>OU426950.1:19319459-29319459 GCA_911387765.1 Pyrgus malvae | reverse complement strand
TAATGGTCAAACAACCAAGACTCAATTCGTTAAGATGAAGAAGGTATTACCATAAGAATAAATAATGGTATAACGTCCATGTTAATCGTACGAACTCAATCTTAGTCTACTTAGTTTACGACATGTGTTTATTATTTTTTACTTTTTTAATCTGTAATTTTTCCTCTCAAATTTACGCGCATTTATTAACAAACGATTGAAAACTACAGAAACTAGTTCCGAAATTATATATCATAATTTCTTAAATAGAACAGTTCATCAAAGTACATCATAACATGCAATAATTTCGTTCCTACACGCGCAGTTATTAATAACAAGCTGAGAACCCTAGTTTACCATAAATCATATTTGATACCGTTCCCGCTTGAGCAAAAACATGGCTCGAGCGAGGCACTTTGCATCCCTTCATACATAAGGATGCCGACCCTCAGGAAAAATGTTTTGTTCATATAGAATATTTTGTTCACGTTTTTGACTTCACGGTCACATAAAGTGTTCCAGTAATTCTTCTTCTTTGCAAAGTCTCGGTCGTTTGATCATTTTGCCAACGTCAATTGAACATTTGTGCAGTTTAAGCCCGTATGTTTGAAACCGGGCGATTTAATAATACTGAAAGTCAAAGCAGTCGTCAGTAAAATCAGTCAATCAAATCAGATATCCCTGTAAAGCGATGACTACTTTACCAGAATGTGTCAGGTGGAGGTTCGGAGGCCAGCGGAGAAAATATATTTTCGCGCAGTTATTCCGTTTCGCAAGACTCATGCACTGTAATAAACCGATATTGGACGCAACCAATTCTGTCCGATATAACTCAAAAATACATCAAGAATATGAAAATAAAACAAGAGTGTGACGTGACCTTTTCAACTTACCATCAAAACTCCTCCAGTAATCAAAGCAAATCGGCTGGGAATGACAGACAGATGGAATGCCACACAGTCCTATAATGGGTCAGTATTTTTTTTGCATAGAATCCTAAATAGGCAATTTAAATACAATTAAATAAATAATTTAATATTATTATTTTTTAAACCTTATTTACGCAAAATATTTAAACAAAGGTTGTAATCTTCTTCTTCATATAGTATACATATAAAAGAGGATGTTTGTATATATGACATCGCAAAACTCAGAAACTATTCGACCGATTATTATGAAAATTGGTATGTATATGTATTTTTTCACGGAGAAGGTTTATATGGTATCCATTATTATTATAATTTAATATTTAAACGCGGTACGGAGTTCGCGGGATCAGCTAGTACTATTTAAACAAAGAACAATATTTTATTTTTACATATTAAAGTCTGACCTTAAAGCATCATCGTTTAAAAATAAAATTGCGGGAAAAATATAAACCTTGTATTTGTTAGTTCGTTGGAACTATAAAAAAGGTTAGACTTAAACGAGGTAAAAGGTACACTCTCGAGGCAAGAAACGCCTTTGTGGATAGTTTACGAATATTTATAGAGGTCTTTGGAAAGATCAAGCAAAATTTATGTAAAAAGTCCTTGTATTATGGTAATTCGTGTGATAAAAAGGTCAGTTACATGCTGGCTAGTAGGACTTTGACCTCTACAATAGAAATTGATATTTCTTTCATGAAGCGCACATGACCGTACGGTAAATACTGTAAACGATTACTGTAGTTATTGAATGATTAACCCTCAGTTAATCTGGTGCTTAAATATACTCTAATTTATCTGGTGGAGTCCAAGGGACTCTACCAACATTTTTTTGGTTTAAATAAAAACACACAATATAGTAAAATTTTAGGAAAATTAAAAAAAAAGATAAGTTTTTATATAAAAATAAAAAACGTGCAGCTGTTAGTCTCTAGTTGAGGCGACAATGGGTACAAATTTTTCTAGTACAGCTTATACATTCGGGCTTTTACAGTTATGACATAAATATACAGTCTTTCTCTTTAGGCGTGAAAGACATAATTATGTGACAATATTTTCTTTGGTTTCTAGGCAATTTGTCATCATCATCTTGTTCTTCGTTCACCAAAGGTACTTTTGCGATGTCAGATATCAACTCGCGCAGCTGACGAGGAAGTCTATCATTGTATAGACGCAATATTACAATAGATTCAGCATCTAGATGATCTAAATTCACTATTTGTCTACTGGACGCCATTTCGTAGCCTAAAAAGAAGAAATTCCATCATAAAACTACAAAAATACAAAGTTATGGAATTAGTAAAAAAGTAACACAAACGCTCTGGTGGAGTCCCGTGGACTCCATGAACGTAATAACTCACCAATAAATGAGCGCACACGCACGTTTTTCCGCTCCCGCACGCCGCGTGCTATTGGAGTAAGGTACTGAGACGCATGAACTTATAAGTGAAATAACAATATTTTTACAACGCTTTGAAAATTCTGTGGAGTCCCTGGGACCTAACAGATCAATTAAGGGTTAAACAGCTGTAAAACAGTGGGAATCAATAGCCGAATGGTAAATGAACCGGTGTCCAAAGCAGAAGGTACTGGGTTAAAATCAAAGAGCTTTCGCTTAGCTGCGTCCCCTTGCGGCCTGCGCGCATTGTATAAGTACACAAAACATACAATAACAATGTCAGTGTTGCCTTAAACTGTAGTTCGCTAGTGGAAAACTTCATTCGCATTTTAGTGCTTCGTAGGGCACGTTAATCTGTCGGCCCCCGTTGTTATCGATTGATAGGCTTTATTGGCGGTTTAAAAACGTCTGACAGCCGGTTTAGTCTTACCCACATCTTCACCAACCCGCATTAGAGCAGGCTAGTGGAGTAAGCCGGACCTCTCCAATAATGGGGAGCAGTATGACGTAAAAAGGGGTTCTAACAATACCATAAACAAACCACAATAGAGTGTCAGTATTGCTTTAAACTGCAATTTGGGCTAATAAACTTACAACCCATGAGGAATACGGCGCAAGAAACCGCTTCGCCGCGGGAGTCATGAATAATGACACTTCGGCGCGACTCGGAAATGGGAGGCGACGCCAGTGAGCTGCTGTTGCGAAGAATAACAAGTATCGGGCTATTAGGAAAGAGTCTAGATAAGTTAATAGTCGATGTAAAATTATTTTGTTAAATATAACAGATTGCAACGAACTAATATTAAAGTTATAATTATAGCTTAAAATGATAGTACCTAGTCTTAATTATATCATGACAAGTACCTAATACTGTTTGATTTGATGCTGATAGAGTCAATGAAATAAAGATTGTAGGTTCTAAATTCTAACAATATTCAGTTTAGAAAAAAATAAGGAACGTTTATTTTTTTAAGTCCTGAAGCCACCAGTTTTATCTATACGACGTAAATTTTACCATACCGGACTCTAATTCGAGGGTAAAAGGTTCGATCGCGGGGTAGCGGAGATTGAAATGATGAGTTAGTTTAATGTTCCATAGACTAAGCATTTAGCATATAATAAGAATAAATAAATCAAGAAACGATTTTAAAAAAGGACTTAAAACGTATTTACTGAAAAAGGCGTATTACTCAGTCACTGATTTCATAAACGATAAAACGGCATAAAGGAATTCCATAAAAACCTGGGAGGTCTTTTTTCCGCCGGCTTTTTTTCCTCTCAGTGTACAAACATTGTACAACATGCATACCTCATGAAGCTAAATATGGCGAACTAAATATATATAAACAACTTTGTAAACACCCATATTTGTGCAAATAAATGTCTTTGTCTTTGTAAGAATTATAGTTTAAACATACCTTATGACGGCAGTGTCGTACGTTAAAACTGATTTTCGTACATTTTCAAAAAGTCAAAATTAGTGTAAGTAGCCTTAGCATATCATAGCATATCATTGTACATAAATAATTTGGTAATGTCTGTCCGGCGGCCGCCAGCCAAGGACTCAACCTAAATAGTGTTTATAGCGAACTTGAATTTAAAGGACAGACGGACAGTTTAAAACATGATACAGTATATATTGTCATGCCAAGCGTTTTGTTTTAGTTGCCAAAATTTTGCTCGCATGTAGAAAGGACGATGATATTTTAACTCCCATCATAAAAAATTGGCTACTTATGTAATTTTGCGAAAGAGTAAGACAAAACAGAATTAAAAGCTTACACAAAGTTTCTTATACTATTCTCATTCTGATTCACTACTTTCAAAACGCTTTTATTAGCTTGACCTGTATGTATATATGTAACGGAATCTTTTGACTTCCTTTTCACTTACTTCTAGGAGTCTGATTAACTTGAAAATTTGCACAGGGGTCAAAGGCCGATGACAATACAATCTCATCTTATATACCTATAAAATTCTCGTGTCACAGTGTTCGTTCCCATACTCCTCCGAAACGGCTCGACCGTGACTATCCGTGCTGTGGGCGGATTAAGAATACTAACCCCAGCCCCATGTCGGGATACCAGGGTGTCGTAAAAGGCGACTAAACCCGACAACTGCTCGGTGGTAAGGTACCTTCGTGGGACCTGGCTGGGTGGCGACCACCCTCGGGTCGGAGTCAACCGTTTAATGCCTCTGGCTTGCCTTAGCTTGCCTTGGTGTGCCTCTGGCGTGTTTCGGTTGTGAGCCTGAGATCCAGTTTCCCTGTCCCACCCTTCCCTATCCCTATATCGCTCCGTTGATGCCTCTTGGGTTTCCGTTGGATTCAAGGCGCCCTCGCCCTGGTAGCCGTGGTGTGTCGGCGCGGGGGCCAGGAAGACCCGGTGAAACGGCTTTCCGCTGGCCGCCCGCTGGTCAGTTGGGGACCCGAACCCAGGCCTCACTGATAACT
Organism: Pyrgus malvae; assembly: GCA_911387765.1. NCBI lineage: Eukaryota > Metazoa > Arthropoda > Insecta > Lepidoptera > Hesperiidae > Pyrgus > Pyrgus malvae. The sequence goes on along the minus strand of OU426950.1, from coordinate 29,314,703 downwards.
TCTGGCCTGGGAGGCTGTCCCGCCAACCAGCGAAAAATCCCGTTGCGCGGTGCCGTGCCGGGGTAAGAGACCGGAGGGGGGCCCGGCACCTGTGCACGGGGGGGACCGGGGGCCCTTTCGTCCCCCGCGCCGTCAACCCACGTCCTGCCATCGGCTTGGCGCTAAGAAGCCTACGCCAGGGCCTGAGGGGCACCAACGGAGTGATTCCCTTCAAATTCCCCACTTTTTTTTTTACAGCGTTTCTCCATGGGAAGTAAAAATAAGAAAAGCAAAGTTTACTCAGCAGCCATCCCCCCACATTTACTGAGGACATGTGCAACATTAGGGGACTACACTCCAACCTGAATGCTGTCCACCAACACCTAGAGACAGCAAAGCCGGCTTTGCTTTTCCTCACGGAGACGCAGATCGCGCCACCTGACGATACGTCGTACCTACACTATCCCGGCTACACTTTTATGCGTAGGGCAGGGGTATGTATGTACGTCAGGGGCGATGTCTGCTGTCACCGACTTAGCTCCCTTGAAGACAAGGACCTATCGGTGCTATGGGCGCGCGTAGACGCTGGGGCTAGAACCCGAATCTACGCGTGCCTCTATAGGTCCTATAGCGGAGACGACTCGACTATTTGAGCACGTCCAAAAGACGTCCGACAGAGTGCTGGAACAGTGTCCCTCGGCTGAGCTGGTGGTTCTGGGTGACTTCAACGCTCACCACACCGAATGGTTGGGATCCAGAATCACCGACTTTGCTGGCAGGGCCGCTTACAACTTCTCCTTGGCATATGGGTTGACGCAGGTGGTACACACTTTCACCAGAGTACCAGATATTGAGACCCATACTGCCTCTCTGCTGGATCTTCTGCTGACCACCCAGCCATCTGACTACCGGGTGACGGTTGGGGCCCCACTTGGGACTTCTGACCATTGCCTGGTAAGTTCTGCTGTACCCTTGCCGCCCCCAGAAGGTTCTCGACCCAATGGGAAGCGTCAAGTCTGGCACTACGGGTCAGCGGACTGGGATGGACTCCGGGAATTCCTGGCCTCCTACCTCTAGAGGCAGCTGTGCTTCACCTCGGGTGATCCTAGCGCGTGTGCGGAATCGATAGCCGATATGATACGACAGGGCATGCTTGGTTTTATTTCCAGCTCTTCAGTATCCATCGGCGGGCGAAACAAGCCCTGGTTTAATGGGTCTTGCGCTAAGGCTTCAAGCCTTAAGCAAGAAGCGTTCAAAACCTGGGCTGATGCGCACGCGCGCAACGACCCCGAAACGTCTAAGCTTCGAAAAAAATTCAACGCTGCCTCCCGTTCGGCAAAGAAGCAAACAGCCAAGGCGAAGTTTAGGCACATCGGTAGAATTGGCCAGCGTCTATCAAGCTACCCTTGCGGGAGTCGAGCTTTTTGGTCGCTGGCCAAGGCTGTCGAAGGTAACTTCTGTCGGTCGTCTTTACCATCTTTACGGAAACCGGACGATACTCTGGCCCACACGGCAAAAGGGAAGGCCAATCTCCTGGGTACCCTGTTTGCCTCAAACTCGACTCTGGACGACGGAGGTGCCGCACCGCCGACCATCAGGTAGTGTGAGAGCTCGATGAAGGACGTGCGTTTCACTTAAAAGGCCGTCAGAAGAGCTCTGCAAGCCCTCGATGTCAAAAAGTCGAGCGGGCCGGACGATATCCCCGCGATCGTACTAAAGACGTGCGCTCCCGAGTTGGCTCCCGTCTTAACGCGCTTATTCTCGCTTTCCTACACCACAAGTAAAGTACCGTCTTCGTGGAAGGTAGCCTTATTACACCCAATCCCGAAAAAGGGTGACCGCAGTGACCCGTCCAATTACAGGCCTATTGCGATAACCTCCCTGGTCTCTAAGGTGATGGAGCGTGTTATAAACACACAGCTCCTTAGGTACCTCGAGAGACACCGGTTTATCAGCGATCGTCAGTATGGCTTTCGCCAGGGCCGGTCGGCCGGTGATCTCTTGGTTTACCTCACACACCGCTGGGCTGAAGCCATCGAGGGTAACGGGGAGGCTTTGGCAGTCAGCCTGGATATCGCAAAGGCCTTTGACCGGGTCTGTCACAAGGCCCTTCTCGCGAAGCTTCCATCTTACGGTCTTCCCTTGAGACTATGCAACTGGGTGGCTAGCTTTCTGTCTGAGCGGCAGATTAAGATCGTTGTTGACGGATGCTGCTCAGATACGAAGCCCATTAACGCCGGTGTTCCCCAAGGCTCAGTGCTGTCCCCTACACTATTCATTCTGCATATCAATGACATGCTGCAACAATCACGCAGTATATATTGCTATGCAGATGATAGTACTGTGGACGCACTGTACACCTGTCGAGCCAATGCGTCTAGGTCACAAGTGGAGGAAAGCAGAATCAAACTTGTGTCTGAAGTCGAGAACTCTCTGGAGCGGGTCTCGGAATGGGGTCGACTTAACCTTGTCGAGTTTAACCTCACGAAGACACAAGTTTGCGCGTTTACCGCTAAAAAAGCCCCATTTGTTATAGCGCCCCAGTTCAAGGGCACCGCGCTCACCATAGGTGAAAGTCTCGGTATCTTGGTAGTTGACATTACGAGTAAAGTGCAGTACCGGAGTCATTTGGAGTACAAAGCCAAATTGGCATCAAAAAAGCTTGGTGTCCTCAACAGAGCGAGGCAGTACTTCACTGCGGGGCAACTCCTGATGCTGTATAAGGCCCAGGTCAGACCCCACATGGAGTACTGCTCTGGGCTGGAGCACCGAAGTACCAGCTACACCCATTTGACTCCGTTGAAAAGCGCGCAGTCCGAATCGTCAACGAACCAAGATTGACTGACAGGCTAGAACCGCTTAGCTTGCGAAGAGAGATAGGCTCGCTCTGCGTGTTCTACCGACTTTACTATGGTGAGTGCTCCGAGGAACTCTTCAAATTGATGCCTACATCACCATTCCATGATTATACCACCAGACGAAGGTTAAAGTTCCACCGGCACCATCTGGACTCGTGGCGGTCCTCCACAGTCCGCTTCGCACGCTCCTTTTTACCACGGACGTGTAGGTTATGGGACAACCTTCCAGCTGAGGCATTCCCAGTGGACTATAACATGGGGTTCTTCAAGAAAGCTGTAAAAAAAGCTCTCCTTCAAAGCCGGCAATGCTCGGGCGGCTCCCCTAGGGTTTCCCGTGTCCATAGGCGACGGTGATCGCTTAACATCACGCGGCCCGTCTGCCTTATTGTTAGGTTTATTTATAAAAAAAAAGACCGAATCTCATGAAATTTTGTGTGCATAACGGGTAGGTCTGAGAATCGGTCAACATCTATTTTCCATCCCCCTAAGTGATAAGGGTGGCCCACCCTAAACATTTTAACGCGGTACGGAGTTCGCGGGGTCAGCTGGTAACTTTATATTAAGGTCCTTACTAGGATCATCAGGATAAAAAAATATACGAGTGGCGGCTGATAACTTCGCGGCCTAAGGTACTTAATGAAACAAATATAAAGTTTTATTTTTAACACGTTTATATTAGCTTGATTTGTATGTATGTATATATGTATATAACGGAATCTTTTAACTTCATTTTCACCTACTTCTCTCTTTTGATTAACTTCTGATTAACTTAGAAATTTGCACAGGGGTCAAGGGCCGATGACAATGCAGTATAATATGAAAAAAAACCCAACTAAAAAATTCAAAATTAATAATGTATTTTAAAAAACTAATAAACACGCTTTACTAAATACTTTTAAACTACATTATTTTTTCTTTTTAACCTTTATTTTATGTCCCACTGCTGAGCACAGGTTTCCTCTCACAAGTGAGAGGTATTTAGGCCATAGTCCACCACGCTGGCCAAGAGCGGGTTGGTGGAAATTATGCTTTTGAGAAACAATGAGTTTCTCTCAGGCATGCACGGCGAAGAAAAACATCGTAATTATTTAAATATCACAATATTTTCCTTCACCGTGGAGTAGCAAAATATGTGCACATTACAAATTTCTTACACGCAGAGCGAGCCTATATATTACTAGTTCTTGTAGACTATTTAGTATTTCTATTTAGTATTAACGATACCTACGATATGAACCTACCTTATATATTTGTTATGTAGAACATACTTACTGAGTGTTTTTGGGGAAGGCGTAGTCTGCTGCGACACAGTTTTTAGGGTTCGGTAGCCAAAATGGCAAAAAAACGGAACCGTTATAATCTATATATTGAATCTCGGCATGTCTGTCTGTCTGTCTCTCCGTCCGTAAGTCACAGCCACTTCATTCCAAAACTATTAGGACTTCAAAGTTGAAACTTGGTAGGTAGATGTAATCTCTGAACCGCTTTACGATTTTTATACAAAAAGACGGCAAATTGTTTGTAAAGTAGGTTTACGATCGAGATGTTTACGTGATAACGTCCGCACGAGAAAATCTCCATTCGTTTGTATGCCGCTAGAGTGAGAGAGACGGAAGATCGGTCCACTCACTCGAACGCTATGCCAGCCTCCGCTCGTGAGGATTCCGCGTGACAAGTTTCACGGAATGACTGGCAGCGCTCGAGATGAGACGGGAGATCGGTCCGTCTCTCTCTCGTTATACCTGCGATCGCGCTCGTGAGGTTTTGGTGTGACACAAGTTTCTGAACATGTCACCCGACTAAAACGATTTTAAAGACGTTATCACGTCAAAAAATTAATAAAAGGGGCTCTCCATACATGGAACTCAAACAAAAAATTTTTTTTCATCAAACCTATTCGTGTAGGGCGCCTATAGATAGGTTTTTTAAAATGACATTGAGGTTTCTAAAATTATTTTTTCTCGAAATTAATCGTTTGAAAGTTAGACACTTCCAAAGTGGTAAAATGTGTGTCCCTCTAACTTTTAAAGTAAGAAAGTGAAAAATCTATCAAAGATATATGTTGTAGATCTCAATAAAAACTTTCAACGAAAATTGGTTCGAACGAGATATAGTACGCAGTTTTTGAGATATAGTAAATTTTTAAAAATCGCAAATATAACTTTGTCGTACATTGAATACAAACACTATGAAAAACAAAGTTATTTTTGCTGACAAAAAATAATAATGCTTGCTACTACGGAACCCTTCATGGGCGAGTCCGACTCGCACTTGGCCACTTTTTTACTTTTGCAGTGGATTACGATCACTAAATTGTGTATAGCTTTATTATCAAGTTCAATAAAAATCTTTAAATTTTTATGTATACTAATTTTATGTCACTTTTCACACTATTTTATTCATTTAATTTTTTGCTTCTCTTCGAAGAATTTTAGAAATAAATAGTTTTTTTCTTTTTGTTTGGTAGTTTTTATTTTATACATAAACAATCACGTATATGGAATTTATAGTTGATTTCATCATCTCTTGACATCCATAATCCATACTAATATTATAAATTCGAAAGTAACTCTGTCTATCTGCTACGCTTTCCAACTTAAACTACTGAACCGATTTTAATGAAATTTGGAACAGAGATAGAGTGGACCTTGGGAAAGGACATAGGATGGTTTTTATCCTACGGGAACCTTTAAAACGGGTCCACGCGGGCGAAGCGGACTAGTTATATCTTATAATGAAGAACCTACATATACATAGCTTACATACATAATCAATAGCTTCAAACGTCTCGCTGGGGGTCAAACAAAACCATAGTCTCTAATAAGACGATATCACAGTTGAATGAAGTTCTAATTACGTTTGAAACCAACTTTTGGGTCAAACTCATTCCAAATGACTATAAGCAGTAAACATAAACATTAGAATTTACTGACTCCTAACTTCATTATTATTTCAGTTCATTAATATTAAGTAGTAATAAAGTGTGTTGTTATAAATAAATTGTTTTGGAATAATAGCTTTTGTAAGAATTACGAGTGATTGGTTATTATTTTAGTTTGACAACAGCCAATTATAGATGGTCCATATGTATCGATATTATCTCGTATCGATACAATGCTATCCGATATATAGATATTCTGAACCGATACGATGCCACACGATACGCAGCGATACGTATCGTATTCTTGGTCGTATCGCATAATATATTAATGTTGTAATATATTCAAATATTGTAATTATTTCATCTGTGTAGCATAAAAAGTTTGGTCATTCCATAAATAAACAATTTTATCTTGCCTTCATTAAAAATGAATAATGTTTTCATTATTATTAGATAGAAATAGCATCCACATAGTGCAGCGATTATTGTTGGTTAATTTTTTTACTATTGCATTGTAGAGAAACTATTTTTTGCGGCTTAGGTCCCGTAGAATTACAGTTGTAATGTTTATTTTTTCAATCATAAAACCTTAATTGCTTTTAGACCATCTTTTTCGAAATACTTTTGATTAATTACCTTCTGCAAAATTGAAAATATCGTATCGTATGTATCGATACAAACCATTGCGATATATCGTTGTATCGATATGTCGTGTTGCGATACGTATCGATACGGTATATCGATTCAAATTGAAATTTTGCCCATCTTTACAGCCAATTAAGCCAATATGTTATCCTGTATGCCGTGCTGTCCACAGTGTCCACACACATTCTGAAAACACTAATTCCTTTTATATACATTCCGGTGAGTGCCAAAATTATAATACTTGTGCCACTAATTTTGACCCGTGTGGTGCAATGGTTACCATGGCGGACTGCCAATCGAAGGGTCCCGGGTTCGATTCCCGGCGAAGCAGAAATTCGAATGATTAGATTATGAGTTTAGACGGTCTGGGTGTTTGTGTTTGTGTGTGTCTACTTTGGGGCTATTATTGTGAAACGTTTATTTATTTAGTTTATTTACTGATACATTTTTACCCCTTTTGCCCTACGGTAAGGAAGGGTTTTACTTTTATCGTTATCTTTATACCTAATATTTTTTATACCTCCGTTCTTTCTACGTTAGGTTTGTCTTAACATTTTATAATTTGGCTGGCTGCAACCCTTTTTGCGTCCCACTGCTGGGCACGGGTCTCTCCCCAATATTGGGGAGGCCTGGAGCTTACTCCACCACGCTGCTCCAATGCGGGTTGGTGGAGATGCGGGTTAGTGGCCAACCCGCTGTCGGATGTTTTCAAACCGCCCATAAGGCCTCCGACAAGGTTTAACGACTGTTATCTATCGACAACAACCGGGACCGACGGCTTAACGTGCCCTCCGAAGCACGGAAACGCGCATGAAATTTTCGCCACTAGCGGTCACCCATCTCACACCTGACCGCGCCCGTTTGGCTTAGCTGCATAGATCGCTTGCGTTCTACGCTCGCCGCCGAGCCATGCGCGCTTCGATTAAATTAAATCGAAATTTAGAAAACAGAACTATTAATATTATTATAATAAATAAGGCAAATTATGAAATACTTTGCACGGCAGTAGAAGGCTAACAGTATAGGCATTCAATTATTTATTTTTATTTGAATGGAGAAGCAAACAAGCACGCAGGCTACACGGTGATAAGTGGTCGCTGCAACCCATGGACATTTACACATACCTCAAGCGAGCCTGAGTCTTGCCTTAGAACATAATGCAGTTAGGCCGATGATCGCCTTATATGAGTCTGGCCGGTTACTACAACTTTTCATAGAAATAGGCGCAGTGGTGGTCATTTGTCGGTCCAACTAGTAAAGTTCTACCACCTAGAGCACCCCACCGCCTACAGTTAATTTGTAGCCTCCGAGTGAACTATTTTTTTTTATTTTTTTTTTGTTCGCTTCGATATGTTGACGTGACAACGTCTAAGAAATCGATGAACGCCGACTGCACGCACGAAAAAAGATGACTCATTGTATCGTTACGCATATTGTACGTTACGATCGGCGTTTGTAAAGTAAGCTTGTACGTTACGTTGAGGCTTGAGCATTCGGCTTGCGCCGTTCGTCGACTGTTTATAAAGTGAAGTAAAAGTTAATGTGGTTTTAATTGAATTGTTATTACGTTATTTACAGGCAACCAATTTTATTAAAAGAGTTAGCAAATAGATGCCGAGAAAGCAGGAATACCTGTGTGGTAAGTGGTATAAATACGAGTAGGTCTTCGATTTGGTGATGTCGAGTTCGAACCCAAGGTGTGCCTTTGACGAAGAAATGTGTTGTATGCATATTTATTTTAATTCTGTTTTAGCCAGAGGTGGGTGACTAGACTTCAGGGTTCTTTGTTTTGAAATTCCTTTTACTGCAAGAAATCTTTTTCATTTAGAAATCTTCCCAAACACAATTTCCTCCAATTACAACTTACAAACACTAATTTCAATTACCGAAAATTAAGATTTTAGGGATACGATCTACAGGGTTTCCAACTAGTTTAATTAATTTCTCATTGAGGTCTACAAGTCTCTAGAAGATTCGGTAACGGCAGTTTGTGGATGTTCGGCTCGAAAATTACTTTTCATTGAATATTTAACATCGAAACTTGAGTACTCAGAGCGAGCGCCGAATTGAAACTAGACCTGAAAATGAAAATTTTACTCAAATAACAACTTTGAATAATATTTAACTTATTGAGCGTCTTTTTTTCTGCCTCGAGACTGCCGATCGCAGGGTCTCGGGTTCGAATCTGGGTGTTTGTATTTCTGTCTATATGTGTGTCCTGATATCCACGACACAGGTTATACATACCATACTCTGGGGCTATGGAGTGAGAAACGTTATCTGGTCTACAACCCTTTTTACGTCGCACTGCTGGGCACGGGTCTCTTCCCATTATTGAGGAGGCCTGGAGCTTACTCCACCACGCTGCTTCCAATGTGGGTTGGTGGGGATGCAGGTTAGTGGCCAGCTGTCGGATGTTTTCAAACCACCCATAAGGCTTCCTCTTAGTTAAACGACTGTAATCTATCGAAAACAACTGGGACCGACGGTTTAACGTGCCATCCGAAGCACGGAAACGCGCTTGAGCTTTTTTGCTACTACTGGTCACCGTGAGATGGGTGACCGCGCCCGTTTGCTGTAGCTGCGTATATTGCTAGTGTTCTACGCTTGCCGCCGGGCCATGCGCGCTTCTGTTATTTATTTATTTTATATATTTATTGTCAGTAAAAATAATTTTTTGATCACTTAATGGAATGAGTTCCCAAAACGACCCAAAAGGTGCTTGTTTTTGAAAGAACAAACTCCCTTTAAAAAATAGTTATTATGAAGTCAATATTTTTAGTAAATTTCTTGGCACCCAAAGTTTTATTTCATGTTTTACCGCCTTAGTGAGAATTTTCAAAAACGGTGAAACTAGTGTTATTGGTCTTTAATAAATAGGCTCAATAAGAGAGCAATGTTTTTTTACATTGGATTCTTGAGATAGATTTAGGTTAATGGTTACGCTAAAGTTTTGCTAAGTTTAGAATTTTGCCGCTATGAATGTAATTTCTACGCTGTGGTTTCTTTCTCTTTTTGCTTGCTTCGCGTCCACCATTGTTCAGTTCACTTCACTCTTTACTCTGTAAAACTGATTATTATAATGTACCAAGTTGTTAAATAGGTCTCGGCAGTTTTATTCTTTCAGTGCTTAAATTCCACCTCCCTCAAATAACTGCCTTTGTTTGGTTTGGGGGGGGGGCCTTCAAAAGGTATAAGGATTATGTGGGATTAGTTACCGCACTAAAACTCCCTTGGTGGCCTACCTCTGCGCTTGGGTAGGACTCCGGGATCTCCAGTGGGACGCACCGGTGTCCTCCACACGCGGCGCCCCAGAACGGGCCTATCCTCTGGAGAGCAGATGTGCACTCCGGCACCCTTCGATGCTTAGGGCGGCATGCGGCCGCGCACACATGCACCGTTCTTCCTGGGCCGCTGGCTGAAAGGATCGAGCTCCCGCTCTCACCGCCCACAACCCCGGAATCCCCCTTTTAGTCGCCTCTTACGATCAGGCAGGGGATACCGTAGCTCTGTTTTTAATCCCGAAGCTACAGGGACTCAATCAAAATGTGCCAAGAACGCTAATTGTCATATAAAGTCACCCGTAACTTCATTCTGATTCTAATATTGTTTCCAGAATATAGTTATAGGGTAGACTAGGGCTTTAGGTTAGAAACTAATTCTAACAATAAATTAGTTTAGCTTTAAAAAAGTAATTTTTAATTTAAGGCAACTTGGTACCTAACATCGGGCCAGTCTGTCAGTGTAGTTAATTGTAGTTATTTTTATCAAAATAGATTAGTTTTTGGCGTAAGTTTTATTTCGTCCTCTATAGCCTTAGGTACATAACTCAAACACGAACATTAAAAATTATTTTAATTTAGTTCGAAAATGTTTATTTATTATTTCAAAGTGGCATAATGCCTTTAAAACACTCATGTGTAAGTTAAACTTCAAAGAATGTCTCTAACGCAATATCTGAATATTTTTACTCACACTAGAAATCTATCGCAGCGCGTAGACGCGGATTTGGAAGTTGTCCGGAGACGGGGTGATAAATGATGGTGGCGGCAAAAGGGATATTATCTTTTGTCGCGGTTGGCAGACGCCACTTATGGTAATGCAAACTTTGAAAGTATTTGTGGCGTTTTACTATCGCATAAGTGACAACAGTTTCGACTTACTCAAATAGAAACTAACAAAGAAGTATAACTCTTTGTAATTTAATGATGTATTTTGTAATGTAATACTAAAATACCTAAATTATTTATTAACCAAGAATTGGGTAAGGTTTAAGTAAATTTTCGTATCTAAAGTCAGTCAAATAAATAGCGTTGTTTTGTTAAGACTCTTCACCGAAGAACAATTAAAAAGAGTAATAAAGTTTGGTTTATAAGTAACTAAAACTTGTTCAAATTATATAACGATATTACAATAAAACCAATGTGCCGATAGTCTCAGCTTAATGTTAACTTGTAACTATTTTCTCTATTTTCAAATCGTCAAGATCGGAATGAAGACACTCATCAACTTTGATTAATAGTTTTTGGGATTAAATAAATTTGAAAAAACTTTGAAATGATATTATATGAATAGTTTCGCTCGCGATATAGTGATAATTCTGTTCACGATAGAAATCCGTGGCCGCAAATAGGCGTGTTCCTATCTAAATTTTCCCGAGACGAGGAAAATATGGGTGGTAATGATAGATTAATGCGATTTCATAAGCTTACCAAAAGTCAATTGTTATAATTTTTGTAACTTCATATTAAGTTATTTTGTCACTTTAAATACCTTATAATAATGTAATAATCAGTTTAGGGCTTTTTAAAGAAACCAAATAAAATGTGTGTATTTAAAATAATATTGTTTTTTAATAATAACAAAATTTGGTTTAGATAATATAACTTCGTAAAAAAATCGGATTAATGCTTCTTTGCATTGTAAAAATATACTCCCAAATACGAAGTCAAAGCTAAATAATAGTCATTAAATAAATTATACAACCGTCAAGATGGATTTTGATAAAGCCACGACTACCTTAACTAAGTATCCGTTTTATCACGATAGTGCCCACTAGAAAATCTTCATAACTATTTTCAAATATTTCTACTATTTCCCCTCACACAACAACACGAGCAGTTGCGGATTTAGAAGTTTTCCGGAGACGTGATAAATGATGGTGGCGGCAAAGATATCTTTTGTCGCGGTTGGCAGACGCCACTTATGGTAATGCAAACTTCGAAAGTACCTATTTATGGCGTTTTTATCATATAAGTGACTACAGTTTTAACTTTCTCCAAGAAAAACTTAACAAGAAGTATGTTCGTAATTTTATGACGGATTTTGTTAGTATTAAAATAACTAATTATTTTTTTAAACTACACTGTCCTACTGCTGAGCAAAGGTCTCCCCCACTATTTTCCACTCCTGTCGGTTGCCTGCTAACTCCCACCAATTCTCTCGAAATTCATCAAGATCATTACGCCAGCGATTCCTCGGTCTTCCACGGCTTCTTTGCCTATTTGCCGGCGTCCATTTAGTGACCATGGCTGCCCACCGATCCGGGTGCATACGACTGACGTGACCCGCCCATTCCCATCTTAATCTGGCAGTCTTGTCCCCAAAGTCCGTGATCCCGGTTCTTGCGCGTATGTCGGTGTTGCGTAACCGCTCTATTCATACCCAGCACACTTCGTATGATGGTGTGTGACTTGAGTTTGGACTTTAGAGTTTCGGTCTATGCACCATAGGTAAGGACGGGCAAAATGCACATGTCCGTGAGTTTACGCTTTAGGGCGAGTGGAACATTTCCCTTCATAAGGTTTTCATAGACCAGTAACTCTTCCAGGCATGGGCAATTCTGCGGTCAACTTCTTTATTCTGCCTATATTTGAAGGAGATTAGCTGGCCTAAGTATACGTACTCATCAACATAGCATAATTCCTGCCCGTCCACCTTAATTTTTTGTTTTACACAGTTCGTCATTATTAGTGATTTTGACCTATTAATCGATAATCCAATCTCAAGGCTTGCTGTGCTAAGATCTTGTTAGCATATCTTGAAGTTCTAATACTGTAGATGCGAAAAGTTTTTGTTGCCGAAAAATATTCCTTTATTATACAAATTAACTATTAGTTTTCTGAAAATTTCTTCCAGTGTGCTAGTGAATTATTATTTTAGTCCAACACGATGACCAAGTTGGTGGCCTTCGATAAATTATGAGTTTCTCTCAGTCATGCACGGTGGTGGAAAACATAGTGAATATACATTAAAAATATCATTACAATTACATAATAATTGAATGTCAAATTACACATCAAATTATAAATTAAAAATGAAATGAAATGAAATGAAATGAGATGAAATGAAATGAAATGAAATGAAATGAAATGAAATGAAATGAAATGAAATGAAATGAAAATATTTTATTTGCACAAATATGGGTGAAAAAGGTTTTACAAAATATTTAGAACTCCATATTTACCCCTTAGGGTGTACAAATTTTATTATATTAAATAAAATAATTATTTTAATGACTTAACATAATGTAAACATAAATTCTTAAAATGACTATTACAGAAGGGTACATAAGAAACATTAAAGTAATTTTAAATTTTACAGTTTTAATTAATTAGACTTAAACCCAATTTTGTGCTTTTTATAATAATTTATTTTATTTGAACCATACGGGGTTCGCCGTCATCAGCTTTGGGCACCCACCAGGATGGGTTTTGTACACTGAGAGGAAAAAAAGCTGGCGAAAAAAAAACCTCCCAGGTTTTTATGCCGCGGACAAAATTATTTATTAATCATTTTATTTTATTTATGTTATTTTAGTTTCTTATATTTTATTAATTTATTTATTTATCGTTAATAAACTCAGTGACCGAATAGTACGCTTTTTTAATTAGATGTGTTTTGAGTTCCCTTTTAAATTCGTTATAACTTTTGGTTTTAAGAAAGTCTGGTAAATTATTATATATTTTTGGTCCCATACAAAATACGCTATTGTGATATTGTTTAGTTTTAGAGGCTATTGCGCATAGTTTATTTTTATGTCTTTTTGAGTTTAACTTGTTGTATTTAGAAATGTCGTTTTTGACCATTACACATATTTCATAGATATATAACGAAAGAAAAAACAATAATCATATAGGTTAATCTCATGTCAAAAAATAAAATTATAAAATTTAAATTAAAACAACAAATAACACATTACAATACAATCATTAAAAAAATAAGAATTAAAAAATATATACTTAAGTCAGAAATTATAAAAATTAATTAATATTAAACAAAAAAAATAATAATTAAATTATACAAATGTCGATTAAATAAATTATTTATTTTGTTGTATATATGTTTAAGTTGAAAACACGGATTTATTGCCCCCGAAAACCCCAGCAAATTTTCAGCAATTTTTTATGAAAATCGTGACAGCCGTTTCCAAGTGTCAAATTATAATATTTAGCTATATACAAGAATTGCTCGTTTAAAGGTATTAGATAGGAATTATTTTCTATATAATATAATTGTGATCATACATAACACACAAATGAACGTCTACTTTGATTTCCTTTTTAGACTTATAAAATGATAGCTGCAGATTTTTCCGCTCGCAATATTTTGATATTTCCGCTCACACCCAGGATCCATTGCGTGTACATGTGGATTTGTGAGTTTTCCGGAGACGAGGTGATAAATAGTAGCGGTGGCGGAAAGGGATATCTCTTGTTGGTTCACAGACGCCTCTTATGGTAATTCCCAGTTTGAACGTGTTTGTTGCGCGTTACTGGACTGGAAGCAAAACTATTACCTATAAACATTTTTTCAGAAGAAACTTATATCAAATTAGACAAATTTAGCCTTTTTATGGTTCTGTGACCAATAGGTACAAGCAGAACCCTACTAGACTCCTCTGTTTGCCCGTCTGTCCGTCCATCCACTAGACAGTTGAATTCACAGTTAATGTATTATGTGTAACGAATACTAAAAACATTATTAAATAGGTTATTTAGGGGAGCTTTCCCATACAACGATGGCGTTTTTTCGTTTTAGGTCAATAATGGAGAGCAATGGGCTGGGTATTAACATCAATGGCGAACACCTCACACACCTTTAATTTGCCGATAGTCTTTTCCATAAGCTCAAGGTCGCTCAGCGCGCGATGGAGAGGGCTATGCTTAGTATTTCTCTACGCGATAGAACTCGTAATGATGAAATCCATACACGAACGATAGTTACCGACATAGCTCTCAAAATTTGTAAGATGAAGTGGCAATGGGCAGGCCATACAGATAGAAGAACCGACAACCGATGGGAAAGAAAGGTTCTCGAATGGCGACCACGTCTCGGCAAAAGGAGTACAGGCCGCCCTCTAACCAGGTGGACTGATGACCTGAAGAAGACAGCGGGCAGTCGCTGGATTCAGAAGGTGCAGGTCCGGGAGGATTGGTGAATGTTAGGTTAGGCTTACGTCCAGCAGTGGACTACAAAAGGCTGTAAGAATAAGAAGGTCAATAATGTAATGCCACATAAATAATCTGTAATGTTTTATAGATAATGGTACGAAACCAATAATAAAATGATCCATAAGAAAATATTCAAATTAGGTAATATTTTAATTAGTTCAGAAAATGTTTCAGTACATTCATTTAAGATGATGGAATTGATTTGAAATAAAGAATGTATTGATCTGTAAATACAGAAATGAGATGAAACCATTCCTTTTAAAGTTATTCAATTGCGTTTTGACAGAATATTATCTATTTCATAACACTAAAACATTAAGCCATTAATTTTTAACCGTTTTAATTTTGAACTTGATATTTTTTTGAAGTCGGTAAAACATTATAAAATTGAAAAATGAACCAGCCCTATTTTAGTAACTATGAGGAGGAAACCGTCTTTTCGTTTTTAGTCAAAAGAAAATACACGCTTTAACTCAAAATTAATGTAGTTTTGAATAGGATAAATTTTATATTACTACTAGCTGCCCCCGCGAATTCCGTACCACGTAGAAATGTTTTGGTGGGCCACCCTTATCACTTAGGGGGATGAAAAATATATGTTGGCCAATTCTCAGACCTACTCAATATGCTCACAAAATTTCATGAGAATCGGTCAAGCCGTTTCGGAGGAGTATGGGAACGAACATTGTGACACGAGAATTTTATATATAAGATAGTTTAGTTACGAAGGAGAAACCCGGTTTTAAGCCCGTGAGGTACAGGGATAAAATAATGTACCAAAAAATTCGATGGTTTTATTGTATATTTGTATAAAAGCTTTAAGCCTCATTGGCAATGGCCAAGTGTAAGAATATTGTAAAATTCGATTTTAAAGTTAAATGTTAATAAAAATGTTTTAAAGACACAATTTTTTCGTGCTGCTTATACTGGATAGTACCTAGTTTTTCATTTTTAAGATGAATTGTATACAAAATGTAATGCTATAAATCAAATAATTGCAGTAATTAACTAAAAAAATGTAATTGACCCATTGTTTTTCGCAGAGTTCCATCTGTACTTTTTTATTTGATCTGAAAGACGGCCATTATTGTATTCTGCCAATGTCATATAAATGACATGTTATGTCGTTATTTCGTTTTCGTACTCGTTTTGTATTTATTGTTATTTCTTATCACTGTGTGACCTTTACTAGAATACGTGAATACGAAAGTATTCTGGCTGAACTCTGCTTGAACATTGGCTACTACTGTTGACCATAGCTATGATGAAAGTTGGATAACCTATTGTTTATGTATGCTAAGATAAAAAGTTCACTACTAATTCAATACTTCTTCAAAAGGTTCGTTTTATTTACTCAATACCATCAATAACATAAAATATAACATTGTTCCCTTTAATGTCCCCTAATTTGGCCATTGCAGATATTCCTTAAAATTATGCACATAAACCCTGTCTTCATACTCGAATAAAATGCAAAATTCTAGCGCTGGAACGTCAGGCCCAACTTTGTATGGAAATTGGCTTTCTCCTTTGAATTAAATGTATATTCAAAAATATTATTATCACTTTAGTTCTCATATAAAAAAATAAACATTCACTTTACTTGTCTTCCCTTTATGTTTGTTTTATATTACTCTTATTGTTTATTTACCCTTTTACGGACATTTATATATAAAACATTTTCTACCTTTTCTTCCAACAGCACGTTCTTGAACGTGCGAGTTTAGGGAGTTTTTCTGAAACATGATAAATGATCGCGAGCAGTGAGTGGCGTCGAAGATATATAATATGAAGCGAGCGCTTTTCTTCCTCAGTTATTTATTTATTTATTTATCCCCATGGATTGGGATTATGTGGTCTATTGAATAAGGAAATTGAATTGGCTAAGTGTGATTCGCAGAAGTAGAAGAAGAGGAAGAATGGTTCTGTATTAAGTTAGGAAAAATACCGTAAAAAGGTATTTTTAGTATAAGTTAAACCTTCTCAGACATTCGTGTAGTAACAACATCTCTGTTTGCATAAGATAAGATAAAACTAGCTGACGATAATAATATTATTATCTACTTCTATACACATCCAATTTCAAATGACTTAGGTAGGTATTATTTATTTAAATGTATCTTTTAAAATTGCATTTTTAGTTTGCTTATAAAATAAATAATCTCATATATGGAATAGCTTCCGAATATTTATTTAATTTATATTTTCTACCCCTTCCTCCCGCTACACGGTTCTGGACGTGCGAGTTAAGGGAGTTTTTCTGAGACGTAATGAATGATCGCGAGCAGAGAGTGGCGTTCAGGATGTATGAAGAGCGCGTTTTCCTTCTTTAGTTATTCATTTATTTATTTTTCCCCATGGATTTGGATATTGAATAAAGAAAAAAAATGGCTTACTGTATTTGGAACAATGTCCGGTTCTGTAGCATATTTGGCAAAAACCCCGAAAAGAATTTATAGACTCATGGTCTACTAAAATTAATACTTTTATTTTTGTAGTATTTCTTATATCAGCTGATTTATTTAATACAATATTATAAAACTATTTAAAATGGGAAAACTCTTCACTGACAATCGTATGGATTGTTTTAGGGACTCCAAATAATAATGGCATTGAGAGCAAGTCTTATTCTTTAAAACTGATCAAAAATCATAATCCAGTGGATTTAGATCAGGACTAGATGACGGCCAGTCTACAGCTCTGATGAAGCCTGGAACCTTCGTTTGTAACCAAGATTGGGAGGGTCAAGCTTTATGGACCGGTGCCGAGTTTTGCTGAAAGGACCATTCTTGGTTATTGAACATGGTATTATTTAGGGGCCTAAATACCTTCTCAAGAATCTTATCTTGATACACTTGTGCCGATGTTTTGATAGCTTTTTCACAAAAATATAGCTCAGTCACCTTCCTTCATAGCTAACCCAACACTGAAGTCGGATAATGCCCACGTTGTACTCTGTTATTGATTGGGAAGCTTCTTTAGATCTTTCAGAATAAATACGGTTATTTTGTTTGTTAAAATATTGCTCAAATGTAAAAGAAAGAAAAATAAAAGCCGTACCGCCTATGTAGCTGTTTTGATATTACCAACCTATACTTTTTTTAAATTATAAGTTAAGAAGCGCGCATGGCCCGGCGTTTAGCATGCAAACGATCTATGCAACTAAGCCGGGCGCGGTCCGGTGTGAGATGGGTGACCGCTAGTGGCAAAAAAAAATCATGCGCGTTTTCGTGCTTCGGAAGGCCCGTTAAGCCGTCGGTCCCGGTTGTTGTCGATAGATAACAGTCGTTAAACCTTGTCGGAGGCCTTATGGGTGGTTTAAAAACATCCGACAGCGGGTTGGCCACTAACCCGCATCTTCACCAACCCGCATTGGAGTAGCGTGGTGGAGTAAGCTCCAGGCCTTCCCAATAATGGGGAGAGACCCGTGTCCAGCAGTGGGACGCAAAAAGGGTTACGGCCATAAGTTAAGAAATAACCTGCCTCTCTTATAGCCTGCAAGTTCTAAGTCATTTTTATATTTTTAAAATACGCGACATGGTATGACTACTAGGTGCTATCTTCATGTCCCGAGATAAAATCTTTTAAATTTTATCTCTTAAATCCTGTCCGAAAGGATTTCTTCGAATTCTTTCCCTTACTGCTTTGATCACCAGATCTTTTTCTGTCACAAACAGAGGAGGTTTTATTGGAGGTTATGTTATTTTATTGGGTGAACCCGAATGTATTTGGGGACTCAAGTGATGACAATTTTTTTTATCCGCGCGCCTTCAATATGCGCTTAAGTCCTTTGCATGTGCATGCGAATATAAGTGTGAAACGTTTAAGTCAAGTCCCCGTCTCCAAACACCCCCTCCAAACCAGCCCCCCTTCCCAAACCAGGAGCCGTTGGAGTACGGGCACGTCACCTTCCTATATTAAAGCCAGCCCCCCCTCCCCAACCTGAAATCCTAGAACCGCCACTGCCCCACTCCATTTTAATATCACAAAATATTTTTCAATATAATGGCGTGACAATAAGAAAACACAATCAACAATTCAATAAATATTACAGATTCCTAATTCAAAAGTAATATTTTGTTTTTTTTATTGTAACAGTAATTATGGCCAGAATTTCCCACAACCCGCTTTAGAGTAGTGTTGTATAGTAGGAAGGTCTCCACTCGTGTCCGGCAGTGAGATTCAAAAAGGATCAATATTTCCCACACAAAAATTCCAGTCGTATTATTGTCCTGTTTATTTTCAATACATTCATCCTAGTTACTACTGTATATAAAACGTTCAAATGTTCCAGGCCTATTTCTTACGGCGCAATAGAGCCTCCGTAATACTCCGCTAAGCCTTTCTAACAAAAAGTCTTAATAAAACTGCGCGTAATCCGTCCTTTCAGGAACTGAAAGTTGCTAGGCTTAGGACAGCGGTTTTCAACTTTTATGAACATGATTAATATAGCGACAATTAAGTTATTTTCTTTAAATATACAAGTTATAATCGTGACTGCAATACTAGATATTAACATTATTGTGTAACATGTAGTATGATAATAAATATTGTAATGAATAATTCAAAAGTGATTCAAGTTCAGATCCTGGCTGGCTGGCTGCTTTCGAGAAATTATGAATTTCTCTCAGGCATGCATGGCAATGGAGAACATCGTAATCAATTAAATATCACGATATTTTTCATCACCGTGGAGCAGCAATAAATGCGCACATTACAAATTTCTTTGTCAGAAGTGCGCGCTGCGGATACAATCCCGGGATCGATCGCGTCGAAGACCGCAAATCTTACCACTTGGCCATCGCAGCTAATTTTTGTTTACTTTAGTTTAATTAGAATAACTGAGTACACATCAATACTAATATTATAAGTGCGAAAGTAACTCTGTCTGTTACGTTTTAACGCTTAAACGACTGAACCAACTTTAATTAAATTTGGTACACAGATAGAGAGGATCATGTAAAAGGACATAAGATAGTTTTGGCTAGACCTTCTCCTTAGATAGGGTAAATATAATGGTTAAATAAGTATATTAAAGCGTTAAAAACGATTTAAATGTTTCAGCACAAATCGGCGATTTCATACTTCAACCCCTAATTATTTCATGGTAGAAATGGAACTTTCCCAATCATACCCTTTCGAAGCGAACTTTGAGAAACACTACTAAGGGCGAAAACCGACCTGACGTGACATAAACTTGCCGATAGATTTTAATTAATATATAGTTCCCCAGAGCAAGAGTTTGGGAGTTTCTTAATTATAATGAATGTCGCCGCATAACGCAGGTAAAGTGTTAATGAAACTTCAGAGCATGAAATACGGCTATATTCTTACTGTTCCGATTATTTTGGGTCGCGTACGTTAGTTAGTTTTTAGAGAATAATTTGATGTTTACTTATGATTTTGGTGTTATTGTGTATTGTTCATATCTTATACTTAATGTAGATAGTAAAAGTAACTTTAGAAAAGACTTGGGATATTTTCAATTTTATTACTAATAGTAGAATTAACGGTCCTATGTTCAATTATAATTATGAGGAGAATAAATAACATATGTATAATAAAAACATTCTAGAAACTTATAAGAAATATTTCGATTCAATCTATGATATTAGGAAAAGATTCGGTGTAGCGTATAATTATCATGTCAATATCTTTCTAGACTTAAAAATATTCGCTCTTATGTATAAATACTTAAGTTACTAATAATGTAAACCAGACAAAGTTTTGTTTTCATTTTACCAATTCAAAAAGACTTTGTTGAGCAATGGACCATGGACTATGCCTAAATCTTTTGTCTTACTCCTTAAGCAAGGAAGCTAGGAGATCACATAAAATTTTAGGTTAGTTCTATTAAGTTCAACTATAAGTTCAACAAGTTGAAAAAAGTGACAAAAAAAACCAATTTGTTCAACTTTGTGTTTAATAAAAATTATTATGTAATAGTTAAAATAAATGGACATTTTATGTCCACTAAGTTAAAAACAATTAAAAAAACATATTTTGTATTCATTTTTAGGATTCCGAACCTCGAAAGGAAAAAACGGAACCCTTAATACATCACCAAGGGATAAGGTTTATCAACTCATAAGATTTGTTTATTATTAAATTATGCTTGCGTAGAAAACAATATTAATGTCAATATTTGATGAAACCACAAACAATTGATGTACTGGACCATTGTCAAAATTTTTATATTTCAAAGAACTTTTAGCATTAAATTCAAGAGAACATCAATCAAGTTTTTAAGACATATAAGCTATACAACTTTAGAAATTCAAAGTTTTAAAATTACAAACATAATAAATCAACAAAACAATATCAATGGCATGATTATTTGATCTGTAATTATACCAAATTCGTATATTTTTAATCTTTAATGCGCATCTCTGACATAAAGATTTTTTTAATGTGCGCGCTTTATCGCTGCTCGCATCGTAGTAGTTTGGGATGAAAAGTAGCATGTGCTATTTCAAACTATAATGTATGTATCTTTGTGACAAATATCACCCCGGTCCGTTTAGCCGCTGTTGCGTGATTGAGCAACAAACATCCAAAAATACATCCAAATATTGGCATTTCTTTTGATTCTGCTATTTTATGTATTTAAAAAAAATATTGTCGATTCCAATCAATGCAACTTTCTTCATTAAAAGTTTTTAAATTACAAATATAATAATACCTACCACCAAACACGATAATTTTTATTGCAATTAATAAATAGATATCTTTACGGTTCAAAGACTCAATCAAAACATACCAATTATCAAACCAAACCAACCAAACGGAACGTCCCTTTATTATAACATCAAATTCACCCACAAGTTTGTTACAATGTAGCCAATGAATAGTAGCACTAATACGTGCTACTGCTATATTAGTTATAGTCGTAAAATTACTTGAACTCGTAAACCAACCGCTATTAACCTAAAGTTGTTGCTATTATTACAAAATTACAAATTACATTAACTTACTGCGAGATGAAGCTACTATGAAGCATTTATGGGCAGCTGTTAGTAAGATGACTACATGTACGTCTACTAGTGATTTGAGTTTATATGTATGTTTATACATTTCATTTCAATACCGCGGGATTCAGAAGGCGCAGGACCGAGAGGCGTAGCAAACGTTACGGAGGACTATGTCTAGCAGTGGACAATAAAAGGCTGGGATGGTGGATCCCACGGAAACAGCACATTTTTCCGGAATTAAAAGTAGCTTATGTGCTACTCTAAGCTATCTTTGTGCCAAATTTCACACCGATCCCGTTTTGAAGTTCTTGCGTGGTTATAACGAACATCTATTCAAACATCCTACATACATACATTGTACGATAGGTGATAGAAATTTAATGATTCGACCGGGGAAGTACCACTTTTTTATAAAGGAGGGACAACAGAATTGGTTCACGGCAGAAGTGGGTGCAGTGGTGGTACTTTCCCGGGCGAACCATAATAGTTCTACCACCTACAGAATAATATTACACACTACAGAATAATAATGAAGCGCGCATGGCCCGGCGGTTAGCGTAGAACGCAAGCGATCTATGCGACTAAGCCAAACGGGTGAGGTCGGGTGTCAGATGGGTGACCGCTAGTGGCAAAAATTTCATGCGCGTTTCCGTGCTTCGGAGGGCACGTTAAGCCGTCGGTCCCGGTAGTTGTCGATAGATAACAGTCGTTAAACCTTGTTGTAGGCCTTATGGGCGGTTTGAAAACATCCGACAGCGGGTTGGGCACTAACCCGCATCTCCACCAACCCGCATTGGAGCAGCGTGGTGGAGCAAGCTCCAGGCGTCCCGAACATTTAGGAGAGACCCGTGCCCAGCAGTGGGACGTAAAAAGGGTTGCAGCCAACAGCCAGCCAACAGAATAATAATACACACAATAATATTCAAATAAATGATAAACTTATATAATATAAAACTGGAAGTTTGTGTACATGTCAAACGATGTCCTAACTTGTACCACGATATTCTCAGCGGAGCGGTAGTCGCTGTCGGATGGAACGGGTTCCAGTCGGCGTAATTAAGTTTGGCCAAGTACTCCGGGAGGTCAAGTTGGTAAAATATAAATTGCCAATTTTACAGCACATTTTCTCAATTGGACCTATTTATGCAAACCGGAACCAACCCACACATGATGATGATGATTATAATTTTGAGAAAAAGCTGTTTAATGTATTAGACAACTGATGTTTTGTGGATTGGTAAACATGTCATGAGAATGTTTTGTTCTGTCAAAATTGTCAGATCATTTTGATCTTTACAGGGTCGATGGAAGGTGCAATTTTAAGCTTTTCTGTGTACTTAACTCAATTTCGGCATGAGTGTGGATTGGTTCCGGTTTGCGTAAATAGGTCCAATTGATGTTATTAAGTATTCAATAACTACATAATATCTGGCATACGTTGGGCAAACTACATGATTTGTCCAAGAGCTATCTCGCTACTTGTAAAGTTGTAAAGTTGTAACTTGTAAAGTTGACTAGTTTGGCGTAGTATAAAGTTTTAAAGACAGTCTTGGCGTGGATCATCTAGGCGACGACTGTTTTACTCACGCGGTAGCTTATGACAAAGGAACTCCGGCCCGAAACTAGTCAGGCTTTTCTGAAATTAAGAAAATGAAATGAAAGAGTTTATTAACATCCTACGAGTATGTATTAATACACTTGATGTTAGACATTGTTCGTTGATCGGCTGACTGTCATCCGCTTTAGGTGCGCTAATGCTTATATAATGGGGTCGAAGAAAAAAATGGATGGAAAAAACTCCAGTTTTAGATAAATTCTAGGTACAATGGAATTTTAAATACCGATAGCTCTATGGCGACAGATAGCACAAGTGACAGCAAAATCGTGAGTAAAGCCTTTATAATCGCATCAGGATTACGTGAGATCTGTGCCAACAGACGTCCATGTCCTACACTCTTACAACTTAATTTGGAGTCGGTGACCGTTTCAAAATAACAAGAGATAAAGTGTGATACATAATATATGGACACCACTTTAAATAAAGTTTTTGCGAGTCTATATAATTAGTATGAAACTGAGAATAAGAAGAAAGAAGAAAATAAGAAGAAAGAAAAAAATTTTTTATGTACACATTTTGAAGTCGGTTTTTATTTTTTGTTTAAATTTTTTTTGTGTTAATGGTTCTGTTGATTTTTTTCCTTGACCTTAATTTCTATGTAGGGTACATACAATAACACAAACTTTTATAAAACTAAAGTCAGGCGATGTCTAAACTTGTACAAAGATATTCTCAACGGAGCGTCAGGCGCGGCGCTGTCGGGCGGCTCAGGGTTTAACTTGATGTAATTAAGTTTGCCCAAGTACTCGTAAAAGGATGTTATACTGTTGAACTGCTAGTTTTATGTAACATTTAAATGTTAGCAATTTAAATAATTTGGTCCACCAATCCGCACTTGGCCATCATGTTGGCCGTGGTGTCGTGTATTTTTTTTACTAAAATAAATCATTTGTGTATTTAAAATAATAAACCGGAAGGGCTTCGCTCGAGTGATTTGAGTTTACATGATTATACTAATCTATCACATGGAAACACTTTCCGGGATACAAAGTAGCATATAGCTTTTCCATTCTATAATCTCTGCGAAATTAGTCCTGATCCTTTTAGATGTTCTAACAAACATTTATTCAAACATCCAAATAAACGTTCGCAATCGCATTTATAATATTAGTATAGATAACCAGCAATAAAACTAAGCATTTATTATTGTTATATGTATATTTATTATTATATTTGCATTTACGACGATCACTAAGCCTACGACTAAGACGCCTACTACTAAGTTCCTGTGTAAAAATCTTTTTCTATTTATAAAGAGTAAGCTGAGGCTCAAACTCAAATTCACTCCTCTGAGTAACAAAATTAGATTTTTGCGTATTTACCACATACTCTTCAATAATCCATCAGCTCGCATTGGTGCACCGTGGTAGAGTTAGCTCCAGGCCTCCCCAATAATGGGGAGAGAACCGTACCCAGCAGTGGGACACAAAAACGGTTGCAGCCCCTTCAATAATTACGATTTTTCCCTTACCGTGCGTGTTCCTTTACTGGTTGTTGACTACGCTCTATAACCTTTAAAGTTGTGCGAGGAGTACTCATCATCATTACTTTTTAATTTTTTAATTATTAGAATGGAACATGCAGGCCATGTGGTGTTAAGTAGTCGCTGCAGCTCATGGACATCTACACACAATCTCAATCAAGCCTAAGCCTTGCCTGTGCTCGTATACATTTGCGCTGTAACTTCGAAGGCTGATGGTAACCTAATATAAGCTGGCTCCTGCATCAGCTTTCCACCGAAACACAATAGAATTAAGGCAGACGTGGGTGCAGTGGTAGTGCTTCCCCGATCGAACCATTTAAGTTATACTACCTACAGTAAAATATGACTTTTATTAACGCTTTAAACTCATAGCCCCACAGTAAAGTAAATATACCCTGTGTCGTGGGTACCATGAACAAAAAGACAGAAACACAACAGCCAGACCGAGAACAGAAATTTAAACTCATCATTCAAATTTCTGTTTTGCCGGGAATCAATATCCGGGACCCCTCGATTGGCAGTCCAGCATGGTAACTATTGCACCACGCGTGTCGTCAATTATGATTCGATTTGAAACAAATTGTTAGTTTTCTTACTTAGTTACCTACAAAAGAAGGAATAAAAGGTTACCATTTCGAGAAACACTCGTTTTCTCAAATATTCAAAAGTCATACAGGATCCAACAAAGCCACAACAATGGGTTTCGCCTTCCTAATGGAAGTCTGACGACAGTCAGTCAAACCACAGACTCAGTGCCGTAAATAAATAATCCTGTTTTTCAACAGCGCCTCTGTTTATACAGATAGTTTCGGCAAACAGACAAAAACGTTTATTTGCGAATCTCCGAGTCCGTTAGAGTGAAAAATCAGGGCACAAAAGGAGTAAAAATACATTATGTGAGCAGGGATTACGGCCGTATTGGTTTTGGCGCCGGCTCCCGGCCTACAAATAATATTATTCCACAGGACCCTGAGACAGGACCTTCGACTTATAATGTTTTTCTTTGTTTTATCTTTGATTATGGCGTGTAATGCGTAGTTTTCTTCCTAATTCTAGTATTGCAAAGCCGCTTTAAAGAATGGATATTGGTTCTTTTCGAAACCTACATACGAGTACGTCCCTTTTCCAACGTTTATATTGCTCACGAAGGTCTGTTCTTTTTCCAAAATTTTTATTGCTATCAACATTGCAAACAAACATCCAAAAATACATCCAAATATTGGCATTTCTTTTGATTCTGCTATTTTATGTATTTAAAAAAAATATTGTCGATTCCAATCAATGCAACTTTCTTCATTAAAAGTTTTTAAATTACAAATATAATAATACCTACCACCAAACACGATAATTTTTATTGCAATTAATAAATAGATATCTTTACGGTTCAAAGACTCAATCAAAACATACCAATTATCAAACCAAACCAACCAAACGGAACGTCCCTTTATTATAACATCAAATTCACCCACAAGTTTGTTACAATGTAGCCAATGAATAGTAGCACTAATACGTGCTACTGCTATATTAGTTATAGTCGTAAAATTACTTGAACTCGTAAACCAACCGCTATTAACCTAAAGTTGTTGCTATTATTACAAAATTACAAATTACATTAACTTACTGCGAGATGAAGCTACTATGAAGCATTTATGGGCAGCTGTTAGTAAGATGACTACATGTACGTCTACTAGTGATTTGAGTTTATATGTATGTTTATACATTTCATTTCAATACCGCGGGATTCAGAAGGCGCAGGACCGAGAGGCGTAGCAAACGTTACGGAGGACTATGTCTAGCAGTGGACAATAAAAGGCTGGGATGGTGGATCCCACGGAAACAGCACATTTTTCCGGAATTAAAAGTAGCTTATGTGCTACTCTAAGCTATCTTTGTGCCAAATTTCACACCGATCCCGTTTTGAAGTTCTTGCGTGGTTATAACGAACATCTATTCAAACATCCTACATACATACATTGTACGATAGGTGATAGAAATTTAATGATTCGACCGGGGAAGTACCACTTTTTTATAAAGGAGGGACAACAGAATTGGTTCACGGCAGAAGTGGGTGCAGTGGTGGTACTTCCCCGGGCGAACCATAATAGTTCTACCACCTACAGAATAATATTACACACCACAGAATAATAATGAAGCGCGCATGGCCCGGCGGTTAGCGTAGAACGCAAGCGATCTATGCGACTAAGCCAAACGGGTGAGGTCGGGTGTCAGATGGGTGACCGCTAGTGGCAAAAATTTCATGCGCGTTTCCGTGCTTCGGAGGGCACGTTAAGCCGTCGGTCCCGGTTGTTGTCGATAGATAACAGTCGTTAAACCTTGTTGTAGGCCTTATGGGCGGTTTGAAAACATCCGACAGCGGGTTGGGCACTAACCCGCATCTCCACCAACCCGCATTGGAGCAGCGTGGTGGAGTAAGCTCCAGGCGTCCCGAACATTTAGGAGAGACCCATGCCCAGCAGTGGGTGGTAAAAAGGGTTGCAGCCAACAGCCAGCCAACAGAATAATAATACACACAATAATATTCAAATAAATGATAAACTTATCTTAATATATATAAATCTCGTATCACAATGTTTGTCCTCAATGGACTTCTAAACCACTTAAACGATTTTAATAAAATTCGTATACCATGTGAAGTTCGATCCAACTTGAGAGATAGGATAGCTTACATCTCAATTAATAGTCGCAATATTATTTTATTTCTGATATTTTAAGGCAGAACAACGTCTGCCGGATTCGCTCTGTTAGTAACTGTCAAACATTGATTTTGCGCCATCGTCCAGAAGTTTGACATTGTCTGAATAACAATACATCTGTCACTATTTGTTTTATATTTTTTATTTGGCAGTAACATAAAAACTCTTTGAGATAATAAAGAAACTAATCCTCTTTCAATATATTTAAGGCAGGACAACGTCTGCCTGGTTCACTAGTATAATATAAAACTGGAAGTTTGTGTACATGTCAAACGATGTCCTAACTTGTACCACGATATTCTCAGCGGAGCGGTAGTCGCTGTCGCATGGAAAGGGTTCCAGTCGGCGTAATTAAGTTTGGCCAAGTACTCCGGGAGGTCAAGTTGGTAAAATATAAATTGCCAATTTTACAGCACATTTTCTCAATTGATGTTATTAAGTATTCGATAACTACATAATATCTGGCATACGTTGGGCAAACTACATGATTTGTCCAAGAGCTATCTCGCTACTTGTAAAGTTGTAACTTGTAAAGTTGACTAGTTTGGCGTAGTATAAAGTTTTAAAGACAGTCTTGGCGTGGGCCATCTAGGCGACTACTGTTTCACTCACGCGATAGCTTTATTAATAGGCGACTACTGTTTCACTCACGCGATAGATTTATGAACATCCTACGAGTATGTATTAATACACTTGATGTTAGACATTGTTCGTTGATCGGCTGACTGTCATCCGCTTTAGGTGCGCTAATGCTTATATAATGGGATCGAAGAAAAAAGTAGATGGAAAAAACTCCAGTCCTCTTTTAGATAAATTCTAGGTACAATGGAATTTTAAATACCGATAGCTCTATGGCGACAAATAGCACAAGTGACAGCAAAATCGTGAGTAAAGCCTTTATAATCGCATCAGGATTACGTGAGATCTGTGCCAACAGACGTCCATGTCCTACAAACTTAATTTGGAGTCGGTGCCCATTTCAAAATAACAAGAGATAAAGTGTGATACATAATATATGGACACCACTTTAAATAAAGTTTTTGCGAGTCTATATAATTAGTATGAAACTGAGAATAAGAAGAAAGAAGATAATAAGAAGAAAGAAAAAATGTTTTTTTATGTACACGTTTTGAAGTCGGTTTTTATTTTTTGTTTAAATTTTTTTTTGTGTTAATGGTTCTGTTGATTTTTTTCCTTGACCTTAATTTCTATGTAGGGTACAAAACAATAACACAAACTTATATAAAACTAAACTGATGCGATGTCTAAACTTGTACAAAGATATTCTCAACGGAGCGTCAGGCGTGGCGCTGTCGGGCGGCTCAGGGTTTGACTTAATGTAATTAAGTTTGCCAAAGTACTCGTAAAAGGATGTTATACTGATGAACTGCTAGTTTTATGTAGCATTTAAATGTTAGCAATTTAAATAATTTGGTCCACCAATCCGCACTTGGCCATCATGTTGGCCGTGGTGTCGTGTATTTTTTTTACTAAAATAAATCATTTGTGTATTTAAACTAATAAACCGGAAGGGCTTCGCTCGAGTGATTTGAGTTTACATGATTATACTAATCTATCACATGGAAACACTTTCCGGGATACAAAGTAGCATATAGCTTTTCCATTCTATAATCTCTGCGAAATTAGTCCTGATCCTTTTAGATGTTCTAACAAACATTTATTCAAACATCCAAATAAACGTTCGCAATCGCATTTATAATATTAGTATAGATAACCAGCAATAAAACTAAGCATTTATTATTGTTATATGTATATTTATTATTATATTTGCATTTACGACGATCACTAAGCCTACGACTAAGACGCCTACTACTAAGTTCCTGTGTAAAAATCTTTTTCTATTTATAAAGAGTAAGCTGAGGCTCAAACTCAAATTCACTCCTCTGAGTAACAAAATTAGATTTTTGCGTATTTACCACATACTCTTCAATAATCCATCAGCTCGCATTGGTGCACCGTGGTAGAGTTAGCTCCAGGCCTCCCCAATAATGGGGAGAGAACCGTACCCAGCAGTGGGACACAAAAACGGTTGCAGCCCCTTCAATAATTACGATTTTTCCCTTACCGTGCGTGTTCCTTTACTGGTTGTTGACTACGCTCTATAACCTTTAAAGTTGTGCGAGGAGTACTCATCATCATTACTTTTTAATTTTTTAATTATTAGAATGGAACATGCAGGCCATGTGGTGTTAAGTAGTCGCTGCAGCTCATGGACATCTACACACAATCTCAATCAAGCCTAAGCCTTGCCTGTGCTCGTATACATTTGCGCTGTAACTTCGAAGGCTGATGGTAACCTAATATAAGCTGGCTCCTGCATCAGCTTTCCACCGAAACACAATAGAATTAAGGCAGACGTGGGTGCAGTGGTAGTGCTTCCCCGATCGAACCATTTAAGTTATACTACCTACAGTAAAATATGACTTTTATTAACGCTTTAAACTCATAGCCCCACAGTAAAGTAAATATACCCTGTGTCGTGGGTACCATGAACAAAAAGACAGAAACACAACACCCAGACCGAGAACAGAAATTTAAACTCATCATTCAAATTTCTGTTTTGCCGGGAATCAATATCCGGGACCCCTCGATTGGCAGTCCAGCATGGTAACTATTGCACCACGCGTGTCGTCAATTATGATTCGATTTGAAACTAATTGTTAGTTTTCTTACTTAGTTACCTACAAAAGAAGGAATAAAAGGTTACCATTTCGAGAAACACTCGTTTTCTCAAATATTCAAAAGTCATACAGGATCCAACAAAGCCACAACAATGGGTTTCGCCTTCCTAATGGAAGTCTGACGACAGTCAGTCAAACCACAGACTCAGTGCCGTAAATAAATAATCCTGTTTTTCAACAGCGCCTCTGTTTATACATTCGGATAGATCGATAGTTTCGGCAAACAGACAAAAACGTTTATTTGCGAATCTCCGAGTCCGTTAGAGTGAAAAATCAGGGCACAAAAGGAGTAAAAATACATTATGTGAGCAGGGATTACGGCCGTATTGGTTTTGGCGCCGGCTCCCGGCCTACAAATAATATTATTCCACAGGACCCTGAGACAGGACCTTCGACTTATAATGTTTTTCTTTGTTTTATCTTTGATTATGGCGTGTAATGCGTAGTTTTCTTCCTAATTCTAGTATCGCAAAGCCGCTTTAAAGAATGGATATTGGTTCTTTTCGAAACCTACATACGAGTACGTCCCTTTTCCAACGTTTATATTGCTCACGAAGGTCTGTTCTTTTTCCAAAATTTTTATTGCTATTAAAAAAAAAATAATGAACTAGCTAGGTAGTGTGCAGGCCTCGTGGTGTTTTGTTATGAGGTTGCTGCAGCCAATGAACATCTACACACAACCTCAATCAAGTCTTAACCTTGCCTTTGGCAGTATGCAGTTGCACTGCTACTCCGAAGGCTGATGTAAATCTAGCCGGCTACTACACTTTTCCACAGAAACACAAAAAATCACGGCAGAAGTGTGTGCAGCGGTGGTACTTCGCCAGTCGAACCATTAAATTTATATTAGCTACAGTAAACTACAGTCTACAACTTCGATTTGAAACATACTGTTGGTTTTCTTATGTGCCTAACACAATAGTATATAAAAAGTAACCATTCCGAAAAACTCTTTTTCACGAATATTCAAGACCCATACACGATCCAACAAAGCCACAACAATGGGTCTCGCCTTCCTAATGGAAATCTGACGACAGTCACTCAAACCACAGACTCAGTGCCGTAAATAAATAATCCTGTTTATTCAACATTGCCTCTGTTTACACAGATAGTTTCGACAAACAGACAAAAACGTTTATTTGCGAGTCTCCGAGTCCGTTAGAGTGAAAAATCGGAGCACAGAATGTTAGGAGAAAAAATACATTATGTGAGCAGGGATTACAGCCCTATTGGTTTTGGCGCCGGCTCCCGGCCTACAAATAATATGTATGTTCCACAGGACCTTCGACATAATGTTTTTCTTTGTTCTTTCTTTGATTATGGCGTGTAATGCGTAGTTTTCTTCCTAATTCTAATATCGCAAAGCCGCTTTGAAGAATGGATATTGGTTCTTTTCGAAAACTATTATACGTCCCTTTGATGAAAAATGATTTATTTGCCCAAATATGTGTATTACAAAAGTTGTTTATATATTTAACAGACCGCCATATTTACCTCAGTAAGGTATGCAAATACTGTTAAAAGAAGTGTGTTTTTTGTAATTATGAATTGATTTATATTTAGCTATGTAAAGTGTCTAGATATAAAATACATGAAGTTTTAGTGTTATTGAGCTTAGAACTAAATAATACATAAATACTCTAAGATTTCTATAAGTTTTGTGCTATTAAAAACAAATGCCTACGATGAGGTCAATCGTTTGACTAAACCACATAAATTGTTATATTACATTGGTCTTATTACTGCGAAAATGCGTTTTAATTCTGACACATGGTCATGAGGTACAGTGATCACTTAACACCACATAACCTGCGTGTTAGTCTGCTACTCCATTTAAATATAAAAAATGTATATGAGTTAAAGAAAAACCTATAATCATCGCAAAGAATACTAGAAGCATAACGAATAAAATACGAACCCATATTTCGTTTCAGCGCAAATTCATTTGACAGTTGGCATGCCGTCAAAACATCCATGGTTCTATACCATAAAGGAGGCAACGAGAAAAAGGCTTCACTTGACCCCATTCCACTCCACCACATTTGGCAAAGGGGAAGGAATTTTAAAACAATGCCTAAATGAAACTAGAACGAGCCTACCACAATATGTACTCCAAGTGATACGTAACAAACGAAAATAAACTTTATGTGTATTGTAATACGTGTAATAGTGATCGTAAGTTAAGGCTTGTTTGCAGATATCCCATGCAAACGGCAAGATATCGTAAAAATATAATGCATATTGGCGCTAGGGATGTCAAGAAGACTAATCTTGGTTGGATCGTCCGGACTTTTAGAAAGACGATTTGTTCTCAAAAGCTTTCCTTTCCAAGTACACTGTTGATGTTATTATTTAACCATTGATTAAATGTGTACTAGACATATTTATTTTTCTAGTATATAATACATTTTAAATCAATTTAAAACATTTTAATCAATAATATGTTCTGTAAATAAAATACATACATATTTATTTATTAGATATACATTTTAAATCTAAAATTTTCGGACACTTTTGTTCCTATAATTTAAACATTTCAGTAAATAATTTTGCAAAACGTAAATTGAATTTGGCTTTTTAGTATTACCTACATGACAAGCATTTTAGTATTACCTACAGGACAATCATTTTAGTATTACCTACATGACAAACATTTTAGTATTAGGTACCTACATGACAAGCATTTACAAATAAATCTCCCTAATTCGTAATTTGGGTCACGAATTACGTTTGGTGTATCTGATAAAGAAATTAATTTTCATTCAAAAACATCTAGATTTAAAAAATGTGTCTCAACCTTGAGTGGTCTCCATCTGAGCCGCCGAACCTTGATCCTCGTTATTGATTCAGGGAATTTTTCCCAGTGTGTAGTTCTCTCGTCTGGAATCGCCGGCGGTGCTCGGTTGTGAAATTATATTGTTTTCGGCGTTCAAACAACTGTGGTAATTGTTATGTGGTGGGTTTAATTGTTTCTGTTTATTTTTTTTCTTACTTGATTTAGGAGGTATTTTTTCATTTTGAAGACTTGATTGTCGCTTCGAGTATTTCTTAACAAACAATTAAAAATCTTAAGATTAATTTAGTTTTGTAGAACGCTACTTTTATGCGTATAAAATATATTGATGACAACAGGAAGTCCTGCTATTTGTTACCTAAATAACAGACCAACTGATAGATATCTATTTTTAACTTGGCATAATAATAATGCATAAAGTCAACAAAAAAAAATTGAAGTTTGAAAATATACCGAAACAGAAATATCCCGTAACTAAATTAAATAAAAAAGGCACAAATAGAAATAAAGGCAAGTGATAGCGGAATATTTCATAAAATAGCTGACTACCTACGAAAAATAAAAATGAAAATATTTCAATATGCGTAGATTTGAATCCTTTCACAGTTCACCACTCTACCTTTTTTCATGCAGATATTTGTTGCATATCGAAAGAACAAAAATAAAAAACGCAGGAATGAAAAAAATTCCCGCCACCCTAAATTATTTCATCTCGCGAATATAGCATCGAAACAGTTGCGGACTGTCGAAAATTCCTAAAAATTCCGAGAACGTCAAAAAGTTCGCACTTGGACGGTCGCATTGAAATTTTTTCAATCAAAAATTGTAACAAGTTTTAGATCCAACAGGTACCTAAAGGTACAGATGTCCGTTTATAATGGTTTTCCAACAAAATTGGGAATGCATTTCATTGGAACTATTGAAAAAAGCAGCGATGGCCGAGTGGTAAAAAACCGCGGTCCTCGACGTGACCGATCCCAGGTTCAAATCCTCGGCGCGCACCTCTGACAAAGAAATTTATAATGTGCGAATTTATCGCTGCTCCATCGAAAATATCGTGATATTTCATTGATTACGATGTTCTCCATCGCTGTGCATGCCTGAGAGAAATTCATAATTTCTCGAAAGCATCACGTCCACCAATCCGTACTTGGCGTGGTGGACTATGGCCTAAATCCCTCACAATTGTGAGAAGGAGACCTGTGCCCAGCAGTGGGACGTAAAAAAAAGGTTGAAAAAAGATTGTTTAAATACCGCGTAAATCCTATATTTTGATATGAATATGTTAAAAAATACCAAATTCAAATTCAAATTCAAATTCTTTATTTATCAAAACAGTAGTTAACAAATTTTGGAATTACTGTCCTATGCTTTAGCTTTCGCTGTGTTGCATAAGGCGCAGTTTCTTCCCCACAAGCGGTCTTAAAACTAGTGTTAAGTTACAAATTTTTTAAAACAGAAGTAGGTAAGTATAGCTTTTATTAATATTATTAGTGGCAGCATTATTAACAGTGGCGTGTGAGAGGTGTTTGTTACAGAAGGATATGAAGATACGTATAGTGTGTGTGTGTGCGTGTGTGTGTTTGTGTGTGTGTGTGTGTGTGAGTGAGTGAGAGAGCGCGAGTGTGTGTGTGTGTGTGTATGTGTCGTCAGTGTGTGATTATGAGAGTTTGTGTGGTGGAGTAAATGAAAAAGGTAAATGTGGTTATCACTTTTCTCGTATTAATAGTTTTTCAACATTATCGTAATTAAAATTTTGTAGCCATTCCGTTATAACGTTCTTAAATTTATAGGAGCTTAATTTTTAACACTTGTTTTTTTGTTGACGACATTATACATTTTTGATGCTAGGTACTCATAGTGCCTTCTAGCAACAGAACTTTTACAGACAGGAACAGGACATTTGTCAGTTCTGCTATTTATCGCAGGTAATTGTGGTATTGCATCTCTATGGTATCGTTTTAAGCAGCTAAATATAAACAGTTTTCGCACTGAAAGCATTTTGCATTCCTTATATAGTTCACTAGTAGGATATCTGAAAGGTAGCGTCATAATAACCTTAAGGAGGGCACGTTGGGCGCGCTCTACCTGTATTAGGTGAGACTTAGCAGCACCACCCCAGGACGTGATACAATATGCTATCACAGATTCTGCCAGCGCTTTGTAGGTCTGTAATAATACATTTTTATCGGCAACTTCTCTGAGAGCCTTAAAAACATAGATAAGTCTCCTGATCCGCTTTGCTACCGATTGGATGTGAGGAACCCATGTGAGTCTGTGATCTATTATTACCCCCAGATATTTTACGGTATCCACACAATCCAACGCAACACAGCTACATCTTGCAGGTGTAGATGAATCTTGCACACAAGATAAAGTGTGAGCAATAATTTTAAAATCTATAGGAGGGCTGTTGACTATAGTTTTTTTGAAGCATATATATTTTGTTTTTAATATGTTTAACGATAAAAGGTTGTTATCTAGCCAGGAAATAACACGGGCCAGGCCTATCTCTGCCAGTTGTCTCACCTGTGACCAAGTGGAGCCATGAAAGACTAAGACTGTGTCATCTGCGAACATAAGGACATCGGCATTCACAAGTTTTATTTTACAGAGCTCATTTATGTACATTAAAAATAGGGTTGGGGCCAGAGTTGATCCTTGTGGTACTCCGTAGTCGCAGACGGCACAGTCACTTTCATAATTCTGGATCCTAACATGCTGTTTGCGGTTTTTTAAATAGTCAGCAAACCAATGGAGAACATTTCCTCTTATGCCGAAGCTCTCCAAGCGCGCTAAAAGTATGGGGATGGATACCGTGTCAAATGCTTTTTTGAGGTCCAAAAATACAGCGACACACTTTTCGCCCTTGTCAAGGTAGTTGGTGAGGAGAGATGTTAATCTAAGTACAGCATCATCAGTTGATTTGCGTACGCGAAAACCGAATTGATTACTCGCTATTAGATTATGTCTCTCTAGGTATGACGTAAGTCTTTTGTTGACAATTTTTTCGATAATTTTGAAGAGTGTTGGCAAAAGAGAAATTGGTCTGTAGTTGCTGGGTAAATGTTTGTCGCCAGCTTTAAAAATTGGGCACACTATAGCCTTTTTTAGATTTGACGGAAAGATACCACTGGTAAAGCTGAGATTGCACAAGTGAGCTATTTGTTCAGATAGAGTTAGTGAACAAGACTTTACAAGAGCTGTCGTTATTTTATCCCATCCCGGTGCACTTTTCGATTGAAGTTGGGAAATAATATTAGCAACTTCTTTAGGGTCCGTCAAAAATAAAGAAAAGGAGTTAACGGGCTGTTGGGTTAGGTTATAGGATGCTGATGCAAGTTCTAATTCAGATTTATTTAGCTTTCCAAGTGTTATTGTAGCCAGGTCTCTTCCAACGGATACAAAGTAATTATTTATCTTATTTAGCGATTCCCTTGGACTACATTCGGATTTTAATAAAGGAGTTGGGTCTGCTTTGACCGGTGTAAGGTTGCAAACATCTTTAATAATTTTCCAAGTACTTTTCATATCGCCACGTGAATTTTCTAGTTTATTTTTGTAATAATTGTGTTTTAATGATTTAATAATTCGATTACAAGTATTTTTATATTTCATAAAATTTTCTTTTATTTCTTGGTCATCTGGATACGATTTGGTTTGTTTTTGTAGCTTATTTCTACGCCTAATACATTTAATTACACCAACAGTAATCCATGGTTTAATTGGCTTGAATTTATTGGGTACTAGCTTTAAGGTCGTTGCATTATGTATAGCACTATTTATTGTTGTCATTAAGTAGTTAGTGGCTTGGTTGGTGTTGTTTATTAAACGAAAATCATTCCATGAATGCAAGGACAAAATTTCTCGGACTAGATTTATATTGATTGTGGGTTTTTGTTTATTAATGTCACATTTGTTTTCTTTTATATTTGTATCTATGCATAACAAAATTGGGGAATGATCCGTTAATTCATCGAATACTAGAGTTTGCCAAGGTAATTTAGATTTTATCATGAAGTGATCAATGCAGGTTTTGGCTCTGGTAGGTAAATTTATGCCTTGAGTTAAACCGTGAGATGCTATAAGATTGAGGTACTCTGTCGTTGCTGTGGGCATATTTGAGCTAGGTAGTGTGTTGATATTGATATCTCCAGTAAAGATAATATTGTTTTTGTGGTTTACATTGTTAAAAATGTTATCTAGAGAGTTCAAGTACGAGGTTGGATTACCAAAGGAGGGCGGTCTATAAGAACATACAAGAGAAAAGGTATCGTTTATATCTAGAATTAAACAGTTCCCATCACATACCTGAGGCTCACTGCATATTACCGAGTGATTTTTCCTAACGTAAGCAACAACTCCATCGTTCTGGTTAAGCGACTTTTTTGTAAAAAACATTTCATAGTTGCTAACTTGAGGAGGATCACATTTACCAGTCCAACACTCTGTAAGTACTATTACGTCAATCATTATGTCAAAATTGCTCAAGAAAGCGAGAAAAGTATCCATGTTTTTATGGATACTTCGAATATTTGCTGTTAATATTGTAAGTTTCTTGTATTGAGATTTATATTCAAGAAAATCGGAGCTTTTAGAGGGATCGTCAAGATACCTACAGTTTTCTACCTCAGCCATATCTATATCATGCAGTATATTGTTATTTAATAGATTTACCATCATGTTAAGATTTATATATTATTATTAAATAATACAAAAGTATGAACTGCATAGATACTAGAAATGTTGCTGGGTAAAGAATATGACATAATTGACGCATAGCAGTAGTCAGTGTTCTTATTAGTGATGTGTACGTGTTGCGTGTGTGTTTTAGAAGTAAAAAGTAGGTGTAAATGTGTTTTAGTGTATGATATAAAATGGGAATGTTAAGTGTGAGTGTGCTTAGTAGTGTAAGGTTGAGTGTTAGATGCCACTTATAGTTACAAAATAATGGTATGTACAAGAAAGTTACATTGTTGACAGAAGTGAAATAAATAGGATAGCTTATTAAATTAACAATTAATATTGAACCTTTTAAACAGCAGCAGAACAGTCACAATGTTTGCTTGAGTTTTTCAATATCACTTTCGCAAGATATACGTAACTTTGGGAGACCCATCCGATTTACGTAAGAAAATTCTCCCGAAAGATGTCCAGCAGTATTTGTACTCATAGCTCTTTGCGAATTGTCTAGAGAGGTAAAATAGTTTGCGCTCTTTTGGCGTTAAATTTTCAGAGATATGTATAACGTTCTTGGATCCTTCAATTTTTAAATCCTTGGTACTAAGTCGATCCTGCGGTTTTCCTTTGTTATATTTTATAAAAGATTCCAAGAATTTATCTCTTGTATATACTGTAGTGAAATCAACAATAAAAGGCATCGCAGCTGTTTTTGTATTGGTACGATAGGCGTCTTTAATTTCGGAGCTTTGCAGTTGTGTTTGCATACATTGTGCAATTCTACATACTAGATTTAGAAGGTCTGCCTTGGTTTCCTTTTCACAGCGGGGAATGTTTCGAATTTCCACACTGGTGTTCCTCACATATCGCTGCATGGTTTCAATAGAGTTTTCCAGTTGCATTATATAATTCTTGTCACTTTTTATTTCTTCTTCGAGATAATTAATCCTTTTTAGTGCCTCGTCATACTTAGATGCCATTTGATCCACAGAGATTTTAAGATCGTTAAGAGAATTTAGAATAAGGTCGTGTTTAGCATCTTGATGTTTTTGTATAGCTGAAAACATTTCTATAATGTCGGATTTACTAATTTCTTCCATATCGCTTCGTTTACGTTTCGGCACGTTTCTTGTGTTAATGTTGCTTAGGGAGGTGGTGGCACATATTCCCACTTCATGCCCGATTTCTGCCACATTTGAGTCGGAGTGGTAATGCTGGAGTGGTGTCGCAAAAGCGGTTGGCAACGGAGATAGCTCCCTAGGCGGTGTGCGATTTAGAGGCATGTTAGCAATAAACGGCTAATAACGTAACTGAGCACTGCAGTTTCAAAAGATGCAAAGTACCAGGGTGGCAGCAATGATGAGCGATGGTTTACTCACTGTTTCAATGAATGACGTTGGGCGGAGCGTAGGGCGGAGCGTAGTAGATAACAGCGTTAGTGTAACCGGTCCGGATGCGCTAGTGCAAGCAGCGCAGCGAAGAGATCCACAGGTGGTTGGGTGAAGTACGTTCTGTGCGTACACGCCGGTAAGCGAACGCTGTCTCACTTAGTGATAACGTAGAACTGCGCACGTTTATCACTTCCACGGTTCTGCGCTCCTATTTTTTTAAATTTATTTTTAAGTGAAATTTAATAATTTTAAATTTTAAATGAACTAAATACACTTCTGCACACGTCTACTCAGTATCGAGGTCCGGGGGGAAGGGACCGATAGATACCGGCAACCATTTTCGAATACCACTTCTGAGCATGGGTCCTACTCCATTATTGTGAAGGCCTGGAGCTTATTCCGCCATACTGCTCCAATGCGGGTTGGTATAATAAAGTGACGTTTTATAATTGAGAAGTAAACTATTTCATAATCATATGAAGAAGTTCCTTAAATAAGCTATTTACTAAATCTTATTACATATGTTATAATGAAATGAAATGAAATATTATTTATTCACTGTACGGTTCCTTTACAAACTCTTAGTGAACGTTATTTTTTTTTGTTCTTTCTGCTCTGGGTGCGCTTAGGCAATGCTGAGCTGAAGAAAAGAGCAGACGGAGAAAAACTTCAGCCCTGTTTTAAAATATGGGGTATACAATAACTAGTTTTCTTACAGAGTAGCTATGGGCAGATAAGGAACATACGTGACAGCTACCGCATGTGTCAATGTCGTCCCACAGCCATCTGCTAACATTGGCTGTTTAATTCATTTAAGTCTATTACATTAGTTATAGAAACAGCCTTATAGGACTACAGCTCAATCTCAAGATTTTTTATCAATTAAATAGTCCTTAAGATCGTAATAAGCCTTGCGGCACAGGACTTGTTTGACTTTTTTTTAAATCTGTGCAAAGGAAGGGATTGAACATTTTCCGGAATTTTATTATATATTCAGATCGACATCCCGATAAAAGAGTGACTCTTTTTGCGGAGCCAACACTTGAGGAATGCAAGTTTGTGGCCATTCTTTGTCGAATCACAGTTCGAACTATGTAACTCCAAAAAGGTCATATAAAAAGCCTTCTAAGACTACGGGTCAATATCAAATTTTCAATCATTTAAAAAGTCCTTAATTTCGTATGAAGCCGGCACCGGACTAGTTTGACTTCATTCTTATATCTGAGAAAAGGGTCTTGGACACTATGCATAAAAAAAATTCAAAATCCTTACCTTAAAAAGGTTGCATTAAATCACGCTTGGAAAGCAATATAATTGTTAATTCTTTTTTATACACGATTTTTATTATTGCTTAAATCAATAATAATGAAGTCAATTGACTATATAAGTTAAGTGACGCCACTTATAATTTTCTCATACAAAATGTATTGGGATGTCACGTTTTGACAGCTCATTAAAAGTATCTCATTTGACTTGGTATTCCAAGACCGGATTGTAAAAATCCGTATGTTGAAAATCGTTACATATTTAACTAGAGTTGGGTAGGACACGCGATATCGATGAGTATGTATGAGTAACTCATTTTGAATTGTGAGTTGGTACATTGTACCAACTCAAATGAGGTGGGACAACTTCATATTGATGAGACATTGTATGAGCGAGGTATACCGTGATATTACTACAATTAGGACATTGTACCATTGTTGTATGTAGTAATAATAGTGTCGCAAACTCTGTGCATTTTGTCAGCATCAAGTAAAATTTTTGCATCACTTTGTAGTCGTAGAAAAAAATGAGTTAGTCGTCAGGTATCAGTCAGTCTAGTCAGTCAAATGTTCAAGTAAAGTGAACTCTGTACTTTACCAGAACATGTCCGATGGAGTTTTGAAGGCAAGCCGAAAAAACATGTTTTCGCACTGTTATTTTATTTCACAACACTCGTGCACTGTCATTAACCTATATCGAGCAAAATGCCATCAACTTTATTCGATATTACTCAAAAATACACTAAGAAAATGAAAATAAAACAAGAGCACAACTTGTCCCTTCAGACTTCCCGCCAAAACTCCTAACAGTAGTCGTATTTCGTTGACTGACATGACAATGTATTCATCAACGCATATTGGAGGTGCAGAATTTATATATTTTGTTTGTAGCATAGACTTATAGGATTGTAGTGATAGCTAGTGACGGTCCGTACCCATCCATAGCCCAATGGCCCATAGATGTTTGTCTCGCATAGAATAAGGAAAGATATCATATCTCGCGACAGAATAGATTTTTGTAGCAAGCAGTAATTCATGCCTCATTTGAAGTACCTATGACAATTTACATTTTTGAGGAAATGTGACATCTTGTCATTTTGTATTTTATTCATACCTCATTATTGATGTATGACAATTAAATATTTTGTAGTGATGGGACCTTCTGTCAATTTGTATGGGACATTTGAGGTGACTCTTGTATGAGTTTCCCATCACTATATTTAACTATAAAAATATAAACCTACCTTAGAATCTGCAAAGCTATTTATAATATTTAAGGATCATACATTTTTCCTGTATTAAATGGAAAATGGAATGTTCATAACAGTAACAAATGCTACAAGTGTAGAAATAATGGCAAGATTAAATCGCTGTTTATACGCGGAATTGAAAATTTAATTTAGAAACAGCAGCGCGAGATTAAATTGCTCTTAATTTTTTGTTTAGATACTTGGTTTGAGCAAAGATAGGATTTTCACAATCATAATTATTGTGAAAACTGTTTTATTCTAATGAATAATTGAATGAAAGTATAGAAAAACTACTTAAAAAGGAAAAGTAAGGACATATTTACCCGAAATATTTCCAGTTTTTCGCCCATTGACTTCCAAAAGCGCACATAATGTGTATATAACCACACACACATTTTTTCACTACCACATACACACACACAACTTAAAATAATCTTAACATAATCTCAGAGATTGTTGTTTTATAAAATAAAGCATATAAATTTTGCACACTTTGTTCTTCTTTTACTATGTTCCGTTCTTTTTTAAGCTAATATTTAACAATGGTTAATATTTAATCACTGTTAAATATTAACTATTTTTATGTACTTAAAAGTATAACATATTTAATATTAGTATGTATAAGACTTGGGGAAGAAACTGTCTTCTACAACACAGCGCAAGCTACAGCAAAAGGCAGAGTCCTTAATAACATGTTACAATGTAAAAGTTGAAATAAACAATTTGTGTTTGTATTCAATTCATTTTAATGTACACAATTTATAAGGAGACTTAACTTTTATATATCTTTTTAGTAGATAATAGGTAAAACAGTCAAAAATAGGTAAAACATGCAAAAATGGTTAGCAGATCTTTACTTTTAATTGGAAATTAAGCATGTACGGCCATTTTACTATTCGGTTAAATCAGATTATCTACCACATCATTGGAGAATTAGGCTTTGGCGATGGCCTGACGAGTGATAAAAGACGCGACGCGGTTCAAATCCTCGGCGTGCACCTCTGTCAAAGAAATTTGTAATTTGTGCAGTTATCCCTGCTCCACGGTGATGGAAAATATCGTGATATTTAATTAATTACGATGTTCTCCATCGACGTGCATGCCTGAGAGAAGGTCATAATTAATCGAAAGAACCAATCCGCACTTTGAACCGTGAACTATGGCCCTATGTATATGTGACTATGGCACAAGTGAGACGGGTTTACCGTTGGACCACCTCGGGAGTATAAGGTTTTGAACAAAAAAACATTTATCGAAAGTATTTTCTCTCAACTCC
Source organism: Pyrgus malvae (assembly GCA_911387765.1). NCBI lineage: Eukaryota > Metazoa > Arthropoda > Insecta > Lepidoptera > Hesperiidae > Pyrgus > Pyrgus malvae. The sequence continues at coordinate 29,271,743 of OU426950.1, read as the reverse complement.
TAACCATCGTAGTACCTTCCATCATCTGCTCAGCAATATGAGACGATTATTACCATGCACAAATATCTCTTATGCTTTAGAAAGTATAAGAAAAGTAATGTGTGTGCCTATAAAATTTGAGAGTTTCCCTCGATTTCCCTGGGGTCCCATGATCAGATCCTGACTTGGTGACAAGTCCCTGTCTAGTTTTTGATCCGATATATCTAAAGTAGATACCATACAAACTCATTTAATGACGATTTAATTACAATAATTGATATAACCGGACTTGAGAAGTTCCACTCGAACCTATGTATTTACTGGGTCCCAGCAATAAAGCGGGATTTCGTCGCGTAATGTGTTCCGAAATTCCTAATGGGTCGTTACATTTAGTTCGCGGCGACAATGAGCGCGTTCAAATAATGGCCGAATAATGACTGCGTGATAATGATAATCTGAGTATCTAAACTTTAGAATTATAATGAGGTGTGAGAAATTCTGGAGTAATATGGCAGTAAATAGTCAAACACAGTCATATAGTCATAGGATATACATATGACAAAGGTTTAGTCGGATTCCTACCAAACTTTACATGGTCTAAATGATAGAATAACTCCATATTTTATTTCGTCGCTGGCGCACAGTCTCAGATCAACTAAAAAATTTAAGATAGAATCCTGCGAACAACGTAATGAGGTCCGTTAAAACTGCACCTAGCCGTGTACATACACTTACACGAAAAGACCAACGAAATCGAACCTTGCTTTGCCGGTTGAATATCGCGGCGCATCGAGCAAAACGTTGTCAAATATATCAAAATTCACGCGAAAGAATTTTGTTGTGAAACGAGGTACATAATTTGAATTTGAAAAGCTGCGCTTCGCCAACCAGACGGACTATGACCCGAATACCCTTCCACGAGGAGACCAGAAGACGTGGTCAAAACGGAATTATTTTAACACGCTTTTATTAGCTTCACCTGTATGCTTATAGTTAGTGAGCTTGTTCGTAACTCTCCTTTGGACTCGATTTTGACCTGCTTTCAACGGACAGATTTAATTCAAACTTTGGATACTTATTAAAAATCTTCATAATTCACAATATTACTAGTATTTGTTGGTTCATTTTTTTTAGTTTGATGGGCTTCAAAACCGTGTTTTTTCAGTTCATTAACTATATTTTTTATAAATTTTAAATAGAAAACCAATGCGGAGTCATAATATCATATGCAAAATATTTTTAATTATTGAAAAATATTATGGTGTGTATATGTGTGTGTCATTGTACATGTGTGCTACATAATATTAGAGAGCTGTCAATAATACAACATTTTTAGGAAAACCCCTCTTTGTGTATACAGTTTCGGACAATATCCGATTTCTTTGTCCATTTTCTTTTTTATTCCCTGTAATAATGCTCTGGGTCCGGTTACTTATTATAATAAGCCTTTTACTACTTAAAATCCCAACTTTCAGAAATATTTGAACCCATTGTAACAGAAATAAATAACCCTTAGTCTGCCAAAACAGTCGTGTTTATTCCATCATCCAAACATAACAAAACCCTGTCAACAGTACCGATGGAAGTAAATATTTATTCTGTTCACGGCAGACTCTTGGAAGTTTTTGAATTTCGAAATAAGGTGGAATGGAATTCAAAGTCAGCATACTTCAGCCGAGCCCACTGTGCTTTGAAATGAAGATAATAAGAAAAAAAATTGGTTGTCCGTAAGTCTGTTTACCGACGATAGTTTAACGTGACAACTTTATAACAAAACAATGAAAACCACATTAACTTTTCACTTCACTTTATAAACAGTTGACGAACGACGCATGCCGAACGCTCAAGCCTCAACGTAATGTAACAAGCGCCGCTCATTACGTACAATGAGCGTAACGTTACAATGAGTCATCCTTTTTCATGTATGCAGCCGGCGTTCATCGATTTATTAGACGTTGTCACGTCAAAAAAGATATATAGTGTGAACAATTTTATTTTTGTAACTATCGTAATAAACGTTATCTTTAAACTACTACAATTTCGGATTTCAATGTTATGGTACTATTTTTAAGTTACCGGAACAGGCTGTACTAAAACTACCATATCTGCAGTTGTTTACCAATATGTGACCAATGATTTACTGTAGCTGTTAACTGAATACATAGAGCCGGACAATAAACTCATTGGCACGCTTTTCAAAGGCCTTTGCCAGTAGTCGACTAATACGGATTGAAGATAGAGTGCTTCCACTCTATCTTTAGAGAGTGCAAACAAATATACTTCTTACTCAATCATAATGGTTGGATGCAGCCGTTTGCTTATCACTGCTGGGCAACCATTAACCAACTTCAATCAAAAAAGGAGAAGGTTATCTATTCGACTGTATGTTTTTCCTATTATTAGGGACGCCTGAAGCTTACGCCATCATGATGCTCTAATGCGGGTTGGTGAAGCGGGTTATCGCCAACCCGCTGCGCTGTAAAGTGTTCTCAAACCACCTCCATAAGGCCTCCGACAAGGCTAAATGGCTGCTATCTATCTGATGGATGAACTGGAACTGATAGCTAAACATCCTCTAGCATCTTAGCGGTGAGACATCTCATACACCGCTGCGCTCGAATCGTTTCGCTTAGCTGCGTATATTGCTTGCATTCTACCTTAGCCGATGGGCCATGTCGGCTAGGCCGCTTCATCATTTATAATACATCTGTCAAATTATCATTGATGTTTCAGCGCGATGTATAGTAGCAAAGGTAAGGCCATTCTAACCAAATTGCATTTACATCAGTAATTTGACTTTCGAACTCCGGCGGGTGCTCAAGGACTGGGGTCAATCGATAGAATTATAATTAGAGGGTCTTCAAACTTGTGATGAGACTACGGAGGGGTCTAATTACACCGTAGAGCTAATGTCCCTTTGAGAGGGTTAATATTACATTGTCTGTCCTTTATTAAACGGTTCAATTTGCGTAAGATTTATTATGTAACTTACTGTTCCAGCGGTTTTGTTTCTATCAAAATATCTTTACCACGAAGAATATGTTTGCTGAAGAATGATTCAAAACTGTAAATTCCAATTCTTTTAAGAATAATATCTCGTTACGTAGAGACGTAGATATATATAGAGTACGTTAGAGATATATATAATATTGTAGATTATAATAATGATGACCATCTCTTTCGACAAAGAGAAAACTCTCGCCAGGGAAGGCGCCTAACTCGTTTTGGAGCAATGTATATGGTTGGATATTCAGAAAAAATTGATAGCGTGATTCAGAATTCCCCTGGCGCCATCTTTTGACGGTACCCCATACACCTACAAAAATTATTCAAATTCTACCACCAACCTGAGCCACTGACAAGTTTTCATACAATAATTAAATAAACAACGTTTAACAATCATAGCCCCATGGACATATAAAAAGACAGAAACACAAACACTCAGACCGAGAACAGAAATTTAAACTCATCCTCTGATTGGCAGTCCGGCATGATAACCATTACTCCACACGGGTCGTCGGAAGGACAATCTGATGACAGATATATGAAACTTTACTAAACTAAACTTCATTCATAAGTGCAGTATGATTTCAAGTTGCATGGTCGATACGAACTTTGAATACTATTTGCTGGATCCACTATGTTCTGACACTTGCATGAGATATTATGTTACGTGCCTGAAATTGAAGGGAAATTTGGTAAGTCTCGGACGTGTTTGCTTAGAAACCGGAAACTGAATGTGGTTACACAATTTCACCTGGATTCTGCCATTTTTGTGTTCTACGGCTAAGCACGGGTTACTCCTTATATAAAGCGAGTATTACCTTACTCCATCCCGACCCAAAGAATTAAATAAATGCCACACAATCATATCTCCACACTAGGATTCCCTATGTCGTGAGTACCATGGAAACACGCAAGAACATGAACATAAACAACTAGATTCAACAATCATTAACATTTTTGTCTCGCCGGAAATTGAACCCGGGACCCATTGGAATCCATTGGTAATAGTTACAATGTCAGATTGGCAGTCCGACATTGTAACCGTTGTGCCACACGAGTCTAACTGAAAAGAATTGAGGCTATCATCCACCACAATGACCAAATACGTTTTGGTGGACATGACATTTTTGTGAGAAACTTTGTATAACTCTCAGGCACGCACGGTGATCAAAATATAACAGCGTTTTTCCTCATTTTGGGGTAGGGATAAGCCCGTGGAAACCAGAACTGAGGGTGACGGTTAAACATACCCTCCCGTATATATCAAAACATGCATGATATTCGGGCCTGATAGCAAAAAGGCCAAGTCACGAATTTTCACCAAGGTGTAGGGTTTATTAAGGGTATATAGAGTTAACTTATTGGCAGTGCGAGCGATAAAGATTTCCTACTGGCAATATTTTGAATCAAAACCTGATTGGCGGGATAGAGTTTTTTTTTCCTTCAATTATGGCATCGCAAACTCCGTGCATACTGCCAGCGTCAAGTATAATTTTTGCATCATTTTTTTGCTGAAACTGGACGAAGTCATAAAAGTCAGTAAGTAAGTCGTCAGTAATCAGTCAGTCTAGTCAGTCCAACATTCAAGTAAAGCGATGGCTACTTTACTAGAACGTGTCCGATGGAATTTTGGAGGCAAGCAGAAAAAATATATTTTAGCACTGTTATTCTATTTCACCAACACTCGTGCACTGTAATTAACCTATGTCGAACAAAATGCCATCAACTTTATCCGATATAACTCAAAAATACACCAAGAAAATGAAAATAAAACAAGAGCACAATATGTCTTTTTCGACTTCCCGCCAAAACACCCGGGATAGAGTTATACTTAATTCTAAAATCGAGATCTCGAATCCTTAGAACAAATTTTGATATCTAACTATTATAGTTTCAACTTAAAGTCCTTGATATGTTTTTAAATGACTACATGATCTACAGAATAAAAGTTTTATAAAATATTCATAACTTAATTAACATTAATAACCAGCATAATACCAGCTTTAATTGAGATTCCGCCAGAGATATTGTTAGCACAATCCGATCCTGGCGTTGTATTTAATTAGCCCATATTCATACAGAACCTAGTAGGTTTGCAGGAATCTTAAATTGTTTCTCAAATATTTCAGACAAATATTAAATATTATAATATTAAAGATTAGCGGCCGCCCGCAACTTCGTCCACGTGGACTTTAGTCATGGGCTACCCTTTTTTGTAATTGGGGGGTTCAAATGTACCAGTAACATTGAGAGAGGTGTTACCGGATTATGTGGTATTTGTTACCGCACTAAAACTCCCTCGGTGGGCTACCTCTGCGCTTGGGGAGGACTCCGGGATCTCCAGTGGGACGCACCGGTGTCCTCCAAGTGCGGCACCCCAGAACGGGCCTATCCTCTGGAGAGCAGATGTGCTCTCCTGCAACCTCCGATACTTACGGCGGCATGCGGCCACGCACCGATGGATCGACCTACCGCTCTCACCGCCCGCAACCCCGGAAACCCTCTTTTAGTCGCCACTTACGATCAGGCAGTGGATACCGTAGCTCTATTCTTAATAATTATTAATTTAATTCTAGTGTAATTTAAATGTTTCACGTCAAAACCTAAATAAGAGACAGAGAGAGAATAATATGACACTCCAAGAGAATTGTCAATCATTTTCATGCCCAATACCTTTCAGGATAGAATATAGCTATCAGAATTGACTCTAGTGTGTCTCGCAGTATAATGTTCCTGTAGAGATATCTTATCCTATGGATGTGGGCAAATATTATCCCTCACGAGCAATCACCACGGTTTTCAGTTGGTAGTGAGTCTAGTACAGTCATGTAAATCATCAGCATTTCGGTTGGTCAGTCCATAGCGTGAATGACTTTCTAGGCGGCCTGGCATCTACATCCTTAGTTCTGGATAAAATCATTCCCTGTGGAATATTCCGTTCGGTACACTGATACTATGCTTATTAGAATGGGGCAGCATATGCATGGAGGACAGGCACAGAATACGAACTATTACTAACGTAAAGCAGGCCACGTGGTATTAGTAGTGGTAGAATAGAATAGAATATAATATTTTATGTGAATTGAATATGTTACATCAAAATTATTCTTATATTAATAGGTGGTGTGTCAAATAAATTTAGGATTACATACATGTTCAGCTAGTCAATAGCATGCAAAAATTATATTGCTAATTTTAAACATTCTGTAAATTAAATACTTACTACTAACACTTTACAGTTAACTAAACATTATATAAATTATTGCTCAATTCGTTTATACTATAAAAAAATGTAGAAGAAGCCGTTATAGCCTTATTTTAAATATTTTTCCTGGTATTTGTTTCATTTCGTCTGGAAGCTTATTATAGAGTTTTATACACTGTACATGCCATAGGCATTATGTTGGAGCAGGGATGTACGCGGAGGATCTTCATGAACGAATCTTTGAGGATGCCTGTATATGGTGGATACGTTTGCTCGTCTGTTTCAAATATGTATTCGTTTTTGTGTTTACAAAGATACATACATGATTTTAATATATATACATATCTGCCAGACCTAATATATTGAATTTTTGGAATATTGGTCTACATGATTCAAACGATGCAGCACCGCTTAGAGCCCTTATGCATCTTTTTTTGTATAAGAAACACTTGTTACTTGCGACGACATTCCCCAGAGTAAAAGACCGTAACATAGCCAGCTGCATCTCATGGACATCTACACACAACCTCAAGCAAGCCTGTCTTGCCTGAGGTCGTACGCAGTTGCGCTGCTACTCCAAATGCCAATGACCGCCTTGTGTAAGTCTGGCCGGCAAATGCACCTTTCCACCGAAATCTACACAAATAATATAAAGTTGAAGAGTTTGTTTATTTGTTTGAACGTGCTAATCTCAGGAATTATTGGTTGGAATTGAAAAAATATTTTTGTGTTGAATATTCCATGAGGCTATAGAGGCCAAAAACTAAAGTTCACGGACGAAGTCACGGGCGGCCGCTAGTACAATAGAACTGCTTCACAACAGAAGGACATGTAACTGTGGTACTTTGCCGGGCGAACCATAACTACTTTTTTGGTATCGGGGGAAACCTTCAAAAGATACCCGGCACCTTGGGAGAGGATACCGGGTAATATGGAATTTATAGCGCACTATAACCTCCTCGGTGGTACATCTACCTACTACTAGTATAACGCATATTTTTTGTACCAAGCCAAATTTATTCAAAGCGACAAAATTAATAAAAAAAGAATGCCCACAATTCATTTAGCTCACTGAGGAATTCTCTGATTAAAATCAACGGCCCGTTTCAGTATATAAGTCTCAAGTCCAATACAAATTTCGTCCAACTTAGTACAGTAATTCTCACGAAGCCGCGAATACTAACATAATACGTTCTGAACTTGGTCCTTAAAGCAACGATGGTTTACGCCCGTCAATGGAGCAGCCTTTGCGCTCTGCTTTGCTTTGATACATTTTTTCTAGTTTTTCACATGACCCATTGTTGGGCACAGGTCTCCTCCCGTAATGAGAGGAATGTAGATTATTGTTTACCACGCTGGCCAAGTGCGCATTGATGAACATTGTGCTTTTGAGCAATTATGAGTTAAGACATGTACGATGATAAAAAACATCGTAATAAGATACTTTAGCAACTTCTACATTGTTATTGGTACATTACTGTCTGGAAAATTTGGTGCAAGGAACTCATACATTTTAATATTAACTTTAAAATCGGATACTACCTATCAGTTTGATCTGTTAATTTGTTTGTAATCGGAATTGAATAATAGTTGAGAATCTATGATAATATAGTATGACTTCCAAGTAGTGTGCTACATTTTGTGAGTATATACTGTAGTATATCAGGTATATTCTTAACTGCTAACTAACTAACTAAGATAGTACTCTAAGTATAATCAAGTTTTGAATTATCGAGATGTTATGGTTTAATTTTTTTAGTTGACAAGTATTTGAATTCGGTTTATAAATTTTCAATTGCTTTACTCGCTAACATGGTTTTGCTAGCTGGTGTGCTAGCTTTATATAAGTGGCCTAATTTTTCTACCATGTCTGTTTTCCTTTCAGAAATGGCAATCAAAGAGTGTCTTGAGAGCACACGCTGGCCGTCATTGCTCTAAGACTCGACCGGACCAATTTATTTCCTTTTGTCGGCCGCGTTCCGGTCGGGAATTTTTAGGAATAAATCCCTTAAGATTCCTTACAAAGAGTTTCATTTGCATCTCAGCGTTGATGGAGATCCCGCGTTTGGGGGCACGAAAATGGCGATTTTATGTGCGCAAACATACCTGTGACTAGTTTTATATGTGATTGAATTATCATGGATCGACTAGGAGAGTACCACCGCTTTACCTATTACTGCTGTAGCAACTCTCCGCAATGTTTCAAGAGATGGCACTATATATATCCTGAATCACGCTACCAAAGTTTTCTAAACATTTTACTTTTATAATAATCTCTGAAATTAGACTACTGGAGCACTGTCCCTCTCAGACATGATCACCTCGCCGAGCAGAAGATATCCCATTTCCAAACTGCTGTAAAGCAATTCTATTGCATCTTATATCTTAATATCTTTGATAGAAAGATACGATTGCCGGCAAAAGTAGCTACGTAATAACGTCGACATCAAGATACAGGCAGGAAATTGCGTGTCAATGCATCGACAACGCGTATATTCCACATTTACTTAAATTCAATGAATTCCTAATAGAAAGGCGATCAGTAAAACTAGGTTCGAAAAGCTAAGTAAGCTTTTTTTTGCGCAACGTATATCGTCTAGATTCTAGAATATTATCTGGATCAAACACCTGCAATCACTGACTGCATGGCCACGCGACTCGCGCGCTAGATTTATTAAGGCAATTAAACTTGGCGCAAGTTGACAGTTTTTTCCGTTGTTTCGGGTACTTTAATGAGAGCTCCGAGTCACTTCGAATTAAATTCCGACCATCAAATATTTTCATTGCCACCGTCGAGCGCTGTTTAATTCAGTTATACTATGCCACCTGCTTTGGCAGCTACACCGTAGTTTTTGTTATTTTCAATAAAAAAGCCATGAAGGTTTCAATATCATGGAAGTTACAAACTATACAAAACCAATGGGCATGATGACAGATTTTTAAATACCTTTCCTTATTGTAGGTACACGTCTCCTAGTTTCGAAAAAAAGTTTATTTTAGCATTAAACTCAAGTTTTAACGTAAATTAATGTATTTTCTGCTATGTAATTTGAATTAAGCGCGAAAACGCTCGTAGGTGTCATGGCGTCGGCTTGCTCGTCAAACTTCAAGCAACACGATGACATTAACTGAGGCGTGACGTCATTCCTTTTGATTGGCGTTTCAGATAACATGGCCGATTGGTGTATTTAATACTTTTATTTTATTGAAAATCTTATTAATCTTAATGTTTATATTAAAACGGGATCATATTTTAGAACTTTTTTAGCATATATTTTTCTGATAAACCGTTTATTCTCTGATTCTTTAATAGTGTCATCATGCCTATTATTGAAAACCGCACCCAAGTCGGACCAGTTGTTTAGGTTTTTACATAAACAAAGTACCTGAACGATCGAGCGTTGCTCGGATTAAAGCAACTGATTTTCTTCGTTTATTTTTAAACAAAATTAAACCACTACATTAAATAAAAACACACATTGGCTTTGTGAAATTTCTCACAATTTGAAAAAAATATTGTCACAAAAAATAAAAAATCGCAACATGCTTGATTGAGGTTTAAACTCGGGTCTCTAGCTTCACAGTCAGCCTACTTAACCATTCGAATTAGGAAGCTTTAATTCCATTGCATGACGAAATTTTATGGAACTCTTTCAAATCGACATTGCAATTTGTTTGAACGACGGATTCGCAGATGAAGTTTGACGGCCTTCTATTCCATAGTATTATCAATATTATCCAATAGATGTCAGTAAGAGTCATATTTTTTATTTAAGTTGATTATCGCTGAAAATACCTGCCTACGAAACCTAGCTGGATAAATCTATCACCCCCGAAACCCTGGGCACTAAATTTCATGAAAATCGTCGGAGAAGTTTCCGAGATTCAAATTATATATATTATAGGTGTATACGAGAATCGTTTAAAGGTAATATATATTTAATTCAGCGCCCCCTAGTTAGTTTTCACCATAACACGTATAGTTATCTAGGAACATGCATCAATCTAATTGAAACCCATTCAGATCCTGTTACCCCAAATGCATGATAATATACCATCTCCGTACCGTTTATATTATTAAAGTAAACTTTGATAGTATTAATGTTACTCTGCTGGGACTCCACCACGCTGCTCCAATGCGGGTTGGTGGAGATGCGGATTAGTGACCAACCCGCTGTCGGATGTTTAAAACCGCCCATAAGGCCTCCGACAAGGTTTAACGACTGTTATCTATCGACAACAACTGGGACCGATGGATTAACATGCCCTCCGAAGCACGGAAACGCGCATGAAAATTGTTTTCCACTAGCGGTCACCCATCTCACACCCGACCGCGCTCGTTTGGCTTAGTTGCACAGTTCGTTTGCGTTCTACGCTAGCTAACCGCCGGGCCATGCGCGCTTCTTCTTTTTTTGTTTGTTTAATGATTTTTAATAAGGTTTTTTTGTTCGTCTGTACATGATTATAAAATGTATTAACAAAAAAAACTAACTACCAACTAAAAATACCCAGACTAAAAATAAAAATAACTAAAAGTATATCGCAAATCATACACCGCAACAACGCTTAGCAAAAATCCGGATTCCCACAAGTCCACAAACTTATTTCGTCAGACCGCCTCGTTATTCCAAGCCGGTTGATCCAAAATTCCGCCCTCGTTATAATCGGAAATCGAAATTCTAACCGACTTACTTTAAGTCCTAAACAATCTTCGACAACTTTTTCCTCCCATCGGGAATTTTCGAGAAATTCCGACCGAATCAAAAACTTCAAGTCGTACAATCCGCTAAGCTCTCGTAATCAGCTCAATTTTGGACTTCATTTTCATTCTTAACGAGGAGATTCATCTTTGACATCCGAAAGATTTGGTTTTTGAGTTCGCAAACATTTTCGGATTAGAAAAAGATTAATTTGTTTACGTAAATTAAGGCATTATTGTTTAATAAGTATGAAGCATGTTACATAAAATTTTATTAATTATTTGATTAATTAGTTGATGCTTAATGTTTTTATGCTACCCATCAATTGTATTTCCATCCTTCCAATTAGCCTTTAAAAGTCCACTGTTTGACATAGGCCTCCTCTAACACTTGTCAGTCCGTCCGGCCCTACGCCTACCTGCAGTCCACATTAAGGGTCGCCGTAAAGATGACGGGAAACGTAGACTTTGCAATGACCAGCAATAAACCTTTTATGGCTTATCGAGAGTTCAAGTTTAAATTTCTGTTCTTTTTCTAGATTTTTGTATTCCTACCTTGGTCACGGGTGTCATTTACGATACAGGGAATCCAAGGCCATCAGCTCATTTTTTAATTGTATGGAACCTGTAATTAAATTCTCTTTTACCAACAATCACAATTAGAACCAACTTGGTAAAGCCAAATGGCGATCATTGTGCTAAGTATCAACATAATTACGTTTCTCGTCTCGTAAACAAAGTTTAATTTTACCGTTTCTAAGTGTTGTGTAATGCGCCATTTTGTACCATCTGGTACATTACCCGCGATGGCGCACTTGGATAATATTTTCATATGCCATAATAACGTAAACATTCAAAAGATATTCATTTAGGCAGAATAGCCTGCTTTTGTTCCAAAAAATGTTTTCATAGGTACTTCGCGAAAATTTGAAATTGTGTATAAAACAAACAATAAAAAAAACTTAATTTACGAGTAGTTTAAGGTTCTCTGGGCCTAGATTAAGTGGCATTCAATTATTATCGTAAGGCTCGTAGAATAGAATGAAAAATGTACGAGATTGACGTTAGTTAACGAAATGCCATGTGATCTCCTAATGTCAATTCCATGGATACGTTTTTTATGTCAATTGTCGAATGCCATTTGTCTTGGCTCACAGATCTATTAACAGAAATCTTGTGACCCGTTAAAGTTCCGTTAAGATTATAATGATGTATTAAAAGATAAAAAGTATATATAAAACGAAAAATACTCTTAATTTGTTTCAGCTCAACATGAGTGCATTACTGAATGGAATGGAAATGAAAACGTTTTAAAATCAGTTCTATTTTTGAGAGCCCTTAATAAATTAACATGAATGAAGAATGAAGCAATTACGGCGACTGAATGAGCGAACGAATGAATTTGATTGGTTTCCGCAATCGATTCAACAAGTGATTGGATCGCGATAAACGTTAAAAAAAAGCTATCACACATTCCAGCGTCTCTGCGATGTTTTTGTGGTTCCGTATGAATAGGTAAACAACAAATTGGAATTGGAACTGGAATAAGTTGATATTTACTAGTTTTCTGTGACTTAAAGGTAAAGCTATAACGTTATCAACATAATTCTAGAATTAAGAGGTGATTGGGGGTCTCATAACATATTTGCAATATTTTGTCATCGCGTTGGAAATGAAAGGGATTGTCGTAGGGATCATAAATGGAAAAGCTCATTATTAGAATACTTATTTAAGAAAGTAGACAAACAATATTACAATGAAGTATCACTAGGTAGGTTGTAAAACTTTAATGGTTCACAATAAGCGCTACACTCACTTCTGCTGTGTTAATAAATACATTATATAAATAGTGTTTTTCGTAAGAATAATTTACTTATATAAGGTTCTAAGATTTAAAAAAACATTTGAATAATAAGCAAATCAGAACTATTGTCGTCAGTATTTTGCTATACGAGGACATAAAATTTATCTTCTCTCAACACTTCCTAAGAGCATGTGATCCACTAACTGGCACTTATGTATGTGCCATAGTAGGTCAAATTTCCGTCGCTGGAGAGATCTATTACTTCACTGGGATCCATCCATCCATCAGCCTTTTATTGACATATGTCTCCCCTAACGTTCGCCACCTCTCCCGGTCCTGGGCCTTCTGAATCCAGCGACTACCCGCTTCTTCTTCAGGTCATCAGTCCACCTGGTTGGAGGGCGGTCTGTACTCCTTTTGCCGAGACGTGGTCGCCATTTAAGGACCTTTCTTCCCCATCGGTTGTCGGTCCTCCTAACTATATGGCTTGCCCACTGCCACTTCAGCTTGCAGATTTTGAGAGCTATGTCGGTAACCTTAGTTCTTCTACGGATTTCATCATTACGAATTCTGTCGCTTAGAGAAATATCCAGCATAGCCCTCTCCATCGCTCGCTGGACGACCCTGAGCTTATGGAAAAGGCTAACTATAAAAGACCACGTCTCAGCGCCGTAGGTCATCACTGGCAACACACACTGCTCGAAAACTATCGACTTCGGGCACTGAGGTATTCTGGACGAGAAGACACTTTATAATTTCCCGAACGCTGCCCAACCGACTTCACTGGGATACTAAGAGTGATCTTGATAATGCAATCAAGAACTTTTAAACAAAGCCTGCTCTTAAAAACTCGTTTAGGTAGCAGTGCACTTAGAAACATAATCTGTTGCTACGAATTGCAGAATGTGTCAATATTATACACGTCGTTCAGACACTGGGTCTCGAGTCTCGACCTACATGCAGACCCATTGTCTCGCTATCCCTTAGCCTATAAATCCCGAACATAACGCTTGTTCATCGTCCGTAATTTACGCTCGCTCGTTTCGCTTTACATCGAGCAGCCCTCGTAAACACGCTTTATAGACTCGCTTGCAGAACAGCGATGAATATTAAACGCAGCGAAACGACCCGCGCTTATTGAATTTTAAAGAACTTTGTTAGGAACGCGCAATGTAATTTCAGATTTATGACATATTTTTTATGGCAGCTACCACGGGGTGTGTTCGGGGAAATAAGGTTGTTAGCACAAAGGGAGATGGACGGTTTTCGCTTGAAAGAAAAATCATACTAAGCTGTGGATCCCGTTTAAATATGATCGAAATACGTAGAACTTTTCAGTGTGTCACATACATCCCTGCTTAGAATATTCTGCAGGTGATTAATATTGAAAGTATTGAGTTAAATATTTATAACAACTTTTTTGTTGTTTTTAATGTTAAATGTGAATAATGTAGGAACGTTGTGATTCTCTATTAAAAGTTCATGGACAATTTTGTGGACAAAAGTGTAATATTTTTATTAAATGTTCGTTATAAAGTGTGTCGGAAAACTAATTTGTTGTTACTTAAATAACAACATGAATAATACTAATTGCTTGACTCACATCAGGCTGTTTCTATATTCCATGTTATAGATTCAAAACTACTTGGATTTTTTTAACAATGGCATCGTAAGCTCTGTGCATATTGCCAGCGTCAATTAAAAAAAACCCAGTAAATCGTTAGTAATCAGTCAGTCTAGTCAGTCAGATATTCAAGTAAAGCGATGGCTACTTTACCAGAACGTGCCGATGGGGTTTTCAAGCTGAAAAAACATATTTTGGCACTGTTATTTTATTTCACAACTTATGCTCTATAACTAACATATATCGAACAAAATGTCATCAACTTCATCTGATAAATCAAAAATACACCAAGAAAATTAAAATAAAACAAGAGAGCAATATGTCCTTTCCGACTTCCCGCCAAAAACCAATCTACTTGAATTTGTAAGCAGGTGAGAGTAGGTTGAAATTGACATGTCACATGTGTTCATAGTCCAACCATAGCCATACTGTATAAACATATTTCTGTTACAACTGACATATAAAAGAGTGCTGCTGAGAGGTTTTCTCTTCGGGCCCTTTTCTCTTAGCTCAACTCAACGCCCATAAGGGCATCGACACTTTGCGGTCAAAGACAAAGACAAGGACTTTTATTTTATTTTAAATATGGGTGTTTACAAAAGGTGTTTTTATACATTTGGTTCGCCATATTTATCTTCATGAGGTATGCAAATATACAATAATTATAACTTAACTAATTACAATTTAAAATGTACATTGAAACATTTTTTTACTATATAATTCTTATATTATTATTATCATAATTTGTATCCCATATTGCGCCTTTTTATTAATATTTATTTAATTATTAATTTATTTTTTATTTTTGGTCATCGGACCGCAAAAAGATTAACGTTTATTAAGAAAATATTTGTATTCCAAAAGTGAATAAAATATTTTTAGCTTATTAATTTTTATTTTTCTTTATTGGTTTTTAGTTTGTAAAACCTTTTTTTTTAATCTTTTTCCCACAGCAGGTTACAGAAATCAAGATGGATTTAGGTCATGGTCACAAGGTTGGTACCACAGACCACCACGCTGGCCAAGTTCGGGTTGGTGGACATGACATGCCTTTAAAAAATTGTTTAGTTATAAAGCATGGACTATATGGCAAATCAATGTAAGGAATATAAAAATACTCACTGTAATTTTAATGTCGACTGACTCACTATCTTGTTCTCATCGTCTAAATAAAAAAAATGTAGATTTTTCTTTTTGATTTTTTCGTCATTTTAGAATAAAAGGTAACACTATAAAGACTGTAAACATAATTATAACAAGCATGTATGAGAATTTAGCATGGTAGGCGGGATATTTGGGCCATGGGCTTTTCCGAGATTCCGTAATTTCAGAATAGAGCCTAATATGCACAATCTGTCAGCTGTCCGTCTGAAATGCAACGCGTTTAATACACGTCTGTTTACGTCATGCGCCGTATGTACGACGAACAAAACCATATGCTTATATTTGGCACTGTTTTTTTAAAATTCACTCTCTGTTGGTAGGCTTGTAATCTTTTAAGTTAACTGTAAACATTTAATTTTAAGTACTTCAAAATCTGTACTACTCGTACCTTATATATATATATATATATATAGAGTAGGTATTCTTTAGAGTACGTGGATATTTACATTAAAATAATATGGAATGAAGCAATAATCCATAATAATATTATGTGTGAAAGTGTGTAAACCCTTCTTTCACGTCCACGACCAGATTTTTTTGCAGAAATAGTTGAGAGACTAAAGAGTGACATGAGATTATTTTTGCCTGGGAAAAATATCTTATTTCTGTGGGAAAAAACGTGTAGTCTACGCAGGTGGAGCCGCGCATGGGAAAGTAGTGGCTGCAACCCTTTTTACGTCCCACTGCTGGGCACGGATCTCTCCCCATTATTGGGGAGGTCTGGAGCTTACTCCACAACGCTGCTTCAATGCGGGTTGGTGGTGATACGGGTTAGTGGCCAACCCGCTGTCTGATGTTTTCAAACCGCCTATAAGGTCTTCGACAAGGTTTAACGACTGTTATCTAACGATAACAACCGGGACCGACTGCTTAATATGCTCTCCGAAGCACGGAAACGCACATAAAATTTATGCCACTAGCGGTCACTCATCTTACACCCGACCGCGCCCCTTTGGCTTAGTCGCTTAGATCGTTCGCGCGTTCTATGCTAACCGCCGGGCCATGCGCGCTTCTGCTAACCGCCGGGCCATGCGTGCTCAAACTAATGTAATAAAATAAATAATAGGAAAATATGATTTCTTTCAAACCTTGTTCTAACATTTTGGTTTTGATTAAAAGCTGTAATATGGTCCATTGAGCTGGATAAATGAAGGACAGTGTCAAGTATGAAAGCTCGCTTCCCGCCATTCATCACAATTTATCTCGGCACAATATCCCGGGAGCTATTATTCCCGCAATCAAATTATCTAAACATGTCATGTTCATTTCATTTCGTCGCCTGGCAATACTTTTCCATAGACATGATTCCTAAATGGAAAATACTCCGTTTAAATTGCGTAAGAAATGTATGTTAATATAATATTTAAATAAATAACATTTCACACTCATAGCCTCACAGTAGGGTAGTTATACCCTGTGTCGTGGGTGCCATGGATAGACAAAGACAGAAACACAGACACCCAGACTGAGAACAGAAATTTAAACTCATCAATCAAATTTCCGCTTCGCCGGGAATCGAACCCTTCGATTGGCAGTCCGGCATGGTAACCATTACGTCACGCGGGTCATCGAATCATATTGACGTAATAGGTTCATGGCCGGATAAGTTAAGGACCGTGAAGAAATACAAAAGTGCCCCTATCTTGTTAACGTCTTTAAATAGAAGTGCTCGTCTCCAGAAACCCGGACTGTAGAAGCGCGGTGGACTAAGCTCCAGGCCTCCCCAACTATAGAGCTATTCACGTGCCCAGCAGTGGGATGCAAAAAAGTTGCAATCGAGTGTTCAGAGTTGTAAAATTTGTATCCGCACCGGGTGAGTATGTGTTTTTTCCTTTATCACATATTGGTTTTTATTAATAATATGGTCCGACGAGTTGTAAATGCACCGTATAAGTTTTTCTAGAATTATATAAATGCAAATTTGACGTCATGTGGTTCATCGAACCGGATAAAAACAAAAGCCATTCCCACTATCTATCACATTTTATCTCACCACCTCCCGGGTATTATCTTGCTCCGATTACCGCAATCAAACAACCGGTTAAAAGATAGAGCAAGTAGTTAAAAAACGACCCAGCTATAAAAACGGGATAATGGCCCATCGCCTGCCGACATTTGTCCAGGGAGGATGGTTTCTAAAGGGTGCGAGAATGAGAAAAACATGCCGTATAAATTAAAGTATAAACGTAAATAAATTTGTCGCCAAGTATATATAATTTGAAGCGCGCATGGCCCGGCGGTTAGCGTAGAACGCAAACGATCTATGCAACTAAGCCAAGCGGGCGCGGTCGGGTGTGGGATGGGTGACCGCTAGTGGCAAAAAAAATCATGCGCGTTTCCGTGCTTCGGAGGGCACGTTAAGCCGTCGGTCCCGGTTGTTGTCGATAGATAACAGTCGTTAAACCTTGTCGGAAGCCCTATGGGCGGTTTGAAAACATCCGACAGCGGGGGCCACTAACCCGCATCTTGACCAACCCGCATTGGAGCAGCGTGGTGGAGTAAGCTCCAGGCCTCTCCATTAATGGGGAGAGACCCGGCCCAGCAGTGGGACGCAAAAAGGGTTGCAGCCATATATAATTTATATTATACATAATATATTGCAGCTATTTCAATTTAATTGTAATTTGTTAGAATTTTAAACAAATATGAATAATTTATAAATTTATTAGAGAAAGAAAAATATATATATTTGCGCAAAAATTGGTATAACGGAATAGTTGTATGTAAGTACACTAATCAGTTCGCCAATTTTACTTCAGTGAGGTATTTAAACATTGTACACCGAACCAAAACAAGAAAATTAATAACTATTACAGTAAGTTTTTATAAATCTTATTGATTAATTATTTTCATGATCTTATAAACACTAATTTAATTTAATCTTAATACAATCATTAATAAAATACTTTGTTTTTATTATAAGACGTAATATGGTACATCTAGCCAGACAAATGAATACAATAACAAAACAAAAAACCTTCCTGCCCTCTACCACAATTTATCTCACCACCTCTGAACTATCCTCTTGTTACGTTTCCTGCAATCAAATCACCTATTGAAAAGAGAGAGCAAATAGTTGTAAAGCGCCCCTCAGAGCCACAAAACATATCCAGCTAATAAAACCGGATAAATTATACTTTACTACAGAGGATGAATTCTATAGAGTGCAAGAAAGAGAAAAAATGCCGTATTAAGTACATATAAATTTTATAAGTTATGGTAGAAACATTATAAATAAAATTTGACGCCCAACACCGTTATAATTAATATAAACCTATTGATATTATTTTATTCAACTTTTTGGTAAGTAGTTGTTCACATGTACCAATACGCAACAGAGAACCGTGGTGGTTTAAGCTCTAGGCCTCCGCAAACCGAGAAAGAAACCTCTCTCCTGAATACAAGATCCTTTCTATAGAAAGATACCCGTACCCAGCAGCAGGACGCAGAAATAATTGAAGTCAAGTCTTCGTACTTATGAAATTTGTGTCCCATTCGGGCGATAATATTTTTTATGAAACGTAGCTCTAACATATATCACATGCTAGAGTAAGCTCCAGGCCTTCCCAATAATCTCCACAAACCCGCATTGGAGCAGAGTGGTGGAGTAAGCTCCAGGCCTCCCCAATAATGGGGAGAGCGTGTCTCTCCCAGCAGTGGGACGCAAAAAGGGTTGCAGTCATAATCACATCCTTTTTTTTCAATCTGTTTTTCTCAGTTGAGAGGGATTTAGGCCATAGTTCACCACGCTCGCCAAGTGCGGATTGGTGGACGTCATGCCTTCAAGAAATTATAAATTTCTCTCAGGCATGCACAGCGAAGGAGAACATCGTAATCTTAAATATCGTGGTAATTTCCATCACCGTGGAGCAGCAATAAATGCGCACATTACTTTATTTGTCAAAGGTGCGCGCTGAGGATTTCAACCCGGTATCGGTTGCGTCTAAGACAGCGGTTTCTTACCACTCCATCGCTACTCAAGTTTTGATTAAAAGTCTTAATATGTTCCATCAAAGTGAATAAATTGGAGACGGTGACAAAACACAAACCTTCCCGCTATTTATCACAATCTATTTAACAATTTCCAGGGCTATTATTCTCTGGTTACGATTCCCACAGTCAAATTACCTAGTTAAAAGTCATAGCAAGCAGTTGTAAAGCGCCTTTCAGAGCCACAAAACCTACCCAGCTAATAACACGGGATAATGGCCCATCGCCGCGCGCGCCGGCCAACACTTGCCCAGAAAGGATGGTTTCTAACGGGTGCAAGGATGAGAAAAATGCCGCATAAAGTTTGTTATGCTAGAAACATACCTAAATAATAAACGTGGAGTGCAATGTTGTGCCACAATGTCTTATATATAAAATTCTCGTGTTACAATGTTAGTTACCATACTCCTCCGAAACGGCTTGACCGATTCTCATGAAATTTTGTGAGCATATTGAGTAGGTCTGAGAATCGGCCAACATCTATTTTTCATTCCCTTAAGTGATAAGGGTGGCCCACCCCAAACATTTAAGCGGTACTGAGTTCGCGGGGTCAGCTAGTATCTTTATATGGATAGATCCATATATGTCGATTTTGACCATGAATTATGTTAAAACTTTTAACAAAGTAATAAACTACGAATACACCTAGTACCTTTTAAATTAACTAGTAATTTCATTACCTCTTTTATTTTTTGATGTAGGTATGTTTTAAAGAAAATAAAGAGCATTTAAAAAAATCATCTCGTTAAGACTTCATAAATTTTAAAATATCTTTAAATCTAACTTTTTTGACTGGTTGTCTTTAAAATCTACCATAAAGCCACCAGAAATGTAAAGTTACTTCGACCTTGGCACAATCTTGGATTTTAAATTAAAACAAAAAAGTATGTTTAATATCAGTAACTGCGCGGTAATATTGCAACAGTTTCTTGAATATGTTGCGAATATATCAACTGAAAATATGGCCATTATGTTGCCGAAGGAAATCTTTTTTAAAACGTTTCCAGCTTTACCTCCCTCGCATGACGTATAAAAGGCTGAGATATCCACGTATTTCGGATCACTTCACTCATCATTCGTTATCGAAAGGGTTTGTTTGGCGTTGCGTTCCTTGAGTGATTGTTTTGGGGTCGCGAGCTACTTCACAATTTCTGTCGAGAGATTGTCCGGTCGAGATCTTTACGGGTTTGGTACTCAGCTTATAGACTGAGTGGGGTTTTATTGAGTGTTCTGTGAATGTTGGTACTTATAGCGTTATTTGAAAAGCTTCAACTCTTAAGGATAGTCCTTGTACCTATGACGAATTTCTGGACTGTTTCATAATTTCTACAATCATTATAAGTACTTTTTTTCTAATCGTTTCTAAGTGGTTACTGTTACTCTTATTACAACTCGTATAGTTTAGTCGCGAAAGTATCACCACTGTGCTTTTAACAAGCCTTAACTCTAGTGCTTACATGAAACAAACATCTACCTGGGAAGCCACAGCGAAACTATTTAGTATAATACTCAAGCCACGATGTTCTGGTGTAAAAGTCTATAGGCTGCATCGACAACCTAATACTTCATGCTCGTGTTCGTCCGTCAGAAAAGGCCAGAATTATAATTTAAAAAGCCCCCCTATAATTACTTCAGTCTATACTATCAATATCATGTCACAGTATTCTTATATGTAGTAAAGTAAACGTTTTTTGAATTACGATGGTCCGTCTTGCACAACAATATGAAGTCTGTACAAGAGCAAATGTCCCTTATTCGCGCAGTTTTTGGGTCGGCTCACTCGTCGTTTGTTATCGAAGGGTTCGCTTAGCCCTGAGTGATTGTTTTGGCCTTGTGAACTACCTCATAATTTTATCAAGAATCTCGTCCCTTTGTCGTTGTAAAAGATTTATATTCTTTTGTTGTTGGATATTAACAGTCGTATTCAAGTAGCATACTTGCTTAGGTAAGTAGACAACGCTATGCAAAGAGCGCTATTTGACGTGCATTCATTATGTCAAGCCATCGATTCATGTCGATTTTGACAAACGCATAGAAGCAAGCTATAATCAAGTATGTGGTCTTTAAATTCGTTTAGATGACACTATGCGTTCGCGAGTACTATGAGACCTCACAGTGTTGTTTATGAATACGGGTGAAAATGCCGCCACATTTTAAGACGACTATGACAAAGCAAAAAGGAAAGTTATTATTTTGAATGGTACGTGGGTATATTTATTTAAAAAATGCAGCAACAAAAGTTTACTCTACACATTTAAAAAATTCCAAACAATGCACAAACATTGCTCACGTGTCAAACCAGTTGCAGATGCAAACGACTTATAAAATAAATGTGTTTGGAAGACAAACGGCGAGCAACTTTCCAGTTATACGTAACATTTATATGTTATATAATTATATATATGTATATGTTTATCAGTTTGACGATTAGTTTTAGAATCAAACATTTTGATAAAACCACCTTAAGTATTTGCTACATATTGGCATTGGGATATGATAATATTATATTGATTAAGACCCTGCTCGATAAAACTGATTTATCACGTATTCAAAAAACAGTAAATCGCAGTGCTAGATACATCTTAATTGTGAATATAAATTATAAACAAATTACCGCCATCTTTACATATTTTAGTCATACTTATTTCTATTACCTACTTTCCAGTAAAAAGTTATTTGAATTACGATGGACCCAATGCTCGTACAACAATATGGAGTCCATACAAGGGCAAACGTTCTTTTATTGGCGCAGTTTTTGGGTCTGCTCACTTATCATTTTTCATCGAAGGATTCGCTTAGCCCTGAGTGATTGTTTTGGGCTTGTGATCTACCTCATAATTATGTCAAGGATCTTGTCCTTATGTCGGGGAACGATATTTATCTTTGGTAATAAGAAATTCAACGAGGCCTCCTATATAGCTGAATACTACAAAGCAATAAGGCGAGTTATGGTTTTGAGTAGTACGTGGATGCACATCAAACTAATTAAATCGTGGTCAACAGGTTGCAAATCTCTTGAAACATTTTTTTAATATATCATGTATGGTCTTTTATAAATGAATTAATTAATCATTAATCAGTTTAATAAATTTTCTTTAATAAAAACCTATAAAGTATGAATAGCCTCCGTGGGGTAGTGGGTGATGAGCCGACTGCGAAACGTGAGGTGCAGGTTCGATTCCCACCCAGGACAAATATTTTTGTGATGAACATGACTATTTGTTCTGTTCAATTTATCTATATAAGTATGTATTTTGAATTATTTAAGTATGTTTATCAGCTTTCTGATTACCATAGTACAAGCTCTGCTTACTTTGGAATTAGATGTTGTTGTGTCAATTGTCTAAAGATATTTATTATTATTATTATATTTTCTGACATTCTACGTTACTGATTTTAACTAGAACAGGTGCTTCATACCTTTTATTTAGATCAGTGGTTCTTAACCTTTTAGTCTTGAGGGACCGTTTTCCCAAATTTCTGTCTTACCGGGTCCGGGGACCACCCAGTTAGTTCAACGGCAAGACCATATTACCAATAAAGTCTATTAACTGGTTAAACTTTAAAGTTTAAATAATATTAATAAATAAAATGTTGCTTGAACTATCTTTTTTCTATATATAAAACACGCATAATTTTAGGACTAACAATAAATTTATACATTATTATGTTAAATCGTGGACCACTTGGAATGCCTCCAGGGACCACCAGTGGTCCGCGGACCACCGGTTAAGAACCACTGATTTAGATGAAATGGTAACCAAATTTTCTGGTCCATAAATGATTTGCAACCATTTAAAAAAATGGTTAACGTAAAGTTAGAGCCATCATGTGTATGTATATGTGTATAAATATTTTTGAATTTCAATACTCTACCTTAAAAATGTTTTAATCAATACTACTAAAACTTCCATATCAATAAAATTCCTATATTTCAGTAAAAGTTTTTTGAATTACAATGGATCATTTCACACAACAATGAAGTCCGTACAAGGTCAAATGACCCTTTATTCGCGCAGTTTTTGGGTCGGCTCACTTATCATTTGTTATCGAAAGGGTTCGCTTAGCCCTGAGTGATTGTTTGGGGCTTATAAACTACCTCATGACTTTGTCAAGTTTCTTGTCCCCAGGATGTAGAAGATAATTTATCATCTTTCGATGTATAATATTTGATAGAATAGATTACTGAATACTCAAATTTATAAAAAAAATCTGCAAATATCATACTGAAAATCATGGTCAGAAAAGTAAAGAGAAAGAAAAATGTGTTAATTTAGTTTTGTGTTTTTATGAGACCCAAAAAGATACGATCTTGTTTGGTGTTTGGTTTCAATTAGAATGGCCGTCTCATATAAGATGTAAAATGAAACGCTCCTATTGCAAAAATTTGATTTTTAGTGGTAATCAGAGTAATATTTTAATATCATTGGTGGGAAGGCTTAGGACATCAATATCATACAAATAAACATTTACAAATAACAATGCCGTCTTGAAAATGCTTCAGTCAATACCACCGACTTCCATTTTCACAACATTCCCATATCTACTTTGTCAGTAAAAGTTCTTTGAATTACGATAGACCCTCTGGCATAAGAATAAATAATACTACGTAGAACGGAAACTCCCGCTCAAAACGGTCTCAAGGTCACGATATTAGCCTACACTTTAATTTCGGCTAAGCCGACTACTGAAGACGGGCTGTCTCGGACGGGCGCGTCAATTACAATAACGGCGCCAAGTTAATGTGGTGTGTTTGGTTGTACAAACAATTCTAAAACAATGCCAAACTTAAGTTTTTTTAGTTTGCCCAAAGATGATGCAAGATAAGTAATATTTTTTAAATATTATTCCTTTTCCGTACCTAATTTATCAAAAGGATGTGACCAGTTCTTTTTGTGTAGCCAATTGTTTCACTTTCACTCAATTATAAAAAAAATGTTAGATAACTACAGCATTTTAACATGTCGCCAAAATATTTTTTAATAGCCCCCGCCATCGGTCATTGAAACTTTCTCGATTGTTTTGCCTCGCGATTGCGGCGCCGCGGCACTGGCGCACGCACGTTATACTTAATATGTAATTCGTTTATTTTAAACCTACACTACGTAAGTACTTACACCTATGTAGGTAAGTAATACTTACTTAAATGGCTTCATTTGGTATGGTACTCATAATAATTTATTATTCATGAGCAGGTATTTATAGTGTAGGTAAGTATTTATAATTCTCATACTTTGTAATACTAAACTAAAATAATGATTTTTAAGTAAAGGAAAACTTATATTTTAGCTACCTATATTATCTATAAAAAAGCAGTATTAACAGTTGACAACCCTGTCAACACGCCTGGGCGACAGAGGGGCGTAACGAGGTGAAGGGGGAAGTAGGTATAAAAATAGCGGCGTTTTCCACCCGGTCAAAGGAGATTCCGTTCTATGTAATTATTATTTATTCTTATGCCTCTGGTACAACAATACGTCCCTTTATTCACGCAGTTTTTGGGTCCGCTCACGTATTATTTGTCATCGAAAGGGTTCGTTTAGCCCTGAGTGATTGTTTTGGGCTTGTGAACTACCTCATAATTTAGACAAGACTCTTGTCCTTTTGTCATGGAAGAAGATTTATTTTTATATTTTTTGGAAATAGGTAATATGTATACGTTGCAGCTTCATCTTCAGCTGACTACGATGAAGTTTCTAGAGATTTATGCAACTGCTGACGTCTATGTAGAAGTTTCTCTAGGTTCTAAATATCTCAGCTCACACATCACCCAAAAGATCATGAAGAGACCTAGCGAATGTTTAAATTGCAAAAAAAAAAGAAAAGGGCTTCATCCATTTATAAGCCTTTAAAAGTCCACTGCTGGACATATGTAAGTAGGCCTCCGTCCTATTGTGTATTCGCCACTCCATTCGGTCCTGCTCCCTCTGAATCCAAAAGGGCTTAATGGGTATTAATTAATAAAATAGAGAAGAAACCGCAAAAATATCTAAGAATTCATTTGCCGTTCCTTTCATAAAACCAATTTGCTTTAAATAATTTTGTGATCAAGCGTGAGTCGTTAATAAAAATAATAGCAAAAAAAGAAAAATATCTGAGCTCGATAAGCTGACTTGTATGAAACTTATCGATTACAATACTGGGTTCCCATTTCAACTGCATTAATGTAATCTTGGAAACGGCTCCAAAGATTTTGATGAAATTTAGTACTCTGGTTTTATTTATGGAAATTTTAAATTATAGAAAAATATTATCAGAGATAATCAACTTAAATATAAACTGAAAAATACGACTTTTCCTGACATCTGTTGCAGAGTATTAATAATATTGTGGCGTTAGGCGTAGAACGCCGTCAAACGCCATCCGCCAATCCGACGTTCAAAGAAATGACAATGTCGATTTGAAAGAGCTCTATAAAATTTCGTTCATTGAATTAAAGCTTCCTTGGTCGATTGGTTACGTGGGCTGACTGCGGAACTACATACCCGGGTTCAAACCTCAATCAAAATCATATTGCGTTTTTTAAAAAAAAATTGAATTTTTTTTTGTTGGGATCTATTACAGATACCATTGTTCAGTAACACTAAGCAAATGAGTGTTTCGTTTGAAACTAAAGCAAGAAAATAAATTATTTTTATCGGAGCAACGCTCGGTCGTCCAGGTACTTATAGTATTAAGTGTGCAAATACATACGGTCTCAGCCAAATCTGAGGATTTCCACGTAGCCAGCATGCTGTATCATTCATTGTTTCAATTTTAATGTAAAATGATTAACCGTGTTTTGAAATTTTTTATGAACTCGTGCTTCACCATTTTTCGAGAGAATAATAATGTAAAGATTATTTTGTTCTCATTTTATTCGATTGATTGACTAATTAATTATGTTGCAGACTATTTATTTCTAAGACATGCTTTTAAGAAAACTTTTTAATTATTCTCATTTTTCAACAATAAAGCGAACACAAAGAGAATCCTTAAAGTGTTTTCGTGGTAGAATTGGGGTCTTAAAATAAGTGATTATTATAATTAGATTACATTAGATCTATTACGGTGAGAACAAAAGTTGTTGTTTGAACTTAATTAATGTATAAGAAAATTTAACACAAAATGCTTTATTAGAAATTTAAAAACTTTCAAGATAATTTTAAGCAACTTATAAAAAACAAGGTTACCAATACAGTGGTACTCCCGCGGTTGATTCATGAAAGTTAACATTAGGTGTCAATGAAGATGAAATTCTACGTTAAAATAAGGATTTCAAAGGTCTGATAGTACAATTCATTCCATCCATCAGGCTTTAAAAGTGCAATACTGTACATAGGCTTGCAGCGCTTGCTGAATCTAGCAGCTTTCCGATGTTTTCTTTGCGCCATAGTTCACCTGGTTGGTGCGTTTGTTTGCCATTTGCCGAGTAGTGGTCGCCATTCGAGGACCTTTCTTCCCAATTGATTGTCAGCCCGTCTAACTGTATGCCTTAGTCTGGTTGCCACACATTGCCACTTCAGCAGGTAGATTCTGAGAGCTATGTCAGTAGCCCCGTAAGTCTACGAATTTCAGCTAACTTCGTGAAAATTTACTGAACTGAACTGAACTGACTGTTGAGACTTTAAGCTGAGACATGGTCTTTTACCGTTAGCCGCTTACAGAGTGACTTTGAGCCTATGGAAAAGGCTAAAGGTAAAAAAATCACGTCTCAGCATAAAGTCTCAGCGCTGACTTATATAACAGGACTTATGATCCAAGAATAAATTTTATAAAGATACTTGCTACCATCAAGTTAATATTATCTACGTACGGAACTACCTATGAGCAAGTTTGTCTCAGACTTGCCAGTTTTTCAACGATACCTATAGTCGGATATTCATTTTAAACACGTTTTAACAATGCTTACGTAAACAGGCGACCTCATTAAAATTGTGAAGCTAGGCACATTAATGCATCGACAGTCTGTAAACGGGAAGGGTGACGGGATCTACCCCTTTGGTTTTTTCCAGTCTGACATGGAATACCGAGACATTTTTGCTTTTATCGGTGCGGTTTTTTAAAAAATTTATAATCGCATTATCACACTATCATGAGCTGCGATAGCCGAGCGGTAAATACCGCGTTCTCTGACATGGAGATACCGAGTTGAAATCCTCCACTGACAAAGAAATTTTTAATGTGCGTATTTATCGTGCTCCACGGGGATGGAAAAATTGTAATATTTAACAAATTACTATAGACTATGGCCTAAGTCCCTCTCACTTGTGGGAAGAGACATGTGCCCAGTAGTGGGGTATAAAAAATCATCATTAACTATATAATACAGTATTTCCATAAGTTTTATTGCACACTATGATTGATCATCATTCGTTTATCACCTCTTAACGTTTGGAGCAGAAGGTACTTAGCTTTTATTTATAAGTGAACCGAACAAAAAGGTATATGGACCGCGTGGTGTTAAGCGATCACCGTCGCCTATGGGCACGGGCCCCCAGGGGAGCCACCCGAGCATTGCCGGCTTTGGAAGACAGCTTCTTTACAGCTTTTATGAAGACATCCCATCCCATGTTATAGTCCATTGGGAATGCCTCAGCTGGAAGGTTGTCCCATAACCTACATGTCCGTGGTAAGTAATCGTGCAAAGCGGACTGTGGAGGACCGCCACGAGTCCAGATGGTGTCGGTGGACTTTAACCTTTGTCTAGTGGTATAATCATGGAATGGGGGTGTAGGCATCAATTTGAAGAGTTCCTCGGAGCACTCACCATAGTAAAGTGGATAGAACACGTAGAGCGAGCCTATGTCTCTTCGTAAGCTAAGCGGCACCTCAATTTAAAAAGAAATATTCACCGCAAGTACTTTACTAAAACCAAAAAATTGGAAGCAAGCAGTATGTCAATTGATTGAAATAGAAATGAAATAGTTTATTAACATCCTGGGTAACAATATACACTTGATGTTTGTCATTGTTGTACGGCCATCAGCTAACCGTCATCCGCTTTGGGTGCGCTAAGGCTTATATGGGCTAGGAGAAAAAAGTGGGCGACAAAAACTCCATATAAACAGATTATAAACTCCTTATAAAGTACCACCGCTGCGTCCATTCCCGCCATGCAGTAATTTATTGTAATTGAGTGGACAAGTACGGCTGACGACCAGAGTACAGAAGACGACCATCTGTCTCCATCTGTATCGCTGCTGCATACGACCTCGAGTAAAACTCAGGTTTGTAAGAAATAATGTGTCGTATCAATGGTCTACAGCGACCACTTGACAGGGAGTCTGCATGCACATGAGCATGTGTTACTCCCACTACTGGGTAACCAAGTTATGTTCGGATGAAAACAATTGATTTTATTGGTCTAACCTGAAAAATGAGCTTGACAAAATAAAGGAGAAAAATGTTTGGCTTGCAGACTCGAACCCGGGACTTCTGGTTTCAGGATCGTCCGATTTCTCACTTATGCATTGCAAGAAAACACAAATAAAACGGCGTTTACTAAATATGAAATCTAGCTACATCGATATATCAGCCCTGAATCTCTTTGCATACTAAATTTCACGAAAATCGTTGGAGCTGTATATCATGTAATATAATCTATATATAATTGCTCGTTTAAAGGTATTACATAGATAAAAAAAAGGTTAGAATTTAAAAGTTCTAGGGTACCCAAAAAATTAACCTTACTTAATTAACAGAACTAAAACAATAAATTTATTTTGTGTGTGCACGAAAGAAAACGATTTGATACAGTTTTATTTCGTTTTGAAAGTCTGCGACAATTTTAATAAATAAAATTGCTTATTAAACTCGAAAAACTGAGAGGGGCGAAACTTTTTCTAGAACGTTCCAGTCATAGTTTCTTTGCGGCAAAGCCAATGAGCCAACAAAGCGACCTGGTTATTTTAAAAACTCTAATAAGCTCTGAGAAACCTTAATTGACTTTAGTCAGAAACTTTCCTGTCACTTTAAAATTGTATTGGGTAATTAAAAAGATTAAGATGTTATAACAAAGAAATACTATGATCGGCTACTAAGAAAATTGTTATTGCGTACTTTTTCAATTCTTTTCAATGCTGCCCACTAGCCCCTATACGAAATTGAATTTGCCACTTTTGCAGAATGAGGATCAAATCTTTGAAATTTGTGTCACTTTTATACTATTAATAATATTCATATATTCAGTATAATATTCATAACGATGTTGGGCATGGTGATGGAAAGTGTAGTAATGAGTATTAAAATGATTTCCCTCACGTGGGGAGTCCTACATCCAATCAAACCCTACGAGAAAAATAAGTGATAAGATTTATATTGTAAAACTATTTATTTTCCACCATTTTACTTGAAGCGTTTGTAGTCAGAAATTATGAGACGCTTGTTTGTTAAATATGTCCTGATATGACTTTCACTAAAAGTTTAACATTAAAAACTAAATCAACAATCAAAACACGAAGTCGTCTGAGCACATTTACCTTCTAAACCTGAAACCGGGGGTTTAAGTTATTTCTATAGAATATTATAAAAATTACTTATTTCTAGTGAAACTATATTGTTATATACATTGGATATTATGACTATCTCAGTTTCCTTAAAGCAATAAGAATAACATCGAACAAATTCCCGAACAACGATGGAACTCCGCAAGAAATTTCCGAGTAAATTTAGTTATTGATTTCTAGAAACCACTTCTGTATTTTCTTTAATTTAATTATTTTATGGTTTCTTTTTAGTTGTAATATGCTTTTAGCGAGTTTCATATAACTCTTTGTTGGTTAAATTTTTAATGTTAAAAAATAACTAGATGTGTCTTAAGCTTTTACTTCGTTTCACAAAATTTAAAAAAAAAAGAAACCAAAAGCTTTTGGTATTAAAGGAATATCGTTGCTTCAAAACTACTTAAAATAATGAAAGAAATGTCCAAGTATCTAAAATCAACGAAAATAATACCAAATTATTATGAATCAAATTGGAAGTTGAACATAAATGGAATCGATCATGTCAGCTTGCTGAATCCTCTATTTATTTGTATGATAGATGTAACATCATGTAACTAAATACTTATATTATTAGGTAACAATACAATAATTTATTTCCCAGATAACATTTAAAATGGTGACTATTAATAAAATTAACAACTTTTATGCCATTATCAGTATTAGAACATTAAATTTAACGGCGTTCGAATGTAAAAAAAGAGTTCTAATTACAAATTTATTTGCTACTCTGCTAAAAAACCAAACTAATTCGAAACTCCATTTTTTTCTCACGTAAAATAACCTTTAAGTTATCAGAACAAGATCGAACAAACTTCTTTCTTGAACAGAAATGGAACTCCGCAAGAAATTCCCAATTTATGAAATTTCCCAGTTAATTTAGTTATTGATTTCGGAAAAACCACTTTTTAATTAGCCGCGCTGAACTTGATGGGTGGCAAAGTTCACTGGATTTACTTTAATTTAATTCAGTCCTTCAGTGAACACTTGTAATAAGTCCGACGAGGACTTAGTTAGTTGTATAAAGTCCGACGAGGACTTATTACAAAGTAAATGAAAAATAATAAATGTTTCGAGCTATAAACATTTTTTCTTGTGTCAAATTATAAAGCTTAAGACCATGTATATTGTTTACATTACTTTGATATAATAGTTATCAAATAAATATATGTTTTGATATAGTAGTTATCAAAAAAAATAGGCAGGAAGAAACTAATGTCCATATAAACAAGTCTGACCTCGGACGGAATCCATTTTTGTTCAGCGCTTTGTCACGCAACATTGAAATGAAATGAAATGAAATGAAATGAAATGAAATGAAATGAAATGAAATGAAATGAAAATATTTTATTTGCACAAATATGGGTGAAAAAGGTTTTACAAAATATTTAGAGCTCCATATTTACCCCTTAGGGTGTACAAATTTTATTATATTAAATAAAATAATTATTTTAATGACTTAACATAATGTAAACATAAATTCTTAAAATAACTATTACAGAAGGGTACATAAGAAACATTAAAGTAGTTTTATATTTTACAGTTTTAATTAATTAGACTTAAACCCAATTTTGTGCTTTTTATAATAATTTATTTTATTTGAACCATACGGGGTTCGCCGTCATCAGCTTTGGGCACCCACCAGGATGGGTTTTGTACACTGAGAGGAAAAAAAGCTGGCGAAAAAAAAACCTCCCAGGTTTTTATGCCGCGGACAAAATTATTTATTAGTCATTTTATTTATGTTATTTTATTTCTTATATTTTATTAATTTATTTATTTATCGTTAATAAACTCAGTGACCGAATAGTACGCTTTTTTAATTAGATGTGTTTTTAGTTCTCTTTTAAATTCGTTATAACTTTTGGTTTTAAGAAAGTCTGGTAAATTATTATATATTTTTGGTCCCATGCAAAAGACGCTATTGTGATATTGTTTAGTTTTAGAGGCTATTGCGCATAGTTTATTTTTATGTCTTTTTGAGTTTAACGTGTTGTATTTAGAAATGTCGTTTTTGACCATTACACATATTTCATAGATATATAACGAAGGGAGCGTCAATATATTTAAACTTTGGTAGTGTGGCTTGCATGTGTCTGTCTGTCGTAGTTGACACATTGACCGAATACATTTTTTTTGCGCTTTAAAAACTGTTTCAATACCCGTTGCATTACCCCAAAATACAAGACCATACCTAAGAGTTGCACCAACATACGCATGATACGCACTTAATACCGCTGATTTATTTACTATTTTTGACAATTTGTAAAGAGCGAAAGAGAATTTGTTAAGTTTTTTACATACATGTTCCATGTGTAGTCTCCATGTGAGCTTATTATCAATGTACAAGCCTAAAAATTTTATATTTTCGGTTTCACATATGGTTTTCCCTCTATAATTGATATTTACAGATCTCCCATAAGATATACGATTTTTAAATGTCATTACATTTGTCTTTTCAAGGTTTATTTTAAGATTATTGTTATTTAACCAATCTACTAATAATTCAAGGGCATTATTTATATTCGTTTCATATGTACTTGGATTATCATTTGGAAATATAACTGTACTGTCATCAGCAAAGAGAACCATTGGTTGCTCGATGACTTTTGGAAAATCATTAATATATATTAAAAAAAGCAACGGACCGAGGATACTTCCTTGAGGTACCCCGTATACTACATCCCTGGGTTGAGATAAGTACTTTTCCTCCGTTTTTGTTTCATTGTCAACTCGTTTAATTTCAGTTATTTGTTTTCTGTTACTTAAATAAGATTTTATCCATTGTGAAGCATTATCTCTAACGCCGTATTTCTCTAATTTGTCTATTAATAGCTCATGATCTACAAAGTCAAATGCCCTAGTCATATCCATATACAGAGCTGAGATTTGTTTTTTCTTATCTAACGTAGACATGATCTGTTCCAAAAAATTATATATAGCTAAATTAATAGATTTATTTTTGCGAAAACCTACTTGTTCGTCAGCTAGAATTGAAAATTTTTCGATATATGAATATAAGTTATTATAGAGAATTTTCTCAAATACTTTAGAAAAAATTGGTACAAGTGCTATAGGTCTATATGACGCCATATCTTGTTCATTTGGCTTTTTAAGAACTGGTTTAATGATAGTTACTTTTAATCTATCAGGAAATATACCAGTCTCAATACTCAAATTAATAATATAGGTCAATACGGGTGCAATTATATTAGATACCTGTTTTACTATTTTTGTGCATATCTCATCGTGAAGACACATGAGTTGAAAGTTGAGAGGCAAAAAGCTCTAGGAAGACAAGCACGCCAGTTAATTACGGAGCGGCTGGAGTTTTTGTTGCAATATCCGGACGCTCGCGGCCTGCGGTTAAGCATCCTGGAGTTGTATATATATTGTGCAAATATAAATTGGTAGCCTTCCCCAAATCCAATTCCCAATTGAAGCAAACCGACTGAACTCAAACTACGTACCAAACATCGCTAGCAATTCATATAATTGCAAAGGTATTAGATGACAGTTAAGATTTTTTTTGTTGTACGAATGACGTCTTTTTCATTATGCCAATATGTTAATATTGTTGCCAATATGTAAATATTTGTGTACAGTTTTTCCCCATTTTGTTAAAACAGAGCCATATTTTAATACTGTTCAGTACTCTCCGACCGTTTAGTCAGTCAGATGTCCGAGTAAAGCGATAGCTAATTTACCACATGTTGCAAGCCGAAAAATGATGTTTTCACAACACTGTAACACTAACACACATTAATAAAAAAATCTGCTTCTTTATTCAATACTAGCGGCTGCCCGCGCATATTATCGTGATTTTATAGTCTTCCTCAATAAATGGACTATTCAAAACAAAAAGGTTTTTTTTCAATTAGAACCAGTAGTTCCTGAGGCTAGCGCACACAAACAAATAAAAGCTTCAGCTTTATAATATTATCTAATTCAATTCAATATAACTCAAAAACTCACGAATAAAATGAAAATAAAACAGGAATAAAACATGTACTGTACAACTACCCGCCAAAAAACTCTGTGGGAGTTTTATCAACTTGGCATAAATTATAAAAATACGAGCGGGAACTGGTAAAAATGTATGTTTCGATGAAAACCTTTCCCTATTTTGCAGCAGCTTTAAAATAAAAATTAATAGGCATATCTTTTTTATTTATTTATTTTATTCAAATGGAGTAGCAGACGAGCATGCAGGCCACTGGTGTTAAGTGGTCGCTGCAGCCCATGGACATCTCTACATACAACCTCAAGCAAGCATAGGTAAGTCTTGTCTGAGGTCGTATGCAGTTGCGCTTCTACTCCCGAGGCTGGTGGTCGCCTCATGTAAGTGTGGCCGGCAACTGCACCTTTCCACCGAAACACAATAGAATTGGTTCACGGCAGAAGTGGGTGCAGCGGTGGTACTTCCCCGGGCGAAATATAATAGTTTTACCTTCTGCCCGCGGTCTTCTCACATCTCACACGTGAGTGAAATGTGTCTTATATTTTTACATTTTTTATTCTTAAATCATAATTGAAAAACCAGCAACGCTCATAGTTAAAAATACAATTAACTACAAAATCAACAGTTATCTTAAACCGAAGTCAAATATATAGTATATTTCATTGCAAGGAGCTCCGACAAATGTCTACCCGAGCCGAGGCCGAGCCGAGGCCGAGCCGAGCCGAAGGTGAGGGTTGACAGTCGGAACTCTTTCCAATGACGGTTCCGCACGTGTACTGAACAAATATTTTTAATACAGTTGCGAAAAAATGAAGCAATTTAATAAAAAAATAAAAACTCGCAAAGAACATTTTTGAAAAAAGGTGCCAATCGTAAAAGAATACGTATGTGCAGAGATTTTATTTCTTTACCCATTCTGGGTAGGCAAACGAAACTATGCCCATACAGCCAAGTCTTCAGTAGAATTTTTTTATTGATATGAAATGAAAATGTTAATGAGATGACATGAAATGAAATCTAACCTAACTCATTGAATCAAATCATTAAATCTGATATTGAAACAAATTAGTAGCTTCTTTTTAGAAATATTTGCATGAATCATAAAAACTTCTAAAACTTCGTGGTTGGTTTTTTTCTTTTTAATAGACATTATTTTGACAGTTGGGAAAGAGAACGCACGAGTGCAGAAAAGGTAAAGAAAAAGCACCAGTGTGTAATAGCCCACTTCCCGCACGCTATACGTCCCTGCAATACGTCACTTTTTGAACAACTGTATTAAAATAGTATATTTCATTACAAGTGCGGAAAGGCTGTCATTGCAAGGAGTTCCGACAAATGTCTACCCGAGCCGAAGCGCAGCCGAAGGTGAGGGTTGACAGTCGGAACTCCTTCCAATGACGGTTCCGCACGTGTACTGAACAACTATTTTTAATACAGTTGCGAAAAAATGAAGCAATTTCATAAAATAATAAAAACTCACAAAGAACATTTTTGAAAAATGGCGCCAACCGATAAAGAATACCTATTATATATGCAGAGATTTTTTATGTTTTCTCCACCCATTCTGGGTAGGCAAAGGGAACTATGCCCATACAGCCAAGACTTCAGTAGATTTTTTTTTATTGATATCAAATGAAAATGTTAATGAGATGAAATGAAATGAAACCTAACCTAACTCATTGAATCAAATCGAATTTCTTTTTTGAAATATTTGCATGAATCACAAAACCTTCGAAAACTTCGTGGTTGGTTTTTTCTTTTTAAAGACATTATTTTGACAGTTGGGAAAGAGAACGCACGAGTGCGAAAAAGCTAAAGAAAAAGCACGAGTGTGTAATAGCCCACTTCCCGCACGCTAAACGTCCCTGCAACACGTCACTTTTTGAGCAACTGTATTAAAAAATATTATATTACGACATTTTTTGTCTCTATATCTTATCACATATAACTTCTGACCCAACAAAGATAATTCCGTCGTTCCATATGACTGACCTCATACGAAGTTTATGTCGTTTGAACTTTAACACCCCTTATTACGAGGAGGGAAGCTTGAAACTTTTTCTCATACATCATGAATTAGCTTCTGTTGGGGTCAATTCTTTTAACCTTGACACATATTCTTAGCGCTTTTATATTTTGTGAATTTTTATAAGTAATCTTTACTGTTATTTTTTACTATTTTAATTAATAGAAATAATTTATTTGCATAGAAGGTGGCTAACAAAGGCCGTTCATTATATTTAGTTTGCCATATTTACCTCCGAATTAACTCCAATCAACTTCCCGTTGGGGTGGTATATACCCCTTAGTACGTAGATGGATAGTAAGGGGTCGCGGTGGGTGCAAGTGAGTGGTTGTGCGAGGCAAAAATCTGAAAAATCTGTCCTTTTCTAACCAATAGAGACTTCTCTGGGTGGATCTCAAAATTTCTAGGATGATCTAGCAGACTATTTTAATTTTAATTTTATTGAGAATGTTCGAGAAAGTTCCAGAAACTTCTCGAATCATTTGATTTTTTTTTAAATAATTGCAAACTATTTTAATTTATTTTAACGAATCATTTGGAATATTATAAACGCGAAAGTTTGTAAGTATGGATGTTTGTTACTCTTTCACGTAAAAACCACTGAAAGGATTTTTAAGAAACTTTAAAATAATATAGCTTATACATCAGAATAACACATAGGCTACAATTTATAAAGATATAGTGTGAATTGTCCAAAATATGACGATAAGTGTCAAGTAAGTAGGAAAAAATCTACCATCTGCGAGCTATTCTAGCGTGCACTACCAAAACCGCTAGAGTTACACATAATGTAAGGTATGTATGATGGAAATGTTCAACGCTCGTTCAACGAATTTGTTGAGATCATAAATATTAATCCGAACAATCAAGAGGAGGAAACATACAAGTCTGACATAAAATATATCAGAGTGGGGGTACCTCAAGGAAGCATCCTCGGCCCTGTTTTATTTATTCTTTATATTAACGACATTACTAACGTGACAAATTATTAGTGCTCATTATTTGCCGACGACATAGCAGTTGTAATCCCTGACTATTATAAAGATGACAATTACATAAACAGAATTAATGAGACTATAGGTAATATCCACGAATGGCTTAAAGATAATAATCTCCAATTAAATATAAAAAAAACTAAATGTGTACAATTTAACCTGCCAAAAACAACAAATAACTGAAGTTAACTCTGTAAAATTCTTAGGGATACAATTGGATGATGCTTGCACGTGGAAAGAACACGTTGAAAAAATTTGCTCCAAATTAAGCCGCTTCATTCATCCTCTATGGCGGCTTCCTAAAATAAGTGATAGAGAAACGGCACTAAAAGCTTACCATGGTTACGTATCCTCTAACCTAAGATAACCTAAACCTAAGATTCTGCTCTGGGGTAATTCCATGCATATCAACATCAAGTTTTTTTTAGCGCAAAATAAATGTGTAGGTACGCGCTATATGCGACGTACCACCAGATACGAGCTGCAAGCCTCTTTTTAAAACATTGAAATTATTAACGTTAACAGGACTGTATATTTACGAAGTGTGTATATTTGTTAAAACACACATGAATGTTTTTACCCAAAAAAAAACAATGCTGTATGTTCCCAAGCCGATATCCCGAAAAACTCTGTTTACCGATATCTAGATCAGCAATGCGATCTAGAAATTCCTATCATATGTGTGTAAAAATTTACAATAAAATACCAGATGATTTAAAAAACTAAACTCTATATCGATTTAAAAAAGAATTGCATGACTGGTTAATAGAAAAATGTTTTTACAATATTAATGAATTCTTACAAAAATATTAATATAATTAACTTACATAATTTACTGATTAATTGATTTACTTAATTTTCATGTTGACATATTTTTTCATGTATAGTACTACTAGTCTTCCGCCAGCGGCTTCGCCCGCGTGGACCCGTTTTAAAGGTTCCCGTAGGATAAAAACCATCTTATGTCCTTTCCCAAGGTCCATTCTATCTGTGTTCCAAATTTCATTTAAAAAAAATTTAAGATCTTTATTTTATATATATATATAAACTTAACATTAATCTTAAATATATATACAAAACTTAAAGTTAACAAAAAAACCATATAAAACGGGTTATAAATAAAATATTTCATCTAAAAAGTCCGTGTGAGGCATGGTACCCAAGACACTGGCGGCATTGCCCCTTTGTATGGCTAGACTGAGTCGTTGAGCAAAGTAACCGTCAGCCCTTAGGTCACCACAGGCAAGGATAAGTCTGGTCAACATTTCTGACATGAATTTCTTCATGTCAGAAGACCATGGTCCCATCGTCTCTACAGCTAGCGCTGCAAATAGATAATTATTCGACAAATTACTATATTTGCGGTGCTTGAGAGACTGTGCATAGTCGGCAGCGGACCCCACCCTCTCTGCAGTATCGCTTATGTGCGATGGGCTCATTTCATTAAAATCGGTTCAGTAGTTTAAGCGGGAAAGTGTAGCAGACAGACAGACAGACAGAGTTACTTTCGAATTTATAATATTAGTATGGATTAATATTATTATTTAATTTAATCTCCGAATATTAATAATAATATATTTTTTTATTTCAAATTAGTAATTTGACCTTATTAAAAATATTATTATATTATATTATTATCAAATTGATAATATTTAATAATTTATTTAACAAGTTTTAATTGTTTATTAATTTATAATTTGCATGCCAAATCACGGCTAATGTGAGACACCAACATTGTATAAAGGAAGACCGAAACTGTAACCACATTTTTGCAAATAAACTTATTTTATTCTATTCTACATTAACACGCTTTTATTAATTTGACCTGTATGTATGTATGTATGTAAAGGAATCTTTTAACTTCATTTTCACTTACTTCTAGGAGTCTGATTAACTTGAAAATTTACACAGGGGTCAAGGGCCGATGACAATACTATAATCTCATAACTTTATGTTAAAGTCCTAACTAGGATCATCAGAATTTAAAAATATATACGAGGGGCGGCTGATAAGTTCGTGGCTTAAGGTACTTAATGAAACAAATATAAAGTTTTATATTTTTGACACGTCTAAGCGTCTGATTAACTCGAAAATTTGCACAGGGGTTAAGGGCCGATGACAATGCAATAATATGAGATTAAAAATCCAACTAAAAAATTAAAAATAAATGATGTAGCTTAAAAACCTAAAAAACACGCTTTTGTGAAAATACGAACTAAAAAGTAAAAATTAAGAAGAAAATGTCTTTTACTGTAAAAAAAGCGTGGGGTGGTTTTTGAGATACTATTGACACCATGCACCCCACGCTTTTTTTACAGTATCGTATTTTCACAAAAGCGTGTTTTTTAGGTTTTTAAACTACATTATTTATACCTTATTGTGGAGCTAAGAGACACGTGAAGCGTTATTATTGTTTGTTTTATCGTATTCAGTCATATGTTTTATTTCATTTTACATCGAAAATTTATATTGGATATATTAGTAGTTACGTCTCCCCTATTGGTTTTTCAGAAATAACCTCTAAAATGCCATTCTTAACATGAAACATGATAAGGTGGCTTTATATGATAAACTGTACACAACCGTCCTTAAAGATGAAAATAAAATTCATGAAAGAAAATTTCTGATTTCTTCTTCCTTCTTTTAAAAATGTCTCTTCTAGACAAAATTTACCAGCCATATTTATATAGTCAGTTTTATGCTGTTCTAAATAATCGGTTCATTTACATTTGTTTTTTTAAACATACAAAAATATTGGCTCTCATCTCACCCAAGTGTCGTTGGTTCGCAAAGTTTTAAGTGAAATAATTTGGTGCCAAGCTAACTCCTCACAAGGATCATCTGGCCGCTTGCCACGTGCGATCCGATTAATTCTTGCTGACTTTATTCTGGAAATTATATCTTTGCACTCTGCTAAGAATATGTTTATTTTTGGCTCCTCTTCTGTTTAGTTAGCCATATTAAACGATTCTAACGTTACATACTTACTTTATTATTTTTATTTATTAAGTTAGAATATGGTAATTTTTACTGATTACATCTTCCCTTCTTTAGTAAATCTAAACACAGACTAATATCCTTGATTCCTCTTCTTACTAAATGTAATAAATTCTATTTATCTATGTTAAGCACCTGGTATTTAAAGTAAACATAAACAAAATTGCTGCAAGGCTTGTAACGTCCCACTGATACGCACGGGACTATTATCGGAGAGGCTTGGAGCTTACTCCACCACGATGCTCCAATACGGGTTAGGGGCCAACCTGCTGTCGAATGTATTTTAATCTCCCATAAGGTTTTCGCAAATGTTTAATGACTTTTCTCTACCGATGACTACATAAACCGATAGAATAACGTGCCCTCTGAAGCATGGAAGCAAGCATGCAAATTATGTCACTAGCGGTTACCAATCTCATGACTGACCGCGCTCGTCTGGCTTAGTTGCGAAGATTGCTTGCATGCAACGTTATCCGCCGGGCCAAGTGTTTCAAACGTTTCATAAATAAAACAGGTAAATTTATAGGTGGTAATTTTATAGGGTTTTTATAGGTGGTAGAACTATTATGGTTCGCCCGGGGAAGTACCACCGCTGCACTTACTTCTGCAGTGAACTAATCCACACTTACATGAGGCGACCACCTGCCTCCGGAGTAGCAGCGCAACTGCATACGACCTCAGACAAGACTTACCTACGCTTGCTTGAGGTTGTATGTAGATGTCCCTAGCCTCCGCGCAGTTTGGACGCCGCACTCTCGACGCCCTCGGTCCTGTAATCGAGGCGTGGGAGGAGCGGCCGCACGGATTCCTCACTTTCCGCCTGGTGCAGGTACTTTCCGGACACGGATGTTTCGGCAATTACCTGTACCGAATCGGAAGGGAGGAGTCCCCGTCGTGCCACCATTGCGGTGCGGCGGAAGACTCGGCGCAGCACAGCCTTGAGAGTTGCCAGGGCTGGGATGAACAGCGCCGAGTCTTGTGCACTGTTGTCGGCCGGGACCTTTCGCTCCCGAGCATAGTTAGGGCCATGCTCGGAAGCGAAAGAGGCTGGAAAGCTGTTGCCTCCTTCTGCGAGGAAGTAATCTCGCAGAAGGAGGCGGCGGAGCGGGAGAGGGAGGACGATCCGTCCCAACCCCCGCTCCGCAAACGAAGAAGGGGAAGGAGAAGGCGGCAATACGACCGTTCTCTCCCTCCCCCCGGTGGTGGCCTGCAGGATGGAGGTACGGGGGTGCCTCCACCTGCATTGCACAGGCCATCACTGATTGACAGGAATGACCCGGCGCTCCCGGTCATTC
This sequence comes from Pyrgus malvae, assembly GCA_911387765.1. Taxonomy (NCBI): domain Eukaryota; kingdom Metazoa; phylum Arthropoda; class Insecta; order Lepidoptera; family Hesperiidae; genus Pyrgus; species Pyrgus malvae. The sequence continues at coordinate 29,230,517 of OU426950.1, read as the reverse complement.
CTGTAGCCTCCCCATAAGGGGAGCGTGTAGGGCCTGCCAAGATAGGCAGGCAGTCGCCGACGATGTTGTGGAAGCAAAGGCTCTGCCGATTTCCCACGACATCGTCACGATGGCGATGGAGGAGCGCAGTAGGGTTTAGTGGGTATACCCCTGCCTCGTAACGGCAGGGGGGAGTCCCACACACCTCCCTCTGTCCCCTCGACAGAGGTCGAGACGGTGCGTAATAGCATTCCCTACTTAAAAAAAAAAAAAAAAAAAAAAAAATGGGCTGCAGCGACCACTTAACACCACGTGGCCTGCATGCTCGTCTGCTACTCCATTCAAATAAAAAAGGTAAGTGAAATTAAATCACGGACGTACAGTTAAATAAACTGCTTGAGAAAACCAAGACATTCTAAGTGGTGTAGGCTAAACAATGAGCAGTTAGCCTTAACTAGGAAAGTTCGACATGGCGGTTACCTTGAGCTTGCTCCTTATAGCTTTAAGCTCGCTAAGTTAAACCTAAGCTTCATGTTTCACGAACTTGGCAATTGAAATTCTTTTTAGCATAAAGAAATAAATACAAAAAAGAAGAAGAAACAAATCTGGCAAAACTCGTTTAGCTCTTGGCATTGACTTTCTTCCATGGAATGGAAAATATTTTTATTTGTTGACGACATAAGCATAAGTTGACCAGACCATCTTGAAGTAGCATCTTAACTGCAAATTACCTTGCATCACATCCGAGCTTACTCGAGATTGGATGTAGGAACACCATGGGCAATGACAAAGTGCAACCAAAACACCTTCTACTTTTTAATAAAAAAAAAAATTTATAGGTGTTAGAATAACATTCATAATTCGAAACGGAAGAACCACTGTTCCACACAGTTGTGTCATAAATAAAAACTATCATACTTTGGTGGAGTTTGAGGCGACAATCAGCTTACTGAGTAGAGCGAAACTACACACAATTTCAAGCAAGACCCAGACTTGGTTGCGGTAGTGTGTTGAAGGCCGTGGGCCGCAGCGAATACCTAAAATCGTTAAGCCTACATGCTCGTCTGTTACTTCATTTAAATAACAAAAATATTACAAACATAATAAAGGTTATTTTCTTAATGAGTATCAAAGAGCAATGTAAATATAAAACAACATATGCCTATCGTTTGCATGCAAAATAATATTTATAACTATTCATGAATATTAATAATCCATGGCAAAATACAAGTTTTTGGCAAGTATGCATTACTTAAAAGTGTTTTGATATATAAGTGAGAAATCACATCACATTACATTTTTTTATTTATAGACGATAAAATTTCGTTCCTATGACTCTCTCTTAGGAAGTATGAAAGAGTCCCAGAGGAGCATCATCGCTCTCTGGGTGAAGGGCTCATTTTGGGGCACCGCGAGTGAAGGAATCCGATGCGTTCCTTTGGAGATTCTATCCAAGCGGTGAAGCAGCTCACCGAGGGGGTTTTAATGGAGTAAAAATCTTACATAACCTAGTTTCTCTTACAAGATATCTGGTACCTTTTGAAGGTTTCCCCTCCAATACCTAAAAGGTACACATACCTATATATAAGTTACTAAACTTTTTTTTATTTATTAAGTTATTTTATTGTGCTTAAATAACAAGGTTGTGCTTAAACAACAAACAATAACAATATGAGTCAAATATCAATTTCCAAGTAGCGGCGCAACGATACACAATCTCATACAAGACTCAGGCTTACTTATGGTGGGGTGTACATAAGCGTTCCTTCATTTCATTTATATATTCATTGCATCAAACATGGTAACGTTACCGGCCAAACCCCATTTTAGGATAAACTAGTTTTTCCTAGACTGAACTAGTTCTTCCTATACGCGATAGAATAAACTGGTTTAGCCTAGTCCCAACTAGTTTATCCTGATGCACACTCCAGGATAAACTGTTTTAGCCTAATCTTACTTCAGGATAAACTAGTACAGCCCAGTCTAAAGTTATCTTATTCCCAGATCCCAACATTTAGGGATAGCAGATGTAAACAAAGACTCTGAAATAATCTTCAAGGACTGTGGCTACGAAACTATTACAATTAATAGTATAGAATTAATAGGTAATAAAACTTGTTATTTTTTACAATTTCATTGTTTGTGATATAAGTAATCTATCAGTTTTAACGAAAAATCCATATCGTTTAAATAATAAATATTATTTTTCCAATGGCGATGTATTTTATTCAGTTTATCTAGTAACTTCAATTTTACAGGTATTCATTAATGTTTAGACAAGAAGGTCATATTACTTTATCCTGGAGTGCGTTATTTATATTAGAATCGACTATTTCGGCCTAGCTTATACTGGTTTATCCTATTGGTCATAAGACGAATTAGTCTGGACTAGGCTAAACTAGTTAATCCTATCGCGTATAGGAAAAACTAGTTTAGCCTAGGAAAAACTAGTTTATCGTTAAATCGTATTTGGCCGGTAATAGTAATAAATACATTATAGATCATACAAAAATTAAAATTACATACATATTTGGATGATTTCAGCATACAATGTCAATGTAAAACTTAAAATTATAAAATGTCAAATTAATTTTTAATAATTACTTAATTTGATTATTATAAATACAATTCTTTATAAATCCAAATATTTTTTTCCTTACTTTATCCCTGATTTATATTAAACGAAAAATCTTTAATTATAAAATCATTTGCAAAGTTGTAGAATTCCAAGCTAACTGCAAATAAAGGGCAAAATAAACGTTATCGAACAACATCGTTTCGATATCCAATTCGTGTTTTAATATACTCGATTATTAGACTGTGACAAAATTCTAGCGTTCAGATATTTGAGTGTGTAATGTAATGAAATTTCACGAATGTTTCACTGAAAACGATACAGCGTAAATATTTTTCATTCTAGCGGACTTTCTACCTTTTCGTTATTAGAAAAAGACCGTTAACAGGCCGGCACTAATATTAATTAAAACTTTATAATGCAATTAACAGAAAACAGAATTTCGATTAATTTAAGATATTATATTACGATTTTTAAGTATAGTACCCCAAGTAACACTTTAGTGACAAATAGCTTAGCTAAGTATAGAATTTTACATATTTCCGGATCATTTTAAAACTTAAATAATCTTTCATAAAATTTATTCGACATAAATATACTTCAGTTCATAATCGATCCGTTTTCTAAAAAAATTAAATTATTAATGAAAATATGGCATTAAAAATATTTTAAAATAACCTAAATTTTGCATTTTAATTCTTGACGCAAGCTAAAAAAGTGGCTAATGTAATAGATTATTAATGAAATGATCAGTTATATTGTGCAATGAAACTTATGGAAATACCGTACTTTAACTGCAAAATCTCATGTGTTAAATCAGGGAAATAAGCGAAATCGACAAAATTTCGTATACGGCCCCTTAAGTCATAGCATGCAACCCAGTAGTACATTGTGCACATGTTCAACATACTAAAAGATCTTAACCTACATTCGAAACATCTTCTGAATTCTACAGCATACTGTTTTGAATGTTTAGCTGCAACTTTATTCGTATTTGAGGGATGCTCTCAAATATCTTCAATTCTTAAAGTAAAGACAAATGTTAGGTTTAGTCACGTAGTAGGCAGAACTTACGAGGTTTGAATGGTGAAATATGAGTTACAATAAAAGTGCATACGAAACGAAATACTTTTAAGTGTTCAAAGTTTTGCTTTTTATCGTACATGGGCTGAGATCTACGCAGCTAAGCGTTAAGGACGCGGTCGTGTGCAAAAGGGTGACTAATGACAATAAATATTTATTTTCAATCCTAGAGCTTTGTTTTAGTGTTAAAGATTTAAAAGTGTTTTTTTTCAACCTTTTTTTTATGTCCACTGCTGGACACAGGTCTCCTCCTCACAAGTGACAGGGATTTAGGCCATAGTCCACCACGCTGGCCATGTGCGGATTGGTGGACGTCATGCTTTCGAGAAATTATGAATTCCTCTCAGGCATGCACGGCGATGGACAACATCGTAATCAATTAAATATCACAATATTTTCCATCACCGTGGAGCAGCGATAAATACGCACATTAGAAATTTATTTGTCAGAGGTGCGCGCCGGGGATTTGAATCCGGGACCGGTCGCGTCGAAGACCGCGGATTTTTACCACTCGGCCATCGCTGCTCGCTAAAAGTGTTTTACAATTAAAAAACTCTTTTTATACAGTAAAACATTCAAAAAGCTGAAAAAATGTATGTATCTCATATTTTTTTTCCATTTTAAGTCTTCTCCAATAGCTTTAAAAAGGTTGTTAAAGTGCTGTTGAACTATTTAAGTTAAATTGAAGTCTAGATATGTATATATAGTCTAGATATGAACTAGAGTATACTCCACAAATCAAGATTCAAGACAAAAATAAATAATGTAGTAATAAATAATGTAGTTTAAAAAACACACTTTTGTGAAAATACGAGCTAAAAAGTAAAAAAATAAGAAGAAAATGTATTTTAATGTAAAAAAAAGCGTGGGGTGCATGGTGTCAATAGTATTTTAAAAACCAACCCACGCTTTTTTTTTACAGTAAAATACATTTTCTTCTTATTTTTTACTTTTTAGCTCGTATTTTCACAAAAGCGTGTGGTTTACTTTTTAAACTACATTATTTATTTTTTAGTTTTATTTTTATTCTCATATTATTGCATTGTCATCGGCCTGTGACCCCTGTGCAAATTTTCAAGTTTATTTATTTATTTATCAGTTTATTTATATAAGTTTATTTATTTATCAGTCGCTTAGACGTGTTAAAAACATAAAACTTTATATTTGTTTCATTAAGTACTTTAGGCCGCGAACTTATTAGCCGCCCTTCGTATATATTTTTTATCCTGATGATCCTAGTTAGGACTTTAATATAAAGTTATGAGATTATTGTATTGTCATCGGCCCTTGACCCCTGTGCAAATTTTCAAGTCAATCAGACTCCTAGAAGTAAGTGAAAATGAAGTTAAAAGATTCCGTTACATACATACATACTTACATACAGGTCAAGCTAATAAAAGCATTTTAATGACGGTCGTCTCGGCATCTTGTCAAGATGAGCGTAAAATGTTAACCACTATCTCGATACATAACGACCGTGCTCGACAAAATAACAAATCTTATGCTACATCTGAAACATCTTCTTATTATATTTTTTTGGAGCATTTTGAATGTTTAGCTGAAACTTTATACTCGTATTTGAAGGATGCTTCCAAATATTTTCAAATGCTGAAAGTAGAGGTAAATGTAGGGTTTAGTCACGTACTCTTAATAGGTAGAATTTACGAGGCTTGACCGGTGAAATACGAATGTGATGATTTTATTAATTATAAATATAAATAAATTTAATAATATAAAATACATTGTTAAAGTTTTCATATTTGTTTATCATTATATAATATTCATTTCTGATTTGAATTTTTAAAAACTAAAATGTTGTCATTTTTGATATATTATGATGGCCGTTCTGGGTTGTTTCGGAATTTTTATATGCAGACAATGTAGTTAAAGTGTTTTAAAGAGGAAAAGCTCTGTATGAAGCGATAAGAGATTATATTAACCAGTTAGTACAGTGAATTTCTGAGGTAATACAGTAATTGATTCTAAAGGATTAAAAGAAACTATACTCATTACTTCTAAGTTTTAATTTATTAAAATGTATTGCATACGATACAAATACATTTGAGACAAATTTATAATATTACAACTTTTTGAAGCATTTGGGGAGTAAGCGATTTCGAAAGGCTATAACGACTTCTCTTTCTCACAATATAAAATTGTAATAAAAAAGTTGGTGATGATGAATTACATAGCATACTTACTAAATCAGATTTTAGTTCCATTGTTGTTGTTGTGATATTTTGACAGACTCCGTGACGTGATGGGCGATGAGCCGACTGTGAAACGTGAGGTCGTGGGTTAGATTGCCACCCAGGACAAATATTTCTGTGATGAACATGGCTATTTTTTCTGTGTCTGGGTGTTAATTTAGCTACTTAAGTATGTATTTAGAATAATATGTATATGTATGTTTATTAGCTTACGGTCTACCATAGTACAAGCTCTGATTAGTTTGGAATCAGATGACGTTGTGAGAATTGTCCAAAGATATTTATTATTTATTACAATTTGCATCGAGTTTCCATTCATTCGGTATTAACAAGTCTCTGTGATCGCTCATGAAAATTGTTTATGATAATATTTTAGATCCATTAAAACCATTAAATGGGCAACAAACCATAGATCCTTTCAATGCATTACTTTTCACAACGTTTATAATGCAGACGGTAAATATTTAAGCGCTTCATAAATTCAAACGGGAAAAACAAGGGTAAACTAAAATAACGGTGGTGTATTTATGCCCAGTTTACTCTCTAGTGTCTGTTTAAATAATCCTGACCATAAAACCAGTTCTGCCCTCAGAGCACATTGAAACGCCAATTTTTATGCGCTGCTGTGAAAATTCAGCTCTAAACCTGAACCGCCATACATTTGGGAATGCGTTTCGAGCAGAACTGAATGTAAATACGCTCCACTCGCTTTTTATACACACGACCACAAAGGTTTCTACAAATTTATTAAAATAACCCGTCGAATTTTGGCTCCTAACCACCTCAAAACAAAGGTGGATATACCGTGCATGTTTGTCTTGCTAGGCTTTCGGTGTAACTTACATCGTCCGCTGAAGATGTTTGCCGCAGATAAATATTTTGGATGCTTGCCAAGAACATAGCGGGACATGCATGAAATATACGCCTTTTTAGTTCCTTTGCATTTTGTTCTTGTTCGTCTTGCCATCGATCCGTTGCAGCCGGATTGAGCGCGCTTGAACTGGTTTGAAGCGGCTAGAGCCAGAAAATTCCACTTTAACACCCGAATGCATTTAGAAGAATATGTGTAACGAGATAGGAAGTTTACTGAAACGGGTGTAATGATGCTTTTATAAAACTGTAAAAATGGAATACCATATACTGTTTTTGTAAGCTTTACTTTTTTTAAATAACAAAATTTGACCGTTATTTTAGTTACATATAAGGTCAGGTGGGGTAAGAGGGACGCTGGGGGAAGAGAAACAGTAACAAGTAAAAAGAAAACTATAATGCCTAGGTCTATGATCACTACGTTGGTAAAACAGTATTAGACGTAGTTCAAATATTTTTGGATAAATGTCGCTGCGACACGGTAACTAAGCCAGTAAATGAGAGAGAAAAAAAACAGTTGTCAAAATAAAAAACTAAGACCTAACGGCGTTCCTTGTTTGTGCTTATTTTAATATGAAAAACACCAGTGTAGCGGTTGATTGATACGGTAAGGGAAATTATAAAGTTGAATCTTTATTTTTCTCCAATTATGTTGTTCGTAGCGTGTGTTTTTAGTGCTTTTTCAATGTCTTTAAAAACATACCCTTCAAAATGGCAAGGTGGGAAAGAGGAACGGCCATACCAGGTAAAGAGAAACATATGTTCCTCTTTTCCGATTTCAGAGGTAACAAACATTTTTAAAATCGATGTCCTGATCGACTATGCTTACCATTAAACAAATCTGCTATGAGATCAAAAACTGCTATCACATGTGCATTAAGATATACAATAAGCTACCTAAAAACCTTAAAAATCTTACTACAGAAAAATTAAATAAAAAACAATACAAATTTTCCTTTTTGAGAAATGTTAATATAGTCTCAAAGAATTTATGGAGGATGGTAACAAAAGATATGACATACACTAAAATATTATAATAATTTAATTGCTACTCATTTTCTTAGACAACTGACATACATATTGTTATAATTATTAATTAATGAAGAAATAATGTACTATTGAATGACTACTGTAAAATTTAACCACATCTTTGTAAAGCACACCTAATATTGGTTAATGTGAGGACTTTATCTTTATCCAAAATCTTAACATTGTATGCCACATTTTAGCAAAAGTAAAGTAAAAGAGACTTACGGTTAATATGTTTTAGACCTAAGCTAGGCTGATTTTGATATTCAGTAGTTACAGTTTATATTTCACTACAAATATATTTTGTGTTTGAGACAGTTTTTATGTTGTTATACGTTGTTGTTTACTACTACTCGTATAGACCAAAGTGAGAAAAGTTCATAAGTTTAAAAAAATAATTAATTAATAACAATAACAATAATAATAATACATACATGTATTTCTATTACATACATACATACACTACATAGATACTTTTCTATTTTTATTGCATTCATTTAATGGCAGATCAGGTTTAGCACCTCTGACCTCACCTGTATGTTCCTCTTACCCCAAATTTCGTTTTTGTTTGCTGTTATTTAAAATAAGACCTTATTTTAACAGAGGTAAGTTTTATTTGATATAACTCGAAAAAATGTTTAGAACATGCTATAAAAACACTTATAAACATGAGTTTTTACCTAAAATTATCGAGTTGTTCCTCTTACCCCAAATCTCGGGAAAGAGGAACATTTAGAAGACCTGGCTTTGTCGCTAAATTGTGCCGTTATTACAAGAAGAATCCAGTTCTGTTTGAAAAACAATGTTAGTTTATTTCAAAAGCTACGGTTTGTTTCTATTAACATCAAAGTAAATGTATAATTTTGATAGCTGAAGGCCAAATAATTCACAAACCAGTAAACTATGTTTCTCTTACCCCACCTGACCTTAGGTAAAAGTTATAAATAAAACTACAAATATCAATATCTTATTTTCAGTTCAAATAACTAAACGAGTATTTAATGCAGCACTTTTTAATAAATTGTATATTGAAATTCTATCTGAATTTCCACAATTACTACAATTGTATTCAAAATCCTAATAAGCTTTTATTGACTATATATTTTATTAATCGTAAAATATTACTTTACATTTGTTAAATCTTCATAAAAATAGATTACCTACCTGTTTATTAAAGCCCAAAATCTGCAACTTTTTATGGATAATTCCCATATTTTTCGTTATTTGTGAAAGTCCGTGAACATTTGTAGTAGCCACTTAACACCAAGTGGCTTGCCCGTACTTCATTAACATTAAAAAAAGAAACTGCATTTTTACAATTTTATTGCTACTCTTTTTTCGTGTCTTTTTTGTTAGGTAAGGCTACTTTTTGGTTTTTCAGATGGATTTTTACCGTTATAACGTTTAACGTTTCACACTTATGGCCCCAGAGAGGTATACCCTGTGTCATGGGTATCATGGACACACACAGAGACAGAAACATAAACACCCAGACCGAGAACAGAAATTTAAACCCATCATTCAAATTAGGGGATGGTAACCATTGCGCCACGCGGGCCGTTACGTTTCGGGGTTAAGAATAAGGCTACGGTAATCCCTGCCTGATCGAGAGAAGACTAATTTGTGGCCTCGGGAAGTATTGGCGGTGTATGCGAACACTATTGCTTTCCGGATGATGGACCCGTTTTGGGTCGCCGCGCGTGGAGAACACCGGTGTGTTCCGCTGGAGATCCCGGAGCTCCTCCCAAGTACTGCGGTAGCTTACCTTAGCGAGGGGATTTTAGTACAATCAAATCTCACGTTACCTCTTCAAGGTGTCGTAAAGTAAATATCGTAAGTAAGTATGGTAAGGTAAATGGTCTGTGAATATTTCAAGCGTCTACTTATTGCCGTTATCAATTCTTCTTTCAAAATTATATTTTATTCCGTTTTTTTTTTAGAATCTGTTGTTATAGCGCCAACCGAAATACATTATCTGTGAAAATTTAAACTGTATAACCATCATGTTCATTAGATATAATATGTAGCTTGGTGATAGACAGTCTGTCCACCAACCAAATTATTATCTTTTACGTCCGTCGTCAGCCATACGACTATGCGTACTTTCAGATTTGGGTTAAGAATTATCATGAAATGCATTTATTATTTCGTATTTACGTTGCGTAAAATAAATACGAAAAAAATTATCGTTAATTTACTTTTATATTTATTTATTTATTCATACTTACAACTAAAATAAGCGTAGCCTAATGCGTTAGTGTAGAACAATTAAAATTACAAGAAGTGTTTTTAATATCAAAAATTAACTACAAAAATGCTACGCATATTTATCATCAGGAGAATATATACATATCTACTAGGTTGCCTATTAAAATGTGACCGTTAGTATTTTTAATTATAATATTATTTTTAATTGATTTTGGCAAAAAAATTCATTGATTTGTTTTTAAATGAGAGTCACGGAAATATAAGATACATTTTTTATGTTTAATTTATTTGTAATAAACGTATAAAATCTAATATTTTTCAAACAGTACTTGCAGAATACAACTTTCTTTTACGTAAGTAACCTTGATTTTATTTTTCATCAATATTATTTTTTATTGCAATTTTTAGTTTTTAATTTTGAAAGAAAGACATTTCTTTTGGAGTAGGTATTTATTAAGTCGTCTCTACTAGTATTTGAACCGGTGGTTGAGAATACTAGCATTCGACGCATGTGCAATGGCTTTGAAAAATCGTAAAACTGGCAATTGCAGTAGCTGTCCTCGTCTGACTGGTGATATTACGCGCTAGGTCTCTTTTACTCTAGTCCCTGTAGCTTCGGGATTAAGAATAGAGCTACGGTATCCCCTGCCTGATCGTAAGAGGCGACTAAAAGGGGACTTCCGGGGTTGCGGACGGGGAGAGTCGTAGCTCGATCCGTCCAGCCAGCAGCCCCGGGAAGGACGGCGGTGTGCGTGTGGCCGCATGCCGCCGTAAACATCGGAAGGTGCAGGAGAGCACATCTAACCTCCGAAGATGGGCCCATTCTGGGCTCCACGCGTGGAGAACACCGGTGCGTTCCTTAGGAGATCCCGGAGTCCTCCCCAAGCGCAGAGGCAGGCCACCGAGGGGGTTTTAGTGCGGTGAAATCCCACATAACCCGGTATCCTCTCCCTAGGTGCCGGGTACCTTTTGAAGGTTTCCCCCCCCGACACCAAAAAAAAAAAGGTCTCTTTTACTCTACTTTTAATATTTACCATCTTTAGCAGCCAGCAACCCTTATTTGCGGCCAAACTTAATTGGGCAACCGTATATCATAACAATGAGAAAAAAATAGCTTTAATTTGATATATAAATAATAAATGTACGCTATGAACGTAAAAAGATATCAAAATCATACCTGTTTACACCTGGCTGCGAAGAGGTGCGGCCAAGTACGCAAAGGCAACCGTGACTTTTCAGAGTCTTTATATATATAGGTATATTGCCGTGCAGTGGACGATATTTTATTTAAAAAACAAGTCAATGAAATTTTTAGCCAAAAATCAATTAAAAATAATTTGATAAAAAATACTAGCGGCCACATTTAAATAGGCAACCTAGTAGATAAATATTCTCCTGATGATAAATATGCGTAAAAATTAGGTTTTTTGCATCCGCACTAATTCTGCAGTGGGATCTAGTACTATCCAGCCGCATGATTTAAGTGGTCGCTGCAGCCCATGGGCAAACAGCCTTAAACAGCACTGAGTCTTGCTATGCTTTAAACAGTAGTGCTGCTACTCCGGAGGTTGATGGTCACCTCATTATGTCTGGCCTGTATCTGTGTATTGGTTCTTGGTAGAAATAATAATAATATATTTTATTTCAGAGCATAACTCCATATTAGTATAACAAGAACAACAACAAGAAATGGGTGCAGCGGTGGTACGATCCCAGTCGAATCATGTCAGTTCTACTAATTGGTTTTTTTTCTCAGTTTTCTCAAATTGATAGAAAGTGCGTGTATAAATAAATTGGTGGTTGCCAAGAAAGTTGATTGCTACATTGGATTTAATATAGATGACCCGAGTGGTACAAGGGATCAATTCCGGCGAAACAGAAATATGAATAATGAGTTTAAAGGAGATATTTCAATCTTGACTAGGTATTGTACACTATCTCAAAAATTCGAGAAAAAACTCAAGAATCCGAAAAAATTCCGATTTGTTAAAATATGTACGTTTTCGGTACAAAACAATTTAAATCAACTTTAATCAACATTTTTCAATATGGCGGAACAACTGATTTCACTGTCAACTGTTTGTCACAGATTAATAATTTCAATTGTCAAAGTGACATTATGTTTTTATCTATTTTAGTATATTGTGTTGGCTCACAGCTCAGAATGCGGGTTTTTGTTAAATAAAAGATAAAACACTTTACAATTGCACGTATATTTCGTAGTTATGCAGTATACAAATCACATATGTAAATGTTTCAAGAACGAATAAACCACCAACAGAATAAAAATGGAGTACTTACATATTAACAATCAACTTAACTATTATTCCTTCAATCCTTTACTTGTTTCACTTATTATTTTGTCTACGCGTTAACACTTTTACTCTTTACTAATGCTTTTCCTTAGCCACGTCTCGATCCCTCAGTGCTTCCAACACGAATGCTTGCAGCTTGGTCGGAGAAAATAACGACAATTCATGTGACCGGAAGTTGGCTATGATTAACTGATGGAATCAAGATGGCGAAGGTGTCGGAAACGGAACAATCGAATTACCGCTACTAAAAATATCATAATAATACGGAATTAGCTAATACAATATTCTTCATAAATAAATAAAAGCTAACAGCTCGGCCATCCTGCTTATAGCGTGTCCTCACGCTTTCTTACAAGTACAAAAGTACTATAAATTTTCTAAAAAATATTACTATAAATTACATTCTTTAACACATTATTTAATTATCTGTATAATGTACACTGTAGTTTATATTTATCGAAAGCTCTTAAATAAAATAAAATAAAATAAAAACAAGAAATTACGTTCATTGTACTCCATAATTGTATTAATAGCAATTAATGCAGTAAATCATTAAAATATATTTTTAATCGTATTTTTAATTTCAAACATAAGCTTTCCCATTAATATTGTAATCTTTTTTTTTATAAGTAGAAAGAACATTACTTTTATACACTACACAAAAATAAATTGGCCTTAGTTTACTTATCTTAAGAACCCATTACCCGTAAACAAACAATAAATTACTTCATATTAACATCTGAAATGAAATGTCAGAAAAATCATCATGAAATCTCAAATAAAGTCATAAAATAATTATATACCTAATATTTGGATTTGTATTTGGAACTTTTACACACTACACAAAAATAAATTGGCCTAAGTTTATTTATCTTAAGAACCCATTACCTAATTATATAGGATAATTTGGATTTGTATTTGGAGTCGAATTAGTTACATAAACAAAAACATGTTCAATTGAAGACCCCACATGAGGGATACACAAAGGATCCCATTCCGAACTGGAAAAACTTATTGAATCTCGCCCTCGTCCCCTCCACCGGGGCACTTTCACTCCATCCCATTACTATATTATTATGGCCCCTAGAACTCCACTAAAAGCTTTAAATAACAACAAAGTCACCAATTCCACATTTCCCGTCAGACCTTTTGTCAATTTTTCTTTCAAAAACCCGATCAAATGTGTTTAAACGGCTCATTCGACTCAACAGCGAACTAATAAACTATATATTTTACTCAACCTTCATAGCAATCAACTCTAAAGCAAAATATAAACATGTCCAAAAATTCCTTACAAAGACTAATGCGAGACACCTTCTTACTCAGATGCAAGACCCAGTCCGCAACTACGTTACCCATAACAGACAAATTTCACTTTATTATCATTTTTATTTTCACAAAGCCGAGGCGACCCGATGGTCCAGCCCGAAAAAACAAGAATCCATTTTCAAGAGGTGCATAATGGGAACAAACAATTTTATATCCGTGACCAATCCCTGTAATATGTGCAAGCCTCATGAAGGCAAACACGGCTAACTAAATATACAAGAACAACCCTTACTATCACATCAATCCGTGCAAAAATTTTTAGTCCTTGATTAAACAACTTTTACACCAATATCAGTAAAACCAAGGTACCTCAAACAAGGAGAGAAGCAATCCCCATCTATTAAAACTTTCAAGCGAAATCGGCCTTTTTGTCCTAACCCTTACCGCAACTCATTGCCCGCTTGCATTCCTATTGCCAGTCATAACCACTTGACCGCAATTCATAGTCTCCCCAATCCCCTGCATTTGTAGGCCCTTGCTGCAAGTGAATCCCCGTAAATGTTTACATCAAACTTGGACGCACAAACAGTTAATGCCGAACCTCTACTACTCTCGAGATTCACTATACTCCATAAGTATCTATTACATCCACCTAAGATAATTGGGTAGTTGACTGATGTCCAAAATATGCCACTTATAAACAAAACACGAACACAGACTACCCACCATTACATAAATTCAAATAGTTGGAATATCAAACATAATTAATTATTGATCTATCGCTTTCTAGTAAATCGAGTCCCACCAACATCCCGTACCATAACACAGGCTAGCGACGTCACTCAGCACTTTTCTATCTATCCCCCAAGTTGAAACGATCACATCCCGCACATACACTTCTCAAATTTATATGTTTGATGTATAGACGCCTACTCTACAACAAAATTGCCAAATCCTCTACCAAGATCAAACCAGTTATCAGTCAATACCCCAATTACATCTCCCCGTACCAGAGATACATTTTACTCATAAACACTATTACAACCAAAAAAAGGAGTTTTAAACAACTCTCATGTATGTACGTCCCACAATCTGTAAAATAACAGGCCACTGCTATGCAATATGATATATTACACAACACCAGAGAGGACGCCATTAAATCAGTAAATCGACCGTCCATATCTTACACTTGCTTTCTACACCCCCGAGCAATCCATGTATATAAACGCCTCCTTCAGACAAACTAAAAACTAGGGCAATAAAAATCAGTTCATGATTCGCTCTAAAATGCAAAACGGATGGTTACCAATTTCTGATGGGTGTACTTTCTATGTTCATCCTATCAATAATTATTAATGTCGAACTCCCAGTTATATCTATAGAGAACTAAGCAATCTGAAACACTCATCTACATCATAAAAGTCAATTGCTTCGCCAATAATATGCAATAACCTGCACTACAGCAATTTTAGTGGCCCTTCACACCTAACGGTACAATTGTATTTGTAGCAATACCTCTTCCTCACCTTTATCAGTTTGTGAATCTAATTTAAAAGACCTGAACCTATTCTGCTTTCAAACCAAATCAAAGCTAGTCTCGTCACATAAAGAACACTTTGCCGACATCTCGCCACAATGAAAAACATATTAGCGTTTTGCAAAGAAGGCTTTGGTACCAGGCTTCGATTAATACCGCTGAAGGCTTCAACCCTACATTCAATACCGTAAGTTTGATACACTTTACGATGTCCCACAGTGACTGTCCCAAAATAATTTCGCACCCGCCCAGGTTCGGTAAATTGGCCACTTGAACACCCACTGCGACTATAAGGTTACTTACAGCTCTCTACAAACATTGCCAAGCCCGACCAACTTTGGAAAAGAGCAGCGAATCATATCCCCCATCTTATACACATATTTCTGAATATTCTTCCACCTTCTTAATCCAGATTAAAATGGTTTGCTCTTTACACAAAGGATCAAAATCCGGTATTACATCGCTATTAAAAGATTTTATAATCAATAAAAAAAAATTCACCAATTTAACTAAAACAACCTACGGAGCCTACCTATTTCAACAAACTCTATTCCACCTTAACATGGTACGTATAACGCCACTGCGATTCAGAATTCCGCTCAACGCCGTACCACCGATACATAATATGCAACCCCAGTGTGACGGGTGACGGGAAGAAAACAGCTTCGAAAACATCGCAGTACTTCGAATTCATATTCCAAACATTCAGCATCTGTGAGTCAACCTCAGGAGATAGACATCATGAACTCCTTCTCAGCGTTACTGTAGATCTGCAATTCCCCAGCACATTACCCCAATGAATGTCTGCTAGACCACAGTGCACGCATACAAAGCTCCCAAAAAGCAAGGCTTCCAACAAAGCCTCGTTATACTACAATTAGTTCGAAAACGAAACCCTAATGACTTATACACCTATCCCTTCCTCAAAATTCACACTATTGGTGAGAAGCGCATTGAAATTTTTCATTTCATTTTCATTTCATTTCATTTCATTTCATTTCATTTCATTTCTAAAATTATCTCAATTTCAAAATCCCCTTGACTACCACTACAACTCACCGTAGCTCAAATACATATATAAGTATATAGTATATGAATATTATTACAAAATAGTTTTTAATAATATAATTTCAAATAATGTTAAATAGAAACTTTGCACACCAATGTTTATGTAATTCAATTTTTTTTCTCTTTTTTTTTTGTAATTTTGCTCACTAAATTTTGGTTAATGTGAGACTATAATTTTCTAAAAAAACCAACTATTCATATACCACATTTTGGCAAATAAATAATTTCATTTCATGATTTCATTACATTTCATTTCAAATTACCGCTCAGATGCTGCTTCCCTCTACCAAGACGTTGCGAGTTGCGTTGTTGGGTCTTGAAGGCCTCCTCTGCAAACCTTATCGCTCCTTTGCTCCTGAATAATCTTATGCCCTCTAACAGAGGCTTTCGATCTCCCTCCATCCTACGCATATCGCTGCTCTCCCGGGCTCACTCGTGCTCTAACTGAGCGTCTTTTGGTCCTCTAACCTGGACTCCCTCCTGCCCGACCTGAGCGTCCTTTTAAGTCCCTCATTCCTGCTCGACCTGAGCGTCATTTGGCTCTTAGGCCTGGGCTTACGTGTGCTTACCTTAGCCCTGATCGTACCTCCAATCCGAGATAGTCTTTCTCGGGGGTATTCGTCCATAATATTATTATCTGCAAAATTACACATTTGAGTACATATTCCATTTTAATCATAATAAAAGTTATCAAAAATGCAAAGTGACACATTTGAGTACGTATTCTATTTAAAATCGACTTTAGAATCGAAAAGAAAAAAGAGAACAAATTAATATAGTATTGAATTATCCAAAGCTAAAGAAAAACATCACCAGACTTCTATATGTCTATAATCAGACAATGGAATGTATTTTGCTCGAAAATGATATCATCGTAATTATCATCACCAACATCGTTGTCTTTATCATTATCACCATCAACACCATAATATTTTTTTTTCATGTTAAGCACCCCTAGGTGCAGTACAGCACCCACCACAAAAAGAATAATTGAGGATATGCAAATCTGTAAGCCATCATTTCTTAAACACTAAGTTTTAACCTTACCTTCATTGTATATCAAAGTCTTATGCTTGTATGTATAGATATCTGAATAAATTTACTGCAAGACAAATACGAAAACATGATATTGGCACCCCCCTTGTAGATTGAAATTATGTAAAAAAAATACAGTGTTACCGAATTCACGAAACATTCAAATCTTTGCCTTACAATCATTTTAGGTCCTAGTTGGCATTGTGGCAAAGTGGATACGTTTTCCTAGAATATATAGCGATTGCTGCCTGTAAAATTACATCAATTTACATGTAGATAAGGTAGAATAAGTGGAAAGTGTACATACTCGTATCATTTCAGCATTTTTTTGTATCCTTATTATCGCAAAAAAAAGGATTATGAATTATAAGCATCAAATAAATACTTTAGTAGTTCTATGGTATCAGTTTTCATTCATATTTACAAAGGTCAATGTCAAATTTTAATTAATATGTGGATTATGTCGATGCAATACTAAATATAACGTGAGAACCTCATCCTTTTTGTTGATGTAGGTAAAATAAGGTAGATCAACTCGAGTCATTGTATATTCATTCATCATATAAAAAAAGTAAAAAAGTGGGTACCAACTTCCTGTAAGGGCAATAAATTTAAAAGAAAAGTCACATTTATAAAAGCCTTCATCAAAACTAGTTGTTCACATCTAGTGTACCACAGCTGTAAAAAGATATAATTAATCATGCATCTTATTAATCTAAAATAATATATAAATCTTTAACGTACTAAACATATAGTAATACGTAACATCCATTCTCAGGTCTTCAAATATTTATATCTAAGTCTATACACCACGGCGGTGTTTCCGATCCAGAGAAAAGAAATTAAGTTGATTTCATAAATTACGTATTTTCTTTCTTTAAATATCTGCGTTTTTTCATAAATTATTCATATTTTGATTTAAAAAAATAAAGTGAAGTGGGTTGATAAGTATACTGCAAATTTATTACAATAAAAGTTAATAAAACATGTTGCTGTAAAATAATTGACGTTCACCCCTAAGCGTTCACCGGTTCGATATTCCAACAAATTCAAGAAACTTCAATATATCAGAGTATTTACAGAATTGGCCGTTGTGGACGTGAAAGAAAACAGTAAATTCTCTTATTATCCCACTTCTGAACTGTTGGCTCACAGCTCAGAATGCGGGTTTTTGTTAAATAAAAGATAAAACACTTTACAATTGCACGTATATTTCGTAGTTATGCAGTATACAAATCACATATGTAAATGTTTCAAGAACGAATAAACCACCAACAGAATAAAAATGGAGTACTTACATATTAACAATCAACTTAACTATTATTCCTTCAATCCTTTACTTGTTTCACTTAATATTTTATCTATACACTAACACTTTTACTCTTTACTAATGCTTTTCCTTAGCCACGTCTCGATCCCTCAGTGCTTCCAACACGAATGCTTGCAGCTTGGTCGGAGAAAATAACGACAATTCATGTGAT
This sequence comes from Pyrgus malvae, assembly GCA_911387765.1. Lineage (NCBI taxonomy): Eukaryota > Metazoa > Arthropoda > Insecta > Lepidoptera > Hesperiidae > Pyrgus > Pyrgus malvae. The sequence goes on along the minus strand of OU426950.1, from coordinate 29,211,858 downwards.
CGGAAGTTGGCTATGATTAACTGATGGAATCAAGATGGCGAAGGTGTCGGAAACGGAACAATCGAATTACCGCTACTAAAAATATCATAATAATACGGAATTAGCTAATACAATATTCTTCATAAATAAATAAAAGCTAACAATTGTGTTGCAATTCTTACCTACTTGAAATTCTTGTTTTGTACCAAAACCCCAATCAATTATAAGAAAATGCTAAGTGAAAAGCTATACTATAATTGCAATTTATTTATACGGTGTACAAATACCTGGCCAAAGGTCCATACATTTTGAAACATCTCCTTTCTATTCTCGGTCTGGGTGTTTGTGTTCCTGTCTTTGTATGTGTCCATGGTTTATATTATATTAATTACCTTACTGTTGGGCTATGAGTGTGTAATGTTTATTTTATTATATTTATTATAAAAACTGCAGTGACCACTAAACTACCCAAACTCATTCACAATTCCGTTGTCTTAAAAGTATAAAAATAATATTCAGCATATTACGTTATAGTATGAACCAAGTGCAAACATGAAGACATTCTATTCTTTTATTGTTCCTCTCACTCGCTCATACGTCCGTTTCTCGCGCTATTTCATTCTATGCTCGAATTGCACCAAACTACATTCTGCTATGGTTAATGCAGGTTCATACTATCAGATAAGCATACCAAGTAATGTGTAGTAGAAAATTTTGCGAGAAGATTAGATTTTGTTTACTACATCGTAATATTATTTTGAAACGTACAAAGTAGTAAGTTAAGTACATTTTTTTAAATTAACGAGAACTTGCGTGGTTCTCTATGGTTACCATGCTGGACTGCCAATCGAGGGGTTCCGAGTTCTAATTTTTATTTTTTATTTTAATGATGAGTTTAATTTTCTGTTCCCGGTCTGGGTGTTTGTGTTTATGTCTTTGCATGTGTCCATGGTACCAACGACAGAGTATATATATCCTATTGTGGGGCTATGAGAGTGAAGCGTTGTTTATTTATTTTATTTATTAAGTTTTATGACTATTTTACTACCCCCCCATTGCTAGGCACAGATCTCTTCTCAAAATTGGTAGGGATTTAAGCCATATACCACCACACTAGTCAATTGGAGTAAGCTTAAGGCATCCGTAATAATACGGAGAGACCTATGCTTAGCAATGGGAAGCAAGAAGGGGTTGAATCCACTGACAAACAACAGGTTAGACGGTCAGTACCTTTAAAAAAAATTTTTACAAGTTTCATGCATTCACGTGGAAGATAAACATCTTTGTAAATATCCCTCCACCGTGGAGCAAACAGGAATATTATATAATATATAGCGATGTATAATAGACTGAGTTGAATAAAACTCATCATTTATAATTCGATTTTAAGAAGCAATAAATGTAAGGCATCAAGTTAGTAATAAAGTTGCTATCACAAAATTTCTCCCGAAGTAGTGTGAGCACAGCATTATTTTAACAGCAGCATACAGCCGACTCAGACGTTTAAAACGTTGGAAAAAATATGGAGAGGAATAAAAATTTAATTTCTCTTTTTAGTGCAGCGCAATGAAGAGTGAGTCTAGGCGACGTTTAAAACTACTGTCTATGTTTTGTGTATATTGTCTAAAATTCCTAAATTAATTGTGCTGAGAATATTTAGAAGGCACAGTATGGTTCAATTAATTAAATAATTTACCTTTTTTATTCAAAAGCCCTGGTAGTTCTAGACAGCCTGTAGAGTTGCCGTTTTCCCTTAGAATGGCTGCAATCCTTTTTACGTCCCACTGCTGGGCATGGGTCTTTCTCCATTATAGTGGAGGCCTGGAGATTACTCTACCATGCTGCACCACAATGCACCACGCTGTGGAGATGAGAGTTAGTGGTCAACCCGCTATTGAATGTTTTCAAACCGCCCATAAGGCCTCCGACAAGGTTGTCTATCGACAACAACCGGGACCGACGGCTTAAAGTGCCCTCCGAAGCACGGAAACGCGCATGAATTATTTTCCACTAGCGGTCACCCAGTGACCCATCTCACACCCAACCGCGCCGTTTGGCTTAGTTGCATAAATCGCTTGCGATCTACGCCTACCGCCGGGCCATACGCACTTCATTCACCGATTTTCCCTTAGAATTAACAATTGTAATTAAAAAAAATCAACCGACTTCTAATGACTGTCAAGTGAAAATTGATTCAATTTTGATGAAACTTTAACTAACAGTATATGAGTATTATGAAGTAAAATAACAGTCCGAAAACATCTTTTTTCAGTTTGCCTCCAAAACTCCATCGGACATGCTCTGGTAAAGTAGCCATCATTTTACTTGAACATCGGACTGACTAGACTGACTGAGTACTGTCGACTTACAGATTTTTTCCATGACTACTAAGTGATGCAATAAATTATACTTGACGCTATGATATGAAAAGAATATACATGAAAAGACACAATGCATTCAGAATTGTATAGTTTGTATAGGTATATTATGTATGATGTTTTCTATCACCGTACAAGCCTGAGAGTTCCACAAAGTTTCTCGAAGACCTGATATATTATGTCCACAGCACTTACTTTGCCAGCGGAGTAGACTACAGGCCAAATCCTTCTGCTTAGGGAGGACTCCGGAATCACTAGTGGAACGCACCGGTGTCAAATGCCTCGGCGCCCAGCACGCGCCCATCTTCCGAAGAGCAAATAAGCTCTCCTGCACTTCCAGATGCTTATGGCGGCATGCGGCCACGCACACACTACCGTCCTTCCCGAGGCCGCTGGCTGGACGGATCGATCTCCCACTCTCACGGCCCGCAACCCCGAAAGCCCCCTTATAGTTGCCTTTTACGATCAGGCAGGGGATACCGTAGATCTATTCTTAATCCTGAAGCTAAACGGACTATGCCGGGACACCCTGCTACAGGAAATCCTGGGTTCGTTCCTAACGGTGGAAATATTATAGTCTTATTTGTGTCCATGGCACTTAAGGCACGAATAATTCTACTGTGGGGCTATGGGGCTATGAGTGTTATTTATTTTATATTTTATAAATAGCATTTCCTGTAAACTGGATAAACTTGTTCTATTTCGTTACAATGCTAACGAGTTGCGTAGAGTTACGTCCGCAGCGTTGAGTCCTAATGGCATTACACAGTTATTCTCACGAAGTTAACGTGAGAACAGGTATTTAGGAGGGATTTCCATACCTGGAGACTACAGTGGCAGTTAATGTTTTGTATAAGGATCTGAGTATTTGTTTATAAATGATTTATTGGAATCAACCTTACAAAAATCTTATTTTCGTCTTCTTATATAGTTACTGAATGCTGTCGTCTTGTTTACGTTCTAAGTTGAATGTTAATGCGGAATAGGTAAAACAAATTTTCATTGCAGTTTTATTACCTACATACGTAGTAACATTATGAGCTTCATTGAAAACCGTTGTTACAGGTACAACGTCATGTTCATTAAATTATATTTCCTCTGTAATTACCAATCAGGTGTACAAATAAAAATAAAAAAATTAAAATATTTATTATACGATTGCGGGTAAAGGGTGGGACCTCCGGTTCGATATGACCAAAAATGGTGGTGGAATAAAGGGTGGAAAGGAGGGTGGTCCCCCACTGCGGGTGTAGGAATTGTGGACTGTAAGTTGCGTGTCGAATTAAAGGTGGAAAACGAGAAGGATTGATAAAGGGAAAAAGCGCACTTACTTGGGGTATCCCAGGGGCTGGAGCAGATGGTATGCTCGTGTACTGATGATCGATCAATCTTCTCTTGCCCGGGAGCTGGTGTTGTCTTTCACACTACACTATTATAGGTACCTATTCTTCACTTTAAGTCAGTTAAATCACAAACTATTGACAGCGGTGATGGCGGCGATGCGGCGAGTCTGATGACCACGTGTTAGGTGGCTTGCGGTGCGGTTGTCACTTGTCACGAGAGGACTTGCATGCGCGTCGGCGGCACGGCGGACGAAGCCAGACTGACGATTGATAGATCTTCCTGATCCATATGCGTGCGCCCAAGTGCGAACGATGCCGATATAATACAACAGTGCGCTTGCGGGAAAGAGAGGGAGGATGAAGGGGAGGGAGGTGAAATGACTTAATTGGCGCGAACATCCCCCCGGCCTTGAGGTCTCCTCAAATAGCGAATTAAAAAAAATAAACATAAATATATACAGCGGAGTTAATATCATATAGAAAAAACTATATATGCGGTGAACAGAGGCGATGCGATGAATATAATTAGTAAATTAATAAAAATATTATAATAGCGGGATGAGAATTTATACTTAAACTATAACTTATAAAATATAAACTACATAGGCATATAGAAATATTATTGTGTTGGTAGAGGGCAAAGTCTAACAATGGGCCGCTGCAAAGTGGAGCTCTTAGTCTTCACTTGTGCAACGCGCACCACACCATCCCTACCAGGAAACAGTTCAGTGACGACGCCTAGCGGCCACTGAAGAGGCGGGGCGTTATCCATATCGATAAGAACAACGGTTCCTACAGAAATGGAATTAATAGAATGTTTATTCCACTTTTCTCTTGCTTGTAGTGTATGTAAGTATTCTGATCTGAAGCGCTTCCAGAATGACTGAACTATCGAATCAAGCAATGAAAAACGTGATAAAAGATTAATGCGTTCTTTACTAAGATCCGCGGCGGGTAAACATCCAAGTGGATTAACAGCGAGGAAATGCGCGGGCGTAAGTGCAGTAGGTTCCGCCGGATCGCTACTTAACACGTAAAGCGGTCGTGAATTTAATATGCGTTCGACCTGAGTGAGGACAGTAAGCAACTCCTCATACGTGAGGATTTGCTTACCTATGACGCGAAATAAATGATACTTTACTATCTTTATATTTGACTCCCAAAGCCCACCAAAATGTGGAGCGTTTGGAGGGTTAAGTTTCCATGTGATGCGGTTATCAGAAAGGACCTGATTAAATACTTTATAATATTCGTCTGAACGTAAAAAGGAATGAAGTTCCTTCAAGTATGAACGCGAAGCAATAAAATTAGTAGCGTTATCACTATAGATAAACTTGCATGGACCTCTACGAGATATAAACCTCTTGAATGCGTCTAAGAAGCTGGCAGAACTTAGATCCGAGGCCAGCTCTAAATGAACTGCTTTAGTGACGAGACATATAAATAAGCATAAGTATGCTTTTTGACTGCAAACGCCGCGCCTACGTGTCAACGTGATGTTAAGAGGGCCAGCGTAGTCTACCCCCGTGTGAGTGAATGCGTTGCACTGCTCGAGTCGGCAAGCAGGCAGCGCGGACATCATCGGGTGCCCTGCTTTAGGTTTATGTCTAAAACAAACATTGCATTTATGGACGCGATAGCGTACTATGCGTCGTGCAGATAATATCCAATACTTCTCACGCAACGCGGCGAGTAAATATTGCGGCCCAGCGTGAAAGTTTTTATAGTGATAACAATCTATTAAAAGATCTATTATATGTCCACCTTTTGGTAATAATATTGGATGTTTTTGCGACTCTGGTAAAGACGAATATTGAAGACGTCCACCCACATGAAGCAGATCGTCTGCGATAAACGGAGTTAACTTGCGTAAGGCAGAAGAGCAAGGACGCCCCTTTTGAATTTTAGTCAAATCCTCCGCGAAAGCGTTAGATTGTACCACTTTAATAATAGTTTTCTCTGCGTATTCTAAGTCAGAAGTGGTTATAGTTTTATTACGCGGTAATTTTTTTATAAATTTTAGCACATAAGCTACGGATCGGAGATATTTATTCCATTTTGAAAATTTTAAACTAAGAGTGATAAATGGATGCTCCGGACTATTACTAACGGTACATGTTACAGTTTTTTGTTCCGGTAGATCGGTGGTAGATAGTGAAGATGATTGTATTGGCCACTCACTCCTCGGTGAGGACAACCAAGCGGGACCGTGTAGCCACAGATCACAATTTATTATTTGTGACGGCAATAAACCGCGAGAAATATAATCGGCGGGATTTTCAAAACCAGCCACGTGAAATAAATTATCAGGAGATAAAGAAGACTGTATTTGCGAAATGCGGTTAGCCACAAATGTGTTAAACCTGTGGGGTGAGGAGCGGGCCCAACAAAGGGCGACTTCAGAGTCCGAAAATGCATAAATGTTACTAACAGGATGCCTAGCAGATAGCGTGTCATGTACGGTACGCAGTAAATTAGCGAGTAATACTAAGGCGCATAACTCGAGCCGAGCTAACGAAATAGTTTTTAGCGGAGATACTCTTGACTTAGAACAAATCAGCGTTACCACTGGTGAGTCATCATCATTAACGATGTGCGAATAAATCACGCAGCCATACGCCTTTTCACTGGCGTCGGCGAACGCGACTAGCGAGACTTGGGAATTTTTATTTATACCCATATGGCGAGGAAACCTTAATTTCGATATCAAAGGTAACTCTGAAATATATTGTTGCCATGCAGTGACAACGTGAGCGGGCGGAGCCTGGTCCCAGTCAAGTTTGAGAACCCGTAAGGTTTTAATGAGAAGCTTAGAGAAAAGAATTACTGGACCCACGAGCCCCAGAACATCATACAAGCGAGCGGTTGCGGATAAAATAGAACGCTTGGTACAAGCGAGCGGCGGCGGTGAAACTAGAAAAGAAAAACAATCAGTTGCGGGGTGCCAACGAAGACCCAATACCTTAAAAATACTTTGGTCGTCGAATGAGACCTCGTCAAGCTGACGGTGCGTTGCGGGGATGTGCTGTAAAAGCTCTGAACTGTTACTAGTCCACTTAACCAATTCAAATCCTCCACGCTGAAACATTTGAATTAGTTCAGTGGCTACGTCAACGGCGCTGTTGACGCAGGGCGCGCAGGACGCGATATCGTCCATATAAATATCTCGTTCGACCACCGAAGCAGCCAATGGATAGGACTCCCTCTCCTCGGAAGCCAACTGACGTAATGTGCGTAGCGCAAGAAAAGGAGAAGAGCGTAAACCAAAAGTCACACGATTAAATTCGTATGTTTGTATGTCTTCCTCATTAGAAAAGCGATAAAGAATGCGTTGAAACGCGCGGTGCGATTTTTGTACTTCAATGCATAAATACATTTGCCTAACGTCGGCAAAAAAGGCGATGCGATAAACTCGTACGTTTATTAAAATATTAAAAATATCAGACTGTAAATTTTGCCCACTATGTAAAATATCATTTAATGAAATGTCATTATCTGACTTAGCGCTTGCGTCGAGTACTATTCGCAATTTAGTTGTACTTTTATCATTACGTATGACAGGGTGGTGCGGGAGATAAAAGCAAGGTTCCGTAGAATTATTTGAAGCAACCAATGATAAATAACCCTTGTTGATGTATTCTTGAATAACTTCATTGTAGCGGGAGCGAAGATCGGGACATTTATTAAAACGTCTCTCTAGGAGCGAGAAGCGTTTTTTAGCGGTTATAAAAGAATCACCTAACTTATCAGGCGTGTCCTTGAAGGGCAGGGCGACAACATATCGTCCGTTCAAATTGCGACGAGTAGTGGAAGTATAAATATTCTCACATTCCTGTTCATCAGGACTCAAATAAGTTTTTTGCGGCAGCTCCTCTAACTTCCAAAATTTTTCGAGCAAATGCGTGAGCGACGTTTGACTATTATCAATACGAGTAGGATAAGAAACTAAAGAACGCGGCATGCAAGTAGGAAAGTCGATATCTGCGTCTCCCATTATTATGTATCCTAATGACGTTTCTATGGCACTCGGCGATTGCGAATTAATTATTTTATCAGTTAACAAAATTTGTAAATAAGTGTTAACCCCTAATAAAACGTCAATGTCACCTGGTTTATGGAATTGATCGTCAGCCAAACGTAAATTATTTATATAATTAATTTTCGAAACGTCTATTAGCGACTCGGGTAATTGTCCAGTTATAGTGGGAACGACTAACGGTTCAATATGATAAAGTTTATTTTCATCAAAGCGGGAGCTAAACTGCAAAGAAGTAACACCTAAAATCTTCTGCGATATTCCACCGATTCCTTGCGCCTCTTTAACTGGTGTTTTATTTGAGATCGGTAGGTATAAACGTTTGCAACACTGTTTCGTAATGTAATCGCATTGCGAGCCAGGGTCCACTAAACAACGCAACAAATATTGGTGACCGTATTTAGTACGAACTTTAATCTTCGCAGTTCCCAATAATGTAGTGCGGTGCGGCGCATTACCACAATCACGCGAAACGTTACATGACGTGGATGCATTTTGTTCTCCTGGACCTTGTACCGAAGGCTGATCGACCTTATCCCTACTACTAACAAAATGAAGTAGCGTATGGTGCGAGCGGGAGCAATACCTACATCTACGCTGTGACTTACAAAAAGGAGTGGCGTGTTTATTACTTAAACAATTAATACAACATTTATTTCGTTTTACAAAATTGTACCTGTCCTGTGCATTTATTTTTAAAAAATGCGGACAGACAAATAGGTGTTCGTGATCACCCGATTTACAGAAAATACATGACCGAGACGAATCTGTATTAATAAAAGTTTTGCGTATATTTTTAGCGGGAGCGGGAACCAAATTACCTTTAATTTTATTATTGTTAGATATATTATGCGAAGTATTTATTGTATGGCACAAAGCCCTATTCTGGTCATGTAAAAACTGAACCAAAGCGGAATATTTCGGTATGTTTACGTTGCGACATGACATTTCAAACGACTTTACGGTATCGTTATCTAATTTTCTAAGCGCGATATTTAGAAATAGAAAATCAGATATGTCATCAATATTAAGTTGCTTAAGAGCGTTAATAGAAGCATCAAATTTATCCATAAATATTTGATAACCAGCGGATGTGTTAGCGTTAACGTTCGTCAGTTCTAACAGCTGACTGACGTAGGTAGTCGCGAGCGCACGCTCGTCGTTATATCTACGTATGAGCGCGTTCCATATCACAGAATAGTTTTCAGCTGTAGGCATTAAGCCTGAGCAGATTGATAATGCCTTATCACTAAGTTTACTAACAAGATAATAAACGCGTTCAGCATCTGTTAATTGCTGATTATCATGAACTAATGTTTTAAATTGTTGGTAGAACATAGACCAGTGTCGTATGTCCCCATTAAAAGAAAGTAATTCTATGGGCGGAAGCGACGGTATAATTTTTGTAGGTAAACTATTCTGTAATTTACTTGAAGATGAATATGGAGCGTTTAATTTGGACACTTGACTTTTAATACGACTATATAGATCATGAAAAGATTTCCACGATCCGAAATCTACTTGCGCGTTTGGATTTAATTTTAAATTTGTAACATTATAAGATTCTAACGTGTCCTTGAACTCAGTACGCAAGTATTCAAGGTCAGATGCCGTGTCAAGAAACGTGTCCTGTTCGTCTGACGAACTTAATGCACTTATAGATAAATCATAAATTTGTTGTAAACGTTCGTAAATAGAATCACGTTTTGCAATTAATATTTTCAAACTAATTTCGTCATTTGAAATTGTTTCAGATTTTTTGCCTTTATTAGACATTTTGTCGTGAACAAGATAAATCAGTTAAAACAGTTGAAATTATAACAATTATGTATGGCGTAATGAATGAATGATTACGTAGGTAGTTACTAGCGAAACAACGATCGCCGGTCGCGTCGGCTCCGGCAAACACAAATATGGCGGACTTCAATTAATGAAAAATAGAATGCGTACCTATGAGGTGTAATTTCGATTACAAATATAGGTAAATAATGGTGCGAATGGTGCGGTGCGTTTTGCAAAAATAATAATATACCTACGTGAGCGGTGCGTTATTAATATGCGGGATATAAAATAATCGTAGATATAATACTTATTTGCAAAAATAAATATGAATAGGCACTTATAATATACTAGCTGTGCCCGCGACGTCGTCCGCGTAGATAGACTTGTACAAAAGGCTTGATTAGGCTTGTATTATTTGTTCCTCCTCCTCCTTAGTCGTTCACTCTTGACAGAGTGGTCGTGGCTGATGAGGTTGCAATTTCGTTCGTGACCGCTTGCCCTCCACTGTCCCTTGGATTATTGTTACCTTTTATGAAATTACTTATGATACAAAAGTTCATATTATTATGTTGAGTAGATACATTCTTCCTGAGTCCTTACAATTCTTACTGTACTCCTCTTATAATACCGACTTTTCAGTCGTTATCATCAGTTTCTCTTTACAAATTAAACGCATTATAATAACATGTTTTTAAAGTGTTTAGATAGTACTGCTGTGCCCGCGGAAAGTATCATTATAATTAAATAATTTGTGCTGCAAATAATGCATAGATTCATTATCATTATGTAACTTAAATATATTACACAGAAATACAAACACTTAAACCGAGAACAGAAAATTAAACTCATCATTCAAATTTCTGCTTCGCCGGGAATCAAACTCGAGACCCTTCGATTGGCAGTCCGGCATGGTAACCATTGCGCCACGCGAGTCCAGGCGCGGTCGCAGCCTTCAATTTTTCGCCAAGAAATTTTGGTGGGGGGTCACTAAGAAATTTGGGGGAAGAGGTGTCTCAAATTGGCTTGTTTCGCCTTCCATCTACGCATGAGTGAGGGATTTTGGGGGGGGGGGGGGTTGTCCCCTATGACCCCCCACTGGGACCGCGCCTACGCGAGTCGATAATTATTATTGTCTATTAAATAAGTTCGATACCAATAATGTGTGGATGTAACCACCGCGCCGCGCCTCCATAATGCTCTACCACAATGAATTGTACTCATTGTCAGACAGCGCCAGTTCCAAAGGTCTCTAAGTTGTTAATTTTTTTATTAGATATTTTATTAAGTAAATATACTCGTAATTAATTATTTGAAATAATCTCCACCAATCCACTTTGTAATAGCGTTACTGCGTAACAATGACATCTATCGTATAGCGTGTAAACTAAATTGTCGATATACCGAATTTGCAACAGATCACTAAATAGTTCTGAATATGAACATAGATGTCGGCAGTAGCCTCGTTTTGTTAAGGTTATGTACATTAATTTTGTATTGAGGATTTCTTTGAATATGTGGTGATATGTATGGTTTTTTTAAATATTTAGAGATGAAATCTAGCATAAGTGATTGAAAACTTGCTATCAGAATATTAAGAGATGTTAGTAATTATCGAAACTTGTGGTGTGACCGCTCGCATTAAATTTATTCTCTTACACACTTAAAAGTTACACACTTAAATTTAAAAACCCGCATTGGAGCAGCGTGGTTAACTAATCTCCAGGCCTTCCCAATAATGGGAAGCCCAGGAGAGGAGCGAGACGTTAAAAGGATGCAGCTATTTAGTTTGTATCGGTAATGATCGCTTCAGTCTTTAATTCAATTCTTGAAATTGACGTAACTTTTTTGTTTGTTAACCGATTTAAATAAAACAAACCCTAAATGTTAATCCAAAAAAATACCAATACATCAGTGAAAACCGTATCCTTCTACGTTAAGCCGTTCCTGAGATTAGCGCGCACAAACGAACAGATAAACAAACAAACAGATAAACAGACAAACAGACAAACAGACAAACAGACAAACAGACAAACAGACAATAATTCTAAAAATCATTGTTTTGGGTTCTATTACGCTAATAAATAGCCCTAGTGACAATTTTTTTCAAATATCTTCAATGTACAGAAACCGACTTGTTACAGATTTATTATATGTATAGATTACATGAAATACATATGTATGCGTATTTATGAGATTAAATAATTAACCTGGGTGAAGTTACTAATCTATTGGCTCGAAATCGGGCTCGACTGGACCAAAAGTTGTTGGATAAATGGAAAAAGCGCACTTACTTGGGGTATCCCAGGGGCTGGAGCAGATGGTATGCTCGTGTACTGATGATCGATCAATCTTCTCTTGCCCGGGAGCTGGTGTTGTCTTTCACACTACACTATTATAGGTACCTATTCTTCACTATAAGTCAGTTAAATCACAAACTATTGACAGCGGTGATGGCGGCGATGCGGCGAGTCTGATGACCACGTGTTAGGTGGCTTGCGGTGCGGTTGTCACTTGTCACGAGAGGACTTGCATGCGCGTCGGCGGCACGGCGGACGAAGCCAGACTGACGATTGATAGATCTTCCTGATCCATATGCGTGCGCCCAAGTGCGAACGATGCCGATATAATACAACAGTGCGCTTGCGGGAAAGAGAGGGAGGATGAAGGGGAGGGAGGTGAAATGACTTAATTGGCGCGAACAGCATATCTAATTAATTTATAACAATATAATTATATGATAACACTAGCAAAATGTGATAAAATTATTTATATATTATTATATGAACTCTGTAAAATAAAATAAAAATTTCATTAAATACATTTAGATTGCAAGTACATACATTATATTATATACGTACATTATTTATTAAATTAATGTAATCATTTATTATTATTTAGTTTAAAATTTTATCACTAAATTGATATTCATTTAATGTGTAATAGCATTTCTTGATAAGTATTGTCCTTATTTTGCATATTAATTATGTCAAATTAATTTCTTTTAATTCATCCGGCAGGTGATTAAAAATATTTTGGTCCCATAGCATATTATTATATTGTTTTTCTAAAGAAACTTGTTGTACTTGTATGATATGATTATAATTTATTTTGCATGTAATTAAAATGATTCATATCTGGCAGGCGTCCCAGATAATTGCACATATTTTTAATCTGCGACCAGACGAGGGTTAAGTACGGTCTTTCACAGTCCGCTTTGCACGCTCCTTTTTACCACGGATGAGTAAGTTATGGGATAACCTTCCAGTTGAGGCATTTCCAGTTGACTATGACATGGGGTTCTTCAAAAATCTATAAAAAACCTCTCCTCCAAAGCAGGCAATGCTCGAGTGGCTCCCCTGGTAATGCCGTGTCGATAGGCGACGGTGATCGCTTAACACCACGCGGCCCGTCTGCATTTTTGTAAGGGATTAAAAAACGAATCAATCGTACAAAAGACAAAGAGCTGTATAAGTGTGTAAGATTGCAGCACTTCTCGCAGGTGCACGCGGGGGCAGGAGTCAAGCGAGTACTGCTAGGGCTGAGTCCGACTCACATAATGATATATCGAAAAGTACCAGAGTCGTAGAAATTTGACTTCCTAAGATGTATAATTGTAGCCAGACAATCATACTTTATATACATATTTACCCAAATACATAATTTGAAATTGTCGTATTTCATAGAGATATTCATAAGACCAAAATCTAGTCCGTGTTCGGCTTAATTATGTCGCAAGAAGTTCGAAATTTATAAACCGTAATCGTTTACGATTTTCATTCGTATGTTTTTATTTGGCATTCCAATAAAACAATTCTTAATATAATAACCTTTATTGCATCATGCATCTCATTTTAACAGAGACCATAATTATAATGATTATTATTATAATTTGAAGCATATTTGCCCAGCATAATACCCAGCAGTGGGACGCAAAAAGGGTTGCAGCCATAGTATGATTCTCCGGGGATTTTTTACTCAAATGTATTTATGAAATGAAACAATAATATATGTGGGAGGTATGATAAGAGGTAAACAAAATAATATGTGAGGAGAAAACCATATCTAGCAGTCGGACATAAAGAGGGATGTATGATATATGGAGATTATACATAGAAATAAGCATGCAAAGTGCACTGTATGAATAAATATCCCAAAACGCGGTAATGTAACTTTTATTCTTTAGAAGTTGAAAGTACAATTCTCACTTTAACAACACCTTCTACGAGTAACACCAGTATTTATGAAAGTCTCGTTTATTCTAAAGTATATACAGTAACAAAATTTGGGCTATTTACAGAATATATTCATACTCACGCCAACCCTAAACGGTGTGCGCGTTACAAAGGAAGGCTTTCACGGTAACAAAGTGTTCAGGCGCCGCGGAACAAATCCACTCTCTACAGACATACACTGCTCATGTACGTACTTACAGAGCAATATTCATGTGTATCGAAATGTTTTATTAGCACTTGAATTATTTACTGTCACGATTTTTTAACGCGGAACTCCATTTCGTGCTATATAAATAATACAAAAGTGTATCCAATTACAAAAATAAACTAGATATTGTAGTGAAATTAAATAAACTAAGCTTCCGAACTATAGCTTCGTCCGGGTGCACGCGTTTTATAGGTTCCCGTGGGATAAAAACCATCCTAAATCTTTTTCCAAGGTCTTTTCTATCTATCTACAGGCAGACAGACAGAGTTACTTTAGAATTTATTAAATAAAATTAATTTTTTTAAGTATAAATATATAAGCAATACTGTAGAACTGTATTTTTTAACCAAATCCAATTAAAAAGTCGCAGCTTAGAAATAAGTTTGTAAAGTAACGAGCAGTTAGAAGCTTTCAGTTGAAAGGTGCTTTGCAAGCACCGCGAACTCACGTTTGTTCTGTATGTCTTCAGACTTAGCTACTTCGTATTGAACGACCTATGAAAGTTTTACGCTTCCTGTTCTATTACTGTTTACTGCAACTTTTTTGTTTTGTTCCCAAGAAGCTCGCAAGTACATAAGTCACTATAATGATGACAATAAACGTACATATATTATAGGCTTTTTTTATACAAATACTTGCTGACCTGACATACGCTGCCCTGACTTAACCATGTATATTGAATTCGAATTGCTACACCAAAGGATATATTTGTACCTCACATTCTGTCAATGTGAAGCCGTAAGGTTACATTTAAAAGTTTGTATTGTCAAAAGCGCTAACGCCATAACCCATAAGGTTACATTTTTTTTATAGTGGTTCATTATTCTTAAATATTCCATTTTCCCACACAATTTCCTCATTTTTTTCTTTTATAAGAACCTTCTCCTGACAATAACAAATACGACAAAAGAAGGAGAAAAATAGGGATTTATTTTCATATATTGTTGTGGCCTCTGAAGAATGAAATACTTTTTTGTTTATTTTAGTCCTTTTAGTTTTTTTCTAGTTGTCAATTTTATTTAAAATATCTTTGTTTTTTAACTGTCAATTTTGTATCAAAAATGTGTGCATAAAAATATAGATTATTTTCCGAAAAACTCTATTACAATTATTGAAGCCACCTAAATGGTCCGCTAAAGACCATAAATTGGTGGCCCGTGAGGGGAACGAACGGAAACCAATCCGAAAAATAAGCAAAATCGGAAAAACCAAACCAAACGGGAACATAAACAAGAGTGAGCTACTGAATGTGCAGCAGCAACAAACTCGGGTGACCGTTGAGGAATGAGTAAGAGTGAGCTGGTGAACGATCAAGTAGATCAGCTGAAGTTCTACATCGTACAGCAGCGACAAACTCAGCCGAGCTACTCGTGACAGTGAGCTGGTGAATGATCAATAGTTCAGCTAAAGTTCTACATCGCGCGACAGCAACAACTGCACTAGGCTCAGCAAAAACGATTAGTAGTGCAGCTAAAGCTCTACATCGGTAAGAAGTTATTGCCTGCTTCTGACGGTATAGCAAGGGTAGCAGAGATCAGAACCGCCAAAGGAGATGTCCGAAGGGCAGTGATCAGATTATGCCCACTGTTACACTCTGATGGTTGAAAGTGGCCTTTCAACGGGCCGGAGGATGTTGTGGCCTCTGAAGAATGAAATACTTTTTTGTTTATTTTAGTCTTTTTAGTTTTTTTCTAGTTGTCAATTTTATTTAAAATATCTTTGTTTTTTAACTGTCAATTTTGTATCAAACATGTGTGCATAAAAATATAGATTATTTTCCGAAAAACTCTATTACAATTATTGAAGCCACCTAAATGGTCCGCTAAAGACCATATATTGATAACTTTTTTTTCTAACTCGCATCGAATAAAAAAAACTATAGTGTTTACACTGAAAAATAATACATTGAATTGCAGTAAATTTCGCCACCTCACAAGCATATCTGTACTTTCCATCTAGTATTACGCAAAATCAAACTTATGGTTGGTCTGCTGGTACATTTTGTTGAGAAGTATTTAAAGTAAGTATTTACAATAAAATATTAGAAAGAAAAATGCTCGTAAGAACGGTTTATTCAATCCCTCGATGCCAAGAGTTTTGTAAAGGGTAAGAGACAAGAAACTAGTTTGTAAGTATCGAGCAGAAGTCTTTAGTCAGAAGGTGCTTAGAACGACCGCGCGAAGTTAACACCCGGTTGATACGCATTGAGTTCCCTGCTTTGTATTGAGTAAAGTTTTGCTCTTCCTGTTCTGTTATTGTTTTTTTTCAACCTTTTTTATGTCCCACTGCTGGGCACAGGTCTCCCCTCACAAGTGAGAGGGATTTAGGCCATAGTCCACCACGCTGGCCAAGTGCGGATTGGTGGACGTCATGCTTTCGAGAATTTATGAATTTCTCTCAGGCATGCACGGTGTTGGAATCCGGCTCGACAAGGACCAGAATTGTTGGGTAAAAGGGGGGACCTCCGGTTCGATATGACCAAAAATGGTGGTGGAATAAAGGGTGGAAAGGAGGGTGGTCCCCCACTGCGGGTGTAGGAATTGTGGACTGTAAGTTGCGTGTCGAATTAAAGGTGGAAAACGAGAAGGATTGATAAAGGGAGCGCACTAACCTGGTGCTGGAGCAGATGGTATGCTCGTGTACTGATGAAATCTTCTCTTGCCCGGGAACTGACGTTGTCCTTCACAATACACTATTATAAGCACTATTCAGTTAAATCACAAAACTATTGACAGCGGTGATGGCGGCGATGCGGCGAGTCTGATGACCACGTGTTAGGTGGCTTGCGGTGCGGTTGTCACTTGTCACGAGAGGACTTGCATGCGCGTCGGCGGCGTGCGCGTCGGCGGCGGGACGAAGGCAGACTGACGATGATTCTTCCTGACCCATATTATATAATAGTGCGCTTGCGGGAAAGAGAGGGAGGGTGAAGGGGAGGGAGGTGAAATGACTTAATTGGCGCGAACATCCCCCCGGCCTTGAGGTCTCCTCAAATAGCGAATTAAAAAAAATAAACATAAATATATACAGCGGAGTTAATATCATATAGAAAAAACTATATATGCGGTGGAACAGAGGCGATGCGATGAATATAATTAGTAAATTAATAAAAATATTATAATAGCGGGATGAGAATTTATACTTAAACTATAACTTATAAAATATAAACTACATAGGCATATAGAAATATTATTGTGTTGGTAGAGGGCAAAGTCTAACAATGGGCCGCTGCAAAGTGGAGCTCTTAGTCTTCACTTGTGCAACGCGCACCACACCATCCCTACCAGGAAACAGTTCAGTGACGACGCCTAGCGGCCACTGAAGAGGCGGAGCGTTATCCATATCGATAAGAACTACGGTTCCTACAGAAATGGAATTAATAGAATGTTTATTCCACTTTTCCCTTGCTTGTAGTGTATGTAAGTATTCTGATCTGAAGCGCTTCCAGAATGACTGAACTATCGAATCAAGTAATGAAAAACGTGATAAAAGATTAATGCGTTCCTTACTAAGATCAGCGGCGGGTAAACATCCAAGTGGATTAACAGCGAGGAAATGCGCGGGCGTAAGTGCAGTAGGTTCCGCCGGATCGCTACTTAACACGTAAAGCGGTCGTGAATTTAATATGCGTTCGACCTGAGTGAGGACAGTAAGCAATTCCTCGTACGTGAGGATTTGCTTACCTATGACGCGAAATAAATGATACTTTACTATCTTTATATTTGACTCCCAAAGCCCACCAAAATGTGGAGCGTTTGGAGGGTTAAGTTTCCATGTGATGCGGTTATCAGAAAGGACCTGATTAAATACTTTATAATATTCGTCTGAACGTAAAAAGGAATGAAGTTCCTTCAAGTATGAACGCGAAGCAATAAAATTAGTAGCGTTATCACTATAGATAAACTTGCATGGACCTCTACGAGATATAAACCTCTTGAATGCGTCTAAGAAGCTGGCAGAACTTAGATCCGAGGCCAGCTCTAAATGAACTGCTTTAGTGACGAGACATATAAATAAGCATAAGTATGCTTTTTGACTGCGAACGCCGCGCCTACGTGTCAACGTGATGTTAAGAGGACCAGCGTAGTCTACCCCCGTGTGTGTGAAAGCGTTGCACTGCTCGAGTCGGCAAGCAGGCAGCGCGGACATCATCGGGTGCGCTGCTTTAGGTTTATGTCTAAAACAAACATTGCATTTATGGACGCGATAGCGTACAATGCGTCGTGCAGATAATATCCAATACTTCTCACGCAACGCGGCGAGTAAATATTGCGGGCCAGCGTGAAAGTTTTTATAGTGATAATAATCTATTAAAAGATCTATTATATGACCACCCTTTGGTAATAATATTGGATGTTTTTGCGAGTCTGGTAAAGACGAATATTGAAGACGTCCACCCACATGAAGCAGATCGTCTGCGATAAACGGAGTTAACTTGCGTAAGGCAGAAGAGCAAGGATGCCCCTTTTGAATTTTAGTCAAATCCTCCGCGAAAGCGTTAGATTGTACCACTTTAATAATAGTTTTCTCTGCGTATTCTAAGTCAGAAGCGGTTATAGTTTTATTACGCGGTAATTTTTTTATAAATTTTAGCACATAAACTACGGATCGGAGATATTTATTCCATTTTGAAAATTTTAAACTAAGAGTGATAAATGGATGCTCCGGACTATTACTAACGGTACATGTTACAGTTTTTTGTTCCGGTAGATCGGTGGTAGATAGTGAAGATGATTGTATTGGCCACTCACTCCTCGGTGAGGACAACCAAGCGGGACCGTGTAGCCACAGATCACAATTTATTATTTGTGACGGCAATAAACCGCGAGAAATATAATCGGCGGGATTTTCAAAACCAGCCACGTGAAATAAATTATCAGGAGATAAAGAAGACTGTATTTGCGAAATGCGGTTAGCCACAAATGTGTTAAACCTGTGGGGTGAGGAGCGGGCCCAACAAAGGGCGACTTCAGAATCCGAAAATGCATAAATGTTACTAACAGGATGCCTAGCGGATAGCGTGTCATGTACGGTACGCAGTAAATTAGCGAGTAATACTAAGGCGCATAACTCGAGCCGAGCTAACGAAATAGTTTTTAGCGGAGATACTCTTGACTTAGAACAAATCAGCGTTACCACTGGTGAGTCATCATCATTAACGATGTGTGAATAAATCACGCAGCCATACGCCTTTTCACTGGCGTCGGCGAACGCGACTAGCGAGACTTGGGAATTTTTATTTATACCCATATGGCGAGGAAACCTTAATTTCGATATCAAAGGTAACTCTGAAATATATTGTTGCCATGCAGTGACAACGTGAGCGGGCGGAGCCTGGTCCCAGTCAAGTTTGAGAACCCATAAGGTTTTAATGAGAAGCTTAGAGAAAAGAATTACTGGACCCACGAGCCCCAGAACATCATACAAGCGAGCGGTTGCGGATAAAATAGAACGCTTGGTACAAGCGAGCGGCGGCGGCGAAACTAGAAAAGAAAAACAATCAGTTGCGGGGTGCCAACGAAGACCCAATACCTTAAAAATACTTTGGTCGTCGAATGAGACCTCGTCAAGCTGACGGTGCGTTGCGGGGATGTGCTGTAAAAGCTCTGAACTGTTACTAGTCCACTTAACCAATTCAAATCCTCCACGCTGAAACATTTGAATTAGTTCAGTGGCTACGTCAACGGCGCTGTTGACGCAGGGCGCGCAGGACGCGATATCGTCCATATAAATATCTCGTTCGACCACCGAAGCAGCCAATGGATAGGACTCCCTCTCCTCGGAAGCCAACTGACGTAATGTGCGTAGCGCAAGAAAAGGAGAAGAGCGTAAACCAAAAGTCACACGATTAAATTCGTATGTTTGTATGTCTTCCTCATTAGAAAAGCGATAAAGAATGCGTTGAAACGCGCGGTGCGATTTTTGTACTTCAATGCATAAATACATTTGCCTAACGTCGGCAAAAAAAGGCGATGCGATAAACTCGTACGTTTATTAAAATATTAAAAATATCAGACTGTAAATTTTGCCCACTATGTAAAATATCATTTAATGAAATGTCATTATCTGACTTAGCGCTTGCGTCGAGTACTATTCGCAATTTAGTTGTACTTTTATCATTACGTATGACAGGGTGGTGCGGAAGATAAAAGCAAGGTTCCGTAGAATTATTTGAAGCAACCAATGATAAATAACCCTTGTTGATGTATTCCTGAATAACCTCATTGTAGCGGGAGCGAAGATCGGGACATTTATTAAAACGTCTCTCTAGGAGCGAGAAGCGTTTTTTAGCGGTTATAAAAGAATCACCTAACTTATCAGGCGTGTCCTTGAAGGGCAGGGCGACAACATATCGTCCGTTCAAATTGCGACGAGTAGTGGAAGTATAAATATTCTCACATTCCTGTTCATCAGGACTCAAATAAGTTTTTTGCGGCAGCTCCTCTAACTTCCAAAATTTTTCGAGCAAATGCGTGAGCGACGTTTGACTATTATCAATACGAGTAGGATAAGAAACTAAAGAACGCGGCATGCATGTAGGAAAGTCGATATCTGCGTCTCCCATTATTATGTATCCTAGTGACGTTTCTATGGCACTCGGCGATTGCGAATTAATTATTTTATCAGTTAACAAAATTTGTAAATAAGTGTTAACCCCTAATAAAACGTCAATGTCACCTAGTGTATGGAATTGATCGTCAGCTAAACGTAAATTATTTATATAACTAATTTTCGAAACGTCTATTAACGATTCGGGTAATTGTCCAGTTATAGTGGGAACGACTAACGGTTCAATATGATAAAGTTTATTTTCATCAAAGCGGGAGCTAAACTGCAAAGAAGTAACACCTAAAATCTTCTGCGATATTCCACCGATTCCTTGCGCCTCTTTAACTGGTGTTTTATTTGAGATCGGTAGGTATAAACGTTTGCAACACTGTTTCGTGATGTAATCACATTGCGAGCCAGGGTCCACTAAACAACGCAACAAATATTGGTGTCCGTATTTAGTACAAACTTTAATCTTCGCAGTCCCCAATAATGTAGTGCGGTGCGGCGCATTACCACAATCGCGCGAAACGTTACATGACGTGGATGTATTTTGTTCTCCTGGACCTTGTTCCGAAGGCTGATCGACCTTATTCCTACTACTAACAAAATGAAGTAGTGTATGGTGCGAGCGGGAGCAATACCTACATCTACGCTGTGACTTACAAAAATGAGTGGCGTGTTTATTACTTAAACAATTAGTGCAACATTTATTTCGTTTTACAAAATTGTACCTGTCCTGTGCATTTATTTTTAAAAAATGCGGACAGACAAATAGGTGTTCGTGATCACCCGATTTACAGAAAATACATGACCGAGACGAATCTGTATTAATAAAAGTTTTGCTTATATTCTTAGCGGGAGCGGGAACCAAATTACCTTTAATTTTATTATTGTTAGACATATGCGAAGTATTTATTGTATGGCATAAAGCCCTATTCTGGTCATGTAAAAACTGAACCAAAGCGGAATATTTAGGTATATTTATGTTGCGACATGACATTTCGAACGACTTTACGGTATCGTTATCTAATTTTCTAAGCGCGATATTTAGAAATAGAAAATCAGATATGTCATCAATATTAAGTTGCTTAAGAGCGTTAATAGAAGCATCAAATTTATCCATAAATATTTGATAACCAGCGGATGTGTTAGTGTTTACGTTCTTCAGTTCTAACAGCTGACTGACGTAGGTAGTCGCGAGCGCACGCTCGTCGTTATATCTACGTATGAGCGCGTTCCATATCACAGAATAGTTTTCCGCTGTAGGCATTAAGCCTGAGCAGATTGATAATGCCTTATCACTAAGTTTACTAACAAGATAATAAACGCGTTCAGCATCTGTTAATTGCTGATTATCATGAACTAATGTTTTAAATTGTTGGTAGAACATAGACCAGTGTCGTATGTCACCATTAAAAGAAAGTAATTCTATGGGCGGAAGCGACGGTATAATTTTTGTAGGTAAACTATTCTGTAATTTACTTGAAGATGAATATGGAGCGTTTAATTTGGACACTTGACTTTTAATACGACTATATAGATCATGAAAAGATTTCCACGATCCGAAATCTACTTGCGCGTTTGGATTTAATTTTAAATTTGTAACATTATAAGATTCTAACGTGTCCTTGAACTCAGTACGCAAGTATTCAAGGTCAGATGCCGTGTCAAGAAACGTGTCCTGTTCGTCTGACGAACTTAATGCACTTATAGATAAATCATAAATTTGTTGTAAACGTTCGTAAATAGAATCACGTTTTGCAATTAATATTTTCAAACTAATTTCGTCATTTGAAATTGTTTCAGATTTTTTGCCTTTAGTAGACATTTTGTCGTGAACAAGATAAATCAGTTAAAACAGTTAAGATTATAAAAATTATGTATGGCGTAATGAATGAATACGTAGGTAGTTACTAGCGAAACAACGATCGCCGGTCGCGTCGGCTCCGGCAACCACAAATATGGCGGACTTCAATTAATGAAAAATAGAATGCGTACCTATGAGGTGTAATTTCGATTACAAATATAGGTAAATAATGGTGCGAATGGTGCGGTGACTTTTGCAAAAAGAATAATATACCTACGTGAGCGGTGCGTTATATGCGGGATATAAAATAATCGTAGATATAATACTTATTTGCAAAAATAAATAGCGGATGGTGCGGTGTGTTTTGCAAAAAGAATAATATACCTACGTGAGCGGTGCGTTATTAATATGCGGGATATAAAATAATCGTAGATATAATACTTATTTGCAAAAATAAATATGAATAGGCACTTATAATATATTACATGAAATACATATGTATGCGTATTTATGAGATTAAATAATTAACCCGGGTGATGTGACCAAACTATTGGCTCGAAATCGGGCTCGACTGGACCAAAACTTGTTGGAATCCGGCTCGACAAGGACCAGAATTGTTGGGTAAAAGGGGGGACCTCCGGTTCGATATGACCAAAAATGGTGGTGGAATAAAGGGTGGAAAGGAGGGTGGTCCCCCACTGCGGGTGTAGGAATTGTGGACTGTAAGTTGCGTGTCGAATTAAAGGTGGAAAACGAGAAGGATTGATAAAGGGAGCGCACTAACCTGGTGCTGGAGCAGATGGTATGCTCGTGTACTGATGAAATCTTCTCTTGCCCGGGAACTGACGTTGTCCTTCACAATACACTATTATAAGCACTATTCAGTTAAATCACAAAACTATTGACAGCGGTGATGGCGGCGATGCGGCGAGTCTGATGACCACGTGTTAGGTGGCTTGCGGTGCGGTTGTCACTTGTCACGAGAGGACTTGCATGCGCGTCGGCGGCGTGCGCGTCGGCGGCGGGACGAAGGCAGACTGACGATGATTCTTCCTGACCCATATTATATAATAGTGCGCTTGCGGGAAAGAGAGGGAGGGTGAAGGGGAGGGAGGTGAAATGACTTAATTGGCGCGAACACACGGCGATGGAGAACATCGTAATCAATTAAATATCACGATATTTTCCATCACCGTGGAGCAGCGATAAATGCGCACATTACAAATTTATTTAGTCAGAGGTGCGCGCCGAGGATTTGAACCCGGGATTGGTCGCGTCGAAGACCGCGGTTTTTTACCACTCGGCCATCGCTGCCCCTATATAAACAAATAAGTGGTTATTGTTTATAACCACTTATTTGTTGTTGTATTGCAAAGATGCTTATATTATGTTTCTATATGTAATTAAAACCGTGCGTATAAATAGTTTGTTACAAGGTAGATAACAATAAACAAAATAAATAAACAAGTAAAAATCGACAAATAGACAAAAAAAGTTGTTTAAAATCATTTTCCAATAAACTAGGTGCCTGTTTTATATATTTACGAAAGTGGCTTTATAATGCAACAATTATAGTAAAGTTTTTGACCTATACTCTGCACACATATACTATATACATATAATACAAAATTGAGTTCAATGCGTCAAAAACCAAACAATACCATAAAAGCGTCTTCTGCATGGGACCAAAAATATATAATAATTTACCGGAATCCCTCAAATCCAAAACAAATTGTGATTTTAAACGAGCACTTAAAACGTTCTTATATACAAAAGCGTATTATTCGGTCTCTGAATTTCTAAACGATGACAATTTAAGTTCGTGAGGGATACAGGATACAGAACTAAAAACCTGGGCGGTTTTTTTCCGCCGGCTTTTTTTCCTCTCAGCGTTTAAAAACCCAGTGAATTGGGTGCCCAAAGCCGACGACGGGGAAAAACACCGTTTAAATAATTTCATGACTATAAAATAAAAAACGCAATATATGGGATAAACAAATAAATAACATGGTTTGTAAACATAATAAATAAATAAGTTATTTAGATTTAAGTCAAAAAGTTATATAGGTAGATTTAATTGTAATTTTTTATTTCTTTAATCTAATAATAGTCATTTTTATTTCTTTAATAATATTTGCATACCTTACTGAGGTAAATATGGCGGACTTTATATATAACGGATCCACTGTATTATTAACACCGTCGCTAGGCATTGTGTGGGCGCGCTAGGGTGATCGAGCAAAGAGAAACAGCGATTACACTCTGTTAAGCACTTTTAATCACCGTTTTACAATTAAATAACAAATTACAAAACAATTATAACGGCACTGATCACACGAAACGAATTACAGTTCCTAGAGCGGAGGGTCCGAACTCCACGACGGCAGAACAGTAAGTGCCGCTTCATCCAACGCCCCTCCAACGGCTAGGCTCTGTTGTAGCACGAAGCGCTTTGACGTCATTGCGATGGTGCTGCCCTCGCTTGGTTATCGTGCTGCGTTTCGTTTAGCAACTATACCAATGACCGTCTCCGACACGGCCATCCTGCGCTACACACGACCTCGTGTGTTTATTCTGTAACAAGGAAAACATACCGCAGTACACACCGTTCGGTCACTCCTGACACAAATTTTTGCAACTGACCACGAAATAAAAAAAAATAACTTTCTATAAAAATCATTTTAATAGTGTTCTACATTCTAAGAGCAAACAAACTAAATATTGTGATTAAATAAAGTACGAACTAAAAATGCTTAAGCAACCAAGTACCGCCTTAATCCACTATAAAGAAAGAAACTTAAAATATCACGATCACACAAAGCATGAATCTCATTCGTGGCCTATAGCTTTCTTTTAAGCCTTCCAACAACTCATAATTCCCTTGAATTTTTTTGAATACCTAGTCTCACAGACTCTATGGTCTCTACAAGACCCGACCTCCGCCAGAACCATCCGCACACCGCGCATCCACGGACTGCTGAAAGCAGATACCGACTTCTAACGGACTACGGCTACGAAATGGATACTGGTACAGTCCGATCAGCGGAACTAAGATTCACCACTATCACTTAACTCAATTTCTTCTACCTCAAGTGGTACTTGGCTCTCAGGCATCCGCTTTAACCTATCATGCGCGTACTTGTAAGTACGTTTAGAATTCAACGCTTTCAAAGTATAACGATCTCCGTCTAACACTTCTACAACTTTGAATGGCCCTTTATATTTAGGATCTAATTTGGTTTGGTTGCGTTCTTCATTTTGAAGTAACACAAAATCACCCACAGAAAACTTATTCAGTTTAGCCTTAGTGCTATCAAATCGTTCTTTATCATACTGAGCTGACTTTTCAATCAATAGAGATGCATTTTCCCTAACTTGTTCGATATCTACGTTAATATCATCGTTATACGACATTAAACTAAGGGGACGCGCGACTTTACCGATGAGTAATTCAAGTGGACTCGCTTTCGTAACTCTGTTGGCCGTACAGTTAAGAGCGAGTTACACGTCTCCTAACGCATCCTGCCATGACCTATCCTCGCTCGCTTCTATTGCGGTAAGCATGAATTTTAACGTGCTCATTACGCGCTCAATTTGACCGTTTGCTCGAGGTGTCCCGGTAGCTATTAGATGGAGTTTAATGTTTTTAGTGTTACAAAATTCCTTAAACTCCTGACTCGCAAAACAACGACCTTGATCCGCGATTATACGTACCGGTGCTCCAAACAGTGACACGCTCTTTGTCAAAGCTTTAATACTGCTGGCTGTGTCAATATGCATTGTATGATGTAAAAGTACAAATTTTGTAAACGCATCGATAAGAACAAACACATACTCCTTGTTATCGCGCTTCCCGCTGAGCTTGCCTGTCGCATCGATATGCACAGTATGCCAGGGCACCGTTGTCTTTGGAATTGGGTGTAGTTCCGCCTGCACTTTACCAGAATTTGACTTAGCTACCTTACACGTGACACAATTATCCACGAACTTACGGACATAGCGACACATACCTTCGAACCAATAATAGTCATAAAGCTTCTCAAGTGTCTTTTCCCAACCCAGATGCACGACGGCGTCGTGTATGTTGTGAACGACTGACCATCTTATACTACGTGGCAACACCGGCAGACATTTGGTTGTACGATTGCGTTGAAATTTACGATAAAGTAAACCAGAACGTACCTCGTATGTCTGTGCAATTTCGTCCCTCAACTCGCCATTTTTCAATTGAGCTATAACGTTTTGTATTTCTTGGTCCCGTTGTTGTTCAGCCAAGAGCCAGTTACCTCCAAGTTCCGTCACATCAATGCGCTTCTGTTCCACTTTGGTAACCTGTTTAGTTTGAGAACGAGGCAAATGATTACGGGATAGAAAATCAACGTGGGTCATATTCTTACCTGCTCTGTAGATGACATCGAAATCAAACGACTGCAGATAGGCCCACCAACGATGTACTCTCGGCGTCAAATCTACCTTGTCTCGAGAAGACTTTAAGGAATTGCAGTCGGTTACTACAACAAACTTCCTTCCATGCAAATAAGAACGGAAGTGCTTTACACCATTTACTACAGCTAACGTCTCCAACTCATACGAGTGGTACCTCGACTCAGTTGGTGTAGTGCGCTTGCTGTAATAGCCGACTACATGTCTTTTACCTTCTACTACCTGCAAAAGCATAGCTCCGTAACCCTCCATGCTCGCGTCCGTATGTAACTCGGTCGGATAAAGAGGGTCTTAAATCATCAATACAGGTTCTGTTGTTAAAATAGAAATTACCTGTTGTCTTACTTGTTCGTGATTTGCTTTCCAAATAAATGGGCACTTTCCTGAAGTCAGTCTATGTAAAGGTGTCATTAACCGAGAAAAATTGGGTATAAACTGCCTGAAATAAGATGCAAGTCCAATAAATTGTCTAAGTTGTGTCACAGTGTCGGGTGGAGGTAAAGCGCTAAGTGCCTCGATTTTTCTTTTATTTGGTCGAATTTTACCTGCCTCCACTTCATAACCTAGGAACTGCACACACGTTTTCAAAAATGAACATTTTTTCAAGTTCAGTGAAAAACCAGCTTTAGTTAAAACCTCCAATACAGTGTATAACCTCTCTAAACCTTCTTCCTCAGTACCAGATATAATCAAAAGATCGTCAACGTAGACTACAACGTAGGTATAAGCTAATTCCCCCAACGCAATCATTAATGCACGCTGAAAAACCGAAATAGCGTTACGTAGCCCGAAAGGCATGGCTAAGAACTCATACTGTCCGTCGGCCGTTACAAATGCTGTTCGCTCAATAGACTCTTCGCTCACAGGTATTAAATGAAAGCCACTAGCGCAATCAAGTTTAGTGAAATAATTAGCTCCGTTGAGACGCGAAATTTGTTCAGAAATTAACGGCAACGGGTATCTATCCGGAACTGTATTTTTGTTTAACTCGCGATAATCAATACACATACGCTTCGTACCGTCAGCCTTTTCAACCAATAACGCAGGACTCGCAAATGGTGAATTACTAGGTCTAATAATTTTGGCACCCAATAACTCATTCACTCGTTCGCGCATTATTTTTCGTTCCTCCGGCGAGCAGCGATAAGGCCTTCTTTGCACAGTTTTATTTTGATCAATCAAACGAATAGGGTCTTGGACACTATGCACAAAAAAATTCAAAATCCTTACCTTAAAAAGGTTGCACTAAATCACGCTTGGAAAGCAAAATAATTGTTTATTCTTTTTTACACATGATTTTTATTACCACTGAAATCAATAATAATGAAGTCAATTGACTATATATGATAAGTGACGTCACTTATCATCTTCTCATACAAAATTTATGGGGATGTCACGTTTTGACAGCTCATTAAAAGTATCTCAATTGACTTGGTAGTCCAAGACCGAATTTGTAGTTTATAAGTGTTGACACGGGTAGTTGGAAAACCAGTAGTGAAATATTTAGAAAAAGTTTTCAAAATACCGACAAGTGATTGTTTATGCTCAAATGAAACGTCAGTGTCCACCTCATCGAAATTGTTTACATCAGACTGGGTATTTACTGCGGCGCACAAATTAATAACGTTACTCTTAGTCAGTGTTAATTCGTTCGCACTTATATTAAGAACAAAACCGGAAAACAAAATCTCGCGACCTATCATAATATTACTGCGTAAATAAATGTCGGGCAAAACATGGAATAAGATTTCAGTGGGATACTCGTTAATTTCTACGTTACATAAGATTTGTTCAGTGCTACTAACATTTTTGCTGCCTATTCCTGTCAGTGATACTACATTGTTAAAACGCCTACCACACAATTTCTTAGCAACACTTTCCTTAACTAATGAGCATTCGGCTCCCGAATCAAAGTGAAATATTATGGACTGACCGTTATTTCTAAGTGATCCTGAAGGGGGCTCGAACACGCACAGGTCGACTCGACGTTCAGCTCGGGGCTCGGGGCTCGACGCACTGGTGGCAGCAGGAGCGGCGTTCCCGCAGCGCGAGGCGATGTGGCCGACCTGCCCACACTTAAAGCAGATCAGGGCTCCTTTCTGCGTCGGCTGCTGAGGCGCACGCAATGGTACATGGTGCTTCTTGGCGTCCTTCCCTTTCAGACGACAATCGACTTGTTTGTGTCCAGGTTTACCACAAATGAAGCATTTAGGCAGCGGCGTCGACACACGAGCTTTCTTCATATTATCTGAACTATCTTCCGGACCTTGTGGTAATTTGCGTTTCAGATAGGAATACGCTTGCAATTCTTGTTGTAGGCTGTGGCGTGAATTTATTTCGGTGGTGAAAGCTAGTCGCTGTAATCGCGTATCAATTTGTGCAAAATGAGCTAGCATAACGGACACAGCTAATTGCTCAGTACTTGCATTTTTCCATCGATTCATCAATAATGACACTAATCGGCTGGCGTAGGCTGCATAGCTTTCTCCCTCCTTAGGCCTGCTTGCATTCAAATGAATAAGCGTAGCTGGTATGGTTTCCGTCGGCACGAACCTTGCAGAGAAAAGCTCCTTGAATTGTGGCCAAGTGATTCCGGCATAGGTAACTTGCGACAGCCACGTTGATGCACTTCCTTTTAAGGCTTTGCTGAGCGCGACAATAAGCTGGGATCCTTCCAGCGGATTATCCGAAAGACAAAGGTCGGTAGTCGCACACCACGATTGAGGATCTGCTTCTCGCCTATCTGGATCAAACTCGGGCAGAGTCACGTTGTTGTTGGGCCGCGGCACGTTCTGGGCTTGTATCAGCGCACGCATTTGCTCGTTTTGCATTTCGAACATCATTCGCCATTGTGACGTATCAAAATTATCAACACGTGTTTGCTCATTTGCTCGATTTGATCCCACATCTGATAACGGATCCACTGTATTATTAACACCGTCGCTAGGCATTGTGTGGGCGCGCTAGGGTGATCGAGCAAAGAGAAACAGCGATTACACTCTGTTAAGCACTTTTAATCACCGTTTTACAATTAAATAACAAATTACAAAACAATTATAACGGCACTGATCACACGAAACGAATTACAGTTCCTAGAGCGGAGGGTCCGAACTCCACGACGGCAGAACAGTAAGTGCCGCTTCATCCAACGCCCCTCCAACGGCTAGGCTCTGTTGTAGCACGAAGCGCTTTGACGTCATTGCGATGGTGCTGCCCTCGCTTGGTTATCGTGCTGCGTTTCGTTTAGCGACTATACCAATGATCGTCTCCGACATATATATAAATCAACTTCTGTAATACCCATATTTGCGCAAATAAATCATTTTTCTTTTCTTTTTGAGACAGACAGAACAAAAAAAATAACGTTCACTAAGAGTTTGTAAATGAACCGTACAGTGAATAAAGAATATTTCATTTCATTTCATTTCATTTCTTTTCTTCTATGTATTATTATACATAATATTTATATTAACTTATTTATATCATGTATCTACAAAATACCTTAAAAAATAGCAAGTTATAATTTTATTTATTGAATCCTTTGTGATTTCGAGCACTAGAACAACGCCGCGCTGAAAGTAATTCGTAAGTATCGAGAAAAAGTCTTCAGTTACAAGTTGCTCTGAACGCCGCGAAGAGTTCACGCCCGCTTTGTAAGCATCCAGGCTTCTCAACTTTGTATTGAACGGCATAGTTTTGCGCTTCCTGTTTTATTATTGTTTAACACTACCTTTGTAGTATTGCCAAGACGCTGATATGTGCCTGTAACATATTCTGTGTATGGAAAGCTCTATTTTTTATACCAATAGATCAAATGTACAGTTTACAAACAAAATTGGTTCCGTATTACCGGCATTTAGTATTATGTTAATGATTGATTGACCATTATCTTTACATTACCGAGAGGATACCTTTTTTTTGGTATCGGGGAGAAACCTTCAAAAGGTACCCGACACCTTGGGAGAGGATACCGGGTTATGTGGGATTTGACCGCCCTAAAACCCTCTCGATGGCTGCCTCTGTGCTTGGGGAGGACTCCGGGATCTCCCCTGTAGTGCACAATAGAGGAACTTAAAAAGGACAAAAGTAAAATTAAAAATAAAAAAAAACCCCGCCCCCAAAAAATAACTCTAAACACTAACTTTTTTTCATTTAAATTTGTATATAATACTTGGGTTTCTATATAATATTTAAACGAAACAGCCAAATATTTTGTTGTAATGTATTTTAACATTACACCGATCAGTAGATATACCTCAAAATAAAATAACGCGCACTTTAGCAATAAACATCGAAATTTAAACCAATACCTTTTTTTAAATAAATTAACCGAACAAAAAGACGTACCGCGTGGTGTTAAGCGATCACCGTCGCTTATGGACACGAACAACCCCAGGAGACCCACGCGAGCATTGCCGGCTTTGGAGGAGAGATTTATTTACAGCTTTCTTGAATAATCCCATGTTATAGTCCACTAGAAATGCCTCAGTTGGAAGATGGTCCCATAACTTACATGTCCGTGGTAAAAAGGAGCGTGCAAAGCGGACTAGGGAGGACCGCCACGAGTCCAAATGGTGCCGAATATCGTTCGATAATTCAAAGATTCAAAGATTTATTGAACATAATATTAATAATACATAAAACATAGTATTCGTAAACGACTACAATAGTTAATGAAATTAACTGTGTCAATATACAAATATATTTAAAAAAATATATTTGTATCTTCCACTCATTTGAATAAAGTTGTTTTAAACTAAATTTGTATGGATTTTGTATGTAACAAAGCTCACAATCACAATGTTACTTTGACGAATGAGATTTAACAATAGCTTTTCGCTGAGAAATCCCGATTAATTAGTCCCTTTGGAGCAGAGTTGAATTGCCGCGTGAAATGATTGCAGGAAGTTGGGAAATGCAAGCAATTCCGCTCTTTATCACTCGGGACTACTGGAAATAATTCTAAGAGAATTTCCAGGTTTCCAATGGAATCTTTTCTGAACACAGATCACATTAAAATATTATTCTAATGTTAGTTGTTTTATTGACTGAGAAATTAGTGTAATGGTCAAAACTGAACCTAAATTAAATATTTATGATTGTATTTTAAATCTGTATAATAATATGGTACTATATTATTATGTTCATTCATTAATTAATTTTGTTGACTCAAAACTTCAATTTCTTTGATTACATAATCCTTTTCTTGCAGAGTTCGTTACAAATCGCTGCACTGGATGATTGCGGGGTGTTCGGTAATGGAAGCATTTTCGCTCTTTGTCACTCGGGACTGCTGGGAATTATTCTGAGAGATATAAGGACACAGCAAACGTAGCATATTTTAAGTATGGAGAAAAAACCCCTTTTTTTGGTATCGGGGGGGGGGGGGAAACCTTCAAAAGGTACCCAGCACCTTAGGAGAGGACACCGGGTTATGTGGGATTTGAACCTCACTAAAACCCCCTCGGTGGCCTTCCTCTGCGTTTGGGGAGGACTCCGGGGTCTCCCATGGAACGCACCGGTGTCCTCCATACGCGACGCCCTGGAACGGGCCCATCTTTGGGAGAGCAGATGTAATCTCCTGCACCTTCCGATGCTTACGGCGGCATGCGGCCACGCACACACCGCCGTCCTTCCCGGGGCTGCTGGCTGGACGGGTCGAGCTCCCACTCTCACCGCCCGCAGCCCCGGAAGCTCCCTTTTAGTGGCCTCTTACGATCAGGCAGGGGATACCGTAGCTCTATTCTTACTCCCGAAGCTACAGGGACATGGAGAAAAAATCCTAGTGTCCATAAATCATACATGTATTTATATAATTATCATACGTTGAATTAAGTAGTGTGTTTTATTGTTTTAAAAATAAACTTTCAACATCTTAGTTAATTGTATATTAACATTGGTGTTGAAATTTATATTCTTTGAAAGTATTATATTATCATGTAGTAAGTTCATTAGGCTATGTAGTAAGTCCAATATCTTCTCTGTTTAAAAAGTCCCTTTGTTGTAGAGTTCGTTACAAATCGCTGCCCGGGATGATTGCAGGAAGTTTGGAAATGCAAGCAATTTCGCTCTTTGTCGCACGAGACCACAACTAGAAATTATTCTACATAAATTCCCTGATCAAATTTCAGTTATTTCGTTTATGAAAATGTTATTTTATAAACGGATAATTACTAAAGTTATTACAATGTCAACAAACACGTTTGTTTTGTTTCGACTTTTCATTCTTTTAGTACTTTATGTGCTTTGTTATGTAATGACTTCTTTTAGGAGGTTAATAGATATAATCAAATTAAATTGAGCTTGCTTGATGATTAACGAAGCCCCGGTTAATCAATCCATTTCCTTATTCCTTAAACTCTGACTAAATCATCGCAAGGAATGAGTGCAGTGTATTTTCAAATGCAAGCTGATTTACTCTTTGTTCCTCGGCACTGTAACTGAGAAGGTTGTTAGGGATAACAATTTGTATATATAGAACAGGAACAATAGATGTAGTAGTCCGTGTTGCAAAATCTACCTGTGGCTGCCATATTCGTGTAGTTTTGCTTAAAACATTACTACTGAAGCATTTTTTGTTTGTTATCGGCATAGCATAACATTTCACACTCAGAGCTCCACGGTATGTGGGTATCATGGACACACACATAGACAGATATACAAACAACCAGACATTTAAACTCATCATTTAAAATTCTGCTTCACCGGAAATCGAACCCGGGACCCTTCGATTAGCAGTCCGGCATGGTAAACATTGCGCTATGCGGGTCGTCGTATGCATGCATGCATACAATGTTTATTGCTGAAGTGATGCATCTTTCTTGAACATAGTATGACACGTTATTTGTAATGCACTGTAAACATTGTGCCACGCGGGTCGTCGTATGCATAACGGTGTTATATATAACCATGTTATACGAGTATAACGGTGGCTACCATATATGTGAGTTGGGGTTGGTAAAAATATTCATGCGCGATTCCGTTCTTCGGAGCGCAAGTTAAGCCGTTGGTCCCGGAGGTTATCGTTAAATGTCAGTAAACCTTGTCGCAAACCTTATAGGCGATTAAAAACATCCGACAGCAGGTTGGCCACTACCCCACGTCTCCACTAACCCGAATCACCAGCAGTGGAGTAGCATAATGGAGTAAGCTCCAGGCCTCCCAAATAATGGGGAGAGACCCGTAAAATGTGTTTGCAGTCATATCATAATATGGTTATCATATCTGCTTACACAAACACAAAAACATGTTATTTTATTATGCATTTTATAAAATTAAATGTCACTTTCAGACACTACGTACAAAGTTTCGAATTAAAAGTAGAAACATAAGATTGACATGTAATTACTTTTAGTTTTAATACCCTTTGATGTTCACTAACTTTGCGAAATTGAAACGAATAAGCAATTTCACCTCTACAAACATTGGATTTTAATCTAGAAATATATTTAAAGTAAACTCGAAAAAATATAAATATCATTTTCGGTAAGAAGAATAAACAATAATAAGTTTTTTGTTTATTATATCTTTTTGTAATTATCTTTTATGTACAGTTCTTTTTTTAAATGTATATACGATAGTTACTACTTACTTTCCATTTGTTTATAAGGAATTCATATACCTATTAGGTTTGAGTTTGAATGGTAAAATAATCAAGTATTTCTAGCATTACAATTATAACAGAACTTCATTATTTTACTTTATGCAAACAAAATTAGGTGTATACCACATTTTCACGAGGGAATAAAAAAAGAAAATTTATCGTCATGTACTTCCAGTTATAACGTAGGACACCAATAAGAAATTTATGTGCGTAATCGCACGATCGTGTTCAGTAAAACATGTTTTGAACGTGTTCCGATATACGGAACAAGTTTGAGCGAAAACATGGACGCGATATGTTTACAAATGTTTGATCTGAAGGATGGGAGGGAGAGCGATTGCAATGATCAACTAGGCCTTCAAAAACATGCCAGTTTCAGTATAGGCTAGCTGTGCCCCGCGTTAGAAAGGATCATTAGCACGAAGTAAATAATACTAATAATAAATAATAATAATAATACTCCGCAAATTTGTTCCTTATTTTATTTAAAATTACCTACAGCATTGCGTATGAAGTCCTCAATCCATTATTACCAATAAATATGCTGTAGGTAACCGCCGTGGCACACCACCGCCGTGACGCTCTAACATAATGAGTACAATACTAGACCCAGTTTTGCATCATTCTTAACTCTCATTAAATAAGCTACTGAAACCCTCTGTTAATTAATAAAAGTGAAAATCCCGTCAAAGTCGTTCCAGCCGTTTCAGAGATTAGCTGGAACAAACAGACAGACAGACAAACAGACAAAATAATAGTAGTCTCAGTTACTCCTTATTACATCATCTACCTGCCAGTGAAAGTAACATCAAATGGTATCCAAAAGGTATCCCAGCCTTTTTCTTTGCTCAATGCTGGGATATAATTAGCTTGAACACCGACGTAATATAGCTTTGCTGGAGTACTTCTTTTAACTTCTAAGAGGCAGAGTACATAACCCAACAGTACTGGAGCTGGTTGCCCTGAATGCCCCTGAGAAGTACAATAGAGCTCGCAGACACGATCTATTCGCAGAGCCCATGTGCAGACTTCACTTTGTGAGGGAATCACCGCTAGTCCGAGCACTTACAATGCTCAACGGTGTGGTCGCTTCGGATTCTGAAGTAGACATTTTTTTTTTCATCCCCTGCTGTATTTCGCAGAGCGGCAGGTGAGTTTCTTGAACTATATAAACGTCTTGGAAACCATTATCTGTAATGATTATATAGTGTATATTTTTGTAAATAAATAAAAAAAATCGGTCCAGCCGTTTCAGAGATAAGCCGGAACAAACAGACAGACAGACAGACAGACAAAAATTGTAAAAAATGTTATATTGGTATATGTACCGTATAAACATTCATAAGCATGTAGTAAAAAGCGGTTATTTTAATATTACAAATAGACACTCCAATTTTATTTATTTGTAGTATAGACTAGACGGCACCCGCACCATCTGGACTCGTGGTGGTCCTCCACAGTCCGCTTTGCACGCTCCTTTTTACCACGGACGTGTAGGTTATGGGACATCCTTCCAGCTGAGGCATTCCCAGTGGACTATAACATGGGGTTCTTCAAGATAGCTGTAAAAAAAAGCTCTCCTCCAAAGCCGGCAATGCTCGGGTGGTTCCCCTGGGGTTGCCCGCGTCCATAGGCGATGATGATCACTTTACAACACGCGGCCCGTCAGCCTTTTTGTTCTCGAAAAAAAGTAACCAAGTCGCCCAAATATGTAATTTTGTTGCTGCTATGAAATACAAATAGTCGCCAAAACGCGATGCAGTCGCAAAATCGCAGATCGCTTATTTTAATTTGTGACTCCTGTTATGACGATTATAAAAATAAATTATTAGAACAGAACAACAAGGTTTCTAATCTCGACACGCAACTCTGAACAATATTTATAGAATTCCTCTAAAATTGTAATATTCTGTTAGTATAATTATATGTAAATAATATTTGATACACACCACATATTTACGATGAAATAAAAAATAAGGTTTTATTCTCATGTACTTACAAAGTAGGGAGCTACCAATAACATTTTTACTGCCGTAATCGCGCGCGTGTATTCAATAAAACATTTAGTGGGAAAAATACTGATCAAGTTTTATTGAAGTTCACAAGTGTTTGTTCTGAAGGATGCTTAAGGAAGAGCGTTACATTTTATTTGAATTTTTTAATTTTATTTGTATGGAGTAGCGGATGTACACGCAGGTTCCGTGGTGTTAAGTAGTAAGCATACGTAAGACTTGTATGAGGTCGTATGCAGTTACGCTGCTACTACGGAGGCTGATAATCGCCTCATGAAAAAAAGAAAGAAAAAATATTTATTTCATATTAGGAATACAAAACATATTTTTTCCCGGTCATTGCCTTTAGGTGCCCGTTTGGGCTAGATGTTGAGCTGAAAAAAAAACGGCGGAAAAAAATCCCAACAGCACCTCTTTAAAAAAAGTACATTCATATATTTGAGATTACAGAATGGCTATGGGTCGGTAATGGGTACTCGTGACAGCTGATCGTGTGAGACAAGACAATATGTAAGGCATGTAAGTTCGGCCAACAACCTTTCTACTCGGACACAATAAATTTGATCCATGACAGAATTGGGCGCAGCGGTGGTTTTTCCCCGGGCGATTCATAAAATTTCTACATTACAATGATCGATTAATGTCATCATAGTATTCGTAGGCGACATGCTGATTACCGTAGCAGTACGGTGTTTTGCTACTTGTGAATATAAAAAATACTCAAAAAAATATTTTCCAGTGGACCAAATCGTCTTGAACCTTAATATATTAAGATTATACAGGAGATTTAAAAGTTTTTTTAGTGTATGGCACTTTGTGAGGTCTAAAAAGTTTGTATTATATAGTATTATATATATGGAGTTCTTTATGAACATTTTAATATGTGACCTAATAATACGTATTTATTTATTTGTGGCAATATGTATTTATTTTGATTTTTATAGTAACAGTATTCCACTTATAGTTTTTTCATAAAATTATTTCAACTGTGTCTAAGCAAATTGTCTGAACAAACTTTACCTGTTAAAATAAGGAAATAACTTACCTGTACTGCATAAATATTGCCAAATTTATCCAAATATACACTCTTTTACCATTAACTTCCATCATTACTTTCTGATAAAAACATTCTAACTGGTTTATGACCAGTTTACAAGGGCTTCGTAGCTAAGTGCTTAGTACTTGTCACTATACTAAGCCTCAATATGACAAGTTAAAAGTAACCGTTTACACGTTGGAGCCAGTAGAAATTATTATTGACCAGACATTCGAAATGGAAGACGCCACCTGATTTTGCGCAGTGTGTTTGAGCAATATTCAAACAATATTATTTGAAGCTTGATGTTTTCATTTCCCGGTACAACTTGTCACTAACTAACTTGTCGAGCTATTTACAGCCAGGGTCGCAGCCAGGTCAGCAAGCGACAAGTGCTTAATAAATCGTGGTGGGGCTATCGACTTGTCGCTAAGTAAACAGGATCCTTTTCTATTCACTTGCACTATTCACAAACACAGTTTACATAGTATTAGTGACAAGTACTAAGCGCTTAGCTACTAAGTTCGTGTAAATCGGCCATTGGATACACAATTTCGTTTCGTTACACATTAATTACTCTGTTTAGTAACAGTGTGGTTTAACGCTAAACTGCGTTAAGGACGAAATTAAAAAAAATACTAATTGATTTTAGATAGATGGCATTAATAACTCAATTCTATGAAAAATATCGTTTAACAAAGGTTTTACTTTAAAGGTTCGAAAATATGTTAACA
Source organism: Pyrgus malvae (assembly GCA_911387765.1). Taxonomy (NCBI): domain Eukaryota; kingdom Metazoa; phylum Arthropoda; class Insecta; order Lepidoptera; family Hesperiidae; genus Pyrgus; species Pyrgus malvae. The sequence continues at coordinate 29,173,713 of OU426950.1, read as the reverse complement.
TACATTGTATGTCAGAAAAAAAAGCGCTTCAACTTAATATAGGAGTAGGGCAAAAATGTTATAAAATGATCCATCATTAGCTTCCCCAAATATAATTTTCTATTCAAGGCCCGTAAACACGACGTTTATAGTGAGAATGGCGAAAAAACGAAAATGGTCCGCCATATTTACATAATTGTAGGGGTGAGCAACGGTACGTAAGACAAGCCAAAGAATATGGAAAATACAGAAGAAAGATAAGGTACCTGAAAGTACCTATTACCATGGGCGTACAGCAGTCACTAGGTAATTGTCTAAATACTGACATTTATAAAGCGCTGTTATAAGTTTTTATCGTCTTATAATTGGTATTCCAAAAGTACATTCAGTGTAGAAAAAAGTATCCAAAAATTTATAATAAATAAATAAATAAATAGTAAATAACGCTTCACACCCATATCTCCACAGTAAGACATACCCTGTGTCGTGGGTGCCATGGACACAAACAAAGTCAAAAACACAAACAGCCAGACCGAGAACAGAAATTTTAAACTCATCCTTCGAATTTCTGCTGCGCTGGGAATCGAACGCGGGACCCTCCGATCAGCAGTCCGGCATGGTGACCATTACGCCACGCGGGTTTTTAAAATATTAAATTGTCAATAAATAACAAAAAAAAAACCATGAAAGTTTATTTTATCGCCTTCAAAGTAATTTTATTCCATTACATCGCCGGCGCCGGATGAACCGGTCTCAAATACATTTTTTTAGTTACTTCAGGCACAATACAATGAATTCTTTTATTCTACTTGAGGTATGGTCTTGAGTTTAAATTTCGCTCAGGAAATCAGTAAAGCGCTTCCAACATTAAATAGACGTTACACAGTCATAGCACCATTGTAAGGTAATTATTAACCTGTGTCTTGGGTACCATGAACACATGCAAAGACAGGAACACAAACACCCAGACCGAAAACAGAAATTTAGACTAATCATTCAAATTTCTGTTTTGCCGGGAATCGAACCCGGGAGCCTTCGATTGGCAGTCCGGCATGGTAACCATTGCGCCACGCGGGTCGTAACATTAAGTTTTAAAATTAATAAGGCCTCTTTCATGCAGGTCTTTCTATTTATATACATACATATACTTTTTACACAGCGTAGCATTTTGATCCTTATTTTAATTGAAAAGATTATTGAATTAGCAAACGGCCCTTAAGTAATCCAATCTTACATAATAAATACACAATATGTAAGTATACGTGTATTTGTTCTTTTTCTCATCGGGGGGAGATCTTCAAAATCAAAAGGCACCCGGCAGATTGGGAAGCGATTCCCTCAGCGCTTGAAGGACTCCGGGATCTGTTGGATGGACGGTTCGAGCTCACACTCTCGCCGCCTGCAACCCCAGTCCCCGCTTAGTTGCCTGTTGATGAGGAACTTAATTCTTGAGCATTTTTAATCACAAGCTACAGGGACAAATGTATACATGTCATGTAAATTATGTCTGGCTACAATTTTTTTAAACCTCACGGCTAAGCTCGGTTCACTTTTCATATTTGGAGATGTCTGTAGTTTATTCAGGATTTTTGTAAAATCATGAAATAAATACAAATACTGTTTATTCTTTCTACTGTGGCAAGTTTGAAGCCATTCCACACACCCGCGCGAGATGTTCGCTGAATTATATACTCGATGGAGCATTTACTAGAACACATTAAGGTTTTTGCGCCTATAAACGTTTCTTAGAAACATTGCGGCTATGTTTGAACAATATTTGTCTTTGTATTAACCATCCATTTTACACAAATGGTGGCACTTATTTTCTGCCTTTTAGTATACATTTAATGGTTTTACCCTGTGATATATAATTATATTATTTTAAACAGAAAACGTAATAAAAATTCAGCTTAATAATAAACTAAGATTGCTATTACGTTGAAAACTTAATTTTTTAACTTTCAATTTCAAAAATCAATCAAAAATCTGTTTATTTTTATATGTTTATCATCTTTACAACTTTGTAATACTACCCATGAAGTTCCTTACTGAAATAAACTAATAATAACCGTAACAGATCAATTATTTTGAACAACCTAATTGATTCCTCCTTTCTCGTAAACAATATCAGTTTCAGACGTCCTAGAATAAACTCCCTTATTAAATAATTGTTTAATGTTCTTCTATGCTAAAGGAAATACACCAAGGCTACTTTTCTGTACCAATCTTGCAGTATTTACAACACTCATTGTTTAATGTCGACCCTCTTAATTGTTCAATAGGCCTTTATAAGAAGAAAATTAGACAAATCATATATGATGGATAACCTGACTGTGAAATTTGTAGTACTCAAATCATGGATTTTAAATATATATTTTTTTGTAAATTTTTCTCAACAAAATTATTATTATCTTTAATCTGGTAAACCTTTTTGTCTATTCCTTTAAAAAAATTCTTTATCGCTCCAATGTACTAAAATGCTATTAAGTACTATATGTCAGTGGATACGTTGCTGGCTAACGCATTATAATTTGTGTGAAATTGTAAATGTATCATAAGATTGTATCTGTCCCAAAAAAAAAAAAAATGTCACAACAATTTATCGTACAAATTAAATGAGCCTAACATAATAGCAAAGTACATTATACCTGTAAAATATGGTCCCACCTGCAAATTAATATAGGGATATTTATTTTATTGCGATGTTTTCTATCATATAATAAACAGCTCTTATGAGAAAGAGCAGCGACGGCCGAGTAGTAAGAAACCGCGGTCATCGACGCCCGGAACCCGGGTTCACGTCCTCGGCGCGCACCTCTGACAAAGAAATTTGTAAAGTGCGCATTTATCGCTGCTCTACGGTGATGAAAAATATCGTGATATTTAATTGATTACGATGATCCCCATCGCCGTGCATGCCTGAGAGAAATTTATAATTTCTCGAAAGCATGACGTCCACCAATCCGTACGTGGCCAGCGTGGTGGACTATGGCCTAAATCTCTCTCACTTGTGAGTAGGAGACCGTGGGACATAAAAAAGGTAGAAAAAAAATGAGCAAAGCAACAGAGAACAAATTACAATGGCATCCGTTTTATAAGCTCTGAAGCAAGTTAGTACAACTAAACGCAGAAGCAAAGACCGATAAGCAATTTCGCGTGTGAGAAGCAATACAACGGATATTGGCAAAGCTGGCGCGAGTTCCCATCGCATTAGCCCACTCGATTGTTTTGTCACTTAAACCTTTACGTCTTTTGTGTACAGATGATTAGTAATGCGTCGTAGTGTTGTTTCTGGCTATAATTCGCACGAGTAAAAAATCGACAAATTACAGTTGCGACACGGCATCCCTTTGAAGCAACGAGAAACATTTTTGTGTTTCAGGAATTTAATTGCATGATAAAGATAATATATCGTCAAGTAAGTTATACGTTGACTAGGAATCAAATATTCATTCATGGATTAATTTAGTGTACCTTTTAACTTTAGGAACCAAACAATTATTGTCTCATAAATATTAATAATAATAATAATAAATTCTTTATTATCAGGCAACAAGGCCCATAGCATAAATACCTTATAGACTAACATACATATTAATTATATCTTATAACTAAGTCACATTTTTTTCGCCGATGTGAGACGCGGTTACGGTAACTCCCGGCGGTCGACGACGTCCACGATATATGCGGAACACGACCCCCTTCGGCCACACCTCCTCCTTTAAAAAGGTACTTCGCATGTCGGTCGGTACGCGCACCACAAACGAACTAAAATTCACCGGGTTGCGCGATTCCAGCTTCTCAGCCAACACTGTGTACCTCGTCTTTGCCTTCACATACTCCACGACATCGGTGACCTTCGTAGCATGATGCAGACGAGACACATAGATGTACGTGGCTGGGATGGCGGGACGCAGGATCTCGTTCTGTTCCGTCGGTGCAGTGCCACATTGGTTACGGCAAGGAGGCCTCCTCTTCTTGCGCTCCACCTTGATAAAGCCGTCCTTGTCCGGTTGTCCAATAGACACCGTACTACGAGGGGGGTCGTTGCGGGTGTTCCCGCTCCCACTCTCAGTCCTCACTTTTGTCCGCTTTTTGGGTTGCTGGCGGGCAGCAGCTGCAGCGTAATCACGTTGAGGCAAAGACGTGACATTCACAGGCGACACCTCCGAAGGGGGAGGCGGGGGTCGAGTAGCGGCTACATTAGCGCTGGCTCGTACAGGAACAGCGGCCGGTGAGGAGTCAGATTTCGCTGACTCGGAATTTGACGGCGAAGCAATGCATGCCCCGCGACGCGTGTTAATGTTATTGACCTCTGGTGACCTACTGACAGCCGAAGTTGTACGCAATATCGCTACTTCGGCCCGCAGCTCGTTGATCGTACTTTGTGAGGCCTCCAACTTTAACACAACCTCTGCCAGACTTGCCTTTAGGGTCGTGATGTCCTTCAGCAGCCTGGTAACGTCGACATGGTCAAACGTGACGGGTGGAAGCTTGTGCAGATTCCTTGTCACGACGTACCGTCGCACGTCGTCTGGATTGGTCACCTTCAGGATGTAGATTATATCCTGAAGATTCTTCTCTCCCTTTTCATCCCTCCTGCGGGACGGCATCTGATCGACTTTTCCGATCAATTCGTACAGGAGCGTCTTGGCACCAACTATCTCCTCAATCGTGTAGTTGGACGAGCAGATCTGTATGATGCTGACCTCGTCCATGCTGTCAACTGCGTGCTGCAGAAACGCCAGCAATTCATTGGCTACGAGTTTATCGGAACTATAGCCATTGTGACGTGCGGCGGCAGACGCCGCGCAGAACGCGAATATATGCAATAATAATATTCGTAAGAGCAGTGATTACGTACAGCACCGAGCGCGTACGGCACTGCACTGATGATATTGATTTACTCGAACATGCTACTTTATTAAGTACTGCGGTGTAACGAAACATAACGACATTTGACGACCCGCGTGGCGCAATGGTTACCATGCCGGACTGCCAATCGAGGGGTCCCGGGTTCGATTCTCGGCGAAACAGAAATTTGAATGATGAGTTTAAATTTCTGTTCTCGGTCTGGGTGTTTGTGTTCCTGTCTTTGTATGTGTCCATGGTATCCACGACACAGGGTATTAATTACCTTACTGTGGGGCTATGAGTGTGTTACGTTTATTATTATTATTATAAAATGATTATGCTATGGCCGCTAAGTTAGTCCTTAATAACTTTTATTACAATAAGAAAAGAAAAGAAAAAATAAAAGATTTTTTTTTTATTTCATATTAGGAATACAACATATTCGCTTGATGAATGTCATTTCTTCCCGGTCATCGCCTTTAGGTGCCCGTTTGTGCTAGATGTTGAGCTGAGAGAAATAAGGCGGCGGAAAAAAGTTCTGTTTTAAAAAGAGTACAATATATTTGAGATAACAGAATGGCTATGAGTTGAAAATGGGCACACGTGACAGCTGATCGTGTGAGACACTATTTTTTCACAAAATTTGCCAATAAAAGTATATACAATGTTCACTTTAGTCGTTTTTAATTAGTTAATTTTTCGTAATGGCAATGGTACACGATATACGTAGCCATAGAGTACCTAGTAGATTGTCTATGAATGACACTAATCGATAAGAAAAAAGGTTGAAGGTGGTTCGTTCGGGCGCGCACGCGCTAATTTTCGTTTTTGTCCACCTTTTCGTATTTCGGTCGCGTATGCGCAAATCTTTCGTTATCGTATAGTATTCTCTCGCAAAATAGCCACTGTATGTTAAATTTGTTGTAAAATAAGTATAGAAATAAAAATAAGAGTGTGAAGTGTTCGACGATCAACGCTCCGAGTCGTCGTGTTCAGGGAGAGGTAACTGTAGGCGACTCCAAGGTAAGACTAGCTAGCTCGAGCTTAGGTGAAGCCGAAGGTACCTGCTGCCCTGCTTCGAGGCTGCGACCATCAGCAGCATAGGTTGGTTAGGTAGCTTGACCGTTAGACACCTTACACTCGACCACCTTTCGTTTGGTAATACAGTCCACTAACTTATCTGTCCAGCGGCAGAGAGTCGCCGTTTGGGTGGATACCCGGACAATTCGGTCTGGGAACACAACAGTATGTATTTAATTAACTCATTACTATACAACGTATAACGTAACGTATGTACTACACAACTCATAACTATACGATCAAAAACATTTATAATAATATGTACGTGTGATTGGAACGCTATTTCTGCAAATAACTTAAGTGTTTGCGTTGCATACACCTCGCTCTTATGGCCTAAGATATAGACAGCAAATTACAATGAAACCATTTTCAAAGGCTCCCCAACAAACAAATACGTCGTATAAGTCTTGACTTGTACGACTTAAAGTTGGATAGCAGTCTTACAATGGTAATGATATGACTACCAGGTCCTATAGAAGTTTTTAATGTAACTAATTAGTCGTGCGACAAATATGTCATAGTAAACTGGTCTTAGCAACGTTGGGGTGACTTAACTATATGACGTTATATTACGTCTTAGCTAAAACGTTTGTACGACAACGCAATAGTCATACTAACGTTATAGTCCGATAAATGTTTTGAACTGACCAAATTATGTCTTTGGAAAACCTTTATATGACATTTATATAACGTGCATATTGTATAGACGTTTTCACACAGACGTTTATATAACAACCTCTATCTTGTTTTATAGCGGTCAATTAAAGACTCTTAAATGACTTGGTTGTTTATTGACGACTCAAATATAACCTTTATATTACATGATGTCCGTTTAATGTCATGTCCTGACTTTAATCAAACTTGCAGTCGCATTTAAATCAGGTTTTGACTTTATAATGACTAGGCGGCCATATTTACGAACTTTTGATGAAATTTTGTTACGAAAATGGAATCAAAAAAATCGTAGAGACGTTAACGAGACTTAGATTAACGAGAATTTTGGTGAATATTCACAATATGAAAAGGGTTTTTTATGTTTCTTGAGGAACCCTAATAGCTAGCTGTCATGGCGACCATTATCATCATCATCGGGTCGTATAGAGGTAAGTTTGCGACAAAAGCAACATGTCGGACATTTTTAGAAAAAAACCTATTTTTATTAATAAAAATCTATTGATTTTAACACAAAATTACGAGGGGGCATGAAAATCTTAATAGTATTCACATAGGTATATTATCATAAAACTTCAGTCCCCAGTCGAACTCAATAGCATAAGAGACAGATAAAGTAAGTAAGATGTGAAAATGAAATAAACTCAGCTAGCATTTATTTCCTTGTAATTATTTATTTTACACTAAAATCTTGAAAAGAAACCACAATTACGCGTTGCCACGAACAAGAATACGAATGAGTCTTACAAGTATTGTCTCTTGACTCAAATAAAACGTTTTAGTCATTCAGTAACACCTGTACGACCACAATACAACAAAGAGACGAAAGTTATTGTTATCCCATAACATTTGTACGACTTTTGAATGACGTTAACGAAGTTGGCTCGAGGCTTCTGTATGACCATTATACGACCATTGAGGTCGTATAACTGGGGCCATTTTCGCGTTTAGTAAACGTTATTATAACGTTAGTATGACTTAACTATTGCGATGTATGGTATTCAGATGACGTTTACTAAACCTTTATACGACATTAAATTGTTACTTGGGTCTGTAGCAAGTTTGTAGAACAAAACGCAGGAGCAAAGACCGTAAGAAATAATAACACGGATATTGGCAAAGTTGGCGAGAGTTGGCATCGTATGAGCCCACTCGATTGTTTTGTCTGTTCCTTTGTCACTTAAACCAGCACGTGTTTCGCGTACTGAGAGTATGGGAAAAAATGGGGCGTAATGCGAATTCCGATTGTTGTTCTTCAGTAAATTGGAGAATTCGTTGCCTATAAAACGTCATTTTATCATATTTATATCGTTGAATACGGGACTATTCACAAATTATTTGTAATAGTATTTTTTTTTTACATAGCAGTTATTTTTTATTTTTCTTTACCATAAAATATATGTGAGCGAAAAAAAAATGATGAGAGAAAAAAAAAATATGTGAGCAGCGATGGCCGAGATGAGCAGCGATGGCCGAGTGGTAAAAAACCGCGGTCTTCAACGCGACCGACCCCAGGTTCAAATCCTCGGCGCGCACCTCTGACAAAGATATTTGTAATGTGCGCATTTATCGCTGCTCCACGGTGATGGAAAATATCGTGATATTCAATTAATTACGACGTTTTCCATCGTCATGCATGCTTCAGAGAAATTCATAATTTCCTGAAAGCATGACGTCCAACAATCCGCACTCAGCCAACGTGGTGGACTACGGCCTAAATCCCTCTCACTTATGAGAGGAGACTTGTGCCCAGTAGTGGGACATAAAAAAGGTTGAAAAAAATAATATATAGTAATATCTGTTGTCACGGGGTTGGTAATGGCGCTCGTCCCAAATGATATGATCAATTATGATTTTATTTTCTTCTCTTCTCGAGGTCTTTATTTGATGGATATACGAGTAGATCCTAGAGTATGTTTTGTACCGCTGGTCCTAGTAACTCGGAATTCAGAATATGGGCATGACATTTATTCTGAACGTAGCAAGTGACAAAAAGGGGACAGTCAGAGTGGCAGGCGATCACGGAGGGAGACGGCGCCCTAGGAAGGACACTGGCGTGTGCGTCATTGTGCGTTGCACAGGAGAGTAACCCCAAGTTGGATCCGTTTGGGACCACCGCACATGGAAGACACAAGTGTGTTCTGAAGGGTTCCAAGTCTTCCAAGAGCTGAATATCAAATCCCTCCTAATTATACAACTTTGATACAAAAACAAAAATTGAAAAACGTTGACCTATAATTTTTCATAATTCATAATTCATAATTGTGTGAGACACTATTTTTTTCACAAAGTTTGGCAATAAAAGTATATATTTAATTAACTCATTACTATACAACGTATAACGTAACGTATGTACTATACAACTCATAACTATACGATCAAAAACATTTATAATAATATGTACGTGTGATTGGAACGCTATTTCTGCCAATAACTTAAGTGTTTGCGTTGCATACACCTCGCTCTTATGGCCTAAGATATAGACAGCAAATTACAATGAAATCCTTTTCAAAGGCTCTGTAGCAAGTTTGTAGAACAAAACGCAGGAGCAAAGACCGTAAGAAATAATAACACGGATATTGGCAAAGTTGGCGAGAGTTGGCATCGTATGAGCCCACTCGATTGTTTTGTCTGTTCCTTTGTCACTTAAACCAGCACGTGTTTCGCGTACTGAGAGTATGGGAAATAATGGGGCGTAATGCGAATTCTGATTGTTGTTCTTCAGTAAATTGGAGAATTCGTTGCCTATATAACGTCATTATATTTATATCGTTGAATACGGGACTATTCACAAATTATTTGTAATAGTATCTTTTTAACATAGCAGTTATTTTTTGTTTTTATTTACTATAAAATATATGTGAGCAGCGATGGCCGAGATGAGCAGCGATGGCCGAGTGGTAAAAAACCGCGGTCTTCGACGCGACTGACCCTAGATTCAAATCCTCGGCGCGCACCTCTGACAAAGAAATTTGTAATGTGCGCATTTATCGCTGCTCCACGGTGATGGAAAATATCGTGATATTTAATTAATTACGACGTTTTCCATCGTCATGCATGCTTCAGAGAAATTCATAATTTCCTGAAAGCATCACGTCCACCAATCCGCACTTGGCCAACGTGGTGGACTATGGCCTAAATCCCTCTCACTTATGAGAGGAGACCTGTGCCCAGTAGTGGGACATAAAAAAGGTTGAAAAAAATAATATATAGTAATATCTGTTGTCACGGGGTTGGTAATGGCGCGCGTCCCAAATGATATGATCAATTATGATTTTATTTTCTTCTCTTCTCGAGGTCTTTATTTGATGGGTATACGAGTAGATCCTAGAGTATGTTTTGTACCGCTGGTCCTAGTAACTCGGAATTCAGAATATGGGCATGACATTTATTCTGAACGTAGCAAGTGACAAAAAGGGGACAGTCAGAGTGGCAGGCGATCACGGAGGGAGACGGCGCCCTAGGAAGGACACTGGCGTGTGCGTCATTGTGCGTTGCACAGGAGAGTAACCCCAAGTTGGATCCGTTTGGGACCACCGCACATGGAGGACACAAGTGTGTTCTGAAGGGTTCCAAGTCTTCCAAGAGCTGAATATCAAATCCATCCTATTTATACAACTTTGGTACAAAAAAAAATGAAAAACGTTACCCTATAATTTTTATAACATTTTTTATTACTTTTCACACTCATATTCCCACAGTAGGGTAGTTATATGTCGTGGGTAACGTGAACACACACCCAGACCGAGAATATAAATTTAACTCATCATTCAAATTTCTGTTTCGCCGGGAACTAAGCCCGGGAACCCTTTGATTGACAATCCGTAAATCCATGGTAACCATTGCGCCACGCAGGTGGTCAATAATGATGAAAAACTTAAGTTTTTTTCTCTTTAATTACTTCACTTCACATCTTTCTCTTCTTTTTCGGTTTCTGACTCTCTGTGGATGTACTCGCGAGGAAAAGCCAGTTATTTAAAAAAGTTTCTTTAGAGTAAGTATGTATATTACACTCAGAACTTATATTTCTTTCTTACCTATATTTATTCGCGAAATAATTACTGTGACTTAAGAGGCCGTATACGTAATTTTGCCGATTTCGCTGATTTCTTAATCACAATAATGATTAGAACTAGGGTATTTTCCAAGAGGATGAAGGTATCTTTGTGTTTATTCGTACAAAACGAACATCAATGAAAGCAATCGGTCTCCAAACAATAAATCCGGGGACCGTTGGGAGATATTCCACTTTTACTTTCTCTCCTTAGAAACCTACTTACAAAATACTTGTAATACTAAATGCTTAGTATATAAATTTCTATTGGTATTATTGGCACGCACACATTTTTAAATTGTGCCATAGCGGGACGCTATTTTTATTTTATATAGCTATTTTTAAAATTGATAAATGAAAAAAATGAACGCTACATACTCATGGCCCTCACTAGGATTCCCTGTGTCGTGGGTACCATGGACACATAAAGACAGAAACACAAACACCCAGTCCGAGAACACAAATTTAAACTCATCATTCAAATTTCATTTTCGCCGGGAATCCAACCCTCTGATCGGCTGTCCGGCATAGTAACCATTGCGGTAAATGGTTCGTCAATAATAATTAAAAATGTTCATAAATAATAATATTATTCAACCGATGTCTTCTTCGTCTTCGTCTTCTACGACTTTTTTATTAGTTCGACCTGGTACATGAGAGGAAGTAGGAGTGTCGGTCCTGGATTGTTTTATTTCAAATGGAGTTGTTTTAAGCCCTAAATAAATATGCATTAAATGTAAGGAATTAACACACTCAATTTAAGGAGTACTTTTAAAAGAACCTTGTGGTAAATATTATTAACCTTACTGTAACTATTTTATTAACTTGAATTTGTGCTCATAAATCTGTGTAAATACACACTTTTAAGTCTAGTTAGTAGTACATATTAGTTTTATTATTTTTATTATTTCCTTCACAATACTATAGCGGATGATAGCCGAATGAAGCCGAGAATGCCCGAAACAACGTTGACACTCATCAGGGCTTTCATCGCGCCGTATCGTAAAAGCACTTTATGGTATGAATTTGGAATGCTACTGTGAGCTACTGAGAGTGAGAGGAAAACCTCTGTTGCCGATATGTTGTCGTTTCACAACCTAAAGTAGGTTCGAAGCCTACATGAGTCCCTTTTCTCTATCTAGGAACTAAAATCTAGGAACCTTACACATCATTTTAATAACAATCTTATTAAACTCTAAAACTAACCCAAATTCGAGAATCTAATTGTTCTTAGTCCTCAGTCATATTTGTGTTTCTTACTTTACGTTACCTTTTAATAATAAGGACAAATGGATTGTTGAAAATTATTTATTTAAAATAAATGAGCCGAGATGAAAAAAAAAAGAGTGGTAAAAAAAACGTGGTCTTGGACGCGACCGATACTGGGTTCAAATCCTCGGCGCGCACCTCTGACAAAGAAATTTGTAATGTGTTCAGAGATAAATATCGCTGCTCCACGGTAATGGAAATATCGTGATATTTAATTGATTACGATGTTCTCCGTCGCCGTGCATGCCTGAGAGGAATTTATGATTTCTCGAAAGCATGACGTCCACCAATCCGCACTTGGCCAGCGTGGTGGACTATGGCCTAAATCCATCTCACTTGTGAGAGGAGACCTGTGCCCAGCAGCGGCATATAAAAAAGGTTGAAAAAAGTTAACCAAATAAACTGACTTCAACTACGATATTAAATAATAATTCCCAATTAGTTTATTATGATACTTTTTTTGAGAATGTCTATTAAAACAATTTTGGAGTCGTGCCCTTAGAAAAAGGTGTAGGTACTTTTCGTTCTGAATAATGACCGACATCAATAAAATCAGCTTTATAAGACCATTTGTTACATTGCCATTTACAATTGCCAAGAATAACATTAATAAAAGATGAAGAAGATGGTGAAGTTAGTCTTCCTATAATTATTAAATAGGTAATTATAATGATATACAACTCAATGTGACAAAAGAGGTTTTAGAACTTGCTGATTTGACTTTGAATTTGAAATAGCCATGGAACACACACAACCTTAAGCAAGCCTAAAGCTTATGGAATAGCCTTGCTGCTGTTCCATAAGCTGATGAACCTCTCATATACGTCTAGCCGGTAGATGCACACATTCGCCGAAACACAAAAGCATTGCTCTACAGCAGACATGTGTGCATCTACCGGCTAGACGTATATGAGAGGTTCATCAGCTTATGGAACAGCAGCAAGGCTATTCCATAAGCTTTAGGCTTGCTTAAGGTTGTGTGTGTTCCATGGGCTGCTACATGAATCAAATCAAATCAAAAATATTTATTTTATATTACGAATACAAAATATTCGCTTAATAAATGCCATTTTTTCCCGGTCATCGCCTTTAGGTGCCAGTTTGGGCTAGATGTTGAGCTGAGACAAAAAAGGCGGCGGAAAAAGCTCCCAGCAGTACTCTTTTTAAATTATATAATCGAGATAACAGTATGGCTATGGGCCCATAATGGGCACACGTGACTGCTGATCATGTGGGACACTATAAATGACCTAAAAATCAAAGGAAAGTATTATTGATCACGGAATCCTAGAAAGCGCGGCATCAGAATCTAAAGTAATATTTGACTCCAGTGTACCCCCAGCCCGTTTGAAAGTAGTTACAGCTTTACGACCATCCCCTGAATATTTGAGTGAGATGAAGTGATAAAAAATGTTGCCTTTCCGATTGGCGATCCCGGGATAGATGGGACACTCGGAATTCTGATCGTCTATTTTTGGGTACTGAAACTAAATTTGAAAAAAAATACCCAGGTTATGATTAGAACTTTTGAAACTTGACTTCAGGAAATATTTATTTGTGCATTCCTAATCTGAGTGTTTTTTATTGTTGACAATATGTATTTATTATGGTATCCATGCAAAAGGCTTTAAAAGTCCACTGCTGGACACAAGCGTCCACAACTTCGTCCGATCCTACGCCTCTGAATCCAATGGTTTCCTTTTCCCTAGTCTTCTTCGGGTCGTTAACCTAATATGTAATATTTCTTGATTTTTATAATGAATCGCATTTCAACCCAACTTCATTCTTTTTATTTTTGTATTGTGGGCTTCGTGTGGGTGGGTATCGTTGGAATGCGTGTGCGCCGGGCGCCGGGCGCGGTGACGTCGGCCAGGGATGGCCGAGATGTTAGAAGATCGGCATCCGCCGGCGCGGCGCCCGGGTTCCGCTCGGACTTGCGAAGACACACCAGGTGTGTGTGTCTGTGTGTATGTTGTATGTGCGTATATGTGTATGTATGTATATATGTGTTTAATAAATAATAAACATAAATATAATATTACATGTGTGTTGCTGTATACAGTGTAAATATTAAATTACATATAATAAATATGTGGGAGTAGCCCACAGTATAAAAACCCAGCGGTATAAATAAATAAATAACGCTACACACTCATAGCCCCACACTAGGATTCCCTGTGTCATGGGTACCATGGACACACACAAAGACAGAAACACAAACACACAGACCAAGTACATAAATTAAAACTCATTATTTCAATTTCTGACTCTCCGGGAATCGAACCCGAGACCCTCCGAACGGCACTCCGGCATGGTAACTATTGCGCCACACGGCTTGTTATGTTACTACGTTAGTCAAATAGTTCTACAGAGACATTTTATTATTCGTTTCAAAGACTTTCTGATGATTTAAAGATATCCAACAGTGAACTTGTCTATAAACGGTATATTTACTGACCCGCATTGGATAAGCGTGGTGGTGCAAGCACCAGACATTACTCGGTCAGATCCGTGCCCGTGCCTAAGCTTGTCTCTCCACGCTGAATGAAGCATAATTCACATTAAATTTATTAAATATCTTGACGTAAGTGTACTATTGTATAATGTAAGTTAATAGTGATAAATTATTGAATTATTATCAATTAAATTCAATTGAACTGCTTTATAATTTGCACGTCGCACGACTTTGTACGACAAATCGCCGCTTCTCATGAAAAGTGTACAAAGTCAAAAATTTTGCGAAATCAAGTTAAATATACAGAAATACTAAGAATCACCTACTCTTGCTCTTGAAAAGTATCTAAAGAGGCTACTTTCAAAAAGTGCCGCCAGGGGAGCTAATGTTCAGTTTTAAATTGGCATGATTTTACGTACCTTTCGCGCAAAAACATTACAATCTTTAGTTGTGTCACAGATTTCGCAGGCTACACTTAGAGTTCCTCGTAAAAAGTGTACTAAAACGAAATAACGACCTAAAGGTAAGTTCAGTTTCTCTGTAATATTGTCTTAAATCAAATTTATATGGTTTTTGACAAAAGGATGACCAAACACTTAACAAATTCTTCTCTAAAGGACTGTACAATCTCAAAATTAAATAGTTTTATTGAGTAATTTTTTGAAACTTGAAACGGAAATTTATTCATCATATCCGTATTATTTCTTGATTGTTCGTTTTTAACGTTACATTTTGTTTATATCTTCTTTGATTTTTTATTAACCATTAATCGTTAATGCTCGTATTACCTACTCTACTCAGAAAGATTGATAGTTTTTATTTCATTCAAAGTACTAATGTGTCATGATACAAGACTTCAATATACTAGTTACTTATTATGATAGTAAAGAATAGTCAGTTTCACAGTCTTTGGATAAATCTTTGGATAGGCTCTCTCTTGTTGAAAATTGGTACCTATACATATTATTTCTCGTATTTTTAAATAATCTGGAAGATAATAACTACATTCTGGAAGTCTGCGGATCTAGTACTTAAACTTAAAAGATGTTATCGTATTACAACACTGAATAAACTTCCAAAAATTTGATTATAAAATAAGTGTTATGTTGCTATGTTACTCTTGATTATTACAGAAAACATGTAATCATTGATGTAAAGAATTTATATTAATTAAAATCTAAAAGGAAGGATTTATATTGTTGATAGTATTTTATGGTTTTTGATACTTTTTAAGTTTTATTAATTTATATCCTATTGATAGGAAGAAAATTGTTTTCTTTATTTTATAAAACCCGACTAAAACACTCAGTTATTATGATTCTGTGATTTTCCAATAAAAACTGTATTAATGTATGATTGTTTCATTGAAAAAACGCCATTGATAACTTCTTTAATACATTAAAATAACTATCGAATATCTAAATTATGAGCAATTTCTTTCTAAAAAAGTAGCTAAAGTCAAAACGACTTAATTTCAAAAAATTTTTTTCATGACTTGGCTTTTTAAATATTTACTTACAATAATTTATTTGATGAGCTAAAGGGATGAACTTTTTTTTAAAAATAAGAACGACTGTCGAACTTTATAAATAACGCTTTTATTAACGGTTCAATTTTCAAAACGCTCTCCTGTAAAGTTAGCTAACTTTGAGATTGTACACTATTCATGAGAAGCGACGAAATATGAAAGACTATTATTTTAACCTGTAAACATCTATTAATCACATTTATGCAAATCAAATTATTTTATTCTGTTCTAGACTGTTCTATTCTATTCTATTCTGCTCCAAAGTGGGTTGGTGTGTTTGAATATGTTTAAGAAAGAACAGGGACTTTTTCTACGCTTTGTCCCACATTTACACATCTTATTCCTAATTGCGCTCACGTATAAAATTAATTATTACGCTTATTGCGTACTTGTACAATGCTGGAACTATTGTAATTTATTACTTACCACCAAAAAGCCTGCTTGTCTTTAGCTTTAATTACTATTTTCTTCCAAGCAGAAAAGATACAGTTTGAATTAATCCATATGACACATATACCGCATCACTGCACTTTGCAGTTATTTCATATTGTGAACAATCAGAAACTTACCGTCCGGAAAACACGTAGTTACGTATCTGGGAATTAATTTGCGACCACAATCCGCAACCCACATTGCCTGAACCGTCAGAACCCGCCCCAAACGACCATCTGCTTATTACCACCCTACGTTCTATACGACTATCACAGTCACAACATCATACATCGCTGGTTTTGTTGAAGGTTACAATGAGAACGTTTTTACTGAGTTGTCAATGGATGTTGTGTATTTCTACGTGACGTATACGCCGATAAAGCGTTTACAAATACTTGAAATACCGCACGCGGCGAACAAAACATTACGAATATTAGAAAACTATGAATGACGCAACTGTTTCTGTTATTTCAATGCAAATGAAAATTACCCAAACTATTATTTGAAATGATTCAAAACGATGTAACATTAACATTTTAATAAGATCAATTCAAAGATATATAGTAAATAGAATGTTATGCAAACAAAACCAGTCCCTAGATCATAAGTATTTGAGAGAATAATATTATGTTAATTTTCCTGAACGTAGGAGATTCAAAATCTGTGAGCAGGACATTTACTAAAAGCTGGCACTTGCAACATATTCATTAGTGCATAATAAATAATACATATTATGCATTAAGTTAACATAAAACTGCAATCCTGATCACACTTACGGGTTACCTTTACAGACTGCCAATCGGGACTCCTGGGTTAGACATCTGGTAAAGCAGACATTTTGAATGATAGTGTGTTCTTGGTTTGGGTATGTATTCCTTTCTATTATACCCACGACACAGTTAGGCCTAGTAATATATTGATTATGTATAGGGTATATGTATGTATAGTATATATGTATGAAATTTAAAAAAAATAGGGCTATAAGTATGAAGTTTTTTTTCATTTTTTTTTTATTTGTATGCCCTTCTTCATTCGGCTAAAACAAAATGAAGCTCTAACTAAATCAAATATAGTTTTAAAATTTGTCAACCGTTCCGTGTGAAACAGCCTATACATCTGCAGGGAATTCGCTGACCGTGTCACGAGAATAACAAGAACCCATTCTGTTGTAATTCATTTATCATCTAATGCGTCTTATTTATATTGAGCACCTGCAATGTTTGTTTACTGCAGATATATCTAATACCTTTAAACAAGTAATTCTTTTACATTATTATAATAATTTTAATCTCGAAAACTGCTCCAAAGCTTTTCATTAAATTTAGTACCCACGGGACTTCGGGGATGATACATCAATCCAGCTAGGTTTCATTTTTAGAAATTGTCGTTTTATCCGTATTTTCAGCGATAATCAACTTAAATATGAACTCAAAAATATAACTCTTCTTAACATCTATTGGAGAGAATTAATAATATTGTGGCGTAGAACCACGGAGTTCCAAATAACCCGCACATTCGCTTTCTCTGTGTGTAGAACGCCGTCAAACGTCATCCGCCGTTCAAACATATGACAATGTCGATTTTAAAAGAGCTCTATAAGAATTTCGTTGATCGAATTAAAGATTGCTTCTTGTGCGAATGGTTACATAGGCTAAATACGGAGATAGAGAGCCGAGTTCAAACCTCAACCATATTTCTTTTTTTTATGCGACAATATTTTTTAATTGCTGTTTTGTTTCAAATTAAAGTAAATTATAAAAGCAATTGTTTTTATTCATTTTATATTTTTTATATTTATTTATACCAACTAAACGTCCAAAATGCTACTTTATTCAATGTCGGACACGGATTTTATATCAGTCTTTGTAGCGGGGTCCATAGTATAAGCCCCGGCAAGCATTTGCAATATAAAATCATTTGTTTCGACCACAGGGATCTTAGATGTTAGTAAAAATACAAATCTTAAGGTTTATGTTAGTAAACTTTAAAACGAACAAACTAAACCTTAAAACGATATGTAAGATATGCGCGATTATTCAGCACGAGCACCATAATGACAATGGTTCATGTACTGCCAATCAAACCTGTAATAAAATGCCCTCAGGATGCCATTGGAACAGGCCCACACCCTGCGTACCAGGAATGTGCAGCGTTTACGCACAGTGGTGTTAAACAATCCACACGTGCATCCGTGAACATACCTGACGCGCTACAGTAACAAGTCGGACCCAACAGCGTCCTGAATGCAGTATTCAACACGCAGGCATTGTACTGTTTTTGCGTGTAGTCCACCCACGCGCCACAGTAAAAAGTCGGACCCAACAGCGTCCTGAATGCAGTATTCAACACGCAGGCATTGTACTGTTTTTGCGTGTAGTCCACCCACGCGCCACAGTAACGAGTTGGACCCAACAGCGTCCTGAATGCAGTATTCAACACGCAGGCATTGTACTGTTTTTGCGTGTAGTCCACCCACGCGCCACAGTAAAGAGTCGGACCCAACAGCGTTCTGAATGCAGTATTCAACACGCAGGCATTGTACTGTTTTTGCGTGTAGTCCACCCACGCGCCACAGTAACGAGTCGGACCCAACAGCGTTCTGAATGCAGTATTCAACACGCAGGCATTGTACTGTTTTTGCGTGTAGTCCACCCACGCGACACAGTAACGAGTCGGACCCAACAGCGTTCTGAATGCAGTATTCAACACGCAGGCATTGTACTGTTTTTGCGTGTAGTCCACCCACGCGCCACAGTAACGAGTCGGACCCAACAGCGTCCTGAATGCAGTATTCAACACCCATGCATTGTACTGTTTTTGCGTGTAGTCCACCCACGCGCCACAGTAACGAGTCGGACCCAACAGCGTCCTGAATGCAGTATTCAACACCCATGCATTGTACTGTTTTTGCGTGTAGTCCACCCACGCGCCACAGTAACGAGTCGGACCCAACAGCGTCCTGAATGCAGTATTCAACACCCATGCATTGTACTGTTTTTGCGTGTAGTCCACCCACGCGCCACAGTAACGAGTCGGACCCAACAGCGTCCTGAATGCAGTATTCAACACCCATGCATTGTACTGTTTTTGCGTGTAGTCCACCCACGCGCCACAGTAACGAGTCGGACCCAACAGCGTCCTGAATGCAGTATTCAACACCCATGCATTGTACTGTTTTTGCGTGTAGTCCACCCACGCGCCACAGTAACGAGTCGGACCCAACAGCGTCCTGAATGCAGTATTCAACACCCATGCATTGTACTGTTTTTGCGTGTAGTCCACCCACGCGCCACAGTAACGAGTCGGACCCAACAGCGTCCTGAATGCAGTATTCAACACCCATGCATTGTACTGTTTTTGCGTGTAGTCCACCCACGCGCCACAGTAACGAATCGGACCCAACAGCGTCCTGAATGCAGTATTCAACACACAGGTACTGTACTGTTTTTGCGTGTAGTCCATCCACATACTGCTCGTGTAAAAGGATGTGCTGTAAGCTCTAAAGAGCGTTACTTTTACAGGGATAGAATAACGAGCGAACCTACAAGCGATCATGTTCGCTGACAATGCCATGTGCTCTCTCTCTATATCCGCATTATCTTTCAGGTCAAAGGATACTATATGACACAGGTACTTGAACTGAAAAACCTTTCTTAACTGTGTATCTTCTTAACGGAAGTTATGCCTATGAAAGTTGTTATGTGTAATTGATTGTAAATTTTAATTATGATGATGTCCTATCTAAGAATTACCTAAAAGTAACTAAACCAAAGTACCTAAAATTTCTCAAAGGCATAGCTTGGTCTATGTGGTGGACGTTGGCATTAGTCCGTCAATTCTGAAAGAAGACCTGTGCCCAGTAGTGGGATATTAAAAAGGGCTGACAAAATCAGTTTGAAATAATTTCATGAGTGTTTCTGTGCACAGTCTTCAGTTACGAGTGCTATATTTCATTAAATTTCCGTAGCCTCAAACATACCTAAAATTTCTTGAAGGTATATCTACAAATACGCACTTATCCTACGTAGTTTAGCGTACTAAATACTTGTCAAATCTGAGAGGTTTGAAGAGGGTTGAAAAAAATTTATCTAAATGAAATGAAAACTTAAAACCCTTTTAAAACTCTGTTGTTCTTGTAGACTGACCATTTTTCTTAATAAAATAATTATATACTTAAACGCGAAGAGCTCACATAAAGTAGTACAATCACCGGGGCGGCCTAAAACTTTCGTGTTGAATGTTTGATAGCTGTTCAAAGTTTCAACAATAATTGGGGATTTTCAGTGAATGAGCAGCATGAATTATTATACTGATGAAAAGGAGGCTCGTTAGTAGATCTGATGTAGTTGTTCTGAAGTTAAATGAGCAAGGTGGAACTTTCCTCTAGAATCTCGTATTTATTGTTGTAATGGCTAAGGAAAAGTTGATTAATTTTTTATACGTTTTGGAAAATTATAGAATAAGAGCAACCAATACGTTTTCATAAGCCTTTAATATGAATAATTGTGCAATCGATCCCCCTTTGTACAAAAAGCCCTTTGAGGTTAGGTTGTTCAAAATTTTTGTAATTTTTTACATATATATAAGTATCGCAAATATATAAAATTACCGTTTTTATTGATAAAGCTAATTTGTTGATGCCTTAGGATAATTGCAATTACATTATAGAAACCAAGTTCGCGCGCCCAAATTGAAGCATGTAAAAAATTGGTTGGATTAATGGCACCAAACGCCGGGCCGCTCCGTAAGACTGACAGACAGGTTAAATTTTATCACAACACTTTTTTAAAACAAAAGAAGTCTAATAAAATAACTTTTCGCAGTGTTTTCAATATTTTGTAGTATTTTATAGTTAATTTGGTCGAAATAAAAATATTTTGTTTGTCATGACAGCTGTAGAAATCTATTTAGTGCTTCAATTTTGACAGCGCACTTGTATGAAGTCACTCATTCTATACGTATTTATTCTAAGGTTGATGCACAAAGTTGTAAAAAGAAAAGAGAAGACTCAAGTTTTCGTGTTGAATGTTAGATAGATGTTCAAAGTTATAACAACAATCGATGGGTCGATGATTGAGCAGTGTGAATTATTATAGTGACGAAAGGCAAGCTCGTTAATGGATCAGATGTAGACATTTAAAAGTTTAATGAGCAGTGTGAAACTTTTACACAAGATTACTTATTATTTGTCAAAGTCTCATTTAAGAGAAGTAAGAAATAAACTTCATTATTTATGACAGAATTTATAATTAAAGATTAGTGGGGGTCAAGCAGTAAAGATCAGCTCGCGCTGATGGCCCGATTTCTAAATACATACCTATTTATTTATTGAATTGTTTGATTTAGTCGATGGGTTATAAACGTAGAATGAAATGAATAGAAAATAAAATAAAATAATAAAATTATAATCAAACAAAATAGAATTACATAATAAATAATTTTGTCCGCGGCATAAAAACCTGGGAGGTTTTTTTTCCGCAAGCTTTTTTTCCTCTCAGTGTACAAAAACCCATCCTGGTGGGTGGCCAAAGCTGATGACGGCAAACCTCGTATGGTTTAAATAAAATAAACGCATGGTTCATAAAATAAATTATTATAAAAAGCACAAAATTGGGTTTACGTCTAATTAATTAAAACTTTACAAATGTAAAACTACATACTACTTTAATGTTTCTTATGTACCCTTCTTATATATATATATCCCGTCGGTATAAAATCCCTACTCAGGAAATCTGTAATATAATACAGAGAGTTTTTCCACGATAAATAATATCAATCCTGATAATAGAGCTCTACGTACATATTATTATATAATCGTATAAGTAATAAAGAAACAAAACCAGCAAGGTGCTGGTCAGCACGTAGGGTTCCGTACCATTATTTAAAAAAAAACACGTTTATTGTATGTGAGCCCTCTTAAATATTTATTTTATTCTATGTTCTAGTATATGTTGTTATAGCAGCAACGGAAATACATCTGTGAAAATTTCTAATGTCTAGCTATGACAGTTCATAAGATATATAGTCTGAGGACAGACAGACGGACGGACAGCGGATGCTTAGTAATAGGGTCCCATTAGCACCCGTCGGGAACGGAACCATAAAAACCGCTTCTATTTTCCTTATTAACAGAGAGTACCGCCGAAACACGCACAGGAATAAATTGCGATTTAACGCACTGAATGGGAAAATGGCCCTCCGGACGTGAAGTCGCTTTTTACAAAGCTACTTTTGCTTTGGTATTTAGCACCTTAGCCCTAAAAAAGCTGAACATTGTGAAAAATGGAGGCAAATAACAACCGCTAAGGAGTTGCACTAAGGACACGACCTTCAGTAATGAAGAACGAGTATACTATATAATAGTAAGATGGTAAGTTCAAGCTTACTATTATTCTACAGCAATTTGGATCCCAAGTACAAAAAAAAAGTGTGGTAATAGTATATTTCATTACAAGTGCGGAAAGGCTGTCATTGCAAGGAGTTCCGACAAATGTCTACCCGAGCCGAGGCGCAGCCGAAGGTGAGGGTTGACAGTCGGAACTCCTTCCAATGACGGTTCCGCACGTGTACTGAACAATTATTTTTAATACAGTTGCGAAAAAATGAAGCAATTTAATAAAATAATAAAATCTCTCAAAGAACATTTTTGAAAAATGGCACCAACCGTAAAAGAATATCTATATGCAGAGATTTTTTTTGTTTTCTTCACCCATTCTGGGTAGGCAAAGGGAATTATGCCCATACAGCCAAGTCTTCACTAGAATTTTTTTATTGATATGGAATGAAAATGTTAATGAGATGAAATGAAATGAAACCTAACCTAACTCATTTAATAAAATCATTAAATCTGATATTGAAACAAATTAGTAGCTTCTTTTTAGAAATATTTGCATGAATCATAAAAACTTCTAAAACTAATTAGTGGTTGTTTTTTTTTAATAGACATTATTTTGACAGTTGTAGACAAAAAACACGAGTGTGTAATAGCCCACTTCCCGCACGCTATACGTCCCTGCAATACGCCACTTTTTGAGCAACTGTATTAAAAAAACTATTTTCCAACAATCCGCAATCAGAACTATTATGGTATATACTTTTTTCTTGCAATAGCACCTCCCTCCATCCACATAGGATACATGCACATGCAACAATAAAAAATATACACCAACATACATGTACGTACCACCACTCGCAAACCGTTGTAGAGTCAATAATCCTGATGATGCTCTGTTTTGGGGCGAAACACGGTGATAGTAATGTAATTTTTACCGACTTCCAAAAGGAGCAGGTACCGTATTCGGCTGTAGGTATGTATTTTTTTTATAAATGTTCACCGATTACTCCGCCGTTAGTGGAACGATTTTCAAAATTCTTCGTCATTGTTCGTATGCGTATACTCCCGAGGTGGTCCCATTGTCACCAAGTCAGGATCTGATGATGGAATCCCAGAGAAATCGGGGGAACTTTAAAATTTTACTGGCACACACATTCTTTTTCTTATACTTTCTGAAGTATAAGAGATATTTGTGCATAGTCAGCATCACCTCATGTTGCTGAGCTGATGATTGAAGGTACAGCGTCGGTTAGGAGTTGAGGACAAATTCTTTCAACAAATTGTTTTTCGAAATCTTACATTCCCGAGGTTGTCTAACTGTCATCAAGTCAAACTCTGATGATGGGATCCCAGAGAAATCGAGGGGAACATTCAAATTTTGTAACACAATAATTGATTTTCATATATTTATTAAAGCAAAACAGACATTTGTGTATAATTATCGTCAAATCATGTTGCTGAGCTGATGATGGAAATTACTGCGACAGTTAGGAGTTGAGAGCAAATTCTTTCAATATATATTTTTTTGTTCAAATACTTATACTCCTAAGGTGGTCCAACTGTCACCATGTCAAAATCTGATGATGAGATACTAGGAAAATCGAGGGAAACACTGAATCTTTATAGGCACATACATTGTTTTCATCATATTTTAGCATAATACAAATATTCATGCCCGGTAATTATCACCTCATGTTTCTAAGCTGATTATTGAAGGTACAACTCCTCAAATGTTAGGAGTTGTGAGCAAATTCTTTCAATAATTTATACGTTCAGATGGACCGATAGTATTCTTTCAGGCTATTAGATTTACATGATTATAAAAGGCAAATCTCATTGATGTTTAAAAGTTAGGTGGAAAATTTTCCAATTATCCATGTAGAACCGATTTCAAACGGTAAAAGATAAAATTGTTCAAAAATAGAATCGATTTCAAACGGTAGAAAACAACATTGTTCAGTACCTACTTGATCTTGCTTATGGTAATGACTCTTAAAACTACTTTTGGAGTCGGGCCCTTCAAGTAAGATCAAGTAGGTACTGAACAATTTTAATTTTACTGTTTGAAGTCGGTTCTATTTTTTTTTTTGTTAAAAACTTAATTAATTTTGTTATTAATTAAGTTTCCACAAATAAAAAAAAATTTTGTACTCGTAAGCAGCTTATATAATTGTACGAGTAACACGAGAACTGCACTGTGTACTGCCAACTGTTTGGCGGAAATGTAAAATGAACTTGTAGACAGAACAAAAAAATAACGTTCACTAAGAGTTTGCAAAGGAACCGTACAGTGAATACAGAATATTTCATTTCATTTACAATATAATACTATACATACAATACAATACATACAATATACAATGTAAATGTAAGGATGCGGTTTAATAGCCAACCCACTGTTTGATGTTTTCATAACCGCCGTAAGGCCTCCGACAAGGTTAATGGTAGCTACATATGAATAGCAATAGGGGCCGTTGACTTAACGAGTCCTCTGAAACACGGAACTCGCGCATAAATTTTGTCACCAGCGGTCACCAATCTCACGCCCGACCGCGCCCGTATTTTTGAGCTGATAGATAGTTTGCATTCTACGTCAGCCGCACGGCCATGTGTGCTTCAATTTTCAATCTTTTATATCAATACATAATAATATAAATCCTTACAACAGAACTCTACGTATGTATTCGTATAAGTAATAAAGATAAAACCGCTTCTATTTTTCTTATTTACAGAGAGTACCGACGAAACACGTACAGAAAGAAATTGCGATTTAACGCACTGAATGGGAAAATTGTCCTCCAGACGCGAAGTCGCTTTTTAAATGCTACAGGCGTTTCCTTTCGTATCAAGCACCTATGTTTTATTAAGGTACCACAAAATGGTTGTTTAAGACATCAATAAAGTCTCTTCTATTGTGTTCAAACAATTTACTATCTCAATGTAATTACAAGTGTGGTGTGATTTGAAGTTTGTATTACTTTTATCATTAGACAATCAATAAAAAAAACAATCAAACAATCAATTCATTTGTAGTATAAGGTTTTAATACAGGTGTTTCCTTTATTATTAAGCATCTATATTTTTTTAGGGCAATTTTATTGTGGTACCAGGAAATGAACACTTAAGACGTCGATAAAGTTTCGTCTATTGTGTTCTAACAATTGCCTATTCAATAGTATATTTAGAGCGCTGTGTTGCTATTACTTTTATGATTGGACTAGAAAGATACAGTCACAACGATAATTCTTTCATACAAATATCAATAAAGGTATAATGGTATATCGACGGTATATAATCAATTTGTGCTAGTAAAATCACTCAGGATTAAAAGTACGATGAAGCCATTGCCATTGTAAACGTCTCATTCATTTCGTGTAATGAAATGATAAGTATTTTTTTACAGATGCAAATAAAATTAATATTCAAAAACACATATACATACTATGGGTAATTATCTACATAAAATAAATATGATAAAATTATTCAACTTGTGACCAACACGCATTCCTGAGAAAATCTGCCTTGACGAGCCGACGATTAAGTAATTAAAAGCATAGATAAACATCCTATTACGTTGAATTTTACAATGCAACAAGCAACAAAAGTGAGTGAGTATAGCACTAGATACAGAACTTTTCCAGTTCGCAGCCCAAAGAGTCCATTCGGAGCATTCAATTCGGAGTCGGCAACCGTTACAAAAACGAGCTGAGTGCAAGATGCATAACCCACTCGTTATAATGCTGTTAACTGTAGCCCATTGCACTGTGAAGCCAGTTTGCCGAATTTAACGATAAAATAGCTATCTCTACTTGTAAAACTAAATATATTTTTAATTATATGACATTAATCAAACACCTATGAGAACTATGAGAAGAACAATGTGGTAGCTTGACTAGCCTAACCTATTTTTTTGGTATCGGGGGTATAAACTGCACTTGAGAGGACTCCGGGATCTCCATTGGAACGCACCGGTGTCCTGCACGCGCAGCGCCCCAGAACCATTCCGATGCTGCCGAATCTGCCGATGCAGAGCCCCACTTTCCGATGCTTACGGCGGCATGCGACCACGCACACACCGCCGTCCTTCCCGGGGCTGCTGGCTGGCCGGATCAAGCTCCCACTCTCACCGCCTACATCCCCGAAAGCCTCCTTTTAGTCGCCTCTTACGATCAGGCAGGGGATACCGTAGCTCTATTCTTAATCCCGAAGCTACCAGGACCATATGCGGATCACACAATCAATAATCATATTAGACTCGGAGTAGCAACAAGCGCAACCGCATACGACCTCAGGAAAGATTCAGGCTTGTCTAAGGTTGTGTGAGTAGGTACGTAACAACACGCTCGTCTGTTACTAGGTATTTAAATTTAAAAGAAAACTTACACTAATTTGCACCAAGTATAAAATTTACATTACTTATAAATATCGATATCTTATTTGTGTTCCTGTAAATTATTCATTTAAATTGATGACCCGTGTGGCGCAATGGCCACCATGCCGGACTGCCGATCGGAGGGTCCCAGGTTCGATTCCCGGCAAGGCAGAAACTTAAATGATGAGTTTAAATATCTGTTTTCTTTCTGGGTGTTTGTGTCTCTGTCTCTGTGTGTATCCATGGTACCCACGACACAGGGTATATCTACCCTACTGTCTGGCTATGAGTGTGAAAAGTTGTTTATTTATTTATCTGAAAGAAAATAACACGCACATTCAACGGTAAGTACCGATTGCCCAAACCAAGCCATATGTGTGCTAGCGCTAATAAAATTTACACTAACAGCTTTGCCGAAGCTTTTAACAAGATGCCTTTATACGGTGCAGTGCACAGAGTAAGTTAAAAGTTTCATGTTTGGGAATTTTAGTCTCTTGACTCAATTTAGCCTGTGTAGGAATAAAGAACCACTTTGCTTTTTCCAAATAACAGAACGCATCCATCCATAATGAACACAATATGAAATTAAAAAATAAAACATTAAAAAACACAACACTGTGTCACACAGAAAAATATTTACATCAACGTTTTCGCAAGCTGATGAGATGATGCAGCCCGTGACCACAATACAAAGAGCGCCTGTGCCGTGACCTTCCAATACCATCAAAATAATTGTACGCATTATTGTTTTTAATTTTCCAAAATAAAACGCTTAGTACGGATTCTACGGATTTTTTTAAACTTGAACTAGTGCTATAGAATGTATTTTTTCTTATTCATATTCGTTTATTTATTGGAATCTGGGAATGGATGGTAATTGGTTCATGAACCACACAAAAGTTATGTTTATTTATAATTTAGTAATTTATGCTGCTTTTTACTGAGATTAGATATAATTTTTTTCACTAACTTATTTGATAAATAATTGGAATTGAATTGAAAAAAGAGACAGAGGCAGGCCGCGTAATGTTACGCCATCACTGTTGCATAGGCAACGGATGTCCATAGGGACATCTGAGCATTCCCGGCTTTGAAGAAGATATTTTGACAGGTTTCTTGAAGAAACCTATGCATTACTCAGTTAGGAGGTTAACAAGTCCTTTTCCAATGGACTGCCCAGGACCGCCACGATTCCAGATGGTGTCGGAATTCCAACATACGTCGAGTCGAGTATAATGGTGAAATAATGGAGGACATCAATGTGTAGAGCTCTTCGGAGCACTCCATAAGGAAATCGATAAACACTCAGATATTTCACGCAATAAATAATTGTATCCACATTGTGACGATAACCCATGTCATAATAAATTATCTTCCGATTTAACTTTCAAATGAAAAAGGCAATACGTTTACGGAAACAAACCAAATTTAGGGCCGACTGTAAATTTCCGTGCTCGTACAAAAAGACAAAGACCTGTTTAAAAATAAATTGCTTAAAATTGTTACAACAATATTCGGTCCGTTGACATAGAATTTTATGAACCCGGGACTTAAAAAGGGCCATTACGCAAAAGTAATGTGTTGCTAGCCAAATAAATTACTAGATGCAGAGAATATATCGAGTCTCCCGTTTCAGGATCGAGGGGAATACGTTTTAAGTAATTAATTATAAGGAGGCTGTACAAAAACACGCGACCATTTGCAGAGCAAATTATGTACATAAATTAAATATAATCGCAGCACAGCGAGCGTCAAGCAAGTACGGTGGAAAATTAAATTTAAGTGAGGCTATGTGCGAGAAGATTGTGAGTTTAAAGTTCCGCATTACTTTTTTAGTTTTCTACTAGCTGCTGACCGCGACTTCGTCCGCGTGGACTTTGGATTTTGTATGCGTGTCATCGCGTAACGTAGAAAGCAAATTTACTGCGGAACATTATTGCGGTACCCAGCTTGAAACCCCTAATATAAGAACCTTAAAATTTGCAGCCCTTCCCCCCGTGATGAAGAACTTGTCCCCCCTGGCCAAGAATTTGCCCCCCCTGGCCAAGCATTTGCCCTGGCCAAGAACTTTGGTACGCCGATGAACCCAAATATTCGTTGTTTTGAATGAAGTTCAAATACTCGACAACAGATGGCGCCACTACACTTAATTTCCAAGTTGAAGGGTTGGAAATGCCCTTATATCTTTAAAAACACGCCCTTTTTATTTTATAATTTTTAACCTATTAAAACGGGGACTTTCTAGTTCGATGATGGATAAAGTGCTATCACACTATTATAAGTCCCTTTATCGTGCCGGGACGCCTTTTTAAGTTTTATCGGCACGCACATTTTATCAACTTAGTTTTATTATAATAATAATATAATAATGATAATGATAATGATAAAATATATCGACGGAAACATGCAACATAATACATAATATAGTTTAGAGGAAAGAAGTATTTTCTCATGATGGAGAGAATCCAAAGAAAGATTTCTCGATATATTTTAAAAGACGGTATGGCTACTACCCTTTCTTATATCCCTCGCTGTATGTTACGAGAATTGTAGGATTAGATTCATCAGCGTTAAGGCGAAAATTATTTCTGATGCTGAACTTTGCACTGCGCTGCTCCTGCACTGATTTAACATGCTCACTCTGATGCCAGATGTAGATCAATTTTACGATAGTTTAAATGAAATGAAATGAAATATTCTTTATTCACTGTACGGTTCCTTTACAAAGTCTTAGTGAACGTTTTTTTTTGTCCTGTCTTTAAGTAAATTTATATAAGCGTGTGAGTTATTTTTAAGTAGATCCATGTAATGTTTTAGGGTGGTAATCGGTAAATTGCATGTAAGGAAAGAATAAATAAATAAATTAAATTAAATTTCGACCTTTAATCCGCTCTACGCCAGTGTAATTTCTGTACGTAAAATGTAACGTAAAGACTTTAAAAATTCGACCGATAGGTCTACCGTTGCTAATACTATTGCGTTTTAGAGGAAAAAAACGGTTACCGTTCAGACTTACATGAGGCGAACATGGTATGAAAATTTTTCATAATAAAAATTAATTAATTTTTCAAATTAAAAATTTCGTACGGAAATTACACTGGCGTAGAGTGGATTAAAGGTCTAAATTTTATTTTATTTATTTATTTATTTTTTCCTTACATGTAATTTACCGATTACCACCCTAAAACTTTACATGGATCTACTTAAAAATAACTTACACGCTAATATAAATTTATATGCTTGAATTTATGTGAATGAAACCTATGGACTGCAGCAAATACTTGACAACGCACGAATCTTCGTTTACTACTCTATTTAAGTATCATCTGATGAAATACATTAATCTCGTATGTCGTAACGTAAGTTAAGTAGTTTTCTCGGGGAGGTCGGCTTAAGTCTATCTTTTACCACAGAAAAAACTTCTAGTGGACAAGTGCAGCATCCCTTACGGTATAGTATTTATACAATATATATATATTTATAGGTATATTTTGTACAACTTCATCCAAAGTTCACGATTGAGTGCTGACATTTACGCAACACCATACTTCTTGGGACGTCTGAGTAAAGTATTATAGAAAATCAAGTCTTGGCATGCCTTCAGTTTTGAACCCTAAAACATTGGCATTGTCAAAACGTCGTAATTATATTAAGACTACAAACGGCACCACGCTTAGCTTTTTAATGGGCAATAACTTGTTTATAATAGTGCCACAAACCTCCCTCATTATTTTTGAGTTAGAACAAACAAATTGCTAATTGCTACATCAAAATGCTTTGACCGTGAAGGTAATTTTAGCTAATGTAATTAACTAGAAATGTCTAAACTAAATGATGACCACGTCTGGATAATAGATGTACAGGCCGCCCTCCAGCCAGGTGTACCGATGACCTGAAGAAGATCTCGAAAATCCGTTGGATTCAGAAAGCGCAGGACCGGATGGATTTGCGAATGTAAGGTAAGTACTTTGTCCAGCAGTGGACAAAAAACGCTGATAGATGGTTGGATAATAATATTTTTCTGAATGTATGACTATAATGATGGTGAATATAACATATAACAATACTATTTAAAAAAGAAAATATATACAGAATAAAAATTAATTATTTTTTTCCAGCTAAAACTGTTATAGCCTTAAAATAGAAATTATTCAAAAGTTATGACTTAAAATAGAAATTATTCCTGCACCTTGGAAAAGTCTTTATTGGTTTTCATACTCAGAATAAAATATTTAATAGCACTAGACAATAATTCTCAAATGTTCTTCGCTTTATTTTCAACCGTTAGAAATTCTCGACTTTGGTCCAAATAATCTAGCCTTGCTGAAAAATTCTCGCTATTTTCGGATGTAACAAAAGTATTTCTTTCAAGAGGTTCTTATGATTCTGGGTTCAACTTGGAGGCTCCGAAGCGCTCTCTACACGTAGTGTTTCACAGTGATGAATTAAAAACAGAAGTGTCAGAACTTTTCGATAGAAATATATTGTGTAGGTTCAAAATCAAATCAAAATGTTTATTGCATTATTACAGGTACAACATTGTCTTACAGTAATTACATTATTAAATTTCCTCTGTAATATACCAAATAGGTGTGCAATTTTAGGTCTATACATTCATATACACTAATATACATAATTTGTTAGTTTTAAATAATCCATTATTTGAACATGTAATGAAATAACATATCAAATCAAGTGTTATGTCAAATAATTAAAAAAAAATCAATATAATATTTGAGGAATCAAAATACAATTAGAATCTATACCTATTTATCTACATTAATATCTACGAGTACAATGTCACAAATTCATTACCTAATTTATTATAATATATTTATATTATCGACTAAGTATGTCAAAGTGTAATATTTAAGTCAAATACGTAATTCTTACATTACGTTTATTGCATTATTGTATTTACAAATCATTGGAAAAAAAGTCATTAAGTGAGTAAAAGCGATATGAGATTAATAAATCAAATAACATTCTTTTAAATTTCGCTAAAGGCAGGTCTTTTAGGGAATCTGGCAATTTGTTAAAAATACGCACACACATATAAAAGCAATTTCTTTTAAAAAGACCAGTCTTCATAATGGTTTCAACAACTAGTTTTTTAGGCCCGCGACATCTATTACTTGATACGAATTTAGAATTGTGTTTTTTTACGAAATTGGCTACCTCATAAATATACATGCAGGCTAGCGGTAATATACGGAATTCTTTAAATAATGCCCGGCATGATTCCCAAGGAGGGGCACCAACTATAGCTCGCAAACATCTTTTTTGTGCCAAAAATGCACTGTCTATATGCGACGAATTACCCCATATAATTAAACCATAACGCAGATGGGATGCAACATAGCCATGATAAGCCATGAGCGAAGTTTTTACATCTGCTGTTTTGCTCAGTCGTCGAAGAACGTAGACAAACCTATTGATTTTAGAGCAGACGTTTTCAATATGATTCTTCCAGTTGCAATTTTGGTCGATATCAATGCCTAAGAACTTTGTAGATTTTACAGAATCAATATTTTCGTCTTCATATGTTATACTTAATTTAACAGGTTGTGCACCCTGATTAACAAATTGAATAAATTTTGTCTTTGCCACATTTACGGTAAGGTTGTTAAGTTTTAGCCAATCTACTATTAATTTTACAGTGCTGTTGACATCGTCATTGTGATTTTTTATATCTTTACTGACAACACTTACACAAATATCATCAGCAAATAAGACACACTTATGTGCAAGAGTTTTAGGCAAGTCATTAATATATAATATAAAGAGTAAAGGTCCCAGAACGCTACCCTGTGGGACTCCGCATCCATTGCGTTGGTATCTAGACTTATGGGATGTCAGAATTGCATTCCTGTTTAATGAAGTTATATCAACACATTGCTGTCGTTCTGATAAATAAGACCTAATCCAGTCGTGAGCTTTTCCTCTGATCCCGTAATTTTTCAATTTGTTTAATAATACCTTATGTGAAACAAAATCAAAGGCACGTGACATATCAAAAAACAAAGCTGTATTTTGTAGTTTGGTGCTAACATTGTGTGTGACATTACTGATAAGGTCGAATACAGCTGCTTCTGTTGACTTATTTTTCTGAAAGCCAAACTGCTCGTCTGCAATAATTTTATGTTTATTTAAAAAGTTAATGAGTCGTTCATGCATAGCTTTCTCATAAATTTTTGATAAGACCGGTATCAACGTTATAGGTCTGTAATTTTTTACTAAGTATCTATCACCTTTTTTAAATATTGGGATTACTGTAGATAATTTCAATCGTGAGGGAAAGCATCCTGTTGCAAACGACCGATTAATAAGTTCAGCTAGGATTGGAGCAATTTCGTTAGTACAGTTTTTTAAAACTTTTGTGCAAACACTGTCATATCCTACTGACCATGTGTTTTTTAAAGATTTAATAATTCTAGATACTTCAGACTTATCACAAGGTCTGAGGAATATACTATCTACTATACTGAGTTCGTTTGAAATTATTTTATTACCATTATTATTGCAAAATGAATTAAAATTTGTCAAATTTATATAGTAAGCATTAAATATTTCGGCAACTTCATTTGGATCGTCTATAATTTTGTTGTTATATTTAACTTTTATTGGGTTTTGATTTTGTACTTGGTCACACTTGTTTTTTATGATATTCCAAGATGCTTTGCACTTATTGTTAGAATTAAAAATATATTTTTTGTGAATATTTCTTTTTGAAATGGTTACACATTTTTTTAAGATAGATGTGTATTTTACATACTTAGATTTATTCTCAAAGCATGTGTTTTTTAAATATTTGTATCTTAATTTCCTTTTAGTTGCAGAACTCTTTCTTAAACCCTTAGTTATCCATCGTGGTCGTCTCTTATGGTTACTAATTTTAATTAAAACTTTTGGAAAACATAAGTCATAAAGCAGGGTAAAAATATCATGGAAATTGTTAAACGCTTTATTAGATTGTTTTTCGCTCAGAACCTCTGAAAAAGATAGACTCTTTAAATGTCTTCTAAATAGTTTTATATTATCTATACTATAGTCTCTACAGTATTTATGCCAAACTAATGAGGGTGTAATAATGTGTTGAACTGGAAAATGCAACAATTGCGCCGTGTTATGATCGGATATATCAAGATTTAGTAGATCACATTTGGCACCAGTAACGTTACTTATTATATGATCTATACACGTATGTTTTCTTGTTGGATCCTGAACATGTAGTTGTAAGTGAAAGTTTTGTGTAATATATTGTAAAAGTTTGCTATCTCTTGAGTTCGTTAATGTATTAATGTTGAGGTCCCCAGTTATAATAATTTTTTTCTGTTTTTTAGTGTTTGTTAGGATATGTAAGATATTTTCAAGAGAATTAAAAAATATGTTGACATCTGAATCAGGTGTTCTATAGACACATACAATTGTGAGGTCCAATACTTCAATTTCGATTCCGCAACATTCAAAATGCTTTTCAGTGGCGTATTGGGATAAAAAAGTTATAGGCTTACACTTTAATGCAATTTCTTTTTTTGCCATGATACAGGAACCACCCCTTTTGTGGTTGGCTCTACAAAACGAGGCAACTAGATCATAATTATGTAACTGTACGAGAAACTCTTCTCCAGACTTAATAAATGTCTCTGTTAAACAAATAATATCAATAAAAATATTTAGTTGTTTAAGGTCATGTAGAGCTATTTCCATTGCATCAGATTTGCTGAGAAAACTTGCTATATTTTGGTGCAGCAATTTAAAATCAGCATTATTAACGAAAAAGCTCTTTGTTATTCTTATATATGGTTGTATTTTTTTGCACTTTGTCTAAGGAGTTAGTGATTTTGGGAAAGTAATATGGTATAGTACCGGGTTTACAGGGTTTTGGAGTTTTGCCTCCTGTAGTCATACATATTTTTTTGTCATCAAGTTTTTGAAAATAGTAAGGAATTGTCCCTTTTAGAGCTGGTTGTTTAACTTTGCAATCTTTCATAGTTTTTAAAGCATTGTTAATTTTCACGTGCTTAGTTGGAAGGTAACTCGACTCATAATCAAGCACATCGATGGCAAAATTTAAGGCATTACATGTCGCTTTAAGACATAAAGACTGGTCTTTAATTCTAACGTTAACAAACTTACAGTTTTTATAATTACTACAAATATGTCGAATAGTGTAGTTTAATTTTTTTACATTAAGATGAATGTTATTTACTAAGCCTAAAACAATAACATTCGATTCCCTTTTTAAATTCAAAAAACTAGTTAGAGCTGTTGTTATCTTAAAAGGGTTACTATCATGTTCGCCAATTGAAATAATAATTTTGTCCCCTGGGCCATATGTGTACAATTCAGTCGTTTTAATTATCTCTTCGGTAGATGCATATGGCTTCAAAAAAGACGTAACGTTATACTTGTGATAGGGAGTGGAACGTCGTGTATTTATTAATTGCTCTGCCAGTCCAATACATTGTTCTCCACCAAATAGGCAAATTTGTTGTTTTGAACTTACTGGCCGTCCAGGTGGACGTGTGTAAATATTCTCACTGCTTTGTTCAGATGAATTTTTATGTTTCAGTCGCAGAGATACGTTTTCCGAAAAATTAATGTTGTTATTTTCGGTTGCAGGTTTCTTTTGATCAATATTAGTATTAGTTGTGCCTTGCAACAAGCTTTTTTTTGTTTTCCTAGTTAATAATTTATGCGGAGTCAGCTTATTTGGGGTCAGAGTGCAGTGTTCTGTCGCCAGGTTTTTCAAAAATGTAATTTTCGCTTCCTTTTCTTCGAGAAGTTTTTTTAGCTTGTTTATTTCCAAATTTAAGCTACTGATTTCTTCATGTGCACTGGCCAGTTGTGTAGATAGGAGGCTAATATCTTCTTTTAAGTTTACTACGTCAATACACTCCGTATATGCAGGCAGGCTGCTAGAGCTTTGGTTATGTGGTGTAGAGCTGAAGCTGTCGTACTCTTGCACAGCGCTTGCGAGGTTTTCCATAGACATACTTTTATCTCTGTTTCTGTGCCGACGCAAAGTGACCATTTGGTTATCGAAGCTCTCTTCGTTAGGTGAGTTTTCATATAAAACATTTGTATTCTTTGCATTATCAACACCAGTTTTTTTAGTATTAGTACCAGTACTTGTTACCTTTGTACGTGTGTTTTTTGTTTGGCATCGTTGCTTTGTTGATGTAGTAGGCATTTCAATTGAGTTTTCCTCTTTATTAGCTATAGAACATGTCGGACACATCCAGCTCTGTTTATTTATTTTACTCATGAGAGCAAGTCGTGAGGAAGTTATCTGTAGGCATTTTAAATCGTATGATAGTTTACACGAATGGCATTTGAGAAATTCCTTTTTTTTAATTTCAATAGCACATATTGCGCATGTTATTATTTTTTTGTTTGCAGACATGATTATATTATTGTAAGTGGTTTCTATCGCCCTCTGTTGTCAGTTCTTGTAAGTATCTTCTTCTATGTAACCTTGTCCCACTAGATGGCGTTGACAAGTGTTAGCAGAATCACTAAGATTGTATCTAATGATCTATTTTGTAAATGTATCAAAGTTATAATGAATTTTATATTTTTTTTATTAAATGTTTGAAATTTGCAATTTTTATTTTTCACTGGGATACGAACCCAGAACACCAGCGCAATGTCTCGCTTAAGTCCGTAGTACAACAAAATAGACCACACGATCTCTTGTCAATGGTAGCGAAATTTAGAGCCTGGTGCATAAATTCTTAAGCAATTCATAAGAAGTTCGTTACAATATGACTCATGCTTTAGGATTGTCACTGGGATTTCTTTGTCTATTTAGTTTATAGTTTTTATCACTGTTGCACTGTTTTAAACACTTTTCCTTTATACTTGTTGAATGGGTAAGCGATAATTAACACAGTAAAATGGTAGAACGGCGCAATTTCACTTTTATAGTGCAAATTGTTTCGGTTTTATTCCGAAAAGTATTTGTGCAAGAAAAATTCAATATACTAAATTGTCACTATAGATAACACTAGCACTTCGAAGTCAAGAGTTAATAAACATATTAAAGTCACTTTCACGGTCAAATTACTAGTACTTATATTTTTAAGATATTTTTTACACAGAGCTCACTCAGATAGATGTTATCGCGCAGGCATCTACCCGCAATCTTTAGGTGGTACAAGTGAAACTGTTACTCAACTAATAAGGTTATATACAATTTTTTATATTTTTCACTATTAACATTTACTCCTTAATGTTCCGTGAATTTAAGTCACTAATACTATCGCTGTCCATCACTCGCAATAGAATAAATTTATTTAATCACTATATTATTATGATTTAAAAACATGAATATACAAAATAAAAATAACGCACAACACTTAGACGCACATGACATGTGGTTATAGTATATAGCCCGGCTAAATCAAACGATAAGCCATGTTGGTCACAGGGTCTAGTAATCTGTTTATGTGAAGTTCAAAAATTTCAGATGGCGGACTTCATAGTTTCAAATTTAGCAATATACGGACCTGTATGACGCAACATATCAATATCATCGTATTATCATGTCATTCAAAGGATCATGGATTCAATTTATGTGACAACAAATCAGTAGGTACTTTCAAATTAAAATCTTTACTTTGTGAAGAAAGGTGTTTACCAATTCAAGCAAGACTTCTGGAACTACCCTTATTCTATGTTCCCACTCGAACCGGTGCAGTTATTCGGATAAAATTGTTCGCGGGTGCCGACTGAATGCAGTCATTTCCTACCTCACGCGAAAATCGCCTTAACTTGTTCATATTACCCGACACACAAAGCCCGTATTGCTGTGTGACACCACACGCCACTGCTTTCATATAAATTGTATGCAAGAAATGAAATAGGTGGGAAATTCATAATATTTTACCTCCACTTAGCTAAGCGTTCGGAGCGGTTGTGGGTTTCTGAATGGGTGTAATTAAATGTATTTATCGTTTTAGTTAAAGGACTACATTTTGCCATTATATTCTTGTAATGGCAGACTAGAATGGTATGTACTTTACTTTTCTCTTTTTTCTTTCAACTTTTCAGGGTCTAGTTTAAGTAAAGTTGACGAACCTGAACTGTCATAAGATATAAAATTCTGTGAGGAATTTGTAACTGGAATGATTGAAGTCTGGAAATGCAGTCATGATTAATGAATAAGAGAGGTAGGAGAAAGATGTTAAAATGTGTTGAAAGTAAGAGTCAAAACATTCGCCAAGCTTCAAATGTCAAGGATCAAGTTTATATTGCATAAGTGTAGTTTGACATTCGTTGTAATCTGTTGGTACAAGACATGCTAGGGCATATTCTAGGACGTTCCGTATTTCCTATCCTAAAATATACTACATTTCAAAATATGTACATACAGTTGCCAGGAATCAAGTGACCAGCACCAAGTTTGCAGAATACACCAGTAGAGTTGACAGTCGCAACAATCCATCTTTACAAGACTTACGGGAGCGTATTGTAACATTATTTGTATCTCGCATGAAGCAAAGTCCCATTGGTAATATAAAAAGCTGAAGCATTAGTAGCCATATAAATTTTAAATGGATGATTACTATTGCGAACATTGATTGCTTATTAAAAGTGTTTCTGCTGACATTGTTATAAGAAATCTGTTTTTCAAACTTCAAACTCTTAAGAAAGTTAAAACTAAGGCGTTAACTAAACTCTTTGTATTATGCTAATAAGCTAGTATTTAAAGCTTAATTAAAAGCTTAGAGCATCAAGATATTGACAGGTATGACACCCATCAGAGGTGTAACCTTTACGGGCAAACCCCTCTTCCAAACGTCCATATGGATGTACAATGTGCCTTCTAGTTAAACAACTGTGTCTGTGTGTGTCAGTTTCAGTGTTGTCGGTGCATAGAAAATGTCGTTGTTAATTGATATTGACATATTTAGAAATATATGCGTCTGTAGCGATGAAAGAATATTTGTGAATGTGTGACAAAATTAAAATGTGTGCGTTCTTCCCCCCGCACCAGATTTGGCACAAAAAATATGTATCGAAGCGAGGCGCTATTTCGTCCCACTGCTGGTCACGGCTTTCCTGCTCAGACCTTAAAATGTATAAAATAAAAAAAGAAATATTGCATTATTATAAAACATTTTAACACACATTAATTTGACGCGCAACGGTTACCATGTCGGACTGCCAGTTGGGGTCATGGGTTCAATATTCGACGAAGCAAAGATTGAAATGATCTATTTCAGTTTCTGTTTTCGGTCTGCATGTTTATGTTCATGTTTATGTGTGAGTATGGTCCCTCGACATACTGTGGGGCTGTTAGTGTGAAACTTTATTTATTAATACATTACTTGTTAAATTATCAAAATTTGAACTGAGATAAATGTAAACATAATTTTAGTGTAGATGATTAAAATAACGAATCAGAGAATTGTATAAAGACAAATCAAACTGCTTTAGCAGTACGAGTAACATTTCCAGCAAATTCATTAAATTATTAAATTCATTACTCATTATTAATTAATATGTGGTAATTGAAAACATTATTCCACATAATCATTAGTTTTTGTTCGTTTATACAATATTTTGTTGCCATTATAGCATTAAGTAAGTTTGTGATCGACAATTTGATTATTGGCGCTATCACTGCGGACTAGTAATTGTATTCAAAATAATGGCTGATTAAAGTAATCAATACTGTTAACACTAAAATTAATTACTTTCCGAGAATTTTATTTGATACCGCTTTCAAATAAATTACTATTTTAATTTTATAATCTCACTACATCGTATATAATAATATGTATGTTATAGTATACACTTTGGTATTGAAAGTACAGAATCCGTACTTAATATTATAAATTCGAAAGTAACTCTGTCTGTCTGTTTGATATGCTTTCCCGCTTAAACTACTGAACCAATTTTAATTAAATTTGGAAAACAGATAAAGTGGACCTTGAGAAAGGATATAGGATGGTTTTTATTACAAGAACCTTTAAAAGCGCCAGCGGGTGCTGGCGGAAGGATAGTACTTTAATAAAATATTTCAAAACTATTTTCATATGACGACCTGCGTGGCGCAATGGTTACCATACCAGACTGCCAATCGAGGGGTCCCGGGTTCGATTCCCGGCTAAACAGAAATTTGAATGATGAGTTTAAATTACTGTTCTCGGTCTGCGTGTTTGTGTTCCTGCCTTTGTATATGTCCGTGGTACCCACGACACAGGGTATTAATTACCTTACTGTGGGGCTATGAGTGTGTAACGTTTATTTATTTATATAATATAGACTAGGTATCAAATACGTTTGGCTACAACCCTGTTTTGCGTCCCACTGCTGGGCACGGGTCTCTCCCCATTATGGAGGAGGCCGGGAGCTTACTCCACCACGCTGCTCCAATGCGGGTCAACGGATTAGTAGCCAACCCGCTGTCGGATGTTCTCAAACCGCCCATAAGGCCCCCGACTAGGTTTAACGACTGTTATCTATCGACAATAACCGGGACCGACGGCTTAACGTGCCCTCCGAAGCACGGAAACGCGCATGTTTTTTTTACCACTAGCGGTCACCCATCTCACACCCGACCGCACCCTGTTTGGCAT
This sequence comes from Pyrgus malvae, assembly GCA_911387765.1. NCBI lineage: Eukaryota > Metazoa > Arthropoda > Insecta > Lepidoptera > Hesperiidae > Pyrgus > Pyrgus malvae. The sequence continues at coordinate 29,133,092 of OU426950.1, read as the reverse complement.
AGCTGCATAGACCGCTTGGATTCTACGCTAGCCGCCGCGCTTCAAGAAATAGAATAGACAAAACCATTATGTGAAATAATGAAAATTCCATGTAAAATAAAATATAAAACTATTCGAAAATTCCAGCATTATCTTTAGTTTGTAGAGGAAAAGGGAAGATCCCCCTCCAGGCGATGACAGTGCCTGGGGACCGCGGTTGGAATGCTAACTTCAGATCATTTGTATATACTCGTAGGTATGCTGAGATACCCAGGAAACTTCGATAGCGTGATTGAGGATAAAATCGGATTCACACATTTTATTTTATCTTTATTTTTTCAACCTTTTTTTTATGTCCCACTCCTAGGCACAGGTCTCCTCTCACAAGTGAGAGGGATTTAGGCCATAGTCCACCACGCTGGCCAAGTGCGGATTGGTGGACGTCATGCTTTCGAGAAATTATGAATTTCTCTCAGGCATGCACGGCGATGGAGAAAATCGTAATTAATTAAATATCACGATATTTTCATCCGATATTCCATCACTGTGGAGCAGCGATAAATGCGCACATTACAAATTTCTTTGTCAGAGGTGCGCGCCGATGATTTGAACCTGGGATCGGTCGCGTCGAAGACTGCGGTTATTTACCACTCGGCCATAGCTGCTCGATTTTCTCTTTTACTTTATTGTATTGTTTAAAGTATTCGCTGCTTGAGTCGTCTTGCGTGGTCAGCATTTCATGTGAGGCGCACGGTTATGTTACTGTATCAAGTCGCCACATCACTTACCCTTCAGCCTCGATGATGTCGTAACTCGTTGAGCCGATGACGACACTGACATCTCGTATGTGATCGGCTGTGTGAGCCGAGAGACAGAGAAATACATGTTTGTACCATGCACTAAGAAAGCAAGAAATATAACAACATAGGTTTAAATCTAAGAAAAAATCCCTAAATCGGAGTACAAAGTGGGTGGTGCACCAATATTAAGAGATTTGATGAAATTTCATTATGACAAATGATATTTCATTTCATTTCTTTTCATTTCAAGAAATGTAACAAGATGCTTAGATCTGAGAATAATTCCCTGAATCCAGAATCAGAGTACAAAGCGTGTGCTGCATTCATATCAAGAGATTGGAGGACATGACGACTGTGGGAACAAACTTAAACGTTCTGTGGACAGCGGACGTGATTCTACATGTTGTGTCTGGGAAACTTCGTTACTAGTAACGTAAAGTAATCCATACTAATAATATTATAAATACAAAAAGTGTCTTTGTTTGTTTGTCCTTTTTTCACGTTGCGATGGAGTAATTTTATGGAATGATTTTTATGCTTGGAGATAGTTGGGGCTGGAGAGAGACATAGGCTCTTTCTTAGCGAGGTAAAACATCTCATTACTCTGTGAAGATTCATTACAATTTGACCCTTTTTAATGAGGATGAAAGCTGTGTCTCGTGGTTTCTTGGTTATTACTAACTAGTAATAGTAATAGTTTTTCTCGGTCTAGGTGTTTGTGTTTCTGTCTTTGTGTATGTGTGCATGATACCTACGGCACAAGCAACCCTAGTGATGAGTCTCATATGGAACGTTATTAAAAATAAACATCAAGGATGAGGAGGAGTTCTTGCAAAAATTGGTTTAACATTTGATCTTTGTTATATTTTACTTAAAAGCCTTATGAATATCATTATAAGTACCTATTCATCATACTGAAGGTTAATGGGGTCTCTAACTTACTTAACATTCAGTTTGATGGCAATGATCTCCATTTGCAATAAAGGTTATCAAATGACTATTCCGTATCTCTTTATAGAATCACATTACCCAGTTTTTTTTGAATTAGCAGTCGTTTCCAGTAGCGTAAATGTACTGATTATTTCGTTTACAAAGACGTTGAATTGACGGAGGCATTGAACGTGTGATCTACGAGGCTAAGCGTAAATGACGCGGTCTCAATCATGGTTTTAGGTACGAAAATGTATAACTTTAATGGTTTTAGCTTTCTGCAATGGTTTTAGCAGTTCTGTCGTGAAGATTTTTTTTGATTTTCGGTGGAAAAGTGCAGTTGCCGGTCAGACTTACATGAGGTGATCATCAGCCTTCGCAGTAGCAGCGCACCTGCATACGATTAAAGACAAGATTTTGGCTTGCTTGTGTTTAGGTGTCCATGGGCTGCAGTAACCACTTAGAACCGCATTGACATACCCGTCTGCTACTCCGTACAAACAAAAAAAAACATATGGTTACTTTCAGGCACAAGGTAGCGCGCGTGTAACGTTTAAACGTTTAAAGTTTCACACCCATAGCCCCACAGTAGGGTAGATATACACTGTGTCGTGGGTACCATGGACACACACAAATACAAAAACACAAACACCCAGACCGAGAACAGAAATTTAAACTCATAATTCAAATTTCTGCTTCGCCGGTAATTGAACCCGGGACCCTTCGATTAGCAGTCCAGCATGGTAACCATTGCGCCACGCAGGTCATGAAAATGTATACTGAAATCGGCTGAAACACGCTGGTTCGAGATGGCTCTTAGTCTTGGAACAACAAAATTAAATGCTTTGATAAATTGTAGCGGAGCACGCAAATGCTGCTATAAACGATGTTTATTGGAAGGAAGTCACCACGACGTGCACGACAGTCGCAGCTGCAACACAACGCAATGTTAATCACCGTAGTTAGATATAATAAATAAAGAATACAGTAAACATTAAATTATTTTATTTACAATATCCCTAGTAAGTTGGGATGATGTACGAGTTCTAATCATAGGTAGGTAACCTATGTATAATCGTACGTCCACACACCACTTAAACCCCACATCGTACATCCAGTTCTGTATAAGTATTTAGAAGTAACGGAATAAAAAAAATCGTATCATACACTTATTTTATCTCATCTCAATCTTAATATATTTTATCCTGAAAATGTAAATCTATACAAAGAAATTAATTAAAGTGTATCTTTGTAATATTAAAATAACCGATTATGAATGTATAATACCTACATAATATACGGCACAAAAACCAAAATAACATTTTTTTTTACAGTTTTTGTATGTCTAGCTGTCAGTCTGCCTGTTTGTTCTGGCTAATCTCTGAAGCGGCTGGACCAATTTTGATGGGACTTTCACTGAAAAGTAGCTGATGTAATAAGGAGTAACTTAAGCTACTTTTTTATAGAAAAATTAAACGCGGGCGAAGTCGAGAGCGGCTAAATTACTACGGCTACTTTAATAAATTCTATTCAATAACAGACAGTATTTAAAATCATCGCTTCAGCAGTTTCAACGCAGGGCTTAACATTACTGTTAGAAGACAAAATGTTGTATTTCGGCAAGTCTAAATATAATATAAAACAAACTGTTGAAAAAAAATGAATCCATAAACATAAATCTTTTGCTTAAAATTTGTAAAATTTTGTCTTAGACCTTTGTTGTATTTCGGTGACTATTGACATTTTTAACTGGGTGCATAATTTGAGTGTTATCGTTTTTAGTTACGGTTGTAACTAGGGTTGCCAACCCTACTATACAATATAGTATCCTACTATTTTAAGGGATCAAAGTCTATATTTCAAAAAAAAAATAATAGTAGGCGAAAGTACTATATTTTCGCTACCTCCCGAGCTTCGCTAGCTCCCGAGCTCTCGAGCTGTCATCGAAGGTGTCGCGGTAGGCCTAGACGTAGGTCCTCTATCTCTGTCTGTGTGCGTTAGTTCAGTTCAGTTTGTCAATAACTTAAAAAATACTATATTTTATAGAAAAAAAGTTGGTAACCCTAGTTGTAACGAGATTCAGTATTTAGAAATTTGTTAAATCAATATTGTTATAGTGAGACAAACAAGCAGACAATGAAACAGAAAAAGCTTAAAGAAATATTACGGTACGTAGTATTTCCTATCAAGTACGATTATTTAGAAAATTCACACTCGTAGCCCAACTCTAGGATTGTAAATGTGATACTTTACTATATTAGTTATTTGATATTAACATCTCATTATAATCTGATTATTGTTACGCAATATCGGATAGTAATTAGAACATTGTACGGGAGAGTTCTGTGCCAAAATATATTACACATATTATATTATGTACCTATAAACATGTATATGTCTTCCGTTTCAACATTCTACTTGAATGAAGATCTTGTCGTTTAAGTACATTATTTTCTTTTCATATAATACTTAATGATAGGTTACAGCTTCTGTGCTTTTTTAGGGTTCTGTACCTCGAAAGGAAGAAACGGAACCCTTATAGGATAACTTTGTTTTCCATCTGCCTGTAAAAGCCCTTTTTCTCAGGAACGTGTCGATTTATCAAGCTGGAATTTATATCACATACTCAGGTCTACACATACTTCACATATACAGGTTTCTTGGAGCTGTAAAAATCTAGCCCAATCATACAGCCGTTTATGCCGCTTTCTGCAAATTTTCGACACTCGATTTATATATTATTTTTCCAAATTATCAAAATCTAAAGGTACTTTCCGTAACTCAGAATCTTGAAATTTAGTACAAAGCAACGTCTTATAGCACAGACAAAGGAAAAATTGCAAAGGCTGTAAATTTTTTGTTACATCATATTATTATATTAAAAAAATATTTTACGGATCTCGGTGCACGAGTCCGAGTCGCACTTGGCCGATTTTTTTAAAATTATATCTTCCTTTTGTTACTCAATCCTTAATCATACTCTAAAATAAGTGTAAAGTTTCGGCTGAGAACATAGGCGATAAAGCGTTATTTCGCTGCTGGTTGTTGGCCTCTTCATGTATTGTGAAGCTTGCAGTGGTACTTTCCATAAATACAAAATTGATCCACGGTAAAAACCAATGATCTAACAATACATCCAACGGTTGAAATTTACACGTTTTACTATGTTTTTTTTTATTTGAATGGAGTAGCAGACGAGCATGCAGGGCACGTAGTGTTAAGTGGTCGCTACAGCCCATGGACATCTACATACAACCTCAAGCAAGCATAGGTAAGTCTTGTCTGAGGTCGTATGAAGTTGCGCTGCTACTCCGGAGGCTGTTGGTCGCCTCATGTAAGTGTGGCCGGCAACTGCACCTTTCCACCGAAACACAATAGAATTGGTTCACGGCAGAAGTGGGTGCAGCGGTGGTACTTCCCTGGACGAACGATAATAGTTCTACCACCTGTTTTTTGTGACTATGATATGGTTTTACTGTAATAAACGTAATGTCCTTTGTCCAGCAGTGGACTATGAAAGATTGATGCATGCATGGAACGTAATCAAAATATTAATACACAGCATCAAAACATAACAATATGCTTGCCCATACGAAATGTTGGTTTTGCCTCATCACAAATGCGTAAAATATGCCTCTTTCTTCGTGACGCCGTCGCGAGTGGACGTGTTTCTCCGACAAGCGAAAAATACGAATTTAAGGTTCAAAATTACTCATATTTCATTTAACATTTAATTTCTAAAGTCACTCGCCAACATCGTTTTGACAGTTTGCGGACAATAGATGCGGCGGGAAAAAGAGACAAGAAATACCAACAAACAGGGTACATCTCGCTTCCCCACCGCTAACGGAATATTCCACGCGTAGACGTGCGGTAGCAGCTGCATGCTACGTAGGAGCTACGAGTCTACGAGCTAAGGGAACTGCTACGCCTCGCACTACGACGAAGATAGTGCATGTGCAACACATTTCGTTTGTGCGGAATAATATCGTACGTACCTAGCTTGTTTGATATTTACCGGTACGTTAACTTGAACATAGTGCTGTTTTTGCGCTCACTTTGCTACGTAATATTTTTGTAATTAAGAAGCAAGTACATAGTACCAATGATGATGCGCTCGCCAAATAAATCGTTTTCTGTTCCGGACGTCTCCAACGTAGCCCCAGACGACACAACTCCACCTAGTTTCATAGCTACACGCAACAAAAGAAAGAAAATCTCGCAAGATAATACACCAGAAGACCGGGATACCGTTATGATTGATGTGAGAAATGAAATGAAAGATCTTATGACCAAAATCAACATGATTTTAAGCACATTACAAGAAATCCAGCAAAACAACCTTGTAATGCAAACCACATTAGCATATTTAAGTGAAGAAAATACTGAGATGAAAAATAAGATTAATAATTTGGAAATCCAAAGAAGAGTGGATACTGAACGCATAGTCATGTTGGAAAATAAAATAGAAGAAATGCAGAGAGTTGAAAAGAAGTCGAACATAGAGATCAAAAATGTACCTTTAGAAGGGAACGAGAATAAAACAGATTTAACACAAATAGTAATAAACCTATGCGACAGTATCGAAGTAAAAATGGAACAAATACAAATCAAAGATATAATAAAAATAAAAAAGAAGAATCAAGAAAGAAGCACACTGATTGTTGAGTTTGCAAACACGTTAGCCAAAACTGAGATCATAAAAGCTACTAGAAACTATAATAACAAAAACAAAACAAATAAATTAAGTGCAAAACACCTTGGTTTCAAATCTCGTCCAGATATTCCTATCTTTATTTCGGAAAATCTAACCCATCAAGCTTCTAGATTGTACTTCTTAGCCAGAGATTTCAAACAAAGAAACAACTATAAATACTGTTGGACAAACTACGGGAAAGTATACCTGCGAATGAACGATGACTCACCTATAGTGAATATTACAAGAGAAGCCCAGCTCCAAGAATTGTCTAAAATATGACTGGTAGTTAAATCATATATTATTGATTATTCCAATGTTAACTCACTCTCAAATACATTTAACATTAACTACATCAAAAAATTAAAATGTATTACAAATAACATTAACACACAAATGCCAAACACTAAATCACACAACATAATAATATTCTATTATAATATATTATGCACATATAATCCTTCAATGTTTAAAAATCATAAACTTAACTCAATAGACGTCATAAATACACAATTTTGTGAATGGTTTTTGCTTTGCTCTCACAGGTCTATTTGTTCTTGCCTCAACTTAAGTAAAACACATATTTTTCTCATATTACTTTATTATGGATAATACATTGACAACACTAAAAGAATTAGATAAAACAGAAATATCAAAATCGGTAAACTGTGATATTGAAGACATAAATAAACACTTTCGAATAAATAAAAACGATCTAACTATAATCACGCAGAATATTAGAAGTATCTATAAAAATTTTGATGATTTGCAAGTCACTTTAACAAATTTAAAACATGAGGTTGACATACTAATACTAACCGAATGTAGGTTAGATAGTGGTAAATCTATTCCACAATTAAATAATTACACCGCTTACACTACAACTAGTCATTTAAATCAAAACGATGGGGTAGTCGCTTATATTAAAACTAACCTTAATCCAAAAATTAAAGAAATCAGGCTACATCATGCTTCTTGTTTGCAAATAGATATATTTACTTACACGATATTAGGTGTATATAGATCGCCCTCAAATGCAAATACTGACAAATTTCTTGAATCGCTTCAAACCTGCCTTGATAATATATGTACGAGTAAAAACATTATTTTAACAGGAGACATAAACATAAATCTAATTAATAAACTTAATGATACGGCTCTAGATTATAAAAATCGCAATAATTATTTAAATATTTTGTCCGCTTATGGTTTACTACCTGGTCATCTGATAGCCACGAGAGGAAATAGTTGTCTTGACCACTATATTTTAAAAATACAAGGAAAATATATTTCTCCTAATATAGCTGTTCTGAATACAACCGTAACAGATCATAAAATGGTGTTGTCGAGCTTAGAAAAAATTAAATGTAACAAGATATGCCACAAAACTAAAAAGCATGTCGACTTTGATAAAGCTCTCACTAGCTTATTAAATAAAAATCTCCCCTCTCTTCTTTTTTGTGACGACCCTAACTTATTAACTGAGACACTTGTTAAAAAAATTACAGACTCTCTGCATGACAATACACGGACAATTCATGTACCTAAATCCAAGCGGACACTTAAACCATGGATAACCGTGGGTGTTTTAAGATGTATAAGAAATAGAAATAAGATGCAGAAACAATTAAAATCAGACCCAGACAATGAAATATTAAAAATAACGTACAGAAGATATCGTAATTATTGCAATAATTTGATTAAAAAACTAAAACGTATCTACGATAAGCAACAACTGCTAACAAAAAATCCGAAAAATCTCTGGAATAACATTAAATCTAGAATACATATAAAACAGTCAAAAACAACAAATAATGAATTATTGAATATTAAAGCAAGCCCAGAACTTTCAGTAAACGCCGTCAATACCTTCTTTGCCAACATTGGCCGGAATATTGCTGAAGATATACACAATAATAAAGAACTACATTGCAATAAAACAACTGTAACTACTGACAACGTACAGCCAACATCTTTTGTGTTGGTCGATACTGACTGCAAAGAAATCGAATCCATACTCTTAAATTTAAAATCTGATAGTGCACCTGGACTTGACAATATTCCGATTAAGTTTTTAAAAATATCCAAAGATGTAATAGTCCCTATATTATGCCACTTAGCAAACCTCTGTTTTTCAAAAGGACTCTTCCCTTCTTTGCTTAAACAAGCTATTATTACTCCAGTCCATAAGGGTGGAGACTTTGGGGATTTAAATAACTATCGACCAATATCAGTATTGTCTGGCATATCAAAAATAATAGAAAAACTAATTAATAACAGATTACTATCATACTTAAAAAAATACAATATACTATCAAATTCACAGTACGGCTTTAGAAAAGGAAAATGCACCCAAGATGCAATCTGTGATTTAACGTCTTGTATTGTCGACCAATTAGATAAAAGAAACAAATGTTTAACTGTCTTTCTGGATCTGAAAAAAGCGTTCGACACAGTATCAACTCCGGTTCTTATTGGAAAGCTAGAAAAGATAGGAATCAGAAGTAAACAACTAGACTTATTTAAAAACTATCTCACTGGGCGAACTCAACGTGTTAAAATAGGGGACTACACTAGTGACGACCTTCAAATAACTTTCGGTGTACCACAGGGTAGTGTCTTAGGGCCTACCCTGTTTTTAATATATATTAATGATTTATGTAATATTGATATTAAAAATGGACATATATTCTCTTATGCTGATGACACAGCAATTGTATTTTACGGCCGATCGTGGGAAGAAGTCCATAGCGTAGCTGAAAGTAATTTAAAAAATATATGTGCATGGTTAAATTTAAATTTCCTATCCATAAATACTACTAAATCAAACTACATTTGCTTTTCTATCAATAAAAGAACACAACCAGTAAACAGTAGTCTAACAATTCATTATTGTGATACTAACCAATCCAGATGCACTTGTCCCAAAATTAAGAAAGTTGACACTATTAAATACCTAGGTATACTAATCGATCAGAGACTCAGTTGGCATGCACATCTGGACGTATTATCTGGCAGGGTCAGGGTGATTTGGGTTTTTAAGAATCTTCGACATGTGACAACAAGAAAATTGCTTAATCAGGTATACATAGCACTTGCTCAATCTATTCTAACATACTGTATTCCAGTTTGGGGAGGGGCTTCCAAAATTAAATTTTTAGGGTTAGAACGTAGTCAAAGAATACTTTTAAAAGTTATGTATAACAAACCTAGAAGATTTTCTACGGAAAAACTATATTCAATATCTGATATCTTAACTGTGAGAAAGTTGTATGTTTTGCATTTACTTATTAATAAGCATAAAACCATATATAACGTTAATACCATTTCAAAAAGAAGAGTTAAAATAGACATACCTAGTGCCAAAACATTTTTTGCTAAACATCAGTATAAAAGATTATCTGCGTATGTATACAGTAAAGTAAATAAAACATTAAATATTGTTGAAAACATCATCATACTTTGAAAAATGAGTTAACAGATTGGCTACATAAAATGAGTTATGAAGAAATTGAAGCATTGTTGGGTCGCTAATCTAAATTTATAAAAGTATAATTATATTATATATTTTTATATATATATCATTTATAAACATACACAGTTGTTTTCACAACTAGTAGGCACACAGTTACATTCTCCTTTCTTTCTCACACACACACTCACACACAAACACAAGCAACCACACCCACCCACACCCACCAACACACACACACACACACACACACACACACACACACACACACACACACACACACACACACACACACACATACACAAACCGAAACTGTAATAAATTTTAAATAAGTATAAAAATTAAGTCTGAATTTCTTTTATTATGTAAAATGTAAGGAACTTAGAAAGAGCGGGGCATCCTGACACAGGTATTTCTTTACTTAAAAGGATGCCTCCACAGTGTAAACAAAATTGTCATACTATTTTGAGAAATAAACAAATTTTTCATTTTTCATTTTCATACACAATTTTATTCTAAATTTTACTCTTACCAATCTTATGTATCAACCCATTGATTTTGGCTACTTTTAATTTAAATTTTATTATATTTATCATATATTTATCATTAAAACCATGATAATTAATACATACTGAGCGTTTCAAACTTCGAATATTGTAACAGATAGACTGATGAGCAGCGATGGCCGAGTGGTAAAAGCCGCGGTCTTCTACGCGCCCGATCCCGGGTTCAAATCCTCGGCGCGCACCTCTGACAAAGAAATTTGTAATGTGCGCATTTATCGCTGCTCCACGGTGATGGAAAATATCGTGATATTTAATTGATTACGATGTTCTTCAGCGCCGTGCGTGCCTTAGAGAAATTCATAATTTCTCGAAAGCATGACGTCCACCAATCCGCACTTGGCCAGCGTGGTGGACTATGGCCTAAATACCTCTCACTTGTGAGAAGGAGACCTGTGCCCAGTAGTGGGACATAAAAAAAGGTTGAAAAAAAAAAACAGATAGACTGACAGTGAAACAAATAAGCTTTTAAAATGTTCATTCGTAAGACTAAGGAATCTCTGCTCTGTTAAATCTGTAATTTTCAATATTAGTTGCTTATTATTATTCGATTATCATAAGGCAATATTGCTTAGTAATTAGAACATAATACGGCAAGACTTTGCTTCATACGCCAATCACACGCAAGCATGCTTACAATATCCGGTTATGATGTTACAGAGAGGTTATTATGCGTTTCCAGGTGCCTAATAAGGTTCGACGGTTTTTGTCGTAAAAGGAAATATTAATTACTAACTCTATCTAAAATGACATTATATGCAATTCGTGGACATTCATACAAAATCGTAGGCCTCGTCTAACATTCGTCATAATCATCCGTTCTTCAGTCATTATAGAATTTTAGTTATTCAACAATTTCTTGCTGGTTTCTATGTATAGCTAATAATCCTAAATGTGTGAGAGGCTTTTGAGTAATTACGCTTATTTGTGACTTCTTTTTTTGTTCAGTGGCTATTACACCAAGTAAGTAAAACAGATAGAATAATCTGATATTTAAATTTGCAATTCTTGTATATATAACGTTTCATAACGTTTCACACTTATAGCCCCACAGTAGGGTAGATATACCCTGTGTCGTGGGTACCATGGACACACAAAGAGACAGAAACACAAACACCCAGACCGAGAACAGAAAATTTAACTCATCATTCAAATTTCTGCTTCGCAGGGATTCGAACCCGGGACCCTTCGATTGGCAGTCCGGCATGGTAACCATTACGCCACGCGGGTCGTCAATGTATATACCTATATAGATACATAATCTGAATCTCGGAAACGGCTCATCTTTGGGATTCGGATCGGATCGGATTTTCATTAAATTTAGTAGGTAGGTATTCAGCGGGTCTTGGGCGTTAAATCGATCTAAGTAGGTTTTATATTGAGAAAATGTCTTCTTATCCATCTTTTCAGCGGTAATAAACTCAAACATAAACTGAAAAATATGACTCATCCTGACATCTTTTAAAAAGTACTAATAGTATTACTTACCAATTGGGACCTATTTCAGTAGATAGCTTTGCTAAGCAACACATAGCTAATGAGTGTTTCATTTCAAGTAAGACCAAGAAAATAAATTGTTTTTATCCGAGTAATGCGGTCTTCCTGTTACTATTATAAAACCGTCAATAAGTTACCTTAAGTTTACACCCGAACTTACTTACGTTTGAAGCGCGCATGGCCCGGCGGTTAGCATAGAACGCAAACGATCTATGCAACTAAGCCAAACGGGCGCGGTCTGGTGTAAGATGGGGGACCGCTAGTGGCAAAAAAAATTCATGCTCGTTTCCGTGCTTCGGAGGGCACGTTAAGCCGTTGGTCCCGGTTGTTGTCGATAGATAACAGTCGTTAAACCTTGTCGGAGGCCTTATAGGCGGTTTGAAAACATCCGACATCGGGTTGGCCACTAACCCGCATCTCCACCAACCCGCATTGGAGCAGCGTGGTGGAGTAAGCTCCAGGCCTTCCCAATAATGGGGAGAGACCCGTGCCCAGCAGTGGGACGCAAAAAGGGTTGCCAAGTTTACACCCCACCCCACCTATTAAAATGGCTTAGAATAATTTAAGATTGGGGAGATGTGACTTTATTGTTGTAAAAAGAGTGATTTTACTCCTAAATAACTCGAGATAGCAGCTGAGGATAGAAGAATCAAGTATGTGTGTGTGTACATCAAAGACATCAAATCAGCTACGTCAATCAAACTACGATCTCAGTTTTACGCTGGTAAGTCTGTCACTCTATTTGATGCACAAAGAATAAAATTGAATTAACTGATTTTCAATAGACATGTAATCATTTTTATTAGAACAAAACGTACGCGTTAAAGTCAGATAATATTCGAGAGATAAATAAACATGTTCAAACAATTGTTCTGAATGACACTTAAAAGAGTAAATTTGTCTTTCTCAAGTCTCGAGGACAAAATACAGAGAATGTACTTGTATATAAGCACTTATAGGTATATGACATACACGAATTCGGCTCTAGAGACATACCGAGAGAGATTTTATTATGTCTACTGTCGTGTGTAATAATTGTTTGCTTGAACCCAGATTCTCGGAAGTAAAACCAGGATTTCACTGCATGACTTTTTGGCTCAAAGTGTACCACAAAGTCCCGAGTTATTCAACTGTGTAAATGTGAGACTTTGGAATACTTGTATATCTTGATATACTATAGATCTTTACCAAAATTTAATAATAATAATATTGTATAAAAATGCAGACAAACAGATATTTTTTTAAACAAATACAGTGTTATACTAAGTAATGGATTTACTAAGTATATTATTAAGTAATTTTTGGATATAAAAGCTTCACATAACTATTATTGTTTGCTCTAAAAGTTTAAAGTTACAAGTAAGAACTTAACACATTGATTTAAGAAAGACGGAAAAAAACATTAACGTTGTGCATTTTTGATGTCTTGGAATCGTTAGGGAATAATTCCGCACGAATTGCTGAAATTATCAGTACTATTAATTTCTATCTAGTATTTTTTATAAAGTACTCACTCATTTTCTTTCACTATTTCTTCGTCACTTTTTTCATTAATAGATGCACTTTGTTCAATGACCATATTTTAATTTTAAATCTATAATATAAAAATTAATCGCAAAATGTGTTGGTAAGCGCATAACTCAACAACGCCTAGACCAATTTGGCCAATTGTTTTTTTTAAATGTTCGTTGAAGTTCAAGGATGGTTTTTACGGCGAGAAAAATTCGAATAATTGCCGGAAAAACCCTAAAAACAGCCCTTTTCTTTTTCCCATACAAATGTTTTCTAACTAAAATGTAGTCAATTTGAGCTTTGCTATTGTATAAAGTTCATATTAAATTACAAGCACTCACTGTTGTCTAAGCAATGTAGGTGTGTTCCTAACGTCAAAGATCATATCTATCAAAACAGTGTGCGTGTGTGCATTGGAGCACAGAATACATCGTTGGAGGAGTTTAATGTCGCATAGCATGATGTTATAATAGCTTATAGCCTTCCCTAATAACTGGACTATTCAACACAAAAATAATTTTTCAATTCGAACCAGTAGTTTCTGAGATTAGCGTGTTCAAACAATCAAACATCCACGCGGACGAAGTCGTGGGCGGCCGCTATCCCTACTAATATTATAAATTCGAAAGTAACTCTGTCTGTCTGTCTGTTACGCTTTCTCGCTTAAACTAATGAACCAATTTTAATGAAATTTGGAACACAGATAGAGTGGACCTTGGGAAAGGACATAGGATGGTTTTTATCCTACGGGAACCTATAAAACGGGTCCACGCGGGCGAAGCCGCTGGCGGAAGGCTAGTACTTAATATAAACGAATTTTACAAGTATAGACAGTCGAGCCGTCATCAGCTGTCATCCCTTCGTCTTACGGTTTTTCAATCAGCACACGTGACCTGACGCGAGTTTCACAGTTTTTACCCATCCCACAATAAAGAAGTTTTCACTTCAAAATTAGGTACCTATATCATAAAAACTTGTGGAGTCGCATCAAACCAGCTTCTTGAAATATTTATCATGCGCGTGTTACCAAGTTTAACATCAAATTTTCATTCCCGTACCACTTCCCCGTGCCCCAAGGCTTTAAATTTCATAAAAAAGCTAAAGCAAAATATTTCATAATTTCTATGAAAAAAATCACAAAATTTCTCCATATAAATAACGCTTTTTTGTATCGCGTGGAGTATTCAAAATAAATACCTTAAAGTAAGTATATCATTAAAAAACTGTACCGTTATCCGAAGTCTAATATATATTGAGATATAGCTATCGCTTTCGCTTCATTTTTTTGTCTCTTTTCCTCTTTAATACACACTTGTAGTGCCGTCCTTCTCTTCTCCCACCACCACAGGCAGTGACGATACTTGGAGAGGACCGTCAATTTTGCTTGCCATTGACGTTGTTGTTTTCGCTTCGAAAATACGTGCCTGGTAAGCCCTTGAAGTTATATCTATAAATTCCTACTGCTAATTTTATCGCTATTTTCTTTTTCGAAAATCAAAATATAATAAGTGCTTTTCTTAAATTACAATTTAATTAGATACAGTTGAATTCAAATGCTTAAAAAAAAAAGAAACAAGGTAGGCAAGTTTTTTTTATGGCTATAGACTGATGTAAAGTGTTCCTTGTTTAAACTTCTACTTTTGAATTTGTTCTTACCTTATTATATTTGAAACGTAATACCTACATACTAGTATTTCGTAAAAGTTGAAGCAAAAGTTAAAAGTTACCAGTGTGCGTTATAAGTTTGTCAACTTTTCCTCTGGAGTGGGTACGTAATAATACGTTTATACGTAAATTTCTAAAGCTATGTGTTTTGGTGTTTTAAAATAACTTTTGAATTAACGGTGTGACCGTTCGGTATAACATATTTTAAATTGTGTTCTTGTGTGAATTTTAAACGTCGTCCTTCAGATTATTTCTTGCATTTGACTATTAATGGATCTACATTATTAGTTTTACATGTATTTTTTGTTAATGTCGGTACTTTTACATTACCTAACCTAACCTAGTGTTTTCATTTCTAGTTTCGGAATTAAAATTAAAGAT
The DNA here is from genome assembly GCA_911387765.1 of Pyrgus malvae. Lineage (NCBI taxonomy): Eukaryota > Metazoa > Arthropoda > Insecta > Lepidoptera > Hesperiidae > Pyrgus > Pyrgus malvae. The sequence continues at coordinate 29,117,597 of OU426950.1, read as the reverse complement.
TCTATTGGTAGAAAATGAGTGAGAATAATATTGCCGATGCAGATAGGGATCAATCAAACTTTTCCGTTTCAAATGAACCTTTGCAAAAAAGAAAACGTAAAAATGACAAATTATCTGAATCATCCTCATCGAGTGACTCCAGTAGCAGTTCCGAGACTGAGTCATCTGCCAAACGTTCTCGCCGTCATCGACGCAAGAAACGCAGGCATAATACGTGTAAAAATGATAAATTAGATAAACTGATAGCAGAAGTCACTGATTTAAAATCGAAGCTTAACCGTGGTTCTCGTGAATCAAGTTATATTCCATACGAAGATAAACATTACTATAATAATGACGCTAATATTAATGACGACGTAAGTAGAAATTTATACTCCGACGTCGAGTCAGTTTTGGTCGACAACGAACCTCATTTTTCACTGTCTATTTCTACTAAATTAAAAGAACCCGATGTATTGAAAACGCCAACAGCATACCTAGAACTCTTAAAGAATATTCAACGATTAGAAAATGTTGATTGGCAAAATGTAAGATATGCGGACGTACAAAAAAATTATCGTCATACCCCCGGCTTTACTGAACTTGAGGCTAACGAAGAAATTAAACGATATGATACATCTAGGACGTATGCAAATGCAGACAAAGCATTTGCTTCAATTAGTTATGCTTTAATTAAACAAAAAGACCACCTTGAGAAGGAGCTTCGAAATTTTTTATCATGGGCTAAGGCTACGCCTGACCTAAACTATGATACGATTCATAAAAAAATTGAACATATTTTTATAACTGGGGACTTTCCAAAAATTTCTAATGATGCCCTTCAGTTGGTCTGCGGCCACAGAGCCGAAATAATTCAGCAAAGGAGGGAAGCAATCTTATCATCTGTAAAAGATCCCATGCATAAAAATATGTTGCGGAAAATACCCCCCTCTTGCAGTAATCTTTTTAATGTTGAAAAATTCACATCTACCTTGGAAAAGATGGGCGATATTAGAAAAATTTTTTGGCCTCGTAATAAAGACCGCGTCTCTGCAACGCAGGCCGGTCCGAGTACTACCGCTCCTACAGCTAGTACATCTGCAAATTACTATACGTACAGAGGAAGTAATGCGCAAACTTTCCACGCTAGGCCCCGTGGTGGTTCGAACTCTAACAAACCCTTTCGGGGTAGAGGTGGTGCACCGAGTGGTCGAAGAAATGATTACAGGCCCCCAGCACAAAAAGGAACACGAGGGAAACACCACTCTCCCTCATCCCACCGGGATAGGAGAGGTAATCGGAAATTCTGACTCACCGAGTCCTTTCCGTGCCGGCCAGTTGATGCAGTATCGGGGAAGATGGCTGAGAATGGGCGCGCCCAGTTACATAATCAAGATTATTTCAGGCTACCGTATCCCATTTTTGAAACGACCCCCTCTTCATCTTCCCGATCTATACAAGAGCCGACAAGCCACTCTCGAAACCCCAGAGATGTCATCAATCATACAAAAAATGAAAGCAGAAGGCGTACTGGTTCCGGCGGAACCATCGCAAAGCTTCCTTTCACGGATGTTTCTCGTCCCAAAATCAGACGGAACGATGAGGCCCATATTCGACTTAAGGTTGTTGAACCTTTATGTGCTGACAGACCCTTTCAGGTTGATCAACGTTCACAAGGTTCCAGCATTCTTACAGCCACACGATTGGCTCGTGAAAATAGATATCTCACAAGCGTATTTTCATCTTCCGATCAACAGAACTCACAGATGCTTCCTGCGCTTATTATATCGCCACGAAATTCTAGAAATGACTTGCTTGCCCTTCGGCCTATGTTCCGCACCGAAAACCTTTGCTTCCTTGACCAACTGGATAGCTCACGTGCTCCGTCAAAAAGGGATAAGAGTACTAGTGTATCTAGACGATTATCTGATTGCAAACACAGATCCTATTCTTCTCAAAAAGCACGTAAACTTAGCTCTGGACTTACTAAAATATCTAGGTTGGAAAGTAAATTTCGAAAAGTCCGTACTGACTCCAAGAAAAAACATAGAATATCTGGGCATCGTATGGGACACTTGGCTAAATCGCAAGTATCTCCCGGAAAGAAAGTGCTTCAAAATTCAGACAGCAATTTCAAACATATTAAGGAGCCGTACGAAAAAGCTCTCAGATTTTCAAAGTCTGGTAGGTATGATGAACTTTGCCAGTTTTGCGATACCACGAGGAAAGCTCAACTATCGGCAGCTGCAAAATTTAACCATCAGACATCACAATTTAAATTCACAGCTAGTGACTCTGAACGACAAGTCCGAAATAGACTTAATATGGTGGCTCGAACATCTCAAGGAGATGTCCCCAATACATTTATCTCAGCCGACACATTTCATGGTTACAGATGCTTCAGGTGTAGCATGGGGTGCTCAAATAGACAACACAAAGGTATCGGGGGACTGGTCGCTTGCAGAAAGAAACTTACACTCCAACGCCAGAGAGCTTCTAGTGATTCACAAAGTTTTAGAAAAGCACGGTCCGAACCTCCGCTCGACGACTATACACTTGCAATGCGACAACAGAACGGCAGTAGCTTACCTACGCCACGAGGGAGGCACGAAATCGCGGATTCTGTTGGATGTAACTTACAAAATTTTTCAACTATTGGATATTTACCATATACATCTAATAGCTTTTCACATTCCTGGTGTATACAACATCGAGGCCGATCATCTGTCTCGCCATCGATCAATGCCAGAGTGGCATCTATTACCGCGGGCAACTATTCCAATTTTTTCCAAATGGGGCACACCGATAATAGATTTATTTGCAACACGATTTACTCGGGTGGTCCCCAGGTATTGCAGTCTAGATTACAAGGACAACCTAGCGGATTTTCACGACGCTCTGTCTCGAACATGGAATTATTCACTGGCGTGGGTATTTCCACCCCCCTTCCTAATACCAAAGGTGCTGCAACATCTGCATTGCTGCCGCGGTATATACCTCATAGTAGCACCACGGTGGGAGAAAGTTTTCTGGCGTCCAGATCTACGGAGCCGCGCAACAGCTCCTCCTTGGACTGTTCGGGAGCTTCAACAAGTCCTTGTAGACGTCTCGACGGGCACCCCACCTCAGAACGTGCAAGAAATGGAGCTGGAAGTATGGAGATGTCGTGGGGGTGGAGTGAACAACTGAAAGAGTGGACACCACAGCAAAGGAACCTTCTTATTAACAGCTGGAGACCTTCCACAATAAAAACCTATAAACCAGCATGGTCCAGATGAATCAAATGGACAGAATTAAATAATGTATCTCAATGTAGACCTTCTGGATCCGATTTAGCTCGCTTTTTAGCAGATTTATTTTATGAAGAAAACTTGTCTTATAACACAATTTTAGTCCATAAATCTGTGGTTTCCACTCTTTGTGATCCAGAACACTCCGAGCGTCTTAGTAATCATCCTTTCGTTAGAAGAATACTTAAGTCAATAGCCCTTTCAAATCCAACTCCGGTTAAGGCTCCCGTTTGGGATGTTGACCTAGTTATTAAATGTATATCTCTAGTAGATCCTACTGTTAGCAGCCTCTATCAAATATCAAAATACACGGCCGCCATTTTGCTTCTTTTCTCTGGAAGACGGGTTCACGATTTAACACTACTTCGAGTTAATCCTGAAAACTGTATTGTGCACCAAGATTATATTATCTTATGGCCTGTCTTTGGGTCAAAAACTGATTCTGCAAACTATCGTCAGTCTGGTTGGAGGCTAAATGCAAACCATAACACTGTTACTTTAAACCCTGTCCATTGGATAAATAGGTTAATTGAAATTGGACAAAGTAGGAGAGAAGTTGCAGGTTGCACAAACCTCTTTATTACTACATGTGGTCAGGCTAAACCTGCATCAAGATGTGTGATTTCTGGGTGGATAAAAAAGTTATTGAAAGAGGCTGGTGTGGAGGCATCCGCTGGAACTTTTAGAGCTGCAGTTGCCTCTAAAAGTTGGGTTGAAAACACGCCTGTTGAAGATATTCTTAAAAAAAGGCAATTGGCGATCGCAAAAGACGTTTAAAAGGTTTTATTGTAGACAAGTAGTGCAATCAAATAATGTTAGTAATGAGAATGTAGCGTCATCTTTTCAAGCCATATGAGTTGATTAATAAAAGTGAGATTTAAACATAACATATTATTATAAGAACAAAAACTTGATTGAGTGAAATAGTTTGATTTGTGAAATAAAAGTTTATATTTAATTTATATTATTGTCTTTCATTTGTTATGAATCTATGTGCAGCATTAATTCTAGGATATGCACATCAGTAAGAGGTAGACACACCTACACGATTACCTACACTTACAAGCTTTGGTAAATTACAATTATACATACTCTTTTGATAATTAATCACATTGACGTTTACCACCACCAGGCGATAACAAACATCTCTCAATATATATTAGACTTCGGAAAACGGTACAGTTTTTTAATGAAGACGTTTTACCTGAAAATAAAACGTATATTAAAATACTTACCTTATCCGAAGTCTAATAATTTTAAACACTGCCTGGTGCATAACGCGAAAAGCAACAAACGTAATGGCAAGCAAAATTGACGGTCCTCTCCAAGTATCGTCACTGCCTGTGGTGGTGGGAGAAGAGAAGGACGGCACTACAAGTGTGTATTAAAGAGGAAAAGAGACAAAAAAATGAAGCGAAAGCGATAGCTATATCTCAATATATATTAGACTTCGGATAAGGTAAGTATTTTAATATACGTTTTATTTTCAGGTAAAACGTCTTCAATAAGAAGTGTCATGATGACAAAAAATCTTGCTTCTTAAGTATTTTCGAGTTTACGATGCTGAATGAATTAGTGAGGCAAATTGCTCATAACTGTATACTGTAAATACATTTATTTTTATGAAAGTTTTTTTAACTAGAGTAGTGTAACGGAACGTAAGGCGATTGAATGATGACGGAGTGATCGTTACCGTGGATGAATGAACGGTGTATGAAATGAATTTTGAAGATGGCAGAAATAGTAAAAAAGACGTCATGGAGATAACTGTGCGAACAAGTTGAGAAAGTTGAAAAGTTAGAATAAGTTTTTAAGAAGAATTGTGTATCATTTCCGTCCGCAACAATAATATTTTAATTGCCCTCTGCAAATCCTTTTGGAGTAGTTTTCACTAGACCCGTGCTATCCTAAGACAATTTTAGCGATATTATTCTACGAATCCGGCAGCTTCTTATGTCAAATAAATATTTTTGCTATTTCTTTTTGGCAAAGGAAATATTGAAAATAAAAACGTTTTCATGGAGTTTTCGTGCGCTCTGCCGTCAAGGGTTATGCTGTTACTATCTTCTATTGTCTATTTAAAAAACGTCCCGTTAAATATAAAATTATACATATGATTTCAGAATTTTTTACAGAACGTTTTACCTCTCTTTATGTTGTTGATTAGATAAATGTATTTAAGCAATTGTTGTAATAATTATTAAAAAGATATACAAACAAAGCCTTCCAAAAAAAACAAGGACATTTTCAAAAATGTAATAAGGTATGTATACGGATGTTTTATGACTAAAAATGAATCTCTGGAAGACTAGGAGTCTAGTTTAAATCTTGGTGCAATTCAAAGAAAAGATTGTGCTTGAGAATTTCATAATTATTTAAAGACCAAAAAACGCAATCCCGCATTCTTCATCTGTCATGAAAATAATCAAAAACTAAACTAAATATTTGTTTTATTTTAGGTATTCGCTTTGTACATACACTATTATAATATCATTCAAAAGGAGTTAATGATTAATTGCCCTTAACTGAATTTCTGGAAAATAATATCACCTTAAGTATTGCAATTTTAACGGTAAGAAAACGGTAGAATCAAGCCAAGGTACTACCATTTCCTTACTGTTGACTCGGCCGTTTGTTTCGAGATCAATTCTGATCATCTTGTGCATGTTGCATGCAAATGCTAAATGCTCAAATGCATGCTCAAAGCAAGACAAGTTCCGTGTTTATGAATATGAGACCCGGTTATGACTGACTGGGGAAATTCGCAGCTGCCATACATCAAGAGGTTTATGATGCTTCATTTATAGCATTGAGTTTATGGCTCTTGCTTTGAAGTACGAGACTGTTAATGATACATTTCTGCGTTACGAAATTATTCATTATTTTCGGAGTTTTAAAATACCTAAGTCTCAGATCGGATATCCAGGAACAGATCCCAGTGCGCACTGTAAGAAATGTAAAGTCCGCTGACTGGTATAAAATCCGCGTGTTGACATATGATTTAAATTCGTCAACATTTTAAATATGATTCAGATTCAGCTTTGGAACATTCAAAAGCTGTGATTTTCATAATACGCCCTGCCTGTGCCCTGCCCTCTCTTTCGATAACATACATATTTTTATAGGTTAAGAAATTATTAGGATCTATATCTAGTCCGACATATTTATTAAGTCTAGATCTAACTGACCAAATAGATCATTCTGATAATTTCGTTCATGGTGCAAGAAGAGTTTCGAATTTATCAGACCTGGTTACAACATCAACCTGACGTACGATTCTCCATTTAAAGTGCTGAGTTTATTTGTTTATGTTTATGTGCTGAGGTTGCTTCCTTTTCTTACTTAGATGCCACAAGGCATTCTAATGGTTAAATTCTACATTTGGAAGTTTCGAAATTGAGCATTAGTTTTACTGTTGTAATTGAGTTTGAAATCTTCGGTGGCACGAATTTGAATCTGTGCGTGGTGCCTCTGATAAAACATTATAGTTAAGTATGCATTTATTACACGTTGAATTAAAATACTATATATGCTCATCATACTGTATTTAATGTAATAAGTTTTTACTTAATGTGTTTTAAAATCATAATAATATAAATCGGCATTTTATTTTTGTAGTGTGAAAACTGGCTTAATTGTAAGTGAAATAATGTAACCCAAAAATACCAATAAAGAATTATGAATTATCACAATTTACAGTAAGAGAAATCTTAATTTCTCACTCACTCTTTAAGACCAAACGCTAGGCTACTTTAGTCTCTGAACGTCTGAAATGATACTGCAGCCATTACGTGGTACCATATTTTATTATCCTCTATACATGAAATAATGCAGCTTAATCTACTAAATACAAGAAAGTGTAAACTTATATTGAAGACTAGTTCAAACAAACATCGGCATTATGCTTTTCATTCTTCATAGTTTGAACCGTGAAAGTTTCTGCTTCATAATAATACTTACGAGGAGTTCAGTCCGCCTTAGCAAGTAAAGTTCTGGACTTAGTTTCCGGTAATTAGTATGACAAGACTTTAATTTGAAACTTCTAATGAGAAAATAGGGCTACATGTCAAAGAAAATTTAACTGGAAAGTATATTTTATAGATTAATTTTATACACATACTTAGTTGACGTTGTGGCACAATTTTTTAATATGTGTAAAGAACAAATGAAGCGGGATATGTAGGCTAAATAATAAATTGTTTTCAGTAAAATATAAGCTGATTTATGAACATTTTCTGAATCATTTAAAAATTGAAATCGAAGTAAGGTAAAGTAATATTTAAAATAAAATTGACAAACAAATTAAAACTAAAGTTAAAAAGGTGTTATTCAGACGCCGCAACAATATACTCGTATCTTGATGTGTTTATATATTTCAGTATCAATACATCCATCTATCAGGTTTTAGTAATCCACTGCTGGACATAGACCTCCCCTAACATTCGCCATTCTGTCCAGTCATACACCGTCAGAATCCAGCGTTTCGAAGACCTTTCTTTTCCATCGGTTGTCACTCCTCCTATCTATGCGACGTGCCCATTGCAGCTTTCAGATTTTAAGAATATGTCAGTAAAGAAAGAAAGAAAGATTTTTTTATTTCATATTCGGAATACAAAATATTCGCTTAATGAATGTCATTTTTTCCCGGTCATCGCCTTTACGTGCCCGTTACAAAAGGCAACGGAAAAAAACTCCCAGCACTCTTTTAAAAAAAAGTACATAATAATATATTTGAGATAACAGAATGGCTATGGGTTGATAATGGTCACACGTGACAGCTGATCGTGTGAGACACCATCGATTGTCTATAGATTTTATCTTTACGGATTTAAATACTGAGAAATAATAAGCACAGCTCTATTCATTGCTCGCTAAGCGAACTTGAGCCTATGGAAAAGGCCAACGGTAAAAACTTTCGACTTCAGGTACTGAAGTATACTTTATCACTGAAGTAAACGTTATCGTTTTTAGTTCGATTTCAGATTTTTTTCTGATAATTATCGAAGCCAATTTCTGAAATTCAAAAGCCTTAAAATCGAGTTAATAAAATAGAAATGGATGTATTATTTTACTCTTTTTGTGAAATATTAAATGGATAATTTAATATTGGATCACAATCAACATGGAATATAACTTTCCGCACAGATTTTACCTGAATTATTTATGATTTTTACAACCGTTATTATTGTAATGACTAGAATATAGTTGTGAATTCAGAACTTAGTTCTAAACAAAAATATAAAACAATGCTTAAAAACATAAAAATGGTGTAAACAAAAACATAAAACAACGCTTAAAAACATAAAAATGCTTCCCGGGTTCAACTGTTGAGAAGATACTACTATTAAATTTTTATTCACGGTCTCGTTGTTTGTGTTCCTATCTTTATGTGAGTTCCATAGATTCATTTGTTTCTCTATGGTGAATCCATAGAATCCACGTTACAATGGATCCTATTATGAAACTATGAGTGTAAGCTTTATTTTTTATTCTTTAAAATTTGAACCGTTATATTTTTCAACCTTATAATAATACTTCAGTTTCCATTTTAGTTCTGGACTTAGTGTGCTGTAATTAGTATGAAATGACGTTAGTTCTGAACTCCAAGTTCCTAGCAAGAATCGGGTTTAATGTCAAAGAAATTTTAAGTAATATTTTTGTAGATTCCTTTATAGACAGGAGTCAATTTTAATTACTTGGTTTGTGTTATGATTGTAACGTATTAATGTTATTTTTAAAACTTCATACCGGGTGTGTGAACCCTAAGTTTGTCCGTGTCCGTTTTTTTTTGCTGGACACGGGTCTCTCCCTATTATTAGGGAGGCCTGGAGCTAACTCCACAACGCCGCTCCAGTGCGGTATTTGTGAATTAATTATTCCGATAATGAATTGAAATAACATTTAATATTAATCTGATAATATGATAATCCATCATTATATTGAGGTTTGTATCAAGGTAGTATTAAGTAGTTTGTCGGTTTCAATGCAATTGTTTTGGCTGATCTTGGTTTTTATATTTGGATGAAATAACAAACGAGCATGATGGCCACATGATGTTAAGTGGTCGCTGCAGCCCATGAATATCTATCGAACAAAAATCTCAAGAAAGCTTCCTGAATGTTGCCTGTGGTCACCTGCAGTTACACTCCTATGAAGGCTAACTGTAAGTCTGTCTTACGGGACAGTCGCCGGCTAGACTTACAGTTAGCCTTCATAGCCACTGAAATACAACTGAAAAACGGCAGAAATGGGAACAACGGTGGTACTTCCGCGGTCGAACTATTAAAGTCGTCTGATCCAAAACATCAGAATTTATTAATTTTCAAACTTTAAACCATGTTTAAACCGTGAAAGTTTGTACTTCTTAGTAATAGTTCGCTTCTAGAGTTGAGTATCCCGTAATTAGTATGACATGGCGTTAGTTCGGAACTTTTGCTGGATATCGGGTTTAGTGTCAAAGGAAATTGAACTGGATGTAAGACAAATTATTATGAACTATTTTACTGACAAAGCTTAAGTAATTAAGGCTTGAACTTCAAGTTTATTGTGTGGTTATTCGATTTCCTTGACATTGATGACTATTCCGCCGAACAGATTTCAGCGCAATAGTCGCCATGCCAGTATTGCGCGTTCGCTCTGGGTACGATACCTGGCTGCAACCCCTTTTGCGACCCACTGCTGGGCACGGTTTTCTTCCTATTACTAGGCAAACCTGGAGTACTTATACTCCTACTCCAATGCGAGTTTATGGAAATGAACAACCCGCTATTAGATGTTTTCAATCCTCCCCTAAAGGACTTGGACTCGACAAGGTTTAGCGATTGTCATATATCGATAACAACCGGGACCAACTGCTTAACAATGACATGCTCTTCAAAGCACGGAAATGCGCATGATATTTGCTACCAGTGTAGACCCATCTCACACAGCGCCCGTTTGACTTAGCTGGGTAGATCCCTTGCGTTTCACGCCAGCAGCCGAGTCATGCGCATTTCATGTGATTTGATTGCAACCTACCTACCTATAAGTTAGAGAAATTTGGAGTCAGAGGTAATGCATTAAACCTAATTAACTCCTACTTAACTGACAGACAACACATTACAGAAATAACAAAAAATAACTAAATCACAAATACCCAAGAAAAACACCTTTCTCACTCTAGGAAAGTACTGTATGGAGTGCCTCAAGGAAGTATTTTGGACCCTTTGCTTTTCTTGATTTATATTAACGATTTTCCTAAAGTCACAAAACAACCAATTATACTGTTTGCTGATGATAGTACAATTATATTTACAAAAGAAGACATAGGTTCTTTCGAAAGTAATATAAATAACGCTCTTGAAGCACTAACAGACTGGCTAGATAATAATAATCTTAAAATTAATCTCGATGACACTAATATAATGACATTTAAAAACAGAGTATCATATGAACAGATAGTAAATATTAACTATAAAGGAAAGTTAATATCTGAAATATAAACAAAATTTTTTAGGACTATACATAGATAGCAAACTAACACGGCAGTCACACAAAGAACATGTTTGTAAGCAATTAAATAAGTTTTCATTTGCTCTATATAAATTAACGAAGGTTGTTAGTAAAACGGCGGTTTTAAATGCCTACCATGCTTATGTTGGCGCAACTCTAAGATACGGAATAATATTCTGGGGTACCGCGACTGGAATTCAAACAGTATTTAAAATCCAAAAAAGTGCATACGCGCAATATGTCAATTACAACAAACGGATATCTAGGATAGTTTGCTTTTTGTTGCTTTAATTTAAATTGTTTGCAGAACATTATTTCAAGAGCAACAAGAGCTTTGGGCTGGGCAGACTACTAATTCAAAAGCACATATTCTTTTTAAAATGAAAACGCTCAAAATGTTTTTAAATTCGTTAAGAAAGTATTCCACTTAAAATCAGGATGTAAAATTAAAAGAACTAGCAGAGCAGAGTGCGGTTAGAATGTTTATTGTAGGTTAATTAAAAAATGTGGGATATTCAAATGCGCAGTTGGGGTTAAACATTTTAACAAAGTTGTTAGGCAGAAAGTGTTTTGGCAAAGAGCCAAGGAAATGTACAACTTTTTATTTTTTCTTTTAGCAATTTCTTAAATCACTGGTTTACAATTGTGGACACGGACGACTACATTGTTTTGTACCCTTTTTATGATCCAACTACGGAGTAGGTACATGTCATAGTAAAGAGTACACTTCATATGGAGTAGACAGATATGTAATTCGGCTATCACTGCTCACCACGGCCTTACATGATCAAAAAGAGATATAGGAGATCCCATAAAAATTGATTTGTATTAAAAAGTAAGCAATCCTAGGACATTGCAGAAACTTTTGATTCGTTCAATCGGTTCATAGTTCATCCTGATATTTAACAGGTATTTAATTTTCATTCGTGAAATCTTTATACCAAAAATATCTATGTCTTAAACACTTACCTAAAGACATCGGAATAAAAAACAATTTAACCCCAAGAACACTGTGTAAAATGAAAAGAAGCGAGCAGAACAAAGCGTGGTTAGGATGCCTATTGCGGGATAATTAAAAAGTCCAGGATATTCAAATGCACAGTTGAGGTTAAACATTTTAACAAAGTTGTTAGGAAGGAAGTGTTCTGGCAAAGCGCCAGGGAACTACACAATTTTTATTCTTCTTCCGGTTAGCAGTTTTTGAAAGCAGCGTTTCAGTTTTTGGAAAGTATGATACGCACGATTCGGAATACTTTAAGCAAGGTAGACAAAATAATAAAGCGTGCATGGTCAACATAGAACGCAAATGATCTACACAGTTTAGTCAAAAGGGTGTGGTCAGGTATGAGATGCGTGACCGCTAATGGCTTAACAATTTCAAACCTTGTCGGAAGCCTTATGGGCGGTTTAAAAACACCACACCACAATGGGACATAGAAAGGGTTGCAGACATAGTATTAAAAATAATGAATAAAATATTGAGCATGTTTATTTTGATGTAATGGTTTATTCAGCCAATGCAAGGCATTATGTAACTATTAGCTATAAAAAAGAGAATGAGAAATTAATATTTTCATTTCGATTGCGGTTTGGTGAAAGTGATATTTTCAACAAAATATGGCTGATAAACTCAGGGGGTTTCACCTAAAGTTTTTACGAAAAGAATCAGTCTAGGTGTACCAAGAAAACAAATCGTGTCTGGTGTACGGAAAAATAAACGCATTTGCTTACATCTTAATGCAGGCTTAGAATTTTATAGGCTGTATTGTATAATTAGGTTTTTTTTTCGAAAAAACTGTTAACAACCAATATTACAAGTATTATTTTAGGAATTTTTAATTGAACGAGAAATGAGAAACAAAATAAAAAGGTTTTAAAAACGAAAAGAGGTGATAAAAATTGCAAATTTGATAGGATAAAAATTGCAAATTCGACCCATTTCGGCCACGAAGTAATTCTATTTATTTTTCGGTGCATAGTTGCGGTTACTGGCCAGACTTACTTTAGATAACCATCAACCTCTGGAGTAGCAGCGAAACCACATACGATATCAGGAAAGACTCAAGCTCTACTTGATTTGATGTAAATGGGTTGTAGCGACCACTAAATACCACGTGGTTTGCATAATCGTCTGCTACTCTATTAAAACAAAAAAAAAGAATGGAACATTAATAGAGAAATAACCAATTAAACTGTATTATTGTTTTACGTCGAAACCTCTCGTGAACGTGGTTACAAGAGGGATCGTCCTGAATGCGATCAGGGAAATTAAACCTTTGGCATCCGATTGCAATCCCCTGGAACTGTTTATTGCCCCTTCCGACTGCGAACTATGTTGCAAAGTGCTTACTATGTTATAGAGCTTCAAAGTACTCTATCATTTCTGTTGTGGACGACGAGCCCAGTGATTAGTTATAAGTTAAAAATACTTAGTTTGTAGGATAATGTGTTATATGTGTGTGTTTTTATTTAGATTTCACATTATTCAATCGTTCTTTCTAGATACTTCGTACTTTTATGTCGAGTTGTTGTAATAATACTTTAAGTACGTAAATTGTAATATGTAAGAGAGAGACAGACAATGAGCGAGATAGGGATACTGGCGATAAGCGGCTATCTCACAAAGACGCTCGGCCTTGAGGAAGTTTCTGGAGTGCGCGCTGATTGGTCGGCATGACGCTCGGCCTTGAGGAGCTTTCTGGAGTGCGCGCTGATTGTTCGGCATGCTCGCACGTGATTGGTCGACCAATCAGCGACCGGGAATTTTTTTATATAAAGATGGGGCCTGTAGCCGCTTGTCGTCAGTTCCAGCCCGGCTCTCTCCTAAAGAAGAAAATACGAAGAAATAAATCAAGAAAAAATCGAAGAAGCGTTTTATTCATACAGTCCACTTCAGTCTGGTCCATCGCTGCCGGATTAAGGAAAAAGGAAGCCTGCGCTACAGTAATCGCTGCCGGATGAAGAAAATGGTCGTCACAAGGAGTCAAGCTGACGCATCCGAACAACGGGAGGATATGCCGCGTCAAGAACAGGATGACCGCGAGCGGGAAAGGCGAGAATTTCTCATTCAGAAAGAACGTCAAATACAAAAAGAACGTCAAATTGATTTAGAAAGACAACGTAGATTCTCGCTAGACCCGCCAAGATCACCGAGTACATGTCAGGAAACATGGACTACGACCGACGCCGGCAGGGCCACTCCCGGCACGTTCTACACGGAGGCTACAGTCGACACGGCGGTTACTATGGAGAGAGCAGGGCAGACGGCCGTGAAAGCCGCCCGCGGCACACATGACGGAACTCCAGGCGGCACAACTCGCATAACGCGACCGGCGGCAACTGATGAGGCCGCCCGCGGCTCCCGCGACAGAACTCCGATCAAGGCGCTACCGATGGCTACCACCCGCGGCACCAACGATGGTACAACGATCAACGCAACACGGCAGGCGGCTACGAACGACGCCCCCCGAGCCTACCGCATGAGTACCACTTTCGAGGCGACGCGACCGGTATGGCCAGCAGCCACGAGCGAGGCTGCCCGCACCTTAGGAGCTGGAGCTGCAGTCGACGAAATTCCTATGGGGTTACCGACGTCTACGAGAGGAATGACTACGAGCGACTACGCGCGCTTCGTAGACGTCTGGCCAAAGACTACGAGCTTCGTAGACTACGAACAACGAGATGCGTGGGGCGTGGCCAGCGGCTATGAATGACGCCCCCCGCGCCGCCCACTTCAGAACTACGACCGAAGAGGCATGTGAAGGATTACCGGCGGCTACGAACGACACCGCCTGCAACATCCGCTTCGGGACAATGATCGACGAGACATATGTTGGGCTGCCGACGGTTACGAACGACACCGTCCGCACCACTCATCTGGGAGCTACCATCGAGTCACGTGGGGCGTGGTCAGCGGCTACCAACGACGCCGCTCGCGCCAACCGATGGGGAACCGATGGGAATGGTGCTACTGAAGATGTGTCCTGTTACCGTCGTCGGTCCACGGGGGGAGGTGAAGACTTACGCACTACTGGATGAAGGGGCTACAATCACGCTGATCGACGAGGAAATAGCAAGGAGCATCGGCGCAAAGGGAACGCACTCACCGCTGCACATGCAAGGGGTTAGCACTATGCAGCAAGAAGAAGACAGCAGATTGGTCACGGTGCACGTGAAAGGGGAGGATGACTTCTACAAGATACGGGCGCACACCATCAAGGATATGAAGCTGCGACAACAATCGATTCCAAGCTCTCTGCTGAAGCACGAACATCTACGTGATTTGCCCGAAGATCAGGTCTGCTACGGCTCCAGTAAACCCGGACTTCTGATTGGAGCGGACCATTGGGAGTACATCGTATCGCAGGAGCTGAGGACCGGCAAGCCGAGCCTACCAGCCGCATCCCGAACACAACTGGGCTGGGTCATCCATGGGACAGTACCGCGCAGCATGATAAGGAACCGAGATAGTGTGCTGCATGTATACACCGCTCAACAAGGCGCAGACGAAGAGAAGCAGATGCAAAGCCTGCACAACCTGGTGGAATATCATTTTTGCATCGAAGCCTTGGGAATCGCACACAAGCCGCGAGTGAACGACGCAGATGAGCGCGCTATCAGGATCGTAGAGCGAACAATGAAGAAAACAGAAAGGGGATATGAAGTTGGGTTGCCATGGAGAAACGACAATGTGAAACTGCCACCCAGCTACGACGCAGCACTACGACGCCTGACGAAGATCGAGCAGAAAATGGACGCCGATCCGAGCTTCGGACGAGAATACACGAAGCAGATTGAGAACTTACTGCAGAAAGGGTACGCCGAGCCTTGCGACGGGAGCGAGATAGCCAGTCCCGTCTGCTGGTACCTACCACACTTCGCAGTACAGAACCCGAACAAACCAGGGAAGCAGCGACTAGTATTCGACGCAGCAGCAAAGAATCGGGGAGTCAGCCTGAACGACTATCTGCTAGAGGGACCCGACCTGCTGATGTCTCTACCTGGGATCCTGTTCCGGTTCAGAGAGAAGCCAGTTGCAGTCACGGCTGACATACAAGAGATGTTTCTGCAGATAAAGATACGCAGAGAAGACCAGCCAGCACAACAGTTCCTGTGGAGGGGAGCCGATCGGAAGATACCACCGCGCCACTACAAGATGACGAGTATGATTTTCGGCGCCGCAAGCTCTCCCTTCATGGCGCACTTTGTGAGAGACTACAACGCGAGAAGACATGCTGACTCGCACCCTCTAGCCCTGGAAGCAATCACGCGGAACCACTACATGGACGACTTGGTGGCAAGCTATGAAGACGCGAACGAAGCCCGCCGCGCCGTGGAAGAGCTCCGCGAGGTACACACTGCAGCAGGATTCACACTCAGAGCATGGAGTACTAGCCACACCGACGTGCTGCAGGACGTACCTGAAGAATTGCGAACAACCACGCCGACACAGCTTGGAGGAGACGACGTCGAGAATAAGATACTGGGGCTTTACTGGAATCCCGAGAAGGACGAGCTGGGGTTCAACACGTCCATGAACAGGGTCCCGGCAGAAGTGCGCGCTCAGAGCCGAGCGCCGACGAAGAGAGAAGCACTAAGCGCCGTGATGTCCGTCTACGACCCGCTTGGACTCCTTAGCCACTACACCATCAGAGCGAAGATAGTACTCCAAAGTCTGTGGCGTTTGAAGATTTCGTGGGACGAGCCAATCCCAGAAGAAGAAAACGAACTCTTCGCCTGCTGGATGAAACAGCTATCCAGTATATCTAACCTGCGACTGGAAAGAAGATACGCACTGCACGACTGCCAGAACTTGGAGCTTCACGTACTGTGCGATGCCAGCGAACAAGCATATGCAGCAGTGGCCTACTGGCGCATCGCCCGATCCGACGGAAGCTACGATCTGAGCCTCATAGCAGCCAAAGCAAAAGTGGCGCCGAAAAAGACTCAGACGATACCACGCCTCGAACTACAGGCAGCAGTCATTGGTGCAAGACTCGCAGAAACAATCAAGAAAGAACATCGCGTCGAAGTCAAGAGAACAACATACTGGACGGACTCCATGACTGTGATACACTGGGTCCGACACGACGCGAAGAGATACACGCCGTTCATCGCGCATCGCCTGGGAGAAATATCGGAACTCACGCAGAAAGAAGACTGGCGTTGGGTCCCGACTCAAGAGAACGTAGCAGACGATGCCACGAGAATCGTGAACACACCCATAACGGCAGAAGATCGATGGTTTCGGGGGCCTGACTTTCTACGACTCCCCGAAGACCAATGGCCGGAAGAAAGAAATGGGTACGAAGACAAAGAAGAAGAGGTGGTGCTGCACGTCACAGAAGTCGCGAGAGAAGAGTGGCTACCCGATCCTAGCCGCTTCTCCAAATATGAAACGCTGGTGAGGACGACAGCACGCGTGCTAGCCTTCATCGACATATGCCGACGCCGAGCGACAAGCCTGGAATGCAGACACGTGGAAGAAGCGGAAAAGGCACTCATCCGACGAGCACAGCGAGATAGCTTCCCAGATGAGATACAACGACTCGAGAAGATGAAGCCAATTCCGAAGACCAGTCGTCTGTTCCGGCTAGATCCAGTGCTAGAAGACGGCATACTGAGGGTTAGAGGTCGAATTGAAGCAGCTACAGCGCTCGCAGAGACGAAGCGACCCATCATATTGAACGGTCGCCATCGGGTCACCAGACTTCTAGTACTACGAGAACACTGCGTCGCGGGACACGCGAACCGAGAACGCGTGACGAACGACCTACGGCAGAAATACTGGATTATACACCTGAGGCCCACGGTACGCACAGTAGAAAAGGACTGTGCCATGTGCAAGAGAAGAAGAGCAAGACCGCAAGTACCAGCCACGGGAGATTTACCACGACAGAGATTGGAGCCTTTCAAGCGCCCCTTTAGTCACTGTGGGGTGGACTACTTTGGGCCCATGACAGTGAAGATCGGACGACGACGCGAGAAGAGATGGGGAGCACTCTTCACCTGCTTGACGACCCGCGCCGTGCACCTGGAGATAGTACCTTCACTCTCCTCGAGCTCAGCAATCATGGCACTACGACGGATGGCAGCGCGACGGGGGTGGCCACAAACAATGTATTCAGACAACGCCACCAACTTCCGTGGAGCCGATAAAGAACTGCGAGCTGCCTATGCTGAGTGGGCACCTGTGCTGCGAGACGAGGGACTGCTACATCGGATGGAGTGGCGCTACATAACTCCGGGTGCGCCGAATCAAGGGGGAGCGTGGGAAAGGCTGGTGCGCTCCGTCAAAGTCGCACTGTCCGCCACCCTGAACGAGAGAGAACCGACGGAAGAGGTCCTGTACACCTTGATGACCGAAGCGGAGTTCTCCATCAACGCGAGGCCTCTCACCCACGTCAGCGTCGATCCCAGAGATCCTGAAGCATTGACTCCGAATCACTTCCTACTGGGGTCATCGATGGGGTTGCCTCTCAACGGTACGTGCGAAGAAACAGATCGAAGAACCTGGAGAGCTAGCCTAGCGCTCGCCGATCACTTTTGGCAGCGCTGGCTTCGAGAGTACCTACCCACACTGGTACCCAGAGGAGAGTCATCGGACATCAAGCGACCACTACGAGTCGGAGACGTCGTGATCATCGTCGACCACACCTTGCCACGAAATGTGTGGCCAATGGGCATCGTCGAGCGCACCTTCCCGGGTCCAGACGGCGGAATACGAACGGCTGACGTCCGCACCCGAACTGGAGTCTTCAAGCGGCCTGTAAGGAAGCTCGTCGTGATGGAGACTACGCAGGCTGCGTCGGGGGGAGGAAATGTTGTGGACGACGAGCCCAGTGATTAGTTATAAGTTAAAAATACTTAGTTTGTACTTAGTTTGTAGGATAATGTGTTATATGTGTGTGTTTTTATTTAGATTTCACATTATTCAATCGTTCTTTCTAGATACTTCGTACTTTTATGTCGAGTTGTTGTAATAATACTTTAAGTACGTAAATTGTAATATGTAAGAGAGAGACAGACAATGAGCGAGATAGGGATACTGGCGATAAGCGGCTATCTCACAAAGACGCTCGGCCTTGAGGAAGTTTCTGGAGTGCGCGCTGATTGGTCGGCATGACGCTCGGCCTTGAGGAGCTTTCTGGAGTGCGCGCTGATTGGTCGGCATGCTCGCACGTGATTGGTCGACCAATCAGCGGCCGGGATTTTTTTTATATAAAGATGGGGCCTGTAGCCGCTTGTCGTCAGTTCCAGCCCGGCTCTCTCCTAAAGAAGAAAATACGAAGAAATAAATCAAGAAAAAATCGAAGAAGCGTTTTATTCATACAGTCCACTTCAATTTCCTTCCTAGCGAATAAAACTTTTATGTGGCGTGAAGTCGTAATAAAATTTAATCTAATTTCGTGAATGCTGGAATCGATTCACACTCAAAGCCGTGTCGTCGGTACCACGGACGCACACAAAGACAGAAACACAAACGCCCAGACCGAGAACAGAAATTTAAACTCCATCATTCAAATTTCTGTTTCGCCGGGAACCGAACCCGGTACCCTTCGATTGGCAGTCCGGCATGGTAACCATTGCGCCACAGAGGTCGTCAAATCATTAACTTTATCAACAAAACAGTTAATTTTCTACTGTTAAACTCTGTTGTCAGAAATGAGAAGATTTATGATGATGTAAGATTTTTACCAACCACCAATCCGCACTTGGCCAGCGTGGTGGACTATGGCCTAAATCCCTCTCACTTATGAGAGGAGACCTGTGCCCAGTAGTGGGATATAAAAAAGTTTTAAAAAAATCTGCGTACTTTTCATGACATTGAAATTACTGTAAATTTCTAAATATTGAAAAGAGATTGCCATTTCATTAGCATGTTTTTCTTCACCAAATGATGTACCTACTTATTATGTATAATAAATGTATACTATCAAAGGTGCGTACCGGGACTGCTTATGGTGAATTCGTATTGCAGGTCACGTGATGTTACGTAGTCGCTGCAGTCAATGATTATATGATGATACGTTACGACATACAAAATCTCAAGCAAGCCTAAGTTATATCTAAGGTAGTATGCCGTTGCAATGCTACTACCACTCAGTTTGACCGGCAACCGTAGTTTTCAAAGTTTTAGTACAAACGAAACGCAATAATGCCGTGTTACTTCCTCGGTCGACCATTAAGTCCTTTTTTGCTATCGGGGGACGAGGGGAGAGGGGCTTCAAAAGGTACCTGGCTTCTGCGCTTAATAAGGTACTCCGGGATCTTGGGAAGGTACTGGGCATGCGGCCACTCACACCGCTGTCCTTCCCGGGGCTGCTGGCTAGACAGATCGAGCTGCTACTCTCACCGCCCGCAACCCCGAAAACCCCCTTTTAGTCGCCTCTGGTGATCAGGCAGGGGATACCGTCGCTCTATTCTTAAATCCCGAAGCTACATGGACTCGACCATTAAGTCCTACCATCTATAACCATTTGTATTGACCTTGCAATATTCGTAAATACTGAAAAGGAAACGTGAGTGACATGATGAGTACGCAAATAGGTACGTAAACTTTCATAATAATTGAGTTATTTCACATCAGGTTACCTCAATCATTACGTCGACATATAATCTTATTTAGATCCCATAACTTGGCAACAATCAATACGATTCATCATTCCTTTTCCTTGAGAGGATTAACTTAACATAATAGATCTTAATATATCGCCATCCTTTTCCCTCTAATGCTGAGAGCAGGACGATGATAATGTAATCAAGCGATTGAACAGCGCGAGGCGCACAACGGTGTTGAATTAGGTTATTGAATCCCATTATTCATGTGACCACTTCAGTGTGAGGAAGCGTTGGCTTAGGTTTGCTTGTGGGCTACACTTCCTTGTTGTCTTTGCTTTATAATTAAACTACTCATATAGAACTGTTTGTGCTCCAAAGCTTCAGTCTCGTTTGAATATATTGACTGTTAGTTCCAGGCATTGAACCCATTTTATAGCATAGCGGCTGTATGAAACTGGAAACATCTGAAAGCAAGTCGCTTGAGAAGAAGTGAGTACTTTTCCTTAGCATATTGAAGCGTCTTCATTCGCTAAGTATTTTTATTAGATCTACCAATGATAGAAGAAACATTTTATCATTGGTAGATCTAGGATCATCAGTCAGACAGACATCAGCTGCCAAAGAAGCAACTAACATTTTTTTTATTTGAATGGAGTAGCAGACGAGCATTCAGGCGACGTGGTCTTAAGTGGTCGCTGCAGTCCATGCACATCTACACACGACCTCAATCAATTTTACGAGGTCGTATGTTGCGTTGTTATTCCGGAGGCTTATGGTCGCCTCATGTGAATCTGGCCGGCAACTGCAATTTTTCATTGGAACATTATAAAATTTATTAACGGCAGAAGTTCCCCGGGCTAACGATAAAAGTTCTACCACGTGTTTAAGTAAACATTTTGTAAAACAAACAACATTATCGTTTGAGATGAGTCTTTAGAATATTCTGCATCTACAATACATACGAGTATATTATGGTCTTGTAAATCCAACCCATAACTGCCAATATCTGGACATGTCATTGTGGCATCGCGCCAAATTCCGTTGTACTGTTTCTACTTACATCAAATTAACTATTGTAATTTACCTGAAGCGTTGAATGTGAACTTTTTTGTTTAAGAGAATAATTCCCGCGGCACGTGAATGTTTTGCCAACTTAACCTACTCGGTATTTGGTGATTTAAAA
Source organism: Pyrgus malvae (assembly GCA_911387765.1). Classification (NCBI taxonomy): domain Eukaryota; kingdom Metazoa; phylum Arthropoda; class Insecta; order Lepidoptera; family Hesperiidae; genus Pyrgus; species Pyrgus malvae. Next base: position 29,096,093 of record OU426950.1, on the reverse strand, counting down.
AACCGTTTTGCTAGAATCGTAATTTTAATCCCTTATTAAGGATAAGAACACCTGCACCCAACTAAGAGTTTTGTCTTCGGTTTTGTGAAGATGCACTGCTGTAACTTTGGGTCTGGATAAAAATCGCTTTGCTTTTTTCACCAAAGAGCAGCATAATCGATACGTACGCACTGTTAAACGCAATTTCTGCGACCTACGTAACATACGGTGGCTTAATCTGTCATCTAAAGGAAGAAATTTTTTTCTCACTTCCACATTGAATACTCTTCTCGCTTCCAATTGGTTTGTAGGTCACGGGTGTTCTACACTACTTGCAGGAGAATTCGCGCCTCAATATAGGTATTTATACTATATTATATTCTTCAAACTCAAACTTTATTTTCAATTGCTTTACTAGCTGGCACAATCATAGTCTATAAAGATTCATTTTACAGTGTCAAAATTATAATGGTTATTATTAAAAATATTATATTACAAAAAAAGGTCTTAGTGAGCTGAGGTCCTTTATGTATAACGTATGAAGCAGTGCTGACGTCAAAAATTTCAATGACGTAAGCCCCTGGGCGAATTGTTAGCCAAACCATTAGGCTTTTTCAGAACACGCTTTGTAACAATTGAATCGTATTCCAATTGGTCAAATTCAGCCACGCAGTAATTGTTTCCGTTTGATTGCGATGTTTAGAACAATGCAATCAAAATTTGAAAATCGAAACAATTCTCGCTTCGCAAAAAGTTAGCGGTTTTTAAATGACCGAAAATCGTTTTAAGTGTCAATATTCGGATCGGAGTTTCAAATTTGCATGATTTTAATGGAGTGGTGGACAGTAAAATGCAGAATGAATATTTGATTTGTTTATTGGGTCGAAACAAAACAATGTAGCAAAAAGTCACAATGGTACAGATAAAATGATACGAATTGATTGTGGGTTTTTGTTCTCTTTTGTTGTGTTATTATTTTCTTTTCCGAGTGCTGATATGGGACGTGGGCTTTTTGTATTTCAGTGTTAAGAATATTACAGGCACTGTTTTTGAAGTGAAAACTTCTTTAGCGGCGTTGAGCACTTTTGTGGGATGGGTAAAAACTGTGAAACTCGCGCGAGGTCACGTGTGCTGATCGAAAAAATTCGTAAGATAGTAGAGGAGACGTGGAAGATCGACCTTCACCGATCTGATAATTCGATGAGACATATTTTTTACCAAATATAATTTATAAACATATATGCCTATGATAACTTGACTATCGAAAAGTGTCCATAGCTATTTTTAATTTAATTAATTTTAATCAATTTTCTTTCATATCACCTTCACTCTTGTAATAACTGAACGAGTGAATATCTTCACCGGCTCTTAGACCAAGACGGAGGGGTGACAGCTGATGACGGCTCGTCTGACGGCTGTCTATACTTTTTTTTCTTCAATTATGGAATCGCAAACTCTGCATATTGCCAGCGTCAAGTATAATTTTATCTTAAAATTCGTTTATATCAAGTATTTAAAATATTGAACAAAGTGCATCCATTAATGAAAAAAGTGACGAAGAAATAGTGAAAGAAAATGAGTGAGTACCTACTTTATCAAAATACTAGATGAAAACCTACTGAAAATATAAGATGAAAAATAATACCGATAATTCAAGCAATTCGTGCAAAACTATTTCCCAACCATTCCAAAATATCAAAAATGCACAACGTTAATATTCAAGTTTTCACTTCTGCCGGCACTCCCGCAGTGCAACCCGTCGTTTTTTTTCATTGTACTTACCCAACAGTCGTCAAAAATTGCCCTTATTTGTAGTATGATTGGAAACATCCTGTATCTTCCACTGAATTATCTCTACCTACATGCGTTAGTGTAATAAAATTGTTGAAGTATGCTCATTACCAATACTTACCAATGAGGAGACTTTGGCACTCAGTTGGACTTACCTGTACACATTTCATTTTCCTGTTATCGGAATTCTTTTTATAAGCTTTATAAGAATTGATTAATCTCAAAGCCAAACTGTAGTCTATACTAATATTATAAAGAGGAAATATTTGTATTTTTGTATGCTTTTAATAAATAAACTCAAAAACTACTGTTCCGATTTCAAAAACTCTTTCACCATTAGAAAGTTCACCCTCAGTAACATAGGGGGAAAATGCTTCATTCCAACGTGAAAACGGGTAATAGGGTCAACGCGGTTGAAGCAACTGGCTAAACGTCTATGATTTTAATATAGCAATGAATCCTGGAAAGGCTATTTTTTATCCTACGGGGGCCCATTTAGGGGGTCCACGCGGGTGAAGCCGCTGGCGGAATGCTATATTATATTATAAGAAGAGATTGGCTAAAACTGACAAAAACCTGTCACAGTAGCATTCCCCTCAAAGCAATTCAAAAGCGTCCCGAACGCAATTTAGGTGACAGTAATACACAGCGGCCGGCGCTGAAATGAATTGTACCTACTAGTGGTTAGTGCAGAAATGGCATCTGTACGAATTTCTTTATTTATGAGGATTAAATTTGATTGAAAACAGGTTTCTTTTCGAAGAAGTTTTTCTGAACGTTCCAATTAAGGCTAACAGTAATTATTTTGTGATTACTGAATGTGAATGCTATATTATATTATAAGAAGAGATTGGCTAAAACTGACAAAAACCTGTCACAGTAGCATTCCCCTCAAAGCGATTCAAAAGCGTCCCGAACGCAATTTAGGTGACAGTAATACACAGCGGCCGGCGCTGAAATGAATTGTACCTACTAGTGGTTAGTGCAGAAATGGCATCTGTACGAATTTCTTTATTTATGAGGATTAATTTGATTGAAAACAGGTTTCTTTTCGAAGAAGTTTTTCTGAAACGTTCCAACTAAGGCTAACAGTAATTATTATGTGATTACAGCAGAGGTATGGTTGTTACAGATACTTATAGTAGGTATACCTATTGTGTTTGGTAGGTGGTAGAACTAGTACCTATCGTTCGCCCGGGGAAGTACCACCGCTGCACCCACTTCTGCCGTGAACCAATTCTATTGTGTTTCGGTGGAAAGGTGCAGTTGCCGGTCACACTTACATGAGGCGACCACCAGCCTCCGGAGTAGCAGCGCAACTGTATACGACCTCAGACAAGACTTACCTATGCTTGCTTAAGGTTGTATTTAGATGTCCATGGGCTGCAGACCACTTTACACCACGTAGCCTGCATGCTCGTCTGCTACTCCATTCAATTAAAAAAATACAGTTTCGAACTCACACTCTACATTACAGTAGGGAAGATATACCCTGCATCGTGGGCACCATGGACACACACTGAGACAGAAACACAAACACCAAGACTGATAACGGAAATTTAAACTCATCATTAATTTTTTTTGCTTCGGACCCGTGACCCTTCGATTAGCAGTCCGGCATGGTCACATTGCGCCACGCGGTTCGTCATCAGTATATCAAATGTAATGTATGCTTCCAATACCTGAGGTCTATGAATTATGAATGCAACTACATACGACTTTATATTAGACTAGCGGCCGTCCGCGACTTCTTCCGCGTGGACTAAAGTCCACGTCAATAATACCAAAGTATTAATCATAGCATGATGTTATATAGTAGGTACCAGTAGTTCCTGACATAAGCGCGTTCAAACAAACATAATATTAGTATAGATAGTCCCCGTTTTTGCAACATTTTTCACCTATGCTTCGCTCCTATTAGTCGCAGCGTAATGTTATATAGCCTAAAACCTTCCTCGATAAATGGACTATCTAACACAAAAAAATTTTTCAATTCGAACAAATAGTTCCTGAGATTAGCGCGTTCAAACAAACAAACTCTTCAGCTTTATATATTAGTATAGATTACTTTTTACGTACCTTAAACCTGACTAAGAAACTGCAGGTTCGACTGAAGAAGTACCATCGTTGCACCCGTTACTCCAGTAAAGTAATTCTATTGCTGCATGCTCGTCAGCTCCTTCATAAAAATAACTGCCACACTGGGAATAATCAGTCTACAGAGTAGTATTCTCCTCAAAGCAATTCAAATCAGGTGATCCTGCAATAGCGTCCCGAATGCAATTTAGTTGACGGCAACACCCAGAAGCCGCAGCCGAAATGAACAGAGAAGGTAATGTCATAGTAGTTAGTGCAGGAATTGTGACCTTGTTTCAAATGATTTTCGATCTAAAATTTGGTTCTATTTTAACGAAGTACCAACATAGTACCTATTTTTGCCGAGAAAAAATCTTTTGTTATTGAGGGAAAGGTATACGAAGTTTACTGCTAATATTACGTGAGATATATGAAAAACAAGGCAAGCGCATGTGACCTAAGATAAGACTTATAATAATTTTATCTTTTTTTATTGCAAGACTTTGTCGTAAAGCGACCACATCGTTTCGTAAAAACTTCACATAAAAAATCAACACAAATAAAATAAACAAAGTTAGGTAAAAACTACTTTGCAACAATCCGCAACCACAACGTATGATGGTGTATACCTTTTTCATGCCAATTTCATGCAATAGCACCTCCCTCCCTCCCACATAGGACACATGCACATGCAATAAGAAAAAGTATACACTAACATACGTACCACCACCAACACGTGTTTCGCCCCAAAACAGAGCATCATCAGGGTTATTGACTCTACGACGGTCACCCGCAAAGTGAGGTAATGGCCGATCCAGCCCCCTTATATACGTTTTCAACTCCCCTCCATCGGACTCGGTGAAGTGACGTTTGTGATACGTCAAAATGTATTATGTCAAATGTCAAGTTGATGTCACTCGAAACATTAAAACGAATCGAGTGAGATCAACTGACCGATTGAAGAAAGAAAGAAGAAAAAGAAAGAAGAAGAAGAAGAAGAAGAAGAAGAAAAAGAAGACCACGACGGGGACTACCCGGTCCCCCCCCCAATGACCGGGACCATATTTATGGCCCGCGGAAGAAACACACGGCAGGGGAAGTGCCGAAACGTGTTCCCCGGGCCCCTTGCGGGGCTCGAGAAGAAATCCCGGATTCGATTACCTCACTTTGCGGGTGACCGTCGTAGAGTCAATAACCCTGATGATGCTCTGTTTTGGGGCGAAACGCGTGTTGGTGGTGGTACGTATGTTGGTGTATACTTTTTCTTATTGCATGTGCATGTGTCCTATGTGGGAGGGAGGGAGGTGCTATTGCATGAAAAAGGTATACACCATCATACGTTGTGGTTGCGGATTGTTGCAAAGTAGTTTTTACCTAACTTTATAACAATGGAGTTCCGCAAAGTAACGCCTGATTCTATTAAATAAAATAAACACTTAAATCAAATCAACTTTTTCTTAATGCTAAATCGGCCAATTTAATCAGCACCCCGGCCTCGTCCGACATGGGACAGGCCAGAACGCTGCTTAAATAGCCAATATATGGAAATCTTATGCTTCCGATAGAAGTAGATCTAAGCGATTGGTTCCGAACGCATTCCACCAAAATGTGAGAGACATCTTCAACTACACCATATTTATTGCAGTTTGGATAATATACTTAGATAGATTTACTTAATTAATGCCCGTGTGGTGCAACGGTTATCATGGCTGACTGCCAATTGGGGGTCCCGGGTTCGATTCCTGGCGAAGCAAATATTGAAATGATGAGTTTCAGTTTCTGTTCTCAGTCTGGGTGTATAAGTTCATGACTATGTGTGTGTCTATACGATATACTACGATATACCGTATACCTGCCCTACTGTGGGAATATTTTTTATTTTATTTGAATAGAGTAGCGGACGAGCATGCAGACCACGTGGTGTTAAGTGGTCGCTGCAGCCCATGGTCATCTACACACAACCTCAAGCAAGCATAGATGTCTTGTCTGAGGTCGTATGCAGTTGCGCTACTACTCCGGAGGCTGATGTTCGCCTCATGTAAGTGTGGCCGGCAACTGCACCTTTCCACCGAAACACAACAGGATTGGTTCACGGTAGAAGTGGGTGCAGCGGTGGTACTTCCCCGGGCAAACCATAATAGTTCTACCACCTACCGAATATGAGTGTGAAACGTTATTTGAAGGGTTATTTATAAATCATATTTTTTTCAAGCTTCACTTTAACAACCCTACACGATTTCCTGTTTCCGAGTAAAATGGACAAACAAAATGATCACAAACACTCATAATAATATGATTTAGTGTTAGTTGTAATAAGCACAAGTATATATATAGTGTTTCGCTGTAAATTGAGCCCAAGACTCAATTGCCACAAAGAACAATTTCGCCTATGGGTAATAATTTAATTATTTTTTCACCTTAATCATCTAATTCATTTCAGATAAATGTTAGGTAAACAAATCATAAAAATATCGTATAAAATGATTGGAGTGAAGAACATACGTAGAACTTTAGTTCAAAACACTGCGAAGTCGCAGCATATTTATAAATCTAAATTTTAATCTCATAAAGAATTTGAACCTAAATCAAACAACTAAAATCATGTCTGGCGGCAACTTGAAGCATCAAAGTTACTGACTCACCCTTCAGAGACGGCATAGCGCCTTGCTTCGATACAGAATTTTTGTGCCAAATCTGGTACGGCAAAATAACGCACATTTTTAATTTTGTGACACATTCACAAATATTCTTTCATCGCTACAGATGCATACATTTCTAAATATGTTAACTTCAAATTAACAACGTCATTTTCTATGCACCGTCAACACTGACACCGACACACACAGACACACTAGTTGTATAACTAGAAGGCATTGTGCATGCACGTCGGGACGAAGGGTTCGCCCGTAAAGGCCACTCCTCTGACGGGTGTCATACCTGTCATACCTTGATGCTTTAAGGGCAGCAACGATGAACTCAATTTGTGAATCACAGTGCTGCGAATACTTTTAATTAGTTGTAGAACATTTTAATACTATTGGGATTATACATCTGGATTACACTGCAGAGGGCATTAGGGTTGTGTGTGAACTCGATATCAAAATGTTTGACTCAAAGGATTTGTTAGTTACGATATACATAGACATAATAATCGTTTGCTTCGTAAGCGGATTACAATTTGTTGTAACAAAGTAGAAAAACGTATAAAATTCGAATAATAGGACTAAAAGGTATAAAAGCAGATGTTATTTAGTCTGAAGCCTTTTTTTTGGTATCGGGGGGAAACCTTCAAAAGGTACCCAGCACCTTGGGAGAGGACACCGCGTTATGTGGGATTTGAACCTCACTAAAACCCCCTCGGTGGCCTTCCTCTGCGTTTGGGGAGGACTCCGGGACTTCCCATGGAACGCACCAGTGTCCTCCATACGCGACGCCCTGGAACGGGCCCATCTTTGGGAGAGCAGATGTGATCTCCTGCACCTTCCGATGCTTACGGCGGCATGCGGCCACGCACACACTGCCGTCCTTCCCGGGGCTGCTGGCTGGACGGGTCGAGCTCCCACTCTCACCGCCCGCAGTCCCGGAAGCCCCCTTTTAGTTGCCTCTTACGATCAGGCAGGGGATACCGTAGCTCTATTCTTAATCCCGAAGCTACAGGGACTTTAGTCTGAAGCCTAAACATTAAATGATTTTATTAATAAAACCTAATACCTTATAGTAGCTGACGAGATTGGTACTAATCAATACCGAAGGATTTACATAACCAACCTCACACGACAATTTTATTGGTTTCTAAAAAGCTTTATTGGGCGCTTATCGTACTCTCATTCCGGACGTATCGTTAATGACGCTATCAAAGTTTCCTAGAATCTGAGCATAATAGTTATATACAAATAGTACTAAGTTAGCATTTGAACCACGTTCCCAGGCAGAGACATCTTCTAGCGGGAGATCTCTCCTTTTCCTCCACACCCAGTGACAATATTTTTTAATGAAGCAGTGAATGAGCGTGCATGCCACATACTCGTAGAGTAAACCTTATCTGCACTCAAAGATACGCAAACTCGTTTTGATAGAGGTCTTAGGCTCTGTAACTCGAAATATAATAGAACGGTTTCCAGGTAGTGTAGCTTCGGGATTAAGAATAGAGCTACGGTATCCCCTGCCGGATCGTAAGAGGCGACTAACAGGGGGCTTCCGGGTGAAGGACACCGGTGCGTTCCACTGGAGATCATGGAGGATCCACCGAGGGGGTTTTAGTGTTGTCAAATCCCACATAACCCGGTATCCTCTGCCAAGTACCCATTGAAGGTTTCCCTCCGATACCTACCGAAAAAAAGAGGAAATGGGTGCAGCGGTAATAATTCTCTGATCAACCCATGTTCGTTCACCTCTAAATCAAATTCTAAATGTAGTTCATAATGTGTTACATAATTACATAATACGTAATTCTATTATAGACTAGACTACTATTATACCTATTTCGAAAATTCACTACTGTAAGATAATGTATATAATATGTATTATTACTCGTTAATCGCCTATACGGTCCCGACAAAGGAGAAGTAGAGAACTGGCTTTAATACTATATTAATGTTAAGTCTAAAATTATGCAATCTGTTCATTTACGTAACAACATAACTCGAAGCGGGTACTAATTAAACGAGAGAGGAAATCCGAGATTTACGCTTTAATACCGATAATAATCCAAATTATAATCTTGCCCGCCTATTTGCTTCAATCAAATACCATGTACTTGTTTACACAACTTGTAATGAAACAGTAATTAATTTCAAAATGGCGCCGGCGCACACTTCTAAATTAAATTGGAAACGAAATAGTTATTTGTCGCTAACTAAGCGGAGAGATTGTTTTATGTCTGACAACTATAAACGTTAAGTAAATTACAAGCGTAAATGCGTGTGCCTAATAATTGTACTCGTATAATACAGTTTCTTATTTTAGAAGCAAATCACAGTACATTGTTTTTGTGTGTGTGTATTTGTTACCAGTGCCTACTGCGTCCATCGCTATTTGAATGGTTTAAGAGAATGTCAGAAATATAATATGAGTATAATACGCCTAAAATTTATTAGACCATGCTATTATATAAGATATTACGAAGCAATTAGATTAAATGCGTGGTAGGTACTCCCACAATTAAAAAAAGTTATAGTTACAATAGTTACGAAAATTACTATGTAATCTGTAACTTTAGCAAAAGAGTATTTCGGCTAGTCGAAATAATGCGCCAGTATCGCCACTATTAGGTATATTGTCCACAATATAATAGTCAACTTTGCTCAAGTACAATTCGTTAGACATTAGTCCAAAAAACAGTGTTATAAAACTCGTCATTCTTTTGAGGCTAATTATGTTAACACTTTGATAACAGCTTATTTTGATATAACTTATTGTAGAACATGATGATCACATAAATAAAAAGAAGACATAAGGAAGCCTGAAATAAAAAATACCATGCTGCATGTATGCTTGTTAGAGCATAGAGCATCTTAAGAAGTTTTAAAGAGGTGTGAAAATACCGCTTTTCCGTTGAAGTAGTACGAACATAATGCATACTACCTTAGAGCAGCTTCAAGCTTGCGTATTTTACGGCGCGTTCGCGCGTTGTTTAATTTTTTTTAAGCGCGTGTACCCGCGTAACGTCAAGATTTGACATTTTCAGCTGCAAAAATTACGCATGTGTAAGCACGTAGTTTGATACCGCTCTTAATTATTCTGCCATCTAAGGTCCAAAATTATTTTGCGTAATATTTTACTTTGACACCTGAATATTTCTTCTTTGGCATTTAATAGTTCTAAAAAATACTATGGTTTTTTACTCAACTGCGCAAAGACTTATACAAGTAAATTTTCATCTTAATAATTTCCACGTCGATCCTCGTTATCACGATGTACGAGTATGTCGAACTTTTGGACAAATCTGACCCAAAAGTAAATTGGCATTGTCAAAATAAACGAGATTGCATGTAATTGTGGGTGAACATTGTTGCCTTCTGACTGATTCCTCTTTGATCGGTTTTCCGCCAATCGTTTCGAAATTCAATTTCGGGCCCTCAATGGCTAAACTACGCAATCCTATTTAATTATCAGTGTTTATAATACGCTTCATTGCGTTTTTAGGAAATGTAATGGAGTCAGTGACTCGGTTACAGGGCAATAAACTATATGTATGTATGTATGTAAAATGTACTTTACGTTCGTATACACTAAATATATTGAACAGTTACACTCGTTTTATGAAAAATCAGCATGTAAAATGACGGAATTGTGACTTATTCATAAAGAGAACCTACTCCAAAGATCTAAATCATTTTGTGGAAACTTAATTATTTGATTCATCTATCAGCCTTTTACCTTTAAAGTACATACCGTAATAAATCTGTTAAATGCATCTAGACACGCGGCAGCGTGTCAAGCCAAGTTCAAGCAAAGGAACTGGCTAGCCAGCGCCGAATGTAATATTAAACGAACCACTTGGTGCCACTTTTGACACTTCTATAACTCAAAACCTATATAACTCAAATCAAATCTAACCTACCTACTTTAAGATGTCACATTTTAAAATAATAGCAATTGTTATAGGTATCCAAGAAAGCAAAGAAATAGAGTTTAATACTTGTTCATAATGTTATTTTGTTCCTGTAAATACATATTTGGATTTTGCATAGAACTTGGTACTCATTTAGATCCCCATTCTTTTTGCGACTAAGCCCACAGCCAAGCATAATTTTTGTATTGAACTTGGCTCTCCTTTTTTACATTTATGTTTTTGGTGGGATAATAATGTAACCACATTGTTTGTATTTTATTATATTGTCAAAGCAGAAATATTAATGTTATAATTTCGTTTATCGGCTCACTTCATCTGTAATTCAGCACTAATGTGTAAATAATTGTCGTCATTTAAACGCTAAATTATTTAAGCCCACAAATTTATTATTGACAGAAAACTCAATTGAGCGGTTTGTAGAAAGCTTTCGATAATGACCATAATATTGTATTAAAAACAAAATGAAGTACAATTACATGAAATCCCTAAATTTTTAACAAGGTTTATTTTAACCACGTGGACATTATGACAGTTATATTTTTAAAAAAATCCTTGAGATAATATATAATGGCTTGTAAAATTGTAGCAGGCAACCTACAATCACTTCGCAAGGAATCTTCTTAGTACCTAAGAGTTTGCTTATTGTTTTTCTATCTCCGTTACTTTTCAAATAACATTTTTTATCAAAATTGGCGTAAGAAAAGGTAAATTTGTTAAAGGTCAAGTTACGATAATCTAATGTTTTATATTATATTGAAACACTAGTAACACTTGTTAAAGAATGGCTTAGATTTATTTTATAAAATTGAAAATATTTATTTCACGAATTTAAATGTTGAACTTTAATATTATTACAAAGTAAAATAAGAAGCCGGCATCCAATAACGGCGCTCTCGGTGAACTAAGCAAGCAATTAGTTCCGTAATGCTGAGAAATAGTTGCATTAAAGCGTCTCCGAGAAAACTTATAAGAATGAATTGCGATTTGCATCTTATTTTCCGAGGCGAGGATAGTACTTTTTACTTTATTATATTGAATATTATTTTCCGAGCCTTTTTAATGTCCCACTGCTGGTCTTCTATAATCGAGCGGGATTGAGCTTTGAGCTGGCCAAATGTGGGTTGTGGGACGTGACGTGCTTTGAGAATATTTGTGTAAATTTAAGCAAAACGGATGAAGTCGGGTGTGAATGAGTGACTGCTAGGGCACAAATTTCATGAGCTTTTTCGTGCCTTGGAGGACACGTTAAGCAATCAGTCTCGGTCGTTAAAGCTTATCGGAGGACTTATGGGCGCTTTGAAAACATCTTATAGCAGATTGACCATTCGGCCTTGCTTCCGCATCTCCACCAACCTGCATTGGAGCAGCGTGGTGGTAAGATCCAGGTCTCCCCACTAATGGGGAGAGACCTGCGCCCCGAAGTGAGATAAAAAAGTGTTGCAGCTACATATGTAGGTTACATAAAACATGTATAAATGTCTATTTAAATTGAATCTACCCACTTTACTCGTGCTGAGAACACGTCTAAGAAAGAGAAGAACAGTATTGAAATAAAGTCCTTGACACGAACGGCAACTCCATAAAAACTTTATCGAGCCAACTTCGCGTTGACTTGCCCCGAGGAGGTGACAAAAGTTTTATTACACTGTTACTCCACTTAGTAGGTGACCGATGGGTGTAACTCCCGTAATACTGGTACTAAACGCCTCCAAAGTTCCAGAAACTTCTCAAATCATTTGGATTTTTTTAATAATTTTAATTAATTGAGAATATTCGAGAAAGCTTCTCAAATGATCTGGATTTTTTTTTAATTGTAATCGTTTTTCAAATGATCTGGAGATTTTTAAAATTACAATTTTTTTAATTAATTGAAAATATTCGAGAAAGTTCCAGAAACTTCTCAAATGATCTGAAGATTTTTAAAATAATTGCAAACTGTTTTAATTGATTGAGAATGATCGCGAAAGTTCCAGAAATTTCTCAAATGATCTGGAAAATCCTACTAATATTATAAACGCAAAAGTTTGTGAGTATGGATATTTGTTACTCTTTCACATAAAAACTACTGAATGGATTTAAATGAAACTTTACAATAATATAGTTTATATATCAGAATAACACATATGCTACAATTTATAAAGATATTGTGTGAATTGTCCAAAATATGACGACAAGTGTCAAGTAAGTAGGAAAAAATCTACCATCTGCGAGCTATTCTGGCGTGCGCTGCCAAAACCGCTAGAGTAAAGAGTTACACATTCGAAATGTATGATGGAAATGTTTATCTTAAATAGTCCTACAAAATAGCCGGTCCACAGCACTTCAGAAGGGACTTCACTTTATGCTAATGATCCTCTCTAACGCGGGTGAAACCGCGGGGCACAGCTAGTATGTTATAAAAATTGTACAGTTTTATTTAATGCACATTCTAGCTAAAACAGAAAAAAATATGGTAATTTTATAAAAAAAATCGTCCTAAAACACTTGATAGCCTCCAACTGCTTACTATGATTGTAATAACTAAAGCATCAAATCAGATCGAAGTGAAAAAAAATTAAAGGATCAAACGATCAAGCCTATTTGGGCAAAAATGAACTATGTATTATGGGTGTCAACGAGTATTTTTCAAAAAGAAAAAGTGACTTCATGCGACGTATTTCATATTATAAATTCCCATCATTTACAATTTTTTATAGTGAAACAGTAAAGGTAGACTTCCAAAAAGGAAAATATCCAAGCTAAAGGTGAAATTGCAAAAAGTCCGAATATCATACGTCCCATAACAATTGTCACGAACGGCCGCGTATGAGCGAGCGTTTTTGTCGCCGTAATATTTTATGACCGCCCGCTCGTTGTTAGCCCTGACAAACGGTTTAAGGTAGAAGAGATAGCGGGAAATAAGAGGAGGCGTGTAGACCCCAATCTTTATCTACGATGAGAATTTTGTCACGTAAATTTCCGAATCGAATCGCGAATCTTCAATTAAGATTATCAGCAAATTATAAGAACAGAACCAAGTAAGAATAGCAGAGTCTACTATACTAGTGCCCAGTTGTCTTTGATCGTAATACTAAAAATCTAATTGCAACAAGCATTTTATACTTGTATAATAGGTTTATTTTTGACTCAACTAAAAACAAATCCAAAAACGTAATCATTTATTTACAAAACAATTGCTGGTAGGTGCAAAAGCTGTCTTCGTATGGATTGACATAATTTTCTTTAAATTGTAGACAATATTGTTGATTATTGATTGTGTAGAGTATCCATACATACAATACTGTTTAGTAGAGACATTCTCTAATTCTAAATTAGAGCTTTTTGCATCAGAGTCTACTATACTAGTGCCCAGTTTTCTTTGATCGTAATACTAAAAATCTAATTGCAACAAGCATTTTATACTTGTATAATAGGTTTATTTTTGACTCAACTAAAAACAAATCCAAAAACGTAATCATTTATTTACAAAACAATTGCTGGTAGGTGCAAAAGCTGTCTTCGTATGGATTGACATCATTTTCTTTAAATTGTAGACAATATTGTTGATTATTGATTGTGTAGAGTATCCATACATACAATACTGTTTAGTAGAGACATTCTCTAATTCTAAATTAGAGCTTTTTGCATACAACTTACAACCTCAACTGAAATTTCCCAAAAAAAAAAACTATAGCACCAACGCTTGCCAACTGTTCCAGTGTTATTGTTATCATTTGAAACGCAACTACGTCATACCATTGTAACGTCAAATGCAACGCAAAACTTTACGTAGAAAAAAGAGATTAAACCCCGAAAGTACTCCATTCTTTTTGAGTAATGGCCTGGTGTTTCCCCCAATGTTTATGCGTGTACAATTATGTTTTATGCATGTGCTTGCGGCTGCGTCGGGGTTGTGGATATGTTAATGTTGTGACTGGCTCACGGGAGGTAAACATTGAGGTTTTAATTTTCCTCTACCTTCAATTTTAGGGTTGCGCCCATAAAAAAACTTAACCTTCATAGAGTCGTTTTGTGGTCTATCCGTAACACATTTTATTTAACAGGTATATAACACTATACGAAATAAAAAATGTCTGAGTCGTACATAGTATACTTATATTTTGTAAGCAGTTTTATCCTAGAGTACATATTAAGGAAAATTTCAACCCGAGAAGTTACAGTTAAGTTTTCTGAACTCTTTTTTGTACATTATTATATATTTTTACATATTCTAACTCCAAATCGCATTGGAGCAACGTGGCAGATCAAGCGCTTAGTCTCCCCAAGCATGGGGAGAGACACGTGCCCAGCAGTTGGACGTAAAAAGGGTTGCAGACAAATCCTATAAGAGGTTCGATGTATATTTCAGTAGCTTAATGTAAAACGACAAGGATTTGAAATGTTACTTACGGTATAAATACCACGATTCACTTTATTTTCGAGCTCCGAATATTTCGGCGCAGTTACATACACCATGATTACGGATGAACCATGTTCGGGAGCTCGAAAATAAAGTGAATCGTGGTATATCCGTAACATTTCCAATGTACGAGTAGTGAACAACTGCGATAGTCTAAAACAGTGTTTAAAGACAAGTATTTCTATCAATATTTACACAGTTTAGTAATTTAAGCGAAAATTTAGTCAATAAACCGAAAATTAATGGAATCTTACCAGTATAATTTTAATTAAACTAAATTTCCAATGTACAAAGAGACGCTGAGGACGTTTAATGGGCCTCAACAGAGTCAGACATTGTTCAAATAGTCGTCCACCGCAAAACAAACTAGCTTGTGATTTGAGGCCTTAGTGTAAGTCTACAAACGCGAAAACGTTACTAACGCGTTTGCGTTAAGAATTTAACTATCGACCTTATTTCTTTCAGGTTAAGATCTATCTGTCCAAATTTAACTCGGACGCAGTAGTAACGTTTGCGCATTTACAAACTTACACTAAGGGCTCTGTTCTGTCGTTCAACATCGAGCTCAAGTAGACTGGTCTGTGATTATTAATGTTTTATTTGAATGAATTAGCAGAGGAGCATACAGGCCACGTGGTGTTAAGTGGTCGCCGCAGTCCATGGACTATAGATATACACAACCTCAAAAAAGACAAAAGATAAAGATTTTTTTGCACAAATATGGGAGTTTACAAAAGGTGTTTTTTATACATTTGGTGCAATATTTACCTTCATGAGGTATGCAAATATTACAATTTTTTAATATAAGTACTATTACTATACTATGATTTAATATACATACTTACCTAGTGATAATGAGAAATTGTCCATAGACTTTTTATATAAATAAGGCAGACGGGCTGCGCGGTGTTAAGCGATCACCGTCGCCTATGGACACGGGCAACCCCAGCGGAGCCACCCGAGCATTGCCGAGGAAAGCTTATTTTACAGCTTTCTTGAAGAACCCCTCCCCCTGTCATAGTCCACTCATCCTTTCTCAGCTGGAAGGTTGTCCTATAACTTACACGTCTGTGGTAAAAAGGAGTGTGCAAAGCGGAGTGTGGAAGACCGTCACGAGTCCAGATGGTGTCGGTGGAACTTTAACCTTCGTCTAGTGGTATAATCGTGAAATGGTGACGAAGAAATGATTTCGAAAAAATCCTTTTTTTTAAATGAAAAACTGAACTAATTACTAATATAAAAATATATTGAAATTGACTTATTTATTATAATGTACCCGCACTATGCCAGTGTGGTGAACTATGGGTATATCTCACTTTTTACAGGAGACCAGTGCGCAGCAGTGGGACATAAAATAGGTTGGAAAAAAATCATACCTACTTATTATATATTATTATTATACATATTTTTTGTTGATATTTTTTTATTTTTCGTATCGTATCCGATCGTCGGTTTTAATTTTGGGGAATTCCGGTAGCCTATGTCTTGCCTGTAGTCATTTATTGTAGTCACAGGCAACTGCACCTTTCTGGCAGGTGGTACTTTTCTAGTCGAACTTTTAAAGTTCCATAATCTACAACATTCACATAATTTGTCCACCACTCAAAACATAAACAAGACAAATCGCATTACTTCACAAATACAAGTACATTTAAAGCATCTAGCTTTAATTGCACCGGGGTTTCCATCAATGTATCCTTTTGTATTTATTATTCTGTTTAGAAAGGTAGACTTGAAATATTTATTCACTGTACGGTTTTTTACAAACTGTTTGCATAGCTCTCAAACATGAAGGTTTTATAACGTCTACTTCCTTCTCTCTTATGACTACGGGACGCCAGCAGAAGCTAAACATAAAAGTTCAAATAAACTGTAAGTATCTCTTAGTATTCTTTCAGACCGTACTAAAATTCATTTGGAATATACTTTAGGAAAAAACAACGGATTGCACTCCTGTAGTGCCGGCAGAAGTAAAAACTTGAACATTAACCTTGTGTTTTTTTGATATTTTAGAATGGTTAGGGAATAATTTCGCACGAATTGCTTTTATTATCAGTATTATTTAACATCTAGTATTTTTATAAAGTACTCACTCATTTTTTTCACTATTTCGTCGTCACTTTTTTCATTAATAGATGTACTTTGTGCAATGTCAATATTTTCCACGTCTCCTCTACTATCTTACGAATTTTCGATCAGGCCACGTGTCCTGACGCGAGTTTAACATTTTTTACCCATCCCAAAAAAAGCCGCTAAAGATGTTTTTACTTCAAAAAACCTTTGTCTTATATCAATTTTTTGACAGCTTCCGACATTGTCTTCGTAAGTTTACTAACTTGTACTCCACATTACAATAACTTTATTTTTCCCACCTATATACCAATGCTGAATGCTTTCCTGTACTATTCTATCATACTACATTTATTGCCAAGTCGTACTCGTACAAATTAATCGTCATTGCACATCAACACATCAACGTATGCTCATAACTATACTCCGTTCCTCTTGTCTAAGCGTAGCCCTTTTGTCCCATCACTTATGTTTGTCTCACCGCGCCGTGCGTTTTGGAACTGCAATGTTATTAAAATCTTCAAGCCTACTGCATTTTGTCAAGTGCCGTTCCCTTCATGTTTACACCACAGGACAATTTCAGTTGTTGAATCTATGGTTACCGAAATTTGGTCAGTTACTCGGTGTATTTGCTTGTTCGTCTTTTCACGTCGCTATATAGGTCACTTCATCACACAATCGACAAGAGCTACATAGTCGACTTCTTATAGCGGTAAAACATATCATTCCCATGCAAAGATGCATTTTAATGGTGATCTTTTGTAACGCGGGTGACACCGCGGGGCAAAGCTGCTGTGAATTCCAGCACACCTTTTTCGTATCTAGGCATAGTTTGGCGTGATAGGTTTTGTTTCATCTTGGTCTCATATTTCTTCTTGTCGTGTCTACAGCAGTAATGTCATTAAAATATTCAGGTCACCTCATTTCTTCAAGCATCGGTGCCTGCCTGTTCTATGCACTAGTCACTTCTGATACCTACTGCAAACGGAATTTCCAAGTTTTGAAGACCAGTTAAGATTTACAAGAGGTAGTAAACCTTGCAAGTTCAATCAGGGAAGTATCAGTGCTGCACACATTTCTAAAGCGAAGTAATTTTATTGAATTTCGGTGGAAAGGTGCGGCTGTCAGTCAGACTTACCTATGAGATGACTATCCGTCTCTAGAGAATACATAACATTAGTGCAGTGAATACAATATAACACCACGTTACCTTTTTTGGATCGGCGGGAGACGCTTAAAATGGTAACTGGCACCTTAAATAGAGATAACTGGTTAAGTGGAATTTTACCGCTTTATAGCCCCTTCAGTAGCTTACCTCAGAGTTTGTGGACAACTCCAGGACCTTCAGTGGAACTCGTTGGTGTCTCCCGTCTCCCACGTGCAGCGCCCCAAAATGGATCCATCATCCGGAGAGCAACGGGCGTCTTCTGCACCTTCCAATTTAATAATTTAAATAAATATACCATGAATCCATTCCAAACATTTCTAGTCTTTTTGTACGTCCTGCTATAGCAGCAATGTGATTAAAATCTTCAAGCCCACTGCATTTAGTCAAGTGCACCCTTCGGTTTTCCTTTTCAAGTGTGCAGCAGACGCGGACGCATTGTTTGTACTGTCTGCCTTCATTGTAATGTCATTATGTTTTTTAAAAGGCCGCTTTTATATTTTCTGACAATATTTATAACGTAACGGTTATTATGACGACTGTTAATCAAGAAGTCCCAGGTTTGATTCCCCATGGGGCAGAAATAAAAATGTTTCTCTTCAGCTTCAGGATGTTTGTTTTACTATCTTTATGTATGCCGATTTCACCAACGATGTAGGGAATCCTATTGTGGAACTATGAATTTGGTGCGTTTAATATGACTAATGAGACATAATCATAACAAGACTAGAAGAGCGTAAGTTTATGAAAAAGATGATATTATCCATCATAAGATGTAAATTGGGAACGTAAAATAACTAATTACTTGACCATGAATACTTCCAGTTCACATTGCTTAGCTTCACTAATAATTTGCGGTCTATAAACGTCACATCATATTTTTCACAAATTATAATACGTCTGTACTATATCACATGTGCCTTGGATAGGTGTAGACCATTACATCATTAGATAATATTTGGTCTGTGTGTTTCTGCATGTGGAAAAAAATAAAAAGTACACTATTTTATTGAAGGGATACATAATAGTTTATGAAAATAATTTTTCCAGACTCAAACTAGAACCTAAAAGCCTTAGTAAGCGTTGATGTGAAATCGTATTGGAGCAGCGTGTTGGAGTAAGCTACCGGTGAAGCGTTGGTATAAAGGACATGTTTGACTGCTTTTTAAAAGGTTATTCAAGGCGGTAATTTAATATTTAGTGCTATTTAATTTTAAAATAATTAATATATTTATAGATAATCCACAAAAAGAATTGCTGTTTCTATGTAGCCGGTATTGCGGACTTATTATTCGAAAAACACACACCATTGTAATTGGTTCCTTAATATTATACATACTTCCTTCAGTTACGCTACGTATGTCCCATATAATGTGATTAATCAGCCAATAAAGCCTCTGCTAATATCCATCATGATAATGCATACCACTAGCGAATACTTGACTGGGATCTTATAATTAACTTATACTATATTATGATAGAGGCTTGATACCCAATCTCTTATATTGAAGATTGATTGATGAAAGTTTGTCACTTTATAGCAAATAATAGGGATGGAGTTTATTGCTCAAACTCTAAACAGGTTATAGTAAATAGCTTGAAAGTATCTTGATTTGTGTTCATATTGTGGTAGCTCTGAGATTGATAATTTTATTTGTTTGTATAGGTTGGGAGAAGCTTCAAAACTGAACATTAAAAATTTGTAGATATTCAGATGAAGTAAACGTATCGACATATTAAACAATCTAAAGACAAAGAAGAAAACTCGGTCAACCTAACATGACACCTGGCTTGAATGACGTTCGTCTAAAGTACAGTCAGCCGACAAAATTGGTTTCCATTTCATAATTTTTACGAAAATTATTACGAAGCATAACTTGTTTGCTAAATTGATAAATAACGTCGCCCTATACTAGTTATTAAGATATGAATAGTATATAGTTATTTGTTTGGTTTATATTTTGTTTTTATGAGTCAAGTACTAAAAGTTTTAAATGATGCTACAATAAAAGTCCATAAATTAGTTTGAGTTTCGTTTCTTCATTATATAATTTTTAAAGTCTTCCATAAATAAACGTAATTTCTTAAATTTGGAAGAACTATCTTGTTATGTAGACAGTTTAATAACAAAAAAAATATTGACATTAGTTACATTAACCGATTAAGCGGTATTGTAATCATTCGTTCGTATAACAGACGATTGATTTTATTTTATTTATCCGTTTACCGGATAACTAGAAACAGCCAATTATTTAGATAGGTAAACTAAACAAAAAAAAAATTTTATTGAATGTAATCATTCGTGGTTATTAATAACACAATTCTTCTATTCCAGTTGTATAGAAATAATAAATTCTCTTTCATTAATTTCCTGTAGCCTATCTTTGTACCAGTATTCTTTATGGAACCGTTTCCACGTGACTAACCTCTTTTTTCCAATCTGCATTTGTAATTGATGGCATCACTTTTTCGGACTAATCGATATTTTTGTCTGCCACCCTTTGTTTTATTAAATTCCAAATTCTCTTTCAAAATTCCAAATTCTATTTTAAATTCTCTTGGGCTTAAATCACAATGAGCGAGAGGGGTAGCGAACTAGGTGTCATTTTAATGCGTCCGGGCTATAGAATCATTTATTTATAGTTTTTTGTCTTAATTTTTTTAGGTTTATTATGAGACTAGCTTTCCGCCAGCGCCTACGCCCGCGTGGACCCGTTTTATAGGTTCCCGTAGGATAAAAACTATCCTATGTTCTTTCCCAACGTCCACTCTATCTGTTTCAAATTGGTTCAGTAGTTTAAGCGGGAAAGCGTAGCAGACAGAGTTACCTTCGAATTAAATAATATTAGTAGGGATAAAGCTTTTATTGCTTTTAAAGGCGTTTTATTTTATATGATATGTTATTTTTAAAGTACTTTTTTATGTACAAATACTTAAGTTTATATTTAAAGTCATTTTTTTGTTAACTGTAAAGTATGCATGAATATGGCGGTAAATATAACGTACTAAATATGTATTAACAACTTTTGTAAACACCCATATTTGTGCAAATAAAGTAAAAATTAAAATTTAATTTAATTTAAAATTTTCTTAAATAAATGAGATACTTAAGTAATTTCTAAAAGTTGTAAATTATGTTTATAAAAAGGTTTATACATTTAAAATAAACGTAACAAAAATCCAATAACAAATAATAGAAATAGAATAACTTGATACTTTTAAAGCGCTTCAATATCTTTAAAATTATCGTGCAACGTTAATTGCGCTGACGACTGTACAGGAAAGGCGACGGCGGAGGTGCGCGCGGTGAAGCGGGAGAAGTGTAGAGTACATTGCCAGGTCTCATGTTAGGTTGACCGTGTAGTAATATTACGATGACCTGTGCGTTATTGTCATGCTGAGCTGACAATCATGAGTCATAGGTTCGATTCCCGGCGAAGGAGAAATTGGAATGAAGTGAAAATATTTTATTTGCACAAATATTGGTTAAAAAGGTTTAACAAAATATTTTGAACTCCAAATTTACCCCTTGGCTGCAACCCTTTTTGCGTCCCACTGCTGGGCACGGGTCTCTCCCACTTATTGGGGAGGCCTGGAGCTTACTCCACCACGCTGCTCCAATGCGGGTTGGTGGAAAAAGGTTTAACAAAATATTTTGAACTCCAAATTTACCCCTTAGGGTGCACAAATTTAATTTATTTTAATAAAATAAAATGACTTATTGTTATTATTATTAATTTTAAATTTTAATTTGATGATTTCATTATAATGAAATTTAAATTTTAAACTTAAATAATGGATGGAATGGAATAATAAGTTTCAATTTTCTGTTCTCGCTTTGGGTGTTGGTGTTCAGGTCTTTGTGTAGGTGACATATCCAGGAAACCTGGTGTGGGATATATGTGTGTTTAGAAAAATATTATCATACAATTTTTTTGATGCCAAATATATTTTTTGGTGATGAGGGGGACATCTTCAAACGTACCCGTTGCCTTGGGAGAAATACCGAGGGTGTCCTATCTCAACGCTTGGGACTCCGGTATCTCTAGTGGAACGCAACAGTATCCCTTCCCTCGCTGTTCGCAACCTCTGAGGCCGCATTTAAGACACCTCTTACCATTCTCTTACGATCAGGGGATCCTGTAACCATATTCTGAGCTTCAAGCTAAATGGACAAAATATAAAAAAAGAAATAAATAAATACCTTTGGACAATTTACACAACGCAATCTGATTCCAAACCAAACTAAGCAGAGCTTGTACTATGGTAATTAGAAAGCTGATAAACATACTTATATAATTTTAATCACATATTTAAATAGATAAATCAATTCCCAAACACACAAAAATAGTCATGTTCATCACACAAATATTTGTCGTGGATGGGAATCGAACACACGACCTCATGCTTCGCATTCAGCTAACCCACTTCGCCACGACGGAGGCTAACTTTTGCTTTAAATGTAATTTATTTTCGAAGTCTACTCTCAATGTGATGTCTACATAAATAGTTAAATTAATTAATTCATCTAAGAAAGACCGTTGTATTTGTTATTTCGTTCAAATAATAATAGCGCAGTAGTTTTCCAGTAAATATCAGAGTGCTTAAACCCGCCAGCCGAATAAATCAACAGACAAACACGACTAGTTGTAATTGAACTGTGATTATTTCATGTTTTTGAATTATTCAGACAATCACGACGCTGTTTGTCGACAACTAATACAGTTCTAAAACATATCTCATTTAGGTGTGTGTGATAATGGCCGTAACCCTTTTTGCGTCCCACTGCTGGGCACGGGTCTCTCCCCATTATTGGGGAGGCCTGGAGCTTACTCCACCACGCTGCTCCAATGCGGGTTAGTGGAGATGCGGGTTAGTGGCCAACTCGCTGTCGGATGTTTTCAAACCGCCCATAAGGCCTCCGAAAACGTTTAACGACAGTTATCTATCGACAACAACCGGGACCGACGGCTTAACGTGCCCTCAGAAGCACGGAAACGCGCATGAAAGTTTTGCCACTAGCGGTCACCCGACTCACACCCGACCGCGCCCGTTTGGCTTAGTTGCATAGATCTTTTGCGTTCTACGCTAACCGCCGAGCCATGCGCGCTCTCTAACCGCCGGGCCATGCGCGCTCTGCGTGATAATAAACTACAAAAATTATAGAAATTTTAAGGAAAAGTTGAAGGGAAAGTAGGTACGTTGATGATGTTGACGTTACGGGTAGGCTTAGCACGCATCACCTGTGGTTAGCGTAGTTCTACGTATGTAAGTACGCGTAAATAACGCGCAAAGTAAAACGGGCGTAGTTGGCTGTAAGATGTGTGACCACTATTGGCAATTGTAGGTGGTGATTGGTGATTTGTAGGTGGTAGAACTATTGGGTTCACCCGCGGAAGTACCACCGCTGCACCCACTTCTGCCGTGAACCAATTCTATTGTGTTTCGGTGGAAAGGTGTAGTTGCTGCCACACTAACTGCATACGACCTCAGACAAGACTTAACTATGCTTGCTTGAGGTTGTATGTAGATGTCCATGGGCTGCAGCGACCACTTAATACCACGTGGCCTGCATGCTCGTCTGCTACTCCATTCAAATAAAAATAAAAACTAGCCATTTCGTGACGAATCCATACTAACATTTGACAATTGAAAGGAGACTGTTCAAGCTGTAAGAAACCGCTCATAATGCACAACTTCAATTAATTGGCTCCTATCTGTTTTTGTCAGAGGTCGGTCACCCGTACAAACAAACGGACAAACAACTAATTTGTAATTGAAATCCCACAACGTCTCGTTGAATAGTTTACCAAATCGCCACTGTTTCACAATCAAATACTGTTTCGGATTCAGCTTTTCATGCTAAAATTTATGTTAATTTAACATCTAGGTACATCGAATAACAATCATGTTTGGGTAATATTCTAAATTTGTATACGTTTATTAGAAACAGTCAGTTATGAATTTCTGAAATTGGAATTGGCGTTGTGCACTTTTTTGTGATGGGTAAAAAATGTTAAATTCGCGTCAGGACTTTTGGCTTGATCGAAAATTCGTAAGACGGAGGGGTGACCGCTGATGACGGCTCGACTGTATATACTTGTGAAATTCGTTTATATCAAGTATTTAAAATATGGACATTGAACAAAGTGCATCTATTAATGAAAAAAGTGACGAAGAAATAGTGAAAGAAAATGAATGAGTACTTAATAAAAATACTAGATGAAAACCTACTGAAAATACTAGATGAAAAATAATACTGATAATGAAAGCAATTCGTGCGAAATTATTCCCTAACCATTCCAAAATATAAAAATGCACAACGTTAATTCAAGTTTTCACTTCTTCCGGCACTACCAGAGTGCAACCCGTTTTTTTTAAATATATAGTGAGTATCTGAAACACTAATCGCTATTTCTGCAGACAAATGACGTCCTAAATAACATGTAATACCAAAACGAGTTTACCTTTGGCTGCAATTATTTGTGTTAATTGTAGTTGTTTCAGTCCTAAATAACATGTAGTTACAATTTTTGCATCCCATTGGATCATCCATTGGAGGCAAAAGTCCCTCCCTATTATTAAGGAGGTCTGTAGCTTACTCCACCACGCTGCTTCAATGCGCTTTGGTGGACTGTTCCTTTCCATTGGTAAAATTGAAATCGAGATATTTCACGTTATATATACTATTTATAATAATAAAGAGGAAAGATTTGTATTTTTGTGTGTTTGTAATAAATAAACTCAAAAATTACTGTTCCGATTTCAAAAATTCTTCCACCATTAAAAAGCTACATTCAGCCTGAGTAACATAATAATATGCTACTTTTTACCGCGGAAAAATGCTTCATTCCTACTTAAAACGGGTAATAGGGTCAACGCGGTTGAAGCAACTGGCTAAACGCCTATGATTTTAATATAGCAATCAATTCAAGCCATTCAATCAAGCCCGGAATAGCATATTTTTATCCTACGGGGACCCATTAAACGAGTCCACGCGGTCGAAGCCGCTGGCGGAAGGCTAGTAATGGATAATGAAATTATAGTTTTCCATTCAAACATAATGCTACCAAATGATACTTATTGCTTTGATATGATTATTAAAAAGATATACGTATATTGTTTTAAAGGTTCGTAATTAAACTTTACTACCTTTTCAAGTCAGATTCAGGCTTAAAATTAGGCTTCATTATATTTTCTTAATTTATAAAAAGTAATAATATTTCAAGTTGTTCTAAAATATGTAATCTTAATATATATAATTCTTCTGTGAGTGTGTATGTCACTGAACTCCTCCTTAACGGCTGGACAGATTTTAATGAATTTTTTTGTGTGTATTCAAATGGATTCGAGGATGGTTTAGATTCACAATTTGGGCCACTGGAAATGTTTTTTTTTTATTATTTATAAGTAGTTTTCCCATATAAATTGTTCCTATCTGTCAAACGTTTGTATGTCGTGCCGTGCCGTTCTAAACTTTGACACATTCAGAATAACAGGACAGTTCGTATGTCATTATTTGTTTTATATTTTTGTTTGATAGTAACATGAAGTCTCTTTAAGATAATAAGAAAACAAATCCTCTTTTATTACTTTTAAGGCAGGACAACGTCTGCGGGGTCCACTACGGGGCTAATCGAGTTTATGTACAAATTATCAGAATCAATCTTTTTTGACAGCAAACTTAGACCTCAATAACCCTTAAGTTTTATATGATAAAGTAGTAAAATATTATTTACAGATGTTTCTTACAACACCAATACTCGAAGTTTCCAAAATTATGAAGAAAGGTCTGTCTCGACTCAAATAATTGATAACGCTCTACAAAGCATCTATCCGACTTTAATTAAACCCCTATTTGGCTGATCTACAGTTATAATACGTTTAGTTGCTAAGTTGTCTTCGAACTCGAGGGCTTAGTCGATCAACTTGTCAACAATTCTTGGAATTGTTTTATTGTATTTTATTCAACAAAGAACCTCTATTATAATTAGTGTTAAAAGAATTATAGGAGTCATTTGGAATATTATTATGCATCACAGAAAAATACTATAAAGTGCTTAACTATTCATTTGTCCAAAATTAGTATACGTAATAATTCAATTAATTAGTGCTCCATGACTTTTTCTCATTTTTTAAATGCTTTTATTAGTGTGGTGTCGAGGGCAGATTCCAAACTCACAACTCGATTATCTATAAAAAGCAGGTAGTCTCTTGACTACCCAGTTTATCGTTCGTTGGCAGTCAACCAAGCAACACGTACCGATTCTTGTGCTGAACGTCACAATTAGCTTTACATGCACGTATCTACGAGAACGTAAAGGGATTTATATACATATATGTTTCGAACTTCAAATTGTCCAACACCTTTATAGTTTTGCATAGGTATTAAATTGTGACACCTTTAGCATGGTAATTGGGTGTATGTTTGTCAATTAATTTTGTTTTTGGAACCGACGCGACCTAAAAAAGGTCGTGCCTTTAGTTAGATCAAGGCTCTAGAAATGTGTACCGACTCCAAATTAAGTATTTGGGAGGCTATATATTAAGTAAGAAATGAACTCTTCTTTAAAATGATTTACTTTTCACGTTTTATTTTCTTTGTACAAATTCATTATTTTATACTCAAATCATTTCACACAGTTATTATTACACGTGAATAATAAAAAAGACCGATAAAAAAACTATCTTAACTAAAAAAATCATGGCATATTTATCATGAGGATATCATTTTAACATCTATCAAAGCCTCGTAATTCTGTCAAATAAAGAAAAGAAAAAGAAAATAAAATACTTTATTCTTGACTATTTACAAACATACAGTTAGATGTTTAAAATTATAATAACAGTTTAAACAGTCTACCATGTTCCTGCATGCAATATTATATTACTAATTAAAATTAGCTAAAATAGTTTTATGATCCGCTAAGAATATTCTTAACGGATCATCGTCTTTTGATGCCTATATATACTCACCACTGGGTCAATGAGAGAAAAAAAGCCGGCGGATAAAATATCCCCAAGCCATTTTAATGCAAGATTTAGGAAGTTTTGTCGTTAAAAAGGATTTTTTCCATAATTTCGATACCCTTTTTTACTAAAATAATTTTGAATATGCAACATCACGGCATGCAGGATACATTTATATACAAAAACTTAGCTAAAACCGCGGTTGAGTTGGCATGTGGGTCGAATAGCTTCCCAGTGGAAATGACCCAAAAAATTGAAAAATTCTCACGATAGGAAGCGAACACACTTGGATAGTAAGGTTTTAGCATTATCGGGCATACATACTCGTATATAAAGTAATCATGCGGCTTGTTCGTAATATTCACTTATTTAGCTGAGTGCTTAGGACACTTAAAACCTATGCTGAAAGCCCGGGTTCAAAGCAGTGTATGGAGCTCTGACTGAAAATTTGTAATGGCGTATTTATCATTAATTGATTTATGATACACGTGTTAGAAGTGGGTTCTTTATACAAAGTAATTTTATAACAAATGTTGTTATTATAATTTAAATTATACTTAACGTTATAATACATTACCACTTTATATATTAATATATTCATAAACATTAATAAACAATTAAGAAACCATAGAACTCTTATGGTTCTCCCGGGGAAGTACCACCGCTGCACCCACTTCTGCCGTGAATCAACTCTATTGTTTTCGGTGGAAAACTGGTGCCGGCCAGTCTTACATGAGTCGATCATTAGCCTCCGGAGTAGCAGCGCCATTGCATACGATCTCATACTAAAGGTCGTAGGCTTACTTGAGGGTATATATAGATATCCGTGGCTGCAGTCCACTTAACACCGCGTGGCCTGCATACTCGTTCGCTTCTCCATTTAAAAAAACCAGCCAAGTGCGAGTCGGACTCGCGCACTGAGGGTTCCGTAAAATATTTTTAATATAATATGATGTAACTAAAAATGTTTTCGCAATTTTTCCTTTATCTGTGCTATAAGAAGTTGCTTCGTACCAAATTTGAAGATTCTGAAATCTCGAAAAGTAACCTGAAGGTTTTGATTCCCTTGCGAGTGTCGAAAATTTGCGGCATAAACGGCTTTACCTTGATTGCGGTGGCTTAGAAGTTAAATTTTTTCACAGCTCCAAGGGACAGTAGACCTGAGTATTTGATATAAATTCCAGTTTGATGTCTCCACGGGTTCCTGAGAAAAAGGGTCTTGACAGATAGACGGACGGACAACAAAGTGATCCTATAAGGGTTCCGTTTTGTCGTTACGAGGTACGGAACCCTAAAAAACGTAAACTTTAAACGTATTCAATGCAATGAAGTAGCGTTTTACTAAAAACTATCGTTTCATAGTACTTGCATCGCCATTTTTAAAATTGCCAGCAAATGCGACAATTACGTTGTTAAAATGCAACAAAATCGCCACATGCATTTGCAGTCTCGTATATAATTTTACTCTCAACGCGTTGTGCCTCGGAACTGAGCTTAGTACATCCTGTACTCGAAAAGTGGGCGCAATTGTTATATTCTGTTGAAATTTGTGTTCAAATTAACGCCTCAGTTTTTCTGAATTTAAAGGTACTCGTGTGATTATAATAAAAGTAGGTCCACTGAAAATGTTTCAGCTGGAAGCTTGTTCCACAACTTACACGTCCGCGGTAAAAAAGAGCGTGCAAAGCGGACTGTGGTGGATCGCCACGAGTCCAGGTGGTGTCGGTGGGACTTTTACATTCGTCTGGTGGTATAATCATGAAATGGTGACGCAGGCATAATTTTAAAGAGTTCTCGGGAGCACTCACCATTGTAAATTCGTTAGAACACAAAGAGTGAGTTTATAATATGTCTTTTCGCAAGCTAAGCGGTTCTAACCTGTCAGTCAATCTTGGGTCGTTGACTACGCGCTACTGAACCGAGTCAAATGGGTATAGCTAGTATTTTGGTACAATGCTCCATGTGGGGTCTGACCTGGGCCTTATGCTGCGTCAGGAGTTACTCCGCATTGAAGACTATTCGCTAAAAGCTACTGTAGGAGTCGGTACACTGCACCCGCTTCTTCTCCAGGAACTGGAAAGTGACGAGTCGTAGTGTACGCGTGTTTTAAATTTAAAAAAAATATCCCTACTAATTATAAATTCGAAACTAACTCTGTCTGTCTGTCTGTCTGCTATGCTTTCCCGCTTAAACTACAGAACCAATTTTATTGAAATTTGGAACACAGATAGAGTGGACCTTGGGAAAGGACATAGAATGGTTTTTAGGGAATATATAAAACGGGTCCACGTGGGCGAAGGGCAATTTTCCAACTGAAATATATACAATTTAAGTAAAATAAAATTCATGCATATTCTATATTGAAACAATACTTTTGTGTTGGATAGTTCATTTATCAAGGAAGGCCGCGGCACGTGGGTAAAACTGCGGGCAAAGCTTGTTATTTTTATTAAAATGAAACGAGACAATGAAACAATAAAATTGCAACAATATAACAGTGTAATGAAATAATATACAGGACATGCGCTGGTTGTATATTTAATAAAATTCCATTTAATTTCTGACAAAGAGCGCGTATTCTGTTCTGGAAATGGAATCGCGTTATATTTTTGTAAAAGTTGAGGACGAGGAAGTTCTGGATGTAAAGTAATCATATTTATATTGTATATATGCCTTGCTCTATATCATGGAAGCTATTTTGAAATTGCGTGCGTCAAAGTAATATTAAAGATGGAATTGATAATAATGTACATTTTTATAAATTGTGTTATTATTAAGTTTTGTCTTTTATTTTTGTAATATTTGCATACCTCATGAAGGTAAATATGGCGTACTAAATATGTTTTAACAACTTTTGTAAACACCCATATTTGTGCAAATAAAGTTCTTTGTCTTTGTCTTAATGTATGCTGCGTTTTTACTAAAAGACGAATTTTTTTTCTGTTTCCTTCCTATACTGTACTAAATATTACGTTTTCAAACTTCTTTGGGGAGTAAACCTTTAAAAGGTATTAAAAGAGTTGCCGTATTTGAGTCAAAAGGACATGAATCAATCAGGCAATCCAATCCAATCCATCAATTCACTTCTTTTGGGCAGTAGGTATACAGGGTTGGTAATAAACAATTAACATCAAGGTTAATAATTGATATCGCTACGTCTTAACTTTACAGGCATACAATATATTTTTTTTTGCGGAACTCTGTTTTTGACAATCCAAGATTGTTTGAAACATATTTTGTCGAAAATTATAAAACAAAAAAGATATAATACAAACGCAAATACAATAGAATTCACCGCAGGCTTCTACAAATTTATACAGAAAATTATTTCATTTGTAGGATACAAAAATATTAGCTTTACAAACGTAAACGTAAGTAATGTCGGCTCTAGGTTCACTTTACCAAAGTTCTCAATAACTTGTTTTTCTAAAAACAATTTGATTGTTTATTGTTGTAAAATAGTTTGAGCTTTACTTTATTGTAATGAAGATCAACAAAGTAACGTCTGATACAATAAAATATAAATAACAAAACAACTCATTTAATAAAACTTTTGCTGCAACCCACGTTTTGCGTCCCACTGCTGGGCACGGGTCTCTCCCCATTATATGGGAGGCCTGGAGCTTACTCCACCACGCTGCTCTAATGCGGGTTGGTGGAGATGCGGGTTAGTAGCCAACCCACTGTTGGATGTTTTCAAACCGCCCATAAGGCCTCCGACAAGGTTTAACGACTGATATATTTCGATATCAACAGGTACCGACGGCTTAACGTGCCCTCCGAAGCACGGAAACGCGCATGAAATTTTTGCCACTAGTGGTCACCCTTCTCATACCCGACCGCGCCCGTTTGGCTTAGCTGCATAGATCACTTTCGTTCTATGCTAGCCGCCGGGCCATGCGCGCTTCTAAATAAATGAAACTTTTAGTAGGTGGTTATATGGTTAGCCCCTGGAAGTACCACTGCAGATGCCGCACCCACTTCTGCGGTGAATAAATTCTAGTGTTCCAGTGGAAAGGTGCTGTTGCCGGCCAGACTTACATGAGGCGACCATCAGCCTCCGGAGTCAAGGAGACAAGACTTGATGATGCATGCTTAAAATTTTTATCTTTGTAATATATGCATACCTCAAGAAGGTAAATATGGCGAACTTAGTGTAACTTTATCTTTGGCTTGGAATATGTAGATATATATGGGCTGCAGCGACTACTTAACACCACTTGGCCTGCATGCTCGTCTACTACCCAATGAAATGAAATGAAATGAAATATTCTTTATTCACTGTACGGTTCCTTTACAAACTCTTAGTGAACGTTATTTTTTGTTCTGTCTGCTCTGGGTGCGCTTAGGCAATGCTGAGCTGAAGAAAAGAGCAGACGGAGAAAAACTTCAGCCCTGTTTTAAAATATGGGGTATACAATAGCTAACTTTCTTACAGAGTAGCTATGGGCCGATAAGGAACATACGTGACAGCTACCGCATGTGTCAATGTCGTCCCACAGCCATCTGCTAACATGGCAATTTAATTCATTTAAGTCTATTACATCAGTTATAGAAACAGCCTTGTGGGACTACACCTCAATCCCAAGCTTTTTTATCAATTAAATAGTCCTTAAGATCGTAAAAAGCCTTGCGGCACAGGACTTGTTTGACTTTTTTTTTAAATCTGTGAAAAGGAAGGGATTGAACATTTTCCGGGATTGTATTGTATATTCTGATCGACATCCCGATAAAAGAGTGGCTCTTTTTGCGGAGCCTACACTTGGGGAATGCAAGTTTGTGGCCATTCCTTGTCGAAACACAGTTCGAACTATGTAGATCCAAAAAGGTCATAAATTGGTGTTTGTTTTTACGAACATACATTATATTTTCATAAATATATTGCGATGCAAATGTTAGTATATTAGTCTCCTTAAATTTTTCTCTCAGTGATTCTCTAGAATTTAATTTATATATTGCGCGAATAGCCTTCTTCTGCAAAATAAATATTGTGTCGACATTAGCTGCATTTCCCCACAGTAAAATACCATACGACATTATACTATGGAAATAACTAAAATAGACCAATCTGGCTGTATCGACATCTGTAAGTGATCTTATTTTTTTAATCGCAAAGACGGCAGAACTTAGTCTATTCGCTAACCGAGAGATATGGGGTCCCCATTGAAGCCTAGAATCAACAGTTAATCCAAGAAATACAGCTTCTTCAACAAAGCTCATTTCCTCGCCATTCAATTGAGGTTTTACAACATTTTCTTTAACATTAGGTGGTGAAAACTTAATACAATTGGTCTTTTTGTTATTGAGTACTAAGTTATTTACATTAAACCAATTTACCACCTCAGAGAGAGCATTGTTCACATCGTCATAATCATCAGTTTGTCTATTAGTTTTGAAAATTAAGGAAGTATCATCTGCAAACAATACTATCTCGTGATTATTCTCCACCATATATGGCAGATCGTTAATATATATTAAAAAGAGGAACGGGCCGAGGATTGAGCCCTGTGGGACCCCCAAATGAACTACAGACCCGTTTGACATTTTACCGTTCACTTCAACCCTCTGGATCCTACCACTCAAATAAGACTCCAGAAGCTTGAGCGCGGTTTCTTTGATGCCATAGTGATTGAGTTTCCTGATTAATGTTTCATGGTGCACACAGTCAAATGCCTTAGATAGGTCACAAAAGACACCTAAAGCATCCCGTGACCCCTCCCAAGCATCTACTATGGTCTTAAAAAGCTCTACTCCGGCATCTGTGGTTGAGCGACCCCTCGTAAAACCGAATTGATTTTTATGAATAAGTCTATTATTTGTAAAGTGTTTTAGAAGTTGTTCTAAAATTATTTTCTCAAAGATTTTACTAATGGAGGGCAGAATTGAAATTGGTCTAAAGTTGGAGGGATCTGAAGTATTGCCCGACTTAAATAAAGGTATCACTTTACTATGTTTCATTAGATCAGGAAAGTCACCACTCTTAATACAGTTATTGAATATTATAGCTAAGTAGGGTGCTATTAAGTCAATTATTGAACTAAGTATTTTTACAGAGATACCCCAAAGATCAGTAGTGTTCTTAATTTCTAAGGTCTTAAATATCTTTACAATGTGTTTAGCGTCTACGGGCCTGAATATAAACTTACATTTGCATTCGCTTACATTTTTCTTAAGCAATGATTCGGCGGCTTCAGGGGAAGACCTAAGTGATTTAGTCGTCGATACTGGAATGTCAGCAAAGTATTTTTCAAATGTTTTTGCTACAAGTTCATCTGATTCAATGACGGTACCGTCCATAATAAGTTTATAGACACGACAACGGTCATTGACTCTTCCAGTCTCGGCGTTAATAATGTTCCAAGTCGTTTTAATTTTATTCTTACTAGATTTAATTTGGTTACCAATATGCAATGACTTGGCCGCGATACATGCTTGCTTAAACAATTTTGAATAATTTCTAACGTGTGCACAAAAGGACTCGTCTCGATTATACGATCTCTCTTCATAGAGATCATATAATTTTTGTCTACTTTTATGTATCCCTAAAGTCGCCCAATCACTGAATGATTTACAGTTTTTAGGAGAGATTGTTTTTGATGTAAAGACAGTCTTATATATTTTGTGTATATGAGAACATAATGCCCCATAATGTTTATTTACATTTTTATGGGCTGGAATACGAAACCCATTTTCAATAGCACATCTAAATCTCTCCATGCGTTTTTTAGTCACTGGAACGACCACCTTGCTCTTACTAACCTGTCTGTCCATCCTGTAATTAAAGCAAACTAATTGGCCACAATGATCAGAGCTTAAGTTGTTTATTATCATAGATTGCGCTGGTGACCCTTCTGTAAAAATATTATCTATACAAGTAGCTGTGGATTGTGTAATCCTAGTTGGTTGTGAAAACACGTTAGTAAGATTACAGCATTTTAAGACGGACAAAAACTTTTTGCTTATTGCTGAATCCTCCAATATATTTATATTAAAATCACCACAAACAACTATGTCCTTCTTCTTTTTAGTATTGTTGCACAATTTATCCAATAATTGTTCTAAAACTGACTCAAAAGTATCATACAAAGAATTTGGAGGTCTATAAATACAAACAATAATACAATTTAATAACTCCACACAGGCTATTTCTATAGTTCGTTCAATAGAAAGGCTCACGATGTCTTGACGAACCTTAAACTTTAGGTCCTTACTTACAAAAATTAACGAGCCACCACGTAAGGCTGTCTGCCTACTGAACGAACTTGCGACTTGGTGCTTATCAAAGTTAAAAACAAGTTGGTAATCTTTCAACCAATGTTCTGTAATACACATTATATTAATATTGTATTCCTTTAAAAATAATTCTAATTCTAGTTCTTTGGATAGCAGACCTTGGATATTTTGATGCACCAAGTTTAGACATTTATTATTTCTTATTATATTACTTGATAGAGGGCATATACACGTATTTATACAGTTGCTAGAGATTGATATCTCTGTTGTCTCATCGTTTAATTTAAATTATTTTGGAAATGATTTAAACATTTCAATGCAGTATTACTACAAGTATTACTACATGTCGATACATTAATCTGCTCAATAGAAGCAGAAGTTTTTATAGCTAAGTTTATAGCCGAGTCTAGGTTTAAATAATATGATAGCAGGGCAGCTATCTGTTTATAAATAAAATTTGATAGATGAAATCTATCCAATGTCAAAATCAAATTATTATTAAATATTTTATTGATGTCAATCAAATTAAATATGTCATTATTATTATAATTATGATCAGAGCATTCTAAATTAATACATTTGTTATGATTGCCAATTAAATTATACATATGTATATTTAATTGATGTCTTATTTTATTTTCATTATAATCCTCCTTAACATAAGGAATTGTAAATAAGATAATTTTTTTGACTTTAAGGTCTTGTAGTTTTTTAATATAATTGGTAAATTGGTTTTGCCGAACTTTTCCCCGTCTACCAAATAATAAAATTAAAGTGGTAGTGGGGTCATATTTGCCTAAAAATATGTTAATTCAAATAAAAATAAAAAACAATGTAGTTCTATGAAAAATAAAATGCACTACATAATAAAATATAATATCTGCAGGATGATTTTTTGGCAAGACACTATGAAGCAGGAAGATCACGGTAAAGCGAAAACGAGGCAGGCCGGACAGAAGACAAATGAATGGATTTATATAATACAAAGGAAAATGTTCACCAAACACTCTTTTTATTTCATTTCCACTATCCGAATAGCTATAGTATAATATATATAGAATAGTTTTCACGTTGCTCCTTGATGCCACAAAGGACGGTCAGGTACGAGTAACCATAGGTTTTGAGGATTATTTAAGTTCTCAAGGGAATGGTGCGGTTTAGTCAAGAAGCTACTCTTACAACTACAACATTTTTGTTCATTCGTTGCCAATGCTGGATGAAATTTGGAAATGATGGCTTATGCTTGAAAAAATCGTGTTTACTCTGTTTAGGTAGATAGATACACTGGGTGGTCAGTTTCCTACCTGAGCGACACTTAAAGATTGTTGTTAACGTACCTATGTTAATCAAAAAGTACAATAATTAACGATGGTGTATCACAAGGCTCAGTTCTGTCTCATACATTATATATCTTGCATAATAATGACATTCTCTAACAATCACTGCTTAAAAACGCATAGTCTGAAATTAAAACTTTTTGGCAGGATCAAAAAGAAGCAGGAAAAGCACGCCAAAGAGACAAACCGTGACGGGAGCCGGACATAGGACAAACGAATTGATTTATATTGCATGATGTTTATACAAAGGACAATGTTCACAATTCAAAACCTTTTTTATTTTATTTCTTGTACCCGTTATAATATTTTAACGTTGCTCTTTGACAATGCAAAGTACTTTAGTTAGGCTTGAGTACCCTTTGAAAGTCCTTTTTACAATTCTTTAACCATAAGTCCCATAGCCGTAGGCTTACAGAATTATTTGAGTTCTAAAGGGAATAGTAGAACAGTTTATTATGGACTTTAGTAGCTACTTCGTTTTTGTAATTGTCTGTCACACCAATTTTTGCTTTCTGTATGTAAACTGTATTAGGCTTAAGCAAGTATATTATTATAATTAGGCCGCATAAATTTGCGTTGATGGTAGATTGAGATTACTTTATCAAGTAAAATAGAAAAAGGTCGTTGTTGACGGAAGTTGCTCGGATAGTAAAACTATTTAAATTAAGGCTCAATGCTGTCTCTCATACTATTCATCCTACATATCAATAATGTGCTAATAATCACTTGATCACAGAGTTATTATGTATAAAAACGCTGAAAACCACATGGTCTGCATGCTTGTCTCTACATTTTTTAACAAAAAAACATTGTTTTGGGCAAGAAAAGTTGGAAGCAGGAAAAGCACGGTAAAGAGACAACACGCGACACGGGCCGGACACAGGACAAATGAATTGATTTATATTGCACGGCATTTTGTACAACGGGAAATTTTCGCGTGGCTGGAAACCATTTTTCATTTTATTTTTCGCATACGGGTTGCATATTCTAACATTCGTATTTTAGGACAGGTTAAAAGAACCCACATTGGTATATACGAGTAGATTGCTAGGTACATCATAAAAGTCAACTAGACCTAGTGAGTTAAAACGACCACTTGCGAACAGCTTCCTAATTATTCTGATAGTATATCTGCTCAAAAGTTTTTATGAATGGATTTTGCCATATAGTGTTTGCAGGGCTATGATTTTAATTTTACACGTCTATCTTCTTTTATCTATAAAATGACACCCGTATTCATAAACAGTACTATGAGGTCTCATAGTGCTCGCCAATGGGGGGAATGAATCTCGCCCACACATAGCTATTTCTAAATTAAATGTAATACATAGTTTTATTACTCGCATCTGTGAGCAGCTGGAAGTGGGTTTATGATGTCTCATATGATTAGCTGTCACGTGTGCCCATTATGGACCCATAGCCATACTGTTATTGAGAAATTATATATGACCTTTTTTTTAAAAAAGAGTGCTGCTGGGAGTTAGAGTCAGCTCAACATCTAGACCAAACGGGTACCTAAAGGCGATGACCGGGAAAAAATGACATTCATTAAGCGAATATTTTGTATTCCTAATCCATACTTAATATTATAAATTCGAAAGTCTGTCTGTCTGCTACTCTTTCACGCTTAAACCACTGAACCGTTTTTGATGAAATTTGGCATAAACATAGAAAGGACGTTGAGAAAGAACATAGGCTACTTTTTGCCGCGTGAAAATATCTCATTCCCACGGGAATAAATGGAATGAATGAAATGCGCCGTGTACTGTTATAAATACACTACATGTTATTACTTACTTCATTGACGTCCATTATCATATTTTATAACTTATATTCTATTGTTTTATTCTTATACTTTACTTTTCCTATAGTATTTCTTTACAAAATTATTTAATTTAGGTGTTTGTTTATTTATATTTTCACGCAGCTATCAAAATTGTCACGTCTGACTTTTTTGTTACTTATTTTTTTTAATTCATTTTAAGGCATTGTATAAAAATCCTTTTAGCCATTCAGTATTAAATGAAAAGAAAATTTTTATGTTTCTTATTTCATTTCATAGATTAATATAGTTATAGTATTGTCTTTGGCTTAGTCATGTTTTTTATAGTATAATTATTATAAATTATTATTTTTAAATAATAAATGAATAAAATGTTCTTCGAATCTTTATGTATATATTATACCTATAAATGAATTGCCGTTCGTTAGTCTCGCTAACACTCAAGAACGTCTGAACCGATATGGCTAATTTTGGTCTTGAAATAAACGTTTAAACGTTTCACACTCATAGCCCCACAGTAGGGTGTATATACTCTGTGTCGTCGGTACCATGGACACATACAAAGACAGATACACAAACACCCAGACCGAGAACAGAAATTTAAACTCATCATTCAAATTTCTGTTTCGCCGGGAATCGAACCCGGGACCCTTCAATTAGCAGTCCGGCATGGTAACCATTGGGCCACACGGGTCGTCAAATCAAATATTAGTAGAAGTACATTGGTTCTTCGCGCCATCGTCCAAAAGTTTGACATAGTCTGAATAACAGTTCATCTGTCACTGTTCGTTTTTAATTTTTTATTTGACAGTAACACAAAAACCCCTTGAGATGATAAAGAAACTACCTAATCCTCTTACAAAACTTTTAAGGCAGGACAACGTCTGCGGGATCCACTAGTCATAATATAAAATAAAAAAAGTAAAGGGTCTAAAATACTTCCTTAAAGCACTCCATACAGTCTAGAGAGAGAATGGTGTTTCTCTTCAGTTTTTGTGATTTCATTCATTTTTGTTATTTCTGTTAGGTGTTCTCTGTCAGTTAAGTAAGAGTTGATTAAATGGGTATATTGAAATAAAAAACACAATTAAACATAAAAAATCGATTACAAAATAAGATGACAACTTTGACTTCTTTCAGAATAGTTTGGATATACTTACAATAATTAATCAATGGTTGAAAATTGGTATTTTGCTATAAAACAAAATACTATTTGTTGTGTGATTCATTTTATAGGGACAAATTCTGCAAATTTTTCTTTTAGATGCATTAGTGGAGGCAACTGGAATAGGTACATTAGGCACATTTGAATATTCTTGGAGTAATATATGCAATCGTCGAAGTAAAATATTTTAGTTGTAATTTCGTTGTGGAGCAAACAGTACATAAGTATAATTCTATGTCAACTCTACGTAATGAGTACTCGAAGGTTTGGCCGATTTATTGACTTCTGGCTGACATCTAAAAATCATTCATCGCCATTCCTTATTTTAACATTAAAATAAACATTAAAGTAATTAAAGTTTGACATTTTTAGCCGCACAATATGGTAGCTATACCCTGTATCGTGTTAACAGCAGATACTAGATTTGCAATAAAAAAAAGTGTGATGATTTTTTCAGGGAACCACGAGGCACAGCATGAAATTACTTGACACAAATAGTCTGTCTTTGCAAGGCTCGTAGCGAAAGTTCTCTCTTAAGAAAGTTTTTACTCGTATCTCAATAATCTTATGAAGATTTTGAACTCAGTTGGTAGTATGTCCTCTGTTGAGTACTACAAACTAATATGTATAGCATAAAACTTTGTTAAAAATAATATAATTATTTGTTTACAACTGTGCAATCTTACTTATTCCAATATAGATAGCTGGAAATGTTTGAGCATTTGAATGTTCTTTAGTAATAATAATAATGTGCAGTTTTCGGTGTATCTTATTGTGATTTCACTTTGAAGCATAAAGTACATATTAAGCTTACGTAGGAAGTAGATTTTGCCGATTTATTGACTTTCCAATCACTGCTAAGGCATGGTTCTTTATCATTTCGCATTCTACTGTTATTTAAAATATTATTTTTTATTTGAATGTAGTATCAGACAAGCATGCAGGCCACGGGTGTTAAATGGTCGCTGCAGTCCATGGACATGGTAAGTCTACACTGAAACACAACAAATTTGATTCACGGCAGAAGTGCGAGCAGCCAGAGTACATATTAAAGAGGTATGAATGGAATTGTGGGCGGGGCAGACACGCCAAGGATAAGAGCAACGCTCATATCTCTAAAAAACACACGTATGCGCTGAGATATGCGTGCTTGGGTGTGATTCGTTTATTTGAAATTGCAAATATGTGCGTTAGCTTCATATTTATTTAAGTACAGATGTCGTGGAGGTGGGGCTGGACTGACGACACCGGTTTTTATACGAACGGCGCAATATTGTCATTCTACCTTTTTTGAATATGTTCTGTGGGTGCCGCAGTGGTACTTCCAACCAACCAACCAAAAAAGTTCTACAACTTAAAAATTGTTATACCATTTCAAAGATCTTCTTTACTTAATCTTTTAGTTCAAAATAAAAATATGGTAATGGTTTGGGACCCACGAAGCATAGCTGTTATAGTATCAAATTACTTCACACAAATAGTATGTCCTGTTCGCAAAGCTCGTCGCGAAAGTTCCTCTCAACAAAGTTTGTACGCGTAACTCAACGAACTTAGCAAGATTTTGTACTCGGAAGGTGTCGTGAACAAACTGATATGAATAGCATAAAAGTTTATCGCGACTCGGGCAGTGCTGTGTTTCTTACTTTTATACTTATGAAATGGTATTTAATAAGGCCTAGTTACTATCAAAAACAAAGACAAAGAACTTTATTTGCACAAATATGGGTGTTTACAAAAGTTGTTAATACATAATTAGTACGCCATATGTACCTTCAAGAGGTATGCAAATATTACAAAAATAATTGATATTAGGGTTTCCTTTTTTCAGATATTCTTTGATGTTGAGGTTGACGAATTCTTTATTTTCATAGGTTAATTGTAAGGTAAGAAGGATTTAGGCCATAACCCACTACGCTTGTCAATCGCGGATTGATGGACATCTGGCCTTCAAGAAATTGTGAGTTTCTCTCTGGCACGCACGGTGATGCAGAACATCTTTATTATTACAAATTTCTTTGTCAGAGGTGCGCGCCGAAGATTAGAGCTCGGTATTTCCGTGCTGCAGACCGCAGTCTTTACCGCTCGGCCACCGCTGCTCATTCCCTCTCACTTGTTTGAAAAGAGAGAGAAATTTAGGATTTTTTTTTATAGGTTAAAAAATATCAATCTTTTTCTTATATTTCCAGCAAAGCAGAAATTTGAATGACGAGTTTAAAATTACTGTTCTCGGTCTGGGTGTTTGCGTTTCTGTCTTTGTTTGTGTCCATGGTACCCACGACACAGGTTATAATAACCCTACTGTGGGATTATGAGTGTCAAACGTTATTTATTCAAGAATATTTAAAAAAATAAAAGCACACGACTGAGATTTAGGAATTTAACAATGTACATATATATACGAAACCTATGATGGGATTAAAAATACATACTGGTACATACGTTTAGTATAAGTAAGTAGGTAAGTGAGTTCGTACTTAATGTACTTAAATTACATTACATTATAAAGATTACATATTCTTTAAACTATTTTTGTGATTGGCGTATTTACTACTAGAATTTAAAGCTACACTTTTTAAATACTGCTCATAATTTTTAATTGTAACGAAACATAAGTGCTAGTATATAAACATTTCTTAGCAAATCAGAAGCTAGTGTTCCTCTTTTGTAAACAAATATTTATAGTTCCAAACGCATCTCTGCGAGCCCTCGCTCGTAAACCCGGGTGACGAGTGGTCACTTCGACCTCAGAGCAAAGACAAATTTGGCCGTTGTTGGAAATATAGATTTAAGATTTAAACCTATATATTTAGGGTGTGTTGCACCATGTAACTATAACGATAACTAAACCCCAACTAGCCGTCAAATCCTCGGTTAAGCGACATTTGCGTTGCATCATTTAAGCTATGGTTGCAATGACGTCATAACTTAACGGTAACATTAACTGCTCGATTTTGGCCGGTTAATGCTATTGTTATGGTCAAATATCATATCGTCTGAGTATTAACTTCACCGCCTGTTAACTTTGACAATCAAGAAAAACGTGATGTTGAAACACACTATTGTTAAATTCTGTTGTCATCGTTAAAGTTACCGTTAAAGTTAGTTTTAACTGAAACTATAACCAGGCCTACGGTGCAATCCACCCTTACTGAAAAAGGCGTACCTATTACTCAGTCACTGATTTCATAAACGATAAAACGGCATAAAGGAATTCCATAAAAACTTGGGAGGTTTTTTTCCGCCGGCTTTTTTTTCCTCTCAGTGTACTATGGGTACCCAAAGCTGACGATCGGAACCGATAAAATCTATATATTATAGATTTAAGTTATAAACGAACCAGTCGTTTATATTCGTTAATAAGTCCTTTTTACTACGACAATCCATCATGGATACCCATCTGTATAAATAAATAAACAAATAACATTTCACACTCATAGCCCCACAGTTGGGTAGATATACCCTGTGTCGTCAGTACCATGGACACACACAAAGACAGAAACACAAACACCATGACCGAAAACAGATTTTAAACTCATCATTCTAATTTCTGATTCGCCGGGAATCGAACCCGGGAACCGAACCCCTCCGATTGGCAGTCCGGCATGGTAAACATTACATTTTTTTTATTGGAATGGAATAGCAGACGAGCATGCAGGCCACGTGGTGTTAAGTGGTCGCTGCAGCCCATGGACTTCTACACACAACCTCAAGCAAGCATAGGTAAGTCTTGTCTGAGATCATATGCAGTTGCGCTGCTACTCCGGAGGCTGGTGGTCGCCTCATGTAAGTGTGGCCAGCAACTGCACATTTCCACCGAAACACAATAGAATTGGTTCAGGGCAGAAGTGGGTGCAGCGGTGGTACTTCCCCGGGCGACGATAATAGTTCTACCACCTTCAATTACCATGTGGCGTTAATGTTAATAACGCCACATGGGGTGTATCATCATAAACTGAGAGAGTAATGCAGGACTCCATGTCAAGGTTGTATTCACTTTTGTTTTAGTCTTCCGCAGCTACGACAGGGTTCATCCCTTAAAAAGGTCTGTTAGAATGTATCTAATTAGGATGGAGTCAGTATTTCTAATATGTAAAGGCCTAAGGAATGTTAAGAAGATTGTACTTGTGCGTGTGGCGTGTAGATTGTATGAATTCTTTTAATTTGCACACAAAACAATAGACTACTATGAAAATTGTTGTACATGGAGTGTGTTTACAAAGGGAAAATGCTCAACAAAAAGAATGAAACTATGACAAAAGACTTACAGCACTTTTTCCTCGCTTCCATGCCTTTTATCCTTCCAAACGTTACTTTTAAGTAGGTAAACAAAAGAAATAAATATTTATAGTTACAAAATGCATCTCGGCTTGTCCTCGCCCGGGTGATGAGTGGCCGCTTCGACCCCGGGGCAAAGACATAGTGGCTATTGTTAGGAATATAGATTTAGGTTTGCAGCTCGTTCGTTTATCTTCGTTAATATATAAAGTCATTTTTACATCATCAACAGGATATCCCTCTGTTTCATGATAAATAATATGGCGTCATGACAGATTCCATGTCAAGTTTATGTTAGGGGGGTGCGCGCTTTGGAACTCCGTGAGTTTATGTACGCTTTTGAATTAGTCTTCCGCAGCCTTAACAGAGTTTGTCCCTTAAAAATGACTTTTTTGTAGGTGGTAGAACATGACCTTTCGCCCGGAAGTTCCACCGCTGTACCCACTTCTGCTGTGAACCAATTCTATTGTGTTTAGGTGGAAAGGTGCAGTTGTCGGCCACACTTACATAAGGCGACCACCAGCCTCCGAAGTAGCAGCGCAACTGCATACGACCTCAGATAAGACTTACCTATGCTTGCTTGAGGTTGTATGTAGATGTCCATGGGCTGCAGAGACCACTTACCACCACGTGGTTTGCATTCTCGTCAGCTACTCCCTTCAAATAAAAAAGGACTTTTATATAATGTGCTAATATTTTAAGATTCTTTGCTGTGTTCATTTAATGAACTCTTTAAATCTTCACACAAAATAATAGACTTACTATGAAAAACGTGACATTTTATATGAAGTTTGCTCACGAAGGGAATATATTGCGTAATCATTTCGTGCCCAAATAAAAACATTGTACAAAAAGAAAGAAACTATGACAGAGGACTTACGATGCTCTTTCCTCGCTTCCATGTCTTTTATCCTTCCAAACGTTGGTTTTCCGTAAACAAATATTTATTGTAACCAAATGCATCTCGGCTGACCTCACTCGTAAACCCGGGTGAAAAGTGGTCGCTTCAGCTCCGAGGCAAAGACGTAGTGGACATATAGATTTCTTTTTGCAAGATGCTTTTTTTATGTAACGTCCTACCAAATATGACGAAATTTTATTTTATTTTATGTATTTCAAGAGGGACCATTTGGCATATATATTTCACGACCTACGTGGCGCAATGTTTACCATGTCGGACTGCCAATCGAAGGGTCGGATTCGATTCGAATTTTTTGAATGGAAATTTGAATGATGAGTTAAAATTTCTGTTCTCGGTCTGGGTGTTTGTGTTTCTGTCAGTGTGTGTCCATGGTACCCAAAACACAGGGTATATTATTTGCGCTACTGTGGGACTATGAGTGTGAAACGTTATTATTATTTATTAGTATATCAATTTTATGAACATTATACTAGTATATGGGGTGTCCTAGTATATGAGGAGTATAAAATTCACCAAAGGAATATGCGTAACTGTTTTGGGAATAAATAAAAACGCCATATAAAAACACATGTTTCTTATTGTTGTGGAGGAGGAGGCTTGCGAAATAGAAACTTGGGAAAATATTTTGAATCGTTTTAAATGGAGACGTATAGGTACAATACATTGGCTTAAGTGCAAGTAATCAAGATGGACGAATTGAAGTGACGTTAGCCACGAGTGACAGTTACGTAGTTCACTCCAGTTGATTTGAAATTGCGCGCGTATACACTTTTTAAACATTTTTCGTTACAAAAATGTATAGTTCCAAACACATCTCAGCGCGTCCTTCCCTCGTAAACCCGGTTGACAAGTAGCCGATAAGACCCCGGGGCAAAC
This sequence comes from Pyrgus malvae, assembly GCA_911387765.1. Classification (NCBI taxonomy): domain Eukaryota; kingdom Metazoa; phylum Arthropoda; class Insecta; order Lepidoptera; family Hesperiidae; genus Pyrgus; species Pyrgus malvae. The sequence continues at coordinate 29,051,478 of OU426950.1, read as the reverse complement.
ACATATGTCCATTGTTAGGAATATAGATTTAGGTTTTAAGCAGCTTTGTTTTCCTTAAGCATAAATGTGCACAAATTATTAATTAGAATCTTATCTGGGACTGTTTTGCATCCCACTGCTGGGTGCGAGTATCAATAATTTTCAAACCGCCTATAAAACCGATGAGATTTGATGAGTACTTCACTTAGACACTTGCCGGTATGACCTCCAAAATCACTCTTTATACTTCGCAACACTCTGTAACTTAAACAATGTAAACAACAATTCATTACAAATTGTAAAGCTATTACTCCAAAAGGAAACCAAAACTTCTTGTACAACTTTCGTTGATATTATTCACAATTTAAGCTGCCTTCATAGTAGGTGTAACTAGTCCAAAGCGACTGTCAAGAGAGGTAATACGAAAAGACGTCGTCTGAATAATGTATTTATGCAATTTCGCGACACTTTTACCTGACACTGAAAAACGTTACGACAAAGTATTCTTTCGACAAAATTGCCACTAACTAGATGGTGTCCCATTTTACTGTGCATATTTCCCTTTGAACGCTGCAATAAAATATTTATGTTTTATCGAACTAATAAAATATTTATTGATGCTAAAAACCGGGAAGAAGAAAATACTCGTTCTTACAGTGTTGGCTTTCAAATGAAAGCTTAGACGAAAGGAGCGAAATTGACTCTTTTAAAATGCATAGCATAGTTCTTTTATTAATATTTTTATTGTTGCACTTCGTGTAAGTAAATAAATGGTATAATATTATTAGTAGTACTGGTTGTTTTACAATATCTGAGCTGAAGATAGAAATAGATTTTATAAACAAGGGAGATTAATATTTGATTTTTAAAACAATGCTCTTTAATAATTATTTAGGGTCATTATTGAACAGGACGTAAGCGCGAGAGATTTTTTTTTTTGTATTATGTGACGATGTTACTGCACAATTTGTAATGAAAAAACAAATCAATGATGATGATCGTAATAATGTTATTAATTAGTAATATAAAATGATTAATTGCGGTACTTATCAAGATTGCGAAAAATTACAAATATATTTTTTACTTTACATTTAATTTCATAAATATTGCCATAAAATCTGCGGTGTTTTTTTTTCCTAAACCCAGATGTAGATGTATCTTGTATAGATTTTTGTGAAAAGACAAGGAAAACAATATTTTTTATCATAACTTAAACTAAATTATTCTTATCAAGTTATTCTGTACTAATATACAAACATTTCTCGTACAACTAATTGATATTTATCGCGCTGGAGCATCGCCAGTATTGTCTTTACAGCTCAAATTTGTACAAATTAGTTGACTTGTGATTTATATATAAATATTTATAAGGTTAGGTAATCGTGTATTATGCAAAAGTAATGCCCGCGCTACACGTAACGAGAAATCGTACGATTTTTGTCCAAATAGATAAACCGAATGGCGCGTCAGTGAGTTTCCCGCAGAAGTTGACACAATAAACATGTCATCCAAGATGGAAAATGATAATGACAAAAAAACAATATTTCAAATCTCCATGGAGTCACGTTACGGCTCCCAATTAAAAAAAAAGTAAGAGCTTTCCCATAAAAGTTATACCTAACCATTTTACATTGAAACTGATATAAATAAATCAGATATCTCGCATATTAACTGAGCATAATAAGCAAAATTTTTCAAATCTTCCAGGCATCACGCAACAATCTTGAAGGAAAGCACTATACATTAAAGAGAGTAAGAGAGTAAGTAAGATCCAGGACTCCCCAATAATGGGTAAGATCCCGTGCCCAGTAGTAGGTGGACTGCAAAAAGTGTGTGCCGCCAAGCTCTGGGTTTCAGGTAATTGAAGTAAATACTCATGATCTACAATGGGATATAAACAATTCCTGCTATAAAGACCTCTTTATAAGAAGAAAATTACTCTTACAAGTAATTTCACGAAATATGAACAACAAACAAACAACTAATTGATATTTATCGCGCTGGAGCACCGCCAAGGTAGTCACGCCAGGTCAAATTTGTACGAATTAGTCGACTCGTGATTTAGACATAAATAGGTCACCTTGCTCTTTTGTTTTAATAAAATAGGTAGGAAATCACATTCTGAATCATAGTAAGGCAACTTGATCCCTTCAAAGAAAAAACTTTTGCATTCTTACCGAAAATCGACTAAAGACGATGACCGTGCAGCGAATTGGTTACCGTGGCACCGTGACAGAAATTGCAACGATCTGTTTTATTTCCGTTTTTGGTCTGATCACATTTTATTGGACTTGGGAAGAATTTGACACGATGCAGCGAGTAACATGTTTATTATACTTTGTCCGTCTTCGAGATTAGTTTACTTGTAGTAGCACGTATCGTGTAGCCATCGGACACTATAGTTGAGAAATACAAAAAAAAGAAACAAATATAAAATTTAATAATAACAAAATAGAACAGTTTTTATTCTGTTGACAGTCTGTACTTCCCGTATGGCAACCCCAAAGTCGCCGTCTTCATTCGCGTTTTAGTGCTCGGCCATTTGACACTTTTAATTTAAATAATAGAAAAGTTTTCTGTGTTTAACGCTTAACTTGGTTCTATTTTTATAAAACATGCCTAAACGAAAACGTAATATTAATGATAGTGATGATTACTTATTGAAAAAAATAAGAAAGCTAGAAAAAAAGATAAAGAAACGTCATCGAAAAAAGTCTTCGACGAGTACATCTACAGACGGTTCCGATGCATCGTTGTCATTACAAAAAGGTAAATCTTTTTATGCATATTTCAAATAATAAAGAGTTTACCCCTATTGAGAATGCTACCGCCATTAAAAATACATGAGTATAGTTTAATTAGGACTATCACCTTGTATTATTTATTCTTTTGATACCTACCTACATGTTTCAAATAATAAAAAGGATGAGTGTACTTCTATTGAGAGTGCTACCTCCATTATAAATACAGGAGTATAGTTAAACTAGGACTATTACCTTGGATTATTTAATTACATAAGAAGTTAGTGTTGAGTTCATCTACCAGGGATGTTTCCTTCACAAAAATGTACTTATGTTAATTAATCACATAAAAAGTTTGTGATGAGTTCATCTACCAGGGATGATTCCTTCACATAAATGTATTATCATCACCTTGTATTATTTAATCACATAAATAGTTGTGTTGAGTTCATCTATCAGGGATGATTCCTTCACAAAAATGTACTATCGCCTTGTACTATTTAATCACATAAAAAGTTTGTGTTGAGTTCATCTACCAGGGATGATTCCTTCACAAAAGTGTACTATTTGTACCTTGTATTATTTAATCACATAAAAAATTGTGTTGAGTTCATCTACCAGGGATGATTCCTTCACAAAAAATGCTAAGAGTACAGGTGCTTAGGCCTGTGACCTACATTATGTATAAATGTATGTAATATGTACCCAAGAATCTTAAGGGTTATATTTTTTTTAGACAATGAAACTGCGGAGCCTATGTGTTTAATAAATTTGAGCGCAGACATAAATGCAGAAAATGAGACTGGGCTATCACCAACCGAAATCCAAAACGAAATCCCTTCATTACAAAATGAAAATTCAGAAGCCGGTGATAAAATTATGGACCCTACCACGGACATCCCGTCCACCTCAATGGCTCCATCAGAGCCTGTAGTTGTTTTAGACGAAAACATACTAGAATTGTTGGGCGCATCCCCTTCCAAAGATAAAAGTTATAGCTCCCCCATACAGGCCGAACTTGCTATCCGCTGGGAGAATATTTCAACAACAGGCTTATCAAAGGACATCAAGAAAGAACTTTTAGGGAAATACTTCCTACCCGCTAATAGTTTAAAAATTGGGGCTCCCAAACTAAACCCCGAAATTAAGGCTGCGTTAACAGACATGCTTGCAAAAAAAGATTCAATTATTGAGGCTAAACAAAATCAAAAGGCTATAGCTATATCTTGTATTGGTCAGGCGTTGACAAAAATCTTTGCAAGTGAATACAAAGATCCGGATGTGATAAAGTATCTTATAGACGCATCTAGACTTTTATGTGATTCTCAATACATTGATTCTATGTCTCGACGAAGCTTTGTGACTTCCACCATCAAAAAAGATATTAAAGACCACCTACTTAACACTGAAATAGATAGTCATCTATTTGGAGAAGGGTTAACTGATACTTTAAAAACAGCAAAAGCCATCAATAAATCGGGGACTGAAATGAAGACCACACCTCCACCAAAGCCCTCATCTCAGAAACCTCGGTCTTTAAACGTGAGACCCCCACTTCCATCGGCGAGGCAAGCGGGAGTGGGGCGGAAAGCAACATCTGCAATGCAACCTCGCCGTTACCAAGCCCCTCCGCCACCGCCTCGGCAGATGCCGGCTCCGCAGAACTACCAAATGGGCTACCGATCGATGCCGCCAGCGCCGCAACAGCGCTCGCGCGGGCGCATGCCGACCCGCCGCTAAGCGAGGTAGGTTGTACTGCTGGCAGACTTTCTTTGTTTCTCGATAGATGGCGTTTTATCACAAAGGATAAGGTGATTTTATCGTGGATTGAACAAGGGTATAAAATACCCTTTCATACTACTCCAAAACAGAATTTCGTACCAACTACTACGGAATTAACTGTAAATGAAGTTAATGAATTTCGGATTGCAATCGACGAACTTTTGAGCTCTGGGGTTATATCTGAATGTGCCCCGTGTGAAATGCAATACATATCAAATATATTTTTAGTACCTAAGCCAAATGGCAAAAAACGGTTTATTCTAAATCTCAAATCACTCAATAAATTTATTTCAACCACCCACTTTAAGATGGAAGATTTAAGGACAACATTAAAATTAATTTCTAAAAATTCATTTTTATGTACAATTGATTTAAAAGATGCCTATTTTTTATTACCTATTAATAATGAATTCAAGAAATACCTTCGTTTCATATTTGATGAGAAAGTATTTGAATTTAATGTTCTTCCTTTTGGTTTGAACACAGCTCCATTAGTGTTCACAAAACTGATGAAACCAATAGTATTTTTACTAAGATCGCTGGGGTTTATTTCCTCTATATATTTGGATGATATCTGTATGATTGCTAATTCGTTTCAGAATTGTAAAAAAAATGTTAAGCTTACATTGATTATATTGGAATCTTTGGGTTTTTTAATTAATTATGAGAAGAGCGTATTGATACCACGCACGGTGTGTAAATATTTAGGTTTCATTATTGATACCAAAAATTTCCATATTGCACTCCCTGATGAAAAAATAACTTTAATAAAACGGGAAGTTACCAAATTTCTAAAATTAAAACGATGTACCATACGTCAATTTGCTCGATTAACAGGTCTCCTTACCTCATCTTGCCCTGCCATCCAATATGGTTGGCTATACACAAAAATGATTGAACGCTGCAAATATCTCGTTTTGCTGAAGACAGACAATTATGACAGTTATATGTCAATTCCAAGAAATCTTTATGTTGACCTAAAATGGTGGCAAACACATATTGACAGTTCTGTCAATCCAATAAGAGATGACTATTATTGTATGGAAATTTTTTCTGATGCTAGCAAAACAGGGTGGGGGGCGGCATGTGGTGAGGATAGGGCTAATGGGAAATGGAGTGATGATGAAAAAGCTCATCATATTAACTATCTTGAAATATTAGCGGCTTACTTCGGTTTAAAAGTCTTTGCAAAAGCCTTAAATAATTGTCAAATTCTCCTGCGCATTGATAACACAACTGCCATTTCCTATATAAACAAAATGGGTGGTGTACGCTTCCCACACCTTACAGACATCACAAAAAAAATATGGAGTTGGTGTGAAAACAGAAACATTTATATCTTTGCATCTTATATAAGTTCGCAAGACAATGAGGTGGCTGATGTGGAATCGCGACGATCACATCCAGACACTGAATGGGAACTCACTGACCATGCCTTCAGTAAAATAGTTGAACACTTTGGCCAACCAGACATTGATTTATTTGCAACAAGATTAAATAAAAAATGCCAAAATTATGTATCTTGGCACAGGGACCCGGGTGCTATTGCCGTAAATTCATTCACCTTAAATTGGAACAATTTAAATTTTTATGCTTTTCCACCGGTATCAGTTATTCTAAAAATGGTTCGTAAAATTATTTCTGATAATGCTGAAGGCATAGTGGTAGTACCTTTCTGGCCAACTCAACCATGGTTTCCTATTTTTAAAAGCTTATGTTGTGAAATGTTTGTACTTGGAATAAATACAGATGTTTTATTATCTGTTTCTAACAGACAACTGCAACACAAGGTTACGCTAGTAGCCGCGAAATTATCCGCACGGCGCTCTCCCGAAGAAGCATCCCATCGAGTGCATTAGATATTATGTGTGCTTCTATATCTGACAATTCGGCAAAACAATACGGAGTTGTATTCAAAAAATGGTTTGGTTTCTGCACATTACATAACATTGTCGCCTATGAGGCATCTGTCCCTCAGGTAATTTCTTTTTTGACTGAATGTTTTGATGCTGGTGCCCAGTATAGTACTTTAAATACTTATAGATCCGCTTTGTCTTTAATTCTAAACTCAAAAATAGGCATTGACGATAGAGTAACCCGATTGTTCAAAGGTTTTTACAGATTACGACCTCCATTGCCTAAATATGACATGACCTGGGATCCAACAACGGTTTTAATTTTTTTACAGAGTTGGTACCCTCATAATGAGATCAGCGTAGAACAGTTGGTCAAAAAAGTTGTTACTTTGCTTGCCCTCGTTACAGCACACAGAGTGCAAACATTAAGTAAAATAAAAGTTGATAATATTGAGGTCATTGCAGATGATAGGGTAATAATTAAAATACCCGATTTGATAAAGACATCACGAGCTCGCTCACTTCAACCCTCCTTAATATTACCGTTTTATAATGAAAATGCCGCAATTTGTCCAGCAAAAGCATTATTAGATTACAAATGTAGGACTGATTGTATAAGAAATTCTGACGAACTTTTCATTAGCTTCAAAAGCCCCTATAAATCAGTCTGTTCTCAATCCATCAGTAGATGGATCAAAGAAATATTACAAAAAAGTGGCATTAATACAAATATTTTTTCGGCTCACTCAACTAGGCATGCCTCAACATCTACTGCATATAAACAAGGTGTTAATCTTGACCTCATACGAAAAACCGCTGGATGGTCAAACTCGTCCAGTGTGTTTGCCAGATTCTACCAAAAATCTGTCATTGAAACAAGCAATAATAACTTTGCTATGTCAATATTAAATTCATACAAGGAATAAGAATATGATAAACATTTAATTTTGATGAAGCTAATATATCATCATGATCATGTGATTTGTTTATTACCTATTTTGTATAATTTTATTATAATTTTATATATTCATTCATATTTGTTTCCTTTTCTCGCTCTTATGTTAATTTGTTATAAACATAAAATATATTGTTTGCTTTTCTTGTGCTTATGTTTATTTGTTATAAAACTTATAAACATTGTTAATGTTATGATTATATAATTTAAAATTCATTTGAAATTTATTTTATTATTTTTTTTTACAAATTTTACTGCTCTCAAGCTCTACAAGTAAACTAATCTCGAAGACGGACAAAGTATAATTAATGATTAAACGAACTTACCTTAAGTGAAGTTCTATCATAATTATACGATGGTCCGTCTGAAGAGATTAGCTCCCCCCCAACCCAATCCCTAGGGTAAAAAATTTGGTAAAAAAAAAAAAAAAAAAAAAAGAAAAAAAAAAAAAAAAAAAGTATATTATATATATATATATATATATATAATATAATATAAAACTCTGAACTAAATGAAGACGGCGACTTTGGGGTTGCCATACGGGAAGTACAGACTGTCAACAGAATAAAAACTGTTCTATTTTGTTATTATTAAATTTTATATTTGTTTCTTTTTTTTGTATTTCTCAACTATAGTGTCCGATGGCTACACGATACGTGCTACTACAAGTAAACTAATCTCTTCAGACGGACCATCGTATAATTATGATAGAACTTCACTTAAGGTAAGTTCGTTTAATCATTAATTATCTTGTATTTAAATTACATAATTTACTTGTGATTGAGATGAGATTGAGATCTCCATGGGCTACTGCGACGACTTAACACAACGTGGCCTGCATTATTGTCAACTTTCATTTTAATTTTCTAATGTATTTTTTATGTATAAAGCAATTCTCAATTTAATTCTAAGTGAGGCAAATTGTTTATAAGAAATTCATACCTAAGTCACAGCCCTATCTCATTTCATACAATTTGTACAAGTTAACTATCTTAATGTAGGCTACCCGTCCTTTCACACGAGTAACTGTTAACATTATTCAATTAGTCGCATCAAGACCTGCTCGTATTGTTGAGCCTACAAGTTGTGTTTGTGTGAGCAATTTCGTAACTGCTATCCTTGAATAACTTAACAACATTGTTATACAATCAGGCTTTGATCCTTCAATAACTGAATAGGAGTTTGAATACGTCAGACCTACACGTAATTAAATAACGTTGATAGAATTATCTAATTGATAACGTGGGTGGAGAGTGTATTTTAAATGCACATAGGGATAATATCTGTGTATTTCTTGTAAATGGGTATTTAAAAACTGATAGATATGCAGCTGTATAAATTGGGTTATATCAATATTTTCTAATAAAATACATATAATATAGGAACATTTTACCGGACAGAATTTTAAGAGCAAATTAAAGGATAGAAGCAGCGACCCAAGCTTTATTTATTTATTTATTTATTTCTTTTCCTATAGCCTTCTCCAATAAATGGACTATTTAACACAAAAAGGTTCCTGAAATAAGCGCGTTCAAACAAACAAACTCTGCAGTTTTTCCCCATTTTTGCAACATTTTTCACTGATGCTTTGCACCTATTGGCCGCAGCGTAATGTTATATGGCCTAAAGCCTTCCTCAATAAATTGAATATTCAACACAAAAATAATTTTTCAATTCAAACCAGTAGTTCCTGAGATTAGCGCCTTCAAACACACAAAATGAATTTTTCAATTCGAGCCAGTAGTTCCTGAGATTAACGCGTTCAAATAAACATACTCTTCAGCATTAGTATAGAATATTTTAACCAAGAAGTTAATAATCCTCCAGTCTCATCTCTTAAAATTGGTACAAGTTAACAATCTGGCCTTCCGCACGAGTAATTGTTAACGTTATCCAATTATTCGCATGAAGAGACGCTCGTATTGTTAAACCTACAAGCTATGTTTGTGTGAGTAATTCTGTAACTGCTGTCCAAATTTGACTAGTAATATACATTGTTGCTATGATCATTCAATCATGATTCAATTACTAAATAGAAATTTGAACGTAGTAATGATGAAATCCGTACACGAACGGTGGTTATCGATATAGCTCCCAAAATGTGCAAGCTGAAGTGGCAATGGACGCGCAATATAGTTAGGAGAACCTACAAATGATGGTGAAGATAGGTTCTCGAATGGCGACCACTTCTTGGGAAAAGGAGTAAACCGCCCTTCAAACTTATACTAAAAGCTTATTTTACACAAAAATATATATAATATAAATGGCTTTGCAATTAATGATTTTATTCAATTAATCATTTTTTAAATAATAAATGGCATTGATATAATCGCATTGAATAAAAAGCTTTTACTTATATTTGCATACCATTTTATAGTGGTTAAGATTTACACTGTATTTAATCTAATAAGACCATTTATAGTTTGTACTCAATCTTAATGCAAATAAAGATTATGATTATGATGAGTCAACCAAGTGGACTGACGACCTTAAAAGTACAGTAGGAAGTCGCTAGATTCAAAGTACTCAAATTTACTCAAAACCTGAAGGTGTGGCGAATGTTACGGAAGGCCTATGTCCAGCAGTAGACTATGAATGGCTGTAGGATGGTGACATTATGCATAAAAGATATCCAAATTTTGAATAAAGTAGTAATCGGCTAGGGCAAGATCTGGAGAGTATGGTGAGTGACGCAGAGGTTCCAGACACACCTCCTTTAACTTGGCGACCGTTTGATAAACTGTGTGTGTACTAGCGTTATCCTGAAGGAGCAGTGGGCTAGAGCTATTCACCAGTCACGGTTGTTTAATGGCGAGTTTTTTAGTCATTGTTTGCAATCGTTGGCAATATAAGTCTGCAGTAATCATCTGGTCTGATCTCAACAAGCTGTAGTGGATAACACCAGCAATTGTCCACCAAACACTAACGAGAATCTTAGGTTTGTTTGCCTATTCTCCAGGGTTAAGCCATTTTGATGATCGCTTTCGATTGTCATATCCATTTCTCATCACAAATCTCGATACGTCACGTCACGATAAGTCATCAAAATCCTCTCATTATTGACAACTGAGAAAAGAAACGCAGCAAGGAACGCGTGTTTGTTGGTTTGTTTCAGATAATTCGTGCAGTACCCACTTTTCGAGTTTTTTAACTTTTCCGATTTGGTGCAAATGGATAAGTTTCGTTTTATCACTTACACCGAAGGCTGTTGCTAATCCAGAACTGATTTGAGATGGATCTGCTGCCTTCAATTCTTCGTTATTCACTTGAGTATCAGTTCGCCCGCGAGGCTCCTTCTGTAAATCGAAATTTCTAGAAATTTCTTTAAATAAGATATTTGGGTGAAACTAATATCAACATAATATCAGAATAATTTCAGCTACATATTATTATTACCACATTACAAAGAGCTTCTTTAATATTAACGTGTAGTTATCCAGGCTTTTTTTGTTTTTGAAAAATAAATAAAACTTCAGGTACTAAAATTCATGAAATACAGATACATGGTATGGTAATGATAGTATGTAATAAAAGTCTCCTATCCATTTGTTGGGTACTACTAAGAAGTATAATTTTAAAATTAAGACTATAATACATTTTTCATATGTAGCCTATTCATTACACTATTAATTAATTAATCTATACATATAATAAAACTGTAAGCAGGGTCAATTCTGTACATTGCATATAAATTAAAAAAAATACTTCTAGGGGTCTATTTATAAGTAACAGAAGCTAAAAATATAAGTTTTGAGATTATTGTCTGTCTGTCTGTCTGTCTGTCTGTCTGTTGTTAGCTTTTCACGCAAAAACTACTGGACGGATTTTGATGAAACTTTTTTTGTTTTATATATATTGGTCCTCGCTAACATTTAGGCTATAGATACTTTTAAAAATCACCCTTTAAGGGTTTGAAATGAGCGATGAAAATTTGTATAGAAAACTTGGATTTTTTCAATATTTTTTCTTGAAATTTGGTATAAATATTTTCTAACCAAAATAAAAGAATACGTGTTTCAGCATTTCCCGAAATTCACCCTTTAAATGTCAATTTTCTTTGAAACTCTTTGAAAATTGAGTGTCAAAACTTGATGTACAGAATATTTTTGTGCAGAGTAATATACTTACAATTTTGTATTTGTAATCTTTACTAACATAGTAAGAATTTTATTTAAGCTTTTTTCAAAACTACCCCTCAATAGCAAATAAAATGGATTCGAAAGTTGGTATCTCAAGCGTACAATAATTAACCTTAACTTAATATTTCATTCTCAAATTCTTTTCTCTTCTTTGAATGATGTGTTTACTGATATACTTATTGTTGAATGAATTTCCGTTACATTAGTGTGTATTTCATATCAATCGGGTGATAAACAAAAAGTTATGTTCATTTACACAATACGCAACATAAACTTAAAAGGCACTTTGGGGAATTTGTATGAAAGTTTCGGTAACAGCCCATTCAAAACCATAAATAAAAGTTTAAATTTTAGTAAAATTATTTTGAACTCTCACTAATATTGTCGACTATATTAAATATACTTAGATTAGCTTACTGTATTTTCTTTCGTTGGCCGAGTATGGCTAGACTATAGGTACCTAATAAGCGCATCGCGCCTTACCGCCGCCGAATTACAGGCTCCATTGAGTTAGTTGCTCAGCTTATTAGTCTTCTTTTGGGGTGGAAGGTTATGAACAGGCTGCAGCTGAAACGATTATTATCGCTACATTATATATATCAAGCTGCAACCTTTTTAGCATTTCACTGCTGAGCATGGAGCTCTCCTAATATTGAGGAGGCCTCAAGCTCCGATGAACCGAAATCCAAATCTTACAATCTCAATGCATCCAGCATTAAGGTTGTAAGATACGGAATCTAAACCTTCATACCGAATGTACAAAGCCTTAACAAAACGAGACTACTGCAGACATCTAGGTGAAGAATAGTTAAACTTTTAGTGAACCAACTGTTAATCTCATAATTTGACATTCAATTTATCAACCACAAAGTTTACATGCCATACGGTAGATGGCGTTATTGACTAATATTCATTTCTTCTCCAAAGTGAATCGATGGAGATAATTTCAAATAGAAGCCTTAAGTCTAATAAAAGTAAGTACATAGTGTAAAAAATAATAAAAAATAACATTTCACACGTATAGCCTCACATTAGGGTAGATATACCCTGTGTCGTGGATGCCATGAACACACATAGAGACAGAAACACAACCACCCAGACCGAGAAAAGTATAAGCTCATCATTGAAATTTCTGCCGGATTCGCTGCCGGATTCTAACCCGGGACAGTTCGATTAGCAGTCCGCCATGGTAAACATTGCGCCACGCGGGTTGTCCCATCGTTGCGTAGGTATACGTATGATGCTGAACATTGTTAATTGGACCAATGATAACTTAACTCATTTTTTGCGTCTCTTTATTGCGTACGGGCTGAGGGCTCATCCACACACGTTGATTGATGGAGATATTAAGGATTCTTTATAAAAATATTCTTTATTTCCAAATACAGATAGCACACTGTGTAGAGACCCTGCCTTCTGCTTTAGTTTTCACAATGTTATATGAGTTATGACTTATGACCAAACTGCTGTCCGCAAGTTTTAAACCTATAGTTTATTAATTGACCTTACAATTATTTTTCCGATTGTTTAATCCTAAGCACGTGTATGTTTAGAAATTTTATCTCCCAAGTACAAGTAGTTGTATAGTGCACCTCTTTTCTGCAGTAGGTTAAAGCTATGTATATAGAATGAGTCTATACATTCTTTGCAGTATAAATTCACCCAATTTACTAAAGATACTATTTTTAACATAGATGAAGCCACGGGCACAGCAGTATCTCTTAACTTTAATAAACGAGGTACATATTTGTAAAGAGAATCTGATTGCGCGAGAAAAGCGAAACGTGAGAAAAGTGGATAGTAAGATCAGTACAGTAAGCATTCCTTACTGTTTTAGGTTTGAAGGATTTAGAAAAAATACATTAGGTTTCTTCTGAACATATGAACATTGTATTATAAGTGATTTCACTATATGTAAGAATAATCTACCTGCTACTTATTTAATGCAAATCAATAATCTTTAATTTTTAATCAATCCATTTTATAAAAGTCTTTATACACGCGGACGACGTCGCGGGCACAGCTAGTTAAATATATTTGTAACAAAATCCAACACTCGCTAATAGATTCACGAGCAATTAGCGAACACGCACTACCCTTGTAATTTCTGTAACCGAATTAACTTTTACTATTACACGCTTTGCCTAACGAACGTAGCGTATAGGAATAGGGGTATAGTGCAGAGTTAACAGTACTATTAACGTTTAAGTTCTAATAGTTCCTGTGGTCCTTTTCCGTTTCTTCTACCACTCGAAAGTAGTTATTTTTCACAATATACCAGATGTCCTTATAACTTATTTATATATGACCTATATCTCATTGATAAACAGAACTTATTGTTAAGCTATCGCTATAGTTCATGCATTTTTATTACAACCACTATTTTCTTTTAATATGTAGTATTACTAGTAATATGATGAAAAATATATAAGTATGGCATGTTTCAATTTGCAAAGAATAAAAAATGGAAAGGTACCAGTCATCATTATGAACGTATCGCGCATGTTATATGCTAGCACCGCATCTAGCATATCGCTCATCGCCGATCGCTCGTGGCACATCGCGGGAGGCCACCACTAGCAACAATGCGCCGATGCAGCGGCACTATTGGACTTTACATCTCCCCACACTTCAGTTTCTGTATAATATACAGTACCTAGATTTATTCATTTGGATTTTAACATTGCTTCCAGAATGTAGCTTTTAGGATAGATTAGGGCTTTAGGTTAGATACTAATATCAACTTTGAATAAAAAAAAATATAAAATATTTTAGTTAGCATTTTTTTAAATTATTTTTTGTCATATTAATAATTTTTGTCATAGCTTATTGATTAAGTAAAAAATTATATTTCATAGTTTTAATAGTGTTACGTTTAAGTTAAGGAACCTTATTCCTAACATCGGGCCAGGCTGTCCTAGTTAATTAAAGTTTATTTTTTAAATTTAAATAGATTAGATTTTGTCGTAGGTTTTATTTCTCCTCCTGATTCTGCTACCTTACATAAAAAAATTACATAACTCATCTCATGTGGTAATATTATTATCTAAATACAGAAAAACGATCGCACAAGACCATTGCACGTATGACCGTACCGTTGCGTCATATAGATCATCAAAATTATTACAGTACAATGGTATTCTTGTACTCGAAGTCGGATTAAACTAAAGGTGTGTCCTACTGCGAATATTTAGCGACGACACTACATATCTTACCTAAACACACAGATGCTGTTTGTCTGCCTGTTGCATCGCTCCACGATCTGATTTTGTTTGAACAAGCCATTAGGCCTTATCTCACACGAACCACTTTACGACTTTAAAAAGGCTAAGATGCAGTAAAGGGTTCTTCTAAGCAAAACTAGAACAGGCAAAGTCACACTTCCAATCAAATTCAACATTCCTTTTTAGAGTTGGACCAGCAACTTAGAAAAAGCATGTTGTAATATGGTTTTACTTTAAATATCATAGTACACTTTAGAATTATATTTAACAAAGTTGCTGCAAACTCTATTGTTCATTCAGGTAAAGAAGCAATCGTTTTACTCAAACATTTGACCAACCTTATTAAGCTTCGCCCGCGTGGACCCGTTTTATGGGTCCCCGTAGGATAAAAATAGCCTATCTGCTATTCCAGGCTATATCTCTAACTTTCTTCCATCTATTGGAAATACGACGTAAGACGATGACGATATATCGACGACGGTAAAGTTTGTGCAATGACATTATTGACAGACTTTTCTAATGTTCTGCTTAGATATCTTCACGTATAACTAAGCAGGAAAGTGATTAAATTACATTGTTTAAGCACTTATAGGTAGACATGAATTAAGCGTTTGAAAAAATTGCCTAGGACTCAGAATACCTAGGGCTCAGTATACAGCTGTTTGTACACCTACTCGTATGCGGTTCACTGGAGATCCCATAGCCAGAACAGGCGCTGAGGCATCCGAGAGTACTTTTTTGTGTACAAATCCCGTATAATCCAGTTTTTCTCGCAAAGTACTACTATTTAAAGGTAGGCCCCGATACCTTTTAAACGTTTAACCACGATCGTCAGTAAAAAATAGTGGCATACCTTAAAACATTACTTATAGTAATTGTAACTTTCAAAGTCGCATTAAGACATATCTGTACGAGTAGCAACTTCAAGTTAGTAGTACGTGTGGTACGGTATCCAAATTTCGTTTCATTTCGCTTTCAGCGGCATGTGTGAGTAACGCCTAAGCTTTTGTTTGAGAGAACGATTCACTGAATCGAATTAATTTATTACGTTCGTTCAACGGAACGTGATATCGGGTTGTATCGGTTCTGTTGTTCCATTGTGAAGTTTTATATCGGGGCTGGAATATTTGTTTTAGAAATAAATTATTTATACGATAATTTTGAAGCAATTAACTAGGAAATTTATTGCTCTGATAAATGTTCGATTACTAAGACATAATTATGGAAATATAACGTAATATTGTAATCAAGTTAATGGGTCTTAATTAAGCAGCAGTTGTAAAATAATGTAGTAATAACGGTTCATTCACTTATTTTCACTTGGCTGCAACCCTTTTTGCGTCACACTGCTGGGCACGGGTTTCTCCCCCTTATTGGGGAGGCCTGGAGCTTACTCCACCACGCTGCTCCAATGCGGGTTGGTGGAGATGCGGGTAAGTGGCCAACCCGCTGTCGGATGTTTTCAAACCGCCCATAAGGCCTCCAAAAAGGTTTAACGACTGTTATCTATCGACAACAACCGGGACCGACGCGGCGACGGCTTAACGTGCCCTCCGAAGCACGGAAACGCGCATGATACTTTTTGCCACTAGCGGTCACCCATCTCACACCTGACCGCGCCCGTTTGGCTTAACTGCGTAGATCGCTTGTGTTCTACGTTAGCCGCCGAGCCATACGCGCTTCATCATTTTCACTTATTGACTTTTTATTTATTCGGCACATCCACCAATCCGCACTTGGCCATCGTGGTGGACTATGGTCTAAATCCCTCTCATTTGTGAGAGGAGACCTGTGCCCAGCAGTGGGACATACAAGAAAAGGTTGAAAAAAAAAAACCTTTTCATTGCCATTGGTACTACTGCTTTGCACTACCAGTAGCTTCTTTCTATTGCTTAGTAGTTAAAAACTTGGATTCCAACAAGAAACTGTGTGAATAAGTTAATTTATTACGCGCTTCCTCGTGAGAATAATCACTAGATTTTCCTAACAGCATGGTGAGTCCAGATGGAGTCGTAATCCACCTTCTTCTGGTGGTATGAATGGTAAAAGTATCGAAATGCTGCCTCTTATTGCACCAGTGTGCTGCTAGTGTCAAAGAGTTGGCACAAGTCGCGCCACTTGGCCGCGTCGAGGCGGACGACATGACGACAGACGGATAATCTGGCGAATTACGACATTCCGCACGAACAAGTGGAGCGTGCTGGTTTAAGTTATAAGTTCGCGCTTATAAGTGTGTAATTACATGTAGTTTGAAACTTATACAATTCAATAGTTTGAGGGTTCCGTACCTCGAAAGGAAAAAACGGAACCCTTATAGGATCACTTTGTTGTCACCGTCTGTCTGTCAAGACCCTTTTTCACAGGAATGCGTGGAGGTATCAAGCTAGAATTTATAACAAATACTCAGGCTTACTTTCCCTTGGAGCTGTGAAAAAATCAAACTTCTAAGCCAGCGCAATGAAAAGGTACAGCCGTTTGTGCCGCTTTTCAACACTCGTAAGGGAATCAAAACCTACAGGATACTTTCCGTGAACTCAGAATCTTGAAATTTGATACAGATCAATTTCTTATAGCACAGATAAAGGAAAATTTTCGAAAACCGTAAATTGTTAGTTACATCATATATTAAAAATATTTTACGGAACCCTCAGTGCGCGAGTCCGACTCGCACTTGAATGGTTTTTTGAACTAAGAACACTTTAGGAATAAAGATATGAGAGGATAAATATAAAGAATAGGAATAGTAAGAAAAAGATAAATCTTTTTCTGTTTTTGAGTTTATTGGATTGATTTTATACGGAATAGTGTTTGAACAAATTTATTTACTGTGTTATACTTTTCCTTTATTAAATAAATAATACATTCCTATATAAGTTAGTTATCTCCTCCACTAGGAATCGAACCCAGAACTTACTGCACTTCAATCTAATTAATTACTCATAGTATTTAAGCGCAAAATTACTGCCTTATATATCTCAAATTTATTATTATTACCATACATTTTTGACATTTTTTTTTCATATCTTATCTTGCTTGTAGCTTGCACCACATGACAAAGGTAAACTAAGGTCGCTAAGAGGTCTTCCGAATCGCATTGTAGGATCACGTCCCCGCGGGCCAGGCCAGCCCCTGACAACGTCCGGTATCCGTATTCGTAATCTTTTAGCACCAAGGATGTTTTTACGGTCTTTTATTATACAGTTAAAAGGCTTAACCTTATGGTTGTAGTTGGTGTAGAAAGAAAACTTTTGAGAATCCGACCTGTGGGTATAGCCAAGGTATCATTCGACTATAGTAAAGCTTGCTAGCTTGACGGGCGCGGTCGGGTGTGTGATGGGTGACCGCTAGTGGCCAAAAATTTCATGCACGTTTCCGTGCTTCGGAGGGCACGTTAAGCCGTCGGTCCCGGTTGTTGTCGATAGATAACGGCGGTTTAAAAACATCCGACAGCGGGTTGACCACTAACCTGCATCTCCACCAACCCGCATTTGAGCAGCGTTGTGGAGTATGCTCCAGGCCACCCAGACCCGTGGGACCCAGCAGTGGGACGCAAACCCCGGAAACCTACACCACACATTATGCGGAATGAAATGTAGGTACGAGTACTATTCCAAAAAACATCATCTTTGAATTTTATAGTTTGTTACTTAGATCTTACTTTTTGCTCGTAAACGCAAATGAATACTGAAGTTTTGCTAAAAAAAAGTCTCAATGCGCTGTTGTGTAATTAAATTCCACAGAAGCTTACTGTTAATTAAGGAAAAGTAATGAGTTAATAGTTATGTGAACCTTTAACTGGCACAGACAAAAGAATTGTTATTTAAAAAATGAACAGTTTATTTAAATTAATATCGCGTCATGTTGTTTGCGAAGAACCCATTTAAAATATATTTAGATAAGATTCTATTGGCTAAAACCCTTTTTAAGTCCTACTAGGTACGGGTGCTTACCCATTATTGGGAGGCTTGAAGCTTTACCTCGTCACGCTGCTCCAATGCGGATTAGTAGAGAAAAATATTCTAAGATATGTATAATTGAAATGACAAAACCTTGCTGTTTTATTAGCAGATGAGCATGCAGGTCAGGTGGCCGTAAGTGGTCGCTCGAGACTACGGTCATATACAGCTATACAGCTGCGGCGTACACAGCTTCAAGTGTCTTACCCGAGGTTGTGTGCAGTTACGCTGCTACTGTTACAAAGTCCCTGTAGCACCGGGATTAAGAAAATAGCTATGGTATCTCTTCACGATTTACGATCAGTAAGAGGCGACTAAAAGGGGGCTTCCGGGGTTGCGGGCGGGGAGAGTGGGAGTCATATAAAAAAATACTTAAAATTTACAGAGAACTTCAAGCTATATATTCATAGCCCCACAGTAGAGTAGATATACCCTGTATCGTGGGTACCATGAACACAAACAAAGACAGAAACGCAAACACCCAGACCAAGAACAGAAATTTAAACTCATCATTCAAATTTCTGTTTCGCCGGGAATCGAACTCGGGACCCTTTGATTGGCAGTCCGGCATGGTAACCATTGCGCCACGCAGGTCGTCGTATATGAATATCTTTCAACTCGGTTCAAAAATACCAGCTGGAATATTTTTTCTCTCCATTCTGGGTTTTATACTAATAAAAACAATTTAAGGGCTACATCTAACTAGCGTTATAAAGCCTGATGCAAGATATTTATTTAAGAACCTGGCAATCATTATTCTTGCTTCTTCACTTACAGTGATAAAATTTTTATTAGTCCGATAAACTATAAATATTTTACTGCGTCGACTGAAATTACGACCAAAGGGGTGTACAATAAAATGCGCCTTCATCGAGTTACTGCCAGTTTCGTAGCGAATACTTTGTTAGTTTTTATCCGCCTTTTTCAGAAGGGTTATGTTTTTCGAGCATATGTATCTAAATTTCTATATTACCGGCTACAAACTAAAGCCTGAAGGATATTATGGTCTGAGGTATGGTTACATTTGTCTTGATCACGGGAGTAACACTGGGGTTATTAAAAATAATAAAACAATTGGTAGATTTAAGATGTTTATTAAAGAAAAAAATCAAGTACGAATAAAAGGTTTTCAATAGTAATTTCTAAAATATAAGTATTGCACTTTTTATTTAAATTGAAACTAATGAACATATTATAGTACTTTAATGAGTTTGATTACTGCCAATTTTTATTATACGAAAATTTATTGTAGTATTGATTTTTTAACAATGTAGCCTTATGACTAAATAAGTAATTTGTTTTTAACTTAAGCTGCTACATAATGTTATATCTAAAAGTGCGTCCATAAACGATTTTTCTATCTATTAAGGCGAGGATACACTTTTATTGTTCTTTATGTTTATAAAGTACACTCACTCACTGCCACTTTTATATTATTTCTAACACTACACAAACTCAAAAGGCTGTGTAATTTTCATTTCATTTCATTTCATTTAATTTCATTTCATTTCATTTTGTGTTATTGAGAAGTTGTCTATACAAATTCTCGACGTTCACATGGTCTATTTTCGTGACACTCTGCTTATTTTTTCATAACTTTATTTACGAAATCTATACTGCAATCCCAATGAAAATCGCTGTATCTTAAAAATCAAGGAGCTTTGACTATATTTTTTAACACTATATTTTGAATTGGTTGTTTTGGTACAACCCCATAATTGTATGCCGTAAGTCCATATAGGCGTCAGAATTTGTTTGTAAATTAATACATTATTACACACAGATAATGTAGAAGACCGTCCAAGCATCCAAGCCAGCTGTTTTGTATCTTATTTCTAGTTCATCGCGTTATAGTATTTATTGAAATGAAAGGAAAATATTTTTACGTTGACTGAAATAACGATCAAAGTGGGCACAATAAAACGCACCTTTATCGAGTTACTGCCAGTTGCGCAGCGAACACTTTTTCATGCCGTTATTTTGGTGTCAGGTAAGTGCAGGTGATATATCCACCAATTCGTAATTGGTGAGTGTGGTGGACTATGGCCTTCTGAACAGACTTTTGAGCAGACCTATGTCCAGCAGCTGTAACAAAAAATAATTTAGTGCATGTGAAGGAGTATCACGAGATATACAAGGCACGTGGTCGTAAGCAGTTCCTGGACATGAAATGCAAAAAGTAAAGTTACCGATTTAATTATATAATATAAAATATGTCATGTTTGTACGAGAAGCAGCTGTCACTACGTGAGATTAATATTATAATTATACTTTAGATTCCTTGATTATAGTTGTTTTTTTTTTTCAAAACTATTTATGTCCCAGCGCTGGGCACAGTTCTCCTCTAACAACTAGCCTCAGTCCACCACGCTGCCCTAGTGCGGACAGGTGGACAACATACCTTCGAGAAATTATGAGTTTCTCTCAGGCATGCACGGTGATGGAAAACATCGTAATCAATTAAATTCACAATATTTTCCATCACAGTGGAGCAGCGTTGAAATACGCACATTACAAATCTCTTTTGTCTGAGGCGCACGCCGAGGATTTGATTTGAACCCACCACCTCCCGTGTCGGAGAACGCGATCCTTCGCACTCGGACATCGCCACTCTTATAGTTATAATTAATGTTCGGAGTAGCAATGTGATTTTGCTACTCCGTAGTTTTTAGTTACTAAAATTACATGGTCGCCTTACGTAAATCTGGCTGACAACCGCCCCTTTCCCGAAACACAATAGAACTGCTTCCCTGCAGTACTTCCCTGGTCACACCATTTAATTTATTCAACCTGGCAAACCGAACTCTTTGTATTTTCATATTATTTTTATTTTTTAAAGAATTTCAATATCTTTTGTTTCTTTTCTTTCCATTCTGTTACGTTGTCAAATCATACTCATTAAAACACCGTAAATTTTTTATTTAATGCTATTTTTCCTGCTTTTCCACCGCTTCTAATCCCTCGCCGTCGGCTTCTCCACTTATAATAGATTAAGCTGTAAAACTTAGAGTCTATAATTTTATTACAGCTAGAGGAACAAGCAAATTTAAATAAATATTTATGTTTTGCATTACAACAAAATATTTATTATGTGTTGAATAAAACATACAGCGTTTGGTGAAGAAGCTGTCTGCAAATTTCCTTATAATTTAATGAAAAGCATAAAAACCTTACCAGATTGACCATGGCTCCTCAAGATTTATCGTAGCCTCACCAGCAAGAGCATGGAGGTTCTGTGCTGTCACTGTCAAGCTTCATAGTGTGTCTTCACCACCAGCAAGTGTTACACTGGAACGCTGTATGTTTTATTCAACACATAATAAATGTTTTGTTGTAATGCAAAACATAAATATTATGTGCATCTCTAAAACATACAGCGTTTGGTGAAGACGTGTCTGCTATCTGCTGGTAGGTGCTGTTTCTGGGCAAATGCTATGTGACAATTCTGAAATATTTTTATGCAAACAAAGTAAATAAAATGTCTCATATAATGTGCTAAAAATCTCCCACATAAGAGTTTTAATTTTGTGAATATTAAAAGTATAAGGTTATAAAAGCCATTTCAATGAAAACTAAATGTATTATTATTATGTCTAGTATGTATGGCAAATTCCTTAAATGGGGTTTTGGACACCATTCTCACAAAAAATCAGTTTGCATATTGCATACCTTAAAAAGGCTGCACAAAACCATGCTTGGAAAGCAGGATAATTGTTCATTCAGTCAAACACAGGATTTCTACTGCCACTCAAATCAATTTAAATTTAGTCAAATTGACTCAAATGGCTAGTGACATCACAAACCATCCTCTCGTACAAAATGTATGGAGATGTCACTGGATTAAATATATTCATTGCAAAACAAAGTATTTTTGCATATTTTCTAATAAACTGATGGCTGTAGTATCCAACTTCATAAACCAAAGATAGTTTATATGTAGTAGATAGAAAGCTTGTTGCTAGCTATCTTTAGGAAAAGTAGATCACTCTTTTAAAACGTCAAATAATGTTTGACTATGTATTGATACAGAGTGCGCGAAATTTCGCTTTGAAAGTAATAGACATGGAACAAACCATGTATAGGTATTTATTTGTCATAGATTTTTAAAATAAATGTTTATTGATGTGTTCTGTTGCTTTCAGATCTTCACTTCTTAAAATTGATTATTTTTAAGACGTTATTCGAAAATTTGGTTTTAATTTTTTTTTTTTTTTAGACCTTGCAAAAGGTTTTTAAGTACCTATAAAAAGTTAAGGAACAGAACCAAAAAATTAATATCTTTAAAATAAAGAATTTTTGTCAGTGATTCGCTGAATCTGTCTTAGTTGAGGCTTTAACTCTTACAAAAACCTATTAAATTAGGTTCAGAAAGCAACCTCTTCAATTTCTGTATTGCATCAGAGATGTTCGCAAAGAAGGCGAGAGTAGTGTTTTTATGCAACAATGCGCAAAAGATGTGATTCCCTGGTGCACTGAGAGGCAGCTCCAACGGCATCATAGTTTTTAAGTAAATAACACTTTTGAGTCTATGTTACTTGTGAATAAATTATTATTATTATTATAAAGATGGTAATTGGTACAGAAACACTTTTAATAACACCCGCGCCTGCCACCTATATATATGGCCTCCCAGGATCTGAATTTTGAATCTTCTGATAGAAAGCTGTATGTAAATTTTAACATGACATAAGGTAATACACACAACAGAGTGCCATGTTTCTATATAAGTTCAATTGTTGGTTTAATGTATTTGCAATTAATTTTACCTGAGATTTAAAAAACCATTCTGTACTATACATAGGACATAAATTTCTGTTGGTTAAGGTGCACAATCTGTTGTCAATGCAACACTCTATGATACTGCTTATTTTATCTCACTCTCTCTGCCACACCTGCTATTTGTTTATTAACAAAGGTACCATTTCCTCTTCATAGAGAGCAGTGTTGTTGGTATCCCTCCCCAAATTTTTTCTTTATAAGATGGGAATCTTGAGTATTGTAGTTCAAATAGAACAAGAATCATCATGAGATTTGCTAAGATAAAATTTTTAATTTTACTTTATTTCAGCCTAAAGACTTGTTGGATGATGTGGCATTTTACATTATTCAGTGTACTTTTGGGTGAGGTTTGATTACCTTTACAAGGCTGTGCCATTACTTTGCATTAAAGTTTTTCAAATTACATACATGTAATTTTGTAGTCAATCACAATGGCTGCCACTCCTTTTGCGTCCCACTTCTGGGCATGGGTCTCTCCCAATTATTGTTTTTTCCCACTGCTGGGTACAGGTCTCTCCCAATGATAGGTTAGGCCTGGAGCTCACTCCACCAAGATGTTCCAATTTTGGTTGGTGGAGAAATCACAAAAGTGCCTCCTAATTTTAGTCAGTTTGTTTATATCTGTTTAAATTCTAGTAGCTTTCTTCTGCTACTACCAACAGACTACTGACGCTGATGTAGTATGTACTACTTCTACAGATGGGCATTTAATCATAACCCTTATTAGGTGAGATGATCTTGAAAGACCATTATAACTTCAATTAGTACTGCTGTAACAGCAAGTAACAACCTGCCAATCATCAAGCTGTTTGATTAGGCAGAATAATATTCAAATTAGGAACCCATTTTGACTACTCATATAAAACACTTCTAAGTGCTTAGTCATATATCTAATGCTATTAGTACTCTAGCTACATTTTTGTATTGCCAATTCTGACTCTCAACCATCTGATTTTTTAAGAGGTTTTACTTATTTAGACTTATCTCTTCCCTGTATCTAGAGGGTTATAAAAATGGTTTAAATCTGTTTTCGTTTAAAGTTCAATATACTTTTCTCCAGATTTTACATGTAGTCATTAACACAAGCAACTTTATTGGCAGTAATTTGTAGGGTTCCACAGATGCAATGCTATTGAATTATGTTTTCTAGCCAGCATTACAGTCAAGTAAAACTGTATTTGTTGGTTTATCACCTTTATCACATTTTGATATTGGGGCACTTTTGTAAGTGTTGCTCGAGCTATTCCAAGGTACGCATTGTTTCCGCAACATGCGCAACTATAACTTGGAACTATCCCATTGGACAAAGAGATAATCACCCACATAACCTGGAATGAAAATTCTCTTGCTCAAAGGATCTCTCTGATCCCAATTAGCTAAGTCTAGCTAGCTTGGCTTGCTCTTGTATCATTGGTGGTCTCTCTGACGCACTACCAAGGTACATTGCTTCCGCAGCATAAGTAACTATCTTGGACAAGTCCCAACGGACAAAGTGATTAATGCTTATTTGTTTAGCTGTATCTATTCACAAGAGCTGCAACACTGATGGCCTGTTTAGGCCATTTGAGCATATTCAAGGTACTCATTGATTTCACAACATGAGTCCATTGTTTAGGCCATTTGAGCATATCCAAGGTACTCATTGTTACCACAACATGAGTAACTGATCTTGGAAACGTCCTGATGGACAAAGTCATTTATCATCTACCTTTGTAGTATGATTTCATGGGATACATTAAATCCACTTACTATTGAGTAAATTTAGCAATTTCAAATTGGGCACATAGGTACTATGTGTATGATATGTACAATATTGTACAACTGTCATAATGATCAGTAAATTCACTGATTGTATTACACACTATATAGAACACCAATTATCTGTGCTTAATGTTTTCCATTCATTGAAATTGCAGAAGGGTTGATGTTGGCATTTCCCAAAAAAATAAAATATATATCAACATGGATAGTAGTTATAGCTCTACTATATAAAATTATGCTGGGGTAACATTTCGTCTGTACAACACTGTAGGTCTGGATCAAATTTCTTTATGCTTTTACTAAGCTTTCATTTAAATTTGTTATGTTAAGATTGGCACCCTTAACTCTCATATCATTTACAATTAACTTTTATAGTTCTTTTGAATTGGCAGTTCAAAGTAAATAGCAGTAAAGTAACCTGTAATAACCACAGTTGAACTTTTGTATACATATTGTGGTGTAGTAAAGTCTATATGCTACCAACACCTATTTATGGTCAGCTGACCATACCATCATGCTGAAGCAACACTGCACAGGTGTTGCTCTGCTGAGCTGTCATTTACAACATTACATTTTGTAAACAAAACAGTACTCTGTCACCATATGTAATGTTATTATTATTTTTATTGCTTACAATTGAATGGTGATGACTGTTGTTTGCCGAAGAATACCTAATCAAATTAGTGGCATCTTTTTAACCTGGTGTTTAATGGAACAAAAATTGTGAATATTTGCAATAATGCATTGATTTTCTTCAATTTTGCTGTACAATAGTAATCAATAGGTACACACAATTACTTTATTCTGTACATCTGTGCTGAAGAAGGCAAATATGAATAATAGACATGTTACCATAACTTGAAACTATAAAGTAAAGAGCAGCTATTATGCTTTAGACACTCCAACAGTAATTTCTGGTAGCGGACATCGACTGGCTGAGTTCCACTCAGAATTACCTTTTATTCTTTGTACAAAAACTAGTCACAGAAAAAACCATATTAGCCAAGATGTTTCATTAAGATTGAGCTATGGTTTACCAAATAATGTTACAAATAATGTATTATAATGATGTATTATATTATATACAAAGGCTTCTGGCACTGCGCAGCATTATTAATAACTTACCAGAGCGGGTTTTTACTCCGACTGACTTACTTCAGGGCGATCGTTTATTGAAACGAATTTAACTTCCATTCCGCCCCTAAGTAGACACTCCGGCTGTTGTTCTTCATATTATTATGCAGAACTGCATAGGTATAATGCACTTAGATTGGAATTAAAGATTTCATCGCGGCCATGATCGCGGCATGTTTTTCCAACACTATACGAATAGGATCTTCAACTTTTTTGTTTGAGCACACATTTTTTACAAAAAAAATACTTATTTCGTGACGTGATGAATGTATGCTAATACGAAACAAACTTCGTTTATATTAACGCTTTTTCTTCTAATTCAAGAAATTTTCGAATTTGAAAAATTTTCACTGTTCGTTACATGAAAATTTGCAAACGCTATGAAGCTTGACAGTGACAGCACAGAACCTCCATGCTCTTGCTGGTGAGGCTACGATAAATCTTGAGGAGCCATGGTCAATCTGGTAAGGTTTTTATGCTTTTCATTAAATTATAAGGAAATTTGCAGACAGCTTCTTCACCAAACGCTGTATGTTTTAGAGATGCATATAATAAGCACTTGTAACTAAGCTCACGTTACCCGCGTCCACAAATGCGCGTCATAACGCGGTAATGATGACGAATGAGCATCGTTTGGAGCCTTTTAACTCAATGCAGAGGTGTGATGTGGGATTACCGAGTGTACTACACTACGAGAATTACTCATTTTTGTATTCATATACAAATGTGGTTTGCAGTGAATTATCTGTTGTAGAAACGTAAGTAATACTTTATTCTATAAAAATTCGAGTATTTTGAGAGATTATAGATACTTTTCAATGCTACTACTGTTTAGTGCTAGTACGGCAAAGAGATCGCATCCACACAGGGAAATATACGTATAAATTACAAAAAAAAAATACTATAATTTTTCCTTGACAATTCCGAAAACGCCAAAAGAACTATTTTTCAAAAATAGATAACTCCGCTACCTTACAGGTTTTTAAATTAAAAAAAAATAATAAAGTCACTACGAATGCTACGCTGCTAGTCCACAGGTTGATGGTTGCCGCATGTAATTTCAGCTAGCAACACACCTTAATAACCTTCGCTGATATTGGCTGCAACCCTTTTTGCGTCCTACTACTGAGCACGGGTCTCTCCCCATTATTGGGGAGGCCTGGAGCTTACCACGCTGCTCCAATGCGGGTTGGTGGAGATGCGGGTTATTGGCCAACCCGCTGTCGGATGTTTTCAAACCGCCCATAAGGCCTCCGACAAGGTTGAACGACTGTTATCTATCGACAACAACAGGTACCGTCAGCTTAACGTGCCCTCCGAAGCACGGAAACGCGCATGAAATTTTTGCCACTAGCGGTCACCCATCTCACCCCCGACCGCGCCCATTTGGCTTAGTTGCATAGATCGTTTGCGTTCTACGGCTGATATTACGATGCTGATATTATGAAGGCAAATAATGTAGTTATTTATGTTACCATACATTACTTAAGCAATAATTTCAGAAAGTATTAATAATTTTGGAAAGTACACAAAAAAGGTCATTTAGTGACAGTCAATGACACTTGTGTGTGAGTGACTGGAAACATCAAACAGCTACTACTCTCGTAAAGGTAAGAAGTATGTCTGCATGCGCTATCATGTCAATCTTTCTGAGCTACTAACGTCAACCTTTGATGTTCTAAGCCTACTATACAATCTACAACCAACGCATACAAGGATTTGGCGGGAAGTTGAAAAGAGCATGTCGTGTCGTACTCCTGTTTTACAAAGACAAAGACTGTGATGTATTTAGTTATATAGGCGAAGTTGACGGCATTTTGTTCGATATCTAATAGGTTAACTACAGTGCACTAGTGTTGTGAAATGAAAGAATTATGTATGCGAAAAAAACGTTTCTTTAAGGCCATCGCTTTACTGGGATATCTGACTGACTTGACAGAAATACAGACCGACAGACTGACTGACTTGTCGTCCAAAATTAGTATTGTCTATCAAAGTCAAGTCAGTCGTAACCCATGTGGCGCAATGGTTATCAACAGATAACCCATGTGGCGCAATGGTTACCAAGCAATCGACGTCATGAGGTCACGAGTTCGATTCCCTGCGAAACAGATATTTGAATGATGAGTTTAAATTTCTGTTATCCATCTGGGTGTTTATGTGTTTGTATGGGTCCATGGTATCAACGACACAGGGTATATATTATACACTACTCTGGGGCTATGAGTGCGTAATGTCTTCTACTACAATTTTTTTTTCTTATCACATTAGTATAAAGGTCAAACAATCGAGATGCCATTCATAAAGAAGAACCAAATTAATTGCATACCAATTCCTATTGGTAAAGCATATACTAATATAACGCATTTTCACTCTTTTCTTTAGGATCCTACAAATATGAACATTATTTTATAAAAATTGATCGTATAAGTCGCATTTCTGGTCCCAGGTGCAGTTTCCGATCACGCGAGATGCACCGTCTCTCGAGGCGACAAATAGGAAATTCTTCAATCTACGATAAACTACGTACGGATAACACTATGCTTACCAATCTTGACCATTCTGGAGCGCAATTCTGGAGCACACCTTGTACTTTTTTTTAAACCTTTTGTAAGGTTCGTAAACATGTTTTTTTTTATTTGAATGGAGTAGCAGACGAGCATGCAGGCCACGTGGTGTTAAGTGGTCGCTGCAACGATATCTACATAAAACCTCAAACAAGCATAGGTATGTCTTATCTGAGGTCGTATGCAGTTGTGCTGCTACTCCGGAGGCTGGTGGTCGCCTCATGTAAGTATGGCCGGCAACTGCACCTTTCCACCGAAACACAATAGAGTTGGTTCACAGCAGAAGTGGGTGCAGTAGTGGTACTTCCCCGGGCGAACCATAATAGTACCTACCACAGTACTACCACCTACAGAGATTATACACAAGTCACCGGTTCCTCAGGTATAATTTCAGGGGAGCCCTACAAGTTTCGGACCGTACCAAGTCCTTAATCATGAGCCATTGCTTTCTGTACATGGACCTGGCGAAGACTATTAGATACTAGCTGGTGCTCGTGACGTTATTCGCGTGAATAGAGACTTGTAAATAACATATATTTTAATCTGTTTCTATAGTTTTTGAAATGAAATCGTTTTAGCGGTGTTGTGCACTTTTTTTGGAATGGGTAAAAATGTAAAACTCGCGTCAGAATACGTGACCTGATCGAATATTCGTAAGATGCGAATGATGACAGCTGATGGCTCAACTGCCTTACTTGTAAAATTCGTGTACATCAAGTGTTTAAATATATAAGCGTATACTTTTTCATGCACTAGCACCTCTCTCTCCCCCCACATAAATACATGCACATGTAACAATAAAAAATATACACCAACCACCAACAAAAACAGAGCATCATCAGGGTTATTGACTCTACGACGGTTACTCGCACCACCATACGTTGGGATACCTATGGGATGGTTTCTAGTGTCCACGCCATGTTACCTTAAAATATTAAGATGAACTTAATAACCTTGAAAGCAAATAATGTAGATATTTATGTTACCATACATTACTTAAGTAATAATTTCAGAAAGTATTATTAATTTTACAAAGTACACAAAAGAATGGTCACTTAGTGATAAGATGACACTTGTGTGAGTGTCTTGGTGTGAGTGACTTGAAACATCAAACAGCTACAGTACTCTCGTAAAAGTACGAAGTATGTCTGCATGCGCTATTATGTTAATCTTTCTGAGCTACTAACGTCGACCTTTAATGTTCTAAGCCTACTCTACAATCTACAACCAACGCATACGAGGATTTGGCGGGAAGTTGAAAAGGGCATGTCGTACTCCTGTTTTACGTGTGTATTTTTTACTTATATAGGCGAAGTTGATGGCATTTTGTTCTAGACAGGTTAATTAAAGTGCTCGAGTGTTGTGAAATCAAACAATTACTCGTATGTATGCGAAAAAACGTTTCTCATTAAGGCCTTCGCTTTACTTTACTTGACTGATTTGACAGAAATACAGACTGACAGACTGACTGACTTGTCGTCAAAAAATAGTATACCTATGACAATTGACTTGACTTTGATAGACTATTGACAACCCATGTGGCCCAAGCAATCGGAGGGTCACGGTCGATTCCCAGCGAAACAGATATTTGAACGATGAGTTTAAATTTCTGTTATCCGTCTGGGTGTTTGTGTGTTTGTATGGGTCCATGGTACCCACGACACAGGGTATATCAACGCTACTCTGGGGTATAAGTGTGTAACGTATTTTATTACGAATTTGCCAGTTCCAACGAAATGGAGAAAAACTGGGTATTTTTTTTTCTTTTAACATTAACAAAACGGTCAAACAACCGAGATGCCATTCATAAAGAAGAACCAATTTAAATGCATACCAATTCCTATTGATAGCGCAAATACTAATATTACTCATTCTTCACTGTTTTCTTATGGATTCCACAAATACGAATATAATTTTATAAAAATTGATCGTATAAGTCGCATATGACGGTCCCAGGTGCAGTTTCCGATCACGCGAGATGCACCGTCTCTCGAGGCGACAAATGGGAAATTCTTCAATCTATGATAAACTACGTACGGATAACACTATGTTTACCAATCTTGACCATTCTAAAGCACAATTCTGGAGCCCATCTGTACAAGATTTCAACAATGTTTTTTTAACATTATGTGTGGTTCGTAAACGTATAAAGTCACCGGTTCCTCAAGTATAATATCAGGGGAGCCCTACAATTTTCGGAACGTACCAAAGTCCTTAATCATGAGCCATTGCTTTCTGTACATGGACCTGGTGAAAACTGTTAGATACTAGCTGGTGCTCGCGACGTTGTTCGCGTGGATAGAGACTTGTAAATCAGCAATATTTAAATTCATATACCTGTTAGCTTTTATTTATATATGAAGAATATTGTATTAGTTCATTCCGTATAATTATATTTTTGGTAGCGTATTTGATTGTTCTGTTTCCGGCACCATCTTGGTTCGTCAGTTTTATTTAATCATATCCGACTTCCGGTCGCACGAATGGTCGTTATTTACTCTGACCAAGCGGCAAGCATTCGTGTCGGAAGCACTGAGGGATCAAGACGTGGCTAAGGAGAAGCATTAGTAAAGCGTAAAAGTGTTAAAGCCTATATAAAATAATAAGTGAAACAAGTAAAGGATTTGAGGAATAATGGTTAAGTTGCTTGTTAATATGTAAGTACTCCATTTTGGTTCTGTTGGTGGTTTATTCGTTCTTGAAACATTTACATATGTGATTTGTATACTGCATAACTACGAAATATACGTGAAATTGTAAAGTGTTTTATCTTTTATTTAACAGAAACCCGCATTCTGAGCTGTGAGCCAACATACCTCAGCGAATTTATTTTATTCATTTTATACATTCAAGTCATTAATTTGACCCTACTTTGGGGCTATAAGTGTGAAAGCTTATTTATTTTTTTAATTATTTATTACATAACAACTTACTCCAACCTGGCAGTTGAAAATGCAGATAATTATTATATCTATTATAGCACTAGTATAATATTTCATTACAAGTGCGGAAAGGCTGTCATTGCGAGCAGTTCCGACAAATGTCTACTGAACTTCTTCCAATGAAGGTTCCGCACGTGTACTGAACAACAATTTTAATACAGTTGCGAAAAAATGAAGCAATTTAATAAAATAATAAAAACTCGCAAAAATATTTTTTGAAAAATGGCGCCAACCGTAAAAGAATACCTATATGCAGAGATTTTTTTTTGTTTTCTTCACCCATTCTAGGTGGGAAAAAAATTGGTTATCTGTAAAGTCGGTTTACGGACGATAGTATCGTGACAGCGTCATAACAATTCAATGAAAAACACACTGGCTTGAGCGTTCGGCATGCACCGTTCGTCGACTGTTTAAAGTGAAGTGAAAACTATCGTCCGTAAACCGACCTTGCAGACAACCGATTTTTTAAATGGATCCAATACTTTCGGAGCCTATTTAAAAATGCCTAAAATAAATAATAAACTAAAATTTATAATTTGACTAAAACTAAATAACATAAATAAGATATTTCGCAGGATAAAAACCTAGGAGGTTTTTTTTTCGCCAGCTTTTTTTCCTCTCAGTACACAAACACCCATGTTGGTGCCAAAAGCAGGTACCTACTGTTGAACCACGTACGGCTCAATTAAAATAAAATAAATTTGTATAAAAAGCACTAAATTAATTAAATTTAATTTCACTAACGAAAATTACAATAATGTAGAATTATTTAAGTCTACTCTTTTTTAGTGCGTTCGTGCGTATTTATTAATAATTACTTATAGGAAAATTAAAAATAACTTCTATACACAAAACTAAAATTATAAATTAATATTAATTTTTACAATAATGTATGTTTATGAAAGTGCTTATTTACATACATCATTAAATAAATAAATAATAAATAAAACTGGCTATGTGCAAATTGGACTATCACACGAAGGTTTCCCTACCATTTTCAATAAAAATCGAAGAATAAATCCCGATTATTATACAATAATTACCCATATGGGAATCACCTGTAAATATTTATTTTATTCTGCTTTTACTTAGTATTTGTTAACAGCGGCAACAAAAATACATCATCTGTAAAAATTTGAATAGTCTAGCTATCAAACTTCATGAGATACAGCCCGGTGACAGACGGACAGACGGACGGGCAGACGGATGTACAGCGGAGTCTTAGTATTAGAATTCCATTTGTACCCTTTGCGCACGGGCCCCTAATATGTTTAACGGCGTTCCTCCCTGCGCCCTATATGTAAAATATGCGCTTCTGCTAAAGTTTTTATGCAACTCGCTAATTACTTCTTACTGAGCAATGATTAAATCCACGTTTCTATAACTATTACCTAGATAAAGCTGACCTACAAACGTAAATTACCTATGACTTACAATTGTAAATAGTGTAATGTAAACGGTTAAACATGAACTTTTAGAACGGTTAAAAGTCAATGCACCGTTCAGAACATTCTCGAGACTTAAGCGCATACTATTTGGCAATAGCTCGTCTCTTGCATAACGCCTTCACACCACATTAGCAAGCGCAATCGTCGGGAAGAGACAATATGGATGTGGTGACGTGCCGTTAAGAAATATTAGGGCATTGCTCACTCTAGACGAGCATGCGAACCACCGGATTATACCAACATCCGCTTAATTTTGTCATGAAGTTGTCTGATGTGATAATGTTAGATCTACTGAAAAAGAACTTTTAAGTTGCGCATTTAGATTTTTTTTATACCGCCTCGATGACTTTTGCGGGCAAAAAATTCTCTTTCATTTGACCGTCGCTTATTAGAAGGAAATTTGTAAAAAATGCCTTCCTGTCAACCTTTGATTAATAGCTCATTGAGAAACTAATAAGTTTCTGAGGTTACTAAATAAAAAAAACAACGGGTGCACTCCGGTAGTGCCGGCAGAAGTGAAAACTTTAACATAAACGTGAATTTTTTGATATTTTGGAATGGTTAGGGAGTAATTTTGCACGAATTGCTTTTATTATCAGTATTATTTTTCATCTAGTATTTTCAATAGGTTTTCATCTAGTATTTTTATAAAGTACTCACTCATTTTCTTTCACTATTTTTTCGTCACTTGTTTCATTAATAGATGCACTTTGTTCAATGTCCATATTTTAAATACTTGATATACAAACGAATTTTACAAGTATAGACAGTCGAGTCATCAGCTGTCACCCCTCTGCCTTAAGAATATTTGATAAGGCCACGTGTCCTGACGCGAGTTTCACTTTTTTTACCCATCCCAAAAAAGTGCACAACGCCGCTAAAGAACTTTTCACTTCAAAAAACCCGACTCAATTCTCGATAGGATTATGATACTTTTATCTTCTATCCGGCTCTGCTTCGCTTGAGGGATTTGAGTTTATAAGATTACTAGCTGTGCCCCGCGGTTTCACCCGCGTTAGAGAGGATCATTAGCATAAAGTGAAGTCCCTTCTGAAGTACCGTGGGCCGGCTTTTTTGTAGGACTATATAAGATAAACATTAACATCATACATTACATAGGTGTACCTCTAGCGGTTTTGGCGGCGCATGCCAGAATAGCTCGCAGATGGTAGATTTTTTCCTACTTACTTGACACTTATCGTCATATTTTGGACAATTCACACAATATCTTTATAAATTGCAGCCTATATGTTATTCTGATGTATAAGCTATATTGTGGTAAAGTTTCATTCAAATCCATTCAGTAGTTTTTACGTGAAAGAGTAACAAACATCCATACATCCATACATCCATACTTACAAACTTTCGCCTTTATAATAGTAGTAGGATTCGAAACATGAATTTTTAAAACGTTTTCTCTAGCCTTAAGCGCATACTATTTGGCAATAGCTTGCCTCTTGCATAACGCCTTCACACCGCATTAGCGAGCTCAATCGTCAGGAAGAGACAATATGGAAGTGTTGACGTGGCTTTAACAAAAATTAGGGTATTGCTCACCCTACAAGTACATGCAATGGTACACCCGGAAATTTTTTTCTTGTTGTCCCGGTACTACGGCTTAGACTACCGAAGAAATGTATTACCTTGGAGTCCGCCTTTTTAATCTTCCTTGCCGCGTCAATGAAAGAAAGAAATAAAGAAAAAATATTTATTTCATATTAGGAATACAAAATATTCGCTTAATGAATGTAATTTTTTCCCAGTCATCGCCTTTAAGTGCCCGTTTGGGCTAGATGTTGAGCTGAGAGAAAAAAGGCGGCAGAAAAAATCTCCCAGCACTCTTTTAAAAAAAACGTACATAATAGTATATTTGAGATAACAGAATGGCTATGAGTTGATAATGGTCACACGTGACAGCTGATCGTGTGAGACACCATGACCCACCAATGACTTGCGATGGCAAATAGTATGTTTCGTTTGTCTTTCGCTTATTTATTTACTTATTTGCAAAAATACATATAAATAATAGATGAACCCTAAAGCATTACATGAGATAGAAGTACAATTAGATATAAACTAACTTAATGAATAGAAGAACACATCAATATCTGGGTAAAGAAATACATGTGCATTTAACAGTAACAATGTAGTACTGGCTCCGCGACAGCCAGCTGGGCCTTCTGCCTCCATAGCTACCATGCATGAGTGTCAATGGAACCTACAGGCCACAGAGAGCGAGGGCTGAAGGGTTATCGACTTATTAGACTTATTAGAGGGACTTCACACCATATCAGCGAGCTCAATCTTTAGGAAGTGACAATATGAAAGTATGGACGTGGAGTTGAGAAATATTAGGGTTTTGCTCTTTCTAGGCGAACACGTTGTATTCTATAAATAACGTGGTTATCAACTACCTAATGGCATGTTGTATATCGAGTGAAACGAACTAGTAACCCCATTCATTATCAAAACCCGAAGGAATAATTTTTATGCCATCATTCTTGAAGTCACCGCAAAATTAGTCAAAACAGGGGCAAGAAATGTCTAATTTTCATGAGATTTCGAAATAGTTTCAATTCTGTTCCTAATATCAAAGGAGTTATTCCCTTGCAGTTGTTTAACTTTGAAAGAACGCGGTCTGAGCACGGGCACGCCAGCAAGCCCTGTGGTTGTATGCAGTTGCGCTGCTACTCCGAAGACTGATGGTCTCCTCATGTAAGCCTGGCCAGTAACTGCACCTTTCCATCTAAACACAATATAATTATTTTACGAAATGGGTGCAGCAGAGGTACTCTTCGGTTGAAACACTTAAGTTCTACCACCTCCAAAAGTCCAGTAATGAGGCCAGT
This sequence comes from Pyrgus malvae, assembly GCA_911387765.1. NCBI lineage: Eukaryota > Metazoa > Arthropoda > Insecta > Lepidoptera > Hesperiidae > Pyrgus > Pyrgus malvae. The sequence continues at coordinate 29,015,366 of OU426950.1, read as the reverse complement.
AGGGCCATGATAATGGGTGTACAGACAGAATTGTGGCTGATGGTCGCCTCATATAAGTCTGGCTAGCATCACATCTTTCCACCGAAACAGAATAGAACTGCTTCACAGCAGAAATGGGTGCAACGGTGGTATTCCTTGGTCGAACTATAAAAGTTTTGCTATATTTAAAAGAAATTTGTATGTAAAAGCCACTAAAATATGACAGTATGCGCACGTCACTTCCTGTCGATTGAACGCGTTAATGACATGATTGTGCTCGCGCGTTACAACCGATGCGCGATGGGGCGGAATTTTGTTATAACTTATGAATTTACATGCTATTAATAGACCAATGTCGATCATGTTGAAAATGGTAAAAAGTGAATTTTTTTTATAGTAGAATGAAATCTATTGGAAAAGGTGGAGAATATAACAAAAATAAAAGGAAAAATAAATTAGAGGCGATCTGAGGTCGGGAAGGGGGAGGGAAAATTAAGATTTCAAGTAACATTGATATACATACTTTGTTTTTCAAGTAATTAAAGTGTAATTTTTAGTAAAAAGCTCTAAATTGTACATACTTATTAAAAAAATCGGATTCGAGTTTTTATAATTTGCATTTTCTGAGCACATTTACAATAGTAATGTATATTTTTATACCATCAGAAAGAAGAGATTTTAACGTACAAAAAGCATACAGACTTTTTAAAAAAAGCAGATATTTTGACGTGAGAATTTTCGATTGAAAACTAGGCTGCTTTTTCGATATTAAGTCAAAATGAGGTGAAAAAAATAAATATTTTAAACCGAAAAAAATCACCAAATTTTGTGAAAAAATAATTTTATTTGTATAAGATGAAAATAAAAAACCAAAAACATGGTTATTTGAATATTTCACTTAAATTTTGAGGTTATGTGAAAAAAGTGTGAATATAAAAGTTGTAGATCTTTTTATTAACTACATCTTTGCCATTTAACTTTTTTTCATAGGACCTGTAGTTTTGCCGGAAATCGAGATAAACCGTTTTTTACCCTTTAAAGCTACTCCCCTCCCCGTTCCCGACCTCAGATCGCCTCTAATTTATTTTTCCTTTTATTTTTGTTATATTCTCTACCTTTTCCAATAGGTTTCATTCTACTATAATTTTTTTTGGTCTCAAAAATTATCGACACTGGTCTATAAGTCAGGGAAGGACTAATTAATAACTAATAAGTAGATAAGGTTTTTCTAACGAATATTGAAAATTTTCCCAGACATACTACTTAATAGCGAAAGCTTTTGTTTAATTTTATTCTAGAAAGTCTCGCCTTTTTAGGGTTCGGTAGCCAAATGGCAAAAAACGGAACCCTTTTGGATTCGTGATGTCTGTCTGTCTGTCCGTCCGTCCGTATGTCACAGCCACTTTTTTCCGAAACTATAAGAACTATACTATTCTACTTCACTATTCTGTGAACCACATTAAGATTTTCACACAAAAATAGAAAAAAAGCAAAAAAATTTGAGGGTTCCCCATACTTAGAACTGAAACGCAAATTTTTTTTTCATCAAACCCATACGTGTGGGGTATCTATGGATAGGTCTTCAAAAATGATATTGAGGTTTTTTTATAATTTTTTTCTAAATTGAATAGTTTGCGCGAATGACACTTCCAAAGTGGTAAATGTGTGTCAGCCCCTCCCCGTAACTTCTAAAATAAGAGAATGATAAAACTATAAAAAATATATTATAGCATTAAAAATTGGTTTGAACGAGATCTAGTAAGTAGTTTTTTTTAATACGTCATAAATCATAAACCACAATTTACCTTTCATTCAATCTTAATGCAATGATTTTTATATGATTTTTATGGATAATCAAAGGCAATGATGTATTTCAGTTGCCGCTATTGTTATACAAATACTAAACATAGAATAAAATAAATATTTAAGGGGGCTCCCATACAATAAACTTTATTTTTTATAGATGATACGGAACCGTTTGTGTGTGAGTCCGACTCGCACTTGGCCGGTTTTTATATTAAGGCAGTAGCAGTTAAGGTAGACTTAAGGTAGGCTTAGATTTGGTTGCATGGCTGCAACCTAATTTTGTAGCCCAGATTATATACTCTTTGGTAGCCCACTGCTGAGCACGAATCTCTCTGCCTTATTGAGGAGGCCTGGAGCTTACTCCATCACGCTACACCAATGTGGGTTTGTGTAGCATATGCATAGATGGAAAAATGTTTTATAACATTCTCTGTAAGTATGTAAGCACTCAAAAGTCAACAGCACATGGTGAAAAATATAATTCTCATTTATAATAAGAGTTACTTTAAGTATCCTTAGTAATTTATTTATTTATTTATTTATTTATTTATTTAGTAATATAAACATTACAGATTTTCAAAAAACCCAATGCGTTTATATTCTTACAAGTTCTGTACGTACTTGCCCGCTGCTCTACGAAATGCAGCTGGCGGAGTATGAAATATGTCTAAGCTAGTGTCCGTAGCCAGGACACCATTGAGTAACGTCAAGGCACGTACGAGCGGTGATTCTCTAAACAATACCAGCCTACAGTACGGAACTGCAAACAAGTTTTGTCGCCGAACATGAACGTTCCTAGGGACACTCAGCGATATAAGTTCCAGCACAGAGGGGTTACAGATGTTACCCTTAATTAATTTATAAAAATAATCGATTAATGCCATATCACGCCTTACCTCAAGGGAGTCATATCCTAACATACCTTGTAGGAATAGGCTCGGATATATGTGCGGGTATCCGACATGGTAACCGAACCGCTTAAAGTACAACCATCTCAAAAATTTCTTTTGGAGTTTCTCCAACATGAGCTTATGTTTTGCATCATGTGGACTCCAGATAACTGCATTGGTTTCTAACTGGCTTCTAACGAAGCAGTTATATAGCATTTTGATCACAGCAACACCTTCAAAGTCTTTTGACTGCCTCAAAACAAATCCTAATGACTTGTAGGCCTTTGTTGCCAGACCACGAATATGACTGGTGAAATTGAGATCAGGCCTCATTAGTACTCCTAGGTCCTTTACCGAAGATGGTCTACCTAACTCAATTCCAGCCAGCCGATATCTGTACTCTGTTGGATTATGCGCGAGGGTAAACGATATTACCGAGCACTTGGTTTCGTTAAACATTAGGCAGTTTTTCCTACTCCACTCATACACACTCTCAATGTCCCTCTGTAAAAGCTCACAGTCCGATGTACTTCCAATCCTTAAAAATAATTTCAGATCATCTGCAAATAACAGACAACGAGCCGTGCTAACCATATTTGGCAAATCGTTCACAAATATTAAAAATTCTAGGGGTCCAAGGTTTGAACCCTGGCTTATTCCGGAAAGCGTGTAATACGGCCTCGAGAGGTATCCATTAAACTGCACATACTGCCTCCGGTTACGGAGGTAGCAAGAGAAGAACTGTAATAAATCAGGAGTAAATCCGGCAGTTGCAAACTTAAGGAGAAGAAGATCATTATCGACCGTATCAAACGCCTTCCGGAAATCAAAATATGCGGCATCAACTTGAAAACCTTCATCCAAAGCTTGAGCAGTGTACATTTGGAATGCTAGCATATTGCTGGTGGTTGAGCGACCAGCACGATAGCCATGTTGCGCATCCGACAATTGGCTCTCTACCTGAATCGCTATACTGTGATGGAGGACCGATTCAAATAATTTGCCAAATACGGATAACACAGCTACTGGTCTGAAGTCACTTACTTCCGACCCGAGATTATTCTTTGGAACTGGAACGACCCGTGAAGTTTTCCACAGATCCGGGTAACTGCAGTGTCTGAGACACAAATTAAAAATATAATGTAGCGGTGTCGCAAATACCGAACGACAGTCGCGAATTATGTACGGCGGAATACCATCGGGTCCAGCGGACTTTTTCGGCTTGAGGTTTCTGAGTGCTCTTTCAATGTCTTCTATACTTATGTTACCAATACTTATGCGTCTACTAGAACACTCAGAAAGTTCTACAGCTGTTTGTACGTCTAGTTTAGGATTATGTTTTAAGTATATAGAACTGAAATATTCAGCTAATATTTGTGCTGATTCATTATATGGAATGGCCTCCCCATTTCTATGAATTGCCCGCAACTTATTACCCTTTTTACGTTTTGATGCAATATAACTCCAAAACGTTAAGGGCTGCCGCCGAATATTATACTCTATCACTTTAACATGACGTTGAAAGTCTGCCTTCATGCTCAACTTAACAAGCGCTCTGTAATAAGAAAACTTCATTCGGAAATTACTTTGCGAGGTTTTTTTATATAGACGATGAAAGTGCGCTTTGAATCTAATGTAGCGCCTGGTCAGATGTGTGTACCACACCGGGTAAGAATACCGAGCGGGTACACACGCGCGCGATTTAATAGGAACACAGTTATCTACACAACTATTTAATATACAGTAAAATTCCGTGACTGCTTCTTCCGGATCAACAATACTTAATATTGATTCCCAGTTAGCATTTAAAAATCTGTCGTATAAAGCGTGATAGTCAGCTTTGTGAAAATCCCACTCTGTGCTGGTACCTACCGCCACGACATCCCCGTCCACAGCACCGCACCGGACCGGTATTTCAAGAGGGGGATGGTATGCATCCGGTAGAACGAGTGCGTCATTAGACTTTTGCACTTTGACCCCGCCCAACGACGCCCCGACCAGGACCATGTCTAATAAACTATTGCGACTATTTAAGATTGTATTTACCTGCTGCAGATCGCAGAACGCCAACAAGTACTCAAAACCTGCACTTACATTTGCACTCGTGTATTTTAAGTTTAGATTAAAATCTCCACAAATTAAAATATTTGGATGTTTTACACAAATTGATTTTATACATTTAAAACATAACAAATACTGCTCTTCGTCAACATTGGGTGGAATATACAGACACACTAAGGTAATTATAAACTTATTTAGTCTATATAAGTTGCCAGCAACCATATCACAACCCACAGGCACATCTAATAAATTAATCCGATGTAAATTAAATCGTGGTGAAGTAATGATTGCCGTCCCACCTCCCCTTTTGGAGCCCGGCCGGTCAGCTCTTATCATACTATACCTAGACGGAATCACCTCTGCGTTATCTATTCCTTCTGTCAACCAAGTCTCAGTTATAAGAAAGATTTCTGCTTGGGAAGCTGTTATTGCTGCAGAGAAATTATTAAGTTTAGTGCGTAGCCCACGAACATTTTGATAGTAAAAACATAGAATATGTTCCTTATCCTGATTGTAATAACTATTCGTTTCGCTGCCCGATTGTTTGACTCCTCCGAAACCATTCATTTAGCCTGGTATTGGCTGGCCACTGGTCAGCTGACATGAAAAACGAAAATTCGCTTTCGGGAACGGTAACCACAAACGACGCGTAGTTATTATGTTTTAACTGTAATTTCTCCACAGCGTAAGGAATATCGGTGGCTCTTTTCTTTTTCATATATTCCTGGACATTTTCTGGTGTAGTGTCAATATGTAGGGACCATAGATGGATCATTCTATTCTTTTCAATAGCCGTTAAACCACCCATATCACTCGTGCCGCAGATAACCGGTCGATGCTTACGCCGCCTCACAGTCGTCCATTGCTCTTTTTCGCTTTTATTATCTACATTGTCTTGATTTTGTCTCCTCAATGTAGACGATGCATTAACTTGCGTACGCGCGTTTGAACTTGCGAGGCGATTATCGCTGGTGAAAGGTAGAGGGGGCGGCGGGGCCGCTCGCTCCACACAGTTGTTGGCCGCTGGCGCTGATCCACTGTCGTCATTACTCGTCTCTGCTCGGCTGTCGTCGCCGGCAGTCGACTCCTCGAGCGCTCGGCGTCGGCGCGTCATTACCGGCTCTCTCTTTTTGTCTTGAGGTGCCAATTGACGAAGATTTGATGCTATCTTCTCTTTCTTGCTCTGCGACTGTTGCTTCGGGTGTTCGGTATTGCTTGTCGTCGCCATCTTTTCTTGCTGATTGTTCGAAGAAAGAATTGCATCTATTTTCACTTCCAACGAGCGCACAATGTCCATAATAGAGTTTATTTTTAACTCCAGCGGCAGCACAATACTTTGTACAACTTTTAAAACGTCTGTAGTTGCCACTTGTTGCATTTTGCTGTCGGTATTCATTATTGTTTACGGAGCACGTACCAAACACGTTCAAACGAGCGCGGGCGCGGGGAGGTTATTGTAATATATGTACCTAGTAATTATAATAGTTAATAGTTCATCTCCAGTATTTTTTTACAATATGCTAAGCCAAATTTGCTTCTACATTTACTCAACAAAAGTGAAGGTAACTTCCCCGTCAACAGGTCGTCCAATAAATAAAGATTCGAAACTTGAACGAAAGCTCTGAAATCTATTCAAAAAGTAATGTTTGCCACCGTCCGAATAGCAGAATGGGTGCAGTGGCCCAGCGGGTGAGGGATAAAACATTATGGTGCCAATGAATAAATTGTTTTCTGCGTTCGGGGATACTTTTTACCGACACGCTAGTGCCAAACTCTGCCTTTTGGAATTGGAACTGGTGTTTTTAATTCATAAGAGTCAGCGGAAAACTACTATTCGAATCAAAGTCATAATACGATGCGTGAAAATAATCTTACTGTAAGAAAAATCTTTACATATATAAGAGCAGTGGTATACTTAAAAATAAGTATAGGATTACATGCGCATTTATATAGTTAGCTTTACCGTTCAATAATCTTGTCATTTGTAACGCAGTAATAAACAAAGATGAAAGCAATGAAAAAGAATGAAGCGCGCATGGCCCGGCGGTTAGCGTAGAACCCAAACGATCTATGCAACTAAGCCAAACGGGCGCGGTCGGGTGTGACATGGGTGACCGTAGTGGCAAAAAATTTCATGCGCGTTTCCGTGCTTCGGAGGGCACGTTAAGCCGTCGGTCCCGGTTGTTGTCGATAGATAACAGTCGTTAAACCTTGTCGGGGGCCTTATGGACGGTTTGAAAACATCCGACAGCGGGTTGGCCACTAACCCGCATCTCCACCAACCCGCATTGGAGCAGCGTGGTGGAGTAAGCTCCAGGCCTCCCCATTAATGGGGAAAGACCCGTGCCCAGCAGTGGGACGCAAAAAGGGTTGCAGCCAATAAACAAAGATTAAGGTACAATTAGTCCAAACAGACATTATTTTAGATTTACAGATACGTCAATTTATCAGTTCTGTTGATTTTTGAGATTTTTTCGCTAGGTCGAATCGGCTCATTTGGTTCAAATGTACTCAAGAGCTGCTAACAGTATCAAAAGTACAGGTGCCTTTCATTAATTGGAGGACTGATGTTTACACCACCAAGATGATTTGATGCGGGTTGATAGAGCTGGGAGTTAGATAGAGGTGAAATTATCAGTATTATAATCAGCGCAATGACCTTTACTTTACGAATTGTGAAAAATTTAATATTTTGTATGCTTTGAACTTTTCCTCTAATTTAAGATATAAGACACAAAGAGTTGTTAATTTCTTTGTTTTTCCAAATCGCTATTATGTTTTATCTTATGGCAGCCTCCCTGTTCATTGCCCGCCCGGGCACCGCAACTGTAGTTGTTCCAACGCGTCAGTTACTCTGCCAAGCACTACTACGCCTATTTTCTGCTTTTTGCAAGTCTAACGAGGGGTGAGTCGGTTAAGTTTATGATTAGAAGCAGGCAATAAGTTTTGGAAGAAGGAGTATTGCTACCGTAACGGAATTTTATAAGTGAAAAAAATGCATAGCCCGACGCATCATTTATGCGTTAAAGTAAGACAGAAATAAAATATTTTATTCACTGTACGGTTTTTTCACAAAAGTGGTCGTATTTTTTTTGTTTTGTATGATCTTTGTACACGTAGGCAATGCTGAGCTGAAAAAAAGAGCAGACAGAGAAAAATTTCAGCCCTGCTTTAAAACATGGGGTACCTATACAATAACTAGCTTTGGTACAAAGCAGCTTATCATAGCTGTGGTAGTGGTAGGTAACGTAATCTATACTTCTATATCTATACTAATATTACAAAGAGGAAAGATTTGTATTTTTGTATGTTTGTATTTTTGTATGTTTGTGATGAATAAACTCAAAAACTACTGTTTCGATTTCAAAAATTCTTCCACAATTAGAAAGCTACATTCACCCTGAGTAGGTAACATAGGCTACTTTTAACCGCGGAAAAATGCTTCATTCCTACGGGAAAAAGGGTAATAGGGTCAACGTGGTTGAAGCAACTGGCTAAACGCCTAAGATTTAAATATAGCAATGAAACCTGGAATAGCACATAGGCTATTTTTCATCCTACGGGGACCTATTAAACGGGTCCTCGCGAGCGAAGCCGCTGGCGGAAGGCTAGTACTAATGATAAGATTATTGAGGGTTTCTTCAATTCTTGGATGCCAGTTTTCTCTACAAGAATTCTAGTACTTAAAACAGTAATTTTAACTCTCGAGACTAGAATTGTTAGGTGGCTACGTAGAGAACGCTAGCATATTATAACTTTCAGTATTTTCCCGTTCATTCCCTGGATACCGCAACTGTAGTAGCTCCAGCGCGACACTAACTCTGTCAAGCAATATTTTGCGCTTTTTGCGAGTCGGGCGCCTGGGGTGGATTGGTTTAGTTTATGATTAGAACCAAGCTATAAACTTTGCATACATAGGAAAACAGGAAAAAAACTCACACAGGCTATTTATATGTATAAATTAATAAGTACATTGTATGACTCAAACCAATAAATTACATATCATCTACTATATAAAAATAATTTATAATTAATAGTAATAGAAAGAAAAGAACAAATAAAAATGGCAGAGAAGATTGATGATACGTTACGTTGATACTCGTATTAAAGTACTCATATTTTATGTAAGACCCGTAAACTATTTACACGATTCACATGCTATTTCATATGTAAATTATAAAATTATTGATATTGGAAAGAATCATAAATCACATTTATTTCGATAAAAACATTTATAATGTTAGTCATTTACAAGTACTACTCGGTCGAGTTAACATGACACCTGGGAGGCTACTCTGTACGCCCGTATCCGAAACTTCGTGAATTTTCGGGTCTCATTTTTGAGTAAGACTGATAAAATTCTAGCAATATTATTCATTCAGTGGCTTAATATTATCAATGACAACGTTAATCTTTAAATTCATGAAAAAAGAAAGTGTCTAAATTTGTCAAAAAATATTCTGAAAATGTTAGAACTTATGGACGGATGCATACAGAATATCCTCCCAGGTGTCAAGTTAACTCGACCGAGTAGTAGAGTGGTATATGATCAGAATTACTATCGTATGTTAAAATTTAAACAACATGATAAAAATATAGAAGTTGCCATTGCCCTGCGGCTGGCAGACTGGCTGGCTGGCTCAAACTATCTACAAAGCTATGCGAAAGGGGTGCAGAGACTTCTACGCTTCAGAGGAAACATCTGACAGTTGACCACCAATCTTTATCTGCACCAATTATTGCAGCATTATAGTGGAGTCATCATCATTATCCAAATTATGAGGAGAGACAAGCAGCAGTGGACAGCAGTGGACAGCAGTGGATAGGCAAAAAGGTAGTCACTAGTAAAGCCTTTTTTTTGGTATCGGGGGGGAAACCTTCAAAAGGTACCCAGCACCTTGGGAGAGGACACCGGGTTATGTGGGATTTGAACCTCACTAAAATCCCCTCGGTGGCCTTTTTCTGCGTTTGGGGAGGACTCTGGGATCTCCCATGGAACGCACCGGTGTCCTCTATACGCGACGCCCTGGAACGGGCCCATCTTTAGGAGAGCAGATGTGATCTCCTGCACCTTCCAATGCTTACGGCGGCATGCGGCCACGCACACACCGCCGTCCTTCCCGGGGCTGCTGGCTGGACGGGTCGAGCTCCCACTTTCACCGTCCGCAGCTCCGGAAGCCCCCTTTTAGTCGCCTCTTACGATCAGGCAAGGGATACCGTAACTCTATTCTTAATCCCGAAGCTACAGGGACTCACTAGTAAAGCCCTAGTGTCTCAAATATTCAAATGCCAATCTGGACGACGGTGTGAGAAAACTGATAACTGTAAGCTAAGAAAAAGAAAAATAAATAGAAGTAACTTAAGTTATTTATAGTCATTATGTTTCACTGGCTGTTTGAACTACGCGAATACCGACAGGCTGCACTGAAAATCAGAATTGTAGTCATTGGCTGCAGGAGTGCGATTATTGCAGGATTAGCGAGTGCAATCCGTTTTCTTGCCACTTTTTATGTTTGTGACCCTATTGATATTTTTATTTGTAGGTATACATTTTGTAGTTTTAAGAAGAAATAAATATATTTCCATTCTATTCCATAGAATCGTATGAGTGCTTCAGAAGGCACGTTAATCTGTCGGTCCCGGTTGATTTCGATAGATAGCAGTCCTTAAACCTTGTCGCAGGCCTTATGGGCGGCTAGAAAACATCCGACAGCGGGTTGACCACTAGCCCGCATCTCCACCAACCCGCATTGGAGCAGCGTGGTGGAGTAAGCTCCAGGTCTCCCCAATAATGGGGAGAGACCCGTGCCCAGCAGTGGGAAGTAAAAAGGGTTGCAATCATTCTATTCTATTCTAAGTAAATGTAGCTCTTGCAACGATTTTCAATTCCAAACCTGATTTTTGTAACGAATTCTATACTTCTCTCCTCATATTAAATTATTTTATTTTGACGACCCGTTGGCGCAATGGTTACCATGCCGGACTGCCAATCGGAGGGTCCCGGGTTCGATTTCTAGCGAAACAGAAATTTGAACGATGAGTATAAAATTTCTGTTCTCGGTCTGGGTGTTTGTGTTTCTGTCTTTGTATGTGTCCATGGTACCCACGACACAGGGTATATCCACCCTACTGTGGGGCTATCAGTGAAATGTTTATTTATTTATTCATTTATCTATAAACCCTTTATCAGTACCTTCTCTTCCAACTGAAGACTTGAACTTCGTTGTACCTTAGAATATAAACAAGGCACTAAAGTTTTAAGAGCTTCTCCGTTACAAACGCTGGGCCCTTCTTTATAATGTTTTATAACTGCATTCATTGTGAAGTTTGTTTGTTCTTAATTAGCTGCTTGTAATTTCTTTGAACAACAAAAAGAGGACAGTTGGAGTTTTTAACTCAAGTAAAATTATAAATATTATACTGAAAAAGGTATTTTTGGGGTTCCGTAGCCAAATGGCAAAAACGGAACCCTTATGGATTCGTGATGTTTATCTGTCTGTCTGTCTATCCGTCCGTATGTCACAGCCACTTTTTTCCGAAACTATAAGAACTATAAGAACTATACTGTTGAAACTCGGTACGTAGATGTATTCTGTGAACTACATTAAGATTTTAACACAAAAATAGAAAAAAGAAATAAATTTTGAGGGTTCCTCATACTTAGAACTGAAACTCAACAATTTTTTTTTTCATCAAACCTAGACTCGCACTTGGCCGGTTTTTTTTTGAGATGGTAAAGTGACTAAGTAATTGACTAGCTTAGGTAATGACTTTCTGAGAAACAGAGATATAGACAGACCAAAAGACGTATGAACAAATAAACACATACTTTTCTGCACCGAAGAAAAAAATAAAGATTTTTATAAAAAAAGAGATGGTCATAAATGGATAGTTCGGAATTTATAGTTTTTCTGGGGTATTGGTCTCAACATGCGAGACTTTATTCCAACTCGTAGATGTTTTAACATAGTTTCAAACTAAGAAAGTTTTATCATTTTATTATTCAGCCCAGTGGTTCTTTCGCTACTGTCTAAATTGAAAAAAACTTTTTGAATATCGGATAAGCTATATTAAGATTTTTATTTTGTATTGCATCCATTGTGTATAAATAACGATTTACAGTTTATAATAATAATAGCGTTTCACTCATACCCCACAGTAGGGTAGATATACCCTATGTCTTGGGTACTATGGACACGTACAAAGACAGACACAAATAAACCAGACCGAGAACAGAAGTTTAAATTCATCATTCAAATTTCTGTTTCACCGGGAATAGAACCCGGGGCCTTTCGATTGGCAGTCCGGCATGGTAACCATTGCGACACATGGGTCGTCACAGTTGCAAATAGTAAAATGTAATTTTCCTCATCAAAGTCTTAAGTAAAAAGTTCTGAGTAACTTAACATACTCGTAGTCCGTGTGTAGTGTGTAATTATTCTAAATTGTAAAAAAGAAAATCCAAAATAAAATCAGGTCTAAATAACCTACTTCCAAAGGTAATTCAGAGAAAATGGTACAGAAATAGAAAGTTTAAAGAGCAGTGCTTAGTTCAAGTGTAAATATTCCTTCTATGTGCATCTAAAAAACTAACAGGGACAGAAGCGCCTTTGAAATCCGCATTAAACCAAAGTTACTTTAATATGAGCGCTGCGATTCAAATCCCGGAGAAATTTGAACAAACGGGAAGGTAAAGAAACTTCTGAATGGGATAAAGCACTAAAAAGCAGTTTGAAAAAGGGAAATTCAAAAGATTCTCCTTCAACAGTAATACCTACAGATAAAAGCTTACACATGTAATACATTAACCCGAAAACTTAAAGCATCAAGGTATGACACCCGTCAGAGGAGTGCCCTTTACGGGCGAACCCCTCGTCCCAACGTGCATGCACAATGTGCCTTCTAGTTATACAACTACTGTGTCTATGTGTGATGAAAGAATTGTGAATGTGTGACAAAATTAAAATGTGTGCGTTCTTTCCCCGCACCAGATTTTGCATATGAATTATATATCGAAGCGAGGCGCTATGCCGTCTCTCCTGAAGGGTGAGTCAGTAACTTTTTCAAAGTCAAAGTCAAAGTCAAATTCTTTATTTGCACGAACATGGGTACTAAATGGTTACAAAATTGGTACATATTGATCTGCCAAGTTCTGCCTGTTGAGGCATGCAAAATATACAATAAAAATTTATTAAATAGTCTATAATTAATTTCGAGTCATTATATAATACTAGGTCAATAAAATTACAATTCCCAAATTTTTCATGTCAAATTATTAATAAATAAATTATATTTAATTTAAACATTGTTGTAATATTTTAAATGTCAGGTTTAAAATATAATCAAATTTATTTATATCAATCGTGATTTATCGTTTAAAAATTCGTTAACAGAATAGTAAGCTTTTTTTATTAGATAGCGTTTTAACATGGGTTTAAATTCTGAATTCGAACATTTAATATCACTAGGCAAAGAGTTATAAATCCTAGGTCCCATACTAAATATACTATTGTGATACAATTTTGTTCTCGAATATACATTTTGAAGTTTTTTCTTGTGGCGATTTAATGAAAATGTCTCATAACTTTCAATATTTTTTCTTACCATTAAGGCTACTTCGAGAATATATAACGAAGGGAGCGTTAAGATATTCAAACGTTGGAAGTGAGGCTTGCATGATTCCGTAGTCTTCAATTTGCATATGGATCTAACACACTTCTTTTGTGCTTTGAAAGCATTATAAACCCCTGCAGCGTTTCCCCAGAACATAATGCCAAATCTTAAAGTACTTCCCACAAATGCGTGATATGCTGTAAGGCATGCGTTAATATTTACTACCTTGGATAGCATATGTAAAGCAAATGAAAACTTATTTAATTTCTTAATAATATATTCTAAATGAGTTTTCCATCTGAGGTTATGATCTATATGAATTCCCAAAAACTTCGTAGATTTGACCTCGCAAATCGATTTACCTTCATAGCAGATATTCAAATCTTTTGGTTTCATGTTCTTGTTAATAAATTTCATGTAACATGTTTTATCTAAATTTATTTTAAGGTTATTGTTATTCAGCCACTGTACTAGATTTTGTAAAGCATTATTAATATCGTTTTCGTAAGATGGTGTATTATCGTCAATAAATATTCCAGTACTGTCATCCGCAAACAAAACCATAGGCTCCCTTATTACACGTGGAAAATCATTTATATAAATCAAAAATAGGAGTGGTCCGAGAATACTCCCTTGAGGTACTCCAAAAGCAGTTTCTCTAGGTTCTGATGAGTATATCATTACAGTTTTATTTAATGGATTAAATTTTCTTATCTCTGTTATTTGCTGTCTGCCAGTCAGGTATGATTCTATAAGTTTAATTGTATTACTTCTTAGTCCGTATGTTTCTAATTTGTGAAGTAAAATTGAATGGTCAACATAGTCAAAGGCCCTACTCATATCCATGTATAGAGCAGTCACTTGTCTTTTATTTTCTAAACTAGTCATTATTGTTTTTAAGAATTTCATGATTGCTGTGTTTATCGATTTATTTTTACGAAATCCTACCTGTTCATCTATTAATATATTAAATCTTTCTAAATAACTATATAAACTACTATATATTATCTTTTCAAATACTTTTGAAAGGATAGGTATTAGCGCAATAGGTCGGTAAAACTGCATATCTTGCTTATCATTTTTCTTAAATATAGGTTTGACTATTGTAATTTTCATTTTATCCGGGAAAATACCATTTTCAATGCACAGATTAACTATGTGACTGAATACTGGTGAGATAAGTTTAGCAACATGTTTTAAAACCTTGGTATCTATATTATCATATCCAGTACTGTTTGTATTTTTTAGCGTTTTTATGGCAAAAAAAATATCTTCAGCGCAAGATGGGTTTAAAAAGAAGGAATTTGGTTTATCGTGCTTAACGGTGGACTTATAATTCATATTATTTTTACTATAGTTGCACTGTATTTGGTTTATAAAATAGTCATTAAAACCTTGTGCAATTTTTTTCGGGTCAGTCTCGTATTTCCCATTTATTTTTATGACATCTATATCTTGTTTTGGGACATTATTCACAGTACCATTTATAATATTCCACGTTGCCTTGACTTTATTTTGTGCATTTTTTATATAATAATTATTTTGGGAATTTTTTGTCATTTTAATAATAAGTTTCAGTTTTTTAGAGTACATGTTAAGTTTATTTTTATCCAGTCTATTTTTCGTCTGTCTCACTTTCCACAGCAAAGTTCTTTTTGTCTTAGTACATAACGTAATACCCTTTGATATCCATCTGTGTCGTTTGTTAGTCATTATTTTTACTCTTATTTTAGGAAAACATAAATTATAAAACAGCAAAATTAAATCAAGAAATGCATTGTATGCTAAATTAGGGTCCCTGGTCGAATAAACTTCTATAAAAGACAGATTTTTAAGGGAGTTATAAAATTTTTGCATATTTTCAAAATTGATTTGGCGTTTATAAACGTACCAGTGACTTAAAAGCACACTTTTTTTGACTGGGCATTGCATAATTTGTGCAGTATGATCCGATATGGCTAGGTCAACTACTGTACTTGTACAACTACGTATATTTTGAGCAAAGTTATCTATGCATGTGTTGCTACTTAAACGGGTTGGAACATCAATAGATAGTTTGAGATTATATGAATGTAAAAGATATTCAAAATTCAGAGACGCCTTATTCGTTTTTAACCTATCTATATTAAAATCGCCACCTATTATTATTTTTTTATTTTTATAACATAATGTGTTGAGTATACTTTCAAGACTTTTGAAGAACAATTCCAGGCTAGATATATCACTCTTAGGTGGTCTGTACACACAAACTACTATTATTTTATGATCAATAAGGTCTACTGCACTACATTCTATGATATTTAATATATTAAACTTTGTTATTTCAGCAACAGGTCGATATCTATGCCTCTGATGCACTAATATGCAAGACCCGCCATGTCTATTTTTTCTACAGCAAAAGGATACTAGTTCATAATTGGGAATTTTCAGAAACCTTATATCATCAGACACCATATTATGTTCTGTTATACACAATACGTCAAATTTGCTTTTTAGATCCACAGTGAGTTCATCTAGGGAAACAATAAGCTCGTCAGCTTTTGCAATTAAACCATTAATATTCAGATGAAATACTGTTATATGTTTAAACACGAAAAAAATCATTATTAAATTTGTTATTATTATTTTCATTAGAATACAATTTATTTATGTCAATTGGGTCTGTTTGTATGCCTTTGTCAATTTTCTTCAATGATTTGCTTTTAAATTCTACATTATTTATATAATATTTTTGATAATTAATTTTATAGTCAGTTTTCAATATCTGTCGGTGAATGAATCTACACATACTTAAAGTAAAATTGCGTCCCTTCGGTATATATTGGCTATATTCTAAGTCTAAATAACATGCATTCGTAGATTTTGTACAAGCAAATTTTAACTCATAATTAAGCTTTTTTACATTTAAATAATTATTGTATGGGATCTGACAAACAGTAATATTTGTATTTTTTAGGCTTTGAAGCCATTTGTGTACTTTCATTTGGAATGAATGAGGATTTTTATCGTTACATCCAGCAATAACTATAATGTGATCATTTTCATTAAACTTAAGTAGTTCATTATTTGTGTAAAGTATATCACATAGAGAAGCTCCTGGTTTCCAGAAACAAAGAACAAAATACATATCTTCTCCCAGCAATTTTTGGAGTATTTGTTGAACTGCTCTTCCTTGTTGGTCCGCGAAAATCCAAACTCTCTTTTTCGTTTTTTCCTCAATTTTGTTATGGACTCCATTGACTTTGTTTCCATTTTCTGTCCTTATAGAGGTAGAGTCATTTCTCTCGTGCGGTGTAGATACAGTATGCTGGTCACTAACACACGGCACGGTGCTCTGGTCCACATGGTTTTGACAGGCTTGATCACTTTTGTTTATGTTAATTATTCGTGGGATACACTGATCATCCTGTTGTAGTTCAGTCTCCTGGGTCAATATATCTTTATAGTGTTTGTCTTCGATGTGATTCTGATTGGTTGGCGTACTGGGAATCGGCTTATATTGGAATAATTGATTGCGTAGTCGTGTCGGGGTGTTAGTGGTGCTCAGCGATTTTCTTTTTTTCTTCTTTTTAATGCTTGATGCAAAAATAGATGTTTCACCTGGTTGACTCGTGAGTGATTTGTAAGATTCAATAATTTTATTACATCTTTCTAGCTCTTTTTTAAGACAACTGTTTTCTAGGTTTAAATTGTCAATTTCCTGGTTTGCAGCATCCAGTGCTTCGGAGAGCTTCATAAATTTTTCGGATTCAGGATTATCAATCGATGTGTTTGGTACACTTAGGGCTGTTGTTTCAAAAAATAAGGACGATGTGCTAGAAATACTGTGAAGCGAACTGGTTCTATGTGGTCGTCGAAATGTAATATTTTCTGTCATTATATTTTGATCTTCTGATTCCATGTTATGTATGCTTTATAATGAAAATATAATATATGTACTTATATAACTGGTTTTTTACTTTTTTATATTTTATTTAAATCAATTGTTTTTTTATAACTATAGTTTTGTATATAATTTTTTTATAGTTTTGTATATATTTTTTTATTAAATTATTAATTTATTAAAGAAAAAACAAATTATAAATTAAAAAAAAAAAGTCCAATGATACGGCGAGATTCGATCTCACGACCGTAGTTGACGGCGATGTCTGCTCTCCAACTAAGCCACGAACGTTCACAGCACTTGTAGTGAAATAACAAGCCTGTTGTTTAGGACAGCAACAAAATAAATGCGTTACGATTGTTGTGTTATTTGAAATTGTCTTTGTGTCACTTGCGTTAGCGTCGGTATGATGAGTCATCCACTTGTTCACACACTTTTGTTGTTGGAATAAATACTTTTATTTCTTAAATAACACTTTATTACTTATTTAAGCGCTTATCACTGTATCACACATTGTTACTGGTACAAATGTTTAATAGTTTGTCACATTTTTTGAACTCTTTATACACTGTTTCTACACTTAAATATTTAATAAATACGGAGCTAGTACTTAAGCGTGCGCCTCTCGTTCCCGCGCCCCGCGAACTGCTGAACTTTGATGCTCTAAGCCCGAAAAGAATAATTTTTATTTAAATGTAGTGCTATTTTCGCAAACCATTGAAGATAGCAAGGAAAGAGAAAGTAGTGGAGTTAACTATTAAGAAAGAATCTAGACCATCCAGATGAGTGAAAAAGATTAAAGAAAATATTATGATGTTTTTTTTTTCATTTTAAAGTCTATTTTAAGGAACCTTACTTAGGCAAATAATTATGTACTTTATTGAATAACTAGCCTTCCGCCAGCGGCTTCACCAACGTGGACTCGTTTAATGGGTAGGATAAAAAATAGCCTATGTGCTATTCTAGGATTAATTGCTATATTAAAATCAAAGGCGTTTAGCCAGTTGCTACAACCGCGATGACCCTATTACCCGTTTTCACGTAGGAATGAAGCATTATACCGCAGTAAAAAGTAACCTATGTTACTCAGGGTGAACGTAGCTTTCTAATAATGAAAGAATTCTTGAAATCGGAACAATAGTTTTTGAGTTTATTCATTACAAACATACAAAAATACAAAAAAGAAATCTTTCCTCTTTATAATATTAGTAAAGATTTTATGTTTTTTTTGTGAAGTATATTACTTTTCCTCAAATTTTATTAAGCATTTGAAATGAAGACACATTTCTGATATTACCTAGCTTCGGTAGAGCTTTCTTCATTACGCTGGCGTCTTAATTATTTAATTTGCGGTTCTACAGCATGAAAGTTCTTTAGCTTCGTCGCCATCGTTACGTGCAGGTGTTTCAGGTCCCTTGTCCTTATGATACTTAGGTACTTATGGCATGTTGTAAGAAAATTAATTTAAAAAACAATCAAAATTCTTTCATTTTTATAATTTGTTCGCGCCAAATAAGTCATACTTCATTCATGTGAACCACCTTCATCCTCCCTCTCTTTCCCGCAAGCGCACTATTATATAATATTGGCATCATTCGCACCTGAACGAATGTATTTGGATAAGGAAGGCCTATTAATCAGTCTGTCTTCGTCCGGCCGCCGGCGTACACGCACGCAAGTCCTTTCGTGACAACCGCACCGCAAGCCACCATGCGTGGTTAGACTCGCCGCATCGCCGCCATCACCGCTGTCAATAGTTTGTGATTTAACGACTCAAAGTGATGAATAGGTACCTATAGTGTATTGTGAAGGACAACACCAGTTCCCGGGCAAGAGAAGATTGATCGAGGCTTCATCAGAGCATGAGCATACCATCTGCTCCAGCCCCTGTGATAATCCAGGTTAGTGCGCTTGCTCCCGTTATCAATCCTTCTCGTTTTCCACCCTTTATTCCACCATTTTTGGTCACATCGAAGTCGAACCGCAACTTACAGTCCACAATTCCTGCACCCGCAGCGGGGGATCATCTTCAGATCCACCATAATTGTTTGAATATTTTAATTTTTTTTCAAACTTTTTTATGTCCCACTGCTGGGCACAGGTCTCCTCTCACTTGTGATTTAGGCCATAGTCCACCACGCTGGCCAAGTGCGGATTGGTGGACGTCATGCTTTCGAAAAATTATAAATTTTTCTCAGGCATGCACAGCGATGGAGAACATCGTAATTAATTAAATATCACGATATTTTACATCACTGTGGAGCAGAGATAAATGCGCACATTACAAATTTCTTTGTCAGAGGTGCGCGCCGATGATTTGATCGGTCGCGTCGAAGACCGCGGCTTTTTACCTCTCGGCCATCGCTGCTCGCTGAATATTTAATTATGGATAATACAATTTATTGCCAAGATTATTGCGGAACCCTGTAGTAATTTGGATAATTTATTGGCAAACAGATGTCATGGATTTTTTTGTAGTTGCTGGCGGGACCGATGTGATTAGATCAGCAGCATCTGAATTAGAGTTTAATTGCATACAAACTCAGGTAGGACCAGATTCGCTTGAAATGGTGTGTAAATGGCCATGGGTTGCAGAAAATACTTCACAAACCGGTTTTTTAAGTTTCCGTACCTCCAAATTGAATACAAAAGAAACTTTAAGGAATCAATTTGTTGACCATCCATCATTTTGTTTATTAGTATTTCTGTCAAGATCTCCAAATAACATTCTGCTGGCTCACGTCAACTAGTCGACTAAATATTTTAAGTTACATCTAAACTTTATAAGCTTTATAAACCATTTATTTTGTAGGTGGTAGAACTATTATGGTTTGCCCGGGAAGTATCACCGCTGCACCCACTTTTGCCGTGAACCAATTCTATTGTGTTTCGGTGGAAAGTTGTAGTTGCCGGCCATACTTGCATGAGGCGACCACCAGCCTCCGGAGTAGCCAGGCAACTGCATACGACCTCAGACAAGACTTACCTATACTTGATTGAGGTTGTGTGCAGATGTCCAAGGGCTGCAACGACCACTTAACACAACGTGGCCTGCATGCTCGTCTGCTACTCCATTCAAATAAAAAAAACAAATTCGAAAAGATACGGTTCGTTTAAAAAATCGTAGCGGGAAACTTGTTTTCCTGACGTACAAACCAGTCCTCATTTCCCGCACTCTTTATTGCCTCATTGTGTACAGGTTACTGCGCCGTTTGTACAAATGAAGCTCCGCCCGCCCTTGCGCCCCGTCATTTGTCAACTGTAACGGTGATTTGTTACAATTTGTATATTTTTGCAGAATTCCTCCTTACTAATCCTACTACGAAGCGCGCATAGCCCGGCGGTTAGCGTAGAATGCAAACGATCTCTGCAACTAAGCCAAACGGGCGCGGTCGGGTGTGAGATGGATGACCGCTAGTAGCAAAAAAATTCATGCGTGTTTTCGTGCTTCGGAGGGCACGTTAAGCCATCGGTCCCGGTCGTCGTCGATAGATAACAGTCGTTAAACCTCGTCGGAGGCCTTATGGGCGGTTCGAAAACATCCGACAGCGGGTTGGCCACTATCCCGCATCTCCACCAAACCGCATTGGAGCAGCATGTTGGAGTAAGCTCCAGGTCTCCCCAATAATGGGGAGAGACCCGTGCCCAACAGTGGGACGCAAAAAGGGTTGCGGCTATTTACCTCAGTAAGGTATGAAAATGCAGAAACACTTCATAGGCATGACTGACGTTATAAAAACTCCACGAATCAAAAATCATGATTGATATTGAACCAAAACCAAGTAACATTAGACACTGTTATTACGTAACATATTTTTGTTTTCTAAAGTTCACTATATCCTGGAGTAAAATGTTACCGTTTAGCCCGTGTAAAGAGAACCATACATTTTGCAGTGTCTAGCTCATATTTCATCTCGCGGTCGTATTTCATCTTATATTGTCCGAGCAGCGTTGGATGCTGCAATCAAAAACTAAGCTGTGACAGCCACCGACAGCTCCAGTGTATCCAGTGCTTTATCAGAGTAAGGGTAAAAGCTTCTATTTCATAGGATAGATAAACAAAAATACTTATTGATATATATAGGTAGTTAAAATAAAATGCGAGTGACCAACACGCCATACAGTAGAATAAGACGGTGACCGCTGTAGGCAAAATTATTACCCATTTTGGTTTTTGGCCATACTTGGCCGGGTCAAACTTTATTGTGTAAAGTATAGGAAGAATGATATAGGTAAGGCCTTTTAACCTTTTTCATCGGTTCAAGGACGCAAATGCGAGCAATGGAGAGAGTTTGGTACGAGTATTTCTCTAGGCGAGAGAAATCGTAACGATGAAATCCGTAGATGATCGAATGTCAAACACAAAGCTCTAAAAATTTGCAAGCTGATGTGATGGCATGAATGGGCAGACAGTATAGTTATGAGGTCTGATAGCTGATGGGGAAGAAAGGTCGAATAGCGAACACGTCTCGACAAACGATCGAAAAGAGTAGGAAGCCGCTGAATTTAAAAGGCGCAGGATCGAACGGCGTGGTGAATATTAGGAGATGACTTTGTTCAGTAGTGGACTTCTATAGACTGTTGGATGGATAGACGGACGGTGTAATGTATATAATAGTGTATGACCTACACAGATTAGACATATTGAGATTTTTGTCGAGTTGTATTTAAATCAGTAGATATCAATATGCAATTATTTACTATTACATTTTACAAAACAGAGAATATAGTACATATTTACACAATCGCCTGTTTGTGACACCCAATAGTGTGTACATAAAGCCTTAACTCGGGGACAAGCCAAACTTTAGGGAGCTGTCGCCGGCAGAATACTATTTTGGGTCTTAAATATTTACATTTTGCGGAACTATTTTCTAGTAAATATTCTTGTTTCATTCGCTTTTAATTATAAAATTTTTAGAAGATAAGATAAAATGAGATGTTTCAAAATGTATGAAACTCTGGCCTGGTATTTGTACACCGTATAAAGACATTGCAAATATAGTATAAAGCTGTTTTTTACTAAGCATTTTGTTATAATCGACTGGGGACATTGCTACAAAACAAGAATTGTAAGTTACAATTGCAACTCAATAACTAGAAAAACATAATGGCGGTAATATGTAATTATGACAGTTGAAATTCATTATCTGTGACAATCAGTTGAAAGTGAAATCTGTTGGTCCGCCATATTGAAAAATGTTAAAAATAGTTGATTTAAATTGGTTTTGTACCGAAAAAGTACATGTTTTAAGTAATTTTAAGTATTTTTTTTTCAGATTTTTGAGTTTTTTCTCGAATTTTTGAGATGGTGTACAATACCTAGCCAAGATTGACACATCTCCTTTAATAAGTTCATAATGGATTTTCTTGTGTTTGTCGTAGACAAAAGCGTGTTCTACGTATTTTAGGAACCAACGGACTGTATATCTATATTTTCCTCTTATATAAGGTAACTAGCCTTCCGCCAGCGGTTTCGGCCGCGTGGACCCGTTTAATGGGTCCCCGTAGGATAAAAAATAGCCTATGTGCTATTCCAGGCTTTATTGCTTTTGGATGTATGATTTTAATATTAAAATCATAGGCGTTTAGCCAGTTGCTTCAACCGCGTTGATCCTATTACCGGTTTTCACGTAGGGTTTAAGCATTTACCCGCGGTGAAAAGTAGCCTATGTTACCCAGGGTGAATGTAGCTTTCTAATGGTGAAAGAATTTGTGAAATCGGAACAGTACTTTTTGAGTTTATTCATTACAAACATACAAAAAACATTCAATCTTAAAACAAATGTTGATGAAAGATAACTATAAAATCAATTACAATCAACTACCTAGATTTTTTAATTTTGAACAGTTCCTCACAGTTTGTTGTTCCTTGGGCTCGGATGGAGGCTAATGGAATGTTTGGTAGTAATTTTAATAAATAAATAAAAATAGCCCTTAGATTTTTATCTCACGTTACTCTAATGACAAAAAGTACTCTTGTTAAAGTAGGTACTCCCATTTGTAAAAACTGACGACCCGTGTGGCGCAACGGTTGCCTTGCCGAACTGCTAATCAGGGGGCATGGGTTCGATTCCCGGCGAAGCATAAATTGAAATGATGTGTTTCAGTTTCTGTTCTCTGTTTTGTGAATGATGAGTTTAAATTTCTGTTTTCGGTCTGGGTGTTTGTGTTCCTGTCTTTGTATGTGTCCATGGTACCCACGACACAGGGTATTAATTACCTTACTGTGGGGCTATGAGTGTGTATGAGTGTGTGTGTGTAGTTGTATACTGAAATACTGTATACTGAAATGTTCTCGGTCTGGGTGTTTGTGTTCAAGTATTTGTGTGTGTCTATGGTACCCACAACACAGATGTAAACGTTTTAAGTACGTAATTTTTTCGTACGTAAGTTTTTCGTATAACTTTCTTGTGTCCTTCATCCCAAACTCGAACGGATCTATCTTGGGAGAACGATCTAAGAGGTGCTTATGACGGTTAGCGGCCACGCACACACCGCCGCGCCGACCTTAACGGGGCTACATGCTGGAGGTGTCGAACTCCCACTCTCGCCGCCCGCAACTCCGGAAGAGCCCTTTGAGTCGCCTCATATAATCAGATAGGGGATTTCTTAGCTACAAACCTTTGAAGCGAAACCTATTGTAATCGTTATGTTTATAATCGTTTGGTGGTGATAGGCGCTTTTTGTTGCATTCACAATAGTAATTGTATTAGTGTGTATAAACTCGTAAAGCTGAAGTTCGGGCAGAGGACGAGCGAAACTTAGACACTGTCGCCAACAGATTATTTAATACTGTTTCGGGCTATACTGCATTTATTGGACCTCTTCATTATTATTGTTTATCCAACAAAGGATTAAGTTTTTAAAACATAATTCAATACAAAATACAGTTAAAAAATTAAGTAAAAACACGTTCCTCGATTTATAAAAAATATGGCACAGAGCACCTTATTGTTATTTTTTTTAAATTCATGAAATTATTGTATTGCCACTAATTCTTGATAAGTGTCCAAAGTTTAATTAAATCTGTTCGCTGAAAGTGGGTAAAAATCGAGTCAACAAGTTACAAACAAACACAGGTAAAGCTAATAAGCGTGTTTTTTTTCAACCTTTTTTTATGTCCCACTGCTGGGCACATGTCTCCTCTCACAAGTGAAAGGGATTTAGGCCATAGTCCACCACGCTAGCCAAGTGCTGATTTGTGGACGTCATGCTTTCGAGAAATTATGAATTTCTCTCAGGCATGCACGGCGATGGAGAACATCGTAATTAATTAAATATCACAATATTTTCCACCACCGTGGAGTAGCGATAAATGCGCACATTACAAATTTCTTTGTCAGAGATGCGCGCCGAGGATTTGAACCCGGAATCGGTCGAATAAGCGTGTTAAAAAATAATAATATATTCTACCGAACACCACAGCAAATCGTACATTGTACATACAATATGAAATTACTGTGGGAATCAAAAGTTTGTTTGTATTTATTGATTTCAAAGGTTGTGAATATAAATTTAGTTCGCCGTGTTTACCTGCCTGAGGTAAGGCAAGCGAAACTTTAGATACATTTATTCGGTGTGGTCATACTCGTACTATGATTGTATTGTATAGTTTAAAAATATTTATGTAATTCTGTGACACCAAACTTTGATCTTCATTGAAGAACCTAATAAATCCTGATAAGATTCATCGAGGAGATGCTATTAAATGCAGTATTTTGCTGGATATCTTGATTAATGGATGGGACCCTACATCTTAAGAGAATTCAATCTGAACGGCGTTGTTTCCAGTGATATATGAGATTAAGAGTAAGTTCAGAGCGGATTGAAATGGTCGCGGTGACGAATGGCTTTGTTACGTCACAAGATTCCTTAAGTTTCGCCATTTTATACCAATGAAATGTTGTCTCATATAGCTGGCTACTGACCTGCATTGAAGAAGCGTGGTGGAGTAAGTGTTTCAACTCCCTAACTATTGAGATACTACTCCTAGAAATGAGACACACAAACAATTTTGTGTATTAATATAGACATTAACCTCCTATAGACTAAAGGTTAAGTCAATGTAATTTTAACGTTTACCCTCCATATCTTTAAATAATAATATTTGGCCACCCATCCTACTTTAGACCGCACTCGACATGGCTTAATTTTATTGACACCCATCCTTCTTATGACCGCACCAGATTTTGCTTCATGGTCACCCGTTCTACTTTTGACCGCACTCGACATTGCTTAGCTTTATTGACACCCATCCTTCTTATGACCACATCAGATGTTGCTTAGTGGCCACCCATCCTACTTTTGACCGCACTCGACATTGCTTAGCTTTATTGACATCCATCTTTTCACTATGCTGTGTTTAGTTCCTCTCGTAATCTTGTCTCTTATGCATATTACTTGTACGAATACGATGTTTCACATCTACCAGGCATCATTTTATGTGTCTTATCCTTTTACAGTTTTTTTTTATTTGTATGGATTCCACTTACAAAACTTACTATTATTCCGCTTTTTATTAGTAACTTCTCCACAAATTCGAAATACCAAAGTACTTTTATAACTTTCATGCACAATACTGCGCTTTCATACAAAGAAGTGATGTATGTGTCAGACCTAAGCGAATTGGAATGGCCGCGGTGACTTATGACGTCATTAGACGTAGCGCCGTCATAGCTGTCATTTGCGAGGATTTTACTGGATTCTGCATTTTTGTTCGAGAGTAATGATCCGGAATAGCCCCGTGGCTGGTACGGAAAGAGAGCGATTTATGAAAGTCAACAAAATTGGCAGTTAACAGTTACAGTGAAATTTTCATGTTAAAGTTTCGAACTAGCTTCTCGGTTAAACATAGTGGGGTATACACCCATGTAATAATATACCTACATATTTTTTACAACTTTTATGCATAATATTGTTCACATAAAGTGAATGTGTCAGCCTAAGAAAATAAGTAGAAAATAAAATATTGTCAATTTTTTATTGACAAAGTTTGGATGTAAGCTGAAAGGGTTCGCTTTTATTAATATCTTGGAATGAGGTTTCCATACTATCCTCGTTGAGTCTCGTTAGGTTTTTTTTTATAATTTCACGTTATGAAATATTAGCAGCAGAAAGGAGGTTCCTTTTGAAATAAGTAAAAAAAACCGGCCAAGTGCGAGTCAGACTCACGCACGAAGGGTTTCGTACCATTATCTATAAAAATCACGTATATTTTATGGGAGCCCTTTAAATATTTATTTTATTCTATTTTTACTATTTGTTGTTATAGCGGCAACAGAAATACATCATCTGTAAAAAATTCTAATGTCTAGCCATGACGGCTTATTACATACAGCCTGATGACAGACAGACGGACAGACGGACGGACGGACAGACGTACGGACAGCGGAGACTTAGTAGTAGGGGGGTACCCTTTGGGTACGGAACCCTAAAAATTAAAGCTGAATTCAAAACAGATGTGGATCTTAAAGACCTCGTTTGGGGTTTTTGGCGGGAAGTCGAAAAAGACATATTGTGCTTTTGTTTTATTTTCATTTTCTTTGTGTATTTTTGATTTATGTCGGATAAAGTTGATGGCATTTTGTTTGATATAGGTTAATTACAGTGCACGAGTGTTTGTGAAATAGAATAACAGTGCTAAAATATGTTTTTTCTGCTTGCCTCCAAAATTCCATCGGACACGTTCTAGTAAAGTAGCCATCGCTTTACTTGAATGTTGGACTGACTAGACTGACTGATTACTGACGACTTACTTACTGACTTTGTTAATTACTTCGTCCAGTTTCATTGAAACTGGCAAAAAATTGATGCAAAAATTATACTTGACGCTGGCAGTATGCACAGAGTTTGCGATGCCATAATTGAAAAAAAAAAACAAAAAAAAGACCTCGTTTACAAGACTTAAATATAGTCTTACTAGTATATAGAAAGAAGTTTGGTTATTAAAACCTTCTTAACGTAAGCAGACAATTTAAGTACTCGTCTATTATGTTTAAAATGAGTCTTTTCTTTAGTTTCCTTGGGCTTCTCATTGGTTTACATACCTAATTATTAAAATAATAATCTCATAATAATATCTCGCCGAAAGATACTGAAATGGATTTAAGGGGATACCTCTGAGAAATTCCTGTTTGTTTCTCGTATATTTTTTGTAACATACGTAAGCAATAATTTCGATTAATTTATATAATATTTATTGAGCATTTAATGTATTAATTGACAAGAGCAAAAACACGATTGCTTTAAGTTGCCTCGATAGAAAAAAATCTCAAAGTATGGTCTTCCAAATGTTTAATTTTGACATATCTAGTGAACAAAACTTTACTGACAAGCGAATTTCTATTAATTGATTAGTCTAACAATAAATGAAAAATTTACAAGAAAACTTTTTTATTTGGTTTATTATTTACAACACGAATCACTTTTTTTCATGTTGGCGCTTACGTCGTTTACTTATGCCGCGCTCGCAATTTTTTTGTCTCTTTTTACGCATGGAAAGTAATATCCTCTTCCTTGTTTGTTTCCGCCAGTCAGTAAGCTGCGGCCTTTGCCAGCGTTGGACCTGTGTTTGGCGTGCCTAGATCCCAAAATCGTTTTGTTCTGCGATATAATTAACAAATTACTTAAGTTTATTTATTTTAAGAACACTGTTAATGTAAAATTGCTTAAATCTGATCCAGTCTAACAGTGGTATAGGTAAATACGATCACATAGTATTTTTAAAACTATCCGATCATTAAAACAGAGTTCTATGGAGTCGCATTTGTTTTTAAATTTGGATATACCGTGATCTTCAACTGCGAAAAATATGAAAAGTATTTTGTTTTTAAAGTAGGTATTAAAATATAAAATGGTTTGATGACATAAACCTTGATCTGCATGCATTATATTATAATGTATGGCTGCAACCCTTTTTGTCCCACTGTGGGGCACGGGTAACTCCCCATTGTTGGGGAGGCCTAGAGCTTACTCCACCACGCTGCTCCATTGCGGATTGGTGGAGAACATGATTATAATGCGCGAGTCCGACTCGCATTTGGCCGGGTTTTTTGATAAATATAATTAGTAATGACCAAATGACGAATACGTGACGATGACGAAAATTGTAAAATTAAAGGCAAATTATAATAGATATATTAAGTTTAATGAATTAAATTAAATTTGAATTAAAAACAATAATGAATAATGCATACCTTTATTTTATTTTAATGCATTACTTATCACACTTAAAAAAATAATCTGTATTTTCATTAGAATAACAGTTTTAAATTTGCATATTCCTTTCAATATTTTTAGTCTTCAATAATAATCGTACTACTGACATACAAATTGTTATTTACATAGGTAATAAAGAAAAAAAAACTAAGAATATTTATTTGAAAATCTCATTTTCTGTTTTAAATAAAAAAAGTTTTTTTCATAATTCCGATAGGTTTGTTTTTAGTTTCTAGTTTTAAAACACATTTTGTAGTTCAGTTTAAATAAATGATCTCGGCTACTCTAAACTTACACGCATTAAGAAATTCATATTTAAAAATTACTGATTACTTTTTACTTATATAAAATGATTACTAATTAGTAATTACTGATTTCAACGAAATTTTCATTTAATTTTTACCTACTTGAATGCACTTGAAAATAAAAAAAGTCCTTAAAATTCTAATATAATATTGGGTCGGACTTAGAATCCAGCCGCAAGAATTTGGGGATGACTAATATTGGATTATGTTGGGGTTGGTTTACCCTTTTAAATGATACCCCCCTCACCCCGCGGAGACGCTTAGTTTTTAAAAAAAATGCATTTTAAAGTGCGTATAAAGGAACGTGAATTTTTGTATAACATATTTATTGTAGCGAAATATTGTTTTAAAACCAATTCCTATTTTATCAAAATACAATAAATTTTAATGTTCTATTATTTTATGTTGTTTATTAGTTATATTATTGTTTATTTTATGTTGTTTATTTAGGACTTTTTAAGTAGTAATTTTTATTTGAAACGGAACGAAACGTAACATTTCACGAAACGTCATATAGCGAGCGTCTTGGTTGATGCGTCATTCCGTTGCTATCCTGCGTACGCGAGTTTTGTAATCCCGAGTTTTGATATTTTTGACGACTTTTGCTTGTTTTTGGATTCCGATATCTGCACAATTATCGACCTTCGCTTGTTTGTTGGATTTAAGTCTGCAATACGTATTGGACTTGTTGAAATGGCGTCGTCAGACGAATCTGCCGCCGCTCCTATTGAAAACGAAGGTAAAAGAATCAGCTTTTCACTACAAAAATGTCTTTAATGTAAAGATACTTATTTATACACACCTCTCAGAAAAAGGTTTTTCTGCGGAAATTACTCGTTTTCGAGATATTTTATTTTAAACTTAAATAATTACTTACAAATGAAAAACCTCCATTTTGGAAGTAAGTAAACAAAATAATTGTCCAATATATGACAAAAAACAAAAATATTTTTAATCTCCATCCACTCCAATTCGTACTCCGTTCTAGAAATGCGCGAGAGCGCATATTCGTTGCGAACTCTGGTGCGCGGGTGCTCTCCGCAATACGTGTAAGCCCCGCCTTTCACGCATCGATTTATTTCAGAGGTATCCCCTTAAGAGTACCTTCTAACATGTAAAAAATAAATTCTAACATGTACAATGACTATAGCTTTCCCTTTTAGCAGCGATTCCAGTTCGCGGAAGGCACTAAGGGTGCAGTGCGTATGAATCAGAAATGAACCTAATTTTACTCACAAGGAACCACGCGACTCAATTAATATTTAAACAAGCTTAAAACAGCTTTGACGTGCGCTTGAAAGTCTCATTTTATGCCATTGTTTCCAAAGAATTTTTCTTTATTCAATCTTTTATATGACTCACTGTTAGTTATGCCATTGTTTCTAAAGGATTTGTTTTTCAATCTTTTATATGACTTACTGTTAGGCAAAAATTCCATCTTGGAAGTGAGGGCAGTTAGGCCATATTCCACCACGCTATCCAAGTGCGGATTGATTCTGTCTTCGGGAAATTATGAGTTACACAGTTGTGCACAGTGATGTAAAACGTCGTTAATTAAATATTGCAATATCTTCCCTCACTGGGGAGCAGCGATAAACACACATAACAAATATCTATGATAAAGGTGAGTGTCCGGAGGTTTGAGCTCGGTACCTCCGTTTCGGAGACCATGGTCCTTACCGTTTAGCTATTGCTACTTTCAAAAGTAGCTCTTACATGTTAAACTAATAAGATTGTTTACCTTGTAAGTATATGAATGAATGAAGAGGAGCTTCTGAATAAACTAGAGCGGCTCGTCAACAATTGTATCCGCTTCATTTTCTGCCTTCGCAAGTTCGACCACGTTTCGTCTCTCCGATCTCAGCTGAAATGGCTTCCTATTCGGCAACGAAGGCAATTGAGGATACTCTCTATGCTTTTCACTATCCTTTATGATGATACTTCTCCTAAGTACTTGAAAAACATGTTTCAGTTTCTAAGTATTACCCATGAACGGCACCTTCGTTCCTCTGAGACACACTGTCTCTCTATCCCTCTTCACCACTCCGGTTCCCTTTCATATTCTTTTGCTATTCAAGCTGCCCGACTTTGGAATGCGCTTCCTGATGATCTTCGAAAACCTGCTAGCAAATTGACATTTAAAAATAATGTACGCAAACATTTGCTTCTTCAAAGTAGTTAGGGTCATAAAATCTATTTTTCCCCCTCATTCTTTCTTTTTTACTTTCTCCCATCATCTAATTCTTATATTTACATGTATCTATATTTTCAGCTTTCTGTAGTTATACATACTCTATGTAGTTGTATCTATATTATATGTATGTATGTATGTATGTATGTATATATATTTATTTATTTATATGTGTATTTATATATGAATGTATATTTATTATGTATGTATGTAAATCTTGTTTTACATGTTAGTTCATCTTCTGCTTGGCGTTATTTTCTCATATTTAAAAATAAGCCACCTATCGCTGCTATCCTCACTACCCGAAGGTTGACTGGCAGAGAATGCTCATAGCATTAAGTCCACCTTTGTACACCTTGTTTAGGGTATGTACATAAAGCATAAATAAATAAATAAATAAATATATGTATGTATGCAGGAAGGTTGTTGTTATGAAAAAAAAATAGCTAAGAATTGGGTTTTATTCCTTTTTCATTAGGTTTCGTAATAATGCAAAAGAGCAAAGAGAGAGACACAAACAGTCCGGTAACTACAAAATTGCTTGCTCTAATTGCAACGGAGTATACGTGGGTCAAACTGGTAGGACATTCGATCGTAGATATCGCGAACATATTGGCTGCGAATAGACATGGCCACAGCGATAGGTCAAATTTAGCTAAACACCTAATAGAAACGGGGCATGTTATATTCAATAACCACACATCCAACATCTTACATAGTTGCGAGAAGGGCTTAAGACTACGCGGGCACAGGAGTAGATAATTCCGTTTATCTACTCATGTGACGCGGGCTTGAGTAGTTGAAAATTATTAAATACAATAACAACGATTGTATTACACTGCTAAATGAACAAATAGATGTTTATTACTCTCCTCTATTGCGTATTTTTATCAACCAATCGGTAAATTGATTTTGTTCGATTCTTTTTAACGTTTCATTATTTAAAAATGGCATCGCGATGCCATTTTGATACTAGCAATGTGCACAGGCATATGCACAGGCCGGCCACAGTGCTACAGGAGGAGCTCTTACATGAAAAAAGTATACACCATCATACGTTCTGATTGCGGATAATTGCATTACCTAACTTCGTAATATTTATCACGGTTCATGAGATACAGCCTGGAAACAGTCGCACAGATAGAAAGTCAGCCGTTTAAATCTGTAATATAATATAGGTATGCGCTCTGATTTCACTAAGCCTCTATTTCTAGACTGGGTCCCGACTACTACAATCTTTCTTGTATTTAAAAATATTGCTAAATATACAATGGGCTCCTGTTCTATAATTTACCTAACCCTATTAATCGATTTTTCAATTAAGTGCAATCGGCGGGCTGATTACGTAAAACTTTGCAGTAGCGACAGCAATACGACAGCGACAGCAAAGCAACCGCAGACAATAAGCGATCAGTTGCAAAATGTCATAACAATTCGTATTATGTAAGCTTATCGCACGTCTATTGCTCGCCTGTCGCAGAATGCACTTTCTGGCCATCTACACTAGCGCCACTTGCGATAGGACAGCAATAGATGAAAACAAAATTTGCAATTTTTACCGTTATCTGTGCTTTGTGCTTTGTCTGTCACTTCTCACATTATAAGTTTTTATCCAAAGAGTACATTTTATTGTGGAGTTTTTTCGTCGACTTGTTGATACAAAGGTTAATTCTCGAAGTTACTTTGATTTCAGATCAGACAGTAAGTTAATAATCAATTATATGTTCAATTATGTGCTCAGTACCAATAATTCATACGTACAACGTTAGATTTCTGTACGCTATTGACATATTTTTTGAATATTAATAATTTTATTGTAGTGGAACATCGAGTGTCTAATAGCCAGATGGAGGAATTTCTGCAGCACCTCATGGCGCACACAAGCCTTGTGAAAGGCGTTGGTTTGAGAGCGAGATCAAAAGAAACTGTGGATCGAGAGTGGAATAATCTCGCTACCAAACTCAACGCCCACGGCAATGGTGCAACAAAGACTGGCCAGCGGTGGAAGCGCGTATGCATATTCTCTGTTTTATGTTTTCGTTTCATGTATGATATTTGGTTTTTTGGCGATGCTAATCATGCTTAATATTTTTTAACCTGTAGTATTGGGCAGACCTGAAATTTAAGTTTTTAAAATTAATAATTAATTTAAGTGAAATTTAACTTTATCTTACCTTTACAGATATTTATCACGTAGATAGATTTCACTTTACTTGCTTATAACCACAATATCGTACTCGAACTACTCGACAATCATTTAAAAGGTGCTGGGAACAACCACTTGAACAACGACAGCTACACAAGTTGTTGCTATTTGACAGTGTATTTTGCTATGCTATCGCGTGGTTATCGCTGTCGCGTTGTTTTCAAAAAGCTTAGGTAATACCAATTTGATGTTACGAATATGACATGAATGCACTTTTTAGTTCGTAGATTGTCCGATAGAGGGTGAACCAGAGTTCGATTGCTGTCAACTCATTAACCGATTTTACGTAATACAAAAGTGACGTTTGACAGCTAAGATCGCGAAATTTACGCCTGTCGCATGGCTGTCGCGAGATACGTAATAAGGCTGCGGGTATGACGACTTTCTTATTTTAGGATTTTTACATTTCCAAATTACACAAACGCAGAAAATGCCATTTGGCAGCTGGTAGAAAATGCCATTTGCCATTAAGCTCGCCTTTTGTTCAAATTTTATAATTTGGTTATTAAGGAATAAAAAACTAAATAAATAAAACGCAGTCGGGATTTTTTTAGTATTTTAATTAAAATAGGCCCCTTCATATTAAAAAGTATAATAATAATAATAATCTTTATTTCAGGTATATAAAAAGTGACCCATATAGAAATAAATTTACAAATAAATAAATTAAAATAAACCAAGTTTTTTTTTAAATCTAACACAAATATTTGTTTTTAGATTTATGGACGTACATCCAGTGCTTAAAATAGATATTGTCCGGTGAAGCCTGAGCCACGACTGCCAACAGTTCGTTTGTGGAATCGCGCACTGTTCTCCAGAAAGTGGCAATTCTAGCTCGCTGAACGGCGAAGTAGTCGGGAACGCCGGCCTCGGCAAACATGGCCGACGCGCTACAATGCCGTGGCATTTTCAATAAGATGCGTAAGGCATCGTTGTACTGTACTCTAAGGGTATTAAAGGCTCTTTTGGTATACGATTTCCAAAGCTGGCTCGAGTAAAAGCTCATGCAGTATGCTTTAAAAAGAGTGACTTTAACACCCTTAGAGCACCTAGCAAATCGGCGCGCCAGCATGTTGCAGCGAACGGCTAGCGCTCTTCGCTCCCGTTCGATGTCAGCGTCGTCGCTCAGGCCACCGGTCAACACATGTCCCAGGTATCTGAACTGCTCCACAACCCGGACTGACGAACCGTTTAAGAACACGGGTGGAACCCTCTCCGGACCTCTCCCCGAGCGAAAAATTAACATTTCAGTTTTAGCGACGTTATATTTCAAACCGTGAATTTTTGCAAAATTCTCGCAGACAGAAATAAGCTTTCTCAATCCATTGATAGAGGGACTGAGAAAGACCATTTATCATCCGCGTAGCTCAGGTTGTTAAAACATGTTCCTCCTATATGACAACCGATATTGGTCCTTCTCAGCTCCTCTATCAAGTCATTTATATATATATTGAAGAGATCCGGAGAGGTCAACCCTCCCTGGCGGACACCACATTCTAACCTATACTCGTTAGAGGTTGCGTCGCCCCATTTCACACAATTAGTTTGGTTCCCGTACCAGTATCTCATCAGATCCACAATTTTGTGATTAATATTAGACGCGAGCATTTTAGTCCACAACAGTTCATAGTTTACTAGATCGAAGGCACGGCTTAAGTCTAAAAAGCATGCATATACTGATGTGTCTCTCGCCACATAATAGTTTACAACATGCTTGAGTGATAATATTGCGGAGTCTGTAGAGAGTCCGGGACGGAAACCAAACTGAGCATCGCTAATCCGAACATTCCGCATCAGTTCGTGTTGTAGGAGCCGCTCAAATACCTTACCAATCGTAGTACCCAACGATATGGGTCTGTAATTGGACGTACTTGACATATCGCCAGTCTTATTTTTTGCAATGGGAATTACAATTGTTTTCAGCATATTAGATGGTAGATATGTATATCGGATACAAAGATTAAATAACAATGACAAATATTCATGTACGTAACCACCTGCATGCAGTATGTGTTCAATACTTAATCCATCATACCCGGGAGATTTCCCACGTGTCATACTTTTAACTGCAGTATAAACATCTGATGGCTGAAATTCTATTGGCTTTGAAGAATTACAAATCGGACTGGGAAGGGTATCGACCACAGACTGCACGCTCAAGGGCGTTATAGCAAAATGTTTTGCGAATAAGTCAGCAATTAATTTACTACCATGTATATTATTTACACAAATCGGTCTACATTGTTTATGATTCAATGCCTTTGTTGAGTTCCAGAATTGTATAAAGTTTTTATTTCTCCTATGGGTCGCTAATATATCCATTTTAATGTTATCTTGATGGTCCTGACACCACTTCAGTTTATATTTAAAATCTCTACGAGAACTCATCATGTCGTCATAGATCGGACCCGTATTAGGTTTTCCCTGTTCAAGCCAATATTTATAAATGTTTCTAGCAGTTAGGTGGCTATCTTTTACATGATAGTTCCAACCTATAACTTGCTTTTTAAGTATCTTATTATTTTTACATTTAAAACTACTTACAGATGCTGATTGTATAGCTATTTTCCACGCCTCTAGTGAGACATTCCTATGAAACCCCCACAAGGTTGGAAATTCAAGCACTGGCCTGTCTGAGAAACACGAGTTGCAAGGCTCCATAGCCAATGAATTAATATTAAATGAAAGGAGCTCTGAACAACTTCATTAGGAGTTAAATGGAATGTTTGTGAGAAAGTTATTGGTTTATTTTTGGTTATTCTGAAAGAAAAAAGGTTCGTAATCTTTTTCATCCGGTTTCCAAAGTAAAATTATAATTATTTTACTATTAATTTAAAATCTAAATTGTGTAGATCAGGATTAGTTATGAGATTTGAATCATATAGGTAGTAGGTAATATGTTTATTCACTGAAAGCGTTGAGCGGTAGGTATCACTATTAAACCATGAACGAGTTATCCTTACTATATTATATTTTATATATTTTTTTTATTTGAATGGAGTAGCAGACGAGCATGTAGGCCACGTGGTGTTAAGTGGTCGCTGCAGCCCATGGACATCTACATACAACCTCAAGCAAGCATAGGTAAGTCTTGTCTGAGGTCGTACGCAGTTGCGCTGCTACTCCGGAGGCTGGTGGTCGCCTCATGTAAGTGTGATCGGCAACTGCACCTTTCCACCGAAACACAATAGAATTGGTTCACGGCAGAAGTGGGTGCAGCGGTCGTACTTCCCCGGGCGAACCATAATAGTTCTACCACCTAAAAAGTTTTAAAAGTAAAGAGTTATCCATATAATATTATAAATACGGAAGTAACTCTGTAATAGACGTACTCAAAGTGTTATTAATAGTTTGTACTAAATACCAGTTGGAATAAACTATTAACAAAATCAAAAGCAGAAATAACTAAGATTTGCTAATTTATAATTTGTAACATGTACCGCAAATAACAACAGTTAGTTCTGTAAATGGTAATTAGGCTTATTTTCTTGGAATTGAGCTACGATCCCAGCCTGGAATATACAATAAGAGTAAACAAAGGGCCAGAAGAAACAATAAACAGGGCAGCGGGAGGGCAACAAGTTTATTTACACTTCAACCAATGTTATTCAATTCGCGGTGGGACCAAAATCTTTGGCAAAGTTAGAATTTCGAGGCAATATAGTACAGTATAATGACTTCTTTTCATACCATTACATACGATTTCAGGTAAGACTAAGGCTTGCTTGAGGTTGTGTGTAGATGTCCATGGGCTGCAGCGACCACTTAACACCACGTGGCCTGCATGCCAGTCTACTACTCCATTCAATAAATAAAAAACACAAGACAACTATGACAAAGTGATTGGGTAGCTACTCCCAAAGATATGTGAATTAATCGACTTGGTTTAGATTGGATTTCATAACTTTTTACTGCAGAAGAACTGCATTACGAGACTTGTGCATTCTTCACATAATAACTAGTGGGCCATCCACGAAACACTCGCGTTTTTCATATTAATGTCAAATAAAATACTTATTAAAATCATGTAATGATATTGCTATTTTAGCATTATTAAAATGATCGAAAGGTCGATACAACATTCGAAAAATTCGTCTTGTAATCCTTCTTAAGTGTCATATTTTTGAATGAGGAACGAATATTAAAATTTGACAGGTTGGAACCATTAAATGGAGTTTTGGTGGGAAGTCGAAACAGATATAATAATATGGTGCTCTTGTTTTATTTTCATTATCTTGGTGTATTTTTGGGTATTATCGGATAAATTTGATGGCATTTTGTTCGATATAGGTTAAATACAGTGCACGAGTGTTGTGAAATAAAATAACAGTGCGAAAATATGTTTTTTCAGCTTGTCTCTAAAATTCCATTGGTCACGTTCTGGTAAAGAAGCCATCTCTTTACTTGAATGTCTGACTGACTTGACTGACTGATTACTGACGACTTACTGACTTAACATATTTTTACTCGTCCAGTTTCACCGAAACTGGCAAAAACGTTATGCATAAATTATACTTGATGCTGGCAATATGCAGAGCTTGCGATGCCATAATAGATGAAAAAAAAACATTAAATGGTAAAATAAAATTGTTGTTTTTTATTAATAAAATCCCACCAAAACATTCTGTAAAAAACTAGCCAAGTCTCGATGGAGCTGCTTGTTTATCTCTAAAAAGTAATGAAATCTAGAGAAAGTCGTGCCAAGTCTAAGGTTCCTTACTGCGATTTCTTTATTATTATAGTTAACGTTGTGTGACTTGGCCGTTGAACATTATTTTTGTTTACACGTAATGATATATCTGTTGTAACTACCTATGTTTGTTAAGCGAGATAATAGCCCATACTGGTATTGGTAATTGGACGCTAGTGTCTCATTTTAGGCTGTTGTTGATTGTGCAACACATGCATTCAGCATTGAGAATGCTGACTTCTGCTTACTTCTTTTTGGAGCGTCAAATCGACCACCGATCTAACATAAAATAACACTGGTGTATCCTTCAACGGCCAAGTCACACAACATTAACTATAATAGTAAAGAAATCGCAGTAAGGAACCTTAGACTTGGCACGACTTTCTCTAGATTTCATTACTTTTTAGAGATAAACAAGCAGCTCCATCGAGACTTGGCTAGTTTTTTACAGAATGTTTTGGTGGGATTTCACTTCTTTTTGTAGAAACGTGGGCATATTGATTTATTTTATTAGATTTTCTTATTTGACACAGTTTTTTTCTTTTTATTCGAAGTACTGCCGAACTGTAAATTAAACCTAGAAAACTAAGAGTACTATTTATTTATTTATTTATTTATTTATTATTCACAACAATTGCTTGTAGCGCTTACAGCGATGCCAAATCGCACTACCAGCTAACATTATTACATTATAAAAATATTATTGAAGAACTACAATATTAATCATATTAAACACAAATATTATAAAATAGTACATAAGCAATTATATTGTATTACAAATTAAATTAATTATTATTTAACATAAAATTTAAGAATTTAATTAGATTTCAATTATTATTAATTGAATTAAAATTTATTAAAAACAAATAATTATCAAAGATTATGTATTGATACAATTTTAGCACAATAAAATATAAACTTATTAGTGGACGTATAGAATAGGTCGAGTTCTGGTTCATGAGTGATAACAGCATTAAGCAAACGTATGGCCTGTGCGGTGGGAGCGTGCCGCGCGGTCTGCGTGCGCGCGGGCGGGCCCGCCAGCAGCCGCGCCGCGCGCCGCCGCCCCCGCCCCGGGACCGCGAGTGAACAGCGAGCTAAAGCGGATGGATTGTCCACTTTATTATTTAGCAGCATGTAATAGTGAAGCATTAGAGCACACTTACGTCGGAGCTCCAATGTTACGATGCCCACCATGCCTGATAAATACTAAATAAGTAACAATAAATACTAAATAAGTAACAATTAAATAAAGCATTCAATCAAAACTTCCTTCAAATCTAATAATTAAGTAATAATCAGTAATACGTTTCTAATCAGAATATTCCTAACATAGATACCTATTAAAATCTTAGAATTGTTATAATAACAACCTGCTAATTAAGGGCATGCATAAAAAAGGAGTATTGTAATTGAATATGTTTCATTTTGTAGAAACGACTGGAGAATAGTTTTTACATACTTAATCTGAATTTTCATTATATTTACTAAATTTTTATGCAACAGAAAACACGATGCCATAAAATTTTCTCGATAGAATTATTTTTCAAAATTAGGACAATATTTTCAATTTTTATCATTTTATGTCAAAACGAGTTTGAATGTAAGTATTTATCATTATTTTTTACAACAAGCTAATATTATTATAAAGCTTTCTATGCAAACAGTTTTCTATGTTTTGTTTTAGTTTTTTAACGAAAAATGTTTTTCGATTTGGCGCTTACGACATTCAAAATAAGATGATGCTTTACTTTTACCGACGCGTACTTTTTATCGGCGTATCGCCCGCGAAATACGAAAATTTCAAATTTTATTTCATTTTGTTTAGGTTTTGAAAATATATTTTGTTTCTTAGTAAGTAAGTATTAGGTATAAGTTATTATTTTTAGTAAGAATTAGGTAATTTTAAAGTTTAGAAAATGGGAAATAAAAGTAAAAATAAATTATCAAAACGGAAATATTTACAATTCAAACGACAGCAAATAGCTTATATGAACGAAGAAAAAAGGTAAGTAAAAAGAAACAATACCCGATATATCGATAATCTATTTACAATAATTTTTTTCGTAATATATTTTATTTTAGGCTAGCTATCTATTTATGAGCAAAGAATATTTAGGTTACTCGGTAGTCACACTTGGTCCTTATTTCACGATTTGGAAAGTAGCGTCTGTAGTCAAGTTTTTGAAGTCTTGTTTCACTCACGTTTGCAATACGACTCAGGTTCGATCCCCAGCGTAGCATATGTTTTTTATATTATATAAATTTGTTTTTTTTTACTATTTTAAAATTACAAATAATTTTTACAATAAAAAGCTTATAAAAAGACAGACTGAAAACATAAATATTTGAAATTCTTACGGCCGAAAGAAGTCTACATGAACAAAAGAAAAGTACGTAAGTAACCTAGGTACAAAGCTATGATTCATTATATACTTTAGGTGTTTATTTTTTTTACACCGTAATCAATTTTGTTTCATAAATAAAAACCTACAATTACACTACAACGACAACGACACGACAACGAGAAATCCTTACGTAGGTAATGTGTAGCCATACTGATCCTTTATTTCACTTTTAGTGAAGTAGTGAGCGTAGCTCGTAATAAAATCTCGTGCATTTCGTAGGAGTGTTCTGGGTTCGATTCCCACTTATACAGTTTTTGTAAAATTAGTCCTCAACCACAAATATTTTTTTTACAGTGAAAACGTTTTTCCGTTTCTGATTCATTAAAAAAGTGAACAAAATTGTGAATTTATTTTATATATCGATTTTTTTACTTTATTTATAATTTTACATATGAGCTGCGGACCACTGTATACAATCGTAGAACAGTCGAAGCTGTACATTCGTATTTTTTGCAATGTTTAAGTACTGTACGTTGCTGATATATTATACGTATTTGTTCAAAATTTTGTTACTAAATGACATTGTTGCAAGACAGTTATTTGAGCTTCTTCGTTGTATAAGAGCTTCTTCGTTGTTCCGCTAGGTGACGCTGGCTCGTAATTTAGAAATCAACTTATTTTTACTTAAAGTCACCGATAGATGGCGAATCCCCGCAAGGGGAACATCACCCCGCCGCAGGGTAGAGGCGTGGCTTGTGATTAGGTATTTCGCATTGATACATGCCCTAAACCTTAGCAAACCTCACGAAATAATAAGCGAAATCAACAAAATGCAAATAATCCCTCCTAATCCATAGCAAACGTTTTCAAGCGCAGTAGAAGAATGTCGTAAACGAGTCGACTGTAACGCGGCCGCAAGCGCGTTTTAAAATACAGTCAGCGCCATCTAGCGACCTCACTATCACCGCCACTCTTAGTCCAATGCATTTTGACCAAATGAGCGAAATTAATATTTTAGTGTAATTTGTTTATTTAATTTACCTATGTAATGTTCGAGTAGAATAAAGTTAATCGTTCGACTGTTTCTTCTTGTATACTTGTAAGTATAAGTATAAAAGCCAATCTTGTCTTATCCAGAGTTTTCCTTTAATTTTATTTATATGCGTATTAAAAGCAGAAGGGGAGGCATTCGCCCAGCATTGGAACGTAATAGGCTAGATTAAATTAGATCTTAATAAAAAAACTCAAAGGAAATAATACTGAACCTACTCAATCTATACAAATTATAAACATAACGTTAACTCTTTATCTTTATTATTAGACAGGTGTTAATATAATTAATATTTACATAATAAAATCAATGAACTTTCTACCAAAGGAATTACCTACTGTCCTGCCTCCTGGAGGACTCGAGGAGAGGGGGTTGAGGTTCGAAAAAACTTCGGGTCACTTATTCTCGATGTCGAAGTAAGGATGTGACTTCAAGCCCAATTTATTTGCGATTGCTTTAAAAATTTTCATACATTGGGTCTTTTAAACAATTTACCCAGAACAGCGTGATTCAGAGTGTACATTACTAACGCCATCTAGCCCGATATTGCAGAACTATTACAACTTACAATTTTAATTGCGCTCCGCTAAAGCACGGTCGGACACCTACCTAGTACTGAAATACAGCTAAATTAATGATATTTTTAAACGTAACGAAGTAATATCTAACTAAATAAACGAAATGTAGAATACTAGAAAAGTACTTATAAATACGAACGCGATTCGAAGTACTGCCTAACTGTAAATGAAACCTGGAAAACTAAGAGTACCTACTAAATAATCCTAGTTATCCTAGTTTTTATAGTTTTCCCTTTATGTGGCCATTAAACCCTAACTCTGTACCAAATTTCAGCTCTCTGGGTTTATGGGAAGTACTAGTTCTATTTTGATTTTATGAGTGAGGTGAGTCTCGTAAAAGCGACGTAAATGCGAAACTTTGCTTTCGCTTAACTTCGGAACTAAATGACCTACAGACTTGAAATTTTGGATTTTAAGTATGTGATTATAGCTTACTGGATGATGAAAATTTCAGCGCTCTGGTCTTATCCAGAGGTTCTCAAATAGGGGCCTGAAAATGCGGCGAAATGGTTCCAGTAAAGGATGGACTAAGAGTACTAAATAATCCTAGTTATCCTAGTTTTTATAGTTTTCCCTTTATGTAGCCATTAAACTCTAACTCTGTACCAAATTTCAGCTCTCTAAGTTTATGGGAAGTACTAGTTCTATTTTGATTTTATGAGTGAGGTGAGTGTCGTAAATGCGACGAAAAATGCGAAACTTTGCTTTCCCTTAACTTCGGTACTAAATGACTTACAGACTTGAAATTTTGGATTTTAAGTATGTGATTATAGCTTACTGGATGATGAAAATTTCAGCGCTCTGGTCTTATCCAAAAGTTCTCTAATAGGGGCCTGAAAATGCAGCGAAATGGTTCCAGTAAAGGATGGACCAAGAGTACTAAATAATCCTAGTTATCCTAGTTTTTATAGTTTTCCCTTTATGTGGCCATTAAACCCTAACTCTGTACCAAATTTCAGCTCTCTGAGTTTATGGGAAGTACTAGTTCTATTTTGATGATCCATGAGTGAGTGAGTGTCGTAAATGCGAAACTTTGCTTTCGCTTAACTTCGGAACTAAATGACCTACAGACTTGAAATTTTGGATTTTAAGTATGTGATTATAGCTTACTGGATGATGAAAATTTCAGCGCTCTGGTCTTATCCAGAGGTTCTCAAATAGGGGCCTGAAAATGCGGCGAAATGGTTCCAGTAAAGGATGGTACGGCAGTGTTGCTTTGCGCTCGACTTGTCGGGGGCACTCCGTGCCCCCAGATTGATTAACTGTTAATTTTTATTTTTTTCCTACCTATAAAAAATACACAAAAAAATACAAAGAAATCGTTGGTACCGTTTCGGAGATGAAGTACGATTGCAAACACAGTATTATGAGTTGACTTTATTAGGTTTATATTATATTATATTATATAATCTTAAAAGGATTCGATTTTCACCGCCCCCCCTCTCCCCCAAGGAGCTCGATACGGTCAAAGTGATGTATGAGGGGTTTCCCCTATCCCCTCTCGGGAGTAACGGAAAAATTTCGAAATTTAAAAATTCAAGATGGCGGCAGAGTTTGAAGTGTCAAAATTTTTATTTATTTCCCTATGCCCAATATGGGTGTCGTTTTCGAATAACTTTGGGGTGGAGATTACGAAAAAAATGGCCGTTTTTGGAAATTCAAGATGGCGGCGCGGATATGTTTGTTTAAATTTTTGCCCTTTTCGAGGTGCGTTTGAGGAGCTGTCATTTGGTGGTTTTTAGATACATTTTTGATATTTTTTCTAAAATGTCTTGGAAATACCCTGAAATCTGGCAAAATGAGGGTGGTAATTTTTTTAAACAAGATGGCGGACGTGTGGCGGCCATTTTGTAAAAAGTTCGAAAAACACCATTTTTCGAGGGGAAATATCTCGAGGTTGGCAACATTTGATCGGGTTGCTTTGTTCGAGGCGATTATGGGACTTTATTCAAGGTGTTGCCAGGTTTGGTCGACTTTTTTTCCTTTCATACATTTTTTTGAACTTTCCATTCAAAAACATGAAAAGTAGAAGGAGAAGATTTTTTAGTAAAAAAAATTAATTGGCAGACGTATTGTGATGCTCACAATGACATTTGATCATTTTTGAAGACTTCGACTGGCAACACTGGTCGCAGGAATTTTTTTCCCATTTCACACATTGTCTATTACCAGGGAGCGGAGAGTGGTGGGGGGTGAATATGATGTATGGGTGATATTATTGGTTGACTTTCGTGTCTATGGGAAAAATCCGAAACGTCAGAAATTCAAGATGGCGGCCGAGCTGAGCAGGTGAATATTTTTTTTTATTCGCACTGACCCGAGATGAGTATCGGTTTCGAATGAATGTGGGACAAGAAAAACGAAAAAAATTGAAAAAATTGAAAAAACAAGATGGCCGCCGAAATACATAAAATTGAATTTTTACGATTTTCGAGGTGTGTTTGCGGGGTCGCCATTTTGTGGGTTTTTGACATTTAAGTATGCTTTTTTTACTTTTGTCTCTGGCACATGCTCAATTTTGACAGATTGGAATCTATTATTTTTTTGAACAAGATGGCTGACCTGCATCGGCCATTTTGTAAAACATACGAAAAATCGAGTTTTTTGAC
The DNA here is from genome assembly GCA_911387765.1 of Pyrgus malvae. Classification (NCBI taxonomy): domain Eukaryota; kingdom Metazoa; phylum Arthropoda; class Insecta; order Lepidoptera; family Hesperiidae; genus Pyrgus; species Pyrgus malvae. The sequence goes on along the minus strand of OU426950.1, from coordinate 28,970,936 downwards.
GTGAATTTTTTCCAGGTTGGCAACATTTCAGCGGATTTCGTTGTACCGATCGGTTATGTAACTTGACTCGAAGTATTGCCAGGTTTTGTCAATTTTTTTTTCTTTCATACAAAATTGGAAACCTCCCATACAAAAACATGAAAAGTGGAAGGAGAAACATTTTTGATTAAAATATTGAGCCAGATATTTTTTAGGGGCTGTCTCAATGAAATTTGACCATTTTTATCTTCATCACCTGGCAACACTAGGAGCTAGAATTTTTTTTCCGTTTTTTTGACATTTCGAATTACACAGCCAAAAGTAAACGTGGGAGGTAATAATAATGTATGGGTGATGTTTTTGATTTTCCTTGGTGTCTATAGGAAAAATCCGAAACGTCAGAAATTCAAGATGGCGGCCGAGCTGAGCAGGTCAACTTTATTTTTGTTATCTGCACGTACCCAATATTGGACATGTTTTCGAATAATATTTGGACGACAAATACGATGAAATTGGAAAAAAATTAAAAAAACAAAATGGCCGCCGAGATTTTCGAATTTGAAAATTTTAAATTTTCGAGGTAACTTTACGGGAGTTTTTTGTTCAAGGAATTTAATCGTTCATTTTACAATTGACATCTATTGGCTTTGGTGTATTCTCAATTTTGACGAATTGTGTTACATTTTTTTTTATTCAAGATGGCGGACGCCGTGGTGGCCAGTTTGTAAAAAGAACAAAAAATGCTATTTTTCGGTGTGAAAATTTTGGTGGTTGGCAACGTTTCAGCGGATTACTTTGTACCGAGCGGTTGTGTAACTTGACTTGAAGTATTGCCAGGTTTTGTCAATTTTTTTTCTTTCATACAAATTTGTAATCTTTCCATTCAAAAACATGAAAAGTAGAAGGAGAAACTTTTTTGATTAAAATATTGACCCAGATATTTTACAGTGGCTGTCTCAATGACATTTGGCTATTTTTATCTTTACCACCTGGCAACACTGGGAGCTAGAATTTTTTTTTCAATTTTTTTCCTGGTCTTCATGTTTCGAATAGTGGAGCAAAAACTGTAGATCTGGAGTATCAATAATGTATGGAAGATTTATTCCTTATAGTATGGTGATTATGGGAAAAATATGAAATCACAATGTTGCCATACACAAAAATTGTTTTTCATGCCAATGAAATTTTATATCGAATATTTCAGTATGTTAGCACAGGTTAACGCCATTAAGTGTATAAATATTTGGTAGTTAGTAATAAATTGCAAATTTTGATGCTAAAAATTTTTGATGTTGCCATACAAAAAAAATAATTTCCAAACAAATATATTTTTGTATGTAAGATTTCGCGCATTTGTTTTCTTTCAATGTTGTAATAATGTATGACGCGTTTGAAGCTACTACTTCACTTTACTATTTATTGCAATAATCATTCAGTGTTGTCACACAAAAAATAAAAGTTTTCATACAAGTGTTTTACCCTATCAAATTTGCCTGAAAATAAGTAATTTTGCTTCGAATACTACAGCCTATTTACACTATTTAATGCAATTTTAATTTCTTTTAATCTGTAGATGCTCACAAATTGTAAATATTTGTAGAAAAATATTTTCGTGTTGCCATACAAAAAAAGTGATTTTCATACAAACAAATTTTTGTATGTTAAATTTTCAGGTTTTGTCTCCTTTTGATGTCAACAAATGGTATGAGCCGTTTGTAGAACTTATTGCACTGTATATGTTTTTGCAAAAATATTTCAATGTTGCCATACAAAAAATTTTTTTTTTCATACAAGTATTTAAATTTTGCCCGCGAAATCGGGTATTGTATGGAATATTTTAGCCTGTTGGCAACATTTTTCATAATTATAACTTTGAATTTATGTTAGACATAAATAATGTTAATGATTCATTGGAAATATATTTTTGTGTTGCCATACAAAAAAACGGAGTTTAATACAAAAATAAATTTAAATGTTAAATTTTAAATTGTTCTCACTATTTAACGATACTATAATGTTTGATGCGTTGCAAGGTACAACTATACTGAACATATTATTGAAAAAATATTTTAGGGTTGCCATACAAAAAATAATTTTTTTCTAACAAAATCTTTCAAGTATCGAATATGTCATGAAATTGTTATTTTGTATTCAACATTTCAGTCTGTCGGTGCTATTTAGGAACATTAAAATGTACTAGGCATTTGGAAGGACCAACAATTTGTTTATTTTGGTACCAAAAAATATCAGTGTTGTCATACAAAAAAAAAATTTTTTCATACAAATGCATTTTTCTATGTGATAGTTTGGGCTGAGTGTTCCTTTTGAGGTCATTACAATGTATGTAAGTTTGTAAGTACCAATATTTTGTACATATTTAAGTAACAATACTTTGGTGTTGTTATACAAAAATAATAATTTTCATACAAACGCTTTTTAATGTAAAATTTCAGGCTATTACGTCGTTTGGATTTTAGGTATGGGCCATTTCTAGGTACCAATTGCCATACAAACATTATAATTTTTTTTAATGTGTGAAATATTTTACAGTACCTATAGTCTCCTTTTGATATTAATACCCTTCAAAGTTAGGTACAATTCAGTGATTTTGAATAATATGACAGAATAAAGTTTTTTAAATAACGAATGAAATAAATACAATAAAATATAAAGTACTTATAAAATTAAATAGCAGCAAATATTACTGTTATATGCTTACTTTGATGAGCTTTTTTCATTTGTAGTTCCATCTTACGTTAGTTATTAATGGTCACTTTTATTTAAATACGTAAACCATTATAAAAAAAAATAACAAGGTTTAACTAAGTTCAAACTTACCATTACTGACTGTACGGCTATTCTATATGAAAATAATCTAAAGATTGTACTGGCCACTTATAGATCGTACTATCGTACTTTAAATTTAGAATAAAAAAACTCATGTACAAAATTTTGCGTTAATTGGCGGTAAATCGTTGCCTGTAGTTTCTTTTGGTTCGCAACAATTTTGTAAATTTTGTGTAATAATGTGGATTATTTTCAATTAATGACGTATTTGAATGTGTTTTTGTGAATTTTTTAAATTATCAGGCGAAATTTAAAAAATCACACGCACAACTTTCGGCATTTATTTTGAAGAGAAATTGGGTATGTAAGTACAAAGATTTTACAAAATGTTACTTTCGCCATATTTCACCACTAATTGATCAAATACCTAATTTATTAATTTACTTAGGGCCTCTTTCACCACCTTAAAGTAAGTAACAAGTACGCTAATTGTCGGTTAAAGTCACCCGTAACTTCAATTTCACGATGTTCGAGTAGCACTTATCATATGAGAAACTGACCTGTACTCATAGCCTTTACTTGCCAATTAACTTTACTTGGGATTACTCCGCTTTTATAACGACAACATTTTACCTGAAATACATGTTTTTTTCAACCCTCTTATGACCCAATGCTGGGCACAAATCTCCTCTAGAAAGTGGGAGGGATGTAGACCATAGTCCACCACGCTGGCCAAGAGTGGATAGGTGGATATCATGCCTTTGAGTGATTATGAGTAACTCTCAGGCAAGCATGGTGATTGAAAATATAGTAATTAAATATCAACAGCAATAAATACGCACATAAAAATTTTCTTTGTAAGAGCTGCGCGCCGGGGTTTGATCACGGTATATCCATGTCGGAGGCCGCGGTCTTACCCGTTCGGCCATCGCTGCTCAAGTACATATTTTATTTATATAATTTCTTCCGTTTAGACGTAATTCGTCATGCTAGGCTGCCTTTTTCATGTCCCACTAATGGGCACGGGTCTCTTCCCATTATAGGGGAAGCATGGAGCTTACTCCACCACGCTTTGCAATGAGGGTTGGCGGCCAACCAGCTTTCGGATGTTTTCGAACCGCCACAAGGCCTCTGACAAGATTTATCGACTACTACATAGCTATCGATATCACCCAAGTCCAACGGCTTAGCGTGTCTTTCGAAGCTTAGAATCGCGTTTGAATTTTGCCACTAGCAATCATCCATCTCACATGTTAATGACCATTTTATAGTCCTCGCGGTTTTAGTGGTCGCTACAGCCCATAGACATCTACAAATCTCAACCAAGACAATCTTGCCTAAGGTCGTTTACAGTTGCGTTGATACTTCTATAAGTTCCTTTATTTGGCTGCAACCCTTTTTGCGTCCCACTGCTGGGCATGGGTCCCTCCGCCTAATTGGGGAGGCCTGGAGCTTACTCCAATGCGGGCTGGTGGAGATGCGGGTTTGTGGCCAACCCGCTGCTGGGTGTTTTCAAACTGCCCATAAGGCCTCCGACAAGGTGTAACGACTGTTATTTATCGACCACAACCAGGACCGACGGCTAAACGTGCCCACCGAAGCACGGAAATGCGCATGAAATTTTTTGCCACTAGCGGTCACCCATCTCATACCCAACCGAGCCCGTTTTGCTTAGTTGCATAAATCGTTTGCGTTCTACGCTAACCACCGGGCTATGCACGCCTCACTTCACTTCACGTTGCTTTATTTAGGTGATCATAAATAAATATTCGTAGTATCTAAATATAATACAGTTGTTTCACGGAAGAAATGGATTCAGCAGTAGGTCTTTAGTTCCATCCACATAAAGGTGTGGCCAGCAACTGCATATGTTATGATAGACTCAGCGATAGTACTTTCTCGGTTACAATCACAGAGAGAAGTGTGGCCGGCACACACAACTTTTGACTGAAACACAACAGAACAGAGTTGATTCAAGCTGCTTCTACATTTCTAAAACCCCGAATTGGAACAGAACGGTGAAGAAAGCTCAAAGCCTTCCTCGTAATCGTCGTCTCATTGTTTATCTTATAATAGCGTATCTCGGCGATTATAAATTTGAAAAAATGCTTTATCCTGTTTGTATTTTGCACTGGATTTATGTAAAAAAAAAGGATTCCGGTCATCACCCATGCTTCTTTTACACTCATAGCCCCACAGTTGGATATATATACCCTGTGTCGTGGGAACCATGGATACACACACACAAAAACAGAAACACAAACAGATCGAGACCAGAAATTTTAAATTAATTATTCAAATTTCTGCTTCGCGGGAATCGAGCCCGGGACCGTCTGACCGGCAATCAGGCATGGTTACCATTGCGTCACATGGGTATATAAGATAGACAGTTTGGGATACTCCTCACTTCACTACTCGGTTAACCTGCAAGAGGCCCTGACGTCATTGAATCATTGTCACCACTAATATAACTTGATGACTTTTCAATGCGTGAAATATGTTTTAACGGTTTTTATTCTCTAACTACAGATAATAGTTTGTTGTTGATAGATCATTTGGTTGTTTGTCTGAAAACATAGATATCAATAATTGCTGCCATATCAATAAATAACTAGCTTAAAATTTTATTCAAATATACGACAAAAAGGATGCCACGCGAGCAGCTTGCTGCGAGCGCAACACGCGCAACCTAGTTATATTATATAATCTTAAAAGGATTCGATTTTCACCGCCCCCCCTCTCCCCCAAGGAGCTCGATACGGTCAAAGTGATGTATGAGGGGTTTCCCCTATCCCCTCTCGGGAGTAACGGAAAAATTTCCAAATTTAAAAATTCAAGATGGCGGCCGAGTTTGAAATGTCAAATTTTTTATTTATTCCTTTATTCCTCATATGGGTGTCGTTTTCGGATAATTTTGGGGTGCAGATTACGAAAAAAATGGCCTTTTTTGGAAATACAAGATGGCGGCGCGGATACGTTTGGTTAAATTTTTGCCCTTTTCGAGGTGTTTTTGAGGAGCTGTCATTTGGTGATTTTTAGATATATTTTTGAATTTTTTTCTAAAATGGCTTGGAAATACCCTGAATTTTGGCGAAAGGAGGGTAGTAATTTTTTTAAACAAGATGGCGGATGCGTGGCGGCCATTTTGTAAAAAGTGCGAAAAACACCATTTTTCGAGGGGAAATATCTTAAGGTTGGCAACATTTGATCGGGTTGCTTTGTTCGAGGCGATTGTGGGACTCTACTCAAAGTGTTGCCAGGTTTGGTCGACTTTTTTTCCTTTCATACATTTTTTTGAACTTTCCATTCAAAAACATGAAAAGTAGAAGGAGAAAATTTTTTTTATATTTTTTTTTATTAGCAGACGTAAAGTGATGCCCTAAATGACATTTGACCATTTTTGAAGACGTCGACTGGCAACACTGGCCGCAGGAATTTTTTTCCCATTTCACACATTGTCTATTACCACGGAGCGGAGAGTGGCGGGGGGTGAATATGATGTATGGGTGATATTATTGGTTGATCTTCGTGTCTATGGGAAAAATCCGAAACGTCAAAAATTCAAGATGGCGGCCGAGCTGAGCAGATAACTATTTTTTTTTTATTCGCACCGACCCGAGATGGGTGTCGTTTTCGAGTAAAAGCGGGACAAAAAAAACGAAAAAAATTGAAAAAATTGAAAAAACAAGATGGCCGCCGAGATACATAAAACTGAATTTTTCCGATTTTCGAGGTGTGTTTGCGGGGTCGCCATTTTGTGGGTTTTTGACATTTAAGTATGCTTTTTTTACTTTTGTATCTGGCACATGCTCAATTTTGACAGATTGGAATTTAGTATTTTTTTGAACAAGATGGCTGACCCACATCGGCCATTTTGTAAAACATACGAAAAATCGAGTTTTTTGACGTGCTTTTTTTCTGGGTTGCCAACATTTCAGCGGATTTTGTTGTACTGATCTGTTGTGTAGATTGACTCGAAGTGTTGCCAGGTTTTGTCAATTTTTTTTTCTTTCATACAAAATTGGAAACCTCCCATACAAAAACATGAAAAGTGGAAGGAGAAACATTTTTGATTAAAATATTGAGCCAGGTATTTTTAAGGGGCTGTCTCAATGACATTTGACCATTTTTATCTTCATCACCTGGCAACACTAGGAGCTAGAATTTTTTTTCCGTTTTTTCGACATTTCGAATTACACAGCCAAAAGTAAACATGGGAGGTAATAATAATGTATGGGTGATATTTTTGATTTACCCTCGTGTCTATAGGAAAAATCCGAAACGTCAGAAATTCAAGATGGCGGCCGAGCTGAGCAGGTCAACTTTATTTTTGTTTTCTGCACGTACCCAATATTGGAATTGTTTTCGCATAATGTTGGGTCTACAAATATGATGAAATTAGAAAAAAAAGAAAAAACAAAATGGCCGCCGAGATTTTTTAATTTGAAATTTTTAAATTTTCGAGGTAACTTTACGGGAGTTTTTTGTACAAGAAATTTAATGGTTCATTTTACAATTGACATCTGTTGGCTTTGGTGTACTCTCAATTTTGACAGATTGAGTTGGATTTTTTTTATTCAAGATGGCGGACGCCGTGGTGGCCAGTTTGTAAAAAGAACAAAAAATGCTATTTTTCGATGGGAAAAATTTGGTGGTTGGCAACATTTCAGCGGATTACTTTGTACTGAGCGGTTATGTAACTTGACTTGAAGTATTGCCAGGTTTTGTCATTTTTTTTTCTTTCATACAAATTTGTAAACTTTCCATTCAAAAACATGAAAAGTAGAAGGAGAAACATTTTTGATTAAAATATTGACCCAGATATTTTAAAGTGGCTGTCTCAATGACATTTGGCTATTTTTATCTTTACCACTTGGCAACACTGGGAGCTAGAATTTTTTTTCAATTTTTTTCCTGGTCTTCATGTTTCGAATAGTGGAGCAAAAACTGTAGATCTGGAGTATCAACAATGTATGAGAGATTTATTCCTTATAGTATGGTGATTATGGGAAAAATATGAAATTACAATGTTGCCATACACAAAAATTGTTTTTCATGCCAATGAAATTTTATATCGAATATTTCAGTGTGTTACCACAAGCTAACGCAATTGAGTGTGTAAATATTTGGTAGTTAGTAATAAGTTGCAAATTTTGATGTAAAAAAAATTCAATGTTGCCATACAAAAACAATAATTTCCAAACAAATATATTTTTGTATGTAAGATTTCGCGCATTTGTTTTCTTTCAATGTTGTTACAATGTATGACGCGTTTGATCCCACTACTTGTCTTTACTAATTATTGGAATAATCTCTGAAAGGTGCCATACAAAAAATAAAAGTTTTCATACAAGTGATTTACCCTATCAAATTTGCCAGAAAATAGGTAATTTTACTTCGAATACTACAGTCTGTTCAAACTATTTAATGCAATTTTAATTTCTTTGAATCTGTAGATGCTCACAAATTGTAAATATTTGTAGAAAAATATTTTCGTGTTGCCATACAAAAAAAATGATTTTCATACAAACAAATTTTTGTATGTTAAATTTTCAGGTTTTTTCTCCATTTTACGTCAACAAATTGTATGAGGCGTTTGTAGAACTTATTGCACTGTATACGTTTTTGCAAAAATATTTCAATGTTGCCATACAAAAAATATTTTTTTTCATACAACTATTTAAAATTTTCCCGACAAATCGGGTATTGTATGGAATATTTTAGCCTGTTGGCAACATTTAGCATAATTATAAAATTTAATCTACGGTAGATAAAAATAATTTTAATGTTGCAGTGAAAATATATTTTAGGGTTGCCATACAAAAAAACCGTCTTTCACACAAAAATATATTTATAAGTCAAATTTCAAATTGTTGCTTCTTTTTAACGACACTACATTGTATGAAGCGTTGCAAGATACAACTATGCTGTATATATTATTGAAAAAATATTTTAGGGTTACCATACAAAAAAATAAAATTTTCTTACAAAATCTTTCAAGCATCGAATATGCCATGAAATTGTTATTTTGTATTCAACATTTCAGTCCGTCAGTGCTATTTAAGAACATTAAAATGTTCTAGGCTGGAATAAATAGTTCTAGGGAGGACGAACAATTTGTTTATTTTGGTATCAAAAAATATCAGTGTTGCCATACAAAAAATAATAATTTTCATACAAAGGCATTTTTCTATGTGATAGTTTGGGCTGAGTGTTTCTTTTGACGTCATTACAATGTATGTAGGTTTGTAAGTACTAAAATTTTGTGCATATTTAAGTAATAATACTTTAGTGTTGTCATACAAAAAATAATAATTTTCATACAAACTCTTATTTAATGTAATATTTCGGGTTATTATGTCGTTTTGATTTTAGTGCAATGTATGGGCCATTTCTTGGTACCATTTCACCTTACATGTCGTTGCAAAAATATTTCTGTGTTGCCATACAAAAATTATACATTTTATACAAATGCTTTTTGTGTGAAATATTTTACAGTATAGTCTCCTTTTGATATGAATACCCTTCAAAGTTAGGAACAATTCAGTGATTTTGAATAATATGACAGAATAAAGTTTTTTAATTAAAATGATGTAAAGTATTTATATTACAATTAAATTAATACTTTAAAATATAAAGTACGTATAAAATCAATAACTGCTTAATAGTAATATGATTACATTGATGACTTGTTTTCATCTGTAGTTCCATCTTACATTATTTATTATTGGTCACTTTTATTTAAATACTTACGTCAAACATTATAAAAAAATAACAAGGTTTAACCAAGTTGAAACTTACCGTTACTGACTGTACGGCTATTCTAAATAAAAATAATCTAAAGATTGTACTGGCCACTTATAGATATTCTAAATTTGGAATTAAAAAAACTCATGTTCAAAATTTTAAGATAATTGGCGGTAAATAGTTGCTTCAAATTTCTTTTGATTCTCGCAACCATTTTGTAAATTTTGCGTAATAATGTGGATTGTTTTCAATTAGTGATCTATTTGAATGTGTTTGAATGTGTATTTGTGGATTTTTTTAATTTCGCGTAATAAGCACAACTTTCGGCATTAATTTTGAAGAGAAATTGGGTATGTACAAAGATTTTACAAAATTAACATATTGTTCGCAATATTTCACCTTTGACCACTAATTGATCAAATACCTAATTTAATAATTTACATACCAAACTAATTTCATGTCAAGAGTAATATATGTATATTATTTTTTAGTTGAATCGTGTTGCTCTGCGCTAGATTAAATAATATGATTACATACTATGTTATTACCTTAATGTATTAAATTATTTCGAGAATATTAAGCTCTTTCTGCCAAGAGTGTTTTAAACGCTTTTATAAAGAACATACACGTAAAAGTGTTTTTTTAATGATAGAACCAGTTTCCTTTTTTATTTTATGTTTCTGGTTCCTTGCATACATTGTGTTCTTTAAACTTCGGAATATAGACGTTTTTATAATGACTTAATAATTTAGCTGAAATACATATTTTTTCAACCCTCTTATGACCCAATTCACCCAATGCTGGGCACTAATCTCCTCTAAAAAGTGGGATGGATGTAGACCTTAGTCCACCACGCCGGCCAAGAGTGGATAGGTGGATATCATGCCTTTGAATAATTATGAGTAACTCTCAGGCATACGTGGTGATTGAAAATATGGTAATTAAATATCAACAGCAATAAATACGCACATAAAAATTTTCTTTGTAAGAGCTCAAAGCCGAGGTTTGATCACGGTATATCCATGTCGGAGGCCGCGGTCTTTCCCGCTCGGTCATCGCTCCTCAAGAATATATTTTATTTATATTATTTCTTCCGTTTCGACGTAATTCGTAATGCAAGGCTGCCTTTTCGTGTCCCACTAATGGGCATGGGTCTCTGCTCAGTATCAGGGACGCATGGAGCTTACTCCACCACGCTCTGTAATGAAGGTTGGCGGCCAACCAGCTGTCAGATGTTTTCGAACCGCCACTAGGCCTCTGACAAAGTTTGACGACTACTACATAGCTATTGATATAACCCAGGTCCAACGGCTTAGTGTATCTTTCGAAGCTTAGAAACGCGCTTGAAATTTGACACCAGCGGTCATCCTACTCTCACGTTAATGACCATTTGTAGTCCTCGCGGTGTATGTGGTTGCTACAGCCCATGGACATCTACATATCTCAACCAAGCCATTCTTGCCTGAGGTCGTATACAGTTGCGTTCATACTTGTATACGTTGATTTATGTAGGTTATTATAAATGAATATTCGTAGGATCTAAATATAATAGAATTGCTTCACGGTAGAAATGGGTTCAGTGGTAGTATGTCCTTAGTTCCATCCACATAAAAGTGTGGCAAGCAACTGCATCTGTCCTTTGAAACACAATAGAGTTGCTTCAGGGCAGAAATGAGTTAAGTGGTAGTATTTCATTAGTTACAACCACAAATAAACGTGTGGCCGACAGCCGCACCTTTCCCTCGAAACTCAATAGAGATGCTTTAGGACAGGAATGGATTCAGCGGTACCTCCTCAGTTACGACAGATAGTGATAGAAAAGTGTGGTCATCAATTACACCTGTCCTCCGAAACACGATAGAGTTACTAATTAGCAGGTAGTATTTTCTCGGTCACAACCACAGATAAAAGTGTGGCCAAGGACTGAACCTGTCCACAAAACACAATAAAGTTGGTTTAGACCTAAAAAGAATTCAGCGGTTGTATTTCTCGGTTACAACCACAAAGTGAAGTATGGCCGGCACCCACAACTTTCGACTGAAACACAACAGAGATGCTTCAAATTATTTCTACATAATATCTAAAAACCCAAATATAAATAGAATTATAAAGTGTGCTTCTACGTAAGCAAATGCTACCACAAATAAAAGTGTAGCCGGCAACCGCACCATGCCACCAAAACACACTAGAGTTGCTTCAACACATAAAAGTTTGGCTGGCAACCACACCTTTCCACGGAAACACAATACAATCACAGATAGTGAGTGGCCAGCCACCGCATCTTTCAGGCGAAACACAATAGAAATTCTTCAGGAGAGAAATGTATTCAGCGGTAGTACCTCCTCAGTTACATGCACAAATAAAAGTATGGTCAGCAATTGCACCTGTCCAACGAAAACGATAGAGTTACTTAAACAAATAAAAGGGTTGTCGGCAGCCGCTTTCATCCACCGAAACACAATAGAGTTACTTAAGGGCAGAAAGACTCAGCGATAGTACTTTCTCGATTTTAACCAGATAAAAGTGTGACCAGCAAGTGCGGCTGCCTACCGAAACAAAATAGAGTTGCTTTAGAGCTGAAACAGATTCAGCGGTAGTATTTTCCTGTAGTTTCGGGATTAAGAATACAGCTACGGTATCCCCTGCCTGATCGTAATACGCGACTAAAAGGGAGCTTCCGGGGCTGCGAGCGGTGAGAATGGGAGCTCGACCCGTCCAGCCAGCAGCCCCGGGAAGGACGGCGGTGTGTGCGTGGCCGCATGCCGCCGTAAGCAGCGGAAGGTGCAGGAGAGCACATCTGCTCTCCCAAAGATCCCGTTCCAGGGTGTCGCGTATGGAGGACACCGGTGCGTTCCACGAGAGATCCCGGAGTCCTCCCCAAGCGCAGAGGCAGGCCACCGAGGGGGTTTTATTGAGGTCAAATCCCGCATGGCCCAGTATCCTCTCCCAAGGTGCTGGGTACCTTTTGAAGGTTTCACCCCCGATACAAAAAAAAAGGTTACAATCACAGAGAGAGCTGTGGCCGGCACCCACAACTTTCCACTGAAACACAACAAAACAGAGTTGCTTCAAGTTGCTTCACACATCTAAAACCCCGACTTGGCGACTCATTGCCCCAGAGTAGGGTAGATATACCATGTGTTGTCAGTACCAAGGACCCACACAAAGACAGAAACACAAACAGACCGGGAACAGAAATTTTACACTCATCATTTAAATTTCTGCTTCGAAGGGAATCGAACTCGGGATCCCCTGATAGGCAGTCTGGCATGGTAAACATTTCGTCACACGGGTATATAAAATACACAGTTTGGAATACTCCTCACCTCACTACCTACCCGGTTAACCTGCAATAGAAATGAAATGAAATGAAATGAAATGAAATGAAATGAAATGAAATGAAATGAAATGAAATGAAAATATTTTATTTGCACAAATATGGGTAGCAAAAAAGGTTTTACAAAAATATTTAGATCGCCATATTTACCCTTTAGGGTGTACAAATTTTATTGTAAAAGTTATATAATAAAATTACAAGTTAAATTATAAACTAATTATGTAGACTTTCCAGACTTTAATTTACCATTACACAATAATTTTGACTGTTCTATAAACTATGGTATAACGATATTATATACAGAGAATAATTTGTTGATTAAATTGAAATGAGTAGACTAGATCATCTCGGTTCTTTGCCTGAAAACAAAGATATCAATTGTTGCTACATAAATAAACTAGATCATCTCGGTTCTTTGCCTGAAAACAAAGATATCAATTGTTGCTACATAAATAAATAACTAACTAAAAATTTTGCTACCGAAATACGACAAAAAGGATGCCACGCGAGCAGCTTGCTGCGAGCGCAACACGCACAACCTAGTTATATTATATAATCTTAAAAGGATTCGATTTTCACCGCCCCCCCTCTCCCCCAAGGAGCTCGATACGGTCAAAGTGATGTATGAGGGGTTTCCCCTATCCCCTCTCGGGAGTAACGGAAAAATTTCGAAATTTAAAAATTCAAGATGGCGGCAGAGTTTGAAGTGTCAAAATTTTTATTTATTTCCCTATGCCCAATATGGGTGTCGTTTTCGAATAACTTTGGGGTGGAGATTACGAAAAAAATGGCCGTTTTTGGAAATTCAAGATGGCGGCGCGGATATGTTTGTTTAAATTTTTGCCCTTTTCGAGGTGCGTTTGAGGAGCTGTCATTTGGTGGTTTTTAGATACATTTTTGATATTTTTTCTAAAATGTCTTGGAAATACCCTGAAATCTGGCAAAATGAGGGTGGTAATTTTTTTAAACAAGATGGCGGACGTGTGGCGGCCATTTTGTAAAAAGTTCGAAAAACACCATTTTTCGAGGGGAAATATCTCGAGGTTGGCAACATTTGATCGGGTTGCTTTGTTCGAGGCGATTATGGGACTTTATTCAAGGTGTTGCCAGGTTTGGTCGACTTTTTTTCCTTTCATACATTTTTTTGAACTTTCCATTCAAAAACATGAAAAGTAGAAGGAGAAGATTTTTTAGTAAAAAAAATTAATTGGCAGACGTATTGTGATGCTCACAATGACATTTGATCATTTTTGAAGACTTCGACTGGCAACACTGGTCGCAGGAATTTTTTTCCCATTTCACACATTGTCTATTACCAGGGAGCGGAGAGTGGTGGGGGGTGAATATGATGTATGGGTGATATTATTGGTTGACTTTCGTGTCTATGGGAAAAATCCGAAACGTCAGAAATTCAAGATGGCGGCCGAGCTGAGCAGGTGAATATTTTTTTTTATTCGCACTGACCCGAGATGAGTATCGGTTTCGAATGAATGTGGGACAAGAAAAACGAAAAAAATTGAAAAAATTGAAAAAACAAGATGGCCGCCGAAATACATAAAATTGAATTTTTACGATTTTCGAGGTGTGTTTGCGGGGTCGCCATTTTGTGGGTTTTTGACATTTAAGTATGCTTTTTTTACTTTTGTCTCTGGCACATGCTCAATTTTGACAGATTGGAATCTATTATTTTTTTGAACAAGATGGCTGACCTGCATCGGCCATTTTGTAAAACATACGAAAAATCGAGTTTTTTGACGTGAATTTTTTCCAGGTTGGCAACATTTCAGCGGATTTCGTTGTACCGATCGGTTATGTAACTTGACTCGAAGTATTGCCAGGTTTTGTCAATTTTTTTTTCTTTCATACAAAATTGGAAACCTCCCATACAAAAACATGAAAAGTGGAAGGAGAAACATTTTTGATTAAAATATTGAGCCAGATATTTTTTAGGGGCTGTCTCAATGAAATTTGACCATTTTTATCTTCATCACCTGGCAACACTAGGAGCTAGAATTTTTTTTCCGTTTTTTTGACATTTCGAATTACACAGCCAAAAGTAAACGTGGGAGGTAATAATAATGTATGGGTGATGTTTTTGATTTTCCTTGGTGTCTATAGGAAAAATCCGAAACGTCAGAAATTCAAGATGGCGGCCGAGCTGAGCAGGTCAACTTTATTTTTGTTATCTGCACGTACCCAATATTGGACATGTTTTCGAATAATATTTGGACGACAAATACGATGAAATTGGAAAAAAATTAAAAAAACAAAATGGCCGCCGAGATTTTCGAATTTGAAAATTTTAAATTTTCGAGGTAACTTTACGGGAGTTTTTTGTTCAAGGAATTTAATCGTTCATTTTACAATTGACATCTATTGGCTTTGGTGTATTCTCAATTTTGACGAATTGTGTTACATTTTTTTTTATTCAAGATGGCGGACGCCGTGGTGGCCAGTTTGTAAAAAGAACAAAAAATGCTATTTTTCGGTGTGAAAATTTTGGTGGTTGGCAACGTTTCAGCGGATTACTTTGTACCGAGCGGTTGTGTAACTTGACTTGAAGTATTGCCAGGTTTTGTCAATTTTTTTTCTTTCATACAAATTTGTAATCTTTCCATTCAAAAACATGAAAAGTAGAAGGAGAAACTTTTTTGATTAAAATATTGACCCAGATATTTTACAGTGGCTGTCTCAATGACATTTGGCTATTTTTATCTTTACCACCTGGCAACACTGGGAGCTAGAATTTTTTTTTCAATTTTTTTCCTGGTCTTCATGTTTCGAATAGTGGAGCAAAAACTGTAGATCTGGAGTATCAATAATGTATGGAAGATTTATTCCTTATAGTATGGTGATTATGGGAAAAATATGAAATCACAATGTTGCCATACACAAAAATTGTTTTTCATGCCAATGAAATTTTATATCGAATATTTCAGTATGTTAGCACAGGTTAACGCCATTAAGTGTATAAATATTTGGTAGTTAGTAATAAATTGCAAATTTTGATGCTAAAAATTTTTGATGTTGCCATACAAAAAAAATAATTTCCAAACAAATATATTTTTGTATGTAAGATTTCGCGCATTTGTTTTCTTTCAATGTTGTAATAATGTATGACGCGTTTGAAGCTACTACTTCACTTTACTATTTATTGCAATAATCATTCAGTGTTGTCACACAAAAAATAAAAGTTTTCATACAAGTGTTTTACCCTATCAAATTTGCCTGAAAATAAGTAATTTTGCTTCGAATACTACAGCCTATTTACACTATTTAATGCAATTTTAATTTCTTTTAATCTGTAGATGCTCACAAATTGTAAATATTTGTAGAAAAATATTTTCGTGTTGCCATACAAAAAAAGTGATTTTCATACAAACAAATTTTTGTATGTTAAATTTTCAGGTTTTGTCTCCTTTTGATGTCAACAAATGGTATGAGCCGTTTGTAGAACTTATTGCACTGTATATGTTTTTGCAAAAATATTTCAATGTTGCCATACAAAAAAATTTTTTTTTCATACAAGTATTTAAATTTTGCCCGCGAAATCGGGTATTGTATGGAATATTTTAGCCTGTTGGCAACATTTTTCATAATTATAACTTTGAATTTATGTTAGACATAAATAATGTTAATGATTCATTGGAAATATATTTTTGTGTTGCCATACAAAAAAACGGAGTTTAATACAAAAATAAATTTAAATGTTAAATTTTAAATTGTTCTCACTATTTAACGATACTATAATGTTTGATGCGTTGCAAGGTACAACTATACTGAACATATTATTGAAAAAATATTTTAGGGTTGCCATACAAAAAATAATTTTTTTCTAACAAAATCTTTCAAGTATCGAATATGTCATGAAATTGTTATTTTGTATTCAACATTTCAGTCTGTCGGTGCTATTTAGGAACATTAAAATGTACTAGGCATTTGGAAGGACCAACAATTTGTTTATTTTGGTACCAAAAAATATCAGTGTTGTCATACAAAAAAAAAATTTTTTCATACAAATGCATTTTTCTATGTGATAGTTTGGGCTGAGTGTTCCTTTTGAGGTCATTACAATGTATGTAAGTTTGTAAGTACCAATATTTTGTACATATTTAAGTAACAATACTTTGGTGTTGTTATACAAAAATAATAATTTTCATACAAACGCTTTTTAATGTAAAATTTCAGGCTATTACGTCGTTTGGATTTTAGGTATGGGCCATTTCTAGGTACCAATTGCCATACAAACATTATAATTTTTTTTAATGTGTGAAATATTTTACAGTACCTATAGTCTCCTTTTGATATTAATACCCTTCAAAGTTAGGTACAATTCAGTGATTTTGAATAATATGACAGAATAAAGTTTTTTAAATAACGAATGAAATAAATACAATAAAATATAAAGTACTTATAAAATTAAATAGCAGCAAATATTACTGTTATATGCTTACTTTGATGAGCTTTTTTCATTTGTAGTTCCATCTTACGTTAGTTATTAATGGTCACTTTTATTTAAATACGTAAACCATTATAAAAAAAAATAACAAGGTTTAACTAAGTTCAAACTTACCATTACTGACTGTACGGCTATTCTATATGAAAATAATCTAAAGATTGTACTGGCCACTTATAGATCGTACTATCGTACTTTAAATTTAGAATAAAAAAACTCATGTACAAAATTTTGCGTTAATTGGCGGTAAATCGTTGCCTGTAGTTTCTTTTGGTTCGCAACAATTTTGTAAATTTTGTGTAATAATGTGGATTATTTTCAATTAATGACGTATTTGAATGTGTTTTTGTGAATTTTTTAAATTATCAGGCGAAATTTAAAAAATCACACGCACAACTTTCGGCATTTATTTTGAAGAGAAATTGGGTATGTAAGTACAAAGATTTTACAAAATGTTACTTTCGCCATATTTCACCACTAATTGATCAAATACCTAATTTATTAATTTACTTAGGGCCTCTTTCACCACCTTAAAGTAAGTAACAAGTACGCTAATTGTCGGTTAAAGTCACCCGTAACTTCAATTTCACGATGTTCGAGTAGCACTTATCATATGAGAAACTGACCTGTACTCATAGCCTTTACTTGCCAATTAACTTTACTTGGGATTACTCCGCTTTTATAACGACAACATTTTACCTGAAATACATGTTTTTTTCAACCCTCTTATGACCCAATGCTGGGCACAAATCTCCTCTAGAAAGTGGGAGGGATGTAGACCATAGTCCACCACGCTGGCCAAGAGTGGATAGGTGGATATCATGCCTTTGAGTGATTATGAGTAACTCTCAGGCAAGCATGGTGATTGAAAATATAGTAATTAAATATCAACAGCAATAAATACGCACATAAAAATTTTCTTTGTAAGAGCTGCGCGCCGGGGTTTGATCACGGTATATCCATGTCGGAGGCCGCGGTCTTACCCGTTCGGCCATCGCTGCTCAAGTACATATTTTATTTATATAATTTCTTCCGTTTAGACGTAATTCGTCATGCTAGGCTGCCTTTTTCATGTCCCACTAATGGGCACGGGTCTCTTCCCATTATAGGGGAAGCATGGAGCTTACTCCACCACGCTTTGCAATGAGGGTTGGCGGCCAACCAGCTTTCGGATGTTTTCGAACCGCCACAAGGCCTCTGACAAGATTTATCGACTACTACATAGCTATCGATATCACCCAAGTCCAACGGCTTAGCGTGTCTTTCGAAGCTTAGAATCGCGTTTGAATTTTGCCACTAGCAATCATCCATCTCACATGTTAATGACCATTTTATAGTCCTCGCGGTTTTAGTGGTCGCTACAGCCCATAGACATCTACAAATCTCAACCAAGACAATCTTGCCTAAGGTCGTTTACAGTTGCGTTGATACTTCTATAAGTTCCTTTATTTGGCTGCAACCCTTTTTGCGTCCCACTGCTGGGCATGGGTCCCTCCGCCTAATTGGGGAGGCCTGGAGCTTACTCCAATGCGGGCTGGTGGAGATGCGGGTTTGTGGCCAACCCGCTGCTGGGTGTTTTCAAACTGCCCATAAGGCCTCCGACAAGGTGTAACGACTGTTATTTATCGACCACAACCAGGACCGACGGCTAAACGTGCCCACCGAAGCACGGAAATGCGCATGAAATTTTTTGCCACTAGCGGTCACCCATCTCATACCCAACCGAGCCCGTTTTGCTTAGTTGCATAAATCGTTTGCGTTCTACGCTAACCACCGGGCTATGCACGCCTCACTTCACTTCACGTTGCTTTATTTAGGTGATCATAAATAAATATTCGTAGTATCTAAATATAATACAGTTGTTTCACGGAAGAAATGGATTCAGCAGTAGGTCTTTAGTTCCATCCACATAAAGGTGTGGCCAGCAACTGCATATGTTATGATAGACTCAGCGATAGTACTTTCTCGGTTACAATCACAGAGAGAAGTGTGGCCGGCACACACAACTTTTGACTGAAACACAACAGAACAGAGTTGATTCAAGCTGCTTCTACATTTCTAAAACCCCGAATTGGAACAGAACGGTGAAGAAAGCTCAAAGCCTTCCTCGTAATCGTCGTCTCATTGTTTATCTTATAATAGCGTATCTCGGCGATTATAAATTTGAAAAAATGCTTTATCCTGTTTGTATTTTGCACTGGATTTATGTAAAAAAAAAGGATTCCGGTCATCACCCATGCTTCTTTTACACTCATAGCCCCACAGTTGGATATATATACCCTGTGTCGTGGGAACCATGGATACACACACACAAAAACAGAAACACAAACAGATCGAGACCAGAAATTTTAAATTAATTATTCAAATTTCTGCTTCGCGGGAATCGAGCCCGGGACCGTCTGACCGGCAATCAGGCATGGTTACCATTGCGTCACATGGGTATATAAGATAGACAGTTTGGGATACTCCTCACTTCACTACTCGGTTAACCTGCAAGAGGCCCTGACGTCATTGAATCATTGTCACCACTAATATAACTTGATGACTTTTCAATGCGTGAAATATGTTTTAACGGTTTTTATTCTCTAACTACAGATAATAGTTTGTTGTTGATAGATCATTTGGTTGTTTGTCTGAAAACATAGATATCAATAATTGCTGCCATATCAATAAATAACTAGCTTAAAATTTTATTCAAATATACGACAAAAAGGATGCCACGCGAGCAGCTTGCTGCGAGCGCAACACGCGCAACCTAGTTATATTATATAATCTTAAAAGGATTCGTTTTTCACTGGCCTCTCTCTCCCCCAAGGAGCTTGATACGGTTAAAGTGATGTATGAGGGATTTCCCCTATCCCCTCTCGGGAGTAACGGAAAAATTTCCAAATTTAAAAATTCAAGATGGCGGCCGAGTTTGAAATGTCAAATTTTTTATTTATTTCTCTATGCCCAATATGGGTGTCGTTTTCGGATAATTTTGGGGTGGAGATTACGAAAAAAATGGCCGTTTTTGGAAATTCAAGATGGCGGCGCGGATACGTTTGGTTAAATTTTTGCCCTTTTCGAGGTGTGTTTGAGGAGCTGTCATTCGGTGGTTTTTAGATTCATTTTTGATATTTTTTCTAAAATTGCTTGGAAATACCCTGAATTCTGGCAAAATGAGGATGGTAATTTTTTTAAACAAGATGGCGGATGCGTGGCGGCCATTTTGTAAAAAGTGCAAAAAACACCATTTTTCGAGGGGAAATATCTCGAGGTTGGCAACATTTGATCGGGTTGCTTTGTTCGAGGCGATTGTGTGACTCCGCTCAAAGTGTTGCCATGTTTGGTCGACTTTTTTTCCTTTCATACATTTTTTTGAACTTTCCATTCAAAAACATGAAAAGTAGAAGGAGAAGATTTTTTTACTGAAATTATTAAATTGGTAGACGTATTGTGATGCCTTCAATGACATTTGACCATTTTTGAAGACGTCGACTGGCAACACTGGCCACAGGATTTTTTTTCCCATTTCACACATTGTCTATTACCACGGAGCGGGGAGTGGTGGGGGGTGAATATGATGTATGGGTGATATTGTTGGTTGACTTTCGTGTCTATGGGAAAAATCCGAAACGTCAAAAATTCAAGATGGCGGCCGAGCTGAGCAGGTGAATATTTTTTTTTATTCGGACCGACCCGAGATGGGTGTCGGTTTCGAATAAGAGCGGGACAAAAAAAACGAAAAAAATTGAAAAAATTGAAAAAACAAGATGGCCGCCGAGATACATAAAATTGAATTTTTCCGATTTTCGAGGTGTGTTTGCGGGGTCGCCATTTTGTGGGTTTTTAACATTTAATTATGATTTTTTTAACTTTTGTCTCTGGCACATTCTCAATTTTGACAGATTGGAATCTATTATTTTTTTAAACAAAATGGCTGACCCACATCGGCCATTTTGTAAAACATACGAAAAATCGAGTTTTTTGACGTGAATTTTTGCCAGGTTGGCAACATTTCAGCGGAATTTGTTGTATGGATCGATTGTGTATCTTGACTCGAAGTGTTGCCAAGTTTTGTCAATTTTTTTTTCTTTCATACAAAATTGGAAACCTCCCATACAAAAACATGAAAAGTGGAAGGAGAAACATTTTTGATTAAAATATTGAGCCAGATATTTTTAAGGGGCTGTCTCAATGACATTTGACCATTTTTATCTTTATCACCTGGCAACACTAGGAGCTAGATTTTTTTTTCCGTTTTTTCGACATTTCGAATTACACAGCCAAACGTAAACATGGGAGGTAATAATAATGTATGGGTGGTATTTTTGATTTACCCTCGTGTCTATAGGAAAAATCCGAAACGTCAGAAATTCAAGATGGCGGCCGAGCTGAGCAGGTCAACTTCATTTTTGTTATCTGCATGTACCCAATATTGGACATGTTTTCGAATAATATTGGGACGACAAATACGATGAAATTAGAAAAAAATTAAAAAACAAAATGGCCGCCGAGATTTTTGAATTTGAAATTTTTAAATTTTCGAGGTAACTTTACGGGAGTTTTTTGTTCAAGGAATTTAATCGTTCATTTTACAATTGATATCTATTCGCTTTGGTGTATTCTCAATTTTGACATATTGGATTGGATTTTTTTTTATTCAAGATGGCGGACGTCGTGGTGGCCAGTTTGTAAAAAGAACAAAAAATGTAATTTTTCGATGGGAAAAATTTGGTAGTTGGCAACATTTCAGCGGATTACTTTGTATAGAGCGATTATGTAACTTGACTCGAAGTATTGCCCGGTTTTGTTATTTTTTTTTCTTTCATACAAATTTGTAAACTTTCCATTCAAAAACATGAAAAGTAGAAGGAGAAACATTTTTGATTAAAATATTGATCCATATATTTTAAAGTGGCTGTCTCAATGACATTTGGCTATTTTTATCTTTACCACCTGGCAACACTGGGAGCTAGAATTTTTTTTTCAATTTTATTCCTGGTCTTCATGTTTCGAATAGTGGAGCAAAAACTGTAGATCTGGAGTATCAACAATGTATGGGAGATTTATTCCTTATAGTATAGTGATTATGGGAAAAATATGATATCACAATGTTGCCATACACAAAAATTGTTTTTCATGCCAATGAAATTTTATATCGAATATTTCAGTGCGTTGCCACAGGCTAACGCCATTAAGTGTATAAATATTTGGTAGTTAGTAATAAACTGCAAATTTTGATGTAAAAAAATTTCAATGTTGCCATACAAAAATAATAAATTCCAAACAAATATATTTTTGTATGTAAGATTTCGCGCATTTGTTTTCTTTCAATGTTGTTACAATGTATGACGCGTTTGAAGCTACTACTTTACTTTACTTATTATTGCAATAATTACTGAGTGTTGCCATACAAAAAATAAAAGTTTTCATACAAGTGTTTTACCCTATCAAATTTGCCTGAAAATAAGTAATTTAGCTTCGAATACTACAGCCTATTTGCACTATTTAATGTAATTTTAATTACTTTGAATCTTTAGACACTCCCAAATTGTAAATATTTGTAGAAAAATATTTTCGTGTTGCCATACAAAAAAAGTGATTTTCATACAAACAAATTTTTGTATGTTAAATTTTCAGGTTTTATCTCCTTTTGATGTCAACAAATAGTATGAGGCGTTTGTAGAACTTATTGCACTGTATAAGTTTTTTCAAAAATATTTCAATGTTGCCATACAAAAAAAAAATTTTTTCATACAAGTATTTAAAATTTTCCCGACAAATCGGGTATTATATGGAATATTTTAGCCTGTTGGCAACATTTGGCATAATTATAACTTTGAATATATGGTAGATAAAAATAATGTTAATGTTTCAGTAAAAATATATTTTTGGGTTGCCATACAAAAAAATCGACTTTCATACAAAAATATATTTTTATGTCAAATTTCAAATTGTTGGCACTTTTTAACGATACTACAATGTATGAAGCGTTGCAAGATACAATCATACTGTATATATTATTGAAAAAAAATTCAGGGTTACCATACAAATAATATTTTCTTACAAAATCTTTCAAGTATCGAATATGCCATGAAATTGTTATTTTGTATTCAACATTTCGGTCCGTCAGTGCTATTTAAGAACATTAAAATGTTCTGGGCGTTTGGGAGGACGAACAATTTGTTTATTTTGGTACCAAAAAATATCAGTGTTGCCATACAAAAAATAATAATTTTCATACAAACGCATTTTTCTATGTGATATTTTGGTCTGAGTATTCCATTTGAGGTCATTACAATATATGGGGAGTTTGTAAGTACTAATATTTTGTACATATTATAATAATAATACTCTGGTGTTGTCGTACAAAAAATAATAATTTTCATGCAAACGCTTTTTTAATGTAACTTTCAGGCTATTACGTCGTTTTGATTTTAGTGTAATGTATGGGCCATTTCTAGGTACCAATTCACCTTACATGTCGTTGCAAAAATATTTCTGTGTTGCTATACAAAAATTATACATTTTTGTACAAATGCTTTTTTGTGTGAAATATTTTACAGTATAGTCTCCTTTTGATATGAATACCCTTCAAAGTTAGAAACAATTCAGTGATTTTGATTAATATGATGTGAATATTTTTTTTATTAAAATGGTTTTTAGTATTTATATTACAATTATTAAATTAATACTTTCAAATATAAAGTACGTATAAAATCAATAACAGCAAATATTATTGTAAGATGCTTACTTTTATGAGCTTTTTTCGTCTGTACTGTGCTGTAATCTTACATTAGTTATTATTGGTCACTTTTATTTAAATACGTCAAATATTATAAAAAAAAAATAGGTAACAAGTTTTAACCCAGTTCAAACTTACCATTACTGTCTATACGGCTATTGTATATAAAAATAATCTAAAGATTGTTCTGGCCACTTATAGATTGTACTCTAAATTTGGAATTTAAAAAACTCATGTTCAAAATTTTAAATTAATTGGCGGTAAATAGTTGCCTCAAGTTTCTTTTAGGTCCCGCAACCAACCATTTTGTAAATTTTGTGTAATAATGTGGTATATTTTCAATTAGTGATTTATTTGAATGTGTTTGAATGTGTATTTGTGGATTTTTTTTATTTCGCGTAATAAGCACAACTTTCGGCATTTCTATTGAAGAAAAATTGGGTATGTACAAAGATTTAACAAAATGTTACGCACCTTTAACCACTAATTGATCAAATACCTAATTTAATAATTTACTTACCAAACTAATTTCATGTCAAGAGTAATATTATAATTTTTAACTTGAATCGTGTTGCTCTACGTTAGATTAAATAACATGATTATTGATTACATACTATGTTATTACCTTTATGTATTAAATTATTTCGAAAATGTTAAGCTCCTTTTGCCAAGTGTTTTAAACGCTTTTATAAAGTACATACACGTAAAAGTGGTTTTGTTTTAATGATGGAATCAGTTTCCTTTTATATTTTATATTTCTGGTTCCTTGCGTACCTTACCTTAAATACATTATTTTTTCAATAATAAGTGAGAGGGATGTAAGTCACAGTCCACCACGCTAGCCAAGTGCGGATTGATGAATATCATGCCTTTGAGTTGTTATGAGTAACTCTCAGGCATGCGTGGTGATTGAAAAATTGGTTGGTTTGAAAATGGTAATTAAATATCACCATGTTTTCCCTCACCGTTAGGCAGCAATAAATACGCACATAAAAAATTATTCGTAAGAAGTGCGCGCCAGGGTTTGAACTCAATATCTTCCTGTCGGAGATGGCTTTCTTTCCCGCTTGGCTATCACTGCTCAAATAAATTGATTTATATTTTTTCCTTTTCGATGTAATTCGTAATGCAAGGCTGGAACCCTTTATGCGTCCGACTAATGGGCACGGGTATCTTCCCATAATTGGTGCGCATGGAGCTTACTCCACCACGCTGCTCTAATGCGGATTAATTGCCAACCAGCTGTCGGATGTTTTCAAACCCAAGGCCTCTGACAAGATTTTACGACTACTATTTTACGACCAACGGCTTGTTGTGTCTTTCGAAGCACAGAAACGCTCTAGAAATTTGCAACTAGCGGTCACCCATCTCACACGTAGTATCATTTGTAGTCCTTGCGGTGTTAGTGGTCGCTGCAACTCATGGACATCTACCTACACATCTCAAGCAAGCCATTCTTGCCTGAGGTCGTATAAAATTGCGTTGATACTAATTGTATTCAATATTCATTTTTCCTACTTCATGTAGGTGAGCATAAATTTATATTCGCAGTAGGTATCGAAACACAATAAGTTGCTTAAGGCGTGAATTTAACGGAAATACTTTCGTAGTTATAACGTTATACATTTGTAAGTGTGGCCAGCAACTGCAACTGTCCACCTAAATGAAATGAAATGATATGAAATGATCCCTCCCCTTCCCTTCCCTTCACTCCCGTTTACTTCCTCTTACTCCCGTTTCCTTCCCTCCCCCCCCCATTCGCTTCCCTCCTCCTCCCTTCCCTTCACTCCCCTTCCTACCCTTCCCTTTGAGTTTTTTGAGTGCTTTTATAAAATATTTAAAAGTTATAGCATTATTTTCGATGCAGCTTTCTTTGTACCTACTTTAAATATTTGGATTTTTTCACTGTTTTTATATTATAATTTTCTGTATGTGTCTGAGAAATGAAAAATATGGAAGTAGAGTGCTGCGCAGAAGAGTACAAGGTATTCCATTTGTTTGTAGAACTTCTCGCTTCTTTGCCCGGAAACGAAATTGTCAAATATTGCTATATGAATAAATAACTACATGATTGAGAATTTGTTACAAAAATCAAATAAAAGGATGCCACGCGAGCAGCTTGCTGCGAGCGCAACACGCGCAACCTAGTTATATTATATAATCTTAAAAGGATTCGTTTTTCACTGGCCTCTCTCTCCCCCAAGGAGCTTGATACGGTTAAAGTGATGTATGAGGAATTTCCCCTATCCCCTCTCGGGAGTAACGGAAAAATTTCCAAATTTAAAAATTCAAGATGGCGGCCGAGTTTGAAATGTCAAATTTTTTATTTATTTCCCTATGCCCAATATGGGTGTCGCTTTCGAATAATTTTGGGGTGGAGATTACGAAAAAAATGGCCGTTTTTGGAAATTCAAGATGGCGGCGCGGATATGTTTGGTTAAATTTTTGCCATTTTCGAGGTGTGTTTGACGAGCTGTCATTTGGTGGTTTTTAGATACATTTTTGATGTTTTTTATAAAATGTCTTGGAAATACCCTGAATTTTGGCAAAATGAGGGTGGTAATTTTTTTAAACAAGATGGCGGATGTGTGGCGGCCATTTTGTAAAAAGTGCGAAAAACACCATTTTTCGAGGGGAAATATCTCGAGGTTGGCAACATTTGATCGGGTTGCTTTGTTCGAGGCGATTGTGGGCCTCTACTCAAAGTGTTGCCAGGTTTGGTCGACTTTTTTCCCTTTCATACATTTTTATGAACTTTCCATTCAAAAACATGAAAAGTAGAAGGAGAAGATTTTTTAATAAAAAAAATTAATTGGCAGACGTACTGTGATGCCTTCAATGACATTTGACCATTTTTGAAGACGTCGACTGGCAACACTGGCCGCAGGAATTTTTTTCCCATTTCACACATTGTCTATTACCACGGAGCGGGGAGTGGTGGGGGGTGAATATGATGTATGGGTGATATTGTTGGTTGACTTTCGTGTCTATGGGAAAAATCCGAAATGTCAAAAATTCAAGATGGCGGCTGAGCTGAGCAGGTGAATATTTTTTTTTTATTCGGACCGACCCAAGATGGGTATCGGTTTCGAATAAGAGCGGGACAAGAAAAACGAAAAAAATTGAAAAAATTGAAAAAACAAGATGGCTGCCGAGATACATAAAATTGAATTTTTCCGATTTTCGAGGTGTGTTTGCGGGGTCGCCATTTTGTGGGTTTTTAACATTTAATTATGTTTTTTTCACTTTTGTCTCTGGCATATGCTCAATTTTGACAGATTGGAATCTATTATTTTTTAAACAAAATGGCTGACCCACATCGGCCATTTTGTAAAACATACGAAAAATCGAGTTTTTTGACGTGAATTTTTGCCAGGTTGGCAACATTTCAGCGGAATTTGTTGTATGGATCGATTGTGTATCTTGACTCGAAGTGTTGCCAGGTTTTGTCAATTTTTTTTTCTTTCATACAAAATTGGAAACCTCCCACACAAAAACATGAAAAGTGGAAGGAGAAACATTTTTGATTAAAATATTGAGCCAGATATTTTTAAGGGGCTGTCTCAATGACATTTGACCATTTTTATCTTTATCACCTGGCAACACTAGGAGCTAGATTTTTTTTTCCGTTTTTTCGACATTTCGAATTACACAGCTAAACGTAAACATGGGAGGTAATAATAATGTATGGGTGATATTTTTGATTTACCCTCGTGTCTATAGGAAAAATCCGAAACGTCAGAAATTCAAGATGGCGGCCGAGCTGAGCAGGTCAACTTTATTTTTGTTTTCTGCACGTACCCAATATTGGACATGTTTTCGAATAATATTGGAACGACAAATACGATAAAATTAGAAAAAAATGAAAAAACAAAATGGCCGCCGAGATTTTTGAATTTGAAATTTTTAAATTTTCGAGGTAACTTTACGGGAGTTTTTTGTTCAAGGAATTTAATCGTTCATTTTACAATTGATATCTATTCGCTTTGGTGTATTCTCAATTTTGACATATTGGATTGGATTTTTTTTATTCAAGATGGCGGACGCCGTGGTGGCCAGTTTGTAAAAAGAACAAAAAATGCTATTTTTCGGTGTTAAAATTTTGGTGGTTGGCAACGTTTCAGCGGATTACTTTGTACCGAGCGGTTGTGTAACTTGATTTGAAGTATTGCCAGGTTTTGTCATTTTTTTTTCTTTCATACAAATTTGTAAACTTTCCATTCAAAAACATGAAAAGTAGAAGGAGAAACATTTTTGATTAAAATATTGACCCAGATATTTTAATGTGGCTATCTTAATGACATTTGGCTATTTTTATCTTTACCACCTGGCAACACTGGGAGCTAGATTTTTTTTTCAATTTTTTTCCAGGTCTTCATGTTTCGAATAGTGGAGCAAAATCTGTAGATCTGGAGTATCAATAATGTATGGGAGATTTATTCCTTATAGTATGTTGATTATGGGAAAAATATGAAATCATAATGTTGCCATACACAAAAATTGTTTTTCATGCCAATGAAATTTTATATCGAATATTTCAGTGTGTTACCACAGGTTAACGCAATTAAATGTGTAAATATTTGGTAGTTAATAATAAATTGCAAATTTTGATGTAAAAAAATTTCAATGTTGCCATACAAAAATATTAATTTCCAAACAAATACATTTTTGTATGTAAGATTTCGCGCAGATGTCTCCTTTCAATATTATTAAAATGTATGACGCGTTTGATCCCACTACTTGTCTTTACTAATTATTGGAATAATCTCTGAAAGTTGCCATACAAAAAATAAAAGTTTTCATACAAGTGATTTACCCTATCAAATTTGCCAGAAAATAGGTAATTTTACTTCGAATACTACAGTCTGTTCAAACTATTTAATATAATTTTAATTACTTTTAATCTGTAGATACTCACAAATAGTAAATATTTGTGGAAAAATATTTTCGTGTTGCCATACAAAAAAAGTGATTTTCATACAAACAAATTTTTGTATGTTAAATTTTCAGGTTTTTTCTCCATTTTATGTCAACAAATGGTATGAGGCGTTTGTAGAACTTATTGCATTGTATAAGTTTTTTCAAAAATATTTCAATGTTGCCATACAAAAAAAATTTTTTTCATACAAGTATTTAAAATTATCCCGACAAATCGGGTATTGTATGGAATATTTTAGCCTGTTGGCAACATTTAGCATAATTATAACTTTGAATTTATGGTAGATAAAAATAATGTTAATGTTTCAGTGAAAATATATTTTTGGATTGCCATACAAAAAAATCGACTTTCATACACAAATATACTTTCATATCAAATTTCAAATTGTTGCCACTTTGTAACGATACTACAATGTATGAAGCGTTGCAAGATACAACAATACTGTACATATTATTGAAAAAATATTTTAGGGTTGCAATACAAAAAATAAAAAAATTCTTACAAAAACTTTCAAGTATCGAATATGTCATGAAATTGTTATTTTGTATTCAACATTTCAGTCTGTCGGTGCTATTTAGGAACATTAAAATGTACTAGGCATTTGGAAGGACAAACAATTTGTTTATTTTGGTACCAAAAAATATCAGTGTGGTCATACAAAAAATAATAATTTTCATACAAATGCATTTTTCTATGTGATAGTTTGGGCTGAGTGTTCCTTTTGACGTCATTACAATGTATGGAAGTTTGTAAGTACTAAAATTTGCATATTTAGGTAATATTACTTTAGTGTTGTCATACAAAAATAATAATTTTCATACAAAAGCTTTTTTAATGTAAGATATTAGGCTATTATATCGTTTTGATTTTAGTGCAATGTGTGGACCATTTCTAGGTACCAATTTCACCTTACATGTCGTTGCAAAAATATTTCTGTGTTCCCATACAAAAATTATACATTTTTATACAAATGCTTTTTGTGTGAAATATTTTACAGTATAGTCTCCTTTTGATATTTGGTATTCACCCTTGAAAGTTAGGAACAATTCAGTGACTAATATGACAGAATAAAGTTTTTTTATAAAAATGATGTAAAGTATTTATATTACAATTAAATTAATACTTTAAAATATAAAGTCAATAACTGCTTAATAGTAATATGCTTACTTTGATGACTTTTTTTCATCTGTAGCTCCATCTTACATTATTTATTATTGGTCACTTTTATTTAAATACTTACGTCAAACATTATAAAAAAAATAACAAGGTTTAACCAAGTTCAAATTTACCATTACTGACTGTACGGCTATTGTATATAAAAATAATCTAAAGATTGTACTGGCCACTTATAGATATTCTAAATTTGGAATTAAAAAAACTCATGTTCAAAATTTTAAGATAATTGGCGGTAAATAGTTGCCTCAAATTTATTTTGATTCCCGCAACCATTTTGTAAATTTTGCGTAATAATATGGATTCTTTTCAATTAGTGATCTATTTGAATATGTTAGAATGTGTATTTGTGGATTTTTTTAAATTTCGCGTAATAAGCATAACTTTCGGCATTTATTTTGAATAGAAATTGGGTATGTACAAAGATTTTACAAAATTAACATATTGTTCGCCATATTTCACCTTTGACCACTAATTGATCAAATACCTTATTTAATAATTTACATACCAAACTAATTTCATGTCAAGAGTAATATATGTGTATTATTTTTAAGTTGAATCCTGTTGCTCTGCGCTAGATTATATAATATGATTACATACTATGTTATTACCTTAATGTATTAAATTATTTCGAGAATATTAAGCTCTTTCTGCCAAGAGTGTTATAAACGCTTTTATAAAGTACATACACGTAAAAGTGGTTTTGTTTTTAATGATAGAATCAGTTTCCTTTTTTATTTTATATTTCTGGTTCCTTGCATACATATTTTTTTTTCAACCTTTTTTTTTATGTCCCACTGCTGGGCACAGGTTGAGAGGGATTTAGGCCATAGTCCACCACGCTGGCCAAGTGCGGATTGGTGGAAGTCATGCTTTCGAGAAATTATGAATTTCTCTCAGGCATGCACGGCGATGGAGAACATCGTAATCAATGAAATATCACAATATTTTCCATCACCGTGGAGCAGCGATAAATTCGCACATTACAAATTTCTTTGTCAGAGGTGCGAGCCGAGGATTTGAACCTGGGATCGGTCGCGTCGAAGACCGCGGTTTTTACCACTCGGCCATCGCTGCTCGCTTGCATACATTGTGTTCTTTAAACTTCGGAATATAGACGTTTTTATAATGACTTAATAATTTACCTGAAATACATATTTTTTCAACCCTCTTATGACCCAATGCTGGGCACAAATCTCCTTTAGAAAGTGAGAGGGATATAGACCATAGTCCACCACGCTGGCCAAGAGTGGATAGGTGGATATTATGCCTTTGAATAATTATGAGTAACTCTCAGGCATGCGTGGTAATTGAAAATATGGTAATTAAATATCAACAGCAATAAACACGCACATAAAAATTTTCTTTGTAAGAGCTCCAAGCCGGGGTTTGATCACGGTATATCCATGTCGGAGGCCGCGGTTTTCACGCTCGGTCATCGCTGCTCAAGAACATATTTTATTTCTATAATTTCTTCCGTTTCGACGTAATTCGTAATGCAAGGCTGCCTTTTCGTGTCCCATTAATGGGCACGGGTCTCTTCCCATTATAGGGGAAGCATGGAGCTTACTCCACCACGCTCTGTAATGAGGGTTGGCGGCCAACCAGCTGTCAGATGTTTTCGAACCGCCACTAGGCCTCTGACAAGGTTTAACGACTACTACATAGCTATTGATATAACCCAGGTCCAACGGCTTAGTGTATCTTTCGAAGCTTAGAAACGCGCTTGAAATTTGCCACCAGCGGTCATCCATGACCATTTGTAGTCTTCGCGGTGTATGTGGTCGCTACAGCCCATGGACATCTACATATCTCAACCAAGCCATTCTTGCCTGAGGTCGTATACAGTTGCGTTCATACTTGTATACATTGCTTTATGTAGGTTATTATAAATGAATATTCGTAGGATCTAAATATAATAGAATTGCTTCACGGTAGAAATGGGTTCAGTGGTAGTACGTCCTTAGTTCCATCCATATAAAAGTGTGGCAAGCAACTGCATCTGTCCTTTGAAACACAATAGAGTTGCTTCAGGGCAGAAATGAGTTAAGTGTGGTAGTATTTCATTAGTTACAACCACAAATAAACGTGTGGCCGACAGCCGCACCTTTCCCTCGAAACTCAATAGAGATGCTTTAGGTCAGGAATGGATTCAGCGGTACCTCCTCAGTTACGACCACAGATAAAGGTGTGGTCATCACTTACACCTGTCCTCCGAAACACGATAGAGTTACTCTCACTAATTAGCAGGTAGTACTTTCTCGGTCACAACCACAGATAAAAGTGTGGCCAAGGACTGAACCTGTCCACAAAACACAATAAAGTTGGTTTAGAGCAAAAAATAATTTAGTGGTTGTTCTTTCTCGGTTACAACCACAAAGTGAAGTATGGCCGGCACCCACAACTTTCCACTGAAACACAACAGAGATGCTTCAAATTATTTCTACATAATATCTTAAAACCCAAATATAAATAGAATGATAAAATGTGCCTCTACGTAAGCACATGCGACCACAAATAAAAGTGTAGTCGGCAACCGCACCATGCCACCAAAACACACTAGAGTTGCTTGAACAGATAAAATTTTGGCTGGCAACCACACCTTTCCACGGAATTCCACAATACAATCACAGATAGTGAGTGGCCAGCCACCGCATCTTTCCGGCGAAACACAATAGAAATTCTTCAGGAGAGAAATGTATTCAGCGGTAGTACCTCCTCAGTTACATGCACAAATAAAAGTGTGGTCAGCAATTGCACGTGTCCACCGAAACCGATAGAGTTACTTCAACAAATAAAAGTGTTGTCGGCAGCCGCTTTCATCCACCGAAACACAATAGAGTTGCTTTAGAGCAGAAAGACACAGCGATAGTACTTTCTCGATTTTAACCACAGATAAAAGTGTGGCCAGCTACTGCGGCTGCCTACCGAAACAAAATAGAGTTACTTTAGAGCTGCAATAGATTCAGCGGTAGTATTTTCCTGTAGTTTCGGGATTAAGAATACAGCTAAGGTATCCCCTACCTGATCGTAATACGCGACTAAAAGGGAGCTTCCGGGGATGCGAGCGGTGAGAGTGGGAGCTCGACCCGTCCAGTCAGCAGCCCCGAGAAGGACGGCGGTGTGTGCGTGGCCGCCGCCGCCGCCGTAAGCATCGGAAGGTGCAGGAGAGCACATCTGCTCTCCCAAAGATAGGCCCGTTCCAGGGTGTCGCGTATGGAGAACACCGGAGCGTTCCATGAGAGATCCCGGAGTCCTCCCCAAGCGCAGAGGCAGGCCACCAAGGGGGTTTTAGTAAGGTCAAATCCCGCATAGCCCAGTATCCTCTCCCAAGGTGCTGGGTACCTTTTAAAGGTTTCACCCCCCATACAAAAAAAAGGTTACAATCACAGAGAGAACTGTGGCCGGCACCCACAACTTTCCACTGAAACACAACAGAACAGAGTTGCTTCAAGTTGCTTCTACACATCTAAAACCCCGACTTGGAGCAGAACGGTGAAGTAAGCTCCAGGCCTACCTCGTAATGGGGAATCAAAGACCCGTGCTCAGTAGTGGCAAAAAAGGGTTGCAGCCAGAAATTGAATTAGCGGTAGGTAGTTAATATTTATCATAATATATATTGGCGTATGTGAACTCCTGTTTGTACTTTTGCACTCAGGTAAAGTACAGTAGGTACCTACTTTATAAAATTTTCCGGTATTCCCCATGCTTCTTTCACACTCATTGCCCCACAGTAGGGTAGATATACCATGTGTTGTCAAAACCAAGGACACACACAAAGACAGAAACACAAACAGACCGGGAACAGAAATTTTAAACTCATCATTTAAATTTCTGCTTCGAAGGGAATCGAACTCGAGATCCCCTGATAGGCAGTCTGGCATGGTAAACATTGCGTCACACGGGTATATAAAATACACAGTTTGGAATACTCCTCACCTCACTACCTACCCGGTTGACCTGCAAAAGACTTTTCAGACTTTAATTTACCATTACACAATAGTTTTGACTGTTCTATAAACTAATCGTTGATACGAGTAGATCATCTCGGTTCTTTGCCTGAAAACTCAATCAATTGTTGCTACATAAATAAATAACTAGCTAAAAATTTTGCTACCGAAATACGACAAAAAGGATGCCACGCGAGCAGCTTGCTGCGAGCGCAACACGCGCAACCTAGTCTTAATATATATATAAAAAGTATATATTATATTATATAATCTTAAAAGGATTCGATTTTCACCGCCCCCCCTCTCCCCCAAGGAGCTTGATACGGTCAAAGTGATGTATGAGGGGTTTCCCCTATCCCCTCTAGGGATTTACGGAAAAATTTCGAAATTTAAAAATTCAAGATGGCGGCCGAGTTTGAAATGTCAAAATTTTTATTTATTTCTCTATGCCCAATATGGGTGTCCTTTTCGAGTAACCTTGGGGTGGAGATTACGAAAAAAATGGCCGTTTTTGGAAATTCAAGATGGCGGCGCGGATACGTTTGGTTGAATTTTTGCCCTTTTCGAGGTGCGTTTGAGGAGCTGTCATTCCGTGGATTTTTGACATGTTTTTTTTATTTTTTCTAAAATGTCTTGGAAATATCCTGAATTTTGGCAAAATGAGGGTAGTAATTTTTTTAAACAAGATGGCGGATGTGTGGCGGCCATTTTGTAAAAAGTGCAAAAAACACCATTTTTCGAGGGGAAATATCTCGAGGTTGGCAACATTTGATCGGGTTGCTTTGTTCGAGGCGATTGTGGGACTCTACTCAAAGTGTTGCCAGGTATGGTCGACTTTTTTTCCTTTCATACATTTTTTTGAACTTTCCATTCAAAAACATGAAAAGTAGAAGGAGATTTTTTTTAAATAATTTTTTTTTATAAGCAGACGTAGAGTGATGCCCTCAATGACATTTGACCATTTTTGAAGACATCGACTGGCAACACTGGCCGCAGGATTTTTTTTCCCATTTCACACATTGTCTATTACCACGGAGCGGGGAGTGGTGGGGGGTGAATATGATGTATGGGTGATATTATTGGTTGACTTTCGTGTCTATGGGAAAAATCCGAAACGTCAGAAATTCAAGATGGCGGCTGAGCTAATCAGGTGAATATTTTTTTTTTATTCGCACCGACCCGAGATGGGTGTCGGTTTCGAATAAAAGCGGGACAAGAAAAACGAAAAAATTTGAAAAAATTGAAAAAACAAGATGGCCGCCGAGATACATAAAATTGAATTTTTCCGATTTTCGAGGTGTGTTTGCGGGGTCGCCATTTTGTGGGTTTTTGACATTTAAGTATGCTTTTTTTACTTTTGTCTCTGGCACATGCTCAATTTTGACATATTGGAATTTATTATTTTTTTGAACAAGATGGCTGACCCACATCGCCATTTTGTAAAACATACGAAAAATCGAGTTTTTTGACGTTAATTTTTTCCAGGTTGACAACATTTCAGCGGATCTTGTTGTACTGATCGGTTGTGTATCTTGACTTGAAGTGTTGCCAGGTTTTGTCAATTTTTTTTTCTTTCATAGAAAATTGGAAACCTCCCATACAAAAACATGAAAAGTAGAAGGAGAAACATTTTTGATTAAAATATTGAGCCAGATATTTTAAAGGGGCTGTCTTAATGACATTTGACCATTTTTATCTTCATCACCTGGCAACACTAGGAGCTAGATTTTTTTTTCCGATTTTTCGACATTTCGAATTACACAGCCAAAAGTAAGCATGGGAGGTAATAATAATGTATGGGTGATATTTTTGATTTACCCTCTTGTCTATAGGAAAAATCCGAAACGTCAGAAATTCAAGATGGCGGCCGAGCTGAGCAGGTCAACTTTATTTTTGTTTTCTGCACGTACCCAATATTGGACATGTTTTCGAATAATATTGGCACGACAAATACGATGAAAGTAGAAAAAAATAAAAAAACAAAATGGCCGCCGAGATTTTTGAATTTGAAAATTTTAAATTTTCGAGGTAACTTTACGGGAGTTTTTTGTTCAAGGAATTTAATCGTTCATTTTACAATTGACATCTATTGGCTTTGGTGTATTCTCAATTTTGACGGATTGTGTTACATTTTTTTTATTCAAGATGGCGGACGCCGTGGTGGCCAGTTTGTAAAAAGAACAAAAAATGCTATTTTTCTGTGTGAAAATTTTGGTGGTTGGCAACGTTTCAGCGGATTACTTTGTACCAAGCGGTTGTGTAACTTGACTTGAAGTATTGCCAGGTTTTGTAATTTTTTTTTTCTTTCATACAAATTTGTAAACTTTCCATTCAAAAACATGAAAAGTAGAAGGAGAAACATTTTTGATTAAAATATTGACCCAGATATTTTACAGTGGCTGTCTCAATGACATTTGGCTATTTTTATTTTTACCACCTGGCAACACTGGGAGCTAGAATTTTTTTTCAATTTTTTTCCTGGTCTTCATGTTTCGAATAGTGGAGCAAAAACTGTAGATCTGGAGTATCAACAATGTATGGGAGATTTATTCCTTATAGTATGGTGATTATGGGAAAAATATGAAATCACAATCTTGCCATACACAAAAATTGTTTTTCATGTCAATGAAATTTTATATCGAATATTTTAGTATGTTACTGTGGGCTAACGTCATTTAGTGTATAAATATTTGGTAGTTAGTAATTAATTGCAAACATTGATGCTAAAATTTTTTGATGTTGCCATACAAAAAAAATAATTTCCAAACAAATATATTTTTGTATGTAAGATTTCGCGCATTTGTTTTCTTTCAATGTTGTTACAATGTATGAAGCGTTTAAAGCTACTACTTCACTTTACTAATTATTGCAATAATCACTCAGTGTTGCCACACAAAAAATAAAAGTTTTCATACAAGTGTTTTACCCTATCAAATTTGCCTGAAAATAAGTAATTTAGCTTCGAATACTATAGCCTATTTGCACTATTTAATATAATTTTAGTTACTTTTAATCTGTAGATACTTACAAATAGTAAATATTTGTAGAAAAATATTTTCGTGTTGCCATACAAAAAAAGTGATTTTCATACAAACAAATTTTTGTATGTTAAATTTTCAGGTTTTGTCTCCTTTTGATGTCAACAAATGGTATGAGGCGTTTATAGAACTTATTGCACTGTATAAGTTTTTTCAAAAATATTTCAATGTTGCCATATAAAAAATATTTTTTTTCATACAAGTATTTAAAATTTTCCCGACAAATCGGGTATTGTATGGAATATTTTAGCCTGTTGGCAACATTTAGCATAATTATAACTTTGAATTTATGATAGACATAAACAAGTTTAATGTTTCAGTAAAAATATATTTTTGGGTTGCCATACAAAAAAACCGACTTTCATACAAAAATATACTTTTTAGTCAAATTTCAAATTGTTGCCACTTTATAATGATATTACAATGTATGAAGCGTTGCAAGACACATTTATACTGTACATATAATTGAAATAATATTTTAGGGTTGCCATACAAAAAATAAAAAAATTCTTACAAAATCTTTCAAGTATTGAATATGGCATGAAATTGTTATTTTGTATTCAACATTTCAGTCTGTCGGTGCAATTTAAGAACATTAAAATGTACTAGGCGTTTGGCAGGACAAACGATTTGTTTATTTTGGTAACAAAAAATATCAGTGTTGCCATACAAAAAATAATAATTTTCATACAAATGCATTTTTCTATGTGATAGTTTGGGCTGAGTATTCCATTTGAGGTCATTACAATATATAGGGAGTTTGTAAGTACTAATATTTTGTACATATTAAAATAATAATACTCTGGTGTTGTCATACAAAAAATAAAAATCTATAATTTTTAAATTCAATAACTGCTAAATAGTAATATGCTTACTTTGATGACTTTTTTTCATCTGTAGTTCCATCTTACATTATTTATTATTGGTCACTTTTATTTAAATACTTACGTCAAACATTATAAAAAAATAACAAAGTTTAACCAAGTTCAAATTTACCATTACTGACTGTACGGCTATTGTATATAAAAATAATCTAAAGATTGTACTGGCCACTTATAGATATTCTAAATTTGGAATTAAAAAAACTCATGTTAAAAATTTTAAGATAATTGGCGGTAAATAGTTGCCTCAAATTTCTTTTGATTCCCGCAACCATTTTGTAAATTTTGCGTAATAATGTGGATTGTTTTCAATTAGTGATTTATTTGAATGTGTTTGAATGTGTATTTGTGGATTTTTTTAATTTCGCGTAATAAGCATAACATTCGGCGTTTATTTTGAAGAGAAATTGGGTATGTACAAAGATTTTACAAAATTAACATTATTGTTCGCCATATTTCACCTTTGACCACTAATTGATCAAATACCTAATTTAATAATTTACATACCAAACTAATTTCATGTCAAGAGTAATATATGTATATTATTTTTAAGTTGAATCGTGTTGCTCTGCGCTAGATTAAATAATATGATTACATACTATGTTATTATCTTAATGTATTAAATTATTTCGAGAATATTAAGCTCTTTCTGCCAAGAGTGTTTTAAACGCTTTTACATACACGTAAAAGT
Organism: Pyrgus malvae; assembly: GCA_911387765.1. Lineage (NCBI taxonomy): Eukaryota > Metazoa > Arthropoda > Insecta > Lepidoptera > Hesperiidae > Pyrgus > Pyrgus malvae. The sequence continues at coordinate 28,932,228 of OU426950.1, read as the reverse complement.
GGTTTTGTTTTTAATGATAGAATCAGTTTCCTTTTTTATTTTATATTTCTGGTTCCTTGAATACATTGTGTTCTTTAAACTTCGGAATATAGACGTTTTTATAATGACTTAATAATTTACCTGAAATACACATTTTTTCAACCCTCTTATGACCCAATGCTGGGCACAAATCTCCTCTAGAAAGTGAGAGGGATGTAGACCATAGTCCACCACGCTGGCCAAGAGTGGATAGGTGGATATCATGCCTTTGAATAATTATGAGTAACTCTCAGGCATGCGTGGGGATTGAAAATATGGTAATTAAATATCAACAGCAATAAATACGCACATAAAATATTTCTTTGTAAGAGCTCCAAGCCGGGGTTTGATCACGGTATATCCATGTCGGAGGCCGCGGTCTTTCCCGCTCGGTCATCGCTGTTCAAGAACATATTTTATTTATATAATTTCTTCCGTTTCGACGTAATTCTAAGGCTGCCTTTTCGTGTCACACTGATGGGCATGGGTCTCTGCTCAGTATCAGGGACGCATGGAGCTTATTGGTATAAGCTCCATGCGTGGTGGTACGCTCTGTAATGAGGGTTGGCGGCCAACCAGCTGTCAGATGTTTTCGAACCGCCACTAGGCCTCTGACAAAGTTTAACGACTACTACATAGCTATTGATATAACCCAGGTCCAACGGCTTAGTGTATCTTTCGAAGCTTAGAAACGCGCTTGAAATTTGCCACCAGCGGTCATCCATCTCACATTTTAATGACTATTTGTAGTCCTCGCGGTGTATGTGGTTGCTACAGCCCATGGACATCTACATATCTCAACCAAGCCATTCTTGCCTGAGGTCGTATACAGTTGCGTTCATACTTGTATACGTTTTTTTATGTAGGTTATTGGCTGCAACCCTTTTTGCGTCCCACTGCTGGGCACGGGTCTCTCCCCAATATTGGGGAGGCCTGGAGCTTACTCCACCACGCTGCTCCAATGCGGGTTGGTGGAGATGCGGGTTAGTGGCCAACCCGCTGTCGGATGTTTTCAAACCGCCCATAAGGCCTCCGACAAGGTTTAACGACTGTTATCTATCGACAACAACCGGGACCGACGGCTTAACGTGCCCTCCGAAGCACGGAAACGCGCATGAAATTTTTGCCACTAGCGGTCACCCATCTCACACCTGACCGCGCCCGTTTGGCTTAGCTGCATAGATCGCTTGCGTTCTACGCTCGCCGCCGAGCCATGCGCGCTTCGATGTAGGTTATTATAAATGAATATTCGTAGGATCTAAATATAATAGAATTGCTTCACGGTAGAAATGGGTTCAGTGGTAGTACGTCCTTAGTTCCATCCACATAAAAGTGTGACAAGCAACTGCATCTGTCCTTTGAAACACAATAGAGTTGCTTCAGGGCAAAAATGAGTTAAGTGGTAGTATTTCATTAGTTACAACCACAAATAAACGTGTGGCCGACAGCCGCACCTTTCCCTCGAAACTCAATAGAGATGCTTTAGGACAGGAATGGATTCAGCGGTACCTCCTCAGTTACGACAGATAAGAGTGTGGTCATCAATTACACCTGTCCTCCGAAACACGATAGAGTTACTCTCACTAATTAGCAGGTAGTACTTTCTCGGTCACAACCACAGATAAAAGTGTGGCCAAGGACTGAACCTGTCCACAAAACACAATAAAGTTGGTTTAGAGCTAAAAAGAATTCAGCGGTTGTACTTCCTCGATTACAACCACAAAGTGAAGTATGGCCGGCACCCACAACTTTCCACTGAAATACAACAGATAAAAGTGTTGTCGGCAGCCGCTTTCATCCACCGAAACACAATAGAGTTGCTTTAGAGCAGAAAGACTCAGCGATAGTACTTTCTCGATTTTAACCACAGATAAAAGTGTGGCCAGCAAGTGCGGCTGCCTACCGAAACAAAATAGAGTTGCTTTAGAGCTGAAACAGATTCAGCGGTAGTATTTTCCTGTAGTTTCGGGATTAAGAATACAGCTACGGTATCCCCTGCCTGATCGTAATACGCGACTAAAAGGAAGCTTCCGGGGCTGCGAGCGGTGAGAGTGGGAGCTCGACCCATCCAGTCAGAAGCCCCGGGAAGGACGGCGGTGTGTGCGTGGCCGCATATAGCCGTAAGCATCGGAAGGTGCAGGAGAGCACATCTGCTCTCCCAAAGATGGGCCCGTTCCAGGGTGTCGCGTATGGATGACACCGGTGCGTTCCACAAGAGATCCCGGAGTCCTCCCCAAGCACAGAGGCAGGCCACCGAGGGGGTTTTAGTGAGGTCAAATCCCGCATAGCCCAGTATCCTCTCCCAAGGTGCTGGGTACCTTTTGAAGGTTTCACCCCCGATACGAAAAAAAGTTTACAATCACAGAGAGAACTGTGGCTGGCACCCACAACTTTCCATTGAAACACAACAGAACAGAGTTGCTTCAAGTTGCTTCTACACATCTAAAACCCCGACTTTGAGCAGAACGGTGAAGTAAGCTCCAGGCCTTCCTCGTAATGGGGAATCAAAGACCCGTGCTCAGTAGTGGCAAAAAAGGGTTGCAGCCAGAAATTAAATTAGCGGTAGGTAGTTAATATTTATCATAATAGGTATATATTAGCGTATGTGATGTGGTACCCCCCACCTATAATAATATTTCCGGTATTCCCCATGCTTCTTTCACACTCATTGCCCCACAGTAGGGTAGATATACCATGTGTTGTCAGTACCAAGGACCCACACAAAGACAGAAACACAAACAGACCGGGAACAGAAATTTTAAACTCATCATTTAAATTTCTGCTTCGAAGGGAATCGAACTCGGGATCCCCTGATAGGCAGTCTGGCATGGTAAACATTGCGTCACACGGTTATATAAAATACACAGTTTGGAATACTCCTCACCTCACTACCTACCCGGTTAACCTGCAAAAGAATTTCCAGACTTTAATTTACCATTACACAATAATTTTGACTGTACTATAAACTATGGTATAACGATATTATATATAGAGAATAATTTGTATAGTTGAAACGAGTAGATCATCTCGGTTCTTTGCCTGAAAACAAAGATATCAAATTGTTGCTACATAAATAAATAACTAGCTAAAAATTTTGCTACCGAAATACGACAAAAAGGATGCCACGCGAGCAGCTTGCTGCGAGCGCAACACGCGCAACCTAGTTATATTATATAATCTTAAAAGGATTCGTTTTTCACCGGCCTCTCTCTCCCCCAAGGAGCTTGATACGGTCAAAGTGATGTATGAGGGGTTTCCCCTATCCCCTCTCGGGAATAAAGGAAAAATTTCGAAATTTAAAAATTCAAGATGGCGGCCGAGTTTGAAATGTCAAAATTTTTATTTATTTCCCTATGCCCGATATGGGTGTCGTTTTCGAATAATTTTAGGGTGAAGATTACGAAAAAAATGGCCATTTTTGAAAATTCAAGATGGCGGCGCGGATATGTTTGGTTGAATTTTTGCCCTTTTCGAGGTGTGTTTGACGAGCTGTCATTCGGTGGTTTTTAAATACATTTTTGATATTTTTTCTAAAATGTCTTGGATATACCCTGAATTTTGGCAAAATGAGGGTGGTAATTTTTTTAAACAAGATGGCGGATGTGTGGCGGCCATTTTGTAAAAAGTGCAAAAAACACCATTTTTCGAGGGGAAATATCTCGAGGTTGGCAACATTTGATCGGAATGCTTTGTTCCAGTCGGTTGTGGGACTTTACTCAAAGTGTTGCCAGGTCTGGTCGATTTTTTTTCTTTTCATACATTTTTTTGAACTTTCCATTCAAAAACATGAAAAGTAGAAGGAGAAGATTTTTTACTGAAATTATTTAATTGGTAGACGTATTGTGATGCCCTCAATGACATTTGACCATTATTGAAGACGTCGACTGGCAACACTGGCCGCAGGAATTTTTTTCCCATTTCACACATTGTCTATTACCACGGAGCGGGGAGTGGTGGGGGGTGAATATGATGTATGGGTGATATTGTTGGTTGACTTTCGTGTCTATGGGAAAAATCCGAAACGTCAAAAATTCAAGATGGCGGCCGAGCTGAGCAGGTGAATATTTTTTTTTTATTCGGACCGACCCGAGATGGGTGTCGGTTTCGAATGAGAGCGGGACAAGAAAAACGAAAAAAATTGAAAAAATTGAAAAAACAAGATGGCCGCCGAGATACATAAAATTGAATTTTTCCGATTTTCGAGGTGTGTTTGCGGGGTCGCCATTTTGTGGGTTTTTAACATTTAATTATGTTTTTTTCACTTTTGTCTCTGGAATATGCTCAATTTTGACAGATTGGAATCTATTATTTTTTTAAACAAAATGGCTGACCCACATCGGCCATTTTGTAAAACATACGAAAAATCGAGTTTTTTGACGTGAATTTTTGCCAGGTTGGCAACATTTCAGCGGAATTTGTTGTATGGATCGATTGTGTATCTTGACTCGAAGTGTTGCCAGGTTTTGTCAATTTTTTTTTCTTTCATACAAAATTGGAAACCTCCCATACAAGAACATGAAAAGTGGAAGGAGAAACATTTTTGATTAAAATATTGAGCCAGATATTTTTAAGGGGCTGTCTCAATGACATTTGACCATTTTTATCTTTATCACCTGGCAACACTAGGAGCTAGATTTTTTTTTCCGTTTTTTCGACATTTCGAATTAAACAGCCAAACGTAAACATGGGAGGTAATAATAATGTATGGGTGATATTTTTGATTTACCCTCGTGTCTATAGGAAAAATCCAAAACGTCAGAAATTCAAGATGGCGGCCGAGCTGAGCAGGTCAACTTCATTTTTGTTTTCTGCACGTACCCAATATTGGACATGTTTTCGAATAATATTGGAACGACAAATACGATGAAATTAGAAAAAAATGAAAAAACAAAATGGCCGCCGAGATTTTTGAATTTGAAATTTTTAAATTTTCGAGGTAACTTTACGGGAGTTTTTTGTTCAAGGAATTTAATCGTTCATTTTACAATTGATATCTATTCGCTTTGGTGTATTCTCAATTTTGACATATTGGATTGGATTTTTTTTTATTCAAGATGGCGGACGCCGTGGTGGCCAGTTTGTATAAAGAACAAAAAATGTAATTTTTCGATGAGAAAAATTTGGTAGTTGGCAACATTTCAGCGGATTACTTTGTACAGAGCGATTATGTAACTTGACTCGAAGTATTGCCAGGTTTTGTTATTTTTTTTTCTTTCATACAAATTTGTAAACTTTCCATTCAAAAACATGAAAAGTAGAAGGAGAAACATTTTTGATTAAAATATTGACCCAGATATTTTAAAGTGGCTGTCTCAATGACATTTGGCTATTTTTATCTTTACCACCTGGCAACACTGGGAGCTAGAATTTTTTTTCAATTTTTTTCCTGGTCTTCATGTTTCGAATAGTGGAGCAAAAACTGTGGATCTGGAGTATCAACAATGTATGGGAGATTTATTCCTTATAGTATAGTGATTATGGGAAAAATATGATATCACAATGTTGCCATACACAAAAATTGTTTTTCATGCCAATGAAATTTTATATCGAATATTTCAGTGTGTTGCCACTGGCTAACGCCATTAAGTGTGTAAATATTTGGTAGTTAGTAATAAACTGCAAATTTTGATGTAAAAAAATTTCAATGTTGCCATACAAAAATAATAATTTCCAAACAAATATATTTTTGTATGTAAGATTTCGCGCATTTGTTTTATTTTAATGTTGTTACAATGTATGACGCGTTTGAAGCTACTACTTGTCTTTACTAATTATTGGAATAATCTCTGAAAGTTGCCATACAAAAAATAAAAGTTTTCATACAAATGATTTACCCTATCAAATTTGCCAGAAAATAGGAAATTTTACTTCGAATACTTCAGTCTGTTCGCACTATTTAATGCAATTTTAATTTCTTTGAATCTGTAGATGCTCACAAATTGTAAATATTTGTAGAAAAATATTTTCGTGTTGCCATACAAAAAAAGTGATTTTCATACAAACAAATTTTTGTATGTTAAATTTTCAGGTTTTATCTCCTTTTGATGTCAACAAATGGTATGAGGCGTTTGTAGAACTTATTGCACTGTATAAGTTTTTTCAAAAAACTTTCAATGTTGCCATACAAAAAAAATTTTTTTTCATACAAGTATTTAAAATTTTCCCGACAAATCGGGTATTGTATGGAATATTTTAGCCTGTTGGCAACATTTGGCATAATTATAACTTTGAATTTATGGTAGATAAAAATATTGTTAAAGTTTCAGAGAAAATATATTTTTGGGTTGCCATACAAAAAAATCGACTTTCATACACAAATATATTTTCATATCAAATTTCAAATTGTTGCCACTTTGTAACGATACTACAATGTATGAGGCGTTGCAAGATACAACAATACTGTACATATTATTGAAAAAATATTTTAGGGTTACCATACTAAAAATTAAAATTTTCTTACAAAATCTTTCAAGTATCGAATATGTCATGAAATTGTTATTTAGTATTCAACATTTCAGCCAGTAGGTGCTATTTAAGAACATTAAATTGTACGAGGCATTTGGAAGGACAAACAATTTGTTTATTTTGGAACCAAAAAATATCAGTGTAGCCATACAAAAAAATATAATTTTCATACAAAGGCATTTTTCTATGTGATAATTTGGTCTGAGTATTCCATTTGAGGTCATTACAATATATGGGGAGTTTGTAAGTACTAATATTTTGTACATATTAAGATAATAATACTCTGGTGTTGTCATACAAAAAATAATAATTTTCATACAAACGCTTTTTTAAAGTAAGATTTCAGGCTATTATGTCGTTTTGATTTTAGTGCAATGTATGGGCCATTTCTAGGTACCATTTCACCTTACATGTCGTTGCAAAAATATTTCTGTGTTCCCATACAAAAATTATACATTTTTATACAAATGCTTTTTGTGTGAAATATTTTAAAATAAGTCTCCTTTTGATATGAATACCCTTCAAAGTTAGGAACAATTCAGTGACTTTGAATAATATGACAGAATAAAGTTTTTTTATTAAAATGATGTAAAGTATTTATATTACAATTAAATTAATACTTTAAAATATAAAGTACGTATAAAATCAATAACTGCTTAATAGTAATATGCTTACTTTGATGACTTTTTTTCATCTGTAGTTCCATCTTACATTATTTATTATTGGTCACTTTTATTTAAATACTTACGTCAAACATTATAAAAAAATAACAAAGTTTAACCAAGTTCAAATTTACCATTACTGACTGTACGGCTATTGTATATAAAAATAATCTAAAGATTGTACTGGCCACTTATAGATATTAAAATTTGGAATTAAAAAAACTCATGTTCAAAATTTTAAGATAATTGGCGGTAAATAGTTGCCTCAAATTTCTTTTGATTCCCGCAACCATTTTGTAAATTTTGCATAATAATATGGATTGTTTTCAATTAGTGATTTATTTGAATGTGTATTTGTGGATTTTTTTTTAATTTCGCGTAATAAGCATAACTTTCGGCATTTATTTTGAAGAGAAATTGGGTATGTACAAAGATTTTACAAAATTAACATATTGTTCGCCATATTTCACCTTTGACCACTAATTGATCAAATACCTAATTTAATAATTTACATACCAAACTAATTTAATGTCAAGAGTAATATATGTATATTATTTTTAAGTTGAATCGTGTTGCTCTGCGCTAGATTAAATAATATGATTACATACTATGTTATTACCTTAATGTATTAAATTATTTCGAGAATATTAAGCTCTTTCTGCCAAGAGTGTTTTAAACGCTTTTACATACACGTAAAAGTGGTTTTGTTTTTAATGATAGAATCAGTTTCCTTTTTTATTTTATATTTCTGGTTCTTTGCATACATTGTGTTCTTTAAACTTCGGAATATAGACGTTTTTATAATGACTTAATAATTTATCTGAAATACATATTTTTTCAACCCTCTTATGACCCAATGCTGGGCACAAATCTCCTCTAGAATGTGAGAGGGATGTAGACCATAGTCCACCACGCTGGCCAAGAGTGGATAGGTGGATATCATGCCTTTGAATAATTATGAGTAACTCTCAGGCATGCGTGGTGATTGAAAATATGGTAATTAAATATCAACAGCAATAAATACGCACATAAAAATTTTCTTTGTAAGAGATCCAAGCCGGGGTTTGATCACGGTATATCCATGTCTGAGGCCGCGGTCTTTTCCGCTCGGTCATCGCTGCTCAAGAGCATATTTTATTTATATAATTTGTTTCGTTTCAACGTAATTCGTAATGCAAGGCTGCCTTTTCGTGTCCCACTAATGGGCATGGGTCTCTGTTCAGTATCAGGGACGCATGGAGCTTACTCCACCACGCTCTGTAATGAGGGTTGGCAGCCAACCAGCTGTCAGATGTTTTCGAACCGCCAGTAGGCCTCTGACAAGGTTTACCGACTACTACATAGCTATTGATATAACCCAGGTCCAACGCCTTAGTGTATCTTTCGAAGCTTAGAAACGCGCTTGAAATTTGCCACCAGCGGTCATCCATCTCACACGTTAATGACCATTTGTAGTCCTCGCGGTGTATGTGGTCGCTACAGCCCATGGACATCTACATATCTCAACCAAGCCATTCTTGCCTGAGGTCGTATACAGTTGCGTTGATACTTGTATACGTTGCTTTATTTAGGTGATCATAAATGAATATTCGTAGGATCTAAATATAATAGAATTGCTTCAAGGTAGAAATGGGTTCAGTGGTAGTACATCCATCCATATAAAAGTGTGCCAAGCAACTGCATCTGTCCTTTGAAACACAATAGAGTTGCTTCAGGGCAGAAATGACTTAAGTGGTAGTATATCATTAGTTACAACCACAAATAAACCGACAGCCGCACCTTTCCCTCGAAACTCAATAGAGATGCTTTAAGTCAGGAATGGATTCAGCGGTACCTCCTCAGTTACGACCACAGATAAAAGTGTGGTCATCAATTACACATGTCCTCCGAAACACGATAGAGTTACTCTCACTAATTAGCAGGTAGTACTTTCTCGGTCAAAACCAGAGATAAAAGTGTGGCCAAGGACTGAACCTGTCCACAAAACACAATAAAGTTGGTTTAGAGCTAAAAAGAATTCAGCGGTTGTTCTTTCTCGGTTACAACCAACAAGTGAAGTATGGCCGGCACCCACTACTTTCCACTGAAACACAACAGAGATGCTTCAAATTATTTCTACATAATATCTTAAAACCCAAATATAAATAGAATGATAAAGTGTGCTTCTACGTAAGCACATGCGACCACAAATAAAAGTGTAGCCGGCAACCGCACCATGCCACCAAAACACACTAGAGTTGCTTCAACAGATAAAAGTTTGGCTGGCAACCACACCTTTCCACGGAAACACAATACAATCACAGATAGTGAGTGGCCAGCCACCGCATCTTTCCGGCGAAACACAATAGAAATTCTTCAGGAGAGAAATGTATTCAGCGGTAGCACCTCCTCAGTTACATGCACAAATAAAAGTGTGGTCAGCAATTGCACCCGTCCACCGAGCACGATAGAGTTAATTCAACAAATAAAAGTGTTGTCGGCGGCCGCTTTCATCCACCGAAACACAATAGAGTTGCTTTAGAGCAGAAAGACTCAGCGATAGTACTTTCTCGATTTTAACCACAGATAAAAGTGTGGCCAGCAACTGCGGCTGCCTACCGAAACAAAATAGAGTTACTTTAGAGCTGAAATAGATTCAGCGGTAGTATTTTCCTGTAGTTTCGGGATTAAGAATACAGCTACGGTATCCCCTGCCTGATCGTAATACGCGACTAAAAGGGAGCTTCCGGGGCTGCGAGCGGTGAGAGTGGGAGCTCGACCCGTCCAGTCAGCAGCCCCGGGAAGGACGGCGGTGTGTGCGTGGTCGCATGCCACCCACAACTTTCTACTGAAACACAACGGAACAGAGTTGCTTCAAGTTGCTTCTACACATCTAAAACCCCGACTTGGTGCAGAAAGGTGAAGTAAGCTCCAGGCCTTCCTCGTGATGGGAAATCAAAGACCCGTGCTCAGTAGTGGCAAAAAAGGGTTGCAGCCAGAAATTGAATTAGCGGTAGGTAGTTAATATTTATCATAATATATATTAGCGTATGTGAACTCCTGTTTGTACTTTTGCACTCAGGTAAAGTACAGTAGGTACCTACTTATAATAATGTTTCCGGTATTCCCCATGCTTCTTTCACACTCATTGCCCCACAGTAGGGTAGATATACCATGTGTTGTCAGTACCAAGGACACACACAAAGACAGAAAAACAAACAGACCGGGAAAAGAAATTTTAAACTCATCATTTAAATTTCTGCTTCGAAGGGAATCGAACTCGAGATCCCCTGATAGGCAGTATGGCATGGTAAACATTGCGTCACGCGGGTATATAAAATACACAGTTTGGAATACTCTCCTCACCTCACTACCTACCCGGTTAACCTGCAAAAGACTTTCCAGACTTTAATTTACCATTACACAATAATTTTGACTGTTCTATAAACTATGGTATAACGATATTATATATAGAGAATAATTTGGAGTAGATCATCTCGGTTCTTTGCCTGAAAACAAAGATATCAATTGTTGCTACATAAAATAACTAGCTAAAAATTTTGCTACCGAAATACGACAAAAAGGATGCCACGCGAGCAGCTTGCTGCGAGCGCAACACGCGCAACCTAGTTTATATTATATAATCTTAAAAGGATTCGTTTTTCACCTCCCTCCCTTTCCGTCAAAGAGTCTGATACGGTCAAAGTGATGTATGAGGGGTTTCCCCTATCCCCTCTCGGGAGTAACGGAAAAATTTCGAAATTTAAAAATTCAAGATGGCGGCCGAGTTTGAAATGTCAAATTTTTTATTTATTTCTCTATGCCCAATATGGGTGTCCTTTTCGAGTAACCTTGGGGTGGAGATTACGAAAAAAATGGCCGTTTTTGGAAATTCTAGATGACGGCGCGGATACGTTTGGTTGAATTTTTGCCCTTTTCGAGGTGTGTTTGAGGAGCTGTCATTCAGTGGTTTTTAGATACATTTTTGATATTTTTTCTAAAATTGCTTGGAAATACCCTAAATTATGGCAAAGTGAGGGCAGTAATTTTTTTAAACAAGATGGCGGATGTGTAGCGGCCATTTTGTAAAAAGTGCGAAAAACACCATTTTTCGAGGGGAAATATCTCGAGGTTGGCAACATTTGATCGGGTTGCTTTGTTCGAGGCGATTGTGTGACTCCGCTCAAAGTGTTGCCAGATTTGGTCGACTTTTTTTCCTTTCATACATTTTTTTGAACTTTCCATTCAAAAACATGAAAAGTAGAAGGAGAAGATTTTTTAATAAAAAAAATTAATTGACAGATGGATTGTGATGCTCTCAATGACATTTGACCATTTTTGAAGACGTCGACTGGCAACACTGGCCGCAGGAATTTTTTTCCCATTTCACACATTGTCTATTACCACGGAGCTGGGAGTGGTGGGGGGTGAATATGATGTATGGGTGACATTATTGGTTGATTTTTGTGTCTATGGAAAAAATCCGAAACGTCAGAAATTCAAGATGGCGGCCGAGCTGAGCAGGTGAATATTTTTTTTTTATTCGCACCAACCCGAGATGGGTGTCGGTTTCGAATAAGAGCGGGACAAAAAAAACGAAAAAAATTGAAAAAACAAGATGGCCGCCGAGATACATAAAATTGAATTTTTCCGATTTTCGAGGTGTGTTTGCGGGGTCGCCATTTTGTGGGTTTTTGACATTTAAGTATGCTTTTTTCATTTTTGTATCTGGCATATGCTCAATTTTGACAGATTGTAATCTATAATTTTTTTGAACAAGATGGCTGACCTACATCGGCCATTTTGTAAAACATACGAAAAATCAAGTTTTTTGACGTGAATTTTTTCCAAGTTGGCAACATTTCAGCGGATTTCGTTGTACTGATCGGTTGTGTAACTTGACTTGAAGTGTTGCCAGGTTTTGTCAATTTTTTTTTCTTTCATACAAAATTGGAAACCTCCCATACAAAAACATGAAAAGTGGAAGGAGAAACATTTTTGATTAAAATATTGAGCCAGATATTTTTTAGGGGCTGTCTTAATGACATTTGACCATTTTTATCTTCATCACCTGGCAACACTAGGAGCTAGAATTTTTTTTCCGTTTTTTCGACATTTCGAATTACACAGCCAAAAGTAAACGTGGGAGGTAATAATAATGTATGGGCAATATTTTTGATTTTTTTTTCGTGTCTATAGGAAAAATCCGAAACGTCAGAAATTCAAGATGGCGGCCGAGCTGAGCAGGTCAACTTTATTTTTGTTTTCTGCACGTACCCAATATCGGAATCATTTTCGCATAACATTGGGACTAGAAATATGATGAAATTAGAAAAAAAATAAAAAACAAAATGGCCGCCGAGATTTTTAAATTTGAAAATTTTAAATTTTCGAGGTAACTTTACGGGAGTTTTTTGTTCAAGGAATTTAATGGTTCATTTTACAATTGACATCTATTGGCTTTGGCGTATTCTCAATTTTGACAGATTGAGTTTGGTTATTTTTTTATTCAAGATGGCGGACGCCGTGGAGGCCAGTTTGTAAAAAGAACAAAAAATGCTATTTTTCGATGGGAAAAATTTGGTGGTTGGCAACATTTCAGCGGATTACTTTGTACTGAGCGATTATGTAACTTGACTCAAAGTATTGCCAGGTTTTGTAATTTTTTTTCCTTTCATACAAATTTGTGAACTTTCCATTCAAAAACATGAAAAGTAGAAGGAGAAACATTTTTGATTAAAATATTGACCTAGATGTTTTAAAGTAGCTGTCTCAATGACATTTGGCTATTTTTATCTTTACCACCTGGCAATACTGGGAGCTAGAATTTTTTTTCAATTTTTTTCCTGGTCTTCATGTTTTGAATAGTGGAGCAAAAACTGTAGGTCTGGAGTATCAACAATGTATGGAAGATTTATTCCTTATAGTATGGTGATTATGGGAAAAATATGAAATCATAATGTTGCCATACACAAAAATTGTTTTTCATGCCAATGAAATTTTATATTGAATATTTCAGTGTGTTACCACAGGTTAACGCCATTGAGTGTATAAATATTTGGTAGTTAGTAATAAATTGCTGATTTTGATGTAAAAATTTTTTTGTGTTGCCATACAAAATTAATCATTTCCAAACAAATATATTTTTGTATGTAAGATTTCGCGCAGTTTTTTTCTTTCAACGTTGTTACAATGTATGACGCGTTTGAAGCTTCTACTTCACTTTACTTATTATTGCCATAATCTCTCAGTGTTGCCATACAAAAAATAAAAGCTTTCATACAAGTGTTTTACCCTATCAAATTTTCCTGAAAATAAGTAATTTAGCTTCGAATACTATAGAGTATTTGCACTATTTAATATAATTTTAATTACTTTTAATCTGTAGGTACTCACAAATAGTAAATATTTGTAGAAAAACATTTTCGTGTTGCCATACAAAAAAAGTGATATTCATACAAACAAATTTTTGTATGATAAATTTTCAGGTTTTGTCTCCTTTTGATGTCAACAAATGGTATGAGGCGTTTGTAGAACTTATTGCACTGTATAAGTTTTTTCAAAAATATTTCAATGTTGCCATATAAAAAAAAAATTTCATACAAGTATTTAAATTTTTCCCGTAAAATCGGGTATTGTATGGAATATTTTAGCCTGTTGGCAACATTTAGCATAATTATAACTTTGAATTTATGATAGATATAAACAAGTTTAATGTTTCAGTAAAAATATATTTTTGGGTTGCCATACAAAAAAATCGACTTTCATACAAAAATATTTTTTTTTGTCAAATTTCAAATTGTTGGCACTTTTTAACGATACTACAACGTATGAAGCGTTGCAAGATACAACAATACTGTAAATATTTTTGAAAAAATATTTTAGGGTTACCATACTAAAAATTAAAATTTTCTTACAAAATCTTTCAAGTATCGAATATGTCATGAAATTGTTATTTTGTATTCAACATTTCAGCCAGTAGGTGCTATTTAAGAACATTAAATTGTACGAGGCGTTTGGAAGGACAAACAATTTGTTTATTTTGGAACCAAAAAATATCAGTGTTGCCATACAAAAAAATATAATTTTCATACAAAGGCATTTTTCTATGTGATAATTTGGTCTGAGTATTCCATTTGGGGTCATTACAATATATGGGGAGTTTGTCAGTACTAATATTTTGTACATATTAAAATAATAATACTCTGGTGTTGTCATACAAAAAATAATAATTTTCATACAAACGCTTTTTTAATGTAAAATTTTAGACTAAAATCAAAAGGAAGTCTTTTGATTTTAGTGCAATGTATGGGCAATTTCTAGGTACCAATTCAGCTTATATGTCGTTGCAAAAATATTTCTGTGTTGCCATTAAAAAATTATACATTTTTATACAAATGCTTTTTTGTGTGAAACATTTAACAGTATAGTCTCCTTTTGATATGAAAAACCCTTCAAAGTTAGGAACAATTCAGTGATTTTGATTAATATGACAGAATAAAGTTTTTTTTTATTAAAACGATGCAAAGTATTTATATTATAATTAAATTAATACTTTGAAATAAATATAAATCAATCAAATCAATAACAGTAAATATTATTGTAATATGCTTACTTTGATGAGCTTTTTTCATCTGTTTTTCCATCTTACATTAGTTATTATTGGTCACTTTTATTTAAATACATCAAACATTATAAATAAATTAACAAGGTTTAACCAAGTTCAATATTACCATTACTGACTGTACGGCTATTGTATATAAAAATAATCTAAAGATTGTACTGGCCATCTATAAGTTATTCTAAATTTGGAATTAAAAAAACTCATGTTATAAGATAATTGGCGGTAAATAGTTGCCTCAAATTTCTTTTGATTCCCGCAACCATTTTGTAAATTTTGCGTATTAATGTAGATTGTTTTCAATTAGTGATTTATTTGAATGTGGATTTTTTTTAATTTCGCATAATAAGCACAACTTTCGGCATTTATTTTGAAGAGAAATTGGGTATGTACAAAGATTTTACAAAATTAACATATTGTTCGCCATATTTCACATTTGACCACTAATTGATCAAATACTTAATACAATAATTTACATACCAAACTAATTTCATGTCAAGAGTAATATATGTATATTATTTTTAAGTTGAATCGTGTTGCTCTGCGCTAGATTAAATAATACGATTACATACTATGTTATTACCTTAATGTATTAAATTATTTCGAGAATATTAAGCTCTTTCTGCCAAGAGTGTTTTAAACGCTTTTATAAAGTACATACACGTAAAAGTGATTTTGTTTTTAATGATAGAATCAGTTTCATTTTTTATTTTATATTTCTGGTTCCTTCCATATATTGTGTTCTTTAAACTTCGGAATATAGACGTTTTTATAATAACTTAAAAATTTACCTGAAATACATATTTTTTCAACCCTCTTATGACCCAATGCTGGTCACAAATCTCCTCTAGAAAGTGGGAGGGATGTAGATCATAGTCCACCACGCTGGCCAAGAGTAGATAGGTGGATATCATGGCTTTGAATAATTATGAGTAACTCTCAGGCATGCGTGGTGATTGAAAATATGGTAATTAAATATCAACAGCAATAAATACGCACATAAAAATTTTCTTTGTCAGAGCTCCAAGCCGGGGTTTGATCACGGTATATCCATGTCGGAGGCCGCGGTCTTTTCCGCTCGGTCATCGCTGCTCAAGAACATATTTTATTTATATAATTTCTTCCGTTTCGACGTAATTCGTCGCTGCCTTTTCGTGTCCCACTAATGGACATGGGTCTCTGCTCAGTATCAGGGACGCATGGAGCTTACTCCACCACGCTCTGTAATGAGGGTTGGCGTCCAACCAGCTGTCAGATGTTTTCGAACCGCCATTAGGCCTCTGACAAGGTTTAACGACTACTACATATTGATATAACCCAGGTCACAGGTCCAACGGCTTAGCGTATCTTTCGAAGCTTAGAAACGCGCTTGAAATTTGCCACCAGCGGTCATCCATCTCACACGTTAATGACCATGGTCGCTACAGCCCATGGACATCTACATATCTCAACCAAGCCACTCTTGCCTGAGGTCGTATACAGTTGCGTTCATACTTGTATACGTTGCTTTATGTAGGTTATTATAAATGAATATTCGTAGGATCTAAATATAATAGAATTGCTTCACGGTAGAAATGGGTTCAGTGGTAGTACGTCCTTAGTTCCATCCACATAAAAGTGTGGCAAGCAACTGCATCCGTCCTTTGAAACACAATAGAGTTGCTTCAGGGCAGAAATGAGTTAAGTGGTAGTATTTCATTAGTTACTACCACAAATAAACGTGTGGCCGACAGCCGCACCTTTCCCTCGAAACTCAATAGAGATGCTTTAGGACAGGAATGGATTCAGCGGTACCTCCTCAGTTACGACCACAGATAAAAGTGTGGTCATCAATTACACCTGTCCTCCGAAACACGATAGAGTTACTCTCACTAATTAGCAGGTAGTACTTTCTCGGTCACAACCACAGATAAAAGTGTGGCCAAGGACTGAACCTGTTCAAAAAAAACAATATAATAAAACACAATAAAGTTGGTTTAGAGCTAAAAAGAATTCAGCGGTTGTACTTGGTTACAACCACAAAGTGAAGTATTGCACCTGTCCACCGAAAACGATAGAGTTACTTCAACAAATAAAAGTGTTGTCACACGGTCAAACGGCCAAGTCACACAACATTAACTATAATAGTAAAGAAATCGCAGTAAGGAACCTTAGACTTGGCACGACTTTCTCTAGATTTCATTACTTTTTAGAGATAAACAAGCAGCTCCATCGAGACTTGGCTAGTTTTTTACAGAATGTTTTGGTGGGATTTCACTTCTTTTTGTAGAAACGTGGGCATATTGATTTATTTTATTAGATTTTCTTATTTGACACAGTTTTTTTCTTTTTATTCGAAGTACTGCCGAACTGTAAATTAAACCTAGAAAACTAAGAGTACTATTTATTTATTTATTTATTTATTTATTATTCACAACAATTGCTTGTAGCGCTTACAGCGATGCCAAATCGCACTACCAGCTAACATTATTACATTATAAAAATATTATTGAAGAACTACAATATTAATCATATTAAACACAAATATTATAAAATAGTACATAAGCAATTATATTGTATTACAAATTAAATTAATTATTATTTAACATAAAATTTAAGAATTTAATTAGATTTCAATTATTATTAATTGAATTAAAATTTATTAAAAACAAATAATTATCAAAGATTATGTATTGATACAATTTTAGCACAATAAAATATAAACTTATTAGTGGACGTATAGAATAGGTCGAGTTCTGGTTCATGAGTGATAACAGCATTAAGCAAACGTATGGCCTGTGCGGTGGGAGCGTGCCGCGCGGTCTGCGTGCGCGCGGGCGGGCCCGCCAGCAGCCGCGCCGCGCGCCGCCGCCCCCGCCCCGGGACCGCGAGTGAACAGCGAGCTAAAGCGGATGGATTGTCCACTTTATTATTTAGCAGCATGTAATAGTGAAGCATTAGAGCACACTTACGTCGGAGCTCCAATGTTACGATGCCCACCATGCCTGATAAATACTAAATAAGTAACAATAAATACTAAATAAGTAACAATTAAATAAAGCATTCAATCAAAACTTCCTTCAAATCTAATAATTAAGTAATAATCAGTAATACGTTTCTAATCAGAATATTCCTAACATAGATACCTATTAAAATCTTAGAATTGTTATAATAACAACCTGCTAATTAAGGGCATGCATAAAAAAGGAGTATTGTAATTGAATATGTTTCATTTTGTAGAAACGACTGGAGAATAGTTTTTACATACTTAATCTGAATTTTCATTATATTTACTAAATTTTTATGCAACAGAAAACACGATGCCATAAAATTTTCTCGATAGAATTATTTTTCAAAATTAGGACAATATTTTCAATTTTTATCATTTTATGTCAAAACGAGTTTGAATGTAAGTATTTATCATTATTTTTTACAACAAGCTAATATTATTATAAAGCTTTCTATGCAAACAGTTTTCTATGTTTTGTTTTAGTTTTTTAACGAAAAATGTTTTTCGATTTGGCGCTTACGACATTCAAAATAAGATGATGCTTTACTTTTACCGACGCGTACTTTTTATCGGCGTATCGCCCGCGAAATACGAAAATTTCAAATTTTATTTCATTTTGTTTAGGTTTTGAAAATATATTTTGTTTCTTAGTAAGTAAGTATTAGGTATAAGTTATTATTTTTAGTAAGAATTAGGTAATTTTAAAGTTTAGAAAATGGGAAATAAAAGTAAAAATAAATTATCAAAACGGAAATATTTACAATTCAAACGACAGCAAATAGCTTATATGAACGAAGAAAAAAGGTAAGTAAAAAGAAACAATACCCGATATATCGATAATCTATTTACAATAATTTTTTTCGTAATATATTTTATTTTAGGCTAGCTATCTATTTATGAGCAAAGAATATTTAGGTTACTCGGTAGTCACACTTGGTCCTTATTTCACGATTTGGAAAGTAGCGTCTGTAGTCAAGTTTTTGAAGTCTTGTTTCACTCACGTTTGCAATACGACTCAGGTTCGATCCCCAGCGTAGCATATGTTTTTTATATTATATAAATTTGTTTTTTTTTACTATTTTAAAATTACAAATAATTTTTACAATAAAAAGCTTATAAAAAGACAGACTGAAAACATAAATATTTGAAATTCTTACGGCCGAAAGAAGTCTACATGAACAAAAGAAAAGTACGTAAGTAACCTAGGTACAAAGCTATGATTCATTATATACTTTAGGTGTTTATTTTTTTTACACCGTAATCAATTTTGTTTCATAAATAAAAACCTACAATTACACTACAACGACAACGACACGACAACGAGAAATCCTTACGTAGGTAATGTGTAGCCATACTGATCCTTTATTTCACTTTTAGTGAAGTAGTGAGCGTAGCTCGTAATAAAATCTCGTGCATTTCGTAGGAGTGTTCTGGGTTCGATTCCCACTTATACAGTTTTTGTAAAATTAGTCCTCAACCACAAATATTTTTTTTACAGTGAAAACGTTTTTCCGTTTCTGATTCATTAAAAAAGTGAACAAAATTGTGAATTTATTTTATATATCGATTTTTTTACTTTATTTATAATTTTACATATGAGCTGCGGACCACTGTATACAATCGTAGAACAGTCGAAGCTGTACATTCGTATTTTTTGCAATGTTTAAGTACTGTACGTTGCTGATATATTATACGTATTTGTTCAAAATTTTGTTACTAAATGACATTGTTGCAAGACAGTTATTTGAGCTTCTTCGTTGTATAAGAGCTTCTTCGTTGTTCCGCTAGGTGACGCTGGCTCGTAATTTAGAAATCAACTTATTTTTACTTAAAGTCACCGATAGATGGCGAATCCCCGCAAGGGGAACATCACCCCGCCGCAGGGTAGAGGCGTGGCTTGTGATTAGGTATTTCGCATTGATACATGCCCTAAACCTTAGCAAACCTCACGAAATAATAAGCGAAATCAACAAAATGCAAATAATCCCTCCTAATCCATAGCAAACGTTTTCAAGCGCAGTAGAAGAATGTCGTAAACGAGTCGACTGTAACGCGGCCGCAAGCGCGTTTTAAAATACAGTCAGCGCCATCTAGCGACCTCACTATCACCGCCACTCTTAGTCCAATGCATTTTGACCAAATGAGCGAAATTAATATTTTAGTGTAATTTGTTTATTTAATTTACCTATGTAATGTTCGAGTAGAATAAAGTTAATCGTTCGACTGTTTCTTCTTGTATACTTGTAAGTATAAGTATAAAAGCCAATCTTGTCTTATCCAGAGTTTTCCTTTAATTTTATTTATATGCGTATTAAAAGCAGAAGGGGAGGCATTCGCCCAGCATTGGAACGTAATAGGCTAGATTAAATTAGATCTTAATAAAAAAACTCAAAGGAAATAATACTGAACCTACTCAATCTATACAAATTATAAACATAACGTTAACTCTTTATCTTTATTATTAGACAGGTGTTAATATAATTAATATTTACATAATAAAATCAATGAACTTTCTACCAAAGGAATTACCTACTGTCCTGCCTCCTGGAGGACTCGAGGAGAGGGGGTTGAGGTTCGAAAAAACTTCGGGTCACTTATTCTCGATGTCGAAGTAAGGATGTGACTTCAAGCCCAATTTATTTGCGATTGCTTTAAAAATTTTCATACATTGGGTCTTTTAAACAATTTACCCAGAACAGCGTGATTCAGAGTGTACATTACTAACGCCATCTAGCCCGATATTGCAGAACTATTACAACTTACAATTTTAATTGCGCTCCGCTAAAGCACGGTCGGACACCTACCTAGTACTGAAATACAGCTAAATTAATGATATTTTTAAACGTAACGAAGTAATATCTAACTAAATAAACGAAATGTAGAATACTAGAAAAGTACTTATAAATACGAACGCGATTCGAAGTACTGCCTAACTGTAAATGAAACCTGGAAAACTAAGAGTACCTACTAAATAATCCTAGTTATCCTAGTTTTTATAGTTTTCCCTTTATGTGGCCATTAAACCCTAACTCTGTACCAAATTTCAGCTCTCTGGGTTTATGGGAAGTACTAGTTCTATTTTGATTTTATGAGTGAGGTGAGTCTCGTAAAAGCGACGTAAATGCGAAACTTTGCTTTCGCTTAACTTCGGAACTAAATGACCTACAGACTTGAAATTTTGGATTTTAAGTATGTGATTATAGCTTACTGGATGATGAAAATTTCAGCGCTCTGGTCTTATCCAGAGGTTCTCAAATAGGGGCCTGAAAATGCGGCGAAATGGTTCCAGTAAAGGATGGACTAAGAGTACTAAATAATCCTAGTTATCCTAGTTTTTATAGTTTTCCCTTTATGTAGCCATTAAACTCTAACTCTGTACCAAATTTCAGCTCTCTAAGTTTATGGGAAGTACTAGTTCTATTTTGATTTTATGAGTGAGGTGAGTGTCGTAAATGCGACGAAAAATGCGAAACTTTGCTTTCCCTTAACTTCGGTACTAAATGACTTACAGACTTGAAATTTTGGATTTTAAGTATGTGATTATAGCTTACTGGATGATGAAAATTTCAGCGCTCTGGTCTTATCCAAAAGTTCTCTAATAGGGGCCTGAAAATGCAGCGAAATGGTTCCAGTAAAGGATGGACCAAGAGTACTAAATAATCCTAGTTATCCTAGTTTTTATAGTTTTCCCTTTATGTGGCTATTAAACCCTAACTCTGTACCAAATTTCAGCTCTCTGAGTTTATGGGAAGTACTAGTTCTATTTTGATGATCCATGAGTGAGTGAGTGTCGTAAATGCGAAACTTTGCTTTCGCTTAACTTCGGAACTAAATGACCTACAGACTTGAAATTTTGGATTTTAAGTATGTGATTATAGCTTACTGGATGATGAAAATTTCAGCGCTCTGGTCTTATCCAGAGGTTCTCAAATAGGGGCCTGAAAATGCGGCGAAATGGTTCCAGTAAAGGATGGTACGGCAGTGTTGCTTTGCGCTCGACTTGTCGGGGGCACTCCGTGCCCCCAGATTGATTAACTGTTAATTTTTATTTTTTTCCTACCTATAAAAAATACACAAAAAAATACAAAGAAATCGTTGGTACCGTTTCGGAGATGAAGTACGATTGCAAACACAGTATTATGAGTTGACTTTATTAGGTTTATATTATAAAACTTATATTATGATAATGTATGTATGTATATATGTACTGGAACTAAAAAAATATTAAATTGCCTCATTATACTTGGGGTTTATTTTAAAAGAGTCACATCCGGATCAAAAGTCAACAACCTTTTTTAATTAACCTAATTTTAATACTCCAGCGGAGACCACAAAAAGAGAGCTTTACTGAACTTTAACTTTTTTCTCGACCTTACTTTATATTTCATGAAAATCTGGATCCAAAGAAGAGTTGAAAATACTTATTTAAATAAATCAATTCAAGCTTAGAACTAAAGTTGAACATTTTTTATACACCAAGAACATAAAGTTTACAGGTGGAAAACTTTCATGGTTTGAATTTTTTATGTTTAAATGAGTGCTATTTGTTGCTGTTCTGGTACGGAAGTCATTTCTGCAAAGCAATACAATAAACTGTAAAGTAAAGCAATCCAATTGTATTTTGGAAGTTACGGTCACTGGTCAGACTAACATAAGGCGACAAAAAGCTACTCAAAAGAACAACTGCATACGACCGCAGACAAAATCATGCTTGTTTTGTCAATAGACTGAATAAAATAAAAACTGGCAATCGGTCTACGAGATATAAACCATCATAAAAGCTTCACAAACAATCGTGGAGTAGTTATATATACCTATATTTTGACGGCTTTGAAGAAGTCTCATATCATAGTTGACTGAAAAAAACTCAGCTGGAGTTTTTTTTTTTTACAAATAAACCGAACTAAAAGGCAGACGGGCCGCGTGGTGTTAAGCGATCACCGCCGCACATGGACACGACCACAGAACATTATTAAGAGAGGTAGAACGGCAATAATACGCCGTTTGTATGAAGACTGGTGTCGCCGATTAAGCCCCGCCTTTCACCTCCATTACATCTGTACTTAAATAAATACAAAGCTTACGCACATATTTGCAATTTCAAATCTAGCCAATCTTAGCGCCGCACAATCACGCGGTTTCAAATGAACGAATCACACCCAAGCACGCACACAAGCACGCTGTAGCACGATCTCGTGTTTCTGTAGAGATTTTGGAATTTTGAGCGTTTGCTCAAAATTCCTTGGCAACGTCTGCCCCGCCCACATTTCCATTCTAACTTCTGTTAATAATGTTCTGTGGACACGACCAACCCCCTGGGGAGCCACCCGAGCATTGCCGGCTTTGGAGGAGAGCTTTTTAGGGTCCCGGAGCCATGTCTGTAATGTCTGTCCGTCCGTATGTCATAGCTACTTTTTTCCGAAACTATATGACCTTTACTGTTGTAACTTGGTAAATAGATGTATTCTGTAAACCGTATAAAGATTTTCACACAAAAATAGAAAAAAATAACAATAAATTTTGGGATTCGCTATACTCAGACTGGAACTCAAATTTTTTCATCAAACCCATACGTGTGGGGTATCTATGGATAGGTCATCAAAAATGATATTAAAATTTCTAATATAATTTTTCCTAAACTGAATAGTTTGCGCGAGAAACACTTCCAAAATGGTAAAATGTGTGTCCCCCCTGTAACTTCTAAAATAAGAGAGTGATAAAAGTAAGAAAAAGATGTACATTACCATTCAAACTTCGACCGAAAATTGGTTTGAACGAGATCTAGTAAGTAGTTTTTTAATACGTCATAAATCGTAAACCGCAATTTGACTTCCATTCAATTAAAAATAATAATTTTCGTCTTGCTGCTACGGAACCCTTTATGGGCGAGTCCGACTCGCACTTGGTCGCTTTTTTACAGCTTTCTTGAAGAACCCCATGTTTTGAAATAAGTATATTAAAAAGGTTATCAATATAAGTATACGGGTATTATTAAATTTTTGATAAATAAAAGTGTCGAAATAAGAGGGCCATCGGTCAGACTGGCAGCGAGTCTTGATGGTATTTACATGGTTTGATGGTGATTGTTACTTTCATCGGATGACATGATAATAAAATGGTGATGGTGAAAATGCTTCTAGAACAGCGATACCCAAGTGGTAAGGACCGCGGTTTCTGACACGGAGATACCGGGTTCAAATACTCGGCGTACAACTTTGAGAAAAAATTGTAATGTTAATCGCTGTTCTACGGAGATGGGAAATATTGTGTGATATTACGTAGCAATTACGATGTTTTCCATCACCGTGCATGCCTGAGAGAAACTCATAATTTCTCGCAGGCATGATGACCACCAATCCGCACTGGGCCAGCGAGGTGGTCTATGGCCTAAACCCCTTTCATTTGCGAGAGGAGACCTGTGCCTAGCAGTGGGACATAAAAAAAGGTTGAAAAAAGCTACTAGCATCTAAAATTCTGTCCCTATAAAACACACTACAATGCGTTGCCATCAAAACATTACGTATTCTGGTCATATTTCGCCGTGTCGCGGCGCTATCTACACAGTCAATGTGTCGCTTTTCGATAAGCGATACATATATATGATACAGTTTTCAATGCATTTCATGTTGTTCTGACACGTAGATACTAATATAGTTTCAGCCCTTAAGTTTTGTCTGGGAAAAGACGGATCTGTTGCATATAGAAACTTATATCTACTGGCAACTCCTCGAAGGGTTTGGAACAAGCTTTTAATAAGTAGAATTAGTTGTATGTTATTGTGAATCGTTAATTAAGCCTTGAAGAATCATTATAGAGTTTGTAAATGTCTGACAAGGTACAATCGGTAGGTATAAATTTACTAGTCCCTGGAGTTTTCGAATTAAGAATAGGGCTATTTTATCCCCTGCCTGACCGTAACATGCACTGAAAAGGGGCTTACGGGGTTGTGTACAGCGAGAATAGGTAGATCGCTCTCTGATTGAAGGACCCGTTTTCCTTCAATCGGGACGGGTTCTTCAATCGACCCGTTTTGGGGCACCATGCTTGATGGACATAGGTGCGTTCCTTTGAAGATTCAGGAGTTCTTCCCCAGCACTGAGGAAGGATTTTCAGTGAGGGTACTTTTTGAAAGGGTACTATTATATATTATGCTCCAGTCCTCTTCGATGATACCACCACTATAAAAACTCCGTATCTATTAAATTTGTAGTGTGTTGCCTTTAACACATTACATATGCTGGTCACATTACGCCATGTCGCGTCGCTAACTATACAGTCGATGTGTGGAATATCGAGCGATACAGTTTTAAGCGTATATCATATAGTTCTAACACGTAGATACTAATAGAGTTTCAGCCCTTTTAAGTTTTGGCTTGGAACAGAAGTAGTAAGAAATTTGACGACCCGCGTGGCGTAATGGTTACCATGCCGGACTGCCGATCAGAGGGTACCGGGTTCGATTCCCGGCGAAACAGAAATTTGAATGATGAGTTTAAATTTCTGTTCTCGGTCTGGGTGTTTGTGTTTCCGTCTCTGTGTGTGTACATAGCACCCACGACACAGGGTATATCTACCTTACTGTGGGGCTATGAGTGTGAAACGAAACGTTAAGAAATTTATCTATTGGCACCTCCTCGGTGGGTTTGGACAAGCCTTTTCTACTAGCTATGACCCGGGGTTTTACTCATTAGGATGGAAATCAATATATGTAATTGATATTTCCATGGGATGAGATGTTTTACCGCAGTAAACGTAGGCTATGTCACTCTACAGCCTCCTCATAATTATCTCTAACCATAAAAATGATAACATCACTCTATCGCGACGTGAAAGAAGGACAAACAAACATACCTTTACATTTATAATTTTAGTATGGATGGATGGATTCACAGTTATTATAAAGTTAATAGTAGTTGTCAATAGTAGTTAAATTAAACCTTGTAGAATCCTTACAGAGTTTGTAAACGTCTGGGAGGGCATATTATTCTCCAGATCTTCAATATTTTTATTAACACTCGTGTCCTGTAATGAAACAAGAAGGTTTACAGTCAGTACTTATACTTTTTGATTTCTTACATATTTTTAAAAGTTTGTAATTCAATTGGTTACATTTACATTTTCAGTATATGTTAGTATATATAATTAATGAAATACTAACATAAAAATTTATTGTTTTTATTTCTATGGTAGAGAAACCTCCCATTGAACAGCAAAACGATCGTTTTTCAGCATCATCATTTTTTATAGTTTTCTGTTTTAGACCTATTATAACCAACCAAGTAGATAATTAATAAATGTTGTTTTATTCTACTAATTATTAATCGTTTATATAGTAAGCGCTGACCTTAATCCTAAGCAGCTTAAAGACTCCCTGAATAAAAGATCGCGGACTAATTGTGGTTATGTCTTGTTGATGCTTAGTCTGACGTATAATTGATCAATAGTATTAGACGTTATTTGGCAATAAAAATACCTGGGCTTAGATTCGCCTCACGATATATTATTTGTCTAAGACAAAATAATAATATGATTGTTATTAATTAATGACATTATCTGGTAATGTAATACGTAATAATCAAAATTATAAGATAATATGGAGATAATTTTTTTCCAACCTTTTGTGTCCCACTGCTGGACATAGATCTTCTCTCAGAAGGGAGAGGGATATAGGCCATAGTCCACAATGCTAGCCAAATACTGATTGGTGGACATCATGAATCTGAGAAATTAGGAGTTGCTCTCAGGCATGCACAAAACATCATAATTAATTAAATACACAATATTTACCATTACATTTGAGCAACAATATATACTCACTTTTTTCTTTGTCAGTGCTGCGCGCCGGGTAATTGAACTCGGTATCTCCGTGTCGGCAACCGCGGCCTTTACCAATCGGCAGTCGCTGCTCTTCGAATGCTTATACAACTGAGGGAATTCTTAGTCATGGTTAAAACAGACACTGCTCTTTGATTTTATGTGGATAAATTCTAATTTATGGAGCTATAACATGTCAAACATCTTTTCTCATCACAGAAGTTATGAGAAAATATTTTTTTCTTTTTCAACCTTTTCCGTCTCCCCTCACAAGTGAGAGGGATTTAGGCCATAGTCCACCACGCTGGCCAAGTGCGGATTGGTGGACGTCATGCTTTCGAGAATTTCTCTCAGGCATGCACGGCGATGGAGAACATCGTAATCAATTAAATATCACGATATTTTCCATCACCGTGGAGCAGCGATAAATGCGCACATTACAAATTTATTTTGTCAGAGATGCGTGCCGAGGATTTGAACCCGGGATTGGTCGCGTCGAAGACCGCGGTTTTTTACCACTCGGCCATCGCTGCCAAAGACGACTGAGAAAATATATTAAGCTATATTTTCTTTCCAAAATTAAAACGTATTTCTGCAAGTCTGCTGTAATCCGAGTTGGTTTAGATCCGGTGTATGCCACTTTTCATATAGAGGTAAGTACTACTAATCTGAAGTGAACGGAGGGAAATGGGTAGGTTTATAACACAATGGAATGCATGGAAGCGCGCATGGCTCGGCGGCTAGAGTAGAACTCAAGCGGTCTATGCAGTTAAGCCAAACGGGCGCGGTCGGGTGTGAGATGGGTGACTGCTAGTGGCAAAAGATTTCATGCGCGTTTCCGTGCTTCGTTACGTTAAGCCGTCGGTCCCGGTTGTTGTCGATAGATGACAGTCGTTAAACCTTATCGGAGGCCTTATTTTTGTTTGTAGTTTGAAAACATCTGACAGCGGGGTGGCCACTAACCCGCATCTCCACCAACCCGCATTGAAGGAGCGTGGTGGAGTAAGCTCCATGCCTCCCCAATATTGGGGAGAGACCCGTGCCCAGCAGTGGGACGCAAAAAGAGTTGCAGCCATAACACAATGGACTGGATGTAAAAGAGCGTCGCTTAGTTTAGCAGTAAAGCAACGAAATTGAGCTGTGAAAGCTAATGAACGCAGCCATAAAAATTGATAAATAAATTGTGTTTGTTTACGCTACACACTCATATTCTCAAACTAGGATTCCATGTGTATGGTACACATGACACACACCAAGACATGATCACAAACACCCATAACAAAAATTAAAAATCATCATTCCAATTTCTCCTTCGCCAGAAAGCATATCTAGGACCCTTGCAGCACATGAGTAGATAAACTACTCCTGTGCTTGCAGTCTGGCATGGTAACCATTGCGCCACACGGATTGTCATAGAAATAACTGAGCTCTAAAGTGAATGCAGAATTGTCTAAAGAAATACAAAGATTGTGTTAGGTAAAATTTGAAAGACTGTGAGAGAATATTTATCTGTATTTTATATTTATTTTAAAATAAACCCAGCGCTACCTCAAAACGTTCACATAAAATTGCACTTCAGTACGAAATGTTCGCACTAAAAATACATACTCTTTTTAACGTAATAATGCAAGTGTCTGTGGGTGAAGGGGAGCTACATTCCTCTCCCAAGATGGGCCAGTTTTGGACAAAGAAGAGGACTAAGACAGAGACTTTTATTTGCACAAATATGGGTGTTTACAAAAGGTGTTTTTATACATTTGGTTCACCATATTTAACTTCATATGCAAATACATATTACAATAATCAAAAACTTAATTAATTACAATTATAAAAATGTGCATTGAAATATTTTTATCATTATTTGTACCCACACTGCGTCTTTTAATTGATTTTTATTGATTTATTTTTATTTTCCGGATCGGACATTGAATTTTTGTACAATGAGACGAAAAATAGCCAGTGGAAAAAAAAACCTCCCAGATTTATATGGAATTCCTTTATGCCACTTTATCGTAAAACAGTGACCGACTACTGGTTTGGGCACTACGTGAAGTCTGCTGGGGCATGATAATGGTGCGTCCTGTTAGAGATTCCATGCTACTGTCGAAGTGTTGAGGTTATCGATGGGCTTAAGTGCAGTACAAATCCCACATAACCCCGAACATTTTCTCATTTTATAGGTATCTTTGGTAAGTGATTTGAAAGAATGTAGAGAAAATAGAGAAAGTTTATCTGTATTTTATATTTATTTTAGAATAAACCCAGCGCTGTCTCAAGACGTTCACATAAAACTGCACTTTAGTACCAAAATGTTCTCACTAAAAATACATACTCTTTCCAATGTTAATAAAGGTTTAAGTTTCTATCTTGCGCTCCACTATTGCTCAATAAACCGATAAAGTGGTATGAATGCTGTAAAACTGGGCTTATCTCGTATGATTGTAACATATGGATGGATTGAAAACATAAGAAATCCTAGTTCGTTTTAAACCGTTACTAAATCCACTGAAGAAATACACCGAAAAATGTTGAAAAATATTTTAATTGCAATATTACTAACTAAACTTCAATGTATTACCGTTCAAGAAATTTAGCTATTTGTCAAATTAAAAAAAATTAAAAAAATAATTCTTTTATTCATTATTGCACATAACACATAAAACTTACAGGTCTACATGTTACGCCCTGGTTGGGCATTGCAAATATCTAGGGGCAGCTGTCTTATACATTAATTACATTTTCTCACAATAATATTCTTCTCTCTTCTCTTTCTCACAATATATATTTAAATTTTCTCACAATGATAATAAAATTTCAAACTCATAGCCCCAAAATAGGGTCGATATACCCAGTGTCGTATCGGGTATCTTGTACACATACACTAATAACTATTCTGCTTAATAACTATAGAACAGAACTAAACTCATCTTTCTAATCGCTTCTACGAGGATCGAATCAGGGACCCTTGATAGGCAGTCTAGTACGTTGGCACACAGGTCGTCTAATGTACCGAAAATATTATGTAAGGAAGTATAGTTACCTTGAGTGATTAACTTTAAAGTTTTAACATTATTGTTTTCTGCAACCTTTATGCTTTCAATGTCATACAGTTTTATCTGCACATCCGTACATAAAACTTTCGCTACCTTGACACTGCAGAAAAAAGATAAAAAGTATGTTTAATGTTTAATTAAAACATGAAAAAGAGCCAACTTGCGCGAGGCCGGCAGCGCAATTAGCAACTATGTATGGCCGTCACTAGGCGTCCCGTTTTTTACATAAAAATCTTTGTGATTGTTTGTTCGTTTGTTAGGCTTTGGTAACCAAATGAGCAATAAAATTAAAAAAAAAACATCGGTTCGTTTCCTTTATCTTAATCGTCTACTGATTATCGTAACACTACTAATAGTATTATAAACGTGATAGTGTGTTTGTCTGTTTGATTGCCTGTTTATTTGTCCTTCTGTCGCGACGCGATGTTGCTACGGATTGACTTCTTTTTGTATGGAGATGATTTAGGGGTTGGAAAGTGACATAGACAACTTTTTAAGTGGTCAAAATACCACATTCCTGTAGGAAAAACGTTTGACAGCCGTGGACATAAAGCTAATTCAACATCAGGAATGAGATTATCATGTAATAAACTAATTTAAATAATTTTCAAAATCGGCAGATTTCTTTTTAAATCCCACTGCTAGGCATGGGCATCTTCTCTTCATTGATAAGCTTACTTATACAATTATGCTGCTTAAATACATGTTGGTGTAAAAATCCGAAGTTATATTTACTAACAAAGTCATAAATCAAATTAATAATAAATTCACATTTAAAGCCCAATTTATTTCCAAGCAAAGCCGTACAAATGCACCAGTGACACCATAAAATTTTATTCCGCGTTGCGACGCTCATATTTGCATACTTTTTACATTGAAGTGACTGAAGTGACTTATTCTAATTACGGAGTTTCCTTTTAAAATGGAAACTTTGTGAGCTTCTAGTTGTTAAAATTTTCTTGCATAGCACCAACAAGCTTTTATTTGCGGTTCACTCGTGGATCGTCACTTTTAAAGTACTTTTATCATTATTAGAAAACCTATGGATGAAAAATATGTTGTCTGTAAATTCGGTTTTCAGATGATATTTGTCACGTTAGACAACGTCATAACAAAACAATGTAAGCCACATTAACCTTTTACTTCACTTTATTAAAAGTCGATAAACGGCGCAAGCCGAACGCTCAAGCCTCAAAGTAAGATAACTGCCCATCCTAAAGTACAATGAGCATAACGTACAATGAGTCATCCTTTTTCATGCGTGCAGCCTAGAATTGAAATGATGAAATGAAATGAACGTTTACGTGAAACTTACGCTGGTCTCAAACAGCTGTTACTCTATTGCATGCCAAGTTATTCCCCTCAAGTGATAATTAAACTTTATATTTATAAAAATTTAAAGATATTAACATTACCTTCGCTATACATACTAGAGTGTGTAATGTTCATAAAAAGAAATAATAATCTCTTTGAGTATCGAACTAACCCACGCTTAAAAGATACTCTATCAATAGTACCTTCCAATACTCGTTGGTACCGAAAAAGTTTCTTTGGTATAGCGTCAAACATTTATAATAACATACCAAAATCAATACGATCTATTGGTGACATTAATAAGTTTAAGCAAGAGCTTCGTACATTTTTGACCGAGAGGTAATAATAGCGTAGGCTGTAATAGCGTAAAAGACTTCCTTTGTGACAAGTCCTAGACAAATGTTATCGCTGGGATATACGGTATGGGGTCTGATTTGTTTACAATATAAATTGTACCTAATTTGTTAAAACGTGACATGTATGATTACAATTAATTTAATCATTATAATCAATCTTGTTTTAAATATATTGACTGGTGCTGAATTATTTTGTTTAATGTTGCAATGTTTGTTTTAATTAATTGTATATTATAATTTATATTTTTATTTTATGTAGGTAACTGAAGACATATAATTATTTATTATTATTGACTATTACTGTAATTGTTCTAATGATTGATTTTGTAAATGATTATCTCTAATAATAAAAGTGACATGTAATTCTTAATTTATAAATTTTAATTTTAATTTTTCAATGTATATAAATATTTGTACGCCCAATGTGGCAGAATAAGCGCACTGTGTTTAAAATTACTACTGTCCATCCAACTGTTAACCTTATTCCACAAATAAATAATTTGAATTTGAATTTATAATCAATTTTTTTTAGAAGTGAGCACTGGGATTTTAACTTCAATGATATTAGCAACATTGGATCTCTAAAACTTTTTGGACCTACTTCTTCAAACCTATTGGTCGAATGTAAAAATATACAAGATAAGAAGTCAATTCAATCAATCAAACAATCAATTTTTATTTCACTACAATACTTCAGTTTAGCTGGCGGTATGGATTATGACTTATGACAAAAAAACTATCTCACCTGCTGCAAGACAAACGTACCGGTTCACAATAGATGGTCGTGTGTTTACAAGTTATTTAAGACAAGAGATGCCGCGGTTAACGCAAACGAGATTAGCCGATTAGACATTACGATAGTGGTCTGCACGTTTTCTTGCTATTAGTACAACTTAGTCTATACGCGTATAGATAGCCCTGTGGCTAGTCAATTAATACTGCTAAGTGTGATGGACTATAACTTTAAATCAGTTAATGATTTTCAGTATCATTCATAGGTTTCGGGTGTTAATTGACGTAATTTATGGCTGTAAATTTATTTGCGTCTCACTGAAGCATGACTACGATTCTCTCATATTGGATAGGCCTGGAGCTTACTCCGCTATTCATACGCTGTTATTTTGTGGGTTACTGAATATTGATGGAGCGTAATATTACGGGCAAAAAGATAAACAAAGAAAAAGCTCTCTGACTTCTGTTCAAAGTGTCTCCCTTAAATATAGTATTTAACACAATATTACTTATACATTAGTTTTGTTAGGAGAAGGACTTGGAGCAGATATTTTATCTTATGCTGTATAACAAACGTATTTTATTTTTCAACCTTTTTTTTATGTCCCACTGCTGGGCACAGGTCTCCTCTCACTAGTGAAAGGGATTTAGGCCATAGTCCACCACGCTGGCCAAGTGCGGATTGGTGGACGTCATGCTTTCGAGAAATTATGAATTTCTCTCAGGCATGCACGGTGATGGAGAACATCGTAATCAAATAAATATCACGATATTTTTCCATCACCGTGGAGCAACGATAAATGCGCACATTACAAATTTCTTTGTCAGAGGTGCGCGCCGAGGATTTGAACCCGGGATCGGTCGCATCGAAGACCGCGGCTTTTTACCACTCGGCCATCGCTGCTCAACGTAACAACAACAAACGTATAACAAAAATAAATTAAAAATTAAAAAAACCCTCGACCCATAAATAAAATCTAAAAACTAACAAATAATATTTTAAACCTATTATAATAATTATCATCGTCACATGTAATATGTAAGTTCAAGTATTTTTATTTTCCAAGCGGCGTCGCGTCGGGAGACTGTTAAGTGAGAAAAACAGGTGTGACTACATTGCATTTGCTTGCAACAAAAGAATTTACTCCAAAAAATGACCTTGATGACCTGAACCGATTTCCAACGTACATAGCTAAGAACACTCTCGACTGATATAGCTTTCAAACAAAAAAAAAACGCATTAAAATCGGATCATCCGTTTGGGAGCTACGATGCCACAGACAGACACATACACATTTACACACACACACATACGCGCGCACACACACACACACACACACACACACAGACACAGACACGTCAAACTTATAACACCCCGTCGTTTTTACGTCGGGGGTTTAAAAACAGTGCGAAATAGATCATCGTGTGTTTACAAGTTATTAAAACAAGAAAAGCCGCGGCATACGCAAACAAGATTAGTCGATGAGACATTACGAATAGGTATTACGATAGCGTTCTGCACGTTTTCTTACTATTACTTTTTTTTGACGTTTTTTATTATAACAACTTAGTCTAAGCGCATATAGCCCTGCAGCTAGTTTAGAACGCAAGCAACCTATACTATTAACCATAACGATCGCGTTCTGGAGAATGATATACGACTACTAAGTGCAATTAACACACTGTTAAAAAGTATTCTACTTTCATACACATGCAAAAACGTTTGCGTGTCCATGGGTCCACTAAAACATACATACACATACACACACATTCACAGCAAAGCCAGCGGTGAAGCTATGAATGTGAAGCGGTATAAATTATAAATATTAGCTGTGCAACACTTTTTGCGTCCCATTGCTGAGCATGGATCTTTCATGCTTGCAACGGTCTAAGCAATTAGTGCCTTACAACCACACGTTGTGGTCTAGCTAATGGCAGTTAGAAGGTACTATAGTTGTTATGTAATGTTCCAAAGTTAGTCCCCAGAACATGTTTAGAGTCACGTATACAACGGAAGTTAGTGGTTGAAACCTCGGACACCAGACCTACTAATCTTATTAAAAACATGATAAGTTATTATCCGAAGGGGGATGGTCGCTCAAGTGAGAATGTTCAACAACCACACATTCACGGTGAAACACTATAGAATTGCTTCCGCGCAGAAATAAGTACTTCCGCGGTCGAACCATGTAGGTTCTAACCTTATACGTGGAAAAGTTTGTATGCTCCAGCATGGTACAGTCTTTAGTCCACTAGGAACTAAAAACAAAGGAGAAGAATCATTGATGCTAACATCATTAATTCACCTTTGTTTAAAGTGCCCAGCAGAAGGAATAAAGAAGGTACTTATACATTTTGAAGTAAGGTACGCCTTTACTTTATAAATAGAGGAGTTAGCCTATTGAAACACTAGTTTACAACCATCCCAGCAAGTTAGGGACAAGATTTAGTGCAACCACACCATGTGGTCTGGACAACAGCGTCTAGTAATACACAACTTGGAAAGTAACTACTCAAGTTTGTTTTGTTATCTGGTTCCAAAGTTAGTAGACTCAACAAAACAAGTTAGCAGACCCATACAGAGTATACGGTTGCCTACGTTTAATTCAATAGGGCCTTGGACACTACGAGTATGCTCAGAAAAATGCTAATAATGGTAATTTAATCTAATCTAATCTAATCTGAGCAGCGATGGCAGAGTGGTATGAATCCGCGGTCTTCGACGCGATCGATCCCGGGTTCAAATCCTCGGCGCACACCTCTGACAAAGAAATTTGTAATGTGCGCATTTATCACTGCTCCACGGTGATGGAAAATATCGTGATTTTTAATTAATTACGATTTTCTCCATCGCCGTACATGCCTGCATTGTACGTTACGATCGGCGCTTGTACGTTTCGTTGAGGCTTGAGCGTTCGGCTTGCGCCGTTAGTCGACTGTTTATAATGTGAAGTAAAAAGTTAATGTGGTTTTCATTGAATTTTTATGATGTTGTCACATTAAACTATCGTCCGTAAACCGACTTTATAGACAACCAATTTTTTTGTACATAATTTTTATTTTTAAATCCTTTAAATAAATAAAAATATAATCAATTGACTAAAAATGAGTTGTGACGTCACTAATCATTTTCTTATACAAATAGTATTATGATGGCGTCACGTTTTGGCAGCTCATTAAAAGTATTTCAGTTAATTCGGTAGTCCAAGACTGGATTTTGAGATCAATTTTGAAGTGAAAACTTCTTTAGTGGCGTTGTGCACTTTTTTTAAATGGGTAAAAAATGTTAAACTCGCTTCAGGACACGTGACCTGATCGAATTTTTGTAAGACGTGAAAGGTGACAGCTGATGGCTCGACTGTCTGTATACTTGTAAAATTCGTGTAAATCAAGTTTTAAAAATATAGTAATTAATCTATTAATGAAGATAGAATGAAGTTTTCACTTATGCCGGCACTACCGGAGTGCAACCCGTTTTTTTACTATACAAGCATGGATGATAACAAATCACGTTTGATGCTTCCAAAAAAGACTTAAAAAGTACCTGAAATTATACCACTGTATTGTCTAACTTACGAATGAACCTAATACCTACTGCTTTTGATAAGAATGTCTGTAAACATCATACTGAACAGAAAAGTAACATTTATTCTTGTTTCCTAAATGGCAAAAGTACTCGTAAAAGTAACTATATAGTTATTTATAGCTCATTTTACAATTATGAACAAAATTACATTCAATCTTTTTAAGTAATTTCAACCAAAACAGTAACTTCGCCCATTCATAATTTAGGTAATCTTACCGCTGAGTCAAACACCAAAATCTTATTATTCTTAGTGAAGTATAAACATTATTTTCATTCAAAACTTGACAAAATAGTTCCTGAAACTTTCAAGAAAAGCAAACAGCGCCGAAGAATTAAGTTACAGGAACTGAAAAGAGGTTGGAATGTCGGCTAAGTAGTTAAATTATTTAAAACAAAGGCACAATAGGATTTAGTTGACTAACTTTGTACAAGTAAGTTGTTTGTAACCCTGAAAATCAGCTTAAAAATTTAATGTTTTGAGTACCCATTCTTAAACAAGTTACTCGTAAATTAAGGCAAGATTTATTTTTTAACTCCGCATTGCTGTGTTTAGGTTTCCAATAGGAATAAAACTTATAGGATCACTTTATCATCCATCTGTTTGTCTATTATATGGGCTATTGAAACCCATCACGTATTCAATAAGCGCAATGGTGTGTTTAGCAATGTTTAAATGCATGTGTATGCATATGTTAGGGCTGGTAGACCTTAAGCGTGTGGATTCAGAATATTGACGCTATATGAGAATGTTATTGGTGGATTTAATTCCATTTTATAAGTTAAAATGTATAAACATTTTCATGTAATATGTTGCCTAAACGAATGCATATGGCTAACATTGTAAAAATAAATAAATTCATTAAAAATAATAATTTATTAAAAGAGTGATATGGGCACAAATAAAAATAATAATAAAATTGATGTGAATGTACATTTCTATAATTGTATTTTAATTAAACTTTCTTTTTATTAAGTTTTTCTCTTTTAATATTTGCACTTTCATGAAGGTAAATATGGTGAAATAAATATACATTAACAACTTTTGTAAACACACTCAAAGTTGTCAAAAGTCTTTGTCTTTGTCTTTGTCCTGATTTCCTGAATCGCCACGCCCTACGTTTACCCTCAAATAAAACTAGCAGAAATGGGTGTAGCGATTACGCCCGTTAAACAGTATTTTTTAGCAATTGACAATGACATGGATGCTGGCATATTGGGTGATGATCCGACTGCGAAGCGTGAGGTCGATTCCCACCAAGGGGAAATATTTGTGTGATGAACATGACTATTTGTTCTGTGTCTGGGTGTTAATTTATCTATTTAAGTATGTATTTAGAATTATATAAATATGTTGACGACCTGCGTGGCGCAATGGTTACCATGCCGGACTGCCAATCGAAGGGTCCCGGGTTCGATTCCCGGCGAAACAGTTTGAATGAAAAGTTTCTGTTCCAAGTTTCTGTTCTCGGTGTGGATGTTTGTGTTTCTGTCTTTGTGTGTGTACATGGTTCCTCCAACATGAGGCTATGAGTGTGAAGCGTTATCTATTATTTATTTACTTATTATGTTTATCAGCTTTCTGATGACCATAGTATAAGCTATGCTTAGTTTGAAATCAGATGGAGTTGTGTGAATTGTCGAAACATATTTATTATTATTAGGTATCTCTCGAATCCTTATTGGTCAGGGGCCGGAGATGTTATTTGACCCGGTCATTTGGAAGGCTTGCGTGGAGACACAGGTCCAACACGTATAAGCCCCTTAGATACATTTTAATGTTGTTATGTGGTTAACGTCCATCCCCGGCTGTATCATATAGAAGATTATATAACCAGAAGATGGTCCCAGGTGCACAGGAACTGTGGCTACAAAAGGGGAAACTAATTGTGTCTATGAGGATGAACGAATGAGGGACTGGTAGATGGGCTATGGAGAACTACGGGACACCTGCCATTTAGATCATAATGGTATAATCTAAGGTGAGGCAGGTAGTGACTCGCCACTCACTGAATTTTTGTTATTAATTACAGTGTTAAAAGCCTCGAAAATTTGCGTTCTGACCAACAATAACTGGGCCCTTTTATTAACGGCTTAAATAGCTTAGTAGATGACATACTAAGGCTTCATTGGATAAACTAATAGTGTACAGTGAGCAAAACGCCCGTAACCTTAATACTCGCGCTGTTTACACATGCCTACACAATGTTTACAATAATATGTCACTGACCTATTGTTTCTCAGCTATCTATATATTTGTCAGTTTAAAATGGTTTTCGTTTTTTTTAATTAATCAAATCTACTTCAATAAATTTACGATGTCTCTGTACGTGTTCTTCTTATTTAAAAAATGGAATTAAATAATGCTGCTGAGAGTTAATCTACTCTGGATCTTTTCTCTTAGTTCTTCTTCCATAAGGGTAAGTATCCTTATTGTCATGTCGATAGCCATGAAAAGGTTGACACTTAAAATAATTTTTCATATCACATGTAATGAAACAACGAGTTTTGATTCCTGTTTTGCCAGTCGAAACAAGACAATTTCAAACCAATGCGAATGTGTCAGTCACAAATAACGTTGTTTCTGCCCTAGGAGAGAAACAACGTTGTTTCTACCCGGCACATTCATTTGTTTATTATTTACGTCTTTATTTCAAGTATGTCAGAATCGCATTGACAACTGTCGTCAAATCGTTGTCAATAGATATTACTGCGCTATTTGTCTGAAATAGTCTTACTTCGACTGGCTACAGAAATCAAAACTCGTTGTTTCATTACATGTGATATGAAAAATACAATGTGTGGCTCGGGATGAAACAAAGACGATTTCAGGCCAGAGAGTCAGAATCTGATGGTCGTGATGTAAGCATGGCTGGCAATTGCACCTTTTCACTAAATCACAATAAAACTAGTTCATGGCGAAAATTGGAGTTACTTCCTCTATCGAACTCTTAAAGTTTTACCACTAAAATCTCATAATATTTAAGATGCTGGTGTAACTTTAGTTCTAACTACATTGTCACCTAGTTGTTATTAACACGCTTTTATTAGCTTCACCTATATGTTTGAGTGTTTGTAAGGTTCTTTGTAACTCTCCTTTGCACTAAGAGCATTCACAGCATATGAAACTAATAAGTGAAAAATAAATATAGTTCAATAAACTAAAAATGACGTTTTTAAAGCACATCAAACTAAAAAGTTTTTTTTAAATAATCTTAAAACAATAATGAACGAAAATATTAATGTGAAAATGAGATTAGTGCGTTCAAACAAACAAACTCTTCAGCTTTAAATATTAGTACAGAGTATAGATTTATTTCATTTTAATATTAGTATTATTAACATCATTAATCAAACTCTTCCGAATGTGTAATAAAACGTTTTATAGGAAACGAAAACCCAAGGAGCGTGTAACATAATAGAGGTTATATATTACGTAAAAGGATTTGTCCTACATCACTTGATTCTTTCCATGAGGGCCGTAAATATTCAAGAGATTCCGCGGGTTTTATGACTGAAATTATGGGAGCATTTCGGATGACCCCGTTGGCACCATATCTGAAGTGTATAAAATTATTGTACACTATAATGGAACTGTTTCAAGAATTAATCATCGACCCGTTAAATTTCTTTGCCAGGTTTTTGCAGAAATAAATGCAGATTGGAAGTCTTTATGGTTTTAATCGTGTGAAGGCAAAATCCCCTATTTTTGTCCGAGGTTCAGTCTTGTCTCACGTTCTATGCTGTTGTGTGTGTGTACTCTGTATAAGGCTGATGAGGTCGTCGTAAGAACGGCGATCAACTGCAATTATCCTGTGTCGGTCCCGATTGTTATCAATAGACAGCAGTCGTTTAACATTGTTGGAGGCCTTTTGGGAGGCTGAATATCCGATAATGGATTGGCCACAAGCCCACATTTACACGAACTCGCATTGGATAAAGTGGGATGTTGTGGGAGTGATGTGTTGTGGGAATGAAGTGGGAGGCTGGAAGAGTTACAGCCAGCCTATTCGTAAAAGACGGACTTCTCATCCACATCATCTGTTCATGCTTATTCCTCATAATCTCAGGTCTTTCGGGTCTTTCTGAAGATTAAACTTAGAACACACTAACTTCTGTTTCAGCTTACAAAACGGCTTTATTTTGGAATGTCACCAACATTCAATTTTAATCCTTCTACTTTGTACATAAGGTTTACTTTAAAAAACGTGAACAGAACAACTATGACGACTTTTCAAGGCTTTGTTTAACCGCAAACCGTAAGACTGCTAAGTACACTTTGCTCATCTTGAGCAACCGTTGAAGTTTAATGAGATAACCGCATCAGTCAGAATAAAAAGCGTGTGGATTTAAGTTTAAAATAAGATGCTTTATTTTGTTAGGAGTTATTCTGGGGACTCAAAGCCCCGGATTTAGTGCTTCACGACCTCATAAAATTGTCGTTAAAGTAGTTACGATGGACTCATTCAGAAGTTACGATAGGCTAAACGTAAAAACTCAGTAGGAGTTGAATGTTT
The DNA here is from genome assembly GCA_911387765.1 of Pyrgus malvae. Lineage (NCBI taxonomy): Eukaryota > Metazoa > Arthropoda > Insecta > Lepidoptera > Hesperiidae > Pyrgus > Pyrgus malvae. The sequence continues at coordinate 28,892,125 of OU426950.1, read as the reverse complement.
TGGAAAGCTATGTTTTGATTTGAATCGATTTACTATTTATATTTAAGGATGAAAAGTAAATAAAAAATATTTTTATAAAATAATAAAAAGATGATATTTATTCAACAACCCGTGTGGTAATTGATAAATGAAATTAATTTTAAGAGTACTATGTAGGAGAAGGCATTTATCGATGCTATGCCAAACGCTGATCTCTAACGCACCGTAGTGATAAGAAAAATACATAAATTCCTGCAGTCCATGAGCTAACCTAGATGACTTTTCTTCGTTTCAGTAGAAAAACTAATCAAAACCACCTCTGGGCCTGCTTCACCGCTAAGTTAGAACTCAGTCAGGATATACTATAGGCCATATTATTAGTCGCGAACTACAAGAACGATTGGACTATGGCTATTTTTTGTTAATTCTGAAAAAAGGAAACATTAAAAAGTTTTACAAAATGCATCAACTTACTGATATTGGTAAATGCATTTTTTTAAAATGTCGCGGGAAATGAAACGCCTATTGAACATTAACTCTTTAGAAGCACTGCATTGTAATTAGCAAGGAGTACCAAAGCATCTCTATAGTAGTATCTAAACTTATATTAATAAAATATTTATTTATGTAAAATACAACAAAATTACGTAGCGTGTAACACTGAAGCATCCATTATATTTGCACCCGCATCACGTTACCGCACGTTACGCTTAAACAATATTTCACGTCACATTTGCGTTATTCCTGATCGCTGCGTTATTGTGCTGCCATAATTTATTGCGTCAACTCGCAACCATTTTCATTTACTGCGCCAAAATCAACTGAACCCTCAAACGAAGTTGTTTCTTCTGTAACATATATCCCTGGTTTGTTATCTCGCCGTATGCTACAGTTATAAGCGAAACGAGCAATGTATGATATGGAGTGGAATGCCGTGGCGTGAATTTGTGGTTTGGTAGTGATGTACCGAATTACTATTCCGACTTTTATAGTACCGATTATGATTGCGTCGCGCGTGACAGAGTGTTTTCAGGCAACACTATTGGGTACCCGGTAATGGGGGACCGGAAGCTGTGAAGGCTGTTTTAATTCGTTTTATTGTTTCATCTGGGACAAACACTGGCGTACAGGCGAAATTGTACTGTGATTTCACCGGAAATGTCCGTTTAAACGCCCTAGTTAAAAGTGGATTTATTGCTTGGTGCAAGCAGCGATACGCTTTGTCGTGTTGGTAGTGGTAACAATATGTTTGTATTACTGTCACAAAACAATTTGCTAGTGCAGCTGTGGTAAGTATGCATTTAACAGACTTTAATAGGGGGGTGGTTCTATAGCCTACTGTTTATTTCTTTTTTTGAAAGATATGGGTTTTTCTTTGATGTTATATCATAAATTAAATGGCATATCTTTCGTTTTGAAAGAATACCAACTCCCTCCATAGACATTAGGAATCCGCAAAGAATTAACGACAACTATCTATCGATATCAACCAGGACTAACGGCTTAATGTGCCCTCTGAAGCACGAAAATGTATATTTGCCACTACACTAGCAGCCACATATCTCACACCTGACGTCGCTCGTTTCGCTTAATTAGGGTAGGGCCGTGGGTGACATATGCCATTCACGTGGATAGGCAACCCATTTTCTACAACCCATATTGGATCAGCGTGGTGGAGCAAGCTCCAAAGTCTCTCCAATGATTGTAAGACACCTGCAATGTATCCAGCAGTGGGACGAAAAAAGGGGTTGCAGCTATATTTCGTTTGACATTGCTTAATCTTTACAAATTAACAAACCATTAACCAACGAAATAAGCTCAAGATTTATTTCAAATATAATTTGAGATTATTGATTCTGAGAACACCATCATATGTGAGTGGTTAACCGCAAAATTTTCGGTAATAAAAGACATTCGTTATGTGCAAAAACATGTTTTAAAAACGGTAATAGTATACTTTATTGCAATGCAATGGTATATATAGCTTTTGAAAGCTACATTTGTGTCATTAATAATTGAAGAACGTATGGGGTTGCCTTAGAACGTAAGCAATATTTTCTTCTTTCTTCAAATTTTGTAGGTGGTAGAACTAATATGGTTCGCCCGGGGAAGTACCACCGCTGCACCCACTTCTGCCGTGAACCAACTCTATTGTGTTTCGGTGGAAAGGTGCAGTTGCCGGCCACACTTACATGAGGCGATCACCAGCCTCCGGAGTAACAGCACAACTGCATACGACCTCAGACAAGACTTACTTATGCTTGCTTGAGGTTGTATGTAGATGTCCATGGGCTGCAGCGACCACTTAACACTACGTGGCCTGCATGCTCGTCTGATACTCTATTCAAATAAAATAAAAAAGGAACTACGCAACAGAAAAATCGGCGCGGTAGGATGTAGTTCGAAGTCCCTGTAGCTTCGGAATTAAGAATAGAGCTACGGTATCCCCTGCCTGATCGTAAGAGGCGACTAAAAGGGGGCTTTCGGGGATGAGGACGGTGAGAGTGGGAGCTTGACCCGTCCAGCCAGCAGCCCCGGGAGGGACGGCGGTGTATGCGTGGCCGCATGCCGCCGTGAACATCGGAAGGTGCAGGAGAGCACATCTGCTCTCCCGAAGATGGGCCCGTTATGGGGCGCCGCGCGTGGAGGACACCGGTGCGTTCCTATGGAGATCCCGGAGTCCTCACAAACGCAGAGGCAGGCCACCGAGGGGGTTTTAGTGCGGTCAAATCCCACATAACCCGGTATCCTCTCCCAAGGTGTCGGGTACCTTTTGAAAAAAAAAAGGATGTAGTTCGAATGACACGCTAAGCCATCGATTCCAGTCATTGCCAATAGACAGCAGTCGTTAAGCCTTGTCGAAAGAATTTGGTCGGTTTCAAAAGATCCGACAGCGGGTTGGCTATTGCACGCAAAGCAAAATATATTGTAGCAGTTTAAAAATTATTATCATCACTTAAATTGTAATAATACTCGTACTTAACCGTATGTCACTCAAGAACTGGGATTTTTCCAAATTATTGTATTTGATTTATTAAAGAAAAAAAAAATACAGTGTGAGTGTTGCCTAGAGACAACGCTGAGACAATAGACCAAAAACATCGACAATCAACTTTGAATCGTTTCGAAATATTTGCTCTACAAAAAGTGAAAGTGTCTGAAACAATTTTTCATTTTAGTCTTAGAATAATAACGTTAAGAACGTCATTCTTCATACAAGCGCGCTGTCAAAATTGAAGCACTAAATAGATTCCTATACAGCTGTCACATCTGACAAACAAAATATTTTGATTCTGACCAAATTAACTATAAAATACTACAAAATATTGAAAACACTGTGAAAAGTTATTTAATTAATTTTTTTTGTTTTTAAAAAGTGTTGTGATAAAATTTTACCTTAAGTCTTACGGAGCGGCCCGGCGTTTTGATTAATGGCACCAATCAACATGCTTCAATTTGGGCGCGCGAACTTGGTTTCTATAATGTAATTATAATTATTCTAAGATTTTAGTATTGCACAATACTATTCCACATTTTTCGCACGTATTGTGGGTAAATCCCGAAAAACACTTTGCTTGTTATATAGAACAAACGAGCAAAAAACATAAATTAAAAAAAATGCTAATTCTGTCAAAGATAAATATTAAATATTCAATTTGTACTTACCTGTCCATGTTTCCAACATAAATAACCTACAGTTGAAATCGTAACTTTGATTTGCGACAGGTCTAGTGAATTTTTATGGAACTAGTTCGGTAGTTTGGTTTGTTGAGCATGGGCTACAGTGAACAACAAGGAAAAAAAATCATTGTAATTTGGCGGGGTATTACGATATGTTTCCTACAGTCTACACTATGACACAGAAGCTTAAATATAATGCAAAAGTCACCCACCAGAAATTGTAATGGGTGGATTTATCGCTGCTCCTCGGTGATGGAAAATATTGTGATATTTAATTGATTACGATGTTCTCCATCGCCGTGCATGCCTGAGAGAAATCCATAATTTCTCGAAAGCATGACGTCCACCAATTTGCACTTGGCCAGCGTGGTGGACTATGGCCTAAATCCGTCTCACTTGTGAGGAGACCTGTGCCCAGCAGTGGGACATAAAAAAAAGGTTGAAAAAAAAAGACATTGAAAACCAAGGACGTAATAAATTAATAAGACTAGCGAAATATTAGCATACTTTGACTTTTAGATTTTTGTGTCACCGATTTTTAATAACTAGAGGGAAAGAAGCCGGTCTGTATACTAATAAACAGGCCAAAATTAATATTCTATTCCATTATACGGAACTGTCAAGTCTATATTAGGATTGGCGTCCAATAGAACAAAGCGTTGAGTAAATAAGTAAATAATTATTGTTTGCTTATTATTTCCTTAAAACATTTTAAATGTTCCATTGCTGGCCACATACTTCCTTCCAGAAATAAAAGAGATTTAGGCACCACGTCCACACCACGCTGTGTATTGCTGCTCCACGGTGATGGAAAATGTCGTAATATTTAATTAATTACGATTAATTGTGACAGGAGAAAAAATGGCCTCTTTAATACATGTAGCGCTCTGTGCCATTTTTTTCGTATATCGTGTAACCCACAATTTTTTCACAATAATCCTAGTATTTTTTGTTTATTATTATTTTCTGCTTACATTCTGGATTATTTTTCACTTTTTTAGTTTGATGTGCTTCAAAAGCCTGTTTTTTAAAACTATATTTATGTATAGCTGCGGTGACCACACTAATTAGCCTACGGCTTTATTAAAATAAATAAAAAAAATCTCTTTTTGTCACTAATATGATTTCATCAAAATATTTTTCCGGAAAAGTACAGTACAGTTTATAAATCATCGATTAAGTCGACAGGCACCTTAACAAGTTTCTTGTTGGCCCATATTAGCATACCGATAGCCACTTGGGAGATATTAAATGAATTATTTGCTTCGGAGTTAATTGTTTCGAAAACCTTGGTGGGTCACGAAAAGAGAAATTCGATTTACATTCCAAAGTTTCGAGTTGATAAAATGTTTGTTCTAAATTCGAATTTGTTAAGCCTCAGTCTGTTTATCTGACGGACTGAAAATGTTCGATAGACACGTGAAATTTTATTTTTACTGAGCAGCGATGGCCGAGTGATAAGGACTGCGGTCTCCGACGCGGGTGATGCTGAGTTCCTCGGCGTAACTTTGACAAAAATAAATCTGTAATGTGCGCATTTCATCGCTGTTACACGGTAATGGAAAATATTTAATTGATTACGATGTTTTCCTTCGCCGTGCATGCCTGAGAGAAACTCATAATTTCACGAAGTTATGATCACCACTGATCCGCACTAGACCAGCGTGTTGGACTATGGTCTTAATCCCTTTTATTTGTCAGAAGAGACCTGTGCCTTAATTTTTGAAGTGAAAACTTCTTTAGCGGCGTTGTGCACTTTTTTTGGGATGGGTATAAAATGTTAAACTCGCGTCAACTACACGTGGCCTGATCGAAATTTCGTTAGACGGAGGGGTGACAAGTGATGACGGCTCGACTGTCTATACTTGTAAAATTCGTTTATATATCAAGTATTTAAAATATGGACATTGAACAAAGTGCATCTACTAATGAAAAAAGTGACGAAGAAATAGTGAAATAAAATGAGTGAGTACTATAAAAATACTAGATAGAAATTAATACTGATAATTCAAGCAATTCGTGCGGAATTATTCCCTAACGATTCCAAGACATCAAAAATGCACGAAGTTAATGTTTTCACTTCTGCCGGTACTCCCGGAGTACAACCCGTTGTTTTTTTTTACTCTCTTCTTTATTCATAACTTGTGTATTTTAAATAAATGTAAACGGAAATCTATGATTAAGTAGTTCACTTTGTGTTAAGTGATCACTCCAAACTATGGGCAAGTAAACAAAACTAACAAAACCACCAATTTTCAGATTATCAAGGGTATATTACATCAACCACTTGGTAGACAATGGTTTATACCCTTATTTATGAAGGATCCAAGGTTCCAAAGATTCCATTTGCCCAACAGTGGGACTTAAAAAAGTTTGTAAAGTAACCCCTGAACTAATTTTATTAACGTTGTATACGTTTGATATAGTTGAGTAAGACAAAATCATGAACAATTTAATGCTTATACACCGTTTATTAGTAAGAAGGTTATGTAATAAATAAAGTATTTGAACTTCGCTTCGGCTGCTATTACAGAAACACACGGAAACACGACACATTCAAATTAATTGTTCCGGACCGTGCATATGTGGCCGGCCTCATTTGATTCTAATTCCATCGAGGTAGTCTGTGTCCAATAATGTGCACAAGCCCTAATTTCACTTGTATTTGTCATATGTAAGTCAATTTTATGGTTAATTAGCTATTTAAGTACTTAATTTGTTTACTTGGCTGCCTTTTTACGTCCCATTGCTGGGCAAGGGTCTCTCCCCATTATTGGGGGGGCCTGGAGCTTACTCCACCACGCTGCTCCAAGGCGGGTTAGTGGCCAACCCGCTGTAAGATTTTCATACCGCCCATAAGGCCTCCGACAAGGTTTAACGACTGTTATCTGTCGACAACAACTGGGATCGACGGCTTAACGTGTCTTCCGAAGCTCAGAAACGTGCATGAATTTTTTGGCTAGCGGTCACCCATCTCACCCGATCGCGCCCGTTTGGCTTAGTTGCATAGATTGCTTGCGTAATTGCGTCTTGCCTTACTTGCGTCAATGTATTAATGCCATCTTTGTAACGCTTTTTTATCATTTGGCTGCAACTCTTGTATCCCACTGCTGGACACGGGTCTCCCCTCGTCATTGAGGAGGCCTGGAGATTACTCTACCACGCACATGAATTAAGCAATACAGATTCTACGAAAATGTATGAAACAAATTCCTAATTATAGGTATTGATTATTATCCACTTCATCAAAATATATAGATAGACACTCTCTTACCAAATTGAATCCAGACAAAATGTCTTCATTTGAAAATACTAATTTCTCACTACACTCTCTTCATTTCCGGTTGACACTATGGAATGACGCTATCACAGCCTAACCACACAAACTATTTCCGCGAGGCGAAAGCTTACCACAGAGGATGCTAGCTACATTGTGAGGGAACTACTGATGACTTTGTCTTCAGGCGTGCAAATTGAGTAAATTACATAAAGTTGTGATGTATTATAGCGTTAGAAGCGTGTAATCTTAACAATCTACTATGACAAACAATTGTGGTCGGGATTTAGTTAATTGACTGTAAAGTAAAGTACAACCTGATGACCTGCGTAGCGCACTGTTTACCATCCCGGACTGCCAATCGGAGGGTCCCGGGTTAGATTCCCGGCGTATTAAAGATTTGAATGATGAGTTTAAATTTCTGGTCTCAGTCTGGGTGTTTGTGTTTCTGTCTTTGTGTGTCCATGGTACTTACGACACATGGTATATCTACCCTACTGTGGAACTGATGAGTGTGAAACGTTATTTGTTATTTATAACCCCTTTTTACGTCCTCATAATCAGAAAGCACGCTGCTCCAATGTGGGTTATTGGAGCCATACTAAGTCTTGAATATTTTTAATGCATTAGTAGACCAGCATCCAGGCCACGTTGAGCTAAGTGGTCGCTGCAGCCCATGGACATCTGCATACGTACAACTTCAAGCAAACCTAAGTATTGGCTGTGGTGCACATGAATACAGCGGCGCTGAAGACAAATGGTCGTTTTCTTCCTCTTCACCTCTTCACCGAAACAAAATAGATTTTCCCGGTCGAACCATTAAAGTTCCCACTTATACAAACATTACTAACAAATGATAATTTTTCCAAAACATTACTTACTAAAACCGATAATTTTTACATAATTCGCTGTAAAGTTAGAACCAAAATCCGTTAATTCGTCAACCCGTTCCTCACACCGGGCTTCGATAAAACTATTTACGTCTGACATCGAGTTGTCACGTTGTTTTACAGCCTCGTCATGCGAACTTTTCCCACAGAATAAACCTCACCGCAGATATTTCGTCACGAAACGTTAGTAAGCGAGGAAAGTGTATGTAGGGACAGCAATTATATGTTTGTGTCATATTATTTCATACCGATTCGCCAGTCACGGGTTGTTCGGGGCGGCAATCGGGTGTGTGCAAAATTGGAACAATATATCGAGTGAATTGGAACTATTATTATCTTTTATTTATCCCCGACACCCGTGCCTCAACATTGGTGACCCGCGACTTACGGCTTCCGAAGACGACGACCGCCGCGGCTTAGTTTACTATTGTAATATTCGGAACGATTTTTTCCTGCTGGACTCCAGTATGAGTAAACCACAAGCTACCAGTATGACACAAGAAGCGAGTGACCTGGCGACCATCTCCGTGTCGGCAAGGATTCCCGAGTTTTGGGCTGACATGCCCAGGCTATGGTTCGCCCAATTTGAAACAGTTATGGAACCGCAGAAACAGGGGGACACGGCAAAATTTAATATGGTGGTAGCCAAGCTTAATCGCGACGCTCTGCAGCAGGTAGGCGATTTGATCATGACGCCACCGGAAGACAACAAGTATAACACCATTAAGACCAGATTGTTAGCCGTGTATGAAGAAAGCGCCGAGCGTCAGTTTCACAAACTTGTGAGTGAAATGGATCTAGGATCGCAGAAGCCATCTCAACTGCTCCGCAAGATGTCCGAACTGGCCCGCAATACCAACGTGTCTGCTGATGCTTTGAGACGCCTTTGGGTGTCGAGACTACCAGGTGCTGTAAAAGCAGTTTTGTCAGTGGCCCAAGACGATACAAAATTGGATAATCTGGCCTTAATAGCCGATAAGGTCATGGAAAATCTTCATGGAGGCGACGTTGCTACCGTTACTACGTCTGCCCCTTCAGTTGTTCCAGAGTTGGTGTCCCAGATGATGCAGATGTCTTTGGAGCTGAGAGGATTGCGAAGGGAGGTGAATGAAATGCGAGGTCGATGCTTGCCCAGGACGCGTGGAAATGCGTGGCACCGACAGAGGTCAAGGTCGCAACCACGGCGCCCGCAGAGGACCTCAGATAACCCGAAATGGCTATGTAAATTTCACTATCGCTATGGAGTGCACGCGAAGGCTTGTGAAGAACCATGCAACTGGAAGCAGCCTGGAGTTTCTACTAATTCGGAAAACTAATCGCCGCCCAGTCTTGCATGGTGGGGGACTGCACAGCGTTACCTGGAAACCATCGTTTATGTGTTATGGACCGGAAGTTAAGAATTTCTTTCCTCGTGGATACAGGTGCAAATGTATCGGTATTACCGGTAAGTCAATTTAAGGGTGATCGCTCAGAAAGTAGTTATAAATTATTCGCTGCAAATAATACAGAAATAAAAACATACGGATTTAAGTATTTAGAGTTAAATTTAGGGTTACGTAGGAGTTTTAAATGGAACTTTATAGTTTGTGACGTTAAACAAGCCATATTGGGCGCAGATTTTATTGAGCACTTTAAGTTAATTGTAGATTTACATAATAAAAGACTTATAGATACTGTTACAAATTTACGATCGGATGGGTCCATCATACGGTATGACGAGCCTTCAGTTAAGAGCATACAGAATGACAATCCGTATAGGGACATTTTAGAAAAATTTTCAGACATTACCAAGCCGACTTCTTACAAGGAAAACGCATCTCATTCGGTTTTTCATCACATAGTTACTCACGGTTCACCGGTATGTGCGCGGCCTAGGCCACTACCTCCGGACCGATACATTAAAGTAAAACGAGAATTTGAATTAATGCAAGAACTCGGTATTTGTAGACCTGGTAAGGGGGAGTGGTCGAGCCCGCTACATGTGGTACCTAAAAAAGACGGACAGATACGTCCGTGCGGTGATTACAGAGCACTTAATGCTATAACAAAACCTGATCGTTATCCTATTCCTAGATTACATAATTTTACATATATGTTGCCGAATAAATGTTGGTATTCACGGTTAGATTTAAATAGAGCTTACCATAATATATCCGTTGCACCAGAGGACATAGAGAAAACCGCAATTGCTACACCATTTGGCCTTTATGAATTTCCCCGCATGACTTTTGGGTTAAGGAATGCGGCGCAGACCTTTCAAAGGTTCATGGACCATCAGGTGTTAAGGGGTATAGAGCGGATAGAAAACGTAGATGGTACAGGTGAGTCAGCACTCTTTTGTTATATAGATGATATCCTTATAGCGTCAGATTCAGAGGAAGTTCATAGACAGCATTTGATAAAACTTTTTGAGAGATTAGATAAATTGGGTGTTACTATTAATTTAAGTAAATGTGTATTTGGTAAATCTAAACTAGAGTTCTTAGGGTATATGGTTTCAAAAGAAGGTATTAGTCCGTTACCGGAAAAGGTGCAAGCTATTACTAGCTACCCAAGGCCTGTCACTATAGAACAGCTGCGACGATTTTTAGGCATGTTTAATTTTTATAGGTCTCACCTACCCCATGCTATTGCATATCAGGCTGAACTTAATAAGTATCTGCATAATTCTAGAAAAAAGGATAAGACGAAAATTGACTGGACTGACACGAGTATTGAAGCTTTCGAAAAATGCAAATTAGGACTTAAAAATGCTGTTACGTTATCTCATCCTGCAATGGACTCGCCATTAGCCCTTATGACAGACGCATCCGATACATGCATCGGTGCTGTATTACAGCAAAAGATCGATGGTAAATGGTTACCCTTAGGTTATTATTCCAAGGCGTTATCTGCTACTCAAAAGAAATATTGTACTTATGATAAGGAATTGACCGCTATTTATATGGCTATGATACATTTTCGTAATATGATTGAAGGTCGACAGTTAACCATTTTTACAGACCACAGACCTCTAGTTTATGCATTTTCTAAGTTAGGTACGGATAAAGAGATCCCTCGAAGAGCTAGGCAACTGTTGTATATTAGCGAATTTACTAGCGACATACGGCATGTTAGTGGAACAGAGAACGTTGTAGCAGACGCTTTATCTCGAGTAGATTCTATTATTTGTCCCACGTCTATAGATTACGATGAGCTCGCCCAGGCACAAGAAGGCGATAAACAGGTCACACCTGAGCGAAACGGTAACTTGATATTTAAATATATAGTAATTCCTGGTAGTGATAAGCGTGTCTATTGCGAAGTTTCAACGAGTAATGTTAGACCCGTTTTACCTTTAAGTTTTCGTAAAAAAGTATTTGATATTATTCATAATATAAGCCATCCAGGAGTTCGTACTACTAGGAAAATCATAACACAAAAATTTTTTTGGAACGGAATGAATAAGGATATTAATGATTGGAGTAGAGCATGTTTAGTTTGTCAAAAATGTAAAATTAACCGTCACACAGTTTCAGATTTAAGTAATTTTCCTCCTAGCAGTAGATTCGAACACATTCATACAGATATAGTAGGTCCTTTGCCTACGACTAGGCAAGGATATCGTTATTGTATTACAATTATAGATCGTTTCACGCGTTGGCCGGAAGCTATAGCAGTTTCCGACATATCAGCTGACACAGTCTCTAAAGTAATATATGAACATTGGATTTGTAGATTTGGGTGTCCTACCAAAATTACAACAGACCAAGGTAGACAGTTTGAGAGTGACCTTTTTAACGCGTTAATGAAGCTTATGGGTGTACAGAGGATAAGAACTACCCCGTACCACCCTCAGAGTAACGGTATGATTGAGAGATGGCATCGTTCGTTAAAAAATGCTTTAACAGCACGTTTAACGGATGGTACTGATTGGGTTGATGAGCTACCTACAGTCATGTTAGGGTTAAGAATCGCAAGTAGGACCGATACAGGGTTAAGTGCTGCTGAGTTAGTTTATGGACAGACAATTAGATTACCAGGCGAATTTTTCCATACAGAGAATCGACAGTTTAGTGATCAACATGTTTTTCTAGAACATTTACGCAAGACAATAAGTAGGATTCGACCCAAGTCACGAGCGATAAGCGATTCGCGTAAGATATTTGTTAGTCGAGATTTAAAAACTTGTACACATGTATTCGTTAGAAATGATATTTTGAAAAAGTCGCTTAGTCCTACTTATGATGGCCCATACCTTGTTTTAAATAGAAATGACAAATTTTTTAGTATTAGATTACCAAACAGGGACATTTGTATATCAATTGATAGACTTAAACCGGCATATTTATTAGATGAAGAAAAGAGTAACTTGTTAGATAATAATAAATTTCAGTGTATTAATAAATATGAATCAGGCAATGAAGAACCTTTAATAAAATCGCCTACGCTTATGACTCGAACTACGCGTAGTGGCCGGCAGGTAAAGCCACCCGTGCGTTTTTTGTAAAGTGCATAGGTAATAGGTACTAACTAATTTAATGTTATGTAGTACATTATAATATTATTGCGAAATTTTAAGTATAAATAATGTAAAATCTCTGTTTTCTATTATTTACATTTTCGATTGTAAGGTGTCATTTAACTAGTTCTACCAAATTACTTTCATAACTTGAAAATAAAATAGTAGTTTTCAGTTTCATATGCCAATAATTAAAATGGGCAGCTATAGTTCGAAAAATGAAGAGATAGTTATTGCGCAGCAAGGTGCGAATAACGCAAAGCAAGTAGGAGATATGGAGAGAAAGATCGAAATATTTGGGAGTATCGTCATTCTCGTTGTCGTGATACTCGTAATTTTTTGTTTATGTCGATGTGGAAAAAGCTGTGGCATTCGCGCAAAGAAATGGATTCGCAAAGAATTAACATCAATGTGGCCTGCAGGAACAGCCGTCCAAGCTACCGTGCAGCAGACCCCCACGGGCTATGAAAATCCGTGTTAGATTTTCAAGGTAGGAAACAGGGATTGATAAAATAAATTTTTGAGTAATGTAATAAGTTTATAACAATTTTTAAATCAAAATGTCTGTATGTATCTAACTTTAAAATACTTTACAGTAATATGTATCTACCATGCTGTAACATATTTTATTTTTATGTTATGTGTACGATTAAACGAAACAATATTCATTTCTATAAATTATTAGAATCAACTTTATTATTGTGTAACGTAATACCTATGTAATGTGAGAGACTTGTTTGTATCTTTTAGACAGTCGAGTGAATGAATCTTTCTGCAATTTAGCACATTCCTGTGTGCCTTTGTGCATCATTGTATGATATTTTAATTTTATAATGTTTAACATGGAACAGTTAGGTATTTTCTCTTTGCAACAGATGATATATGCATTAAAAATTTAAAATATGTGTAATTACTAGCTGTTATACCTAAATTTTTTTGATTGTACGTAATTACATTGAAATCATTCCCTACTTATTATGTATACTGTTATAAAGTCGATTAAACATTTGAAATTTTGTAATTAAATTTTTTTAAGAGGGGGATGATTGTAGGGACAGCAATTATATGTTTGTGTCATATTATTTCATACCGATTCGCCAGTCACGGGTTGTTCGGGGCGGCAATCGGGTGTGTGCAAAATTGGAACAATATATCGAGTGAATTGGAACTATTATTATCTTTTATTTATCCCCGACACCCGTGCCTCAACAGTGTATAAATTGTGGAAAGTGGCTCAGATCAAATCAAATACTATAGATAGAATGGTGTGAATAATGTAGCGAGGCCGGTTTAAACTGCACCACGTCTTCTCCGTACACACAACACCCATCCTTGTACAACGAAACTGCACCTAGCATTCCCAGTCGAATATCGCGGTGCATTTAGCCAAATGTTGTTAATTATATAAAATTCACAAGAAAAAATATCGAATTGTATTGTGAAAGGGTGTAATGAATAATATTAATAAATAATAATAAAAATAATGGGGTGATTTTAATGAAGTCGCAAAATGTGTGTATGAGCCGGCAACGCACACATATTTGCAAATCCGGCCTCACTTTGTTGTTCACAGAGCTTCCTTTTTTTTGATCCTTCCTTTTTTTGATCTTGCCGGATACACACTATAAAATAGGTAATGTTTGTTTTAGACAATGATTTTTTTAAGATTATGGTCTTTTGTCCCTGATGAAGAAAGGGTTGCAGCCTCGCTCATTTACCAAACGTAGTATTTTTTGGACAGACGTCTGTGACGCTCTTATTCCAGCCCTTAACTTTTTATATACCTCCCTACGACTTGACTATCACTGTCTTAAAATTTATTTTCGACGACCCGTGTGGCGCCATGGTTACCATGCCGGACTACCAATCGAGGGGTCCCGGGTTCGATTCCTGGTAAAACAGAAATTTGAATGATGAGATTAAATTTCTATTCTTGGTCTGGGTGTTTGCGTTTCTATCTTTGTATGTGAGGGGCTATGAATGTGAATCGTTATTTTGTTTTATTTCTGTACCCAAAATCAGAACTGTAACTCTTGTCAGCACAACAAAATAAAGCCAAAATCCGTCATATTGTGAAAAGGAGTTAATCTGTCAATCGTCACGCAAACTCCGATAAAACTATTTACGGCTGACACCGTGTTGACATGTATGCTGCCTCGTCACGCGAACTTTTCACGCAGAGTAAACCTCAAAGCAGAAACTTCACTAGCGTCCCGAAAAGTACCGATGACTTTGTTTATAGCGTGTAGAATGTGTTAATCGTGGAAAGTTGTTAGGTAGGTATATATAATACAGTCGAATAACTTTTTTTATCCAAGAAGATTTCATGAGGATAATGTAGCAATTTACGTAGATAGTAAAATTTAAGTTATATATAGCTTAGCGATTTGAGTAAACGAAAAACAACACTGCACTTTTCGTCTTATATTTCACCTATCGTTTTCAATAGCTAATTTATTTTTATAGTTTTCTTAATCGCATGCATCTTACGTCTTTTGGCCTTTACCCTTCAGCTCCCCTCTCTCTCTCACTCATCCTTCCTCTCACTCGCTCAAAAAGCAACACCTTTATTATTCCATTATAAAAATCGTTCACACACCATCTTACGTTCCCTTCCTATATTTAAATCACTTTCCTTCCTATATTTAAATCACTTTCAATCAAAATAATGTGAAAAGAAGTTAATCCCTCGACTCGTTACTGACGCTAGACTTCGATAAAACTATTTACGTCTGACACCGAGTTGTCACGTTGTTTTACTGCCCCGTCACGCGAACTTTACCCGTAGAGAAAACTACAGCAGAGACTTCACTGGCGTCACGAAAAGTACTGATGACTTTGTTTTAAAAGTGTTAAGTGTTTTAAATGGGTAAAGTTGCTGGGTATACATTTGAATTGTTTTAATTTGGTCTAGCATGCATATCCTTGCGGATGGCGTGGAATGCAAACGGTATACCAATATATCGAAACATTAGAAAGTCCAACGCGGTTGGGTATGAGATGGATAACCTCTGTGCTCGTTGTCCGAAGGGCACATTAAGCCATCAATCCTGTTCTTATCTACATATAGAAAGAGAAACATATTAAAGAGGTGGCTGCTAACCCGCATCTCCACTAACCTGCAAATGAGCAGCATGGTGGAGAAAACTCCAAGTCTCCTTAATAAAGTTGAGAGACCCGTGACCCGAAACAGGGTTTCAACAATTTTGGTATTTATCACCGAAGAAGATTTTATCAAGATGTTCTTTTACTCTTGCTCCAATTTACAATAAATTTGCCAAAAATATGGACTTAAAAGAAATAATCTAAAATTTTTAACTAGCCTAAGAGGTTCCCACGAAAATAAGTGACCCTTACAGGGTAGAAGTCGCAATTCTATAGAGTCAGCAGTCCTTTATCGAAATTGACAGTAAATTCATTACTAAACAATGAAGTATATAATCCGAAATAGCATTCGAAGAGAAACAGGGTCAGATCCTTTGTTCACATTGTTTGTTATTCCTTCTCAATGAAAGCCCAATGTCCTACGCAAAGGCCCATCAAAGCCAGCCTGTTCTGTGTATAATTAAATTTGTTTAAACGAAGTTTTAGCCTTTTTACCTTCTGAATCCTTGAACGTAATTAATATTATATTACACAAGTTGAAATTTGCGCGCATGGCCCGGCGGCGAGCGTAGAACGCAAGTGATCTACGCAGCTAAGCCAAACAGGCGCGGTCGGGTGTGGGATGGGACACCGCTAGTGGCAAAAATTTCCTGTGCATTTCCGTGCATCGGAGGGCACGTAAAGTCATCAGTCTTAATTGTTATCGATATATAACAGTCGTTAAAAATAGTCGGAGGTTTTATGAGCGATATGAGACCCGTGCCCAGCAGTGGGACGCAAAAAGTGTTGCAGCCAAGTAACCTTTACAGTATAGAAGATAAAGAAATAATAAATATATTTGGACCATTCACAAAACGCTATCTGATTCCAAACTAAGCAGAGCTTTTACTATTGTTATTAGAAATATCACCCGCAATTTTATAAAGTCTGCCGACTTATATACCTTACCAAAATTGTCAGTAAATTAATAACTACACAATGAAGTGCACAAAATCCGAAATAGCATTCAAAAAGAAACAAGGTCCGATCCTTTGTTGTTATTGTTTGATATGCCTTCTCAATGGAAGCCCAATGTCCTAAGCAGAGACCCATCAAAGCCAGCCTGTTCCAGTGTATAATTAAATTTGTTTAAACGAAGTTTAAGGCCTTTTACGTTCTGAATCCTTAATTAATATTACGAGTATATTACACAAGTTTGTAATATTGTTTGTTATAATATTGGAGTTTAGACTGCGCAAACTTTCGGAATCTCAGCTGGTCAAATTGTATGGAACTATTAACTTTTATTGTTTTAGTTTATGGAAGTAACTTTGTCGTGAAATTGAATCAAACCTGAGAAGCATTTGATAGTCACGAAGTCCGATCGGCTCTGGTTGTAGTTCTAATGCGTTCTGAAAAGCGCACTTGTATGCGTAAAGTTTTAAACTTCAAAAACTTTCGACGTTTAGTTGACATGCTGACGTTACTCGACACTGGGCGCTCTCAAGGTTACGCACACTAAAACAATGAACTCACCACATTCGTAGCCGAACGGACTTCGTGACATCTATAAATTAATATACATTCTATAAATCTCAAAGAAAGTAAAATACAAAAACATTTAGAGATACCGGAAAGCCTGAAATTTTCCAAGGTTTGTTAAATAATGTTTCTTATTCCTCTGGTTTTAGTGTCGAAATGGCGCTATAACAAGATTAACGCGATTTCGATGTCACTTGTCAGAATAAATTGTTCTGACGTGCAAATTTAACGAAACTGAACGTTGCCTGTAATTGTGAAAAGTTGGAGAAAAATAAGAGACGAAGATTTCTTTTGAGTTTCGAACAAAAAGTGACGAAAATTGGTTTTATGAATAAACATTAAAAAAATTATCACTCAAAAGAATTTTTTGTCTGTTTTGTGTTAAATGGAGTGAATGGAGGTTTTTAATAAAAATGGCTTTGATGTAAAAATCATCTTAGTGGCTTACAACGATTTTCAGTGTAATGACGTATCGGCATAGCATATCCAATATGGCTTCCCAAATTACGCAACCTACGCATCAAACTGGTACAGTGCCATTGAGCTCGACTTATTTAAAACAATATAAATAATGTAGTTTAAAAAACTAAAAAAACACGCTTTTGAGAAAATACGAACTAAAAACTAAAAAAAATAAGAAGAAAATGTATATTACTGTAAATAAAGCGTGGGGTGCATGGTGTCAATAGTATCTTAAAAACCACCCCACGCTTTATTTACAGTAATATACATTTTCTTCTTATTTTTTTTGTTTTTAGTTCGTATTTTCTCAAAAGCGTGTTTTTTTAGTTTTTTAAACTACATTATTTATTTTTAATTTTTTAGTTGGATTTTTATTCTCATATTATTGCATTATCATCGGCCCTTGACCCCTATGCAAATTTTCAAGTTAACCAGAAAATTATATAAATTAACAAAAATCATATTTTGCAAATTGAAAAATGGAATAATTTTATCAAATTAGTGTATTGTCATCGGTCCTCAATAAATCTACAAAGTTTGAACGAAATCTGGCCGTTTAAAGTGGGTCAAAATCGCGCCCAAAGAAGTCGGTTACAAACATACAAACATACAGGTGAAGCTAATAAAAAGCGTGTAAAAAAGACGTGGTAGGCAAGTAGTTGCGTAGTTGCAGCCTGCATGGCCCGGGAACTAGTATAGTACACAACCGATCTACCCAGGTTAATCAAACGGGCGCGGCGAGTGAGATGGGTTACTCGCAAAACTTTCATGCGCGTGCCCATGCTTCAAAGAGCATGTTAAGCCGTCGGTCCCGGTTGTTATCGACTGACAATGAGGCCTTAGGAGCGGTTTGAAATCATCTGTACAGAGAGTTGGCCCGAATCTCCACCACCGCTGTGGACTAAGCTCAAGGTCTCCCTAATAATGAGGAGAGACCCGTGCCCAGAAGTTCGACGCATAAAAAAGGGCTGCAGCCATGCGATTGGTGGACAGTTGCGTTACTACAACGGATGTTTCAACGCAAAAATGGAAGAAGTTTTTCTGATTGAACTTTACTACTACTAATTACCAAATTCTCCAGTCTATTGAGACATTTTCACATGAGCTTGACGTAAGCTATTGGAGCTGTAGCGACCTTCCGCTACTCATCAAGAGATGGCGCCACGGGTATTCCTGAATCACTTTTACTCACAAATAATTTTATTTGTTTCCATCACACACGCTGCTCAATTACAAAAGAGCCAAATATACAACTAAAGCAGAATATTTTAGGAAGATCTCTTACATACATCGCTGTAAATCTCTAATATGTAATTGTTTTCCTTCAAAGTTCAGTCACCCGGTCCTGACTTACTCGTAGGCCAGGATTTATGGTAATTGCTCGTAAAAGTTCTGATTTATGCAGCTCCTACTAAACAACACCTTTTGGGACGATCGCTCATGTTAGGTCAATGGACTCCGTCGCCAAGGTTACATATTTTTTGACGTTTAAATAATAAAAGAGCTGTTTTTCGCAGTAATAGAAGTGTTTATTCAACAAGAAAATTTAGAAAACTTTATTTAAGTAAGAGCGCTTTTTGATGTGAGGGGTAAATGACCTAAAAGGACATTTAAAAACATTGATTTGAAAGGGAATAACTTTTTATGTAAGGAAAACGTTGTGGTTGCATCCCTTTTGCCTTCCTTTACTGAAGAGGTTTGAAGAGGTCCCATTATTGGGGAGGCCTGAAGCTTATTCCACCACGCTGATCCAATAGGAGTTGTGGGTTAGTGCTCAACTTGCTGTCGGAGGTTTTCAAACCGTAAAGCCTCCGACAAGGCTTAAATTATATATCTATAACAACCAGGACCAACGGCTTAAGAGGCCCAGGCCGTATACGAAATTTTACCAATTTCGCTGATTTAGCTTTTTTACGAGGAAGATATTGCAGTTAAATTACAGTATTTCCATAAGTTTTATTGCACAATATGACTGCTCGTTTCAATAATAAACTATTAAATGAGCCACTTTTTAATTTTTATCGTGTTGTGTTATTTAATAGATTTGAAGACGGTGATAGTTTTGTGAATTTTACTGTAATAGCTATAGAATATTACATATTTCCGGATCATTTTAAAATTTAAACCGATCAAAAAAATGCCATATTATGTTGCTGTAAAAATCTAATAGTAAATGAGTCACTTTTTACCACTCTCATACAAAAAAAAAATGTGAAAAAACATTGAACTTTCTCAATGTTGACACAAAATGAGCCAGAAATTGCAATCGATTTCGGCAAATTGCAATAATCTTTCGTAAAATTTATTTTACATAAATACACCTCAGTCCACAGTCAATCCGTTTCCTGAAAAAAAAAATCATATTAACTATGAAAATTTGGCATTAAAGATCTTTTAAAGTAACCTAAATCCCGCATTGTAATTCTTGACGAAAAGTAATGTATTAGATAATTAATAATAATAAAGTGTAAAGAAGCGCGCATGGCCCGGCGGTTAGCATAGAACGCAAAACGATCTATGCAACTAAGCAAAACGGGCGCGGTCGGATGTGAGGTGGGTGACCGCTAGTGGCAAAAAAAAATCATGCGCGTTTCCGTGCTTCGGAGGGCACGTTAAGCCGTCGGTCCCGGTTTTTGTCGATAGATAACAGTCGTTAAACCTTGTCGGAGGCCTTATGGGCGGTTTGAAAACATCCGACAGCGGGTTGGCCACTAACCCGCATCTCCACCAACCCGCATTGGAGCAGCGTGGTGGAGTAAGCTCCAGGCCTTCCCAATAATGGGGAGAGACCCGTGCCCAGCAGTGGGACGCAAAAAGGGTTGCGGCCAATAATAAAGTTATATTGTGCAATGAAACTTATGGAAATACTGTAGTTTAACTGCAAAATCTCATGTGTTAAATCAGGTAAATCAGCAAAATCGGTAAAAAATTGTATATTGTAATTTGGGGGAAGAAGTGTCCCAAATTGGCTTGTTTCGCCTTCCATGACTGATGGATTTTGGGGGGGTCATGTCCCCTGTGTCCCCCCCCCCTGGGACCGTGCCTGACCACAACCAGCCACGACAGCTTTGATTAGCTACGTGGATCGCTTGCTTGGTAGCCGCTGGGCCATGCACGCTTCAAGGAAAACATTGTAAAATACCTGTAGTTTAGACACGGAAATTACTTCCAGTGATATTCGGAAACTAAGCGGCTTTAATAGAGCTCAAGACATACAACTAATTAGTTCATAGCAACGTCCCTGGTGCCTGTGCACTTTCTTTTTTGGAAAGAAAAATCATTATAAACCATATACTTCATGTAATTTTCTCCAGTCAATGCATAAAATAGCTCTTTTAAAGCCAGCAATGCTCGGGTGGCTCCCCTGGGGTTTTCCGTGTCCATAGGTGACGGCGATCGCTTAAGACCCTGCTGCCCTTTTTATTCCGTTTATTTATAGAAAATAATATGTACATCAAGGATGTTAATTATACCTACTGCTATTTATAATCGACAGTTTTCCAAAATCCAAGTAATATTATTATCTGACCTTTACGAAGTCGAACTGCCAAAATTGATTGAGTGCCCCCGAAACTTCCGTTAATGGTACTTAAGGCGTACATTAAATAATAGGCGGGTGCATGTTTGCGGATTTGGTCGAAAAATGTTATGATCAGCGTTAAAAGTCTTCTTGGCATTGGAACAATCTGCTTAACAATAGTTGCCTACAAAATAATATTTTGATTGCATATTGGCTAGAGACGCTATTTCGGTATTTTTATTCAAAAAGAAGTAGTAAGTAATATAGTTAGAGTTATAATTAATACTTGGGGTATTTCAGCTTTTACTAGAATTTCGATATTTTTCAGTAAGTTAACACAATGAACTATCTTTTGGTAAATACGTAATGGTCAGTTAGTTAATCATCACATTTCCTTTTTCATTTTACTTAAAAAATATTAATAGAGTCTAAAACCTTTACTAAGAACTTTGTTTAAGATTGTATTTAAGCAATGATTTGTCTTGTTTCAATTTGTGTCATTTTGTACGCGTCAGAGTAAGACAATACAGTAAATAAATATTACAAGCTAATACATCGTTTATTTGTAAGGAGTTGAAAATATTACTTTAAGTGGAGCTCCGCAGAGACATTTAAATGCGTGTAGAGAACCCGCGCTAGTTTTAACGCGCACAATTATACGGGATATCCGGGGAGGATTATTTGATTACAACATTAAGGGTAAGCTGGTTACATTTACATTAGCCTGCTTAATTGCCTGGTAAATTTTTGATAGTCCGAGCTAACATGGTCTCGTCACTATACAAAGGAGCTTCTTTCTAATTGGTATTGTCTTGGCAATATTTTACTTAAATGATTTTGGTGGGATTCTTTTTTGGGAAAAGGAATTTAATCTTTTTTTACCTAATATTTGTATCATAAACCGATCTAGTGAAGGTGGTGTAATATTTTGGATTTTTTTTACTTTACGTCTTATAACACGTCTATGCGATATATGACGACGACCGCATGGCGCAATGATTACCATGCCGAACTGCCAATCGAGTGGTCCCGGGTTAGATTCACGGCGAAACAGAAATTTGAATGATGAGTTTAAATTTCTCTTCTCGGTCTGGGTGTTTGTGTTTCTGTTTTTGCATGTGTCCATGGTACCCGCGACACAGGGTATATATACTCTACTGTGGGGCTATAAAGCTTTATTTATTTATTTATAAAAACGGGCTGTAGATGAATACCGTCCTACCGTGAAATGGGCTCGACGTTTACACAGAATCGATTGTATAGAAATTGTAACAGTTTAGGCCTTGTCTCGTAAACTATGAATACATGAATAATGTTTGCTTTGGGGAGGTTTTCGGCACCTTCACTTCGCGTGAAGTGCCAATCATTCAAAAATATATCGTGAAATTGCCGAACACACGATGAAAATGGTATAGAGACGACTTTGAAGATTAATCTGTACAACAGCTTTTTTCATAGGGTTTGGTTTAGTTTTTGAAATATATTTTTATGACAAATTTATTATTTTAATATAGAAAATCCGTATATCCGATACGTATCGTATTTTTTTATTTGAATGGAGTAGCAGACGAGCATGCAGGCCACGTGGTGTTATGTGGTCACTGCAGCCCATAGACATCTACATACAACCTCAAGCAAGCATAGGTAAGTCTTGTCTGAGGTCGTATGCAGTTGCGCTGCTGGAGGCTGGTGGTCACCTCATGTAAGTGTGGCCGGCAACTTCACCTTTCCCACAATAGAATTGGTTCACGGCAGAAGTGGGTGCAGCGGTGGTACTTCCCCGGGCGAACCATAACAGTTCTACCACCTACAAAATAAGTATGTAGTTATACATTCATTACAGACATTTTGGTAGGTATTTATTATTAAACTATTATATTTTCAATGTGTGAAGTAAGTTTAATTTACATTTCTGGTGTATCGTAATTTTATAAACTTGTAACACTGACGACATGACATAACAAGATACCGAGACATGTTTAAGCCTTCGCGATAGCAACACTATATTCCTTAGATAACCGTGGTCTGTAGTAAACATTTTACATTTAACAGGCTTACATCATACTTGATTTTAAAATAAAAACAACGGGTTGCATTCCAGTAGTGCCAGCAGAAGTTAAACTTGAACATTAACGTTGTGCATTTTTGATATTTTGGAATGTTTTGTTAGGAAAAAAAATTCGCATGAATTGCTTTTATTATCAGTATTATTTTTTATCTAGTATTTTCAGTAGGGTTTCATCTAGTTTTTTTATACTCACTCATTTCTTCGTCACTTTTTTCATTAATAGATGCATTTGTTCAATGTCCATATTTAAAATACTTGATATAAACGAATTTTACAAGTATAGACAGTCGAGCCGTCATCAGCTGTCACCCCTCTGTCTTACGAATTTTCGGGCAGGCCACGTGTCCTGACGCGAGTTTTACATTTTTTACCCATCCCAAAAAAGTGCACAACGCCGCTAAAGAAGTTTTCACTTCAAAAATAAAAATAGAATCATACATTTCTATATAAATGTCACCTACAAAACCATCACTACTAGTCATTTGCACTTTCCTGAACATTACAAATTGAGTCTTTCTAAAAGAGAATCCAGCTTCAGGAGCAGTAAATAAAATTGCTAGAAGCGGTTGCAATCTAACTGTTAGCTGTTTACGGACCGTTATTGAGCTTGATTGATGATGTTTAGCAAACCGATCCGATCCTAATGTATGTACATTACTTATTGCCCTCATCGGAATAGAGTAGCGGTTGGCGTAGTTCTGGGATAACCTTTCTGTTCTGTAAAGGGGAAAAGTGGAGGATAATTGAATTTCAAACGTTTCGAACACATTTAATAAAAAAACACACTATTCTCTTCAATAATTAATTAAAACAGGACTAAATTCAAAGATCCAGTTCAAATTATCTTGATCAAAAGATTGTTTCTAAAACATGGATATAACTAAGTTATGGTCAGATTGCTAAATTTTATCCTTAATTCGATGTTAACTCCCCAGGTAGGATAATTAAACTACATTTGAATAGTATATCTAAGAAGATTACTCTATTATAACATAAAATAAAACAATGAAGTTATTCTCAATAAGCATGCTAAAACGTTCGTCGCATGTACTCAATAGTTCAAATCGGTCGCAACCTAACCCTCAGCTGTTTGCGGACCGCTATTGAGCTTGATTGATGATGTTTAGCAAACCTATCATACGTTTATGTGTATGTATTCCTTATTGCCAGAATGCAGATAGTGCAGTTAGCGTAGTTTTAGGATAAAATTCCTGTTTCTAAATATAAAGCCTCTGCTTGTGGCCGAGAATCGAAATTTAACTTTTCATGCCATTTACTCTTTAATTTAATTATTAATTTCTTATTATCGGCATTGAAAAGAGAGAGGACTACGACCTCAATCAAGGTTGTAGTATAATTTGCTCGATTCGAATTTTTTAAAATATTATTATATGAGTAACATTTGTTTGACGTAATTGTAATTAGTTAAATAGTCAACTAATGTAACCCCCTAAAAGCACGTTTTGAACGTATGTACTATAACGATAAAATTTTGTAGTTTATAATTTGCTTCTATCTCCTCAATATAAAATCGCACTAATTAAGAATACCAAAGCATACGTCGCATGTGTTTCTAATAGTTCGAATCGGTCGCAACCTAACCCTTAACTGTTTGCGGATCGCGATAGATCTTGATTGATGATGTTTAGCGAATCGATCCGAAATGTATATATTTACTCATTGCGGTAGAGTAGCGGTAAGGGTAGTAAGGGTTTTGGTATGGAGTTTCAGTTTTTTCATATAAAGTGGAACAGTGAAGGAGAATAAAATTTTACAGTGTTAGTACAATATTCCTCGTTTAGTAGTCCTAACAACACTGAAAATAGGTAAAGCGATGTTAATAACACAACAAAAAATAATGCTTAAATTAAAGAAAACATATCAACAATGCCAAATTCAAATTTATAGTATAAATAAGTAAGTTAACAGTATTTTTTATTAATACATATTATGAGTTAAAATTAAATTAGTTTAAGAATTGAAATGATTGGAATTAATTTGTACTGTTAATCTCCTAAACGAATTATGCGACAAATACACTACGTTTCAGTCGTGCTTCTTCAAAATTGTTTCTTTTGCTTCAAAATAATAGCATAAATTTAATTTATGTACGATTTTCGGAACATTTTTCGATTTCGTATACAGTCCGGGTTGAAGCTTGATTGATGATGTTTAGCAAACCGATCTGATGCTAGTTTATACAATGTGCATTCCTTATTGCTTATAACTAGTGAGATAAATTCATTTGAAATAAAAAATTCTGTAGAGAAGTCGAGCAGAATTGTTTTATATTTTGAAACCCCCACTCTCGGTCCAAGTCCTATCAGCATTGGAAGAAAGTGAATTTTTTGGAGCCGACTTGGAGCAGCGTGGTAGCGTATGTAGTGGCTCGAGGAAAATTATATCACGAATAAGCTGTTACTTTTTGTAAGGAATAGGTATGATGAATTTTCACACAAAGCTGTTCTATAACGTAAGCAATCCTTTACTATTTGCAGACCGCGGTAGGGTTGATTGATGATGTTTGGCAAACCGATCCGTAGTTAATGTACGTACTTATGAAATTTGGAATTTTTAAATATTTCTACTGAAACTTTAAAACTTTATTTAACTCATCAATCAATCAGTCAGAACCTAACCAAATAATTACCAAACTGCCCTTAAAGTACATCCTTTTCAATAAAAAAAGAATCATCGAAATCGGTTGGCGTGGTATTGAGTTATTCGTCCAGCTACTTAATACTTGTCGCGCAGCTACTTAATGCGTATTTTGGACTTATATGGTTTTCTCATGGATGCCAATGTCAAAACTGGATCAAATTGAAATGGAATTACATGGAAAGTATCAGCTTTCAAAGAAAACAAGAATCATTATAATGCGTTCACCTAGTCGAAAGTTTTGAGGTAACAAATATAAAAAAAACATACAGTCTAATTGATAACCTCCTCCTTTTTTATTGAAATCGGTTAAAAATTACATACTTATAGTTATAAAATAATAAAACATTTTAACTCTAAATTAACATATATGGTGGTTAATGTATTAAAAAAAATTCATAATTTACTATGCAAAGGTTTCGCCTATTTTTTAAGTGTTTTACTTTATCAACGAAATTCAGACCGCAACTGCTAAGACCATTCACCTGAAATCATAAACCACCAAATTGTTACCCTAAACTAGGATACATAAATTAATGAAACAGATGGATAGACTAATATCAAAACCAGCTAAGCGTTTTAATGAATATCGCCACAAAAATAACACAACAAAGTTTAAAGTTCAATGTACTAAAACTGGCGAAGTTGGACTACGAAGTAAACATCACAAAGTCATTACTCTGATGTGCTGTTTCACTCAGCATAATCTTAGCTTAGTGTCAATACGACGGTAAAAACTGCGATGCAGAGTTAACTTTGCCCAAGCTAGTGCTTTGCTGTGAAATTTCTTATCTATTTTATGTTTTTATGGCTGAAATATGGCAGGAGTCTTCAGTCTACTGTCTCTGTCAGTCTCTTAAGACATAAGCTAATTTCAAATATTAATGTATATCTATAAGTATATGGATTTAAATAAGGTTTTACAGTTGGCAGGGCTTTGAATAATTATTTTATATTCATTTATATTATTTATTTGATTTCTTTTATTTTGAGAATTTACATTAACTATTTTTACGGTTTTCTTTTTAAATTTCACGTCGGTACATAATTTATTAAAAATTAGGCAAAAGAAACAACATTCCCCAACTAACTTGACTTGTTTAACATGAAAGATATTCTTTAAAACTGCGGGTTAGCTTTCTACTTTTTCCACTTGTATTTTGTGGAAAACTCGGTAGTTTCTTTGTTTGAAAGTTGTAGTGTCAAATGCTGGCGGAGAGCCAAGGGTCTAGGGTTCAGTTTCCGATAGAAATGAATGTTTATGTCACAAATAAACATTTTGTTTTGTCTTCTTTCGGTCAGTTAAAAGTTGTTTTATTTTTCATCGGAGCCGCAAAAAGCTTTTGAATTTCAGGAGCCATTATTTCAGCAATGGTTTTGCGTAAGTTTTTTTCGTACTAAAATAAGTCTTGTATATTTCTTTTTATAAAAATGATCAAATGTTCGGTGGTCAAATCATACTAATATTATAAACGCGAAAGTTTGTAAGTATGGATATTTGTTACTCTTTCACGTAAAAACTACTGAATGGATTTTAATGAAACTTTACAAAAATAATATATCTTATACATGAGAAGTGTGGCGTGTATGAACATGTGAGAAGGAGACCTGTGCCCAGCAGTGGGACATAAAAAAAGGTTGAAAAAAAATACATGAGAATAACACATAGGCTACAATTTATTAAGATATTGTGTGAATTGTCCAAAATATGACAATAAGTGTCAAGTAAGTAGGAAAAAATCTACACATACACATACATATTTAAAGTATGATGGAAACGTTTTCTTGAATAGTCCTACAAAAAAGCCCGCCACAGTATATATCTATATCTCATGTGCAAGCCATTATAGCCAAAATGTGTAATACATTATAGCTAAAATAGTAAACCATAACTACAACAAAATTTATAATTTACTGACTCTTTCTAACGCGGGTGAAACCGCGGGGGGTTTACCTCTAGTAAGAAATAATTTGTATCCTTTTTCAGATTTTTACCGACCTTCTCGAGAGTGATTGCTAGAGAGTTCCCGCTCTCGCTGCCGGTCCATGATGGATTTCCCCACGCATAAAAATGCTCATTATTATAATCTTTGTATGAATCTGAATCTGATTTCGCCGTGTGGTGCCCGGCGTTAGAATAGCACCACTCCCACTCTTCCCACGGGAGGTCGTAGGAGGCGACCGAGGGACAAATACCAGGAGATGGGCAGCAGCGTCTTCCTGAGTAACATACCATCTACTGCGGTCACCAACACGCAATGCCAAGCGCGGTGACTATGGCAATAACCCCCATGATGAGTACACATATACCCCGGCCCCCAGTCCCCGGCGGCCCCGCTATTCCTGGCTATGACAGCGGCCACGGTCACGGCGGGGCAGGGGGTGCTAGGAATCTCCGGCAGAGATACGGCTGTCGCAAACGACGACCTCTGCACCTGGCAACATATAACACCAGGACACTGCGAACAGACGAGAAGATACAGGAGCTGGAAGAAGAGATAGACAAGTTAAACTGGTGCATCATAGGATTATCCGAAGTCCGAAGACAGGGCGAGGACACGGTAATCCTCAAATCCGGCAACTTGTTCTATCACCGGGAGGGCGAACATCTGTCCCAAGGTGGTGTCGGGTTTCTCGTACACAGGTGCCTCGTCAACAACGTGACGCAAGTCGAAAGTGTGTCAGCAAGGGTAGCGTACCTTATACTCAGAATATCTAAACGGTATTCGCTGAAGGTCATACAGGTATACGCACCGACCGCAACACACCCAGACGAAGAGGTTGAGGCTATGTATGAGGACGTCAGTAGAGCCATACATGCCTCAAAGACTCATTTCACGGTGGTGATGGGGGACTTCAACGCTAGACTGGGCACGCGAGACGGCGACGAGCAGAAAGTAGGGCCCTTTGGGTTTGGACAACGGAACCACCGAGGCCGCTTGCTCGCTAACTTCTTGGAGAAGGAGAACTTCTTCATAATGAACTCCTTCTTCAAGAAGAAGCCACAACGCAAGTGGACTTGGATAAGTCCAAATGGTTCCACAAAAAGCGAGATAGACTTCATTTTGGCCGACAAACGGCACATATTTAATGATGTCTCCGTGATCAACAGGGTGAAAACCGGAAGTGATCATCGAATGGTACGAGGCACATTAAATATCAACATTAAGCTGGAAAGGTCACGCCAAATGAAGTCTACGCTCCGACCAACACCTGTCCAAATCCAGGGCTCCGAAAACTTTCAGCTGGAGTTGCGAAATCGCTTCGCGGGCCTAGAAGAATGCGAATCTGTGGACGAAATTAACACCAGGATGGTACAAACCGTCCACGAGGTAGGGTCAAAGTTCTTTAAGACCCCCTCCAGTAGTAAACCTCAAGTGCTCTCTGAACATACCCTCGGTCTCATGAAGGAAAGGCGTGAACTATGTGTCCGGTCCCCGGCTTCAATGTCGAAATACAGGCAGCTAAATAAACAGATCTCTTGCTGCAGACGACGTGATCTGCGTGCTCACAACACACAGCGCGTCAAAAACACTATTGAGCGGAACCAAGGCTCCAAAGTGTTCGCAAGGGATTTGATTATTGGGCGAAGCCAGTTGACGAGATTGAAGACGGAGTCTGGCGCTATGGTTACGTCTAAGCCTGAAGTTCAGAGAGAAATTGAGAGTTTCTACGGACGGTTGTACACCTCCTCACAGGCTCCCGTTCCCAATATGGCGAACGACAAGAGAGCCAAATTAACCCGACACTATACCGAAGATATCCCGGACGTCAGCCTGTACGAAATTAGAGGGGCCCTAAGTCAGCTAAAAAACAACAAAGCACCGGGAGATGACGGTATCACATCAGAGCTACTAAAAGCTGGAGGCAAACCCCTCCTAGTGGCGCTCCAAAGACTGTTCGATACCGTCATCAGAAACGGAACTACCCCGGAGGCGTGGAGCAGAAGCGTGGTGGTTCTGTTCTTCAAGAAGGGTGATAGAGCCCTTTTGAAGAACTATAGACCCATCGCGCTTCTGAGCCACGTCTATAAGCTGTTCTCAAGGGTCCTTACTAATCGTATTGCGCGCAGGCTCGACGACTTCCAGCCTCCCGAACAAGCCGGATTCCGAAAAGGCTACAGTACCATAGACCACATACATACGCTGCGACAGGTTATACAAAAGACCGAGGAGTATAATCTGCCGCTATGTGTTGCGTATGTGGACTATGAGAAAGCCTTCGATTCTATCGAGACCTGGGCGGTGCTAGAGTCTCTCCAACGGTGCCAGATAGACTATCGGTACATCGAGGTGTTGAAGTGTTTATACAAAGCCGCAACCATGACAGTCCGAGTCCACGACGGAAGCACGGCGGAACCTATTCCACTGCAGCGCGGAGTGCGACAAGGGGATGTTATATCCCCGAAACTGTTTACCGCTGCACTGGAAGACGTGTTTAAGCTGATGGAGTGGAAAGGGCTTGGTATTAACATCAATGGCGAACACCTCACACACCTTCGATTTGCCGATGATATAGTCATCTTGGCGGAGTCCCTGGAAGAACTCAGCACAATGCTAGGTGACCTCCATAGCGCCTCCCAACGGGTGGGTCTTAAGATGAACATGGACAAGACGAAGATCATGTCTAATGTCCATGTCACACCCATACCGGTCGTTGTTGATGGCGCTACTCTCGAAGTTGTCGACGAGTATATTTACCTGGGTCAAGCGATCCGTATGGGTAAGTCCAACTTCGAGAGAGAGGTAACTCGTAGAATCCAACTCGGTTGGGCAGCGTTCGGGAAATTACAAAGTGTCTTCTCGTCCAGAATACCGCAGTGCATGAAGTCGAAAGTTTTCGAGCAGTGTGTGTTGCCAGTGATGACCTACGGCGCTGAGACGTGGTCTTTTACAGTTAGCCTTTTCCACAGGCTCAAGTTCGCTCAGCGAGCGATGGAGAGGGCTATGCTTGGTATTTCTCTACGCGACAGAATCCGTAACGATGAAATCCGTAGACGAACGAAGATTACCGACATAGCTCTCAAAATTTGCAAGCTGAAGTGGCAATGGGCAGGCCACATAGTTAGGAGGACTGACAACCGATGGGGAAGAAAGGTCCTCGAATGGCGACCACGTCTCGGCAAAAGGAGCACAGGCCGCCCTCCAACCAGGTGGACTGACGACCTAAAGAAGATAGCGGGAAACCGCTGGATTCAGAGGGCGCAGGACCGGACGGAGTGGCGAACATTAGGGGAGGCCTATGTCCAGCAGTGGACTTTAAAAGGCTGATGGATGGATGGATGAATCTGAGGACACTTGGTCCTACTATTAGCTGCAACCCTTTTAGCGTTCCACTGCTGGGCACGGGTCTCTCCCCATTATTGGGGAGGCCTGGAGCTTGTTCCACCACGCTGCTCCAAAGCGGTTTGGTGGAGATGCGGGTTAGTAGCCAACCCGCTGTCGGATGTTTTCAAACCGCCCTTAAGGCCTCCGACAAGGTTTAACGACTGATATCTTTCCACATCAACCGGGACCGACGGCTTTACGTGCCCTCCGAAGCACGGAAACGCGTATGAAATTTTTGCCACTAGCGGTCACCCATCTCACACCAGACCGCGCCCGTTTTGCTTAGCTGCTTGCATTCTACGTTAGCCGCCGGGCCATGCGCGCTTCGGTGCTGCTATATTTACTCGTAATATTCAAAACACAATGAGAATATCGTAGCCCAGCGACCCAATACGTAAGGCTTATTAGATAACCTATTTAGTATTATTATGCAAATGCAGAAGAGCGGCAGAGACAATGCGATCAGCTTGAAGGCTCTTTGAGCAAAGTGCACGCTACTTATTGTCCGAGAGGGGTTCCAATGTTGGTAGGTATAGTTTTTTCGTATTAAATTTGCCAATACTTATAAATTACACTCGGCTCAGTTGCAGGCCTTTATGCCATATAAATATGTACATTTTATTCAACATTTTTTCTTTCATCAGTGCATTATTTAGTTAAAGGTTGCTTGAGTGAAAGTCATCAGAAATTTTTATAAAAAGCATATTGCATAGTACTTGAGCGAAGTACGTTAGCAATTGAGTGTAGGGAACAACTCTGGGGCCAGTCGTTTAAACTACCCTTTTATAATACGTATAGGTTTCTACAGTAGTAAGAGGCATTAGTCCACCACGCTGCCCAAGTGCGGATTGATAAAGACATAGACAAAGAATTTTTTTTTTATTTGCGCAAATATGGGTATTACAAAAGTTGTTTGATGCATTTAATAGTCCCCCATATTTGACGACCCGTGTGGCGCAATGGTTACCATGCCAGACTGCCGAGAGGTCCCGGGTTCGATTCCCGGCGCAACAGAAATTTGAATGATGAGTTTAAATTTCTCTTCTCGGTCTGGGTGTTTGTGTTCCTGTCTTTGTATGTGTCTATGGTACCTACGACACATGATATTAATTACTTTACTGTGGGGCTATGAGTGTGTAACATTTATTATTATTGTAAGGTATGATGGACATCATTAAACTTTTAGTTTCTCACAGGCTTGCACGGTGATGGGAAACATCATAATTATTTAAATATCACAATCTGTTACCTCACCGTAAATAAAACGCACTTAATAAATTTCTTTTGTCAGAGGTGTGCAGTTTGAACCCGGTATCTCCGTGTCGATACGTTTTACAATACGGCATGCTCTGCTCTGTGTACTAGAATTACAATAATATTGTGGCCAGCGACAGCAGCGACCCAATATAATGCAAGGTTTATTAGATAAGCTATTTAGTATTATAATACAAATACAGAAGAACGGCAGAGACAATGCGATCAGCTCGAAGACTCTTTGTGTAAAGTGCACGCTGCATTGCGGGAAAGTGGTACCAATGCTGGTATCGTTCTTTTGTTTTAAATTGATGATAATTGTAAAAATGCAATAAAAATGTTTTTTTATATATTTTTGATATCAGCCAGTAATAATTGTAATTTTTAATATCAGCTATACGTACAAGTAGGTACGATCTTCAATCCCACTATGGACTAAGTGTTTAGCTATTAAAATAATGGCGACAGTAGCTAAACATCATTATTTACGCGACCCAACAAAATTTAAGGCTTATTTTGTATTTATGAAGTGTAAAGTAAAGAGAAGAATCACAATTTTTGAAATTAATATTTCGCACCCATAGCCTCACATTAGGATTACCTGTGACATGGATGCCATACAACCTCAAGCAAGCATAGGTAAGTCTTTTCTAAGATCGTATGCAGTTGTGCTGCTACTCCGGAGGCTGGTGGTCGCCTCATGTAATTGTGGCCGGCAACTACACCTTTCTACCGAAATATAATAGAGTTGGGTCACGGCAGAAGTGGGTGCAGCGTAGGTACTTCCCCGGGCGAACCATAATAGTTCTACCACCTACTTTCATGTAAAGTTGCGGCTGCCGGGTAGCCTGTAAGTCTGCCACTTTCCAGGTCCACTGTCCCGTACTATCAATCTCCGGAGTGCAGCATAAAGGCATAAAAACCCAAAACCGTATTGAAAAAGTAAACGCATCCAATGATTTCCAGAAACTTGTTAAATAATTTTACTACCATAGATACTACAGAAAAGTATCACTAACTAAAGGGTGCAGTTAGTAGAGTAAGCAGAGAGCTAGTAATTGCTCAAATTAGAGAGCAAGCGAGTCGAGCGTGCGTCGCGCCAATTACCGGGGAATCACAACGTGCGACATTTTGCCGTGTTTTATAGACTTTTTGATATAAGGTGGAAATTATTCACATGATGTGTTATAATAAACGAACACTATGGATTCTCTATTTGCTATGTTTTATCTAACTTCCGAAAATAGAGAAAGGACTCAACTTGTCTGAATTTTTAAGTTTTTTGTGTTAAAATCCTGATATTTCTGTACAGTTTTCTTCTTTTATTTGGTAGCATATGCATTTCTTATGTTCCTAATAAATTGATGAAAATATTATCATGATGTAAAGTATTCCAATTGGATGATTTCATTAAAACTTGTTTTAAAAGTTACGTTTTTGTATACAATAGGTATTATGAATACAATAGGTATAATACAAAAGATTCACTCACTACCTTTTTTACCATACCAGGGTGCAGTTATCCAAAGTAATTGCTTAAATTAGACAGCGCGCTAGTCAGACGTGCGTCGCGCCAACTACCAAGAATTTCCGACGTTTGACATTGTGATGTTAAAAAAGTATATATCAAATATATATACTTTTTATACTAAAAAAGATAAAAAATAAGTATTCTTCGTGAAATTAAGGAAAATATGGATCCACCTTTACAATACGGCCCTTTTTTTCTTTAATTGTAACAGGGCTGCTTTTAAGATCGATATTGCATATCTAACCGCTTTTTTTAAGTCGCACAACAAGTAAGGAATTTACAAGAAGTAAGAAAGAAAGAAAATATATATATTTTATATAAGGAATACAAAATATTTACTTAACTAATGTATTTTTCTCGTTCATCACCTTTAGGTGCCCGTTTGGATTGAATGTAACGCTGAAAGAAAAAAAGTCACCTGAAAAAACTTCCAGCATCACTCATTAAAGAAGTACATACCTATATATTTGAGTTAACACATTGACTGTGAAACGATAATGGGCACACGTGGTCGTATTATCATAAAGCGCTCTAAGACTAAACAACCGTATAATAGTGTTTATTTAAAGTTAAAAGCAATCCACAATTTGTAATTTAAATTTAAAATTAAGGGCGCAGTCTCCGCTGAGAATAAGAGATGATTGGGGTGTTGGACATGACATGCATTCGAAAATATTTTTATTTAATTTCAGACACGCCTGAGGGGCCACTCTGTACGCCCGTATCCGAAACTAAGTGAATTTTCGGACCTCATTTTTGGATAAGACTGAAGACATTCTACAATTAGTAGCAATATTATTCATTCAGTAGCTTAATGTCATCAATGACAACACTTATTTTATTATTTCATGAAAAAAAAAACGATTCTGAGTATGCTAAAATTGATTCCGAAAATGTTACAACTTACGGACTGATGCTTACAGAGTAGGCCCTCTGGTTGGGAAAATATAATGTTTACGACATCACCATCATTATAGAATAATAATTCGCAAATAAGCACCTAACCCGTTTTCTTAGTCACATGTCCAAGTGCCTATTTGCCCATAACTGGAAAGTCCTGTAGCTTATTTGACCACGCTGCTTCAATAATAATTAATGAAAAGCTTTATTTACACCACCAATGAACAATAATTCGCAAATAAGTACCTATCGCGTTTTCTTAGTCACAAGTCCGAGTACCTATTTGCCCATAACTGGAAAGTCCTGTAGCTTATTTGACCACGCTGCTTCAATATTAATTAATGAAAAGCTTTATTTACAATATACAATAATTAATGAATCTGGGGTTACAAAACCGTCAAAGTCACATTTTTACTGAGATGTAGACTTGGTAAAGTTAGGGTTGGTAGAATTAGGGCGGATAGATTGACCGCGGCCACGCTCCGGTATATTTATACAATGTTCTTACTGAGTAATATTTTTGTTTAATTTTAAATGCGAATGCGAATGACAGGTGAATGCAAATGAAAAATGTAGGTTTTAAAATGTATAGATAATATCAAAATTTGTATACCATTGTATGGCTAAGTGTACTGGGACTTGAACTCATATTTTTACCATCACTATGTTACCTACACTTAATGTCAAATAAATTAATAAATAAAAGCTAAGTGATAAAGCAAGCAGCACACAATAAAATTTATTAATTAATTTATGTTATGTTCACAAGTTGAAAGAAAAATACAAAAGAAAAGAATACACAAGAAAGTTTGTACAAAGGTACTACTTATTTCCATTAGAAATCTCTTCCAGTAGCCCTGGGACTGGAACTGGGTTAAGCTCCAGGTAGAGCGTGTACAAATAAATTACAAGTTAAATGCAAGTACAAATGGATTATATACTTACATACATACATACATACATACATACTTATATAAATAATACATATACACACTTACATATTACATACCCAATGAAATTAGGGATACATACTTCAGAAACGTTGTTTTTATATCACTAAGGAAAAGTAGCGCTTTTTAACACGTTTCTTAAATGTGGCTATGGTCTTGCAACTTCTGATGTTGGACGGTAGTGAGTTCCACAATCTTACTGCGTGAACGGTGAATGATTTGGAGTAAGCAAAGGACCTGAATAAAGGGATATTATGTTTCAGTCATTTATTTCATTCAAAAATTTTAAAACAATAATTTTAACTTATTTAAAATGAGGTTATTTTAACAAGCAATTTTAAAATGCAAAGACATACATTGTAGGCAATGAATGTATTTTATTGGAATATCCTGGTTTGAAAGTTACATAACGGGATCTGGATGAACGAGTAACAACTATTCTAAGCTCTGCGTGATCAATTTACTTGCACCCTCACGGGAAATAAGCATCTGGAAACACCCGAATTTCCAATTCTAAAATTAGTAAGCACATGCACCAGGATTCCAAACGCATAATACCAGCCAGTTACTGAAGAGCCAACGGCGCGTGCGCGATTTTCCTTACCAGCCTCCGAAGTTCTCGTCGACAGTTGCGATCCCTTCGCGTACTGGCCGGCCGCCATTTTGAATCTAGGCGGAATACCGCCGCGAAATTCGAACTTCGAATTCGGAATGACTCGCGTTTGTTCTTGACTTATTTCTCGCGCTTTTTTAAGTTTCTTGTTCTTTGTGACTTATGTATCGCGTGCAGTGAGTGATGATGTCTTTGTGTTCAATGTTGCAATTTACTGTTGTTCTTGTGGGAGTTTCAGTGTTGTTCCGATGTACGGATTCGGTTGGTAAGTGGAATTTGAATTTTTAAGGAGTAATTAATTTGTTCGTTGATTATTTAAAGATAAGTTGGTTAGTGTAATTTCATACCTCGATGGATTTAGAATAAGCATTTTAAATTTTATAACTATAATTTTTTAGAAGGAGTGATTTCTGGTAAACGTTTTAGGAAGGAAACTAATGTAAGTCATGAAGTAGTACATGAATCTTTGTTTGAAATTTTAATGACAAAAATCAAAAATTCATTCCTGTTAATTTAGAAGAACAAATAAATTAAAAAAATACGTTCTAAAATCTCAACTTAACACCCGATAAAATTTATCTATGAAACCAATTTGGAGAGATATTATAATTGTGTGTATTAAGACAATAATGGTAAATTTTTCATAGGTTTTTTTACACGATGTCATTGAAATTTTGGGAATATACTAAATAGTTTTATGTACTATTTACAATACTATACTAAAAGTTATTTTCATTTAATAATAAAGCCCCTGAAAGCGTCTTGAAAAACTCGATATATTGCAAAATGTTGAAGTAATGACTGAGAGTACTAAATTCATTACTTATTGACCCATTATTTTACTTTTCAATTTATTTTGATGAACTTAATGCCCTTGTTATTGTAGTGTACTTCATAAATTAAAATTTTATTGTTTAATGATATTATTTTAATTAACGATATAATATTTTGGCGTCACTTACGTTATACTTTTATTCTAATATTTTATTTAAGTTATAAAATTGTAACAAATATCTCTACTTATGTTATAGATTTCATAAATAAAAACAACGGAGACCATAACAGCTTTTCAGATATTTTTATCGTCTATTGTTTGTACTCGTAACGTAACTCGTACGTAAAATCTACTGCATTGAAACTGCGGTTTTCATTGATGAGTTATAATATTGATGACTAGATGTCTAACTTGACGTAAGACCGTAAAACATTGTTTCGCTCATAAAGTATGAAAATTCATAAAATAGCATGTCGAGTAGTCCTGAGTATATTCACTCAAAGTATTTTTTTTTTCAATCTTTTTTATGTCCCATTTCTGGGCAAAGGTCTCACTCATGGTAATGATCCTTTCTAACACAAATTAAATTACTGTACTGCGTATTTATTGATTTATTTATTTAGAAAAAATATACACTATGTAAACATTACAGATAATAGTTTCCAAGACGTTTATATATTTTTTTAAGAAACACACCTGCCACTCTGCGAAATACAGCAGGGGATGAAAAAAAATGTCTACTTCAGAATCTGAAGCGACCACACCGTTGAGCATTGTAAGTGCTCGGGCTAGCGGTGACTCCCTCACAAAGTGAAGACTGCATATGGGCACTGCGAATAGATCGTGTCTGCAAGCTCTAATGTACTTCTCAGGGACATTCAGGGCAACCAGCTCCAGTACTGTTGGGTTATATACTTTGCCTCTAAGAAGTTGAAAGAAGTACTCCAACAAAGCTATATTACGTCGGTGTTCAAGCCTATTATATCCAGCATTCCCAAAAAAAGGCTGGGATACAAATACGGATATCCCATGAAGTAACCGTACTGCTGGAACTTCTGGCAAATTTATTTTTGAATTTTTCCAGCATGAGCTTATACTTAGCTTCATGTGAGCTCCAGATAACTGCATTGTTTTATTAAATACATACTTCTCACAAAGCTGTTCTATAGCATTTTAGAAGCTGAATTACTAAGATGCTGAGGTTGTCGCAGTACGAACCCCAACAACCTCTAGGCTTTCCTACACTTTGATATATCAATAATTAAAAATATAATAGATAAATACAGAAGAAATAACTATAGCTATATTGTTAAACACTAAAGAAATTATTGAAAGCAAGGACACAGGTTGTGTTTGGAAAAGATTTGCAAAACTACGCTAACTTTTTTGTAAGTAATTAACCCGTTATCCATGATTTAAACATTTCTTTCTTTGTTATTTCCGAGTAACGCACGGAATATGAAAATCTCATTTTCAAAGCAAGCTTAAGTTCTGTATATTAATTAACTTTGAGTTAATCTGCGCTAACTAGGCTACCGGGCTTATTTGAAATAAAGCCTATAAAAGTAAACGCTTGCTGATTTCAATACGGATTAAAGAAAACACTTAATTTGGTACGCAAAGTAGGTTAAAAATCGCACCAAATGCCCAGGGATAAAATTCCGTTACTTAAAAAAAACTTTTGGACCTTAAATGAGCTGGCATTCATATGGTAAATACACAAGAGAATGACCACGGATATTGTGTATGCCTGAGGAAAACTAAAAATTTCTCTAAGGCATGATGTCCACAAATTATCCTTCAACTTGGCCAGCGTGGTGGACTGCGGCCTAAATCACTCTTACTTATACGTGGAGACCTGTGCCCTGCAATCTATACAAATAAAAAAATTGGAGTGTCTGTTTGATATATTAAAATAACAGCTTTTTACTACATCCATAAGAATGTATATAAGGTCTCAAGATTTTGAAGATCTTCATGAGGTCTCGCTCATGATTCATGAGGATTCATGAGGGCTGGCTGGCTGGCTGCAACACTTTTTACGTTCCACTGCTGGGCACGGGTCTCTCCTCATCATTGGGAAGACCTAGGTCTTACTCCACCACGCTGCTCCAATGCGGGCTGGTGGAGATGCGGGTTAGTGGCAAACCCGCTGTCGGATGTTTTCGAACTGCCCATAAGGCCTCCGACAAGGCTTACTCCGAAGCACGAAAACGCGCATAAAATTTTTGCCACTAGCGGTCACCCATCTCACACCTGACCGCGCCCGTTTGGCTTAGCTGCATAGACTGCTTGCGTTCTACGCTAACCGCCGAGCCATGCGCGCTCCAAGTTATGATTACTGATGACTTAAAGTTATGTTGGTTACAGATACTACTTAGTCTACAAAGTTTATGGGTAAACTTCTGTGAACATCTTAGAACAGGATCCTAGTCGGAATTGGTCATAAATATAGGTATTTGAACTTAGTCACTAAGTTAGTGCTAAGTTCTTAGTGCGCTTCTGTGGAATCAAATACGAGACGGTTGTGTTGTATAAATAATTTTTTTTTAAATATCTTTGGACAATTCACACAACGCCATCTGATTCCAAACTAAGCAGAGCTTGTGCTATGGTAATCAGAAAGCTGATAAACATACATATATAATTCTAAATAAATACTTAAATAGATAATTTAACATCCAGACACAGAACAAATACTCATGTTCATCACACAAATATTTGTCCTGGGTGGGGATCGAACCCACGACCTCACGCTTCGCAGTCGGCTCATCACCCACTGCGCCACGGAGGCTGTCATTGTATGAACTTCAAATAGACAGATTAGATCTGATTCAGCGATAGAAATGTTTACACGACCAACTGTATGTTAAACTCTTAACGAAAAGATATTTTACTATAATTAATTCATTGAACATAAAAGTAAACAGATTTTAATAATTAAATCTAATTTAAAGGTACTAAACTACGCTTAAGTGAACAGATTTTAATAGGACGAATCCCACAAATATTATCTCTATAGATTTACCTTACTGATAAACCCAACGAGCTTGGGTTTTCCAGGGTTCCTGGGTACCTGTTTATCAGATATTTTCGCCAGATTGTCACCAGAAGGAATAAACAGAATGTGAAGACGAATTTAACGAGCCCAAACACTTTAGTTTTACTATTAAGCATCCAGTGTTTCGACACTGTCATGATAATTCAATAGAGCTCCCAACCATGATGTCAGCTTGATTTTTCAGTATTGTAGTATTGTCAACTGAATTACCTACAATTTCCTTTTGTTTTATTATAGTAAAAACATTGACAGTGGATAATACTAAGCTTTGTAAATTGTGTTATCTCATTAACAGATTGTCATAATGAAAGCGTGTTAATCACATGTAAAACGCGAATAATAGCCTCTATACTGTTACCTATATTTCCGTTTCTCCTATACTCGTACATGTAATTTTGAAAGATAGAATCATGTGAGGGACAAATG
Source organism: Pyrgus malvae (assembly GCA_911387765.1). Lineage (NCBI taxonomy): Eukaryota > Metazoa > Arthropoda > Insecta > Lepidoptera > Hesperiidae > Pyrgus > Pyrgus malvae. Next base: position 28,851,626 of record OU426950.1, on the reverse strand, counting down.
TTTTGATTTCAGAAATATAATATAAAATACTTCTGTCAGTTGATTTTATTTTCTTTGTGCTCATTCCTGAAAACTATAGGGTACAGTCAAAATAAAAATATTTTTGAAGTGAAAACTTCTTTAGCGGCGTTGTGCACTTTTTTTGGGATGGATAAAAAATGTTAAACTCGCGTCAACTACACGTGGCCTGATCGAAAATTCTAATATAATATGGACATAGAACAAAGTGCGTCTATAAATGAAAAAAGTGACGAAGAAATAGTGAAAGAAAATGAGTGAGTATCTACTTTATAAAAATGCTAGATGAAAATCTACTGAAAATACTAGATGAAAAATAATACTGATAATAAAAGCAGTTCGTGCGAAATTATTCCCTAACCATTCCAAAATATAAAAATGCACAACGTTAATGTTCAAGTTTTCACTTCTGCCGGCACTACCGGAGTGCAACTCGTTTTTTTTTACTTTCTTACCGTGAAACACTAAAGAACAGGAAAATAAGATTATATTTTGCACAGCAAAAATTGAAAGCCTGCTAACTAGGCTACATGAAGCCTGCAGTGGGCTGTGGTGGAAAGTGCGTTGTCCTCTTAAGGACTTAAGCGAATGCTCACGCCTGCAATTATGTTACAGAATGGACCTACAGTGTTGCGACTTTTACAATGTGAAGTACGAGTACTATCAAAATATAGAACAAAACAATTGTTAGTTTTAAATGACTAAAAGGAAGTTGTCAAATGCCGTGGACTCTGCCCTACATCCTTCTCACATCAAACCAGACAAGCATGTTATCCATGTGATGCTAAGTGGTCACAGCAGTCCATGGATATAGGCTGCAACCTTTATGTGTCCCACTGCTGGGCACGGGTCTCTTCCCATTTTGGGGAGACCTGGAGCTTACTCAACCACGCTGCTGTAATGCGGGTTGGTAAGGAAATATACATAACATCATCATCGGTCATCTGTACAAAATTACATACCTGTTACTCCAGAAGCTGTGGCCACTTCATACAAATCTGACCGATAACTGTATCTTTTCATCGAAAAACAATAAAAGTGCTTCACGAGAGAAGTTGCTATAGCATCACCCAGTATACTAGATTAGTTCAAAGACACTCTGTGACCCAATTCCAAATAGAAAGCCAAAGAGCTGTAATTACGATGATGACAGGCTCGCGCGAGGACGACGCACTTGCAAGGCTGTTGTCGAGTTCAGCGCAGCCATCTAGTTAGTAGCTTTTGAGGGTTCCCTACCTCTCAAAGGGAACCCTTGTAGCATCACTGTGCTTACTGTCAGTATATCGGTGTACTTTTTTAGACCAGGGTCGACAATTTTGAAAATGGTAAAAAGTTAAAAAATAAATAAATAATGTAATTTAAAAAACTAAAAAAGACGCTTTTGTGAAAATACGAACTAAAAAGTAAAAAATAAGAAGAAAATGTATTTTATTGTAAAAAACAGCGTGGGATACATGGTGTCATGTATCTCAAAAAGCACCCCACTCTTTTTACAGTAAAATACATTTTCTTATACAATATTATATAAATACACTTTTTTCATATTATTGCAATGTCATCGGCTCTTGACCCCTGTGCTCAAGTTAATCAGACGCTTAGAAGTAGGTGAAAATGAAGTTAAAAGATTCCGTTACATACATTCATACAGGTCAAGCTAATATAAGCGTGTTAAAAAATAATAGATTGAAACCCATTGGAAAAGGTAGAGAATATAACAAAAATGAAAGAAAAATAATTTACGGGCGATCTAAGGTCGGGAAAGGGGGTGGGTTTTATGGCTAAAAAACGGCTTATCTCTATTTCCGGCAAACGGACAGTCCTATGAAAAAAGGAAAAAATAAATAAATTGCAAAGTTGTAGGTAATAAAAAGATCTACAATTTTTGTATTTACACTTTTTTCACATAACCTCAAAATTTATGTGAAATATTAAAATTAACAAGTTTTTAGTTTTTTATTTTTATCTTTTGCAAAAAAAATATATATTTTTTTACGAAATTTGGTGAAATCTTACCTTTGTATGTCGTAAACACACAGTATTTTTTTGATTTAAAATATTTATTTTTGACTTAATATTGAGTGGAGATGGAGTAGCAGGCCGATAGTTCATAGTTGAAAGGAGTGCAGAAGTGGTATTTTCTCTATCAACCATTAATGTTCTACTACCTATAGAATCCATATACCTGCAATACTAAATATTGAGTTACTTTCTGTATTCCAAGAAGTACTTCCGTAGTGTTAAACATTCATTCAAATATAGGATGAAAAATTGTATGTTAACTAAGTGACAACGTGCAATCGCGTCGCTCTCGCAGGAACCTGTAATTAAGGTACCTAATTACTTCGGTTCTTTAGCTTTTCAATTGAAATTGGGTCACAAAGTGCGTCCTTGATCGACATTGATAATGGTGAATCTACCTTTTACGCTAGTCTCTTCTCTTCTAATTGTTACTGTTTGAGAATAAGTTCGATGAGATAAGTGGAAATTTCGCTTAAGTTTTGTTGTTACGTTTATCGTTGTAATCAATCACTCAATTCATGAATTTTGATGATACGATAGTTCGTGCCACTTATTATTTCAACAAATATTTTTAAACATTAAAGTTACCTAGTTTTGATTAAAATGAGGATCGAATCAATAAGTTCAAAATATTATATCTTAATATCTTTGTGTGCAGTTTGATCCAACTTGAAAGATAGGATAGGTTACATCTCAATTTATAGTTGTAATATTATTTTATTTCTGAAAGGCAGACGAAGTCTGCCGGATTCGCTCTTTTAGTAACTGTCAAACATTGATTCTTCGCGCCATCCTCCAGAAGTTTGACATTGTCTGAATAACAATACATCTGTCACTATTTGTTTCATTTTTTTATTTGGCAGTAACATAACAACTCTTTGAGATGATAAAGAAACTAATCCTCTTTCAATATATTTAAGGCAGGACAACGTCTGCGGGGTCCACTAGTATTTATATATAATGTCAGTAACAATTTTCCTGATATCTATATTCAGATTTTTTTATTTTATGTAAATAGCTTCAAATTCGAATTTATTGCAGTAATTTTTTTCATTAGGCAAAGCCAAGACACCTTATAGGATAACGAGCATTCTGAGCAGCATCAGCATCACCATTCTGATTTTCATAAGATATCCTTTAATTCATTTAATCGCACATTGTGTCATGCTTAACCAACCATACAATTTCCGTTCCGTCTATTCAAAATTACCACTAACATCTGATTTTCCATCCTCGAACCTTTTTCTGCCTTCATCCTGCGCTATTCTATTGTGGCGTATTTATTTTCTAAGCTCTCATCGAGAACATTCCCCATTGTGACCGCTTTGCTGTATTATGACTGGGATGGGATGAATTGTATAGTCCTCGTTGGTTAATCTTCGGTGGAAAGCGAGGAAGATGGTTACTGTCCAAAAATCATTGTGCATATACTAAACATCCTATATTTATTCCGACTTTATCTGTATGCTTCTGTTCGCATTTTCGCTTTTAAATGCATATACAAGATTTTAGAGTACAAACAATTGTCACTTTGACACATATAGCGTAATGGTTATAATGCAGGTCCGCCATAGGGACCTTTATGTCCCTAATTCAATTCATGACGAGACAGAAATTTTAACAATGACTTTAAATTTGATAGGGAATTGCTCTTGTGTGTTTTCCCGAAACATTTTAAGCGATATTGTAAAAAAATTACCTACTCATGAAAATATCAAACAGTACCTTATAGTAACCACAATACCACTCTACCAAAATTAACACTAATATCTGATTTTCCATCCTCGAACCGATTCGAATATTTCTACCTTTGTTCTTCGCTTTCCTATTGTGGCGTATTTATTTTCTAGACTCTTGTTAGGAACAATGCTCATTGTGACCGCTTCGCTGTATTCCGACCGGAATGGACTGGATTGTATGTACAGTCCTGTTTGGTTCATTTCTACTGGTGGTTATTTCCAATAAATCATTGTGGCGATCGTAAATCGGTTTTATTATGACTTAATTAAATTTATTGCCTTTTTATCATTTTCATGTGAATTTTATTTTAGAATACAAGCCATTATTTATACAGTTTTGATGACATAACAAAAAAGAGAAAACTGTTTTTGTTAAACGTAATGAAATGTCAAATTAAACCTATATTCGCTACCCCCGGTAGGTTAGGATTGATTTTGTATGCAACGCATAAATTAAACAACGGTTTCAATACGATAATGCGAAATAAAATTATCTACCATATAAGTTTAATAACAGCCTTATAGTAAGCATAGTCCACAACACACTATATTCCTTCGTTTATTCATAATCGCCACGACTAAGTGATTTTCCATCCTTGTACCTACCAGTTTTTGTTTGCCTGCGTCCAACGAAGTTATTCCATTGTGCTTCGTATTTATTTTCTAAGCTCTTGTCAGGAACAATCCCGTTGTGTGACCACTTTCCGGTATTCCAGCCGGGTTGGAATGGAATTGTGTAGTTTTGTCTGATGAACCTCTGTGTTGAAGAGCGAGTATGAATGATTACTGTGCGCAAATAATCGTACCCCTGCAGTTAGTTGGCTTGCTAGTAGTTTATCCTACTTGGTTTTATTTTGTTTATTTATTTATTTATATATATGATCGTTGAAGAAGTCTTTAGTACGTAAGTAAGTAATAACATTTTTTAAATTTCATCTTTGTTTATTTCATTTATTTATGATGCCTACCATAATTTCTCACCATCGCCAAAGGTTGACTGGTAGAGAATGCCATCACGCATTAAGTCCGCCTATTGTTAAATTACTATTGTAATTTAAGTAAGTAAGTAAGTATTCTTAATCGGTAAATAAATATATAAATAAAGTAATTATTATTTTGTAGCAAAGTGCGATAAAATTTGAACTCGGTATCTCCGTGTCGAAGACCAATGTCTTTATTACTCTGCTATTGCTACTCAATGTTAACAATTGATATTATACATATATGTTATGATAAACGAAAAAAGTCAAAACAAATCGAAATGTACAGCTTATTATTTGGCTTCAACCCTTTTTGCGTCCCACTGCTGGGCACGGGTCTCTCCCCATTAATGGGGAGGCCTGGAGCTTACTCCACCACGCTGCTCCAATGCGGGTTGGCGGAGATGCGGGTTAGTGGCCATATTATTTAAAAAGCAGAAATTGTTATGAATTCTTCAATTATTAAAGTCAAGTGTACGTCAGAAATAGTAGCTACGTTTGAACATACACTCCAAGCTTTCTAAGAACTTGCTTATAACGTTAAGCTGTTTGAGACCTTATCTTTGTTCGTTCTATGTAGTTAGCTGTTCAGTTGAAAGTTAAGATTCGAGCAAATAAATGGGCTGATACAGGTCTCTTCTTGTATTGGAGAAAGTTGGTTGTTACTTCTCTACACTACTTTTACTCGATCGGTAGAAATATTCGTACGGTAGTGCATTAACATTCTGTTTTTTTTTGTTTTGTTTTCACATCGCCAGTCAGTCTTAGCTGACCAGCACTATCCTATGTTGATTCAATCAGGTCTTATAGAATGTATTTGGTAATGTTGTACTTTTATACTGTACTTGCATAGTTTAAACAGAAAGCCACAACTTTACCGTTAGCAAATATATTGTGTTTCAGTAGTAAGGTTCATAAGACATCTATCAAGTATCAGGCTTCTTGTGTTCCGACGATTTACTTAGGTTTTAAAATGAAAATAATACTGAGTTTATTTTTCAACCTTTTTTTATGTCCCACTACTGGGCACAGGTCTTCTTCTCACAAGTGGATTGGCGGAATGGATTTAGGCCATAGTCCACCACGCTGGCCAAGTGCGGATTGGTGGACGTCATGCTTTCGAGAAATTATGAATTTCTCTCAGGCATGCACGGCGATGGAGAACATCGTAATCAATTTAAATATCACGATATTTTCCATCACCGTGAAGCAGCGATAAATGCGCACATTACAAATATCTTTGTCAGAGGTGCGCGCCGAGGATTTGAACCCGGGATCGGTCGCGAGAAGACCGCGGCTTTTACCACTCGGCCATCGCTGCTCTCTGATAAATATTGAGTTAAAGCAATATAAATTATATGCCTCAACAGCACCCTACTCAAAGAAGACTTACATATTTTATTGGAATGGAGTTGCAGCCCATGGACATCTAAACACGACTTCAAGCAAATCTAAGGCCCGTCTCTCATGAGGCTATTATATTATATTTTTTTATCATTTTAGTAACCCCTCCCGAATTCGTCCGTGCGATGTCTAATAACTCGCTAGAGTTAGTTAGAAAAGATATTGAAGATTAATATTCTTTTCGATGTATGGATGCAACCAAAATGTTCTTTTATATTTTCGTTTATTTTTGTAATATACATAGAAAACAACATTGTCTTCATCGCTAGAGTCATTAGGCATCGTAAGGACGTTGTATTCAGTGTATTCACACTGAAATCATAAAAAACTCTAATTTAGGTAGCGCCATGTGTGGAAACGAGTAGGTCATGGTTTAGATCTCAGTCGCGTAGCATTTAAATAGCCTCATGAGAGATGGGCCTAAGTCTTGCCTGTGGTCGCATGCAGTTACGCTGCTACTCCCAAGATTGATGGTCGGCTCATGTATAAACCTGGCCGGCATCAAGTAGGTGCAGCGGTGGTACTTCCCCGGTCGAAAGATTGAAGTTCTACCATAAATGAAACTTTTTATTACGCTATTCAGATATTATTGGACTGTTTCCGGGAGTTAGAATTAACCCTTTGGTCGGATTATAGACCGCCCATAAAGCTCAGAGCGGATTTAGTGCCTATCTGACATTACTGACTTGACCCGTCCTCTAAATTCGAAATTGCAAAACAATCAGCTGTATTTACATGTTTAACTACTGACTAAAAGTAACAATATTTTTATTTGTTTTTTTATTTTTATTTGAATGGAGTAGCAGACGAGCATGCAGGCCACGTGGTGTTAAGTGGTCGTTGCAGCCCATGGAAATCTACATAAAACCCAAGCAAGCATAGGTAAGTCTTGTTTGAGGTCGTATGCAGTTGTGCTGCTACTCCGTAGGCTGGTGGTCGCCTTATGTAAGTGTGGCCGGCAACTGCACCTTTCCACCGAAACACAATATAATTGGATCACGGCAGAAGTTGGTGCAGCGGTGGTACTTCCCCGGGCGAACCTAGTAGTTCTACCACCTACTAAATTTTGTTAATTTAAAATGTAATCTTGAACATGAAATGCACCGGTAAATGTTAGTAGGTACTTTATGTTTTTTCTTTATATTTTAACACTTTTACTAATAAAAAAATCATTTGCAGTAAGTCATTTTGACCAGATGAGATGTCGTACGTAATGTGAAGGTATATAGAATTTGTCGGTTATAATGTAAGCGTGGGTTTTTTTATTTATTTATAAATATAGGTGTATAGTGTACACATGTCGGTTAACAAACATTAACTGATTTTTGGTGTCAGTTAAATATACATGTATAGTAAATATTTAATGATCAAGCCAATAGACAAATTTTGAGTGACAATTTGCATGGCAAAATAAGTAAAGAAGTTTTTTTTTTATTTAAGCTATTACCTATAAAATTGTTTTAATAAGGTAATATGCATCTGATTGAGTGTTAGAAATTACGCCTTAACAATATTTTGTTTAGCGTATTATATTCTTAGTTTTTCTTATATTTTGATTGCTATGCATTAAAATACAATGTTTAGATATTATAGTAAGGGTTGGCGTGAAATATCATTAATTTAAGTATTACTGAAGCTCGCTATTATAAATTATCTAAAAATGTACCTTGTTATAAAGTAATAATGTAATACCATACATCCCGAACGGGCTAAAACTGAGCTCCATCAATCAAGTATAAGACGTAATGCTGATCATGGATGAAGGCTAAATTGCCGCATCAGTGGTTATGCCAACCTCGGGTTCACTGCCAAGAGTTAGGACATAATCTAAGCTTGTGTCAGCATAAGGCTATGTAGGTAAGCTATAACTATGAATTAGTTATTATTGGACGATTTTTGTTTACACTTTAATATTATATTCGTGAAAAAATATTAATTATGATTTCAAAGGGTAAACTAAATCTGACACTGACTCATTAAAAACCAAAATCGTTAACCAAATCGAAGTCTTTGAAAAATTTAATCGTATTTTTTTTGCAACCTTTTTTATGTCAAACTGCTGGGTACAGGTCTTTTCTCACAAGTGAGAGGGATTAAGGCCCTAGTCCACGCTGGCCAAGTGCGGATTGGTGGACGTCATGCATTCGAGAAATTATGAATTTTTCTCGGGCATGCACGGCGATGGAGAACATCGTAATCAATTAAATATCGCGATATTTTCCATCACCGTGGAGCATCGATAAAAGCGTAGGTACATTACAAATTTCTTTGTCAGAGGTGCGCGCAGAGGATTTGAAAGCGGGATCGGTTGCTGCTCGGCCATCGCTGCTCATGTATGAATCGTGTTTTCTTTATTATATACATAATATATAGTATTATATATTGTACATTGTATTATATATTAGTATTTACAGTGTGCTATCTGTATTTGGAAATAAAGAATGTTTAATCATTAATATTAATCTTACTTATTTTCCAGCGAATTGGAAAGATATTCCTCCCGGGTTCTCCACCACTTCCATTTTCCCCATAGCAATGAGATATTTACCCCGGATAAAAAGTATATGTTCTCTACTAAACTTAATTGGAGCAGCTTGGTTTGGTATGCTTCAGCTCCTCAATAATAGGGAGATACCCGTGCCCAGCAGTGGATTTCAAAAAAGGGTTGCAGCCATTTACTTGTGTTTTTACTTAGATCTTTTACTTTAAGTACATACATATATCGTAAGTATCTTTTTTTCACTAAATCGTTACACTTCAATTGAGTCATGTACACTCTTGGAGTAGGCTAATTTTAGCTGATCTATAGAAACGAGGCCGTTGTAACATTACGTTCCCGTTCTATCACTTCTGCCAAAGGTGACGCGGCATGACTGTTGTTTAATTGACGGGCGACCTTCAACCACCTTCAAACTACAATGTCATTCTACGAAGTTCATTTACCAGTCACCTTGTAAAGAAATGGTTCATTACTACTTAATAAGGACCGACGATATAACGTACCCTCCGCTCCGGACCACGGAAACGTAATTATTTGCTTTCAGCGGTGACGCATCATACACCCGACCACGCCCGTATGGCTTAGCTACGTGGATGTCTTCCACACCAGACACCGGGCCATTCGCGCTTCAATAACATAAGTAAAATCATAAAAATAAATATGAAAGCCTAGTTCTTTATTATCTAGAGCTCTTATGATGGGAAACAGGATTCAAATCCCAACACACACAGAAAAGTTAGGAATTTTGTTGTGACTATATTTTAGTACTTGCTCTTCTGTCCAGGAAAATAGGGTGATAAAAATGAAAATTGCATCCTCTGTGACGGCCCATTCAATTTTTATGAATGTACTTTTACCGAGGGACATAACTAGTTTCGAACACGATTTTTTATGAATATGGAGTGCATAGCACTATGATTCTTTGTTACAGACATGTTTATTTACCTATCGTCCATTTATCCTATTTACGGGCCCATCTTCGGGAGAGCAGATGTGCTCTCCTGCACCTTCCGATACTTATGGCGATACGCGGCCACGCATACACCGCCGTCCTTCCCGGGGTTGCTGGCTGGGCGGATCGAGCTCCCACTCACACCACCCACAACCCCGGCAGCCCCCTTTTAGTCGCCTCTTACGATCAGGCAGGAGATACCGTAGCTCTATTCATAATCCCGAAGCTACAGTGACAGACAAGATTTACTTATGCTTGCTTGGCATTGTGTGTAAACGTCCATGGGCTGCAGCGACCACTTAACACCACGTGGCCTGCTTGCTCATCTGCAACTCCATTCATTTTTTTTTGTATTCCCATTGTAGTAAATGTTGCTGTTTAAACGCGCTTGTGGCGACCATGCTTGTTCAATATTTTCAAGCCGACCATAAGCTCCCAACAAAGTTAAACAACTGTTTTATCGATAACAACCTCGACCGAGCTTAAAGAGCCTTTGTATGGAAATTGCCACTAACAGTTATCCAATTTCCAAGTACACCTGACGACGTTAAGCCTGGTTCGACCTACAATTTTATTTTAGACCCATATTACCAGTAATATTCCGTTAGATGTATTTCAAGTGGACTTATATTTCTTAAATAAAATGGTAAAAGAACCGGTTTTTATGATCTAATCAAATATAAAATTCGACACTTTATAAATTTTAAACCGATTAGCAGATGAGCAAGCAGGCAACGTGGTGTCAACTCAACTTTAAGCAAGCTTGAGTCTTGCGCGTTACTCCGGAGGGTAACAGTACCTATTCTAATGTTAGTTTTGCCGACAACCACATCTTTAAACCGAAACAAAATAGAATTGCTTCCCGGCAGAAATGTTTGCAGTTACTGTTCTTCCCCTGTGTAACAACGCAAGAAATATCTACTCAAACCACTCCCTACTATACATGGTCCATCGGTGAAAACGATTTCGATCGATGAAAGCGGTCCGCATTACCCGGCGGCTGGCGAAGAACGCAAGGGATCTACGCAGTTGACCCAAACGGTCAGGTGTAAGGTGGCGACCGCTAGTGGCACAAATTTCATGAGCGTTTTCGTGCTTTGGAAAAGAAAAGAAAATAGTTAATTGTTGACTGTTTATATACATACAGTTAGATGTTTAAAATAATTAATTATAAGAGTTTAAACAGTCTACCATGTTCTGGCATATAAATTAAAATGTGTACACCCTAAGGGGTAAATATAGAGTTCTAAATATTTTGTAAACCCTTTTTCACCCATTTGTGCAAATAAAATATTTTCATTTCATTAAATTACAGTATTATATTACTAATTAATATTAAAGTAACTAAAATAGTTTTATAGTTTTATTTTAAGATCCGCTAAGAATATTCATTATTGTATGTATGTGTGTATGTATGTATATATGTATAATATGTATGTATGTGAAATATGCTCGCGTTATTTGCTTTATTTCTATAACCTTATTTATCTTGTGGGTTGGTACCCTATTTTATAAAAAAATCTTCTTTCCTCTACCCAAAGGCAGTCTGGAAGAGATCGCTATCAGCGATAAGGCCGCCTATTGTTACACTATTTTTCAATAAGCTTGTTTTTGTATGTAACTTTTATTTTGGTGTACAGTAAAGCATATTTGTATTGTATTGTATTGAATATTCTCAACTGCTCTTGATGCCTACCCACCACTGGGTCAATGAGAGAAAAAAGCCGGCGGCAAAAAACTCTCAGGCAATGTTTAGAGTTAGTACCTATTTTAAGCGGATGCTCCCCAAACCATTTAAATTGGAGGGCATCGTCAAGCCAAGGACCCTGTTGTTGTCGTTAGATAACACTTTGAAGTACTAGATAACACTTGTCTTGGCAGTTTGAAAATATCCGACAGCCGTAATTGTTTTTATGCAGATGAATGGCCAGCAATCTCTAAAGGTACAATACATAGTTTAATCGAATAACAAGCGTGTATAACGGGAAAAAATCTTAGAACAGACCTCAATAACATTCAGCCATGTCATGGTTCAAGAAACAGTGCCAAAATGGGATACATTACTTATGTATGTATTCGATACGGCTTGTTACTTCTTAAGCTTGTGGTGTGACCTTCATATACCATCTCGTTTATTGAATACAGTTATCATAAATACAATCACAGTCTCTATGATGTCATATTTTACTATTCTACTTTCTTCCTTTAATGGCTGCAACCAATGTTGCGTCCCACTGCTAGGCACGGGTCTCTCCCCCTTAGTGGCCTGGAGCTTATTCCACCACGCTGCTCCAATGCGGGTTGGTGGGGATGCGGGTTAGTGGCCAACCTGCTGTCGGATGTTTTTAAACTGCCCATAAGGCCTCCGACAAGGTTTAACGACTGTTATCTATCGACAACAACCGGGACCGATGGCTTAACGTGCAGTTCGAAGCATGGAAACGCGCATTGATTTTTTTTGCCACTAACGGTTACACATCTCACACCCGACCGCGCCCGTTTGGCTTAGCTGCATAGAACGCTTGCGCTCTACGCTAGCCGCCGAGCCATGCACGCTTCATTAGTTTGTCTCTTTCTTAGTTCGTCTTTATTTAGATAGATTAGAAGAAAGCCTAGCCTTCAAAACTCTAAAAGCTCGCAAATCACCATGTGACAATATGCTTGCTTTGGTGCTTTGGAGGAAATGCTTTAAGTCCGCAAATTAGTCGGCCTAGTACCGAAAATATCACGTGAGTTATGCTGTATCTAATAATTATGTTAAGTCACACTCACGATTCGATATATGTATAATAAAATTTGCACTCCGATTATAACTACTTTTTATTACATCCAATAACTAAGAAACCTTGTATTTGACCCAAACAAACACGGCAAGCTAAAATCCCACATTAAAAATCTGATCAAATATCTACACAAATTAAGGTAAATTTATCTACAAGGCAAATTTGTACCATCCTCATCCCAGGATAATCCTCAAATTCATCAAAATGAAAGGGATAAAGATAAATAAAGAACTCCATACATTTCCATAAATCCAAAAAATGAATCTGACTCCACTTCATTTCACGCTAAATAAAATTAATGTACGCTTTACAAAACACCTCACAATTATGTGAGCATAAAGGATTTGCAGGCATTAAAACATTGGTCCTTCTGAATGCAAATGGTTCGCTCGAGCAGTTAACAAAAACGCAAGTTAATTGCTCGGGCAGTCCGTGGCGTCGACGAGCAATCCCGTTTGGGATGCAAATTGATGAAATTCGTCATTTAAACTTTTACCGGCTTTGTGACTTTCAGTCATTACAAATTTATCGAGTTGTTATTAAACCTTTGGAACTTTAAAGCACTTTCGCGATCAATGCTCTGTTATTTTGAAAACATAATTTCAATCAAAACCTTATTTCTTACGTTCCTACGTGAACCGATTTATAAATAATACACTGAGGTAGATTATTTAGACAATACAAACGTAAGTGCAAAAAAATCCAGTTTTCAAATAATTACGAGTATATGTATTCAAATAAGAAACTGTTGGAATCGAGAAAAAAATATAAAGAAGTTCGGTAAAAACTACTTTGCAACAATCCGCAATCAGTATGATGGTGTATACTTTTTTCATGCATACACCAACAAACGTACCACCAACAGCACGTATTTCACCCCAAAACAGAGCATTATCAGAGTAATTGACTCTACGACGGTTACTCGCTAAGTATTGTATATTATATACCATGTTTTTACCTAAATTTATAATTGAATAGAGCAGCAGACGAGCATGCAAGCCACGTGTTGTTAAGCCTAAATCTTGCGTGTGGTCGTATGCAGTTGCGTTGCTACTCCGGAGGCCAAGGTAGCCTCATGTAACTCTGGCCGGCAACTGCACCTTTCTTCAAAAATATAACAGAACTAGCCTTCAGGTTTCGCCCGCTTGATCCGTTTTTTGGGTCCCCATAGGATAAAAATTGCATATGTGCTATTACGGGCTAAAACTCTAACTTTCTTCCATCCGTTTGAAACACGACGTAAGACGATATTGCCATATTAAAATCATAGGCGTTTAGCTAGCGGCTTCGACCGCGTTCGGTTCCCGTAGGTTAAGAACTATTCTATGTCCTTTCCCAAGAACCACTCTATCTGTGTTCCAAATTTCATTCAATGTGGTTTAACAGTTTAAGCGGGAAAGCGTTACAGACAGACTGACAGACACTTTTTAATTTGCTTCACAGCAGAAGTAGACGTACGATAGCGGTGGTACTTCCCCGGTTGAACTATAAAACTGAAGTTAGAAGAGTAGTCTTTTAGGTTGCCCTATTGATTTAATTCTCGACAACGAAAAACTTGTAATAAAAGAGAAAGGTGCTTTATTAGTTTTGTTGAGATCGTGAATGTTTCCAAAAACCTCAAGAGATTGAAGATTATCAATCAAAACATATTGCACTGAACCTGTACAAGTGTACAGTGGATTACGATCTCCACTTAGAGCATCAAAGTTACTGACTCACCCTTCAGTAGAGACGGCATAGCGCCTCGCTTGGATACATAATTTTTGTGCCAAATCTGGTACGGGGGAAGAACGCACACATTAATTATGTCACACATTCACAAATATTCTTTCATCGCTACGCATATTACTATTAGACGCATATTATTTCTAAATATGTCAATTTCAATTAACAACGTCATTTTCTATGCACCGTCAACACTGACACCGACACACACAGGCACACTAGTTGTATAACTAGAAGGCACATAAAGGCCACTCCTCTGACGGGTGTCATACCTGTCATGCCTTGATGCTTTAAGGATCTCTATTCTAAACTTGCTGTGCAGCTACCATGCTGAACTGGTTCGATTCTCTGCGCGGCATAAATTTGAATAATGACTTTAAATTTTTCTGTCTGGCTGTTTGCATTTCGTTGAGTGAATTCATTGTACCAAACACCCAGGAAATTGTAGTGTGGTATTATGAGTGTGTAACGTTATTATACTTCGCATCTCATCCTCATGATCACTTTAACTACTTGTAGTCGTGCTTATCTGGACTACTACGCTGCACAAAAAACACAATATAGTCCTGATAAGCACGACTACAAGTAATTAAAGTGATCACTTCGGATGAGATGCTCGTATAATGAAGATCGGACATCAGTTACAGGTAACCTCGTCTGATCTTGTCATTTTTGTAGTGAACAACAACAACAACAACACACAACAACAACAAGAACAAGAGAAAATGAACAGTCTTCGTGGTCTTCGTGCTCGGCAGTGATAACAGCAACAAAGGTCAAAGCATTTAAAGGCTTCATTATTTTCAACTTTATAATTTTATCAAAATTACAACGCAGATTTCCCAACAAAAAATAACTCTTCATTAAACCTCAGAAATCGAGGATAAATAAAAACTTCATTACCATTATAGCCTTTCTTGCAGATGATTTTTAATAAAATATTGGCACTAGAAGTTCTCGATCAGGCCGGAGGGTGTTATCACTGGGTTGATAGCGGAACGAGCACCGATTTTATTGTTGTCTGTCTGTTAAATAGTAGCGATAAGCGATTATCCTAATCAACATTATGATATATTGTTTTATCTACATGCGTAACGACGACTACGTCCTTATAGACGTACATAGTCCTACATCCTACTTATAAAGTAGTCATCGATAACTTTACATAACTTGACTGATTAGTCAATCAATAAATAATAAATAGGCGCTAAGGATTTACTGATTTTTATAAAATAACTGAAAAAAATGTTTCAAATATATTTAATAAACACTGGTAGTAGTTTTATCGTCGTTTTATCGTATTATCGTCCGAAGCCATTACTGAATGAAAATAAATATACTGTGAAATAGTATCGCCTAAACACCTTTTTAGGGTTCCGTACCTCGAAGGAGAAAACGGAACCCTTATAGGATAGTGATCCTTACCTCAAGAGAATTAAAATACGAGTATTTTTTTTAAGTTTACTGATCGAGATTCCTTGTACTAATGGATATTTTCATTATTGTATCCGCTGATTTATTGGCAGATCTAATATATTTTGCTTTGCTGGTTTTACTGAAGTAGGAGGAGTATCTAAGAAACTTACTGTTTTTAAGACAGCTGGCTGGCTACTAACATCTTAGTTCGCCTAATTGAAAACTAATAATTGAATACTAAGTAAAGTGTTATTGTCCGTCCGTCTGTCTGTCGGTCAAGACACTGTTTCTCACGAACCCGTGGAGGTAACAAGCTGGAATTTCATCATCAATCAGCTGGAATCATATATAAAAATATTTTATGGAACCCTCGGTGCGTGAGATCGACTCGCACTTGGACATTTTTTCTTAAAATTTAAGTAAGACGGGACGATATCCAAAAGAAAGCTTCGAGCAAGGCTCAAACTCTAGTTCGTGGAGTTTAGGTCGTACTTATTTGCGCTGCTACGATACTTCGTAAGTTAATGGGGGTCTCTTACCAGTCTTGCCTTAAACTGAACCTTTTCACTGAAATACAGTAGAATTGATTCACGGTAAATCGGGATTCGGGAAATTACAAAGTGTCTTCTCGTCCAGAATACCTCAGTGCCTGAAGTCGAAAGTTTTCGAGCAGTGTGTGTTGCAAATGATTACCTACGGCGCTGAGACGTGGTCTTTTACAGTTGGCCTTTTCCATAGGCTCAAGGTCACTCAGCGCGCGATGGAGAGGGCTATGCTTGGTATTTCTCTACGCGATAGAATTCGTAACGATGAAATCCGTAGACGAACGAAAGTTACCGACATAGCTCTTAAAATTTGCAAGCTGAAGTGGCAATGGGCAGGCCATATAGTTAGAAAAACCGACAACCGATGGGGAAGAAAGGTTTTCGAATGGCGACCACGTCTCGGCAAAAGGGATGCGGCGGTGACACTTGCGATCCAATTTTTCAAATTCCATGACCAATTCCATTTGTTTATTACAAATCTGGCTTCGCTTCGCTAGGGTGATTTAAATTTATGATTGGCTGCAACCCTTTTTACGTCCCACTGCTGGGCACGGGTCTCTCCCTATTGTCGGGGAGGTCAATAATGAGCAGGCCAAATAAATTTATGACACCTAACACTAATGTATTCCATATATTCAAAATGAGTAGGTATAGATTTAAGTAGGTATATACTATTTACGATATTTCTAAGTAAACATTTTCGATTGTAAAAAAATTGTTTAACTAACGCCTGTCAAATTTTGCTCGCTTATCTTTCTGCTTAGCTCGCTTGTACAGAATACGCTGCCTTATCTGAAGAGAATTAAAATACGAATAGAATTTTTAAGTTTACTGATCAAGATTCTTTGTACTAATGGATATTTTCTTTATTTTATCTGCTGATTTATTGGCAGATCTAATAGATTTTGCTTTGCTGGTTTTATTGTAAGGTGGAGCAGTATCTTAGAAACATACTGTTTTTAAGACAGCTGGCGGGCTACCAACATCTTAGTTCGCCTAATTGAATCCTATAACTCTTCTGAGTTTACCATTAAAAATAGTGGTTGTCTGCAAAATTGGTTTACGAACGATAGCTTAACGTGACAATGTCACGCGTCATAACAAAACACAAAACAATGAAAACCCTTAGAGCATCAATGTATGACAGGTATGACACCCGTCAGAGAGGAATGGTCTTTACGGGCGAACCCCTCGTCCTAACATCCATGCACAATGTGCCTTCTAGTTATACAATTAATGTGTCTGTGTGTGTCAGTGTCAGGGTTGACGGTGCATAGAAAATGACGTTGTTAATTGAAATTGACATATTTATATTATATATTTATACATTTCGTATGCGTCTGTAGCGATGAAAGATTGTGAATGTGTGACAAAATTAAAATGTGTGCGTTCTTCCCCCGCCCCAGATTTGGCACAAAAAATATGTATCGAAGCAAGGCGCTATGCTGTTTCTACTGAAGGGTGAGTCAGTAACTTTGATGCTTTGATGCAACCACATTAACTTTTCACTTCACTTTAAAAACAGTCGACGAACGGCGCAAGCTGAACGCTCAAGCCATGAACTCCATTATTGGGAAATAGGAAAAGCCATGCCCAACAGTGAGATATAAAAAATGTTGCAGTCACGGTATAATTATTATCAAACGAAAACCACTATACAAAATACTCGCACATGCCTAGTTTTTCCACTGTATTTTCAAATCCCATAAAAATTTATAAGCTGACCATTTCAAGCGGATACGTAGGTACTTGAGTTTCGTTATTCATATTCACAACACATCAATAAAATATTTTGTTCAATTCCATACTATTTTTGCTCGTTACCGGAAAGAAATGAATGGCTTTCAATTTGCTGTGATATAAAAATATAGAATCAAAATATAAAACTTTTTAGAGCTCGCAATGTAAACGTAAATTGAAGTATATTATTGTATCATTCTCGACCGTTGCATTCTGAGGTTTGGAAGAAGTTAAATTTTAATTGATTAAATGGCGTCAAGGGTGAAAAAAAGAAGCGTTTGGGCATCTTTTTAATTCCCGAAGAAAAAAAAGTGGATTTTTAATTGAATGGAGTAGTAGACGAGCATGCAGGCCACGAGTTTTGGGATTAAGAATAATAATAATAATGACGACCTACGTGGCGCAATGGTTACCATGCCGGACTGCCAATCGAAAGGTCCCGGGTTCGATTCCCGGCGAAACAGAAATTTGAATGATGAGTTAAAATTTCTGTTCTCGGTCTGGGTGTTTGTGTTTCTGTCTTTGTGTGTGTCCATGGTACCCACGACACAGGGTAAATCCTACTGTGGGGCTATGAGTGTGAATCGTTATTTATTTATTATTATTATTATTAAAATGTTGCAGAGAGCAAAATTGCTATCCCGAAGAAGAGCCCATACTGGGCGTCGTGCATGGAGAACACCCGTGCGTTGCACTAGAGAACCCGGAGTCCTACCCAAGCGCAGAGGCAGGCCACTGGGCGTTTTAGTGCGGTATAAACCCCACATAACCCGGTATCCCCTTTTGAAGGCTTCCGCCAATACCAAAAAGGCCATGTGGAGTGAAGTAGGCGCTGATAGATGATAATGGTATATATCGTATCGTATCGACAGGTAGACATTATCGCCGTCGGTTAGCGATATTTGTGAAGCATTGTCGGGGGTGTAGAAGCAAGAGAAGAAATATAGGAAGACTCGTGCCCAGCCGGGTAACACAAAATGGATATCAGCAGTCCACAAAACAAAGGGAAAATACAGAAGTTACACAAATTTTCTAAACAGCAATAATAGAATCGATAAGAACCTCAAAAGTTAGATACTTTGCAAAACGTTCTATCCGATTCACCCCCAACGAAATTCGTTTTGTCTTAAGTGGTACTTACGAACTATTCCCTTTATTCGATCTTTCTGATTACTGAGCCGAAAAATTAGGAACAGCATTACGTTATAAGTTGTTATTATCGAAAAGTTCAGTGAGGCCTTGGACGTGTATCGTGGATGTCATACGAAATTTTTGCAATAAACCGGTCTTGGGAGAATCAGATTAAAACAGGAAAGAGCAAAAGGCCAAAAAGATACGCATCTTATGAATTTATTTAGCGCTCTGATTAGGGTTCTGAACTTGAAAAGATCAATAAAACCAGCATAAATCTGCAGCGATCATTTAATATACTTCAATTAAAAATATAGTAACAAATCTATATTACAGATTTTTTTATAAACTTAGGGCCTATTTCATCACCCTCAACTAAACGTTCATTGTCAAATGATGTCACCCGTAACTTCACGTGCGATTTCACGATGTTCGAGTAGCACTAATCATATGATAATGTGACCCGTAACTTACTCACAGCATTGTCTATCAATTAGGAAATGAAATGAAGTCTCTGTAGCTTCGGGATTAAGAATAGAGCTACGGTATCCCCTGCCTGATCGTAAAAGGCGACTAAAAGGGGGCTTTCGGGGCTGTGGCGGTGAGAGTGGGAGCTCGATACGTCTAGCCAGCAGCCCCGGGTAGGACGGCGGGGTGTGCGTGGCCGCATGCTGCCGTAAGCATCGGAAGGTGTAGGAGAGCACATCTGCTCTCCCAAAGATGGGCCCGTTCTGAGGCGCCGCGCCTGGAGGACACCGGTACTTTCCACTGGAGATCCCGGAGTCCTCACAAACGCAGTGGCAGTGCGGTCTAATCCCACATAACCCGGTATCACCTCCCAAGGTGCCGGGTACCTTTAGAAGGTCCCCCCCCATACCAAAAAAAGTAATGAAAGGAAATAAAATGAAAATACTTTAATACTTTATTGTTGAATGTTTACATACATAGAATAAGATGTTTAATAAATTAAGTTTTTAACAAAAAAAAAATAGAACCGACTTCAAACGGTAAAAAATAAAATTATTCAGTACCTACTTCTTCTTCCTTATGGTAATGACTCTTAAAACTATTTTTCGATTGTGGATATCAAAACTGATATATTCGCGAAGCGCTCAGTCAAGCGCTTGACGGGTTCGAATCTAAAGTGGCAGTGAAACATGGCCATAGTTTGTAACGTGCGAAAATACCATTTAAATATATTTTACCCTTTTATTTTAGTTCGGCTTTGAATCCCGCCAAATTTTTCGCATCCAATATTTTAGAAAAAACTTTTCTAAAGTTACGATTGAATGCTTCTGCAGAAATATTCGTAGCGTTGCCTTTTTAACCTTTTGTTTATGAATCAGAGCTATAACTTATTTAAAAAATCAGGGCTATTTATTTTATAGTGTTAATTAAATGTTGCAAGAAGAATTTAGAAAATAGGTAAGTACATTAGAATATGATTTTCCGTACGATTAAGTTGCAGACTAATAAAAAAATGAAAAAATCCTAGGTCCTATCTTCTACAGTATATGAATAAGTTATATTAAATGTTTAATTAAATAAGCGCGCATGGCCCTGCGGTTAGCGTAGAATGCAAGAGATCCATGCGACTAAGCCAAACGGGCGCGGTCGGTGTGAGATGGGTGACTGAGTTTTTTCTGTTCTCGATCTGGGTGTTTGTGTTCCTGTCTTTGTGTTTGTCCATGGGACCCACGACACAGGGTATTATTTACCTTACTGTGGGGCTATGAGTGTGTAATGTTTATAATAATAATTATCAATCCCACATCCATTACCTAATGATGTCAATGAAACGAGTTTGCAAAATCAAAGCGCGGCTGTAAATTGCTTCAAAATGCAATTTCAATGACGTTGCTAACATCAAAATAATGTTCTCGGTTACCCGGACCGATTGCATAAACGTTGATTGCGGCACATTAAATGGCCCAATGAACAATTAATAATGGATAGACAATCACGGGTAAACGTCCATGGTACCCACGACACAGGGTGTATCTACCCTACTGTGGGGCTGTGACTGTGATGCGTTATTTACTAAATATCCTTGAGTAAGTACACGGTACTACCATAATTTTAAGAGTTTCGAGAGCAACTAACTTCATCCAGATTTTACATGATTGGCATTGAGTGTCGATTCAGTTTTTTTTTTATAAATAAACCTAACAATAAGGCAGACGGGCCGCGTGATGTTAAGCGATCACCGTCGCCTATGGACACGGGCAACCCTAGGGGAGCCGCCCGAGCATTGCCGGCTTTGGAGGAGAGCTTTTTTTACAGCTTTCTTGAAGAACCCCATGTTATAGTCCACTGGGAATGCCTCAGCTGGAAGGTTGTCCCATAACCTACACGTCCGTGGTAAAAAGGAGCATGCAAAGCGGACTGTGGAGGACCGCCACGAGTCCAGATGGTGCCGGTGGAACTTTAACCTTCGTCTGGTGGTATAATCATGGAATGGTGATGTAGGCATCAATTTGAAGAGTTCCTCGGAGCACTCACCATAGTAAAGTCGGTAGAACACGCAGAGCGAGCCTATGTCTCTTTGCAAGCTAAGCGGTTCTAGCCTGTCAGTCAATCTTGGGTCGTTGACGATTCGGACTGCGCGCTTTTCAACGGAGTCAAATGGGTGTAGCTGGTACTTCGGTGCTCCTGCCCAGAGATGGGAGCAGTACTCTATGTGGGGTCTGACCTGGGCCTTATACAGCGTCAGTAGTTGCCCCGCAGTGAAGTACTGCCTCGCTCTGTTGAGGACACCAAGCTTTTTTGATGCCAATTTGGCTTTGTACTCCAAATGACTCCGGTACTGCACTTTACTCGTAATGTCAACTCCCAAGATACCGACACTTTCACCGATGGTGAGCGCGGTGCCCTTGAACTGGGGCGCTATAACAAATGGGGCTTTTTTAGCGGTAAACGCGCAAACTTGTGTCTTCGTGAGGTTAAACTCGACAAGGTTAAGTTGACCCCATTCCGAGACCCACTCTAGAGAGTTCTCGACTTCAGACACAAGTTTGATTCTGCTTTCCTCCACTTGTGACCTAGAGGCATTGGCTCGACAGGTGTATAGTGCGTCCACTGTACTATCATCTACATAGCAATGTATACTGCGTGATTGTTGCAGCATGTCATTGATATGCAGAATGAATAGTGTAAGGGACAGCACTGAGCCTTGGGGAACACCGGCGTTAATGGGCTTCATATCTGAGCAGCATCCGTCAACAACGACCTTAATCTGCCTCTCAGATAAAAAGCTAGCCACCCAGTTGCATAGCCTCAAGGGAAGACCGTAAGATGGAAGCTTCGCGAGAAGGGCCTTGTGCCAGACCCGGTCAAAGGCCTTTGCGATATCCAGGCTGACTGCCAAAGCCTCCCCGTTACCCTCGATGGCTTCAGCCCAGCAAAGTGTTAATAGAATTCTTCTTTTGAAATGACTTGTAAGCCGACAGCCTCCGTGGCGTAGTGGGTGATTAGCCGACTGCGAAGCGTGAGGTCGTTGGTTCAATTCCCACCCAGGACATTTTTTTTTTATAAATAAACCTAACAATAAAGCAGACGGGCCGCGTGATGTTCAGCGATCACCGTCGCCTATGGACACGGGCAACCCTAGGGGAGCCGCCCGAGCATTGCCGGCTTTGGAGGAGAGCTTTTTTTACAGCTTTCTTGAAGAACCCCATGTTATAGTCCACTGGGAATGCCTCAGCTGGAAGGTTGTCCCATAACCTACACGTCCGTGGTAAAAAGGAGCGTGCAAAGCGGACTGTGGAGGACCGCCACGAGTTCAGATGGTGCCAGTAGAACTTTAACCTTCGTCTGGTGGTATAATCATGGAATGGTGATGTAGGCATCGATTTGAAGAGTTCCTCGGAGCACTCACCATAGTAAAGTCGGTAGAACACGCAGAGCGAGCCTATGTCTCTTCGCAAGCTAAGCGGTTCTAGCCTGTCAGTCAATCTTGGGTCGTTGACGATTCGGACTGCGCGCTTTTCAACGGAGTTGTAGCGGCGCGATACCTACAGCAACATGACACGCGCCTCACATGAAATGCTGACCATGCAAGACGACGCAAGCAGCGAACATTGTAAACAATAGAGTACTACGTCATACGCGTCATACTGAACTGGCCAATCAGAAGACGTATCCTGAATCACGCTATCGAAGTTTCTTAGATTCTCAGTATATATACAAATGATCCGAAGTTAGCATTTGGACCGCGGTCCCCAGGCAGTGACATCGCCTGGCGAGAGATCTCCCCTTTTTCCTCCACATTGGTGACCACCGTCGATTGAAGACGCCCTGCTGACCACATTTCAACGGTACCAGCACCTTCATCCTCGAAGTATCTGACGTCCTTCAGCAATTAAAGGAGTCATGGAGTCAAGCCAGCAGCAACGAGCACAGTGACCAGGTTCCACGAGCAGCCTCAAAGGCGCATTGGTTCCTTCATCCTGCAACGCTCAAGTTCGGCGATCCGCAGCACGCAGCAAGAGGTTTCCCTCCCGTGCTAGCGCACGCATCGCATCATTCCGGCACATACAGCCGATGACGACACTGGCATGCATACGAGAGTTACGACATCATCCCATAGTTGGAGGGGGAGTGATGTAGCGGCGCGATACCTACAGCAACATGACACGCGCCTCACATGAAATGCTGACCATGCAAGACGACGCAAGCAGCGAACATTGTAAACAATAGAGTACTACGTCATACGCGTCATACTGAACTGGCCAATCAGAAGACGTATCCTGAATCACGCTATCGAAGTTTCTTAGATTCTCAGTATATATACAAATGATCCGAAGTTAGCATTTGGACCGCGGTCCCCAGGCAGTGACATCGCCTGGCGGGAGATCTCCCCTTTTTCCTCCACAGAGTCAAATGGGTGTAGCTGGTACTTCGGTGCTCCTGCCCAGAGATGGGAGCAGTACTCCATGTGGGGTCTGACCTGGGCCTTATATAGCGTCAGGAGTTGCCCCGCAGTGAAGTACTGCCACGCTCTGTTGAGGACACCAAGATTTTTTGATGCCAATTTGGCTTTATACTCCAAATGACTCCGATACTGCACTTTACTCGTAATGTCAACTCCCAAGATACCGACATTTTGTGTGATGAACACGACTATTTGTTCTGTGTCATGACTGTTTGTAGGTGTTAATTTATCTATTTAAGACAAATATGTATTTAGAATTATATAAGTATGTTTATTAGCTTTCTGATTACCATAGTACAAGCTCTGCTTAGTTTGGAATTAGATGGTGTTGTGTGAATTGTCCAAAGATATTTATTTTATTTATTTATTTAGTTGCAAGGACTTTCCAAGTTCTTTACCCCAAATTTAAATATTCCTTATAGTTTTAGACTTTCCGTCACCTATCTTCAAGAGCCTCACTACTAGTCCTTAAATGAATAATTAAAATCTTTAACGTACCAGCAAAATTATTCAGATTAAATTATTTATTATTAGTTATTGAATGTTTCAATAACAGTAATTTGTTTGCAAACTTATTTATTTCGTATAATAACATTATGTAATTTTATTCGCATAATTTGAAAGCTCCTCAACAGAACCATTAAGAATTAATTAGGTTACAACGTATTTTATACCTTTCAAAACAATCGGTCTCTGATTTCTCTCAGAAACTCATTCCAACAAGACGTGATTCATACGGCTTCCTCGAATTTAATACAAAAGTACGTCAATTGATTTTCCTTATGGTTATTTCCCTTTAATAAAGTAAGGACCTGTTTCAAAGACAGAGAGAAGCTAAAGAGATAATGATAATAAATGAACGCACTCACACACACACTCATAGCCCCACAGTAAGGTGGGCACCATGGACACATGCAAAGACAGGAACACGAACACCCAGACTGAGAACAGAAATTTAAACTCATCATTCAAATTTCTGTTTCGCCGGGAATCGAACCCGAGACCCCTCGATTGGGAGTCCGGCATGGTAACCATTGCGCCACGCGGGTCGCCGATATTGATACTCGTATTGATTGATACTGATTTTTTTTAAAACGTCGGTGTGGAGGAAAAGGGAGGTCTCCCGGATCTAACTTCGAACCATTTGTATATAGGTATACTGAGATTCTAAGAAACTTCGATAGCGTGATTCAGGACACGTCTTCTGATTGACCAGTTCAGTATGACGCGTGTGACATAGTACTCTATTGTTTACAATGTTCGCTGCTTGCGTCATCTTGCATGGTCAGCATTTCATGTGAGGCGCGGGTCATGTTGCAGTAGGTATCACGCCGCTACAGTCGGGATGTTATTTCTCTGAATTAAAGGAAAAATTATGACACTATTAATTCATTTATGATTTTTTTAAATAGTTTTACTGTCCGATCAGAATCAGATTGATGATCGGTTGAGACATTATGTCTCCCATCCATCCATCCATCCATCAGCCTTTTATAGTCCACTGCTGGACATAGGCCTCCCCTAACGTTCGCCACTCCTCCCGGTCCTGGGCCTTCTGAATCCAGCGGCTACCTGCTGTCTTCTTCAGGTCATCAGTCCACCTGGTTGGAGGGCGGCCTGTACTCCTTTTGCCGAGACGTGGTCGCCATTCGAGAACCTTTCTTCCCCATCGGTTGTCGGTTCTTCTAACTATATGGCCTGCCCATTGCCACTTCAGCTTGCAAATTTTGAGAGCTATGTCGGTAACTTTCGTTCGTCTACGGATTTCATCGTTACGAATTCTATCGCGTAGAGAAATACCAAGCATAGCCCTCTCCATCGCGCGCTGAGCGACCTTGAGCTTATGGAAAAGGCCAACTGTAAAAGACCACGTCTCAGCGCCGTAGGTCATCACTGGCAACACACACTGCTCGAAAACTTTCGACTTCAGGCACTGAGGTATTCTGGACGAGAAGACACTTTGTAATTTCCCGAACGCTGCCCAACCGAGTTGGATTCTACGAGTTACCTCTCTCTCGAAGCTGGACTTACCCATACGGATCGCTTGTCCCAGGTATATGTACTCGTCGACAACTTCGAGAGTAGCGCCATCAACAACGACCGGTATAGGTGTGACATGGACGTTAGACATGATCTTCGTCTTGTCCATGTTCATCTTAAGACCCACCCTTTGTGAGGCGCTATGGAGGTCACCTAGCATAGTGCTGAGCTCTTCCAGGTTCTCCGCCAAGATTACTATATCATCGGCAAATCGAAGGTGTGTGAGGTGTTCGCCATTGATGTTAATACCCAGTCCGTTCCACTCCATCAGCTTGAACACGTCTTCCAAAGCAGCGGTAAACAGCTTCGGGGATATAACATCCCCTTGTCGTACTCCGCGCTGCAGTGGAATAGGTCCAGTGCTTCCGTCGTGAACTCGGACTGTCATAGTTGCGGCTTTGTACAAACACTTCAACACCTCGATGTACCGATAGTCAATCTGGCATCGCTGGAGAGACTCTAGCACCGCCCAGGTCTCGATAGAATCAAAGGCTTTCTCATAGTCCACATACGCAATACATAGCGGCAGGTTATACTCCTCGGTCTTTTGTATAACCTGTCGCAGCGTGTGTATGTGGTCCATGGTACTATAGCCTTTTCGGAATCCGGCTTGTTCGGGAGGCTGGAAGTCATCTAGCCTGCGCGCAATACGATTAGTAAGAACCCTTGAAAACAGCTTATAGACGTGGCTCAGAAGCGCGATGGGTCTATAGTTCTTCAAAAGGGCTCTGTCACCCTTTTTGAAGAACAAAACCACCACGCTTCTGCTCCACGCCTCCGGGACAGTTCCGCTACTAATGACGGTATCGAACAGTTTTTGGAGCGCCACTAGGAGGGGTTTCCCTCCAGCCTTCAGCAGCTCTGATGTGATACCGTCATCTCCCGGTGCTTTGTTGTTTTTAAGCTGATTAAGGGCCCTTCTAATTTCGTACAGGCTGACGTCCGGGATATCTTCGGTATAGTGTCGGGTCAATTTGGCTCTCTTATCGTTTACCACATCGGTAGCGGGAGCTTTTGAGGAGCTGTACAACCGTCCGTAGTACCTCTCAATTTCTCTCTGAACTTCAGGCTTAGACGAAACTACAGCGCCAGACTCAGTCCTCAACCTCGTTAACTGGCTTTGCCCTACACTCAGATCTCTTGTGAACACTTTTGTGCCTTGGTTGCGCTCAGTAGTGTTTTTGACGCGCTGTGTGTTGTGAGCACGCAGATCGCGTCGTCTGCAGCAAGAGATCTGTTTGTTGAGCTGCCTGTATTTCGACATTGAAGACGGGGACCGAACGCATAGTTCACGCCTTTCCTTTATAAGACCGAGAGTTTGTTCAGAGAGCACTTGGGGTCTACTACTGGAGGGGGTCTTAAAGAACTTGGACCCTACCTCATGGACGGTTTGTACCATCCTGGTGTTGTATTGGTCCACAGACTCGCATTTTTCTAGGCCCGCGAAACGATTTCGCAACTCAAGCTGAAAGTTCTCGGAGCCCTGGATTTGGACTTCATAAGGCGTGACCGTTCCAGCTTGATGTTGATATTTAATGTGCCTCGTACCATTCGGTGATCACTTCCGGTTTTAAACCTGTTGATCACGGAGACATCATTAAATATGTGCCGTTTGTCTGCCAAAATGAAGTCTATCTCGCTTTTCGTGGAACCGTTGGGACTTATCCAAGTCCACTTGCGATGAGGCTTCTTCTTGAAGAAGGAGTTCATCATGAAGAGGTTCTCCTTCTCCAAGAAGTTAGCAAGCAAGTGGCCTCGGTGGTTCCGTTGACCAAATCCAAAGGGCCCTACCTTCTGCTCGTCGCCGTCTCGCGTGCCCAGTCTTGCATTGAAATCCCCCATCACCACCGTGAAATGAGTCTTAGAGGCATGTATGGCTCTACTGATCTACTGACGTCCTCATACATAGCCTCAACCTCATCGTCTGGGTGTGTCGCGGTCGGTGCGTATACCTGTATGACCTTCAACAAATACCGTTTTGATATTCTGAGTATAAGGTACGCTACCCTTGCTGACACACTTTCGACTTTCGTCACGTTGTTGACGAGGGACCTGTGGACGAGAAACCCGACACCACCTTGGGACAGATGTTCGCCCTCCCGGTGATAGAATAAGTTACCGGATTTAAGGATTACCGTGTCCTCCCCCTCTCTTCGGACTTCGGATAATCCTACGATACTCCAGCGTAACTTATCTATCTCTGCTTCCAGCTCATGTATCTTCTCGTCGGTTCTCAGTGTCCTGGTGTTGTATGTTGCCAGGTGCAGAGGTCGTTTTCTTTTGTGACAGCCGAATCTCTGCCGGAGATTCTTAGCACCCCCTGCCCCGCCGTTACCATGGCCGCTGTCGTAACCAGGGATAGCGGGGCCGCCGGGGACTGGGGGCCGAGGTTTAATTGTGACTGCCATAGGGGGTTTTTGCCATAGTCACCACGCTTGGCATTGCGGGTTGGTGACCGCAGTAGATGATACGTTACACAGGAAGACGCTGCTGCCCATCTCCTGGAATGTGTCCCTTGGTCGCCTCCTACGACCTCCTGGGAAGAATCGGAGAATGTCTCCCACGCTGTTCAAATTCCCAGAAAGAAAATTATGATATTATTATGATATATTAAGATTTACTTTAAGCACTTTATTTAGACGGAATAAACTTTGATTTCTTTTACCGTACGATTGAGTTAAAAAAATCTCTAAATTTGTCACATACCCTGACCGACACTTATTTTCAGGCATTTATTTGCAATGCAGCATGGTGTGTTATGTCTAAAATCCTGCTCAAATTGGAAGCGTGATCTGTGACTTTGTGTGGTCTTGTTAATTTCCCGATTATTAAAAAGGGTTAGAAATAAAACCAAAATGGTCTCAAAATATTTTATTTGCATCTAAAACTACATACAAAGGTACATACTTTTAATAAATTCTTATGATACTTACCTATACCACGTATTCTTACATGCTATACTTAAACAATAAAGATATTTCAATTTTCAATTTATTTATTTACAAGAACACAGATTTTAAATCAATAAGGTGTTATATTAATTTTAGCCCAGTGTGCCCTACGTCTTTAAAGTGTGAAAATTTACTTAAATTTTAATTTAATTTTAAAATTAAATTTAATATTATTTTTTCCTGATTTCTAACTATATCTGCAGTTTTTTCCCATAACTTTAGAAGCTCTATAAATATTGTTTTATATATAACAATTATCGTAATAACCAAAAAGCTTTTTATAATAATGAACAGCGGTTTCACTTCCGTTTTATCCGTCTCTCGGGAACAGTATTATTTATCTGAATAAAAGCTTCTGTATGACCTTTTATGTTCCCGTGGGAATGATTCATCTGCATAATTAATTAATCCTTTTTTTGACGCATGTTGAATGAAAAGAACAAAAAAATATTAATTAATAAATTATAGCTCCATAGTAGATTATTTGTGTTGTGAGTGCCACAGACAGACATGAAGACAGAGATACAAACATCGAGATAAGAAAAATATCTCTAAATTCATCATTTACATCTCCCACGAAGGATATTGTATATTTTCATTACAATTACCATTAAACAACGTATCATACAAAGTTTCTCAAAACCTTGTTACTTCCGTCAACCCACACTTGGCCGAACTGGTGCACTATGACCTCGATCTCCACCACACCCAAGACATCACTTGTTCCCATCAGTAGCAATTAAATGGGCTTAAAAACTTTATTCTTTTACTCAAATAACTCTCCCATTCTTTTGACTATGGGCAGGGCAACTAATTTAACTAACACTATTTATACCTCATGATAATGACAGCCTCCGTGGCGTAGTGGTTGATGAGCCGATTCCAAAGTCAATATTAATTTCCAAAGTTAATATAGGTTCGATTCCCATCCAGGAAAAATATTTGTGTGATTAACATGACTATCTGTTCGTTCTGTCTGGATATTAATTTATCTATTTAAGTATGTATTTAGAATTATATAAGTATGTTTATCAGCTTACTGATTACCATGGCGTAGGTTCTGCTTAGTTTGGAATCAGATGGCGTTGCGTGAATTGTCCAAAGATATTTATTTTTATTTATTACTAGCCTTCTGCCAGCGGCTTTGCCCGCGTGGACCCGTTTTATAGGTTCTCGTAGGATAAAAACCATCCTATGACCTTTCCTAAGGTCCACTCTATCTGTGTTGCAAATTTCATTAAAATTGGTTCAGTAGTTTAAGCGGGAAAGCGTAGCAGACAGACAGAGTTACTATCGAACTTATAATATTAGTATGGATTCAAATTAAGTAAAATCCGGAAAAAATATACTTCACATGGGTAGTACGCGAATTGTAAAAAAAAAAACAGAAAGTTCGATGCTTTTACAACAAATTATATATCGGCTTCAACTCGCGTTAGATACGACGACTGACTTCCCTAAGCGGATGTTTTTGTTACGTTTGTGTTACGGATTGCCGATTCAGGGCCTATATTGAGATGAATTTGATTTCTGAGCTGATTTCTCGTACAATATCAATAATTGAATTTCCTTGAAACCTGCAGCTTAAAATACTTTTTTATAGCGTGAATTTATCTTTATAACTTAAAGTGGCCATCTTATTTGATGGAATTATTGTCATAATCAAGAGTCAGATGATAGAAATAACTATAATATTTTTGTGAAAAACAATAGTTATTATCTTGGATTAAGTATCAATTTTTTCTACTTTTAGTTAATACAATAACGCTAAGTATATTAATATTATGATAATAGCTGGTTGCAACCCTTTTTGCGTCCCTTGCTTGGCACGGGTAAGAGACTCATAATTGGGAAGGCCTGGAGCTTACTCTACCACGCTGCTCTAATGCGGATCGAATCCACAAAATACTTAGTAGCTAGCTGACCCCGCGAACTCCGTGCCGCGTTTAAATGTTTGCGGTGGGCCACCCTTATCACTTAGAGGGATGAATTCCTGAGAATCACCTACTATCGGTCATATAATAATATGTGCATATCGGTTAGGTTCAGACCTAGACACAAAATTTCATGAGAATCGGTCGAGCTGTTTTGGAGGAGTATGATAACTAACATTGTGACACGAGATTTTTTTATATTTAAAACTAGCTGACCCCGCGAACTCCGCTCCACGTTTAAATGTTTGGGGTGGGCCACCCTTATTACTGAGAACAGTCGATTCTCAGACCTACCCGATATGTAAACAAAATTTCATGAAAATCGGTCGAGCCGTTTCGGAGGAGTATGGTAACTAACATTGGGACACGAGAATTTTGTGTAGGGGCTAGAAAGTCATATCGTCTACTATTCCTTCCTTCATTCATTCGGCTATAGTCCCAATATGGTATAAAAATGGGTTTGCTAAAAAGTATTTTCTTCATTTTCACGCTTCTTTTCTTCCAGACAAAGACAAAGTTTGTTGTGACTACGTATTTGTATAAGCGATTGTCGGCTTTCGGCGTATATTGAGTTCAATTTGTTTTCTGATAGGTTTACCGAAACAAAAGTTTGTTGTGACGAAAAAACAATGTACAGACTTATATTTATTCCTTTATTTTTTTGAACCCTTTCACTTTTCCACTCATCTAGATTTTTTTATTTGAATAGAGTAGTTGACGAGCATACGGGCCACGCTACGTGATGATCGCAGTAGCTCATGGACATCTACACACAACCCCAAGCAAGCCTTTTTTGGTATCGGGGGAAAACCTTCAAAAGGTACCCGGCACTTTGGAAGAGGATGCCAGACTAAGTGAGTTTTATACCGCAATAAAACCCCCTCGGTGGTCTGGAGGACTCCGAGATCTCTAGTAGAACGCATCGGTGTCCTTAACGCGCGGCACCCAGTACGGGCCCATCATTTTTACTCTCCCGCACCTTTAGTGGTTTACGGTGGCATGCGGCCACGCATACACCGCCGTCGATCCCGAGGCCGCTGCCTGGACGGGTCGACGAGTGGGAACTCTCACTGCCCGCAACCGCAGAAGCCCCCTTTTAGACACCTCTTACTATCAGGGAGTCCCAAGCACTAAGGTCTTGCTTGTGGTCGCAGGCAGCTGCACTGATGCTTTAAAGGCCCCCTCATGGTCCCCCTGATGGTCCCCTCATGTAACGGGGAACCGGGAACTGCACGTTTCCACCGAAACACAATAAAATTGCTAGAATTGGGGCCACCTCTGGTACTTCCGCGTTCGATCCATTGAAGTTCTACCTCCAACAACTTTCAAGCCATACTTCACCTCTATTTATTTTGCCCGAAGGAAATATTTTGTAAGGCCACGGCGATAAAAAACTTTGTAATGGAATATCATTACGTTTTTGTCGTAATATAATATTTAAGTGGAGCAACGGTTTTTCTTTTCAACCTATTGCTGGGTACAGGTCTCCTCTCGAAAGTGAGAGAGATTTAGGTCATAGTCCACCTCGCTGGCCAATTACATATTTTTTTTCAACTTTTTTTATGTCCCACAGCTGGGCACAGGTCTCCTACTCACAAGTGAGAGGGATTTAGGCCATAGTCCACCACGCTGGCCAAGTGCGGATTGGTGGACGTCATGCTTTCGAGAAATTATGAATTTCTGTCAGGCATGCACGGTGATGGGGAACATCGTAATCAATTAAATATCACGATATTTTCCATCACCGTGGAGCAGCGATAAATGCGCACATTACAAATTTATTTGTCAGAGGTGCGCGCCGAGGATTTGAACCCGGGATCGGTCGCGTCGCTGACCGCGGTTTCTTACCACTCGGCCATCGCTGCTCTACTCGGCCATCGCTGCTCTTTGCATATTAGAGGACCAATATCAACAAATAAAAAATAAGAAGCCGAAAACCAGGAAAAAGAAATAAAAAATCTCTTCCTATTACAATTCCCTGAGGATGAAGCGATGTCCTGAAACCAATAAACACTACAGAGGTGTTATTCAAGAACATTCAGTTACATTAACGGTGTATGGGCGCGGGACCCGATAAAATGTCTTCAGAGATATATGGCCCGGGAGCGCTCTACCTGTTCATTTAGACCCATCTTTTATCTTTATTGTCCTATCAGGACACTTTAAAAAGTAAAAGATTTTATTAGATTTTATATAGGTACGAAATTTAAAAAAATGTAAAAAAAATATGTGCTACTTTTACTGCTTTGTCAACTATACAACGGTGTTATAAAAATAGTCTTACCACAACATCCTACCATGCAACACTAGCGCCACGGCACTCTTTAAAAACAAGCGTCGACAATAGTCGGGTCTCTTTCTGCTTCAGATGTTCGGATCTTGGTTTTCTTATAGTTATTTTTATTTGTTAGTGTAATTACGGAATAATAATTTGGTGTTATTTAATTAGAAACTGTTATTGTGATTAATTAAATTAATGTCTTCGTTAGGACGTGTCGGTGTTATTTTTTAAAAGCTCAAATTCACTTCTTGTCCATAAGAATAGGTTAAGGAAATAAAATGTACCTAATTTAAATAATTTTAGTTGAACTTTTGCTGTAATTAATGCATTGATATGAGAACTTAAAAACTATACCTAAATGAAATTATAAGCATGGTAATACATGCATGGTAATGGAAAAAAAAGAAAAAATAAATGGAAAATGGAGCAGCGTGGTGGAGTAAGCTCCAAGCCTCCTCAATAATCTGGAGACACTCATGCCCAGCAGTTGGTGACTAAAAGAGTTGTAGCTAGCCATTCAAATTTCTGCCTCGCCGGTAATCGAACCAACTGTTTGACTGTCAGTCCGGCGTGGCGACCATTGCGCTACACAGGTCGTCACTAAAGTCGTCAATAAACGCCTCAAAGTAGTTTATTCGCAACATTTCCAGGGAATATATTTTGTTTGGAGAACTAGGGTTAATACATTAGTGTTGTTCAGACGTCAGGAGCGTAAGTAATATGTAGTACTGCTATTTATTTGGGGCTAGGGAACATAAAAATGTTTTTCTGTCTCAACCGATAAGATTAGTTAAGGGATTTGAGATAGTTCGCAAGATTGCCTCGGCTATTGGTATAGCATACCTATTATTATGTACATATATAAGTATATAAAAAAGAAAATTATGAAAATAAAGTTGACGACCCGTATTTCGCAATGGTTATCATGCCGGACTGTTGATCGGAGGGTTCCCGGGATTGATTCCCGGCGAAGCAGAAGTTTGATTGATGAGTTAAAATTTCTATTCTCGGTCTGAGTGTTTATGTTTCTGTCTTTATATGTGTCAATGGTACCGACGACATAAAGTATATCTTCCCTATGAGGCTATGAGTGTGAAAGGTTATTTATTTATTTATTTTAAATTATCGTTACATTTTTTTATTATTAATTTTCAACAAAATTCTTTGACGCTTCACTGCTTGGGACAGGTCTTTTGTTGTAATTTTAGTAAGTGAAATAACAAAGGAGAATGGAAACCACATGGTGCTTAGTGGTAGTTGGCGCCAAATGACTATGTAATTTCTACTACCTTAAATTGTCTTAAACAGTCCATGTTTTAATATGGAGTAGTCGGATGACCGAGCCTTGCTCGGATAAGAACAATTCATTTTCTTGGTTTAATTTCAAACAAAACACTAGAGTTTCAGAATAAAAATTGTCACAATAAACAAAAAATCGCATTGTGCTTGATTGAGATTTGAACTCGGGTCTCTAGATCAAAGGCAGCCTCGTAACGTACGATGTCAGGAAGAGTCGATTATCAGTGACGACAACGAAACGACAATTATAAAAATGAAATCCATCTACATGGAAAATCTCTGGATAAAAATGTCATGAAAATCGTATAAGGCGTTTCGAAAATTCGCATTATATATAGGTACTCGTATATAGATAGATACAAAAATTGCTCGTTTAAAGGTATTAGATACTTAATCTCAAAAGGACATTCACAGCTTAAATGGGTACAGGAATAATAATAATACTTCCCCTAGTCGAACAATGTTATTTTTTATATCCCATGACTCGTTATTTTTCATTGTTATCAAAAACATATTCTTTTATGACATTGCTGGAACTTCATTTCTACTGACATCAGAATGATTTTAACAATATACCACGAGTCAACTATACAACCGCGCTTACCATTGTCGATATACAATAGTGAACGCGTATGAATCAAAAACTCGATTCGTTCTTAGCGGAAAACCTATCAGAAAACAAATGGATCGCAATATAGGCCATGAGCCGGCAATCGTTTATACAAACACGCACAGAACAAACTTTGACTTCGCTTCGAAGAAAAGGGGCGAAAAATAAAGAGGCATACTGTCTGTGTTATATTACAACAATTCCGTAGGGTTTACTTCTGAATGGAGGACTGTTGAGAATGTTTTTACAAATATTTTAATAGAATTATAAGAAGGCTCACATTTTTCACTTGGTCTCTGAAACCTACTGTGCTTCGTGATAAAATTTACGACGAGAATAATCAATAAAACTATACGCTCATAGCCCAACACTAGAATTCACTACGTCGTGAGTGCCCCCACCCACAGTGGATACACCCAGATCGAGAATGAAAGATAAAAGTCATAACTACAATTTCTGTTTCGCGGGGAACTGGGACCCTTGAATGGCAGCCCAGCATGCTGACCATTGTGCAGCATGGGTCGTAAGAATGATATAAAAATGTTTTTTGTTTACACCGAAAAACTTTTAATGAATCTTTGTTTGTAGCCACGCTTTTAAGCCTAGATATTTTTGATTTTTTATAGCGAACTTTTCAGGCAATTTCAAATAAATTTAGGATATTAAAAGGTTAAAAGGCTTTTAGATTAGAGTGATGTATTTTATTATCAACGATTCTATCAACCCTTTTAATGTGTCACTAATCATAGGACAGGACCTCGGATTGGACAAGGCCTAAGGCGATGTTTTTTAATGGAAAAACAGACGAGCCTGCAAGTCACATGGTGTTAAGTGGTCGCTGCTGATATTCAAGCCAGAGTCCTGCTTGTAGTAGTTGCGCTGCTATTTCAAGGCTGATGGTCGCTTCATATTGGTCTGGTCTGCAACTGCACCTTTCCACCAAAACACAACAGAATTGCTTCACGGTAGAAGTGGGTGCAGAGGTGGTACTTTCCCGTTCGATATACACCGATAGACAGAAATTGGTGATAGAAAGTATCTTTATTGTATCGGGGGGAGGGGGGGGAGACCTTCAAAAGGTATCCAGCACATTGGGAGAGGATACCGGGTTATGTGGGATTTGATCGCACTAAAACCCCCTCGGCGGCTGCCTCTGCGGTTGGGGAGGACTCCGGGATCTCCAGTGGAACGCACCGGTATCCTCCACGCGCGATATCCTGGAACGCGCCCATCTTTGGGAAAGCAGATGTGCTCTCCTGCACCTTCCGATGCTTATGGCGGAATGCGGCCACGCACACACCGCCGTCCTTCCTTAGCTGCTGGATGGACGGATCGAGCTCCCACTCTCAACGCCCGCAACCCCGGAAGCCCCCTTTTAGTCACCTCTTACGATCAGGCATGAGATACTGTAGCTCTATTCTTAATCCCGAAGCTAAAGCGACTGACCACATCAGTAATTGATTATCAACATTTGTTTGTATTGTAATTCATTTTTATTTCGCCTCACGCTCAGAACACCATACTAGGATTCCCAGACCGAGAGCACATCATTCATATTTTTGCCTCATCGAGAATTGAACCCGTAACCTCGAACGTCAATCCGGCGTCGTGACCATTGTGCCAAACGTGTCGTCGAAGTATTATTGACAATTATTGTTCAATGACATCTTAGTTCCGTCCCCATTAATTTAGAAACCGTAACTTTAATACACTCTCACTATAAATGTCCCTTATGATGTATTTGGCTATAGATTCTCACCCCTGAAGGTGGCTTTATTGGGCAACATTTTTATCTTTATTATACTACTAAAACAAGTTTCTTCGTTTATGGAGACAAGATTTGGGACTTTAAGGGCCTATAAAGCAAAGAAGCTTTCTGATTTATAAGTTTGCGCCTAAAATTCTATTTACCGTAGTTGTAAATCAACTGTTAATAGGGAAGTTTAGGTTTTGGAAGAGAATAAAATTAGGTTTCAAAATTTATTTTTCATAGGCTTACTCGTAAATAACTAAGTAGTTGCTTCTTTAGTATCCCTTAATTAGATACAGGAGTATTGAATATTAGATGCGTAAGAGGACTACTATGAGCATAAAGGTGATATATTGTCACCTTTAATGTAAGTTTACATTTGCGTGAGATAGTTGTAGAAGCCCTAGTGATCTTATTTAGGTATTAAGTTACCTAGAAATCTTATATTGAGCGATATTGGAAAAAAAAGGTAACTGATACGAATATAAGAACTGGCCAAATGCGTATCGGATTCGCGCACTAAGGGTTTCCCACCTTTATGTACAAAAAACGGCAAAAAAAAAACTGGTTAGTTAGTAATAATGTTATATACTATGGTAATATTATTATAATAGCTGACTTCATTAACTCAGTACCGGGATTCTCAGACCTACATTTATATACACAAAAAACATAAAAATTGATCAAGCCTTTTCGAAGGAGTATGGCAACACTGTGATACGAGAACTTCATAACAATACAAATAGTTTATTTGCTCAAATGTGGTCACAAAAGACGAAATAGTTTTATAATGTTGGATCTCACATTTACCATATTATTTGGTGTGCAAATTATGATTATTTATCGCTTGTTACAATACATTTTACAATACTTTAATATTATTATTACAACACATATTAATATAAATTACATATTATGACATTTCATGTATCAATAGATTACGCAATTCGTATGTTACTTACAAATTTATACGATGTATCAAAATGTAATCACACAATCCGTAATTTATTCAATTTATCTTTGAAACACGTCAGATCTGAAAGTCAAAATTGAATCATTCAAGGAATAAAATTGTCGAATCGCTACACAATCTCAATCACACAGTGTGCTCATTTAATATTCAGAATCCTTGAAAGCAAAACATATTTACATTATACAACCATTTGGGTGTGTATGTAGTGTAATTTCACATGAGTATATAAGAAGACTTATTGTTGTGCCCATGTTGTGCCAATTACATGCCATTTTTTTCAACCTTTCCTATGTCCCACTGCTGGGCACAAGTCTCCTCTCACAAGTGAGATGGATTTAGGCTATAAAGACCGTACCATAAGCGTGATGGACTCGCTGGCCAAGTGTGGATTAGTGGACGTCATGCCTTGCGTTGAAAGTAGTTCAAGAAATAATGAATTGCCCTTAGTCACGCACGGTTATTGAAAACATTATACTAACTTAAATATCGAAATATTTTCCATCATCCTAGAGCAGTGATAAAATGCGCACATTATACATTCATTTGTCAGAGGTGGGCGGCGATGATTTTAACCCGGTATCTCCGGAGACCGCCGTCTTTGCTGCTCTGCCATCGCTGCTTCTATCATAAACATGCCAATTATATGATTTTAATTATTTATGTACCAAATTTGAATGCGCTGAACGTGTCACACAGGATATGGGTACTATGGACACACACAAAGTCAGAAGTAACGCACATTAAATCTAACCCAGATATAGTACATAGATTTAAAAACATTCTTAGTATTTCTACCCTCTCGGGAAAAATTACATTTGATATGCAGTCCTGGTACACTCAGACTTTAAAGCAACAAATATTTTTTTCTGCGGCCCTTTCTAATGGTCTTATTTTTTAATCTGTTCATGAGTAAGCGAACCCTGTTGCGCGATTATGGAACGCCTCCCACCTGTATATCTCTTACAGAGACGACTAATCAATCGCTCTCGATTTAATCAAAGGAAGTCGGGTTTGCGCGGATCTTTCGGATTTCTTTTCAGACACTTTCAATGGAGTATAGCCTTACTAGGGGCTCGTCGCTAGTTGAATTAGTCATTGAATGTGATGTGGGTTTCTGACGTCGGAATCTAATGAAAACTGGTAAGGCAGTCGTGATGTCAGGTAAACTATATAAAACTTGAAGAGTATTGAATATTGTAATTGACATTGCAAAACATTATACTGACAAATTAAGTAAAGTAACGTTTGTGTTAAAAAGAAAATTCAAGGTTTTACCCTTACTCGTATAGCCCAATCTATAAAGAGAAGGTCACAAAAACCCAGATCAAGAACAGAAATTCAAACTAATCTCTCAAATTCCTACTTCACCAGAGCTCTTAGTGTAAGTTTGTAAACGCGCAAACGTTACTACTGCGTCCTAGTTAAAATTGACAGATAGATCTTAACCTGAAAAGAAAAGAAAAGAAAAGAAAAGAAAAGAAAAGAAAAGAAAAGAAAAGAAAAGAAAAGAAAGGAAAAGAATAGAAAAGAAAAGAAAAGAAAATATTTTATTTGCACAAATATGGGTAACAAAAAAGGTCTTACAAAAATATTAAGATCGCCATATTTACCCTTAAGGGTGTATAAATTTTATTTTAAAAGTTAGTTAAGGTAGAAATATTATATTGTATATTATATACATACTTCTTTAAATTATTGAACTTGTATTTCTGTTTTTGTATAAGCGAACCCCGTGATTATGGACCACCTCCACGATCCGTTGTAGAGATGAATAATCAATCGCTCTCGATTTAATCAAAGGAAATCGGATTTGCGCGGATCTTTCGGATTCCTTTTCAGACGCTCTCAATGGAGTTTACCCATACAAGGGTCCTCGCTACTTGAATTAGACTTTGAATGTTATGTGAGTATCTGTGTTGGATTCCTAATAAAAAACTGTTCAACATGGGTGGGCAGTCGTTTTGTAATCTATGTATTTTATCTTTAGAAAACTCCTATATTCATTCCTTCAGTAATTAAATAAAGTAAGTCTACAGTTTTGTGGTAGAACTATTATGGTTACCCGGGGAAGTACCACCGCTGCACCCACTTCTGCCGTGAACCAACTCTATTGTGTTTCGGTGGAAAGGTGCAGTTTCCGGCCACACTTACATGAGGCGACCATCAGCCTCCGGAGTAGCAGTGCAACTGCATGCGACCTCAGACAAGACTTACCTATGCTTGCTGGAGGTTGTATGTAGATGTCCATGGGCTGCAGCGACCACTTAACACCACGTGACCTGCATGCTTGTCTGCTACTCCATTCAAATAAAAAAACCCTGCAATTAGTTGATTAACATTCTTCCAAAAAGATTCTCACTAAAATTCTTAGGATAAGCACAGATTTCATCAAATTACTGCCTCGCAGAGAATTAAATACAGGAATACCTAGGAAGTCCGCTATGATAACCATTGCATCATAACATAAGTCCTTTTGTACACTTAAAGGCTTTCGCTACCGGCTTCGCCCGCGGTTTTATGGGTCCGTGTAGCATAAAAAATATCCTGCGTGCTATTCCAGGCTATATCTTCAATTTTCTTCCATCCATTTGAAATACGACGTAAGACGATATATGTATTTCTATATAAAAATCATAGGTGTATAGCCAGTTGCTATTACTTGTTTTCCCGTAGGAATGAAGCATGTTCCCATGAATATGGTCAGCAGAGAGGAGAGCTACACACCTAGGCTCTCCCAAAGATGGGACCGTTCCAGGACGCCGCGGGTGGAGGACACCGGTGCGTTCCACTGGAGATCCCGGAGTCCTCTTGAAGCGCAGAGGCAGGCCACCGTTTTAGTGCGGTCAAATCCCAAATAACCCGGTATATGGTTCCTGTTCTACCAAAAAAGGACTAAAATTCTAAGAATGTTATTACGTATCCATCCATCACGTGAGTGGAATCTCGCTTCGCTATCTCAGAGAAGCAATTAAGCCTTAATTTGTTTAACGAACCGCATGAACAATGGATGTGGCTATTGGGTATGACGGGGTATTGGATCCCGTCCGCCATTTCGTTCGATTAGATTTATTACCCGGTTACTTGTTTGTTGAATCAAAATTAAATCTGTAATCCCCAATTTAAGTTCTGTTTTAAACCACCGAGTTTCCTTATTTAAATTCTTTTTTTTTTCTATTATACTGACTGCAAAGTATTTTATTTTATTTCAATGACGTCGAGCGTGCAAAAAAATCCTAATATTTTTTAATAGTGTTCTTCAATATAAGGCAATCTGTAAAACCTCAAGCATTCCTGGCTTCTCCTGATGCCAGCAGTTACTTTAAAGCATTAGTACAATTTTGTAAATATCATGTGAAATGTCAATGAAAAACACATTTCTAGGAACGATTGAGGCAAAATTTACATAAGGCAGCTTTGTAACAGCGCAACTGCATAAGAAATCAGACAAGACTCAGGCTTGCTTTGAGGTTGTGTATACTTTGGCTGAAACCTTTTTTGCGTCCCACTACTGGGCATGGGTCTCTCCCCCTTATATGGGAGGCCTGGAGCTTACTCCACCACGCTGCTCCAATGCGGATTGGTGGAGATGCGAGTTAGTGGCCAACCCGCTGTCGGATGTTTTCAAACCGCTCATAAGGCCTTCGACAAGATATAACGACTGTTACCTATCGACAACAACTAGGACCGACGGCTTAACGTGCCCTTCGAGGCATTTGTATATATTTTTTTTGCCACTAGCGTTCACCCATTTCACACCCGACCGCGCCCGTTTGGCTAAGCTGCATAGACCGCTTGCATTCTACGCTAGCTGCCCAGCCATGCCCACTTCAACGCGCTCTCAATGTATGTACTTAAGCAAGCCTCAGTTTTGTCGGGTTGCGGAGATGTCCATGAGCAGCGACTACTTACACCCACGTCGGATGCATACTCCATTTAAATAAAAAAGATAAATATTTCCTTAACTTGCTTTTCACCCAGGTCTCCGCCCGCGTAGGATATACGTTTTTGAGAGTGAGAGTAGTCCGCGGGTAAAAAGTCGCCTACTCGTATGTCACGATCCAGCATCCCTACTATATCCATACAATAATAAAATCAGGTCAATCCGTAGTACCCGGCGTGGCAACGTGAAAAAAGGACAGACAAGTAAAGCAAACTCATTTACACTTCTTAATATATATTTATATTTCTTGTATGCGTGTGTATGTCACTGAACTCCTTCTAAACGTCTGGACGGATTATGATGATTTTTTTTTATATGCGTTCAAAGGGATTTAAAATTGTTTTAGATTCACAATTTGGTCCACTGGAAAATGTTATTTTGATTATTTTTTGATTTATAAGTAGTTTGCCCATATAAATTGTTTCTACCTGTCAAACGTTTGTATTTCGAGCCGTGTCGTTCTAAACTTTGACACAGTCAGAATAACAGGACAGTTCGTATGTCATTTTTTGTTTGATAGTAATTTGGCAAAGGGAGATCTCCCGCCGGGCGAGGTGGTCATGTCCGGGGAGCGGCCGCGCTCCAACTGACTCAATTTGGAGCTTGTATACATATATGGTCGGATATTCAGAAAACTTTGACAGCGTTATTCAGGAATACCCGTGGCGTCATCTCTTGATGAGTAGCGGAAGGTTGCTACAGTAATATGAAATCTCTAAAAAATAAAATTGTTCAGTACCTACTTCTTATTGCTTATGGTAATGACTCTTAAAACTATTTTTGGAGTCGGGCCCTTACTAAAATGTCGTACTATTCGTTCTAAATGGGCACCGACAGTACAGACAGTGAGACATTACCTACTTCTTCTTGCTTATGGTAATGACTGTTTAAACTACTTATATTGGAGTCGGTGCCCATTCAGAACGAAAGGTACACTATATTTACTAAGACAGGACATTTTTGATTTTACTAAGGGCCCGACTCAAAAAATAGTTTTAAGAGTTATTACCATAAGCAAGAAGGAGTAGGTACTGAACAATTTTATTTTTTACCGTTTGAAGTCGGTTCTATTTTTTTGTTAAAAACTTAATTTATTTCACTCTTATTAGTAATTTTAATAATTCTGCACATATTCATAAGCATGATTGGAATTTTTTTCACTTAAATTCTAAACGTTTATGAGATACTTTTGATAATCATGTTTATCTAATAGCCATCTTATAGCCTGAAAGAATACTACTATCAGTCCACTAAAACGTATAAATTAATGAAAGAATTTGCTCTCAGCTCCTAAACGTTCAATTCAATCATCAGCTTAGTAACATGAGGTGATAATTACTGGACATAAATATTTGTATTATGTTAAAAAATATGACTAAAAGAATGTGTGTGCCTATTAAGTTTCAGTGTTTCCCTCGATTTCCCTAGTATCAAATCATCAGATTTTGCCATAGTGACAGTTGGACCACCTCAGGAATGTAAGATTTCCAACAAAAAACCATTTATTGAAAGAATTTGCTCTCAACTCCTAACCGTCATAGTACCTTCCATCATCAGCTCAGCAACATGATATGATGATAATTATACACAAATACCTGTTTTAATTTAGTAAAAATCATTTGTTGTGCTATAAAATTTGAATGTTCCCTTCGATTTCTCTGGGATACCATCATCAGACTTTGACTTGGTGACAGTTGCACCACCTCAAGAATGTAAGATATCGAACAAAAAACCATTTATTGAAAGAATTTGCTCTTAACTCCTAACCTTCGTAGTACCTTCCATCATCAGCTCAGCAACATGATATGATGATAATTATACAAAAATGCCTGTTTGGCTTTAGTAAAAATATGAAAATCATTTGTTGTGCTCTAAAATTTGAATGTTCCCTTCGATTTCTCTGGGATCCACTCATCAGACTTTGACTTGGTGACAGTTGGACCACCTCAGTAATGTAAGATTTGGACTAAAAAACTATTTATTGAAAGAATTTGCTTTCAACTCCACACTGTTGCAGTACCTTCCATCATCAGCTCAGCAACATGAAATGATGATTACTATGCACAAATATCTCTTATGCT
This sequence comes from Pyrgus malvae, assembly GCA_911387765.1. Taxonomy (NCBI): domain Eukaryota; kingdom Metazoa; phylum Arthropoda; class Insecta; order Lepidoptera; family Hesperiidae; genus Pyrgus; species Pyrgus malvae. The sequence continues at coordinate 28,807,882 of OU426950.1, read as the reverse complement.
TCAGAAAGTATAAGAAAATCAATGTGTGTGCCTATAAAATTTGAGAGTTTCCCTCGATTTCCCTGGGATCCCATCATCAGATCCTGATTTGGTGACAATGGGACCACCTCGGGAGTATAAGCATACGAACAAAAAAATAATTTTGAAAATCGGTCCACAAACGGCGGAGTAATCGGTGAACATATATAAAAAAAATACATACAGCCGAATACAGTACCTCCTCCTTTTGGAAGTCGGTAATAAGTCGCCAAGTGATCAATGGATTCATTGGTTTATATTTGTGCTATGAATTGATACGATTACTCGTATTTAGGAGGCAAGGTATTAATCCGTCCTCCAATTTGTTCAATTAAATATATTGCTTTGTTGGGTATGTAGCATGAAATAGTGATTTGATAATCCGCAGTTAGTTTTAGAGCTGGATGGTTACAATATTTCAAATTGGTTTAGCGATGTTTCCGGTTCCGGATTATGTTTTGTCGGGGTTTTAGTTTTAACAAGCGGATATAATTGCTTATTGGATCATGGGAATAGGTCTGATTTTATTGAAACAACCCGCATCTTTACCTTGGTGATGATGGTGGAGTAAGCCATAGTCCATCCTTCGGTGACCTGCCTCAGCGCTTGGGGAGAACTCCGGAATCTCCAGAGGATCGCACCGGGGTTGTCCATGCGCGAAGTCCCAAACTGGCCCCTCATTCGCAGAGCACTGGTACTCTCTTGCACTTACCTGAGCTTGCGACGGTATGCGGCCACGGCAGTTAACTTGACGGTGGGAGTTCCTACTACCGCGGCCCGCAACCCTGGAAGCCCTCTTTTCGCCTCTTACAGTCAGTGGATACCGAAAGCCTATTCTTAATTCCAGAACTACAGGGCCTACAGGTAGCTGTCACGTGTGCGTACAGACAAGAGTCACGTGATTAATATTTACATTCATGCTATACCGTCCATTAATATTTATGCAAAAACTGGCACTAAAAAGAATATCTGTATTCGAAAAATGAATGAGATATTTTGAATTTTTAAGCCATAACCCACCATATTTATGGAGAGAGGCTCGTACCCAAGACCTAGACGGAGATTATTCTTACAATCGATTTTAATATTTTTTTCTGTAATCTTAAAATAATAAATTACGTGTCACGTGATTGTCCGCGATGGACTCCTAAACTACTTAACCGATTCTAATAAAATTTGCACACCGTGTGCAGTTTGATCCAACTTAAAAAATAGGATAGCTTACATCTCAATTTATGATCGCAATATTATTTTGTTTCTGATACTTTAAGGCAGTACAACGTCTGGCGGGTTAGTTAGTACTTATATAAATTCACCATAAATGTTTATGTTTTTGCCTGTTATAATTTTAGTACACTCTTCATTGTAATTATTCTAAATACACCAAAGCGTAAATAAACCTTAAACGATTGAATAAGAAGACATCCTTTAGATAACCTATGTCAGCCCTAAGGGAATGTAAGTGGCTAATACCTAACCCATTTCGCGGTTCGTTTACTTCCATTACGATGTAGCGCTCCGTTAGTATGACAGATGCTCGAGTGTATGAGGTCTTAGCTTGAACTGGTATTACATATTATAAACAACATGGAACGTTACGGATTTTGGAAATATAAGCAACAAAACAATGGACTACTACACATGCATACCATACACGCACATGCATTTATCGAAAAAAAAATACTTACCATTTTTATTATTTAAAAAGAAAACTTACTTTAGTCATAACTGGAAGAGGCTAGTCTCTACGACACAGGGAGTCCTAGTGTAGAGAGTAGAATCCCTCACATTGGATCATTGGTCATTGATATATGTATGTAACAAAAATTGTGTAATAATTTAGTTCATCATTTATAAACTATATTGTAAACTTGCAGGTGAAATATTGTAATTTATTTTTTGGTGTTTTTTTTACAAATAAACGTTATTGTTATACCATCGGACTCACTGTCGGATGTTTTCAAACCGCCTATAAAATCAAGGTTTTTCCGATATTTTTTTTATTTGAATGGAGTAGCAGACGAGCATGCAGGCCACGTGGTATTAAGTCGTCGCTGCAGCCCATGGACATCTACATACAACCTCAAGCAAGCATAGGTAAGTCTTGTCTGAGGTCGTATGCAGTTGAGCTGCTACACCGGAGGCTGGTGGTCGCCTCATGTTAGTGTGGCAGCAACTACACCTTTCCACCGAAACACAATAGAATTGGTTCACGGCAGAAGTGGGTGCAGCGGTGGTACTTCCCCGGGCGAACCATAATAGTTCTACCACATACAAATTTTACTGTTTATTATTATTTTTACCGGTTTTGTAATATCAGAATTTATAATATGTGTATTTGTCCTACTCCACGGTGATAGAAAATATTGTGACATTTAATTAATCACGATGTTTTACATTAGGTACTGTGCATGCCTGAAAGAAACTTATCATTTCTCAAAGGCATGATATCCACCAATCCGCACTTAGCCAGCGTGGTGCACTATGACCTGAATCCCTTTCACCTATGAAAGCAACCCGTGTCCAGTAATGGGACATAAAAAAAGGTTGAAGAAAACAAAATAAATGGATTTTCCAAGATGTACCAACACATTTCTCGCCTAAGGATCTGAGCTTCAAACAAGTTCGCTGCGTTCTCTGAAGTTTTCACAAACCACTCGTAGTTTGTCATCCGAATCAAGAGTTGAAACTTCAGTGGAATGTTGTTGATTGAAATCGGATATTATCTTCGGACGAGATGCCTTGGAAGATGCACAGAGCAAATTAAATTGTGACAAAGTTTGCAAAATACATATTATTATATAAAAACTCAGAGGAGTGTTTGTTCTGTCTTCTCGCAATTTTTATTTTAATATTCTTAGACATTATAGTCGAAGAATAAAGTCTTCGAAATTACATAAAGCAGAGATATAAAGCAAATTACATTATTTTCTTTTTCTATTCTGATTCTGTTCTACGATATTGAATGAAGATTATAATTGTATCTATCAAAGCCATCCTTTTGGCGTTAAATCTAAATTTAATTTTTAGACTTTCAGTTGTATTGTGTGAGACAATTAAAATTCAGGCAGGGGGTAACTTTGTACCCCCTTTCAGTTAATGTCCATGTCTACTATGTATCTGTGCAGTACAAGAATAGTGAAATAAATAAATTGTAATAAGGAGTCACGACTTAAAGTTCTATCGAACCTGCGACATCACAAATATAAGAAATAGATCTTGATATTTAATGACAAAAATTAAGAATAATGACAACAAAAATATATTGAGTTATTGCTTTTTTTTTTTGTTTTTACTACTCAAAGATAAGGTTCATACAAGAATTACCATCATGTTTCCCGGTTAAGAAACTGAGCTACTAACGAGCCTGCGCTCTCTGCGAACTAGTTTGTCATCAAATCGCGAAGTTTGATACTTCAGTGGAATGTTCTTGATTGAAATAGGATAATATTATCTTCTGACGGAGTGCGTTTGGAGATGCTCAAAGCCTATTGAATTGATTACAAACATTATAACTTTGATATTTGAAGTTGTTATTTCAAATTAAATATGGTTGTTAATATAATACCCACTGCAAGTTCATGAATTAGATGATTATATTTATGTTTAACCTCTATTACCTTACATTGGGATTCACTGTGTCGAAGATATAATTTCGTGATATATAGTCAAGTTACAAAAACTCTCCGACCAGCCCAGCAAAAGCTGACTAAATTAACCATTTTCTCTGGCGTGGCGTGATACTCTGTCCTAAAATATAGAATATTGATATGTGAATCGCAGCAGTGGGATGCAAATAAGGCTACAGCCAGATATCTAGGTACATAGTCTAATTAACTAGATTATTTTTGAAATAGTTACCATAAGCAAAATAAGTAACATTATATCTCAGATAAGCTTTGTCTAAGACATCTAGCACAAATTTTCTCCCCTACAGAAGCTCTGCCGCACAGTTCACTAACAGTTCACTAGCTGTAACTAGTGAACAGAAATGTTTGCAAACTAGTTTGTCATCTGAAACTAGGGTTGCTAACTTTTTTTACAAGAATTAAAGTATATTTAGGTCTGAGAGGGAAAATAAACAGTATTTTACAAAAATGAACAGTATTATATTTTTGAAGGTAAGGTGAATAGTTTCCACTTTCCATCTTTTGTGTACTAAAAACACTACTACTACTACTACAAACAAAAGCAAGCAAGGTGTACACGAAAAAATGTGTGTGTGTGTGTGTAGATTGTGACTGCGCTGCACTAACTTAGTGTTCGTCCGAGATGTTGATATAGAACAGTAAAATGTATAATGTAGTGCAAAACAGTATACCTAATACTGTTTTTAACAGTATGGTTGGCAGCCCTATCTGAGACCCCGCGTTAACTTCGCAACGTCTTCAAATGAAATGAAATATCCCCCCGTGGAATGTCTTTGAGGATGCGCGGAACGGATTGCATTGATACGCGATCGAATCAATAGTATCGTTTAAGTAAATTGCGCAAATAGTTTGTGCTTTTGTTCTCCCTTTGTTTTGTATTGGGCTTTATTAGGGTTCGGTATCGCAAAGGTTAAACCTTTTACGAATATTTATTGCCAAATTTTATGGAAGTCCTAAGTTGAAATTAATTTCAAATATCTACTAAGTCATAGAGCTTAGAAAAACAAACTTACAAGTCATTAGATCACCTGTGTGGCGTAATGGTTTGCATACCAGTGACACCCAGAGGGTCAGAGCTCAGAGGTTCGATTTCCAACAAGGCAGGAATTTGTATGATGAATTTTACTTTCTGTTCTCACTCTCGGTGTTTGTGTTTCTGTCTTTGTGTGTGTCCATGGTATCCACGACACAAGGAATTCTAGTATGTGCCTATGAGTGTGAAGCTTTATTACGTATTATTATGTATTATTTTACAATATATTACTATTATAATATACATCTATAGGAAAAGCTCAATAGTAAGCGTCACTTTAATAAAATTTGTGCCCCATTATCAAATACCGCTCTATGTATTATCAAACAGTATTATAGAGATGGCTCATAGAGTGTATAATAAATTACCATCAGATATACTTGATAATAAAAATAATGTAAATAAATATAAAATAAAGCTTAAGGATCTACTTGTTCAGAAAACCTACTCTTAACATAACTTTGTATTTTTCAAAGCTGCGCGTGCGCTGCAAACGAATTCTAAAATTTATTTTTCTAATGTTCGTAAACTAGTAGTTTGTCATTAGATTTTTTTTCCTCTCAGTGTACAAAAACCCATCCTGGTGGGTGCCCCAAGCTGATGACGGCAAACCTCGTATGGTTCAAATAAAATAAATCATTAAAAAAAGCACAAAATAGGGTTTACGTCTAATTAATTAAAATTATACAAAATTAAATGTAATACTACATACATACTTTAATGTTTCTTTTGTATTATTTAATGGTAATTTTAGAATTTAAGTTTAAATTAAGTCATTAAATTTAATAAGTTTATCAAACTAAATTAAAATTTGTACACCCTAAGGGTAAGTAAATCTAAATATTTTGTAAAACCTTTTTTTTTTCACCCATATTTGTGCAAATAATAGTATATTTCATTACAAGTGCGGAAAGGCTGTCGTTGCAAGGTGTTCCGACAAATGTCTACCCGAGCCGAGGCGCAGCCGAAGGTGAGGGTTGACAGTTGGAACTCCTTCCAATGACGGTTTCGCAAGTGTACTGAACAACTATTTTTAATACAGTTGCGAAAAAATGATGCAATTTAATTAAATAATAAAAATTCGCAAAGAACATTTTTGAAAAATGGCGCCAACCGTAAAAGAATATAAGCAGAGAATTTTTTTGTTTTCTTCACCCATTCTGGGTAGTCCGGGAACTATGCCTAAACAGCCAAGTCTTCAGTAGAATTTTTTATTGATATGAAATGAAAATGTTAATAAGATGAAATGAAATGAAACCTAAAAACTTCTAAAACTTCGAAAGAAAAAGCACGAGTGTGTAATAGCCCACTTCCCGAACGCTATACGTCCCTGCAATACGCCACTTTTTGAGCAACTGTATTAAACAATATTTTCATTTCATTTCATTTCAGAATTCCGGAGTTTGAATCTTGGTGTAATATATTTGAAGTTGAAAGCGGGCGATGAAATATCTTTGATAATGTGGAATATACTAAATTGATGTCTTTATTAAATACTAGCTGTGCCTCGCGGTTTCATCCGTAGAAATGATCATTAGTATGAAGTGAATATAATCTGCAGGTTTCATGTGTCTCAATTGAAAACCATACTTATATTTTTTACTATCTTTGCCTACGTACTGGAGATTTTTACGTACGCTTTTTTCTCCTAGCCCATATATAAGCCTTAGCGCACCCAAAGCGGATGACAGTCAGCCGATGGTCGTACAACAATGACAAACCAGAACAAAACAAACCAAACAAATATGTATATTATTACCCAGGATGTTAATAAACTATTTCATTTCAAACTATTTCATTTCATTTCATTACGTAGATAATTGTTATTTGTAATCAGGACTAGGAGGATTTTGCGACAGGGTCAGATTGAGGGAGCCTAAAAGCCCTCACGTGTTATATATTAAAGGGTAAGCCGATTTTTGTCCGAGTGATTACGATGAGACGATATCTATTTTAAGTCCTAAACGCATCTTGAGTTCATTGTAATAACTCACTTAAGACACAAAATGACAATAACTCGCAGCATGGTGTCATTAGAAGATCCATTCACCAGAAACGTCGCACACAAGTACAAATACAAATATGCTTTATTGTACACCAAATTGACAATGTAATATACAAAACAAGCTTATTGAAAAATAGTGTAACAACAGGCGGCCTTATCGCTGATAGCGATCTCTTCCAGACTGCCTTTGGGTAGAGGAAAGAAGAAATTCCTTTATAAAATCGGGCACCAGTGCACAAGATAAAAAAATGTAGAAATAAAGTTAATAACGCGAGCATAATTACATACATACATATTATATTTATATATATTTGTATTTGTAAATATATAGCGGCCGCCCGCAACTTCGTCCGCGCGGTCTTTAGTTTTAAATTTTCTTTAAAATATAAGTAGCCTAAGTTACTCTTTATTACATCAGCTACCTGCCAGTGAAAGTCCCGTCAAAAACAGCCCAGCCGTTTAAGAGATTAGCCGGAACAAACAGACAGACAGACAGACAAAAATTGTAAAAAATATTATTTTGGTATTTGTACTGCATATGAATTCATATGCATGTAGTAAAAAGCACTTATTTTAATATTACAAACAGACACTCCAATTTTATTCATTTGTATAGATGTATGGATAAAACACCATAACGAGATGTTGCATTTGCATTGCACTGACCTGCATTATGTTTTTTTATGTCGTCGTCCAATACACCTTCTATGGTTTATTTTTACAAATAACTCAAAGTTTACAGTAAGCAGCGTTAGCCCAGTGGTAAAAACACCGGTGTCCGACACAGGCCACATTTGCTTGTCGAGTATTTTTATGATTTGGCCAAAAAAGTACCAATGCGACAACCATTTCTCTGCTGTAAAGTAATTATGTTGTGTTTTAGTGAAAAAATGCGGTTTCCGGACAGAATTATGAGATAACTATGCTCCAATTCCAGAGTAGCAGCGCCATTGCAGATGACCTCAGGTAGAACTCAAGCTTGCCTGAGGTAGTGGGTATTTAACACCACGTGGCGTGTATGAAGACCCGATGTGTATTGAAGACCCGTGTGGCTTAATGGTTACCAATTTACGATGCCGGACTGTCGATCGGAGGGTCCCATGATCGGGACAGCAGAAATTTGAATGACGAGTTTGAAATTTTGTTGTTTATGTCTACATGTGCGTCCATGGTACCAACGATACAGGGTATATCTACCCTGTGGAAATAGTCCCACTCATAGGAGTGTGAAACGTTATTAATTTATTACTTATTTACTTTAAATAAAAAATAGCAGCAGTCTTGTTAAACCAAATAAACTTAAACTTTATTCTTATGACAAAAAATAAACGTATTCATTTTACCAGACAGAAATATTGCGTACAAATTTACAAATATGAAAGACCAAAATCGGTACCTTTGGGACTTTTTAATCTCCTTAATAGGTCCAAGGTAAAAAGCGTCCAATAAATCAAAAGAGGGACAAAAATACACAAAAAAACAACTTAAGCAGAGAGTCCTTTTGTACAAATGGAACAAAAATCTTTGCTAAATCACAACGCCGGGACGAAGGCTACAGGAAAAAGATCATCCATAAATATTATTAAAAGGTAATCCGGCGATAGTATTGCCATCTAGCGGTGTACAGAGAAGTTCTTCTAAATCTGGTTAAGTGCTTTAGGAACGGGTATGTGGAGGGTTCCGTAACAATCAAAGATTCGCATCTCGTAGTAGATGGTAGAACTAGCTTCGGGATTAAGAATAGGAGCTACGGTATCTCCTGCCTGATAATAAGAGGCGACTAAAAGCGGGCTTCCGGGGTTGTGGGCGGTATGAGTGGGAGCTCGATCCGTCCAGCCAGCAGCCCCGGGAAGGACGGCGGGGTGTGCGTGGCCGCATGCCGCCGTAAGCATCTGAAGGTGCAGGAGAGCACATCTGGGCCGGTTCTGTGTCGTCGATCGTGGAGGACACCGGTGTGTTCCACAGGAGATCCCGGATTCCTCACCAAGTGCTGAGGAAAGCCACCGATTGGGTTTTAGTGCGGTCAAATCTCACATAACCCGCCACGGTACCCTCTCCCGAGGTGCCGGGTACTTTTTGAAGGTCCCCCCCCTCCCCCCCGATACCAAAAAGAAAGATGGTAGAACTTAATTGGATCGACCGGGGAAGTAACACCACCGCACTCACCTCCCGTGAAACAGTTCCATACTGTGTCGGTGGAAAGGTGCAGTCGCTATGTCACATGAGGCATCAGCCTTCTTAGAAGTAGGGTATCTACATACAATTAGTCTTAGGCTTGCTAGAGGTTGTAGGTTGCAGATTACTTAACATCACGTGAACTAAATGATCATCTGCTACTCAATTAAAAAACCTGTAAGGAAAGAGAACTATTCAAAAATATTCCCATTTTTATCTCTCTGTTTTGCTCAAAAATTGCTAAACGTGTGATGACATAAAGTAGAAAAAAGAAGAAATATTTATTTAAAATTAGAAATTCGACGTCATCTTTTATAGCATCCATTGTGAGCTAAAGGTACTAAAATGCAAGTATGTATTTGAAATAAATAACAGTCCAAGATAAGTGCTTCGATGCGCTATTCTTTTTACACGCTTTATATAAGCTTCTCTTGTATGTTGTAACCGACTCTTTGGGTGCGATTTTGACCCACTTTAAACGGCCAGATTGTATTCAAACTTTGTAGATTTATCGAGGACCGATGATAATACACTAATTTGATAAGATTATTCCATTATTCAATTTTTAAAATAAGATTTTTGTCAATTTATATAATTTTTATTTATTTTCGATAAGGCAGGAATTGATGTTAAAATTAATTTCCAACCATTATCTTTAGCCATAAGCATAAATTAATAATAACTAGTATAAATAAGAAAAAATGCATTTTATTTAAAATAAACCAAACTAAAAGTAGAGTAGTATAAAAATAGTTTAAAAAACTAAAAAAACATGCTTATATAAGAAATCCAAGTCTAAAATAGAAACTAAATTTTAATAAATTTGAATTTATAAATGAAAATGGTGTAAAAATGTATTTTATTTTTAATAAAGCGCGTGGTGCAAGGTTTCAATAGTTACAAATATTTTTCAGAGATATATCATTAGAAGGATTATCATTTTGACAATATCTCAAAATTACCCCACTTTCTTTTACATTTAAATGCATTTTTTAAACTATTTTTGATTAAAATTTATTTCCTATTTTATAGCTGGATTTCTTATAAAAGCGTGTTTTTGAGTTTTTATAAACTATTATTTATTTAAAAATGCAAACTGTAAGTAATAAGGGATGAAAGGAATAGAGGAGTTCCTCTATTCAACCTTTCATCCCTTATTTTACCCGCTCGGCCACTGATTTCGGCCCATTTCATTATTTTTTCATTCATTTTTAACTTTGATTTCAGGTATGAACATAATAATAATATTCGTTGTCGCAGAGTGTATTTTTTTATTTTGTGTGAATATTTCTTCTAAATACTCTTCATAAAATTTTAGTGCCTAGATTGCTCGGATCAGACCCTGTCTTAGATAGTAAGACAGAAAGTGACGGCTTAATCAAATGGGTCCGGTTTCTACCCTTTACGTAAGGAACTCTAAAAATGACAAGTTGATTTATGAGCGTACGACGTTTAATTTAGTCGTCGGATAGCTCTTATTCTTGCCTTGATTTATGAGGTGACAATATTTGCTCCCCCTTTTTAAGACGCCTAATCTACGTCTTATTCTAATCAATCTCTGCCGTCATTTGTTTTCATTCAAGGGGAGAAAGGGATCCCTTTTTGTTTGAACTGTAGAAAATAAAATTGTTTTCAATTTTTAATGTTCATGGTATGTTTTACTTACCAGAAATAAGTAAAACAAATTTCAGCAACACATTAGATATACGCGATATTGTTCAGGCTAATCCGAGCTTGGACATCGTGGTGGAATGTGGCCTACATCTCTCTCACTTCAAAAATGAGATCTGTGGGTACTGGTATATAAAAATGTTATAAAATACAGGCCAATCGTGTTGTCCACCAATCTGCACTTATCCATCAATAAATAAAATCCATAATAAAATATGAGAAGCTGATTGATAGATGACCCGTGGCGTAATGGTAACCATGCCGAGGTGCCGATCGGAAGGTCCCAGGTTCGGTTCCCGGCGAAGCAGAAATTGAGTGATGAGTTTAAAATTTCTGTTCTCGGTACAGGTGTTTGTGTTTCTGTCTTTTTAGGGAATTCCAAAAATGTGACTACCATTGCCAAGAACTCACATAGAATGAGGACACAGACAGAAATACCAGCAAAATATAAGAGTATGAAGATGTATTCATATGTTTAGATTTCTTTTCCGTTACAACTAAAGTCGTGGACAAAAATTAAAATACATTTTCTTGGCAGAGATATTCGATGAAATATATAATACAAGAATTTAAACGATAATATATACCAGTCTGACTCGCACTTGGCCGGTTTCATGTATAAAAGCGTACAATTTCCTTGTAATAAGGTAAAAGGCAGTTACAAAAAGGCGTTTTAATGAGCACCGCAGATCCTTGGTGGGAATACTTTTCTTATTCAAATTGACTCAACTCAAAAAATTCTCTTAGTTTCGAGGCAACCATCTGTGACCCGACTGCTTAATATTTTCCTTCTGGACTGAAATTTTAAAGTGAAATATTTAGACCAGATGGTTGGTAGAAGGCAACTATTGAATAAATAACAACGATATTATAAACTGCGAATGAAACATGAGCATCTAAGCATTTTTTCCACAAAAAAGTCTCCACATTGGTCACAGAACAAATGGACTTTTTAGAAAGAAATTAGTTGATTCCTTAATGGTTTTAATAGGTATCTATAAAATTTATTTCCGTACCCCGGATCAAGTCCATAATAGTTACATTGAAAGCATGGCCATACGTACTACATAATTAGACGACCCGCGTGGCATAATGGTTTTCATGCCGGACTGCCGACCGGAGGGTCCCGGATTCGATTCCCGGTGAAGCAGCAATTTGAATGATGAGTTTAAATTTCTGTTCTCGGTCTGGTTGATTGTGTTTCTGTCTTTGTGTGTGTCCATGGCACCCACGACCCAGGGTATAATTTTTATACCCTGGGTCGTAATTATTACCCAACTGTGGGGCTATGAGTGTTAAACGTCATTTGTTTATTTTATTAAGGATGGAACTGCTGGAGCCTATCTCCATATATACTCCGATATACCCTAGTATATCCACCTTACTGTGGGGCTTATAGTGAAACGTAAATTGTTTATTTCTTTTATTTTGTAGCCAAAAGTGCTGTATTGTAAAGTGCAATAATCTTCCCTTGAGAGACAATTCCCGCTCATATCTATCTATGTATTTACTGATCCAGAGAAATCTCACTAGATACATTCGCAATTCGTGAATCAGGGACAATGTATTGAGCTTTTTGCTACTACCATTGTTTAGGAGTCAACTATTGCTACATCGTGACAATGCTGCGTATCAGCCAATAATTATGTTTGCCCAGTCTCTTGAATCAGTTCATAAAGGAGTTCAGTGGGTGTATTGGACGTTTTTAGTTCAATTTTTGTTCGGGTAAGGGTTTAGGTATCTCAAATTAATAAGTAAAATATGAACATGGCTTTTTCAATGCTTGCAGCTGTTGTGGAAGAAAAAAGTAACTGGCAAGTGATTTTGACGTGATAACGTCTTTAAAATCGTTTTAGTCAGGTGACATGTTCAGAAACTTGTGTCACACCAAAACCTCACGAGCGCGATCGCAGGTATAACGAGAGAGAGACGGACCGATCTCCCGTCTCATCTCGAGCGCTGCCAGTCATTCCGTGAAACTTGTCACGCGGAATCCTCACGAACGGAGGCTGGCATAGCGTTCGAGTGAGTGGACCGATCTTCCGTCTCTCTCACTCTAGCGGCATACAAACGAATGGAGATTTTCTCGTGCGGACGTTATCACGTAAACATCTCGATCGTAAACCTACTTTACAAACAATTTGCCGTTTTTTTATTTGTTTTTATAAATGTAAAGTTTTATTTGATAATACTCCTTTAATTTCCATTTAATATTCCTTTATAAAATGTGTATATATTTGTCGATTATTCAAATATCGTACTTACGTTATTTAATAATAAACAAAGGCCTTCCATTTCTAACACGCTTATATTAGCTTGACCTGTATGTAGGTATGTCTGTTTTTATGTAACGGAATCTTTTAACTTCATTTTCACCTACTTCTAGGCGTCTGATTAACTTGAAAATTTGCACAAGTGTCAAGGGCCGATGACAATGCAATAATATGAAAAATTGTATTTTGTAACAAAAATATTATGTATTTAACTGTAAAAAAGCGTGGGTTGCTTTTTGAGATACCATTGACACCATGCACCCCACGATTTTTTTACAGTAAACTACATTTTCTTCTTATTTTTTGATTTTTAGTTCGTGTTTTCACAATGGTGTGTTTTTTAGTTTTTTAAACTACATTATTTATTTAAAAGTTATATCTACGATGAAATACCAATGTCGAATTTTTCTGCTCCTTCTTTATCTAAAAGCTGCTATTTATTTAGGCTATGTCATTATAATATATAAACTTCAATGTAAATACAATTAAAACTGAAATCTTATTCAAACAGTGTCCTAAATCTGCTGGTTTACTGCTTAAAATGAGATGTAGTGCTGCGTCAACAAAATTATGCTAAGACAACACGATCTTTCACTTTATCCAAATGTACCTAGTTTAGACTTAAATTGAGCTAATCTGGGCTTTATTGTCTAATTAAGTTACTTATTGGAGTTATTTTCTTATCTACAATATATATCTGTAATTTGATAAAATATATTAATTGATAACGTTATGTAAGGAAATACTTGTGGTTAAACAATTTTCGAACATTGTATTGCAAGAAAATGTGTAGTAGTGATATATAACAATCGGGGGAGCTTTTTCTCCGTTTCTTGTTTACTGGGATTAACAACAAAGTTTTAAACGTTAGGTACACAAAAAATATCAATTAATTTTAATAACATTTTGGCGTCAGAGTAGTGTAAATCAGCATATATTTATATACTCGTACTTATACCGTTGTTCCGGCATACGCGCATTTACTTATTCCAGCGTTTTCGCATTTGAATCGGCTTAGCTACATGCATTTAATTTTGTCTCTTACAATAGCTTATAAACGCGTCAACGTTTGGACGAGTTACATGTGGTAAAGGTTCGCCGATACGTAATTACACTTGATTCCAAATACAAGCTGACACAACTCTGTTATACGTTGGTCTGAACCCGTACAACAAAAAATTAATAGACCTCTCCTTGATTAGTGCGTACCTTACTAGGGAACTCACAGGCACAATACAAGCAGTTTTTCTTCACAACGCCTGGCTAATTTAAACGAAAAATAATTGTATAATTACATTAAGTACCCACAGACAAAAAATAAAGTTTCCCTAGATCCACGAATCAGGGGCAATGGGTCGAGCTTTTTACCCATCCCCATTGTTCTGAGGCTTTATTGCTCCATTGTGAGGTTGCGGGCACGGTCGCGACAATGCAGCGATTACGGCCGATAATTATGTTTACCGAGCCTCTTGACCGACATGACAAAGGGATTGAGTTAGTACTCGTATGTTGGAAACTCTGTGGTTCGATAAAAGGTTTATCTTTCTAAATGCTTTTCCTACGCGCTTTAGGTGAAACTTTTAATTTTGACGTGACAATGTCTAACAAATCAATAAACGACGGCTTCACGCACGAAAAAGGAGGACTCATTGTAACGTTACGCTCGTACGTTACGTTGAGGCTTAGCGTTCGGCTTGAGCCGTTCGTCGACTGTTTATAAAGTGAAGTGAGAAGTTAATGTGGTTTTCATTGTTTTGTTAAGACGTTGTCACGTTAAACTATCGTCCATAAACCGACTTATACTATAAACAGACAACCAATTTTATTTATTCTGATAATTTGGAGCACAAATCATGATAGTAACGCTTCGAACTCATAGCTCCAGGGTATGTAAGGTTTGGCCTTTGTCGTGGTTGCCATGCACACACACAAAGACAAGAACACAAACACCCAGACCAGGAAAATGGCTCTACATTCATTGTTTAGATATTTCCGTCGCTAGGAATCGAACCCAGGACCTCTTGCGCGGCACACTGGTGACCATTGTGCCGTGCTGGTCGTTAAAATATTATAAATAGAGTTTTATTTTATCGGTTATTCATAAGGATCCACAAAAATTATGAAGAGAAATCAAGCAGGGACGGTAGAAATATCTTACAGTATTTCCTAACGCGCCATTATAGAATAAAATTGTACCTAAATTCTTCATCTTTACGTAAAACTTTTACCTAAAGGTTTAGGAAATCATGAATTACAAAGCGAAAAATTTTATAGGATGAATAAGTTATGTGCGAGCTACATATTTTTATAACTTCCCATTGAAGACTCGATAAATAATATTTCTTGATCCGTGAATAGAGGACAATAGATCGTGCTTTGTACTCTTTCATTGTACGAGACTAAAATTGCTCTATTGTTGGCACAGTGGCGACAATTCTGTGATTATGTCTAATAATTGTAATCCATTCATCAGCTTTTAAAAGTTTATTTCTGGACATAGGCTAAGCTAAGCTCCAACGATATTGATGAAATTTAGTACCCTGGTTTCAGGATTTCGTTCATTGAATTAAGGCTTCCTTGGCCGAATGTAACCACATGGGCTGATTGCGGAACTAGAGGCCCGGGTTCAAACCTCAATCTATTTTTTTATCGGGAGCTATTTCAGATGGCGTTATTAAGTAACACTAAGCAAATGAGTATTTTGTTTGAAATTAAACCAAGAAAATAAATTGTTTTTATACGAACAACGATCGGTCGTCCAGGTACTAGTTACATTATTTGAAAAATAATTAATCAAAATAAGTGTCATATTTTGAAGTTTATTACTTCCTTATTATTATGTAATTAAGTACAAAAATTAGACAGTTTCTCTTCAGAAATTATACTTAACCAAACATTGTATGATGGGCTTAGCGTAATAGAAAAAATAATGTAGTTTAAAAAACTAAAAAAACACGCTTTTGAGAAAATACGAGCTAAAAACTAAAAAAATAAGAAGAAAATGTATATTACTGTAAATAAAGCGTGGGGTGCATGGTGTCAATAGTATCCCACCAAAACATTCTGTAAAAAACTAGCCAAGTCTCGATGGAGCTGCTTGTTTATCTCTAAAAAGTAATGAAATCTAGAGAAAGTCGTGCCAAGTCTAAGGTTCCTTACTGCGATTTCTTTATTATTATAGTTAACAGTTTCTCTTCAGAAATTATACTTAACCAAACATTGTATGATGGGCTTAGCGTAATAGAAAAAATAATGTAGTTTAAAAAACTAAAAAAACACGCTTTTGAGAAAATACGAACTAAAAACTAAAAAAATAAGAAGAAAATGTATATTACTGTAAATAAAGCGTGGGGTGCATGGTGTCAATAGTATCCCACCAAAACATTCTGTAAAAACTAGCCAAGTCTCGATGGAGCTGCTTGTTTATCTCTAAAAAGTAATGAAATCTAGAGAAAGTCGTGCCAAGTCTAAGGTTCCTTACTGCGATTTCTTTATTATTATATTGCATTGAGAATGCTGACTTCTGCTCACTTCTTTTTGGAGCGTCAAATCGACCACCGATCTAACATAAAATAACACTTGTGTATCCTTCAACGGCCAAGTCACACAACATTAACTATAATAATAAAGAAATCGCAGTAAGGAACCTTAGACTTGGCACGACTTTCTCTAGATTTCATTACTTTTTAGAGATAAACAAGCAGCTCCATCGAGACTTGGCTAGTTTTTTACAGAATGTTTTGGTGGGATTTCACTTCTTTTTGTAGAAACGTGGGCATATTGATTTATTTTATTAGATTTTCTTATTTGACACAGTTTTTTTCTTTTTATTCGAAGTACTGCCTAAATGTAAATTAAACCTAGAAAACTAAGAGTACTAAATAAGTTACAATTAAATAAAGCATTCAATTAAAACTTCTTTCAAATCTAATAATTAAGTAATAATCAGTAATACGTCACTAATCAGAATATTCGTAACATAGATACCTATTCAAATCTTAGAATTGTTATAATAACAACCTGCTAATTAAGGGCATGCATAAAAAAGGAGTAGGTATTGTAATTGAATATGTTTCATTTTGTAGAAACGACTGGAGAATAGTTTTTACATAATCTGAATTTTCTTTATATTTACTAAATTTTTATGCAACAGAAAACACGATGCCATAAAATTTTCTCGATAGAATTATTTTTCAAAATTAGGACAATATTTTCAATTTTTATCATTTTATGTCAAAACGAGATTGAATGTAAGTATTTATCATTATTTTTTAACAACAAGCTAATATTATTATAAAGCTTTCTATGCAAACAGTTTTCTATGTTTTGTTTTAGTTATTTAACGAAAAATTTTTTTGATTTGGCGCTTACGACATTCAAAATAAGATGATGCTTTCTTTTCCTCGCGAGAGCTGAAGTAACGCATGCCATCACTCTCTTCTCTTCGCCACTCCCATCCCATCCCACCATCATGATACCACCCGTGTCCACTGTCAACGATGGACGCGTACTTTTTATGCCCGTATCGCCCGCGAAATACGAAAATTTCAAATTTTATTTCATTTTGTTTAGTTTTTGAAAATATATTTTGTTTCTTAGTAAGTAAGTATTAGGTATAAGTTATTATTTTTAGTAAGAATTAGGTAATTTTAAAGTTTAGAAAATGGGAAATAAAAGTAAAAATAAATTATCAAAACGAAATATTTACAATTCAAACGACAGCAAATAGCTTATATGAACGAAGAAAAAAGGTAAGTAGAAAGAAACAATACCCGATATATCGATAATCTATTTACAATAATTTTTTTCGTAATATATTTTATTTTAGGCTAGCTATCTATTTATGAGCAAAGAATATTTAGGTTACTCGGTAGTCACACTTGGTCCTTATTTCACGATTTGGAAAGTAGCGTCTGTAGTCAAGTTTTTGAAGTCTTGTTTCACTCACGTTTGCAATACGACTCAGGTTCGATCCCCAGCGTAGCATATGTTTTTTATATTATACTAGCTGACCCCGCGAACTCCGTATCGCGTTTAAATATTAAATAATAATAATAATGGATATAAACCTTCTCCGTGAAAAAATACATGTACATACCAATTTTCATAATAATCGGTCGAATAGTTTCTGAGTTTTGCGATGTCATATATACAAACATTACTTAACACCCCCGCAACCCCCCCTTCCGGGTGGAATTTCGTAAAATCCGTTCTTAGCTGACCTCTACTCGGCGAAAGGAATATTCCTACCAAATTTGAAGTCGGTAGGTCTTATAGTTCCAGAGATATCTTGATGAGTCAATATATGGGTGGAAATACCCCCCTTCCGGGTGGAATTTCGTAAAATCCGTTCTTAGCTGACCTCTACTCGGCGAAAGGAATATTCCTACCAAATTTGAAGTCGGTAGGTCTTATAGTTCCAGAGATATCTTGATGAGTCAATATATGGGTGGAAATACCCCCCTTCCGGGTGGAATTTCGTAAAATCCGTTCTTAGCTGACCTCTACTCGGCGAAAGGAATATTCCTACCAAATTTGAAGTCGGTAGGTCTTATAGTTCCAGAGATATCGTGATGAGTCAATATATGGGGGGAAATCTCTTATATATATATATAGATTATATAAATTTGTTTTTTTTACTATTTTAAAATTACAAATAATTTTTACAATAAAAAAGCTTATAAAAAGACAGACTGAAAACATAAATATTTGAAATTCTTACGGCCGAAAGAAGTCTACATGAACAAAAGAAAAGTACGTAAGTAACCTAGGTACAAAGCTATGATTCATTATATACTTTAGGTGTTTATTTTTTTTACACCGTAATCAATTTTGTTTCATAAATAAAAATCTACAATTACACTGCCCCTATCTATATCGACTGAGTCGATAGACTGACAACGAGAAATCCTTACGTAGGTAATGTGTAGCCATACTGATCCTTTATTTCACTCTTAGTGAAGTAGTGAGCGTAGCTCGTAATAAAATCTCGTGCATTTCGTAGGAGTGTTCTGGGTTCGATTCCCACTTGTACAGTTTTTGTAAAATTAGTCCTCAACCACAAATATTTTTTTACAGTGAAAACGTTTTTCCGTTTCTGATTCATTAAAAAAGTGAACAAAATTGTGAATTTATTTTAAGTATCGATTTTTTTTACTTTATTTATAATTTTACATATGAGCTGCGGCCCACTGTATACAATCGTAGAACAGTCGAAGCTGTACATTCGTATTTTTTGCAATGTTTAAGTACTGTACGTTGCTGATATATTATACGTATTTGTTCAAAATTTTGTTACTAAATGACATTGTTGCAAGACAGTTATTTGAGCTTCTTCGTTGTATAAGAGCTTCTTCGTTGTTCCGCTAGGTGACGCTGGCTCGTAATTTAGAAATCAACTTATTTTTTACTTAAAGTCACCGATAGATGGCGAATCCCCGCAAGGGGAACATCACCCCGCCGCAGGGTAGAGGCGTGGCTTGTGATTAGGTATTTCGCATTGATGCATGCCCTAAACCTTAGCAAACCTCACGAAATAATAAGCGAAATCAACAAAATGCAAATAATCCCTCCTAATCCATAGCAAACGTTTTCAAGCGTAGTAGAAGAATGTCGTAAACGAGTCGACTGTAACGCGGCCGCAAGCGCGTTTTAAAATACAGTCAGCGCCATCTAGCGACCTCACTATCACCGCCACTCTTAGTCCAATGCATTATATTTTGACCAAATGAGCGAAATTAATATTTTAGTGTAATTTGTTTATTTAATTTACCTATGTAATGTTCGAGTAGAATAAAGTTAATCGTTCGACTGTTTCTTCTTGTATATTTGTAAGTATAAGTATAAAAGCCAATCTTGTCTTATCCAGAGTTTTCCTTTAATTTTATTTATATGCGTATTAAAAGCAGAAGGGGAGGCATTCGCCCAGCATTGGAACGTAATAGGCTAGATTAAATTAGATCTTAATAAAAAAACTCAAAGGAAATAATACTGAACCTACTCAATCTATACAAACTATAAACATAACGTTAACTCTTTATCTTTATTATTAGACAGGTGTTAATATAATTAATATTTACATAATAAAATCAATGAACTTTCTACCAAAGGAATTACCTACTGTCCTGCCTCCTGGAGGACTCGAGGAGAGGGGGTTGAGGTTCGAAAAAACTTCGGGTCACTTATTCTCGGAGTAGAAGTAAGGATGTGACTTCAAGCCCGATTTATTTGCGATTGCTTTAAAAAATTTCATACATTGGGTCTTATATACTATTTACCCAGAACAGCGTGATTCAGAGTGTACATTACTAACGCCATCTAGCCCGATATTGCAGAACTATTACAACTTACAATTTTAATTGCGCTGCGCTAAAGCACGGTCGGACACCTACCTAGTACTGAAATACAGCTAAATTAATGATATTTTTAAACGTAACGAAGTAATATCTAACTAAATAAACGAAATGTAGAATACTAGAAAAGTACTTATAAATACGAACGCGATTCGAAGTACTGCCTAACTGTAAATGAAACCTGGAAAACTAAGAGTACCTACTAAATAATCCTAGTTATCCTAGTTTTTATAGTTTTCCCTTTATGTGGCCATTAAACCCTAACTCTGTACCAAATTTCAGCTCTCTGGGTTTATGGGAAGTACTAGTTCTATTTTGATTTTATGAGTGAGGTGAGTCTCGTAAAAGCGACGTAAATGCGAAACTTTGCTTTCGCTTAACTTCGGAACTAAATGACCTACAGACTTGAAATTTTGGATTTTAAGTATGTGATTATAGCTTACTGAATGATGAAAATTTCAGCGCTCTGGTCTTATCCAGAGGTTCTCAAATAGGGGCCTGAAACTGCGGCGAAATGGTTCCAGTAAAGGATGGACTAAGAGTACTAAATAATCCTAGTTATCCTAGTTTTTATAGTTTTCCCTTTATGTAGCTATTAAACTCTAACTCTGTACCAAATTTCAGCTCTCTAAGTTTATGGGAAGTACTAGTTCTATTTTGATTTTATGAGTGAGGTGAGTGTCGTAAATGCGACGAAAAATGCGAAACTTTGCTTTCCCTTAACTTCGGTACTAAATGACTTACAGACTTGAAATTTTGGACTTTAAGTATGTGATTATAGCTTACTGGATGATGAAAATTTCAGCGCTCTGGTCTTATCCAAAGGTTCTCTAATAGGGGCCTGAAAATGCGGCGAAATGGTTCCAGTAAAGGATGGACCAAGAGTACTAAATAATCCTAGTTATCCTAGTTTTTATAGTTTTCCTTTTATGTGGCCATTAAACCCTAACTCTGTACCAAATTTCAGCTCTCTGAGTTTATGGGAAGTACTAGTTCTATTTTGATGATCCATGAGTGAGTGAGTGTCGTAAATGCGAAACTTTGCTTTCGCTTAACTTCGGAACTAAATGACCTACAGACTTGAAATTTTGAATTTTAAGTATGTGATTATAGCTTACTGGATAATGAAAATTTCAGCGCTCTGGTCTTATCCAGAGGTTCTCAAATAGGGGCCTGAAAATGCGGCGAAATGGTTCCAGTAAAGGATGGTACGGCAGTGTTTGCTTTGCGCTCGACTTGTCGCGGGGGCACTCCCGTGCCCCCAGATCTTAAAAACCACCCCACGCTTTATTTACAGTAATATACATTTTCTTCTTATTTTTTTAGTTTTTAGTTCGTATTTTCTCAAAAGCGTGTTTTTTTAGTTTTTTAAACTACATTATTTATTTTTAATTTTTTAGTTGGATTTTTATTCTCATATTATTGCATTGTCATCGGCCCTTGACCCCTATGCAAATTTTCAAGTTAACCAGAAAATTATATAAATTAACAAAAATCATATTTTGCAAATTGAAAAATGGAATAATTTTATCAAATTAGTGTATTGTCATCGGTCCTCAATAAATCTACAAAGTTTGAACGAAATCTGGCCGTTTAAAGTGGGTCAAAATCGCGCCCAAAGAAGTCGGTTACAAACATACAAACATACAGGTGAAGCTAATAAAAAGCGTGTAAAAACCGGCCAAGTACAAGTCGGACTCGCGCACGTAGGTTTCATAACCATTATCTAAAAAAATCTCGTTTTTTGTATGGGTGCCCCCTTAAATATTTATTTTATTAAAATTTTAGTATTTGTTGTTATAACAGAAATACATAATCTGGGAAAATTTCTAATATCTAATTTTTCTGCAGCCGTGAATCGGAGACAATGGTTCGAGCTTTGAACTCATTCATTGTTCGAGACTAAAATTGCTCTACTGTTGGCACAATTGTGGCAATGCTACAATTACGGATAATAATATTTACCGAGTGTCTTTACCGTTGCAATACCGTTGTACGAAATAATTTTTTTTAGATAGTAGACCCATACGACGCAGCGATCACCACACCACTATACCGTGATGGGATCCTGGAAAGAACATGTATCCAAATAATGAATAAAATTGATGACCCTTAAACCTAAGTGATCGTTTCCCGCAATGCCAAGAGTTCTTATGTTAGATTTCTAGCAGAAAATAATAATGATAAATTAATTAAGAGGGATATTTCTGGTCCATGTATTTTGTGTTCTTGTCTTCATGTTTGTCTATGGGACCATCTTACTATAATACTATGAGTATAAAATATTTATTATTTATTAATTTAGTAAAATTTACTCTCCCCACGATGGTCCATCTAAACTGTTTATTGGGCAATTAAGTAAGCTTAACATATCGACGTAAATGCACGAGGCCGAGCCCGCTAACATTGTTTTGATATTAGCAACTTGATTAAACTGTTATTTGGAGGCAATTTACACAGCCACAATTTAGGGCATTCGTTACTTTGACATCGTAAATAATTAGTCAATCGGAATAGAATTTTGAATTTTGAAATCGCTAGAATTAATTGTATCTGATTTAGAATTAGTTATTTTGCAGCTTTAGTCGTTTATGATAGTAGCATTATCCTGTTACTAGTATTACTAGTATTACTGGTAGGTGTTACTAGTATTACTGGTAGGTGGTAGAACTATTACGGTTCGCCCGGGGAAGTACCACTGCTGCACCCACTTCTGCCGTGAACCAATTCTGTCGTGTTTCGGTGGAAAGGTGCAGTTGCCGGCCACATTTACATGAGGCGACCATCAGCCTCCGGAGTAGCAGCGTAACTGCATACGACCTCAGACAAGACATCTATGCTTGCTTGAGGTTGTGTGTAGATGTCCATGGGATGCAGCGACCACTTAACACCACGTGGTCTGCATGCTCGTCCGCTACTCCATTCAAATAAAAAAAAACATGAAAAACGAATGTAGTTATTTGATTAGGGGAGGTCTATGTCTGTGGGAGGGATGGTTGAATATTGTATTATGTTGAAAAATTTACTTGAAAATCTTAATTTTTAGAGTATTTTGAGAACACCTAATAACTTTGAAAAGTTTACAAGTTGTTTCATGAAGTACAGTTAGGGCTTAAAAGTGGTCCCTTTTGGTCATTTTTCGCGTTCACAGTTAAAGCATTCTTGTCTATGATCTTAGCCTGTGATATGTGCTGATGGAAGAAGGTCATATTGTAATGTGCGACTGACAACTTGACAGTGTAACTGTTTATAATTCTATAATTGTTATTTATATAAAACTTTCACTGACACATTTCGTTTACCCGTGATTGTCTATCCATTATAATTATTGTTCATTGGGCCATTTAATGTGCCGCAATCAACGTTTATGCAATCGATGGGCACGAGTTTTCCCCATTATTGGGAAATCCTGGAGATACTCGACCATACTGCTCCAATGCGGGCATGTCTACTAATGCTGGTTAGAGCCTAAACAGCTGTCGGATGTATGCAAATCATTCGTAAGATCTCCAAGAAAGTTTAACGACTGTTATCTATCGCTAACAAGCAGGGGCCCTACTCTAAGCACTATCGGTCGAAATATTGTATTTTTGAAAAAAAAATATTTTATATTTTTTTATTTATAAAAAAGATTATTTTGTAAAAATTTGAAGGATTATAAAGTGTATTATATCCTAAACCTCCACCAACCCGCATCTCCACCAACCCGCATTGGAGCAGCGTGGTGGAGTAAGCTCCAGGCCTCCCCAATAAGGGCGAGAGACCCGTGCCCACCAGTGGGACGCAAAATGGGTTGCAGCCATTATATCCTAAATATCTTCATAGTCTCGATAACTTTACCATAGAGTCATGCATTCATAAAGAGGGAGGTCAGAAAAGGTTCTAAAATTTGATGAAATTATACGAATCATAGGACCGTGTAGCGGTTACCCATCTCTAACAACGCTAGCAGCCCAGCCATGTGCGTTTTACCTACATAAGGGACGGATTTTTTTCATTAAACTCTTAAGAAAAATAAACAATAAATTAACGTAAAGGCATTGAATCCGAGTAACCGCTAACATCGCTGTGATATTATCAACTTCATCAAATTGGCGTTTGAAAGCAATAAATTTATATGATGCATTATAATCGATCGGTTCACTCGATTCAAATAGCGATTTAGTTGGAACATAATTGGAATTACGACTTATAGAATGAATCGGATTCGATTTAGGATTTGTAAACACTGACTAATTAAACCTCGTGTATTTTAAGCAGATTATGTTTTAATAGTCAATAGTTCGAGCAGATTAGCCGAGCGATAAAACCTGCAGTCTCCGACACGGATATCCGAGTTCGAAACCCCGGCGTGCATCTTAGACAAAGAATTTTGTTAAGTTAGTATCTTTTGAGAGATAATACAAACATTGAAATATTGAGATATTTAATTATAAATAAATAAATACGTTTCACACCAATAGCCCCACAGTAGGGTAGATATACCTTGTGTCGTGGGTACCATGAACACACAGAGAGACAGAAACACAAACATCCAGACCAAGAACAGAAATTTAAACTCATCATTCAAATTTCTGCTTCGCCGGGAATCGAACCTGGGACCCTTCGATTGGCAGTCCGGCGTGGTAACCATTACGCTAAGCGGGTCGTCATAAATTTTCCATCACCGTGTATGCTTGAGAGAAAGTCATAATTTCTTGAAGCCATAATGTCCACTATTCTCTACTAATCCCCACTTGAAAAGCGTGGTGGACTAAATCCCTCTCACTTCAAAGAGGAGACCTGAGCAATATTTACACATTTATTTATATGGTTTTTATTACATATTGTTTTTGATAGAACTAGGAAAGCGATGGAAGAAAATTTTTTCAGGCGTAAAATACAATTTGCGAAAAAGTATTTAATAAATCCTTACCATATTTTTTTCTACGTAAGTTTGGATCGGAATCATTCCTTGTTATTCCGAATCATTCCGTATTTTTATAAGTACAAAGTAATCAATGTGGCTAACATCAGTGGCGGCCTGTGTTCAACAGTGGACTGTGAAAGACAGATGGATGTATTGAAATAATGCAATTAAAATTTCTTACTTAGTACTTATTGCGTTCTGAGTCAATTATTGTCAAGAAATCTTTTATGCCAATACTTTTCTTCGTTTATATAAAAAAATCTTTATGTGACAGAATCCCAATGTACCTAATTGCAATATTATCATACACCTTAGCGAATCTGCAGCAAATCTAAACAAATTGTAATACATATATACATGTTATGGGATATTATTACAAATACTCGTACGAGTCGTGTTACAAATACTAGTAATTCTAATTAGTATGTTTTAATTTAATGTAATGTAAGTATTTTTTTCTATGTGTCTATGTAGCTTTATATAAATAAATAAATAATCAAAATAAAATAAATTTAAATACGAAGTTAGCTAGCTGACTTCATACGCGGTTGCTATGTCGGATGATGAATGGTCGCCTTTACTGCGGAAAATAACCGTTAGTGATTAGGCTGGCAGAGAGGGATTCAGATCATTATGCATTTATAAAGTTAGGTAAAAACTACTTTGCAACAATCCGCAATCCGAACTATATACATTTAACGAATTTTACATTTGGTACATCGTTTTATTACAATTTATATTTTTAAGCAGTTTATTTTTATTCAATCTTGATATGACTCTGAGGATTTGACAACCCGCGTGACGTGATCATGCTAGACTGTCGATCGGAGGGTCCCGGGTTAGATTCCCGGTGAGGCAGAAATGAGATGCAATACCTCAGTAGATTTGCTGCAGCAAATCTAAAAAAAAGTTTAATATGTCTGGCAATATTTCATAATACGAGTCGAGTTTTTCAGCTGAATTCATACGCTGTTATGATGATGGATGACGAATAGTACCTATTACTGAGAAAAATAACTGTAAGTGAGCAGGGTCACAGGGAGGGGCTCGGAGTAGTTGACGTTTGGTACAATCCAGTTCTATTAAATAAGCATAATTACGCAGTTACACTTCAAGCAGATTATTGTTGTTTTAAATTTCATGCTATTAGAAAAAGAGAGAATTTAATTTTTATTTTCATGTCATTCAATTGTAGAACATTTTAATAATTGAAAGAAATTTAATCCTCACCAGTGGTGCAGTAAAACAACTCAATAAAGTAATACATAAAAATACAAACTACAAGACTAAGTTATATTATTAGCTAACAAAGAAAGGAAGAAAGGGTGAGTGTTTATTTTATGCATATTTTACACAGATTCAGGGGA
This sequence comes from Pyrgus malvae, assembly GCA_911387765.1. Lineage (NCBI taxonomy): Eukaryota > Metazoa > Arthropoda > Insecta > Lepidoptera > Hesperiidae > Pyrgus > Pyrgus malvae. The sequence continues at coordinate 28,781,429 of OU426950.1, read as the reverse complement.
CTATCATATCAGGGGAGAATCATTTTACTTTTATTTTACATTTACTTTTATTTTACATTACAATACATATTCTTAATGAGTCTGTATCAAGTGTTTGTATACAATTAAGAAAATGATTTTGGGAAAGTCAATGAAAATGATTTTAATAAATCATTCAAACAAAATAAAATCGCAAAGTATTACTCAAAAGAAAAATATTGCCTATGGCTTATCTAAACAAAGAATAATAAATACAACTTATGGGATTACATGACGAATACGTGTCATATTTACCAGCTGACTTTATACGCAGTTGCAGTAACGGATGATGAATGGTTGCTATTACTGCGAATGGCCGTAAGTAAGCAGGGGCGCAGGGAGGGATTCAGATTGGTCGATATTTAGTATATTTTTCATTTTATTAAAACTTATGTAAAGCAAATTATTTTTGTTGTATTTTATTTTATTGTTAATACAATACCACCACCACATTTACCACGCAGCTTATGTTTTATTTTTATCCATATTTAATGTATTTAATGCCATATCTTTCTTTCAAAGTCAATCTGTCACACATTAGTTGAGAAACTTAAATCAGTCACTGATTTTTTCTATAGGTACATTGTAAGTATTCTTAACCAATCAATAGTAAGAGATTGTGTTTAGAAGCCACGTAAAATTGGAAAAAAAATTAGGAATATATATTTTTTTAAATTAGGTAATCATTGCAATCACCTATACATAATAAACAAAGTTGTAGAAAAGTAAAAATATTATTTGTATTAAAATTAAAAAAAAAATATTACACAAAAGATGTAGATCACGTACATAATGAATTAATACATTAAAATCCTGATTCCAAATTAATATTATCTGAAATTTTCACTTTTCTCTAAAGCGTCCAAATTATTCAAAACACATCTCCAAGTTACGCAGAGAAAGCTTTCAACCAATCTAAGACAATTTGCAAATTCTAGAACCAGACGATATTTTTTCACAAGAACTAAAATTCTCGGAGGTAAATTAATAAAATCTTTTCCAAATAATTTAATTTTCCCTCGTAATGAAATAGACGGTCTCCAAAATTAGCGAAGTCTCGACTTAAGCCTATTTGAAAGGGGTCCAATTTAAAGGGAAGACAGAAAGGTCTATAGAAATATTTTTTATCTATAGGGCCTAATAGGGTTCTTCTTTTGAATAGCTCAATCCCTCCCATTTCATGTTTTAGGGAAGGTTTTACGGAAGCTCCGTGTATTTTATTGTTGTACTTTTCTGAAAATGATCTAGTTGATATAAAATTTTAACCTTATCACCGCGGAGCTGCGATAAATAGGCACATTACGATTTCTTTTTCAGAGGTGCGCATCGAAGATTTGAACCCGGTACAACCGTGTCGGAGACCGCGGTCTTTACCGCTTGACCATCGCTTGACCACGATATTTTAAAAGATATCGTTTCAATCGTACCGAATGTTTTATATTATCTGTTACTCCAGTAAAGTAAGTTTTGTTGCATTAACATATGACGGTTGACGGTTGTGGAATATATTTTCTTTGATCGGAAAATTATTACCTCTGCTGTCATGTCTGCTGAAAAGCAATTTTATTGCGTTTCGGTAGAAAGAAATGCTTGTCAGCCAAAAATATAAGCGACCATCCGCCTCAGGAATAGCAGCAAACACTGCACACCGCCACAGGCAAGACTGACTTGTACGTGTACTGCAGCAACCACTAATTGAATGACCTCAATTTAAAGAAAATGAAACAATATTCGTAAAACAAATGAAACAAAACTAGGTTAAGGGTCTAGAAAAATCGTTTTAAAACTGTGTGTTATCGAGGGGTTGACTCAATATTTCAACGTGTGAAACCTAAAGTTGTCCATCTGCGTAATAGTGGCAGCCCTCCCTTTCTGTGTTCTGTGAATTACCAGCCATTTGAGGCGTTATATGAAAAAAAATTGTGTCACTTCGTGAGCAATATTCCTTTTGCCAATTCTAAGAAGGAAAAAAATATAGTTACTTAGATGTGGGTCTAAAATTTTTCAAACAATTTTTTTCGCTGCTAATATTTTTTAAAATTTAATGTTTGGTGATTCTTTATCCTCGATTAGACCGATAGAGGGAGATTTTAGATTTTTTTTTCAACACAAATTTTAATAATCTATCTATCTTAAAGTTCCACCATATATTTCTATTTCTCCTTTTTTGCGTTTACTAAATATATATTTATTAATTTAAAATGTCTCAAGTATTCTTATATAAAGTTTTGAGATGGCGTGGTCCCGACGTAATATCGAGTACCTACTTGTTATTTTCCCCTAGTTTTTAAAATGAGGGCTGAGGAGATTTTATAGAATCCTGTAAACAGTTTAGATCACTTAAGATTTGTATTAAGTGTGAAATTCAAAATGGTATCTGCTTGATATTATGTGTAGTTTAATGTTCCACATGTGAAACTTTTAGCAGTCCTTCTATTTAATAGTGGCAGACCTCCCTTTCCGTGTTCTGTAAATTACCCTCCATTTGGGGCCTTTTATGAAAAATCCAGTCGCCGTGAGGGAAGGTACGTGACTATTTTATAACGAGTGTCACAATATGTAAACGTATTTGCTACTACAAGTATTGCACAGCGACTGGTGTAGAATGCAAGCTATTTACTTTAATTAGCTGCAACTTTTTTTTTGGGTTTGTTCCCATTATTGGGACCAAGCCATCTAAATTTAGCTTACTTCAGCACGCTACTCCAATCAGGCGCGGTCGCAGCCTTCAATTTGTTCGTTCGCGTTCGCGTTCGCAAAGAAATTTTGGGAGCGGGGGGTTCGCAAAGAGATTTGGGGGGAGGGGTCACAAAGAAATTTGGGGGGAAGGTGTCTCAAATTGACTTGTTTCGCCTTCCATCTATGCATGACTGATGGATTTTGGAAGGGGTCATGTCCCCTGTGACCCTCCCCCTGGGACCGCGCCTAACTTCAATGCAGATTGGCGGAGATGCGGGTTAGTGGCCAACCCACTAACAGATGTTTATCAAATCGCTCATTAGTCTTCCGATAAGGTTCAACGATTGCTATCTCTCTATCACTACCGGTACCGATGGCTTAACGTGCCCTCCGAAGCACGGAAACTCGCGCGAATTTTCAGGTACTATCATTAAAATCGGTATAAAAGTTGCAGCCTTATAAACATATTAATATTTAATTACTTCCTGCCAAGCTGATTAATCTCACAACATACTCATATTCCCATAAACAGGCCGGGACAGGTTTATGTTGGTTTCATTAATTTCCAGCATTTCCAATTTCAGTTTAAACGTAAGTGATTATTGTAATGAACTCTTAGCTGAGATTTAGCGTACTACGTCATTAATAATGTAGTTGGATTATTCTGCGGTATTTCATTAAGGTTTGTTAGCTCATAATGGGAAAGTTCTCGTGAATCTCATCTTTTTGCAATGTTCGCAATGACGTCAATTTTCTAGATTTCCCACAGACGGCGTTACAGTGGAACAATTATTCCCATAGGCGTACCAAGGGGGAGGGGGGAGGGGGGGCAGCTCCGAAACGAAAAAAAGGAACCTTTATTCCTTATCAAATGAACACAAAATTATTAATATTAATTTTTAAACAGTTATTTTTATTATACAGCATCTAGATTTTAATTTAAGTTACTATGTTAATGCAAAAATCTACAGGCGTGATGAATTTTTAGTAAAGTATATCACAAAAATGTTCAGGTTGTAGAATAGTGCTTCGCTTGCCTTAGTACTAATCCTAAAACCTATCTATAACAGGCCTATGACACTCCACACAAACGCCCGCGCGGAATGTCTTTTTCATATCACATGTAATGAAACAATGAGTTTTGATTTCTGTTTTGCCAGTCGATATAAGACAATTTCAAACCAATGCGAATGTGTCAGTCAGAAACAACGTTGTTTCTACCCGGCACATTCATATTCATATTATTTGTGTCTTTATTTCAAGTCTGTCAGAATCGCATTTCTAATAAACAAAAGGAAATCAAAACTTTTTTTTTCAATTATGGCATCGCAAACTCTATGCATACTGCCAGCGTCAAGTATAATTTTTGCATCATTTTTTTGCCAGTTTCAATGAAACTGGACGAAGTAATAACAAAGTCAGTAAGTCGTCAGTAATCAGTCAGTCTAGTCAGTCCACCAACATTCAAGTAAAGCGATGGCTACTTTACTAGAACGTGTCCGATGGAATTTTGGAGGCAAGCAGAAAAACATATTTTAGCACTGTTATTCTATTTCACAAACACTCGTGCAGTGTAATTAACCTATATCAAACAAAATGCCATCAACTTTATCCGATATAACTCAAAAATACACCAAGAAAATGAAAATAAAACAAGAGCACAATATGTATGTCTTTTTCGACTTCCCGCCAAAACTCATCAACTCGCTGTTTCCATGCATGTGATATGAATAATCATAATCGTCTGACAGCTATCGTCAAATCCTTGTCAAAGATTTTAATAAATTTAATAAATTACATAGATATTACTACGCTATTTAGCTGAAACAGTCTTACTTCAACTGGCTACAGAAATCAAAACTCGTTGTTTCATTACATGTGATATGAAAAATACAGTGTGTGGCACGGGATGAAACAAAGACGATTTCAGACCACGGCGAACTCTCGCCCTCGTCAGAAATCGTCTTGTTTCTTTCTTCTTTTTTTTCTTTCTTTTTAATTTATTTATTATGCAACTAGCCTTCGGCCAGCGACTTTCCCCGCGTGGACCCGTTTAATGGGTCCCCGTAGGATAAAAAATAGCCTATGTGCTTTATTTTTCCCGTGGTAAAGGTAGCCTATGTTACTCAAGGTGAATGTAGCTTTCTAATAGTGAAACAATTTTTGAAATCGGAACAGTAGTTTTTGAGTTTATTCATTACAAACATACAAAAATACTTTCTTTCCTCATTATAATATTAGTATAGAAGTAAAGATAAGCATTCTAAGTGGTCTAAACTTTCAAATGGTAATCAATAAAATACCAGAAATAGGTACTCTATTAATACTCCACCTTATATTTTTATTTCTCCACCAACCCACATGATAACAATGTGTTGGAATAATTTACAGTCCTACAAAACCATGGGAAGTGACCCGTGCCCAGCAGTGGGACGTAAAAATAGTTGCAGGTAGATTAGGTTGCCAGGTAGATTTTCAATGAGAAAAATTACAGTAAGTAAGCATATTTTTTTGACGTAATATGAGAAAAAAATATCTTTGTTCATCAGACGGAAATATAAAAACCTGTGATTCTTACATTTATAAGTGTTTTTCAAAAATCCGTACAAACAATTACAAACCATTTTGGATTATTTTAGATTATTGTATTGTAGTTATAATCAAAATAAATAATATCACCCAAACATGAACAATACGCGAACGCTGCGAGCATTGACAAACTGGCAGCTCTGTGACTTTTACTGCCAGACTGCATTACCGAACTGAGGCGTGACGAATTGGCGGGGGGAGGTGAGTGTCGCTTATTTATGTTAGTAATAGTTAGTATTCAGTACATATACTGAGATGTACTTAGATAATCAAGCTAAAAGCTTAATTATATCCAACCTTATAATTTATTTTTTCAACCTTTCTCACAAGTAAGAGGGATTTAAGCCATAGTCCACCACGCTGGCCAAGTGCGAATTGGTGGACCTCATGCTTTCGAGAAATTATAAATTCCTCTCAGGCATGCACGGCGATAGAGAACATCGTAATCAATTAAATATCACGATATTTTCCATCACCGTGGAGCAGCGATAAATGCGCACATTACAAATTTCTTTGTCAGAGGTGCGCGCCGAGTATTTGAACCCGGGATCGATCGCGTCGAGACCGCGAATTTATACCACTCGGCCATCGCTGTTACTTAGATCAATACCAAGCTAAAAGATTAATTATATCCAATACCTTACCTTATAATTACTGATGAAATATTCCTACAACCATCATTACCTGAAATGTTGCAGTTTGAACATCAGTTTTTACTGTTCGGTAGTTAATTAATACATCTCCGCTAATTAGATCATCATGGAAGCCGACAACAGAAGGTGATGAATAGCGCAATCAATTAGATTGATGAACTCAGGTGCGCTCGGCAACCCTCGCATTTATAACCTGGATTAACTCATTAATGGGGGTTCGGCCTACCTTATAAATTTATTTGTTTCTTAAATTGTTATGTATATAACTAACATAGAATGCAGTTGAAGAAAACAGAAGGTCCGCTTCTGTATGTGTAATGAGTATAGATTTTTTATGTCACGAAATCGGTTCGTTTAACTATGTAGTGAGGCGTGCACATTCACATTGTTTTAGTATGCGTAACCTCGAGAGCACTGTGTCTAGTATCGTTAACATGACAAAGAAAGACTTTTATTTGCTTTATTATGGGTGTATACAAAGTTTTTTATATATATTATGTAGTTCGCCATATTTACCTTATTGAGGTATGCAAATATTACAATGATAAAAATATAAAAGAGAAAAACTTAATTCTTGCCCAATAATTATAGAATGGACATTAACATCATTTTTTTATTTTTTTATTTGTCCCATTTTTATGGAATTCCTTTATGCCGTTGTATCGTTTATGAAATCAGTGACTAAGTAATACGCGTTTTCCAGTAAATACGTTTACATGACAACGTAGAAGAGCAACGTTTTGTAGCTTTCAGATTTATTTGCTAACGCTTCAATCGCTTACGCACACAAGCGCGATTGTCAGTAAACATCACTTCTACAACCAGAGTCGATAGGACTTCGTGAAAAATAATAGGTATCTATAGTTGCTAGTAAAATAAAATTGCATGCGTGTTCCGGAGCTTTTGAATGCACATTACCCGTAAGTTATTGTGTGTAAGTTCAAAACCTCACAAGTTATGTTAAAAGATCTGCGCACATAAATTGAATGTAGAAAACTTTTCATGTAAATTGTACAAGTTTACTGGCCGTGCTCTATACCCAGAGTAACCTATGATGGATTAGTTACACCAACTTCAAACGAGCTCCGGACTTTGATGTCAATTTACAATCTTTGCACCAAAACATAATATAATTTCTAAGTTATAGAGGTTAGTGCCTTGTAAAAAATTTGATTGAAGCATGCTAATTTTGCTTTCTGTGTTGAGGGAGAAACTCAATTTCAAAAGGTACCCGACACCTAGGAAGAGATATCGAGTCATATGAGATTTTTTCTCCCAAAAAAACATCATCTGTGGCTTGCCTCAGCGCTTGGGGAGAATTTCGGGATCTCCAGAAGAATGAAACAATTTCCTCAAAATCCAGAGACCTATATATGTGGCCACGCACATACAACCGTCCTTCTTAGGGCAGCTGTCTGAACGGTTTTTCCCAATCTCGCCACCCGTAACCCCGGAAGCTCCCTCTTAGTAACCTCTTTCGATCAGGAAGTGGACATCGTAGCTCCATTTTTATCCCCAAAGTTAAAGGGACTGCGTATTCTTCTACCTATAGGGCTCTTAGATACTCTATCATATAAGCGTTTATCTTAAATTTCTTTTCTAGCAAATTGTAACTTTCCGCCTAATGAAACGAATAATTGACTCATGGCTGTCCAAGGTAGGCGGTGATGAATAACGATGTCAGTTAGATTGATGAACTCAGGTGCGGCGAACACCGCATTTGTAAACTGGATTAGCTCATTAATGAGGGGTTAGGCTGTCATTTAATGGTTTTTTTAAATTTTTCAATGTGTTTAGGGCTAACCATCTGTTCTATATGTATAAAAATGAACATTTTTTATTCTTTTTTTATACTCATAACGGCTAAACGGTGAGAAAATAATATAGGAAAATGAATGCTGCGATCAAATCAGATTAGTTTTTTTTGTAAGCAGGGGTGCCTCCTTCAGCGCCTTATTGTTCGTAACCGTTAAAATTAAAAAAAAAAAACCTTTAAGAAACACTATAATATTTTATAAAATGTGTATTATTTTTGCTTCTAAATTTCAATTCTTATTGACAAAACAGCTTTTAAAGAAAAAAATTGCGGATTGTTGCAAAGTAGTGTTTACCAAACTATAAATAAAAATAGTTTTTCCTGTGATTTTGTACTGTCGACAATTTTAGGTTTTATCATTTGATCTGCAAAATGAGTGTAGTCAGTAGCCAATTAGTTTCAAAATATTGGTTTTTCTTTAAGCAATTTCTTTCAAACCTTTTTTGTTTGTCACTTAGGCATAAGTTTCGATACTGAGAGGGATTTAGGCCTTAGTCCGTTATGCTGGTTAGAGCTTCATGCTCTATGTCAAGTAACTTGCACTTGGCCAACAATGCACTTGGCCAATAATGCACTTGGCCAATAATGACAGAAATGAAGCCTTCTAGAAGAACACATTTCTTAGTGTTAGTGTTCCGAAAATATCATGGACGTCGACGACCGCCAGTCACCGGAACGCTCACATCGCCGCAAAAATTGTGACGTAGTTTTTAAGTTATAACTATTATGTATGTATGTCTATAAGATATTTATTGTATGGGCTTCGAAGCCTGAAATAAAGGAATTATTATTATTATTAGTCAAGTGCGCACCGGAGTTTCAACTCTGGTAAAAGTCAGACGCTGCTTGCTTTAATTAAAAATTGAAAAAAAATTCAAAACATTTGGTTGCAACGACTGTGTTTTGGAATTTATCACATGCCTGTTTTATTTAAATACTTTTGGTTTTGCTGTGGAAAGCCAAGCAAAGTCTATTTTTCCAAAAGCGCTCATACAACTTACAGTAAATAAAAGCAAAATAAAAACCCGCCCGAGCGTCGACGTGACAAAGAGATTCTGGCAGTATTGTGAGATATACCGATGGGAATCTACTGAAAAATATTGTAGAAAACTTTAAGTAAAGGACAATATTCAAAAACTTTATTCCCTACTACAAAAAACATGTAACTCAACTCATAGGTACAAATAAGCAAGTCCCTGTAGTTTTGGAAGTAAGAATAGAGCTATAGTATCTCCTGCCTGATTGTAAGAGACGAATAAAGGGGGGCTTTTGGGGTTGCGGGCGGTGAGAGTGGGAGCTCGATCCGTCCAGCCAGCAGCCACGGGAAGGGCGACGTTGTGTGCGTGGCCGCATGCTCTCCACAAATTGGGCCCCTTCTGGGCACCGCGCGTGGAGGACACCGGTGCGTTCCATTGGAGATCTCGAAGTCCTCCCCATGCACAGAGGAAGGCCACCGAGGGGGTTTTAGTGAGGTCAAATCCAGTGGCGGCTAGTGACATTTTTCGATGGGGATTCACAAAAAAAAACAAAACAATTATTTTACCACCCGTTGCCATCCAAGCAGATTCACCACCACTGTCGGTGTCAGTTCCAGTTAATAACCACAAGACACGGAAAACAAATTTATTTATTGCTTTCTTCACATCCACACGACCAAGGGTTTTAAATATTGTTCAGATTTAAAAACACGCGTAATTTAAAAGATTTAGTTTTCGTACAACATTATTGCTTTCAGTTCAAGGCATATTTCGAAAGTTTTTTTCACACTGCTTACTAAAAGATACAAATGATAAAAGATACACTGTATTGTTCCATTTTTAACACAAAATGCCGCGCATAAACTCTTTCTTTAAATATTCATTTAAAAGAAAAACTAAAATAACTGACTAAGTTTGTTTGAGTACATAAGAACGGCAACATCGCATCGCATAATCAGATTGAGCCCACGGTTTGGCAACGTCGCGCGTGAGCGGCGCTCCAGATTAGGTTAATTTCTCATACGAAATCTTTTGTTTCACGCGTCGGCCGGTGTCGATTTTTCTCTTTCGCACTCATTGAATACAGCGCTAGGAATCGTACTAAACTTCGTTTCATAGGAGCGCAATCGCTGGCGCTCCACTCGTTACAACTTTACGCTAAATGTAGGTACGCAATAGTACGCATAGATATAGGTAATAATTAATATAATATACTTTGTATAGGTATAGTATAATAGAATGAATGTAATGTAAGGATAGTAGGTATGTATTATGAAGGGACATAGATTGCCTATGTAATTTTCTTGGGAGTGCACTGCACCAGCGCTCTTTAGGACGAGCCGCCTCTGGTTAAATCCCACATAACCCGGAATCCTCTCCCAAGGTGCCGGATACCTTTTGAAGGTTAGTTACAAAAATTGGTACAAATAAGCAACTGCATAATGTATACATAAAATCGATGGCTAAGCTATCCTTATGGGTATCAAGAATCCTTTAAATGTAGATTAAAGTAAATCGCTGGAACGGAAACTGAAAATGTTTCTTCATATAAGGTTTCATTTCTTATTTTACTTCTAATCTATACAAATAAATAAAATTGGAGTGTCTGGTTGTAATATTAAAATGACAGATAGTCAACGCGGACGAAGTCGCGAGCGTCTTATTAATAAAAATACTGCAATTTACTGTAGCCGTCATAACAAAATCACGTATGCGCAGAGATTTATTTGCTGCAATACTCTCTCCAACTTTCTCCATAACTGGGAAGACCTGAAGCTTAATCCACTACGCTCCTCTAACACGGATTGACTGAATACCCTAACTCGAGTGGCCAACTCTATATTGGCTGTTGTAAACCGCGCATGTTGTGAAGCGCGCATGGCCCGGCGGTTAGCGTAGAACGAAAGCGATCTATGCAACTAAGCGAAACGGGCGCGGTCGGGTGTGAGATGGGTGACCGCTAGTGGCAAAAAAATTCATGCGCGTTTCCGTGCTTCGGAGGGCACGTTAAGCCGTCGGTCCCGGTTGTTGTCGATCGATAACAGTCGTTAAACCTTGTCGGAGGCCTTATGGGCGGTTTGAGAACATCCGACAGCGGGTTGGCCACTAACCTGCATCTCCACCAACCCGCAATGGAGCAGCGTGGTGGAGTAAGCTCCAGGCCTCCGCAATAATGGGGAGAGACCCGTGCCCAGCAGTGGGACGTAAAAAGGGTTGCAGCCAAACCGCCTATAAGGATTCCAATATCTGATTCTCTTTAACGACTGCTGTATTGAAAAAACAGGTACAGTTTGCAACGGATAAGGAGCCAACCGAAACACTGAAATACGCATGTAATTTTCCACTAGCTATCACCTACCTTACTACCGACGGGGCTTTTAATGCTTAACTTAACCTAATTGAACCGTGTTACAGGGGTTTGCCTGCTACAGGTGCGTTTAGGCAATGATAAGGTACAAAGGATTTTTTTATTGCCATCCTTTGTTTAAACCCATTAAAGCCTATATTTCGGAATTAAAACTATCATGTCCTTTCCCCAAGTCCACTCTATCTGTATCCAGTATATGTGGTTCCAGTAATCAAGGTGTATAAATACATATAACAGGCACATACACACACAGAGTAACTTTCACATATATAATATTGTAATACGGAATGTTTTCAATAATTAACATAGATTATTACAGAGTAGCTTGGCCCAAAAAGGAAAATACATGACAGCTAATACTTAGATCTCTTGCATTACGCCGCGCCGGTGGTATTCTGTCTTGTCATCGGGCTATGCGCTACACGGAACTTCCTCCTGTAAATAAAATAAAAGCGCAGAGCTCGTCGGAACGTCACGTTGACAAAGAGCTCCGACGGCATTGTGTGTGCCGATGGAATTCTCTTGCTAATATTTTAGGAACCTGCAAAATGGAACAGAATTTTCAATGTTACAGGATAAAAAATATAGCATGGCGTCTTAACTTTAAGGTTCGAATGCTACTTAATTTCTGCTCCGCTGTTCGTTCTTTGTAATAAAACATTTAATGTTCTGTTGGTACTATTCCAGTAAGCATTAAAGCAATAACAAAAATCAGAATAAAATGAAACTACAACTAATGAATCGAGGTTAATTAAAAAAGAAAACGAAAGTTATTAAGCATTTTTCCGTACCCAAAGGGTAAAACGGGCCGTATTAATAAGACTCTGCTGTCCGTTCGTTTGCACCTATCTCAAGAAATGTGATAGTAAGACAGTTATAATTTACACAAATGATGTATTTCTGTTGCCGCTATAACAAAAAATACTAAAGAACATGTTAAAAGAAATAACGGTCTACGGGAATTCCTCAAAATTTAAAGGGGCAACGAATTAAAAAAATAACCTATAACATATTTACAGAACAAGGCGTATTACTCAGACACCGATTTCATAAACGATAAAACGGCATAAAGGAATTCCATAAAACCCTGGGAGTTTTTTCTCTTTTTTTCCCGGTTTTTTTTTCTCTTAGTGTACAATCACCCGGTGATTTGGGTACCCAAAGCCGACGATCCGATCCGATCCGAAATATAAATAAATAAATATTTTATTGTATAAAAGGCGCAATATGGGGCAAATAAAGTTAATTATAAAATAAATGTAAATGTAAATTTTTGTAATTGTGTTACTTTTTGGCTTAACTCAATCGTAAAGAAGAAAAAAATGTTTGTTTGTGTAAAAAGTAAAGTTTGAATTTATTTAATACTAGCCTTCCGCCAGCGGGTTCGCCCGCATGGACCCGTTCAATGGGTCCCCGTAGGATAAAAAATTGCCTATGTGCTATTCCAGGCTTCATTGCTATATTAAAATCATAGGCGTTTAGCCAGTTGCTTCAACCGCGTTGACCCTATTACCCGTTTTCACGTAGGAATGAAGCATTTTCCCGCGGTAAAAAGAAGCCTATATAACTCAGGGTGAATGTAGCTTTCTAATGGTGAAATTGGAACAGTAGTTTTTGACTTTATACATTACAAACATACAAAAATACTAATCTTTTCTCTTTATAATATTAGTAAAGACTAATTAAAGACTACAGAAATAACTAACGGATCGCTAACAATACATTAAATTTGGTACATTAAATGATAAATTTTGAACCTACTAATAGCCCCATTTCCACCCCAAGCAAGGGTCAAAACCGCAATGAGTGTCGAGTTCTGCTCCATTATGCGACATGCAGTGGGTCTCATTAATTAGTCGTCAAACCAGCGAGTGTACCCCCGGTTTAATAAAAATACTATCTATCATCTTACATGCTTATTATGCTGGATTAATTAGTATGTTGGACATTCCACTGCTCTTAGTAGTTTAATTTGCTGTCAATCCTTCGTACATAGCAGCCGCCCGCGACTTCGTCCGCTCAGACTATAGCATTAGTCATATCACGATGTTATATAGCCATAAGCCTTCCCCGATAAAATTAAATGGACTATAAGCTTTAAATAAACGCTGTGTAAATTATTTGCAAGTTATGCAAACTTCTTTGCATATAACGTATTCTACGACATCCTCTGGGCCATACCGTAGCACCATTTCTATTAAAAGCAAGGGCCAAACCGCAATGAGTGTAGTGTTCCGTTCCATTACGCGACGTGCAGCGGATCTCATTAATTAATAATTAGTCATCAAACGAGAGAGAACCATTCACAATGCCCCAGCAAATAATGTGAGGCGGTACATTTAATAGACAATCCTATTCTCTTACATAGGTTCGCTGAACCTGACTACAGCTGTGCCGGTAGTATGGTCGGAAACCCGTTTTGTGCTCCATTGCTGGGCACGGGTTTCTCCCCATTATCTTCTACATATATTGAAGACACGGGTTAGTGGCCAACCCACTGTCAGATTTTTCCGCTCATAAGGAATCCGGCATGGTTCTACGACTTATATATTTATATCGATAACAACCGGATCGACGGCTGAGCGTGTTCTCTGAAACACGGAAACGAGCATAAGTTTTTTACTATCAGCGGTCATTAGTCGTAGATTACTTGCGTTGTATGCAAACCGCCGGGCCATGCGCTTGGAATAAATTTTGTGACTTTTTTTTAAATGTATTAACACATGACACAGGTCAGACCCCACATGGAGTACTGCTAACATCTCTGGGCAGGAGCATCAAAATTCCAGCTACACCCATTTGACTCCGTTGAAAAGTGCGCAGTCCGAATCATCAACGACCCAAGATAGACTGCCAGGCTAGAACCGCTTAGCTTGTGAAGAGACATAAGCTCGCTAAGCGTGTTCTACCAACTTTACTAAGGTGAGTGCTCCGAGGAACTCTTCAAATTGGTCCCTACATCACCATTCCATGATTATACCACCAGACGAAGGTTAAAGTTCCACCGGCACTCTGGACTCGTGCGGTCCTCCACAGTCCTCTTTGCATGCTCCTTTTTTTACCACGGACGTGTAGTTTATTAGACAACCTTCCAGCTGAGGCATTCCCAGTGGACTATAACATGGGGTTCTTTAAGAAAGCTGTAAAAAAGCTCTCCTACAACGCCAGCAATGCTCGGGTGGCTCCCCGGGGTTGCCCGTGTCCATAGACGACGGTAATCGCTGAACACTACGCGGCCCGTCTGCCTTTTTGTTCGGTTTACTTATATGTATAAAAAATCCATTGAATAATTCGTTAAACTGAGTTTTTTACCGACTTCCAAAAGAAGGAGGTACTGTATTCGGCTGTATGTATTTTTTTTTTTTTTTATATATGTTCACCGATTACTCCGCCGTTTGTGGACCGATTTTCAAAATTCTTTTTTTGTTCGTATGCTTATACTCCCGAGGTGGTCCCATTGTCACCAAATCAGGATCTGATGATGGGATCCCAGGGAAATTGAGGGGAACTCTCAAATTTTATAGGCACACACATTGATTTTCTTATAGTTTCTGAAGCATAAGAGATATTTACGCATAGAAATCATCATTTCATGTTGCTGAGCTGATGATGGAAGGTACTGCGACAGTGAGGAGTTGAGAGCAAATTCTTTCAATAAATAGTTTTTTATTCGAAATCTTACATTCCCCAGGTGGTCCAACTGTCACCAAGTCAAAGTCTGATGAGGGGATCCCAGAGAAATCGAAGGGAACATTCAAATTTTAAAGCACAACAAATGATTTTCATATTTTTACAAAGCAAAACAGACATTTGTGTATAATTATCGTCATATCATGTTGCTGAACTGATGATGGAAGGTACTACGACGGTTAGGAGTTGAGAGCAAATTCTTTCAATAAATGGTTTTTTGTTCGAAATCTTACATTCCTGAGGTGGTCCAACTGTCACCATGTCAAAATCTGATGATGTGATATTAGGGAAATCGAGGGAAACACTGAAACGTAATAGGCACACACATTCTTTTAGTCATATTTTTAACATAATACAAATATTTATATCTGGTAATTATCACCTGCTGTTGCTTAACTGATGATTGAAGGTACAACTCCTCAACGGTTAGGAGCTGAGAGCAAATTCTTTCTTTAATTTATACGTTCAGGTGGACTGATAGTAGTTTTCTTTCAGACTTTTAGATGGCTATTAGATAAACATGATTATAAAAGGTAAATCTGTTTAAAGTTTAGAAGTTAAGTGAAAATTTTTCCAATTATGCTAATACATACATAATTATTAAAATTACTAAAAAGAGTGAAATAAATTAAGTTTTTAACAAAAAAATAGAACCGACTTCAAACGGTAAAAAATAAAATTGTTCAGTACCTACTTCTTCTTGCTTATGGTAATGACTCTTAAAACTATTTTTGAAGTCGGGCCCTTAGTGAAATGTCCTGTCTTAGTAAATATAGTGTACCTTTCGTTTTGAATGGGCACCGACTCCAATATAGTTTTAACAGTCATTACCATAAGCAAGAAGAAGTAGGTACTGTCCCACTATCTGTACTGTCGGTGCCAATTTAGAACGAATGGTACGACATTTACTAAGGGCCCGACTCCAGAAATAGTTTTAAGAGTCATTACCATAAGCAAGAAGAAGTAGGTACTGAACAATTTTATTTTTTACCGTTTGAAGTCGGTTCTATTTTTTTGTTAAAAACTTAATTTATGTTACATTGAGGTTAGGTTTGCGAATATGTTTTATAAAGAGGTAAAAAATTGTTTACTTTAGTCATATTGTTTTGTTTGTTTGTTGTAAAGGTATATTTTATATTTACTCTTATGGACAATTAAAGGGGATGTCAAAAAAGAGAAATCGAGGAAGTCATTATATTGAGGTACGTTATATTAATGTTACACGATAATAGAGCATGTAACTATTTGGAATTTTGTGAGTACATTCACACGTTTACTGATTAATTAATGAGACCTTCCACTATTACCTGCCGCTCGTCGCGTAATGGAGCGGAACACGAAATTTATTGCGGTTTGGACCCTTGCTTGCGGTAGAAATAGTGCTATTAATAGACCAAAAATTCGTGTTGAACTTATTTTACTAGCACTTTCCCGGATTTCCTCTTTTTTACCCGACTGCGCTACTTCCATTAAAAAAAAGTGAATATTTTTTATAGATTTAAAATAATACGACTAATGAATTGCTTTCAATAAAAAAGTGTAATTACTTGCTTAACCATATCGAAGGCATTATGGGAGGTTTGAAAACATCTGACAGCGCATCTCCACCACTCGAATTGGAGCAGCGTGGTGGAGTAAGCTTCAATCAAGCCTCCATAATAGTGAAAAGAGACCCCTGGCAAAAAAGGATCGCATAAAATACTCATATATGCCAACCAACTCATATATGACCAAAATATGCCGCCCGTAACATTTCCGCTAATAACACACACGGCCATACATTTTGCGGACAGTCCTATTCGTCAACGGCTATGACCTATCTGTCTTCGGGATTGGTCCAAAGTGTACTTGAAAGTCAACAAAGCTAGATTTACTTTTATGGCTAGCACTTGGAATTGACCATTTAAACTGTTTTGGGTTCCCTAACCTGAAAAATAATGATAGATGTTTGTTAGTTTAACAGAGTTTTCTAAATATTATCATATTAGGCTGTTATTTTATAATTTTTAATAAAATATTGCTGAGTCTATGCTCCTTTACAGTATATATTAAAATTGTAAAAAATAGTTAAAAGCTATAACACTGCGACTCACAAAAAATAAGCAATACAATAGGGTTTGTTTGATTACTGATTTCCCTTTATGCGAAACAAGCATATAAACTCTTACAAACAACCTACTCAAAGTTTTTGCCCCGCTAAATCAGGAGGAAGAGACATCTACGATCTATAAAGAGAGCAAAACACGGCCACAAACATGCTGTAACCGCCTATATGTTACGCCAGCCCCTAAGTACGCAAAACATCCTACAATTAGATAAATGAGATTGTAGTACTTTCCGTGTGTTCTGTGGCTGTTTTCGTGTTAAATTTAATTTCAATTGTATTTTCACATAAACTTTATTTACTAAAACAAACGCATTGTGTATTAATATCATAAATTTCATTCACAAAAGACCAATAAAATAAACGCTTAAAAGGAACTAATAACATAAACTCGTTGAAACAATCTCCACAAAGTTTTTGCCCAACTAAATTAGAAAGAAGAGATATAAAGAGAGGAAACACGACCACAAACATGCTCTAACCGCCTATATTTTACGCCAGCCCATAAGTACGCACAACATCCTAAATTAGATTCTGGTGCTTTCTGTGCGTTGTCTAATTGATTTTTCGTTAAATTTTGGTTACCATTTTCTATGAATATAAATTTTATTTGATTTTATTCAATTGAAATTCATTTGGTGAGATATGAGCACTAAAAACGATTAAAACGGGACTAATAACATAACACCTCGACTTACATGTTAATAAGTAAGAAAGACACAATAAAAGGGTTGGTTTGGCAACATTTGGTTACTGAAATAAACTCTTTAATTGGGACATAAACTCTTACAAACAACCTACTTGAATTTTCATTCAGCTAAATTAGGAGGAAGCGACATCTACAATATATAAAGAGAGCAAAACACGGCCACAAACATACCCTAACTATAATACGAAGCGCGCATGGCTCGGCGGCTACCGTAGAACGCAAGCGGTCTATGCATTTAAGCCAAACGGGCGCGGTCGGGTGTGAGATGGGTGACCGCTAGTGGCAAAAAAATTCATGCGCGTTTCCGTGCTTCGGAGGGCACGTTAAGCCGTCGGTCCCGGTTGTTGTCGATAGATAACAGTCGTTAAACCTTGTCGGAGGCCTTATGGGCGGTTTGAAAACATCCGACAGCGGGTTGGCCACTAACCCGCATCTCCACCATCCCGCATTGGAGCAGCGTGGTGGAGTAAGCTCTAGGCCTCCCCAATAAGGGGGAGAGACCCATACACAGCAGTGGGATGCAAAAAGGGTTGCAGCCATAATACGACAGCCCAAAAGTACGCCGCACTTCACAATGTTAAGGTCTCGTACCTACCTCGTAAATGGGATTCGTATGTTTCTGGTGCGTTTGGTAATTAATTTCGCACGCAATTTCGGTTCCTATTGCCAATAGGAGCTTAGATTTGAATGATCATGTCAGTAAATTTAGTATGAATATATTATGTACTAGCTGTGCCCGCGACGTCGTCCGCGTGGATAAAACTTGCATAAAAGGGATTGATTAAAGATAAAAGATTATTTATTTGCATTCAATAAGTAGTAGGTAGATTATTCTTACATATTATAGTGAAATCACTTATAATACAATGTTCATACACCTAATTTATTGTTTCTAAATCCTTCAAACCAAAAACAGTAAGGACTGCTAATGACGGGACAACCCGCGTGGCGCAATGTTTACCATGCTGAACTGCAAATCGAAGGGTCCCGGGTTCGAATCCGAAGGACAGAAATTTCAATGATGAGTTTAAATTTCTATTCTCGGTCTGGGTGGTTGTGTTTCTGTCTCTGTGTGTGTTCATGGCACCCACGACACAGGGTATATCTACCCTACTGTGAGGCTATATGCGTGAAACGTTATTTTTTTACACTATGTACTTACTTTTATTAGACCTTAGGCTTTTATTTGAAATTATCTCCATCGATTCATTTTGTAGAAGAAATGAATATTTTTCAATAACGCCATCTACCGTATGGCATGTAAACTTTGTGGTTGATAAATCGAAAGTCAAATTACCAAATAGGTAGAGATATTGAGATTAACAGTTGGTTCAATAAAAGTTTAACTATTCATCACCTAAATGTCTGCAGTAGTCTCGTTTTGTTGGCTTTGTACATTCTGTATGAAGGTTTAGATTCCGTATCTTACCACCTTAATGCTGGATGTATTGAGGTTGTAAAATTTGGATTTCGGTTCTTTGGAGCTTGAGGCCTCCTCAATATTGGGAGAGCT
The DNA here is from genome assembly GCA_911387765.1 of Pyrgus malvae. Lineage (NCBI taxonomy): Eukaryota > Metazoa > Arthropoda > Insecta > Lepidoptera > Hesperiidae > Pyrgus > Pyrgus malvae. The sequence goes on along the minus strand of OU426950.1, from coordinate 28,762,313 downwards.
CCATGCCCAGCAGTGCAACGCTGAAAAGGTTGTAGCCTGATATAATGTAGCGATAACAGTCGTTTCATCTGCAGCCTGTTCATAATCTTTCACCCCAAAAGAAGACAAATAAGCTGAGCAACTAACTCAATGGAGCCCTGTGATGTAAAGTTCGGCGGCGGTGATGCTCGCGATGCGCTTTTTAGGTACCTATAGTCTAGCAATACTCGGCCAACGAAAGAAAATGCAGTAAACTGATCAAAGTATATTTAATATGGTCGATCATGTGATCGACCATATTAATCACTGATATTAATGAGAGTTCAAAATAATTTTACTTAAATTTAAACTTTTATTTATGGTTTTGAAAGGACTGTTAAATAACTTTCATCTAAATTCCTTTTAGTGCCTTTTAAGTTTATGTTGCGTATACTTTTTTGTTTATGACCCGATTGATATGAAATACACACACATATTACGGAAATTCATTCAAAAATATATCTGTAAACACATCATTCAAAGAAGGGAAACGAATTTGAGAAGATATTAAGTTAAGGTTAATTATTGTACGCTTGAGATAAAAACTTTCGAATCCATTTTATTTGCTATTGAGGGATAGTTTTGAAAAAAGCTTAAATAAGTTTCTCACTATGTTATTAAAGATTACAAATACAAAATTATAAGTAAAATACTTTGCACAAAAATAATCAATTCTAGACACTCAATTTTCAAAGAGTTTCAAAGAAAATTGACGTTTAAAGGATAAATTTCGGAAAATGCTGAAACACGTATTCTTTTATTTTGGTTACAAAATATTTATACCAAATTTCAAGAAAATCGAATGAAAAATAACCAAGTTTTCCATACAAATTTTCATCCCTCATTTCACACCTTTAAAGGGTGATTTTTAAAATTTTCTATAGCCTAAATGTTAGCGAGGCCCAATATGTATAAAACAAAAAAGTTTCATCCAAATCCATCCAGTAGTTTTTGCGTGAAAAGCTAACAACAGACAGGCAGACAGACAGACAGAGAGACAGAGAGACAAAAATTTCAAAACTTATATTTTTAGCTTCTGTTACTCATAAAAAGACCCCTAGATTTTTTATTTATTTATATGCAAATATAAATTAAAAAAATTTGACCCTGCTTACAGTTTTATTATATGTATAGATTTTACACACTTTTGCACGAGTACCTTGTAAGTAACTTACAGACGTGAGTCAACGTTTTCTTCTAAAACTATTTTTTTTTATTACCACAACATGGTATTTTATGGATTGTTATTATATAACATTACTTTTACATAAGCTTTCGGTTAAATTGAAAACGGATGAAAAAATAGTTTAAAATCTGTAACGTACGGACTGGCAAATAAATAGGCACTGTCCCTTACTTATGAGGGCCACAATAAAAGGGTTTCTTTGGCAATATATTTTTTTCCAACCTTTTTTTATGTCCCTCTGCTGGGCACAGGTCTCCTCACAAGTGAGAGGGATTTAGGCCATAGTCCACCACGCTGGCCATGTGCGGATTGGTGGACGTCATGCTTTCGAGAAATTATGAATTTCTCTCAGGCATGCACGTCGATGGAGAACATCGTAATCAATTAAATATCACGATATTTTCCATCACCGTGGAGCAGCGATAAATCCGCACATTACAAATTTCTTTGTAAGAGGTGCGCGCCGAGGATTTGGAAATATATGGGTACAAAATAACATAGACTCGTACAAACTGCTTATATTATACGCCAGCCCCTAAGTACACCGCATCCCACAATGTTAAGGCAAATGAGATTCGCGTGTTTCTGGTGCGTTTCGTAATTAATTTCGTGCGCTGTTTCAGTTCTCATTGACGATAGGAGCTGAGATTTGAATGTTAACATAAGTGAATTAAGAATGATATAAATTTAGTTTTTAATGAAAAATATATATTAGAGTGAATATTTTAGCTGATAATAAATTGATTGCGTGTGTGAGTTCGGTATTTGTCTCATTTTAACCATTTTACAAATATTTTATTGCTAAAATCATTGCAAAATATAATTTGTTATCAATCCCTACTAATATTATAAATTCGAAAATAACTCTGTCTGTCTAACCACTGAACCAATTTTAATGAAATTTAGAACACAGATAGAGTGAACCATGAGAAAGGACATAGGGTGGTTTTTATCCTACGGGAACCTATAAAGCGGGTCCACGCGGGCGAAGCCGCTGGCGGAAGGCTAGTTCCATATATTTTTTACTCTTTATTAGGAAAAGATATACAGATTTTTCAAAATCTGTTATATTTAATTCCACTAAAATTTTGATGCTTTGATATGTTTTGAGAAGTAAAAGCGCCTGTGCATACTAAATCAAGTAATTATTAGAAAACCAGTACGGTAGTTCAATTATTTAGAATTATTCACCCTAATTGAAAATAAAGCTGTTGAATTAAGAGGCCGTATACGAATTTTTTCCGATTTCGCTGATTGAGCTGATTTTACATAGGAGGTTTTCAGTTAAAATACAGTATTTTGCATAATATGTTTTATTTCACAATATGACTGATCATTTCAATAATAAACTATTTAATAGGCCACTTTTTATTTTTATTATGTTGTTTTGCTTAATATAGGTACCTGAAGACGGTGATAGTTTAGTGAATTGTACAGTAAAAGGTATAGAATATTACATACTTCCGGATCATTTTAAAATCTAAACAGATCGAACAGAATGCAATGTTATGCTGTAAAAATTGCGTACTAGTAAATGAGCCACTTTTTGTCACTCAAAAAATAAAAAAAGTAAAAAATTTTAGTAAAAAAACATTGAACTTAGTCAATTTTGATAGAAAGTGGGTCAGAAATTGCATTTGATTTCGGCAAATTGGAATAATCTATCATACAATTTATTAGACATAAATACGCTTCAGTTAAAAATCAAGCCGTTTCCTGAAATCAAATTAATAATGAAATTTTGGCATAAAAAATATTTTAAAGTAACCTAAATTTTACTTTAATACTTTTAACTATTGCTCTAACTTTCTAATTGTTTTTCATTACTAAAGCCTACCTAATATTTTCACCATCACCCAGGGTTAACTGGAAGACAATGCCTTAAGGCATTAAGTTTAACCCTTTGTAACTCCTAGTTTAAGGTATTTGTAATAATAAATAAATCTCGCATTATAATTCTTGACGCAAGCTAAAAAGTGGCTAATGTATTAGATTAATTAATTAAAGATTAGTTATTTTGTGCAATGAAACTTATGGATAAACTGTAATTAAACTGCAAAATCTCTTATGTTGAATCAGGTAAATCAGCAAAAACGGCAAAATTTCGTATACGACCTCTTAACGGGCTTGATTTAATGACTTTATATGATAAAGAAACAGCAGTAAGTCACCGAAATCTAGAATCCAATTTAATTCATCGCGTAAAAACAGTCGAATTCTGAATTATCATAAATTTTCCTTATTCGCCAATTTTCTTAAAGATGTCGGAAGTCTTAGCGCGCTATGAACAGGCTTCCGATGTGGGTGGGAATTCCCATCTTCATTCTTTTCGTGATAACAAATGGCCTGGAAGAGATGGGGCACCGGGTATAGGGCTGAACGATCGGATATCTTCGGTAGAGATCGGCCATCTTCGGCAAAGTATGTCCGTTTCAAAGTTTTTAGAAGTTTGTTGAGGGTTGTGTTGAATGTATATTATATAATAAATCCTTTTTTTACCACTGCTGAGCACAGTTGCTCTCTCAGAAGTGATTTAAAACCCTAGTACATCATGCTGGTTAAATGCGGTTTACTTTCTTTCCGTGTCTTCTAGAATATTTTACGTAACTCTCAGGCATGCACGGCAATGGAAAACATGAAACGAAACATTACAATATTTTCCCTCACCATGGGTACATGAACAAATATAGATACAATAAATTTCTTAATTGGAGGGGCACGCCAAGGTTTGAACTCATGAACCCCTTGTCGGAGATCGACGTATTTTCCTCTTTTCATGTCCTACTTTGATGCTTCGATTTCATCTAGGTAGTGAGCGGTATTGATGGCATAGTATAAATTAACTTAACAAAACATTACAATGCACATAACTATTCAGAAGCGCGCATCGAAGCTTGAACTTGTGAGCGGAGACTGAGGTATTTACCATTTGACTACAACTGCTCAATTTTTATTCACCGTAATCTCTTTTAAGGTCTCGGAAGTCTTAGCACGTTATGAACAGGCTTCTGATGGCTGTGGGCGGAAATTCCCATCTAAATATGTTCTTTTCGTGAGAGCAAATGGTATGGAACAGATAGGGGCCGGAGATAGGGCTGCAAGTGTAGGTGTTGTTTTCGGGTAGCTTCGGGAAAGTTCGATAATCTTCGGAAAAGTTTAAAAGAGTTTAGAAGTTGTTTCAAGAGCGGCGTGCTAATCGATTGTGAGCAGTTTCACAAGTAAATATCAAATCATCAAACACAAATAATAATATTGATATAAAGATTAAACAATACTTGATTTAAATCAATTGTTGTTTTCATAAGCGAAAATAAGTGTTCAGTGACCACATTCAGTTGGTAACCATAATATTAATCACCCAATACCTTTGTGATCCAAAAATCACGTAGGTATATAGAAAAATAATTGAAGTTAAAAATTATTTAAATTTTAGGCCAGAATAGTGAAAATTATTAGGTTTACTGCAAATTGTACTAGAGTCACTATCACTGAGCTTATAAAAGATAAATAAAATAAATAATAATAAAAACAAAATAAAATTACTTGCTAAATAATTTTGTCAGCGGCTTAAAAGCATGGGAAGATTATTTTCCGCCAGCTTTTTTTCCTCTCAGTGTACAAACACCCATCTGCCGTCATCCCGGCCGCCGAGTTTTCGAGTTAATGAGCGTGACCACTAGAACGGGCTCGAGATTTTGATGAGCCGATGTGCTAGCAATACAAAACACATTTAAATTTGTCACACTGCCGTCGCACCGTCCGGTTATTTTATTTTGTCTATAATCAATTTTATTATTTATTACAAATAAACCGAACAAAAGGCAGACAGCCCGCGTGGTGTTAAGCGATCACCGTCGCCTATGGACACGGGCGGGGGACGGCAAGGGGAGCCACCCGAGCATTGCCGGCTTTGGAAGAGAGCTTTTTTACAGCTTTCTTGAAAAACCCCATGTTATATTTCACTAGGAATGCCTCAGCTGGAAGGTTGTCCCATAACCTACACGTCCGTGGTAAAAAGGCGCGTGCAAAGCGGACTGTGGAGGACCGCCACGAGTCCAGATGGTGCCGGTGGAACTTTAACCTTCGTCTGGTGGTATAATCATAGAATAGTGATGTAGGCATCAATTTGTAAAGTTCCTCAGAGCACTCACCATAGTAAATTCGGTAGAACTATTCGATAAGCGGTTCTAGCCTGTCAGTCTATCTTGAGTCGTTGACGATTCGGACTCAATTTTATTATTATAGTTTAATTGTAATAAAAATTACCAACAATATTAAATACTATATTTATTCATTAATAAAAAAACATAATACACCCCTGCGATGTATCGTTCACGTATTAGCGGATGTACAAAATTCTTCGCCTTCAAAGGTACAAAAGCAACAGAAGAAGTTGTCGCCTATTAAAGCTATACATCACTTTATTTACTTCCACTTCCACGCGTGACAGCTGGAACAAAGTATACCACCGATATCGGTTGCGGTGGACAATCGACCGCTGTCAATTCATCCTAAAATCGGTCCGAAATAAACTCGTTCTCATTGACGGTCCGACGACGGCAGCGGTGGACAAACGCTCTAAGCCTTATTTGCAATAAATACTATCCTATTATATTCTTTACCAAATATAGGCGTGAAAGGAAACGCGCACGCGCACTCACACAGAGTTACTTTATGTTACGCCACAATGTACCAGCGCTATAAAATACTTATATTTACGTCAAACGAATAGCTTGCAGTGACTTACATTTAAGCTTCAACAAAGGCTCCACAGGTAAAGCCTACAATAAACTGGTTCTCGACTTCACGTTTTATGGTCCGTAAATCTGTGTCTCTTGACGACGCGCTCAGTACATCTTAAATAATGCATGAGATTCACTTGCCTCCTTTATGAGCAAACAAACGATATTTACAAAGATTTTTGTTTAAATTACTTTTGTTTTTTGCGTCTGAGTTGATATACTGATGTGTTTTTAATTGCGTATTGAAATTTTACTCGATGTCTTAGCGTTTACGATATTTTACGATATTTTTCAAAATTTACTAAATTTCAAATTAATAAGGATGCCTCATATTTTCAAACTGTCTCTAGACAGGTGTAACTTTTTGTTTTTGAATTTTTAAATTCTTTATCAACAGCAATAAAACATTAATAGCCTCTTTAATAAAATTACATCTTATCTATGTCGCGATAACAACATGGCTAAGGGCTTGACCTAATTGACCCATTAAATTTCTAAAGCTCTTACATAGTAACAGTAGTGTCATTAATTATACGAGAATATTAAATAAGTCGTAAATAATGTGGTTGAAAAAAAGATGGCCTTAATGTTCACGTTCGACAGATAGTGTTCCGTATTTCATATTTTATAAAGAGTAGCAAAAAGGAGAAGCGCGCATGGCCCGGCGGTTAGCGTAGAACGCAAGCGATCTATGCGACTAAGCCAAACGGGCGCGGTCGGGTGTGAGATGGGTGACCGCTAGTGGCAAAAAATTTCATGCGCGTTTCCGTGCTTCGGAGGGCACGTTAAAACGTCGGTCCCGGTTGTTGTCGATAGATAAACGTTTGATAAAAGATAGATGTTTGAAAACATCCGACAGCGGGTTGGCCACTAACCCGCATCTCTACCAACCCGTATTGGAGCAGCGTGGTGGAGTAAGCTCCAGGCCTCCGCAATAATGGGGAGATACCCGTGCCCAGCAGTGGGACGTAAAAAGGGTTGCAGCCAGCAAAAAGGAATGTACAGCCCAGTTTTGGTTTCATTTTTTTTTGTAGTATCCTATGTATGGGGGGACTGGGGGGGGGGGGGGGGGGGGGTATTTGGAACTCTGTGTACGTATAGCTAAGTAGTATTATATGGAAATTACTTTTTTTCGCGGTAAAGACTTACGCAACTATATGAAACGTGGCATTTGTTAATGTTCAAGATCATATTTTGTCCATGCTGAGATACCACTAAGATCTTTATCAATTCAAAGTCTTAATATCTATTTAAAAAACATTAAGAAAACATCCCTGAAACCACGAGCTATCAGCTAACGTGAGTCCTCTGAAAACCTTTCGTTTTTTTATTTTTATTTGAATGGAGTAGCAGACGAGCATGCAGGCCACGTGGTGTTAAGTGGTCGCTGCAGCCCATGGACATCTACATACAACCTCAAGCAAGCATAGGTAAGTCTTGACTGAGGTCGTATGCAGTTGCGCTGCTACTCTGGAGGCTGGTGGTCGCCTCATGGGTGGCCGGCAACTGCACCTTTCCAAAAAAACACAATAGAATTGATTCACGGCAGAAGTGGGTGCAGCGGTGATACTTCCCCGGGCGAACCTAATAGTTCTACCACCTACAAAACTTATTTATCCTTGACAAACCTCAATTTATACTATTGGACTATATCCTCGTTCACCATCTCCAAGTAAAGTGTTGGTTTGTTACGTCTCAAGTAAAGTTAATTGGCAAGTGAAAGCTATGAGTACGGGTCAGTTTATCATACGGTTAGTGCACTCGAAGACTTTAACCGACAATTAGCGTACTTGTCACTTTACTTGAAGGTGGTGAAAGAGGCCCTAACGCATTTAAAGCAAATGCGGAAAGTACCAAAGTCGCGCACTGTTGCTAATAATGTTTCAAGTTGGTAAAATATCGCTTAGTTAAGTCAAGTCCAAAATAATATCAGAGGGCTTGATTTTAGTCAAACTGAAATCCCGGATCCGGTACCAGTCGCAGATTGTTACGCGACTGTTGTTGTGCGAGGTGTAGCATTTTCACAGTACGTTTCCTAAATGCGATCTCCACCCTTAAAGTCTAATCGAAAGATGTCAACTCCCTGACAAACGTAATTAGCCGTGTGTTGATTCATCTTGCTAAAACCTAAAGCTATGTCTGTAACCTTAGTCCTTAACCACATTTCCTATTAAGGGATCTTATCTCGAACTATCTTACTTTTTCCACGAGCTAACATGGTCATATTTCAGATCTAAACCTTCGCATAGGTTTATTCAATCAACGTTGACAGCGATCTTACTGCGTCAGATAAGTCTCCATCCGCCAGGGAACGCCCCAATTTCCTGGCCCAAGTCGTAAAAAGCAGGCTTATGCAAGTTTTGCTTCTTCCCGTCATATTTATGTTATCCAATCAAAGTTTTCCAATACAGAACCACTTGCAAAGTTCCAAGAGAAAGGGTTAGTTCTTAGATGTAATCGGATAAAGTTTGTCCGTTTATTTTTATTTTTTGTGTTACCCTGCGCCTTTTGTTTCGTGCAAACTGATTTTCTTGGTTGCAGCTTTTATTTAAAAAATGAAAATTGTGATTGTGTTCATTTGGGACCTTTAAAGTATAATCTATGCTGATATTATAAACGTGAAAGTATGTCTTTCTATTTGTCCAACAGTTCTACGGATGGACTTTATTTGTAGGGAGATAGTTTGTGTTCAAAATTGACAAAGGCTACTTTTTACCCGAAATATTTTATTCCGGGACCATTTTTGCGCCCAATTCTGTCGTAAGAAAATTTCTATCAGGTTTGTTTCTTATTGTGTATGGTAAAGTGCGGCTGCCAGACCGACTTACATGAAGTGACCATTAGGACAATACAAAGAGCTCCTTTCTCTGCCATTAGCCTGAATTTGCATCGTTATTGCACAATACAGATATTACTCATTATTCCAAGATTATGACAACGCTATAATCTCGCAGCCCGTCGTGTTTTTCGTCGAAACGTATGAAATGTGTTTTTGCCCATTCACACATAAGAAACGTGATCAGAATCGGAACTCATCATTGATTGATAGATTTTTTTTATTTTAGTAGCAGACGAGCATGCAGGCCACGTGGCTTTAAGTGGTTGCTGCAGCTCATGGACTTCTACATAAAACCTTCAGCAAGCATAGGCAAGTCTTGTCTGAGGTCGTATGCAGTTGCGCTGCTACTCCGGAGGCTGTTACCACACTAACATGAGGCGACCAACAGCCCACTGTCAAGCCGTAACGTAAAACGCATAACTACAAAAGAACGTACATTTCACTGTCGATAAGAACTAGGAACCTTCATGAAGTGTGTTAAATAATGATTATCTATCAAGACCGTGACCAAAACCAATACTTTGATTGAGGCAAGCTTCGTCAAACTTGCCCTAATTAATGTATTGGGTACTAGGGCTTAACACGATTAAGAAATTTCGCCACGGTCGATGTTACGAGTATCAATTAATAATATGTTTACTTAATAGCATTGTGGCTTAATTAATAAAATGACGGACATTTTTTCTTTATTGTATTAGTATTTAAATACTTTTATACAAAATACCAATTTTTGAATACTATTAGAAAACATCTTAAATCAAAACCATCTCTTTACTAGGATAGCTCACTAACTTTACTGACCGATTTCTGATCACTGATTTGAATATATTTAATATTGCCTGGTATCAACACAAAAAACGGGCAATAACTTGATACGAGTTATTTTCTAGTAATGTTTACTTGACATTGGCAAAGTGGTCAATCGAACGAGACACCATTCGTAAAGATAAAATTGGCATGGTCAACTCACTTCTCCCTTAAATGAAGCTGTGTACAACAGGATCCATAAAAATAAAGAGGATATAAAACTACGTGTACCATCTGGTCTCGATATCATGGATTGCACTAAATAAATGAAATAAAATAACAGAGATAGGTGTACAGAATGTTTTGGTTCCCTGTATCTTCGGGATTAAGAATAGAGCTACGGTATCCCCTGCCTGATCGTAACAGGCGACTAAAAGGGGGCTTCCGGGGATGCGGACGGTGAGAGTGGGAGTTTGACCCGTACAGCCAGCAGCCCCGGGAGGGACGGCGGTGTATGCGTGGCCGCATGCCGCCGTGAAAACCTGAAGGTGCAGGAGAGCACATCTGCTCTCCCGAAGATGGGCCCGTTCTGGGGCGCCGCGCGTGGAGGACACCGGTGTGTTCCAATGGAGATCCCGGAGTCCTCACAAACACAGAGGCAGGCCACCGAGGGGGTTTTAGTGAGGTCAAATCCCACATAACCCGGTATCCTCTCCCAAGGTGTCGAGTACCTTCTGAAGGTTTCCCCCCCGATACCAAAAAAAAAGGTGGTAGAACTATAATAGTTCGCTCGGGGAAGTACCACTGCTGCCCTCACTTCTGCCGTGAACCAACCCTGTTGTGTTTCGGTGGAAAGGCGCAGTTGCCGGCCACACTTACATGAGGCGACCACCAACCTCCGGAGTAGCAGCGCAACTGCATACGACCTCAGACAAGACTTACCTATGCTTGCTTGAGGTTGTTTGTAGATGTCTATGGGCTGCAGCGACCACTTAACACCACGTGGTCTGCATGCTTGTCTGCTACTCCATTCAAATAAAAAAAATATATATAGGAAAAACCACTTTACTGACTACTGTTTACTACACGAAGTCATATAAACGAAATACTTCTTAGCTTGTAGTACTACTTTACGACCCATGTTACTAGTTTATGTTATCGCCCTCAAGCGATGTAGAATAATTCTGACTAGAAGCTTTCCTTTGATTTTATGAAGTTGTTAAGTACAAGGTCTACTTACTTATACTATTATCTTTAATGATCTTACTTATAATGTGTTCATTCATTAATTTTAATGAGAAATTTTGATGAGTGGGCCCGGAAACTTACGAAAATGAGGTCGGGTACATAATTGGTATTTGAGTTTCTACAATGACCTAAAAACCATTCAGTACATACTTGACTAATGAAAGGAAAATTTGGGATCTCTAATAGAATATATTAATATTATCTATTTTTTTTTATTTTTATTTTAGTGATGCTTTGTAATAGGATAATTATTAGATCATTTTATTCAAATCAATTTTATCTACATGTCAATGTTAAAAATGTTTCATTAATATATAAAAAATAAAATCTTATCTAGTAAAGTTATTGCGGGAACTAAGGTGTAGTTGGACGTTGTAGACTTTTTTTTTCATTTCATTCGTGTATTTTTGAAATAGTACTGCCATTAACAAGTAACAATAAAGTTTTTAACAAAAAAATAGAACCGACTTCAAACGGTAAAAAATAAAATTGTTTAGTACCTACTTCTTCTTGCTTATGGTAATGACTGTTAAAACTATATTGGAGTCGGTGTCCATTCAGAACGAAAGGTACACTATATTTACTAAGACAGGATTTTTTTGATTTTACTACATTGAAATGCAACATGAGATGATAATTACTATCAATTAAATTAAAATCAAATGTGTGTGCCTATAATTTTGAATATCGGTCCACAAACGGCGGAGTAATCGGTGAACATACCTATATATATATATATATATATATATATATATATATATATATATATATATATATATATATATATATATATATATATCATACATACAGCCGAATACAGTACCTCCTCCTTTTGGAAGTCGATAAAAAAAAAAAAAATCTCACCAATAAAGATATTGGTAATGTCAGGCCTAGTAGACTTAGGGCTTGAAGATTCAGAAGCTTGGCTATACATGAGGTCTGAAAATGAAAATGAAAATGAAAATAATTTATTTGCACAAATATGGGTATTACAAAAGTTGTTTTATGTACATTTATTAGTTCGCCATATTTACCTCAGCGAGGTATGCAAATTTGGAGGACAGAATTAAAACGTATATTAACAGTATAACTAAAATTACTTATAACTAAATTTATTATAATTGAAGACAACGTTGATTTTATTTTAACCCATATTTTGCGGTTTTTATAGCGATGTTTTATCAATTCTACTATAATTATAAAAGGTGTTTATGTTTAATACGAGTTATATTTTTATCTGGGCCATCGGCTTTAGGCACCCAATTTACTGGGTTTTTATACACTGAGAGGAAAAAAAGGCGGCGGAAAAAAAACCTCGCAGGTTTTTAGTCCCGTAAACCCAAAATCCCTCACGAAGTTAAAGTTCGTCGTTTAAAAATTCAGATATCGAATAGTACGCTTTTGTAAACAAGAACGTTTTAAGTGCTCGTTTAAAATCACAAATTGTTTTAGACTTGAGGGATTCAGGTAGGTTATTATATATTTTTGGTCCCATGCAAAAGACGCTCTGATATCTTTTTCCATAATAACATGCTCTCTTCTTCGTAAAATTTTACATGAAAATGTTTTCGGTGGAATAAGCTATTCCCTAAAGTAAACAGTTTGATTGTTATGTGTTAAAACTTGCAATATAATGCTTATACGTTCATTAATACAACTCAGAAATACCACAGATTAGAATCGTATTGCACAAAACATTTTCTGAAACGTCTATTGCAGTATCCCGCTGAATATTGTATAGCTGGAAATTGCTTGCTTTGCTATTTAAATAAAAGATTCCCGACATTAGCTGTTGGCTCAACAGTCTTATTTACTCGACACTAAGGGAATGCTGACATTAAACTGTTTGGCTTGGCTGCAACCCTTTTTACGTCCCACTGCTGGGCATGGGTCTCTCCCCATTATTGGGAAGGCCTGGAGCTTACTTCACCACGCTGCTCCAATGCGGGTTGGTGGAGATGCGGGTTAGTGGCCAACCCGCTGTTGGATGTTTTCAAACCACCCATATGGCCTCCGACTAGGTTTAACGACTGCTATCTATTGACAACAACCGGGACCAACGGCTTAACGTGCCCTCTGAAGCACGGAAACGCGCATGAAATTTTTCTTGCCACTAGCGGTCACCCATCTCACACCCGACCCGTTTGGCTTAGTCGCATAGATCGCTTGCGTTCTACGCTAACCGCCGTTTACTATATCTATAATAGTGTTTGGACATTGTGGAATAAAGGAATCTAGGAACTTCATAGCGCTTCAAAATTGCATCAATTTCAGTCTATCAATATATTTGACTCGTTCGTCATAAAAGTTCTTGAATTTTGAATTATTTTCAATCTATACGTATTCTTTTATAACGTAATGTTGTGTGACGCTAAATTCAAATGACAACACCATCATACAGTTATTAAACTTTTCCTATTTCAATGTACTAATTACATGTACAGTAAGTAAGATAATAGTTTTAGTATAATACCAAGATTCAGGCCTTCTTGATAATGGGAAGAGACACGTGCACAGTAGTGTAGCGCAAAAATGGTTGCAACCATAATACTAAGTATGTATTGTATCAATATAAAAATGGACGCGGTGATAGATACTTAAACGTCCATTTTTTGGGCCATTACTATTTTGGAGTTTTTCACTAGAAAAGTAGAAATTAAATAACAATAGTGCTTAGAAAAACATTATCTCGAACACTCGTTGCATTATTTCACTGAATGCACCGCAGCAAATTGCTTGTTTTGTTATTTAAATAAGTGATACCGGGCTTTAACTGTTGGCTCAGAAACAGTTTCATTTACCCGACACTGAGCTAAAGCGAAAATAAATAATCTGTTTACTTATCTGTCTTGAACATACAATATAATTTGAAGGTATAAGTTTAACTATTTAGTTAAGCGTTTTAGGTTAAGTTGACACACATCCTTTAAGGGGTTGCAGTTGTAATCATTTCTGAATGATTCTACTATAAAATACTATACCACAAACTGATCGGATTTTTTTAAACATTGATGATTATTCTATGTGTTATTTTATGTTTTTATAGTGGATATTTTTTATTGGTCAAGACTCGGAAACTGCAGTTAACTGAGCATATTGGATCGTAGTAGACGATTGATTGCTAAGGAAAGAAGTTTTGGAATTTTTTGGCTTTTAGGAAATTAATAAAAGTATATATTTTATACGCAGTTACATTGCAGATATGCTTAAAAATGTATGCGTTTCTCTAGCTAACTAACAAGGTATAAAATCTAAGGGTTTATCAAAATTTATAGAAAAAAATATATAAGATAAGGTCCCGGGTAGATATACTGCATTTCGCATCCTACCATACTAGTTAATCATTCACCAAAATCCAGTATGATAATGAATCTCAAGAACACGACAAATTATGTACTGAGCTGAGAATTTTCATTAACATTAATGAAATATAAAGGACTCATTATGTCGCTTAATTATCCTTTCATTATTTGAATTGTTCCGTTTACCTGAGATACGGTCCAACTCAATGGTACAATTATTAAGTAATATATTTTAGCTGATATTATAACAAGCTCTGGTAGTAAATGAGAACGAATATCAATTCAAATATCAGTGTCCCGATTTTTATTTCCGAAGATTAATTACTATTGGGCACGTTTTTTGATTAATTTTATTTTTTGTACAGTATATAAAGCGTCGTTCTACCGTACAAATTAATAGAATGAAAAATGTATACTGTTTTCTTTTCAATGTTAATCATTCCATCCAAAACATAAGTCCTTTTAAATAAAAAATGTCAGCCGCCCCGGAACGCCTAGTATATGTGAAACATTAAATAATATTGCACAGATATTATGGAGTAAAGGATAGTTTATGAAAGGATATAAATATGGGTCAGTAAAAATAGGAGTGGTTAAGGATTAAGATTAAAGATTAAAGATTCTTTACTTCCAAATACAGATAGCACACTGCGTAAAGACCCTGCCTACTGCTTTAGTTTTCACTGTATTGCAGAAGTCAGTTCCTTCCCAGATGTAGTCTTATTACAACAAGATTATTGAACTAATACTAAACTAATAGGTACATCGTTAACATAAAACATAAAATAACTTAAAACTATACCTTAAGAAATAACTAGAAATACACTTATCCAGTGTGTGTGTGTGTGTGTGTGTGTTTGTGTGTGTGAGTTTGTGTGTGTGTGAGTGAATATGCGTGCATGGCTGCGTTACGTGTTTGTACGCGTAAGTATACACGCGCGCGTGAGTTTAAAGTGGTTAAAGAACTAAGTACATACATTTTACGTCTCTCACTCTTGTACGCTTGTACTCTTTGGTAATACAACTAAGATGTAACTGGTCTCTTTTTATTCAGTAAATCATAGGAGATTACGATGATGCTTTCTATATCACGCCAAGCATACTTTCGACATGTCAAAAATTAATCTCATCCACCACATTCGATGTTTTCTGATCAATATTTACATAATCATAAAGGCAATATGCAACGCCTTTAAGCAATTGTGAACATCACAATGTATATAAGATATTATATTGTTTAACTAGAACAAACTATATACATATACTAGCTGACCCCGCGAACTCCGTATCGCGTTTAAATATTAAATAATAATAATAATAATAATGGATAGCATATAAACCTTCTCCGTGAAAAAATACATATACATACCAATTTTCATAATAATCGGTCGAATAGTTTCTGAGTTTTGCGATGTCATATATACAAACATCCTCTTTTATATGTATATAAGATAACAACCAATGACAAATTTTCATTATAAACCTACATAAAATAAACATAAAATTGGTTTGCGGTATTGCCACTAATTCATACACACAAAAAAGTTCATAAAATTTGTATGACTTCAATAAAAGAACATTGTGACTTTACAGTCCAATAATCTGTTTTTGTTCTTTTATGCCGCGTGATATATTGTAGTTAAAACAATAAATTTTTACATCCCACACAGAGCGGGTCTGACATATATTTTATGTACACCCAGTTAGAGCATTCGTTACTCGACTATTCCCATCTATCTACGCCATAATATCGTGTGCACCGCAAACATTACTCAGTTCAAACCGGTTATATTCAGTTTAAAGCGGATCGAGCCACCTCGGTCTAGTTAATATCAGTTATAGAGCCCGACGCCTACGTTCAATATACAATTGCCAGGCGTTTGAATTAATGACATTGTATTGTGTCTTAGCAATCCAATTTATGCCATGTATCGAAATTTTATCGTTACTACCAGAAACTCGATAAATTAATTAAACAGAAAACAGAAAAATATCTATTAATTATCTTATAAAATTTATTATTTATTAAAATAACCAGCGTCTATGTTTCTAATTGTCCTTATTTTTATGGGACCACACAGACGAAAAATTACTTAAGCCTACCCAAAGGAAACAAGAATAATCCACATCGACTAAGAAATGTCGGAGTTCTATTTTTTCTGAGCTTGGTCAAAAAGATTTTATACCGTAACAATTCGTTACAATCACCCACTAAGTCGATTTTGTTAAGCTGTTATAAGATGGTGTTAAGAGTTTAACTAAAGCTTTAAATTTTTCTTCATTTGTACTTTATATATAGAGATTTGTGTTATCGCAACTGTCACACTTTAGAAGATAGTTATAGAAATTAACAGATGGGAGTTTTGGCGGGAAGTCTGAAATGTGTTTACGCATTTTGTTCTGTTGTTTTATTTACATTTTCTTGGTGTATTTTGGAGTTATATCGGATAAAGTTGATGGCGTTTTGTTCGATATTGGTTAATTATAGTGCACGAAAGTTGTGAAATAAAATAACAGTGCGGCAGTGCGATAGCATGTTTCATTCGGAATGACTCCAAAACTCCATCGGACACGTTCTAAGTAAAGTAGCCATCGCTTTACTTGAACATCTGACTTACTAGACTAATTGAAAAATATGTAACGGCAAATCAGTAAGTCATTAGTATGACTCACTGATTTTTTCTATGACTACTGATTGATGCAAAAATGTTACCTGATGCTGGCAATCTGCACAGAGTTTGCGATGCCAATATTGAAAAAATGAAATGAAATGAACTGATGAGATATCGTATAAACAGAGTTTTGGTGGGAAGTCGAAAAAGACATATTGAGCTCTTGTTTTATTTTCATTTTCTTTGTGTATTTTTGAGTTATATCGGATAAAGTTGATGGCATTTTGTTTGATATAGGTTAATTACAGTGCACGATTGTTTGTGAAATAGAATAACAGTGCTAAAATATGTTTTTTCTGCTTGCCTCCAAAATTCCATCGGACACGTTCTAGTAAAGTAGCCATCGCTTTACTTGAATGTTGGACTGACTAGACTGACTGATTACTGACGACTTACTTACTGACTTTGTTATTACTTCGTCCAGTATCATTGAAACTGGCAAAAAATTGATGCAAAAATTATACTTGACGCTGGCAGTATGCACAGAGTTTGCGGTGCCATAATTGAAAAAAATATCGTAAGTATAAACGTATTAGTTTTCCGCCTGTGGCTCCTCGTTGTCGGCTACACTTTTTTTTCTGTAGGACTGAGATATTTTCCCCTGTTAAATATTAACTTGTTTAACCAAACCATACAAAATATTCGGGTCAATCAGTATCACCGGTGGGATCTGAAAGTATAGCAAACAAACACATCGTAATTGTAATACTATGGACTCATATTTACCAGTCTACTTACTGAACTAAGAAAACAACACGTAAATAACATAAGCTGAGATCGTGCCTTCAGTCTAATGATCGGATCCATCCGCCATCGCAAAAACAAACCTGAGACGTAATTACTTTCAGGGAAATGAAAAGTATTTGGTAAAATTGGAGTTCTCGTGGAGAGTTGGATGGTTCTCGATAAGTGCAGAAGAAGTTCTTGAATATTTTAAAAAAGGAACGTTTTCTTTTTGTTTAGATGATGTATTTCTATTGCCGCTATAACAAAAAATACTTAAAAGTAGAAGAGAATAAGTATTTAAGAGGACTCCCATATAATTAACGTGATTTATAAGATAATGATACGGAACCCTACGTGCGCGAGTCCGACTTGCACTTGGCCGGTTTTTATTTTTACAGGGCAAATTTCTCCTCTCGAAAGTAGGCTTAGTGTGGATTGTTGAATATCGTTCCTTCAAGGAATTATGAGTATCTTTTGTTCTGCTTGGTGGTGGAAATTATCGTATTTAAATATCACGTTCATCGGAATTAAATATAATTTCCCTTACCGTCGAGCAGCGATAATTACGAACATGACAAATATCTGAGATACTCGCTGGGGTTTGAAATCGGCATCTCTGTGTCGGAGACAGCGGTCCTTATACCTCGGCTCGGTGGACAGCGATTAGACATTAGCTTCTTATAAACAATAGCCTTCCGCCAGCGGCTTCTAATGGTGAAAGAATTTTAGAAATTGGAACGGTAGTTTTTGAGTTTATTCGTCACAAACATACAAAAATACAAATCTTTCTTCTTTATAATATTAGTATAGAAACATGCATAAACAAAAGAGCGTTCGCTTAGCTAGTTATCAAGAGAGTCTGAAACACAGTGCGTATATGCGTGCAGAACAACAAAATTAAGTTGTTTTAAAACATAAATCCTAAAGAATTTCGAGCAGTTATGCAGAGCAATTAAACTTCTTATATTTTAATTTACGCAAAATAATAGTATTCTAAAGAGTATAAGAGAGAGAGAGAAACTACAAGAAAATATTTGGATTCTTGGTAGTCAGAGAATTATTTGAATAGGTCAAAGAATAATATTACGTAAATAACTCAGTGTGAATAAACATGGCCACCTAAGTCTAATTATCGGATTCATCGCAAAAACAATCTTAAGAACGTAATGTGACGTGTAAATGTTAGTACCGTAATGAGTTTTCGGGGAAAATTATTTTTCGCAAACACGAAGTGTTTCTAGTCGGTAAAGTAATAAATGGTAAAGTTTTTTTGAAGTAAAACCTTCTTTACCTTTTTAAGGATTGGTAAAAAATGAACACAACACCGCTAAAGAAGTTTTCACTTGCACTTTTTTGGGATGGGTAAACAATGTTAAACATGCGGCAGAACACCTAACCTGACCGGATATTCGTAAGACGGAGGGGGACAGCTGATGACTCGACTGCACTGAAGTAAATAAACGCTTAAATAAACGCTTCACACTCATAGCCCCACAGTAGGGTATATATACCTTGTGTTGTGGGTACCATGGACACACACAAAGACAGAAACACAAACACCCAGACCGAGAACAGAAATTTAAACTCCTCATTCAAATTTCTGTTTCACCGGGAATTAAATCCAACTGATTGGCAGTCCGTAATGATAACCATTATGCCACGTGGGTTGTCCAAATATTTTCATTTTTTCGTAAACTATACGTGTAAATTTACCACTACAGATAAATAAAAAAAAACAACGGATTGCACTCCGGCAGTGCTGGTAGTAGTGAAAACATTAACGTTACATTTTTAATATTTTGGAATGGTTAGAGAATAATTTCGCACGAATTGTTTTAATTTTCAGTATTATTTTTCATCTAGTACATTCAGTAGGTTTTCATCTAGTATTTTTTATAAAGTACTTACTCATTTTCTTTCACTATTTCTTCGTAATTTTTTTCATTAATAGATGCACTTTGTTCAATTTCCATATTTTAAAAACTTGATATACGCAAATTTTACAAGTATACAGACAGTCGAGCCATCAGCTGTCACCCCTCCGTCTTACGAATATTCGATCAGGCCACGTGTCCTGACGCGAGTTTAACATTTTTTACCCATCCCAAAAAAAAATGCACACAGCCGCTAAGGAAGTTTTTACTTCAAAAACAACTAAGGATTAAGAGGGAAAGTACATAAATCCTAGTGGCAAGTGAACTGGTGTAGAGATAAATCATACTCGTAGCGCAGCATTCACGGCGTTGGTTTGAGAAACGTACGCTACCTGGAGTCAGTGGTTTATAACTTTTTGAAATGTAACTTATCTAATTCAACTAGATTTGGGATTTTGGCGGGAAGTCGAAAACGTCATATTATGCTCTTCTTTTATTTTCATTTCCTTGGTGTATTTTTGAGTTATATCGGATAAATTTAATGGCATTTTGTTTGATATAGGTAAATTACAGTGCACGAGTGTTGTGAAATAAAATAACAGTGCGAAAATATGTTCTTTCGGCTTGCCTCCAAAATTCCATTGGTCACGTTCTGGTAAAGAAGCCATCGCTTTACTTGAATGTCTGAGTGACTTGACTGACTGAATACTGACGACGTACTGATTTTACCTACAGTTTCAACGAAACTGACAAAAACTTGTTGCAAATATTATTCTTGATGCTGGCAGTATGCACGGAGTTTGCGATGCCAAAATAAAAAAAAATCTAGATCTGGAGCAGGGAAAGCTCAGTTGCTTATAGGTAGTGGAACTCTAATAATTCGACCAAAGAAAAGAAAAGAAAAGAAAGAAAAGAAAAGAAAAACGATTTATTTGCGCAAATATTGGTATTACAGAAGTTGTTATATATATTTAAAATCCGCCATATTTACCTCAGTAAGGTATGCAAATATTTTTAAAGAAATAAAAAAGTATACTATTTTATATTAAAAAAATCAAAATATACTTAAATCTATCTATATAACTAATTGACTTAAATCTAAATAACAAGTTTATTTATTATGTTGACAAACCATGTTATTTATTTATCCCATATTTTGCGTTTTTTTATTTAGTACTTAGTTATGAATTTATTTAAACGGTGTTTTTCCCACGTCGTCGGCTTTGGGCACCCAATTCACTGCGTTTTTATACGCTGAGAGGAAAAAAAGCCGGCGGAAAAAAACCTCCCAGGTTTTTAGTTCCGTAATCCCTCACTAACTTAATTGTCATCGTCCAGAAATTCAGAAACCGAATAGTATGCTTTTGTATATAAGAACGTTTTAAGTGCTCGTTTGAAATCACAATTTGTTTTGGATTTGAGGGATTCCGGTAAATTATTATATATTTTTGGTCCCATGTAGAAGACGCTTTTATGGTATTGTTTAGTTTTTGACGCAATTGAACTCAATTTTGTATTATGTCTTTTTGATTTAAGGGTTTCATATTTATTTATATCTTTTTTAACCATTAAAGATATTTCGTGTATTTATAGCGATGGAAGCGTCATTATTTTTAAATCTTAAAAGTGCGGCTTACAAGAATCTATTTGATTTAATTGACATATAGAACGAATACATTTCTTTTGAGCTTTAAAATCCGTTTGGATTCCATTGCGTTACCCCAGAATATGAGTCCATATCTAAGAGTTTCACCAACATATGCATGATATGCACTAAGGACAGCTGTTTTGTTAACTATTTTTGATAGTTTATATAATGCAAATGAGAATTTATTTAACTGTTTGCAAACGTGTTCCTTATGGCATTGCCATGTTAGTTTATTATCTATATATAGACCTAAGAATTTAGTTGTGTCCGTTTCAGATATTATCTTTCCTTTATAGTTTATATTTATAGGTTGTCCGTATGTTATTCTATTTTTAAAAATCATTATATTGGTTTTATCAAGATTATTTTTAAATTATTTTTATTTAGCCAGTCTACTAATGATTCTGTTGGACAAAGACAATGAAAATAAAATTAATTTGGCAACTTTGTTCTATATTATCTATGTAAAAAAAAAGAAAAGAATTAAGATGGCTACTACCTATTGTACTGCGCTTACTTGCTTTTTGTGAATGTGTGTTGGAGTTGAAATAAAACTACAGAGTCAAGTCAAATAATATCACTTTTTATTTAAACCTATCAAGAGGTTATGGGCCCAGGCTCGTAAATAACCGGATATAAAATAAAAAGTGAGAAGAATACTGCGCGTGAAATTACCGGCCTGCACCCGGCATTTGCTTTTTGAGGTTAAGAAAAATTGCATGCGGGTCACGGGTGTGAAGAAGCGATCACGAGCAGGAAGGAAAGCAAGGAGGCGAGAGTAAAAATGGACGGAAATCTAAGCATTATTAAGTTGGAGGGTCCGAAAAACTGGAACATATGGAAGTTTCAAACAACAGTCGTATTACGAGGCCAGGATTTGCTAAGTGTGGTCGAAGGAAAATTAGAAAAGACTGAAGAAAATAAGAAGGCATGGGATACAAAAGATGCCAAAGCTCAAACTATAATAGTCACACGTATTAGTGAAGAAGTTATGATACATATAATTACATGTACCACGGCCGCTGACATGTGGAATAAGTTGATTGCCGTATATGAACAAAAAAGCGAAACCACCATACACATATTACAACAACGCTTCTTCCAGTTTAAATATGAAGAGGGAATTCAGATGTCTCTATTCTTGTCTTAAATTAAAGAAATGCAAAATCAGTTGCGGCAGTTAGGCGAAGAAATATCCGATAAGTTTGTTGTGACAAAAGTGCTAATGTCGTTGCCTGATTGCTATAAGCATTTTGTTTCTGCCTGGGAGTCGGCCCCGGATGAAAAACAAACATACAACAATCTGGTGGCTAGATTATTAGTTGAGGAGGAACGTATGAAGGAAAAAGCTGAAGAAATACCGCAAACATCAGCATTTGTTGCGAAAAATACAGTAAACAAGAAAAATGTGAAATGCTATAAATGTAATAAACTTGGACATTATCAGTCGGAGTGTAGAAGTAAGGTGAAAGAAAGCAATAAAACTGATATGGTAAATAGATCGGGTAAAAGATGTTTTTACTGCAATAAACTTGGACATCTCAAACATGAGTGCCGATATCGGCTAAATAAAGAAAGTAATGCATTTGTGGTGTCAGGGTCAGCTGATAATAGCATGGTGGAACAATATACACATTCAAGATGGGTGGTAGACACAGGTGCTAGCGAACATATGTGCCGTGAAAGGCAATTGTTTACATCATATTCATCCCTGGATAAGAAATTTGTAATAGTGGGAAACGGATCGGCAATTAGTGCATTGGGTTGTGGACAGGTGGCAGCACAGTTGTTCAATGGACATGAGTGGATCGAAACCACGTTCGAAAGTGTGCTGTTTGTACCAGAGCTTAAGACTAATTTATTGTCTGTGAACCGAGTGACAGGTAAAGGTTATATTATGAAGGCAGATGAAAACAAATGCTATTTCTACAAAAAGAAAAAGCTTTGTGCAGTTGCAAATCGAAGTGGAAACATGTATATTATGGATTTGCGCCTGAAATGTAGTATGGTAAATACAACTCAATTGAAATTGAACCTAAGTGAGTGGCACGAAAAACTTGCACACCAAAACATACAACATGTGAAAAAGGTGCTTGCAAACAATAATATTGAGGCAATCAATGATTTTGTCGGTAACTGTAAAGGATGTTTAGAGGGCAAAGCATACCGTTTGCCTTTTAATACAAGTCAAACAACGACTTCAAGGACTTGCGAATTAATTCACGCCGTTTGCGGTC
The DNA here is from genome assembly GCA_911387765.1 of Pyrgus malvae. Taxonomy (NCBI): domain Eukaryota; kingdom Metazoa; phylum Arthropoda; class Insecta; order Lepidoptera; family Hesperiidae; genus Pyrgus; species Pyrgus malvae. The sequence goes on along the minus strand of OU426950.1, from coordinate 28,739,074 downwards.
CCATGGAGCAGACGTCTATTGGAGGAGCAAAGTATTTTCTTCTTCTGAAAGTTGATTATTCAAGTTTTAGAACTGTCTATTTTTTGAAAGGGAAGTATGAAGTCAAGACCTATGTTGTGAAGTTTATAAAATTGAGTAAAAATATGACAGGTAATAAGATTTTATACTTCCGGAGTGACAATGGCTTGGTGTTCGCTAACAAGGAAATGAGAGAGTTGTTTGCATGCTGTGGAATTGTACATCAGACGACAGTCACCTACAGCCCAGAGCAGAATGGTAAAGCTGAACGCGAAAACAGAATATTAGTGGAGGCAGCTCGATCACTATTATATGCTAAAGGACTACCAAAGAAATTATGGGCTGAGGCAATAAATACTGCATGTTATGTATTGAATAGAACAGGATTTAGTGTTGATAAAATCAAAACTCCATATGAGGTCTGGACGGGCAAAAGTTTCAATATACAAGACTTAAAGATTTTTGGTACACCTGTATTCGTACATATTCCAAATCAAAAGAGAACAAAATGGGACTCGAAAGGTGAAAATGGCATCATGGTTGGCTATGGAGACGAAACAAAAGGATATAGAATATATTTTGAGAAAAACAACACTGTTCAGATAAAGAGAGATGTAATATTTTTAAAAAACTCAAATGGCATAAATCATAATATTTTATTGCAAGATGATGAAGAAGAGAAAGAAATGTCAAACCAAAATGTGGATATTAATTTACCAGAGGAGGAGTCAAGCATTATTTCTGAAGGTTCGGACATAGGCAGTGTGTATGAACCATGTTCAAGTGAAGAGTGTAGTGATGATGAGGCAGGCATCACCACACAGCCTAGAGAGCATAGCCAGCGAATAAAAAAGAAAACATCATTTTACAAATGCAACAATGCAGTCTTGTTAGATGAGGATGAACCGAGAACATACCAGGAAGCTATGAGACATGAAAATGCATCAGAATGGGAAAAGGCGATTAAGACAGAGCTAAACACTCTAGCAGAAAACAGGACATGGGAATATTGTGAGAAGCCAAATGATTGTAAGGTAATTACTAGTAAATGGGTATTTAAAATTAAGTATGTTAATGGGGTAAAACAGTTTAAAGCTAGATTAGTAGCAAGAGGTTTTGAGCAAAATGATATAGATTTTAATGATATTTATGCACCGGTGGCAAAACTAACCACTTTTAGATAGTTTGCATCTATCGCAACTATGTTAAATTTACCAATCCATCAAATGGATGTCACTGGAGCATTCCTTTATGGAGAAATTAATGAAAATGTATATTTACAATTACCAGAAGGGGCATTTAGTGGCAATAAAAGTGTTGTAAAATTAAATAAATCTTTATATGGTTTGAAGAAGTCCCCTAAGTATTGGAACAATAGGTTTAACTCAGTAATGATGAAAGAGAATTTTATAAAGTCTAAGTGTGATTCTTGTCTTTATGTGAAGTGCAATGGTAAAGATAAAATTTATGTATTATTGTATGTAGACGATATCTTAACTTTTGGAACAGAGGAAAACAGTGTTAATAAATTTAAAGATATGTTGTGTAGAGAATTTAAAATGAAAAATCTAGGTTTCTTGTCAGAGTTCATAGGTATTAATGTAAAACAAAATTTACAGTCAGGTGTAACTGAATTGTCACAAAAGAAATATTTAGAAAATGTTTTGAAACGCTTTGAAATGGAAAATTGTAAGCCAGTATCATCCCCTATGGATCAAAACTTGAATTTAATCAGGATTGTAATGAAAAGTCAGATAAAGGTATAGAAAATTTATGTAGAAAAATAATAGGTTGTCTTATGTATGCAGTGTGTGGTACAAGGCCAGATTTGTCTGTATCTGTATCAATTCTAAGTAGGTATCAGAATAAAGCTAATAAAATGTTACTGTCAGCGTTGAAGAGAGTGCTAAGATATATTAAACATACATTAGATTATAAACTTGTTTATAAATGTGATGGTAACAAAAAGTTAATTGGATATTGTGATGCTAACTGGGGTGGGGATTTGGTTGATAGAAAATCCACAACAGGGTTTTGTTTTCTTTTTAAAAATTGTACGATTTCTTGGTGTTCTAAAAAACAATCTTGTGTTAGTGTCTCTTCCACGGAGTCAGAATATAATATATCTATGAGTATGGCTGCTAGCGAGGCTTGTTGGCTGATAAACATATTAAAAGATTTCTTTCCAAATGAAAACATGTGTCCTGTTACAATGTTATGTGATAATCAATCTGCTATTAAAGTGGCCAGTACAGATTGTATAAAAAGACTGAAACATATAGATATAAGATACCATTATGTTAGAGAGTTAATAAATAGTGAAAAGATTGTTGTAAAGTATGTTAAAACAGAAGATCAGTTAGCAGATGCATTGACTAAACCGTTGAATACTATATCATTGTTAAAGTTTGTTAATATGTGTAACTTAAAAGGGGTGTAAAATTTAGATTAATTATTATTACATTGAAAGGGGGTGTTGGACAAAGACAATGAAAATAAAATTAATCTGGCAACTTTGTTCTATATTATCTATGTAAAAAAAAGAAAAGAATTAAGATGGCTAATACCTATTGTACTGCGCTTACTTGCTTTTTGTGAATGTGTGTTGGAGTTGAAATAAAACTACAGAGTCAAGTCAAATAATATCACTTTTTATTTAAACCTATCAAGAGATTCTAGTGCATTGTTTATTTCTGTTTCATAATTACTTGTGTTATCATTGGTAAATACAACTGCACTATCATCGGCAAAGAGTATCATCGGTTGTTTTATGACTGTGGGGAAATCATTAATGTATATAAGAAAGAGTAATGGACCTAAAATACTTCCTTGAGGCACTCCGTAAAGTACAGTCCTAGTGTGAGAGTAGTATTTTTCTTGAGTGTTTGTCATATTATTGATTTTTGTAATTTTTGTCAATTGTTCTCTGTTAGTTAGGTAAGAATTGATTAATTTTTATGCATTATCTCTTGGCTGCAACCCTTTTTGCATCCCACTGCTGGGCACGGGTCTCTCCACCTTATTGGGGAGGCCTGGAGCTTACTCCACCACGCTGCTCCAATGCGCGTTGGTGGAGATGCGGGTTAGTGGCCAACCCGCTGTCGGATGTTTTCAAACCGCCCATAAGGCCTCCGACAAGGTTTGACGACTGTTATCTATTGACACAACCGGGAGCGACGGCTTAACGTGCCCTCCGAAGCACGGAAACGCGCATGAAATTTTTTGCCACTAGCGGTCACCCATCTCACACCCGACCGCGCCCGTTTGGCTCAGCTGCATAGATCGCTTGCGTTCTACGCTAGCCGCCAGGCCATGCGCGCTTCGTTATCTCTTACACCGTATTTTTCTAGTTTATTAATTAATAACTTATGGTCCACGAAAACAAATGCTCATGTCATATCCATATACAGACCCGTAGCTTGTTTTTTATTATCTAAACTAGTCATTATCTTTTGCAAGAAGTTAAATACTGCTGAAATAGAATCAGCTCTCATCAGCTAAAATAGAAAATTTCTCAAAATAAGTATATAAATTATTATGCAGTACTCTCTCAAATATTTTAGAAAATATTGGTATCAATGCAATTGGTCTATAGCATCCCATGTCTTGTTTGTCTAGTTTTTTTAAAAATAGGCTTTATTACAGTTACTTTTAACTTGTCTGGGAAAGTACCAGTTTCAATACTTGAATTTATAATATCGGTCAATACAGGGGCTATTATTTTTGACACCTTTTTAATTATACTGGTACATATGCCATCATACCCCGTGCTGTTAGTATTATTTAGATTGTTTATAATTGTCATTATTTCATCAGCGGATATTGGCTTCAAGAAAAGGGAGTTATAATGATTGTTACTGATTTTGTATTTTGAATGATTACTATTAATGTTACAATTATTTTGAATTTGGTCTAGGAAATAATTATTAAATTCTTGAGCAATTATTTGAGGGTCAGTAACTACATAATTTCCTACTTTAATCTGTTCAATATCTTGTTTAGGGACGTTAATAGTGTGATCATTTATTACTTTCCACGTAGCCTTAGACTTATTATGAGCATTCCTAATGAAATAGTCGTTTTGAGTTTTTTTTTAATTTAATAATTGTTTTTAATTTTCTCGATTAAGCTTTAAAACTGTTTTTTGATACTGCGTTACGAGATACTCTATATTTCCAAAGTAAAGACCTTTTAATTTTTGAACTTTTTAATACCCTTTGAAACCCATTTGGACCGCTTCTTAGTAGAGATTTTAACTTTAAGGATAGGAAAACAAAGGTTATAAAATAATTGAAACGTTTCGTGAAATATATTAAAAGCAGTGTTAGTCTCTTTACTTGCATTTACATCTTGAAAAGTTAAATTTTTCAAACAATCTTTAAATTTATTTATATTTTCCGCACTATAATCGCGCCTGTAGGCATACCAGTGTGTGACTAGGCAATTTCTTTTTACAGGGCACTGTAAGATCTGTGCTGTATGATCCGATAACGCTAGTTCAACTACAAATGACTTACAACCTTTTATGTTATGGGCAAAATTGTTAATGCAAGTTTTACTACAAAACCGTGTTGGAGTCTTTATGGATAGCTTAAGATTAAAAGAATCAAACATTGCCTCAAATTCCAATGTTATTTTATTTCTTTTTAATAAATCAATATTAAAATCCCCGCACACAATAACTTTTTTGTTTTATTAGCAGACTTTACTAAGTAAATTTTGCATATTATTGAAGAAATAATCATAGTCGGCTATACTATTTTTTGGCGCTCTATATACACAAATAATAACAATATTATGCTCTGTAAGCTCTATAGCACTACACTCTAATTTGTTTATTATGTTAAAAGCTTGAATTTCTTGTAAATTGCGAAATTTGTGTCCATTACGAATTAATATACATGATCCGCCGTTCCTATTATTTCGCAGACTGTACGATGCAAGGACATAGTTTGATATATTTAAAAAGCAGGTATCCGATTGGATCATGTTGTGTTCAGTTATACACAGAACACTCACTTCTACTGTGAAGCAATGCTATTGTCTTTGGGTGGAAAGCTGTGGTTACTTGCCAGTCGGGAGACGCCCAACAGCCACAGGAGTAGCACCGGAACAGTATAAGACGTCAGAAAAGACGTTAGACTGCTTGTAGTAGGGAGCCCACGAGGCTAATTGTGGATTTGGTCGAGCGTCATCAATATCTTTTATAGCATCAGTATCAATATCATTATCTTTTACCACCCAATGGTAGGAAGATTAAAAGATTTTGTGACGTTTTTATTTAACCAGTCGGAAGAGCGCCTATAGATTTTAAAAAATATATACAAATGTATAAGTAAAAATTACGACAAATATCGATCAATAGTAGAATAAATTAAGTTCATGGTAAGTCATATTTCAATAATCTGATGATTTTAGTATGACTGTATACAAAATAGCGAAATAAAATAAAGCATTTTGGCAATCTTGGGAGAGTTCAAATTTTTATTATATAAAAAGTCAAGGTTCAGCGGTAACAGGGTATTCTAATCTGACCTTTTTGACATCCGGAAGTAAGATAAAAAAATACTCTATCTATATACCTAGTTTTTTTTTTAATCGTGGCAGTATGCAAGGTGCATGACTGGATGCAAGTTGTACCCCATATCTTAATCTGACGCGCTAGAGTAAATCGAGACAATTCCCTCTTGGGCTTGGACTATTGAGGTCATAAGTATGAGTAAGTTTGGCTGACAACGGCACCTTTCTACCGAAACACAACATAATTGTTTTTCGGCAGAAATGGGTAGTATGTATACCCCTAGTACTGTAAATATAGTAGCAATGTTAATGTTTTTGGGAACGAGCGCAATCGACGGCGAACAAAATACATAAGACAAAATACTAAAACGCACGAATAAGTCATGACTCAGTCGAACACATTTATCATGCCGCGTTGAGTTACGACTCATTGCGCCCATAAACTGAGTAACCAACAACGCTCGGCGTCAATAAACAGAGTATCGTATTGTAGGATGTTAGATTATTTCTGCTGTAAGATGTAACATTGCATTATTACCGTAAGGATTTTATTGTTTCAATAGTCTCAGCCCTCCGAATCTTATTAAATCCCAGTCAAACAAAATACTTGAAACAAAAGTGCTAAAACACACGAATGAGTGTATATAATAATATATATAAATATTATAGTGTATATAATAATATATATAATATATAAACTCAGCCGAATTATTTATCAAGCCGCGTTAAATTATGATTTACTGTCTCAAAAATCTTAGCAACAAACAACATTCAGCGTTCATACATAGTGTTTCTTTTTGCAAAAGTATTTTAACTACTGAGTTCAAAATTGTATTTATAATAAGAAAATGTATCTAAATATTATAAATCTTTATACATTCTGTAGTCAACAAAACACAAATCTAAGTGCTAAAATTCACGATATTTCATTCATGACTTAGCTGAGACCATTTATCATGCCGTGCTGAGTTGCGAGTAACTGCCCCAATAAACTGAATAACGAACAACGTCAGGCATTTGTAAGTAGAATATAGTCATATTTCTACTACAGAGTTTGTATATTGTACTATAAAAATGTGGAAAATGGGTTCTAAAGCTTCTAAGTGTTACTGAATACAAGAGTTGAAACATAATATAATAAGTGATGGTTCAGGACTATTTATCATGCAACGTTGAGTAATGAGTCACTTCACCAATAAACTGAGTAAGGAATGCATTAAATGCATGCATGTAATTTTATCCTCATAAGAATCTTACTAATGTAATTTAAAAACTTCTAGTCTTACTAAAACAAGTGCTGATACACAAGCTAAGTCATGACTCAGCCGAGTGTATTGATCACATCGCGTAAAAATACAAGTAACTGTGTGATGTAGTATCTTCTCATGTCATAAGTAGAATATTGAATTGAAGGACAGGTGGAGTATTGAAATTATTACAGGAATAATAAAATAACGTTTCACACTCATAGCCCTGCAGAAGAAGACAAACAAAGGCAAGAACTGACCGAAAGAAAGGCTGATAGAAATTAAAATTTAAAAAAGCTGAAGCGTAAATTCGTGATTCCAAATTTTACACGTTGGGTATCGAACCTGAAAGCCGAAATTAACTGAATGAGTATTGTAAGTTTTATATAACCTTTATCAGATTTCGACACGCGCATGAAATGCGCATAGCCCGGTGGCTAGCATAGAACGTAAGCGATCTATGTAGTTAAGCTAAACGGGCGCGGTCGAGAGTGAGATGTGTGACCGCTAGTGGCAAACATATCATGCGCATTTTCGTGATTCGGAGGGCACGTTAAGCCAACGGTCCCGGTTGTTGTCGATAGATAACAGTCGTCAAACCTTGTCGGAGGCCTTATGGGTGGTTTAAAAACATCCGACAGCGGGCTCCACCAACCCGCATAGGAGCAGCGTGTTGGAGTAAGCGTCAGGCCTCCCCAATTATGGGGAGAGACCCGTGCCCAGCATTGGGAGGTTGCTGCCAATATACAGAGATTTTAAGTATATTTTTCAGTAATAATAATATATTCAATTCAATTTAATGTTAAGATGTTAGTTAGCATCTTATCATCTATGTTAACAACCAAATTCAATCAAAAAATTAGAAATATAACAATTATAATTATAACAAAATAAAATTCAATCAATTAATTTCAATTACAAATTCTATAAAATATAGTATTATATTATATAAAAAAATTAAAATATTATATAAAATTCAAAATTTATTTTACTATAAACATTATTTTTCTTGATTGCATGTGGCGTTTGTTGTGCATTGTACATAACAATGTATAAAATAAAGTTCATCAAAATGGGATAAAGTGAAGTAGCTCATAGTCGTAAATAAATCCAGTGTAGAGGTGATCATTTACCGGAAGGAGAGCATTTGTCGCTCTATTTGAGCGGCGACATTCTCTGTAGTGTCCACCTGATATACATGTAAAGCTTTTATATTGTTCATTTTAAATAAAAGTGATATATAGTGCCGAAAATATCAGAAAGGCGCGAACAAGGACTGCATTTAAGGGTATGTTACGTAAATACCTATTAGCGACTAAATGATGAGTCAGTGTAAATACGCTTTCTGTCCGCCACATTTTGGTATTATAAACGAGTGTCTTTATCTAGTCATGTATGTATGTATGTATGATTGTATGTATGTGTGTATGTATGTATTTATGTATGTATATATATGCATGTGTGTATGTATGTATTTACATATGTTGGTATGTTTACATATACACTTACCAGAATGTTTGACTAAATTATTAGAATTGTTAGTTACTTTCACTTAAAAAACCTTCTCGTAGTATTCCTGCCTACCTTAAGTTTCTCACCGTCACCCAGAGTTGACTGGCAGAGAATGCCATTAGGCATTAAGTTTAACCCTGTAACACTTAGTTAAGGTGCTACAAAAATTAAATAAATAAATAAATAAATAAATATAGTGATAAAAGTGATATATAGTGTATAATACCACTTTTGTGTAGTATTGAGAGTTCTTCCTTATTAAAAAAAAAGAGATTTATGTTTAAAATTGATAGAGTTGTACTTAAGACTAATATTTTTTGTATTATCTACCATGCGTCTTATAACACTTCCATTTAAAATTTGCTTATAACGTTCAGGGTTCTACAATCCTCGGATAAAACAATTCTTTGAATGAATGTTAACGCTGTTAAGGTTACTGATTAACATAAAAAAGGAAAGCGATAATATTACTTACTTGACTTATAACTTTATCTGGGAATGGATAAATCGGCTTTTAGATTATAAACTTTAAGATATTAAAAAGATAATGCATATTTTGTTTTAAATTTAAGTGTTAAAAACTATTACATTATTTTTGAAGCAGAGATAACATAAGAAATGAAAGATATCCGAAAGCAGATAAAATATTCCGAGTACATCTCTGGTTTTACCTTCTATCTACGCGTCGTAGCACTGCGCTACGCCATAGCAAACGTAGACGTGTCGTAGCACTTGACATACTTTTTATTTTACGCCCATTATCTCACTTGTTTCAAGGTATTGTTCTATATTTTTATTGTCTTCGCTGTAACATTGTTTGTAACTTGCATCTTCTTTTGTGTATAATTTCACAAGCAGTTGTGTTAGAAATGTGTTAAGATCGTTTGTTTATTTTTAAGAAGGAATGACTTCCTGAAATGTTTCCTATATATTTTTGTAGTTACAATTTTCTATATGTTTCAGATGATACGAGCTTGCAATAATGTGTAAATTTGTGTTGACTAAATGTATAAAATATTTTTTAATGTCACTAGTACAAATCGTTCGTTTATAAGAATGGAGTTTATACTACCTCATCATCAACATCAGCCCATTACTAGACATATGCCTCTACCAAGGCGTGCCACTGAGCCCGATCATCGGCTCTACGCATCCAGTTACTTCCCGCCACCCGGCGCAAATCGTTGCGCCACCTCGCATGCTAGCTACATTTCGCATTCCGCACACCGGCTCCAAAAATAACAATAACTGTACCTACATACATTATAATGATAAACACAGATCGTACCTACATATTGATGAGTAAGTAAATGTAAGTTGACTATTGAATTGGAGAAGAATACGCAGTGTACACTAACATTATAGTTATATATTAAACGACTGTACTCACGTCAGTTTTTATCGGATCTGCCGACATGTTTCGGTCCTGACCGAGGACCTTCTTCAGGAGCTCCCGCCGGTCGCGGTGGCATCGCGGCGGTGGAAACATGTCGGCAGATCCGATAAAAACTGACGTGAGTACAGTCGGTTAATATATAACTATAAAGAATACGCAGTTATTTTATTACTTTTTAGTGCATATTAATTTATCTTAGAATAGTTTTCTTTTATAGTAAGTTTTTTGTTATTTTTTTTATTTGACACAGAAAACAAAAAGAGTATTGATGTCTGCAACTGACTGACTAAGCGTATGTTTGTAATCGAAATAGAAAAAAAAATTGTTTTGTTCTACATAAAAATCAAACAATGGATATACTAGCATAAAATTAATTGGATTAAAATTTAACCTATTGATAAAAATTGATAAATTTTCTTACTCTGACTAAGATTGACTTATAGGTAATTTAAAATTTAATTTAAGCAATAACCATAACACATGATTTTGTCCAATTCCATTCATTCGTTTAAAAAGTCGCCTCCCAATTGAAGAACATAGAAACTCAACATGAATGGGATGTTCATTCAACATGTCCGCCATAACACTCGACCGAGCTGACAAGTGGCTCGCGGCTATGACAAATGATTTGACAAATTGATTGGTTTATGGTTGGCTATGGCTATGATTTTGGCGTATGGTTTGTCGTGTGTATGTGGAGCTGTGTGTTGTTATGTTTACTAACATTAGTTTTTAAGATTTCTATTATTACTAACCAAATATGGATGTGTAGTCCGGAATAAATTTATTATTATTATTATTTTGTTCGGGCAACCGAAGAATATGTGCGCTTTATGTGCCATCCCTATACACATAGTATCGTAATAAGCGTATTTAAAGGCGTTTTCCGTTAAATAAAATGTTGTAAAATGATAAGTCAAGAAATTTAATTTTTTTTGTAATCCTTATCCATTTTTGGCCCTTAAGTGTCTAGTATAATTTTCTGGCATTTCAAAACATCAATTTTTTTTCCAACCCTTTTCAAAGTATCTTTCTTTAGATATGGATACACTACAGAATACAGCAGAGTTTTAACCAATTTCCACCACAGCGGTCAGGTAGGATTGATAAACATGACATGCATAAGTACCAACGCGTGATCCAGACAGACCCTTTTTGAACTCCCAAAAGTTTAGCCTCCGTGGCGTAGTGGGTGATGAGCCGACTGCGAAGCGTGAGGTCGTGGGTTCGATTCCCACCCAGGACAAATATTTGTGTGAAGAACATGATTATTTGTTCTGTGTCTGGTTGTTAATTTATCTATTTAAGTATGTATTTAGAATTATATGTATAAGTAAGTATGTTTATCAGCTTTCTGATTACCATAGTACAAGCTCTGCTTAGTTTGGAATCATATGGTGTTGTGTGAATTGTCCAAAAATATTGATTTTATTTATTTATTTATTAGTTTCACGTTTGCAAGGAACGATTAACCAATTTTCACTACCCCGACTTTGTTTGATGTGAATTAAGAATTTTTTATTTTATGAAAAAGTCATATTGTTTGACATTCTTTTATCTAATACTATTCGTTCCTTTTAAAATGTTACCATGCACATAATTCACACGCAACATGAATGGGATGTACATTCAACATCGGACATGTGGACCCTAACACTCGACCGAGCTGACAAGTGGCTCGCTGCTATGACAAATTGATTGGTTTACGCTCTGGCAACGTAGCAATTTGAGCAGTCTATCCATGTATCTACATACTGTGGATAACTTATAGAATACATATTATTCTATGCAGGGCATTTGTTTCATATCAGTCAGTTGCGTTTAATTTTATGTGACCAAATCAGTTATGTAACTTATATTAATAATATATATTTTAAGAACTTAAATATCCACAACAATGGCTTGTTATCTTAAAGGTAAAACAATTTAATACTCTTATTTTAAAATTAATGCTATTTTGATGTTCTTCGAAATATATATGAACATTTATTTTTTAACATACGTTAATGCTTCGCCAGTGAACTTGTTATTTTTTAACGTCCCACTGCTGTGCAAGAAACTCAATTGCGTATAAGACTCGTGCACGTTGGGATTTATTTATTTATGTATTAAAATATTTTACATGTAATTAAAATTACAGGGCAGCCCACACAAAACAAAATGTAAATTGAAATGAAAATAAGTGGTCATCTCAAAAATCACTTAATTATCACGAATATAAGTAAAAATATTGTTTTAAGTAACTATTCCAGATTAAACTATTATAATATTTATTATAGATCATATTTAAAATGTCAGTATGATAATATATTTTAATCCCAGTGACCCGGGCATGGAATAACGGCGGTGTTAACTCAGTCGGTTTATAGAACACGGTTACAGATAATTAAACACGTCAACCTAGCAGAACGCGGCTGACAAGTGGTCGCTCGCGGAATGATGGATGCTCTCAGAGCGGGAATTGATTGGGTTCTGCGCAGTGCTCAAAATGGGTTACGTTCAGTTTGACTGCTATTGAAAAATACTAAGTAATAGTTTACAATCATATTTAGTTCAATCATAATTAGCTTTCCGTTCGTGACTCCGCTCGCGTGATCTTTATATTTTTTCCCATAGGAATGAGATAAAACATTCGGAAAAAAGTAGCTTATGTCACACTCCAACTTTAAGTAGAAACGAAAGAAAGAAGGAAATAAAAATGATTTATTTGCGCATTTAAGGTAAACATCCGTACTATCGTAAATTTTTCTAAGTGTTCCGGTATTCATTCGCATTGACTCTTTTTCTATGGAATAAAGAGTACTAGTAGCTACGCTGTCTACAATATAGACGTTCACCTTGTAAGTTTTACAAAGCTGTTTCATTTCGTAGTAATCGAGAATTTTACGTGATGTTCCATTGTTGTTGGAAAATCGTCTTTATTCCAATTCGATTTAAGTTTAATAAAAACGTCGCTCCACCACTCACTGCGGCTGACAAGTGGTCACTTGCAGAATGATGGACACTCACTGCAGGAATTGATTGAGCTCTGCGCAGTAGATATATACATAGTTAACATACTTGGTTGGTACTGGAAAACAATAAACTTATTCCAAGATCATTACGGTTTATTATCTTTACGTAGTGGTTGAAATAGTTCACATGCTACTTAATTGTAGTTGGAAAATCCACTTTATTTCAATACGGTTAAAGTTTATCGTTAAGCTCGTCCGATCCATGAGAGCAGCTGACAAGTTGTAGTTCATGGAATAATGAACGATCTTAACTGTTTAGTATTTTTTAAGCGTTTTGTTGTAATCCCCGTATTAGTGCTATTAAAGTGAATGTGAAAAGTAAAACAATACTCATATTTTGTGTGTACATGCCAGTTTGTGCCGTTGAGAATTTGCCGTTGTTCACGGAGTGCTTAGGCGCTATAAGCGCAATTATAGACGAAAATAGTGACTGTGAGTCTGTGTATATCTTGGGTGATTTTAATGCTCACCCAAAAGAGCTATTTTGTGACGAGCTGTTAAATTTCTGTGGCGAAAATAATCTTTATTGTGTAGATATGGAGATGTTAGGTGTTGACTCAGGTACGTACACATTTACAAGTGATGCGCATGGCTGTAGGAGATGGTTGGATCATTGCATTGTAACTAAAGCAGCACGAAAAACGATTAATAATGTTTGGGTGCAGCATGACGTGTACTGGTCCGATCATCATCCTCTTTATATAAGATGTGAATTGAGTTTCATACCGGTTAAGTGTGGGGGCGGCTCGAAAAAACTAATAGATGATGGTGTTATTTGGGGATATAGAGATAGGGAGCAGATAACTGCATATGAAAAGTACTGTAATGAACATCTCAGTACAATTGGAGTCCCTCAGGATATCAAAATTTGTTCACACACACCTTGCTCGAGTCGACACCATACTAAACTCATTGATAAACTATATATAGAGACTGTGAATGTAATGACAGCTGCAGCTAAAACATCATGTAAGCCTCGTTGCCGTAGAAAAGGTGGTTACATTGCTGGCTGGAATAGGTATGTGGCCGCGGCTCACAGGGATGCCAGGTCTAGGTTTCAAACATGGGTGCTTGCCGGTAAACCATGTCATGGTCGTACATATGAAGACATGTGTGATAGTAGACGTGCATTTAAGGCAAAACTGAAGTGGTGTCAAGATCGCCAAGAAAGTATTAAAATGGAAATACTTGCATCAAAGCATGCTTCGGGGGATTTTAAGGGGTTCTGGAAGCAGACAAGTAAATTGAGCCCTGGACCTGGTGTGCCTGTGAGTGTTGGTGGTGAGAGTGACGCGAAAAGCATTGGCAACAGCTTTAAAGATCATTTTGCCGTTAAATCGCTGTTAAAGACATCATCATCATCAGGGACGTGTAGTGCAGATGGTGTGGTCGACATGCTCCAATGCAGACCCAGTATTATTGTGACAGAAGAAGAAATTCTAAATGTCATAAGGGGCATGCAAAGAGGGAAATCGCCGGGGCATGACGGTCTTAGCATTGAGCATTTAAAACACGCGGGCTCTCACATAGGGCGAATATTGGCAGTGCTTTTCAACCTCTGTCTCTGTCACTCATACCTACCAGAGCCCCTGATAAAGACGGTAGTCGTGCCTATTCTAAAGAACAGGACTGGAGATGTGTCAGACAGGGCGAACTACAGGCCCATCTCGCTTGCTACGACAATAGCGAAGGTATTTGACAGTGTGCTTAATAAGCGCCTTATCGAAAAGGTACGATTAAATGACTGTCAGTTCGGTTTCAGGTCCGGACTCTCTACCGAGAGTGCTATCCTAAGTCTTAAGCACACTGTCAGGTACTACACGGATAGAAAAACACCCGTCTATGCCTGCTTTCTCGATCTGTCTAAGGCCTTTGATCGAGTATCCTATGACAGGTTGTGGAAGAAACTACAAGTTGCTGGTATGCCGCCAGAAGGCATAGGACTGCTTAAGTACTGGTATCAAAATCAAGCTAATCAAGTGAGGTGGGTTGACGCACTGTCTGATGCATATAAGTTGGAATGTGGCGTAAGGCAAGGTGGACTGACTTCTCCAGTTCTGTTCAACCTTTATGTCAACGACTTGATTGATGAACTCAGCAGCACTCATGTCGGATGCTACATTGATGATATCTGCGTCAATAATATTAGCTATGCAGATGACATGGTGCTGCTGGCTCCGTCGATCAGTGCGCTTAGGAAACTTGTAAATGTGTGCGAAACCTACGCGCGAGAGCACGGCCTCAGGTACAATGCTGAGAAGAGCGAGATACTCATATTTAAAGCGGGAAATCACACACCAGCTGCCGCGCTTCCGGTTGTACTTGAGGGCCGTATATTAAAAGTGGTAGACCACTTTAAATATCTAGGACATGTGGTAACATCTGACTTGAAGGATGATCTAGACGTGGAGCGGGAGCACAGGGCGTTGGCAGTGAGAGGCAACATGCTGGCCCGCAGGTTTGCTCGTTGTAGTAAGGAAGTCAAAATCACACTATTCCGGGCATTCTGCCAGACCTTCTACTCGAGTGGCCTGTGGGTTAGGTACACGCAGCGTGCCTACAACGTCCTGCGTGTCCAGTATAATAATATTTTTAGAATGCTGTTGGGGCTGCCGCGACATTGTAGTGCGTCGGGCATGTTTGCAGAGGCCCGAGTAGATGACTTTTTCGCCATAAGGCGAAAAAAGGTCGCCTCTTTAATTTACAGGCTACAAAACAGCTCCAACGGGATACTGGCTATGATTTCGTCCCGTTTAGATTGTCCTTTGCAACATTACTTGACGAAAGTTGCGACTGGATCTATATGAATATTGTTATTTCTCTGATAATTCTGGATTTTACTAATTTATGTTACTATTTGACATTGAATTAATTTAATTGTAATTATTATGTGAATTTGAAACAATTGATTACTACTAACATTAGTCTATAAGAATGCACTTACTAACACAACATTATGGATTTACTCTGAATTAAATGATTATTATTATTATTATTATTATTATTATTTACGCTCATAGCCCCACAGTAGGGTAGGTATACCTTGTGTCGTGGGTACCATGGACACATACAATACAGAAACACAAACCCCCAGACCGAGAATAGAAAATTTAAACTCATCATTAAAATTTCTGATTCGCCGGAATTCGATCCCGGGACCCTCCGATCGGCAGTCCGGCATGGTAACTATTGCGCCACACAGGTCGTCGCATAATTGTTTAGCTTCTGCGTAGTAGTTCTTTATTTCAATACATTTCCATTGCATTGCGCCCAGTATTGATTCGGTGGTATTCAAGGATACCATAATCCTCATAAAAAGAAAGGTGCGGAAATCAAAACCATTCCTTAGCAGTCGAGTAAAAATAAAAATAACTACAAGCATTAAACTGGCAGAAAACAAACATTTCCAATTGCGACCTAACCAGGAAGATATTTTCACGGTCTTGTATCTGCTACTCTTAAACATGACATTGGAAGATACAGAAAATTCAATTTTTCTTTCAACTGTGAAACTTTTTTTTCTATAGAATTCAATAACAGAGCCTTTTAAAGAGCCCAGCAAAACATTTCGCGTCAATGCCACTAAAGCTGGTACATTGAAAAATAAACGGGTTAAACTGAAGCGAATGCATTGAATGATAAATTAAGGCGATGCATATTTAAGTTGCGTTGGAAAGACAAATGTTCAAAAGCGTCTACTTTTTCCGAAACTCTCTTGGTTTTTCGAAACTCCCTTGAATAGAGCGACATGCTTAACTCGGTGATAAATGCGCGGATGTGGAAACTTAATCCAATGAAATCCGGAATACTTTAGTTTAGTTATCCGGAAACTTTTCTATTTGTGTTCTGAGCTTACTTTTGGTGCTACAAAACGTTCTGGTTTGTGGTATAAATTATTCTCGGGTAATTTTTCAAACGTGTATGTTTTACCACGGTTTTATAATGAAAAGAAAAATCTAATGAATGTGCTTATCTTAGTAATTAGTGGCTATTATATTTTACGTCTTTAATGTTCAATTACTAATAATAGGTACTCGTATTTAGTTCGCAAATGTAGTCATTCGTTTTGATTTAAAATAAAAAGTATTGCTAACCCATGAATTTTTGTCATGGCCATTATTTTTTATCATTGCCTTTCATATCCATTCACGAAAATTTTAGCTCAATTCACCATGCACTTATCTCCAACCCATAGGATTGGTGGCGATACGGTACAGTCGTCAACCCACTGTTGAATCACTGCTATCTAAACATGCTGCTATAAAGCAGGCCCACGGACTTTTTTCGGGCACGTTAACGTCTATCCTAGTAGAAAGAAGCCGCATAAAACGCTTGCATTCCATACTGACTGCATTGTCTTGCAAGCTTCGAAGAATCAATTGAAAAATACAACGCTGTTGTGTATTAAAAATAAGAATACTTATTTTTTCATCCTATAATTTGCAGCTCTTTGAATCGATATTCAGCAATTGACTGCGAGCCGATTTTCATGGAATCGGCTATTAAAACGAATATGTTTGAGAACTGAAGGACTATGCTGTAAACGTTCAGGTATTACAGATAATTATAGTTTTATTTTTAGCATCAGTCATAATTTTAGAGCAGGGAGAACAGAAAATTATATAAATTTTTAACAAAAAAAAAAACCGCCTTCAAACGGTAAAAAATAATATTGTTCAGTACTTCGCATTCGATACTTTTTCTTGCTAATGGTAGAAAATGTTTTGGACTCGGTACCCGTTTAGAGCGAAATGTACTCCACTTTACTAAAGGCCCGGTTAAAAGTAAAGAATAATTTTATTTATCTCTATCTATCTAAATATATAAAATTCTCACAAATAAATAAAATTGGAAATTGGAGTGTCTGTTTAATTATAATATATAATATTAAAATAACCGCTTTTTACTACATCTGTGTAAATGTATATAAGGTACATATACCACAGTAACATTTTTTATAATGTTTCTCAGTCTGTCGGTCTGTCTATTTGTTCCGGCTAATCTCTTAAACGGCTGGACCAATTTTGAAGGGAATTTCACTGGCAGGTAGCTTAGCTAATGAGGAGTAGCTTAGGCTCCTTTTATTTTAGAAAAAATCTACATATAAAGTCCACGGGGACGAAGTTGCGGGCAGCCGCTAGTGTTTATATATAATAATTACATTTGGTAGGTCTAAGAATCAATTGTAATATATTTTTCAAAGCCCTAAGTCATAAGTCGTAAGTCACACCAACAATTTTTTATTATGTGGGATTAAAAATACACACATCTCTTAATTTTCACTTATTATATGTGATTTTATTACTATATAATATTTCAAATAACTTGAATTTAAATACTATAATATTATATTTAAAATATATTATATTATATTATATTATATAAATTATTTTTCATTGCCATATTTAGTAATTTAGTCACCTTATATTATTAATTTTATTAATACTGAAGCTTATTTAATTATATTTCTTGTTTGAGATTATTATTAAGAATATAACGAGTTTATAAAGCAACGCCAAGTCTTGAAACCGTTTGAGAAACATTGGATGGAAAGTTTACATACTCGTACGTGAGACGAAAACTTTTGTAAATTCTCGTGAATAATCCCAAAGAAGTTTCTGGAAAGTATTGCACCTTGAAAAAGGAAGTATGTTGGCAAACAATTTGTGCCTTGGAAAGATTCGCTGAGTTAAAAATGTCTCTTTAATGAACCGATTTGCATAAACATTATTTACAATTATATTTTAATTTCCGTTTTTATTTAATGTTCCACAGGGCTTCACATTGTAACTGAGAGGGATTTAGGTCATAGTTCACTGCGCTTGAATACTTTCATTCAGTTAAATTAAATCGATATATACACAAACAAAATATATTATTATTATTTTGAACTTTAATTTACTACCATTAATTGGGAAGCAGTCTTTTAGCACTTGCGTGCAATTTTTTTGCGAGGTCTCTCCTCGTCATTGGGGAGGCCTGGAGCTTAATTCACCAAGCTGTTCCAATTCAGGTAGATAGAGCACTTCATTATATTTAAAGATTAAAACGCTTTTAACGACCTAACGACGCAGGTCATGTCGTAGCCATCCCGTACCGTATCTGAATCGTCCCACATAAATTGGTCCAATAAATTTATTCCTCCGGCCGACGGATAATCCCATAGCCCTGGTTTTCAGTTTAAGCGAAGAGGGTCTATCGGAACACGATTTTTCAATACACGTCCATCCGAGAAACGCTTTGGATCATTCCGACAACTTTGCAATTCTAAATGTTGCCTTTTTCGTTTATTTGCTACTGAAAGGAAAATAAACAGAAGGAAATTTTCATGCAATACGGCATTTGACTAGCAAATCGATTGAGATACCTTTGATGAAATTTCGAAATGAAATATGATTATACTTTTTGTGTGACAAGAATATGTAATCACATACACTCACGCGCCTTGATTCGTTGTGAAAAAATTTACAAACTTTATAGCTAATTAAATTATAATATAATGTGCTTTGCAAACTTTTGTCGGAGCGTCATTCCGCCCATCGACATAAAATGCATTGTAACATGCGTGCCGCTTCTGGATAAATGTGCCCTTTTTTATATCGGAAGGACCCCCTCAAAACCTCCTTGGAAGCGATACCGGATTATATTGTGAGATTTTCACCGCACTAAAAACCTCTCAGTGGCCTGCCTAAGCGCTTTAGGAGAACTCCGATATATAGAGGACATATTATATCGATGATAGAGGAGCGCACTGTTGTCCTCCACGCGCAGCGCTCTAATACGAGACCATCATCCGTAGAGTGATACTGGTCTTCGGCACCTTCCAGTGCCTACAACAACATGCAGCATGCTTGCAGTCACGCACATACAGCCGTCCATCCTGATGCCACTAATCGGACAGTTGGAATTCTCTCGCCACCCATACCATACCATACCCCTATTCTTAATCCCGAAGCCACACCAATTGATAAATCGGTCACTACATTGAATGCCTACACAATATCCAACTATTAAAATAAGCAAGTTAAATCCTTATCCATTCACAAACAATTCACGCATAAAATCCAAGCAAAAGAAAGCTTACAAACTTGAGACGTGATAAATAAGACGAGAAATTCACTGAGCTCATAAAATATGTCGGGAAATATATTTTGGCCGGGTGATGTATGGGCTCATTTGAAAAACTGATGTTTTGCCAACCCTACGTAATTATAGATGGGCACCTGGCAAGAGTAAGGAAGGGTAAAGGGTAATATATCGGACGGGTAAATATTTCTCCGTCTTTATATTAGTTGCTCGGCAGGTTGTGTTGAAGATTTGGATAAACGATTCTTGGATTTCATTATTTGCGAGCAATATTGATGTATGGATGATAGGTGCCTTTTATAGCGTCGTGATGCGTGATGCATTAAAGTGAATTACGAGTGATAATAAATCTTTGGACAATTCACACAACACCATTCCTATTTACTATTCAATTTAATATTTTGTTAACTGTATATTTAACTTTTAATTTTAAATATTTGCACACCGGTTCTACCGGTAGAGTATGTAGGAATATAAAAAACCTTTGTCAACTCATATGTACCCATACTTATGCTAATAAATTCAATCATTCATTCATTCATTCTGATTCCAAACTAAGCAGAGCTTGTACTATGGTAATCAGAAAGCTGATAAACATACTTATATAATTCTAAATACATACTTAAATAGATAAATTAACACCCAGACACAGAACAAATAGTCATGTTCATCACACAAAAATTTGTCCTGGGTGGGTATCGAACCCACGACCTCACGTTTCGCAGTCGGCTCATCGCCCACTACGCCACGGAGGATGTCATAAAATATGTATTTTTTTTTTTTGAAAGGATGTTGCCACAGAAAGTATGTACTTACATCTGAAAGACTATGAGAGTATTGCAAGGAAAGAAACCTGCGGGTACAAGTACCCACAATATTCTATCCACAATTTGCTTAGCTTTCTGGACTATACTACTTTATTGATGTTTGGTGTAGTGAGAAGTGGCTAAGTGGCCAACTTATTTTATTTATTTTTAAAGCCTTAGTCTTATTTTTGAACGAAGGCGACGACTATCCCCTCATGCAAGTCAATATATTACAATAAGGTTTCAAAATGCCTATAAATATGAATGAAATATAATATAAAATAAAAATAAAAAATAAAGCGCGCATGGCCCGGTGGTTAGCGTAGAACGCAAACGATCTATGCAACAAAGTCAAACGGGCGCGGTCGGGTGTGAGATGGGTGACCGCTAGTAGCAAAAAAATTTTTGCGCATTTCCGTGCTTTGGAGAGCACGCTTAGCCGTCGGTCCCGGTTGTTGTCGATAAATAACAGTCGTTAAACCTTGTCGGAGGCCTTATGGGCGGTTTGTAAACATCCGACAGCGGGTTGGCCACTAACCCGCATCTTCACCAACCCGCATTGGAACAGCGTGGTGGAGTAAGGTCCAGGCCTCCCCAATGGGGAGAGACCCGTGCCCAGCAGTGGGACACAAAAAGGATTGCAGCCAGCTATAAATAATCTTAAGACGATGGAATGTGCACGGAATTCGCTACTAATTATTTATCCAACTTCAGATCATATCCAGCAATGTTTGTGCTATGTTTACCTAATTCTTGCATTTACAATTTTAAAATCTAATTTTATTAAACACTAAAAGTTTCTCCAGCCGCGTATCATACGGTAGTAAACTATCGGAAACATACAACTTTTCACAGTCAAAATAACTTCAAAAGTTCCGTTCCTATTTCCCAACAATATCTCAGGTACATACAGGTTCGGTACACAAGCAGTATCATAAATTTTTTATGCATTCGACTGAAGTGGTCCGAAGAGCTTTATTTTTACCCCTCAACCTCGTGTGAGTGTAATAAGCAATTATTTTATCCCATTTTCTTTGACGGAAAACTAACAAACCCAGTAATTACCACACAAAGCTATCCTACAGCTGAGGTCGACCGAATTCGTGTATAGGAATTCAGATTTTATGCACCAAGAAATAAAGTTAATTTTGGTTTGGTACGGGATTAACATTGGAGTGGTGCATCTGTGGAGTGATTGCGAAAACTCTCTCGACAGGCCGTCGAGTGTCCGCGAGACATCTCGGTGGCTTTCTGCGACTCTCGGTGGCTCTCGGTAGCTCTCGGTAGATTTTCGGAGCTCTTTAGCTGACCTAACGGTAGCTCGTTAGGGTCGGAGGGCGGAACAAAGTGCTCGGTTGTTTCATTTCTCTGTTTCGGGCACTCAAGTAGTACATATCTAGTTAAGTTTCAATGCTTTTCTATGGTATTAAAAGTTAGTATTTTGTGGCTTTGCGGAAGTTGAGGTGATATATACTGTGGAAATTACCTAATTTAAATAATAAATAATAAATAAATTTATTGCCTCAATTCACCGTTATTTTCATTACAAATTACAAATTACATACACATTGTTACAAAATGTCAAAAAAAAATTACATAAAAATCAGGAACTAGGCAAAGCGCGAGGAGATAACCTCGTGTAGCGCTGATTTTCAGTCGCCCCGCCTCCCTGAGATGTTGAGCGGGATTTAAGAAATTTGTACCCCCGTCAATTTGTTACAATCATTCGTACACATAGTTAAACAATTCCATAACTTAACTTAAATGATGTCAAAAGTAAAATTTAAAACAGATTAGAAATAATGAAATAATGTCAACAGAAGGTACCAAAAAGTCATACATGGAAATACCTTCATTAATTCAACAAGAACGCTTAAAAGTGCTGTCAGTTTCTTGCATAGCGTCTATATATTTCTATTTTTTCATCCTTCGTTAAATATCGTATAAAATTCATATAAATATATAAAAAATAGGTTGTTGTAAAGTCGGTTTACTGACGATAGTTGAATGTGAAAACGTCATAAGAAAATACTTGTTGCTATAAACAATTGACACCACATTCACTTTTCCCTGCACTTTATACTTGACGAAAACATGTAAATGTATAATTATTGTATAGCAGCTGTCCACGCGGACGCATCGCTCACTCAAGTAGCAGAGAGACAGATGTCGAACGCTGCCGAACGTGGAGGCCGATTGTGCCTCATTGTCGCTCGTTCCGCGCTCTCGCTTGCACTTCAAGCCTTAAATGGAACGCCTCAGAGCGAAGTAACGCCACATGAGTCATGTTTTTTCGTGCGTGCAGCCGGCTCCATCGAATTATAAGACGTTGTCACGTCAAAAAAGAAATTTTCTACACTCTTTTTTTACTTTTCTTGGATCCTGTACTCTCGTGTAACTGAGAAGGAAACTGAGTCTACAACGGTACACCACGCTGGCCAAGTGCAAATTGGTGGATATGATATGCATTTGTGAACTTTTTTTATAGCTCTCAAGCATGTGCATTGATGTATAACAAGGATAAATATGTACTGTATAATAAATCAAATTTTTAGTATCAATTGCGCACCTGTGCTTAACCCCCGCGTGGGATACTAAAGAATTAATCCCTCGGCTATTACTAATTTGGGTCCGGCGTCATCGGCACAGGCGAGTATCCTTTGGCATCCTTATATGCAAGAGCATGCTGTTGGAAACTATGCCTGATTGTCTTTCGGAAGCATCATCAAGCTGCTGATGCAGAAGCCTCAAGCATGCCAAAGCGGTATTTTTGTTATTACGACCATCGGGCACATCGGGCAAAATTTTTATTTATTTGAGTAAACAATATAATTTCCACTACACGACCAAACACATATGTGATTACTTATATATAAAAATAGAAATAATGATTACAATAAATCAATTAAGAAGATAATTATGATTATTAGAAATAAAAAACAAGTTCAATGTGCGTATTTCACATGCTGCCTATATATGACCATACTTTCTATTAGGTGACTAGCAGCTATTTATTGCTATGATATTAATGTATTTTTATATGTATATATATTTGCCAACTTAAATCCTCAGCCGCGCTGAAACCGCTAATGGGCTCCGAGCTCTACTATTATCTATTCATTGTGACATTCATTATTTCTTAAAATTAAATCGAAAATCTACAAATAAAAGTCTAAAGAACACAACATAAATTTAAAATCACCGTCACTTTATTTAATCTTTAAAGCTTCGACGAAAGGCGACAGTTTTCAATTGAATCTCATCAGCGCAATTGCAGCGATAAAACGAAACTATTACATAACATGAAACTCCAAACGAAACGATTCGATGAAACGATCTCTATCGAATCTACTTGAAATCCAACGATTATTCACCAAGAGCTCGTTTGTTAGCTCGAGCAATCGTTTATTTACCGAAGTTTAAGGCTTAACTCACACGTAACAAAAGAAAGCCATTTAAATAAACTGTCGTAGCGTAAACGTGATATATTATGCAGATAGATTCTTATACTTATATAGATTTTCGTAAGGTGGAAGGCAGAGTTCTCGAGAAAACATGTACTAAGAGAAATACCGGCTTATTTGGAAATTACGCTAGACTTCTCTAGGTAGGTTTTCTGAATATTTCAAAGCCCTGGAAATATGCCATCTAGAGAATATACCAGTTCTCTCTGCTCAGCACCCCACATGGGTTTATCCTGGAAACCATAGACGGAAAGTTTAATTGGCCTGTAGAACCACTCGTGTTTAGGTTTTTTTTCTTTCCCGGGTAAAAGAGTTTCAACTAACACCCATACTATGTCCATGCAACAAACACATCAATTTGTAGCGCCATTCCGACGTGACAGAATGACAAACATTGGAATTTCATGAAAATCGGGGGAGCCCTTTCCGAAAGTCAAATTATATTTGTAGGTATGTACATACAAGAATTGGTTTTTAAAGGTATTATATAAACTGTCAAAACAACTAATAAAATTGTACAGAAAGAGAGCACTTAGAGGGTACTTTAATTTAGTTGCATTAATTTACGGAAAGTTGATTATACAAAAACTGATAAGTAAACTGGAAGCAAAACTCAGTTTTGAAATTTTCACGACTAAAAAATACCATTGTTATAAGTTATAAAACACCAACGTAAAAGTTGAAATACGAACTTCTTACTCTGTAATGTGTGACATCAACTTGCTGTCGCGTCTGGGGAGCGACAGTCATTTGATTCAGGAAATATTGTGTCTCCTCCCTTCAGGGGTCAACCTTCGGCAAGCTCATAAATTTTAATATCAAAATGTTTTTTTTTTTTTGAGGTTCTGTACTTCAACAGGCACGTTACGTTACGTAACGAGCACGGAAAGCCATCAGTTCCGGATGCCTTATATATAGCAGTCGGTTAACCTTGTCGGTGGCCCTATGGGCAATTTAAAAAACAAAGAGGGCGGAGAGTCCCTCCGGGAGAAAAACTTCGGCAAACTCATAAGTCATGATTTTAAGATTATTTTACTATGGCACTGTACTTCAACAGGCACGTTAGGTAACGGACACGTCGTCTATCGTCGGTCTCGGTCGCGCAATAGATAGTCTTTAAACCTTGTCGGGGGGCTTATGAGCGGCTTAAAAACATCCGACAGTGACTTGGTCACTAATCCGCACCACCACGATTCCGCATTGGAGCAGCGCGGTGGAGTTCGCTCTAGGCCACCCCGATAATAAGGAGAGACTCTTGCCCAGCAGTGGGACGTAAAAACGGTTGCAGCTAGCGTCAATTTGAGAAAAGTGACTGTAACACTAGAAGAATTATAATGCTCCTAAAAATTAAGTGTAGGAAAAAACTTAATTTTCGATGAAAACAAAGACCATTGTTATGAAAAAATTCAGCATAAAAGTTGAAATATGAACTTCTTTGTGTTGTGTGTGACTTCAGCTTCAGCTTCAGCTGACGCGTCAGTCAGAGGAGCAACCGTCATTTCATTAAGGAAATATTGTGTCTCCTCCCTCCAGGGGTCAAACTTCGGCAAGCTTATAAGTTTTAATTTTAAAAACCGTTTTTGTGGTACAGTATTTTAACAGTCATGTTATGATAGCTGTCGTTAAACTTTATCGAAAGCCTAATGGTGGTTTGAAAACATATGTAAGAGAGTTGGCCACTAGCCTGCATCTCCATCAATCCGCATTGGAGCGTGGTGGCGAAATTCACACGCCTCCTCAATAATGGCGATACCTGTGCCCAGCTTTTTTTGAGGTACTGCAATGTACTTCCACATAAAATAAAGTAAAGTAACTCTCTGCACGTATAGTCCCGAATATTATAAATCTACCCTCCAGCGGATACTGGAGGGTAGATTACTTATAATATTTTCAATGTACTGGCTCAGTTCATTTTGGGCACGGGTCTCTCCACATTACTGGATAGGCCTTAGGCTTACTTTTACTCTACTTAGGGTGGAAAAACCGGAAGAAAGTTAGCTATCAATTGGTCGTTATTGAAAGGTTGAACTTAATGTTGTTAATTGCTTACTACTTACTTAACTGGCTGGCTGGTGTATAAAGCAAGTTATCTATGCAGCTATTCGGCAAAAGCAGTTATTGATAGATACCTTAGCAGTTTAACATGACGTCGGATTGACCACTAACCCGCATTGCAGTAGTATGTTGGAGGGAGGTCTCCATAAATATGGTAAGCTTTCACAAAATAGAGACGTAAAAAGCAAATGGCTGCAACTCTTTTTGCGTCCCACTGCTGGGCACGGATCTCTTCCTTACTGGGGAGGCCTGGAGTTTACTCCACCACACTGCTCCAATGCAGGTTGGTGGAGATGCGGGTTAGCGGCCAACCCGCTGTCTGATGTTTTCAAACCACCCATAAGGCCTCCGACAAGGTTTAACGACTGTTATCTATCGATAACAACCGGGACCAACGGCTTAACGTGCCTTCCGAAGCACGGAAATGCGCGTAAATTTTTTTTGCCACTACCAGTCACCCATCACACACTCGACCGCGCCCGTTTGGCGTAGCAGCACAGACCGCTAGCATTCTATACTAGGCGCCGAGCCATGCGCGCTAAAAAAAAATTAATAAACTTTAAATTAAGTACAATACTGCCCTGGGTAAATATGTGGTTACCGATAAACCCTCGCAGATGCAAAATATTTGTTTTATATAAATTCGCCTGAAACAGTATCGTAATTTGATCATGTGGGTATCATGTAGGCAATTTGCGAGGCGAAAACTCGACACTTTGTTGTGAGTAATTTATAAGCATTTGTTGATATAAATTGTGGGGAAAGTGTAACATTGAAATTATAAAATGCGGTTAATACGATTACAACTTGCATGATTTTGGGTATGACGACCCGAATGGCGCAATGGTTACCATGCCGAACTGCCAATCGAGGGGTCCCGGGTTCGATTCCCGGCGAAACAGAAATTTGAATGATGAGTTTAAATTTCTGTTTCGGTCTGGGGTTTGTGTTCCTGTCTTTGTATGTGTCCATGGTACCCACAACACAGGGTATTAATTACTTTACTGTGGGGCTTTGAGTGTGTAACGTTTATTTATTTATTTATCTATCCTTATGAAAAGGAAGATAACTTATAAAATCAGCTATTTTAATTGGTGGTAAGAATTGGATGATTCGACCGGAGAAAGATACCGAATTATTACATTATACTTTGGTGCAAGGTGCGGTTGCCGGTCAGACTTACATTAAGTGACCATCAGCACCCAGAGTCTCAGTTTAACTGCACATGACTACAGGCAGCATTTCTTGAGGAAAGAAAATTAGGAAATCATTTACATTAATCTTAATCAATAGTAGAGATGTTTTGATAGGAAACGAGGCCGCGTGGGCCCGTTTTATAGGTTCCCATAGAATAAAAACCATCCTATGTCCTTTCCCAAGGTCCACTCTATGTTTGTTCCAAATTTCATTAAAATTGGTTCAGTACTTTAAGCGGGAAAGCGTAGCAGAGAGACAGACAGACAGACACACAGAGTTACTTTCGAATTTATAATATTAGTAAGGATTATACTATTTTGCGATGATCCACTTCTAAGGCCGCTAAACGTTGTCATTGCGTTGATACGACATTAACATCGCGTCAACGTGACTCCGAAGTTGCGGTTATAAGGAAACTGAATCACGCTATCCCATTCAGTCCGTATGAAGCAGTTTTAAGCGTAGAGCGAGGGCGAGAATACGACCGGCATCCAATAGCAGCAAGAGTTAATGTTGCGCATGCTTTAAACGCAACGTCGCGTTTGCGCAGCGACAACGTTGTAGAAACGCCGACTCTCGTAAAACGTCAGTGGGATAGCGGCCTAAATGTTCTAGTAGAACCAATTCCTACCAGAGTACTATAGTTGTCAAAGACTGAAATGAAATGAAATGAAATAGTTTATTAACATCCTGGGTAATAATATACACTTGATGTTTGTCATTGTTCTACGGTCATCAACTGACCGTCATCCGCTTTGGGTGCGCTAAGGCTTCTATGGGCTAGGAGAAAAACTCCAGCCCTGAATAAAATTAACAAGTATTCCATACTTACTTAAACTATTCATCCCCAACTTCAAAGACAAACAAACTTTAATAGGTTATCTGAAGTCACAGGCACTGCGACAAGCTATCAGTGGTCTTAAAGTCCCTTCAAGTGTTCAAGAGTCATCAAACCCTCAACTGAGCATATTAGTGCCATGAAGCGCCCTCGCCAACCCTTGCTAGTGTTATCTCAAACACTTTGACGTTAAGAGACAGTGCCAATTTAGCCCTTTGTCAGATGGTATAGGGCTCGCGATTAATAATTAAGGGCATGATATCATTGCATTCATGTTTACTTTAGAATAGTTTAGAAAATAAGATGCAACACGCACACAGGCCACCTGGTGTGGAGTGATATCTACCTGCAAAATGTGCAGTTGCCGGTCGATGTGACAATCAACTGCCAAAATCACAGCACAATCACATACGACCCTCGGTGATACCTAGAAAAAAATACATTTAACTTGTGTGACGAAGTGTTCCTGATTTATATCATAAACTAGCTAATTCCGCGAACTCCATACCACTTTTTAATGTTTGGGATGGACTGCCTTTATGACTTAGGGCTTTGGAAAATAGATTAACTACGATCGATTCACCTACCGAACATATGTACATAATAATATAAAATTTCAAAGATTAGGTAAAATTTCCAAGTATTTCATTACTAAAACTATTCAACCACAACTTCGTAGACATGTCAGCCTTAATAGGTTAAGCATCTAGTCAAAGTCACAGGCACTACGATAAGCTATCAGTGGTCTTAAAGTCCCTTCAAGTGTTCAAGAGTCATTAAAGCCTCAACTGAGCATATTAGTATCATGAAGCGCTGTCGTCAACCCTTGGCAGAGTTTTATCTCAAAAGAGACAGTGCCAATTTAGCCCTTTGTCTGATGGAAAAGGGCTCGCGATCAATCTTCATTATAAAGTTGAATAAAGACCTTCTGATATAAGGAGATCTATGCAGTCCATAGACATCTATATCCAATTTTATAATTGTGATAGAATGTACAAGGTTTGACCGGGGAAGTACCACCTTTTCACTCATTTTTATCCTGAAAAATACCAATAATGTTTCGGTGTAAATGTTAGGTTACCAGCTAGAATCACATGACATCTTCTGCTATATGTAGCACAAATGAATACGACGTCGGGCAAGACCCAAATTTGCTTGAAGATGTTTGAACATATCCGTGACCTGCAGCGACCACTTATGGTCGCGCCAACGCAACGTCGACTTTGCATTTTTTATTACTCGTTATAAAATCGCGACATCAACGTCGCGTTTTCACGGCGGCAACATTGGAGCAATGCCAACACTAGTAAAACGCCAGTGGGCCTAAAAATTCTATAAGCACTTTGTCTTAACTATAAAAATGTCAACATTCTTTAAGTTGGTCAAGTATCGCATACTCGTTACATGTTAGTGCTACAACCAGTCCTTAAGGCTTTGTTAAATTTACGAGGAGGCTAGATATGAATGTGGCGAGTGGAATGAGGGTTCCATAATTAATACGGCCGGTAGTCGACTGCCTTCAAAATCTCGCGTTTCAACTTCCTGCAGAGTTCCCTTATGATTTTGCTTATTATGCCCCTGAGAATTTTTTTTTGCTTTTATCATCTCGTTTTTAATTCTAAACGGATATTACAAATCGACATAAAATAAAGGAAAATAAAGTATTAAAAGAACCAACTTTTGACGCGAATTTTTTTTTCTAGTCTGTTATGAATTGGTACCCAAAACAAAGTAATTTTCTTTATATTATCTTTTAAAATATATATGAACACATGCGTATATCAGATGACTTCACTGTCCCTTTGCCTATCAGTTAATTTTTACATTTTACTGAATAAACGCTTTGATGTGAAATTAACACGGGAAAAATAGCTTACTAATATGTAGTGGGCATTTTATGTGCCTTTCCATGGTTGGAAATGTTCCTGAAACAGTCAATCTCGATATAATATTGAAGAATATCATTCAGACGGAGATCTGATTGACAGTTTAAATACTTCAAATTGTCAAGGTATTGTTTGTTTTAAATTGTTTTAATTAGGAATTTTATATTTTGAATTTTATAACTTGTAATAATTTTGTTATATTGTATTCCTATTTACATTTTGTAATATTTGCAGCTTTGTTGTAGCAAAATGTGAGAACCCTGTTAATGATACTCCTACATCTGTTAATTTACCACATTTAAAGCAAATAAATGAATCTGAATCGGAATCAAATATAATTAGTAGACAACTAACCTAAACCTTCACTAACCTACATTGCTGCTCCACGGTGATGGAAAATATTGTGGTGATGGAAAATTTAATTGATTAAGATGTTTTCCATCGCCGTGGATGCCTGAGAGAACCTCATAATTTCTTGAAGCTATGATGTCCACCAATCCGCACTAGGTCTGCGTGGTAGACCATTGCCTAAATCCCTCTCACTTGTCCGATTAGACCTTTGCCCACTGCTGGGGACATAAATATGTTAGAAAAAAACTCCACATTGGTAAGCTATGAATTTTTAGACCTCTTTAAATAAACTACAAAGGATTGTAAGAGGCCAATAAAACTTATAATAGTAGTAAAAACAGTGCGTGGACGTTTTCTGTCTTCACTAAACGGCTGTATTCTCAAAGTTTCTAGAGTAACGCTCGACTTTATCTCCCTTGCTTGAAGTGGAACGACAATTGCTCCCTGGACGTTCCGGGAAACCGAACGACAATCATTCAAGTTAGCTTGTATTGAATAAAAGTTTCGCATGTTTGTAATACTTGTAAAGTTTATTTGGGCAATTGTATAGAAGCTTAAAGAGCTACTACTTGGTAATAGAGATAAAGAGATACTCCTACAACTAAAGAACAAAACAATCTACAATACACATACAACACAACACATGGTCACAAGAAAGTAGTAACTGATACCTTTTTTTGTATCTTGGGAGAGGGGATATCGAGTTACGTGGGATTTATACCGCACGAAGATCCCCTCGGTGGCCTGATTCTGCGCTTGGGGAGGACTCTGTGGAACGCACCGGTGCCCTCTATGCGCGGCCCCCCGAATGGGCCTATCTTCGGGAGAGCAAATGTGCTCTCCTGCACCTTTTAATGCTTGCGGTGGCATGCGGCCACGCACACATCGCCGCCACACGCACGTCATCCTTCCTGGGGCTGCTGGCTGGACGGATTGAGCTCCTACTCTCACCATCCGCAACCCCGGAAGCCCCCTTTCAGTCTTCTCTTACGATCAAGCAGGGGATACTGTAACTCTATTCTTAATCCCGAAGCTACAGGGATTAGTAACTGATACTTAGTGGCCTGGATTAGAAGAGTTCCTTATGACTTTAAGGAACTCTTCTAATCCAGGCCACAGGTCTTATGATATCTTAGGTTGTCAATAGATAATAAATAGCAATCCTAAATATTGTCTTATGGTCTATTTTAAAACCTCCGACAATAACATGGGGTTGGAGCTCCCTAAATAGGGGTAATACTGAGCACAGTAAAAATGTTACAAGCAGAGAAAAAACTTTAAATACTTAATAGTTAAAATAATATGTCGCCACTAAGCATCAATTGAGTCTTCTCCATACTCCCGAGAGGAATGCCTGACTTTGTTTCCTTCGATTGAAGTGGCTGAACAATCGCTCCCTGGATGTTCCGGGAAACCGAGCGACAGTCATTCACTTTACTTTGTATTGATGAAATTTTGAGAAAGCATTGAATACCATATTTTATTTTTATTATGTTTAAATTTGCTGGCTATATTTTCTTTTATTATTGATGATATTATTATTTTATTTTGATTTTTTAATTATTTCATGATAATCTTAACTTTGAGTCTATTCATTACCTTTGGAAAGTTCACTGTTGAATTAATTTAATTTCTGACCATACTGGCTTGTCTACTGATGCTCGTGTCCATTTAGATAAAGACGGTTGCTGTGTACATAAATAAGATACATAAAGACATGAACACAAACACCCAAAACAGAAACTGAAATTCATCGTAGCAATATCTGCCTAACCAGAAATTGTACTTGGGGCCTCCAATTGGCAGTTGGGCACGGTAACTGTGCCGCTACATGGGTTATCAAATTTTATGGTGTTCAATAATAAATGTTTTTTTACAGACCGAACGCCTTCGAAACCTGAATCCTGAAATTGATAATTTTAATTGAATATTTATTTTAATTTTTATAATTTAACATATTCCCGAGACAAATAGAAAGTATATTTCATTTTATTACAATCAATTAAATAAAAAGAAAGAATAATAAATATTATTTTCCTTTTTTTATTATTTTAAAATTATTTAAGTTCTAAGCTTAATTCTATTATATTCTATAAACTTTACTTAGACTACTACATACTTAAATAAGACCCGGTTTAAATACACACACACATATATAAATATATATTAATATGATGATCCTTTTCTTGGAAGTGAACCGTCTCCTTATATGTAGTAAATTTTAGTCGTTTAGCGTCAGTTTATTCCAGGTTCATTAATAAGTCTCAAAAATTCAATAAAGACAAGGACATATTTTATAAGACCAAAACGCGACATTGATCAAACGATCAAACACCCCAATCAAACTTATTGTAATGAGGTAATGGCGTGTCTAACGTGTCTGTGCTGTTGTTCCAGATCTGCCGCGCTTCGTGGGTCCGGGTTCGAACGTGACAGTGGCATTGGGCCGCGACGCCGCCATCACCTGCCGCGTTGACAACTTGCAGACATTTAAGGTAAATATTAAATTAATACATGAAAATAATTAATCCCTGTAACTTCGGGATTAGAATAATGCCTGCCTGATTGTAAGAGACGACTAAAATGTCCAGTAGCGGCACCGGAAAGGGCGGCGTAGTGTGCGTGGCTGCATGCCCCCGTAAACACAGGTAAGTGTAAGATGGGTAATCGCTAGTGGTTAATCTTTTGTGCGTTATCATGTTTCGAAGGTTAAAGGAGTCGGTACCGGTCAGTATACATATATCATTCGTTAAAACTTATCGCAGTCCTTATAAGTTGTTTGAAAATAATGTAACAGTAGTGTAAAAACTAAACAAGTAAGTAAACATGTAAGAGACCCCAGCAATGGGATGCTAAAAGGACCAAATGTGATGACAGCATGAGAATAACATCAGGACAGAAATTTATACAGCGTGTACTTCTGCAAACCACATGAATTTAATAGAATCAGGCGTTACTTTGCGGAACTCCATTGTTATAAAGTTAGGTAAAAACTACTTTGCAACAATCCGCAATCAGAACATATGATTGTGTATACTTTTTTCATCTTTAATTTAGATAAATGAAGTTTATATTCAGCCAAAAGTGGCATGTAAACACGTGGTAATGGTTTATCCCTACTAATATTATAAATTCGAAAGTAACTCCGTCTATCTGTATGTCTGTCTGTCTGTCTGTCTGCTACGCTTTCCCGCTTAAACTACTGAACCGATTTTAATGAAATTTGGAACACAGATAGAGTGGACCTTGGGAAAGGACACAGGATGGTTTTTATCCTACGGGAACCTTTAAAACTGGTCCACGCGGGTGAAGCCATTGGTGGAAGACTAGTACGAAGTAAAGCATAGTTATATTGCAATTGGTAAAGAAGCGTAAGATTGGCTTGATAAAAAAATTGATAACCTTCGCCTTTTTATTGAAGTCGCTTAAAAAACGAGCAGCAATGGCCACAACGAATACTGCGGTCTTCCGGTACGGAGATACAGAGCTACTGTTCTGATTTCAAAAATTATTTCACCATTATAAAGCTACATTCACCCTGAGTAACATAGGCTACCGCGCTTTTTACCAAGGGAAAATGCTTCCTTCCTGCATTCCTACGTGAAAACGGGTAATAGGGTCAACGCGGTTGAAGCAACTGGCTAAACTCCTATGATTTTAATATAGAATTGAAGCCTGGAATAGCACATAGGCTATTTTTATCCTACGGGGACCCATTAAACGGGTCCAATTTGTAGTGTTAAGCGGAAGCCTTAAAGAAAATTTGTATTTAATTTTCTTACTGCAAATACCTATTTGACATCCATAAGTTGGATGTGATATAATCAAGTTCTACAAAAATTGGGTTTCTAAGAACTTGAGCCGGAAGTATTTAGATATTCAAGGGCCGAAATTTCATTAGCGTAATTTTGTACGTTCTCAATTTCGGGGACACCACGTCTTTGGAATAATTTCTTGATTGAATTGACTTGTTACTGTGCGTGGCTTTATTTGTGTGGTATTCAATCGTGTCGTAAAAAAGATTCTATTTAAACTACGCATAATACACAGAGTGTTTGATATAGTTGCCACTAGATAAAATAAATGTTAAAATAATTAACCAATGAAATCACTTATAAGAAATGTGAATGTGAGGGTAGACGATTTGAATCTGTCTATTGGCTAGCGTTCCAGCCGTTGTAGCACCGTGCATTTTTACGGCGTGACACGGGTGCTATTCTTATAGTATTTCTGATCGCTCCGAGTGTAGGAACTACCAATGAGGATGACCGCCTCAGAAATTGATGTGAAGTCCAAATACTTAAGCATTTGTCTAATCTTCATTGCTAACAGCCATTTAGCTGCAACCCTTTTTACGTTCCACTGCTGGGCCCGTGCCCTTTATGCCCTCTCTCCTCATTATTGGGCCCTGGAGCTTATTCCACCACGCTGCTCCAATGCGGCTTGGTGGAGATGCGGGTTAGTGGCCAACCCGCTGACGGATGTTTTCAAACCGCCCATAAGGCTTCCGACAAGGTTAAACGACTGTTTTCTATCGACAGCAACCGGGACCGATGGCTTAACGTGCAACAGCCATTTAAAACTTAAAAAAAAATTAAATCATTATCAGGTATCATAATCATTATCAGCGGTATCATTTAAGCAGGTAACGTCAATAAAACTTGTCAAGCGTCAAATCTCATTGTTTCAGCTGAAAACTAAAAATAAACTGTCAGAACTGTAAGTCTAGGTTTGAATCCAAAAATTTCATTGGGAGTCCAATATTAAAGCTTAGTTTAGATTTCATTGCTTTTTATTACTGCATTTTAAAAATAAATCACTTTCTTTTTTATTATCTAATTATATAACTTTTTTACAAAAAAAAAACGCCTTCAAACGGGCACACATCTGAATGGGCACCAAAAAGTAAAAAAAAGGAAAAGTATCAAATGCGAAGTACTGAACAATATTATTTTTTACCGTTTGAAGGCGGTTTTATCGTTAAAAAGTTATATAATTTCACTCTTTTTAGTACCTTTTATTTAATAATTCTGTATTGTTTAAGCATTATTAGCGATATTTTCACACATGTGTGCCTATCAAATTTGAGAGTTCCTGGATCCCTCGATTTCCCTGGGATCCCATCATCAGATCTTGACTTTGGACCACCTCGGAAGTATAACGATCGACGACCTGCATGGCGTAATGGTTACCATGCCGGACTGCCAATCGAAGGGTCCCGGGTTCGATTCCCGGCGAAATAGAAATTTGAATGATGAGTTTAAATTTCTGTTCTCGGTCTGGGTGTTTGTGTTTCTGTCTTTGTGTGTGTCCATGGTACCCACGACACAGGGTATATCTACCCTACTGTGGGGCTATGAGTGTGAAGCGTTATATGAAGCGTTATAAGCTTTCGAACAAAAAAAGAATCATCAAAATCGGTCCAGAAGCTATACTATTATATGTTCTACGAAGCTATCAGCGAACAAACATAAAAAAAGGAAAAAAAAATATATGGTCGAATTGAGTAACCTCCTCTTTTTTTGAGGTCGGTCGCCTGAAAACTCTAAAAATCAGTACAAAAGTCCTCGAACGTTCGAGTACGCGTTCCCGTAATGATTAATGGTGGAGGCGTTTTGTGTCGCTTTTTGCCCAATTTCCTCCGATCACGGTTTTATCCCCCTTTTTGCGGCCATGATCACACTGTCACGGTGCCCTGCAATAAACTCCAAGTTATCGCTTCTTCTGTGATAAGGAGTTATATGGCAAATTGGGAAATAAGCGACTTTACTTAAGAATTCACACTTTCATATCAGAATTTATTAAATATAAGTATGAAAATCTTTTTTCAATCCTGTTTTGTCCCACTGCTGGGAATATTATTATGTCTCCTCTAAAAAGTGAGATAGACTTCTTGAATTGGCTTTGACTTGGCTCGCTTGGTGGCTCTTAACTGCTCTGAATTTCTAAATTAAACATGTTCGAAATATTTAAAAGGTTAAAAAAATCATCTGGCGCATTTTATTATGAAAATGTCTTTTATACATTTTATTAGCATTGGTATGTTTGCATTTCTTAAAGTATATGATACACATAAGATAAAGTTGAATTATATTATGCAAATGCAACGCAAAGTCAATGTAAATACATATGTATGACATCCATACTAATAACACTAAAATTCCGCTACTCAGACTGAGTGGAATATATTCCAAGTGAAAAACGAATATAAATTTATTTTAAAACAACTTCACCACATGTAGGTAAAATATTAAATTTTATTATTGCAGTTAAAAATTGAAATGTTTTTCTATATCCGAAACGAGCTTGTGTTTTCCCACGTAATTTCATTCGGTTAGGTTCATTGCCTACTACAACCCCACTACCTCTGATGGTACCATTTATTTATTTACTAGCTGTGCCACGCGGTTTCACCCGCGTTAGAGAGGATCATTAGCATAAAGTGAAGTCCTTTCTTAAATGCCGCTGGACCGGCTTTTTTGAAGGACTATTTAAGATAAACATTTCCATCCTACTACATACATAGCTTGCAGATGGTAGATTTTTTCCTACTTACTTGACACTGATCGTCATATTTAGGACAATTCACACAATATCTTTATAAATTGTAGCCTACGTCTTATTCTGATGTGTGTCATCCATACTTATAAACTTTCGCGTTTATAATATTAGTAGGATTTATAGGTCACCAATATACTGTACACTGAGACATCTTAATTCTTTACAATAAATAGTGTTGCTGCTTGAGTGTCAATAACGATTCACACGCATAGCCCTACAGTAGGGAAGATATACCCTGTGTCGTGGGTACCATGGACACACACAAAGACAGAAACACAAACACCCAGATCGAGAACAGAAATTTAAACTCATCATTAAAATTTCTGTTTCGCCGGGAATCGAACCCGGGACCCTTCGATTGGCAGTCCGGCATGGTAACCATTGCGCCACGCAGGTCGTCAAAAACACCAATACAGTTACAGTCAATACAGTTACATGTGTCGACAGCATGCTACTATGCTGTTGTCACCTCGGCGCAAATAACCAACCTGATCATCAATGTACCTACCTTTAATGATGATACGTGTGACGTAATAATTACCATGCCGCATTGGCAATTGGAGGGTCCCAGGTTCGATTCCCGGCGAAGCAAAAATTTGAACGATGAGTTAAAATTTTCTGTTCTCGATCTGGATCCGTCTTTGTGTGTGTTCATGGTACCCACGACTAAGGGTATATCTACCCTATTGTATGGATATGAATGTGAAGGAATGAAATGTATACTCTATACCTACTTACTAATATATGTATAAAGCTGAAGAGTTTTTGTTAATAAAAAAAATAACGCTTCAAACTCGCCAATTTCAAAATAAGCCTTCAAATATGATTTTTAACCTACAAGGATAAAGACAGGTAGATCCAGTCTAAGAAAATAAATTTAAATTTGTCATTCCAATTTCTCGCAGGGAATCGAACCCTCGATTATATTCCGGCATGGTAATCAAAGCGTCATACAGGTGTCATAAAATTCCATAGCTAATTTACGTATCCATCCACAGCCCAGTGACTGATCATCAGATCGACAATATAATAACCAAAGGGATCACGCGGATCGCGTATTCAGGCCCTCGAGGCTACGCGCCCTATATTAACCCGAGTACATTACGTTGATTGCATGAATTCTATATGTAGTGTAAGTATGTAGGTATATATTGTGTTCAGTTTGAGATAAAAGTCACTTGGTTAGTCACTACCTTACGTGATATATTATTACTGGTTGTTGATTTAGTCGTAGTATCTCCACCAACCCGCATTGGAGCAGCTTCTTAGAGTAGGCTCCAAGCCTTTGCATTGGTGTGGCGAGTCTCCCCACATCATTTTAAACACGTTTCACACTCATAGCCCCACAGTAAGGTACCCTGTGTCGTGGGTACCATGGACACATACAAAGACAAGAACACAAACACCCAGACCGAGAACAGAAATTTAAACTCATCATTCTAATTTCTGCTTCGCCGGGAATCGAACCCGGGACCTCTCAATTGGCAGTCCGGCATGGTGACCATTGCGCTACGCGGGTCGTCAGAATATGTAATAAAAAAAACTGAAAATTAAATCACGTAACTGGAGCGCTAAATACTTTTAACACGTTATATTACTCTCTTATTTATTATGTACAAGCCTTCCTCCAGTGACTTCGCCCGCGTGGACCCCTTTTTATAGGTACCCGTAGGATAAAAACCATCCTATGTCCTTTCCCAAGGTCCACTCTATCTGTGTTCCATTTCATTAAAATTTCATTAAAATTGGCTTAGTAGTTTAAGCGGGAAAGCATAGCAGACAGACAGACAGACAGAGTTACTTTCAAATTTATAATATTAGTAAAGATAATTCATGAAATCGATATGAATTAATATAAAGCACCAATCACGAAGAAGATTGTAATGTTTATATAACCGCAATCTGATAATAAAAAACAAAACGAAATTTAATTCCGGTATTACCGGACTTGGAGCGATCAATTCCGGTATTATTTTCTCCGATTCCCCCAGCGATGTTGATGATTAATGGCCAAAGCATTTTGTGTCGTTTTTTGCCAATTTTCCTCCGATCATGTTTAATTCAGGTCCGCTTCTTATAGGATAAGCGCTCTGTCACTGTGTTTGCGAACAAAATTGCAAAAATATTGCAGGAAAAATGTATTTTATATTTTCTCTTTTTTTGGACACTTGATAAATTTTATCATTATACCTGATATTAAATTAGTCACGCTAAGCGTCTCAGAATCTTTTTCTTAATATATTATAATAGCCCTCCGCCAGTTGCTTCGCCCGCGTGGACCCGTTTAATGGGTCACCGTAGGATAAAAAAATAGCCTATGTGCTATTCCAGGCTTCATTGCTATATTAAAATCATACTTAAGCCAGTTGCTTCAACCGCGTTGACACTATTACCCGTTTTCACGTACGAATGAAGCATTTTCCTGCGGTAAAAATTTGTAAGTTATTCAGGGTGAATGTGAAGAATGGTGAAAGAATTTTTGATATCGGAACAATACAAAAGTACAAATCTTTCCTGTTTATAATATTAGTATATATTACAGTTACCTTCCGCTTCCACTTTTTTTCCTTCGAAATGTTTGTAGAGATTGAACCCGAATCCCTGATGTGGGAGTCTAGTTTTCTACTTTCTTCGTAACGTTATTATGGCTGTAATCCTTTTTGCGTCCCACTGCTGGGCACGGGTCTTTCCACGCTATTGTTGTAGAGGCCTAAAGCTTACTCCACCACGCTGCTCTTAAGCGGGTTGGTGGATATGCGAGCTAGTGACCTTCTGTTCTTGCAAATAAATTAATTGAGTTGAATTCCTGCTGAAGGTCATTTGCAGCTTATCTATAAGGCTTTCAATAAGGTTGAAGGACTCCTATCTACCGAAAACAATCGGGACCGACGGCTTTACGTGCCTTCCGCAGCACGGAAACGCTGCGTAGACCGCATTCTTATACCAACGTTCTCACAACATTTGCTTGACAAAAATCGGTGTTACCACTGCTTAACATATTTGTATTTTAAATTAAATTATCAATGAAATATTTAAAGATTACTCTTCAAACACTAATCCATATCTTTTCTGCAGGTGGCTTGGTTACGAGTGGACACGCAGACTATCCTCACCATAGCAGGCCACGTGATCACGAAAAACCATCGCATCAGCGTGACGCACGGCGACGGGGCCTGGACGCTAGGCCTGCGGGACGTCAACCCAGCTGACGGTGGACGCTACATGTGCCAGGTTAACACGGAACCGATGATGAGTCAGACGCATTTACTGCTGGTTGTGGGTAAGTTTCCATATTATTAGCTTGATATCCTTAAATAAAGCTACCATCAGCCTTCAGAGTAGCAGCATAACTTCACGCGTGCTCGAGGTTGTATTGTCTATTGTCCATGAGTTACAGCGATCACTCAATTCCATGTGGCTCGCAAGCGCACCTATCCACCGAAACACAATAGACTTGCTTCGGCAGAAATGGATGCATGGAAATATCAATTTACGAGATCAATAATAATAACGCTTCACTCTCATAACCCCAAAATAGGGTAGATATACCCTGTGTCGTGGGTACCATCGACACACACAAAGACAGAAACAGAAACTCCCAGATCGAGAACAGAAATTTAAACTCATCATTAAATTTCGGTTTCGCATCATCATTATTCAAATTTCTTTTCTGTTTCGGGAATCGAACCCGGGACCCCTCGTTTGGCAGTCCGGCATGGTAACCATTGCGCCGCGCAGGTCGTCATAGCAGGGGATTTCTAGTAATTCGTGGTAAATAGTTATGTTTCATTTGATTTAAATTTTTTTTTTAATATTTAAAACCAAACGACTCATTTACACATCAGATTAGGAAGCGGCTTTAATTTCCCATACAGGTAAATTGTATCGCATATGGTAAACTAAACAAATTAAGCTCTTTCATAAAGGTTTAAACCGGCACTTTTGCTAGCCGGAATACTGACAAAAGTATTAAAATAAATATTCTCGGCAGTGGATTTGTAAATTCTTAGCGAGTTAGGCGTTAAGTAGCGCTTTAAGTACCGTAACACGTTAAAAGCAAAGCTTGCAATTCTCCAATTGAAATTGAATCCGAAAGCGAGTTAGCATTAAAATCCCGTTTGAAAACGTTGAGGAAACACGAAATCTTGGCAAAACTTGTAAACTCACAGATGGTATTGTTGTAATAATGAAGAATCGTTTACGATAAAAAAAACTTGAAGTTTATTTCATCCGTTGTTTATAAGACAATAACTCTTAAAACTAAGGGTGAGGCCAGACAGCCGTAATTTTGTGAGTCGAGTCGTGAGTACATTCGGTTTTATACAAAAACCCTGTTTTACCACACGACTAAGCAAAATGAGTTGTCAGCCGACTCACGCGCACAATCCTGGCTGAATTGAGTTTGCGGCGAGAGGTGAATCATGATACAAGACATGAAACCGTCCGCGCATCAGTCTTTCACTTTTGGGTGAATAAAATTCACCCTGTATTTTCTTCTATTACCATCTTCTGCATCTTCTAAATATGCTTAGTAAATACAGAACGTTTTTATTTTATCCAGTGCATGATAAAACACCCAGTACAAGCGTTAAAAAGCAAATGAATGATTTCGCTCGTCTGGCTGTCCAACAGAATTTCTGCTATACATATACTACATGAAATTACGTGGCTCACAACACAAAAAATTACGCTCGTCTGGCCTCATATTAATAGCCCCAAAGTAGTCAAGCATGTAGCGAAACCATGTATCCATGGATGCAGACAAAGGCAAGAACATAGACACGGAAACTGGAAATTTAGATCGCCTTTGCCATCGAACTTCCAATAAGCCTGTTATTGTACGGCACACCATCCTGAGCCATATGAGTCGTCAAAAGAAAACACTTTTCTAGCCAATTTATTAAAACGGTTTATTCCTTATGCTTTGATCGATTTACGGGCTACGGAATGCAAACAAGCGACTGTAAAATGCTTTTGAGGCGATATATTTCATAATTAAAGACCAGAGACCATCCATTAAGCCGATTCCTAAAGATTTTTTTCCTCCAATTGTCCATACATCTCTCAACCGAAGCTTTTTGAGCTCTTGGAAAAAGTACATTCTAATAGGCACTTCCTTAATAGGTATTAAGTTAAGGTATTAAGTTTGCCAATGAGACCAAATATCGGTTATATCTTACAGTTTGCCGTAGGACCCCTTAAATACCCCTGACGTTGATGATAAACACTTGAGTGCACGAACAAGAAACTACGACGGGTCCGGGACAAACGCGCTTATCTAGAGCAAACTTGCCGAGCCCTGTTTTATAAGTTTATTTTATCAGCAACGGGCCAATATCGTAATATTTATGGGCCTCCAGCTCGAAAGATGGCCTTATTGATTAATTTGTAAGTTATAGACAGCCTTAAAGTACTTTTTGTTTTTAAATAAAGAGCTTTTTAAGGTCCTCTACCATAAAACGATAAAATCTTTATAGGATCGTTTTCTTATTCCTTATTCGTTCGTTTGTTGTAAGTCTGCTGTTGCTGTCTGGGGTATAGTGGGAGTTCTTGTACTAATGTACATCTGATCGTCTTAACAACCAACATCACTGTTACTTCATAGCCCCCACAGTCTATCCACTAGTGGCTCCAAGCAGCTGTCTGGCAGCGGCCACACCCCGGTAAACCGTGATGGTCCGCGGGCTAAACCTAGAGGAGGGAGTTAGCATAAACGCCAAAAAATGCAGTTATATACAGCAAACTATCCTTCGGTTAGTACACAATTACAAGACTACTTCGGCACATGAGGCGGCAACGTCAGTATGACAAGTGTTCAAGTAAGTGTGGCAATGTTTCAGGCTTACGTGACATACCATAAAAGGCGCATGCTAGGATCTTTTA
This sequence comes from Pyrgus malvae, assembly GCA_911387765.1. Classification (NCBI taxonomy): domain Eukaryota; kingdom Metazoa; phylum Arthropoda; class Insecta; order Lepidoptera; family Hesperiidae; genus Pyrgus; species Pyrgus malvae. Next base: position 28,696,240 of record OU426950.1, on the reverse strand, counting down.
AAAGCTTGGGCTAGTCACTGCATCATACTCTCGTGCCAGATTTTCTGGTCGATAAGCATCATGAGATAGAGGACGACAGAGTGGATTTATACCTGCGCAAGTGTTTATTAACTGAAATATAATCACGCGCCGATGACCCATGACAGTATTCTTGGAGGATTCTTTTAACTCGGAGCAGACGGAAGTAAAGGTTCGGCAGCACGTTTAATGACAAAGCAGCCCTATTTAGGATCACTCTGCTTTCCCAAATCCAGGGAGGTGCCTAGAAAATGTGGCCCAAAAATAGTCCGTCTCAAAGCAACAAGAGTGGCAAACCGTGGTCACTTCTGACACCAATCTATCGCGGTCAAAATAAACAAAATCTCTCTCTAAATCTTTAACATTGCGACATGGAACGTCTGAACTCTAACTGATAGCGACCGAAATCTATATCCTGAAAAAAAAACACCGCGTTAATTGCTAGAGAACTTGCGAAATACCAGATAGACATAGCAGCAATCAGCGAAACACACCTTGCAGCCAGTATAATGCTATGCGAAGAACTTGGTGGCTACACTTACTTCTGGGTCGGCAAACCAGCTGCTGAACAAGCAGTTAGTGGTGTTGGTTTCGCAATAAAGAACAAAATTTCAAAATACCATGTTGAACCACCTAAAATTATAAGTGACTGGTTAAGGGGCCGTATACGAAATGTTGCTGCGATTTAAATTAACCGAGCACAGATGTATGCACTTAATAAGTTGCTATGCTCCTACGTTGCCATCACCAGAAGACAACAAAATACATACAACTATAATAGGCAACGCATGACAGGAACTCTGCTAAGGGATCGCCGTAGACGAAAACATCTTGGAGTACATCATCATCATGTCTGTCTGCTTGATTTGTTTTTTTTAACGGTACACACTCATAGCCCCACAGTAAGGTAATTAATATCCTGTGTCGTAGGTACCATGGACACATACAAAGACAGGAACACAAACACCCAGACCGAGAACAGAAATTTAAACTCATCATTCAAATTTCTGTTTCGCCGGGAATCAAACCCGGGACCCGTCGATTGGCAGTCCGGCATGGTAACCATTGTGCCACCCGGTTCGTCAATTATTAAAGTTAATTGTGTAGCCTTGTTCTAAACTTTTTGCAAGGAAATGTAACCTATAGGTTGATTATAGTACCTAATGACATTCAATGAAACTATTATAATATAAATCGACTTTTGACATGAAACGAATTAAAAGCATTTTGTTTCCGCATAAGTCTTTACAAACTTACTCTTTATTAAAAGTTATGTCACAATTTTATTTGTTTCATGCACTCAGGCAACGATGTTTGAAATAAAGTATGGTTTTTACTTTAATTCCAAACAAAAATATATTTTTTTATATTCCACCTTCCCGATTGCCCGGTTTTTAATATCTACTTAAAATTTGTTTTGTATTGCTTTTAAACATTTTTATTGCTTTAACCACGTAAACTATAAAAGCAGATTAATTGATTTAAAAATATGTTGCCAAAATGCTTTTAGGATTATCGGCTTTAAAATATTGGTAAAACAAAAATAATTCCCACGTCGTGGTGTCCCGATTATTTTTTTGTGTGGAATTAGCAAAAACTCTGTACATATTGTTGACGACATTATTTATGTCCATACTAATATTATAAATTCGAAAGTAACTCTGTCTGTCTGTCTGTCTGCAACGCTTTCCCGCTTAAACTACTGGACCGATTTTAATGAAATTTGGAACACAGATAGCGTGGGCCTTGGGAAAGGACATAGGATTGTTTTTATCCTACGTGAACCTTTAAAACGGGTCCACGCGGGCGAAGTCGCTGACGGAAGACTTGTTATGAATAAACCTGCATTGAAAAGTAGAAGCATTATTATTATCATTAATGTATCAAACAATACTATGTAAAGAGCAATGATGGCCGCGTGATAAAGATGTCGGTCGTCGACGCAGAATCTGCGAGACCCCTAGTGGTCTTGATTTGGACTCGGTACGGATGCATCGGAGACCGATGTCTGTACCATTATTTACTTTTGGGCTTTGGTTACTCATGAGAAACGAGTGATAACAACCGCTTATATCATTTCTGCTGTAAAGCAAACAAGGTGCGCTAGTCGGTTACGAGATATTAAGCATTTGCGCGTAACTCAACGGACAACTTCACGTGGTTCTACTGCTCTGATTGTTAGTAGTCCAACAGACCAGCATGGCTTTACTTCTTGTATTCCTCCTGATTATTTTTTTAGGTATATTTTTATGACTAACACGCCAGACTAAGTGGTTGCTGCAGCCCATGGACATCTACACGCAACCTCAAGCAAGCCAAGCCTAAGTCTTGCAGAATCTCATAAGTTCTACCATCTATGAATTATCTGAATATTAAAATTAACTACGAATCATAATTCATACTCATTTATTGCTTTAAATATGGTACATAAGATGTTACATTTTTATTAATGAAATCTGCATATTTGACCTATTTCGGCATACAATGTTTAAAAATTAAATAAATCTAATTTTAATATTTCAAGAGTTACCATTTTGCCAACGATTACGCGTTAATTATTATAAGGTAAATTGTAATATTATAAATTAATTAACAAATGTTTACGTTTAAGTAACTTAAAAATTATAATAATAGACTCCATTACTAAAACAATGTCACAGAAGTAAAGGTATATAAATACATGTCAACTAATTTATAAAGCATTGTTCATATTATCATAATCAAAATTGAATATAATATCAGACTAATATTAAATCGTAACTAAGACTCGCCTTTAAATTCATGTTCCTTCTCAACAGTTCCACCAGACATTGACGACGAAGTCAGCAGCAGTGAGGTGCTGGTGAAGGAAGGCGAGAGTGCCGCTCTGAGGTGCGTGGCCTCGGGCACTCCCCCTCCCACCGTGACGTGGAGGAGGGAGGACTCCAGGCACTTCAAGATTGATAACCAGACTTCAGGTGAGTGTTACAACCGCAAGTAATATTCAATCATTAACTATTTTTAGCTCCACCATCTTTTTTTTTTATCGAGGGGGAAACCTTCAAAAGGTACCTGGCACCTTGGGAGAGAGTATCGGGTTATGTGGATTTGACCGCACTAAAACCCCCTCGGTGGCTGCCACTGCGCTTGGGGAGGACTCCGGGATCTCCGGCGGAACGCACCGGTGTCCTCCACGGGCGACGCCCCAGAACGGGCCCATCTTCGGGAGAGCAGCTGAGCTCGCCTGCACCTTCCGATGCTTACGGCGACATGCGGCCACGCACACATCGCCGCCCTTCCCGGGGCTGCTGGTTGGATGGATCGAGCTCCCACTCATACCGTCCACAACCCCGGAAGCCCCCTTTTAGTCGCCTCTTACGATCAGGCAGGGGATACCGTAGCTCTATTCTTAATCTCGAAGCTACAGGGACTAGCTCCACGATCTAAAAGTCTGGTAAAGTAAACTCCTGGCTTGCCCAATTATAGGCCAGCAGTGGGATTCAGAAAGTAGTTATCCAACCAACCAGCCAGCCAACCATTTTTGCCTATGATCATTCAAAAAATGTTTCTTCTTATACTGTTACAAAGCCATTAGGGATAAGAATATTTTTTTCCTGTTACCTTTTAGCAGCCAGATAAAGAAAGTAATTGATATTTTATACTGTCTGTCTAAAATTTGAATTACAGTATAAACAAATAAGTCATTAGTAAGATAGATTTATTTTTGCAGTGCATAGTGCAGTGCCGTACGCGCTCGTTATCGCACGCAATCATTGCACTAACGAATATTATTACTATATTCGCGTTCTGCGCGGCGACTGCCGCCGCACGCCATTATGGCTATGAGTTCCGAAAAACTCATAGCCAATGAATTGCTGGCGTTTCTCCAGCATGCAATTGACAGTATGGACGAAGTCAGCATCATACAGATCTGCTCGTCCAACTACACGATGGAGGAGATAGCTGGTGCCAAGACGCTACTTTTCGAATTGATCGGCAAGACCGATCAGATGCCGTCCCGCAGGAGGGATGAAAAGGGTGAAAGGAGCCTCCAGGATATTATCAACATCCTTAAGGTGACTGATCCGGATGACGTGCCGTCCTTTGTGGCGAGGAACCTGCACAAGTTGCCACCCGTCACCTTTGACCACGTCGACGTGACCAGGCTGCTGAAGGACATCACGACCCTAAAGGCAAGTCTGGCTGAAGTGGTGTTAAAATTGGAGGCCTCTCAGGTTACCATCAACGAGCTGCGGGCTGAAGTTGCCATATTGCGCACTACTTCGTCTGCCAGTAGGTCACCTGAGGTCAACAACATTAACACGCGTCGCGGAGCAGCCATCGCTTCGCCGTCAAGTTGCGAGTCAGCGAAATCGGACTCCTCGCCGGCCGCTGTTCCCGCACGTGATAGCGCTAATGTGGCCGCTACCCGTCCCCCGCCTCCCCCGTCGAAGGTGTCGCATGCGCAAGTTTCGTCACCGCCTCAACGTGACTACGCCGCAGCTGCCGCCCGCCAGCAACCCAAAAGGCGGATACTGAGGACTGAGAGTGGGAGCGGAAATACCCGCAACGAACCCCCTCGTAGTGCGGTGTCTATTGGACAACCGGACAAGGATGGCTTCGTCAAGGTGGAGCGAAAGAAAAGGAAGCCTCCTTGCCGTAACCAATGTGGCACTGCACCGACTGGAAACAACCAGATTCTGCGTCCCGCCGTCCCAATCACACACATCTACGTGTCGCGTCTGCACTTCGCCACGAAGGTCTCCGATGTCGTGGAGTACGTGAAGGCGAAGACAAAGTATACTGTGTGGGTTGAGAAGCTAGAATCGCGCAATGCGGTGAACTTTAGTTCGTTTGTGGTGCGTGTTCCGACTGACCTTCTGAATACATTCATGAAGGAGGAGGTGTGGCCAAAGGGGGTCGTGTTCCGCAAGTATCGCGGACGCCGTCGACCACCTGGAGTCACCGTAGCCGCGTCTCACAGCGCCGATAAATGAGTGACTTAGTTTTAAGATATAAATATTATGTATGTTAGTCTGTAAGGTATTTATAGTATGGGCCTTGTTGCCTGAGAATAAATGATTTATTATTATTATTATTATTATATTATTTTACCTATTCTAGCAGTTCTAATATACTTAGGGCCTCTTTCACCACCTTCAAGTAAAGTGACGAGTACGCTAATTGTCGGTCAAAGTCACCCGTAACTTAAATTTCAATCACACGATGTTCGAGTAGCACTAATCATATGATAAACTTACCCGTACTCATAGCTTTTACTTGCCAATTAACTTTATTCGGGACGTAACGAATCAACACTTGGAGATGGTGAACGAGGCCCTTAAACTTTAAACGTTAAATAATTACTATTTCGTTATTTTTTTTTTAGTCAATTCGGTTATTTTCAAGACATAGGTTAAAAATCTCCTCATAGCGCACTGAATGTGATGTAACTTGTTCATTCGCTTTGAATTTACTCGTATGTAATAAAATAAACACGTATCAACATTTTTGAAACATCCACCCCAAGAGGGCACAAAGGAATGAAAAGAAACTTTTTATGTTCCACCGATTTACGTCAAACTTGGTGTACATGTTCCTCGAATTAATTCCTAAGGGACGAAAGTTTCATTGTTGAAATTGGATCCCATGAGATCTTCCGAGTACATTCACTTCATGGTTATGCAGATTCCAATGCAGGCAAAACTGAGAGACTCAGGCTAGTATTATTTAATGCCTGCCTCTTACTAACTTAAGTAAAATATTATGACTAAAAGCAACTGCCACTATAATAAAAATGTTGAATAATCATGTTTAGAATTTTACCACTGTGTTTCTGTAGTATGGGAAGTCCTCAAAGCATTTCCTCTTTCTGTTACAATGCAGTTAAGTAAAAATGAGCAGCAGCGATAGCCGAGTGGTTAAAAACCGCGGTCTTCGATGCGACCGATCCCGGGTTCAAATCATCGGCGCGCACCTCTGACAAAGAAATTTGTAATGTGCTCATTTATCGTTGCTCCACGGTGATGGAAAATATCGTGATATTTAATTATTATTTTTTCAACCTTTTTTTTCATGTCCCACTACTGAGCACAGGTCTCCTCTCATAAGTGAGAGGGACTCAGGCCATAGTCCACCACGCTGGCCAAGTGCGGATTATTGGACGTCATGCACGGCGATCGAGAACATCGTAATTAATTAAATATCACGATATTTTCCATCACCATGGAGCAGCGATAAATGCGCACATTACAAATTTCTTTGTCAGAGGTGCGCGCCGAGGATTTGAACCTGGGGTCGGTCGCGTCGAAGACCGCGGTTTTTTACCACTCGGCCATCGCTGCTCTTTACTCTTATTTAATTAATTACCGCCAAAATCGCCGTGCATGCCTGAGAGAAATTCATAATTTCTCGAAAGCATGACATCCACCAATCCGCACTTGGACAGCGTGGTGGACTATGGCCTAAATCTCTCTCAGTTGTGAGAGGAGACCAGTGCCCAGCAGTGGGATATTAAAAAGGGTTAAAAAAAAGTAAAAATACGTCACAAGTTTCGACGTGACAACGTCGAATAAATCGACGAACGCCAGCTGTACGATGAATCATTGTAACGTTACCCTCATTGTAACGTTACGCTCATTGTATCGTTACGATCGGCGCTTGTAAGTTACGTTGAGGTTGGGCTTGCGCCGTTCGTCGACTGTTTATAAGGTGTAGTGAAAGATATTATGACGTTAAAGTATCGTCCGTTAATCGACTTTACACACAACAAATTTTCTTGTTACTGAAAGTGAATTGCTTCTGATCTTGTCCTTTTTTTATTAGCTTATAATATATGTATGTTTGTTCGGGTTAAATCTTGCAACTCATTTATGTGTGAGGCAGGTATAATCTTCAACCAATTGAGCTGAAATTTTGTACGTATGTTTAGTTTGGATGAGAATGCAATAACATATACTTAGTTCAGACATTGTATACAGTATATATTTTTGTAAAATACGCCGATATTTGTAGCAAATAAAATGGCTTAGCTTGTAAAATACGATATACCATTAATAATTTTACTCTATGTTTCGTATTTGTAGTGTTTGTAGATATTAAATAGATATGTACATTGTCTCATTACACCAGTGGGGGGTAGACGTCGATCTGTCAGTCGTGTAACGGATGTGGTACAGGTGAGACGTGCGCCTGCGCTGCACTGTGTGTAAGGGTGAGCCAGTGATTCCTTAGTGTCCTATCGTAGAACAGTTAACCTAAGGACTAGTGACGGACACTACAGCATTAATATAAATTTTTTTTTCAACCTTTTTTTTTGTCCCACTGCTGGGCACAGGTCTCCTCACAAGTGATAGGGATTTAGGCCATAGTCCACCACGCTGGCCAAGTGCGGATTGGTGGACGTCATGCTTTCGAGAAATTATGAATTTCTCTCAGGCATGCACGGCGATGGAGAACATCGTAATTAATTAAATATCACGATATTTTGCATCACCGTGGAGCAGCGATAAATGCGCACATTACAAATTTCTTTGTCAGAGGTGCGCGCCGAGGATTTGAACCCGGGATCGGTCGCGTAGAAGACCGCGGCTTTTACCACTCGGCCATCGCTGCTCACTTTATTTATTATTAATATAAATACTTGTGTTTAAATCGTTTTTTAATTACTACTTTATTGAGTACGACTAACCAGAATCCGGTCTTGGACTACCAAGTCAATTGAGATACTTTTAATGAGCTGTCAAAACGTGACATCTTGTATGAGAAAATGATAAGTGACGTTACTTATCTTATAGTCAATTGACTTCATTATTATTGATTTAAGCGGTAATAAAAATCATGTATAAAAAAGAATTAACAATTATATTGCTTTCCAAGCGTCACTTAGTGCAACCTTTTTAAGGTAAGGATTTTGAATTTTTTTGTGCATAGTGTCCAAGACCCTATTCTGGATTTAACACTCCTTCTGAGTGACTTCTGACATGGATTAAGTAGGTACATGATTTGTGCTCTAACAATTTTACAACTGTTGACTCTGCCTAATAATTCTTACCTTTAAATCGCTTGCATTTTCCAACAGCTGCAAAGCTAACCGCAAATCTTTGGAATAGCATAAAATAAGATAATTTCTAAAGCTTTAATAATACCTCTGCGAAAATCCTTAATTTATGACAAGGAAAGTCGTTAGTCCGGCTACAATTTCGGGGCGAGATTTCGTCCATAATTAAAGGTTGTGTACCTTGATACTGTTTATTTGTAGATGGGAAAATTTCTGACACTTTACGGTGAATTAAGAGATACTGATCGATAAAGTATAATAAGCTAAAAAAAAATAAACAACTGGCGTACCTTTTGTTCTGAATGATCACCGACTCCAAAACAGTTTTAAGAGTCATTACTAGGTAGTAAAAAAACAAAGAAATACAAAATATAAATCTACACTGTGTCGTGGGTACCACGAGCATTCCCAAAGTCATGAACAGAAACACCCAGACCGAGAACAGAAATTGGAAATTGGATCGAACCCGCAACCCCCGATTGGCAGTCCGGCATTATAACCGTTGGTCCATACGAGTTATTCCTATATTATATAACTTTTTAACGAAAAAAAAAACACCTTCAAACGGTAAAAAATAATATTATTCAGTACTTCGCATTTTATAATTTTCCTTGCTAATGGTCTTAAAACTGACTGGTTTGGAGTCGGTGCCCATTCAGAGCGAAAAGTACTCCATTTTACTAAGGGCCCGACTCCAAAACAGTTAAAAGTCACGACCATTAGCAAGGAAAAGTATAAGATGCGAAGTACTGAACAATATTATTTTTTACCGTTTGAAGGCGGTTTTATTTTGTTAAAAAGTTATATAATTTAACTCTTTTTAGTACCTTTAATTTAATAATTCTGTTTTGTTTAAGCATAAATGGCGATATTTCCACATATGTGTACCTATAAAATTTGAGAGTTCCCATCGATTTCCCTCGGATCCCATCATAAGATCTTGACTTGCTGACAGTTGGACCACCTCGGAAGCATAAGTTTTTGAACAAAAAAACATTTATCGAAAGAATTTTCTCTAAACCCCCAACCACCGTAGTACCTTCCATCACCAGCTCAGCAACATGAGATGATAGTTACTATGCACAAATATCAGTTTTGGTTCAGAAAGTATAAAAAAAACAATATGTGTACCTATAACATTTGAGAGTTTCCCTCGATTTCCATGGGATGCCATCATCAGATCTTGACTTGGTGACAGTGGGACTACCTCGGAAGTATAAGCTTTCGAACAAAAAAAGAATCATCAAAATCAGTGCATAAACGACGAAGTTATCCGCGAACAAACATAAAAAATACGGTCGAACTGAGTAACCTCCACCTATTTTGAAGTCGGTTAAATAATAATATTATAATGATTGTTCAGCGATCTCCTCAGCAAAGGCGCCCGCCCACTGGAGGTGGCTCGCAACCAGACCTATCCACAGTGAGCAGTTTCATGGATGAGACACAAAATATAACACAGCGCAAAAGAAAACAACCATTTGATCATGACTGTAGCTGTTCTTTCGAAATAAAAGAAATGCACACTGAACTCAATAGAATTAGTGGTTTATTAGAAAAGTATGTAGAGTCTAACGAACAGATTATGAATAAAATGCAGGAAAGTATTACTGAGGTAAGGACGCAAATTATTGAGTTAAAAAAATCTAATGAAGAATCTACAAACTCTTTACGACACAACGTATTAGAAATGAAGACAGAGTTAAATAGAATAAAACTATCCTCGTCTAACATGCAGGCAGAGCACGAAAACATCAAAGCTCAAGTTACACGATTAGAAAAACAGGTCGAAAGTAAAATAAAGTCATTCGAAGTAAACATCAGCAAGTTTCATCTATCTCCCCAAACCTTGCCATCTAACGCCGAAAACCAACTACTTTTTAACGAACAAATAATTCGTGAGATACAAGATCGTAGAAACAGAGAAAGGAATGTCATATTGATGGGCTTACCTGAGCAGTTGACTGCAAATATTGAAGAAAGTATCTCAAAAGATGAAATTGAAATCTTAAAGATTACATCCGCAATTGACGAAAACATCCCAAAACCTGTTAAATTTTATAGAATTGGCAAGTATTCCCCTCGAAAATCTCGCAACATTAAAATATGCTACGACACAATACAACCAGTAAAAACCCTGCTACGTAACAGAAGTAAATTGCCGGAAACCATAAAGATTTTTTCAGACCAATCACCAACACAGCAACGATATTTTAAGAACCTAAAAGAAGAATTAATGACACGAAAAAACAACGGTGAAGCAGACCTTACTATAAAATACATAAACGGGACACCGACCATTATAAATTCGCCAAAAAACGACAGACAATGAACACCAATTTATCTACAGTTAGCGAGACCAATACTTATCAAGTAATTGATAAATATCAGAGTATACAAGCCCAAAAATCACGACTTACATTTCTCTACCTTAATGCACGAAGTATATGCAAGGAAGGTAAATTGGACGAACTAAAGTGCATCTTACGAGTGGTCTCTAACACCATACATATTATTTTATTAACAGAGACTTGGATTACTAACGAAAATCAAGCATTATATCTGCGAATCCCAAATTACACCCATTATTACAATTATAGAAAAGATTCAAGAGGTGGAGGAGTCTCAGCCTACGTACATAACAATATAAAGTCCAGCCTATCTGAGTCGATCTACTCTGGAGGAAACAATTACTTATGGGTTCAGCTCGAAAAATATGCGCTTGAAATAGGAGTCGTCTATAATCCCGGACATACAAATTTTAAAGATTTTCCTGATTTCTATGAATCTCAATTGCAACAAAAAAATAGGGCTATCGTTTTTGGTGATTTCAACATCGATTTGTTAACGAAAGACAAGAAAACTAAACAATACATGGAGCTGTTAAAAGGAGCTGGACACAAATTACTAAATAAAATCAATATAAAATACTGTACAAGAGACTCGCCAACAAAGAAATCAATTATAGACCATATTAGTACCAATCTAAAAAAAGATGTTTTCCATGTAGCCTTAATTGACTCCCCTATGTCAGACCACAAACAATTTTACGTACAATTGAAGAAAATAAAACCACCACCAAAGCAACGTGCACTATATGAAGCTATAAACTATGAAAAGCTGGCCACCTTAGCAACTGGGCTTGAACTTGAATTGAACAAGCAGAGCTTTGACTACATAAAGTTAGAAAATCAATTAAAAATCATAATCAACAAAAGTAAAGTCGTAAAAACTAAAATACTGAATCTCCCGCAAAATGATTGGATCAACAAGGAAGTTATTACTGAGATAGATAAAAGAAATGCTTTATGGGCTGAAATAAAAAAGAACCGAGATGATAACGAATTGATAACAAACTTTCAGGCAAAGAGTTCCTATGTATCAAAATTAATTCAAAACACAAAAAATAACTATTACTATAAAGAATTCACAAAATGTTTCAATAAGCCGAAAAAAATGTGGAACCTAATAAATAATTTAGCCAACAATAAATTAAAACAAATCTGTGCTCCTTCAAAACTTTCACTCAATAGTCAATATGTTACGGATCCAAAAGAAATATGTGAAATATTTAACAAATACTTCTCTACTGTAGGAACTATGCTAGCAAATAAAATAGTAAGTTCTCATGATAATTCGTCCTATGTTTTACCTAATATTGATCTTCAGACAGATTCTGATTTGTCCACTCTGGAACCATGTACAAAAACCGAAATAATCCAAATAATAAATAACCTAGACAGTTGTAGCAGTGTCGGAATAGATGGTATAAGCACTAAAGTGTTAAAATGTATACTGGATCAAATAGCTAGACCTTTGACACGATGTTTCAACAAATTATTACTAGCTGGTTCATTTCCACATACATTAAAAACTGCAAAAGTTACACCTATTTATAAATCTGGACTTAAGACGGACCCAGGTAACTACCGACCTATTTCGGTATTGCCAGTCATATCTAAAGTACTCGAAAAAATATTATACAATAGATTACAAAAATATTTGGTAACAATTAATTTCATCTCTGAACGGCAATATGGTTTTAGGCCAAAAAGTAGTACACTCACTGCAACAATTGACCTTGTCACTAAAATTAAACAAAGTATTGATTCTAAAAACATAGTTTTAGGTATATTTATCGATTTAAAAAAGGCCTTCGACACAGTGAGTCACAAATTACTTTTAAAAAAGTTGGAAAGTATAGGAGTCAATGGCAATGCTTTAAAAATGTTCGTATCTTATCTAAATGATCGATACCAAGTGGTTAAAATTGGGGACTGTCAAAGTAAGATATTACCTATAACATGTGGCGTGCCGCAAGGATCAATTTTGGGCCCATTGCTGTTTCTTATTTATATTAATAATATTAAAGACCTTGGCTTACATGGACACATAACTCTATATGCAGATGACACCTGTCTTTTCTATTTTGGGCAATCTATACAAACTATATTTCTTCAAGCACAAGAAGATTTAAATACTATATCTGCATGGTTTCAATGTAATCTCCTAACAATAAATACCTCCAAAACTGGCTACATTATTTTTAAAGCCAAAAATAAACCAATATTGGCACATGCACCCCTTACCATCAATAACGAACAACTACATCAAATGCATAGCGAAAAATATCTCGGATTAAGGATAGACAGTAGTTTAAACTGGAATACTCAAATTGAACATGTAAGAAAAAAATTAACTTCAATTACTGGATCTATTCGAAACCTAGCGCGATGTATCCCACGCGAGCTGCGTTATACCATCTATAACACTCTAGTCAAACCACATTTGCTATATCTTATTGAAGTTTGGGGAAGTGCCACTAAGACAAGACTGGATAAACTACAAATTGCACAAAATAAAATAGTAAAAATTCTTTTCCGTTACCCATTTCGAACACCAACTACAAAAATTTATACTTAAACCAAAATAATGAATATTCGACAACTTTATATATATAGTACATGTATATTAATCCGCAAAATTATAAACAAAACCATTCACTCAAATATAACCTTTTCCAAAATAAAAGATCATTGTAAGCGTAGCAGCCGACGAGCCAGCTTTCTTGTCTTACCAAAAACTAGGACTTCATATGGTAAAAAATCCCTAACACATGAAGGAGCACGGCTTTACAATAAAATACCCGCACACATAAAAAATGTACACTCATTTAATGCATTTAAAACAAACCTAACTAAATATATTTCAGAAAATTTAATTAAAAAAAAAAAAAACAATGCATTAAATGGGTACTTTAAGACGAACGCGAATGTTATTTTTATTTACTGTAAATATGTATTCTCATGTAAGTGACCTGTGTCTTTTTGAGAATAAATGTCTATAAACCTAAACCTTAAAAAAATAAAAATAGAAGTTAATAGGGCCCATTTACATGGAAAATATTTTCTTTTGTTTAAAAGTAAATATTTCTAACGAGTATTAACGACACGTATCATCCCAAACACATTACCTCAGCCAATGGCCCACCGTTAGCCCTTAGCTATTGATTAACTGACAGATAAATTGGTAGATTAGGCGGGAACATTTATTTTATTCAATACATAAAAGCGTTTATTACCGATTTTAGGGTTTCGTAACCAAAAAGTTTATACGGGAAAAACCTCTGCTATTTGTATATTACAGGTTTGTTTTCAAGAGTAAGGCGCTTAGACTTTCTGAATCACTATAAATATAAATTTAAACGCATGCGATCTATGCAGGTAAGCGGGCCAAACGGGCGCGGTCGGGTGTGAGATCGGTGACCGCTAATGGCAAAAATTTCATGCGCATTTTCCGTGCTTCGGAGGGCACGTTAAGCCGTCGGTCCCGGTTGTTATCGTCGATAGATAACTGTCGTTAAACCTAGTCAGAGGCCTTATGAGCGGTTTGAAAACATCCGACAGCGGGTTGGCCACTAACCCGCATATTCACCAACCCGCATTGGAGCAGCGTGGTGGAGTAAGCTCCAGGCATCCCTATAATGAGGAGAGACCCGTGCCCAGCAGTGGGACGCAAAAAGGGTTGCAACCAGCCACTTAGGACACGGAATCTCTGATAGCTTGTTTCTGTTAAAGATAAGGCTCTTACTAATAAAGGTTGTAAAAGCTTGTGATAATTATTTTAGATTTAGTTTTATTACGGCTATAAAGTAATAAATATCTAAGCAACAAATATCCATACTATCCGTCCATATCCAAACTATATTTATTATTACAAATTCAAAAGTATCTCTGTCTGTCTGTCTATCTGTAACACTTCCCGGTTTACACTGAACTAATTTTAATTTAGAACACAGATAGAGTGGACCTTAGGAAAGAACATAGGATGGTTTTTATCATACGGGAACCCATAAAACGGGTCCACGCGGTCGAAGTCACTGACTAAACGCATGCGATATTAATATGGCAATATCGTCTTACGTTGTATTTCAAATAAATGGAAGAAAGTTTGAGATATGTATAGCCTGGAATAACACATAGGCTATTTGATCCTACAGGGACCCATAAAACGGGTCCTTGTGGACAAAGCCGCTGGCGGAAGGCTAGTTATGTTATAAACAATAATAAGTTATAGTTATAAAATATATATATATATATATATATATATATATATATATATATATATATATATATAGATTAATAAGTAAGTAAGAACAGTAATGGAGTTTTGACGGGAAGTCGAAAAAGAATATTGTGCTCTTGTTTTATTTTTACTTTCTTATTGTATTTTAAGTTATATCGGATAAATTTGATGACATTTTGTTCGATATATAGTGCACGAATGTTGTGAATTAAAATAACAGTGCGAAAATATGTTTTTTCGGCTTGCCTCCAAAATTCCATCTATCGCTTTACTTGAATGTCTGACTGACTGATTACTGACGACTTACTGACTTTACCTATTATTACTCGTCCAGTTTCACCGAAACTGGCAAAAACATGATGCAAAAACTTGACGCTGGCAATATGCAGAGTTTGCGATGCCATAATAATTGAAGAAAAAAAAGTACAGTAACTGTCCGTATCCACGAAAACGTTGCCGACAAACTGTGTCCATAGGTTGGCAGAATTCTAAAATTCTTGAAATAAATAAATAAAAATGGGGCTATAGTCCACAATACGCGAACAAGAGTAAAAATCTCTAACGAGTATTAACGACGGGTATCGTCCCAAAAACATTACCGTAGCCAATAGCCCATCATTAGCCGTAAGCTGTTTATTAAGTGTCGATAAAATGTAACCCAGAGTTAACAGAGAATTTATTGTTGGGTAAAAATATTGAAGCAACTTTGTTAAATAAGTACGGTTTACAGAGGACAGTATTTTGTATTATCAAAAAGTAAAATAAAGAAAGCTCTTTTTTTGAACCTGGTAATGCTTTTACGCACACCCAATGCTTGTACCCAATGGATTAAAGAGGCGAGTGGGACTCGATGACGTAATGCCATAATACCCACTAAAACCCTGCGGTACCCTCAACATTGGTTCAGACAATATGGGATCGCTTGCGCATGCCACCATAGAGTCTCGGCGAAATGTCTTAAAATTTTAATAAAATTGAAGAATTTTACTATTTAAGTAAAATTAAGAAATGTTAAGGAATAAAAAATAAAATTATTCATGTAGTATTCTACAAGTAAAAAGAAAAAAACAATTAGTCGCGAATTTTTCTTATTCTCGTCTAAAATTACTATGTCAAATCCTCTAGCCCTATGACGTATATGTTAAGTATGCCTCAAAGAAAAAAGAACTATCTTATCCTAAATTTGCGATCCAACATGACTCACACAATAACACCGTGTTGTAAGGTCCCTTCAAAGAAATATTCTGAGAATCATACTTTTTGTTAGACAGGATTTCTAAAGTACCTAGTCTTAAGAGTAGAATAATTTATTTTAAGGAGTTCCCTTCACTGTCTCGTCTTAATGAATCATACTATAGGTATAATATATATTCTGTATACTAACGCGACTCTACGAGAAGAATAATCCATTTTATGCATACCACTAAAATGTTCCAACATTCTCAAAAATCTAAGAAAACACAAGGTATTTGCACAGAATATGCATTCGAGGAAATTTACCGCAATTTAATATTCCTAAAAGATTTTCCGAAAAATTGTAGAAATCCTCAATGCTTTTACTCGAAACCGCAGTTCAAGTAAACGTACCTTCGGGATTAGAATGCTCGCATTCAGCTCAGACTTACTGCATCGCGGTCCAGATACAACTTATCTCATTTACGAAGTATATCTTGCATGGTTCAGCCATCTACATACTTAGTGAATGAGACCACAGTTAAATAAATAAATAAAGTTTCACACTCATAGCCTTACAGCATAGTAGGTATACACCGTGTCACATACATATCGTAGATATGAACACAAACGCCCAAACCGAGAAGAGAAAATTAAACTCATTATAAACTCTGCCTCGCTGGGAATCGATGCGCTCCTCTGACAAGAAATTTTGTTCAGTGCATATTTATCACTGCTCCATAGCAAGGAAAAACATTGTAATATTTATTTAATTACAACATTTTGCTTTGAGCATAATAATACATAATTTCTCACGTAGCCAGGGTGGTCGACTATGGCCTAAAATCTATTTCAATTCCGAAAACCGACCTGTGTTCAGTAGTGAACATAGAAGTCTTAAAAATACAAAAACATAACAACGGGTTGCACTCCGGGAGTGCCGGCAGAAGTGAAAACTTGAACATTAACGTTGTGCATTTTTGATATTTTGGAATGGTTAGGGAATAATTTCGCACGAATTTCTTTTATTATCAGTATTATTTTTCATCTAGTATTTTCACTAGGTTTTCATCTAGTATTTTTATAAAGTACTCACTCATTTTCTTTCACTATTTCTTCGTCACTTTTTTCATTAATAGATGCACTTTGTTCAATGTTCATATTTTAAATACTTGATAATTATAAACGAATTTTACAAGCATAGACAGTCGAGCTATCAGCTGTGCACAACGCCGCTTAAGAAGTTTTCACTTCAAAAAATTCAGAAACCTGTGATGGTTTTATTGTAACCATAGTTATCGTAAGTGCCTTCGGAACTAAAATTTTCGCATTCGTATGAGTCAACTATGTCGTGTCGAGATAAAACTCATCGTGTAAGTATTATTTAATCATCACAACATGTCCCATCATCGTGCAGCAGCGATAAACGTACATTACTAGTTTCTTTGTTAAAGGCAAACGCCGAGGATTTGACCCCTGTTGTGACCGCTGTCATTTTAAAATCTGGGTACTTAAACCTTTCAAAATTGTCTAACTTTTTCAAACATTGAAAAGAATACTGTCCTACAAAGAATATTCGTACATGAGATTTAATGTTCCTAAAATAATTTCATAGCGGAAGACACTAGAAAGCTGCTTCTAGATGCTTTTACTTGAAAATTCAACTAAACGTACCTAGGGGATTAGAATACGCGAATTCGGAACAACTTATCTGCATCTTGGAGATAAAACGCAGATGGTACTCCGGCGCGGTCGGGTTTGAGATGAGTGACCGCTAGTGGCAAAGAATTTCATGTGCGTTTCCGTGTTTTGGAGGGAACGTTAAGCCGTCGGTCCCGGGTATTATCGATATATAACCGGCCTTCATCGGAGGCATTATGGGCGGTTTAAAAACATACCGCACCGCCCACAGCAGTGTGGTGGAGTAATCTCCCTAATAAAAGGAAGAGCTATCATATCATTTTTTTTATTTGAATGGAGTAGCAGACTAGAATGCAGGCCACGTGGTGTTAAGTGGTCGCTGCAGCCCATGGACATCTACACACAACCTCAAGCAAGCATAGGTAAGTCTTGTCTGAGGTCGTATGCAGTTGCGCTGCTATTCCGGAGGCTGGTGGTCGCCTCATGTAAGTGTGTCCGGCAACTGCACCTTTCCACCGAAACACAATAGAATTGATTCACAGCAGAGGTGGGTGCAGCGGTGGTACTTCCCCGTAATAATAATAATTTGTTTTATTTCTCACCCACAATAAAGCTTATAAATACTAAATTTTACATAGTTATTTATTTTCTTATTTATACATAAATGTTATCACTTATATTTAATAAACTAGTACATTCCAAAACTTTGACCTGAATATATAAATATTTATTTTTATCATTATAAATTAAAAAAAATGAACAAAAAAATCACAATCTTCTTATATTTTAACTTCAAATCAGTTTCTTAGTAATATCTTTTATAGTAAGAAATTGAAAAATGAGTCCTGGATTATAAAAACTAACTGATTATTACATAAATTAATGTTGTAATGTTATTTTACTGTTTATGAGACACCATCTAAACTTGTTACAATTGGGCCCA
Source organism: Pyrgus malvae (assembly GCA_911387765.1). Lineage (NCBI taxonomy): Eukaryota > Metazoa > Arthropoda > Insecta > Lepidoptera > Hesperiidae > Pyrgus > Pyrgus malvae. The sequence goes on along the minus strand of OU426950.1, from coordinate 28,677,842 downwards.
AAAAAAATGACTATTAATCTTTATTTATTTGTGCTTATGTACTACTGTGTGTAAGTATACTGTGGGAGACTGGTGCCTGGAGCTTTGGGGCTTAATATTTCTACCATCTACAAAAACAAAAACATTGATATTGTGCAGTTAAAATACGTACCTATTATTATTGATCCGGCTCGGCTTCGTTTGTAATCTATCCCACGGTTACAGTACACCCTATCGGCAATTATCTATCTTTTATTAGTCTATGAAAGAAAGAAAGAATGACAGAAAAAAATATTTATTTTATATTAGGAATATAAAATATCTACTTGGCTGCAACCCTTTTTGCGTCCCACTGCTGGGCACGGATCTCTCCCCATTATTGGGGAGGCCTGGAGCTTACTCCACCACGCTGCTCCAATGTAGGTTGGTGAAGATGCGGTTTAGTGGCCAACCCGCTGTCGAATGTTTTCAAACCGTATATAAGGCCTCCGACAAGGTTTAACGACTGTTATCTATCGACAACAACCGGGACTGACGCCTTAACGTGCCCTCCGAAGCACGGAAACGCGCATGTTTTTTTTCCACTAGCGGTCACCCATCTCCCACCCGACCGCGCCCGTTGGCTTAATTGCATAGATCGCTTGCGTTCTACGCTAACCGCCGGGCCATGCGCGCTTCAATCTACTTAATGAATGTCAAATGCTGACATTGCATGACCTATCGCTGTGCCGAATTTCATCCCGAATCGTTCAGCCGTTCTTGCGTGATTGAGCAACAAACATCCTGCATTGTGTTTTGCCGCTAACTGCGTAGTACACTTGCTTTCTAGGCTACCCGGGCCATGCGCGCTTCGATACAGTAAAGTCATTCATATAATAATTATACTGCTGTCTGGTGTAATTTTGGAAAACATAGTACAGCTAAGTTTAACAGTTTCAGCTCAGTTTAGCCACAGGAGTAGATAAATAGCAGTCAAGATAACATTTATCGCGTATAGCCAATGGTACTTGCAGTATTAATAGTACGGTGCTTAGTTTTGATTACCTACACTTGTGATCGGATATCGATATTGTGCGACTGCTGTAATTTCACTGATACTGAAAGCTAATAGTTCGTAAAACAATATTTACTTACGTTTTTCATTGGCTACAACCCTTTTGCGTCCCACTGCTGGGCACGGGTCTCTCTCCCTTATTGGGGAGGCCTGGAGCTTACTCCACCACGCTTCTCCAATGCGGGTTGGTGAAGATGCGGGTTAGTGGCCAACCCGCTGTTTTTCATTAAAACAAGCAAATTCTATCGTTTTTCATTAAAACAAGCAAATTCTATTGTTTACATAGTGAAGGTCTTAATCCAGCCTAATAACTTAAAGATCTTATTACGAAGGTTCTTATTGTTGGCTCACAGCTCAGAATGCGGGTTTTTGTTAAATAAAAGATAAAACACTTTACAATTGCACGTATATTTCGTAGTTATGCAGTATACAAATCACATATGTAAATGTTTCAAAAACGAATAAACCACTAACAGAACAAAAATGGAGTACTTACATATTTACAATCAACTTAACTATTATTCCTTCAATCCTTTACTTGTTTCACTTATTATTTTATCTACGCTTTAATACTTTTACACTTAACTAATGCTTTTCCTTAGCCACGTCTTGATCCCTCAGTGCTTCCGACACGAATGCTTGCAGCTTGGTCGGAGAAAATAACGACAATTCATGTGACCGGAAGTTGGCTATGATTAACTGACTGAATCAAGATGGCGAAGGTGTCGGAAACGGAACAACCGAACAATCGAATTACCGCTACTAAAAATATCATAATAATACGGAATTAGCTAATACAATATGCTTCATAAATAAATAAAAGCTAACAGGTCGGCCATCCTGCTTATAGCGTGTCCTCACGCTTTCTTACAAGTACAAAAGTACTATAAATTTTCGAAAAATATTACTATAAATTACATTCTTTAACACATTATTTAATTATCTGTATAATGTACAATGTAGTTTATATTTATCGAAAGCTCTTAAATAAAATAAAATAAAAACAAGAAATTACGTTCATTGTACTCAATAATTGTACTAATAGTAATTAATACAGTAAATCATTATAATATATTTTTAATCGTATTTTTAATTTCAAACACAAGCTTTCCCATTAATATTGTAATCTTTTTTTTATAAGTAGAAAGAACATTACTTTTATACACTACAAGAAAATAAATAGGCCTTAGTTTATTTATCTTAAGAACCCATTACCCGTAAACAAGCAATAAATTACTTCATATTAACATCTGAAATGAAATGTCAGAAAAATCATCATGAAATCTCAAATAAAGTCATAAAATAATTATATACCTAATATTTGGATTTGTATTTGGAACTTTTACTCACTACACAAAAATAAATTGGCCTTAGTTTTTATCTTAAGAACCCATTACATAAGTATATAATTTTTGGATTTGTATTTGGAGTCGAATTAGTTACATAAACATGTTCAATTGAAGACCCCACATGAGGGATACACAAAGAATCCCATTCCCAACGCCCTCGTCCCCTCCACCGGGGCACTTTCACTCCATCCCATTACTATATTATTTCGGCCCCTAGAACTCCACTAAACGCTTTAAATAACAACAAAGTCACCAATTCCACATTTCCTGTCAGACCTTTTGTCAATTTTTCTTTCAAAAACCCGATCAAATGTGTTTAAACGACTCATTCGACTCAACAGCGAACTATTAAACTATACCTATATATTCTACTCAACCTTCATAGCAATCAACTCTAAAGCAAAATATAAACATGTCCAAAAATTCCGTACAAAGACTAATGCGAGACACCTTCTCTCTCAGATGCAAGACCCAGTCCGCAACTACATTACCCATAACAGACAAATTTCACTTTATTATCATTTTATTTTCACAAAGCCGAGGATTGGGTTCAGCCCGAAAAAACAAGAATCCATTTTCAAGAAGTGCATAATGGGAACAAACAATTTTATATCCGTGACCAATCCCTGTAATATGTGCAAGCCTCATGAAGGCAAACATGGCTAACTAAATATACAAGAACAACCCTTACTAACACATCAATCCGTGCAAAAATTTTTAGTCCTTGACTAAACAACTTTTACACCAATATCAGTAAAACCAAGGTACCTCAAACAAGTAGAAAAGCAATCCCTGTCTATTAAAACTTCCAAGCGAGATCGGCCTTTTTGTCCTAACCCTTACCGCAGTCCGCAACTCAGTGCCCGCTGGCATTCCTATTGCCAGTCATAACCACTTGACCGCAATTCATAGTCTCCCCAATCCCCTGCATTTGTAGGCCCTTGCTGCAAGTGAATCCCCGTAAATGTTTACATCAAACTTGGACGCACAAACAGTTTATGCCGAACCTCTACTACTCTCGAGATTCACTATACTCCATAAGTATCTATTACATCCACCTAAGATAATTGGGTAGTTGACTGATGTCCAGAATGTGCCACTTATAAACAAAACACGAACAGACTACCCACCATCACATAAATTCAAATAGTCTGAATATCAAACATAATTAATTATTGATCTATCGCTTTCTAGTAAATAGAGTCCCACCAAAATCCCGTACCATAACATAGGCTAGCGACGTCACTAACCAGCACCTTTATCTCTATCCTCAAGTTGAAACGATCACATCCCGCACATACACTTCTCAAATTTATATGTTTGATGTCTAGGCGCCAACTCTACAACAAAATTGCCAAATCCTCTACCAAGATCAAACCAGTTTAAAATATCAGTCAATATCCCAATTCCATCTCCCCGTACCAGAGATACGTTTTACTCAAACACTATTACAACCAAAATAGGAGTTTTAAACAATTCTCATGTATGTACGTCCCACAATCTGTAAAATAACAGGCCACTGCTACGCAATATGATATATTACACAACACCAGAGAGGACGCCATTAAATCAGTAAATCGACCGTCCAAATCTTACACTTGCTTTCTACACCCCCGAGCAATCCACGTTTATAAACGCCTCCTTCAGACAAACTAAAAACTAGGGCAATAAAAATCAGTTCATGATTCGCTCTAAAATGCAAAACGGATGGTTACCAATTTCTGATGGGTGTACTTTCTATGTTCATCCTATCAATAATTATTAATGTCGAACTCCCAGTTATATCTATAGAGAACTAAGCAATCTGAAACACTCATCTACATCTACATCATAAAAGTCAATTGCTTCGCCAATAATATGCAATAACCTGCACTACAGCAACTTTAGTGGCCCTTCACACCTAACGGTACAATTGTATTTGTGGCAATACCTCTTCCTCACCTTTATCAGTTTGTGAATCTAATTTAAAAGACCTAAACCTATTCTGCTTTCAAACTAAATCAAAGCTAGTCTCGTCACACAAAGAACACTTTGCAGACATCTCGCCACAATGAAAAACATATTAGCGTTTTGCAAAGAAGGCTTTGGTACCATGCAGGCTTCGATTAATAACGCTGAAGGCTTCAACCCTACATTCAATACCGTAAGTTTGATACACTTTACGATGTTCCACAGTGACTGTCCCAAAATAATTTCGCACCCGCCCAGGTTCGGTAAATTGGCCACTTGAACACCCACTGCGACTATAAGGTTACTTACAGCTCTCTACAAACATTGCCAAGCCCGACCAACTTTGAAAAAGAGCAGCGAATCATATCCCCCCATCTTATACACATATTTCTGAATATTCTTCCACCTTTTTAATCCAAATTAAAATGGTTTGCTCTTTACACAAAGGATCAAAATCCGGTATTACATCGCTATTAAAAGATTTTATAATCAGCGACCCAGCCCAGCCAGGGCGACTCAAAGACAGATACTCCTGTTTTACTAATTTATCTAAAAAAAACTTCACCAATTTAACTAAAACAACCTACGGAGCCTACCTATTTCAACAAACTCTAAACCACCTTAACATGGTACGTATAACGCCACTGCGATTCAGAATTCCGCTCAACGTCGTACCACCGTTACATAATATGCCACCCCAGTGTGACGTGTGACGGGAAGAAAACAGCTTTGAAAACATCGCAGTACTTCGAATTCATTTTCCAAACATTCAACATCTGTGAGTCAACCTCAGGAGATAGAGACATCGCGAACTCCTTCTCAGCGTTATTGTAGATCTGCAATTCCCCAGCACATTACCCCAATGTATGTCTGCTAGACCACACAGTGCACGCATACAAAGCTCCCAAAAAGCAAGGCTCCCAACAAAGCCTCGTTATACTACAATTAGTTCGAAAACGAAACCCTAATGACATACACCTATCCCTTCCTCAAAATTCACACTATTGGTGAGAAGCGCATTGAAATCTGTTCGGTAGTTTGAGACTACCTAGTTCATATAGACAGACAGACAGAAAGACGCGTCAGCGGGACTAACTTTTATACGTTAGGATTGACAAGAACTTATCTAAAATTATCTCAATTTCAAAATCCCCTTGACTACAACTACAACTCACCGTAGCTCAAATACATATATAAGTATATAGTATATAAATATTATTACAAAATAGTTTGTGATAATATAATTTCAAATAATGTTAAATAGAAACTTTGCACACCAATGTTTATGTAATTCAATATTTTTTTTCTTTTTTTTTTTGTAATTTTGCTCACTAAATTTTGGTTAATGTGAGACTAAAATTTTCTAAAAAAAACAACTATTCATATACCACATTTTGGCAAATAAATAATTTCATTTCATGATTTCATTACATTTCATTTCAAATTACCGCTCAGATGCTGCTTCCCTCTACCAAGACGTTGCGAGTTGCGTTGTTGAGTCTTGAAGGCCTCCTCTGCAGACCTTATCGCTCCTTTGCTCCTGAATAATCTTATGCCCTCTAACAGAGGCTTTCTATCTCCCTCCATCCTACGCATATCGCTGCTCTCACGGGCTCACTCGTGTTATACCTGAGCGTCTTTTGGTCCTCTAACCTGGACTCCCTCCTGCCCGACCTGAGCGTCCTTTTAAGTCCCTCATTCCTGCTCGACCTGAGCGTCATTTGGCTCTTAGGCCTGGGTTTATGTGTGCTTACCTTAGCCCTGATCGTACCTCCAATCCTAGGTAGTCTTTCTCGGGGGTATTCGTCCATAATATTATTATCTGCAAAATTACACATTTGAGTACATATTCCATTTTGATCACAATCAAAAGTTAACAAAAATGCAAAGTGACAAATTTGAGTACATATTCTATTTAAAATCGACTTTAGAATCGAAAAGGAAAAAGAGAACAAATTAATATAGTATTGAATTATCCAAAGCTAAAGAAAAACATCACCAGACTTCTATATGTCTTTAATCAGACAATGGAATGTATTTTTTCTCGAAAATGACATCATCGTAATTATCATCACCATCACCATCATCGTTGCCTTTATCATTATCACCATCAACACCATCATCATTTTTTCATGTTAAGCACCCCTAGGTGCAGTACAGCACCCACCGCAAAAAGAATAATTGAGGATATGCAAATCTGTAAGCCATCATTTCTTAAACACTAAGTTTTAACCTTACTTTCATTATATATCAGTCTTATGATTGTATGTATAGATATCTGAATAAATTTACGACAAAAGTTTACGTTACCAATAGAACTGCAAGACAAATACGAAAACATGATATTGCCCCCCCCCCCCCTTGTAGATTGAAATTATGTAAAAAAAATACAGTGTAACCGAATTCACGAAACATTCAAATCTTTGCCTTACAATCATTTTAGGTCCTAGTTGGCATTGTGGCACAGTGGATACGTTTTCCTAGAATATATAGCAATTGCTGCCTGTAAAATTACATCAATTTACATGTAGATAAGGTAGAATAAGTGGAAAGTGTATATACTCTTATCATTTCAGCATTTTTTTTGTATCCTTATTATCGCAAAAAAATGATTATGAATTATGAATTATAAGCATCAAATAAATACTTTACTAGTTCTATGTTATCAGTTTTCATTTATATTTACAAAGGTCAATGTCAAATTTTAATTAATATGTGGATTATGTCGATGCAATACTAAATATAACATGAGAACCTCATCCTTTTTGTTGATTTTGGTAAAATAAGGTAGAACTCAAGCCATTGTATATTCATTTATCTTATTAAAAAAAAGTAAAAAAAGTGGCTACCAACTTCCTGTAAGGGCAATAAATTTAAAAGAAAAGTCACATTTATAAAAGCCTTCATCAAAACTAGTTGTTCACATCTAGTGTACCACAGCTGTAAAAAGATATCATTAATCATGCATCTTATTAATCTAAAATAATATATAAATCTTAAACGCACTAAACATATACACCACGGCGGTGTTTCCGATTCAGAGAAAATAAATTTTCATAAATTACGTATTTTCTTTCTTTAAATATCTGCGTTTTTTTTCATAAATTATTCATATTTTGATTAAAAAAATAAAATAAAGTGAAGTGGGTTGATAAGTATACTGCAAATTTATTACAATAAAAGTTAATAAAACAAATGGTTGTAAAATAATTGACGTTCACCCCTAAGCGTTCACCGGTTCGATATTCCAACAAATTCAAGAAACTTAAATATATCAGAGTATTTACAGAATTGGCCGTTGTGGACGTGAAAGAAAACAGTAAATTCTCTTATTATCCCACTTCTGAACTGTTGGCTCACAGCTCAGAATGCGGGTTTTTGTTAAATAAAAGATAAAACACTTTACAATTGCACGTATATTTCGTAGTTATGCAGTATACAAATCACATATGTAAATGTTTCAAAAACGAATAAACCACTAACAGAACAAAAATGGAGTACTTACATATTTACAATCAACTTAACTATTATTCCTTCAATCCTTTACTTGTTTCACTTATTATTTTATCTACGCTTTAATACTTTTACACTTAACTAATGCTTTTCCTTAGCCACGTCTTGATCCCTCAGTGCTTCCGACACGAATGCTTGCAGCTTGGTCGGAGAAAATAACGACAATTCATGTGACCGGAAGTTGGCTATGATTAACTGACTGAATCAAGATGGTGCGAAGGTGCCGGAAACGGAACAACAAAAATATCATAATAATACGGAATTAGCTAATACAATATGCTTCATAAATAAATAAAAGCTAACATTATTGAGAACGATGAAATAACTCATGAAGAAACACCAAGAGTTTTGTTTTTTGTTATATAAAAGATAGAGAATAATATTATATTCATATAATACTTTTAGAATACTTTTAACTGTAATCCAACCTTAAATCTACGATTTTTCAAATGAAGTTCCTTATACTATAATTATATGTAAGCATAACGTTATGATAAAAACCTAAATAACATCTGAGGCATCTAATATAATTACTATTAATTATAACAGAATTGCATGAAAACGTATACACCATCATACGTTGTGGTTGCGGATTGTTGCAAAGTAGTTTTTACCTAACTTTATAACAATGGCGTTCCGCAAATTAACGCCTGTTCTATAATATTTGTATAAGATTCTATAATCGGTACAGATTGTTGCAAAGTAGTTTTCACCTAACTCAATGAGGCATCTAAGGTAAATAAGTACAGCAAAAAAGATTTCTTAAAATAAATTGATTTTTGATTTACATATTTCCATCCAGAAGTTATGGTGAAGATGCTACTCTCGACATTAATGGTCACCTCATAGCAGCTATAGCCAGTGTACAGGTTCACAATAAAATAGCATTGAGAAAAGAACGGTGACGGTATTTCCCCAGGCATACAATCTAGCATGAAAACCTTCGTCCAATTTACAGCTCTCCTTAAATGTATTCAAAACCATGAGAAATCTCCCTTGCCCTTAATAAATAGGCTTAAGGCACAGGACCTTTAATTATGAACGACACTTCGCCACAAAATTGAAGTTGGACCCGACTAACGACTTTCCTTGTCATAAATTTAGGATTTAAGCCGAGGTCTGAGCAATGTTTCAGAAATTATGCTATTCATAGTCAGCTTCCTGATTAACGCAGGTCTTAATATTATATCAATTGGTGGCCTGCCTGTCAATTATTCCGGGTTTGATTCCCGGCTAGGCAAAAAAAAAACTATAGTGTAGCAGATAAGCGTGGAGGCTGGGGGCCTGACGGCTGGTGTGGAACGTAAGTTATCTACGCAAATAAGTCAAATGGGCGAGGTCGGGTGTGAGATGGACGACAGCCAGTGCCAAAAATTTCATGCGCGTTTTCGTGCTTAAGAGGGCATGTGGCCATCGATCCTTGTTGTTATCTAGATAATAGGCGTTAAACTGTATCGGAGGCTGGTTAACCACTAAATTACGTCTCTACCAACCAACATTGGCGCAGCGTGGAGTAAAACACCCTAATAACGGAGACAGACCTGGTTCTGAAGTCTTAAGCCGTATCTTTCCACCAAGACACTATTATTACGGAATTATTTAAAAATATTTGAATTATTTTAAAATGTAGTAGCAGTACCTTGATTGATCTGATAATATAAGTGTGGTAGAATAATAACTAAACCTCACTTTAACCACAAACTACCTTCAATTAATGATGTTTATTGATTAAATAAATCGAACCCTAAGTGATACTGCTGTAGCAGCTTGCATTACACTATAAACGGGAGCATGCTTGCGCATAAATCAGTTCAGTCTTGCAATACTGTTTATGTTTGTGTTGTGTAAGTATTTGATAACTGATTGCTCGATTATGTTATTCGTAATTTGTTGGTTGAAGACGTAAATTATACTTTGTTTTTAAAATAAAGCGGTTTCTATTTTATATAATGCTTAAGATTCAATTTAAAGTACTGATAAATGCCTTAATAGTGACAAAAAATAAAAATTTAATCTCACTATTCATATTTCTGTCACGCTTTAAAATTGATCGTTCGAGCGACAGTTGAAGCACATTAAGTTGTAACTTGGGGAGTTATAACTTTAAAATTGCACCCACCTTTGAATCAGGACTAACGCATTTTAATATAAATATAAAATATAAAAAAGTCAGTCTCAATTTAATGTAACATCCGACCGTGCCATATTTCGAAATAATAATCAATTTAGCTCAGCATACGAAATCTATGTAGGCAAGCCGCTGTTTTATCATAAAATATCACAACCTACGCACTTCAATCTTCATGCCAATGTCAACGGTCTCAGACTCGGCAAGATCTTCAATAAATAGAGAGGTACTTAAAATCGTTAATAATGACTCCCTGCTCTGTTTATCAGTCCCTATCTGCTCCCCATCGTAGGATAATCAAACAGATTCTGTTGTCCTTACATTTCTGGAGCAATGTGATTAGTTTTCGTGTTCTGGGTTTTAGGTTTAAGGGTTTTATCTTGGGTTGTATAGGGCGGATTATAAGTATGATAATTTACGTAGAACCCTGCTAGAAATTAATATGCATCACCAACCCACCTAAATATTATCTAAGTCGATCTAGTGCTAATAAATACTCGACTGATTGATCCAATAGTACTTCTAGGTTTTAACTAAGTTTAGGTTTTTTTTCATTTTCAGGATATAGTAACACTTGCATTTTAATAGTAGAAATAAAAACACGCAAGTAACGTGGTATTAGTTCCTGTAGCTTCGAGATTAAGAATAAAGCTACGGTATCCCCTGATCCCTGATCGTAAGAGGCGACTTAAAGGGGGCTTTCGGGGTTTCGGGCGGTGAGAGTGGGAGCTCGATCCTTCCAGCCAACAGCTCCGGGAAGGACGGAGGTGGCTGTGAGGCTGCATGCCGCCGTGACCATCGGAAGGTGCGGGAAAGAACGGTGTCGGGTACCTTTCAAAGAAATTTGAGATCTATATACTTAAACGCAGTTTTTAACGGTTAAAATTGCAAATTACTTCGTTTTCCTCATAGTATTTGGTACGCTCGGACGGTGACGTCATATCTGCCGTTTCGTTAGTATGAGCCGTTTTCAACACTCATTTTTCTCGCAGTATTTGGTACTGTGTTGTCGGACGCTGACGTTATATCTGCCGCTTCGTTAGTATGGGCCGTTTTTAACACTCATTTTTCTCGTAGTATTTGGTACTGTGTTCTCGGACGCTGACGTTATATCTGCCGCTTCGTTGGTATGGGCCGTTTTTAACACTTATTTTTCTCGTAGTATTTGGTACTGTATTCTCGGACGCTGACGTTATATCTGCCGCTTCGTTAGTATGAGCCGTTTTCAACACTCATTTTTCTCGTAGTATTTGGTACTGTGTTGTCGGACGCTGACGTTATATCTGCCGCTTCGTTAGTATGAGCCGTTTTCAACACTCATTTTTCTCGTAGTATTTGGTACTGTGTTGTCGGACGCTGACGTTATATCTGCCGCTTCGTTAGTATGGGCCGTTTTCAACGCTACGCGGTGAGGTTTAACTTCGTCTCATATAACTGTCTTCGGGGTGCTCCAATCGACGGGGTCCTTTAAGAACACTTGATCCCTATGCCAAATAGGATCGACGGATACAGTAAAAAAATAATGCAAGTTACCAATTATTGCTCTAGGGAAGATATTTGTGCAGGTAGTACTTTTCCAGGTGAACCATGAAAGTTATACCACCTATAGAACCTTGTCTTCTATCCACACAATAAATAGAGAGGCGCTTAAGGTTTTTAATTACTCCCTCCCTCCCCACCTCCCTCATTTATCAACCCCTATCTGCTCCTCTGCTAACAGATTGTTTCGGCGTCTGTTATCTTTACATTTCTGTAACTATGTGAGTCCTCTCTGGATTGCGGTACTATATTGATGGTCGCTTTATTGAATGTGGCCAGAAACCGCACCGTATCGTAATAAAATAAAATCGCTTCACGGCAGAATGGGTGCAGCCGTCGAATCATAAACGTTCTACCTACAAAACCTGCCCTGCCTAGTTGCCTACTATCTCCAAAATAAATAGAGAGGCGCTTAAGATCGTTAATTACTCCCTCCCCCCGCCTCCCCAATTTATCAACCCCTATCTGCCCCCACTGCAAACAGATCGGTTCGGCGTCTGTTATCTTTACATTTCTAGAACTATGCGATTAGTCTGCACTTGGTATAGGGATTTTTTGTTCGGAAAATGGGGTAGATTCTATTTATTGGTGTCATAAAGTTTACTGACAACAAAAGGTCTTTATATGAGATTGCTCGTCCTTGAAACACTGTGGAAAATCTTACTATAGATTTTTTTTCTTTGGCAGAATGGAAGTAATTGCTTTCATAGGACGGTGTGTTACCAACAAAAAAAAAACTTCATAAATTAGCAGCGACTATGTTGGTTGCTGTTTGAAGCGCGCATAACCCGGCTACGCAGCTAAGCCAACCGGGTGCGGTCGGGTGTAAGATGGTTGACCGCTAGTGGCAAATAAAATAAGACGTTAAGCCGTCAGGCCCAGTTCATATTGGTAGTTAACAGTCGTTTTGAAAATATTTGACAATATGTTGGCCTTTATCTCGCATTAGATCAGTGTTTGACTTGATTACGATGACAATCTGAAAAACGCCTTATTTTGATAACTTGAACAAAAAAAATTATTACTAGAAGGGCAAAACCTATCTATAAACACAGAAAAATTAAGACTGTTATATTTTTGTTTCAGTACCAAAATGGAGCGGAGAATGGTTGAACATCACCAACATAGAGCGAGTGACGTCGGGTGCTTACCTCTGTATAGCGACGAATGGTGTACCGCCGTCGGTCAGCAAGAGGATACAGATTAATGTCATGTGTGAGTCCAAGTTATAATTTAATAGTAAATAAAATAAAAAGAATGAAGTGTGCATGGCCCGGCGGTTAGCGTAGAACGCAAGCGATCTATGCGATGAAGCCAAACGGGCGCGGTCGGGTGTGAGATGGGTGACCGCTAATGGCAAAAAATTTCATGCGCATTTCCATGCTTCGGAGTGCACGTTAAGCCGTCTGTCCCGGTTGTTGTCGTTAGATAACAGTCGATAAACCTTGTCGGAGGCCTTCCGAGCGAGTTGGCCACTAACCTGTATCTTCACCAACCCGCATTGGAGCAGCGTGGTGGAGTAAGCTCCAGGCCTCCCCAATGATGGGGAGAGACCCGCCCAGCAGTGGGACGTAAAAGGGTTGCAGCCAAATAAAAAAAAACGGACCTGAGTTCTCCCGGGGAAATCCCCTCTTCCTCGTCTCCGGCAAACGGCTAGAGGAACAGGTTGTCTTAATGTCTGTCTTGCCTTAATTGGCCGTCCACAGTGAAATCGTTCGAGCTATAAGCTCGGAGGTGAAAGTGTCTGTATAGCAAGGAACGGTGTGACGCCGTCAGTCAGCAAGCGGATACTGATTAATGTTCTGTGTGAGTCCTAGTTATTATTATTATAATCATCGTTACATCCTAATTAATTAAATATCACAATACTTTCCATCATCCTCATCACATTTCATCATTTAGTAGAAGGTAGAACTATAATCGTTCGCGCGGGGAAGTACCACCACTGCACCCACTTCTGCCGTGAACCAATTCTATTGTGTTTCGGTGGAAAGGTGCAGTTGCCGGCCACAATTACATGAGGCGACCACCAGCCTCCGGGGTAGCAGCGCAACTGCATACGACCTCATACAAGACTTACTTGTGCTTGCTTGAGGTTGTATGTAGATGTCCATGGGCTGCAGCGACGACTTAATACCACGTGGCCTGCATGCTCGTCTGCTACTCCATTCAAATAAAAAAAAACCAGTGCGCACCGAGGATTTTAACCCGGTATCTCCTTGTCGTAGATCGCGATTGTTACAGCTGGGCTATCGCTGCTTTACTTCTCGGCTTACACCTTTTAAATTATGCACATGAAATAAAAATAAAAATCTGGAACAATTAATCGTGACTAAAAAAGAAAAATAATGTTAAAGAGCAAACAAAATAACTTGACGCAAAAAAAGGCACGGACGCCAAGTCTGTGGAGTTTGACTATTGTAATAAAAAAATATGCACACAGCACAGCAACAATACGAGAACATTTTAAAAATATATTTTAAAATTTGTCTCAAATGAAATAAAGTTTAAATTTGTCCCAATTGTAGACGTTTGACGTTTAAAAATCACATAAAATCAAACATATTAACAACACAAACCATTTAATAAATTACTCTCACGGATATTTTATAAAATAATGAAAAAAAAGCAGATGCATTGTTAAAAATAAATTGGTAAAATTTAAATCTCATTATGTAACTATCTCATAAAAATGAATTGAAATTTAAAAACTCATTTTTGATGTAAGTAATGTATAAGTACATTTTATTTCTTATTCCGTGTTTTGTAGCTTCAACTAGCTTTTAGCTTTGACGACCTGCGTGGCGCAATGGTTACAATGCCGGACTGCCAATCGAAGGGTCCCGGGTTCGATTCCTGGCGAAACAGAAATTTGAATGATGAGTTTAAAGTTTCTCACTCATAGTTTAAATTTTTGTTCTCGGTCTGGATGTTTGTGTTTCTGTCTGTTTATGTGTGCATGGTACCCACGACACAGGGTACTACCCTACATGTGGGGCTGTTAGTGTGAAGCGTTATTTTTTTAACTATAAAAATTTGCCAGACTATTTTATGAAGCAACAATCACTTTATTTCCGAATCTCCATGACACCACTATCATAATACAGCATTATTTAAACAGTCTGCTTACTCACCTCGTATCGAGTGGAGTGGACCAATAATTTAATTTCACTCCATTCGACTCCCGCGTGGCGTTAATTTGACTTCAGCTGATATCCATCTGGCGGGTAACAGTGCGCTAAAATATTGAATCTGTGTTAATTGGACTCTCTGTGGCGCGATGGCGATTTAAAATATGAATATAAAATTTAATAAAGCTTTAAGTTATGTCGATTACTTAACTATCCATATTTAATTACAATAACAAAGACAAAGACTTTTATGTGCACAGAAATTAGTGTTTACAAATTGTATTTGGCGGGGTTTTATTAATTCTTCTTTGTTTATTAATTAATGATTAATTTAATTTATTGATAATATATTTTTTGCTTGGAGCTTGGATTGTAATAAATAAATAAGTAAATAAATATGTTTATTTTATTTTTACTCTTAATTTCGAGGAATTCTAGTTTGTAGCTTGAAAGTGTGGAAGAATATTTTAAGGTCATATGTGAATTCTCTTATTAATAATAATATTCTTAAACTTCTTCTTCAATTCTTATAATTTTAAATCTAAAACGATTCGCACAAACCAATGAACCAAGCGCGAGACATTTATTTGTTTACTTATTATTTAGTAACCACCTTAAACTAAGGGCTACACGGTAAACTTAATGCCTAATGGCATTCTCCTGGTGGTGAATGCCATTAGGCATTAAGATTAAGATTGCCATGGTTGACTGGTGTCAACCCTAGGTGATGGATAGAAGGTTAAAGACTTAAGGTAGGCGGACGGAAAATAATATTTAGAAATAAGTATTACGTATACATATTACACAAACCACTTTAAAGAAATATATATGTATGTAAAAAAGAAATTAGTTCCAAATAAACATCTACTACCTACATAGTCATATAAGGAAACTCGCTGTTCAAATTCCTTTTAAAATACCACCCGCTTGCACATTCTAAGCTGAATTTGAAATAAATTTGAAATTCAATTTCGTATAACTTATTCAGCGTTGGAGTTTCCGAATGTGTGTGCTTGTCAATTATGAATCTGATATAGCATTGCTTTATCGTTTTGCAAATAACTTTGATCATCTATCAACGTTATTATTATTATTATTATTTTTGAAATTTTTATATTTCTCTCGAAGTGTATAATACATTTCGGTATAAAATGAAATCACGGGCCTAGGCCAAGTGAATTTCATTTTCAATTACAGGTTGCATATTGAGGTCTTCTTGTAGAAATTTTCTAACTATGCGGCAGGTATTTAAGATAGCTGCTTTCTGCATTGTGAAATAAGTAGTTACATGGATATTTAATAATTTTAAGGAATGTAATAAATGTTTAGGAATTACTCCTGTGTTAGATAGCACCAGTGGTACAATGTATACTTTATTCATCTTCCATATTCTTTGAATTTCTTCCTTTAGTTCTGTGTATTTATTTATTTTCTCTGTTATAGTTCGATGGAGATTGTGTGTATTTGGTACTGCAATGTCAATTAAAAATACTACTTTATCTTGTTTATCGATTATTATTATTATTATTATTTGGGTATAACCCTAAGGCCACTGCGACCAGTATATGATCAATTGTAGCCTTTTTTTGGCATCGAGGGGGAAACCTTCAAAAGGGATCCCGCACCTTGGGAGAGGATACCGGGTTATGTGGGATTTGACCGCACTAAAACCCCCTCGGTGGCCTGCCTCTGCCCTTGGGGAGGACTCCGGGATCTCCAGTGGAACGCACCGGTGAGAGCAGATATGCTCTCCTGCACCTTCCGATGCTTACGGCGGCATGTGGCATGCGGCCACGCACACACCACGTCCTTCTTGGGGCTGCTGACTGGGCGGATCAAACTCCCACTCACACCGTCCACAACCCCAGAATCCCCCTTATAGTCGCCTCTTACGATCAGGCAGGGGATACCGTAGCTCTATTCTTAATCCCGAAGCTACAGGGACTGATCTATTGTAGCCTAGCCCCGCGTTTATATCTGATTCCCAAGGCCGACGGTTGTTATGAACCGTACGATGCGCTTGGGATCTAGAAGTTTGACATCTTCCGATGTGACTAGGCTGCCGCCCAGTATCCGATTTCTGCTATGAGTGAGTGCGACACAGTCGTAGTAGAAGATGTGTATAGCGGATTCCTCTTCGCCATTGCAGAATCTGCATTATGGCAGTGGACCTTAGGTTTAATTTGAACATGTGGCCTATCAACGTTGCTGCAATCCTTTTTGCATCCCACTGCTGGGCGCGGCTCTCTCCCATTACTGGGGACTATTTCTCCATGCTGCTTTAATGCGGGTTGAGAAAGATGCCGATAAGTGGTCAACCCGCCATCGGAAGTTTTCAAACCGCCCATAAGGCTGTAGTATATCCCAAGGCCTCCAATAAGATTTAACAACTTTTATCTATCGGCAACAACCGGACATAACGGACCCTCCAAAACACGGAAACGCGCATGAGTTTTTAGTAGATCGCTTACGTCCTACACCAGCCGTCGGACATAAAAATCTTTATTAGGTGTTGTACAGTATTGTGCTGTGCACTACAGTGCTCATAGCCATAAATTGAGATTTCTGTGAAAATTTTTTTTCAGTTCTTATTTTTTATTTCATCCGGCATGGAAACGATTGCACTATAAGTACATATAGAAAAGTCCTTTATTTAAACTGCATATCGCCTACATCGCGCGGAAAGTAAGCAAGAATGAAACTTAATTAATATTAAACAATAAATTTATTGCATTGATATTAATTAAGTCCTCGCAAATATAAATTTCACTGCAGCTCAATATACATTCATAATTATTAAAATTATAATTTGGTTTTACACTGTAGTAAAATAATTATCACTTCGTCGAATAATTTCGACGTCAAAAATGTTTTTAATAGGAAATACACGGGCCGTTTTCCCATACAAAAATAGTCCTCTGTTTCCTTCCTGGATAATGCCGATAGAGTTAAATTTTTTTTCTTGGATATCTATGAACACTATTTGCATGTCTTTATAATTCCTTTTTTTATAAATAAATACTTGAAAAGAGATGAACGTTTAAAGATCAAACATCCAGAAAACAAATTAGATTAGATTATTTTATTATAAAAAAAAAATGAAATAGAAACACAGCTCAAGTCCTTGTTAATATTTAATGAAAAAAGGATTTAAATCGGTTTAATTTTGGAAAAGAAATCAGGGAACTAAGCATCGTTGATTTTCTGTTCTTTTAATGGGTATTTTCAGTCTAAGCTGCAGTTGTCTCTATCGCGCTCTAGCTCGCTTAGTTGAGGACTGCGCGATAGCAATATATTTTATAAATACCAATTTTTTTTCTCTAACCCTTGGTGTTTCCTTTTAACATTATACACCCTTAATTAATGAGGTCCCTACCCCGCTACCCAACTTATATTTTATCATAAGTGTAATGGTATTTACACGCAATAATGAATTAATTGAGCAGCGATGGCCGAGTGGTAAAAGCCGCGGTCTTACGCGACCGATCCCGGGTTCAAATCCTCGGCGCGCACCTCTGACAAAGAAATTTGTAATGTGCGCATTTATCGCTGCTCCACGGTGATGGAAAATATCGTGATATTTAATTGATTACGATGTTCTCCATCGCCGTGCATGTCTAACAGAAATTCATAATTTCTCGAAAGCATGACGTCCACCAATCCGCACTTGGCCAACGTGGTGGACTATGGCCTAAATCCCTCTCACTTGTGAGAAGGAGACCTGTGCCCAGCAGTGGGACATAAAAAAAAGGTTGAAGAAAAAATTAATTAATTTTAATTAAAATTATCTCAGTCATATTCCATCATTAAAATCAGTTTCTTCAATATTTCTATTATTTCTTTTTCTTTTTGCCTTCGTCATGAAGGGCCTAGGAGAGAAAAAGACAAACATACCAAGAAAGGGACAGTATTTGATTGTAACTTTTTTGTTGTTACGTTACGTTTATCTATAACTAGCCTTCCGCCAGCGGCTTCGTCCGCGTGGACCCGTTTTATAGGTTCCCATAGGGTAAAAAGCATCCAATGTCCTTTCACAAGGTCCACTCTATCTGTGTTCCAAATTTCATTAAAATGGGTTAAGTAGTTTAAGCGGGAAAGCGTAGCAGACAGACAGACAGAGTTACTTTCGAATTTATAATATTAGTAGGGATAATATTATTATTATTGTATTGTGTTGTATTGCAGTGTGTTTATTTGTTTGTCTCTTTCAAGAACTTTTGCAATGGTGCTACGGATAGACCTGATCTTTTGTATCGAGAATATGAGTAATATATGAGTAATCGAGAGTAATCCATCCATTAGCCTTTTATAGTCCACTGCTGGACATAGGCCTCTCCTAACGTTCGCCACTCCTCCCGGTCCTGGGCCTAAATCCAGCGACTACCTTCGGCTATCTTCTTCAGGTCATCAGTACACCTTGTTGGAGGGCGGCCGCCTATACTCCTTTTGCCGAGACGTGGTCGCCATTCTAGGACCTTTCTTTCCCCATTGGTTGTCGGTCCTCCTAACTATAAGACCTGCCCATTGCCACTTCAGTTTGCAGATTTTGAGAGATTGTCAGATTTAAGACCATGTCTCAGTGACGTAGGTCATCACTGGCAACACGCACTACTCGAAAACTTTCGACTTCTGCTCAAATAATTGAAATAGACTACTTTTTCTATGGGAAAATAGTGTTGTCTACGCTGGCAAAGTCGCGGGCGGAAATCTACTACACAATAAATGCAAAGACATAGAATCTTTCACATTCATATTACAAGTAGAATCTATTGAGCAAAGCATTGCATTCATCTGCTTTGATCATCCTGATATATGACTTTCCAGATATTAAAGTATCCTAGAGGAATTGTGGAACTGGAATTTGAATCGGTCTTTTGATTAAAAGTTCCAGAGATTCTTGGAATTCAATTTTATTTTAGCTTTACATTCAAGACTGGAGGTAATATTGTTAGAACGTAGAATTGAATTATGTCTTAGGAGGTGACTATCTTGATTTTATTCATGCTCTTTAAGAAATCAAGTAATGGTTTTGTTTCAATGTAGTTTCTTGGATATTCTATTTTTAACCGTCTTCAAGAGTAGGAGGTCATCAGACTGATCTGAATGTACTTGATAGTGTTTGAATAAGAATATAATAAATCACACCCTTAGAATGGGCATGATGGCACTATTAAAGAATCAGAAAATAAAATTAAATGGTTTTACAGAAAAATATTTGCTAAAAAATTTCTAAAATATGATCCCGTTTTAATATAAACATTAAGATTAATGTTATTTTCAATAAAATAAAAGTATTAAATACAGCAATCGGCCATGTTATTTGAAACGCCAATCAAAAGGAATGACGTCACGTCTCAGTAAATGTCATCGTGTTGCTTGAAGTTTGACGAGCAAGCCGGCGTTATGACACCTACAAGCGTTTACGCACTTAATTCAAATTACATAGGAGACGTGTACCTACAATAAGGAAAGGTATTTAAAAATCTGTCATCATGCCTATTATTGGGACCTAATCTAAAAGTTCATGATTTTGACTTTACGTCTAACGAAACGACCTAAGACGGCTATCTTTATCGACTCTTATTAACTTACTTGTTGTGGAAAACTACATAATTTACACTGCAGTCTCTTTTATTCTCCTCCATTCTCCACGTTTGTTTAGTTTTGGAGTGATGCAAACATTTCTATGTAGGACATGCCTTTCTAAGTGATATTTTTTATTAAATAAAGACCTTATTTATGTTTGAGTCATAATGCTTAATATTTTAAACGAATATTCAGGAACAGAGAGACCTATTTAACAAATATTTTTGAAAAACCTGTAGCTTTAATATTACAAAAATCTAATGTCGACATCATTATCAAATAATACCTTATTTACATTTTCCTTTTAAACTTTCTTATCAAATATGAATAATAAGTCAGCTTTTCCGTTTACCCACTTTGCAAAATGTAATCACTTGATTTACTTATTTGACCATTATAAGAGATAATAATATTCCGCGATATAATTATCCACGACGTGTACTTAGTTACTGGGCATATTTTTATATAATTAAATATTGTTCTTCTGTCCAGTTGCGCCATCGGTGTGGGCGGGACGAGTGGCTATCCGTGCCTTGTCTGGGACCACAGTGACTCTGCAGTGCACGGCGGAAGCTTACCCCCCACCGCAGTTTTACTGGATGCTGAATGGGGAGCAACGACTTGTTAACGGTGAGTATTTCTTATTTCTAAACAAGCTGATATAATATATTATACTTATAAATTTTATGATAAGGTGGACAGATGGACTGAACAAAAATCAGTGATGACACGATACACACGATCTTTATAAAAAATAAGGTTTCACAATCATAGTCATAGTAGGGTAGATAAACACTTTCTCATGGGTGCCAGAGACTTACACAAAAATAAAAATACAAACACCTAGACCTAGAACAGATACTTTAAACTCATCCTCCAAATTTCTGCCTAGTCGCTAATCGAACCCGGGACCCCCCGAACGGCAGTCCGGCATGTTAACCACAAGTATCGTCAAATAAATAAAAATAAATGAATAATGTTACACACTCATAGCCCCAAAGTAGCTAGTCGTGTCGTTGGTACCATGGACATACAAAAAGACAGAAACAGAAACACCTAGATCTAGAACAGAAATTTTGAACTCATCATTCTCAAACTCTGAATCGCTGGGAATCGACCCAGGGGCCATTCGATTGGCAGTCCGGCACGGTAAGCATTGCGCCATATGGGTCGTCAGTTATGTGCATAACCAGTATAAAAATAACATTTGAATTCATGTTATGCTTCCATCCATCAGCCTTTTAGAGTCCACTGCTGGACATAGGCCTCCCCTAATGTTCGCCACTCCGTCCGGTCCAACGCCCTCTGAATCCAGCGGTTTCCCGCTATCTTCTTCAGGTCGTCAGTCCACCTGGTTGGAGGGCGGCTGTGCTCCTTTTGCCGAGACGTGGTCGCCATTCGAGGACCTTTCTTCCCCACCGGTTGTCAGTCCTCCTAACTATATGGCCTGCCCATTGCCACTTCAGCTTGCAGATTTTGAGAGCTATGTCGGTAACTTTCGTTCGTCTACGGATTTCATCGTTACGGATTCTGTCGCGTAGAGAAGTACCAAGCATAGCCCTCTCCATGTTATGCTTATTTTGGTAAAATCGATAGCAAAATTACTATAAAAATTATGTTTTCTAGAGTTTTGTAGGCAACCCAAAATGCAATTTTACATGACTGTAGTTACGAGTATATTATTCCACAATACTTGGGCATTGTAATTAACCTATATCAAACAAACTGCCATCAACTTTGTTCGAAGTTTTGAAACATTTTCATTATAATTAAAAAGTATGATTTCAGGTCCGACAATAAATTTACAACAAAGAGGCTACTGTAAAATATAATAAAAATATAATTTACACATCTGTCAAAAATATTTGTCCCGTCATAATTTTTCCCAGAAATAAACATAATAAAAGGTACATTTTTAGCTCTTTTAATGTTCACAAAAGTTCAAAAACTTAACAGGTAAGATAGCCCACAGCTATTTGAGTTTCGACTTGATTAATTTGCATTTCATCGGCTGCGGGTCCAATTCATTTTTCATTCCTTTCATTCGTTCAGTTCAAGTCTTATGTTATAGACGTGTTTCTTAGCGACTGCTAGGATACGGTCGCTTTATGAAAACTGAATATATTTTCATACTTTCATCAGAATTTCCTTTGAATCCAGTGGCTGGATTCAAACTCAACCTCATTACTTGAGGTTGTCGAATTTATATTTCATACAAATCATGCTATTCTGAGCACCACTTTTAAAAAAATATAGTAAATAGCTTCAAAATTCAAAAAAACTTAACTGACTGCGTCAGCTGATATTAGCAGATAAGAATGTTCCTACCCCTTGAAGGAAAATAAACTTGACTAACGAAATCATATCTTTAATTTTTAAGGTTCTAAGTTGGCTAATTTACATTTCATTGGCTATGGTTGCTATTCATTTTTCAATCACTTCGCTCATTCAGTCTTTACGATTGGTCTTCTTGTTGGCGAGTCTCCAGCATCCACCGTTTTTGTGAGACCGATGATTGATTCGGTCAAAGACTTTTGTCCTTAAGATATCAAACAGAGAATCTGAATTCGTCAGCGGTTGAAGATAGAATAACCATGTGACACATTATTAGCTTCAAGCGTCAACAGCATTGATTTTCTTGCACCATGATGGGTGCAAGCCTTTTTTGTGTCCCATTGCTGGGCAAAGGTCTCTCCCAATTATAATAAGGGTGGTCTGAAGCTTGCACCTTTTTATATAAATCAGAATGCAGCATACAAGCCAGAATTTTGTACCAAAAAATATTAATTCCATAAACAAGCAGGCTAACCAAGGAACATTTAAAGTTCCGAACCTTCCATAGAAAACAAATGAAAAATGAATCTTCCCTGTAAAAATGATAGCCCGGGGCAATTTCCGAATTTCAACTTAACTAATGCCTATTTCATTGACTGTGTCTTTCGGTAGGTACTGATCATTTTTCACTCACTCACTTCACTTCATTCATTCACTCATTATATCCTGTCTTCTGGTTGGCGGGTCGCCAGCAATCACAGAAGCGTTGTGGGGCCAATGATTGATTCGATGAAGAGAGCCAAGTCGTTATTTTGTCTTCGAGTAAAAGAATTGAGGATCGTGGCTGCAGAAACGATGTATTTTTTTTCAAGCGTAACGCAGATGACGTTTGGCGTTATACTTTATAATCCGTTACTTTCGATAATGGCGGTATTGTTTATTTTTCTTTAAAAGAAGGATAGTTAAAATATACCTATTTAAATTGAAATGACGTAGCAGATATACCTGCAGGCTATTTTAATAAACCGTAATCCTGTTTGAGGTCATATTCAGTTGCGCTGATACTCCAGAGGCTGATGGTCGTTATGTAGGACTGGCCAGTTATTGCATTTTTTCAGTGAAATACGACAACATAATTGTTTCTCTTCGGAAATATGTGTAGCGGTCGTTCTTGTAAGCAAGAACCACCTTGATCGGGATTAAACCATACAACATACACATATAAAAATATATGGAAACTTCTATCTTTCATTTCTCCTATAAGATCTACAGTAGATAAGGCGCAGATTTGTAGATTTCAAGCGAACACAACATCTAGCACAGCCGGTTTATAAACATGAACACAACATCAGTAGGTATAAAATTTAAAATTTTAATTTTCAATCTGCGAGTTTACTTTAAGAAATCAAAAAATAATTTTATAACCAACTTTATTCGAACCTCTTTGAGTTATTAGAAGTAGAAAAAGTTTGGGAAGAATAGCCGGCGGCTATTAGAATTCTGACTTGACTAATTCATATTTCATCAGTTGTTTTGTTAGGGCGATGATTGATTTGGTTGAAGGGAGCCAAGTTTTTATTTTGTCTTTAAGTTAGAGTATTTGGGAGCACAAATCACAAAGGCAAGAACCAGTTTGTGACCTCCTTTTCAGAGTTGAAAATAAAGAAAGATATTTCATGAGGGTGGCTTATAAACAACCGAGAATAGAAGGCAGCATCTCTTTGCAGGGACACAACACCAAATAACGTTGCGAAAAGAAGGCTATATAGTGGATTTTTGTAGTCTGTTATGTGGTTTTTTTTTGGACAATACACACAACGCCATCTGAGTCTAAACTAAGCAAAGCTTGTACTATGGTAGTAAGAAAGCTGATAAACATACTTATATAATTCTAAATACATACTTCAATAGATAAATTAACAACCAGACACCGAACAAATAGTCATGTCCATCACACAAATATTTTTCCTGGGTGGGAATCGAACCCACGACCTCACGCTTGTGAGTAGGCTGTCTATTATTATTCGGGAAGCAAACGTAGAGCACACACACCTGCACCTCAGATGCTTACGGCTGGATGGATCGAGGCCCCTTTTAGTCGCCTGTTACGATCAGGCAAGGGATACCGTAGCTCTATTTTTAATCTCAAAGTTACATAAACTTGTCATCAAGGTCTAAGCCTCACTTTTATGTTCAATAAAAATCTTTGAAATCTTTAAAATATATTTGTAACTTTATCACGTTGCAAAAGACTTTAAATATTGTAATTTAATTTCAATCAGTATTTAAATATAAATAACGTCAATATAATACATAACATGTTTAAACGGAGAGTATTATCAGATTAAAAGTCAGGATGTCTTATGAACAAAAGGTAAAAAAATCCACGGGGACTATAATATGTCTACTCTTGACGGCTTACTGCCGAAAGCATCGGGGTCGAATTACGAAAAATGGGTAAAATGGTACAGGAAAACTCTATGATTCATAATTTCATTTCATAGCTGAATATTATAAATCTTTTATAATATGCAACTATGAAATTAAATTTATATGAATTGATTTATATGAAATTAAAATTACTAGACGGTAGAATGTAGAGGCAATAAGAGGCAGGCACTTAAAAGTTACTCCATCATGGTGCACCAATATGGGTAGGTAGAAAGGAAGCTAAGCTAAGGTTAAGCTGTTAATTATAACAGGAATAAATCTGCCATCACAGTTACAAGACCTCTTTATCGCGTCGCCATACGATGTTCGCATATCTCATTTATTCAAACCTCCTGGAATTTATTCAGAAGTCCTCATCAGCGTCGCAAGGTTTATTTTCGACAGCGATTGACCTCGTGACGTCACCGTGACTACTATTGTTGCCAAAACGAAGCAAATATTGAATACTTGACGGAGTCACTTGAATAATTTAGTCATCAGCAGGGTGAAGAATTTCCATTGTAAGTTATTTTCATATTGTTAGGAGGCTTAGAAAAAGGTTTGATGAAGGTTCGTTGTTTAATATTTTGTCAAGTAGACCGTGTGACTTTTAAATTTTTTGAGATTTTGAGTCGTCCAAATTTTCTTTTAAAATATTTTGTTCATGATTCAGTTTTAATAAATATTATAATAAACAGAAATGCCGACATGTGACCGAGATATTAAAATGAGATATAAAGTTAAAAGCATGAATGTTATACGAAAAAAAAGCTCATTCCACCGAATCATTAGTCTAAATATTCTGGACAGCACGTAGACGCTTAGATGTGTTAAGGACTATAACTACAGATACTTCAACTCAGTTATGCGCACGGCGCTATGTGTGCGTGGGCTAGTAATTATGCAGCTTTAATTTGTGTGACAGTGACGCGGCCGTGATTTTCCGAGCAACTTCACTGTACCTCTTGTCACGCACACAAAGTCACTGTGTATATACAGGTTTACCCACACATAGCGCCGCGCGCACAACTGAGTTGAAGTATCTATAATAATTTGAGGTCTGGCTTGTAAATGTTTCTTCTGTTATTTTACCTTCCGTTTTTATTTCTTAAAAAAAATATTCAAAGTAAATAATAAAATCGTGATAATCAACAGCATCTTAAGGTTTATTTTCAACAGCGATCGGCCTCGTTACGTCACCGTGACCACTATTGTTGCCAAAACGTGCCGAATATTGAATACTTGACGGAGTCGCAGAATAATTTGGTCATCTGTATGGCGATGAATTTCCATTGTAAGATATTTTTATATTGTTAGGAGGCTTAAAAAGTAGGTTAGCAAGTTTGGCCTGAAAAATAATTTTAATTAAGGAAGTACTGCAATAAGTAAATAATGTAGTTTAAAAAACTAAAAAACACGCTTTTGTGAAAATACGAACTAAAAAGTAAAAAATAAGAAGAAAATGTATTTTACTGTAAAAAAAGCGTCGGGTGGTTTTTAAGATACTATTGACACCATACACCACACGCTTTTTTTTACAGTAAAATACATTTTCTTCTTATTTTTTTACTTTTTAGTTCATATTTTCCCAAACGTGTGTTTTTTAGTTTTTTAAACTACATTATTTATTTTTAATTTTTTAGTTGTATTTTTTTTCATATTGCATTGTCATCGGCTCTTGACCGATACGATTAGTTTGATAAAGATAATAAGATAAGATTTACGACCTATCAGAAGAAGGCCTAAATATTCTCGGTGAATATGAAAGTGAGATAAAGATAGAAACTCTATTCTGTAATATAGCGTGGGTAGCCAGTAATAAAAAGGTTTTATCAGACATATTATGTCAAGGTTTCCAAGTTAATAGTAAGTAAGAGGTAAGACTTGTTGAATGTCCGATATACTTAATCTAAGGTTAGGGTTCAAAGACATTTTGTTGGAAGAGACGCGATAAGACCGCGCGATTTTATCCGGTCTTTACTAAGAAGGTCCCTTAGGCGGTTTTCGAAATATTTTGGGTAGGATATAGATTGTTACATGAATATTACAAGAACACCTACTTTCCTAGATCTCGTTTGATAACATCTGTGTACTGAATGCTGAGAGAATTTTAGAGCTGAAACAGACTACATTATTATTTACATGTTCTTGTAGAAATCGCATTTCTGTACTGACCATATATGATTGCGAAGCACGAATACGCATATGTATCTCCTGTTACGTCCTACGATTGGGCAAGGATCTCTCCATTTTTTTACAATTGTTAACTCCACACAGACTTGGCGTCCGTGCCTTTTTTGCACGCAGTGGTGTTAGTATTATGTCCGTTGAGGTCCCGGCGTCTGGTCCTGGGAGTCGTTATAATGTTTGTCAATAGACCGATGTCCCTGTGGCTGCTGGTTGTATGGTTTGGTTGCCAGGTTGTAGTCATTTCCTTCCATATCTGTCTCCTGCGAAGCACGGAAATGAAGTTTGTCACTATAGTCACCCATTTTATACGCGGCGGTACTCTTTATGCTCAGCTGCAGCTGTTCTACACCAGCCACAGGGCAACACTTCAGTTATACAAAATACCGCTATTATCGTTAATTTCCTTCTTACTCAGATTTTCTTAGCTTGGTAGATTCATGTTTTCCTACTATACACGTAGGTCCTACCATTATAATAAATCATTTTATATGGCATATGGTCTACTTAGTCCCGGCAATGGTTCCTTTGTCTATGATCCTCTATTGTTTTAGGGTTAACCCTTTGGATTGAAATGAGGCAGTAATTGTGCTTCCAATGAAATTCAGAAGATAATTCCCTTACCTAATGTTAAGTACGCTTTTGTGAAGGGATTCATGAAATTATCTAATGAGGTGATGTGGAGGTTGCTTTGATTACTATAATTATTTTAATAAAAGACTAATTATAATGCGTTTAGCGGTACATTATGATATTACATCAAAGATTACAAATTTAGAATATAATAGAACAGAAGAAAAATTATTTCGTCAAACGTCGTGCGCGCCGAGGAATTGAACCCGGGATCTCCATGTCGTAGACCGCGAATTTACTATAAGAACTCATTTTTATTCCGTAATTCGACCCTGACGCTTAGGGCCCTCAAGTGCACAGACACATAAAAAGGTCCCAGTGGAAATATTTTTTCTTTTGTTTTATAAAACACTGAAACTCTTCACTTTGAATCTTATAGAATCTAAGTTGGGACGGTAGGTACCATATAGTAGTACCAACATATGTGGGTATTTCTATTTTTAACACGCTTTTATTTATTTATTAAATTCTTTATTGTTCACCTTAAACTAGGTTCACAATGGGCGGACTTAATGCCTATTGGCATTTTCTCCCAGTCAACCCATGGCGATGGTGAGATATTGTTGGTAGGTGGAAATAGATTGGTAGTAACCATTTCTACAACATACTTATTAATAGGGTAACAAATATTTTATTAGCTTTACCTATATGTATGTATATAACGGAATCTTTTAACTTCATTTTCACTTACTTCTAGGAGTCTGATTAACTTGAAAATTTGCACAGGGGTCAAGGGCCGATGACAATACAATAATCTCATAACTTTATATTAAAGTCCTAACTAGGATTATCAGGATAAAAAAATATACGAAGGGCGGCTGATAAGTTCCCAGCCTAAGGTACTTAATGAAACAAATATAAAGTTTTATATTTTAACACGCTTTTATTAGCTTGACCTGTATGTATGTAACGGAATCTTTTAACTTCATTTTCACCCACTTCTGAGTGTCTGATTAACTTGAAAATTTGCACAGGGGTCAAGAGCCGATGACAATGCAAAAATATGAAAAAAAACTAATTAAGAAATTAAAAATAAATAATGTAGTTTAAAAAACTAAAAAACACGCTTCTGTGAAAATATGAACTAAAAAGTAAAAAATAAGAAGAAAATGTATTTTACTGTAAAAAAAAGCATGGGGTGCATGGTGTCAATAGTATCTTAAAAACCACCCTCTCAGCATTCAGTACGAGAGTACGAGTACGAGATCTAGGAAAGTAGTTTTTCTTGTAATATTCATGTAACAACCTATATCCTACCCAAAATATTTCGAAAACCGCCCAAGGGACCTTCGTAATAAAGGCCGGATAAAATCGCGCGGTCTTATCGCGTCTCTTCCAAGAAAATGTCTTTGAACCCTAACCTTAGATTAAGTATATCGGACATTCAACAAGTCTTACCTCTTACTTACTATTAACTTGGAAACCTTGACATAATATGTGTGATAAAACCTTTTTATTACTGGCTACCCACGCTATATTACAGAATAGAGTTTCTATCTTTATCTAACTTTCATATTCACCGAGAATATTTAGGCCTTCTTTTTTATTTGATTGGAGTAGCAGGCGAGCATGCAGGCCACGTGGTGTTAAGTGGTCGCTGCAGCCCATGGACATCTACATACAACCTCAAGCAAGCATAGGTAAGTCTTGTCTGAGGTCGTATGCAGTTGCGTTACTACTCCGGAGGCTGGTGGTCGCCTCATGTACGTGTGGCCGGCAACTGCACCTTTCCTACGAAACACAATAGAATTGGTTCACGGCAGAAGTGGGTGCAGCGGTGGTACTTCCCCGGGCGAACGATAATAGTTCTACCACCTACAACCTACACCTTCTTTTGATAGGTCGTAAATCTTATCTTATTATGTTTGTCAAACTAATCGTAAGTGATTCTAAAGCTGTATTTAACTACTACAAAATCTAGTAGATAATCTTACTATCTGCTTGCTAGGGACTAGTCGTCGGGGAATATTTTACACTTGTTACATCCCACATTACAAAATCCTAATAACCATGAGCTATGTAATAACGGTTTTAGTAAGTTTCAAGTCCATTCGTTGAGGTAAATTGGTCGTGGAACCTTAAGGAATAACATGTAAAAAAAAGTTAAATAGACAAAATATTTTATTAATGGAATATGTAGCGGAGCGATACCTACAGCAACATGACCCGCGCCTCACATGAAATGCTGACCATGCAAGACGACGCAAGCAGCGAATATTGTAAACAATAGAATACTACGTCACACGCGTCATACTGAACTGGCCAATCAGAAGACGTATCCTGAATCACGCTATCGAAGTTTCTTAGATTCTCAGTATATATAAGGTACAATTGATCCGAAGTTAGCATTCGGACCGCGGTCTCCAGGCAGTGACATCGCCTGGCGGGAGATCTCCCCTTTTCCTCCACAGAATACAAATATGAATATTCTCAATGTTTTCGGGGTGAGTTGAGCTGAGAGAAAAGAGCCGGAGGAGAAAAATGAGGATGATGCCTAACAGCAAAAACGATATGCCTGAATACACAAATATTTTAAAACTAACTGCGCCCCGCGGTTTCACCCGCGTTAGAGACGATCATTAGCATAAAGTGAAGTCACTTCTGAAGTGCCGCTGGACACGCTTTCTTGTAGGACTATTTAAGATCAACATTTTTATCATAAATTACATACTCGTATGTGTAACTCTAGCGGTTTTGGCAGCGCACTCCAGAATAGCTCGCAGATGGAAGATGTTTTCCTACTTACTTGAAACTTATCGTCATATTTTGGACAATTCACACAATATCTTTATAAATTGTAGCCTATATGTTATTCTGATGTATTAGCTATATTGTTGTAAAGTTTCATTAAAATCCATTCAGTAGTTTTTACGTGAAAGAGTAACAAACATCCATACTTACAAACTTTCGCGTTTATAATATTAGTAGGATAGTGCGATTTCACCCGCGTTAGAAAGTACCAAATAAGGTAAATGTTCGTACTAGGGTCAGTTTTTGTCAGTGTCCCGGTACTCGACATTCATATAATTAGTGTAACTTTTGACTGTTTTTCTGTGGAATGTGCATAGGACGCTGTCGACAAATGAACATTTACCTTACATTATTATGCCCTTTTCATAGGAATAATACGTATTCCGCGGTTAAAATATCATCGACACTTTCAACACACACAGGCACAGGCACAGACACAAACAATTATTCTTACGTATTTATAGGTAGATACCTTATATTAAAATGCATTTAATTTTTACGTTAACATATTTCCATCTTTTATACTTTTAAATGTACATTTTTATGCAGGCTTAAGCAGATATTACCATTAAGTATAATATCCGAGCGCGCATGAAGCACTTACGATAAACGAACAAAATGAGGTCACACATAAAAAGTTCTCGGCGAATGGCTCAAACAGCTTCCCTGTAACGGAATGAAATGATATATCCCTCTTTGTATAGTACCCAGATTTTTATCCTACAAAGTTGTATAAATAGTCTTAAGAATTTTAAATTACTATTGAATAGTTAAAAAGCAGCGATGGCCGAGTGGTAAAAAACCGCGGTGTTCGACGCGACCGATCCCAGGTTCAAATCCTCGACTCGCACCTTTGACAAAAAAAAATTGTAATGTGCGGATTTATCGCTGCTCCACCGTGATGGAAAATATCGTGATATTTCATTGATTACGATGTTCTCCATCGCCGTGCATGCCTGAGAGAAATTCATAATTTCTCGAAAGCATGACGTCCACCAATCCGCACTTGGCCAGCGTGGTGGACTATGTCCTAAATCCCTGAAGGAGACCTGTGCCCAGCAGTGGGACATAAAAAAGGTCGAAAAAAATATTTAATAGTCATTACTGTGTTGCGAGAAGTTCAGACACGCATATGACGTTCATCATTTAATTTTATTTTCGTATACATCGTGTAGTTTTTGGTAGATTTGACTTTGTTCGATGAAGGTTCTTTGCAGCACCCAAGTGTTGTAAAATACATGTTTATAAGTAATAAGTTAAAAAACATGTTTCTCGGACTACCTTCAAGACTTCATCCGACACGCTTTAGTCAAGTAGCTATCTCTTTACTCGAATATTTGTCTGACTTTACTGACTGATTACGGACTACTTTGAATATTATTCCGTGGGCGGGTTTCAAAGAAATTACTAAAATTTGATTCAAATATTTTTTCTTAATACTGGCTATATCCTGAGAAGCGATGCCACTATCGAAAGAAAAATACTCCGCATTATGGCAGGAACAAGAGCCTAGTATATTATCACAGTCATAACTAAATTATTATAATATGATTCAGAGTCATTCATGACTATGACGGGGAGAGACCCGTACCCAGCAGTGGGATGAAAAAAAGTTGCAGTCCGTGCTTATTTATCAAATAGCATGACATTTCGCCCCTGTTTAGTAATAATTTTCCTCTATATCAAGATAAGTGACAGCAAATAGTAAAGACATTGGTCAAAAACTCAAGAGTCTTGAGTTCAAACAACGGTGAGGAAAAATATTTGAATCATCTTAATTCTGGAACTACACTTGTACTCAGCAGTGGAATATTAAAAAAGGTTTGAAGAAAATCAGATCATTATAGAGGAGCTTAAGTAGATATAAACGTTAAGTATAATACTCGAACCCGCATACGAAGCACTTACGATAAACGAACAAAATGAGGTCACACATAATATGGCTCAACAACTTCCCAGAAACCGAGCAACAAAAACTAGATTACTATACTATAGTTTGAGATATTACTGATACAACTGAAGTGATCTGAAGTAGTTAGGTCTCGTAGTTAGAAGAATAACAGATGGGGAAGAAAACTTCGAATAGCGACCACGTCTTGGCAAAACGAGTACAGGTCACCCTCCGAATAGATGGATTGACTGCTCTGAAGAAGACAGCGGCAGGCCGCTGGGTTTAGAGGGCGTAGGTCCGAACCGGGTGATGAATAAGGACATTTGCAGCAGTTCAGCAGTGAACTTTTAAAGGCTGATAAATGGGTTGATAGATGAATCTGAAGTGATCAAAACTAAATATGACTTTTGCGCCGGTAGTAAGATGGTGACAGTTAGTTGCACATTTGATACCGAAAGTCTTTCCAAGAGCTGAAGCAGGCGACCCTGCTTTAGCTCTTGGAAAGAGTCATAATGGTGGACTATCTTTCAAAGGGCCAAACAACTCTGCATATTATTGCACCCTTTTGTGTCATTTTCGTGAAGAGATTAAAGAAAACGTCCAGGATTACTGCGAAAGAAAGTGTTGTTTCACCAGGATAATAACTGGGTAGACCGAGCTTTGTTTAGCTTTTTAATCTCTGACAATGGATCCGTTGAAACCAGTCTAAAGATTCTAAAAGACACTGTTTTTAGTTAATTTTTCGGTACTGATGTGTGATATTTTTCTTTAGTTACACTTGGATATTCTATATACCTTTTGAATATGCTAACTTTACCCTATAGCACGATCAAAGTAGAAACGCGATAGTTCTCTATTCCATCAATTTCTGTAACTGCAACAAGATAATATATCCCCAGTGTCGTTGTTTGAGTCCTTTGTGAAAGAAACACTTTGTCTACAAATGTTTTGTATGGTAGCTCATCCATGACTTACTTGAAACGAGTAACCTTTTTATGTCCCTTTGCTGAACGCATATCTCTTCTCACAAGTAAGAGGGATTTAGTCCACCACGCTGGCCAAGTGTGGATTAGTGGACATCATGTCTTCGAGAAATTATTACTTTGAGTTACTCTCAAACATGCACGGTCATTGAAAACATCTACAAATTTCTTTATCAGAGGTGCGTGCTGATAATTTGAACCCGCTGTCTTTGTGTCGGAGACCACCGTCTTTACCGCTTGACCATCGCTCTGAGTCTTTATCATCACTCTATTAAGTATTAAATTTCAAAAGTATTAGGGCCTCTTTCACCACCTTAAAGTAATTTACTTGGTACGTAATTAATCGATCCAGATTAGTTGCCAACCTACTGCTAGATTTTAACAAATCGCTCATAATGCCTCCGACTAGGTTTAACGACTGTTATCTATCGACGACAAACGAAATCGACGGCTTAACATGCCCTCCAAAGTAAGGAAACGCGCATGAATTTTTTGCCACTAGCGGTCACCTGTTTCACACCCGTCCTTGCCCGTTTGGCTTATTTACATAGTTGCGTTCTATGCCAGCCGCCTGGCCAACGCTTCCTAATCTTCCAATCATCGCCTTATTTTGGGATATTAACTTGATTGTTTAGTTTAGGTAATGAAATGTTGGTCAGGTTTGGTAATACAAACAAGTAGGTATATTTTTTTTAGGCTTTTCACTGGTATTTTATTATTTTATTCATTCATTTTTCGGATAATTTATAGTTTTATGTCTACTGTAACATCAACACTATTGTCCATATATCCCCACACCCTCAAAGCCGGAGTGCAACAGATCCGCTCGATTAGTTTCTGTAAACTGCTACAAGACAGTTTCCTGGATATTGCTCTGTATGCGAATGTCCTTTGTCAGTAAACACTTTGTCACCTTGTGTCGGCACTTTGGTACCTCGTCTATCTAGGTTGAGTTTACATGGCAACGTACTGCACGTGTTTTTTTAACCTAAGTATAAGATTGTTTTTTTGTATTTCGAAAATTCATTTTGTTTGCTATCTTTCTTGCGTCCCATTGATGGGCATATGCCTTAGCCTAGGAAGGCCTAGAGCTTAGTTTACCACGCCGCAATATAAGGCGCACATGGCCTGGCGGCTAGCGTAAAACGCAAGCGATCTATGCAGCTGAGCCAAACGGGCGCGGTCGTGTGTGAGATGGGTGACCGCTAGTGGCAAAAAAATTCATGCGCGTTTCCGTGCTTCGGAGGGCACGTTAAGCCGTCGGTCCCGGTTGTTGTCGATAGATAACAGTCGTTAAACCTTGTCGGAGGCCTTATGGGCGATTTGAAAACATCCGACAGCGGGTTGGCCACTAACCCGCATCTCCACCAACCCGCATTGGAGCAGCGTGGTGGAGTAAGCTCCAGGCCTCCCCAATAAGGGGGAGAGACCCGTGCCCAACAGTGGGACGCAAAAAGGGTTGCAGCCAATATGCAGATTGATTAAAATACGAGTAGCCAAAACGCCGTGCCGTTTAACAGCTGTATCAACGATACCATTTAATTTTATCGACGTCTTGACATTCCCTCCGATGCAAACGCGTATGAAGTTTGTTGCTGGGCGAGTGATAACCTATGCAGCTCTTAACCACACCCAACGTCACTTACCTACCTAATTGCGTAAATACCTTGCGTTCTACAATACTCACAACGTTATGAGCGTAACAGTAACAGGGTCTTGGACACTATGACAGAAAAATTCATTATGCATACCATAAAAAGATGACACTAAAACACGATAATAACAAAG
The DNA here is from genome assembly GCA_911387765.1 of Pyrgus malvae. Lineage (NCBI taxonomy): Eukaryota > Metazoa > Arthropoda > Insecta > Lepidoptera > Hesperiidae > Pyrgus > Pyrgus malvae. Next base: position 28,642,676 of record OU426950.1, on the reverse strand, counting down.
CAGAATAATTGTTAATTTATTTTTATTATCATTGTTATTATCTTTTAAGTTCAAAATTTGTCTGTTGTCTATAAATGATTAATGACGTCACAAATAATTTTCTCTTTCATTTTTGACAGTTCATTAAAAGTATCTCAATTGATTTGGTAGTCCAATTCCGGATTCCTAAATGTAATCAAATATTATTTATTTATTTCTGTCAACAATATGCAGTATAAAACTAAGCGCATATGTGAAGATAACTAATACAGTATAATACATGTTATGTAGAATATTATTGTAGAGTCGGGACCAAATAAAAATTCAAACTAGATCTTGCAGGTTCAACCTGAGTAGATTGATTCACTACACCCATTTGATGTCAAGCAATTCAAATGCGTTGATGTGGTAGAAAAGTGTGGTTAGCGGTTTAGCAGCCTATCCCGCAAACCAGAAATGCTCAACTGCAAACGACCTCAAGAGAGATTCTTGCTTTTAGAAGTACATGACCACAAATGAGGCACATAACCCCAGACAAAACTTTATTTTGGGATTGATCTGCATTATTAAAACGCGCTAATCTCAGGAACTACCGGTTCCAATTGACAAATTATTTTTGTGTAGGAGAGTCCATTTATCGAGGAAGGCTTTACTATGACTAATACCAAAAGTCCACGCGGACGTAGTCGCAGGCAGCTGAGGCAGCCGCTATTATTTTATAAAATAGTAGTTCTTGAGATTAGTGCGTTCAAACAAACAAACTCTTCAGCTTTATGTATTAGTATAGATAATGTTAGTAAGGCCTATAAAATAACAAATATGTAGATACTGTTAAAACAGAGTTACATATGTATTCAATATACTTACAGTAACAACGGATCTTTATGCCTCTGAAGTTAGGCGCAACAAATTACCGCTCATTGTAAAGTGAAGTTTCGTACGAAGTTTCAAAGATGCGTTATGAGTACTGTACTGTCAATGATAATTCTAACGTAGGAAGATATTAAAAATGGCATATTGGATGCAAACCTTTTTGCGTCCCACTGCTGGACGGGTCCCTCCCCATTATTGGGGAGGCCTGGAGCTTACTCCACCACGCTGCTCCAATGCGGGTTGGTGGATTAAGCTAAAAATGGCATATTATGCCTTATAAACGCTTTCACTAACAGTAGCTGCCATATTCATGCATTCCAGGGACAGTAAATAATCAAACTGAAAAAACATACTGGTGACATGTATACGTATTTTCAAAATTACTATATAAAATATAATGGCATTGCTTACTGTATCAGTTCTAACAGCAAACTTCACAGTCCATTACATTTGAAGTACTATACAAACTTAAGCGCGTATTTGGCAAACTTGATAGTACTTGCCGCAATGAATATACTAGTGCTTGCGAGGAATACACAACAAACCACGACTGGTATTTATTCATTTATTTATTTAATGCTATGCAAATCTTACATAATAAATTCGAATAACAAGTGCGCCTTGGTAAGTCATTGCATTTTGGAGGAAGGCAGACATTTAGCGATTTTAAGTAGCGATTTTAGTGAAACGAAAATTTATAACAGTCAATGTATATTATATACGCAGGATTATAAATCTTCTTGTTTTTATTGAATAAATAGATAATGTCATATTGAATTATAATTTATTGCATGGTATATATTGTATATAGCATTTTATTTTTTTATTTATTTGAATGGAGTAGCAGACGAGCATGCAGGCCACGTGGTGTTAAGTGGTCGCTGCAGCCCATGGACATCTACATACAACCTCAAGCAAGCATAGGTAAGTCTTGTCTGAGGTCGTATGCAGTTGCGCTGCTACTCCGGAGGCTGGTGGTCGCCTCATGTAAGTGTGGCCGGCCACTGCACCTTTCCACCGAAACACAATAAAGTTGGTTCACGGCAGAAGTGGGTGCAGCGGTGGTACTTCCCCGGGCGAACCATAATATTTCTACCACCTACAAACCTGCCCTCATTTTATACCTTACATAAAATGAAGGCACAACATTCCCATTAATACAAGAAACAAAGATCTCTGTAACGCCATTCGCCAAATCTAAAAATAATTCTTAAATCCATATTCAATACTTGTATGATTCCTAGGTGCAGACTTTATGGTCCATTAGATTTAAAGTACTGCACAAACTGAAGTTCGTATTTGGCAAACTCGATAAACGCTTAGCAACAAACTTGCTGCTATGAATACATTGATGTTTGCGAACAAGAAACAATGAAACCATGACTTGTGTGTCTTTCCTTTCTTTAGGATAAAGATTTTCGGTCACTTTTATTGAAAAAAATGTATTTTACTACAATACCAATAATTCAAACGCTTGAAAAATTATGGCTTATTTTATAATTGTTAAGTTTCAGTGTTGAACTTGGAGACGAATGTTCCAAGAACAGAAAATGTAAAGATCTTGCCAAAGTCACAAATAATCTAAAAAAATGTACACAAGATCTTTTAAATCTATGTTCAATTTCTATTTTATTTCTAGGAGCACACTTTACAGTCGATATGATTCTAAACCGGGAGCTGTATGCTGTGCCACAGAAGCCAGGAGCTGGTAACATTTGGCAAAATCGATAATAGCTTGGGAAGAACAATAAATAAACCATGATATCTTGAACATTGTGACTGTTGTCTCATCTATGAAAAGATTTTGACTACCTTGACCTATAGATAAGCCAAGGGTTGACTGGTAGAGAATGCCTCTAGGCATTAAGTCCGCCCTTTGTACAACATTTAATTTTGTTCAATTTCAGAATCGAATTTGGGCACAAGTTTTGCAAACAACTCGTACAAATATTTTAAACTACGATTGACTATTGACTGTTACGGGTTTGATAAAATGTGTTATGTTATATAAATGTAAAATTTTATTAAATCCTAAAATAGGATACGGTATCCTTATCTGTAGACGACAATCATTCTACCTAACTATGACTATCCCGGTCCCGGGTTCGATTCCCGGCGAAGCATTTTCTCTCTGTTACCCTCCGGCCGGCGGTCCGGCATAGTAACCATTACGCCACACGAGTCGCCAAAAATATTAATTACAGTAAAAACAAAACTGACTGCTCGATATAGAACTCTTAAATTTCTGTTCTCGGTCTGGGTGTTTGTTCTATATTTGTATGTGTCCATAGTACCCACGACACAGGGTGTATCTAACCTGCTGTGGAGCTATGAATATGAAACGTTACGTCAACACATAATTATAACTTGAACGTTGATACCGATGCGGTGGTTTCGCTTCACCGTCTCAGCTACAAAATTTCCACCAGTTAATACAGCTCTGAAAATACTAAACTAAATTGCAGTCCAGTGAATCGGGTATAATTCAGCTAATAGCAGATACATCAAATACCGATAGTAAGCGGTAAACTTAGTTTAAATCAAAGTTTCTGCAGAACTTTGGTTTCAATCTAGAGAAACTGTTTGCACGGAATGCATTTAACAGTGTAGATGTTACAGTCAAAACTTATAGCCGGTCAAAACCACTTTTGACTGCAAAAATCAGTCAGAACTATTTTTAACTGAGGGCGTTGGTCAAAACCACTTTTGCCTGATTTTTGCAGTCAACAGTGATTTTGACCGGCTATAAGTTTTGACAGAAGTGGTTTTAACCAACGCCCTCAGTTAAAAATAGTTCTGAGTTTCTGACTGATTTTTGCAGTCAAAAGTGGTTTTGACCGGCTATAAGTTTTGACTGTGACATAGATAATGCATAGTGGGTACAAGATACATTCTGCTGTATAAAGATTTAATTGTAACCGATTTTTGCTTTACAATACGAGAACATAGTTTGTGTTGCCCTCGCGTGGGATTTCTCCCAAATTCGTCGCTAAAATTGAACTCAAATGCCAAGGCGACATTCAATATGCAATCGTTTTATTTTTGCTCAAGTAAATTATTTATCTCCTATAGGTGTCTGGGGATAGAATAATTATGGTATATGGTATGGTGATAGAAAAGGAAGGTTAAGTAATAAGCGTGGCATTTTGACGAACTAGGTGCTCAAATCCAGGCTTTAAAAGTCTTACTAATGCGTGCCAACCATCGCATCATAGATGCTAGCTGGCTGCAACTCTTTTTGCGTCCCACTGCTGGGCACGGGTCGCTCCCCATTATTGGGGACATCTAGAGCTTACTCCACCACGCTTCTCCAATGCGAGTTAGTGGCCAACCCGCTGTCGGATGTTTTAAAACCGTCCATTCGGCCTCCGATAAGGTTTAACGAATGATATCTATCAACAACAACTAGGACCTTAGTTTCAATATTCTTTAAATCGAAATCACCTAAGGTTCATTCGGGATTAAGAATTTAAAAAAAAGATATCGTTTCACACTCATAGCCCCACAGCAGGGTAAATATACCCTGTATCGTGAGTACAGGGACACACACAAAGACAGAAACACATACATCCGGACCGAGAACAGAAATTTAAACTCATAATATTAATTTCTGTTTCGCCGGGAATCGAACCCGGGGCCCTTCGATTGGCAGTCCGGCATGGTAACGGCCTGACCTGCATGGCGCAATACAGGGGATTAAGGATATGAGATACGTTAGCCCATGAATGTAAGCGACTAAAAGGTGTATTTTGGGATTATGGGTGGCGAGAGTAGGAGCTCGAAGCAAGATAGACCTGTATGGTTTACCACGCATTTATATAATCCTCAAGCATTAAAGCAGGCCACATTTTAGTTGTATAAACAATATAACCCGGTAAATTTCCGAAGCTGGCTGGTACTTTTAGAAGTACCGCACCTGATATGAAAAAGGCCGTTTATAACATTGACTTCTCGCGTGATAAATAAAATTAAAATTTGTAAACCCATGCACAATGTTAATATTAAATTTAAACGAAATCGTTTCCGAATAGCAATATGCCTGCAAACAGAAGGTACGAGTAAGAAGGTAATATTTGCGCAGCGCACGACTCACGTCACTCGTGAGATACGTATACATTTATAAAATTGGTATCCAAATTTTAATATTTCTTATATTGAAATCCCTTCTTAGATATTCCTTGCATATTAAGAAATAACAATTACTATACGTCCATTTATCCTTTCGGAGATTACAGCTGGACAATTGTAATAAAACTCCTTTTTGGAATTCAATTAATGTCCGATTAAAAAAATATATAAACTTATTTGAATATAAATTAATTATTATGTCAAATGCAATATTATTTTTTAAGCGAATATATTACATGAATATATTAAGTATATATACAATATGTATTTCAAATAATTATGAAGTCAAACCTCTTGGCCGATGTGGGAGTGGTTTTATTGTATTGTATTATTGTAGATTATGATATACCTACATGAGGCTGACCACACTTACATGAGGCGACCACCAGCCTCCGGAGTAGCAGCGCAACTGCATACGACCTCAGACAAGACTTACCTATGCTTGCTTGAGGTTATGTGCAGATGTCCATGGGCAGCAGCGACCACTTAACACCACGTGGCCTGCATGCTCGTCTGCTACTCCATTCAAATAAAAAAATAATTATACGTATACTTAGAAACGTCTACTAAAAATCTAAATTAAAATGCTATTAAAAACAAAAGTGTTAGACCAGAAACTAATAATGACAGATCAGGTTTTAATGAGAAACTAATTAAATTTCCAATGATCGAGCTGGCAATCAGTCTAATGCAACTGGGAACGAAAACGGATCTATTTACGAAATTGAATCTCAAAATTAGGTCAATTGTTGAAGAAAGGCGTTTTAATATTTGAAAATTCAAGTTGAAATATTTGTTATATTTACCAAACAGCATTAAACTCTAATAGGAATAGCAAGATGCAAGGCGCACCCGATTGTGATAAGGGGCTGGTACCCAGCAATGGATAAAAAAAAGGTTTGCAACCAGCCGTACCCTAGACCCTTCATCTCATTCTGGTCCAAAGTTCGAAAAAGTTCGGGTTTGTCGACCTTTGTATATGGTGCAAGGGTTACCAAGCCGTCCACCAATTGGGAAAACCAGGTTCAATACCCGACGAAGCAAAGATTGATATGATAAGGTTCAGTTTTTATTTTCGGTCTGGGTGTTTAGAAGAAAGAAAGAAAACGTTTATTACATCCAGTAAATTCTACAACAATCACAGTTAACAAAAACATAAACTAATATAATAAAAATAAAACTTAGCTTAACACTAGATATAATACATTCACAAAGAGTAAAAATAATTAATAAATATGTAAACCAAACTAAAAAAGTGAAACGTGGCAGAAACACTGGATGGAATATGACCGCACTAAGCCTGTGTCGCGATCCACGACTGCTGGTTTTTAGTTTATGTTCATGGCAAGTCTTTGCGTGTGTCCCTGGTGTATTCAATACGACAAGGAGTATTATCCCCTAATGTGGGGCTATGAGTGTGAATAGCCCATAATTATGAAAGCTGGAGATAGGTGCAGCGACTATTATCGAAAAGAACCAGTGCCGATCGCTAATCCCCAAAGTATGTTATCCCTAGTATATGCAATTCGATGACCAACATGGCGCAATGGATATTACACCGGACTATACTCGTAGATAACGAGATCGCAGATTCGATTCCCGGGGAGGCAAAATTTTGAATGATTGTTTAAATCTCTTTTCTCGGTCTGGGTATTTGTGTTACTGTCGATGTGTGTGCGTAGTTTTGAAAGTGAAACGCACGAAGAGTTAAATAGTGCAGAATGAACCTCTTTTTCTGAAGTTTTCATAATTCATAATTTCTTTATTGCAGTCATGCTTATAATTAGGGTGTTACAATACATAGTGTTAGTATGAGCATGAACCCTGTAAGGGCGTCGCAATATTATAGGAAGTTTTACAACAATTTTATTAAATTTGTTAACATTACTAATTTATAAAATAACAGAATTACAAAATTTCATTACCTATAAAAAATTAAAATAATATAGATAGATAGATAGAGAATGTTACAATACAATTTTGATGTCAAATAATTCAATTTCATTTATAATAATCAATGCAGGGATAATTTCTTAAATAACATATACAATGCAATTTTACAATGTCCATTTCATTTCCAATGTCATTGAAGGAATACAATTTAGATTTATATTAATATAATTTCAATTTAAATTCTATTTTAAGTACACTTTCGCCATAAATTTAGGCTAAGAATTCGTTTAAAGAATAGAAACATTTAGAAAATAAGTTTTTTTTTTAATACAGAGTAGACAAAATACTTCCGTCCATCCAATAAGTTTTTAACAAAAAATGGAACCAACTTCAAACGGTATATAATTGTTCAGTAGGTACCTACTTCTTCTTGCTTATGGTAATGACCCTTCAAACTATTTTGGAGTCAGTTCCCATTGTGAACAAAAGGACATGTTTCAAAATGTATGGACCTTTGGCCAGGTATTTGTACACCATATTAATAAATTGCAAATATAGTATAGAGCTGTTTTATATTAAGCGTTTTGTTACAAACGACTGGGCTTTTTGGTACAAAACAAGAATTTCAAGTAAGAATTGCAACACAATAAACTAGAAAAACATAATGGCGGTAATATGTCATTTTGACAATTGACATTATTAATCTGTGACAAGCAGTTAACAGTGAAATCAGTTGTTCCGCCATATTGAAAAATGTTGAAAATAGTTGATTTGAATTGGTTTTGTACCGAAAAAGTACATGTATTAACAAATTTTAAGTATTTTTTTCGGAGTCTTGAGTTTTTTCTCGAATTTTTGAGATGGTGTACAATACCTAGCCAAGATTGAAACATCTCCTTTACGGCATTTTACTATACTAGTCCAAAAATAGTTTTAACAGTCATTACCATTATGCAAGAAGTAGGTACTGAACAATTTTATTTTTTACCGTTTGAAGTCGGTTATATTTTTTTGTTGAAAACTTAATTAATTTCACTCTTTTGAGTAATTTTTATTTAATTATTCTGAATATTTGTACAAGCATAATTGAAAAAATTTCCACCTAACTTCTTAAAGTTAATGAGATTCATCTTTTATAATCATGTTAGTCTAACAGCCATAATATTCTGAAAGAATGCTACTATCGGTCCATCTGAACGTATAATTTATTGAAAGAAAATGATCTCAACTCCTGACCCCTGAAGAGTTGTACCTTCAATCATCAGCTCAGCAACATGAAGGGGTAATTAAAGGGCATCAATATTTGAATCATGTTAAAAATATGACTAATTTCAGTGTTTCCCTCGATTTTCCTAGTATCCCATGATCGGATTTTGACATGGTGACAATTGGACCACCATAGTAATATAAGTTTTTAAACAAAAAAATATATATTGAAAGAATTTGCTCTCAACTCCTTCCGTCATCAGCTCAGCAACTTGATATTATGATAACTATACACAAATGTCTGTATTGCTTTCGTAAATTTATGAAAATGAATGTGTGTGCTATAAAATTTGAATGTTGCCCTCGATTTCTCTGGGATCTCATCATCAGATTTTGACTTGGTGACAGTTGGACCCCCTCGGCAATCTGAGATTTCGAACAAAAAAACATTTGTTGAAAGAATTTGCTATCAACTCCTAACCGTCGCAGTACCTTCCATCATCAGCTCAGCAACATGAGATGATGATTACTATGCACAAATATCTCATGCTTCAAAAAGTATAACAAATTTAATTTGAGCCTTTAAAATTTGACAGTTCCCCTAGATTTCTCTAGATCAGATCCTGACTTGGTGACAATGGCACCACCTCCAGAGTATAAGCATATAAACAAAAAAAATTTTTTGAAAATCGGTCCACGAATGGCGCAGTAATCGGTGAATATATAAATAAATAAACATACATATACAGCCGAATACAGCACCTTCTCGGAAGTCGGTAAAAATAATCAAAACTTTAAAGTAGCAAAGGAGAAATAAGCAAGTCCTAAATCATTATTTTCTTTCTCAGGTTCCAAGCACAGACTGGGCAAGGTGTCTCGCGGGTACCGTCACACCCTCACGCTAGTGGTGACGGAAATGTCCAGGGAAGATGCTGGTGCATACAGGTGTCATATTGAAAACAGCCTCGGGAAGGCCCAGGCTGAGCTCTTCTTGCACAGTAAGTTAACTTCTTGCACAGTAAGTTAACTTCTTGCACAGTAAGTTAACTTCTTACACAGTAAGTTAAGACATATTTGATGATTGAGGGGTTAATAAATTTTGATGGTAAGTAGATATTAAAAATAAAAATTTACTATGTTCAAATTGTTTCTTGTGTGTACTCCCGTATATTATTATACCCTTATGTAATTGTGAAAGTTTTCGTCTTTTCCGGCCGGTTCATTTAAGTAATGAACTAGTCAATTTACTAAACCGAAAAAGTCTATCTTAGGACGCATTTATAGCGTAAAAAAATACTAATACTTTGTACAATGTGGTTGGCATTAAATATTTAAGCTAAGGGAATAAAAGGCTTGCCTGATAAAAAAATCAATATAAATTTAAAAAATGGGTGTTATATTATTATTGTGACACGTTCGCAACAACTTTGTAACAATAATACTGTATGATAATTATAATATCCTAAAAAGTAATTAACTTTTTGGAAATAATGTTTGGTTTAAATGTAATTTAAATAAGTCATAAAATGACATCACAATATTTTTGACATTTAATTTTGTATTCAGTAATTATGGACATGGATGTTATTATATTCTTTATTTCGAACAATGTGTGCTATTGACAGTATTTTTTTGTATCTCTGTTCTTGTTTTAGGAAAGAATACATTACATATTATTATTTTGTTTGTGCAAATTAATCGTAATGATTTGCATGTAATATTTGTATGTCACTGATTGTCAAGAACATAGAATTACCTGTGATTTTAATGTAACATCTTTACGTTTACTTTGACAAATGAATTAATTAAATTGAAAATATTGAAATAACTACACATTATTTTGATACATAAAATAATCAGTGAATATTACAGAAATGTTGCAACTAAACATTTTTTATTACCTTTTTTCGTAGTGCTCACAACGACAACTACGACAACGACGACCACCACCACAACAACAACTACTACTACTACAACTACTCCACCGCCTACCACCACATTGCTGCCATGTAAGTACTTCAATTTTAAGCTTGTCTTCTTCAACCCAACGGTGACTACTCATCCAAATAGGCATGATGACAGATTATTAAATATCTTTCCTTATTATAGGTACACGTCTCCTAGTTTCGAAAAAAAAGTTTATTTCAGCAATAAACTTAAGTTTTAACATAATATATATTAATGTATTTTCTGCTATGTAATTTGAATTAAGCGCGAAAACGCTCGTAGGTGTCATGGCGTCGGCTTGCTCGTCAAACTTCAAGCAACACTTTTACTGAGACGTGACGTCATTCCTTTTGATTGGCGTTTCAGATAACATGGCCGATTGCTGTATTTAATACTTTTATTTTATTGAAAATCTTATTAATCCTAATGTTTATATTAAAACGGGATCATATTTTAGAACTTTTTACCATATATTTTTCTGTAAAACCATTTATTCTCTGATTCTTTAATAGTGTCATCATGCCTATTAGACTATCTGATGCCGACGTCACTATTCCACTATCGCATCACCCGTCCAAGAGAAAAGTATCACCCCAACAACTTGGAAATAATGGTAATCGTCAACAGAACCGTTTTTCAAGTTCGTTTCTACCACGAAAATGAACTGAGAATTAACCCTCTGAGATATTAGCGTTGGGTTACGACGTGGAGTTCTTAGGCAACACATATATAAGCAACTCTTATTTTATATGCCTGCTTTTAGGGTTACATTAAAAATGATAGATTAAAATAATCAGAAGGTTTCAATTCATTTGCATTTTTCATTCATTCATTCATTCATTTTTAAAAAGTTAGATGATAAGTCTTTTCTTAATTGAATTCAGCTGCTTCTGACCTGATCAAAATCTGCTGACGAAAAGCAGTTGAGTTATTTTTATTAAAATTGATTCATTTGAACTTACTACAGTAATTAATTCATTTGAACTTAATTTAAACTTAAATTAAATTTAAATTAATCTAATTGCAGCTGAATGGAACTGAAAAAAACGATGATGATCTAAATTCCAGATCCCTATTCATACCCATTTCTTTTATGAACTTAGTGTATCAAAAAAAATCCTACGCAATTTAAGGTTAAAATTCAAAAGGTAATTAGAGGAATTTGACAAAAACGTCTGGAAATAAACCCTGTCATCGTTATTTGATAAAGTATAAAGCTATCTCAATGTAAAAGATCATTATCTCTATCTGAAACATCACAAGAGCTGAAAATGTGCTCCCAGTTTATTAGAAAAAGGGAAAAATACAGGGGAAAATCGAGTTCTACTTGCGCTAGAGGGTTCCATACTTCTTAACCTGCTTATTTTAATGTCCTACTGCTGGATACAAATATCCTCTTGGAATTGAGAGAAATTTAGGCCATAGCTTCAAAGGCAAAGACAAAGATTTTTATATGCACAAATATGGGTGTTTATAAAAGCTGTTAATACATATTTAATTCGCCATATTTACCTTACGAGGTATGCAAATATTACATTAATAAAATAAAAAAACTTAATTATAACAAATATATAAAAATGTTCATTTACATCAATTTTATTATTTTCATTTGGTCCCATAATGCGCATTCTAAAAACTTATGTTTTTATTTATTTAAGAATGCATTTATTTATTCCTTTATTTAGTGGTTTGTTTATTTAATTTATTCATTCATCCCTACTAATATATATTATTAGTTATAAATTCAAAAGTAACTCTGTCTGTCTGTCTGTCTGTCTGCTACGCTTTCCCGCTTATACCACTGAAACAATTTTAATGAAATTTGGAACAGAGATAGAATGGACCTTGGGAAAGAACATAGTATGGTTTTTATCCTAACTAACCTATAAAACGGGTCCAAGCGAGAGAAGCCGCTGGCGGAAGGCTAGTTTACTTATAAATATTTCGAATCGAATCCGTTCGTCGGTTTTGGGTACCCATATTTCAGGGTTTTTGTACTCTAAAATGAATAAAAGCCGACGGAAAAAGCTTACCGCATCATTTTAATGTTTTTACTGCTGCTATAAATTTAATCATTATGATTATAACTTCAATGTTGGCAAATAAACGTTAATGAGCAGGGATGGCCGAGTGGTAAGAAACCGCGGTCATCGACGCGGCCGATCCCGGGTTCAAATCCTCGGCGCGCACCTCTGACAAAGAAATTTGTAATGTGTGCATTTATCGCTGCTCCACGGTGATGGAAAATATCGTGATATTTAATTGATTACGGTGTTCTCCATCGCCGTGCATGCCTGAGAGAAATTCATAATTTCTCGAAAGCATGACGTCCACCAATCCGCCCTTGGCCAGCGTGGTGGACTTTGGCCTAAATCCCTCTCACAAGTGAGTAGCTGTGCCCAGCAGTGGGACATAAAAAAGGGTTGTAAACAAACACGTTAATGTTTTTTTTTCTAATGTTGCATTACAGGTTATAATATATATGTACTATTTTTGTATCATGGACAGTGGACACACACACACAACAGTCTGGCATGGTAACTTTTGCACCACACGTGCCGTCCAGATGTATGGTTGTATGTATGTACGTCGTTAAATCTTGTTGAAGGCCGTTGTCCCTGGATAAAATGCAACCCCGAAAATTCAATTCATCAATAAAGTACATAGGATTATTTTTTTTCTATTCTTTTGTCGATAATTTTTGATCTGTTTTCACCCCCTTTCGGGGTTGCAATTCATCCAGGGACACCTGTATAGACAGATGTTCAGATCTCTATTACAGAAAATATAGTTCTTGGACTCGGACTTTGGTGGAGCAAAAAGTCCTTCCCTGTACCAACGGAACCCTAAATCCGTCGCTTTCATGGATACGTAAGCGCTAAAGTAGATGATTTTTCTGTACCCGTAAAGCGTTTAATGTAAATTCAGTCGGTGCAGATGTAATAACAAGCATGAATTTTAATCCGACTTTCAAAAGACTGAGAGATTTGTAAATTGGGTTTAAGCGTTGAGTCTACTTGCTGGTTTAATTTTAATTTTATAGGCCTTTCATTTCGAAATTGAAAGTGGCCTTGGTTTAAGTTTTAAGACTTTTTCTACTTAAATCGAGTAGTAGACGAACATGCAGGCCACGTGGTGTAAAGTGGTAGCTGCAGCCCATGGACATCTACACACAACCTTCAGTAAGCTTGACTGTTACCTGGAGACGTAGGCAGTGGTGCTGCTACTCCGGAGACTTTTTTTTGGTACCTTTAAAAGGTACCCGGCACCTTGGGAGAAGATACCGGGTATGTTCGATTTCACCACACTAAAACCCCTTCGGTGGTCTGCCTCTACGCTTGGGGAGGACTCAGGGATCTCCAGTGGAACGAAATGGCGTTCTCCACGCGCGACGCCCCTGACCGGGCCCATCTTCGGGAGAGCAGATGGGATCTCCTGCACCTTTCGATGCTTACAGCGGCATGCTGCCACGCACACACCGCTGCTCTTCCCGGGGCTGCTGGCTGAACGGACCAAGCTCCCACTCTCATCGCCTATAACACCGGAAGCCCCCTTTTAGTAGCCTCTTACGATCAGGCAGGGTATACAGTAGCTCTATTTTTAATTCCCGAAGCTACAGGGATTGCTACTCCGGAGCCTAATTTTTGTTAAAAGCCCAAAAGAAATTGCTTCATGCCAGAAAGAGTGCAGTGGTGGTGCTTTTCCGGTCGGATCATAAAAGGTCCGTTAAAACTTTCATCAATTGATGAAAAGGTGCGGCCGTTCACACACACAAATTATTCCAGTATAGCAGTGCAACTACAGACTACTTTTGAGTAATTCATTCGAAGTGCAAAGTAAATGTTAAAACCCCGCTGGTCCGATGGTTTACTTTTTTTTCAACCTTTCTATCTCCCACTGATGGGTTCAGGTCTCTCCTCAGAAGTGAGAGAGATTTAGGTCATAGCCCACCACGCTGACCACGTGCGGATTGATGAATATAGTTTACTTAACACCATGTTTAAATATTACAAGTAGATAACTGGTAACATCCAAGTTTTTTTGACATTAATCCTTACTTCGTATCTTACTTACTCTACGTAAGCTGAAGGCATACACTGAAGTTAAAAAATTAAAAACAATCACTAAATCAATTAAAGATAAACATTTTTTTTCTTTTTAAAATATAGAACTCAAGCTCCTAAATTGCTTAGTAATGATATCGTTTTCTCAAAATTTCTAAACGAAATTTTCTACAAGGTTTAATGTTTATAGTAAAATCTATAAAATTTTAGTAAATTTGTTTTATTATCATTTTCGTGGTGTATTTTTGTGCTGTGTTGAATAAAGTTAATAGCATTTTAGTCGACCTAGATTAATTACAATTCGTAGTAAAAATATCAGTGCAAAGGCTTGGCTTTCCGGGCCGCCTATAAAACCCATCAAACTCGTTATGTTCGCTTTTATGGGCTAACTGGCTGACTTGACTGACAAATTTTACCGAAGGCTCACTGATTTTTGCTATACTGCGCGATTTAGATGAAACAGGTAAAATGTATTTAAATGTTTTTGATACTGGCATGCACAGATCACGCGTGACGCTTACTGAAGAAAATAATGCCTAAATTATTAACATTAAATTTCATAACATTATAGTCATATAACTCCGGAAACGACATCGCCAGCGAGAAATAACTGTGGCGCGAAAGAAACTTTGCCCATTTAAAAACTTTTAATGAACATTAATGCAATTTCTTCTTTATATGTTATGGATGTTATGATATAGCAGTTATTATACTATCCAGATTAAATGCTATGTTTATTTATTATTACAGAAGCCAAATGAAAATAAATATTCAGGTTGGCATATTTATCAGTCGGCGTGGAATGAACGGGCTGGCGATACATGAGGCGACCTCAGTCAAGACTTGAGCTTTCTTGAGGTCGTGTGTCTGAGGTCTGCATTGACCACTACGTGGCCATTAAATAGTAAAAAACATATGCCATCAAAGGCTCTGTTATCATCTTTTCCTTACAATAGAAGAAACACAAAGAAAATAAAATATTTTCGTACTCAGCCCAGGTGAATATAGAAACGGTATTTATGTTTTGGTAATCAAACATTTCTTGTTTTTAGATGTGGAGAGGCACTTGGAGCAGCTACATCGAGGAGTCCTGGAGGCACCAGGGCTTGAGGACAACTACATTGTCCTCAGCCAACACCAAATGCAGAACCTTGGTAACCTTAGTAATTTCTTTTTTCTGTAGGTTGCAAAACTTTCATGGTTTGACAGGGGAAGTACTATGCGAAGAAACTAAAATTAGAAATCGGAGTTTTGGCAGGAAGTCGGAAAAGACATATTGTGATCCTGTTTTATTTTTATTTTCTTGGTGTATTTTTGAATTACATCGGATAAATTTGATGGAATTTTGTTATAATAGTGCGAATAAAATAACAGTGCGAAAATATGTTTTTTCAGCTTGCCTCCAAAATTCCATTGGTGACGTTCTGGTAATCGCTTTACTTGAATGTCTGACTGACTTGACTGACTGATAACTGACAACTAACTGACTGTACCTATTAATACTCGTTCAGTTTCAACGAAACTGGTAAAAATGTAATGCAAAAATAATTCTTGATGCTTGCAAATGGAGAGTTTGAAATGCCAAAATTGAAGAAAAAAAAACTTCTGGACTATACGCGAAGAACCAATGTTTGACAGTTACTAACAGTTTATATAGAAAAATAAATTAAGTTGTTTTATTATTAATCGCGCGCATGGCCCGGCGGTTAGCGTAGAACGCAAACGATCTGTGCAACTAAGTAAAACGGGCGCGGTCGGGTGTGAGATGGGTGACCGCTAGTGGCAAAAAAAATCATGCGCGTTTCCGTGCTTCGGAGGGCACGTTAAGCCGTCGGTCCCGGTTGTTGTCGATGTATAACAGTCCTTAAACCTTGTTGGAGGCCTTATGGGCGGTTTGAAAACATCCGACAGCGGGTTGGCCACTAACCCGCATTTCCACCAACCCGCACTGGAGCAGCGTGGTGGAGTAAGCTCCAGGCCTCCCCAATAATGGGGAGAGACCCCCGCCCAGCAGTGGGACGCAAAAAGGGTTGAAGCCACTGTTAATTTAGCAAGTTTTCCGTATTTTCTCACCATTTTCACCTTCCCTGGATTTCTAATTATATTTCAAGGCCAAAATTAGTCACATCGGTTCAGCCGTTCTTGAGTTTTAGCGAGACTAACGAACAGCAATACATTTTTATACTCGTATTATATAGAGATTTGATGCAGTGCAACTGCATACCACAGTTAGCTGTTGGCTTCTTTCAGCTGTGTGTCTATGTCTATGGACTGTAAGACCAGCAGAATATTATAATAAAACTGGCTGATTCGGTCACCAGAGTATTAAACAGACAGCCATGGCTGCCCACGAATTCAATACATTTTCTTAATAGAAAAACTGTCATAATAATGATTTCAGGTTTAATAAAATATGTGCTAATGTTAATAATAAAATAATAAATAAAATATCCCGGTTGGTCCTTCGAGCCAAATTTTCGTAAAACCGAAATTTTATCCAAATATTGTTATGTTGTTTCTTAGGAACGAAACGTGTTTCGAATAAAACATCGAAGCACTTTTCATTAGTGTTCAAGGACTTCAAGGATATAATTTAAGAAAATAAGCTTCGTAAGGCCGAAATATCCCAATTTTGTGTCTTATGAATATTTTTTGTACATTAACTTAGTTTATCGGCTTTTGCTTTACTGATTTTCTATTTATGCGTATAACCTTTGAATCTGTCTTTTAATAAGCCTAATAAAAGTTTTTTTTTTGTTTGCCTGTACTTGTCGATTGACTCACAAACTGTACCGAAAATGATGGATTAAAAATCAATTTAAATCAATTTTTAAATAACTACAATAGTCCTCAGGTAAATCTACTCGGTAACCGCACCTGTCCATCGAAACCCAACACAATATTGCATCGCGGTAGATATTAATGCAGCGATGGTACTTCTCACGTACCTACGTCGAACCATTTCTGTTCCTATAAACCACCTATAAATCAAGACTTTTAGGGTTCCGTACTGAAAGGGTAAAATGGGATCATATTACTAAGATTTCGCTGTACGTCCGTCTGCCTGCCTGTCCGTCTGTCACCAGGTTATATCTCATGAACCACGATAGATAGTCGAAATTTTTACAGATGACGAACTTCTGTTGTCGCTTACAACAATTGCTTAAAACCCGAATAATATAAGGGGTCCCATGAAACAAACATGATTTTTTTTGCTTGTTTTCGTACGGAACCCTTCGTGCACGAATTCAATTCGTACTTGTGAGGTTGTTTTTCATATTTTATTAATGAAATGAATTTTTTCTACAGAGATGGTGACGACAATGTGACCGGAGGTTCGGGGGCACGGCGAGTCCCCATGGAGCGAGGGGTGGCCTCCGCACGACTCTGCCGACCACTCCCGCTCATGGCTCTGGACCGCTGCAGCCTTCCTAGCGCTCCTAGCGTGACCTCGCTGTGTCAACCCTGAACTTTAATTTGAGGACTTGTGACTTGAAAAGTAAGGTTGTTACGACTTTGGAATTTCCCAGAAAGTTGCGTAAACGCCAAATGAGTGTTAAGTTTCCGTTTTGAGTTTCCAAATTGAACGGTTGTGTTGCATTGATGTTGGGAAGTTATGGATCGTTTATTACGTAAGGAGTTTTGGGAACGAGTGTGTAACTTTCTTGTTCGTAGGGCAGCGCATACGTACTTTTGGGTTGCTTAACGCGAGTAATGATTTTTGAATTAATGAATACTTTGATGAAATCTTATGCTAAATAATATAAATTGTGTAATTGAAGGATGTAAAATTATTACGGCAATTCGTCTTGTATAATCTTCCATCCTTCCTTTTGTATTCCTATTACCTAATGAATGAAATGAATGAAATATGCTTTATTCATTGTACGGTTCCTTTACAAACTCTTAGTGAACGTTATTTTTTTGTTCCGTCTGCTCTGGGTGCGCTTAGGCAATGCTGAGCTGAAGAAAAGAGCAGACGGAGAAAAACTACAGAACTGTTTTAAAATATGGGATATGCAATAAATAACTTTCTTACAGAGTAGCTATGGGTCGATAAGGAATATATGTGACAGGTATCGCATGTGTCCATGTCGTGCCACAGCCATCTGCTAACAATACTAAAGCCTACTTTTACTTGTAATGGAATTGGTTAGAAAATATTTATACTTTAGCCATATCATTACTTTTTTAGGGTTAATTCATGATTCATCATCAAGTCCTCATATAGGGACTGCATTAGATTCTATGGTCACAAAAAGTGACGTTGTTGTAAATATTTCTTACAACATTAACGAAACATTTTGCGTAATAAATGATCACATCTTATAAATATAGCTTATGTTTAAGGGTAAAGCAACGACTGCTACACGTAGTAATAAGTACATTTAATGTATGTATAGGCATATGTTAATAGCGTTAAACGATATTAAGAACCCGAGAAGCGAGCGACCAAAAACTGCAAGAATTTTTAAAATTTTTGTAATTTTAAAATTACGTCATATTGAGAGCAAAAAAATTTATCGTCAGTCATTTAGATAGTTATGTGGCATTCCATGTTGTAATAAAAGTAATAATATATTGATACAAAATCTGATATCTGAAAATGACCCAAAAATAATTGACAAGCAGCATATGAATTAAAAATAAAATAATATTCTAGCGCGTTAGGCAACTTTAATAATGGATCATTTTACGTATTCTAAAACATGATTCGTAATCATGATTGATGGATTCGTTTAAAATATTTGCGTGATTGACGATCTTGAAACTTATTTTTATTGAGCTCGCTAGTTATTTGATTTTAAAGTTGAAAAAAATATAAAAATATTACTTTGAGAAACCAAGTAATTTAGGCAAAGTTTTCTTTCAGTGACTTAATTTGAAAAATCCGCTTTTACAAAATGGTTGCAGATTTGATCGCTCTCCTCTCCAAATATATGGAACCGCTGTAAATAATTTTGCACGAACTTAGTCATATCAGAACATACACGCGCCAAGCTTAGATGTAATTCTGATTGTAATAAAATAATTGTATTTATATTCAATGTTTAATATTACAATTATTAGAATATTATTTGTATTATTTCACTGTCATTATTTAAGTGTACTCGAATGTTTAAATACCTACTGCTTTCATTTTATGGCTTGCAGTTTATTGAAATCTATATTCATTTTAATTGAGTTAATAAAATAATTGTAAACATTAATAATTCGTAACATATCGCGCCACAAAAGGCAAAGAGATTCCGTCGATCGCACGTGTGATTTTAACATTACAATAACGCTGTTTCCTGTTACGAGTATGATTCTAATTACAGATATGAAGAAAAATGGAGACGTATATTGTGATAATCAGCTTCAAGATTTGATTTTACATTATTTCTTCCCATATATTATATTATATTATGTCATAATATAGGAGTCTGTTCAGAATTAAAAGCCAGGAATTGTAAGCACTCTCTTCTTATTTGTTTGTGTGCAATATGGACACACCTATGTTTTTGTGATGTGACACACACTTTTAACAAAACATTTATTTTAGTAATATTTTTTCAAGTCCAAAAAAAAAATGTTGATAGCTTTTACTTTCCGGAAATGTATGTTATAGGGTAGGTACCTACACTATACTTCATAAACAAAAATTGCGTTATTCCGCTCAGAGTACGTTAGCTTCAATTTAAATTTCCTCTGTGAAAATTCCTTTGTAGGACAGTGTCGAAAAAGCACGCATTCTGCCTACACCAAACATTTTCACGGAACGAATCGAGCCAAAAACGCGACAGTTAACGTTTCCGACGTTTTAGAAAAGAAACAGAGGATTTTTAGTTCTATTTACAGTTACGTCTGCGAAAAATAGGATTTTGGATTTGTGAGGAATTGAAGATATTTTATCTTCAAAAATTCTTGAAGTTTTGTATAGACCAAAGGATCGTATGGGTGAATTGTTGCAAGTTGGCGCGCTGACATTAATTACACAATTGCATTTTCATGTTGTAACGTTATTTTTTAAAAAGACGATTTAAACAACGGAAAATCAAGTATTGTTAAAGCAGTAATAAACATAGTTTTAATTATTTCATACCAAAAGTTACTGCTTTCCTTTCTCCGAGTCACAATGTTACCATGAAAGAACAGCTAAAGACACCACGTCTAATTGAAAAAATGACCTCTATCATGTATGGTGGCGTGTGGATGCATCGCTTTCGTAACATGACGTGGCAATCAAAAAGTTTTACGCGTTATGCGTGCAATGCGAATGTTTTGCATGAAGGATAACCCATTTATATAGATTTACCGATGTTTTATTGATTATCTTTTGACGTGATAACGTCTTATAATTCGATGGAGCCGGCTGCACGCACGATACAACATGACTCATGCGGCGTTACCTCGCTCTGAGGCGTTCCATTTAAGGCTTGAAGCGCAAGCGAGAGCGTGGAACGAGCGACAAAGAGGCACAATCGGCCTCCACGTTCGGCAGCGTTCGACATCTGTCTCTCTCCTACTTGAGTGAGCGAAGCGTCCGCGTGGACAGCTACTATACAATAATACATTTACATCTTTTCGCCAAGTATGAAGTGCAGTGAAAAGTGAATGTGGCTTCAATTGTTTATAGCAACAAGTATTTTCTTATGATGTTGTCACGTTCAACTATCGTCAGTAAACCGACTTTACAGAAAACCGATTTTTTTAAGTACAGTAGTTAGTTTACCAAAAAAAATCTATTTTAAACAAGAACCTGTTCTCATAGCCTAACAAATTTTTTGTCTCCAACCAGCCAACCGGCTGTTAGACGACCCGTGTGGCGCAATAGTTTACCATGCTGGACTTTCCGAGTTCGACTCCCGGTGAAGCAGAAATTTGAATGATGAGTTTAATTTTCTGTTCTCGGTCTGGGTGTTTGTGTTCCTGTCTTTGTATGTGTCCATGGTACCCACGACAAAATGTATTAATTACCTTACGGTCTATGAGTATGTAACTTCTTTGTAACCTTTTTTTTATTTTTCACTGCTGGGCACAGATCGTGTCTCTCATGTCCGAGGGATTTAGGCGATAGTCCGCCACGCTGGCTAAGTGCGGATTGGTGGAGGTCATGGCTGCAACCCTTTTTGCGTCCCACTGCTGGGCACGGGTCTCTCCCCCTTATTGGCGAGGCCTAGAGCTTACTCTACCACGCTGCTCCAATGCGGGTTGGTGTGGACGTCATACCTTTGAGAAATCTCCTCTCTTTCTCTCTCTCTCTCTCTCTCTAAAAATAGTCGAAATCAATCTAATGGCAACTTACGTACTCCACAGAAAACAAGTTAGTTTCACTTATGAGCATTGAAAAGCCTAAAGGTCAAAGCTTTTTAGCCAGTCTCAAACACTTTTGGGCAGATTTCAGCGCAAAAAGCCCATCCTGTCTATTCAAGAGGATAGGGACGAGTTTCGAACACATTTTGAGACCTAAATTTTAGCGTAAAGTGTACCTATTCGATATAAGCGGCGATTAAAAGGCCGTTACTCACGTTTTGGGATTTCTGTGCTGTGATATTATTATAACTTTAATCAAGATTCGAATTAAAGTAATAATTAAAGGATAAATCATTACTTTCAAGTTATTTGCTTCTTTTAATACAAAGACTACAGTCGTTAAACCGGAGGCCTTATGGGCGGTTTGAAAATATCCGACAGCGGGTTGGCCACTAACAGGGTTGGAGCAGTGTGGCGGAGTAAGCTCCAGGCCTCCCCAATAATGGGGAGAGACTCGTGCCCGGCAGTGGGATGCAAAAAAGAGTTGCAGCCATTAGGAACACAAAACATGGATGTAAGTTATCACCTTTGGATCGTTTAGCCTAGTTTATTTATTAACTAGCTGACCCGGCGAACTTCGTACCGCCTAACGGTCAATGAATGTCGTGTTACTTTTTAGCTGACCTAATTTAGGCTTTGATGAACGTAAAACAATGATATAAAATAATATATTTATATAGATAGAAACAAAAAAGTATTTTATTATGATGAATGATGATGAAAACATACATACAGAATGAGAATTAAAAAAAAATAAGTACAAAAAAATTATTGAAAACTATGTTGTGCAGATTGGGAAAAAAAAATAAAACTCGGATTAATTCATTAATAGGATTTTCATTCAAGCACTTTGTGGTAAACGACATTCTTTGTTTTTTGGTCAGGCGCAAGAACAAATAAAGCGGATGGTTTGCCGACACGTGAGCATGCCACGTACAATTGACCATGAGAAAAACATGCATTTTCTAGATTGAGGCCGCAAATAGTCAAGGATTGGCCCTGTGATTTGTTGATCGTCATGGCGAAGGCAAGAAAAATCGGGAATTGAATTCGTTTAAACTCAAAGGGCATATCCGTGGGGATCATCGGAATCCTTGGAATAAGAACTTCCTCATCTTCAAATTTTCCTTTAAGTATCGACGCGTGAATCACATTGGTCATCAGTTTTCTTATCACCAAACGCGTTCCATTACACAGTTTTGGTTAATTTAAATTTCTGAGCATGATGACTACCGAGCCAACATTAAGTTTTAAATTGTGCGGTGGTAAACCAGGCACATCCAAGGAGTTTAAAAATTCAGTTGGATAATTAGTGGCTTCTTCTTCGTTTGTTACACAGTCGATAGATTTGATTTTTTTTTACTACAAAAGGTACCCAGCACCTTGGGAGAGGACACCGGGTTATGTGGGATTTGAACCTCACTAAAACCCCCTCGGTGGCCTTCCTCTGCGTTTGGGGAGGACTCCGGGATCTCCCATGGAACGCACCGGTGTCCTCCATACGCGACGCCCTGGAACGGGCCCATCTTTGGGAGAGCAGATCTGACGTGATCTCCTGCACCTTCCGATGCTTACGGCAGCATGCGGCCGTCCTTCCCGGGGCTGCTGGCTGGACGGGTCGAGCTCCCACTCTCACCGCCCGCAGCCCCGGAAGCCCCCTTTTAGTCGCCTCTTACGATCAGGCAGGGGATACCGTAGCTCTATTCTTAATCTCGAAGCTACAGGGACTAAATACAGAGTACCTACGATTTGATTTTGAATTATAAAATTGAGGTCATCTACATCTTTATTTTTAGCGGCCAAAATTGCTCGCTCACTTAACCATTTAGTATTTTTACACGCTTTTTATTAGCTTCACCTGTATGTTTGTATGTTTGTATGTTTGTATGTTTGTATGTTTGTATGTTTGTATGTTTGTATGTTTGTAACCGACTTCTTTGGGCGCGATTTTGACCCACTTTAAACGGCCAGATTTCGTTCAAACTTTGTAGATTTATTGAGGACCGATGACAATACACTAATTTGATAAAATTATTCCATTTTTCAATTTGCAAAATATGATTTTTGTTCGATTGCGTTTATAGAGCTACAGCTATTATACGACTGTTATAGATCAAACGATCTAATAACGAGTATTTTAGCCACTTTAATTCAGCATCTGCTAAAAGGTGGAGTAAAAGTGCTAAAACATAGTGCTGTAAACGTTTATTCGACGTCCTTACGACATTAGCAAATATTGCCAAATAGTCGAGATAACCGCTATTACACGATAAATGGGTGTTTTAAGAACGGTTACTCGGCTCTTATACGATTAAAGGCTGAGTAATCTAATTACTATTCGACTATTTTGCTGCTTGGGTTGCTCATATTTATGTAGGGGAGTAGACTATTGGTGCTCAGTAACCGAAAACGTGTATGAGATACCTATATAAAGAATATAAATAATTTGTTAAGTCGTAAGACAGGTGAAATTTTATGAAAACGTAAAAATTAAAAAAATATGTAACCTTGTTATGTAACAAGCCTAATGATAGATAAAGATATTTTTGAAAGAAAGAAGAAGGTTCTCAGTAACCAGTCCATTGCTCGTGGAAACATCATGGAAAGAATAAATAATCCAAACTAAAAAGTAAAAAATAAATAATAGTTTAAAAAAACTAAAAAACACGCTTTTTATAGAAAACCGAACTAAAAAATAGAAAATAAATTTTAATGAATTTAAATTAAGAAAATAGTGTTAAAAATTTCAATGAATATAAGTTAATAATAGTGTGAATAAAAAAAATATTTTATTTAAAAAAAGCGTGGGGTGCTTTTTAAAATATTATCGAAATGATAATCACTCTACTCATATCTGTCAATAAAATATTTATAACTATTGACACCATGCACCCCACGCTTTTTTTAAAATAAAATATTTTTTTTATTCACACTATTATTAACTTATATTCATTGAAATTTTTAACACTATTTTCTTAATTTAATTGTGGTTAACAATGATATTAGGACGCGGCATTGTTATTAAAATGTGCACTCGCATAAAACCACCAAATATAGGTAATAACAGTGCCTGAAGTTTCGAGACATAGACAATAGCTCAAAGAGTATATAACCACTACGTATGAATAGCTTATCAAGAAAAATCATAGACAACCTATAAAAAGACATTTACACTTTGGTTAACCTGTAGATATTTTTTTCCTGAATCTTATAACCTTTACCAACTGATTTTTTTATTCCCTAAATTCCGTTCCTTTCCGATGATTTTATGTTTTTACTGTAGAATAAATCTTAGGTATTATTTTCGGGAATTAAAAATTAAATAATTAATAAATAATTTTCGAAAATTAATGTCTAAAACAAACAAATATAACAGTACCTGAACTTTGTAGACATTTTACAAAAAATAAATTTCTGAACACACACATGATGTCTTCAGAAAAAAATAAAATTGTGGCTTAAAGGTCTCAGCAACCAGGCCATAAGCTCAAAAAAAATAGTTGTTACACTATTTGACAGGATTGGACAACAAATGTTTGAAATGTAATAAACAAATCAGCATCTATTGAAATGATTAAGTTTAGTATTCATTACACATATCGAGTTTTCATTGTTTTTAAGATGTATTCTGCTATTCGGGACGGAAACAAATCCAACAAATCAAAAACCATGGCAATCGGTCCAGCCGTTCTCGAGTTATAAGTGTTGTAACAAACACGACTTTCTTTTATATATATAGATTTATTTACTCTTTATTGTCACAACTCAACTATGTTGTACAAAGGGTGGACACCGATAGGCATTCTATACCAGTCAAGTTGAGCTGAAAAAAAATGCATCTGATAAAACTCCCAGCAGTGCTCTTTTCAGGCGCCTTGGAAGATCCTGCTTATAACAGATTACTAAGTTACACCAGAACTTAGAACTCTTAATAGAATAAAATCGATTAAAAAGATTTTCACTCAGTATTACGCTTGATAAAAATCCGGAAAACAACTGAATCCGCACTGCCATATTTCACCGTGCGATATTTACCCTCGCGAATTATATTCCGTGCTCGAAATTATGCCTAATACGTACCGAGAGTAAAATTTCGCGCAATTTTTGTCAGTTCGATGCAATTTCCGGCTAAGAGGTACATCAGAAAACTCCTGCTTGCCTGCTGATCGGGAAGGAGACGAAGCGTGACATCTTGTGATTAACGTTGTCAGTGCACGACAGAGCTAAACGCGTGAATTTTATATCACCGTGCGGCCATAGTCATACTTCATATTACACAAAAATTTCGTGCGGAAATAAATCCGTTTCAATTTGCATCAAATCACAGATTATTTCACGCGATTTTTTATCGCCAGTGCGGATACTCTTATAAGATTCAATGTGTTACAGAATTGCAAGAAAAAAACCGCACGGTGATAATTCGCAGTGCGGAGAGGGCTTAAAGCCCTATCCGCCTGTGCCCTGATGCAAATTGAAACGGATTTATTTTTGCAAGAAAATTTTGTGTAATATGAAGTAGTATGACTATGGCTGCACCGCCAAATAAAATTCGCGCGTTTAGCTCAGTCGTGCACTGACAAAGGTAATGAAAAGATGTCACGTGATTCCTCTCCCGCTCGATCGGCAGGCGACCAGGAGTTAGCTGAAAATGACAACATTGAAATAGAACAATTAATCATTCTGATGCACAAAAGATCTCCCTTGTGGAACAAATTAGATTTAGATTAGATGTTAGTAGTATCAGTAAATAGATAAGGTAAATCAAAAAAAATCTGATGCCCATTACACGTTCCTCTTAGCCGGGAAATGCATCGAACTGACAAAAATCGCGTGAAATTTTACTCGGGGTACGTATTAGGCGTAATTTCGAGCACGAAATATAATTCGCAAGAATAAAATTAAATATCGCACGGTGAAATATCGCAGTGCGGATTCAGCCTTAATGTGTCTACAATGTGTACATGCCGATTCTTCCATTAATCATCATCCATCGTTACGTGACTTCATTTAAATGTATTGTGACTTTGAATAATGGAGCAATATCTTGGAATCGTCGATTTTAATATCATGCACTTCCGTGCTCTTATAATCCATCATTTTATATTATTAACCAGCAGTCCTCGTGACCTCCGTACCGCATTTAAATGTTTGGGGGACTATCCTTAATATTTAGGGGTATGAAAAACAATGTTGACCAGTTCTTAGACCTACTCGATATGTACACAAAATTTCATGATAATCGGTCTAGCCGTTTCGGAGGAGTTTGGCAACAAACACTGCGACACGAGAATTTTAAATTGCATTAGAGAAGAGCAAAGGCTGGCTTTTAACCCTTTTTGCGTCCCACTGCTGGGCACGGGTCTCTCCCCATTATTGGGGAGGTCTGGAGCTTACTCCAATTTTTGTTAAAGTCAAAGAAGGCATTATGTAAATCATTACTTGTTAAATATAAAAAAGCTAAATAAATTATATTTTAAAATCATTAATTTCAGGATATAATGCTTTGAATTAAAAGATTGTTTTTGTGTTGGATTGGCCATTAATAGTGAATGGGTCTAAGCTATATAATTTCATCATAATGCTGGTACAGATACTTCAACTCAGTTGTGTGCGCGGCGGTAAACCTGTATATACACAGTGACTTTGTGTGCGTGATAAGAGGTACAGTGAAGTTGCTCGGACGATCACGGCCGCGTCACTGTCACACAAATTAAAGCTGCATAATTACTAGCCCACGCACACATAGCGCCGCGCGCACAACTGAGTTGAAGTATCTGTAATACTGCGGGACAAATCAAGCATGTCAAATAAAGACACTGCAGATAATTTTGAAGACAAAAATTAAAACAATCAAGTGTTTACAATATAAATTATAATTTTCAAGTAGCATGCAATGTATGGTTTACGAGATTTCCACCAAGATTAAATTTATGAAGTAACTTTCTTGAAATAACATATGAAGAATCTTCGAACAGTATCGAAGTATTTATTAATTAAGTTTATGATTTTATATTAAACTCATTACATAAAAATAACGGTAAAGATGAAAAGATTCCTCACAATAAAATAATTCTCACATTTTGTTAAAGCATATTAAATAGATCTTTAGGTAGGTATTTCCATATATTTGTAATGTCGTGGTTTGATTTCATAATATATTAATTAGTTCTAGTTTTTTTTTTATTTGAATGAAGTAGCAAACGATCATGCAGGCCACGTGGTGTTAAGTGGTCGCTGCAGCCCATGGACATCTACATACAACCTCAAGTAAGCATAGGTAAGTCTTGTCTGAGGTCGTATGCAGTTGCGCTGCTACTCCGGAGGCTGGTGGTCGCCTCATGTAAGTATGGCCGGCAACTGCACCTTTCCACCGAAACACAATAGAATTGGTTCACGGCAGAAGTGGGTGCAGCGGTTGTACTTCACCGGGCGAACCATAATAGTTCTACCACCTACAAAAATACCAAAACTTAAATACCAAACAAAGTTGTTTTTGTTCTGTATAGGTTAATTACAGTGCTCGAAGTGATGTGGAATAAAATAATAAGTAAAGCAAAATTATTTGGATTGCCTCCAAAACTACTTCAGACGCCATCGCTTTACACGTATATTTGACTGACTTGACTGACTGATCACTGACGACTGCTCTTTGGCTGACGAAAATTTGGACTACTATAATCTTGCGCAGTTTTATCAAACTAGATAAAATTGGATAAGAAAATGAAAAAAAAAATGCATTGATATATCTTTTGCCAATACATATTGAAAGAAAAAACTTTCTGTGAGTACAGGTACGCTATTTGACGTTTTTTATGCTTTCTTGTTTTGTTTTGCAATAATTATTTTTTTATATATTACTTTGCAAAATACATTTTTTAAATCTTGTGTCTTTTAGCTTGTTTATTTTAGAAGCCTACCTCGCATTCTCAACATCACCCTGGGTCGACTGGTAGACAATGCCAATAGGCATTAGGTTTAACCCTTTGTGAACCTTAGTTTTAGGTTTTTCACATAAATATAAATAAATAAAAAATAAAAATTTACTCTTTTTAATGTCCCAATGAGGAATTTAGGCCCTCCTTACCTGTCACTAGCAGCATCAGTGTTAACACGAAAATTGCCACAATGTACCCAAAATCCCGAACTATTAGGTAATTTTGTTACTTTAATATTTTGTACCTTACAATATAAACTGTAAGCCATTCGCAAGTTATTATCAAATGGACCGAATGTTAATTACATGTAAATGTATAGTGATGTGAAAAAACATCGTATTATCTGTTCCGTTGTATAAATAAAATTTGGAAACGTTTTTTGAGTTTTTTTTTTGTATCTCCTTTTAAATAACTTATTAATTACTGGCGTAAATTTTTACAAGTAGTTTGATCAATGCTCAGTATCTCTATTCGGATTGGAACAGCATGAATCTGTTAGATGAAACGTATTCAGGATTCAGAAAAGTGGTCGATGCAGCCCATGGTCATATCACATCACCTATCATCTTTATAATTTTTGAAGTGAAAACTTCTTTAGCGGCGTTGTGCACTCTTTTGGGATGGGTAAAAAATTTTAAACTCGCGTTAGGACACGTAGCCTGATCGAATATTCGTAAGACGAAGGGGTGACAGCTGATGGCTCGACTACTTATAAAATTCGTTTATATCAAATATTTAAAATATGGACATTCAACAAAGTGCATCTATTAATGAAAAAAATGATGAGCAAATAGTGAAAGAAAATGAGTGAGTACTTTATAAAAATACTAGATGAAAACCTACTGAAAATACTAGATGAAAAACAATACTGATAATAAAAGCAATTCGTGCGAAATTATTCCCTAACCATTCCAAAATATCAAAAATGCACAACGTTAATTTTCAAGTTTTCTCTTCTGCTGGCACTACCGGAGTGCAACCCGTTGTTTTTTGTGTTTGTACTTCTTTTGACATTATTATAATACATACCTAAACACAATGAAGAAATCTCGTCTTTCTAAATTTATTGTGTGATTCAACACATCAAATCATATAAATTCTACCATCGTCTGAGCTGCTCCAAACAACAAAGAGCAAAATAAAAGCTTTCATTCACGCTTGAACGATTCCTCGTATATTACGGATTTACTAAAATAACAATAAAATGTACTAGAATTTTATCGGCAGGGGTCAAAAAATATAACATTTTCGTATAAGACCTAATATCTGGGCTCTGACTGACGGGCGTGCTTTGATGTGGGTCTTATTCATATTACAACGGAAAAACTTGATGGATTTCAAATTAGAGCCTTCCCAAAATCCAAATTGACCATCTGGCCCTTCTAAAGAGCCTTGTCGGTTATTGTTTTTTCCGATGAAAAATGAAAAGGATAAAATAAATTTATTTCTCTTTTATATCAAGAATTATTCTGTTATGTATCGTTTTCATTATAGCTGGAGGACATGAGTCTCTGAGCCGGGAGCCCCGAGATCGAACCCCACTTATTTAAGGAATATTACATTACGAGTCCAAAGGTGTAGTCGGAAATTTTTGGCTGCAACCCTTTTTGCGTCCCACTGCTGGGCACGGGTCTGTCTCCTTTATTGGGGCGGCCTGGAGCTTACTCCACCACGCTGCTCCAATCCATGCAAGATGCGGGTTAGTGGCCAACCCGCTGTCCGATGTTTTCAAACCGCCCATAAGGCCTCCGACAAGGTTTAACGACTGTTATCTATCGACAACAACCGGGATCGACGGCTTAACGTGCCCTCCGAAGCACGGAAACGCGCATGAAATGTTTTGCCACTAGCGGTCACACACCTCACACCCGACCGCGCCCGTTTGGCTTAGTTGCATAGATCGTTTGCGTTCTACGTTAACCGCCGGGCCATGCGCGCTTCGCTCCGGAAACTTTTAGATACTACAATGGAGAAAAAGTATAAAAAGCCCATTTTTGCGATAGAGCGAAGCAAATATCACATTTTATCATAAAATGTATGCATAAATCTTGAATGCAGTAAGACAAAAGGAAAAATCAATTTCACTTCATGCAGTTCAAACAGTGGGAAGCCTTCGGTAATACCCCGTCGTCCCGAGACGGGAATATCCGCTTACTAGCAGGAAGAAACATGTTCGCATTTATATGTAACAAGAGTTTACTATGGACTGGTGAAACAGAAACAACTTTTTATATTTAAATAGAGCAGCAAACGAGCATACCGACAACTTCATGGTAAGTGATGCTACAATCAGAGACAAAGGCTTTTATTTGCACAAATATGTGTGTTTACAAAAGTTGTTTATATATATTTAGTATGCCATATTTACCTTCCTGAGGTATGAAAATATTACAAAGATAAAAATATAAAAGAGAAAAACTTAATTATAACACAATTACAAAATGTACACTTACATTAATACTCGTATTACTAAATTTATTAGTTCCCATATTGCGTGTTTTATAAATTAAAATATTTATTTATTAATATTTTGGATCGGGTCCGATCGTCGGCTTTGGTTACCCATTTCACAGGGCGCTTGTATACTGAGAGAGAAAAAAAGCCGTCAGAACAAAAAACCTCCCAGGTTTTTATGAAATTCCTTAATGCCGATTTATGATTTATGAAATCAGTGACTGAGAAATACGCTGTAACCAATTTTACGTCCCACTGCTGGGCACGGGTCTCTTTCCCTTATTGGGGAGGCCTAGAGCTCCAATGCGGGTTGGTGGAGATGCGGATTAGTAACCAACCCGCTGTCGGATGTCTTCAAACGGCCGATAAGGGCTCCGACAAGGTTTAACGACTGTTATCTATTAATAAAAACCGGAATCGACAGCTTAACGTGCCCTCCGCACGGAAACGCGCATTTTTTTTTTGCCACTAACGGTCACCCGTCTCACACCCGACCACGCCTGTTTAGCTTAGCTTCATAGACTAATGCTAGTAATACGCATTTTTCAGTAAATAATCACCAGTCCATTGATATCTCCGTACTGCCTCAAGAAAGTCTTGCATGAGGTCGTATGCAGTTGCGCTACTGCTCCGGAGGCCGATGGTATTACGTTTATATTTATTGTCTATATGGATGAGATAAGTGGAATAACAGCACTGAACAAGGACAATGGTTGAGCCGGTTGGACCACAAAAGAAAAATTATTAGACTATGGGTAAAAAGAAATTGCCCGTGGTACAGCTAGCTTTAAGTCCTGACGGTTGGATCATGGTTAAAAAAATGCCCGTGGTTCTACTAGTTGGCGTGGTTGTACCACGAGCAGCTTGACCATCGCTGCTAAATCTGTTCTAATATAATACAGAGGAAAGATTTGATTATTTGTTTGCTTTGAATAGGATCCTCAAGAAGCGTGCATGGCCCGACGGTTAGCGTAGAACGCAAGCGATCTATGCTTTTTTTGCTTAGTTGCCAAACGGGCACGGTCAGGTGTGAGATGGGTGACCGCTAGTGGCAAAAAAATTAATGCGCGTTTTGTGCTTCGGAGGGCACGTTAAGCCGTTGGTCCCGGTTGTTGTCGATAGATAACAGTCGTTAATCCTTGTCGGAGGCTTTATGGGCGGGTGGAGGGTAAGCAGCGTGGTGGAGCTCCGCGCCCCCCCAATAATGAGGAGAGACCCGTGCCCAGCAGTGGGACGTAAAAAGGATTGCAGCCAGAATAGGATCCTAATTAACTGGACTGATTTGAAAAATTATTGATTAACATATGCTACAGAATATTTTCAAAAAAGGCATCCGTATGAAAACTTCGATAATGTAAATCAACGCGTGAGAAAAGTACGCTGTAAAAATATTGGAAATTATCACAACAGAATAAAGGGATACGCAACAGATTTCCGGGATTGGTCTTCAGAAAGTCTTCGATACTATAGTTCATAGATTTTTATTCATATGAGATTCATACATGTCAATTTACAATAAATTCACAATAGTTTAAATCAATACAAATGTTATAAATTAATGTCGCAAAATCAAGTCATCTGTAGAAATTAAAATATTATAATACACTTAATAATAATAATTAATAATTATAAATTAATGGTTCATAAATTCCTCGACACTGTAGAAAGCCTGTTCTAACAGCCACCGTTTTAATTTAAATTTGAATTTCATTAAGCTACCAGGTTCAGAAACATCACCTGGTAGCCTATTGTACACAGCCGGGCCCATTATGTATATGCGTTAGCTTAGAAGATTTTGCAAGTCGGCGTGGCACGGCCGCCAGCTTGTTAGCGTTTCGGATGTGGTGGGAATGACCATCTCCGATCTTACTAAACTGTCTAAATATTACAGTTATGTCACAATAACTAGGTACTTTCCCATGTTAAAAATGCAATAATGATGCCGGATTAAGGAGATGTGTCTATACAGGGGACACAAAAGGGGATAAAGTAGGGAACAACGGTTTGGGTCCCATGAAACCATATGAGGATTTTTTTTATGTTACTGATCCTTTCTAACACGAGTGAAACCGCGGGGAACAGCTAGTTTCGGATATAGAAAGACTCAACATAACTCGAAAGCCACAACCGTTTCTTATAAAACAACTGAAGACTTAACTTAGCCACTGAATACTAACGTCATACAATTTTATTCATGCGATGAATACTCCGCACCTTTAGAATTTATGGGTTCGCAGCAATAAATAAGCACCTCGGGCCATTAGCTCCAGATAATTCTGCTTTATTGTAATTTTATGCGCCACATTACCTCCAGGATGCATACTCTACAAGATTAATTACTCGAAGGTCGATGTCTTAGAGCAGCAATGGTATTGACAACCGTCGATAAAGTAACCTTTACGCGCCGCTGTGATTTATTTATTTATAAAATGGCTTACCAACTAAGTATGCACATAACAAAAATTTTAATATATTTAAAATAACTTATATTATAGGTGTGCACAACTTTTACAGCTTAAGTCTTAATCAGAAAAAGTAAAGAAATGTTACAGTATAGATATTAACAATTATATTTAACTAGAGTAGAGTGATACATCAGTTGCAAGGCTCGAACCCTCTTACATAACGTTTCTGGGCACGGATCTATCCACATAATTGAAAAGGCCTGAAGCCTAAT
Source organism: Pyrgus malvae (assembly GCA_911387765.1). Lineage (NCBI taxonomy): Eukaryota > Metazoa > Arthropoda > Insecta > Lepidoptera > Hesperiidae > Pyrgus > Pyrgus malvae. The sequence continues at coordinate 28,609,224 of OU426950.1, read as the reverse complement.
CCAGAACGCTGCTCCAATATGGGTTGGCGGAAATGTGGCTTTGTGGTATTGAAATCGCCCATAAGACCTCCTACAAAGTTTAACAACTGTTTTCTATCGATAACAACTAGGACTGACGGCTTAACGTGTTCTTAATTTGTCACTACCGGTCATGCATCGTCCACCCGACAGCACACTTTTCGCTTTTTCGAGTTTCGAGGTCTTCGCCAGCCACATTGCCATGCCTGCTACCGTTCTAATTGAAAAATTTAGTGCAAAGAGAAAAAGACGCATATTCAGATGTTTTCACAAATTGTCATCGTCATTGTCCTACATCCTTCGTTACAAAGACAAACATTTACAATCCATCACTTTCTTTGTACCTTGATTGATTTTTTTTTGGACATTGATTGCTAATAATGGTGTTATATAACGAGCCTGGTTTTTCCGCCATGGCTATTTTTCGAGAGGGGAAGAACGGCAGGCCACGCTTTGACAGCACGCTGGCACCCGTCGTTGCTCTAAGGTCGATGCAAATCGCACGGATGCTCGATATCTATTACACCTGACTTAGCGAATGCAGTCGTGATGGGAAATTCGTGACTTTGTGACAAGAATAGCGGCATAAGATTTTCCACATTAAAGAGTTTAAATTACTTTAGGACTCTTGTACATAAGATACTATACTTGAGTATGAACAAAAATTTGTATAAATGAGACGCCCCGAGAACCTCGGTTTGCACCTCTGACAAAGGAAATTGTTATGTGCTTATTTTTCGCTGCTCCACGGTGAGGGAAAACATTGTGATATTTAATTTTGATGTTTTAGATCACAGTGCATGCCTTTTTGTGTATCGGAGGGGAAAACTTCAAAAGGTACCCGGCACCTTGGGAGAGAATACCGGGTTATGTAGGATTTGACCGCACTAAAACCCTCTCTGTGGCCTGACTCTGCGCTTGGGGAGTACTCCAAGATCTCCAATGGAACGCACCGGTGTCCTACACGCGCACCGCCCTGGAACGGGCCCATCATTGGTAGAGTAGATGTGCTCTCCTACATCTTCCGACGCTTACGGTGATATGCGGCCACGCAAACACCGCCGTCCTTCCTGGAACCACAGAGCATGCCTGAGAGTTAGGTTCCTACCTTAATTTCTCTAAGGCATGATGTCCTCCGATCCCCACATGGCTAGCATTGTGGACTAAGGCCTATAACCTTCTCAGTCTTAACAGTGGGACATAAAAACGGTTGAAAAAAATCTGAAATGTGTGGAAGATGACTGGTAATATTAAGTTCGATGCGAGAATGGATTCAGTTCAAGGATTATCATATGAATTGACTGGCAACAATTCTGCTTGATCTCCAGCGATCTATTTCTGAAGAAAAAAAGGAATCAAGACCTGAATACCGATATTGCACCTGATTCGGTCTTGAAGTAATTATTTTGGATTTTGGTGTAAAAGATTTGTTTTATGGCCTAACAAATAAATAAAATCCATACATGCATAGTTATATATAAATTTATATGACAGTGTGTTTGTTTGTTAGTTTGTTTCGTCTCGTTTCGCTCGATGATTTTTGTACAGTAATTGGGGGCTGGATAGTGACATAGAATACTTTTTACCTGGGAAAAATATCATTCCTACGGGAAAAAACTTGCGGTCCACGTGGGTGGAGTAGCGAGCTGAAAGCTATTTAAATATACACATAGGGTAATAATTAGGCTAAAGAACAAATCGAGTTATTGATCCTTCATATAAACATCAAAAGGCTGCAGTTTTCTGTTTACTTATATCTCTCTTTCTCCATATTTCATATATTTTTCTAAATTATAAGGATATGATAATGAACCACTGACATCAAAAAATACCTATCGGGAGATGAGATATGTTTCAAAACGATCATTTTATAGCAAATAATTTATTTTCTAATAATTTGCTTGTCGTTTGAGTATATCCCCAGTTTCCCTTATACCGAATATAATATTATGAAATTCAGTTCATTCACTACGCATCGCCGTCCCTAAACATCTGTAACGTGGCAGGATGAAGCCCGGAGGAAAACTTCGTAGGGGATTACATGGGTTGTACTTTTATTTATTCGTGACCTTTTCTGTATTTTTGAGTACTTGGTTTTGTCTTTGCTTTAAGTGATTTCAGTTTAATCTTAGGCCCAGCAGACAACGCAGAAAGCAAGCAATCTACACAACTATGTGAAGCGGGCACGGTCGGTTGTGAGATGGATGACGGCTCTAGTCAATAGAGTCTTTGACAACAGTATTCATAAACGATACTATGAGGTTTCATAGTACTCGGCAAGGCATTAGGTCATGTAACCGTATTCCTGGACGATACTTGAGTGAAGCCAGGTACTATGCAATTGTCAAAATCTACGTAAATCGATGGCTTCACATAACAAAATCACGTAAAATAGGGTTCTTTGCACACCATTACCTGCTTACTTAACCAAATCTGCTTATTGAATACGGCTGTAAATTTACTGCCTAAGCAGCAGTTAAACATTATCGGAGGTCTTATGAGTGGTTTAAACCTCGTCCCACGTCCTCCTACCTACCCGCATTAGAACAGCGCGGCCTCCCCAATAATAAGAGAGACCCGTGCACAGTAGTGGGAAGCAAAAAGTGTTGCAGCGACCATTGAGTTATATTACTACGTAGTAATAATAACTCAGTGACAGCGACTATACATCACTTTATATATGACTAGCCTTCCGGCAACGACTTCGCCCGCGTGGACCCGTTTAATGGGTACCCATTAGGATAAAAAAATTGCCTATTTGCTATTCCAGGCTTCATTGCTATATTAAAATTATAGGGGTTTAGCCAGTTGCTTCAACCGCGTTGACCCTATTACCCGTTTTCACGTAGGAATGAAACATTTTCCCGCGGTAAAAAATAGCCTATGCTACTCAGGGCGAATGTAGCTTTCTAATAGTGAAAGAATTTTTGAAATCGGAACAGTAGTTTTTGAGTTTATTCATTACAAACATACAAATGTTTCCTCTTTATAATTTTAGTATAGAAAACATATCCCAAACCCAAAGCAATATATCGTTCACAATGTTGATCAACAAAACGCTGCCCCTTAAATATCAGTAACGCGGCAGGATGAACCCCAGAGGAAAACGCACGAGAGTATTACATCGTTCGTTTTTATTTATGTGTGACCTTTACTGTCTTTCTCAATTGTTTTCTTATTTGAATTGAGTAGCACACGAGCATGTAGGCCACGTGGTGTTAAGTAGACATTTACATACAACCTCAAGCAAGCCAACGTCTTGACTGTGGTCGTATATATGTAGTTGTGCTGCTACTATACAGTTAGTACATGGCAGTCGCCTCATAAAGTCTAAGTGACAACTGCATATTTCCACACAGTAAATTGCTTCACAGCAGGATTGGGTACTTTCTATTATTATTATTTTTACTTTTCCCCGACCGAACCACAGTCGGTACAAAGTTGTACCACATACAAAATTGGTTGGTTAATTTTTTGATGATAAGACATACGTCTTATAACTTAACAATTAGTATAATACATTTATAAATCCTTTGATACAAGGAAAAACTACCTGACCCAGCCAAAAAAGCCGGTTGAAAAAATCACCCAGAACTGAAACAGTAATCTTTGAAAATCAGTTATGATTCATAACTGATTTTCAACTCATTTGATCCATTTATAGAATTTCCTTCACGCGTTCAAAATGTTATTGAACAAAATCTGATTTTGTGTGTATTTCATTTTATCATAATGAGGCCTGTGGCAAAGTATTTTGATGCAGTGTTTATTACTGTTTTATTAATTTTACGAAAATTACTAAAATGTGAAATTACAAAATGAATGATTTTCAGCTGTTCGTCAGCTGAGTTCGTCAGATAGGAAATATTTTTTATTTATACCTTAAAGCGTTGTAGCGCAGTGCACAATCGATATACCTAGCTAAGCCAGTCCAGTGCGGTCGGGTGACATGGTTACATGGGTGACCGCTAGTAACAAAACATTTCATGCGCGTTCCCTTGCATAGAAGGGCACGTCATGCCGTCGGTATCGATTGTTTTCGATGTATTTAAATGTCATTAAATCTTGTCGGAAGCCTTATGGGCGATTTGAAGACATCGGACATCGGGTTAGATACATATTTCCACTAAACCGCATTGGAGCAACTTGGTGGAGTAAGCTCCAGGCCTTCCCAATAATGGGGAGAGATCCAGCACAATCCAAGATAAAATTCCGAAATATTAATTTTGATTCTATTACATTTTCTAACCTCTTTTATGCCCCACTGCTGGGCACAGATCTCCTCTCACAAGTGAGAGGGACTTAGGCTATATTATATATTTATTCGCGCCGAGGATTTGAACCCAGGATCTTTCGCGTCGAAGACCGAGTTTCTTAACACTCGACCATCGCTGCTCGATTAATAATATAATAATAATAATAATAAAAGCCTTTATTCACTGACCATACTAAATTCTTATAGGTACATACATGTATATAACTCTTAATAAAAAAATACATAATTTTTTTTTAACATTTTCAGCAACCAGTTTTTTGGTCAGGTTGTCCTTCGACATAGGCCTCCCCCAGTTTTTTCCACTTATCTCTGTCCCGAGCTATCTTTCTCCATCCTTTTGGTAAATCATCCTCCCATCTTTTGATTTGACGCCCTTTTTGTCTTTTTCCGTTTCTAGGATACCATTCTATTACGTCTTTCGTCCATTTTTCTTTATCCGTCCTCATTATGTAGCCAATCCAGTTCCATTTAAGTTTTCTTATTTTTTGTAATACATCGTTCACCTTTGTTCTCTTTCTTATTTTGGAAGTTGTCCACCGGTCCCTTAGCCTTATGTTTAACATGCTTCGTTCCATGTTGCGTTGACAAACTATAAGTTTGTGGTTGTTTTTGTTCGTAGCAGGCCACGTTTGACAACCATAAGTAAGACACGGGAGAATGCATGTGTTGTACAATTTGCTTTTCACTGACATAGGTATTGTTTCATTTTTCACTAATTCTTTCAGTGACCAATATCGTTTCCAAGTATTGCTTATTCTTCTATCAGTTTCTTTAGAATATTGATCTTTAACTGATACTAACTGTCCTAAATATATATATTCGTCTACATATTCAATATCCTCCTGTCCAATTACTATATTTTCCATTAACGCATTCGTCATTATTTTAGTCTTCGTTGGATTCATGGTTAAACCTGCTTTACTGCTTTCGTAATTTAACTGATATAACATAGTTTGTAGTGTGTCTGGTCTCTCAGAGAATATCACTATGTCGTCGGCGAATCTTAAGTGATTTAGATTTGATCCGTTAACATTTATTCCGAAATTATCCCAGTCTAGATTTCTGAATATATTTTCTAGCACAGCTGTGAAAAGTTTTGGGGAAAGTGGATCACCTTGCCTGACGCCTCTTTGAACCCTAAATTCTTCTCCTTGTTGTTCGAGTTGGACCGTTGCTGTAGTGCTTTTGTAGATTTCTTTTATTATTTTTATGTATTTGCTTTCTACACCCTGGTTTTCTAGCGTTTTCCAGATGTAGTTACGACTTAGAGAATCGAATGCTTTGTTGTAATCTACGAATGCTATGTAGTATTGTTGCCCATGTTCATTGAGTTTTTCAATTATTTGTTTCACAACATGAATGTGATCGATGGTAGAATAATCGGTACGAAATCCCGCTTGTTCTCTAGATTGGTTTTCTTCTAGGTTTTTCGCTATTCGCTGCTCGATTAATCACTATTAAATTAGAGTGCGGTAAATCTAACAGACTTAAATACAGATTTTACTGTGTAATTTTGTACTTAGGTATGAAGATATTTTTCTACTTTTGACAAAACCTCTAAAAATACTTTTTTTATTTTTTATGTACTATGGTTCAAGTTCTTTTTGTTTCTAGTTTCATTATAACATTTACCATCATACTAAGATGTATGACAGTCTGTGGCCTGAAAATCTGAAACTTTTCTTATGTAGGTCAAGGAAACGTACAGGTGAACTTAAGCTTTCAAATATACTCATATTCTCAAAGTTGCTAACAAGAGGAATAAAAATAGATTGCGAAACTGTGTTGTCGTATTGTTAGAAACTGAGGCTTCAACTTTTAATGAACTTTTTTATTGTAGTGCCCGACGGACGTAATAAGTTCTAAGAGGGTTGTGTATTTCATTTTACAAAGTTGGACAACATTTTTCGTTGGTAGAACTTACATAGTTCAACTGGGTAGACCCGACAGGGGAAGTACTACCGCTGCACCCATTTTAACCGTGAAGAATTTGCTTGACCTGTGTGTATGTATGTAAAATACGAACTAAAAAGTAAAAAAATAAGAAGAAAATGTATTTTACTGTAAAAAAAGCGTGGGGTGGGTTTTAAGATACTATAGACACCATGCACTCCACGCTTTTTTTACAGTAAAATACATTTTCTTCTTATTTTTTACTTTTTTGTTCGTATTTTCACAAAAGCGTGTTTTTTAGTTTTTTAAACTACATTATTTATTTGTTCTGACTTCTTTGGGTGCGGTTGAGTTTGAGTTCAGATTAATTTGAGGTTCCACCGTCTTCCGAAGTAGCAGCACAACAACATGACCTCAGGAAACAATCAGGTTTTCTTGATTCTGTGTGAATATATCAATTGGCTGCAGCAACTCTTTAACACCACGTAGTCCCACATTCCAGTAGACGGAATTCATTCCGAATTCTACTCCGTCAAAATAAATAAAAGAATCTGTCTGAGGACTCATATTTCGTATTGCAATAATTAATAGCTATGATTGTAAGGTTATTAGACTTACTTTCAATCGAGATTAATCAATTTTTTAAATCCTTTTTAATATCTTATCGCTTGGCATAGAGCTCCTCTCGATGAGAGGGATATACCTAGCTCATAGTAACAGCCAAGTAAAAGAACAGTTTAGTTGACATAACATGCCTTTAAGAAATTTGGTATAATACTGTCGGGAACCTACTGAAGGAAAACTTTTTTTAAATAGAGTAGCAGACAAGCATGCAGGCCTCGTGGTGCTAAGTGGTCGCTGCAGCCCATGGACATCAACATACAACCTCAAGCAAGCATAGGTAAGTCTTGTCTGAGGTCGTGCAGTTGCGCTGCTACTCCGGAGCCTGGTGGTCGCCTCATGTAAGTGTGGCCGGCAACTGCACCTTTCCACCGAAACACAACAGAATTGGTTCACGGCAGAAGTGGGTGCAGCGGTGGTACTTCCCCGGGCGAACCATAATAGTTCTACCACCTACAAAACTGCGTAGGTTTTAAAATATCACTTTATTGAGAGCTGAGCTAAAATGACGTCGATCAGACAAAATACAGAAGAGAGCGACATCTAATAATTCGTATTTTAAAAATAATATCTTCTTAATAAACCTTTATAAGTAACCAGTAATCAAAATAATCATTGAGGTTGATGTGAAGCATCAAACTCTATAGTATAGCTCACAAGTATCCAGATTTAAAATGTTCCATAAAGAAAAGTAAGACTAGCTCATACAGTTTTACCTGGGTATTGCTTGTATCATGTCTCAAACAGTCAAAAACAAAAGGTTCCAACATAATCAAACGAACACTAATTGGGAACCATGTCACAGTAAGCGTAACGATCGGATGGTTTGTTCCGCTGTCCTACCGTTTTCATGCCAGTACATTTTCGCCGAAACAATATTAGAGGCTCTTAAGGTCTTTGGACGTAACTAAGTTGGCTTAATAAATTTTGTTACAGACTTTGTTTACTTTGAGTCTGAATAATTAATTGTATTAAAAACTGTATCTGGCTTCTAAGTTCATTCAAGTTACTAAACCAACAATTTATAGAACAACTAGACATGCCGAGAAGAAGCTCTTTAGGTCTTTGGACGTAACTAAGTTGGCTTAATAAATTTTGTTAAAGACTTTGTTTACTTTGAGTCTGAATAATTAATTGTATTAAATACTGTATCTGGCTTCTAAATTCATTCAAGTTACTAAACCAACAATTTATAAAATAACTAGACATGCCGAGAAGAAGCTCTTTAGGTCTTTGGACGTAACTAAGTTGGCTTAATAAATTTTGTTAAAGACTTTGTTTACTTTGAGTCTGAATAATTAATTGTATTAAAAACTGTATCTGGCTTCTAAGTTCATTCAAGTTACTAAACCAACAATTTATAAAATAAATAGACATGCCGAGAAGAAGGCCATACTTCTTCGGTTAGTATGGGTAAGTACCATCGCTGTTTATATATTTATTGAGAAGTAATTTATCTTGATCAAGAAAAATGTGTGGTTGCCAAGGAGTAGCTGACGGCTATACAGTCCACGTGTTGTTAAGCTGTCGTTGCAGTCTATGGTCATGGTAAGTATTTTATTCCATGGTCACCTATATACTTAGGGCCTCTTTCACCACCTTCAAGTAAAATGATTGTCATGAAACGCTAATTGTCAGTTAAAGTCACCCGTAACTTCAATTTCATTTTCACGATATTCGAGTAGCACTAATCGTTTGATAAACTTGCCATTTAACTTTACTTGGGACGTAACTAATCAACACTTTACTTGGAGATGATGAACGAGGCGCTTAGTCAAATAATTCAGTTTCTTCAATAATTCTTTATTGCTTTAAAACAGGTACAATACAAGATAGGTGTTTAAATTTTACAATAGCGTCGCTGTTTATGCCCCATAGGCGTCCAATATTAGATTTAAAAAAAACACTGGCATTTTAATTTACAAATTATAACATACATGTAATGTCAAAATAATTATCTAAAAGTCACAACAAATTCTCAAATTATAATAAAACAATCTAATAAAATTAATAAGCCTGAGTCTTGCCTCAGCTAGTATGCATTAGAGATTATGATGGTCGCTTTATGAACCTGATGCCTTAGAAACTGTCTTCATATTTAATAATTCATACTTTTACTCTAGAAAAGTAAGATTAAACTAAAAATTAAGAGCTTCATTTTGAATAAAGGCACAAAATTGGGTTTATTTTAATTTAACTAATGAAAATGATAATAATGTAAAGTTATTTAAGTTTACTGTATTTTAGTGCGCACGTGCGTATTTTAGCGTTTATCGTAAATAATTACCCGGCTGCGCCAGAAGGATTCCAGACCGGTACAATTTTTTTCTATTTATAAATATTGTTAAATATACAATGATATAATAATAATAATACTCCTGTTCTCTAATTTACCTACCCCTTTTTTTTGGTATCGGGGGGTAACCTTGAAAAGGTACCCGACACCTTGGGAGAGGATACCGGGTTATGTGGGATTTGACCGCACTAAAACCCCCTCGGTGGTCTGCCTCTGCGTTTGTGAGGACTCCGGGATCTCCATAGGAACGCACCGGTGTCCTCCACGCGCGGCGCCCCAGAACGGGCCCTTCTTCAGGTGTTTCCGGCGGCATGCGGCCACGCATACACCGCCGTCCCTCCCGGGGCTGCTAGCTGGACGGGTCGTCGGCCGTCCGCATCCCCGGAAGCCCCCTTTTAGTCGCCTCTTACGATCAGGCAGGGGATACCGTAGCTCTATTCATAATCCCGAAGCTACAGGGACTAATTTACCTACCCCTATTAGTCGATTTTAAGTAAAGTGCAATGAAGTCTTTCTTGTTATAGGATTTTCACATTTCCAAATTACACAGAAACGTAGTCGGGTATTTTTTTTAATTACTTTTTTTAGTTTAAAATTAAAGTTTAATTTTAAAATCCTAACAAATAAAATTTGTACACCCTAAAGAGGGTAAATATGGCGATCTAAATATTTTAATAAAATCTTTTTGCTACCCATATTTGTGCAAGTAAAATATTTTCTTTTCTTTTCTATTCCAGTTTTTACCAGGTATTGCTTCACGTCAAAAACAAAAGGTTCCAACGCAATCAAATGAACACTAATTGGGAACCATGTCGCAATAAGCGCGAAGGTCGGATGTTTTGTTCCGCCGTCCTAACGTTTTCACGTCAGTACATTTTCGCCTAAACAATATTAGAGGCTCTTTTGGTCTTTGGACGTAACTAAGTAGACTTAGTTAATGAGTGACTTTGTTTACTTTGTGTCTGAATTATTAATTAGATGTAGTACCTGGCTTCTATTAAGTTTATTTAATAACGAGAGAGAATATTTGAAGAAATCATCACTAAAATTAATTTATTTGGTTCTACTGGTACTGGGAAAACTGGTTCTGGTACTGGGGAAGTACGAGTGCCATCTCTGCTTCTGCTATTTATTGTGACATATTATTTCTTTCAAGATGTTTTTTTTATTTTTGTTGCACCGCCTTTATTCTTTGTGCAATTCTTGAAGGTAAGCTGGTGGAAAACGCCAACGCTTGCCTTTTGTTCAAAATGTAAAATTTGTTCGATAGAGAATAAATAAATAAAATTTTTTTCTTGTATGGTGTGGTCAATGGTCACACCGACTTATATGATATAAGACGACCACTCAGCCTGTCGAAATACAGCGCAATTTCATAGTATCATCAGATAATCATCACAAATGCTTTATCTTGTCTTCATTGAATTATCTTCGTTATTAATTATTACATATTCGCTCATACTATGCAACACCACAAAATTGGTGTAATACCGGTACCTATAGATTTTCATGCTTTTGAGTTATGTTTCACGAAGTTATTATTACATTATTATAGAGAAAGACGACAAAACTAGTGGATAACAATATTATATTTGTTATCCACAAGTTGAACCACATTGGAGGGACGTGGTAAGGTGGTGCTTCTTCTTATTCTTAGAAAGAAAAGAACATAATGTACGTAAGTAAAAGGTGTTATAGGATCGCATTTCATCCTGTTATGTAACGTTGCATGTTTAGCAGGAAAGATAGTCGTTCGTCCTCCTTATACACAGACACAAAATACAGTAATAGGAGTAATTTCGCAGTGTTTATGTCCTTACGCGTAATACGAGAAGCTCGTAAAATGATTTTAAAGCTTTTTCATAGATGAAACGCAGTAATAAAATAAAATGAGTTAAGTTCATGAGATAAATAGTCACTACAGCCCTTGGATGTGAATCTCGTGTGTAGTCGTAAATATACCGCATTGGGGGAGTACCGGATACGGTTATTCTACCGTAAGTCCTCTCCAATTAGGAGGAGGGACCGGTGCCCAGTACTGAGACGTAAAAATGGTTTCAACAGTGGATCACCAACCAATAAATGTATTTTTTTAAATATTACACACTCAAATCTCCAAAGTAAGGCAATTAATATCCTGTGTCGTGGGTACCATGGACACATACAAAGACAGGAACACAAACACCCAGACCGAGAACAGAAATTTAAATTTATCATTCAAATTTCTGTTTCGCCGAGAATCGAACCCGGGATCCCTCGATTGGCAGTCCGGCATGGTATCCATTCGCCACGCGGGTTGTCAATGTTTGCTTATTGACGATCAGATAGCGCAATTGTTATAATGATGAACGGCGATCAACAGTCGTACCGACAAGGCAGATATTTGAATGATGAGTTAGAATTTCTGTTATCAACTTGAGTTTGTTTCCTTTTATTTATTTGTGTCCAAGTCATGGATTCTATTGGGTTTGGATATTTTGCGGGAAAATATAAAAAAAATTATTGCTCTTGTTTTATTTTCATTTACTTAGTGTACCTATTTGTTTGTTTTTGAGTTAAATATATTGCACAAGTATTGTAAAATAAAATAACAGTGCGAAAATATTGTTTTTCAGCTTGCCTCCTCTAAAGAAGCCATCGCTTTATTTGAATATCTGACTGACATCACTGATTCATTACTGACCACTTTACTGACTTCATCTATCATTACTTCGTTCAGTTTCAAACTTTCGCAAGCAAAAATTTCACCTAATGCTGGCAATAAGAATTTGCGATGCCATTATTGAGAGAGAAAAAATTATTGGAACATTATGCTTCGTTATTAGAATCGAGTAGATTGTATGAATGAATACGGAGAGTAATAATTACTATGACTTTCTGTATTTCATAAAACTTACCTATGTACATCGAGGTAATGTGTCAGATACTCCGAAGCTGATGTAAAATTTGTCAATCTCGGGACCCAAAATTGGCAGCGGCTTCAACTTAGATAATAAGACCGTCGATCAATATGTCCCTTCCAATAATAAATGCAAATGAAATCTGCTTGCTGAATTATGCGCGGCTTGGCCGAATATCGAATTAGACCGGTGGACTGATCGCCGTAAATACTTAGAAAATAATGGTGTTTTATGTTTTTGTTCATAATTTATTAAGTACGAATTTATCGTTACTCTATGGCGAGGGAAATAAATCCGGTCTTGGACTACCAAACAAATGATCCGTCAAACGCATATTACATTACACGCATTATACATTTTGTACCAGAAAATGCTTTATGAGGTCATAAATCATTTATAGTCAATTTAATTTTTTTATTTAAGAGACAATAAAAATCATGAATAAGAATTAATAAATAATTATCCTGCTTTCTAAGCGTTGTTTATTATTTTAATTTTTTTGTGCATAGTCTCCAATACTCTATTAATTGCCATGTTTTACATCACCGTGCATGCCTGAGAGCGACTATTAATTTCTCGAAGACAACCTGTCCACCGATCTGCACTTGCCCAGAGGGGTACATCCCTCTCACTTCTGAGAATAGACCAATGCCCGGCCATGGGACAAAGAAATGGTTAGAAAAAAAAACACTTTTATTTTCGGTATTTCATAGAATCTACCTACATCAAATGTGTCCGATACTCCAAAGCTGATCGACGTGAAATTTACCAATCCCGGGACCCCAAATTGGAAAAGGCTCAACTTAGTTAATAAACCCGTCGATCAATATGTCCTTTCCAATAATAAATGCAAATGAAAACTGCTTACTGAATTATGCGCAGCTTGGCCCAGCATCGAATTAGACAGCAGCGCTGGACTGATCGCCGTAAATACTTAGAAATTTATGGTGTTTTATGTTTTTTTTTTCATAATTTGTTAAATACGAATTTATCGTTACTCCGTGGCGAGGGAAATTAATCCGGTCTCGAACTGCCAAACCAATTGAAATACATTAAAATAAGCCGTCAAACGTGACATCCTCATACATTTTGTACCAGAAAATGCTTTATGACGTCATAAATATTTTTTATGCCGATTATGCCGTGTGGTGTCCGGCGGCGAATAGCACCACTCCGATTCTTCCCAGGAGGTCGTAGGAGGCGACCAAGGGACACATCCCAGGAGATGGGCAGCAGCGTCTTCCTGTGTAACGTATCATCTACTGCGGTCACCAACCCGCAATGCCAAGCGTTGTGACTATGGCAAAAACCCCCTATGGCAGTCACAATTAAACCTCGGCCCCCAGTCCCCGGCGGCCCCGCTATCCCTGGTTACGACAGCGGCCATGGTAACGGCGGGGCAGGGGGTGCTAAGAATCTCCGGCAGAGATTCGGCTGTCACAAAAGAAAACGACCTCTGCACCTGGCAACATACAACACCAGGACACTGAGAACCGACGAGAAGATACATGAGCTGGAAGCAGAGATAGATAAGTTACGCTGGAGTATCGTAGGATTATCCGAAGTCCGAAGAGAGGGGGAGGACACGGTAATCCTTAAATCCGGTAACTTATTCTATCACCGGGAGGGCGAACATCTGTCCCAAGGTGGTGTCGGGTTTCTCGTCCACAGGTCCCTCGTCAACAACGTGACGAAAGTCGAAAGTGTGTCAGCAAGGGTAGCGTACCTTATACTCAGAATATCAAAACGGTATTCGTTGAAGGTCATACAGGTATACGCACCGACCGCGACACACCCAGACGATGAGGTTGAGGCTATGTATGAGGACGTCAGTAGAGCCATACATGCCTCTAAGACTCATTTCACGGTGGTGATGGGGGATTTCAATGCAAGACTGGGCACGCGAGACGGCGACGAGCAGAAGGTAGGGCCCTTTGGATTTGGTCAACGGAACCACCGAGGCCACTTGCTTGCTAACTTCTTGGAGAAGGAGAACCTCTTCATGATGAACTCCTTCTTCAAGAAGAAGCCTCATCGCAAGTGGACTTGGATAAGTCCCAACGGTTCTACGAAAAGCGAGATAGACTTCATTTTGGCAGACAAACGGCACATATTTAATGATGTCTCCGTGATCAACAGGTTTAAAACCGGAAGTGATCACCGAATGGTACGAGGCACATTAAATATCAACATCAAGCTGGAACGGTCACGCCTTATGAAGTCTACGCTTCGACCAACACCTGTCCAAATCCAGGGCTCCGAGAAATTTCAGCTTGAGTTGCGAAATCGTTTCGCGGGCCTAGAAAAATGCGAGTCTGTGGACGAATACAACACCAGGATGGTACAAACCGTCCATGAGGTAGGGTCCAAGTTCTTTAAGACCCCCTCCAGTAGTAGACCCCAAGTGCTCTCTGAACAAACCCTCGGTCTTATAAAGGAAAGGCGTGAACTATGCGTTCGGTCCCCGTCTTCAATGTCGAAATACAGGCAGCTCAACAAACAGATCTCTTGCTGCAGACGACGCGATCTGCGTGCTCACAACACACAGCGCGTCAAAAACACTATTGAGCGCAACCAAGGCACAAAAGTGTTCACAAGAGATCTGAGTGTAGGGCAAAGCCAGTTAACGAGGTTGAGGACTGAGTCTGGCGCTGTAGTTTCGTCTAAGCCTGAAGTTCAGAGAGAAATTGAGAGGTACTACGGACGGTTGTACAGCTCCTCAAAAGCTCCCGCTACCGATGTGGTTAACGATAAGAGAGCCAAATTGACCCGACACTATACCGAAGATATCCCGGACGTCAGCCTGTACGAAATTAGAAGGGCCCTAAATCAGCTTAAAAACAACAAAGCACCGGGAGATGACGGTATCACATCAGAGCTGCTGAAGGCTGGAGGGAAACCCCTCCTAGTGGCGCTCCAAAAACTGTTCGATACCGTCATCAGTAGCGGAACTGTCCCGGAGGCGTGGAGCAGAAGCGTGGTGGTTTTGTTCCTCAAAAAGGGTGACAGAGCCCTTTTGAAGAACTATAGACCCATCGCGCTTCTGAGCCACGTCTATAAGCTGTTTTCAAGGGTTCTTACTAATCGTATTGCGCGCAGGCTTGACGACTTCCAGCCTCCCGAACAAGCCGGATTCCGAAAAGGCTATAGTACCATGGACCACATACACACGCTGCGACAGGTTATACAAAAGACCGAGGAGTATAACCTGCCGCTATGTATTGCGTATGTGGACTATGAGAAAGCCTTTGATTCTATCGAGACCTGGGCGGTGCTAGAGTCTCTCCAGCGATGCCAGATCGACTATCGGTACATCGAGGTGTTGAAGTGTTTGTACAAAGCCGCAACTATGACAGTCCGAGTTCGCGACGGAAGCACTGGACCTATTCCACTGCAGCGCGGAGTACGACAAGGGGATGTTATATCCCCGAAGCTGTTTACCGCTGCCTTGGAAGACGTGTTCAAGCTGATGGAGTGGAACGGGCTGGGTATTAACATCAATGGCGAACACCTCACACACCTTCGATTTGCCGATGATATAGTAATCATGGCGGAGAACCTGGAAGAGCTCAGCACTATGCTAGGTGACCTCCATAGCGCCTCACAAAGGGTGGGTCTTAAGATGAACATGGACAAGACGAAGATCATGTCTAACGTCCATGTCACACCTATACCGGTCGTTGTTGATGGCGCTACTCTCGAAGTTGTCGACGAGTACATATACCTGGGACAAGCGATCCGTATGGGTAAGTCCAGCTTCGAGAGAGAGGTAACTCGTAGAATCCAACTCGGTTGGGCAGCGTTCGGGAAATTACAAAGTGTCTTCTCGTCCAGAATACCTCAGTGCCTGAAGTCGAAAGTTTTCGAGCAGTGTGTGTTGCCAGTGATGACCTACGGCGCTGAGACGTGGTCTTTTACAGTTGGCCTTTTCCATAAGCTCAAGGTCGCTCAGCGCGCGATGGAGAGGGCTATGCTTGGTATTTCTCTACGCGATAGAATTCGTAACGATGAAATCCGTAGACGAACGAAAGTTACCGACATAGCTCTCAAAATTTGCAAGCTGAAGTGGCAATGGGCAGGCCATATAGTTAGAAGAACCGACAACCGATGGGGAAGAAAGGTTCTCGAATGGCGACCACGTCTCGGCAAAAGGAGTACAGGCCACCCTCCAACCAGGTGGACTGATGACCTGAAGAAGACAGCGGGTAGCCGCTGGATTCAGAAGGCCCAGGACCGGGAGGAGTGGCGAACGTTAGGGGAGGCCTATGTCCAGCAGTGGACTATAAAAGGCTGATGGATGGATGGATGGAAATATTTTATAGTAAATTTACTTTTTTAAATTTACGAGACATTAAAAATCATGTATAGGAATTAATTAATAAATATCCTGCTTTCGAAGGGTGGTTTATTGCAACCTATTAAAGGTATGCATTTTTTTGTGTCAAGATGTCCACCGATCTGCACTTGACCAGCGGGTTGGACTATGCCCTACATCCCTCTCACTTCTGAAAGACCAGTGCCCAGCGGTGGGACATATAAAGGGTTAGAAAAACATACTTTTATTTTCATTCCAATACTCCAAAGCTGATCGACGTGAAAGTTACCAATCTCGGGACCCCAATTTGGAAGCGGCTCAACTTAGATAATAAGCCCGTCGATCAATATGTCTCTTCCAATAATAAATGCAAATGAAAACTGCTTGCTGAATTATGCGCGGCTTAGCCCAATATCAAATTAGAAAGGTGGACTGATCGCCGTAAATACTTAGAAAATAATGGTGTTTTACTCGTATGTTTTTGTTCATAATTTGTTAAGTGCGAATGTATCGCTGCTCCATTGCGAGGGACATTAATCCGGTCTTGGACTACCAAATCAATTGAAATACTTTTAAAGAGCAGTCAAACGTCAAAAGTGCCATCTTTATTCATCTTTAAGAAGAAATTGAGTGCTCCGAGGAACTTTTCAAACTCATGCTTACATCACCATTCCATGATTATACCACCAGACGAAGGTTAAAGTTCCACAGGCACCATCTGGACTCGTGGCGGTCCTCCACAGTCCGCTTTGCACGCTCCTTTTTACCACGGACGTGTAGGTTATGGGACAACCTTCCAGCTGAGGCATTCCCAGTGGACTATAACATGGGGTTCTTCAAGAAAGCTGTAAAAAAAGCTCTCCTTCAAAGCCGGCAATGCTCGGGTGGCTCCCCTGGGGTTGCCCGTGTCCATAGGCGACGGTGATCGCTTAACACCACGCGGCCCGTCTGCCTCTTTGTTTGGTTTACATATAAAAAAAAAAGAAAATTTGTGACGTCAGAAATCATTTATTATCAATTTTGATTTGAAAAGCAATAAAAATCATGTATAAAAATAATTACAATTATCTTGCTTTCCAAGTGTACTTTAGTGAAACTTTTTTAAGATAAGCGTTTTGCTTTTATTTAGTATTCAAGACCACAATATTAATCACGATGTTTTCCATTGATTCGTGATTGCCTGCGAGTAACTTATAATTTATCAAAGGCATGATGTCCACCAATACGCATTAGGCCAGCGTGGTGGACTATAGCCCATGTCCCTCTCACTCCCGAGAGAAGATCTGTGCCCATCACTGGATCAGGAATGAAAAGCCCAAACTGTTCTGTAAAACACTTATAATATCTAGATTAAAAATAGGCTCATATGTCGATTAGACGACAATATTTTCAACATTGTGCTAAAGGCAATGGAAGATCATTCACTTGTTGCTGTCTGGAAAGTAATTAACAATAACACTATAAATATACCTAAACAAGATATTAATGAAATCAAAGTGGGGAACCACATTGAAACAGACCCACAAATTATCGCCAAAGAGTTTAATGACTTCTTCTTAAATCAAATTGAAGATAACTGTAATATAAAGATTAATAGTGATATACATAAAATTAGTTTTAAGCACTACGGATTTTCTGTTAACTCGTGTCGATGGTTTCAATCATTTTTAACAGAAAGGCAGCAAACGGTGGTCACAGAAAATAAAAACGGGCAGAAGTTATTTTCCTCGCTCACGCCTCTGAAACGAGGCTTGCCACAGGGTTCTCTGCTCAGCCCAGTCCTGTTTTCTATTTTCACAGCAGACTTACCAACAGAAATCAAATCTTGCAAATACCATCTATATGCGGATGATACACAATTATACTACTCTTTCGAAGGTAAAAACGTAAAGGAAGCAGTTAAAAAAATCAACGATGACCTTGATGCCATCTACAACTGGTCTCAGAAAAACTCCCTGGTTCTTAATCCAACAAAATCACAGGTATTAGTGTTAGGTACCAAACACCAAATTAAAACCGTGCTAGATTGCAAAGAAAATGTTAGAATTAACAATGTTCCTTTAACACTAGTAAGCTCTGCACGTAATCTTGGTTTAATATTAGATGGACAACAGAAGTTTGAGGAACATATAAATAAAAAAATAAAAGTAGCATATTTAAAATTAAAAACACTGTACAGAATTAGACCTTATATTAAAGAAGAGCTTCGTTTACTCTTATGTGACTCCTTAGTCCTATCTCAATTTACTTATTGCAGTGCTGTTTATGGCCCTAAACTTAAAGTTAATACAGAAAAGGCAATACAACGAGTGCAAAACGCCTGCATCCGATTCTGTTATGACGTGCCGAGGGGAGAATACATAACTCCCTATTTAAATAAGAAGGGTATACTGAATATGAAAGCGAGGAGAGATCTTCACTATGCCTGTACTACACACAGGGTGATATGGAACAAAAGACCGGAGTACTTATTCGAAAAACTACTGTGGGTTAAGGATTTGTCCCATCGAAGCCTACGTTCTAACACACAAACACTTCTTCAAATACCTGCACACAATACAACCAGATTTAGGACCAGTTTCAAATTCGCTGCAGCAAAAATTTGGAATGACCTGCCTCCCCCATTAAGAGAAAAAACGACCCACCAAGCCTTTAAAGCTATATATAAATCAGCGCTTATGTATAAACAACTTGCTGCAGAGAATTTGACAGCTGCATCCCATAATTTTTTAAATTTAAGGAGCTTCTTTGATCTTAAATCAAACACCACACACACACACACACACACAAACGCAGGAATAAGTTATAATTAGTGACATGTAGAATCTAATTTAATACTAATAATTTTTATTTGTTGACATTTGAATTTATTATTGGAATTATTATTATTATTATTATTAGAATTATTGGAATTTGTTTTTAATTTTATTTCTTTGACATCATTTATAAATAATGTAATTTACTGTTAATCTAATGAATTATGTAATTATGTGTACTGTCAAAAAATGTATCTAGTTGACGGGGGTACAAACTTCCTCAACTCCCGCACTACACCTCAGGGAGATGGGGCGACTGAAAATCAGCGCTGCACGAGGTCAGCACCTCGCGGTAGCAAAAGCTGAGTCGCTACCTTTTGCCCAGTGCCTGAATGACATGTAACATTTTAATAAATATATACTAAAAAATTATGTAAATGTAAAAGTATTTTGTAAATGATTGTGAGATTGAGGCAATAAACGTTTATTATTATTATTATTATTATTATTAACTGTCAACACTCATTTTTCTTAAAACCAACCTCACCCGACGAAGTTATAAAAATAATAAATAATCTAAATAATACAAATAGTACGGGGTATGACGGTATATGTACGAATATCGTTAAACGGGTATCAAATATAATTGCACCAATACTAGCTTATAATATAAATTTAAGTATTGAAACTGGCATATTTCCAGAGAAACTTAAAGTCACAATTATCAAACCAATATTTAAGAAACAGGACAGACAGAACATGGGATGTTACAGACCTATAGCATTAATACCTATTTTTTCTAAAATATTTGAAAAAGTACTCCATGACAGATTATATTTTTACTTCGAAAAGTTTTCTATCTTTGCTGATGAGCAGGTAGGGTTTAGGAAAAACAAATCAATAAACGTAGCAATTTATATTTTTTTACAAAAAGTAATGACAGGTTTAAATGATAAGAAACAGGTAATCGGGCTCTATATGGACATGACAAGGGCATTCGAGTATGTAGATCATAAATTGCTGATTAATAAGTTAGAGAAATATGGAGTCAGAGGCAATGCGTTGAACTTAATCAACTCTTACCTAACTGACAGAGAACACATAACAGAAATAACAAAAATTAATGAAATCACAAAAACTGAAGAGAAACATCATTCTCTCTCTAGGAAAGTACTGTTTGGAGTGCCTCAAGGAAGTATTTTAGGCCCTTTACTTTTTTTAATTTATATTAACGATTTTCCTCAAGCAGTAAAAGAACCGATGATACTATTTGCTGATGATAGTACAGTAATATTTACAAATGAAAACACAGGTTCCTTTGAAAGTAATATAAATAATTGTCTTGAATCACTGATAGAGTGGCTAAATAGTAATAATCTTAAAATTAATCTTGATAAAACAAACATAATGACATTTAAAAATAGAGTATCATACGGACAACCAGTAAATATTAACTATAAAGGAAAGTTGATATCTGAAATAGAAACAACAAAATTTTTAGGACTATACATATAGCAGATTCACGTGGCAGTCACACAAAGAACACGTTTGTAAACAATTAAATAAGTTTTCTTTATTGGCCAAAGTTGTAAGCAAAACGGCGGTTCTAAATGCCTACCATGCGTACGTAGGTGCAACATTAAGATACGGTATAATATTCTGGGGAAACGCGACTGGAATTCAAACTGTGTTTAAGGCTCAAAAAAAATGCATTCGAGCAATATGTCAATTACAACAAACGGATACTTGTAGGCCACATTTTCAAAATTTAAAAATAATGACGCTCCCTTCCTTATACATTTACGAGATCTCTTTAATGGTCAAAACAGAAATCACAAAATATGAAACCCTTAAATCAAAAAGACATAACAGTAAATTATGTTCAATCGCTTCCAAAACAAAACAATATCATAACAGTGTCTTTTGCATGGGACCAAAAATATATAACGGTCTACCGGAATTCCTCAAAATTAAAACGGGCAACGAATTTAAAAAAGGACTTAAAACGTATTTACTGAAAAAGGCGTATTACTCAGTCACTGATTTCATAAACGATAAAACGGCATAAAGGAATTCCACAAAAACCTGGGAGGTTTTTTTTCCGCCGGCTTTTTTTCCTCTCAGTGTACAAACACCCTGTGATATGGGTACCCAAAGCTGACGATCGGAACCGATCCGAAATATAAATAAATAAATATTTTTATTTTTATTTATAAAAGACGCAATATGGGACAAATAAAAATAATATTAAAATAGATGTAAATGTACATTTCGTAATTGTATTATAGTTTAGTTTTTTTCCTTTTATATTTTTATCATTGTATATTTGCATACCTCATGAAGGTAAATATGGCGAACTAAATATATAAACAACTTTGTAAACACCCATATTTGTGCAAATAAATATCTTTGTCTTTGTCTTTGTTTCTTCAATAGAGGCTTTTGGATTTTTTGTACTTTCATGGGAAGCTATGAAGAATGACAGACGCCTTAGCAAATAGGTCCATCAAAAACCATTAATTATCTCTAATAACCCTAAAAATATTTTGTAATTCAATAAAGATGCTATTGATTAATTGAGTAAAATAATTTTCTTGTCTGAAGTAATTTTAAAATTTCACGCTAAAAGCAAACTCCGTTGAGATGTTTCTATAATCTAGGCTCAATTGAATTTGGTATCCTTTCAGAGGAAATGAAATCCCAATTTTCAGCGATTGTATTCCTCAGGAACTGAGATGTAAATTAAAACGGAACGGTTCACAATGACGTTCAAAAAGCAATCTGTGTAATAATCAAAAACAAAGGACCACCGTATTTGGACGGGAGATGAATTAATTAATTCTGAGGTCTTTCGTAGAACAAATTGGACAGCGGCAACAAAACTTTTGACCTGCCGATGTTTAATTTTTGTAACAATTACTTGTGCGTTTGCATGTAATGAGCCAATTTTCAGCGATTGTATTCCTCAGGAACTGAGATGTAAAGTAAAACGGAACGGTTCACAATGACGTTCAAAAAGCAATCTGTGTAATAATCAAAAACAAAGGACCACCGTATTTGGACGGGAGATGAATTAATTAATTCTGAGGTCTTTCGTAGAACAAATTGGACAGCGGCAACAAAACTTTTGACCTGCCGATGTTTGATTTTTGTAACAATTACTTGTGCGTTTGCATGTAATGAGAAATTAAAAAAATATATTTTAAATAAATACTCTTCACGTTTAAGCATTACTACAAAAAGGTAATCAATATTTACCCACGTATTCTTACTATCAGAATTACGATATTAAGCAATGTATAGCTTATAAGCTATCTCTCAACGAGAGTTTTTTTCCTGCGTGCCTTTGCTGCGCTATCAAAAACCTAAATAAATTGGTTCGTCGCGCGGCAATACAGTACCCATAATGCGCGGCTGCTGCGCGATGCGTTGTTCGATTATTTGCCGCACGAAGTCGATACGCAGCTTTACAGTTTTCAGAGCAATGCGTTGCTGATATTAGTCGTTATTCCTTGTCAGAGACTTTATGGGTGGTTTGAAAACATCCAACAGCCAAAATTATCAAAATATTTTGTTTTTATAATTAATTTATATGGTATCTAATTTTGAGAAGGATCGTCCAAGAAAAGATACCAAATCTACCTTTATTGGAGATAGACTTTGTTTTCAGCACGAAATGTAGAAAATACTTCAGATTTTTAACAATTCAGCAATTGAATGCTCAGCAAAGCCATCCACCATCCAAGTGGACTGGCTGCAACCCTTTTTGCATCCCACTGCTGGGCACGGGTCTCTCCCACTTATTGGGGAAGCCTGGAGCTTACTCCACCACGCTGCTCCAATGCGGGTTGGTGGAGATCCAGGTGGACTGACGACCCGAAAAAGACGAGAAAGAAGTCTTAGTAGGATTCATAGGGAATCATTCATAGGGCTCTGCTACGTTCGGCCAAAATATTTTATTTTTCAGGTTCCTCATTAAGTCGCATTATGTCATTTGTCCTTCTTCCTCATTAGAAACAAAATTGTGAAGGACAGCATCATTAGGACAATTATTGTAATTTTGAATAAGTAGGCCTCTGTTATGATTCTCCATTTCATCCGTGATTAACATTAATTTTTACGTTTGATGGAGAAATTACTTGTAATTAATTACTTATTACATTTCTTGTAAAAAATAAATAAATGATACGAGTATTTGAAGTTATCCGTTTAATATAAATAAATGTGAAAGTGTGTTTGTTTGTTTGTTGCATGTTATGGATTCACGTAATTTTTTGAATGTCGAAAGATAGTTGGGGGCTGGAGAGTAACACAGGCTTCTTTTTACCGGGGGAAACATGTCATTTCTATGGAATAAAAGGTGCGAAGTGGGGGAAAGCAAGTGTTTATAGTCCAAATGAATCCTATCTTCAAAAATACTAAAATTGTAGATAAGCCTGAGTCTTACTTAAGAGTCTGTCCAGTTGAGGCGTTTTACGCGCGATTTGACTCGCACGTAGATATTCGCGTGTGCCCGATATACTAGAGCTACTCGTACTCGGAATATGTATTCCGTCCAGATGATGCGGCGCGTTTCCTCACTCGCGCGTAAAACGCGGAGAATGAGCGAGATTCTCGACTCGCGCGTTCTACGCACGAGCGCCGCGCGAGTAGAGATACTTGAGTGCCATTGCTGCATCCAATACTACGCGCGAATCAATAGCGAGTGGATGTATTTACAAAATGGAGAGATACCGAACTTATAGATGAAACTGAAAAAAGAGTAGGAGTGTAGAGTAACAAAACGTAGAAACTGGGAAGAAAGAGAAAAGAAGAAATTTCCATCGACGGTATGCAAGCCACAACATAACCGCTTTATCAGAGTCCATGTTTATAACTGGCAATTCCCTCCGTGTGTATGAACGCACGTCAAACGCGATATTTTAAAACGCCTCATCTTGACAGGCTCTTAGGTTGTAAATTATCCTTACAGTAGATACCATCACTACTATTATTAAAAGGATTTTCAGGAATCTTAGAGATTTTCAAGTTGAAATGTACCAGATTTAAATCAAAAAGGATCATTTCGGTATGACAAGGTTTTCGAGAATTTTTTGCATTGTTAAGGATGAAAACCTTCTTAGTAGTTCTTATTCGATTTCATGTTTTGCATATAGAATTTTCGATGTTAGACGTTGTCAAATAAAACATAAAATTTTCATTCGCATCATATTCGTACCAAAAATACGCTGTTTTATTTCTTATTAAGTAATTTTATTCGCAATACAAGATAAACGATACACACAGAAAGAAACAACACGTTATACATCATACGCTCATTTACATGCATAAACATTTATACTAACGAAATTTTCACACATGCACTGAAACTTAAATGGATCGTACACACAAATATTATTTAATTTCAACAATAATAAAAGTTCTTATAATAAAGTAGGTAAATTAATTGATTAAATATTAAAATAGAAGCAGACTTGTATTGTTAATATCCCAATGAATACAGAAATATGGATTACTTCGAACACGCCAAAGAGCATTCAGATTGCGTCAACTATTGAACTGGGAATAAATGTTCATTTTATTGAAGTCACATAATGATCAGTGAGTTTTGCTTTTCATATTAGGAATACAAAATATTCGCTTAATGAATGTCATTTTTTCCCGGTCATCGCCTTTAGGTCACTTTAGGTGCTTGTTTGGGCTAGATGTTGAGCTGAGAGTAAAAAGGCGGCGGAAAAAAACTCCCAGCAGCACTCTTTTGAAAAAAGTACATTATATATTTGAGATAACAGAATGGCTATGGGTCTATAATGGGCACACGTGACAGCTAATCGTGTGAGACACTATCACTTCCACCTGCTCACAGATGCGAGTAATTACTAAAAACATTATAATAATATGAAGAAACAGCCTTGTGTGAGCGAGATTCATTCCCACGCTCCCTCGCTCGATGTTGTGATTAATTTATTTCTTCAATCAGATTTGCGTTTTATAATTTACTGTTATCTGATAGAGACTTATGAATCAGAGATATATAATTAACCGCTCCTATAAATCGTCACATGATTTTTTATTTTTTATAAAACCATCGTCGGGAAATGACCCATCTAACACAAGAAGGTTTTTTTCA
The DNA here is from genome assembly GCA_911387765.1 of Pyrgus malvae. Taxonomy (NCBI): domain Eukaryota; kingdom Metazoa; phylum Arthropoda; class Insecta; order Lepidoptera; family Hesperiidae; genus Pyrgus; species Pyrgus malvae. The sequence continues at coordinate 28,584,019 of OU426950.1, read as the reverse complement.
ATTCGCCCCAGTAGTTCCCGTTTTCAAATAAACAAACTCTTCAGCTTTAAATTATTGGTATATATTAATATGAAAAAAAGTGTATTCTCCATACCTATGTAGTTGGCAGAACTTATATGATTAAAATGGTTAAGTAATACCGCACCCAATTATGATCGTTAAAAACTATACCTATATATAAATATATTGTGATCGCCATTATAGGACATTTCTTGGCTAAAGGCTTAAGGTATTCCTAATTTTCCCGCGAAGTACATAGTATAATAATTACAAGTAAAAAGTTTTTTTTTTCTTAAAGTATGCATATCACATGATATGCGTCCACATGGACGCTGATAATGGTACCCGGCACCTTGGGAGAGGTGTTACCGGGTTATATGGGATTTGATACTACACTAAAACCCCTTCGGTGGCCTACCTCTGCGCTTGGGGAGGACTCCGGGATCTCCAGTGGAACGCATCAGTGTCCTCCACGCCCGGTGGCCCAGAACGGACCCATCCTCTAGAGAGCAGATGTGCTCTTCTGCACCCTCCGATGCTTGCAGCATGCAGCCAAGCACACACCGCCGTTCTTTCCGGGGCTGCTGGCCGAACGGATCGAGCTCCCATTCCCACCGCCCACAACCCCGGAAGCCCCCTTTTAGTCGCCTCTTACGATCAGGCAGAGAATACCGTAGCTATGTTCTTAATCTCGAAGCTACACAAAGCCAATAGGATAGTAGAAGTAACTGCTTATCTTGCTTTTCATAGCATCCAAGTAAAGTTAGCAATTAAGATCGTACTGTCGGTACAAGATCCGTGTCGTACTTCTACTCTAAGCAAATGTAAGTAACTCAGATCACCCGAGCCCAACCAGATCAGATCACTAATACAACTATAAGAACAACTACTAGTATCTAACTCAGCTATTAATGACGTTAATTTACTCCAGCCATTTGTAAAGTTAATACCACAAGAATAGGCAGAAAACATAATGACTACTTTTTGCAAGCAGGCCATTATCTAAAATCACCCGCTGCCCAAATCCTTTCACACTCAGACGGAAATCCCGACAGGCGTCGTTTATTTTAAACGCTCGCTTAGTTTGTCTTTAGTTACGTGTGAATTGAACTTCGTGTTTAATGAGAAATGTCCACTTACAGGCCTAAATTAAACTATTTTACAAATTTTTTGTTGTACATTGCTATTGACAGAGTACATAAAAGTCCAATAAGAAATCAAAGGCAGCAATGTATTTCATACAAAAATTCATATCGCCAATTTAATGGAACTGGACATTACATGGTACAGGTAAAGGTATCACCCCCGGAACACTAAAGGGTTGGAAAGGACATTTAGCTTTACGAGAGAACTAAGGAAGATTTTGAAATGGGTCAGAAATGGATTTGGTTTGTTTATTTACAGAGACAAATCCCTTACGTTAAGGTTTAAATAGATTTGAGCCAATTTTCCTTTAAAAGCGAATTTTAATGACCGTTTTAGAGAGTAAAGTCAATTGGGTAGGATCGTTTTAAAATATTGTTCAAGAGTTTGAATCTTTGAGCTTACAAGTAGATTATTATTTATTTATTATTTATTTATTTATTAACTTAATTAACACGGGTAAATACCAATTACGTTAATTAAGGCAAACTCATTTATAATTCACGCTCGCAAAACATCTGACATTTTAACAATATATCCGTCCATTCATCCGCAAACAAGTCGCATTCAGGGTATTGGTCCAAGAATGCATTTAGTGCAGAGAGAATACGAGGCAGGGGCGAGTGAGCACGCGCGACTGTACGCGCCAGCGGCACGGCAAAAAGTTCATGCTTGCGACCCCGTCGGTAGTTGTCTGGGACGAAGAACCGGCACAGTGCGTCACTAAGATCTACGGAGTCAATCCTACCGCTAAACACCTTGCATGCCATGATCATTTGACGATATGATCTCCGAACTTCTAACGAGTTAAAGCTCAACGCACCTAGCAAAAACTTTGTTGGATATAGGTATGGGTAATATCCGTATACGCGTTTATATAAGTATCGCAGAAAGGCTTTTTGGACCTTTTCTAGCATGAGTGTGTATGTAGCCTCATACGGATTCCAAACCACGCCGCTAGTTTCTAGTTTCGTTCGTACTAGGGCGCTATAGATTAACTTGATAGTACTAATAGAATTGAAATCCCTTGAACTCCTTAGAACAAACCCCAGGCGTCGGTGAGATTCTTTTGATAAATTAATAATATGGTCATGAAAAGTGAGTTTCTGGTCGAATGTGACTCCTAAATCCTTTACGGTATTAACTCGGGTCACTATAAAGTTGTTAATCTTGTAATTAAAGTGTATAGGCTGTCTCATTCGCCCGAATGTCATACAGTAACATTTGTCCATATTCAGGTCCATTTCATTCTGGATACCCCATTGAATTACGGCATTGATGTCCTCCTGAAGTGCTACACAATCGGCTTCAGACCTTATCTCTTTAAAGAGTTTAAGGTCAAAAGCGTATAGTAGGCACTTAGCATGCTTGACAACCAAAGGCAGATCATTAATCATGAGCAGAAAGAGCAGAGGGCCCAGGATCGACCCCTGGCTGACACCAGAAGGCGTGAAATATGGTTGAGATTCGTAAATGCCAAGCCTAACAAATTGCTGACGATCTTTGAGGTAGTCCGCAATGAGCGTGAGAAGGTTTGGCGAAAAACCGATGGCTGCAAGCTTCATCAGCAGGATGTCATTATTGACCCGATCAAACGCTCTCCGGAAATCAAAGTACAGGGCGTCAACCTGGCATTTACTATCTAGACGAGTCGAAATGTAGTCAACAAGGGTTAACAGATTAGTGTCGATAGATCTTTTGCGTCTAAAACCGTGTTGCTCGTTGCATAGATATGGGTCGACCTGCGCATATATAGAATCATGTAGAATGATTTCGAAGATTTTTGCCGGGAATGATAGTATTGCTATGGGACGGTACTGATCTACAGAAGTTTTATTCAAACCTTTAGGTATAGGCGTTACTCGGGAAACCTTCCACTGTTTGGGATAATAGAAAAGTAATGAATACAACCATAAAAATCTCTTTTATAGCTGATATTGCCTGAAGGTAATTGAAGGTAAGTACATTGTACTAGACAAGTATCAATTATAATAACTACGTTTTTAAAAAGAAAAAATTTCAAACGATTTACAGTATAACAACATTCGACTGCCAAGCTGTAACATACATAAAGTTAGTCGGTTAGTAAAAGTTTGTCGGTCGGTAAATTAGCAAGTAGTTAGAGTTGCTTTCCGCTTTACCAAGTTAGTCACACTGTAGTTATATATTACACGACTTTACTCACGTAAATTTTTATCGGTATTGCCGACATGTTTCGGTCCTGACCGAGGACCTTCTTCAGGAGCTCCCGCCGGTCGCGGTGGCATCGCGGCGGAGACTGCGCGCTGCGGCTCGAGCGGCGCGGCTGGTGCGGCCGCTAGCGTGAGTGGTGGAGGGAACGCTTAGGCTGTTCTCAGACGCGGCAGTCTTCTTAATGTCTTGCGTGTCGTCATCATCGGCACTCGCGCACAGGTTCGGTGGTGCGCATACTATACTGACCGTGTCACTCTCCAGGGTGTCCGTTGCACAACAATGCGACGTAGTATTAAGAATTGGTCTCCAGGAAGGGGGAACAGTCCAACCACTATCACGGTTGAAGTTTGGACAATGACTTATCTCAATCGCTTCGCAAACTTTTCGTGGTACGAGATACTTTTCTCTCGCCAAAACCGCGACTTTGTCGAAGCGAATGAAATGGGTCGTGTCCTGCGAGTGGGCGTGTTCCGCGACTGCCGAACCCTTACTGTCCATATTCTTCAAGCTACGTATGTGCTCAGACACTCTGGTAGTGATATTGCGGCGGGTTTCACCAATATAACCCTTGCCACAGTCACATGGTATCAAGTATACGCCAGGTACATTGAGCGGGTCCTTGTCTTTTGGTGAACGTAGGAACTCCCTAATTTGTGCCGGAGAACGGAATATGGTCCTGATGTTATATTTGGACCGTAGTAGGTATCCAATTTTGTCCGTTACTCCTTTTATATACGGTAAGTAGGCTGGTATACGTTCCACGCTCACTAAAAGTCGCTTCGAGGTTCCTCCCATCAGCCGCAGGCTTTGTCTCCATGAATAGCCGTTACTTTCCAGTACGTGCCTCACGTGATTAAGTTCCGAGTTTACGTGCTGGAAGTCGCATAGATTCAAAGCCCGACCGATGAGAGTTCTGGGCACTGAAGAGAGGTGGGCCGGATGGTGGTGTGAGTCTGCCTGCAAGTACCGGTCGGTGTGCGTCGGTTTACGGTATACGGTGTGTGACACCTTTCCGTTTGGCTCGCGGCAGACTAGTACATCCAGGAATGGTAGTTTGCCTTCCTTCTCTTTTTCCACTGTAAACTGGATTTTAGGATGTACAGTGTTTAGGTGCTCCAGAAACTCAGGTAACCCATCCTTGGTTATTATTGCGAAGACATCGTCAACGTACCTCCACCAGTAACGCGGTCTACTGGTGGCCGATTCCAACGCTCTGGCCTCAAACCACTCCATGAAAATGTTTGCCACAACCGGAGCGATGGGTGACCCCATGGCCACTCCGTCTACCTGAAGAAAGTATTCACGCCGCCAGACGAAATAACCAGTCCTCAAACATAGCTCCACCAATTCACTAGTTCCGGTAGGTACATCATTCTGTGTTCTCTATCAACGTGGATATGATGTGGATGGTGTCATCTACCGGAGTGTTGGTGAACAGTGGAACTACGTCAAAACTGACCATTATTTCGTTGTCAAGCAGTTGTAAATCTCCCAATAGGCCGAAGAAATGCCCCGAATCTCTCACGTGGCTAGATGTTCTTCCCGTGAAAGGATGTAGCACGGTAGCCAGTGGAGTAGGGTTGTGAGGGCGCAGGCCCTCTCCCTACCCTACTCCACCAAGAATCGATGGTTTGCCAAAAACTCACAAACCGGACTGGCCCTTGAGACCCATCGTGAGTCAGATAGATTCACCTACTTATAAGCTCTACAGACACCTGGCTACCGTGCTACATCCTTTCACGGGAAGAACATCTAGCCACGTGAGAGATTCGGGGCATTTCGTCGGCCTATTGGGAGATTTACAACTGCTTGACAACGAAATAATGGTCAGTTTTGACGTAGTTTCACTGTTCACCAACACTCCGGTAGATGATACCATCCACATCATATCCACGTTGATAGAGAACACAGATGTACCTACCGGAACTAGTGAATTGGTGGAGCTATGTTTGAGGACTGGTTATTTCGTCTGGCGGCGTGAATACTTTCTTCAGGTAGACGGAGTGGCCATGGGGTCACCCATCGCTCCGGTTGTGGCAAACATTTTCATGGATTGGTTTGAGGCCAGAGCGTTGGAATCGGCCACCAGTAGACCGCGTTACTGGTGGAGGTACGTTGACGATGTCTTCGCAATAATAACCAAGGATGGGTTACCTGAGTTTCTGGAGCACCTAAACACTGTACATCCTAAAATCCAGTTTACAGTGGAAAAAGAGAAGGAAGGCAAACTACCATTCCTGGATGTACTAGTCTGCCGCGAGCCAAACGGAAAGGTGTCACACACCGTATACCGTAAACCGACGCACACCGACCGGTACTTGCAGGCAGACTCACACCACCATCCGGCCCACCTCTCTTCAGTGCCCAGAACTCTCATCGGTCGGGCTTTGAATCTATGCGACTTCCAGCACGTAAACTCGGAACTTAATCACGTGAGGCACGTACTGGAAAGTAACGGCTATTCATGGAGACAAAGCCTGCGGCTGATGGGAGGAACCTCGAAGCGACTTTTAGTGAGCGTGGAACGTATACCAGCCTACTTACCGTATATAAAAGGAGTAACGGACAAAATTGGATACCTACTACGGTCCAGATATAACATCAGGACCATATTCCGTTCTCCGGCACAAATTAGGGAGTTCCTACGTTCACCAAAAGACAAGGACCCGCTCAATGTACCTGGCGTATACTTGATACCATGTGACTGTGGCAAGGGTTATATTGGTGAAACCCGCCGCAATATCACTACCAGAGTGTCTGAGCACATACGTAGCTTGAAGAATATGGACAGTAAGGGTTCGGCAGTCGCGGAACACGCCCACTCGCAGGACACGACCCATTTTATTCGCTTCGACAAAGTCGCGGTTTTGGCGAGAGAAAAGTATCTCGTACCACGAAAAGTTCGCGAAGCGATTGAGATAAGTCGTCGTCCAAACTTCAACCGTGATAGTGGTTGGACTGTTCCCCCTTCCTGGAGACCAATTCTTAATACTACGTCGCATTGTTGTGCAACGGACACCCTGGAGAGTGACACGGTCAGTATAGTATGCGCACCACCGAACCTGTGCGCGAGTGCCGATGATGACGACACGCAAGACATTAAGAAGACTGCCGCGTCTGAGAACAGCCTAAGCGTTCCCTCCACCACTCACGCTAGCGGCCGCACCAGCCGCGCCGCTCGAGCCGCAGCGCGCAGTCTCCGCCGCGATGCCACCGCGACCGGCGGGAGCTCCTGAAGAAGGTCCTCGGTCAGGACCGAAACATGTCGGCAATACCGATAAAAATTTACGTGAGTAAAGTCGTGTAATATATAACTACAATGTTAGTGTACACTCACGAGTCGTTCAATAAGAAAAAAGTTAGTCACACCTTTAGATGTTTATGACAGGCGCCAGCGCACAGCAAAATATACTCCGTAGTCCATTAGCTGCCTGCAACCCCCGAAACCCCATTTTAATCGGCTTTTTCGATTAAGTAAGGAGTACTTCAGACTAGGTATGTACTAAACAGAAAAGTAACGAACATCTTCGTGATCGTGGCAAAACGGCGAAGCCAATTTTGGGAGTTACATATAGATATAATTAGGGCTTGTGGATTCCGAAGCTAATCCCTGTAGCTTCGGGATTAAGAACAGAGCTACGGTATCCCCTGCCTGATCGTAAGAGGCGACTAAAAGGGGGCTTCCGGTGTTGCGGGTGGTGAGAGTGGGAGCTCAATCCGTCCTACCAGCAGCCCCGGGAAGGATGACGGTGTGTGCGTGGCCGCGTTCGTACCTTTTGAACCCATCCCCTGCCGATACAAAAAAAAGTTTAAATGAGATCTGATGTCTTTTTCACAGTGTAAGTTATTAGCTTAGCTCTCGTCTTGGCAAAATTTTACATGAAAATGTTTTTGATAATATATTCTTAGTTCCGAACTACAAAGAAGTACCCATTAAGTATCTAAAGGGGTTAGGGGAAGGTTCCTTATGTAAGACTAGTCAGTAATAAAGTTTAACAATAAAACAAAAGCAAATAAATCACATTATAATAGTAGCTTAGAGAGGATTTGGGTTCAGCATCTATTTTTACTGTATACGGGCAAGGTTTCTTAATATCCGATGCATGGATATCAAATTAACGATACGGTCGGGTCGCGGCGCGATAATGAGATTCCGAATTTATTGGTCCGGTGTGTGCCCTTCGATTGTTTCAAGGGTTTTTGGGAAACATTTCAGAATTTTGTAAGAACCTACTTTCTTTGTTCAGTAATTTTTATATATTTTACGAACTTTCAAAAGTTGGGTCATATTTTTATCCTTCCACTAATTTTAGATAACTTTTTAAATCATTGTTCAAAAACATTTTACTTTTGGCAGCAAAAAAAAATTACATACTGTATAGTAATTTTATTAAGATTTTCAAGATATTATCTTTGTGTCCTTAACTGATCTATCATCTACCTTTTTGAGATAAAATGATCCATTTTTGTTATTAAAGATTAATTAATAATGTATAGTTAGTGAAATGAAAAAGATTTACAAGGCATTTACCCAAGGGTTTCAGTGTATCACGTTACGATTTAGTTTCACATTAGTTTTAGTTTAAGTTTATCAAAATTCATTATTGATAAAGAAAAAAAAATATTAATCGTATTTACCAGAAACCCTTTATATTCTTACAAAAAAAAAATCAATCAAATTTACTATTAGTAATTGACACGCAACGTAGTCATACCATTATTAATAATGAGCTGTATTTTTTTGATTATTATAACTAACATTTAAAAGGAATCTTTATTACACCGAAATACTTTACTTACAGAGTAAACAGGGCATCAACCTTAGTTCTTAGGCTGTCTACAGTAGGATCTCGCACACGTAAATAGTTTAAATCTCTCTGAAGCTATTAAATAGACGCAGGAGGCGAGTCACGTTTGAGGTTAAAATATAAATCCGACCCGAATTGGAACGTAATGTCTTTTGGGTGTTTCCAGCCTCTTCTTTTTAATTGTGTAGACGTACAATAGGTACATAATTTTTATGTTAAAAAATCGCAATCAGAAAAAACCGCAATAAAATTTTATTCTTACCGACTCCTGGTGGATTCCTATTTTTACCCTTTGAGAACCTCTTAAAAACTAAAAAGTCGTGTATGTAACGTAAATTACAAAGCGCATCTGGTCCATTTCAAAGCATTGAAACTTGTTACAAACGGACTGACGGATTGATAGACAAGGGACGTTTATTAATAAACTAGCTGTGCCCGCGACGTCGTCCGCGTGTATAAAGACTTTTATAAAATGGATTGATTAAAAATTAAAGATTATTTATTTGCATTGAATAAGTAGTGTAGATTATTCTTACATTATAGTGAAATCACTTATAATACAATGTTCATATGTTCAGAAGAAACCTAATGTATTTTTTCTAAATCCTTCAAACATAAAACAGTAAGGAATGCTTACTGTACTGATCTTACTATCCACTTTTCTCACGTTTCGCTTTTCTCGCGCAATCAGATTCTCTTTACAAATATGTACCTCGTTTATTAAAGTTAAGAGATACTGCTGTGCCCGTGGCTTCATCTATGTTAAAAATAGTATCTTTAGTAAATTGGGTGAATTTATACTGCAAAGAATGCATAGACTCATTCTATATACATAGCTTTAACCTACTGCAGAAAAGCGGTGCACTATACAACTACTTGTAGTTGGGAGATAAAATTTCTAAACATACACGTGCTTAGGATTAAACAATCGGAAAAATAATTCTAAGGTTAATTAATAAACTATAGGTTTAAAACTTGCGGACAGCAGTTTGGTCATAAGTCATAACTCATATAACATTGTGAAAACTAAAGCAGAAGGCAGGGTCTCTACACAGTGTGCTATCTGCAAGTATTTGGAAATAAGGAATATTTTTAGAAAGAATCCTTAATATCTCCATCAATCAACGTGTGTGGATGAGCCCTCAGCCCGTACGCAATAAAGAGACGCAAAAAATGAGTTAAGTTATCATTGGTCCAATTAACAATGTTCAGCATCATACGTATACCTACCCAACGATGGGACAACCCGCGTGGCGCAATGTTTACCATGCCGGACTGCTAATCGAACTGTCCCGGGTTAGAATCCGGGCGAAGCAGAAATTTCAATGATGAGTTTAAACTGTTCTCGGTCTGGGTGGTTGTGTTTCTGTCTCTATGTGTGTTCATGGCACCCACGACACAGGGTATATCTACCCTAATGTGAGGCTATACGTGTGAAATGTTATTTTTTATTTTTTTCACTATGTACTTACTTTTATTAGACTTAAGGCTTTTATTTGAAATTATCTCCATTGAATCACTTTGGAGAAGAAATGAATATTGCTCAATAACGCCATCTACCGTATGACATGTAAACTTTGTGGTTGATAAATCGAATGTCAAATTACCAATTAGGTAGATATTGAGATTAACAGTTGGTTCACTAAAAGTTTAACTATTCGTCACCTAGATGTTTGCAGTAGTCTCGTTTTGTTAAGGCTTTGTACATTCTGTATGAAGGTTTAGATTCCGTATCTTACAACCTTAATGTTGGATGCATTGAGATTGTAAGATTTGGATTTCGGTTCATCGGAGCTAGAGGCCTCCTCAATATTGGGAGAGCTCCATGCTCAGCAGTGGAACGCTAAAAAGGATGCAGCTTGATATAATATAGCGATAATAATCGTTTCAGCTGCAGCCTGTTCATAATCTTCCACCCCAAAAGAAGACTAATAAGCTGAGCAACTAACTCTCCTGTGATGTAAAGTTCGGCGGCGGTGAGGCTTGCGATGCGCTTATTAGGTACCTGTAGTCTAGCCATTCTCGGCCAACGAAAGTAAATACAGTAAGCTGATCTAAGTATATTTAATATAGTCGACAATATTAGTGAGAGTTCAAAATAATTTTAGGTACTTAAATTTAAACTTTTATTTATGGTTTTGAATGGGCTGTTACCGAAACTTTCATACAAATTCCCAAAGTGCCTTTTAAGTTTATGTCGCGTATTGTGTAAATGAACATAACTTTTTTGTTTATCACCTGATTGATATGAAATACACACTAATGTTACGGAAATTCATTCAACAATATATCAGTAAACACATCATTCAAAGAAGGGAAAAGAATTTGAGAATGAAATATTAAGTTAAGGTTAATTATTGTACGCTTGAGATACCAACTTTCGAATCCATTTTATTTGCTATTGAGGGGTAGTTTTGAAAAAAGCTTAAATAGAATTCTTACTATGTTAGTAAAGATTACAAATACAAAATTATAAGTATATTACTCTGCACAAAAATATTCTGTACATCAAGTTTCGACACTCAATTTTCAAAGAGTTTCAAAGAAAATTGACATTTAAAGGGTGAATTTCGGGAAATGCTGAAACATGTATTCTTTTATTTTGGTTACAAAATATTTATACCAAATTTCAAGAAAATCTATTGAAAAAATCCAAGTTTTCCATACAAATTTTCATCGCTCACTTCACACCTTTAAAGGGAGATTTTTAAAATTATCTATAGCCTAAATGTTAGCGAGGACCAATATATATAAAACAAAAAAAGTTTCATCAAAATCCGTCCAGTAGTTTTTGCGTGAAAAGCTAACAACAGACAGACAGACAGACAGACAGACAGACAGACAGACAGACAGACAATAATTTCAAAACTTATATTTTTAGCTTCTGTTACTTATAAAAAGACCCCTAGAAGTGTTTTTTTAAATTTATATGCAATGTACAGAATTGACCCTGCTTACAGTTTTATTATATGTATAGATTCTCGTTTTCACTTTTTCGGCACAACACATTAAAAACTTAAGATATCAAATCTAGTCGTGTCTATAGTTCAATAAGATCTCGCACACGTCGACAATTTGAAACTTGTTATCGCTCAGAAGCAAAAGGAGACGAGGCACGTGCGAGGTTAATGCGATGTAGTCTCCCTTGTTTTGGAAACCGCTATTTTGTTGTTTCAGATGTGGTGGTGAAGTAGGCTTTATCTTGCGATTAATTGGGTTAGATTAGGACGTGATTTGTTGGGAATCAACGTCGGTAGTTGAATAAAAATTGTGACCTTGTAGGGGAAACTCCTATAAAAGCGAGCCCTCCTCTATGGAGCGGTCATTATAACGTTGATACTAGTAGGGGCAGTAACTCTGTCCGTTTGCGTACTGAAATTGTGTATTTGTGCTTACTTATTATTTAAATTGTTGTTGTATAAGGAAATGTTAATTAGAAACCTTAAATCGTTACCTGTAAATTGTATCAAAGGCTTTGTGAATTAAATGGTGATCTAAATATTCTGCTTCTGGTTTTCATTCCTAAAATCAGAAGTGGGATCTCCTCACGTCCCACATTTAACGTTGCATCCTGAACAAATGCAGAAATCAGTACGCACGGTTTTTTTTACATTCTTCGTGTATCGATTAAGCAATCTGTACCAGTTCAGTGATAATGATAACTCGAAGTAATTGATTTGAGTGAGACTTATACTGAGTAGTCAGAGAGTATTTGAAAACGTTGGGTAAGGTCAGAAACCGTAAGTAAAAAATTTCTTTTAAGAAAATATTTATTTGCTCGAATGTGGTATAGTTTTGTTTCATATTAAATTAGGTATTTCAATTAATTTTCATTACAAGGACATTTGCTTATTTAGTTGTCATAGATTTTATTATTAATTATGCAAATATATGTAATTTTTCGTATAATTTTATAATTTATGTCGATAAGTATCAAATTTCTGTTCACCCATAAATTAGTAAAGCTTTAAATATTTGTCGGTAATTTATTGTTAATTTTGACGCACATGTGGTAGCAATTTTTGACCTTATAGGTCATCGGCAGGCACCAATAGTCTTATCAGGAAAACAAGTAAGAAATTTACAATATTCATCTTTCCTTGTAAATAAAAAGTTGTGTCTGTCGGCGTAAGGGATTACATCTCCTTGAATAAAACAGCAAACTTCCACAAACACACGGTTTATTCGATAATCACTTAATTTATATCACTTTAAAGCAAACTTCACAGACACACAGTTTATAGTCACTTATTTTTATATTACTTTAAACACAATCGCGATAAAGCGGCATAGCATGTGCATCGGGCAACTGCTCGCAAACGACTGATCCGAAACTACTGGCGCGCTGCCCTTTTATATTGTATTGGTGGGGGTATTGCCTGTTGCACGTGTTGCTTACAAAGATGGCGGCGCCGACACGGCCATGCTGACATGCGCACGTCCTCGTGCGCGCAAATTCTTTATACACCTGACATTTTTTTAACAAACTACACAAAATTACTTTTTTTTATATAACTCTTAGCCATCTTTAACTATATGCAAGTTTTTTAACACATTACATTACATTGATATCAAATCGAGATACACATTATATGATTAGATCTGGGCCGGTTCATATCAACCCTTCAGAGATTTAAAGATAATAAGTCATAGTATAGATTCCTTTAGTTTTAGTAAATTAGTCCAAGTACAAAACACTGTAGTTGTTCTTTGCTTGGTTGCTAGTCTGGACACGAAGTCCCTGTAGCTAATTCGTGCTAGACCAGGCATAAGCCTCTTTAGCTGGTTGCTAGTCCGGATACTAAGTCCCTGTAGCTATTTCGTGCTAGACCAGGCATAAGCCTCTTTAGCTAGTTGCTAGTCCGGATACTAAGTCCCTGTAGCTAATTCGTGCTAGACCAGGCATAAGCCTCTTTAGCTGGTTGCTAGTCCGGACACTAAGTCCCTGTAGCTAATCGTGCTAGTCCGGACACTAAGTCCCTGTAGCTAATCGTGCTAGACTAGGCATAAGCCCCTATAGCTGGTTGCTAGTCCGGACAGAAGTCCCTGTAGCTGAGTCAAGGTCCGGACTATTCCCTCCAATGACTCTTACTAAAATTATTTTTAATTCCATTTTTTTGTTGTTACTATATTATTATAATTTTTATTATTTTTTAATTTATCTTACTATAGGGCGTAGGGGATGACTGAGCGGTGTAGTCATCTTCATTTACTGCTTTATTTATCACTTCACTTTAAATTATGAAATTATTATTCACGCACTAAGCTAACCGACAGTGAAATGAAATGAAATGAAAAACGTTTACTGATGACTGTTTACAAAAAAATTAGGTGTTTGCGTTTAACAATAGTATTTAAACAGTCTACCTTATTCAGGCATCCAATAATCACTAAATTAAACTAAAGTTATTTATTTATTAAATTAATTACAATTATAACTTAATTTAAATTTTTAAGTTTATTTTAAAGTTTTTAGAATCCGTTAAAACAAATTATAACGCATCTTCGGCTTTGATGCCTACCCACCGCTGGGTCAATGAGAGAGAAAAAGCCGGAGGAAAAAAACTCTCAGGCATTGTTAAATTTATATTTTATCGCGGAAAAGCTTCCCAAACCTTTGTACTTTTATGCATTAGATGTTTTCATAAGGTTTTGTCATCAAAGTACCCATTAATACTATAATAAACAGTATCTTAATGGCTTGCTTGCTAGCTTCGCACGTCGACCCGGCCAACCTGACGAGTTGCACGTCCTCGTGTGTACCTGTAACAACGTAAACAAACTGCAAGTATCTTTATGATCTCGGCCAACCTGACCACAACGCGAATGTACAATAAAATTAATAACTTCTCACACTCAGCCCCAAAATAAGTTAACCCTCTCTTGTAAGGACCATGGACATACACACACACATAAACACCCAGATAGAACAGAAATTCAGTCCGCGCTTCGAAGTTTACAAAGATAGCATTGAAATTTGAGAAATGGTAGCATAGATAGCATCGATTTTAACATATATCTTTGGAATGGTTGATAGTTTTTAACTTTTCGACAGCATTGAGGATGCACTGTAATGATGTGTAAATTATGAGGTGATTCCACTGTGGTTGCTCGATAATCGCTTAACTTCACGCGGCCCGTTAGCCTTTTTATCGGGTTCATATTGTACAAAATAAAATAAGAGATGGTGTGTAGCAGAATAGAATGGAAAAGTCGTTAGCGCTACTACCATATTAACCAAGATCTAGTTTTCAAATCCGGACTTTTTAATAGTACCAAAGAAAGAAAAAAAACATATTCAGTGATGTTAATCACTTATAATTACACTATGATATTGTTTATATGATTATATGATGTGTATTAGCGTGGGAAACAAATATTAAAAATATTCAGAGGGTGTTTAACAAAGACGCGTAACTTTTTAAATCAAAAATCTTATTCAGATAGTAATGTTAGTCGAATATTGAAGAAACGGAATTATCACTTTCTGAAAAAGAACAGCTATATTTTCATTTTAACTGGAAATATGTTCCAACAATCGGTTTCGTTAAATTTATAAGTAACTTTTGCCATCCAACGGGGCCCTCCCGTAAGGCCCGGGGCCCTGGGCTCGTGCCCCATGTGCCCCTATGGCAAAGACGGTACTGGTGGTAACCAATGTGCCACGCGAATTGTCTTTTATTCGACACGAAATAATTTCTTTCAACTCCTCAACTACCTTCACTAGACACATTAGGCACCCATACGTTACTTATCGCACAAAACTTGGAGAAATAACATCAAGAATCTATTGAGGACTTTCATTTCTTTTATCTCATCAACTTATTGACAAAGCAACATTAACCCATTCAAATGTACCAAAAGTTCCTTTAAAATAAACAAATTATAACCTTAAAATCATATACACAGCTGTACTGAAAAGTTCATTTAAAATAAGCAAACTTTAATCTTAAAACCAGATACAAAGCTAGGCCCAGGCCATCCATGGCCAATACACAACAAAAATCTCTTCTGAGACCCTGGCCCCCGCCACATCACTAGCAGTCCATCGCCCCCTGACCAACCCCAAAGGGAGTTGCGGTTACGACTACAGACCAATGAATGCAGTGCAGCCGAATAGCCAACAATAGTCTGTCATGAGAACTAGGCCCCCGTCACATCACTAGCTGTTCATCGCCCCCTGACCAACCCCAGCAGGAGTTGCGGTAACGACTACAGACTAATGAATGCAGTGCGGCCAAACTTTAATAGCCTTGCCTTGTGATCTATTAGCCGGCGGAGATAACCTCCTAACCGCTTTCTACATCAGAAAAATCTAGATAACAGCTGGTACATTACTCAATGTAATTTTTCGTACACGGTCATGGGCATACCTAAAGATTTTATTACCATTTACCAGTTTTAAGATTTTAGATTATATCGATCACTATCGAAAATGAGTTGGGACAAAGTCTTAGGATAAACAGTACGAGTCCATTTTTGTGGCCTTATTTTAATTCACCTGATATGACACGAGTAACATTAACAAAACTGTTGTCGCCAACGATTTAAATTAGTAAAATAGCAACATTCTAGGGTAGAATAATAATTATGTTCATTTATCAATCATAATAGGTAGTTGTTAATGCATGTTTTATAAATTACCTTCTATTTTCTTCAAGTTTCTGTACAAATACCAGCAAAGTGAGATAATAGAACTATTACTGTCCTAGACATCAAGGAATTAGGTAGTAAAATAAGTATTGATTTGTAACTGTGTTGTCATTATAATTGAGTTAAGTGCAATTCAGTAACTGTATCAAGTAAGTGGTTGGGGTTATTGTTTCTGTGTCATAAGATCAGATTGGGTAAGTGCAGTTTTGCTTCACAGTTACATAACGAGTTAGTATGAGTTCACACATGTTCTAATTATACTATTAATGTATTTGATGATGTGTAGTGATTTACTATAAAATACAGTGCTTATTATCTGGAAAGTGGTTTGGTTGACTCACAAAACCGTAAGTAATTTTCTTAAGTAGGGACATTAGTAATCTTTTTATTTTGAATGCCTGAATTCATAACAAATTTTGCATGGCTTTAGGTAGACCACTACAGGTGTCAATTAACTGTTTTCAAACAACCAAACAGGTATAGACATCTTAATTGTGAAGCCTTCTTTTTAAAAATACTCGACTCATCTTCATGTCATATTTTATCAGATAAAATAAAACGAATAAACAGTAACCATTAATTTGTTCAGTACAGTCCATGTTTACAGTACTGTATGAATTTCTGAATATACGTTCATTGAACTAAACTGTTCGGTGAACGAACTTCGTTCACCTTTAAAGTTATGGCCAACAGATTATTTAACAAGATAGCATTCGGTACCAGAATCAAACTAAACATAGAACGACTGACCGGATTGATGTAGTTGTCCATAAAACACCAGCCATATTGCGCCGTGTCAACAGGCGCTTGGGTATCGTGTTGACCACGCTGTTGTCTGCGCCTTCAACCAGAGATGCGTTGTTCGTATTGTCAAGACGATAGGTAGGCGCCTCGCCACATGACATCTCGCCATATGTCAAACATAGCGCAGCAGTGAGAGTCCGGTTCAGATCCCAATTCTGATGTCGGCGTAAGGGATTACATCTCCTTGAATAAAACAGCAAACTTCCACAAACACACGGTTTATTCGATAATCACTTAATTTATATCACTTTAAAGCAAACTTCACAGACACACAGTTTATAGTCACTTATTTTTATATTACTTTAAACACAATCGCGATAAAGCGGCATAGCATGTGCATCGGGCAACTGCTCGCAAACGACTGATCCGAAACTACTGGCGCGCTGCCCTTTTATATTGTATTGGTGGGGGTATTGCCTGTTGCACGTGTTGCTTACAAAGATGGCGGCGCCGACATGTCTTTACAAATAAACGGGCTTCATATATGTACAGACAGGGCACACTTAATATTTTAAACCTTTTAAAGAGTCTCTCAGCTTGTTAATTGAGTGGTATTAGCTATAGCGCGAATACATCTCTTTTGTGCTAAACGCTTTATTGAAATCTGTAGTTTTCCCAGAGTAGTATTATGTATCGAAGATTCGAAGAGACGTATCCATGATAAAATTTTAATGCTTTACTTATTAGTTTTGCGAATCCAAGTGAATTTTTTTTTGTTACTTTAAAAATACTCTGCTTAGCCTTTGCTTTTGAGATAAATTTATGTATGAAGAAAATGAGTACCTAGTTCTTACAGTCTGTTACTTTTTCAAAAGAATTTATTTGTACCCAACGAGTACAGTACCGTCACTGAGTAATGGCAACATTTTTGTTAAATATTTCCGAATTGAGAGTGCACGCAATTACTTCCGTGAAACAGTGTTTTTGAATATTTGTAGTCATTTCAAAGCAAGAAGTCAATTTATAAACTTGGTATCTGATATTTTTCTGAATACCTACAAATGTAAGACATTAAAAAAAGACGTTTAATCTTTACTTTAAAAATTGAATTGGTTGGTCTGTACCAAAAGTAAATTTTGGCAAACTTGCATAACCGAATACAATCTTAAAGTTAAAAGTGACCGTTGATATTTTATATAGATTTCATATGCTATGAGTATTCGTATAATTAACTATCAAAGTTGTTGGCTGAGAGTTACGAGTATCTATCAATTTTTATTCAAGTAACATGGGACAAAACCTTGACATTTTTCTTGAGTTTTCAGACTACTTCCTCTAATGAAGGAAGCAAGTTGAGAATGGGTGATGGAATGACACTCTTGATCAGTGGTTGAAGCAGTGTTGACAACCAAGAATAACAGTACTAAAAAGAAAACTGTTGCTCTTTACTTTTTATGGTTAATGAATTTTTAAGGTAAATAAGTGACATTAAGCAAGCTCAATTATAAACCAACGGTATAATGTGATATAACCGTTTTGTTTGTCAGATTTAATTGATGTCTAGTGCATTTACAGATAAAGTGTATACTGGATACTATTGTTCTTTTTTGACTACCTACCTACTTTGTTAATCATTTTCTTAACGCACAAAATGCTAAACCATTTTCGGATGAAATAGGTACAGGGAGTTTTTTTTTTTCGACTACCTACATACCTTTATCGCTGACCAATTTCAACATTTGTTACTGACTGCGATTAGTAAAGATTTAATCAGAAGCGGTTTTGTAAGTTGTAGCAGAGTAATGTCAGGTAGGCCGAGCTTCAACCTGTGTACCTTTACTACGGGAGAACACGAGGACATGTGATTTGGTCAGTTCTGACTGTGCACATTGTTATTCTAGCTGGTAGCAATAGTGAACCGACAGTGAGTTACATAAATCTTTTCGTAATAACAAATTATTTTCCTATAGGTATAAGTTTGTTCATAAAATTTCATTTGCTTAATGTTACGCTTGTGTTTCAATGTGCAAATAAGTTTTTTTTTTCGCGTGATACTAAACTTGTCATTATGTCTGCTATGGAATTTTTATTTTTGGTAGATGACTGTGTCGTCTGTTGGCAAAGACAGTGTAATGCCTGGGTATTACTAGTGATGACAGCGTGACGATATTGGCTGAACTTGTAATAAAACATTCTACTGGTTTAAGCACGCTTTTACCATGGTGCTATTAACATTTGTAACAAAGTGTAACAATCTGTGTACTATTGACAGCAAGTTGAAAATATTAAGAAAAATGCTAGCATACAACCCGCGGGCTCTGTAACCCCGGGGGCTTTACTGGTGACTTCATTTTTATATTCTACACCCTATCTGACCCAACAGTTTTTTTTTTCTCTATATTGATAAATTTTTGTTAGTTTAATTGGGCCTAAAAGTACTTCAAAGTACGTTTGTCCTAATTTATGCACATACTAGCCTTCCGCCAGCGGCTTCACCCGCGTGGACCCGTTTAATGGTTCCCCATAGGATAAAAATAGCCTATGTGCTATTCCAGGCTTCATTGCTATATTAAAATCATAGGCGTTTAGCCAGTTGCTTCAACCGCGTTGACCCTATTACCCGTTTTCACGTAGGAACGAAGCATTTTCCCGCAGTAAAAAGTAGCCTGTGACTCAGGGTGAATGTAACTTAGAAATGGTGAAAGAGTTTTTAAAATCAGAACAGTAGTTTTTGAGTTTATTCATTTCAAACATTGAAAAAAAATATTAGTATAGATTTATTAATTTTCTTTACATGTCATTTTTGAAATCATCATAAAATGAAACCTGATTCGTAATTTTTTTTAATGTATATAGTTAAGTGTTCGAAACGATTGCCTTTCAACACTTATTAATGATCTAATACATTCTCTGCAATATCAGCTGCGCATTTAAAAGAGTGCCTATGAACTATATAATATGTACAGCAGAAATCTGTGAACACTGTTTTTACAGATTGAAATGCGGTGATACAAGAGTAGTGTGATCCTATATGAACATCTAGTTGAAGCCGTGTTATTAACAGAAATCCGTGATGAACACTGTTGTTACAGATTGCAATGCGGTGATACAAGACTAGTGGGATCCTATATAAACATCTAATTGAAGCCGTGTTATTAACAGAAATCCGTGATGAACACTGTTGTTACAGATTGCAATGCGGTGATACAAGACTAGTGGGATCCTATATAAACATCTAGTTGAAGCCGTGTTATTGTTAACAGAGATCCGTGATGAACACTGTTGTTACAGATTGTAATGCGATGATACACGACTAGTGTGATATTGTACGAACATCACCTAGGTCAAGCCGTGTTTAAGTTTGGGCTACTAAAGTTCACATGCAAGCCGATATTGTAAGAAGTCATAAAAATTTAAGAAAAATATAAGGTTTTAACAGGACTTGCTTTATTTTGTAGTTCTTCCATCAGACCATACACGATCGAGGACGAACGTGTGAGCAGGACGGCCGGATGTAATCGTGGTTAAAAGGAGCTCGGTGATATAATATGTGTACACTATGTTAAACTTTTGAACTAGATGGCGCTACTAGTACATTCATTGAAAAAAAAAGCAACAACCTGTTAATTATTATTCTGTTTATAGTCATTTATTTTATTTATTTTACTGTGTTCTACCTTTCGCTTCATAGTTCCACTACTATTTTTGTTTAAAATCTTTTAATTCTGAAGCTTAGTTTTAATGACTGTCCCAAAACTTTAATGCAATTTCTCATAAGCTTAATTCTTATCTCGAAGCACTTGTTAAAATTGCACTTGTCACTAGAACACCTCATGCTTTGATTCAAAGCCTAATTGCCAAGTTTATTACAAAGAAACTTGAAATATTAAAGTGCTTCAGACTACATGTCTATCTTTAAGTTTGGTATTTAGCTTGGTTTGTTCTCATTTGCAGAATCTAATCTTTATGATGTCATCATGCGTTCGAAGGTGCGTGGCGCTCTGGTGTGCTTCTGGAAGGCTTTTGGCGCTCAGAGCTTTCAGTGCACTGCTACAGACGTGTAATACATTGAAGGATCTTCACCGCCTGGCGGGGACGCCAGGTTGTCAGGAGAGGCCGTGTTGGGAATCAACGTCGGTAGTTGAATAAAAATTGTGACCTTGTAGGGGAAACTCCTATAAAAGCGAGCCCTCCTCTATGGAGCGGTCATTATAACGTTGATACTAGTAGGGGCAGTAACTCTGTCCGTTTGCGTACTGAAATTGTGTATTTGTGCTTACTTATTATTTAAATTGTTGTTGTATAAGGAAATGTTAATTAGAAACCTTAAATCGTTACCTGTAAATTGTATCAAAGGCTTTGTGAATTAAATGGTGATCTAAATATTCTGCTTCTGGTTTTCATTCCTAAAAGATTGTTGTTTCGGTGTTTGAGACTTGTTGCTATTTAACTGTTTGTATAGTAGAAACAAATCGCTATTACTATAAAATACTTTATGGCAAGTTTTATAGTCGGTTTTTTGCAATGGAGGGTATAAATTGTTTTTTTTTTAAATATCAGTTGAACAAAAATCCAAAACACAAACAATAACAGGTTTTTTCATATGAGGATTGCCACTTTCGATGTCGATGAACGAAATTCGTTTCGAGCAACAAGCGAAACCTGCGCGGTATGCACTTGTACCCACAGCGGTCAGCGAATACCGCATAGGTTTGAACAGGCCTTTATAGATTACTATTTTAAATAAATTTCAAATGCCTAACATACTAAATCTTGCCCTTAAAATGTCTATAGTTCAATAAGATCTCATACACGTCGACGATTTGAAACTTGTTATCTCTCAGAAGCTAAAGGAGGCGACAAGTTTGAGGTTAATGCGATGTCAACTTCCTTGTCTTCGAAACCGTTTTGATGTTCCGGATGTGGGGGTGAAGTGGACTTTATGTTGCGAGAAAGTGGTTTGTTTTGGGACGTGATTGTTGTTTATGTTGTTTCAGACTTGTTGCGTTATTGGTGTATTTCATTATAAAAAAAACATACGTATACAAAAAATATCGTAGAAATCTTTAAACTGCACCTGTTAATATTATTTGCTGCTATTAATCTCATAAATAGAAGAAAAAATTAACATATCATTTTTGTAACAGTTTAACAAAAAATAAAAAAATCTAAATACTAACAGATTATACTTTACTTTGAATAAATGTATATACAGCTGCAAAATCTGTTAGAAGTTTCCTACAACATTTTAAAAGTATCGAAACCTGCGTCAAACGGTATATACTGATAGATCCCTTTGACTGCGGAATATCAAATATAGCCCGCCGCGTCTATAGTTCAAAAAATATCTACAGAACACGTCGACTGTTGTTTACAGCTATTAAACAGACACAGGAGGCACGTGTAAGGTTAATGCGACCATCTCCCTTGTTTTGGAAACCGCTGTTTTATTAATTCGGATGAGGAGGTGAAGTGGGCTTTATCTAGCGATTGATTGGTTTGTTTTGTGAAGTGTGTTTTGTGTGTTTTAGACTTATTGCCATTTAATACTGAATGTAATTTAAGACGTAGGTACTTAAAATATTTTTTTGATTAAGTAAATTGAAACATCTGGTAATATTTAATAACAGCAAATTGTAACAACATTTGTAACGATTGTAACTTGTGATAAATAGACAGACGAAGACACAGAATCATTATTTTTTAATTATAAGTTTAGTGAATGTTGTTCAACTTTAAATACTTAGAATATTAATGCCCGTTTTCACTAACGACGAACAAGGGAACGCCTTACTAAGTAACTCCTAATTTAGGGCAATGCATTAGCATAAAGTTCCGTTTCACCAATCGATGTAAATAGGTTGGTCTTTCATATCAGTAGTTTCATGTCTCTCTTGTCCATTAGTTTGTTTGTCAATCTACTATGAATTTGAGCGACTTTTACATGTGTCAGTTTAGGGGTACCTAGCACTACGCCATCCCAAATCGGTGTCGTCACTTTAGGTCGTGACTTAAGGGTTAGTGAAACATGTTTTTCCTCTAGGAAACTCATAAATATTTAGGCATCTGATTTAGGCAAATCCTATGGTAAGTGAGAATTGGTGTAAATCTAGTCCTTACCGCTATTTTGTTGTTTGAATGAAGCATCTAGCATAATCTTGCGATAAATTGGTTTAGATTTCTTAATTGTTGCCTGAATGTTGACCTCTTGGTATTTAATAATCTTAGCAGATATTTTTTCGTCAAAAAAAAAGTATAAACAGCAATGTCATATTATTATAAAATTCAATTTCTGAGCCATGTCCAAAAATGCAGAGGTCTTGGACAAAACTTATCACACTTTTGACGACAGGTGTAAAGGCTCAAAGAGGCCAGTGATCTCTAGCTTGAGGCTTTCTGATCTTTCAGGTAATACTAACATACTCATCCACAAATCGTAAGCAGACGAGCACGTATGTCGTTAATTATACGAGTACTTAGTGGACTCTCCAAATCTAGCACCCGGTGAATACTGATATTGCCAGTTTGTATTAAAATGCTATGCTTTGCTTAGATATAGTTTTACAATACACCACTCGTTTTAGAAATACTTTTACCTTGTTAAAGGTAACCGAAATGTTTTCGGGATTTCCAACCATTTTCTATCATTTTCCATCATTGCAACTTTGAATACCATTCTAATGCTTTTGTGTTAATGGCATAATATGTTGATCCATTAATATTCCTTTTAGGTCACTTATGAAAATTATTAACGCCATACTTTACGCTGATGATGATTATCAGGTTCAAGGTGGCTTACTCTGCTTTTCGATCTTTGCAACTGTAATAACGTTAAACTTGAGCCATTGAACGTATTCGTCTAAGATCTCCAAAGCTCTAAGTTCTTCCGACAGAAGCAGGATGCGGAAACTCATCCACAGCTCGTTAGCAGAAGAACACGTATATCGTTAATTATACTTAGTGCGCTGTCTAAGTCTAACACTCGGTGCTGATCGTGCTAATTTGTATTAGAATACTATGCACCGCTAAACTTTGAAACAGGTTGACGAAGACAATAATTATTTATTTATTTATTTATTTATATGAGAGTAGCCTTCCGCCAGGGACTTCGCCCGCGTGGACCCATTTAATGGGACCCCGTAGGATAAAAAATAGACTATGTGCTATTCCAGGCTAGATTGCTATATTAAAATCATAAGCGATTAGCCAGTTGCTTCAACCGCGTTGACCCTATTGCCCGTTTTCACGTAGGAAAAAAGCATTTATCCGCGGTAAAAAGTAGCCTCTGTTACTCAAGGTGAATGTAGCTTTCTAATGGTGAAAAATTTTTTTTAAATCGGAACAGTAGTTTTTGAGTTTATTCATTACAAACACACAAAAATACAAATCCTCCTCTTCATAATATTAGTATAGATTCCCGTCTCGTTTTTGACACTAAAGAAATGGCATCGCGGTAGTATTGTTTTTTTTCGTGCCCAATAGATTCAGATTCGTTTAGTATCCCACTGTTGGAATCATATATCTCTTCACGCAAATAAGAAATACTCGTATAGGCGTAATGTACTACCTCGCTGTTGACTATTGTGTCAAAAGTAGCTTACTCTGGCTTTCTATCCTTGAAACTGTAGTAACAATAACTTGAGCCATTTCTCTACTATATTCGAAAGCACTAATTCTTGCAAAGCTCTAAGTAACTCTCATTAAAAGTATCTCAATTGATTTGGTAGTCCAAGACTGGATTAAAATTAAAATAAATTGTTGCAACTCACTTTTCAGTTTTACGATAATATCAATTGAAACACTAGGTGCACAAAGAAACCAAGCCCAATAAGGATAATCCTTTTAAATTAATGCTAAACGTACAAATAAAGCGACGCAAATATAGCCCGTATTACATGTACAAACGGCATCAATTCGCTTGGCGATTAATCGTGTATAAATCACTACTGTACACTCCAATAAATTATTTATCATTTACCAAGGGGATTTAGTTGGATGCAGTGGCGGAAAATATGACAGATATCGCTGTAAAGTTTGACGGCAAATAAATGTAACCACGTTGTTAGGGTTCCATAGACAAATGGCACAAAACGGAACGCTTATGGATTCGTCATGTCTGTCTGTCCGGCCGTATGCCACAGCCACTTTTTTCCGAAACTATAAGAATTTTACTGCTGAAATTTGGTAAGTAGATGTATTCTGTAAGCCGCATTAAGATTTTCACACAAAAATAATAAAAAGACATATACAATGCAAACTTCCACCGAAAATTGGTTTGAAAGGGAGCTAGTAAGTAGTTTTTTTAAATACGTCATAAATGGTATTTTATAGATAATGGTACGGAACCCTTCGTGCGTGAGTCCGACTCGCACTTGGCCGGTTTTTTATTTTTCAATAACGTGTCTGTCGAGTAGCTTTTAATTCGATTGTTGTTGACTGATTTCATTGATTTTAATTTAAATTCGATGCGTCTTTCAAAGGTCAAAATTACATGGTGGTGAAGTATGCTTGATTTTTTATTTTTCTGCGCAATTTTCTTTTTTTTATCTCGGTTCTAATTCAAATCTATAATAGATATACGAGTATATGTTCCCCTCTTACAACAAATTTTTGTACCCTCCTTTTTTCGAGTGTCTCTCTGTGTGGTAAACTAACCGTCTAATGTCAATTTTCTTCTTTACAAGGGAAAGAAATTTTATATATAGTCCGAAATAACTTTGTAGGTATCACAAACCTCGTGTATTTGGGTTTTGTATATAACTTCAGATATTTTTAGTTGCTTTAATTTTCTGTTTCAGTAAAAAAGGGACCGTTGTCTTTCAATTTTAACGGGCTTTTTAAGTGAACTCGAAAAATGATACTGACAGAAAACCAATTAAATAAATGTTTTTGCATGAAAATGTTTTTAAAAGGCCTATCTTTACGTTTGATACTCAACAGTTGGTTCAGAAATATAAAATTAATTGCATTCCAATGCAATACTAATGGGCTTCTCGTTCGTGACACTTTAAATTTTAATGTTTTTATATCGGCATATACATAATCCATCAATTAATCAATCAATCCATCCATCAACCTTTTAAAGTCCACTGTTGGACATAGGCCTCCCCTAATGTTCGCCACTCCGTCCGGTCCTGCGCCCTCTGAATCCAGCGGTTTCCCGCTATCTTCTCCAGGTCATCAGTCCACCTGGTTGGAGGGCGACCTGTACTCCTTTTGCCGAGACGTGGTCGCCATTCGAGGACCTTTCTTCCCCACCGGTTATCAGTCCTCCTAACTATATGGCCTGCCCATTGCCACTTCAGCTTGCAGATTTTGAAAGCTATGTCGGTAACCTTCGTTCGTCTACGGATTTCATCGTTACGGATTCTGTCGCGTAGAGAAATACCAAGCATAGCCCTCTCCATCGCTAGCTGAGCGACCTTGAGCCTGTGGAAAATATACATAATGATATGCTTTATTTATTTTTACCGACTTCCAAAAGGAGGAGGCACTGTATTCGGCTGCATGTATTTTTATATATGTATATTTTCACCGATTACTCTGCTTTGTGGACCGATTTTCGAAATTTGTATGCTTGTACTTCCGAGGTGGTCCCATTGTCACCAATTCAGGATCTCATTATGGGATCCCAGCGAAATCGAGGGAAATTTTCATAATTTATGGGCACATACATTAATTTTCTTATACTTTCTTAAGCATAACAGATATTTGTGCATAGTAATCATCATCTCATGTTGCTGAGCTTATGATGGAAGGTACTACGACGATTATAAGTGAGAGCAAATTCTTTCAATATATATTTTTTTGTTCAAAAACTTATGAGTACTTATAAGTTGGTCCAGCTGTCACCATGTCAAAATATGATAATGGGGTGCTAGGGAAATCGAAGGAAACCCTGAAAATTTATGGGCACACACATTGTTTTAGCCATATTTTTTAACATAATACAAATATTCATGCCCGGTAATTTATCACCTGATGTTGCTAAGCTGATGATTGAAGATACAACTCCTCAACGTTTAGGAGCTGACAGCAAATTCTTTTAATAATGTATACGTTCAGATGGACCGATAGTACTATTCTTTCAGGCTATTAGATGGATATTAGATTAAAATGATTATTATAAAAGGTAAATCTCATTAACGTCAGTTAGGTGGAAAAATTTCCAATTGTGCTTTTACTTTTATTATATACAGAATTATTAAATAAAAAATACTTAAAAGAGTGAAATTAATTAAGTTTTTAACAAAAAATAGAACCGATTTCAAACGTTACAAAATAAAAATGTTCAGTACCTACATCTTCTTGCTTATTGTAATAACTCTCAAGACTATTTTTGGAGTCGGGTCCTTAGTAAAATGTCACACCTTTCGTTCAAAGTGAGCACCGACTCCAAAATAGTTTTCAGATTCATTACCATAAATAAGAAGGAGTACGTACTTACTGAACAATTTTATTTTTTATCGTTTGAAGTCTGTTCTATTTTTGTTTAAAACTTACTTATTATATTATATTGAAAATGGGTTAATATTGATCCACTATAGTCACGTGTGTACGTTGTCGACGTTTATACTGTGATTTTTAACAACTGGCATTTAAAAGAATGCTGCTGATAGTTTTTCCGATTCCAATTAAAAGGAAAAGGTTATCAATTCGTCGGCATCTACGATTTTTAAATGTTCACCGATTTCAAGTGGAGAACGTTAACTGGTTTGGATATTTATTTTTATTAGAAAGGTGGCAAATAGGTCCCATATTTATTTGATTTGTTAAACTCGTTGAACGGGGTTCCTAATTACTCGGCTATCAGTGTTCCATAATGTATGACAATTCATTATTATTCAGGCCGCTAGAGTCGCCGTTTAATATTTAATGGCTCATAACTTTATAACGGTAAACTATTATGTACGAGTACAACTTAGAAGCAGCTACAGAACTTGCAAGTAGCATAATAAAGTTCAACAGTTTAGCAAGTTCTTCTATAAACCATGCACAACTTGCTGCGAGTCCCAGTTTATGATCAATTAGCATTCTGTGCAGAAATTTATGAAGAATTATTTTGTGTTCCGTACGAATACATTGGATATTTATATTTTTTAATTTTCATTTTTTGTTAGCAATGGTGCAGTCTTTCACGCAAATGTCCAAGTTCAAATACTGATGCAAACCTCTGCCAGCGAAGAATTATGTACGTATTTTTGGCTTCTACACTGAAGTGAATACAACACAATGAAAATCTGAATAAGGGCAACTAAATATACACACTGCATATGTTTTCTTCTTCTGTTTTTGTTTGTTTTTAAACTGTTACCCACTCTTGTTATTATATAGAAATAATAAATTATTATGTATGTACTTAGTACGTGTCACCATCCAGCTTAACTACACGAAAATTCGGCGCGTGCTGAAAACCAGCAGCATCCATGACATAGGCTGAGCATGGACCTATTTCGTCGTCCGCTGCCATATTTGTTAAGTTTTGTTTTATTTTTATTAAGCTTGTTCATTGTTGCGATGACGTAAAAATGTTTTTTCTTTCTTTCTTTCTTTCAAATCTCTTTTTTTTTGTTATTGAGGGGAAAACTTTCAAAAGATACCGGGCTTATTGGGAGAGTACCGGGTTATGTGGGATTTGTACTTACCGAAATTAAGTGTGCAATCTTTCAAAGTGACGTTGATATATCTGAAAACATGTTCACTATCGAGAAAACTTTGAAACTATATATTTTGTATAGAAAATGATAATAATTTCATAATTTTAGTATAAGTATCGGGGTTTGAACAGGGACCTCCGTGTTGTCTAGCTATTGTTTCTCCAAATTATAGTTCACATCACAATACAATTATTACGAAGCCGCTAAAGTCCCTGCTTAATATTTAATGGCTCATAACTTTATAACGGTAAACTATTTATACTTTACGAGTAAAACTTAGAAGCAGGTTGAGAGCTTGCAAAGAACATAGTAAAGTTCAACAGTTTAGCAAGTTCTATTATAAATCATAAACCATGCACAACTTGCTGCGTACTCCAGTTTATGATCAATTAGCATTCTGTGCTGAAACTTATTAGCAGATGGTATTATTTTTTGTTCTGTACGGATACATTGCACATTACTATTATTTCTTTTTGCTTCTGGTAAAGAAATTTAGAGCGGTAAAAGTACCTACAGTGTTTAAAACATTGGTTTCCCACACAGGGTGTATAATACTCTGTCCTGATGAATCCTGGCCTCTGATCCTGACGCAAACCTATGACTGTGGAGAGAGTTATATGCGTATTCATCGCTACTCCGTTGGAGAAAAATCGAAAATTTATTCTCAATAGGGCCACTAAAATTACAAAATATGACATATATACACTTCTAGACTTATTCTTACACCTACCAAATAAACACGTAAAAAACATGAAAACTGGTCAGGATAATACAAGGACATATACGGAGGAAGCGCTACATTCGACCGTTTGTATATATTTTTTTACGTATTATTACCGATCTCTTGTCAGTCCACCATGGGGACCGTTTTTAATTTTTTTTATTTGTAAGCACTGACGTACATAAGTAACAAATAGCTTGGTTTTGCCATATTAATCAAAGTGGACTAGTTTACGATTCCAAATCAGAGCTCAAAAACTTCCAGCACCTTCACCACGGAAAAGGAGGGAATTTTCAGAATTATGGCATTAACAGTTTATTTTTTAATTTTTATTTGGTACAATAACATTTTAGCAATCCATTATATACAGTTATTATATTGAAATATCAAAAAGT
This sequence comes from Pyrgus malvae, assembly GCA_911387765.1. Lineage (NCBI taxonomy): Eukaryota > Metazoa > Arthropoda > Insecta > Lepidoptera > Hesperiidae > Pyrgus > Pyrgus malvae. The sequence continues at coordinate 28,554,705 of OU426950.1, read as the reverse complement.
TTCGATGTAATAAATTGTTAAATCTTTTTTCCAACTTTGTTCAAAGTTAAACGTCAATTCAAAGTTACCCAGAATGACTGTACATTGTAAAAAAAATGACATTATTGTATTTATGCGTACAAATAAATGTAACTTGATCAATTCAGTTGTGATTTCCATTTACCTCCTTCTCTACATCCATACAAAATATCTATCAAACAATAGTATATTGTGTGGCAAGGGGTGTTGTTTTATCCCGTGCCACACACTGTATTTTTCATATCGCATGTAAGGAAACAACGAGTTTTGATTTATGTAGCCAGTTGAAGTAAGACTATTTCAGACAAATAGCGCAGTAATATCTTATAATATTTTAATCATAGAATAATTCAGAAATCAGATAATAATAGTATAAATATTAAAATCTTTGTCGACGATTTGACGACAACTGTCAGACGATTATGATTTTTCATATCACATGCATTGAAACAGCGAGTTTTGATCTCCTTTTGTTTGAATGTGCCGGGTAGAAACAGCGTTGTTTCTCCCCTAGGGCTGAAACATCGTTGTTTCTGACTAACACATTCGCATTGTTTTGAAATTGTCTTATTTCGACTGGCAAAACAGAAATCAAAACTCGTTGTTTCATTACATGTGATATGAAAATAAAATTAAAATTTTCTTTTGCAAAATGCAACCATTCCATCAGTATTTTCATATGACGTTGTCACGTTCAACTATCGTCAGTAAACCGACTTTACAGACAACTTTATTTTTTTTGTATGTATGATGAATTTGAATTTTAAATATTATATTAGCGCATTAAAAAGTCCTACAATACGTACGATGACAGTGTTCCTTATCAGAATTTTTATATGCTTATACTAACGACCGATATTCTAGATTAGGACTTTTACTAACAATACCACATTTCTACATAGAGTTTTAATTTTTATTCAAAAAAATTACGGATTGTGGCCAAATGACACGGCTCATACCAGTTTAATAATGTTAAATGGAACGCAATTAAACACAAGCATAACCGGACTAGCCACGGCCTGAACCAAATGAAGGCAAAATTCCGCCGTGAATAGATTGCTCGACTAATAAATGCTCTTCATTAATCATGCTCTATTACACACCAGTGGACGGACATTTAGACCGTACGATTCTGCACAGGCCATATCACATATAATATTATATCAGTTTTACCATCCGAGTTTGAATTACCAACGCCATTGCATGCTTTGGACTGTAAAAATTAATTAAATTAAATTCCGTTACAAGCTATTTTCAAAACATTATTGACCGAATTAAGAACAATCCGGCCCTGTCGCAATATCTGTATATCTCTAGTCTATTAACCATAAACTAACTCCCTGCCGGTATTGCCAGTTCGTAGCATAAAATAATATTGGGTCGAATTCCCTTCTAAGTAGTCGTCTATCGACTAAATATAAACTATCTTTCAGCTAAATTCATCTTTCGCTTATAAATATTTAGATTTTGTATCTTAAGATATGCTTTCGTTTTCTATAAAAATAATAAGGATTATTTTTTATAGATAAATAGTCTTAATAATGTTTAAATAAGCACAACTAAACACAAACATAACCAGAGCAACCACGGTCTGAGCCAAATGAAGGCAAAATTCCGCTGCAAATAGATCTTGTGGACGGTAAGAGTGGAAGCTTGACTCATCCAGCCAGCAGCCCTGGGAGGTACGGTGGTGTGTGCGTGTAGTCCAGTGAAGGTAGAACAAAATACATCTGCGTTGATTATCTAAAGCACGAGTTTATCACGTATTTTGTGTGGTCCAAGTCAAAAGTTAGTTAATTTCAAAAGTTATAGAGTTAGAGTAAGATATTAAAGATAATATGGGCTATCGTTAAAAATATGATCGTCGGCATAATGTATATTTGGTGTTTAATTGTGATTTCAAAGTAAAAGTAATGTATATCGTTTCTGATGTTATAAGGTAATAATATCTAATGACGTAAAATTTTTACCCATTTATTTTGTTGTTTGTTGATTTGTACTAATGACTAATTGATTCATAAACGTAAATTAATTTAAATGCGTACAATGATCTCAATAAATTACCAAAAATTATAAACGACAAGTCGTGTCGTAAGTAGTAAAGATAATTTCTCACCGTGGTTTATTTATTTGACAACGTTGCGTGAGCCTTTGACGTAAACACTTGTGTGAAGGAAGAATTTCGCCAAATCATAATAAATTACAAGCTTAGTCAGTCAAAAACGATTATTTGAAAACAATTTGTGTAGCTGGAAGATTGAGATAAAATTTGAGAAATTCTCATTGTCATTGTCAAAAATCACTCACAAATTTCATGAAGTATGCTCACTAAGCTTTTGTATTCCTCCGACTTACTTATCTTGTGATAAAAGTAAAACGTATAAAACTAAGGCCAGACTATTAATATTTGTCCCTGTAGTTTCGGGATTAAGAATAGAGCTACGGTATCCCCTGCCTGATCGTAAGAGGTGACTAAAAGGGGGCTTCTGGGGTGGCGGGCGGTAAGAGTGGGAGCTCGAGCAGGAGTCGTGTGAGTGGCCGCATGCCGCCGTAAGCATCTGAAGGTGCAGGAGAGCACATCGCTCTTCTGAAGATGGGCCTTTACGGGGAGCCGTGCGCGGAGGACACCGGTGCGTTCGACTGGAGTCCTCCAAGAGCACAGGCAGGCCACCGAGGGGTTTTAGTGTGGTACAAATCCCATATTACCAGGTATCCTCTCCCAAGGTGCCCTTATGAAGATTTACCCCCAAATACCAAAAACAATACTATTTTTTGTGTCATTCTATGCACAAACAGCATTTAGTTTTTTGTGGCATAATATCTACTATTATATTTTTCACGCTATACAAAATATCATTATAAGAAAAGTAATGAAAGAAAAGGAGCAAAAATTAATAATTTTCGCAAACATGCGCACACAAAAGTTTTTATATTTATTATTTCGCCATATTTTTTTCAGTGATATATACAAAAAATATTAAAATAAAATAAGCTTTATCAATATTGTGAAACGTTTATATTTATCGAATGTATGAAATTATTGATTTTTTTACCTTATTTTATACGTTGGATTCAAGTAAGATACAAAGTCTGTGATATCTGAATATTAGCTAAGATTACGGAATGCTACTGCTCACCACTTTCTGAGAAATTTAAATCCGTGTATATTCACATAGGGTAATTAATGATTTTATCTCTTAGTGGTAAAACCGCAAGACCTATATTTATTGAATGTATGAATAATGACCTAACGTTTATATTTATTGAATGTATGAATCGCATTAATGTTTTTTTTTTTACCTTATACATATTGTGCGTTGGATTCAAGTAAGATACTAAGTCTGTGATATCTGAATATTAGCTAAGATTACGGAATGCTACTGCCCACCATTTTCTGAGAACCTTAAGGCATAGCTAATGTGTTAAATATCTCTACAATACGTTAAACATTCAAATCATAATTTTTAGTAAAGTAAATAGGAATTATTCAATAAACCCCGGTTGAATATCAAACGGTCAGTTACCAAGCGTCTGTTGATTTTAGAAATACCAACTTCTCCCAGCTTCTCTAAGTGTATTTAACACTGAGTTCATTTCCATTGAATGCGGAATGAATTTTATTTCTCCTCGACTTACAGTTTTTGTGAAGTATTGTTATTTGGAACAAATCGAATGAATACGAAATACTACTCGTATTGTTTCATTGTATGAGGTTGTAAATGTCTAATGAGTGATGATGATGAAGTTTTTTTTTATTTGAATGGAGTAACAGACGAGCATGCAGGCCACGTGGTGTTAAGTGGTCGCTGCAGCCTATGGACATCTACATACAACCTCAAGCAAGCATAGGTAAGTCTTGTCTGAGGTCGTATGCAGTTGCGTTGCTACTGCGGAGGCTGGTGGTCGCCTCATGTAAGTGTGGTCGGCAACTGCACCTTTCCACCGAAACACAATAGAAGTATAACAACAGCAAGATAAGTTTTAATATTGGTTCACGGCAGAAGTGGGTGCAACGGTGGTACTTCCTCGGGCGAACCATAATAGTTCTACCACCTACAGAAACAGGTGTTTACAAAAGTATTTTATATGTATCTTACATATTTATAAAAACTTAATCATATTTTTTTTTATAAAAATGTACATTTACATCAATTTTATTATTATATTTATCTGATTCTAAATTACGCCTTTTAAAAATTAACATTGATTACAAACACATATTTGGTGCATTTCCTTTGTACAGATAATTATATGCACGGTATTTTAAATTTAGAAGTATCTGTCATTTTAATCATTTTTTATATACTTTCGTAATTACTAATACTTCTAAGTTTTAGGATAATACAAAATTTGAATATAAATTTATTCAATAACCCCAATAACCCTTACTTGAGTATCAAATGGTCAGTTTAACAGCGCCTGTTGACTTTAGAAATACCAACTTCTCCAAGCTTCTGTGAGTGTATTTAATACTGAAAGTTTTGGTTCATTTGCATTGAATACGGATTCAATAACTTTTGCCGTTTCAAATTAAGATAGGAAGCTGTTAGAAACCAGATTGCATAATGGCCGAGCGAATTTCTGGGATAGCAAGCTAAAACCTCCAGCGCGCAACTCTGACAAAGAAATATGTTAAGTGCGCATTTATCGCTACTCCACACACTGTGGTTACCGTGCATGCCTGAGAGAAGCTCAATATTTCTCCAAGCATGATGTCCACCAATCCGAACTTGGCCAGCGTAGTAAACTGTGTCTTAACTCCCTCTCACTTCCGATAGAAGACGTGTGCCAAACAGTGAAAATTAAAAGAGATTGAAGGAAAAAATATTTGAAGAAAGAAAGAAAAAATATTTATTTCATATTAGGAATACAAAATATTTGCTTAATGAATGTTATTTTTTCCCGATCTTCGCCTTTAGGTGCCCGTTTGGGCTAGATGTTGAGCTGAGAGAAAAAAGGCGGCGGAAAAAACTCCCAGCACTATTTAAAAAAAAGTACATTATATATTTGAGATAACAGAATGGTTATGGGTCTATAATGGGCACACGTGACAGCTGATCGTGTGAGACACTATCTCTATCACTATTGCATAATAGTAGATTGAATTTGTTATTTTTTTGTTTGTACCTGTCGTGACTGTTTTTTTAACACTTTTAATATGCTACTACTGGGCATACTGGGCATAGGTTTCTTCTGAGATCATTGAGAGCTATTAGGGTTATAGTTCACCAAGCTTGCCGATTGCATTGCGGTGTTGGCTTACGAAATTTTTGTGTAACTCTTAGGTATGTACTGTGCTGGAAGATATCGTAACAAAATACTACAACGTCTTTCCTTACAGTGTAGCAGCAATAAATACTGCAAGTTTTGCATAGAATCAATCCAGTTATATTTTATTCTCGTCCAATAAACTCCAGTATGCCTCAGTACTTGATGTCTAAAGTTTTCGAGCAGTATATATTGCCAGTGATGATCTAGGGCGCTGAGACTGATCCTTTCCTGTTCGCCTTTTCTACGACTCAAAGTCACTCAACAAGCGATGGAGAAGGCTACGCTTTGTATTTTTCAATGCAACAGAATCCGAAATGATGGTATCTAATCGGGAATGACAGATATATAGTAGTTCTCAAAATCTGCAAGCTGACGTGTCAATGGGCAGACCATACAGTTAAGACAACGACCAATGGGGCCACAACCACAGGCAGACATCCAATCAGGTGGACAGACGCCTGAAGAAGACAGCGCTAAGCTGAATTCAAACGGCTCAGGACCGGATGGGTTGGCGACGAAGCCTATGTCCAGCAGTGGACATAGGCTACGTCAGGTCAGTACCCTGGGGGTTTCGGGGTGATAAATCGATCCAGCAGGTTTTTTTAGAAAATTGCCGTTGTTCGGAGAACAAATTGCATTTTAAGTCTGCGCAGGCGCTAGCGCCTCAATCTACGACCGCGCGGGGTGCGCGGGGAGAAGAAGCCACTTGGCTTTGTTGGCGCTCTGTGCGACGGACGACTCCATACTAATATTATTTCATTTCTTAATTCAAACGAAATACCTACATTGTATGTCAAGGATTAGTTCAATTATATCTTTTCTTTTGGACTACTGGATTTCATTGAAGAGCCCCACCAAGTTTTTGGCGACCGTAAAAATCTGCAAGATTCGGATAAATTTGCAACAAAACTGGCAACGGCGAAGCGAGAACAAAGAACAAAGGAATTACGTGGCGTGTGAATGTCAAGTTGGCTTCTCTTATTGAGGTGTGCTTGTTCCTTATCTTTTCGATCTTTCTTACCTATCCGCAATAATCCTTTCGTGTAGCTTGCCTGAGTTCAAATATTATCTTCTAATTATTTAAATTTCACAATTACGTACGTACTACTACTGTAACGAACGGGTATTACGGTAAAATTTTACTTCGCAATTTTTATTTCTATACGTTTCTTTCAATTTCATTTCTTTCTTTCATAGCTTTAATCAATAGTGAATTTAAAGTAATAAATATTTAAACAGTTAAAATTAAAGTCTCAGACCAATTAAAGTGTTTTAAGTGGAAGAAATATTTACGTAATTAACGTTACTTTCCAAGTGAACCTAATAACAAGGTTTTCTTTGCCATTTAATACGGTGAGATTAATTTAAAACTCGTGTCAATTCCAGGGTGATTGAAGGAATACGAGCGTTATACCTACAAATATTTCCAAGCCGCTAAAGGGTCAAACGTCATTCCACGAGTATATACCAACCTATAGTGCTATCGTATCGACATCACAGCTGTTTGTGAGCAGGTTTGCTCTCGAAAGGTACCTATTTTTTTTATTTTTATTTTTGCCTTCATTGAAAATGACTGGCACAGATGATTTAAAGGATTTAAAGGCGAAAAGGTCTTCTATTAAAGGCAGACTTACTACTTTCGAAAAATATATTGAAGATTTAAAATCACTAACGACTATTACTAAGTTAAACATTCATGAGACAAAAACCAGATTGAGAAAATTAGAAAAAATATTTGAAGAATATGATTTAATTCAAACAAATATAGAAGTAAAGTATGACAGTTCAGAAAATCAGATTGAGCGGGAGTCAAGCGAGAGTAGGTTTTACAAATGCATAGCTGAGGCTCATGATATTATAGAAAAGCATAACAACAGCGTAGAAGTAGATTCACACAGCTCAGTTTCTAATGCAACGATTCAAAATACGCATGTTAAGTTACCGCAAATTAAAATACCTACCTTTTCGGGTGACATATCAAACTGGTTAGAGTTCCATGATACTTTTTCTTCATTGATTCATGGCAATGAATCTATAGCAAGCGTTAATAAGTATCAATATTTGAAGGGTGCGCTTACCGGTTCTGCAGCTTCAGTAATTGCTAGCTTAGAAATTTCAAGCCGTAATTATGAGATCGCATGGAAGCTTCTATGTGATCGTTATAATGATAAACGCAAGCTAGTTTTTTACTCACCTCAAGGCCTTGCTTGACGTACCGAGCACTGGAGAAAATTCTCTGCGTACTCTAGCTGACCATATTGCTAAACACTTAAGAGCGTTATCTAGTCTAGGTGAAAAAACGGAGAACTGGGATACTTTAATTATATTTTTGTTTGCTGCCAAATTAGATAGTTACACAAGTGCGAAGTGGGAAGAGTATAAAGGATCAATTACCGAGTTACCTAATTTAGATGATTTTTATACATTCCTACGTTTGAGAGCAGATGTTCTTGAAGCGACAGGATCAAGTAGCAAACAAATTACTACGCAGCAGCAAGCGCAGCACCAGCCGCAGCTACTGCACTTCAAACGCTTAAATAAGCAGCAAAGGTCGTTCGTCGCTGCTACTTGTGATAGTGACAAAAACAAAACGAAATGTTTTCTATGTAACGGTGAACATTTAATTTACTATTGCGACAAGTTTTTGGCGATGTCACCGGAAGACAGATTTAATGTGATTGTAAAACGAAAACATTGCATCAACTGTCTCCGTAGCGGACATGTAGCTCCACAGTGCAAATCTTCATCATGTAAACTATGTAAACACAAACATAATTCACTTTTGCATTTCGACAAGTCAGTTAACGAAAATAAAGAATTGATATCTGCTCCAATTTCATTATCAACTAACGTTTCAAGTCAAGTTCTACTATCAACAGCGATAGTCAAAGTTTCAAGTATTAATTCAAACAATTTTATTGAAGCACGTTGCTTACTTGACTGTGGATCACAGTCTTCTTTTTGCAGTAACAATTTAAAAAACAAGCTGTGTGCTCAAACTGAAAATATAAGTTCGGTTTGCGTCACAGGTATCAATAGTATATCTTTTGAAGCATTGCAACGATGTAATATTAGAGTACAATCACTCACAAATGCATTTAGCACATCAGTTAATGTATTTGTTATCAATGATATAACCAGTTCACTTCCTAGTCAAAGAGTCGATGTATCAAAGATTAAGCTACCAAAAAATTTAACTTTTGCCGATCAGACCTATCACATACCATCAAAAATAGATTTACTATTAGGTGCGGACGTATTTTGGGAAATATTATGTCCAGAACAGATAAAATTAGGTCCTAACTTACCAATTTTACAAAATTCTAAGTTTGGCTGGCTAATATCAGGGCCGGTCATGTGTAACAATAATCACATTAATCAGTCAAATATTTTATGCAATTTCAGTCAAGAAATTCGAACGCAATTAAATAAATTTTGGGAATTAGAGGAGGTTCCTCATACGCCGGTACTGTCTCAGGAAGAAATGGAGTGTGAGCGGCATTTCCAGAAGCATACTCGTAGGCTAGAAGATGGCCGTTTTTGTGTCACGTTGCCTCTGAAGACTGAGCCGGAAAAATTAGGTGATTCGTATTACATTGCACTCAAAAGATTTGAATCACTGGAGCGACGTTTTCGTAGGCAACCTGATGTAAAGACCCAGTATGTCGCGTTCATAAACGAGTATGAAGCTCTCGGACATCTGTCGCGTTGTGAAAAACAAGAAAAGGCTGTTTATTTACCACATCACCCGGTATTAAAAGAACAGAGTGAGAGTACAAAATGTAGGGTTGTATTTGACGGTTCATGCAAAACTAAATCGGGTCTATCACTGAATGATATTCTAATGGTAGGTCCTACACTACAAGATGATATCTTTTCTATTTTAATAAGGCTACGACAACATGCTTATGTATTTACAGGAGACATAGAAAAGTTCTATAGGCAAATATTAATTGAACCTAAACAGCGATATCTCCAAACAATATTATGGCGAGAAAATGACTGGGAACCAATACAATATTTGCAATTAAACACCGTGACGTATGGGACATCATCTGCTCCTTATTTAAGTACAAGATGTATTGTACAACTAGCGACGGAATGCAAGGATCCGTTAATTAGCGATATAATCAGACATGATTTATATATAGATGATCTCATAACGGGTTATTCGAACGAAAATGAGTTATGTAATATTTATGAACGTCTGAACGCACAACTCGCATCAGCGGGTTTTAACTTGCGTAAGGTTAAAAGTAATTCCGTTTCATTATTGAATTTAATTTCAAACGAATCATATAATCAAAATTTACAAGATAGTTTAAAAATTTCAACTCGAACCAATACATTAGGTATCGAATGGGATCCTAATTCAGATTCTATTATTATAGCGGTTGAAAAATCGTCAAAGTTATTAAAACAATGCAACAACATACTAACAAAACGTATAGTTCTATCAGTGTCTTCATCTATATTTGATCCACTAGGACTATTAAGTGTTTGCGTAATTACATGCAAAATAATTTTACAAAAACTATGGCTTGAAAAATTAGGATGGGATGACGAAATCCCACAAGATATTTCAGACAAGTGGCAAAATGTTATTAATAATTTAAAATATATTGAGCATTTGTCCATCCCACGCCGAGCTATATGCATTAACCCTGTTAAGGTTGAACTGCATACCTTTTCAGACGCATCAATGAGCGCGTACGCGGCGTGCGTCTATGCACGTTCGATGGACGCTGTAGGGCACATAACAGTGCGACTTTTGTGTGCAAAGACTAAGGTAGCTCCTCTCAAAACGACTACTATACCGCGACTGGAGTTGTGTGGGGCAGTTTTAGCTGCTCGGTTATGCAAGATAGTAACAAAATCATTACGCTGTTCAATTGAAAAACAGTATTTTTGGTGCGATTCTAAGGTGGTACTAGGGTGGCTAAATACGGCTCCACATATATTAAGTACGTTTGTATCTCATCGGGTAGCAGAGGTGAATGAGTTATGCACCAGTAATAGTATGTGGTTATACATACCTTCATCACAGAATCCAGCGGATCTAGCTTCACGGGGTGTTTATCCTCAGGAGTTACCTAATCTTTCGTTGTGGTGGGATGGGCCTACATGCCTAAAACATACTAGCGATCAGTGGGTTAAGCAGCAAAATTTTGAGTCTCCAATAAACTTACCCGAAGTGAGGGTACACCTTTCAAATATCGATACGAATCCGAAGTCAATCATAGACTTTAAGCGATTCTCAAGTTTCACAAAATTGCGTCGTATGTTGGCGTACATATATAGATTTATTGCTAGGTGTAGGAGGGGAGGAAAAGTGTCTGGACCGATAACTGCCGAAGAGTTGGAGGCCAGTGAGCTTAAGTTGGCTCAGTTATCACAATTTGAATGTTTTTCTATGTACAAAAATAATTTCAAAGCTTTACCTGCATTGTATAATTTAACCCCTACGGTTGATGAACAGACAGGCTTGATTCGTGTTGGGGGGAGATTAGAAAACTCACAATATGTTTTTGATAAACGACATCCAATTGTTTTGAGTAACAAACATTATTTCACAGAATTGGTTATGCAATATTATCACATGAAACTAATGCATGCAGGACCGCAGCTCCTTCTTTCAGTCGTGAGAGAAAAATATTGGCCCATTGGTGGGCGATGCTTGGCGAGACGTGTATGTAATAACTGTGTTACATGCAAACGAATGAAAGGAGCAGCTGCCAAACAAATCATGGGTAATTTACCTTCTGTTCGATTGTCACCAGGGTTTCCTTTTGAAATAACAGGAATAGATTACGCAGGACCATTTCTAATTTTGAACAGGAAGGGCCGTGGTGCCAAATTAATCAAATGCTATCTTTGTGTTTTTATTTGTTTCAAGGTTAAAGCAGTCCATCTCGAGCTAGTTAGTGATTTGACAACAGAAGCTTTTATTTTGGCACTGCGACGCTTCATGTCTCGACGTGGAAAGCCTCTTGAAATATTTTGCGACAATGGTACCAATTTTGTTGGCGCAAGTCGAGAAATTGCTGCCCTTGTCAAGAATTGTTCCGAATCTGTGTCAGATCTGGCCAATGAAGGTATAATATTTAAATTTTCACCCGTCTATGCTCCTAATTTTGGAGGTTTGTATGAAGCAGCTGTGAAGTCCGCGAAATTTCACCTTAAAAGAGTAGTAGGTAGCGCTCATTTCACATTTGAAGAACTTACGACACTATTTTGCCAAATCGAGGCTATTTTGAACTCAAGGCCGCTAGTACCCATGTCTTCCGATCCAAACGATCTTGCACCCCTTACTCCCGGGCATTTTCTCATAGGAAGGCCACTTACTTCACTGCCGTCACCTGACCTACAGAATGCAAATCCGAGACGTCTTCACCGATATGCTCTCATCGAGCAAGCAAGACAACACATGTGGAGCAGATGGAGCCGTGAATACATTTGTGAACTACAGCAGCGCACTAAATGGCAAACCAGATCCCCGAATATCGAGCCCAATCAACTAGTGCTGATAAAGGACGAAAGTAGCCCACCTATGAAATGGCCTTTAGGAAGGATCACTACGATTTACAAGGGATCCGATGGTGCTTGCCGTGTAGCTGACATCAAAACTCGCAAAGGAATCATCCGACGAGCTATCAACCGAATTTGTCCACTTCTCGATAATCATTGAGTATACGAACTTCTTCATTCATTCAAGGAGGCGGAGATTGTTCGGAGAACAAATTGCATTTTAAGTCTGCGCAGGCGCTAGCGCCTCAATCTACGACCGCGCGGGGTGCGCGGGGAGAAGAAGCCACTTGGCTTTGTTGGCGCTCTGTGCGACGGACGACTCCATACTAATATTATTTCATTTCTTAATTCAAACGAAATACCTACATTGTATGTCAAGGATTAGTTCAATTATATCTTTTCTTTTGGACTACTGGATTTCATTGAAGAGCCCCACCAGCCGTTTTATCTGTAGTTTCAACCATAATCAACTTAAATATAAACTGTAAAATATGACTTTACTAGATGTCCGGAAACATCTATTGGAGAGTATTAACAATATTGTGACGTAGAACGCCGTCAAACTTCATCCACCGTTCAGACAATTAACAATAGCGATTTGAAAGTCCTTTATAAGAACTTCGTCAAACTAATCTTTCTTAGCCGAATAGTAACGTGGGCTGACTGCGGAGCAAGAGAACTGAGTTTTAACCTCAATCAAGCACTTTGCGCTTTTTTGTGACTATTACTTTTGTTTGAAATTAAACCAAAAAAATCAATAATTTTTATGCGAGCAACGCTCGGTCGTCCGGGTACTAATAATATAGAAAACAGTTCCAATGCCATGCATACTAAATATGTATCTAGTTGTGTTTCCGTACGTGTTGGCTGAAGTTTGTTAATGACTTTTATCGGATGCATATCAGTTGTTTGTTTAGGATTTATGTTGGCTAAAGTTCTTCGTGTTTAATTTAGAGTAATAGTTTATTGTGTAAATAATCTACGGGATCTCTGTATAACTGTTCATTTGAAGGCGAAGTACTCATTGATACTTTCGGAGTAAAAGTGTGTTTCTTTGTTTGTCGTTCTCTCACGCCACGTGCTTCGAATTGTCCTGATTTTTTTATGGACATCTATACAGGAAAGTGACATAGGTTAATGACTTGATATATAATGTAATAAAATAACTAATAATCCTTATGATGAAGAGTCAAAATACAGGTCGATCTAATTTTCGATCAGTCGTCACTCGATTTAATTTTGTTTTATTACTTTTTTGACGGAAATGGATAATGTTTCAAATTTAACCATGAAGATTACTTCAAATGTGGATACTACTGATTTGTAAATTAATTAAATTAAATTAACGTTTCACACTCATAGCCCCACAGTAGGGTAGGTATACCCTTTGTCGTGGGTACCATGGACACATACAAAGACAGAAAAACTAACACCCAGACCAAGAACCCAAATTTAAACTCATCATTCAAATTTCTGACTCTCCAGGAATCGAACCCGGGACACTCCGATCGGCAGTGCGGCATGGTAATAATTGTTTGTGCCAATTTTCTTAATGTATGGCCATTAATTATACTTTTTCATAGAATTAAGTTTTAATATTAGCTAAACAAATATGTAGATGGGCGGCAAAATACTCCAAGAGATAATCTAATTAACGATGACGCATTAGCTGCCCCAATTCTATTATCTTTGGTGGCAGGTGTGAGAAATAACATTCTTGCGGAAAATTAAGTTTTTCCTTTAGTTCGGTTATATCACGTTTAATAGTAATATCGATGATAGATAGTCCATATGTGATATACCGTATGTATTGATGTAAAAGTTGTTGTGTTCAAATATTTTGTCAAGCCCAAGCCAAGCCTTTTAGCGAGTAAAACACAGTAACCCATTTTTCTTCTAATTAGAGCTGCAAGTCGAGGTTTATTGGTTCTATGTGTAAATTTTTTTAAAAGAGTACAGCTGGGAGTTTTTTTTTTCACCGCCTTTTTCTCTCAACTAACATCTAGGCCAAACGGGCACCTAAAGATGACCAGGAAAAAATGGTATTCATTATGCGAATATTATTTGTATTCCTAATCCAAACTTAATATTATAAAATTGAAAGTAACTCTGTCTGTCTGCTACTCGTTCACACTTAAACCACTAAACCGATTTTGATGAAATTTATCATAAACATAGAAAAGACGTTGAGAAAGGACATAGGCTACTTTTTACCGCGGAAAATATCTCACTCCCACTGGAAGCAAATGAAATGAACGAAATGAGCCGTGTAGTGTTATAAATACACTACATGTTACTCCTATTACTTACTTCATTCACGTCCATTATCATATTTTATAACTTATATACTTTTGTCTTATTCTTATACTTTGCTTTTCCTTTATTATTTCTTTACAAAATTATTTACTTTCTGTGTTTGTTTATTTACATTTTGACACAGCTATCGAAATACGCAACAACGACGCAAAAACGACGGGGTGTTATAAGTTTGACGTGTCTGTGTGTGTGTGTGTAAATGTGTATGTGTCTGTCTGTGGCATCGTAGCTCCCAAACGAATGATCCGATTTTAATTCGGTTTTTTTATTTGAAAGGTATATCAATCGAGAGTGTTCTTAGCTATGTTTAGTGGAAATCGGTTCAGGTCTTCAAGGTCATCAGGTCGTTTGTTAGGTGTTATAGGATTGTTACACGCTCAGTTTACTTGCAAGCATATGTGGGATCTCTGGTCTGATGATAGGGCTCGAAGGTAGGAGACGTAACCCTGGTCTACCTTTTAGTAAACCCTTCGAGTTTGGGCTCGTTGAATTTGTCTTGACTAGTTCTCTTCATGTTTCTTATTGACGAGGACCTGATGCTGGAAATGGGATGTGGCGGATGAAACCCTGGAATGCCGGAATGAAACGGATAAACCGATTTATATTTTTGCTGAAAATCTAGAATGACCAAAGTTTAATCTTTATTGTTTCTCAATCTGTGCAATTCTCCCAGAGCCAGTTTGTCATGAGGATTGTTAAACAGCTTTCTTTGGTCGAGATCGCATATAGCGAACCCATCTAAACTTTTTACGCGGCTTAAAGCCACGTAGGCTTGGCCTTTTGCAAAAGTTTTTTTGCCCAAATATACTTTTATACCAAATAGCTTTTACCCAAATAGCCTTTTCACTATAGTTCCTTGTAACTTATGTACAGTAGATCGGTTCCGTTTAAAAAGCTTGAAATAAAAATTAAATTTAAAAATTTAAAAACCCCCCGACCAAAAAAATTAACTCTAAAAACTAGCAAATAATATTATAAACCTATTATAAATATCTTCATCACATCATTTATTTAATTAGTTTTACGGCATTGTATAAAAATCCTTTCAGCCGTTCCATATTAAATGAAAAGAAAAAGTTAATGTTTGGAGGGAATCCGGATCGACAAGGACCAGATATTGTTGGGAAAAGGGGGGACCTCCGGTTCGCTATGACCAAAAATGGTGGTGGAATAAAGGGTGGAAAGGAGGGTGGTCCCCCACTGCGGGCGTAGGAATTGTGGACTGTAAGTTGCGGTTTGAATTAATGGTGGAAAACGAGAAGGATTGGTAAAGGGAACAAACGCACTTACTTGGTGCTGGAGCAGATGGTATGCTCGTGTACTGATGAAGCCTTCTCTTGCCCGGGAACTGATGTTGTCTTTCACACTTATTTATCACTTGAAGTCAGTTAAATCACAAAACTATTGACAGCGGTGATGGCGGCGATGCAGCGAGTCTGATGACCACGTGTTAGGTGGCTTGCGGTGCGGTTGTCACTAGAGGACTTGCATACGCGTCGGCGGCGTGCGCGTCGGCGGCGGGACGAAGGCAGACTGACTTGATAGATCTTCCTGATCCATATTATGTAATAGTGCGCTTGCGGGGAAGAGAGGGAGGGTGAAGGGGAGGGAGGTGAAATGACTTAATTGGCGCGAACATCCCCCCGGCCTTGAGGTCTCCTCAAATAGCGAATTAAAAAAAAATAAACATAAATATATACAGCGGAGTTAATATCATATAGAAAAAACTATATATGCGGTGAACAGAGGCGATGCGATGAATATAATTAGTAAATTAATAAAAATATTATAATAGCGGGATAAGAATTATACTTAAACTATAACTTATAAAATATAAACTACATAGGCATATAGAAATATTATTGTGTTGGTAGAGGGCAAAGTCTAACAATGGGCCGCTGCAAAGTGGAGCTCTTAGTCTTCACTTGTGCAACGCGCACCACACCATCCCTACCAGGAAACAGTTCAGTGACGACGCCTAGCGGCCACTGAAGAGGCGGAGCGTTATCCATATCGATAAGAACAACGGTTCCTACAGAAATGGAATTAATAGAATGTTTATTCCACTTTTCTCTTGCTTGTAGTGTATGTAAGTATTCTGATCTGAAGCGCTTCCAGAATGACTGAACTATCGAATCAAGCAATGAAAAACGTGATAAAAGATTAATGCGTTCTTTACTAAGATCCGCGGCGGGTAAACATCCAAGTGGATTAACAGCGAGGAAATGCGCGGGCGTAAGTGCAGTAGGTTCCGCCGGATCGCTACTTAACACGTAAAGCGGTCGTGAATTTAATATGCGTTCGACCTGAGTGAGGACAGTAAGCAACTCCTCATACGTGAGAATTTGCTTACCTATGACGCGAAATAAATGATACTTTACTATCTTTATATTTGACTCCCAAAGCCCACCAAAATGTGGCGCGTTTGGAGGGTTAAGTTTCCAAGTGATGCGGTTATCAGAAAGGACCTGATTAAATACCTTGTAATATTCGTCTGAACGTAAAAAGGAATGAAGTTCCTTCAAGTATGAACGCGAAGCAATAAAATTAGTAGCGTTATCACTATAGATAAACTTGCATGGACCTCTACGAGATATAAACCTCTTGAATGCGTCTAAGAAGCTGGCAGAACTTAGATCCGAGGCCAGCTCTAAATGAACTGCTTTAGTGACGAGACATATAAATAAGCATAAGTATGCTTTTTGACTGCGAACGCCGCGCCTACGTGTCAACGTGATGTTAAGAGGACCAGCGTAGTCTACCCCCGTGTGTGTGAAAGCGTTGCACTGCTCGAGTCGGCAAGCAGGCAGCGCGGACATCATCGGGTGCGCTGCTTTAGGTTTATGTCTAAAACAAACATTGCATTTATGGACGCGATAGCGTACAATGCGTCGTGCAGATAATATCCAATACTTCTCACGCAACGCGGCGAGTAAATATTGCGGGCCAGCGTGAAAGTTTTTATAGTGATAATAATCTATTAAAAGATCTATTATATGACCACCCTTTGGTAATAATATTGGATGTTTTTGCGACTCTGGTAAAGACGAATATTGAAGACGTCCACCCACATGAAGCAGATCGTCTGCGATAAACGGAGTTAACTTGCGTAAGGCAGAAGAGCAAGGACGCCCCTTTTGAATTTTAGTCAAATCCTCCGCGAAAGCGTTAGATTGTACCACTTTAATAATAGTTTTCTCTGCGTATTCTAAGTCAGAAGCGGTTATAGTTTTATTACGCGGTAATTTTTTTATAAATTTCAGTACATAAGCTACGGATCGGAGATATTTATTCCATTTTGAAAATTTTAAACTAAGAGTGATAAATGGATGCTCCGGACTATTACTAACGGTACATGTTACAGTTTTTTGTTCCGGTAGATCGGTGGTAGATAGTGAAGATGATTGTATTGGCCACTCACTCCTCGGTGAGGACAACCAAGCGGGACCGTGTAGCCACAGATCACAATTTATTATTTGTGACGGCAATAAACCGCGAGAAATATAATCGGCGGGATTTTCAAAACCAGCCACGTGAAATAAATTATCAGGAGATAAAGAAGACTGTATTTGCGAAATGCGGTTAGCCACAAATGTGTTAAACCTGTGGGGTGAGGAGCGGGCCCAACAAAGGGCGACTTCAGAGTCCGAAAATGCATAAATGTTACTAACAGGATGCCTAGCGGATAGCGTGTCATGTACGGTACGCAGTAAATTAGCGAGTAATACTAAGGCGCATAACTCGAGCCGAGCTAACGAAATAGTTTTTAGCGGAGATACTCTTGACTTAGAACAAATCAGCGTTACCACTGGTGAGTCATCATCATTAACGATGTGCGAATAAATCACGCAGCCATACGCCTTTTCACTGGCGTCGGCGAACGCGACTAGCGAGACTTGGGAATTTTTATTTATACCCATATGGCGAGGAAACCTTAATTTCGATATCAAAGGTAACTCTGAAATATATTGTTGCCATGCAGTGACAACGTGAGCGGGCGGAGCCTGGTCCCAGTCAAGTTTGAGAACCCATAAGGTTTTAATGAGAAGCTTAGAAAAAAGAATTACTGGACCCACGAGCCCCAGAACATCATACAAGCGAGCGGTTGCGGACAAAATAGAACGCTTGGTACAAGCGAGCGGCGGCGGCGAAACTAGAAAAGAAAAACAATCAGTTGCGGGGTGCCAACGAAGACCCAATACCTTAAAAATACTTTGGTCGTCGAATGAGACCTCGTCAAGCTGACGGTGCGTTGCGGGGATGTGCTGTAAAAGCTCTTAACTGTTACTAGTCCATTTAACCAATTCAAATCCTCCACGCTGAAACATTTGAATTAGTTCAGTGGCTACGTCAACGGCGCTGTTGACGCAGGGCGCGCAGGACGCGATATCGTCCATATAAATATCTCGTTCGACCACCGAAGCAGCCAAAGGATAGGACTCCCTCTCCTCGGAAGCCAACTGACGTAGTGTGCGTAGCGCAAGAAAAGGAGAAGAGCGTAAACCAAAAGTCACACGATTAAATTCGTATGTTTGTATATCTTCCTCATTAGAAAAGCGATAAAGAATGCGTTGAAACGCGCGGTGCGATTTTTGTACTTCAATGCATAAATACATTTGCCTAACGTCGGCAAAAAAGGCGATGCGATAAACTCGTACGTTTATTAAAATATTAAAAATATCAGACTGTAAATTTTGCCCACTATGTAAAATATCATTTAATGAAATGTCATTGTCTGACTTAGCGCTTGCGTCGAGTACTATTCGCAATTTAGTTGTACTTTTATCATTACGTATGACAAGGTGGTGCGGGAGATAAAAGCAAGGTTCCGTAAAATTATTTGAAACAACTAATGATAAAAAACCCTTGTTGATGTATCTTGAATGACGTCATTGTAGCGGGAGCGAAGATCGGGACATTTATTAAAAACGTCTCTCTAGGAGCGAGAAGCGTTTTTTAGCGGTTATAAAAGAATCACCTAACTTATCAGGCGTGTCCTTGAAGGGCAGGGCGACAATACATCGTCCGTTCAAATTGCGACGAGTAGTGGAATTATAAATATTCTCACATTTCTGTTCATCAGGACTCAAAGTTTTTTGCGGCAGCTCCTCTAACTTTAGCGACGTTTGACTTTTATCAATACGAGTAGGATAAGAAACTAAAGAACGCGGCATGCATGTAGGAAAGTCGATATCTGCGTCTCCCATTATTATGTATCCTAATGACGTTTCTATGGCACTCGGCGATTGCGAATTAATTATTTTATCAGTTAACAAAATTTGTAAATAAGTGTTAACCCCTAATAAAACGTCAATGCCACCTGGTGTATGGAATTGATCGTCAGCTAAACGTAAATTATTTATATAATTAATTTTCGAAACGTCTATTAACGACTCGGGTAATTGTCCAGTTATAGCGGGAACAACTAGCGGTTCAATATGATAAAGTTTATTTTCATCAAAGCGGGAGCTAAACTGCAAAGAAGTAACACCTAAAATCTTCTGCGACACCCCACCGATTCCTTGCGCCTCCCTAACTGGTGTTTTATTGGAGATCGGTAGGTACAAACGTTTGCAACACTGTTTCGTGATGTAATCACATTGCGAGCCAGGGTCCACTAAACAACGCAACAAATATTGGTGTCCGTATTTAGTATGAACTTTAATCTTCGCAGTTCCCAATAATGTAGTGCGGTGCGGCGCATTACCACAATCGCGCGAAACGTTACATGACGTGGATGCATTTTTTTCTCCTGGACCTTGTTCTACCGAAGGCTGATCGACCTTATTCCTACTACTAACAAAATGAAGTAGCGTATGGTGCGAGCGGGAGCAATACCTACATCTACGCTGCGACTTACAAAAGGGAGTGGCGTGTTTATTACTTAAACAATTAGTGCAACATTTATTTCGTTTTACAAAATTGTACCTGTCCTGTGCATTTATTTTTAAAAAATGCGGACAGACAAATAGGTGTTCGTGATCACCCGATTCACAGAAAATACATGACCGATTCGAATCTGTATTAATAAAAGTTTTGCTTATATTTTTAGCGGGAGCGGGAACAAAATTACCTTTAATTTTATGGTTGTTAGACGTATGCGAAGTATTTATTGTATGGCATAAAGCCCTATTCTGGTCATGTAAAAACTGAACCAAAGCGGAATATTTAGGTATATTTATGTTGCGACATGACATTTCGAACGACTTTACGGTATCGTTATCTAATTTTCTAAGCGCGATATTTAGAAATAGAAAATCAGATATGTCATCAATATTAAGTTGCTTAAGAGCGTTAATAGAAGCATCAAATTTATCCATAAATATTTGATAACCAGCGGATGTGTTAGTGTTTACGTTCTTCAGTTCTAACAGCTGACTGACGTAGGTAGTCGCGAGCGCACGCTCGTCGTTATATCTACGTATGAGCGCGTTCCATATCACAGAATAGTTTTCAGCTGTAGGCATTAAGCCTGAGCAGATTGATAATGCCTTATCACTAAGTTTACTAACAAGATAATAAACGCGTTCAGCATCTGTTAATTGCTGATTATCATGAACTAATGTTTTAAATTGTTGGTAGAACATAGACCAGTGTCGTATGTCACCATTAAAAGAAAGTAATTCTATGGGCGGAAGCGATGGTATAATTTTTGTAGGTAAACTATTCTGTGATTTACTTGAAGATGAAGCGTTTAATTTTGACACTTGACTTTTAATACGACTATATAGATCATGAAAAGATTTCCACGATCCGAAATCTACTTGCGCATTCGGATTTAATTTTAAATTTGTAACATTATAAGATTCTAACGTGTCCTTGAACTCAGTACGCAAGTATTCAAGGTCAGATGCCGTGTCAAGAAATGTGTCCTGTTCGTCTGACGAACTTAATGCACTTATAGATAAATCATAAATTTGTTGTAAACGTTCGTAAATAGAATTTCGTTTTGCAATTAATATTCTCAAACTAATTTCGTCATTTGAAATCGCTTCAGATACAATTTTACCTTTAGTAGACATTTTGTCGTGAACAAGATAAATCAGTTAAAACAGTTAAGATTATAAAAATTATGTATGGCGTAATGAATGAATACGTAGGTAGTTCCTAGCGAAACAACGATCGCCGGTCGCGTCGGCTCCGGCAACCACAAATATGGCGGACTTCAATTAATGAAAAATAGAATGCGTACCTATGAGGTGTAATTTCGATTACAAATATAGGTAAATAATGGTGCGAATGGTGCGAATGCGCTTTGCAAAAATAATAATATACCTACGTGAGCGGTGCGTTATTAATATGCGGGATATAAAATAATCGTAGATATAATACTTATTTGCAAAAATAAATAGCGGATGGTGCGGTGTGTTTTGCAAAAAGAATAATAATATACCTACGTGAGCGGTGCGTTATTAATATGCGGGATATAAAATAATCGTAGATATAATACTTATTTGCAAAAATAAATATGAATAGGCACTTATAATATATTACATGAAATACATATGTATGCGTATTTATGAGATTAAATAATTAACCCGGGTGATGTGACCAAACTATTGGCTCGAAATGCGGCTCGACTGGACCAAAAAAATTGGAGGGAATCCGGATCGACAAGGACCAGATATTGTTGGGAAAAGGGGGGACCTCCGGTTCGCTATGACCAAAAATGGTGGTGGAATAAAGGGTGGAAAGGAGGGTGGTCCCCCACTGCGGGCGTAGGAATTGTGGACTGTAAGTTGCGGTTTGAATTAATGGTGGAAAACGAGAAGGATTGGTAAAGGGAACAAACGCACTTACTTGGTGCTGGAGCAGATGGTATGCTCGTGTACTGATGAAGCCTTCTCTTGCCCGGGAACTGATGTTGTCTTTCACACTTATTTATCACTTGAAGTCAGTTAAATCACAAAACTATTGACAGCGGTGATGGCGGCGATGCAGCGAGTCTGATGACCACGTGTTAGGTGGCTTGCGGTGCGGTTGTCACTAGAGGACTTGCATACGCGTCGGCGGCGTGCGCGTCGGCGGCGGGACGAAGGCAGACTGACTTGATAGATCTTCCTGATCCATATTATGTAATAGTGCGCTTGCGGGGAAGAGAGGGAGGGTGAAGGGGAGGGAGGTGAAACGACTTAATTGGCGCGAACAATGTTTCTTATTTCAATTCATAGATTAATAAAGTATGGTATTGTCTTATTACCTATATATATACCTATTGTATTATTTACCTTATTAAGGTGATTAGTAAAGTATGGTTTTGGCTTATTCATATTTTGTATATTATAATTAATATCGAAAGTAACTTTGTCAGTCTGTCTGTCTGCTATGCTTTCCCGCTTAAACTACTGAACCAATTTTAATGAAACTTGGAACACGGATAGAGTGGATCTTGGGAACGGACATAGGATGGTTTTTATCCTACGGGAACCTTTAAAACGGGTCCACGCGGGCGAAGCCGCTGGTGGAAGGCTAGTATGAAATAAATATTTCGACTTTGACTTTGATTCGTTACATAGGTTCTATTATTGAGCAGCGACAGCCTAGCGGTAAAGATACGATCTTCGACACAGAGGTACCGTGTTCAAACCCCGGCGCACACATCTGACAAAGAAATTCGTTAAGTGCGTAGGTATTTATCGCTACTCCACGAAAGTATTGTCACATTTAATTGATTAATACGTGTTCTTATGTTTCGTTCATGATTGAGAGAAACCCATAATTTTTCGAAAGTATGGTATCCGCACTTGGCCAGCGTATTGATCTATGGCCTAAATCCGTCTCACTTCTGAAAGGAGACTTGTGCCCAGGAGCGGGACACAAAAAGGTTGGAAAAAATGTATGCAATAGAGCAATTCGATACCCTGAGAGCGCATGCTGACATACATAGTTCTAAACTGAGCGTTATATAAAATTTGTCGAAAGTACGGCTATCTTCGTCCACTACACCTTAACTATACCAATTTCTTAATCCATACCAATTTCCAGAGAAGACTATATGAAATGAAAAAATCTAAATGAACACTCTCACTCAAACCATAATGTTCTTAGCTAAAACACCAAGCCTTTTAGGGAGTAAAAACAAAGCGACCCTTTGTTTACTCGGAGCCGCAAGCCGAAGCTTATTGGTTACAGTTCTATGATTATATATATATATATAAGAGCATCGATAGCTTGGTGGTTAGCTGCAACCCTTTTCGCGTCCCACTGCTGGGCACGTGTCTCTCCCCATTTTTGAGCAGGCATGGAGCTTACTCCAGCACGCTGCTCCAATGTGGGTTGGTGGAGATGCGAGCGTATGGCCAGCCATTTGTTAGATATTTTCTAACCTCCCATAAGACCTTGGACATGGTTAAACAACCGTTATATATAATAACCGGTACCGACGGCTTAACGTGCCCTCCGAAGAACGAAAACGCGCTTGAAATTTGCCACTAATGGCCACCCATCTGATATCCAACCGCGCCGCGTTTGTTTTACTACGTAACTACGTGAGACAAAGGTCCCAACAGTGCAATGCAAAAGAGACGAAACAATGCCAATTTCGTGAGAAGACTTGTTAAAATAAAAATAAGTCACAACTAAATGTTTTATGTTGTAACCCCAGCCAAGCCTTTAAACAAGTTTAGTACTCGTAAAATACAGGACAAGAGCCTTAGTTTTTATAAATAAGCCGTAAGCCGGGCTTATTGTTATACTAGTAAGTACACGCATGCAATTAAGGTAAATCGCTTCTAGAGTTTACTGTCGTAAAGTGGTGGAGTATCAGTTGGAGTTTTCTTTGTTTTGAACTAAGCACATGAATGTGCGTACTATGCGTACTATGTGACTATCTCCATACAAGAAGCGCATGGCTCGGCGGCTAGCGTAGAACACAAGCGGTCTATGCAGCTAAGACATCGGGCGCGGTCGGGTGTGAGATGGGTGACCGTTAGTGGAAAAAAAAATCATGCGCGTTTCCGTGCTTCAGAGGGCACGTTAAGCCATCGGTCCCGGTTGTTGTCGTTAAATAACAGTCGTTAAACCATGTCGGAGGCCTTATGGGCGGTTTGAAAACATCCGGTTGACCACTAACCCGCATCTCCACCAACCCGCATTGGAGCAGCGTGGTGGAGTAAGCTCCAGGCCTCCCCAATACGGGGGAGAGACCCATGCCCAGCAGTGGGACGCAAAAAGGGTTGCAGCCAAGCACATGAATGTTATTGTGTTTATTACAAAGATTGTAATGAAGTAATTGTAATAATTCACAAAGCCTTCCGCCCGCTGCTCCGGCTGAGGCTATCCGTTTGTTCCATTGCAGGTGTTAGCTCACAAGTGAGAGGAATTTGGGCCATTTCCACTACGCTGGCCAAGTGAAGATTGGCAGACATCATAACTTCAAGAAATTATGGGTTACTCTTAGGCATGCACGATGATGGAAGACATCGTAATTAATTAAATGTCACAATATTTTCCATCACTGTGGAGTAGCAATAAATGCTCCCATTACAACAGAAGTGCACGCCTAGGAAAACGACAAGTACATATTTTATTGTAACAGCGAATTTTATAAAAACCGGCCAAGTGCGAGTCAGACTCACGCACGAAGGGTTCCGTACCATTACCTATAAAAAATCACGTTTATTGTATGGGAGCCCCCTTAAATATTTATTTTATTCTATTTTTAGTATTTGTGTAACAATAGCGGCAACAGAAATACACCATTGCCTTCGATTATCCATAGAAAGTATTGTATTAAGATTGAATGAAAGGTAAATTGTGGTTTCCGATTTATGACGTATTAAAAAAACTACTAACTAGATCTCGTTCAAACCAATTTTCGGTGGAAGTTTGCATCGTAATGTACATCATATATGTTTTTTAGTTTTATCATTCTCTTATTTTAGAAGTTACAGGGGGAGTTACACATTTTACCATTTTGGAAGTGTCTCTCGTGCAAGTTTAGAAAAAAATGATATTAGAAACCTCAATATCATTTTTGAAGACCTATCCATTCCGTTTTTTGCCGTTAGCTACGGAACCCTAAAAAGTAAGTAAAATTCATTTATTTCTAACGGTGAAGATACTTCAATTAGCAAAAACAATATTATCTACTTTCCAAATGGGTCAAAAAGGTTGCAATACCGTTCTCTGAATATTAAAAAATATATTTATCCAACGCCCGAAATATTTAGTAACAGCGTTTATATTAAATTTTAAGTCCATTAACGGCGATCGGAATTACAATTTTTTTTCAACTTGATTTCAAAGCAAGGTTATGGCAACCCGAATAGGATAAATGTGAAGTGTTTGCACCCTAAATGATAAGAAGAAACGTACAGAGAAATTGTTAACTTGGCTGCCTTTTTATGTCCCTATGCTGAGCATGTGTCACCGTCTGTTAGGAATACTGTCACCGTCTGTTAGGAATACTTGGAGTTTTCCTTAAAGTTTTTGGGTTTTTTTTTGTCCCACTGATGGGCATGGGTCTCAAATTACAATACCATACAAATTATCTTTATTGTACACTCAATTATCAATTTATAAGTGAACAATTTAAGTATATGAGATTTAGGTATATTTATGGTAAGTCAAGAGAGAAAAGTTTAAGAGTGATTGGAGAAGTAAGAGTAGAAGACAAATAGTTATACGAGTATGTACCTCCAAGCTTAAAATGCCAGCGGAAGGCGCAGCTTACTCTGTAGTTTTTTTGGCGGGAGCTTGAAAGTTATAGGCCGCAGTCTTATTTTATATAATAATTATAGTGGCTGAATGTGCTACCACAGCAACATCCATTTCGGCCGTGATCAATTATTTTGTGTTTTGCTTAAGGGGAGGGTAGAAAAGAGAAGAGAAGAGAAGAGAAGAGAAGAGAAGAGAAGAGAAGAGAAGAGAAGAGAAGAGAAGAGAAGAGAAGAGAAGAGAAGAGAAGAGAAGAGAAGAGAAGAGAAGAGAAGAGAAGAGAAGAGAAGAGAAGAGAAATACTTTATCTTCGAAACCATGAATATTAGTTTTCCCGCGAATCAATTCAGTTTTATAACTGGTAGAGTATGCGTTTAGCTTTAACAGTGCCGGTTAAATTAAAAAAGTTTTTCTCTAGCACTGGCTCTTAAGTGTTTGAATAAGGCACTTACTTTTAAACGAATGTTTTAATATAGGTATTATTATTTATGCTAGGTATTATCAAACCAATAAAATTTGTCTTTAAGTTTTGGTAGGCATTTCCTAAAGTTTGAAGAGAATTCATTGAACATTTTTCAAATAACTTTGTTTGGTAATAAGTACTCATAGTTTTTGAAATTTGAAAATAACAAACAAATATCACATTTATTTAAAATAATAATCAAAGTTCTAAAACTCTTCACCAGTTGGTATTAAGTTCGGTTTTTATTATTGTTTTAAGCTAATTTTTAACTCTGCTCGGAATCGAATTGAGGACCCTTTGAAATGCAATAAGTGCGACGTGGCAAACACTTCCTGTATCTCCGAAATGGTTAAGCAAAGATTTAGATAGAATCGCTATTTAAAAACCTACATTTAATACCCCATATAATACCTACATAATAATTGGTGGGGTAAGTTTTTTTTTTCACTTCACAATGTGGCACTACAATATGCATTTCGTATCCACCTCATACTTTAAAATTCTAAAAAAGTTGTAGGTTGGTGTTAAAAAAATCTACATACATATATGCATACAGTATGAACTGGTCAAAATCATACCTGTCCTTTTGAAGCAGTGGTAAAAAGGAAAAAGCAGCAAATGAAAGCATTCCCCGAAACAATTATGAGGAGCTTAAGCTCAGATATAATTAGAAAGAGTGAGCGGAGACATAAGGTCGCGTAGTTATTCCTAATTGGACATTTCTACCGACTGTAATTTGACTTTCCTTTATGACGCAAATGAGAGAGTTTTTAATGTTCTTACTTTTTTCGCTTTCGCATATTTTCGTGTTGTTACAGACTCGAGATAATTAAAAGACCTAATTAGGAATATAGGTCAAGTTCGGTGTGAAAGTTTTCTTTAGGCATGTTATTATTTTTTATGTTAAATAAGAAGAAAGTAATTGACCTTAAACGCATTGAGTAAGCTATGGCGATTTCAGCATTAATTAGTACCGCATTTTGCAAATATTTTCACTCATGTTAAGCTTATTTCAAACTACGCTATACTATTGTGCTATATAGAAAAGCAAAGATGCTATACTATATAGCATGGCGTTCACATTACGCGATATTATCGCTAGCGTTTATAGTACATAGCAAGCTCAGTTGACCGCGATCTTTCAAGAGTGTGTGTATTACTTGTAATAATTAATAGCATTGCATGAACTTAGCGCATCGCACCTATTTATACCGTAGAGTAAGCCAATAATATATAGTACAGTACAGGGTGAAGGTGTCTACAACAATGTATGGTACGAGATATTGTTGTGCTATATACTATATGCTATTATATTATAGCGTACTCTGTCATATTTTAAAGAAAAAAATTTTTTTTTTCAAAATATGGCATCAACAATAAACAATTTTTTCAAATAAAACTTCTATCTTTATTTTTAGTTTTAATTCAGCGGTCGGGTTTTCTATTTTATTATCATACCTATTCAAAGATATTCCATTTGACGTAGATCTTCGAGTTTTTTTTTTTCATTTTAACAATATGACATCTGGGTTGTGCTGGGTTAAATTATAATTTATGGCAAAAAGCCACGTCTTTAGTGACACTTACAAGATTTAAACGAATCGTTTAACATATTTTTGATATACATATATGTTATTGTAAATAGAGTCACCTTTTTATTAATTATAAAAAGGTATATTGTGAAGCATAAGAACAGTACACCAGCGTAAGATATTGCGTATAGCGCGACTGTTAGCTATGCGCTATGGGATACGACTGCTGAGCAGTCGCTTAATATACACTTGTGTAATAAGTGCATACAGTGGTTCAGTAATACTGGTTCCTACAGTATGAATCATCAAAATCGGTCATACATGTACATTCAAACATACGTAAACTATAAACATACAGAACATATTAAATTTCAAATCTAGCCAATGTTAGCGCCGCACAATCACGCGATTTCAAATGAACGAATCACACCCAAGCTCGCATATCGCAGCACGATCGCATGTTTCTGTAGAGATACGAGCGTTTGCTCATATCCTTGGCGCGTCTACCCGCCCACATTTCCATTCTAACCTCTTTTAATATGTTCTGTGTATTAACATATTAAACTTGTTTGCGTCGCGCCGTAAAAAGAAAAAAATAACTTTGCAAAAGAGAGCATACCCAAAAATTATTATGAGCTTAAGCTCTGATATAATTAGAAACGGTGAGCGGAGACATAAGGTCGCGTAGTTATTCCTAATTGGACTTTTCTACCAACTGTAATTTGACGTTCCTTTATGACACAAACGAGGGAATTTTTTAATGTTTTTACTTTTTTCGCTTTCTCATATTTTCATGTTGTTACGAACTCGAGATAATTATAAAGCCTAATTAGAACAGATGTAGGTCAAGTTCCGTGTGGAAGATTTCTTTAGGCCTGTTATGATTATTTCACGTCAAATTAATATTTGACGAGGTATAGAAAGATTTAAATTGATGTCAGTCAGTTTCATGAGTAGAACGATCTCATAAAATTCAGTTAGCTTTCTTGGCTATACGGTGTATAGGGCGTCTATCCTTCTTGGGTTTTTTGGGGTGAGGCATCTATCCATATAGGTAGGCATCCATCCCAAAAACAGGGTAGCAAAAAGTTCAATATATCAAAATCTGTCATAATTAGGTGAAAGAAAACAAGTAAAAATAAAGCATTAAAGACCAAACTATCGAGGCTAATAGAAAATATTAATGAAAATTTAATAGTTTTTCAATTATGGAGCAATTTCAAAAATCTATCGCGGTTTTACCCTAAAGATAGCGGTCGTGAAACCTTGCTGAAAATCTAACAAGCGTTTGAAAAACTAATGATACTGCTAAATTCAAATCGCTTTGAATTTTAATTAGCATTGAGCAAGCATTTTCGATTTCAGCACGAAATAGTATCACTATTTGGAAATATTTTCTATGAAAATTGTTCCTTCGAACTTGTATGTTTTGGGTAAGTTAACAGCCGCACATTCTTGGTCTGAAGCAAGACTTCAAAACAAACAATAATATTTACTAACCGTATGATGGAATGTTAGTATAGCGGACTGCCGTTCAACGACCCTGGGTACAATTATCGGCGGAGGTAATGACGACGATAATTGATGAAACATTTTCTGTTCAGTCTGGATGTTTGTGGTTCTGTTATGATAACTATAAAGCCTGCATTTAGTGAAATGAAATGAAATAGTTTATTAACAACCTGGGTAATAATATACACTTGATGTTTGTCATTGTTGTACGGCTGATCGTCATCCGCTTTGGGTGCGCTAAGGTTTGAATGGGCTAGGAGAAAAAAGCGGGCGCAAAAAGTATTACTAATGGAACAAAAAATGCAAAAATTGCTGCATTTCGCAACAGTTGTTTTAATTTTTTTGTTGAATTTGTACCTATCGATTGCAAAAAAAAACATTTTAGAATAACATTTTTTTTTTATTTCTACAATACCATTACCATTTATCATTAGTTACATGATATAAGACTATTGAAGCACAAAGAAAACCTAATAAAGTAATGATACTGTGTAACTGGGATAGCATAATGTGAATAAGGTATCAGCAATCTCGCAAATGGCTTAAACCGTTCTGAAAGGAAACGGTGGAAGTAATATTTAAAATAACATTACCCAACGGCGGGTAAAGAGTGCTGCGAGCTACGTGAATATGGGATCGTTTAGCGAATATAATAATGATTATAAAATGTGCTCATAGTAACTAACGCCCGGGTTATGATCTGAATTTTTCTCTTAATAAACAAACATGAGATGATTTGAGTGTACCGCCTCAGAGCGTATATTTGGCGCGTGTACGGTCGTTTAAGAAAACGCGCTCCTACGCGCACTAGTTTTTGTACCGGAAAATGACAAACCTCGCTGTATTGCGTTCACGCGCTTTAAATAACCAACTTTACGCGCGTAAATTACGCTGATCTGTAACCGCTTTAAGGGTTTTAAAGCGAGCATGGCCCGGTGGCTGGCGTAGAACACAAGCGATCTACGCATCTAAGCCAAACGGGCGCATTTAGTTGTGAGATGGATGACGGCTAGTACTGAGACAACCGACAGGCAATTTGAGTTCCATTTCTTTATTATAAAAGTATGAAGTAGAGGAATTCAAGAAGCATTATTATTAGTTTAATCTTCTAAATAATCTATAGAATTCTACTTTTATCATAAAGCACTTTCAAACTGAATTTTATCTAATACCTTTAAACGAGCAATTCTCTTTTTTTCTTCAACCTATTTTTTTATGTCCCGCTGCTGGGCATTGGTCTCCTTCCCACAAGTAAGAGGCCATAGTCCACCACGCTGGCCAAGTGCGGATTGGTGGACGTCATGCCTTCGAGAAATTATGAATTTTTCTCAGGCATGCACGGCGATGAAGAATATCGTAATCAATTAAATATCACGATATTTTCCGTCACCGTGGAGCAGCTATAAATGCGCACATTACAAATTTCTATGTCAGAGGTGCGCACCTCAGTAGTGGGACATAAAAAAGGTTGAAAAAAAAAATACTACAATATAAGTTACCTTCATCGTCCTATATTAAATTTTATGATTATTATATTTTGTAATGACGTAGCAAAACTTACTTGGCATTTCTGAATTTAATGTACAAAAATACAAAGCTACTTTGGTGTACCAAACCATTATGTATCATTCAGTGAGCAACAAAGGTTTGAAATTACAGTTCCTCGCCCTGCGAAGATTACCTGCATTTTCGCTTTTCCGATTCTCAGGAACAATCGTCCAACACGGAAACTTTTATGAGAAATTGGAACGATTTTTTTAAGGTTCTAAACTCTGCACTTTGTGTTGATGTATACTGCGCATTATCAATAGAAACGATGTTCACTATTTTGAGTCACAAGAAATTATTTAAAAAGATTTTGAAATCTTGCACTGTGTGCAATGAAATGAAATGAAATGAAATGAACAACGTTTACTGATGACTGTTTACAAAAAGAAATAGTGTTTGCGTTTAACAATAATATAGCGACCTTACGCTACTCATCAAGAGATGGCGCCACGGGTATTCCTGAATCACGCTATCGGAGTTTCTGAATATCCGACTATATTATATTATTATACAAGCTCCGAATTAAGTCTGTTGGAGCGCGGCCGCTCCCCGCGCGTGAACACCTCGCTCGGCGGGAGATCTCCCTTTGCCAAAATAGTATTTAAACAGTCTACCTTATTCAGGCATCACTAAATTAAATTATTTACTAAATTATGTATGTACAATTTAATTTAAATTTTTAGTTTATTTTAAAGTTTTAAGAATTCGTTAAAATAGATTTTATCGGATCTTTTAACTGCAGTCGTGTGACAATAATTCTTAATAGAGTCAAAGTTCACCGACAGGTCCCGTAAGTTTCGTAAGGAAATACTCTCTTTACTACGTTGGTAGGTGGTGGGTAGGTGGTAGAACTATTATGGTTCGCCCGGGGAAGTACCACCGCTGCACCCACTTCTGCCGTGAACCAATTCTGATGTGTTTCGATGGAAAGGCGCAGTTGCCGGCTACACTTACATGAAGCGACCACCAGCCTCTGGAGTAGCAGCGCAACTGCATACAACCTCAGACAAGACTTACCTATGCTTGCTTGGGGTTGTGTGTCCATGGGCTGCAGCGACCACTTAACACCACGTGGCCTACATGCTCGTCTGCTACTCCATTCAAATAAAAAAGTGAAGGTTGAGTTGAAGTGACGTTCCCCTAAGCCGCATCTATAATTTCATAGATCCGAATTGCAAGAAAACTCTCCCGTGTATTTCATTATTATTTCACTGAATAGCAAAACTTCAAAGTAAGTATAAAAATTGTAAGATAAATCTGATCCCAATCCTATATAATACGCCTTCAATTGAAAATAACACACCGCTACCTAAAAGGATTATCTTTTGTGTATTTTGATATAATTTAATTTGACAGATGTCCTCAAGAGAAGAATGCGATTGTAAGCTACAACTGATCCAATTCCTGATCGTGGAAGTATAATAGATACGCCTTCAATTGACAATAACACACCACCTTCCGATCACTGCCCGCGGGCTATTGCTGTGGGCTAAGTCATAAGCGACAGCGGTTCCGCTAGTCTCTTAAGTGCAGTTTTCTTTTAAAATTCAAATCGAGATAAATAAGGTCATGTTGTATTATAAAGTCGCTGCAGCCCATGGACATGTACCACCGATTACCATCATCGAACCCATTTCTGCGGATGCCAGCCAGCTTTTGGAGTAATAGCGCAAGATTGCTACTCACGTCGGCTGCATTCGTATTCAGTCTACATGTGCAATCTCAGGTCAAACTCAGGAGAGGAATGAAGCACGCATGGTGCTATGGTTGGCGTAGGATGCAAGTGCTGACTTCCTCGTAGTGACCCCTGGGCAACGTCGTGTCTGACCACCGTAACGGAGTGGCAGACCGGCGGCAAACGAGCGCTGTGCGTATTTGTGATTTTGAGGGCAAATACGAGTCTTTGTGTGTCGACGATGTCGAAACCCTTGCGGGATGCCTCCGGGCGTTTCGCCAAGCCGAAAGGCCCTTCTCAGGGCCAACCAAAAGGCCCTTCTCAGGGCCAACCAAAAGGTCCTTCTCAGGACCAACCAAAAGGCCCTTCTCAGGGCCAACCAAAAGGCCCTTCTCAGGGCCCCCGAGACGCTTCGGTGTCGGAGGCAAGCCGCGCAACATCTGCGGCTAGCCTGTATAGTGCGGCAGCTGACTTCTCGGACTCCGACGTATCCATTTCGGAGACGGCGGCGTCCGAAAGCAGCCTTAAGCGGTCGTACTTGAATCGCAAGTCCGAGGGATCCTCGGGCTCGACGTCCGGCAAGGCGAAGAAGAAGACCAGGAAGACCTGCTCTTCTACTTCGTCAGCGACTAAGGTGGAGGCTGTTCGCCTGGAGCTGAGCTCTTCGCGCCAGCTCGACCTGACAAGGAGGGCGCAGCTCCAGGCGGACCTTGAGGAGAGGGTCGCTGCCAAAGAGCAGCAGACGCGCACCGCTCGGCTCAAAGCCGGATACGGGTCGGCTGTCCTTAGATTTGACAGCCTTTCCGTGGCGGAGCTGGAGCGCATAGCCAAAGAGGACAAGGAGGAGATCTGCGAGGTCGCCTCCAAGTCCTCTAACTTGAAGGGGACCTTCCAGAAGGCCCTGAAATGCCGTGCGGCCAGCCTGCACGGCATCGTCCTCGAACTGTTGCAGCGTACTGCAACAGACGAGACGCGGCAGCTGCAGGCAAGGGTGGACAGCCTGCAAGCGGAGGTCAGCCAGCTGCATACAAAGCTGGCTGAAGCCACGGCCTCACCCGCCAAGGCCCCGACGGCAGAGTCCCTCCCCTGCTCCAACCTTGAGGATATCATCCGCAAGGTTGTCATGGAGGAGAGGGCCTTCACCCGAGCCTGCTTCGCGGGCATAGAGGACCGGCTCCTGCCGGAGAAACGTCTTCGTCCACCGCTTGCGGCGGACAGGACCTCCGGTGGGCCACCTCAAGCCCCGAAAGCGTCCAAGGGCAAGGGAGTGGGCAAGGCCACGAAAGTGGCAGAGCCCACCCCTAGCACAAGCGCGGTGCCCAGCCCTGAGGACACCCTCCTTCCCTCTTCCACTCCGTCCAACATGCCGTGGACGGAGGTTGTGAGGAGAGGAAAGGGCAAGGGCAAGAAAGGGGAGGGGAAAGGAAAGGGTAAGGGCAAGGAACAGGAGAAGAAAACAGCCTCCTCCTCCAAGCCCATGCAAGCGCCCCCCACAGCAGCGAGGGCCCCAGCCGGCGTCAAGAAATTGACTCCCCCTAAAACCGCGGCTGTCACCGTGACCATCGTCCCGGAGGCCGCGGAGAGGGGAGAGACGTACGAGTCCGTATTAAAGCGGGCTCGCGCTCATGCCGATCCTGCGAAGCTGGGGATCGGCAGAGTGACGTGTCGCCGGACCGTAACTGGGGCTCGAATTTTCGAGTTCCCAGGGGCCAAGGGGGCGGAAAATGCGGACCTCTTCGCAGCCAAGCTGCGAGAGGGTATCGCGGACGTAGCGAAGGTCGCTAGGCCCGCAAAGTCCGCAACCTTGCAGGTGACCGACCTGGACGACTCGGTCACCAAGGAGGAGGTCGTGGCGGCCATTGCAGCGGCTGGAGGCTGCTTACCTGAAGCGGTGCGTGGCCGGGACATTAGGCCCGGCCGCGGCGGACTGGGCACCATGCGTCTAGAGTGCCCAGTCACAGCGGCAAAGGCCATCCTGGCCAAGGGGCGGCTGCTCGTCGGCCTCAGCTCGGCGTCGGTCCGGGCACTTGAAGATCAGCCTCTGCGCTGCTTCAGGTGCTTCGGAATCGGCCATACCCGAGCCACGTGTCCCTCGCAAGAGGAGAGAACGGACGCGTGCTACCGCTGCGGGAAGCAGGGGCACCTGGCGTCATCGTGCCAGGCCGCTAAGCCACACTGTGTGGTGTGCGCGGCAAATGGCCGCCCCGCGGACCACGTGATGGCTGGGAGGAAGTGCAGGCCTCCCACCACTAAGGGAAAGCAGCAGGTCGCAAGACAACCTGCTGCAATAGCCGCCCCCGCTGCTGGCCCAGCAATGGTGGCCGATGAGGGGGGTACGATGTCCGAATAATGCAGTCCGGACATCGTATCCTTCAGGCGAACACCAACAACTGCAGAGCGGCCCAGGATCTGCTCATGCAGTCCATGGCCGAGTGGTTGGTGGACGTGGCGGTAGTCGCCGAGCCGTACTCGGTCCCTGGCTACTGGCTGGGCGACAGGGACGGTTCGGTGGCGATTGTGGCGCGGTCTTCCACAGACTCCCCTCCCCTCTCACTACTAGAGAGAGGACCGGGATATGTGGCCGCCGCGTGGGGAGATCTGGCCCTCGTCGGGGTCTACTTCTCCCCCAACCGCCCTCTCCAGGACTTCGAGGATTTACTTGAGGTCCTGGCCGCCGTGCTCGGCAGGGCAGCGCCACGACAGGTCTGCGTCCTGGGGGACCTGAACGCCAAATCGGTGGTGTGGGGAAACCCGGCCACCGACGCGCGTGGGCGGGCAGTGGAGCTGTGGGCGGCGTCCTCCGGACTCTCCCTCCTGAATAGGGGGAGAGTCCAAACATGCGTGCGGCAGCAGGGTGGGTCCATCGTGGACCTCACCTTCGCCACCCATGTGCTGGCCGCGCGCGTGCGGAACTGGCGGGTGGACATGGTGGAGACCATCTCGAACCACAGGTATGTGCGGTTCGAGATCTCCGCCCAAAGTCCACAGGGGAACGCCAGACCATCCGGCCGATCCCCCTTCCCGCGGTGGGCCCTCACCCGCCTGGACCGGGAGGCCGCAAAGGAGGCGGCTTTCGTCCAGGACTGGCTGTCGCCACCAGTCGACGTCCTGGACGTGGACGCCGCGGCGGCCCAATTGGGAGCGTCCCTGGCCGAGGTGTGCAACTCCAGCATGCCTCGGTCACGCCGCCCGCCTCCCCGACGTGCCGTGTACTGGTGGTCGGGAGAGCTGCAGCGCCTCCGTGTTGCCTGCACGGCGGCGCGGCGGGAGCACGCACGGGCTCGACGGCGGCGCTGCAGGGACGGGGACGAGGAGGCCCGCCTGCGGGACGCCCTCGCAGAGGCGAAGACGGCCCTCAAAGTGGCAATTGCGGACGCCAAGGACTCGGCGAGGGCCGAGTTGCTGGCGGGTCTCGACGCCGACCCATTCGGGAGACCGTACAAGGCGGCGCGGAATAAACTGCGCCCCTCTGGTCCCCCGGTGGCCGAGACCCTCGAGCCGTCGTCGCTGGACGGGGTGGTGCGGTCCCTGTTTCCAAGCAGGGACGTAGACTTCACCCCTCCAACGATGAACCCTCTGCGGGGGGCGGCTCCGCCGGAGGAACAGCAGGAGGACCCTCCTCCCATTTCAGAGGCCGAACTTGGCGCGGCGGTATTTCGCCTCCGCTCCAAGAAAACGGCCCCTGGCCCAGATGGGGTCCCGGCTAAGGTGGTCGCGATCGCGGCCTCCGTCATGCCGGGACGGTTTCGGGACCTCTTCAGCGCGTGCCTTGCGACTGGGAGGTTCCCGAGACCATGGAAGGAGGGGCAGCTGTGCCTCCTCCGCAAAGAGGGCCGTCCTGCGGACTCCCCCTCGGCATACCGGCCTATCGTTCTACTCGATGAGGCCGGTAAGATGCTCGAGGGCATAGTGGCGGACCGCCTCAAGGCCCACTTGCGGCGTGTGGGGCCGGACCTGTCGGACGCTCAGTTCGGCTTTAGAGCTGAGCGTTCGACGGTGGACGCCCTGGCCCGCCTTAAGAGCCAGGCGATGGAGGCAATTGAGGCGGGGGATGGTCTGTTGGCTGTGTCGTTTGACATAGCCAACGCGTTTAATACCATCCCCCATTCCACCATCTTGGAGGCACTCCGATTCCATGGAGTGCCTTCCTATTTGAGGCGCCTGGCCAACTATTTGGTGGACCGGGAGGTGGTCCTGGTGGACAAGGCGGGCCAGGTTCGGCGATATGATGTGGAGGCCGGCGTTCCGCAGGGGTCTGTTTTAGGACCCCTGCTTTGGAACGTCGGATACGACTGGCTCCTGCGGGGATCGCTCCTGAGAGGCACGAGTGTCATCTGTTATGCAGATGACACTCTCCTCACAGCCCGCGGGAGCTTCAGGGAGGCGGCCAGTCTGGCGTCGGCGGGCGGATCGCTGGTAGTGGACAGGATCCGCCGCCTGGGGTTGAAGACGGCGCTGCACAAGACCGTGGCCGTATACTTCCACGGTCCACGGCGGCGCCCTCCGCCGGATGCCCACATCCACGTGGGGGGCGTCCGCATAGCGGTTGAGGCCCAGATGAAATACCTGGGTCTCATAGTCGACAGCAGGTGGCACTTCAGCGCGCACTTTAGTGCGCTGTCGGGGCGCCTGCTGAAGGCAGCGGACGCCCTCTCGTGGCTGATGCCCAATTTGGGAGGGCCCAGCAAGCGGTGCCGGCAGCTGTACGCCGGCACCCTGCGGAGCATGGCCCTGTACGGGGCACCTATTTGGGTGGACTCCCTTCGCAAAAGGGAGAACGCCGCCGCCCTTCGGGCGCCCCAGAGGGCCATCGCCCAGCGGGTGGGCAGGGCTTACCGCTCGGTGAGCTTTGCGGCTGCGTGCACCCTGGCCGGCACCCCGCCTTGGGAACTCGAGGCGGAGGTGCTTTCCAGGGTGTACGAATGGACGGCGGGGCGGAGGGCGCTTGGAGAGCGCCCGGCCCCGGAAGAGAAAGCGGCCGTCCGACAGCAGGCGCGCGATGCCGTCATTGCTCACTGGGCGGAGGACCTCGCCGCCGCTCACTTCGGCCGCCGGACGCTGGACGCCGTCGGACCGGTCCTCAGGGACTGGCTCGAACGAGCGCACGGCTTCCTCTCATTCCGCCTGGTGCAGGTACTGTCCGGACACGGTTGTTTCGGATCGTACTTGCACCGAATCGGTAGGGAGGAGGCCCCATCGTGCCACGACTGTGGCGCGGCGGAAGACACGGCGGAGCACACCCTCGAGGTGTGCCCGTCGTGGTCCGAGCGGCGCCGCAGTCTGGTTGCGGTGGTCGGGCGGGACCTCTCGCTCCCCCGCGTTGTGAGCGCAATGCTGGAGAGCGAGAGAGCGTGGGCGGCGGTTGCCTCCTTCTGCGAATCCGTCATGTCGCAGAAGGAGGCAGCGGAGCGCGCGCGAGAGGAAGACCCTCTTGCGCCCGCGCTCCGGAAGCGGCGAAGGGGAAGGAGGAGGCGAGCGTATGACCGCCTTCACCTTCCCGATGGTGAGCAGCGGGCGACAGGCGCGGAGGCTCCTCCGCCCGCATTGCACCGCTCACCATCACCGGATACGGGGACGATCGCGCACTCTCGACCGTCCCCGTTGCCCCACCCATCATAAGGGGGGAGGGGGGGGGGCGCGAAGGGCTCGCCACATAGGCGAGGCTCGCCGGAGGGGGACTGGATGTAAAGGCTCTGCCAGATTCCCAGACCCTCTCCAGGAGGCGAAGACGGAGTGCCGCTGGGGGTTTTAGTGGGTATACCAGGGGGTATTGCCCCTGGGGAGTCCCACATACCCCTCTGCGGGAGGGGATGCGTAACGCATTTCCCCCAGCGAAACCAAAAAAAAAAAAAAAAAAAAAAAAAAAAAAAAAAAAAAAAAAAAAAAAAAAGGATGCAAGCGACTTTTCATGCTTCGGCAAACATGTTAAGCCGTCAGTCCCGGTTGTTGTTGTTAAGCCTTGCTGATCGAGAATACACAAAATAGATTGATTTAGTAAAAAATAAATAAAATTCACGTTACACACTCACAGCCCCACAGTAAGGTAATTAATACCCTGTGTCGTGGGTACCATGGACACATACAAAGATGGGAACACAAACACCCAGACCGAGAATAAAAATTTAAACTCATCATTCAAATTTCTGTTTCACCGGGAATCGAACCCGGAACTACTCGATTGGCAATCCGGCATGGTAACCAATGCTCCACACGGGTTGTAAAAGTTAAACTACAAATGTTAAATAGTGCTAACGTTTTTTCGTGCTTTGCCACTAGCCAATAAAAACGCAGAAATGGGACCACTCGATTGGCAATCCAGCATGGTGACCATTGCGCCAAGCGGGTCATCAAAGTGAAACTACTAAAGTTAAATAGTTCTAACGTTTTTCCGTGCTTTAAACCACAAGCCAATAAAACACAGAAATGCGACCACTCGATTGGCAATCCGGCATGGTGATCATTGCGCCAAGCGGGTCATCAAAGTGAAACTACTAAAGTTAAATAGTTCTAACGTTTTCCCGTGCTTTAACCCACTAGCCAATAAAAACGCAGAAACGGGACCACTCGATTGGCAATCCGGCATGGTGACCATTGCGCCAAGCGGGTCATCAAAGTGAAACTACTAAAGTTAAATAGTTCTAACGTTTTCCCGTGCTTTAACCCACTAGCCAATAAAAACGCAGAAACGGGACCACTCGATTGGCAATCCGGCATGGTGACCATTGCGCCAAGCGGGTCATCAAAGTGAAACTACTAAAGTTAAATAGTTCTAACGTTTTCCCGTGCTTTAACCCACTAGCCAATAAAAACGCAGAAACGGGACCACTCGATTGGCAATCCGGCATGGTGACCATTGCGCCAAGCGGGTCATCAAAGTGAAACTACTAAAGTTAAATAGTTCTAACGTTTTCCCGTGCTTTAAACCACAAGCCAATAAAAACGCAGAAATGGGACCACTCGATTGGCAATCCGGCATGGTGACCATTGCGCCAAGCGGGTCATCAAAGTGAAACTACTAAAGTTAAATAGTTCTAACGTTTTCCCGTGCTTTAAACCACAAGCCAATAAAAACGTCTACGAAACCGTCCACGTTTGCCGCTGGAGGGCCGTTAAATTACAAGGGTCGGGAATCTTATTTATTTGACAGACGAAAACGCGGTTTGTTAGAGATTAAGTATTTTCTTCCTTGACGCGGGTCGCAGGCTCAAAGCCGGCTGAAAAGCCTCCGATATAACTCGTTCGGATTAATGGCCGTTTGTATTTTGCAGTGGCACTTGTCTATCTCGAATATGTGATGTAATAGAAGGGTTAAAATGGACTTAATATTTTATAACATTATTTAACCATACATAGCACACATACTAAAAACACTATATCTTAGCGTGGCTAATCTGTTAAACTTTGTTATTTTAATTGTAATTTATGCTTTATTATAATATACGCATTATCAGTCAGTTTTTTTTATTTGAATGGAGTAGCAGACGAACATGCAGGCCACGTGGTATTAAGTACAAACAATCTCAAGCAAGCATAGGTAAGTCTTGTCTGAGGTCGTATGCAGATGCGCTGCTACTCCGGAGGCTGGTGGTCGCCTCATGTAAGTGTGGCCGGCAACTGCACCTTTCCATTGAAAAACAATAAAATTGGTTCACGGCAGAAGTGGGTGCAGTGGTGGTAATTCCCCGGGCGAACCATAATAGTTCTACAACCTGTTAAATGTAAAATTATTTATGTCTAGTCTCTTCTTCTATTCGGATTATTTTATAATTGTTTAGCACCTTGCTTCCATTAGAATACTTAAGTTAATTCCATGAATTGTGTCAAAATGGGTGGATTTCTATTCATAAAAATAAATATTAAATCCCTGTTAATTCCCCTAAAGAGTGAATCATCGAATTCTTCTTTATTGGTTGTCTACGCTATAAACTAATAATTGTAAATCTTGTATTGTTTGAGCGAAGTATCAGCACTGCACCAATTTCTGCTGTGAACTAATTGTATTGCGTTTCAGAGAATCAAAGAGAATCAAGAGAGAATCAAAGTTACTGACTTACCCTTCAGTAGAGACGGCATAACGCCTCGCTTCGATACATAATTTTTGTGACAAATCTGGTGCGGTGAAGAACGCACACATTTTAATTTTGACACACATTATAGATAAATAAATATTCTTTCATCGCTACAGACGCATACATTTCTAAATATGTCAATTTCAATTAACAACGTCATTTTCTATGACCGTCAACACTGACACCGACACACATAGACACTCTAGTTGTATAACTAGAAGGCACATTGTGCATGGACGTTGGGACGAGGGGTTCACCCATAAAGGCCACTCCTCTCTGACGG
Source organism: Pyrgus malvae (assembly GCA_911387765.1). Lineage (NCBI taxonomy): Eukaryota > Metazoa > Arthropoda > Insecta > Lepidoptera > Hesperiidae > Pyrgus > Pyrgus malvae. The sequence goes on along the minus strand of OU426950.1, from coordinate 28,513,832 downwards.
GTGTCATACCTGTCATATATGCTGCTCTAAGGTTTTAGTGGCATGGCGCGTTGACAGTTAGAGGTGGGTAGATTAATCAGTCAGTTAATGAAAAAATTGAAAAAGAGTAAGTGTTAAAAGTTAAAGTGTAAAGATTCCTATTATCTGCAGTGTCCAAGTATTCGACGTCTATACATCTATACAAATAAATAAAATTGGAGTGTCTGTTTGTAATATTAAAATAACCGCTTTTTACTACATGCATATGAATGTATATGCGGTACATATACCAAAATAAAATTTGTCTGTCTATCTGTTTTCCGGCTAATCTCTGAAACGGCTGGACCAATTTTGACGGGACTTTTACTGGCAGGTAGCTAATGTAATAAGGAGTAACTTAGGCTATTAAAAAAATCTAAAACCAAAGTCCACGTGGACTTAGTCGCGGGCGGCCACTAGTTTTGAGTAAGCCTGCACTTAGCCTACAGCTACGCGCCCCGTAGCATGTGTTGCCTACAAACGTAGCAGTGTGCTACGTATTGCGCCTGATATTCGTAGCTCCCATGTAATACTCGTAGCATGCAAAGCAAACAAGCATTCTTTTGCATAAGGTACTTGTTATAATATAACTATTCGTAGCTCCCATGTGATCTCGTAGCATGCAAAGCAAACAAGCATTCTTTTAAAATTAATAGAATCAGGCGTTACTTTGCGGAACTCCATTGTTATAAAGTTAGGTAAAAACTACTTTGCAACAATCCGCAACCACAACGTATGATGGTGTATACCTTTTTCATGCAATAGCACCTCCCTCCCTCCCACATAGGACACATGCACATGCAACTACAAAAAGTATACACCAACATACGTACCACCACCAACACGTGTTTCGCCCCAAAACAGAGCATCATCAGGGTTATTGACTCTACGACGGTCACCCGCAAAGTGAGGCAATGGCCGATCCAGCCCCCTTATATACGTTTTCAACTCCCCTCCATCGGACTCGGTGAAGTGACGGTTGTGATACGTCAAAATGTATTATGTCAAATGTCAAGTTGATGTCACTCGAAACATTAAAAAAGAGAATCGAGTGAGATCAACTGACCGATTGGTTGGTAAAAATATGCAATAGAGGAGAGTTGGAAACATCTATTTGTTCATTCAGCAGTGTAATACTATCGTTGTTATTGTGTTTAATGATTTCCAACTGCTCAAGCACGTGAGTCTAAGGCCCTTCTCGCAAGTGTGTAAGATGTTGTACGTGTGGTTATTCGGTATAACATGCCCTGTTTCTATTAGATGTTTAGCAAAATTTGACCTATCGCTGTGGCCATGTCTGTACGCAGCAATATGTTCGCGATATCTACGATCGAATGTCCTACCAGTTTGACCCACGTATACTCCGTTGCAATCAGAACAAGCAATTTTGTAGACACCGGACTGTTTGTGTCTCTCTCTTCGCTCTTTCGCATTACAAATAGATCTAATGTTATTGCTTGTTCTGAATGCAACGTGGATGTTATTACGACGTAAGGTTTTAGCTATACGTTCTGTTAGTGGACCAAGGTAGGTCAAACTGGATGTATATTTAATGGGATTTTTATCCCTTGGTACCGCGTACAGTTGACCAAGCGCAGCCAAATCCCGCTTTTTTCGTACGAGTCTGTCCACCATCTTACAGTCATATCCGTTGGCAACAGCAATATGGTAGATATTGTTTAATTCTATGTTATAGTTCTCGTGTGACAACGGTATGGTCAATAATCTATTTATGTATGAGTGAAAAGCTGCTAGTTTATGTTGCCAGGGGTGACAGGAAGATGATGGAATGACTGTGTCAGTATGTGTTGGTTTGCGGAAAATTCCAAAGGAATGCTTATTATTTATTCTGCTGATACTAAGGTCTAAAAAGTTTAAGGTATTGTGTTCCTCGACTTCTAATTTGAATTTAATTTTAGGGTGTATTTTATTTAGTTTATTTACAAATACGTCCAGCTGTCTTTGTGTCCCTGTCCAGCACATAATTATGTCGTCAACATACCTATAATAGTACAATATAAGGCGGTCACCCACAATATATCTATTCTCAAAATTATCCATAAATAACTCGGCCAGCAATGGACTCAAAGGTGAGCCCATTGCAAGGCCTTCTCTTTGAGAATAGAATTGGTTGTTATATTGAAAGTAATTCTGATTCATGCATAAAGTGACAAGCCTTATAAGATCATCCTTTTCCCCAGGATGTAATTTTGATTTATCAAAAAGATCAGACAAAATATTTATTGTTTCTAAACAAGGAATGTTTGTAAATAAATTCTCTACATCTAATGAAACTAATTTTGATTTAGTGGGTAATGTAATATCTTTAATATTGTTTACTAAATGGAGACTATTTTTGAGGCCAAAAGTTGGGGAAAAAGATGTCTTTTCCTTTATAAGGGAGTTAAGATGACGAGCCAAATTATATGCTGGTGCCCCAATGTATGAGACAACTGGACGCATGGGAATATTTTCCTTGTGAATTTTCGGCAAACCATACAAAATGGGAGTACGAGGATTCATCGGGATCAAGGATTGTGGTGGTTTCGGAAAAACATATGGCGTACTCTTAATAGTTAATTTTAGCTCCGCGGTATATTTACTAGTTGGATCCGTATGTAGCCCGATGAAATCCTCCCCTTGGATTATGTCACCGACTTTCCCATTATATGTGTTTCGGTCCATTATCACGATGGTGTTACCTTTGTCTGCTTTTGTAAGTACTAAATCATTGTGATCTAAGCGACGCTGAATTGATTTAAGAACAGGTAACTCACCGTTAATAATGGACCGATTCGGTCGCATGGCAGACTTGATCTGCTGTGCGACCACACACTTGGTTGTGTTATCCCCTTTATTAATAACAACAGCCGTCTCTGCATCCACGGCCAAGCCCTCCAAAGAGTGCTGAGACAAGTTAGGTGAAAGGTTATATTTCAAACCCTTGTTTAAGAGATTTAACTCCTTGTTGAGAAACTGAACACCTGTGAGGTTCTTGACTCGTGGATGAAAAGACGGTACGGTATTATTGGAATCACTATTCACTGGTTCCCTGACAGTTTGATTGTTTCTTAACTTTTGTAATTTCCTTGACTGAATTAGATATTTATTGTGAGCTTCTAGAGAGGCCAACTCTCTAGCTTTTTGATCTAATAAATCGAATTCAACATTATGTAAATGGTATGAAAGTTCCGAAAAGAGAATTTTTAAGTGTAATTTAAGGTTATCTCTAACAGTGAACCAGTGACGCGACTCCTCATTCAACCAGGTTAATTGGGCTTTATGTACGGCGATGGTAGCCGCTCGACTCTGCGTGCTTGTACGGATATTAATATAATTAGGGATGACATTAAAATGTTTACACTGCTGATTGAACCATATATTTTGGACAGCCATGCGATGCATTTTTGTTAGTTTAATGTAAAGTCTCGCCTGTACAGCCGTGCTAGCCGATCTTATAAAATTAATAGAATCAGGCGTTACTTTGCGGAACTCCATTGTTATAAAGTTAGGTAAAAACTACTTTGCAACAATCCGCAACCACAACGTATGATGGTGTATACCTTTTTCATGCAATAGCACCTCCCTCCCTCCCACATAGGACACATGCACATGCAACTACAAAAAGTATACACCAACATACGTACCACCACCAACACGTGTTTCGCCCCAAAACAGAGCATCATCAGGGTTATTGACTCTACGACGGTCACCCGCAAAGTGAGGCAATGGCCGATCCAGCCCCCTTATATACGTTTTCAACTCCCCTCCATCGGACTCGGTGAAGTGACGGTTGTGATACGTCAAAATGTATTATGTCAAATGTCAAGTTGATGTCACTCGAAACATTAAAAAAGAGAATCGAGTGAGATCAACTGACCGATTGGTTGGTAAAAATATGCAATAGAGGAGAGTTGGAAACATCTATTTGTTCATTCAGCAGTGTAATACTATCGTTGTTATTGTGTTTAATGATTTCCAACTGCTCAAGCACGCTGAGTCTAAGGCCCTTCTCGCAAGTGTGTAAGATGTTGTACGTGTGGTTATTCGGTATAACATGCCCTGTTTCTATTAGATGTTTAGCAAAATTTGACCTATCGCTGTGGCCATGTCTGTACGCAGCAATATGTTCGCGATATCTACGATCGAATGTCCTACCAGTTTGACCCACGTATACTCCGTTGCAATCAGAACAAGCAATTTTGTAGACACCGGACTGTTTGTGTCTCTCTCTTCGCTCTTTCGCATTACAAATAGATCTAATGTTATTGCTTGTTCTGAATGCAACGTGGATGTTATTACGACGTAAGGTTTTAGCTATACGTTCTGTTAGTGGACCAAGGTAGGTCAAACTGGATGTATATTTATTGGGATTTTTATCCCTTGGTACCGCGTACAGTTGACCAAGCGCAGCCAAATCCCGCTTTTTTCGTACGAGTCTGTCCACCATCTTACAGTCATATCCGTTGGCAACAGCAATATGGTAGATATTGTTTAATTCTATGTTATAGTTCTCGTGTGACAACGGTATGGTCAATAATCTATTTGTGTATGAGTGAAAAGCTGCTAGTTTATGTTGCCAGGGGTGACAGGAAGATGATGGAATGACTGTGTCAGTATGTGTTGGTTTGCGGAAAATTCCAAAGGAATGCTTATTATTTATTCTGCTGATACTAAGGTCTAAAAAGTTTAAGGTATTGTGTTCCTCGACTTCTAATTTGAATTTAATTTTAGGGTGTATTTTATTTAGTTTATTTACAAATACGTCCAGCTGTCTTTGTGTCCCTGTCCAGCACATAATTATGTCGTCAACATACCTATAATAGTACAATATAAGGCGGTCACCCACAATATATCTATTCTCAAAATTATCCATAAATAACTCGGCCAGCAATGGACTCAAAGGTGAGCCCATTGCAAGGCCTTCTCTTTGAGAATAGAATTGGTTGTTATATTGAAAGTAATTCTGATTCATGCATAAAGTGACAAGCCTTATAAGATCATCCTTTTCCCCAGGATGTAATTTTGATTTATCAAAAAGATCAGACAAAATATTTATTGTTTCTAAACAAGGAATGTTTGTAAATAAATTCTCTACATCTAATGAAACTAATTTTGATTTAGTGGGTAATGTAATATCTTTAATATTGTTGAGTTGAGAAACCACCACAATCCTTGATCCCGATGAATCCTCGTACTCCCATTTTGTATGGTTTGCCGAAAATTCACAAGGAAAATATTCCCATGCGTCCAGTTGTCTCATACATTGGGGCACCAGCATATAATTTGGCTCGTCATCTTAACTCCCTTATAAAGGAAAAGACATCTTTTTCCCCAACTTTTGGCCTCAAAAATAGTCTCCATTTAGTAAACAATATTAAAGATATTACATTACCCACTAAATCAAAATTAGTTTCATTAGATGTAGAGAATTTATTTACAAACATTCCTTGTTTAGAAACAATAAATATTTTGTCTGATCTTTTTGATAAATCAAAATTACATCCTGGGGAAAAGGATGATCTTATAAGGCTTGTCACTTTATGCATGAATCAGAATTACTTTCAATATAACAACCAATTCTATTCTCAAAGAGAAGGCCTTGCAATGGGCTCACCTTTGAGTCCATTGCTGGCCGAGTTATTTATGGATAATTTTGAGAATAGATATATTGTGGGTGACCGCCTTATATTGTACTACTATAGGTATGTTGACGACATAATTATGTGCTGGACAGGGACACAAAGACAGCTGGACGTATTTGTAAATAAACTAAATAAAATACACCCTAAAATTAAATTCAAATTAGAAGTCGAGGAACACAATACCTTAAACTTTTTAGACCTTAGTATCAGCAGAATAAATAATAAGCATTCCTTTGGAATTTTCCGCAAACCAACACATACTGACACAGTCATTCCATCATCTTCCTGTCACCCCTGGCAACATAAACTAGCAGCTTTTCACTCATACATAAATAGATTATTGACCATACCGTTGTCACACGAGAACTATAACATAGAATTAAACAATATCTACCATATTGCTGTTGCCAACGGATATGACTGTAAGATGGTGGACAGACTCGTACGAAAAAAGCGGGATTTGGCTGCGCTTGGTCAACTGTACGCGGTACCAAGGGATAAAAATCCCATTAAATATACATCCAGTTTGACCTACCTTGGTCCACTAACAGAACGTATAGCTAAAACCTTACGTCGTAATAACATCCACGTTGCATTCAGAACAAGCAATAACATTAGATCTATTTGTAATGCGAAAGAGCGAAGAGAGAGACACAAACAGTCCGGTGTCTACAAAATTGCTTGTTCTGATTGCAACGGAGTATACGTGGGTCAAACTGGTAGGACATTCGATCGTAGATATCGCGAACATATTGCTGCGTACAGACATGGCCACAGCGATAGGTCAAATTTTGCTAAACATCTAATAGAAACAGGGCATGTTATACCGAATAACCACACGTACAACATCTTACACACTTGCGAGAAGGGCCTTAGACTCAGCGTGCTTGAGCAGTTGGAAATCATTAAACACAATAACAACGATAGTATTACACTGCTGAATGAACAAATAGATGTTTCCAACTCTCCTCTATTGCATATTTTTACCAACCAATCGGTCAGTTGATCTCACTCGATTCTCTTTTTTAATGTTTCGAGTGACATCAACTTGACATTTGACATAATACATTTTGACGTATCACAACCGTCACTTCACCGAGTCCGATGGAGGGGAGTTGAAAACGTATATAAGGGGGCTGGATCGGCCATTGCCTCACTTTGCGGGTGACCGTCGTAGAGTCAATAACCCTGATGATGCTCTGTTTTGGGGCGAAACACGTGTTGGTGGTGGTACGTATGTTGGTGTATACTTTTTGTAGTTGCATGTGCATGTGTCCTATGTGGGAGGGAGGGAGGTGCTATTGCATGAAAAAGGTATACACCATCATACGTTGTGGTTGCGGATTGTTGCAAAGTAGTTTTTACCTAACTTTATAACAATGGAGTTCCGCAAAGTAACGCCTGATTCTATTAATTTTATAAGATCGGCTAGCACGGCTGTACAGGCGAGACTTTACATTAAACTAACAAAAATGCATCGCATGGCTGTCCAAAATATATGGTTCAATCAGCAGTGTAAACATTTTAATGTCATCCCTAATTATATTAATATCCGTACAAGCACGCAGAGTCGAGCGGCTACCATCGCCGTACATAAAGCCCAATTAACCTGGTTGAATGAGGAGTCGCGTCACTGGTTCACTGTTAGAGATAACCTTAAATTACACTTAAAAATTCTCTTTTCGGAACTTTCATACCATTTACATAATGTTGAATTCGATTTATTAGATCAAAAAGCTAGAGAGTTGGCCTCTCTAGAAGCTCACAATAAATATCTAATTCAGTCAAGGAAATTACAAAAGTTAAGAAACAATCAAACTGTCAGGGAACCAGTGAATAGTGATTCCAATAATACCGTACCGTCTTTTCATCCACGAGTCAAGAACCTCACAGGTGTTCAGTTTCCCAACAAGGAGTTAAATCTCTTAAACAAGGGTTTGAAATATAACCTTTCACCTAACTTGTCTCAGCACTCTTTGGAGGGCTTGGCCGTGGATGCAGAGACGGCTGTTGTTATTAATAAAGGGGATAACACAACCAAGTGTGTGGTCGCACAGCAGATCAAGTCTGCCATGCGACCGAATCGGTCCATTATTAACGGTGAGTTACCTGTTCTTAAATCAATTCAGCGTCGCTTAGATCACAATGATTTAGTACTTACAAAAGCAGACAAAGGTAACACCATCGTGATAATGGACCGAAACACATATAATGGGAAAGTCGGTGACATAATCCAAGGGGAGGATTTCATCGGGCTACATACGGATCCAACTAGTAAATATACCGCGGAGCTAAAATTAACTATTAAGAGTACGCCATATGTTTTTCCGAAACCACCACAATCCTTGATCCCGATGAATCCTCGTACTCCCATTTTGTATGGTTTGCCGAAAATTCACAAGGAAAATATTCCCATGCGTCCAGTTGTCTCATACATTGGGGCACCAGCATATAATTTGGCTCGTCATCTTAACTCCCTTATAAAGGAAAAGACATCTTTTTCCCCAACTTTTGGCCTCAAAAATAGTCTCCATTTAGTAAACAATATTAAAGATATTACATTACCCACTAAATCAAAATTAGTTTCATTAGATGTAGAGAATTTATTTACAAACATTCCTTGTTTAGAAACAATAAATATTTTGTCTGATCTTTTTGATAAATCAAAATTACATCCTGGGGAAAAGGATGATCTTATAAGGCTTGTCACTTTATGCATGAATCAGAATTACTTTCAATATAACAACCAATTCTATTCTCAAAGAGAAGGCCTTGCAATGGGCTCACCTTTGAGTCCATTGCTGGCCGAGTTATTTATGGATAATTTTGAGAATAGATATATTGTGGGTGACCGCCTTATATTGTACTACTATAGGTATGTTGACGACATAATTATGTGCTGGACAGGGACACAAAGACAGCTGGACGTATTTGTAAATAAACTAAATAAAATACACCCTAAAATTAAATTCAAATTAGAAGTCGAGGAACACAATACCTTAAACTTTTTAGACCTTAGTATCAGCAGAATAAATAATAAGCATTCCTTTGGAATTTTCCGCAAACCAACTCATACTGACACAGTCATTCCATCATCTTCCTGTCACCCCTGGCAACATAAACTAGCAGCTTTTCACTCATACATAAATAGATTATTGACCATACCGTTGTCACACGAGAACTATAACATAGAATTAAACAATATCTACCATATTGCTGTTGCCAACGGATATGACTGTAAGATGGTGGACAGACTCGTACGAAAAAAGCGGGATTTGGCTGCGCTTGGTCAACTGTACGCGGTACCAAGGGATAAAAATCCCATTAAATATACATCCAGTTTGACCTACCTTGGTCCACTAACAGAACGTATAGCTAAAACCTTACGTCGTAATAACATCCACGTTGCATTCAGAACAAGCAATAACATTAGATCTATTTGTAATGCGAAAGAGCGAAGAGAGAGACACAAACAGTCCGGTGTCTACAAAATTGCTTGTTCTGATTGCAACGGAGTATACGTGGGTCAAACTGGTAGGACATTCGATCGTAGATATCGCGAACATATTGCTGCGTACAGACATGGCCACAGCGATAGGTCAAATTTTACTAAACATCTAATAGAAACAGGGCATGTTATACCGAATAACCACACGTACAACATCTTACACACTTGCGAGAAGGGCCTTAGACTCAGCGTGCTTGAGCAGTTGGAAATCATTAAACACAATAACAACGATAGTATTACACTGCTGAATGAACAAATAGATGTTTCCAACTCTCCTCTATTGCATATTTTTACCAACCAATCGGTCAGTTGATCTCACTCGATTCTCTTTTTTAATGTTTCGAGTGACATCAACTTGACATTTGACATAATACATTTTGACGTATCACAACCGTCACTTCACCGAGTCCGATGGAGGGGAGTTGAAAACGTATATAAGGGGGCTGGATCGGCCATTGCCTCACTTTGCGGGTGACCGTCGTAGAGTCAATAACCCTGATGATGCTCTGTTTTGGGGCGAAACACGTGTTGGTGGTGGTACGTATGTTGGTGTATACTTTTTGTAGTTGCATGTGCATGTGTCCTATGTGGGAGGGAGGGAGGTGCTATTGCATGAAAAAGGTATACACCATCATACGTTGTGGTTGCGGATTGTTGCAAAGTAGTTTTTACCTAACTTTATAACAATGGAGTTCCGCAAAGTAACGCCTGATTCTATTAATTTTATAAGATCGGCTAGCACGGCTGTACAGGCGAGACTTTACATTAAACTAACAAAAATGCATCGCATGGCTGTCCAAAATATATGGTTCAATCAGCAGTGTAAACATTTTAATGTCATCCCTAATTATATTAATATCCGTACAAGCACGCAGAGTCGAGCGGCTACCATCGCCGTACATAAAGCCCAATTAACCTGGTTGAATGAGGAGTCGCGTCACTGGTTCACTGTTAGAGATAACCTTAAATTACACTTAAAAATTCTCTTTTCGGAACTTTCATACCATTTACATAATGTTGAATTCGATTTATTAGATCAAAAAGCTAGAGAGTTGGCCTCTCTAGAAGCTCACAATAAATATCTAATTCAGTCAAGGAAATTACAAAAGTTAAGAAACAATCAAACTGTCAGGGAACCAGTGAATAGTGATTCCAATAATACCGTACCGTCTTTTCATCCACGAGTCAAGAACCTCACAGGTGTTCAGTTTCCCAACAAGGAGTTAAATCTCTTAAACAAGGGTTTGAAATATAACCTTTCACCTAACTTGTCTCAGCACTCTTTGGAGGGCTTGGCCGTGGATGCAGAGACGGCTGTTGTTATTAATAAAGGGGATAACACAACCAAGTGTGTGGTCGCACAGCAGATCAAGTCTGCCATGCGACCGAATCGGTCCATTATTAACGGTGAGTTACCTGTTCTTAAATCAATTCAGCGTCGCGTAGATCACAATGATTTAGTACTTACAAAAGCAGACAAAGGTAACACCATCGTGATAATGGACCGAAACACATATAATGGGAAAGTCGGTGACATAATCCAAGGGGAGGATTTCATCGGGCTACATACGGATCCAACTAGTAAATATACCGCGGAGCTAAAATTAACTATTAAGAGTACGCCATATGTTTTTCCGAAACCACCACAATCCTTGATCCCGATGAATCCTCGTACTCCCATTTTGTATGGTTTGCCGAAAATTCACAAGGAAAATATTCCCATGCGTCCAGTTGTCTCATACATTGGGGCACCAGCATATAATTTGGCTCGTCATCTTAACTCCCTTATAAAGGAAAAGACATCTTTTCCCCAACTTTTGGCCTCAAAAATAGTCTCCATTTAGTAAACAATATTAAAGATATTACATTACCCACTAAATCAAAATTAGTTTCATTAGATGTAGAGAATTTATTTACAAACATTCCTTGTTTAGAAACAATAAATATTTTGTCTGATCTTTTTGATAAATCAAAATTACATCCTGGGGAAAAGGATGATCTTATAAGGCTTGTCACTTTATGCATGAATCAGAATTACTTTCAATATAACAACCAATTCTATTCTCAAAGAGAAGGCCTTGCAATGGGCTCACCTTTGAGTCCATTGCTGGCCGAGTTATTTATGGATAATTTTGAGAATAGATATATTGTGGGTGACCGCCTTATATTGTACTATTATAGGTATGTTGACGACATAATTATGTGCTGGACAGGGACACAAAGACAGCTGGACGTATTTGTAAATAAACTAAATAAAATACACCCTAAAATTAAATTCAAATTAGAAGTCGAGGAACACAATACCTTAAACTTTTTAGACCTTAGTATCAGCAGAATAAATAATAAGCATTCCTTTGGAATTTTCCGCAAACCAACACATACTGACACAGTCATTCCATCATCTTCCTGTCACCCCTGGCAACATAAACTAGCAGCTTTTCACTCATACATAAATAGATTATTGACCATACCGTTGTCACACGAGAACTATAACATAGAATTAAACAATATCTACCATATTGCTGTTGCCAACGGATATGACTGTAAGATGGTGGACAGACTCGTACGAAAAAAGCGGGATTTGGCTGCGCTTGGTCAACTGTACGCGGTACCAAGGGATAAAAATCCCATTAAATATACATCCAGTTTGACCTACCTTGGTCCACTAACAGAACGTATAGCTAAAACCTTACGTCGTAATAACATCCACGTTGCATTCAGAACAAGCAATAACATTAGATCTATTTGTAATGCGAAAGAGCGAAGAGAGAGACACAAACAGTCCGGTGTCTACAAAATTGCTTGTTCTGATTGCAACGGAGTATACGTGGGTCAAACTGGTAGGACATTCGATCGTAGATATCGCGAACATATTGCTGCGTACAGACATGGCCACAGCGATAGGTCAAATTTTGCTAAACATCTAATAGAAACAGGGCATGTTATACCGAATAACCACACGTACAACATCTTACACACTTGCGAGAAGGGCCTTAGACTCAGCGTGCTTGAGCAGTTGGAAATCATTAAACACAATAACAACGATAGTATTACACTGCTGAATGAACAAATAGATGTTTCCAACTCTCCTCTATTGCATATTTTTACCAACCAATCGGTCAGTTGATCTCACTCGATTCTCTTTTTTAATGTTTCGAGTGACATCAACTTGACATTTGACATAATACATTTTGACGTATCACAACCGTCACTTCACCGAGTCCGATGGAGGGGAGTTGAAAACGTATATAAGGGGGCTGGATCGGCCATTGCCTCACTTTGCGGGTGACCGTCGTAGAGTCAATAACCCTGATGATGCTCTGTTTTGGGGCGAAACACGTGTTGGTGGTGGTACGTATGTTGGTGTATACTTTTTGTAGTTGCATGTGCATGTGTCCTATGTGGGAGGGAGGGAGGTGCTATTGCATGAAAAAGGTATACACCATCATACGTTGTGGTTGCGGATTGTTGCAAAGTATTTTTTACCTAACTTTATAAACATTCTTTTGCATAAGGTACTTGTTATAATATAACTATTCGTAGCTATTCGTAGCTCCCATGTGATCTCGTAGCATGCAAAGCAAACAAGCATTCTTTTGCATAAGGTACTTGTTATAATATAACTACAAAACGAATGGAAGTGTGACAATTTTTTATTTTGCTGTGTTATGAAATTCTTATAGTATATAATTTGACCAGTTTAAGGATGAACAGCATTTTCTACATTGTTCAACGGTTGCATTCTTAGACTTAAAACAAAGAATATCATGTCATGCGCGAAATATTCAAATATTAATATTTGTTTCAGCCCTTTTTAATCACACTGCACTATCCTAGTTGAGATGAATTTAGGTCATATTTTACGAGTAAGGTAATTGTCCGTACAATCGTCAATTTTTATCAGTATCCCATATAATCGTTATTCATAGAAAAAGTATGACTTTTTGCACTTTTTCAATGAAATGATGAATACTAGTATGCCAGCGATATAATAAGGCAAAACTCTATTTACCTTATTATAAATGTAAGCCCTTAAAATATTTACTGTAAACATGAAGCACATCATAATACGCGCGTATCATTTTATACATTAATAATCTTAACCTTTCGGCTATCACTGATCTGAAAATTTGATAAGCAATAAAATATCTCAAAAAGATTCCATATAATCACGTTTCTTCGTAATTGTCAAAGCCGGTGCCTAAAAGGCGTACAATTTTCGGAAACCATATTAAAAGTTGTTGAGCATGAGTATTTTCGCTATATAGGCCGATAAAACTTGAGCATATTTCTTCGAATTATCGTCCGTAACGAGCCCTCAAATTTGGGGCATATCTCAATTAAAATTTTAATTACTAATGAGAAGGTAAAGGTGACCTTCTATTTTATACAAGCACCCTCGGTCCATCGTGCATAACTTCGTTTGCACAATTTTATAACTAATTTCATTCTGACATCGAATCAAAATAAACGCTGAAAGGTTTTCGTATTTCATACGAATTCGCGGGTTACGTGGATTGAATTAATTAAAAGGAGTGCTTCAAATTATATCAAAATATTATCATAATAAGGTGGGAAGGTATTGGTCAGACAGATACTGAAAAAATTGCAGCATATAAAATGTTTTTGAGTCGTATTTTATACGCTTTGCATTTAATTTTTAATGTTTTTTTTTTTATTTAATAGACACTTCCGCACAAATTAGAATTAATTATAATTTAAATAATAATTAAGTAATATTATAAATTAATTTTATATTTTTTTATTTTTTTATTAATTAATTAATTAATTATAATTTAAATAATTTTAATTTATATATTTTTTTTAATTACAATGGGTAAAAGTCTTCTTATTATTTCACTCCTAGCTCCAGACCCTTTTTAAGTTATATTTTGAATCATATTTTGTTTTCTGCATCTTTTTCCTTAAATAAAAATTAAAATGAATACAGATTTGACTTAAAATCTGTATTTTATTTTTGTAAAATTATGTGGGTTCAGAGTCAATCACACATCGCTAATAGTGTGACACAACTGTATCAAAAAATAACAATGTATTTTAAATTTAAAATTAGCACTAAGTTCGTAAGTGTTGTAATTATTAAAATAATTCTTAATATTCTTCTATTCTTTATAGGTAAATTGATGAGAAACTTGTGCTAATGAAATATACATATTTAGTCGTCAATAATTTTAACTTCCAAATGTTTGACATGGATCTGCTCTAAAAGATAAAGTACTAGGCTATAGATATATAGATACCAAAAAAAGGCCATAGTCCACCACGCTGGTTAATATAATACTATGGTAAGCCTTACAAACCCAATGAAAATATTTTTTCCAGAATGCAAAAAATCATTATAACTTGATAAATTAGTATGGTAAAAGAAATATTTACAAATAAACAAACTATCTGACAGAGCCAAAGAATTGTAATACTGTTTCTATACTAGTACTTTAATATATTCTAGTAACATAATATAGATTTTGCAATCACTATTAGCCATAAATTATAAACTATGTATTAGCTATAAATTGTCACAGTACAGAGATCTTTACATACAGTCATAATACATATAGGTACAAAATTATAAAAAAGTACGTATTTGACGACCCACGTGACGTAATGGTTACCATGCCAGACTGCCGGAGGGTCCCGGGTTCGATTCCCGGCGAAGCAGAAATTTGAATGATGAGTTTAAATTTCTGTTCTCGGTCTTGGTGTTTGTGTTTCTGTCTTTGTATGTGTCATGCACGCATGCCATGGCACACACGACACAGGGTGTATCTACCCTACTGTGGGGCTATGAGTGTGAAACGTTATTATTATTATTTTTATTATTTGTGGATAATAATAATATGTACATAATATTGAAAAAAAAAACATAATTAAATTAAATGAAAATATTATTTGTATACATATGGGTTTAACTTTAAGGTTTAACAAAAATAAATAATTAATCGGCACATTTTTCACGCAAATTACAATTAATACAATTTTATATTAAACATACTTAATTATTAAATTAAAATAATAAAGTCACAATTTACAAATAGGAACCAAAGAGAAGAAGCAAATACATAATTACATTATTATTAGTTAAAATTAATCATAATCATGCATTTGACAAAAATAATGTTAAAGTAGTACTCATAATAAAACGACTAAATGATCAAATACTTGTGGTCACCATGAGGATTTGCCGTGAAAAAGGTCATAGGTTCGCTTTCAAGCGGGCGAGATAAAACGATGGATTTAAAATTTCATCGAATAAAATTATCTACTCGTGTATTCGGTAAGAGATAACCAAGATAAGGTTTCAAAGAAAAATTATGTATCTAAGTTTTATAGCCTTTAAGATTGTGCTTAGTACAAGACTTCAAAAAACACAAAATTTTGGGAGCACCCTCTTAATACTAGTACTAGTATTATAAACATAAACAAAAGAAGGCGTTCCTTCCCTATTACAGATAAATTATTTGAAACTCCGTATTTACGATACTGCTTTATAGCATATCTCATAAAATTGAGCCATAATAATCTAAGAGCACTTTTCGGAGATAAAAATATCAAAACGTTCGTACATGTACATTTACTCGCTTTTATTCTTCTCTTTTGTTCGTGTACAATAATGACGGAGTGAAATTGTCCGGAAGTGAACGCATCTCAACATCTTTCAGATAATGGCTTTAATGTCATCTATTCAGAGATTAAACGTGCGTCTTGCGACTGGCGTCGAAACAAGGCGAACTACGCAGCTAAGCAAATAGGTCGCGTCGGGTGTAAGATGGGTGATTGGTAGTGGCAAACTTCATGCGCGTTTCCTTGCTTCGGAGGGCACGTTTAACCTTTTTTTTGTATCTTGGGGAACCTTCAAAAGGTTCCTGGCACCTTGGTAGAGGATACCGGGTTATGTGGGTTTTGACTCCACTAGAACCCCCTCGTTGGCCTGCCTCAGCGCTTAGGAAGGACTCCGAATCTCCAGTGGAACGTACCGATGTCCTCCAAGCGCGGCGTCCAGTATGGACCCATCTTTTGGAGAGCAGATGTGCACTCCTGTACCTTCCGATGCCTATGGCGGCATGCGGTCAGGCAAATACCGCCGTCCTTCCCGGGACTGCTGGCTGGACGGATCGAGCTTCTTCTCTCACCGTCTACAACCCGGAAGCCCCATTTTAGTCGCCTCTTACGATCAGGCAGGGGAACTCTATTCTTACACGACGAGTGACACTGGCTATATTAAAATAATTAAATAAAAAAACAAAACGGCGGATTTTTGGCGCCAAATTCATTGTTCGGCACACTCTGTGGCCTGTAGGGCTCGATGGATTTTAGCTTCTGATTCAAAAAACGGGGGACTACTACAATTTTTACCGAATATAAGAATATTGTTAAATATACAATGAGCTCCTGTTCTATAATTTACCTACCCCTATTAGTAGATTTTTGAGTTTCCAAGGTTATTACATTTCCAAATTACACAGAAACGCAGTCGTTTTTTAGTTTTTTAAATTACCGTTTTTTATTAATAAGTATTGTACCTGTATTCTCAACCTTAAAAAAATATTTAGTGCCACTAACTCGGTAACATCCATAATCCAGGATTTCTATTGACGATGACTTTTAAATTTTAGACGAAACTAAAAAGAGGCATGGTGTAATATTGGTTTATTTTCATTTTCTTAGCGTACTAGGCGAGTTATATGGAATAAAGTCAATGGTACTTTATTGTTTATTTATGCCAACAAATCTTCATCACACCTTCTGTTTCTGTTTCTGTTTCAACAAAACAGGCAAAATATACTAAAAGAAAGAAAAATCAATTAATTTTAACTATAAATTATAATTTATAAGCTAGCCCAATGAAGAACACTTTCGCTTAACAACTCTCAACTGCGTGTCATATCGCGTCTCAACCTTAAAGCTTCAAGGTAAGACAGGTATGACACCCGTCAGAGGAGTGGCCTTTACGGGCGAACCCCTCGTCCCAACGTCCATGCACAATGTGCCTTCTAGTTATACAACTATTGTGTTAGTGTGTGTCGGTGTCAGTGTTGACGGTGCATAGAAAGTGACGTTGTTAATTGAAATTGACATATTTAGAAATGTATGCGTCTGTAGCGGTGAAAGAATATTTGTGAATGTGTGACAAAATTAAAATGTGTGCGTTCTTTCCCCGCACCAGATTTGGCATAAAAATAACGTATCGACACGAGGCGCTATGCCGTCTCTCCTGAAGGGTGAGTCAGTATCTTTGAAGCTCTAAGGTCTCAACAGTCTAGTATAGGTAGTAATAAATTAGAGAAAGCACACAATGTCGATAGTTGTCGAAGCCACAACGTTTATATGGGAACGTCGATAAAGCCGCCATTCGATATTGTTGCGACTTATCTTTAGCCCTCACATGTGGATTTACTACATATCTCAGTATAGACTGCAGAGTCGACCAGTCGAGTACAACGGCAATTCAGTTCGGTCTTAGCTTAGCTATGAAATCATATCACAGGTAGTGAATCGCATAGATCACCGCTAGTTGGTAATAAATCCCTTATTGTTTTCGTAATTTATAGGATTATTTTAGCTGTTAGTAGCGATTTTATTTATAAATTTGAATACTCAAATGTTGCCCAAAATTTTTTACACCCCTTGTAATAAGTTAAAAGCAAAAAGGCTTATAACAAATTATTTCCTTTTAGATAAATAAAATCAGTAATTTGTAAATAGCCTCAAAGTCAATTAATTGACTCTTTCATTAAATTTTTTGACCAAAATTTATAAATGTGATATTTAATATAAAGAATAAAAACTTTGAAAAAGCGATCACTAACAGTAGTTGCTGAATCCACAACGTTTATAGAAGGGAACGTCGATAAAGCCGCCACAAGATGTTACTGCGACTTATTTTAAAGCTAACTTGCGGCATTGCTATCTTGTTATAAACTAAGACAAATCGTTAGTCGAATTCTAAAGTGAGAATACATTAAACGGGCTACTCACACACTTGCCGCAGGGGCGATCTAGAGTGTAATGTTCGGGATGACCTTTAATTGCCGCCTTTAATTGTGTCGTGTGTAGGCAAGCAGGGGCAATTTCCTGCCGCCCAGCCGCAGGGCCGATCTAGGAAAATGCTTGCCTCCATACAACACGATTAAGGTGGCAATTAAGAGTCATCCCCAATTCACAACCTAGATCGCCCCTGCGGCAGGTATGTGAGCAGCCCGCTTTATTCTGCGACTTACCGTAAATACCAAAATTACAATAACGCTTAGGACAAGGGTAAGTCGTTTGTCCAGTTCGGTCTAAGAGTGGCCGCTTGGAGCTACAAAACTCATGATAGGTAATTGTTTTGTAATTTGGAGGACTTTGTTACAACTAACTAATGAAAATCCGAATATTATGGTATTACTCTCTCCTTATAAACTACGACAGTTCGTTAGTCGAGCTTAACATTAAAATACTTGAAAGCTAACGTGTATCTCATTACAAATGAATAATCAAGCGTAATCTGGTTTTAGTTAAGAGATAGATATTGAAATACAAATGAAAAACAAATACAAATACATTTTTTTTATAAATGACCTATTATCCTTTACAATTTTTAACACGCTTTTATTAACTTGACCTGTATGTATGTATGTATGTAATGGAATCTTTTAACTTCATTTTCACTTACTTCTAGGAGTCTGATTAACTTGAAAATTTGCACAGGGGTCAAGGGCCGATGACAATACAACAATCTCATAACTTTATATTAAATTTCTAACTAGGATCATCAGGATAAAAAAAATATACGAGGAGCGGCTGATAAGTCCGTGGCCTAAGGTACTTAATGAAACTAATATAAAGTTTTATATTTTTAACACGTCTAAGCGTCTGATAAACTTGAAAATTTGCACAGGGGTCAAGGCCCGATAACAATATAATAATATGAGAATAAAAATCCAACAAAAAAAATTAAAAATAAATAATGTAGTTTAAAAAGCTAAAAAACACGCTTATTTTTCAACTAGGTAAAAATTTTAATAATAGACAGACGAAATATCATATCAAAACTATTTTCAAAGAAAAACGGCATCTAAGGTCCAGAAGGAAACTAGCAGAAATAAAAAATGCGCTTCCCTTTACCTCACAAAGGAAAGATAAATTAGAGAACGTTTATCTAAGGCAACACTAATAAAACCGCCACCATACCACGACATTGCAACTTATATAAACCCTAGTCGGTGCTATAACCGATAGCAGGTTGTCGGTACTACGTAAAAACTTTTTTATAAATAAATGTTACACACTCATAGCCCCACAGTAAGGTAATCAATACCCTGTGTAGTACCATGGCCACACACAGAGACAGGAACACAAACACCTAGACCGAGAATAGAAATTTAAACTCATCATTCTTTCTGTTTCGCCGGGATCGAACCCAGGACCGATTGGCAGTCCGGCATGGTAGCCATTGCGCCACGCGGGTCGTCAACTTGATATCGGTTACTACAATTTTTCTACAACTAAGTTGTCATTTGCATTGAGTATGTGGTATATGAAGCGTGCATGGCCTTGTGGCTATACAAGCGATCTATGCAGTTAAGCCAAAAGTATGCGGTTGAGTGTGAGATGAATGACCGCTAGTGGCAAAAACTTTTATGCGCGTTTCCGTGCTTCGGAGGGCACGTTGAGCCGTCGGTCCCGGTTGTTGTCGATTGAAAACATCTAACAGCGATTTGGTCACTAACCCGCATCTCCGCCAACCCGCACTGAAGCAGCGTGGTGGAGTAAGCTCCAGGCCTCCTTAATAATGGGGAGAGAGCCGTGCCTAGCACTGGGACGCAAAAAAGGAATGCAGCCGATGCGACATGTACTCATATTAATAAAATAACAAAATTGTGGTAGCTATTTGCACACTATAGAAAAATCATCAGTCGGCTCGTGGTTTTTTTTTTAAACTTCAAAATTCTGACGTATTTTCCTGATCTGAAATATGCTGTATTTCTTTTAACAGAGCCACGTTGAAAACGCAATATTTACTACCTATATTTTTAACTTACAAAGGAAAGCCAATTTTCAGAAACACAGCCATTCGCGATTTCATTTTCAAACACAAAGCAGAATGAACTTAATCAGCGAACGAGTTACGTAACAAAATGTTAGAATTCTCACCTTACAAATTATTTCCTCGGAATGGTTGTTAAATTTTAAATTCTCACGAGTTTCCCGCTCTAACAACACTCTTATTTCGCTACCAGAAGCTTCCAGAAGCAATTTCGCAGGTTTGCGACGTGATAAAAATTCAGTGCAGTGTGGGAGCGCCATTATGGAGCTATCCTACCCACTCCTGCTTACACTGGAACTTTCTCTGGAATAGCGTGAGATTCTCAAAGTCTTTTCCACGTTGAAAATGTATAAAATTACAAATTTTATCTTTATTCATTTATGAACATTGAATAAAGTATTCAATCAATCAAAGTTCACGAGCAAGTATAGAATTTAAGTGTCATACGCATACTGTAAGATTCTGCAATAGTAGCTCAGTACAAAGAAGTTCATCTATCTTAGAAGAGCTGTCAGTTTAAAAATTCAACTGAAAGTTGCAAAGTTATTTTTATGTTAAAGTTAATTTGCCAGCTTCGTCATAAATCAGTAGTGTGCGATCTTTTGTAAATATTTGAAATATCTTTTTCAAAGTTATCAGTATCAGGTTGCTTGTTAGCTGGGTTTTATTAGATAGAGAAAAAAATCCAAGGCTATTTCTAGTTTCCAGTACTTAAATGTAAAAAGGTTGGTATCACTGCATTTATTATATTTATATATCGTGTGTATGTGTGGAAATATTTTTCAGAAACACCAAATAAAAATTATCAAATATAGCGATGGCAAACAAAATGATGAGGTATTTTTTGCTAAATATTTCACACATTTATTTCATACCTTAAATCCTTTTTTGGAATATTTGAGAGAATTTATTTAAATTTTCAAACCCCTAAAAATAATAATCTATACATATAATAATATGAAATATAATCGTTATATTATATTATCATTCTTAAATTGAATCTCGAGATTGATGCAAATACTAATTATGTCTTTCAGGTTTATTTCTTCCGTATCCAACTTTGAGAGCCACTGCCCAGACCCTCGCACTACAAGAGTGCTGTGTAATGCGCCGGCAATAAGTTGTAGATATTGAATGTTTTGTAATAAATTACGATTTTCTTTAGAAATGTGCGGATGGCTGAACGGTCTTTGTGTTTTTAATAAAGAATTTTATAATATTATAATTTGATGGGCACGTTAATCCGTCGGTCCCGGTTGTTGTCGATAGATAACAGTCGTTAAACCTTTTCAGAGGCCTTATGAGCGGTTTGAAAACATCCGACAGAGGGTTGGCCACTAACCTGCATCATGTGGTGAAGTAAACGATAGGCCTCCCTAACAATGCCGAGAGTCCTGTGCCCAGCAGTGGGCTAAAAGGGTTGCAGTCAATCTAAAGTTACACGTCGTTACATAATCGTATCGTACTACTTTGGATATATTACTAATACTTCTACAAATAACCATGTCATTCATGCCATTATAATTGTTAAATTTTCAAGATTACTTTACAAAATGTCTTCGGCAGTAAAGAAACCTATGTAAAGTCATATTTTAAACACAGAATAGAGTTGGTACTCTATTCTAATATTACAAAATTTGAAAATTGGAAAGTTCCAATATAAAGTCTTTTGATATATTCTTTTAAATTTTTCTCTTTATTATTTTATCTTATATCAAGCTTTTTAAAGATTTTTCTTATATTTTATAACTTTCTTTTAAAGTGCAAGTTTTACATGTATTTTTTTTATTATTTAAATTGTTTAACCTAGATAGTAAGGTGAAAATATAAAAGTGTACTAAACTAAAGCTATTTTGAAAATACCTCGTAATTCAACCCGTAAAATGTTAAAGGCCAACATACGTTTAACATTTCAATTTCAAAATGCTAAAATTAAATGAAGAATTTAAACTTGTTTGAAATTCGAATGAGCACTTAAAGCGCCATAAAGTTCATTGGACTTTTTCTTTTCTCTTCAAAGCTTTTCCATTACCGTTATCTATATTATTATGTTCTAACTTCTTGAAGCCTACAAATTTTATCGATAATGGAATCTCTTTAAATTTTGTAATCCCTACTAATATTATAAATTCGAAAGTCAATTTGTCTGTCTGTCTGTCTATCTTTCTCTCTGTTTGCTACGCTTTCCCGCTTAAAGTATTAAATTAATTTCATTGAAATTTGGAAAACAGATAGAATGGACCCTGGGAAAGGAAATACATAGGATGGTTTTTATCCTACGGGAACCTATAAAACGGGTCCACGCGGGCGAAGCCGCTGGCGGAAGGAATAAACTATGTATAGATGTAGTCTACGATAGATGGTTTTGGCTAGCACTATTCTTGACCGTACGGAGTGGCGAACAATAGGGGAGGCCTATGTCCAGCAGTGGACTTTAACAGGCTGACGGATGAATGGATCCTTGACAGATGTAGAAACGTATTGCGCAATCTCGAGACGGAAAACAATATTTTAATAACAAAGAAAAACTTTGTTGCGAAGATTATCTATTTTATTATTTTATTGTTATACAAAACTAATATAAGAAATAAGAAAATATTAATTACTTTTAAAATTAATTCTATAATTCTGTTAAATCTTATATCTGTTAAATATAACTTATCTATGAATATTTTTAGAACAACGTTTACAGTTTCCGAATAAAACGAAATAGTTTTTATACAAAAACATTTTTTAAACATCTATTTAAAATTATTAATAATATTTATGAAATGAATAGTACATAGACTATTCATTTCATGGTAGGCATTTTGCAATATGCAAAGTATTATAATACCCAGTGACCATACCTATTTCTACTGTACCAATTTGTTTGACGAGTACCTTTTGAAGGCAAATACCTATAATTAGCAAATTCAAATATGAGCAAAATCGGTTGGGGCGTTGCTTCCTTTGAAATCTAATTATAATAAATATTTAATAACTAGGGGAAGTAGAACAATTGTGCAATGAAATAAAATTTTATGTTACCAAAGGTTTATATTAGCTATTACAATAGTGTGTAAACATACGTCCAACCTCCATTGAAACCAAAAATTAATTCCGAAAACTTACTTATTAAGTTTTACATATTAAATGACATGTTACATGTATAATTATAGTAACTGAATAACTCATTATGAAAGGGCTAAAATGATTAAATAATAATAATAAAGCTAGAAATAAAAATAAAATAAAATAAAATAAAATAGCCTTTATTCAGTTGAAGTAAAAGACAAAAACAATAGTACAGGGTTAAACTAAATCGTAGTAAAGTAACTTAAATGACTACCTACTACTAATAAAAAAGGGGGTGTATATAACATATTTGACACTTAAATTAGCTTAATTATACAGTTTTTTTTTTACATAGGTACTGCCCTATTACTTAAAGTAAAAATAAAAGATAAATTTAAGTACTCAAAGAATGTCTCTGACTTCAACGTGCCTTTTGGCAAAGGCCTCCTCTAGCTGTTTCCACTGTCGTCTGTCGAGTGCAACTCTCCTCCAATTTGGTCCAGCTGTGAGCTTCAGTTCATCTTCCCATCTTCGAATCTGCCGCCCTTGTTTCCTTCGTCCATTTCTTGGGTACCAGTTTGTAATTAGTGTGCTCCACTTATTTTGCTTGTCTCTTAACATATGTCCAGCCCAGTTCCACTTCTGTTTGTCAATCCGTGTGATTATATCTATAATTTTTGTTTTTTGCCTTATTTTAAAATTACATACCCTATCTATTTTTTTAATGCCTATCATGCTCCTTTCCATTGCGCGTTGACAAACTTCCAACTTGTTTCGGTGAGCTTTGGTAAGGGCCCATGTTTCGCACCCGTATGTAATACAAGGAAGAATACATGCATCGAATACTTTTCTTTTTACATTCATCCCTAAATCTTTACTTTTCATTATTTGTCTAAGCGACCAATACTTCTTCCATCCGTTTGCTATTCGTTTATTTACTTCCTTGGTCATTTGGTCTCGGGGAGAGATAATTTGTCCCAAATAAACATATTCTTCAACATACTCGAGAGGTTGATTTTCTAGAATTATATCGATATACTCACTGTTGGTCATAACTTTAGTTTTTTCGGTATTTATTGTTAAGCCTGCTCTTTTGCTTTCTTCGAGTAGTTGTTGCACCATAGTCTCCAGGTTTCTTGGATTTTCTTCGAACAAAACCAAGTCGTCAGCGAATCTTAAATGATTTAAAAGTAAGCCATTTATATTCAGTCCGTAGCTTTCCCAATGGAGCTTTCTGAAAATATTCTCTAATACCGCGGAAAATATTTTCGGAGATAGAGGGTCCCCTTGTCTTACTCCCCTTTTTATTGGAAAAGAATCTCCCAGTGACTCTAGCTGCACTCTTGCTTTGCTGATTGAATATATGTTTTTAATTATATTTATGTAAGCTCTACTAACACCTTGCTGCTCTAGACTATCCCATATTCTATTATGATTTAAACTATCAAATGCCCTGGAATAGTCTATGAAAGCCATATATAAGCGTTTATTGTACTCATTGTATTTCTCTACAAGTTGTTTGACAGAATGAATGTGGTCAATGGTTGAAAAATTCTTACGGAAGCCTGCCTGCTCCACAGGCTGGTTCTCGTCCAGTATTCTGGTAATTCTATCGAGTATAATTTTGGCAAATATTTTATAAATATTAGACATTAAACTAATCGGTCGGTAATTTCCAATATTGTCTCTATCGCCTTTCTTGTATAGTAGTATTATATGGGATTGCGACCATTGAGTGGGAATAATACCTGTAATCAAAACATTGTTAAATAATTTTGTCAGTACTGGGCACAGCTCTTCTATTGTGCCTTGTAAAAGCTCGTTAGTTATTCTGTCGGGGCCTGGTGATTTTTCAAGCTTTTGGCTCTGTATAGATTTTTTTACTTCATCTTGCAATATTTCTGGCTCAAACGGTGTTCCGCTTCTTTCAATTTGAGATTTGTTACCTTTAGGCATCGTGTTCGTAATTCTACTACTATACATTTCTCGGTAGTAAGTAGTCGCGATCGATTGGATTGATCTTCGGTTGGTAAATATTGTTTGCTTGTTTTTTATTTTTGGTATCCATTCTTTATAAACTTCTCTTAGTTCTTTTAATGCCTTTTTTACACTGCCTGATTTAATAATGTATTTTTCTATTGTTTCTATTTTTCTTTTCTTACGATCTTTCCTGATACTCTCTCTTATCTTGTTGCTTATTTCTGAAATCTTTTTATAATTTTGTTTTCTATTTCTTTGTACTATTAACTCTTTTCTTTCCTGTAGAAGGCTTCTCGTGTTTTCACTAAATAATAGTTTATTTCGATTTGTTTTATTACTTGAATTAATCAAGCTATTTTCAAGTTTGTCATAGTAAATTTGGATATCTAAACTTTCGGGCTCTATGGCAGTAAAATGTTGTAAAAGAGATGTTCGAATTACCTGTAGGTTTTCATCGTTCAAGTGGACGGGTTCTCGTGTTTGTATGCGCTTTCTTGACTTTTTCGGTGGAATATGCGGCAATTTGCAACGTACCATGCGATGATTGGTGTTGTAATTAAGACTTTGGATTACACTGGTGTCTGAAAATAAATTTGGGTGATTAGTAATTATGTAATCAATTTCATTTTTCCATTTTCCGTCTGGTGAAATCCACGTCCACTTGGTTTTGGCATTCTTTTTGTACAGGCTGTTAAGTATTGTTAAGTTGTTCTCAAGCAGTAATTCAACTAACCTTTGTCCATTTCTACTTCTCTTTCCGTGATCAAATCTCCCAAGAACATTTTCTTCACCTGGGTGTCGTGTCCCTACCTGAGCATTAAAATCCCCCATAACAATTAGGTTATTAATTGAATATATTTTTATACAATCTGAAAGGGTTTCGTAGAAGGACTCTATGTCGCTTTTTAATGCTTGCTCTGTCGGTGCATAAACTTGAATTATCGACCATTCTTTAGTGTAGTTGGGTAATATGATATTTAAAACAACAATTCTGTCTGATATACCGACAAACTCAGATATATATTGCCGAAAAGATGACTTTATTAAGAAACCAACTCCTCTATGGCCAGGTACTTCTCCTTTATAATACATGACATATTCTGAGCGGTCTTCTATAGACTCTCCGTGTCGCCTCACTTCGCTTAAGCCCAGTATGTCCCACTTTACTTCTTTTAATGCCAATTCAAGCTCCGACAAACTTGCCTCTGTTCTGAGAGTTCTAGTATTGAGTGTAGAGATGTTGAGAATATGTTTATTCCTTTTCAAGCTGGTGTTTAAGATATTTTCTTTGTTTGTAAATTTAATCGTGTTTTTCGATCTAATAGTGTTGCTTGCTAGAGGGTATTGGTCTACTGCTCCCGCGGTGACCTGCCGTATTGGGAGAGTTTTTATGCTTGATGGTTTTGCATAGTTTATAGTTTGTTGTAGAGGGGCCTTTTCTCGTTGTTAATCAGAGTTAGATACTGTATCCGAGACACTATATGTTCGGTGGCGTTCAGAAGTCATATAAGAAGTGATTTTATTTTTCTTTGTTAAATGGTTGCTAGAAGGTGTTGTTTTCTCATTTTTGGGGGAATCAGAAGATTCCCTTTTTTTCTTCCCAACTCTTTCAGATGTTTTTTGTGTATCTTTCTGAATAATAAGTTTATCGTATCTAATTTGAACTTTGTTACCTTTGTCTCTTTCCATCTTTGCTTGCTTTTGAAGTTCTTTTCGGATTTCTAAAATATTTTTCGGATAATCTTCTGTAATATAAAAATTAGTTCCAGTAAGTAATAAAGCTAGAAACAAGATATTAAAGACAACTCACTCTTTTCGATAAACGTCGTATAAACTTCGTAGTTACATTTATAATTTATGCTTTGTCCTGCTCTGTTGTTTATCAATTTGCATGAGTAAATGCAATAATATAACATAACCATCATAAAGTTCATTTAGATGGGAGTTTGTTTTTTTAATGACGTAGAAAGGGAAAAAATAAATAGACGTTAATCTAGACAAAAATATTGCTTTTTTATTTTACAAGTAAATCTAAATTACGAACATAAACTTATCTTTAAACAGTAAGTTCAAAATTCGAAATACTTTTGTTAGCGAATAAATTAGATTCTCATAATTTATTCATATATTTGCTTTCCATCTTTATTTTTAACCACATCGCTTCTCATGAATAATTGTCCCTACTTACTTTCATAAAACTGTTTAAATGGGTATATTTACAATGGCACCCTCAAAACTGACTTTTAATGTAAGCAGCAGGTGACAAATGAAATAATTTACACTCAAAGTTAAGCCGTAAAAAGCGAAGACAAACGGCTTAGTCGTTTTTGTTATATTGTATTAATCTTGATATAAAGGCACTTCTACACTAAAGCGCTTCATTTTTAGCTGATTCGATTATCATTGAATGAGATTTATTTACAACTAGCTATGCCCGCGACGTTGTAGGTACGCGTGAATAAAGACTTGTATGAAAGGGATTGATTAGATATTAAAGATTATTTATTTGCATTAAATAAATAGTACATTGTATTAATTTTGATATAAATCTTGATATAACTTCTACACTAAAGCGCTTCATTTTAAGCTGCTTCGATTATCATTGAATGAAATTTATTTACAATATAGCAAACGAATATACAGACTACGCAGTTTTAAGTTTAAAGACCCGTGTGGCGCAACGGTTATGCCGCCGGACAGCCAATCGGGGGTTCTGGATCCGATTCCCGGCGAGGCAGAGATTGAAATGATAAGTTTTAGTTTCTGTTCTCGGTCTGGGTGTTTTGTCTTTGTCCATGGTATCCTCGACATCATGTTATATCTACGCTACTGTGGGGCTATGGGTTATAACGTTATTTATTATTAAAAGTGGTCATCGCTGCCAATGGTTACCGCGGTATTTGCGAGCTATTAGGAAAAATACTCTAGCTACAAGACCTATCATATTTACACTAAGCATGCACAAAGGAGTATTGATAAGTTTTAACAAAAAACCACCGAAAAAACTGAAGGGCAACAAATAATAGAATCAAGTAATACTTGGCTGTAACCATTTTTGCGTCTCACTTCTGGGCACGGGACTCTCCCAATTGTTGGGGAGGCCTGGAGCTTACTCCACCACGCTGCTCCAATGCGGGTTGGTGGAAGTAATACTTGGCATATGATAACTTTTCTTGCTACTGATAATTATTCTGAGTCAGGCCCTTAGTTAAATAGCGTACCTTTCGTTCTAAATCAATGGACACCCTATACCTGCATATATTGGAAAGCAATAAAAAAAGAATTATCAAAATCGGACCATTCTCTAAAAAAATATACGCGTCGTCGCGTCGCGTTATCGACTTGAGAGCCTCCTCAGTTTTTTCGTCGGTTAAAAACGTGCAGGCTATGTAGATCACTGTGATAAATAGTTGTTAAGAAAAAGAAAAGTTGACATTTAAACATACATTTCTTACACCTTTATTCATTCAGAAACGGATGGATACAGCGTGGTCAGTAATTTTCTTTAACGCATAATTTAAGCTACCCTAATTTTTTAAGAATGTAATCTACTTATGTGGAAATGCCTTTATGTTGTCTAGAAATTATCAGCTTTTTACCCAGGGCAATACCAACATTCTTATCTGGGTATGCAAATTATACTGAAGGGATGAAATGATTATTTTGTTAAGATAGCATTGTCCGCATTTACAAAGGATAATATTTCATTAGTTTTACATAAGTAAAAAAATATATATTTGATCAGAACTGTGTGTTAATTCAACCGACAACCGGGAAATAATCCAGGTTTCATTTTTCAGGATGAATTTTCACATAGTTTAAATTAGCGTTATTATAAATAAATAATGTTTCACACCCATAGTCCCAAAGTAGGGTACTATACCCTGTATCGTGGGTACCATGGACACACACAAAGATAGAAACGCAAACACCCAGACCGAGTACAGAAATTTAAACTCATCATTCAAATCTCTGTTTCGTCGGGAATCAAACCCGGAACCCTCCGAATAGCGGTCCAACATGGTAATCATTGCACCACGCAGGAAGTGTAATTGCAGGGCTTATTTCAAGGGCATACAGAGTTAGCCTAACAGTTAACCACATTTATTCAGTGTGGTGAATTTCATTCTCATTCTCGTTTATAAAAGGTAACCTACTTTAGACTGACAATTATAAGGACAAAGATGACAATTATAAGGACCAACAATTGGACAAAAACAATTCTAATCCAACTTTATTTTCCAGAAATACATTAATACTTACGGCTTTTACAGGAAGCAACGAAAATATTAGATCAGAACTGTGTTTATATTCAGCAAACAGCCGGGAAATAATCCGGGATTCAATAAGCTAATAGATTATCCCGCGCACGTGGCGAACAGCCTCATGATACCGGCTGATTTATTGCTCGTCGATATACGTGTGTGCACCGTCTGTTGTCGCTATCTGGCGTTTGCTCAGTTTATTTAGCGATGATAAAATATGCGTATAATCTTAAAAGGTCGTAAAGATTAAAATAACAATTGTGAAAAAAATCTACTGTGTTTCGGCTTTCACGGGGCGACTTAAATAGGCGATCAGCTTTTAGAGTAGTACCGCATTCGCGCATGACCTTAGTGTAGCTTCATGATTAAAAATAGAGCTACGGTATCCCCTGCCTGATCATAAGAGGCGACTAAAAGGGGGTCTTCGGGGTTGCGGGCGGTGAGAGTGGGAAATCGATCCGTCTAGCCAACAGCCCCGGGAGTAGGTATGTGCGAGGCCGCAAATCGCCGTAAGCATCGGAATGTGCAGGAAATCTGCTCTCCCGAAGATGGGCCCGATTTAGGCCGCAGCGCGTGGAAGACACCGGTGCGTTCCTCTGGAGTTCCCAGGGTCCACCCCAAGAGCAGAGGCAGGCCACCGAGGGTTTTAGTGAGGTAAAATTCCAGATAAACATCCTCCATAAATAACTACATAAATTCCCCTCCAAGGTGCTGGGTACCTTTTGAAGGTTTCCCCGATACAAAAAATAAATAAAAATAGGTAAATTTCAAGCAAATACCACGTGGCCTGCTTGCTCGTCTACTTCTCCATTTAAATAAATAAATGTATTCTCTTTTGAAACCGAAACTAGTCTATCTAATAAAAGTTTGACTGGTAAAAGACAATAAAATAACATTAGACCAATCAAACTTATTCTACTTGGTTTTACAGGTATCTTTATACATTAACCGAACGAAAAGGCACACGGACCGCGTCACACAGTCACCGTCGCGATCAAAACTCGTATGGAACTACAAAGGTATTTGATCAGAACCGTGTTAATATTCAGCCGAGAACCAGGAAATAATCCCGGATTCAATAAACTAATAGATTATCGCGCACGTGGCGAACAGCCTCATGATGCCGGCTGATTTATTGTTCGTGGATATAATGTATGCGCCCTCTGTTGTCGCTATCTCGTGTGGCTCAAACAGTTTATTTCGTGATTATAAATGACATTATTTTGAAAATCACATTAATCTTTGAAAGTACAGCGGTAGAGCTCACAATATTCGGTGAAGGATTCACCCATTTCTGCCATGAAACAATTCTATAGTGTTTTGATGGAAAAAAAGCGGTTGACAATCAGTAAACTTGAGGCGACAGGAGGTCTTCTGAATTATAGCTTATCTGCATATGACCTGCAAGACTCAGCTAGACTAAGACTCTCTCTCTTTCTCCCTCTTTGTGTTATGGGCTGCAGCGACTAATTAATGCCAGAGGGCGTACATGCTCGTATACAACTCCTTTAAAAAATAAAACGATTATCTTTTGGAACAGCAACTACTCTATCCACTAAAATGTTGCCACTTAAAAGGACAGAAAATTAAAATTAGACCAATAAACCCTATCATTATAAGCATTAATACTAATTAATTCCCATTAACTGAAATATCACAACTCATAAAGTTAGGTAAAAACTACTTTGCAACAATCCGCAATCAGAACGTATGATGGTGTATACCTTTTTCATGCAATAGCACCTCCTTCCCTCCCACATAGGATACATGCACATGCAACAATAAAAAATATACACCAACATACGTACCATCATAAACACTTGCAAAGATTTTGCGAGTAACCGTCGTAAAGGTAGGTACCCTGATGATGCTCTGTTTTGGAGCGAAACATGTGTTGGTGGTGATAGGTACGTATGTTAGTGTATATTTTTTATTGTTGCATGTGCCTGTATCCTATGTGAGATTGAGGGAGGTTCTATTGCATGAAAAAATATACACCATCATACGTTCTGATTGCGAATTGCTGCAAAGTTATTTACCTAACTTTATAACGATGGAGTTCCGCAAAGTAATGCCTGATTCTATTGATTATATCACAACTAATACAGAGCTTAGAAAATATTTTGATTAGAACCGTGTTTACATTCAGCCGACAGCCGGGAAATAATCCGGGATTCAAGAAACTAATAGATATTCCCGCGCACATGGCAAACAGCCTCATGAAGCCGGCTGTAATTTATTGCTCTTCGATATAATGTATGCGCCCTCTGTTGTCGCTGTCTCGTGTGGCTCAAACTGTTTGTTTTGCGGTGATAAATGTAGGTTTTGGGAAGATTGCAATTAATTTAAAGGTGGTGACCTGGTAAGTATAAACGTCAATTACAACATTTGCATCGCAGTGGGACATTAATGAAGTGTTTGAAAAATAATTGTAAGCCAATTACATTTTGCTCACATTTCGACGCATTCATATACATAGATAGATTAAAATCAATCAATTCATACTGAAATTATAAATGTGACAAAAGCTCTGTGTCTGAATGTGTGTGTGTTTGTGTGTTATATTTTCACGGCTAAACTAATAAACCAATTTTTAAGTTTGGTACACAAATAGAGTGGACTTTGGGAAAGGAAATAGAATATTTTTTAATTTCAGAAAAAGACTTATAGGGGTTGAAATAATTATGATAGTTTGTATGAAGTGCTGTCATCCTCAAAGATTAAAAACATGAAACAAGAAGTAACCAAACTTGATGGAACTACTGGAAAAGGCGTATTACTCGGTCACTGATTTTTAACGGTAAAGCGGCATAAAGGAATTCCATAAAAACCTGGGAGGTTTTTTTTCCTCTCAGTGTAAGAAAACCCTACAATATGGGTACCCAAAGCCAAACGTATAAAACCATCTTTTGTAAACACCCATGTTTGTGCAAATAAAAATCTTAACCTTAATCTTTGTATTTATTTATTATTTATTTATTATTCACAACAATTGCTTGTAGCGCTTACAGCGATGCCAAATCGCACTACCAGCTAACATTATTACATTATAAAAATATTATTGAAGAACTACAATATTAATCATATTAAACACAAATATTATAAAATAGTACATAAGCAATTATATTGTATTACAAATTAAATTAATTATTATTTAACATAAAATTTAAGAATTTAATTAGATTTCAATTATTATTAATTCAATTAAAATTTATTAAAAACAAATAATTATCAAAGATTATGTATTGATACAATTAACACAATAAAATATAAACTTATTAGTGGACGTATAGAATAGGTCGAGTTCTGGTTCATGAGTGATAACAGCATTAAGCAAACGTATGGCCTGTGCGGTGGGAGCGTGCCGCGCGGTCTGCGTGCGCGCGGGCGGGCCCGCCAGCAGCCGCGCCGCGCGCCGCCGCCCCCGCCCCGGGACCGCGAGTGAACAGCGAGCTAAAGCGGATGGATTGTCCACTTTATTATTTAGCAGCATGTAATAGTGAAGCATTAGAGCACACTTACGTCGTTTGTTTTTGTCTTTGTCTTTGATGACGATCCGTGTCATTTTTCTCATTTTTACCCACCGTTAAATGATGTAAAGTGAGTGAGTGAACCATGTAATCAAATCACGATCCCACAGATTGTGACGGGGTTCACACGACGTGTAAATCCCTCGTAGATGGCGTGGATTTATAGTAAAATTCCTTAGATTTAGCCACGTACGCGTTTTTAAAAAAAGACTGCATATTATAGTTATGTATACTTTACGAAATAAAGTTTTTGTAATAGTTATAAGT
This sequence comes from Pyrgus malvae, assembly GCA_911387765.1. Taxonomy (NCBI): domain Eukaryota; kingdom Metazoa; phylum Arthropoda; class Insecta; order Lepidoptera; family Hesperiidae; genus Pyrgus; species Pyrgus malvae. Next base: position 28,480,515 of record OU426950.1, on the reverse strand, counting down.
TGGGTGAAGTTTGTACACTTCCTTATTTTTAGGGTTCCCTATCACTAAAGGGAAAAACGGAACCCTTATAGGATCACTTTGTTGTCCGTCCATCTGTCTGTCAAGACCCTTTTTCTCAGGAACGCGTGGAGGTATCAAGCTGGAATTTATATCAAATATTCAGATCTACTGTCTGAGCTACTTATTTGCATCCCACTATTGGGCACGGATCTCTGCCCTTTATTGGGGAGGCCTGGAGCATTCTCCACTACGATGTTCTAATACAAACTGGTTGGTGAAACCGTCTTTAAGACCTCCCACATGGTTTATCGACAACTCTATCTATGGATAACAACCGGGAAACTCGCATGAAATTTGCCACCAGCGGACACCCATCTCTCACCGTACCGCGGCCGTTTCCTTTGCTGCTTCCACTCTATATGCTACTAATGTTCAATACTGTAATAAACTGTAAATAGTAATATACTGAACTTTTTAATGATCTTGTTAAGTACCTCTCGATCGTGGCAACATGTTGCAAATCACATGTTACATGAAATAATATACGAGTACGTACATTTATAAGATCAGGAAATATTGATACCTTCTATTTTCATTATAAATACGTACTTACTTGATAAAGTGTAAGGAAACTCGCTTCAAATCGACGTTACCTATCGCGGATATACGCGCACCACGTGTTCCCGCAGATCTACGTCGCTCTGTGAATGCCAAGTTGATTGCATCGCTCACTTGCTTATCCTACGAACATTTTAAATTTTATCTTTCTTTATAGTATTATATACAGGTTACTGTATTTCTTATGAGTCATCCCGAGTCTGTTTTGCATTTTTATGATGAGAAAGTTGTTAAATAATAAAGAAGCAACACTGCGCTGTTTAAACTTTAAAACCTACAGACCTTAAAAAATAGTTTGTTAGTCTTAATACCAACATCATTAATAAATTATTAAAACGTATTTATTTAGTATTTTAAAATTATTTTTATCATTTATTAGTATTATAACGATGATTTGCATTAAAAATATGTGACAAAGTGTAAGGAATCTCGCTACAAATCCACGTTATCTATCGCGGATTTATGTGAGCTTACAACGTGTTCCCGCGCATCTATGTACGTCGTGCTGCGGGATCCCGAGTTGATTGTGTCGCTCACTTGGTTATCCGCACACATAACTATTTTATACCTCGTCCTAATTTCGTTTTAAAGAACGATTTAACGGTTCGTAAATATAAATATAAAGAAAATAAAAGGTAAATATGCCTCTCCGCGCGCATGGTCCGGCGGTTAGCGTAGAACGCTAACGATCTATGCAACTATGCTAAACGGGCGCGGCCATCTCACGGGTGTGAGATGGGTGACCACTAGTGGCAAAAAATTTCATGCGCGTTTCCGTGCTTCGGAGGGCACGTTAAGTCGTCGGTCCCGGTTGTTGTCGATAGATAACAGTCGTTAAACCGTGTCGGAGGCCTTATGGGCGGTTTGAAAACATCCGACAGCGGGTTGGCCGTTAGCCAACCCGCATTGGAGCAGCGTGGTGGAGTAAGCTCCAGGCCTCCCCAATAATGGGGAGAGACCCGTGCCTCTCCGATATATGACTGAAATCAATTTTAAAAAGCACCAGATTTTATATTATACATTATAAATATTATTTAAACAGCTGCCATCGTTTCAGATGAAAATATTTTAGATGAGTATATTTTTCTGTAATAAAAGTGCACTTTTTCATGATTATGTTTTTCATACCGCAATTAGTATTTTCCGAAACGATTGTCACTTATGAATTACATAAAACTTTACATACCTACATGTACAAAATTTGTAGAGACTATAAATCTTATCATAATCATTCGACAGCCTCCGTGGCGTAGTGGGTGAAGAGCCGACTGCGAAGCGTAAGGTCGTGGGTTCGATTCCCACCCAGGACAAATATTTGTGTGATGAACATGACTATTTGTTTTGTGTCTGGGTATGAATTTATCTGTTTAAATATATGTATTTAGAATTATATAAGTATGTTTATCAGCTTCCTGAATTCCATAGTACAAGCTCTGCTTAGTTTGGAATAAAAACATATAATTACGTTTGGAATAATAACATATAACATATAATAACGGATGGTGTTGTGTGAATTGTCGAAAGATATTTATTATTATAATGTTCAGTTTCTATTATAAACACGTATCAGATAAAATGTAAGAAAACTCGACACAAATTGACGCTATCTATCGAGGATTTACGCGCACAACACTGCGGGATCCTGCACTGTCGCACATTTTCTGTTTTATACCTTACTAGCTGTCAGGCGCGGTCCCAGGGTCACATGGGATATAACCCAGCCCCCAAAAATCCATTAGAGGTAAGGCGAAACAAGCCAATTTGGGACACCTCTTTCCCCAAATTTCTTAGTGAATCCCCCCCCCCCCAAATTTCTTTGGGACCTCCCCAAAATTTAAGGCTGCGACCGCGCCTGCTAGCTATGCACCGCGGTTTCACCCACCTTAGAAAGGATCATTAGCATGAAGTGAATATACTCCGTAGATTTCATGTATCCCAATTGAAACCTATACTTTTATTTCTTATCTTTATATCTTTTCCTACGCAAGTTCATTTTTATTTGTAATCAGGAACCTATATTCCAATCTTCATACGGGAAAGGCTACAAATGAGAAAACTTCCATATAAAGTTAACCCCCTATTTACCTCTTTTTGCGGGGAAAATTTGTCCATTATACCCACGCAGATGATTTTTAATTGCAATAGAGATAAAATACCTATACCTATTTTCATAAATACCTATTAAAATAATTAAATACCTATTTTCATAATTCTAAGTTAAGAAATGAGAAAATTTCTATCCTCTTTCATCGCTGAGGGGTTGAATTTCTCAAAATCCTTTCTTAGTGCTCACTAACATAATTGAAGGAACACATGTATGAAATTTGATGTTTCTAGGTACAGTAGCAGCAGTACAGTCGGCTGAGCGTTGATATATGAGTCAATGAGTCAGGTTAGTATTTAAGATTGTGATTTATGATAGTTTTCAATTACTTGTAAAATGTATAACACATTCGTGCATCATATCGAAAGGAGACAATGACATACTTATCGTAATATTTCTTATACAAAATACAAAACACGCATCCCATCCATCAGGCCTTAAAACTCCACTGCTAGGACGGAAGAATAGACCTTTCCTTACGTTCACCATTCCATGCGGCCCTGCGTTTTTTGATTCCAACCGCTTCTCTCTGTCTTCTTCAGGTCATCAATCCACCAGGTTGGATGGATGCCTTCAGCAGCAGCTTGCCTAAATTGAAATAAATCGAAATTAAGTTGTTTTTAAAAAACTGATAAATATAATCGTGACATTTCATAGCAATGATTTTACAGGTAAAGCTAGAGATAGAAAAGGACGCATTGCCTCATATATAGGCTGCAACCCTTTTTGCGTCCCACTGCTGGGCACGGGTCTCTCCCCAATATTGGGGAGGCCTGGAGCTTACTCCACCACGCTGCTCCAATGCGGGTTGGTGGAGTTGCGGGTTAGTGGCCAACCCGCTGTCGGATGTTTTCAAACCGCCCATAAGGCCTCCGACAAGGTTTAACGACTGTTATCTATCGACAACAACCGGGACCGACGGCTTAACGTGCCCTCCGAAGCACGGAAACGCGCATGAAATTTTTGCCACTAGCGGTCACCCATCTCACACCTGACCGCGCCCGTTTGGCTTAGCTGCATAGATCGCTTGCGTTCTACGCTCGCCGCCGAGCCATGCGCGCTTCCTCATAATAATATATAGAAAAGTACTTAATTAAAGGAAAGTTTGGAGTGAAGATTCCCAAAGCAAAGTTGGTGTCCCCAACGCATAGTTTCTCAAGCTATTTTCACAATCTCGGTGCCAACTGCAATTTGCTCATACGTAGACTACGTGCGCTGGATTCCAAATAGTCAGTCCTTTTTCTTGTAAATGTCGCAGATATTTTATAATTTTATTACAATTCTGTGACTTGTGAAAGTTAAGGTTTTATTTCTTAACTAGTGGCCGCCCGCGACTTCGTCCGCGTGGACTTCGGTATTAGTCATAGCATGATGTTATATAGCCTAAAGCCCTCGGGTGGCTCCCCTAGGGTTGCCCGTGTCCATAGGCGACGGTGATCGCTTAACACCACGCGGCCCGTCTGCCTTTTTGTTCGGTTTATTTATAAAAAAAGCCTTTCCCGATAAATGGACTATCCAACACAAAAAAGATTTTTTCAATTGGAACCAGTAGTTCCTGAGATTAGTGCGTTCAAACAAAGTTACAAACAAACGAATAAACTCTTCAGCTTTAAGAGACTCTAAATTATAATACATTAACTGAAGTTTTCGATAAATCAACAACGATACTTCCAAACACTGACCGATAAATTCTTGAAATTATTATTATAGTAAAATAGAATAGATAGATAGATAGAAGATAGAAGAAGATAGATAGAGAGATAGATAGAAGATATAGATAGAAGAAGAAGAAAATATATTAATTAGTTCAAAACAGTTTCGAGTTTATTTATTTATTTATTTATGATAATAATCTATACATGATTAGATGAAAAGGAATTAGATTATATAAGTTTCAACTACATATTTTAATATCTTACTGGTGGCCCTGCACGTTAAGGGTCTGCACGTTAGAGAACATATAGTAAAGATATGCAATTATTTTTATTTTATCGAGGAGCAACGGTAAATCCTGGTCTGGTTAAACTGAAGACCCCCGTGTCTAGGACTGGCGTTTTAAGCACTTAGCTAGCCCTGCTAATAAAAACAGACCTCTTCCGAAGTTTTCTTTATTGTAACCAACGAAGATTTTCAAAAACCATTTACTTTGTTCGTATTTTGATAAACATAATTAATGCTTGAAAGCAAAGAGAAGCATATTATGGTTGACTTGAATCTGTTAGCAACATAAATAATTCTAGAGTGCAGTAATATGAATGCTTATAAAGAATATTGGACGATATCTAAATATATAATAGAACCTTAAAGGTTTTTATAAGCATAATAATAATAATAATAACGTTTGACACTCATAGCCCCACAATACGGTAGATATACCCTGTGTCGCGGGTACCATGGACACATACAAAGACAGAAACGCAATCAAGGATGACAGAAATTTAAACTCTGAAAATTAACCGCAGTAGTAATATATTAACAAAGGTTACGTACCGATTAGCTATGTAGTGTTGCTCTCAGGCATAATCTGTGAGCTAAGTGCAATTTACAGCACAAAGTGTAGGTATATTTGTTACTATGCACACTGCGGGAACGGACTATAAAACATAAATTGGTATATAAATACATACATATGCATGTAGAAAAAGAGGTTATTTTAATATTACAAAGTGACACTCCTACTTTATTTATTTGTATAGATTATAAAACGTAGGATAATATATTTTTTAAATTTAAAATTTGAAAAATAAATCTAAAAACGAGCATTTTCGTTAAACTTTTTTTTATCTTAAATTGGAAAAATATATCCGAAAACGAGTTGTTTAAAATTAAAAAAAGTTAAATACCGTGAAAAAAGTACCTAAACACTAAATTGTTTTTCAAATATTATGATATTAGACCACTTTTAGGATAATTTAGGAATGTAGCTTCGGAATATTAGTAATATAATAATAATAATGTCCTTTAGGGCTTTAATCAATAATTAAGTAAGAAGCGATAGCGGAATGGTTAAGGCACCGCATCGGTCTCCTGAACTCTCCTGCGCAAGGCCCCCAGTTCAATAAATACCCAACACGCATCCCTGACTAAGAAATTAATGTGGTATGTGTGTGTATATATTATATCTCTGCACTTATATGAGTTATTCTTTCTTTTAACGAAAAACAATGTTCAAATTTCAATTACATATTTACTGGAAGTTGGAATTTAATTATTTACTCCAAACTTCAGTAATTTGCATTGGTTTAGGCTCAGGCTTGCTACGACAGACAAACAGACACATAGGCAGTGCAAATATGAAGTCTTAGAACATACAGCCAGAAGTTATTTTAGAAATGTGAAAGTGTTACACACTCATAGCGTTACTAGGATAGATATACCCTGTGTCGTGGGTACCATGGACATACACAGAGACAGAAACACAAACCCCCAGACCAAAAACAGAAAATTAAACTCATCATTCAAATTTCTGCATCGCCGGGAATCGAACCCGGAACTCTTCGATTGGCAGTGCGGCATGGTAATCATTGAGCCACGCGGGTCGTCAATATGTATTTATTTGTTTCTTTGTTTGTCCTTATTTCACGTCGCTAATGTTTTGTATGGTAATAGTGTAACCCCCACACTATTACCTGACATTGTCTAGTAGGATAAGCTAGGCTAGGGTTTACTCAGAGAAAGTATACCATTCCTCTGTAACGTGTAGCCCACAGTCGAAATTCTACCCACAGTGCGATTGCTCCTCCGTGAAAGCTTCAAGTTAGTTAACTAAGTTTGGACGCGGTGCAAGTTTCAGACGGATCTCAGCCTCAAACGGTACTTGTTACTGGCTGTGCCCCGCGGTTTCATAAGCATCAAGAAGGGATCATTACCACTAAGTGCATACTATGAAATATTTCATTGTTTCTAACTACATAGGCATTTTATTTCATTAAATAGTAAAGCTGCAATAACTCCATCTAGCGTGTCAGAAGTGAATTTACTTCAGGGAATCCTAAAACCAGATAACTAAATAATTTAGGTGATAGAGTAAACTTTCCGTTCGTTTTTGAAGAATGTGTTGCAAATTTAATGAAAAACATAAAAAAGAACTGCAGTTCCGGTTCCGTAACTCGAAAGGAAAAAACGGAACCCTTATAGGATCACATTGTTGTCCATCTGTAAGTCTGTCAAGATCCTTTTTCTCAGGAACACGTAAAGGTATCAATCTGGAATATATATCAAATACTCAGGTGTACTGTCCGTTAGAGCTGTGATAAAATCAAACTTCTAAGCCAGCGCAATCAAAAGATACAGCCGTGTATGCCGCAAATATCCGCAAATTTTCTACACTGGCAAGAGAATCAAAACCGATAGTGTACTTCCCGTGAACTAAGAATCTTGAAATTTGGTACGAAGCAAAGACTTATAGCACAGATAAAGTAAATATTGCGAAAACCGTAAAATTTATGTTACATCACATATTAAAAATATTTTACGGAACCCTCGGTGCGCGAGACCGACTCGCACTCGCTGGTTTTTAATTTTCCCAGGTTGATTAACAAGCCGAAGAAATAAAAAAAATTATCAATATTGTGCGTATGATAGATACGATTCACATGTTTCACTTTTTTTAATAGGATTGAACCCTGCACCTTGCATATTTTGAGAGTGTTACAAAATTTCTCAAGGGCATTATCATGACGTATCATCCCAATCACACTTGACCAGTGTTGGGCAGTGCGGTGGACTATGGCCCAAGTTCTTCTGAATTATAAGAGCGACATCCTATGTTAGTTGAATTTTAATTGTAGTTGTATTTAATAAAGGAAAACAGTCATAGCGAAAACTTTTCTAAATAGGACGAGTTTCAATCCTAATGGAAATTATATCGCATAGAATGAAATAAAGAGGCGCTCTTCATCTTGGCACGCGATATGGCAACTATCCAGGTAAATACTGCACTTGTAAGACTCTACATGTAAATTTCACATTTCTTAAGGGAATATTCCGGTATGGTATAGGAAAAAATATCTAAAATAATGAATATTTTTTTCGTTTTCCAGCAATGGAATATTGAAAAACGTTGGTTGAAAAAAATATTGAAAACTTATCGAAATAGGAACAGCTCCAATCTGCGTGAACGGTAAGGTGCGGATGTGCAGTACCTACACATCTGCTATTAATCAAAATCATTTGGTATCGATATGTTACAGACGGCTTAACTTCCTCCCGAAGCACACAAACGCTCATAAATTTTGCCACAAGTGGTCACCATATCTTACCGCCGACCTTGCCCATTTCGCTCAGCTGCATAGATCGCTTGCATTCTACACCAGCCACAAGGCCATTCCTGTTTCAACTATATATATGTTAATCTATCATACTCGTTACTCGTTGCATCAAACTACATATGACTGATAACTTTGGTTGTAATGCATTTGAAAGGTAAGTCTGTAAGAATTAATCTATAAAAATTTATTAAATTGGAGTGTCTGTTTGTAATATTAAACTAATTGCTTTTTACTACGTGCATATGGATGTATATATGGTACATATACCAAAATAAAATTTTCACAAATTTTGTCTGTCTGTTTGTCTTTGAAAGGGCGCGGCGGGATTACGGCCGAATTCGAAGGGACTTTCACTGGCAGTTAGCCGATAAATTAAGGAGTAACTTAGACTACTTTTATTTTAGAAAAATTCTAAAACTTACGTCCACGCGGATGAAGTCGCGGGCGGCCGCGTGTGTAATAAAATTATTCTTCATCAACTATACTATGCGCTCGTTATTATGCAAAATTAAACGAATATTCAAGACTATAAGCTCGGTATAAAATATGAAATTCCGTGTGTTTTAAGTGCGTCTTAAATTAGAGTTCTAAACGTCGAGATTCTGAATTGATATGAACAGGGAAACCGTAGAATTTGCGCTGTTTAAGAAAGTTTGCTGGTTTATTTCATAAAATGTTCTTAAAGTTTAGCCGCTTGTAGAAGTAGTGCATATAAATAGTATGGTTGAAAAGAAAAATATCTTTCACAAACATTTTCTGTTGGATTTTAGTGTTTTGCATCCGACTTCTGGGCATGGGTCTCTGTGGCCCATGGGACACAAGGCTATTTCTTCATAGATTGTATTAGTTTTAGTAATTACTCGCATCTGTGAGCAGGTGGAAGTGGGTCGATGGTGTCTCACACGGTCAGCTGTCACGTGTGACCATTATCGTCCCAAAGCCATTCTGTTATCTCAAATATATTATTATGTACTTTTGACGTGATAACGTCTTTAAAATCGTTTTAGTCGGGTGACATGTTCAGAAACTTGTGTCACACCAAAACCTCACGAGCGCGATCGCAGGTATAACGAGAGAGAGACGGACCGATCTCCCGTCTCATCTCGAGCGCTGCCAGTCATTCCGTGAAACTTGTCACGCGGAATCCTCACGAGCGGAGGCTGGCATAGCGTTCGAGTGAGTGGACCGATCTTCCGTCTCTCTCACTCTAGCGGCATACAAACGAATGGAGATTTTCTCGTGCGGACGTTATCACGTAAACATCTCGATCGTAAACCTACTTTACAAACAATTTGCCGTTTTTTTTTTAAAAAGAGTGCTGGGAGTTTTTTTCCGCCGCCTTTTTTCTCTCAGCTCAACATCTAGCCCAAACGGGCACTTAAAGGCGATGACCGGGAAAAAATGACATTCATTAAGCGAATATTTTGTATTCCTAATATGAAATAAATATTTTTCTTTCTTTCTTTCTTTCTTTTAAGAATAGCTGATTCCACCACGCTGAACCTATGTAAATAAAATAAATAAATACCTGTTCACACTCATAGTCCCACATTGGTAGATATACCCTGTGTAGTTTGTACCATGGACACCTAGAAACATAAACACCAGGACAGGAAATTTGATACTCTTCATTTAAATTTATTGGTTCAGGTGTCAGGGGGGAAACCTTCTCCCGTAAGGAACCCGACAACTTTGGAGAGGATACCGGGTTCTGTGTGATTTGTACCGAACTAAAACATCTCACAACCCCTCACTACCGCACTAAAAAAAAGTGGCCTGCCTCTGCGCTTCTGGAGGAATTAGGGATCCCCGGTGCAACGCACCGGTGTCCTCCACGGGCGGCACTCTCGTGAACCTTCTGATGCTTACGGCGGCATGCGGCCACACACACACCGCCGTCCTTTCCGGGGCTGCTGGCTGGTCAGATCGAGCTTCCACTCTCACCGCTGAAAGCCCCCTTTTAGTCGCCTCTTACGATCAGCTCTATTCTTAATCCCGAAGTTACAGAGACTACACATTTGTACCTAGCGCCTATAAGTAATATGTTTTTGAACCTTTCGTACGAACTCCGAAAAGGTTTAACAATTGCTATCAATTGATAACACCCAAAACCGTCTACATATGCCTTATGAAGCACAGAGAGGGTCATGAATTTTTTGACACTAGCGGTGACCCATCTTAATCCCGAAAGTGCTCATTTTTCGTCGAACCGAGTGTCGAATTAAAATAAGTATATAGTTTGTGTTCATAAATTATCCAAGCGCATAATTATAACATTGAACGCAGTACGTTTCTGTCTTGGTGTGAACGGAGGGTACTCCAGAGACGTTAAGCAAGCTTCACGAAGACCTTTGAATTTCATAATCTACGTCAAACTGAGGCCCTTGTGTAAAGGACGTGTTTTACTTTGAACTTTGAACGAGTAACTATATATATTGTATAAGTAGTAACCACGGTGTTTTATATAAGAATAATCCCGTCCGCAGGCCCACGTTGTCATGTCTTTGCGGTTGGCGTAGTACGCGAGCGATCTACGCAGCGAAATAAAACAGGCTCGGTCGTGTTTGAGATGGGTGACCATTAGTAGCAAATTGCATGCGTGTTTCCTTGCTTTTCAAGGAGCATTTTAAGCCGTCGGTCTCGGTTGTAATCGACAGATGCGATCTTAAAATCGTTTGTATTATCTGAGGCCTTGTTGGAGGCCTAGATAGACTATCGGTACATCGAGGTGTTGAAGTGTTTATACAAAGGCGCAACCATGACAGTCCGAGTACACGACGGAAGTACTAAACCTATTCCTTTGCAGCACGGAGTACGACAAGGGGATGTTATATCCCCGAAACTGTTTACCGCTGCACTGGAAGACGTGTTTAAGCTGATGGGGTGGAAAGGGCTTGGTATTAACATCAATGGCGAACACTTCACACACCTTCGATTTGCCGATGATATAGTCATCTTGGCGGAGTCCCTGGAAGAACTCAGCACAATGCTAGGTGACCTCCATAGCGCCTCCCAACGGGTGGGTCTTAAGATGAACATGGACAAGACGAAGATCATGTCTAATGTCCATGTCACACCCATACCGGTCGTTGTTGATGGCGCTACTCTCGAAGTTGTCGACGAGTATATTTACCTGGGTCAAGCGATCCGTATGGGTAAGTCCAACTTCGAGAGAGAGGTAACTCGTAGAATCCAACTTGGTTGGGCAGCGTTCGGGAAATTACAAAGTGTCTTCTCGTCCAGAATACCGCAGTGCCTGAAGTCGAAAGTTTTCGAGCAGTGTGTGTTGCTAGTGATGACCTACAACGCTGAGACGTGGTCTTTCACAGTAAGCCTTTTCCACAGGCTCAAGGTTGCTCAGCGAGCGATGGAGAGGGCTATGCTTGGTATTTCTCTACGCGACAGAATCCGTAACGATGAAATCCGTAGACGAACGAAGATTACCGACATAGCTCTCAAAATTTGCAAGCTGAAGAGGCAATGGTCAGGCCACATAGTTAGGAGGACTGACAACCGGTGGGGAAGAAAGGTCCTCGAATGGCGACCACGTCTCGGCAAAAGGAGCACAGGCCGCCCAACAACCAGGTGGACTGACGAACTGAAGAAGATAGCGGGAAACCGCTAGATTCAGAGGGCACAGGACCGGACGGAGTGGCGAACATGAGGGGAGGCCTATATCCAGCAGTGGACTTTAAAAGGCTGATGGATGGATGGATGGATGTTGGAGGCCATATGGGCGGTTTGAAAACATTCGACACCAATTCGCATTGGAGCAGCGTGTTGGGTTACGCTTCCAGCCTCCCCAATTATTGGAAGAGATCCGTGCCCAGCAATAGAACGCAGAAGAACAAAAAGAAGGGTTGCAGGCGTTGCAGCCAAACCAGGTTTAGAAAGGTGTAGAAAACATCGAGCACGTAGGCAAATAGCCAAGCAACATGCAGGCAGATACGAAATTCATTTCGAACAAATTCACTGGTTCGATACTCGCACGAAGTGAAACCAGTGGTTTATAAAATTGAAAAGCAAGTTCAACGTTAAACCTAGAGGGTATTAATTAGCAACCATCTAAATGAGGTTCCTAGAGATTTTATCTCTTAAAAGGGGTCTCCACATGAAAGCCTGCAATCCTATTAAACCCTGGGAAGGTTCCTTTCATTAGTGTTTAGATAAAAGGCGAAATCTTATACCCGGAGTATGAGTATATGATGACGGAGGTTGATGGTAGCGACACCTATGCATCGATATACTATGTATCGTTACCTGTGGTTTTACTTACACCCGCCCTATACGTAACGAGAAATCGTTCAGATTTCTCTGAACAAACCGGTTTCTTCAGATTTATCGCAAACGATTTACCATCCACACGTGCGATTGCGTGCGATAAATCTGAAGAAACAGGTCTGTTCAGAGAAATCTGAATGATTTCTCGTTACGTGCAGAGCGGGTATTATGTTGAACGAGAAAAATAATATACATTGATATATCAAAGGTTTTAAGGAATGAAATTGGATTATTACCATTATTCACTCTTTTTTTAATATCATACAGATGAACATAGGTTTCCTCTCGGAATTTTGTGACATTTAAGCAATAGTCCACCACACTAGGCACAAAGGGTTTGCCCTTCCATTTGTGTAAAATTTTGTATAACTCTGACGACCGCACAGTGATGGAAAACATCTTCTTCTCAGCAGCAGTAAATAATACATAATTTCGTGCTATTACTTTTTATAAATTAACCGAACAAAATGGCAGACGGGCCGCGTGGTGTTAAGCGATCACCGTCGCCTATGGACACGGGCAACCCCAAGGAGCCACCCGAGCATTTCCAACTTTGAAGGAGAACTTTTTTTACAGCTTTCTTGAAGAACACCATATCATAGTCCACTGGAAATGCCTCAGCTGGAAGGTTGTCCCATAATTTACACGTCCGTGGTAAAGAGGAGCGTGCAAAGCGTACTGTGGAGGACCGCCACGAGTCCAAATGGTGTCGGTGGAACTTACACCTTCGTCTGGTGGTATAGTCATATTATGTAACGGTGGTATAAATATTATATAAGTCGGGCCCTTAGTAAAATGGAGTACCTTTCGCTCTGAATGGACACCGACTCCAAAATAGTTTTAAGAGTCACTACCATTAGCAAGGAAAAGTATCAAATGCGAAGTACTGAACAATATTATTTTTTACCGTATTTTGAAGTGAAAACTTCTTTAGCGGCGTTGTGCACTTTTTTTGGGATGGGTAAATAATGTTAAACTCACGTCAGGACACGTGGCCTGATCGAATATTCGTAAGACGGAGGGATGACAGCTGATGGCTCGTCTATACTTGTAAAATTCGTTATTATCAAGTATTTAAGTATGGACATTGAACAAAGTGCATCTATTAATGAAAAAAGGGACGAAGAAATAGTGAAAGAAAATGAGTGAGTACTTTATAAAAATACTAGATGAAAACCTACTGAAAATACAAGATGAAAAATAATACTAATAATAAAAGCATTTTCTGCGAAATTATTCATTAACCATACCAAAATATCAAAAATGCACAACGGCAATGTTCAAGTTTTCACTTCTGCCGGCACTACCGGAGTGCAAATTTTCTCTCAACTCCTAGCCATCGTAGTACCTTCCATCATCAGCTCAGCAGAATCATCAAAATCTTTTCATAAACGACGAAGTTATCAAACAAACATAAAAAACATAACAATATATCCTAAGGTCGAATTGAGAAACTTCCTCCTTTTTTGAAGTCGGTTAAAAATGGTTTCTTGCTGGACAGAGTTATATGAGGCGACTATTAGTTTCCAGAGTGGCAAGTAAGATTCGCTTAATAATATGATTTGTAACAACAACGTGATAGAAGATTTTCTGATTTTCCTCAGAAAAAAAAAATGTCTAACAGTTAAGGGTAATTAAAGGGTATCTTTAATAGAGACGTTCAGTTTCTGTTTATTAAAATTTAATATGGATTTTTCATATTTTTTACCAAACAAACGATCGGTATGATTCTTAAAAAAATACAACAAAAAATTACGTGGGCTTTTAACTGGCTTAACAAAATGTTAAAGTTATCCCTATTCGTTGCAGCGCAAACTAATTTATAAACTTTTCCTCGCTCAGACAGCCTTGTATTGCTGCGGACACATTTGTATGAAAACTTTGTACAACTGCATTACCTTTATGCAATTTTAGGGTATCGGCTATTTTATAAATCTATACTATAAACTTACAATTTTTTTTATACAATACACAACAATAAATAAAATTAGAGTGTCTGTTTGTAATATCAATATAACCGCTTTTTACTACATGCATATGAATGTTTATACGGTACATATACCAAAACAAGATTTTTTAAATTTTTTTTGACGGGACTTTCACTGGCAGGTAGATGATGTAATAAAGAGTAACTTAGGCTACTTTTATTTAAGAAAAACTCTAAAACTAAACTTTACCCGAACGAAGTCGCGGGCGGCCGCTAATTATAAAACAAACAGGATTCCCTATATCGTAAATATAGTAGACACACACACAGACAAAAACACAGAGACCAAAAATAGGAATTTGAATACATTTTATTCAAATCTCTGTCTCGTCGGATTCTTAACATACTCTTAGGTATAAGTGACTATCAGGGGGAGAGGAGGCATTATTTTCATTTCCAAAAAAAAATATCTGTCAAATATCTTGACTGTACTAATTATTTCTGTATTTTCCATTTGTTTGCAAGCCTTTTGCGTCCCACTCTGGGCAAGAAGCTCTTCTCATTAACAGGGAGGCCTAGAGCTTACTCCACTTAATATATGTATATATTTCTTGTGTTCGTGTCAATTCGTGTGTCAACTCCTCCTAAACGATCTAGCTCCCACTTCTACCACCCACAGCCTCGGAAGCCCCCTTTTAGTCGCCTCTTACCATCAGGCAGGGGCTACCGGTGTCCGTAGCTCTATTCTTAATCCCGAAGCTACAGAAAGAAAGAAAGAAAAGAAAAGAAAAATGATTTATTTGCGCAAATATGGGTATTACAGATGTTGTTTTATATATATTATATATTTAAAATCCGCCATATTTACCTCAGTACAGGGACTACCCTGCTTAACATTGCCTTTAGAACGTTAATTGGCTGCAACCCTTTTTGCGTCCCACTGCTGGGCACGGGTCTCTCCCCATTATTGGAGAGGCCTGGAGCTTACTCCACCACGCTGCTCCAATGCGGGTTGGTGGAGATGCGGGTTAGTGGCCAACCCGCTGTTGGATGTTTTCAAACCGCCCATAAGGCCTCCGACTAGGTTTAACGACTGTTATCTATCGACAACAACCGGGACCGATGGCATAACGTGCCCTCCGAAGCACGGAAACGCGCATGAATTTTTTTGCCACTAGCGGTCACCCATCTCACACCTGACCGCGCCCGTTTGGCTCAGCTGCATAGATCGCTTGCGTTCTACGCTAGCCGCCAGGCCATGCGCGCTTCAAACGTTAATTACCTACCTAGTAAATAACGCTCACGCTAGTTTAACAAAATATCAAAGTTCTCCCATTTCGTTGCAGCAAGCGAACTAATTTATCAACTTTTCATCTCGCTGCCTTGTTTCGTTACGGCCACATTTGTTTAAAAACTAAACGCAACTACTTTCCACTGCGATGAAGAAAGTTGTTAAGTACGTAATAAATATTATATAATCCTGCAATTATTTAAAATTACTTCTGGAATACTTAATTTGTGAGTACCTACTACTTTTACCTTATCTTTCGAAAAAATCGAGGCCATAACAATACTGATGTAATTATTTTTTTAAAGTTGTGAGTTGGTTATTTTCATATATTTGTTCTTACTCTTTTCTGAAAAATAAAAATCTAATAAATAACGATTCACACTCATAGCCTCGCAGTAGGACACATACATGTATACCCTGTGTCGTGGGTACCATGGACACACACAAATACAGAAAAATAAACACCCAGACTAAGAACATAAATTTAAACCCATCATTCAAATTTCTGTTTCGCCGGAAATCGAACCCGGGACCCATCGATTGGCAGTCCGGCATGGTAACCGTTGCGCCGCGTAGGTCGTCCAAATAAACATTTAAAATTCTATATAACTGTGTAATTGTGTGAATTCCTGTGGTTAGCAGTAGCACCAGTACTGTCCATGATATTGAGCAAGTGGATGACGATGATAATAATTGTAATAATCTGTAAACAAACCAGCAAAGGGTCAAAAATTTACTTAGATATAGTAATAATTTAAAAAATAGCCTTTCAATTCCTCACTTATGGTCAATATAAAATATTTTAGTTAGCATTTTTTTAAATTAATTTTTGACATAGGAATTTCTAAGCCATTCCTAAAATACATTACTGTATCTATTTATCTACATCTAAGCCAAAGTACTTCATTTCAATCCAACAGTCGAAATCAAATCCATGTATATTTTAGCTGCTCAAAAATACGACATTAACATAATATTCATAAGCCGTTAGATTCGGTGCCCCGAAACGCGGAGATATTATGTGATTTCTAGCAGAAGCTAACGTAATATAAGCATGGATGAGCGTTGATACCGTCTCACGTATGGCTCACCTTAGCCCTTAACAGACTTAGCCTTGCATCAACACGTAATATTATTTTACGAGTGAACCGGCTTCGGACGAAAGGCGATTACCGTTTACTGCTTTGTAAGTCTTTATTTAAAGTGTAAGTCAGTGTTGCACACTACTAGAAACGCTTAGTGATATTACTGTGTAAAAGCCTTTCGTATGTAGGTATATTATTATATTATTTCTACCGAAATATACTTACACGGTCAAGTAATTCACTGAAAAAAATTTACATGATATCCTGTTGTGAATTGTCATGATGTGACATTCTAGAAATTTAATTTTATTATACTTATGTGCATAAGGAGGTTAAAATTATACGTAGGCACTATTTCGGGTATCCTGTTTAAAATGTACTATTTGCGCAAGTTATAATATTCCAGCAGGTTAGCTTAGGTGACCCAAGTTTACGTTATGAATATCGTGTTAGTCTTGGCAGAAGCTAACCAAATATAAGAGCAGTTGATATTGTGTCACGTACGGCTCGACTTAATAGACTTAACCTTGTATAAACATGCAGTATTATTTTACGATTGTTTAAAAGGGTAAGCTGATTATCTTATTTCGTTACTGTTTTATAATTTTGGCTTAAATCGAAGACTGAGATCGCCGTGGAATAATAAAGTTTTTTTTGAAAATAATGCCCAAGAAAATGTTAGATTAATTATGTAAGTAAGTAATACTTTTGAGTCTAAATATTCATGTTATGTTAACATTAAACAATTATGCTTAAGATTGTTCACATAATTTTTTCATACTTTTTAAATCAGAAATAAAATGGAGAGTTTCAACTTTTTTAATGAATGGCACAGAATAATGGCTGGCAATGGGTAATAAAGAGACTAATAATAATATTAAGGGGAATTATAAAACGTGCGAATAAAAAAAAACTTTGCGACTGATGATGACATACAGTTTTAATAACTTGAGCGGTATGAATTAGATTAAGCGAAAAATTTACTAAACTAACGACGAATATTGATAATAATAAAATCCAGAACGAGCTTACAAAAAGTGGATTGTGATTAATCCATTTCAGATATTAAAATTTTATCCGAGCGACTACATTACTAAGTGAGCGACTGGAAAAAACCACTCTGCATTGGTTTTACCATGGCGTCTCCGAAGCCCTTTGCTTCTGTGTCTGAAAAATACCCAAAACCAAATCAGAGCACCCCACTATCCACGTGGTCTTATCTGTACTACCCCTAGAGTGTATATAAAAAGCCGGAGCGCGGAGGGAGAACACTCCCCGCCCGCCGTAGGAAAGCGCAGGTGCCGCGCTTTCTTACGCTGGGGCGGAGGGAGTGGTTTTCCCGCAGCGCCGGAGAAGTCACGGAGCCAGAGCTTCTTCCCACCTCCATTTTTGATGGGAAAAATCGCAAACAAATATTAGGTCGCTCAAATATTATGAAGCTGCTCAATTTGTATTTTAAGTAACTCAAATTAATGTTTGTAAGTTGCTGTTCTGTTGATTTCTCGTCACTCGCAGTCAGTCGCTCACTTAATAATTCTATAACCCAAATTGATTAATTTTGACACTTAAAAGTGTAATTTACAGTCACTCGTTTTATTGCTACTCTAATATTAATAATTGGCTTAGCAGATGAGAGACGACAATATGTAATGACGGCATAGCTCCGATTGGCTAGTTGGCTGACATATTCGTTATATGCCTCATAAAGTACTTACTAAATTTTTTTACACCTAAATTCATCTACAGCTTAGAGTAAAGTAAGTTAAGATTTTTGGGTTCCAGAAATAAACTTATGCTCAACGGTATTTAACTCTTTTAGTTAAGGTACCTAAAGTGAATTCATTTTCGGGGTATCGCGTTAGTTTTGGCAGAGACTAACTAAATATAAACAAGTTGAGCGCTGATACCGTCTCACATGCGGCTCTGGTTAATAGACTTAACCCTGCCTCAACACGTAATATTATTTTAAGATTGAAGCAATTCCGGGCGGTTGGGCGATAACAGTTTCTTGTAACTAACTTCTTTATAAGTCTGGACTTATAACGTGTTATGTGAGGTCACTTTTTGAAAATTAGTGTCTTGATCAATGTGTCTTTTACAGCGGTTTCCAAAAAGCATATTTTTCGTTATTTGTAGTGCGTGTACATACATGTATGGGTAAGTCCAGCTTCGAGAGAGAGGTACCTAACTCGTAGAATCCAACTCGGTTGGGCAGCGTTCGGGAAATTACAAAGTGTCTTCTCGTCCAGAATACCGCAGTGCCTGAAGTCGAAAGTTTTCGAGCAGTGCGTGTTGCCAGTGTTGACCTACGGCGCTGAGACATGGTTACAGTAAGCCTTTCCCATAAGCCAAGGGTCGCCCAGCGAGCGATGGAGGGGGCTATGCTTGGTATTTCTCTACGCGACAGAATTCGTAATGATGAAATCCGTATAAGAACTGAGTTTACCGACATAGCTCTCAAAATTTGCAAGCTGAAGTGGCAATGGGCAGGCCATATAATTAGGAGGACTGACAACCGATGGGGAAGAAAGGTCCTTGAATGGAGACCACGTCTCGGCAAAAGGAGTACAGGCCACCCTCCAACCAGGTGGACTGACGACCTGAAGAAGACAGCGGGTAGTCGCTGGATTCAGAAGGCCCAGGACCGGGAGGAGTGGCGGACGTTAGGGGAGGCATATGTCTAGCAGTGGACAATAAAAGGCTGATGGATTGATGGATGGATGTACATACATGCGAAACAGTGAGATTTGACTTTTTCCAGTACAGAAAGAAGCGCGCGTGTATGAGCGTTTTCCAAAACGACCGTATATGTGCCGAAAAGTACCTCAGTTTGAAACCGCTCTGACATAATGATATCATCAAATTATGACATTAAATAACTTTAACTTACTCAAATATGAAAAAAATAGGAATCAGGTTATTTGCTTATCAGTGTGGTATACAATCAAAATTTTTAAATTATCTAAAGGTACTAAATTTGAATGCCGAGTAAATATTGGTTCTTTCGAAAGTTCGTAATATAAATAATGCTCTTGAAGCACTAATAGACTGATTAGATAGTAATCATCTTAAAATTATTAATCTCGATATAACAATATTAACATTCAAAACAGAGTACCTATCTGAACTGCCAGTAACTATTAACTGTACAGGAAAGTTAATATCTGAAATAGAAACAATAATTTTTTTAGGACTATACATAGATAGCAAACTAACATGGCAGTCACCCAAAGAACATGTTTGTAAACAATTAAATAATCATTTGCTTTATATAAATTAACGAAGGTTGTAAGGGTTAAAACGGTGGGTTTAAATGCATACCATGCTTATGTTGGTGCAACAAATAAAAGCCTTTGTATTTGTCCTTGAAAATAAAAAGGTAATTACTAATTATATAATATAGCCTTCCGCCAGCGGCTTCGCCCGCGTGGACCCGTTTAATGGGTCCCCGTAGGATAAAAAATAGCCTATGTGCTATTCCAGGCTTCATTGCTATAATATGTATATTAAAATCATAGGCGTTTAGACAGTTGCTTCAACCGCGTTGACCCTATTATCCGTTTTCACGTAGGAATGAAGCATTTTCTCGCAATAAAAAGTGGCTTATGTTACTCAGCGTGAATGTAGCTTTCTAATGGTGAAAGAATTTTTGAAATCGGAATAGTGGTTTTTGGGTTAATTCATTACAAACATACAAAAACACAAATCTTTCCTCTTTATAATATTATAAGTAAGTATAGATGTGAAGTATACACATACCTAGTGTATTTTTAGTAACGCCATTACGCGACACTCTTGTGGTTGTCACTCGATGGTTTGCAAGGCAATGGCGCATGTGATTACAGCTTCTTGAGAAAAGCATAAGTTTCAAGCGACCAGCGGTTACATTCTAATCTTTCCTTAGTGGGCACATATCTCCTCTCAGAATTGAGGTTGATTCAGGCCATAGTTTAACACGCTGGCCAAAGTGTGGTTTGGTGAATATCATGTCTTCAAGAAAATACTTACTTATGAGTTAAAAGTGGTTAAATAGGCAAGAACACTATTAAAGAATCAGAGAATAAATGGTTTTACAGAAAAATATATTTTAAGAAAGTTCTAGAATATGATCCCGTTTTATTATAAACATTAAGATTAATAAGATTTTCAATAAAATAAAAGTATTCAATACAGCAATCGGCCATGTTACCTGAAACGCCAATCAAAAAGAATGACGTCACGTCTCAGTAAATGTCATCGTGTTGCTTGAAGTTTGACGAGCAAGCCGACGCCACAATATAGATATAAGTATACAGTAAAGTAACTTCATACTATCGGCCGAATTGACACACGCACAAAGACAACTGTCATTTACACGGCCGCTAAGTAAACTAAGTAAGCTAATAGAACGCAGTGCCACATTGCGCTATGGACTGAAAATCGAGTTTCATAAATTCATCTTTATATCACGCGTTGCAAAAGGGGGCTAGACGGAAAAAATTAAGACGAAAAGTTGTAACGACACTTTTTGCTATAGTTGTAAGAAGTGCGGCTTACAACTATAGCAACCGCACTCGACATTGCTTTACTTTGTTGACTCCTATCTTTCTTATGACCGCACTTGATGTTGCTTAGTGGCCACTATTGGCCACCCATCCTACTTTTGACCACACTCGACATTGTTTAGCTTTGTTGACACCCATCCTTATAACCGCACTAGATTTTGCTGAATGGCCACCCATCCTACTTATGACCGCACTCGACATTGCTCAGATTTATTGCCACCGATCCTACTTTTGACCGCACTTGACGTTGCTTAGTGGCCACTATTGGCCACCCATCCTACTTTTGACCGCACTCGACATTGCTTAGCTTTGTTGACACCCAAACCTAAAACTAATGCAGAAAGAAGGAAAAAAACATTACTAAGCGCAGAAATTAAAAAAATAAGCCTTCGTTCCTTCCGGGTGTCCCTTGACACCTCAGTTTTTTCTTAAATTTTCAAGTGCCGTTTTTTTACAATAGGTAGTCTTTTTTCACCATTATTATTAGACTGATGAATTATTATTATTATACTATTACCAGACTATTATTATTAGACTGATGAATAAAGGTGATGAAGCGATCACCGCCGCCTACGGGCAACTACAGGGGAGTCTTCTGAGCATTGCTGCCTGTGAAGGAGAGCTTTTTTATGAATATTATTATGTCGTGTTATTTAGTGGTAAAATGGATGATTTATGATTTTTTAAAGGTATGTATAGACCAGCCGTAGAATTATTTATTTTGACCTGTTTTTATTTATTTATTTTTTAAGGTTTTATTATCATTTCCTTGATATATTTTTGAGTTATTTATAAAAAAAGAGCTATCTGACATTATGTGGTAACGGCAAGCTTGATCGGATTTTAATTGTTTTTATGGGTAGTTGTAATCTACAAGGTACGCGATTTGACACCATACCGTATGGTATTCTGCAAGTTAGTCGCTTTCATTGATATAGGTGTTGGGTGTATATTGTATAAAAATAAGCAACCCATCATTTTGTAGGTACCAACCCTAGCACTACGCGCAGTCATTTGTTCAAATTTTAAAAATAGGGCTGAGTTACGCTACTGTCTAGAAAGGCAGGCGCTCCTCCCTGTATTGTGCCGACGCTATGACACCTACGAGCGTTTTCGCGCTTAATTCAAATTACATAGCAGAAAATACATTAATTTACGTTAAAACTTAAGTTTATTGCTGAAATAAACTATTTTTCGAAACTAGGAGACGTGTACCTAAAATAAGGAAAGGTATTTAAAAATCTGTCATCATGCCTTTTTTGTGAGCTTATTGGAAGCAATCAAGTTAGTGTAATCTGAGTACAGGTTTGATGGTGACTCAGGGATTGGCTGACTTTAAGCCTAGTAAAGCTTTCAAAGCTAAAAGCGTGTCTAAATACATCACCAGATTCCAGATATCTCAAAATATTTTGTTCCTAAATTTCTGAAAATTGTTTTATATACAGAGCCGAAAAAACTTGCGTCGGACTGCTGGAGACGAATCTCTTCCCTCAATCGGGGAGGACTGGAGCTAACTCAACAACCCTGTTTGAATGCGGGTTAGTGGCAACGGCGATCTTGCTGTCGGAAGTTTTCAAACTGCCCATAAAATCGCCGACAATGTGTAACGACTGCTAACTATGGATAGTAGCTGAGCCTGATATCTTGACATGTCCTTCGAAGCACGAAAACGCGCATGAACTGTGCCATTTGCAGTCCTATCCTTCACCCGACCGCACCCGTTTTGCTCAGCTGTGCATTGTGGTTTCAGTTCAACATTTTGTCCCTAAATACAGAAAATTTTCCTTACAGCTACGGATAAGAAAACTATAGAATAGGTGTGTACATTTACAAAGCACTTTGTATTGTTATAAGACTTTCGATGGGATGGGATGAGATCGCGGGCGTCAACCAACTTGCCGGGCAATGGTGCGTGTGATTACAGCCTTGAGATCAGTATAAGTTACAAGTGATCGGCTGTTAAGTTCTGGTTTCCTAAGATCGTGGTGCCGTCATATTAGCGATCGTATTATAACGACCGTCTTTGAAATTGATATTAAGTATTGATATTATATGAAATTGAAATTATTTATTTGCCAAAACGTGGTATGAATAGCTGGTTTTTAGCTGCCCCCTCCCCCACCCCCTGGATCAAAGTCCAGATTCAGGGATTCAAGAATCCCAAAAGATCTCCCAAAAGAAAAAAGGAACCTAAATATAAAGAATAAGCTAGATATGCTATCTCCTGCTGTTTCCTTTTATATTTAATATTTTGCTTTGTGTGTCTTCGGAGGAATGTAGAAGGCAAATTTACGTGTACTCAGCTTGAAATGAGTTTGCCCCCCTGACCAAGAACTTGGGCCATGCGTATCTGATACATGCGAGTAACTTTTATTTAGCATTAATAAATTACTCGGAGGATAAACTATCGTCAGAAGAGAAAAATATCGTGTAGTATAGTATGGAGGAAGATTGTTCATTAAAAGCTCGTGGTCCAAAAGTAAAAGAAAAATATTTAAGCTAAAATTTCGACGTCCTAACTGTTTTTGTGTTTCGGTCAACACAATACAAAACTGGCTTCACTGCTACGCTATCGAGAAAAGATTACGAATTATCCAGCACTTACAAGACGACGTTATGAAAATAGCGACACCCCGATAGAAAACTCAGCTATTATTTTCACACAAAGATCTATGACGGCCGCTGTAGGACGGCACCGTCATCTTAAGACAATAGACCTTTAATTCTTCTACGTTTTTTTTATCGGGGAAAAACCTTCAAAAGGTACCTAGCACTTTGGGAGAGGATACCGGGTTATGTGGGATTTGTACTGCACTAAAACCCCCTCGGTGGCCTCTGCGCTTGGGGTGGACTCCGGGATCTCCAGTGAAACGCACCGGTATCCTCCACGCACGGCGCTTCAGAGTGGGAACTCGCTCCCATCTTCGGGAGAGCAGATGTGTTCTCCTGCACCTTCGGGTGTTCATGGCGGCATGCGGCTAAGCATCCTTCCTGGGGCTACTGGCTGGACGGGTCGAGCTCCCACTCTCACCATCTGCAACCCCGGAAGCTTTTAGTCACCTCTTAAGATCAGGCAGGAGATACCGTAGCTCTCTTCTTAATCCCGAAGCTACAGGGACTAATCCGGGAGGCCTGGACTAACTTAGAAATGCGCTTTAATGGTCCTAGTTATCGGATATTGTTGTCGGATGTTTTTGAACCGCCCATAAAATCTCCAAATAGGTTTAACGAATTTGCTTATCGGTAGTAGCCGGGTAACTATCGATGGACCAATCTAGGAATATCAATGAAATAGTACCCAGCAGTGGGATGCAAGGGTTGCGGACAATCTCATTGTTTCTTAGTATCTTTTTTTTTATATTTTTGGATGTTTCTTATAACTTGAGTCACAAAATAGCGGGGCGTGGAGGCGCTGTCAATCATGGACAGCGGCGGATTTATTGACAGCAGTGGATTATTTATCAGCTGAGCGGATTAGCAGCTGTGCCAAATTACTTTGCGTAGTTTGACCTTTAGTCGGTATCAATTTTAAATTTTAGCTTAAAATATTAGGGGTCAAAGTATCAAATTGACGATTTGCGGGTTTGCTTTGCGTTGAATTTTTGGAAGGGTTCCGTACCTGAAGTGTGCCAACGGGACCCTATTATTAAGCCTCCACTGTCCGTCCGTAGAAATTCTCACAGATGATGTATTCCTGTTGCCGCTATAACAACAAATACTAAAAAATATAATAGAATAAATATTAAAGGTGGCTCCCATACAACAAACGTGATTTTTTTAAAGATAATGGGCTGTATCTCATGAACCGTGATGGCTAGACTTTAGAAATTGTCATAGATAATGTATTTTTGTTGCCGCTATAACAACAAATACAAAAAAATATAATAGAATAAATATTTAAGGGGGCTCCCATACAATAAACATGATTTTTTATAGACTTGGCCGGATTTTTAAGATGTAATGTATTCATTTTATCAAAATATTTAACCTTTAATAGCAATATTTTTCCGCCGACTAGGTAATAGGAAGGTCGTTCATGCCTTTGCAATAAAACTATGGGGATCTATGCAGATTCGACAAACTATGTGAAAGCAGTACAAAATATACTGCCTCCTGTAATGAAAACTTTTTTCGTGCAAAAAACGGTCCAATTCACAATAAAATGGTAGTAACGACTTAACTCGAAGCGCACATGGCCCGGCGGTGAGCGTAGAACGCAAGCGATCTACGCAGCTACCCAAACGGACGCAATCGGTTGTAAGATGGGTGACCGCTAGTGGCAAAAAATTCATGCGCGTTTCCGTGCTTCAGAGGGCACGTTAAGCCGTCAGTCCCATTTGCTGTCGATAAATAACAGTCGTTGAACCTTGTCGGAAGCCTTATGGGCGGTTTGAGAACCACCCGACAGCGGGTTGGCCTCTAACCCGCAGCAGCAGCAGTTGGAGCAGCGTGGTGGAGTAAGCTCCAGACCTCCACAATAAGGGGATGAGACCCGTGCCCAGCAGTGGGACGCAAAAAGGATTGCAGCCAACGACTTAACAAGGGAACACAAGTTTCAATACGAGTTCCTTTTTGCATATCAGTCATACCTATCATGAGGCATCCATGTTATATCTTGACATAATCTTGTCTTATAGGAGAAAATTACAGAAATATGTACAGGAATAAGCGAAACAATTCGTGGCGCAGCGTTACAGGAACGCCGAGCTTGTCACGCCACGCTGCATTCCTCACAATGTCGCCGGAACACGCCACCAAACCTGTTGTAAAGGGTTAAGGTACAGTTTCGTGTATGCAATCAACGGAAATTCAGGCAAGTAGGTAATATGGCTGGCTACGAATCGAAATTGGAATTTTCGATCTAAACTCATACGAGTCATAAGAGTATATCTGCTTCACCAGTAAGTGAACCTGGGCCTCTCAATTGGTAGCCCGGCTAGGTAACAATGCAATTGCAATTGAAATTGCAATAGAAATCATTATAATAAACCGACCAAATGCAAGTCGGGCTCGCTCACGAACGGTTCCGTACAGCCTATAAAAAAAACTGAAAACAAAATCATGTTTATTGTATAGGACACCCGCGTAAATATTTAGTTTATTCTATTTTTTATTGATATTATTATAGCGGCAACAGAAATACATCATTTGTAAAAATTTCTAATGTCTAGCTCTCACGGTTCATGAGATACAGCCTGATGTGATGACAGACCGATAGATAGATGGGCGGACAACGGAAGCTTTAGAAATAGGGTCCCGTTGGCATATTTTAGGTACGGAACCCTAAATACGAGCAGAGACGTACAAAGTACGATATCTGGATGCAGCCTTCTTTGTGTCCAACTGTTGAGCAATGATCTCTTCCTATTATTGGGAAGACCTGGACCTGAACTTACTCCACCACGCTGATCCAATGCGGGTTAATGGAGGATCATACATCGACGACCCGTCTGGTGCAACCGTATCATGCCAAATGATCTGCCAAACAGCATGAAAGGAGCAGTCGCAAAATCGCTAACAGAAATCAGTCGCGTTAACCGAACTTCCCGTATTTTGCATGCTTTGTTCTCCAAGTGGCCTGCACGGCACAGCGCGACACGCAAAGGTGTCCTTTCTCCACTTTGTTTGCTAGCTTGACTTTGTTTGTCGTGTTTCAAACATTTTAAAGTTCTCTGACTCATTGTCGCTTTGTTATTTTAGTAGTTTTGTGTCGTTCTGATTCTTAGCTCCGTTTCTTTTACGATATTATGTTGTCTTTTACAATTTCACAAATTACTCGTATTACCTAATTAGACAGGAACAGCAGACGATCATGCAGTTTTAGTGATGTCAACTGAAAGGCAAGGTATTTCTCTGGACGAACCATTAAGCTTCCACCACCTTTTTTGTATCGGGGAGGGAGGGGGGGGGGGGAAGAATTCAAAAGGTACCCGGCATCGACAACTCGGGACAGAATACCAGCTTATGTGGGATTTGTACCACACTAAAACCCCTTCGGTGGCCTGCTACTGCGCTTGAGGAGGACTCCGGGATCTCCAGTGAAACGCACCGGTGTCCTCCACGCGCGGCGTTCCAGAACGGGCGCTCTCCTCTGGAGAGCAGATGTGCTCTCCTGCACCTTCCGATGCTTACAACGGTATGCGGCCACGCACACACCGCCGTCTTACCCGGGGCTGCTGGCTGGACGGATCGAGCTCCCACTCTCACCGCCAACAACCCCGGAAACCCCTTTTAGTTACCTCTTACGATCATCCAGGGGATACACAGGGACTAATCTTCTACCGCCTACGACGTCATTGCTGAAAAGACTAAAAACTATTAAATTCATTCTTGTGTTTGAGAACCCGTATAAAGTATGAAGTAATGACTACATTGCTGGACTGTCGGAATCCCGGGTTCGATCTCTGTTCTCGGTTTGGGTTCCTGATTTTATGTGTTTCTGTTTTTATCAACAGTTATTTTGATTGCTGTAAGTACAACAGTTAATTTAAATGATCTTAATCTGGATGAAACGATAAAATACTTACCTTTTGTGTTACATGCCGATAATTATAGCTCATTCTCCACTAATCCGCATTGGAACAGCGTGATGGAATAAGCTCTAAGCCCCCCAATAACAAAACGCCGTGCCCAGCAGTGGGATAGGAAAGGGTTGCAGCCACTCATAACTAATATGGCCAGTTCCTCAAAAGAAGCCAATTACATAAAGCATGCAATATTTTGCTGACATACTTACTTAAGTTTTAAAGTTATTTGCTTCCAGCTTACGGCCAAGTCTTTAATCCTCCTTTGATCGTAATACTTATATGCTGTATGTCGACTCTATAATCTTGTTAAACTAGAATTCAACCAAGATTCTGAGACTTCATATACGTATCCGTATATGTTTAAAAGTTTTTGTTAGTAGGTATAACGTCGCATGGTCTCAGAGCGGTTTAAGATCAGATGTTTTTTTTTAAAGTTCGTTTCAACATACGCGCTTATATGCGCACTACTTTGTGCGCTTCCAAAAGATCATAGGAGCATACATAGATATTGGTGTTTTCGCTCGAATCGAAGGAAGTGTGTTATCTGTCCCACATCGCTGATACTAGTTTATAAAAGCGTTATAACGAGCAACGCTAGTACAAGTTAAAAGGGTGGCAAAATTTCGCCTATACGGCCATACACGCTCATCCCAAAACAATAGCGCGTAATACCGATAGAACAAGCCACGTTCAATACGCGTTTAGCACTGAAATGATAAAAGTATGTAGGTACCTAAATGATTCACTCATCTGTTGGCACGTCATGTGAATCTTTAATAGTGTATGTTAAAAGAAGGCTAGACTTTCACTGTTATCTCAACTAATTGTTGTCTTCAACTAAAACGATCCAGTGGAATAAATAATGTGTCACACTCATAGCCCCAAAGTACGGTAGATATACCCTTGTCGTGGGTAACATGGAGATATACACATAAACAAGAGCGCCAACACCCAGACCTAGAACAGAACAGTTTTTCTTTGCCGTGAATCGGACCCGAGGCCTTTCGGATGCAGTCCGAAATGGTAATTATTGCGCCACACGGATCATCAATTTCCAATCTATAAGAGAATAAAAGAGTTTGATACTGTAAATCAAACATTTAATAACACTACGAGAACCAAAAAACCGGGCAAGTGCGAGTCGGACTCACGCACGTAAGGTTCCGTAACATTATCTATAAAAATTCACGTTTATTGTATGGGAGCCCCCTTCAATATTTATTTTATTCTATTTTTAGTATTTGTATAACAATAGCGGCAACAGAAATGCATCATTGCCTTCGATTATCCATAGAAATTATTGCATTAAGATGGAATGAAAGGTTAATTGTGTTTTACGATATATGACATATTAAAAAAACTAGATCTCGTTGAAACCAATTTGCGGTGGAAGTTTGCATCGTAATATCGTAATATACATCATATATTTTTTTTAGTTTTATCATTCTCTTATTTTAGAAGTTACAGGGGGGGGGCACATTTTACCACTTTGGAAGTGTCTCTCGCACAAAATATTCAGTTTAGAAAAAAATTATATTAGAAACCTCAATATTATTTTTGAAGACCTATCCATAGATACCCCATGGGTACTACACGTATGGGTTTGATGAAAAAAAAATATTGAATTTCAGTTCTACTTTTGTATGAAAATCTTAATGTAGTTCACATAATCTACGTACCGAGTTTCAACAGCATAGTTCTTATAGTTTCGGAAAAAGTGGCTGTGACATACGGACGGACAGACAGACAGACAGACATCACGAATCCATAAGGGTTCCGTTTTTTTTCCATTTGGCTACGGAACCCTAAAAACAACGCTCCGCCATTTTGTGCAACCAGTGACCCTATTCAAAAAAACTAGTGACGTTCCTATAGCGTCATCCCGTAGTGTTGTGCCTTGCGCCTAACAGCTCCTAGCACTGAGACATTAAAAGCTTTAAAAAATACCTAAACTCAAAACAAATTTAACTATTTTAATGCTAAAAAATTCGTGTAAAATTGCAATGTTTGTCAATTTTTTGGTTTAACAAGATAACGAGATTGCAGAGTTAAAATTTAAAAAAAAAATAGTTTATTTCATCAAATTAAGTACAGTGTTACATAAATCAATCTCTGCCAAACTGTGAAACAGTTTGTCGGCAGTAGCTCTCGTGGATTTCTATCGAAGTTGGTACTTAATTACTACATATTAACGATATCATAAGGTAAGGTAATAAGTAATCTTAATATTAGGTACTACAATTTAGATAAACTTATTTTGACATATAGATAGTGATAACTTAACTTAAGAGCAGGTGTGTTTGTGTGGGTGTGAGAGTGTGTTTTTGTGTTTGTGTGTGTGTGTGTGTGTGTGTGTGTGTGAGTCAGTGTATGTTTGTGTGAGCTGACCTGTATGGATATGTAGGAGAATGGGTGTGTGAGCAATTATGTGCGACGGTGTATATACCTGCGTGAATTATTTGAATGACTTGTTGTCTGTATATGTGCGGTATTTGCCTGTTGTATACAATGTATTATAATGATTATGATTTTTGATTACGTGATTGTCAAAGTACTTGCTATGGACATAGAGACAGGTAGTGTTTCCTAAGTATACGTTTTAACTGAGCCCTATTTTTTACTCCAACGAGCAGATTGCGCGGCAGAGCATTGTAAAGCACAGGCGTAATCCAGCGTCTTTCACGTTTACCATAATAATTTTTACTACTGGGAACTACAAATTTCGGTTTCTTTGATGATCGGGTTGGGTATGTATACTCTCTAACTTGCATATTATTGTTGATTTGCTCACACAAAATAGCCAATTTAACTTTTAAGTCTACCGGGAGAATTTTACATATTTTAAATAGCTTTTCATATTCTTTCCCTATAGATTCTTTTATGTTCTTATCTACTAATAGTTTTAACATCCGAATTTGTAAGCTTTTAATTTTCTCTATATGAGTAGGAAAAGTGAGACCATACACACCCAATCCATATGAAATGACTGCGTCAGCCAATGTATAGTATATTAGGTACATAATGCCCTTGCTCACAGTGAACATGACTATTTGTTCTGTGTCTGGGTGTTAATTTATCTATTTATTTAGAATTATATATGTATGTTTATCAGTTTTCTGATTACCATAGTACAAGCTCTGCTTAGTTTGTAATCAGATGGCGTTGTGTGAATTGTCCAAAGATATTTATTTATTTATTTATTAAAATGCGTAATGCCTGTCCTAATTTCAGATCTACATTACTATACAGAATACTTCACAAACACTAGCTGTAATACTTTGAGCTACTCAGTTTCCGGCCAGAAATGTACGAATTTCCGTACGCCGTCATGAGCTTGCAAAGTAGCCTCAACATGACATATGAAAGTTTACTCGGTCCGAGTTTGTAGAGCATCCGATATAAGATTAAATATGGATTTCTTATATAGGTAAAAATGTTACAACAAACATGGAACTATTTTAGAGGTAGATTTTAGGTTATACAAAGCGCGGTAGCAGCATTGAGGTATATGTATACTACGTTAGTACATAATACAATACAAATATGCTTTATTGTACACCATAGATAAGAAAATGACAACATAGAGTAAGAATAAGTACCTCAATGAGTAGCAGGCCATATTTATATGAGGCAAGCATCAGTCTTCAGCATAGCAACGCAACCGCACACAAATTCAGACAAGAGTAAGGATTGCCAACCTTCCGTGGGCTACAACTTAAATTATTTAAAACAGTCAAGTGAAATAGGAGAAGAACGCACTAAGACTTCTAGACTGTAAAGTAACAATAAATATCAGCAATCGTCTACCAGTACATATATTCACTCAGTACAATAAATGCTAAAAAACTAAATTAACCTTAGATGTAAGTTCCGGCCCTAAGTCCCTACAATACTAGCCAGACAGAATTAAAAAACACTAGTTGTAATACTTTGAGCTACTCAGTTTCCGGCCAGAAAGTAACTCTACGTGGCAAAGTAGCTCTACGTGGAATATGAAAGTTTACTTGGCCCGATTTGTAGAGCATCCAACACTAGATTACACATATACTAAATTGTAACATCATCAAAAATATATTTGATATAAGTAGTAGGAGATACTTTACAGATAATAAAACTTACATAGCTATACCACCTAGGAAATACCATCACATTTAATTCAGGAATTTTATTTAATAGCCACACTTGCGTTAGGCGACCATAACTTTTCAGAGCAATTAAATTCAATTCAAATCATTTATTGCAAGACAAGGTACAAAATATAGAGATGAAACAAACTAGGCACATGTCGTGCTCTTAACGTAACCCATATGCATATGCAAGTATGTCAAATTTATTAAGTATACATTACAAAAAAATTATGCGGTAATCGCACTAGATGTGTGGAGTGGACTGTATCAAATATGTTTGTGTAAGAGGAGCCCCCGCTTGGTTTAATAAATAATTCTAAACCACAAACCTCCAAGTCGATCTGGAGCTGGTGGGTGCGCACGGCGCACTTTTATTTTTTATCTGGCACGGCTAATGGGTCTTGAACACTGTTGTATCTTGATAGAGAGCGCACGGCTTTCTTCACTTATTGTTCGGCACGGCTGATGGGTCCTGAACACTCACGGAGTATACGATACAGCACGGCTGATGTCCTTGGGTACTGGTTGCATCCCTTTTTGCGTCCCACTGCTGGGCACGGGTCTCTCCCACTTATTGGGGAGGCCTGGAGCTTACTCCACCACGCTGCTCCAATGCGGGTTGGTGGAGATGCGGGTTAGTGGCCAACCCGCTGTCGGATGTTTTCAAACCGCCCATAGGGCCTCCGACAAGGTTTGACGACTGTTATCTATCAACAACAACCGGGACCGACGGCTTAACGTGCCCTCCGAAGCACGGAAACGCGCATGAAATTTTTTGCCACTAGCGGTCACCCATCTCACACCCGACCGCGCCCATTTGGATCAGCTGCATAGATCGCTTGCGTTCTACGCTAGCCGCCAGGCCATGCGCGCGTCCTTGGGTACACGGTACCTAAACACTTTCGTATTTGTAGGAGAGTTTGAGAACAACTGCGGTTCAGCACGGCTGAACTGGTCTTTTGGCACACAGTACCGGGGTTGGAGTATCACGGATAACTCTTACACGATAGGAGAATCGCGGAAGACTTATTCAGCACGGCTGAATATATTTAGGACGGCACGATGGTCTTCGTAATACTAACTCCATATTTTTCACGATTTACGTTGGATGTCAATGTCGATGGAATTCTCTTTATAATTACTTACCAGCTAGTCACAAAGATGGAACAAATTTCATACCGATAAATATAAAATTAAATTATGAAATCGTATTTACTACATTCAAATGAAACTAAAACAATCCATAATAACTACAGCAGCAGAGTAACTGCATACAATTTCAGGGAAGACTCCAGATTGGTTTAGGTTAAATTGTGTGTAAGTAAATAAAGGATATTTACTTACATACAATTTAGCTGCAGTGACCATTTAACACCATGACAACGTGTCCTGCATACCCTTCTGCTGCTCTTATTTAAAACAATCAAGTGAAAGGGCGAGAGTTCGTATACTAGAGATCTTGACACACTGTAAAGTAGCAGTAAAAATATGCTAAAAAAATGTTAATCTAAAATAATTGTTTTAATTAATGGTAGTCTCGGCAACACAGTACCCACAGCAAATATTTCAAATACACTAGTTGTAATATTTTGAGCTACTCATTTTCCGGTCAGAAATGTACGAATTTCCGTACGCCGTCACGAGCTTCCAAAGTAGCCTCAACATAGATTATGAAAATTAACTCGGACTGAGTTTGTAGAGCATCCAGCACTAGATTGAACATACACTAAATTGTTACGTCGTCAAAACATACAAATAAATTAGAGACTAGCGGCTGCCCACGACTTCGCCTGCGTGGACTTTGGTATTAGTCATAGCATGATGTTTTATAGCTTTTAGCTTTCCCAAATAAATGGACTATTCAAGCTTCGATGAAATCGATGGAAGATTCAGCTTTATATATTAGTATAGAGACTTTACAGGTGACAGAACTTGTATAGAAGTACTTGCCAGTGCACCGCTGCACCTATTTCGGTCGTTTCAGCAATTCTATTGTTTTTTTTTATTATTATTTGAATGGAGTAGCAGACGAGCATGCAGGCCACGTGGTATTAAGTGGTCGCTGCAGACCATGGACATCTATATACAACCTCAAGCAAGCATAGGTAAGTCTTGTCTGAGGTCGTATGCAGTTGCGCTGCTACTCCGGAGGCTGGTGGTCGCCTCATGTAAGAGTGACCGGCAACTACACCTTTCCACCGAAACACAATAGAATTGGGTCACGGCAGAAGTGGGTGCAGCGGTGGTACTTAATAGTTCTACCACCTACCAAGAGTTTTAGTGGAAAGGTGCTGTTGCCGGTCAAGGGGGCCGGTCATTCGAGTTCCACGGGAAGGCAAGTTCTTGGTCAGGGGGGGGGGCAATTTTTTTCAAGCAGGATACCGTGCGTAGCCAGTAGTAGTAGTAGTAAATGTACAAAGGAAACAGCAGGAAGTAACATATTATATAGCTTATTATTAATAGATTTCTTAGGAATCTTACTTGTATCTGATTTATTAGGAATTGGACCTTGATCCTAGGGGGGCAGCGGTGCCCATGGATAAGGCGATTATTTATAAGCGTTTGAAGCAGCAGCATAAATACACCATACCCCAGACTTAACTCTGGTTTACTTGAACTGTGTAAATGAATCAAAGAATGTGAAACATAGATAGCGAAAAAAATATTTTATTATGATAATAGAACTTAATTAAGTAGTCACATTTCACTGTGTGGGGTCATCTATCTAAGTAATAACATTTTAAATCTGGAATGCTTTGGCTGCCATAGATTTAAATTGAATCCGGCTGCAACCCTTTTGGCGTTCCACCCCACTGCTGGGCACGAATTTACCCATATTTTGAGAGACCTGGATCTTTCTCCGCCACCCTAACAATGCGCGCTGATATTAGTATAATTGGACGATTGTTGAGATTTTAAATGTATTTCACGTTTTCTTTTTATCCCGGTAACATGTCGGACACAGCCAGTGCCAATTAAAATGTGGAATTTTAATATGAGCTTGAAATTCGTTGCCTGTAGGTTATATCATAGCAGCGAGATTTTTAAAAATGCACACTTTATGAATATGAAAATAAAAATATGAATTAGAGTAAAAACGAACTCAAAAAATATTTTAAAGGGTTAATTATAAAATTGCTAAAATGAAACCATAGCAATTCAGTACAAATAATTAGTAGCTAAGTAAAATTATTTATAGTAAGGCCAACGTGACGAGATAAAGAATGTAAGCAAACGGACCGTTACCAAGTTACATTGCGAGAGCGAGCAAGTATTATCTCTGTCCTTATCATTCGTACGCAGTAATGGCGTCAGTAGTCGATGACAGCTGTCGTTGCGTGTTTCGTGGTAGAGGAAAGCCGTCAGTACCGCAGTTGTTAACATTTGGTCGAGTTTTGACGGGAAGTCGAAAAAGACAATATGTTGTGCTCTTGTTTTATTTTCATGTTCTTAGTATATCTTTGAGTAATTGTAATTGGGATTTAGAAAACGCAGTGGTATAAAGCCACGTACTCATAAACATACAACTAATCAATTCATTCGAGCAGCGATTGTCGAGCGGTTAAGACCACGGTTAAGACCGAGTTCAAACCCTCGGCGAGCACCTTTGGCATAGTTTGTTATGTTCGTATTTTTCGCTGCTCATAAAATATAATAACTTAATAACTTAAATAAGTAATCTGTGTTAAAGAAATGTTACTGCAACCTCTATAACATAAAATTGTTTGTCAATGAGTCATTTTGAAAGAGTGTGCAAAACAAAAGGTTTCGGTATTTATTGCTAGTTGTTTGCGTAAACCATACATACATAATTATGTCACCTATTGTTTGCTTCTTCGAAATTCTTTAAAGCTTTGCGGCGGTTAGCCTTAAGACAACGGCTTGGATCATAATTCTATTGTCTACAATCTCTTGAATGTTTCTTTGATAAATTCAAGAGGATGTAGACAATAAAATTATATATAATGCGCATATTATATACATATAATACATATATTGGGATAGCTTCAAATATCTTCTTGTAACGGTTCCAACGCTACAATAAAAAAACTTTCTTTGTATGGGGGACCCCCCCCCCTTTTTTAACTTTTTTTATTTTTAGATTTTTTCCTTAGGGTCAAAAGTGGCACCAAGTGGTTCGTGTAATATTACTCTTGGCGCTGGCTAGCCAGTTCCTTTGCTTGAACTTGGCTTGATGCCGCGTGTCTAGATAGTATAAGGTGTAAAAAAAATTTGGTCGCTGCAGCCCTCCTTGGTTTTTATGTTTAGAGCATCGAAGGTACAGACTCCCGTCAAGACTAAGGGCATTATTTTATATCTTATTCTACTCTACTCCAGATGGTCGGTTCTAAGTTTGGTCTGGTGTTCTTGGATGTCATAGGTCTGGCTGGTAAATATGTCTGTTAACTTCTCGCATATTGCGGTTTGGAATTTATTATGAAATCTATGCCTAATCTAAGCCAGATCATAATATAACTAACTCTCAAGCTTGTAGTTTTTCTTGAAGTTTAGGAATTCAACCCAAGTAAGATCAATGAAAGGTAGAAAAAAAAATGCCTACGGAAAAGAAGAAATAGATAAATATTTGATTTTGTTGCCCTTTAACTCTTCAAAATAAATACGGGTAGCTTAATATAAGCAGAATGTCACGAGACATTGGGACACCTTTATAATTGGGGATGCGATTTGCAATCCAAATGTTGGGACTTTTAACGATTTAACGAATGAATTCTCGCCGGCTTCTGAAAAAGGACCTTAACACCAATCTATTTGAGCCGGTAGTGGTAGGTGACACACTTAAGCTTGTGTGCTATAAATTTTGTATGTTACTAGAGTGAAAATAGCTACAACCAGGGTACAACAGTAACTCTTTTTGCGCCCCACTGCAGTGCAAAACTCTCTTCCCATAATAAGGGAGGCCTGGAGCTTACTCCACCACGCTGCTCCAATGCGGGTTGTCGAAGAGAATAAAATACGTAATTGGTAACAATTAATAAGGCTAGAATAATAAATAACAAAAATGTTAACTATTAGCCTAAAAGGTATTTTTTAAATAAATAAACCGAAAAAAAGGCAGACGCGCCGCGTGGTGACATGCGATCACCGTCGCCTATGGGCACGGGCGACCCCAGGGGAGCCATCCGAGCATTGCCGGCTTTTTTGCTGGAGGAGACCTTTTTTTACAGATTTCTTTATTAACCCCTTTGTAACTGCACCATTGGCTACTTATTGCCGGCTATCACAAAAATATTTGATTGATGGCTGAGCAATCCATAGCTCCTAAGCTAATCCAGATATGTGTTGCAATATGTCTGCAATATTATGAATTATGACTCATGTTACAGACTCCTAGACGAGCTACACAAACCGACAACAATTGCTGATGAAATCACACTCGTCGCAGCGGCTTGTATTGTTTTAAAGGAAAAATCAAAAAAGAAAAAGGAGAGAATGTGGATTAGACCTTATTTAAATAAGCGTGAAACTTTAGATAATTTATGTCAAGAAATAAGCCTTGATAAAAAATTCAATCACGGCGTCACTCACAAACGTCATGTCACGTAGAAAAGGATGCACTCTACCATAATAATAGAGAGCGACGGAAACAGCAATAGAACTCGCTGGGCAATATTGCAGAAATATCGATCGCTCAGCGATCCTCCGGCAACCTAAAAACAATATCGGCCATTTATGGCCATACCAAACATGTATGGCTATATGGCTGGGATATTGCTGCAATATTGCTTAGTCTGGCTGGTATTGCTAGCAATGTTGCCAGCCACTGTGTTGCAGCCACATATTGCCGAAAAACATTGCCCGTTTAGAAGCACCTTAAGAATAATGTACTATACATTATTCTTAGTCTAAGTGACGTATGCATTTTTTTAAAAGTTCCTCTCAGCACTCACTGTAGTCACATTTATTTTTTACATTTTATTTTGTGCACATAAAAGTGCAAGTTTTAATACCGTATACCTTTTTATAAATGCCTTTTGTTTATACAAAATTACTTAAATTATAAAAGTGAATGCGCACAGGTCCGTCCTTAACTGCATTTTATTTATATACTAGCTGTGCCCCGCGGTTTCACCCGCGTTAGAGAGGATCATTAGTTAGCATAAAGTGAAGTCCCTTCTGAAATGCCGCTGGACCGGCTTTTTACTGTAATATGTAACTCTAGCGGTTTTGGCAGCGCACGCCAGAATAGCTCGCAGATGGTAGATTTTACCCTTACTTGACACTTATAGTCATATTTTGGACAATTCACACTATATCTTTATAAATTTTAGCCTATGTGTTATTCTGATGTATAAGATATATTACTGTAAAGTTTCATTAAAATCCATTCAGTAGTTTTTACGTGAAAGAGTAACAAACATCCATACTTACAAACTTTCGCGTTTATAATATTAGTAAGATTAAAAATCTGTTCGAGATAGTTAAAAGCAAACCAAAAGTACATATACGTTTTAGGCTTATACCCGAGCTTTTCCAAAAGCATACATTTTAAGGTTAATACCAGAGCTTATCAATTCATTTAATTACGGCCTAAATATTTCAATAGTAATATTTTATATCCTATAGGGACTCCTTCTTAATTCTTTGGCGTCATTGAAGTGAATAAAAATAGTTTAGCTACCTGTTAGCTGGCAGTGTCTCACCAACTCTACAACCGTGAAGAGGGTTTACGGATTTGCATGTACTTTGCATATAATTACGAGCGAGCCGGCTGCAGGTGGCGAGCGCAGGAATAACAGTGGAGTTGAAAACTGCCGGAATTATTTCGCACTGATAATTTAAACTTGTTTTTAGTTTAGAGAGTTTTGTGTCACCTCAATAATGGAGGCGTACCTACTTTTTGATAATTTGTATCAGTATTTATTTATTTATTAA
The DNA here is from genome assembly GCA_911387765.1 of Pyrgus malvae. Lineage (NCBI taxonomy): Eukaryota > Metazoa > Arthropoda > Insecta > Lepidoptera > Hesperiidae > Pyrgus > Pyrgus malvae. The sequence continues at coordinate 28,441,847 of OU426950.1, read as the reverse complement.
TTTAACTTTAATGTTCACCTTAAACTAGGTTCACAATGGGCGGACTTAATGCCAAATGGCATTTTCTCCCAGTCAACCCATGGCGATGGTGAGATATTGTTGGTAGGTGGAAATAGTTTGGCGTTAACCATTTCTACAACATATATATAACATTTATTAACAAATATACTATAAAGTAACAATAAATATAAATACATACCTATATAAAATATATACCTAAACAAACATACATACATACATTATATACATACATACATATCAGTAGTGTATATCATAGACTTACGTTAGTATATCCTAATTAAAGTCTATGGTGTAAATACCCACTATTATAATTGTTGATTGTAAACTTAAGTTAACTAGAATATAATCCATCTAGGTAACGTGATGAAACGTACATACTACCTACATACGAAAAATATCTGAAATAAAAAGAGAAAGAAAGAGAAAAACGAGATTTTGATAAGTTGATGTTTTATGTGTAGGATTCAAGATAGAAAGTTTTCTACATACCTATTATGTGTATATGTTATCCTTTCTTTCTTTTCTGAGTTAAAATTATCTTGTTTTAAGTAAGAATCGATAGTTCAGTGTTTATTTGAAAATTTATAGTTAAAACCTTAAAGCATTAAAGTTACTGACTCACCCTTCAGGAGTGACGGCATAGCGCCTTAACAACGTCATTTTCTATGCACCGTAAACACTGACACCGACACATACTGACACAATAGTTGTATAACTAGAAGGCACATTGTGCATGCACGTTGGGACGAGGGGTTCGCCAGTAAAGGCCACTCCTCTGACGGGTGTCATACCTGTCATACCTTGATGCTTTAAGGTTAAAACACATCAAATAAATTTAGTTCCCAGTCAAAAACTTGTTACAAAAACTTGAGACATATGTAGGTACTTATTAATAAACTGTGAAACATGGATACATACAAAGGATTATAGATTAACTTTTCTTTCAATGAAGTGAGAAACCTTAATAAACCCAGCGCAATGTCTTAATACAGAGTCTTAATATAGAGTCTACACTGTAGATAGGGTTACCAACTTATTTTTTACAAGAATTAAAGTATATTTAGGTCTGAGAAGGAAAATAAACAGAATTTTACAAAAATTAACGTAATTTCATTTTTTTATTTTTTAAAGACATATTTTTAGTGCTTCTCGCGCAACTTATCGATTTAGGCATTTTTAAAAGCTTCATAAGCCTTACCACAATTAACTCATTTTTTATTAAATTAATTGAAGCTAATATTAGGTAGTAGGTATTTGACAGATTCGTTCTAAAACGCTCGATTTTATAACCGAGATTTTAAACAGTATTTTGTATACATTATTTTTGTTCAACAGTAAAAAGTATAATGTAGTGAAAAACAGTATAATACTGTTTTTAACAGTATGATTGGCAACCCTAACTGTAGACTGTAATCACGAATAGCCGCTGCAAATTTAGATACATGGACGTACTGCAATATCTTAGATAGCGTGACAAACGCTCTTGATCAATCTTATCATGAATAAAACATTCCGACGCGCCGTATTCGATTTAATGTAGTTACTGTATCTTGAAGATAGTCTTATTATTATTTCAAGGGATTTATTAAAACCACCCAGTACTGTTAGGTACTTAAAGTCAACGAATAATAGACCTTATATCGTATCTATCATTAATATCAAGATCGACAATAACAATATCAGATCTTAATTCTCTAAAGAAAAAAAATACAAATAAAGTGATTTTTGATTTTGATTTTAAAAATAAACACGACATCTACTTAATACCTTTAAACGAGCAATTTAGATATATATCTAAATATATTTTTTGAATCTCGGAAACAGCTCCAAAGATTTTGATGAAATTTAGTACCCAGGTTTCGGGGATGATAAATCGATCCAAAAAAAATTATTTATAGAAATTGTCGTTTTATTTAATGTATATGCCGTTAAATATAAAATTACTCTTACTGACATCTATTGGAGAATATTAATAACACTGTGGCGTAGAAAGCCGTCAAATGTCGACCGTCAATCCGCCCTTCAAAGAAATGACAATGTCTCTATAAAAATTTCGTCAATGGAATTAAAGCTTTCTTGGTCGAATGGTTACGAAAGCTGACTACGGAGCTAGAGACCCGGGGTCAAACCTCAAGTAGGCAGGTTGTGTTTTTATTTTTTGTTACATTTTTTTTAATTGGGAGCTAGGTATTTCAAAAGGCTTTGTTAAGTAACACTTAGCCGATGAATGTATTGCTTAAAAATAAACCAAGAAAATCAATTGTTTTTATCCGAGCAACGCTCCGGCGTCCAGGTACTAATATCTTAAACCTTCAATCTCCAAAAATTCTCACGATATTTAATATGCTTGGAGTTTCGGGAGCGACAAATTTATCAAGCTAGGTTTCAATTTTAGAAAATGTCGTTTTATCCATGTTTTCAGTAATATCAACTTAAACATAAACTGAGAAACATTACTCTTCCTGACATCTATCGACGAGTAGTAACACATTTTTTTATAGGGAGTCAAATCAATGAGTGTTTAGTTTGAGGCTAGAGCAAGAAAATTAACGGGATTATCCGAGCAAAGATCGGTCCTCCAGGAACTTAAAGTAATAGGAGCGAGAAGTAGAATTACTTGGAAGATTTGCGCATTTATCGCTGCTCCGCGATGATGGAAAATATCGTGATATTTATATAATTACGATTTCCTCCATCACCGTGCATGCCTGAAAGAAATTCATAATTTCAAGCATGACATCCATCAATCCGCACTTGGCCAGCGTGGTGGACTATGGCCTAAATCCCTCTCCCTTGTAGAGAAGTACTCTCACTTCTGAGACCTGATTCGCCAATCTATGGAACGCAAAGAATAAATTGAATCATAAAAATGCTAAAGTAAAGTGAGGAAGCTTAATAAAGCCACGTCCCCGTCTAGACCACTCTAACGAATAGCAGCTATAAATTTAGATATCTTGACGTCCTGCTGTATATAATACAGCGCAAGTGGTTTCGCTTCTGATCAAATGGTCATGAATAAAATCTTCTCACGCTCATGTTTCACTTAACACAGAAGGCAAAGAAAAAGGAATTTTCGTTTTAAATTTGAGTCTTATTTGGTTCAATATATTAACAAATTGTTTATTTTGCAGTAAAAACGATAATAAGTTTCATATAAGTAAAATATGAAACGAGAAATTTAATAAACTCAATAATCCTTACTTAATATTATAAATTCGAAAGTAACTCTGTCTGTCCGTCTACTACGCTTTCACGCTTAAACTACAGAATCAATTTTAATAAAATTTGGAACACATAGAGTGGACCATGGGAAAGGACATAGGATGGTTTTTATCCTACGGGAACCTATACAACGTGTCCACGCGGGCGAAGCCGCTGGCGGAACGCTAGTAGCAGCTATAAATTTGATATCCAGACGACCTGCAGTATCTAATAAACTGAGATTCCTGCTTCTGAGAGTCGGTTATGGATAATCTTCTCACGAATTTTGTCTTATTTAACATAGAAGGCCAATAAAAAGGGGTATCCGTTTAATATTTAGGAATCTTATTTACGCGACTACGGGGAAGCCTAAAAGGAAGATTATGAGTAAGTTCATTATGTTATTATTTCATTAATTTTCGACGACCCGCGTGGTGCAATGGTTATCATACCGGACTGCCAATCGAGGGGTCCCAGGTTCAATTCCCGGTGAAACAGAAATTTGAATGATGAGCTGAAATTTCTGTTCTCAGTCTGAGTGTTTGTGTTACTGTCTTTGTATGTGGCCATGGTACCCACGACACAGGGTATTAATTACCTTACTGTGAGGCTATGAGTGTGTAACGTTTATTTATTTATTGAGGTTTTGCAAAACATATTTTTATTTTTCACAGAAAAAAGTAAAGGCATGTATTTTATAGACTATCCTTCGATCCATCCATCCATCTATCAGCCATAAGAGTCCACTGCTGACCATAGTCCTCCGCTAACATTCGCCACTCCGATCGGTCCTGCACCCTCTGAATCCAGCGGGTTCCCGATGTCTTCTTGAACTCGTCAGTCCAGCTGGTTAGAGGGCCGTCTACTTTTGCCGATTTTTTAAATGTTTAAGACTATATTGTCTATGAAACAAAAACTTAAAAAAAAAAATTATAATATATAAATTATATATGGAACAGCAAAGTAAGAAAGCTAATAAAGTAATATCTTCGTCAAGCCCACGCTAACGAATAGCAACTATAAATCTAGATATCTGGACGTCCTAGAGTTTCTTGTACAGTGTGAGATATCTCATTTCTGATCAAAACAGTCATGAATAAAACATTGTCCTAAATTTGTTTTTCTAGTCCTATTTATTATGAAGGACGTCTGATTAATATAAATGGAATGAAATGGAATGGAATGAAATGGAATGAAATGGAATGAAATTTAATTAAATGGAATGAAATGGAATGAAATTTAATGAAATGGAATGAAATGAAATGAAACGAAACGAAACGAAACGAAGAGAAACGAAACAAAACGAAACGAAATTAAATTAAATGAAATGAAATTCTTTTATATGTTTTACGTGGAAGCTCCCCAAACTATTTTTATTACATACACGTATCACGATGTCTTATCTTCAAAAATTCGTTTATATTGTAGTATGTTTTTTTATAAGCTAATGTTTTAGTTGTCTTTTAAATTTAGTATTTGATAACTATTTTATATCTATAGGTAATTTATTATATATTCAAATAGAAAATATGTATGTACTATTTTTGAAAATCTGTCATTTTACTCGAGTTGAAGTAAAGCGTCAATATCTTTTAGTCTCGTGGGCAAATCTCTTATGCGCATGTTTATTTGCTTTTCAAATATTTTTTTATTATTAAAAACGAAAGTACAAATATCTAATGCAAATATTTAATATCTAATATATGTATATTCCAGTTAATGTAAGGAATTTCTTGTCTGAAAATAGTGAGCGAATAGATTCATCACTCGCCTTACCATAAACCTTACCGGTTTACAACTATCACTATTTTACATGTTTATGTACATTACTGTAACCTCAAGAAGATTTTATTTTAATATTTAAAACATATAGAAAAACATATAGACAGGATTTAGACGTTATCATTCATTAATTTTTTTAACCATACCTACAAATTTTTCTTAGCTTATTTATATTTATATTTATTTCCGTCGCTATTGCAGTCTAACTGAAGTTTTGTTAACAAATTAAATGTAAAGAAAAAATCAATAATAATAAACGTTAAAATAAAAGTGCTGCAAAATATAAAACAAAACATAATATAAATAATTCGGTATTACAGAAGCCAGCTTTAGGTAGTAGCTTGTAAATTTATTTAACTTGCACTTAAAGGTATTAATGTAATCAGTTGGCTGGCTGCAACCCTTTTTGCGTCCCACTGCTGGGCACGGGTGTGCATATTTACAAAAAATATTATTACTGGGGAGGCCTGAAGCTTACTCCACGCTGCTCCAATGCGGGTTGGTGGAGATGCGGGTTTGTGGCCAACCTGCTGTCGGGTGTTTTCAAACAGCCCATAAGGCCTCCGACAAGGTGTAACGACTGTTATCTATCGACAACAACCGAGACCGACGGCTTAACGTGCCTTTCGAAACACGGAAACGCGCATGAAATTTTATGCCACTAGTGGTCAGTTGGTCACGCATCTCACACCCGACCGCGCCCGTTTGGCTTAGTTGTACAGATCGTTTGCGTTCTACGCTTACCGCCGGGCCATGCGCACTTCATGTATGTTATGTATATACATAGTAAGCACTAACTTCTTAGTTGTTCTTGCCTCTAAGCTAAGGCTTGTATGATACTTTTAATTGTGGTAGCTTACTAGTACTTGTAGTCACAGAACAAAGTCTTTTTTTAAATAATTTCTTTCAATTAATAATTTCGAAAAAAAAGATTTAAATTTCTATAAAAATCAAGAAATTCTTAATTCAGTAAGCAAGAGCCACGACACCTCGAAACAATATTCTAAGAATGTTACATACTCGCAACAACTTACTGTACATACATATTCGAGAAGACTCTAAAATGCAAGTTCCATGTTCCAATCAACGTCGGTAGAACATGTGCATGTACGACGGACGATCGCTGTTCTCAGGCGTAAATGGCCAATGACATGTCGCCAAATAGCACGTTCACACTTCTGGGTTTGAATTCTTAACTAGCAGGATTTGTATGAAGATCTGTACTTTCCATAATTTATCCGTCAACGCGGGTAGAACTTACATAAGGGGATTATTAGCCTCGGAGTAGCAGCGTATCTACATACGAGCTATCCTTATCCTTTTAGCTTGCACTGAATAGACAGCTTGACCAATACATTAAAACATAGAAATGGACATAAAATCATTTACTATTGGGTTCACTCATAAAATTTTTAACCGAACTCTAAATTGCTGATAATTGTTCACCTAGTATGAAAATAAATAATATATTTTGAACTTTTGTGGTAGTGCAATAAGTAGCAGGTTTTTTATCACATTATTATACATATTTGAAATTCTACTGAAGTCGACACTGAGCTTACTGAAACAGCATAAAAATAATGGCCGGCCGCAGTAAAACCTGTCTCCTCATGCATGAAAATAAAAATAATATTTGCAAAACCAGATCACCTGCAAACAACAGTCATCAAAATGTGCCAAGTGACTGCAAACAAGACCCGAGCACATCTTGCTTTTTTGATGACTGAGAACCTTCAATCTGCATAATTTTACGATTGGACCCTTGGGGAAATTTTTGTCGACCTACGTAAGGTTAAATTAGGGGTTATGTGCGTGGGAAGGAGAAAAGGGTTTGAAGTCAATTTGTCACGTTTTCTTGCTGTTTACTGAGCCATTCAGGCGTTATAACATTTTCCACTTGTAAGCTTTATCTTAAATTTTTGAACATTGTTTCTCGGTCTAATTTTATTGCTCTTGTATTTGAGGAAGGCAAATAATAATTAAAGACAACAGATCTTCAGCGTGTTGCAGTAAGCCCTAAACTTTCTTAGTTATGATGAGAGACCCGTACCCAGCAGTGGGACTAAAACAATTGCAGCTGAACAAAACTTGCAGCGCTTTTTGTTTTTCACGTCTGGTGTATACTCAAAGTTGGTTGACCTATTTTACTTATTTGTTCTTATTTTATGAAGCTTTTAACCACGGAGTTCCAAATAGCTACTTATCATTCGTTTTCTCTGCACCTTTCAACAAAGATCTTGATTTCCTATCTGGTGTAGAAACTATTTTTGTTCCACCTTATATCATTATATTATTTAATATTCTTCTGAAGTTTGCGTTGTGTGTACTGAAACAACATAAAAATAATGGTCAACCGTAGTAAAAAACCTAAGCTTGCATGGCCTGGCACAATAAATAAAAGCTATATTTACAAAAGCAGATCACCTGCAAACAACAGTCACCAAAATGTACCAAGTGACTGCAAACAGAGCCCGAGCACATCTTGCTTTTCTGATGACTGAGAACCTTCAATCTGCATAATTTTACGATTGGACCCTTTGGGACATTTTCGTCGACCTACGTAAGGTTAAATTAGGGGTTATGTGCGCGGGAAAGAGAAAAGGGTTTTGTAGTCAATTTGTCACGTTTTCTTGCTGTTTACCGAGCCCTTTATGCTTTACTTTTTCACTGTTACCTCTGAAGACCTCTTTCTATATTTTAAATAGATAATGATTCTTGGTCTCTTTTTACTATTGGATTTGAGATTATTATTTGGCACACATTATAGAAGTGGTTATACGATTAAGAGGTACATTATCATTATTCATGCCACATGGTGGTGTAAGCACTGCAGCCCATCTAACACAGAACCTCAAGCAAGCCTAAACCTGAATGAGGTCGAATTCAGTTCCGCTGCTGCTCAGAATGCTGATGATTGCCTTATGCCCGGCAGAATGTATGTTCAGGGCAGAAGTGGGTGCAGTGCAGGTACTTTTATGGTCGAATCATAATTTTTTTTACCGCCTTATGCTTTCTCCTCGAAGCATAGATATAAACTATTTCACGAAGTCTGATCGACTCTGCTTGTGTGCGTAAACTTTAGAAACATTAGCAAAGATATCTGAATAGTTATAAGACATTACAAAAATATAAAAAATATAAAATATTAACAGTGTTTCTAAGACATACTGAAAGTTAATATTATTATTAAACGTTTTGACATCAAATTTTATTATCATTTTATTTGTTTTGTCCAATTATTATTATTTCTATTATTATTAAGTATTTTTTTGATGACATTGACAATTTTATTTTTATTTTTTGACAATCTTTATTGACTCTAAAATACGCATTTAATTTAATTTAATAATTACTTACTTTTGTTGCAATTTTTGTTATTTTTCTTTTTTTGTCAAGTAATTGTGTTTGTTAATCATGTTTTTTTTATGACATTGACAATTGTTAAGTTAGTGTTAAGAATTGTAATTGGTGCATAACCGTTTTTCTTAACAATAAATAAAATAAATAATAAACTCAATACTGACACTTCCTCTACGTTTAGTTGTCATGCTGACGTTCCTTGACACTGAGCACTCTCGAAGTTGCGCACACGAGAACAATGTGCATGTTTACGCTTCACAACATTAATAGTCGAACGGACTTCGTGACATAGAACATATATAACAGCATTAATTCAAAAATTTCCCCTCTTCAAATATTAATTCTCAACAAAACATAACGTAATTAAGATTAGTTCCAAATTTGTTTACACGTGAAACCAGGCATTTCGGCTTATGTACTTACATGTATTGTGACGTTGATAAATTAATTTGCGTAAATAATAAATTGCTATCAAATTTGGGTAATCTAAACAGCCTGGTAGATGGAATAATAAATTAATGTACGTAGAAATTATGTTTCATCATCTAAGCTGAACTGTCTGAGCGGAATAATGTTTGTATTACAGGTATTATCTACATCACTAGTAATAAACTAGAGTTTGATTCCTCTGTGTTAGGAATAGCCAGGTTGGAAAATTATATTTTATGGTATTTTAAGTTTGGTATTAACGCTTAAGCAAAGATAATATATTAAATGAATTGAAGTAGTTTATTAACATTAAATTTACTTTCATAATATATACTTCTTTATATAAAACTAACCTTCCGCCAGCGGCATCGCCTGCGTGCACCTCTTTAATGATTATGGGTCCCCGTAGGATAAAAAATTGCCTATATGCTATTCCAGGCTTCATTGCTGTATTAAAATCATAGTCGTTTAGACAGTTGCTTCGACCGCGTTTACCCTATTACCCGTTTTCATGTAGTAATGAAGAATTTCCCGCGGTAAAAAGTAGCTTTTGTTACTCAGGGTGAATGTAGCTTTCTAATGGTGAAAGAATTTTTGAAATCGGTACTATAGATTTTGAGTTTATTCATTACAAACATACAAAAATACAAATCTTTCCTCTTTATAATATTTGTGTAGATAGACTGGTCATAATACAGACTTGATATTTGTCTTGATGTTTGTCAATGTACGGCCATCGGCTGACCGTCATCCGCTTTAGGTGCGCTAAGGCTATGGGCTAGGACTAGGAGAAAAAAGCGTGCGTAAAAAAACTGAAGCGCGCAGAGCTCGGCGGCTAGCGTAGAACGCGGTCTATGTAGCTAAGCCAAACGGGCGCGGTCAGATGTGAGATGGATGACCGCTAGTGACAAAAACTTGCGCGTTTCCGTGCTTCGGAGGGCACGTTAAGCCGTCGGTCCCGGTTGTTGTCGATAGATAACAGTCGTTAAACCTTGTCGGAGGCCTTATGGGCGGTTTGAAAACATCCGACAGCGGGTTGCCCACTAACCCGCATCTCCACCAACCCGCATTGGAGCGAGAGAGAGTTTCGTCATTTTTATAAAACAATAGTAAATAATATTTACATTAATAAAAATATTAAACAATTTTAAGTGTTTCATAACGGACTTCGAAAAAAGGAAAAAAAGGAAAACCGTGTGTGTGCGTAGCGTGCATGGCCCGGCGTCTAGCATACAACGCAAGCGATATACGCAGCTAAGCTAAACGGGCGCGGTCGGGTGTGAGATAGGTGACCGCTAGTGGCAAAAAAATTCGTGCGCATTTCCGACCTTAAGAGGGCACATAAAGCCGTCGGTTCCAATTGTTATCGATACATAACAGTCGTTAAACCTTGCCGGAGGCCTTATGAGCGATTTAAAGGATCTGACAGCAGGTTGGCTTCTTACCCGCATCTCCACCAACCCGCATTGGAGCAGCGTGGAGTAATATGCTTCAGACCTCCCTAATAATCGGGAAAGACCCGAGTCCAGATGGGACGAAAAAAGAGTTGCAATCAAATAATGTACAAAAAAAATATTAATTACATATTTCGAAGCATCCAAATTACTATCTTTTGGAAGTGTACCCAAGACGCTGATTACATTACCCCGCTGCATATTTAAACTAATTCTTTTTTTAAACAGTAACTATTTATACACAGAAAACGTTTCATAGTTATAAGTAAAAGCTACCTGCAAGTTCCGAGCATCAATCCATGCAGCACGTGCCATCGACGTCCTGATGATGGAGCACTCCATCGGCGCGCTTATTCTTATATAACGCTAGGATAAATAATATTCGTATTAATAAAAACTGGCCAAGTACAAGTCGGACCCGCGCACATAGGGTTCCGTAACATTATCTAAAAAATCACGTTTATTGTATAGGAGCCATCTTTAATATTTATTTTATTCTGTTTTTTAATATTTGTTGTTATAGCGGCAACAGAAATACATCATAATATATCATCAGTAAATTTAACTCGCAAAGCGCGCATGGCCTGGCGGCTAGCGTACCGTAGAACGCAAGCGATCTATGCAACTGAGCCAAACGGGCGCGGTCGGGTGTGAGATGGGTGACCGCTAGTGGCAAAAAATTTCATGCGCGTTTCCGTGCTTCGGAGGGCACGTTAAGCCGTCGGTCCCGGTTGTTGTCGATAGATAACAGTTGTCAAACCATGTCGGAGGCCCTATGGGCGGTTTGAAAACATCCGACAGCGGGTTGGCCACTAACCCGCATCTCCACCAACCCTCATTGGAGCAACGTGGTGGAGTAAGCTCCAGGCCTCCCCAATAAGAGGGAGAGACCCATGCCCAGCAGTGGGACGCAAAAAGGGTTGCAGCCAAATTTAACTCAGTTGATCAAATTACTTTGTTATAAGTGCCTTCAAACCCGGGATCTCCGTGTTGGGACTGCGATCTTTACCGCTTGGCCGCTCGCTGCTCTTTAGTTATTAATTTAATTCATAAATGAAAAATGTTTTTTTAGCGTGCACAAATGTATGAAAAAACAAAATTCATAATCACCACTTGAGTGAAAGTTTATCTCTGTCTCTCAAATCTGTGACAAGAGCACTAATCTCCTATATTCCCGAAAACCCCGCCTTTTAGGCTTAAAACGCTTTCTTGTAGGCGTCTAAGTCTCTTATAAACTTTTGTCTGACGGGATTTGAGATTTAGCTAGATGTTCCTTTAATTCTGTTAAGAAGTTCTTGTAGTGTTCTTATATTTGTTTTGGTATGTTTTCGGTAGATATAACTTTACGTTTATAGGAATATCGACTGAAAGAGCGAATCGTCTAAACCACACAACTCTATACACCGTCTTAAGGAGATAGTCGTCGTAACAAATCTTGATATTATCTAATACCTTTAAACGAGTAGGTAATTCTTGTATACACCTAAATATATTTTTTGAATCTCGGAAACGGCTCCAACAACTTTAATGAAATTTAGTACCCTGGTTTCGGGGGTGATAAATCGATCGAGCTTGGTTTTATTTTTTTAAATTCTAAAATATAAAAAAAATATTTTCAGCGATAATCAACTTAAACATAAACTGAAAAATACGACTCCTCCTGACATCTATTGGAGTGCATTAATAATATTGGGGCGTAGAGCGCCGTCAAACGCCATCCGCCAATCCGACGTTCAAAAAAATGACAATGACGATTTGAAAGAGTTTTCAAACAAAGAATTAAAGCTTCTTTGGCCAAATGGTTACGTGGGCTAACTGCAAAACTAGATACCCGTGTTCAAACTTCAATCAAAGCCATATTAGGTATTTATTTTTTATTTTTTGTGAAAATATTTTAATTGGGAGTTTGGGAGCTATTTCAAATGGCGTTGTTAAGTAACACTAAGCAAATGAGTGTTTCGTTTGAAATTAAACCAAGAAAATAAATTGATTTTATCCGAGCAACGCTCGGTTGCCCAGGTATTTTATATTAATATTTAAATAAATAATTAAGAATAGTTAACTCATTATTATTTACGGTATATACGAGATACGGTAGCGCATAAAAACGGTCCTCAGTAAGTAACTGTTTTTGTTCTTGTTTTTGTTGTTCTATTTTTTATTAAATTTCATTAAAAAATCCAATACTAAGACACGAAACATAGCTTGTCAATTTTATTTTGATACCTACAAGAAGAAAAGTTATGGGAGAAGGAAAGTCATAAAACTTCAGCACCTACGAGGGGCGGTCAATTATATAACTTTTTAACAAAAAAAAACCGCCTTCAAACGGTAAAAAATAATATTGTTCAGTACTTCGCATTTGATAATTTTCTTACTAATGGTAGTGACTCTTTAAACTATTTTGGAGTCGGTGCCCATTCAGAGCGCAAGGTAGGTACTTCATTTTACTAAGGGCCCGAACGAAACGAAAACGAAAACGTTACTAACGCGATTGCGTTAAGAATTTAACTATCGACCTTATTCGTTTCAGGTTAAGATCTACCTGTTCAATTTTAACTCGGACGCAGTAGTAACGTTTTGTGCGTTTACACACTTACACTAAGGGCTCTGAACCTTTTCACCTTAATACAATACTATCAGAAATCGTTATACTTTGGTGAACCATATACGTTCCTCCTACAAAAATACTTTCAGCAAAATTTATCTCACAATTTTCAAAGGTAACCGATATGTGTCGTACAAAAGTCAATTCTTGGAGAGCACCTCGCCAATCTAATAAAGGATTTCCCTAGAAACACTTCTAACGTAAGTGACTATTCCTAAAATAGATCTAACTGATTATATTAACAAACAGAGGTATTTTCTTCTGCGACGCTTGACATTTGCGGGGTTGAGACTTGTTCGACTAAGGAAGAGTAACGTAGAATCTTGAAATATCTATTTAGTCCCTGTAGCTTCGGGATTAAGAATAGAGCTACGGTATCCCCTGCCTGATCGTAAGAGGCGACTAAAAGGGGGCTTCCGGGGTTGTGGACGGTGTGAGTGGGAGCTCGATCCATCCAACCAGCAGCCCCGGGAAGGGCAGCGATGTGTGCGTGGCCGCATGTCGCCGTAAGCATCGGAAGGTGCAGGAGAGCAAAGCTGCTCTCCCGAAAATGGGTCCGTTCTGGGGCGTCGCGCGTGGAGGACACCGGTGCGTTCCGCCGGAGATCCCGGAGTCCTCCCCAAGCGCAGTGGCAGCCACCGAGGGGGTTTTGGTGCGGTCAAATCCCACATAACCCGGTACTCTCTCCCAAGGTGCCGGGTACCTTTTGAAGGTTTCCCCCCCGACAACAAAAAAAAAGGTGAACCTGTGCGCGAGTGCCGATGATGAGGACACGCAAGACATTAAGAAGACTGACGCGTCTGAGAACAGCCTAAGCGTTCCCTCCACCACGAGCGCTGGCGGGCCGCACCAGCCGCGCCGCTCGAGCAGCAGCGCGCAGTCTCCGCCGTGATGCCACCGCGACCGGCGGGAGCTCCTGAAGAAGGTCCTCGGTCAGGACCGAAACATGTCGGCAAATCCGATAAAATTTACGTGAGTACAGTCGTATAATATATAACTACAACATCTATAGGTGATAAATTGAATGGTTCGACCTGGAAAATGTTTCATTTTTCATTTTCCAGGTCCAAATTAAATAAAATAAAATAACATTTCATACTCATAGCCGCACAGTAGGGTAGATACATACGAGTATACCCTGTGTCGTGGGTAACATGGACACACACAAAGACAGAAACACACACACCTAGACCGAGAACAGAAATTTAAACTCATCATTAAAATTTCTGCTTCGCCGGGAATCGATCCCGGGACTCTTCAATTGGCAGTCCAGCGTGGTAACCATTGCGCCATGCGGGTCGTCTATTACGGCACGGTACGTTATTCTATTGTATTTTCGCGGAAAAGTGCGGTAGCCGACCAGAGTAACCTCATACCAGCACGAACATATCAACCTCAGAGTAGCAGCGTAACTATATTATGACCCCGGGAAAGACTGCACAAATAGTCCAAATTCATCAATTTGCTTTTACAGGTTCTCTGCTGGGGAATAGGCTTTCTCTAACATTCGCAACTCTGAATCCAGCAGCTAGGTACTCGCTGTCTTTTCAGATTGTAAGTCCACATAGTTGGACGATAACCTATGGTCTTTATGCCAAGACGTAGTCACCGTCCAAAAACCTATTTTTTCCATGTTATCGATGCTCCTAAAGAAGTGGTCTACCCATTTGCATTTCAGTTTGGAAATGTTGAGAGCTATGCCACTGACATTTGATCGTCTATCTATCTATCTGTCTATCGCTTCAATTTTCTGTCGCGTAGAGATAGCCAGCATAATTTCTCCATTGCTCGCTGAGCCTGTGTAGGAGGCTATCTGTAAAGACCACATCTCAACGCCTTACTGGTAACACACACTGCTCGAAATCTTTTGACTTTTTTTTTAGCAAAACGGAAGAATCTATTTTTTTCCATAGCGACTAAGCATTTTAGCTACTTACAATCATTTGTTTTCTCGCCATTGATAGCGCAGAAACTTTAATCGAAACACAGAAGCGAAAGGTCGAGGAGCTAGCAACCCAATTAATTTTGCCCACCACGGGCGACTGTAGCCCATTACGTAGATAGTAACTTGGAATAATTAGAGTGCGTTTATATTATTCTACTCGTATAGATAAGGTTCAATAGAAGTGTTTATTGCAGAATTGTAGGCAATTTCTGGTACATTCTTTACACTTGATCAAAATGCTTAGTTTAGATTTGAGACCAGACGAGGTAAGAACACCAGATTAATTTGTACAGTAAGATGCAGAAGTGGTGTTGCATTTTTTAAAAACTATCGCGTGAACTTATTGTTCGCACATATGACCTTCTTTCATGGTAACCACTGGATTGTATGATCATTTTGATCATATTTTTTTATTTGAATAGAGTAGTAGACACAGTAGTACCTCGTAGACGTATTCGTGGACCTAAAGCAAGCCCAAGTTTTGCCTGTGGTCGTATGCTGTTGCAAAGGATGATGGTCGCCTGAGTAGCAAGTAAGTAAGTGGCAGCACCTGCACATTTTCACCGAAACAGAATAGACTTGCGTCACAATAAGTGCCACACCACCGCTTGCACCACTTCGATGCAAGCGGTGGTACTTCCCGATGGAACCATAACAGTTCTACCACTTACAAACATTTTACTTAATTTTTATTTATTTTATTTCTAACGCTTTTAGATCTTTTACTTTCAATGGCTTCCGTTAGAGCTGCTATTTGAAGTTCTTTTCAATAAGTATCATTGAATAAAACTCCGCGATTTTTAATTTCTTACCAGCCATAAAGCTGAATACGAGTGAAAGGTTATTTTCATTAAATAAAGCATTGAGTAGAGGAAGCCATGTGTTAAGGAAAATTGTGTAATTTGATATTATATTTTTATAATATTGTATCGATATAGCACAGCGTTGAGCTAAAAAAATATGAAAGTTTTATTTAATGCATAACGTACTTTATTTTAATAGCACTGTTGATCAAACATTATTAATGGCACACTGGTAAAATTGGATTCTAGAGGAATCCATAGGAATAGGATCTATTCTTATGGATAGATAATAATCATCTCACGGCTAACACCACCCTTTTTGCGACCTACTGCTGAACAGGAGCATCATCTCATTATTGGGGATGTCTGCTTTGAGATGAGGGCTAGAGAAATGTTTTGAAATCCCATAAGGCCTTTTTTTTATTTGTTGTCGGGGGGGAAACCTTCAAAAGGTACCCGACACCTTGGGAGACAGTACCGGGTTATGTGGGATTTGACCGCACTAAAACCCCCTCGGTGGCTGCCACTGCGCTTGGGGAGGACTCCGGGATCTCCGGCGGAACGCACCGGTGTCCTCCACGCGCGACGCCTCAGAACGGGCCCATCTTCGGGAGAGCAGCTTTGCTCTCCTACACCTTCCGATGCTTACGGCGACATGTGGCCACGCACACACCGGCGCCCTTCCCGGGGCTGCTGGTTGGATGGATCGAGCTCCCACTCACACCGTCCACAACCCCGGAAGCCCCCTTTTAGTCGCCTCTTACGATCAGGCAGGGGATACCGTAGCTCTATTCTTAATCCCGAAGCTACAGGGACTATCCCATAAGGCTTGCGACAACGTTTATCGACTCCTATCTATCGATAATAACCGGAACAGACGGCCGAACGCAGGGTGCGTTAATACGTCTGACAGCTTACACAATAATATCCATAACTTTAATTTACTGTTGTAATAATTTAACGAATACAATCTTGCATCTCGATATTACAGACGCGAGTACCTAATTTATATAACGCGATTTCGTGTATTATACGGTTAACTCAAACAATAAACCCCATCCTCCAAAACAGGTGAGAGAATCATCCATAAGCATCAAATATTAATAGCAAAAAACGTGAATGTTTTTATTTAAGCATCCTTTGAGATGAGAGCCTTCTCGTATGAGACGTGTCACGGAATGTTTGATTCTAAACTCGCATTTTTGTATAAATTGAAACATATTATGCCCGGAAAAAAAGAACCTGCTCGAAAGGCGGGATGATGTTCAAGAAACAATGGTACGAATATTATGTAAAATGAAAATGTATGCGTGGATTAAGTTAAAAGCTAAAGGCGCATCTTTAGTGTCTTTGTACTTACTGCTTCTGTCTTCATCGTACATCAAAATCAAATCAAAAATCAAAAATATTTATTTCATATTAGGAATACAAAATATTCGCTTAATGAATGTCATTTTTTCCCGGTCATCGCCTTTAAGTGCCCGTTTGGGCTAGATGTTGAGCTGAGAGAAAAAAGGCGGCGGAAACAACGCCCAGCAGCACTCTTTTTTTAAAAAGTACATATATAATTGAGACAAACAGTATGGCTATGGGTCCATAATAGGCACACGTGACAGCTGATTGCATGAGTTTATGTATTAGTTTAAGTATAGCAAACTGGACTAAAACATCAAAAGGGAACACGCTTTGCAGAAAGGACGTGTTTCTCACGTCTTCTTCTTTGACAGCATCCGATATATTTCAGAGTAGATAACTAGAATTATAAACCAGCTAAAAGCTAGTTGTGCTGGCAATTTTTTATGGCTGATTTTTCTCATTTTCGATAGGCGTAATTTTTACTCTCTAAGTAAGGTAATCTGTCTTCTGTAGTCTGTCCATCATATATAGTTTTTATGGTGTTTCATACATATTCTATTAGCAATATTAAATAAACCTTTTTGCGGCTTTGAGCAGCAGCATAACAAAAAAGATACGAGCTTTTTTTGAAACTGAATGCAAATTTCCTTGGGCTACATCGACCTCATAACACTACGCGAATTTTATGGTTGAAGACATTTAATTAATGGAACTTGTGTACCTTGATGGCAATACCACAAACAATATTTATTAAAAAAAATTTAACCATCACTACCTTTCCGAAATCCTAAAAATCATTTAATATACGTTGTCTCTTATAACTTCTACCGCCACCTTTAACAGTGGAACCGCGTTATTCTGTCGCCGTATTCAATTATTATTCACGCTCCAAGCCATTATCTCCTTACGAAGTTTGTTATGAGTTCCGAACCAGGATCAACGGCTTTCCCTAAAACGCCTCAAGTCGCACGAACATCGGCTGGCTTCGAGTTAAATATGCCAGTTTTAAAAGGTCTTACAAGAGTCAAAGAAGTAATTAGCATGTACACAATTCAATAGTCTGTTTGTATTTTTTTATATACATTTTTTTGCTCCTTTTCAATATCCAACTTGATACACACAAATATCCTCTTAGATTTGAAAGGACTTTAGGTCATACATATATATTCCAGAACATTCCGACAATTAGGTATCGTTTTATTATCACATCTTATCATAAATAATATCAACATTTTATCGTAAATAAAATAAATAAATAAAATCACAAAATAGAGGGAAATTAAAGCACGAATGACTCTGGCATAAACTAAAAGCGAGCTAAGCGAAATAGACGTCGGG
Organism: Pyrgus malvae; assembly: GCA_911387765.1. NCBI lineage: Eukaryota > Metazoa > Arthropoda > Insecta > Lepidoptera > Hesperiidae > Pyrgus > Pyrgus malvae. Next base: position 28,423,550 of record OU426950.1, on the reverse strand, counting down.
TATAAGATAGGTGACGATTATCAAATTTCAGGCGTGTTTCTGTGCTTTCCGAAAACCTCCAAGTTGTGCTCCGGGGCTCCTTTTCGCGGTTTGACAGCTAGTTACTTAATAACTCAAATTGGTGCAGCATGATGGATTAAGCTCCAGGCCTTTATAATGTGGAGATCTCTTGCCCGACAGTAAAACAGAGCTGGTTTTGCCACTAATCAATTCCAATAAAATTTAGATAATAAGACTAGTATGACAACCAAGTTTAGCAGAAATGTGCTGTAAAAACACACTAAAGCTAAACTTGGACATCTGTATAAGATATATATTACAAAATCTGCTTATTTAATTGTGATCGACAGTCACACTTAAACGTAAAAAAAAATTTCGCAATAAAAATTGTCTTCGTCTACAGTTGTTTTCTAGTAGATTCGTCAAATTGTCCTTTAAAATATGAATAATATCATAAGTCACAGCCTGAAAGACACTGATGTGCGAAAAAGCCCAATTTACCCTTAAAAGATCCTTTATTCTTTGAAACATAGATGTGCTCCTTGTTATACGTACCGATTTTTCAACATCACCCGGATACAGGGGATCACAAAGAAGAATCCGTAATGAAATTGCTTTTACCGTCTTTACTACACAACGTCGTGAGACCCCCAATCCGACAATTTGATAAAAAGCTTTTTTTTAAACATAAAAAGCACACTCGATTACTGATTTATTTATTCAGAGTCCTGAATGATATTACGTCGAACAATGTAGCGTTTGTGAAGATTGCTGGCAATCACAATTTTGTTAGCGACTTTGACGGACTGCGTTTTGGAGGAAAATGGTTAGGTAAAGTTTTTAATACGTAAAATTGTATGTCAACGATTTTCCATGTTGGTATTAATATTTTGGAATTTACGCTGCATAGGTGTGTATTATTGCTTAAGTGCAACTCTTGTAAATACAGCTGGTTTCGCCGCTAAGCAAATCTAACTACCCTAAACTACGGGTATATTCGTTTCATTACAAAAGATTACAAAACGAAAAAGTAAACCACGTTGCTTTAGCGTGTTTCTGCAGCTCATGAACATCTTAATCAGATTTAGACAAACAAAAGCGTGTCTTTTCTTCAAATAAGCAGGTACAATTGCCTTGCTAAATAGACTGAATTATCGTCTTATTTAATTGCGACCGGCAGTCGCAACATAACTTAAAAGAATTACTTCACAACCAAAATTTGATACAGTATTCTCGTTTTCGTTCCTACCATGCATTTTCTATCACCTTTAAAATATGAATAATATCGTCATAAGTCACAGACTGAAAGACACTGATGTTCAAACAGGGGGCCAAGCCAGCACACTCGATTCCACGGAATTATTTATTCAGAGCCTTGAATGATATTATTACGTCCAACAATGTAGCGCTTCTGAAGATTGAGGCGATTAAAATTTTTATAAAGGCCCAATTTACCCTTAAAACATCCTTTATTCTTTGAAAAATAGATGTGCTCCTTGTTATACGTACCGATTTTTCAACATTATCCGGATACAGGGGATCACAAAGAAGAATCCGTAATGAAATTGCTTTTACCGTCTTTACAACGTCTTGAGACCCCCAATCCGACAATTTGATAAAAAGCTTTCTTTTTAAAACACAAAAAGCACACTCGATTCCACGGATTTATTTATTCAGAGCCTTGAATGATATTACGTCCAACAATGTAGTGCTTGTAAAGATTGAGGCGATTACAATTTTGTTAGTGACGTTGAAGGAATGCGTTTTGGAGGAGTAATATTGGGTAAAGGTTGTAATACGTACAATTCGTACGTAAACTAGTTTGTAGGTTAGTATTGTCATTTTGGTATTCACGCTTATACGTTATTGTTTCTGTGAACCTCTTGTAAGTTAGTCTTTGTTGAAATTGGACTATATGTAAGTGGTATATAGGTGGTTTTTGAATCGAGCAATGATTTGCGACTTCAATAAAATACAAAGTATACTTCATTGCGATGTTTTTCATTACTGTGCATGCCTGAGAGAAAATCATAATTTCTTTAAGGTATGATGTCTACTAATTCGCACTTGGCCAGCTTGTATTGCGAGAGAAAACATGTGCCCAGCAGTGGGACATAAAATACAGGTTGAAAAAAAAAACATTAAACAAACATTAGTACATGAAGATCCACCACGTACATCCCTGCTCCAACGTAATGCGGCATGTGTAAAACTTTACAATAAGCTACCAGACGAAATAAAACAATTACCAGACAAATTATTTAAAATAAGGCTAAAACAACTTCTTCTACAATTATTTTTTATAATATAAACGAATATTTAGACCATAAATTTATATAATGTATTATTGTTAAGTTATAGTGTTGAGTATTTAATATCTATAGAATGTTTGAAATTAGTAATATTGTTATATTCATATAATTTAATTCAAGTCATTAGAAACTACTTAATTAATGTTATTATAAATTTGCATGCTATTGACTAGCTGAATATATAAGCCTAAATTAATTTGACATACCACCTGAATAATAATAATATAAGAATAATTTTAACATATTCAATGCAAATAAATAAATAAACTTGTATACTATAAAATACAAGAACGGTAAAAAATATTATTATCCTAAAGAAACTGAGCCTATAGTTCCTATTGGCAATTACGTTCTCATCGGTTGTCAGTCACTCATCGACCTCATTCAGTACTCCGAACCCGAGAACATTCATACTCACCGCGATCAATAATTTGTATGCTGACACGCCTTTATACTGGACCGGATCTCATCAGTAACTTTTTCCTGGGTAAATTATTACACTAAATCTTAATTGAATTAAGAATGTGGACACTGACCATAAAAGAGAATTTAAATTCCCTAGTTTAATACCTCTCGTCTGGGAAATAAAGCGTAAGACATTTTACATGGCACGATTAATAGACCGTGGAACCTTATGGTCTGACAGAAAAAGTACGAGTACCACAGCTGAGGGCCCACTCTGTACGTCCGTATCCCAAACTAAGTGAATTTTCGGGCCTTATTTTTGGATTAGATTGAAGAAATTCTAGCAATATTATTCATTCAATAGCTTGATGTCATCAATGACAACGCTTATCTTATTAATTCATGAAAAAGAAGCGATCTGAGTATGCTAAAAATGATTCCGAAAATGTTAGAACTTACGGACGGATGCTTACAGAGTGGGCCCTCTGCACCAATTTCTGCCTTGAAGCAATTATTTAGTGTTTCGGTAAAAAGGTGTTGTTATCGACAAGACTTACACTAAGCGATCATCAGTCTCCAGAAAAACGGCGCAACTGCATTATGACATAAGGCAAAAGTGAAGCTTGCTTGAGGTTGTCCACGTTGCCTGGAGGGTATTACTGCTAGCAGCAGTATTACAACTACATAGCTTTATATTTAACGTAATTCACTCTTGTGCTTGGTTTTTAACTTTCAGCAAGATGATGTCAGCTAATAAATAAATAAATATTTAAGGACTGCAGCAATCACTTAAAACCACGTAACCCGATACTCGTTTGCTTCTCCATTTAAAGTAAAACAATGGATTATCTAATGTCGGTGATTCACATGTAGCATAGCAAGCCTAAGGCTTCTCAGGTTACCACCTCATTTGAGTCTTAACCACAAGTCGAGGCCTAAATTATTTTGTGTTTCAGTGGAAAGAGAACATAAACTTTATAACGCGCCAAACCAAGCAAATGCAAATTTAACTCCCAACAAAAACTGCGTTAGGCGCTAACAGAAATTGGATGGGTGGCAAGAAGCAAACATTTTCAAGAACTTTCGAGTTGTGGAAAGACTTGTGGCGTACAGAATGTATTTGAGAGAATTGCTTATTACTTTTTTTTCATACCTTCTTATGTCCCACTGCTGGGCAACGGTCTGCTCTTGGTATAGAAAGGAATTTAAGCCATAGTCCTTTTAGCCTCAGGGAAAAATCATTTACATTGTAGCAAGTGTAATATAGACCAAGTTTTAGGCGAATTTGACATAATCGGCGAAATAATCTTAAGGGACATTTTTATTTTTGTATAAATCTTGTATAGGTATGGGCACAGTCGATAACGATGAAAACATAATCAGGAGAGATTGGGGACGACTCAGACAGACAGAAAACCGATAATGATTAATGATATTAATTATTGTAACAATAATGTTGGACGCTATTGTATTAGAGGACTCATTAATTACTCTGTGATATTAAATGCTTTATTGTTTATCTCATTTTAGTAGATATGTTATACTGTGGGATTATTTAAACAAAAATGAAGATAAAAGGTCTAGAATTTTGATAATTTTTATTTATTTATTTAATTATTCATATTTATTACTAAGAACTAAGTTCAATAAGTAAACACTGTGTATGACACAATGGTCTCGATGCCGGATTGCTGGATTTGGTAGGTGGTAGAATTATTATGGTTCGCTCGGGGAAGTACCACCGCTGCACCCACTTCTGCCGTGAGCAATTCTATTGTGTTTCGGTGGAAAGGTGTAATTGCCGGCCACACATACATGAGGCGACCACCAGCCTCCGGAGTAGCAGTGCAACTGCATACGACCTCAGAAAAGACTTACCTATGCTTGCTTGAGGTTGTATGTAGATGTCCATGGGCTGCAGCGACCACTTAACACCACGTGGCCTGCATGCTCGTCTGCTACTCCATTCAAATAAAAAAATGCCGATACCAGGTATGATTTCTGGTGATGCAGGGAGCATAATGATTTTCAATTTCTGTTCTCGATCTAGGTTTTGTGTTGTTTTCTTAGTCATTGTGTCTGTCCGTGGCCCATGGTATCTACAATTTTAAATTATTTATTGTAATTTTAAAATAGTAAAAAAAAGCATAAATCTATATAATATAAAAAACATATGCTACGCTGGGGATCGAACCTGAGTCGTATTGCAAACGTGAGTGAAACAAGACTTTAAAAACTTTACTACAGACGCCAAATCGTGAAATAAGGACCAAGTGTGACTACCGAGTAACCTAAATATTCTTTGCTCATAAATAGACAGCTAGCCTAAAATAAAATATATTACGAATAAAATTATAATTATTTGTAATTTTAAAATAGTAAAAAAAGCATAAATTTATATAATATAAAAAACATATGCTACGCTGGGGATCGAACCTGAGTCGTATTGCAAACGTGAGTGAAACAAGACTTCAAAAACTTGACTACAGACGCTACTTTCCAAATCGTGAAATAAGGACCAAGTGTGACTACCGAGTAACCTAAATATTCTTTGCTCATAAATAGACAGCTAGCCTAAAATAAAATATATTACGAATAAAATTATTGTAAATCGATTATCGATGTAATCAATATATCGGGTATTGTTTCTAACTAAATATACAAGTGCAAGAGTTCTACTTACCTTTTTTCTTCGTTCATATAAGCTATTTGCTGTCGTTTGAATTGTAAATATTTCCGTTTTGATAATTTATTTTTACTTTTATTTCCCATTTTCTAAACTTTAAAATTACCTAATTCTTACTAAAAATAATAACTTATACCTAATACTTACTTACTAAGAAACAAAATATATTTTCAAAAACTAAACAAAATGAAATAAAATTTGAAATTTTCGTATTTCGCGGGCGATTCGGGCATAAGTAAGTAAAAAGTACGCGTCCATCGTTGACAGTGGTCACGGGTGGTATCATGATTCATGGTGGGATGGGATGGGAGTGGCGAAGAGAAGAGAGTGATAGCATGCGTTACTTCAGCGCTCGCGAGGAAAAGAAAGCATCATCTTATTTTGAATGTCGTAAGTGCCAAATCGAAAAACATTTTTCGTTAAAAAACTAAAACAAAACATAGAAAACTGTTTGCATAGAAAGCTTTATAATAATATTAGCTTGTTGTAAAAAAATAATGATAAATACTTACATTCAAACTCGTTTTGACATACAGATTGAAAATATTGTCCTAATTTTGAATAATAAATCTATCGAGAAAATTTTATGGCATCGTGTTTTCTGTTGCATAAAAACTTAGTAAATATAATGAAAATTCAGATTATGTAAAAACTATTCTCCAGTCGTTTCTACAAAATGAAACATATTCAATTACAATACCTACTCCTTTTTTATGCATGCCCTTAATTAGCAGGTTGTTATTATAACGTATAGATTAGTGACGTATTACTGATTATTACTTAATTATTAGATTTGAAAGAAGTTTTAATTGAATGCTTTATTTAATTGTTACTTATTTAGTACTCTTAGTTTTCTAGGTTTAATTTACAGTTAGGCAGTACTTCGAATAAAAAGAAAAAAACTGTGTCAAATAAGAAAATCTAATAAAATAAATCAATATGCCCACGTTTCTACAAAAAGAAGTGAAATCCCACCAAAACATTCTGTAAAAAACTAGCCAAGTCTCGATGGAGCTGCTTGTTTATCTCTAAAAAGTAATGAAATCTAGAGAAAGTCGTGCCAAGTCTAAGGTTCCTTACTGCGATTTCTTTATTATTATAGTTAATGTTGTGTGACTTGGCCGTTGAAGGATACACAAGTGTTATTTTATGTTAGATCGGTGGTCGATTTGACGCTCCAAAAAGAAGTGAGCACAATCAACAACAGCCTAAAATGAGACACTAGCGTCCAATTACCAATACCAGTATGGGCTATTATCTCGCTTAACATGGTACATACATGGTACGTACATGAACATAGGTAGTTAAAACAGATATAACATTACGTGTAAACAAAAAGAATGTTCAACGGCCAAGTCACACAACGTTAACTATAATAATAAAGAAATCGCAGTAAGGAACCTTAGACTTGGCACGACTTTCTCTAGATTTCATTACTTTTTAGAGATAAACAAGCAGCTCCATCGAGACTTGGCTAGTTTTTTACAGAATGTTTTGGTGGGATTTTATTTACAGCAATATTTTAGAGGACACGGCAGTTTGTTGTAGCAAAGATATTTTACTCCGAACAGAAACATAATTAGAAGTAACAAGACTTCCGACAATGTCGACCATAGCCATTGTCGGTAATTTATTTGTCGGGAATGGAGCAAGAAGTGACACTGAATTCAGAAAATTATTCTAAACAGTAGCGCAAAACCGCGAATAGCTCCTTGAGGAATAGATGAACCTGAAATTTACCATTTTTCTAACGCTTCGAGGTATTATTATGACCGCAATAAGTAGCGAGTTCTAATCTTAAGTAAAAAGTATTTGCCTTTAGAGAGATTTTAATGCAACCTATACGTTTTTTTTTTTTTTCGTTTATTTGTAAAATATGATAAAAAGTTGGACAGATTATTATTGCATATAGTGCGCATATTTTGCCACATTAGGCGTACAAACATAATATGATTATATTTTATTATAACATAGAAGCGCGTATGGTTCGGCGGCTAGCGTAGAACGCAAGCGGTCTATGCGGCTAAGCCTAACAGGCGCGGTCGGGTGTAAGACGGGCGACCGCTAGTGGCGAAAAATTTCAAGCGCGTTTTAGTGCTTCGGAGGGCATGTTAAGCCGTCGGTCCCGGTTGTTGTCGATAGATAACAGTTGTTAAGCCTTGTCGGAGGCCTTATGGGCGGTTTGATAACATCCGACAGCGGGTTGGCCACTAACTCGCATCTCCACCAACCCGCATCTCCACCAACCCGCATTGGAGCAGCGTGGTGGAATAAGCTCCACGCCTCCCCACTAAGGGGGAGAGACCCGTGCCCAGCAGTGGGACACAAAAAAGTGTTGCGGCCATATTATAACATCGTAGAATTTTTAAGTTGAAGAAGAAGTTTTACGTTGTTTTTCTGTAGCATACATATGGAGCGCGCATGGTCTAATTTTTACGCAAGCGTCTTGTTACACGCAACGAGCCCGATCGAGTATAAGATGTGCAATGGCTATAGATTCTCATCGGATATATATATCGGTATAGATAAGTCAAACGGGTGCGGTAGAGTGAGAGATATGTGACTTCCAGGAACCCAAATTTCATCCGCATTTTCATGCTTCAGAGTGCACGTTTAGCAGTCGTACCCAGCTGTTATCAATAGATAACAGTCGTACCTTGTCGGACGCATTATGGGTTGTTTGAAAACTTCCGATAGCGAGTTGGCCCTAACCCGCATCTCCACCAACTCGCATTGGAGCAGCGTGGTGGAATAAGCTCCACGCCTCCCCAATAATTGGGCGAAACCTGCAGTAGTGGGACGCAAAAGGGGGTTGCGGCATAGTCGTTAATCCGGGAGATACTACGCTATATACTAACTTAAAGGGGATTTTTGGGATTTGACGAGTGGGAGTGCTGAGATCTTGTCTTTTCCTACATTTCGTAAGGTATGGCCCTGCTGCCTAGACAATGGTCTAATCCAGATTATTAAGAACATATTATGACTACTAGTGGCCAACATGCTTTCGCATAAATTCAAATCGCCTTAAAGCTTTTGATTGGATTCAATAAGTGCGCAATAACTTTGAATCTGGTAGATTAAATTCCTAATCCAACAAAAATACTCAAAGAGATATATTATGTATATTTTATAAGTATATGTAAAAGTAAAGTTTTCTTAGTATCACTTAGCAAATAATTGCAAAAGTCGAATGCTCCCAGTCGCAGTGATGTTTTAATGACACGCAGAATGTTTTAAACGACGCTGCCTCGCGGTTAATTGCTGAAGGTGTTCGTTGATCAATTAATAATGGTTCCGTTGTTCTCGCCCATAATGGGGAAAACCACTTGTCCAGCAGTGGGACGCAAAAAAGGGCTAAGGTAAGACAACAGTCGTAAAACCGGAAGTTAATACGCTATCCTCTGCATATATTAGGATGTACATAAGATGCAACGGTAAGGGGCTTTTGGGACTTCAACAAGAGTGTGGGTGCTGAGGTCTGGTCGTTCCCCACACTTCGGGAGGTCTGGATACTTCCTTATAGTAGATTATATAGTGGTGTTGAATCCCTATATAATATATTGTAGCGACTTTCCGCTACTCATCAAGAGATGGCACTACGGGTATTCCTGAATCACGCTATCGAAGTTTTCTGAATATCCGAGCATATATACAAGCTCCGAATTGAGTCAGTCGGAGCGCGGCCGCTCCCCGGGCATGACCACCTTGCCCGGCGGGAGATCTCCCTTTGCCAAAGTGGTGACCCTGGACAAGAATACGTCCCTTCTGACCTTCATCAGTCGCACCTTCACTCCCTGGATGGACTGCAGCATCACTTCACTAGCTCGTCAGGTTCATCGCAGCGCACCATGTACACGCTTCCTGTTCCTGATCAAGCTGCCTCCTGCGACGTCGTGGACGGCTGGAGTACCCACTCTACTCGCCTCCACATTCCAACCTACCCTCACATCTCGACTCACCGAAGATAGAGGGCATCACCACACTTCGCTACACCCTCACATCCCGACTCACCGTGGACAGAGGGCGACACAAGGTCTGCACCCTCACATCTCGACTCACCGCAGATAGAGGGCATTCAAGGCGCTTGTAAGCGAAGATTACTCAAGCATGGATAGAAGTTATCGACCTCCGGTCTGAGCAGAGGGTGATGTAGCGACTTTCCGCTACTCATCAAGAGATGGCACTACGGGTATTCCTGAATCACGCTATCGAAGTTTTCTGAATATCCGAGCATATATAGGTACAAGCTCCGAATTGAGTCAGTCGGAGCGCGGCCGCTCCCCGGGCATGACCACCTCGCCCGGCGGGAGATCTCCCTTTGCCAAAATATAATGACTATACCTCCATGCTGCTCTCACATTATTAATTAAATCCAATCAATAAAAAACCCAGGTAATTGGGTGCCCAAAGCCGATGACACTGATAAAATACCGTATAAATAATTACCAAAAACAATAAAAAACGCAAATATGGGATAAATATAAATGAATAATATGATTAGTAAATTTAATACTTAAATAAATTAAAATTTCTAAGTTAGATTTTAGTCAGTACTTTTATTTATTAATAATAATAATATAATATTTGCTAAGGTAAATATGGCGGATTATTAAATGTATAAAACAACTTTTGTAATACCCATTATAAATCATTTGTCTTTGTCTTTGTCTTTGTAAAAAATAGTTTCATATCGCCATGAAGATTTTGATTGGGTTTAAAAAGTACATAACTTTGAATCCGGCAGCTTAATATCCTAACCCACCAAAAATACTCAAAGAGACAAGAGAAATGTTGTCTTAGTGTCACTTAGGAAATAATTGCAAAAGTCGCAGCGATAAATGTTTTACACGACGCCGTCTCGCGGTTAATTGCTGAAGGCAAATTGTTGATGAATAAGTAATGGTTCGTTGTTCCAAGAAATTGTTTAGGTTGTTTTTAGAGCGTCATAGTAACTAAAAAAATACAGTTAAACTTAAATTAAAAACAGAAATTGTGTTAGATTTTGCTTTGCCTCTCTAGATTTCTATCATTCTCAAATTTACCAACATTGTAACAAAACAAAACTAAGGTAACCTTATGGGGTTGCGGTAAGTAAAGGAGCTCTTTAGTATTAAAATAGGCCTTTATTAACGAGGGGGGGGGGGAGGGGGGGAGTTACCCGAGCACTTTTGTTCAGTTTATTTATAAAAAAAACATTCCCCGGTAAGTGGACTATCCAACTCAAAAATGATTTTTCCAATTGGAACCAGTACTTCTTAAGTGCGTTAAAACAAACTTACAAACGAACGAACGAACAAACTCCTTAGCTTTATGTATAGATTAAAATATATTGTCGACGTGTGGGAACTGTACGATAAAGCGTGAACCCTATTTCGTACAGTTTACCATATTATTGCCAGCTCATCTTATGTTGTTTTTTTTTCTATGTATTAATATCAATTTTTCTTTTCATTTATAAGTTTCATGTTATCATTTAAGGGACTTTACATTATATAATTCCAATACATTAACTGAAGTTTTCGATAAATTAACAACGATACTTCCAAACAGTGATCGATAAATTCTTGAAATGGACGTAACTTTTTTAATTTCTGAACCGATTTAAATAAAACAAACATTAAATGTTAATCCATAAAAATACCAATACATCAGTGAAAACCGCATCCTTCTACGTTAATCCGTTCCTGAGATTAACGCGCACAAACGAACAGGCAAACAGATAAACAGACAATAATTCTAACTAAAAATCATTGTTTTGGGTTATATTACGCTAATAAATAGCCCTAGTGACAGTTTTTCTAAAAATATCTTCAATGTACAGAAACCGACTTGTTACAGATTTATTATATGTATATTGTATAGATAATATAGATTTGTAAAATTTATCCTCTATATGCCCACGTCCACGCTTTCTTTGTAACAATCCACTTAAATTTAAAATGTTGCATGTTTTAATCGTAAATATAGACATTTACATAGTAATAAAATAAAAATTCAAATTTATGCTAATGTTAAAGCGGCCTCCTAAAATATTCTACATTACCCAAAAATATGGCTGAAATGTGCTTAGGAAAATTGCTATATTAATAGGAGGTTATTGAAGAGACCGTTTTTGATCTTCAGAGGCTCGTACAACACGTAATAAATACGTTTTATAATCATTATGGATGATGAAAAGGGATGAGCTGAGGCGTAGTTTTTACCATTTAAGCCCTTTAAAATGAGCTCAATATTGCTAAGTAAATAATGTAGAGGTAAAGAGGTACACTACGCGATAGAACATAATGATAAATTTAATTAAGAAATTTGCTTGACGCTATGTCGGTCATGGTTAAATTCTTTTTTTTTAGCTTAAACTTGATAGAACTTTAATGCTTCGACAGGAGATGTACCAACGCTGCACCATAAGCTTATCATATATCTATATATATCATTCTGGTAGGTGGTAGAACTAATATGGTTCACCCGGGGAAGTACCAATGCTGCACCCACTTCTGCAGTGATCAATTCTATTGTGTTTCGGTGGAAAGGTACAGTTGCCGGCCACACTTACATGAGGCGACCACCAGCCTCCGGAGTAGCAGCGCAACTGCATACGACCTCAGACAAGATTTACCCATGCTTGCTTGAGGCTGTATGTAGATGTCTATGGGCTGCAGCGACCACTTAACACCACGTGGCCTACATGCTCGTCTGCTACTCCTACTATATATACCAGCGAATATATTATAAGCTGCGATTATAAGTCTATGCGCTGCTAATTTTGTCGTGAATTATTTCTATTCCTTCAGAGTAGCAGCACAACCACATACAACTAAGGCAAGACTTAGGCTTGTGAAGTTGTGAAGTGTGAAGTTCACGATGTCAGATGTCATGGACTGCAACGATCACTCAATACCACGTGGCGTATATGCTCGTATGCTTCTCTATTACAATATAGGGAATAAAAAAGACTTACATCCAACAGCGTAGCATTAAAAATGTGTCGTTGATGTTAACGATGACAATGATAGACGTAGTTCTCTTATGGATGGAATTCTAATTCGAATTTCAGCCTTGAAGCAATTCTATTGAGTTATGAAGTTTTGGTGCAGTTGCCTACTAGACTTACAATAATCAAGTTCGCTTACTGTTGTGCATGGATCTAGTTTGAATCAATGAGTTTAAAAGAAGGGAATATATGTTACAGCCGCTTAGATAATGGCCCACAAAAATCAGGAAAATGATTAATTTTATTCGATATACTTTTTTCCCTTCAATTATGACATCGCTAACTCTGCATATTGCCAGCATCAAGTAAGTATAATTTTTTCATCACCTCTTTGCCAGTTTCGATGTGACGAGTAATAATGGGTTAAGTCGTTAGTAATCAGTCAGTCCAGTCATTCAGACATTAAAGTAAAGCGATGGCTGGAGTTTTGGCGGGAAGTCGAAAAACACATATTGTGCTCTTGTTTTATTTTCATTTTCTTGGTATATTTTTGAGTTATATCGGATAAAGTTGATGAAATTTTGTTTGATATAGGTTAATTACAGTGCACGAGTGTTTGTGAAATAGAATAACAGTGCTAAAATATGTTTTTTCTGCTTGCCTCCAAAATTCCATCGGACACGTTCTAGTAAAGTAGCCATCGCTTTACTTGAATGTTGGACTGACTAGACTGACTGATTACTGACGACTTACTGACTTTGTTATTACTTCGTCCAGTTTCATTGAAACTGGCAAAAAATTGATGCAAAAATAATACTTGACGCTGGCAGTATGCACAGAGTTTGCGATGCCATAATTGAAAAAAAAGCAATGGCTTCTTTACAAGAACGTGACCAATGATATGGAGGCAAGCCGAAAAAACATATTTTCGCACTGTTATTATAATTCACAACACTCGTGCACTTTAATTAACCTACATCGAACAAAATGCCATCAAATTTATCTGATATAACTCAAAAATACACCAAGAAAGTAAAAATAAAACAAGAGCACAATATGTCTTTTTCGACTTCCCGCCAAAACTCCTTCCATACACTTATCAGTGCTCTCGCTGAGAGCAGCTGCCATATTCATACACTCCAGAGATAACAATCATAGTATAATATCCATACCGGTGATATATTTATTTACTTTTTAAATTATATAATTTCATTGGCTTAAATCATTTCCTTTGCTTTCAATCTCTTAGATTTATCTTGTTTTATACAGCTAGTCCAAATGCCATCTGAGTAGCTCTATTTACCCATTTACATGGCGCCAGTAATCCCTCGCTGGATGTACTTAGGAGCTAGCCACATTTACATACATTTAAAAGCTTAGTGTAGCTTACTCAGAATTGAAAAGCAAGGTATTGTAAGATGTCCGACCTTATTAGGAAGTTGGAAGTTGTTTACGCTTGTTTATCTAACAACTCCATCCGCATACGGCTTCGTCCGCGTGAACCGTTTTATAGGTCCCCGTAGGATAAAAACCATCCTATGTCCTTTCCCAAGATTCAAATTATCTGCTTTCCAAATTTCATTATACTTGGTTTAGTAGTTTAAGCGGGAAAGCGTAGCAGACAGACAGACAGACAGAGTTATTTTCGAATTTGTAATATTATAGTAGGGATAAATGTTTCTAAGTGTTAATGAGAATACATCTAGGGTTTCAGTTTGGGGGGGGGGGGAGTTGGAGGAGGTCAAAAAGTTGTTAACGGAAGGAGGGGTGGCGGCTGATGTATGTCGTGTACTCGGACCGCGTCTGGTTTGTCAAGGTTGAACCCAAAAGGTTTTGGTGGGGGAGGGGGGGTTTAGCCCCCTAGCCTCCCCCTGGATCCGCTAGTGAATAAAAATATATATTAAAAGACGCTTGTGGCGCCATGATTACGATGCCGGACTGCCAATCAGAAGATCCTGGGTTCAATCCTGGCGAAGCAGAAATTTGAATGATAAATTTAAATTTCTGTTCTCGGTCTGGGTACTTGCTCTTACGTGTAGCCGTGATGACACAGGGTGTCCTATTGTTGGGCAATGAGTGTGAGGCACTATTTATTAAAAGACGTCAAGATTAGAAAATGTAATAGAAAACGATATAATGTGTTTCAAATCTTTTAAAAATTTGCCGAGCTTTTTGCTTATTAATTCTCAAATTGTCATTCAAATTACCTAAAAAAATGCAGAGTAAAAACCTGACTTTAGAGAAGACCTCAAATACCATCCAATTACTTAAAAAGTTAAAGCGAGCTTTCTAACAACATTATAATAATATCGTTTTAGATAATGAACACAAAAGCCATTAAAATTCATATCACAGCGCACAGATGCAAACTTCGCTCTTGCATTCAAATTGTGAATTCTGGTCCTTCGAGCTGGATAATTCGGAATGAAATTAGCTCGCGTTTTCCGTTCGCGATTCAAAACAACGTCCATTATTCATACTCAATACTCCTATTAAATCATAACGGATGGGGAAACACAAATTATTTTCATGCGCGAAAACACGCAGAACGGGGCCGATAAAGTGGTTTCGAAAGTCTACATCAATGCGTAACCTATGATACAACACTTCCTCGCGCCATTACCGCCTGTATGTTTTGAAGAATACAAGCTAAATTAGCGTGGCTTGTGTACGCTTTATTGCGAGCGGTGAGTATACTTGGAAGTATTCATACTTCGGGTTATAAAAACTCGTGAAGTACTCTCGAATGTTTAACGCCTATTGGTGCGTTAAAATGGCTGAGATTCAATACTCGTTCGTACAAGCACGTCTGAAAAGTTTGATTGACGGCAAATAGACGAGTCTGGAATGAGAATGCTTTAATGGTATGAACGTATTTTGGTAATGGTAATTAGAGAGCCGATTGGTTAAGAAATACAACAGTTTCCCACGCGAGAGGTTCGTACTCCGAGAGAAAAATGGTTTCATAGGGATCGCATGCCAGCAATCTCTAAGAAATCATTTTTTTTTAAATCGAAACCGGGACCCTCTGATCGGCGATCTGGCAACCATTGCGTCACACAGGGTGTTTGAATGCGTACCGGGACCCTCTGATCGGCAATCTGGCAACTATTGCCTCACACAGTGTGTATGTATGCGTTTTTATCACTTCTCCATAGTGAGGCCAAATAATTATTATTGTAATATAAATAAATAAATAACGTTTCACACTCATAGCTCCACAGTAGGGTAGATATACCCTGTGTCAAGGGTACCATGGACATACACAAGACAGAATGGGTTTCTATCTTTGTGTAGACCTAGACCCAGGCCGAAAACAAAAATTTAAACTCATCATTTAAATTTCTGCTTCGCTAGGAATCGAGCCCGGGACCCTCCGATCGGCAGTCCGGCATGGTAAACATTACGCCACACGGGTCGTCGAATATATTTCACTAAGATTTTCCATCATCGTGCATTCTAGAAATTTTAAGGACTGTAGCCAAAATCCTTCTCAGTTATTAATAGGAAACCTATGCCTAGCAAGCAGTAGGATATTAAAAAGTTTGAAAGAAAATTTGCTTACGCATTGTAAGAGTTAAATTGTGATGATAAAATACTCACATTACCTTTGCTCATATTTTTATTAAACCCACAGCCATGTTTTGATTGATCCAGTGATTCACAAATAAATAGAATTATATTTCTTTATATAATATAGCCTTCCCAATTATTATTTTCCCTTTCGTAAAGAAATGTGAATGAAAGAGTGAATGAAAAGAAAAAAGAGTGAATGTAATTGACAGGAACAATTGGTTTATTTGATTTGACCACGGCCCCTGGCGGTTCAATTATGGCGGGTAACGAGAGCTTACCGCTTATAGAAACAAGTACAATACGAGTTTTTCATCAAATTAAGTAACATACATAATATACTAGTGGACCCCGCAGACGTTGTCCTGCCTTAAAAGTATTTCAATTTCAGATTTCAAAAGAGCAATTCATTTTTATATATAGAGATTAAGTTATGACATCGCAACTTTGACATTGGCAAAATGGTAAAAAGACCAAGATACGATTCGATAAAAGAAAAAAAAATTACAGACACCTCGTGTCATATTTATTGATTACGTTTTTGACATGTACGTGCGTTTATTCATAAGAACTACCATTGATTGATGGACCGTTTATATGGAAAAATAAAATCGTTGAAATATTAATAGAATTGAGATTTTTATCAAATTTTCATACTTATTATCCTATTCCTATAAAAATTGGTCCAGCCGTTCTTGAGTTGTAAATCGTGTAACTAACACGACTTTGTTTTATTTATGTATATAGAACTATACGTTATGTAGTCGCTCCAACTCTGAATATGTATATCTTCGTCGAAGTAAGGAATCAAAAACATTTTAATGTAAATGTAGCCAATTACACGTGCACATGGTTTACTCTGTGTAAAAGATATCGCGTCTCGTGTAGAGCCAAGCTAACCGTCTACACGCTGTAAGTATACTAGCCCTAATTTTACCAATAAATCCGTTGGAGCTCGTAAAAGGTTAACAAAATAGTCATAAAATAAAACTAAATATACTTAACAGAAAAATATATAATTTCATTACAGTTTTCTCGCAAAGCTCCCGTGTACAGGAAAGTGTAAAGGAGTAGTTGCCAATGGCGATTGTAACGAGTTCCGCTGACTGACTGCCCCTTGCCGCTTGAGTTTTGCGTTTGTTTTTAATTGAGCGTCAGTGGAATAAGTATTTTAAAGTTCAAAAATTTTACGCTACTGTTTGCATATCCCAGGCAAATTTCGTTTTTCTCTTTTGTTTTATTAACGAGAAATTAAAATCTGATGAATTTATTGAACTCTAATATAAAAGTTTAACAAAATGTCCTTAAAACGAAATTTACTGAAAAAGGCGTATTAGTCAGTCACTGATTCCATAAACGATAAAACCGAATAAAGGAATTCCATGAAAACCTATGAGGTTTTTTTCCGCTGGCTTTTTTTTCTCTCAGTGTACAAAAACCCTGCAATGCTGCTTCATGAACTGCTCAGACTACCACAGGGGTCTCACTGAAAATCAGCGCTGCAGTCCCTTGCAGACTGTGGCATTATGCTGAGTAAGATACCTTTTCGCGGCTTACTGCAGCGCAGTTTAACCATACATTAACAATAAAGTTGTTGCCAAGCTAAAGTAACCTTATTGTTAACCAATCGCTTTAAAAATTGTTTATTTTTCTTTATGTATTTTTAACTGTACTTTTCTATGTATGTGTTCTATGTTCTGTGATGTATACCTACTTTGTAGCGAATAAAGTTACTTTCTTTCTTTCTATCAATATGGGTACCCAAAGCAGACGATCGGATCCGATCCGATATATAAATAAATATGAATAAATAATTAAATAAACAAAGAAATAAATAAAAACATTCTAAAATAAATAAAAAAGTATGTTTTCAAAAGGGGGTTTTATGGTACCTACCCTTTGCCATTTGAGTTTCGCTTTTGTTTCAAACTGTGAGCTGGAAGTACAATAAGTTTTTCAAAGTTTTCAAGTGTCTTAAAGTTTACGCTATTGTTTTTGTGTTGCTTGTTGAAAGTTTGTATTTCCTGTTTGTTTTATTAAAAACAGACATAATTTAAATAAAAAAAATGTGTTGTATTTTGTTTTGAAAAATAGTACCATTGTTAGTTTTTGTGTGAAACGGAATCTTTAAACCGCTTTTCCATTAACATCAAGATGATCAAATCGTTTTAAATTTTACTTACGTATTGAGTTCGGATCGGAGATTCTATAATTTATTATGAATACCAAACCTTGCAAATAGTACTTAAATTTTCTTTAGCTTTAAATATGATATACTTAGGTACCACCTTAGAATAATATAGAATGAGTGTCTTCATACAAGCGCACTGTAAAAATTGAAGCACTAAATAGATTCACACAGATGTCACATTTGAATAACAAAATATTTTTATTTTCACCAAATTACCTATAAAATACTACAAAATATTGAAATAGCACTGTGAAAAGATTATTAGATCTCTTTTGTTTTTCAAAAGTGTTGTGACACATTTTAACACCACAAATTGTCATGCAGCCGGCGCGGCGGCCCGGCGTTTGGTGCCATTAATGGCACCAATTAAAATGCTTCAATTTGGGCACGCGAACTTGGTTTCTATAATGTAATTATTCTATGGGTAAGTACCACTTCCTTACTTATTCTAGGTAGGTACGTATTATCCATGAATATTTTGCCACTTATACTACCCTACTAACAACTGTTTCCGCTATAATAAAATTTAAAATTTATTTCGGTTATTCGTAAAGTAAAACTTCACAGACGAACACTCGAAACTACCACTCTTGCAAGTTGGAGCGAGCGATGAAATCCACAAAAATAATTACCTTTAAACTAGCCAAATTTTTAAAAACACGCGAAGTTATGAAAATAATTTCTGCTGCCCCATTATAATTTTTTGTAATGCCCAATATTGGAAAATTATACTAAAAGGAGCAGCGATAACCGACGAAAGATCGCGGTCCCTGACAGGGATATACTGGGTTCAAGTTCTCGGCTCTAACAAGGAATAAATAAATAAATAATAAATAAATAACGTTTTACACTCATAGCCCCACAGTAAGGTAGACATACCCTGTGCCGTGGGTACCATGAACATATACAAAGACAGAAACACAAACACCCAGACCGAGAAAACAAATTATTAAGAAGAAAAAGCTGTTTCGCCGGGGATCGAACCCGGGACCCTCCAAATGGCAGTCCGGCATGCGCCACACGGGTCATCGATATATTTATATCTAATTAAATACGATGTTTTCCATCACCGTCTATGCCTCTTTGTAAATGTTCGTATTTCAGGAGAGTGTGAGTTTGTTAATTAATAATAATAGTTGGCCATAGGATACCTACTACTTACTTAAATTGCTGAAAAAAGTGGGGCTGAGTGATTGTTTTTACTGGTCCGGGTGTTACAGTAACAGGCAAAGTGGTTGGAGTTTGTAGGTGGTAGAAATATTATGGTTCGCCCGGGGAAGTACAACCGCTGCACCCACTTCTGCCGTGAACCAATTCTATTGTGTTTCGGTGGAAAGGTGCAATTACCGGCCACACTTACATGAGGCGACCACCAGCCTCCGTAGCAGCGCAACTCTTACTGCATACGACCTCAGACAAAACTTACTTATGCTTGCTTGAGGTTGTATGTAGATGTCCATGGGCTGCAGCGCCCTGTTGGAAAAGACGGCCGTCTGCAAAGGCGTGCCGTCGAATCCGGGGTTCCACAGGGCTCGGTCCTGGGTCCCTTGCTGTGGAACCTCGGATATGACTGGCTGCTCCGGGGTGTTCTCCTGGCGGGCATGAGTGTCATCTGCTATGCGGATGACACACTCGTCACTGCCCGCGGGAGAACGTACGGAGAGGCGGCGAGGCGGGCCTCTGCAGGCGGCACGCTTGTCGCTCAGAGGATTCGCCGCCTCGGCCTCAAGGTGGCGCTGGAGAAGACCGAGGCCCTATTTTTTCCTGGGCCCCGGCAGCGCCTCCCTCCCGACGCCCACATTATTGTGGGCGGCGTGAGGGTTGAGGTCAAGGCCCGGCTTAAATACCTGGGCCTTACCCTGGACAGCCGGTGGCAGTTCGGCGCGCACTTCGCCGGGCTGTCATCCCGCCTCATCCGCGCAGCGGACGCGTTCAGCTGGCTCCTGCCGAACCTTGGGGGTCCAAGCTCACGATGCCGGCGTCTTTATGCCGGCATCCTAAAGAGCATGGCGCTGTATGGCGCCCCTATATGGGTGGACTCCCTGCATCGGCGGGAGAACGTGGCCCTCCTCCGCAGGCCCCAACGGGCCATTGCACAGCGGGTGGCGAGGGCCTACCGCACAGTCGGGTACGCGTCCGCATGTGCGCTCGCGGCGACTCCTCCATGGGAGCTGGAGGCCAGGGTGCTGGCCACCGTCTACGATTGGACGGCAGCGCAAAAGGCGCTGGGTGAGTGGCCAGCCCCTGAAGAGCGCAACGCGGTTAGGCGGGATGCGCGCGAGGCTATGGTCCAACTGTGGAGGGAGGACCTAGCCTCCGCGCAGTTTGGACGCCGCACTCTCGACGCCCTCGGTCCTGTGATCGAGGCGTGGGAGGAGCGGCCGCACGGGTTCCTCACCTTCCGCCTGGTGCAGGTACTTTCCGGACACGGTTGTTTCGGTAATTACCTGTACCGAATCGGAAGGGAGGAGTCCCCGTCGTGCCACCATTGCGGCGCGGCGGAAGACTCGGCGCAGCACAGCCTTGAAAGTTGCCAGGGCTGGGAGGAACAGCGCCGAGTCTTGTGCACGGTTGTCGGCCGGGACCTTTCGCTGCCGAGCATCGTTAGGGCCATGCTCGGAAGCGAAAGAGGCTGGAAAGCCGTTGCCTCCTTCTGCGAGGAAGTCATCTCGCATAAGGAGGCGGCGGAGCGGGAGCGAGAGGACGATCCGTCCCAACCCCCGCTCCGCAAACGTAGAAGGGGAAGGAGAAGACGGCAATACGACCGTTCTCTCCCTCCCCCCGGTGGTGGCCTGCAGGCTGGAGGTACGGGGGTGCCTCCACCTGCATTGCACAGGCCATCACTGATGGACAGGAATGACCCGGCGCTCCTGGTCATTCCTGTAGGCTCTCCATAAGGGGAGCGTGTAGGGCCTGCCACGGTAGGCAGGCAGTCGCCGACGATGTTGTGGAAGCAAAGGCTCTGCCGATTTCCCACGACATCGTCACGATGGCGATGGAGGAGCGCAGTAGGGTTTAGTGGGTATACCCCTGCCTCGTAACGGCAGGGGGAGTCCCACACACCTCCCTCTGTCCCCTCGACAGAGGTCGAGACGGTGCGTAATTGCATTCCCTACTTAAAAAAAAAAAAAAAAATGGGCTGCAGCGCCCACTTAACACCACGTCGCCTGCATGCTCGTCTGCTACTCCATTCAAATAAAAAAGAAGAAATAACTCTCATAATATCTGTCTGGATAGGTTTATGTATGTTATATAAAAAATCTCGTGTCCTGATGTATGTTCGGGATTAACAACGAATAACTAAACCGATTTGCAAAGATATGGCTGCAACCCTTTTTACACCCGACTGTTGGACACAGGTCTCTCCCCATTATTGGGGAGGCCTAGAGCTTACTCCACCACGCTGCTCTAATGCGGGTTGGTGGAGATGCGGGTCAGTGGCCAACCCGCCGTCGGATGTTTTCAAACTGCCCATAAGGCCTCCGACAAGGTTTAACGACTGTTATCTATCGACAACAACCGGGACCGACGGCTTAACGTGCCCTCCGAAGCACGGAAACGCGCATGAAATTGTTTGCCACTTGCGGTCACCCATCTCACATCCGTCCGCGTCCGTATGGCTCAGTTGCATCGTTTGCGTTCTACGCTAACCGCCGGACCATGCGCGCTTCACCGCTTGTATGTACAATTCAGCAACTTATAAAAGATAATGATAGCTTATTCAGCCAATATATTCAGTCCATAATACTTTAAAACGGTAACATCACTGGCAGACAGCTATAGATGGTAAAAATCATGTTTAACCAAAAAAGCTTACTCAGACTCTGACTCAGACCACTTAAAAGATCTTGCCAAGCAATAAAAACTCCTTTAGCGGCAATTGTCCATCAGCTGGTTTTCAATAACACAATGAGTTGCACAAACGTTGGCTCATCTCATTTGGAACAGCGCCATCTATTGTCAGCTAAATAACTGTAATCTTTATATTCTATAGTGACGTCATAAGGTTGCGTACCTAAAAAGTCAAAACCGAACCGAAAGGTTACTAAATGAATTTAAGATTGTGCAGTGTTTAACGAAGCTAAGTGGAGAACATATAGATTGACTAAATTACGAGAAAAGACTTGTACCTAATTGTTACTGCTTAAAAAATTAAAAGTTATTAAATTTTTAAAGCCTCCTGCTCTTGGCAGTAGAATTTAATAGGTGTCACTCATAGGTTAGGGGTTGTATGCAGATACGCTGCTACTGCGGATGCTGATGTCAGTCTAGTCACTGAACCATGAACATGATAAAATTGCTTGCCACCCACCATCACCACAATCTGTGTCTGTATTTGTCTATCTTGTAAAAATAAAATTTTTGGAACAAAGTTCCTTATCGCGCGTTGCGAAAGGGGGCTAGACGGAAAAAAATAAGACGAAAAGTTGAAGCCTAAAAATACTACACATAAACACACACATACACACCATAAAAATAGGAACACAAACACTCATACAGAACACAAAAATTGAAATTCATCAATCGCACCCGGGACCCTTGATTGGCCATAAAGAATAATACAAACAGTTGTATGTCGATAACGATGTGTTTTTAACACGCTTATATTAGCTTGACCTGTATGTATGAATGTATGAATCTTTTAACTTCATTTTCACCTACTTCTAAGCGTCTGATTAACTTGAGCACAGGGGTCAAGGGCCGATGACAATGCAATAATATGAAAAAAATCCAACTAAAAAATTAAAATAAAAACTACTAAAAAACACGCTTTCGTGAAAATACTTATGTACTAAAAAGTAAAAAATAAGAAGAAAATGAATTTTACTGTAAAAGTACCGTTTTATTATTTACAAATTTATTACATTCATATAATTGATATCTGCATTACCTACTTACTATTATATTAATCGTTATAGGTACATATTTTTCTTGTATCGAATTTGACCACTAAGTACGCTTTTATATATAACTCATAGATCTCTTAAAGATAAAGAACAATTTGTACAGTATCTCTATGAGTGACTTTGTGATGAGTTCGGCCAAGTCGGTCAAAGTTAGGCGATGTTAGACCAAGTTTTTGTCGATCGCCCGAGTTCAGTTCATTTAAACTTTGCCACTTCAGCTAAACTGAGTTACTAATCGCTCCGAGATATTATCAAGGATGTTTATCAGTGCTTGAGGATAAAATTATAGGAGTTAAATTGTTTAACATAGATACGAGTAAGTATTATACTTAATTAAGTTTTGCAGCGACAGCCGAGTGTTAGAAACTTCGATCTCTGAGGCAGGAGTTCCGATTTGAAATCACATCGGGCGTCTGTTAAGAAATTTGTTAAGTGCGTTTATATTCCATATTAAGGGCACCTTGTTCCGAAGATTTGGCATTTCACTCACTCACCCAGTAGACTTGTATCTGCGTTTCGCGGGAGCCGACTGGATATGAACTCCGGAGACCTTATTTGACGGGCGAGAACGCCACAGAATAACATTATCAAATCCACCTCAGCGAAATGTTCTACAAAAATGATTTATCTAAATATTGGTGTAAAAATAATGTTAATAAGTTTATTATTTTAGACACAGTATTGAAAATATTTTAAAAAACAGGCAACTTTGGATTTCTTTCTAAAGAGCGAAGTTCGTCTGATTGTGTAACTGTAAGCGAATTGTACTCTGTAAGATCCTCAACTGAAACATACATTTTTATCAGAATTTCACGTCAATTTTTGACTGATTCATATTGATTTTAAAAACAGCATGTGTGGTACAAGGGGCCCGAGAAAACGTTGTAACACACAGTTACAATAATTTCCGTCACCGAACGTACCTTATGTGAGTTACACAGAAAATTCTTGATGGAATAATCCACCAACCTGTACTGCCCAGCATGTGGACTATGGCGTAAATCTCTCTAAATTCCAATACCTGGGCCAAGTAATAAGACTTTAAAAGGGTTAAACAAAAAAAGGACATTTTAAGAATAATTTGATAACAGCGCCATATTCTAATTTGTTTTATGATGAGTGGAAGATTTTGTCACAATGCTTGCGTTATTGTGAAACGAATGCGTGATGTATGACGATTAATTTAATGATGATTTTATAATGTGATTCTAACTATTACCTTAACTTATCCTTATTTTTACTATATATTTTATTTATATGACTCACCAACGGCTCGCCACATGCCGCCCTGCTGGGTTATTATTATTATAATTTCGCATTGGAGACTGATGTATTCACTATATCGCTTGGCTATCGTAGCACTCTTTTCTGTGTGTTAATGTGACAGGAAAGCACGTATGTAACAGAAATAAGTATAGCGGTATTTCCTCTTTTTACAAACCATATTCAAGTTCTGCCTTCAAAAATTATCTTCATGGTCCTGAAATATCTACTTCCTGTAATCTAGAGCGATAATATAATTAGAAGTTATTGCGGCTTCATTAACACGAAGAAACCATTTACAACCCCGTTATAAATACACTAAATACCTTGTTCATATTTTACGGAAATCCAAGATTGATAATTAAAATTTCGTAAGGAAGTATCGCGTTGAATTTAACGACGCGAAAGCCTGAGAAATATTTTAACGTAAACATAAACGTTCTTCCGTTCAAAACACATAAAATTTAATTTACTGTGTATACACTCAAATGTTTGCTATAGCAAATTGAACTTTATTTCGGGTTGTATTAAGTTTGTTTTGTGGCAAAGAAAAGGGTTGCTAGAACAGAAAATAGGGAGTCGCACTCTAAAGGCATTGGTTATGTTGCGGACAGATAAAAGGTTATAAAATAATGATTAATGGGGTTAAAAGTAACGATCATTAATTTCATAAACTGCTTAGGTTTATTACGGTAACTTTAAAGCTTTCATAATTGAAATACTACTAGCGAATTTATAAGTAAGGAATACTGAAATACTGTCTTAGAATGGGCTTCAAATTTCTTAAACTTCAACATACGAGTATTCATGGTTTACCGCCCGCTATGGAGCAGCGTGACGGAGTGAGCTCCAGGCTTCTCTAATAATGACGAGAGACCTGTGCCCAGCAAGGAGATTAAAAAAGACTTAGCCATATCCATGGTCTAGAGTGAACATATAAAATTATTTCTGGAACTTTATTGTAAAAATAAACTACTTGTATAATTTTTTTACTACATGCTTACTAGAGGGTTACGCAAATACAAACACATTCCAAATCCAACTATTTTCTCTGCTTCTTCGTCTCATATCTCAATTGAAATCTGTTTATATTATATGCTTCATGACTGCTGTAAACTTTTAAAATGCCGGGCATGAGTGTAAGTAGAGAAAGTTGAAGCTTATAGAACTACGCTGTCCCAAATACGGGCTGCAATTTTTTTTTCTTCAATTATGGCATCGCTAACTTTGCATCAACTCTGCATATTGCCAGCTTCAAGTATAACTTTTGCATCACATTTTTGCCAGTTTCGTTGAAATTGGACGATTAATAATAGGTAAAGTCAGTAAGTCGTTAGTAATCAGTCAGTCAAGTCAGTCAGATATTCAAGTAAAGCGATGGCTTCTTTACAAGAACGTGACCAATGGAATTTTGGAGGCAAGGCGAAAAAACATATTTTCGGACTGTTATTTTAATTCACAACACTCGTGCACTTTAATTAACCTATATCGAACAAAAGGCCATCAAAACTCAAAAATACACCAAGAAAGTAAAAATGAAACAAGAGCACAATATCTCTTTTTCGACTTCCCGCCAAAACTCTCGCTGCAATTATTAACTGCCAATATCTAATTATGTAGCTTTAAACAACGCTTAAGTGTTTCATAATAAACATTATTAACTTTATAAACCCTTCCTTGAGGCATTATGATTCAAATGGAGTCATTACCATTCATTACTTCAAAGTGTTTGACCCTCTTGATCCATTTGTCTCACTGAGAGCGGTAAACGACAAGATTGTTTTTTGTGTTGATGAATACAATAGATTATGAAAGTATACAAAAACGTATACTTAATAATAATAATAATAAATTCTTTAGACTAACATACATATTTATTATATCTTATAACTAAGTCACATTTTTTCGCCGATGTGAGACGCGGTTACGGTAACTCCCGGCGGCGGCGGTCGACGACGTCCACGATATATGCGGAACACGACCCCCTTCGGCCACACCTCCTCCTTTAAAAAGGTACTTCGCCTGTCGGTCGGGACGCGCACCACAAACGAACTAAAATTCACCGGGTTGCGCGATTCCAGCTTCTCAGCCAACACTGATTATAACCAAATTAAACAACATTAAGGGAATACATTTTATTTATTTATTTATTTTACTTTAATTTAAACGGTACTAAACCAATAAAACTTTCATACTTCACGCTCACAGAACTTCTTGCAAACTGACAGTATATAACTCCATTTATGTTTCTGAAACTTGTACGCGTGGTTTGTTTTATAACATTACTAAAAGGCAGTCCAGGGTTACGTCTCCTATCTTCGAGCCCTAACAGCAGACCAGCTCAGTGGTTCCAGAAGACATTAGTGTTTCGTCAGTTTCCACATATGCTTGCAAGTAAACTGAGCGTGTAACATTTCTATCACACCTAACAAACGACCTGATGACCTTGAAGACCTGAACCGATTTCCACCAAACATAGCTAAGAACACTCTCGACTGATATACCTTTCAATAAAAAAACCGCATTAAAATCGTATCATCCGTTTGGGAGCTACGATGCCACAAACAAACACGGACACATACACATTTACATACACACACAGACACGTCAAACTTATAACACCCCGTCGTTTTTGCGTCGGGGGTTAAAATATAGGTTGCACTGTACCAGATTTTTTTTGGCTGCAACACTTTTTGCGTCCCACTGCTGGGCATGGGTCTCTCCCCATTATTGGGGAGGCCTGGAGCTTACTCCACCACGCTGCTCCAATGCGGGCTGGTGGAGTGGAGTGGTTTTTTTTTTATATTGTTTTAAATAAGTAAAATGGCGCTGAAATGTTTTCTGGATAATGCTAATCTTGATAAATAGCTTCAAAAGATAAGTCGCTATGCCAAAAATCGGTACAACCCGCCAGTTCAGGTAATGTTTCACATCAAAAATAATGCCAAATAATAATACAGTTTTCGTTATTATTAATTAAAATATCACAAAATAATTAAGTAACGTTTACTTCGTAGAACAAGCGTCTTAACCCTCCAAATTGCACTTCGTCCTCTACATACTAATTTTAAATTCCCTAAATTCCTATTCCCTAATCTTGATAAATAGCTTCAAAAGATAAGTCGCTATGCCAAATATCGGTACACCCGCCAGTTCAGGTAATGTTTCACATCAAAAATAATGCCAAATAATAAGACATTTTTCGTAATTATTAAATTAAATATCACAAAATAATTAAGTAACGTTTACTTCGTAGAACAAGCGTCTTAAAATTCTCCAAATTGCACTTCGTCCTCTACAAACTAATTATAATTCCCTGATTCAAATTGTAGAGAAACACCTTATTCTAAATCTTATTTGTCGAATAAATTCGACGCTTGATTGACGCTAAATTAATCGCCGTCAGGGTAGCATTTGTAATTATAATTAGGACATCAAGAGGGAGACATTTATATTGCACGGGTAATATTTTAAGTAATAATGTCCATTTTATCTTTACCCTTAAATATATTTTTAGGCGCCCATTATTATTTATGTAAGATCTTTTCGAAGAAATTGTTTTATTGGTGTATAGGTTTTCTCCAGGACTTTTTTAAGGATATTTTTATTATTAAACGAATCGTACCATCGTTTTACTACTAATATTTTTACTTAATTTATTAAAATTCTGACGTATATACGAGTACATTGTTTCCTCCTTATTATTTTGTTTGTGCTTCAGGTAGAAAAGATTGTGTCAATAAAAATTAAAATAAAAATTAAATTAAAACTAAACCTCCTGGCCTCCCTAATAATCTTCGGGACCAGAATACGATCTACCGAATCCTTAGCCTGTAGTAAGAGACGACTAAAAAGGGGTTTCCGGGGTTGAGGGCGGCAAGATTGGAGCGTAAAGGATAACAATGTGAGTGGCCACCATCGTAGTACACCACCAAGCCTGAGGTAAATAAATAACGTTTCACACTCATAGCCCCACAGTAAGGTAGATTACCCTGTGTCGTGGGTGCCATAGACACACACAAAGACACACAAACACCCAGAAATAGATCAGAAATTTAAACTCAGCCTGTTTTGCGCGTTATGAAAGAATGCGTTCCATGAAAGATTCCGAGGTCCTCCATAACAGCGGAGGAAGGCCGCCGAGGAGGCTTTCTTCTTTCTTCTTCTTCTTTTCTTCTCCAAAAGTCCTTCTAATAATGGGAAACACCCGTGCCCACTAGTAGGACAAAAAGTTGGAGTCAATGTAAGTTTGTCATATTGGGGTATAAGCGCGGTATCTTGGGAGTTGTCATTACGAGTAAAGTGCAGTACCGGAGTCATTTGGAGTACAAAGCCAAATTGGCATCAAAAAAGCTTGGTGTCCTCAACAGGGCGAGGCAGTACTTCAATGCGGGGCAACTCCTGACGCTGTATAAAGCCCAGGTCAGACTCCACATGGAGTACTACTCCCATCTCTGGGCAGGAGCACCGAAGTACCAGCTATACCCATTTGACTCCGTTGAAAAGCGCGCAGTCCGAATTGTCAACGACCCAAGATTGACTGACAGGCTAGAACCGCTTAGCTTGCGAAGAGACATAGGCTCGCTCTGTGTGCTCTACCGACTTTACTATGGTGAGTGCTCCGAGGAACTCTTCAAATTGATGCCTACATCACCATTTCATGACTATACCACCAGACGAAGGTTAAAGTTCCACCGACACCATCTGGACTCGTGGCGGTCCTCCACAGTCCGCTTTGCACGCTCCTTTTTACCACGGACGTGTAGGTTATGGGACAACCTTCCAGCTGAGGCATTCCCAGTCGACTATAACATGGGGTTCTTCAAGAAAGCTATAAAAAAATCTCTCCTCCAAAGCCGGCAATGCTTGGGTGGCTCCTCTGGGTTTGCCCGTGTCCATAGGCGACGGTGATCGCTTAACACCACGCGGCCCATCTGCCTTTTGTTCGGTTTAGTTGTAAAAAAATAAAAAATACTTTTTTTCGGGACAAAAATAACCTATGTGCGTGCAGATAATAATCTATGTAGGTATATACGATATGTGCTAAATTTCATCACAATCCGTTTAGCCGTTGTTGCGTGATTGAGGAACAAACATCCATCCTAATATCCAAACATGAACGTATCCAAATACCTTAGTATCATGATTCATGGTAAAAAATTCATAGATAATCGACAATCGATATTCGGCGTTGTAAAAATAAAAAGAGAATTAATTTATCGCTTGCAAATTAAATTTTCTTGTCCAACATAAAACTGAGCCACCATTTAACAATGTTAAACAAGAAATCCGCCACCGATAAGGCTCGATGTCCCAAGTAAATAGGTATTATGATTTCCGGGAAAGTCAAACAGAACGTTCTACAAAGGCTTTTATCTGCGACTCGGCAATATTGGTTTCGGAGACATGTTTGGTCCTGTTTTATTGGGGCTCTTTGATCGCTGACATGTTGTTTGAGAGATAAAATATCTTATGGAGGGCAAAAACTATTTCCGTGATCAGTAGACTCCTTCATATTATATTTTGGTTGAGTGGCTCTTGCGATGTATGTGTGGCAACGTATATATAAAGTAAGTGGCGAAGCGCGCATGGCCCGGCGGTTAGCGTAGAACGCAAACGATCTATGCAACTACGGCAAACGGGCGCGGTCGGGTGTGAGATGGGTGACCGCTAGTGGTATAAAATTTCATGTGCGTTTCTGTGCTTCGGAAGGCACGTTAAGCCGTCGGTCCCGGTTTTTCGGTGGAAAAGTGCAGTTGCCGGCCAGACTTTTTACGTGAGCGACAATGAGACTTTCGGAGTAGCAGCGTAACTACATAGTTAAGTCTACACTTGCTTGAGGTTGTGTGTAGTTGTACATGGACTGCAGCGACCACTTAACACCACGTGGTCTGCATGCTCGTCTACTACTCGTTTGAAATAATAATAGAAAGCATAGGTATTAGTGCTTTAAATCCAACACCATTATGTAAATTATGTATCTGAAGAATTGGATTTTTACACAAAATTATAACGCTTCACACTCATAGCCCCATAGTAGGGTAGGTATACCCTATGCCGTGGATGCCATGAACACACACAAAGATAGAAGCACAAACACCCAGATGGAGAACAGAAATTTTAAACTCATCATTCAAATTTCTGCTTCGCCGGGAATCGAACCTGAGCTCCGAACGGCAGTCCAGCATGGTAACCATTACGCCACGTGGGTCGTCGAAAATGATACATTCTTTGTATTCAACCCAGATTAACATTTCGAGTTACTTCTTCTTATTATACATCCATCCTCGGTTTTTTTAGGGAAAAATAAAATTAAAAATTCAAATACAAGTAACGTTGTAACGATGAGCTCGCGAAGGGACAAGAATTCCAATTAAGATATTTTTCCGCATGCTCGACTCGAGAAAACTGACAACAGAATTATTCCGAAAACCACATCGTTTTCGGAATAATTCCCACAATTCGATTTCCGTTTCTAAGACGTAAATTCTTTTTAATCTTTATAAGCATTGACATCGGATTGGAATGATGTGGTTTTTAACTTCAGTATACCATCTTTAGCAAAACAGAAGGAAAGTGGTAGATAAAAGTAGCCGCAATGTTTTGCACGTAGTTGAACTTGCACGGTTATTAGAGTAATTATTACCAACATTGCATACAATTATAGACCTGTCACGTGTGAGCGGAGACCTATGCCCAGCAGTGGGACATAAAAAAATGTTAAAAAATGCGTGAAGCAATTATTTTGTATGTCAGTTTAAATAATATAAAATTTGACATTACAAGAGGCGATCATCGGCCCCGTTATGTTGTTGTCCAGAGAAGCAACTCAATTGCATACGACTTCAAAGAAGATTGGAGCCTTACTTGAGGTTGGGGTTAGCTTGTTTTATATGAATTTTGTGTGAAACAATCCTTTTTCATTTATGTTTTTTTTGTTTGAACCATAAACGTTTTCTTGTATTAATATACTTATACACTTATTATATCAACAGATCAGTCTTCACTTTTGAATGGTAAGAAATAATAGTTAAAATTCAAATACAAGGGGTGGTTCGAAAAAGAGAGTTTCGCGACAAGAGCAACAAGAATTCCAATTTAGATATTTTCCTGCACGGACTCGCGGAAACTGACAATAGAATTATTCCAAAAACGATGTGACTCATTTCTGTTTCTTGCGCCGTAAATTCTAAATTAGTAATGTAGCGACCTTCCACTACTCGTTAAGAGATGGCGCCACGGGAATTCTTGAATCACGCTATCGAAGTTTTCTAGTATCCGACCATATATACAAGCTCCAAATTGAGTCAGTTGGAGCGCGGCCACTCTCCGGGCATGACCACCATAAAGTAAAAAATAACCTTCCAATACCTACAAGTAACGGTTCGAAAAAGGGTGTTTCAAAGGAACTACATATAATGTCAATTATGATATTTTTTCGCATGCTCTACTCAGAAGATCTGACAGTAAATAATTCCGAAAACGATGTAGCCCACAATTTTATTTCCCTTTCTGCGGCCTGAATTGTATTTAATTGTTACAGGCCTTGACATCGGACTGGAATAATGAGGTTCTTGTTAAATTACAGAAATGAAATGTAATAGTTTATTAACATCCTGGGTAATAATATACACTTGATGTTTGTCATTGTTGCACGGCCATTGGCTGACCGTCATCCGCTTTGGGCTAAGGCTAAGGCTTATATGGGCTAGGAGAAAAAAGCGGGTGGACAAAAACTCCAGCCATGTTTTAGATAAATTTTCAGGTACAAAGGTATTTAAAATGCAGCATGACTGTGGGGCGACAAGGAGCTCACGAGACAGCTATCGTGTGTGCCTATGCTATCACACTGTCATCCGTTCACAAATTTTAAAAAGGTTTAAATTATTACATGGTATATAGAAACAGCTTTATGTGAGTGAAGTTTAATCTCAAGCCTTTTTATCATTTAAATAGTCCTTTGTTTTATTTATCACTAGTGGCCGCCCGCTACTTCGTCCGCGTGAACTTCGGTATTAGTCATAGCATGATTTTATATAGTCTAAAGCCCTCGGGTGGCGGTTTTGGTGGTGGTGTTTTTTTTTATCTGTTTTTCCTTTCATTTATAAATTTCATGTTATCATTGAAGGGACTGTAAATTATAAAACTTCAATACATTAACTGAAGCTTTCGATAAATCAACAATGATACTTCCAAACACTGATCTATAAATTCTTGAAATGGACGTAACTTTTTTATTTGGGAACCGATTTAAATAAAACAAACTTAAATGCTAATCCAAAAAAATACCAATAAATCAATGAAAACCGCATCCTTCTACGTTAAGCCGTTCCTGAGATTAGCGCGCACAAACCAACAGATAAACAGACAATTATTCTAAAAATCATTGTTTTGGGTTCTATTACGCTAATAAATAGCCCTAGTAACGGTTTTTCTCAAATATCTTCAATTTATAGAAACCGACTTTTATATGTACATATATAGATATATAGATAATAGGCCTTACGGCATAGGACTTGTTTAACGGTTTCCTTAAACTTGTGTAAAGGCAAGGATTGCTCTTTTTCTGGAATTTTATTATAAATCCTGACAGGCATCCCAATAAAAGAGTGACTTTTTATACGAAGCCGACACATTGAGAAAACTGGTATTAGTGAATACTGTTAGGAATCAATGTCGGTAGCTGAATAAAAAATGTGACCAAGTAGGAGAAAACGCCTGTAAAAGCGAGGCCTTCTCCAAGGGCGGATCTTTAGTCTGCCTGATTGCGTACTGAAATTCTGTATATGTGCTTACTTATTATTTAATTGTGGTTGTATAAGGAAATGTTAATTAGAAACCTTAAATTGTTACTTTTAAATTGTATAAAAGGCTTTGTGAATTAAATAGTGATTTAAATATTCTGGTTTTCATTCTTAAAAATACCATCTGAAATGATAGAGACAAAATGTGATAAAAATAGCTGCCACGTTTTGAAGGTCGTACAACTTGCATAGGTGATAAATGTTGGCTCACAGCTCAGAATGCGGGTTTTTGTTAAATAAAAGATAAAACACTTTACAATTGCACTATATTTCGTAGTTATGCAGTATACAAATCACACATGTAAATGTTTCAAGAACGAATAAACCACCAACAGAACAAAAATGGAGTACTTACATATTAACAATCAACTTAACTATTATTCCTTCAATCCTTTACTTGTTTCACTTATTATTTAATCTACGCTTTAACACTTTTATTTACTCTTTACTAATGCTTTTCCTTAGCCACGTCTCGATCCCTCAGTGCTTCCAACACGAATGCTTGCAGCTTGGTCGGAGAAAATAACGACAATTCATGTGACCGGAAGTTGGCTATGATTAACTGACGTGTCGGAAACGGAACAATGGAATTACCGCTACTAAAAATATCATAATAATACGGAATTAGCTAATACAATATTCTTCATAAATAAATAAAAGCTAACAGCTCGGCCATCCTGCTTATAGCGTGTCCTCACGCTTTCTTACAAGTACAAAAGTACTATAAATTTTCTAAAAATATTACTATAAATTACATTCTTTAACACATTATTTAATTATCTGTATAATGTACAATGTTGTTTATATTTATCGAAAGCTCTTAAATAAAATAAAATAAAAACAAGAAATTACGTTCATTGTACTCAATAATTGTATTAATAGCAATTAATGCAGTAAATCATTATAATATATTTTAAATTTCAAACATAAGCTTTCTCATTTATATTGCAATCTTTTTTTTTATAAGTAGAAAGAACATTACTTTTATACACTACACAAAAATAAATTGGCCTTAGTTTATTTATCTTAAGAATCCATTACCCGTAAACAAGCAATAAATTACTTCATATTAACATCTGAAATGAAATGTCAGAAAAATCATCATGAAATCTCAAATAAAGTCATAAAATAATTATATACCTAACATTTGGATTTGTATTTGGAACTTTTACACACTACACAAAAATAAATTGGCCTTAGTTTATTTATCTTAAGAACCCATTACCTAATTATATAATTTTTGGATTTGTATTTGGAGTCGAATTAGTTACATAAACATGTTCAATTGAAGACCCCACATGAGTGATACAAAAAGGATCCCATTCCCAACTGGAAAAACTTATTGAATCTCGCCCTCGTCCCCTCCACCGGGCACTTTCACTCCATCCCATTACTATATTATTATGGCCCCTAGAACTCCACTAAAAGCTTTAAATAACAACAAAGTCACCAATTCCACATTTCCCGTCAGACCTTTTGTCAATTTTTCTTTCAAAAACCCGATCAAATGTGTTTAAACGACTCACTCGACTCAACAGCGAACTATTAAATTATATATTCTACTCAACCTTCATAGCAATCAACTCTAAAGCAATAAACATGTCCAAAAATTACTTACAAAGACTAATGCGAGACACCTTCTCACTCAAATGAAAGACCCAGTCCGCAACTACATTACCCATAACAGACAAATTTCACTTTATTATCATTTTATTTTCACAAAGCCGAGGATCGGGTTCAGCCCGAAAAAACAAGAATCCATTTTCAAGAGTGCATAATGAGAACAAACAATTTTATATCCGTGACCAATCCCTGTAATATGTGCAAGCCTCATGAAGGCAAACACGGCTAACTAAATATACAAGAACAACCCTTACTATCACATCAATCCGTGCAAAAATAGTCCTTGACTAAACAACTTTTACACCAATATCAGTAAAACCAAGGTACCTCAAACAAGTAAAGAAGCAATCCCTGTCTATTATAACTTCCAAGCGAAATAGGCCTTTTTGTCCTAACCCTTACCGCAAGTCAGTACCCGCTTGCATTCCTATTGCCAGTCATAACCACTTGACCGCAATTCATAGTCTCCCCAATCCCCTGCATTTGTAGGCCCTTGCTGCAAGTGAATCCCCGTAAATGTTTACATCAAACTTGGACGCACAAACAGTTAATGCCGAACCTCTACTACTCTCGAGATTCACTATACTCCATAAGTATCTATTACATCCACCTAAGATAATTGGGTAGTTGACTGATGTCCAGAATGTGCCACTTATAAACAAAACACGAACATAGACTACCCACTATCACATAAATTCAAATAGTTGGAATATCAAACATAATTAATTATTGATCTATCGCTTTCTAGTAAATCGAGTCCCACCAACATCCCGTACCATAACACAGGCTAGCGACGTCACTAACCAGCACTTTTCTCTCTATCCTCCAAGTTGAAACGATCACATCCCGCACATACACTTCTCAAATTTATATGTTTGATGTCTAGGCGCCAACTCTACAACAAAATTGCCAAATCCCCTACCAAGATCAAACCAGTTTAAAATATCAGTCAATACTCCAATTCCCTCCCCGTACCAGAGATACATTTTACTTATAAACACTATTACAACCAAAATAGGAGTTTTAAACAACTCTCATGTATGTACGTCCCACAATCTGTAAAATAACAGGCCACTGCTACGCAATATGATATATTACACAACACCAGAGAGGACGCCATTAAATCAGTAAATCGACCGTCCATATCATACACTTGCTTTCTACATCCCCGAGCAATCCATGTTTATAAACGCCTCCTTCAGACAAACTAAAAACTAGGGCAATAAAAATCAGTTCATGATTCGCTCTAAAATGCAAAACGGATGGTTACCAATTTCTGATTGGTGTACTTTCTATGTTCATCCTATCAATAATTATTAATGTCGAACTCCCAGTTATTTCTATAGAGAACTAAGCAATCTGAAACACTCATCTACATCATCTACATCATAAAAGTCAATTGCTTCGCCAATAATATGCAATAACCTGCACTACAGCAACTTTAGTGGCCCTTCACACCTAACGGTACAACCGTATTTGTGGCAATACCTCTTCCTTACCTTTATCAGTTTGTGAATCTAATTTAAAAGACCTGAACCTATTCTACTTTCAAACCAAATCAAAGCTAGTCTCGTCACACAAAGAACACTTTGCCGACATCTCGCCACAATGAAAAACGTATTAGCGTTTTGCAAAGAAGGTACCAGGCTTCGATTAATAACGCTGAAGGCTTCAACCCTACATTCAATACCGTAAGTTTGATACACTTTTCGATGTCCCACAGTGACTGTCCCAAAATAATTTCGCACCCGCCCAGGTTCGGTAAATTGGCCACTTGAATTGACTGCGACTATAAGGTTACTTACAGCTCTCTACAAACATTGCCAAGCCCGACCAACTTTGGAAAAGAGCAGCGAATCATATCCCCCCATCTTATACACATATTTCTGAATATTCTTCCACCTTCTTAATCCAGATTAAAATGGTTTGCTCTTTACACAAAGGATCAAAATCCGGTATTACATCGCTATTAAAAGATTTTATAATCAGCGACCCAGCCCAGCCAGGGCAACTCAAAGACAGGTACTCCAGTTTTACCAATTTAACTAAAAAAAACTTCACCAATTTAACTTAAATAACCTACGGAACCTACCTATTTCAACAAACTCTACTCCACCTTAACATGGTACGTATAACGCCACTGCGATTCAGAATTCCGCTCAACGCCGTACCACCGTTACATAATATGCAACCCCAGTGTGACGGGTGACGGGAAGAAAACAGCTTCGAAAACATCGCAGTACTTCGAATTCATATTCCAAACATTCAGCATCTGTGAGTCAACCTCAGGAGATAGAGACATCATGAACTCCTTCTCAGCGTTATTGTAGATGTGCAATTCCCCAGCACATTACCCAAATGTATGTCTGCTAGACAACAGTGCACGCATACAAAGCTCCCAAAAAGCAAGGCTCCCAACAAAGCCTCGTTATACTACAATTAGTTCGAAAACGAAACCCTAATGACTTATACACCTATCCCTTCCTCAAAATTCACACTATTGGTGAGAAGCGCATTGAAATCTGTTAGGTAGTTTGAGACTACCTAGTTCATATAGACAGACAGACAGAAAGACGCGTCAGCGGGACTAAATTTTATACGTTAGGATTGACAAGAACTTATCTAAAATTATCTCAATTTCAAAATCCCCTTGACTACCACTACAACTCACCGTAGCTCAAATACATATATAAATATATAGTATATAAATATTATTACAAAATAGTTTGTAATACTATAATTTCAAATAATGTTAAATAGAAACTTTGCACACCAATGTTTATGTAATTCAATTTTTTTTCTCTTTTTTTTGTAATTTTGCTCACTAAATTTTGGTTAATGTGAGACTATAATTTTCTAAACAAAACCAACTATTCATATACCACATTTTGGCAAATAAATAATTTCATTTCATGATTTAATTACATTTCATTTCAAATTACCGCTCAGATGCTGCATCCCTCTACCAAGACGTTGCGAGTTGCGTTGTTGAGTCTTGAAGGCCTCCTCTGCTAACCTTATCGCTCCTTTGCTCCTCTAACAGAGGCTTTCGATCTCCCTCCATCCTACACAATATTGCTGCTCACCGGGCTTACTCCTGCTCGACCTGAGCGTCCATTGCCTCGGCTCGCTCCTGCCCGACCTGAGCGTCCTTTAGCCTTCTAACCTGGGCTCATTCCTGCTCGACCAGAGCATCCTTTGGCGCTCAGACCTGGGCTCATTCCTGCTCGACCAGAGCGTCACTTGGCTCTTAGCCTGGGCTTACGTGTGCTTACCTTAGCCCTGATCGTACCTCTAATCCTAGGTAGTCTTTCTCGGGTGTTCGTCCATAATATTATTATCTGCAAAATTACACATTTGAGTACATATTCCATTTTAATCACAATAAAAGTTAACAAAAATGCAAAGTGACACATTTGAGTACATATTCTATTTAAAATCTACTTTAGAATCGAAAAGGAAAAAGAGAACACATTAATATAGTATTGAATTATCCAAAGCTAAAGAAAAACATCACCAGACTTCTATATGTCTAATCAGACAATGGAATGTATTTTTCTCGAAAATGACATCATCGTAATTATCATCACCATCATCGTTGTCTTTATCATTATCACCATCAACACCATCATTTTTTTCATGTTAAGCACCCCTAGGTGCAGTACAGCACCCACCACAAAAAGAATAATTGAGGATATGTAAATCTGTAAGCCATCATTTCTTAAACACTAAGTTTTAACCTTACCTTCATTGTATATCAAAGTCTTATGCTTGTATGTATATATATCTGAATAAA
This sequence comes from Pyrgus malvae, assembly GCA_911387765.1. Classification (NCBI taxonomy): domain Eukaryota; kingdom Metazoa; phylum Arthropoda; class Insecta; order Lepidoptera; family Hesperiidae; genus Pyrgus; species Pyrgus malvae. The sequence goes on along the minus strand of OU426950.1, from coordinate 28,385,059 downwards.
TTTACGACAAAAATTTACGTTACCAATAGAACTGCAAGACAAATACGAAACATAATATTGGCACCCCCCTTGTAGATTGAAATTATGTAAAAAAATACAGTGTTACCGAATTCACGAAACATTCAAATCTTTGCCTTACAGGTCCTAGTTGGCATTGTGGCACAGTGGATACGTTTTCCTAGAATATATAGCGATTGTTGCCTGTAAAATTACATCAATTTACATGTAGATAAGGTAGAATAAGTGGAAAGTGTACATACTCGTATCATTTCAGCATTTTTTTTTGTATCCTTATTATCGCAAAAAAAAGATTATGTATTATGAATTATAAGCATCAAATAAATACTTTAATAGTTCTATGGCATCAGTTTTCATTCATATTTACAAAGGTCAATGTCAAATTTTAATTAATATGTGGATTATGTCGATGCAATACTAAATATAACATGAGAACCTCATCCTTTTTGTTGATGTTGGTAAAATAAGGTAGATCAACTCAAGCCATTGTATATTCATTTATCTTATTAAAAAAAAGTTAAAAAAAAGTGGGTACCAACTTCCTGTAAGGGCAATAAATTTAAAAGAAAAGTCACATTTATAAAAGCCTTCATCAAAACTAGTTGTTCACATCTAGTGTAGCACAACTGTAAAAAGATATCATTAATCATGCATCTTATTAATCTAAAATAATATAGAAATCTTTAACGCACTAAACATATACGTAACATCCATTCTCAGGTCTTCAAATATTTATATCTAAGTCTATACACCACAGCGGTGTTTCCGATCCAGAGAAAAGAAATTAAGTTGATTTCATAAATTACGTATGTTCTTTCTTTAAATATCTGCGTTTTTTTCATAAATTATTCATATTTTGATAAAAAATAAAATAAAGTGAAGTGGGTTGATAAGTATACTGCAAATTTATTACAATAAAAGTTAATAAAACATGTGGTTGTAAAATAATTGACGTTCACTCCTAAGCGTTCACCGGTTCGATATTCCAACAAATTCAAGAAACTTCAATATATCAGAGTATTTACAGAATTGGCCGTTGTGGACGTGAAAGAAAACAGTAAATTCTCTTATTATCCCACTTCTGAACTGTTGGCTCACAGCTCAGAATGCGGGTTTTTGTTAAATAAAAGATAAAACACTTTACAATTGCACGTATATTTCGTAGTTATGCAGTATACAAATCACACAATGTAAATGTTTCAAGAACGAATAAACCACCAACAGAACAAAAATGGAGTACTTACATATTAACAATCAACTTAACTATTATTCCTTCAATCCTTTACTTGTTTCACTTATTATTTAATCTACGCTTTAACACTTTTATTTACTCTTTACTAATGCTTTTCCTTAGCCACGTCTCGATCCCTCAGTGCTTCCAACACGAATGCTTGCAGCTTGGTCGGAGAAAATAACGACAATTCATGTGACCGGAAGTTGGCTATGATTAACTGACGTGTCGGAAACGGAACAATGGAATTACCGCTACTAAAAATATCATAATAATACGGAATTAGCTAATACAATATTCTTCATAAATAAATAAAAGCTAACATAAAGGACTGCATTAAGTTTTGCCGGCTCAAAAAGGATGAGAGTTTAGTGTCAGTTTAGGTAAAGATGTATACGGGAACAGATAGATTCACGAAAGATGACCATTGCGCAGAATGCATTTTTTAGGTCCTTTTGGAAGTGTGGGGTGAATGTGAATTATTATCATAATTAGCATTTATACATTGTTTATAATATTTTATACATTGTTTCTTAACATTAAAATATTATTTTGTCTTAAGTATTTTCTTCATGAGCTTACATGCGCAGACAGCTGCCATTTGTAGTCATATTTCGTGAACCGTACTATACAGAAAGCAATTTAGAGTAACACCACGTGATCCTCTTCGATACTTTATGGAAAATTACCGGGAGTGTTCAAAATAATATATTTGTATTGTTTTCTAAAACAAAACACTTGTTTCAAAAATTTTAGAAATTTCGGTTTTAAACAGATTAATCCTTAGTTTTGAAGGCAAGAAATATAAAAGCGAAAATTCAAATACCCGAAACGTTTTAACGAAGAGCTCGCGAAGGAACAATAATTCCAATTAAGATATTTTTCCGAATGCTCGAGTAGGGCGAATTGACAATAAACTTATTCCGGAAATGGAGAGGCCCGCAAATTGTTTTCTGCTTATTTCTGCGATGAAAACTCTATTTAATCGTTACAGGCGTACGATTGACGTACGATTGGAATAATGAGCCTATTGTTGGCTTGCAGAAAACCATGTATAAAGTTCCTTGTGCATACGTTAAAATAACATTCCTTTAAAAGATAGAATTTGCATGGTTTGATCGAAGATGTACTGTTCTGTTGTATTTTCAATGGTAGTACATTGTTGATTATACAATTGGGTAGGCCAATGCCTACTGTCATACGTCAATATGCTCAAAGACCTGGGTCTTATTTAAAACATCTATGCGTAATTGGCTCATTTGGAAGTAAGATATTAGTACAGTCGTGTAATATATAACTACTTTAATAGATATAATTGTAGACAAATTTGTTCCGCAGTATGCACTGAAGGGCACGTTAAAATCATTGGCTCTGGTTGTCGTTGATACATAGCTATCAATAAACTTTATCGACAGCCCCGTGTGCGGTTTGAAAACACATTCGTACTAAGAGACTAGCAACCTGACCTAAAATAAATTTCAGGCTTCATCAGTAAGCTAAGAAACAGACTTTTGGCAATGGGAAAATGATTAACCTGAATAAGCTGCTTGGTCTATTGTCAAAATATCTTAAATTATACGATCAGCATTATCAGATTCAACAATACTGGAAGGTCTCTCATATCTTTGAATCAACGGTAGAGTTTTAAACCTAATGGAATTATAAACAAACCAATTACCAACGTACCAATATTGTTTGATTTGGTTGAGGCGTAATTTGGAGGATTTTCTCGGAATTATTTCCTCCGAATCCAGTTTTCGCAATTATTTCCGAATCTAGTTTTGGGTTGTAGGCTCGATTGGGAAAGTTACACGTAGGCTATTCGTATAGGTTACACATATTGCTAAAGTTCTTCGATACATATAATTCAACTGTTGTAAGTTTCTCCTCTGGTTTTAATTAATTTATTAATCACTAGCCTTCTGCCAGCTACTATGGGTTCCCGTAGGATAAAAACCATCCTATGTCCTTTCCCAAGGTCCACTCTATCTGTTTTCCGAATTAAAATTGGTTCAGTAGTTTAAGCGGAAAAACGTAGCAGACAGACAGACAGAGTAACTTTCGAATTTATAATTTTAGTAGGGATGTTACACAATTTTTGTTTCATTAGTGTAAGTATAGTAAGTCCAGTTGGTGATTGAGTTTTGTGACACTTGCCCGTTTAGTTAATCCGCGGGATCTTGTCGGAATTATTTCTAATCTACCTTAGTTTCGGTTTGTGGCTCGATTGGGAAAGTTACACGTAGGCTATTATAGGGTATACGTATTTATAAAGTTCTTGGACACATATGACTCGACTGTTGTAAGTTTCTCTTCAGGTTATAACTAATTGATTATATCATGTTACACAAGTTTTGTTTCATTAGTTAAGTTTATTAAATCCAGTTGGTGATTGAGTTTTGTGACACTTGCCAGTTTAATTAATCCGCGGGATCTTGTCGGAATTATTTCTAATCTACCTTAGTTTCGGTTTGTGGCTCGATTGGGAAAGTTACACGTAGGATATTATAGGTTATACGTATTTATAAAGTTCTTGGACACATATGACTCGACTGTTGTAAGTTTCTCTTCAGGTTATAACTAATTGATTATATCATGTTACACAAGTTTTGTTTCATTAGTTAAGTTTATTAAATCCAGTTGGTGATTGAGTTTTGTGACATTTGCCCGTTTAGCCTTAATCCGCGGGATCTTGTCGGAATTATTTCTAATCTAGTTTCGGTTTGTCGGCTCGATTGGAAAAGTTACGAAGTATCTAATATATAGGTTACACGTTATTGGTATTGCTAAAGTTCTTGGTCGTAATATGATTTATGTGTAGGACATTTTTCCTGAAGGTTTATTTTGTTTTCTGGACTTAGTATCATGAATACGAAGAGTATTCAAAGAATCGCATTTTACGTCTATATTTTTTCTAAACTACAGAAAAATGTTAAAATTAAATTTGGAATGAATTGAACAACAATTGAATTTCCTATTAACACGAGTCACCAACACTGTACAGGGGACTTGCGACTTGTAACGTAACCTGATATAGTCATAAAACATTTTTGATATTGAATTTTTAGAATTTTAGAGGCGCCTTAAACTTTTTTCTATCGGACGCCGCCCTGTCTGACATTTGAATGTACGCAAAATCCAAAATATATTGGAATAAATTAGGATGGGTGATGTCTAAATTAAGAATTAATTACGTTAGTCATCATGTAAACTCTGGAGTTTTAAATCTATTGGTAGTAGGTATTAACATTTTATAAGTGTTAGTAGGTAGGTCATGCAGGTGAACGACCGAGCGTTGCTCGGATAAAAGCTTGATTTCCTTGATTTAATTTTAAGCAAAACAATCAGTGGCTTAGATTTACTTAACAATGCCATCTGAAATATCTCCCAATAAAAAAAAAATTCTCACAAAAAAAAAAACGCAACATGCTTGATTTAGGTTTGTTTAGGTCTCTAGCTCCGCAGTCAGGCTATGTTACCATTCGACCAAGGAAGACATTTTTATAGACCTCTATCAAATCAACATTGTCATTTGTTTAAAAGGCGGATTGGCGGATGACGTTTGACGGCGTTCTACGCCACAATAATATTAATATTCTCCAATAGATGTCAGTAAAAGTCATATTTTTTGGTTTATATTTAAGTTGATTATGTCTGAAAATACGAATAAAACGTCAATTTCTAAAAATGAAACTATCTGGATTTATCTATCACCGTGGGTACTAAATTCATGAAAGTCATTGGAACCATTTCCGAGAATCAAGTTACAGTCAAAACCTCTTCAAAGATATCATATTTCATAATGACAGTAGACGTAGACGCCCGAGCGTTGCACGGATAAAAACAATTGATTTTCTTGGTTTATTTTTAAGCAAAACATTAATTGGCTTAGTGTTACTTAACAAAGCCTTTTGAAATACCTAGCTCCCAATTTAAAAAAATGTCATAAAAAATAAAAAACGCAACTTGCCTACTTGAGGTTTGAATCCGGGTCTCTAGATCCGTAGTCAGCTTTCGTAACCATTCGACCAAGAAAGCTATAATTCCATTGACGAAATTTTTATAGAGGTCTTTCATATCGACATTGTCATTTGTTTGAAGGGCGGATTGACGGTCGACATTTGACGGCTTTCTACGCCACAATATTATTAATATTCTCCAATAGATGTCAGTAAGAGTAATTTTATATTTAACGGCATAAACATTAAATAAAACGACAATTTCTATCAATAACAATTGGTGGATCGATTTATCATCCCCGAAACCAGGGTACTAAATTTCATCAAAATCTTTGGAGCCGTTTCCGATTCCGATTCGTTTAAAGGTATTAGATATTGATTATAATGACCGAAAATTAGTGCCGATTTCGATGTTGCTTATAGAATTAACATCGATTATTAAAACGAACCAGCTATTGCGACTTACAAAATTACTTGTTTAAAGGTATTAGATATTAGGTCCAGTTGGTGATTGAGTTTTGTGATAATTACCCATTTAGCCAAGGGGTTCTGATGGAATTATTTCCGAATCTAGTTTTAGTTTGTAGGCCTTAATTCAAGGGAATTATTTCCGAATCTCTCGATTGGGAAAGTTACGAAGTCTACGTACGTAGTATGTACTCGTATGTTACACGTGGCTTATATAGCTGGGATGTTCGGACACGTATGATTTAAGGCTTGGTTTTCTCTAATCACTTTATCGTAAGGATTAATATGGAGGCTAAAATAAGCCTATGATATATATCTTTGGGAACATAAATATCAAATTAAACAAATAGCAATAACAGTGACACATAAAATGCTTATCAACACCATGGAAACACAAACACGCAGAAATCGAAATCTAACTAAAGAAACCTAAAAGGAATTGAAGTCCTGGCTTCATTCCCATCCCTTCATCAGCTGCGCACGTGACCGGACTACGAACGCGCCGGATTGGCTGAAATATGAAATTATACGGCACGCGATTGGCCCGCGGCGCCAGGCAATTGGATCCACCTAAAATATCATAGACTTTATTTGATTTTGTGACTGGAATCTTTGGTTTGCCATTGATTAGGGGACCGCTGATATTGGCTGTATGTTATGGATATTAATATTGATGCACCAACCAATATTAACTTTGTATTCCGTGTAGCAAGGGACGCTTACCTGAAAACAAGGGAAAGATACCTAAAAATCATAATTGATTTGATTTCTTGCCTCGACAAATCAAAAGAATCATTACGTCCACATTAGCACCATTTCAGACGTCTTCATTCCGCCATTAATATGATAATGATAATAATGTATTAAATAATTAATTAATAATGATAATGATGTATTAAAATATAATGTATTATTGTTATACTTAAGGCTACCATTTTATTTTGTAATTAGAAATATTAATTTAGTAAAAAAATATTTTTAAAAAGGTCCAGTTTTACTATTTATTTTCCTCTAACTAAGTAGTAGGTAGGTATGATTGAAACGGACATGCCCCAATGGCTAGAGTACAACACAAAGTGATCTACACAGCTATGAAAAGCCGACGCAGGCAGGTGTGTGAGGGTAGCCGCTAGTGGCAAAATTTCATGCTCGTTTCCGCATGCTCGTTAAACCGTCAGTCCCGGTCAGTTATCGGAGGCCTTATGAACTATTAAAAAACATCCGTCAGACACCAACCCTTACTGCGGTTACATTGGAGCATCAAAATGGAGTAAGCTCTACGCCTGTCCAATAATGGAGAGAGACCTGTGCCCAGCAGTGGGACCCAAAATGGGTGCAAGTAGAATAAATTATATCACTCATTAAATTGCGTAAATTATTTTTTGTAGGAAAAAATAAAGAGGAGGAAAATAATATGACATTTAATTCCATTTTTAAATTACATTGTATCAATTCTAACGCTTCAATGAGTACAAGATCCACTCAGACTAATTCAATAAATAATGCAAAACATTTTATTCAAATAAAGAACATCCTTCGATTACAAGCCCTATAGGCCATGAAAAAGAATTTTATATTTCCTATTTCCAGAGCACCACCATCATGCGGCTAGTTTTTTGCACTAGCGCTTTATTACAACGGGATAAGGTTTCGAATTGTTTGAGGTTTGTTGTCAAACTTTTAGGGTTGGGAAATATGTTAAGGCGTTTGATCTCAGTTGCGATAGGGGTCGGTGCGCTCCTGATAGTCAGTTTAAAGATGAATGGGGGAATTGCCGCCGCTTTTTGTATCTCATATTCGCAAATTTGATATTCATCATTAAGATACTTCGACTTATTAATGCATGCTGTCTGAAATTTGTAAATTACCTAATTTAAGAGACAATTGCCTACCTATTTGATAAGTATTGTTACATATCATAATACAGACAAACTAGTCAACATAATTCATAACACATCTTAATATAAAATGTACGCTTATCATAAATATCAATATATTTTATAATGTAAGTAAATATAAGTGAAATAATTCAAAAACAAATATATTAGGCACACACGTATAATTTAATATACGATTATTGAAAATATTTAATAAATAGATGTTCTATTGACTTTGTAACGTCGATTTGAAACCTAGGAGGATTAGTATAAAAGAATCGCAGGAACCTTGAGCTGGGCAGTTCTTCGGTACGAGGGCTAAGACGTTATCATGCCCGAATGCTGTGTGAAAGTATTGTGAGAGTTAAAGTATAATATTTGAATGTGTTAATGTATGTAATAAGTAAACCCTCATATAAAGTGTTATAACCATCCAACCTACTTCTGTTACAGTACATATCGTTGTCCTCCTTTAAACTTTCGGGTGTGATAATGACATCTTAAGAGCACATGGCAATTCATCCATCCATCCATCAGCCTTTTATAGTCCACTGCTGGACATAGGCCTTCCCTAACGTTCGCCACTTCTCCCGGTCCTGGGCCTTCTGAATCCAGTGACTACTCGCTGTCTTCTTCAGGTCATCCGTCCACCTGGTTGGAGGGCGGCCTGTACTCCTCTTGCCGAGACGTGGTCGCCATTCGAGAGCTTTCTTCCCCATCGGTTGTCGGTCCTCCTTACTATATGGCCTACCCATTGCAACTTCAGCTTGCAGATTTTGAGAGCTATGTCGGTAACCTTCGTTCTTCTAAGGATTTCATCGTTACGGATTTTGTCGCGTAAAAAATACCAAGCATAGCCCTCTCCATCGCTCGCTGGGCGACCCTGAGCTTATGGAAAAGGCTAACTGTAAAGGACCACGTCGCAGCGCCTGGTAATTAATGCTATCTAAAATAGACAAAGGTCGGTGTTTAGCCCTCGCGTTCTAAAAATGATGAATTCAAAAGATATTTTCACAAAATGAACAGATTTGTATGCTACGCCTTTGTATACAGCGATTTAAAAGGATCGTTCTAAATATAACTATTAACGTTACAAAAATATATCAAAGATCGGAAAAGATGGGAGCGTAGACAATAATTTTCTTTGGGTAAAAAAAAAACATTCTACATACTAGGTTCATCCAGGAGAAAATTATAGAAGTGGTGGAGCAGATCACGGTTGGGCCAGGGAAGTATCCAACATCGCTCATCTATTTAAATCTATGCCACCACTGCACTTGGCTGCAACTCTTTTTTGCGTCCCACTGCTGGGCACGGATCTCTCCCCCTTATTGGGGAGGCCTGGAGCTTACTCCACCACGCTGCTCTAATGCGGATTGGTGGAGATGCGGGTTAGTGGCCGACCCGACCAATCACTGCCCTTAACCACTGCACTTAATGTAATGCAATTCTATTGTTTCTAAAGCTACATGACGGTCAGTGTTGCGCAATGGTTACCATGCCGGGCTGCCAATCGAAGAGTCCCGGGTTCAATTCTCGGCGAAGTAGCAATTTGAATGATGAGTTTAAATTTCTGCTCTCGGTCTTTGTGTGTGTCCATGGTACCCACGACACAGGGTATATCTACCCTACTCTGGAGCTATGAGTGTGAAACTTTTTTATTATAATTATCTTAAAACCAGACTACACAGATAATGGGCTGTATTACCAAGCTAGAGTATTCTCAAAACTTCGAGCACTTCTTAATTTTTTTAAACGTTTCATATTCATTGCTCACTATACTTACTCGTATTTTCCCGTATTGTGGCTACTATCAACACACATGCAGACTGAAAAGAAAAAAATAATCCTATCATTGAAATATCTACCTCGCCGGTGATCGACTTTATCCAATTACCACTAGTCCGACAATGTTATCATTGCGTCCTATTTAACCAGCCCCTTTTACATTAAATTTACTAGATCAAATTACATTATGTATCCTAATAGTGTTCTTAGATCTCAATGCTATTAACTACGCCTTCCAGATTATCAAACACTATCAAGAATTATATTATCAAACAGGATATCCCGAAGCTTCCGCTGAACTCCGCTCTACTGCCCACAAGCTTTATTTACATACATTCGCGTTTAGATGGGAGAGTCTGCTTGAACGAGTAATAAATTCCTATAGACTGATCCAAAAGCTATCTTGCTTCCAATTTTTATTTATTTTATCAATTATTTTATGTAAACACAAACGCATTTAAAACTACGTAAAAATGTATATATATACCATCCTAAAGACCTGATTGCGACATGTTGCGCAGAACGCTGGCAGCATTACCTCTTTGAATCAAAAGGCATTTGTGCAAAATAACTGCCAGCCCTCTGGTCACCCGAAGCGAGGACAAGTCTGGTCGACATATCTTTGCAGAATTTTTTCATATCAGCCAACCATGAACCCAACGTCTTCATTGCAAGCGCCGCAAATTCATAATTTTCCGATATTGCACAATATTTGCGGCGCTTCTTCGTCTTCTTCTTGCTTCCTGGATCTCTGTGATAACAATAATTTTGACGTTATGACGGTGAGAAACATAAAAAAAAATCTGTAAGACAAGCCATCCCGAGCAAGAGCAACTCCGGGAAAGTTCTACTATACGCCGATTATCGAAATGTGGTGCGTTGAAACACGTGCATTTTCATGTTGCAACGACCGATCACATCAGGCTAACCGCACGTGTGTGTGTAGTGTTCACACTACACTACACACACTAACATACACGTGCGTGTTGCACTCGTTAGCTTGAAAGATGTTAGAGCCTTCGTAAACACTACAAATTTAAATATAGGTAGAATTGAAGTCCTAAGAACCTCCATAAACATACTATGCACTCCTTTGCAGACATTTTATTTTTAGCATCGATGATCGGCAATTTGGCGACTATATCGATGTAGAATCGGGTTTTGCTGACTGTTTGCATGGCACTCAACAATACTAGCAACTAAATCGCTAAAATGCGCGATTTAGATACTGCAATGGAACGCAGATTCAACACAGAGTCGATGCAACCGCAAAATCACTGATCGCCGATTTTAAATAAATAAATAAATAACGTTTCACATTCAATAGGGTAGATACATAAACCATGTGTCGTGGGTACCATGGACACACGCATAAACAGAAACACAAACACCCAGACCGAGAACAGAAATTTAAATTCATCATTAAAATCTCTGTGTCGACGGGAGTCGAACCCAGGACCCTCCAATCGGTAGTCTGGCTTGGTAAGCATTATCTAATGTATGTAAATGTAGTAAGTCTTCGAAGGCCTTTGGGATATTCGGCCCTTCAAGACTTATGAATCTTAAAAGTGGTCAATTGTTTTATTTAAAAACCTAGAATTAAATTCCTATAAGATCGTCGAATGGTAAGGACCGCGGTCTCCAACGCGGGAGATACCGGGTTCAAATCCTCGGCGCGCACCTCAGACAAAAAGAAATTTCTAACGTACTCATTTCATCGCTGCTCCACAGTGATGGAAAATATTGTGATATTTAATTCATTTCGATGTTTTCCATCGCCGTGCATGTTTGAGAGAAACTCAAAATTTCTCGAAGGTATAATGTACATCAATCCGCACAAGGCCGGCGTGGTGGACTATGGCCTTAATTCTTATCACTCGTTAGAGCAAACCTGTGCCCAACAGTAGGGCATATAAAGGTTGAAAAACATATTCAACTAACCCGTGCAGCCATATCCGAGAATGTACTACACCGATTATGGAAAGTGAGACTACTGAAGACAATACCTATAGGCATTAGGTTAAGCCCTTTGTAACCCCTAGTTTAAGGTGTTTGCAATAATGACGACAGCCTCCGTGGCGTAGTGGGTGATGAGCCGACTGCGAAGCGTGAGGTCGTGGGCTCGATTCCCACCCAGGACAAATATTTGTGTGATGAACATGACTATTTGTTCTGTGTCTGGGTGTTAATTTATCTATTTAAGTATGTACTTAGAACTATATAAGCATGTTTATCAGCTTTCTGATTACCATAGTACAAGCTCTGCTTAGTTTGTAATCAGATGGTGTTGTGTGAATTGTCCTTATAAAAAAAATGCCTATAAGCATTAGGTTTTTTTTCAACCTTTTTTTATGTCCCACTACTGGGCACAGGTCTCCTCTCTAAGTGAGAGAGATTTAGGCCATAGTCCACCACGCTGGCCAAGTGCGGATTGGTAGGCATTAGGTTAAACCCTTTGTAACCCCTAGTTTAAGGTGTTTGCAAGAATATATAAATAAATAGACTGTAGTCTCCGAAGTAACAGCACTGCATGCGACCTTAGGCTTACAAACAGGCAAATGACCTTATATTTTATATTCCGTTATGAATAGCGTGCCCAATAGTGGGACATAAAAACCGGCCATGTGCGAGTCGGACTCACGCACTAACCGTTCCGTACCATTATCTATAAAAAATCACGTTTATTGCATGGGAGCCTCCTTAAATATTTATTTTATTATATTTTTAGTGTTTGTATAACAATAGCGGCAACAGAAATACATCATTGCCTTTGATTATCCATAGAAATCTTTCATTTCCTTTCATTAAGTTTAAATGAAAGGTAAATTGTGGTTTATGATTTATGACGTATTAAAAAAACTACTTACTAGATCTCGTTCAAACCAATTTTCGGTGGAAGTTTGCATCGTAATGTACATCATGTTTTTTTTTAGTTTTATCATTCTCTTATTTTAGAAGTTACAGGGGGGACACACACATCTTACCACTTTGGAAGTGTCTCTCGCGCAAACTATTCAGTTTAGAAAAAAATGATACTAGAAACCTTAATATCATTTTTAAAGGCCTATCCATAGACACCCCAGACGTATGGGTTTAATGAAAAAAAAATTTTGAGTTTCAGTTCCAAGGGAACCGTCAAAATTTATTGTTTTTTTTTCTATTTTTGTGTAAAAATCTTAATGCGGTTCACAGAATACATCTACGTACCGAGTTTCAACAGTATAGTTCTAATAGTTTCGGAAAAAAGTGGCTGTGACATACGGACGGACAGACAGACAGACATCACGAATCCATAAGGGTTCCGTTTTGTCATTTGGCTACGGAACCCTAACTAGACATATATTATGCTGTCGCGGACTTTTTTTAGAACTTTGATTTTGCGTAACTATCACCATTTACTCAGCACACGCAAGGTAAGCTCTAAAAATATAAATTTTCCAATTTTTCACTACATTTTTAGTGATGATATAGCCTATAGCCTTCCTCAATAGATGGTCTATTCAAGGTATACATATTTTTCATTTCAAACCAATCACAGAACATATTAAATCAGGTTAGAATGGAAATGTGGGCGGGCAGACGCGCCAAGGATATGAGCAAACGCTCGAGTATCTCTACAGAAACATGCGATCGCGTTGCGATATGCGTGCTTGGGTGTGATTCGTTCATTTGAAATCGCATGATTGTGCTGCGCTAAGATTGGCTAGATTTGAAATTGCAAATATGTGCGTAAGCCTCATATTTATTTAAGTACAGATGTAGTAGAGGTGAAAGGTGGGGCTGGATCGGCAAAACCAGTTTTCATACGAACGGCGCATTATTACCATTCTACCTCTTTTAATAATAATATGTTCTGTGGAACCAATAGTTCCTGGGATTAGCGCGTTCAAACTACCAGATACTCGATATATTAGATTATACTTACTCGTAGTATAGATCGACATGGCATCGAAGAGTGGCAACGAAAACATTTGGTATAAAAACAAGCTAGAATATTCTATTTCTGGAGAAAAGAAAACCTACTTTTGTTATAAATAAATAAGATCTGGATTTATTCATGCGAAAACCTAATCCTCATTAGTAATGACCCAGAACTTCTTTGAGTCCTCAATAAGATCCAAACCCATTCAAACCAATTCATTGTGAGCCAGTCCTTGGCTTGATATCTACAGGTTTTTACGAACAAAATGGCACATGTGAAAATAAATCTTTTCGTTCTTTACAAAGCATCTAATTTTCGTTTTTCTCATCTCATCTTTCAACCGAATGAATTCAGGTACTAGTAAATTCAGGTAGGGAAGTTCTTAATACTCCAAGATCAATATTATGCCCATTTCACGAGAAACGCGTAAAACAATTAAGTAGGTAAGCTTTTTTAGAGAGCTTATGTAAGCCACGGTGTTAACGTGAGGGCAAAAATAAACACAAAGCTGCCGATATAAAGTATTTTTGGAACGAAGTTCCTTATCGCGCTTTGCGAAAGGGGGCTAGCTAGACGGAAAAAATTAAGACCAACAGTTGTAACGACACTTTTTGCTATAGTTGTAAGCCGTGCGGCTTAAACCTTCTTATGACCGCACTTTATGTTGCTTACCCATCCTACTTTTGACTGCACTCGACATTGCTGAGCTTTATTGCCACCATTCCTACTTTTAACCGCACTCGACATTGCTTAATTTTGTTGATACCCACCTTTTTATAACCGCTCTAGATGTTGCTTAATGGCCACCCATCCTACTTATGACCGCACTCGACATTGTTCAGATTTGTTGACACCCGTCCTTATGGCCGCACTAGATTTTGCTGAATGGCCAACCATTCTACTTTTGACTGCACTCGACATTGCTGAGCTTTATTGCCACTGATCCTACTTTCGACCGCACTTGATGTTGCTTAGTTGCCACTATTGGCCACCCATCCTACTTTTGACCGCACTCTACATTTCTTAGGTTTGTTGACACCCATCCTACTTTTGACCGCGCAAAAATTAAAGAAACAAGAAAGTAAAAAAATACAACTTCGTTCCATCCGGGTGTCCCTTGACACCTCAGTTTTTTTTATTTCATTTTTTTTAAAAGAAGTGGACGCGTTATATTAATAGACTCAATTGGACACTGATCGAACCTACTGTAACTTGTAGCAAACATTTTCAAGACAAATATTTACTACAATGATAATATCTTCGAATTATAAGAAAGTATATATCTAATATTACTGACATTATTTCTAAAAGTTTAACCAATTTCAATAAAACTATTGTTTTAAGTTACAGCAAAGTAATCGTTTTATAAAATGGATAATTTTTGTGGAGATATAAGTTGACACATAAGTATTTAATTTTGGGAACATTTTTAAATTAGCATTGTGTATCTTATACATCCTAAAAATCTATCATTGATTCAAATACTTCCATCTGTTTTGTACTTATTATTATTTTCAAAAATAAACATAGCGACATTATTGTATTAATACAAAAGAAATCCAACGTTTTGTTGAAAATAAATTGAAATGTTGAAAGGACGTATTCATTCGAAATTCTAATCACTCACACAAATAATCCGAATCCTTACTCTTTAATTTAATGGGCTCCGAATTAATTAAAATAAAGTCATTTTAACATAAGTCTTACTTATCTTGAGATATCCAGACCCTTTCTATTTCAACGCAAAAGAAATAGAAAACCTATTTACTTCAGTCTGAAGCTGAATTACTAAGTATACATGCCAAGTATAAATAGGAAGAAAATGAAATCAAGGGAAAATTACCGATACTCAAAGACCATTGTTATATAACGGAACGTTAATTGTGGACGATTGTTTTGTCCTTACACTATACGAGTATAAGGTAAACGTCCGAATTGTCGTCGGTTTTTTTGAAGTGAAAACTTCTTTAGCGGCGTTATGCACTTTTTTTGGGATGGATAAAAAATGTAGAACTCGCGTCAGAACACATGGCCTGATCGAATATTCGTAAGACGGAGGGGTGACAGCTGATGACGGCTCGACTGTCTATACTTGTAAAATTCGTTTATATCAAGTATTTAAAATATGGACATTGAACAAAGCATCTATTAATGAAAAAAGTGAAGAAGAAATAGTGAAAGAAAATGAGTTATAAAAATACTAGATAGAAATTAATACTGATAGGTAATTCAAGGAATTCGTGTGGAATTATTCCCTAACGAATCAAAGACACCAAAAACACAACGTTAATATTTTCACTTCTGCCGGCACTCCCGGAGTGCAACCCGTTGTTTTTTTTTTCAGTGACCTCTTCTCTCTGATTCTGACTCACTCTCACTGACTCTTCAATCATAGAAGAAGTATATCTTCTGGTACTTTTGGCCATTTTTGTATGGAATGACAAGCACTGGTACGCTGACGACAAGGAAGTTTATCTTTCTGTTTTTAGGGTTCCGTAGCCAAATGGCAAAAAACGGAACCCCTATGGATTCGTGATGTCAGTCTGTCTGTCTGTCCGTCCGTATGTCACAGCCACTTTTTTCCGAAACTATAAGAACTATACCTACTGTTGAAACTCGGTATGTAGATGTATTCTGTGAACCACATTAAGATTTTCACACAAAAATAGAAAGTAGCAATAAATTTTGAGGGTTCCTCATACTTAGAACTGAAACTCAAAAAATTTTTTTCATCAAACCCATCCGTGTGGGGTATTTATGGATAGGTCTTTAAAAATGATATTGAGGTTTTTAATATAAATATAGAGGTTTATAATATCATATTTTTCTAAACTGAATAGTTTGCGCGAGAGACACTTCCAAAGTGGTAAAATGTGTGTAACTGTAACTTCTAAAAGAAGAGAATGATAAAACTAAAAAAAACATGATGTTTATTATGATGCAAACTTCCACCGAAAATTGGTTTGAACGAGATCTAGTAAGTAGTTTTTTTTTAATACGTCATAAATCGTAAACCACAATTCACCTTTCATTCAATCTTCATGCAAAGACTTCTATGGATAATCAAAGGCAATGATGTATTTCTGTTGCCGTTATTATTATACAAATACTAAAAATAAAATAAAATAAATATTTAAGGGGGCTCCCATACAATAAACGTGTTTTTTTTATAGACAATGGTACCTTCGTGCGTGAGTCCGACTCGCACTTGGCTGGTTTTTTTCATAAGAGCCACGGAGATTAAAAGTATTGTTAGTTAAAAAACAATAGCACTAAAGTTTTAAAATTACTAAGGTATTTTATCTTATGATAATTAAAAAAATCTTAGCTTATTTCAATGTAAATTTGAAATTATATTTTTAACAAAAAACATATTATTATAAAGGAAAAATACGTTCAATATAAACATTATCTTCAATGGATATTGAATTTCTTGAAAAAAGAATTTCAACGTTTTGTTGCAATTAAAATCAGCTGTTAAAAATCCTTATTCAAATTGGAAATTCTAATAACTTACAATAAGCCGAAATTTAAGTTTTCTATGGGCTTCAACTTAATTAAAATAAACTGATTTTAAGATAAGTCTTACAAACTTGATTATTCCATACCCTTTTCACTGAGAAAACTAAAGAAATAGAAAACTTTTTTAGCTTTTACATTGAATCTTGTGTGGTACTCGCATGTCACGTATCAATAGACCAAATGGAAACAAAACGAATTCAAGGAAAAAATCCCGATATTCAGGGACCACTTTTGTTCCCAGCTATGAACGTTACGTGAGGACCGCGTAATCCAATTGGGTTGTCAGTTGTGTCCTAATATTGGATATTTTGTATTTTTTTATTAAGATAGAAAATAATACTATAAAGAAAATCAGAAACCAAATAAATATCAGTTAAATATCAATGAGCTTACTCCACCACGCTGCTCCAATGCGGGTTGGTGGAGATGCGGTTTAGTGGCCAGCCCGCTGTCGGATGTTTTCAAACCGCCCATAAGGCCTCCGACAAGGTTTAACGACTGTTATCTATCGACAACAACCGGGACCGACGGCTTAACGTGCCCTCCGAAGCACGGAAACGCGCATGAAATTTATTGCCACTAGCGGTCACCCATCTCACAACCGACCGCGCCCGTTTGGCTCAGCTACATAGATCGCTTGCGTTCTATGCTAGCCGCCAGGCCATGCGCGCTTCTCTATGCTATCCGCCAGGCCATGCGCGCTTCTTAATGCTTATTTATCGCTAATCTACAGTGAGGGAAAACATTGTTTTAATTAATTAACTACGATGTCTTCCATCACCGTGCATGCCTGAGAGAAACTCATAATTTCTCGCAGGTATGATGACCACCAATCCGCAATTGGCCAGCATGGTGGACTATATTATATAATCTCTCTCACTTTTGAAAGGAGACCTGGGCCTTACAGTGGGACATAAAAAAGGATGAAAAAAACTAACTCCTTCTAAGCTTCTTTTTTTCAAACATGTTTCACTGAAAAGGATAAAAAACAAAACCTTCTTTTTAGATTAATCTCGCATGGCATGTCGTGTAAATAGACCAAAAGGGAAGAAAACAAGTTCAAGGGAAATTCCCGATACAGGGTATACTTCTATTCCCAGCTTAACGTTACGTGAGGACCGCGTTATCCAATAATTGGGTTGTCAGTTATATCATAATATTGGACATTATGTTATATATACGAGGGCTTTTTGATAAGTCATAAGTAACAAATATAACAATGATTTCCCCATAGTCGCACATAAAATGCATGTAATAAATTTCTTAGTCAGAACTGCATCCCAAGACTAAAATACCGAAAGCTCAAAGCGGGAGGACAATACACGGTGTCCTAACCAATTACTGTATTAGGTTTTTTTTCTATCTACGCTACTCCACGTAGATAATTACGTAAATTAAGTAATAACGTAGTAAATTATACGCACTTAACTTTTTTTGTCAGAACTGCATCACTTATATTATTATCTGCAAGATATTTAAACGCTGAAGCGCGCATAGCCTGGCGGCTAGCGTAGAACGCAAGCGATCTATGCAGCTGAGCCAAACGGGCGCGGTCGGGTGTAAGATGGGTGACCGCTAGTGGCAAAAAAAATCATGCGCGTTTCCGTGCTTCGGAGGGCACGTTAAGCAGTCGGTCCCGGTTGTTGTCGATAGATAACAGTCGTTAAACCTAGTCGGAGGCCTTATGGGTGGTTTGAAAAAATCCGACAGCGGGTTGGCCACTAACCCGCATCTCTACCAACCCGCATTGGAGCAGCGTGGTGGAGTAAGCTCCAGGCCTCCCCAATAATGGGGAGAGACCCGTGCCCAGCAGTGGGACGCAAAAAGGGTTGCAGCCATTTAAACGCTAAAGCATCACTAGAGAAACCACATCCTAACCACTCGTCTACCGTCTCTTAAAAAATATTATAATTTACATAATTCTAAGTCAATCAATCACGTCCAGATCAGATACCAAATTTGAACTAACATCACAGCTTTGAGTGTTCAATTTCCGTTTCAAACAATATTTTTTCTTGATTTTGTGACCCGAAATTTTAATAGGGCAAAAGCAGCAAAACTTATAATCTATTACTAATATATAAATTGGAAGAGTTTGTTTGTTTGAACGCGCTAATCTCAGGAACTACTGGTTCGAACTGAAAAATTATTTTTTTAAAAATACAGTTGCTCAAAAAGTGGCGTATTGCAGGGACGTATAGCGTTCGGGAAGTGGGCTATTACACATTCGTGCTTTTTCTTTACCTTTTCCGAACTCGTGCGTTCTCTTTCCCAACTGTCAAAATAATGCATATTAAAAAAAAACAACCACGAAGTTTTAGAAGTTTTTACAATTCATGCAAATATTTCTAAAAAGAAGCTACTAATTTGTTTCAATATCAGATTTAATGATTTGATTCAATCAGTTAGGTTAGGTTTCATTTCATTTCATCTTTTTCTCAGAAACTACTGGTTCGAATTTAAAAAATATTTTTGTGGTGATTAGTCCATTTATTGGGGAAGGCTATACCTATATAGGCTATATATCATCGTGCTATGACTTATGTGCGTGCTATGACGGCTGGCGTTCATTGCAAGTGATCTACGCAACTAAACGAAAGAAGCACGATCGGGAGTAAGATGGGTGACTGCTACTGGCAAATTTTATTCTCTAACTAGCGGCCGCCCGCGACTTCGTCCGCGTGAACTTTGGTATGAATTTTTTTGTTAATTTTCTTTACTATAAACCTCACGCAGCCCGAGACCTTTCCAACGAATGCAGATCCCGTTCGGTGAAGGAGCCGCCGGGGCTGACGTACATAACGTCCCCCGGCGCTAGTCCCTATAGCTTCGGGATTAAGAATAGAGCTACGGTATCCCCTGCCTGATCGTAAGTACGACTAAAAGGGGGCCTCCGGGGATGCGGACGGTGAGAGTGGGAGCTTGACCCGTCCAGCTAGCAGCCCTGGGAGGGACGGCGGTGTATGCGTGGCCGCATGTCGCCATGAACACCTGAAGGTGCAGGAGAGCACATCTCCCGAAGATGGGCCCGTTCTGGGGCGCTGCGCATGGAGGACACCGGTGCGTTCCTATGAAGATCCCGGAGTCCTCACAAACGCAGAGGCAGGCCACCGAGGGGGTTTAGTGCGGTCAAATCCCACATAACCCGGTATCCTTTCCCAAGGTTTCGGGTACCTTTTGAAGGTTTCCTTCCCGATACCAAAAAAAAGGTTGTTGGAGCCCCTATGAGCGATTTAATATGATTAGATTGGCTCCTAACATACGGCTCACTAACTCGCATTGAAGCAGCGTGGTGAAGTAAGCTTCAGGCCTTCCTGACTTGCGCAAGGAGGGCTCCGGTACGTTCCGTAGGAGATCCCAAGGTCACATAAGCACTGAAGAAGGTGACCAAGAGGGTTTTACCGACCAACATGATATATAATAAAATCCCAATAAAGACAAAGACAAAGATGCAATCCCTGCCTTTAAAAAGGCAGTCAAACAAGTCCACTGCCGCAAGACTTACTATAATAACACTAAGGACTATTTTATGATAAAGGAGAGTGAGAATGAATCTCACTCACACTAGGCTATTTCTTTATAGAAAGTATTAGTTTTAGTATTTACTCGCTTTTCTGAGCAGGTGGAAGTGGGTTGATAGTGTCTCACATGATCAGCTGTCACGTGTGCCCATTATCGAACCATACCCATTCTGGTATCTCAAATATATAAATATACTTTTTTAAGAGTGCTGCTCGGAGTTTCTTCCCATATAACCCAAACGAGCAACTAAAGGCGATGACCGGGAAAAAATTACATTGAGTAAGTATTCCAAAGTTCTGTATTCCAAATATGAAATAAATATTTTTATATCTTTACTGAGGTCAAAAATGACTTAAACAGGCGTCTCCAAAAGGCCTTCCCGAATATGCTAAAAGATGTACGATTATCATAGATCGTATAATATGTTTTCCTTCATGCATAGAATGAGTTATAATAATATAATGCTTATTATTACTGCTTTAATTTTCCGTATAAACAATAGAAATATTGTAAACTTAGAATAATTACATTACCTATAGAAACCGAGTTCGCGCACCTAAATTGAAGCATGTTTATTGGTGTCATTAATGGCACCAAACGTCGGGTGTACTGTTAAATTGTGTCACAACACTCTTGAAAAACAAAAGAAGTCTAATAACATAAAAAAAACAAAATACATCGCTATTTAAGCACCAGATTGGTCACATTTCTAGCAAACAGAGACAATCCTTGCAAAACGTCGCAAGTTCCCGATTAAGCTGAGCGATCAAGTTCCCAGTCCTGACCGCAGGTCGGCGGAATTAATTTCAAACTAAGAACTTTGGGACTGAAGGCTAAGTGGTTTTATAACGACGTTGAATCTTTGACCGTAGCATTTCTGAAGTTGTTGACAACGATAATTCTTCTAGTTTTGCCACAGCTTATTAGACATAGATTATTGAAAAAATTGTAGAAGAATTTATTTGCATTTACTGATATGATTATAAGCACAGTGTCCATACATACAATACAGGGAAATAAAAATTAGAATTCTCAATTAGAATTGTGACAAACACACAGATTGACAGTCAGAGAACAGATGCACTGACGGACTGATGAACGTATGAATGAACAGATGAAAGAGAGGGTGGACGAACGGATGAACAAAAAAGATTGGATACTACTCAGTCTCTACTAGAATGCTACTCTTTTTATAGCGATGACCATATTCAAGTAGGTATATTTTATTTTACGAACTATAAAATTATAAGACTTTTTTTCCAAGACTTAAACGTTACTTACAAGTACCAGTATCTCTATATATAAAAATAAATTGCTGTTCGTTAGTCTCGCTAAAACTCAAGACGGGCTGAACCAATGTGACTAATTTTGGTCTTAAAATATTAGTAGAAGTCCAGAGAAGGTTTAAACAGTGAGAAAATTGCGCAATTAATTGTAAAACAACTTATTTATTTTCCTATATAAACTGTTAGTAACTGTCAAATATTATATCTTTGCGCGCGCCATTTCCCAGAAGTTTGACATAATCTGAATAACAATTCATCTGTCAATATTTGTTTTATATTTTTTATTTGACAGTAACATAAAAACTCTTTGAGATGATAAAGAATTAAATATAGGTAATTTTCTTTCAATTTTTTTAAGGCAGGACAACGTCTGCGGGGTCCACTAGTTTATTATATATTAAGCACTTGATTCGTCAAAGAACAAGGGCAGGTTCTACTCTCTTTTGACGGCGTCCACAAATAAACATTTTATGAAAAATTGGATCAAAATGAGATTCCGCATTTAATCATTTTTTTTTTCAATGGGTGCGTTAATATTTTTTAGTAGGGCAGACGATGTATGCAATTTTGCCATTATTTTTTCTATCGCATACAGTAAATACTTGCATTCCCAGTCGTGACTGCAGGTCGGCAGAATTAATTCCAAACTTAACAGGTTGCGAACGGCGGAACTTTGGTTCTGAAGGCAGAGTGGTTTTATACGAGTAACGATGTTAAATCTTTGGCCTTAGCACTTCTGAAGTTGTTGGGAAGGAATTCACTGCTTTTGTTTACAAAAATGTAGGTATCAGCATACATACGACCATTTCATTTCTCAAAAGACATGTCTACCAACTCGGACATGGCCAGCGTGGTGGATCCCTTTCCCTTAATCCCTTTCAATACTGGACAGTACCCGGCAGTGGAATTGAAAAAAAGAGAAAAAGTCCGAGAAAGAAAGAAAGATTTATGTTTTATGATGTTCCAGAATTTGTATGATTATATTTACGTATGCGATATTTATTGCATGCAGTTGACGAGTTGAAGTGGGCTGGGCCTTGCGTAGAACCCAAACGATCTTCGAAGCTAAGCGAACTGGGAACTATCACATTATAAGATGGTCGACTGCTAGTGCCAATTTTCATGCGCGTGTCCCTGTTTCTGAGGGCACGTTAAGCCGTCGGTCCCAGTTTTATTGACAGCGTTTTATTACTAACTCAGATTGGAAAAGCGTGTTGGAGTAAGCACTAGGCATCTCCAATAATGGAGACCTGTACGAAACAAAAAGGAGCCAAACGATCTTCGTAGCTAAGCGAACTGGGAACGGTCACATATGAGATTTGCGAATGCTAGTGCCAAATTGCTCGTGTCCGTGTTTCTGACGGCATGTTAAGCCATCGCCGTCGATCCCAGTTTTTAGTGACAGCGTTTTTATTACCAACCCGCATTGGAAAAGCGTGATGGAGTAACAACAGGTATCCCCAGTAATGGAGACCTGTACTAAGCAAAAAGGAGGGCAGCGAGTGGACGAGTAGTTCAAGCAGACACGATATTTTATTTAAAATATCGTAATATTCAAAATCATTTAAAGCTTGCGAATTTTCTTACGATTCATAAACCATTTGGCACGAGATAAGCAGCCTCCCTCGGAATTAAGAGCGTCTCAAGAGAGATATCAATGTAACGAATTTAACATTTAAATTGAAATTAGCCAGGTATGTGTTCTACTGACATCGAATATCTGTAAATACTAGGTAGCTAATAATCAAAAGAAAAAGAGTTCCGATCTCGGACCTCTGATTAAAAAAAATGTTAGATAGTATTAGGAATCAACGTCGGTAGTTGAATAAAAATTTGACGAAGTAGGAGAAAACGCCTATAAAAACGAGACCTCCTCTAAGGCAATTATTAGTACTGTGCTGTGATACTGGGACGGGCAGTAGCTCTGCCCGATTGCGTACTGAAATTCTGTATTTATACTTACTCATTACTTAATTGTGGTTGTTTAAGGAAATGTTAATTAGAAACCTCAAATCGTTACGTTAAATTGTATAAAAGGCTTTGCGAATTAAATGGTGATTTAAATATTCCGCTTCTGGTTTTCATTCCTAAAAATAGGTACTTATTTGTTAGGACAGAGCCAAACGGGCACGATCGGGTATGGGATGGGTATTAGCGGTAATAAATTTCATGCGCGTTTCTATTTTTCGGAGTGCATGTTAAGCCGTCGTCGGTCCCGCTTGATACTGATAGTAGTTAAACCTTCTCAGATAGTCTCCACCAACCCGCATTGGAGCAGCGTGGTGGAGTAAGCTCCAGGCCTCCCACCCCAATAATGAGGAGAGACCCGTGCCCAGCAGTGGGACGCAAAAAAGGTTGCAGTCATATTGAAGATCCGAAATAAAATCGTCTTCCACCGATATGTCAACCAGATGAAAATAATATTTTGTCAAAAAAATATATCTATAGCGGGAAATAGTATGTATCTGTCTTATAATTTTTCTCGCTCATATTTTTCAACTTTGAAGTCTTACAATTCCTAATTCTATGATCTTATTTTCTCAAGCAACCTTGAGCATCAATATACCAGAAGTGGGACGAAAAAGAGGGTTGCAGCCGCATAGAAAGGTAGAGTCAAAATAGTTTTCTATCCCAGTGTGAGACAAATAGGTAATTCGTCTCGAAGCAAGTCTAATTGAACAAAATGCCAGCACAGGGAATATCTACTTTGCCATTTAGCTCAAAGTAATGTTTATTTCACAAAATAGTAAACAGAAAACTTCGCAATAAGTGCTTATTTATGGAAATGTTGATAATAAGATATACTTGTAAAGTTGTTTTAGTCCCTAGTTAGCACTTTCGCGAAAAATACTTTACTTCGTACAAATTATAATTCGTAAGCAATTAAAGTAATAAAAATTATCTAATCTAATACCTTTAAGCGAGATATTCTTGTATATACCGACACCGACTTCAAAAATAACAATAATTGTACCTATCGTACATTAGGTATATGGTAAACAGGTATCGTAAACAATGTAAGTTGACTATTAAATTGTAGAAGAATACGTAATTTATTTTTTTACTTTTAATGCATATTAATTTGTTTCGGAGTAGTTTTCTTTTGAAGTCGGTAACTTATTTTTGTTATTTTTTTAATTTTAGTGAATTTGAAGTACACTACCTAATTTGTTTGAATGTGGGTAGACCTACTAAACGAGCTGCTCATATAACACAGCGCCTTTAAAATGAAGCAGTTAGAAATTCTGCCGACTTTCATTGATCATCATATTCAACTACGACAATTGCTTGGCCATAACAACGTTACGGTATGTAACTCAAATATCCGGATAGAATATAAAAGATTCGATCAAGTATCGTTAATTTGCTCCTAAGAATTGAAAATTTCCGTTTTTTTGTCATAAATCTCATAATCAGAACTTAACCAAACTCTTATTAAACTAACCTTGAAGTACATCCTTCCCAATAAAAAAACAATCATCGAAATCGATTGGCGTGATATTGAGTTATTCGTCCATTTGTCGCGCAGCTAGGTATAATACATTAAGGACTTATATGGTTTTCTCATGGATACCATTGTCAGAACTGGACCAAGTTAAAATAGGACTACACGGGAAGTATCAGTTTACAAATAAAAAAGAATCATCAAAATCTTTTCGCCCAGTTGAAGAGTTATGAGGTAGGTAACAAACTTATAAAAAAATCGTCGAATTGAGTCATCAGCGCATCGTTATTTATGTTCCAGAGAACTGTTGACAGAATTACTTGGAACAGCCTCCGAAACATTAGTGAGATTGTATAAGACTTGTTGACCAAACCCCCTCCTTTTTGATTGAAGTCGGTCAAAAATATAAGTCATCCTGACATCTATTAGAGAGTATTAAAAATATTGTGGCGTAGAACAAACGTCACCCGCCGTTCAAACTAATTACAATGTCGATTTGAAAGAGATCAATAAGAATATCGTTGATCGAAATTGCTTCCTTGGTCGAATGCTTACGTAGGCTGATTGCGGACATTTTTTAATTGACAGCTATTTCTGATGGCATTGTTAAGTAACACTAAGCCAATAAGTGTTTTGTTTGAATTTAAGAAAATCAATTGTTTTTATCCGAGCAACGTTCGGTGATCCAGGTACTTTTAAATATAGAGATTTCACGATTCGTCCAGGGACAGTACCACCGCTATGGCATTCATTGTGGCCGTGAGGTATTTGCTATTACGTATATTGAAAAGATTCAGTGGCCGGCAGAGTTCTATGCGACCATGAGCCTCCGGAGTAGCAGCGTAACTGCATACGACCCCAGATTTGCTTTATATTGTATCCAGATGTCCATGGGTGGCCATTTAGTCCCACACGACCTGCATGCCACTTCAATAAAAAAGGGAAGCTTTAATCAGGGTAGACTTTCGGAATAAGGTCTTGGACACTATGCACAAAAAAAATTCAAAATACTTACCTTAAAAAGGTTGCACTAAATCACGCTTCGAAAGCAATATAATTGTTAATTCTTTTTAAACATGATTTTTATTACCGATTATATCAATAATAATCAAGTCAATTGACTATATATGATAAGTGACGTCACTTATCATTTTCTTATACAAATGTATGGGGATGTCACGTTTTGACAGCTCATTAAAAGTATCTCAATTGACTTGGTAGTCCAAGACCGGATTGTGAAGATATAAAGGATAAAGCTTGTCTTATCAGTTTCTGTATCAAGACCTCAACCAGATTTTTATTCAAAGACATGTAGGTATCATTTCATGAAATGTTTTAAAGATCAGATATATGGCCATAGATTGTCTATGAATAAATTTTACTTCATCCAATTTGTGTATCCAGTTTTTTCCAATTACACAACCCTACTTGTTGCCGATCTAAAAATGTTCGGTACCGTTAACTGAAAACTGAAGTCGCTAGTTGAAGACACAAGCAACATGAACTAATTTCCTTGCCGTTTCACCACCAACCCGCATTGGAGCAGCGTGGTGGAGTAAGCTCCAGGCCTCCCCAATAATGAGGAAAGACCCGTGCCCAGCAGTGGGACACAAAAAAAGGGTTGTAGCCATCACCACCAAAAACACTTGTTTTACACGTGTTTGTGCTTAAATTTCGTTACTATTGGGAATAGAAATTCAAATCTCTTGCACGAAACACGGTGCGCCATACAGGCTTAAATATTTTTATTATTTAAAAGGTTCAAATGTGTTCACAAATAAATTATTTATTTATGAGTATTACTTTAGAGAGCTATTGCAGAATTGCAAGGTGCTGCAAAGTGGCAAGTTATTGGCGACGTGCCATGACGTCAAACGACCTTTGATCGAAACGAGTTGAATTTATATAGACCTATAGATGGTGGAGAAGAAATGTCCAGAATGGCAACCATCTTTCAGCGAAAGAAGCACAGGCCGCCCTCCAATCAGGTGGACTGACGACCTGAAGAAGACAACGGGAAACCGCTGGATTCAGAGGGCGCTGGACCGGACGAAGAGGCGAACATTAGGAGAGGCCTATGTCCAGCAGTGGACTTTATAATGCTGATAGATAGATACAGATACACCCAAATTCGTCATTTCAATTTGTCCACTTTCGAGAATCGAACTTATAATATCTTGTACGGAACACGGTGCGGCATACGGAATAAAATATTTGCGGTATTTAAAAGTTTAAACGTGTATCAAATAAATTCGTTATTTACGAGTATTACATTATCGGGGTATTGCAGAATTGCAAGGTGCTGCAAAGTCGCAAATTATTGGCGACGTGCCACAGAGTCAAACGATACCGATTACGCCTTTGAACGAATCGAGTTCCACTTAGTTTTTGGGTAGCAGTTACTTCTGAGGGTAAAAGTTGGAAAGACGCCAGACGAGACCAGTCCAGGGACCAGGGACAGAAAGAACCAGTCCCGGGTTCGATTACCGGCGTTATAGAAATTTCGATGATGAAATTGTAGTAGAATTTTGCCTGTAAGTGTGCTAATATAGTTAGTACTGGGGCAATAATGTAAAACAGTAATAATAAAGAAAATAAACAAAATAAAGTTTCACACTGATAGCCCCACACCACAGTAGGATAGTTATACCCTGTGTGGTGGGTGCCATGGACACACACAAAGACAGAAACACAAACACCCACGAGAACAGAAATTTAAACTCACCATTCAAATTTCTGCTTCTCCGGGAATCGAACCCGGGACCCTCTGATCGGCAGTCCGGCATGGTAACCATTGCGCCGCAGGGTCCGTCGAAAAAAATATTTCGTTTATTTACTTTTATTTTCTAAGGGTTAAGGCTAAAAAATCGACTTCGATGTCATAACGGTGATACGAATTGACCTGATATTTTGTTTGGAGATAGTTTGAAGGTTGAAAGATAGGCTACTTCTGACTAGGAGACAATATCTCATTCCTATAGGGATAGGAATGACTAGGAGACAATATCTTATTCCAATCCCTATAGGAATGAGATATAGAGAAAAAAATGTTTAACCCACGCCAGCGGAAAGCTTGAAGCGTTATAGCACTAGCGGCCGCCCGCGACTTCGTCCGCGTGGACATTGGTATTAATGATAGACTGATGTGACTTTTGACGACCCGCGTGGCACAATAGTTACCATGCCGGACTGCCAATCGAGGGGTCCCGGGTTCGATTCCCGGCGAAACAGAAATTTGAATGACGAGTTTAAATTTCTGTTCCGGTCGGGGTGTTTGTGTTCCTGTCTTTGCATGTGTTCATGGTACCCACGACACAGGGTATTAATTACTTTACTGTGGGGCTATGAGTGTGTAACATAACGTTTGATGTATAGCCTATAGCCTTCCTCAATAAATGGACTATTCAACACAAAAAGATTTTTTTAATTCGAACCAGTAGTTCCTGAGTTTAGCGCGTTCAAACAAACAAATAAATAATAATAATAATAATAAATACCTTTGGACAATTCACACATCACCATCTGATTCCAAACTAAGCAGAGCTTGTGCTATGGTAATCAGAAAGCTGATAAACATAAATATATAATTCTAAATACATACTTAAATAGATAAATTACCACCCAGACACAGAACAAATAGTCATGTTCATCACACAAATATTTGTCCTGGGTGGGAATCGAACCCACGACCTCACGCTTCGCAATCGGCTCATCACCCACTACGCCACGGAGGCTGTCAAACAAACAAACAAATAAACAAAAAACAAAAAAAAACTCTTCAGCTTTATACTAGTATATTAGTATAGATAAGCAAGCAGCTAAGCGAAACGGGTGCGGTAAGACAGGCGATGGATGAGTTGGCAATCTTAGCCATGCGTGGGCATGCTTTCAGCATTGTAAGAGTTTGTAATATTATCATAGGCATGCAATAATATTTCTATTTCAATGCCTTTAAAGACCCGTCGCGAGAATAAGAAAACATTTCAGTCTGATATTGGGGCAACTTTAGCTCGTGTCAATACACGTCAAAACGCGTAAGCTGGGTGTATAAAATGGGCGAAAAGTGTAAATATCTATGCTAGATATTACAAGGAACGTAATATTAATAGTAGAAGCTTATTAAAGTCTTCGGGAATATGCAATCTTTAGTTTATTTTGTTTTTTATTAACCCTGAAACAAACATTACTGATTGATATTACCTAATCAAGTGTTGGCCAAAATCAATCCTATGGAGTGTTATTGCAGCTTACAAGAATTGATATCTAACCCATCGAGTTAATATCGGCTTGGGAAAATGTGCCCAGAACCAGAAACTTACTTCTAAACAAAAGATGTTAAAAATAAGTGCTTTTATTATGCCTTATCACAACATCACAGTTCTACCGCCTATAATATGAACTCAGTGTTAAAAATATGGTTGTAGATGCAATCTTAAATTTCACCAATTTTTTAAAAGATTAACAGATCCAACGAGAACTTAACGTACTGCAAAGTCCCCGGTGGGATCAGCGCGTAAAATGAAATCGGCGGAAAATTTCCGAAGTGAGCGTGTTATCCGACTCAAAGGTAAGCCCGTTTTCTGTGAGGTTTGGTAAACGGAAATTATTTTTTCTTTAAAATATTTGTTTTATAATTGAGGAGTGACAGAACATACCACGATAATTCCACTTTTTGTAAAAAAAAATAGCAATGACAATTGATAGTATACCATGAAATGTCGTCGCCCGTTAGACTGGTGTGGTTCAAATCGTAATTATTCCTGTTGTAAATAGCCTTTGATGTTGAAATTGTAACGTAAATCATGATATTTCCATGTTTAAAAATATTATTTAAACAAAATCGGAACAAAACCTGATACATTTCATACAATTCTAGTGTGCAGATAGAGTAGTCGTCAGATCTGGTCAGAACATGACATTAAATCCATTTTTTTTTAATAAGAACAGATACACAATTAGAAATAATAATAATAATAAACATACATAATAAGCTTTTACGGGAAAAGGAAAAGTGGAGTTTTGGCGGGAAGTCGAAAAAGACTAGTCAGTTCAACATTCAAGTAAAACGTAAACGTAACGCAAGTAGTTACGAGAACATGTCCGATGGAGTTTTGGAGGCAAGCCGAAAGAACACGTTTTCGCACTGCTATTCTATTTCAAAACACTCGTGCACAGCCATTAACCTATATCGAAAAAAATGCCATCAACTTTATCCGATATAACTCAAAAATACACCAAGAAAATGAAAATATAACAAGAGCACAACTTGTCCCTTCAGACTTCCCGCCAAAACTCCAGAACATTCATTCATTCATTCATTTTTTTTAACTGCGCAAAGGCAAAGTAGTTGCCGGTTTTTGACCTTTGGTGAAAAGTTAGACATCATGGATCTATCATGTTTTGTTCTGTCACTCCTCAATTTATAATTATCATATCAATACAAAGCGCGCATGGCCCAACGGCTGACCACCGGCTGACGTACAACGCAAGCAAACTTCACAGCAAAGCCGAATGAGCGCGGACAGGTGCGAGATAAGTAGGTAACATGTTTTTGTTTATTTGAATGGAGTAGCATACGAGCATGCAGGCCGCGTGGTGGTAAGTGATCGCTGCAGCCCATGGATATCTACACACAACCTCAAGCAAGCATAGGTAAGTCTTGTCTGAGGTCGTATGCAGTTGCGCTGCTACTCCGGAAGCTGGTGGTCGCTTCATGTAAGTGTGACCGGCAACTGAAATGAAATGAAATGAAATGAAATGAAATGAAATGAAATGAAATGAAATGAAATGAAATGAAATATTCTTTACTGTACGGTTCATTGTACCTTTCCACCAAAACACAATAGTGTTGGTTCACGGCAGAAGTGGATGCAGCAGTGGTACTTCCCCAGGCGAACCATGATAGTTCACCAACAAAATCTACATTAGGTACCGTACTTCGGAGGGCACGTCTGTTTATATTTCCGTTCTCGGTCTGGGTGTTTGTTAGTCCTATCCTTGTGTATGTCCATGGCACCCACGACACAGGGAAATCTAGTATGGAACTATGAGTGAGAGCGTTATGCATAAAAGCGAAGACAATTTAAAGCACTGCAAAGACCCCGGCGGGATCAGTGCGGAGAATCCGAAAACGGCGAATTATGTTCAAAGCGAGCCAGCGTATAATCGTTTGTCGTCATAAGTCGTAGAGATAATTCAAGAAAGTCATATTTTTATTTCTTTTGAAGATTTGTAATATAAAATATTTATTTTTCACATATAAAATACAAGATCTGCTGCAAGTAGAAAAAGAACAGGATTAATTTTTAAAACAACGCTTCTATCTTCAACTTTTGTTATTACAGAAAACATTATTTAATCAACTTCAAACTACCTACAACATATTGAACATGACAGACTATGTCAGGGAGTGTGTTTAAAAATACTTCATTGGTCTTATTGGCTTCAACCCTTCTTGCTTCCCACTGCTGGGCATGTGTCTCTCCCCATTATTGAGGAGGCCTGGAGCTTACTCCACCACTCTGCTCCAATGCGGGTTGGTGGAGATGCGGGTTAGTGGCCAACCCGCTGTCGGATGTTTTTAAACCGCCCATAAGGCCTCCGACAAGATTTAACGACTGTTATCTATCGACAACAACCCGGACCGACGGCTTGACGTGCCCTCCGAAGCACGAAAATGCGCATGAAATTTTTTGCTACTAGTGGTCACCCATCTCACACCCGACCGCGCCCGTTTGGCTCAGTTGCATAGATCGTTTGCGTTCTACGCTAGCCGCCGGGCCATGCGCGGTCTTATTATTTACCTACAATGTTCCATTTTATGAGGTTCGTGAACTGAATTAGCAACGCATTTACACATACACTCCATACAGCTCATAACAGCCTCAGATTGAATAAAAAAACAAAGATAGCATTTAGTGAATAACGATGTGAGGCCGTACAAGGCATACGTACGTTTGCCAGTCGAATATCGCGGCACATCCAGCAAAACGTTGTCGAAATATCAAAATTCATAAGAAAAAATGCGAAATCGTGTGTCTGTAAATCTGTGAAAGTCGAAAGAAAATGTGCGTAAGGTCTTTTAATTGATGCCCATTTTGGGTATGTCTCACAAAACTATCCTATGGCTATCTTAGAATTGACTTTTTTTTAAAGGAGTATTGTATTAAAGTCCTTTTCTTTGACATTGTGTGAGTTGTTCTGAAGTATGTTTTAAAACTAGCGGCCACCCGCAACTTCATCCGCATGGACTTTAGTTTTAAAAAAGTTCTAAAATAAAAGTAGCGTAGGTTACTCCTTATTACATCAGCTACCAGCTAGTGAAAGTCCCTTCAAAATTGGTCCAGCTGTTTCAGAGATTACCCAGAACAAACAGACAGACATACAAAAATTGTAAAAAAATGTTATTTTGGTATAACCTACATTGATATGCAAGTAGTGAAAAGCGGTTATTTTAATATTACAAATAGACACTCCAATTTTATTTATTTGTATAGATAGATTATGACCGCAACTTCCACCCACGTATTCATTTTTATAAATCCGGTCTCACTTTATCGCCGTATGTACATCTTTACTTTTTTATTCGATCTGAGACACTAGCTAAAGATTAACAGATCAACCAGCTGAACTTAAAGCTCCGCGGAAAATTTGAAAAGACTACAAAATTTCCGAAGCTGCTTGGAGTACTCACGGCTCCAAAGCCGGCGACACTGCATTATGCATCTTTTGACGCTCGCTTGCCAAAGCGGGGTTAGTTGCAAACTTATCGTTTTGTTTCTTTACATAGTAATAGTATACATATGTGCAGAAGGAGAACGGTCGTTTCCCGTATCTATAAAAGTATTCTGTGACGATGACGGTCGTACCATTACGACGTGTGTCCTTTCTCACGCCTTCCACTCAATTTCCTCCCTTTAGTTTTTAATTCAGCTATAAAAAAACATCCATACTAATAATATAAATGTGAAAGAGTGTTAGTTTTATGTTTGTTTGTTTATCCTATTTCGCAAGACTGTCTCGGATTGACTTAATTTATTGTATGCAGATATTTTGGGGATTGAATAGTGACATACTACTTTTTACCTGGGGAAAATATTTCATTCCTATGAATAAACATGTATGCTATGTGAGTGGAGCCACGGGTGGATAGTTAATTTGTCTATAAATCGTTCAATGTATGATGCTCTTATTACATTAACATATTCAGCTCAAAGATCAAAACTTACTGTTATAGTAAGTTACGCTCCGCGGAAAATCCGAAAAGACAAAAAATTCCCGAAGCTGCTCGGAGTATAATCCACGGCTCAAAGGCCGGCGACAATGCATTATGCAATCTTTATAATTTTCGTTAAATATGGCTACAATTCTTTGTGCATGCCACTGCTGAGTACTCCACCACTCTACACAATGCGAGTTGATTCAAAAGAAGCCTATAGTCTTATCAAATCGGGCTTTTAAAATATAAGCATTATTAGTATGTAAAACAAAATAATACATATCACATTAACACGTCATTTCAAGCTAAAAGATTAAGTTAAAGCCCTGCGGAGAATCGGAGAATCCG
The DNA here is from genome assembly GCA_911387765.1 of Pyrgus malvae. Classification (NCBI taxonomy): domain Eukaryota; kingdom Metazoa; phylum Arthropoda; class Insecta; order Lepidoptera; family Hesperiidae; genus Pyrgus; species Pyrgus malvae. Next base: position 28,351,455 of record OU426950.1, on the reverse strand, counting down.
AAAAGACTAAGAATTTCCGCTGCTCGGAGTATAATCCACGACTCAAAGGCTGCGACAATGCATTGTGCAGCTTTTGACGCCACTTGCTGAAGCGGGGTTAGCTGCAAACTTAGCCTTTTGTTTCTTTACATAGTATATGTGCTGAAGGAGAGCATTGTTTGACTTTTTATATAGACTATCGTGCCACGTTTGTCCGTTCTCACATTTTTCATACAATTCCTTTCCTTTATTTTATCACTTAAGTAAAAAAAAACCATAATAATAATATAAATGTGAGCATGTTTTTGTTTGTTTATTTGTTTGTCGCAACGCTGTTACGGACTGACCTGATTTTTTGTGTGGAGATTGTTTGGGGATTGCAGAGTAGCATAGGCTTCTCTTTAATCGGGTAAAATATCTCTTTCCTCTGGGAAACACGCAGGCGGAAAGCTAATCCCTGCTTATACTATAAATTCGAAAGTAACTCTGTCTGTCTATCTGCTACGCTTTTCCGCTTAAACAACTGAACCAATTTTAAGGATGGTTTTTATCCTACAGGAACCTATAAAATGAGTCCATTCGGGCGAAACCGCTGGCGGAAGGCTAGTTTTTCTATAAATCGCCAAATCGTCGTTATACATTTTTACACAGGCTTTATTATGTAAGCCAAAATTTCAACAACACACTAACCTAATCCAGCTCAAAGATGAATAGTTAAAGTAAGCTTGAGGAAAATCCGAAAACTAAAAATTTCCGCTGCTCGGAATATAATCCACGGCTCAAAGGCCGCGACAATGCATTATGCATCTTTTGACGCGCTTACTGAAGCGGGGTTAGCTGGAAACTTATCCTTTTATTTCTGTAGCTGCTTAAATTGGTTTTAACTTTCTCGGTTCAAATAGAAACAAAAAACATTGCTTACTAGTGATCCTGCTTCCCGGCCCTGCTCGCATGATTTGAGTTTATATGACTAATCCTTTCCACGGGAGAAAGCGGGTTGCTGGGACCCGCATTCGAGCCGTGTGGTGGCAGCTCTGGGCCTTCCTTATAATAGGGAGAGAACCACCAGCAGTGGGATGCAAAAAGAATTGCAGCCATTCCAAGGGAAAAGTACACTCTGCTATTACAAACTAAGTATATCACCTCTGTGCCCAATTTCATTCCATTTGCATAGCCGTTCTTGCGTGATAGAGAAGATAAACATCAATCAAAAATTACATACCTTGTAGGTATTTTCGCATTTATAATATTAGTAGGTACTTATAGATTTTTAAGTAATTGTTCAACATTACTTCAAAAATAGTTCTACAGACGATCAATGGAAAAAAAACTATCCTTGTAGCGCTACATCTAATTTCAGTTCTCATTAGATTTTCTTACATTTAGAAACAAGGATCGAACCTTAGAATAATTACAATTGCATTATAGAAACCAAGTTCGCGCGCTCATATTGAAGCATGTTGATTAGTGCCATTAATGGCTTTTTAAAAACAAAAGAAGTCTAATAAAATAACTTTTCACAGTGTTTTTAATATTTTGTAGTATTTTATAGTTAATTTAGTCAAAATAAGGATAAGTATATTGTTTTTCAGATGTGACAGCTGTAGGAATCTATTTAGTGCTTCAATTTTGACAGCGCGTGTGTATGAAATCACCCATTCTATACGTACCTGTTTATTGTATTGTAAGGATCCAACTAAATAATAATAATCATCTTAGCGGTTCGTTTAAGAATGGGGATCAAGTACCTATAATATTAAAAAAATATTTGGTTTTAGTAAGATATTCAGTGTGAGGTGCAACAGACCGAAATTTCACAATGAGTTCATGTTTTTTTAATTTTAAATCTTATCAAATTTATATTAAAAATTTAACTATTAAAAATCTGAACTGAATCGACAAAACAAATTGTCAACATCCCGGTTCGCGTCCTAAATATTGTTACTCTATATAAAACTCGCATTACCGTCCCATGCGCAAATATCATAATAATATAGAAAACCCAATACAAAACATATTTACTTTGAAAACTTATTCAACGAGGGATCTCGCATAGAAAGCCGCTGGCAACTGGCAACAGTATCATCAGAAGATAAACAAGTTCGAAGTTATGGATAACTAAATCTTGTCACTAACATGGAGTTTTTTCAGGACTTTCTACAGTACTAATAATGTATTTGTCTGTACGTACATTTGTGCAAGTTTCCTTTTTACCCGACGGCGCCAGAAGGAGGGTTATGTTTTTCGAGAGTATGTATGTACGTATACATATATATCGACGCTGGAAAGGAAAAAATATCCAAGCGACATCAGACTAACTTTACAGTAGAGCTGTTCAAAGTTTGAATTTTCAGAAAAAAAATATCGTGTATATATATACTTGTAATGGTCCAAACAGCCTAGTTCTTAGAAATTCTTTGTTTATTTTTTTATCTACATTACAATAAACGTAACTATTAAAAATAATGCTTAGTTTTAAATTTAGTGTCGCTTAGTAAAATTTTCCCTAAAAGTACAGACGGAATAAATTGACTAACCGACAAGCTTTGATTAAGGAAGCTACGGTAAAAATGTAATATATACCTTTTTAGAATATTTATCAGAGTAAAACCAAAATAAAAATACAAGTGGATGTTGAGGCAAAATAACCTAAATAATAATAGTAGCAAAAAATGTCGCTATATAATTTTTCCTTTCCAGCGTCGATAAGTTTAATTGTTTGGCACGCTCTGCAGCCAGAACGGCTCGATAGATTTTAACTTGAGGTGTCGTTAGATTCGTATTTATTGTGAGAGTAACACCAGTATTAATATTAAAAAAACAAAATGGCGGAATTTTGGCGCCAAATTCAATTTTTTGGCACGCTCTGCGGCCTGAACGACTCGATGGATGGATTTTAGCTTGAGAAGTGTCAATAGATTTGTCTTTACTGTAAAAGTGACACTGGGTATATCAAAATAACATAAAAAGCGGTAATTTAAAATAATAAATTGTTTGGCACGCTCTGAAGCCTGAACTTTAATTTAATTTAATTTTAGCTTGAGACGTGTCGTTATATTTGTATTTACTGTTAAAGTGATTTTTATTGTTAAAAATTGACTAATAGATGTAGGTAAATTATAGAACAGGCGCTCATTGTATATTTAAGAATATTTTTAAATACAAGAAAAATTGCAGCAGTCGGGACCCATTCTAGAAAATCAGCCATCTAAATCTGCAATGTAATATAGGTATGCGCTCTGAGCCTCTGTTTCTAGACTGGGTCCCGAATGCTACAATTTTTGTTGTATTTAATTTAATGATTTCATTTGTATTTTTTCTACTACTGCTTGTGTAAGTAGAAGACAATTTAAAAATGTCAATTTTGAAAAAAAAAAACAAACAATAAAGGAATGCTATAATAAAAGTATAATTGGATGTAAAGTATAGATATATTTTTCGAGTATGAAAATATGACTTGTGTAAATAGATCGCGGTAGGCTATCGAAAAATGTCAGTTTTGAAAAAAAAAACAAACAAAAAGAAACGCTATAGTAAAAGTATAATTGGATGTAAAGTATAGATGTATTTTCTATATGAAAATTCTCTTACGCGTGAGGATATATTATTCTATTATTCGTTTCATTCAACAGCAAAAGACAGAGGCATGCTCTAGTTCATCATAAACGGAGTCAAATCGTGGTCCACATGGATTTAGTTCATAACTTTTTAGTATAGAATAAGTTAAATAAAATCTCTTCAGGGCGACGACTCCATATTTATATTTATTTTGTGTTGAGCTGTTTGGGAAACATTCGCTACATTTATTCCGATCCGTATTCTAATAATTCAATAGTCCGACTTATTGTTACTTAATACTTCTTTTGCAAACATTATTTGAACAATAAAATAGACGTTAATGGTATGAATAAGTAACTGTATTAAGTAATTGTATTAATAAATAAAATAAAATAAATAAAAATAGGTAAATTAAACGGTTGAAAATAGAACGCAAGAATATTTTTATATTGAAGCTAAATCTTCTGCAGATTTTCAGTTTGGGTGGCACAGAAGGTTGTGTAAGATAAAAGAAAGTTGTAACTAAATAAATAATAAATAAATAACGTTTCACACTCATAGCCCTACAATATGGTAGTGTTTGAGCATAGAACGGAACGCAAAATTACGTCGCGAGTCCTTATTGGTCCACGTATGAAACCGTATGAGGTGGAGTGTCACATACACGGATAACGAATATTTAAAAATCAAATTTGAATTTGTATTACATATCATCAGAATTGCATCCATGTCACTCGTTGTAACTTGTAACCGAACCTGAAAGTAAAAAATTTGAAACAGTACAGTCGCTTTTATTCGACATCCAAGCGCCAACATAAAGAAGTGATCCTTCTGAACCGAATATACGATAAAAGCACGCAAACTACGACCTGTGGATTATTGCAAGGACAACTGAAACGAGGGTTCGAGGACCTGGTCTGGACTTGGAAGGCAGCCGACGACAAGACACGCATTACGGTACGGTCAACCTATCCACGAACCATCCACCCTTATTTCACTTGTCTAATACTGTGCTGTTCAAATATTTCAGTGTTCGCTTGTGAGAGTCTACCGCGCAAGAATCCACTGCAACGTGTGACGAGACGTGCTATCTAACGTAAGTACTCCTTATTCTTACATTCCTCCAAAATGGCAATGAATCGTGATAAGTCTCCACAATTAGCGCCAACCGATGAGAAGTTAGAATTAATGTTGCGCGAATTAGCTAAGAAACGTGGCACACTAAAAGGTAGATTAACTAAATTCGGCACTTACGTTAATAATTTCGATATAAAAACCGCAACACCTCAAAATAAATTGGATTTAAAACTACGCATTGACGGTGCCACGAATCTTTATCGCGAATTCAATAGTATTCAGTCTAGATAGAAGAATGTGTTAAGGAATCGGATCTCGATGATCAATTAACGCAAAGAGAACAGTTCGAGGACTGTTATTACAGTACAGTGTCGCAGGCTGAATTATTATTGAGTGAGAGTGGTAGTTGTGGTGGTGAGGTCACTAATTGTTCAAAAATATGCGCTAATAGTCAATTACGAGCTATTAAATTACCTACCATTACATTGCCATCCTTTGACGGGTCATACGAGCACTGGTTGGAGTTTCGGGATACGTTCCAATCACTAGTACACGATTCAAACGAAATTACAAGTATCCAGAATTTCCACTACCTTAAATCTTCGTTAAAGGGTAGCGCAGAGCTAGTGATTGATGCCTTGGAGTTCACATCGGATAATTATTCCATCGCATGGGAGCTCCTACTAAACCGTTATAATAATAGCCGATTGTTAGTGCATAATCATATTAAAACTATTTTTAACATTCCCGCATTGACTAAAGAATCTTATGTTTCTATTCGAACACTAAGTGACACCATTCTCAAAAATCTACGTGCACTAAAAATCCTAGGGGAGCCGGTTGACTCCTGGGATACGTTAGTTATTTACATAATGGTATCTAAGCTCGATAAAACCACTGAACGAGAATGGGAGCAATATAGGGGCACTTTAATTACTAATAACGATCTTAAATCAAAGTTAAAGGTTGATGATTTAATAAACTTCCTTAAGAATCGGGCAGACGTACTAGAAACATTGCAAAGTTCACATACTTCACTAAATAGTAACACGAAGGATGTAAAATACTCGAAAAACAACATGAAGTCATCCACTAAATGCAATGTTTCCACTACTCGACCGCACGAACGTCACTCCGCGCCTAAGTTATGTATTTTATGTAAGGGAGACCATCAACTGTACGCTTGTTCGAAATTCATTGACTTTGACTTGGAATCAAAATTGAAATTTCTACGCGATAATAAACTGTGTGAAAACTGCATGAGAACAAGCAACCACACAGCTGAATCATGCAAGTTTGGAGGCTGCCGCAGGTGTTCAAGAAAGCACAATTCCTTAATTCACTCCTCAGACTATGTAAATCATTCCAAGCATAGTACACAATCAACACCGAACACTAGCGGTTCCCTTACGTTGCACTCGTCATTCGATAAGGATCGGCAGGTACTGATGAATGACGCGTGCGCTGGCCTAGCGGCGACATCTAACCCCGCACCACACGTCGCCCCCGTAACTGCAGTATGTCATGCAAAAAATACACACTTAGATAAACGCACACATCGTTCACTACTACCTGTCTTGCTATCAACTGCACTTATTGAAGTACGGAATAAACATAATGATTATTTACTGGCATTAGCGTTGTTAGATAACGGGAGTGAACGTAGTTTTATAAGCGAATCCTTTAGTAAGAAATTAGGTTTAGATTTATTACAGTCCACTCACGAGATTAGAAGTGTAGGTAACTCTGTGACACAATGTAGTAAATTATGTAACATTCAAATAAAATCGCGCATTTCTTCCTACACTACTAGTCTACACTGCTTTGTTTTGTCTGAGATATCGTCTACACTGCCCGCTGTACATTATGACCGCGCTAAGTTTAGTATACCGAATAGTATACAGCTGGCAGATCCGCAGTTCCTTGATTCCCGAAAAATCGATATCTTAATCGGCGCAGACAAGTTTTGGGAATTATTAAATGATGGTAATATAAGCTTACATAATGGACCTTATTTACAAAATACCTACTTAGGCTGGATAATATCGGGACCTATCGTATTTATCTCGCGCAACGATAGCATTATTCAGTGTAATTTTTCACAATCAATAGACGCACAATTACGTAAGTTCTGGGAGATCGAAGAGCTGCCTCAGGAGCGGGATACGCGCACAGACGCTGAGCGTGCTTGCGAAGAATTGTTTACTCGGACCACGACGCGCAATGCCGAGGGACGGTTCATAGTTAGTATACCTCTTAAGTCGTCACCCGACCTTTTAGGCGAAACGTTTTTGCAGGCTGAACGTCGCTTTCTAGCACTAGAAAAGCGATTACAACGCACGCCAGCCTACAAGAAGCTTTATACCGACTTTCTCCATGAATACGAGAACCTAGGGCATATGACTCGCGTATCGACCTACGGAACCCACCATTATTTTATGCCGCATCATGGTGTATTCCGCGAACACAGCTCGACGACTAAACTTAGGGTTGTCTTCGATGCTGGAGCCGTGTCAAGCACAGGTATCAGCTATAACGACCTTCAGTTGGTAGGGCCACCTATACAAGGTGATTTAATGTCAATTATTTTACGCTTCAGGCAACATCGGTACGTCGCATGCGCAGACATCGAGAAGATGTATCGGCAGTGCCTGGTTAACGAACAACAACGCGATCTCCAGCTGATCCTGTGGCGCGACGAGCCCACGCAACCGCTTAGCATCTATCGCCTTAACACCGTCACCTACGGTACTGCTTCCGCACCGTTCTTAAGCTGTCGTTGTCTTAAACAACTCGCAATCGAATGCACAGATGCCGAGGTGGCTACAATAATTAAAGAAGATTTTTACGTAGACGACATGATCACGGGTTCTGATGACAAAGAGACGTTAATTAAATTATGCAAAGCAACAACTAAGGTTTTACAAGCTGGTTGTTTTCAACTGCGCAAATGGATGTTTAACTTTGAATGTGAACCCGCGACCACGTCGTCGACGTGCGCTTCTAAGCAATTAATACTCGATGAGAGCGCAAATCATAAAACATTGGGCATAGGTTGGCTTAATGATAGCGACGAGTTTTATTTTAACACGCAGTTTGATTCTAATAGTAATCAACCTATAACTAAATGCATAATTCTTTCATACGCATCTCAAATTTTCGACCCTTTGGGAATTTTAAGTCCATTTATTTTAACTGCAAAAATGCTACTACAGAAACTGTGGTTATTAAAGTTAGATTGGGACGACGCCGTACCAAATGACATCGCATGTCATTGGAACCGGTTTCTCGCGTCACTGTCGTTCTTAAAAACAAAGAGTACCGCGCTATGTTATGGATACTAAATCTAGTTATACAGAGTTGCATGTATTCACTGATGCCTCGCAAACCGCATATGGTGCGTGCGCCTATATAAGAACAGCAAACACTATTATAATTAATCGTACCGTTAAAGTGCGTTTACTTTGTTCCAAAGGAAAGGTTGCGCCGCTGAAAACTATCAGTATACCACGTTTAGAACTTCTTGGTGCCCTTGTTGATGCGCGGTTATATAATAAAATTCGAAATTCGCTCCATTGCACCTTTGATCACGTAATGTTTTGGACGGACTCGACTATTGTTTTGGGTTGGCTGCGTATGCCGCCAAGGTTACTAAAAACCTTCGTTCAAAATAGGACGATAGAAATTCACGAGTTAGCTAAGGAGCTCCCATGGCGTCACGTAAGCGGGAAGGAAAATCCAGCTGACCTGGTTTCGCGCGGGGTTTTGAATCTGGAGGAACTCTCTTCTTCGAAATTATGGTGGGAGGGGCCAGATTTCCTTCGCGACATTGAATTTCACTGTCAAAGCGTAGCACCGGTTTATTCAAACGATAGTCCGTCGACCGACTTGCCGGAAATCAAGGGTAGTGACGTCACTGCGCTAGTAGCACACGATACGTCCAATGGTGAGGATTTGTCGTCCATTGTCAGGTTTGAACGATTCTCTCAGTTCAGCCGGTTAAGACGCTCAACTGCATATATGTTACGATTCGTACATAATACACGAAATAAATTAAATAAGCGCTTGGGTGTTCATACTGTCGATGAACTGAGAGACGCCGACAAATTGTTGATCCGGCTGTCTCAGCTTGAATCCTTTCCGGCTGAGTACGATTTAATATTCAAAAACCGCGCGTTAAGTAATAAACATAATTTAAGTAAATTAAATTTATTTATTGATGGTGATAAACTTTTGCGTGTCGGTGGTAGGCTTGACAATTCATCTATATTCGACTACGACAAGAAGCATCCGATTTTATTGTCAAGTAAACATTATTTCACGCAGCTTCTATTTCGCCACGAACATAAAACGTTGCTACATGCTGCTCCGCAGGCGCTTCTCTTTCACCTTCGTGAAACTTGGTGGCCGGTTGCTGGCAGGAATCTCGCTCGAAAAGTAGTCCACGATTGTGTTGTGTGTAAGCGATTGCGAGGTAAATCGCTTACTCCTCTTATGGGAAACCTTCCCAGCGAGAGGATTACGCCTATTTTTCCATTTTATCGATGCGGGGTGGACTATGCTGGCCCAGTGCTCGTATTAAACAGTAAGGGAAGGGGTGCTAAAACTACGAAGGCTTATATCTGCATATTTATTTGTTTAGTTACACGCGCTGTTCATTTGGAACTAGTTGGTGACCTTTCCACTAGAGCTTACTGTCTCACGCTAAATAGGTTTATTTCACGAAGGGCGAAACCGGCCGAAATTTGGTCTGACAACGGCCGGAATTTGGTCGGACTTAAAAACGAATTCGCACAATTTTTGGAACGTTGTAGTTCTGAAATTATTGATTACGCTAATCAACAAAATATAAAATTTAAATTCATTGTACCATACGCTGCTCATTTTGGAGGATTGTGGGAGGCAGGAGTACGCTCTTGCAAGTACCACCTACGCCGCGTGGTGGGTAATGCTCACCTAACATACGAAGAGTTCAGCACAGTGTTAGTCCAAGTCGAAGCTGTCCTGAACTCACGACCTCTGACTCCTATGTCATCCGACCCTAACGACTTCCTTCCACTTAGTCCTGCCCACTTCCTGGTTGGCCGTACGCTCACTGCACCCGTCTGCGACGACCTGGTGGATGTGCCCACGCCTAGGCTCGATCGATACCAGCGAGTGGAACAACTTCGGCAGCACTTTTGGCGACGTTGGTCAAAAGAATACGTATCCGAGCTGCAGACACGGACAAAGTGGAGGCAGAACACGCAAGAGCTTAAGCCCAACACGTTGGTTGTTATCAAGGAAGACAACTTCCCTCCGCTACGCTGGCACCTTGGACGAGTCGTCAGAAACATACCGGGGAAGGACGGCATAGCAAGAGTAGCCGAGCTACAAACTGCATCCGGGCTTGTGAGGCGAGCCTATACGAAGATTTGCCCATTAGTTGACCCTGACGAGACTGATGTTGGAAGCCAAGGGTTCCAAGGCCGGGGGCATGTTTGAGCATAGAACGGAACGCAAAATTACGTCGCGAGTCCTTATTGGTCCACGTATGAAACCGTATGAGGTGGAGTGTCACATACACGGATAACGAATATTTAAAAATCAAATTTGAATTTGTATTACATATCATCAGAATTGCATCCATGTCACTCGTTGTAACTTGTAACCGAACCTGAAAGTAAAAAATTTGAAACAGTACAGTCGCTTTTATTCGACATCCAAGCGCCAACAGGTAGATATAAATAAATAAATACCGTTTCACACTCATAGCCCTACAGTACGGTAGATATACCCTATGTCGTGGGTACCATGGACACATACAATGACAGAAACACAAACACCCAGACCGAGAACAGAAATTTAAACTCATCATTCAAATATCTGTTTCGCCGGAAATCGAACCCGGGACCCTCCAATTGGCAGTCCGGCATGGTAACCATTACGCCACACGGGTCGTCAAAATGGTAGAACTTTAATAGTTCGATCGGTGAAGTACCACCGGTGCACACACTTCTGCCATGAATCAATTCCATTGTGTCGGTGGAAAGTTGGAGTTACTGGACAAAGTTACATGAGGCGACCATCGGAGTGGTAGCGCACCTGCATATGACCTGAATCAAGACTTAGGTTTGCTATATGTAGTGTATAGATGTCGGCTGCAGCAACCACATAACACCACGTTGCCTGCATGATCGTCTTTCACTCCATTCAAATAAACCTCGTTGGAGGCTAGCCTGTTCGTGAAGGTCTTTAACAACTTCGGCTTAATCTACTAGTACATACATTTGTATACGAAATCTCCCTTAGTCTTTACGCTTGTATACTCTTGAATACGAAAAGCAGGAATATGAAAATTTAGCTAACTGACCTTTAAATAAATGATTGCATGAGACCCTTAATTGTCACGTTCGTAGTTATTACGTTAGAACAATGCTGAATATACCAAGCCATAGTAGTAACGAAGCATACGAAGTTCTTTACGATGACAAAAGTTATAGCAACCACAGCTTTGTGGATCGGAGTCTTTCTGTAAGTTTATATTCCACCCCGTGTAGCCTACTTTCGTATGGATGCAGTATTTTACTGTGTTTATATTTCGGTGAAAAAAATACGGAAATAAAATCACACTGGTAATGCGAAGCTGTAGTGCAACGGGCAATGAACCTAATTAAAATATATCACAATGACGTCATGTTTATGATACATAGAAAATTAATTATAGTGGCTGCAACCCTTTTTTGCCCGTTATTGGAGGGGGGGGGGGGCGACTACTCTGCTCCATAGCGGGTTAATGGAGATACGAGTTAGTGGCCAACCCATTAACGAATGTTTTCAAACCACCCATATGGCCTTCGACAATGCTTAGCGACTGCTATCTATTGATTACTGGGCCCCATAAAGACTTAACTTGCCCTCAAAGCACAAACACGAACTCGAAATTTGCTAATAATAAATATCACCCATCTCACATCCGACGACACCCGTTTAACTTAACTGCATAGATCTCTTTACTCTAGCCTTTAGGCCTTTGTTCCTTCCTGTTTCGTTTATAGATAGTTTCGTTTTAGATCTCATTCAACTTTCAAGGTTAGACCAGCGAAGAATCACTGCTGCACGCAGTTCTGCCGCACAGTGTGGTTGCCGGCGACATTAGGCGACCATCGGTCTTCGCTCCGAAGTAGCAGTAATAGTAGTTTGGCGATCTCAGGCAAGACAGACGCTTGCCGAAGGTTGTGTGTGGATGACCATGAGCTGCAGTGACCTTAATACCTGGTCTGATACCTGGGCAAGATCCTACTCATCTGCTACTCCTTGTGGTAGAACTATTATGGTTCGCCCGGGGAAGTACCACCGCTGCACCCACTTCTGCCGTGAACCAATTCTATTGTGTTTCGGTGGAAAGGTGCAGCTGCCAGTCACACTTACATGAGGCGGCCACCAGCCTCCGAAATAGCAGCGCAACTGCATACGAACTCAGACAAGACTTACCTATGCTTGATTGAGTTTGTGTGTGGATGTCCATGGGCTGCAGCGATCACTTAACACCACGTGGCCTGCATGCTCGTCTGCTACTCCATTTAAATAAATAAAAAAAAAACAAAAAGGCTTTTACCTTAAAATATGACGCCCAAGAAAAGAGAACATTTTTGTCATCAAAAAATATCTTCCAAGCCACGGATATGAAATACCTAACCATTTCAGCGTTCAGATCTCCGTGCCTAAAATATTGCATCAGGACATACGACTTTAATTATAGCGCAGCCAATGTAAATTCTCGGAAGGTATAAATCAAACAGAGTACCGTTTCTACATTATTTTCATTGGGCCCCTTAAGACCAACGCAATTTTTTCCGTCTCAAGGGGTGATAAATGGTCGGCATGAAAAAGAGGGATTCATTCTTGAAAGACCCTATTTTAGGAGCGGACGATAAAAAGTTGGAAACTGAATATTTATTAAAGAGAATATTGCTTTATAATTGAGAAGAAGCGGAGGATTGGGCAGAATAGCAATAAGTTTAACCCGAACATGGGCTTGAAATCCGGATATTATCTCTATATTTTTATTATTTGCTCCTTACAACTTTGTTCGTTTTTTTTCAACCTTTTTTTTATGTCCCACTTCTGGGCACAGGTCTCCTTCTCACAAGTGAGAGGGATTTAGGCCATAGTCCACCACGCTGGCCAAGTGCGGATTGGTTTACGTCATGCTTTCGAGAAATTATAAATTTCTCTCAGGCATGCACGGCGATGGAGAACATCGTAATCAATGAAATATCACGATATTTTCCATCACCGTGGAGCAGCGATAAATGCGCACATTACAAATTTCTTTGTCAGAGGTGCGCGCCGAAGATTTGAACCCTTTTGGATCGGTCGCGTAGAAGACCGCGGCTTTTACCACTCGGCCATCGCTGCTCACATGTTCGTTATATTGCTCTGAAAATTTTCAATGTAGTTTATGTTGAATTTCAGAGATGTTGATATTTTGTAACGAAACAATAAATTATTTGCTCCTTTCAATTAAGTAGGTATCGCTGTATTTTTCAAAGGTTTTACCTTCGAAATTTATAAAGAAACTTTCATAGCCTCCGATTTTTATGATAGATTAAATTCGCGCCTGATATTAGGTATACTCAGCTCGTACTAGTGGGTCCCCCACGAAACATTAGCGTTTTTTTATATTAATGTCGAATAAAATACCTATTATTTTTTGTTACAAGGTTTAAATACGCTTTTATACCGTAGAAGATATTTTGCTTCGACTATGTTGTATGAAGCATGCCAATCCTATACTATTCTTAAGTGTATCAAATATTTATGTACATATCCAATATCAGTCACAAGTAAGGAACAAAATCTTAATATTATTATTGGCATTCGTAACTGCTCGTAAATTGACTGTCGAAAAAACATCGGTACTCAAGCCGCGGAAGTCATTTCGTTATGTTTCCACCATTGTTTCAATCTGCGCGAAAAATGCTCCAAGTTTTGTTTTTATGGTTAACGTTTCCGCGCTATGAGTTATGAGCTGCCAGATATTATATCGAATTCGGGTGTTGGATAAGTTATTGTGATCTTGACACGGATAAGGAATTGATGTGTTTTTGCCTTAGAGCATCAAGGTATGACACCCGTCAGAGGGAGTGTCCTTTACTGGCGAACCGCTCGTCCCAACGTCCATGCACAATGTGTATTCTAGTTAAACAACTACCTATTGTGTCTGTGTGTGTCGGTGTCAGTGTTGTCGGTGCATAGAAAATGACGTTGTTAATTGATATTGACATATTTAGAAATGTATCAGTCTGTAGCGATGAAAGAATATTTGTGAATGTGTGACAGAATTAAAATGCATTCTTCCCCCGCACCAGATTCGGCACAAAAATTATGTATTGAAGCGAGGCGCTATGCCGTCTCTACTGAAGGGTGAGTCAGTAACTTTGAAGCTCTAAGGTGTTTGCTTCAAGAAAAGTAAAGCTATTGGAAGAAATCATCCGGTTGAAATAAAAACATTTTTTTCTCGTACCGATAGCTTTTATTATGTACTTACCTACAACTCATCCTGTAATTTTTAATTTTTGTAGCAAAAATCTGTTAAAAAGTGATGTTTTGCTCGATCAAGCCATGGCATGAATTTGTTATAACTCATGAGTTATAAAATTTTTTTTGTTGAAACCAAATGTTAATATGTATGTTTCAAACTTCTTAAGTATTTTTTTCAATCTTCTGCCCTAAAATGTTCCAAAGTTTTGTTTATATGGTAAACGTTTCCGCCCTATGAGTTATAATATGAGATATATCGAATTTGAGTGTTGGATAAGTGTTATCGAGAGACTTCCCCCCCGATACCAAAAAAAGGTATTGAATTGATGTGTTTTTCGTTTTGGTAAAGCTCAAAGTAATTGATGAAACCGCATGAAAGGAATAAAATAAATTACCCGCCAATATTCAGTAGATAACCCAAATAATATCTACATGTCAAACCCAAAATACCCAAATATTTTGTAAGTGTCGCGGCGGAGGTCTGATATGTTAATGTGATGACTCTATTTATTTATCTTTTTATTTTTTGACATTTTTGTGTGATTACCATGTATTTTTATTGTAAAACTTGAGATATGTTTAATCTAATTTCAATCTGGTATGTCACTATTAAATTTTATGTATTTGTTTTTGTACACCCATAGTGGCAGAATAAGAAGACTATCATAATTATGTTATTGTTATCCATCTATGAAACACCTTATTCGACAAATAAATGATTATTTTATTCTATTCTATTCTATTCTATTCTATTCTATTCTATTCTGTCCTGTCCTGTCCTGTCCTGTCCTGTCCTGTCCTGTCCTGTCCTGTCCTGTCCTGTCCTGTCCTGTCCTGTCCTGTCCTGTCCTGTCCTGTCCTGTCCTGTCCTGTCCTGTCCTATCCTGTCCTATCCTGTCCTATCCTGTCCTGTCCTATCCTATCCTATCCTATCCTATCCTATCCTATCCTATCCTATCCTATCCTATTCTATTCTATTCTATTCTATTCTATTCTATTCTATTCTATTCTATTCTATTCTATTCTATTCTATTCTATTCTATTCTATTCTATTCTATTCTATTCTATTCTATTCTATTCTATTCTATTCTATTCTATTCTATTCTATTCTATTCTATTCTATTCTATTCTATTCTATTCTATTCTATTCTATTCTATTCTATTCTATTCTATTCTATTCTATTCTATTCTATTCTATTCTATTCTATTCTATTCTATTCTATTCTATTCTATTCTATTCTATTCTATTCTATTCTATTCTATTCTATTCTATTCTATTCTATTCTATTCTATTCTATTCTATTCTATTCTATTCTATTCTATTCTATTCTATTCTATTCTATTCTATTCTATTCTATTCTATTCTATTCTATTCTATTCTATTCTATTCTATTCTATTCTATTCTATTCTATTCTATTCTATTCTATTCTATTCTATTCTATTCTATTCTATTCTATTCTATTCTATTCTATTCTATTCTATTCTATTCTATTCTATTCTATTCTATTCTATTCTATTCTATTCTATTCTATTCTATTCTTCTATTCTATTCTATTCTATTATATTTCATTCTATTCTATTCTAAATATATTAATGTATAATATAAAAACTATGTTATAATAATACATAGCCATGATATGTCTCAAAGATTGTAAAGTTCACACTATCATTGTGGCACTAGTAGAAGTGGGAGGACATAAAAAGCATTATCTATTACCTACTACACCCAGTAAAAGTAAATGAAATTATGATTTAAAAAAAAACAGCAATAAAAACACACACATTTCAACATTGTAATAATATAATAATGTAATAGTATAATATAATCCAAAATATTACACAGACGCTAAATTAATCTAACATCATTAATCTTACATCTTAATAAAACTATACTTTCTTTATGAGTCTTAAACGATAAACATAATATCACTCTAACTTTATGAAGATAGCAAAAAGCAACTGATTATAAATTAGTTAGCTTAAAGACTCTCTTTGGGATACATCATCTTAATAAATTATATTATGATTATTTTAATTAACTTTGTTTATGATGCTTCATTCACATAATCTTTCTGTATTTGAATGGAGTAAGACGAGCGGCAGACTACGTGGTGTAACGTCTTGCCTGAGATCGCATTTAGTTGCGATGCTACTTTGAACGCTTGTGAAAGGAGAAACGCAATTTCATACAAAGTTGGGCCTGGCATTACAGGGCTAGAATTGTTGCATTTAATTCGAGTATGAACACGGAGTTTAGGTGCACAATTTTTAGGAATATCTGCAATGGCCAAGTTAGTAAAATGGGGCAATGTTATATTTTAGGTTATTCAAATGGTATTGAGTCAATAAAACGTACATTTTGAAGAATTATCAAATTGGTAGAAAACTTTTTGTCTTAGCATACTTAAACAACAGATGATCCAATTATCATCGTGACTATGGCCAACAGAAATACATTGTCTAATGTTCACGCAGACTTCAGCCAGAATATCATCGATTTCGTAGTCAAGCATTCTAGCAAAGGTCATAAAGTGTGCAAGCTAATCGCTATTATTACTTTTTTTAGTTAATGATTGCATTTATTTGATTTATTATATATTAGCATTACATTTTGTATAGAATTCAACAAAAAAATTGAAAAACTTAAGTATCCAGTGTAAGCAGCACAAAAACATTGTATGTTTAAATCATTTTTAACACTTAACAGTTAAATCGAATTTTACAATTTTCTTACACTTGGCCATTGCCAATGAGGCCAAGCTTTTAATCAAATATACAATAAAACCAAAGAATTTATTGGTACATATTTTATCCCTGTAACTTATAGGCCATAAACTGGGTTTCTTCTTTGGAAATAATTATGTCAAAGATCACAAGAATTGTGTTGTTAGAACACTATTTTTCTTCTTAGCGGTCTTAAGGCTTTCGATAATTTTTGTCGCACGGCGGCACAAAACTGATATAAATTTAATGACATACCTTTCAAATTACTATAAGTTTTTCATGTAATTGAAAAAACAGTCATTTACTCATTCATTCACATTTATTTTTCTCTTAAAATACAATTATTGTTATTATAACTTATCATTCATATAGTCCAGAATAAGTATCGTGTGAGAATTCTGGAAAATGGAGTCGAAAATATATTAAAATAAATATTGTAAATTATTCTACAGCATAAATACTACCCTTCATTTTCGGTATACTTTCTTGGATATCAGGATCTTTTTCAATAATTTCCTTAGCGACATCGGAGTCTAGGGAAGGAGCCTCGCCGTGGTAGAAGTCCTCGGTATACAACTTGTTTACTTTCCTCATGGTTCCGTGCCACTGGAAATTTGGAAATAAAGTATTGAATTTCAAATAAAAAGACATGGATTTCTTTCAGGCTTTGGCTTTTAGGGGAATATATGCGTATTGTAATTTGAAAGTTGTTTGATTATTAGAGAAATTATGCTCTAAATGAAATGAAATAGTTTATTAACATCCTGGGTAATAATAATATACACTTGATGTTTGTCATTGTTGTACGGTCATCAGCTGACCGTCATCCGCTTTGGGTGCGCTAAGGCTTATATGGGCTAGGAGAAAAAAGCGGGCGGACAAAAACTCCAGCCATGTTTTAAATAAATGTTCAGGTACAATGGGTATTTATTATGCAGCATGACTGTGGGGCGACAAGACGCTCTGTATATGTGTATAACCAAACAGTAACATGTTTTAAAAATAACATATTAATTAATCCACATGGGCGTACCTGGGTACGTACCTGGTACATACCATACGCAAAAATTTTCCCCCTGACCAAGAACCCAGGTTCTTTCATTTTTGTTGTACGATACATCCTCGTACTTTAACTGACATCGGACAGTTGGGAGATTGTTACACACTACATTGTTATACACAAAGCGTGGGGTGCTTTTTGGGATACTATTGACACCATGCACCCCACGCTTTTTTTACAGTAAAATACTTTTTCTTCTTATTTTTTACTTTTTAGTTCGTATTTTCACAAAAGCGTGTTTTTTAGTTTTTATAAACTACATTATTTATTTAAATCTTAAGCCAGTGCAGCGCATATGACCTCAGACAAGACTGACCTATGCTTGCTTGAGGTTGTATGTAGATGTCCATGGGCTGCAGCTGCAGCTGCAGCAGACCACTTAACACCACGTGGCCTGCATACTCGTCTGCCACTCCATTCAAATAAAAAAAAAATCCAACTACTTAAAAATTAAAAAAGAAGAAAATGTGCCTATTTTATTGTAAAAAAAATCATGGGGTGCTTTTTGAGATATTAAAATGATAATCCTTCTAATAATATTACCTTATTCTTATAATAATACCATGCATTAATGACACCATGCACTCCACGCTTTTACTGCAATAAAATAGGTACCTTTTCTTCTTAATTTTTACTTTTTAGTTCGATTTTTTCACAAAAGCGTGTTTTTAGTTTTTTAAACTAAATTATTTATTTATTTTGGGAATCTATAAGATTGGTGTAGTCATTAATGACATAAGGCTACTAAATGAATAATGTTGCGAAGATTTTGTTAGTCTATTCTAGAAAAATTATATGTATTTTTTTTCAGTGTAGTCTAAAAAAATATTTTTTTTATTTAAATCAGACACAACGGCCATATAGTATTAGTAAGTTCCTTAAAATTATATTAGTAGTATTGAAATTTCTAAATCTAACTTTACATTAAATTTTACAAATCTAGAGACCATGTGGCATGCATTCCAATGCCGTACCACAGGGCAGTCTACTCTATCGAGTATTGTGTTCAGAAGACTATTGGTACTGGCACCCGTCAGATCACTGAGGCCACTCGCTTCCGCAAATAGTTTTAAAACTTCGACTCTTGCTTCAGTAAACATACCGGATGAGCTGCAGAAGCGGCGCAGCCCCATCAGCATTCTGCCCCACTCTGCTCCATTCTGGCCCATTCTGTCCCCATTCTGCCCCCATTTTGCTCCAATTCTATCCCATTCTGCCCCCATCCTGCCCCATCAGCAAATTGAGACCCGAAAATTGACGAAGCTTCGGACGGATTCGTACAGAGTTGACCCACTAATTCTGGTATTATTGTAGAAAGTATTGAACAAAGTCACCTTGTCCCAAAGAGACATGTTGAAGCCAAAGTTGCAGTGGAAGAACTCGTGGTGCTGGTCGTGGAACTCGGCGTCGGGCTGCCACGGCTGCCACCACTGCGCCTTGAAGTTGATGCCGGAGTGGTCGATTATGCCGTGGTAGTAGTTGTATAGTGCTACTGCGTAGAACGGCACTGTGAAGAAAAGGTCTTTGATAAAATTAAACAACTAAAAAACCAGTCGTGTTTTTGCAGTCGCATTTCTGTGTAATTTGGAAATGTGAAAACCCTAAAACACGTCGTCATACCCGATTGCACGTAACTTAAAAATCGGCTAATAGGGGTAGTATCTTACGGGGTCTTAGCTCTATTTCTAGACTGAGTCCCGACTACTACAATTTTTCTTGTATTTAAAAATTTTGTTAAAATGTACAATCTATAATTTAGCTAGCGTGCAATCGGCTATGACAAATTTCTTGTTTTAGGGTTTTTACATTTCCAAATTACACAGAAACGCAATCGGGTTTTTTAGTTTCTTTAAATTACCGTATTTTTGATATACCCAATGTCACTCTTTTTTTTTTCAACCTTTTTTTATGTCCCACTGCTGGGCACAGGTCACCTTCTCACAAGTGAGAGGGATTTAGGCCATAGTTCACCACGCTGACCAAGTGCGGATTGGGGTTTTCTACTATTTAACGTCGTAAAAACCGTGATAAATAATTTATTTAACTTACACTTTTAAAATTACATAATTCCAAAGCATAACAAAGCATAATTATTGTTATCATGACGAGGTATAACTATTTATAATATCTTGTACAACGTTTATTACTAAGGTTATTTCGTAAGAAGATAAAGTAACGAAACAAAATCGCCAAGTCCCGGTGAATCATTAATACCGATAAATTCGATTCGTTATTAGTTGGCATCGCGCTGGATGCTAGGCCGGTCTTGAATATTTATGGTGAATTCCTCTTGGGAGAAATGTCAGCGAAATAGGAAGGCTTAGGCTAAATGAATGTTGTTAGTGAATTCTGCTTAATTGAAGAAATTTTATTTATTTGTAGTATTGGCTACAATATTTTTTCTCGTATAATTTGATCTAATAGGAGGAACTTTGTAATCAATTTTAATTTAAAAAAACCATTTTATTTAGATTGATAAAAGTTATATTTGTAAACACAAATTTACATACATGTCGACAGCCTCCGTGGCGTAGTGGGTGATGAGCCTGCGAAGCGTGAGGTCGTGGATTCCATTCCCACCCAGGACAAACATTTGTGTGATGTACATGACTATTTGTTCTGTGTCTGGGTGTTAATTTATCTATTTAAGTATGTATTTAGAATTATATAAGTATGTTTATCAGCTTTCTGATTACCATAGTACAAGCTCTGCTTAGTTTGGAATCAGATGGTGTTGTGTGAATTGTCCAAAGATATTTGATATTTATTTTTCGGAAATCCAACGATAAATTTTATTTATTGCTGTACTTTCGTTAGAATTATGCTCTTGTTTTTTTAATAATACATTGTATGAAATTTTTACTCTTGCTAATTAACCTGTAAACGTTGTGTAAGCATGTGATAAGAATATATTTATGTATTGTCTTACGCTAACGCATTCATAATGATGTGTACCAAAGCAAAATAAAACATATTATAGTTATAAGAAGCTTATATAACGTTTCTTAATGAGGAGATTATTTAGTGAGAACATAATAAAGTAACGAAATAGCCAAGTCCCGCTGAATCATTAATACCGATAAATTCGATTCATTATTAGTCGGCATCACGAGAGATGCTGGGCCGGTCTTGAATTATTTAAATGGTAAAGACCTCTTGGGAGTTATGTCAGCGGAATAGGAAAGCCTTGTGCTAAATGAATATTCTTATTGAACTTTGCTTAATAGAAGAAATTTTATTTATTTGTATCTTAAAGCCTTTTTACTAACAAATTGAGTGAAATCTATACAAATAAATAAAATTGGATTGTCTGTTTGTAATATTAAAATAACAGCTTTTTATAAAATCCATATGAATGAATGTGTGTTATAAATATACCAAAATAACGTTTTTTACAATTTTTGTCTGTCTGATTATCTGTCTGTCTGTCTGTCTGTCTTTCTGTCTGTCGGTCTCTCTGTCTGTTTGTTCCGGCTAATCTCCGAAATGGCTCCCGGAGTCCTCTTCAAGCGCAGAGGCAGGCCACCGAGGGGGTTTTAGTACGGTACAAATCCCACATATCTCGGTATCCTCTCTCAAGGTGCCGAGTACCTTTTGAAGGTTTCCCTCCCGATACCAAAATAAAAGGAGAACATAAGTCACTCACGCCAATGTACGGGGATAGTGAAGAGCGGTAGGCACATAGTGAGCTGAACGTGCATGATCTCCACGGGATGGATGGCGGTGACGGAGAAGGCGGTCGGCTGCTTGTACTTGTGGTGCAGCTTGTGGAACCTCTTGTACAGCCACGGTGTATGGTATAGCCGATGCAAGATGTATGTGGTATAGTCCTGGAAATTAAATCAAAAATATTTATTTCATATTAGGAATACAAAATATTCGCTTAGTTAATGACATTTTTTCCGGGTCATCGCCTTTAGGTACCCGTTTGGGCTAGATGTTGAGCTGAGAGAAAAAAGGCGGCGGAAAGAAACTTCCAGAAGCACTCTTTTTTTTTAAAGTACATATTATTGAGATAACAGTATGGCTATGGGTCCATAATGGGCACACGTGACTTACTTATTCATTCATTCATTTAGATTCCGTTTCAGTCTCTTGGAATGAGTTTAGATTCTACTTCGGTCTCCAATAGGAAATTAAAATAACGTAACAAGTAACTACGTGACGTAAATTTAGCGTAGTAAGTAGGAAAATATTATTTTATACTGAGAAAACAAAATAAATTTCTAAGGAATTCTAGTGATCCTACTT
Source organism: Pyrgus malvae (assembly GCA_911387765.1). Lineage (NCBI taxonomy): Eukaryota > Metazoa > Arthropoda > Insecta > Lepidoptera > Hesperiidae > Pyrgus > Pyrgus malvae. The sequence continues at coordinate 28,329,280 of OU426950.1, read as the reverse complement.
AGTAAGGGGGTTTTGGAGTTTGGAGAGAAGTCGGACAATTGTGCTCTTGTTTATATTCGTTTTCTTGGTGTATTTTTGAGTTATATCGGATAAAGCTGATATGGCATTTCGTTCTATAACGGGTAATTACAGTGCACGAGTGTTGAAAAATAAAATAACAGTAAGTAAATATGTTTTAAATGCTTGTCTCCAAAATTCCATCACTCACGTTCTGGTAAAGTAGCTATCGCTTTACTTGAATGTCTGACTGACTTGACTGATTGATGACTGACGACTTACTGACTTTACTTATACTCGTCCAGTTTCAACGAAACTAACAAAAAAGGCGTGCAAAAATAATACTTCATGCTGACAATATGCACAGAGTTTGCGATGCCATGAAAGCCATGAAAATGAAAAATACTTAGCATGGCGGACTATTTAATGACCCATGTGACACCGGAATCAAAGGTTCAGTTCCCGGCGAGGCAGAAATTGAAATGATGACTATCAATTTCAGTTCATGTCCTTTTATGTATCCATGGTACCCACGACACAGGTAGGATTGGCTGTGTCTGTATGCGTGCGTGTCTGTATGTTTAAAACGTTCTTTTTTGTTTATTATTTTTTATTGCTATGATCTAAGTGCCTCTCGATTCCGAGAATAAACTAGATCTATAGTACGACATTAAAAAGGGTTAAAAAAATTGAAGAAACATATCGACCAATAGTCCATCCTATTTCTCACGTACATCTGCATTTTTGATATATTTCTAACAAAAACCGCAAACAAACGTCAGTTATTATGAGGGACTAAGCTTTGTACATTTTAGTAACGTTGTACAAAGCGTTTACATCAAGCACAAGCCCCGACGATGTTGACAAAATTAAAATTTTATAAAAAACATACATAACATCGAAACTCTGTATATTGCCTAAAGGATCTAGAGCAAGAAAATAGCGTCAAATAAACAAGAATTTCTTTTCATAATTTATCAAAGGCACGCGCCATAAAACTCGCCTTGTTGGGATAAGAATTCAGTATTAACAATTTGAAATTCTTGGGTTTTCGATAAGCTTTGCTTTTATACGTTGAAAATTCATGGCTTTTACGTTTCGGTGCTAAGTAAAATATAACATTCATGGAATCTTATTTTAACATTATGTACTTTATCTTAAAATCCTATTTCTGTTTTAAGTAAGCTATTTAAGACCAAATGACGTTGATTGTTTAAATCGACGATATCATTGTATTGTAAGTTAGTTATGACCTATAAGTATAGAGGACAGAATGATTCGAGTCCATTGAGGAATGAAGGATGACTTCATCATCTTTTTAAATCTTCTCAGACTTCTTAGATCTAAGTACTATTCAATATACCACCAAATTGTGGCCAAGTTTTTACACTGTGTTATTTCTTCATGACGTTTGTTTGTATCTGCTCACTTCAAGCTCAAGTAGACAAAAAATGTTTTTCATGACTCTGATGTCACTTAAAATATTTATTTATAGTATTTTAAATCATAATAAATATGTTTGATGTTATAACATGTTTTTTGTATAATAGTACCACAAATAACCACACAATAGACAAAAACAATACTAACCGTATAGATAAAGATGACGGGAAACTGCAAGAAGAACCAGATCCATCCATATTCATCAAACTGGAAGTACACTGTACACGGGTTGCCATTAAAGATGTAGCAAGCGAGGAAAGCAGAGAAGGATCCAGTGATGAGGAGGGATAAAGTGCCAACCAGAATTTCGTGTCTTTCGAGCTCAGGGGAAAGCCACTTGTTTGGCTGGATCTTCCACTCATGGGCTAAATGCCGCCTTCTCATGTAGAAATACCACTGGAAATAGAAAATGAAATTATAGTACAAACACCCTGGTTTACTGACATAGAATGATATTAGAAATTTACCCAGTAACTTTTAGTGTAGTCTGTGCGTGTAGTCCGTTTTGAATTAGCAGAATCTTTATGGCATACTTAGAGCATTTTTAATTTCACTAATGAATAACAGTGAAGCGCGCATGGCCCAGCGGTTAGCATAGAACGCAAACGATCTATGCAACTAAGCCAAATGGGTGCGGTCGGATGTGAGATGGGTGACCGCTAGTGGCAAAAAATTTCATGCGCGTTTCCGTGCTTCGGAGGGCACGTTAAGCCGTCGGTCCCGGTTGTTGTCGATAGATAACAGTCGTTAAAACCTTGTCGGAGGCCTTATGGGCGGTTTGAAAACATCCGACAGCGGGTTGGCCACTAACCCGCATCTCCACCAACCCGCATTGGAGCAGCGTGGTGGAGTAAGCTCCAGGCCTCCCCAATAATGGGGAGAGACCCGTGCCCAGCAGTGGGACGCATAAAGGGTTGCGGCCAATGAATAACAGTAGCGTAGGCATTTATGTCGTTAAGCTACTGAACAAATAAATTTGATAGAATTTCATCAGTGTTATCAAAAACGAGGCAAGAAAATTCACGAAGTTTCCGACAAAGAAATAAAATAGACCCTCTGCTTTTATAATCGTTTCATCCAAATTGAAGTGTAACTGCCAACCACAAAAAAGAGAGAAACACCGAAAATTGCTCCAGGGCAGTGACGTCGCCTTTACACTCGTTACATTTCGCTACACAATTGATAAAGTACTTTAGCGAAACTAAACAAAAAAATATTTTGACACTATTTTATCTTTGTATAATAAAGAAAAAAATACGTCAGTAAGAACTAAAAAAACTAATAAAGTAAGCATTTAAATATAAATTAACGCTAAAAATTAAGGATAAGACCATAAAAAATTTTGTGTGTTGTCAAAAACGAACAAAGGTACATTTGTGTTATTTTAATTTGTTATGTTCGATATCTCTCGTAAGTGATTGTATTAATCTTGAAATTGTTGAATTTGTTGAATTGAATGTATTAATCTTGATTGTATTAATCTTGAGATGTTGATAAAGATCGTAAACCATAAATTTACAGAAAAAACGATTTTTTTTTATTATATTAGCCGAAATAAAAATATAGCCTGTTCTGCCCCAAACAAAGAATTCTGAAGATAAACTAAGCCCAAAATCCAAAAAAAATGTTATGAAAATTTAAGAAAGTATTAAAGAAACCGACATACGCACACAAAACCTAAATCGGACGGTAGAACTTGGATGGATTGGAAATATTACTGCTGCTGCAGTAGAAATGATCTATCGTGACTGTGCAATTATTTTGTATTTCAGTTGTTATATGCTGGTAAATTGAGAGTCCGAGGAGTTCTTTCTTTAATATATGTACTTTGATAACAATATTACAATTTTTCAATAACAATTTTAGAAATACTACTGTTCCGTCTCACGTTACAACTCCTAATGACCGCCGGTTTTGCAGTAATCAAAATTTCCTACATTATTTTAATTTTTCTGGAAGTGGGTATTTTAGAATATGTATTTATAGTCATATTTAGAAAATAAATCAGAACAGTCTTTATTATTGTTTACATGTACCTATAAATCGCTAACTACATACAAGAGTTTTGGCGCGAAGTCGAAATAGACATATTGTGGTCTTGTTTTAATTTTACTTTCTAAGTGTATTTTTGAGTTATTTCGGATAAATTTTGATGGCATTTTGTTCGATATAGGTTAGTTAAAGTGCACGAGTGTTGTGAATTAAAATAACAGTGCGAAAATATTGTTACGACTTTGAATACCTATATCTCGAAAACAAAGCGTCGTACAGCAAAACCCCAAAAACGCATAAATAGGTATTAGGTCTACTATCGAACAGTGAAGAAAGTTATCGAAAAATCGGTCATAAGAAAAACATCGATTTCTACGAGTAAACAAATCCGCGGTGAGTACGTACGTATATATAGCGTACATGTATAGGTTGTTTACATCGCGGGTCGCGGCTATTGTTTGACAGTACATAGTGTATAATAATAACTAATAACATAAAGGAAGGTTCGGGACGGGTCTATTGTATTTGGTGGTTCGGGAAATTTCTAGAGAACCATGGGTGGCCGTATATAAGGCACGCGCCGAGCCGAGACTGGGCAGTTTATTTCTGGAAGTGAAACCGAAGCGATCTCTACTAAGCGACAAGGAAGAATTATTTCGACGACTCAAGCGAAGATATTGGACTATAGTGATTGTGCATTGTGATTCGGACTCTGTTAAGTGGATTTTTGTGGAAGCTGACAATAAACGCCTTCTACGTTACCAACGGCATTTTCATTACCCATAGCGCGTAACAATTGGTGTCAGAAGCGGAATGCCGTTAGTACAACGAGACGAAGAGGGGCGCACTCCGAGGACCAGGAGACAGGTCGGTATGGATGCTGCGCGACAACTTGCGGCTGAAGGGGAGGACGAGACCGCTGCGCCGGGGTCGTCGTCAGGGGCAACCGCAGCACCGGCTCCGACAATGGATATGGCAGCGCTACTGTCCGCCATACAGGGGATGCAAGAAAAGATGCAGGCCAATCTAGAAGCTAGACTAGAAGCTAGCCAACGGGAACAGGAAGCCATCCGCCGCGAACAAGAAGCCAGCCGTCGCGAAATCCAGGAACAGATCCAGGCCAGTCAAGAAGCCAGCCGTCGCGAAATCCAGGAACAGATCCAGGCCAGTCAAGAAGCCAGCCACCGCGACCAGGAAGCCAGCCGTCGGGAAATCCAGGAGCAGATCCAGGCCAGCCGCGAAATTGTCATCGACAAAATTAATAGTGGGCTGACTGGACTTGGGGAAAAGCTCAAAGAGGTGCAGCAGGAAGTAAAGGAAATTACGCTGAGGAAATTACGCTGCTCTAATGGAAGCGCTAGAAACTCGCTATGGCGAGAAACACTTAGAATATGTGTATCGAGCCCAGCTTCGAGAGAGGACCCAGAAGCCCAACGAGAACCTCCAGCAGTGGGCAACGGAGGTTGAAAGGCTTGTAAGGCGTGCTTACTCTTCGACACCAGGGAATATCGAAGTGTACTTACTGCAGGCATTTGTCGACGGGATACGAGATTTGGAGGTCAGGGCTGCTGTGCGTCTGGGCCATCATCAGTCTCTAAAGAATGCTTTGGCACATGCCCTGGAAGTCGAAGCCGTGAGACAGGATGCAAGGTACCACAAAGTAAGAGAAGTGGTCACGGAGCAAAAGAAGCCACGTTTTATCCCCACCTGCTATGGTTGCGGCGAAAAGGGGCATATTCGCTTAAAGTGCCCCAAGAAGAAAAGAAGATGGGTTTCTGACTCGGAAACCCAAGTGGACGAGTTGCCGTTAAACTAGATGTCGCCAGGGCCACGGGGCGGGCGCTGGTTGGTCAATTTAATGCCCCCTGTATTACAATCAACCAAGTTTGCAACGGAAACAGCTTAACACTTGAGGGTATTGTGAATAACCGGAATTGCCAATTCACTGTGGATACGGGAGCCTCTTGTTCAATTGTGAAGCCTGAGCTACTTCCTAGGACCATTCAGTGGACCAAGCGATCCCCAGCACACCGACTTCAAACGGCAACCGGCCAACCAGTTACCGTCCTCGGCAATATAGACGTCGATTTGAAGATTGGTGACCGTGTATACCGACATCCAGTTTTAATTGCCAGTATCACCGATGATTGCATATTGGGACTGGACTTCTTAAGGAAAGAACAGTGCGTTGTTGACGTACGGAAAGGGGTTTTGAGGTTCCCTGATCAAGAAGTATGTCTTAATGGATCTGAACCATGCAATCTTTACTGCTTGAAGGACACTGTACTAGCACCCAGATCGGAGTCTCTAGTGAAAGTGAAATTCCCCTCGAGGGTTAAAGTAAGAAGATGCGTGATTGTTGAGGACACCGGAAGTAACCATAGCTTGATTACTGCGAGAACTCTACTCATGTCCAAAGGAGTATCGACGGTTCGGGTTCTCAATATGAGTAACGAGGAAGTTCATTTAAAGAAGAACAGCTTAATGGGAAGATGCGAGGAAGTGAAACTTCTTAGACAGCTGAGAAATATCAGAGCAGTACAGCCAGAGAGACAAAATAGTGCTGATATTGTCGGTCAACTTCTTGAAGCTTCTAAGGAAAACTTATCTACTTCCGAGCAACAGCAGGCATGCGAACTCCTATCAAAATTTAAAGACATTTTTGCAAAGGACTGTGATTTCGGACGCACGGGACTCGTCAAGCACCAAATCGACACCGGGGATGCTAGGCCCATTAAACAAAGACCTCGAAGGATACCATGGGCAAAAGAAAGAGAAGTCACTGAGCTCGTCAAAGACATGGCTAGTAACGGAATTATCGAACCTTCTACAAGTCCGTGGTCTTCACCAGTTGTCTTGGTAAAGAAAAAGGACGGAAGCACAAGGTTTTGTGTAGATTACCGGATGCTGAATAACGTTACCAAAAAGGATAGTTATCCCCTGCCTCGAATAGATGACACGCTGGACATGCTCAGTGGTATGAAGTGGTTCTCAACCATTGATCTCAAGAGTGGATATTGGCAGGTGGAGATAGATCCCAAAGATAAGGAGAAGACAGCATTCAGTACAGGAATAGGAAACGGTCTATGGCAATTCAAAGTTATGCAATTCGGCTTGTGTAATGCACCCGCCACTTTCGAACGTCTCATGGAAAGGGTAATGGTGGGCCTCCTTGGAGACGTATGTTTGGTCTACCTTGATGACATTATCATCATGGGGCGTACTTTTAAGGAACACCTGCGGAATATGGAAAGGGTCTTTACACGGCTTAGGAACGCCAACCTTAAGCTAAGCCCGAAGAAATGTGCCCTCTTCAAGAAAGAAGTGAGCTATCTTGGGCACATAATTTCCCCGGAAGGAGTTAAAACCGACCCAGAGAAGATTAAGGCTGTGCAGGACTGGCCTACTCCGAGGAATAAATCTGAAGTACGTTCATTTCTGGGTCTGTGTACGTATTACAGACGTTTTGTAAATAAATTTTCAGATATAGCCAGGCCATTACATCGTCTTACGGAAGAAAAACGAGATTTTGTCTGGGATTCGACTTGTGAAAATGCTTTCAGAGAGCTAAAACGTTGTTTGTGTGAAACGCCTATATTAGGATATCCAAGTCGCGATGGGAGATTCATCGTGGACACGGACGCGAGTAATACTGGAATCGGCGGCGTTTTATCACAGATACAAGGCGAGCACACTGTAGTGATAGCATACTTCAGCAAATCACTCTCGAAACCAGAAAGAAATTACTGCGTTACTCGTAGAGAGTTACTTGCTGTGGTCAAGGTCTTGCAACATTTTTCGAAGTACCTTATTGGTCGCCAATTTACACTACGGACAGATCACGCAGCGTTACAGTGGCTCCTGCAGTTTAAAAATCCTGAAGGTCAAGTGGCACGATGGCTCGAGCAACTGCAAGAGTTTCATTTTGTTACGGAACACCGAAGTGGAAAAGGACACAGCAACGCCGATGCCTCATCACGAAGACCTTGTCCTGAAGATTGCAAACACTGCCAGAAACAGGAAACCATAGGACATGTTAAATTAATAAGGACACAAGGTTTAGACGATGAATGGACCAACGAAAACATGAAGAAAGCACAAGAAGAAGATGATGACCTACGGTTAATACTGGACTGGAAACGAAGTGAGAACAAACCCAGCTGGAATGATGTGTCAGCATGTAGCCCAGTCACTAAAAGCTATTGGGCTCAATGGGACACCTTAGTCTTGGAAAATGATGTCTTACATAGAAGATGGGAATCTAACACCGGAAAAGAAGTAACCCTACAGATCGTAGTACCAAGAAGTATGGTGTCGTCCGTCCTAAGGCACATTCATGATGGAACTTCTGGTGGGCACCTTGGCGTGAAGAAAACGCTAGTAAAGTTGCGAAGAAGATTCTATTGGGTACATTGTCGCGAAGATGTGGAAGACTGGTGCCGAAAAGGTACAGCTTGCGCTTCAGTCAGAGGTCCCCAAACAAGAAGTAAAGGCAAATTAAAGTTGTATAACGTTGGAGCACCTTGGGAGCGTATAGCTATTGACGTAGCTGGGCCATTTCCAGTAACCGAAGATGGAAACCGATACATCGTAGTTGTGCAGGACTATTTCACCAAGTGGCCTGAAGTATTTGCCACTCCCAATCAAGAAGCACACACCGTGGCTAAAAAGCTCGTGCAAGAAGTAGTCTGCCGATATGGTGTACCTATGGAAATCCATTCGGACCAAGGACGTAATTTCGATTCGGGGCTTTTCCAAGAAATGTGCAGTTTGCTGGGCATGCATAAGACGCGCACGACTCCTGCTCATCCACAGTCAGACGGTATGGTCGAGAGATTCAACCAAACGTTGGAAAATCACTTGGCTAAGGTAGTGGATGAACATCAAAAAGATTGGGACCAATACATACCTCTGTTCCTTATGTCGTATCGTTCGGCACTCCACGACAGTACAGGATTTACTCCAGCAAGGGTGAACTTTGGCAGAGAAATGAGGCTTCCGATAGACGCCATTACTGGCACTCCACCGGATGGTCCCAAGATTGTGACGGAGTACGTAAGTGATCTTCAATACCAGCTAAATGAGGTACACAAGATGGTTCGGGAGAACAGCTTGAAAACCAGCACAAGCATGAAAACCCGATACGATAGGAAAGCCAATTCCAAGGGGTTTGAAGAAGGAGTTCTAGTGTGGTTTCACAATCCGCAGAGGAAAAAGGGGAAGTCCCCGAAATTACAACCTCGCTGGGAAGGACCTTACACTGTTGTCACAAAGATTAACGACATCACGTACCGGATTAAGAAGGGTCCCCGCGGCAAGCTAAAAGTAGTACATGTAGACCGACTAGCAAAATACTACGGAAAGAATCATGCTCGGGACGAGCATGACTAAGGAGGGGGTAATGTTACGACTTTGAATACCTATATCTCGAAAACAAAGCGTCGTACAGCAAAACCCCAAAAATGCATAAATAGGTATTAGGTCTACTATCGAACAGTGAAGAAAGTTCTCGAAAAATCGGTCATAAGAAAAACATCGATTTCTACGAGTAAACAAATCCGCGGTGAGTACGTACCTATATATAGCGTACATGTATAGGTTGTTTACATCGCGGGTCGCGGCTATTGTTTGACAGTACATAGTTATGGATACCTCTCAACCTACAGCCCTAGATTAATTAGAATAGACAACCTTAGTACGTATCATGTATCATTCTGAGTATTTGTAACAGCTCAGCATTACGGGATCACCGGATGAGCCCACCATGTAAGAGATTGTGTAAGTAACAAGTAATAAAGTAGCCTCCAAATCGGCAATACGTTTTTATTTCTTTTATTTAATTTAATATTCCTCGGTCAAATCCTGAGACTAAGTTTATATTTATACGCTCAAACCAAAAGTGGCGCAGCCGGCACGATTTTCTCATAAAAAGCCGTAGTTAGCGCATTTTTCCGACGTCAAAATTCGTCCAGAAAAATAAGGCTTCAAAACTACGAAACTAGAGAAAATCCGACGAACCAAATAAATATTCTTTTGTGTTGTGGAGTGTGAAAATCATCGAGTATGGGAGTAACAAGCGGTTGGTGAGTAAAAATTTTCGCCAGTCCCTTCTTTCCTTAAATTCCTCCCGTATAATTCATTAATTTTAAATGTTATAATTGAGATCAAACCTTGCTCGTGTAACAATATCTTAGTTAGACAAGTCTGTATGGAATTCTACGGTCTTATCTCTATTTAATTCTTAGAAATTATTTACCAGCGAGTATGAAATGATAGAGACGTAATTTAAATATCGCAATTGATACTGAATTAAATTGTAAAATTATAGATTAATGACAAACAATAATCATTTAAAACTCAGTGATAATTGTAATATACTTAATTATACATTTTTTGTTTGTCCTTTTACATTTAATTAAATCTTTTACATTACTTTTACAAAAAATATTTTTATACAAATTTATACATTATTCCCCAATATTGTTGTGCTTTATTTGTGCATTTTATTGTTTTATATGTGTGTGTAAAATAAATTGTGTTAGATTTTAATTAAAGTGAGTTGCTTCCTCTAAATAGTTTACTACTCTATAACCATGACTACTACAACAATCGAATCAATACCAAAAGAAATTATCGACTTAATTCCGTTGTATAATGGTGATAAAAGACAGTTAAACCTTTATTTGCGAAAATCTCAATATGTGGTTGATCGATTTAAAGGGAGTGTAGAACAAAATCTTTACGTTTTTAATGCTATTACGAGTAGACTTAGAGAGGATGCAGCTGCGCTTTTATCGGAACGCGAAGATATTGTGACATGGTCCGCGTTAAAACAATTACTAATACAACATTTTGGAGATCCGCGTAGTGAAGCGTGTATTAATATAGAGTTAGAATCCTTGAAAATAAAAAACGGTGAAAGTTTTTTAGAATTTTGTAACAGAATTCAAAGTGTTCGTTCGTTATTAATTTCAAAAGTGAATACAATCGATAAGGAGGAAATAAAACGTGCTAAATTGGTTATTTACAACAATACGGCATTAAATGTATTTTTATATAACCTTCCTGAAAGTATGGTGCGTATCGTTAGGCTTAAATCGCCCTCAACTCTGGAGGAAGCCTTAAGTATTGTCCTTGAGGAAGTTAATTTTGTAGAGCAATATAATGCGCGCAATCGTATCCATGGTAGTAACCAAATTTCGGGATCGGGTTCAAGGTTATCGATGAACAATCCGAATGTGAATAAACCTTTGTTGCCTTTTCATTCTAAATTTAATTTTATTAACCCCCAAAATGAACAAAAATGGATACCTCGAGTTATGGGCCAAGGTCAAATGTCCAGACCGGTATTTGGGTATCGTCCACAAACGGGGATACCAATCCAACAGTTTGGTTATAGACCACTACAGCAGTTTGGCTTTAGACCGCCTCAACCGGTTGGCTATAGGCCACCTCAACAGTTTGGTTATAGACCACCCTTGCAGTTTGGATATAAACCACCCCAGCAATTCGGCTATAAACCACCCTTACAGTTCGGATATAAACCACCGCAACAATTCGGTTACAAACCACCACTACAACAAATTCAATCAAATAACCATTTTAGTGCCCAAAACCAAGATGTGTCAATGCGTACGGCTCCATCGAAACCTAAGCCACAAGGTTTTACATTAAATGAACTCAGTGTGAACGGTTATGATTATGAATGCAGTCCGTACGAATATGAATGTTATGACGAAAATTACAATTACATGACATCAAATGACTGTGACTATTCGAACGACTTTAACGACACGGATAATTACAACGTACCTTATGATGAATCAGAATCAGCAAATTTTGATCAGGATTTTCAGGAGAAAGCCTCGATCAAAGACAAGAAATCCTAGAATTAAATTGTGATCCTAATCTAAAACTTCCCTACATTTATTTAGAAGAAATAGACGCAAAAATGATGATTGATACTGGCAGCATGAGATCTTTTATAAGTCCTAGAAAAGCTTATGAATATTTTAATGACTATATTAGAAATGAAAATTTTGTAGTAGTAAGCACCCATGCATCCAGTAGACACGATAAAGTGATCGATATTCCCCTTTTACCCACTTTTGCGACAGATATATGGCATACATTTTATATTTATGACGTTGATGCACGATATGACGGCCTTATTGGTAATGACCTTTTACAACAATTAGGCGCAGTAATTGATTTAAAGAACCAAATATTAACTACTAGTTCTACTTGTATACCGATAATAAATAATAATTTAAATTATATAGTTGATATACCATCACGAACAGAATTTCGAGTAAAATTACCTGTCGATCAGTATTCAGGTGAGGCCATACTTGACTACCAGGAGTTTGAGAATGGTCTGCGTATGCCTAGCGCTATAGTAAACTGTGTGAATGGATATGCTTATACAGTAATTCAGAATAGTTCTGACAGTCAAAAGAGACTTAATATTAAATGCCCATTTGCCGTAACCATGTATGAAGACAATGAGTGTATTGTAAATTTTACTGATAATAATACTGACTTACAAACGGACATATTACTAGATAATAATTTAAGTAAACTCAGACTTGACCATTCAAACGAAGAAGAACGTGAGAAAATTTATAGACTGTGCAAGGAGTACAAAGACATATTTTATTGTGACCAAATTCCATTGACATTTACTAATTCTGTAAAACATCGTATAAGAACTAAAAACGATGACCCTATTTATGTGAAACCTTATAGACAAGCTCCGTTTGTCCAAAACGAAATTAATCGACAAGTTGACAATTATTAAAAGACAATGTTATTCAAGAGTCTCACTCTCCCTGGAATGCTCCAGTTCACCTAGTGCCTAAAAAGATGGACGCATCTGGTGAAAGAAAATATAGAATGGTAATTGACTTTAGACGACTTAACGAAATTACAATTGACGACAAGTACCCACTACCGAATATTCATGACCTTTTTGACAAATTAGGAAAAAGTACATACTATACTACGCTTGATTTAGCAAGCGGGTATCATCAAATAGAGTTAGACGAGAATGACAGACAAAAGACAGCTTTTTCCACACAAAATGGACGTTTCGAATTCCTTAGAATGCCGTTTGGGTTAAAAACAGCCCCAGCCACATTCCAGAGGACAATGGATAACGTTTTGCGTGGATTACAAGGACTTCACTGTATGGTATATTTAGACGACATTATTGTATATGGAAATAGCCTTGATAATATGATCCAAAATTTAAGGACTGTTTTTGACAGACTAAGAGCCACTAACATGAAAGTTCAACTGGACAAATCAGAGTTTTTACGTAAAGAAGTATTATACCTTGGACACAAAATTACCAAAGAAGGACTTAAACCTAACGATGATAAAATTACAGCCGTGCTAAACTACCCTATACCAAAAACGACCACTGAAATTAAAAGTTTCCTTGGGCTAGTAGGTTACTATAGGCGTTTTATTAAAGACTTTGCAAAAATTACCCAACCATTAACATCATGTTTAAAAAAGCGTAACAAAATTTTGATAGACCAAAAATACATTGACGCATTTAACAAATGCAAGGAACTTTTGACACATGCCCCTTTATTACAATATCCCGATTATGACAAACCTTTTATACTTACAACAGACGCGTCGAACGTAGCTCTGGGTGCAGTTTTGTCGCAAGGAACCATTGGCAGTGATAGACCTGTTGCGTATGCTAGTCGCACCCTTAGCGATACCGAGTCCCGTTATAGTACTATCGAACGCGAATTGCTTGCTATTATATGGGCAGTGAAACATTTTCGACCGTACTTGTATGGTAGAAAATTTTATATATATACTGATCATCGACCATTAGTATGGCTTCGTTCTCTGAAGGACCCTAGTAGTAAACTGACGCGCTGGAGACTTCGCTTACAAGACTATGACTTTGAATTAATTTATAAAAATGGCAAACAGAACACCAACGCCGACGCCTTTTCTAGAATCAAAATAAATGCCTTAGGCGAAGATGACGATAATCAATCACTTGTAGTTAATGTTGACGAAAATTATATAAATAGTGTAGTTACAGAGAAATCCGGATCTAAAGACATGACAGACAGTGACTCAACTACAATAACTATATCAGATCCAAGTAGGACAGCCAGCATCAGTAGCATAGAATTCGTAGATGAAAACATTAATGAACATGCAGTGCTACCATCCGAATCCAGTAAATCAGATACAGTTCATTCAGCTTTAAATAGCTCTACAGGAATGCCTATTTTACATGAAGCCATAGACACTAAGCCAAATCAAATTTTAGTTTTCTCATGGCTTAAAAATAAGATGCAAGTCAAGGATCTCTCCCGTGAAAAACAGAAAATACTAGAGGTTTACTTACCAACAGATAACCTAGAGTTGATAAAGGAATTTTTAATACAATATATAAAACCAAAAATTAAATATTTTATTTATTTTAATGAAAAAGAACATCGCAAATTATTTAGTAATGTAATAACTCAACAAATTAAGGAAGGCATTAATGTTTACGAATGTACTGAGCGAGTAATATATGTTAATAATGAAGAAGAGCAAAGAGATATAATAATTAGATACCACGAAGGAAAGACATGTCATCGTGGCATTAAAGAGACGTTAGTTAGGATTCGTAGAAATTATTATTGGGATAAAATGCAGGAAACAGTAACAGCAATTATAAATAGTTGCGAGGCATGCCGTAAAATGAAGTACGATCGAAGACCTATCAAACCTGTTTTACAACTGACACAAACTCAAAATGCTCCATTTCAGGAAATATTTATAGATCTTTTTAGTATCGAAGGTAAAACTTATCTAACTCTTATAGACGCATTTAGCAAACTAGGACAGGCTATTGAAATTCCTAACAAATCTACTCCAGAAGTCGTCCGTGGCTTGATGAAATATTTTTCTTACTATGGTATTCCTAGAAAGATAAGCTCTGATCCAGGTACTGAATTCAATAATCAATTAATGAAAGAATTTTTGAGCTTACATAAAGTAGAACTTCATATTGGTACACCTAACAATCCCAATTCCATGGGTCTGATAGAGCGATTTCACTCTACTTTAATTGAAATTTATAGATTGGCAAATTACGAAAAACGATGTACCGATGCGGCATCCACAATGATTTATGCAGTCATGGCTTATAACCATACGATTCATTCTGTTACGGAACTTACTCCATTCGAAGTTGTTTTCGGACATACCGATACCAGTAATCCGTATAGTATAGAGTTAGAGAAGCAATATTTTCAGAAAATTATTAAAGATCATGCTAAACGAATAAAAACAGTATATAAGCATCTAGCAGACAAAATGGTAGCGATTAAAGAAAAGCATAGGCAAAGGAAAGGTGGTGAAGTTGTTAGGTTTGACGAAGGTGAGAGTATTTTTGCAAAAGATGTTAATAAGCGTAAAAGTAAAGATAAACCAAGATACGTAAAGGCAAAAGTTGTAGGTCAAGCTGAAAGAAATGTTTTACCTATACAAATAGGAGAAAGAATTTCTAAAACTCCTATTAAGAATGTCAAACGCCCTCCACAGGTGGTGTGGTGCCCTACTGATAGCGATGCCCGCGCTGGCCCTTCATCTGCAAAACCTTGAAGGAAACCCTGGAATATTTCCGGTAAAGAAAGGTGAAGCACATATTCAAACTGGTCATTGGACCATAATAAAACTCGTATGTTTAGAACAGATTTATAATGATTTAAATCACGTGTCATCGAACTACCAAAAAATGTGTACACTTATTGATTGGAACGCATCGTATTCTCAAGAGTTAACGGATATGAAAATACATACGGAATTTATGCGCGATATGACTATTGAAAAATACCGACAACTTGTTCCGCAGAAACGTTTTAAAAGAGGACTTATAAATCCATTGGGTTCTGTTATAAAATTGATAACTGGTAACTTAGATCACGATGATGCCATTAGATATGATAAACTGATTACTGAGCTTAATCATAATCAAATTATTATTTCAAAAAAATTATTAATAGTCTCCAAGATGTTTGACAGTTTTGTAAATGTAACTGAAACGATAAGTCAGAATACTGTAAATCTTCATAATCGCCTAACAAAGATTGAACTGCTTTTGAAAGATTTAAGTACTAAACAAAACGATTGGATTTTCTTAACTTACCTCACAGGATTATTTTCGATATTTACAAGTAGTTTTCGTACTATCTTTGCTAGGCTAAGTGAAATTGAAACAGCATTAGCATTAAGTAAAGTCTCAATTTTACATCAATCAATTGTAAACTCTACAGAATTATTGTATCACTTAAAATTGATTTCCAACTATGGGAGTTTAATATATCCACCATTAGATGAAAATTTGTTAAAAATTGAGGAGACTGTTTGTGTAAAATCTTTTATTAAAGATAATCAGATAACTTTTATAATGGAAATTCCACTTACCGATAAGTCATCGTATAATTATTTTAAGATTTATTCCTTACCGATTTTCCACGAATCTGAAAACAAAACCTTAACTATAATCCCCAAATATCCTTACCTTCTGGCGAAAGGAATAAAATACTTACCTCTTGTAAAACCCTGTCAACCGCTGTCTGCTGGCGATAAATACCTCTGCACAATAGACAATCAAGCCTTATACTATGAACTTACCTGTATAGAGCAGCTGATGAAATTCGACAACGATCATACACGTTGCGATCAGCGTGAAATTCAAATCGAGGAAGTTAGAGCTCAGGAAGTCAACGAAGGCAGCTGGCTCCTATATAGTAGATTGCGAACGACACTTACTAAGCAATGCGGTGAAGAGATCGGTAAACAGCTTGTTTTTGGCACTTACCTGATAACGATGGATGAGCCTTGTGACCTGGAAATCCATGGAATTCACCTCCGTCGAAGTATAATTGTAGAATCAGAAACTGTAGAAGAAATTCCCATTATCTCACTGCCCCAGTTGTACGTAAATGCTACTCCATCAAAAGGAAGTGTAGTGAATATGAAAGGTATTAATTTAGACGAAGTGAAATATATGGCCTTTTCTTTAAAGCATAGTGAAGTGATCGAAAGTGTTTTAAATAAACGAAATGACTTTAGCTTCAGTGAAAATCTAGGATTCGTAACATTAGGTTTAGTAATTTCCAGTTTAGTTTTATTTTTGGTTTATATAATTTGGCTAAAATCGCCAAAATGTTTTATGTGTAAGAAAAATTATCGGAATGATTCTAAAATCGAACCTGCCGATAATTTTCCTCTTAAGGTGGGAGGAGTTATGGATACCTCTCAACCTACAGCCCTAGATTAATTAGAATAGACAACCTTAGTACGTATCATGTATCATTCTGAGTATTTGTAACAGCTCAGCATTACGGGATCACCGGATGAGCCCACCATGTAAGAGATTGTGTAAGTAACAAGTAATAAAGTAGCCTCCAAATCGGCAATACGTTTTTATTTCTTTTATTTAATTTAATATTCCTCGGTCAAATCCTGAGACTAAGTTTATATTTATACGCTCAAACCAAAAGTACATAGTGTGTAATAATAACTAATAACATAAAGGAAGGTTCGGGACGGGTCTATTGTATTTGGTGGTTCGGGAAATTTCTAGAGAACCATGGGTGGCTGTATTTAAGGCACGCGCCGAGCCGAGACTGGGCAGTTTATTTCTGGAAGTGAAACCGAAGCGATCTCTACTAAGCGACAAGGAAGAATTATTTCGACGACTCAAGCGAAGATATTGGACTATAGTGATTGTGCATTGTGATTCGGACTCTGTTAAGTGGATTTTTGTGGAAGCTGACAATAAACGCCTTCTACGTTACCAACGGCATTTTCATTACCCATAGCGCGTAACAATATGTTGTTTCTGCATGCCTCCAGAATTCTATTGCTCACGTTCTTGTAAAAAAGCCATCGCTTTACTTGAATGTCTCACTGACTTGACTGACTGATTACTAACGACTTACTGATTTTACCTATTATTACTCGTCCAGTTTCACCGAAACTGGTAAAAACGTGTTGCAAAAATTATACTTGACGCTGGCAATATGCAGAGTTTGCTATGCCATCATTGAAGAAAAAAAACTACATACAACCACAGGAAAGTCGCAACTTGTTATCCAAGATTGAGTACAAATTTCCATCAGCTGCAGATTTCCATCAGATCCCTTAACTTCATTTAATGCTTTCTATGCCGCGTACTTGTTTACTTCTTCGTATCCTTAAAATCGTGAAAAGAGCTAAAGCCAGTGACTCCCCACGTGCTGGCGTGTTGGTCACGGTTACGAAGACATTTTATTAGTACGTTTGCACTTCACCGATAAGATTGCCAAGTTCGCGTCCTAGGATATGCGATAAGCAGCTGTAAACTACGTCAGTGGTAATCTCAATAAATACTCTGATTATCTAATACCAATAACTCACCACATTCTTGCGATAGATACGGAATAAGATACTTTAGAATAATAGAATAATTACTTTAGATTTTTTTCATTTATTAATGAAAAAATATTTTATTTTCACAAATATTGGCAGGAAATAAATGTAATTAAATTTTATATTTTTGTATAGGTACACTTTGTATTTACAAAGTGTACAAAAATATAAAAAAAATAGGTTTTTTGATCGGAGTTTTATAATGATACGAGTAGTTAGTTAAAATATTAAAAATATTTAATTTATATTATCCCTGCTTCCCTACTATTATTATAAATTCGAAAGTAACTTTGTCTGTCTGTCTGCTACGCTTTCCCGCTTATACTACTGAACTAACTTTCATGAATTTTGGAACACAGATAGAGTGAACCTTAGGAAAGGACATTATGATAGTTTTTATCCTACGGGAACCTATAAAACGGATCCACTGGCGGACGATACATGCATCCACGAAGCCGCTGGCGGAAGGAAGTGTCAGTACTTTTGATGCTCTGAAGTATATTTACATGATAACAATTTTTTTCATGTCAAATTTTATTCGACTATGACAAGTATTACTACAAAATCAGCACTACAAAAATAATTAATTTCCAAGAATCAAATATAAAGAAGCGCTAATTTTAAAAGGGTCCTTAAGTACGTTGTAGAAGAAACAGTAATTTATAGCACCAAATTACGTAGTAACAATTTGAGATAATTTTCAAAACTCTAGAATATTATTTTCTAATGAAAATGTTTACTGTAGCAGTTATTTAAGTAACTTAGTCAAAGTTTACCTAATTCTAAGATAGAGAAAAAAGCTCTTTAAGCGTAATACATTTTATATTTTTATTTAACATAGCTGTGCCCGCGACGTCGTCCGCATGTATAAAGACTTTTATAAAATGGATTGATTAAAAATTAAAGATTATTTATTTGCATTGAATAAGTAGTAGGTAGATTATTCTTACATTATAGTGAAATCACTTATAATACAATGTTCATATGTTCAGAAGAAACCTAATGTATTTTTTCTAAATCCTTCAAACCTAAAACAGTAAGGAATGCTTACTGTACTGATCTTACTGTCCACTTTTCTCACGTTTCGCTTTTCTCGCGCAATCAGATTCTCTTTACAAATATGTACCTCGTTTATTAAAGTTAAGAGATACTGCTGTGCCCGTGGCTTCATCTATGTTAAAAATAGTATCTTTAGTAAATTGGGTGAATTTATACTGCAAAGAATGTATAGACTCATTATATATACATAGCTTTAACCTACTGCAGAAAAGAGGTGCACTATACAACTACTTGTAGTTGGGAGATAAAATATCTAAACATACACGTGCTTAGGATTAAACAATCGGAAAAATAATTGTAAGGTCAATTAATAAACTATAGGTTTAAAACTTGCGGACAGCAGTTTGGTCATAACTCATAAGTCATAACTCATATAACATTGTGAAAACTAAAGCAGAAGGCAGGGTCTCTACACAGTGTGCTATCTGTATTTGGAAATAAAGAATATTTTTTTAAAGAATCTTTAAAGAATCCTTAATATCTCCATCAATCAACGTGTGTGGATGAGCCCTCAGCCCGTACGCAATAAAGAGACGCAAAAAATGAGTTAAGTTATCATTGGTCCAGTTAACAATGTTCAGCATCATACGTATACATCAAACCCAACGATGGGACAACCCGCGTGGCGCAATGTTTACCATGCCGAACTGCTAATCGAACTGTCCCGGGTTAGAATCCGGGCGAAGCCGAAATTTCAATGATGAGCTTAAACTGTTCTCGGTCTGGGTGGTTGTGTTTCTGTCTCTATGTGTGTTCATGGCACCCACGACACAGGGTATATCTCTATCTTCTCAGCAGTGCAATGCTAAAAAGGTTGCAGCTTGATATAATGTAGCGATAATAATCGTTTCAGCTGCAGCCTGTTCATAATCTTCCACCCCAAAAGAAGACTAATAAGCTGAGCAACTAACTCAATGGAGCCTGTGATGTAAGGTTCGGCGGAGGTAAGGCTCGCGATGCGCTTATTAGGTACCTACCTATAGTCTAGCCATTCTCGGCCAACGAAAGAAATTACAGTAAGCTGATCTAAGTATATTCAATATAGTCGACAATATTAGTGAGAGTTAAAAATAATTTTAGGTACTTAAATTTAAACTTTTATTTATGGTTTTGAATGGGCTGTTACCGAAACTTTCATACAAATTCCCCAAAGTGCCTTTTAAGTTTATGTCGCGTAGGTATTGTGTAAATGAACAAAACTTTTTTGTTTATCACCCGATTGATATGAAATAAACACTAATGTTACGGAAATTCATTCATCAATATATCAGTAAACACATCATTCAAAGAAGGGAAAGAATTTGAGAATGAAATATTAAGTTAAGGTTAATTATTGTACGCTTGAGATACCAACTTTCGAATCCATTTTATTTGCTATTGAGGGGTAGTTTTGAAAAAAGCTTAAATAGAATTCTTACTATGTTAGTAAAAATTACAAATACAAAATTATAAGTATATTACTCTGCACAAAAATATTCTGTACATCAAGTTTCGACACTCAATTTTCAAAGAGTTTCAAAGAAAATTGACATTTAAAGGATGAATTTCGGAAAATGCTCAAACATGTATTCTTTTATTTTGGTTACAAAATATTTGTACCAAATTTCAAGAAAATCTATTGAAAAAATCCAAGTTTTCCATACAAATTTTCATCGCTCATTTCACACCCTTAAAGGGTGATTTTTAAAATTATCTATAGCCTAAATGTTAGCGAGGACCAATATATATAAAACAAAAAAAGTTTCATCAAAATCCGTCCAGTACTTTTTGCGTGAAAAGCTAACAACAGACAGACAGACAGACAGACAGACAGACAGACAGACAGACAATAATTTCAAAACTTATATTTTTAGCTTCTGTTACTTATAAAAAGACCCCTAGAAGTATTTTTTTAAATTTATATGCAATGTACAGAATTGACCCTGCTTACAGTTTTATTATATGTATAGATAGCTGTGCCCGCGACGTCGTCCGCATGTATAAAGACTTTTATAAAATGGATTGATTAAAAATTAAAGATTATTTATTTGCATTGAATAAGTAGTAGGTAGATTATTCTTACATTATAGTGAAATCACTTATAATACAATGTTCATATGTTCAGAAGAAACCTAATGTATTTTTTCTAAATCCTTCAAACCTAAAACAGTAAGGAATGCTTACTGTACTGATCTTACTGTCCACTTTTCTCACGTTTCGCTTTTCTCGCGCAATCAGATTCTCTTTACAAATATGTACCTCGTTTATTAAAGTTAAGAGATACTGCTGTGCCCGTGGCTTCATCTATGTTAAAAATAGTATCTTTAGTAAATTGGGTGAATTTATACTGCAAAGAATGTATAGACTCATTATATATACATAGCTTTAACCTACTGCAGAAAAGAGGTGCACTATACAACTACTTGTAGTTGGGAGATAAAATTTCTAAACATACACGTGCTTAGGATTAAACAATCGGAAAAATAATTGTAAGGTCAATTAATAAACTATAGGTTTAAAACTTGCGGACAGCAGTTTGGTCATAACTCATAAGTCATAACTCATATAACATTGTGAAAACTAAAGCAGAAGGCAGGGTCTCTACACAGTGTGCTATCTGTATTTGGAAATAAAGAATATTTTTATAAAGAATCTTTAAAGAATCCTTAATATCTCCATCAATCAACGTGTGTGGATGAGCCCTCAGCCCGTACGCAATAAAGAGACGCAAAAAATGAGTTAAGTTATCATTGGTCCAGTTAACAATGTTCAGCATCATACGTATACATCAAACCCAACGATGGGACAACCCGCGTGGCGCAATGTTTACCATGCCGAACTGCTAATCGAACTGTCCCGGGTTAGAATCCGGGCGAAGCCGAAATTTCAATGATGAGCTTAAACTGTTCTCGGTCTGGGTGGTTGTGTTTCTGTCTCTATGTGTGTTCATGGCACCCACGACACAGGGTATATCTCTATCTTCTCAGCAGTGCAATGCTAAAAAGGTTGCAGCTTGATATAATGTAGCGATAATAATCGTTTCAGCTGCAGCCTGTTCATAATCTTCCACCCCAAAAGAAGACTAATAAGCTGAGCAACTAACTCAATGGAGCCTGTGATGTAAGGTTCGGCGGAGGTAAGGCTCGCGATGCGCTTATTAGGTACCTACCTATAGTCTAGCCATTCTCGGCCAACGAAAGAAATTACAGTAAGCTGATCTAAGTATATTCAATATAGTCGACAATATTAGTGAGAGTTCAAAATAATTTTAGGTACTTAAATTTAAACTTTTATTTATGGTTTTGAATGGGCTGTTACCGAAACTTTCATACAAATTCCCCAAAGTGCCTTTTAAGTTTATGTCGCGTAGGTATTGTGTAAATGAACAAAACTTTTTTGTTTATCACCCGATTGATATGAAATAAACACTAATGTTACGGAAATTCATTCATCAATATATCAGTAAACACATCATTCAAAGAAGGGAAAGAATTTGAGAATGAAATATTAAGTTAAGGTTAATTATTGTACGCTTGAGATACCAACTTTCGAATCCATTTTATTTGCTATTGAGGGGTAGTTTTGAAAAAAGCTTAAATAGAATTCTTACTATGTTAGTAAAAATTACAAATACAAAATTATAAGTATATTACTCTGCACAAAAATATTCTGTACATCAAGTTTCGACACTCAATTTTCAAAGAGTTTCAAAGAAAATTGACATTTAAAGGATGAATTTCGGAAAATGCTGAAACATGTATTCTTTTATTTTGGTTACAAAATATTTATACCAAATTTCAAGAAAATCTATTGAAAAAATCCAAGTTTTCCATACAAATTTTCATCGCTCATTTCACACCCTTAAAGGGTGATTTTTAAAATTATCTAAAGCCTAAATGTTAGCGAGGACCAATATATATAAATCAAAAAAAGTTTCATCAAAATCCGTCCAGTACTTTTTGCGTGAAAAGCTAACAACAGACAGACAGACAGACAGACAGACAGACAGACAGACAGACAGACAGACAATAATTTCAAAACTTATATTTTTAGCTTCTGTTACTTATAAAAAGACCCCTAGAAGTATTTTTTTAAATTTATATGCAATGTACAGAATTGACCCTGCTTACAGTTTTATTATATGTATAGATTTCAAACATCATGATCGGTATTTCTTCTCAGATTTAGGATTTCAATTCACTCATCAAGTACCTATGGCATGCTAGACAATAGTTTGTATAACTGTGATGCTACGGCGCTGAGACGTGGTCTTTTACAGTTAGCCTTTTCCATAAGCTCAGGGTCGCCCAGCGAGCGATGGAGAGGGCTATGCTTGGTATTTCTCTACACGACAAAATCCGTAATGATGAAATCCGTAGAACTAAGGTTACCGACATAGCTCTCAAAATCTGCAAGCTGAAGTGGCAATGGGCAGGTCATATAGTTAGGAGGACCGACAACCGATGGGGAAGAAAGGTCCTTGAATGGAGACCACGACTCGGCAAAAGGAGTACAGGCCGCCCTCCAACCAGGTGGACTGACGACCTGAAGAAGACAGCGGATTCAAAAGGCCCAGGACCGGGAGGAGTGGCGATCGTTAGGGGAGGCCTATGTCCAGTAGTGGACTATAAAAGGCTGATAGATGGATGGATGGATGGATGCTGTTAAAATATCGCACCTAAAATATCACGATCTTTTTATTCTTTCAAGAAAATATTATTGACTTCAGCCTGTTTGTATTCGTGTACTGTGTCTGGTCCAGGCGCGGACCCAGGGGGGGAGGGTCACAGGGGACATGACATGCGTAGACGGAAGGCGAAACAAAAGAATTTGGGACACCAAATTTCTTGGCGACCCCCTCCAAAATTGAAGGCTGCGACCGCGCCTGGTCTTGTCTCTCCTAATTGAAGAGACCTAAATGTTACTCTACAACGCTGCTCTATTGTGGGCGGTAGACTTTTTTAACAAGAACGACTCCGAAAACGTTTGACGAATGCGGTCTATCGATAATAACCGGGTCTACGTTCTACTCCAGCAGAAATAATAATGATTAGTAGCATTAGTTAACTTTAAAGCTGCAAATATTAATTTGTGGGTTTTCAAACTCATGATATTATAATATTTTCCGATAAAATCAAAATATAACACGCGTATCGCTGAAACTAATACCACTAAAACTTTATTTCAACAAATAAATTCCTAAGAACACGTCAATAACAGACAAAATAATTAGAAACCTTAGAATAATATAGAATGAGTGTCTTCATACAAGAGCACTGTCAAAATTGAAGCACTAAATAGATTCACACTGATGTCACATCTAACTAACAAAATATTTTTATTTTCACCAAATTAACTATAAAATACTACAAAATATTGAAAACTGCACTGTGAAAAGTTATGTTATTAGATCTCTTTTGGTTTCGGTAGATACGTGCGGCGTGCTTTAAAACCTTGAATACTACGAAGCGGCCTGCCTGCGGCCCGACGTTTGGTGCCATTAATGGCACCAATCAACATGCTTCAATTTGGGCGCGCGAACATGGTTTCTATAATGTAATTATTCTAAGTCAGAAACAGTAATTAACACAAGAAGAGCCCTTGTAAAGGCCGCATAAGATACCAGGAATTGCGAAACAAAATTATACAGTAGCACTGGAGGTAATTTTCAAAGCACTATAACATTAAATTTTGTAATGAACCTGTTTATTGTAGAGAATTTATGAAAAAAAGTCCTAAAGCATCACACCCGTCTGTGATGCTCTAAGAAAACAGTTTGTAGGGCTGGCTGCAACACTTTTTGCGTCCCACTGCTGGGTACGGGTCTCTACGGTACGGTGGAGATGCGGGTTACTGGCCAACCCTCTGTCGGATGTTTTCAAACCGCTCATAAGGCCTCCAACAAGGTTAAATGACTGTTATCTATCGACAACAACGGAGACGACGCGGCGACGGCTTAACGTGCCCTCCGAAGCACGGAAACGCGCATGAAATTTTTTGCCACTAGCGGTCACCCATCTCACACCCGACCGCGCCCGTTTGGCTAAGTTGCATAGATCGTTTGCGTTCAACGCTAACCGCCGGGCCATGCGTGCTTCAGTTTGTAGGGATAACATAGTATTAATAATTATTATTACTGTACTTTGCGTAACTTTCACTTCAATTCACCCCCTTAAATATTTTTAAGTCCGTTGAAGTAAGCAATCATTGTAAAATGTTTTGTAGCGACCTAGTATTAAATGGTAACCCACGGGGGTTACCAGTGAAGTACGGACTTCCCCGGGCGAACGATAATAGTTCTACCACCTACCAAATACATTTTTACATTTAATTTTATGATATTAAAATGGATTTAAACTTACGTGTAAAAACCCTCCAAGCGCGAAGTAGGTGCCAAACGATACTATATGAGCAAAGATGAAGATGACGCTGAAATTCTCCATCTTCAGCTTTTCTGATGTAAATAGCTTGTATATTTCTTCTGTGGTCATATTCCTATCGCTCTGTGTATGACCTGTGATCTGTTTTAGTGCTGTTACCAGGATTACCACCCATTCTCCTGAAATCACAATGAAAAAATGATGCAGAGGAATTATTGAATGTTATACTGAGCTTTTTTTTGACTGGAGTAGCAGACGAGCATGCAGGCCACGTGGTGTTAAGTGGTCGCTGCAGCCCATGGACATCTACATACAACCTCAAGCAAGCATAGGTAAGTTTTGTCTTTGGTCGTATGCAGTTGCGCTGCTACTCCGGAGGCTGGTGGTCGCCTCATGTAAGTGTGTCCGGCAACTGCACATTTCCACCGAAACACAATAGAATTGGTTCACGGCAGAAGTGGGTGCAGCGGTGGTACTTCCTCGGCTGAACGATAATAGTTCTACCACCTACAATATTAGTTTTAATGTACGGTGACATTATTAGTTTCATCGTACTCATTACGATTCAAAATGATATTCTTGTCGAATTTGTAAACTTTTGAGCCTTTCAAGTTTTTTCTTCTCCTAAAAATAATTTTAATCTGTAGGTACAATAAAAGTTTTTGTATGTTTATTTACTGACTGCAACGCTTATTGCGTCCCACTTCTGGGTCTCTTGCCTGTTTTCTCTCTCTCTCACTCTCTCTCTTCCCTGGAGGACTGGAGCTTAATATACCGCGCACCAATGCGGGTTGGTGTTTTATAAATTCCAATTATTTAATTTTAAATGTTATCTAATATTCCCGGTTGTTATCGATAGATAACAGTCGTTAAACCTTGTCGGAGGCCTTATGGGCGGTTTGAGAACATCCGACAGCGGGTTGACCATTAACCCGCATCTCCACCAACCCGCATTTGAGCAGCGTGGTGGAGTAAGCTCCAGGCCTCCCCAATAATGGGGAGAGACCCGTGCCCAGCAGTGAGATGCAGAAAGGGTTGCAGCCAATTAAATACAAATAAAAAATGCTTAAAAATATTTTTTCTTACTTAGCATAGAAAAACCTAAAAGCTAGCCTTGTAAATAACAATAGAGTAAAATATTATACTTCTCAAACAATCATAATAATACTTGCAAGAAAAATAAAGCTGCTTATAAACGGTTTTCTATTGTTTACTATAAAAGCAAACAACCCATGGAGAATTGTTTTCCTGTATTACCAATTTGAAGGAATTGTGGAATATCTGCGAAATACTCGGGAATATTTTCGGAGGTTTCGAAGAATACAGTAATTTTCAGGAAACTCTCTTTAAAGAACGACGCAAAATAATGGCAAATACGGACTTGAATCAAAACTTTGAAGCAATTGTAAATGTCTATGAGAGATTATCAAGTAAACGTTAAACTATAATAAACGTTCAACACTTACAGCCCCACAGTAAGGTAATTAATATCCTGTGTCGTGGGTACCATGGACACATACAAAGACAGGAACACAAACACCCAGACCGAGAACAGAAATTTAAACACATCATTCAAATTTCTGTTTCGCCGGGAATCGGACCCGGGACCCCTCGATTGACAGTTCGATATGGTAACCATTGCGCCACGAGGGTCAACAATAATTTCATAAATATAACAAAAAAAAATATTATTATCTACTCGTATGTTTCTAACTTCAAAGTGACGTTTTCTAACTTCAAAGTCGTATTACAGATAACGTAATACCCACTAATTATATACAAAACCTTGTATTGCGGAGGAAAAATTAGTTTACACTCTCTGTTTTTATGTGCGCCGAGAGCAACTTTTAGGGCGCAGTTCTGTTGACTGCCATTCCTTTATAATGATGTTTTCCATCACCTAGGATGCTTCAGACTTATAAAAATTTTCGGAATATCAAGACCACCAATCCACAATTAGTCGGCGTGGTGGATTATGACCTCAATTCCTCTCAATTCTGAGAGTAAGTAAATGATCAGTGAGTATAAAAAATGGCTGAACAAAATGTAACTCAACATGTTGATTGAATAGTTTGGGTCTTCAGTTCCAATATTCATCAATATCGAGTTTTTCAGTATCTTCTATTTTAGAAAATATTTGACTTTGCTCGACTATTGGAAAAATCGCGCTGTCAAATTAAATTAAATTATAAAGCCAAATATTTAACACTAGTTATCCGCCAGCGGCTTCGCCCGCGTGGACCCGTTTAATGGGTCCCCGTAGGATAAAAATAACCTATGTGCTATTCCAGGCTTCATTGCTATATTAAAATCATAGACGTTTAGCCAGTTGCTTCAACCGCGTTGACCATATTACCAGTTTTCACGTAGGAATGAAGCATTATCCCGCGGTAAAAAGTAGCGTATACTAGGGATGAATCAAGGTGAATGTAGCTTTCTAATGGTCAAAGAATTTTGGAAATCGGAACAGTAGTTTTTGAGTTTATTCAACACAGACATACAAAAATACAAATCTTTCCTCTTTATAATATTAGTATGTATAGATTTATGATAGTTTTACAGATGGATCTTTTAGAATTGATAAGCCTCTCGATACCTTTGTATTGTGATATTGTTGAGATATTTTCATTTAGTACATGGTTACCGAATTGATAACAAGAGTAAAATCTTGGTCTTAACATAAATTGTTTATATTGATATTTACGTCAAATATATCATTGTTTATGAGGAGAATTAAACTGTTTATGAGTAAATAATGATAAGTCACAAATGTCTAGTGACCTATATTCGCATTCGCACTTGTATCACAAAGAAAATTTTTTGCGTGCTTATTTATCACTTATTACGGTCATTGCAAATATTCTTATACTTTCTTGCAATTTCACTAATAATATTTCTTAACATTTCATTACATTGTTACTACTAAAACTTGAATGCCTGAGTCACATTACACATAATTTATTTTTTTAATGGAGTAGCACACGAGCATGCAGACCACGTTGTGATAAGTGGTCGCTGCAGCTCATGGATATCTGCACACAACCTCAAGCAAGCATAGGTAAGTCTTTAACCACCACCTGACAATAAAATAAGTGCGTATTATAAATTCAATTTAGAAATCTGGGAGTTGTTAAGCTCATCGATATCATTTGAATATTTTAGGATCTATTAACACTTATAGCAATGTGAATTGACAGTGGAAGATCCACATTGACACGCTTTTAAGTTAGAGCCAATTCATGAGATATCTTTTTATCTTAAGGAAATTGGAGACATTATTTGTTAAGGTCTTACTTAACTTAAATATAGTAGACACTTAATTTTTAACTTTTAATTTTGAAAAATGGAAGATCTTTCCATGTTTTCTTTCTTCGATTATGACATCGCAAACTCTGCATATTGCCAGCGTCAAGTATAATTTTTGCATCACGTTTTCCCAGTTTTGGTGAAACTGGACGAATAATAATAATATGTAAAGTCAGTAAGTCGATAGTAATCAGTCAGTCAAGTCAGTCAGACATTCAAGTAAAGCGATGTCTTCTTTACCAATGGAATTTTAGAGGCAAGCTGAAAAAACATATTTTCGAACTGTTATTTTACTTTACAACACTCGTGCACTGTTTAACCTATATCGAACAAAATGCCATCAAATTTATCCGATATAACTCAAAAATATACTAAGAAAATGAAAATAAAACAAGATCACAATATGTCTTTTTCGACTTCCCGCCAAAACTCTCAGATCTTTCTTATGGTCCTAAGTATTGCAGTAAATATTTAGCTCTGAAAGCGGAAAATGCTTTTAATACACAGCTGTTTTGAAACAGCTGACAGAGAAACGATAATACCGACAGCAAGTAATGAATTGATAACAATGATTACTTCATTACTTTGATTGTTGCTATGTAATAAATGTACGCACACCAATTCTATAGCATTAGCTCCGATTGCTACTGCTTTATTATTTTATTTTTTATTACTTCTTAACGAAACGTTTAAAAACTTCAGATGTAACTTCAAAGATGCAAACGTGCTTCTTTCATAATTTCGGATTTTTCAACTCACTCTGACATCTCTCCAACGGTTTATAAAAAAAATATCTGGCTTTTTGATATTATTTTATTGTTTGTTTATAATAGTTATCGTGTAAAACGTTGAAGTCATAATATTTAGAAAATGCTGACCCCTGTGCTACATTATGTCGATTGTTATAACAGAGATAAGTGCGTGAGTGTTTTCAACATTTATATTGATTACTATCTAAGTACCACGTCGAATTATCATTTATCAAAATGTAGCTTGCGGCATTGTTCTAGCTACGTGACCCAATAAGTACGTGTTCCCAATCAAACATCAATTGTAAATTTTCGTAAATCAACATTCATTTAAACTGAAAATGTTTCTTGCTTACTAATTGTTTAAAATTTAATAAACGGGCAGTCATTTATTTATTTACAAAATTAAACGCTACATAAATATTACAGATAACGTTTTCCAAGATGTATTATATAGTTTTTCAAGAAACCCACCTGCCGCTCTGTGAAATACAGCAGGAGATGAAAGAAAAATGTCTACTTCAGGATCCGAAGCAACCACACCGTTGAGCATTGCAAGTGCTCGGACTAGCGGTGACCCCCTTACAATATGAAGTCTACACAGGGGCACTGCGAATAGATCGTGTCGGCGAGCTCTTTTGTTCTTCTCAGGAACATTCAGGGCAACCAGCGCTAGTACTGTTGGGTACTCTGCCTCTAAGAAGTACTCTCTAACTCTGCCTCTAAGAAAACGGAACGAAAGGAGTACTCCAACAAAGCTACATTAAATTGATGTTCAAGCGTATTATAGCCCAGCATTCCCAACAGAAAAAGGCTGGGATAGTATACAAATACGGATATCCCACGAAGATACCGTACTGGTGGAAGTATAATCTTCTTGCAAATTTATTTTGGACTTTTTCTAGCATGAGATTATACTTAGCTTCATGTAGGCTCCAGATAACTGCTTTGTTTCTTAAAATACTTCTCACAATATTCTAAAATACTTCTCATACATGCGCGAATTAATTGTTATTATCTTATCATTACCATAATACTTATTATGAAATTTTAGCGATATAATGAACAATATTTAGAATTTCCTGCGTCAATGTTGCAAACTACGTGACTGGCCATACGTACATGTTGACATTAGTTTGTTATCTACCAGAAGTGATTAACCTTTAGAAAAAGGCTTAATTTTGTATTTGAAAGATTCCTTTCATACGCATTATAAAATACGTAGGGCACAAAAAAATAGAACTCCTTCTTGTGCTTTTATAAGCATTTTTGGCAAATTATCATAATGTTCAAAACTTTTTGTGTAGTCGTGGTTTTCAATTTTATAGTAATAAATTGTAATGGTTTAATCGTGAGATAAAGGTCGTTTAAGGCCCAGGACCGGGAGGAGTGGCGAACGTTAGAGGAGGCCTATGCCCAGCAGTGGGCTATAAAAGGCTGATGGGGACTACTTGCTCTATGGTTTATATTTAAGAATATAATTGTAGTTTAAATACACTTTCTCTAACGTTCTTTAATGTTCTTTATTAAATTAAATTTTTAAGTAAGCATTATTAAATTGGGAATCTATTATGTACATATTTCACTATCAGGTGAAGTCACATCTACTTTATAAGTAAAGATAAATTAATCCGAATAAATTTTCGACTTTTACGCCACAAACGAATGTTGTATGTGTATCACTTAATATTCTATGAAGTGTTTTTTACCATAAAATTGCACCTACCTCTTAAAGTAGCTCCAAATGTGAAAACAGCAAAGGTTGCAATAAATGTACTTATAAATTCTGGCAGTCTTTCAAACCATTTCTCTAAAGGTTCTGCATATTTTTCTATCCACTTAACACCTTCCACCAGAGGATCCCAGTATTTAGGTTTCTTTTCTTCTAATTTATCATCTTGTACCTGTTCGTCTTTTCTTTTTTCCTTTGGTTCGTTTAATAAACGCTTTTTCGCTTCCACTGTCATTCTGTAAGTATCCACCCACATTACTTTTAACACTAACTTATTTTATAAATTATTTTAGTCTATCCTTCCATTCTGATTTATATTACTGAAACACAATACTGAATTAAATGTTTTAGAATAAACAGTATCATTATTTTATTTTAACATCAATTAGTTCGCGAACATATGTATCTCGAACAGTTTGCCAATTAATGTAAATCGCGAGTGTGAGTCGCAACAATAACAATATTTTGTTTTCTTAAATTTGAACTCTTAATCTCTCTGATGTTATGACCAGCTTCTCATTGATATCTTAAGCGGTGTGTTGACTTTAATAAAATACAGATATTTAAAAACTAAAGCAACGATACAAGTATTTACTTATTAATTAATGAATTACCTTAATACTGTAGGTTCCTTACATTTAATAACTAACTTAAAGCTTGATACACGTCTTTTTGGTCGAATTTATCACTTATGATTGGCCTAAAGCCGGGTCTCATAATTTGCACCTAAATTTGTTGATAAGGCATAGAACAATGATCAAAACTTATTAATTTTAAGATTATTGCTTATCAATCGATTGCGAAATATCGCAAAAATTTGCTCGACGATATTAATTACTCAGGCATTTACAGTCATTGAATGGATTAGAAGCATGTTTGATAACAAGTGTGAATTCAAAGACGAATTATTATTTATACATTATAGAAATACATATCATAATTAAAAATATAGAGTTACCACTGGAAAGGAAGAAAATATCAACAGAAGAACTATAGCAGTGTCACAAATCTAAGCAGAAGAACAAGCAAAATACCTGCAAAAATGAAAAAAATAAGTTTTATTAGTTATCAAATACATCAATCTTGTAAATGACATTAAGGAAATAATTTCACAGATAAGGTTAATTTTGATAATGAAAATATTTGCTTAGCAATAAAACACAAGCTAGGAATATGACTTTTAATTTATTTATTTCGATCGATTACAGCATAGAAATTTAGATTAAGTAATTGTCACAAACCTACATTTGTATCATACAATTTAGTTATTTCCTAAAAAAACATTGTACTTATTCGTTTCGTTTAAAATATATGTCTATTTATTTATACATAATATATATTTCGGTTCCTGAGTATACCAACGATCGAAAATTGCCAACCATAGATCAGGAGCTTGAAAATATTTACATTTCCTGCCTTTTACATTTACGAAATAATTATCTTTATTAAAACCAATCCACAGAATGTTTGAAAATTATTTAAAAAGTAATAGAAATAAAACTAAATTATTTGTATAGGCCCTTGCAAAACTGCGCTGCAAAGAAAAAGTATATTTAGCCTGGCGCCTAAGATTGGTACATAACAAAGTTCCCTCCGAACTACGAAAAAAAAATTTGTAATTTTAAGAAAAAAATTTGTTGGAGCCGTGTCGGAGGCCAAGATCCACTTTGGGTCGCTGCGCCGCAGGAGTAAGAAAAAATTGAAAGATTTTTTGTTGAAAAATGTTATTACTTAATTAATTAATTTTTAAATGACATAAATATTTAAATGTAACTATGATTTATTAACTGTAAAGATTGTTTTATGTTATGGTAAACGTTTGTATGCCCGTAAGGGTGGAATATAGAGCACCTATTTATGAAAATCTAAATACTTGTCTACCTATATTAACAAATAAAAATAGTTGATTTGATTTAAAATAATCCTTTGATAAGCTACGCGTATGTGGACCACAGCTTATACGCTAATAAAGTGATAAATTGTTTTGATCTTATTCTCAATACTTAATGGGTCTCAATAACATGATCTCGATTTAGTGCGGTAATTTACTTATTTCATTTTAGTACTTATATTCTGCCTCCCCCAAGGTTCTAAGTAGGACTTGATACTGCTCTTATTATTTATTATTTGAGACTGCTCTTATACTTAACTATATTTTTTACTAGCTGACCCGACAGAGGTTGTCCTGTCTTAACTATGAATATTAAATTCAAATTTAAATGAAAAAAGTTGATATGGTGGTTAAGTATTCTTATTTTTTTTTATTTTTTCGCGCCAAATCCTTAATTTTTTCTTAAATTTAAACCTTCTCCTGCCAATAACAAACAACAAAAAAAGAGTTAGCGAAATCGGTCCAGCCGTTCACGCGTAATGTCGTGACCAAGGGAAAAAGAATTCATTTTTATATATAGAGATTTGAATGGAGCATGCAGGACACGTGATGTTAAGTGGTCACTGCAGCCCACGGATTTCTACGCACAACCTCGAGCAAAGCCTAAGTATTACCTTTTTTTGTATCGGAGGAAAAATATTCAAAAGGGACCCGGCACCTTGGTAGAAGATACCGGGTTATGTGGGATTCGTACCGCACTAATTTTCCCTCGGTGGCCTACCACTGCGCTTGGGGAAGACTCCGGGATCTCCAGTGGAACACACCGGTGTCCTCCACGTGCGTCGCCCCAGAACGGGCCCGTCCTCGGGAGAGCAGATGTGCTTTCCTGCACCTTTCAATGCTGCAAGGACGGACTGGCTGGACGGATCGAGCTCCCACTTTCACCGCCCACAAACCCGGAAGACCCCTTTCAGTCGCCTTTTACGATCAGACAGGGGATACCGTAGCTCTATTCTTAATCCCGAAGCTACAGGAACTAAACCCTAAGTCTTACCTGTGGTCATATACAGTTACGCCGCTATTCCAAAGGCTGATATTCGCCTCATGTAAGGCCGGCATTCGCCTTTGCCCGGTAACTGCACCTTCCCACCGAAAAAACTTGAATTGCTTCACGGCAGAAGTGCGTGCAGTGGTGGAACTTCCCCGGGTGAACCATGAAAGTACAACATACCCAAATTACATTTTCTCCTTCTTACTGATAAATAGCTGATCCATCACGACTGTTTATTCGAATCACTTTTAATTACTTAGGACAAAAACTTCTATGGAACCTTCCTCGAAAGTATGTTATGATACAGAATTTTAGTATTTTAGTCTTCCTTAAAATATTATTTATCTGTTTCACCGCCGTTAGGGATAAACATACTTGAGCCGACTAATGTTTAGGCTTTTTCGCTTTCGGGTGATAGGTATGCAGACTCTGAGATTTTAGAAAACGTATTTGAAGAAATACTGGTGGCGATAGCCTTGTGATAAGAAATGTGTTATGGGTGTATTTATCGCTGCAAGGTGAGGCAATTGTAATATTTCATTACGATGTTTTCCACGTGCATGTGAGTAACACAAAAATATCTAAAGAACGAAGTTCAGTAACCTATACTTAACCAACTTGACCTATTCAAATCAATTCAATACAATTCGTTTATTTGTAAAATAAGGCAAAATGTTGGACAGATTATTATTGCACATATTAGTGTGCTTATTTTGCCACATTGGGCGTACAAATATCATATTATAACATCTAAGAAATATAATAACAATAAGCTATAAAATATAATAGTTAGTACCTGGACGACCGAGCGTTGCTCGGATAAAAACAATTTAATTTCAGACGAAACACTCATTTGCTTAGTGTTACCAACGTCATCTAAAATAGCTCCTGGACTAATATAAAAAAGTTATTTTCATAAAAATAAAAGCGCGCATGGCCCGTCGGTTAGCGTAGAACGCAAACGATCTATGCAACTAAGCCAAATGGGCGCGGTCGGGTGTGAGATGGGTGACCGCTAGTGGCAAAAAAATTTCATGCGCATTTCCGTGCTTCGGAGGGCACGTTAAGCCGTCGGTCCCGGTTGTTGTCGATAGATAACAGTCGTTAAACCTTGTCGGAGGCCTTATGGGTGGTTTGAAAACATCCGGCAGCGAGTTGGTCACTAACCCGCATCTCCACCAACCCGCATTGGAGCAGCGTGGTCGAGTAAGCTCCAGGCCTCCCCAATAATGGGGAGAGACCCGTGCCCAGCAGTGGGACGCAAAAAGGGTTGCAACCATTGATTGAGGTTTGAACCAGAGTCTCGTTCCACAGACTTCTCACGCAACCATTCGGCCAAGGAAGCTTTAATAATTCAATGAACGAAATTTTCATAGAGGTCTTTCAAATCGATATTGTCATTTCTTAGAACGTCGTCGAACGAATGGTAGTAGGGGAGCCCAAGAGGGGATTTTTGGATTTACTCGAGCGCGTCAGATTAAGATATAGGGTTCACCTTGAATCCTGTTGAGTGCTGCCACGATTAAAAAAGACCTTCTATATACATGGGTGACTTATTTCCGGATGTCAAAATGGTCAGATTAGAATACCCCGTTACTGTTGAACCATGAATTTTAAATAATAAAAATTCGAACACCTCCGAGTTTGCCAAAATGCCGTTTATTTATTTCGCTGTTTTGAAACATGACTTACCATGCATTTAATTTACTGAAATATGACTTAGCATGCATTTAATTTATTCTACCATTTTAGCTGTACCTTTCGTATAAAATTTTTGAAAACCTATGGGCGCTCTCTCCACCGGTTCAACATCACAAAACGTCATAAAATATATTTTTTTAATCTTCCTACCACCCAACCTATAAAATGCATAAGGTTGTGATGACGCTTGAGGAAATCGACAATGAGCCTCGTGGGCTCCCCCGTTTGACAGCGTTTATCCATACTAATATTATAAATTCGAAAGTAACTCTGTCTGTCTGTCTGTCCGCTACTCTTTCACGCTTAAACCACTAAACCGATTTTGATGAAATTTGGCATAAGCATAGAAAGGACGTTGAGAAAGATAAAAATATCTCATTCCCACGGGAAGCAAATGGAATGAATGAAATGCGCCGTGTACTGTTATAAATACACTACATGTTATTACTTACCTCATTCACGTCCATTATCATATTTTATAACTTATATTCTTTTGTTTTATTCTTATACTTTACTTTTCCTTTATTATTCATTTACAAAATTATTTAATTTCTGTGTTTGTTTATTTATATTTTGACGCAGCTATCAAAATTGTCATGTCTGTCTTTTATGTTTCTTATTTTTTTTAATTCATTTTACGGCATTGTATAAAAATCCTTTTAGCCATTCAATATTAAATGAAAAGAAAAATTTTATGTTCCTTATTTCATTTCATAGATTAATAAAGTATTGTATTGTCTTTGGCTTATTCATGTTTTTTATATTATAATTATTATAAATTGTTATTTTTAAATAATAAATGAATATAATGTTCTTCGAATCTTTATATATATAAATGAATTGTTGTTCGTTAATCTCGCTAAAACTCAAAAACGTCTGAACCGATGTGGCTATTTTTGGTCTTGAAATATTAGTAGAAGTCCAGGGAAGGTTTAAACGGTGAGAAAATTTGGGAGCATTGCGAAATTAATAGTAAAATAACTTATTTTATTTTCTTATATAAACAATTAGTAACAGACAATGTCAAACATTGGTTCTTCGCGCCATCGTCCAAAAGTTTGACATAGTCTGAATAACAGTTCATCTGTCACTATTCGTTTTTAATTTTTTATTTAACAGTAACATAAAAACCCTTTGAGATGATAAAGAAACTAATCCTCTTACAAAACTTTTAAGGCAGGACAACGTCTGCGGGATCCACTAGTATATTAATATTATTAATACTCTCCAATATATATCAGGAAGAGTCGTATTTTTCAGTTTATATTTTAATTGATTATCACTGAAAATATTTTTATACAATTAAAAATTTCTAACAATAAAAATTTGCTGGATCGATTTATCACCCCCGTAACCAGGGTTCTAAATTTCATCAAAATCTTTGGAGCCGTTTCCGAAATTCAAAAAATATATTAAGATATATACAAGAATTGCTCGTTTTAAGGTATTAGATAATTAGTAATATCCATAAGCATAGCCACTACTGGTTTCTTCATATCTACGTTAATTGTTATTTTTGATAAATTTCAAATTCCAAATTGCCCAATTCATATATTTGTTTTCCCTAAATCCGTATTGTTTACAACATAGTAATAGTATATTTTTCGATTCAAGGAAAGCATATATACATTTATATACGTATTATACTTTTCAAAAATTTCCAGAGGAGACTGGTGTTCAGCAAATGAAAAAGGGGCTGTTTTATTAAATTTAAATAATTTTTATTTAGCTTATTGTCAACTTATATACTGTCCCACTGCAAGTACGTACAAAGTACAAACATCGAATGAATATCATAGGTATACTTAAGACAAATTAAGGGTTGAATAGTTAATAATAAGGGCTTCTAATTTGTGTGTGCTTCAATTTTTTTAATTTATTAGGTAATTAATATGTTTAGCTATTATAAAAGCTTAAAAACATTCTGACAAAAAGAAAATGTAAGGACATGGAAGTTCGAACTATGAAGTTCATATAATATTCGTTTTGATTCAATGCCTTGATTTTACGCGAGCTCACGATAAGGTCCGCAGAACCGAACTACTCGCTTAATCCCGAAAAATCCTACGTGTAATAAGCTGATAGTTAATTTTTTTTACTATCACTGTTGGGCACGAATCTCTCGGGCGGGCGTTGACCTCCGAAGCACGTATGAAATTTTACCTTTAGTGATCCGGATCACCCATCTCCCAGGTTCACACCCGTGTCGCTTGCGATTTGCGCATACTACAGAACAGAGCTATTCACACGCTTCGAAAAATAAAAGTAAAATATTTACTTATATGTATACCTTTGATTCGAACGGCTCTTGAACGGACTTTTACATTGTATTATAACATTGATAACCTTACAATTTACAAAGAAAACAACATTGTATGATACCTAATCTATAGAATTTATTGTCCCCAGTGCTCTTAGTGCTTCAGTACTACATGTACTTGTAGGTCAATTCTAGTATTTATGAAATTCCTTACTCACAATTATGTTTCTGATGAAATCAATCACTTCAGATAACTCAAAATATAATGTATTTAATCTTCTTTCGTTACAAATAATTCCTGCTACGTCCATTATGATGGTATTTTACTTTAGATGACAATGAAGGTACTTAAGTTTCAATAACATTATAACATTACACCAAAAACGAACTTATCTTCGCGCTCTTTTATTTCACAACACTATTCCATTTTCAAAATGCGTATCATCATTTTAATTTTTTTTTCGATGACGCTATTATAACATTAGATCATTCAAACTTTACTGTCACAGACTGTTAATTAAATATAAAATACTAGCCTTCCGCCAGCGGCTTCGCTCGCGTGAACCCGTTTTATAGGTTCCCGTAAGATAAAAACCACTCTATGTGTGTTCCAAAGTTTATTTAAATTGAGTAGCTTAAGCGGGACAGCAGCAGCGTAGCAGACAGACAGGTTTCCAATTGAAATGTTAGGAAACGAATAACTTATTTCACAGTGAACACAATTCATTTTCCCGCTTTTCTGTAGAATTTTTTCCTGAATTTTCTTTACTATAATCCTCACGCAGCCCGAGACCTTTCCAACGAATGCAAAACCGTGGAAATCGGTTCGTGCGTTCTGGAGTTTTAACGTCAGGAAGGAAAACCCGACTTATTTTTATATAGTAGATTATAACTTTTTATTTCGCTATTCTATTTATTCGTCCATGAGACGCGCAATGTGTGGCGGCTAGCGTGACGGTGGAAGTGGAACACAGGCCATTTACGCAGCTAAACTAAACGAGCGCGGTCGGGTGTGAGGTGGATGCCCGTGGCAAAAAAAAATGCGCGTTTCTGTACTTCAGAGCCCACGTTACAGTTTACTTTATTATCAATCTAATGTAGCGATAGCCGAGCGGTTTTGACACTCATCCGACGCGGGGGTTCATACTTCGAAACTAGGAGCGTACCTTGAAATAAATTAAAAACTTATGAATTTATATCGCTGTACCACGGTCATAATTTAAGTAAGAGTTTGTTCAGTGGGAATGTTAACTTTTTGATGTACCTAATTATAAGAAATACAAAAATAATTTAAGCATAAAACGTAATAAATTATTTCCAAAACATTTACAAACGGCTTTAATTTTTTTAAATAACACCTCCTCTAAGTAATAATATTTAGGTATGGGCCACAAACTTAGCAAATATAAGTCTACTAGCAAAATTTTGATAGACTTTTTTGCAAACTTACGGAGAAATGTTATGTGTACCTAATAAATACTCGAGTTTTAATATATAGAATGTTCATAAACTTTTTTTTTCTTCAATAGGCATGATGACACTATTAAAGAATCAGAGAATAAACGGTTTTACAGAAAAATATATGCTAAAAAGTTTTAAAATATGATCCCGTTTTAATATAAACATTAAGATTAATAAGATTTTCAATAAAATAAAAGTATTAAATACAGCAATCGGCCATGTTGTCTGAAACGCCAATCATAAGGAATGACGACACGTCTCAGTAAATGTCATCGTGTTGCTTGAAGTTTGACGAGGAAGCCGACGCCATGACACCTGCGAGCATTTTCGCGCTTAATTCAAATTACATAGCAGAAAATACATTAATTTACGTTAAAACTTAAGTTTATTGCTGAAATAATCTTTTTTTCGAAACTAGGAGACGTGTATAGATCTACAATAAGGAAAGGTATTTAAAAATCTGTCATCATGCCTATTATGGCATCGCAAACTCTGCATATTGCCAGCATCAAGTATAATTTTTGCATCAGGTTTTTGCCAGTTTCAGTGAAACTGGACGAGTAATAATTGGGAAATTCAGTAAGTCGTTAGTAATCAGTCAGTCGAGTCAGTCAGACATTCAGGTAAAGCGATGGCTTCTTTACTAGAACGTGGTCAATGGAATTTTGGAGGCAAGCCAAAAAAAACATATTTTCGCACTGTTATTTTAATTCACAACACTCGTGCACAGTAATTAACCTATATCGAACAAAATGCCATTAAATTTATCCGATATACCTAACTCAAAAATACACCAAGAAAGTAAAAATAAAACAAGAGCATAATATTATGTCCTTTTTTTTCAATTATGGCATCGCAAAACGCATACCGCCAGCATCAAGTATAATTTTAAGTATTATTGCGCGTCAAGTATTATTTTATAACAAAGTCAGTACCTAAGTAAGTCGTCAGTAATACTAATCAGTCTCAGTCAGTCTAGTCAGTCCAACATTCAAGTAAAGCGATGGCTGCTTTACTAGAACGTGTCCAATGGAATTTTGGAGGCAAGCAGAAAAAACATAATTTAGTACTGTTATTCTATTTCACAAACACTCGTGCACTGTAATTAACCTATATCAAACAAAATGCTATCAACTTTATCCGATATAACTCAAAAATACACCAAGAAAATGAAAATAAAACAAGAGCACAATATGTCTTTTAGTCTTTTTCGACTTCCCGCCAAAACTTCTATTATGTCCTTCTATACTTCCCGCCAAAACTCCTGTCACAAACTTACATAAATAGTAAAAAAAATATTATTATTATAAAGAATCTTTCGTTTAATTTTAAAATGGCTGTTTCAAAAACCATCAAACACGCCACCTATTCTTGGCTTACTAAACTACGTATCGAAACATGCTGCTATGTGAGGTATGAGTTTGATGTAACTGTAATAGATGGCGCTGTTTCGGAAATTTCAATTGAATGTTATTATAATTTTTTTCATAGTAATTGTCTTTTTATAATGTAATGAATATTTCATTTAAAAAAGATATAAGAAAATAAATTTAGTGCAAAAGATATTCTATTTCATTTCTTAAACTATTAATATTGAAATAACTTTTGA
Source organism: Pyrgus malvae (assembly GCA_911387765.1). NCBI lineage: Eukaryota > Metazoa > Arthropoda > Insecta > Lepidoptera > Hesperiidae > Pyrgus > Pyrgus malvae. The sequence goes on along the minus strand of OU426950.1, from coordinate 28,288,285 downwards.
ACCTAATTAGCAAATATAATATTATACTGCCATCTATGTATGTTCCTCAAAATTCTTTACTTGGGTACTAGAGCAGCTGCTGTGCATGTGTGAACTAAGTCGTTCTACCTAACAACTTAGTTCTGCACGATTATCACAGGTAGCGCTTATACTAATTCTTTTCTACGATGTAAATCATTCAGCAGCACAGCTGATGGTGCGGTTTATTTCCGGCCGTCCCCACCCTACTGAGTTGGAGTGGGAAAAAAAGTTTCATTCGTCCCCAGTGGTGACGATTGGAACTTTTTATATCCCATTCGTTCCGCTATAGATCGAGAGTCAAAATACATGGGGATTTCAATAAGAAATTTCACGAATTGTTAAATTTCTTTACGGTCAGTTTACAGTCTTAAGAGGAAACGCTAGCGCCTTATTCCCATACAAACGCATTCTCCTATTTCCTCCCTGGATAATGCTTCTAGAGGAATGAATTTATGATATCATACAAACGCATTCTCCTATTTCCTCCCTGGATAATGCTTCTAGAGGAATGATTTTATGTGACAATATTATGTAAGTCTGCTAAAGCTATGGGGTTGGGTATAGAAGTCTAACACAGGATTTTGATTATTCTGTGAATGAGGAGGGGTAGTTAGGGTGTAGTTGAACCCTGGTAGCGGTTTTTTTTTGCCGGTGGCGCGCTTTTATTTAATAAAGATTAAAATTAAAATTCAAAAATTTGTGTGAAATGAAACGCAATTCCTTCAATCTAAGGGCAGAATTTAAAAAAAATACGTGAAATGGAACGCAACGCATACTAACATCAACCGTGCAGCGGGTATTTCTTAAAAAAATATTCCGTTTCTGTCGTAGTTACGTGAATGTTATTACGTCTACTTACTAATTGTCATGACGCCAAAGTTCACTTCACGTTTCGTCCACTTCATTTTTATTTTTATCAAGAATTCCAAAAAAACTTTGTGTTCCCGTTGAGTAGGGGAAGGGGGGTTTGAAGTTTGAAGGCGAAGCCCCCCGCCAAAAAAGATACAAAAAGAACTCGTCATTTAAAATGAATGAGTTCGGTTAGGTTAGGTTTGACTTTTTTAAATTTACACAAAAAAAGGAACCCCGCACAGCGGGGTTCCGTCGACATGCTACAATTAACTTTCTTTCGCTCGGGCGGAGGGAGTGGTCTTCTCGCAGCGCTGGTGCTGTCACGGAGCGCTATTCTAACCTCAAAACTTTAACCCTGGATACCTCCATAACCATGGGGTTCCGGCAGGGGGGAAAGGTCCAAGGGGTACTGCCACCCCCTCCTCCCCCCACCCCGCCCTCCCCCAAAACCGTATGAAGGTGTTTAATGTCTATACCTTTACCAAGCTATGTCCCTATGTTTTGTTTTTTTCAATCAACTAATTAGATCAGAAAATATGACTTCAAAAATCGTAAAAAATGCCTCTTTCATACAGCCCTAATCCAACAACTGCAAAACAAATTTGAAAGGTTTTTACAACTAAATAAAAACATAGTTAGAGGCATAGACTTATTCTATTTCTTGACATTTGTGAAAAATAATAATTTATAAACTTAATTTTGAAGGAGGGAAGAGGAGAATACGAAACCTCGATTTAGTAAGAAAGTTTGTAGGTATAATCGGTCTGAGCTGCATATGTCCCTATCGCACGAAGCGGATAGCGCAGGGCGCAGCGTGATAGCAATAGTTATTCCAAAATACCTGTTTTTCTAATTCAGCTGAACCCGCGTTTCCTCTTAAGGTGCGTATCAAAGATAATCATCGGGGGACCAAGGGACAAATGAAACTTTTTTTCCCAATGGTACCCAGTGGGGACGACCGGGAATATACCAGCTGAAGTTCTAAAAATTAAAGTTTGCTAGATTATATTTAGAAACAGAAAACGAGTGAAGTGAATGTCAAAGGTTTGTTTTTGTATAAGAAGTCTTTTCATTTTTACCAGAAGAGACTGCTCTTTTTGAACGAACTTTTAGACATTTTACTCGGTCGTGTAGCTGTAGGGGCTACTGGAGTTTTTGTAGATGGAAGAACTTTTATGATAGAGCAGCGATGGCCGATAAAAAAACCGCGATCTTCCACGCGACCAATCCCGGGTTCAAGTCCTCGGCGCGCACCTCTGACAAAGAAATTCGTAATGTGCGCATTTATTGCTACTCCACGGTGATGGAAAATATCGTGATATTTAATTGATTACGATGTTCTCCATCGCCGTGCATGCCTGAGAGAAATTCATAATTTCTCGAAAGCATGACCTCCACCAATCCGCACTTGGCCAGCGTGGTGGACTATGGCCTAATTCCCTATCACTTGTGAGAAGGAGACCTGTGCGCAACAGTGAGACATAAAACAGGTTGAAAAAAAAGAACTTTCACCCGGGGAAGTACCACCCAAATGGGCACTATGGGCATGCCCACAACACTAATTCACTAGATGTAACTGAAAAAGTCTCAATATAACGGTCTGTTGAGATCGATAGGCTGATGTAATTTATATAAAAACATGTTGCTAGATTTTGATAAAAATATTGGATATAAAATGGTGTATAATTTAAGTAGTTTGTAATCAATGTTATTATTTAAAAAGTGAAAAATATAAAAGATGATTCAGGTAAGTATATTGTTCGTTAATGAGTTCGTACTCCGACTTGCACTTGACCGATCTTTGGGTGGCTGTGCCCATAACACTTATATGAGGGCTGGATCCCCGCCTGGTACCACCGCTGCACTCACTTCTGCCGGGAATCAAATTTATTGTGTCCCAATGAAAAGGCACCATCTGGACTCGTGGCGGTCCTCCACAGTCCTCTTTGCATGCTCCTTTTTACCACGGACGTGAAGGTTATGGGACAACCTTCCAGCTGAGGCATTCCCAGTGGACTATAACATGGGGTTCTTCAAGAAAGCTGTAAAAAAAGCTCCCCTCCAAAGCCGGCAATGCTCGGGTGGCTCCCCTGGGGTTGCCCGTGCGTGTCCATAGGCGACGGTGATCGCTTAACACCACGCGGCCCGTCTGCCTTTTTGTTCGGTTTACATATAAAAAATAAAAAAGGTGCAGTTGCCGGCCACACTTACATGAGGCGACTATCAGCCTCCACAGCGCAACTGCATACGACTTCAGACAAGACTTACATACCTATGCTTGTTTGAGGTTGTGTCCTGGGTTGTGAGATATCCATGAGAAGCAGCGACCACTTAACACCACGTGGCCTGCATGCTCCTCTGCTACTTTATTTAATTAAAACAGGCGTTGATATTCCTTGAGAAGTACATACATAAGTACTTATTTCTAAGTAGGTATTATTATTTTTAATAATCGACATAATCCAAGCTACCACCTCGAAATCTTGTTATGTTTACCAGTTTACCCACATAACCACACAAAGCATGGCTATTAACTCCCATCTATGAGAGCGTCGGATTTACATCACAATAGGTACAGCCCGCGGTGGGCAATGCGATTAGTGATCGGTCCCATTGTGAATTTGTGATACGCCGCTATTTCCCGCTGCTTTATAGTGATGGGCTATAAGAAAATCATGGCTATCGATACAAAGGCACACTGAGACAAAAGTTATAAATAGCAAGAATCTGAAACTGAGAATGACAGACAGCCTCCGTGGCGTAGTGGGTGATGAGCCAACTGCGAAGCGTGAGGTCGTGGGTTCGATTCCCACCCAGGACAAACATTTGTGTGATGAATATGTCTATTTATGTGTCTGGACTCTGGGTGTTAATTTATCTATTTAAGTATGTATTTAGAATTATATAAGTACGTTTATCAGTTTTCTGATTACCATAGTACAAGCTCTGCTTAGTTTGGAATCAGATGGCGTATGTGTGAATCGTCCAAATATATTTATTTATTTATTTAATGAGTAGATAAAAAGCGAGTGAGTTGCTAACCAGACTTGCGGCTACCCATCTGGGCTGCAACCCTTTTTTGAGTTTTACTGGTGGGTAAGGGTCTCTCCCCATAATTTGGGAGGCTTGGAGCTTACACCACCTAGCTTCTCCAATGCGGCTTGATGGAGATGCGGGTTAGTGGCCAACCCACTGACAGATGTTTTCAAACCGCCATAAGACTTTCGACATGGTATAACGACTGTTATCTATAGATAACAACCGGGACTGTCGGCTTACCGTGTCTTCTGAAGCAAGGAAAAGCGTATGAAGTCACCCATTTCACACCCAATTGCGCCCGTTTGACTCAGTTGAGTGAATTGCTTTCATTAGCCATTATTACATTACGTAATAACAAGTTGTTATAAGTGGTACGGTTGCTGGTCAAACTTACGTGAGGAGACCCTCAGCCTTCAGAGTAGCAACACAGTAGTCTTCAACCTCAAGTAAGGCTCAAAGCGCGTCTGTTACCCATTCCATTTTTTTTAAATAACGTCTACTTTGAATTTTTTATCGACATCTAAACCAATATTCATGGTCACAGCCCAACGATTGATGTATGATGGACCACCCTAACCGCCCCCGGCGTTAGAGATTGCTTTTCTATTACGTCGCACAATTCACCCCTGGCAATTCAAATTTTAGTATTAGCGGAGATTTGCCAGATTATATCTATATTATGATGGGCTTCAGTTCGGTTTTGTTGTACAATATACAAGTGTGCAGGATTTTTTTTACTTTTGAATACTTCACCGGCACCGGGACCATCTAGCGATCGACCCGATGGTTCATGATCATGGAAGAACTGTTCGAAACGAAACGTGACATTTCCAACTCCTCGCGAAAAGTTTTATAACGTTGTCCTGCCTTAAAAGACTAAGTATTAAAAGAGGATTTGTTTTTTATTATCTTAAAGATTTTTCATGTTACTGTCAAACAAAAATATAAAACAAAAAAGTGACACACGAACTGTCTTGTTTTTCTCACTGTATCATAGTTTAGAACGACATGGTAAGAAATACAAATGCTTGACAAATAGGAACAATTTAAATTAATAAAAACATTTTCCAGTGGACCAAATTGTGAATCTAAACCATTCTCAAATCCTCTTGAACACATAAAAATTCCATCATTAGCCGTCCTGTTAAGGACGAGTTCAGTGACATACACATGCACACAAGAAATATATTTAAATATTTTATAGAAAGAAACATTTGTATTTTTTATTTGAATGGAGCAGCAGATGATTATAACTTTTCCAATCCGTTAGCACCACTAAAACCTACCCCTATATAAAATTTGTGCACCATCATACTACCCTCAATCAACGGTTCTCACCTCTCCCGCTAGGTGGCGCGCATTAATCATAAACGCACTTGGTGGTCTTTGTACTCGAAATGATGGCGGCCATGAGTTATGGTGGCCACAAATTTAATGCAACCGGCTCGTACAATAGCCCATTGATTTGGTAACTGACTAATGGTTGTGGATCATGCCATTATCCTATGGTAAGGGAAAATTGCGGGGATTTTCGAAACTAGTAAGATTTTTGGATGTACATACATACATAGGTGTCGTTGTCGTTGTCGTGACATTCAATTTAATACAAGTTTTAAAAATGTAATCTTAAAGTGAGCTAGGTATCTTATAGAGTGCGATTGACGGTAACTGTGTGGTCACAGGAGATGAAATGAAAATATATTTATATCTATTAGGGGTTTTTTTTTACAAAATCGAAACTCTCAATTCTGAACGTACCTAAACCGTTTCATTTGCTCTCGATATACTTAGGCAAAGTTGAGCTTCAGCTCAATATTCCGCTCAGTATTCCCTGCTTCAGGGAGAAGAGACAATAAAAACTTCAGCACTGTGGTAAAATATTGACAGTTTGTTGTATAACATTGATATTAAATACAACCAGTACAGGAAACTCTTTGTATTATGGTACAGGTTTACGTATTGTAAACGAATTGTAGTATTTAGAGTAGTAATAATTATATCTAAGTAGTATTAAATTATATTTGAGGCAAAAGGAACAAACGTTGTAGTAAGGCGCTGTATAATCGATGCTTGCATTTATTGAGTAGAAATGTATGATCTTGATCACATGAAACATTACCGTAGTAAATTTCCTTTTGCGTTTTTTACTGTTCTGTTTTTTTTTTCACTCAAAAGGCTAAAGAATATCTAGTGTTCATCAGAGTCATTGATGTAAATATATTTTTACTAGCCCACGGTACCACTGTCACCTTTTTTTATTTGCAAAACATATTTAATTGTATATATTTCCTAACATATTATTATTATTATTATAAAAAACCAACAAACATCATGTCCTAACAAGCACGAAACCACCCTTTTCAATAAAATTGCAACCCATAAAACCCAGTCAGTTAATTTAAGCAAATTGACATAAATTTCCCATGATTTACGGCAGCAACAAATTTAATGTAACCGCTTCCACAATACCATTGATTCGCTAACTAACGGCGTTGGATCACGCCATGCCAGTTGGTTTCATGTGAATTATTGTTAAAGGTACTTTTAGAATTGCAAATGCATTTGGACAATTTGTACAATAATATTGAATTGTTCAAACATTAATTTAAACTGACTTCGACTATGTGTCTAAAAACAAAAAAGTAAAAGATCTGCATCAAGTCATCGTCGGTTTTCAAGTAGTTAGCCTTAAGAAATCGTTAATAAGAAAGTTATACCCGATTACACATGAAGAAAAATTACATACAGTGTAATAAGTAAGTGTAAAGACGCCTGTAAGATGTTAAGATGTTCTGAATGATTGGCTGCAACCCTTTTTGCGTCCCACTGCTGGTTACGGTTCTCTCCCCTTTATTGGTGAGGCCTAGAGCTTACTCCACCACGCTGCTCCAATGCGGGTTGGTGGAGATGCGGGTTAGTGGCCAACCCGCTGTCGGATGTTTCAAACCGCCCATCCTTATGGGTTGTTGGTACAGTCGTTAACCCTCCGACAAAGTTCAACGACTGTTATCTATCGACAACAACCGGGACCGACGGCTCGAAGCACGGAAACGCGCATGAAATTTTTTGCCTCTAGCGGTCACCCATCTCACACCCGACCGCGCCCGTTGGCTTAGTTGCATAGATCGTTTGCGTTCTACGGTAACCGCCATGCGCGCTTCATACTGATGATCATATTCTGAATGATTATAATCTTCAAAATTGCCAATTTCATGTTTTGCCAAAGATGCTTCAGACAATATGTACACGGATCTAATTTCTATTATAATGTAAAAATATGTAACTTACTTTCCTGTCTTCCATTAGATTCTTAAAACAAACTGTGAAAAATACAGAAATCATCAAAACATCTTCCAAAGGCACCTTGAGAGAGAAACCGAATAAAACCTTTATCTTAGCATTTATGGAGGACCATGAGATCTTTTTATACGACGACCGACGACGCCGAGGATCTGCGTGGCGCAAAGGTTAGACTGCCAATCGGAGGGTCCCGGGTTCGATTCCCGACGAAACAGAAATTTGAATGATGAGTTTAAATTTCTGTTCTCGGTCTGAGTGTTTGTGTTTCTGTCTTTGTGTGTGTCCATGGTACCCACGACACAGGGAACCTATATGTACCCTTCTGTGGGGCTATGAGTGTGAAATTTTATTTATTTATTTTTGAAGGACATCAGGACCTAACCCGAAGCCTAACAAAAACATTTATGAGTAGCAAGTTCGTGCAACTCATTTAATATTTCATATCTTATTTTGGTAGAAGAATGTAAATACCAACTGTTCAGCGGCTGCCATGACTTGTAACATCGCTATTATTGGGCTGAGCATTTGGGAATAGTTCCCGGAGATATTTGCTTCCCGGGGAGATGCATCCTGGGGTTTCCTTGCCGCTGACAAAGATAATGTATGCTTTTAATTGTCTACTCCTTTCATGTGAATTACTTAAGTCATCGACCTTACCTTTATGATTTTGCAGCGACAGCTGGTTGGAAAATACATCGGTTTTCGACGCGAAGGTACCTTAGAACTGTACCGAATTTAAACTCCCAAACCCAACTAAGCCCAATACTCCAGCGCGCGTCTGTGACTAAGAGATGTTTCTTATCGTTGCTCCATTGTGAGGCAAACATTTTAGTATTTCATTGCGATGTTTTATATTACCGTGTATGCCTGAGAGTCCCACAAAATTCCTCTAAGGTATCCTTCTGATGTTCACCGTGCAACTTGACCAGCGTGATGGATTAGGACCTTAATCTCTCTTGATTCCGGGAGGATATAGGAGGGAGTCGACTTTAAGGATTAATCTTTTGTAGATAGTGATCATTTTAGACATCTCATTAAAATCGGTCAAATAATAAAATAAGTGGTTGATATCTTTTTATTTTATTGTATTTCGTAAAACATGTTTATTCTACATTATTGATATAGTGTCATAAAACATGGTGAATACTGTCGAGAGCGTCGAGAGACGACGAGACGACGAGACGAGAGCAAGATTAATTCTTGACTGTGATCGTATATATGTTGTTGCGTTGCTACTCCGAAGGCTGATGGTCTCGTTGTAGGTCTGGCCGGACACTACACCTTTCCACTGAAACACAACAGATTTGCTTCACGGTAGAAGTGGATGCAGCGGTGGTACTTTACTGGTCGAACTATAAAAGTTTTACTAAATTACCGAAAAAGGATAAACATTTAAAATTGGTTGTCTATAAAGTCGGATTACGGACAATAGTTAACAAAACAATGAAAACCACATTAACTTTTCAATTCACTTTATAAACAGTCGACTAAGCGCGCAAACCAAACGCTCAAGATCAGATAGCTGTGGGACGACATTGACACATGCGGTAGCTGTCACGTATGTTCCTTATCTGCCCATAGCTACTCTGTAAGAAAACTAGTTATTGTATAGGTAACCCATATTTTAAAACAGGGCTGAAGTTTTTCTCCGTCTGCTCTTTTCTTCAGCTCAGCATTGCCTAAGCGCACCCAGAGCAGACAGAACAAAAAATAACGTTCAATAAGAGTTTGTAAATGAACCGTACAGTGAATAAAGAATATTTCATTTCATTTCATTTCAAGCCTCAACGTGACGTTACAATCAGCGTAACGTTACAATCAGCGTAACGTTATATTGAGTCATCCTTTTTCGTGAGTGCAGCCGGCGTTCATAGATTTATTAGACGTTGCCGTTGTTACGTTAAAAGATCTTTTTACACTAACACGTCTGTAAACTTATCTTTGACAATTCCCCGCTAAGGCTTAAACGAGCGAGTCGCGCCGGGGGGCACAATAATCCTTTGCACTCTGAAATTGATACGGAATTCGGTTTCAATCAATAGCCGTATTAAATTTTTAGTGGCTTTGTTATTGAAATTGCGTCGAAATCATACCGTAACCTATTTTTGGAGGTACGACTGCAACAAGTAAGCGATGAAATGTTTAATTATAAATAAAATTTAAGATTACTTTCTAATATCTGTTAAAATAAATCTTTTGTAGTATTGATACAGTAAGTAGTAAGCTGCATTTCCATGCCACATTTTTTTGAGTGATCGACCAGAACGGGCAATCTGGGTATAGTTGTAATTCACCAGTCAATTTGATCACAATTTCCTAAATAATATCACAGTCGTTAAAAATCTTAAATTAAAAAAATAATTTCAAAATGTGTAATTCTTCATTTAGTATAAATTTAGTGTCAAAAACCTTATCTGAGGAGTAATGTGCTGCAATGGTTACCATGAGAGACTACTGTTCAAAGGGTCCTGGGTTCGATTTCCAGTGGCAGATTTGTGTGTCTGAGTGTTTGTTGTCTTTGTGTGTGGACATCTATAGCATCCACGATAAGAAGGAATCCTTATACGAACGATAAGAAAGATTATGAGTGTGAATCGTTATTTTTATAAATACGAGTACGTCCTCATCGACCCGCAACTGAGCAGCGTGGTGGAGTAAGCTCTAGGCCTCCCCAATAATGGGGAGAGACACGTGACCAGCAGTGGGACGCAAATAGTTGTAGCCAACATAGATACATAATATAAAAATCTATATCTATCTATACATATAATAAATCTGTAACAAGTCGGTTTCTGTACATTGAAGATATTTGAAAAAAACTGTCACTAGGGCTATTTATTGGCGTAATAGAACCCAAAACAATGATTTTTAGAATTATTGTCTGTTTGTCTGTTTGTCTGTTTGTCTGTTTGTCTGTTTGTCTGTTTATCTGTTTGTCTGTTTATCTGTTCGTTTGTGCGCGCTAATCTCAGGAACGGCTTAACGTAGAAGGATGCGGTTTTCAATGATGTATTGGTATTTTTTTGGATTAACATTTAGGGTTTGTTTTATTTAAATCGGTTCACAAACAAAAAAGTTACGTCAATTTCAAGGATGAAATGGATGAACGCCTGCACGCTGACTCTGCGCAATGAATCAGCACTCCGGTGCTAATGCGTTTAAATGCATAATAAAATAAAGAATGACGTATTTCAGCATTTTCCAAAATTCACCCTTTAAGTGTCAATTTTTTTCGAAATTCTTTAAAAACTGATTGTTGAGACTTGATTTATAGAATCTTTTTGGGAAAAGTAGAAAAAAAGTAAAAGCAAGTTTTCTATCACTTATGCTAGATTTTATCTCTAAATATTTAAAAAAACTATACATATCACCATATATTCAAAGAAATCCTCAATACAAAATGTACAAAACCTTAACAAAACGAGGCTACTGCCGACATCTATGTTCATATTCAGAACTATTTAGTGATCTGTTGCAAATTCGCTATATCGACAATTTAGTTTAAACGCTACACGATAGATGTCGTTGTTATTCATTTATTCACATTTAATTACTTTTTACAGGTAGATTTACAGGTGGTGAACTACATATTCATTATTTTACCCAATAACGCTATTACAAAGTGGATTGGTGGAGATTATTTCAAATAATTAATTACAAGTATATTTACTTAATAAAATATCTAATAAAAAAAATTAACAACTTAGAGAGCTTTGGAACTGGCGCTGATATTGTACTCATTGTGGTAGAGCATTATGGAGGCGCGGCGCGGTGGTTACATCCACATATTATGGGGGGGGTCACAGGGGACATGACTCCCCCCAAAATCCCTCACTCATGCGTAGATGGAAGGCGAAACAAGCCAATTTGAGACACCTCTTCCCCCAAATTTCTTAGTGACCCACCACCAAAATTTTCTTGGCGACCATTGCCCAAAATTGAAGGCTGCGACCGCGCCTGGACTCGCGTGGCGCAATGGTTACCATGCCGGACTGCCAATCGAAGGGTCTCGAGTTTGATTCCCGGCGAAGCAGAAATTTGAATGATGAGTTTAATTTTCTGTTCTCGGTTTAAGTGTTTGTATTTCTGTCTCTGTGTGTCTCATGGTACCCATTACACAGTGTATATTTACCCTACTCTGGGGCTATCAGTGTGAAACGTAAAAAAAATCAAAGTGTTCTACCGACTTTACTATGCTGAGTGATCTTTTCAAAATGATAGCTACGTCACCATATCATGATTACACCACCAGTCGAAGGTTAAAGTTCCACAGGCCGCTTTGCACGCTCCTTTTGATGTTTTGAACGGATGTGTAAGTTATGGGACAACCTTCCAGCTGAGGCATTTCCAATGGACTTTGACATAGGGTTCTTCAAGAAAGCTGTAAAGAAAGCTCTTCTTGAAAGCCGGCAGTGCTCGGGTGATCGCTTAACCACGCGGCCTTTCTGCCTCTTTGTTCGGTTTATTTATAAAAAAAGTGATTTCGGATAAAAGAATAAGCAATTGCCGAGGGTCTTATAATTTTTTTATTGAAATGAGCAGACGTTTTCAGTGGTTAATTTAATAAGAGCTATTACATACATACGCAGTACTGGCACTGGTGTTACACTAATATGCTAAAGCGTCACGGCAGCAGCACGGCATGGTGGTCACGCCCAGAATAATATTAGTAATCGATATATTTATTTCTGATGCTGTGTGAAGGGTTGTTAATAGGACCAATTGACTCTTAATCGCGTAGGGCCTGATCCTCTCACGCTGCTCCAATTCAGGTTGATGACGTCTTCATTGTTAGTGGCCTAACTGCTGTCGCAAGTTTTAAATCGCTCAAAAGACCTCCATTAAGTATGAACGACAGTATGTTAACGACAATTGCAACCAACGTGTAAGCAACCAAGAACTTGACTCCCAACTACTAACCACGTCTGACATAGCGTAGACATTTCACCACCTTTCTGCAATATATTTAAGTTACATAATGATAATGAATCTATGCATTATTTGCAGTACAAATTATTTAATTATAATGATTCTTTCCGCGGGCACAGCAGTCCTATCTAAACACTATAAAAACAGGCTATTATAACGTTTAATTTGTAAAGAGAAACTGATGATAACGACTGAAAAGTCGATATTATAAGAGGAGTACAGTAAGAATTGTAAGGACTCAGGAAGAATGTTTCCACTCAACATAATATAATATGAACTTTTGTATCATATGTAATTTCATAAAAGGTAACAATAATCCTAGGGACAGTGGAGGGCAAGCGGTCACGAACGAAATTGCAACCTCATCAGCCACGACCACTCTGTCAAGAGTGAACGACTAAGGAGGAGGAGGAACAAATAATCCAAGCCTAATCAAGCCTTTTGTACAAGTCTTTATCTACGCGGACGACGTCGCGGGCACAACTAGTGTTAAAATAAAACATTAAATCTCACACACACGTAACACGGTAGTTTTGACATTATATTCACAAAATAATACAGTATTTTACATTCATCGCTTCTATTTCAAAGTGAAACCCTGTCCTTAACAGTATCGCTAAGGGCTATAAGCTTTCAATAATGAGCTTGAAATGAAATTGGGGAGTTAATACGTATTGCGAATCATTGGGCCGGAATACCGTAAAGGGATTTTCGTGGCTTGTGTATTGAGCTGTGCCGCCTTATCCGTCCATTCTCTTATACGTTGACAACAACGCTTTTTACTTATTTTTTTAAATTAAACATGTTTGGCTGCAACCCTTTTTGCGTCCCACTGCTGGGCCTGGGCACGGGTCTCTTCCCATTATTGGGAAGGCCTGAAGCTTACTCCACCACGCTGCTCCAATGCGGGTTGGTGGAGATGCGGGTTAGTGGCCAACCCGCTGTCGGATGTTTTCAAACCGCCCATAAGGCCTCCGACAAGGTTTAACGACTGTTATCTATCGACAACAACCGGGACCGACGGCTTAACGTGCCCTCCGAAGCAGGGAAACGCGCATAAAATTTTTTTTGCCACTAGCGGTCACCCATCTCACATCCGACCGGGCCGGTTGGCTTAGTTGCATAGATCGTTTGCGTTCTACGCTAACCGCCGGGCCATGCGCGCTAATGAAACATAAAAAGGGTTAAATAATAATAATAATAATAATTTATTCACAAGTCACATAGACTCAAAAATGTTAGCATACTTAAAAACTATGTTAGTACTTAACCTAATCTTAAAAACTAACAACTTATTACCATTATGCGTGTCCCACTAGAGATAGAGCAGCAGTGACACACATATCTGCAGTCTAACCTGCCACCAATCACCTTCAGGATGCCGTTGGAGCTGCCTCTCAGTCTGCGCACTAGGGAATCACATCTTTTTGTAAAAATCATGTATTCTGTAAAATTAATTTAAAAAATTTGTTCGTATAGCTTCGGGATTTATTCTTAATCTGCATGATCGTAAGAGCCAACTAAAGGGAAGCTATCTCGTGATAAGATGTTGTGTTAAGAATGATTTGATAGAATTTGGTGTAACGCTTTTTTTTGCGCCTATTGTGGTGCAATTGTTTCAGGATGGCCGAAGTTAACGGAAGGATTCGAGAAATACGGCAGGCCATAGATGACTGGTGACAGAAGACGAAGAAAAGAAAGGACTAGATACGGGCAGTAGTGGAGTAGAGGGGAGAAGACGATTGCCGAGGAGAGGAACAGAGAGTAGAAGAGAGTAGACCAGGAGAGGAGTAGGTTTTTGATATTTGTGAGGTTGAATGCAGTTACGCTGATACTGCGAAGGTTAACGGTCGCCTTGTACAATTATTGATGACCCGTGTGGCGTAATAGTTACCATACCGGACTGCCTAAGGAAGGTTCCCGGGTTTGATTCCCGGCGAAGCAGAAATTAGATTATGAGTTTAAATTTCTGTTCTCGGTCTCGGTGTTTGCGTTTCTGTCTTTGTGTGTGTCATTGGTACCTACGACACAGGGTATATCTACCCTACTGTGGGGCTATGTGTGTGAAACGTGAAATTATGGGCGATAAACCCACCTTCAAGCATTAATCTTAAAAGCTTGTTGCCCACCAAGTTGTACCGTACACTTGGTCAGCGTGATGGATTCGTTTTCACTTTTAAGAGGAGACCTGTGCCCAGCTGTGAGACATTAAATTCTAAAAAATAATACAATTTCTCAAATATCTTAGTTACCTATGTTATCTTCCCCTTAACACATTTCTTCTTTTATTTCCTTACAAGGTACTTTTGTCATGCAATTCAGAAATTTAATGGTCTCAAAAAAACATTAAGATGGTCATAATGGGTCTATTAAAGCGTATCAAAATTCCGAAACAGCATAATGTAGAGGGGAAATCTACAATGATCTTGGGGTGCAATAAATATATTTTATAATAAAACTTGTTACCCTACTTGAAAACAATATTGCATTCTTAGCACAACAATATTTATATAGGCTAGTACCTATATTGTTTGATGATAAATGTAAATAAAAAAGAAGGCTATGGATTTTGGCTGTAACCCATTTTGAGTCCAACTGCTTGCGACGAGTATCTCTCTATTATTGTAGTCTAGGCAACCCTGGAGTAGTCCCTGTGGCTTTGGGATTAAGAACAGAGCTACGGTATCCCCTGCCTGATCGTAAGAGGCGACTAAAAGGGGGCTTCCGGGATTGTAGACAGATTGAGTGAAGACCGATGCTTCAATGCTGTAGGTGCAGGAGAGCACATCTGCTCTCCCGAAGATGGTCCCATTCTGGGCGCCACGCGTGGAGGACACCGATGCGTTCCGCTGGAGATCCCGGAGTCCTCCCCAAGCGCAGAGGCAGGCTACCGATTGGGTTTTAGTGCGGTCAAATCCCACGTAACCTGGTTTCATTTTCTAAGTTGCCGAGTACCTTTTAAAGGTTTTCCCCCGATACCAAAAAAAGACAATCCTGAAGCTCTCCAAAGTGGGTTGGGCCCGATGTTTTTAAGCTGCACGTAAGGCCTTCGACGCGGCTCAATAACTGCTATGTATTGATAACAACCTGTACCGACGGCTTAATGAGTTCTTGCACTTAAATTGAAAAGCGCATGAAAGCCACTATAACCCATCCATCTCACTATTATCGCCCGTTCTGCATAGCAACGTTGAACGTTCTATGACAACCAAAGTCCCACGTGTGCTTGTAAGAGAAATTTTCTTTCAAGTAAAAGTTGTTTAAAATTGTTAGTATCATTTTCCTTACTTGATATTGATAGCAACCCCATTTGCGTCACACTGCTGGGCACGGGCCTATCTCTCTCTTATATTGATGAGGCTTCCATGCTGTTCCAATGCTAGTTAGTGAGTGAAGCATCGTAAATAATATTATGTCTATAAATAGTAATGAAAATAAACATATATTCAGAGCCTTTGCAAAATAGCAATTTCCTTCGTACAAGTCATTAAAGTAGCCAAAATGAAGTTCCCAAGCAGATAATATAGTGGGGCGGTACGGGATGATTTACAAGGGGGCAATAAAAATAATAAGGGATGCCCCACAGCGCGGTATTAAGATGAAGTATGGTACCACAGCTTGAAGTTATTGCCGTGTGGAATAGTCCTATATTTTTCACAGAGTGACCGAAAGTGAATAATCTAGTATAATGCATAGTGTGCTATGTAGTAACGTACATAATAAGACAAAAGACAAATTGACGAAGTAACAGACAGCAACACAGACATACACGGAAGAGAACAAGGATGTTTTTTTCTTCTCAATAGATTTTGATTTTATTCTTACTTTATCTGATATGGCAATTTACTGCCTACAAGCTATTAAACCAGCCATAATGAAGTATTATAAGCAGATAATATAGTAGGGCGATACGGGATGATTTACAAGGGGGAAATAAAAAGAATAAGTGATACCCCGCAGCGCGGTATAAAGATGAAGTATGGTGCCGCAGCTTGTAGCGATTGCTGTGTAGAATAGCCATTTGGCTTTTAAGGACTTTGTGCTTAGATTAACATACTGTGTATACTGTATAATAACTGTGTATACTGTATAAAAGTGAATTCTAAAAAAAACGGTTGAAAAAGTAAATTCTTTCTAAAAGTGAATTCTTGTCTTAAAGACATTTACAAAAAGGACTTCACCACAGGTCTTCACACATAATAAGATAGATAGATAAATGGACGAAGGAACAGTCAAACAGATGCATAAATTGATATACTTACCAGGGAGCGGATAAGGATGTTTTTTTTTCTTCTCAATAGATTTTGATTTTATTCTTACTTTATCTGATATGGCAATTTACTGCCTACAAGCTATTAAACCAGCCATAATGAAGTATTATAAGCAGATAATATAGTAGGGCGATACGGGATGATTTACAAGGGGGAAATAAAAAGAATAAGTGATACCCCGCAGCGCGGTATAAAGATGAAGTATGGTGCCGCAGCTTGTAGCGATTGCTGTGTGGAATAGCCATTTGGCTTTTAAGGACTTTGTGCTTAGATTAACATACTGTGTATACTGTATAATAACTGTGTATACTGTATAAAAGTGAATTCTAAAAAAAACGGTTGAAAAAGTAAATTCTTTCTAAAAGTGAATTCTTGTCTTAAAGACATTTACAAAAAGGACTTCACCACAGGTCTTCACACACAATAAAATAGATAGATAAATGGACGAAGGAACAGTCAAACAGACGCATAAATTGATATACTTACCAGGGAGCGGATAAGGATGTTTTTTTCTTCTAAATTGATTTTGATTTTCTTCATACTTTATCCAATACAGCAATTTACTGCCTACAAGCCATTAAACCAGCCATAATGAAGTTCCCCACGCAGATATAGTGGGGCGGTACGGGATAATTTACAAGGGGGCAATAAAAAGAATAAGGGATGCCACGTAGCACGTTATTAAGATGAAGTATGGCGCCGCATCTTGAAGCGATAGCCACGCAGAGTTTATTTAATTGTATTTAATTTGGTAGATATTTGATGTATGGTTTAGCCACTAAATTAAAAAATAAAATTTTGTCATTTAAATGTATTGTTATTTAGTATATTCAATAATTATGGAGATCATTGACACCGTTTGTGTGATCACAGTTGGAGGGAATCCGGATCGACAAGGACCAGATATTGTTGGGAAAAGGGGGGACCTCCGGTTCGCTATGACCAAAAATGGTGGTGGAATAAAGGGTGGAAAGGAGGGTGGTCCCCCGTTGCGGATGATGGAATTGTGGACTGTAAGTTGCGGTTTGAATTAATGGTGGAAAACGAGAAGGATTGATAAAGGGAGCAAGTGCACTTACTTGGTGCTGGAGCAGATGGTATGCTCGTGTACTGATGAAGCCTTCTCTTGCCCGGGGACTGATGTTGTCTTTCACACTTATTTATCACTTGAAGTCAGTTAAATCACTTGAACTATTAACAGCGGTGATGGTGGCGATGCGGCGAGTCTGATGACCACGTGTTAGGTGGCTTGCGGTGCGGTTGTCACTAGAGGACTTGCATACGCGTCGGCAGCGTGCGCGTCGGCGGCGGGACGAAGGCAGACTGGCTTGATAGATCTTCCTGATCCATATTATGTAATAGTGCGCTTGCGGGGAAGAGAGGGAGGGTGAAGGGGAGGGAGGTGAAATGACTTAATTGGCGCGAACATCCCCCCGGCCTTGAGGTCTCCTCAAATAGCGAATTAAAAAAAATAAACATAAATATATACAGCGGAGTTAATATCATATAGAAAAAACTATATATGCGGTGAACAGAGGCGATGCGATGAATATAATTAGTAAATTAATAAAAATATTATAATAGCGGGATAAGAATTTATACTTAAACTATAACTTATAAAATATAAACTACATAGGCATATAGAAATATTATTGTGTTGGTAGAGGGCAAAGTCTAACAATGGGCCGCTGCAAAGTGGAGCTCTTAGTCTTCACTTGTGCAACGCGCACCACACCATCCCTACCAGGAAACAGTTCAGTGACGACGCCTAGCGGCCACTGAAGAGGCGGAGCGTTATCCATATCGATAAGAACAACGGTTCCTACAGAAATGGAATTAATAGAATGTTTATTCCACTTTTCTCTTGCTTGTAGTGTATGCAAGTATTCTGATCTGAAGCGTTTCCAGAATGACTGAACTATCGAATCAAGCAATGAAAAACGTGATAAAAGATTAATGCGTTCTTTACTAAGATCCGCGGCGGGTAAACATCCAAGTGGATTAACAGCGAGGAAATGCGCGGGCGTAAGTGCAGTAGGTTCCGCCGGATCGCTACTTAACACGTAAAGCGGTCGTGAATTTAATATGCGTTCGACCTGAGTGAGGACAGTAAGCAATTCCTCGTACGTGAGGATTTGCTTACCTATGACGCGAAATAAATGATACTTTACTATCTTTATATTTGACTCCCAAAGCCCACCAAAATGCGGAGCGTTTGGAGGGTTAAGTTTCCATGTGATGCGGTTATCAGAAAGGATCTGATTAAATACTTTATAATATTCGTCTGAACGTAAAAAAGGAATGAAGTTCATTCAAGTATGAACGCGAAACAATAAAATTAGTAGCGTTATCACTAGTGAGTCATCATCATTAACGATGTGCGAATAAATCACGCAGCCATACGCCCTTTCACTGGCGTCGGCGAACGCGACTAGCGAGACTAGCGAATTCTTATTTATACCCATATGGCGAGGAAACTTTAATTTCGATATCAAAGGTAACTCTGAAATATATTGTTGCCATGCAGTGACAACGTGAGCGGGCGGAGCCTGGTCCCAATCAAGTTTGCGAACCCATAAGGTTTTAATGAGAAGCTTAGAGAAAAGAATTACTGGAACCACGAGCCCCAGAACATCATATAAGCGAGCGGTTGCGGATAAAATAGAACGCTTGGTACAAGCGAGCGGCGGCGGCGAAACTAGAAAAGAAAAACAATCAGTTGCGGGGTGCCAACGAAGACCCAATATTTTAAAAATATTTTGGTCGTCGAATGAGACCTCGTCAAGCTGACGGTGCGTTGCGGGGATGTGCTGTAAAAGCTCTGAACTGTTACTAGTCCACTTAACCAATTCAAATCCTCCACGCTGAAACATTTGAATTAGTTCAGTGGCTACGTCAACGGCGCTGTTGACGCAGGGCGCGCAGGACGCGATATCGTCCATATAAATATCTCGCTCGACCACCGAAGCAGCCAGAGGATAGGACTCCCTCTCCTCGGAAGCCAACTGACGTAATGTGCGTAGCGCAAGAAAAGGCGAAGAGCGTAAACCAAAAGTCACACGATTAAATTCGCATGTTTGTATGTCTTCCTCATTAGAAAAGCGATAAAGAATGCGTTGAAACGCGCGGTGCGATTTTTGTACTTCAATGTATAAATACATTTGCATAGCGTCGGCAAAAAAGGCGATGCGATAAACTCGTACGTTTATTAAAATATTAAAAATATCAGACTGTAAATTTTGCCCACTATGTAAAATATCATTTAATGAAATGTCATTATCTGACTTAGCGCTTGCGTCGAGTACTATTCGCAATTTAGTTGTACTTTTATCATTACGTATGACAGGGTGGTGCGGGAGATAAAAGCAAGGTTCCGTAAAATTATTTGAAGCAACCAATGATAAAAAACCCTTGTTGATGTATTCTTGAATAACTTCATTGTAGCGGGAGCGAAGATCGGGACATTTATTAAAAACGTCTCTCTAGGAGCGAGAAGCGTTTTTTAGCGGTTATAAAAGAATCACCTAACTTATCAGGCGTGTCCTTGAAGGGCAGAGCGACAACACATCGTCCGTTCAAATTGCGACGAGTAGTGGAATTATAAATATTCTCACATTTCTGTTCATCAGGACTCAAATAAGTTTTTTGCGGCAGCTCCTCTAACTTTAGCGACGTTTGACTTTTATTAATACGAGTAGGATAAGAAACTAAAGAACGCGGCATGCATGTAGGAAAGTCGATATCTGCGTCTCCCATTATTATGTATCCTAGTGACGTTTCTATGGCACTCGGCGATTGCGAATTAATTATTTTATCAGTTAACAAAATTTGTAAATAAGTGTTAACCCCTAATAAAACGTCAATGTCACCTGGTGTATGGAATTGATCGTCAGCTAAACGTAAATTATTTATATAACTAATTTTCGAAACGTCTATTAACGACTCGGGTAATTGTCCAGTTATAGTGGGAACGACTAACGGTTCAATATGATAAAGTTTATTATCATCAAAGCGGGAGCTAAACTGCAAAGAAGTAACACCTAAAATCTTCTGCGACACCCCACCGATTCCTTGCGCCTCTTTAACTGGTGTTTTATTGGAGATCGGTAGGTACAAACGTTTGCAACACTGTTTCGTGATGTAATCACATTGCGAGCCAGGGTCCACTAAACAACGCAACAAATATTGGTGTCCGTATTTAGTACGAACTTTAATCTTCGCAGTTCCCAATAATGTAGTGCGGTGCGGCGCATTACCACAATCGCGCGAAACGTTACATGACGTGGATGCATTTTTTTCTCCTGGACCTTGTTCTACCGAAGGCTGATCGACCTTATTCCTACTACTAACAAAATGAAGTAGCGTATGGTGCGAGCGGGAGCAATACCTACATCTACGCTGTGACTTACAAAAATGAGTGGCGTGTTTATTACTTAAACAATTAATACAACATTTATTTCGTTTTACAAAATTGTACCTGTCCTGTGCATTTATTTTTAAAAAATGCGGACAGACAAATAGGTGTTCGTGATCACCCGATTTACAGAAAATACATGACCGCGACGAATCTGTATTAATAAAAGTTTTGCGTATATTTTTAGCGGGAGCGGGAACCAAATTACCTTTAATTTTATTATTGTTAGACATATTATGCGAAGTATTTATTGTATGGCACAAAGCCCTATTCTGGTCATGTAAAAACTGAACCAAAGCGGAATATTTCGGTATGTTTACGTTGCGACATGACATTTCAAACGACTTTACGGTATCGTTATCTAATTTTCTAAGCGCGATATTTAGAAATAGAAAATCAGATATGTCATCAATATTAAGTTGCTTAAGAGCGTTAATAGAAGCATCAAATTTATCCATAAATATTTGATAACCAGCGGATGTGTTAGTGTTTACGTTCTTCAGTTCTAACAGCTGACTGACGTAGGTAGTCGCGAGCGCACGCTCGTCGTTATATCTACGTATGAGCGCGTTCCATATCACAGAATAGTTTTCAGCTGTAGGCATTAAGCCTGAGCAGATTGATAATGCCTTATCACTAAGTTTACTAACAAGGTAATAAACGCGTTCAGCATCTGTTAATTGCTGATTATCATGAACTAATGTTTTAAATTGTTGGTAGAACATAGACCAGTGTCGTATGTCACCATTAAAAGAAAGTAATTCTATGGGCGGAAGCGATGGTATAATTTTTGTAGGTAAACTATTCTGTGATTTACTTGAAGCGTTTAATTTTGACACTTGACTTTTAATACGACTATATAGATCATGAAAAGATTTCCACGATCCGAAATCTACTTGCGCATTCGGATTTAATTTTAAATTTGTAACATTATAAGATTCTAACGTGTCCTTGAACTCGGTACGCAAGTATTCAAGGTCAGATGCCGTGTCAAGAAATGTGTCCTGTTCGTCTGACGAACTTGATGCACTTATAGATAAATCATAAATTTGTTGTAAACGTTCGTAAATAGCATTTCGTTTTGCAATTAATATTTTCAAACTAATTTCGTCATTTGAAACCGTTTCAGATACAATTTTGCCTTTAGTAGACATTTTGTCGTGAACAAGATAAATCAGTTAAAACAGTTAAGATTATAAAAATTATGTATGGCGTAATGAATGAATGATTACGTAGGTAGTTACTAGCGAAACAACGATCGCCGGTCGCGTCGGTTCCGGTAACAATATGGCGGACTTCAATTAATGAAAAATAGAATGCGTACCTATGAGGTGTAATTTCGATTACAAATATAGGTAAATAATGGTGCGAACGGTGCGAATGCGCTTTGCAAAAATAATAATATACCTACGTGAGCGGTGCGTTATTAATATGCGGGATATAAAATAATCGTAGATATAATACTTATTTGCAAAAATAAATAGCGGATGGTGCGGTGTGTTTTGCAAAAAGAATAATAATATACCTACGTGAGCGGTGCGTTATTAATATGCGGGATATAAAATAATCGTAGATATAATACTTATTTGCAAAAATAAATAGCGGATGGTGCGGTATGTTTTGCAAAAAGAATATTAAACCTACGTGAGCGGTGCGTTATTAATATGCGGGATATAAAATAATCGTAGATATAATACTTATTTGCAAAAATAAATATGAATAGGCACTTATAATATATTACATGAAATACATATGTATGCGTATTTATGAGATTAAATAATTAACCCGGGTGATGTGACCAAACTATTGGCTCGAAATGCGGCTCGACTGGACCAAAAACATTGGAGGGAATCCGGATCGACAAGGACCAGATATTGTTGGGAAAAGGGGGGACCTCCGGTTCGCTATGACCAAAAATGGTGGTGGAATAAAGGGTGGAAAGGAGGGTGGTCCCCCGTTGCGGATGATGGAATTGTGGACTGTAAGTTGCGGTTTGAATTAATGGTGGAAAACGAGAAGGATTGATAAAGGGAGCAAGTGCACTTACTTGGTGCTGGAGCAGATGGTATGCTCGTGTACTGATGAAGCCTTCTCTTGCCCGGGGACTGATGTTGTCTTTCACACTTATTTATCACTTGAAGTCAGTTAAATCACTTGAACTATTAACAGCGGTGATGGTGGCGATGCGGCGAGTCTGATGACCACGTGTTAGGTGGCTTGCGGTGCGGTTGTCACTAGAGGACTTGCATACGCGTCGGCAGCGTGCGCGTCGGCGGCGGGACGAAGGCAGACTGGCTTGATAGATCTTCCTGATCCATATTATGTAATAGTGCGCTTGCGGGGAAGAGAGGGAGGGTGAAGGGGAGGGAGGT
The DNA here is from genome assembly GCA_911387765.1 of Pyrgus malvae. Classification (NCBI taxonomy): domain Eukaryota; kingdom Metazoa; phylum Arthropoda; class Insecta; order Lepidoptera; family Hesperiidae; genus Pyrgus; species Pyrgus malvae. Next base: position 28,265,087 of record OU426950.1, on the reverse strand, counting down.
GAAATGACTTAATTGGCGCGAACAACAGTTAATTAGGCAGATAAAGATACGGACAGACAAGCAGACAGATAGACAGCCAAACAGACAGATGGACAGATATACAAGAACGCTATGGGTCTTATTTTTTTTCTTTTGAACATGGAACTATGTAGATTTACGCAGATTTTATTGTTGCATGTGCATGTATCCTATGTGGGAGGGAGAGATGTGCTATTACATGAAAAAATACACCCTCATAGGTTCTTCATTGCGAATAGTTACAAAGTAGATTTTAACTTGATTTATTTTTGATTTATAAATAAATAACGTTTCACACTCATAGCCCCACAGTAGGCCCCCCACAGAGACAAAAACACAAACACCCAGACCGAGGACAGAAATGTAAACTCATCATTTAAATTTCTCCTTCACCGGGAATCGGACCCGGGACCCTTCGATTGGCAGTCCGGAATGGTAACCATTGCGCCACGCGGGTCGTCATATTTATTTTCTAAATACTCATATATTATCCAAAAACGGCAATTCACTTCGTACAAGCCATAAAACAGCTAGCAAATGACTCCAAGCAGATAATATAGTGGGGCGGTCCACGATGATTTACTAGGGTGCAATAAAAGACTAAGGGATGAAGTATAGTGCCACAGCTTGAAGTGATAACCGCATGGAATAATCTTGCAATTGGAACGTATTCAATCTTTGTTCAGAAAATAAGTATTTATGGAGTTCGTTAGAATAAGGTATTGATAGGCAGCTAGGCACAAAGACAGGCAGACGGATAGGCTATACAGATGAATAGACAAACAGACAGGGATTAAACGATATATTTTTTCATTCCAGTCTGAAATCCAATCTGTCTATAAAAATAGTTTCTAACTACTCATATTTAATCTTAAACGGCAATTTCCTTCCTACAAGCCATAAAACCAGCTAACGGAGTCCCCGAAGCAGAAGATATAGTGGGGCGGTCCGGAATGATTTACTAGGGTGCAATAAAATAATGTAAAGGATGAAGTATAGTGCCGCAGCTTGAGGTGATAGTCGCGAGGAATAGCCCTGGAGTTAGTGGACGAAGTAAGTTGTGTTTAGTGAATAGTACCTATATAAATTATGGTAAAATTATGATTATGAGGTATTAAGTGAAAAGCATCAGCTTAACAGAAGCGTTATTTTGTTATGCTTCCTTCATATTCCTATATAATAATTGATCTCTTCACAGAGATTCCTCTCGGAATCGACAGTGAGACCATAGTCCGCTGATATGCTCTCGTGAATTATTAGAGAAGTATCGTACTGAAATACTGCAATAGTTTTCCTCACGGTGGAGCTGCTGTAAATACGCACTTAGCAAATTTCTTAGTTTGAGGCGCACGCTGGGGATTGAACTCGCCTCTCGCATCAGTTAAGGTACAACCAGTACTCTTCATACCATAGAAAAACCGGCCAAGTGCGAGTCGGACTCACGCACGAAGGTTTCCGTACCATTATTTATAAAAAATCACGTTTATTGTATGGGAGCCCCCTTAAATATTTATTGTATTCTATTTTTAGTATTTGTATAACAATAGCGGCAACAGAAACACATCATTGCCTTTGATTATCCATGGAAATCATTGCATTAAGATTGAATGAAAGGTAAATTGTGGTTTACGATTTATGACGTATTAAAAAAAAAACTACGTACTAGATCTCGTTCAAACCAATTTTCGGTGGAAGTTTGCATCGTGATGTACATCATATATTTTTTTAGTTTTATCATTTTCTTATTTTAGAAGTAACAAGTTGGGGGGGGGGGGGACGCACATTTTACCACTTGGAAGTGTCTCTCGCGCCAATTTTTTAGTTTAGAAAAAAATTATACTAAAAACCTCATATCATTTTTGAAGACCTATCCATAGACACATATGGGTTTGATGAAAAAAATTTGAGTTTCAGTTCTAAGTATGGGGAACCCTCAAAATTTATTGCTTTTTTCTATTTTTATTTTTGTGTGAAAATTTTAATGTGGTTTACAGAATACATCTACGTACCGAATTTCAACAGTATAGTTCTTATAGTTTCGGAAAAAAGTGGCTATGACATACGGACGGACAGACAGACAGACAGACATCACGAATCCATAAGGGTTCCGTTTATTGCCATTTGGCTACGGAACCCTAAAAACGGCAAAAAGATGTACTTTTTCTTTGAATGACGAATACTGGGACACTGACAAAATACTGAAGATAATACGTTTACCTAACCAATGTTTTTCCCTGTCAGCTATGGTTGCTCATACTATAAATAATCACTGCAAAACCTGTTATCAGCTCTAATATATTCTTCAGCACGTCGAGAAGCCCTCAAAGGGGCGCGGCGGATGTTTTATTACACGTTCGCATGTTCTTTGAAGCGAGTGGGTTTATTTTTAGGGTTCCACACCCACAGAGTAAAACAGGGCCCTATTACTAAGACTCCGCAGTCCGTCCGTCTCTCTGTCTGTCCGTCTGTCACCAGGCGAACCGTGTTACTCTCTTGAACCGTGACAGATAGTTGAAATTTTAACAATTTCAACAAATAATAAAAAACAAAAAAATATTTAAGTGTAGGTATTTAAGGGAGCTCCCATACAACAAACGTGACTTTTTTGATGTTGAGTGTGTTTTGCCGTTTTTGTAGATATCTAGCTGACCTCCGAACCACGTTTAAATGTTTGGGGTGGACCTTTAACATTTGGTGCATTTTAGGAGTATGAAAAATTGATGTTGACCGATTCTCCGACCTACCCGATATGCACACAAAGTTTCATGAGAATCGGTCGAGCCGTTAGGGGGAGTTTGGCAACAAACACTGCGACACGAGAATTTTATATAAGTAAGTACTAACATGAAGCGCGCATGGCCCGGCGGTTAGCGTAGAACGCAAACGATCTATGCAACTAAGCGAAACGGGCGCGGTCGGGTGTGAGATGGGTGACCGCTAGTGGCAAAAAATTTCATGCGCGTTTCCGTGCTTCGGAGGGCACGTTAAGCCGTCGGTCCCGGTTGTTGTCGATAGATAACAGTCGTTAAACCTTGTCGGAGGCCTTATGGGCGGTTTGAAAACATCCGACAGCGGGTTGGCCACTAACCCGCATCTCCACCAACCCGCATTGGAGCAGCGTGGTGGAGTAAGCTCCAGGCCTCCCCAATAATGGGGAGAGACCCGTGCCCAGCAGTGGGACGCAAAAAGGGTTGCAGCCAAGTACTAACAGTCCGCAACTTCATCAGTGTGGACTGTGGTATTAGTCATAGCATGATGTTATAGTACATATAGCCTATAACAATATAGCCTTCCCCAATAAATGGACTATTCAACACAAAAAAAAAAATCGAACCAGTAGTTCCTGAGATTAGCTCGTCCAAACAAACAAACAAACTCTTCAACTTTATATATTAGTATAGATCGATGTAGTACTGTAGATAAACAGTAGATTTTTGTACTTGGTACGAAATAACGTGTAAATGTTTATTTACATCATTTTTTGTGTATGTAATAATTATGTATGTATTTTATGACCCCGCGAACTCCGTACGCGTTTAAATGTTTGGGGTGGGCTACCCTTATAACTTAGGAGTATGAAAAATAGATAGTAGCCGATTCTCAGACCTATTGAACATGCATATAAAATTTTATAAAAATCGGTCAAGCCCTTTCGGAGGAGTATGGTAACTAACATTGTGACACGAGAATTTTATATATAAGATTATGAGCTATCCAAGTCTTTCACTTTGCTTCGGTTATAATTTTGAAATATCTCTATCTTCTAAGTAAGTAATTAATTAACGACCAGGGCCGGATTTAGAGGTCTGTAGGCCTCGGGGCAACAAATATGTGGAGGCCCCTTCGCCCCAAACTATTTTCCAAATAAATTATATTTTTTTCGGTCAGTGATATTTTACTGATTGCCTGATTGGAGTGAACAAATATAGTTCGATGATATCTGTTAATATTTAATGTAATCATATTTGTACAAAGTATTCTAAGACGCGAAAAAAATATGAAAGGAAAAGTTCTTAACTAGTGTGTAAACAGTGTCTGAATTTGTTTTTTTTCCGAAGTCTCTACTGTAGGGGCCCCTCTTTTGTGGAGGCCCCGGGGCTGTGGCCCCGGTTGCCCTCCCCTAAATCCGGCCCTGTTAACGACATAATTGAAAAGGCTTTGTTTCACATTTTCCATTAACTTTAGTTGGACAGAACTAGATTTTCATTTGAATGCTTTGGATACTTTTAAGGCAGGCTCACGTCTGCGGGCCACACTCTTTAACGATTCCATCAAAAATGTTACCATAGTAATCCGCCGGCGGCCGCTACGCCTCTTCCATGTACGAATCAGACGTCCGATTTATAGCCGTCCGCCTTCATTGCGACCGTACTTACCACGACTATTTCAATTTGCTGTTAGAAATACTCAATATTCATTGTTGGTCAGTCTGTATTGGTTTTTGATGAAGTTACAAGAATATTTGGACTTTTGGACTTGAATTACTTTATTTATGTTTTGGCTGGCACCCCTTTTGTGTCTCATTGTACGGTTCTCCATTATTGATGAGGCCTGGAGTTTAATCCACCACGCTGCTCTAATGTGGGTCAGTGTCCAATGATGTCAAACTGCCTAAAAGGCTTTCGAAAGACCATAGCAAATTTCTTTGTCTGAGGTGTGTCACTGGGTTCGTACTCGGTATCTCCGTATCTGAATTATTACTTACTCAAAAACAAAGCGAATCGTGGTATATATCCCGTAAGTAATAATTCAGATATAGTGAACAACCGCGATAGTCTCAAATCGGTATCTCCGTGTCCAGTCATTGATGCTCTCTTAAGTTAAAATCATTATTATTTATTCACAATGAAATCTTAAAATTATTTTTCAACCTTTATCAGTTATATCAACTCTCAGCAGTATATAATTTTATGGAGCTTTTTTTAATTTTGCGATCGATGATTGATGGGTGTTGCTTACAAATTGCCCATCAATATGGATGGATGTGGTCACTTTTGGTGCATAAATATGGGATTTTGAAAAATTGCCTGACAAGGAGGCAGCGTATTGTTCATACATTTTTAACAATTGTTGATAGAACCGGATAAGGTATACATAAAATTAAAATTGAAAGGCTGTTATAAAATTATGAAAAGAGCAACCACGATTGTTATAAGAATTGTATAGTTCGGACCGGAAAAATGCTTACAACCTTCAAGAATAAAATATGGCGACTCATATTACGTAATAGTCACCAGGGTGGACTACCAATCAAAGCTCGTGAGTTTTAATACTTGGCGAGGTTGAAACATCTATTTAGGTATTTGTGACCCTCTGTATTTGTGTTTGGCCATGGTTACCATAACAGGATTAGTGTGGGGCTGGGAGATAAAGCGTTTTCATAAGTGGGTGCTGACCAAACTTAAGCTATAAGTGGCCACAACCAGCATTCAGAGCATTAGCGCAAAACTGACATTTATATTCAACCTCAAGGATGTCTTGCCGTAATAATCATAAAATATTATGTGTTTATATTAATATTAAAAAACAAAGGAATAATAATTTTAAACAATAAGAATTAATAGCTTTTCTCAAATTTAATATATTTTAAATAACACAAAAATTGATTATTGTCTTAATTTCACCAATTGATTCTTAATCAACCACACTATTCTCGCCTCCAAAGAGGTTCAACAACCTCTTCCGCACCTCCTCTATTCTCCTTTTCTCTCCTCTATTACTCCTCCCCCCTCTATTACCTCAATTACCCTCAGCTCCACTACTATCTTCAACTAGTCTCCTCTTTTCTCCTCGTCTACTATCACCGTTAATCTATTGACTGCCGCATCTATCGAGAACTTCCGTTACATTATACTTTCACGTTCGAATGTCTTACTAGCTTTGCGTCATAATACTCATAATCATAACAATTGCGTTGATTGTTCATAAATCCACAATAGAAAGTGAAGTAATGATGGAGCAATAAAGCTCAATAATTCCTTCAACATCCCAACCGACGGTATTACATAAAACGTAACAAAAATGGTAAACAGAGACATAAATAATAACAGATATCTGGCGCGGCCGTAAATATGGCGATCGTGAGTCCGCCGCACAGCCTGCTAAGGGAGGTTCTACACTGGCTTTGAGGAATTATGGCTGCAATCTTTTTTGCGTCCCACTGCTGGACGCGGGTCCCTCCCCATCCATTGGGAAGGCCTGGAGTTTTCTGGACCACGCTGCTGCAATGCGTGTTGGTGGAGATGCAGTAACTAACCCGCTGTCTGATGTTTTCAAAACTTTCATTAAGGCTCCGACAAGTTTTATTGACTGTTATCTATCAACAACAACTGGGACCAAGGGCTTGACGTACTTTATCAAGAACGGAAACGCACATGATAATTTGCCACTAGCGGCCATCCACTATCGCTAACCCTCATATCCAGCAACCCGCTCTGGAAAAGCGTGCTGGAGCATACTCCAGGTGTCCCCAAACTGAAACTGAAATATATAATAGATGGCTGCAACCCTTTTGCGTCCCACTGCTGGGCACGGGTCTCTCCCCTTATTGGGGAAGCAAGGTAGTCTTGTATAGTGGTTTTAACAGTATTATGGCTCCTTTTAGATAATTAGGTAACCAAAATACTCTCACAACTTCGAACTTTATTAGTTTGTAGGTTTTTGACTATATCACTCGCTATCTTACTCGTAGTTTATCGTTCCGAGCACAATTCATCAATACAATATGATGGACATATCACATTGCACACAGTACAGTTGTTTCTTCAACAATACCGATTGTGTTGTTGTTTTTACCAATGTTTCCTGAACTTCTCAGCAAGGATAAATTAAAATGGCTTTAGCAACGGATTGTTGAGTATTTCAATAGCTTACTGTTTATAAGTGTGGTATCTTCTTTAGAAAAGGCTTTAGCTTACAGTCCGCGGTTGAGTTATGCACTGCCGGCGGCCGGTAGCGATATTCTGCGAAGAATGACTTTGACCTGTAATAGGATAGATTGTTGACTATTTTAACAGTTTTAATAGGATAGCTGAATTGTTGCCTATTTAAACAGTTTCAATCTTTACGAGTGTAGTATCTTCTTTACAAAATACTTTAACAACCATTCATGGTTAAGTTTTACACTGTCGTCGGTAATGATATTTTGCGAGGAATGAATTTGAACTGCAATAGGGTAGATTGTTTAAAAATTAAATAGTTTTACTCTTTATGACTGTATTTCTTCTATAAAGTAAGACTTTAAATTGTGTTGTACTTTAGATTTTAGATTAGTGTAATGTATATAGTATATATAATATAGACATTGAACAAAGTGCATCTATTAATGAAAAAAGTGACGAAGAAGTAGGGAAAGAAAATGAGTGAGTACTTTATAAAAATACTATATGAAAACCTACTGAAAATACTAGATGAAAAATAATACTGATAATAAAAGCAATTCGTGCGAAATTATTCCCTAACCATTCCAAAATATAAAAAATGCACAACGATAATGTTCAAGTTTTCACTTCTGCCGGCACTCCCGGAGTGCAACCCGTTGTTTTTACTTCTATCAGTTGTTAGTAAGATTATAAGATCAAGGAGCAAGTCTCAGCGGTATGTAATTTAAAAGGGCTTTTTTTAGAACTTAGCGATCGCTGATTCATGGGTGTTATATGTAAATTGCGCATCGAGATGGATGGATAAGATCACATTCGGTGCATAAATATAGGTTTTTAAAAAAAATACTTCTTAAGGACGCCAAAATTTATTAATATTTCTGAGAGTAGCCAGTATAGAGCGAGTTAAAATTTGTGAATGAGGAATATAAGTATTTGACTTGTAAATAAATTAAATGTTGTTTGCTGGCCTCATTTGCTACATGGTAGAAATTGCAAGGCTTTGGTCAAGGAAGTACCACGCCTGCACATATTACTAGCGCGAAGAATTTTATTGTGTTTTGGTGGGAGTGTTACATCAGGCGACTGTCAGCCATTGAATAGTAATACTTAGTTATATACATGATTGGAGCCTTCCTTAAGCTTGTGCATTTGTATAAAATATGTTGCAGCCATTAATACCAATACATGGTGTTACGTTTCGTATATAAACAGGTACCTACACAGCTTTATCCTTGCGTAAGAGCTATACAAAATGCCTAACAAAGTAGATCTGGCGCTGTGATAGTTCGTCATAATGGCGAACAAATTCTATAGACGTTATGAAGCTCTCATTATGGTTAAGTATTGACAATTCAGTCGCCTTATCGTAAAGTGCTAGGTATGGTGATGTTATGAATTAATTTATCGATGAAAGTATACATGTATGACTCTACATATTTGCAGCTAGAATATAATGGAGTAGCGGACGAGCATGCAGATATAATGTTGAGTGGTAGCCGTACACAACCGCAACCTCAACCGCTCTGTGTATGCTGCAGTCGTATACTCTGGAGGCTGATGTAAGACTTCCCGGACACCGCACGTTTCCGTCGAAAGATAATTTTACTGTTTCATAGCAAAAATAGGCAGCAGCGTTAAGTAGGTACTGCCTTTGTAGAACCGTAAAACCTTAAGCGTACCATAAACCATAAGTCCGCCTATTGTATAAAATACAATAAAGGGTAAATAAATAAATAAATGAATAAATAAACCAACAATTCTTTATTCTTTCATATACTTATGCAAAGAAATGTCGAGAGCAAAGATGGCCGAGCGGTAAAGACCGCAGTCTCCGATATGGAGATAACGAGTTCAAACCCCGGTGGGCTGCCTAAGCCATTTGTTATTGCTGCTCCACGGTAAAGAAAAACATTGGGATATTTTATTACGATGTTTTCCCGAAGGCATGATGTCCACCGATCCGCACTACCAGCCAGCGTAGTGGAGTATGGTCTTTTTCTTTTGTTATCGGGGGGGGGGGGGGGGGAGGGGAACCTTCATAAGGTACGGGAGAGGATACCGGGTTATATGGGATTTGTAGCGCACTAAAACCCCCTCGGTAGCCTGCCTCTGCGCTTGGGGAGGAATCCGGGATCTCCAGTGAATCGCACTGGTAACTTCCATATGCGGCTCCCCAGAACGGGCCCATCTTCGAGAGAGAAGATGCGCTTTCCCAAATCCCACATAACCCGGTACCTTCTCCCAAGGTGCCGGGTACCTTTTGAAGGTTTTCCCCCCCGATATTAAAAAAAGCCAATTTTGTCGCAGCGATCAAATTACTAAAACCCGCGATTTTTATACAATGATAAAATTAAAAGAGTAAGTAAATTGCTATACAGCATTATAAATCTACGATCGCTGTAGCTAAAGTAGCATGTCATATATGTGGAGGCATTTAGTGTCGCTAAAGTCTACATATTATTTGGTCGCTATAAAAAATATATAATTTCAGTATGTTTTCTAAGTTGTGCCCGTGACCTCATCTGCTTGAAAAGAGACTCTTTAAAATGAGATGACTTGTTTGAATAAAATATTTTGTGAACACCCTGCAGCAGAGGGCCTCAGGTCGCGCGATACTAAATACCGCACGTTTTATCAATGCATCGCGTATTGTTCGCGTTCTATTGTATACTGCCGTGATTTAGGATATTAGCTCCCGCGATATCGTCACACCATAAATAACTTGCGCCGATATGGTTGAAGATGTTGCATGGAATTTCTACTACTGTTTACGCTAGCCATGATACAATGTATACAAATAATGTACACAAAATAATAAGCAAGACATGTTATATAATACGTCGTTTAGTTATTATAAGAAACCTTATAGATTTATAATTAAAATGGACGAAAATGTAGGCCATGTGGTGTTCCTGTGGAGTCCCTGTAGCTGTAAGTAGTCCCTGCCTGATTGTAAGACTCATACATCATCATGATAGTTGTAAGTATGAATAAATAAATAAACGACACTCCTGTACTTGAGGTTTTGGGTGCCGTAGGTTTTTTTTGTATTAGGGGAAACCTACAAGTTCTTCTACCCCTAATAACTTTGGGTTTATTTTTTTTAATTTCATTTACTTCCTTTGGCTTCTTATTTTAACAATCAATTCCTGAAGCATTGAAAAGCTCTTAAGCTTTAGATAAAATTTTAGTTGAAGTGCCGTTGATACAAAATTGTTGAGACGCTACGTGATTAAGCACTAGTACGGATAACGAATGCTCATTTGGACTGAGATCGTCGAGAGCCCTCGGGTGCTCCGCCCTGAGAGGCGGCGCGTTTGGATTTCAATTTTCGTTTTAACGAGTGTAATAATATTACTTTCCTCCCACCTATATCTAGCTAAACGATATAGCTATAGCTATTTTGAGCCTATTTCGAAATATTTCTCAATCAAAGGTGATGAAAGTTATAATACATTATATTCCCCATTCTGAAAATGTCATGTTACAACGAAATATAGATTGGGAAAATTCACCGTCGAAATCATAATGGCCGCTCAACATTAGCGCCGTAAAGCGCGAAAAACTGGCGTAAACGATAATGTGGATGGATTTCACGGGTTTCACGCGCGTTTAGGCCAGATTCCCGATCAAAGTCGCTATTTTGTCCCGCGATAAAGAGTTCGCGCGACGCTATGTAGAGGGTGCTGTGAATCACGCCGTGAATTTACCCCTTAAATCCACGGCGATAATGTGGAGCCGCCATTATGCTTTGTTTTAAATATTCCTCGAAACAGTTGTAAGATAGAAATGAAAGAAAACTTCTCAGACATGTCTCAGATATATTTCTAAATCATTTCCTTTCATTAAATATCTACAATTCTACACATTCACAATAAAATGTATTATATTATATATTATTTTGAAGATCAGAGCATAGCTCTAATATAATGTGAGTTCCTTTCAAATTTTTAGAGCAATGCAACGTTGGTTTAAATCACTATTAACATAAGTAGAATACGAATTATTTAAATACAAAGTTATTTAGATTCTTTGAAAGTAGGAACAAATACGAGTATGATACTAGGTCGTTGAATGATAAAAATCTCAGTTTAGCTATTTTTATATTAGATAATTTCTAATCCATTCTCAATGTGAGGCAACATACTAATTTATATTCAGCAAACAGTCAGTAGTGATCATGTTAATCGATTTACTCTGAGGCCTGTGTTGATGTCCGATGAAATTTTCTTTCGTAGACTTTACTTTTTTTGTCTTGGTGAGAAACATTTCTATGCTGAGTTTGTTAGAGAGGTTAATAAAACCTTATTGGTGGCTTTCCTCAGCACTTGTAGATGAGAGAACGGGATATCTTTGGAATGGAAAGCACCGGTGTCCTCCTTACGCAACTTGTGGTAGCAGTAAGGCTCTTCTACGTGTAAGTTGTATGGTATTTAAAACGGTCACGCCGCATTTTTGTTCTGTCCGGTGCTGACTGCTGGGTGATTTGACCTTCCATACTTGCCGTCCAAAACCATCATTTAGTACCTTCATACAACTTAAATAAAATATCGGAGATACTGGGGGCTACAGACTAGGAGACAGACAAAAAATGTATTTACTAATAGACATTGTTATTTCTCGTCTTTTGACTGTAAGTCCTCGAATCCATCCATCTTTTCCTTTGATGAGGCACGATAACAATCACTTTGCCTTTCATTTAATGTTTCAAGTGAACTTGAAATATTGTCTCTCAAAGCCCTATTTACCAAATTCCAATTAGAACAAATCCACTCCAGGCATGGTGTCCGCCCATCATTACATACCCTTCAAACAACGGCTCCGGGAAGGCGTGAGAGGTCATTAACGATTTGTTCTAGCACAGGGCCTGGGAGTGACACGCCTTTTCAAAAAAGCTGATTGTTCGATCCTTAGGTATTGTACAGCGAAATGTTTGGAACAGCGAGTGGTCGGAGATTCTTTTGTAAAAGTGAAATGGCAATCGTGCGTGTGGTCTAACAAACATATTTTTAAAAGGAGCGTGAAATTTACCGGATGTGAAAATAATAATATTCCATGTTGTTTTTACCTGACTGTTGGCCAACAATTGAATTATTCGATTTGATATTTTCTGTTTAAATTAACACATTTTTCACATATTAAGATAGAAGTGGCATAAGCGACTTACTTTTAAGCATGTATTACCAATTGCTAATTAAAAATCACACTTGATAGGATACGTGGTATTAAGTCGTTGCTACAGCCCATGAACATCTACAAACTGCTTCAACTAAACGTTTGTCTTTTGAGAGGTTATTTGTTACGCAGACTGATGGTCGGCTCATGTGAGAGTGAGCACATTACTTTTGTGTTTTAATGAGAAATTGTGTTGTTACTAAAATACAAACGTATTGTTAGGCATGAATGCACACATGCTTCTTGCCTAGTTAAATCAGTACTTTAAGTTTTATCTTTAGATCGTATTCAAATACCATTTTATCAAAAATACTGAATAGGGCTTTAAGTTTACTAATAAGTATGTGTACCTTTTACATTATAGTGTCATGGAATACAAATCCTACACTCAATGAAAAGCCAAATATGCGATAAGAATATGTTCAAAACTTTCTTACAACGTTTCTTACAAATCATCGCCAGAAAATATTCAAACCAAAACTTGTCGCCCTTTGTGATATCTCGCGCCGTCTATTCAACGAGCCAGCATCCGTTTGACATCTCGACATGAAAATCGAGTTCTTACACTAACGAGGACTCCTGGAGCGCTTCGGGGCGGAGCGACACGCCCATCCGGCTCGAAGGACCAACTCATAATTGAACAACCTATAGTGAGTGCTTTGTAATCACCATGTTTAAAACACCTCTCAGAAATAATAGTTAGAGCATTGTTGGATTTAAACACCGGTATTTTTGTTTTGATTTCAATGGATTTTAATATGCATGTACATAGTAGTCAATATTTGTATTGTAGGTATTCGATTGTTTTGTGTTTGGGAACATTCTTGACTGGTCCTGTATTTGGCAGCTATGTTAGCATAAAAAGATTCAGTGAACTATTATACTACTTACTCACGGTCTTTAAACCAATATGCTGTTATGAATATTTAAATCGATTGTTAATGACGGGCACAAAATTATAGCTTCTGTTAATTATAGCTGGTTGTTAGTTGTTAATTATATCGCACAGCACTGAATACATTATAACAGTAATTAAACGGCAATTGAAGGTAAAACTATGTACTTTGAAGAACACTAAGTTATCATTACCACTGTTTTATTTCGTTCAGTACTAAATCAGCTGCAGTATGAACCCTCCTATGATTTATTTAGTTAAATTAAAAGCAAGATTTGGTTTTTGATTGTACCAAATTACCGAACCTGTTTAGTCAGTGGAGTCCAATTTAAGTCTGCAAGATATTTCTAGCCTAAATGTTAATTATTACCTAAGTATTGAAGTGCACGGTAAACTAGTACTAGCCTATGAAAAGTGTGATTTTTCTAAAATGCTTTTAATGCCAGATTTAGTACTCTTAGTTAGCTACAAGCTACAAGTAAATATTAGTAAGCTGTCATGAAAATAAAATCCTCCCCAATAATGGGGAGAAACCCGTGCCCAGCAGTGGGACATAAAAAAGATTGCAGCCAGCCATGAAAATAAAAACCTTATAAACAATACAATCCATTGATATAAGACAATTAAAAATATATTATCAACCAAAACTAAAGTGCTGCAATATGCTATTAAAACTAATATAATGCAGCAAAATATTAATCTCTTTTCTGGCACGTATCAGCAAATTTACTTCCAGTTCCAAGTTTTCGCCTATTAAGTTAATGTCGGTCCTAAAAGAAATATATGGCAAGGACAAACAATTCGATGGGGACTAGTGCCAAGTTGTGATAATTTGGGCGTGACATATGAAGATCATACATTGAATATTCTTAAGGAAACAAACGGAATAGTGGATGCTCTAAATAATAAAAGTGGCGCTCCACGAGAGGCAAGAATATAACAAGACACTGCTGTACCCACTTTCGCGATAAATGACTTTTGTAGTACTATTGTTTCTCGATGCTTTCAGTCTATTGTAAAGGCGTGAAAAGCATTTTGCTGAGGTCTCCTCTACCTACTTATACGGAAGACAGGATTTTTAAGATCTTTAAGATAATGAAGCGCGCATGGCCCGGCGGTTAGCGTAGAACGCAAACGATCTATGCAACTAAGCCAAACGGACGCGGTCGGGTGTGAGATGGGTGACCGCTAGTGGCAAAAAATTTCATGCGCGTTTTCGTGTTTCGGAGGGCACGTTAAGCCGTCGGTCCCGGTTGTTGTCGATAGATAACAGTCGTTAAACCTTGTCGGAGGCCTTATAGGCGGTTTGAAAACATCCGACAGCGGGTTGGCCACTAACCCGCATCTCCACCAACACGCATTGGAACAGCGTGGTGGAGTAAGCTCCAGGCCTCCCCAATAATGGGGAGAGACCCGTGCCCAGCAGTAGGACGCAAAAAGGGTTGCAGCCAAGATAATAGAGATTGTTAGACAGTTTTTCCATAAAAAAGCAGTAAGAAAGTATATTTAATTTTCTCCCTTGTCAAATTTAGTATATCATAAAATATCGAAATTAACCAATGAATTTCTAAATATCACTACAGCTAACACTGTGATGGAATCAAATTGTACATAAAATTTAAGATTTTTTAACAATAAAATGATTGCTATCAGAGCTAAGAGTATCCAAAAGACGGCCCAAGAATATTTAAAAAAAACGGAGCCGGCAAGTTGTCCCTGACATCCATATCAATCAACCTTTGAACTATTGATTAAGTCGCCAAAAACTCGCATCTGCAGAATCAAGCTCACACCAAACTTGTGGTTGTGTTGTAGTAAAAATAACATATATATCAGAAGGTTGCGTGTTCAGATCACGTCGGGGTCACCAGTTTGGCAAAGGAAGATCTCTCGCCGGGTGAGGTGGTCATGCCCGGGGAGCGGCCGCGCTCCAACTGACTCGAGAGCTTGTATATATTATGGTCGGATATTCAGATATTCGATAGCGTGATTCAGGAATACCCGTGGCACCATCTCTTGATGAGTAGCGGAAGGTCGCTACAAACTCACACCAAACTCATTTCCACTATCTCCATCGCTGGTAAGAGCGCTGTTTTTCATAACTCCCACCCTCCGCCCTAATGGCCGAGTCACTGCCAAAATAAATGTTGCTTAATACGCCGAAACTTTTGAAATATGCCCCGCTTAAATGTGCCGTTGAAAGCGTCATAATTCTCCTCTTTATGCACCAACTTCTTAGAGCTTTTTGTTTGTAGTCGTGTATCTTTTTTATTGTCCAACATTTCTATGCATACAGCCTTTTGTGCTCCCGCAGTTTGGGGCTATCCTTATTTTGCCTTCCGGTTTTTAGTGACGTTGCCAATGTGATGCCTGGGTACAGTTGGAACTGTGTCGAGTGGGCTTTTGTTGTTGGGTTTGGTTTTGTGTTTTTTTATGATATGTGGTCTAGGACACCCACAGAATTACTTCAACCCCACAAACTCCTTACGATTATTTTAAACAAACATTCAGTAATTATAATAGTCCTCTGAACACCTATAGCAGTGGCGTCCAGGGGGCTATAATATATATCATATTTAAAATGTATTGATGAATAGTTAGAAGCAATTCTCGTCGGTATATTTATGAACTGTAATATTTGTACTCAAATTTTTCCCAACTCTAAATTGGGCTCTAAAGTAACATTTATTCTTATTGTGGTAAAAAGCAAGCCTCAGGCTTGCCTTGAGGCTTACTTCTTGGTCAGATTTTCCATATTTCAATAAGGGCATTGTGAATTTTGTTTTGACTTTATTTCGTAACTTTTTGGAAAACCTCGTATCATCAAATCTTTTTCAACTACGAGTGATGATGATAAACCTGAAATGGTTACCTTCATTATAAAACAACGGCTTTTTCGAAATTATAAACAGACTTCTTGAAACATTTTTATAGAAAGTTTACCTTTTCAACAGACTGAACGCTGCAATAACAGTATAATTCTAGATTCTAGTACTAATACTATTACGATACGGCGGAAAAGAAGCGATAAGATCGCAGCGCGCTCTAGCGGTTGTTATAGATAACTTTTACGAGTTAGAGCTGAGGCCGCCATTTTCATATTGAGCATCATGCTTTCCTAGATAGATAATTTTATAGGGAAATGAGATAGAAAGTATTTCCAGTGACTGACTATCGAGACTTAGTCTTGGAAGATATTTAAATCATTTTAGTAAATCACGCTTCGGCCAGTTTCACATTTCGGCCAGATGGACCGATGACGTCAATAAGGTGGCGGGTAGTGGCTGGATGCGGAAGGCGGAGTACTGGGTTGGGTTGTTTACCAGTGGATCAGGCTGTTGATGAAGATGATTATGATCGATTTTAAAGTGCATCTAAACTTGGCATTGGATTGGATTTCAAACCTTTTTCATCATGTATCAAAATTCTAGACCTAAAATTATTAACTAATCTTATTCATAAATAATTTTCAAACTTAATAGGGTCTTGGACACTATGCACAAAAAAATTCTAAATCCTTACCTTAAAAAGGTTGAACTAAATCACGTTTGGAAAGCAATATAATTGTTAATTCTTTTTTATACATAATTTTATTACCGCTATAAATCAATAATAATTAAGTCAATTGACTATATATGATAAGTGACGTCACTTATCATTTTCTCATACAAAATGTATGGGCATGTCACGTTTTGACAGCTCATTAAAAGTATCTCAATTGACTTGGTTGGTCCAAGACCGGATTGTATAATATTAAATTGTACCTTAAAATTGCATGCCCGATAGGCGTAAAACGCATGTACTATGATATCACACTTATGTATGACTGTAAACAGTTATGGCAATAAATTATATGATTCTTATTATTAAAACCCAACATTTCAATATCTGCTTCACCGGGAACCGAACCAGGGATCTCTGATTGGCAGTCCGGACTGGTAACTGTTGCGCCACATAAACAGTTTATTCAGATAGCACTTTACGGCTTCCATTTTTTTAATTTGAATCTCCACAGTTTTCCACCAAAAGTAACGAAAGTAGTGAGGAAAGCGAATTGTTATTTATTTTATTTTCTTTAATGACTTTAATGACAATGATAGCAAATATTGTAACGATTTCGAAGAATCAGAGAGTCAATATATGGTATATAATAATATATGGTAAATAGAAAATTCTTCACCAACCTGCATTGGAGCAGCGTGGTGGAGTAAGCAGGCGTCCTCAATATTGGGGAAAAACCCGTGCCCAGCAGTGGGACGCAGAAGGTACGCAGCGAAATAGAAAAGTAACTACGAGTATGTCTTCATGTTGAAAATACTATCACAGCATACCAAAATAGTTAACTATTTTGTCTAATGTGTCATAGAAAATACATAACGTTTCACACTCAGCCCCACAGTAGGATAGATATACCCTGTGTCGTGGGTACCATGGACACACACAGAAACACAAACAACTAAACCAAGAACAGAATTTTAAAATCCTCATTCAAATGTCTGTTTCGCCGGGAATCGAACCCTGGCATGGTAACCATTGCGCCACGCAGGTCGTCATAAGCATGAAAAGGTGTCGATAGCATCTTCACGGCTTAGGTTATGGCCCTGGCGCTGCAGATAGTGTCTATAGCGAGCTATTTCACGCTTATGTATTACCACATTATACAGATTACGCGGTAAGTTGGTTACTACTTTACTGTTTGTACCTTAACATGATAGTTTATATACGAATTAACTCACGTGACATTTTTTCGGAACGAGGCCGACTAGTTTCGGACCTAAACGAGGTCCTTCTTCATGAGCCGTCGCGGTCGGTCGCTCGGAGGACGCGCCGATGACCACAGCCGATGACTGAGGGACGCGCCGATGACCACAGCCGATGACTGAGGGCGGTGACTCGTGCGGCCCGTCGGGATGGTTCGGCAGCCGTCGGATCTCCTCGTGTGTTTTCGTCAATTGCGTCCGCGCTTAAGGTGGTGCTAGACGGGACTCATACATGTTTGTAACTGTCGTAGATTTAGTAACGATTAGCGGACCCGACGTTATCCTGCCTTAAAAATACCTATCAGAAGAATAATCAAGTTTATCGCAGGTTCACGTACTTAGAAACTTAAAAGCACACAGTAAGGTAATTGAAACAGGCTTAACTTTGCGGAACTCCATTGTTATAAAGTTATGCTAAAAACTACTTTGCAACAATACGCAATCAAAGCAAAGTCAGACTTTGCGAGTTACCGAGTCGTAGAGTCTATAACCCTGATGATGTTCTGTTTTGGGGCGAAACACGTGTTGGTAGTGGTATGTATGTTGGTGTATGTTGTTTACTGTTGCATGTACATATTTCGTATGTGGGAGGGAGGGGAGTGCTACTGCATGAAAAAAATAGGCATACACACCATCACACGTTGAAAAGCAGTTTTTGACATAACTTTATAACATAAGCACAAGCAAAAAACAAGGAAATTAAGAATCACCGGAATTTTACTTAAGCCCTTTTAGATATCAATGCATACTTTTTTTTACTAAAAAAACTTGAACCCCCCCCCCCCCTCCCCCCACACTAAAACCCCCTTGGCTGCCTCTGCGTTTGGGGAGGACTCCGGGATCTCCAGCGGAACGCACCGGTGTCCTCCACGTGCAACGCCCCAGAACGGGCCCATCTTCGGGAGAGAAGATGTGCTCTCCTGCACCTTCCGATGCTTACGGCGACATGCGGCCACGCACACATCGCCGCCCTTCCCGGGACTGCTGGTTGGACGGATCGAGCTCCCACTCACACCGTCCACAACCCCGGAAGCCCCCTTTAGTCGCCTCTTACGATCAGGTAGGGATACCGTAGCTCTATTCTTAATCCCGAAGCTAACTAACATTACATTTAAATAAACCTTAGGAAATTCTGAAAGTACAAAAATTCTATTAAAACAGGTAGGTATTAATGTTTCTTCTTTTTCTAGAGTTATACTCGTACTATCACCATCTAATAAAACATTAAAAAAGTAAAGGAACTTAACGGAGCTGTGAAAATTCAATAACACAACGTTTAAATAAGAATTTACATAAGACATTTCCAATATTGACTAATAGAGTCGTATCAAACTAATTGGTATGCAACATGATAGACATTATTGGAAAAGTTGGCAGCTGTTGCGTTTATTTTAATGAGATAACGGTGACTGTTCGTTGACTGTGAGTTATGGCTTGTCGTGGTTAAAAAGTGAAAAATGTTGTAAACACAGGAAACTTATAGAAACTTTACCTTAGAGCTAGAGCAATGTCCTCGGGCTTGGAGGAAAATCTTAATCAGCCCAAAAAACATCCACTGCATTTTTTTAACATACAAGTTTATTGACAAGTGATATAGATGAATATTAAAGTATATTTAAGCCATAAAATAAGTTGATTTTGGTATTTTATTTATTACTAGCTGACCCAACAGACGTTGTCCTGCTATGAATATTGAATTCAAATTGGTAGGTATAACGAAGTATAGTCCCTGTAGCTTCGGGATTGAGAATAGAGCTACGGTATCCCCTGCCTGATCGTAAGAGGCGACTAAAAGGGGACTTCCGGGGTTGCGGACGGGGAGAGTCGGAGCTCGATCCGTCCAGCCAGCAGCCCCGGGAAGGACGGCGGTGTGTGCGTGTGGCCGCATGCCGCCGTAAACATCGGAAGGTGCAGGAGCATATCTAACCTCTGAAGATGAGCCCATTCTGGGCTCCGCGCGTGGAGGACACCGGTGCGTTCCTTAGGAGATCCCGGAGTCCTCCCCAAGCACAGAGGCAGGTCACCGAGAGGGTTTTAGTGCGGTCAAATCGCACACAACCCGGTATCCTCTCCCTAGGTGCCGGGTACCTTTTGAAGGTTTCCCCCCCGACACCAAAAAAAGGTATAACGAAGTATATGTTTTAAACTTTAATCAGTTTATTTTACATCCTCTTTGACGATATTTGCAGCACTCATTCCGTTATGTTTTGTCAAACACCGTAGGGTTAGAAATAAGAAAATTTAATATGGTGGTTAAGTATTCTTAAATTTTCTAATTTTTCGAGCATTTTCCTTACTTTTTCCTTTCATAAGAACCTTTTCCTGTTGTGTATGTTACACAACAAAAAAAGAATTAGCGAAATCGGTTCAACTATTCACGCGTGATGCCGTGACCAAGGGAAATAGGGATTCATTTTTATATATAGAGATTATTTTGACTTTACCTGGGAAATGTAGGGAATATACTTACATGTGAGACTGCGCTTGGTAGCGCACTAACAATCTAAAAAAATAAGTAAAATTGGCACGCCTAGAAATTAAATGGGTCATCGCTAATGACAAATTTTATACCGTTTCAGAGCTTTAACGATTATGATTTAGTTGATATCTATCATCACAATCATGGCTGATTTAAAAACATTATACACCGACTCAGCCATAATGTCTTGACTTTACAAAATCGGTTTGGTTCACCTTGACATATAGCTCATGTTCATGCTCCCAAATTATGGCGATAGACTCAGCAACGGGATGCAAAAGGGATTGAAATGACTGGTTTCAATCCTTTTTGCATTGTAGCTCTTTAAATTCTTAAATTGCGTGTGGCTAGGGCTGCCATCCGTCCGGAATTCCCCGGATTTGTCCTAGTTTGAAGGGAGTCCGGAGGCCGTCCGGCAGCGGTTTTTGAAAAGACCCGGACACTTTTGTTGTCAGGGGAAATCCATTTTTTAAATAGATAAGCGATCAATTGAAATAAATCTTATTTAAAAATTCATCCACAATAACTCGTATTCAAGAAGGCTCGGCAAAATAGTCAACGATCGAATGGAATTAAAAAATCATAACAATGTTTTTATTTTTGTTGTAAAAAATAATTTTCCAGAGAAAAAACCGGGGAAAAACCATATTTTACCCAAATGTCCGGGATTCTTGCTGTGTTTATCCGGCGTCGGCAATTTAGGTGATGGCAGCCCTATGTGGCGGGCTCATAATTCACACAACCCACCGCCCCTCGGCTTGTATACATGAAGGTTCAGACAATAACTCTGCGCGGGGCTATCAGGTCATCCTGCGAAGTGATCAGTGCGTGATGATGAGGTATGGGGAACCGATATAGAGAAGCTGAATGTGTATACATACTAACAGCCGTATTCAATAAGCATACTTACTTACTTAAACAGGCAACGCTATGCAAAGAGCTCTATTTGAAGTGCGTTCATTATTTCAATCATGTCGAATTTAACAACGCATAGTAGCAGGTTTCACTCAAGTATCGTCTATGAATTCGTTTAGATGACCCTATGCGTCGGGAACACTATAAAACCTCATAGTATTGTTTATGAATACGGGTGTAAGTTATTTAGTAGGCTAAGTATGTCAGTCATTATTATACTATTTACTTTGTCCTTCTAATCCTTTTTCCTTTGGGGCCCTAGATCCTTCAGCTACTCGTATTTGTCCGACAAAATACCTTAGCCCGAAAGACACCTTAAATTGATTCGGAGATTTTTTTAATATTTACGAAATTCAGCTCAATAGTATTATTAACTATTGTCTCACGAGTGAGTAAGAATAAAATTTAGTTTTAAAATCTTAATAATTAAGTTTATACAGATCCTAGATTCCAAATCCCGATAGGTCTAATATATTACCCAGCGAAGATTCCATGCTCTTTCCTTTATTTCCTAAGTACTCAAATATTGTTTTACAATACAATACAAACTCTTTATTGCACACCAATACAAACAATACATTAGAGGTGACAATGTAAAAGAAAGCAAAGGGCGGTCTTATTGCTTCAAATAGCAATCTCTTCCAGACAACCCTGAAGGAAATATATAATAGACAATTCGAAATTTGAGGGTAGGGTGCATTAAACAAACAATGGTACTATATATATTTAAAACAACAGTAGACAATAACAGACACATCCAAGGATACAGCTGACAGCGAAAAAGAATTGATTTAGGTAATTAAGAAGTTTTAATCGACTATTTAGGAAGTCATAGAGCTTTAGTATACGTATAATACGCTTTTCTTGCAAGAAAAAAGTGAAACGAAGGCCAGAATGCCAGAATTTACTGTTATAAGTCGCAGTACCGATCAGTCCAAATTTTTGATTTTTCATCCCTATTCCGAGTCATTATAAACGGCCTCATCCAATCGATTCAAGATAGCATTGTATTGGCGTTCGGTTTCTTAATACGAAACATGTGTGAGCGGAAATCCCTAGCGATTGTACGCCTCGCCTCACGTAAAGATTTGCTAACAGATAATTGTGTTGTAAAGGTGTAATCTAGGCTTAAGTTGTAGAGATTAATTGCAGTGCAGGTGTTAAATGCGGTATTGCAATGCTTGAGCATGTTATGTCTGGCTATATTATTGCAAATACATTTAAAGTACACTTTCTTAGTAAACCATTTAAAATGGCGTCAATTAGTCCAAATTTTCCTTTTTAAAGATGTCAAATATAGACAAGTAGCCATCCGCCAGCGGATTCGCCCGCGGGAACCCGTTTTATAAGCTCCCGTTAGATGAAAACCATCCTATGTCCTTTCCCAAGGTCCACTCTATCTGTGTTCCAATTTTCATTAAAATTAGTTTAGTACTTTAAGCGGCAAAGCGTAACAGACAGACAGACGTTAGTATCATTAGTATGGATGGATAAATATAATCTTATATATATTATTCTCTATCTACATATACCCTTAGTGGGGGGTGCGGAGCGAGAGGCTCTTATGGACCAATGACTAGCGAAGAGTGTGTTCTAACTTCTAAGTGATATAATACTTTTATGCAAACGGTGAGCGGTCGGGATGACGAGTGTCCGCTAGTGGCAAATTCTATGCGCGTTTCCATTGTCTGAATGGTGTATGAAGCCGTCGGCTCCGGTTTGATCTAATTATAAAGTCATTAAACTTTATCTCCACCTCCTTATCTCAACCACCTTTCTGGGCAGGAGCACCAAAATACCAGCTACACCCATTTGACTCCGTTGAAAAGCGCTCAGTCCGAATTGTCAAGACCCAAGATTGACTGACAAGTTAGAACCGCTTAAATTGCGAAGAGACATAGGCTCGCTCTGTGTGTTCTTCTGCCTCTATTATGGTGAGTGCTCCGAGGAACTTTTCAAAATGATGCCTACGTCACCATTTCATGATTATACCACCAGACGAAGGTTAAAGTTCCACCGACACCATCTGGACTCATGGCGGTCCTCCACAGTCCACTTTGTACGCTCCTTTATCCACGGACATGTAAGGAACAACCTTCCAGCTAAGGTATTTCCAGTGGACTATAACATGGGGTTCTTCAAGAAAGCTGTAAAAAAGCTCTGCTCCAAAGCCGGCAATGCTCGGGTGGCTCACCTGGGGTAGCCCGAGTCCATAGGTGACGGTGATCGCTTAATCCGTCTGCCTTTTTGTTCGGTTTATTACTGTAAGAAAACCAGAAGCCTTAAGGCATTAGAAAATATCCGTTAGCCACCATAACCAGCATCTCCAAAAACCCGTATTGGATCAGCATGGTGGAGTAAACTCCAGGCCTGCCAAATTGAGTCTCTCCTCTCAATTTGGCAGGCCTGGAGTTTACTCCATGCCTAGCAGTGGAAAGTGAACATGGTTGCAGGCAATAAAATTGTGTTATAAAGGTGTAATCAAGGCTTAACTTGTAGAGATTAATTGGAGTGCAGGTGTTGAATACGGTATTGCAATGCTTGAGCATTTTATGTTTGGCTCCATTAAGTGATATTTTTACAACTTCCTTGTAGGCCATAAATTAGCGTTAATTAGCCTATATGCTATATTTTATGAGTTAGTATAATTTTTTGACGTGATAACGTCTTTAAAATCGTTTTAGTCGGGTGACATGTTCAGAAACTTGTATCACACCAAAACCTCACGAGCACGATCGCAGGTATAACGAGAGAGAGACGGACCGATCTCCCGTCTCATCTCGAGCGCTGCCAGTCATTCCGTGAAACTTGTCACGCGGAATCCTCACGAGCGGAGGCTGGATTAGCGTTCGAGTGAGTGGACCGATCTTCCATCTCTCTCACTCTAGCGGCATACAAACGAATGGAGATTTTCTCGTGCGGACGTTATCACGTAAACATCTCGATCGTAAACCTACTTTACAAACAATTTGCCGTTAAAGAACTATGACTAGTGTATCACATACATCATATTCTTCTCATTTGTAACAGAATATTATTCACTTAGTCTAAATAAATTAAATTGAATTGAGTACATTACCTGAACTTAATGGAGCTTAGCACTAAAACTTGGGAATATTTTTGACGTAATAACGTCTTTAAAATCGTTTTAGTCGGGTGACATGTTCAGAAACTTGTGTCACACCAAAACCTCACGAGCGCGATCGCAGGTATAACGAGAGAGATACGGACCGATCTCCCGTCTCATCTCGAGCGCTGCCAGTCATTCCGTGAAACTTGTCACGCGGAATCCTCACGAGCGGAGGCTGGCATAGCGTTCGAGTGAGTGGACCGATCTTCCGTCTCTCTCACTCTAGCGGCATACAAACGAATGGAGATTTTCTCGTGCGGACGTTATCACGTAAACATCTCGATCGTAAACCTACTTTACAAACAATTTGCCGTTTTTTTTCTTTAGTATTGATTTCAGGTAGTGGCAGATGAATCATTTTTTTATCTGTGCTTATTCTCTGTGCGAACAGGCAGTTAAGGTGGGGAGTAGAAACGCGCAAGACCTTGCATTGCCGTAGAATGCAAGCAATGTACGCACCTAAGCGAAACTAAGAGTAGGATGGGTTCGGTATTGCCTCTATTGGCAAATTTTTCGAACGTTTCCATGCTTCAGATGGCACGCTAAGCCGTCAGCCTAGGTAATGGTAAAACAGAAAGCAGTATTTTGTTAGGTGGTAGAACTATTATGGTTCGCCCGAGGAAATACCATCGCTGCACCCACTTCTGCCGTGAACCAATTCTATTGTGTTTCGGTGGAAAGGTGCAGTTGCCAGTCACACTTACATAAGGCGACCACCAGCCTTCGGAGTAGCAGCGCAACTGCATAAGACCTCAGACAAGACCTACCTATGCTTGCTTGAGGTTGTATGTAGATGTCTAGGGGCTGCAGTGACCACTTAACACTAAGTGGCCCGCATGCTCGTCTGCTACTCCATTAAAATAAAAATAAAACTCGTATAAACCGATATGGTTATACTGACTTTTTTTTTTAAATCGTGCCTAATTTGACCACATCTCACCGCTAACTTGAACTTGTCAAAAAATTCTAGTTCAAAACTGACAGAATGGGTCTACAAAGCGAGTCTAACCACCGAGCCCCAGTACAGCGAGGCGCTATCGGCACATAATTTATCGGCAGCGGAAGGCGTTAATCAGCGCGCCGGCGCACGCCTCGTAAATCCAATAATATTATCCTGCTTGAGCTTGAGATTACGCCGATTTATAGCCTAGTGTCGGGTTATGGTGGAAGTGTGGAAGTGAAGTATTCCAGTGTGTAATTTAATGTTTCCAAACTCCACCGCAGCGTCGAGGAGTAGGATCTAAGTCTTCCTAAGTAAGGAGAGAGAAGGGTCCAGCAGCGGGACGTAAAAAGGGGTTTCAAATAATTTTCTTTTATAAGGTTTAATTAGCCATTAGACCTCCGACTACCTTTAAAAATCCTATATATTAAGGTTTTAAATGGTCCTTTGTCAGTTGGTCCTTGGGATATGGCAGAAATTGGCAAAGATGGCAAAAGAGTTGACGCTTTCAACGATCCTTACATTGAAAGTGTCAGCTCTTTTGCTATTTTTGAAAAGCTAAGTTGCCACTGTCAGCTTTAAAGCTGTCTACAAAGTTAGTTCAACAAACTTAGTTCCACTGCAGTAGGGTACTATCGGCACATAATTTATCAGCAGCGGAAGGCGTAACTCAGCGCGCCGGTGCAAGCCTCGTAAATCCAATAATATTATCCTGCTTGAGCTGGAGATTGAACCGATTTACAGCTTAGGGATGGGTGGTGGTGGAAGTGTAGAAATGAACTGTTACCGTTAACTTTCAGCGTAAAATGCATTAATATAATACTAGTAAATACGTTGATAAATCAAACACGTCCATATAATGTAACACAATGCATCCACATAAACTGATGGTACCATGTACTTAATAGTGGTCTACCTGCTCTCTGATGTTTTCACGCCGCCTAAAGCCTTTGATATCTATAAAAATGCTAATATTACCTACAAGCGATAGGACACTCAACTACGAACCGTATCTAAATCCCCAAAGTCATACCTGCTTTTGTTGACAGGAAAGTATATCCTAGCTGATAGATTGGGTCCTCGGTAGACTTTACTGTGGTACAAGCTAGTCCAACCAACTCTATGCTCCAGTACCAGTTATTAACACAACTACTAACCAAATCTAAATCCCCAAAGTCATACCTGCTTTTGTTGACAGGAAAGTATTTCCAGGCTGATAGATCGGGTCCTCGGTAGACTTTACTGCGGTACAAGCTAGTCCAACAAACTCTATGCTCTAGTAACAGTTTGGGCGCTATCGGTAAATTATCGCGGAGGAACGTGTAAATCAGCACGCCGGTATAAGCCTCGTAAATCTAATAATATTATCCTGCCATAGCGCCTGATAATTTCCATGTTACCGCTGGACGGCGGCGGATTTTTCAGCACTTGAGATTGCGGCGATTAAGAGCCTAGTGACGGGTGATGCTGGAAATGTACAAGTGAATTGATAGCATGATTCTTTTTAATGTCAATGACAATATAAGATTGATAAATCAGACATCAAACACCAAAAATGTTACAAAATGTTTCCATACGGATTATGTGATCTACTTATAATTGGCAAACTCACACTAAGATGACTTCAAGCCACTTGAAGCCAGTGACATGCACAGAAGCGAGAATAAAGTTCATATTCAGGGACTAATCTATTGCCTATTTAAGTACCAACTGCAACCGATGCAGCTAAGCTTCATAAAGCTATATTATTTCATACATACTTTACAAAAGTAGGAACAATATTTGCAAGCTGTCAGAATGGGTCTATAAAGCAAGCCAAACAAACTGGGTGCCCAAATACTAGTAGCTGCACTATCGAGTCCATCCGATAGTACCGACACTTATGTAAAATATCGCGAAGGAAAGCGTAAATCAGCACGGGCGCACGCCTCGTAAATCTAATAATATTATCCTGCCGCAGCGCCTGTTCATGTCCATGTTACTGCTGGATGTTCAGCGCTTGAGACTGCGTCGATTTAAAGCATAGTGACAGGTAATGGCGAAAGTAATCCGTAAACTTTTTAGTGTCAGTTCATTTTACCGAAGATATTCGAAATTCAAATATTTACGAGAAGTGAGGAGTGCAAAATTTTCAATATGCCGTTTAAAGAAATATGGTATAATATTTTTAAAACTTGTCGTAGAAAGATTATATACCTTTAGTATTAAAATTTATGTTTGAAATCTCATTTAAATCTTGAAATATCACTTTGTGTTCCTGATTAATTCACATTTAAGAAAAAATGTTATAACTTGTGTAGTAGGCATGTTTTACGCAAAAACACGAACTTTTAATCGATTTCAATAAATCTTTGAACAGATTATAATATTTACTTTCACAGATACTCAAACATTTATGCATACAAACAATACTACTTTCGAAGCTCTTTATTAAGATACTAGTGGCCGCCCGCGACTTCGTCCGCGTGGACTTTGGTATTAGTCATAGCATGAATCAGCATGATGTTAAATAGCCGTAATAAATAATAATAATACAATGCCGTAAAACGAATTTAAAAAATAAGTAACATTAAAGACAGACATGACAATTTTGATAGCTGCGTCAAAATGTAAATAAACAAACAGAGAAAGTAAATAATTATATAAGAAATAATAAAGAAAAAGCAAAGTATAAGAATAAAACAAACGGATATAAGTTATAAATTATGATAGTCGACGTGAATTAAGTAAGTAATAACATGTAGTGTTCGGCGCATTTCATTATTTCATTTGCTTCCCGTGGGAATGAGATATTTTCTCGCGGTAAAAAGTAGCCTATGTTCTTTCTCAACGTCCTTTCTATGTTTATGCCAAATTTCATCAAAATCGGTTCAGTGGTTTAAGCGTGAAAGAGTAGCAGACAGACTGTCTGTCTGTTGTTGACAGAGTTACTTTCAAATTTATAATATTAGTATGGATTAAAACAGCAAAGTGTATAGCTAACATATCTATAAAATAGGAGGATTCGGTTACAGATTTAGTCGCAAAAGATTTTGTATCGTGTAAGGGCTCAAACAAAGGGAATAGGTACCATGAAGCTCCAAGATATCTGATATCAAAGCTCGAAAGAGGCTGTCTTCATACCATGATGTACGCCGTAGCCCGCGGCGCTCAAACTTAATTGCTCCCTAAGATATATGATTAAGATGTGCTAACGTCTCGCATGATTTATGACCGCCTGGTAATTTAAGGGACTGTCGGGTTCTTTGTTTAATCTCCAATGGAAAGGTGTTATTAAATTTTCTTGCTGATAAATGTCAGCTTAAAAGACGGCTTTTTACTATAGTCATTATCATTAATAATAATAGCCTTCATAGGTTGAGGCGTTTTCAAAAATATTATGGTTATACATACCTTCTGTGAGTCATTAAATACTCAGAGTACCGGACTGAACACGAAATATCGGAAACCATTGTTTCCTATATTCCTTACAGGTTCAGTCAAAAAGTGATCCCACTTTTCGGTATGGCTGCGACACTTTTTTCGTCCCACTGCTGAGAACTGGCCGCTTTCAATTATTTTGCTTATAAATCCACGCTGCTCTAATGTGGGTTGGATGAGATGGTTTTCGTATGTAACATTTAAGTATCACCGAAGCATGCAGTTTTCATCACAAATCAAATACGCTCATTACATTTTTGTCTAGTTTTTTTTTATTTGAATGGAGTTGCAGACGAGCGTACGGTCTTTAGTACTCGCTGCAGGCCTTGAACGACACACTACCTTCTCTGGGGTCGTATGCAGTTGCGCTACTACTCCAGAGGCTGAAGATCGCCTCATGTAAGCCTGGCCGGCAACTGCACTTTTCCACTGAAATACAAAAGAAATCCTTCACGGCAGAAGTAGACGCAGCGATTGTACTTCCCCGATCGCAATATTGAAGTTATGTCAAGTACTCGTATGTGTCAAGCTATAACAATAACTATACACAGCGTCTGTAAAAAGAAAATTTTGATCTGACTTACAAATTTGTTATATGCGCATTCCACTCCACGGTGAAGGATTCCATTGTAATATTTCATTAGGAGAGTCTACGATAAGTTTAAATTATTCTGCTAAAACTCAGAAGTTTGTAATAACTATTTGAGTAGGCTTAAAAGCTGAGGAAGCGCGCATGGCTCGGCGGCTAGCGTAGAACGCAAACGATCTACGCAGCAAAGGCAAACGGGCGCGGTCGGTTGTGAGATGGGTGACCGCTAGTGGCAAAAATTTCATGCGCGTTTCCGTGCTTCGGAGGGCACGTTAAGCCGTCGGTCCCGGTTGTTGTCGATAGATAACAGTCGGTAAACCTTGTCGGAGGCCTTATAGGCGGTTTGAAAACATCCGACAGCGGGTTGGCCTCTAACCCGCATCTCCACCAACCCGCATTGGAGCAGCGTGGTGGAGTAAGCTCCAGGACTTCCCAATAATGGGGAGAGACCCGTGCCCAGCAGTGGGACGCAAAAAGGGTAGCGGCCATTTCTTTACGATGTTTTGTACATGGATTACTTCTCAAATTTTTCTAACCAAATTGAAAGTATATCCTCCCAAATATAAAAAGTATTATTCTAATCGGCATAAAATTAAGTAGATATTTTTAAGATAGCAAACATAAAAATTAGCAGCCAAATTGAAAACTACTATTTTACAGTTGATTAACATCATAGACAGTGGGTAAATATGGTTCATCCCGTTACAATGCTAATAATGGACTAATGTTTATCTATTAATCACGATAACAGGTGTTTAACTCTATGGTAATTAGTTAATAATATTCCCAAGTTACATCTCATTTATAACACATGCTAATTAACCTTTGATCGTTGGTTTACAGCCTAAGTAATAGATTATAAGCTATTAATATTTTACAAGTTATATAAACACTGTGTTGCTAGAGGCAGAGTGATAAATCTATCATTATCAATATAAATGCGTGGTCGTTAATTGTAATGACCTTTTTAAATGATGCTTCACACGATTCACACATTGGGATATTAATTTAAAGGATTTACCACCAACACAAACGTTCAAACATAAGAAAATATAAAAAGCCTTTATATAAATATAAGTTCCGCTAGAACTATTCTTAACTACAAATAAAGAACGTATTACGAGTGAGTATTCAAATATATTACTAGTAGGATTTGGAACTCCTACCACAGTTTCTGCTACCTTTTTTTTCGGTATCGGGGGGGAAACCTTCAAAAGGTACCCGACACCCTGGGAGAGGATACCGGGTTATGTGGGATTTGAACGCACTAAAACCCCCTCGGTGGCCTGCCTCTGCGTTTTTGAGGACTCCGGGATCTCCATTGGAACGCACCGGTGTCCTCCACGCGCGGTGTCCCAGAACGGGCCCTTCTTCGGGAGAGCAAATGTGCTCTCCTGTACATTCATGTGTTCACGGCGGCATGCGGCCACGCATACACCGCCGTCCCTCCCGGGGTTGCTGGCTTGACGGGTCAAGCTCCCACTCTCACCGCCCGCATCCCCGGAAGCCCCCTTTTAGTCGCCTCTTACGATCAGGCAGGGGATACCGTAGCTCTATTCTTAATCCCGAAGATACAGGGACTAGTTTCTGCTACCTACCAACTCCTTAGTTATAGCTAAACAACTTAAACTTACCATAGATCCTCCTAAAATATTATATGCCACTAATAGTCCCTGTAGCTTCGGGATTAAGAATAGAGCTACGGTATCCCCTGCCTGATCGTAAGAGGCGACTAAAAGGGGGCTTCCGGGGATGCGGACGGTAAGAGTGGGAGCTTGACCCGTCCAGCTAGCAGCCCCGGGAGGGACGGCGGTGTATGCGTGGCCGCATGCCGCCGTGAACACCTGAAGGTGCAGGAGAGCACATCTGCTCTCCCGAAGATGGGCCCGTTTTGGGGCGCCGCGCGTGGAGGACACCGGTGCGTTCCTATGGAGATCCTGGAGTCCTCACAAACGCAGAGGCAGGCCACCGAGGGGGTTTTAGTGCGGTCAAATCCCACATAACCCGGTATCCTCTCCCAAGGTGTCGGGTACCTTTTGAAGGTTTCCCCCCCGATACCAAAAAAAAAAAAAAAAAAGGTTTAGTTTTAACAAATTATATTTAAAGTAAACTACTTACCACCACCTCAGCTTTTGGCTGCAACCCTTTTTGCGTCCCACTGTTGGGCACGGGTCTCTCCCCATTATTGTGGAGTCCTGGAGCTTACTCTACCAAGCTGCTACAATGCTGGTTGGTGGATATGTGGGCTAGTGGCCAACCTGCTGTCGGGTGTTTTCAAACCGCCTTAGGTTTAACGACTGTTATCTATCGACAACGTACGGAAACGCGCATGTATTTTTTTACCACTAGCGGTCACACCCGACCGCGCCCGTGGGCTTAGTTGCATAGATCGTTTGCGTTCTACACTAACCGCCGGGCCATGCGCGTTTCCTCAGCTTTTAAACCTACTCAAATATTTATTATATTTGGGACTCTTCAAACTTCTGAGTTTTAGCAGAATAACTTAAACTTTGGAGTTTTGGCGGGAAGTCAAAAAAAGACATATTGTGCTCTAGTTTTATTTTCGTTTTCTTGGTGTATTTTTGAGTTATATCGGATAAAGTTGATGGCATTTTGTTTGATATAGGTTAATTACAGTGCACGAGTGTTTGTGAAATAGAATAACAGTGCTAAAATATGTTTTTTCTGCTTGCCTCCAAAATTCCTTCGGACACGTTCTAGTAAAGTAGCCATCGCTTTACTTGAATGTTGGACTGACTAGACTCACTGATTACTGACGACTTACTTACTGACTCTGTTATTACTTCATCCAGTTTCATTAAAACTGGCAAAAAATTGATGCAAATGTTATACTTGACGCTGGCAGTATGTACAGAATTTGCGATGCCATAATTGTAAAAAAAAAACTTAAACTTATCGTAGACTCTCCTAAAGCACTAAATACCACTAGATTAGTTATTGTTCAGGGCTTTTATTCAAAGAAAACTACTTACATCCACCTGTGCAGGAACTTACTCTTTTATTCCTGCACATTTAAGCCTATAAAACGACGAAAAGTACGAAAACTTTAAAAATTATTGATTGACTACAGCACACGAGTCCTGTACTTTTGTCTTGTCAACATACAGGTTGTTGGAAAATGTATATTGGGCGGTAGTGTCACCACAGTGGTGATTGCTTATAGTGAACCATATCGTTTCATTAGTAATAAGTAAGAGTAACATAGTATTTAGGTGCGCAATAATAGCCTACATCTAATTTATGCTTTAGTACCAGCAGACAGCTAGTGCATATATAATTAAAGTTTATCGAAAGAAAATAACAGCAACAGAAAATGTAAGAACAACCATATATAGAAGACTGAAGATCTTGGTAGACATAGGTAATCTTGCATCTTCAATACCATAAAAACTTGTTTCACACATGTAACTCAAAACTTGGCAGTAAACTGCGATTGTCATAGATCGATTGTAAATTTCCAAGATTAACAGTTAGTAGTGTGGAGGCACATTAAGTTAATAGTGACTCGTACATAGAAGTTAATAGTGGGCAATCGAATTGATTTGAAATTCAAATTTGTATAAGGTTTCTGTTTGAAGGTAAGCGGGTAATGATGTAAGATGGAAAGAGTGATGTCGCGAAATTTCTTACGCACAGTGTAACTTTTTTTTATTTTAATGGAGTAGCAGACGAGCATGCAGGCCACGTGGTGTTATGTGGTCACCGCAGCCAATGTACATCTGCACACAACCTTAAGCAAGCATAGGTAAGTCTTGTCTGAGGTCGTATGCAGTTGGGCTGCTACTCCGGAGGCTGTTGGTCGCGTCATGTAAGTGTGGCCGGCAACTGCACCTTTCCACCGATACAGAATACAATTGGTTCACGGCAGAAGTGGGTCCAGCGGTGGTACTTCCCCGGGCGAACCATAATAGTTCTACCACCTACAAGACGGTAAATTTTCCTAAATGTGTTACTGTTATTTTATTTAAAGACAATGGGAAAGGGTATATTAAAGTTAAGAGAATATAGGTTGATACTATAGAGAAAAGAGGTGTTAATTAAATAACGCCCAAATATACTAATGGAAAAACACTACAACTGTACTCTTTAGAAGAGACTTTTAGAACGTAACTGATTAAATTATCTGCTAGGAACCTTGAATGAGTCCAGTCTTACACTGCAATTTTTTTTTAATCTTATACAGTTATTTTTTGTGAAGTTATACGGAATAACATGAAAGCTAATTGTTTTCTTGTCACCGAAACTCGCAATAGCTACTCTGTTAAAACGGGTGCAGCGCAAATATGAACTTACCAAGTCTAAATATACAATTACTGCCACCTATAAATTATCTGCTAAAAATCTTGACTAAATTCAGTTCGGGTCAACAGCTGTACCGGATTCTCTAGAAGCTGATAAATGCCTTATTACATTTTTCAAGTGAAACGCGAATTGCAGCCTTGCCAAAATAGATTCGCATCACAACGCTTGGATTGAAAACAAGACT
Source organism: Pyrgus malvae (assembly GCA_911387765.1). Lineage (NCBI taxonomy): Eukaryota > Metazoa > Arthropoda > Insecta > Lepidoptera > Hesperiidae > Pyrgus > Pyrgus malvae. The sequence continues at coordinate 28,231,378 of OU426950.1, read as the reverse complement.
AACGTTGTTGTGAGTGCAGACAATCTTTGGACACTGCTGCATAATTAAAGAATCAGACGAGATTTCGTAACTTTCTGTCCAATCGTTACAAAGTGTGTCGCGGAAACGGTAGTATAGTGAATTGGCTTTAAACGACAATAAAAATAACAACTTACTAAGCTGCATGGAATTATGTCTTATAGTGTCTTATACCCATGTTTATGATGGATGTTTAAAGTAGAAGTGTAATAACATGATATATTAGAATTATGAATGGATTTATTGTGACATGTAATTTTTTTGGAAGTTACAATTGTTAGATTGTAATAAATGTGGGATTGTAAAAAATTGTAATAGTATTATTTTATTTTAATCTCAAAATGTAATGGTATGTCAGTGTGGAATTGCATGAAAGGGAACGTAAGACGAATGAATGTACATGAAGGAAAGAATGGTACGAGTGAATGGAAGGAATAGGAGGGAGTCGGTGTGAGGACGTAAGACGAGAAAGACGGACGATTTTCTTTGCGATTTTTTACAAGCGAATAAAGCTAGTGACCATATCCGGAATTTCATTTTTAATCACCACATAAATTTTAATATTATGGTTTGGAATTTATTATTCGTGTAAATAAGTTATAGTATATTTTGTAATAGCAATTAAGGTCTCTGATCATGCCAGAAGAGTTCTGTGTTATATAAATTAATAATAAAAATAAAATTTGCAAAAACGAGTGTAGCGGAAATACTTACTAGGTAAAAATCATTCCTTCTCTGCTCTGTGGTAAAAACATACAATTTGTGCCACTCATAAACGCCGCACTGCTATCATCAAGGTTTATTTTTACTTCTGTTTACCATCCGGTATCTTTAAGATTATCTCGCCAACGGTCAGTCACATCAGCAATGCATTCATCGGTTGATTCCATAACAGCGATTAAGATCTCAACGACGAATGTTTCATTTACGTCTATATTAATGTATTATTAAATTACGAATACTCACCACACCTGTTTCCTTTTATGGTCATCGCTTGTATGATTGCCTACACTGTTAGTTTGTATGTGTACAATTTGTTAGCATTATACTCGTAGACTCAATTATTTGTGTAAGGGCTATCTGGGACCGATTGGACTGGTCATTAGTTTAATCTGTAAGCTTGGGGACTGGTGCGTTTAATTTAATTATATTGTAGTGCTTAATATTATGTTCTTATGGTAATGTGTGTATACAAGACAAGTTCAAACAGGACAGTATTAAGAAGGCAAGTTATTGAAAGCAAGTCTTTGAATTAATGCACGGACACTCTTAAGGTTTCTTTCTATTTTGTTATCAAAAATAAGTGCAATGTTTTGAAAAACTTGAAAATTCATTTTGAATGTATACATATTGAAGGACCTATGGGTCAAACAATGATTTTGGTACCTAGCTCTTGAGTACGTTTGTATTTCCCATCATTTTAGAATAATTGCCTGCAACTCTCTGATTCAAATAATGATCTTTATACTTACTTTTGAAGTACTTACTGTTTGTACATTCCGTTGATGCTTATTGCTAAATATGTGTAATCTTGAATAAAATGGTATAATATATACTTATACAACTGCAGCTTTCACAATCAAAAACTTTTAAAAATTTGTATCGAAATTTAGATGAAACTGTAGCTGTCCAATTACCATATTTGTAATTGTAACCATGCTAATAATATAAATTTAAAAGTAACTCTGTCTGTCTCGCTGTCTGTTACGCTTACTCGCTTAAACTACCGAACCAATTTTAGTAAAATTGGAAACACTCATAGATTGGATCTTGGAAAAGAATATAGGATGGTTTTTATCCTACGGGACCCTATAAACGAGTCCACGTGGACGAAGCCGCTGGCGGAAGGCTAGTTATTCATAAATAAGTATTCTTATTAAACGCTATTTCTGACAGGAATTTCAAATATTCGATTTTTAACTGATTTTATTTTTGACAGCATAGATTAAAAGTACCGCTCTTCACTACTTCTTTCATTTATAATATAAAATGGTATAGCTAAACTTTTGATAATTGTCCATTTTGTTCCCGTATACGAAGTTTATTATGATTACCTCACAAGACACTTTTTTGGTCAGAACTGAACATTAGTGCGAAATCATTAAGCTTATAAGAATTTTCTTTTGTAAAAAGATCGCATGGTATCCAATAAAGTACAAAAAGGCAATATTTATAGGTAGATAAATATAAAAATTGCATTCTTACACCACAATCGACATTCATACAATCTACTTGCTTTAAATACAGCGATAAATTTTCATATTGGCGTGGGCACGATTGTCTATGAATTTTACTACAAATAATGAATTACTTATTCAATTTTCAGTTTTAAAATATTATAAATCAAGGTTTAGATTTGCTTGTTTCAAACCTTCCAGGTGGTTTGGATAAAAATTTATATTCAAACTAATTGCGGGTAGTTAGGGTTTACTTTTGAATGTAACGGATTTCAATGAAATAACTTCTTCAGGTGCATTCATGTTTACTTATTTTGAACCTAATTCTTATTATTTTTAAGATCGATTTTTAGTTTTAACAGTTTTCAGCAGGTTGCAGCATCACTATTGTTTCTCGATTTGCCCCGAACATTACTTTTTATAGTCTCAAAGTCGTTTCAATGTATTTCCTTTGTCTATTCTGCGCCACTTTGTATGAATTGCTGGAACTAATGCCGCGTTTTTATCTTCTGTATTGCTTCTTATTTTATCTTTCTTATCTTACTTAGTTTATGTCTATCGTTAGGGTGTACGATAATATTTATATTGTCTATAGATTTGATAAAAAGCTCTCTAATGCTAAGCCAATATTATTATTGTTATTGTTAGGCTAGGTTATGGCTTTCTCTGCTTTACAAGCTTTTCGTTATATTGGAGAAGTAGCTTTTGGATTTTTTATTCTTTTGTATTCTTAATCTATCTAGTAATATATTAATGTTTACTATGCCAGAGGACATGAAATTGACATTGGCTGGCTGCAACCCTTTTTACGTCCCACTGCTGGGCACGGGTCTCTCCCCATTATTGGGGAGGCCTGGAGCTTGGAGCACGCTGCTCCAATGCGGGTTGGTGGAGATGCGGGTTAGTGGCCAACCCGCTGTCAGATGTTTTCAAACCGCCCATAAGGCCTCCGACAAGGCTTAACGACTGTTATTTAACGACAACAACCGGGACCGACGGCTTAACGTGCCCTCCGAAGCACGGAAACGCGCATGAAATTTTTTGCCACTAGCGGTCACCCATCTCACACCCGACCGCGCCCGTTTGGCTGAACTGGTTTAGCTTCTACGCTAGCCGCCGAGCCATACGCGCTTCAAATTGACATAATGGTAATTTTATTGAAACAATACATGTTATGTGTGTGTATTGTGTAATAGAAGTCTCATTCACCTACGTTAATTACCTACACAATTTTCCAAACTCTGGAATAAACTATTTTTATTCCATTCAATTTTATTTTATCTAATACCTTTAAACGAGCAAATAAATAAACTGAAAATTAAGACTCTTCCTGACATCTATTGGAGAGTATTAATAATATTGTGGCGTAGAACGCCGTCAAACGCCATCCGTCAATCCGACGTTCAAACAGATGACAAATTCGATTAGAAAGAGCTCTATGAAAATTTCGTTTTTGAATTAAAGCTTACTTGGCCAAGTGGTTACGTGGGCTGACTGCGGAACTAGAGGCCTGGATTCAAAACTCAATCAAATCCATATTGCGTTAATTTTTAATTTTTTGTGTTTTTTTTTTATTGAGAGCTATTTCAGATGGCGATATCGAGTAACACTAAGAAAATGAGTTTCGTTTGAAATAAAACCAAGAAAATAAATTGTTTTTTTTTTCAGAGCAATGCTGGGTCGTCCAGGTACTTAACTGTGGTATTACGAATCTCATGACTACTGCACATTGTTACCAATTTTAAGAATAAAATATAGATAATTATCTTTTTTTGACCAATGAATTTATGACCAACAAAAGTTTTTTTAAACACTGATAGCCCAGTAAGTTAGAGTAAGGTAGTGGCATGGTGTCGTGTGTGCCATGAACACACACAAAGACAGAAAAACAGTTTTAAACTCATCATTTAAATTTCTGCTTCGCTGGGAATCGAAACCGGGGCTCTCCGATCGGCAGTTCGGCATGGTAACCATTGTGCCACAGGGGTCGTCAAATGATGACAAACATATGATTTTAAATGCATTTGCACTCTTTTGACTTGAAAGCAAACTATAATTTTGCCTCTATCTCTTATCAAAAATATTTATTCTAGCTCAAATTATAACCTCTTAATAAGTTTATAATTTAAATGGTAAGTTACTATCACAATCTAACGACTAAAATTACTAACAATTTTTTTTTAATGGAGTAGCAGACCAGCAGGCCACGTGGTGTTAAGTGGTCGCTACAGCCCATGGACATCTACATACAACCTCAAGCAAGCATAGGTAAGTGTTGTCCGAGGTCGTATGCAGTTGCGCTGCTACTCCGGAGGCTGGTGGTCGCCTCATGTAAGTGTGGCCGGCAACTGCACCTTTCCACCGAAACACTATGGAATTGATTCACGGCAGAAGTGGGTGCAGCGGTGGTACTTCCCCGGGCGGACCATAATAGTTCTACCACCTACAATTTCTTGAAATATGAGTAGCAGACTATGCAGATGTGTGCTGCTCCGACATAAGCGAGGACCTTTTGAACAAGCTAGAACGCCTCATTAACTATTGCATATCTGTCTGCGTAAATTCGAACATATATCCTCTTTTCGTCGCCAACTTAGTTGGCTTCCCATTCGTCAACGCAGACAGGTTAGATTACTTATCACTCTATACACCATTCTTTTTGATCCTCTTACTCCAGAGTACTTGAAATGCAAATTTCAGTATCTCTGTGAATCGCACGAGCGTCAGCTTCGATCTTCTGAATCTCTTCTCTTATCTATCCCACTTCACTGCTCCGGATTTATATCCAACTCTTTCTCACTTCAATCGGTTCGGCTTTGGAATGCTCTGCCCGCTGATGTCTCCTTCAAAAAAGGTGTAAAGGCTCATTTTCTTAAGTAATTATATCCAATATAATACTGCCGTCATAATGAGAAAAGGCACATCTAACATTTTATAAATATGGAGAAAATCGAGTTTAAAGTTTTTATTGGTTTTTGGCGAAAAATATCGACAATAATATTACTTTCGAAAATAGATGAATTAAAATAAATTCATTTTCACGATTCCTATACAATTATTGAAATATAAGTTTTTATTTTATTTGAATTTAATAAATAATCAACATTTTCTCTTTCAACGAAGCAAAAAAATGAAGTAAATTTATTAATATTACGAATAAAGGGCATAACTAACCAATTGTGACTTTTCAGTCTGACATTTTGTGAAAAAATATGAAATATTACAATGAAAAGGCATATTTATTAAAATATGCCTTTTCGTTTGACTAATATTATAAAAGAAGAATTTTGGTATTAAAGGCATAACTGCTAGTTGTGACCTTTCTTTTAAATTAAACATCAAGGTCTAGTTGGTAAACTTTAAATCAAAGAGCACATCTGTGTTAATTATGCCTTTTCAAGTAAATAAATTATATTTATCGTGATAAAACTAAAAGCCGAATCTCTGCATATGTGACCTTTTGACTTACTAAGGTCAGATGTGCTCTTTTTACGTACAAAAATTTTAAAAGCGGCTCAGTTGTGCCTTTTAAGCTTACGGTATTTTTGTTTATATTGTTTCTAAAATTGTATAAAAAATATTGGCAGATGGGCCTTTTTTTCTGATTCCGAATATGTATATAACTCAATTTCAGAAAAAATGTTAGTTGTGCCCTTTTTCTTTATGACGGCAGAATACTATTATTTACCTTACTTGTAATGTATCCATTCTATTTATTATATTCCATTATATCTTTATTTTCATTTATTAATTGTTTTTATATTTCATTTTGCTGTTAATATTATATGTTTTGTTTCTCCTGTTTTACCGCCTTCAAATCTTTCTGTACTCCCTTAGGTAAGCTGGTACAAAGTACAAATTGTTATGGTTCAATAAAGTTTTAAATAAATAAATAGCAAGCGTTAATTCTACATTTTCAATCAATTCCTTCAACAAGACCAATTGAACCATGCCTAAAGGTGTCCAGAAAACGTGTAGGAGCACCATAATGTTGAAGAATGGTCGTCTGCACAACCTCCCACAAATGTTAGAACTTCTTTTAAAACAACAAATGATTTTCAACCTTCGGCTGAATAAATAAAGCTCGTAATGACTTGCGGAAATATTTAGGTGGGTGAAAATTATTCTGCCTACGGTACAGTCGTTTGCCGGACGATGTTTGCCAGTAATTACCGGTTGCAAGGCGTGTAGGGTCTGCAAATTATTTCTATTTTCAACCGGAGTCCCTTAGTTTTTATGATTTTTATTTGAATTATATTGCGATAAATACGTATTTCATTTTACCTTGAGATATTTTTTTAAGCTTGCTTTAGAATAATTAATTTTTTATGTGTAATCGACAAAAGTATATAAAATAGCAGCTTTTATTTATTTAATTTCTATATTATTAGTAAGAAGTTTTTTTCACCCTTTTTATGTCCCATTGGTGGGCACAGGTCTCCTTCTCACAAGTGAGATAGATTTAGGCCATAGTCCACCACGCAAAGTGCCGATTGGTGGACGTCGTGCTTTAGAGAAATTATGAATTTTTCTCAGGCATGCACAGCGATGAAGAACATCGTAATTAATTAAATATGTATCACGATATTTTTCGTCACCGTGGAGCATCGACAATTTTATTTGTCTGAGATGCGCGCCGAGGATTTAAACCCGGGATCGGTTGCGTCGAAGACCGCGGTTATTTACCACTCGGCCATCGCATCGCTGCTGCATTTTAAGCTTAGTGACATTTTTTTAAAATTACGAGGGTTATTAAATATTTTATAAGAATAAAATCAAATAATTTGTAATTTTGCTGAAAGTTTAAAATCAAATAAGTCCAATAAGTAGGAACGAGTAAGATACGCATCTGCTTTGGAAGGCACATGAACCCATTTGACTCAGTTTTCACACACACATATTAGTCGTTAATAAGTACTTGTCGGAGGCCTACATTGAAATACCTTAGTAAAGAAAACTCTAGAGATCCTTGCCCAATAGTGGAACGCAAATAGGCAGACTGTACAAAAAAGTGTAATCACATTATAACGACCTGCGCGGCGCAATAGTTACCATGCCGGACTGCCAATCGAAGGGTCCCGGGTTCGATACCCGGCGAAACAGAAACTTGAATGATGAGTTTAAATTTATATTCTCGGGCTGGGTGTTTGTGTTTCTGTCTTTTTGTGTGTCCATGGTACCCACGACACAGGGTATATCTACAGTGGGGCTATGAGTGTGAATCGTTATTATTATAAACTCCTATGCGTTCCGTATTAAGAAGAGGTATCGTGACTTGATTAATTATTACACGCTATCATTTAAAATTCCAGCACCGTACCATCAGTGCACCGGTCGTAATAGTCGATAATTTTCAAATCGTAAACCTGCCTACCCTATACTTACTGGAGTGAAAGTACTGGCGAGGAATAAATCAGAAATACAATGAGCTGAGATTACTGCTTCATTTGAGATTTGAGTCATCGACTGTACTTGGAGCGTTAGCAAAATAAGTAACTGAGATTTTTGTTAATTAATGTAATGATTGATTGAAGTTCACAGAATTTTGAATTGGCTGTTATTTCTACTACCATAACGGCAAAAGTCTTGTGGCTATAACCCTTTATACGTCCAACTGCTGGGCACGTTTCTCTCCTCTCTCCATTATTGGGGGGAGGGGGGGCTAGAGCTTACTCCACCAAGCTGCTCCAATTCGGGTTGGTGGAGATGCGGGTTAGTGGCCAACCCACTGTCGGATGTTTTCAAACCACCCATAAGGCCTCCGACAAGGTAACAACCGGGACCGACGGCGACGGCTTAACGTATTTTTGCCACTAGTGGTCACCTATCTCACATGCGACCGCGCCCGTTTGGCTTAGTAGCATAGATCGCTTGCGCACTACGTGCTAACCGCCGGACCATGCGCGCTTCTTGTATAAAATAAAAAATAAACGACGGGTTGCACTCCGGGAGTGCCGGCAGAAGTGAAAACTTGAATATTAACGTTGTGCATTTTTGATATTTTGGAATGGTTGGGAAATAATTTTGCACGAATTGCTTTAATTATCGGTATTATTTTTCATCTAATATTTTCAGTAGGTTTTCATCTAGTATTTTGATAAAGTAGGTACTCACTCATTTTCTTTCACTATTTCTTCGTCACTTTTTTCATTAATGGATGCACTTTATTCAATATTTTAAATACTTGATATAAACGAATTTTAAGATAAAATTATACTTGACGCTGGCAATATGCAGAGTTTGCGATTCCATAATTGAAGAAAAAAAAGTATAGACAGCCGTCAGACGAGCCGTCATCAGCTGTCAGTGCTGTCACCCCTCCGTCTTGGTCTAAGAGCCGGTGAAGATATTCAGTCGTTCGGTTATTACAAGAGTGAAGGTGATATGAAAGAAAATTGATTAAAACTAATTAAATTAAAAATAGCTATGGACACTTTTCGATAGTCAAGTTATAATAGGCATATATGTTTATAAATTATATTTGGTAAAAAATATGTCTCATCGAATTATCAGATCGGTGAAGGTTGATCTTCCACGTCTCCTCTACTATCTTACGAAATTTTTCGATCAGCACACGTGACCTCGCGCGAGTTTCACAGTTTTTACTCATCCCACAAAAGTGCTCAACGCGGCTAAAGAAGTTTTCACTTCAAAAATAGTGTTAAATTTGATTTGCAGTAAATCGATATCTTAATAATTGTAAACATTTTACAACACTTGTAGGCCGGTAAATGTTGTCCTTACTTAAAAGCAAAACATACGAGTGCTCTCAAATCTCATCGTACCATCACTCACTTAAAACGTGCTTAGCTTCCAAAATATTTATAAGAAAATCCAAAATCACATTGTAAAGCCATATAAGCTAAGAGGAGAAAGTTAAGAATTAACAGAAAATTATTAAATTATTACACACACACACACACAAATTTTTCATTGGAATTAACCTAATTTATAAAATTCTAGAAGAACATTAACTATATAGGAACTATTACTTGAGGCTATTGTCATATCCTATGATTTAATATAATATTAATTATCACTTTAAAATGTTTCCAATGCTTTCAATTTGATTTAGTCTTTTATTAATTCACGATTTTATGAACAAAAATCATTTGACAGAGATAGTAACATTAAATTATAGGGATATGGTAAAAATATACTTTCACAACGATTTGACGACAGTTGTCAATGCGATTCTGGCAGACTTGAAATTAAGGACGTAAATAATAAATAAATGAAGGTGCCGGGGTTGTTTCTGACTGACAAATTCGCATTGGTTTGAAATTGACTTATTTCGACTGGCAAAACAGAGATTAAAACTCGTTGTTTCAATGCTTGTGATATGAAAAAGATATTACTGCGCTATTTGTCTGAAAAAGTCTTACTTCGACTAGCTACAGAAATCAAAACTCGTTGTTTCATTACATGTGATATGAAAAATACAGTGTGTGGCACGGGATGAAACAAAGACGATTCCAGACCAGGGCGATGACAGCCCGAGCGAAGCGAGGGCAGTCATCTCTCGCTCTCTTCAGAAATCGTCTTGTTTCAGCCCTTGCCACACAATATACTATTATTTATTTACTATATTTTATATTTGAAGTGCTTACAGAAAAATTCCAAGGCGCGCTTTACTTTCTTCCTCGTAATTTATTCTCATATTTAAATATTTGGTGAATTTCTGGATGTACATTAGGTAGACTAACGAAAGTCAATTTTTTTATAATATGTATAAGGATTACAAACAGACACCTATCAACGTAATATTTATCATTTTAAATGCCTAATTTATTATAATAAATTATGATCTTATCTTAATTAATATCAAAGTAAGCATTAGGTTAATCTAGATTACAAAATGTTTAGACGTATGAGTGTCACATGTCAAGATTAATAGAAATATTTGTTCCCTAGGTTTAAATAATCTTTATCTCTCATACAAAACATATTAAGTTTCATTTTAAATTGATTAATTTTTTTCAGCTTGTTTAATAATATTAGGCAACCTACAGTTGTGCTCCTTCATAAATAATATATTTTTTACCTGACTTGGTTCGCACTTTAAGTAACTCAATTTTGTATTTATTTCTATACCAGCTGAGCCCGCGACGTCGTCAGCGTGGAATAGACTTATAGATGAGGAACGGATTATTGTTACCTATTTAGAAATCGCTTATGATACAATGTTCATAAATATTTAGTAGACACCTTTTGACGTGGTTTGGTCACTAACTCATATCTCCATCAACCTGCATTAGAACAGCACGCAAGAAAGAAGTGCAAAAAAATCAAGTTACATTATCATTTATTTGGTCCTGTTAACAACACCACCTAAAGCATTCGACGTAAATTATGACCTCGATATATTGATTCCCAATAACATTCTGGGCGCGACCACTGTGTTGTGCCTCCGGGATGCTCTACCAGTTCCAGTTCCTCATCTTTCTTAGCTCTCATTATATTAGCTACTGAAAATGAGATATTGCGCAGCAATCTTGATCGGTTACCAATAATATTTTCCTTTAAAGTAGAGATATTGCGCAACAACGTCATCTACCGCATCACATGTAAACTAAGTCGTCAATATATCGAATTAAAACAGATTACCGAATAGTTATGAATACAACCACTTATAATATACTGCAGGTATGCTGATTAGCGTCCATGTTCCTACGAAGTTTCCATCTTTTTTATTGAATTTGGCACTGAAACCATCCCTTAATCTAAATTGCCACCTATTATTTAAAGTGATTCTATTGGAAAGTCTAACTTTCTATAGGATTATCTTTATTAGCATGTCAATCATGTCGGAGACCGACAAAGTCAGGTTTAAGTATAATCTAAAAGTCTACAATATCTAGGATAGGTATACATAATTAATCAATTTATTAGAGAAATAAATAAGAAAATCAATATTGAGATGGTTTATTACCTATTCGTCAACTAGATGTCAGCAGTAGTCTCGTTTTGTTAAAGTTTTGTGAATTTTGCCATTTCATAATCAAATAAAAAAAGGATCAAAGGTTGTAAGATTAGGAAATATTAGGAGATATTATTTATAGACACTCTTAGTTTTATCGTTCAGTTGTACTCTATTCTGTTCTAATCGACCACATGACACACGAAAATTACAGAAAAATAAACATAATTTTTTTCTCTTCATTTAATATTGAATGGCTAAAAGGCTTTTTATACATTGCCGTAAAACAATTTAAAAAAAATAAGAAACATAAGACAGAGATGACAATTTTGATAGCTATGTCAAAATGTAAATAAACAAAATCAGAGAGTAAATAATTTTGTAAAGAAATAATAAAGGAAAAGCAAAATATAAGAATAAAACAAAAGGATTTAAGTTATAAAATATGATAATGGACGTGAATGAATTAAGTAATAACATGTAGTGTATTTATAACACTACACGGGAGCAAATGCAATGAATGATATTTCATTTGCTGCCCGTGGGATTGGGATATTTTCCCGCGGTGAAAAGTAGCCTATGTCCTTTCTCAACGTCCTTTCTATGTTTATGTCAAATTTCATCAAAGTCGGTTCAGTGGTTTAAGCGTGAAAGAGTAGCAGACAGACAGACAGAGTTACTTTCGAATTTATAATATTAGTATGGATTAAAGTTCTGAGTTCTGGTATTTGTTTATTGAAGTTATACTTCTTTAGGCGCGTTATGAAAAACTGATGAGAGTGAAATTTCAAGATGCGCGCGCATCACTGTAACACAAAATTAACAAGATGAAGTTGCCCACTCAACCGAATAGCTACCAACGAAATAGAAATAAAACCTCTCTTAGTCGCGCATGTTGGTACGCTTGTCGCCTCTGATCACTGTTTTCATATTTATTTATAATATAATATTTATCCACATGGTTTTAGTTTTTACAGTCACAACACGTGTTTTATTTTCATGCAAGTGCGAATTATATATGTGGCAATAAAATATATTCAGTAGTGATTTAAATTGAATATTTGGATTATTATTTAAGACAGGACAACGTCAGTCAGTCGTATTTGTCAACCGTTGGTGCGTCTCTGGTCTCGGCGTGTCGTTCAAAAATTTGACACACATGAAATATTCAGAGAGCTAAGCAATGAAAACTTGCAAACAATTTTCTAATAATATTTTATTTCAATTACGTCACATCAGCATCAGCTCAGTGTTTGAAATCCATAATGAACTTTTGCCCCCACGATACCTATTAAAAAAATAAGCATTGATCATCAGTTATGAAAATATTTAAGGAATGGCGAAAGTTGTGAATGATTTTTTATATGAAAACTCTTGAACTAGCAAAATGATAGTTACTATTTTTAACGACTTTCATACGTGATTGATTACACGTGTCTACATGACTGAAGACCGTGAAACTTATCTTTAATTGACATACTGCTTGCTTCTAAATTTTCTGATTTTAGAAAAGTACTTGCAGTGAATATTTCATTTTAAATTGAGGTAAGCACCTTCTGCGCCAATTGTTACCAAATCCTGCTGACTGACAAAAAATATTATATACTCCACCAATTTGACAGAATATAATTTTTGTACTTTTTTGTCGTTTACCTCTCGGAATAGATCTCGAATAAAACTTTAAAACGACATCTTTCATAAAAAAATTCAATGACAGTTTATTGAACAGTAACCTAAAAACTTTTTTAATAGTCTTCATACATTTGTTGTAAGTATATTATTGTACCATGTTGGTAGTTTCTCCAAGAAACTAAGCGCACCGCGCATGGAGGATATCAGCACGTTCTACTGGAGATACCAGAGCCCTTTCTGCGCTGGCAGGCCACTGAGGAGGTTTTAGTGCGGTACAAATCCTACACAACCCGGTATCTCTCCTCAATCTGACACGTACCTTGCGAAGATTCCGTCCCGAAAACATAATTTAAGCATTAACAATATGAGATACGGTGTCCCCCAGGTAATCATAAAAGGCGATTAAATAGAGGGTTTCAGGTGTTTACATGGCTATAGTGGGAACTTAGACCAACAGCCACGGGAAAAACGACGCGGCGACGGCGTGTTGGGCCGCACGACTATAGGCACAGCTACCTACATTGCTCTCCCAAGAGCACATTTGTAACGCCGCGCATGTAAGACATCGGTAGGTTTCGCTGAAAATCCTGTTCAGTGGGTTTTAGTGAGGTTGAAATGTTAAATAAATACATAAGTCGCTGTATCTCTCGGGCGTTGCCTCAGATTATCATCAATAAATAATATTCAGGAGATGGCACTGCAACGCGATACTAGATTTACTCAAAATATTTAATTAAAAAGTAAAAGTCCTTTTATAATTTTATCCTAATTAATTATTTTCATGCAATTAAAAACTATTTTTTAATGATGCCAAAGAAGTATAACTTCTCACGCGCGTACATAAGTACACGCACCCATTTTTTTTTTAGCTGAAACGTTATAATGATAATATAGTAAGTAAATTTGTTCTATGTCTCAAAGTCCGTTCGGCTATGAATATTGTGAGGCGTGCATGCATATAATTTTTTAGTGTGCGTAATCTCGACCAGAATACTTCAGTGCCTGAAGTCGAAAGTTTTCGAACAGTGTGTATTGGCAGCGATGACCTACGGTGCTGAGACGTTGTCTTTTACAGTTGGCCTTTTCCATAGGCTTAAGGTCGCTTAGCGCGCGATAGAGAGGGCTATGCTTGGTATTTCTCTACGCGATAGAATTCGTAACGATGAAATCCGTAGACGAACGAAAGTTTCCTATATCGGATATAATTATCGGATGTTTATGTATATCGGATAAATTTGATAGCATTTTTTTCGACATAGGTTAGGGTTAATTAGGGTATAACAGTGTGAAAATGTATTTTTCTCAGCTTGCCTCTAAAATGCTATTGGTTACATTCTGGTAAAGATGCCATCGCTTTAATTGAATGTCTGACTGACTTAACTGACTAATTACTGACGACTTACTGACTTTACCTATTATTACTCGTCCAGTTTCAAAGAAACTGGCAAAATCGTGATAAAAATATACTTGACGTACCAGCGTATGCAGAGTCATGATTGATGTCATAATTGAAGGAAAAAAATTCTAATGTGTTTCGTTGGAAAGGTGCATTTGCCGGCCAGACTTACACGTGAAAGTGAAGTACAAATAACAATCAGCCTTCGGAGTAGCAGCGTAAATCCAAACGGCCACAGGTAGAATCGGCTTGCTTGCGGTTATAATTATGTAGAAGTCCATGGGCTACAGTGATCACTTAACACCACGTGGTCTGCAAGTTCGTCTGCTACTCCATTCAAATAAAAAAAATACACTTCCCCGTTAAAAACAAGCTGAGCGGACTGTGAAAGACTGCCAAGAGTTCAGATGGTATGGTGAAACATAAATCTTTATCGGGTTTACGTGTACCACCGTAGTAGTTCTGTTTGTTCCTTTGCTAGTTCGTTGTATTAAAAAATATAAAAAAACCTTCACACTTCCAAAAATACTTGCTTATCTGTGGCTTTACTGCAAGGAGATACATATTTTAATGCATATCACGAAACGAAACTGGCAGTTATAAACTTACAACATAAAGATAAAACCTAAATAAAATACTCCTCTATTATTATCTTCATGTCACTATGAATGTGTTATAAATAAGACGTCAATTATTATTGAACTTTATTCGATAAGATATGGTCAAAATTTACGATGGAACAATTTATAGCGTGTGGGGAATACCACTATTTAGGCTTAGTGATGATTATTAGGATCTGTGGCATTTATTTGAATGACATCTTTATTACGACAGGTTTCGTTCATAAATTCTACGTTTGCTGCATTTTTTTTATTATAACAAATGTATAATTTGTGTAAAGCTGATAAAACACTGATTATAATCTGTAATATGTTAGTGTTAGGCTAATGGTGATGATAATATTATCTCAGGCCAGGCATAGTTGCACTGCATATCTGCTCTCCCGAATGGGATTCTGGGCGCTGCGCGTGGAGGTCACCGGTGCGTTTCACTGGCCATCCTGGAATCCTCCCCAAGCGCAGAGGCAGGCCACCGAGGGATTTTAGTGCGGTCAAATCCCACATAACCCGGCATCCTCTCCCAAGGTGCCGGGTACCTTTTGAAGTTTTCCCCCAATACCAAAAAAAGGTAGGTACTCAAAATGAAAAAAAGAAATACACCGGTGCTTTCCTCAATGATTCCAGGGTCACGAGGGTTCACTAAGATGGTTAACTGAGGTCTCAAAAACATTGAAGATTTTCTTCCTACACCACAATAACGCTTCACATTCATATTTCATTGGGTTTCGCTGTCTTCCTTTTTGTGTCGTCACGGTCGGGTACTTTAAATACCTTTTTTTTGTCGGGGGGCAAACCTTCAAAAGGTACCCGGCACCTTGGGAGAGAGTACCGGGTTATGTGGGATTTGACCGCACTAAAACCCCCTCGGTGGCTGCCACTGCGCTTGGGGAGGACTCCGGGATCTCCGGCGGAACGCACCGGTGTCCTCCACGCGCGACGCCCCAGAACGGGCCCATCTTCGGGAGAGCAGCTTTGCTCTCCTGCACCTTTCGATGCTTACGGCGACATGCGGCCACGCACACATCGCCGCCCTTCCCGGGGCTGCTGGTTGGATGGATCGAGCTCCCGTCCACAACCCCGGAAGCCCCCTTTTAGTCGCCTCTTACGATCAGGCAGGGGATACCGTAGCTCTATTCTTAATCCCGAAGCTACAGGGACTACCACAAAAATAACTCCAATCGAAGAGAGCTGCTAGTTTAATTCTAATCCATAATAAAACTTAAGACTTCAATTACGTGATGAGGAACAGGTTTCGTCCTTGTGGTTTGAAAGGGATGAAAAATCCTTTTATTTCTCGAACATTCTAGGATACAATTATTTGTCACTACAACAATCTATTTTAATTTCCATTTATAATTTACAACAAGAATTATCAATATCGCAAACGGTTTTCCCAATCCGTTATTGACATCCGCTAGGAGACCACAGAAAACAAGAGCATAAACTATAATGACAATCGAGTAATCATCTAATCGGTCCGAATTCACAGATCAAAGCTCCTTAGCGATTATGTTAATTGTCGTATCGTTGGTTTTCCCAAAGATACATTATCAGGAAAAAACGCGTTACTAAGAAATGTTGATTCATAGTTGATTTACAGTCGGATTCGGATTTTATAGAACGTGTCGTATTTTATTATTGCTGTCATTAATATCGGATGTTTAAATTATAGTAGTTTATGATTTCGTTATATAGAAACTTCTACAAGGTTACAGACAAAATTCATATAAATATAGAAGCTTGGAGATGTTAATTGTCTTAAAAAATGCGCTGTGTGTTTAACAGAATATCCAAGGATCTACAAGATTTCCACTCGGAATATTGTTTTACGCAGAAGGTCTGTGCTAAAGATTCCAAATGGCTGCAAACCTTTTTGCGTCCCACTGCTGGGCACGTGTCTCATCCCATTATTGGGGAGGCCTAAAGCGTATTTCACTACGCTGCTCCAATGCGGGTTGGCGGAGATGCGGGTTAGTGGCCAACCCGCTGTGATGTTATTAAACCGCCCATAAGGACTCCGACAAGGCTTAACGACCGTTATCTATCGACAACAATCGGGACAGACGGCTTAACGTGCCCTCCGAAGCACAGAAACGCGCATGAAATTTTTTGCCACTAGCGGTCACCAATAGTCACCATCTCACACCCGACCGCGCCCGTTTGGCTTAGTTGCATAGATCGTTTGCGTTCTATGCTAGTCGCCGGGCCATGCTTCGAAATCAAAGATTCCAGATACCGTAGCTTATTATGGGTACAAACTACTGTACTTCCAAAAGATATGAAGGTTTTAGGAATTTGTGACAACTGGGATAGAGATGCATAAATAATTGCCTTAATAAGAAGGAATGTTTTAATATGTTTGTGTACTAAATAAATAAATAAATAAAATTGTAAGGCGCGTATGGCCCGGCAGCTGACGTAGGACTCAAGCGATCTACTCAGCTAAGTCAAACGAGTGCGGTCACTTGTGAGATGGGTGACCACTAGTAGCAAAATTTATCTGCGTTTCCGCGCTTTGGAGGGCATGTTAAGCCGCCGGTCCCGGTTGTTATCGGTGGATAACAGTCGTTAAACCTTGTCGATAGCCATATGCCTGTTAAAAACATCCGGTAGCGGGTTGGTCACTAACCCCCATCTTAACCAACCCGCAATATAGCAGAGTGGTGGAGTAAACTCCAGGCCTCCCTAATAACGGGAAGAGACCCGTGCCCAGCAGTGGAAAGCAAGATGAGTTGCAATCAATGCCATAATAAATTACTAAACCGAACTAATAAGTATGATGATAGCACAGACTTATATGATGATGTTGCTTTTTAACATCTTATCATTTTTGCGGTATTTTTTAAATGGGAACGGCGCACGAAGCATTATAAAGCCATCACAGACCATAATAAATTTAAAAACAGACCTGACTGAAATAAAAGATGATGTAATAATGCTTATTGAAATTCTCCCCTAAGCCACAAACTTGTAAAGTAGAGAAGTATTTAAATATAAGAATGCTGTCCACAATACTTATTAGCTAGACGTCGAATTAATTTGTTTTATGATAGCATTTTTTTAAATTTAATTTCCCCATAAAATTAAATATGTTTGTCTCATCGTCCGCGATAAACGAACATACGAAAGCACAGAGGATTTTCTGTGATTGCTTTTGAAAAATATTCTGGGTAATTTTTTGCTTAAAGTTCCAAAATTTATTTAGGTTTTTTTAACTTAACCATCCATCCATCCATCCATCCATCAGCCTTTTAAAGTCCACTACTGGACATAGGCCTCCCCTAATGTTCGCCACTCCATCTGGTCCTGCACCTTCTGAATCCAGCGGTTTACCGCTATCTTCTTCAGGTCGTCAGTCCACCTGGTTGAAGGGCGGCCTGTGCTCCTTTTGCCGAGACGTGGTCACCATTCGAGGACCTTTTTTCCACATCGTAAACGTCAACTAAACCAATAAAATGGTAAACGTGTTCCGGAGTATTACGATTTTAGCTAATTGTAGTTTTATGATTACTTTAGCTTTAGATACTGGTAATATTTGCGCCCTTGAAACTGCAGTCCAGTCAAAAATCATTGGCCAATTTAGAAATAGCTTTAAATAAAACTATCTCCAAATGTATTGTTATGTAACTAATTTTTTTAACTGAAATGTAGCATGCTTAATTATTACATATTCATAGCTTACCAGTAGAGAGTGAAACATAGTAAAAATATATTAGAAGAAGAAGCTAATAAGTACAAAACGTGAAAAGAGTAAAAATGTCCCCACTTTTCTTGTTGTGACGGGTCTATTAAATGCACATAATTCTTTGTCTCATTAATATAAAAAAGTTGTAAGCATTTTGTATATGCAAAATCATTCCAGCAGTAAAAAAAATATAATAAAATAAATAATAGAATCGAACAAGAGTAGGTACTACCGAAATTATTTAATACTCGTTACAATTATTATATTAGCATAAGCATAGGTTTTCTAACATGTAGAGGCTATATTTAATGATTTTTGTCGGTCTTTCAAATTTTGCTCTAAGTGATATAGGAAGCACGATGAATTTTCATCTATAGGATAATAATATAAGCTTTACTTATTTTTATTCTAAAGTTTTACAGTAAAACTTTTCATTCACTAAATACACAAAGTTTGAACAACATTTAAAAAAATTATAAAAAAAATAACAAATAATAAATAACGTTTTACACTCATAGCCCACAGTAGGGTAGATATACCCTGTGTCGTGGGTACCATCGACACACACAAAGACAGAAACACAAACACCCAGACCGAGAAAAGTAATTTAAACTCATCATTCAAATTTCTGCTTCACCGGGAGTTGAACCCGGACTCTCCGATCGGCAGTCCAGTATGGTAACCAATACGCCACACGGGTCGTCAAATTGCCTTAATAAAGGAATTAAACCCAAACATACTGACAAACCATATTCTAATATACTATATATAAATTACTATCCACTTTCTGATTTAAAACCCATCTTATTATACACGAATGCAAGTAGTCACTTACACAAAAAAACTTCTACAAACACAACTAAACTACACACTACCGAGTACTGTCACAAAGTACTCAATCACAAGCCATTCACAACTCCAATTGCATGACAGAATGACCGTCGACCACACAGGGGTTTTCAAGACTTAATTTAATGATGGCCAGTCCATTGTGGATGGCCACACAAGTCGCCATGCATCAATCTGTTTGAGCCATCAATTACTTACGTCAACGGGTTAGGGCGTGTCCACATGAACGCATATTACGTAAGCCTGTCAGTCCCAAATTGTACCATAACTATAGTTATTTTTTTATAAGTGTGACATGCATTTACACCACGTAAATGTTGATAAAATATGATGAGAAAAAGAGATAACGGAGAATTCAAAAGCCTTCATCAAACCATGGGACACAGTAAGTCGTTTTATGTAGTGCTGTTATCGTACCTGAAGCAGAAATAGAGTTAAACTTAGAGATTTAGAGAGTAAACAGGGAGAAGTGGACATATCATACATCTCACTATCTGCAGATAAGACCCTTGTTGAGTCCTTAAGAAGTTAGAAGTTACAGGTATTAAGTGTTTTTTGCCCCCTATTTTTGTCAATTTGTTAAAGTTTTTTTGTTATGAATAAATTATAAATAATTATTTTGGTTTCATGATAGACCAGGCTCATCCTCGCTTCAGGTGACCAGAGGGCTGGCAGCTACCTTGCATAAAGAATTGGCTTAGCAGTTCAGCGAGGAAATGCTGCCAGCGTTCTGGGAAATATGTTCCACATTTGTAGCGATAATCTACTTAAAACAAAACTTTATTTTATTACTATTTATTAACAGAATAGCAAAAGCAATTAGATGTTTTTAAAATGCAACAGAGGAACACAATAATATAATCAAAATGTTAGCTGAATCTTTACCAGGTAATGGATGAATGTATGTTGAAGCGATAGGAGCGGACAGGGAGTCCTGTATGACCGCAGCCTTAAGTAAGCCTTGTACGGTGTCTTTGTGGCCTCACCCTACGTGGTGCCTTTTGATGTTTCTGTCGATATAAATCTGTGCCAGATAAAATTTATAACCACTTTATAGGTTTTTTAATTGTAGCGTCGAAAGACAGATGATACTAGAAGGAGCATAATGAAAAAGTTCTAATAAAATCTAAGTTATATAAAACCACAAAAATGTATGTGTCTATCTTAAAGGTTCACGTATTTATATTATTATATTTATTTAAATAATCTGTTTAAATGAATAATTATTATTAAACCGATTATAATAATGTAACGTTAATAACATACCTAATTTTTTTTTCTTTTGCATTTCTACAAATAACGAATATAATTATGCTTAATTTTAACTTGATCATTCTAATAACTTGACAATGTTACATCTATACATATAATAAATCTGTAATATTAAATAAAGACACAGATTGGCGTGGTTAACTTCATAGTAGTCAAAATTCCTAAAATTTTAAGAAAACTGAAAAAGCACGATATGCTTAAAATGCAGCACGGTAGCCAAATATGTACCTATATTACGACCCTTTATAAACAAATTGGAGATCTGTAATTTTTTTTAAAGTGTATAAAGTAAAATAAATAAATACGTAATACTAATCTCATTCTTCGTTATCGGAAGGGAAACCTTTACCAGTACCCGGCAGTTTGGAATTCATACCCCCACGATGGCCTGCCTCAGTGCTTGTAGAAGACTCCAAGACTTCCAGTGGAATGCACCAGTGCATCCTTTCTTATACCTTATATCGTACATTTTAGAATATCATAATAATAAATAAATAACGCTACACAATCATTAAATGATCGCTAATTAAATGATCATTGTATGAACACGCTCTACAGTAGATCATACAGTTTATGCCCTTCAGTAGCATAAATTATTAATTATTATTAATTAACAGCGCCTTCAGGGTGCTGTTGCGGCTGCCCTGGCGGTGCAGCGCGTCGGGCATGTTCGCGAAGGCGTGTACAGATGACTTCTACGCAATTATGCGCAAGAAGGCGGCCTCCGTGTTGTATGCGGTAACAGCATGCTGAAGGCGATTGCTGGCAGGCACGTCTGTCCCTTCCAAAAAATTGGATACGGCTAGTCGCGTGAAAATAAGTATATTATTTAAAAAAATTGTAATAGAATTTTAGGTTACAAACAATACTAACATAGTATTAAGACATATCTGTAAACTAACCTACTAATATTCTATATGGACTATTAAAATTATTAGTCTGAAATAAAGAATTTATTTTTATTACTAATTAAAAAAACTCACGTCACGTCAATTCATTGCAAACTTCAACAAGTACTCTGTAAAATTTACAAAATGAATAATTTCGGTAGGTACCATAGCCAAGCTTTTCCAAGCTTTTATAGAACATAAACTCTCATAGCCCGTTGCCTTAGGTACATTATATCGCCGTTAACGTAAACACAGCGATACACAGTGATTAACAACTGACAAATTCGCTGTTTAAAATAGTTTGCTTGTTGCTGTGAGCAATGCTGTGTGATTTTAGGTTGTGCAAATGTTTATTCGTTGCTTCGAAGTAGCCTTTGACACCCAAATAATAATTTATTCTGCCGCTTCAGCCAACATTATAACGTCGTTAGCCGTCGTTAACGTAAACACCGCACAGTTTAACGCCTGACGAACGAGCTGTGTAAATTGTAGATTGTTTGAAGCCTTGACAAATGACATGAAATTTGCACTCCGTGAGGAATTTTTTTTATTTTGAGGCTGGTTTTCGAGGGAAGATAAAATACAATATCTGGTTTTGATACGGTTTCAAAAGTGAAGGCAAGGAACTTACTAAATTAAATAATATACTTGCGTATTTAAATGAGTAAGTTACCTTAAATAGTCTTACCATTTGTAAAATATAATTATTTAACTTTAGTTGACGCATGCAGCTACTATTGATTACACTCAATAAAATTGTTGTTTTGAACGTGGTACACGTTGAGTTAAGTAGTCGCCGCATCATGTGCTTGACTTTTGAAAGTTTTGACGCACAATTTATTACACCACACTTACGTGAGGCGACCACCAGCCTCCGGAGTAGCAGCGCAACTGCATACGAGCTCAGACAAGACTTACATATGCTTGCTTGAGGTTGTACGCAGATGTCCATGGGCTGCAGCGACCACTTAACATCACGTGGCCTGCATGCTCGTCTGCTACTCCATTCAAATAAAAAAAAGAATAGGAGGTAGTATGTAGAACTTTTATGGTTCGCCCGGGTAAGCACCACTGCTGCACCTACATCTGCGTTCTACATCTATTGCGTTTCAGTGGAAAGGTGCAGTTGCCCACCAGACTTACATTAGGCGATCATTGGCCTTTGGGGCCGTCCATTAATTACGTGATGTTTTTTAGCAATTTTTGAACCTACTCTCCCCTTTGGTGACACTTCCCTCTTTACCTCCCACAATCACGTGTATTTTTAGTACCTACAAAGGGTCTTAAATTTTTAGAATATTATCTTTCTATAAAGGTATAAAGTATAATCTAATTTTATTCTAGAAAATTAAGGACCATAATAAAAATAACTAGACAGAAAAATTAAATGTTGTTTCCAACATAAAATTATATTAAAAAAACTGTGTAAAAATGTGAAAAACTGAAATGTGAAAAATGCGACAAAACAAATACACGTGATATCTTACATTCCGCCTTGTGATATTTCGTGATTTTTGCTGAAATCCCTCCCCCCTCTTTCAACACTCACGTGGTTAATGGACGACCCCTTTCGAGTAGCAGCGCAAACGCATACGACCTCAGGCTTGCTTGAGGTTATGTGCAGAAGTCCATGGACGGTGACCACTTCATACCACGTGACCTACATTCTTGTCTGCATTCAAATAAAAAAGAGTATCTCTATAATAAAGGCAGAACTTAGCACTTGTTTGAATATAAGTGTCAATTCTAATTTTTGTTATAGAAATTGCAAAAACGTCTTACACCACGTGGTCTGACGGCCGCCTGCTTTCCTGGACTGTCTCTACAATTTTTAAATCTATTTCCCGAGATTGATGACTATCATTAGGAAAGGAAGTCAACAATGCCGCGATGGGCAGACGTGACAATGACTGACAACTGTCACGTTGTCAAGCGTTACATTGTAAAAGTGGGTAATTTCCTACGCAACCCCAAATGAAGGGTCTTGGTACTATTCTGTCGCATTTCGAGGATAATAGGTGCTGATTACAAGGGAACCGTGTCAGTTTGTAATGACTTGGAATTATAGTCAGTTTGTGTGTCAGGTGGGTAATGCATTATCCGGTTACCGATTTTCATATTTGAGGCAGCTAAAATGATCAGTTATGAACAATATCGGCTTATAACAAAACGCAAATAGACCTAAACGATTAAATACAAAGACTTTATATTTCAATTGACGTTATAGTTTAGGATTGAGCGCCATTAATGTTTACAAGAGTAAAAATTGTACTATGTAACAGAATTTTTACTTTCATAGCAACGTTTACAATATTCTTTATTCGTTTCCTTTTAAATTATCCCCTTAAAATACAATTATGTACAATGATAAACAAGTAGCAAGTACGTTACGGTACAACCATTCATCATTAGTCGTACGCAATTTATATCTGGCTAAGTATTTCATCTTAAACATTAAAATAAGTATATTGTATTTCAAACATATTATTGTTAAGTTTGTTGTTGCTAACATTTTAATCCTAAATGATGATGATTAATTTGAGTGATTATTAATATGATTGACTTTTTATTGTGCCGGATCCGGACGCTCTATACGTTGTACGGTTAGTGTACAAACAGCATAACCATTGGCACCGTTCAATCTAGTTCGGAAATGGCAGGTGGTGTCGTTTGCTTGTAAACGATGTTTTGTTCTGACAAATGGACGTGCTACGTCGCTATACAACTTTACTTGAACTGTACAATTTTATTAGTTGTTGTGACAGTTGATCTACAGTTAAATTAACATTGGCTACAACCCTTTTTGCGTCCCACTGCTGGGCACGAGTCTCTCCCCCTTATTGGAGAGGCCTGGAGCTTACTCCACCACGCTGCTCCAATGCGGGTTGGTGGAGATTCGGGTTAGTGGCCAACCCGCTGTCGGATGTTTTCAAACCGCCCATAAGGCCCCCGACAAGGTTTAACGACTGTTCTCTATCGACAACAACCGGGACCGACGGCTTAACGTGCCCTCCGAAGCACGGAAACGCGCATGAAATATTTTGCCACTAGCGGTCACTCAGCTCACACCCGACCGCGCCCGTAGCTGTATAGACCGCTTGCGTTCTACGCTAGCCGCCGAGCCATGCGCGCTTCCCGAGCTATGCGCGCTTCAAATTTACATTAGTTACACATTATTTAGGTTATTAGGTTGACATTTTGGAAGAGATTTTACCGTAAATACTCGGGGTACATTTTCAGAGGAGTCCGACTCCTTTCGAACCTGACCGAAGTCTTTCCTTATGAGTCGTCGCGGGCCATCACTAAATATTTATAGGATACAGGAGCTACCAGTAGCACCGCTGCAAAAACTGTGCTGTAAAGTAACACTGTTTGGTGAAAAGGGGTAGTGAGCAGCAACGCAATGTATAAGTACTGTACGAGTACGACCATCAGCAAAACTAAGGCTTGCTTGGACTTTTTAACCGAATTTAGAAAAGGAGCAGATTGAGAAAATCCTGATATCATCCCAGTTTCCAGTGGGTCCACTTAAGTGTGAATCACCAAATAACCTTCGTGGATCCAGACCCATATTTGGTGATTCACACTCAAGCGGACCCACTGGGAACTGGGATGATATCATTTACATTATGCATTTAATATTATGTCTTTTTTTTAAAAATACGGGTCCAAAGCATGTCTCCTCAATATTACTCGGGATTCTCCATATTAGTGGTAAAAAAATGGGTTGCACTCCGGGAGTGCCGGCAGAAGTGAAAACATTAACGTTGTGCATTTTTGATGTCTTGGAATCGTTAGGGAATAATTCCGCACGAATTGCTTGAATTATCAGTTCCTATTAATTTCTATCTAGTATTTTTACAAAGTACTCTCTTATTTTCTTTCACTATTTCTTCGTCACTTTTTTCATTTATAGATGCACTTTGTTCAATGTCCATATTTTAAATACTTGATATAAACGAATTTTAAGATAAAATTATACTTGACGCTGGCAATATGCAGAGTTTGCAATGCCATAATTGAAGAAAAAAAAGTATAGACAGCCGTCAGATGAGCCGTCATCAGCTGTCACCCCTCCATCTTGGTCTAAGAGCCGGTAAAAATATTCACTCGTTCGGTTGTTACAAGAGTGAAGGTGATATGAAAGAAAATTGATTAAAATTAATTAAATTAAAAATAGCTATGAACACTTTTCGCTAGTCAAGTTATCATAGGCATATATGTTTATAAATTATATTTGGTAAAAAATATGTCTCATCGAATTATCAGATCGGTGAAGGTCGATCTTCCTCGTCTCCTCTACTATCTTACGAAATTTTCGATCAGCACACGTGACCTCGCGCGAGTTTCACAGTTTTTACCCATCCCACAAAAAGTGCTCAACGCCGCTAAAGAAGTTTTCACTTCAAAAACGATAGAAAAAAATTTGGAGCACTTTCGAGGTGGAGCCCTGATTCAATAAATTTACCTGTTTTTTTATTGGAACGACTCAGAAAATAACAATAATTGTTTCTACATTATATGGTAAACACAGATCAATTAGTTGAAGAATGGGTCCCGGATGTTAATACTTTTATTTTACAATTTTTGATTTGTTTATTTTATACGCAAAAACGACGACGATTTTTGGCATCCGGTGTGGCGGCATGGTAGCCATGCCAGACTGCTAGTCAGGGGTTCACGGTGTGACCACCTGCGGAGTAGAAAATGAAATTAAAAAAACTAATAAACCCGACTACGTTTATGTGTAATTTGGAAATGTAAAAACCCTAAAACAAGGAATTCGTCATACCGAATTGCACTTAACTTAAAAATCTACTAATATGGGTAGATAAATTATAGAACAGGAGCTCATTGTATATTTAACAATATTTATAAATACAAAAAAAAAAATTGTAGTCGGGACCCAGTCTTCTTCTGGCGCAGACGGGTAATAATTAAATAAATAGCGCTTCACACTCATAGCCCCACAGTAGGGTAGATATACCCTGTGTCGTGGATACCATGGACACACACAAAGACAGAAACACAAAAACCCAGACCGAGAACAGAAATTTAAACTTATCATTCAAATTTCTGTTTCGCCGGGAATCGAACCCGGGACCCTTCGATTGGCAGTCCGTCATGGTAACCATTGCGCCACGCAGGTCGTCCTGTTCATTTATGTTCTCTATTGTTTATGTTCACGGTCTGGTTGTTTGTGTTCATGTCTATGTGTGTGTCCATGGTACCCACGACAGAGGGGTACTATCTACCCTATTGTGGGGCTATGTTATGTAATACAGAGCCTGATAAAAAATTATCCTAAAAATATCCACTCAAAATGAAATGGGGTCAAGCCATTATATTTATATTGACATCACATTTTATTGTATAGAGCATCATACCCTCCGCAATAAAGTACTGTGTCATCGCTTCAAATAATTCTTCTATTGCTTTAAATTTTACGATGGGTAATATTCGATAGTAGGTGCCATAAAGTGTATAATGTAATAAAATGAACTCATATCGTGTGGTACTATACAGGGTGGCAGTGAATGAATCCCATATTTTTATACCACGAAGGTAGTTCGTGTAGTACAATGTCTTAAAACGGTCAAAGAGGATGAGAGCCGAAAGAAAAAAAAATACAATTTTCGAACAAAATTAGTGTACAAATAAATGTCACAAAAAGTAACACCTTTAAATGCGAAGCGCAAAAAAGTCACTGACCTCAATGTAGTGAATGACTCGCCCGCTGTTGCCCGCGCTGGCGCTTTCGTATGCCGGCCGCCGGGCACCTTCACGGCAGTATCTCTTGTCCATTATCTTGATGAAGGAAATCACTACCACTAACATCCGTAAGTATCAAATGTTACGGATTGTAAATATTATTAACTGGGCATGAGTCTCTCCCCATTACTGGAAAAGTCTGGT
Organism: Pyrgus malvae; assembly: GCA_911387765.1. Classification (NCBI taxonomy): domain Eukaryota; kingdom Metazoa; phylum Arthropoda; class Insecta; order Lepidoptera; family Hesperiidae; genus Pyrgus; species Pyrgus malvae. Next base: position 28,204,003 of record OU426950.1, on the reverse strand, counting down.
GCATACTCCACCACCCTGCTCCAACGCGGATTGATGGAGGCGAGTTACAAGCCAACCTGCTGTCGGATATTTTCAAACCTCCCCATAAGGGCGCCTCTAAGGCGTCCGTCAAAGCTAACAACTAATATCAATCGATATCAACCGGGACACGGCTTAACATGTCCTCCGAAGCACGTAAATGCGCGTGAAATTTTGCCACAAGCGGCCACACATCTTAAACCTAACCGCGTCCGTTATGCTTAGCTGCATAGATCACTGCATCTTACTCCTTCTGCAGAGCCTTGCGGGCTTCTAACTAAATGCTTGTTAGTTGCAAGAAGCAATACCTACCTATACATTAAATATCCACGGCACTGACTAACAAAACCCCGCACTGCTAACATTATATCGCAATAGTACACTTCACGTCTTCACACATACACTTCATCACATAGGTACTACCTACATACCTAATTAAATCAATAAATATTCAAAATGTAGGTTAGTAGTTCAGTACACCGTTTTAAAAAAAAACTAAAAACCATAAAATGTAACCAAAGAACTAAATGAAAATATCACTCAAATTACTAAAAAAAATGCGCGCGCGCTTTGCTAACATGCAAAATATCGAATTGCAAAGACAAGTGCCCTCGCAAAGATGTAACCTCACACTAAAATGAAAAAAAAAAACCAAAAAAAGTCATGGTCATAATTTCTACTAGTGATTGACCAAGACATAAAAATCTTTTTAATACATAAAAGTATCGATTTTTCAAAATTATACACACAGATTATTGACACATTATTTCTATGGTACTTTATACAAAATACTATCCATTAGTTACAGTTTTAACAAGGATTATTGCAAATAACTGCTTTCAGGAGATAATAATGAAAGAATAGCTGTAATTAGCCACGCGGGATAAACTTATTCTCCGTATTTATTTGATATTAGATATCGATTTTCTCGGTACAAGCTTTTATCGATAGACATTAGACATCAGTTTCAAAATATTACTAAATTACTAAATTTTATTTTAATGGTTTAGTGTCAGAATTACCGCTTAATCATAACCTACTGTTTTGAAGACAGCATGGTATGATCGTTACGGGGAAATAGACACACGTACGCGTATGCTACGAGTACCACATTCAATATTTTAAGATGCATTTGGACACGTAAAAGTCATGCTTCTACTCGTAAAAACAGTAACTTCTAATCTGCATAGTCCATATTCCTGACCTACCCAGGTATGGTGTACGTTACAGGTCAAAAAATAAAAACTAAATAAAGTAGGCATTATTTAATACCGACCTTTTGTGGTATAATTTGCAGTTATTTTTTATTTAAATGGACTAAACGTAATTTTTATCGATTTATGTAAAATTGCAATCAAATTTTATGCATATTAATTACGATCAAGTTACATCACTACAGTAGCCGTGGATGGCCGTGACGCGGCTGCATCAAACGGTGTCCAGAACTGAAAATTTATGATTTAAAACGGCACGTGTAACTAGGGTTGCCAACTTTTTAAGAAATCTTAGCTCGTCCCACCGTAGTGGTATCATGCAGTGCTATCGTACCTTAACCCTAATTCCAAAAGTCCAGGTTCGATTCCAACTCGCACATTTACATAAAATGTGATATGTACTACGTTTATTTATCAATGAGTGATATCTGCAATTTGTGAAATCTGCAAGTTACTGAAATTTTTCAAGGACATCATGTAATGAGTACTAATGGCCCAGGTTGGCCAAGTCAATAACGGTCTATTTCCTTTCTTTTCCGTGAATAAATTCGAGGTAAAGACAAATAGACTGCTGATGAGAGATGATAATACTCGAAATTATTGTCAATTAAATCTAGTAGTAAGCTGTCCGGTAACTGTGTAAATCTAGTACTACCTGTCTCCATCAATCCCCGGGTTCGATTCCCGGCGAAATAGAAATTTGAATAATGAGTTTAAATTTCTGTTCTCGGTCTGGGTATTTGTTTTTTTTGAAGTGAAAACTTCTTGCCGGCACTACCGGAGTGCAACTAGTTTTTTTTATTTGAATGGTGTAGCAGACGAACATGCAGGCGACGTGGTGTTAAGTGGTCGCTGCAGCTCATGGACCTCTACATACAACCTCAATTAAGCATAGGTAAGTCTTGTCTGAGGTCGTATGCAGTTGCGCTGCTACTCCGGAGGCTGGTGGTTGCCTGTCGGTTGGTGGCGGTTCACGGCAGAAGTGGGTGCAGCGGTGGTACTTCCCCGGGCGAACCATTATAGTTCTACCACGTCTACAAAAACCTTACTTTGTTTTTCTGTCTTTGTGTGTGTCCATGGTACCTACGAGACAGCCGACACAGGGTATAGTAATATCTACTGTACTGTGGGGCTATGAGTGTGAAGCGTTATTTATTGTGAAGCGTCATTTATTGATGAAAAATTATAAAACGAATAATTACTCGGCATAATTTTGTTTTCAAGTATGGTTGGCAGCCCTACTTATGTGGGGTAGTAGGCATAGGCATTTAGTGGCCTTTCGGCGCGCGGCGCTGGCAGCGTGGCGGCACAGTGTAAAGAGGATGGCGGCGCGGAACCGTTTGAGGGCACAGGCGCGAGCGCCTTTGCCCGGTACCGCTTTCCGTTTAGGCATAGTTCACACTGTAGTTAAAAAAGAGTTTCGTTGGCGTTTTTATGTCGTTGCGACAGAAAGGTTCATATGAACGAACTGAATCTAGTCCTGCCTCTCGCTTAGAAGACGTAGAAATGGTGACTGCTGAATTATTAATTATTAGTAATAGTGATTTGCATTTATGATTCAAAGAAAAATGAAAAAGTAAGCAAATGCATTATGGGTACATCCTCGGAATGAAAATACCGTATCATATTTATGTTTTAGTGAGATAATAAAAACATATTCTACTTTTACTGGAGCGCGCTTTTAACAAACGCTTCACTTTTATAACGCCCATGGACCGTGTGAATTTACGCCTAAATAGAACACAGTTAGATAAAAAATCTTGGCGTTAACGTTTGAATAGCTGAGACTGAGAGCGCATTTCTTTCATTTTAAAGCCTTTTAATGGTCGCTAAAAGAGCTACAGTGTGAAAGAGGCTTTATAGTATTTGTGCGTAGGCTACGTACAGGTTATCGACCTTACGATAAAATGCGAATCACATGGTTTTGTATTTAGAGACGGTTTAAAATAAGGAAATTGAAAATAATTTCCTGTGGTTTAACTATTCACCGTACTTCCTTGATTTTTGGTGTACGGACAGATGAAGTTGGACCCTATCTGTGGTCTCAAAAGAAGGGCTAAGGTCGTCTCCACCCTGTATAGCGAGATATGGACAGAGTCATAAATACTTCGACAAATGATAATAAACTTAAATACGATGTAGTTATGTTATATTCGTGTTATTTTTATTATTTGAATGAAGTAGCAGATGAACATGTAGGCTCTCGTGGTGTTAAGTGGTCGTCAAGCAAGCGTGAGCTTTGGCTGTGGTTGTATGCAGTTTTCGACGGATTCCCTGGACAGCTTTCCGTGCCAATGCCTCCATACTAAAAGAATTGGACTTCGAACGATCGCAGCGACTATCCAGCAGTTGCCTGCACCGCATTGTCACATACTTTAGACACATAGCGCGAAGAAATACCAATAACCTGGAAAAGCTAATGGTGATAGGCAAAATTGAAGGCAAGAAGCCAGGGAGACGCAGCCCAAAAAGATGATCAGACCAAGTGTCTAAACACCTGGAGATACCTATAAGCGCGGCAATCCATCAGGTCACTAACCGCGAATAATGGAAAGAGACCATACGCTACGTACAGCAGTGAAGTCACGATGCTCAGCACTGAGGGACCGATAGAAGAGAAAGAGAGAGTATGCAGTTGTGCTGCTAGTCCGAAGGTCCTTCCATGTAATTGTCCGTCAACTGCACTTTTCCACCGAACTTTCATTGGGTGACACTTACCCGGTCTAACAATTAAGTTATACCAACCACAAAATGTGTTTTTTTATGAAGCACTTATCAATTAAGCAGAGAACCACATAGTGTCAAATGACCTCTCATATATATTTGCCCCTTTTTTGTAAACCTTCAAAAGGTATCCGGCACCTTGGGAGAGGGTACCGCGTTATGTGGGACTTGACTGCACTAAAACCCCCTCGGTGGCCTACCTCTGCGCTTGGAGAGGACTCTGGGATCTCCAGCGGAACGCACCGGTGTCCCCCACACGCGGCGCCCTGGAACGGGCCCATCTTCGGGAGAGTAAATGTGCTCTCTTACACCTTCCGATGCTTACGGCGGCATGCGCCCACACACCGCCGTCCTCCCTGGGCCTGCTGGCTGGACGGATGGAGCTCGCATGCGGAGTCAACCCTGGAAGCCGCCTTTTAGTCGCCTCCTCTTACGATCAGACAGGGGATACCGTAGCTCTATTCTTAATCCCGAAGCTAAAGGGACTGTGGTCTTCAAACCTCTCTAAAATATATTTCAGTTAAATCTCTACAGAAATGGTTAAGCGGTCTGCTATATAAGTACTAGACTAATTATTTCGCCCAAAAAGCCCTTTGGCGGTAATTTGTCGCTACTATGATAATATTCACAGAACATATAGCCTTGAAATGAAAAGTATGACTCACTTAGAACAATCACAATTACATTATAGAAACCAAGTTCGAGCGCCCAAATTGAAGCATTTTGATTGGTGCCATTAATGGCACCAAACGCCGGGCCGCTCCGTAAGACCTAATGTTAAATTTTATGACAACACTTTTTAAAAACTAAAGAAATCTAATAAAATAACTTTTCACAGTGTTTTCAATATTTTGTAGTATTTTATAGATAATTTGGTCAAAATAAAAATATTTTGTTTGTCAGATGTGACAGCTGTAGGAATCTATTTAGTGCTTCAATTTTCACAGCGCGCTTGTATGAAGACTGACGTTCTTAACGTTATTATTCTAAGATGACTCATTATTTTTCTTTAAGATTATTTTTGATATATACAACATAATAGCTTTGTCATCCTTGACTTAAATTTGCTATCAAATACATTTAAAGCGAAAGGACTGTTTATCATTATGCTAGCATAATCATATTAGGTATATAGAAATAAAATGAAGAGACACATATTGGAAGACAACTATTTTTGAAGAATAACTTTTATACTTACTTTGATACTGAGTTCTGTCTGTATATAGGTACATAAGTATCTAAAAGTTAAGAAGTACCTATTGCAAAAAAAAAATGGTGAAAAATAATTACTTATGTTCTTTTTTTGTATTAAGCACTTCATATCTCTCTAAAAATATCATGAAACTTAACATGTTATTGACATTGTTAAGTTTTGTGGTATTTTTATTTTGAGTCTATAATAAGCCACAATAAGCCCATCACATTATATAGCCTGGCATAATCGCTTATCTAATACCTTTTAACGAACAATTCACGTATAAATGTCTAAATACATAATTTGAAACTAGGAAACGGCTCATACGATTTTCCTAAAATTTTGTGTGCTGGGTTTCGCGGGGAAAATAAATCGATCTAGCTTGGTTCCTTTTTTAAAAAATAATATATTTTGAATCTCGGAAACGGCTTCTACGATTTTCATAAAATTTCGTGTGCTGGGTTTCGCGGGGGAAATAAATCGATCTAGCTTGGTTTCATTTTTAGAAAATAATATATTTTGAATCTCGGAAACGGCTTCTACGATTTTCATAAAATTTAGTGTGCTGGGGTTTTCGGGGGAAATAAATCGATCTAGCTTGGTTCCATTTTTTAGAAATTAATATATTTTGAATCTCGGAAACGGCTTCTACGATTTTCATAAAATTTAGTGTGCTGGGGTTTTCGGGGGAAATAAATCGATCTAGCTTGGTTTCATTTTTAGAAAATACCGTTTAGTTCTTGTTTTCAACTTGAACATAAACTGAAAAATATGACTCTTCCTGACATCTATCGGCGAATATATGTTTTTTTTAAATTGGGAACTGAAGTAGATGGCGTCTGTGGCGTGGTAGTCTCTGAAAAATCAATCGTTTTTATCCGAGCGACGCTCTGTCATCCAGGTACTTTATAAAGATTTTCCAATTGATGCTAATTATAATTTGAAAAATATTTAGTTAGTTATGGTTAAATGGTTAAACATTTAGCTATAGTGGAATACATCCTAATACTTTTGTCGATACTAATTTATTAAACTAGTATCTAGTTTAATATCTAGTTTTATATATTATATATTATGAATGATGGATATTAATGTATTAAATGATTGAACAACTTTTTATAATTTACTAACATAGATATTATTAAGAAAATTGTTACTAACAAAATATGGTCATTTTAGGATTCCCTGTGTCGTGCGGGTACCATGGACAAACACAAAGACGGAACAAAGAAAGAAATTTAAACTCATCATTCAAATTTCTGCCTCACCGGGAATCGAACCCAGGACCCTCCGATCGGCAGGCAGGTTACCATTGCGCCGGGAGCGTGCAGATCCCTCTCGGCATAGGAGCCGCCGGGGCCGACGTAGATAACGTCTGATTAAGATAACAATTAAGAATAGAGCTTCGGTATCCCCTGCCTGATCGTAAAATGCGACTAAAAGGGGTCTTCCGGGGTTGTGGCGGTGAGAATGGGAGCTCGATCCATCCAGCCAGCAGCCCCGGATAGGACGGTGATATGTGCGTGGCCGCATGTCGCCGTAAGCATCGGAAGTTGCAGGAGAGCACGTCTGCTCTCCTAAAGAAGGGCCCGATTCTGGGGCGCCGCGCGTGGAGACACCGGTGCGTTCCACTGGAGATCCCGGAATCCTCCCCAAGCGCAGAGGCAGACTACTGTTTTAGTGCGATCAAATCCCACATAACCCGGAATCCCCTCCGAAGATGCCGGGTACCTTTTAAAGCCCCCCCCCCCCCCCCCCCCGATAAAAAAAGGTTACCATTGCGCTAAACGGGTCGACAATTGTAATGGTACTTCCATAAGAATAAATAATTTATTCTTATGGTACTACCCTGGTGAAACTACGAGCATGAAAGTTCTTCAACCTATTAAAATACTTTATTTCCCGGCAGTGGAACATCCTATGAAGATGATGAATTTAGTTAACATCTATCATTCGTGCATCTAATCAAAATAATCCGCTACTATCAATAACTGTCAAGAAATCGTTGTAATCAGATAATACGGCATTAAGTTTTGATTTATACCGATTACTCGTTATAAATGACTATTGTCAACGCGAGATGGGGCCGATAGCAAGAACATGTTAATTGATAAACTAAATTATGATCGATGGTTTTCCAAGTGGCACAAACGTAGAGCAACGCGGCAGCCGACTGGTACGCTATGTTGTGTAGCCATAGGACCTTATCGCTCTCCTTTGTTTAGGTACTCATGCATTTTGTTAAGCAAAATCTTTGCTGTATTCTGTAATACGAGGGATAGTACGTAAAAAAAGGTTGTTTTTAAGGTTCAAGAAGTAGGTATTTGTAGAACCAACTGTGCTTCAGCCACTAACAAATGCATTTGCGTACACCTTGGAGAAGATTACTAGAGTAAACATCAAACCTCCTGCAACCTCCATGAAAGCCTTAGAAAATGAACCAGAAATGTATTATTATTATTATTCAATACTTTATTGTTTACCTTAAACTAGGTTCATAATGGACGACCTTAATGTCTACTGGCATTTTCTCCCAGTCAACCCATGGCGATGGTAAGATGTTGTTGATAGGTTGAAATAATTTGACGTTAACGAGTTCTATAATTAATAAAATATTCTTATGGACCAGAAGTGGATTTGAGTTTTTAAAAAATAACACCGCGATATACCCTAACAAAGAATTTATTTAAATAATCACAATAACGGTTTCTAATTAAGTTACACCAAACTATTATTAAGTAATTACACTGAACAAATAAAAATACATCAAGAAAACCAATATCACTACGACACGAAAGTACTAGGTACTAGGTCCGTCGCATCCGAACGTCTGAAGCAGAAAGAGCTCCAGGCATCGTCGACGCTTGTTTTTATAGGGTAGCCTAGGGTAGGGTAGGTAGCTAGTGTTGCGTGGTAGGGGGTTGTGGTAAGACGGCCGTTCCTGACAGCGAGGCGTCCTCGCCCGCTTCGTCTTCAGCAGGTGACACGACATCAGGATGTACATTTCCATCAGCCTGGTCCGTAAGCTCCTTCTGGAAACGCACAATAACTCATGTCACAAAAATGATAATGCGAGTCGTTACCTGAAGCGTTAAAAAAGTGAGAAATTTTACAGCAAATAATTTTAGGCAAAAACAAAGTGACATTAAAGGGTAAGGTACTATGAGGCATACGCAAGCGTGCACTCAAGCATCTGCAACATAGACCTCCACTATATTACTAAACTGAGATCAAATAAGACAAATACTTTTAAAAATAGAACACGCAATCTAACTTTACTGTCGAAGCTTCAGGTTAAGAGTTTAAAGTGAAAAGTTAAGACAAATAAAGAAAAAAGAAATAGTACACTCCGACTGATAGGATTCCGGACTCTCATCAACCGTAATGCACCTTCACCCGTATGAACACAATCCGCTCACGAAATTATGTCTCATACGTCCGTGTGACATAGGCCCTGTATTTCAGCATATCACCCTCATGACATTCTTTTGTCATGAGCCCGGTATTCATAAACTGCCGCAATTCAGCAGATTATGATCCCGCAAACAGACATCGTACTAGTCTGCAAAATTCCAACGATGCGCCGGTCAGGGTCTAATGGACCACTCCTCGGCGAACCCGCTCTCAAAGAATGCAGAGCATGTCCCTGGTGACCAATCACCCCGCCACAGAACCACATGTTCTGCAGCCGCCTGAGTCTTCTTGCCATAAGACCCAGCAAACAGCTCCAAGCTGTTCCGCTGATGAGGCAAAACGCTGACGACCTTGTAGAGGCCGCCCATCCCAGAGCCCAGCTTCCCGCTGCTCTGCGGCGTTTTGCTCACGAACACATGGTCACCAACAGCGAAGGAGCGTGGCGGACGTCAACGCTCATTAACGTACGCATCCTGGCGCCGTTACTTGGCCGCCAGCAGTTCGGATGCTCTCCGTCTCCTGAGAAGTAATAGTAATTCTCGATTAGAATTATAAGTATCTAAGGCGACATCTCGCACAACAGAATTAATAACGGGGTTGTTGCATCGATTCCCACCAGTAATTGAAAGGGTTGAACTCTGATTAGTGGCCTGCTTAGTGACATTAAGAGTTAGCTGTACCTTTCACAGCACCTCAGACCGACGCGACCCCTTCCAACCGACTTCGATTCTTAACATATTAAGAACAGTTCTACAGTACCTTTCCACCTGACCGTTCTCTCTATGCATACCAGGTGTGATATAATGAACTTAAAACCTATTCCAGTCACCCAACCTTGAAACTCTGCGTTCTCATACATTCTCCCACGATCACACACTATAGTTGTAGGGGTTCCAAGCAATGACACCACATTACACACACTCGTTTTAACTCCACCCTATCTTACATATATCGCGTAAAGCAGACAATACTTTAAAAATGCATCGACCACTAACAACACATACTTGTATCCATTGTACTCTGGCAGTGGCTCCAGCCCATCGGTATGTAAAGTCGAAAAATGAGTCGATGGCTTGGTCCAAGACTATGGGTCAAAGACTATGGGTCAAAGACTATGGGAGCACTGGACCTTTTTATGCGCTAAGCACGTGATACAATGAGAGATGTATTTTTTGGCAAATGGACGTAGACCTGAAAACCAAATAAAGGTGAAATCCTGTAAATAAACATACCACCGGCTCGTGTCTCGTGTCACGAGATCCTTCTTCCGCTCCGTCAGTTTGAGGGAGATGCATTCGGTTACAATTTTAAAATTTACATCAATTAAATAGTGGCAAAAATACTGGATCGACCGCACCGACATACAGCTAACGTCTCAAGCTCCTAACTGTAACAGCGAGCCTCAGCACCCTGGGTTGACTTGCTAAAATAGGCTACCACCTTCTTGCTTTTGCCTGCATGTTCCTGCAGCAAAACAACGCCGATACCTAATGCACTGGCATCGGTGTGGAACTCTGTGAACAGACTAGGATTAAAATTACTAAAATAGGTTCATTTGTCAAGCAATGGATAATATAATCCCGGGCGGAATCCTGTTCATCACCCCACGTAAAAGCGTTACCTTTTTCTAATAGTTTGGCTATATATGCAGTTTTCGAAGCATAGCTTGAAATATAACACCTAAAGTAACCAGCAAGTCCCAGAAATTTACTACAGCGTACTTCTCTTACATTTAATAAGTGCATCAACCTTACGATGTCTCGGCCGTACCTGACCGTTACCAATGACTCGTCCTAAATATTCAACCTCTGTATACAAAATGGTGCATTTTTTTAAGTTGATAGAAAAACCAGCAATTGAGAAAATTTGTAGTCAATGAGGAGACCCTCATCCACTGTATTAGACACCAAGGAAGTCATCTATGTAAGTCAAAATCTTACTAGATTCCATAAGGCTTACTAGATTCTATGAGGCTTTAACGTTTTGGTGATGATGCACGGGTAAACTACCGGAGCGGTTTCTTTGACGGTGATAGCATTAAGTGCTCGATAATCCACGCACATCCTATCAATACCCTGATGATCCCTTTACCCTGTAGCTCGGCGACGATACCACGAACCCTATTTTTTTCCGTCTACCGAAAGCATATAAGGTCGGTAACATATAGAAGTTAGCTTTATTTCTTAACAACCGGTATTTACTGCAAAACTCGCTGTGCCGGTAATAAAATAATAAAAAAACATTCACGAATAATTCTTAACAAGCGTTTCCTTTCATCACCAATCAAGGGACATTTCAAACCAATATCTAAAGTAATGTTTTGAATACCGTCTAACCTAATTAACTTCGAATATACGTTAATCCTTTATGTTTTAACACATCAGTACCAATAAAAATAGGTGCGTTTATACATTTCGGAGGTTTTAAATATAAATCTACCTCTAATGTAGCTTCCGGGAATTATATGAGTCAAAGACAAAGACTTATTTGCACAAATATGGGTTTTTACAAGAGTTGTTTTTATACATTTGGTTCGCCATATTTATCTTAACAAGATATGCAAATTCTATGTAGTGATGTAATAAAAAGTCTATTAAATTTTTTTCATTACACGACGTAGGATATTTATTAAAATAAAGAAACGAATAATAGATTCCGTAATCATCAAATATCAGACCCACTATCGATCAAAACTCCAACGGTACATTTTGAATTTAAACAGACATCACGTTACTTTGTTTTGATTCGATTCTGAGCAAAAATTTACTTCGTTAGAATTATTTTTATTTGTACCCTCAAATCGCAGTTTTAAATAGCACGAATCAATTAAGTGTCCATTGAGTATACGAAAAGTGCAAAACTTTGAAGATTTATTATTATTAGTCGTGAATGATGTGTGAAATTGATGGTCATATTCGACTTCTTAGGGCAATTAATTTTTTTATGACCCTTTTACCACAAATGTAACATGAAACGTTATAAAAATTGGATCTATTAGATTCTCATTTACGCAAATATGATGTCCCGTTATCGAATGGACGAACATAATTGTTGGCACAATTTTAGTTTAAGTGTAAACAGATAAGAATTAGACTAAATCGAACGGTTGTTTGACACAGCCTTAACCTGGGGATCGGTAATACCACGTAGATAGTGACAACTTTGAGATCATCAGACAAATCTTTCACAATGTTCAAGCCTAAGAGTGATTTTCGAGCGTATTCCGCGTACGTTGAATATTTTGTTGAATTACTGCACATAACCTCAAATAAAATGGAAGCACTATCGATGTATCGTGGACATAAACAACGAAATACTTTTTAAAGCTATCCCAAGTTCTATCGGTAGTCACTAAATCGTTTAACTAGGACTTCGCTTCTCCACGTTAACAATGATCTATCCAACAGAGACACTCGCGTACACACCAATTATTAGTAAGCTACGCACGGTCAACCTCTGCACATCACTTCATATCGTTAACACTTGGGTCCAAAGGTGAAATGTAAAAATTATACGACCTTGCTTTGGTTAGTGCTGATATAGCGCTAACAATTCTATCTTGCTCCACTATTCGTGATAAGCCTTCAGTTGTCACCTCCGTATTACCTATACTGGTAGACCTAGGGGCAACCAAAGGCAGCGGCGATGGCGGATGGCGTTCGGGTTCCTGATGCGACGGACAATCGGAAGGTACCGAGGGTAGTGGTTTTATTCTATCTTCGATCGCGACTAATCTTGACAGAATACGATCTTACGACTATCGAGGCGTTCATACGATCTGTCACGACTACTACGAGGGCTGCCCGAAGCGAGACTGTGCTTAGAAGACCCATTTCTACGGCTAGGCGAACGCCCCCGACGCCCAGTCAACGGAGGCGTCTTGCGGCTAGAATCAGATGTTGCGTACGACGACTGCGACGTTCGCGAGAATCAACGCGTTTCTTTCTATTTGAACAGTCACGATCGTAACTTTAAAACTAATAAACACAAATTTAACACAACGCACAGAAACACACTAGGACGGCAGAACGTTAAACACGCGCGGAGTAACCGATCCCAATTCTGATCTTATGGACCAGAAGTGGATTTGAGTTTTTAAAAAATAACACCGATATACCCTAACAAAGAATTTATTTAAATAATCACAATAACGGTTTCTAATTAAGTTACACCAAACTATTATTAAGTAATTACACTGAACAAATAAAAATACATCAAGAAAACCAATATCACTACGACACGAAAGTACTAGGTACTAGGTCCGTCGCATCCGAACGTCTGAAGCAGAAAGAGCTCCAGGCATCGTCGACGCTTGTTTTTATAGGGTAGCCTAGGGTAGGGTAGGTAGCTAGTGTTAAAGACGGCCGTCTGCAAAGGCGTGCCGTCGAATCCGGGGTTCCACAGGGCTCGGTCCTGGGTCCCTTGCTGTGGAACCTCGGATATGACTGGCTGCTCCGGGGTGTTCTCCTGGCGGGCATGAGTGTCATCTGCTATGCGGATGACACACTCGTCACTGCCCGCGGGAGAACGTACGGAGAGGCGGCGAGGCGGGCCTCTGCAGGCGGCACGCTTGTCGCTCAGAGGATTCGCCGCCTCGGCCTCAAGGTGGCGCTGGAGAAGACCGAGGCCCTATTTTTCCCTGGGCCCCGGCAGCGCCTCCCTCCCGACGCCCACATTATTGTGGGCGGCGTGAGGGTTGAGGTCAAGGCCCGGCTTAAATACCTGGGCCTTACCCTGGACAGCCGGTGGCAGTTCGGCGCGCACTTCGCCGGGCTGTCATCCCGCCTTATCCGCGCAGCGGACGCGTTCAACTGGCTCCTGCCGAACCTTGGGGGTCCAAGCTCACGATGCCGGCGTCTTTATGCCGGCATCCTAAAGAGCATGGCGCTGTATGGCGCCCCTGTATGGGTGGACTCCCTGCATCGGCGGGAGAACGTGGCCCTCCTCCGCAGGCCCCAACGGGCCATTGCACAGCGGGTGGCGAGGGCTTACCGCACTGTCGGGTACGCGTCCGCATGTGCGCTCGCGGCAACTCCTCCATGGGAGCTGGAGGCCAGGGTGCTGGCCACCGTCTATGATTGGACGGCAGCGCAAAAGGCGCTGGGTGAGTGGCCAGCCCCTGAAGAGCGCAACGCGGTGAGGCGGGATGCGCGCGAGGCTATGGTCCAACTGTGGAGGGAGGACCTAGCCTCCGCGCAGTTTGGACGCCGCACTCTCGACGCCCTCGGTCCTGTGATCGAGGCGTGGGAGGAGCGGCCGCACGGATTCCTCACCTTCCGCCTGGTGCAGGTACTTTCCGGACACGGATGTTTCGGCAATTACCTGTACCGAATCGGAAGGGAGGAGTCCCCGTCGTGCCACCATTGCGGTGCGGCGGAAGACTCGGCGCAGCACAGCCTTGAGAGTTGCCAGGGCTGGGATGAACAGCGCCGAGTCTTGTGCACTGTTGTCGGCCGGGACCTTTCGCTCCCGAGCATAGTTAGGGCCATGCTCGGAAGCGAAAGAGGCTGGAAAGCTGTTGCCTCCTTCTGCGAGGAAGTAATCTCGCAGAAGGAGGCGGCGGAGCGGGAGAGGGAGGACGATCCGTCCCAACCCCCGCTCCGCAAACGAAGAAGGGGAAGGAGAAGACGGCAATACGACCGTTCTCTCCCTCCCCCCGGTGGTGGCCTGCAGGATGGAGGTACGGGGGTGCCTCCACCTGCATTGCACAGGCCATCACTGATTGACAGGAATGACCCGGCGCTCCCGGTCATTCCTGTAGCCTCCCCATAAGGGGAGCGTGTAGGGCCTGCCAAGATAGGCAGGCAGTCGCCGACGATGTTGTGGAAGCAAAGGCTCTGCCGATTTCCCACGACATCGTCACGATGGCGATGGAGGAGCGCAGTAGGGTTTAGTGGGTATACCCCTGCCTCGTAACGGCAGGGGGGAGTCCCACACACCTCCCTCTGTCCCCTCGACAGAGGTCGAGACGGTGCGTAATAGCATTCCCTACTTAAAAAAAAAAAAAAAAAAAGGTAGCTAGTGTTGCGTGGTAGGGGGTTGTGGTAAGAATATATTAAATTTGCTTTATAATTTATATGCTAATTTATAGGGAAACTCACATAGTATAGTTATATTATTACAATAAGAAACATCAAAACCTCTAAAGTGTAGTCAGCCGGGGACCAAGTTGCACTAAGAGCAAAAATGGACCCGTCTAGCTTGTTTCTTTAATAACAAACATACTATCTTCACGTAACATACATAACTATGTTTTGTTAAGACAGTGTATTTTCGTGGTAGAAAGTAGGTTTCGATTTTCGGCGAGGCAGAAATTTGAATGATGAGTTTAAGTTTCTGTTCTCGGTCTGGGTGTTTGTGTTTTTGTCTCTGTATGTGTTCATGGTATGGTTCATCATATTATTATTGACTTATTTGGTCATAGGCTCTTTGGGAAGAAAAATTCCCTTCCTTCCTTATATCCCACTAGTAGGTACAAAATTTCTGTTGGAATTGACAGCAAGTTCGGCCTCAATCACCTCGTTTGTCAAAGTACAAGCCATGCCTTTGAGAATTTTTTTGTTACTTTCTGGTAGACACGGAGATGGAAAACATCGTAATCAAACATTATAATTATTTATCATGCACTTAATAAATATAATAGAATATGTATCAGCGATGGTCGAGTGGTAAGGATCGCGGTCTCCGACACGGGAGATGCCGGGTGCAAATCCTGGACAAGCACCCTTGACAAAAGAAATTTGTAATGTGCGCATTTCATCGCTCGCATCGCGTCCACAGTGGTGGAAAATATTGTGATATTTAATTGATTACTATGTTTTCCATTGCCGTGCATGCTTGAGAGAATCTCATAATTTCTCGAAGGTATGATGTTCACCAATCCGCACAAGGCTAGCTATGACTATGCCTTAAATCCCTATCACTCGTTATAGGAGACCTTTTCTCAGCAGTGGGACATAAAAAGCTTGACAAAAAAATCCAGATGTGTACGTCAGTTTTGTGATTGGCGAATGTGCGAAACACTGCCTTTCGCACAAAATTTAATTTTAATTTCAATGTAATTTAGGACTGCTATATGTATTTTAATTTAAAATAATTCATTTTAAAGAAAATTGTATTTTATATATATTTTTTTATTATACTTTTGTATATTGTATGCCCATTTGAGGCGGGAACATGAAGGATGTTTAACCTACTAATACATTAGATCTTGAATTGTACTCATATTTTACAATAAAAGTCATTTGATTTGATTTAATTTGAACCGCTCGGCTGTTGCTTCTCATTATGTCAGGTACCATTAAAATAATCCGCATAGAATACAATTTGAATATGTTTTAACACGATGCATACTTTAACCTTTCTTAACGAATGATGTATGCCGAGATTTGAATCGTAATCCTGGCGTAGCAATCTGAGGTTTTAACTAATTCTCTCATTTGATATCGCACGATTCGTATAAACGAAACATTCTCAATTTTCATCACGCTGTGTAGTAATGACCTAATAAATTAGTAGTTATCAAATTGAGATGATGACGATAAAAAAAACATGTTAATTGCTAAAGCAAATTATGATCGATCGATTTAATTTAAGTAGGAGACTAATTAGACTTGTTAGATTCGTATCGGTTTCTTTGATATTATTTGTCTTTACGTTATTATCAAATTTCACAGACGTAAACGGGCCAAAGTCTATGAAAGATTTGGAAAACTGATTACGTTTGAATTAATTGATGTCTATAGATATAGACTGTATATATTATATACTATGAGATAAGACTTAGTTAATCCTTTTTGTTTCTAGGAAGCCGAAACTCACTGGAACACTTACGATAAGATCAATTTAACGATTTAACAAACATTTATGTATCTAAAAGTATCAATAACACTAGCAGATCTGGCAGACGTTATGCTGTCAGGAAAGAAAGTATCAGAAATAGTTAAGTTTCGCTATACTTAAGTATAAATAAAAGTAAAAACTAAGAAAAAATTATAAGAAAACTCAGAATCGCGTTACAAGGTCAGTTAATTTAATCCCTTTGGGGCATTCAACGCACACAATCGTTTGCATTTAAAACTATCCATCTTCAGAAATGTTTCTTGTTGATCCTTAAGAGTTTTAAAGTAGAGTATAACAGTAAGAGGTAAAGAGACAAAATAAAATAAATAATAAATAAATAAACGTTACACACTCATAGCCCCACAGTAAGGTAATTAAGGGGATACCTCTGAGAAATTCCTGTTTGTTTCTCGTATATTTTTTGTAACCTACGTAAGCAATAATTTCGATTAATTTATATATATTTATTGAGCATTTAATTTATTAATTGACAAGAGCAAAAACACGATTGCTTTAAGTTGCCTCGATAGAAAAAAATCTCAAAGTATGGTCTTCCAAATGCTTAATTTTGATATATCTAGTGAACGGAACTTTACTGACAAGCGAATTTCTATTAATTGATTAGTCTAACAATAAATGAAAAAATTACAAGAAAACTTTTTTATTTGGTTTATTATTTACAACACGAATCACTTTTTTTCATGTTGGCGCTTACGTCGTTTACTTATGGCGCGCTCGCAATTTATTTGTCTCTTTTTACGCATGGAAAGTAATAGCCTCTTCCTTGTTTGTTTCTGCCAGTCAGTAAGCTGCGGCCTTTGCCAGCGTTGGACCTGTGTTTGGCGTACCTAGATCCCAAAGTCGTTTTGTTCTGCGATATAATTAACAAATTACTTAAGTTTATTTATTTTAAGACCACTGTTAATGTAAAATTGCTTAAATCTGACCCAGTCTAACAGTGGTATAGGTAAACGATCACATAGTATTTTTAAAACTATCCGATCATTAAAACAGAGTTCTATGGAGTCGCATTTATTTTTAAATTTGGACATGCCGTGATCTTCAACTGCGAAAAATATGAAAAGTACCTATTTTGTTTTTAAAGTAGGTATTAAAATATAAAATGGTTTGATGATATACCTTGATCTGCATGCATTATATTATAATGTATGCTGCAACCCTTTTTGTCCCACTGTGGGGCGCGGGTATCTCCCCATTGTTGGGGAGGCCTGGAGCTTACTCCACCACGCTGCTCCATTGCGGATTGGTGGAGAACATGATTATAATGTGTATAGAATGTAGTAAATATCAAAATTAATCAATGTTAAAACAAATAAAATGTGTTTTTTTAATAATTACTGGGTACTTCACGTGAACTAAGAATCTTGAAATTTGGTACGAAGCAACGTCTTATAGCACAGATAAAGGAAAAATTGCGAAAACCGTAAACTTTTAGTTACATCATAAAAAAAATTTTTTTTTTTTTGGACAATTCACACAACACCATCTGATTCCAAACTAAGCAGAGCTTATACTATGGTAATCAGAAAGCTGATAAACATACTTATGTAATTCTAAATACATATTTAAATAGATAAATAACACCCAAACACAGAACAAATAGTCATGTTCATCACACAGATATTTGTCCTGGGTGGGAATCGAACCCACGACCTCACGTTTCGCAGTCGGCTCATCACCCACTATGCCACGGAGGCTGTCAATTAAAATTATATTTCCGCAAAATTATTAAGTATTAAAAATATTTTACGAAACCCTCGGTGCGCGAGTCCGACTCGCACTTGGCCGGGTTTTTGATAAATATAATTAAGTAATGACCAAATGACGAATACGTGACGATGACGAAGATTATAAAATTAAAGGCAAGTTATAATAGATATATTAAGTTTAATGAATTAAATTAAATTTGAATTAAAAAATAATGAATAATGCATACCTTTATTTTATTTTAATGCAATACTTATCTATTTTATTTTAATGCAATACTTATCTATCACACACTTAAAAAAATAATTTGTATTTTCATTAGAATAATTTGCATATTCCTTTCAATATTTTTAGTCTTCAATAATATTCGTACTACTGACATAAAAATTGTTATTTACATAGGTTATAAAGAAAAAAAAACTAAGAAGATTTATTTGAAAATCTCATTTTCTGTTTTAAATAAAAAAAGTTTTTTTCATAATTCCAATAGGTTTGTTTTAGTTTCTAGTTTTTAAAACACATTTGTAGTTCAGTTTAAATAAATGCTCTCGGTTACTCTACACTTACACGCATTAAGAAATTCATATTTGAAAATTACTGATTACTTTTTACTTATATAAAATGATTACTATTTAGTAATGACTGATTTCAATGAAATTTTCATTAAATTTTTACCTACTTGAATGCACTTGAAAATAAAAAAAGTCCTTAAAATTCTAATATAACATACTTACTTATAATTGAAAAACCTCCATTTCTCAATTCAGTAAACAAAATAACTGTCCAATATATGACAAAAAAACAAAAATATTTTTAATCTCCATCCACTTCAATTCGTACTCTGTTCTAGAAATGCGCGAGAGCGCATAGTCGTTGCGAACTCTGTAGCGGGGGTGCTCCCCGCAATACGTGTAAGCCCCGCCTTTCACGCATCGATTTATTTCAGAGGTATCCCCTTAATACCCTGTGTCGTGGGTGCCATGGACACATACTAAGCCATGAACACGAACACCCAGACCGAGAACAGAAATTTAAACTCATCATTCAAATTTTCTCTTTCGCCGGGAATCGAACCCGGGACCCCTCGATTGGCAGTCCGGCATGGTAACCATTACGCCACGCGGGTCGTCAAAATAATCGTCAAAATAGACAAAATATTCATTTCATATTAGAAATACACATTATTTTCTTAATGAATGGTATTTTTTCCCGATCATCTTTAGGTGCCCGTTTGGGCCTGATGTTGAGCTGAAAGAAAAAAGGCGGAGGAAAAAAACTCCCAGCAGCACTCTTTAAAAAAAGTACATTTATATATTTGAGATAACAGAAAGGCTATGGGTCGATAATGGGCACACGTGACAGTTGATCGTGTGAGTAAAATGTAAGTAGGTCGTATGATCTTCGAATACTTCATATATATTCTTTTTTCAACCTTTTTATGTCCCACTACCGGGTACAGGTCTCCTACTCCCCAGTGAGAGGGATTTAGGCCATAGTCAGCCACGCTGGCCAAGTGCGGATTGGTGGACATCATGCTTTCGAGAAACTATGAATTACTCTAAGGCATGCTCGGCGATAGGGGACAACGTAATTAAATTAAATATCACGATTTTTTTCCGTCACCGTGGAGCAGCTATAAATGCACAAATTGTAAAATTTCTTAGTCAAAGGTGCGCGCCGAGAACTTGAACCAGAGATCGGTCTCGTGGAATACCGTGATGTTTTTGCAACTTGGCTATCACTACTCATATTATTAAGTGTAATGTTTATTTTTTTAAATGAGGTACAAACAACAATATGAATGATTTATTGACACTCACGGAAAATAAATTTGTTAAAACATTAATAAAGTTGAGCTTTTTATCATAATTTATATAAAAAATTCAATAAAACTTTATTTGCCAAGAACATTGTACATTTTCACTTAAAAATAACATGCAAAATAAGACACAATAGGGTAATTTTCCTTGGAAATCTCAATGTAAGAGACACTCAATGTAAGATTTACCTTGTGTTATGATTGTCAGGGATTTCATGGAAATTGTGCTTTTTATGTTACATTTTATTACATATCATGTTAACCAGTACGAAAACATAATTATTATCAATAAATTCAAAAATCATGAAAACTTGTCCAGCCGTTCTTGATTTATAAATGGTGTAACCAACTATAACCACGTTGTAACTAAAACTAACTTTGTTTTAGAAATTAAGATTTACGTATAAAAGAGTATTGATTACAAGTAGGTAAGTTTCTTTAAACACTTCACACAAGATTAATTCTACCCGTTCCTTGCATAGATCGTCGCATACAATGCTACGAACAAATATGAATGATATGTTCCTCTCAAAGAGAAGGACTTTGTTCTGTACCTTTTGTATTCCACTTTAAACGTTACATACAATAAACAAAAGTGGCAAACCTCGTAATTTCGCTGCCATTTAGCCACAAAACACTCCATTAAAAGTCAGACTTCACAAAGTCATTACTATAAGTAACGAATCCATCATTCTGTCTTTGCACTTCACTTTGTGCTCTCGGTGGGGCTAGGGCGAGCGAAAACTTAACGATAAGACGATAACGATAAGAAGGCGTGCTTTAGAGAGAATAAACACACAATTATTGAAAATAAAAATATTTATTTATTACTTAACAGTTAAGTATATTATAATAAATAATTTGTAACAAACAAAGCTATTTAAAAAAAAATTAAAGGATTAGTTATAGTAAATAATAAATAAATAAATATCTTTGGACAATTCACAGAACACCATCTGATTCCAAACTAAGCAGAGCTTGTACTATGGTAATCAGAAAGCTTACATTCATTATAAACATACTTATATAATTCTAAATACATACTTAAATAGATAAATTAACACCCAGACACAGAACAAATAGTCATGTTCATCACACAAATATTTATCCTGGGTGGGAATCAAACCCACGACCTCACGCTTCGCCACCCGCTACGCCACGGAGGCTGTCATAGCCGTCAGTTATTTTGTACAATATCTGCAAAATCTCATGTGTTAAATCAGGTAAATCGGCAAAATTGCGTATACGGCATCTTTACCAATATATTTTTATTACATGAAAAGTCAGAATAACAGCAAGTGACAACTTGCGCTTCTTTTTAATATATAAATAAATACTTCAGGGCACTGAATCACATAGGTAAATAAAATAAGATTATTAAATTTACTGAATAGTACAACAGTTTTAGAGTGTTTTGTTAATTGTTGTTATTAAAGAACAATATTTTATTTAAAAAAGTCTTCGACAGACGGTCTTGGGCAGTACCTTCACACCAGATATTTTGGGTCCCCTCTGCGACCTGCAACAGACAAAATGAGGATCACAATGCTGACCACCAAACCTGACGACAAAGGAAGACTCCGAAACATGTTTACTGGGGCCCTTTCAGTACCAAATTTTTCAATACCTTACATATACATACCATACATTGTATATCATACCATATTACCTTACATAGTTACTCGTATGTACTTATTTTCTAAGATACAGCTATTTGAGGTTCAATATTAATAACAAAGGAAGTCGACCGTTACACCTTTTTGCAAATTTTGTTTGTGACAATTTTTTTTTCTAATTACATAAAAGTATATTTTTGGTGTTTTACATTTACAAGAATTTAAAGAAATGCTGTTATGCTCCAAATTCATATTAGTAAATCCAGCTTTAAGATTTGCTCTTCTTTAGACCTGAATTTGAATCACTACGTACTAATAAGATTATGTTTAACTTTTTTCCATATTATTCACTCAGTTTTATAAAAACGAAATGACTTTGATTCAATCTATAAATCTGCTAACCCTCAGGAGATTCACTTATTCAAAACAATAATTCAAAGCAATAATAAGAAGTCCTTATTAATTTCTTTTCATAAAGTGTATTTTATTAATATTATCTGTGCAAAATTATTTAGATGCTTCCAGCGGCGGCTGACATTATTTTTCCAGTTCGAAATGGTTTCGAACGCTCCTTCCATTCATGCTTGTCCCACAGGTCTGTGCTCTAATTGCGAACATTAGTGACGCAGAGATTGATGTATTGTTGTCTTGCAAAATGTTAAGACAACCAAAAAATAATCCTGCTTTGCTAATTGAACACATAAATAATTCTTAAGAGTTGGTAAATTTTTGTATGACAGAAGCGACTGGCCTACATTTGCAAGTTCTGTCGTAGAGCTGTGTAGTTTTTGAAAAAGTTTCACTTGATTATTTCGGCATCAGCAAGCAAAATAACAATGTATTAATTATCTGTGTGTAATATTAATCTTCAAATCCACCGTACGTACGTTGATCATACTGTGTTTTACGCTACAAATTTTCATTGGCTGCAACTCTTTTCCCATTCCACTGCTGGACACGGATCTTTCCCCATTGGGGAAGCAACAAATTACAAATTTCCAAATAAACTAACAATCTGTTGAAGTTGCAGTTTTGTTTGTGCAACAGAACGAGGCTATTTTGTTTGCAAACGTACTAATTACCAGTTTACAAGATCATACAAATCCATTTCTTATGTTTGCAACTTGTAGTGCTAAAGTCTTCTAAAAAGTAATATATTCTTTGAAATAACCTTTAAAATGTAACCAACCCTTTAAAGCTAGTAATTAATGAATTGAAGTTACTATTTAAACCACATCATGACTGTAAGTAATGGCTTACTAATAACTCATCAAACGCCATAGCTTCGTAACATCCAAAAATAATTACACTTAGGAATAAAATGAAAGCCACAAAAAATACTTCAATTATGTGCAAAAAGAACGACTACCACACTTAAATCCCCATTTTGGCCCCCGGCCTTGCAACAAAACTAATTACATTATAACGCCCACTCTGTGTACACATTCAATTAGACCGTTCATTACAATTATGACCACATTTTCCTGCGATAAGCAATGATAGATCGTATCGCCAGAGCAGTCAGTAATTTTAGTTAGTGGTTGTTGGATAATATGGGTGAACTAGAAAAAGGAGCATGGGTCACTGCACGCTGCAGTATGATTTTGAAAATGCATTTATTTCAGAAACAATGAACAACGACAAAATGAGACATATAAAACAAGCAATATATATATTTGAGCCCACCCACTTACAATTTACTTGTAAATATTCAGTTTAAAAATTTATTGCTCGAATATGGGTTACAAATAGTTACAATAATTTCATAACATCAGTCCCTTTATGTTGCATGTAGAGGATGAAACATTATAAATCCTAGGAGAATCCAATCAATGTCTCAAAGTGATAGGCAAGTGTGTATTTACATAGAAGTAATAAAATTTGGAATTCCGTTAATAAACATACCGTACCCGACTAATTATTTTTAAATAAATTAAAAGCAAACAACGCTTTTTTTAAAAGCTTTAATTTGAATGCTCTAAAAAGAAGAAAATAAAGATTTCCTTAAAATTTTAACTATCAACTTATAACTTCATTATACACAATTTTATTTGTTTTTGACATTTTAATTATTTAATTACTCTCGGCAAGCCCTTTCATTTCATACCCATATTGTAGAAGTGCATAAAAATAACTATTCCGCCAACTTGAACATTCCGCCATATTGGATTTAGAATGATGTCACATTATTCTCCAAGTTACTCTCAACAAGCCCTTTCATTTGAAACCCAAAATTGTAGAAGTGCATAAAAAATAACTATGCTGCCATCTTGGATGTTCCGCCATATTGGATTTAGAATGACATCACATTATTCTCCAAGTTACTCTCAACAAGTCCTTTTATTTGATACCCATATTATAGAAATGCATTAAAAATTATTATAAACTATTCCGTCATCTTGGATGGTTCGCCATATCCAATCTAGAATGACGTCAGACAGCTTATCGTATATTGTTATCCAAACTAAACGTGCAGTTACGTTACGTACGTGTAACTAAACGTCTTCAGCTCAATCGGTTGAATATATCTGCTTCAAAATTTAATAGCAAGAGTCCACCCGAACAAACATACATACATACATTGCAAGTTAAATAAAAGCTTTTAAAAATGAATCATAAGCTAACAGAAATATTGTTGTGTATTAGTTGGTTTGTACTTTCACGTCACAACGGGGCTACGAAATGAGCTGATTCTTATGCGGAAATAGTTGGGGGTTGGAGAGTGACACAGACTACTTTTGCCTGAGGAAAATTTCTCATTCCTATGGGAAAAACGTGTAAGCTAATAAGAGCTAATAGTTTCTATTTCTTTTACCCAAAAAAACCTTTGCCAATAAATTCACTATCATATTATTTGTAGTAACCTACAAAACAAATAATATCAGTAAACGGCTTCTCGAGCAAAATGAAAGCAGCTACTGACAAATGATCATTCAGATAATAATGACTTCTTTATCATTGAATCTTTGATTTATTCGTACGCCTGTCAGATTTGCGTGGCCATTTTTGGCAAGTTAAAACTAACTTACGTTATGCTAATGATTTTGAATTAATTTGCTGTCCTGTCAGGTCATGAATTAATGTTTGTATCAGTAATTGTCACACATATTTTATTTTGTTATCGTGGTTAGTGGTGTATCTTTAAATACATCAGCAAAAAATTTTTGTTTTATATTTTTATTGGTTGGTAACTTTTCAAATATATTATGTTTGTCATTAAAATATTTCAAATAGCTTTCCGGAATATAAAATTCAGCTATGAAATGGACGTAATACATATTTAAAAGAGTTACAAACTATTGTTTCTTAACTCAAATTAGCGAGCCATCTGATTGTACACACGCTTATCACAATCATCCAAAATCAACAAAAAAGCTTTAATAATTTTAAACAGTTGCTCTATTCATGGAAATTCACACGAGAATTTGGCAACGGCATTCATAATGAGCAATATTAAACTTCTATTTGATTTCTGATCTATGGCAACAGTCATCAATCAGCCTAGTTATTTCTGATTGCTTAATGTATTCGAAGGCTGTTCATTTGTCCATTTTTTCTTCTTCCCCCGCCTGATTGTGCTTTGATTGATGATTTAATAAAGTTTGAAATATTGCCTCGTATCGTGAGTAATGGCGAATATTCATTATGCAGCTTTTATGTCTTCTGATTATATGCCAAGCGATGATAATGTAGAAAACTGAACAGCAGAAAGCTTTTGGACAGTCATGAATAAAGATGATAGTGGATTTCTTTGAAGTTTAATCATTTTACTATTATGGACTTTGCAATAGAATTGACATGTGAAAATTATACAAAGTCAGATTGAAAAGACAGTGTATTTGTTTGAATGTAATCAATTTAAACCGATTGAAATGATTTGATAACAAAACTGAATCATAAGAATAACTAAATTTCTTTATGTGTACTATTTATTTATATATTAGGTCCTAACATGTGAAATTGCCGTTCAGTTTAAAACAAGTGAAACAAGTTCTCATATTTATAACGAATTTTTTAAAATTATTTAATCAATCAAAGTATGCGCCGTTGTTATCGATACACTTCCGCCATTTTATAGGCATTGATCCCTTTGAAAAAGAAACCTGGGAGCGAGAATCTATGAACTGTTTGAAGACGGTTCGTACACGTCGTTAAATCTTCGAGTCATTTCTGCAGCACTGGTGCCACGGTGGAACTCGTATTTTTAAATACCACGGATTTTCAATTTGTCCACAGTTGTTGTTATAACAATGTTGAAGCTCAAACAAATGATATGAAAACAAATAAAATACAAAATTGAAAACAATATTTTTCTGGCTTTATTTGGAAATAAATTTTAATTTGGAATTCCTAATCAAACGCAAGATATATGATTTTAAATTTGCTAGTATTGAGTATCAGTTTAAAATAATTACTTTATTCTAAGAGTATCAGCAGTTTCATATGTAAGGACCTAATATCAATTAACTATTGCAATGAGTAATATAGTATTTAAGTAATTTTAGTAAAATACTATTGAAAATACAAAAACAAAAACATCCACGTAACAGCCAGAAGTACAGAATCATATTTTTTTGTAATGTATTTGTACTAGTGTGTTCTGTGACCCATAGGATCATACACATTCCAATAGTACTAAATGTAATAGATACCCTTGAACCACTGTGATATGTCGACAGACGTATTTACACTGTACAACTAGCAAAAACTTCATGATTGACATTTCTGTACGATCGCACGTTAATAGTACCTACACCTACTCGACCTTATTACGTCTACTGAAGATCCATTTTCATAGTGTTTGGTTTGAAATTTATTTTATATTCTCTTTTGTAATCTGTCATGGCTTTTTAGAGGAGCACGACCTGTTGTGGCAGCAAAATATAATTCTAGCAACAAATCGCTTGCTTTGCTTGTATCTTCAAGAAACAAAAGTATGCCGTAGAAGTAAAGAAGCTTTGGATCATGACAACGACATAAATGTGTATCTTGATTACTTCGCGAGTAAGGCAAGGAGCTATTTTGATGGTGTGTCAACGTTGATGGCAAACATGAAAAATAAATATTTGAATATGACAATGAAGATTGATGTGTATAATATTGGCAAAAGAATTATTTAAATAGTAGACTTTTCAATAAGTATTATTACAGCTGTTCAAGTTTAACAATTTAAAAAAAATCTATGGTTTGATGATAAAATCAATTGGTTACGATTACACTTCTTATAAACTATATTTATTGACAAAAATTCATAAAATTAGAATATACGAGTAATAAACCAAATCTTTTAGTAAAACTAAATCTGTCAACATTAACGGCAATTCGAGATTAATCATTTGTTCTTAGTCTGGCTATTAGTTACTGTCTTTCTATACGTTAATAGAACCACCAACATAGGATGTCCTTTTTAAAGTGCCTCTATAGCAAAACTCTAAAATAACGTTCAATAAGAGTTTGTAAAAAAACCTCGAATCGAATGTTTTTCATTTCATTTCAATTATAGAAGTAATGATAGTGACGATGATAAAACTCATGAAACTGATGATGAAAGTGTAAAAAATAAAGGAATTAAAACAAAATAGTCGCATCCAAAACCTGCATGTCATCAGTTCCTGACGCCGCGCCGAACAAACGTTGGCGCGGGAAATTACTCAGAGCGCGATACCGATTGACTTTGATAAAACGACGCAACCTACTTGTTTAGCGAGATTTATTACCTGCGAGGCGCTGGCTGACGCCGATGTGCTAGCTGTGGAGCTGTGGAAGTGGAAAAAAAAACAAGTGTTTATCACATTCAATGAAATGCTTAGGAATATTTAAAAAAACCAAGTGCGTGTGTTTGTTTCGTTTTCACGCCCAAACTTGAATCAATCTAAATGAAATTTTATACACATATAGAGTAGACCTTGGGACCCTCTTTTATCGAGAAAATTGAGATCAAAATAGATAATGAAAATTTGTATGAAGTGTTGGAATCGTCGAACTTTGTTTCGAGGGCTCATCGAAGCAATTCTGTGTTGTGGATCGAGCACAATAGTCAATCAATCAATCAATGAAATATTATCAGTAACTATAAAATTTCATATTGTGAAAGTAGCAGTTATTGAAATGATCCTGACTAATTCTGATGTCTGCATTACATATCGTTGAAATTACAATTTACATTTCCTTTTCTGGCTAAAATGAAACGTCTTGTCATTCGTATGTATTACTATTTCAGATTTTTCTTTAAAAATCTTGTTCTGAAGGCAATCCATCCCTTTATTTTTTTACTAAAATAACGTTTAAACATTTTAACCATTTTAGTATTATCATAGTGAGTAAATTAGTTGGAGGAACTAAAGAAAGCGATCCCAAATATGAGAATGCTGAAAATAAGCCTCCAAAAATAAAAATATTTAGTAGCACACTTTTCAGAAAAATAGCCCTAGTCTCCATGGCATCTAGGCTACAGATTATCTCAATAGCTGTAAGTGGAAAGCAATTTAGTCACGAGTCGAAGCACAGGATGTTAACGTCAAATCGTGAACGTCAGACGTGACGTCAAGCCGTCAACTACAACACGGTTCTTATTGAGCTGTAACTTGACACATATCTGGCCTTCCAAGATGCTAGAATGAGAAACACGAATTTATCGTAAATGTTTTTTGATTTCACATCCAAATTACGACTATTTATTTGAAATAATGGATGATTTTGAATGTGTTAATTAAAAATTCCTAAAAATTTAATTGCATCACAATTGAATACTTGTATTTTTTATCAAAAAAGTTTTGTAACTATGTATATATCTCTTTTCTGATAAAACAGCAAACGCGGATGACTGAAAGCGTTTTTTTGCATTCCACTGCTGGGCTCGGGTTCCTGCTCGTCATAGAGAACGTTTGAAGCTTAATCCATTTATTAATTCCAATGGTGAAAATATTTAAAAAATAATTTAGTAAAAATTAAGAGATCTTGCTTTTCGAACGCGCCCATTCCATCATCAGGGATATTATTATACCTATGCATAAAGAGTGTCAGTTTTTCGTCGTATAAATAAGTACGAGTTTTCAATAAAGACGATTGTGAAGGAACAAAACAATTTCAAAGAAATGAAGGTACAGAAAAAGCACAGAGTGATTGTGAATAAAAACTGCCGCATCCGAAAGCAGAGTTCCCAATTCTTTTAACGCTTTGGCCCCACAACGCGATGATCTATCAAGTTGTCTGCACAAGATTAATGCGTATAGATGATTGACGATTCGCGTTGCGTCGTTCTAATGGTCAAAGTGGGCCATTATTTGAGCAAACATTGGCCTCGAATATTTGATTTGCGTAAGACTTAGGACAAATATTTGACAAACTTTTTGATATGTGAAAATATAAGGCTACAATGGGCCAATGTTTTTTTTTGGGAAATATTGAGGAAGATGGAAGATTGGTTCAAACGGTTGTCTAACGCTTAAGGAAATACCAATCCATTAAACATTATTTCTATTTATTCGGCGTGCCAAATTAGAAGCACATGTTTGACATACCATATAGAAGGAAACACTTTTTATGTTCCTTGTGTTCAAAGTATTTTCCTCAATACATTTTTATACCGACTATAAATTGTTTACCAAGAAAGTACTTATGACATTTATGATATGAATGCATTGCGTTAACGATTATAAACATGGCATATCATGGCAACATGGCAAAAACATTGCGAAATTTTTCACCTTGTTGTAAAAATTCGAGATACACATCTAAATTGTTGAATATTACGTCAAATAACGCAATTATGAACGCGATAAGCTGTGAAGCATCGCGTGACGCTTAACGCAGCGGAACGATACCGTCATGAAGATAGAAACAAATTTTTGTCATGGTCGATGCAATATGTGAGTCATAAATGGTAACCTTTTTTTTTCCATAGAAATTAATTAGAAATAAACCAGTCCAATATTGGCTAGTAGCCATTTGGTCAATCACATAGAAAACTACATAATACGACACACGTTTTTGTATTAAAAGTGATTTTACGTTAGGACGAGAGGAGGGAGATGGACGTTAATACGATTCAAGTGGGATTTTATTAAGTGAAAACTTCTTTAGCGGCGTTGTGCACTTTTTTTTGGGGTGGGTAAAAAATTTTAAACTCGCGTCAGGACACGTGGCCTGATCGAATATTCGTAAGACGGACGGGTGATAGCTGATGACGGTTCGACTGTCTATACTTGTAAAATTCGTTATATCAAGTATTTAAAATATGGACAATATGGACTTTTTTTAAGGAAAATTTGACGAAGTAATAGTGAAATAAAATGAGTGAGTATTTTATAAAAATACTAGATGAAAACCTACTGAAAATACTAGATGAAAAATAATACTGATAATAAAAGCAATTCGTGCGAAATTATTCCCTAACCATTGCAAAATATCAAAAATGCACAACGTTAATATTCAAGTTCAATTTCTTTTGCTGGGAATATAGGTCCCTCATTCTTTTAGACCTATATTCTCAGCAATGTCAGCATGCCTCATTCTGAGATAGACCTATATTTTCAGAATTGAGATATATAAAGATTTGAAACAGTCATTTGAGGATTTTTCGCTTGATATAAAACGGCAAATTTCGTATGATACTGTTAATCTTATCTTCCTTGTTCCTGTTAAAGCTTATACAAATAGGGGGGCTTTCTGAGCGTGGATTAAATAAAACTGACGGTGCAAGGTTAACATATCCAGGTATTTGTTCCTAGCTTAATACAGATAAAAGATGTTCACGACGTCGGATTATAACAGATAAGAAATAACAGACATATCCGTAAAGCTAAGTATATGGTAATGGATGGTTCTCTTTATACTATAAATTGTTATGGAATAAATGATAGGGATAGTGTTTCGATATTTTGAGATCAACGTTTATTAATCTGCTGTAAAATTGTTAGCCACGTTGAATGATCTTCTTTGGATCCACCGTTCGACATCGATCTTACTATCCAAAATTCTAAAAATGTGGAAGTAAATAATATCAGCATAATTAAAATTATGTGGTACAGATAATATGCATAAAACGACAGTTTATGATAGAATATATTGGCGTATGTATGAAACAATAATTGTATAAAATTTTTATTTTCTATCCTACAGTTTTCATCTCTAAAGTTAGAACTTTTAACTACATAATTTCAATTTCTCAGTGTTTTTCAAACATATGCAAATGCAAGCAAATTTTATTTTATTATTATTGTTATTAGCTTCGAAAGCTTTTTTATATCCTTGTTAACATGATCAGCACTTTCGAATATAAAAGTTTATGAAAATCTGGTTATTCTATGTGTTCTTATTATGTTATTTTCATATATTTTTTTCATAAGTACGCGCCCGCTAATTCAAAATCTTCTTATTTCTAAACCATTCAGTTATCTGGCTTCCTCTGCATAATTGGGTGGGCCTGGAGCTCACTCCACCACGCTGCTTCAGTCCAATGCAAGTTGGTGACCAATTTACTCATGTTATTGATCCCAGTCATCATTCCCCTATTATATTTGCCATCTGTGCTTTAGCTATCTAGGGAAACTATATTTTAAGCCTGCCAGTCACACATTGTTAGCTCAGAGCTAGCGTGGCATAAATCAGAGGAGACGTTTCGTAACAACAAACACACTCATGTGGTGAACGGATGTGACATGTGACGATGGCTTTACGCGAAATTTTGCCGTCATTGACTTAAAAAAATAATCAAGAACTAATCTGACCGTTTTTCATACCTCGTAAGCAAGTCAGTCCCAAGAAGATCGCATATTGTCTTTTGTCAAATTAATTGTTTTGCCTTAATAAAAGCTTTTCAACTATCTTACATTTATTGAAAACTTTGACAAAGTTTTAAACACAAGATCCGATATTATTATTATAATAAAAAAATTGCATATTTAGGATCCTAACTGGTTGGACCCATATTTATGAAATTTTTCAAAGTATGAGAATAGGTCTGTAGTAATATTGAACAATATTCATGCCGCTATATGATTTAGGTGTTTTGTTCAGATTTTTCTATATTCAATTCACGGTCATTCATTCTGAACCGGTTAAAATCGAAGAGCATAGTTAATTATTAATATAATGTTTGCTATGAGCGCTACAATATAAATTTATTAAGACTAGGTAATGGAAAACTAGAAACTAATTGTTTCGTAGGAGAGCTTTATACTTGAAATTAGTCGAACAAGCATAAAAAACGAATGGAATATGAAAAATTTACAAGACGAGTGACATTTCCGACAGAGCTCGTTGATCAAACGTTTCTACACTTCCTTTGAAATATAGGAATTCGACGCCGGGGTGTTTGAGCGATTCACAATGATAATAGCAGTCGACGAAAGGTTGTCGGTCGAACGTCCGCGCCTTGTCACAGTGACAGTGACAACGTGTCACCCGTCACACGTCACGCCGTCCGGTAATTAGCTAATTGTTCCCGCGACGTGACACCCACGCAATTTTCAGCTTTACCCCACCAAACATAAACAACAATATCGTGTACAATAGTTTTGAGACCGTAATTGTAGCCTCATTCTGTACGCACTGATATTTTTGACGCGCCATTCTGTACTGTGTTGGGTTGTGTTATTATCTACTTTGGTTTTGATCGCCATGGATGATGTTTCAGTTTAGAATTGGGCGAGCTGATTGAATATTAAATGACGAGAGCCTATATTGTACCATAGAGCAGGAAAAACGCTTAGAAAAGTTTAATTAAAAACGAGTGGTTTTATTAGTGGATTTTAATTATTTAGATTTAATAAGATTATTCAATAAGGTAATTCACATACTACTGTTATAGAACAAGTGTTGTTCAACCGGAGAAGTATCACTCTTGTACCAATTTAAACCATGCAGTAATTGAATTATATCTTGGTGTAAAAGCGTGGTGTCCAACCATGATACAACGACCATTACGGCTATGGAATCTTAATTACGTTCTGTATTTGAGAAAGATATAATAATACGATCCGAAATGTTGAAAAAGGATGGCCAGCTCTAGCCACCACTATCCCATAATACCCTCAATAAACATTTCTATTCATCACAGTCCTTCGGCCAGATTGCATAGATGCGTCACTATATTTTGACAGCGGCGATATTAACGCGTGTCACCGTCCCATGACACGATAATCTGACGTCGCGTGACGGACATTTGAGGCTCGATTGGTTTACTGGGGCTTTGCGATATTTGTGCCACTTCAAAGCTGTATGTCGAAACGGTTTTGATTATTATGTGTATTCATAATATTATTTAAAGTACGCCACTTGATTAAAAAGCAAAGGGCCTACATATTATTATAAGTATTATTAGTGAATCAGGTGAAGGACGAAAAAAAATTGAAATCTCACACAAGATAAAGATGTACCTAACATGCAATAGATTTGTAAATACGATCATATCTCCTATTACTTAACTGGCTTACTATTCGACAGAGCCGTAATTTTAGAATTCTTTTGTTTCTGTACTCTATCATAACGTTTCACATTTGACACTCATAGCCACACAGTAGGGTAGAGATACCCTGTGTCGTGGGTACCATGGACACACACAAAGACAGAAACACAAACACCCAGATCGAGAACGGAAATTTAAATTTCTGTCTCGCCGGGAATCGAACCCGGGACCCTCCGATCGGCAGTTCAGTATGGTAACCATTGCGCCACGTATATTACGTCGTGTATTTTATGACATACAAAGAGCTGTAGGCAATAATTTTATTTTCTTTCTATTCATCACAGTTCTTTGTCTTCATATCGTTGATATTAACGCTAGCTAACATTTCATGACAAGATAATAAAATTGACGTCACATGATCGACGTTTGAAGCTTGATCGGGTTAATGGGACTTTGCGAGATTTATCTATGCCACTGCTATGTCATTGTGACGAAAAAGCGTTATACAGTTGAAAACAATTTTATACTTTATGCCCTTAAATTAATAAGTTGCTTATCTTTTGTTTTATTAAATAAAACATTACATTTCTCTAATTCATTACAATAATATTATTAAAAGTTGCAGTCACTATTTTGCTTCACTTTACTTAATAAGGTAAAAAAACAATAGAATGGGCTGCAGTGGCTTTGTTAATTACTAAATAAATTACTAACAGAACAGGTACTAAATTTAACTCAATAAAACGAGACGTAGCGTCATTATCTTTTTCAGATAAAATATAACTGTTAATTGATTACGACGTAACAGATATAACAGATATCTTGGCTATAAATAACCAATTTCACAATTTTATTGCCGTCCCTAATTTAAATCGATCTCGCCGATTGACCGTTGACAATCCAATGATCATCAATGAATGTCAATTAGTCTTCGCTATGTCGTTCATCGCCAGTTTGTTTCTACGACTATTCATGGCTAAGCTCTTATTTTCTTAACAATACGCTTCATAGTTACAAAATTTTACGAAATTTAAAGTTTTACGACACGTAAATAATGTCGTTGGCAAACGTATTGATTACATACAAAAGACAAACAAACGAATAATCTATCTACGTAGTAAAGGCAGAATATACAGCCGGACATAGCTTCGCGTGATTAGGTGATTTGAGCGTAATATTACTGAAACAGTACATGTTTTCGGGATAAAAAGCCTAGCTTAAAAATAGTATATAGATAAAAAGCAATTTAAGACTGTATATATACATAATTATAATCAAATGTTGGAGTTTTGGCGGGAAGTCGGGAGAGATATAATGCTCTTGTTCTATTTTCATTTACGTATTGGAATTTTGAGTTATATCGGATAAATATGATGGCATTTTTTTCGACATAGGTTAATTACAGTGTATAAGTGTTGTGAAATAGAATAACAGTGCTAAAATATGTTATGTTCAGCTTGCCTCCAAAATTCTATCGGACACGTTCTGGTAAAGTAGCCATCTTGTTACTTTTTATGATAAATAAATTTAGTGTGTAATGTTTAACTGACTTGACTGACTGATTACTGATGACGTACTGACCGTATCTATTATTACATTGTCTAGTTTCATTGAAACTTGCAAAAAGTTTATGAAAAATAATAGTCGACGCTTTCAATATGCGCAGAGCTTGCGATACCATTTATTGAAGAAAAAAAATGTTCATTGACACTGACCTCAGTTTAACCTGTAAACATATCTAATCTTAGCATAACAAAATCTTTAAAATAAATTCATCTGATACTCTGATTATCTTGTATATTTTAGGTACGTAATTGATAGATCTGTATTAGATCAAAAAGTACCACTAGGACTGCACCGATTTTATCATGAAGCAATTCTGTTATATTTTATATGCCTCCGGAGTAGCAACGCAAACTGCATACCACAGGCAAGACTTTACATCAGTTTACATTTTCTTCTGTTAATTTCATCTGCTACTTACTAACATTACCTATATAAACTTTAAAATTTAACACCATAATGGATTTAATGTTTTTATGTGCAGACTACATTATTTTAATTGTTAATGAACGGCTATGAATCACATTGAATGTATGTTGATAGGCGTAATTAAGAACTATAAATTGAATGAAATTCCAATTGTCAATCGCAATTAATTGCTACGCATGCCGTGATGTTTGGCAATTACTGGCGAGAGTTGTCATTATAAATTAATTTAGCAAGCAAGGCTAATTGCAACACGACTTTGGCAAGGGAGATGTTTGTAGAGAAATTTAGTTGTTTCCCGTTAACTTTGTAAGTGAAAATGGATTTAAAAAAAATACCAGGTCAACTAAATTTTCCTTTGGAAAATATCGAATAACTCACAAGAATATACGATGAATAAAATAGTAACCAATAGTAGCCATATTACCATTACAATGAAGCAATTCATAAATAATGCTTCAATAATAATAACCCTTCACACTTCAAAGGAATTAGGACACTTAGGACTTAGGATTTTAGGACATTGTGTACTCAGTGCAAAGGACACACGCAGTGACAAACACCGAGACCAGGAAAATACCTCTAAGTTCATCATTTAAATATCATTAAAGCGCACGTGGCCCCGTAGCTGGCGTAGAAGGCAAGCAATCTATGTAGCTAAGCAAAATAGGCACGGTCCGGTTTTAGATGGGTAACCGCTACTGCATGCGCGGCTCGGTTAAATCTTTATAAATGGGTGGTTATAAAAACATTCGACAACGGTTTGCCCACTAACACACGTCTCCACCAGCTGATGATGAGCAGCGTGATGGAGTAAGCCAGGCCTCTCCAAAAATAATGGGCAGGCAAACGTGCCCAGCAATGGGACGCAGTAAGGAACCAAGAAACAAAGCAGCCAACCAGAAATCTTCCCCGTTGGAAAGTGAACCCTGATCTCCTGCACGGCACACAATCCACCACGATTGTGTGCCGTGCAGGAGATCAGGGTTCACTGCGTTATACGTTTTTCATTAGGGAAAATTAGATCATTTTTTTTTTCAAAGTACTTAAGCCTAGAGATTGTTGATCAAAAATTATTCACAGCAAACATAAACGAAGCAGCTAGTTGTTGGTTGTTGGTTAATCAATCACAACTGTCCCAACTGTCACGCTGGTGTCACGTTGTCCCGTCATGGACGAAGATTGTTTTACTGACGCTTTTCACGTGAAATATGGGAGCTTTACCAAATAAGAGTGAAATTCTCAAATTAATTCTAGAATAAATATAGCGGGTAATTTTATTTATCTAATTAAGAAATACTAATAACTTTATTACTATCGAAACCTTAACATATCTGATAGATAGTACTTAAAGTCAAAAAGGAAAATTTTAAGTATAAAAATATTTGCTAGAACTAGAAAAAAAATCTTTCGATGAGCATTAAGATAATAATTTAAAAAGAAAATCATAAAGTACTACTTTGATTTTAAAATTGCGTGGTCATGCTGTTATTAATTCTATTATTAATGCCCCTTTTCCATAATTTATTTTAAAATATGTGAAATGAAATTAAACTAACAATTTATTTACAAAATGTTTATAAAATAAATGATTCAAAACAAAAAATGGCTTCAATTAATCATTTTCTGACAAAATGTTGTAAGGACGTTATTTTAATGTTTTTAGGGACATTGGTTTTAGAAATTTTGACCTTGAACCAAAACTCTAAACATAATTTACTTACTTTAATTCTACTTTACAGCAGAATTGTTTTTGGCATTTGTATTTTTAATCACATTCCTAGAACTTTATTTGACAGGTATAACAAAATACTAAAATGTAAATAAGTAGTTAAAATATATTTTTAAATAGCAGAACATGACTATCCTCTCTCTTTAATGACACTTTCAAAGTGACACGGAAACATAATACGCGCTCAACGGGACGTGACAGGGTGACAGCGTGACAACGTGACAAATGGGACGGTACTGACTGATTAACACAACTCGTAGACTTGTTTGTATTCAAAAACAGAGCAGATAATATTTATGAAACTGTTGCATAGATTTACAAGCTGGCTAGCCTAACCTAATAATAATAAATATAGCTATAAGCTATAGTTTAACAACAAATACAAAAAATAATCGAACTCAACACATTTTCAAACTTGGTATCTCTTGCTGTGGAAAGTAATAAAAATTGATACGATAAAATTATTAACATTAAAAGATTTTACTTTTCTTATTCGACGACTTGTTTAAAATTAGATGGAAACATAACACCCGCAGCTCAGCAGGACGTGACAGCGTGAGAACGTGACAAACGGGACGGCACTGACTGATTAACATACCTCGCGGTTTTCTTGGCACTTTAAAGATATTATTTATGGAAATATTGACAGCAAATTAAATCTTTTTAAGAATAGGATTCTAAAATTAATAGAATCAGGCGTTACTTTGCGGAACTCCATTGTTATAAAGTTAGGTAAAAACTACTTTGCAACAATCCGCAACCACAACGTATGATGGTGTATACCTTTTTCATGCAATAGCACCTCCCTCCCTCCCACATAGGACACATGCACATGCAACAACAAAAAGTATACACCAACATACGTACCACCACCAACACGTGTTTCGCCCCAAAACAGAGCATCATCAGGGTTATTGACTCTATGACTTTGCGGGTGACCGTCGTTAGGTAAAAGAAGTTAGGTAAAAACTACTTTGCAACAATCCGCAACCACAACGTATGATGGTGTATACTTTTTTCATGCAATAGCACCTCCCTCCCTCCCACATAGGACACATGCACATGCAACAACAAAAAGTATACACCAACATACGTACCACCACCAACACGTGTTTCGCCCCAAAACAGAGCATCATCAGGGTTATTGACTCTATGACTTTGCGGGTGACCGTCGTACGCCGCCGTCATGCTTTTGAGAAATTACGAATTTCTCTCAGGCATGCACGGCGATGGAGAACATCGTAATCAATGAAATATCACGATATTTTCCATCACCGTGGAGCAGCGATAAAATCACACATTACAAATTTCTTTGTCAGAGGTGCGAGCCGATGATTTGAACCTGGGATCGGTCGCGTCGAAGACTGCGGTTTTTTACCACTCGGCCATCGCTGCTCGCGAGATAGATTAGTAATATTATAAAAACTCAAATCACCCGAGCGAAGCTGGGACGTATCGCTAGAAGATAATAAAGTAACTTTATTTTAGTTACTGTTAAAAATAGTATCATCGCGCCAGTCTAGTCTAGCCACAAATTAAGTTTCGTGTTGTAAGTGACACGTGGCGTCACGTTGCTGGCAGACAATTCAATGCAAGATTCTTGTACGTCTCGCGTAATTGACACGTCTAGAAACGGTTTCGTGTTTACTAGTGATGTTTACGTTGAATTTTATCGATATCAGCAAAGATTTTTTTTTAATTTAAAACAAGTTTTAATTAAAAAGGTAAGTAGTATTAAAACTTAAAAAATAATAACCATCATTATTTTTTCACATTAAAGTATTATAAAAACTTGTGTCGCGCAAGGAATTCCTTAAGTTTAAAGAGTCTGATTTTATATCCTTCATAAGCTAAAATAAAGGTTATTCCAAATTTCAGCTTAATCATACACTTGAAAGTGGGACAATTTAGCTTGCAAGATTTTACCCAAACTAAGAAACTAACTAACAAGGCAAAATAAAAGGATTTTTTTTCTTACCTTTTTAAAAGTTTTGTAAAAATCAATTTACTTATAAATTAGAAACAGTTCACAAAAATTGTTTATTGGTGGCATATCTTAGGAGTGCCTAAGATTATAAAATATTGCTTAAGTGAAAATACGTACAAAGTGATTACTTCATTATTTTGAATGAAACTAAATAAAATATTCAATAATCTTTCAGATTCAATTAGAGTAGTTAGATAATATAAAACTCTCAAAATTTGTTTATAATGCTATGTGAAAATGTGTTTTTCCAAATAGCATTTATTTCTTTTTTAGTTGAGATAGGCGATTTTTTATAGATTGAAAGATATTTTTGATAAATTGCAGAATTAATGTGTTAAATCTACAAATCAAGCGTATGAGATTGAAAAATATTGATTAAAAGCATTTAGACGGATGTATTATTTCTATCTAAATCAATTAAAAAATTAAAAAAGATTGATGAAGATGATTGGGCATAAAATAATACTCATGCTGATATGAATCATAATTATATGATTAATTAATGAAAAACTTAGCAATACGTATCAGACGTATATTTATTTATATTAGTATATATATATTTTGTTTATATCTTCAATTTAATAAGATCATACTCTAGTAAACTAAGAAACCGAATACCGATAAAATGTTTAAAAGCTTGTTCGCTCGTCCATTAATCTCAAAAAGAAAATAGCAGGGTGCAAGTATGACAGAACGATATTTTGACCGAAAATTTACCATACCACCTCAACTCCTTTTACTTTGAAGTAATAGTTTTGTATTGGATATAGCAATGTATGATTGCCGGTAAATTAATGTATTGTTATTTTTAGTTCTTCAGTTTCTACCGAAAATCGCTTAATTTGAAGCATGTATAGTAGTCATATTTCAGTTATTACTTATAATTAGTACTGATTAACATGGATAAAATTGTATTTAGTGCTCACTCATTAATATCGATAGGTTCCCCTCACTTCGCGCTGTCAGCGAGACAGCGGAACCCGCAGTCGGAAGTAATGGCGCGTCCTGATTGCACCTTTTACAATTTGTTCTATCAAAAGCTCTACGGAGCGTGTTTCTTGCTATACTTATTGTATTGTTATATTAAATTTATATGTTGTAATAGGTTTTAGGTTAAGTGAGGTATATAATAGCTTCCACTGAATACAAGCAGTAACAAAAAAGCTTAGACCATCCATCCAGCATCCCTTAATAGTTCACTGCTGAACATACCCTCTCCTATAGTTCGCCACGTTATTCAGTCCTGCGTCATTAGAATTCAGCTGCATCCCGCTATCTTATGTGTCTTCAGTTCTGGTTTGACCTGTGCTCCTTTTGCCTTTTGTTCGCCATTTGAGATCCTTTCTTCCCCATCGGTTGTCATTTCACTTAACTATATGGTCGGCCTATTGCTACTTCCACTTGCAGATTTGGAGAGCTATAACAGTAACATTCATTCGTCTACGGATTTCATCGTTTCGGATTCTGCCCGGTTGTTGCGAATCTACCTTAAGAACATATGTACTATGTATGTATCACCCGCCACAGTTAGAAACAATGGCAACGAAAACATTGACGTTCATTAAGTGATTATATCAAATTGAACAAAGTATTTTGATTTTCTTATGAGTATGTGTATGTGTAGCGTTCGGGAAATTACAAAGTGTCTTCTCGTCCAGAATACCTTAGTGCCTGAAGTCGAAAGTTTTCAAGCAGTGTGTGTTGCCAGTGATAACCTACGGCGCCGAGACATGGTCCTTTACAGTTAGTCTTTTCCATAAGCCCAGGGTCACTCAGCGGGCGATGGAAAAGGCTATGCTTGGTATTTCTCTACGCGACAGAATCCGTCACGATGAAATCCGTAGAAGAACGAAGGTTACCGACATAGCTCTCAAAATCTGCAAGCTGAAGTGGCAATGGGCAGGCCATATAGTAAGGAGGACCGACAACCGATGGGGAAGAAAGGTCCTCGAATGGCGACCACTTCTCAGCAAAAGGAGTACAGGCCGCCCTCCAACCAGGTGAACTGATGACCTGAAGAAGACAGTGGATAGTCGCTGGATTCAGAAGGCTTAGGACCGGGAGGAGTGGCGAACGTTAGGATTACAAACTAGGATTCCCAATGTCGGGGTTACCATGAATAAAAACAAAGATACGAACACAAACATTCAGATCAATTGGTGACAAAAATTAAAACTCATTATTATAATTTCTGCCTCGCCAGAAATCGAACCGGAGTCTCTAGATTAGCAATCCAGCATGGTAACCATTGCTCTACACACAAATCAATTTTGTGAACAAAGTTATTTACAAAGACAAAGACTTTTATTTGCACAAATATGGGTGTTTACAAAAGGTGTTTTTATACATTTGGTTCGCCATACTTACCTTCATGAGGTATTTACTTATTTATTTCATTAGAATGGGCAACCCAGTTGTACCAATCAATTCAATTAAATTGAACATGTAGAAGCCGTGTCATATGGATCAAATTATGCGCGAAGATGGCAATGATATCGAAATAATGACTTAACTCAATTTTAGGGTAAGGCTTTCACTTCCGTTCAATATTCAATTTCCGATTACTGTACAAATTTAATGTCATTCAGATAATTTGCACAATTCATCGCGAATTATAATCATGACCCCAATGGCTCTTTGATTTGCCTTTTGTAGTGTCAAGTATATATTTTTTGTGCAATCGTGAATTATTTAGTGCTTAGTTTGGTATTGTAATAATTTATAGCTCTTATTGACACTATTCAAACCATGAACGTAGAGAACGCAGTTATTTTTTTCTACGTCCATGATTCAAACGGTCTTCGAATTGCGACCATGTGGCAAAAGGAGTACCTAGGTTACGCTTCAACTAAATGGACTGGCAACTGAAGAAGACAGCCGGATTCCACCGACTTTAAAGTGAAGATTTCTGGATGATTTGGGGAATGAAAGTTTAGGAATTAGTCTACCTATGAAATCCTAAAGACTGATAAATCCAATCAAAAGAAATTGATCAGGATGTTGAATAAAATATAAAAAAATGATTTAGTAAAAATTCTACTAACGTACTTTTTAACACGCTATTATTAGCTTAACCTGTATGTATGTATGTATGTAACGGAATCTTTTAACGTGATTTTAACCGACTTTGAAACGTCGGATTAATTTTAAACTTCACATACTCATCAAGGAACGATGACAATGCAATAATATGAAAAGAAATCCAACTAAAAATTTATAAATAAATAATGTAGTTTAAAAAAACTAAAAACACGCTTTTGTGAAAAAACGTACAAAAAACTAAAAAGTAAGAATAAAATGTACCTATTTTTTGTAAGAAAAGCGTGTGCTATTTGAAATATCTAAGTATAAACCTTCTAATAATAACTATTGACACCATGCACCCCACGCTTTATTTACAATAAAATACAAAGGTACATTTACTTCTTATTATTTACTTTTTAGCTTTACAAAAGCGTGTTTTTAGTTTTTCAACCTACATTATTTATTTTTATAGGTAACTAATTTATACTTCAACATTGTTAACCATTAATCTATTAAGATCGCTCCAATAATTACGATAAATTATATCGGACTTAAGCGCAAAAAAAGGTCTACCTTATGCAATTTCCTGCAAAATGACTAGTAAATCGTTGACTTGGAACCTTAAGCCGTAATAAATAAGGATTGATTTGTGAACCTCAATAATTTGCATAATCAAAGTGTTACTTACTAAATCGATTAACTATTATTAGATGGAGCGATATAATCAAAACGAGTCGTTGATGAATAAGAACGAGGTTTTTCATTATCATAATAATCGGGTATTAATTATTCATGCAGACATCGTGTAATATTAGCTTTTGGTGTTCAATCTTGTGTATTTATCGAGCTAATTACCTACAACTGGTCGTTGGATTTAACTTGATAGGATGATGGAGGTGTATGTCGAAACGAGTTACGCACAAAACCTATTGACATCAATACTAATCCCTACTAATATTATAAATTCGAAAGTAACTCTGTCTGCTAC
This sequence comes from Pyrgus malvae, assembly GCA_911387765.1. NCBI lineage: Eukaryota > Metazoa > Arthropoda > Insecta > Lepidoptera > Hesperiidae > Pyrgus > Pyrgus malvae. Next base: position 28,161,306 of record OU426950.1, on the reverse strand, counting down.
GCTTTCCCGCTTAAACTACTGAACCAATTTTAATGAAATTTGGAACACATATAGAGCGGACCTTGGGAAAGAACGTAGGGTGGTTTTTATCCTACGGGAACATATAAAACGGGTCCACGCGCTAGTAAGAAATATGAATGAAATTAGTTAAGTAGGGTTTACGCACACCAAGTCCCTGTAGCTTCGGGATTAAGAATAGAGCTACGGTATCCACTGCCTGATCGTAAAAGGCGACTAAAGAGGGGATCCCAGGGTTGCCGGCGGTGAGACTGGGAGCTCCACCCGTCCAGCCAGCAGCCCCGAGAGGGACGGCGGTGTATGCGGCGGTGTGTGTAGGCGGTGGCCGTGAACACCTGAAGGTGCAGAAGAGCACATCTGCTCTCCCGAAGATGGGCCCGTTCTAGGGCGCCGCGCGTGGAGGACACCGGTGCGTTCCACTGGAGATCCGGGAGTCCTCCCCAAGCGCTAAGGCAGGCCACCGAGGGTTTTTTAGTGCCGTATAAATCCCACATAACCCGGTATCCTCTCCCAAGGTTCTGGGTACCTTTTTAAGGTTTCCCCCCGATACCAAAAATAAGGGTTTACGTACACCAAACTTACTTAGAGACATCACTCATTACAGATTAAACCTGTTTTGTGTCCCACCGCTGGGCACATATACCATAATTGGGTAGATCTAGAGTTTATCCCAGGGTTGGTATATATATAGTATAAACTGGCCATAAGAGCTCTGAAAAGTTTCATTAACTACTTATTTATTATGTTTAATGCCTGTGTATAAGGCAGGATATATTTTTGAATTTTTTTTAATACAATTTAACTGCTTGATTTAGTTTTTAAATGTATTCAATGAGACGATTACTAAGAATATATATTGGTATCCCCCACGAACAAAACAAATTTAATGATGAAAAATGTAGTGTTATTATTTAAATTATTATAAAATGTGGTGTTATTTTAACCTCCGTGGTATGTCCGACAGTTTCACATTTCCTTTCAATTGCCATTTTAACGTTTACATAGGTACATCAAATTATTTACAGTATAATATCCCTACAATGTATAGGAAGGAATATAATAATGTTATCTACACATTAATCTTCATTAGGAGCCATCTGCAGATTTATGTTTCAAATGAAAGTTGGAGAGTTGGTGTTTTCGTCTTTTTTGACTAATTAGGTATAAATATTCTATAGCTTGCATAAATCCTGTAAGTTACTAATCTAAAACAGCGTCTGCATCAGTTACAACTAGCGGCAGAATTGACTGACTTGAATATAGCATAATTCCTATTTATTTTCGACCATATAAAAAATACTATAACATATTTATTTATACCTTTGGGTGCAATTTATCTATTATAGCCTTCCGCCAGCGGCTTCGCCTTCGTGGACCTGTTTAATGAGTCCCCGTAGGATAAAAAATAGCTTATGTGCTATTCCAGGCTTCATTGCTATTTTGGAGGAAAAGGGGAGATCTCCCGCCAGGCGATGTCACTGCCTAGCCTGGGGCCGCGTTCCCAATGCAAATTTCGGACCGTTTGTATATATACTGAGAATCTAAGAAACTTTAATAGCGTGATTCAGGATACGTCTTCTGATTGGTCAGTTCAGTATGACGCGTGTGATGAAGAACTCTATTGTTTACAATGTTCACTGTGATGTTAGCGGCCTGGTCTACGCTAGCCTTTTTTCTTGATCTTTAACGGCAATAAATCTAAGCCCGCTTTTAAAAACATGTAGATAAAATTCACAGCAATATCAAGCTTCTAGATAATCGACTTAAAATTCGAAACAGACATCTCTATTCTAGCCTCCGTCATTATCACGTCAAAGAAGCTCATAAGTCACGCCGGGCTTATATTAAAAACGTCAATCAAGCTAATTTCTCGTGTCGGAGTCGTTGACGTATCGTCGACGTCGTCAGTCGTTACGGTATGATGAATGGCGCCGTCGTTAATCACTGCGGCGTCGGGTCATCATTCACCGTCAGGGGTGGTTTTGGGGTGGGTGCCACAGTGTAGGAATATCGATAACCAGTAGGATTCAGGCAGTAATATCAACTAAGTATTCTGTGGTAGTGTTCAATAAAACTTTGAATTGAACTTTCGCAATTTTTCTCATTTTTTGGAAATAAGTATAAAATTTAAAATACATAATAGTATATTGTGTGGCAAGGTGTGAAACAAGACGATTCCTGACGAGGGCGAGAGTTGACAGCCCGAGTGAAGCGATGTACACGTTATTATTTCTAGGCAACAGATTTTAAATGTTTTAAGACAAAGGCTTTTATTTGTACAAATATAGTTAAAAGGTGTTTTTATACATTTGGTTCGCCATATTTACCTTTGTGAGGTATGCAAATATTACAATAATTAAAACTTAACTAATTACAAATATAAAAATGTACATTGAAATATATTTCTTTTTTATATTATACCTACTTATATTATTATTAAGTATCCTCATTAGTACTCATATAGCACCTTTTTATTGATTAATTTTTATTTATTTATTTATTTTTATGTTTGGGATCGGACCCGAACGGCGGCTTTGGGCACCCATATTGCAGGGTTTTTGTACACTGAGAGAAAAAATCCGATGAAAAAAACCTCCCAGGTTTTCTTTATGCTGCTTTTAATAGCCTTATGGGTAAATTGAAAACTTCTGATAAAAAGTTGGCCTCTAATCCAATCCATATAAATAGTATTTGTATGAACAGAATGCACTCACTTAGCTGTAGTTAAGCCATTACTTTAACCTACTACCATTTTTATACTATACTCATCCTCACAAGGGCCGTAAGAAGGGAATCGTGTTACGCCAGAGCGGCTCATTTTAATTCGCGTGTTAATATAACAAATTGCTCTCAGGTGGCGCTTTTGTTAAGACCCGTAGCTCGAGATAAATAAAATTTATTCCTTAAGTTCCCTCATACTTTCTTTAGTATGATAAATCTTCCGCGGTTGTGTTACTGCCCCTCTTGTAACTTGTAGGGGTGCCTCAAGGAAGTATCCTTTGCCTCATTTTATTTATTGTGCATACTTGTAAATTAATTGGCGGATTTAGAAAGATAGCTCCTTCGTGAAAGGATGAAAGTTGGTTTTAAATGTTTTCAAGTATGGCTTTTAGCATAATTGTGATTTATTTATATAAAGTGGAGCTAGTACTTATTAGGCTATCTGCAATCCAAAGACAATAAGGGTTTAATTTGTAAGAGTTGTTCTTAAAACTAGGTTGGTTGCATTAGTTAATCAATTTAAAAGATTATGGCAAGATCCAGGTTGACAACCAAAAAGAGCGTTAAGGAAAACCATATTATTATTTGTACCAGGATAATTATACTTAATTCATTAATATATAACCGAAAATCTATGAATATAAATGATAACCCTTACACTTTAATAGTACATTATTATTAATTTAATTTATGTTCTGACTTAGACAGTAAAAAGCGTCTTAAAATTTAAATAATGATAGAGGAGCATCTCTAACATTATTTTATCTAATCACAGTCTTTTCTAGGATTAAATATTTAAGTTTATTTAAACTTCCCAAGAAGCGGTTTCTGATGTTAAAGCAGGCAAATATACTAACACTTTAATTGGACAAGCGCGTTCATATCTGATACAAACATACTAGAATTTCATAGTGACTTTGATGCACTCAATTATGAGACTTATGTGCCTATAAGTAAGGATGATGATGGTAATTAAGTGAACGAAGAGCTGGAATAGCTGTCACAAATCTCATAAATATTAAAGCATTTGGTTGATAAGGGGGCAAATATTGGTGTGGTGACGGATGCGTATTTACTAACTCGCCCGTGTTTGCTCGGCTATCGGGCGATTAGCTACAATGGTGTTTGCTTACCCGACACTGAAATATGGCTTTAATCATTTTTTATGGCGCCGTTTGAGTTTGTAAAAAAATAATGGGTTTACCTTTAAATGGTTCATGGAATTTAGATAATAGTAAAGCGGTCATACAGTTTTTTAAAACCAGTAATCAACAATATCTTTGCCAGTAATAATAAAAAATTAAAATCATTTATTGTACAACTTTCTATTACTTTGATCAAATAAAAAAGTGGTTCAATCAAATAAAATTATTTTGGCCTTATTTGACTACATGGGATTTCCAAAGTATTAATAAAACATAGAAAAAATAATGGTAGATATAACGATAAAATAATACGTACGAAACGACCTGATTGAGTCAGCATAATAATATAAGGAATGGTACTTTTGTTTTAAGCCCTCTATTATCGATTTAGTAACGCTATCTTTTAAGTTTGACAGAATTACATATAATATTTATAGCAACTTTCTTTAGAATAGTTTTATTGCGCTTCTCCCACATTCATCACCGCGTGCCATACCTGATAATCTAACTGCGTTTATAGATACGTATTTACTATTAAAAATAAGTAATCAAGATATCACACACAATTCCAAAGCTTGCGGTTCATTATTATTAATTAAACCAAAAACATGATCCCAATCCAATATTCAGTAGCTCATCAAATCAAACAAAAAGCATTAACATTAAAGTCATCAATAACACCTATCTAATCCTTGGGCCGCTCAATAAATTACGGCTAAGTGAAACATAAACGATAATGTCAATCGAGTAAGCAGGGACCCTTTACAATTGTACAAACACTGACCTACTGGTTATTAGGGCCAACTTGCTGCTACCAATCCCACTAATGCTGATATCGAATGAAAATTCAACTTTATTGTAATTGTAGATGATTGAAATTCAAATGACGGAGGTAACGGATTTGTTGATTTTGTTTTCAAAGACGCTGAAATCAAAAATGAATCTTAAAGTTTTGTACTATTGAATCCAAATTCGATTGGAATTGGAGGGACTTAGGATGTTTTGGATGTGAGTAGAAGGGGAACAACTTCATCCATCATCGCTAAGTGATGGATGAGGCCTGCCCAAATATTTGAATTATTTGATATTTGAGTAAGAGCGGCTGTAGACACTTGCCACGTTACTGGGGGAAATAAAATTACGTATTGATTTTGTTGCGTTATTTGCGGTCTTCCGCCCACAAATAGATTGTCACTTGATGTTATTAGCAAAGTTGGGAATAATGAATGAAGCATCTGTTTCTTCTTACTCCTACTGACCAATCTGCCACATCTACTTTCCAGTGTTTATTGTTCTGAAACTATACATATAAAAAGAAAATATTTAAATGTAAAGGACTGTAAAGCTATTATTATTTAATTAAATTGAATAAATTTCAAAGCTGTTTTCATTCTCACTGCTAGGCAAGCCAAATACTATTTGGTGGACATTATACCTTCGAGACATTTATATGTGTCTCTGAGTAATGCATGGTGACGTATTCATCATCATACTCATCATAATTTACTATTATATTATAAATCATTTTATAATATCATCGTTTAGCGATAAACAAACACACACACACGCGACAGATGTTTTTAACACTCCGCTATTGTTTGTCATTATAAAATGCATATATCGCAGCTTTTTAAACTTATCTTATAATAATATAAGTTATTAAATATTTATTACAGAAGAAAACACTTATTAAATTTTGTACAATCTAAAGAATTACAACAACATTATCTGGTTTGAAAGGAAGTCGTCATCATTTATCGTCTGAAATCGTTTGATGTTTGAATTTAGTACTAACTTTATTATACATAGTAATGGACTAAAATAAATATACTTACTGAAATTTTAAGACTTTTCTATAGACGGAAAATCTATAAAGTTTCGACTGGAAGTACCACCGCTGCATTCATTTCTGCCAGTGAAGCAATTCTGTATTGTTGGAAAGCTATGGTTGCTGGCCTGTATTACATAAGCATCAGCCACGAATGCGCCATACGCATGGCCCGGCGGCGAGCTTAGAATGCAAGGCGCGGTCGGGTGTGAGATGGGTGACCGCTAGTGGCAAAAATTTCATGCGCATTTCCGTGCTTCGGGCACATTAAGCTGTCGCTCCTGGTTGTTGTCGATAGATAACAGTCGTTAAACCTTATCAGAGACCTTATGCGCGGTTTGAAAACACCCGACAGCGGGTTGGCCACTAATCTGCATCTCCAGCAACCCGCACTGGAACAGCGTGTTGAAGTAAGCTCCAGGCCTCCCTAACAAGAGGGAGAGACCAGTGCCCCGCAGTGGGATGCAAAAAGGGTTGCAGCCAGCCTCGAATCAAGAGCTCAATTGCATAACAATCTCAGGCAAGACCCTTTTATGGTATCGAGGGGGAAACCTTTAAAAGGTGCCCTTGGGAGAAGATACCGGGTTAATATGTTTTGTATTTGTACCGCACTGGCCTGCCTCTACGCTTAGGGAGGACTCCGGGATCTCCAGTGGAATGCACCGGTGTCCTCCACGCGTGACGTCTCAGAACGGGCTCATCTTTGGGAGAGCAGGTGTGCTCTCCTACGCAATCCAATGCTTACGGCGGCATGCGGCCACGCACATACCGCGATCCTTCCCGGGGATGCTGGCTAGACGGATCGAGCTCCCACTTTCACCGCCCACTACTCCCGAAGCCCCCTTTTAGTCGCCTCTTACGATCAGACAGGGGATACCTTATCTTTATTTCTAGTCCCGAAGCTACAGGGACAAAGGCAAGACCCAGGCCTTGAAGTTGTTTATAAATTTCCATGGGCTGAGGCGACCTCATAACACAACGTGGCATGCATGCATTTGCATTATTACTCATAAAAAGATAAAATAAATAAATAAATATAAATAACGTTTCACACTCATAGCCCCACAGTAGGGTAGATATACCCTGTGTCGTGGGTACCACGGACCCACACTGAGACAGAAACACAAAGATCCAGATCAGATCAGATCCATATACAAAATTCTGCCTCGCCGGAAATCAAACCCAGGACCTCCGATCGGCAGTCCGGCACGGTAACCGTTGTGCCACACGGCCCGTGTGTCAATAGACATAACTCCATTAAATAAAATAGTAGGTATTAATATTTAAATAAAATAAATAGTAGGTATTAATATTTTCCTGCTTTTATTTCAGTTTGAGCCTAAAAATCCTAACGTCCTAAATTATTAAACTAAATCCTAATTATTTATGAACAATGTATGTATAAATATACCAAGCTATACATAAACCCACACAAGCCTCTTAAATTTCACCAGCTTCTAACAAGATTAAGTCGCAGCTAAAAAAAGAACGAAAAGCGACTCACGAACAAAAACAAGCAACCAAAATGAAGCGCCATCAACACTTTTATTTGTCACACATTTCTGTTGAACGTGTGACTTAAGGCGCAGTTACGCGCCACGATAAGCATATTTTATTTTTATTGCCCCCAACCACTCGGTGGCAACGTTCTTAATGACTTTTCAGAGCGTTCTCCGCCTTAAGTGCACCAATAAGTGCTGCCAACATAAATATGATAATAAAATAAATTCCGTCAGCGACATTATGTTTGACTTTTACGTGGATTTATGCGTTATTGCTTTGTGTTTTCGAATGGGCTGTAGAATCTCTCTAGGCAATCATCGGCACCTATTTGTTTCGTTGTAAGTGCTGTCAATTTGGCAAAGAAACGCAATATTGTTCTACGACGTAAATAACGTACAGTCATAGAAAATTATGACCATCTTGCTTGTTGTGTCTCTAAAATAAATAAAACAATACTTAAAACAACAACATTTAGCTAGTAAATAATTTAATTGAATAAGGTTTTGACAAATCTATAAAATGATTGAATTTTGATGTGGGTATTATAATTTATTATCTTCTTTGTTTCCATAGAGTTTCCTTAACCAAACACGTGTTTGTGATGGTACGTATGTTGGTGTATATTTTTTGTTGCATGTGCATGTATCCTATGTGGGAGGGAGGGAGGTGCTATTGCATGAAAAAGTATACATCATCATACGTTCTGATTGCGGATTGTTGCAAAGTAGTTTTTACCTAACTTTATAAAATTATTCAGTATTATTACGTACAAAGTATGATATTAATAAAAATATTTGAGTTCTACGCTGGTAATACGGTTATATAAGGCGCCAAGGACACATATAAATTATTACTACAACGAGAATACTAAGAAATAAATAAAATAATGTAGCTTAAAAAACTAAAACACATGCTTTTGTGAAAATACGAACTAAAAACTAAAAAAATAAGAAGAAAATGTATTTTACTGTAAAAAAAAGCGTGGGGTGCATGGTGTCACTAGTATCTTAAAAACCACCCCACGCCCGTCGTATATTTTTTTTTTCCTGATGATCCTGGTTAGGACTTTAATATAAAGTTATGAGATTATTGTATTGTCATCGACCTTTGACCCCTGTGCAAAATTTTAAGTTAATCAGACTCCTAGAAGAAAGTGAAAATGATGTTCAAAGATTCCATTACATACATACATAGATACAGGTCAAGCTAATATAAGCGTGTTAAAAAGACCATCGTAATTTTAAATTTTGGGATCTAATCGCAGACAGTGGGACCGTCTAGGATACGGGATACGTAACATAGAAATAAAATCGCAAATCATTTCAAAATCGACCACCTACAAAAATATCTCATATCCGCAACAATGGGGGCTATTAAAACTACTCGATTTATTATAAAGTACACAATCGCCATTCGTAGCACCCGTATCAAATTTGCCACAATCGGCACTGTATCGGCGACCGTGAAATCTGTGTTTGTCATTACCGTCTTCACGGCTTTTACCCCATTAATGTCCCTTCTGCACAAGCATTGTTGATTTGCAACGCCTGTCTATCTAATTTACACTGCTCATAGCTAAATTTCATTCGCAACGAAACGTAGAGTAAACTACTAGTACGACAATCTAACTGTATAGCTGATTTGTACACTGTGGCAATAGGGTAAATGCCCCAGTAAGGGGTATTGTTAACGCATCGATATAGCTAGCATTGTCATTCCCCCAGCTGTCGTCTGTCACAGGGAACTGACACTTTGGTCGGTTTTTTTGACACGTCCCTTTGTGATCGCTCAGTGTGGCGTATAACAAAATGAGGTGATATCGATCGCTCAATATTGCTGTGAAGAGGGTTTCTGGTATGAATTGAGCTCATAAATAAATAAGCAGTGTCGTGGCGTGTTTGGTTTTTTTCTGTGGTGATGTACGGCGTTTCCTTTGTTGCGATTCTGGGGGATTCGACGTGGTAGTTCGTGGAGATTTATGATTTTAAATAAATGAACGTGTTCTATCTTCGTTGAATGATGATGGTGTAAATATTTTTTGTAATGACAGCGGCGAGGCGGATTTGACGAGAAAGTGATTCTATTAATTTAGGTGGCACAGATGGTCACAAATTTAGTATTTTGTGCATTTATCTATAAGTAAAGGGATAAACAATAATATTTATTGAGTGTCATTGGATATAAGTTAAAAATACTTCTCGCAAGTAATTTTGTAGTTTTCATTTCTGACTTCAGAAAGTAGAAATTAAATTTTACTAAAAGTTAATTTTTCATTACTATTTTCATACGCGTATGATTTGATACGGTAGTAGTGGTTTTTTTTTTCAACCTTTTTTTATTTCTCTCTGCTGGGCACAGGTCTCATGTCACAATGCATTAGTAGTACCTTTTTTTTCTTGTATCTGGGGGGAAACCTACAAAAGGTACCTTGGGAGAGTATACCTGGTTATGTGGGACTTGACCGCACTAAACCTCCGGGATATGCCTCCGGGATCTCCAGTGGAACGCACCGGTGTCCTCCACGCGCGGCGCTAGGGCGCTAGGGCAAAGGTCGGGCCCATCTATGGGAGAGCAGATGTGCTCTCCTGGACCTATGCGGCCACGCACACACCGCCGTGCTTCCCGAGGCTGCTGGCTGGACAGGTCGAGCTCCCACTCTCACCGCCCGCAACCCTAGAAGCTCCCTTTTAGTCGCCTGATTAGTACCTACTTGAATTTTAATATGTTTTGAACAACGATGGCCGAGTGGTAAAATATACGATCTCTGAGATGCTTTGGTACTTAAAACCCCGGCGCGCAACACTGACAAAGAAGTTTGTTAATCGCTGCTCCAAGGTAAGAAAATATTTATTTACGATTTTCCCATCACCGTACATGCCCGAAAGATACTCATAATTTCTCAAAGGTATGATGACCACCAATCCGCACTTACGATACCTAGCCTGGTGGACTATATTTGTCTCTCTCACTTCTCACTTAGAGCAGACTTGTGCCCAGCAATGGGACATTAAAAGGGTTTAATTTTTTTTTAATTTTTCCTCTCTACTTATACGCACGAAGGTACATGTACATTAAGCTTATTCTACAAAAAATGCCAAAGCTAATTCTGTACTGGACTTGGACTCCGTCAGTACAGAGGAATTCAATTTTAGTATGTTTTTATTTCCTATCTAGTTAATGAATATACATACAACCATACAAGAAGGTGCTCATACATTAAAGCATATTCTGCAAAAAATACCGAAGCTAATTCCGCTCCATTTACAAAAGACGACCAAAATTGTGATATACAGGCTGTTTCATTACTCTTGCGAGTTCGCGGCGATAACTCAAAATAATAGCGCGTTTTACGACGCCGCCTAGGGCTTTTAGGAGCATGCCATACAGCGGTATATTCTGCTACATGGCCTGACAATTGGGTCATATCAAAATTGTAAGCCAGGGACTGAATTTCTTTTTATAAGTACCTACTATAAGATTTTTTTTTCAACATTTTGATGTATTACTGGACAGGTTTCTTCTTGGAATTGAGGCGATTTAGGCCATATTCTTAGCTTGGTACTTACATGGTTTAGTACATTGACTAAGTACGGGTATGCCTTGGCTAAGTAGGATAATTGCCTTCTAACTTGCCTATAAGTTAGGAGGCAATTATCAGTATTATTATTATTTGGTTAGGAAGGGAAAGGTATAACCTTAAGGCCACTGCGACCAGTAAATGATCTATTGTAGCCTAACCCCTCATTTATATCTGATGCGCTTAGGGTCCAGAAGCTTGACATCTTCCGATGTAATCAGGCTACCTAGTGTACGACTACTGCTGTGAGTGAGTGCGACACAGTCGCAGAGGATGTGTATCACGGTTTTATCTTCGTCATTGCAGAATCTGCATAGAGCAGTGACACTTAGGTTGAGTTTGATAATGTGCGTGTTTAGTTTACAGTGACCAGTTAAAATCCTTATGAGTAGACGCAGCTCGTTGCGTTCCAAGCTGATCACTTGCTCGAGTAGACGAGGAGTCGAGTAGAATGCAGGCAATGCAGGCAAAGATATTTTTGAAATAGGTGATTAGAAAATATTGCTTTCATTTACAAACGCTCGAGTAAGGACGAAGCTTATTTGAGTAATTTTGCTATTAAGATTGTTCTATCATTCTTGCATGTTTGCGGAGATTATTCAAATAATAGCGTGTTTCACTATGTAGCTCTGAGGCTTTAAAGGCATGTTACACTGCGCTATATTCTGCTCTTGATAAACTAACATTTACATAGATATACGAGACAATCTCTCTACCTTGGTGGAGATGCGGGTTGGTGGAGATGCTGGTTAGTGGCCAACCCGCTGTCGGATGTTTTCAAACCGCCCATAAGGCCTCCGACAAGGTTTAACGACTGTTATCTATTGACAACAACCGGGATCGACGGCTTAACGTGCCCTCCAAAGCACGGAAACGCGCATGAATTTTTTTGCCACTAGCGGTCACCCATCTCACACCCGACAGCGCCCGTTTGGCTTAGTTGCATAGATCGTTTGAGTTCTTCGCTAACCACCGTGCCATGCGCGCTTTTTCACCACATTTAGCAGCAATTTAATATACAAAGAATGTTGAAAGAATAGCTTCTTAATATTCTCTTACGTCACAAAATACTAATTACAACTTACTTAAATGGTGGCCCTTAGTTTGAATGAATACATACCCGTAGATAGGCCAATTGTGTCCAGTTAAACTGAGCAGCGATGGCCAAGTGGTAAAAATCCGCGGTCTCCGACGCGACCGATCCCGGGTTCAAATCCTCGGCGCGCACCTCTGACAAAGAAATTTTTAATGTGCGCATTTATCGCTGCTCCACGGTGATGGAAAATATCGTGATATTTAATTGATTACGATGTTCTCCATCGCCGTGCATGCCTAAGGGAAATTCATAATTTCTCGAAAGCATGACGTCCACCAATCTTCGACTTGGCCAGCGTGGTGGACTATGGCCTAAATCCCTCTCGCTTGTGAGGAGACCTGTGCCCAGCAATGGGACATAAAAAAGGTTGAAAAAAAAACTGACGTCGAAGACACGTCAAAGACTGAAGAAAAAAGATATCCTAACTTATGGTAGTAAGCAAGTTTGGATAGGTGTTACTTTTCTGTATAAAAAGTATTTACATTTAAGAATTACAACGTTACTTTAAAAGCTACACGTACAATATTGTCGCTTTCTAAGTTTGCACAGCGTTGTAAAGGCGATTATTTTATATTATCGCACAATATGACTTGTAGGAGTAATGCAACGGCTGTATATCACAATTTTACATCCACTGAAGCTTATAAGCAGTACGGAAAGAGATATTTTGAATTTTGCTAGAATTAATGGTTTTAAAACTTTTTTGGGGCTACTGTATTATAACGATAAAATGGAATAGCAAAGTAGCTATTTACGATGTTAGGCAAGAGTCATACTTACTTAAGGTTCTGTCCGATGTCCAAGGGCTGCAGCAACTACGTCACACTACGTGACATGTTACTCCAATAAACTTAAAGAAAGCCACGAGACACAATAAGTATTTTTAACACGCTTGTATAAGCTTGACCTGTATGTATGTATATATGTAACGGAATCTTTTAACTTCAGTTTCACCTACTTCTAAGCGTCTGATTAACTTGAAAATTTTCACAGGGGTCAAGAGCCGATGACAATGCAATAATATAAAAAAAAAACGAACTGAAAAATTAAAAATAAATAATGTACTTATTTAGTTTAAAAAACTAAAAAACACGCTTTTGTGAAAATATGAATTAAAAAGTAAAAAATAAGAAGAAAATGTATTTTACTGTAAAAAAAGCGTGGAGTGCATGGTGTCAATAGTATCTTATAAACCACCCCTTATTTTCACCCGTATTTTCACAAAAGCGTGTTTTTTTAGTTTTTTAAACTACATTATTATGTTAAAATTATAATGGTAGTTTATACGTTTCTTGTACAATATTGCTGCAATTTACCTACTTCTTACACTGTCGTAAAGGGTCATTACTCTATATTATTATCGCGCAATATGACCCACCGGAGTAATGCAACTGCTGTATATAATAATAATAATTTTACGTCCACTGCTGCTTCATAAGTAGCACGAAAGGAAATATTTTGTGTTTAGTAGAATTAATGGTTTAAAAACATAACCTTATGATACTGCTAAAGAAAACGGAATAAGAAAAAAGCCATAATAGGATGTATGTGTATATATAATATCTGCCCGATTATTTTACATGGGTACTCTTATTATTATTATTATTATTATTGTTATTTATTTTTCTCTTATGCCCGCACTACACGTAACAAGAAATCGTTCAGATTTCTTTGAACAGACCTGTTTCTTCAGATTTATTGCACGTGTGGATGGTAAATCTTTTGCGACAAATCTGAAGAAACAGGTCTGTTCAGAGAAATCTGAACGATTTCTCGTTACATGTGGGGCGGGCATTAGGCATGGGTGGATTAATGTATGAAGTATATGTATAATAATAGGTATAAAAAGTTTTAATTTTACGTCCAGTGAAGCTTCATAAGTGGTGGTGGTAGGTGGTACAAAAATATTGTTACACTTCGTTGCAACCTTCGTACTTCTCACAACGCTGCAACGTAAAGGGTCTAATCATTACTTTATATTATCGCGCAATATGACCCGCCGGAGTAATGCATCGGCTGTATATCACAATGTTACGTCAACTGGTGCTGTATAAGCAGCGTGGGAAAATATATTTCGCGTTTTGGTACAATTAATGGTTTGAAAACTTTGCCTGATGTTGCTGATATAGAAAACGGAAGAGAATAAAAGTCATAATATACTTGTAGATGTATATAAGATTCGCCCAATAATATTACATAGATGATGTTTGGCATGGGTGTATTGGCTGCAACCCTTTTTTGCGTCCCACTGCTGGGCACGGGTCTCTCCTCATTATTGGGGAGGACTGGAGCTTACTCCACCACGCTGCTCCAATGCGGGTTGGTGGATGGGTGGATTAAAATATGAAGAAAATATGGATAATTTCAGATGTGAGAACACTTGGGGATACATTTGTATCACTTCATTCTTACTATATTTTTGCAGTTGTAGCTGCGGTACAAAATAAGTATTCTCATGTAAGAATCATAATGGTAGTATAAAAGTGCCGTGTACGACATTTTAGCCATTTTCATATTTCTTATACTGACGTAAAGAGCCATTACTTTATATTATCACGCAATATGAGTCGCCGCAGTAATACAACATCCTGTATATCACAATTTAGCGTTCACTGGTGCTTCATAAGTAGCATGAGAGGAGATATTTCTCATTTGGTGGAATTCATGGTTTGTAATCCTTTTGAGATATAGTAATGAAAAAGAGGACCAGAAAGTTGATAATAATTATATGTCAAACTTAGGTGTCAAATTATCTCAACTTCTCATTCTCAAATTCTCATTAATAACTTCTTACGACTAAAAATATCTTGTGTGATTACGATTCAGGAATAGAAGAACTTTTATTTATTTATTTATTTAAAAACTTTATTGAACCCATAAAATGTGGTACAATAGGCGAGCTTAATGCCAAATGGCATTATCTACCAGCTTCCCCAAGGGAGTGCAGAGAAATTTGAAGGCGGTTAAGGAAGAGACAAGAGAAGGGAAATAGATATAATATACCTAAGTGATAAAATTGTATGTAGATAAATAAAATAGACAAAGTAAATGTATATTGCATATCAATAAGCGCATATATCCATAAATACATATATAAGTAAGAAAGTGAGCCTTTACACTTTTTTTAAAGGAAAGCTTGGAGTGTGATTTCCTGATATCAGCGGGCAGAGCGTTCCAAAACCGAACCGAACTTTTAATTGATAGAAAAATAATAAGAATACATTCTAAATTCAACTATCAAACACAATGGCGTCGACCATCAGTCACGAGAATAGCAATCTGAGTTTGACAAAAACTTTCAACTTTAATGCGACCATTCATCATTTGACGTACAGCAGAAGTAACATCCAAGTAATGATTCGGCGATTTCGTTTCAAAACGACTCCCAAACAATAACTCGAAACCGATTCGAGACGATTTATAGACACACGCGTTTCTGAGGGCCTTACGTTGCGTGAAACCTACACCAGGGTACAAAGCTGATGGACATGCAAAATTGAACCTTGAGGGTTTGTATTAGGATTGGTGTTAAACGCAAAGGTTGCTGGTACAGTCGCAACATGATGAACGACTGAGCGGATCGTCTATTATGCTCTAATGTTCCAATATATTATCTGTCTTAAAAGGCCAAGAGCCGCGTGATAAATCGGCACACTGGCATCTCTTTGTGCCGGATAGAATGGCACAGAAACGCCAGGTGACATTTTTTGCTGTCAATTTATAATTTCATTGTGTATCGAGGTGTGTAACATTTAATTTTGATTAGCGGGAAGCGAGCGAAGTTTTGTGAATCTATCGTGTGTAATTTTTTTGCTAATCGTTTCATTTCGCTCTGTTGATAGTTGGAATCGATTTGGGTAAATTTGTTAAGAATCGGCGAAGCAGTATAGATTTGTTTTGAAAGGGATGAACGTATGTTTATTTAATGCGGATTTAGGAAGGGGATTACTTTATAAACTTTTTCAATCAACATTGATTTTACAGCTGATTTCAGTTGGAGTAAATTATTTGTCATATACTTTTGCCCCACTATTAGAAATAATCAGTTTAACATTTGATGAAAACAAACAGGTTTTCACAAGGAATAAATCCATTTTATTTTTGTTATTTTAAGAATGTACCGATATTACATCATTTTGTAACACAGAATTTCGTTCCATTACAAAAAAATACAAATAACGTCTTTAATCATAGCTTACTATATCTTTTTTGTGTATATCCGTTACTCCAAAAATAAATACATCCCATCAACGCCCAGACAACACTTCCAACTTCCCAAATAAAACAAGTTGAAACATCACCGACGCTTCCCGTAGCCATAACTCTGCTACGCTGCTACGCTCGTAGGCCGTAGCTCGTAGCGGTTGAAATATGGCCCATGTATTATTCAAAGAAATTGCCACATATTTCATCCGAGGGAAATAACTCAAAGATATGCGCTCCGCGGTACACATCGCGCCGACCTGGGGAATAAAAGTGATATATGGCGTTGAATTGCGAGCGAAATTGATATTCTTTAATCCGTTTGGATAGCTTTCATGTGTTGCTGAAGGGTGCTGGTTTGAGGCTCCTTGATTTTTAAATTTGTTATATTGTAAATCATCGTCAATAATCTTTTACATATTTTATGATACAATGTTCTGTTAAAGTTTAAGATAAAATGTTAGTTAATTTTCCTTAATAGTAAGCTGATTTCATCATAACCTATTATTTAAAGAAGTCCTTAAACTGTTTTCTTATTTAAAAGTTAAGCACTTTTAAATACCAATAGGGGTCTAACATAAAAAGTCATCTGACTGGGGATTTGAAGGATTAAGTGAATCCACC
The DNA here is from genome assembly GCA_911387765.1 of Pyrgus malvae. NCBI lineage: Eukaryota > Metazoa > Arthropoda > Insecta > Lepidoptera > Hesperiidae > Pyrgus > Pyrgus malvae. Next base: position 28,144,591 of record OU426950.1, on the reverse strand, counting down.
AATCCGTTTTTAATGCGTGTAAATCTAGACACGCGGCAGCGTGTCAAGCCAAGTTCAAGCAAAGGAACTGGCTAGCCAGCGCCGTGTGTAATATTACACGAACTATTATTGCTGTTATTTAAAAATGTGAGATCTTAAAGTAGGTTGGATTTGACTTGACCAGTTATTTTTCAGATGTAATGAAAACTGGCCAAGTTAAATCTAACCTACTTTAAGATCTCATATTTTTAATAGAGTTTAATAGTTGTTCATAATGTTATTTTGTTCCTATTAATACATATTTGGATTTTGCATAGAACTTGGCACTCATTTAAATCTCCATTCTTTTTGCGGCGAAGCCCACAGTCAAGCATAATTTTTGTATTGAACTTGGCTCTCCTTTTTTACATTTATGTTTTTGGTGGGATACGTCTCACTGCTGGGCACATGTCTCATCTAAATACTGATAGGAATTTGGGCACTAGTCCTTTATTATTTTATATGCTTATATAATATCTTATCCATAAATAATTCAAGTCAATGACAACTTTTTAGCGCGAGCCGCCATGCGGAATGGCGGCTGCCATAAATTCTGCGGATCTCATAAATATGACGGTGCCGGCGACCGGAACACTTTGCCGGAGATAAGGTAGATGTACAGTTTTGGTGTACCGGGCTCGGTTTGTTACAATATTAGAATTAATACAGAAAGTACTAATAAGTTGTATTGCTATAACTTATAATAAGTATAAGTCTCTAAGGAAGATATGCGCGCCAAAATCTAACCTGTACTTAAGACAGTAATTCAAGAATGAAAACTTTTTACTGCGAGTTATCATGTGGAATGGTGATTGCCATAAATTTGTCGGATCTCATAAATATGACGGTGTCGGTGACCGGCATCTCTTTGCCGGAGATAAGGTAGATGTACAGTTTTGGTGTACCGGGCTCGGTTTGTTACAATATTAGAATTAATACAGAAAGTAAAGTTGTATTACTATAAGCAAGTATAAGTCTGTAAGGCAGGGTTGCACAAAAAACTTATATGTTTCCACCGGGGAAGGGAAGACAATTATCTGCCGGGAAGCAATTCTATATTCACGCTTTTTGGTGGCTAAAAATAAATGAACTTATAAGCATGTCTACATATTTTTTAGAAAAGAAAACATATTTTTTGCTGAACAAAATAACTACATAGCCTTCTAAATTCAGTCTGTCCGCGAGGACTTAAAAAATTATGCTGTCATTTTGTTAAATAGACCGAGCCACACTTAGGTATTTGTCTGACTAATATTGTAACGCTACGCGTGATGTTCTCGCCTTAGGTATACAGTTGTAATTACAAACCTAAATCCATATTATCAAATATTATTAAATATGACTTCCACAAAAATGAACCGAAAAACTTTAAAATTAAAAAATATTAAGTAACTAGCTGTGCCCCGAGGTTTCACTCGCGTTAGAAAGGATCATTAGCATGAAGTGAATATATTCTGCAGATTTCATGTGTCCTATTTCATACCCATATTTTAATTTTTTGAATTTTTACCTACGCAGGTCATTTTTATTTGTAATAGCCTTCCGCCAGCGGCTTCGCCCGCGTGGACCCGTTTTATAGGTTCCCGTAGGATAAAAACCATCCTATGTCCTTTTCCAAGGTCCACTCTATCTGTGTTCCAAATTTCATTAAAATTGGTTCATTAGTTTAAGCGAGAAAGCGTAACAGACTGACAGACAGAGTTACTTTCGAATTTATAATATTAGTAGCGATAGCGGCCGCCCGCGACTTCGTCCGCGTGGATGTTTGATTGTTTGAACACGCTAATCTCAGGAACTACTGGTTCGAATTGAAAAATTCTTTTTGTGTTGAATAGTCCAGTTATTAGGGAAGGCTATAAGCTATATAACATGCTATGCGACATTAAACTCCTCCAACGATGTATTCTGTGCTCCAACGCAAACACGCACACTATTTTGATAGATATGATCTTTGACATTAGGAACACACCTAAATTGCTTAGACAACAGTGAGTGCTTGTAATTTAATATGAACTTTATACAATAGCAATAAAGCTCAAATTGACTACGTTTTATTAAAAAAAAATTTATGGGAAAAAGAAAAGGGCTGTTTTTATGGTTTTTCCGGCAATTATTCGAATTTTTCTCGCCGTATAAACCATTCTTGAACTTCAACGAACATTTAAAAAAAACAATTGGCCAAATTGGTCTAGGCGTTGTTGAGTTATGCGCTTACCAACACATTTTGCGATTCATTTTTATATTATAGATGTAATTAAATTTAATATTGTAGAGTTCTTTATTCTTTTCACTTTTCTATATTTTACCTACTTACACCAATTTTGCTTAACAATAAAGATGTCATGCGGATTCATTGTTTTAGTAGCCAAAATAATCTTCGTATTATATGACACTAGCAATATATAATTAATAAATTAACAATATAAAATTACGCTCTCTACCAGTTTTATGATTTAGGGTCAGCAAGAAGTGCCTTTTACGAGTAGGTACTACAAACATCTTGATTTCGATTACTTACTAATAAGATGTTTTTACAGCTTGTAAAACCTTGTATTGTAGCGATGAGTGTTTGCTATTAATTTTAATGAAATCTAGGGTTTTTTTTTCCACCTAAGGTGTACATAAAGAATATCAAAAACAAAACACGACATATTCTGTCACGACGACAAAACAAAGAACGTTATCGATGTGACGTCTACATGAAGCACAATTCTATCTTATAAAGTCACTCGTTTGAAATCTAACAAGTTCCTAAGTCGGCAAAAAAATACATTTCCACGACGCATAATATTTTAAACCATCCCCTTGCTTTATACAGAATAGCTGTCAGCACTCACGACTATTTTTCCTACTGGGGTTGGTTTAAGTGACAAGTGATAGGGGATGTTTATTTATTAATGGTTGATGATGAACAATTTATGACATATTTTTTCCCCTAATTGCTAACGGATATTTTTTTCAACGTAAATTGATTTTTAGTGCTGTTTGTTTCTAATTGTCATTGATGCAAAGGTCAATTCGTGGTTTGAACGGAGAAACTCCACTGTTTTGTTAATTTTTGTCCCAATGCAAATCAAATGCACACAATTATTATTTTTATTTGAATGATACAGCAGACGAGCAAGCGGGCTACTTGGTGTTAGTCCCTGTAGCTTCGGGATTAAGAATAGAGCTACGGTATCCCCTGCCTGATCGTAAGAGGCGACTAAAAGAGGGCTTCCGGGACTGCGGGCGGTGAGAGTGGGAGCTCGATCTGTCCAACCAGCAGCCCCGGGAAGTCGGCAGTGTGTGCGTGGCCGCATGCCGCCGTAAACTTCGGAAGGTGCAGGAGAGCACATCTGGTCTCCCGAAGATGGGCCTTATCTGGGGTGCCGCGCGTGCAGGACACCGGTGCGTTCCACTGGAGATCCCGGAGTCCTCCCCAAGTGCAGAGGCTGGCCACCGAGAAGGTATTAGAGCGGTAAAAATCCCACATAACCCAGTATCCTCTCCCAAGGTGCCGGGTACCTTTTGAAGGTTTCCCCCCAATACCAAAAAAACACGTGGTGTTAAGAGGTCGCTGTAGCCCATGGACATCTACACCCAACCACAAGCAAGCCTTAGTCACAAGACCACAGACAACTGTGGTCGCATGAAATAGTGATGCTACTCCAAAGGCTGATGGTTGCCTTATAAAAGTCTGGCCGGCACCTACACATATCCACCGTAATACAATAGATTTGCTTCACGGTGGAAGTCGAAGTCAAACCGTTAAAGTTCTACCACCTACAATATTACACAGAAATATAATTACAACAATTAATACGATGACTTGCGTGGCGCAATGGTTACCATACCGGACTGCCAATCGTAAGGTTTCGGGTTCGATTTCCGGCGAAACAGAAATTTGTATGATGAGTTGAAATTTTTGGTTTCTGTATTTGTGTGTATCCATGGTACCCACGCCACAGGATATATCTATCTTACTGTAGGGCTATGAGTGAAAAAAATATTACTGCAACTGCGGCAATGGGTGCATCTTTTTAATATACACCCGGTAAAATCTAATTTTACTAGCTACCAAATAAATATGTATGTACATAACATAAACTATTGACACTCTTAGCCCCAAATTAGGATTCCATGGACTATGAATGTACCATGGATATACACAAACACCCAAACGGAGGACAAAAATTTAAACTTATGTCCCCAATTTCTGCCTCGCCGGGAACCGAACACAGTCCGGCACAGTGACTATTGACTTGTCATATTCTCTTGTATCTTACGGCTATTCCACACTAGCTACTTTTAGAATCAGCAATCGGCGATTTGCGTTTATTGATTCTGCTTCGCGTTTTGGCACTTGGACGCGGCATTGGAATTGCGCGTTTCTTATCCGGAATCGCTACGTTTAGCGACTAAATCGCTAATCATAAGTTACAATCAGGAAATACTTGTTAGTCAAACTATTCCGCTTTCAGTACTCCCTTGAACCACAAACGCGTAATAAATTCCTGAGCAGTTCCTACACTTGGAAGACAAAATAATTTATGTGCCTAGTTTACTGGCGCTTGCGAACAAATGCCCTGCCCGTGATTGACATCTTTGTTACAACGCGGACTTTAGTTGCAAATTTTTTTCTGAAATAAAATTAGCCTTAGTTACTCCTTATTACATCAGCTACCTGCCAGTGAAAGTCCCTTCAAAATCAGTCCAGCCGTTTCAAATATTAGCCGGAACAAACAGACAGACAAAAATTGTAAAAAAAAATATTTTGGTATAGGTACGGTATATAACATTCACATGGCTGAAGTAAAAAGCTGTTATTTTAATATTACAAATAGACACTCCAATTTTATTTATTTGTATAGTTTTTTTTGTTTAATTGAAGTATGAGAAGAGGATGTAGACCACTTGGTGTTACGTAGTCGCTGCAGCACATGGACATAATGTACACGCAAACAACCCTGAGTCTCGCCTCAAGTCGAATGCAGTTGCAATGTCATTCCGAAGGCTAATGGTCACCTCATATAAGTCTCGGCGGCTAACGCACCTTTTTACCGATACACAGCTAAAAGTTAATGCAGCTTAATTATTAAGGGTATACCGTTTGAATCAATTTTCATTAAGTACCAATCATATTAAAACAAACTGAATAACAACGTTAAGTCATCAGTCAATCTATGAGTCCGCTCTCAGTACTCCCTTGAACCACAAACGCGTAATAAATTCCTGAGCAGTTCCTACACTTGGAAGACAAAATAATTTATGTGCCTAGTTTACTGGCGCTTACGAACAAATGCCCTCCCCGTGAGTGACATCTTTGTTATGCTACAATGCATAACTTCTGTACTGTATACGCGTCATAAATATTACGTGCAAATCTATGCTTAATATATAAAGCTGAAGAGTTCGTTTGTTTAAACACGCAAATCTCAGGAACTACTGGTTCGAATTGAAAAATTATTTTTGTGTTGGATAGTCCTTTTATTGAGGAAGGTTTTAGGCTATATAACATTACGCTGCGACCAATAGGAGCGGAGCATCAGTGAAAAATGTTGCAAGAACGGGGAAAATCTTGAAGAGTTTGTTAGTTTGAACGCGCTAATCTCAGGAAATACTGCCGCGTGTCTCCGTAAGCATCGGAAAGTGCAGGAGAGCACATCTGCTCTCTCGAATATGGGCCCGTTCTGGGGCGCCACGCGTGGAGGACACCGGTGCGTTCCACTGGAGATCCCGGAGTTCTCCACAAGCGCAGAGGCAGCCACCGAGGGGGTTTTAGTGCGGTCAAATCCCACATAACCCGGTACCCTCTCCCAAGGTACCGGATATCTACCTTTTGAAGGTTTTCCCCCAGATACCAAAAAAAGACAAGGTGAGCAAAGTCGACGCACCATTAGCTCAAGTGGACCATTAATAGGGTTTATGCGATAGCAGCTAACTTAACACGAAGAACGCAACTGAGTTGATTCACGTCAAGATTAGGCTCGCTGTTCATCCATGCTGTCTCCTGAAATCTATAAACTAACTAAGAAAATTCTTATAACTATAAATTAATATTTCTCTATATATTGCTATGGTCCACTCCTGGTCACACGTAACCTCTCGAAACCGAGAGGTTCAAAGATCAGAATGCTGGCCCAGTGCGGATTATGTCCCAATGGTTTCGAGAAATTATAAGTAAACCTCTGGCATGAACCTTGATGGAAAACATCGCAGAGACAGCGGTTACCACTTGGCCAACGCTGTTCGCTGAAACTCATTATTCCAATTTTATCGCGCCAGAAGAACTCGGGACACTTGATTGACAGTCATGATAACAATTTCATCGCACGGGTCGTCATTGAATTAAAATCAATAAGCTTAGACAACGCTCAGTAACCACAGTTCAAAATATCGGCTACTACACTTCCAACCGCATCCTGTATCAGAGCGTGGAAGGAAAGGTGAGCAAGGTCGGCGCACCATTAGCCCAAGTGGACCATAAGCAGCATTTGCTCAATACCTGCCAACTTTACACGAAGGGAGTTTTTGCGGGAAGTCGAAAAAGACATATTGTGCTCTTGTTATATTTTTCTTTCTTGGTGTATTTTTGAGTTATATCGGATAAATTTGATGGAATTTTGTTCGATATAGGTTAATTATAGTACACGAGTGTTGTGAATTAAAATAACAGTGCAAAAATATGTTTTTTCGGCTTGCCTCCAAAACTCCATTGGTCACGTTATGGTAAAGAAGCCATCGCTTTACTTGAATGTCTGACTGACTTGACTGACTGATTACTGACGACTTACTGACTTTACCTATTATTACTCGTCCAATTTCACAGAAACTGGCAAAAACGTGATGCAAAAATTATACTTGACGCTGGCAATATTCAGAGTTTTGCGATGCCATAATTGAAGAAAAAAAACTTTACACGAAGAACGCAACTGAGTTGATTCACGTCAAGATTAGGTTAGCTGGTCGTCCATCCTGTCTCCTAAAACCTAAAATAACAAAGACAGTAACCACAGTTCAAAACATCAGCTACTTCCAACCGCATCCCGTATCAGACCGTGGAAAGAAAGGTGAGCAAGGTCGGCGCACCATTAGCCCAAGTGGACCATTAGAAGCGTTTGTGCGATAGCGGGCAACTAATGAGCGACGCGACCGCGGGAGCCGATCGAACAATTGTTCAATGTTTTTGGAACGTCCTATCGACGACTTATCGACGACCTACGTGGCGCAATGGTTACCATGCCGGCCTGCCAGTCAAGGGTCCCGGGTTCGATTCCCGGCGAAACAGAAATTTTAATGATGAGTTTAAATTTCTGTTCTCGAACTGGGTGTTTGTGTTTCTGTCTTTGTGTGTGTCTATAGTACCCACGACATAGGGTATATGTAACCCTACTGTGGAGCTTTGAGTGTGAATCGTTTTTTATTTATTTATTGCCTGTTTACTAAAAATAAATAAATAACGTTTCACAATCTTAGCCCCACAGTAGGTAGGGTAAATACTGTGTCGTGGATACCATCAACACATACATCCCTAATGACAACCTGAACTACCAACGAACAAAATTAAAACGGTCCCTAATACATAATATATTAACTGTACAGATTAAGTATAAAAAATTATGTGAGCCTGGACAACCACTTTTTTTATCTTGACTCAAGTATAAAATCCACCACATTTAACAAATTCGTAATGGGTTACGAATACTTCTTTGAGAAACTTTGAATTACTTTTAGGTATCCGAAGAAAGAACTATGCCAATTGTGTTCCTCTATCCTACACCTGACTACACATTCTTTATTCTGCTGCATTAACCACTTGTGTTTAAACCTTATCAAATTCTTTAAAAATGCTTCTCGGAGTGATTCTTACCCGTATTTCTCTTATTGTGTAAAGCAAACAAGGTGGTAGGTTTATCACTGGTTTATTCAGAACTACCCACAACATCTTTCCCCTTTAATAATAAATATATGAAAACTTACATTAACATATTAACGTTATGCTGATACAAACATAGCTTATAAGTACATACATATAACAACTATCTCGTTTCCCTCATACAAAAAGAATCTGATTATTAGGAAAGTAAGAACTGGTCAACATTAAACTCAGCATTGCATTTAGTTATTATAATGTGAATTAATAGTTGACAGGTAGAACATGTTATAAGGAGTATAAGGCTATAATATGTATATCGTACAGTATAGGTACCTAATATGTAATATAACTATAAATATAACTTAATCACTAGTTTGCATCCTATTATATGAACAAATTACCTACACATATTAATGTGGAAATTAAATTAAATTTTTAATTTACATCTTAACTATCGAAAAACCTTGAAAACATGTTATTTTTTATTTCTTATTGTAATCATAGGAGAATGAGATTCAATCACATTATCGGACTTGTTGGGTGACTTATCGTTCGACTCTGATTCAGATAATTCACGCCTTTGATTCGATGGGCCCGGTGACATTACGATTCGTATCGTCAGTTTCACATTTCTAGATTAGAAAATAGAAATTAGAATATTTTGTTAAGTTCCCCAAAAAATCTTGTAACAAATTAAGACTCCTACCATGCTACCAACTTACGATATCCAAGTTTACAGTAAAGCATGTTTAAATGTGACAAAGCTCGCAGCAGCTAAAAGCACCTCGCGATGGTATCGCTCACGAGAACAAATGCTTGCGCTAATGATGTCTTGCACCACGGAGAAACAAAAGGTAATATAAGTTCCCTTCTGTATTATTTGTACCACGTTTAGCCACACGCTTTTTTGTTTTTTATCCTACTGCTGAGTATTCGTCTTCTCTCACTCTTATACAAATTTATTAATATTAAAATCAGTTTGAATGTTATTGAAATAAGTGAAAAAAAATTCACAGAAAGTATCGGCGTAGTTTTGTAAGTCGGTGGTGAAAGTTTCATGGCATCTCTAAGCGCGAATTGCTTTCCTTCCATTATAATATTATAATATCGTTTGACTTTATCAGTATTGCAATAAAAATGGAAATATAGTGTATATTTATAAATACGTATGTGTTCTAGGTGGTAGAACTATCGTCGTTCGCCCAGGGAAGTACCACCGCTACACCCACTTCTGCCGTAAACCAATTCTATTGTGTTTCGGTGGAAATGTGCAGTTGCCGGCCACACATACATGAGGCGACCACCAGTCTCCGGAGTAGCAACGCAACTGCATACGACCTCAAACAAGACTTACCTATGCTTGCATGATGTCATTAAATTTGTTCGCAAGCGCCGGTAAACTAGGCACATAAATTATTTTGTCTTCCAAGCGTAGGAAATGCTCAAGAATTTATTACGCGTTTGTGGTTCAAGGGAGTACTGAAAGCGGAATAGTTTGACTAACAAGTATATTACATTTCCTGATTGTAACTTAATATTAAACGGCCAAGTCACACTCACTACTTTTAGTGTTGGCGATCGGCGACTTAGTCGCTAAACGCAGCAATTCCGTAATTCCAATGCCGCGTCCAAGTGCCAAAACGCGAAGCAGAAATGATAAACGCAAATCGCCGATTGCTGATTCTAGAAGTAGCTAGTGAGGACTGACCGCAAGATACAAGAGAATATGACAAGTCAATAGTTATTGTGCCGGACTGTGTTCGATTCCCGGCGAGGCAGAAATTGGAGACATAAGTTTAAATTTTTGTCCTCCGTCTGGGTGTTTGTGTATGTAGATGTCCATGAGCTGCAGCAACCACTTAACACCATGTGGCCTGCATGCTCGTCTGCTACTCCATTCAAATAAAAAAAAAATTGTCTCACTCAGTTTTGGTAACACGATGCCCTGGTTATACAAACATTAGGTCGACAGCAACGTAAAACAAATTGCTAGTCAGAGTAAACAGTTGCCGAAACATTAGCTGCGGTATCCCTGAATATTTGATGGCGGCTAATGAATCAGGCCCTTCCGACCCCGCTAGGATTGAGGGTCGCAGTCGAACGGATTAGTGTGTTATAAGTGGCGATGCAAGGGTTAGCTGTTTTGTTCATAATTGCCATTCACAGCGAATGGATATCAATTAAAGTTTTATGCCGATGTTGTAGAACGTGGACGTTAATGGATGCTTTATTTGTAGAACGTTCTAATAATTATGAGCAATTTTGTGTCTGTAGACTTACTGGTATTGTTTATTATGTTATACGTATTGCAGTTTTTAATGGTTATTTATTACATAACGCGCATAAAATTTTGCCACTAGCGGTTACCCATCTCACACACGACCGCGTCCGTTTCGCTTAGCTACGTAGATAGCGTACGTTATGCGCCAGCCGCCGGACCATGCGTTCCTCTATTTATACATCATAATATGGCTGAAATCAGATTGAAACTAAGTAGTTGGGATAATTTATTTAAAGACAAATTACAGCTAATTTGTTTTAATATTTTTTCAATGTTTTAAGCATTTTTTACATATTTTTTAACACATAACATGATGTAATAGATCCGTTTATATTAAAATCTAGCATTACAGTCAGCAAAAATAGAATTTATCGTTATTGCCGCACATTCCCTCGGCAGCGGTTTAATTACGCAGATCGCCGATAAAGCATCCCGGGGCGCACTTTTCTTCATTACGAGACGGATTGCAGCTGCCGAGAGATTTATGACCCTATAGCCTTTTGATAGACCATTGTTCAGATAAATAGCGCGACATAGTAATATAAAGGTCTATAAAAATCATCAGTTCTTCGGAACTAAAAAGTCTCTTGTATTGTATGGCTGCAACCCTTTTTGCGTCCCAGTGCTGGATACGGGTCTCTGCCCATCATTGGGGAGACCTGGAGCTTACTTCACCACACTGCTCCAATGCGGGTTGGTGAAGATGCGGGTTGCCAATCCGCTGTCGGATGTTTTCAAACCGCCCATAAGGCCTCCGACAAGGTTTAACGACTATTATCTATCGACAACAACCGGGACCGACGGCTTAACGTACCCTCCGTCCGAAGCACGGAAACGCGCATGAATTTTTTCCACTAGCGGTCACCCATCTCAGACCCGACCGCGCCCGTTTAGCTCAGTTGCATAGATCGCTTGCGTTCTACGCTAACCGCCGGCCCATGCGCGCTTCTTGTATTTGATATTAAATAAATATTTTAATAATTCCTGTAATTTTACAAAGCTTACATTGGCTGAAAGTATACACACTACAAAGTGCCAAAGAGTATTAAGTTGTTCATTTAAAGGTTTGAAAAATTTATTCGTTTTTCAGAACAGTCTATACCAAAAAGTCTCATCATCGTCAAAACACTCATCCTTCATTGCCAAAATGGAAATTTTTGAATACCGTAAAAGATATTACCGGTCTAGTTATAACAACATCTAACGCTACAGCCAGCAGAATGAGGAATTTATCGTGATTGCCGCACATTCTCTCCGGCAACGGTTTAGTTACGCAGATCGCCGATAAAGCATCCCGGGGCGCACTTTTCACCATTACGAGACGGATTGCAGCTGCCGAAAGATTTATGACCTAATGGTATTCTATAGACTATTGTCATTAAAAGCTTCTTATAAACTTATAATTTAATTAAATGTTATAATAAACTCTCAAGCTTTACCAGTCGTTTTCCAAAAATGCATTACATACTGTATTTTTATACTTGCTGATTATTTTGACTGGTAAAGCTTGACGTAACTGAGACGTAAATGACGTAACGTAAATGACGTAACAGAGAACTGTATAAATATAGGTATATTTAGTATTTATTTTTCCATAAAAATACAATTATTCTACAGGCTCTACGACAATAGAAAGATTAGAAACGAAAACGTGGAAAAAAAGTGATACAATTTTTTTTAATTCAATATTCTACTATTTCTACTGATATTTAGAAATTATTCAGAAAAAGGATTAAACTAATGCGGCGCTACTGTTATATACCAATCACCTAAAGTAATATTTTATTCTTAAAGCACTCGCTTGCGATTGCCAAAATGGAAATTTTAATCTTCTCTGTGTCACAGCAACTTTTACAGCAACACTGTTACTAATTATTAGTTATTGGAACATAGGAGTTATTGTGATGGCCGTACATTGCCTCCGGCAACGGTTTAATTACGCAGATCGCCGATAAAGCATCCCGGGGCGCACTTTTCTTCATTACGAGACGGATTGCAGCTGTAGAGAGATTTATGACCTAATGGCTTCTCGATAGACCATTGTTTAGGGTAAAAACTACGAGTGTGGTCGTAATCTCAAGGCCTGTCAAATTTATTGGTACTTCAGTTATATAGGGAGTCTTTATAAAATGTCCTCATCCTTTTGTCTTCTTATATTTTTTCCCTTTGTAAATTTCAAGAGGTTAGGCAAACTTGCCTATGATTATTTTTGCTGTGGTACCTATACATAGTTTCGTTGCTTGATAAAACTTTAAGGATAATTTGTTATCAGTTTAAATATAGCTTTACTAGCGCCATGCCTCTTTATTCGTTTTTTTAAATCGTGTACCGTACCGTTTTTGCGTCCCACTGCTGGGCAGGGGTCTCTCTCCACTTTTGGTGAGGCCCGGAGCTTACTCTACCGTGCTGCTTCAATGCGTATAATTTTTTTTCCACCTTTTTTAAGTCCTACTCTACCGGTCTCCTTCTCACAAGTGGGAGGGATTTAGGCCATAGTCCACCACGCTGGCCAAGTGCGGATTGATGGACGTCATGCTTTCGAGAAATTATGAATTTTTTTCAGGCATGCACGGTGATGGAGAACACCGTAATCAATTAAAGTTCACGATATTTTCCATCACCGTGGAGCAGCGATAAATTCGCACATTACAAATTTCTTTGTCAGAGGTTCGCGCCGAGGATTATAAGTATAACCCGGATCGGTCGCGTCGAAGAACGTGGTTTTTTTGCCACTTGGCCATCGCTGCTCAATATCGTATCATATACCTGAGGTTAATTACAATATTTTAATATTTTTTAATCTTACCATTGATAATAACAGGGTAATAACAACAGTAAACCATTGGAGTAAAGTCGTTAATAGATTTATAATAATAGTTAATTATTGATTTACTGTATAGTCTTCCGCCAGCGGCTTCGCCCGCGTGGACCCGTTTTAAAGGTTCCCATAGGATAACAACCATCCTATATCCTTTCCCAAGGTCCACTCTATCTGTGTTCCAAATTTAATTAAAATTGGTTCAGTAGTTTAAGCGGGAATGCGTAGGTGACAGACAGACAGACAGAGTTACTTTCGAATTGATAATATTAGTAGGGATTAATAAAAGAAAACATGACCGTGAAAAAAAATGTTTCATTGAATCTTTCCAAACAGCCTAACGTTAACGTCTTAAATAATCTGCTCACAAGAGCCATATTCATGGCATAATGTTTATCTCTCATGCCGCCCTCAGCTATCGTATTAATATATTGTAACATACGATGTAGCATATAAATCACCACCATCTCATAAGGGAGAACTCAGGAACTGACACTACAAAAAAGGAAATGGCCTTTCGAAAAACATTCCCCATTTCCCGCTATATAGAACGCCTTGCAAATCCGCAGTGGATAAAACCTTTGATCGCGATCGGATAGGAAACTGAGAAAGCGTTCGACACATCGCACATTCACTTATCATATGCCACGAAAGCTATTTCTCGACACACGATTTTGAACCTTGCTGCATTTGATTTATTGCGACCGCACAAACAGATAGGCACTATTTGTTTCCCCTCAAGCTCTTTAGTGAATGCATCATCGTTTACCGCTATTAACATATTCATTTCCATTTCAATGAACATCCTTTTTACTATTGACTGCACACGTTCGGCTTTGAATGGAATAGTCAGCGGCGGGCACAATAAGTCTCATATTGGCTTGCTTGGTGTTTGAACTTACGTCGGATCGGCTGACTCGGGGTCGTCCGCAGGCCATTTGTCACGGAGGCCATTTGTACTTGTCGAATCACGGCCATTAGACGAGAGTGTGTGACCGCGTGGGGTTGGTTCTCGTCCTAACTTGACTACAGCGATATATCAACGTGCCACAGAGCAAGGAAGGTCTGAACACAAATGTCAATCAATAACCAGTAAACCAAGTAGGGACTATGCGATAAATTTTACTGTGGTAAAATATTTCGTGAGGCCTCCCAATTTGAACGCGGCTGAAACGAACACCGCTCTTGTCAATATCGAGTTGTATGAGAGGAGCTGTCCTGTCGATTTGTCTTACTTTGCGGCTATTGTTACAAGCGACGGAGGTTGCAGCTGATTTATAAGCGCCGTGGTTAATTACGAACGACGACGTGTCGTTAATTTCCCTTTGACTCAACAGATACCCTTCGATCCGGGAATAAATTATGGCGTGATTCACATTTAAGCACACTTAAAACGAAACTTGAATTTTAAAGCGCACCAATAAATACATTCGCATAAAACTAAAGTTTATCTCCGTTCCCTTTGAAGTACGGTCCGAGAAAACAAACAGAGCAATAAAGAAGGCCTTTATCGGAACCACGAGTCGACACGCGAGCTAATTTACAACACAGCCGTGGGTTTTATCTTCATTAACCCATCCATTCACAATTAAGACGCGGAATAAATCTCCGGTAATGCGCTCCCCGTCCGCGCCGGTAGATTCAACTTCAAACAGATGTTATGTATAAATAAAGCTGCACGGAGGCAACCACTCGATATATTCCTGTCCGCGGCAAACTTTACAGATCTATCAGCGCTCGCTAGTTGTCGACAACTGAATTGAAAGTGCACGGGAATTTCAACCTTAAAACCGCTGACGTTGCAGCGGGTGAGGTGTAACGTGCAACAAATGCGGAGTGCTATAAATTGCAACGCCGCGTTGAAGCCGCTACAAGTATTAATGGCGATAATAGAACAAACGGCGCTCGGAGATGGGACGTTGTTGCCGATGCAGAGACGCAAACCTCATCTTATTTCCAGCGTAACGAGTCGATGCTCACATTCGATTATCTGACCGCGGTATCCAAGGCATTACACTTGATGTATCGACGGCGACTGCTCGGGATTGTCGGCCATAGCTTGATTTAGTGCGCTCATTTCTTCCTGGCACTCCATACGGGATAGATCCCCATCTGTCGCGAGTGTGACGAATCGCAGCAATCGAAAGCGTAGAGGGTCTTCTAATGAATTGTCCCAAATAATTGGGATAGTATTTTATATCGACATCATTTGTTCCGTGATCGGTGCATTTGTTACGTGGCGTTGATTTGTGCGATGTCTTAACCTCGGCGTTGGAGCATTTGTCTTCTTAATAAGATTAACGACGGTCTTAAATCGCTGTTTCTGATCACCTGCGAGGTTTGATACTAGCCGTGCCTTATCGGCGACTTTAATCCGAATGACACCACTGTTGGAATGTTTTGGGATTCGTGCATTAGAATTTTTATCATGGTTTATATCATTTGACATACCGCTGTGATTCGATTGTTTTTCAATCATTAAGTGCTTCTGTTTAATAAAAAGTAAAAACATCTGTTATACAATGACAAATGCTACTCGTACTCTATGCTTGATGTTATCTATTACGCTGCTTCGTTAGGTATAAAATGCACAAAGATGACATATTTTGTGAAGTAACATTACAATTTACATACAAAGTACAATGTCTAGATACTACTGAACAAATGCTTCGTCGTAACTTAGAACAAAGACCTGACATTCTACAGTCTTATTATGTAACATTGGTATCCTTAGAAGTTAACGAGCAACCTTAAACTCTGATGAATTTTAAAAACTCAAAACAAGTCGTAAACTTACGTAATCACAACATTTCAAAGGTTTTACGTTCGAATTCAGTCTTGATGCGACGTTGTTTTATCAAAGTAACACCTCCAATCATAAATTAGCCCGATCAACAACTTCAACGTTTAGTTTAGTCGCGTCTGCTAGTAGATTAAATGCGGTGATAATCTCAAGTTATCCCGAGCTTACGACACTAAAACGCAGAAATACGAGGCGAGTTTACAATCCCATAACATTTGTTGTAATCTTTGGATCTGTCTCGGGCAGACATAATGGCTGTGGCCGAAGAGGTCTTTTTGCGTCTCGTATCGTAGATGTAAGTGAGATGTCTCATCGCGATAATAAAGAGATTGACGATAAGTGTTGCTCATAATAATATTCCAGTGAAATCTCCTCACAATGCTAGATACTCGTATTTTTGTGAGTAGCAGACGAGCATGATACATGGAGTTAAGAGTCGCTGCTCGCTGCAGCCCACTGATCTTGACAAACAGCCTTAAGCATGCCTAAATCATGCCTTAGATTCTGATCACTATGCAACATATTTGCAGTTAAGCTGTTACAACGTAGGTTGATAGGCCGCCTTAATTAAATCTAGCCGGCAACCTCAGCTTTTCTTAGATACACAACTTTACGCTGTAACGCGTAAAAGGCCTGGCAACCCCTTTTTTGTATCCTACTGCTGAGCACGAGTCTCTCTCTATTTGTTAGCCTTGGAGCTTGGACCAACCTAGGTTGGTACCTGTATTGAATCAGTAAGTTCTAATCACCAGCAGGAGATGCGGACTAGGAACCAACCTGTTGTCGTATGTTTTTAAGCAGCCTGTAAGGTCTACAATAAGGGTAAACGACTGTTATTTATTGATAACAACCAAGGCCGACGGCTTATCGTGATCTCTGAAGTACGAAAATGTGCAAAAAAAATTTCTCAACTAGCGATCGCTCATCGCACGTCCAACCGCGCCCAGCTGAGCTATTCGTTCGTGTTCTACGCTAGCCTTGGCATGCGCCTCAATTTCGATTATTCGACTAGTTCATGTTTTTGGTTAAGATATTACTTTTCGCTTATAGCTCAAAGTTTGTTGTGTGTTATGTGTCTGTATATCAGTACGAAGGCTGATCGATTGTCGTGAGTCGAGACTGTTTGCATCAGAGATAGCGCATTCCTCATCTAGTGCTGATAGCTGCTGATTTAGTGCTCGGCCTGTTAGTTAAGGCTGAATCAATTACTGTTTTGGTTATTTCTGAATCGGTACATAAATAAACAATTACATTAATTATTAAGGTATGTAATTTATGATAACAGTATTTCAATTAATTAGGAGTTATTTCCTATCTTTTCCGACACGTAACGTAACATTAATTGCACTGCTCTGTTTATAAACATCAAATGGGTTAGAAAATAAGCTTCCTTTACATACGACTTTCTCATGAAAAATAGAAACATTTAAAAATATGACGAACCGCGTAGCGCAATGGTTACCATGCCGGACTGCCAATAGAGGGCCCCCGGGTCCGATTCCCGGTGAAACAGAAATTTGAATAGTGAGTTTAAATTTCTGTTCTCGGTCTGTATGTTTGTGTTCCTGTCTTAGTATGTGTCCATGTTACCCACGACACAGGGTATTAATTACCTTACTGTGGGGTGTTTATGAGTATTGAACGTTTATTTTATTTTTTTCACAAATTCATAAGTTTTTAACAAATCCCTCCGCCCATCAACATTTAGAAGTGCACTTCTGGACATAGGCCTTTCCTAACATTCGCCACTACGTCTGGTCCGGTGCCTTCTGAATCCAGCGCTTTCACGCTGTCTTCTTCAGGTCGTCAGTCCACCTGGTCGGACCCACATCCCTATTTGATTATTCTGTGGAGTTTCTACCAAGACTATTTAAACGCTTATCATTACTTCAAGTTGTCTTGAATCAGATGAAATCAAATGACAATCCCTGTTCTATAAATTGTATTCAACTGACGAAGATCGGTTGATAGCGACTTGACGTATTGTAGACCGGTAGCAAGCTTGCAAGTCCCTACTAAAGAAACTTGATAGCATAACGACTAGAATGTATTATAGTTAAATAAATCGGGCTGTAGAAAGAAATTCTAAAAAAACATCTGTATTCCTGGTAATACATTATGGCGAAATAATACAGTCGAAGTCGAAGTTGAAGCGCGCATGGCCTGGCGGCTAGCGTAGAACGCAAGCGATCTATCCAGCTGAGCCAAACGGGCGCGGTCGGGTGTGAGTTGGGTGACCGCTAGTGGCAAAAAAAATTCATGCGCGTTTCCATGCTTCGGAGGGCACGTTAAGCCGTCGGTCCCGGTTGTTGTCGATAGATAACAGTCGTCAAACCTTGTCGGAGACCTTATGGGCGATTTGAAAACATCCGACAGCGGGTTGGCCACTAACCCGCATCTCCACCAACCCGCATTGGAGCAGCGAGGTGGAGTAAGCTCCAGGCCTCCCCAATAATGGGGAGAGACGCGTGCCCAGCAGTGGGACGAAAAAGGGTTGCAGCCAATACAGTCGAAATGGAACCTCCTCTTTTTTGAAATCGATTAATGAGGTACGTTAAAATATCCAATACCCACTCAAAGCCGACGATCGGATTCGATCCAAAATAAAAAAAATATGAATAAATAATTAAATAAACTAACAACTAGATAATACATCGGTACTCACTTAAATAAATAAAATTTAAAAATTTAAATTTTTGAGAGGCTCAATATGTTATCTAATAATAAATAAAAATAAAATTGATATAAATGAACATTTTTATAAAATTTGTTACAATTAACTTTTTTCTTTTATCTTTGTAATATTTGCATACCTCATGAAGGTAAATATGGCGTACTAAATATGTATTGACAACTTTTGTAAACACCCATATTTGTGCAAATAAAGTTCTTTGTCTTTGAAAATTAAAAAACAAAAATATGTATTCTACTTTTTTGGAGCCGCATTAGAGCAATGTGGTAGAGTAAGCACCAGGGGGCGCCAAGTACCTAAATAGACCCGGGCTTAGCAGTTAGACGCATTTCTTTAATATGTATGTTATCAGGGGTGGTCTTTTTCTTCCTTTCCAAGTCTTGACCTCTATTTTATCTATAGTAATATTATAAAGAGGAAAGATTTGTATGTTTGTAATGAATAAACTCAAAAACTACTGTTCAGATTTCAAAAATTATTTTACCATTAGAAAGCTACATTCACCTGAGTAACATAGACTACTTTTTACCGCGGGAAAATGCTTCATTCTTACGTTAAAACGGGTAATAGGGTTAACGCGGTTGAAGCAACTGGCTAAAAGCCTTGACTTAATATAGCAATGAAGCCTGGAATAGAAGTTAGAACATGGGCTAGGTTCTTTCCTACCCATTAAACGGGTCCACGAGGGTGAAGCCGCTGGCGGAATGCTAGTACTTCATAACTTAAAATAGTAATCTGATGATATACTAGCAACGTTACAAATACATACCTTATAGTTTGTTATGCCATAAATCAACCATGCAACAAAGTATAAACTCTAACTACTGCAAATTTCAACTGTGACTGTCGCAACCCGTCTTGATTCGAACTAGTTTAACTCTGTAAATGGCAGCATTCGATGTCTCCAACTAAGATCGGAGATAGTCTGTCAGAGATGAATGAGATGGATGTGCGACGAATGCGTCTGTAGAGTCGGTTAATGTGTGGGTTTAGTTTATTTTATTGCTGTGTTAGTAGTTGTAATTTTAAATGTGAGTGCGTTTTAACTAACTTAGATTGTGATAGCTGTCTTATTTATGAGTTTCTGATTATCACTTCTGATGTGTTCCATCGACGATGTTAGTATAAGGTAGAGCTCTTTCAAATCGACATTGTCATTTGTTTGAACGGCGGATTGGCGGATGACGTTTGACGGCGTTCTACGCTACAATATTATTAATATTCTCCAACAGATTTCAGTAAGAGTCATATATCTTAATTTATAATTTAGTTGATTATCGGTGAAAATTCGAATAAAACGACGAATTCTAAAAATAAAACCTAGCTGGATCAATCCATCACCCCCGAAACCCTAGACACTAAATTTTATGAAAAACCTTGGAGAAGTTTCCGAGATATAAATTATATGTTTTTATATAGGTATTTATAAGAATTGCTCATTCAAAGGTATTAGATTATGATTGCACGTATTGTTGTATATGGATACAACCATACGTGCCAAATTTATGGATTGTATATGGATACAATCCATAAATTTGATCAAAATAAACGTCAACATATTTTTTATAAATCTAACGCTAAATAAGGAAGCAAACTACGAATTAGAAATGGAACAGTTTCAGCGCTCCTCAACAGCTGTCGAGCGAAGCCGCGCGTGATCTGTCATGTCGCTGGGAATTGAATCTGACGTTGCATCCGAGGGTTGGATCTCATATCGATAATATCATCTATACATATAAAAGAGGATGTTTGTATATATGACATCGCAAAACTCAGAAACTATTCGACCGATTATTATGAAAATTGGTATGTATATGTATTTTTTCACGGAGAAGGTTTATATGCTATCCATTATTATTATTATTATTTAATATTTAAACGCGGTACGGAGTTCGCGGGGTCAGCTAGTTAGCATAATATTCCTAGCTAGGCAGAAATTTTAATGTTCAATTTTTTTATTGAGATTTGAATGTTGAGTTGAGTTTTAATTTCTGTTTTTGATTTAACTGTTATTTCATTGTTTCTGTTTATCTGTAGGCTATGAGTGTAAATCGTTAATTAACTAATTGGTTTACTTCTTTAATGCATTTATGAATACTGAATATATATATATATAAATTAATCAATAGTTTTAGTTGCTTCACGATCTTACCAATCCTCCCCGATCCAATCACCGATTCCTAATAATCGGTTAATGTACAATTTTAACCTTTAAAAATTACATCCATAAATACAATAATTAAATTATTAAATTCTTAAAGAAAGTACGGATTTTCTCTCACAAATTAGAAAAATAAAGGCCGTAACCTACACTTGTTCAATGGGTGTCAATACTGTCAATGGAGTTTAAAAGTTTCACCAGTATCTTAATAAATAATAATAATAATAAAATCCATTTATTGCCTTAAAAATTATAGATACACTTAAGTTACAAAGCAATTTAGTATACACAAGGCAAAAGGGTGTGACTCAGCTTTTCCGACGCAGGAACTTGGTCCCGCGCCGTGCTGGTTTTCAGTCACACCCTACTCCGGAGATGGATTGTAGGAGTTATAAATACAATGTATTATTCCCCCCTTTTTATTAAATACAATAATTATGTTTTACAAATCACAAACAAACACATACTTATTTATAAATACTTTGAAAATGCTTATTTTCCTTGAAATTCTGTTCTTAATATATTTTAAATATACCTATTTACAGAATGAAGCATATAATAATATGTTATTATTCATCGATTCTTTCTACAAAAATTACAGATCTCAAATAGTTGTCGATATCGATAAAATTAATGCTACGTCAAACGATCCCTCTAATCTGAACGCCGGGTCTCGTTGGTAATTAGAACTGATACTTGTCGGATGAGCCACGATTATCTTTATTAAAAATTTACGCTTCATTTGTGTAATTAAGGAGACAAGCCCGTATATTAAATAGAAATTATGAGGGCCCAGGTTTCACTGCGTGTAATTTATTAACAACATTTTCTCCCAAAGAATTTTGTATAACATCGTCAGGGAAATTGATACACCATACATTTTAATTTTCTGGGCGTATCAAACCTAAATTAATATCGTCCTCATTTTCCGTTGTAAATTTTACAAACATTTTTATTTCACGTAATAAATTTCAGGATGAATCAACAAATTTGTCAGTTGGCAAATTAGACGCTTCCTGCTCAGTCATTTCGTCTGCAGTTTTATTTTATGGTGTTGTTGGTGTATCATTAATCTGCCTTAATGAACGTTGTATTAATGCGTTAGACGAGAAAATGAATGGCTGCGTTCTTGTATTAACGATCACGATTTCGTATCAACGCTGTTACATGAGTTCGATTAATCACGAGACCGTTACAGTAATAAATCATACCGCTTCACAAATACTTGGAGCCGACGTGTGTACGTCAAAATAATGAACGGGCCGGCTTCCGCGCGCCGTTTCATCATAAAATGGTTTGAAAGGCTTTTTAGATGGTGTGATGGAGAAATTCGTTTCGTGACGCTCATTTTTTTTTGTTTAATTTGAGGCATAAGAATTGTTCAACACATTGTACAATCAGTCGTGAATTAAATTCGTGATTGTTATAATGTAACTTTCTTGTTAATTATCATCAGTAATTACTTTAAAAAATATGCTGCTATCAAAAAGTCTAAGCTTAGGTTTTACAATGCAATGGTGTCATGAGATTCTCTAAAAGTTGTTTTATTAATTCGATATCCCATTTGTATACAAGCTTTATCGCAGATTATGACATAAACAGTGATAAAAGAACAATCATAAACAGTAATGTTTTATGATTTGCAAAGTTCATCACTGAAACAATCAACTCTAATATCAGTGTTCATTAGTACTTGTCAAACCTCAATCGCAGTTCCTCGTATAACGTCCGTCCGCTAAAATACAGCGTTGGTAATTACGTAAACAAAGTTATTGACGTGTGTCTGAAAGGTAATCATAAGCTAAAATTTATCACCGAGTGAATCATTCATGCGTTAAGACAGCTGACAGTGCGGCACATATATTATATTGATCGACAGCCTGACGTTGCTTGTCACAGGGATAATGTTGTTGCCACACGTTTTCTCAGCCCATTCAACTTTGAACCCAATCCCTGGGACACTCAGTCCAGATTGGAATGAGCAACCAACACGTTCAAAAGCCGTTCTGTCTTCACACCCCTATAAATCTAACCAAAAGAACAAAGTTCTAGATGCAGATGCTAAATGTGAAATCAACCCTATGGCTGGTGGAGTTGTAACAAATTCCAATGACATTCAAGTTGTTTGAGAAGCCATTCGTGTTACCGAAAGTGACAGAGTTCCACATAGCGCTGCTACTGCGATTTTAAACCTTCTGGAACATACGATAGTATCTAAAATTGAATTGATGGATGGAGAATTGATAGGTTGTTATGGCATTAAAGTGGTCTTGTAGCGCGGTAGCGAGACGTGTCGCGGCGTGTCATCGGAACGCAATGAAGATTTATGAACAGACCTGTACTGTGTACAGTCGGGAACACATATCGCATTTTGTGCTGATAATTCTGTAGTAGGATATTAATCTTGCTGTACTTTCTGATGTTGTAATATTTAGTGATCATTTACTCAGAGATGTTGTTCTTGTCATTTGTCTAACTGTATTAGGATGTTGGTAATCTTTGAAGGTGGCAGAACACACACGCTGAGCAAAACGCTGTTAGGTCTGTCGAGTATAAATTAAGAAAATACATTATTATGTTGCTTGCCTTGTAGCCTATTATCTATCTATATATCCTATTTTCTACACCTATAATCAGCTTAATATACAAAACTCTTCAAAAGATATCAAAGGGTTTCAATTACAAATGGATTTTTTAGATCCTGTTCAGAATGTTAAATAAAATCAGTAATTTGGAAGATGATAAGATCATGGAAACAAATTTCATAGAGAACATTAAAATCAAAATTTGTAATAATATTTTTATAATCGACATTTTATTTATTCCCTTAAAACGCTGAAAAGCATTTTAGTATACCAATATCATCCCCGTTAGCACTGAACATGTTATTTATGTTTCGTTGTTAAGCATAAAGTGACAATAGAAACTTTTCACGAGCTTCTACCTACATCAAAGCACACGGCGGCAGTGCTATTAACTATTTATGCACTAGTTGAAAGTGTTGAAACCGTGTTGAGAGGATTGAATCTCCAATCACGTATAGTGTAGGGGTACCCGACAATTTATTTAGTTTTGACTGATACGTTAAATGGCAACGTATAAGTTTTTTAAATAACTTTTATTACTTGTAACGAGTACCTATCTCGAAAAGAAAACGTATGACATGGCAAGTGACGCCTGAAAATTATTAAAACTTATCAAGCTAATTTGAATTTTTACTTTGAGCCTGCTTTCATTTTCTTATCCTGTTTTGGTTGTTTCACAGGATGTTTCCGCACTATAAAATTGGTTTTAATATTTACAACATTTTTAGTACTAACCTATATAAATTAGAATTAGAAGCGGGATTTTAATCTCTTTCTTTATCTACTATAAAGCAAAGCATTGCACAATATACAAATTACTATTGATATGATATTCTGTTCCACCTTTTTTACGAGGACGCATTCGATACTACCCACTGCCATGATGTCCTAAAAAATTATTCGATTTTATCAAGCGTTATAGTACAAGTAGACCCCTTTTTATTTTTATGCTAGGTTTAGGGAGGTATATAATCCGTACAGTGTGAAAGGGCCCTGCTGTTTTATTCAAAATGTGCATTCGTTATTTGCAGAGGGGTGCACGGCGCAATTAATTTTACACAAACACGTGAGCACCGACGCTTACAAATTATAAACATGGCGTATAGAAATGTTTTCAGGTTGTCTACTTTGTGCATACTTTCGTTTTCTTTTTTGAAGGGATATAAAAAATGTTTTTACGATTTCAAGCTTCTTTAAATATTTTGTTATTAGCTTTTTTTACTTGAATGGAGTAGCAGACGAGCATGCAGACCACGTAGTTCTAAGCGGTCGCTGCAGCCCATGTATATCTACATACAACCACAAGCAAGCATGAGTAAGTCTTGTCTGAGGTCGTATACAGTTGCGCTGCTACTCCGGAAGCTGATGGTCGCCTCATGTAAGTTCGACAAGTGCACCTTTCCACTGTAACACAATAAAATTGATTCACGGCAGACGTAGGTACAGCGGAGGTACTAACCCGGGCGAACCACAAAAGTTCTACCGCCTACAAATTTTTTTCAGTGTAAGTATTTATGCAGACGGCTTTATCGGCTTAGAATACAGGAAGAGGGTAGACTCCTTGCGACTATCAATTCTACCTAAGTATCAACTCAAATTTCATAAACATGTTATAATCTTGCTGAGTACGTAATATTACCACAGTATTTATAGTTTACCCGTATAACAAGAATTATACATTTTCATTATTTTAGATCAACACGCTTGTCCTTATGATTGCAGTCTCTTGGACCGTAGCCTTTAGAACTGAAGAAATTGCTGTTTTTATCTACTTTCTTCCAAAATTTTGAATTACATTTTTAATAAGTATAGTGTTTTTTTTAAATTTATGTAAGATTGTTTATATCTTTAGCTGCTGTGAAGATATTGATGTTATATTTCATACGACAAAAAGCTAGGTTTAGGCACGTCGGCAGAATTGGCCAGCGTCTATCAAGCTACCCTTGCGGGAGTCGAGCTTTTTGGTCGCTTGCCAAGGCTGTCGAAGGTAACTTCTGTCGGTCGTCTCTACCATCTTTACGCAAACCGGACGATACTCGGGCTCACACGGCAAAAGGGAAAGCCGATCTCCTGGGTACCCTGTTTGCCTCAAACTCGACTCTAGACGACGACGGAGGTGCCACACCGCCGACCATCAAGCAGTGTGAGAGCTCGATGAAGGACGTGCGTTTCACTCAAAAGGCCGTCAGACGAGCTCTGCTAGCCCTCGATGTCAAGAAGTCGAGCGGGCCGGATGATATCCCCGCGATCGTATTAAAGACGTGCGCTCCCGAGTTGGCTCCCGTCTTAACGCGCTTATTCTCGCTTTCCTACACCACTAGTATAGTACCGTCTTCGTGGAAGGTAGCCCTAGTACACCCAATCCCGAAAAAGGGTGACCGCAGTGACCCGTCCAACTACAGGCCCATTGCGATAACCTCCCTGCTCTCTAAGGTGATGGAGCGTGTTATAAATACGCAGCTCCTTAGGTACCTCGAGAAGCACCGGTTGATCAGCGATCGTCAGTATGGCTTTCGCCAGGGCCGGTCGGCCGGTGATCTCTTGGTATACCTCACACACCGCTGGGCTGAAGCCGTCGAGGGCAACGGGGAGGCTCTGGCAGTCAGCCTGGATATCGCAAAGGCCTTTGACCGGGTCTGGCACAGGGCCCTTCTAGCGAAGCTTCCATCTTACGGTCTTCCCCTGAGGCTATGCAACTGGGTGGCAAACTTTCTGTCTGAGCGGCAGATTAAGGTCGTTGTTGACGGATGCTGCTCAGATATGAAACCCATTAATGCCGGTGTTCCCCAAGGCTCAGTACTGTCTCCTACACTCATTCATTCTGCATTCATTCTGCATATCAATGACATGCTGCAACAATCACGCAGTATACATTGCTATGCAGATGATAGTACGGTAGACGCACTATACACCTGTCGAGCCAATGCCTCTCGGTCACAAGTGGAGGAAAGTAGAATCAAACTTGTGTCTGAAGTCGAGAACTCTCTGGAGCGGGTCTCGGAATGGGGTCGACTTAACCTTGTCGAGTTTAACCTCACGAAGACACAAGTTTGCGCGTTTACCGCTAAAAAAACCCCATTTGTTATAGCGCCCAAGTTCCATGGTACCGCGCTCACCGTCGGTGAAAGTGTCGGTATCTTGGGAGTTGACATTACGAGTAAAGTGCAGTACCGGAGTCATTTGGAGCACAAAGCCAAATTGGCGTCCAAAAAGCTTGGTGTCCTCAATAGGGCGAGGCAGTACTTCACTGCGGGGCAACTCCTGACGCTGTACAAAGCCCAGGTCAGACCCCATATGGAGTACTGCTCTCATCTCTGGGCAGGAGCACCAAAATACCAGCTACACCCATTTGACTCTGTTGAAAAGCGCGCAGTCCGAATCGTCAACGACCCAAGATTGACTGACAGGCTAGAACCGCTCAGCTTGCGAAGAGACATAGGCTCGCTCTGCGTGTTCTACCGACTTTACTATGGTGAGTGCTCCGAGGAACTTTTCAGACTAATGCCTACATCACCATTTCATGATTATACCACCAGACGAAGGTTAAAGTTCCACAGGCACCATCTGGACTCGTGGCGGTCCTCCACAGTCCGCTTTGCACGCTCCTTTTTACCACGGACGTGTAGGTTATGGGACAACCTTCCAGCTGAGGCATTCCCAGTGGACTATAACATGGGGTTCTTCAAGAAAGCTGTAAAAAAAGCACTCCTCCAAAGCCGGCAATGCTCGGGTGGCTCCCCTGGGGTTGCCCGTGTCCATAGGCGACGGTGATCGCTTAACATCACGCGGCCCGTCTGCCTTTTTGTTCGGTTTACATATAAAAAAAAAAAAAAATACGAGTAATATCCCATTGCTGTGGATAAAAATTTCAGATATTTTTGGAACTAATAAAAAGTATAGACATTTTTTAAGTTTGCGAAAAACCAATCGTGAAAAATTAAACTTGTACGAACAACTTTAAAGATAATAGACAGCCTCCGTGGCGTAGTGGGTGATGAGCCGACTGCGAAGCGTGAGGTCGTGGGTTCGATTCCCACCCAGGACAAATATTTGTGTGATGAACATGACTATTTGTTCTGTGTCTGGGTGTTAATTTATCTATTTAAGTATGTATATAAAATTATATATGTATGTTTATCAGCTTTCTGATTACCATAGCACAAGCTCTGCTTAGTTTGGAATCAGATGGTGTTGTGTGAATTGTCCAAAGATATTTATTTATTTATAACAAATAAATAAAAAGTTTTCATTTAATACAGAAAATATAAAGAACAAGATCTTAGGTGCAACCAATCGGTCTATATCACTTTATCCAGAACTTTCAGGAGGTATAAACTAGTAACAAAAGGACCAACATCACGTAAACTAGAATAACCCAATAAATTACACATACGTACAAGCGACAATAATTGCCAACTCATAAAGCATACTAATCCGACACTGCCGGTGGCGTTCATTACAAATGTCACCGTTCAAAGAGAAAATTGATTTACAACACTGCATTACGCCATTATTTTATGACGCGAGAACGCTCCGAAATAAAATACTAACAAACATACCGGCATCCACGACTATTATACCAACACCAATTTATACGTCCTGTACAAGAAAGTTTCTGTCACTCTTATTCCAGTGACGCAAAGCTCGATTTGCTTTGGCAACTTTATAGAGGGTGTACAATAAATGTGTCTTTGGCCGTCATAAAAGGAATAAAATACGGGCCACAAAGAATAAATGTTGGTAAGCGCTGTAATGTCTGTCAACGTAAAATATTGTATCCTCTGAGCGGGCAGTTCAAATTGCGGCTATTGTCGTATTAATCTCGGTTGGGATAGGAAGTCTGTTTACGCTTGGCACGTCATTTGGAATTATGACATTATTGTATCGTATATTAACAATGTGTAATAAAATAAATCATTATATTAATCTTCAGTATCTAGACTAGAACGTGAGTGGTCTATAAAGCTAAGTAAAGATTAGTATTCGCCCAATGCATATTCGTATTATGTGATGCTCATATTAGATGTTTTTTCTTACAACCTTTTTATGTCCCACTGCTGGGCACAGGTCTCCTCTCACAAGTAAGTAGGATTTAGGCCATAGTCCACATAGTGCGGATTGGTGGACGTTATGCTTTCGAGAATATGAATTTCTCTCGGGCATGCAGGGCGATGAAGAACATCGTAATCGATTAAATATCACGATATTTTCCATCACCGTGGAATTATGTAAACGTAATATAATTAGATGGGTTAATTTGTAGATATTTCAGGTTCCATCAGCCCACAATCAGCATCGCCATCAAGAGAAATGAACCTAATTAGGACAAATTTAATGAGCTCAGTATAAGGTGAAAATGATGTATATAATTAAATGGCTTTAACCCTTGTTTCGTCTCAGTACTGGGCACGATTTTCTTCCTGTTGAGAGGCCTAGAGTTTACCAACACGCTGATCCAACGCGACGAGAGTTGGTGAAGATTAGGGTTATAGCCGCTGTCAAATGTTTACAAAGAACCGATAAGGCCTCCGACATAGTTTATCGACTGCTATCTTTTTTTTATTTCGGAGGGGAAACCTTCAAAAGGTACCCAACAACTTGGGAGAAGATACCGGGTTATATGGAATTTGTACCGCAAAAAAATCCCCCTCGGTGGCCTGCCTCTGCGCTTGGGGAGCACTCTGGGATCTTCATTGGAATGCACAGGTGTCCTCCACGCGCGGTACCTCAGAACGGGCCCATCTTCGGGAGAGCAGATGCGGTCTCCTGCACCGTCAGGCGCCCATAGCGGCATGCGGCCACGCCCAAACCGTCGGGGCTGCTGGCTGGACGGGTCCCACTCTGACCGTCCGCAACCCTTTTAGTCGCCTCTTACGATCAGGCAGGGGATACCGTAGCTCTATTCTTAATTCCGAAGCTACAGGGACTTATCGACTGCTATATAGCGATAACAATCGGGACTGACAAAGATCACGTATCATTCAGAGCATGGAAACGCGCATCAATTTGCTACTAGCGGTCGTGTAGATCGCTCCCGTTCTACGCCAACTGCAGGGCCATGCATGATCTCCACATTTTGAGCTACATTTTCAGATTACAGCATTGACAATATCATCACGCATTAGTTTTTTCAATTACATAGGTTTGAAAGTTAAACCTATAATGGGTGTAAATACGTCTATATGCGTGTAAGATACCTAGTTGAACAAGCATGTTGATCGCCTGTTATTTATCTCTGTTAAGATTATGCCTGAAAAATATTTTACAGTCAACATGTTTACAATTTTACAAGACAATACCTTAATAAACTGCAGATGTATTTAAATCAACAAATTTCAATTAAACTTTAAAATAACAAAAGTTTCAAATTAAATACCCCATTATTTACATAAAATAAAATAAATATAGTGCAACAAAGCGTTTAAATTAATTATTCACAAAGGTTCATTTGTGTACAATGAATAATAAAATATTCAAACAGCTCTGCAATTAATATAATTTATTTCTCAGCATACCGTATGACAATTATTTCCATTGAATTCAGAAACAAAGAGAATGGATTATTTTAAAAATGGAATGACACAGACATTGTTTCACGTCAGAGTTTACCTGTAAATTTAGAATAATTACAATTATATTAAAGAAACCAAGTTCGCGCGCCCAAATTGAAGCATGTTGATTGGTGCCATTAATGGCACCAAACGCTGGGCCGCTCCGTTATCACAACACTTTTTAAAAACAAAAGAAGTCTAATAAAATAATTCACTGTGTTTTCAATATTTTGTAGTATTTTATCGTTAATTTGGTCAAAAAAATATTTTGTTTGTCAAATGTGACAGCTGTAGGAATCTATTTATTGCTTCAATTTTGACAGCGCGCTTGTATAAAGACACTCATTCTATACGTATTTATTCTAAGCCTGTAATTTTTTTTATAAAATAACTATCATGACCGATGATGAAATATTAGTAAAAAAATACGTCATTAGTATTTATTCTTTTTTAATTTTTTGAATGAACCAGAATATAATAATATCTTGTGTCATATTCCACCTTGCCTCCGGAGAACTAAGCACAAAAATGTGTTATTTAGGTGTGCTGAAAATGTATTCTGCCAGTGTCAAGCTCATTTTGTATTGTTTCAATGCTAATTTAGTCAAACATCGTCGTGTTATAACTAAATATAGCTAAATCTTAAAAAAACTATTAATATAGCTAAATTTTTAAGATATTGGAAGTATTCATATTGTTTTTGCATGAACTTATTTATTGAGGATTTCAATTTATTTTTGTGTAATAAAATAATTGAAACTGATTTTATTTACAACTTTCATAATAAAAATAAACAGAGTTATTAATAATATAATTAGTCTAACTAGGTATATACAATTACATTTAATAAAAAAACTGTACATAATAATAACTGTAATAAAAAATATAAATGTTTATAAATAAAAAACTAATTAACTTCTAAAATATCCGAGTTCGGCATCAACGCTGGCAGCATTTCCCCGTTGTTTTTTAGGATTTGTTTGGACTTCAATGATTTTATTTGACAATCGTTACGTGTTCAATCAACAATAGTTACGTACTTAAGATCGTAGATCAAATTTATTTATTTATTTATTTATTGATAAGAAAAACGGTTATACACCAATTACAAATTCTTAACACTTAACAATTGTCAATGCCATAAAAAAATTACATGGTTAACAAACACAATTACTTGACAAAAAAAGAAATAAAATAAAATTCGCAACAAACTTACAGACATACTGTCACTATTTTAAATACTTGCAAGAATTTTATAATGGCAGTATAAGTTGCTTATTAATGCGACATTCATTACTGCCTCGATAACAATTGTAATGTTACATTGTTTGCTATATTACCATTTAATTATGTAATTAGTGGGAAAGATCCAGAAGGTTTTTATGACAATTGAGCTATTACACGGAGACCTATGTCACCTTTGTTTCTATACAACATGAAAGATAAAGAAAATAAAAATAGAGAGTATTTTTGTTTTCAACCTTTTGTAGCCCACTGCTGGGCACAGGATTTCTCTAAGAGACATTAAGGCCGTAGTCCACCAAGCTGGCCAAGTGCAGATTGATGGACTTCATGCTTACGAGAAACTATAAGTTTCTCTCAGGCATGTACGGTGATGGAAAATATCACTTTATAGGTACAATAGTATATATACATAGAATTTAATTTGAAAAAATCAAGTAAGTAGGTATTACAATATGTATTTTCAATCGCCGTGGACCATACGCACATTATAAATTTCTATATCAGAGCTTCGGAGAGAAAATTTTGGTTTTGATTTTGGCCTGCGAGTATCGATAGGTATATAAAAAAACTTACAATTTATTTTATAGCTTTATTTGGAAATGTGTTTTAATTAGCTATTTATTATTATTTATTGGCTATTTTTTATACATGAGCTTGAGTCCTGCACTTAGGCCACAAAACACCTATTTATATTTAGATATTTGGAATCCACACCTTGACTTAAAGAAAGATAATGGGAGAGTTCCAAAATATAGTTTTACGTTCAATCCAGTAAGCAACGCATCGACATTATAAGCCAAAAATTAAGTCCCGGGTTTGATTATTATCAGCGAGTCAGATGATGAATTTAAATTTCTCTTTTAAATCTGTATTTTGTGTTTCTGTGTTAGAGTGTGTCTATGGTACCCACGCTACAAGGAATCCTAGAGTGAGGTTATGAGTGTTTAGCTTCATTTATTTATTTATTAATATTAATGAAAATAGTGTCAAGTAGAAAAAAACGCGCATGGCCCTGCGGTTAGCGTAGAACGCAAGCGATCTATGCGACTAAGGCAAACGGGCGCGGTCGGGTGTGAGATGGGTGACCGCTAGTGGCAAAAAATTTCATTCGCATTTCCGTGCTTCGGAGGGCACGTTAAGCCGTCGGTCCCGGTTGTTATCGATAAATAACAGTCGTTAAACCTTGTTGGAGGTCTTATGGGCGGTTTGAAAATATCCGACAGCGGTTGGCCACTAACTCACATTTCCACCAGCCCACATTCGAGCAGAGCAGCGTGGTGGAGCAAGCTCCAGGCCTCCGCAATAATGCGGAGAGACCTGTGCCCAGCAGTGGGACGTATAAAGGGTTGCAGACAATGTCAAGTGACATTCGCAAGTCCTAATTATTTCAGTTGTTACACCACAAAAAATTAAATTCGATTCGTAATATACACCTATTTACTACCTACTCATTGTCAGTGCCTGTTTAATATTTATCAATACTCCACAAGAAACACAATTGAAATTAAAGTTTTTAATTGCATTTACTGTCAGTCGGCGATACATATGTCGGCTTATAATTAAACAATCAAATTTTTTGTGGCACAAGTGTAAAGAAGAAAGCGAAGAGAAGTATTAAAATAATCAAGAGCAGCTCTAATCAGAAGATAAAACAATACTAAGAACCTAGTAAATAAATCAAATATTTAGTTATAAATTGAAACAATTGAAAGAAAAGAAGTTAAAATTAAGGAATCAACAAGCAAGGCGATATTTTTTAGAAATTCATGAAATATGCAAACTTTTCTGTTGGTACCCCTACAGTCTACACCATCGATTACACCCATAATTGGATATTGTTTATATCGATCTAAATAATGCATGAATATGCATGAAATGTATTGTATCGAAGTACAAATATAACAAAACCGTTTGCTAGAAAGGGACCACAACCTATAAAAATACTTTGTTTTTAATTTAATATCAATTTTGATTTAAAGTGTCAGCACGAAAACTATACTCTTATTTTGTTTACAAATACAACATACACAATATTAATAAACTTCTTAGTAATTTAATTGTATTTTTATTTAAACAACAACGCTTATGACGACCCGCGTGGCGTAATGGTTGCCAATGGTTGCCATGCCGGACTGCCGATCGGATTCCAGGTGCGATTCCCGGCGAAGCAGAAATTTGAATGATGAGTTTAAGTTTCTGTTCTCAGTCTGGGTGTTTGTGTTTATGTATTTGTATGTGTCCATGGCACCAACGACACGGGGTTAATATCTACCTTGCTGTGTGGCTATGAGTTTGAAACTTTATTTATTTCTTTCTTTCTTTTAGCTCCTATCGCTTGTACCATACCTTGTCACCTTGTCGCTTTGTCGCACGTCATTATGTTTCACCTTTGTTTCGATACCAATCAATTGTCATTATTCG
The DNA here is from genome assembly GCA_911387765.1 of Pyrgus malvae. Taxonomy (NCBI): domain Eukaryota; kingdom Metazoa; phylum Arthropoda; class Insecta; order Lepidoptera; family Hesperiidae; genus Pyrgus; species Pyrgus malvae. The sequence continues at coordinate 28,111,158 of OU426950.1, read as the reverse complement.
TTATTAGCGCAGTGATTAAACTGTCGTGACATGTCATTTGGAACAATGTCATATCATTTCGAGAATGTCACATGTTCTGTTTCCCATTCGACTGATAGAATAACAGTTGCTAATAAATTTTCTTTGTGACTTTTTAATAAGTGTTATTAAGTTAAAAAGTACCAATTGGCATAAGTAATGTGTGTCTTAATTCTATTTCTATTGTCTTTTAAGTATTAAGACGTTTTATAGAGTATGTTTACTTTAGCCTTTGTTTGAAGATTTGATATTGAAGTAATTTATAAAAAGATTTTTTATAACGTTTCACACTCATAGTCCGACAGCAGGGTACATGTACCCTGTGTCGTGAGTACCATGGGCACATATAAAAACAGAAACACAAAGACTCAGATCGAGAACAGAAATTTAAACTCATCTTTCCTGTTTCGCCGGGAAATGAACCCGGGACCCTCCGATTAGCAGTCCGGCATGGTAACCATTACGCCACGCGGGTCGTCATAAGCGTTGTTGTATTAATAATAATATAATAAAATTGCTAAGAAGTTTATTCATATTGTTTATGTGGTATTTGTAAACATAATAAGAGTATAGTCTTCGTGCTAACACTTTAAATCAAAATTGATGTTAACAATTTCGCCACACGGGTCGTCAATAAGAATTGGACAATACATTCGTTATAAGATTAATGGAGGGAGATCCGGATCGACAAGGACCAGATATTGATGGGTAAAGGGGGGACCTCCGGTTCGCTATGACCAAAAATGGTGGAATAAAGGGTGGAAAGGAGGGTGGTCCCCCACTGCGGGTGTAGGAATTGTGGACTGTAAGTTGCGGTTTGAATTAATGGTGGAAAAACGAGAAGGATTGATAAAGGGAGCAAACGCACTAACCTTGCTTCTCTCTTCTTCTCTTGCCCGGGAACTGGTGTTGTCCTTCACACTCACTATTATAGGTACCTATTAATCACTAAACTATTAACAGCGGTGATGGTGGCGATGCGGCGAGTCTGATGACCACGTGTTAGGTGGCTTGCGGTGCGGTTGTCACTAGAGGACTTGCATACGCGTCGGCGGCGTGCGCGTCGGCGGCGGGACGAAGGCAGACTGAATTGATAGATCTTCCTGATCCATATTATGTAATAGTGCGCTTGCGGGAAAGAGAGGGAGGGTGAAGGGGAGGGAGGTGAAATGACTTAATTGGCGCGAACATCCCCCCGGCCTTGAGGTCTCCTCAAATAGCGAATTAAAAAAAATAAACATAAATATATACAGCGGAGTTAATATCATATAGAAAAAACTATATATGCGGTGAACAGAGGCGATGCGATGAATATAATTAGTAAATTAATAAAAATATTATAATAGCGGGATGAGAATTTATACTTAAACTATAACTTATAAAATATAAACTACATAGGCATATAGAAATATTATTGTGTTGGTAGAGGGCAAAGTCTAACAATGGGCCGCTGCAAAGTGGAGCTCTTAGTCTTCACTTGTGCAACGCGCACCACACCATCCCTACCAGGAAACAGTTCAGTGACGACGCCTAGCGGCCACTGAAGAGGCGGAGCGTTATCCATATCGATAAGAACAACGGTTCCTACAGAAATGGAATTAATAGAATGTTTATTCCACTTTTCTCTTGCTTGTAGTGTATGTAAGTATTCTGATCTGAAGCGCTTCCAGAATGACTGAACTATCGAATCAAGCAATGAAAAACGTGATAAAAGATTAATGCGTTCTTTACTAAGATCCGCGGCGGGTAAACATCCAAGTGGATTAACAGCGAGGAAATGCGCGGGCGTAAGTGCAGTAGGTTCCGCCGGATCGCTACTTAACACGTAAAGCGGTCGTGAATTTAATATGCGTTCGACCTGAGTGAGGACAGTAAGCAACTCCTCATACGTGAGGATTTGCTTACCTATGACGCGAAATAAATGATACTTTACTATCTTTATATTTGACTCCCAAAGCCCACCAAAATGTGGAGCGTTTGGAGGGTTAAGTTTCCAAGTGATGCGGTTATCAGAAAGGACCCGATCAAATACTTTACAATATTCGTCTGAACGTAAAAAGGAATGAAGTTCCTTCAAGTATGAACGCGAAGCAATAAAATTAGTAGCGTTATCACTGGTGAGTCATCATCATTAACGATCTGCGAATAAATCACGCAGCCATATGCCCTTTCACTGGCGTCGGCGAACGCGACTAGCGAGACTTGCGAATTTTTATTTATACCCATATGGCGAGGAAACTTTAATTTCGATATCAAAGGTAACTCTGAAATATATTGTTGCCATGCAGTGACAACGTGAGCGGGCGGAGCCTGGTCCCAGTCAAGTTTGAGAACCCATAAGGTTTTAATGAGAAGCTTAGAGAAAAGAATTACTGGACCCACGAGCCCCAGAACATCATACAAGCGAGCGGTTGCGGATAAAATAGAACGCTTGGTACAAGCGAGCGGCGGCGGCGAAACTAGAAAAGAAAAACAATCAGTTGCGGGGTGCCAACGAAGACCCAATACCTTAAAAATACTTTGGTCGTCGAATGAGACCTCGTCAAGCTGACGGTGCGTTGCGGGGATGTGCTGTAAAAGCTCTGAACTGTTACTAGTCCACTTAACCAATTCAAATCCTCCACACTGAAACATTTGAATTAGTTCAGTGGCTACGTCAACGGCGCTGTTGACGCAGGGCGCGCAGGACGCGATATCGTCCATATAAATATCTCGCTCGACCACCGAAGCAGCCAGAGGATAGGACTCCCTCTCCTCGGAAGCCAACTGACGTAATGTGCGTAGCGCAAGAAAAGGCGAAGAGCGTAAACCAAAAGTCACACGATTAAATTCGTATGTTTGTATGTCTTCCTCATTAGAAAAGCGATAAAGAATGCGTTGAAACGCGCGGTGCGATTTTTGTACTTCAATGCATAAATACATTTGTCTAACGTCGGCAAAAAAGGCGATGCGATAAACTCTTACGTTTATTAAAATATTAAAAATATCAGACTGTAAATTTTGCCCACTATGTAAAATATCATTTAATGAAATGTCATTATCTGACTTAGCGCTTGCGTCGAGTACTATTCGCAATTTAGTTGTACTTTTATCATTGCGTATGACAGGGTGGTGCGGGAGATAATAGCAAGGTTCCGTAAAATTATTTGAAACAACTAATGATAAAAAACCCTTGTTGATGTATCTTGAATAACGTCATTGTAGCGGGAGCGAAGATCGGGACATTTATTAAAACGTCTCTCTAGGAGCGAGAAGCGTTTTTTAGCGGTTATAAAAGAATCACCTAATTTATCAGGCGTGTCCTTGAAGGGCAGGGCGACAACATATCGTCCGTTCAAATTGCGACGAGTAGTGGAATTATAAATATTCTCACATTCCTGCTCATCAGGACTTAAATAAGTTTTTTGCGGCAGCTCCTCTAACTTCCAAAATTTTTCGAGCAAATGCGTGAGCGACGTTTGACTATTATCAATACGAGTAGGATAAGAAACTAAAGAACGCGGCATGCATGTAGGAAAGTCGATATCTGCGTCTCCCATTATTATGTATCCTAGTGACGTTTCTATGGCACTCGGCGATTGCGAATTAATTATTTTATCAGTTAACAAAATTTGTAAATAAGTGTTAACCCCTAATAAAACGTCAATGTCACCTGGTGTATGGAATTGATCGTCAGCCAAACGTAAATTATTTATATAATTAATTTTCGAAACGTCTATTAGCGACTCGGGTAATTGTCCAGTTATAGTGGGAACGACTAACGGTTCAAAATGATAAAGTTTATTTTCATCAAAGCGGGAGCTAAACTGCAAAGAAGTAACACCTAAAACCTTCTGCGATACTCCACCGATTCCTTGCGCCTCTTTAACTGGTGTTTTATTGGAGATCGGTAGGTATAACCGTTTGCAACACTGTTTCGTGATGTAATCGCATTGCGAGCCAGGGTCCACTAAACAACGCAACAAATATTGGTGACCGTATTTAGTACAAACTTTAATTTTCGCAGTCCCCAATAATGTAGTGCAGTGCGGCGCATTACCGCAATCGCGCGATACGTTACATGACGTGGATGCATTTTTTTCTCCTGGACCTTGTTCTACCGAAGGCTGATCGACCTTATTCCTACTACTAACAAAATGAAGTAGCGTATGGTGCGAGCGGGAGCAATACCTACATCTACGCTGTGACTTACAAAAAGGAGTGGCGTGTTTATTACTTAAACAATTAGTGCAACATTTATTTCGTTTTACAAAATTGTACCTGTCCTGTGCATTTATTTTTAAAAAATGCGGACAGACAAATAGGTGTTCGTGATCACCCGATTTACAGAAAATACATGACCGAGACGAATCGGTATTAATAAAAGTTTTGCTTATATTTTTAGCGGGAGCGGGAACAAAATTACCTTTAATTTTATGGTTGTTAGACGTATGCGAAGTATTTATTGTATGGCACAAAGCCCTATTCTGGTCATGTAAAAACTGAACCAAAGCGGAATATTTAGGTATATTTACGTTGCGACATGACATTTCAAACGACTTTACGGTATCGTTATCTAATTTTCTAAGCGCGATATTTAGAAATAAAAAATCAGATATGTCATCAATATTAAGTTGCTTAAGAGCGTTAATAGAAGCATCAAATTTATCCATAAATATTTGATAACCAGCGGATGTGTTAGTGTTTACGTTCTTCAGTTCTAACAGCTGACTGACGTAGGTAGTCGCGAGCGCACGCTCGTCGTTATATCTACGTATGAGCGCGTTCCATATCACAGAATAGTTTTCAGCGGTAGGCATTAAGCCTGAGCAGATTGATAATGCCTTATCACTAAGTTTACTAACAAGATAATAAACGCGTTCAGCATCTGTTAATTGCTGATTATCATGAACTAATGTTTTAAATTGTTGGTAGAACATAGACCAGTGTCGTATGTCCCCATTAAAAGAAAGTAATTCTATGGGCGGAAGCGACGGTATAATTTTTGTAGGTAAACTATTCTGTAATTTACTTGAAGATGAAGCGTTTAATTTTGACACTTGACTTTTAATACGACTATATAGATCATGAAAGGATTTCCACGATCCGAAATCTACTTGCGCGTTCGGATTTAATTTTAAATTTGTAACATTATAAGATTCTAACGTGTCCTTGAACTCGGTACGCAAGTATTCAAGGTCAGATGCCGTGTCAAGAAATGTGTCCTGTTCGTCTGACGAACTTGATGCACTTACAGATAAATCATAAATTTGTTGTAAACGTTCGTAAATAGCATTTCGTTTTGCAATTAATATTTTCAAACTAATTTCGTCATTTGAAACCGTTTCAGATACAATTTTACCTTTAGTAGACATTTTGTCGTGAACAAGATAAATCAGTTAAAACAGTTGAAATTATAAAAATTATGTATGGCGTAATGAATGAATGATTACGTAGGTAGTTACTAGCGAAACAACGATCGCCGGTCGCGTCGGTTCCAGTTACAATATGGCGGACTTCAATTAATGAAAAATAGAATGCGTACCTATGAGGTGTAATTTCGATTACAAATATAGGTAAATAATGGTGCGAATGGTGCGGTGCGTTGCAAAAATAATAATATACCTACGTGAGCGGTGCGTTATTAATATGCGGGATATAAAATAATCGTAGATATAATACTTATTTGCAAAAATAAATAGCGGATGGTGCGGTGTGTTTTGCAAAAAGAATATTAAACCTACGTGAGCGGTGCGTTATTAATATGCGGGATATAAAATAATCGTAGATATAATACTTATTTGCAAAAATAAATATGAATAGGCACTTATAATATATTACATGAAATACATATGTATGCGTATTTATGAGATTAAATAATTAACCCGGGTGATGTGACCAAACTATTGGCTCGAAATGCGGCTCGACTGGACCAAAAAATTGGAGGGAGATCCGGATCGACAAGGACCAGATATTGATGGGTAAAGGGGGGACCTCCGGTTCGCTATGACCAAAAATGGTGGAATAAAGGGTGGAAAGGAGGGTGGTCCCCCACTGCGGGTGTAGGAATTGTGGACTGTAAGTTGCGGTTTGAATTAATGGTGGAAAAACGAGAAGGATTGATAAAGGGAGCAAACGCACTAACCTTGCTTCTCTCTTCTTCTCTTGCCCGGGAACTGGTGTTGTCCTTCACACTCACTATTATAGGTACCTATTAATCACTAAACTATTAACAGCGGTGATGGTGGCGATGCGGCGAGTCTGATGACCACGTGTTAGGTGGCTTGCGGTGCGGTTGTCACTAGAGGACTTGCATACGCGTCGGCGGCGTGCGCGTCGGCGGCGGGACGAAGGCAGACTGAATTGATAGATCTTCCTGATCCATATTATGTAATAGTGCGCTTGCGGGAAAGAGAGGGAGGGTGAAGGGGAGGGAGGTGAAATGACTTAATTGGCGCGAACAATTAATATTCTGTTTTGATTTGGACATTGGACTTTGTTGTAATTCCTCAGTATCCTCAGTATTTCCAGCAAGTATGTAAATGTATTTCAATTGATCTGATTTAACAATGATAACAGGAACAGCAGCACGCATTAAAACTTTAGAACAACTCTGTTACGAACACTTATCACTTGTACAGCAGGAAAATTATTCAAATATTATTTTATAAAGATGTTTAGCCATACCTTATATGCCCATAACTTAAAAACATTTTCAAAGTTATGTTATGGCTACCAACTCTTCGCAAGCGTATATTATTTTAATTTTTATCTTCAAGAATACCATTTGTACTAGTCTTAATATCCCATTTTCGTTTTGAACGACATAAACGTAAGTACCATTCCCTAAGACTTAGGGCCTAAGTAATATAATTGAACGAAAAATCTTTTATTAACCTAAATAATAATTTGTAGGACAATATCCAAGAACCCTCTTTAAAACTGTGTTCTGTGCCAACAAATCTACCACAGTTGACATGACCACAGAATACATAATAACATCACTCATGCCGTAATAATAGTTTACAATGACTGTCACCCGTTTAACTGATAGTTATCTATGAATTCAATCGCATCGAGCAATTTGTGCATCCTGTTGCTTTTGAGGGTTGATAAATAAGCCTGCATTACTGTATTATTATATTTTGTTACGTATTTCAAGTACTTATATAATATTTTGTCGTATATGGTTCTGTCCTGGAAAACAGTTGAAAAATTATTCCTTTCCAATGTTAATTCCTTTTTTAAATTCATATTTGGTTTTACTAAGATTGTTTACTACAAGATGGTTGATAGATCTCATGCTGTTCGTTGAGAGGAGTAACTATTAATACTGCATTCATTATCTTGAAATGATTTGTGAGTATGAAAGTTTTGTAGGAAAATTTAAGGATTGCCACGCACATTCAAAGATTCATAGATTTTATTGAACATAAATAATAAATTAATAAACAATAACATTTGACCACTTATTCCTCAGAGTCTTACACAAAATGTCCCTATGGCGTGTCATGAAGACTACATTCTGGATTCATTTCCATCCTGAGAGGAAATCTGTTCCGAAAAGTAGAGTATAAAATAGGATTCAATACGTGCATAAGGTGTCAAGCAGTATATTTGTAAATGCTCAATAATAATTACGACTATAAACTTCCAAAACAGAGTAAGTGCCATCAATACTCATCTTACCACGATGCAGTAAAGAGAACAGCGCATTGCTATTGTTATTTCAGACATTTGGTTCTCAATCGCTAAAAATGCTGTATCCGGTACAAAACGTCAACAGAAACGAGTTTACGACATCAAATTACGTCAATAATAGCCGAGGGAAAACATTTGATGTAAAGTTCAGGTAGACGTATTTGCATAACAACCAAAACACGATCGATGTAACCCTTCAACTGACGTGTAAGGCGACGGCTAAATGGAGGCTGGTGACGAGCGAAGGCGGAAGCGGATAGGTGGAAGTCTCATACGATAATGTCGTTAACACATTTTTTTCTCCGCATTAGTTCCTGTATATTTACATATATTGTTATTTTCAGTTTGCCCAGTGAATTTTCACGATTTGTATTGTGTATAAAGGTAAAAAAAGTTACAAAAGCTAAACCACGTTTTAATTTTGGTTCTCGCACAAATATGTATGTTTAGTTTTTATAACATTTTTTTGAAATCAGAACTCAGATTTTTTTATATCCGTTTACTTATTTATTTAATTTTTTCACTCATATTATAAAATTAGACACTTCTTTGAGTTTTGTTGTGAAAATAACAAATACAGATTATGCTCCAGCGTTTTACTTATTTACAAATAATAATAAGAACTGTCTTCTCTAAATAACGTTCACAAAATTTTAAATGGTTTGTTAGTAAATGCATAAGATAAAAAGCTCTTTTACAAGCTGTTTATTTACATTACTATGTAATTGAATAGGACATGGTATGAATAATGAGTACTTCACAAGGTTTTATAATGATAATAAGATTTCACTGACATCTTTATCCTTTCTCATCTTCATTTGTTAAGTAGGAATTTAACTACCGTGCTTCCACCAAGACGAGCGCACCAAAGAGCAAAGGCTAGGAATATCTTTTCTGGAAGAGTTTCGCTTCGCTTTCATCCGCTATTATTACAATCGTTACTTTAAACAGAGTCTAAAAAAGTTTAAAAGGGAGCTAACCCTTCTAGTGCGTGTGGTATTGCATTATTCATCCCGGATAATATGTTAATTTACTTCACCTTATGTTTATGCTAATCGTAATTGGTTATTTCTATGCACGGATTACGCCACGGCGCATCAATCTTTCTCATCTTTCCTGACTTCCCCACGGCATTTACATAAAACATGGAATGTAACATCTGTCTGTTTATGCCCTAATAAATGTGATCAATAATTTGTTGACAAACCGTAAATATGTTGACATAATCTCGTAAATCAAATTTGTATAGGTAGGAATTGTACTTGGATCAATTGGTAAGTTTGATCGGAAACTATCACCCCTGCACCCATATCTGCCGTGAAGGATCCCATTGTGGTTCGATCAAATGTGTGTCAACCAAAATGTGATCTTGAAAAACATTAGACCTGTATCAGAATTGACTATCGTTGCGTGTAGATGTCTATGGGTTGCGTCGACCACTTAATACATTACCTGCATGCTAGTCTGCTGATCCATTTAAAGATAGTTTCATTTTTACCTAAAATTTAAATTTGGCTTTTTCAATAAGCTCATAGGCATACATATTATTTTCATTAATCAACGTTAGTAATTTACTGTTTTTTTAATTCTGAAATAAGACTTTTAAACCAATTAATCTAAATAATCATAAGTTCTAATTCACAGATTTAAATTTTAATGATTAATACAGGAAGGTATAATATTATAATCTTCTGCAAGATTTCTAGAGAGAGTCCATTCAAATATGTTTTCTATTTATTTAAATTGATTTTTCTTACTTTCTTACTTAAAATATATTATTCTTACTTTCTAAATTTACTTTTAAAAGAAGTATTAAGCGGTAAGTAAAACCAGTTGTAAAAGCTAGCCAGCCATAATAATATCTCAAATTTTATCTCAATTAATCTGACGATTTACCATTCCCCTCCAATTTTCTGTAATGGAGCAATTCATCACGTCTCACAAATATACAGTTTAAATTAAACGAGAAAAAGTGTGTTTTTCATTATAAGTTCTATGCATTGGTTAGGATTTAAATATGAATGGTTGAATGGGCATTGAAATGCACAAAAGTTTTAATGGTTCATGGTTATAATGTATTCTAACAGCGAAAAACATAATGTATAGAATATGCTTTTTTATCTTTACGTCTAAACGTAAACATAAAAGATACATAGAGCTAAGGCTAACGTTTTTATAACTTATAAATATAGATACCTACCTACTTTTATTCCAACAATAAACATATGACTTAGTACTTAAATTATACTGCAAACTAAAATTTCTAAGTCCCATTGTTTCTTAGACATTATGGTTGCAACTGCAACTTGCAACTACATTTGCACACTAAAATTTTGAGCACAGGTATCTATGTATGATTAATTAGATACCTAATTCTAGCTGTAGTACACTCCACCACGCTCCTCCAATGTAAATACCTAATTTTAAATAATAAAAGAGAAATTATATTAGAGCCAGCGGTGATTTTGTTTAGTATTGGAATTAATATTTTTAATACAAAAAATACTTATATCACTGATGTTGTAAAAAAATCATTCCGCGCTTTTTAGTGGTGATCGTAAGAGCAAATCATTTCGAAATACACAGATAGCTGAATAAGTACCTATAACATTCATAATTCGAAATTACGACGATAAAATTCTAAAGCTAACAACATTTAAGTGTTGGCAAAGTTGTTACTTTAGTTCGCCTCATCGCTACGAGATGGCGTTAGTAACACGTTACTTTCAGCAGAACTTGTAGAGTTTCAACTCTACGTTAGTAACCTAAGTTTATGGTTGCAACTATGAACATAGTCGTGACAACCTATCAAGACAGTTAATTTTATAGCTTCTGTGATTTATAACCATAAAACGTACTCAATAGTAAATTGTGAATTAATATTCATTCAATAGTTCCGACATTTTTATGACTACAATGATTCTTTATGAAGGCCAGTCGGACTCGCTTATAAAGGAGGACTAGCTTATACATATATCATAAATTGATGTTTGGTTCATAACAACAATAATGTATCTTAATACCTCATAATAAGGTTTTGTTTACGAAAATATCTCACAAATTGTTAAATGCCTAGACACCAAATGAAACCAAACAATCGCTCTTTAGTATGAAATATATCTAAGGATTTGAAGAGTACTTTAAATACTTACTAATTTTCTTAATAAGTTCTGAAAAAAATATCATCTCTTTTCTGATATTTTGATCCTTTTTTCAACTATAACATATTAGTTTCATTTTAAGATAGAAATGTATTTACAAAAAAGATATGTTGAAAGAAAGAACAATATTAAGAAAAGAAAAAAATTAGGTAACATAGAGAACACTCTGTAAAGTATGTTTCGATAATTGGTTATTTTTTAAATATTTCATTCAAATTAGTAAAATAACATTATCCAAATATGTATTTTTTACACATAGGTAATTCTGAATGCCTAAATAGAGGAAAAAAATACTCACTATCCAAGCTGGCTGTTGATAACATATTACTTCAAAATATTGGTTTAACAAAGTTAAAAAATGCTCAAATCAAAGGCTCTATAAATACTGACGATAAGCATAAATCTCTGCCAGAACTACTAAACACCCGGTATAATAAATTTTGAATAAATAAAAAAACTACAATATTAATAATTTTTATTTCACATTAAAAAACCCATCGCAATAAATCATTACTATTCACCGTAATAGCTTACAAAACACGAAGTTTTAATTAAAGTAATTAATGATAACATTTTCGTCATCGTAATGAAAAATAATTATGTTGTAAACATCATTAAACCTATCTGTAATATTAATTTTCTTTAAACACCTGCTAGCATCAACTGTTTAAATTATGTCTGTAGAAAAAAAAGGAAATATGGAGAAAGAAATTATAGTTGTAATAATTTAATGTATTTCAGATTTGTTAAAATAAGTAATGTAATGCTTTATTAAAGTGAAGTTAATTAGTAAAAGTTATGATTCCACGGGTTTTCACAGAAGCTTCAAAACAGTTAAATACTGTAAAAGGCACAATTCCTACTTCTGGGATTTTCAAGTTTTTCAATGCCAATGTGTTACATTAAATACGCCTGTGTATTTAAATTTTTTGTAGTCAATTCCTTAGTGCATCAGTACTTGTTACAGTATTAGATCTATGAATATTTAAATATCTATAGATAAAGATATTCCGTGAAGCTATTATTACTTAATTCAAAATTTTGTTAGCTTAGTTAACAATGCAGCAACACTTCTGATGATGCAATGTTTAAAATTAACCTGTGCCCTATTCCAAAAGGAATATTTTGCTTTTAACTAGGTACATAAATTCCATTATATTCAAGAAAATGCTATCAAAATCATAAAATAATTTCCATACTTTTTCTTTGTCTGGTATTTATAATCTGTTAAAGTTTAAAACCCGACATCTGTCTGACAACTGTAAATAATAAACCATCGTGATAAAAAGTAATGACTTTTTAACACGCAAAGCTTGATATTACTTGAAGTTCTTACGTTTAATTTATCACCTTTAATTACCACAAAGTAAAATCATAATTTAAAAGCATTAAAACAAAATAAGGTTTTAAAAGAGAAGAAAATAAAGTTGTTTATCAAAAAGATGACGAAAAAAATCAATTACTCGGCCCTCTGTTCGGAGCTACTCTATCACCTGTCGCTCTGCCTTTTCGTGCGACCAATTATGCTTTTGACAGTTAAATTTTCGACATGACATGGGCCTAATCAAAATAGCATTTATTAAAAAAGCAACATTTACAGGGTAGACAGCTCACGGCTTTTATTAATGATGCCTGCCTCGCGTGTATTAACTTCATCTTTTTGTGCTTTTCAATGAAGTCGAGCTGTTTTGTTGTACGTTTTTCTGATGTTTAAGGAACCTGTTGTATGATAGAAGAGTGATTGGTAACGGGTTGGCAAAAATAATTTGTCCTGTCAACAAAGAGCTCTAAGTAATTCTGTTGGAATCAATCGCTTTCTACGTGTGTTTTGTTAATATTGATTATCTTTCTCCACCAATTTAAGAAACAGAAAGTAGATGATCTTAAGCATGATGAAAAGATTTGATTTAGAGATAATTTGTATAAGAACTGAAGAAAAACTTTAGTGGAAATCAAATCTACCTACTTCGTTGTCGAATTCAAAATTCAGTATGTAACCATTATGAATAATAATCATCATTGTCTATTGTGAATGTTTCAAAAATTTTAATATCTCACAGTAGTTTATTATGATTGCCAAAATATTGGTTTATTTTCTTTTAACCAGTTTGTTATGTGTTCGGAGGCTATGGTCGTAGTTAACCCGTTCACGGTGAAACGGGTCATTTGGGTGGGCGGTAGTCAGCCGTTCGCGTGATTGCCGTCTTGTTTTATCACGCCAACTCTCAGTTGATTGACGTCTGTAATGTGTGCGTTAGTGGTACATTAATCAATCATTCCGCTCGGTTTATTACCGACCGTTCCGTAGTTGGAAAGCGGTTCTGTGTTGATGGCGTATAATTCATTTTTATGTTTGCGTTTAAAACGCTTTCTATTAGATTTATTGTCAGCGATAAATCTGCTTTGCGACCTGATTATGTGTTTCTAGTTTTAGATTATTCGAGCCTATTAGGATTTATGGACTTTATTACTGCCAAAATGTAGTGTTTTAATATGATATAAATGTCTACTCTAAGTTTATTGATTGTTACATTTTGATCTTTATTGAAAATGTGTTTATGAATTTTACAGTGAGAATTGAAAGAAAATACTTGGGTAATTTGCATGTAGATATTATATTTGAAATATTCCATTTATTATTAAACATAGATTGTTATTTACAACAAACATTTGGCTGTACATACTCTCCAGGCCTACACCCGCGGGTTACATAGTCCATCATCCAGTTCACTTATAAATACCTATTTTAAGATTGCACTAATCACTAAATTTGTCATGGCGATCACGCCTTAGATGAATTAGAGTCTATCGATATCACAGAAGAAAATTGGACAATACAACATTAAATAGTTCAGTTCTGTTTCTGACACTACACTTGTTTACTGGTGCACAGCCGCAGCACCAAGCCGCTGTCCATACATCGCATAAGGTGAATAGAACGGCCCCAGAGCAGGGTTAAAGGCACCATAAGGAGAGCCGCCTAGGCTTGCGGGCAGACCAGCCTTCGCATATGGGTGGTAGCGGCTCGCTGAGAGCGGGCTCAGAGGTGCCGTCGGGTAGGCGCTGCGCAGACCAGCCGTCGTGAACAACGGATTCAGAGGGCTCAGCAACGATGACTGCGTGGACGTAGCTGACACAGGGGTCGACCCGTCAGTGGTATGGCTTCTCAGGTGTTGAAGAAGTTCTTCGGAATTTCCGAACCTCTTTCCGCAGTACGACTCACCAACAATCCAATTGCAAACGTACGGTCGGCTGAGTTGGGGATAAGGGATGCTGCCAGCACCCTGCTGGGACAAAGCCATCGCCATCGCCAGGTTGTATTTCTGATGTTCGCACTGCGTGCAACCGGCGGGGCAGGCTCCGTTGCTCATTAACAAGTGGTGATTATTCACTGAGAATTGGCAACCAGTGCAGTAGGGGTCTTTGCACACTGGTACCAAAGTTTCTCCACCGGCGGGTGTCTTAACTCTTGCATATCCGAGGTATGGGTTTGGTGAGGAACCCGGGAATCCCGCTGCGGCAGCCAGCATGGCTGCATGGTGAGCACTAAAAGGAGCACCCGCATATGGTGGTCTAAATGCAGGATTGGCATGTTGCTCCATGCCAGGAGGGCAGCACAGCCCAGCGAGAGGGTTGAATCCTGGTAGCCCAGGCAGATTTTTAAAAGTGCCTAGGTGGTCTTTTCCATGGCCCAACACCTCCAATCCAGAGCGAATAATGGGACTTGTGCCCGACGATCCAGCGGGAGACTGTTTTTGTTCAGACGATGGGCTATTTTTTCCATTTTCAGTTGTTGGTGGCGTTGACTTACGGCCAGGTGTGCTTTTTCCAGATTTCCTATCATCGGAGCTGTCTGAACTCGCTTTGGACGAGGGACGAGTTTCTTCGGTTTTCTTGGTAACAACATTGGTTTCGTAAGGTTTAAACGCTAAATGCTTATTTTCCGGGGTTGAACGCGGTTTATCTTTAATCACGGTAGGGGAGGTACGACTAATTGAATCACTGTTAACACTGTTCACTGGTTTCTTCTTGTCAAGCGGCGGCAAGAGCGGCTTGGTCGGTGTTGTGTCCGCGCCGATTTGGCTACAAGTTTGAGCCAAAAGCGCCAGCGGACTTTTCTTAGAATCCAACTGTAACAAAGAAAACATAAATTATAATAATTTTCAATAACAAAATTTACTTTTACAGATTTAAAAAATTCTAAGTTTTCTTTTTTAATTTTTATAAAAAATAATACTTACAGAAGATGACAGAGGAGCCAGATAATCAGGCTGAAGATATTGATTAGGATTAGTGGTCATCATTCCTCCGTCTTCAAGCACGACCATTTGGAGATAAACTTTCACGATCACTTATAAACTTCACTGCGTTCACTGTCGGCTCTGTCAACACAACTACTCTGTGGCGCGGGTTCAGACGAGCGAGTGCGTGCGTTCGTGGCGGCAACCGAGACGACTGTGAGCGACGAGACCCCACCAGCGCACGACGTGCCTTCTCCCCGCCGCGCACCCCGCGCGAGCGAAACGGCGATATCTCAAGTCTTTGTTAGAGCAGACGCGCTATATCTCTCCGCTGCAGCGCTCGCCCATAAAAAATAAAGCGGAAACGACACATAGAGCTGCATTGCGGTAGGGGAAAAAGGAAAGGCGGCATGGCCGGCAACCGGGTGCGGATTGAGACGTGCGATGGCGTTGGTGGCTCGCCACCCATGACGGCGACGCTTTGAACCGCCGCGACTCTACCTGCTCGCCGCTCCACTCCGCAGCTTTTTTGTTCCGCGCCACTTTTATTACGCTTTCGACGACGCTCCACTCGGCGCTTTTCTGCTGACACATTCGAGACTACTTACTCTTTTACAGTCGCCTTTGTTCCCGATGCGCTCGGTTCAAAGGGGAAAATTGATCCGTTCCGCGTTTCCACGTAACCGTTTGATGTGTCAACGCTCCGAGTCGAGATCGTAAAGCTATCGCCGCGGTCGTATTTCACTCGATCGACAACACAAAGTCCATAACGTTAATGTTAATCCGACACTAAAACCTGTCAAACAAGGCTCGGGTCGGACGGGCCCTCCGTAGCGATCAAATTAAATATGTCAATTTGGGGACCCATATCAACAGCTGCGAGCGACGGCGGAGCCCTTTAGAAATATTGCTTATTGTGTCCAAACAAAGATACTAAGTATAACGTATGGGCGGACGACGGAGGTCGTAAATAACGCGGCGGGTTGTAATATATTTGACAGTACGCGGACACGCGAAACAAAAAACATGTTTATTGCGATACGGGGTCTCATGGGCCCGTGTTCTATAAATTAGGCGGTGTTCTAGTGTTTGTTTAGGAGCGAATAGGCGCCTCGCTCTATAGTGGCTCCATTTTGCGACTAAATCATGTTGAACGTGATGTGAATGCGATTTTATCACTTGTTGGCGACCGAATTGAAATGTTTGCGGCTTGCGAATTCAGTGCTGTGGCTGGTTTGTTTAAATAACTATTTTGTGAAAGCTGCTGCCAAAATACACTCCTGTTTAACATCGTTTGGAAATGTTTTCCATTAAATGATTGTGGCGGTTCTTTGAATACTAATACATATATTTCATTTTCAGAAAGATAGTTTTTAAAGGAAAATTTTTACAATGTATTAGATACCTAGTTCTAATAAATATTATTGAAATAGCAATAAATATTCATAGGTACCTATTATTATTTTCAGGTACCTAATATAGTCACATCTATGTTATCAAAAACAAATTTAAAAATAAAGAAATGTAACTCGTCTTTTTTAATGTGAACATCGTGAAATTTCAAAGTTCGCAAACAATTTTTTGTGTCACACAAAAGGGGAATTTAGATAAGTATCACATACCCTATTTCATTTTAACACTCTTTTCAAAACATTATTTATAAAAAATAAAACCCAAAAGAGGAAAATATACCTATTTTACTTGGAATAGATTGGGATCAAATCCAGGATAATCCAGATAGAAGAATAACGATACATGATGATATTATGGGAATTCTCAAAGTCTATCTGACTTACCTAGTTTTATAAAAATCCTTGTTTAGAAAAGCATTAGAAAGACAAAGATTTGTTGCATTAGGATTGTATTTCAAAACAGTTTTTTGGCATTTTTGAATAAGTTTTAACTTTTTTTACTTTGTAAATAACTGAGAAACTCATTATCAAGTCATACGGATTAGAACACTTAGTGTAGTTGTTCATAAATCTATAATTTTTAATGTTTTAAGAAAACTCAAAAAAAAATTGTTCCAAAAAACTTAAGAAAAGCTGCTAAAGTAGTTAATACAGCTCATAGGATTAAATATTACTAATACATTCTTAGAATAACTACGTATAGAATGAGTGTCTTCATATAAGCGCGCTGTCAAAACTGAAGCACTAAATAGATTCACACAGATGTCATATCTGACAAACAAAATACTTTTATTTTGACCAAATTAACTATAAAATACTACGAAATATAGAAAACTTCACTGTGAAAAGTTATTTTATTAGACTTCTTTTGTTTTTCAAGAGTGTTGTGAAACAATTTAACAGCACCCCTGATGTTTGGTGTCATTAATGGCACCAATTAACATGCTTCAATTTGGGTGCGCGAACTTGGTTTCCATAATGTAATTATTCTAAGAATACATCATTTCTTGTCATGGTAATAGGGCCAAACTTATTTATAAGTTAGGCTTAATGTTATTACTGGTACTAGTCAGATTTATTAACACTAAAGTTGTTTGAAATGTCAATTTAACTGTAAGCTCTATATAAATGTTGCCTTGTAGGTTACAAGGCAACATTTATATTTAAACTAAGAGGTATTTCATAACGGATACATTTCAAATTTCTCATTATCAGTCTATCTAATTTGGTATTCATTTTATCACTATCACTTGGTAGAACTATAATGGTTCGCTCGGGGAAGTACCACCGCTGCATCCACTTCTGCCGTGAACCAACTCTATTGAGTGTCGGTGGAAAGGTGCAGTTGCCGGCCACACTTACATGAGGCGACCACCAGCCTCCGAAGTAGCAGCGCAACTGCATACGACTTCAGACAAATCTTACCTATGCCTGCATGAGGCTGCAGCGACCACTTAACCACCACGTGGCCTATATACTAATACGCTAGGTTTTAATTCGTTACAGATCTTTAAAATATCTTTTCAAAATATTCGTTGAGTAATTTATTTTATTACGTATAACGGTACTTTGGCCACTTAACACATTTAATATAAGTAATCTAGATTTAATTAATATTTGGAGGTATATTTTTACACTTTACAAATACTTTTGTAAAAGAGAATTCACTTTATACTCTCTCCTATATACGAGTAGATTGCGACTCAGGGTTAAGATTCTACATACAATTTAATAGATGGATACTAAAATGAATTCTAAACACTAAATCACGTATGCCCATTATCGACCCATAGCCGTAGTGTTATCTCAAATACATCTATAAGAACTTTTTTAAAGAGTTTATTTTCGCCGCCTTTTTCTCTCAGGTCAACATCTACTTATTCCAAATGGGTCCAAAGTCCCAAAGGCGGGAAAAATGACATTCATTAAGCAAATATGTATTTTGAATTGCTAACCCCTATCCCTACTAATATTATAAATTCGAAAGTAACTCTGTCTGTCTGTCTGCTACGCTTTCCCGCTTAAACCACTAATTCAATTTTAATGAAACTTGGAACACAGATAGAGTGGACCTAAAGAAAGGACATAGGATGGTTTTTAACCTATGGGAACCTATAAAACGGGTCCACGCGGGCGAAGCCGCTGGCGGAAGGTTAGTATGAAATATATATTTAATTTAATTTGTTTAAATTCATGACATTGTCTAGTATTATCTACAAGCATACCTCAAGGTTTCACTTTAGGCGCAATCCCAACATTATTACTAGTATCTCAAATCTCCACAGGACCAAACTAATAGCATTATCTGTTGATAGCCATTAAGCCGTTGACTATGACTTATCTAAATGGATTTATGGGTTCCATAATCAGCGATCACAGGATTAGATCTGGGTTTTCGAAATTATCGCTTTTGGAAACGTGAATAGAAGGATTTATTGTGTGAGTCTATCGATGCTACATTATTATTAGTTTATTTATTTTTATTTATTTAACGATTTTTGTACACAGTAATATTATAAAGTAAGGAACATTAAATGAAATATGGTAAAAAGGTACTGCTTATTCCAACAGAAATTTCTTCCAGCAGACCTGTAACTGGAGAGCTGTTGTTTGTTTATTAAATGAAGGCAACTTCGTATTTATAATTATATGTTTTTAATCAAAAAGGCTCAAAGTTCTTTTGGAATTTAGTATTATAAACATTTTATATTATACAGAGGAAAAATTTGATTGTTTGTATTGAATAGGCTCCGAAACTAATAGAACCATTATAAAAAATATTTTACCATTAGAAGCCGACATTATCCCTGATGAACATAAGTTACTTTTTATCGCAGGAAAATGCTTCATTCCTACGGGAAACCGGGTAATAGGATCCACACGGTTGAAGCAACTGCCTATGATTTAGCAATATATCGTCTTATGTCGTATTTCTAATAGATGGAAGAAAGTTAGCGATGAATAGCACATGGGCTATTTGTTTTTCCTAGGGTGACCCTTAAACGGGTCCACGAAGGCGAAGCTGCTGGCGGGAAGCTAGCTAGTTTTAAAGTGAAAATTTTCTTTACGTGGTTATCTGTCTCATTGTTGTCTGTTCATTATCTGAGGTATTTTTAGGATAAAGGCATTATTGCACCGTTTTTGTCATGTAAACAGTTTAATTATTACTATTATTTTGTCATATGCGTTAATTGAGAACATATTTAATTAATTACAATATTTTTACAGTATTACAGTGTTTTTAAATGCCTGAATAAGTACATTAAATTTGTTCCTGATTTCTTAAACAACATTTTCTCTTTCAAATTTAATTTTTTGTATGACTCTAGCACATAAAAAATTTGTCGTGAAAACTAAGGTAACAGTTGTCAACATGACAAGTAAAATGGATCAATAGAATTTTTAAACGACTAACATTGTTACCCAAAAAGCAGCTGTTACCCTTAATCTTCCTTCTTTCTTAGGTATGTACACAACTTCACAGCGAACACGCATGACTAACCAGCAAGTTTAAGGACCCCAAACCAATTATACGGTGATATTGTTATATTCCTGTGTAACTAACCGCAATCTAACGATGCGTTCACACAAAAACGCCGTAAAGAAGCCGACTGTTGGCGGCAAGTTAACCAAAGACCAAACGTCAAATTGTTTGTAAGTTTTTGTGTTGAAGAGTGACGCGGCACACTTGGTGAGACGTTCCCTTAAAAAATCTATGAAACCGTATCTTCTGTAAAGATAATAAAATAACAAATATGACTAAAAGCACTTTCTTGTATTACGTATAGGCGTTGTTTAGTCCTGGAGCTTACTCCACCACGTCGCTCCAATAACCTACATTGGTGGAGAAATTAGTTAGTGGCCTTTTTTGGTATCAGGGGGAGATGGCCTATCTTCGGGAGAACAGATGTGCTCTCCTGCACCTTCAGATGCTTACGGCGGCATGTGGCCACGCAAAAACCGCCACCCTTCTCGGGGCCGCTGGCTGGACGGTTCGAGCTCTCACTTTCACCGCCCGCAACCGTGGAAGCCCCCTTTTAGTCGCCTCTTACGGTCAGGGTACCGTAGCTCTATTCATAATCCTAAAGCTACAGGGACTATTGGTTAGAGGCCAAGCAAAATGTTTAACTAGTGTTGGATATTGGCAACAATCGAAACAAACGTTGTTCAATCTTCACAAATCCATTTGACCATTGAACGTTAAAGCGCGAAAATGGATTGAATAGAATAGAATAGAAGTTTATTAAGTTACGAGGCTGTTACATAGTATATTTCCACCGTAAAACAATAGAATTGTTTCACGGCAGTAAGCTGTAATACTTCATTCTAGTTCGAACCCTTATAGTTCTACCACCTACATAATTTTAATAAATCAATCATTAATAATTTATTTTTAAGAAAGAACAATATTTTTAAATAATACACTAAAACAATACTAAAATTAAGATAAATAAAATTAAATCTAATTATACTCTAAAATATTTTTTTACAATAAGTAGCTACAATAATCAAAAACTATTTAAAACTAATTTATATAAAAAGCAGCATCCAGATTGCTGCCATGAGGATTAGTGCCCAGAATATTGGCAGCATTACCTCGCTGAATAGCTAAGCTTATTCTCTGGCCGAGGTAAGTGCCAGCCCTAATTATTAATTATTTAATTACGATGTTTTCTTTGTCAACGCTTGACGGCTACACGAAGTTTCTCAAAGGCATGTTGCGTCCACCAACCTGGACAGGATGGACTATGGTCTGAATCCAAATGGCTGTTCCACGAGGAAACCATGATATGCCTGAAACGATTATAAAAAGATTACTTTTGGAGATAAACAAGAGTATTACTTTTGGAAATAAACAAGAGTAATCCTAATCACCATAAAATTTCCTCTCAACAAGTAATACCCCGTGCACTTACCCCAAATATAATGGAGCATCAGTTCCTGCAGTCGACACAGACCGCTGTTGTGTGAAGCGGATGCGGAAAGATCAAAGACGCAGCGCCGACACTGTTTACAGAAGTGAACCGACAGGGGTGGTGATCTTATGTTTTGGTTTATGCGGAGGGTGTGATGTTTTATTACTGACTCGTCTAAGGTTTGTTTGATTTTAGCGTCGGTAAAACGATATAAATAATTAATTAATAAATAACGCTTCACACTTATAGCCCCACAGTAAGGTAAGATATACCCTGTGTCGAGGGTACCATGGACACACACAAAGACAGAAACACAAAAATCCAGACCGAGAACAGAAATTTAAACTCATGATTTAAATTTCTGTTTTGCCGGGAATCGAATCCGATCGATTGGCATTCTGGCTTGGTAACCATTGCCCCGGCGGTTAGCATAGAACGCAAACGATCTATGCAACTAAGCCAAAACGGGCGCGGTCTGGTGTGAGATGGGTGACCGCTAGTGGCAAAAAAAAATTCATGCGCGTTTCCGTGCTTCGGAGGGCACGTTAAGCCGTCGGTCCCGGTTGTTGTCGATAGATAACAGTCGTTAAACCTTGTCGGAGGCCTTATAGGCGGTTTGAAAACATCCGACAGCGGGTTGGCCACTAACCCGCATCTCCACCAACCCGCATTGGAGTAGCGTGGTGGAGTAAGCTCCAGGCCTTCCCAATAATGGGGAGAGACCCGTGCCCAGCAGTGGGACGCAAAAAGGGTTGCGGCCAACCATTGCGCCACGCAGTTCGTCATGTATGTAATGTAACGTCATGGAAGTAACTTTATATCATAATGTTCTATTTAAAAAACCGCCTTCATAAATTTGAAGCATGGAAGCGTGCATGACCCTGTGGCAAGCGTATAACGCAAACGATCTACGTAGCTAAGCCTAACGAGCCTGGTCGGGTGTAAGATTGGTGACCGCTAGTGGCAAAAAATTTCATGCGCGTTTTCATGCACGGGCACGTTAAAACCACCGTTGTCAGCAACAGATAATAGTCGTTAAATCTTGTCGGAGGCCTTATCGGTTCGAAAACATTCAACACAGGATCGACCACTAACGTTATAACAATAAAATAGGTTGAGAATAAAAACGGGCCTAATCCAACCATTTTGAAGCTTAACGTCACGTCAATTATGCAACAGCTATTTTCTGACAACCCTACCAGTTTGTATGAAACCGCCTTTAAATATGTTTTTGATTGATTCAACGGCTCCCAGACATAACAATATGATGTTATGAGTGACGACACAACGTGATTGGGGACTGCAACAGGAAAAGGATCTGACGTTTTGTATTTGGTGTTGTTAGCGTGGTAGGATAATCGTGTGATTTTTTTAAAGTTTCACACTTATTGCGTCACACTAGGATCCTTCGTGTTTTAATGGCACACACACAAAGGCAAAGACACAAATATCTAAATCAAGAACAGAAATTTAAATCATCCTCTGGCCAAAAGTCACTCTCCTGGGGGAGTTCGTGATGGAGATGGGTGGATGATGGAGACTTACACTGTAGTTGGTAGTAGGCCTTAGGTCAAGTAAAATCACCTTATAGCTTTAAGTTGTCTTCTTAATTCCGCTCGGGTGAAGAGGAAACTCCTCGACTTCCGTAGTTCCAAATGTTTGAGCACATATTGCCTCGCGTTGGGAGGTAATTATTACATAGTGATACGGTGTACGGTGGGGTTTAAAAAAAAACAAGCCACCGTAACTGTATACACGATTTATTTAAAAAAAAAAACAAAAGCACAAGAAGATCGTGGGTGGTCTATGCCCGTCTGGTTCTACCGTCGCAGCTCCGGTACTCCCCTGTCGGTGACGTGGTGGTAGTCCTTGTGGTAAGGTAGGGTCACTCCTGTGGTCGCAAGGAAAGGCTAGCGTGGTTGCGTCCGCTTGGTGAATCAAGGCCCGCGGTCCAATCCAACTCCGTTTTTATATTTTATAAATTGGCCAATTTGATAATCCGAATCTCGGTCCCCTATCGGGGTGCTTGATATTAATTTATATTTCTAGAATTTAAACAAAAAGAGAAAATATGTTCTCTTCCGTAATATGTACGGACTAATTAAATGAAAGACACGTAAGAGGTACGTGAGCACTATGAAAATGTACTGCGTGTTGACTGTACCAAGCGAAACCGTGGTCTGAGCATTTTGACGAATGGTCGATCGCCACGACCCGCCTGCATAAAAAATAGGAAAATTCCACGACCCACAATGTACGGCCGTGGACGAAAGTGCATAACTTACATGCATGCAGATTTAATACATTATTTAAATTAATATTTTAAATGTTATATTTTTATTTATTATTTAGGTTAGGTCAAGATTATTTGTTGTTTATTTAGATTATTTATGTAACTTATATAAATAAAAATAAATATTTAGTAACGTTTATCGTACAACGTTACAATAGGTACCTATGTGTTTTGATCAAAAAGGTGTATACCTTTACCTTAAGTATAAGTTGTGGGCAACACTTACATGAGGCAACAACCAGCCTTCGGAGTAGCAGTGCTGCACTTACGAAACCCCGGCAAAGTTATACTTGATTTGAGGATGTTGATATTATCCGTCGTTTTACTCCTCCTTAACTGAATTATCGTCCGTTTTTATTTTACAAAGATTAGGACAATACAAAAAATCTATCCATAGCACACCACTTAAAAATATATGGATCTCTGCCCAATGGTCCTGAGGCTATCTGTAGTTTATTGTGTTATTTGTTTATTTGTTTCATACGTCACACAAATTCACTAAATTATACTCTGGCAGATCTGAACTTTGGATACAGTTCAAAATTATATAACCTCGTAATGGCAATAAAGCAAAAGGTTTTGTAGTAACGAAATTTATTTCAAAAAACCTAAAAGCGTTGAGTATTTCAGCCTACATATTTTTGTGTCATCGGTCCCAAAATTTAACGACTTCAAAAATAATGATAGCATGTACAAACCCATTAAGCCGACATGTACTAATACGGCAGTCATAAACCTTCACCCCTCGAAGTCGTAAAAACCCCCTTTCATCCCCTAATTGTAATATTTACGTGCCATAAACCCTTATCTACGCATTCCGGCCTCGAACAAAGGCTAAGAAATAAAATCTCTGACGGCCCTGTTATCAGGTTAGAGTTGTTTGAGAGCCATCCCTTTTACCTATATTGACTAAACAGGGCCTTATCGACACTCAATAGATGTTTAAATGGACAATAAAATCGTGTTTCCTTATTTACCTTTGTTTAAATTGGACTAGATTTCCGACAATTGCTTAGGTATGTTTTTTCTTGGTAAAGATGTGTTAGTATTGTAAAGCTTGACTTAACCAGCCAATATAATTATGTTTCGAAATTTCATATGGCACACTGGTCATTACGCCGGTGCATGTGCGACCGCTCCATACTCGTCCTCCTGAAGGAAGACCGCTCCCTAGGGAGCTCGTGCGGTTAGCTGAGTCCCCCGAAGAGGAGGATTGCTGACCGAACGCCGTTGGCGGATGATGGCCGAAGTCAAGCCCGTTAGGTCCGCCCAACGGTGGAGAAAATTTTCATCACCTTGAGGCCGTAGCATTTGAGCCACTGGAGTCCTGCGTAGGAAGACCCACAGTCAGTCAGCGGTGATGTTTTTCATATTTCTGTCTTTCGGGGTGCTCCAATCGATGTGGTTCTTTAAGAACACTTGATCCATATGCCAAATTGGATCGATTGGTACAATAAACAAACATGCAAATTCCGTCCCCCACCACGGCAGAAGTGGGTGGAGGTGGTACTTTCACGGTCGAATAGGTTTTAGCACCTAAGTACAACCTGACTGAGATCAATTTAGTATTTTTACCTGGATTTTGTGTCCCTGTCTTCTCAATGACGACTTCAGTGGCGCAATATTTACCAAGCCGGACTGCTGATTGAGGGTCCCGGATTCGATTCCTGGGGAGGCAATAATTGGAATGATGAGTTTAAATTTCTGTTCTTTTTCTGGGAGTTTGTGATCATAACTTTGTTTGTGTCCATGCTGTTCATGGTACCCACGACACAAGGAGTCCTAGCATGGGGAGGAGTGTGTAGCGTTATTATATTTTTTTAAATATTGTTTTACTATTAAGTAACACAAGCATAGCATCAGTCAGGTAAATAATTGCGTACAAAAAAAATTTAAACTTTATATAAATATTATCATTGTCATCATAATAATACTTATTACGGGAAATTACGGTGCAGGGGAAATTCTGAGAACATTTATAACACACTATATGAAACTGTCTAGATATTAAATTAATTTATGAACTTGGCAGACTATTGTCCCACTAAAAGGATAATGAGATTATTTTTGGATATCTTATGACTCCACGTCAGGGGCAATAACAATATAACCATTATTAAATTAATTCAACAGATAAAGTTTTTCACAGTCATATCTACTTAGATATTAAAATTATCATTATACTTACATATTTCTCAACTTTGAGAATATTCTAGATACAATCATATTGTATCCGTCAAAGCGTTTGTACCACAACCATGATATTTGTCATAAATTGCATCAAGAAACTTTCCGCGGGAGGACACTGATGAGCTGTAATATAGGTTATTCTTTTCCTACATCAGGCACCAGGTTCTCACTCTGTAAGGTTTGAGATTTATATATTACTTCTGTACCATTTTAATTACTTTAAGACCTTATTGTCAGAACGAAATAAATGAGTTACTATTATTATTTATTATTATTATTAACCATTGCTAAGTCTTTATTAGATCAAGAAGCACGCTAGATCCTGCGACTGGCGTAGAACGTAACCATCTACGCAGCTATACGTAGTGATGATATAAGTGATCTCTAGTGACAAAAAGTTCATGTGCATTTCCGTGCTTCAGATAGCACATTAAGCCTTCGATCTCGGTTGTAAACGATAGATAAGTCGTTAAACCTTGTCAGAGGCCTTCTGGAAGCTTTCAAAACATCCGATCATTGGTTGGACACAAATCAACATCTCCGGTAACTCTCATCTCTGGTTTGAAGGTGGTAGAACTATAATGGTTCGCCCGGGGAAGTACCACCGCTGCACCCACTTCTGCCGTGAACCAAGTCTATTGTATTTTGGTGGAAAAGTGCAGTTGCCGGCCACACTTACATGAGGCGACCACCAGCCTCCGGAGTGGCAGCGCAACTGCATACGACCTCAGACAAGACTTACCTATGCTTGCTTGAGGTTGTATTATGTAGATGTCCATGGGCTGCAGCGACCACTTAACACCATGTGGCCTGCATTCTCGTCTGCTACTCCATTCAAATTAAAAAAAACCTGCATTAGATGTGCGTGGTGGAATAAGCTCCAGGCCTCCCTAATGATTGAGAGAGATTACCCAGCGGTGGGACATAAGAAAGGTTGAAGCCATTTAAACAATGTAAATTGCCGTAACAGAACCTTTGTTGGGGTTTTTTTTTCTACCTTTCTTTATGTCCCACTGCTGGGCACAGGTCTCCTTCTCACAAGTGAGAGGGATTTAGGCCATAGTCCACCACGCTGGCCAAGTGCGGATTGGTGGACGTCATGCTTTCGAGAAATCATGAATTTCTCTCAGGCATGCACGGCGATGAAAAACATCGTAATCAATTTAATATCACGATATTTTCCATTACCGTGGAGCAGCGATAAATGCGCACATTACAAATTTCTTTGTCAGAGGTGCGCGCCGAGGATTTTAACGCGGGATCGGTCGCGTAGAAGACCGCGGCTTTTACCACTCGGCCATCGCTGCTCGTTGGGGGTTTCACCACGTTTATTTTTTCGATGGTAAGGTGTGGTAGCCTCATGTAAGGCTACCAATACTGTCCAGCTACAGAGTAGCAGCGCAGATGACTCAC
Organism: Pyrgus malvae; assembly: GCA_911387765.1. Taxonomy (NCBI): domain Eukaryota; kingdom Metazoa; phylum Arthropoda; class Insecta; order Lepidoptera; family Hesperiidae; genus Pyrgus; species Pyrgus malvae. Next base: position 28,083,834 of record OU426950.1, on the reverse strand, counting down.
GCTTAGCACCACGTGGACTGCATCGTGGTCGTCTGCTACTCCATTTAAAAAACTACGGGTTGCACTCCAGTAGTGCCGGCAGAAGTGAAAACTTGAACATTAACGTTGTGCATTTTTGATATTTTGGAATGGTTAGGGAATCATTTCGCACGAATTGCTTTTATTATCAGTATTATTTTTCATCTAGTATTTTCAGTAGGTTTTCATCTAGTATTTTTATAAAGTACTCACTCATTTTCTATCACTATTTCTTCGTCACTTTTTTCATTAATAGATGCACTTTGTTCAATGTCCATATTTTAAATACTTGATATAGGTAAACGAATTTTACAAGTACCTATAGACAGTCGAGCCATCAGCTGTCACCACTCTGTCTTACGAATATGCGATCAGGCCACATGTCCTGACGCGAGTTTAACATTTTTTATCCATCCTATCACATGCTTTTGAGAAAGACAAGATGACTATCAGAGGTGCAGGTTTCTTTACGATAGTTTCCTGTATTGTAAAGAAAGATTGCATCTTTTATTAATTTAGACTTTAATAATTTCTCACATTTTAAAACTAATTTAAAATCTTTATTTCTATCTATCTATATATATCTGTGTCTTTTAAAAAAATAGATTATAACAAAAATTGGTTTCGGCCACATGTATGTCACCTTTGCCCTACTAGATTTATTATGTAGAACGCTTCCGATATCCCAACCATAAAGCTATCACTATTACATAAAATTTATGTGATTATTAACATGCACTATCAAGACGTTCCGTTGACAGCTCACGGCCATCCATCACACCGCTAGACTGTTCGTAAACTTTATTTGACGGGCCGAAAACGGTAACGTAAAAACCGCCTCGCCGGCAATAAATAAAAGGTGAGGCGAAATAAATTTCCCCCGAGTTGTATCAGTATTTATGGCTGCAATAAACACGGGCAAGCTTTTGTGAAACGCCGCGCGCTGTAAATAATTTCACTGCTCGCCATCACCTCACCTTGTAACACTTGCTCGCTAGGCCACGAAACGAACGGTGTGACAGGCAGTCAGAGATTTGACAGCTGGCTTAATAAATTTGTCGATATGATATTGTGTTGTCTAACTTAATGCTTGGTTTCAGGCCGTTTTCCTTGAGACATATATCATATATCGTATTTATAATTAATTATTCACACTATTTTACATGGTTCATAGAATAAACCATAAAATGTCCTGTTTTCAAACTACTTCTTATTTTTTATAAAAATTCATACGTAGGTATATTTAATAAAAATATCAGTTTTTAAATACAACCTATATTTAAAGATTTTAACATTAAGAACTGTCTGTATTACCTACTATTATGACTGAAAATGGGCATTACCAACATTGGTTGCAACAATTTTACTTTCAAAGTTAATTGTCTTGTTGTACTACCATCGATAAAAGTTTTATCAAAACAAAAACGAGAAAAAGTGTAAACAACGAAAATAACGAAATCGCGATTGCTTTCCAGAAATTTCTTAAACTCTCTATGGCTTAACCACCCGCTGCCCTTCCCGTTGTTTCTCTGGCCCATCATTTAAGTCGGCGCTTTCAAAAGGTGTCGAGACAATACTTAATGACGTATAATGAGTGTGAATTGTAGCATTTGTTACCCTCAAATTGCAGGCTCCAATTGTAGAGTCCGCTCTACGCTAAATAGAGAAGGGTGGCGCTACGACCACTGTACTATTTGTTCACATTGTTTGATTGTTCATGCTAACTTGTTTAGCCTTTTAAAATTGCCGAAACACTAAAACAATAAAACTTCGCTTGTTCGGATCCTGTTTTGTTTTGGACCTCATTTGGGTTTCATTCAATAGACATTAGTCATACTCGTGTTTCTTGTAAACAGAGTAAAACGCAAGTAACTGTTTTGTATCTGTATTTGTTTCAAATTTGCAAAACGGTATTTTTGACGTAGTTTTAGTGCACTTTCTTTGCGAATTTCACTTTATTGTTGAGTTTTTATCATACAAGTCATATCTGTGTTCGGTTGGTTGCTTGCACAAAAAGTTGCAGGTATTTTAACAATGCTTAATTTGACAATTACTTCAACATTAATGATAATTAAATGTCTTAATTACTCGACAGATTGCTAAGGTTCATTATTCAGTCGACAATTCAGCTGTAAGAGATAATTTAAAGTAACCAATCATTGTGAGTTGAAATGAGATCCTGCAAAGATTAACAATTTGCGGTTTTTAGCAACATAATATATGATATTACTCATAATATCTACACTCAAATAAAATGTTTTCCTTTTAAGAAAACAAATGAGGATGTTGGCTGACAAAATAATTCATAATAATAATTTATTGCTTCAAACACATTGACAGCATGAGATATTTGCCATGCGTGGTACAATGGTTACCATGCCGTACTGGTCCTGGGTTCGATACCCGGCGAAACATAAGAATGATAAGTTTAAATTTCTATTCTCGGTCTGTATGTTGGTGTCTGTCTTTGTGTATTTTCATGGTACCCACGACACAGGGTATATCTACCCTACCCTACCAAAACTTGATGAACGCCTTTAACAACAACTTGCAAGAAGTAATTTTTACTTTATTGCAGAACCGGATGACTATAACAAATAAATAAAACAAATTTATTTAAATTCCTATTCTGATCATTCAGACAGTTAAATAAATACATAATTCCTATTATTTTAAACCAGTAGCGCGTCCATAAAATACTTTAACGTGTAAACGAAAAACTGTGGACACGATAAATAATCAAGTTAACACATTCTGAGAAATACACTAAAATATCACGCAAAATGAACCTTGTCCGAACGAAATAAGAGTCATTGTGACCTCAAGAAACATTGTTGTGTTATGGTTGAAGAAATAAATATTAGTAGACCTCTGGTGCCCATATGTTTGAACACAAAACTGGAATTTCAATCTCAATTCCAGCAACCCTTTTAATTTTTTCTTATTTCTCTTTATTATTGACAGGGTTTATTAAGGCGAATATGACTGTAGCTAGTTGAATTGAAAATAGAAAAAAAAACTGCACCGCATCAATAAAAACGATATGTTTGGTAGTATTCTTCTGTAGATCAGAGAAAATCAATCAATTCCAAACTGATATTGGTTAGTTCTTCTTCTTTCACGTATCAATGTCGTACGGATTGATCTCATTTTTAACACGCTTATATTAGCTTGACCTGTATGTATGTATGTCTGTAACCCAATTTTTTAACTACATTTACACCTACTTCTTAGAGTCTGGTTAACATAAAAATTTGCACAGGGGTCAAGGGTCGATGACAATACAATAATATGAAAAAAAAAACAACTAAAAAATAAAAAAATAAATAATGTAGTTTAAAAAAACTAAAAAACATGCTTTTGTAAAAAAAAGGAACTAAAAATTAAAAAATAAGAAGAAAATGTACCTATTTTATTGTAAAAAAGCGTGGGGTGCTGTTTAAGATATCAAAATGATAATCCTTCTACTAATACATAACTATTGACACCATGCACCCCACGCTTTTTTACCATAAAATAGGTACATTTTCTTCTTATTTTTTAATTTTTAGTTCATTTTTTTCACAAAAGCGTGTTTTTTTTTGTATAATTATATGGGTATATATTCGGGGTTGAAAATTGACATAAGCTATTTTTGCTCCGGGGAAAATATCCCATTCCTATGGAAATAATATGCGTATCCCACACGGCCGGAGTATCACATACATTGAAATTATTATGATTATTATCATTGAATGCTTCGGTTTCATTCGCTAATGTAAATTTTGAAAAAGAAATTTTTGTGTGCAAAAATTATGCTTCTAACTTAATGCTTCTAGTTTGTTAGGAGGGAAATAAAGATCGAAATCTAATCTTACAACATTTGCATTGCAAAAACCCTTGTGTAAGTGGGTGTACATAAATAGTACATTATTACTATTTAAATGTGATTGCAGGGTAATAAAAATGTGATTATTAAAGATATAATGTAACGAATATAGTGTTTGATTTTCCTTATCTCATATTTAATTTACGAGTTTCATAATAAACTTCTTCAAAATAATTCAATTGACTATTTTTCAGTTGCAAAAGAAAGCCTAAGCGTATTAAATTTTTAGATTAAACTAGCGGCCGCCCGCGACTTCGTCGTTTTTTGTTATATGATGTTATATTATTATAGCCTATAGCCTTCCCCAATAAATGTACTATTCAACACAAAAAGATTTTTTCAATTCGAACCAAAAGTTCTTTTTTTATATATTAGTAGAGCTGTATATATTAGTATAGAGATAATAATACTCAATAGTAGAAAGCTTTTTAATGCTGACATAGGAACAGAAACCTCAAATAGTAGTACCTAGTAGGTAACCAAATTCGAACCCTACTGCCTACCCTAACCGTTAAAGTAAGAATGCACCCTTAACTTAAAACTTTATTATTCGAAACCGTATCATATTTCGAAACGCATACGCACGATATAAATAAATGTTGGGCCATAAAGATAGCGATAAACAAAATTTAGTCCCGCTCTTTCCCCTTTTTTATTGGCAGGGGGCAATTCGAGACGATGTTTTCTGCCATTACTACCCAACACAAAACGTAGCTAATAAACCCTTTACTTGTCATTCACCAACCTTATTCTCTTGTAATAATGGATAATTTTGATCTGTATTGAGTTTGATGAGTGCGAATTTTACATTGGTTTTTGTAATTTATATTCCAACGATGGTTTAGTGCAAGTTTACGAAATTGTTAAAGACAGATAAAGGAGATATTTACATTGGGGTATTTTATGTGAGGTCTGGTACAGCAGACGTTATGGGCGCTAATCATAATTAATGGGGGTCTGATGGGCCCCCGTTGTATTTGATGGCTGAAACGTGTTGAATGACGGAGGGAATTTATTAGTAATCTTTTTGTCAACCGGAAGATATAAGTGATAAACTGGCAGTTATGGTTTTATATTTTTCTTCGCAACTAAAGGATGTTTAACATAAGGTACGGTCTGAAATAATGAATATTTTAATTTGAGCTTTAGTTTTTTTTCCCCCATGGGCACTTGCTCATAACGTTAATCAATTAATGACAGCCTCCGTGGCGTAGTGGGTAATGAGCCGACTGCGAATCGAGAGGTCGTGGATTCGATTCCCATCCAGGACAAATATTTATGTAATGAACATGACTATTTGTTATGTGTCTTGGCACAGAATAAATACCTAGTTGGTTAATAAATACCTAATTTATGGTCTTGGTGTTAATTTATCTATTTAAGTGTGTATTTAGAATTATTAAATTAAGTTTATCAACTTTCTGATTAACATATTACAAGCTATGCTTAGTTTGGAATCAGATGGCGTTGTGGGTACTGTCCAAAGATATACTATATTTATTTTTATATTCTAAATATTATCTGAGGTCGTGTGCAGTTGAATTACAAGGAGAAGGCTGGTTTTCGTCATGTAAGACTGGTCAGTTCTTTTTCACCAAACATCACCAAAATGGGTTTACTGGTGATACTTCCCCCGCCAAACCATGAAATTTCTTTTACTTATAAAATAATAGAGTTTACATAGAAATAAAACTTTATCCCCACTACGTAAACTAGTTGTTAGTGATAATAGTAACAGTAATTCCACTATTTTTCCTATTATAAGTGAAGATTTGTATTGATTTTTGCCCGTTTTGTTGCAACCGGGGCATAGTATAGTTATCAAAGTCAAATTAGTCCCCAGAAGTAATCAATCAGTTAAGTCAAGTTTATTTACTTGGTTTTTGACGAACTTTACCAGAACGTGTCAGATAAAGTTTTAGAAGCAAGCGAAAGAAGCATGTTAACGCATTTTTAATAAAATATTTAACAGCGTAATATTAAGTAACTTGTGCATTATAATAATTAACATATACCGAACAAAAAGCATCAACTAGAATTATGTTCGATTCATTTATCATAATCAATTTCCCATAAAAACTGTTCATGTAATCATCAATTATTCAAATTATGCGATTTCTAACATCAAATCTTTGATGGTCGATTTTGATGTCGACAATAGAACAAGGCAAGTGTTAACCTACTTTTGGACAATTTTCATATACTAACATATTTAGTACACCCAGTGTTAATATTGCTAAGTGCATTATAAATCAATTCCTGATACCGTGCAGGCCAGCGGGTGTGTCCATAAAGTGATGACATCAAGTAATCTACTTTAGAATCTTTATTATAGGTCCTATAAATATAATCTATACAGCTGATATAAATATAAAGAGAAACACTCCATTATGTTTGGTGTATTGAGTTTGTCGGGATATTATTGGGTGTTACTTTATTGATGTCTAATAACTTTATGGGTACCCTAACAGTTGTAATAAGAGTTACTAAAATATAATACAAGGCTGTTTTATCTTTATTTTGGGGAATCACCGCTTCTACAATAATATAATATAATATGTTTAATATGTTGGATGTAGATAGAGTCGGAGAAAATATGATTTATTATTTATTATTATTCCAGTTTACACTTTACTTAATTGCAGATATTCTTATCAAAAAAGGTAGAAAATTGTTAAAGAATATATGAATATTCCGAAGATTTTCCCAGGTATGCCTATTAACGAAGAATGAACGTTAAAAATTATAGTTATTTATAAGAAGAAAATGTAACAGAAGCAAAAAAAGTACAGTAGCGATTTGTATCACGTCTTAATACAGAAGAAGACGATCAAAATTTTCACTGATCATTCAGTTTCACGGTTTAGCATTGAGCAGCAGGTTTCAAGTAGATACATGAGTATCTACGTGAAACCTGCTGCTCAATATTGTTATCGCTAGATATAAGACTAACAAATAATCGAAACCAAAACCGGTGACATAAACAAATACGCTGATCACATGGTAGTAATTAAATTCTGTTATCTAAACAAAATAAACCAAATTTATTCAGCGACAGCCATGTTTGTCGGTGAATAATATACAAATATTTTCTGTTTCGTGTTAACAGGTCCAAATTTATTACTGTGTGAATCCATTACCAGTGACAAGGCCGATCTCGGCGAGGGGTGAGCCGTCATACGTAACACTACATTCATTGACGCGTTTATTGCTGTTAATGATAACACCGATGAAAGAGAAGACGAAATGGATAGAATATTAATGAGAGACGTCGAGGAAGCTGACAGTGTTTGATGTGGAATTAAAAAGACGCAAGTTGGAGCGTGATAGGATGTTGGAGATGTTTTGGCAGAATGATATACGACGGATCAACATAGCATCAAGGCCTGGCAAATAGTTTACAAGCTGTCGGAATTAAATTCTATTTTGCTGGCACACATCTTAGCGTGACGGGATGATAAGCGACCGTTCTTTATAGAGAGGACTTTCGTTTTATTTAGGTACGATTTATTGGGCCATTTAGTTTGTTTAACGTAAGATAATGATAAGATATAGCTATTCACATATTACTCATGTTTAACTTCGTGGCAAATGTTATTCTCAAACTTTAGCATTAATATTTTTATTGGTGTTAATATTGAATTTGTTTTACAATTCAAACCTAGCGTGACTTTCAAGGTCAAAACTAAACCATTTCCTCCATAAACGACTTAAGAAGGTTAAGCGGAAGTAAATATTTATGTACAAAATTATAGGTACTTTAACACACACACTTAGGTACTCCAAAAAAACTTCGAACGAAAGCCCATGAAATGAAACAAAACATGCTTGCAATACGAGTAAAGTATGTATGTGTAATATATAAAACCATCACCATCTTATATTTCATTGAATTTTTTGACAGACAGACAGGTTATATAATTCGAATATGTAAACAGGGTCATATGTGAAGCCAGTTGAAACAAATATAAAATCCCGAGAGCTCCGCGACACTATTAAGGGACGCGTCTGAAAAAAAAATCAACATAAATAAACACATTTCGTTGGAGTCGAGCAAACTCAAAGTGAAATTACCGGCGCCTAGGGTTACGTGTGCATGAAAAATTCATCCCGAACGAAACAAGGGGAGACGGAGAATAATAATTTGAATAAATATCAAGGAGAGTCCCGTAGGTGACGTGACAAAAAGCGGGCTCAGCCATCCGTGTTTATGCGTTGTGATGGCGTAATTTGCCAGTAACAGTTGGCGAGGGCGTAATGCGAGCTGACGTCTTCACATCACATACGCAAAAATGTTATTAAGTTTTTAAGGACACGTCGCATAACGTGCTGCGAGACGCGTGATACTCTCAGTCTTCTTCCTTCAGGATGAGCATTCGCCTGGGAATTATAGGCTGAAGAAGTCGTATCACTAGCGATGAAAAGATAGCAGATTAGATTTTGATAGTGGCGATTAGTTCAAGTTTTTTACTGATTGGCTGCAACCTCTTTTTACGTCTCCCTCCCCTCCCCTTTATGTCTCACTGCTGGGCACAAGTTCCTCTCACAAGTGAGAGGGATTTGTGCCATATTCCACCACGCTGGCCAATTGCGGATTGGTGCTTGCGGTGTGATGCTTTCGAGAATTTATTAATTTCGCTCAGGCATATATTTTGCATCATCGTGGAGAAGCAATAAATGCGCACATTACAATTAATTTAGTCAGAAGTCAACCCGCATTGGAGCAGCGTGGTGGAGTAAGCTCCAGGCCTCCCCAATAATGGGGAGAAACCCGTGCCCAACAGACGCAAAAAGGGGTTGCAGCCATTCAGAAGTGCGCGCCGAGTACTTTATGTTTTAAATGTAAATAATCATTCTGGATTATTGTGAACACACCAAAGATAGCTTTGGAATGGATTGGAGCAGAAAAACAAAAATTAGGTTATTTAAGAAGATCTATCGTTGCAGTATTATGTTCTATACATATATGGCCACTACACTGTCTATATAGCGAAAATTTACGATGATGAGCTATTACTACTAAATTACACAACGATAATTTAAAAAAAAACAACAACATGATATTTGCCAATTGACTTTCGCAAAATTCAATATTCTTCAGCGACGCAAAAATATTTTATTTCTCATATTTTTCTTTCAAGGAAAATCTTTTTCTTACTAGACATTTATAGAACAGTTAATAATCCGAACGCAGATCATAATTCCAAGTCGAGATTATACATTGTTTTCTTTTCCCGAACCGCTTACTGCTATTTCTATTCCATTCACATGTTCCTTTTCACAGAAAGATGGTAGTTAGAAATCATATCGCTTTATTGCTCACACATCCCTCGTTCTGAGAAGGGACAAAGGGGTGCTAAGTGTGCTCGCAAACACAAAAATAATAACAAAATCCCCGTGTATTTTGACAACATAATACTCCGCGGACACAAAGCCCGTCACGTCACAGGCAATCGGTTTCGTTTCCATCGCCCCTCGAGTAGGGCTCGATTCTGGTTTCGCAAATAATTTATTAAAAACTTTTTTGTCCACCGCACCAGTTGCCGTTCGCTACCGTTTGAACGGATCAGCGATGAAAGATTCTTTGAGATTATAATTGACAAGATCTTTGTTGGTTTTGACAATGGCATTTGGCTTAAATCGACCTATTGTGTCGCTTGGATTAGCAGGAGTGTACCCGAGCTCGCTGTTCCACGGGTATATAATTCTTGAAACGAGTAATTGAATGAACATACGATAGCTCACAATGCGGTTCTTGCTAAACTTGATTCTGAATCCTTTCGACGCTTTGCGCAGATTAGGGGAATTATAGAGTAAACCTACTATTGTTGTACTATTTCATAGTTAATTTCGCTGTCTGGTCAAGTTTGTGAAACCAGATCGATAAGATGATTAGTTTCATACTAAACGCAACTAAAAGAAAAAACATAAGATGTTGTAGTCTAAGTTACTTGATATTGTAATGTTATCAAGTTGTAACTTACAAGAACGGTAAAATAAAACACATTCACACGTGAAGCAGCAAACATCACGAAGTAAACATTAAACCGTCAACAAATAAAACGGTTGTTAGCAGCCTGAATATTCAGATCCGTACACTTACCGTATGCAAATTCTAATTTTATCGCCATTCTAGTTCATGCGTTTCCCTTTGACATATTTATTACTGTTGCCTGTCAGCGATTTACAATTCACGAGTGGTTTGTTCCGCTGAATTATGCTGACAGTGACAATGAAGTCGATCTGAGTACGCCCACCCAAGCAGAGGAACTTCGGTTCGTAGAAACAAAGGTTCGAATCTATATTCGCCTGGTCGTTGCAGTGGCGGTGCCGTATGCATACAAATAGGAGCTCCCGTGTGACATACAGAATGAATTGTGGTGATGAATGCAGGCGCAAAAACTTGGCAGACACGCGTATGGGACGCTGACGACCTGTTTCCGAACGGACTGACAATATGCTTGCGAAATTCAAATGGATTTCAACAGAAATTGATGGCAGATAGCGTTAGGATGAAGTTGAATTTTTGGTTAGGGGAATTCAAATGCAAGAAATTTACTAAGAATTTAAAGAACAAACTGACTACATACACAACAATAATGTTGTAAACTTTAACTACATAGATTTGAGTAAGGTTATAAATAATAAGCGTCATAAATTAATTTTCAACATTACTTTTGACAGTACTATCTAAAATTTGATAGATAAATTCTTGTTAACATATAATTAAATTTTAAAGGCATGCAATTTTTTTGAAATCTAGATTTGAAACAGAATTTAAACACAATATTTTGGTTACATTAAGTATAAGTATGTACATGTACAAAATTAACGGTATCTGGTTTTGGCGGAACTAATTAACACTTCCAACGAGTTTCAGTTCAAATATAATAAATGGTGTCATCATTGCATTTCGTGTGTTCAAGAATTTACGGTCGGAAATTATGCGTTCCTTCCGCTGTGCAAGATAAGAAACGAAGGTTTTTACTGTATTCATACTAATTACAGTTTATACGGCCACATTAATTTGTTGCCGTAGATATAACTACTTTAATTCTATTTTTATGACATGGAAATAGAATGCTCGTGTTATTTGTTTATTACATTAATATTCAGCTTTTTAAACTTTCCTTGCTTTAAAAAGATTGTAATAATAAGAACATGTACGGATCTCAAATGTTGTTATGATACTATTTAATTGGACTGTCATTCATCAAAGTACATAATAATTGTCTTAGTAACGCCAAGATTTATGTGATCATAGAAATACGTCTGCTTAACTATTTGTGGATATTTACACACAACATCAAGCAAGCTGACTCTTGCCTTACTGAACATACAGTACCGCTGCTTCTACATAAAAAAATTGCAGTCACAAAATATTTGATTACCTATCATATCACTAGTCAGCAAAATATTATGCAACAATCTAACATTCAATGCACGTTCTAATACATGTTCCATTGCGTTTGACGTTTTTGGTGGTTTGATCGATATGGATTTCCACAAAGCAGCACCTGATTTGATATTCCGGTGGGCGGATTAGCTCGCACTCCTAACTTTGCTTTGACACGATCTTGCAAATGCAGGGATATGTAGTTTGAAGAATTGAATTCACGTATGATGTATTTTTGCAACCATATTTGATTGTTTCGATTCAATTTTCAACATAGTCTTTTTTGCCAGCTTGGGTCATAGTTATACTGACTTTTTCTTAGAACATTACACCACTAAGTAGAATGGATACCACATTTTTGCAATTTCGCCTTTTTGATAGCTTTATATCCACTGTAATAACATGGAATTTGGGAACTTCACTTGTATTAGTATCGTTCGAATTAGTCATTTTAGAAATCCCGTAGATTATGTCTCATAATTCAAGTACATTAAGCAAATAACCTATTTAAACTATAAAACATAGATTAAGTTGGTTGCCTGGAAATAACATAAGTAATAAATACTGTAATTAACTATAACAAACCGATATAAATTAATGGACGTAATAATACGACGCTCATTAAAAACTTTAACTACGTAACTGCTATAAATTCAATCATTCTTGCTAATATAGGTATTTGTAGCAAAATGCCGATATGTTTTTGCAGTGGGTTGATTAATGTGAATTATTTATGTACCCACTGTGTTACATGCCGAGAATGTGATAATAATCGATGCAGCGTATGGATTATTATCTTGAATAAATACAAGTGAGCTGCATTCAATTTGAAAATCATTGCTTTATCCATCGCGATAAAAAGTGTTAAATAAACATTTGTACATTACAACGACCACTGTGATTATAATGGAAGTATAAAAAATTACTGCAGCTTATTCAAATCTATACTAATACATAAAGCTGAAGAGTTTGTTTGTTTGAACGGGCTAATCTCAGGAACTACAAATTCGAATTGAAAAATTATTTTTGTGTTGGATAGTCCATTTATTGGGGAAGGCTTTATTAGGCTGTTATAACGTCATGCTATGACTAATATCAAAGTCCACGCGGACAAAGTCGTGAACGGCCGCTGGTCAAATAATAATACTAGTAGTATTTTCTATTTACAGATACTATCTTTAGAACTTAGCTTCCAACTTATATCCGTGTGCCAGTAGTGTCAGCATAGATAGAAATCAATAATATCTGTAGTATTGATATAATCAATATCAACGATAGAACAAGTCAATATACAGAAGGCCATAAATTTTACTGTTATGCAACACTAGAAGATTCACTGATTGAATTTTAAAATTGGAAAATGTAATATGATTATAAATATTATAATGTACTTCTCAGTGGAATTTATTTTATTGTGCGTTCATTAAGTGGTTGAAAAACCACATCAGTTAAACCAAAAACGCCTACTACATCGGTTCTTGTGCCTTGAGCCCAAACATATACAATAATCTATTTTCACCACATTCTTCATGAGCACAAAAATAAAAATTTGGAGCTATTAAAGAAAACAACCTCAATTTTGTATCAAAAACGTGCGTTAATTGGTATTTTGGAGAGTTCATCGTTATTGAAATTAAAATTATATTAAATTTATTATTATAATGAACCATTTTCATACAAATTAATGAAAAAGTTGCCAGATTCGACACACAACTTTCAAAGTGATAAATAAAAGCTTGCAATAGTAGAACCAGGCGTACAGGTACGTCATATTTCCAATAATTCTTATTTTGAAATTCAATTTTTATATTTTTTGTTCAAAAGTCTTTATCTAATATCTGAGGGACAATGTTACAAGATTGCGATGTCCATAAGTGAATGAGAAATTTGAACTGAAATTCTAATTATAAATCACAAATGGTCTAAGCATTTTTGGTTTCATAGCAGGACACGGTATTCGAGTTATGATTTTTAATTTATCTTTGCCGTTGTTATTTGATGATCATTATTGGGAACATATTTTTTTATGCTTTCTTAAAAGTTTAATGTTCTCTTTTTATGGATAACTATTTATCTTTTACGTAATAAAATAATCTATCAATAAAATAGTGGTTTATTTCAATTCGTGTTTTCAATACCTACCAAGATATCATATTTTATACTCATGATGTAACATTTTATAATTAGTAATAATTATCTTTCTATCATTTGTTACTTTTTATGTTTATTACAAGCTATAACTTTGCTAGATATTTTATGAATCACAAAACCTAAAGTAATCAGTCAGTTAATATTACCACTATTATTGTTATATGTCATAACATAAGAGTTATCGATGGCAGTGCTAAGATTTATTCGGCAAATAATAATTAAACGTTTCATACTCATAGCCCCACAGTACGGTAGATATATCCTGATTCGGGGATGCACAAACACCCAAACCGAGAAATTTTAAACATCATCATTAGAATTTTCGCTTCGCCGGGAATCGTACCCGGGACCCTCCGATCGACAGTCCGACACCAAATAGTTAATTTGGTGCACTCTGCAACGCTGCAACAATTGCGCCATAAGGTCGTCAAATACTTTTACCCTACGATGACCCTTAGTTTTTACTTATGACTTATTCAATTTCATTGGTTTTTTTTAACAAGTGCTAGATAATAAACTCAACGTAGCCTTGATAGCTTTGATCATTCATAATTACATTACAAATTGCGTTAGTAAATCCACAATCTCAACTAGTGAACCCTTCGCTACTCTTTCCCAAGCCGTATATCAAACGTCTGCGTTATGATAATTAATGCCTTTTGAAGTCTCGAGAAAAAGCAGTTATTGTCTTCAAAGCCTATTCATTCTGTTTAAGGGAAGACAAAGCTGAGATAAGTATCGTGGATCGGCAAATGTAGGGCCTTTGAGCACTGGCGGTTTTTGTGGACGCGATTTTTGGGGGAACGCTTCTAAAATTACAAGTAGGGTGGATGTTGTTGATGAGTGTGAGAACGTGGATGATATACGACACCGCGAATAAGTGGCGTGAATGCTGGTATTAGTGACAGGGTTAGTAATAGGATTATTGTTTACTAGCGGCCGCCGGCGACTTCGTCCGCGTGGACTTTAGTTGTAGAATTTTTCTAAAATTATGTATTATGAATTATGAATTATGAAATTATGAATAAAAATAGCCTAAGTAACTTCTCGTTACATCAGCTACCTGCCAGTGAAAGTCTCGTCAAAATCGCTCCAGCCGATTCAGAGATAAGCCGAAACAAACAGACAGACAAAAATTGTAAAAAAAAATATTTTGGTACCGTACCGCATATTGGTACCGTATATACATTTTTACATGGATGTAGTAAAAAGCAGTTATTTTAATATTACCAACAGACACTCCAAATTTATTTATCTGTATAGATGTATAGATATAGGCCAGGTTAATGCTCCAGGTTAATCATGAATTTTTAAAGGAATTGAAAAATAGTGAAAGAAACATGGTATTAGTCAAGTTTAGGAAATGTGCTACTTTTTGTACAAAAGACAATTTCTTCTTTTGAGTATTAGACTGAAATTTCGTTCGTAGTATTTAATAATATCATAATATTATTATAATAATCCTACACAACAAGAAAAATAGAAATCAAAACTAATATTTCATGAACAAACAATAAAATCATAAATATTTTTGTAACACGATGTAATTAATATGAATTGTATCGTCACTTTGGTACATTGATGTTTCTGTCTAATATTAAAATTGAAATGTACGTAGCTTCAAGGTTGGAATATCATTCAAATTTAAACGTGCTATTTGTTTAGTAAAAAGATTTCGATTGAATCAATAAAATAGTTTTAGACAACACCTTAATCAGCTTTTTCCTACCAAAGTCTTTCTACTTTTATTTTAATGCTACAATTCTTCTGTTTTAATGCTAATAATTCTTTTGGTAAATAAGATCATGATGAAATAAGAACCTGTAATTTATAAAATGTAAACTATATATAGAACTGTAAAGTATAAAAACTAAAATTCAAAATCAAAATGCACCCCGTGTATTCCTCAAACTGAGCGACACACGACGAGAGGTTGTCTTGACACATGCTTCGCTTCCACAATGACGGCTTCCCGTATAAGTATAGTACTCTTTGATGGACGTAGGGACGTTTTAAAATTTGAATTTGGAACAATATACTACTTATTATAATTGACGTTTGAGAGTTTCTGGTTTTTATTTATTTAAAACTTTATTACAGCACTTATTAAAATGGTATAAAAGGCGGACTTAATGCTAAAAGCATTCTCTGCCAGTCTACCTTTGGGCGAAACAGAAATTGTTTACCTAGTACCTTATATACCTAGTACCTAAAAACTTGCATAAACTGGTGGGCAGTCAATCAAAGGTAGTCGGATTGCTAAGAATTTCAATTGACTGATTAGTCAATAGACTGATTGACTGATTAGAAGTAGATTATTTTTTTACTCCAACTGTTAATATAAGAAATTAAATCTATAGAAATAGATTGCAATTTATGATCGTTTATGTATAGAAAAAAGAGATTGTGCTTAGTTTTTTAGTTGTCACTAACAATTTTAAGTCACGATTGTCTGTCAATGTAAATATTATGAATAATGAAGTTGAATTTTACTTTCTAATATCAAGTCCCTTTTGATCTCAAACTACCGTTAGCTTCCCGTTCCCAAGCGTCTAAAATAATTTAAAACCACTTATTTTTTATTTCCACTTAAACCGTTACTTAGGACAATGGCATCCAAAAAACCGCAGCCTTAACCTCAAAGCGGCATCTCATTGACAAATGAAGCTAAAAACAAATTATTGGGTATGATATCAGCCATAATAGAGTTTAATTACTATCGACATACAATGGAGCTTATATAACGATTTAAGAAAGGACAACAGTAAGTAATGAAATGATTCTAAATAGTTATTATAAAACTGCACACTACTGTTAGTACAAGAGAAAATATTGTGACGGAAATAAAAAAATATAGTATTGTGGTAGTTTACTCGTAAATATTATCATATTTACGAGTAAACTACCACAATACTATATTAAGATAAGAAGCAGATTCAAGGCGCTTGTACCCGATTAACGTAGTTCTTAAACCAAATACAGTTAACATCTTCTTAAGTGATGTATGTAATATACGATTAATAATAAAAGTAGGTACCTGTACAACCGAGCGTTGCTTGGATAAAAACGATTTATTTTCTGGTTTAATTTCAAACGAAACACTCATTTGCTTAGTGTTACTTAACAACGCCATCTGAAATAGCTCCCAATTTAAAAAATATTTTCGTAGAAAAATATAAAATAAATGCAATAATATGGTTTTGATAGAGGTTTGACCAAGGAAGCTTTAATTAATTGAACGAAACTTTGATAGATCTCTTTCAAATAGACATTGTCATTTCATTTCTTTGAACGTCGGATGGCAGATGGCGTTTGACGGCGATCTACGCCACAATATTATTATACTCTCCAATAGATGTCAGGAAGAGTCGTATTTTTCAGTTTATATTTAAATTGTTTATCGCTAAAAATATTTTTTATACTTAAATTTTTAAAAATAAAATTTAGCCCAGTCGATTTACTACCCTCGGAACCAGGGTACTAAATTTCATGAAAATCATTGGAGCCGTTTCCGAGATCCAAAAAATATATTTAGGTATATACACAAGAATTGCTCGTTTAAAGGTAATAGATAAGGAATAAAATGTCATACTGAAGTACGTAGCTTATAAGGTCTGCAATAGATGTAATAATATAATTTTAAGAGTGTATGGCATGTTAATAAGAAAATATCTATATATCTATGAAATATCTATCAGAAAATTGGGTGCAGCGTTAGTAGAACAATCAATTTCCACCGTCTGTAATTGAAATCTTCAGACTTCGTCACGAAAACATAGTAAGGCTTTGTTTAAATGACATTCCAAAAATACACCAGCAGTTAGTTTCAAGCCTTAACCTCATCTCATAGACGATTTACATTCACATGCCGCTGCAGTAACGTATTGACGTCTGTCAATCTGCCGAATGCAAATCCAGAATTTAAATCGCTGTCAAAAAGCATCAGACAAAATTGCACTTTATACCCGTATAGCAAAGTTCATTATAGTACTGAAAAGATTTATAGAAGCGGAATCCTTAGACGACTAAACATCCGATTTTACACTTTGACATTGAAGTCTGAAGGTTCAATTTCAGTTTTGCTTAAGTGACATCAAAGCATGCTGAAGAATTTTTCGTCAGTCACATACATTTTGTACTTAAAATTCAAAAGGTTAAGGTTCATTTTATAACAATGAGCACACTAAGTAGAAATATGGTAAATAGACAGTGCGATTTATAGCAGAGTATAATTGTGTCCGTCTGTCTGTCTGTCCGAGATTGAAATGCAGCTTGAAGGCTGGCTGTTTTGTATGGATGGACTGACAGTTATGTTCGTACGTTTTATAGCGTTTTTCGTTTCGCATTGAAAGTGAATTTCACAAATGGGACTAAATACATAATTTTAAAAAAGACTTGGTCGAAATCTTTTTTAAGTGTTCTATTTTAGTCCGTTTTTTTGTTTTGTAATAAATCTTTTAATTTCTTTTTAAAAATACGAAGCTATTTTTGTATTTGGTTATTATTTCTATAGGTACTTATAATATTAACGATAAACCAGTAAATTATACCAAACATGCTCAAACACAAAAATCACCAATTAATTCGTTTATATCAGCAACTCCGGTATGGTCTAGTGGCTAGGATACCTGGCTCTCACCCAGGAGGCTCGGGTTCGATTCCCGGTACCGGAATATTCTTTTGAGGTAATTTTTACTTTTTCTACTGGATTTTATAATAATTCCCAGAATAAATCACATATCGTCGTTTCTGTAGTGTTTACTATAGTCAAGATTGAAAAGAATAAATTTTTATACATTTATCTTTCTTCAGTTTCAAGAACGTTAAAGTTATAGGATAATATTATATGTAAAACTTTATTTGTTATTTTACTGGTAATGAATATAATTCATGTGAAAAAATTATCAATAGCATCGTAGCAAGTTATAGTATGTAAGCGTTGCATCGAATCTGTCAATAAATTAATTAATCTATATTCCTAATGGGGTAGAGGCGATAATATTATAAGTTAAGTAAACTTTGTAAAATAAACAAGTATTATATTTTAAAAAAATTAGGTTGAACTCATAAATGAAAAAAAAAAAACTTGGCAAGCAAAATCGAGAGGGTACAAAATTTTCTTACGTCACACACTGCTTCAAAAGCGTTTGTCTATCTACGAGTTTTACCTAAATATTTTTAACATTAAATACTAATTAATTATTAAACAATAAGTGCTGAATTATATAATTTACAAAGATTTTGCGACTAACAATGAGCTATTTATTCCCTATTGTTGTACCACAATGGGTATAATCAATAAGACACAGGCAAGATTCGTAGGGGATTAGATGCGGCGTCAAACACTAACACGACACGACATACGATTTATAACAGTAACTAAGGATTCAGGAAATTTTACGCAAATAGAAACCCTGTTTACGGCTATTTAAGCAGTAAATAAAGCTGTATGATATGATATTATAGCGGTTTAAATATGACTTGATATATGTCAGTGGAATCGAAAATTTAGTAATCTCCATAGTTTTAACGTTAATATTATTTATTTATTATTTTATCCATATCACAGCAGTTCATCCTTTTCATAATGAGGGATCCTTTTCATAAAAATCTTCCTTAAACTAATAAAAATAAATATTTTTTTAATATTTAAATGGTACTCTTCACATTCATTGGAGCAGCGAGGTGGAGTAAGCTTCAGGCATCCCCAATTGAAGGAAGAAACCCATGCCAAACAATAAAAAGCAAAGCGGGCTACAGCCAGCTATTCAAATATATGATTTTTGATGAAGCTTATAAAAATATAATGATAAAACAACCAATTTTAGCATTTGACAATAAAAACCAAAGCTCAAACAATTACGCTTACTTAATTTATTGACGTAAATTACCCAAAAAAGCAATATACAAGATCAAAGAAAACCACACAAAGCGATTAAATGGCGAGACAAAGCTGTTATTTTCAAAATTACTTCACCACCGGCATCTACAAATTTATATTTGACAGCCGACGTTAACAGTTCAGCAAACAACAATAACGAATGGCTAATTGAAACAGGAAACACAAAAAACAATTTCAAACGTGTATTTTCGGATGGACCCTCTATTATCCAAACTTAATCCCTTAGATGTTTACGGAGCGGTCAAATTTCGTCTTTAGCGGTGCCTTTGAACGCTCTTGTATTATTTTCATTATGTTCAGAAAAGCTTAGGAACCGTGTTATTGTTATTCTATCTTTGAGGTGTGGCAGCAGTTTTTTGTTTGCTCTCAGTCGTAATTTATTTGGGACCTTCTTGTTTTGCCCGGCGTTACGTATAATCCTCTCTGGCTGTCAAGATGTGCCGCCTGCGTTGAATAAAATGAGTTCGCCTACCGAAATCTTTAGAGTATGCATGGAAATAATTTTAGTATCGCTTTGTTGCATCTTAATCTCTGACTTCAATAGTTTCGTACTATTGTTCGTGGATATTGAAATATTTTGTGCTCTTGTTCAACTTTGAGCAAGAATTGTGGTTTGTAGAACGAGTTACATTCTTTGTGTAATCTGTGGCTTTGAATTTACAGATTTTACTTTTAATCTTTCTTCTTGCCGCGGCGTAATCTTTAGCGATTTTAGTCAGGAGCAGCAGCAGAATAAGCTTCAAAATAAACAGGATATTTATTGAAAATTACACAAATTTTATTGTAATTATTTTATTTAAATATGATTTATTATGATAATGCATTGTAAACAATGTATTTTTATTTTTAAGTTAATAAAGCAAGCAAAAAACAAAGGTCGTCTTATTAATTATAACCAGCACCTGCCACTTATTTAAATTTAGTTAATTTGTATTTCCAGCCAGTGTATTTTTTATCACTTGTTTAAACGCAAATATGATTCTGTTAATCGAACATCATCAGTGAAGGAAGCGATTCAAATTCCGCCACCACGCCAAGAGATCAATCATTTTGTTATTTATGTCATCTCTTCCAGTGATTCGCATTACATTCACGTTGCTCGCCGTATGACCAGTTGATTGATTTATGTCTTCCGTTTTCTAGTTACTCGTATTATGGACTAGTGGTATCTCATGTGTTTATGCACATTTGCACACAAATTATTGCTTACAATGTCCGAAATCATGAGTACAATTTTTTTTCTTTAATAAAAAAAATATAATCAAAATATTTTTGGCTATAAAATTTATGTGAAAGTTTAATTTATGATTTTAAATTTAATTTGAGACCGAATAAAACTTACGAATTATGTGAAAAGTGTTCGAAAACATCAAAAATGTTTAAAAGGAGTAAAACCACGCAAATTCGTGAAATAAGAAGTTTTTTTCATTTTAATATTTTAAAAGCAAATATATTGTAAAAGCAGTTACACTTACAGAAAGTTAGAAGATTTGGAAATATCAAAGACACAAACACACAGACACACGGTTTTATTGTAGCATAATATATCTAACATTGATACATATACTCATTGATTAATCGTTGTTCCGAACAGGTGTCAGTTTATACGGAACCAACGTGACTGGAACTAACTGTTATAGCATTATCGCATAAGAGTCACGAAGTTACTGATCCTTATTTCAAAGGTCGATTGTTGTTGATTTGCAATTGACAGCAGGTTGATGGATTGCGTTAACTTGAACGTGTTAACTATTTATTACTAACCTTGCGTTTGTGATGTCATTAAATCCGAGGCCAGATTTAGATTTTAAGTTTTAGAATTGACTCTATTTGATATTAATAAGCAGTTTCTTTCAGAATCTGACTTTTTGGCGAATTCATTTATTTCTTTTACAAACAATGAAAATATGAAGGTTTAGATTAGGAGAGACAATATAAGGTTACTTAATACAAAATTTGGCAGTTCTTATAGACAAATGAATATTTTTATACAAATAATAATTGTATGTATAATATAATACAACACGCCCTGGTGCAACTCCATAACTTTTCTATTCTTTAACGTCTGACTTGGCGGCTACCGGTTTTTAGCTTCTGATTGACGGCTGTCGGCTCTGCTTACAGGCCTGCAAGCTTGCCAATGCAGTGAATGTGATCTCTATTGCCTGAGAATACAGATATTTTTGCTTCGATATAGTTGCTACTGTACGTCTTGATGTCGGCATTCGTTGCGGCGCCGGTCGACATGGCTCGATCTTGAGTATCATCCACTTATTCTAGCTGTTGCTTCATGTAAGACACGTACAGCAATCAATATTCAACTTTATTTTGTTCATCATTAAGGTTCTCCAGGATGCCTTTGCGGGTTGCAATACTTTTAGTAGGTACGGGATTCTATTCGATTTAAATCATAATCGGAACTTAACAATCTCAATGCAGGAGCGTTGTCGTGCCCATCGTATGTTATTTAACGATTCAATGAGTTACTATGGAAATACCAATATATACATTTTATCAAAGACAAAGACTTTTATTTGCACAAATATGGGTGTTTACAAAAGATGTTTTTATACATTTGGTTCGCCATATTCACCTTCATGCATGAGGTATGCAAATAAATTAAAACTTAACTAAATACAAATATTAAAATGTACATTGAAACAGATTTCTTTATTATGTTACACTTATATTATTGTTATAAATTTTTGTACCCATATTGCGCCTTTTTATTGATTAAATTAATTAATTATGGCACAATCATTTTTAATACCACGGTAATAAATATGAAATAGAACTAAAATACCTAGCTAATAAGTATAATTTATTATCTAATTTTGATAAACGGAGGTTTTACTAGCCAGTAATTGGGTTGTAAAATTAAAATAGAGTTGATAAACTGTGTATAATTTAGTTGATTATATATAAATACGAGTATCTTAATGCCATTCCTTGTAAATATAAGTAGTAAAAAATTTAATTGTGAAATTTATATAATTTTATGTTTTTAAATACTTTTATGTAAGTGGAAATTAATTTAAGTAATACTATTTAATAAAAAAGATAAAAAAGAAGTAGAGACAAGTAAAAAAAACTAAAATATATATAAAAATTTATTGTAACTCTCATACATAAGTACATATTTAACCAAATATATTTCAGTACACAGAGAGTATTATGCTCAAAGTTCATAAACAATTCATCTAATTTTACATTTATCTGCGTAACTGGAAAGTGCATAGAACAATTCATTACCATCCATCACGTATGAAGGATGGTCGCGTCTGTTCAAAGCCCAAGCGACTAGCGGAGATGTATTGTGTGGTAATTTCCAACAACTGAAGGTTACTTTGCAGCTGTGTGTAAATGATGCGTTTGATGGACTGCCAGTGTGTGAACAGAAAAAGTTGTTGATCAAGACTAAAAGACATGATAAGATTGAGATACCACAACGAAATAATAAGCTTATTGTTACCAGTAAATTAAAATATTTTGGGCTCAAAAACACAGAAGACTTACTATTACTAACGTACTAAAAGTGAGAAACAAGCAGAAAATTAGAAAGATACTGGTAATAAAAACCATTATAATGAAATGATCGTGAAATATTATTTTATTGAGCTTCGACTAAACGACCATATTTAAGCATTTTAAAGTACAACAATATTAAATTTGTATTTTAACAAACTCGTATTTTAGCACACCAACAATAAAGAAATAAATTTTAATATCTTTTGGTTGATTTTAAGATAATATTATGATTACGACCAGTTTCTCCGCATATTTCCAGTTTAACGTGTGTTAAATTCGCATCAACTGTTCGTCTAGAATGTACGTTTCTTACATTTACTTGAAGCCGTGATAAATTCACATAATTACGCTCTCAGCTTATTGCCGAAGCACCTGTCTTCATTTTTCCCCCGGAGCGTGTTTATCTTTACAATGCCGCGGACAATTTGTCTCCGCCGCTTCTAAATATTCCCCATTGTCTTTGAGTAATTTTGTTAATAAATTCAAGCAGTCAAAACCTTGAGCCTTAAGCAATCTCTTTTGTTTATCAAGTGCTCCAGCGAGATGATTTATTCGTGGTTCGTGTATATCGGTACTTATTTTTGGGCTCTTAACTGCTAGAGAATAATGGCATTTTAAGTACCAATTGCGGTTTTGATTGGATATATGAAGTAAGAGTGTACTGTTAATTGTAAAATAGTATAATTAGATAGTAGTTCTTTTACAGCTAGATCGAAAACGTCGAAAAAAAATCGAGTATAAAGATTGTAAAGTGGACAAACTTTATTGAGAATTATTTGAAAATAGTAAGATTTTATAATATTACAAGTCGTACCTTTGTTGGTTTAAAATAACAAAATTATTAAATGCATTGTACTTTAAAGTAAATCTATTTTTTTCTTTTAACGTTAATCACAATCACTTTGCAAGATAAGAAGACCTAAACATAAATAATTACATCATGTACACATTTAAATATAGCAAGTTCAATAAAATATTATTAATCTTTGTAGTAACATACACGAAAAAATCTGCCCTAAATCTTAATTTTATAAGCAGGTTGGAAACTGTATTTAGGCTGACCAATTCACAAGCCGTATTATTTCCAGATTCCGCAAACAATATTAAAAATAACCTTTTCACGTACCTAATGGACGAGCAGAATAGAACTAGAGAGTGAAATAGCTAAAACAAACGATGTTAATTATTCATCATTAGGCGATATGGGTCGGCCCTGATGTATGGCGGGCGGCGGCCATTTATCATTCACGGCTTTGTATCGCTTACTCTCAATTGTCGACTATTGTGAATATATCAAACAATTGTACTCCATGACCGAGTGTATCTGGAACTGGCTTAATAGCCTCCCATTTGTCAATCTTAATGGCACAGTAAAAAATGCAAAGTTGTTTATGAAATTGATGGCATTGTGCAGAGAAATGTGACAGACGATCATGATGAAGCCAACGCTTTTTATAGTAATGGTAATGCAAATGAGCGAATTGCACCTGATGTGAGTTGTTATTATTATCATGAAACATAAAAATGTGTATACATATAGTAACTTTATTGTAACACTTTCTTTTAACGCAATAAAAGAGCACTGAGCACAATAATATATACAATAATATATTACAATAATCGTTTATGCAACAAATACGAGTTATAAATTTTCATATAATATCAGCATCGTTGATGAGTTATTACTTGAAGTTTATAATGAAATCTGATTACCATTAAAACGTTTTGTATCATAACGAGTTACATAGAAATTTAACGTAAGCTAAATTACCTCCAAAGCTTCTGAAATATACCATTAAACCGAAAAAGATATCAATTTTACCCCTTAATTTAATAATTTGTATTCCTATAATGATCTTCCGTATCAAATTACACCATAAATACTGAAACGATGAAAAAGAACGTCATAAATTAAACGCTTGCTTTATTTAAAAAATCAATGTTAACGAATCCCCTTTTTTAGACGTTGAATCACTAATGAAGTTTCCTTAACAGTATCACTTCTAGTGGTCGTTATTAATGAATATTATCGTTAATACTGCTTTATTATTCATCTTATTTTACAAAAAGTTTACGACGTCGTAAATAAGCATTCGCGGTGCGCAGCTGTCAACTTATCTCTTAAATGACGTGGGACATAACTAGTTTTAATGATTAACAGTGTGAAAAAAATCTTCACAGACCCACTCGTTATGTTCCTCGCATCAAAAACTGTCCGTTTAATTGACAGCTCATAACAACTGACATGTGTGTCGAGATATTTGAATGTAAAATAAAATTAATTATACAATCAATCAGACGACATGTCACGGCCGAAAGGTGTTGCTTTTCGCGCGGCCAAATGCCAATCAACTTATAAAATGTTCAACGAAGCGACAAGCGCTGGAGCAATGAAAACAGGTATAAAGAAGTTTTGGGCATCAGAAATTTCAACTTTGACCTCTAGGTCGTAGAGATTGATATTGTTTGGATTGATGATGTTACTTATGTTTTTTGTATCGTCGGTGTTGTCGGTAGTTTAACAACCCGATTTGCCACACTTTAATCGAGCAGTCAATAAGAGTCGGTCGGCTCAAGGTGAGAACGGCTGGAGTCAGAAGGCGAGACTTGCAGGAGAAATTTTATGTGCGCCTGTCATTTCACGCGCATTTAACGTTATTTCGTGCATTTCTTGCTTTAAGCCTGTTTCGGTGCTAAAGCAAAGCGATTTCTGTATGAATTGGATTCTTCGATTAGAAACGCAATGTTTTATAACCGTTTGTAATTGTTCGAATTAAATTCGTTTAAGTGGTGAATTTTTGGTTTTATTTGCAATATTTCCGGCTCGTTAACTTTGATTTTACGGGTGTCGATATCATATTTGAAATAATGGCAAGAAAAACGTTTAAATATTTTTTTTAATTAGGCAATTTGGTAGCTATTCTTGGTATACAAATGCCTATTGATAAGAGATTTTTAATTGATAACGTTGTTCTCCATCGCCGTGCTCGCCAGAAAGAAATTCATAATTTCTCGAAAGCATGACGTCCACCAATCCGCACTTGGCCAACGTGGTGTACTATAGCTTAAATTCCTTTCATTTGTTAGAAAAAGACCTATGCCCAGCAGTGGGACATGAAAAAGTTTGAAAAAAAAAATAAAAAAAAATTGCACTCCGCCGGCAACTGCCGGCACTGGCAGAAGTGAAAACTTGAACACTAACGTTGTGAATTTTTGATATTTTGGAATGGTTAGGGAATAATTTGAGATTTTAATAACGAATTGCTTTTATTATCAGTATTATTTTTCATCTAGTATTTTCAGTAGGTTTTAATCTAGTTTTTTTTTTTATAAAGTACTCACTCATTTTCTTTCACTATTTCTTCGTCACTTTTTTCATTAATAGATACACTTTGTTCAATGTCCATATTTTAAATACTTGATATAAACGAATTTTCCAAGTATAGACAGTCGAGCCATCAGCTGTCACCCCTCCGTCTTACGAATATTCGATCAGGCCACGTGTCCTGACGCGAGTTTAACATTTTTTACCCATCCCAAAAATAAGTGCACAACGCCGCTAAAGAAGTTTTCTCTACAAAAATATTGAATGATAAATCTCACTGCATAATATTATCTACTCGTATCATTCATTGGTGTGGTGCCTTTACAGCTCAAAGCTTAATTGGACTTTAAGTGTGCACAAAGCATTACCCTTACTTGATCGAGTACATGTTAATGTCGGATATAAAATGTTAAAGTCGAATTTACGGAATTGAGAAATTAAAATTACATGCAACAAAGGCGGTGTAATTTATTTTTATGGCCATAAAATGTATGGTGTTCGTGAGGAAAGTAATTTTTACTGACATGTCAAACTGCAAAGGAATAAAGTGAAAGAATGATGGAAGAATTGCAGAAGTACAATTATGAAAATAAGGTAAGGTAAGGGTTAAATATTTATTTAACAAATTTAACAACAAATTTGTTTTTTTTAGGGTATCGTACCCGAAGGGTGCCAATGACACCCTTATGCCCTATTACTAAGCCTTCGCTGTCCTTCCGTCAGTCTGTCATCAAGCTGCATCTCATGAACCGTGCTGGCTAGACATTAGAATTTTCAAAGATGATGTATTTCTGTTGCCACGATAACATTTTAACATTACCTACCTATTTAAAAAAATATAATTATTGCAGGGCGAAAAATAATTCAAAGGACGGGAAGCAAATAATCACTAATGCTAAGATATGTTTTTGATTGATTTAAAACTTTTTAAACAAAAATTAAACTTTAATAAATTGTAAAGAATTAAAAAGATAGGGCGGAAAATATAGCTCGGCGAAAATACACAGTCATTCTTAACAGTAAAACCTATACCTACCTAGCTTACAATATAATATTTGGAGGAGAATAAAAAACAGTTAATTCATTATTGGCAGCAGTACTTTTTGCGTACCACTGCTGGGCACGGGTCTCTCCCCATTATTGCGGAGGCCTGGAGCTTACTCCACCACGCTGCTCCAATGCGGGTTGGTGGAGAATTCATTATTAATAGGTACATGTACAGGTAAGTAGTACAATCTTCTGGGCAAAGATAACGTGTTCTTAAGCTATCTTGCTTGCTTGCTTGCTTAATAAAAAAAGATAGTTTTTACTCTTGTATTTTTATACCTCTTCAATCGTACTACTAGTATAATTTTGTAACAAATTACTCTCCTCCATAAATTATATCTCATACATTTTAAACTGATGCAATACATTTCAAAAGCTATAAACAGCGAATTTCACAAAGAAATGTGTAATTTATGAGAACAGCAAAATGATATAACTGTCAAAGTCTGAATACACTGACGGACATAAATAGCGCGAAAAAAGTTGTTTTCTTGGCAACGCTACAGAAAACATGGATTAATCACCATTAATTTTTCATAGAGGAACTGGTCTCACAGAGAAAGAGAAAGGATAAAGCGATAAAAAAAATCTAGCCATTCTCTACTTGACTGCAACTGTTTTTGCCCTCCACTGCTGGGCACGGGTCTCTCTCCATTGTTGAGAAGGTCTAGAAATTGATCCACCACCATTCCACCACCATTGACGACCCGTGTGGCGCAATGTTTATCATGCCGGACTGCCAATCGAGGAGTCCCTGGTTCGATTCCCGGCGAAACAGAAATCTGAATGATGAGTTTAAATTTCTGTTCTCGGTCTGGGTGTATGTGTTTCTGTCTTTGTATGTGTCCATATACTCACGACACAGGGGATGTACCATAGTACACCCTGCTATGGGGCTGTGAGTGTGCAACGTTTATTTACTTATTTATTATTATTGTTATTCATAATTTTAATAGTTTCCGAAGCATTATTTAAGTAAGTGACTAATTAGTCCCTTAATACGAGTAGAATTTAGCGAGGGAGTAGTTTAAAGAAGGATATTTGATTTGATAGCTTTTTAAAACATATATTGAAAAATGGTTAAATCGACACAACCTTAACCTATGAATGTTAATCCGGTCTTGGACTACCAAGTCAATTGAGATACTTTTAATGAGCTGTCAAAACGTGACATCCCCATACATTTTGTATGAGAAGATGATAAGTGACGTCACTTATCATATATAGTCAATTGACTTCATTATTATTGATTTCAGTGGTAATAAAAATCATGTATAAAAAAGAATAAACAATTATATTGCTTTCCAAGCGTGATTTAGTGCAACCTTTTTAAGGTAAGGATTTTGAATTTTTTTGTGCATAGTGTCCAAGACCCTATTTTTTTAAACATTCATTAATTAAATATTGCTAAAAATTTAAGTACCTTTCATGAAAAAGGCTGTTGTTATTATTTTATTTCCATTTCATTTGACATTGAACCTTTAATCTGACCACTGATATTCGGTTTAAGTAACTAGGTAATCTTTGCGTTTTTTTTTAATAGAAGTTTCAGTAAACTTTTTGATCATCAAAATACATATCACATTATTTCTGTGTGCCTCAATAATATGGCTGCAACCCTTTTTTGCGTCCCACTGCTGAGCACGGTCTCTTCCCCATTATTAGGGAGGCCTGGAGCTTACTCCACCACGCTGCTCCAATGCGGGTTGGTTGGGATGCAGGCTAGTGGCCAACCCGCTGTCAGATATTTTCAAACCGCACATAAGGCCTCCGACTAGGTTTAAAGATTGTTTTAATATATTGATACAGATACTTCAACTCAGTTGTGCGCGCGGCGCTATGTGTGCGTGGGCTAGTAATTATGCAGCTTTATTTTGTGTGACAGTGACGCGGCCGTGATCGTCCGAGCAACTTCACTGTACCTCTTGTCACGCACACAAAGTCACTGTGTATATACAGGTTTACCCACACATAGCGCCGCGCGCACAACTGAGTTGAAGTATCTTTAACAACCGGGACCGACGGCTCAACGTGCCCTCCAAAGCACGGAAACGCGCATGAATTTTTTTGCCACTCACCCATCTCACACCCAACCACGCCCGTTTGGTTTAGCTGCGAAGATCGCTTGCCTTCTACGCGCGTCGCCGGGCCATGCGCGCTACAATTCGCCAACTATATCGCATATTCTTCGTGTAACTCTGTCAGTCTGACAGATGAACACATCAACAAAAAACTGCAAGTTAATCAAGCAGATTGCTAATTGCATCATTTGTAATCAGGTAATTAGCAATTTCATAAGCTGCCTTCGTCAATTTAATCACTATAATGTTTCAATAATTAATTTGTTTAGCATGGTTGAGGAAAAATGAAGGTGTTGCAAGTCAACGGTTTGTTAATTCTACTTTTTAATAACAGTGAAAATGGTTCTATCTGTAATTAGCCTTAACAACGTTTGTGTCATTTGCATAAAGAATAATGTCATTCTTGTCAGATCTGATCGCACGAAATGCTTTTCTGTATTCTTCTATAATTATAATAATTATTTATTTATAAGAACTGTCACAAATAAGGTATAGTTATTTTTACTGGATACATTTTATAGTAATTGTTAAACAAATCATGGTATCTTTAGGCATAACAGGGCAGAAAGCCTATATTATAGACAGTTGAACTATCCCGAAATAGTAAAACCATATAATTAATTAATAACCAAAAAACAGAAGTTACTTATACATTCCATTTATTACTTAATTTTATTAGTGAATAATATTTTGAGAATTTATTATTGATTAAATTAAGATTTTAGAATTAAAATAACTAAAAATGATCGATATATATTTAAGTGTCCATTAGTGTGTGTGCATGTGTAAATGTTATTAAACAATTGATTAGTTTAGATACAGTTATACCCTGAGTCTTGGGTGCCATGGACACACACAAAGACAGAAACACGAACACCCAGACCGAAAACAGATTTTTTAAAATTTAAACTAATCCTTCAAATTTCTGCTTCGCCGGCAATCGAACCTGAATCCCTCTGATCGGCAGTCCGGCATGGTAACCATTAGCCACGCGGGTCGTCATAAAAAAAGAAGTACCTATAGAAAAATAAATTAATATTAGTAAAAAAAATTGTGAATATCAAGTGAACGCTTTCAAATATTTATAACTAAACATACTTACTTAAATTTTAGTTACAATTATTTGAAAGATTAATTGCGACTATAACTATAAACGCCATGGATAAGCTTAAGAGGATATGGAAGAATCGTAATATCTTCGTGATACTAAGCCACTAAGACCCGGCTTACTCAAACTCTTGTTTTCCCCATATTCTTGTATGCTGCGGAGACGTGGACGCTGCGTAGGGTGGAGAAGAAATCGACGCCCTGGAGATGTGGTGCTGGAGAAAAATGCTTGGAGTATCGTGGACGGAATTTCGTACAAATGCCTCCGTACTCGAGGAATTCGGCATCAAACAGCGACTATCCGCTTTAGTACAAACCCGCATACTTAAGTTCTTCGGCCACGTCTCTAGGAGAGGCAATGACTCCATTGAGCGTGCATTGCTGGTGCAGGGAAAAATAGAGGGTACCAGGCCACGCGGTAGATCGCACATGCGATGGACCGACCAAATCAAATCTGCTGTGGGCGGTCCATTGCATGAGTGCACCAAAATGACGACCAACCGAGCAAAATGGCGAGAGATTGTGAGGAGAATTACATCTGCCACATATGCGACTACATGACGACCACGACCGCTCTGCCAAGAGCGAAAAGATTAAGAAGATATTTGAATATTATTTATTTAAAATAGATTTGATTGATGGAAACTACTATACGCGTGTGAGGGGATCACAACACAAGGCCAAGACTTGGTCATTTTGTAAGTTACAATTATTTTACACGTAATAAAGTTGGAACTTAAATACCTATCAGAAATTGAAACTTTTCATGATTACTTACTTTCAAACATTAAGATGTTTTTTAAATTTAGATTTTTTTAAATAAAGTTTTTTTTTTTAATATTATGATTTTTTTAAAGATACATCTAGCCGCCAATTAATACACCACGTGAAATTAGTTAACTAAAGCATGAGTTCTTTTTAGTTTGGGAGGAGATCTGCGGTCATTAAAGAGTTTTAATGAAAAGAAGGCTTATCCTGCAAAATCACATGTCACCCTCTAATATAAGCTCCTAATTATATACTCAGAAAAGTAATAAAGTAGTAATACTGTCTAATATCTACCTAAGATCGCTTTTTTCCATGTTAAATGAGGACAAAATATACACACTTACTTTATAATTTATAAAAATTTGTTAGTAATAATAACTATGGATAATTTTTAATGACAAAAATGAGACATAAAATATTTTTATACCATATTAATGTAAAACCAATACAAACCCTTTATTATAATGTTAAACCCAGTAGCGTATCACAAAAAGCTTAAAGCCACTCCAAAACCAACCTCATTATCGCATGTCAAATAATCAAGAAACAATTCTCATTATAGCGTAGAATTCCATCTGATGCCCTTGCGAGCGAATTAATCCATCAACCCGCTTAATCCGAGCGGGCGGCGGCTGAACCCGTCAGCCCACTTGTCAGCCGAGTTGTCAGCCGGGTTGTCAGCCGTGCTGTCAGTTGCGCTGTCAAAATTATGACGCATGACTGCGCCCACCGCGTCGGCAGCGTTCTTTTTTCCTGTCCGTACCTTCTGTAATCCGTAAAACGGAATTGGTCGGTTCATTTCGCGCTGGTTTACGTTTTTGTGTTCCGTTGGTTAATAGTACGGTTGACAGATGTGTTTTTTTTGCTTTGGCGATGATTAGGCCCACCTTGTGTTTGGATTGAATGTTTTTCTGGCCGTGACAAATTTTTGTTATTGTTAGTTTGTTCATGGCTATTCTTGAGACAAAGTTCCTATTGTACTTTTGGATGGAACTGTCTACTGTAAAATGAAAATGCAAGTTTTTTTCGTATTATGTACTTATATTATTGAATTTATACATCATTATAATGGTATCGTTTGAGATATTAATTTTATTGAATAGCATTCCAATATATACCCAGAAGTTCATGTATATTTTAAATAATAAATTACAGATAGTGCATGATTTCATAGACTTTTTGAGAAGGTTTTGCATAGTTTTTAAATAATTGATTTATTATTTTAAAATATACCTTTGATATTGAAATAAACAAACATAAACATAGTAACTGTTACTAATTACATGAAATTGAAAGCAAGATCAATCCGAAAACAAAATATATGAAAAATATATCACACTTGGCTATAGGTAATAACATTACGAATCAAAATGCTTTTCCATTGCAAAAAGTTAAGTTTAAAAACAGGTAAAAAGTCATACCTATTTATTTTTACTGTGTCAATCAATCTCACATCACCTCGCTCAACAATAGCAGCCACGACTCACAACAAACATGCCTAAACATGTACCATTCGTTTCAAGCCCACAATACCTCGTACACAATAAACTACCGACATGTTATGATTGATCGTGCAATTGACGTCCTTCAACAGTAAATGTCAACAGAATGTCAAATTTGATGTTTATTTGGGATATAGAGTGAGTTGGAACTTGTTGATGAAATGTCGACAATATCTTACCCATATCATAGTTATTTGAATAGTAACTCTTTAAAAGGGTTTTTTACCACATAAAACACAAAACGTGGGAAAATTATTCTTATTATGTCGTTATTATGATAATTTATTTTGTGTCCCATTATCTCTGTTTAAGGGACTAGAAAAACGGCAAGAAATTGCTAATCAGATATTCAAGTATCTACTGAAACTAAATTATAATCTTTCTTTGTATGGAAATCGAAAAACCTTCAAAATCAATTATGTTAAAAAATAAATTATGTTCGGTTGCATGTAAGACGCATTATATAAACAAAGTTTTTTTGGAATGGCACTACATATTTTTAATAAACTGCCAAAATCGATTCGTGCCACTGTTGATGACAATGAATTTAAAAAACAACTTCATAAATTTCTTATTGACAAATGTTATTACACAACTAGAGAATTTTTGACAGACAAGTTTTAACTTTTATTCAATTTGTAATAATATGTAAAATAACATTAATGATTATCATAATATCGTAATTTTAATTATCTTGCTGAAATTTTATAAATTAAATATTGTATTAATTAAGTATCCATATTAATAATAAATTTGTACACCCTAAGGGGTAAATATGGCGATATAAATACTTTGTTAAACCTTCTTCACCCATATTTGTACAAATAAAATAATTTCATTTCATTTCATTTCAATCTTCTTCGTCTCCAATACGAAGTACACTGAATTTTAATCCCACTAAAACTGTTGCCTTCCTAATCACGGTAATCTTTTACAAAAGTTATTTTATTTATGATAATTATTCATTATCTTCATTATAAGACCATTTTGTTATAGTAAAAAGCTTATATAAAACAAAATAGAAGACTTTGAGAGATGAAGAATTTGAAAGAATCTTTGTCAACATCTATTCTTTTTTTAATTTAATTGGAGTAGCCGCCCATCTACACGAAGCCTCAAGCAAGCTTGAGTCTTTTATAAGGTCACATGTAGTTGCGCTGATACTCAATACGCTCTAAATGCTCAAGTCTGGCCGTAAACTACTCCTTTTCACCATAACACTAAAATTAAATCACGAAAAAATTTGTTGTGCTATTATATTTCCTTGGATCAACCATAAAAGTTCTAACATCATCACTATAAATTTTTACATGAACCGCACTATAAATCACTTTCAAAAGTGTTTAAAAACATTTGAAAAGGCTTAATACTGTTAAAACACTTTCAACGTGTGTGTAATTTGAACTGCTATTACTCAAAATATTTTGGAAAATGTTGCGGAAACACTAATTTATTCCCGCAAAACAAAACAGAGTCATCCATTACTTGCTATGCATTAACACTCCCTGACGTAAATGATGTCATTGCACATAATTTTTCTGCGTCCCACAAATTCGCGTGGGAGTAGGATTCAACATTATCCCGAACAAGCCGCGTGTAATCTGTCAACTGTCAGATGTCATGCTACCGCGATGTCAACTCGACTGTCGGATGCACTATGTATGGTGTAAAGTATTTTGCATGAGAATATTCGCTAATGAGAGGGCTTTTATTATTTTACTCCAAATGTTATTTAACTGCAACCTTATTTGGATCCCATATTAAGACGTGGGTAATCTTGTAATTAAAGAGGAGCAATGGACAAGCTGAAGAAGATATGGAGAAATCGCAACATCACCAAAGCCACTAAGATCAGGCTTGTTCGGACACTAATTTTCCCCATATTTCTGTACGCGTCTGAGACGTGGACGCTACGGGAACTGGAAAAGAAAAAGGTGGATGCTCTAGAGATGTGGTGTTGGAGAAGAATGCTTGGAGTATCTTGGACTGAGTTCCGGACGAACGCTTCTATACTCCAAGAACTCGACATCACACAGCGTCTGTCTGACATAGTACAGTCCCGTATACTTGGGTTGTTCGGTCACGTCTCAAGGCGAAATAACAACTCCATTGAGCGTTTGGTCGTCCAGGGTAGAGTGGAGGGGAACAGACCTCGTGGTAGGTCACCAATGAGGTGGACCGATCAAATTAAGTCGGTAGTAGGAGGTCCAGTTAACGAGTGCTTCAGATTAACATCCAACAGAGCCAAATGGAGGGAAATTGTACGGCGAATAACACCAGCGTTTCAACAGAAATCATCGTGACCACGACCGCTCTGTCAAGAGCGAAACGACGAAGAAGAAGAATCTTGTAATTAGGAAAGCCTCAAATTTATGCCACTACTAGTTCACAAAGCATTTAGGAACAGTAAATTATCTGTACTTTGCCTTTGGGCTGTATCGAGTTTCTTATGGCGTATTTCAGTGAACACTGATAGCCCGTTGTCAAGCTAGAAGTGTTTTTAACTTCTGCCAATATAAAATATTATAACACTATTTGAAGTTGTCTTGATTTGCACCAAATAAGCATTAAATAGACACATATTGATGCCATCGATTTAAAAATATTCTGCTCATTTTATCATGCTAACTTTATTGATATGTATTGTAATTATTTGAAGCATTTAACCTTATTTTTAAGATTTCAAAAAAAATTGGTAACCCATTCGGAAATATAAATATATTTTAATTTACATTTAACAAAATTTTATTATCATTATCATTATCCCGCACACAACACGCGAGCCGTGCGTAATCTGTCAACTGTCAGATGTCACGCTAAAGCCTTAAATTGTGTCACGTCGTAAGCTGTCGACTTTACGCGTTGTTTGCTAACGAGTACACTTTTAAGTCACTTTCATTGAAATTTTGAGATAAATCTGAGATTGTTGGGGTGGGGTTTCTAATGTGTATTAAAAGAATTACTGAAATGATTACTGTTAATTGATAAGACATACTATGTATTTTGATTCAGGTGCAAACTGAAATTTTAGTAAGAAAATTATAATAATATATAACAGTGAAATAAAAAACTTATAATAAAATTATAATAATATATAAAGGTGAAATAATAAACACTCCATATCTGAAACAAAGGGTGGGTTAATTTTGTGGCTCAGCAAATTGTGTTCATATCCATCCAAACTAAACTTCTTATTTAGGAATTCCTCAAAAATACCATATATTTTTGGAAGAAGTAAACGCAAAAATAAAATAATAAACATAACAAAGAAAACATGATTTTACGCTTAACTTGTGGTACAGGAAGTAATAAACGAAAGTATGTTTTACTAAATATACTGCTAAATAATGTAATATTTTCATTTAGAATAACAATAAGCTATTATTCAGCTCGAGCGGGATTAAGCGTTATCCCGCACACAACACGCGAGCCGCGCGTAATCTTTCAACTGTCAGATGTCACGCCAAAGCCTGGTATCACGTCGTCAGCTGTCGACTTTGCATGTTGTGTGTTTATGATTGCAGATATAGGTCAGTTTCATTTAAATTTTGATAGAAACATGGGTACTTTTGGTTAATTGTTTTTTTTTTCTTTTTTCTTAATTTTTTTCTAAAGTATTAATACTTTATACTTAATTATATTTATTTTTGATGAAGAAGTAAAATTAAATTCGTGTAGGTTAAAAAAAGGTTGTAGATATATAGGGAGACATAATATTATACATATACTCGGGTAAATAACTAGGCTAATACAAATCAGAAATCTTTTAAAAAGTAATAAGGCTTGGATAGGGTTCTACAATAATTTGCTAATAACACCCTTTTTATAAAAAATAATAATGTCATGTCATAAAGTAAACCGAAACCGTAGTTTTGTTGTTACAATTTTTAACAAACGCTTATTATAAAGCAAGTTAAAACTTAATTGGCCTGTAAATTCTGCAATATGTTCATACACATACAATAAACATGGAACTATAATTCAACTCAAGAGGGATTAAACCTTATCCCGCGCACAACACGCGAGCCGCGCCTAATCTGTCAACTGTCAGATGTCACGCCAAAGCTTGATGTCACGTCGTCAGCTGTCAACTTTGCATGTTGTGCTCTAATGAGTACGTTTTAAGTCAGTTTTATTTAATTATTATTTATTAATTATTTTTGTTATGTGATTTTGACATAAATCGACTAGTATGTTTGATGGTTTTAATTTGATTTTAAATTAATGACTAAATTGATAAAACAAGCTTAATATTTTTTGTTATATTAGTTGAACCATTCTCGTTACATTGATTTTAAAACCGAGTTATTGATTTTTCATATAGCCTAAAATATTCTTCGGTTAATATACAATCCATTACAAAATAACCTTTCAATTCCAACTAGTTAGATTAGAGATTAGCGCTTCCAAACAAACAATATCTTCAGTATAAAGATCAGTATAAATATTAAAAAAACTGTATTTAAATGATGTGCTTGCCTAATTTTTGCCAAACTGTGATGTCACAATTTGACATCACGATTGACGATTTTGAAGATTTTTATATTGCTTACACAATAAGCGAATGATTAGAAAACAATCCTTAAATATTTCTGAATCTATGCATTGTGAATCAATTTTAAATTTGATTTTAGTATATTTCAAAGTAATGAGATTTTTCAATACCTTGTTAATAAACCAACATATTTTACACGGTTAAAAAGTACACTCCTGTTCGAGCCCCAACTATATCAGTACCAAATATCAGGTCAGAGTGAAAGAAGCACAAACAAACATAATTTCACATAATAATTAATATGGACTAGAACACACCCCAATTATTTAGAATAGAATGGAAGAAAATTTATTTCATCACACAAATACACATTTAATTAATATATCATAATAATAAACAATGTTATGACGAAACGCGTTCCCGCTCATCCTACGCCGTAGGTATTTACAATTTTATTTGACATTTATATATTTATAGGAATAATGAAAGATAAAATAAAACGTTACGTATGTATGTCTAATTATAATACAATCAACTTTAATTTGAATGTCATTGGCATATTAAGTGGGTGTAAAAACCCGCATATTTGAACTTAAAAGAATTATTAATAAGTATTCAAGTATAAATAAAACAAAAATAATAGTTATTATATTTTATACGCAATAAATTAATTTAATAGGTAATAAATTTACAGAAATTTTAAAATGTTTTATTAAATTTACATTAAAATTCGATTAATCTTTGAGTGCGCAAAAACACTTTATTTGTGTTATTATTTGTGGAATGGCGCCTTATATTATAATTAAATGACAAAGCATACCTCTAATAAGAATAATAATCTACTGTCTAACGTTCAGTTATTTCTGACCTTCAAGAATTGTACAATAGGTATACATTTAAAATTGTATCTACCTCAATTATACTAGTCATACTATTGGTAAATTCCTTATAACATTTTGCACCACAATCCGCACTGAGGCAGCGTCTAGCTAGATGTTCCAGCTAGGACTTCTCAATTATGGATAAAGACCCATGAACAGTAATACGACCCAAAAAAGTGTTAACCTACCAGCCAGTTGCAATCCGTCTGATGCTACGACTAAAAACGGTTTCCATTAGCATTATTTAATTAAAATAAACTTATTGTATCCATATTTTAACACATCCTGGTTAAATATATTATGTCACCTCATGTTTTTTATTAGCATTAGCTCAGGCTAGTAACCAACAATGGCAACTCAAACGTCCCGTTATAAGCTAACAAGTTCTATCACTTTCAATCAGAGCCAAAAACAAAGAGAGTCGATCTTATGACATAGATCAGACAGATCTATGACATGCCAGGACATCGAGAAGCAAATATTTATTAGACCATACTTGATAGACTCTTTTTGAACTGCTCCTTCCTGTAATGTAATTCTGAGGGACCGAGTCAGTGAAAAAAATAGGTTTTGAATTTTGTCTAGGTTTTCTGTCTCTGTCTTCCATTATATATTCTTTAAAATATATGTTGTGATGTTAATCTTCAAGATGTAATTGAGGTATTATTATGTTTAACTTTTACTGAAAGTTTGTTCAGAAACACGATAGAAACGGCCATTATTGTTAATTAATTAAAAGCTTTTATAGAACAAAAGACGAACTATGAGAAATGTCAAACAGGGTTATAATTTTCATGGTAATTGGTTTTCGCTGAATATAGTACGCAAACCGCTACCAATTCATAATAAATTATATTATTGTAGCTAGTAAAATGAAATAAATATAAAAATAACGTATAAATATTATCTACTGCTTAAAATGCGAGGAGATGTAATGAGTCCATAATTATGTAAACTAATTCACTGCTGCTTTTTTGTAAGTTGTCTACAGCCTTAATTATAATAATAATTATTCTATGATTATCATCAACTCGTTGATACATTGTAGCTGTAATTAATTATAATTAATTTAGTTTTTGTTATGTGATAATATGTGCTAAGTAGTGCATATTTCCATTATAATTATGAATAGAGAACGTATTAAAGTAATTTTCAAATTTTTAAGTAAGTAAATGATATTTCAAGTGAATTGCACAAGAATAGTGTAACAGAAGTAAGTTAAGGCTCTAACACTTTATACGAGAGTTAGCTTATTGTGTACTTATTACACATATTTACACTTTTAAATATTACACAATACTTTCACACAGCATTCGGGTTCATGCCCGAATTACCCTCATATCGCGGCGATCACGGCTCCTGCCCGCCAGTCGCTCGCTGCGAACTTCACCCCCCCTCCCCCACCCCGGACGCGTCCCTGTCGCGCCGCGCACTGACTTCACGCCACAGGTGCTCCAGCCAGCTGTGCCCATGCCTGCGACCACAAGCACGCCTCCTGCCGCGCCGTCGCAGTCCAGGGCTGCAGCCCCGCTGTCGAGCACCTGTGACAAACAAGGTCCTGCAACCAGGCCGTCCATCCACAGCTCCCTCCGTTAGCCACCAGGCGCCAACGAAGACCCGCTTTCCGCCGCTCATCGTGGAAAAACTCCCCAACTGGCACCACCACTTTAAGGTGCTCAAGGAGAAGTTGGGGAGGGCGCCAAACGCACGGAGTACGCTTCTCCCCGAAGGAGACCGGCAGGTTCCGGCTCATTCAGAGCTACCTCGCCGAGCTGGAATCCCGGGAGAAGATCTCCTGGTTTTAGTAGTCCTTACTGGCGGAACAAAGTGTGAAGGTGGCCATCAGAAGGCTACCTGTCGACACACCGCCAAAGGAGTTGGAGGACGAGCTCTGCGACCTCAGGTACGAACCAGAGTACGTCCGCGCCATCCGGGCCCGAGGAGGCCGGCCCGGCAGCATCTTCCTCGTCATCCTGAGGAGGACAGAAGACCTCCTGCGGGGCATCTACGTAGTAAAGGAGCTGCTGTGTATGCCCGGCATCAAGATCGAGGCATGGCGCGGGAAGAAAGGACCGGCCCAATGCCACCGATGCCAGCAGTTTCGACACAGTTCGCACAACTGCCACCGACCGCTCACCTGCGTGTGCTGCGGCGAGGACCATGCCGCCTACAAGTGCCCGCGTCCGCGGGCCGAACCCGTCAATTGTGCGAACTGTGGCGGACTGCATCCCGCCAATTATATGGCCACTCACCTAGAATAACTTCTTCCCGACTGCCAGTCCTGTAGTCTAAGCACTAAGGTGCCGTGCCTACACCGGATTTGACTAGCGGCGCAAGCCGCAACACACTGTCTAAGGACCGGCCCAATGCCACCGATGCCAGCAGTTTCGACACAGTTCGCACAACTGTCACCGACCCCTCGCCTGCGTGTGCTGCGGCGAGGACCATGGCGCCCACGAGTGCCCGCGTCCGCGGGCCGAACCCGACAATTGTGCGAACTGTGGCGGACTGCATCCCGCCAATTATACATCGTGCTCTGTCTTCAGAAAGAAAGAAAGAAAGAAAAGAAGAAAGAAAAAATATTTATTTCATATTAGGAATACAAAATATTCGCTTAATGAATGTCATTTTTTCCCGGTCATCGCCTTTAAGTGCCCGTTTGGGCTAGATGTTGAGCTGAGAGAAAAAAGGCGGCGGAAAAAAACTCCCAGCACTCTTTTAAAAAAAACAGTACATATATAATTGAGATAACAGTATGGCTATGGGTCCATAATGGGCACACGTGACAGCTGATCGTATGAGACACCATAAACCCACTTCCAGCT
Source organism: Pyrgus malvae (assembly GCA_911387765.1). NCBI lineage: Eukaryota > Metazoa > Arthropoda > Insecta > Lepidoptera > Hesperiidae > Pyrgus > Pyrgus malvae. Next base: position 28,042,940 of record OU426950.1, on the reverse strand, counting down.
GCTCACAGTTGCGAGTAATTACTAAAACTATATATTACATTTAATTTAGAAATAGCTTTGTGTGGGCGAGATTCATTCCCACGCTCTTTTATCATTAAGATAGTCCTTAGTGTTGTAGTAAGCCTTGCGGCAGAGGACTTGTTTGACTGTCTTCTTAAAATGTTTTAAAGGCAGGGATTGAATCTTTATTGGGATTTTATTATATATCCTAATGGACATCCCAATAAAAGAAGAGCTTTTTTATGGAGCCGGCATTTCGGAAATGCCAGCTTGTGGCCGTTCCTAGTTGAGACACAGTTAGGACTATGCAAGTCCAATATGGTTGTGAATTTCTCTTTATTTTTGCGTACATACATTATGTTTTCGTAGATATATTGCGAAGCAAATGTAAGAATATTGATCTCTTTAAATTTTTCTCTAAGTGATTCTCTAACACCTAAGTTATAAATTGCGCGAATAGCCCTTTTCTGCAAAATAAAAATTGATTCAATATCAGCCGCATTACCCCACAGTAAAATGCCATATGACATTAATTACAATTTTATTATTTTATTTTATTACAATTTTTCAGGCGGGAGGCTCGCGATAAGCGTGCTGGCACCGTACGGCTCCTCTTCACCAAGCCGGTGGAGAAAAGAAGACAGCCAACAGCCGGTCCTATCCAGTCGCGGCAAGTGGAGGAGCATCACAAGGGCTCCCTCATGGCCGTGGCCAACGGGCCGACTAGTCGCGGAGCTCCTTTTCCGAAGAAGAAAGGGAAGAAGAAGAAGGGGAAGAAGGCAAAGACCGCCTCTTCTACCATTTCACCCGCACCAGAACCCGCTCAGAAGAGCTCAAAGAAGACGCCCACCTCAGCCCCCTCCCGCGCACAGGAGACGCGACAGGGGGAGAGTGAGGAGGCCTGCAGGCAGCAATTACGCCTCCTGCAGGACCTCACAAAGATACAGCAGGTGCTGTCTGCAGTGACTGAAGGCCTGGACGCAGCGCCCGCTATCCGGGGCGGCATGGCGACCATGGCCACTCACCTAGAATAACTTCTTCCCGACTACCAGTCCTGTAGTCTAAGCACCAAGGTGCGGTGCCTACACCGGATTTGACTAGCGGCGCAAGCCGCAACACACTGTCTACGACAACCCCGATCCAGACTCTGGATCCCGCCCACAGGAAAGCCAGGAGGCTCCCCCCTGGACCTCAACCCCATTGACCGGCTCCGCAGTCGCGGGCCGAGGAAGACACCCCAAGAAAGCAATAGTGAAACTTGGCTCTATGCGGCACAGAGGCTGCACGTGAAGAAACCAGTGAGGTATTAAAAGATTTTTATGATCCCTTTGTAACTAAACGAAGCTTTAATAATATTTTGTACTGTGTTACACGCAGGTGACGTCACGATTGTGTTGCTCTCTCTGTCTAATGTTCAATTTGAAACGGTCATATCTTGCATATTTTTTGATTTATTTAAAATTTGATTTTGTGTTCTGATTGTCTAATCTTCGTTTGAATGATTAAAAAAATTTAGTCAACATCTATATTCGGTGTGGATTCCTGTGTATGTGTGTGTATTACATACCTACCTGATGTTTGCTAATTACTATAAATAAATAAATAATAAATAACGCTTAACATTCGTAGCCCCACAGTGAGGTATATATATGTATATACCCTGTATCGTGGGTACCATGGACACGTACAATAACAGAAACAAAAACACCCAGACCGAGAACAGAAATTTAAACTCATCATTCAAATTTCTATTTCGCCGGGAATCGAACCCGGGAGCCACCGATCGGCAGTCCGGCATGGTAACCATTACGCCACGCGGGTCGTAATACTCACTAGAATATTAGCCAATGTTTGCTAATTAGTCTAATTACTAAAGTATTTAAATATTAATATTAACGAAATGTGAATTTCTGTTTATATCCGAATATATTACCTGTTTTCCGCTCACCTGCCAGATCGAGGAGATAAATAAATATTAATCATATTAAATATGACTTATTCAGACATGATTAAATGTTAATTCATTGCTTAATGTCACCAGGTCCTTGTTTGGAATGCTTATAAATTGTGACTCTTTTTTAATTTCAGGGTGTTGTAGGTACTAAAATGGTTCTTAGAACTGTTAATTAATTTATGATAAGTAATATCACCATTCAAGTCACTACAGTTATTTTTAATATCAATACAGTTATTTTAATTTCCTTTTCTGCATGCAATGCGACTATACGTGTATCGGCTTATAGATTTACACTGCACAGTCCCTGTAGCTTCGGGATTAAGAATAGAGCTACGGTATCCCCTGCCTGATCGTAAGAGGCGACTAAAAGGGAGCTTCTGGGGCTGCGTTCGGTGAGAGTGGGAGCTCGACCCGTCCAGCCAATAGCCCCGGGAAGGACGGCGGTATGTGCGTGGCCGCATGCCGCCGTAAGCATCGGAAGGTGCAGGACAACACATCTGCTTTTCCAAAGATGGGCCCGTTCCAGGGCGTCGCGTATGGAGGACACCGGTGCGTTGTACGGGAGATCCCGGAGTCCTCCCCAACCGCAGATGAAGGCCACCGAGGGGGTTTTAGCATAACCCGGTGTCCTCTCCCAAGGTGCTGGGTACCTTTTGAAGGTTTCCCCCTCGATACCAAAAAAAAAACAAAGATTTACACTGCACACTAAATATTGGCTACAACCCTTTTCGCGTCCCACTGCTGGGCACGGGTCTCTCCCCATTATTGGGGAGGCCTGGTGCTTACTCCACCACGCCGCTCCAATGCGAGTTGGCGAAGATACGAATTAGTAGCCAACCCGCCTTTGGACGTTTTCAAGCCCATAAGGCCTCCGACAAGGTTAAACCACTGTTATCTATCGACAACAACCGGGACCGACGGTTTAACGTGCCCTCTAAAGCACGGAAACACGCAGGTTTTTTTTGCCACTAGTGGTCACCCATCTCACGCCCAACCGGGAGCCGTATAGACTAATATTAGGTACAATAAAAAATATTTGCTACTTTTATTTATGGTCTTAGGGTCATACGAATGAGCAGCGATGGCCGAGTGGTAAAAAGCCGCGCTCTTCGACGCGACCGACCCCAGGTTCAAATCCTCGGCTCGCACCTCTGACAAAGAAATTTGTAATGTGCGAATTTATCGCTGCTCCACGGTCATGGAAAATATCGTGATATTTCATTGATTACGATATTCTCCATCGCCGTGCATGCCTGAGAGAAATTAATAATTTCTCGAAAGCATGACGTCCACCAATCCGCACTTGGCCAGCGTGGTGGACTATGGCCTAAATAAATCCCTCTCAATTGTGTGAGAAGGAGACCAGTGCCCAGCAGTGGGACATAAAAAGGTTGAAAAAAAATAAAAAATAAAATGGTCATACGTAATATCAACTTTCAAGTTTATATGTTAAGTAACTTTGATCCAACCCCCACTGCTAAGAACAGTTTCCATTTGGATGTGGGAGCGATTTTGGCCATAGTCCACCACGCTGGCCAATGCGGCTTGGTGGAGATGCGGGTTAGGGGCCAACCCGCTGTCGGATGTTTTCAAACCGCCCATAAGGCTTCCGACAAGGTTTAACGACTGTTATCTATCGATAACAACCGGGACTGAAGACTTAACGTGCCCTCCGAAGCACGGCAACGGGAATGAATTTTTTTTCACTAGCGGTCACCCATCTCACACCCGACTGCGCCCGTTTGACTTAGTTGCATAGATCGCTTGCATCCATTCGGATGTGGGAGCGATTTTGGCCATAGTCCACCACGCTGGCCAATTGTGGTTTGGTGGACATCATATTATCTTGGAGAAATTATAAATCACTCTCAGCCAGGTGATGGAAAACATCTTAATTATCACAGTATTTTCCAGTAGAGCTGTGATAAATACCCACTAAACAACACTTAATAATATTTTTTGTCAGAGACACGCGGGGGTTTTGAACTCGGAATATATGTACACGGTGTCGGAGACCGAGGTATTTACATAACGGCCATCGCTGCTCAAGTAGCTGATACAGACTAATATATCCAAAAACTGTGTAAATCTGATTATATTACATACATACAAATCGAATCGATAACCTCCTTTTCCTGAAGTCGGTATTTTCTTTATTCTTTTCTAATGTACTAATATGGCAAACCAAATATGGCAAATTTCTTCAAGTAGCTGTGAACCTCTACTTCCCCAATAAGGGAAAGGTCGGAAGTAATAAATCAGGTGCTGATGAAGTGGATTCATCGCTCATGTACTGACAACGCGTCGTGCGACCTTTTTGCATTATATAATTTTTAACGCATTAACAGAGAAACACGTTTTTTACACATTATCTAACGTACGCTGATATCTCACGTTTTTCATTTCATTTAATTTCATTACACACAACACTATTAATAATGAAATAATAATACGAGTAGTATTATTATTGCGTGAAACAATTACGTTGTATTTCGGTGGAGAGTATGGTTGTTGGTTGTTGGGCAGACTTAGGTACACGAAGTAACTCAGAAGACAACTCAGAGGGCTTGATGTTGTATGTATGTAGTACCTTTTTTTTGGTTTTGGGGAGAAACCTTCAAATAGTACCCAGCACCTAGGGAGAGGGTGCCGGGTTATGTGGGATTTGACCGCACTAAAACCCCCTCGGTGGCCTGCCTCTGCGCTTGGGAGGACTCCGGGATCTCCATTGGAACGCACCGGTGTCCTCCACGCGCGTTGCCCCAGAACGGGCCCATCTTCGGAAGAGTAGATGTGCTCTTCTGCACCTTCAGGTGTTTACGGCGGCATGGGGTTACGCACACACCACCGTCCTTCCCGGGGCTGCTGGCTGGACGGGTCAAGCTCCCACTCTCACCGTCCGCAACCACAAAAGCCCCTTTTAGTCGCCTTTTGCGATCAGGGGATACCGTGGCTCTATTCTTAATCCCGAAGCTACAGGGACTTCTAGTCTATAGGTTGCAGCGATCACTTAACTCTTCTTATTCGTTCGCTCTTGTCAGAGCGGTCGTGGTTGCTCTGATGACAGCATAGAGAGAGCCCTTCTGTCTTTGTCGAAGATTGCTGCTGTTCGAGCTATTATTTTCCACTTTTGGCGATTGGTGGCATTTCTCGTACACTGGACAATTGAAGTCTGAGTAGACGCTTTTATTGAGTCTGTCCATCGGATTGGTGATCTACCGCTGGAGCGTTTTCCCTCGACTTGGCCTTGCACTACCAACCGATCTAGGGAAATTTTATTCCTGCAGATGTGGCCGAACAATTTTAAAATCCGGAGCTGTAAGTACTATTGAATTAAGCCTGTCTTTAATTTTTAGTTCGTTCAAGATCACTAACAGCACGTGCATATTCGTCTTATACTACTAATACATTCTTATTAGTAGTGGTTAGCGTAGAACACAAGCGATCTATGCAACTAAGTTAAACGGGCGCAGTCGGGTGTGAGATGGGTGACCGCTAGTGGAAAAAAATCATGCCCGTTGCCGTGCTTCGGAGGGCACGTTAAGTCGTCAGTCCCGGTTGTTATCGATAGATAACAGTCGTTAAACCTTGTCGGAAACCTTATGGGCGGTTTAAAAACATTCGACAGCGGGTTGGCCCCTAACCCGCATCTCCACCAAGCCGCATTGGAGCAGCGTGGTGGAGTAAGCTCCAGGCCTCCCCAATAATGGGGAGAGATCCGTGCCCAGCAGTGGGACGCTAAAAGGGTTGCAGCTAAACTAGTTTCGTAGTACAACACAAAAAAAACAACAAAGAACTAAACAGAATAGAAAGGCAAGCTCATTATCGAAAGTTTCCATAAATATTGTAGTTTTAATAGCAACGTCGGTAAAGCCTACGCTCACTGCACCGATGTACTGAAACTATATCATTACGTTTTATGAATTGTAAATTTCATACTGTATAGTCTTTAGTGAGCCATATTTCAAGCTTGATAAATGCTGCAGCTAGGGATGAAACAATTTGTGCGAAAACTAGAAAATGTGGCAGGTATGATACATATTTAAAAGGTTCTTGTGGCTAGAGACTAGAAATTAACTACGTTATTCCTTGTCTGTCACTATATTTATAACTGTATGTATGTAACGGAATCTTTTAACTTACTTCTAGGAGTCTGATTAACTTGAAAATTTGCACAGGGGTCAAGGGCCGATGACAATACAATAATCTCATAACTTTATATTAAAGTCCTAACTAGGATCATCAGGATACTTAATGAAACTAATATGAAGTACTTAATGAAACTTATATAAAGTTTTATATTTTTAACACGATTATAATATTAGCTTGACCTGTATGTATGTATGTATGTATGTAACGGAATATTTTAACTTCATTTTCACCTGCTTCTAAGCGTCTGATTAACTTGAAAATTTGCACAGGGGTCAAGGGCCGATGATAATGTAATAATATGAAAAAAAAACCAACTAAAAAATTAGAAATAAGTATGTAGTTTAAAAAACTAAAAAACACGCTTTTGTGAAAATACGAACTAAAAGTAAAAAATAATAAGAAAATGTTTTTCAGTAAAATACATTTTCTTCTTATTTTTTTACTTTTTAGTTCGTATTTTCACAAGCGTGTTTTTTTTTAGTTTTTTCAAACTACATTATATACTGGTTCTCTGGAAGTTAGTGCGGTTCATACCATAGTCTGCCTTTCAACAAGCTCACCTCGTGTAGATGTGAGAAATTTTTGTGTAACTCTCAGTTTTTCTTGGTGTCTTCATCATAATTCATCATTTCAGCCTTTTATAGTCCACTGCTGAACGTAAGCCTCCCCTAACGTTCGCCACTACTTTCGGCCCTGCACCTTCTGAATCCAGCGGCTTCCCATCAGTCCACCTGGTTGTACTCCTTTTGCCGAGACGTGGTCGCCATTCCAAGATCTTTCTCCTCCATCGTTTTCATAACAGTCTCTTGATTTTAACTAGACTATTTCAATTCCTAGTAATTCTTTCAATTTCTGAAAGTATGGTAAATATTTTTACTGCAATTTATCCAGTGGTAATGACGTAAAAAGTTGTAGGTAGACTACACACAAACAGACGGAGTTACTTTCTCATTTGTAATATTAATTGCAAAGTTATGCTAATAAATCCGCGCAATATACAAATAGTATCAAAATGTAATAGTAACTATCATCTGCCAACTCAGAACAATCCACAAGAATAACATTTTTAATTACCATAAACCAAAGAATGGACGTAAAGATACATCATATAAAACGCTAAGGTAAATCTTACAAAAATAGGCAATTAATCTCATACTAAAAGTCCTAACGATCTCTCTTAATGATCCTATCATAATTATCTTGGGTATAAAGTTATGGTTTTAATAACGGTTATAAAATATGTAAACTTAATGCTTTGTGTATTTTAAATGATATTTTTTTTAGATGGCAGAACTCTTATGGTAGACATGAGGAAGTATCACCGCTGCACAGATTACTGCCTTGATATGTTTCTCTACTATATTTCGGTAAAGGTGCGGTCGCCGGTCAGACTTGCATGACCCATCAGCTACCGGATTATCAGCACAACTGCAAAAGAAGCAAGGCTTGGCAGTGCCTGAGGTACATGGGTTGGCAGTAATCATTTAACATGCTGCCTGCATGCTCATCTGCTACTCCAATCCCTACTAATATTATAAATTCGAAATTAAGTCTGTCTGTCTGTCTGCTACGCTTTCCCGCTTAACCCTTTCAGACCCACGATGAAACTAAACAGGATAGTATTGAAACAAATAGATATATTAGTTATCGTTGGGGATCAGAGAATATGAAAACTGAACATTTTCAGTGATATCACGTTGTTTTCATGATTTTTCAGGGGGCGTACAATTGTATCAACTTAGGCCTTACTTATTCTAAGTCACAATTGTGAGGGTCACAATTGAGTCGATGTGGGCCATATTAATATCGTTTTATAATTGCAACTAATTTGAATTTATTTTGCTTTTATCAGATATTTATCTTTTAATGAGGTAATTACTTATAATGAAAATGATAATTTAAAGTGAAAAAAAATATTTACTTAATATTCGATTATATATTTCCAACTTAACACCAAGTTTAACATGGAATTGAAAAGAAACATTATTATTTTAGTTCAACATACTTTTGTGTATAGTATTCCCAATAAACAAATTAACCAAATCAATTAACGAAATTAATCAAATTTAATCAAATTAACGAAAATATTTCCTTAGTTTAAAATTATAGTAATAGAAACACACGGTCCGGTAACCGGTACCGGTCGAAATATAAACTTCCTCCTGGTAATGTTCTTGTAAGACGCAAAACTACCGCAGGACCTAAGCCAAATGACCTGTCTGGTAAGTCCTTGGTAGATTTCAAAGTCTAAAGTCCATTCTTGTGGAGTGGTATCTAGATTTTTTTAAACCTACTGGTCTAGGCTTGGTTGCGACATAGCGCCTTTGTGAGCACCGACGTGGACAGTATCATCTGTTTATATACAGAGTAAGTTGTATTCTCGCGCGGTAATGCATGGCAACGATTTCTGACTGCATCTATGACATGGTTGTACTTTCCACAACTTGTTAGAAGACCAATCATTTTCATCTACGCTGTTTGGATCAATCACATGTAAGTTAACCCGCAACATAAAAAGTGCACACGTAACATGGCATTGGCTAGGTATTGGATCATATCGAAATTTTTGATGCCAATACATTTACATTCGAGGACACTTAATGCAACTCATAATCCCGTGCACCCCAGAGTACGTCTTACTTCCTTAGGTGTGCATTGTGGTTTCATTTGCTGCCCCTTTTTTGCCTTGTAATATCCGCGCAATTAAACCGCGGTAGAGACCTTTTCAAACAAATAATTTTCGAAGTACTCCACAGGTAATTTAGGTGGTTCATTACTCGAACTTTCTTGAATTTGACTACTACTCTTCCCTCAAAATCTTTTTTTGTCCATTTACCATCACTTTGATTGGGGGCCGCCCTCTCTCCTCCCGAAGATGAGAGTGGTGTATCATCCTCTGAGGAGTAAGAATTTACATCATCTTGTACACATGCCTCATCATCATCTTCATCAACATCTTTCAAGTCAGACTGCTCCAGTAACTCTCCAATCGCATCATCATTGAGGATAAATAGGGATATGGCCATTGCAATGCACATAGATAATAATAATTATCTAATAATATACGTATATACGAATATTTAATGAAATTTGGAACACAGATAGAGTTGACCTTGGGAAAGGATATATGATGTTGATGATAACAGTTGATTTTCTCTGTTGATTAGCAGTACCCATTGGTTTACAACGTAAAAATTATAGTATTATACAACTCGCTAATAGATGTCTGGAAGAGAAAGGAGATATTTTACAGGTAATGTTTAAGTTGATTTTTGCTTAGAACACGGATAAAACGACATTTTCGAAAAATAAAACCATGCTATCAATTTATCGTCCCGAAACCACTCAAGTACTAAATTTTATAATAATCATTGAAGCTGTTTCCGAGGTTCAGATTATATTATTATTATATAGGTTGATATATACAAAAATATACAAAATGCTGGTTTACCTATGTATGTATAAATTAATTAGAGACCCCATTTATTTTTCAATTCATATTACATTTAATAAAAAAGTATGCGTATTTTTTTAAATGTGATATACCCTCTTACATATCGTATTGATATTGTAATAATTATAATATTTTTAATGTTTTAAAGTACCTCAGTACCTCTTACTTTCGTTAATATCAGGTATGTCCTGTCCTTGTTTTTAAGTATTGATGGCTCTCACAAACCCACAGAACCTGAAGATAAAATCTGTGGTTAAAATGATTCAATGTAATTACGAAAGTCACGATAACATCTAAATCATAATTACTAACAAAGGCATTACTAACAAACATTACAATTATCAATGAGATTTCGAACAAAAACTAGCTCTAACATGGTGAGAATCCTCTCAAATTATGTATTAATGACTATTCGAGATATATCACACAAGCGTTTTTAGGAGCTTGTGTCACATCTATTCATTTTATGCGGCAGTTAAACCGCTACTATACTTCACCGCTTTGATATAGCAACTACATCGTCGTGATTATATAGTTATTGTATACCCCATATTTTAAAACAGGGCTGAATTTTTTCTCCGTCTACTCTTTTCTTCAGCTCAGCATTGCCGAAGCGCACCCAGAGCAGACGGAAAAAAAAATAACGTTCACTAAGAGTTTGTAAAGGAACCGTACAGGGAATAAAGAATATTTCATTTCATTATAATGTTTGGCGACCTTTTATAAGGAATTGTGTTAATGTAGAGTGTACAAATCATTCGCCTCGCCGAGTGTACTAGAATTGAATCTTTTCTTATCACTTCTGATCTCCAATACAAAATGTTATTTTATCAAAACATGTTAGTTAAAATGTTGCCACGATAAACCCATTTATTGCTAACCCTGTCAAAAAGTTATCGGATATCATGTAGAAGCAAGCTTCTAACTCTATTGCCTTTTTTTATTTGAATGGAGTAGCAGACGAGCATGCAGGCCACGTGGTGTTAAGTGGTCGCTGCAGCCCATGGACATCTACACACAACCTCAAGTAAGCATAGGTAAGTATTGTCTGAGGTCGTATGCAGTTGCTCTGCTACTCCGGAGGCTGGTGGTCACCTCATGTAAGTGTGGCCGGCAACTGCACCTTTCCACCGAAACACAACAGAATTGGTTCACGGCAGAAGTGGGTGTAGCGGTGGTACTTCCCCGGGTGAACCATAATAGTTCTACCACCTATAGCCTCTAACTGTACACGCTCTTATTCTAAAGCCCTAGTTTCTAAAATACAGTAAAGCCCGCTCCACCTTTTCATATTTATGAAGACGCAAGTTGCACCACCTGAGCGTTACCCGCTTTTGTGTAGGGAAGCAACTAACGCGCAAGATCTTGAATTTGGGCAATTTACATGTATAAGCCATAGTTAGAAAAAAGGTGACAACAACAACAACAAAATAATACTCTTTATTTGTACACCACAAAAAAAACAATAAAAATAGATCAACATACGTAGAAAAAGCAGTGGTGACCAAAAGGCGGTCTTATCGCTAAAGCAGCGATCTCTTCCAGACAAACTTTGGGTAGATAACATGGTAATAGAGAAATGAAAAGGGTAGTTGTGTACAGATGTTTAGTAAGGTAGTTTGCGGTTTGGTAAAAAAGTTTTCTTGCTCGCTCCTTTAAAATAGCCGAGCCTACTATGTAGTTGCGACTTCAATGACGGCGTTAAAACGCTAGTGTGATGTAGTTGTTCGTGAGAAGTAATTAAGAGATCCGTACGCCATCTGTCAACGTCAACAGATGATAAATCTCCTGTCTTCACGAAATTTTAATATTTAATTAATTAACGGAAATAGTAGAAACTTACTGTAATGGACAATAAAATTGAGCGGTAACTGTGTTTATGTACATTTATTTTGGAGATTTGTTTGAAACGTCAAAAATTTCGTTCATTAAATTAAATTAAATTAAATTTATTTATCTATCTCAGATAATAAAAGCCAATGAAATTATATGTAACAATAGTAAAACTTTCATGCTATAATATCTAGCTATAAAATTATTATTTTTTTCTGTCTCGGTTGAAAAAATTACTTTCTTTTGTCAATTGTTGCCTCGCTTTCTATTTATAAATATCTAGTACCGACACAATTTAAAATTTGCACCTTTTTAGTTTGAAAAACACTTAATGATCTATGTAAAAAACTGTCTAATCTCTAACTTAACAGCCATTATTAACTTTAGATCGAATATTTTTATTTTTTTCCGTTTGAAGTATTTTATGATAATTTCAATTAAAAACTTAAGCATTTTAATATTTTTTCTTCACAGATATTCCTAATTTTTAATAAAACTTATTAAGAAAGTTGTATACACGATAATCGAATGAACTGAAAACTGAAGGTCAGGTACTTCTTACGAACATTCATATTCAATACACCTTGGAAGTCTTAAAGACTTTTACCGCCCTAAAATTTAATACGCCACTTTATTTTAAATTAGGTTTAATGTTTAAAAATAACATAAAATACGAGCATAAAATTTTAATAATAAAAAAACACTGATAAGGAAAAAATATGTGATGTTTTTTAATTATAATTTAGTGATTATCGGGTTGCATCTTGGACTTAAAATATTGTAAGCGTATGCAAAATATAAACATCGCGTGGTTGTAAATATGTTTTGCGAACACAGAATACAAAATTATAGAAATGGCTTTGAGATCAGTATAGACTCTGAAAGTTAGCGCTAAATTAAGAGGCAATAAATAACTCATGTATAGAATTGGAACACCATTCGATTCTGTTCTTACAGAGCAACGGATGTAAAATTGTCACTACATCACAATAGCAATAACGGTGACCTTGGTAGGTGGTAGAACTATTATGGTTCGCCCGGGGAAGTACCACCGCTGCACCGATTTCTGCCGTGAGCAATTCTATTGTGTTTCGGTGGGAAGGTGCAGTTTGCCGGCCACACTTACATGAGGCGACCACCAGCCTCCGGAGTAGCAGCGCAACTGCATATGACCTCAGACAAGACTTTCCTATGCTTGCTTGAGGTTGTATCATAAGCAAATGAGGTCATAAGAAAATACTTGTTGCTATAAACAATTGACACCACATTTCACTGCACTTCATACTTGACGAAAACATGTTAATGTATTATTGTATAGCAGCTGTCCACGCGGACGCATCGCTCACTCAAGTAGGAGAGAGACAGATGTCGAACGCTGCCGAACGCGGAAGCCGATTGTGCCTCTTTGTCGCTCGTTCCGCGCTCTCGCTTGCACTTCAAGCCTTAAATGGAACGCCTCAGAGCGAGGTAACGCCGCACGAGTCATGTTTTTTTCGTGCGTGCAGCCGGCTCCATCGAATTATAAGACTTTGTCACGTCAAAAACGATAACCTAATGACACTATGCGTTTTAATTCATATGATTTGTACGATATTTAATTGCTTGCGCACCCAAGGAAATCCTCATTCAATGAATTTGACGCCTGATCGCCTTGGATGAATTTTGACGGAAGGATACATAGATGTACATAAATAATTATGGATAACGAATATCAATGCTGTTGAGAGTTTTTGTAATTTTATTGTTACGACGAAAAGAAACTTTTGATCTTACGTCTGTGACGTAGGCCTTTTAATGTACGGATACTTATTGAAGCACTTACATTCTTTTAAAAAATGCACAAATTTAGATCATTTAATTTTAAAAACATTTAAAATTAATGTGTTAAATCCTTTGAATTTATAACCATGTTCTCTCCGTATACAACTGTAGATACTGTATGTTAATAGCGGGACCGTACCGAATTGTTGGTGATAAAACTACAAGTAATTTACTGTCTTTCAAGATCATATCATATTTAATTTTATAACACCTACATGACATTTCTGCTAGATTTCTTATGATACAATTTTATGAATATATCCAATTGATTCATTTACATAATGATCCGATTTGAATTTTCATGATATAAGCGCTATGTTTTCGAATGCATCTGATTTATTTTTATGTTTAGAGCTTATCTCTTATTAATGCACCAGTCTAGCCTTTACAATCGATGCCGTAATAATGTATGAAATCGCTTCTTGTATGTTTGGCCGATAAATAAATAAATAAATAAATAAATAAATAAACGCTGCACACTCATAGCCCCACGCCAGGAGTCCCTGTGTGTGGGTACCATGGACACACACAAAGATAGAAACACAATCACCCAGACCGAGACCAGAAATTCAAACACATCATTTAAATTTCTGCCTCGCCGGGAATCGAAACCGGGACACTCCGATCGGCAGTCATTGTAACCGTTGCGTCAAACGTGTCGTCGATATTTGCACTTTTTTTCTTCAATTATAGCATTGCAAACTCTGCATATTTTTTTTCAACCTTTTTTTATGTCCCACTGCTGGGCACAGGTCTCCTTCTCAGAAGTGAAAGGGATTTAGGCCATAGTCCACCACGCTGGCCAGGTGCGGATTGGTGGACTGATACTGCATTTTGCCAGCGTCAAGTATAATTTTTGCATCACTTTTTTGCCAGTTTCGGTGAAACAGAACGAGTAGGTATAATAGGTAAAGTCAGTAAGTCGTCAGTAGTCAGACAGTCAGACACTCAAGTAAAGCGATGGCTTTTTTACCAGAACGTGATCAATGGAGTTTTGGAGGCAAGCCGAAAAAACCCATATTCGCACTGTATTTTAATTCACAACGTGCACCTACTTAACCTATATCGAACAAAATGCCATCTTTATCCGATATAACTCAAAAATACACCAAAAACGTAAAAATAAAACAAGAGCACAATATGTGCTTTTCGACTTCCCGCCGCAACTCTCATAATTGCACTTTTCCAGGGAAATACAATAGGGATGCTTCACGTCAGAAATGGGTGAAGCGGTAGTACTTTCCCGGATGAACCATAATAGTTCTTCATGGGTGTAGAATGGCAGATCCTTTTTTTGGTATCGGGGGGGGGGAGGGGACCTTCAAAAGGTACTCCGCACCTTGGCAGAAGTGTTAATGGGTTATGTGGAATTTGTTACCACACTAAAACTCCCTCGGTGGCCTACCTCTGCACTTGGGGAAGATTCCGGGATCTCCAGTGGAACGGTGTGTCCTCCACGCGCGGCGCCCCAGATGTCCTCTCCTGCACCCTCTATGCTCACGGCTGCATGCGGCCACGCACACACCGCTGTACTTCCCGGGGCTGCTGGCTGAACGGATCGAGCTCCCACTCTCACCGCCCACAGCCCCGGAAGCGCCCTTTTAGTCGCCTCTTACGATCAGGCAGGGGATACCGTAGCACCTACTGGGGCTGATCACTGGTGGCAAATTATATCGGCTAACGACAATTTAAACAAACAATTAGTTGCTGGGAAAATACATCATAAAGTTCTTGTTACATGACTAAGGATAAATAAAAAAACACTTTACTCTGAACAAAAACTAAACCCAAGGATAAAACAGCTCTTAATCAATCATTAAACACTAAAGACCACGAAAGATCACGAATAATTTTCAAATAAAATCGTGTTTTTACGCTGTTAGGATTCTCACTAACTATTCCAAAGCCGATTAGATATTAACTATACAAGCTAGGCACTAGCATTCGACATCTGTTTCCCATATTTAAAGTTTTAAAATTGATATTAATATGGTGCCAAGAGTAAATCCTTAAAACAATATTGAACCTCAAATACAATGCAACTACGACAATTTTTATGACATTAAAGAATATTTATTGTAAAATGAAATCTAATTTGACATTGTATAAAAATAGAATAAAAATTAATGTTCATTTAACCTAGAGTCAATAAATAAATCATAGAGTCCTAGGTTCAATTCCAAACGAGAAAGAAATTGAAATTATCTTATGATTCTTGGTCTGGTTTATATGTCCTTGTCGTTGTGTCGTCTCAGTGTACAAAAACCCTGGGAACCCAAAGCCGACGATCTTATTCGACACGAAACATAAATAAATTATTAAATAAACATTTTCTATAAAATAAAAATAATAAAATTAATGTAAATTGATTACATTAATTTAATATGTTAAGAGGTGTTTACATTTTATAATTACATTAATTTTTGTGTTATAATTGTTTTTTTTATCTTTGTAATATTTGCATACCTACCTCATGAAAATAAATATGGCGAAGTAAATATGTATAATAGATTTTATAAAACACCCATTAGTGGTTAGGATAGTTAAACCCTGTGTCGTGGGCACCATGGACACATACAGCGACAGAAACACAAACACCCAGACCGTGAATAGAAATTTTAAACTCATCATTCAAATTTATGCCTCGAATCAAACCCGGGACCATCCGATCGGCACTCCGGCATGGTAACCATTAGGCCATACGGTATCTATAGATACAGAATTATGTCCGAGCGTCCATTAATCAAGCTGAAGGCATTACGATCAAACTTTGTATAACAACCAAATGACTCTAGAAGCACGATGATTGATTCGGAACTGAACCCGGGACAGGCATCATTAATATTGTCTACGTATGATGGATGGATGCTATCGTTTGATAGCCGATTCCTAGTCACGTTCGATGCGGATTAGGTTTTTGTAAATCACGATTGGATCTTCAATGTAATCGACTGATGATGTAAATCTAGAAGACTCAAATTTAATGATTATAGAAGATTTATTCGTCAAAATATATTTTTTCGTTATGATGCCACGTAGTGTTAATCTGTTATTAACTGCAAATTCAATAAAAAAAACTGAATATTTTCTAAGATCGTGAGCAGTCCCCTTGCTACTCCAGAGGCTTATATTTGCTTCATCTATGTATGATCGGCAACATCCGCTTTCCACCAAAATACAAAGGCAAAAAGTTTGAAAAAATATTTAGACGAATCTAACCTTTAAGCGAACAATTCTTGTAAGTATCTAACTATATTTTTTGAATCTCGGAAACGGCTCCAAATATTTTGATGAAATTTAGTACCCTGGTTTCGGGGGTGATAAATCGATCCAGCAAATTTTTATTGTTAATTGATAATCAATTTTAATATAAACTGAAAAATACGACTCTTCCTGACATCTATTGGAGAGTATTAATAATATTGTGGCGTAGACGCCGTCAAACCGGACTTCTGGAATCAGGACCTTGTGCATTTTATAGGTTGGGTGGTAGGAAGATTAAAAGATTATATAACATTTTGAGTTTAACCGGTGGGGAGAGCGCCTATAAGTTTTCAAAAATTTTATACGAAAGGTACCAGGCAAAATAGTAGAATAAATTAAATGCATGCTTAGTCATATTTCAGTAATTTAAATGCATGGTAAGTCATATATCAGTAATCTGATGATTTTAGTATGAATGTACCTATACTAAACAGCGAAATAAAATAACGGCATTTTGGCAAACTCGGAAGAGGAATTTTTATTATTTGAAATTCATGATACAACGGTAACGGAGTATTCTAATCTGACCATTTTGACATCCGGATGTAAGAGAAAAAAATACTATACCTATTTAGAAGGTCTTTTTTAATCGTGGCAGTACTCAACAGGATGCAAGGTGTACCCCATATCTTAATCTGACGAGCTCGAGTAAATCCGAAAATCCCCTCTTGGGCTCCCCTACTACCATCCGCCAATCCGACGTTAAAAGAAATAAAAATGACCATTTCAAAGAGCTCTATGAAAATTTCGTTGAATTAAAGCTTCCTTGGCCGAATGGTTTCGTGAGCTGACTGCGGAACTAGAGACCCGGGTTCAAACCTCAATCAAAACCATATGGTGTCTATTTTTATGTTTATAAAAAACTTTTTTTATTAGGAGCTATTTCAGATGGCGGTGTTAAGTAAAACTAAGCAAATGAGTGTTTCGTTTGAAACTGAACCAAGAAAATAATTTTATCCGAGCAACGCTCGGTAGTCCAAGTACTTACATGTATACAAATAGTAATAATATAGTCAAAATAATAATTCAATAACATTATCCAACAATAAAATCTATGAAATACGTTCAGCAGTAGGTATAACATTTTAATTTCAAACAAATGACGCACCTTCTTCTCGACACGACAATAAACAATATGAATATCGATTAAATTGCCACGGACGCAACGGGGGACTTTTTTAATATGATAAATCGTCCCATTAAAATCAAGCTTGGCATAAAGAAAGAAAATTATGATGTCCGTAGACGAGTAATAAAATGGGAATATATTAGCAACCCTACGTGAGGCGGTAATAAACAACTTTTGTGTGGAAGGCAGCTCTCCGGCCGATTCATAAATTTTGTGGCGCGCCGCTTAGTTTTATGTATGATACTGTCTATTCGCACGCACACCGCCGGACATCAGAATACATAACGGACACATGTTTCCCAAGTGTCAACGAATGTCAAGTGAAACCATAAAACATACAACATTTTTTGTGACGACTCGAATAAATAAACAATACTCGCTTATTATGCAGTCATTACGTCGTGCATATACATGACTGATTAACGCGAAATGAAAGCTGCCAAGATTATTACTCCAAGTACGTCAGTAAACAATCCATTAACGGTCGTAGAAGAAGAGGGTATGGCGAACGAGCACCTTGTATGGCACGTATTAACATAATCAGACACATTCACCGAAGTAATGTATGTAAAGAAGTTTAATGAAACGTCCCCGATAGCAAGCTCGGCGAGTCATGAAATAACTATCATTAAACCCGACACGATACGGACGATAATCATCGGCTACAAGCAAAAAGCTATAGCGTCGGTTGTGATGCAAATTGCACATGCCATAAATCAAGTACTTAATCACCGTGCCACAACTCAGAACGTAATAATGAGATTACTTGAAAAAATTACACACAACACTACAACGTCGAAGCAATAGCAGACGATGGGAAAATTGACGGGAACATTGTTGGATAGAACAAAGTGTTTGTCAATTGTCTAGCGACGACTACGCATGACATGTAAATGCACATAAAACGCACATTAAACATACAAAAACATCAAAGCATGACGAGCATAGATGACAAGTTCAGTCGAGATAAAACAGGAAATATGTTAAAGCCGATAATAAGAAATCGTATCGAGTAGAAACAGAATTTATAGTCGAGGTTGAAAGTACAAACGGTGACGATAACTCACCATATACAATAAAGAGCGCTATTGATCTTGCAGAAAGCGAATCGGTTCGTAACAGAGAACAAAACACGCTACCGCCGAATGTCGCATAAATCTTTATTATTGCAGCAACAAGCTTATACCGAGTCGTTTCAGGTACTCAAACCGGATCTCGCTCGGTATAAACTCACGACTTCGAAGCATTTTTTCGCTCAATGAAATATGCTACATCGCCCCCGGCCCGGAGGAAGGAAATCCATAAATAAATAATAATACAACCATTTATATTACCAAAGGGTTTCGCCCGACGTGTCTATTATCATCCGAATTGTTTAAATATGATAATGTATCAAAATAACAGGCAGTTCCTTCGCGGCCGCGACTTCTGTTCGGCTATTATCATAAAGATTCACTTAATAGACTGTTTCAAAATTATTATAGTGGTCTGACACTGTTTTATAACCGAGAGAGATTATCGTGCTCGCTTTTTGTTCGTATACTTAATTTTAGACGGAGAGGAAATATCACGACACAAATTACGGGAAAATGAGAAACGGTTCAGTTATTTTGATGACTGTTGCATTAACACCTTCAGGTAACTCGAATCGCAAAGCCGAGTCTTATCTTTACCACCGAGGAAATAATTAAAGATCAACTCGTGAGATTTCTTTAACTTTAGCGAATCAAAAAGAATATCTTTCAAGATTGCAAGTTGCAACGTAATAACGGAACTGGTTATCATATTCGCAGATTAAAATCAAATTTAATTATCCCCATCCGGCCGCTCGGTCGGGTTAAGCTCGGTCGACGTTGACGTTTCAGTATTAAAGACGGCAAATAAAGTGTAATAAAGTACCCCCAATAAACCCCGAAACGCACCGACTCGACTCGCAATAACCGTACGTAGACTAAACAAATGATTTTCTTGATAATAAAAACTTCACAATAAAAGCGTTCACGAAATGTCGGTCATTAAGTGTATTTATGCAGCGAAACGGATATAGGGGCCGTAAAAATGTGGAGCGGCTTATTGAGATGTTGGCAACCGTCGCCGACGAGAAGCGACTTAATCTATGGCCTACACGCCTCGCCGAACTAATTCGAGAGTCCGACGCGACGTAAGGAGATTAAAGTTTGACTAAAATTTTCTGTCAAATTAAAATTTCAACAAACAAACACAATACTCGCGTCGCGACTCGCGAGGCATTATCAAGATCGCATAAAGAACTACGTCCTTTGTATTCCAACTTTACGAGCATTGCCAAGGAAAAACGTTTAGGTAAACACGGTCGCAATAAAAACAGGTGCGCATGCAGTTCTCGACGGCGTGCAAAGAGCGTGAAGTTTATTTAAAACCTAAATATATTCAGTTGCTTTATCGCTAACATACGAGTTTACACTAGCCGGTAGCGGCCAATTAAGCTAGTTGAAAGGCGAGGTAATAACTTTATATGGATTAACTGTGTCAGATGCATTTAGAGATATGGACGGCGACTAGACGTATCGCGACGCGCTCGAACACGATAGGGACGCATATTTATGCGTAGACTAAACAATAATTTTATTGCACTCAGTGAAATTTCACTTGCGTACTCGTAGTCGCATACCGAATAGACTCAACAATTAATGTATTTCTTGATAACAATGAAGATAAAAATGAAACAGTCGTCGAAACGAATGAAGCAGAACGAGTTGAAGCACAATAGAAATAAAAAGAGTAATAGAGGCTCATATTTATTAGTCCATTGTTAGACAGCCGCTTTTTGTTGTAACACGATCCAGTGCCATTGAATCGAGAACTGTTATTTCATTCATAATTTATCAATATAGAACTTTGTATTTAAATGTTTGAAAATGGATTGGTAGACGTCCCTATATTAATGTGGCCTACCATTCATATTTTTCATTATACATAAATACGATGATTGGACACAAAAGTTCACAAAACGCGCGTGTCATGGCAATGTTTTCTATTAAGGAATTGAAGAACCTAAAAGTGTGAGAGATTCCAATCCCAATATAATTCATAAATAAAATTTTTGTTATATCGTTATTACTTTGTGTCTCTTTTACATCTCTCTTCAATACATCAAAGAGACTTTCGTGTTTTGAATTATGAGTTTCATCGTCATGTGTAGTTTAGTTCTCGAAAGAGGCGATAAATTTATGGCTGTGCTCTTATGATTTCTTGGAGGCAACAATACGATAGTTTGTCAATTCTAGGCGGTTGTAAGTACGTGTGGGCGGCAAACGGCTCTCATCAATCACCCGGCGTGACTCTTTCAACCTGCCGACGACGTAGGGCTGCAACAAGATGTATATACACATAAATTATGTCGTTTTTGTGCGTCTGTCGACCGAATACAAAATTTGTTAGCGACACTGTTAATTAATAACACGTTTACAATGTTTATCGTTCGACAACGCTTCGAATGAATTTTTTAAGGTCTCGCAACAATTTATCACTTTCAAGCGTTAATTTGAAGGTCGGTAATAAAGAGATGGAGGCGATAATAAATATTGATTCACTTTTTATCGGAACGATCGTTTCGTGGGTACAGAATACGAAATTAATTAACGGTATAATGTTGTCGTTTATCTGTTAATAGTGTTGTTACTAGGTATTGAATGTCAGGAGTGGTGGAAGCTGTTTATATGTGATTTGTTTTATTTAAATTTTAATTAATGAACGTTTCAGACTTTTTTTTAAAGCTCATATAGTACACAATGTCATCAGCTCTCCGAAGTTTAATCTTGTTTTCTTTATTCAATTTTAGTATTTATTTAAAAAAATCCATGTCAGACAATATTTTTCATTCAATCTAAAAGAATGAAGAATTCATTACGAACTGGTTTTCGTACATTTTAAAATGTTGATTTCATTAAACAAAATAAAAAATATATGTATTATCATTACTGGATGTCAAAAAAATTGTTCAATTTAAGTAATTATTCATAATAATATTTAAGAAGCTTCCGTCATTTAAGTGGTTTATGCACTAAAATGTAATTATTGTCTACATTCAACATGATTTACGTAAGTATTTCCGTCATTACATTCTTAAAGGCTACAATCACTTCATAAGGCTTTTATGGCTATTTTATTTTGCCATTCGTGCTATCTACTATTTATTGCCTCAGTAATTTACAACAACCACAAATAAATGGTAATTATATTAAAATATAAACTTTACGGTTCAAATTACGATGAAATTAATGCCATTCGATTTAAAATGGCGACGTTGTTATTTTAATTGCAAACGAGGTCAAAGTCAATAACAGTTTCGATTAGTTTGACATTTGCATTAACATTCAATTTAGCAGTTAAAATACATGTTAATAACACCTATCTTTCTATGCAATTATGTTTATCAATTATTCCCATAAGTGTAGCTGACATTTCGTATAATTTTCATTGATGGGTGAGTCAATACCATCGATGCTCCAAGAATTTTCAATATTATTAAACTTATTTTCACGTTGATATTTGATCGAAATAGGTCTTCTGTTTTAATATTATAAATGCGAAATTTTTGGATGTTTTCATGGATATTTGTTGCTCATTCACACTAAAATGGCTGAACGGATTGGGCTGAAGTTTCGTACAGAGATAGATTGAGACCTGGAGTCTGGAATACAATATGCAGAACTTCTTATCCTGGATAATTTTACTATTCCCGTGGGATATGATTATCTCATAGATAGATATTTTAAACTCAAAATGCTCTAACGAAGTCAGACCGGACCACCACTTGGCACTTTGCTAATGAAATAAAAGAGAAACTTTAAAAAGATTGTATCAGAAGTAATTCTATTGTGTTTCGAAGGAAAAGATATGGCCACCGAGATAATTTTACTAAGTTTGATAATGGTATCTCTATTTTATAGCTTCTTATAAAAAAGTAAGAGTTATAAAAACATCAGCTAATAATATTTGCTAGCCCTAGCGAATTTGGTAAGGGGCTCACTTGATCATAGTCACCGTCGGCGTTGGCTGACGTTTTTATACTAGTACGATAGATGGCACGTCGGAGCCGCGAAAAATTGCCGCTCTGTTTGCTTAGAGGCCATTGATTCACGTGATTAATATGGCTCATTCGATTTTGGAATGGCTTTTATGTTTTCAAGAGGGCCTGCAGATTCGGTATGTGACGACACTCTTAATTATTTAAATGACTAAGTACACGATAGTACCTACTTGTACTACACCTACCACTAGTGCGGCAAGATAATAATGTGCCCAATTCTCATTTGAAGTTTTTGCATAGTTTTTGTGTAATTAGGTATCTACCTACTGTTTTTTTTTTATTTTAAATTTTGTTTCTGTAAATAGAAAAGTTTCTTTTATTACATTTTACTCTATAGAAATTCCCATTTTCCTTGTATTTTTATTTATTTTACAAAATTCATAATAATCCATTATTACGTTATAATAATCTATTATTATGCAATAATTGCTAAATGACTGGACCGGGACGAGCATATAATAATAACTTAACTTTTTTGTATTCAAACCAAACAGTTTTTATCGGTTTTAAAGCATTGAAATAAATTACTTTTAACAGCGGGAAAATGCTTCATTCCTACGTGAAAACGGGTAATAGGGTCAACGCGGTTGACTATGTTACTCAGGCCAAATGTAGCTATCTAATGGTGAAAAATTTTTTGAAATCAGAACAGTAGTCTTTGAGTTTATTCATTACAAACATACAAAAATACAAATCTTTCCTCTTTATAATATTAGTATAGACTACAATGCTATTATTACAAAACCACCTTTGCACCGCACTGTAATGGGTATAAAAATTGTATTTATCTTAATGATACGCAATTTACCTTAGCTCCTCTCGGTAGCAATTACGATTATTATCAAAGATTCAATCTCCAGATAATGATTATTGGTTTGAAACTCTTGAAAGAACATGGTAATATAAAATAACAAAATGTATTGTAAATTGAGATGAGGTTCGTTTAGTTTTTGTAGTAAATATTATTATTTTATACATATTAAATGTTCAGTCACAGCTTAAGTAGATAACATAATTGTTAAAGGCATACTAATAAAATTTTGAAATAAGTAGGTATATTCAAAGTTTAAAAACACAAAGGTCAAAACATCTTCATAAAATATAAATAATATGTGTGTATAAGGGACATAATTCTGAGGATAAATTGGATCCATGGTAATTCATATTTAGTAAAAAATCCATTGAAAGCGCTTTATTCAGAGCACAATGAAAGATTAACTGGGGTGTCGGAAAGAGTGATGAAGTAAAGAATGCGTTTGACAGTGAAGCAGACATTGAATATTTTAAAGACGCGGCTACGGGGGATGGAATTAAATTACAACGAGCTGAAGAAAGAAAACATAGACGAAGTAAACAAACTTAAATAAGAAAGAGCTTAAAAATAAAATATTTTTTAAAATAATATAATACTATTAATAGCTCATGAGTTAGTAATGGTATTACATATTAATAAATGATTTTAGTGCTTACTTTTCAAGATTTTGACGACGTTAGAGAAAATATATATAAAGAAATGGATTTGGACGATAACCTATTAGTTGGCCAAGTTATAGTTATAAAATATAAGTACTTAACTAAATAAATAAGAAAAAATGGCAAACGATCATAGCTCTGCTCGTAGCTCACTACAACTCCCTATCCCATAGGTATCATATAATAAAAACAAAGAGAAAGACACGAACAATCAAGACCCTCAAATTCAGATGTTTGACTTGGTTAAGCTCGAATATTAATCATGATTGGGAGGGCCTTCGCTCCCGGCTGTTGTGGATTTTCCATCCACTAGTCATTAAAACTATGGAAGGTAGGTCTGCCTTAGTGTGTTTTCCCACAAGGGTGAGAAAACACGCTAAGGCAGGTATATCTTTAATCCGCATGTGTAGCAAACTGCGTAGCAGAAATTCATAACGTTATAAAAATAACAAAATATAATGTTCAATAACACTATAAGTATTTTGTTCTGTTATAACTTTCACAAATCCATCGAAAAGACGAATAGCGGTATCAAAAGAATAGCGTTATGAAATATCGTTATCGAAATAAAATAACAATATAATATCGTTATAGCTAAGCGACGTTATCAGCTTGTTTCTTTCGATTTCGTTACTTTTTTATTCATTCGATCTATTTTTAATTAAAATCCGCCGCTAAACAAAACATACACGAGCATTCACAGTTTGAAACATCGCGCTCAGCAGTCTGTTATTCCCCGTAGATATAACTTTATTTTGATTGTTATTTATATCGATAATTTCAAAAGTTGTGTTTACTGATAGCGTTATTGTGATACGTAAATAACGCTTAGATGTAAAACGTTATGTTTTTTGAAACAGTATCGACAGAAATAGTCGTTAACGTTATTATTTTATAGCGGTATTTGAAGCTCTGCTGCCTAGCACAATGTCTAGGCAGCGTGAGGGATTTATATCCAGACCTCCCTTAATAAAAGCGATATACCCGTGCCTGGGCCAGAAATGCAAAAAGTGTTATAACCAAAAATATGAATTAATATTCTGAACATAATCCGCTACACAAGTTTCTACTGGTAACAAGCTTATAAGCTTTGGTATTTAGTTACTAAAAGATTCTATAGACTTTATTCAAAATACAATAAAAGATTAACCAGGGTATGGGGAGAGAAATGAACTAAACAATGCGTTTGACAGAGGAGAAGCGTTTGAATATTTTAAAGCTGAGGGATGAAATTGAAATAGGTACGATGGGTGAAAACAGATTTGCGTTTCTTATCACGACTGGTAACTTTATGTTGTTTTTAGGGTTCCGTTTCCCGAAAGGAATAAACGGAACCCTTATAGGATCACTTTGTTGTCCGTCCGTCTGTTTGTCTGTCAAAACCCTTTTTCTCAGTAATGCGTAGTGGTATCAAGCTGAAATTTATATCAAATACTCAAGTTTACTGTCCCTTGGAGCTGTGAAAAAATCAAATTTCTAAGATAGCGCAATCAATAGATACAGCCGTTTATGCCGCAAATTTTCGACACTCGCAAGGGAGCCAGCTCGCACTTGGCTGGATTTTACTATTCCATAGATAGTGAAACTACCTATACCTATTGCGTTAATCAATTCTGTTGTTGATCGGTTGGAAAATGCGATTTATTTTTCAGTCATAATTGCAGTTTCAATAGTAGTAGTATGATTTTTAATATGGATGTAGAACGAATTATTTTATTATAAAACGTAACTTGGAACGAACGTTCTATATTTATGAATAATAAAATCACAATAAAATATAAAAAATAAAAAAAATCCGATATTCTACTTACCCGTACGTGATTTATTATTACCTACCATTTTATAGGTTCCCGTAGGTTAAAAACCATCCTATATCCTTTCCCAAG
The DNA here is from genome assembly GCA_911387765.1 of Pyrgus malvae. NCBI lineage: Eukaryota > Metazoa > Arthropoda > Insecta > Lepidoptera > Hesperiidae > Pyrgus > Pyrgus malvae. The sequence continues at coordinate 28,016,900 of OU426950.1, read as the reverse complement.
GTGCACTCTATCTGTGTTCCAAATTTCTTTTTAAAGTTGGTTTAGTATTTAAAACTTTAAAACGTGAAAGCGTTACAGACAGACAGACACAGTTACTTTTGAATTTACAATATTGAGTATGGAAGAATTGATATATAAATTAAGAACATCTTAAACTTAAAAAGATACCTTATCGTTTCTTACTTCAAGTCATATTACCTAATATGACAATATCGTATTAGTAATAACCACGTTATAGTACAATAATTATTCAATTCAATGTAGTTTTACTAATAGCTATCCTAATATTTATCGGCAACATGAACAGCATTTTCTCTAAATAAATAAAAAAAACCGCATTGGAGCAGCGTGGTGGAGTAAGCTCCAGGCCTCCCCAATAATGGGGAGAGACCCGTGCCCAGCAGTGGGACACCAGCCAGCCAGCCAAATAAAAAAAACTGGCCGATGTAAAAAAAAAACAGAAAATTAAAAAACAACAAGGTATTTATTAGTCAATTGTGTAAGTATACATTTATTTAAAGTGGAAGCGTTATACAAAGAGGTCTTCTTATGGAAAATTAAATATTTGGCAAGGTACTCGTAAGTATCATACGCGTATCACCCGCATCCACTCCCGTGGGAATTTTGAGTTCTTTACATTTTAACTTAACATGTATTTCACATTACATGTCGACTGAGTCATTCAGAGCGAAAATTATACCGCTTGTTCAATTTTAAACACCGCAATGCTCTGATGGTAAGTGTTCCGGAAAGTAAAAAAAATAAAAATATTAAAGCTACATTTCATTTAAGAAAAGATAAACTCAAACACAAATACAGAAGCTCATTAAAATTATCATTTATAATTAGAAAGATAATTCAGTATAATTATTGCAATTATAACTGAAACAAACTTTCTATTTTCGATAAGTATCATAATAATTTTACACTCAAATACATTTCTGGTTCCCGATTTTGTTTATTTAAATATCATTCGCTTTTATGTGCAGAAATAACGAGATAACGAAATCGGATTTTATTTTTAAGTGTCTGACCTTTTCTGATACTTACATCAAAAGTTTTACGATCATTTAATTGGCGGAACCCACGTTTTCGGCACGATATACTTTACAATTTTTTATATTTTTATTATGATAGGTCTCAACAGGACCGTCAGTGTATAAATGTATGGTTGTCTTAAAAACAAATTGCAAAACAAGAAATGACTCAGTTAATGATTGAGTCGAAATCCCAAATATGTCCACCGGAGACGAAAAAACTTAAAACGATCCAATCTCAGTCATTGATATGTCGTAAAGTATTTTTATTTATTTCAATGGTGCTTTGTAAAATGTCGGATATAATGAATATATTACCAGTAGCAGCAGTGTTCTTTTGAAAAGGTAATTATTTAAAGGAGCGATCGCTCGGTATTCTGATAAACAGCGCGATAACAATACATCTCCGACATCGTTCACGCATTCTCTATCCCCATCCATTACTGTTTCATCTTCAATAACAAGTTTCGCTTTACCAGTCTGTACGACACTACTTACTTCAGAAAAAGAAGCTTTCCTGTCATCTATTTTAAGCTCACTATCCTTTGTCTCTACGTCCTCTCTGCAGGAGCGCTAACTCTTTCATCTATCATAATCGTTCATGCTGAAAACAATCAAGATTGATTTTGGCTTCACGCGAAATTGAACCGTACCACTTATGGGTTTTGGTTCAAAACAAATTAAGATAGACGAGCTTTGTCGGTTGATAGCTAACCACCGTCGGAGGCGAATGTAGGCGGCGGCGTAACGAAGGGACCCACGGAAAATGACAAATGACATCTGCCTACCGCCTGTCAAATAACGGACAGATAATAAATGACCCCGATTGTTTATCATCAAATATCTCATATATCATTATCGTGTACTCAGCGCTATGGGCGGAGGGCGCTTTGACTTTGTATGATTAATATTGTTTGGTTAATTTCGAGTCTGTAATGTAAATAGTTTAGGGAAGTTTTGGTGGCGTCATCGTGGGTTGATTACGTTTATGGTGGCTAAGTGCTAGATAGCTCAGCTTTTGTTATGGGATAAACTCTTTTGTTGCATTAGTATGATTGATTACTAATATCCTTTACCACCACCACAATTATAGTAGTGCTATAATGTTAATTTAAAATCAATAGTTGCTTAAATTTTAAAGTCTCAAACATTTTTATCACGCAATTTAATCAGTTATAAAAAGGTTGCTGACTGTTTAAGTTACTTATCACTAGAATCTGTAAACTATTCATTATAATTATTATCAAAAATATCACACATTCATACTCTGCTTAGAAAAGTACATTTTAATTTCATTTCACCTACTTTTCTAAGACCGTGGGTCTCTATTTTAGGAAAAATAAAATTAATTAAAGCCATGTCCTACACTATGTCAATACAATATGTAAAACTTTATATAATAATATGTTTAGAAAAATCCAAGGGCAGTAATCTCAACCATAGCCTCAAAATCTCTATAATCGGCTTGCGGGCAATAAGTTGAATTAACTTGTTTACAGACCAGTGAGTCGTGACAGACGATCAGTTAATAGTTAATTATTATCAGTAGAAGGATCATAATATAATAAAGTGATATTAAGTAGCTGAGCTTTTAAAAAAGAATTCAATTGAAAAATTATGTATAGAGATTTTACGGGACCAGGTTTCAAATTGATATTTTAGTTTATAAAAATAAAAGTAATTATTTTATAACCATATTTTCTATCATTTAAAGTCATTGGAAAAATTACGAATCTTAATTTATGTATTGTAATTTATTATTAATAACTGCTTTCATACAAAACAAATTGTTCCACAAGGGAAGAAATATGGCTGAATTTGAAGTAAATTCTAGTGACAGTGACGCAAATTACACAATGACAAATAACCAAAAACTTCAAGTCATATCTCACGCTTCAGTACAAAGCTTTGAAAATAAATCCTCTCCCTTCGCATAAGTCACAACCGTCACATACTGTTTACTAACTTGCTTCCCGACATGACAACACAAGTAAACCTCTACGACGTCTTCTTCTTCTCGCAGCTTTCTTAAAAATAAGCCTTATGTTAATGTGGATAAGAGTTATGTCAAAAGCAGACATAAATTTGTCGTTGTGGATTTAGACCAAGAAGCCTTCGTAGCTGAATGAAACGAATTTGAACCTTATACTTGTAAAGCTTATAAGCTATATTGTTGGTAGTGATATTTTGGCAATTATAAATGACAATCTGGCTCGTGCGTTAGCTGTCACTCGTATAGCCACCGAGCGTGAGGTGACTAATTCAGGAACTGACCTGCCTTCAATGTTTCCCACGTCTTGGGAACCTAATGGACTTGAAGCGTTCCGTTTCCTACTAAATCATAAATGTTGTGGAGAATTGGGACTTCCTTGTACTGGAAGTCTCGCTTTGTATACTTTCTATACCTAAAGGATAAATTGAACAAGATATTGGCGTGGTGATAACGAGTTAGTATTTAACATGTAATTAACCTTCATGCTTAAAAGTAAAAAGGAAAAAAATATATGTATACAATAACTCTGCTGATAAACCTAAAGTCATAGGAATTAATGGCGTAACACCCATAAAGTCCCAAAAATAACTTCAAAAAGCGCTTTGACTTCAGCCGTTAAAATTTCAAAAGGTTTTCAACACAAACAAATCGTCTGCTCCAGACCGCAATAAATAAAATTTGTTTGTCTATCCGAGCAATTGTCGAAGTTTCCTGGGGGTTTTCAAAAATCATGAGCACGCTGCCGAAGGCTCTTTCGCCGGTGAATCATTTTTCATCGCCACCCTGAAAACGATACGTCAAAATCAGTGATCGCGTAAATTTTGTTCAATGCCGCAGACTATTTGAGACTCATTGTAAGGTGCTAAGACAAAGTGATTGATGATTTATTTTCTTTAAGCAATTTATTGTCTTACACATGAATTATGAGATACTTAACTGGAGCGGCCTATCCCTAAGCTGCGTTAGTTTAAGGTGTAGACCCGAAATAAAAGAACTGTGGACTGTATAGGTACTGGTTATATTAGCGCGGAAAGTAAAAATAAGGCGACGTGCGCGTGCGCTGGAAGTAATAGCGGAACTGCTCGGTGTCCGGCCGATGAATGAAGCTCTGCCCCCGCTAGGTGAGGCGCGGGACGAGGTGAAGCGCGCGCTAGCCCCGCGGCGCGCGTAAGCCCGTCCATACTCCCCGGCTTGAAGTATCTTCAATATGATGTAGGGAGTGGGCATATCAATGGATACGCCCTGCGGATGACACCCTTACGAGTGCGAATGTCAGCAGCTCGTGCGTCCGTCGGCTCCCGGCAGCAATCTCGTTATACGCCCCAGAAGCCACTGTAGTGGAGGCGTGTTCTTCTCCTTAACGACGACCAGGGCGCCCGGCTGCAACTCGCCACTTGATTTTGGCCACTTCTGTCTCTGCTGAAGCCATAAAACATAATCGTTTGAGAAGCGAGCCCAAAAGTGCTGTTTAAGATGCTCGATGCGCTGGAACCTCTGAAGGCTCGAGATGTTCTGCCTCGACACATCTTGGTGTGGCAACGCAACAAGAGATCGTCCGATAAGGAAATGGGATGGCGTTAGCGGGGTTAAATCGGACGGGTCGTCGGAAAGTGGGGTAAGAGGTCTCGAATTCAAAATGGACTCAATTTGGATAAGACATGTAGCCATCTCTTCAAAGGTCAAATGGGTTTGAGATAATATTCGCCTTAAATGGAATTTTACTGAACGAACAGAATTTTCCCAACAAGTACCGAAATGTGGAGTGTAGGCTGGTATAAATGAAAAATTGATACCCATATCCAGAAACTTTCCGGAAAAATCCTGTGAGAGCAGCTGTTTGAGCTCGTTAAAGGCTCCGACAAACGTTGTCCCATTATCGGAGAAGATGCAGCGAGGTTTGCCCCGTCGAGCCACGAAGCGACCGAGAGCAGCTAGAAATGCCTCCTTTGTTAAATCTGACACGAGCTCAAGGTGTACAGCTCGAGTGGCTAAACACACAAAGACACAGATGAAAGATTTAATTAAACTGCAACCTCTACCTTTACGACTAGCTATCATGACTGGCCCGGCATAGTCTACACCGGTGTCTAAAAATGGAAATTCGAGGTGTAGTCGTTCCTTGGGCAGGTTACCCATGATCGGTTGTATGGTTTCCCCTTTAATCCGGCAGCATTTAACACAAGAACGCGTAACCTTTCTTGCCAAAGACCTACCACCTAATACCCAATAATCATTTCTGACAGTTGCAAGCAGCAGCTGCGGACCTGCATGACAAAGCCTTTTATGATACATGTCAAAAATAAGCTCACTTAAACGATGCTTCCTACAAAGTAAGATAGGATGCTTAACATTGTATTCATAAAAGGAGTTGCTAAGTCTGCCACCCACACGAACAATGTCATTAGCGTCTAAGAAAGGTGATAGGCATAGAAGTCTATTTTTATTACGAAGTGATTTTCGTTCTTTAAGAATGGGATATTCCTCTGCAAAGGAATGTTTTTGAGCTGCTCTAATAAGAACGTTAGTAGCATTATTTAATTTAGATAACGTTAGGGAATTTGATGTTATATTATTTTTTCGACAATTTTGAATAAATCGCAACATGTACGCAGTTATACGTTGTAGTTTAGAAAAAGAAGAATATTTATTAATGAGAAAATGAAATAAGTCGTCTTCAGGTACAGTAATAAACGTCTGATATAACTCTGGAAGGTTTTCAGTTTTCATAGTCTGAGGAAAGGTAGGCCAATGGCCTGAATCTAACTTTAAATATTTAGGACCTGACCACCACAAAATAGACTCTCCTATTCGGTCAGGACTAAGTCCGCGTGAGGCGAGGTCAGCTGGGTTGTCCTGGGAAGGTACGTAGCGCCACGTATTATTACCAAAATCTTCCCGAACTTCCGCAACATGATGACGCACAAACGGTTTTAATTGCGTAGGACTTGTATCCAGCCACCCTAAAACAATGGTGGAATCGCACCAAAATATGCAATCATTGATTTTTACCGTTAGCGATTTCATTGCTTTTAAACACAAGCGCGCTCCTAACAATGCACCGCACAATTCTAGCCTAGGCAAAGTAGTAGGCTTGATCGGTGCTACCTTGCTTTTAGCGGCCAGTAGGCGAACAGTGACTGCTCCGTTATTATCTACCGAGCGTACGTAAACACATGCACCGTACGCCTTTTCAGATGCATCTGAGAAAGTATGCAACTGAACGTCAACCGGCATGTCACAGATAACGCATTTAGGTATTTGTAAGTTATTAAGAAGAGGCAATGTATGTTGAAATTTATACCATGTTTTTTGTATGGAGTCTGGTACACACTGGTCCCATGAGCATTTATTTATCCACAACCGTTGCATGATAATTTTTGCTTCAACTATGCATGGAACCACCAGCCCTAAGGGATCAAAAATTTGTGCTATTGTAGATAATATGTTACGTTTAGTTATTTTATCGTTAGAAGTAAGATGTATAGTGTAGTAAAAAATGTCCTCGAAACATTTCCAATTTAAGCCTAAGGTTTTGGATAATTCATCATAAGTCATGTCTACAGAATCATTATCATGTGTGTCACTAGAAATTAATTTTAAAATATCTTTAGAATTAGAGTGCCATTTTCTCAAATTAAATTGCGCTGACTTTAATACCGACTTTACTCCTTGACATAACTTAAGTGTGCTTTCAATTGATGAACTGCCAGACAGATAGTCGTCGACATAAAAATCATGTAATATTGACTGTTTTATGTCGTGATCCAAGCAGTCATTACCTAGCTGGACTATGCATCTAGTTGCTAAATAAGGCGCTATAGCACTACCATAGCTCAAAGTGTTAAGCATGTATGTTTGTAGATTCTGTGTAGCGTCAGGCCGCCACAAAATTAATTGCAAGCGTCTCTGATCTTCATCTACCCAAATGTATCTATACATTTTTTCAATATCGGCCGTCACCACGTATTTGTGCTGACGAAACCGAAGTAATATGGTAAATAAGTCATCCTGAACCGTGGGACCGATCATCTGGATGTCATTAAAAGACTTGCCTGAAGTGGTGGCAGTGGAGCCGTCGAAAACCGCTCTTAATTTCGTTGTGGTACTAGAAGCTTTTAAAATACCATGATGACAAAAATAATAATGTGGATGAGGCACAGGTGTCTTAATGGGTGTCATGTGACCGAGCCTTATGTATTCGTCCATAAACTTTACATATAAAGATTTAAATTCTGCATCCTTTTCAAAACGGCGCTCTAAAGCCAAAAACCTACATTTAGCCATTTCAAAAGAATTACCAAGAACATCTGGTGACTCTTTCAAAGGTAACTTTACAAGAAACTGACCATTCGAGCAACGTTTAGTATTTTTTACGAAACTATTCTCGCATGCACGTTCCTCTAACGTAAGTTCGTGCTTTGCAGGTATAATGTCTAGCTCCCAAAACCGCGATAAATCTGTATTTGAATTTTCATTGTGAGCTAACATACATCCAGGTGAATAATCATTATTGCTACACTGTACGACACCAGATATAAGCCAACCTAACTTAGATTCGATTAAAGTTGGTTTATTTTTGCCTAGTTGAATTTTATTTGCGCCTACAATTCCCCAAAATATTTCCGCTCCAACTAAAATGTCAATGGACGACGGTATATTAAAAGTAGGGTCGGCAAGACAAATACCATCAGGCAAGGTAATGCTGTGTGTGTTTATGAGTGTATTAGGTATAGAAGAAGTTATCTCAGGTAAAACGAGGCAATCAATGGTCATCCTATAGCCACTAAAAGAAGACTCAAATGTAATAGAGCAAGCTTGTGTACTACTGGATGCTAGATTATTAATGCCTATCACCTTTGACGCAATTGTATGAGTAGGTAGGTTTAATTTATATAAAAAGTCCTTAGCTACGTAGTTCGCCGTGCTGCCGTTATCGAGTAGGATTCTGGCGCTGTGCGGCTCCCCGGTAGCGTCGAACACTTTCACCATCGCTGTGGAAAGTAAAACAATTTTTGATTTAATAGAGTGATTAGCAGACAAATCAATATTTTGAGCTTGTGCCACTGCAGGCTCTTTATCAACATGCAGCAGCGTATTATGCTTCAACTTGCAATATTTGCAATGACTAAGCCGGCATGAAGATGGCTTATGCCCTGGACGCAGGCAATTCATGCAAACATTCCAAGCACTAGCCCTTTGAATGCGCTCATTAGCAGGCAATTTTCGAAACTCAAGACACGTAAATAAATGATGTCCTTGTTTGCACATAGGACAGGTTAACGATTATGAACCCTTGGCTGTAGTGACAATGAAAGCCTTTGATTTATTCTGAAGTGTGTCTATTTTAGGTTTCAAATGAGATTCCTCAAGACTTTCTAACAGATCTGCGCGATTGCTAAGAAAAGTTAAAAAAAATTCAAGCTTTGGTGGATCTGTCAAAGTATTTTTCTTTTCTTCCCACTGGCGCTTAGTATTGTTGTCTAGTTTATCTGACATTATATGAATTATTAAACTATCAACGAGCCAATGATCTATTGTTTCAGATCGCAAAGTACCTAAGGCCCGTAGATTCTTTTTTGTAATATCAATAATATGCCTTAAAGATTTACTTGACTCCTTTTGTACAGACTCAACTAAGAACAAGGCTTGTATATGATTATTAATTAACAAGCGCTTGTTGTCATATCTTTGACATAACAACTGCCATGCAACTGTGTAGTTATCAGCTGTAAAGTCTAAATTATCAATTATATGTAAGGCATTATCCTTGAGAGAAGCTCGTAAATAATGGAGTTTATCAATATTCTCCATTTCCTCGTCGTTGTGCACCAAGGATATGAAAATATTTTTAAACTCAAGCCAGTTCTGATAGCTGCCTGAAAAGGTAGGTATTTGAACTAAAGGTAACTGTACCCGCTTTCTGTGTCCCTGAATGTCCCCGCCACGCGAGCTCACCACAGAAGAATTTAGTGCCGTGACTCCGCTGCTGCTAGGCGCCACCAGACAGCGTGCACGGGCCACCAGCTCGTAGAACTGGCTTTCGAACTGCTCACGCTCGGCGTACTGCTCATTGGGATCCTCCAGCAAACCCTCGATGTCGGTCTGTAACGCATCATATTTAGCGTATAAGTTATTGAATTTATTAAGACGAATATCAAGTTCGGCAAGTTGACATGGGCTCAATTTTTCACAGCTCTCAAGAATTGAAATATATGAAGAAAATTGCGTGACTTTAGCCTTCATAGATGCACGCTTTCTCGCCATATCTACAGGTACTTTGCCTTCTGAAGACATTTTAAGGCTTTTGCAATTGGCAAGGCAAAGCACAAAAAAGATTAAAGTGGCTTTAGAAAGAGAACTGATTGAGGGAAGAAAAATTTAAAAATAAATAATTGAAATGAAAAAAGAAATAACGCAGAGTTGGCAAAATGCTTTAGAAAAAGTAAACTAATCTTAAAGTGTACAGGATACGTGACACCGACGTGACACCAGCGTGACACCACGTGGCTCGACGCACGCCTGTGGACAAAAAATATATTTTAGCCTCACGTAATAAAATAAAAATACTGGCGAACAATGAGCGATGGCTAAGAAGTGTTAAGAAATAGGAAATATGAAAGAAGAATAATGAAATAATGAATATGTACAATGATTATGGTATGCGAAAATTTTCAGTAGGTATATTCCTACATAAAATGGATTGTAATGTAAATGTAAGGCGAATTCAAATTTTAAGATGACCAAGAATGATATGATGATGAAATTCGAAATGAGTGCGCACTATATTTTGAAAAAATGTGGATGTGATGGATGAAGAAAGGATGAAATGTATATGAAGGATGAATAGAGGAAGTAATAAAATCGGAACGATCTCACGAATACGATGCGCTGTGTCGATGCGCGATGACGTGGTCGCTCAGCTTCACCCGATGTCGAAGAAACAATTCGCCTCCGTTGACTGCGCCGACTTGAAGTTCGTAGCGGCGGCCGCGGCTCGATGTCCGTTACGATTGTAGTGTCAGCGGTCTCAAACGACGAATTTAAAATTTAGCAATCTTCCCGCGCGTAATAGATGCCGAAGACGGTAAAGAAGGACCAAATGGAGCGGCCTATCCCTAAGCTGCGTTAGTTTAAGGTGTAGACCCGAAATAAAAGAACTGTGGACTGTATAGGTACTGGTTATATTAGCGCGGAAAGTAAAAATAAGGCGACGTGCGCGTGCGCTGGAAGTAATAGCGGAACTGCTCGGTGTCCGGCCGATGAATGAAGCTCTGCCCCCGCTAGGTGAGGCGCGGGACGAGGTGAAGCGCGCGCTAGCCCCGCGGCGCGCGTAAGCCCGTCCATAACAGTATCTACTATGTAATTTCTTAATAGTCTGTACTTTAGACAGACTATCAAGTATACAGATGCATCTGTACCTATGTAAAGAGGGTAAACAGCTCTTCAAAGCGTAAGATGATAAGTCCAAAATAAAATTCTCCTGCAAGTTCTCAGCATGAATTGCATTCTTGCTGTTTATTAGTTGTTTATTTTAATTAAATTAAAAAAATTAAGTTGCCATATATTAAATCTTTCGAAATAACCCCAATAATATAAGTTAGAAACCATGATTTTTTATTTCTTGATAACTCCCTGATTGTAATATTTAAAAAGTGAACATGAACAATACAAGATTTATTGTTTAAAAAAATATTATCCTTATCCTTATTTATTTATCATCATTAGCCAGTTGCAAATCGCACCCTTGGTAACCCAAAATCTCCAAGACCGAAGTCTCTTACAACTTAATCCGGCGACGAGTCACAGATCCGAAACGTCGCCTTCTCAAGTTCCTCTGACGTCACAATCTACGCTAATCCTCGGCTGTTCCTTGCACCAGTAAAGGAGCCCTAGAGGGGACTATGGATTTTTCTCGAGCGTGTCAGATTTATATATGATTGAGTAAAACTTGCACCCTGTTGAGTACTCCCACAATTAAAAAAAAAGGAACGTTAAACGTTTTGCATATTTTATTTTATGCGTTTGATAATTCATATAAAAAAGGTCAATTTGAAATAGCCCGAGAGTGCTGCAATGTAATCCTCTTGATTAGGACTAAAATGGTCTGAATACTGAAATATTACTAAATCTATTAGGTATACCTTTATTTGCCTAGTTAGTTATTTTACCTTTCTTACAATGTTTTTGAAAATGTGCAAACACGTGAATATGAAACAGAAAATATCAATAGCTAAAATCCTACCTGAAAGATAAGACAAAACTCTTCCTACCGCTAAATCTATAAAGTGATGGGCATCCTCCTCATGTCGCTCGAGTAAATCTACATTTAGCATCAATGGCTGTTACAGCGTTAATTTCACAATGGAATAAGCTTGATAAATGAGTGGCGGAATTTCAAAGGGAGCCCAAAGGAGACCTGACCCACGACGGCTCATTAATCACCCGATGTCTATGAGTATGACGTCAAGGTGAGAGTCTGTAGATGAAAGTTGAGTTGTCATTCTCCTTGTAGATGCATCGCGTTATATAACTTGATCAACAATGGCTGACTCATAGATCTTAGCACAGTAACTGTTAATTTTTAATGTCAGGACGGAAGTGACTTTTAGAGTGTTTCAACTATTTTAAGCATTGTAGAAAAGATTCAAAGATGTATAATCATGCTAACCTATCGTGTCAATCTCCTGCATTTTTTTAAAACCACTATGGCTGCAATCCTTTTTGCGTCCTACTGCTGGGTACGGGGCTCTCCCCATTATTGGGAAGGCCTGGAGCTTACTCCACGTTGCCCCAATGCTGTTGGGTGTTTTCAAACTGCCCATAAAGCTTGCGACACGATTTAACCTCTGATTATCCATCGATACTAGGACAGGATAAGATAACTAGGACTAGGATAACAGGACCGACGTCTTAAAGTGCCTTCCGGCCGAAGCACGTAAACGCTCACATATTTTTTGCTACTAAAGTTCACCCATCTGAAATCCGACCGCACCCGTTGGCTTAGCTGCGTATCGCCTGTACTATTCGCCATTTCAAATAAGTACGAGTAAGTGGATAATTCTTATTATGTTATAATATATATAACATAATAATTCTTATTATGTTAGTACATATACATATAAGTTCTATATTTTATGTTTATGTATCATTTGACATTCTTATATCACCTTATTTATCTTTTAAAACCTAAGCTCATTCTACCACGAAATTAGTTTTCTTCTCAACACTATTACAATCAAAAATTCATCTTCTGAGACGTTAAGGATGTCTTAAGCCTCCCATTCCCCTTGATAAACCGTTGGTCAATGTCAGGGTGTAATAGGATTACCCGACCCCATTGTCGGATCTACTGTTCGTGACAATGAAGGCAGATGGATTCTTATAGAATGATCGAGTGGTGGTATGGGTGGTAATGATAAATGACACGCCATACGTTTAAGCTTAGTGAGAAACGTTGTACGCGGTTCGACAAGTGTTAATAGTGACTTTTGTTCAATTGCTATGGAGCGAATTGATTTATGTTTGACATGGCTGCTTCTGTAATCGTTTTGCTTACATTCACCGGCATTTGTGTTTAACTATTTATTTGGTAATCACTATACGAATAATTATTCTTTCGAACATGGAACAGAATCTGATATTATTTACAACATGTAAAAAATATTCGTTATATTTTAGATGCAAAAATACTTAGTGCCAACACTTATTTTAGTTCAAACTGAAAATAAATTAATTATGATTTTTTTGTTTATAAAAAAAACATGTTTTTAAAATATTCTGGGCACCTAGTACCTACTAACAGTTTAGAAATTACTTTTAATAAAAAAGATTCCATCTTACTTTTCAAACAATCGAAAACTCTTACAATTTATACTTATAATATTACTAGCGAACCCGGCAGACGTTGTCCTGCCTTAAAGTATGAAATAAAATAATATTGCGACTATAAATAAAGACATAAGCTATCATATCTTTCAAACTGTATCAAACTGCACACGGTGTGCAAATTTTATTAATATCGGTTCAGTAGTTTAGGAGTCCATCGCGGACAAACAACGTGACACGTAATTTATATATTTTATATTAAGATAATGAAAAATGTAAATTAAAAACTACATTTCTAATATCAAAAGTAGTATTCAGAAAAAGCATTCAATAATAAATTATTTATAAACCCACTCACTGAATTTAAACTTCATTTAAACACACAGAAATACCGTTAAAGTAATTCATAAGTTATTGTTCCTCTATTCTATACTGTAAGTTTAGTGAATAATTGTTACCAACATTATAATATTAATTCCAAAATCATTAAAATTCTTAATCTAGCAGGCCCATGGACAGGAGTACGAGTAAATATTTCCTTATTGTCTTTACGATCGAGGGAGATCTTATTTATCGAGGGTTTCCTAGAAGATCCAAAGCAAACAGGATATTGCTACAAAGGCGACCGGATACGAAAATCGCGCCATCGACAAATTTACGCAGTTGTAAAAGCAGATTTATTCGTGAGGAGGAGACGTATAGTAAGGAGATTACGGGTCTTAAGTTCGGGTAACAAGACGAATTTCGTCTGTTATTATTTTCCAATAGTAAACATTTAATTATTTTTTACGTTTCACACTCATCTCCATAGTAGGGTAAATGTACCCTGTGTCGTGGTTACCAATGACACACACAAAGACAGAAACACAAACACCCAGACTGGGAACAGAAATTTAAACTCATCATTCAAATTTCGGCGAAGCAGAATCTCGGACTCGGGAAATCGAACCCAGGACCCTTCAATTGGCAGTCTGACATGGTGACCATTGCACTACGCTGGTCATCAAATTGAGCCGTCATGAGACGCATTCTGCTCTTGAATCAGGTCTGGCGCCCTACGATTTCTTTATTTTGTTAAAAATTAAAGATTTTACGAAAAGATGTCATTTACTAGCTCGGAAGAGGCTTAGCTCAGCTTTTAACCTCCATGTAAATAATATTATAAGTGGTCTTATTCATCCTTATGTTTTCAAAAATTGTTTGACTTAATTAAAAAGAGCTTAAATCGTACCGTAGAATACTATGAAAACCCATAAATATATTACTTCACGTGTAAATTGTTAAGTATAAATATATACTACACACTATAATACACAAACTTTTCAATGTACACCATTATAAACTCATGTTGAGACTTCATATTTATATGATGGACAGTAATATTAATGCTCTTATAAACTATTTAGTGCTGGTTTTTCTGCCGGTCTGTGTGTCACAAAACGATTTCCATGTCTAATAACGCGTAGCGCGCTTTATGTTGGCCTGAAAAATTTATGTTCATGAAAAATGACATCAAAGAAACGGTAATGTACGTGAAATGTTCATAAATCCCCAAAGTAATTCATATTCTATTTGAACGATCATCAAAGGTCTGAGTTTTATTAGAGACGTGAGAAAGAATTATTGTAACATACACCCATGAATTTCATGGTCTTTTTATTTCTATTGCCTTCCTAAGGAAGTGTTTTAATGTCTTCCAGTTTTTTTAGATTTAGTGTCAAGTTCGGTGTTTTTTCTTTTTATGTGTGTGTGTGCGTATTTTTTAATTTTTTCTTTTTACCTGGGCTTTGTTTCGGAAATTCTCTAAAAGAAAGGAGTTATTGTTTCGATACTTAACTCTAGAATTATCTGAAAGATATATAATTTTCTTTAGTTTCTAAACCTAAACATGATAAATGGTTAGGTAAAAGATTTAGGACAAATATTCTATATGTAGGTAAAAAATAGTGAGTGAATGTATTTTCTAGGTGGCAGAATTTTTTAGAGTTCGAACGGAGAAATACTACCTACCGTTGAAACCGGTTGATGCCGTGAATGCGGCCACGCACACACCGCCGTCCTTCTTGGGGCCGCTGGCAGGATGGATCAAGCTCCCACTCTCAGCGCCCACAACCCCGGAAGTGCCCTTTAAGTCAACTCTTACGATCAGGCAGGGAATACCGTAGCTCTATTCTTAATCCCAAAGCTACAGGGACATTGAGGTTATGTCCAGTAACCGGCCTGAATTATATTAGGTGAACATCAGCTTCCGCAGAAGCAGCGCAACTGCATACGACCGTATGCACGACTAAATTTTCCTTGAAGTTGTGTGTAGATGTCCACAGGCTGCAGCAACCACATAATACGTGGTATTATAGCTAGTTTCACCGTGACTCCATTAAAATTAAAAATACCTACATCCAAGAAGACGATAACTTCCTTTCTAGAAACAAACACTAAGACAAAAAAGACCGAAGCAAAAACAAAACATCTGTTATTCGAATTAAAACAGCATACGACGCAGATAGCAATTCCAGAGACGATGTGCGTGCTAAACCAACTTTAGTTTTTTCAATTCGTTAATTCTCCATTATAACTGCTGCATATGAATGCGGGGCCATAAAATTTGCATGTAAACGGCTTGCCTGGTTAATTTTATTAATTACTTGGCATTGCGACCGGCGATAGCGGAAAGCAATGGTTACTGTTGCACTTTTAATTCATGGACTGACCTTTTTAGAATAGAAGGTAACCATCGTGTACATGTAAAAATAAAGTACGCATAATTACCTACTCCAGTCGGAATAACACAGTTGGTTCTGTAGTATCACAAATAGTGAACATAAAATAACCCAAAAATACAAAAAATATGTTGTATAGAAACAGAATTGAAGATTTTTGAATTATTGCTTCTGTGCATGAGGAAAATATTAGATCGAACTAAAGTTACTAACAATATTCATATTTCTAAAGAACATGCAAACAAAAGGCCAAAATAATATGCATGTTCGTTAGTTGCGACACTTTTTACGTACCACTGCTGGGCACGGGTCTCTTCCCATTACTCTTCTCCACCAAGCTGCTCCAATGCGGGTTGGTAGAGATGCGAGTTAGTGGCCAATCCGCTGACGGATGTTTTTAAACCGCCCATAAGGCCTCCGAAAAGGTTTAACGATTGTTATCTATCGACAACAACCGGGACCGACGCCGACGGCTTGACGTTTCGTCCGAAGCACGGAATCACGCATTATTTTTTTCTGCCACCAGCGGTCACCCATCTCACACCCGACTGCGCCTGTTTGGCTTAGTTGCATAGATCGTTTGCGTTCTACGCTAACCGCCGGGCCATGCGCGCTTCAATTCATGTTCATTAATTTATAATATAAATTTTTGAATAGCATTATGTCAGGAATGTGTTTATTTTAGCTTCAAGGTATTGCAGAGTGGCTCACATTGATTTTTTGTGTTTAACAATTTATATAAGAAATACTTATTGGCATTTAAGGTACAGAACCCTATGATTCCAATGAGGAGCGAAGTATCTTGTAAGATCTTAATATTTATTAATCTGATAATAAAGTAAACAAATAAAAATGTAGGTGGTAGAACTATTATAGTGCGCCCGGGGTAGTACCACCGCTGCACCCAGTTCTGTCGTGAAGCAATTCTATTGTGTTTCGGTGGAAAGGTGCAGTTGCCGGCCACACTTTCATGAGGCGACCCCCAGCCTCCGGAGTAGCAAGGCAACTGCATAAGACCTCAGACAAGACTTACCTATGCTTGCTTGAGGTTGTGTGTAGATGTCCATGGGCTGCAGCGACCACTTAACACCACGTGGCCTGCATGCTCGTCGGCTACTCCATTCAAATAAAAAAAAAACAAGTACCTACTGTCGATATCGCTACATAAAGAATCAGTTTTGTAAACCTTTCAAACCATCTTTTAACCTTCACTTTTAAACATTTACCTAATCTTTTTGTATCATCCTCTGCGTAATGCTTTAAGCAATCTCCGGTCTTATTTCAGCTTAACATAAAAAGTCTTATCCATATTCACAGAGCAACCACACAACAGAGCCCCACGTATTCTAAACATGACACAAGCGGACATAATGAGCCGTCCGTAATTACCAGTCTCGCTCAAATCGAGGCACTAAATCACACGGTAATGGCGGCTTGTAGCCGTTTGTAATATAATAAAGGTCTCAATAAAGACTCACGACCTGTAGATAAGGCGTGAACAGAGAACACATTTAACATTTATTTTGTAGATTTGAATAGGGTTTCGAATTTGGTTGTGAAATTTTCTTCTCTTACGAGAATTGCATACTTAAAATATCTACGTAAGGTAATATTTATACTAAAGTAATGAGTGAATAAGACCATGATATTCTCTCTAAAATAGCAAAAAATGCACTAAATAAGACAATTAATTATGATGTTTTTCAGGTAAAACATAAAATGAAATATTTAAATGAAATATTCTTTATTCACTGTACGGTTCATTTACAAACTCTTAGTGAACGTTTTTTTTTTTATTCTGTCTGCTCTGGGTGCGCTTAGGCAATGTGCGCGTAGGCAATGCTGAGCTGAAAAAACAGCAGACGGAGAAAAACTTCAGCCCTGTTTTAAAATATGGGTATACAATAATAAGCTTTCTTACAGAGTAGCTATGGGCAGATAAGGAACATACATTACAGCTACCGCATGTGTCAATGTTGTCCCACAGTCATCTGTTAACATTGGCATCTGCTAACATTGGCAGGCATTGCTGGCATCAGCAGTTATAAAAAAAACATTCTCAGAATATTTTTGAAGATTATAAGATGTTAAAAAAATTCAATTGATTTCATGTGTCTTTTTGTTTTATAAAAGTAATCAAAATATTAGAAACTTCAGATGATTTTGTAGCCTCTGATTTACTCTACTCTGCAGTAATAGCTTTAACGAATAGATTCAATCGGTTGATGCCGATTCGTGTTAAATGGATTATTATGAGTTATGTGTTGCGTTCTGGCGAGTTTTATGGCTACATGTTGTTATTGACTGGGAAAATCTATCGCCTCGTCACCACAATGCCGAGTCAACTCATCTAAGCGACTTTCAACCTTAAGCCCTTCACATAAGAGACAGGTAACGTGTCCTTAAGATATGACGAAGTATGTTTGACAGTCACGTCAGAATTCAATAAAGGAAATTGAATTGGCTATTGAAACTGAATTACTCTGTGATGGATGATACATAATAAGTACTATAGAATATGTCGTCACGTCTTTTTAACTATTTGTTGAAAGGTTTTTAGAGAATTGATCAAAGTGTCAGTCACTAACAAGAATAATGACGCTCTTAATCAGAGTATATTCCTAAATGAATACCTTTAATATCTACGTAGTGAAGTTAACATTGAATTCATTAAAGAATGGTATTCTTAAGTCAACAATATTATTTGGATTGTTAGATTTTGTATTCTAAATTCGAATATAACTTAAACATTGTTGGTAACTTTTAATCCGTCCATACTTCATTATTATTATACCTACATATATGTCAAAGTGTGATTGTTTGTTTATTTGTTCGATCTTCTTTCACGTCGCAACGGTGCTACGAATTGACTTTTTTTGTGTATTAAATTGGAGTTTTAGTGGCGTAGTCTACTAGTTAGTTACCCGGAGAAAAAAGTTTTGCTATGTTTATATTGGTGAAAATATGTAGTTCACGCTGGCATAGCTGCGGGCGAAAAGATATTCTATACATACAAATAAATAAAATTGGAGTGTCTGTTTTTAATGTTAAAATAACCGCTTTTTACTACGAACGTATATACGGTACATTTTTTTACAATTTGTGTCTGTCTGTCTGTCTATCTATGTATCTATCTGTTTGTTCCGGTTAATCTCTGAAACGGCTGGGCCGATTTTAATAAGACTTTCACTGGCAGGTAGCTGATGTAAACTTAGGCTACTTTTATTTAAGAAAAATTCTAGATCTAAAATCACGAGTGGCCGCTAGTATATTAATAAAATTAGTAATAAGTAAATTTAGTTTAAGGTGTAAATTCTTTTTTACTATTTACGATACCTTTAGCTGCATTCATGAATTGCTAAACTGCGGACACAGTAAGGTGAAGAAACCGGACATTAAAAAAAATAAAGAAAAAATGTCAGTCCGTATGTAAAAGAATACGGGAAGGCTGTGGCTTATTAAATGATTGCGAACACGTATTAAAACATTAATCGCCGTCGCTCTGTACATGCTCGACGTCTCCCGTTGTATGGTGGAACTAGCAGCGGAGATATTTTCTTAAAGTGCCAGTTCAAATCGTTTTAAATTTTTGTACGAAACAAAATAGTAAGTATATTTCATTACATTATAGCACACGACTGGTTCAGGTCATACCTCAAAGATCGTTCACAAATAGTAGAAATTGAATATTTTGACCCCGACACATGTAAAATAGAATTAGTTAGATCTAACACACTAAAAATAAAGAACTCTATTCCTCAGGGAAGTGTGCTTGGATGTATCCTGTTCGTAATTTACATAAACGACCTCCCAAAAATAATAAATGACTACTGTGTGTGTAAAATTGTGTAAAATTTAAAAGAACAGGAAACTTGTAGACCATATTTTATTAAAAATAATATTTTGACATTAACATCTATATATATATATTGGAGACCTGTAAGTTTATTAAAAAATACCCAAATTTCTTTACATTACGTGACGACGAACCGCGACGATACCAAAGTCGACAAAAACATTTATTAGTAAAGCCTGCCTCAAAACTCAAAATGTACAGCTCTGGACCATACGCGATGTGTATAAAAATTTTCAATAAATTGCCAAATGAGATCCGATTACTAAATAATGAAGTGACTTTCTTAAAAAAATTACGTCAATATCTAATACAAAATTGTTTTTACAATATAAATGAATATTTTATGAATTAAAGTATTATAGAACGGTATTGTAGAACAGGTCGGTCCGCTCTCACTACATTATTGTAATACCCTAATAGGGTTCATGTATGAACTGTATATAATATTTAATGTAACACCATATGTACTATGAACGCAATAAATAATTGAGTATTGAGTATTACAAGCAAAGAACATATATGAAACATGGCGCCAACCGTAAAGGAATACCTATATGCAGAGATTTTTTTTATTTTCTTCACCTATTCTGGGTAGGCAAAGGGAACTATGCCCATACAGCCAAGTCTTCAGAAGAATTTTTTTATTGAGATGAAATGAAATGAAACCTAACCTAACTCATTGAATAAAATCTTGATATTGAAACAAATTAGTAGCTTCTTTTTAGAAATATTTGCGTGAATTATAAAAACTTCTAAAACTTCGTGGTTGTTTATTTTTAATAGACATTATTTTGAAAGTTGGGAAAGAGAACGCACGAGTGCGGAAAAGGTAAAGAAAAAGCACGAGTGTGTAATAGCACACGCTATTCTTCCCTGCAATACGTAACTTTTTCAGCAAATGTATTAAAAATATTTTTTTAACCATATTTTATTTTGTAATAATTGTCCTTTGTTATTGTATCACCCTGTATCACAAGAGGAAGGTGTACGAGAATTAGTAGTTATAATTAAATCAAATAATCCATTACTATTACTAGGTATATTATAAATATGAAAGCGTATTTGTTTGTTTGTCCTTCTTTCACGTCACAATATGCAGTGCTACAGATTGACCAGATTTTTTGAATGGAGATAGTTTGAGGTTTGGAAAGTGATATATGCTACTATGTATTTACTTTGTGAAAATATCTCATTCCTATGGAAAAAACTGTGGTACACGCGGGTGGAGCTGCAAGAGGAAAGCTAGCCAACAATAAAACTGATTATTGCGTGTTAAACGCGCTATGTAGATTCAGGTCAGATTTGTATTATATTTCCTCATGACGTGTAATTTAAGCCCAACCTTTGAAAGCTCTTTTGATACATTTTGCATGTACATATAATTTTTTGCACATTATGCCGTCCTTACGTTATGTTAACCGCTTTCGCTTACAATGTGGACATACCCCGCGAATGATTTACGAGTTGCGCTTTGCTCGTATATTCGCGCTTTCTGACATCCCTAGAATTATTTCTTAAAGTTATATTCCCAGAAAACACGTAATTTTTGAGTAAGCGCTCATTGTTTAAAAGATTTTATTTATATATAAAATAGTAATCAGAAGTAACAGTAAAACTTTTAAATCTTTAAGGCTGCAACACATTTTTCGTGTAATTATGATACAGCAGGGGATTGAAGTAAATT
Source organism: Pyrgus malvae (assembly GCA_911387765.1). Classification (NCBI taxonomy): domain Eukaryota; kingdom Metazoa; phylum Arthropoda; class Insecta; order Lepidoptera; family Hesperiidae; genus Pyrgus; species Pyrgus malvae. The sequence goes on along the minus strand of OU426950.1, from coordinate 27,995,785 downwards.
GCTTCAGCCGACGGATTGACAAGCCAAACGTACATGAAGCGATTCTCGTTTCACAACTAATGATATGACATTACCAGGATGTAAGCTGCTCATAATTATCTATGACAGAGACCAACATAAAGAGATCATTCTAGTTCGAGGTGTCAATAACAGATTCGACAATATTACAAAAACGAATCTGTCAGAGTTATTTCCGCTCACATACAAACCGGCTTGCGCCTGCAGTAATTCACGAGTGATTTACGAGTCTGCGCTGCACTCGAATACATATTATTATCCGCTCTTACGACACTCACACTGTCTAAGATAATTTGAGGTCTTCAAATTGTTATTAAGCTATGCTGTATTGTGTATATTTACTCACTACCGCTCGCACTGTGGCCATACCCCGCGAGTGATTTACGAGTTTGCGCCGCACTCATATATCCGCGCTTACGACACTCGCGCTCTGTGACAGCCCTCAAATTATCTCCTAAAATAATGTCCGCTATTTATAAAGGTGGCAAGTATTAAATAGTCCCGACAATATTTTTCTTAGGAATAGTTGTTTAATTCGTTAAATCCGCGTAGTGGTGTAATCTTAGTTGAAACGGGTTTTTAAATAACTTTGTTATATTTTTACTACATTATTTGCAACGCCATGCATAGTAGCAAAATGAAACATATTGGTTTGTTTAACTTTTTCATCGCAGTCGTGTCGCAACATTTGAATCTCAATGAAACTAAATATAAAAATAAATTTTCTACGAATGTACCTTTAAAAATATAACAATTCCTTTGAATATATTGTCCCATAACTTATGTATATCGGTTCTTCAATATTATATTTTATGTAAATAATTTATTTATTATTTTATTTATATTTTCTTTAGTAAGATAGTTATTAAATATTATTTTTATTAACGTGGAGAACATAAGTGGTGTAACTACACATATCGCTTAGTGGCATCAAGTCACGCCACAATATTATTACTGTCATTATAAGATAAATTGTATAAGTGTTGTATTTAAAAATAGTCATAATTTTTAAATTATATAAATGAGATTTTTGTGTGCTTATCGTTTAATGAAATTGTTACGAATGAACTGACTATATAATTTTTTTTTATTGAAAAGTATCTATACGGTTCTACTTTGCAATGATGTCCTTTATTATTTATGTTATTCAATATTTTTTGCCTTTACGACATCTTTTTATTTTTACAAAAGTTTTAATTCAATTAAATAGAAATAAATAAATAACGTTTCACACTCATAGCCCCACAGTAGGGTAGATATACCCTGTGTCGTGGGTACCATGGACACACACAAAGTCAGAAACACAAACACCAAGACCGAGAACAGAAATTTAAACTTATCATTCAAATCTCTGTTTCGCCGGGAATCGAACCCGGGACCCTTCAATCGGCAGTCTGTTATGGTAGCCACCACACGGGTCGTCACGTACGTCACGTATTTGATATTTCTTGTACAATTAATCTGGTAGAGATAACATAATAATACATTACCGATTGTTCCCTTTTAAATGAAAATAGTTTCTTCACGACTCTTAATTGCAATATCGCAATTCTAATCCCAGAAAATTTTGCAAATTACTATGCAGGTAATTGAACATTGCTGTGCTCTACTAAGGACATATGTACAATTTTTAAAATAACCTGAAGCTTGCAGATACTTTGAACTTATACGTAACGGATGTAGTAACACCTATTAAGGAAGGGTATCTTATAATGTTTGCTAATTAAGATTGTAACTTTAAAATGGTGTGTGAGAAAATTCATTACTTAGCATGAAAAAATATTTAATGTAAAAATTGCGCCAAAACTTGCAAGCACTGACTTATAGAAGTTGTTAAATCTTACATAGTGTCTCACACGATCACCTGTCACGTGTGACCATTATCAACCCATAGCCATTCTTTTATCTCAATTATATTATTATGTACTTTTTTAAAAGAGAGCTGGGAGTTTTTTTCTGCCGCCTTTTTTCTCTCAGCTCAACATCTTGCCCAAACGGGCACCTAAAGGCGATGACCGGGGAAAAATGACATCAATTAAGCGAATATTTTGTATTCCTAATATGAAATAAATATTTTGTCTTTCATTATTTCTTATAATGAGCCCGGCCCCTCTCACTACAAATCCTCACTATACAAACTATACAGGCTGGTCAAACAGTATGGTATAGCCATTTCTTAAAGTTATTGAAATACCTATCAAAGACATTAGGTAAACTATGTTCAAGACGAAGGCGAAGCTACATGTATATGTAAAATATTGTCGTGTCACTGTGTTAATTGCCATACTCCTCCGAAACAGCTTGACCGATTTTTACGTAATTTGATGTATTCGTTACTTCTGAGCATCGGTTATCTATTTTTCAAACCCCTAAGTCATAAGGGTGGTCCATCTCAAACATTTAAAGGAGTAAGGGGTCGTGGTATCACACAGAGAAATCGAATAACTGCGGGTTATTTGGAACTCTGTGTGGTATCAGCTCTGGGGGGTGCGGGTTATTTGGAACTCTGTGTATCAGCTACTGTATTTATAAATACGACGAAGTTTTCGAGAAAAGGTTGGTGTGTATAATTGTAGGCAACACTGCTTTCTAGCTGGTTTTGGGATGACCACTTCAGTAACTCCAAATCCTACGTCTACAAGCTTAATGGCTACAAATTCTATGTAACTTTGTCTTATATATTTAACAATTTATGTACCCAGAAACATGTTATAATAATGTACATTAATAGGAATATGGTACAAAAGTACTGCTAATTCCTAATATAAATTTCTTCCAACTGTCCTGTAGCTGGATAACCGGATCTAAATGGTTCAGTGTGTACACAAAAGTACGTATGTAATATATAATATAATTAATGTTGAGGTGGTAGAACTATTCTGGTTCGCCCAGGGAAGTACCACCGCTGCACCCACTTCTGCCGTGAACCAATTCTACTGTGTTTCGATGGAAAGGTGCAGTTGCCGGCCACACTTACATGAGGCGACCACCAGCCTCCAGAGTAGCAGCGCAACTGCATACGAGGCCAGACAAGACTTATGTACCTATGCTTGCTTGCTGTTGTATGTAGATGTCCATGGGCTGCAGCGACCACTTAAAACCACACGCAAAATATTTATATAAAAACAATCTATTATACAATAAATACAATACATACAAATAAATACATCAATAATATGACATTATCGAATGTCTCTCCCGAATGCTATGAAGCGCGCATGGCCCTGCGGTTAGCGTAGAACGCAAGCGATCTATGCGACTATTTAAGCCAAACGGGCGCGGTCGGATGTGAGATGGGTGACCGCTAGTGGCAAAAAAATGCATGCGCGTTTCCGTGCTTCGGTGGGCACGTCAAGCCATCGGTCCCGGTTGTTTGGCTTTATGGGCGGTTTGAAAACATCCGACAGCGGGTTGGCCACTAACCCGCATCTCCACCAACCCGCATTGTAGCAGCTTGGTGCAGTCCAGGCCTCTCCAATAATGGGGAGAGACCCGTGCCAGCAGTGGGACGTAAAAAGGGTTGCAGCAAAATGTCATTATATACTTATTACCTATACATTAATTCTAAGACAATCAAAATATGTGCTACATAAATCAAAGTCTATTAAACGAATCACCATCATAAGTGAAATACTCGTACTAATATTTTCATTTCTGCGAACTCCTAAAATTTCAAAAACCGAAACGATAAATAGCGTTACGCCCACTTACACATAAACACACATCGACACAAGTCCGCTAATTTGTTACGCAGACAAGGAGTCAATCAAACTGTCGCTGACAAACAAGAACGGACTAGTAGGCCAATTTGTTTAACATACCCCAGTTGCAAACTAGTTTTAACGAGGGCAGTGCCGCGGGCGACAACTAGTGTTACAGCTTTACAGTTACAGCTTACAACGCAACTGACCAAGGCCCGTACTTTAGCTAAGTTTATTCCTTTTTGCTTAGAAAATAAGAGTGACGTGATCGGACTTGGTGTGGTCGAAGTAGCAGCGTAATACTAGATGGTGGCATTAGCTGCCGTGAAATAAAGTGTAATTCGTTTTATGTACTGACTACTGTTTTACGTGTACAAGACGTTTAAGAGATTTAGATGCGAGATTTTAAATAAAAAAGCGGCCAAGTGTGAGTCAGTCTCGCGCACCGATCGTTCCGTAAAATATTTTTAGTATGATGTAACTAAAAATTTGCGGTTTTTGCAATTTTTCTTTCATCTGTGCTATAACACGTTTTTTCGTATCAAATTTTAAGATTTTGAGTACACGGAAAGTTCCCTGTAGGTTTTGATTCCTTTGAGAGTGTCGCAAATTTGCGGAAATTTACGGCATAAACGGTTGTATCTCTTGATGGCACTGGCTTAGAAGTTTGTTTTTTCACAGCTCTAAGGGACATCAGACCTGAGTATTTGATATAAAATCCAGCTTGATACCACCACGCATTCCTGAGAAAAGGGTCTTAACAGACAGAAAGACAGACGGAAAGTGAACCTATAAGGTTCCGTTTTCCCCAAACCCTAAAAAATAATGATCATTGTTTTTTATTACCTACCTAACTAGTAATTCCGAGATACAATACAATACTGGGGAAATTCTGTTAATGTTAGTAGAACATTTATATTGCAAAAACGTAGTCTCAGAATATTGTATGGTAAAGCGGGTGACGAATCTATTCGCTCACTATTTTCAGAAAAGAAATTCCTTACATTAACTGGAATATATATATTAGAGATTTGTACTTTCGTTTTTAATAATAAAAACTTGTTTGAAAAGTAAATAAACATGCGCATAAGAGATGTGCCCACGAGACTAAAAGATATTGACGCTTTGTATTTACCTCGAGTAAAATGTCAGATTTTCAGAAATAGTACATACATATTTGCTATTAGAATATATAATAAATTACCCATAGATATAAAACAGTTACCAAATACTAAATTTAAAAAACAATTAAAACATTGGCTTATAAAAAAAGCATATTACAATATAAACGAATTTTTTGAAGATAAGACATCGTAATACGTGCAATAAAAATAGTTTGGGGAGCTTCCGCGTAAAATACATTATAAAATAAGTGTAACTCTAAACAATGCCTGAGAGTTTTTTTTCCGCCGGCTTTTTTTCTCTCATTGACCCAGCGGTGGGTAGGCATCAAAAGCCGATGATCCGTTAAGATTATTCTTATCGGATCTTAAAATAAAATATTTTTTAGTTAATTTTAATTAGTAATATTGTATGCCAGAACATGGTAGACTGTTTAAAACTCCAATTATAATTTTAAACATCTTATTTTATGTGTGTTAACAGTCAACAATAAAGTATTTTCATTTCATTTCATTACAAAACTATCCTATAACCTTTTCTATGTTTCCCAAGGTCCAAACTCCATGTAGGACATAACAGTAGGTATTCTTCGATTTTAAAAGCCATCATTGTTAAATATTAGAAATGATTTAATTTCATTTTTGAAATGTAATTAAAAAACCGGCACTATATTTCTTATATTTCCTGTTAATTATTTATTCAACAATTTGCATAGCACTTATTTTCGGCTATTTAATTTACTTACCAATAATTATAATCCTGCAATTACAATATTCCAACAGATAACAAGTACATATTCTAGCTAAAAAATACATTTTGCGTACTATTATGTGTTAGTAGCGGTTTTGCTTGTTACTATCAATACCTAATTTATGAGATACATTAATTTTAACAGCGCATTTTACTGAGATATAAAAATTTATTGCAGAAAGATGCTAATTAACCGTAAAATATATTCAGCTAATTTATATGCTAATGTGTCAATGCTTATTTAAGTTTAGTAATATAAATATTTGTTGTACCTAGTTAAATGTATTTTTTAGGGTTCCGTACAAAAATAACCCTTTTATAAGATTACTCGTGCGTCTAATTATCTGTCATAGCCAACTTGCCTCGAATCTACTGGTAGGTAAAATTTGGTAGGATTGTGTAATTTTATAACCTAAACAGATATAACATGACTTAAAGAACATATCGAAGCGCGCATGGCCCGGCGGTTAGCGTAGAACGCAAACGATCTATGCAACTAAGCCAAACGGGCGCGGTCGGGTGTGAGATGGGTGACCGCTAGTGGCAAAAAAATTCATGCGCGTTTCCGTGCTTCGGAGGGCACGTTAAGCCGTCGGTCCCGGTTGTTGTCGATAGATAACAGTCGTTAAACCTTGTCGGAGGCCTTATGGGCGGTTTGAAAACATCCGACAGCGGGTTGGCCACTAACCCGTATCTCCACCAACCCGCATTGGAGCAGCGTGGTGGAGTAAGCTCCAGGCCTCCCCATTAATGGGGAGAGACCCGTGCCCAGCAGTGGGACGCAAAAAGGGTTGCAGCCAGCCCAAAGAACATATCACAGATGTGTAGGTATTTTTAATACATCATGTCATGTCATTTTCGGGGGAAAGATTAGAAAAAAAAAGGTTTTTCACACAATTCTGTGTCAATATGTCATGAAACGGCTCATTTTGAGGATCTCAAATACACACATTTTTATTATTATTTTAAAATAAAAAGTCGAAAATTGACCATTGTCTCTCTAAATATAGGCCTAGTTAAGTGCTCGTAGATTAAAGAAAAACCCATAAGAATTTTATTCTATCAATTGAAAAAAGTGGTACCTAAATCAATAATTATGGAAGGTATCCGTTTTGCCATGTTGCGGTCTAGTATTTTTAATGTTTGCGACAAAAATATTGAGTTTCCTATTCTCACTAGTTAAGACTAGACCTAATTTTTTCGTTACACATATAAACTCCGTTCTATTCGCAGTTGATAATTCTGTTAACAAAACTTGACACTTGAATTTAGTAAAATTTGAATATAAAAAAAATGGTTAAGTAATAGTTAATAGTAGATAATCAGGTTTCGCATTAAATAAGCATTTGCCCACAAATATTTTATATTTTTTGTTTTGTTTTCTCTTCTTATTTTGAAAAAAAAAATTAAACCTACTAGCTGTGCCCCGCGGTTTCACCCGCTTTAGAGAGGATCATTAGCATAAAGTGAAGTCCCTTCTGAAGTGCCGCTAGACCGCCTTTTTTTGTAGGACTTTTAAGATAAACATCTCCATCATACATTACATATGTGTAACTCTAGCGATTTTGGCAGCGCACGCCAGAATAGCTCGCATATGGTAGATTTTTTCCTACTTACTTGACACTTATCGTCATACTAGCTGTGCCCCGCGGTTTCACCCGCGTTAGAGAGGATCATTAGCATAAAGTGAAGTCCCTTCTGAAGTACCGTGGACCGGCTTTTTTGTAGGACTATATAAGATAAACATTAACATCATACATTACATAGGTGTACCTCTAGCGGTTTTGGCGGCGCATGCCAGAATAGCTCGCAGATGGTAGATTTTTTCCTACTTACTTGACACTTATCGTCATATTTTGGACAATTCACACAATATCTTTATAAATTGTAGCCTATATGTTATTCTGATGTATAAGCTATATTGTGGTAAAGTTTCATTCAAATCCATTCAGTAGTTTTTACGTGAAAGAGTAACAAACATCCATACATCCATACATCCATACTTACAAACTTTCGCCTTTATAATAGTAGTAGGATTTTGGACAATTCACACAAAGACAAAGACTATTTGCATAAATATGGGTGTTTACAAAAGGTGTTTTTACACATTAAATTTGGTTCGCCATATTTACATTCATGAGGTAAGTATGCAAATATTACAATAATTAAAACTTTATTAATTACAAATTAAAATGTACTTAATAATACCTACTTATATTATTATTATCATTATTTATGCCCATATTGCACCTTTTTATTGATTTATTTTTATTTATTATAAAAAGCCGATGATCCGTTAAGATTATTCTTATCGGATCTTAAAACAAAATATTTTTTAGTTAATTTTAATTAATAATATTGTATGCCAGAACATGTTAGACTGTTTAAAACTCCAATTATAATTTTAAACATCTTATTTTATGTGTGTAAACAGTCAACAATAAAGTATTTTCATTTCATTTCATTTCATTTCATTTCATTTCATTTTTATATTTCAGATCGGATCCGTTCGTCGGCTTTGGACACCCATATGGCAGGGTTTTTGTACACCAAGAGGAAAAAAAGCCGGCAAAAAAAAAACTCCCAGGTTTTTATGGAATTCCTTTATGATATGACGCTTTATCGTTTAAAAAATCAGTGACCGAGTAATATGCCTTTCTTACAATATCTTTATAAATTGAAGTCTATGTGTTATTCTGATATATAAGCTATATTATTGTTAAGTTTCATTAAAATCCATTCAGTAGTTTTTACGTGAAACAGTAACAAACATCTATACTTACAAACTTTCGCATTTATATTATTAGTAGGATTACAAAGTTAGAATAAAGTCAAAACCAACAACTAAATTAAAGCTAGAGATTACCTTAAATAGTATTAAGGGCTACATGGGCTACAATGACAACTTAATACGAAATTGATGGATTGCACACTCATTTACTGCTTTAATAACACACACACACACACACAATAAGCATGCACGTTTTTATTTCATATGTTCTTTTTGTTTGTGAAGTTGTGGAAGAGCGGAACCTCTTACTACAGGCGCTCTGTGCTTAAAGGGAGGCTCCAGCCACTTTATGTTAAAAAAAAACATCTAAACACAGTTACACATTTATTAGTTGAACGTGTAATACGAGTATATGCGATTATAGTTACAAACATAAAAATATAAAATGCCAGCAATTTTAAACATCCTATACAATCATTGGTTTTATGAGCATCCGTAAGTGAACTAACCTTATGTATGCAACATTGTAAAGTTTAAAACTGTATGTTTCGATTATGGATATTACAAAAACGCGAAGTATTATAATTATCACGCATCAAGACATTTTGATTCGGTTGCTGATATTAATTTAAATATTTCACAGAAATATTAAATTAATTTTATTAAAAAATATTTTTCAATCAATGGAATTTACCAAACCAAAATGCACATGATTACAATTTTTTTGAGGAATTTAAAAAAAGTATGGTATGGGCAGTTGGCTACAATCTAGATCATTTATTTTACTGATCGTAGTGGCCAGGGTTACCATCCTACCCCACATAACCAAATTACCAAATATTTTTCGCAATTATTGTTAAAAAATCTATTACCAATTTCAGCTACTTCGATGGAGGGAAACAATTTTTTAAACTTAGTTTAGAATATTGATTGTGCGCGTTAACACGTTTACTGCGAAGCTCAAAAACATAATATTCCACTCTGGTGCGGTACAGGACAATATTGCCATGTACTGTTAATTTTTCTAGTGCGAAACAAGGCAAATGTGTCCGGTACACAATTCTTTTTAAAACTTTTTTTTTTCATAAAATTTTTACTTTCTGGCAATTCTTTAACTTTTATCAATATCTAAAAACTTTGAACTATATACATTTCTTTTGGTTCTAGAATTGGACAAATATTTTTTCACTTATAGGTATAAACGTCTTACCGGACTCATATGTCATGTGGCGCACAAGAAGTGGTGAAAACGTTCAAATAGTCGATAAACAGTAGTGGTGTTATATAAGAAAACAAATATTTATCGATAATACTTTTATTTATAAAGCAAATTAGGCATTATTACCCGACTGCGTGAGAAGGAGGGTTATGTTTTTCGAGCGTATGTATGTATGTATGTATGTGGGTATGTATGTCCATTTCTTTGGCGCACCGCACAGCCCAAACGACTGGAAGATTTAAACATATGAGGTGTCGTTAAATTTGTTAGGATTGTCAGATTGACATAGGCTATATACATTTTCAAAATGGCGTCCTCAAATTTGAAAAAAGGGGAGTGGGGTTTTTTTTCTAACCACAGCAATATGGGTATCAAATGCAAGCTAGTGAAAAAACTATTTCAAAAATATATATATCATATCACATTTCTACTATATTTTAAGAAAAATCTTCAAATAACTAAACAATTTGAAATTAAATTATTATTATAAAAACAAAAAAACCCGACTGCTTCAAAAATGAACTGAAAAGAGAGAAACAAGTATCGCAATGTATATTTAAATAAGTTAAACTAAATATTTTAAGGTACTGCACGCGGTGACAAACGATGTTTTGATAGATCTTTCTGTGCCAGTAGGTAACAAAGTAAGTACCTATTGTTTATAAATATCCGTTTCTCACTAATGCATACGTCCTAGCCAACAGTGCGATACCGGACATACACATACAAGTCGTATTCGTCCGGTAACGCATGGAATGTAAAATTTTTTCGTTCTGTGCGTACAGGTCAAATATGCCATGTACTTTTTTTCTATTGTAATAAGACCATCTGAAAGTAAGAAGCAATGATGTTTATTTGTCCCTTTTTAACTCACAGAATATCGTACCTAAAATGACGCCGCACCAGCGAGAAAAACTAGTTTTTGGCGCTCGCACCACGGGAGAGTTCATTACCGGCTATATACGTCCGGTAACGCAGTTAACGTGTTAACATTGGGCGATCTGTCTTATCTATGGCAAAGGTAATGAAAACATATTTGAATGTAATATTGATAAAACGTTGCACAAAACAATGCACAAGAAAAAGTTGGCAATAAACCATTGCCAACATTACATTTTATAAATCATTAATAATGTAGTCAGTTGACTATACACTTTTGTGATGTCACATATCGTTTTTTTTTTTTCTTCAATTATGGCATCGCAAACTCTGCATACTGCCAGCGTCAAGTATAATTTTTGCATCACGTTTTTGCCAGTTTCAGTGAAACTGGACGAGAAATAATAGGTAAAGTCAGTAAGTCGTTATTAATCAGTCAGTCAAGTCCGTCAGACATTCAAGTAAAGCGATGGCTTCTTCACTAGAACGTGACCAATGGAATTTTGGAGACAAGCAGAAAATAGTATATTTCATTACAAGTGCGGAAAGGCTGTCATTGCATTGGTAGTCCAATACTGTAGTCTAATTTAAATTGTTTCCTCCTTTCAGTTTCTTTGAAGTTGGTTCTTTATTTTTTTAATTATCAATAATTACTTTTGTCATTATCACGCCACCTTTAAACCAAGTTTCCATAAACCGAAAACACAAGCACATTAAATTTCACCGAATCACGTGTCAGTGCTTATTAAGTAAATTACAAAGAACTGGAAAGTGTATGTCGCCGTGAATTTAAAATTACGAAGTGGTTTCTTTTCTTTTAAAGAAGACATTATAGGATTTGATTATACAGTGGGCCCCGTAATAAGAGGTTGGAATGTCACAAGGGTATTGGTTTATGAGGATGTTATCAAAGTCATATTTCATGCGTGCATAATTTCTTTATAATCATCGACTTGGCCTTATTTGGACTTTACGCCATTATTGTCAACCTTTTTTATTTTAAAAGAAAAAGAAACTAGAATTATAATGTGGATTGAGCTTTAAGCATCAAGGTATGACAGGTATGACACCCGTCAGAGGAGTGGCCTTTACGGGCGAACCCCTCGTCCCAACTTGCATGCACAATGTGCCTTCTAGTTACAACTAGTGTGTCAGTGTGAGTCAGTGTCAGTGTTGACGGTGCATAGAAAATGACGTTTTTAATTGAAATTGACATATTTAGAAGTGTATGCGTCTGTAGCGATGAAAGAATATCTGCGAATGTGTGACAAAATTAAAATGTGTGCGTTCTTTCCCCGCACCAGATTTGGCACAAAAATTATGTATGGAAGCGAGGCGCTATGATGTCTCTCCTAAAGGGTGCGTCAGTAACTTTGATGCTGTAAGGGATTAAGTAAGCCCTAGGTTTGTCCCATTATAAGGTAAATTCTATTTACAAAGGGCGACCCATATGGCGCAATGGTTACCATGCCGAACTTCGGTTTGAAGGGTCCTGCGTTTGATTAACAACGACGCAGAATTTTCAATGATGAGTTTATATTTCTGTTATTGGTCACGATGTTTATATCCTTGTCTTGTTTGTCATTGGTAACCACGACACACGAAATCTTGGCGTGATATGTAATGTACCTTTGCCCCCGATTACTCAGTGAAGGAACCTTTGTGTTTCAATGGAAAGATGCGGTTCCCGACTCCTATGCACTATGTTGAGAACATCAACTTCAAAAGTCAGCGTAAAAATATCCTATTAATATTATAAACGAGAAAGTATGTAAGTATGGATGTTTGTTACTCTTTCACGTAAAAACTACTGAAATGATTTTAATGAAACTTAACAATAATATAGCTTATACATAAAAATAACACATAGGCTACAATTTATAAAGATATTGTGTGAATTATCCTAAATATGACGATCAGTGTCAAGTAAGTAGGAAAAAATCTACCATCTGCGAGCTATTCTGGTGTGAATCTAAAACAGCTAGAATTACTCATAAATATGTAATGTATGATGGAAATGTTAATCTTAAATAGTCGTACAAAAAAGCCGGTCCAGCGGCATTTCAAAAGGGACTTCTCTTTATGCCAATGATCCTCTATAACGCGGGTGAAACCGCGGGGCACAGCTAGTTAAGAATAAACCAAAAAACTGAAGTAATGGTAAAAATATAGAAGATTATTCATTCATACATACATCATTTCTTTGTTGTACGGATTCCTGTATTTCTATACTTTTCGTACTGCGCCAGATAGCATAATGTAATTAATCGTACCTACAATTCACTAATATTCTAAATACACGCTAAGATAATAAAACGTTAGGCGCAAAAAAGCGAGTCTAAAGTCGTATCTTTCGACTTATCTTTTCCAACAAGAAGCCTCGACATAATACGCATTAAACCACGCCACGTATCGCAACAGGCCGCTAATTACAAATGAAAATCGCTTCCCGCCAACCCGTCTCGAGATATCCACACGTCGTAACTCGTCTACTTATCTTTTGAGTCGTAACGTCGTATCTTTTAAGTCGTCTACTCGAAACTAGATCTTATTACTGGTATCTATAGCTGGAATTGCATTGGAAGTTGATGGTTCATAGATTATTGTTTGCTTTTCGTAGTAAATAATCTATGCGCGTAAGATATCTTAATTACGACCTGCCGTGGTTGTATCGGGGTATACATTTTTAATTGAGCCCTAGCATCCTTATCTGTCAGCGATTGACAAATGTGTCGTGTTATTCCTCAGTTTTTGTGTTATTTAGATAAAAATAAGTTCTATCACTTGCATCGCTACCTCACTAACGATGGCATCAATAGGTTGTAAAAAATGGCCGCTGTCGGTTTTATCAGGGCCTTTATCTGCAAACTGGCTTTAGTTAATGTTGAGTGTCAGTCGGTTTGTTTGCAGTCGGAGTGCTGGCTCCTGTAGTAGGTTTACAGAGTGCATTTTAATAAGAGCTACTATTTTTTTAATAACTTTATAAAAATAGACAAAATTATGAGAAACGTTCAGCAGCGTTCACATCACAACGCTGTTTAACTACTTGTACTATGATTTATTCTGTGGTTTAACTATTCTCATAATATTGTTCTTTGCTTTAAGAGGTACATAGATTATTCCTTAGCTTAGAAAATAGTGCCTATTCCCCTTTTCGAAAACATTGTAGGTAAATAATGGGTATTCCCTTAAAGACATGAGTGTTTAAATTGAGTAGGTGGGTAGTATATAGCTGTTAAATTTGAAGATGTAAATGCTGGGCCAAATTAAATGACAAATCGATTGATCAATATAAAAGTCGTAGTTATATTTTTGAATTGCATGAAATATATATACGTTTTAACCTTTTTTATTATCTATTATTTATATCTATTTTAATCGACGTCACAGCAGACCGAAGAGCTGGCAGCTACCTCGGACAAAGCATTAGCCTAGCTATTCAAAGGGGGAACGCTGCCAGTAGGTATCTTCGGAACCTTGCCTAAAGGGACTCCTTTTAATACTGTATTTTAATTATTTTTTTAAGGTTTTCTTTTTTTATGTATTTATATAAATATAGTATAATGTTATGTTTATGTTTAAGTTGATTATTGTTGAAAATAAAATTAAAAATATTTTATTTATTAAATCGATATACGTGTGATTTTTCACAAATTTAGAAATTGCAAATTGAGTGAGTATTTGATAATTTTCCACTTAATATATCTAGTTATAAAAAGGGTAATTATAACCCTTTTTATAACTAGATAACATAAACAACAGAATAAAAAACTATTGGAAACATAAAGTTTCTTCTTTTCTTTAGATCTACGGAGCTGTAATCATCACCTCTGCAACAAAGTAACGAATAATCCGGCTATTAAGTCATTGTTAAGATTTAATTGTACATAATTACACATATAAATTATATACGTACGTCTGTAATTATCGACATGAAATTTGTTAAAGCTGTTAATCACTAAACAATTACATATAAACCACGTTAGTTTTTTGTATGTTAATGTGTAATAAATCATACATGTTTCCTGTAAGCAACATAGTAGTAAATAACTGTTAATTTGTTGATAATCGGTATTGAAGGTGGTCGAACTATTACGGTTCGCCCGGGGAGGTACCACCGCTGCACCCACTTCTGCCGTGAGCAATATTGTGTTTCAGTGGAAAGGTGCAGTTTTGGTCATACTTACATGAGGCGACCACCAGCCTCCGGAGTAGCAGCGCAACTGCATACAACCTCAGACAAGACTTGCCTATGCTTGCTTTGGGTTGTGTCAATATCATAACAGTGTCTTTTGCATGGGACCAAAAATATATAACGGTCTACCGGAATTCCTCAAAATTAAAACGGGCAACGAATTTAAAAAAGGACTTAAAACGTATTTACTGAAAAAGGCATATTACTCAGTCACTGATTTCATAAACGATAAAACGGCATAAAGGAATTCCATAAAAACCTGGGAGGTTTTTTTTCCGCCGGCTTTTTTTCCTCTCAGTGTACAAACACCCTGTGATATGGGTACCCAAAGCTGACGATCGGAACCGATCCGAAATATAAATAAATAAATATTTTTATTTTTATTTATAAAAGGCGCAATATGGGACAAATAAAAATAATAGTAAAATAGATGTAAATGTACATTTCGTAATTGTATTATAGTTTAGTTTTTTCCTTTTATATTTTTATCATTGTATATTTGCATACCTCATGAAGGTAAATATGGCGAACTAAATATATATAAACAACTTTGTAAACACCCATATTTGTGCAAATAAATGTCTTTGTCTTTGTCTTTGTGTGTAGATGTCCATGGGCTGCAGCGACCACGTGGCGTGAATGCTCGTCTGCTACTCCATTCAAATAAAAAAAATCAATGATTTATTAAAACCACCAGCACACACACTGTAATATTTAGTGCATCATCTACTTTTCTATGCCAGAATTGACAAGCACGCACCATGTTAACCGTGCTCTTATCGTGTCTCACTGCTGGGCTCGGGTCTCTTCTCGTAGTGAAATTATTTGGTATACTTAATCTAAATTGGTAAAAAATATTACAATAGGTTCATAAACAAAAAAGTTGTGCCCGAAAATAAGAAAAAATTAAAGACAATGAATGATACATTAAGGATAACTCAAAAAATACGTTTTAGATCCAAATCAAACTTAAATGAGACCACTGTAATCAAATTTTTAATTAAAAAAATCATTAAAGCTATATCACCGTTAAAAAGAAGTAAAACATAAAATAATACAGTGGAATTGAGAAATTATAAATGGCTGGCGGTATTTAACAATAATTTATTAGTCAAAGAAAAAAGAAGCTATTACAACAATCATAAACACGAGTCTTATTGGCCAAAACTATTTAAAACACTCAAAGGGCAAGATCTATTTAAAGACAGGCGATGATTTATTTTCGTAACAATGTTTTCTCACACAGAACAAAGCGACCGGCATTCCTAGCATCAAAGCTGATTGTCAGCGGAGCGCCATGGTCGGCATTCTCAGCATCAAAGCTGATTGTCAGCATAGCGCCATCATTTAGAACTGTCAGTCAGCACCTCGCGAGGAAACGGTGGCGTAGTTTGAACTTTGAAATGTAACGCGCTGTCTGGTTTTTACATTAGGAAAAAGAATAATAAGTTGTGCCGTTTACGAACACGAATTGTAGATAAATATAAGAAGACACAAAGTAATTTCAAGTTAGTTTATAAAGTCCCGGCTTACCTAGCGGATTACTTCAGGGGCGTCCGACATATTTCGGACCGTACCGAGGTCCTTCATCATGAGCCATCGCATGCGGTCGCTAGATGGCCTCGGCGAAAACATTCTCCTATCCTCACGAGACGTTTTATAGTAAAATTATTTCAAGTACTATTCGATTTCCATTACAAAAACCTGCAAAATTAATACTCTAATCCTCCGCCAAACCAAATTAGAGCAGCGTGGTGAAGTAAACCCCATGCTTCCCCAATTATAATTTTCTCCCCATTGGAAGAGACTGGTGCCCAGCAGTGGGACGCAAAAAGGGTTGCAGCCGATACTCTATCAACGAATATGTCTGCATGGTATAAAATCTACACAATACATACTTTTATTATGGTTCTAAAGTTCTGGTAAAGATTACTTCTAGTGCTAGGGAAGTTTAATACATAGTAATATTATTTTAAACTTTTATAATCTGATTTTAAATTGTTAATCTGAATTGGAATTTTGGGTGACCGATTCAGTATAGCAAAACCTAAACTACTAATGATAGAATTTGTGAATTCACATTCTATTTATTGGCTACCTATTCCACTTCCAAAATAAAATTTGTTACTGGCAGGAAATATGGTTTGATTGCTTGGCTATTATGTCTAGATTGCTTAGACATCATATTAAAAAAAAACTAATTTTTCACTTTATGGAACATATAGATTATGAGAATAAAATATGTGACAAATTAAAAATTGTTTTAAACATTTTTCATCAGTTTGGATGACGTCAACCATTAAAGGACTATGTTCCTTGAGAAAAAATTAAAGGCGAACAATCATGTTTTTTCGGGCTACTTCCAAAACTCTGTCGGATAGGTACATGTCATTATGGGTAACTTTGAATTGACGTTTAACTTTGAACAAAGTTGGAAAAAAGATTTAACAATATATTACATTGAAACTTTTTGATATTTCAATATAATAACTGTGTTAAATGGATTGCCAAAATGTTTTTGTACCAAATGAAAATTAAAGAAATAAACTGTCAATGCCATAATTCTGAAAATTCCCGCCTTTTCCGTGGTAAAGTTGCTGGAAGTTTTTGAGCTCTGATTTGGAATCGTAAACTAGTCCACTTTGATTCATATGACAAAACCAAGCTATTTGTTACTTTTTTACGTCAGTGTAGATGTCATTTTTATAGATAAGATTTTTAAATTTAATAATACCTTCTTTTTGTTTTACCTATACCTTAAAATATTAAGGTTTTTTACATTCTAAAAAAATTATTCAAAGTTACCCAAAATTCATATAACTTTGAATTCGAGTTTTAGAGGAATTATGGGTAGTTCTGTTGTTTCTTCCGCAAATTTATTTTGTTAGACAGAAAAACCAACTCAAAAGGACA
The DNA here is from genome assembly GCA_911387765.1 of Pyrgus malvae. Lineage (NCBI taxonomy): Eukaryota > Metazoa > Arthropoda > Insecta > Lepidoptera > Hesperiidae > Pyrgus > Pyrgus malvae. The sequence goes on along the minus strand of OU426950.1, from coordinate 27,978,257 downwards.
CTATTCATTCAATAAAATAAAGGTGTCATAAATAGAAATCAGTTAATACAAATAATGTAAAAAATGTTCAAAGTTACCCGAACTGTACGTATACATAGTAAATTAGTTCCAGTTTTTTTAGTACCCAGTTTTAAGTTTCAGTCTTAAAATTACGAGTAAGTAGCCATCTTTAAATTGATCGGGCATAGAAAATGTCTAACAAATCAAGTACTATTTCACTTAGGACTGACTGCCGCGACCCTAGCACCTATCCTACTATTCTATTCAACCCCCATCACATTATAGCGCTTTACGAAGAGTTGCTGTCTGCACATCAAAAGAGGAAGGCACTGACAGACTTTGTGAATATTTACTGTAGTAACATGTTGTAAAACAAAATTATTCAGCTTCAATCAACAGTTACAATTACATGTTTGTCGCTACTTTCCCTGACTTAGAGACCGTTTAGGTAATACTAGCTTTTCGTTCGCGGATCTGCCTGCGTTGGATACACGTTTGGATAGGAATGAGATATTTTTTTTAGGAAAAAAGTCCGGTTTTACTCTCCACTACTCCAGCCCCTCAATTTATCTCCATACAAAAAATCAGTAGCACTATTGTGACGTGAAGGAAGGACAAACAAATAAACATTTATCTATAGGTACTAATATTATAAAGGGGAAAGATTTGTATGTTTGTAATGCATAAACTCAAAAACTACTGTTCCGATTTCAAAAATTCTTTCACCATTAGAAAGCTACGTTCACCCTGAGTAACATAGGCTACTTACCGCGGGAAAATGCTTAATTGCTACATGAAAACGGGTAATAAGGTCAACGCGGTTGAAGCAACCGGCTAAACGCCTATGATTTTAATGTAGCAATGAAGCCTGGAACAGCACATAGGCTATTTTTTATCCTAAGGGGACCCATAAAACGGGTCCACGCGGGCGAAATAATATATAAGTTAAATTGGATATTCACCCAAAATTTTATTTTTGTGAGACGTTCATTACTCATAGGGGCACTATTAGTAATGAACAATGTTATCTAAAAACTGTGTAGTATTATAAATTACTTCCTTCATCATAATGATTCCACCTACAACAATAATATGCTTGGGATATCATCACATTAAAATTAGTCTATAATTTACATTTTCTACTAATTATAATTGTTCATATAATTATACGAATTCGGTGGCGACTAAAATAATAGGATGCCACCTTTTATTGTATAAATTAACTTACTATAACTCAAGGGAGAAAATACCAACAAGATTGTTCAGATATTATAATCTTTATTACCTTCACATAAAGTACAATTTTCTCAATTATAAATATACATAAACTTTGTTTCGTAAACTATGATACAGTGTGTCCTATTTTACATAAACGGCAGCTTGATTAATTATATTTAGGGTGATGTTTTTTATCGCGTTTTGTATAAATTATGCTTGTGTTAGTAATTTATTACTCTATGGTCCATAGTACTTAATTTAAATAATATTTATGAAGTTGCTTGTAATGTTAGTGATACGATTAATTTTGTGTGGTGGCTTTTGATTATAATGAGAATAAAATAATTTTATTATAATATAATTAGGTATGAATATTTGCTGGAAATTGTTTTAAGCACGGAAGTGTTAGTTATGAATAATAGATTATTACTTAGGTTATTTGTATCTAATGTTTTAATGTCACATAGATCCATCCATCAGAATCAATAGCCTTTTTTTACTATGGGGGGGACCTTCAAATAGTACCTACCCACTTAAACCCTCCGGCCACCAGCCTGCTTCTGCGCTTGGGGAGGTACTCTGGGATCTCATTCGCATCGGCGTCCTCCGCGCGCGACACACCTTTCGGGCCTATCTTCGGAAGAGCTAATGTGCTCTCCTGCACCTTTCGATGCATCAGATGCTTACGGCGGCATGCTTCCCTTGGCCGCTGGCTGAATGTATCGAGCTCCGACTCTCACCGCCCGCAACCCCGGAGGCCCCCTTTTAGTCGCTTCTTACGATCAAGCAGGGGATGCTGTAGCTCTGTTCTTAATCGTGAAGCTACACGTAAAACATGCCCAACGATGTACAATAACTATCCCACACTGGTCGCCCAAGCTTGCTATTGGTTCAATTTTTTTTATTTGAATTGAACAACAGACGAGCTTACATGGACATCTGCACACAACCTCAAGCAAGCATAAGTAAGTCTTATCTGAGGTCGTATGTAGTTGCGCTCTTACTCCGGAGTCTGATGGTTACCTCATGTAAGTCTGGCCGGCAACTGCACCTTTTCTGGAACACAATAAATTTGCTTCACGGCAGAAGTGGGTACAACGGTGGTCGAATCATAAAAGTTCTACCATTTACATAATATTTAATGTAGCATAATTTATAAATAAATAAATTAACTTTACCAAAACATGAAAGATGAATAGTAATTTGTATTTATATAACCTTCGAAACATGCTGTTGTACGTACAGTTGAAATGGCCGACGTAATTAAAAGTATAAACGCATTTACTACTTAATTATCAGCTGTACTCTTTATCATTTTTATAGTGGGTAATTTCTCGCTGTTTATATTGGGTAATTACCCGGTTTTATGGGACTTGCATGGGGGTACTTAACTTGTCGGTTTGAATTTAAAGTGCTTGTTAAGGCGCTGTTCTGAACTTCAAAATAGAGGGCTATGCTTGGTATTTCTCCGATTCTATCGCATCAAAAATTAGAAAACCGTAGAAAAATGAAGGTAACTGACATAGATCTCAAAATCAGCTTTGACGACCTGCGTGGCGTAAAGGTTACCATGCCGGACTGCCAATCGAAGAGTCCCGGGTTCGATTTCCGGCGAAACAAAAATTTGAATGATAAATTTCTGTTCTTGGTCTGGGTGTTTGTGTTTCTGACGTTATGTGTGTCCATGGTACCCACGACACAGGGTATATCTAGCATATGGCATATATATCTGGCAGTATATATACGTCGCTATTCGGTTCAAACTGTGTTTTATAAAATATTCGCTTCTTCGAGTTCCTTGATCCTGGAACGCAATATTATTATAACGTATGACGACCTTCCTGGCGGAATGGTTACCATGCCGAGCTGTCAATCGGAGGGTCCCGGGTTCGATTCCCGGCGTAGCAGAAATTTAAATGCTGAGTTTAAATTTCTGTTATCGGTCTGGGTGTTTGTGTTTCTGTCTCTGTGTGTGTCCATGGTACCCACGACACAGGGTATGTCTACTCTACTGTGGAGCTATGAGTGAGACATTATTTATTTATTATAATCTTTATGATAGTTTATTTTATCATATATCATAGAAACTATATAGAGCTACAAATTTTCCAATCCTAATGGCCAGTGTTTTCATCCCATATCCTTTTAATTCTGAAAGGAAACTTGTGCCAAAAGTAGGACATTGGCTTAAAAAACTTTTCTATCGAGACATCACGTTCATGGCTACGGGTCACTCACTTAACACCAACAAGCCAACTTCATTACAGAGTAAAAAATATTTCCAAGTACAGACCATCTCGTCTAATCCCATACAATTAAATGAATCATCGTCAGATCGTATCAGGCCATTATGGCCTTTATAGCGATGGTAATAAGCGATGTAATGTAGTGATGGATGGATGGCATTATGCGTCAAGTCGTCAGCATTACAAAAACCAGACGGTAGTCGTTTATCGCGCGAATCGCGACGTGTGATGTTGAACTGTGTGGTTTTTGGATGCGGTAAAAATATTGAATATTTTTTTTGAGGTATGGGATATCTTTTTTCCCATAAGAATACAATAATTCACTTATATGAGAATACAATTTCCAATTAATGTACTACAACCATAAGAATAAATAATACTACGTAGAACGGAAACTCCCGCTCGAAACGGGCTCAAGGTCACGATATTAGCCTACACTTTAATTTCGGCTAAACCGACTACTGAAGACGGGCTGTCTCGGACGGGCGCGTCAATTACAATAACGGCGGCAAGTTAATGTGGTGTGTTTGGTTGTACAAACAATTCTAAAACAATGCCAAACTTAAGTTTTTTTATTTTGCCCAAAGATGATGCGAGATAAGTAATATTTTTTAAATATTTTTCCTTTTCCGTACCTAATTTATCAAAAGGATGTGACCAGTTCTTTTTGTGTAGCCAATTGTTTCACTTTCACTCAATTATAAAAAAAATGTTAGATAACTACAGCATTTTAACATGTCGCCAAAATATTTTTTAATAGCCCCCGCCATCGGTCATTGAACCTTTCTCGATTGTTTTGCCTCGCGATTGCGGCGCCGCGGCACTGGCGCACGCACGTTATACTTAATATGTAATTCGTTTATTTTAAACCTACACTACGTAAGTACTTACACCTATGTAGGTAAGTAATACTTACTTAAATGGCTTCATTTGGTATGGTACTTATAACTTATTAAGTAATATTATTTATAAGTATTTATAGAGTAGGTAAGTATTTATCATTCTCATATTTTGTAATACTAAACTAAAATAATGATTTTTAAGTAAAGAAAAACTTAAATTTTTGCGATATTATCTTTAGACATAAGCATTACTAACAGTTCACAGCCCTGGCAGCACGCCTGGGCGACAGAGGGGCGTAACGGGGTGAAGAGGGAAGTAGGTATATAAATTGCGGCATATCGATGGCGGTCAAAGGAGATTCCGTTCTATGTAGTATTATTTATTCTATGCTACAACTACAAATGTTAGGTACGTTAAATACACAGACAGCAAAGTTAAATGAAATGAGGGTAAATAGAAAAGAATTTAGCATCAGCACAGTACTCGCATCGTAATAGTTTAATGTTGAGATAGATTATGCGTGCCCTAGCACGCAACTCTGAACAATTATTTGTACGGTTCAAATCGTAATTTAAACCGGAGACCTACGCGTCAGAGACCGGTGTTTACCACTGAGCAATACTGCTCTTATAGTAGAACTAGTATTTATATCCAGTTATTAAGACATAAGATTTATATATAAGCAATGCAGAAAATTGTATTGCCCAGTCCATAATTCACAACTCCCGCGCACGTCGTATAAATCAAGATGGCGCCGATAAGCTCTTAAAGGTAGGTACTATAGAAAGCCTTACCATTCATAATCGGACTTTAATATTATCATAACATAATTATTACTTACACATGGTTTATAGTGTGCACTTGGTTGAACATCACATAAATATTATTTTGAGGTATAATATACTAAAATGGGTGTATGACTGCTGACTTCAGACTTATGAAGCAAGCTTCTTAGAAAGTGCCCCCGGCTTATTCGCTAACCCTATTGTCCCCTTCTTCGTTCAAATTAAACCCGGGATCACAACTTTATAGTACTCTCCATCTCTTTATTTTTAACTACTCGTAAATCTCTCTGAAGGTGAAGCTGTAAGGGCCACAAGGCCCAAGAAAAAACTATATAATGGAAATTTTAACGATAGAACTTTGACGGAAATACCATTGCCACATAGATATTTACAAATAAGCAATTTAATTTAATTTATATTTTAATATTGACTGAATTTAAATAAGGTACAATTTAAATCTTCTTTTTGGTCGTGTTTGTTGTCGGATTTTCGTTTTTTTACTATTTAAGTCACGACCTCTGGGCACAGGTATTTTTATTCTTGTTTTAGTGGATCCATGACTAAAAAAAACGGTTGTGTTACTCTTAGGCATGCATAGTAATAAAAACATTGTGGCGACTTGTCTGGCGCGATAATTACCATGCCGGAATGCAAATCGGAGTTCCTGGCTTCAATTTCTGGCGAAGCCGAGATTGAAAAGATGTGTTTCTGTTTCTCTCAGTCTGGGTGTTTGTGTTCATGTTTTCTTGTGTGTTCATGGTATCCACGAAACGGATACCCCGTTTATACCTACCCTACTGTGGTGCTATAAATGTGAAGTGTGTGTGTGTGTGTGTGTTATTTGTTATTCTATTTAATACAATATTTATCCTTATCGTATAATAGCGATAAAAATACATAAAAAATTAGTGAAAGGTATAAAATAAAACCTATGCCTACAAGTGGGACAGAGGCTTAAAAAATGTTTCTATCTAGACGTCACGTCCATGACTATGAGACTACGATTCCAGAAATGAAAGAAAGAAAAAATATTTATTTCATATTAGGAATACAAAATATTCGCTTAATGAATGTCATTTTTCCCCGGTCATCGCCTTTAAGTGCCCGTTTGGGCAAGATGTTGAGCTGAGAAAAAAAAGGTGGCGGAAAAAAACTCCCAGCACTCTTTTAAAAAAAAGTACATAATAATATATTTGAGATAACAGAATGGCTATGGGTTGATAATGGTCACACGTGACAGATCAGCTGTCAGAGAGTGTGATACACCATAGAATATGAACCAGAGACCTGAGCCCTTAGTGTAAGTTTGTAAACGCGCAAACGTCACTATTGCGTCCGAGTTAAAATTGGACAGATAGATCTTAACCTGAAAGGAATAAGGTCGATAGTTAAATTCTTAACGCAAACGCGTTAGTAACGTATTCGCTTGTGCAGAATTACAAGGTCTCTGATTAAAAGCTGTTTAAGCTGCTGTTATATGTAGCTGCGTTGTACATGGTTAATCGTTAGGTTCCTGGTAATTTTGCATTAGACGTCTCAACATAGACCTGCTACTGCTTTAATAAAATAAACATGCCACATCCACATATCGTTTCATAACTCCGATACCCACATAAATCAAGATGGCGGTGATAACAGGCCGCCGCTCGTAAAGGCAACAACGAGAACGGCTTTACGATTCATAATTGTACTTTATTAAATATCCGCCGGTTGCATTTTAATGGGACCATTCTGCCCAATAAAACTTGGACATGTAGGTTTTGCTGATTAGTGCAGAAGTATCACATTTTTTGCAGACTGACTGTCATGTGATAAAACCCACGTTACTGTTAAACCATTAGCATAATAGTTATTAACAATTATGCTAATAACATATCAGATAGCCTGCATGGCGCAGTCGTTACTAGCGTCCTGCACAGGGTTCTGCATTGGATTTCCAGTGATAGAGAAATCTATGACGACATTGACGACCCATAAGGCGCAATGGATTAAGACGAACTGCCGATGCTAGTTTCCGGGTTCGCATTCCGGCGAGACAAATATTGTTTGTTCCTTTGTAGGAAAATTTAACTATAGCTATATTTTCTACGATGATTTAACACAGTGACGTAAGTGTAGTAACTATATTGCGCTCTCTCTATAATTTTAAATTTTAAACGTTCTCTACTAGACTAGGCATATTATTTCAATGTATTCGAAATCTGATTTTAGCGTTCTCTTCGTTTAGTAAAATTACTACGTTTAATAAAATAATTTTAGTGTCGATTCAATATCGATAGAAATGTCAATATTATCCCAATTAAACATTTTGCTAGTCTGCTACTAGTTTTGGGGCAAGCAGATCTTATTTTGCAGATAAGCCTAAGAACAACATAATGAAATGAAATGAAATATTCTTTATTCACTACGATTCCTTTACAAACTCTTAGTGAACGTTATTTTTTTTGTTCTTTTGTTCTGTCTGCTCTGGGTGCGCTTAGGCAATGCTGAGCTGAAGAAAAGAGCAGACGGAGAAAAACTTCAGCCCTGTTTTAAAATATGGGGTATACAATAGCTAGCTTTCTTACAGAGTAGCTATGGGCCGATAAGGAATATACGTGACAGCTACCGCATGTGTCAATGTCGTCCCACAGCCATCTGCTAACATATGCAGTTTAATTCATTTAAGTCTATTACATCAGTTATTTATAGAAACAGCCTTGTGGGACTACAGCTCAATCCCAAGCTTTTTTATCAGTAAAATAGTCCTTAAGATCGTAATAAGCCTTGCGGCACAGGACTTGTTTGACTTTTTTTTTAAATCTGTGAAAAGGAAGGGATTGAACATTTTCCGGGATTTTATTGTAATAAATAATATCTTAATACCAGCTAAACTGGATAATCTATTTCTGAAATGTTTGTTCGTTTGTCGTTGTGTTTTCCCACAGAAATCTCGATCCAAATAGAGCAAAAGCTTAAACCTTGAAAGACGTGTATAAAATATAGACTTAAGAGCGTAAATAATTAATTTATTTTCACGTTAGTATAGTAGGAATATCATGTTAGATATTCCTACTATGTAGATATAATACAGTAGCAACAATTAGATACATAAACAATATAATAGAAACATAACGAGGACCATATAAATGCAAATTGCTGCATTTATGGCATCGCACAAAGCATATCTTGATCTAGCTACTAGTTAATTACTTGTATCTAGGGTTCTGTGTGTGTTCTAACAACATTAATTGCCACATACGGACAATGGGGCGTATTTATCTAATATCCTTAAACGAGCAATTCAAGTATATACATACCTATGTAAGTAATCTGGATTTTAAGTATTGTAACCGTGTTTTCAGCTATAATCAAACATAATCAAATGAACCATAAACTGAAATATATAACTCTTCCTGACATATATTGGTGAGTTTATGTAATACTACTTTTTTATTGGCAGTTACTTGATGTGGTACTTGACGTTGCTAACTAACACTTAGCCAATGGATCTGAAGAAAATCAAATATTCGTTTATCCGGATACTAATATGTTTCCATCCATCCATCAGCCTTTTAAAGTCCACTGCTGGACATAGGCCTCCCCTAATGTTCGCCACTCCGTCCGGTCCTGCGCCCTCTGAATCCAGCGGTTTCCCGTTATCTTCTTCAAGTCGTCGGTCCACTTGGTTGGAGGGCGGCCTGTGCTCCTTTTGCCGAGAAGTGGTCGCCATTCGAGGACCTTTCTTTCTAATATGTTTATATTTGTATTAAAAATCCAGATAATGCATGGCAAAATCGCATACAAATAGACTGCTTTCAAATATTTGAAACCGTTGAAACACAGAGAAACAAAAATAACCCAAACATCTTTCTTTTGACTGACTGACCACTAACCGGTATAATCGTCATACAGTCGGAAAAGATATTGGCGTTGGTCACAGAACAGAACGGTTATGATTTGACCAGAAAAGTACCACCACTGTATCTATTTTAGCCGTGAAGTATTAATAATTCTATTGTGTTTTGGTGAAGAAACGACAACCGTAACGGTTGGTCTAATGTAGCAGGAGCAGAGCAGCAAACGACCTAAGACGATTGTCTTACTGTTGCTTGTGGCTCGTGTTGCTAATTAGCAACACGAGCCACAAGCAACAGTGAACCACTCATTAGGTCTGCGTGGTGGACTATGGCCTTTATTCCTTTCAACAATTGCGGGACGTGTAGCTCCAGAAGGCTCAAGAACATGTTACACTAATGCCCGTTTTTACAAACGACAAACAAGGGAACGCTTTACTAAGTAACACCTAATTTAGGGCAATGCTAAGCATAAAGTTCCTTTTCGCCAATCGATGTATAATAGGTTGGTCCTATCTAATGAGTAGCCTAGTTTTTTGGCAGTTGTTCATGGTTTTGTTCATAAATCTATTATCAGTTTGAGCGACTATCGCATGTGTCAGTTTAGGGGTACCTTTTTTTAACGGGGGGGAAACCTTCAGAAGGTACCCGAGCATTTTGGGAGACGCCGGGTTATGTGGGATTAGACCTCACCAAAGCCCCCTCGGTGACCCTCCTCAGCACTTACGGAGGACTCCGGGATCTCCGGAGGAATGCACCGGTGACCTCCTCGCGCAACGTCCAAATATGGACCCATCATGGGAAGCATAGCTCTCTTATGTCTCTCGATCTTACGACGGTGGTGGCCACACACACCGCTGACCTTCATGGGGCCGCTGGTTGGATGGTTCGAGCTCCCAACTCTATCTGTCCATAACCCCAGGTCGCCTCTAACGACAGGCAGAGGATACCGTAGATCATATTCTGGTCCCGAACTACAGGGACAAGCTCCGGGGGACGTTACCTACATCCACCCCGACTGCTCCTTCTTCGAGTAGGATCCATTCGTTCCCTAGCTCGTTCCGCATCCCCCTTCGCAAGCATTACTGCATCTCAAAACGAAGTCACGGCGTTCCACTCATCTTTAGAGCGCACCATCGCCGCCACGACAGCCGCTGGGGAATGATTTGATCCCACTTTTTGTAGATACTCACCAAAGCAGCCGTGCCCGGTGAGTATCTGAGTCAATCTATATGTAACGCGGTTGTCTTTACGTAACCAAGCTCGAAAATGGGGTAAAAATGCACAAACAATACGTTGACGCAAGCCCCGTGGCTCCCGAAGTCAGTTTAGGGGTACCTAAGCTCTACGCCATCACAAATCGGTGTCGTAACTTTAGGTAATGCCTAACGTTGTTTGTTAGTCGTGATTTAGAGGTCAGTGAAACGTGTTTGTCCTGTTTTTTCTCTAATCAACTCCTAAACATCTGATTAAGTTATTGAAAATGGGTGTAAGGCTCTGGTTTCCTAAGATGACGGTGCCGTTACATAATAATTTTGGGCTGATTGAAAAGCATCAACAGGGGACAAGCTATGTACTACAAGTGCTTTCATCACAGCGTTAGAGCAGCATCATGGTAGACCGATCTTGGTGGTAAGGTTTTAGTTAATATTATTAGAAGATTAGTATTGAGTGGGACGCAAATGAAATTATATTCTAAGATATTGATGGAGTTTTGAAGTTTGTTTAAAAATCTTATGGGCAAAGCCACCAGACGCCACAGCATATAGGTAGTCATAAATAAAATGATAATAACAGTATGTATGACGGGGCAATTTATAGCGCTAATACACAACGCTATAAAGCTGTCTCACTAAGTTATTATCTACTTTAAATGGTCAATAAGACATTTATCTTAATACGCAGTCGCCATGAACATAAAATAGCTAATGCTGATTTGAAATATCCATGGGTTGCATCGGTAGTTTATTGGAAATGTATGGGTACCTGTGTTTCTGCAGTCCAGTAAGTAGCAGAAACATATTTTATACGATAAAATATGAGGTTGCAAATAGCAGCTATTTCATTCATGGAGAAATTTTAATGGAGTAGCAGACGAGCATGCAGGCCACGTGGTGTTAAGTGGTCGCTGCAGCCCATGGACATCTACATACAGCCTGGTCGTATGCAGTTGCGCTGCTACTCCGGAGGCTCATGTAAGTGTGGCCGGCAACTGCACCTTTCCAAAGAAACACAATAGAATTGGTTCACGGCAGAAGTGGATGCAGCGGTGGTACTTCCCCGGGCGAACTATAATAGTTCTACCACCTACAGCCATAATGAAATGACGTCTCTCAACTTATCACAACCAGAGTAAGTATTGCTAATGTTTCTGCACTGCTTATTCTTTATCAAAATTCACTATTTAACATATTTTTATTTTTGTTTACCTTAATACTACCTATGGCGAGCCGCGTGGCGTAATGGTTGCTTCGGACTGCCGATCGGAGGGTTCCGGGTTCCATTCCTGGCGAAGCAGAAATTTGAATGATGAGTTTAACATTTCTGTTCTCGGTCTGAGTGTTTGGGTCTTTGTGTGTGTCCATGGTATTCACGACACAGGGTATACCTACCATATCTACCCTACTGTGGGGTTATGAGTGTAAAACGTTATTATTATTATATTATTATTGTTATTAATAAGTAGCATATGACATTTGGTTTGAATTGGCTGCAATACTTTTTTGCGTCCCACTGCTGGGCACAGGTCTCTCCTCAATATTGAGGAGGTAGGAAGGACTGGAAGCCAACTCCACCAAGTTGCTCCAATGCAGGTTGGTGGAGATATAATGTTTGAGCGATATACAGGCAAACAGATTAACAGGCAAATATTTTTAGTCATTAATAAAAAATTGCGGATTTTAACTAAATAAAGCTGAAAGTGTTCCAACATAAAAACAACATGCATACCTACTTAATATTTTTATATCAAAAAAATATTATAATAACAGTACCTGTGTGTTTTGTGCCGTAAATATATAGTAGAATCAATGCGTAAGTATCATAGATTTTAAAGTATTTCGCAACTCTAAAAGATAAGATAAAATATTATTTTTCCACTTATGATATAAAAAAAATTAACCCAGTAGTACTTACTACCTATTAATCACACTTACACCATAAATCTACCACTCTCACATACAAATTGGGTATGGTCAGCAATTAAGCACATTATCAGGGGTTCCGTGATAGCCCCCCATTCGTCTCGGCATTAGCATACAAGAATTAATCCATTACTGTGTTAATAATTTAAAAATAATACGCTGCAACACGCAACCGAGAGTTATGGAACCCCTGACATGTATTTACTGAGTCAATCTCCTTTTAACCTGAAAGGAACTTTATTCTGAAAGGCTTAAAGTATATTTTACAATGATGATTAGGTTGTTTAAAGAATTCTGGCAAATAATAAAATTGAATCTTATGAAAAACAAAATAGAGTTGAATTTAGATTTTTATTGGTTGCGGATTCCCAGTGGTTCTGAACATTTTATGATGCCATTGGTGAACATGGACTAAAGCTATTAATCTCTTAATTTTAAACTTTTTTGCGGTTTGTACGTATTTATTCGGAGGTGAAACATAAGAAAGCTGAAATTGCAGACATAAGTTCATGTTTTTATTTTAGAAACACTTTAAATGCATTATTCATTGGTTTAACTGAACGCTGCATATTCATAAAAATGTTATTTATTACGACTTTTACTCTGCAAGCTTAATTTATTCAATTTAAACACTCAAAGCGTGCTTATATGCAGTCATTTTACATTTTTAATAAGTACAGTTGTTACAAAAGATGATTATCAAGGTTCCCTAACGGAAAAACAGATTCTTTATAGGACTCTCACTCGTATACATGTCTGTCTTTGAATATCACAGTAAATTCCCCTAACTTCTGCACGAAATTAGATATGAAGCTCATCATGATTTTCCACGCCTAAAAGAATAAGTATAACGAATAAATATATATAACGATATAAAAATATGTATAACGAAAAGTTGTGAATATTAACTTATCAAGGCAAAATAAAAAGAAAGTTTTTATACTGTACTGTGCACATAGCATAATTTATAATGTTTCTATAACGAAAGACGAAAATTGACCAGGTCCCTTTACAAGTTCAAAACTTAAATATTTTGTAGTTTAAATTTATTTTACTTAATAAAGTATAGGGAAACCTATAGAATTCTTTCAAAACAAACATCAATTCTCTCTTCAATATGCGTTAAAGTAAACGTCCGTACTATCGTTAGTTGTATTCAGTGTCCCGGTACTCGTCATCCATAGAAAAAGTCGGTAAAACTTTTAGCCGTTTCCCTGTGGAATATAATGGAATGTCGAGTATTAGTACACTAACGATATTATAGATGTTTAACCTACCCTCTTTACACTAGTTTAACTTGCACTCGTCCAGTATTTTTTTCTAAACGGTGTTCAAAATTTGATCTCTACCTGTGAAACGAAATAATCTAATACGGGTACATAGTACCGACTGCATTTCCTTTTTTTTTTTAATATATAGGTTTTGATATTTTAATTTCGGGTTACTTCTCATTGAAGTTAAAACAAAACCCCCAGATTGTACAAACGCAGCGATAAATCAGCCGCGTGCAGGTGCAGCTACCGACGCGCTGAAATATTGCCGCACAGAGTACTTACGGAATTAGAGGACAAATAAAAATATATAATTTTATATCTAGTAGAAAATTAAAAAAAAAATGCCTCAGCGATGGTCGAAAACGATTAAACACTAATGATTTTCATGCTTTTATTTCTTGTACGTTTTTAAACCTATCTTATGCTACGTTAATTGATAAACTAGCTAATAAAGTTTTTTTAATGAAATATAATAAGTTTTATAGATATTATACAGCGTTGAAGTACACAGAGGTATGTTTTTTTTATATTATGACAACTAGATGTCTTTAGGGTAATCTAATATAACACTTTTTTTTTCAATATTGACATCGCCAACTCTATTTTTGCATCATTCAGTAGTCACAGAGAAAATCAGTAAGTTGTCAGTAATCAGTCAGTCTAGTCAATCAAATGTTCAAGTAAAGCGAAGGCTACTTTTTACCACAACATGTCCGATGGAGTTTTGGAGGCAAGCCGAAAAAACATGTTTTCGCTCCTTCCAGTCAAAACCAATATGATACTTATTCTATCCCTCTATTGATTAATGTTAGTTCTACTACTTACAGGGGTTTCATTATAATATAAACAACTTAACGAAGTCTATTTTAATTTCTTTTCTGAAATTCAGTGGCTCAAAGGTAACCATACCGTTGATGTAGCAGAGGTTGAAATGATGAGTTTCAGTTTCTCGTCTCGGTATGGGTATAAGTGATGTCTTTGTGTGTGTTGATGGTACCCACAAAACGGTTTATCTACCTTACTGTGAGGCAATGAGTGTGAAACGTTATTTATTTACTTTTAAAGGGGTAAAAACTTTAACAAATGTAACCGTTAATTTTCTAAAAACTTTTGTAGTCACTCTGTTATAAACTACTCTGCGACTAAAATATAACCGCCATCTTGTATTGTGGATTAATTGAAACGTCTCGTATTAGGCGGCCGATTTTAAAACATAATTATTTGTTGGACACTTCCACGTTTACCTTTCTGTTTTATCAGCTGTTGCAGTGCTGTAGCGATAAATTTTGTACTGGCAGCTAATTAGCTTTTAATAAATAAGGGAAGAATAATAGGTAGGGTTCGATTCCGGTGTGAACCTCTGCAGTATCAGTGATCACGTTTTGACAGCTCATTAAAATTACCTATCTCAACTGATTTGTTTTTGTACTACTGCAAGACTGGATTGAACATTCAGATAACAAGACACGTAGGTGTAGGTGACATTGCTTGCCTAAACTAAGAAGAAAAAATGAGGTTTATATATATTTCAAGTAGAACTCAAAGCCATATCGTACTTTCAACTTCTTAAAACTAATACTATTTAGTAAAAAAAGAGACAAAAGCAATAATCATGAATTATTAAATGTCTTATTACAGGTTACTTAAGAATCAATAATAAATAAATAATATAATCAGCTTTACGCAATTCAATAGGTCAAAATGTTATTGCTCCATTACGTGTAATAATAACAATCACTTTCCATAAGCATAAGCCTGTCATTGTCCATAATTATCTTGAAATACGAGAAAATTATTCGCTCATTCATATGCAATTGACAGTTATGTGAAACTCGGAGAAATCTAAATGGCAATCGACTATAACTAATGTAAAATTAATCGATGAATTGCTCAGAAACTTTTTATTTATGTAAACTTAAATGTTTTCTACGAGACCATAATGTTTGTACTTAAAAATAATACACGTCAAAATACAAGTCAAAATTATCTTGTTCAATTGTATATTTTATAATTTATTAAACTTAGTTGTTAAATCTAATGTAAAAATTGAATTTGCTCTGAATATAATGCAATGTTTAATTTCGATTCTTATAATCAATACTATATTATATTAATACTACTTAATTGTAAATTTAATTAATCCACATGATGTTCAGCATGTTGTCGTCACCTCTAATTGTACTGGCACTCAAACAGTTATATTATGTATACTATATGTGTAACTTCACAATGATGTCATAGTGTACAGTATGTTGGTGACCTACAATAAATAAATAAGTCTAAGTAATCAGGTCAACCTGACCGCCCGCGACTTCGTTCGCGACTAATGAAAACTCATTTTTTTTAAATATCATCCTCGTAGTATGAATGAAAGTTTACGCCCTATTCTCGAACCCACAGAACATATTAAAAGAGGTAGAACGGCAATAATGCGCCGTTCGTATGAAAACTGGTGTCGCCGAGCAAGCTCCACCTTTCACCTCCATTATATCTGTACTTTAATAAATATGAAGCTTACGCACATATTTGCAATTTCAAATCTAGCCAATCTTAGCACAATCACGCGGTTTCAAATGAACGATCGCGTTTTTCTGTAGAGACACGAGCGTTTGCTCAAAACCTTGGCGCCCCTGCCCCGCCCACATTTCTATTCCAACCTCTTTTAATATGTTCTGTGCTCGAACCTATACTGAATATAGTCGCAAAATTTCATTAGTATCGGTCAAGCCGCTTCGGGAACGTTTTGTCACAAATACTAATATAAATCTAAATTAACTTTAAAATATATTAATTTTATACAATATAATACAATAAAATTTTAGTATAGTAAAAAAAGAACATTATCTATATAAGGCATGAATTGTAATGAGAAACATGTAATTTGGTAAGAATACCGACTTTTGGCATGGTGACGTATAGGTATTGTTTCAATTTTTTAGATGTACAACCTACGGCAGGCACTACGCAGTAACATCGTTAGCGTGATTCAGAAACAGGTACATCTACTCTATCTTACTAGAGATTACAAAAAGTTCAAGTACTAGTGATTAGTAAAAGGGAAAGAAAAACAGAGTGTACTCAGTTGTTTTACCACTTTAATTTTCGATAGATTTATATTTATCTCCTTTCACAAATGTCAGAGGAATGGCCTTTACGGGCGAACCCCTCATCCCAACGTGCATGCACAATGTGCCTTCTAGTTATATACAACTAGTGTGTGTGTGTGTACCGACACTGCACATGCACCGGTCAGTGCATGGAAAATGACGTTGTTAATTGAAATTGACATACATATTTAGAAATGTACATGTGCGATGAAATAATATTTGTGAATGTGTGACAAAACTAAAATGTGTGCGTTCTTTCCCCGCACCAGATTTGGCACAAAAATTATGTATCGAAGTGAGGCGCAATGCCCTCTCCACTGACGGGTGAGTCAGTATCTTTGATGCTTTTTACGGGAAATGCCGCTTAAGTCATACATTACAAATATTTTATTTACTTTATAGATAAGATAAGATGTGGCTAAAAAAAACACGAGATGAAATTTGCATGATCTTATTCAATAATGACGAAAATTATTTACAGTTAAGGATACATACTTAGCAGCCAGGTTTGAAATTAACAATGCAATGCAACAATTAATACATAACCTCATAAATAACTTCATGAATAAATATTATATCTCGGAATCGTGTAATTACATCGACAAACATTTAAACAAATTATACATGGAATCATGGACATTGGGCTAGCCGATTATAGCGTCGATTTGGTTAATTTATTTAACGATAGACACTGTTAGCGATTTTATTTTATTTATGGCGTATAATTTAATACTTAATTGAGGAAAATGTTATCAATGTAATTCTAAGATGGGGTCGAGATAGAAACGGTCGGTAAATTTTGTTTTATTGCGAGATAATTGCGTGGTGTGCATTTAAACTTCTTTGGGATTATAATTTTTTTAGTTGTTATTATGTGGCGGAATGTTCTTGAGAAATAATATCTACGTGCGAGTCGGATAATGATTACTTTCGTAAGTATTATGGGTTTAACAGTGGTAATTTAAGATTTCTATTTGAGTCATTTTAATTTCGGGTTGGGTTAGAATCTGATAACGTTTGTTTGGTCTGCCACTACTTGTGCTAATTATAAAAGTTTTAATTGAAAGGTATTGTTATTGTACTATTGTTTTTGGTATTGTTAAATGCTATTATAACTTGACTTAATAGATAGTCAGTAAATCGGTCAGAAATAAAGGTACTGTAATTCTACTCGTATTTAAGGTATTTTTAAGGCTTGTCTTTTATAATGTTCTCTGTAAGTGACGATTGTCTTTTATGAGAAAATAAAGTTCTCGAACCGAATATTTTAATTTATAAAGGGCTCAATGTGGGACAAATAATAATAATAATAAAATAGATGTTAATGTACATTTCGTAATTTTTAATTTATAATTGGTGTAACTCTTAAAGCATCAATGTATGACAGGTATGACACCCGTCAGAGGAGTGGCCTTTACAGGCGAACCCCTCGTCCCAACTTGCATGCACAATGTGCCTTCTAGTTATACAACTAGTGTGTCAGTGTGTGTCGGTGTCAGTGTTGACGGTGCATAGAAAATGACGTTGTTAATTGAAATTGACATATTAAGAAATGTATGCGTCTGTAGCGATGAAATAATATTTGTGAATGTGTGACAAAATTAAAAATGTGTGCGTTCTTTTGCCGAACCAGACCTGGCACAAAAATTATGTATCGAAGCGAGGCGCTATGCCGTCTCTCCTGACGGGTGACAGTACTTTTGATGCTTTTTACGGGAAATGCCGCTTAAGCCATACATTACAAATATTTTATTTACTTTATAGATTCGATAAGATGTGGCGAAAAAAACACGAGATGAAATTTGCGTGATCTTATTCAATAATGAAGGGTGAGTCAGTAACTTTGATGCTCTAAGGTGTAAATCCCCGTGTTTAAAGTTTCACATCCAAAGAAGGGATCGATAGAACTTCCGTCCTGTCTACAGTACACCAAAATTGACATAAATTTAAATAAAAAGGAGCTTTCGCCCCACCAAAAACTTGTTATCTCAAACTCTAACTCACGCAAACAAATCGAAATCGCAAGCCATACATCAATTGTCACAAAGAAAAAGCAACAACAGTTTATTACTAAACCCGCATCGTAAATCGGTGTAAGTAGGTGGCTGCATATATTATGTGCTGTTATCAGAAACGTATTTCACCTTCAAGCATGAGATAAACATTTTTAATTCCAACATTAAGTGTCACTATAAATAATGTTATAAGATGGCGGCGGCCCACGCGCTTCGTATCTATAGTCAAGTCTGGATGGAAGTGAGTGAATGTTTTTGAGTGATTCAGTCCACTGGAAATTTTAGAACGATTTATTTATAAATATGTAGTGGTCTTAAACAGTGGATTATTTCGGATATTAATGGTGGTTTTTGATACTTATAATAAATAAACGTAAACGTAAATTAATTAAATGGAAAACAATTGATATTGAAAAGGATTTAGAATTCCTATCACTCCGTAATGTTGGGGCACAAATTGGCAATTGAAATTTTAAAATTCAATACCTAAAAACGAACGAAATTTTTGCAAACAATAACGTTAAAACAGTGAAAATATTATAGGTAAAAATGCTACATTTAGACTGATACGTTGTGACAATAAGTTATTAAAAATGTCTAAAAATTAATGTCATACTCACTCAGTAACTCTATTTAAAATTCGTCGAATATAATAATTCGTCGAATGTATATTTGATTGCCAATTGAAATAATCATCATGTTTAACTATTGCCACCAACAGACTACCACCAATCATATAAAACGCTCTAACAATTAGAACTAGAAAGCGAAAAATAAGTTACCTGTTACATATGATTACTGTCCAAATCTTTTGGTCGCTCCTATGAATACGGCAATTGTAAGGTTCATCACTAAACATGACTTCTAACTCGTTGTTTATTCAAACATTAATTTGTTCGCCTCTCAATAAATAGCTATAAACAAACCAATAACATTAGAATAATATAGTTATTATTTCCTTTCCAAATTAAATATGCTAATAGGCGGTGATGGGAAATGGTATTTCAGTAATGTGATTAAACATAAAATATTTTTTGGTCGTTTGTTCGATAGCTCGGATTGATTAATTTTGCAGAACTAAAGAAAATAAAATTAATACCGTTGTATATAACTCAGGTACCTACATGTACCGGTATATATAACAGGTAAGGTCTCTATAGATAATCATAAAAAATTTAGGGTTTCGTGTCGAATAATGAGCTATCATTACATCGACCGAAGCCTGCGATTACTAAGGCTTACCTATCTAAGTATATATTACTATACTAGCTGTGCCCCGCGGTTTCACCCGCGTTAGAGAGGACCATTAGCATAAAGTGAAGTCCCTTCTGAAGTGCCCTGGACCAGCCGGTCCAAATAGCCATTTTGTAGGACTATTTAAGATAAACATTTCCATCATACATTCCATATGTGTAACTCTAGCGATTTTGGCAGCACACGCCAAAATAGCTCACAAATTTGTAGATTTTTTCCTACTTACTTGACACTTATCATCATATTTTGGACAATTCACACAATATCTCAAAAAGCGACAGGCGGCCAGCAAGTGCGGCCTCCTCGTCTCGCCCGCCGCCGCGCCGCCAGCGTCTCTCAAGTGCGCGTGGATTTCCTTAGCAGAGTTATTTTAGAAAAGTATTTATTATACTCTTCAAAGATCTTATACTTACAATCATCAACAAATATATTTCGAAAAAGATTATCACAAGATTTTATGTTGATAAAAAACTCTATGGCCCATAACACATGTGATAACTTTTAAACGAAATATCCGATTGAGATGAAACAAAAAGTATTTTACTTCTACATAAATACTCTTGATAACATAATGCTTAATTTCGATAAAGATTAATATTACGATACATATTTAACGTAGTTTTTTTTTCTTCAGACGATTTAATAATTATTTTGAACACAAAATCGGTTATTGTGATGAAACCATGATAGCTAGATATATGTTCTCGCCGACATTTTTGTAGGTCTTGATGGGATCTACAAACCCGTAGTACATCATTTTGTTCTATTGTCAATAGTTTTTGCAGCGCACGCAAAAATAGGTTTTCGATTTTACACCTTGTGTTACAAAATAGCAATTTTATTACGGATCCCTAATTTAGAAAAAAAACATAGCCTATAGCCTTTCTCGATAAATGTACTACCCAACACTGAAAGAATCATTCAAATCGGACCAGTAGTTCCAGAGATTAGCGCGTTCAAACAAACAATCTCTTCAGCTTTATAATATTAATAGATATTTATATATTATAAGAATAAGGGTATCCACTGCCTGATCGTAAAAGGCGCCTAAAAAGGGGCTTCAGGCTGGCATCGCAGGTTAAATGCCTAACATACCTTAAAACATGGAAATAGAAATCAACAACTTGCTGATCATCAATCTTTCTGACCGCGCCCGTTTTGCTTAGCTATGCAATTTACATGCGTTCCATATAAGCTATTACTTTTGTACCAAAGAAGAGATAGATTTTCAAAATTCACATGTTAAGCCGCTTTAGTCTTGACAAAAACCTTAGAGCATCCAAGTTACTGACTCACCCTTCAGTAGAGGCGGCATAGCGCCTCGCTTCGATACATAATTTTTGTTCCAAATCTGGTACCGGGGAAGAACGCACACATTTTAATTTTGTCACACATTCACAAATATTCTTTCATCGTTACAGACCCATACATTTCTAAATATGTCGATTTCAGTTAACATCGTCATTTTCTATGCACCGTCAACACTGACACTGACACACACAGACAGACTAGTTGTATAACTAGAAGGCACATTGTGCATGGACGTTGGGACGAGGGGTTCGCCCGTAAAGGCCACTCCTTTCTAACGGGCCTCATACCTGTCATACCTTGATGCTCTAAGACAAAAACAGTCTATGCAAATTATAAAGCAATTAAAGCTGAGTCGACATTTCAATGAAATGTCAATTAATCAGATAAGGTCTAATTACTTGTAGGTGTTTGGAAACATGCAGGCTAATTTGATCCTTATGGTAATTAACGTAATTAAACTTTACAAGGCGTTTGCAGAGGAAGTATGCTTGCAACAAGATAATTTTCTATTCAATAGATACTGAGTACAAATCGTATGTTTAAACCTCAATTTATTTACACTTAAAAACTGATATCCGACGTTATTTATAACCCTTTTGTCGATTTACTCATTGATAAAGGAATCACGGATATGTTTTGATGCCGTGAATTTGCGTAGGCTATTTTCAGTGGAGTCCACACTTCAGGTTGTGATTTTTTTTGTCATTACTTATGAATAAAATCATAAGCACTTACTGGGTTCCGTACCCATTATTATAAAAAAACACGTTTGTTCTAAGGGAGCTCTCGTTAATTATTTATTTTATTCTGCATTTAGTATTTGTTGTTATGTATTGTATACATTGGATCTCTTTAAAATTCACTTATATATTTTTTTATGACATTCAAACTCTAAATAAATAACTCGTGTAAAAATGTTTTAAAAAACTGCTGTACTAAAATTAACCAATAAATTCAAAATAATATATTATCTAACTGATTACAAGCCTTAAAAAAGGACGCTATTAAAGAAAGATAAAATATAATTTCTTTCACAAAACACGAGCTGAGTTGTAAATTGCGAAAGCAGTCGGACACCGTCGTATATAAAATTATTTCAAAATATAAGGCTAAATTCCCATCTCATGCTATAAGCGTATATACATATAGTATAATTTTCTTTTCCCGAATTTAATCCTTATGCTAAGTTAGCGTTACTATTAGGTATTTAAACAGTTTAGTGTCATTAATTTCATCATAGATTCCATTGAGGCAATGCTTGTTTAAACTTTTAATATGCTTTTTGTATGTAGTAGAAATTGCATGGTTTGACAGTCTGAATCGTAAATATCCATTTTTGTCCAAAAATCTTCAATGAAAATGTAATACCGGCCACACATTATATACAAGCCAGAAGGCAACCACCGTTCTCTGGAAAAGAAGAGCAACTGTTTAAGATCTCAAGCAAGAGTCAGTTGCGGTCTGCTTTAAAGATGTCAGCGTTTTGTACCATCTCCTTTTCACAATCTAGCTGGCTTGTTTACTACTTAAATAAAATGCTAGTCATTCCAATAAAAATGAACATCTCTATGAAAAGGGATTGTCGCTTGCGTTCAACCACAGGGCTTAAAACAAAGTCGTTGGAACCAACACTTGGAGAATCGTAAATCGAGTCAGCATTCTCCGAAATTAATAACCCATATCTTAAATATAAAACGTTAATGAGTGGCGAATAAAGCGATAAACGGATAATTTACAATCGGGCAGGATAATAAAATCTGTGGCAAAAGATTATTTATTGGCGAGCCAGCTGGGACCAGATTGAGTTGTGGGTTGGATTCGTACGCTCTGTTTTTCTGATTTAAGAGAGGGTAGGGAAATGGGAATTTTTGGGATAGTTTTGTGCGTGAGAGTTTACCACGAGTCGTTGTAAATGCAAGTAGACGGTAAGATGGATATTCATTCTAATGCATGATAAGTAGTTATATCATTAAAATTTCTAATAGTGTCAGTGTTTTGCCAACTGGAAGTACCTAAAAGTAACTGTTTTCTATTAGGTACTTCCGGTGTTTACATTCCATTGTTAGGCTAAAAATAAGAATTGTTATACATACCTATATTACATATTAAGGAGATTTTTGTGCCTACCATTGGGACGTTAAAAGAGAAGATTTAGCCAAGCAGTACTCCGTTTAGAATGTTTGATGACAATCTCTGTTTATTGCGCTTACCAAGAAACTTTCGAACCTAAACTTCCAACAGTAACATAAATTAAAATCGCGCGAGCAAAACAGTGTCTTTCGAAAATCTTGCACGAACCAAGACACTCAAATATAAAATGGACCTCTGCAGCGACTACATCGAAATTTTACGATCATGCCTTTTCTGTTCCACTGTTGAAGAGTAAGAGATAAGCGATGAGAACCGCTCGTATTATCTGCTGACATCGTTTGCATTTATTGTATTTTTATTTTAATAATGAATTTATTAGAATATAAAAGCGCGCATGGCTCGGCGGCGAGCGTAGAACGCAAGCGATCTATGCAGCTAAGCCAAACGGGCGCGGTCAGGTGTGAGATGGGTAACCGTTAGTGGCAAAAATTTCATGCGCGTTTCCGTGCTTCGGAGGGCACGTTAAGCCGTCGGTCCCGGTTGTTGTCGATAGATAACAGTCGTTAAACCTTGTCGGAGGCCTTATGGGCGGTTTGAAAACATCCGACAGCGGGTTGGCCACTAACCCGCATCTCCACCAACCCGCATTGGAGCAGCGTGGTGGAGTAAGCTCCAGGCCTCCCCAATATTGGGGAGAGACCCGTGCCCAGCAGTGGGACGCAAAAAGGGTTGCAGCCAGCCATGAATTTATTAATACATAACAAAGTAAAAGTAGGTAAAATGTAGATAAAAAATAACTATATACAACTTAATTACATTAATTATACAGTGGTCGGCATGCCCTGCCTGCTAATCCATTCTAATTAAAAAATAGGGCGACAATTCCAAATCTATTCTGTCTCTGAATCTACTTTATACATTTTTACTTTTCGCGGTCAAGCAAGCACCTTAATAATAATCGAGAGCGTATTTTTGTGTCACTTTTTAAAAGCAATTGTGTGGTAATTTGGTAGCCGAGGTTGCAGCGATTTGAATTTTTATTCCAATTTCAATGAAAATTTTATCGTTCGTCGGCCGGTTTGTTTTCTTGTTAAAGATATCGGCCTTACGATAAAGAGGTGCTATGGTAATAACTTTTGGGTTTTCTGTACTGTTTTGTACATTACGTATAATAATGTCGGCGATCTCTGTGTTTTTGTCACTTCGTTAAATTGCATCTTAAGTACTGAGTTGGCGCTAAAATTTGAAAGGAAATTCTTATCGTTAAGAATAAAGAGTAAAGATTTTGTGTAAAGATTTTCCTTGTTTGGCTATATCTGGTTAGCCATACAAGTAAAGATTACAATCTCAAGCATACATTAAAACCTTTACGTTAAAGACGATTAAATTAAATATATTATAATCTGCATTATAATCAGAATAATTTAATAAGATTAAGTAGTTCGTATTATTTACTTTAATTATTTTTATTTGTCTTATAGCGTTAACTTACTTGTACAAATAATTATATTTAAATGCTTAAAATTATAAGCTTTTATTTTTCATTTATTACTGAAGGTCTTTTATCTGTACCAAATAAAAAACTGAGAGTCTGATCGAATTACTTTGCTGTAACAAAGCTTGCTTGATCGAAGCTTATTTACGCAATTTTTAAATTTTTAAGGTACTAAATTAATAAATTTTTTAGGTACTAAATAATATCAACGAAAAAATATTTGTGTTTTTTTGTTAGCTAAAAGTTAGTAAGTTAGCTACTTTACACAAATTACTAATATTCAGGAACTACTAACCATAGATTTTAATCTCTATGCTAACCATAGCAAGACAGGTTCATAGATAAATAGAGCGATTTATAGGCAATAAGCGTATCACGATCTCCTTTCACGGAGCAAGCTGTTTGACACGCGAAGGGTTTATGTGCGACGTGTGGCATGCTCGCGTCCGAGCTGCTGTATGATAATGTACAGTTACGGGCATAAATACCCACGAAGCCACAAATATAAATGCGTATGTATCATAAGATAAAGGAAAATGAATAAAATTTGTTCTACGTGCATTATAATATATACGTTGAAGATAATGCACAATTTTTATAGACATTCATCGAGTTGGGGTTCAATCGAACTTGACCATCGTCGTGATATAATGGGATTATTCATTCTAACTTCTGAGTGAAAGCTCTAGCTGTTAGATATTAAAAAGGGTTGATATAGGTAATTTATTTTAAATCTGTACTTCAAGTTTTTTTACTTGCATTAGAAGTAATTGTAACTGTCAAGATTCGGAGGACATTAAAGACTTATAATTCTTTTCATATTTCTTTCGCTAAGTCGTCATAAGAAAAAAAATGTGTTAAAATATTATATGTAAGTAATTGTTTTCAAGCCAATTCATTATGATACTCATTGAGAGAAACACTTAGGATTAATCATCATTTTCTTGTATAAAGATCCTAAACCCAGATTATGGCAATCAATGTCAAAAACTTATCAGATCACAATGTAGAACCAAGCTTACAACTCTGTACGCTCTAAATCTACACACTCTACATGCTCTCTTACATCACAAACTCTATATCCTAACCAAAATTAGTTGCTTGGCCATTTAGTGCCTCCATTGCGTGCCTCTAGATAATTTGTTACATCGTAGAGAACTAATCCTTTTTGCGTCCCACTGCTGGGCACGGGTCTCTCCCCTATTGGGGAGGCCTGGAGCTTACTCCACCATGCTGCTCCAATGCGAGTTGGTGGAGAAAAAGGATTGCAGCCAGGGAACTAATAAGATCGAAATATTGCTAAGATTTTTTTCCATAGTACAAAATGTATGCCCGTGAGTGTATCTACATGTGGACATTCTAAAGCTTATAAGGGTTTATTGATATTGATCTAGTTACTTTTTGTCCTACTGTGAAATAAATTTTATTAGGCTGCTTACTACCAGATATGCAGTAAAATGGGTAGGTATGTTTACTCTTTAATTTCTATGTAATAAAAGGTGATGTTCTGACAGCAAGTAATACATCGAAATGGTAATGGATGACATGTAACTAGCAGCTTGCAACTGAATTACAACATAATACTTACTTACACATCTGTCATTGAATTATTTGTGGTAAAGACACAATACAAAGAGCCCTTTTCGTAAAGATATTGTTGATTTTTAGAAATTGTATGAATTCTAATTGATGAAGAATCATCATGAAGCTTGTTCACAATGCAATTTTTTTTAATTTGAACGGAATTCCACACACAACTTCAAGCAAGCCTAACTCCTGCCTTCTTTTTGGTATCATGGGGGAAACCTTCAAAAGGTACCCGCACCTTGGGAGAAGTTACCGAATTATGTGGGATTTGACCACACTAAAACCCCTTTGGTAGCCTGCCTCTGCACTTGGGGAGGACTCCAGGATCTCCAGTGGAACGCACAGGTGTACTCCACGCGCGGCGCCCCAGGAGGAGCCCATCTTCGGGAGAGCAGATGTGCTCTCCTGCACCGTCAGGTACACACCTGAGCTGTACACACAGCGGCATGTGGCCACCCCCACACCGCCGTCCTTCTCGGGGGCTGCTGGCTGAGCGGATCGAGCTCCCACTCTCACCGCCTGCGACCCCGGAAGTCCCCTTTTAGTCGCTTCTTACGATCAGGCAGGGGATACCGGTGGTCGTATGCATTTCCGCTGCCATTTTGAAGGCTGATGGTCGCCTCATGTAAGTCTGGCCGGCAACTGCATCTTTCCCAAACACATTAGAATTTTACCAAAAGTAGGTGTAGCGATGGTAGGTACTTTTCCGATCGAACAATTACAGTAGTACTATGCTATACTACCAACTAGTACTTATACTATGTTATACTACCAACAAAATGAGACGTGAACGTTAACACATTCGAGAGACGTTTTATTAGCATCGTAGCGTTACTGCACGTTTCTTAAACTACATTATTTATTTTTAATTTTTTAGTTTGATTTTGTTTTATTGTCATCGGCCTTTGACCTCTGTGCAAATTTTCAAATTAATTAGACTCCTAGAATTAGGTGAAAATTAAGTTAAAAGATTCCGTTATATACCTACATACATACAGGTCAAGCTAATAAAAGCAACACGCTAAAAAGGTATATCGTTTTTTATTAATACATAACTTCGAAACTTTTACAACTCGTCCTGCTCATTACGTACATGTATATAAACATTTTAAATGCCAGATACTTCCTTCTATTACACGACAACGTATTCTATTGCGGGTTCCAGGATCTCCTTTTTGTTCCAATTATACCTACATTCCTGGACCAGTCGGAATTGCTGTACACCAATATGGGGTTTACGCCCCATAACCAATGGAGTCGACATTTCTCCATCTAAAATTAGTTGTAGCGACTCGTTCACACTGTGTTACACACTATTTGTAAATAAATATAGTTAAAAAAAATAAAAAAATGCTATATTATAACGTTATATTATTTAATATTAATTATTATTAAAATGATTTAAATAATATTAATAATTAATATACCTAATGTTTTTAATGTTTAAATAATTTTATGTTTAATTACTGATATTATTTAATATTAATTATAAAAATTATGTTTTGGTGGTGTAGTGACCTTCCGCTACTCATCAAGAGGTGGTGGCACAAGTATTCCTGAATCACGCGATCGAAGGTCGAGTCAGTTGGAGCGCGGCCGCTCCCCGGGCATGACCACCTCGCCCGGCGAGAGATCTCCTTTGCCAAACTAGTGACCTTGGACAAGAATACGTCCCTTCTGACCTTCATCAGTCGCACCTTCACTTCCTGGACTGCAGCATCACTTCACCAGCTCATCAAGTTCATCGCAGCGCACCTTGTACACGTTTCCTGATTTTGATGCAGCTACCTCCAGCGACTTCGTGGACGGCTGGGTCCACGGGGTTCACTGGGTTGACGGTGGTCACAACTCGACTCACTGAAGATAGAGAGGGCATCTCCACACTTCGCTACACCCTCACATCCCGACTCACCGTGGACAGAGGGCGATACAAGGTCTGCACCCTCACATTTCGACTCACCGGAGATAGAGGGGAAGATTCAAGCTTGTTTGAGGTTGTGTACTATACACATACTCGTACTGCATACTACTGGTACATATACTGCAGCGAATACACAGAAGCATGTGGCCTGCATGCTGCTATTTATTATAAATACAAGCCTAAATACAATGACACATACTTGTATTTTTGAAAGCAACTGATTATGTATAATAAATTAAATTTGTGAAGTATTATTAGCAGAAAATATTTTCACCGAATTATTGATGGCGCATGTGAACGCATCATTACCGTAATACATTTTCCACCGGTATTGGTTTCACATAGAGGTGGTTGTTGCGTGCGCTTTTTACGTTACAAGTTAATTTATATTAGTTGTACAAGATCTGGTGAAACGTTGACTTGGTGATGAGCTGGGCTGATGGCTAACGAGAAACTATAATAAACAATTCACAAATTTCAACAATAGGTATCTATTCTAAAAAATATTATCCTAGATATATTATTTATCAGTAGCTTTGTGATATGTTAAAAAATAGTCTTCGCCGCCATCTTTGCGTAATCTTCGCCGAGGCCACATGGCGACCGCACGCGATGGCTCATGTCATGATGAAGGACCTCGGAACGGTCCGTAACATGTCGGGCGCCCCCGAGGTAAGCCGGGACTTTATAAACATGTTGAAAAATGTTCTGATACCTAAGTTGTTCAGACTCGTTAAAATTTATTTTTATTTTGATTCAGAACTTTGGTACTGAATAGTAGAGAGATACTAACCTATTTAGATCTGGAGGCTGATGGTCGCCTCATGTCAATGTAAGTCCGGCCAGCAACCGATGGATGGAGAGGCTATTGAAACAATAAAATTGCTACAAGTCGAGAATGGGTGCGCCGGTGGTAGTTCCACGGTCGAAATGTAAAAAATCTATCATCTTTTTTGTTATACCTTTACAGATACCCGACAGCTTGGTAGAAATAACGCGTCATGTGGGATTTTTACTGCAATAAAACTCCCTCAGTGAATTGCATCAGCGCGTGGGGATGACTCCGGGATCTCCAGACAGTCGCACCGGTGTCCTCCGTGCGTGGTGTTGAGGCCCATCTTGAGAGAGCGATGTAGCTCTTTTACACCCTCAGGTGATCACGAGTATCACGACGGCGTGCAGTCACGCACGCACACACAGCCGTCCTTACAGAGGCTGCTGGCTGGACGTTTCGAGGTCCCTCACTTGCCGCCTGTAACCCCTAAAGTATTTTAGTTGCCTCTTTCGATCAGCCAAAAAACAATTATTTTATTTATTTATTTACTCTTTATTAGCCAAATTTCACACAGAACAAAAGGCGAGCTTAATGCCAAAATGGCATTTTCTACCAGCTAACCTTCAAGAAGTGCAGAAAAATATAAAAGCGGCAACAAGAATAAAGAGAATAATTGTAAAAGAGAA
This sequence comes from Pyrgus malvae, assembly GCA_911387765.1. NCBI lineage: Eukaryota > Metazoa > Arthropoda > Insecta > Lepidoptera > Hesperiidae > Pyrgus > Pyrgus malvae. Next base: position 27,948,670 of record OU426950.1, on the reverse strand, counting down.
AAAGAAATTGAAGAGAAATCAGGGATTGGATAAATAGAAATAATACACGATAAACATACATACGATAAATATTACGAGATATGAATATTGACAGATATCGCTGCCATCTGTTGGTGAAACAAGTTGGTAAAATACTTCCAGCATTCCTACAGTGCCACGGTAATGCAGGATGCAACAATGTTTCTGAGTACACAACACTTTCTAATAGCTGTAATTTTGTTTTAGATGTAAACATTTATAATATTCATCGCATTAAATTATAAACAGATTCATTTTAGTAATTTTCTGGCATACAAGAAAGCAGTTTCCTACCTTTTTTGCTGTTTTCAATATACGAACTGACAATCCACTTGGTGTTAAGTGGTCATTTAAGCCCATCTATATCTTACACGGAGCTTAAATCTTGCCTAAGGTCGCAGTTGCGATGCCGAGGGTCAGCCTTATTAATTATGCGGCCGCATTTAAGTCTGGCCGGTAACCGCACTTTTCTAACACGTCACCAAAACACAATTGAATTGCTTTATGGCAGAGTTTAAAAAAAAACTTCTAGAAGATTTTATTATTTAAAAAACAAAACTTTTGAAAAAAAGGAAACATGGCAAATGCACATAAACCTTGAAAAATCATGTTGCAGTAAAGAAAAGAAAAATAAAATAAAAAGAAAAGAAAAAGAAAAGATAAAGAAAAGATAAAGAAAAGAAAAAGAAAAGAAAAAGAAAAGAAAAATAAAAGAAAAAGAAAATGAAAAGAAAAGGAAAAGAAAAAGAAAATAAAAAGAAAAGAAAAAGAAAAAGAAAAAGAAAAGGAAAAGGAAAAGAAAAGAAAAGAAAATACTTTATTGTTGACTGTTTACATACATACAGTTAGATGTTTAAAATTATTATAAGAGTTTAAACAGTCTACCATGCTCTGGCATACAATATTATATTGGTAATTAAAATTGAAGCAACTAAAATCGTTTTATTTTAAGATTCGCTAAGAATATTTTTACCGGATCATCGGCTTTAAAAGTTAATACTGTATCTTTAGTACATTCGACGAGGGTGCTTAATGGTAAATAATATATTTTTATTATTATTTCATCAAAATGAAAGTATCAGAAAAATAAAGAAAGCAATTAAATTTTTAATTATTAATATTATTTAGGATCAATAAGACATTTTTATTGATTTTGTAAGACAGCGGGTAGTCGCTGGATTCAGAAGGCCCAGGACCAGGAGGAGTGGCGAACGTTAGGGGAGGCCTATGTCCAGCAGTGGACAGTAAAAGGCTGATAGATGGATGGATGGATTGCCTGTGTCGTAAGAGAGGAACGGGAACAGTGTGTAGAAATTATTATTTTATACTTAAATATTTTTACAAGCAATAATTTTAGGACGTAACTACACCTTCCCGACTATCTTACTCACCGTAAAGAGGAAGACAAAGTGCAACTATAACTCATACATAATTACACAGCAGAAGTTGTAAGAACAAAAGTGGCTCCGAGCTCTAGCTTGCAGTAAGAAATAAATTACGGCCATTAGAAAGTGTTGTGAACTCAGAAACATTGTTGCGTCCTCCATTATTGTGCCGTAAACATGCCTGTGCTTTATTGACATAAAAAAAAAAAAACAAAAAAAATATTTGAATGGAGTAGCAGACGAGCATGCAGGCCACGTGGTATTAAGTGGTCGCTGCAGCCCATGGACATCTACATACAACCTCAAGCAAGTATATGTAAGTCTTGGTTGAGGTCGTATGCAGTTGCGCTGCTACTCCAGAGGCTGGTGGTCGTCTCATGTAAGTGTGGCCGACAACTGCACCTTTCCACCGAAACACAATAGAATTGGTTCACGACAGAAGTGGGTGCAGCGGTGGTACTTCCCCGGGCGAACGATAATAGTTCTACCACCTACATAGCAGACATACCAGTTAAATAAGCGACGGCGTTTAAAGGTTGGCTGCAAGCTATTAGCATCCCACTGCTAGGCACGAATCTCTCTCTCTCAAATTAGTGGGGAGGCCTGGTGCTTACTCCACCACGCTGCAACAATGCGGGTTGCAGATATAAGAAAAAAACATGTTTAAAAAGAAAAATCTAGAAATTTCAGAAAATATATTTTCCACATACATATCACCACAGATATGCACATCTACCTTAAAAACCATGTTACAGTAAAAAGTAAAATTATTGCGTTACTGTATCTATACTCTAATATTATAAAGAGGAAAGATTTGTATTTTTGTATGTTTGTAATGAATAAACTCAAAAACTACTGTTCCGATTTCAAAAATTCTTTCACCATTAGAAAGCTACATTCACCCTGAGTAACATACTTTTTCGAGGGAAAATGCTTCATTCATAGGGTCAACGCGGTTGAAGCAACTGGCTAAACGCCTATGGTTTTAATATAGCAATGAAGCCTGGAATAGCACATAGGCTATATTTTATTCTACGGGGACCCATTAAAGGACCCTCTTATAAACTAAAAGAGGATGTTTAATGGTTACAAAAACTAATTAATTATTATTTCACAAAATGATACTTTCATTTGCTTGACGTTGTATGCAGACCTAGGCGTCTGCAGTGAGCACTTACACTACGTTGCTACGGATATCCCTATATAAATAAACGTTTCACGCTCATAGCCCCACAGTAAGGTAATTAATACCCTGTGTCGTGCGTACCATGGACACATACAAAGACAGGAACACAAACATCAAGACCGAGAACAGAAATTTAAACTCATCATTAAAACTTCTGTTTCGCCAAGAATCGAACCCGGAACCCTTCGATCTATCATCGATAATCGGATCGAGCAGTCCGGCATGGTAAACATTGCGCCACGCGGGTCGTCATAAAATGTCGTTTATTTTGTATTATATCGTCGTGTAGGTACTATAAATGTACAAAATTTTATTTCTTTCACTACCGTTTTCTGTCTTGAAATCAACAATTTTTAAATGTTTTACAGAACCATTAGCGTGAAAATCAAATACTCTGCAAACGAAACAACGCAATTATTTGTTTTTTTGCTTTCTTATCAAGCGCCATGTACATCTTTATCGAGGGTGAAATTGAGGGTGAAGCAATTATAACTGCTGTTGGATTTTATTGACTAATTCCATTGATTAAAGGTTAAGAATTTTAACAGTAACACGTAAAAGGAAATGTTTTTCAAACAACTTCTTGCTTTACATGAGTTATGGCCCCTTAACACGATATACATTCCGAAGTCTATTGATAGAATTTAACGGAAGATAAAAATGAAATTGATGGCTTGAAAACAAGGAAATAACTTGACAATAGATGACAATGATAAGATCGGACGAGGTTACCTGTAACTGATGTCCGATCTTCATTATACGAGCATCTCATCCGAAGTGATCACTTTAATTACTTGTAGTCGTGCTTATCTGGACTACTACGCTGCACAAAGTTTAAAAATAAAAAGGAAAAAACCTCTTCACTCCAATGTCATCTGTCCACATAAACGTCATTAGTTCAAAGACATCAGCAATTTTATACAGGGTGATGAAAAAATAATGATAATATTAGCATTGAATCATGGGTGGTTGAGGGAGTGATCACTTCGGATGAGATGCTCGTATAATGAAGATCGGACATCAGTTACAGGTAACCTCGTCCGATCTTATCATTATACTTCGCATCTCATCCTCATGATCACTTTAATTACTTGTAGGATGTTAAAAGAAACTATAAAATTGCTGAATAGCACAAAGTAACATATGTAAAATATGTTAATTAAATATAAAAACCTTATTTTTGTTAATACTAATAGTATAAATAAAGAAAATAGGTTAATGTCTAATTTAATCATTTAGTAATTGTCAAGAATAGCTAAAGAGGAAATATAATATATTAGTTTTTATGGGTTTGTTATAAAAACTTGCAAAAGCGGTCAAATGATGTGGTCAAAAACTGGTTAACTCTTATACTTATATAATAGCAATATTTCTGCACTGAAAAAATATTCATAATACACACGCATGGCGCGTTTTACTCTGTAGTACCGTGACTAAACCGTGAACTAAACATAGAAATATAAACGCCGCAAGCTTAAAAAATCCTTTATCCATCTGCTGATAGTGTTGGGTAAAGCGGCGGGGTAAGGCTCATTAAAATAAGAAGTATCATTATTTCGCCTGGAAAGTTCAGCAACTTGAATGTTATTGAAGAACAATGCTGAACAAATCATTAGTTTATGTATAACAGTTTGGTTGGTAAGAATATTAAATTCATTTAGATATTAGAATATTAAAGTCATTTAGTTATATGTATAACAGTTTGGTTGGTAAGAATATTAAAGAAACGAATGTTTTGATATTCATATCTATCCGACTTAAATAATGATCTCGTTATATAATTAAACAACATTTGACACTTCTAATAAAGCTTTTGTTTAAATTTAGGGGCCAGTACATAAAGCGATTGATGATAGGTTTTTTTTTTAAGTGACTGAAGACAGACGTTCATTTGGAAACTCAGAAGTAAGGTAATTTAAAATAATATTGGTTTTCAAACCGTTCGTTCGATTCCAAATCATTATTTAGGAGCACGTGGCGTCAACTTTGCTTTATACTTGAAAAAACGTTTGAATCTGTCATCATCGCCCTGATATTAATCTAAGGGCAGATCTACATCTTTTAAGAGACCTATGGCGTAGATCAATATCATAATTGCAAAGTAATGTGAAAAGAAATAACAATAATAACTATAGTAACCGATCCTCGACGTCCTTCTTCCCATAAAACTTATTCCAAAGTTTTGTAAAAATATATTGTATCAGTTTTTCCTGAAATTGAGGCTTACATTACATTTAATCATGCTCTACGATTCTTGTCGAATTAGCGATTTCCACATAAAACTGCTGAAAAGTGAAAGTAATGAATGAGTAGGTATTTGGTTTTATTTTCAGTTAATCATGTAAACAACCAAAGGTACAATGGCCGCGATGGTCAATCTGTTACAACCATTATTTTTCGTGCATTATCACATCATCAAACTTATTTGAAGCTTTTAGCGTAAAATAAGTGCGAATGAGGAAAAAGCAATATAGTTATGCTTGGACCAATGAATATTAAATGTATCTATATAAATTTAGCTTCTGGGTCCGTATGTCATGATACAATGTATGATAAAATGTACATTTTGAGTTAGATTTGGTGACAAATATATCTTCCTCTAAACTGATTATATAATATGGTAATTTCTTTTAAATTAACTTCAGAACAAGAACATCTAGACTTTTCCGTTTGTTTTCTTACGATGGAATGTACAATGCATAAATCCATATTTTTTGTTTCGAACCCTGCCATAAGTTAATTTTAAAGCTAAATTACACGTAAATGTAGAATTCTAGTACCGTCCATTTTGTTGCCATAATTACAATAGTTATATCAATAAATTTTGATCAAAATTAAAATCACGCAATCATACGATGCGGCCAATAACTCTACCTAGAGTTAATAAATTACCTAATTAAAGTTGGGTTGTTCAAAAAGAAAAGTTCATCCTGATATAAATTTTATGCATTCGAGTAAATTTCTTCAGCAAAATAAAACGTTTGAATGGAATTGTTTGTTTTTAAAACACTTTTCTTCTACAATTCACTATGGTGGTAAGTACAAATAAACACAAAGTTTATTGCGTACGGCTTTCAATATTACCAATATTTTTATCTTAGTTTGATTTCAAACCTTTCAAACATATTTGTGTAGAGAAGGCTATAAGGAAGGAAGGCTATGCTGACATTGTTGCGATACCTGTAACAAACTTTTAATAAAATTCATAATGAATATCACATTCAGTAAACACCTGTTATCTTGACTTGGATTTCAGGTAGCCCCTAGACACAAAATGTCATCTAAGTAGATGCACAAAATAAAGTCCCGCGAATACATAATTGTGACACACTACTGGTTTCATATTTTTAGTAATATATTATAATGGGGTTGTGTTTATCCCAAAAGGTAAACAGATTAATGCATATAAATATAAAATATTCTATGCAAGAGGAAACGAAGTATTTTTCTGTTTATGCTAGATACAGAAATTTAAAAATATGCATTCTTTAAATCTATTTTGCCACGTAATAACCTTTTTTTTTTTTCGATCGGCTGTCCCGCATAATATCCTTTAACATAGACTTTAAAATAGAGTAGTCAGTAGGAATAAAATGGTATTTTTTATGGCTATAAGCCTTTTAGTAGGCTAATTTTGGAACCAGGAAAAAACTAGAAAGAAACTGTCTTGCACTGCATTGCATTTGCAAGCTCTAAGCTTGGCCTGTAAAGCCAAAGTTTATGTAATTTCTTCAAAAATTATGTAAGATTCCTTTTAAATGAATTAATTTATTAATTAAAATTATTGTTGGTACTGGGGCTTCTCATAATAACAGGATTTCAGGGTCGCAGGCTACAGCTTTTCACTAATTAAGAAAAAAATGAAAGCCTGCCAGCCTATATAGCCACGTCTCTGTTGTTGTTAACTGCTGCGTTAATGGCTGCGCCGGCGTAGTTGTACTGCAGGACGGAAGGGAGGCCCACTTGGACAAGGTTGCACTACTAACCCCCCCCCCCCTTGAGTTTAAAGCAACTGGCCTTTTACTAAGGGATAGAGGGTGAGATATTTTTTTAAAACCTTTGCCGCGGTGGCCTTAATTATCTCTCGTAATTCATTAACAAACATATTCAGTAATATGAACCTTACCAAAGCGACTCTTTATATCTTTAGTAGAACTGATCCAATAAGAGATCTTCCAGTAATTGTGTCTGAAAGAATAACATCTCATAGCAAGGGGTAAGAATCGCTTAAGCCTTAAGGTTTCAATAGTTTCCTTGTTCTCTTGCGAGTTATAGTTTAACAGTTTATATATAGTTGTACCCACAGCTGAAAAAATTATTTCTCTTCGATTCTTATGCCTTTATTTATGACAGCACCGTTAAATACTTATTTTATAAGATCATCTATTAACGGAGGTGTTCAATCTGTACAGATTTTCGGAATCAGATACCTTTTTATTATCAGAGTATCCCGGATTATTTGTTGAGCCATCTTAAAGAATAAAATTAGTCATGTAATATAGTTACTGGATATAATTTTCCTGTTCTTTATTTACTTCACTGTTTCTTTTAAGATTTTCTTATTTTGTACATAGTTTTCTTGAAAAGAACAGGGTTCTCTTTATGTACGAAAGTATTTTTCTGTTTTATATATGTATATAATAGCTATCAACTTGTACTTGTAAATGATTAACCTCTTATGAAGACTCTGAGATAAGTACATAAGTACATACTTATGAACAAGAAAAAAGGATAGCGATTAGTGAGTGCTCCATGGTCAGCCTCTCGTGAAGACTCTAGGATATATACTTCTTAAATTTAAACTCCATGGACAACCTCTTGTGAAGACTCCAGAATACATAACGCTCAAGTTTACACTCCATGGTCAACCTCTCGTGAAGACTCGAGGATATATACTTCTCAAATTAATACTTTATGGCCATTCAACCTCTCGTAAAGACTCTAGCATACATTCTTCTCAAGTTTATGTTCTGTGGTAAACCTCTCGTGAAGACTCTAGGATACACACATCTCAAATTTACACTTCATGGTCAGTCAACCTCTCGTGAAGACTCTAGGATACATTCTTTTTAAGTTAATTTTCCGTGGTCAACCTCTCATGAAGACTCTAAGATACGTACTTTTCAAATTTATACTCCATGGTCAACCTCTCGTGAAGACTCTAAAGGATACTTATATATATATATGCTTATCGTGTTTTGTTAATTATTTACCCAGGTCAACCTCTCATGAAGACTCCAGTGGGTCGAGGCATGAATAATTCTGTGGTTAGATTTCGATATAAGTACATATGTGAGTAAAAAATTAGATTAAGGTACAAATTCTTACAATTTAACCTCCCGTGTTGAATTGTAAATGTATGTTATGTACATTATTTATTACATAACGTATTCAGAGACTGATTGTTTTATAATATTGAAACAACATAAAATAATCCAATTTTCTTACCGGGATCGTCGGTGTTGTTCGTAATTTTACCAACTTCTTTGCCGGTTCATTAAGTTTTTCTTTAATTTTCCGACTCAACCCGGGTGTTTTGCACTTCGATTATTATCCATTTTAAATGTAAAATGAGTTATATTGTATTTATAACACAAAATATACAAAATCATTTCGCTAAATGTATTGCAGCGAAGGAGCACAAAAAACACAATGACGTTTATGTGGACAGATGACATTGGAGTGAAGAGGTTTTTTCCTTTTTATTTTTAAACTTTGTGCAGCGTAGTAGTCCAGATAAGCACGACTACAAGTAATTAAAGTGATCATGAGGATGAGATGCGAAGTATAATAGTTGGTTCTTAACTGTTATATGATGGTGTTAATTGTATATTTTGCTGCCCAAGTACATTATTTTATCTCAATCTTAAACAATATCAAGTATTTTAGTTTTTTTTCCAACCTTTTTATGTCTCACTACTGAGCACAGGTCTCCTCTCATAAGTGAGAGGGATTTAGACCATAGTCCACCACGCTGGCCAAGTGCGGATTGGTGGACGTCATGCATTCGAGAAATCATGAATTTCTCTCAGGAATGCACGGCGATGGAGAACATCGTAATGAATTAAATATCACGATATTTTCCATCACCGTGGAGCAGCGATAAATGCGCACATTACAGATTTCTTTGTCAAAGGTGCGCGCCGAGGATTTGAACCTGGGGTCGGTCCCGTCGGAGACGGCGGTTTTTTACCACTCGGCCATCGCTTCTCGCATCGCTTTTAGTAGTTCCAATATAAGAAGTTACGCTGCTCCATACATATGCTGCTGATACATATCTAATGATCCCCTGATTTAAGTGAGGCCAGCAACCGTACCTTTCAATAGAAGCGCAAAATGATAGCTTGAATGGTTGAATTATGCAAGTTCTTCCACGTACATGATTACGAACGTTTAATGCAGATTGCAGACCAAACGTTGGGTTTCATAGTTTTTAAGCTTTCTATTATTTGGCAGGTGGTAGAGCTATTATGGTTCGCCTGGGGAAGTACCACCGCTGCACCCACTTCTGCCGTGAGCAATTCTATTGTGTTTCGGTGGAAAGGTGTAGTTGTCGGCCACACTTACATGAGGCGATCACCAGCCTCCGGAGTAGCAGCGCAACTGCATACGATCTACAAGACTTACCTATGCTTGTTTGAGGTTGTATGTAGATGTCCATGGGCTGCAGTGACCACTTAAAACCACGGCCTGCATGCTCGTCTGCTACTTCATTCAAATAGAAAACCTTTCGGAATTGTGAGAGGTTTAAGGCGCAGTCAATCATGCTGACCAAAGTGAGTTGCTGGACTTACGTTCCGACGAGAAATTGTGACTAATTATCAGGCACGCACGGTGATGAAAAGCGAAGTAATAAATATAACAATATTTTCCCTTATCGTGGAAGAGCAATAAATACACAAACAAAAGTTATCGCCTGGAATTGATCGCAGGATTCCTTCGTCGGATACCGACGTCTTTACCATTCGGCTATCGCCATAAGTGTTGTATTAGCCCTAGTTCCCACTTGTCGGGTGTCGGCTCCGTATATTTATCGGAGGTTCCAGTGGCAGAGCATTATATATGAAGCTATTCACACTTATCGGAAACCGATTTTGTGTCGGCAGAAATGTCGGGTGTTTTGCGAGCCCTCTACGCCCGGAAAAAAATCTTGTCAGTTCTCGTTCGCCTATGATTAGATTAGGAATGGTGCTGTTCATTTGTCGGGTGTTGGGGCTTATATTCACCAATATTTTAGCCAGTAGATCGTTGAATGTAGATATTGAAATCCTAAAATAATTGAAAAACTTGATTTCATCACTTCTCAATTCTATTATTAGGTAGGTTCTGAAATGTTCCCAAACTAAATCGTTCTCTTAGGATTGGGTGCACCCAATATTTTCTTTCCTTCACTCTCTTCTATTGTTTTTCTTCTTACATAATACATAACAACAAGAACTTCGTCGACATCCATCGTGCACAGTCGCCTCACGTAGAGTGCTTAAAATTAGACCAGCTTCGGCTGTGGTGGCCGACAGCCGATAAGTGTGAATAAAGGCGCCGACATCCGATTATTATACGGATTCGCCAGCCGACAAATGGGAACGAGCTCTTAGTGTTCGTGTCATCTTATTTATCATAGATTAAGGGCAGTTTCCTTATTAATTGAAGACAAAACATAAATGTAAAAAACTCACTTTGCTCAGAGAAGAATTGTTCTTATACGTACCTACTTAAAATACTTTACTTCTCGTTAATTAAAGATAATGGCATGTACATACTCGTAACTCGTTGGTAGGTAAACATGTGTGAACACGCGTTGAGACATTTCTTATAGCTTTAATTACAAGAATAGCAATTTTATTAGATTCGCTTTACACTCTTGTTAAAAACAAAATGTCTCTACGTGGTGAGCGTTCACTTAAATATACGAGATACATATATTATTATAATAATGCTTCATTCTGATATCAATACACACATTTGAAAATATCCACGCAAAATATTTCCTTATTTAAACAACACACTTGAAAATATATATAAAAAAGAAAACAAAAATAATGTAGTTTAAAAAACTAAAAAAAGCAGCAAAAGCGGGTTATTTAGTTTTTTAAACTACATTAATTATTTTTAATTTTTACTTGCATTTTTATTCTTATATTATTGCATTGTCATCGGCTCTTGACCCTTGTGCAAATTTTCAAGTTAATCAGACGCTTAGACGTGTTAAAAATATAAAACTTTATATTTGTTTCATTAAGTACCTTAGGCCACAACATGAAGTTAAAAGATTCCGTTACATACATACATACATACAGGTCAAGCGAAAAAAAGCGTGTTAATAATAAATAGATAAAAAAGCGAATAGCGCTAACTTTGACATCTTTACCTCGCTTAAGATTTCTGAAAAAATAAAGAATACTTTAGTCGAGGTGCCAACATGTTCAAGCTTTTTACTCCACGAAATTGTGCTGCTTCTCTAAAACCACTTTTCATGCTTTTGCTTGTCCCTTTGTCAACAGATTATCAACTGACGACAAGTTTAATTTTTTCTACCTCTATTAAAGTAGTGTTAAAATTGACAATTGACCAGTCTTGGAATTTTAATTCTTAACGCGAGACAGCGCGTCATAAAGGGCAGTTTTTGTTGCAATTGTATTATAATTGAAACGAATTATAATTCTGAACATGTTGTGCTAAGTGACTTCAAAATAGCAATGGTCTTCTACTTTTTATACTGTAATTTTTTACCAGGTATGGTATGCTAGAAAAGGCTTGAAAATACTTGCAAACTGCCAACGTACAGTCTGTCCCTGATGATGTTTTGTTTTGGGACAACAATAAGGATTTCTGGATCTACAGTAGAATGGACTGTAGGACGATTTCTTTTCGTGGTTTCCTTGTCAATATTACCTACTCTAAGACCCTTATGACTCTTCCATAATACCTTTTAATGCTTAAGATCTCTCTTCCGAGTCGCTGAATGAACTTTTTTAAATGCGTCTAAAAAGGAACTCCTCAGGAATGCCTCTAGAAAGAAAAAAGGACGGTAGTAAAAAAAAGAAAAAAAGCTAGAAAAAAATAAGGAAAGAAAGAAATGAAAGAAAGAAATTAAACTAAGAAATGAAAGAAATAAATGAAAGAAAGAAATTTAAATAAGAAATGAAAGAAAGAAATAAAAGAAAGAAATGATGGAAAGAAATGAAAGGAAGAAATTTGTTTGCATAAATATTGTTTTACAAACAATACTGTGTAACCGTACTTAATTCCAGAACCTTACTTGCGGCTCATCTTCCCAAATCATTGTAAACACAAAATAGTATATTACCCAACAATTTAATACTAGACGTAAGGAAACGAAGTATCCAAACCACGAAGTCAAATTTACAGTCAGCCGTCACGATTAACAGGACAGCTTGTGTCCTAATCCCTTCAAAATGTCAATGTAATTTTGTCTACTTAGATTAAGGAACTAGTTCCATTATTAATTACTAGCGATATACTATACATTGTATTGCATTCGGTTGGTAAATGAATAAAGCATGGCTAAGTTAAATGAGTCGCATTGATGCTAGCTGAATCTCGTGTACCCTTTAATGCTACATATAGTATGTTAGTTTTGATTTGCTCTTGGATGCCTTATAAGCGGTTTAAAAACATCTCGTAGCTTGTTATATGGCACCCGTATAACCCACATCATATAAAAACTAAAGACCTCTGCGAACAACATAGTGAGGTTTGTTTTGTATATGTGTGCGTGGGTCGATTTCAATCGACTGTCGTAATTCAAATCACCCCATTATTTTGTTATTTATTAATATTTTTCATAATAATAATAATTTTGCTCGATTTGCCGCGATATTTGACTTACATAACAAGGTACAGTCTTATTATAAATGTGCCGGCCTCATTACTTTGTTTACAGGATTTTATCGTCGACTGCTTTTTGTGGCTTTTAAAATGTTCAACTATTTACCTACCTACCATTTATTCGTCTATCAACAAAAGGTGGCACAAGTCAATTCCAACAGCTGTCTATTTCGTCTTGTCTTCAATAGTTCATTACGAGTATTGCAATTCATTTGACAGGCGTAGGAGCGATAAATACTAGCCGGTCCTAAACCCGAAACGCGTTAATAAATTAACATATTCTCTGAAACAGGACAGCGGTAAAGCAGTAATTTGCACACGATTTAGTTGCGAATAATATTTTATAGCGCAAGTTTAATTGCGTATGAATTATGAATATTTACCGGTGTCATTTCGGTGTCATAGTTGTGGCGTCTGGTGAAACGTAAGAGAGTGAGCGGTAGTAAAGTCACTCATGTTTTCTAGAGTTAATCAAATTAACTCAGACTTAACCAATAGTAATGCTATTTTATAATTAAAGTTTTCCTTTGTAATATTTTGTAATTAAAGTTTTCCTTTAATTACAAAAGCGGGTTGGATTCAAATATTTTTTAACCCTGTTTTACTTCCAACTGCTGAGCATAGCGTTCTCCCAAAGGCCTAGAGCCTACTCCACCGCGGTATTCCCATTCGGTTGGTGAAGATGCGGGTTAGTGGTCATACATTCCTTTCGACGAGGTTTGACGACTGTTATTAATAGATTACAACTGGGTCTTAACTTACCCTCCTCAGCGCACTATAAAACTTGTTACCTGGTCATCCTATCTTACACCTGACGTCGCCCATTTCACTTGAATGCGTAGATCGCTTGTGATTTTATGCCAGCGGCAGGACTATGCATGCTGCATTTTCTGAGCATTTCAATGTCGCTTTCTATCTCGCTACCGTTTGTGACCTACACCACAGAACGACAGTCGTTGCGCTCACCTCGATCTGTCAGTGGCATAATATGCGGTGCGCCGATATTTATTGATTCCGCGGCAAAACGTATCGTGAATGTCAATTAGTGGTCGTGATGTATAAATATATTCGCACCGACGTATTTACAACCGCTAATTTCGATATTAATAAGCCGGGAACAAACTACTTGGTTAACGCTAGGTTGACAAGCTGTCAGGTGGTGTCATCGTTCCGGTGTGGTGGTCACAAGAATTCCTAGGATTTCTAGGATCTGAAAGCGCAAAAGCCAAATGACGAATTGAGGTGGCATTTCTTGAGTAGGTCCCTTTTTTAGCAAGAAGCAAACATTACTGTCACTCTATCAAGATATCACGAGTTGACGTCCACATAAATTTACTGTCGTTTTTTAATTGTTTCTTTTCGAAATTAATATTTTAATCAAATCCATACTATTATGTCACGTCGCAACGTATGCTTTTAATGGGATTTACGAATTTCCTTTTAACCCAATAGTTTGTTTCAAGCAGCAGTGTCAGTGATCATACCGCTATTAATGCTTTGAGCTGCTAAACACTGGAAGACGTGGGCTATTTGAGTTGTAAATGGCTGTTTAATTCGGAGTTAGCACAACCCAAACTAAATTTACATGGCTGTGGTAATTATCGATAATTTAATTTACTGTCATCTTGCTTTTGGCTAGTTGGTTTGGTTTCCATGTCGTGTATTTTTCGTTATTCGACTTCATTTTTATAGAATATTCCTATATTCTACTAGCTGAACCCTACAGTTTCACCCGCGTTAGAAAGGATCAAATACATTGTAACGGATCTTCGTATAGAACGAATGAGATGTTTGATCGCGGCAAAAAGTAGCCTATGTAACTCTCCAGCCTCCTAACTATCTCCACGTACAAAAAAGTTCAATAAGAAATTAAGAACACCTAACGCGATGTGAAAGAAGGACAAACGAACTAAAATACAAATATAATTTCGCATTTTTATGATTAGTATGTACGTTTAAAGTTATGGGCACTTAAAACGAATGTTTGGCAATTGAAAGACATTGAATAGATATCTGTCCTATTTGCAGTGACGACCCGTGTGTCGCAGTGGTTACCATGCCGGACTGCCAATCGGAGGGTCCCGGGTTCAATTCTCGGCGAAACAGGAATGACGAGTTTAAATTTCTGTTCTCGGTCTGGGTGTTTTTATTTTTGTCTTTGTATGTGTCCAAGGTACCTACGACACAGGGCATATCTACCCTACTGTGGGACTATGAGTGTGAAACGTTATTATTAATACAAAGTACGTAGATATCGTATTTATGAGTTTGAAATTTTAGCTACCTCGTATGTTTTGATGTAGTATGCACATTGCTTATACGTAGGGCTGCCATCCGTCCGGATTTTCCCGGATTTGTCCTAGTTTGAAGGGCGTCCGGGATCCGTCCGGCAGGGGTTTTTGAAAGTTGTCAGGGCAAATCTATTTTTTAAATAGATAAGCGATAAATTGAAATAAATCTTAATTATTAATTCATCCACAATAACGCGCATTCAAGAAGGCTCGGCAAAATAGTCAACGATCAAATGGAATTAAAAAAATATAACGATATTTTTATTTTTGTTGCAAAAAATAATTTTCCAGGTATGTCCGGGGAAAAACCCATATTTCGTCCAAATGTCCGGGATTTTTGCCGTGTTTATCCGGCGTCGGCAATTTAGGTGTGATAGCCCTACTTATACATCAAGATACACGACAGCTGAATCGTTTTATAAATATGAGTGCAAATTGTGTCATGTTCCAGATTTTAAGGGGTAATTTTTCTGTATCTGTTTTTATCTAATATCGTTGCTTGGTTGCTTATTTTATACCTAAAGCCACGATGTAATCATATAAAAAAATACATTATAGATGTTCTAAGTCACAAAGTCCGTCTATTAACGTTGTGAGGCCTGCGCATGCAAATTGTTTTAGTGAACGTAACAATACGTAGAAGAGTTATCCATAGTGCGTTAATAACGTTTTTAAAGATTTTATAACTTTCAGATTTATTTGACAATGTTTCAAAAGCTTTTACACACAAGCGCGCGGTACACATTACTACTACAGCCAGAGCCGAACAGACTTCGTGAAATAGAATATCTATACCGGAATTATTATGCCATTTCAAATAGGATTGACGATGACGGGACGTCAACAGAACGCTGCTCGCCGTCCGGAAATAGTTGACTCATCGCATACACATTAAATCCCCTGGATTTGCGCGATGTTGTGACAGCGTAATGCCTTTTGGCACCTGTGTTAGATGGGATATAGTCGTATTTTGAGCAGTTGTTTATTTTACGTATATTTTGAGGGTTCTGCTGTTATTTTGATAGATTAATATGTTTTTTTTTTCAACCTTTTTTATGTCCCACTGCTGGGCACAGGTCTCCTTCTCACAGAATTGAGAGGGATTTAGGCCATAGTCCACCACGCTGGCCAAGTGCGGGAATGTGGACGTCATGCTTTCGAGAAATTATGAATTTCTCTCACTATTTTCTATCACCGTGGAGCAGCGATAAATTCGCACATTAAGTACTAATTTCTTTGTCAGAGGTGCGAGCCGAGGATTTGAACCTGGGATCGGTCGCGTCGAAGACCGCGGTTTTTAGCCACTCGGCAATCGCTGCTCTGTAATATGTATAAAAGACAAGATTACGACGGAAACTAAACAAAGCATACTGAAAAGGATGGGTGTCGATAAAGCTAAACAATGTCGAATGCGGTCAAAGGTAGGATGGGTGGTCATTAAGCAACATCTGGTGCGGTCATAAGGAGGATGGGTGTCAATAAAAGTAAGATAATATCTTATCATATTATGTCGAGTGTGCCTATATGTAGATGTTTAACATCAAAATGTCCAACTTTTTAAAGAGATATTAAGAAGAATTTTACTTTACGATAGAAATCTTGTAGGAACTTATTACCTTAGAGAAACAAAGGTACTGACTCACCCTTCAGTAAGCACCTCGCTTCGATACATAATTTTTGTGCCAAATCTGGTACGGGGAAAAGAACGCACACATTTTAATTTTGTCACACATTCATAAATATTCTTTAATCGCTACAGACGCATACATTTCTAAATATGTCAATTTCAATTAACAACGTCATTTTCTATGCACCGTCAACACTGACACCGACACACACTGACACACTAGTTGTATAAATAAAAGGCACATTGTGCACTGACGTTCGGACGAAGGGGTTACACACATTACCATATACCCTAGTTTTAGAAAAATAAACTTTTATTTTCTTTTTGTTATTTTATTTCTTTATTATTTTGTTACCAAATTCTCACTTAAAGTGCTTACATTGTATACGTTTTACGTAAAATGAAATTTATGCATATTCCTTCCCTATTATGAGAAAAAGACCTGTGCCCAGTAATAGGATATTAAAAGGGTTGCAGTCAAGATTATCGTACCTGAATATTTGATATCTACAAGTTTTTTTATGACAAAACCGATTGTGATTATAAAATTCTAGCAAAACATGATACAATACAACAACGAAATAATATTTTTGGATAAGTAGCTTACTCAGTTCTTTGGCTATAAGCAAATAACTTCCAAGCAAAGTTCAAAACTAATCTCAACATCTAAGTCATCATAACTCCATCGTAATCAGATAAGGTAAGACTATTTACATACAATGTCGTGTCTGTCCGTCTGTTGTACAGGAAATCGTAAGGCGATTATATCTCAGAACAAATGAGGTGTCACTTTATATGCGCTGGCATAAACAGCTTGGCTTAAGCTGGGTTTAGTGGATTAGGACCATAACATGACTTGGAGCGAAGATAACCGAGTTGGTTTTGAATCATTAAATGCCTTTAATACGGATATCTTCATCCAGTAAATATATCTCAAGTGAGAAGTGCGCTTGGGCTGACGAAACGTAGGCAATCTACGAGTATGCAGCTAAGCTAAGCGGGTGCGGTCCGGTGTTAGATGGGTGATCGTTAGAAGCAAAAAAAATATTCATGCGCGTGCTTCGGAGGTCACGTTTAGACGTCAGTCCCGGTTGTTATCGATGGATAACAATCATTAAACCTAGTCGGAGGCTCTATGGGCGGTTTGAATACATCCGATAGCGGGTTGGCTGCCACAAACCCGCCTTGCAGCAGCGTGGTGAAGTAAGCTTCAGGCCTTCCCAATAATGGGGAAAGACCCGTGCCCAGCAGTGGGACGCAAAAAGGTTGCAGCCAAGTACAACGCAGTGCCTGAATTCAAAAGTTTTTTAGTGTGTGTTGCCAGTAAAGATATATGGTTAAGATGTGTTATTTGTTCTCAACAGTCCTCGAATGGTGAGTATGGCTCAGCAATAGAACCAGATTGACTGGCGACCTGATGAAAACAGCGTAAATCTGCTGGGATCAGAGGGATCAGTACCGGACGGATTGGTGAATATTAGGGGAGGCCTATGTCCTGCAATGGAATTTAAAAACTGATAGATGGATAGAGAGTAAGCACAAATAAGTTCTTCTATTGGATACGCACTTAATACCCAGCAGTGCGCTGGCCACGTGATTTAAAATGTTCACTGTATCGTATTTACAACCCGGTAAACCCAGTTTATATTTAGTACCCGGATAACCAAGCTCGGATCAATACGAGTACAATCGGTTCGGACTCATTGGCTTCCTTATCAACGCCATCTACTTCAGCTCCCAATTTAAAAAAATAGAATGACATATACTCGCCGATACATGACAGGGAGAGTCATATTTTTCAGTTTATGTTTAAGTTAAAAACACGGATTAAATAGTATTTTCTAAAAATGAAACCTTGCTAGATCGATTTATTGCCCCCAAAAACCTCTGCACACTGAATTATGAAAATCGTAGAAGCCGTTTCTGAGATTCAAATTATATAATTAGGTACACACAGAATTGCTCGTTTAAAGGTATTAGATATACACAATCTTAAGCAAAGTTCAAACTATTGTATACAGTTGTGCTGCTACTCCGGAGACCGACAGTCCTCGTGAACAAGGGCTTTATGTATATGCAAGAACATCACCTTTCCATTGACACACATTTGATTCCATAAGATACCTTAAGAACCCAACACATAAAATTTATATTGTTTAGATCACAAAACACTCACTTAATGAAAGGTAATTTCGCACAAGTTTTAAGTATTTTTAAACAGTTATATCAATCGTTACCAAAACAAAAAGTAATACCTATAAATAAATATTTTTCATATTTAAACCCATTTAAAGCACAAAAACATCGCATTAAATTTACAATTCAGGAAACGTGTTAACTTATCACTATTAAGTAATTAACGCAATTACCCAGTCGGCAGTAAATCAATGTTATCTTTTGATTACTTTGACTTATTTCGGAAAAAACACTGAATGTACAATTCTATTTATTTTTCAATTATTTTTTTACAAACACAAATTTAACGTTGATTTGATTACAATACAGAACAACATTAAAAAATGATATCTAAAAGCTTCGAGCTGTGTTGTAAATTGCTGTTTTATACAAAATTCATTTTTTCTTTAAATCTTTGCAGTATCAAACTTTACGTCATTTAAAGTGATAATTATACAAAGCGTCATTTAAAGTAAAATGTATCATTAACAAGGCAACTTCTCTGAATGATAAGTAAGTACAGTAAAATTTGTAGAGATATCTAATTTAGAGATTTACTAACACATACCACGTTCCTGACTATTGCTATCTCGGAAAATTATTTAGAGGGAAAAATTGTTTTAGAATGATCAAAAACTATAATCCAATTACTAAAAATCTCATTCTTTAAAGTATCAAAGAAGAAAATATTCACACCTGACATTGTTTTCCATAATATTTTTGGTATTTATTGGCTTCAGTTTTAATTATTTTTAGTTCAGTACTAGATGTGTTTCGCGAATTTAAGTGCGTTATAAATGAGAATAATTATTTTTAATTAAATATGATAGACATTTAATTGGACTTAAATTTATAACAAACTTTCAACTTTTATGTTATCACCTTACGTTTGGATAGTAAATATCTTTGGACAATTCACACAACCAACAGCATCTGATTCCAAACAAAGCAGAGCTTGTACTATGGTAATCAGAAAGCTGATAAACATACTTATATAATTCTAAATACATACTTAAATAGATAAATTAACACATAATGATTAATATTAATTAAATTATAATGTAATACTAATAACTTATAATCCCTTATATACCACTGACTAGACTGCTTTGCTTGATGTCAATGAATTACCACTTATTAATTCATAATTCAAACCATGGTCAGCAGATCATCACTCAATCAGGGTTAGTTATAAAAATCATATTTATTAAAAAAAATAACTAAACTAATTTTAAAATAAATTAAATAAGTAAGAATAAATAATGGGATGACCATATAAAGTGGACAAGACGTTGCCGTAAAGTGTGACGTGTGACATCACCCGTAGCCTTGCGTGCATTGAAACCGTGTAAACATGTTACAGCGAAGGATTAATTGGTCGACAGTGTATCGCACGCACATTTAATTAATAAATGATTTGTGTTAAATGGGGTATCAATAAAACTGCGGGAAATGGTTAAGTGACTTATACAATATTCGTGTTGAGATGTTTACCTAACGTAGGTTAAAGCAAATTAACTTATTCTCTTCGGAGACTTGGCATGATTGCGCAGATTGTGCTAATGTCTTATTTTTTCATTATATGATTTTCAGTTTAAAGTGTACGTGGCCCACTGCACAAGCGATCTACGTAGCTAAGCGAAACAGGCGCGGTCATTTGTAAGATAGGTTACCGCTAGTGGCATTTTTTTTGCTTTGGAATGCATGTAAAGCAATAATTAAACCTAGTCGGAGGCCTTATGGTTTGTTTGAAAACATCCAACAGCGGGTTGATCACTAACCCGCATCTCCACATTGGAGCAGCGTGGTGGAGTAGCGTTAGCATAATAGGAATATTTAAATAAAATATAAGATTATGTTTTAACTTCATTTAAATAGAGTAGACGATAAGCATATAGGCCACGTGGCGTTAAGACCTCACGCCAAGCCTCCAAGCCTGAGTTGAGCACGAGTCTATAGCTTGAATAAAATTTGGGGAGGCCTGGGTCCAGTTGATGACCATGGATTGCAGTGAAGTCTTAACACCACGTGGCCTGTGTGCTTATCTGCTACTCGATTTAAATTAAGAAAAAAAAATATTATATTTAAAAATTTCTATTGTATTAACATTCTTCTTTAATTCTCTTTTAAACGGAAAGCGTGTACAGAGCTTTATGTTTTATCAATAATGTTATGTAAGGTTGGGAAGTGTAAATCAGCTAGATTGTTGCAAAATGATATGAATCACTCCTAATGACAGGGATCGCTATTGTGATGTGTTTAGTGATATTGATGATGCGTGGAAAATTTATTTCGTAAAGTGATTTTTGTGTCGGCATTCATTAATAATATTAATTGTAATATCAAATTAAATCAAATAAAAATATTTATGGACCAGTGTCGATAATTGAAGTTATACTTCTTTAGGCGCGTTATGAAAAACTGATGAGAGTGAAATTTCAAGATGCGCGCGCATCACTGTAACACAAAATTAACAAGATGAAGTTGCCCACTCAACCGAATAGCTACCAACGAAATAGAAATAAAACCTCTCTTAGTCGCGCATGTTGGTACGCTTGTCGCCTCTGATCACTGTTTCACAGTATTACAGTATTACACATATTTATTTATAATATAATAATATTTATCCACATGGTTTTAGTTTTTACAGTCACAACACGTGTTTTATTTTCATACAAGTGCAAATTATATATGTGGCAATAAAATATATTCAGTAGTGATTTAAATTGAATATTTGGATTATTATTTAAGACAGGACAACGTCAGTCGTATTTGTCAACCGTTGGTGCGTCTCTGGTCTCGGCGTGTCGTTCAAAAATTTGACACACATGAAATATTCAGAGAGCTAAGCAATGGAAACTTGCAAACAATTTTCTAATAATATTTTATTTAATGATGCCATAGAAGTATAACTTCTCACGCGCGTACATAAGTACACGCACCCATTTTTTTTTGAAAATGGTAAAATGTGAAAAATAATATAGTAGGACGAAACCCATTGGAAAAGGTAGAGAATATAACAAAAATGTTAGGAAAAAATTACGGGCGATCTGAGGTCGGGAAGGGGGAGGGGGTGAGTTTTTAAGGGTAAGAAACGGTATATAATCATTTCCGGCAAAACTACAACTTCTATGAAAAAAGTTAAATGGCAAATTTGTAGTAATAAAAAGTTCTACAACTTTTGTTTTCACCGTTTTTTCACATAACCTCAAAATTTATGTTAAAAACACAAATAACCAATTTTTTGGGTTTTTTATTTATAAGTTTTGCAAAAAAAAAAGTTTTTTTATGGAATTTGGTGAAAACTTACTTTTTTATATCCCAAATACATAGTAATTTTTTTCATTTAAGATATTTATTTTTTACACCTCACTTTGACTTAGTATATATTAGTATAAAAAAAAATTCACGTCAAAATATCGGCTTTTTAATAAAAGTCGGTCATGGATTCTTTTTGGAGTTTTCATGAGGTCATTAAAGGGTCACGCTTTTTTTATTTAATTGAAGTAGAAGACGAGCATGCAGGCCACGTGGTGTTTAAGTGGTCACATTCCATGGAAATCTTATCATGGAAACTGATGGTCATATCACATTAGTCTTATAAGAAACACCTTTTCACCGAAACATAATACCAGTGATACCACCTATGTATTCTATTACTAATATATTATTTTAATAATTATACTCTATAGACTCTACATATTTACGTCACATGCCGTTACGAATATGCACATAAATATTCTAAAATCATCTTTCTTTTGAGGTACTAGGAGCTCTACCTATTTAAATCAAAGTGTTGTTTTTTTCTTTCTGACAACGCTATTTTGGCTTTGTGTTATCAGTGTTGCTTCTAATGTGACGTAATGTATTGTAAGTATGTATAACGAATGTATTAAGTTAAGACATGTAAAGACACAGATAATATATGTAAAATCCTGTCATCATAGTCATGATCGTATTTACGCATCCCTAACCTAACGTAACTAGACGTGACGTGACGTCACACGTCACATGTCTTATTGAAGTGACAGCCTTCACTCCACTGCCAATAAAATTACTGTTATAATAGCCCCATTACAAGAAGTACGATAATATATCTATATTGCCTTTAATTATATCACTTTTTTCCGTCACTGTACCTGTTACTGTGTTACAAATATACCACATTAATTTTCAAATTGACTGTTATCATATTGCCATAAAGTTTAAATTAGAATGCAGTCACAATAAATAAGTATACGTACAATTCCAATTCCGAACAAATGAACTCTCAATCTTCTGTTCATAACATAGAATTGATTTCGCCTCGCAGCAATAAGTACTGACAGTGAATAATTTCCATAATAAGTCAATATTACGTTTTGACACGCAACGAACTGACAGCATTCATTATCTACACCAAGTTGAACTTGTCATTAGGTTTTATTTCTTTTTAATTATCGAAGGTAAGTAACACTTTATTCTGACTGCCGGAAATGTGTGTAATTCTATACAATTAGTGTTAAATGTGATCAATCGATCATTATTTATTTATCTTTAATCTGTTTTCGTTACTGTTGTTGTAGTGTCGATAATGGAACATAAATTGAGGAACTAGGACATTTAATTTACATGTAACAGACATTTCAATGTTACTGTAACCACTGTCACTGATTAAAAATGTCAATCATGGTTGTTGCTTTTTGATTAATTCAACCGTGTTTTTAACAGGTTAGATCTTAAGGAACATTTTAATTAATAAGTATATTTTAATATTCTGTGCAAATGAATTTATCTCTGAATTTCTAATCGAAATGAAGAAAAATTTTGGCCATAATCTACCAAGCTGGCTAAACTTTTTTTCATCAGCCTTTCCATCAGCATTTGGAAATCAATGAAGCCACGTGAACTCGTAGTACCGATGACCACAAAAATAGGTTTAAATATAATTAAGTCAGAAAATCTAATAAGTATTTAACATATTTTGTTTTTCATAGATAACTAAGAAGGCACCAACAAAAGTTAGTTAATAGTTTTTTTTTCGGAATATATGCAAATTGGTTCCACTTTTTTTTAATACTTATGCACAATACAATAATATTCATATACTATATAAATTTTATGCAATTTTTATTTTTTTATCTAAATAAAAGAAAGAAAAAACTGAATGATGTTCCTATTAATTTTTATTACAGTAGGTATCGCCATATCAATTTTTGGTTTTAATTTCGACCAAACGTTTCGCATGTCGAACAGAAACCGTTCATTACTCATATAAACGTCACGGTCCAACAGCATACAAATGAAATATGGCCGCCCTGCCAATTACACTAAAAAATGTCCGCCGGCGCCAATTAAAATGATTTACATGTCAATATATCGGAGGCACAACGGGCGTATTTCATATTGTTTGGCTTAAAGCCTTTATTGGATTGCTTATGACTTTAATATTTTTTTATTGTTCCATTTGAGTTTGGCAGTCCTACTTTTAACGTTTTTTTGTAAATATATTTTTTACACATTTCTTTTATATCATTTATTTATTATTAAAACATATTTATATATTTTTCGTTATGTAGTTGCTATCGTTCAATTTTATAAACAATTTGTTTACATGGCCCTTTTTGCAAAACCATGTAGGTACTCGTACCTACTAGACGCAGTTACCTATTTTATTAAAGTCGGATTCTTAGGGTTATGTTATTTTTTCTCTTTGAGTTAAAAAACTTTTAAGCACTTAAATAAATCGTACAGTAATCTCACAGAGTATAACCAGAAACATCTATAATAAATATGGACATATGAAAATATATGAAACTAGCTGACCCGACAGACGTTTTCCTGTCTAAACTATGGATATTAAAATCGAATTTGTAAAAAAAATTATTAATTATCAATTTTCATTTTTTTCATTGATAAGAACCTTCTGCTGATAATATCAAACACAACAAAAAAGAATTATCGAAATCGGTCTAATCGTTCACGCGTGAGGCCGAGACCAAGGGAAATAGGAATTCAGTTTTATACATATAGAGTTAGAGAAATGTTTTGCCCGCGACTTCTTCCGCGTGTACTTTAGTTATCAGGACACAGTTTTAATTAACCCCGTTATAATTGTGTCATACGTATCTGTTCTGCGTCTGCAAGTAGGTACTGCTATAAAAGATAGGTAACAGGTTACTACAGTACCTACTTCGTTTTGAAGCTGGTGTTAAAATGACCAAGTTATTTGGTGCACTAACCCGCTAGCAAGCCACATAAACCAGACCGTGAGAAAAACAGCCCCCTTTTTAAATTAGTCCGACGAAATATAAAGGTTGTCATAATTATATTTTTAAGAAATAAGAAAGTCAGGCCCTATATACCAATGTTTATACTGCTAAGTTCAGAAATGAAATGATAATTAATTTCTATACATTTTACTTAACCCTTCCCCCGCCTTTTTACCCTTTTAGGCGGAAGTTTATCCATTTCACCTGCACAAATCATTTTTCAATCACATACTCGTATGTATATTACCTACTCTACTTATTAGAAGTATAAGTAGAGTAGGTATATATATATATAGAGTAGGTCCAGAAATGAGAAAATTCCATGTAAACTTCACTCTCCTATTTCACTCTCGTAGGAGTTAGTTTACTTTTTAAAGGCTCAAAAATATTTTGAGTAAATCTAGTATCGTGTTGCAGAGCTAGCTGCTGATTTACCTAATAACTTTATTCAACAATTAATTATTTTCACTTAAATCTACCTTCTTACGGTATCTGAGGCTACGCCCGAGAGAGACAGTGAGTTAATTATTTAACATTTCAACCACACTCAAAACCCACTGAATAGGATTTTCAGCGAAACCTGCCAATGTCTTCCATGCGCAGCGATGTACTCTGTGGCGCGGCGTTACAAATGGGCTCTTGGGTGAGCAATGTAGGTAACTCTGCCAAGAGTCGTGCGGCCGAATACGCCGTCGTTTTACCCGTGGCTGTTGGTCCGACTCCCAGTATAGCCGTGAAAGCCTCTACTTAGTCGCTTTTTATGATTACGTGGAGGACACCATATTTCATATTGTTAATGCCGAGGTAACTTTTATGTTTTCGGGACGGAATCTTCGCAAGGTACGTGTCACATTGAAAAGTGATACCGGGTTATGTGGGATTTATACAGCACTACAGCACTAAAACCTCCTCAGTGGCCTGCTGAACACTCGTTCAGAGGACTCCATGCGCGGTGCTCCAAATCGCCGCCCACAACTCCAGAAGTTCACATTTATTCGCCTCTTACGATTACGTAGCTGATCTGTTCTTACTGTATCTAGTCTTATTGTAGCTCATATTCATAACTTCCACCTACGGAGAGCAATCCCGAGCTAGCCAGTTTAGCTTCTTGAAGAAACTACCTACATTGTACAGAAACCTACAACAAATGTATGAAGAGTATTTTTTAAGTATTCATATTATATTATCTATGAAGTTTTTAGGTTACTGTCCAATAAACTGTCATGGAAGAAAATAAAATAATGACAGATCTCGTTTTAACGTTTGATTCCGAGAGCTATTTCGAGAGAAAGCGACAAAAAAGTACAAACATTTTCAAATAGCAATTTTTTATATTCCGTTAAATTGGTGGAGCATAGAAATATTTTTGTCAGTCAGCAGGATTTCTTAACGTTTGGCGTAGAAGGTACTTACCTCAATTTAAAAATAAATATTCACTGCAGTAACTTTTCTAAAACCATAAAAAATAAGAAGAAGCAAGCAGTCAATTAATGATAAGTTTCACAGTGTTCAGTCATGCAAAACTTGTAACTCGGTGTATCACGTATGAAAGTCGATAAAAATAGTAACTAACATTTTGCAAGTTCAAGAGTTTTCATATAAAAAATCAAAATCTTTTCCATAACTGATGATCAACGCTTAATTTTTTAATACCGTGCAACAGTTCATCATGGATTTCAAACACTAAGAAATTTAGCTGATGTGACGTAATTAAAACAAAACATTAGAAAATGGTTGCAAGTTTTCATTGCTTAGCTCTCTGAATATTTCATGTGAGTCACATTTTTGAAGGACGCTGTCTTGTCTTAAATGTTAATGTTGCATTCGAATAGGAAAATAGTTTTTAAATTTTCTAAGTTTTCGTGATATTTCCTTAATGTTTTATTACATAAGTACCTTCTTCTGCCAATTACAAACACAACAAAAGAAGAATTAGCGAAATCGGTCCAGCCGTTCACGCGTGATGTCGTGACCAAGGGAAAATGGGATTCATTTTTATATATATGAAATAAGGACATAAAATTTTAAATTAAGAATGGCCTTCTTCAGATAAATCTGTTAAATGGCTTTTTTCTTGTTTCAGGTAGCCAACCCTGTAATTTACTAATGTTGTGGGGGAGCTGCCCAGGTTCCGGCGAGGAGAAGACTTTTTTATATAACCAAATATATTTATTTTTATATTTACATAGGTAGATAAATGTTTTTTTCTCTCCGATGACGCGCTTTATAATGTAATAAATAAATTTATATAATATTATAATGTAATAAATAAATAAAAATGCCATCAACGTTATCTGATATAACTCAAAAATACACCAAGAAAATGAAAATAATAATAAAACAAGAGCACATTATGTCTTCTTCGACTTCCCGCCAATAACCTTCCCCAACGTCAATGTTGCTACATTTCAAATCGTGGAAAATAAAAATTCATAAATTCATAATATGTACCTGATTATCGAAAGATGGCGCACTGTTACTACTAACTCACATGCATTTTCATGATACAACGGGCGGCGACGCGACGTCACGACGTAATGCATATCTGTTGTGTAATGTAACACACAGACAAATGTATTGTCTGTATGTATGTAGTGACTATTATCCGGGTTGTGTGTTGCAAGTGACAGGTTTCAGCAATCGACAGCCAATCGTTACTTTACCGCACGACGGGTTTTTGGCGGGAATTTAAAAAAAGTTGTGCCCTTTTTTCCCATTTTCTTGGTGTTTTTGAGCTATATCGGATAAAGTAGAAGGCACTTTGTTTAATATATGTTAAAGTTCGTGTTTAAGGTTTTGAAATAAAATAACAGTGCCAAAATATGTTTTTTCTGCTTGCCTGCCAAAACACTATCAACACTTTCTGTACACACTGGCAAAGTAGCCATCGCTTTACTCGAATATCTGACTAACTTCACTGACTAGTCAAATCAAGTCAAACAGTCGTCAATAATAATTATTATATCTCCTATTATTATATTAATAATAGGAATATTATTATATCGCCCGTGAATATAAAATGATTCCTTGGAATTGGCAATGTGCCCAGAAGCGATGCCAGTACTGAAAAAAATTTACACAAAGTCGTATTCGACATTATTTCGAAGTAAATAAGAATCGAGCCCCGTAGGTACTCAATTTTATTACCATATTCAGAACAGAATTCAATGATATGAAAATATGAAAACAATGTATACGATTTTCAATATTTACAACGAATTGTTATATTGGAGCATCACGCGATTGATATTGGTATCTTACTAATTGTACGTATGAACATTGATTTTTACTTCCATTGCAAATATGAATTATTCGTGAATTGTGTAGTAATAACCTTTCTGAAACTGTTTGCTTCAGATAATAAATTTATATTTATATATTGTTTTATAACCCTTCACACTCATAGCCCCACAGTAGAGTAGATATACCCTGTGTCGTGTGTGCCATGGACACATGCAAAGACAGAAACACAAACATCCAGACCGAGAACATAAATTTAAACTTATCATTCAAATTTCTGCTTCGCCGGGAATCGAACCCTCCGATTGGCAGTCTGCCATGGTTACCATTAATACTAGCCACTGACATCACGCCTTTGAGAAATTACGAGTTTCTTTCAAGCATGTACGGCGATGGAAAACATAGTCTGTCTCTGTGTTCAGTTTGTCCGTGGTACTCAAGACACAAGGTATATGTACCCTACTGTGAGGCTATGAGTGTGAATCGTTATTTATTCATTTATTTATATATTACTTATTATTATTCATGGATCAAAATCAAAAATTTTCATGAATATTATGTCATTGTACGTAATTACAGCAGTAGGTAATCGGTTATATTGGAAATCTTTAAAAATTAGTTTATAGGTCTAAGACTAAAGCCATTCCATATTATGATAACCTTTCGTCAATTTTTACGATTGACTTTTGTTTAGTTCTACTAACGGGAATGATTTTAGTTGGACCACCGAGTAGTTGGTCCATCGGGAAAAAAATGCTTGTGGTCCAACTAGTTGGACCAACGGTTGGTCCACGGGGAACGTGCGATCGATCTCCAAGATCTATGAACTACCTTCATACAAGTTTGTACGGAACCTTCGATGCCCGAGTCAGGCTCACACTTATCCACTATTTCTTTGTTATCCACTTTGTAACGTTTTTACTCATTTTTGTTTACTCCCGCTAGTTTATTGCTAAATCGCGTGTCTAGAAGGCATAAAATGTTTCAACTCATTATTTTATGGGATGTTGATTCTTAAGTACTTTGTAAGGCTAATTTGGACAGGTGGGCATTAGTTATTATTGCAATATCTTTTTTATCTTCATCATTTTTTTTTCAACCTTTCTTTATGTCCCACTGCTGGGCACAGGTCTCCTCTCACTAGTGAGAGGGATTTAGGCCATAGTCCACCACGCTGGCTAAGTGCGGATTGGTGGACGTCATGCTTCCGAGAAGTTATGAATTCCTCTCAGGCATGCACGACGATGGAGAACATCGTAATCAATTAAATATATTTTTTCCATCACCGTGGAGCAGCGATAAATGCGCACATTACAAATTTCTTTGTCAGAGGTGCGCGCCTAGGATTTGAACCCGGGATCGATCGCGTCGAAGACCGCGGATTTATACCACTCGTCCATCGCTGCTCAACCTCTTCAACATTGACGCTACAGAATATAAATTACAAATTCGAAGCTTTTGGTTTATATTATTTTCAGTTTTAAACATTGTATTTAGGTAAGTAGCATAAATATCTAAATCAAATCTCGTTATACACACATAGCCTCCCACAGTAAAGTAATTAATACCCTGTGTCGAGGGTACCATGGGCACATACAAAGACAGGAACACAAACACCCTGATCGAGAACAGAAATTTAAAATCATCTTTCAAATTTCTGTTTCGACGGGAATCGAAACCGGGACCCCTCGAATGGCAGTCCGACATGGTAACCATTGCGTCAAGCGGGTCGTCATCTATATTGTTCTTAATGTCATTTCATCGCATAAGTCTAATATATTTAATTTATGATTGCAAATAATACTATCAATTGTTTATCAAAATTCCAATTTCATGGAAATCATAAGTTTAAACACATAGAATATTATATACTACATACTATTTTCCGCGCGTGGCTCCACTCGCATGCACTACACGTTTTTGTTCACCTAGAAATGACATAATTTTCCCCGGGTAAATAGTAGCCTATATCACTATCAAGGTTTTCAATTATTTCCATATAAAATTAGGTCCACCGTACTACCGTAGTGCGACGTGAAAGCAGGACAAATGAATGAATGGATTTATTTGCATTAGTATGGGTACCTACATAAATTTTACAAAGATATATGGATTCCAACATACCCTACCGGTAGAACCGGTGTACAAATGTTTAAATATCCAGTTAACATAATATTGGTTGATTTAAATTTAGTTATCATAAAATTATATTATCTTAAATTAGTCACATAGGAGTCATCCATAAATTACGTCACACCTGACATTGTATGACAAGAGGCAGGGGGGGTCAAAAGCTTTGTGATGTCACATGTAAATATTTAAAATACTCCGCGAAATTTATTAATGAATAAAAACCTTTAAATATTTACGAACTCGATCTATTTTTATTAATAATTTAGCATTCTGAAAATGAAAGTTTTATTTTGATTATCTTTAAATACATGCATAAAATTAGAAAATGTGTGGCGTCACATCAGGGGGGGGTTCTAAAAATGTGACAATCTGTGACAAGGACGGGGGAGAGGTTAAAAAGTTCTGAAATTCGTGTGACGTAATTTATGGATGGCCCCTTAAATTGAAAAAATATAAATTAACGTAATTCGCAATGTTATAATACAAATATTATAATTAGTACCTTTTTTTTATCGGGGGGAAACCTTCAAAAGGTACCCGACACCTTGGGAGAGGATACCGGGTTATGTGGGATTTGACCGCACTAAAACCCCCTCGGTGGTCTGCCTCTGCGTTTGTGAGGACTCCGGGATCTCCATAGGAACGCACCGGTGTCCTCCACGCGCGGCGCCCCATAACGGGCCCATCTTCGGGAGAGCAGATGTGCTCTACTGCACTTTCAGGTGTTCACGGCGGCATGCGGCCACGCATACACCGCCGTCCCTCCCGGGGCTGCTGGCTGTACGGGTCAAGCTCCCACTCTCACCGTCCGCATCCCGGAAGCCCCCTTTTAGTCGCCTCTTACGATCAGGCAGGGGATACCGTAGCTCTATTCTTAATCCCGAAGCTACAGGGACTAAAACGCAACTTGCCTACTTGAGGTTTGAACCCGGGTCTCTAGCTCCGTAGTCAGCTTTCGTAACCATTCGACCAAGAAAGCTTTAATTCCATTGACGAAATTTTTATAGAGGTCTTTCATATCGACATTGTCATTTGTTTGAAGGGCGGATTGACGGTCGACATTTGACGGCTTTCTGCGCCACAATATTATTAATATTCTCCAACAGATGTCAGTAAGAGTAATTTTATATTTAACGACATAAACTTTAAATAAAACGACAATTTCTATCAATAAAAATTTGTGGATCGATTGATCCTCCCCCAAAACCAGGGTACTAAATTTCATCAAAATCTTTGGAGCCGTTTCCGATATTCAAAAAATATATTTAGATATATACAACAATTGCTCGTTTAAAGGTATTAGATTTTATGTCAAAATATCAATATCAGTATTAATAAGGTCAACAAAGATAATAAACATAATAAAATGAACAAATTTAAATTACTGATATTAGATTACATCATTTAAGAAATCATTTACAGACAGACAAACAAACACACTTCCACATTTATAATATTTGTATGGATTACTAAGTTATAAATAAATATAGATTTCACTGTTTCTTCACATTTTAATAATTAATAGTATAATAAATTTCAAGCATCGTCAACGTCCGTATAATGAACGACCAATAAAAAAAACATCCTTTCACTAATATTATTGTTATAAAATATAACTACAATGCTCATAATAATAATGTCCAGCATTAACATAAACTAAAAAAGCGGCCGTCTATCAATTCAACAAAAACAACTTATCATTCGGCCGACAAAAAACAGAAATCCATTACAAGAGGGCATTAACAAACAAATGTTCACACTTAGCCTTGCCGGTGTATGTATACTTCATTATTACTGAATTACCAACAAAACATACACTTAACACAGCTCATAACACAAAAGTATAAAGTCCAAAATCCCTTAAAGCAGATGCTGAAGGAGTTGGTGAACCTAAGGTAGAAGTAGACGCTGTAACAGAAAGGGAAAAAGTTCAAAATGATGTAAACGAGTTTTAAAATAACGTTGTACGTTTTTAAGGTGTCTCAGGTGTCGTGGAAAACTTAATTTATGTTAAACTCGTTCTTCGTCCGATTATTCAAGCAGCGATGGGTCAGATAAGGAAGATTAATCGAGACGGTGGTTGAAATTAAAGTTGGAAATAAAAAATGCCGGGACAAGCCACCCGTGTGGTACTGTCTACCGAATCGGTTGTTTTTCGGTTAAGAATGACTTGAGTGAGTTATTGCGGCTACCGATTGAATTGTTCGTAGAAATATGGAGTGATCGTTTATTGTGTGAAAAGGAAATTATAATGGGTTACTTTTTAGTAGAACTGGTTTGTATATTGTTAAATGTAAGCTATCTACGCAGCCCAGCAATGTCGAGCGCATTCGAGAATTGCATGGGTGACTTTTAATGGCGAATTTATTGCACGTCCTGTTTTGACTTAATAACAACAGAGATTCGTGGCAGAGTATCTCTGTTATTTGACATTAGATCCTTGGTCGACCAACAGCATCGCTATGGCTCTGTTATTTGACATTAGATCCTTGGTAAACCAACAGCATCGCTATGGTCGCTAGCCATAGGTCGGTAGCCATAGCGATGATACAATATACCAGTACATTAATTGCATTTAACAATAAACCAGTTCTACTAAAAAGGAACCCATTCAAATTTCCTTTTCATTGGATATTTTTCCATAATCCATGGGATATTTTTTCAACCTCTTTTTATGTCCCGCTAATGGGTACAGGTCTCTTCTCACCATTATGAGGGATTAATTAGGCCATAGTCTACCACGCTGGCCAAGTGCGGATTGGTGGTGCTATCGAGAAATTATGAGTTTTTCCCTGACATGCACGGCAGTGGAAAACATCGTAATCAATTAACTATCACTATATTTTCCATTACCGTGGAGCAGTGATAAATGCGCACATTACAAATTTCTTTGTCAGAGGTGCGCGCTGAGGCACAATACAAGGAGCGCCTGCCTTTCTGCTGAGGATTTTAAAATGTGTCAACAAGTGTCACTGCTGTGTGTTGAACCTATTTCCACCGTGAAGGGATTCTATTTTGTTTCGAATCGATGGAAAAGTGCAGTTGCCGGCCTGAGTAACATCCCCTTCTATAATTCTAATGTTTTACCGGAATAAAGGTATACCAACCCGTAATGGAGCAGCGTGGTGGAGTATGCTCCAGCCCTCTCCAATAATGGGGAGAGACCCGTGCCCAGCAGTGGGACGTAAAACGTATATAAAGTATCTTCTGAAGAAAAAACACACTAAAAATATTACCTACTAGTAAAACTTAACCATCTGAACTTCTAACCGCATCCAAAATTGCTTAACTTCGTAGGTCATTCACAAACATAGTTGCGGCAGCTTTGTGCTTTATAAATAACGATAATAAAGTATTCTGGCATTGTTGTTCGCAATAATTATTTTATTATAACAAAGGCCAATCCTTAACTATAGTACTTCATAAAATAATAATATTACTGTGGAAATTAAAGCATCGTACATTTTTACGATTTAATTATGATTTCACATCACTATAACCAAGACCTCATTATCAGAGCGAATTGAAACTTAGGATCAGTTACATAGAGTACAATTTTGGGCAAATATAACGTGATTATGTGTAATTATACTATGTCGCATAGCAAGAGTTACGCTACATACTCCTATTCAAGAACTTATGGTTTTTTTTATTTTATGAGCTATGTAAACATAGGTGAAGGGACGAGGTGACTAAAAGGGGATTTCTAAGGCTGCGGTCGATGATAGTGGGAATTCAAACCGCCCAATAAGCAACCCCGGAAAGAAGGTCGGTGTATGCTGACTGCACGCCGCGCCGTCGTAAAAACCTGAGGCTTCATCGCTTTTCCAAGATGGGCCTCCCCAAGCTCTGCGGCCACTGAGTGGGTTTTAATACGTTAAAAAATCCTCATAACCCGATATTTCTCCCAGGATACGCGGGTATGTTTTGACCTCCTTCCGATGACAAAAAGAAACAAATTCAGCAATCCATCCATCCATCCATCAGCCTTTTAAAGTCCACTGCTGGAAATAGGCCTCCCCTAACGTTCGCCACTCCTCCCGGTCCTGGGCCTTCTGAATCCAGCGACTACTTGCTATCTTCTTCAGGTCATCAGTCCACCTGGTTGGAGAGCGGCCTGTACTCCTTTTCCTCCTATTCAGCAATAGCCAAGTTAAAACACCGGACTCTGTCGATGCCGGCTTAAATCTAGCGCGCATCTAAAACGAAGAAAGTTATTTATGTAATTATCAGTGCTCTTTGGTGAGAGAAAACATTTCCCATCGCTACATAAAATTTGTTAATGGCACATTTAGTTCAAATTAGTTGGAATGCATTACATGAAAACTAAATTTGTGTGAGTGTGTGTGTGTGTGTAAACGTCTGTTTTAAGGCTATCGCTGATCTTTGAATAATAAAACCCTGATTTTTATTTATTTAAGGACTACAGATAAAGGTTACGGTAATTAATATATTAATATTCGTGTTTATCACTCATGATGCAACAAGTACCGTATTATGTAGTCACTATAAAATATGGCATTCGTAAATAATTACTTATTTATGCAAATAATTTATGTCAATCGTTCGCAATTTAATGTCCGCTATAAATTATAGTGTCAAACACAAGGATATAAAATAGTAATCTTACTTGAATGGCCATTTATTAAAATAAATGCTAATTTCCTTTTGAGTGTAACTCATTCATTACATTTATAGTTTGTGATCATCTTAAAATCATTAAATATTCTCGAATTGCAGATTTATTTATCTCAACAGAAATAGATTTGATTCATAATTAGTAATTAATAGTTACGTTGCTTAATTTCTTTAACAACGAAAATCGCGTTTATTAAAGTGGAATCTTTATGTAATGTCTTGTAATGTTTTCATTTTATTGATTTATTTACTTTAATCGTCAATCGTTTTGAAGTCATTAAGAAATCAAAACAAAATAATTATGAGAAATCCCTCTTATATTTACATTGCCTATATATAAGGATAAAAAATATTTTCATTTCACAGCATTTCATAGTTGTTGTTAAATATAATTTAAGTAAGTACAGTGGGTTTATTATTGTGTTATTAAATATTACGTATATCAGCGTACAGCAAAATGTCTACGAAAATCCTAGTGTAGGGCTGTGATCGTGTGGCGTTTTGCTGTATCTATTCTGCTGTCAAAAATTAAATAAACACTAGTGGTACCCGGCCCAGCTCCACCCGAGTGCAGACGTCCTGCCTTAAAAGTATTGAATAAGATTTGATTTTTTATTATCTTAAAGAGATTTCATGTTACTGTTAAAGAAAAATATAAAACAAATAATGACATACGAACTGTGAACTGTGTCAAAGTTTAAAACGACATGGCACGAAATAATAATTATAATAATAATAAAATTAATATTGTGTCATTAAGAGTCATCAGTCATCACCTATCTGTATCTTATTATACGTATTATGTATTTATATATGTATGTATGTATATATTATTATAGTATATGTATGTATTTTATATGTATATAGATATTTATATGTATTGATAAAGTATATAAGTATACATGTATTTTTATGACTTTATTATAAATTCAAAACATTTTTTCTTTGTAATAGCCTGTTGACTACTAAAGCCTACCTCGCATTCTCAACATCACCCAGGGTGGACTGGTAGACAATGCCAATTGGCATTAAGTTTTACCCTTTGTGACTCTTATTTTAAGGTGTTTCACAGAAATAAATAAATAAATAAATAAAAACGTTTGACAGGTACGAACAATTTATATGGGAAAACTACTAATAAATAAATAAAATAGTTTAAAAAAACATTTTCCAGTGGACCAAATTGTGAATCTAAAACCTCTTTGAACACACACACACATAATTTAAAATCCGTCCAGTCTTTTAGGAGGAGTTCAGTGACATACAAACGCACACAAGAAATAAATACATGTATGTAAGGCACATTGGGATGTAGCAAACAAAACATCACTAAATCAATGTTTATTATCTACTTGGTGTCGAGTTACATCGAACACGAATATAATTTGTATTAGCTATCATGTTACGTCAAATACTTAAGATTTTATTTTACATAGCATCTGAAAAGGTCACTGTACTTTATTTTGTTCATATTGTGATAATATATTAAATAAAAAAACAACTGAGCAAAACTAACTATGTTCAAAGATTCATAAACGACATTAGTCATCACCTGAATAAATAAATTAAGAGTTCTTATAATGGTCTAGATTTTTGTATCTTTGGTTTTGTATGTGTCTCACAGTACTCTCACAGTAATCTCACAGAGAATAACAAGAAACATCTATAATAAATAATGAAATAAGGACATAATTTTTAAAATTAAGAATGGCCTTCTTCAGATAAATTTGTTAAATGGCTTTTTTCTTGTTTCAGGTAGCCAACCCTGTAATTTACTAATGTTGTGGGGGAGCTGCCCAGGTTCCGGCGAGGAGAAGACTTTTTTAAATAACCAAATAATATTTATTTTTATATTTATATAGGTAGATAAATGTTTTTTTCTCACCGATGACGCGCTTTATAATGTTATAATGTAATAAATAAATAAATAAAACAAATAAAAATGCCATCAACGTTATCTGATGTAACTCAAAAATACACCAAGAAAATGAAAATAATAATAAAACAAGAGCACATTATGTCTTCTTCGACTTCCCGCCAATTACCTTCCCCAACGTCAATGTTGCTACATTTCAAATCGTGGAAAATAAAAATTCATAAATTCATAATATGTACCTGATTATCGAAAGATGGCGCACTGTCACTACTAACACACATGCATTTTCATGATACAACGGGCGGCGACGCGACGTCACAACGTAATGCATATCTGTTGTGTAATGTAACACACAGACAAATGTATTGTCTGTATGTATGTAGTGACTATTATCCGGGTTGTGTGTTGCAAGTGACAGGTTTCAGCAATCGACAGCCAATCGTTACTTTACCGCACGACGGGTTTTTGGCGGGAATTAAAAAAAAATTGTGCCCTTTTTCCCATTTTCTTGGTGTTTTTGAGCTATATCGGATAAAGTAGAAGGCACTTTGTTTAATATATGTTAAAGTTCGTGTTTAAGGTTTTGAAATAAAATAACAGTGCCAAAATATGTTTTTTCTGCTTGCCTGCCAAAACACTATCAACGCTTTCTGTACACACTGGCAAAGTAGCCATCGCTTTACTCGAATATCTGACTCACTTCACTGACTAGTCAAATCAAGTCAAACAGTCGTCAATAATAATTATTATATCTCCTATTATTATATTAATAATAGGAATATTATTATATCGCCCGTGAATATAAAATGATTCCTTGGAATTGGCAATGTGCCCAGATGCGATGCCAGTACTGAAAAAAATTTCCACAAAGTCGTATTCGACATTATTTCGAAGTAAATAAGAATCGAGCCCCGTAGGTACTCAATTTTATTACGATATTCAGAACAGAATTCAATGATATGAAAATATGAGAACAATGTATACGATTTTCAATATTTACAACGAATTGTTATATTGGAGCATCACGCGATTGATATTGGTATCTTACTAATTGTACGTATGAACATTGATTTTTACTTCCATTGCAAATATGAATTATTCGTGAATTGTGTAGTAATAACCTATCTGAAACTGTTTGCTTCAGATAATAAATTTATATTTATATATTGTTTTATAACCCTTCACACTCATAGCCCCACAGTAGAGTAGATATACCCTGTGTCGTGTGTGCCATGGACACATGCAAAGACAGAAACACAAACATCCAGACCGAGAACATAAATTTAAACTTATCATTCAAATTTCTGCTTCGCCGGGAATCGAACCCTCCGATTGGCAGTCTGCCATGGTTACCATTAATACTAGCCACTGACATCACGCCTTTGAGAAATTACGAGTTTCTTTCAAGCATGTACGGCGATGGAAAACATAGTCTGTCTCTGTGTTTGTCCGTGGTACTCAAGACACAAGGTATATGTACCCTACTGTGAGGCTATGAGTGTGAATCGTTATTTATTTATTTATTTATATATTACTTATTATTATTCATGGATCAAAATCAAAAATTTTCATGAATATTATGTCATTGTACGTAATTACAGCAGTAGGTAATCGGTTATATTGGAAATCTTTAAAAATTAGTTTATAGGTCTAAGACTAAAGCCATTCCATATTATGATAACCTTTCGTCAATTTTTACGATTGACTTTTGTTTAGTTCTACTAACGGGAATGATTTTAGTTGGACCACCGAGTAGTTGGTCCATCGGGAAAAAAATGCTTGTGGTCCAACTAGTTGGACCAACGGTTGGTCCACGGGGAACGTGCGATCGATCTCCAAGATCTATGAACTACCTTCATACAAGTTTGTACGGAACCTTCGATGCCCGAGTCAGGCTCACACTTATCCACTATTTCTTTGTTATCCACTTTGTAACGTTTTTACTCATTTTTGTTTACTCCCGCTAGTTTATTGCTAAATCGCGTGTCTAGAAGGCATAAAATGTTTCAACTCATTATTTTATGGGATGTTGATTCTTAAGTACTTTGTAAGGCTAATTTGGACAGGTGGGCATTAGTTATTATTGCAATATCTTTTTTATCTTCATCATTTTTTTTTCAACCTTTTTTTATGTCCCACTGCTGGGCACAGGTCTCCTCTCACTAGTGAGAGGGATTTAGGCCATAGTCCACCACGCTGGCTAAGTGCGGATTGGTGGACGTCATGCTTCCGAGAAGTTATGAATTCCTCTCAGGCATGCACGGCGATGGAGAACATCGTAATCAATTAAATATATTTTTTCCATCACCGTGGAGCAGCGATAAATGCGCACATTACAAATTTCTTTGTCAGAGGTGCGCGCCTAGGATTTGAACCCGGGATCGATCGCGTCGAAGACCGCGGATTTATACCACTCGGCCATCGCTGCTCAACCTCTTCAACATTGACGCTACAGAATATAAATTACAAATTCGAAGCTTTTGGTTTATATTATTTTCAGTTTTAAACATTGTATTTAGGTAAGTAGCATAAATATCTAAATCAAATCTCGTTATACACACATAGCCTCCCACAGTAAAGTAATTAATACCCTGTGTCGAGGGTACCATGGGCACATACAAAGACAGGAACACAAACACCCTGATCGAGAACAGAAATTTAAAATCATCTTTCAAATTTCTGTTTCGACGGGAATCGAAACCGGGACCCCTCGAATGGCAGTCCGACATGATAACCATTGCGTCAAGCGGGTCGTCATCTATATTGTTTTTAATGTCATTTCATCGCATAAGTCTAATATATTTAATTTATGATTGCAAATAATACTATCAATTGTTTATCAAAATTCCAATTTTATGGAAATCATAAGTTTAAATATATAAAGAATATTATATACTACATACTATTTTCCGCGCGTGGCTCCACTCGCATGCACTACACGTTTTGTTCACCTAGAAATGACATAATTTTCCCCGGGTAAATAGTAGCCTATATCACTATCAAGGTTTTCAATTATTTCCATATATAATTAATTAGGTCAACCGTCCTACCGTAGTGCGACGTGAAAGCAGGGCAAATGAATGAATGGATTTATTTGCATTAGTATGGGTACCTACATAAATTTTACAAAGATATATGGATTCCAACATACCCTACCGGTAGAACCGGTGTACAAATGTTTAGATACCCAGTTAACATAATATTGGTTGATTTAAATTTAGTTATCATAAAATTATATTATCTTAAATTCGTCACATAGGAGTCATCCATAAATTACGTCACACCTGACATTGTATGACAAGAGGCAGGGGGGGTCAAAAGCTATGTGATGTCACATGTAAATATTTAAAATACTCCGCGAAATTTATTAATGAATAAAAACCTTTAAATATTTACGAACTCGATCTATTTTGATTAATAATTTAGCATTCTGAAAATGAAAGTTTTATTTTGATTATTTTTAAATACATGCATAAAATTAGAAAATGTGTGGCGTCACATCAGGGGGGGTTCTAAAAATGTGACAATCTGTGACAAGGACGGGGGAGGGGTTAAAAATTTCTGAAATTCGTGTGACGAAATTTATGGATGGCCCCTTAAATTGAAAAAATATAAATTAACGTAATTCGCAATGTTATAATACAAATATTATAATTATTATTAGTACCTGGATGCCCGAGCGTTGCTCGGATAGTAACAATTGATTTTCTTGGTTTATTTATAAGCAAAACATTCATTGACTTAGTGTTACTTAACAAAGCCTTTTGAAATACCTGGCTCCCAATTTAAAAAAAATTGTCACAGAAAATAAAAAACGCAACTTGCCTACTTGAGGTTTGAACCCGGGTCTCTAGCTCCGTAGTCAGCTTTCGTAAACATTCGACCAAGAAAGCTTTAATTCCATTGACGAAATTTTTATAGAGGTCTTTCATATCGACATTGTCATTTGTTTGAAGGGCGGATTGACGGTCGACATTTGACGGCTTTCTGCGCCACAATATTATTAATATTCTCCAACAGATGTCAGTAAGAGTAATTTTATATTTAACGACATAAACTTTAAATAAAACGACAATTTCTATCAATAAAAATTTGTGGATCGATTGATCCTCCCCCAAAACCAGGGTACTAAATTTCATCAAAATCTTTGGAGCCGTTTCCGATATTCAAAAAATATATTTAGATATATACAACAATTGCTCGTTTAAAGGTATTAGATTTTATGTCAAAATATCAATATCAGTATTAATAAGGTCAACAAAGATAATAAACATAATAAAATGAACAAATTTAAATTACTGATATTAGATTACATCATTTAAGAAATCATTTACAGACAGACAAACAAACACACTTCCACATTTATAATATTTGTATGGATTACTAAGTTATAAATAAATATAGATTTCACTGTTTCTTCACATTTTAATAATTAATAGTATAATAAATTTCAAGCATCGTCAACGTCCGTATAATGAACGACCAATAAAAAAAACATCCTTTCACTAATATTATTGTTATAAAATATAACTACAATGCTCATAATAATAATGTCCAGCATTAACATAAACTAAAAAAGCGGCCGTCTATCAATTCAACAAAAACAACTTATCATTCGGCCGACAAAAAACAGAAATCCATTACAAGAGGGCATTAACAAACAAATGTTCACACTTAGCCTTGCCGGTGTATGTATACTTCATTATTACTGAATTACCAACAAAACATACACTTAACACAGCTCATAACACAAAAGTATAAAGTCCAAAATCCCTTAAAGCAGATGCTGAAGGAGTTGGTGAACCTAAGGTAGAAGTAGACGCTGTAACAGAAAGGGAAAAAGTTCAAAATGATGTAAACGAGTTTTAAAATAACGTTGTACGTTTTTAAGGTGTCTCAGGTGTCGTGGAAAACTTAATTTATGTTAAACTCGTTCTTCGTCCGATTATTCAAGCAGCGATGGGTCAGATAAGGAAGATTAATCGAGACGGTGGTTGAAATTAAAGTTGGAAATAAAAAATGCCGGGACAAGCCACCCGTGTGGTACTGTCTACCGAATCGGTTGTTTTTCGGTTAAGAATGACTTGAGTGAGTTATTGCGGCTACCGATTGAATTGTTCGTAGAAATATGGAGTGATCGTTTATTGTGTGAAAAGGAAATTATAATGGGTTACTTTTTAGTAGAACTGGTTTGTATATTGTTAAATGTAAGCTATCTACGCAGCCCAGCAATGTCGAGCGCATTCGAGAATTGCATGGGTGACTTTTAATGGCGAATTTATTGCACGTCCTGTTTTGACTTAATAACAACAGAGATTCGTGGCAGAGTATCTCTGTTATTTGACATTAGATCCTTGGTCGACCAACAGCATCGCTATGGCTCTGTTATTTGACATTAGATCCTTGGTAAACCAACAGCATCGCTAT
This sequence comes from Pyrgus malvae, assembly GCA_911387765.1. NCBI lineage: Eukaryota > Metazoa > Arthropoda > Insecta > Lepidoptera > Hesperiidae > Pyrgus > Pyrgus malvae. The sequence goes on along the minus strand of OU426950.1, from coordinate 27,906,574 downwards.
GGTCGCTAGCCATAGGTCGGTAGCCATAGCGATGATACAATATACCAGTACATTAATTGCATTTAACAATAAACCAGTTCTACTAAAAAGGAACCCATTCAAATTTCCTTTTCATTGGATATTTTTCCATAATCCATGGGATATTTTTTCAACCTCTTTTTATGTCCCGCTAATGGGTACAGGTCTCTTCTCACCATTATGAGGGATTAATTAGGCCATAGTCTACCACGCTGGCCAAGTGCGGATTGGTGGTGCTATCGAGAAATTATGAGTTTTTCCCTGACATGCACGGCAGTGGAAAACATCGTAATCAATTAACTATCACTATATTTTCCATTACCGTGGAGCAGTGATAAATGCGCACATTACAAATTTCTTTGTCAGAGGTGCGCGCTGAGGCACAATACAAGGAGCGCCTGCCTTTCTGCTGAGGATTTTAAAATGTGTCAACAAGTGTCACTGCTGTGTGTTGAACCTATTTCCACCGTGAAGGGATTCTATTTTGTTTCGAATCGATGGAAAAGTGCAGTTGCCGGCCTGAGTAACATCCCCTTCTATAATTCTAATGTTTTACCGGAATAAAGGTATACCAACCCGTAATGGAGCAGCGTGGTGGAGTATGCTCCAGCCCTCTCCAATAATAGGGAGAGACCCGTGCCCAGCAGTGGTACGCAAAACGTATTTAGGATATTCTGAAGAAAAAACACACTTAAAATATTACTAGCAAAACTTAACCATCTGAACTTCTAACCGCATCCAAAATTGCTTAACTTCGTAGGTCATTCACAAACATAGTTGCGGCAGCTTTGTGCTTTATAATAACCATAATAAAGTATTCTGACATTGTTGTTCACAATAATTATTTTATTATAACAAAGGCCAATCCTTAACTATAGGTACTTCATAAAATAATAATATTATTACTGTGGTAATGAAAACATCGTACATTTTTACGATTTAATTATGATTTCTCATCACTATAACCAAGACCTCATTATCAGAGCGAATTGAAACTTAGGATTAGTTACATAGAGTACAATTTTGGGCAAATATAACGTGATTATGTGTAATTATACTATGTCGCATAGCAAGAGTTACGCTACATACTCCTATACAAAAACTTATGGATTTTTTTATTTTATGAGCTATGTAAACATAGGTGAAGGGACGAGGTGACTAAAAGAGCATTTCTAAGGCTGCGGTCGATGATAGTGGGAATTCAAACCGCCCAATAAGCAACCCCGGAAAGAAGGTCGGTGTGTGCTGACTGCACGCCGCGCCGTCGTAAAAACCTGAGGCTTCATCGCTTTTCCAAGATGGGCCTCCCCAAGCTCTATGGCCACTGGGTGGGTTTTAATACGTTACTCATAACCCGATATTTCTCCCAGGATACGCGGGTATGTTTTGACCTTCTTCCGATGACAAAAACAAACAAATTTAGCAATCCATCCATCCATCCATCAGCCCTTTAAAGTCCACTGCTGGAAATAGGCCTCCCCTAACGTTCGCCACTCCTCCCGGTCCTGGGCCTTCTGAATCCAGCGACTAATTGCTATCTTCTTCAGGTCATCAGTCCACCTCGTTGGAGGGCGGCCTGTACTCCTTTTCCTCCTATTCAGCAATAGCCAAGTTAAAACAATGGACTCTGTCGATGCCGGTTTAAACCTAGCGCGCATCTCAAAGGAAGAAAGTTATTTATGTAATTATCAGTGCTCTTTGGTGAGAGAAAACATTTCCCATCGCTACATAAAATTTGTTAATGGCACATTTAGTTCAAATTAGTTGGAATGCATTACATGAAAACTAAATTTGTGTGAGTGTGTGTGTGTGTGTAAACGTCTGTTTTAAGGCTATCGCTGATCTTTGAATAATAAATCCCTGATTTTTATTTATTTAAGGACTACAGATAAAGGTTACGGTAATTAATATATTAATATTCGTGTTTATCACTCATGATGCAACAAGTACCGTATTATGTAGTCACTATAAAATATGGCATTCGTAAATAATTACTTATTTATGCAAATAATTTATGTCAATCGTTCGCAATTTAATGTCCGCTATAAATTATAGTGTCAAACACAAGGATATAAAATAGTAATCTTACTTGAATGGCCATTTATTAAAATAAATGCTAATTTCCTTTTGAGTGTAACTCATTCATTACATTTATAGTTTGTGATCATCTTAAAATCATTAAATATTCTCGAATTGCAGATTTATTTATCTCAACAGAAATAGATTTGATTCATAATAAGTAATTAATAGTTACGTTGCTTAATTTCTTTAACAACGAAAATCGCGTTTATTAAAGTGGAATGTTTATATAACGTCTTGTAATGTTTTCATTTTATTGATTTATTTACTTTAATCGTCAATCGTTTTGAAGTCATTAAGAAAGTAAAACAAAATAATTATGAGAAATCCCTCTTATATTTACCTTGCCTTTCATTTCATAGTTGTTATAAAATATAATTTAAGTAAGTACAGTGGGTTTATTATCGTTATTATTCTATTCTTTTATTATTTTATTTCTATTAATTCTATTTTACAGCATAAATAATCCTGGTGTGGGGCTGTGAGTGTGTGGCGTTTTGCTGGATCTATTCTGCTGGCAAAAATTAAATAAACTCTAGTGGTACCCGGCTCAGCTCCAAAAAGGATTTGGTTTTTTATTATCTTAAAGAGATTTCATGTTACTGTCAAACAAAAATATAAAACAAATAATGAGATGAGTTTTTGGCGGGAAGTCGAAAAATACATATTGTGCTCTTGTTTTATTTTCATTTACTTGGTGTATTTTTGAGTTATATCGGATAAAGTTGATGGCATTTTGTTTGATATAGGTTAATTACAGTGCACGAGTGTTTGTGAAATATAATAACAGTGCTAAAATATGTTTTTTCTGCTTGCCTCCAAAATTCCATCGGACACGTTCTAGTAAAGTAGCCATCGATTAACTTGAATGTTTGGACTGACTGTGTCAAAGTTTAGAAAGACACGGCATGAAATACAAACGTTTGACAGGTTGGAACAATTTATATGGGAAAACGACTAATAAATAAAAAAAAATTAAGAAAACATTTTCCAGTGGACCAAATTGTGAATCTAAGACATTCTGAAATCTCTTTGAACACACACACAAAAAAATTTAAAATCCGTCCAGTCTTTTAGGAGGAGTTCAGTGACATACAAACGCACACAAGAAATAAATACATGTATGTAAGGCACATTGGGATGTAGCAAACAAAACATCACTAAATCAATGTTTATTATCTACTTGGTGTCGAGTTACATCGAACACGAATATAATTTGTATTAGCTATCATGTTACGTCAAATACTTAAGATTTTATTTTACATAGCATCTGAAAAGGTCACTGTACTTTATTTTGTTCATATTGTGATAATATATTAAATAAAAAAACGACTGAGCAACTATGTTCAAAGATTCATAAACGACATTAGTGATCACCTGAATAAATAAATTAAGAGTTCTTATAATGGTCTAGATTTTTGTATCTTTGGTTTTGTATGTGTGCATGGTACCCACGAAACAGGGCATTCTGTCGTTTAGATATGAGTCTCAAGTGAAGTTATTTCTTTTTAGGGACCAAAGTTATGAGTAATATTCCTCATGTAAGTACAAGTTGCATCGCCCTACGAAGAAGCATGGTTAAATTTCAACATTTTTTATAAAAAGAGCTGAAACCAATGTTTATCATTATCCACTTTATGTAAAAGAAAAATGAATTCTTATTTAAATTGTGCATGGAGATGGACCAATAATAGTGAGAGACCCGTGCCCAGCAGTGGGACGCAAAAAGGGTTGCATTCATATAAATTGTGCAAGTATCCAAACTATGTATTAAAATTTACTACTTTATCTTAAACAGATTCAGACAAAAATTTTAATTGATCGCCTTTTATAAATTAAAATTAAAATATTTATTTATTTATATTTCGGATTAGTTCCGATCGTCAGCTTTGGGTACCCATATCACAGGGTGTTTGTACACTGAGCGAAAAAAAAAGTTAGCGGAAAAAAACTACACATTGATTTTCAGATAACAATAACACACTGTTGTCTACTTACTTTAAACATTGGACTTCACATTGTCTTCGGCCGTTAATCGCATTGCTTAGATTTATTAACACACTGAAACATTACTAACGTTACTTACATATGTTACACTATATTAGAGGAAACTCGATAGTGAAATGATTGTTGATGCTATTATCGATATTATTCTCAACTCGAGTGGTACGTTTGGAGTACTCATATTACATCGACAATTTGATTTAGAAAATAGGGGTGTCACGACTGAACTTTTTCTCAGTTCTTATAGTTTTATGCAAAAAACAGAATTTAAATACTTACATGGAAATTGACTTGATATACTTGAAGTATAAAGATGAAATTTGGCAGAAAAGTAATTTACATTTAGTAGACGTCTGCTGAGAACAGAATTTACTACAGGGCCAGATAAAGGAGGTCAAAAAGCTCACGCAAGTTTTTATGAAAGTCCTTCATTTTAAGTGCTACAAACTTGAAATTCGGCAGATAAATAAATCAAAATGAGCAAGTTGTCCAGATTTATATTATACCTGTTAAGCTAAAAAGGGTAAAATAAGGAATAATAGTTTGGGCTGCTCAACTGTACGGAGAAAATACACTTAACGCTTAAATTATGATCTATCTTACGCGGATGAAATCGTGGTCAAAATAAAAAATAACTATCACAAACTTATGTATACGAACCTAATAAATTAGTTAATGTTTTTTTTATTGTATCTGCATTTCATTTTTAGAAATAAACCTACATATAGTATATATAATATGATACGGCCGAGGATCGTATACCACCACATAACAACAAATGGGCCTCTACGTGTTGGACCTATGTCCCCACGCTAGCTTTCCGAATGACCGCGTCAAATAACATCTTCGACCCGTGATCCTTATGGAGAAATACAAATAATAATATTAATTTATTAATTTAATATTGTTTTACATACTTCTTGAAAAGATCCATCAAAACAATGAAACGAAAATGTTGATAGCCCTGTAGCATCCAATGCTGTTAAGTTACTTGATAGTGATAATTTTGAAAGAATCTCGGAGCACACCCAAATTGTACGACTTGATGAGGCGTTAATGATAATTTAATGACTGTACTTTACCACCAAACTTGATGTTGATGGTAAAACGTTTTCTAAAGTTACAAAGAAAGTAGGTAACGATAAAGGAGGTATGTATATAAGGAACGGTTAATTCTAGTTTAAAATATAGCTGAGTAAAAAAAGCCTGAAAATGAAAAATAAAATTAAAATACTTTATTGTTGACTATTTACATGCATAAAATAAGATGTTTAAAATCATTATTGGAGTTTTAAATAGTCTGCCATATCCTGGGATACAATGATTATTAATTAAAATTAACTTAAAATAAGTATTTTTTTAAGATCCGTAAAGAATAATCTTAAATAAAAGATTATCGGCTTTTGATGCCTACATACCGAGAGAGAAAAAATCGGCAGAAAAAACTCTCAAGCATTGTTTAGAGTAATAGTTTATATTTGACGCGGAATTTCTCCATACCATTACCAATACTCAATACCATTTTATTGCACGTTTCACGATGATGATGATGCTGATGCTGATGAATTTCAAAAAATTCAATACTATATATTCGTTTAATACAAAAAATACAAAATATTCGTTTAATTAAAGTAATTTTTTCTCGATCATTGCCTTTAGGTGCCCGTTTAGGCTAGATGTTGAGCTGAGAGGAAAGGCAGCAGAAAAAACTTCCAGAAGCACTGTTTTAAAAAATAAAACATATCAGAATTGCAATAGGTCGATAATAGGCACACGTGACAGCTGTTCGTGTGATGACACTATCACTATCTAACTCTCTTTAAACTATCAAACTGGAGTTTTGGCGGGAAGTCGAAAAAGACATATTGTGCTCTTGTTTTATTTTCATTTTCTTGGTGTATTTTTGAGTTATATCGGATAAAGTTGATGGCATTTTGTTTGATATAGGTTAATTACAGTGCACGAGTGTTTGTGAAATAGAATAACAGTGCTAAAATATGTTTTTTCTGCTTGCCTCCAAAATTCCATCGGACACGTTCTAGTAAAGTAGCCATCGCTTTACTTGAATGTTGGACTGACTAGACTGATTGATTACTGACGACTTACTGACGACTTGCTTACTTTGTTTCATTGAAACTGGCAAAAAATTGATGCAAAAATTATACTTGATGCTGGCAGTATGCACAGAGTTTGCGATGCCATAATTGAAAAAAAAACTATCAAATTCAACTGTCGTTGAATCAATATCTCTTATTACAACCGGACCTACATCAAACCTATTACAAACCTCTCAGTTCCCTGGGTGTTAACTAAGAACAGGTAACCTTCTAATGAAACAAACAACTACGTTACCCATCAATATTACTAACAAATCATACACGATAAATGATGTATAGAGGCCTACCGCTGTGATGAATAAGGCACATGTTTCACTGACAGAGAGACGCGTTCCTAATAATAAATAATAAACGATAAATAATTCGATTGAGTCACCCTGACTGATGAGATCTTGGCGAATTTGAAAATTTTTAGATTTAAGTGAGTACTTTTATTTATTAATAATATTTGCATACCTTACTGAGGTAAATATGGCGGACTATTAAATGTATAAAACAACTTCTGTAATACCCATATTTGCGCAAATAAATCATTTGTCTTTGTCTTTGTCTTTGAAAATGAAATGCCTGAAAATCTTAGATTTAATCTATGCTGAAAACACTTTTCTTTCATTTTAGTTTACTTGAGAGTTAAGTAATAGTTATTTATTTTGGTGAAATACCTACTGTTTATGTTGTATATTTTTTCATTAAAAATAACTTTTTAGACATTGTATCGCTTTATGTTAATCCATACTAAGATTATATATTCGAAAGTAACTCTGTCTGTCTGCTACGCTATCCCGCTTAAACTACAGAACCAATTTTAATGAAATTTGGAACACAGATAGAGTGGATATTGGGAAAGATCATAGGATGGCTTTTATCCTACGGGAACCTTCAAAATGATTCATGCGGGCGAAGCCGCTGGCGGAAGGCTAGTTTTATATAAAACTTCATCAACTTTAACATTCCCCTGTGTGGGAAAACATCGTCTATATTCTTCTTCATTCTTCATACCATGTCGATCGACTTTTTAAAAACCAATTGTATTAAAAATAAATAGTCACTACATAAAGTATTTCATTCAATATAGTCGTAAAAACTCAAATTCTTTGTTCCTTTTCTAGAAGCATGACAAAAAAAATGGGATTTCAGTTGACACGTCGATGACAATAAGCATAACGACATCTCAACTCCCAAAGTTAACGCCGACAAAGATACCACAAAGTTCAGAGAATAAACCCTGCGGTCACCCTTGGACATTAGCGAGAGGACACGAACCCGATCCTCGTGACACGCCGATACCTTGAGTTTGTCGAACAAATACAAAATCCTAACGAATACCTATGGTATTGACAATCGGCCCTTCTGGGAAAGTTGTCGAGCGCAATTTTAACGTGTTTACGCTAAAGATCGTCGGTTGACGTCGCGTAAAGGAAGACAAATATTTGTGGGCGGGCGGTCTAACCGTTTTTGTAATTCTGTGGAAACAGTCTTCGTTTGCAGCTACTAGTTTTTGTTGGGTCGCGGTGTTAATATGGTATGCTCGACTTGTTCTTACAACATTGTCTAACAAGCAAAAGATGGTCTTTGTTTCCTTCTGATTTTCTTAATCCTGCAATGGATTTTTGGGTTTTTGTAAACAGATTCGCAATTCACGCTAAATTACGCTTCGACATTTAGGAAATAATTTATATTTATATTTCTTTATTTAATCAAACTTGTAATCATTGTATAGCTAGAATATTCAGTTTTTTATTTGTTATTGGTATTATTCTGTGTCATCGAAAGATAAATATGACATCATGGCATCGAGATACTATGTACTGGTGCGTAAGGTATATAGTTTCTCAATCCATAATAGCTATAAATTATAAACTACAAAACAAAAGAAAAATAATAACATGGCAATGCAATTTCTGGTTCCTACAAAATTTAACTTACAAACAAATATTAAAAGCTAAGTTCCTGGGAGCATGTTTTACAAATTCTCGGTAGTTGATTATTCTTGGCAGCAAACTCGCAGAATAAAGACGTTCGCTAACAATCCTAAACTGTACCCACCGCCGAACAAACAAGCATCTAAAGCGCATTTTAGCGTATTTACCAACAACTAAACACCAAGTTTCTTCTCTGATTAGCGATAGCGCACTAAAATATGCGAGCAAACACGACCGACTCGATAATTTATTAATATGCCCAAACGCAGTGTTTACACGACGCCTTAACGGACTTGCCGAAGAATTTCTTGAACATGATATTTGTGCAAGCAATTCAAGACCTTCGTTAATGTGTGTTATATGATATATTAGCATGTACCATTTAAACAATGACGAGAATTCTCAAAGTTTCGAAGTAAACTCAAATCTATACCCATTTACATAAAACTACAAGTTGCATATCAACTAACTTAGAAAGCTGGTAAAGTTTTTCTTATTGAATCCTAAGACTTCATTTCAATAACAACATTTAATTTAGGATCGCATAAATGCGGTTATGCTAACGGCTAAAGCAATTATTTGAATACACTACAGTAATGTGGTTTTAGCAAATAATTAGCAACTAGACAGAATATTTGCATGTATTTGTCAAACCTCAATATTAACATAAGCTAAAATCGTAATGCTAATAGCTGTTTACGTTTGAAGGATATTTTTGGCATGACATGGTTACCTAAAGATGGTATATTTTATTTGCCGATGTGGATGTTGGTCAAGGTAGGATCCTTAGACCACTAAAGTTTTTATAATTATAGAAGCAGCAATAAATTTATAGAGATCCGTTATTGCTAGCGAATGTAATATTGTTTAATTTTGTGTTTATTCATTGGATCACTAATTATTAAGTTAAATGCACTATACCAATTTTAATACCAAAATAATAGGGATAAACTAACAAATAAAATAAAAGAGTGGCGTGTAAGCCCAAGTATAAAACAATAATCGTTTATTAGAAATCAACACGAAATTAAAAAAGTACATTGTGTTGATCTAAAACTAAAATTGGCGTAAACTTAACGCACCAGACCGTAATTTTCAGTGTTGTAAAATGGAAAATCGTAAAAGCCGGACAAAGGACACGAAAAAGAGAAACAGGCCTACAGGGTCACATACGAGACGCAAAGGCTTCGAAATCGATTAAACTTGGCCACTTTCACACTTCTCTATTTTCAGACGTCATAAAACACGGGTGTCTTTTATTGCTCCTTTTTGGGTGTTCTCACTCAGCTACTGATTCATTTTAATGTTGTTTTACAAAGATTTTTAGTTTCAATTTAATTTAGAACACATAATATATCTAGTATTTTACTAACATTTTCTTTTTTATACAAATACATAATTGATTGAACTGCGATGTTTTGACCAATATTCATTTTTATATAAACTTTTATTACAGTAAGAAAATTTATATTTTGTTAGTTAATACCACATAATCAGCATCAGTCAAATACCAAATAATGACAATCGTCAAACAGTGACTAAGTTTACTTAGTAGCTTATTCTCTATTTTAACTTAAATCTATACAAATAAATAAAATTGGAGTATTATATTAAAATAACCGCTTTTTACTACATGTTACGGTACGTATACAAAAATATTTTTTACAATTTTTGTCTGTCTGTTTGTTCCGGCTTATATCTGAAGTGGTTTGACCAATTTTGACGGGACTTTTACTGGCAGCTGATGTAATAAGGAGTAACTACTATAATTTTAGAAAAAAAACGGCAAATTGTTTGTAAAGTAGGTTTATGATCGAGATGTTTACGTGATAACGTCCGCACGAGAAAATCTCCATTCGTTTGTATGCCGCTAGAGTGAGAGAGACGGAAGATCGGTCCACTCACTCGAACGCTATGCCAGCCTCCGCTCGTGAGGATTCCGCGTGACAAGTTTCACGGAATGACTGGCAGCGCTCGAGATGAGACGGGAGATCGGTCCGTCTCTCTCTCGTTATACCTGCGATCGCGCTCGTGAGGTTTTGGTGTGACACAAGTTTCTGAACATGTCACCCGACTAAAACGATTTTAAAGACGTTATCACATCAAAATCTAAAACTTAAGTCCACGCGGACGAAGTCGTGGGCGGTTGCTAGTGTAAAATAAAATAAAATTGTTGCTGCATCTATCTACATACAACCCAAGCCTGAGTTTTTCCTAAAGTCTTTTGCAAAGGCGCTGTTACTCCGAAGGCTGATGATCACCTCTGGTAAATCTAGCCGGCCATCACGGCTTTCTCGGTGGAAACGCAAAATAGTATCTTCACGTCGCATAGGTACTTCCGAGCCTTGTAAATTTTACCAACTATTAAATGTAATAATAAACAACCATTGACAGTAAGGACGACGGAGTTCAATTTACGCTGTAAGTAGAAAAGCTATTTCCTAGCATCACACTGAGGACTACGTCCCTAACTAGCCGCAAGGGACCACTACAATGGCTATTGGAAATAAAATGCGTTTACGAGCCAAAGTCTTTTATAGTTTACACAATATTTCTCCTGATTTCGGCAATAACATTAACACTGAAGAATTTTTGGAGAGAGATCATAGTCAGTAATTGAGTGATGTAGTTTTAAAGTGTTTCGAATTATAGTAAGTAGGGATAGCAGAAGTAGTCTTAGCAAAAATCAAAATCAATGTTAATCCATACTAATATTATAAATTCGAAAGTAACTCTGTCTGTCTGTCTGTCTGCTACGCTTTCTTGCTTAAACTACTGAACCGATTTTAATGAAATTTGGAACAAAGATAGAGGGGACCTTGGGAAAGGACATAGGATAGTTTTTATCCTACGGGAACCTTTAAACGAGTCCACGCGGGCGAACGCGCTCGCGGAAGACTAGTATAATTATATACGAGTACAATGTCAATTACAAAAACATGCATCGGATTTTTGTTTTTGGGAAATATGTAGTTGTGTTAGGCAATCTTGATACTTTCAATTATTGGATGAAATAAAATGTTGCATATAGCAATGAAAATTTGATAAACGGAAAATGTAGTTTTTATACTAAATGACCTTTTTCTCTTTTTTCTTTGACTGTAAACCCTCTTTTTCCATACTACTGACCACTAGTCTTTGCAAAATGAGGGTAGCGGGGGGAGGGCGTAAGCTTACACAACAATGCTTCCTCAATTCGAGTTGATTTTGTCAAAATTATTTACGGAAAAAAGAAAATTACTTGATTTAAGTACTAAATCCAGACTTCGGTTCAAAGATCTTTATTTCTCATTAAGACATATTGTCACTTACATGAGAACATAATATTTAAATGTAACAAATAATAATCGTCCAGTGCGGGTACATAGTAAAATAATCTGTTAGTTTTAACAAAACGAGGTAATCACAAGCTGTGGTCCAAGTTAAAAACTTAAAGATGTGTTGCAAGTGTATGAATAATTTATTTTTAAAATGTTATAAATTCGAAAGTAACTCTATCTGTTACGTTTTCCCGCTTAAACAACTGAATTTGCGTTAAATTAAGATCACAGATGAAGTGGACCTTGAAAAGGACATAGGATGGTTTTTATCCTACGGGGACCCATAAATCGAGTCCACGCGGGCGAAGCCGCTGGCGGAAGGCTAGTACATTATATGCTTAAATCGCCATTTTAGATTATCAAAAACATTCATTGAATACAGCATTTATATCGAATACCGTGATAAGTACTCAAAATGATAGTCAATGCTGGCCTCTAAAGTTAAGGGTGGCAAAACAAAACATGGAGGCAATTTAGCCAACCGCCGCAGGTGTCAGTTTTTAATAAAGCCTCGATCAGTCGCCGGCCGGAAGCGCTGCCATGGCGCTCTTCCGCCGGAAATGGAGCTCACAGCGCCCTCTGTGCGCCGGAAGTGACTTAGCCCGCAGCTACAAGGGACCCAGACAAAGTGCGATTTTCCTACCCGTAATACCTCGTTTATTGCGGGTAGGAAAGCTGCATTTCATCTGGGCTTATTAAACTGTTTCTAACTTTGTTTTTCAGTTTCTACTAGCGTTGATGGCGTTGAGAGTTGAGCTTTAGGATTCCTTTAAGTGTTATGGCCATATTCCCGTTAATTTCGACACTTTAATTTTGATGTTTTTTTTTCTCAGTGTTAATGAATATAAAAGAAGAAAGTTAATCTTAAAAAAGACAAAATCAATATTTACTTGAAGATGTACTCGTACACACTTGTATAAATTAGACAGATATATCAATTAGATGTTTTTACATATATATTTATATAGTATATATAAAGTATATTTATATATATTTTATATAGATATATAGATTAGATATTTTTTTGACAGTCCCTTTAGCCTCGGGATTAAGAATAGAGCTACCGTATCCCCTGCCTGATCGTAAGATGCGACTAAAAGGGGGGCTTCCGGGGTTGCGGACAGTGAGAGTTGGAGCTCAACCCGTTCAGCCAGCAGCCCCGGAAAGGACGGCGTTGTGTACGTGGCCGCATGCCGCTGTGAACAGCCCGTTAGGGGGTGCCGAGCTTAGGGGACACCGGTGCGTTCCACCGAAGTCTCCCCCAAGCGCAAAGGCAGGCCACCGAGGGGTTTTTAGTGCGGTACAAATCTCACATGACTGGGTGTTTTTGTATTATATGTATATGTCTTTGAATCCTTTAATGTAATATAAGCAGTCAAAATGACAATCCGCTTCCAAAGGCCAATAAAGTGAGAGTGATAAAAAAAACATGCAGGCAATTTGGCCAACCGCCGCAGGTGTCAGTTTTTAATAAAGCCTCGGTCAGTGCTAGCCGGAAGCGCCGCAAAGCGCTCTTCCGCCAAAAATGTAGCTCGCAGCGCCCTCTGTGCGCCGGAAGTGACGTCGCGCTTTTCTACCCGCAATGAACGAGGATATTAAACTGTTTCTAGCATGTTTTTCAGTTCTACTTTGATGGCGTTGAGAGTTTTGTGATTGCTTGAAGCATTTTGGATTTGGCTTTTGTTGTTCTTTTCGAAGTTTTAATTAACATAGAGACGAAATTTTGTCAGCATACATAATCGCCATTAAAATTTATGGTAATCTTAATAAAAGCTATGTAAGCAGTCAGTCCTGGATGTTAGAAATAATGTTTAACAGCTGCTGATAACAGCGGTTAAACATTGTAGGAGGCCTTATGGACCACTTTAAAACATCCGACAGCAGGTTGGCTACTTACCCCCATTTTCACTAACCCGAATTGGAGCAGCGTCTCCACGCTTCCCCCAATCCTCCACCAACCCGCATTGGAGCAGCGTGGTGGAGTAAGCTCCAGGCCTCCTCAATAATGGGGAGAGACCCGTGCCGAACAGTGGGACGCAAAAAGGGTTGCAGCCTACCACGCTTATGCTTCAGACCTCCTCAATTGACGGAAGAGACCCGTGCCCAGCAATGGTACGCAATAAATATTAGACAATAAAATGTACTAAAGGTGGGCTGTTCTCGCAATCGTCCTTTAAGCTTATTTATTCTATCACAAGTAAGTAAATATCGAAAAGAAAAATATCTGTCATTTATTATTTGATTAATAGTTTTTCTCTTCTCTGAAGGTGAAAGTTGAAGCTTTTTTTTTCGCGTCGACCGAAGAAATTTTAATTCAAATTAACGACTCGCGTGGCACAATGGATACCATGCCGGACTGCCAATCGAGGGGTCCCGGGTTCGATTCCTGGCGAAACAGAAGTTTGAATGATGAATTTAAATTTCTGTTCTCGGTCTGGGTGTTTGTGTTCCTGTCTTTGTACACCCTATGTCGTGGGTACCATGGACATGGTACCCACGACACAGGGTATTAATTACCTTACTGTGGGGCTATGAGTGTGTAACGTTTATTTATTATTATTATTATTATATAAATTGTATATTTACTGAAAAGTCTATGAGTACCTAATCGAGACGCAGTGATGTAAACTTGTCTAGAATCCTCCCTAAATTCCTCATCCTCGACATTTGCATAGTTTTCACGAAATTTGATGCCCGTTAACCGTAACTGGAATCATTTGCCCTCAAAATAACGAACAGAGCCCTTAGTGTGAGTTTGTAAACGCACAAACGTTACTACTGCGTGAGAGTTAAAATTGGACAGATAGATCTTAACTTGAAAGGAATAAGGTCGATAATTAAATTCTTAACGCAAACGCGATAGTAACGCTTTCGCGTGTGCACACTTACACTAAGGCCTCTGTAGACAAATACGCGTATATATCACGCGCACCGCTGCTGCAGACATATTGGTCTTTTATCTTTTGCGATGTGATTGTGATGCTTTATAACTTCAATATAAAGTTTGCTGTTCCTGACGTGAAAAGCACAAAGCTTTTATAATACTCTGCACTAATTCTAAACTTGAGCACTAAAAGTTAAAGCAAATCAAAGCAAAGTTTTTCAGTGGGAAATGCGGTGGACAGACTTAAGTACGAGTACTTCGTACGTATTGAGTGTTCATACTGAATACGTTTTCCTCCGTCAAATAGGCAGTGTACCCGTGATATCACGTACGTGAGGTCATCTTTGTTGCAATGAATAATCTGTATAAGGGCATGCAAGTGATAAATAGCGTCGCTTTGATCCCTTAAATAATTATGTCCGTAACTACATCCGTTGTGACCATTTTTTATGTAAAACTGAACGTATGACTGCGTGATAAATCCCAACAAGTTCGGATTGAATTCGGACGTCGTAAGTAAACGTACGTATACGCACTGATTGCATGCAGTGTGAACGCTCCCATAGTCCTTGGAAGGTCGGGATCATTCGTGCGTAGTCGTACGTTTACGCGCGTATCAAATTCGGATGAAATCGTATCCAAAGTAAGCACAGCCTTACACTCATTTCTCCACACTGCCCCCACATTACTACAAGGTTTATCTGTGTTGTGGGCATCATGGATAAACACAAAGACATAAACATAAAGACCCAGAACAAGAACAGATACTGAAACTCATAATTCCAATTTCTGCGCGTCGAATTGAAAACGTGACCCTTGTTGGGCAGTGCTAAGTGTGGCATGGTAACCGTCACACCGTACGGTATCATAATAATATAATAATACATCTATAACAGTAATATAGTACCTATATAACATAAAAATTATACAGTTTTTTGTTACTAGTATAAACTTACCTAAATTTATCCCTGAAGTGCTTTTGTCCTTGAAATTTGCATAGTCATCACGAAATTTGATGCCCCTTTATTTTAACTGGAAATGTTTGCCTCCAAAATCACGAACAGTAGACAAATGCGTGACGTATATGTCACGCGCACCGCTGCTGCAGACAGATTGGCTCTTTTATCTTCTGCACTGTAATTGTGATGCTTTATAACTTTCATATGACATGGGGAGTGTTATATCGAAATTATGTAACACTAGCTTTTCGGAACTAAGCAAAACGGGCGCGGTCGGCTGTGAGATGGGTGACCGCTGGTGGCAAAAAAATTTCATGCGCGTTTCCGTGCTTCGGAGGGCACGTTAAGCCGTCGGTCCCAGTTGTTGTCGATAGATCGTTAAACCTTGTCGGAGGCCTTATGGGCGATTTGAAAACATACGACAGCGGGTTGGCCACTTACCCGCATCTCCACCAACCCGCACTGGAGTAGCGTGGTGGAGTAACCTCCAGGTCTCCCCAATAATGGGGAGTCCCAGCAGTGGGCCGCAAAAAGCGTTGCAGCCATAGCTTTTCGCCAATGGTTCCACCCATGTGGACTACGTACACGTTTTTTCCCATAAGAATGATATAATTCTCCCCGGGATAAAAGTAGCTCCAAACTACACTAACAAACTACAAACTACAAACAAACACACTTTCGCATTTATTTATGATATTCATATGGATTTATAATATGAAAAGCATATTTAATACTCATCACTCTTTATTATCGTAAAGCAATTCTAATGTGTTTTAGTGGACAAGTGCAGTTACTGGCCAGATTTCCAAAAGGCGAACATCAGCCTAAGATGTGATGTTTTATAACTCCAATCTAACATTTCTCTGCTACTGATATGAAAAGCACAAAGCATCTCTGCGCCCATCTTTACCGTAAACCGAATAAAGCACTTCTATTGCGTTCCGGTGGAAAATTTGTCAAGTGACTAATTTTATGACGTCACAAATCATTTTCTCGTACAAACTGTATGAGGATGTATGAAGAAGAATTCACAGCTCATTATAAGTATCTTAGTTGATTTGGTAGTTCAATACCGCATTCCTTGTCTCAGTAGGACAAAGACAAAGAAAAATAGAGGCAAAGGTGTTTGCTGTTCCAATTTACGAACAGGATATGTTTCAATTGCACATCGCCGCTTCCACAGAATACCAAATAGTACAGAAATGCGTAAAACAAACAAATTGGCTCCTTTATCTTTAGCGTTCCACGTCTTCTGCTCATCTGTAACTGTAGTCAGTCACAGATGATTGCGATGTTTTATAACTTTGATCTAAGATTTGAATTCATTCAAAAGTTTAAGTTATATACAATCCAGTAATCATGTTTTTTAATATATTTTATAATGCTAGACACACGTTTCGTCTCTGGATTGAACGCGATTTATTTCATAGTCTACCAAGAGCTTAGAGCATCAAGGTATGACAGGCATGACACCCGTGAGAGGATTGGCCTTTACGGGCGAACCCCCTTGGCACAAAAGTTATGTATCGAAGCGAGGCGCTATGCCATCTCTACTGAAGGGTGAGTCAGTAACTTTGATGCTCTAAGGTTCGATACGTGGCCAGTGTGGTCACTGACTACGTGTAGGTCGGTGGACATATAAACCTGAAACATATTTTAGTATTATAATATAGTATATCGCATTTACGTTTAGGCCAAATAGCTAAAATCCGTGCAAAATTTCCGTAACAAAATATAGAGTAGTGTACAGAGCATAATATTGATTTAAAATTTAAAAATCGACTAGCCTTTCTATAGTTCAAATATTAGGACAATCTTTTCAATTTCGAATTAAATTAGTCAATAGTAGTACGTATGTAATATGTATAATAATACCTAGTCTTAAGTAATGTTCAACTGCAATCAGCTACGTCCACGGAATACCAAACAGTACACAAATTCGTGAAACAAACAAATTGGCTCTTTAATCTTCTGTGTTCCTGTTGTCTCTTCTACCATGTTTTATAACTTTGATCATATTATAAATTAATATTATTATTAAATTATTATTATCATTTTCTGAATTTGAACACACATATAAAGGTCAGATTTAGTATGATATTTGTTTTAGACAATAAATAACTATAATCTTTGAATGATTTGATGATTCGTAGCCGTTCCGTTCCGTAGTATTAGTGTAGTCGTTCCGTAGCCAAATGGCAAAAAACGGAACCCTTATGGATTCGTGATGTCTGTCTGTCCGTCCGTATGTCACAGCCACTTTTTTCCGAAACTATAAGAACTAAGAACTATACTGTTGAAACTCGGTACGTAGATTTATTCTGTGAACCAAATTAAGATTTTTACACAAAAATAGAAAAAAAGCAATAAATTTTGAGGGTTCCCCATACTTAGAACTGAAACTCAAAAAAAAATTTTGTGTTTAAAAAATGTTTATTTTTTTTTATGATTGGATTTTTCGATTGTTTCGCAGTGTATCGTTTCTGAAGAGCATACTTTGAAGGTGATAAAATAAATTTGGATGAATAACAAACATTTTGTGTATTTGATCTTTTCCCGGTAGGTACTTTCTTGACAGAGTAGTATATCAAAGGCAAAATAACTATAATCTTCTTTGAAAATTCATATAAAAATCTAATAACGACGCAGTTAACGTTATTTGATCATAAAGTACCCACGCAATCGCATATTACATAAAATATACAAAGCAAGCATTCCTCAACTATCAGACTCCCTAGTTTGGTAAGCATTTCATAGCCACGTATTTAAAGTGCCATAAGTATGGATTAGTCAATAAAACACGTCTCATACAAAGTTGTCCACGTCTTAAGTTGGAAATACATCTCTATTCCCTTAAATATCGAATTTACGGTCTGTCGTAAACTGTACTTCATGAATATGTATCAATAAATTAAGAATGTTATCGAGTCCAAGCGCTCATGATGTATTTTGAATGTATGCTTTAGGCAAAATGAAAACATTAAAAACATTTTATTATTATGAGCTTTACAGTACTAATATGAAACCGAGAAAGTAGACAAAGACAAAGACATTTATTTGCACAAATATGGGTGTTTACAAAGTTGTTTATATATATTTAGTTCGCCATATTTACCTTCATGAGGTATGCAAATATACAATGATAAAAATATAAAAGGAAAAAACTAAACTATAATACAATTACGAAATGTACATTTACATCTATTTTACTATTATTTTTATTTGTCCCATATTGCGCGTTTTATAAATTAAAATAAAAATATTTATTTATTTATATTTCGGAACGGTTCCGATCGTCATCTTTGGGTACCCATATCACAGGGTGTTTGTACAATGAGAGGAAAAAAAGCCGGCGGAAAAAAAACCTCCCAGGTTTTTATGGAATTCCTTTATGCCGTTTTATCGTTTATGAAATTTGCGCTAGGATAATAAAATTATATACTGTACTAGTGAGTGACGTTGTCCTGCCTTAAAAGAGGATTTGTTTTCTTATTATCTTAAAGAGATTTTATGTTACTGTGAAACAAAAATATAAAACAAATAGTGACATACGTCCTGTTATTGTGACTGTGTCAAAGTTTAGAATGACACGGCACGAAACACAAACGTTTAACAGGTAGGAACAATTTATATGGGGAAACAACATATAATTAACTAGTTGTGCCCGCGACGTCGTCCGCGTAGATAAAGACTTGTACAAAAGGCTTGATTAGACTTGGATTATTTGTTCCTCCTCTTCCTTAGTCGTTTACTCTTGTCAGAGTGGTCGTTGCTGATGAGGTTGCAATTTCGTTCGTGACCGCTTGCCCTCCACTGTCCCTTGGATTATTGTTAATTACCTTTTATGAAATTACTTATGATACAAAAGTTCATATTATTATGTTGAGTAGATACATTATTCCTGAGTCCTTACAATTCTTACTGTACTCCTCTTATAATATCGACTTTTCAGTCGTTATCATCAGTTTCTCTTTACAAATTAAACGTATTGTAATAGCCTGTTTTTAAAGTGTTTAGATAGTACTGCTGTGCCCGCGGAAAGGATCATTATAATTAAATAATTTGTGCTGCAAATAATGCATAGATTCATTATCATTATGTAACTTAAATATATTGCAGAAAGGTGGTGAAATGTCTACGCTATGTCAGGCGTGGTTAGTAGTTGGGAGTCAAATTCTTGGTTGCTTACACGTTGGTTGCAATTGTCGTTAACATACTGTCGTTCATACTTAATGGAGGTATTTTGAGCGATTTAAAAATTGCGACAGCACTTAGGCCACTAACAATGAAGACGTCATCAACCTGAATTGGAACAGCGTGAGAGGATCAGGCCCTACGCGATTAAGAGTCAATTGGTCCTATTAACAACCCTTCACACAGCATCAGAAATAAATATATCGATTACTAATATTATTCTGGGCGTGACCACCATGCCGTGCTGCTGCCGTGACGCTTTAGCATATTAGTGTAACACCAGTGCCAGTACTGCGTATGTATGTAATAGCTCTTATTAAATTAACCACTGAAAACGTCTGCTCATTTCAATAAAATTTTTTTAGACCCTCGGCAACTGCTTATTCGTTTATTCGAAATCACTTTTTTTATAAATAAACCGAACAAAGAGGCAGAAAGGCCGCGTGGTTAAGCGATCACTGTCGCCTATGGAAACGGGCAACCCCAGCGGAGCCACCCGTGCACTGCCGGCTTTCAAGAAGAGCTTTCTTTACAGCTTTCTTCTTTCCACCTATGTCAAAGTCCACTGGAAATGCCTCAGCTGGAAGGTTGTCCCATAACTTACACATCCGTTCAAACATCAAAAGGAGCGTGCAAAGCGGCCTGTGGCACTTTAACCTTCGACTGGTGGTGTAATCATGATATGGTGACGTAGCTATCATTTTGAAAAGATCACTCAGCATAGTAAAGTCGGTAGAACACTTTGATTTTTTTTACGTTTCACACTGATAGCGCCAGAGTAGGGTAAATATACACTGTGTAATGGGTACCATGAGACACACAGAGACAGAAATACAAACACTTAAACCGAGAACAGAAAATTAAACTCATCATTCAAATTTCTGCTTCGCCGGGAATCAAACTCGAGACCCTTCGATTGGCAGTCCTGCATGGTAACCATTGCGCCACGCGAGTCCAGGCGCGGTCGCAGCCTTCAATTTTGGGGGGGGGGGGGGTCGCCAAGAAATTTTGGTGGGGGGTCACTAAGAAATTTGGGGGAAGAGGTGTCTCAAATTGGCTTGATTCGCCTTCCATCTATCTACGCATGAGTGAGGGATTTTGGGGGGGTCATGTCCCCTGTGACCCCCCCCCCCCTGGGACCGCGCCTGCGCGAGTCGATAATTATTATTGTCTATTAAATAAGGTCGATACCAATGATATGTGGATGTAACCACCGCGCCGCGCCTCCATAATGCTCTACCACAATGAGTACAATATCAGCGCCAGTTCCAAAGCTCTCTAAGTTGTTAATTTTTTATTAGATACTTTATTAAGTAAATATACTCGTAATTAATTATTTGAAATAATCTCCACCTATCCACTTTGTATTAGCGTTATTGGGTAAAATAATGTTTATGTAACACCACCTGTAAATCTACCGGTAAAAAGCAATTAAATATGAATAAATGAATAACAACGACATCTATCGTATAGCGTGTAAACTAAATTGTCGATATACCGAATTTGCAACAGATTACTATAGGTCTGAATGTGATCATAGATGTCGGCAGTAGCCTCGTTTTGTTAAGGTTTTGTACATTTTGTATTGAGGATTTCTTTGAATATGTGGTGATATGTATGGTTTATTTAAATATTTAGAGATGAAATCTAGCATAAGTGATTGAAAACTTGCTATCAGAATATTAAGAGATGTTAGTAGTTATCGAAACTTGTGGTGTGACCGCTCGCATTAACTTTATTATAGAGTGCAGGCGTTCATCCATTTCATCATTTTTGAAATTGACGTAACTTTTTTGTTTGTGAACCGATTTAAATAAAACAAACCCTAAATGTTAATCCAAAAAAATACCAATACTTCAGTGAAAACCGCATCCTTCTACGTTAAGCCGTTCCTGAGATTAGCGCGCACAAACGAACAGATAAACAGACAAACAGACAAACAGACAAACAGACAATAATTCTAAAAATCATTGTTTTGGGTTCTATTACGCTAATAAATAGCCCTAGTGACAGTTTTTTTCAAATATCTTCAATGTACAGAAACGGACTTGTTACAGATTTATTATATGTATAGATAAAATAAATAAAACAATTTCCAGTGGAACTAATTGTGAATCTAACTAAACCATCCTCGAATCCAGTTGAACACACAAAAAAAATTCATTCAAATCGGTCCAGCCGTTTAGGAGGAATTCACTGTCAACACACGTACAGAAGAATTATATTTATAAAGATTGTGTTTTTAGGTTAAGATAGATAACATAGTTTTCTTATTACATATAATTTTAAAGGGCATCTAGTTAATATGTATTTTTATTAAAATACACTTAATTATATTAGATTTTTTTAACCGGAGTTGGTTCTTTATCTTTATCTTGGGTAGACGTGTTTTGATATATTTGTGAAAAACGAGATGCCTATTCAAGTACAGGTACGCCACTTACTAAGACACCAAAATAGTTTTAAGAATAATTACCATATGCAATTAGTTAACCATAGGTGCTATTTTATTTACTTAATGGTTTACTTTTTTTATTTTTAAATTTTTCTTATTTTTATTTCCAATCTGTCATAATCATATTTTCAAATAATGTTAGAATCTGTTGGTCTATAAGCGATAAAATTATCGAATGAGGCTCTTGGGCTGTCGATGAATTATCAATTTGACGACTCAACATTGCTCGTAAATGTTGAATGTAACCAAATAAAAGTCAGTAATGAGTAGCATTAACTTAAAGCTATTTCGAATAAGTATAATAATATGCTATAATAATATTATTAATAAAAGATATTATGGTGTTTTATTTCTTATGTGATTGAAGTAATAAACAGAACTGAATTGAATCCTACAGAATTTTATTTTAGAAAAAAAAAATATGAATGGTTTTTAAGCTGTACTGGCTTTATGCTAAAAAAATAAATAAATAGTTCAAAATAATAACGATTCTATATTGGGTTGAATAAGACTTTTTGCAAAATTTCATCACAAGTCGTTTATAGCTGCGGAGTTTATTCCAAACACACAGCTTGACGCAAAATAATTCAATAAATCCGATATTTCATTAGACATAAACTTAAACATAAAAATGTCACCAGAATTTAATGTTTAACTTTATCTACCAAGCACTGACCATATTATTATGTCAGTAGTCTTTATCTAAAGATATGAATGACCTCAACGCCGTTATTATTCACCAAATTACACGCCTTTACGGTTTCGTTTCCATGTTTTTATGGGGCCATAAATTATCATAGGCTGTATTATTAATCATATCTGTAATAACTACATCAGGACGCCTGTCTGCCCAAACACCTTCGGGCGACAGACGGAATATTAATTTTGGGTACAGAGTAGTGAAAAACAGAGAATCAAGCATTTTTTTAACTTCTGTATATAGTTGTCTTAAACCTTTAAAAAAACTCAACTCCAAAATATTTGTAATGGTGGCATAATTGCGTTTAGAATTAGTGTATGTTAATACATTGAATACTAGACTAATGTATTTTATGATAAAATTTTAATTACAGTAACTTCTATAGATTCAAATTGCTTAAGTGTTGTAGATAAAGAGGTACTTACGCAATATATGCACTTTTTTACAAATATGTTTTAAGTAGCTTTTAGAGCATTGAAATTTAAATTATGTTAAAAGTTACAAGTCACACAAACCCGGTCCAATATTTTTAAATGTCAATTCTGAAATAACTAGGGTGTTTCTATTTTCAAGATAATTGATACAGTAGCTAACTAGATACATCTTTTACAGTTTACGTGTGTTGAAAGATGATCGTTAAAATTCTCTAAAAATTATCAGCCTATAAAAAAACTAATATTATAACGGCAGCAAACTTTTATACCTAACGTTAATACAATTTTTGTAAGACGGTACAGCCTCAGGATATAGCTACCATTCTTCTTTCTTTTTTGGCATAGAGAGATCTCTCGCCGGGCGAAGTGGTCATGCCCAGGGAGTCGGGGAGTGGCCGCGCTCCACAACTGACTCAATTCGGAGCTTGTGTTATATGGTCAGATATTCAGAAAACTTCGATAACGTGATTCAGAATAGCCGTGGCGCCATCTCTTAATAAGGCGCGTAAAGTCGCCACACTTTCAACTTCCTCCTCTGTAATAAAATCATCGGTTGTCTGTAAAGTCGGTTTACTGACGATAGTTGAACGTGACAACGTCATAAGAAAATACTTGTTGCTATAAATTTACTTTTCACTGCACTTCATACTGGACGAAAACATGTAAATGTATAGAAAATTGTATAACAGCTATCCACGTGGACGCATCGCTCACTCAAGTAGGAGAGAAACAGATGTTGAACGCTGCCGAACGCGGAGGCCGATTGTACCTCTTTGTCGCTCGTTCCACGCTCTCGCTTGCACCTCAAGCCTTAAATGGAACGCCTCAGAGCGAGGTAACGCCGCATGAGTCATATTTTTTCGTGCATGCAGCCGGCTCCATCGAATTATAAGACGTTGTCACGTCACAATAACTATATTACTATGTAAAATACATGACTAAATTTCTCATATAGTATCAAAACAGCAACCTCCACTCCACCCTGCTCTAGGCTGAGAATATTATCGCAACCGGCTGACCCATTAAAAGACTATTAAAGTATTTGCATATTTGATAAACAATCGATAAACGTCCATCGGCCCACGGCTATATTAATTATGACTCGTACAAGTCACCGGTGTTAACCTCTAGTCGTCTCGTCCGTGTATAAGATATTTGGTACCATATGCAATGCGCGATAAATAAAAACTTGTATTTTCATACAAAACTTGTACTTAAGGAATGGACATCATTCATCTACATACGGAGTCTCTGTTTGTAATAAACGCTACACACTAATACATATATATACATATATATATATATAATATGTATATAGTTTTTAATATTAAAATAACCTCTTTTCACTACATGCACATGAATGTATATACGGTACATATACCAAAATAACATTTTTACTATTATTGTCTGTCTGTCTTTCTGTCTGCCCATCTGTTTGTTCAGGCTTATCTCTAAAACGGTGGACATCATACCTTCTCTTAGGAGATGGAAAACATCGTATTCAATCAAATAGCAAAATACCTTCCCTTCCGTGGAGCAGCGATGAAATGCATACTTTACAAATTTATTTTTGTAAGAGGTGCGCGCCGTGGATTTGAACCCGGTATCTCCCGCGTCTTAGACCGCTCCTTACCAATCGGCCATCGCCGCTCGATGAACATGTTTTTAAGAAAATTTTATCGTTTACAACTAAAGCTGCGTGGAGCCTACTCCTTCCCCTCCCCTCCCGAGAAGCTTATCTATGCTTCCCTCGACATGAATACTCGATCTCTTGGACCGAATCTATAGACTGAATCTATCGCCAAATCGCCCTCAGTACAAACATATCCTAAACAGTATTTTTCAAACTACCTTGTTAAGAAACATCAAGGCCTCGATAACGTCAAGATTGATCGAATTAAAAGGTAATGTTTGTTAAAGCATGTATGGAACTTACTTCCGTGACGATATGGAAGTGAATAATAAGACACTGACAGAAAGGGAGATAAAATTTAAATCAGTGCTTATTAATGTATGGACGGAGCAGCAATGGCCGAGTGATAAAAAACCGCGGTCTTTGACGCGACCGATCCCAGGTTCAAATCCTCGGCTCGCACCTCTGACAAAGAAATTTATAATGTGCGAATTTATCGCTGCTCCACGGTGATGGAAAATATCGTGATATTTCATTGATTACGATGTTCTCCATCGCCGTGCATGCCTGAGAGAAATTCATAATTTCTCGAAAGCATGACGTTCACCAATCCGCAGTTATCCGCACTTGGCCAGCGTCCACCAGGACTATGGCTTAAATCCCTCTCATTTGTGAGGAGACCTGTGCCCAGCAGTGTGACATAAAAAAAAGGTTGAAAAAAAAAGAGTATGGACAAGATGTTCCTCGAAAACTTCTGATTTTTCTTTAGCATGTGAGTGATAAATTTAAATAAAATTTCAAGAAACAAAAGAAGTACTTAGTTCCTTTATTTCTTGAAAATTTAGGTGTAATTTTGGCGTGTGCTGTTTTAAAAGTAATAAGATAATATTTTTAATATTTTAGTTATATAGGTTATTTGAAAAAATGAAACCACAGATCGTATTATAGAAAAGTGATGATTATAATTTTATAACTAAACACAAACATTACAATACCATCAGTTTCATGCTTATTTGGAAAAATGCTTGGATCGGTTCATAGTAAATTTAGAAATTTATTTAAATTTATTTCTATTTACAATAAAAACCCTTTATCATATGTACATATTTGCATATAATCGGGAAAACAGTTTATCTTTGTATAAATGTATATTTATTCGAATCCATCCAGAAAGGAATTAAATATTTAAAACATTTGACTTTTTAAATTAAAACGATGGATATTTAAAATTGGATATATGTATTACATTATTTGTATACTCATCCTGGTCCACTGCTGGACATAGGTCACCTCTCGTCGGGTCCTGCTTCCGCTGAATCCAGCGGCTTTCCGCTGTCTTCTTCAGGACATTTCTTCCCCATCGATTGTCAGTCCTCCTAACTATACGGCCTGCCCATTTCCGCTTTAGATTGCGATTTTGAGAACTATGTTAGTGACCTTTGTTCGTGTACGGATTTCAACGTTTCCAACATATATTATGACAATTTTCAAAAATTGACACTAAAATATTATACACTACTACCAGCCGCCCGCGACTTCGTCCGCGTAGATTTTAGGTTTAGAATTTTTTCAAAATAAAAGGAGCCTGTGATACTCCTATTACATCAGCTATTTGCCAGTGAAAGTCACATTTTTTTATATAGTTTATATTTATTACATTCTGTGTATTTTTTTTCTCTCCTTGTAACATTTCGTTATTGTTTCTTTGTTACCGCCTTCATAGATCTCCCACTACTTTAAGGTTGACTGGTAGAGAATTCTTTAAGCGTTAAATCCACCTTCTATCCGATGCTTTTGTACGGTAGAAAAAAATAAAAAAATTCCCGTCAAAATCAGTCTAGCCGTTTCAGAGATTAGTCGGAACAAACAGACAGACAGACAAAAATTGTATAAATTTATATTTTGTTATATGTACCGTATACATATTAATATTATATATACGGTACCGTATGTGCATGTATAATCGGACGACCCGTGTGGCGTAATTGTTACCTCACCGGACTGCCGATCGTAGGGTCCCACAGTTCGATTCCCGACGAAGCAGAAATTTGAACGATGAGTTTTTTCTGTTCTCGGTCTGGGTGTTTGTGTTTCTGTCTTTGTGTGTGTCCATGGTACCTACGAAACAGGTTATATCTACCCTACTACGAGGGCGACACTGATAGTTTTTAGAACTGGCCACTTTTAAAGAATATAATAAAAAATAAGTTAAAATTTTGAAAATAGAACTCTTTACTAATATTATTGAGTACTAACTTCATTCATTTGTCATTTGTTTTGCGATTTGGCGGCAAATTGAAATCTGTCTGTGTCACGCCAGTATGAATTTAACGCGAGAAAATTTACGTACTATGATTTTTTATGACTTTCGGTGTCATTTAAGTCAACAATAATGTTATGACAGACTTCGATTGACCTTTCACGATGAAGCCCCTTCTCGGGCCACTGTTTATAACTGGTTTAATGAGCTTAAACGTGGTCGCACCAATCTCAACGATGCTCTGCGTGAGGGACGGCCTTCTACGGCGACGACTGAAGATAACATTAGTGTTGTGTGGTGTATGATAGGGATGATCCAAGAGTAACCTATCTGCAGATTCGGACAAGCTTAGACATCGGTATGACTCAAGTGCACAATATCCTTCACAGACTTTTAACCGTTAGGAAGCTTTGTGCCCGGTGGATACCTCATTATTTGACCGAAGCCCAAAAACTCCGTCGTATTGATTGGTGCCGTGAAATGATACAAAGATTTAACGGAGGTGACTCAAAAGCTATGTTCGACATACTTAAGGATGACGAAAACTGGATTTATTGCTATGATCCGGAAACCAAACGACAATCTGCTCAGTGGGTGTTTCCTTTCGAGGAGTTGCCAACTAAATTGAAGAAAGGTCGGTGTAGGAAAAAAGATGGTGGCCTCATTTTTCGGAAGGACCGGTCATTATGCGACAATTGTTTTAGAAGATCAAAAGTCAGTTACTGCAGAGTGGTATACTTATAAATGTTTGCCACTTGTCTTGGAAAAAGTTCGAGAGAAATGACCTCGCAGTAGGATCCTCCTTCACCACGACAACGCCTCCTCGCACACCGCCGGGCGAAAGATCGACTATTTGGCGTCGTCAGACGTGGAATTGCTCGGTCACCCGCCATATAGCCCCGACCTCGCACCTTGCGATTTTTATTTATTCCCGAAAATAAAAGAAAAACTTCGAGGAAAACATTTTATGGACGCCAAGGAAGTAGTGGCTGCGTTCCAGAAGGCCATCAAAGAGACCCCTAAGGCCGAGTGGGCAAAGTGCTTTTCTCGGTGGTTCTATCGAATGCAGCGATGTATTGATGTGGATGGAAACTAAAAAAAATATAATAAAAATTAAGTTTTTAACAAAAAAATAGAACCGACTTCAAACGGTAAAAAATAAAATTGTTCAGTACCTGCTTCTTCTTGCATGGTAATGACTCTTAAAACTATTTTTGGAGTCGGGCCCTTAGTAAAATGTCGTAGGTACCATTCGTTCTAAGTGGGCATCGATAGTACAGACAGTGGGACAGTACCTACTTTTTCTTGCTTATGTTAATAACTATTAAAACTATATTGGAGTCGGTGCCCATTCCGAACGAAAGGTTCACTACATTTACTAAGACAGGACATTTTACTAAGGGCCCGACTCCAAAAATAGTTTTAAGAGTCATTACCATGCAAGAAGAAGTAGGTACTGAACAATTTTATTTTTTACCGTTTGAAGTCGGTTCTATTTTTTTGTTAAAAACTTAATTTATTTCACTCTTTTTAGTAACTTTAATAATTCTGTACATATGTATAATATTGTGCTTATTAAGTTTCAGTGTTTCCCTCGATTTGCCCAGTATCACATCATCAGATTATGACATAGTGACAGTTGGACCACCTTAGGAGTTAAAGTTTTAGAACAAAAAAATATATATTGAAAGAATTTGCTCTCAACTCCTAACCATCGTAGTACCTTCCATCATCAGCTCAGCAACATGATATGATGATAATTATACACAAATGCCTGTTTTGCTTTAGTAAAAATACAAGAATCATTTGTTGTACTATAAAATTTGAATGTTCCCCTCCATTTCTTTGGGATCCCATCATCAGACTTTGACTTGGTGACAATTGGACTACCTCAGGAATGTAAGATTTCGAACAAAAAACCATTTATTGAAAGAATTTGCTCTCAACTCCTAACCGTCGTAGTACCTTCCATCATCAGCTCAGCAACATGATATGATGATAATTATACACAAATGCCTGTTTTGCTGTAGTAAAATATAAGAATCATTTGTTGTACTATAAAATTTGAATGTTCCCCTCCATTTCTTTGGGATCCCATCATCAGACTTTGACTTGGTGACAATTGGACTACTTCAGGAATGTAAGATTTCGAACAAAAAACCATTTATTGAAAGAATTTGCTCTCAACTCCTAACCGTCGTAGTACCTTCCATCATCAGCTCAGCAACATGATATGATGATAATTATACACAAATACCTGTTTTGCTTTAGTAAAAATATAAGAATCATTTGTTGTACTATAAAATTTGAATGTTCCCCTCCATTTCTGTGGGATCCCATCATCAGACTTTGACTTGGTGACAGTTGGACTACCTCAGGAATGTAAGATTTCGAACAAAAAACCATTTATTGAAAGAATTTGCTCTCAACTCCTAACCGTCGTAGTACCTTCCATCATCAGCTCAGCAACATGATATGATGATAATTATACACAAATACCTGTTTTGCTTTAGTAAAAATATAAGAATCATTTTTTGTACTATAAAATTTGAATGTTCCCCTCCATTTCTGTGGGATCCCATCATCAGACTTTGACTTGGTGACAGTTGGACTACCTCAGGAATGTAAGATTTCGAACAAAAAACCATTTATTGAAAGAATTTGCTCTCAACTCCTAATCGTCGTAGTACCTTCAATCATCAGCTCAGCAACATGATATGATGATAATTATACACAAATGCCTGTTTTGCTTTAGTAAAAATATAAGAATCATTTGTTGTAATATAAAATTTGAATGTTCCCTTCGATTTCTTTGGGATCCCATCATCAGACTTTGACTTGATGACAGTTGGACCACCTCAGGAATGTAAGATTTCGAACAAAAGACCATTTATTGAAAGAATTTGCTCTCAACTCCTCACCGTCGCAGTACCTTCCATCATCAGCTCAGCAACATGAGATGATGATTACAATGCACAAATATCTGTTATGCTTCAGAAACTATAAGAAAATCAATGTGTGTGCCTATAAAATTTGAGAGTTCCCCTCGATTTCCCTGGGATCCCATCATCAGATCCTGATTTGGTGACAATGGGACCACCTCGGGAGTATAAGCATACGAACAAAAAAAGAATTTTGAAAATCGGTCCACAAACGGCGGAGTAATCGGTGAACATATATATAAAAAAAAAATACATACAGCCGAATACAGTACCTCCTTCTTTTGGAAGTCGGTAAAAATATAAAATATATAATAAAAAGATATAATAAAAATAATAACTTGCTAGTTTGCTCAGTTTTTTATTTTCTAAGAATTTTTAGTGTCACCCTCGTATAGGGCTATGCAAACGTTATAAAAAATAAGACTTACATAACATATCGGCAGCGCAAGCTTTGCGCAAATTAATAAAATTTATAATTTATTTATTTATGTAGTTAATAGAGATTATTTTAATAGTACAAACTGACACTCAAATTTTAGTTACATATTTGTAAAGAAGTAAAGATTAAAATATTGAGGCTACCGTATTCAAGACGAATAAAGGTAAAAGGACGTAAAATAATAAAGTAACAGAAACTCGTAAAAAATATAAAACCGAATTACCAGTAACATTTAAAACACAATCCTCAAAATTAAATAAGCACAGCACTTTACTTAAAAGTTATTCAGTTAAATACAGATAAGAATAAAGTCCCATTTAGTTTAATCGCCAATCTCCAAAACGTTATGTAAAATCGACATTCATTGAATCGATTCTAAACATCGATTCAGACGTTATAAATGGCGATCGTAAAATCGTAATTGTCAACGCGTTATGTTTAACGATTAATCGTTTTTTTGTATTACTTAATACGATAAAGACTGGATTAAAAATTTAGACAGTACGTTAATGTAATGTATGCATGACACAATAATGTTAAAGGAAAATAAATTGAACTACATATTTCGTATACCTTATGATTTTTATTTTATTTTTACAATATCACATACAGTATATTTATTGTTTAACAAAACATTAAATAAACAATAATAGGTACATAATAAATAACAAATAATAATAAGATAACTGAATTCTATAAAAAAAATTAGAAAGCTGATAAAATTCAATTTAATTATATGATCAAAAGTGTCCATTGCTGGTTCAATTACAGAATTTCTAATTTTCAAATAACAAAAAGACGTAAAATTGCTTAAAAAATAAATAAAGAATAACAGATGCAATTTTTTACATTTATTTTACTTTTAAAACACTTTTTCTAGTATTTTTTTCTTAAAAAGACTTTATAGTTTAGAGATTTCTATTGATCAAATTAAAAAATGTGGTTAATTAAGACAAATTTGAGATGATTGGTTTAAGTTCACTCTTCTCACGAAGTGTAAGATTTCGAAATAAATAAACATGCTTGACGTTTGCGTGTTTATAGACAATTATGTTCATCGAATTTGGTCGCGGTTAGTGGAACTGTGGGTGTGGATCCCATTAATAAAAAAACAGTCAAGTGCGAAATAGTTCGTTCATCACGAAATCGTGACCAAAATTTTCTTCGTACTTTCGAAATTGCATGCAGTTTGAATAAAAAAAACAACGAATGTTTGTAATGGTGTTTTGTGCCTTAGATCAAGTAAAAAATAATCATAGAGTTCTTCGAAAAACGAAGTTATGTCGATTTAACTACACCTCGCCGTGTACATTACACACACATACATATTACAAACTTTAACTTGATTAACTTTACTAATTTGATGATGTCTTCCTTTGTTTGTCCTAAAATTCTCACTTCATGCCTTATAATTCTAGGTTAAAGGCAATCGTCTTCGTATTTATCTACGCGACAGAATCCGTAACGATGAAATCCGTAGACGAACTAAGGGTACCGTCAAAATCTGCATGCTAAGTGGCAATGGGTTGGTCATAAAGCTAGGAGGACTGACAACCGATGGGGAAGAAAGATCTTTGAATGGCGACCACGTCTCGGCAAAAGGAGCACAGGCCTCCCTCCAACCAGGTGGACTGACGACCTGAAGAAGATAGCGGGAACCGGTGGATTCAGAGGGCGTAGGACCGCACGGATGTCAAGCAGTGGACTTAAAAGGGATGATGGATGGATGGATTGGTGAATGGATTGATGGGTGGATGGATGGATGGATGGAACTAAACCCCTTCCTGAGAAAAAGGGTCTTGATAGATAGACATATAATTATGAACGCAGTCCGACAACAAAGTGAGCTTCTATCGGAGCTTCATTTTTTCCTTTGAGTCACGGTACCCTAAAACAAATAAATTATTGGCAATCGGTTGGAAAATGGTGTCGCAATCAAGATCCTTGTAGACGTGGTTGTATTGGCTTTATGATGTGAAACGAATCGGAGAATTGATGGATTTGCATATTTGATTTTAATACGCAATCTAAAGAAAATTATTTACTTGTATAGTATAATTACTTATGCTGAATTAACATTGGTAAACATTAACTGAATCTTAATAAAATAATAGAAACATGTTTTGTAATAGCTATCGATTGAAAACAAAATAATTAAAATTATTGTATGTTTTTCTAGAACCCTTTTTGTGTCCCAATGGGCAGTATTGGGACGCAAAATGGGTACCCAAAAGGTCCCTCCCCCTCCAGTAATTATTTGCCCCATTAATGGGGCTGCCTGGAGGTTACTCCAACACGCTGCTTCGATGCGGATTGGTGGAAATGTCGATTAGTGGCCACATTAGTACTCCAACAAGGATGAACGACTGCTATCTGTCGATAACAACCGTCACCGATGGTTTAAAGTGCCTGCCAAAGCACAGAAAATCGCATAAAATTATTTTCCACTAGCGGTTACATGTGTAGCTTGCATTCTATGCCAACTATAGTTATTACTCAACTTTGTGCCCTTTGGCTGCAACCCTTTTGCGTCCCACTGCTGGGCACAGGTCTCGCCTCCCCAGGCCTGGAGCTTACTGCACCACGCTGCTCCAATGCGGGTTGGTGGAGATGCGGGTTAGTGGCCAACCCGCTGTCGGATGTTTTCAAACCGCCCATAAAGCTTCCGAAAAAGTTTAACGTCTGTTATCTATCGACAACCGGGACCGACGGCTTAACGTGCCCTCCGAAGCACGGAAACGCGCATGAAGTTTTTTGCCACTAGCGGTCACCCATCTCACAACCGACCGCGCCCGTTTGGCTTAGCTGCGTAGACCGTTTGCGTTCTACGCTAGCCGCCGAGCCATGCGCGCTTCTATGCCCTTTATTATTTTTAAATTCTATAATATTATTTGGCTAACATTAGTACCGTAAAAGATAAGACATTTCTATCTGGACGAATTTAAGAACATTACGCTCTCATAGTCCCACAATAAGGTAATTAATACCCTGTGTCGTGAGTACCATGGACACATACAGAGACAGGAACACAAACGCCCAAACTGAGAACAGAAATTAAAATTTCTGTTTCGGAATCGAACCCGAGACCCCTCCATTGGCAGTCCGGCATGGTAACCACTGCGCCACGCCGGTCGTCAAAACGACCAAAATAATTGATGTGATAATTGTAACTATGTTTCCGATTAAACTGATTAAAATTTTACTATGTGGTTTAGGGGTAGGCTAATCTAGCTAGTGGTGGAGGTGGTGGAGCTCTTGCTTTATTGCGGTAATTGGCCAGCCCAACTGTTGCACGATGGGATACATCGAGCCATCGGGCCAGTGCAAATTGGCCTTAACATCACTTTAACGACTTATATTAATGACTATAACCTATTTATAAATTTATACACACGGTCCCGAAGGCTTAGTGCCTTACGAAGCACAGAAAGCGCACGAAATCATTAATCGTCGTTATCGGTTACCCCTTATTATCACAACCACGACTGTAATGTTTGGATATAAATCGCTTCTGTTCCACCATAGCACCATATCAAAAGTAGGAGCACGCAGGACGCACGAAATAAGCTAACTATTTAGATTTAAATTAACAAAATTTGCATGACGCAAATCAATTAAACTTTTAGTCAAGTTAGATGCATGTAAACGTGCCATAAATCGTTCGAAATGGTAAAAATTAACTACCATTATCAGTTAACTAAACGGACTGTGTGAAATCGGACACCCATTCCAATAGCCATGATATTTTTTAAGTGCGATCAAAATAGTTTCACGGATTTAGAAAATGACCCCATAACTATTTAGCAAACAAGGAACAAATTGAAATCGTGAATTGTTTAATCGATTTTACGATAAATGATCTGAACGAATGGCTTAATGAATGAATGAGAATGAAAAGCGATGATAGCTTAGGTGATGGTTTCCTCGTCATTTCGATGTTAAGACGTACAAAGATACTGGGGCCAAGTTATGTCTTTCTAACGACCAAACCGTCGTAGAGTCAATAACCCTGATGATGCTCTGTTTTGGGGCGAAACACGTGTAGGTGGTGGTACGTATGTTGGTGTATATTTTATTGTTGAATGTGCATGTATACTATGTGGGTGGGAGGGAGGTGCTATTTCATGAAAAAAGTATACACCATCATACGTTCTGATTGCGGATTGTTGCAAAGTAGTTTTTAACCTATCTTTATATGTGTGTGCAACGATGTTGCATCGCATTGCCAAATGGCGCTTGGCATCGAAATCGCGGGATTTAGCGATTTTATAAGGTAGATACTGCATCGCGATTTCGTGACTACCTAAATTCGAACGGGTTAGCGGCAGGTGCGGTCGCAGCCTTCAATTTTGGGGGGGTCACTAAGAAATTTGGGGGAAGAGGTGTCCCAAATTAGCTTGTTACGCCTTCCATCTATACATGACTGAGGGATTTTGGGGGGATCATGTCCCCTGTGACCCTCCCCCCGGGACCGCGCCTGAGTAGCGGAATCGCGGTGCAGAGTTCAGTCACTGCATTAAGCGACTAAATTGCAGAAGTCATACTAGGACTTGGCTATGGTAATCAAAATCAGCATAAGCAGAATCATCGTTTCCTGAATTCCTTTTAGAGATAAAGGGTAGCTGGCGTGGTTACCTTACACTGAGAAGGTACCATCTCTGCATCCATGTACTCATAAAAAAAAAATTTCAGCGATGCGTTTCGCTAGAGATCCTAGAACTCTGCCTAAGCGCTAAGGCAGGCTACCGAAGGGGTTTTATTGCGGTATAAATCCCATATAGCCAGGTATCTATCCCAAACTGTCCGCTAACATTTGATGGTCTCCCCTACAATAAAAGAGGCGACCTTCGACATTAGCCACAATTTGTAAGGTATAGTTATAGTCACTACAATGGGAGAAGACGCTGGTTCTTGGAACACAGTCTTGGCTAACCCAAGAACCAGAGGCTTCAATACAATAAAATGTGTAATCTTACTTAATGTGCCAAATAAAGATTAAATAATGTGCCAAATAAAGATTAAATAGAATATAATGACAGAGAAGGCACAAATGAAATCCTGAGAAGTTGAGGCCTGATCCCAAAAGTGTAACTACAAAAGAGTGAAAATAAGTGAAAAAAACAGCAACAAGAAAATAGTATAATTTGCCAGCTTTGATCTCCAATAAAAACATCTACTGAACCTTTTGCCATTTAATGTGCCAATAAAATAACCCATTACCCTACCTAGTAAATAAGCCCACGAGCTTATAAATACGATTATTATATTACAAACAACCGATTCGATTTTAATAACCCGTATGAATATTTACGAGAGATATTTATTGAATGATCACGAACGGAAAATAAAATTCGATAATCTTCGAAAAGGGTAATAATCGTAAATAATGGAGTTACGAGTGGCATCGTTAAGCAACGAATAAAGCTGAAGCTAGATAGTAAATATTATCGTAAAGTCATAAGTTGCAAAACGAGCTGTGACTCAAGGATTTGCCTGATTTCTAGAAACATGATCATACTTTGTTAAGTAAAGGTATAGTCCTTTTATGCTCTTGTCCCCTAACTATGTGAGACCCATAGCCTTACATTAGCTGCAACCCATTTTGCATTCCACTGCTGGGCACGGGTCTCTCCCCATTGTTGGGGAGGCCTAGAGCTTACTCCACCACGCTGCTTCAATGCGGATTGGTGGAGATGCGGGTTAGTGGCCAACCCGCTGTCGGATGTTTTCAAACCGCCCATAGAGCCTCCGACAAGGTTTAACGACTGTTATCTATCGACAACAACCGGGACCGACGGCTTAACGTGCCCTCCGAAGCACGGAAACGCGCATGAATTTTTTTGCCACTAGTGGTCACCCATCTCACACCCGACCGCGCCCGTTTGGCTTAGTTGCATAGATCGCTTGCGTTCTACGCTAACCGCCGAACCATGCGCGCTTCCGCGAGGCCATGCGCGCTTCATAATTATATTTATGAAGCGCGCCTTAGCCGTAGCCTTACGTTACATAATTATATTTATGAAGCGGGCCTTAGCCTTAGCCTTACGTTACATAATTATATTTATGAAGCGCGCCTTAGCCGTAGCCTTACGTTACATAATTATATTTATGAAGCGCGCCTTAGCCGTAGCCTTACGTTACATAATTATATTTATGAAGCGTGCCTTAGCCGTAGCCTTACGTTACATAATTATATTTATGAAGCGGGCCTTAGCCTTAGCCTTACGTTACATAATTATATTTATGAAGCGCGCCTTAGCCGTAGCCTTACGTTACATAATTATATTTATGAAGCGCGCCTTAGCCGTAGCCTTACGTAACATATGTAATTATATTTATGTAATGTCTAATGATATTTATGTAATAACTGGCATTCAAAAGAGTTCTACTGAAAGTTTTTCTTCTCCGGCTCTTTTGTCACAGCTAAGGGCACCTAAAGATTTGAGACCGCGAGAGGATTGACGTTCAATAAAACGCTGTGCAAAGAGTGCTATGTATATGACGTGCGGTCACGCTATCGATTCATGGCGATATTGACAAACGCATAGTAGCAGGCTTCACTCAAGTATCGTCTATGAATTCGTTTCTTCAGATGATCTTATGCGTCGGCGTGCACTATGAGACCTCATAGTGTTGGTTATGAATACGGGTGACACTAGACCTATTTATTCTTTAGAACCTCAGTTAACATTACAGAATAAGACCGATGCGTTAGTGTAGTTAGGTTTAGGTTTAATTCATTTATTCTCAATAATATATATACACATCACATACAATAATAATACATCACTTACTTGAGAACAATACATATAAATAGTTATGAAAGCAATTAAATTTTACCAAATCAATATAATTTAAAAACGCAGTCGAAACATAATACATTTTTTTTCACGGCATAAATTGGTGCAGGAGCGGTATTTTCCCGGCCAAACGATAAACATGTTACAAAGCCAGAGATTAAGGTAACAGCTACTTACAAACAGGAATTGTGACACAACTCCGCTTAGCGCTTTCTGGCGACATTGATGTTATTTTATGATTGCAGTTTTAGTGCCATCAGCATGGTCACTACATAAGCGAATTTGAAATTTTAATGGACAGTAACATTTTTGGATATTTCAAAGATAAACTGGATGGCGGTTTTTATAATACGATCACTAGAACATATTCCACAGAAATGCGCTATGAGTAATGGCATAATATTACCGTGGTAATGGTGTCTGAATAGTAGTAGCAATGGCAGAGTTAAGTGTACCTTTTAGTTGTATCATGTAACTCGACGACCCTTGTGGCGAAATGGTCACGATGCCGGACTGCCGATCGGAGGGTCCCGGCTTTGAGTCCCGTCGAAACAGAGATTTGAATGATGAGATTAAAATTTCTGTTCTCGATCTGGGTATTTGTGTTTCTGTCTTTGTGTGTGTCCATGGCACCCACGACACAGGGTATATCTAACCTACTGTGGGGCTCTAAGTGTGAAACGTTATTTATTTATTTAAACACCCATTAAACTGTTAAACACGATGTTGTTTATTGATGTCCTTCGTATGTGACTTTCCAAATCTTTCTACTGTGTTAAAGTGCTTTTTTTTTTCTTTCGTGTGACTCTTTTCCAACCTACTCTTGTGCTCGCTGTATTACTCCTTCTGAACCATATCTTGTATCTATCTTTCTGTAGGTAACTATTTCTTCCGTGTGTGCGCAATAAATCGTGTAGTGAAATTAACTGAGTTCAGACTATTATTTCTACCACCCTACACGGACTGTCACAAGCCACTACGACACCAACATTTTTTTAAACTTTTTAAAATTAAAAAAATTCGTTCG
The DNA here is from genome assembly GCA_911387765.1 of Pyrgus malvae. Taxonomy (NCBI): domain Eukaryota; kingdom Metazoa; phylum Arthropoda; class Insecta; order Lepidoptera; family Hesperiidae; genus Pyrgus; species Pyrgus malvae. The sequence goes on along the minus strand of OU426950.1, from coordinate 27,868,387 downwards.
ATTGAACAGCGTTACATCTTTCTTAAATTCACATTTGTATGTTCACGGAATGGAGGCATCATTTAACTTTTTAATATGTTTTAATACCACTTCGTATTATATATTGAAACTTTTACAGTGAAATGATATTACTACTGACACTCTTGCTTTTACAGACCAAACTTGATAGTTTACGCATGGGTAAATTATTCAATTAATAAAATAAATGGGTCATTACATGGGTTTCTTCAGGAAAGCTGTAAAAAAGCTCTCCTCCAAAGCCGGCAATGCTCGGGTGGTTCCCCTGGGGTTACTCGTGTCCATAGTCGACGGTGATCGCTTAACACCACGCGGCCCGTCTGCTTTTTTGTTCGGTTTATTTATAAAAAAATATACTTTGCTAAAAGGTTAATTTCTGTTCATATAAATTAATACTGTTTAATAGTATCAACGCTAAAGTGTGTTTGTTGTTTTGTCCTTCTTCCACGCCGCGATGGAGTCATCTTAAAAAATAATTTTTGTGCACGAAGATAGGAGGCTGAAGTTTTTTTTTTGTTTTATAAATAAACCTAACAATAAGGCAGACGGGCCGCGTGATGTTAAGCGATCACCGTCGCCTATGGACACGGGCAACCCTAGGGGAGCCGCCCGAGCATTGCCGGCTTTGGAGGAGAGCTTTTTTTACAGCTTTCTTGAAGAACCCCATGTTATAGTCCACTGGGAATGCCTCAGCTGGAAGGTTGTCCCATAACCTACACGTCCGTGGTAAAAAGGAGCGTGCAAAGCGGACTGTAGAGGACCGCCACGAGTCCAGATGGTGCCGGCGGAACTTTAACCTTCGTCTGGTGGTATAATCATGGAATGGTGATGTAGGCATCAATTTGAAGAGCTCCTCGGAGCACTCACCATAGTAAAGTCGGTAGAACACGCAGAGCGAGCCTATGTCTCTTCGCAAGCTAAGCGGTTCTAGCCTGTCAGTCAATCTTGGGTCGTTGACGATTCGGACTGCGCGCTTTTCAACGGAGTCAAATGGGTGTAGCTGGTACTTCGGTGCTCCTGCCCAGAGATGGGAAGTGTGATAGTTTTGATAAATTAAGGAAGAAATTCACAAATGTTTTCATTAATCATTAGTCAAATGTCAAGATATTCTTAAAACAGTGCAAAATTATCTAATATAATAAAATTTGTACACCCTAAGGGGTAAATATGGAGTTCTAAATATTTTGTAAAACTTTTCACCCATATTTGTGCAAATAAAATATTTTCATTTCATTTCATTTATTTTTGTTTACTTGTAACCTAAAAAACTTTAACTGAGCTATATTTGAGTTAAAATCCAACTACAAGTACCCCTGGCACAAAGTTTTAACAATCATAAAAATAAAAAATTCGTGAAAAATGCTAAATAATTCGCTAACCTAAAATCATTACCGATTCCACCAGACAAACAGAATGCACTTAGTCATACGGAATGTCAAACAGTGGGCATGAAACATTAATGCTGTCACTTGACAAATGATCTAGACGCTGCAGTCGCTGTCAACCTCTGGGGAGGGACTTGTTCTACCAAGCACTAATAAAAGTTATAAATATCGCCTCTTTTTGATATCTTGCAAGACACACCACAAATTAATCTTCTTATGTAGTTAATAGGGATTCATACCACACGATGACCAATTATAAAATGGTGAACGCCTAACTTGGACTTTCAAAATTTAAAAATAAAAATGCTTCAAAATTAAAAATTTTTTTTAATAAAAACCAAGTTTTATAACGCGTACACGTCATATCATTATATTTTTATATGTTCGGAATCAACGATATTCTATCTTTACCGCGCCTTTCACTCTGTTTGTTCAAAATTTCATAATTAAAAGCTACGAGATATTATTATGGCCTAAAGTCCTTACACCTGAGATAACAATAAATAAAATTTCATTCGCATTTACAGTAATATTTTTTATTACATATTTTAATTAGGTGGCAAAGAGGCTTGCAGGTCACATGCTATGAAGTGGTTCGCTGCAGTCCATTGTTGCAAATCGACACGCAACCTCAAGCCTGAGTCTTGTCTGTGGACGGTCGTGTTCAATTCCGTTCCATTTCTAGAAGCTTGTCTTACTTTTTCCCGATATTCAATTAAACTGCTTTACGATAAAAGTTACTGAAAAGGTGGTAATTCTCCAGTCGAAACATGAAAGGTCTACTACACGTCTCTAAAGATAATTCGCTTCTCCAGGCTCTCCAGCTATGATACACATTCCTAACACGACCAGACGCAGTTATTTATAAAATCAGAGAATCAATAACGTCGATAAAATGTGTAAATTTTATTTCGCCCAAAAAAAATGTAGTCGAAATTGATACCAGATTTATGAAGTTGCCTCATGAAAGATTCAGCTGTCTGACTGCAACGATAGTTCGGAGTTAGGATTTTTTGTAGTGTCGATACTTTTTATTCAACGGATGTGACGGACAAGCGTGCAGTCCATCAACAGTCCCAACAGGCGACGGAAATGAAGTACGTATACATATACGTATGGCGATATACAACATGGCGTTGTGAAAGTCGTTGACAGAAAGATTTAGGAGACTAGACTGAGTTACAGTACTGAATTTTGTCTTTGTTGGAGAAATGCCGAAAATAATTTTATCGACTCGAAAAATATGACAGTTAGATAATATCAAGTTCCTGGTTAATATTTACTGTAAGATATTGTAAAGAAAGAAATAATAGCTAGCAAACAAGCTAGCAAACTATGTTATGTTTTTTAAAAGAAAATATTTTCAGCAATCTCTTCCTCTTCAAAAACGATCTTATCCCTATAAACTTCCAAAAACTTTTAATAAAATGCCCTTATACCTAGAATATACTCTGTGTCGTGAGTACCGGTCACACACACAAAGACAGACAAAGAAACACAAACATTCTGACTGAAAATAGAATTTAATACTCGTTAAAAAAATCGCCTGGAATTGATTACGGAACCTTCGATCGCAGTCCAGCAAGTGGTAACCATTAAGCCATATTGGTTATCTATTAGTCAAAATTGATATGAATTCTAATAATAAAAATCCTGTAATTTCTTTACTTTTGTAAATAATTTCATACATATTCCTCTAATATCATTATTCTCTACACAGTTGTTACAATTTACACACACAATTCAATAAGATAGAATTGTGTGTGTAAATTGTAACAACTGTGTAGAGAATTTTTTAAAGAAAACATTTTCTGTAATATTACTGCATTACTTATTTATGTCATTCTTACTCACAAAAACCTCTTCAAAGAACATATCAACCTTAAAAACTTCCAAAAACTCTCAATGAAATGCTTCTGCGAGATCCTAACGAACTTTTTCCTGTCATATTAGATTTATCGACATGTCTGGAGGCGAGGCGAGGCGATGAAAGATTCATGAGAGACACCGAAACCAATGTACCGGCGACACATTGTTGATAAATGACCGGTATTATATGCAGTTGTTTGCAACTTCTATTGTATAATTCTTACATTTGAGTGTCCAGGTCGTAACTGAATAATTCGAGTACTTCGTTATGACCTTGGTTACTAACGTTATATACTATTCTTAGAGGTTATGTGTTGATGTACGTTATACTATTTTTTAACACGCTTATATTAGCTTGACCTGTATGTATGTTTGTTTGCCTCAAACTCGACTCTGGACGACGGAGGTGCCACACCGCCGACCATCAAGCAGTGTGAGAGCTCGATGAAGGACGTGCGTTTCACTCAAAAGGCCGTCAGACGAGCTCTGCTAGCCCTCGATGTCAAGAAGTCGAGCGGGCCGGATGATATCCCCGCGATCGTATTAAAGACGTGCGCTCCCGAGTTGGCTCCCGTCTTAACGCGCTTATTCTCGCTTTCCTACACCACTAGTATAGTACCGTCTTCGTGGAAGGTAGCCCTAGTACACCCAATCCCGAAAAAGGGTGACCGCAGTGACCCGTCCAACTACAGGCCCATTGCGATAACCTCCCTGCTCTCTAAGGTGATGGAGCGTGTTATAAATACGCAGCTCCTTAGGTACCTCGAGAAGCACCGGTTGATCAGCGATCGTCAGTATGGCTTTCGCCAGGGCCGGTCGGCCGGTGATCTCTTGGTATACCTCACACACCGCTGGGCTGAAGCCGTCGAGGGCAACGGGGAGGCTCTGGCAGTCAGCCTGGATATCGCAAAGGCCTTTGACCGGGTCTGGCACAGGGCCCTTCTCGCGAAGCTTCCATCTTACGGTCTTCCCCTGAGGCTATGCAACTGGGTGGCAAACTTTCTGTCTGAGCGGCAGATTAAGGTCGTTGTTGACGGATGCTGCTCAGATATGAAACCCATTAATGCCGGTGTTCCCCAAGGCTCAGTACTGTCTCCTACACTATTCATTCTGCATATCAATGACATGCTGCAACAATCACGCAGTATACATTGCTATGCAGATGATAGTACGGTAGACGCACTTTACACCTGTCGAGCCAATGCCTCTCGGTCACAAGTGGAGGAAAGTAGAATCAAACTTGTGTCTGAAGTCGAGAACTCTCTGGAGCGGGTCTCGGAATGGGGTCGACTTAACCTTGTCGAGTTTAACCTCACGAAGACACAAGTTTGCGCGTTTACCGCTAAAAAAACCCCATTTGTTATAGCGCCCAAGTTCCAGGGTACCGCGCTCACCGTCGGTGAAAGTGTCGGTATCTTGGGAGTTGACATTACGAGTAAAGTGCAGTACCGGAGTCATTTGGAGCACAAAGCCAAATTGGCGTCCAAAAAGCTTGGTGTCCTCAATAGGGCGAGGCAGTACTTCACTGCGGGGCAACTCCTGACGCTGTACAAAGCCCAGGTCAGACCCCATATGGAGTACTGCTCTCATCTCTGGGCAGGAGCACCAAAATACCAGCTACACCCATTTGACTCAGTTGAAAAGCGCGCAGTCCGAATCGTCAACGACCCAAGATTGACTGACAGGCTAGAACCGCTCAGCTTGCGAAGAGACATAGGCTCGCTCTGCGTGTTCTACCGACTTTACTATGGTGAGTGCTCCGAGGAACTTTTCAGACTAATGCCTACATCACCATTTCATGATTATACCACCAGACGAAGGTTAAAGTTCCACAGGCACCATCTGGACTCGTGGCGGTCCTCCACAGTCCGCTTTGCACGCTCCTTTTTACCACGGACGTGTAGGTTATGGGACAACCTTCCTGCTGAGGCATTCCCAGTGGACTATAACATGGGGTTCTTCAAGAAAGCTGTAAAAAAAAGCACTCCTCCAAAGCCGGCAATGCTCGGGTGGCTCCCCTGGGGTTGCCCGTGTCCATAGGCGACGGTGATCGCTTAACATCACGCGGCCCGTCTGCCTTTTTGTTCGGTTTACATATAAAAAAAAAATAAAAAAAAAAATAAAAAAAAAATGTATGTAACGGAATATTTAACTTCATTTTCACCCACTTCTAAGCGTCTGATTAACTTGAAAATTTGCACAGAGGTCAAGGACCGATGACAATGCAATAATATGAAAAAAAATGCAACTAAAAATTAAAAATAAATAATATAGTTGAAAAAACTAAAAAACACGCTTTCGTGAAAATACGCACTAAAAAGTAAAAAATAGGAAGAAAGTGTTTAACTTGCATTGATCAAATCAATCATCATCAACAATAATTCGAATAAAATGAATACAAAAAACACGCTTTTGTGAAAATACGAACTAAAAAGTAAAAAATAAGAAGAAAGTTTATTTTACTCTAAAAAAAGCGTGGGGTTGCTTTTTGAGATACTATAGACACCATATATCCCACGCTTTTTTTACAATTTTTATTTCATCCATACTAATATTATAAATTCGAAAGTAACTCTGTCTGTCTGCTACGCTTTCCCGCTTAAACTACTGAACCAATTTTGAAATTTGAAAAACCAACCAAATGAAATTTGGAACACAGATAGAATGGACCTTGGGAAAGGACATAGGATGGTTTTTATCCTACGGGAACCTATAAAACGATTGCACGCGGGCGAAGCCGCTGGCGGAAGGCTAGTGTAAAATAAATTCACATTTTCATTCTCAAATATCAGTATAAACCATAATTTTATAAATTACATACACTTTATTTAACTTCTCTTTATTCATAGAGGATATATTATTATTAAATATTATGCAATGAATACAAAAACATTATGATTTGCGATTTACCGCCATCATGATATATGATTTTTTATGTTAATACTAATCGACAAATTTCAATACATGTGAATGCGACTTGACGATTAATTTATAATGATCTGTCCATATCTAAAAGCCTCGTAAAACGATGACGTAAGTTTTTTATCACGCCTTAGTGATTTAATTGATAGTTTCAATGTAATGTAGGTACTTAAATTATAATATCTTATACATGACTATACCAAAAGCAACTTAGTCTACAGTTACTAAACTGATTATTCACATTTAAATTAATATACATATTATTATAGAAGAATAATCTCATAAAAATACGCTATCAAATCACCTGATTTATTTAATCTAAGTAATTAATATTTCATTTTATTTCTAATTATAAGTAGTTATTATTATTATTAGTTTTAGTAATTATCGCATCTGTCAGCAGGTGGAAGTGGGTTGATAGTGTCGCACACGATCAGCTGTCTCGTGTGCCCATTATTGACTCATAGCCACTCGTTATCTCAAATACATAATGTACTTTTTTATAAAAGAGTGCTGCTGGGAGTTTTTTTCCGCCGCCTTTTTTCTGTCAGCTCAACATCTAGCCCAAACGGGCACCTAAAGGCGATGACCGGGAAAAAATTACATTCATTTTGTATTCCTAATATGAAAAAAATATTTTTCTTTCTTTCTTTCTAATAGTAAAAAGACATTTTATCTCATGAGTAAACATATATTATGGTTTAGTTGAGCAGCGATGGCCGAGTGGTAAAAAGCCGCGGTCTTCGACGCGACCGATCCCGGGTTCAAATCCTCGGCGCGCACCTCTGACAAAGAAATTTGTAATGTGCGCATTTATCGTTGATCCACGGTGATGGAAAATATTGTGATATTTAATTGATTACGATGTTCACCATCGCCGTGCATGCCTGAGAGAAATTTATAATTTCTCGAAAGCATGACGTCCACCAATCCGCACATGGCCAGCGTGGTGGACTATGGCCTAAATCCCTCTCACTTGTGAGAGGAGACCTGTGCCCAGCAGTGGGACATGAAAAAAAAGGGTTGAAAAAAACCTATGGTTTAATAAACCAACTCTGGAAAAGCGTGGTGAGGTATGCTCTAGCTATAATAGACATTCCCAATTGGACGCAAAAAGTGTTGTAGTCATTATGTAAACTTTAAAAAAATATTATTAAAGACATCATTACCGTTTTAGTGACAAATGTCACTTCCCGCAAATAAATTCATGTTGAGCAATACGTGTACTCAGAAAAAATATTGCAAAATCAAGAAACAATAGAACGCTAACGAGGTATTTACGCAAAACGCAATATCCTAACTAAACAGCACCTTCGTCTTAGCAAACATTACCGCTTTCAGAGGGTTTCGTAACCGTTTTCTTAAAAACACACGGACATTTGTCAAGCTTCGGACAGCTAAGCCATTTATCACTTTCCATACTGGCCACTTGACTTGTCAAACTAACTATACCAATTTTTCCATCACCTTCCTTGCTCACGATCTTATCTTGGACTTTTCTTTTCATTGCTTGTGTATCAAAAGCATTGAAATATTCTTCAACAGAAAACCAACAATGGATATCATCGATAGTAGGATCTTTCAAGTCGATTTCAGTAAGGTTTTCGGCTTAACGACCGGGGGTGGCTATGCTGTTACTTTCGGCACCAATTTTTTACACTCAGTCGGCTTTTGATTGATGACTGAAAGGTGTAGGGTAATTAGTTGGACAATTAGCGGAGCCTTTGTTTTTCGTTACTCTCCCGCCAAAAATCGGATTCGAGTTTTTATAACATGCCTTGTTTGGATCACTCTTACAAGGATATGCTTGGGCTTAATTTTTATATTCACATGTCACGAAAGGCTTGTTAATTATACTCTCGGAAATAAATGTGTAAAAAATTGTTAGCTGTTTTTATTTAAGAGTGATTTTTTAGGCTCGGGCACATGTCATGTCATGCTTGTCTTGTGACATAAACTTGTAATTTTATTTATCTTTATAAATATGGTTACAATAGGAAGATATTTTATTCTTCATGAAAGCTCACTTCATCTAATACCTTTAAACGAGCAATTCTTGTATATATCTAAATATATTTTTTGAATCTCGGAAACGGCTCCAAAGATTTTAATGAAATTTAGTAACCTTGGTTTCGGGGATGATAAATCGATCCAGCAATTTTTTATTGATAGAAATTGTTGTTTTATTTAATGTTTATGCCGTTAAATATAAAATTACTCTTACTGACATCTATTGGATAATATTAATAATATTGTGGCGTAGAAAGCCGTCTAATGTCGACCGTCAATCCGCCTTTCAAACAAATAACAATTTCGATGTGAAAGACCTCTATAAAAAATTCGTCAATGGAATTAAGGCTTTCTTGGTCGAAATTACTTTGGAGGTACAGGATCTCTCGCAGCATGGAGGCAAAAAATAAATTTAAAAATTATTCAAAAACATTTAAAAGAATAATAAAACTAACACAAAAATCTCAAAATGACTATTTTATTAAGAACTCTAATAATAAATCGAAAGCTGTCTGGAAAGTAATTAACAATAACACTTTAAATATACCTAAACAAGATATTAATGAAATCAAAGTGGGTAACCACATTGAAACAGACCCACAAATTATCGCCAAAGAGTTTAATGACTTCTTCTTAAATCAAATTGAAGATAACTGTAATATAACGATTAATAGTGATATACATAAAATTAGTTTTAACTGTCAACACTCATTTTTCTTAAAACCAACCTCACCCGACGAAGTTATAAAAATAATAAATAATCTAAATAATACAAATAGTACCGGGTATGACGGTATATGTACGAATATCGTTAAACGGGTATCAAACATAATTGCACCAATACTAGCTTATAATATAAATTTAAGTATTGAAACTGGCATATTTCCAGAGAAACTTAAAGTCACAATTATCAAACCAATATTTAAGAAACAGGACAGACAGAACATGGGATGTTACAGACCTATAGCATTAATACCTATTTTTTCTAAAATATTTGAAAAAGTACTCCATGACAGATTATATTTTTACTTCGAAAAGTTTTCTATCTTTGCTGATGAGCAGGTAGGGTTTAGGAAAATCAAATCAATAAACATAGCAATTTATAATTTTTTACAAAAAGTAATGACAGGTTTAAATGATAAGAAACAGGTAATCGGGCTCTATATGGACATGACAAGGGCATTCGAGTATGTAGATCGTAAATTGCTGATTAATAAGTTAGAGAAATATGGAGTCAGAGGCAATGCGTTGAAATTAATCAACTCTTACCTAACTGACAGAGAACACATAACAGAAATAACAAAAATTAATGAAATCACAAAAACTGAAGAGAAACACCATTCTCTCTCTAGGAAAGTACTGTATGGAGTGCCTCAAGGAAGTATTTTAGGCCCTTTACTTTTTTAATTTATATTAACGATTTTCCTCAAGCAGTAAAAGAACCGATGATACTATTTGCTGATGATAGTACAGTAATATTTACAAATGAAAACACAGGTTCCTTTGAAAGTAATATAAATAATTGTCTTGAATCACTGATAGAGTGGCTAAATAGTAATAATCTTAAAATTAATCTTGATAAAACAAACATAATGACATTTAAAAATAGAGTATCATACGGACAACCAGTAAATATTAACTATAAAGGAAAGTTGATATCTGAAATAGAAACAACAAAATTTTTAGGACTATACATAGATAGCAGATTAACGTGGCAGTCACACAAAGAACACGTTTGTAAACAATTAAATAAGTTTTCTTTTGCTTTATATAAATTGGCCAAAGTTGTAAGCAAAACGGCGGTTCTAAATGCCTACCATGCGTACGTAGGTGCAACATTAAGATACGGTATAATATTCTGGGGAAACGCGACTGGAATTCAAACTGTGTTTAAGGCACAAAAAAAATGCATTCGAGCAATATGTCAGTTACAACAAACGGATACTTGTAGGCCACATTTTCAAAATTTAAAAATAATGACGCTCCCTTCCTTATACATTTACGAGATCTCTTTAATGGTCAAAACAGAAATCACAAAATATGAAACCCTTAAATCAAAAAGACATAACAGTAAATTATGTTCAATCGCTTCCAAAACAAAACAATATCATAACAGTGTCTTTTGCATGGGACCAAAAATATATAACGGTCTACCGGAATTCCTCAAAATTAAAACGGGTAACGAATTTAAAAAAGGACTTAAAACGTATTTACTGAAAAAGGCGTATTACTCAGTCACTGATTTCATAAACGATAAAACGGCATAAAGGAATTCCATAAAAACTTGGGAGGTTTTTTTTCCGCCGGCTTTTTTTCCTCTCAGTGTACAAACAGCCTGTGATATGGGTACCCAAAGCTGACGAACGGAACCGATCCAAAATATAAATAAATAAATATTTTTATTTTTATTTATAAAAGGCGCAATATGGGACAAATAAAAATAATAGTAAAATAGATGTAAATGTATATTTCGTAATTGTATTATAGTTTAATTTTTTCCTTTTATATTTTTATCATTGTATATTTGCATACCTCATGAAGGTAAATATGGCGAACTAAATATATATAAACAACTTTGTAAACACCCATATTTGTGCAAATAAATGTCTTTGTGTTTGTAAAAAAAATGGTTACGAAAGCTGACTACCGAGCTAGAGACCCGGGTTCAAACCTCAAGTAGGCAAGTTGCGGTTTTTATTTATTATGACATTTTTTTTTAATTGCGAGCTAGGTATTTCAAAAGGCTTTGGTAACACTAAGCCAATGAATGTTTTGCTTAAAAATAAACCAAGAAAATCAATTGTTTTTATCCGAGCAACGCTCGGGCGCCAAGGTACTTTAAAGTTATGCGATAAAAATTCATTTTAATTATTTTAATTTTGTAATTTTACACATGAAATAGTATATTTAATAGAAATAGTATGTTTATTTAACAGTCGGAACTCCTTCCAATGACGGTTCCGCACGTGTACTGAACAGCTATTTTTAATACAGTTGCGAAAAAATGAAGCAATTTAATAAAATAATAAAAACTCGCAAAGAACATTTTTGAAAAATGGCGCCAACCGTAAAAGAATACCTGTATGCAGAGATTTTTTTGTTTTCTTCACCCATTCTGGGTAGGCAAAGGGAACTATCCCCATACAGCCAAGTCTTCAGTAGAATTTTTTTATTGATATGAAATGAAAATGTTAATGAGATGAAATGAAATGAAACCTAACCTAACTCATTGAATCAAATCATTAAATCTGATATTGAAACAAATTAGTAGCTTCTTTTTAGAAATATTTGCATGAATCATAAAAACTTCTAAAACTTCGTGGTTGGTTTTTTTTTTTCTTTTTAATAGACAATATTTTGACAGTTGGGAAAGAGAACGCACGAGTGCGGAAAAGGTAAAGAAAAAGCACGAGTGTGTAATAGCCCACTTCCCGCACGCTATACGTCCCTAAATACGTCACTTTTTGAGCAACTGTATTAAAAACTTTTTTTATATTTGGTCACAATAATTGTTTTGCTTACATTAATTAAATACTTGTTTACACTTCATTACTTAACAAGCATTCGTTCGTTAGCAATTCGTTCAGCTAATTGCTTTTCATTCAAGTTCCGTTGTTACCCAACCAATACCATATTATACCATATTGAGTTATTACCGACAATTATGGCCATCTATCAATACTTCTGAGGAGCAATTTCCTTCAGATTGCGTGATAATTTACCTGTACATGTAGACACTCCTATATTCCTTACATGGTCCGAGTTTGATCTACTTATAAATTAAGCTTTTTGAACAAATCTAACCACTTTTTATTGGTATTATATAAATAAGAAACCCTAAATTGTTTTTTTTAATGGCGTAGCAAACGAGCACGCAGCTCACGTGGTGTTTAGTGGTCGCTGCAGCCCATGGACATCTACATACAACCTCAAGCAAGTATACGTAAGTCTTGTCTAAGGTCGTATGCAGTTGCGCTGCTAATCCGGAGGCTAGTGGTTGCCTCATGTAAGTGTGGCCGGCAACTGCACCTTCCCACCAAAACACAATAGAATTGGTTCACGGCAGAAGTGGGTGCAGCCACGGAGTTCCACGCGCGCACTCCCCCGGTGCAGCGGTGGTACATCCCCGGGCGAAGGATAATAGTTCTACCACCTATAAATATCTTCGACGACTTTAGGTTTTTATGATACTAGATAATGTATGTTGTATATTTTAAGGTAACATATCAGCATAATAGGTTAGATGGTTGCCAACAGTAAACTCCAGACTTGCATATTGTAATATTAGGTATAATATGTACTTACAAAATTAAACATAAATTTTAAAATACTCACGGTACATAATTGATGTTGCTCAACTAGTTTCGGACATGAACGAGATCCTTCCTCATGAAACGTCGCGGGCGGTCGCTAAGAGGCGCGCGCGGAGACATCGCGGAGACCTTCGAGAGCAAAGGCTCATGAGGAAGGACCGTCCTAAACTAGTTGAGGTCCTAAACTAGTTGAGCACCATCATCTTAAACCCGCCCTTTGACGACGCGCGTGGCACAATGGTTACCGTGCTGGACTGCCAGTCGAGGGGTCCCGGGTTCGATTCCCGGCGAAACAGAATTTTGAATGATGAGTTTCAATTTCTGTTCTTGGTCTGGGTGTTTTTGTTCCTGTCTTTGTATGTGTCCATGGTACCCACGACACAGGGTATTAATTACCTTACTGTGGGGCCATGAATGTGTAACGTTTATTTATTTAAACCGTTAGTATTGCCGGCAGTAAATAATCATCTTAAGTTACAAACACTCACGATTTGTTTGATTTTTTTCTTTGTTGACTTTTTAACATGCAACTGCATAAATACATGTAAATCTTTATTTCAAAAATATGAGTTTTCTCACAGAAAAGGTTTTAGAGTTATTATTATTGATTACCTCGATTCCTTTGTTACCCTAAATTTTAAATTATAACCAATTTGATATAGCCTCGATTTTTCCACTTCGTTGAAACCACACCGTTTGTATCTTTCCTTTATTAAATGAATTGTAAGTATAAACAGATATAAATTATCGGCATTAAAGACCATGTGTCTGTCAGTGTGTAGTAATTACGCTGTCGTTTATAGTTCTACTTTAAAAACTGAGCAGGCCATGATTAACGACACTCCATCCGTTCCACTTGGCCGCTGGACAGGCTTTTTGCGCCGGCGTTGCTTACGTTGTTACCCTTTTTTGTGTGACAGGTGTTAAGTGTACTGATGCGATTGTTGTCAGGACAGTATGTTTAATTTTTCTTTTAATGATACCGAAGTCCGTTGAATGTTTTTGTTTGTAGGTACATTTGGGAGTATCTTACAACAACTTTTCTGGGAATTTGACTTTATATCTTCGATCGTATATTCTCTATAACAAAATCCAAATATTGGATAGTGGAGTTTCTTATTAAAAACAGGCCTACTATTTTTGAACAGTCAAAAGGGAAGCATATTTTGTTAAGTACTTATAGATTACGTAAATTGAATATTATTTGTATACATATTAGGTAAATTGAGTATTATTGTCATGATAAGAAGACTTCAATATCGGGAATTAAATCTTTAATAGGTCTGGTGGAGTCGTGGTGAAGACATAAGTCAAAAGGTTAAAAATATTTATTTCATATTAGGAATACAAAATATTCACATGAATGTCATTTTTTCCCGGTCATCGCCTTTAGGTGCCCGTTTGGGCTAGATGTTGAGCTGAGAGAAAAAAGCGGCGGAAAAAAACTCTCAGTACTTCTTTAAGTTTCAGTGTTTTTAAATTCATATAATTTATTTGTAATTTCATAGATAATTAAGTAATTTAGATAATTATTTTGTAATTTTAATTTGAAATTTTATAATTAAATAGTTGTAATGAGTTTTTAAATTCAAAATTCAATTTCTTAATTAATTAATTTTTAAAGTTTTTAATATGTTACTAACATTGATCATAAGGCTAATACTAATATGGAGTTATGCTCTGAAATAAAATATATTATTATTATAATTTAAACAAAAAGTACATATACATACAACAGTATGGCTCCATAGCCCAACAGTATGGACCCATGTCCATACTCGTAATGGGCACACGTAACAGCTAATCGTATGAGACACTACATTGAAGTATAATATAGTAACGTAGTCATAATAGCTCAATGAGTGAATATTACTTTTTGAATTTTTTTTTACTACTGGCCCTACTGCAACAAGACCGTAACTAACACACAAAACTAAATAAATTCTATATACGCGTAATAAATTTTGCGTAGGCATATAGAACCAGTAAATTGCTCACACTAATTAGCGTTTCCCTGTTGATACGTCCGTCTGTGTGTCCGTCAATGCGACATCTTAATTGCGTAGTAGCTGTCGGTCTCACTTTCTAAAACATGATTTTGCTTCTGGCTTCGGCTGTATTGAGTAATGTTGAAAGTATATTTGTTTTGTACACTAGTAGTGCATGGCCCAGTGGCTAGCGAAGAATGCAAACAATCTACTCAGCTCAGCGAAACGAGGCCGGTCGGGCGTGAGATCGGTGATCGCTAGTGACAAATTTGATGCGCGTTTCCTTACGTTAAGCAAGTCGTAAACCTTGTCGGAGGCCTTATGGGCGGTTTGAGAAAATCCGACAGCAGGATGGCCACTAAGCTACATCTCCACCTACCCGCAGTTTAGCAACGTGGTAATCTCCAGGCCTCCCCATATTGGGAAGATATGGTGTGTTGAAATTATGGGAGAAGCACTTGTGTGCATTTTTCTGGAAATTGGTAGATAGATACCTATTATGTTATATCTGTCCATGCTTACCTGAGGCTACCTCCTGTCTTAGGAGTAGCACTACTACCATCTTCTACTAAAGGAAACTGGAGTAGCTGCTTTCAAACTCAGGCAAAATTTGCATACTTGAAGTTATGTGTGGATGTCCATAGGCTACAGCGACCACTTAACACCACGTGGTTTTTTTCTTCGGTATCGGGGGATAACCTTCAAAAGGTACCCGGCATCTTCGGAGAGGATACCGGGTTATGTGGGATTTGTACCGCTCTTAACCCCCTCAGTAGCTAGCCCGCTGCACCCAGAACGGGAATATCCTCGGGAGAGCAGATGTGCTCTCCTGAACGGCGGCATGCGGCCACGCACACGGCGGTGTGTGCGTGGCCGCATGCCTTCCCGGGGTGCTGGATGGACGGTTCGAGCTTCCACTCTCACCGCCTGCAACCTCCTTTTAATCGCTTCTTACGATCAGGATATGCTGGCTTTTCTGCTACTCCCTTTAATAAAATATTTTCTATGTTAGATGAAATCGCGGTAACATTTTTATAACCACTATTTACTACATGTCACTGATAAAGCATTAAACTAGTTCTCTTGGTCCACTTAAACACGGATTAAAACGTTAACTTGTCAACGTCGCGGTTATCGGTGGAAAGCCCACTGAACTTTCCTCGTCGAGATATATCTTCCGTTGCATGTTGTGTGTCTAATTAGATGGAAAAGATTAAGATTAGAAATAAAGACGTTTAGATGTTAGAAATTGCTATTTACAATCGGGGAAATATCATGCATTTAGATCAGCCCCATACAACGGAAGGCTGTTTCCGGCTATGTGCACATTGTTATCACCAGTTGAGGCGACCATTAGCCTCTAAATTAGTAGCGCAATTGCATACGACTTGACATGCGACACGAATTACCTAAAAGTTAAGTATTTATAGATCTGATGTTCATAGGATGCAGAGTTGACATCACGTGACCTGCATGCTGCAAATCATTAAAGAGGCGCACCTTTATAAATTTTTGCGTCTATTCATGATATAGATATATGCACTCCTTGAAAATATTTAACATAAATTGAATACTACGAATTTATATGTCGACGACTACGAAATTATAAGCAATCTATATCATGAAGCAATAATAAGCAAAAAGATTCGTAACTCATTTCCTATAATAATGGACCTCGTTATAATACGAGCAAGTCCTTAGATATGAAATAGCCGATACTCAATACTGGCAACTTTATAATCAAATATCTTGCCAAATTTAAATTTATTTGGAAATAAAGCTACAAAGATATTGTTTTAAAATTCGTATTTCATTTTCATTTCAAGGAGCTCCTTGTATTATAACATTGCGATGACAACATTTATGGACAAATTGAAAACCGCGGGTATTTACAAATACGAGTTCCGCCGTGGCACCAGTACTGCAGAAACGACTCGAAGAATTCACGACGTGTACGGACTATGCAGGCACCCCTAAATAACGAACGGTGGGTTTTTAGTTTCAACGTTTCCAGTCTGGAAATTTCGATATACACATTAAGACGACCATACTCAAATGAATAACGAAGCATTGAAGGCGATATTGGAAGCAGATCTATCTCAAACCACTTCAGAATTAGCAGCAAGCAGTAACAAAACGATACTTAGCAAAACAAAGCAAACCAAGTAACATGCGTCGCTTGCTACGTTTCTTTGCTCAATCGTCACAATAATGAGAGGATTTTGAACCGTATCTACCGTGACTTGAGATGAAAAATTGATCCTGTACGACAATCGGAAGCGAACATCACAATGTCTTAATCCTGGAGAACCGGCAAAACTTTGCCCTAAGTGAAAACTGACCAAAAAGAAGATTCTGGTTAGTGTTCTGTGGACCAGTGCTGGTGTTATCCACTACAGCTTTTTGAGATCAGTCCAAACGATTACTGCATTAATACTTGTATTGCCAACAATTGCAAACAATGATGGAAAAGCTTGCTATTAAACAACCGAGACTGGTGAATTGTTCTAGCCCACTTCTGTTTCAGGATAACGCTAGACCACACACTGCATATCAAACGGTCGCCAAGTTAGAGGAGCTGCGACTGGAGCCTCTGCGTCACCCACCATACTCTCCAGATCTTGCCCTAACCGATTACCACTTTTTTAAAACAGGGATTAAGATTTTCTCCACTAAGAGTTTGTAAAGGAACCGTACAGTGAATAAAGAATATTTCATTTCATTTCATTTCAAAATTTGGATAACTTTTTGCGAGGAAACAAAATCAAATATAACGTAACGAGGCAGTTAAAAACAGTTCATAGACTCTTGCTCCCAGTTTTTTTTTTCAATCCAATCCAATAGCAACGGCGCATACTTCTATTGATTAAATAATAATTTTATTAAAAAATGTTTCACTTTTCTGATATTTAACGGCAATTTCATATGTCGTAAGGACTATGTTATGAATTATGTATTGTATGACAGCTCGTCAAATAAGGAAATAATCATCAATGCTAAATGTGTGTACCACTAATAATGTAAGTAATAAAAATAAATAAACTTTTACATTCACAACATGTTACATAAACTTATGCGACAAAAATATCGCAAGAACACATTGTAAGCTGCCGAGACGCAACAAGCGGATATGGGCAGCACACTTCAAAATAATGGCGGATTTTTATTAAAAAAATAATCACATTTGAATAAGTTTCAATTAAAACTAATGACGAAATACACGTATTTAGGGGCAAAATTTAATATTTCGGAAGTCTATAATCTTTCGGAATCGGAAGTCTTATTTTTGACATTACTCACTTATTAGAAGAATTTAAGGTAGCCAAGGTCAGTGTAAGTGGACACTATAGTCTAAGTAGATTATTTGAGTATAATTTTATTTACGACGGCTTCTTCAGTGCGCTAACTAAAACACAGTGGAACAGGCAAAAGGAGTTCTGTTTAAAAAATCTTAAAGGTTTAAGTTACGTAGGGCTTTGCTCTGTGAGAACATCAGTATAATAAAATCAATAATAATAAAGCCAAATTAGCAAAGGATGATAAAGTTTTATTATTTTTTACATTAACACCAGTACCACAAGAAGAACTTCTTTTTATTGTGCCGGTAGTGTACACGTATTGCGATATTGAAATACTGCCTTACTTTTTAAAGGCAAATAGGACTCACTAGGCCAACTCGACAGAAATGGGTGTGGCGATGGTTCTCGCGATCAAGTCGTTCAGATTTTGGGCAAAAATTTATGATGTTCTCAAAGAGAATTTTAGACTTTGAAATAGAGTTAAAGATGTATAATATTTATTAACAGGACATCCTCTGCAAAACAGTGCGATGGTCACACGAAATATGAATAATGCAAGTACAGAGGCGGAGTGCGATAAATAACGATTATAATTGTATCGCGTCGCGATAAATCGAGCTATCGAACTGCAGGCGCTTGTAGATGTTGTAGCTCTTACTTGTGCTGTACTGACAATAAGGATGATAAACCATAAACTAATGAGAATATAATGGTGACCATCTCACATGCAAGTAATTTAAATAACCGCTCATCATTGTAGATGAACTTTAATGGTTCGATTGAGGAACTACAATACCTACAATAAAAAATATCTTTATTGTAAACCAATCAAATTGTAATCCACAAAAACATTTATTAAAAAGATTTCATATACATGTACAAGATTAAATACCATATGTACAAAAACCTAGAAATAATCTTAATAACTAACCTTAACAATATATACAAAACTTAAAGTAAAAATAAAAAAAACATATAAAATAAAAAAAATAAAAAGGCTTATAAATAAAATACTTCATCTAAAAAGTCCGTGTGAGGCATGGTACCCAAGACACTGGCGGCATTGCCCCTTTGTACGACTAGACTGAGTCGTTGAGCAAAATAGCCGCCAGCCCTCAGGTCACCACAGGCAAGGACAAGTTTGTTCGACATTTCTGACATGAATTTCTCCATGTCAGAAGACCATGGTCCCATAGTAAAAAAAAAAAAAAAAAATATTATCATAGATAAAATGTGTACATCAGGCGCTTTTATCGCTAAAACAGCGATCTCTTAAGTACCATTGCCGCACCCACCCATGGCAAATTTAGGTTTGCTTGAGGTTGTGTTCATGGGTTGCAACGACCACTTAACACGACGTAGCCTGCATACTCGTGTACTAATCCATTCTGATAAAAATAAAAATAACCGGTTTATGTGGAAAAATAACCTACCTACCTACGCTTTGGGGCACAGCACGTGGAGTTGCTCTCCAAGCGCTTAGGCAGATCACCGAAGGGATTTTAGTGCGGTAAAAATTCCACATATCTCCGTATATAAATAAAATAAATAAATGTCTTTGGACAATCCACACAACACCATCTGATTCCAAACTAAGCAGAGCTTGTACTATGGTAATCAGAAAGCTGATAAAAATACTTATATAATTCTAAATGCATACTTAAATAGATAAATTAACACCCAAACACAGAACAAATAGTCATGTTCATCACACAAATATTTGTCCTGGGTGGGAATCGAACCCACGACCTCACGCTTCGCAGTCGGCTCATCACCCACTACGCCACGGAGGGTGTCGTCGTATCTCTCCCAAGGTGTTTTTAAATATTTGCATAACGATAACAAAAACGAATTCGTTTTAAAAGTTTTCTATACTACGAAACCGTGTGTCCAATAAATATTTCATTTTATGCGGGTTAAATTTTTGCTCGATTTTCGATATTTACGCCGTCCACTTATAATTTATGCGTGACCGAGTAAGTAGTAACAGTACCTGCCTACAATTATTTTTTTCACTCGAACATATATTATTATTACATAAGTGTCATAAAGTTAAGAAATTTATTTAAGTAGATTATGTAGAAACATAATCTAGTGTTGTTAATGTGTGATGTAAGTAGAATATGTAGAAACATAATGTACTGAAATAAAATTCTTTACTAAAAAAATATTTATATGAAAAATACCTTACTGTACTGAGATTATTACACAACTTTTTCAACTGTACTTTTTGTTTCTTACTTTAATCCATTTTTATGTTACACTTTTATCATTCTTGTAATGGCTTCAACCCTTTTTGCGTCCCACTGCTGGGCACGGGTCTCTCCCCATTATTGGGGAGGCCTGGAGCTTACTCCACCACGCTGCTCCAATGCGAGTTGGTGGGGATGCGGGTTAGTGGCCAACCCAATGTCGGATATTTTCAAACCGCCCATAAGGCCTCCGACAAGGTTTAACGACTGTTATCTATCGACAACAACCGGGACCGACGGCTTAACGTGCCCTCCGAAGCACGGAAACGCGCATGAATATTTTTTTGCCACTAGCGGTCACCCATCTCACATCCGACCGCGCCCGTATGGCTTAGTTGCATAGATCGTTTGCGTTCTACGCTAACCGCCCGGCCATGCGCGCTTCATTCTTGCAATAAAAATAACATATACCTACTTAATTAACATAATATGACCCCTCCATTTACCATAAAAGTATACACGACAAAAAACATAATAACCTTTGATCATAAACTAATTGCACATTTTCACACCTATCTTATACAATTATTAATTCAACTCTTACTGAGCAGTTCTTTAACATATTCATATAAAAACCTCTCGTTTAGTTAACAGACTTGAACATACAAGGAAGTTGGGAATAAATTCATTAGTAGATACCAAGTCTAATTTATTCGTATAATTAGTAATACTAAAAAATCGATGATTTATCTATCTATATTTATAAAAGTTTCGTGTAACAGTGATGGTTACCATACTCCTACGAAGCGGCTGAACCGATTTTGATGAAATTTTATATTCACACTTGGTAGGTCTGAGAATAGGTTGTTATCTATTTTTCATCCCCCTAATTGATGTTCCACCCCAAAAATTTAAACTCGGTTAGGTTAGGTATATTACAATTTAAAAAGTTCGAGCAAAACAAAACAGATTATTATATTTGACGGCTCTATTTAATTGTTAGTCGATTATCTGTCAACTGGCAATACTGACAGATGACGTAACACCGGACGCTGGGGCGGCGGCCATTACAAGCAAAACCACGCGGAGTGTAACTGTGTAAGTGAGGCCAGGTCTCCACGACATCATTTACTCAGGGACCCCTTAGAATTCCCTTAGTATAAAATATAGGTTTTATTAGTTTTGTTCCCTAGCATCACTTTGTAAACGAATCCTTTTCAACCTATACCTACTGACTGGTTGACATAATTATGGTATGTCATATTGTACAGTTTTTATTCTCATTGTTATCAAGTGTTAAAAGACAATTCGAAGTCGAATGTCGAATAATGAACTAAGTAAAATTTATATACCTACCCTCATCTGTGGTTACTTTTATTACGAGATTTGTAACTTCTGATAACTGAATATGATTTGTTTTATCGTTGGAGATCATGTTGACAGTAATTGCCATTATTTTATAAAAGTTTCGATACTTTTGACTTTGCAATGAGAATGTTGGTTATTGTGGTTATACTGATGAAATTAACGTATTGATAATTTCTCTTCTTTTAAAATTTTCAATTCTTCAAGTGACTTTTCGTTACAAGAAAGATCACTTTTAAATTTATTTTCGTGATGAGGCAAGAAAAGAATTAGTAAGCTTAGTTAATGCACTGCATATAAAAAAAAAAAACGAGAGAAAAATGTATGGTATATTCAGATTCCCTGTTAGAATTATGATTTGCTGGTTTCTTTTGTTAAGATATTGTCTGATTTGAGGCCTTGTTCTGCTTCTCCAGGTAAACTGTTGATTAGTTACGTCCCAGGTAAAGTTAATTGGCAAGTAAAAGGTATGAGTATGGGTCAGTTTATCATATGATTAGTGCTACTCGAACATCGTGAAATTAAAATTGAAGCTACGGGTGACTTTAACCGACAATTAGCGTACTTGTCACTTTACTTGGAGGTGGTGAAAGGGGCCCTAAGATGAATCATATTTGTGAACTAAAAGGTAAAACCACAGAAAGGGGGCGGTGCGGGTTATTTGGAACTCCGTGGGTAAAACCGGTAGTTTTTGAAATTGAAGCTTTGTTGTTCATTTACCGTATCATATCAGGCTTTCATTGAACATTGACTATTTAGAACTTATTGAAGCCTCTTTGGGTTTATCGTTTACTTTATATTCCATCATTAATTGTCGGTAGATTGTGTCAATAGAAAATAACTTGTAGGTAACTGAAATTGTTGAGATAGCTTGGACAGCAACAAAGTTTAGTCAGATATTGATAACTGCTGGTAGTCACTAGTATTATTTGTACATTTGTTGAAGTAAGCAGTGCTAACCCATATTTTACAAAGTTCAGCTTTACTAATATCATATTTGCAGGACTATGTTTCTAATTTCGTGTAGCATACTGTGGTAATTAATCAATTTATTGTTGCATCTTAAATAAAAGTGTCGAAATTATATTACCGTTGTTTCGAATACTTTAAAAAAAAAAGCATTTTACTGTGGTCATAGTTGTATGCAACATAGTAGCAGTTACTCAAAGGTTTCGCAATGCAAAAAAAAAAAGAAGACTGTCTGATTTTATTGAATTGTCATTACGTGTGCCTAATGGTGGTTTTCATAACTGTAATAATACGTCAATGAACTATATCGTTCCTATTAGCAAGAATGTATCTTTCCATGAAGGCTTGAAAGCTACTCCGTTTATCAAATTAATAACTTCAATGAAATTGAATCTGCTATTGAAATTTTGACTGAAGGTAACGGTAATTGAATTCAATTGTGAAAGATATTTTCCATCAAGTGACCACTTTGCTGTGCTAGTACCTTGTTTTCATCGGTAAGTTAGCTCACTAGTCTGTTAATGATATCAACTTTGCATATTGTGTGTAGGTGTCTAGGTTTTCTTTTTGAGTTTATGGTGATGGCGTAGGGCCGTCAAAAACCCGCGTTGTACGCCACAGTTGCCAAACTTTTAAAATCTCAGAAAGTAAAACAAGTGTGGTGGTGCAATAAATGTTCATTATAAGTACAGCTGTTAATTTTAAGTCCCCAGAATCGCAATTTACTTCTGTTAAAAAGTTTCGAAAGTTAATAACAAAAATTATTTTGTAATCTTATCCGCTTTATTATCACATTTTCAGGAAAGTGAAGAATAGTTGAAGAAAAGGGTTCTTAAAGTGAAAAATTAATGAACTGAGTTATGGAGATAAAGACGCTACCAAGTTAATGAGGACCCTTGAAAAAAAAGGCCAGGCCAATCAACTATTATGTGCATGAAAAGTGAGAACACCAGTCCTGTTTGTGAAATGACTGGAACAGGAGCCAGATAGCAGCGATCAAGCTATAAGAGCGCTTCGACCATGACATCCGGTGAGCCCGTTTCTATTGTTTTGGTATTGAATTGGCTGGTCGGAGGGGCTTCATACGCCCGGTCCACGCCATGTAATTGTGTTTGGCTGGTCGAGAGGGCCCCGCACGCCCGGTCCACGCCCTGTATGGTTGGTCGAAGGGGCTTCATACGCCCGGTCCACACCATGTAATTGTGTTTGGCTGGTCGAAAGGGCCCCGCACGCCCGGTCCACGCCCTGTACGGCTGGTCGAAGGGGCTTCATACGCCCGGTCCACGCCATGTAATTGTGTTTGGCTGGTCGAAAGGGCCCCGCACGCCCGGTCCACGCCCTGTACGGCTGGTCGAAGGGGCTTCATACGCCCGGTCCACACCATGTAATTGTGTTTGGCTGGTCGAAAGGGCCCCGCACGCCCGGTCCACGCCCTGTACGGCTGGTCGAAGGGGCTTCATACGCCCGGTCCACGCCATGTAATTGTGTTTGGCTGGTCGAAAGGGCCCCGCACGCCCAGTCCACGCCCTGTATTGGTGGTCGAAAGGGCCTTGCACGCCCAGTCCGCAATGCGCTACTGGCTACCTTCAAGCCTAATCCTAGGTACTCCTTACATGTAACACATGCAATGTAATGGGATAGGGATATCGCACTATATGTCAGGAATGGTCGAGCGAGTACTGTTTTCGTTTTTTTTTGTTTCAGGTGACGCACGAGGACGTGCGACAGTCAGAGATGGCCGTGACGGCTCTATTTAATTGTTAGTCGATTATCTGTCAACTGGCAATACTGACAGATGACGTAACACCGGACGCTGGGGCGGCGGCCATTACAGACCGAGTGAGGATTGAGCTAGGAGCGTGTAAGGAGATTGCGCACGCGCCCCACGTGTTCGGGTGGAACGTCGGTCGGTTATAAAGTGATCGTTCTACCTACAAGTGATTTGTCCGTATTATAAATTAGTGATTGTTAATTTCGTAATCAGTAAAGGAGTGTCTTAGATTTACTTTACTCGCCCACATGAATAACTCTGATGTATGGCCACCGCTCGCCAATATATTTTTATGTATATATATCAACAAGCTCAACTGTACTGTTGCTTTACAAACTCTTAGTGAAGGTTTTTTTTTTGTTCTGTCTGCTTTGGGTGTGCTTAGGCAATGCTGAGTTGAAGAAAATAGCAGACGGAGAAGAAGAAATACTAAAACTATAAAACATGATATGACAAGCGGCCGCCTGCGACTTCGTCCGCGTATACTTTGGTATGAGTCATACGATGATTTTATATAGCCTGTAGCCTTCTCCTATAAATGAACTATTCTACACAAAAATATTTTTTCAATTCGAACCAGTAGTTCCTGAAATAAGCTTGTTCAAAAAACAAACAAACGTCCACGCGTACGATGTCGCGGGCGGCCGCTAATATGTAATGTAATGAGTTATAATATTTAAGCTCAATTTTATCATCTTAAACCCCTTTACCATTTACCTTTCTAATAAAACGTTACACAATCACAGCACCACAGTAAGGTAATTAATACCCTGTGTCGTGGGAACCATGAACATATACAAAGACAGGAACACAAACAGCCAGACCGAGAACAGAAATTTAAACTCATCATTCAAATTTCTGTTTCGCCAGGAATCGAACCCGGGTACCCCTCGATTGGCAGTCCGGCATGGTAACCATTGCGCTACGCGGGTCGTCATAAAAACCATACCATACATACCTTAAACGCTGAACCCATATCTTCCATATAACGCTATTTTAATTACCACGCTAACACACAGCAAAATAATCATGAAGACCAACAACTCGTACAAAAAACATTGGCTTGTGAGAAAGTATGAAGAATCACCTTGTTAAATACTTGTTTAACTACTACATGCATTCTTTCACCTTTTTCCGACTAAGAAGAAACAACATCATCGGGAACAAAAAACTGAAGACTGATTAGCAAAAGGTTTTGTTGTTTAAAGTACGTGATGTGTATTATAATAACCAACATTAGCTTACGTCTATCCCCTGCTATTGAAAAACATACTCAGTAAAAGGTACGATAAATTTCAAAGTATCGTATCGTATATTAGAAGCATCGATATAGTATATAATATTGTTTTTTGTTTAAACTCTTTATTGTACACCATAATACTAAAATGAAATACATACTAGTATTTACATGAAACAAACAAATGGAGTACAAATAGGGGCCTTATCGCTAAACAGTGATTTCTTTCAGACAACCGATGGGCGACAGACGATGAGTTGAAGATAGAAAAGATGTTGAAGAGGCAGATGTACAGTTAGGGCTAGGAAAAGGAATATATTTGAAGTCGGGTATGAGCAATGATAGATAGTGTACCTACAGATTAAAACGTCAAGGAGAGAAATGCATATACATACATATAATATATTATGCATAGACCGTTGTCTCATGTTTTTTTAACAAAAAATACTAAAACCCTCCCTTATATTGAAGACCACCCTCGAGTAATCAAAAAACTAGTCCAAGTTCGCTTATAACCAATTAAAAGAATTATTCGTTTAAAAATATTTTTTTACCAGCAAATAGCCTCACGCTTACAACACGGTAGTCGTAATTATTATGGCAATACTTTTGTAATGGCGACAAAAAATACAAAATATAATAAGACCCAATATGGAGAGAATAATTCACGTCTCACGCGATCATAAATGCCGCATACAAAAATGACCATTCAATTATATTACCACCTTTACAGGATATGTTGACTTGAACATCGCGCGGATTCGTTTATAAAGCTTACGGAGTTTTTCTTCTCCCTTTTCTAAAGAACTTTGAGCAAAACTTTTTATGCTGGGCTGTCGCGAATGGGATAGGCTAGAGCTCTACCCCGCAGCTCCAATGCGGATTGGTGGAGATGCAGGTTAGTGGTTAACTTGCTGACGGATAGTTTCAATCCACTAATAAGACCTCCGACAAGGCTTACCAACTATGTATTATCATAGTTACTTTAAGCATTGGGACCGGCGACTTATCGTGCGTTCCGTAATCATGGAAACTATGAAAGATTACGATTGACGACCGCACCGTGGTTAGCATGTCAGACTGCCGATCGAAGGAGGGTCCCGGGTTCGATTCCTGGCTGAGCAGAAATTAAAATGATGAGATTAAAATTTCTGTTCTCGGTCTGGGTGTTTGTATTTCTGTCTTTGTGCATGTCCATGGCACCCACGACACAGGGTATATCTACCTTACTGTGGAGCTATGAGTATGAAACGTTATCATTATATTACTACGAAATGTGAATGGAATAGTATACTCGTAATCAAACGTTAAACGAAGGTGCTTTGTGTAAATACAAAAACCTAAACTATTAAAGTATGATAAAAGTTTTAATGAAAGATGCCGCCCGCCGCTTTTATGGTCCATCTGATATAAGGACGAACAAACGTTCTCTCGTATGCAATGTCAATAAAATAAAGGACGGTGCAAAAGAAGACTTAACAGGTTCGCATTCTTAGTAATTAATTTCTTTTACCAGCTCCAAAATGGTGTTAAATAACACGAGTTATTTCGCCACATATCAGATAAAACTTCACGCGAATACCTTATTTATTAGGGACACAAAAAGCCGAATTTGGCGTGCACGGTTTGAAAACAATGGCGCATTCTGTGTTAATATCCGTACGAATATAGGCAATGATATGAATGCCAATTCATTTTTGCAATGAAAGCATTTATAATAAAATACCTTGTTCTTAAGCTGTCAGTCGTAAATCTTTTTAAGCATTTTTTGATAGGAGAATGCCGTTCGTTTCAATAGGATATGAACATGAACAGTTGACGTTATTAACTGATGTCCTTAAGGGTTAAATACCTTTTAATTTAACTATTCATCGAGTAGCGATATGCAATTTTTTCTGCTGCATATCTTTCTGTGGCTAAGCAATTCCGTTTTGTGTCAGCAGAACGGTGAGGTTAGCGGCAGGATTTACATAAGGCACCAGGAAGCTTGCGAAGTAGCGGCGCAACGACATATTATCTCTGGCAAAACTCTACGTTGCTTAAAGTTGATATAGATATACCATACGTAGGCTGTAGCAATCATTTAACACCAAGTTGATGACATATATGACATCTTCACGTTCTGCTTTACTTTGCATGGATGTGCAAATTGTAGGACAATCTTCCAGATGAGTCATTTCCAATGTGCTATGACTATTTTTTAAGAAAGCAGGAAGAAAGCTCTCCTTCAAAGCCCCTAATGCTTAGGTGATTCTGGTGTTGCCCGTCTCTTTAGTTCAATGAATAAAAAAGAAAAGATAAAATAATATTTGTTTTCGACTTTGCATCACAAAAAATAATGATTAAAATTTAAGATTAAAATTATTAAATTTTATACTTATTTACGGAATACAGTTAAGTACACAACTGTTCCAGCTATTAACAAGTAATTAAGTTAATAAACGATAAGTAATTTACCACAGGAAGTAAATATTATCGCCTGCCATAAATTCAAGCCGATAAGTACTCGTAAGTACCGCTTAAGATAATTAAAATTTAATCGAGAGATACCTTCGAAGTTGATATGCGTAAGCCTCTTTTGGGATTCATGCCTCAAAAGGATAAACTTATATTAAACTTTGTTACTTGTCAGTCTGTTTGTCGAGATTTTTTTCTAAGGGTATCAAATTTAAATAAGCTTTTGATACTAAAGCTTCAAACACTTTTCAAATATGAAAAAAATTACTGCCAGGGCAATGACTAGCACGACCAAACGCGCTAGTAATTGAACCTAGTAATTGTTGGTGGTAGAACTATTATGGTTCGCCCGGAGAATCATCACCGCTACACCCACTTCTGCCGTGAATCAATTCTATTGTGTTTCGGTGGAAAGGTTGCCGGCCACACTTATATGAGGCGACCACCAACCTCCGGAGTAGCAGGGCAACTGCATACGACCTCAGACAAGACTTGCTTGAGGTTGTATGTAGATGTCTATGGGCTGCAGCGACCACTTAACACCCCGTGGCCTGCATACTCGTCTGCTACTCCATTCAAATAAAACAAAACTTAGGTCCTCCATCACTCACTCCTTTACCTGTTGTGGCTTCTACTCTTCTATTGACTTTAAAATGAAATCAACTCTACCTACCTTTAACTCGCGTATAAACTTCATATAAGGCATATTTCGCGTACGTAAGCGGATGGCATGCTTCGCTCTCCAATCATTTTAATTACTAAATTACTTCTCATTACTACATACCTATTAAGAGTGGACAATCAAATTGGTGTAACGACCGAAAATTACAATTAACTACGGAATTTTCACCGGCTTTTAACGAGTTTAAAGTTACTAGACTTCCATTACGTGGCTAACATTTTTTGATGGAGTAACAGACAAACATGCACGCCAAATGGTTATATAATGGGCGTTACTACCCTTTAACGTCTTCACACAACCTGAAGAAAGATTCTAGTTTAATCTTATGCTGCTACTACGACTCTTGTAAGCGTGACCATCAACCGTACCTACCAAAAACATAATAGATTTGCATGGTGATTATAAGTGGACGCGGCTGTGGTTGAGACTAACTAGATACCACCACCATATTATTAAAAACAAATAAAACATATTTTAAATATGTTTGGGTTCAATTGCTTAATAACTCCATCTTTTGGTCGAAAATGAAACTAAAGCAGCTACTTAGCCAAATGTTTTTGTTTTTTGTTTTTTACTAACGCCTGTAAAATAGAAACAAGTGCTATGTCAGCTCCAGCCCTTCAAAAACATTTACATATAAATTTGTTGCCAAGATTTGGCATACTCTGTGAAAAACATATAAAACCTCACTCAGAGTCAAGCTCCTAAATCTACCCTTTTTTTAAGTAGGGAACGCACTACGCACCGTCACGACCTCTGTCGGGGGGACAGAGGGAGGTGTGTGGGACTCCCCCCTACCGCTACGAGGCAGGGGTATACCCACTAAACCCTACTGCGCTCCTCCATTGCCAAGGTGACGATGTCGTGGGAAATCGGCTTAAAATTCCACGACGTCATCGGTCTGCCTGCCTTGCGTGGCAGGCCCTATATGCTACCCTTATGGGGAGGCTACAGGAATGACCAGGAGCGCCGGGTCATTCCTGTCCATCGGTGATGGCCTGTGCAATGCAAGTGGAGGCACCCCTGTACCCCAGCCTGCAGGCCACCACCGGGGGGAGGGAGAGAATGGTCGTATTGCCGTCTTCTCTTTCCCCTTCTTCGTTTGCGGACCGGGGGTTGGGACGGATCGTCCTCTCTCTCCCGCTCCGCCGCCTCCTTCTGCGATATGACTTCTTCGCAGAAGGAAGCAACAGCTTTCCAGGCCCTTTCGCTTCAAGTCAACAAGCCCTAAATTCACTAACTTCTACATCTAAGTCAAAATGTGTAGCTTCACCGTTTCGCTACTATCATAAATGCGTTCTTTAATTTTGTATTATACGTACGAAGTTCTAGTTTCCGAAGTAAGTAAATCTGAAAATGGTTGTTGGGAGCCCCAACAACCCATCTTAGAAGATTATTGTTTGGCAAAGAAGTCGCGTTAGTCATTCTTTGTTGTCAATGTTATCATTATCATTAATTATTCTATCTCGTAGTTTTATCAGCTCATTATAAAGCGGTAAATTCTCTATCGTGTTTGGAACCTGTATAAGATTGTGTACGGGATATCGATCAACTCCTACTAAGAACGGCGGTGCGTTTTTCAATTAAACAACTTCACGCTGTTCGGCACCCCGTCTTGTTTGACAGCTGCCAGGGTTGGGGAAAATATGATTTTAAATTTAAAGTTAATGAGACTTTTGTTGCAGGTAAGATTAGTAGAGATGAGGGTGGAAACCCCTGTGGCATTCTTATTGGCGATTTTGGTGGTCGTGATGAAAAATCAAATTTGAAAGTCATGATTAAAAATAAATGCTAATAAGATGTAGTAGTGACGAAGAACTAATTAAGTTCAGTCTTCGGTATTTCCTTTAAAAAAGCAAGAAAGGAACGTTTATGCTTTGAGTTACGGTAGTAATATGTATTCAACAATGGAGGGTAAGACCAGATGCAATGTGTTTTGATGACAGACTTCTTGTTTGAGGTCGTATGGATGCATCTCAAGCTTTACTTGAGACTACAGTTGTCCCTCTAATTTTGGTACAATAATGTACTACTGCATTGTTCTGCCTTATTATGGGATCTGTTCAGGCGCGGTCCCAGAGGGGGGGATCAGAGGGGGTATGACCCCCACCCTCCCAAATCCATCAGTCATGCGTAGATGGAAGGCGAAACAAGCCAATTTGGGACAACTCTTCCCTCAAATTTCTTAGTGGCAAAATTTCTTGGCGACATTGACCCGAAATTGAAGGCTGCGACCGCGCCTGGTTCTGTTCAGCTACTTGCAGCTAATTTTAAGTGATACAAAGATCTGTTATTGTGATAATTAACTGTACTCGGTGTCCATGGGCTATAGATTTTTACTACAGAAAATCGAATTTATTTTGCAAGTTAATATGATAAGGCAAATTGAAGATTTAAAAATTTGCTCTCTATCCAAAATTCGACCACTTAACAAACCAAACCTGACATCTAACAATCAACTATTATTTACCCACCGTCCATTACAATCCCATCTGTCAGCCCTGCGTCCTGGGTGGCGGTACGTCAAACGCCCGCCACTAAAAGGGTTTGACACGACCCGTCGCTCGTAAGAAATTAGTGGTAACGCTTTGATGGCGTATCGCATTGCATCGACCTAATTGCTCCAACTTTGATCTTGGAGCTGTTTTTATTGCGCTCGAAGGCTGATGGGAACCAGACGGTTAGGTCGGTGCTGCAGCGGGAGATAAGATTGTGGCAGTGTGGTGTGGAGATGCTTAAAAGCTATATACAGATGCTTTGCAGGTGCTGTATAACACAAATATCAATACTTACGATTTATTATTCTATCCTAGAAGCGCAAGCTTATTATAGCTGCTCCATGACAAGTAACAGTATTGTGATAATTTATTAATTACTATGGCTTACAACACCGTGCATGCCTGAGAAAAAATCACATTTACTGGAAGGCATGGTCTACCAATCTGCACTTGTCCAGTCTGGGGGCCAATTCTTCTTTCAGTTGGAGACTTGTGCTCAGCAGTGTGACATAAAAGTGGTTGAATAGAAACATTGAAGCGCGCAAGGCACTGTGACTGTACCGTAACCGTAGAACAGGTTTAAGATCAGGTGTCTTCTGGTGGAAAATTTTTGCGCGTTTCTGTGTTTCGGAGGGCACGTTAAGCTTTCGGATTGTTCAAGTCGTTATGCTTAGCGAATAACAAGTTGTCGTTGGCCTTGTCGGGGGGCCCTGTGGGGGGTTTGAAAACATCCGACAGCGGGATGGCCACGTTGAAGTAGCGTGATGGAGAGAGCTTCAGTATATTATGGTTAGAGAACTGTGTCCAGATATGGTACGCCAAATACTTATATTCGATACTTTTACAATCTAGCCAACCAAATTGTAAATATAAAGTGTGTTATGAGTACATTTCACAATTATAATTTTATTCGCTCACTGGATTATAATCCTTAATATCCCCATTAGCTTCTGTCACGGTTCGTGCGTCTGTCCGATCCGTTGAGTCATCGTGTCTGCTCGCAGCTATCTCTGTTGAGATAACGCATGTGTATTTCAAAATATCATCAACATTAGCCTTTTGAGGCATTAAGTAGTTTTGACTTTAATCCTTATTGTTCACTACTTTGAAATGTAGGAGACTCTCACGCCTAACATTTGCCTATTTTCGATGTTAAATTGGACTCTACAACTCTTAAAAATATTATAATTATGTATTATTTAATTTACTGATTCCATTGACAATGAACGCATCTCAAATAAATAAATCTATCCAAGCATTTGTTCTCAGAGGTACTTTTCCATTTTTGGGAATAGTTAATGTCTTACTTATAATATTCGATATAACACTAAACCAACGTAATTATTCTAAGACTATGTACACCAAAAAATATGGTCTTTGATGAAATGACGATAGTGAACTCGTAGAAAAAAATCTTCGCAAAATCTTTCGTCTTCTACCGATTAGTTTTTGATCGATCAATCCTTACAATTGGACCAGCACCATTCTAACACAGTATGTTAATTAAAGCCATATAGTATCCTGATAACCTGATAGGACAGCAACATGCCTTATAAGCATGAGTGTCTCATTATCATTATTCAAGTTGATATCAACGTTTTAATGGCCTGTATTCTTTGAACTTTTATAAATATTACTTTTAAACGTAGACCCAGTCTTATTCTTACGTAGACTGAGCACATATCGCGTGAATAACAATCATTTATGTTACATTTATCTACCTGTTTTTAGTATTTTACGACCTTTACATTCATTAAATAAAAATGACAGAACAAAGCGAAACAAACATTGTTGGTACAATTATGAGTACTGACTGCTATTTTCTGTTACGACTTTTTTATTACCATTGTGTGATAAGATAAGTGATAACCCTAACACACTAGTAATAAGAAATAGTTTCGTTCGTATAACGCGTCTTCATGAGATGCATGAATAGTAATTAGTAAAGACGTTTCAGTTCACGATGGCGTCTTTTTAATCTCTATTGTGGAAATAATAAGGTTGCAAATTATATCGATAGCGTGTCGTGATGATATTACAATGTATTCATCAATAACTGTTATTTTGAGATGATTGAATGCACGAGCACAGCTGTTTTGCAGGTTGCTGTAGTATTTATGTTCGACACTCACGCGATGTCTGATGTGTTAGCGTCGAGTTATAGATGTACAGCGCCTTACAGCAAATAAGTACCTTTTAGGTGGTCGCAATTTAGTGATCGGACAAGCAGTGGAACTGGCCACAAATAATGATATTTTATGCTGAAGAAATAACTTAAAAATGACAGGCAGTTTTGGCGGGAAGTCGAAAAAGACATTTGTGCTCTTGTTTTATTTCATTTTCTTGGTGTATTTTTGAGTTATATCGGATAAGTTTATGGCATTTCGTTCGATATAGCTTAATGACAGTGCACGAGTGTTGTGAAAGCATGTTTTTTCGGTTTGCCTCCAAATCTCCATCTGACACGTTCTGGTAAAGTAGCTATCGCTTTACTTGAATATCTGACTGACTTTACTGACTGATTACTGACGATTTACAATTTTTTTCTATGACTAAGTACTAAGTGATACAAAAATTATACTTGACGCTGGTAATATGCACAAAGTTTGCGATGCCATTGTTGAATAATGATGATGAAATTATTGCTTGTCATAAAAAGATGAATAATTTGTACTTAACCATGTAAAAACCAACCAGAAATTTATTTGCTACGTTCATAGTAGCCAAAATCAACAATAAAGTTATGCATTGGATACAAAGACAAAGACAAAGACAAAGACAAAGACATTTATTTGCACAAATATGGGTGTTTACAAAGTTGTTTATATATATTTAGTTCGCCATATTTACCTTCATGAGGTATGCAAATATACAATGATAAAAATATAAAAGGAAAAAAACTAAACTATAATACAATTACGAAATGTACATTTACATCTATTTTAATATTATTTTTATTTGTCCCATATTGCGCCTTTTATAAATAAAAATAAAAATATTTATTTATTTATATTTCGGATCGGTTCCGATCGTCAGCTTTGGGTACCCATATCACAGGGTGTTTGTACACTGAGAGGAAAAAAAGCCGGCGGAAAAAAAACCTCCCAGGTTTTTGTGGAATTCCTTTATGCCGTTTTATCGTTTATGAAATCAGTGACTGAGTAATACGCCTTTTTCAGTAAATACGTTTTAAGTCCTTTTTTAAATTCATTGTCCGTTTTAATTTTGAGGAATTCCGGTAGACCGTTATATATTTTTGGTCCCATGCAAAAGACACTGTTATGATATTGTTTTGTTTTGGAAGCGATTGAACATAATTTACTGTTATGTCTTTTTGATTTAAGGGTTTCATATTTTGTGATTTCTGTTTTGACCATTAAAGAGATCTCGTAAATGTATAAGGAAGGGAGCGTCATTATTTTTAAATTTTGAAAATGTGGCCTACAAGTATCCGTTTGTTGTAATTGACATATTGCTCGAATGCATTTTTTTTGAGCCTTAAACACAGTTTGAATTCCAGTCGCGTTTCCCCAGAATATTATACCGTATCTTAATGTTGCACCTACGTACGCATGGTAGGCATTTAGAACCGCCGTTTTGCTTACAACTTTGGCCAATTTATATAAAGCAAAAGAAAACTTATTTAATTGTTTACAAACGTGTTCTTTGTGTGACTGCCACGTTAATCTGCTATCTATGTATAGTCCTAAAAATTTTGTTGTTTCTATTTCAGATATCAACTTTCCTTTATAGTTAATATTTACTGGTTGTCCGTATGATACTCTATTTTTAAATGTCATTATGTTTGTTTTATCAAGATTAATTTTAAGATTATTACTATTTAGCCACTCTATCAGTGATTCAAGACAATTATTTATATTACTTTCAAAGGAACCTGTGTTTTCATTTGTAAATATTACTGTACTATCATCAGCAAATAGTATCATCGGTTCTTTTACTGCTTGAGGAAAATCGTTAATATAAATTAAAAAAAGTAAAGGGCCTAAAATACTTCCTTGAGGCACTCCATACAGTACTTTCCTAGAGAGAGAATGATGTTTCTCTTCAGTTTTTGTGATTTCATTAATTTTTGTTATTTCTGTTATGTGTTCTCTGTCAGTTAGGTAAGAGTTGATTAAGTTCAACGCATTGCCTCTGACTCCATATTTCTCTAACTTATTAATCAGCAATTTATGATCTACATACTCGAATGCCCTTGTCATGTCCATATAGAGCCCGATTACCTGTTTCTTATCATTTAAACCTGTCATTACTTTTTGTAAAAAATTATAAATTGCTACGTTTATTGATTTGTTTTTCCTAAACCCTACCTGCTCATCAGCAAAGATAGAAAACTTTTCGAAGTAAAAATATAATCTGTCATGGAGTACTTTTTCAAATATTTTAGAAAAAATAGGTATTAATGCTATAGGTCTGTAACATCCCATGTTCTGTCTGTCCTGTTTCTTAAATATTGGTTTGATAATTGTGACTTTAAGTTTCTCTGGAAATATGCCAGTTTCAATACTTAAATTTATATTATAAGCTAGTATTGGTGCAATTATATTTGATACCCGTTTAACGATATTCGTACATATACCGTCATACCCCGTACTATTTGTATTATTTAGATTATTTATTATTTTTATAACTTCGTCGGGTGAGGTTGGTTTTAAGAAAAATGAGTGTTGACAGTTAAAACTAATTTTATGTATATCACTATTAATCTTTATATTACAGTTATCTTCAATTTGATTTAAGAAGAAGTCATTAAACTCTTTGGCGATAATTTGTGGGTCTGTTTCAATGTGGGTCCCCACTTTGATTTCATTAATATCTTGTTTAGGTATATTTATAGTGTTATTGTTAATTACTTTCCAGACAGCTTTCGATTTATTATTAGAGTTCTTAATAAAATAGTCATTTTGAGATTTTTGTGTTAGTTTTATTATTCTTTTAAATGTTTTTGAATAATTTTTAAATTTATTTTTTGCCTCCATGCTGCGAGAGATCCTGTACCTCCAAAGTACCTTTGTACCTGTGTACCTTTTGAAATCCACTTTGGTCGTTTTTTCGTAAGTACTTTAACTTTTAAAATAGGGAAACAAAGATTATATAATAGTTGGAATAACTCGTGAAATACATTAAAAGCATCGTTTGGATCAGTACTTAAATAAACGTCTTGAAATGTTAAATTTTTAAGACTGTCGATAAATTTTTTAATATTTTCAATACAATAATCGCGTCGATAGATGTACCAATGCGTAATGAGGCAATTTCTTTTTACCGGACATTGCAACATCTGAGCGGTATGGTCCGATAATGCAAGTTCAATTACGCCAGATTTACAGTTTCGAATGTTATGAGCAAAATTATCAATACAAGTTTTACTGCAAAGTCGCGTTGGTGTTTTAATGGACAGCTTAAGATTATATGAGTCAAATATTTCTTCAAATTCGGATGTTATTTTGTTTCGTTTTAGAATATCTATGTTAAAATCCCCGCACACTATTATCTTTTTATTTTTAAAACAAATATTATTTAGAAGGCTATTTAATTTCTCAAAGAAAAGATCAATGGAAGTCGAATTATTTCTTGGCGATCTATATATACAAATAACTACAATTCTGTGTTCAGTTAACTCCACCGCACTACATTCTATTATATTTATTACGTTAAATTGAGTAATTTCATGTATATTACGATATTTATGACCTTTGCGAATTAATATACACGATCCACCATTTCTATTATTTCTTACGCAGTACGAAGCGAGATTAAAATTTGATATGTTCAAGAAGTTAATGTCAGTTACGATCATGTTGTGTTCCGTGACGCAAAGAACATCGACACCTTTTTTTTGAAGGCATAGATCATTCAGGCAAACAGTTAATTCATCCGATTTATTTATCAAGCCATTAATATTCTGATGCAATATATTAATGTTTTTATACACGAAAAAAATTTTCTGATTGTGTCAAGTCTTCTGTTTGTGTTTGTTTCTCAGACTTTATATGGACATAAGAACAGCTTGTCTGAGTACTATTGTCTTTTGTTTCGGGAATAGTTTTAATATTTATCTTATTTTTGTGGTTAAACGTTAAAAATCTTGTTTTATAATTTATGTGGAGTATTTGCCTGAGAATAAGTCTACATACATTAACAAGTAATTGGTTTCTGTTTCGCATATTATTAAACCGTTTGTACTCCAGATCTAAGTAATATGCATGTTCTAAATTAGTGCAGGCAAATTTGAGGTCGTAATTTAGCTTATTCTCATTGATACCCCGGGTATTATTTTACAGGTAGGTACAAGTCTTATTCTTATGAGGAAACTAGCTACTGTAGGTGTCAAGTTGTCCAGAGTAAAAAAAATGACCTAGGTACAGCTTGCAAAATCCTCTTTAATTTTTATGAAGAGCTTTTCTCAAAAGCGTGCCTTAAATAGTCTTACGATGAACGGGAAAGTACCTTTTGATCTTCAGCAACACTTTTTTTTAAATCAAATAGGTCATTACCAATTTTTTTATTTGCTTTAGCCCGGGGGTGGATACCAGACGAGGCCATTCTTTGCACTAGAAGCGTATCATTACCCACTTATAGGAAGGCGCCATCGCTCCAGGACCGACCCACCTATTAAGGTGGGATTGTGATTTGCTACCATCATTATCCCGGTGACCGGAACGAGGCTAAGGGATGCCGTTGTTAGGGTGACTATGTGATGAAAACTAGACATCATAAGTCTCCAGTAAGAAGACTTAAACTAAAAGAAAAAAAAACCAGCACCTTTTTATGTCCCACTGCTGGGCACAGGTCTCCTTGCATAAGTAATTTAGGATTTAGGCCATAGTCCACCATGCTGGCCAAGTGCGGATTCGTGGACGTACCTAATGCTTTCAAGAAATCATGAATTTCTCTCAGGCATACAGCAATTAGTAAACACAATTAATTACTATGTTCTCCACATCGTATTCAATGAAATATAACGATATTTTCCATCTCCGTGGAACAGCGATAAATGTGCACATTATAAGGTATATTTCTTTGTCATAGGTGTGCACCGAGGATTTGAACCCGGTATTGGTCGCGTCAGAGACCGCGGTTTTTTACCACTCGGCCATAACTGCTCTAAAAATATAATAGGTAGATATATCCTACCAAAAAAATTTTTTCATATTAATTTGCAGTACATTGCATTTGATCAAGATATCAGATCTCATGTGGAACCAAGCGGCTCAATCAACACGCCCTATTTCTACCAGTCCTATCTTCACCATCTCAACATGTGTTAAAATGTGTGACTTCACCATTTTGCTACCGTCGCAAAGGCGTTTGATACTTTTGTGATATGCTTACATCTTGTTTCTGAAGTAGGGAAACGGCTAAACCACTTTATTTCAAACATTTTAACATCATATCATAATATATCTACCAAGATTTTTTTGTTTAAACTTCACATTAATATTTGTTGAATTTGCTTAATAAAAAGGATATGTCCCACAAATCGCAAAACTATACCGACCCTTTCAATCTCAAATAGGACAGCGAAACGTGTGCCGCCTATATCATTAAAATCATCATTAAAAAGTCCATCACCGTTCATCTCAGAGAGGCGCCGCTTAATTGATAGTTTTCGGCCACTCATTAAAATAACCACAGCGTGTGTCTGTATAAATATTGTGTTTGACAAATTAACGGAAGAGGCGTTCAAAAAGGTTTGAAAAACCGTTTTGGAGGGGCCGACGTCCGCTCGACGTAAATAGAATTGCGTCTTGAACGTTGCGAGATTTCGATAGTTATTTTCGTGTCGATAGGATTCAAAAAAATTACGTCTTCCATTTCGCAAGTAGATATTCATTTAAGAGACAATGCCATTGAAACATAAAGCCTTTAAAGTTGCGCCTTGAGACGGTAAGTAGGTATTTTTGAATTGATCAATATATTTTTTTAATATTTTTAAAATTTATTGGCAAATATCTCTTAGACTTGTTACTTGAATAATTTGAAAGGCTAGTTCCATGTGTCAATCATCCCAGTCAATCTGAAGATAATATCTGAGCTTAATCTTAAGATAATAAGCCCTTTTTTCAAAGCTACTACAACATAAAATCAAGTTTTAGATTAACTTTAGAGAAGCATACAATGATCAATATGATCATGCTTCCCAAATTTTACTGTAACTCTTATTATCTCTTATAAGACAAATTTTGTTTTATAAAACACATTATAGCTTTTATTTTTGCTGTTAAATTATGAACGCTAAAGGAGCTTAACAAAACAAAAAGGGAAAAAGTCTAAAAAATAAACAACTAACTCCAAATTAGTATGTTTAGTGTTCTTTCTGTTCGTTTCGTTATCATATCGAAATCAACACGATACGAAAGCGTTTTCCCCACACGCTAGCCCCGCCGGCGTCTTTGAAGTGCCGCTCTGTTTACACTAAGCTAACCGAGAAACAAGTCATTTCAGCGGCGCCTTTGATCTCACCGCCTGCTTTTTGCGCCGCCCTGAGTTATTGCGCCGAACTGCTGAGTTACGCCGAATTTGCGCCACCTGCGGGATTTTGCGTGCGTGAAATCTAAGATGAAGATTTATTATGACTTCACTGAAATTTCAATTTTAGTTGGGTGAATTTCATTTTTGGAGTGACAAGTATATACCATCTTTCTCTAGTACTTTGTAGGTTTTGTTTTAAATTATTTCTTACAAGCTATTCTCATTAGGAAGGCCTGGAGCTTATTCGACCAATGCGGGCTGGTGAAGTCGTTCTTAATATTATTACTAGAAAAACAGATCTGTTTTATTTTTCTAACGGTCTGTTTGCTATTCGCCATAGCGGTCTTTACAGCATCATCTGCTTTTAATAGCAAATAGCCGAAAAACTAACTTGATTGCTACACTTTCATAAGCAATAAATAATAAATAAATGTCTTATGAAAGCAATAAATAAATAATAAATGTCCAAAGATATTTAGATAGTTCCCCACTTTCCATTACCCTGCATGGCCCATTGAAAATATTTTATGTACAATATAATATGTATTTTGTTTACTATTTTAGATAAAATAATATTAAACTGTATAAATATAAGATAAGAAAAACTAAATAACTAATATCTACTTAAGTAGGTTCATTAACAGCCTTATTTATGAACATTATTTAAATGTTTAAGCAATATTTAAATTGTTGCAGTGTGTACAAATAAAGTTCTTTGTCTTTGTTTTTAACACGCTTTTATTAACTTGACCTGTATGTATGTATGTAACGGAATCTTTTAACCTTATTTTCACTTACTTCTAGGAGTTTCATTAAATTGAAAATTTGCACAGGGATCAAGGGTCGATGACAATACAATAATCTCATAACTTTATATTAAGGTCCTAACTAGGATCATCAGGATAAAAAATATACGAGGGGCGGCTGATAAGTTCACAGGATAAGTTCGTGGCCCAAGGTACTTAATGAAACAAAATATAAAGTTTAAATAACACGTCTAAGCGTCTGATTAACTTGAAAATTTGCACAATATAATATATGAGGATAAAAATCCAACAAAAAAATTAAAAATAAATAATGTAGTTTAAAAAACTAAAAAACACGCTTTTGTGAAAATACGAACTAAAAAGTGAAAAATTAGAAGAAAATGTATTTTACTGTAAAAAAAGCGTGGGGTGGTTTTTAAGATACTATTGACACCGTGCACCCCACGTTTTTTTATAGTAAAATACATTTTTTTCTTATTTTTTAGTATTTTAGTTTTTTAAACTACATTATTAATTTTTTTATTGACATTCTTATAACTTACATTCTTTAGTGTTACTGTTAACCATTCTTTTTCATCTGTGTCTTAAATTGCAGCCAAACTAAAAGTCCTTTCTTTTAAGTACTGTTTAAGGGTTAGTTAATCAGTAAGTTCAATTTTATTATGCTTAGGAAACTATTTAACGAATTCATATGAGATAATCGTTATTAAAAAAAGTAAGAATACCTATGAAAAGGCCACCTTAGGATATAAAACTGACAATTTTCATGCTAACTATCAACACTACAAATAATAAATTTCAAAAAATTGAAAGAATCGAAAGTCCGCGAAAGTATAAAAAGCGCGCGTAAACTTTCAAAAGTTGTGAGGCGGTGCGGGGCGGCACTTGCCAAGCTCCGCCCCCTGACGTCACGGCCAAGATGGCGGCTCGCTTAACTGCATGCGTTTGGTATGCGCTGCAGGTTGCAAGTGTTGCAATATCATCTCACTGAATTATTGAATGTTGATTGTTTACTGATATCGTTATTTTTAAACATTTGTTATGAAAAATGTGGCTTTCTTTGATTATTGTAAGCAGAGATAACGTGATTTTAAATGTGATTCGATGACCCATGTGGCGCAATGGTTATCATGCAGGGTTAATATGCCGATCGGAGGGCGGAGGACCGCCGGGTTCGATTCCTGGCGAAACAGAAATTTCAATGAAGAGTTAAAACTTTTGCTTTCGGTCTGGGTGTTTGTGTTTCTGTCTTTGTGTGTGTCCATGGCACCCACGACACAGGGTATTGTGGTACTAAGTGGGGCTATGAGTTATCCCCGAATTGAAGCACTGATTGAATAAGCTCCACCTCTAGACCTCACCAATTAATAGGGGACACCTGTGTCTAGTAGTGGGACTTGTTGTTACAGACAGTGGGAAAAGGTTGTTACAGACTCCTGGAGAGATTTTTTTTATTTATTTACTTAACACTTTATAATATCTTTATTAATATTAAATATCATCATACACAATTTATAATTAATACCAAAAACATATTATAAGGTTAAAAATTAAATCTCTCCTAAAATTACAATTCAATTAGAAACTAAGTAGGTATGTTACCTTTATAAAATAATGTGTATAAAAATATCTTTATAACAAAATTTATTATATATAAGGAATAAAGAAAAATAAAAAAGGAAAATACACTAAATATAAAAAGGAGCATCCAAATTGCTGTCAAATCACTTTATTGTTCACCTAGGTATAACTAGCTTCACAATGGATGGACTTTATGCCTCATGACATTTTCTCCCAGTTAACCCATGCTGATTGCAAGAAATTGTCGGTAGGTAGAATATTTAGTTACGATTAAGAAATATGTTTGTTTTTTCAACCTTTTTTTATGTTCCACTGCTGGGCACAGGTCGCCACTCACAAGTGAGAGGGATTTAGGCCGTAGTCCACCACGCTGGCCAAGTGCGGATTGGTGGACGTCATGCTTATCGACAAAATATGAATTTCTCTCAGGCATGCACGGCGACGGAGAACATGATCACGATATTTACCATCGCCGTGGAACAGCGATAAATGCTCACATTACAAATTTCTTTTTCAGAGGTGTGCGCCGAGAAATTGAACCCAGGATCGGTCGCGTCGAAGAAGGTTTTTTTACCACTCGACCATCGCTGCTCTAGAAAGAAATATTTAAGTATCAAAAAGTCCAGCTCGGAATTAAGAATATGTGCTACGCCACTCTCCACCAACCCGCACTGGAGCAGCGTGGTGGAGTAAGCTCCAGGCCTCCCCAATAATGGGAGAGACCCGTGCCCAGCAGTGGGACGTAAAAAGGGTTGCAGCCAGCCAGCCAGCTACGCCACTGCATACCTTGCCTGATTGTATATAAAAGACGAACTAAAAAAAAGTTGCGAAGGCTGATATTGCAGGCGGCGAGAGTGGGTATGCAAACCGTTCAGCTCACAGCAACAGCGGTGTGTGCCTGATCGCACGCCGGTGCAGATGCAAGCACATAAGGATTTGGGAGAACCAGTACTAAGCACTCCAGCAGGACACAGAACAAGTTTTACAAGAGTAGCAGACGAGCATGCAGGCCTCGTGGTGTTAAGTGGTCGCTGCAGCCCATAGACATCTACATACAACCTCAAGCAAGCATAGGAAGGCTTGTCTGAGGTCGTATGCAGTTGCGGTGTTATTCCGGAGGCTGGTGGTAGCCTCATGTAAGTGTGGCCCGCAACTGCACCTTTCCACCGAAACACAATAGAATTGGTTCACGGCTGAAGTGGGTGCAGCTGTGGTCCTTAACCATAATAGTTCTACCACATACCAAATTTACTTACTTTTATTTTAATGAGGCATTTTACTCACATCTTTTTATTTTTTTAACATCAGTACTAAATGTCCATGCGTACTGTTCTGTTTGTTTGTCTGTATCTACTGTGTGTTTTTTCTGACCATATTCTAAAATAAACTGACCAGATCCTATAATAAATCGATACTAGAAAACTGCAAATATTATATGAAACGGTGCATAGTCAAATGCCGTGAAACATGCCAACATTGCCCGGTTTCTTGTAAAAATTAACTTTATTCCAAGTTTTTTCTATAAAATATTATTTTTACTACAACACAACCACAACATAATTATATTTTTTTACCTCCTGCAATTCTAAGATTATATGCTTGCATTGAAATATCAAAACGTCACTTAAGACAACATTTAGACCAACATTTCATTGATTACATTGGCGGGCAAAGTTATCTAGACTTTTAGCCAACATTACCCAGGTCCATTTTAGACGCCAATATGACCTTAAATATAGCGATATAGAAATCAATCTAAGTATTTTGTCAATGATGGCGTTTACTTTAAAAATCGAATATATACCACCAGTATTTTCGTATTAAAATGAGTTGGCAATGTTACCCTGACCTTTTTTTCCCTTTCCATACAATCCGCGTGTAGCGATTTTGAAATGCTAGGGTTGTACAGTTTTAGTAAACAATAAATTTAGTCGTATTGGACATTTTCAAAAAGTCGGTACAAAAATAAAAGTAATGTTTAAGTGCAAAATTTATATTATAAAATATAGATAGCATATTTTTATATCTTCCAACAAAATTGAGATCAACAAATATATGACATAATATAAACAAAAACATAAACTCAAGGCACAGGGAGAAATAAAACTATAAAACGTATAAGCAAGTAACAAAAGAAATATGTGTTTAATTTTTTTGATAAAATTGTTGTATCGCAGACTTTCTTACATTAATTCAACAACATATAGTATACCTTACTTGAAATGTTAAAAAAAAACTAAACAAAAAAACATAATTACCTACTAATCTACAAAGTTGTGCTCAAGTTATTAAAATAATCAGCATTTTCTTGAAATCCTTTTTCAGCTCTCGCCTTCGAAATGTTTTGAGTGGTTATTATGGTCAATTCATCAGTATGCCTAGCCAAAAAAAACCCTGGACCCAAGCATCTCCGGGAATTTGATTCTTGAATTTATGGTGGCGAGAATTATTTTTTAAATATTCATGAATGGTAGTATTATATATTCAGCATAACACCATCAAACAAATCAAATCGAATGCCATGCAGAAGTCGTACCTAATAATACCTAA
The DNA here is from genome assembly GCA_911387765.1 of Pyrgus malvae. Taxonomy (NCBI): domain Eukaryota; kingdom Metazoa; phylum Arthropoda; class Insecta; order Lepidoptera; family Hesperiidae; genus Pyrgus; species Pyrgus malvae. Next base: position 27,824,018 of record OU426950.1, on the reverse strand, counting down.
CAAATAAATCATAAGAAAATCATTAAAATATAATATTCGTTATCGTAATTTTACAACCCTAAGTCATTATTGACGGCGGGAAATGTTAGCATTCTTAGGTTAGAACATTGCTGGGTAACTTTACCCATCAATATAACTTTAGTTTTAAAAATCTTTTAGCAGTGACACTGGTCTTAAAACAATCTACAAATCGTTTTTTATAAGAAGCACTTAGATAAACTTACCTGTGTATTTGCCATTGCGCACAATTAACTTTAAATTTAGTTCAAAAATTTGCCCGCAAAAATATGCAGTGAACTCAACAAGTCAAAACTCGCTACTGAGTAAACTTAGCAACAAACGTGATACTTAGTATTGCCACACGTATATCCTGTTTTGCATCAAATCAATATTTGTTGCCTTAAGATTAGGAAATTTTGCACAATAACGGTTTTTTCTTATGAATTGTTGTTCGGGCAAAGATATCTTTCGTGGCAAAGTTGGCGTATTTCACGTGTCTTTTAGAGCATTTTGACAACGGTGGTAGCTCCAATGCGGAGTAAACTAAAAAGAGGTAAGCCAAAATAATTGACGTCGTTATAAAATACAAAAAACTTTAACAAGTGACCTCTACAGTAAAGTGACTTAAAATACTGCTTTAAAACACGCTGTAGCCGGGCCTCTAATCATGAAGGTACATAATTCTAGTTATTATCGAGTACCTGATGAATACAGGGCCGCATTCTGATTTACGTTTGATTAAACAAAAATGTTGTACTATAGATTGTGTAGGGCTATTCTGGGGCGGAGAACGGAAAGAAAGTCGGTTTGATGTACACCCGTTTAATGCGCAACACATATATCACTAAAAACGTTACTTATCACAAAAACAAAACGCGAGCCGCGGGAGTCTGTGTCGCACTGCTCACTCGCGCCATTCGCCCCTCGCGGCAGAATCGGCAACTACCAACGGGGTTGCCCGCTATGATATTTTAAGTCGTACCACGCGCTATAGTACAGATTTTCAAGCATCAAAATTTTAAATTTTTTAAAATTTTCATTTTAATTTCATATCAATAAGCTTCGTATGTCTTAATAAGAGACAAAGAATCAGATTAATTAATTTGCATAACTTGAAATGGTTCTATAAATTAAGGCAAAAAGTCGTTAAATACATCTGAAACAATATGCATGCAGTGTCATATTTCAGTGAAATAGGATGACAGTTGGCAGCTGTCACTTCGACAAATATATCAGCGTTGGCGCGTTCCCAGGAAATGCTTTCCTATTTTATTTCTATTTGAATTGTAATAAACGAACAATGAAAATAATAATATGTATCTATGAATATATAATTTTGAGTATTGGTAATGACAGGTTTATTCTAGTAATAAGAACTATTGATTTAAAAAAATCCACTATCCAAATCTGTCCCTGTCACGTCAATGACTCGCCAGACCAATAACCCAATGATTGGACGAATAAGGCGCCAACATTCGTCTTACAGATAAAGCTAAATAATATACAATTTGGCCAACCAAATAACATGTAATTTGGACAACCCAACCACAAGGCACCGTGACCATTTGCGGCAAAATGACTAACAGTTAAGTATACACCCGAAAAGTTGTGGATGATGTGGTTTTATCAAAAGATGGAAGTTCTTAGAAATCAGTTCCTTAAAAAAATTGTAATGATTCAGTAGATAGGTATGCATAAATGTCTTAAACCGGTCAAATGTTTTAAACATTATATAAGTTTGACGACCTGCGTGGCGCAATGCATCCCATGTCGGACTGGCAATCGAAGGGTCCTGGGTTCGATTCCTTTGTCTTGGTCTGGGTGTTTCTGTTTTTGTATTTGTGTGTTTATGGCCCCCACGACACACCTTACTGTTATCTACCTTACGACACAGGATATTTTGTCGAGGATACATATAAAGGACACATATACAGACACATATAAAGACAGAAACACAAACACCCAGACTAAGAACATAAATTTAAACTCATGATTAAAATTTATGTTTCGCCGGGAATCGAACCCAGGACCTTTCGAATGCCAGTCCGGCATGGTAACCCAACACAACAGAAATTTCAAGCTGATTTCTGTTTCGTCGAGAATCGATTATCAATATCGGCAGACCGGCATGGTAACCATTGTGTCACACGGGTCGTCAAAGAATTGTTACGTCAATGGTCTCTCCCCATATTTTAGCAGTGTGACTCTGTGTGTCGATAAGTCACCCTACTTCTTCTTATACCTACAGTATATTGAAACCGATAGTTTATAGATTTGGTTTAGAGGTAGCAAAAAAGATTGAATGAAATCCATGAAAAAAGCCAAAGCAGCCGACGTTAATTACAAAGGTGACTATAAATAACAAATGAATAAGGTAAGGTCTAAACATAGAGTTCCAATTTATGTCGGTGATGTACTGATTAGAGGATGCGTGCAGTCATGGCCAGTTGTCGGCAGGACCCATTCATTAGATGGCTATTAGGCGCGAAATTGGCGCATGTCAGACTTGACGAGTTGACCGATAGTTCAGTTAAAGAAGGAAATGTAAAAAATGATCGAATTGGCGCCAACAACGACCTTTATTATTACAGCTTCTATGTTTTCCTGCATTCAAAACCTCCCATCTCAAAACCAAGAAAAAGGAGCAAAGTGGTAACGTTATGTACAAAAATGCACATAGATATAGAAAGATATAGATGATATAGGTAAAAAATTAAATACGTTATGTTAGTATCGAAATATTAACGAATTCGTAAAGTCACTATTGGTTATTGGCTCAACCCACTTATTGAATAGTTGTACGGCGCAAAATTGAAGCGCGCATGGCCCTGTGGTTAGCGTAGAATGCAAACGATCTATGCAACTAAGACAAACGGGCGCTGTCGAGTGTGAGATGGGTGACCACTAGTAGCAAAAATATTCATGCGCGTATCCGTGCTTCGGAGGGCACGTTAAGCCGTAGGTCCCGGTTGTTGTCGATAGATAACAGTCCTTAAACCTTATCAAAGGCCTTATGGGTGGTTTGAAAACATCCGACAGCGGGTTGGCCACTAATCCGCATCTCCACCAACCCGCATTGGAGCAGCGTGGTAGAGTAAGAGACCCGTGCCCAGCAGTGGGACGCAAAAAGGGTAGCAGCGAATGCGCAAAATTGGTGCATGTCAAATTACATTATAAAAATTAAATATTTGACGAATTGTCCGTTAATTTTGCTGTCGCCAATAACTTGGATCAAGTGACTCAGCGCAGTTTATAAATTATAGCCTTTCACTATCTTATATTAACAGCCAATACTCAATAAAGCCACATAGTAAGATTTCCGTAAAGAAAAAATAATAATTACTCATCATCATCATCATCACCATCATTGTTCTAAGTTTATTTTAAAAAAGATTTAAAACTCAAGTTTGATGTGCTTTAAAAGCGTGTTTTTTTAGTTTTTTTAATTATATCTATTTTTCACTTTTTAGTTTCATATGCTATGAATGCTCTTAGTCCAAAGGAGAGCTACAAACAAGCTCAGAAACTCACAAATATACAGCTGAAGCAAATAAAAGCGTCTTAAAAAGAAATGCACGAAATGCCTTAAAAATTTGCTTTGCCGACATTATCTATTCGACACGAAGAGTTCGACTTATGTCGGTTTCGAATAAATTAGAGGAATTGTGCAGTCACTATCGGTTATTGGCTCAACCCACTCATTAGGTCATTATAGGCGCGAAATTAGCACATGTCAAATGTTTGACGAATTGTTCGATAGTTTAGTTGGCGCCAATGAGCTGGCGCCAATGTTTGGTAATTGTTCTCTGCCTAGGGATTCCAAGCTATTCCTTAAGAACCGGACATTTTATTCTATTTTTCCGTAGTAAATAATAAGCTCTCAATATTTCATATAACTAATTGCATTTAGTTCAACAATAAGGTTTTTTTTTTCATTTTTTTATTACATCATGCTAATAAGATTACGAACTACCTTCACATACATCAATGTTCGTGCATATAAAAATGATTGACTTTGTAATTACTAGTACTTCAGTCATTATTTACTGTTCTCTATGACTTAAATTTAATATAAACATAAACAAAGCTTTATGTTCTAGAGATTTCATAGACGTTCGTTTCATAAATCGAGCGTTTATATGGTAGAGATGACGATCTCCTACCACATAAAGGCTCAACTTGCATTTTCTCTTATGTTTTCAAGCTATAAGCAAAATAAATTAATGTTACGTTGATCCAATAGGCTTTCAAATACATAATAATAATATATATAATTACGATACACATAAATAAAATTTTCAAATTTTGAAGTCATATCCACCCTACCGGACGCCTATTAAGCGAACCTCAATATGTTTTTAAAAATCACTTCCTGGGTGGTATTTTGGAGTAATTTTATCATTTAAAGATTGGTTTAAACGCTTTCACGGTTAAAAAGGTGTAAGAGAAATAATTGGGCCCAAAAAATATGAGCGGTCTGACTTTTGTTATTTTTTATCGTAATTTACAAAGGGGGTGTTAAAGAAGGTTATAATGAGAGATAAGAAATCGTTTTTAAGAATATTATCTTCAATAAGCAATTTAAACAAAAGTTTATTTGTTCTTACATTACGATTAGAACTTATGTGTCGACGTTTCCATTGAGATGGAACAAGACATAGTGTAAAATCCCTTATAAAGCAAGGAGATTTTTAAATAAAGTAACAAATAAGTGACAAATATTTTGTTTAGTTTAAAAAATGGAGACTGTGCATTGACATTGCGTAATTCAATAATTTTTTTGGATAGAAAAGTCGTTGTCAATGTCAAGTGTATTTTTTTTCCCTCTTGAATTATGGCATCGCAAACTCTGCATATTGCCAGCAACAAGTAAAATTTTTGCACCATTTTTTTGCCAGTTTCTGTGTAAACTGGGCAAGTAATAATAGGTAGTCAGTAGGTAAGTCGTAAGTCGTCAGTAATCAATCAGTCAAGTCAGTCAGACATTCAAGTAAAGCGATGGCTTCTTTACCAAAACGTGATACCAATGGAATTTTGGAAGCAATCCGAAAAAACATATTTTCGCAATGTTATTTTAATTCACAACACTCGTGCACTGCAATTAACCTATATCGAACAAAATGCCATCAAATTTTTCCGATATAACTCAAAAATACACCAAGAAAGTAAAAATAAAACAAGAGCAAAGTGTCTTTTTCGACTTCCCGCCAAAACACCGCCAAGTGTTTAATGTTTAAATTAAACGCTTGACATTGACATAATATCAAGTGTTTAATGACTTTCCAATGATATTGACATGTCATTAACATTAACATATCGTCTAACTTTACTTATAGTTTTATACTAATTATTAAAAATTGTATACTTCAAAAATGTAATATGATATAATGAGTTAGGTGTGTTTCATAACGCCTTACTCATAAATTGAATAAAAATAAAAAATAAAAAATTTATCGGTTTGTACTGTAGACCAACTAGCAACGACTGAAAGTACCCAATATTGGAGGAGATATCCGTGCCTAGCAAAAAGTGTTTTAGTCAAGCACTATGCGTTTTACAACATTGAATAATCCATTACCTGTCATATTATAATACTTGTCTGCAATGCTATATCTCCCAAAGTCCAGCTAACTCTACGCATTTCATTATTGTCCTACGGCTGTTTTGACGTTCAAGAGAAGAAATCAAAAGGGCCTACTGGTGTGCCGGTATGTTCGTTTCTTTTACGGCGACAAGTGTCCAATTACCTCAGATTGAAGTAATAATAGAGTCGAGAACGAACATCGAATACGAAACGAACGGTTGGATTATTGAAGGGATGTGAAAGAGGTTCGATTCCGACACCAAAAACTCGGAACTTCCGATTGTTTTCGAAATTTTAATTTACTATTTTATGATGCGGAATAATTGAGAAGGCCAACTTCATCTCGGTGTCCCGATCCCGATGCAGTTTGGTGGAGATACGGGTTAGTGCTTAACCCATTGTTGGATGTTCTTAAATTGCCCATAAGGCCTCCTCCAATAAGGTTTATTGAATGCTATATATCGACAAAATCAGGGACTGCCGGCTTAACAGGACCTCAGCAGTTCAACGACAGTCATGTAATTTCCCATTACTACTACAGATGGTCACTGTACCCGATTTGCTCAGCTGCCTAGATCGCTTGCGTACTATGCCATCCATAAAATAATGCGCAATTCAGTACCGATCTATGCAACTAAGCAAAACGGGCGCGGTCGGGTGTGAGATGGGTGACCGCTAGTGGCAAAAAAAATCATGCGCGTTTCCGTGCTTCGGAGGGCACGTTAAGCCGTCGGTCCCGGTTTTTGTCGATAGATAACAGTCGTTAAACCTTGTCGGAGGCCTTATGGGCGGTTTGAAAACATCCGACAGCGGGTTGGCCACTAACCCGCATCTCCACCAACCCGCATTGGAGCAGCGTGGTGGAGTAAGCTCCAGGCCTCCCCAATAATGGGGACAGACCCGTGCCCAACAATGGGACGCAAAAAGGGTTGCAGCCAGTACCTATCAAGAGAAAGTACATACTCCTGAAACATGTCAACTCCGGTTCTAATTTCGATATAGAATCTAAAATTTCCGATTCCGACATTATGACTTCGTGACATCCCTAGTTTGGAGGGAGTTTTTGTATTCCCCACCCGTGAAGTTTGATGCCATCGACTGACATTTCTGGACGCTACTGTCGGCGGAATTCGCGAATATTTCTGCCATGTTTTGCTCTTTATGCATTCGGGCGGCAATCCTTTTCGTGGCCAAATCGATTCTTCGGAACCGTTGCAATATTTTGGCGAGGTATGCCGGAATTTCTCTAGCCTGTTTCTTTGGACTCAATCGCCCTTTGTCAGTCTTTCGGATTTATGAGTGCGGCTCCAGTATTGAGGTATGCTTGATATGTGATGGATGTAAAGAAAGAAGTCAAACACTAAACGTGACTCAAGAGAATTCAAGGCTTGGTGATTTCGTAGTCGAATTCTTTTCAAATTATTGTAAAATTGGCAGTAGGATTAATTTAATTAAAAAAAGAAAGCAAACTGTTTAAATTTTTAACGTGGTACCATTCTGGAAATAATAAATATTTGTTGTAGTAATATGAAATGTAGTTTTACTGTAATTTTATGTATTCAGTTCTTACGTGTACCTATAATATGTTCAACTTGAAATGTATTATTGTGTAAAATAAATGAGCATCAAATCATTACAACAATCTTTTCACGTTGACTATATAAAAACCTGCCGATCGGAGGGTCCCGAGTTCGGCTAGGCAGAAATTTGAATGAGTGTTTAAATTTCTGTTCTCGGTCTGAGTGTTTGTGTTTGTGTCTCTGCGTATTTCTACGGCTCTCACGACACAGACCCACTACTGTGGGGCTATAAGTATGAAACTTTTAAAAAAACACGAGAAAAATAAAATATTGTAGAGCTACTATTATTATCACTAAATAGGATAAACAACAGGGTATAAGTCGTTGCTTTTTTTATATTTCAAACAATAGTGGTATCGTCAATTACATCTGATTTTAGAATAAGTTAATTATACTATTAACCCTTTTTCTTTGATTTTGACAAATTACATGTAATTCCTTTTTTAACCAATATAATCTCCTATCGTTACTAATACAAAGGTGCGACAAGTGGTCACCGAACGAATGCAAACAAGACATTGGCATGCACGCCACGATGCAGCGTGTGGATCGGATCTTTAATTAGCTGGACCGCCCACGTGCAGGACACTGGGCCTATAGCGCTGGTAGATACAATGAGTAGAATAATAGAAGAAAATAATTGTAGCAATTAAAGCCAAACTTAAGAGACTGATCTATACCAACTTAGGCATGGCGCAGACAAAACGTAACTAAAATCATAAACTTATTAAGTAAGTACACCATTCAAATCTATACTAATATATAAAGTTTGTTTGTTTGTTTTTTGTATGAACGCGCTAATTACAGGAACTATTGGTTAAAATTGAAAAATTATTTTTCTGTTGGATAGTCCAATTATCGGAGAAGGCTTTAGGCTATTACATCATGCTATGACTAACACTAAAGTCCACGCGGGCGAAGTCGCGGGCCTCGCTATAGCTTTTTTTTCTCTCTTTAACAATAATAATTATTCTCTTTATTCTTGTTGCCACTTTTATATTTTTCTGCACTTCCTGAAGGTTAGCTGGTAGAAAATGCCATATTGGCATTAAGCTCGCCTTTTGTTCAAATTGTATAATTTGGTCAATAAAGGGTAAATAAATGAATAAAATAAATAAACATAGATAAGGGTACTTATCATAGATTCCCTTCGTCGGTTCAGTCAGTATATTTTTAAGTGTCAATCGATTCAACTTATGCTTTGTGTGTTGCCTTCTACTATCAAAGCAATGTAAGCTACTCCTTTACCGTCATTAACCTTAAGTCAGCTTTAAATCTATCTCTATCAAGTTTGCTTTGCAATCAAGCGCAAGAACATAACATTTTCAATTAAATTTAAACCATATCACAACGCGATTAGGTTTAAATTGGAGTGTTCCAAACTGGATTTGTTAAGGGGACTATTCTAGGACTAATGTGGTTATGAAAAAGTATTATCAATCATCTTGACTATGATGAACGAGATTCGAGTGTAAAGGTGGGTGCACACTGTCACTGTGTGATAGAGTGCGCAGGGTTTATTGGATGCGATGATGTTCTGGAACTAATTGAGTTTATTTACAGGGCGCAGGTGTTATTTACACTGTTTTCAAATAAAACAAATTTATTGCGCTCCTGTACACAGCAAAAACATAAGTTAACTTTATATATAATGGAGGCTTGCACTTTTGTTAAGAAATATCCAATTTTGTCCGTTATCAAAGAAGACAAAAAAAATAAACTTGAAATCCCAATTTCAGGACTAAAATTATACAGCTCTGGACCATATGTAACGTGCATAAAAATATTTAACAAACAGCCGATGACATACGATTGATTAAAATTGTCAAAATCTTTTTTAGAAAGCTTAAGCATTACCTTATAAAAATGTTATTATAATCTAGACGAATATTTTAAAGAAAATTAATTCAATCAATAAAGAATAAATATCATAAATAAATTTATAAAAAGATCGATTCGCTTTCACTCTGTTGCAGTACCCTAATAGGGTTCATAATGTGTTCCTTTTTAACATTAGTAAACCTATTTTAATGTACCATTATAATGCAATAAAATATTGAGTATTGAGTCTTGAACATAAGTGTCTCCCAGTTGTTACAGACAACTTGAAATCACTTTCAATCGGCATTTCGTATAGAAACCAATTAGGGAGCTCAAGTGTTCAACTTAACAACTCGTAACGATTTTCTTATCGAAACATCTTTCAACGGTTAAACATTAAGATGTAACCGACTGTTCTGTATAGTGCCGCCCATGTGTTTGATATGTTAAGTGGGCGGTTGCTTCAAATACAATTTTAAAAATATAGGTTCGAGTATTAAATATTTATTTTATTTATTATTTGGAACCACCTTAATCTAGGGGTTACAAGGTAGACCTAATGCCTAATGACATTCTCTGCCAGTCAACCCTGGGTGTTGGAGAGAACTTTAGATAGGCGGACGAAGAACAGTGACATTAAGCACGAAAACTGATATTTTATTTTATTGCCAGAAATTAGCACATAAAAATATAATTAATGTATATACCGAACATATTTATAATTTTAATTCTATTTATTACGATAACTGTTAACAAATCCAGGTTGAGAATACTTTCCAGTGAATAATTTTGTCAGAAATGGAACATACATAGTTAAAGACATTCAAATATAGAGAGTTGTGGATAGCGTTGCGAATTTTATTACGAATAAAACTTTGCGTCCACTGACGAGGAAAGAACTATGCCCAGCACGGATGATGATGCCCAGCAATGGGACACGAGTATAAAGGGTTGAAAAACATCCATTAGATTTGGAGTTAGGCTTTAAGCTACAAAATATAGATCAAGGGTGGCATAAACTTACTTACGTTATTTTTAATTTTGCTTGTACTTGACATTTTAATTGAAATTATGACATATAAATTTAATGCTTGTTTATTGTTATAATTTAATGATTTTTTTTTAAAAGATGTGATCCTTTAGTACTAATTTTTAGTTAACTTAATGGGAATATTCTGTTTTATTTATTTAATTATATGATGACATTACTTCTCTTAGATAGTATTGTAATATATTTGTACGCCCAATGCGGCAAAATAAGCGCACTACCTATGTATGGAATTACAACTATCCAACTTATGTACCTTATTTGACAAATAAATAAATGAATTGAATTGAATTGAATTGAAACTGCAACTAGAACTATCTGATAAGCTGACATAATCGTCAGTAAAGTACTTGTTTTCTAAATTCCTTATCTATTGATTACCTGCGTGGCGCAATGGTTACCATGCCGGACTGCCAATCGAAGGGTCCCGGGTTCGATTTGAATTATGAGTTTTAATTTCTATTCTCGGTCTGGCTGTTTGTGTTTCTGTCTTTTTGTGAGTCTATGGTAACTACGAAACACCTTACTGTGGGGTTATGAGTGAGAAACGTTATTAATATTAACATTATTTTATATTTTTTTTACCGACTTCCAAAAGAAGGAGGTACTGTATTCGGCTGTATGTATTTTTTTTTATATATTATTATGTTCACCGATTACTCCGCCGTTTGTGGACCGATTTTCAAAATTCTTTTTTAGTTCGTATGCTTATACTCCCGAGGTGGTCCCATTGTCACCAAATGAGGATCTGATGATGGGATCCCAGGGAAATCGAGGGGAACTCTCAAATTTTATAGGCACACACATTGATTTTCTTATACTTTCTGAAGCATAAGAGATATTTGTGCATAGTAATCATCATCTCATGTTGCTGAGCTGATGATGGAAGGTACTGCAACAGTGAGGAGTTGAAAGCAAATTCTTTCAATAAATAGTTTTTTATTCCAAATCTTACATTCCTGAGGTGGTCCAACTGTCACCAAGTCAAAGTCTGATGAGGGGATCCCGGAGAAATCGAAGGGAACATTCAAATTTTACAGCACAACAAGTGATTTTCATATTTTTACTAAAGCAAAACAGGCATTTTTGTATAATTGTCATCATATCATGTTGCTGAGCTGATGATGGAAGGTACTACGAAGGTTAGGAGTTGAGAGCAAATTCTTTCAATAAATGTCTTTTTGTTGGAAATATTACATTCCTGAGGTGGTCCAACTGTCACCAAGTCAAAGTCTGATGATGGTATCCCAGAGAAATCGAAGGGAACATTAAAATTTTATAGCACAACAAATGATTTTCATATTTTTACTAAAGCAAAACAGGCATTTTTGTATAATTGTCATCATATCATGTTGCTGAGCTGATGATGGAAGGTACTGCAACAGTGAGGAGTTGAAAGCAAATTCTTTCAATAAATAGTTTTTTATTCCAAATCTTACATTCCTGAGGTGGTCCAACTGTCACCAAGTCAAAGTCTGATGAGGGGATCCCGGAGAAATCGAAGGGAACATTCAAATTTTACAGCACAACAAGTGATTTTCATATTTTTACTAAAGCAAAACAGGCATTTTTGTATAATTGTCATCATATCATGTTGCTGAGCTGATGATGGAAGGTACTACGAAGGTTAGGAGTTGAGAGCAAATTCTTTCAATAAATGTCTTTTTGTTGGAAATATTACATTCCTGAGGTGGTCCAACTGTCACCAAGTCAAAGTCTGATGATGGTATCCCAGAGAAATCGAAGGGAACATTAAAATTTTATAGCACAACAAATGATTTTCATATTTTTACTAAAGCAAAACAGGCATTTTTGTATAATTGTCATCATATCATGTTGCTGAGCTGATGATGGAAGGTACTACGAAGGTTAAGAGTTGAGAGCAAATTCTTTCAATAAATGTCTTTTTGTTGGAAATATTACATTCCTGAGGTGGTCCAACTGTCACCAAGTCAAAGTCTGATGATGGTATCCCAGAGAAATCGAAGGGAACATTAAAATTTTATAGCACAACAAATGATTTTCATATTTTTATTAAAGCAAAATAGGTATTTGTTTATTAAAGCAAAATAGGTATTTGTGTATAATTATCATCATATCATGTTGCTGAGCTGATGATGGAAGGTACTATGACGGTTAGGAGTTGAGAGCAAATTCTTTCAATAAATGGTTTTTTGTTGGAAATCTTACATTCCTGAAGTGGTCCAACTGTCACCATGGCAAAATTTGATGATGTGATACTAGGGAAATCGAGGCAAACACTGAAACTTAATAGGCACACACATTCTTTTAGTCATATTTTTTAACATAATACAAATATTTATGTCCGGTAATTATCACCTCATGTTGCTAAGCTGATGATTGAAAGTACAACTCCTAAACGGTTAGGAGCTGAGAGCAAAATCTTTCATTAATTTATACCTTCAGGTGGACTGACAGTAGTATTCTTTCAGGCTATAAGATGGCTATTAGATAAACATGATTATAAAAGCTATCTCTTTAACTTTTAGAAGTTAAGTGAATTTTTTTCCAATTATGCTTATACATATGTGAAGAATTATTAAAGTTACTAAAAAGAATGAAATAAATTAAGTTTTTAACAAAAAAATAGAACCGACTTTAAACGGTAAAAAATAAAATTGTGCAGTACCTACTTCTTCTTGCTTATGGTAATGACTCTTAAAACTATTTTTGGAGTCGGGCCCTTAGTGAAATGTCCTGTCTTTGTAAATATAGTGTACCTTTCGTTCTGAATGGACACCAACTCCAATATAGTTTTAACAGTCATTACCATAAGCAAAAAGAAGTAGGTACCGCACCGTCCCACTGTCTGTACTGTCGGTGCCCATTTAGAAGGAATGGTACGACATTTCACTAAGGGCCCGACTCCAAAAATAGTTTTAAGAGTCATTACCATAAGCAAGAAGAAGTAGGTACTGCACAATTTTATTTTTTACCGTTTGAAGTCGGTTCTATTTTTTGTTAAAAACTTAATTTTACTTTTATATTTTTATCATTGTATATTTGCATACCTCATGAAGGTCAATATGGCGAACTAAATATATATAAACAACTTTGTAAACACCCATATTTGTGCAAATAAATGTCTTTGTCTTTATTAATTCTATTATTTATTCTTTTAATATTATGTATATGTAACTGACGAAATAGTTATCCTTCTCAAAATATAAAAGTGTTTCTATCCACGATGCACTCTGGGCTATAGTTAATAATTTAATAGTTTTGGGGAAGAACTACTTGAAACTTGGAGAAAATATTTTTCAAGGTAGGTATCGTGTCAGATTCTGTATAAATATATTCTAGAAAATAAAATATTATAAACAAATATAATAGCGCTTCACACTCAAATCTCCACAGTAGGATACAATTATTATTTTTTATATCTATATACCAATACAAAGACACAAACACCCAGATCAGGAAAATACCTTTAATTTATCAACCCAACTGGGAAGTGAACTCAGGACTCACCACGGCACACCAGCGTAGTACTGTGCCATTAGTCTATTCGTAATATCAAAACGTAAGTACCTATTATACCTACTAAAATGAAACCTAAAAAAACACGAAACATGGACTCCACTGTCTCCAAGGTTGTTAGTAGTCACGGTTCTCAAATAAGAAAAGCTTTTAAAAATAAAGCGCAAACGGTAGCTAAAGTACGACGCACGTCGAGTACACATTTCAAGACATTTGGAAGCGTTAAAAAAACAACGTCTTAATACGACTTCACGCGTTATTTGCTCAACTTATTGTCTCTTTAAATACCCCACACGTATTAAAAAAACACACCGGGCTCCTGCTCTTCAATCTATACTAAATACAATTAAAAATGAACCTTAAGCAAACCTAACACGACTCAATTTGCTCTGTTCCTCATTTTCAAGTCCACGTTAAAAATAGCTCGTAAGTCAATGAAATAAGGATGGAGTTTAGAAGAGATAAGTTCCAAATTTGAAGGACCGTTCAAATCATAGACCAAAAACAAACAGTAGCTGGCCACCCGCGGCTTTTAAAATTTTATATTTCAAGTGTGAACTGTGTAAATAGAATTAAATCGAGGTAGAATCATCGATCATAGACCCACTCTCTTCCAGTATTTGATTTTGTAGGGATGTGGTTTTATATTTTTGATAATCGATAATATTATGTGTGTTCATTTTTATTAGATCACTGGTTCGCGTGGATCTCTGCCCGTAGTGTCTGTAAGGTCCATAAAGCCTCTAGGATCTCACTCTCCCACCAAATACGAGCAGCTGAAGATTTTTATACATGTCACTTTTATTTATTTTTTTAAAATTGGTAATATCTTCATTTTTGAAAAGTAAATAATTTCAGTATCTATTCTAACATTGCTTTCTTTAAAGCACGTAAATAAAAATGACTCTCAATATTAACCTATTTATCTAGGAATATGCGAATTATTTTTTTATTTTATAACTACCAAAAATTAAATGGTAATGTTTTACAAGATACTGTATATCTATACAATGTGTAAACTTTTTAAAATGTAAATTAGTACATTATACCAAAAATATTGTTTGCTGTCAAATTCTCAAGTTTATTATATTACACACATATAAAAATAGCAGGTGTGTTCAGTCAATGCAAACTTTTCATGCTACATTGTTCTAGGTGTAAGGCAATTAATTCGTGCCACTACAATGTCGGAATAATAAACATGTATATTCACAATATTACAAATGAGCCCTTAAAAACAAACCTTTTGGCACTTTTTTTCTTCGTAATATAATACAGTTGTCTGATCACATTAGCAATGTTGATTCTGTACATGTTTTTTGTTATTCCTTAAAATTTATTCCATTTCTTGTTGCATACTTTGTATTCCTTGGTAAGTCCTAGAAATCATTTACGTGCAATGATGGTCATGGATATAATTGATGACATCATAAATATTCATTCAAACTATTTCACAACGAATTCCATTTCAAATGAGTTTATCATTAAAATTATAGAAATGTACATAAATGCAAGTAAAACAATAATTTATGCCCTGTTCAATATGGACTGTTTAATATGCATCAATTCAAATTTTTCTGAAATAGGTTTTTACAGAGCTCATAGTACGTCGTTTCAATTATAATTAGAAATAGGTATTCGTCATTTGCATTTACGTTCATGCCAAATCAGAAGTCAGTGAATAATGAATTAATAATTACTACTTTTAATATTTAACCATTTATTTTTAAACTCTTATTTACATTTTTGATCTTTCGTGACCTTATGATCGTAAGTGGCTTATTATTTCAAAGTGTAATTTAAAATACGTTGTGTAGGTACAGACATTTACATTATTTATACATTTAATGATAACCAAATTAAAGCTGTATCGTTCTTGTTAATTGTGTGGAAAATAAATACGTAATTCAATTTTAATTTATATACACTAACATATCCATTTGTGGCGTTTCACCTTTTTAACTTAAATGGTCGTAAATAAAAAAATACTCATAATTTTAATAATTACGTATTGGATAGGTCTTGTAATTAGGTACGTAACTTAAATAACCGAAGAATTTTAAAGTTTTTTTACATCAGGCAAATTAATTTATCTGTATTCTGGGAGCTCACGAAACTGATCCAAAATATCGATAATTAAAAAATGAACATACGTCACTAGCTAGTTGTGTCGACGATTATTCCGTTGTGCTTGTCTAAACACTCGCTACTAGCAGACAGTGACTTGCTCGAGTGCTCAACCACAGCGTCAAGGCTGCCTACGATACTTATTTTTGATGTTATACTCAGCCCATAAAAAGCTCATTTACTTCCTACATTACGTCCCGAGTTCGATTCCCGGCGAAGCAGAGATTGAAATGCTGAGTTTCAGTTTCTTTTCTCGGTCTGGGTGTTTGTATTCATGTCTGTGTGCGTACATTGTTCCCACGACATAGGGCATACCTAACCAACTGTGATACTATTGGTATGAATGTGAAATGTTATACATATAACAATATGTTTCGTTGGTAGGAAGACTCGTAAGCCACGTACACATTAGCTATTATGTTTCATTGGTAGGAAGAAACTAAAAGGGGGCTACCGAAATTGTGGACGGTGAGGGCGGGAGCTCTACCCGAGAAGGACGGCGGTGTGGACGTGGCCCCATGCCGCTGTGAGTGCCTGAGGGTGCATGAGAGATCGCATCTGCTCTTCCAAAGATGGGCCCGTTCTGGAGCGCCGCACGTGGCCCGGTGCGTATCAATGGAGATCCCGTAGTCCTCCCCAAGCGCAGAGGCAGGGCACCGAGGGAGTTTTATTGCGGTACAAATCCCACATAACCCGGTAAGGTCCCAAGGTGCTGGGTATCTTTTGAAGGTTTCCCTCATACTAAAAAAACAGGAAGACTTGTAAGCCTGTACGTGGCTATTTAGTGGCTATTTATTAGCTATTATATGTATAGCCCTATTATGGTATAACTACTTACTGTTTACTGCGCGTACTTACTATTTACCTAGTTATAGTAAGTCTGTGCTATTTACAGTATCTTTGAGATATTGGAGATGGCAATATTGATTGACAAAATAATGATTGTGAGTATTGCATACCAACCGATTTCGATGATTCTTTTTTTATTGAAAAGGATGTACTTCAAGGATAGTTTGATAAGAGGAACGAGAATACGGAACTCTTCAATTCTTAACACACTTCACATATTCGTTATCTCACGAAAACTACCGGGACCGACGGCTTAACGTGCCCTCCGAAGCACGGAAATGCGTACAAAATTTTAAGCCAGTTGCGGTCACCCATCCCACACCCGACCGCGCCCATAACTTAAAAATTACATAAATTTAATTACATAGATCGTTCGCGATATACGCCAACCGCCGGGCCATGCGTGCTTCAAAATGTAGCTCTCATAAATTGCAGCAATGAAATCAACAATAAAATGTTTTACGCAGAACTCTTGCGCATCGCATCAAAGCGTTGATTTACGGTGGATTATCTTGAAATCTTGAAATATCGCACGCTAACGAACAGACACGTAGTCGATATGTTCGCCTGTATATTGTATGACTTTGTGTCTAGTTTTATTTTTATCTGTGTACTTTAGCGCGTACTATATTACGATAATAACTTTAAAAATATCTTTCGAAAAATTCATGTACAAACAAAATTGACATTCTTATCACATTTTAAACAAAATAAAATAATTATATATTCACATTTAAAACAAAATAAAAGAAATTTAATTTAATTTAATGGTTATTGATAGAAATAAGATGTAGAATGATAAATGTTAAATGTGTAATACAGATGACGAAACTCTGGTAAGTGATATAAAAGTAAAATATTTTTTTTTGACGTGATAACATCTTTAAAATCGTTTTAGTCGGGTGACATGTTCAGAAACTTGTGTCACACCAAAACCTCACGAGCGCGATCGCAGGTATAACGAGAGAGAGACGGACCGATCTCCCGTCTCATCTCGAGCGCTGCCAGTCATTCCGTGAAACTTGTCACGCGGAATCCTCACGAGCGGAGGCTGGCATAGCGTTCGAGTGAGTGGACCGATCTTCCGTCTCTCTCACTCTAGCGGCATACAAACGAATGGAGATTTTCTCGTGTGGACGTTATCACGTAAACATCTCGATCGTAAACCTACTTTACAAACAATTTGCCGTTTTTTTTTACTAAAATTAATGTTCTAAACGACTATACGTATCATAAGTATCACAACCATTTAATGTGTTTTTTTTAAATTACAAATTCCGTGCACTCAGTAGTTGGTGGTTATAGTACCTATCATTTTATGTGGTAGATTATAGTTATAACTAGGTTATAGTTGGGAGGATTGGAATTTATTCCACCATACTGTTCTAATATGGGTAGGTGGACTATTAAAAAATCCTACCTACCTACGTTGTATAATATTAATTTCAATTACGTATATCTTGTATCCCAATGATTACTATTTAAAACACTAGACCACTCTAATACTCTCTTTGAACATGTAAAATAAAAGGACTATGACGTCATACATGAACAACCTTCGCCATGCGACATCCTAACATAGTTCACGCGAACATGCAGCGCGTGCATCACGTTATGTTTATATGTACGAGTAGTATTCCGCGCGGGCGGTTTGTATGGAGTGTCAGGGGCCTGCGTCAGACTAGGTTCAGGCTTGCTTGAGGTTGTGTGTAGCTGTCCATGGGCTACATACACTTAACACCACGTGGCCTTTTTTTGTATCGGTGGAATGAAACCCTTCAAAAGGTACCCGGCACCTTGGGAGAGGATACCGGGTTAAGTGGGATTTAACCGCACTAAAACCCCCTCGGAGGCCTGCCTCTGCGCTTGGGGAGGACTCCGGGATCTCCAGTGGAACGCACCTGTGTCCTCCACGCGCGGCGCCCTGGAACGGGCCCATCTTTGGGAAAGCAGATGTGCTCTCCTGCACTTTCCGATGCTTATAGCGGTATGCGTCCAAGCACACACCGCCGTCCTTCGCAGGGCTGCTGGCTGGACGGATCGAGCACCAACTCTCACCGCCCGCAACCGAAGCCCCCTTTTAATCACCTCTTACGATGAGGCAGGGGATACCGTAGCTCTATTCTTAATCCCAAAGCTACAGGGACTTAACACCACGTCTGCATGCTCGTCTGTTTTATAAAAAGTATAAAAACAATTTTATGGCATGCTGCTTTACAACTTTTTACTGATATTCTTTAAAATTAAATGCAAACTAATCCTGGGTGTTGTAAATCAACATTATTTACAGAAGATATCATAACATTGCTATACATTCTCGCCGACCTCCGTCAAACCAGCATCATAGCTATAAAGCATCGTGAACCCATCTCTCACATACCCAACCTTTGATCTCCGAGGTTATTCTGGAACGGAACGAGAAATTTAACAATTACAGATAATAAATACCCCTTATAAATAATCCGGCGGCTTATAACTTTGTAGAACGCGTTGCGCGGATCAAAGCGGTGATTTATTGAAGATTATCGGAAATCTCGCACGCTAACGAACGCACGTGGCATAATACTCGTATGTCGAGGTATCGAAATAGGTATCCTGTAAAATAAGATAATTAATGGTCCATCCGATCCAATCAGTAATGTAGTTGTTCTGGTGATTTGAAATTTAATTACACCAAGATGACATAGAATTAATCATCATAGGACAAAGTACTTACTTACATTAGTTACTAAATTTTTAAGTCTTCTTGTATCGTTTTGCCTACAAAAAACCGGCCAAGTGCGAGTCGGGCTCGCGCACCGAGGGTTGCGTAAAATATTTTTAATAGGTATACCTATGATGTAACTAAAAATTTACGGTTTTCGCGATTTCTTCTTTAGCTGTGCTTTAAGACGTTGTTTCGTACCAAATTTCAAGATTCTGAGTTCACGGGAAGACCCTGTAGGTTTTGATTTCCTCTTCCTTGCAAGTGTCGAAAATTTGCGGCAAAAACGGCTGTAACTTTTGATTGCGCTTGCTTAGAAGTTTGAAGTTTAATTTTTGAGCAGCTCCAAGGAACAGTACATCTGAATATTTGAAATAAATTCCAGTTTGATACCTCCACGCATTTCTGAGAGAAAAGGTCTTGACAGACAAACAGACAGACGTACGAAAAACAAAATGATCTTATAAGGGTTCCGTTTTTTTACTTTTCGAGGTAAGGAACCCTAAAAACTTTTTATTTTATTGAAAAAATCTTTTTACCCTAATAATATCTTACAAGAGTATCTTAGGTTCTGGTAAAAAAATAATTTATTTAATAATATAATATTTTATTGACATTTTATATTGATTGAAATTTTCATACGCTACTTTTAATTTTAATTAGTTTTTATGTTATTTGCAATTATTTTTGTGTGGGTCTTTGTTACCTGAATAAAAGTATTAAATTAAATTAAAATTAAATTTTTGTTTTATTTTTACCTAACTTTACCAACCTACGGATAGAATGTATGCTAGTACATATATAAATCAATGGATAGAATAAAATAGAAATAAAGAATGGATTTAATGCCTATTCGTTTGACTACAATATAAGCTGTTAATGAGGAAAATAATAATATATGTATGTACTTCCAATAATATATTGCTGATGGTTTTTACATCACCCAGGTACTGTTATTTCTAACCCATTAAGATGGCCATATATCCATTAAGATTCTACGAATTCTAACTGGAAATAATGATAATAACAAAAAACTTAATTTAACGATTGTATCTCGTCCATCGATAATAATTCCTCACTGACTTGCACTTCATGTTCAGGAGCAAACAGGCTACCAAATCACAAACTAAGATATATCATTACCATTATTTCAACAATACGACGCCGGTATCCAATTACATATCGGCCTAATAATCGATTCGAACAAAGAGCCAACCATCGATTTCTTTTATCCGTCAATCAAAAATCGATTGTCTCGATCCAATCCGAACCACGACAAAGTTATTTTGAAAGCTCCTACACCTTATTGATTTAATTTTGAACCGTATTTAAATAAGAATAAAGTTGCAAATGATACGATAAGTATTACAGGCAGTAGTGATAAAGTTGTAGAACAGGACGTCCAAAGTCGAAGTTGATTGACGTTTGATCGAGATAATACAAGCTTTGTGGGCTAAGCGACTACTGTAAATGAAAGGTACGTGAACTGCGTTCAGAGAATGCGTGTGCGAGCTTTCTGAAAAGTTTAAGTTTTATAAAATACTCTTTGATATTGACTTTGATAGATGGAAGGCAAATTATGGCACAGGAAACAAAAGAGATACTGGTGTTAATTTAGACCAATGTAAAAAAATTAAAGAGATAAATCTTGAATTGAGCAAATTTAGCAAATAATGAGTATACAATATACATTTAACCTGATAATAAGTGGTCTCTTCAGACCATGCACAATATGGACATCTATTAATCCTAAAGCAAGCTTGATACTATGTTGATATTTCTAGAAAGGTCGCCTCATGTATGTAATTCTGGTAACCAAATCATTACACCGAAACCAACAGTTTGATTTCTCAGAAGAATTGGCCGCAGCAGTAGTCTTGGTTAATCCATCCTACCACTAACACCTCTAAATATAAATTAAAATTAAAAACCATCTGCAATTTACAGTTCAAAACTCATAAATATAACTCATAACGCAGTGTAATCCCAGACCCATCACACGTCAAGCGATAAGCGAAAATGCTCCATCACGCCACGAAAATCAGCCTCGTAATTACAGATAATCGAATATGGCTGATAAAATTTCACAGTAGCTGAATGTCAGCGCCCACTTCCATCAGTCGTTTGAACGATAAGTGCGACGGCCGATAAAAAGCGCTCGTTTATTAAGTTCATTACGATAGCTGCCGGGATTCGGTAGCCGATTGTATATCCGCCTCGGTAGCGTCAGCAGCAGCAGCTGGAAAAAAATATATACTTTGAATGATACTCTTACTAACCTGTATCAACAACTATAAGTGTAATTACACATTAGTTACGTTTCAATAAGAAGTTCTGAGTTTCAGTAACTTAACCTAAGTTTTTTACACTATTTCAGACGTATGTCTTAAATCGGTCCCTAAAGTCCACTTAAATTCGCATAAGTAATTTTGTATACTTGTGTTATTATGTCAAAACCACAAAATACACACATGTCTACTTTTATTAATATTTACGTAAGTTTTCATGAAATCCCAGCATTTAAAAGCACCATTTAATAGTATAGTGGCCATATTCGTATTAAAAAAATAACTAAAGCTATTTAAGCGCAGTTTGCATGTTTATTACAACAAATACTTCGTTCTTTATGTTAATATTGCCCAACATATCCACAATTACTTGCAGTCATGAATAAAACGACCCGACCTTTTTTGCTGTCCGTACCTATGCATATCAGATGATCGGGCGACCGGTTGCGGAGTCACTAAATGATATACTTTTGACAGTTACACAGATATTTCAGACGAGATAATATTGACAGCGGCGCGATTCGAAGGCACTGAGGGAGATAAAAAAAATGCTACTAAGTTTGCATGGAACGAATGAGATTAGGTTCCGTATAGACGCAGATAATGGTAAGTTTTTGGTGCCAGTACAAGTACATTAACAGTAGAGCAGTGATTGCTGAGTAGATAAGACACCAAACTCTCACGCCGCGTCATGGGGCCAATTGCTCTCCCGTAAGTTAAATCATTGCAATACTAGTAATTCCTTGTGATATTTTCTTTCCCCATACTTAAGGCTGCCATCCGTCCGGAATTCCCCGAATTTGTCTTAGTTTGAAGGGCGTCCGGGGGCAGTCCGGCAGGGGTTTTTACAAGTGTCCGGGTATAACCCAGACGCATTTGTTCTCAGGAGAAATCCATTTTTTTTATAGATAAGCGATAAATTGAAATAAATCTTAATTAAAAATTCATCCACAATAACCTGCATTCAAGAAGGCTCGGCAAAATAGTCAACGATCGAATGGAATTAAAAAGTTATAATGATGTTTTTATTTTTGTTACAAATAATCATTTTACAGAGATGTCCGGGGGAAAACCATATTTCGCCCAAATGTCCGGGATTTTGCCGTGTCTCCATCCAGCGTCGCCAATTTAGGTGATGGCAGCCCTACCCATACTTATCTAAGAGTTCTTAATTTTTTAAAGTTCTGTCATGTCTGCCTGCACCAGGCCAGAGTAGGAGCTTTTCATGTTTATTACCCTAAATCCGCTCTTCTTCCTACTCTTCCTTCTCGTTCTTTACCTTATAAAAGCTATGCGAAGGCCTTATAGTTATAGCTATTATTCCTGTTTCTATTGAAGGACCTCTTTTATCCAGTTTCTCGATCTTCAGTGCCTAAGACAGAAGTAAAATCACCAGCGTAGGTAGTTGTTACATTCTCTGTAGCTTCGGGATTAAGAATAGAGCTACGGTATCCCCTGCCTGATCGTAAGAGGCGACTAAAAGGGGGCCTCCGGGGTTGTGAGCGGTGAGAGTGGGAGCTCGATTCATCCAGCCAGCAGCCCCGGGAAGGGTAGCGGTGTGTGGGTGGCCACATGCCGCCGTAAACATCGGAAGGTGCAGGAGAGCAAATCTGCTCTCCCGAAGATTAGCCCGTTCTGGAGCGTTGCGCGTGGAGGACACCATTCCTTTGTATTCCACTGGAGATCCTTGAGTCCTCCTCAAGCGCAGAGGCAGCCACCGACGGGGTTTTAGTGCGGTCAAATCCCACATAACCCGGTATCCTCTCCCAAGGTGCCGGGTACCTTTTGAAGGTTTCCCCCCGATACCAAAAAAAAGGTACTTAGTTGTTACACATTTTGTTAAATTCATAGCCCAGATATTTAGGTTGTAAGTATTATTTTCTGATTAAAATACAATAATGTTAGTTAATTTGTAAATTTCAAATGTTACTTTGTTAATTGTGTCTAAAGCAAGGACCAAACATTTGGATGTGAAACCCAAAAACGCTAATGTACATTGGCAAAGCGTTTATCGGCTACAACGTGTTGAGCTCAAGGATTGGTCCGCGCCAATTATCGAGTGTCGATCGAATTGATTGCCGCGAATTAATTATTTACATTGCGGAGCGGGTTTAGGCAACTTATGTATTATTTCATTTCATTTCATTTTATTTTATTTTATTAGTTTGGTATGTATTTAATTAAATATAAGTAATTATGTTCTTTAAGTTAACTCATTAGGTTTAATCCTGTAATGTTAGCTGTAAATATGATTGTAATAAATAAATAAATAAATAAGTCAATGAAGTATTAATTTATTTTTCTTGTCATATGATTTGTTTTTTTTAAGACTTGATGAGAAAATTCTAAAAATAATTAATTATAGGCATGTTTCTTAGTCGATGTTGAATAGAGTTTTCACATGAAGTGAATATGAGTGGTAAATTTTTGAATTATTGAAAATACTTTACCATAATAATTTACAATACAAAATTATAGGAAACGTTAAACAGCGCTGCCAGTTTCATGCCTATTCTATTTCTTCTGAGACTTTTGTATTAAATCGTCACTAAAATGTGCAAAACGTTAATTAATAATACAATTAAATTACACGACATGCAACCCTGTAGGGGCATTTTAGGTTAAAATACTCTCCCAAAGTTATATAGGTAAAGCAGCCATGTTATTTAATAATTTGGTTTTTAATTTTATTGTAGGTACGCATTGACCAAATGTGTAATATTGGAAGTATTGGAACCCCAAAACGCTAAATGTACATTGGCAAAGCGTTTATCGACAACATTGTGTTGAGCTCAAGGATTGTTCCACGCCAATTATCGAGTGCCGATCGAATTGATTGCCGCGAATTAATTATTCACATTGCGGAGCGGGTTTAGGCAGCTTATGTAATTTTGAAGGTGAGCGTTCTTAAAGGCTTTTTGTTTATTTGAAATGCGATTGGTATGCAAAGTATTGGATTTATTTTATTTGAGTAAGTATGACTCTATGAGGAAAAGTAACCAAGTGTATAGTGTGATCAGCCCAACCCTTCACTTCATCTAGAGAAGCAAAACAAATTACCTAAATAATAAAATAGAAGAACATATACGTACAATTCGGGTAACTTTGAACATTTTTACATTATTTGTATTACTACAATCTGATTTCTATTTATGACCTTTATTTTATTGGTTTTGAGTTGGTTTTTTTCTAACAAGATAAATTTACGGAAGAAACAACAGAACTACCCATAATTTCCCCTAAAACTTGAATTCGAAGTTATCATGAATTTTGGGTAACTTTGAATAATTTTTTTTAGAATGTAAAAACCGAATATTTTAAGGCTTAGTTAAAACAAAAAGAAGGTATTATTAAATTTAAAAACCTAATCTATAAAAATGACATCTACACTGACGTACAAAAGTTACCAATAGCTTGGTCTTGCGGGTCTTGCCATATGAATCAAAGTGGACTAATTTACGATTCCAAATCAGAGCTCAAAAACTTCCAGCAACTTCACCACGGAAAAGGCGGGAATTTACAGAATTATTGACAGATAATTACAGAAGCATTGACAGTTTATTATTTTTTATATTTCATTTGGTACAAAAACATTTTGGCAATCCATTTTACACAGTTATTGAAACATCAAGAAATTTCGATGTAATAAATTGTTAAATCTTTTTTCCAACTTTGTTCAAAGTTAAACGTCAATTCAAAGTTACCCAAAATGACTGCACTGTTTTTATTTTTATTTGAAGGAGTTAGACACGAGAAAGGCGACCATTTGCTGCAGAAGTGGGTGCAGCGATGATTCTTTATAGGTTAAATATTAAAAGTTCTACCAAC
The DNA here is from genome assembly GCA_911387765.1 of Pyrgus malvae. Taxonomy (NCBI): domain Eukaryota; kingdom Metazoa; phylum Arthropoda; class Insecta; order Lepidoptera; family Hesperiidae; genus Pyrgus; species Pyrgus malvae. The sequence goes on along the minus strand of OU426950.1, from coordinate 27,798,688 downwards.
ATTTTTTTCGTGTTCAATAGCTATAACCACTTATAGCTGAGTTATGCCAAAGTGAGTAAAACTAGAAAAAATATTTTTAAATATTTCTCAAATTATGTAAGAAACCGAATATGTTTTGCAAATAAATGTCTTTGTCTTTGTCTTTGTTATGCGGTACCTTAAGATGAAGATATTCGCTTTATTATATTTAAAAATGAGGTCAAAAAGCCTTATAATACATAAAATGATTCAAAGTAAGCAGTGACTATTAAATAAATTTTCATGAGCCCGTACCCAAACAGGTACCTACACATACCCTTAGCTTATCAACCATCATTCCTTCAGACGTCCGTGTAATAAACAACGGTATAACGTCGCTGGCTGCCTGTGACGCGAGTTTTAAATTGAATAAGAAATAAATCTTGTCACTTTTTAAGGCTATATTGATGGCCGCTTGTCACTGTCACCGACTGCTTTATGTCCCTCATGTCCGCCATGTTATCAGTCCAAGCTATATATTATGCGCGTTTGACGGTTTTAAAATCCAGATTTATTTCTTGCCTGATTTTGAAAGGGCCAATTATAGGGCGGCTTAGCTTAGATTTTTGTGAAACTTTGACGCAAATATAAATGCAATTGGTCTGAAGTGACGTTTTGTAAATGACTTGGTGGGGTTAGGTAATATGTAATTATTAGGTTCTGTCTTAGAAGGTAAGACTTACATGGTTCGATCATATAGTACTGCACCCCTTTCTATCTTAAAGTAATTTTATCATGTTTCGGTGGGAGAATGCGGATATATTATATTTTAATACTAAAGTTATGTGTGTATTTCCATGCGCTGCAGCTACCACTGGCCTGCATTTTGTCACCACCGTAAGAACTTGCTAACGTAAAAATGTATGTTATGTGCATCTCTAAAACATACAGCGTTTGGTGAAGAAGTTGTCTGCAAATTTCCTTATAAATTAATGAAAAGCATAAAAACCTTACCAGATTGACCATGGCTCCTCAAGATTTATCGTAGCCTCACCAGCAAGAGCATGGAGGTTCTGTGCTGTCAGTTGTCACTGTCAAGCTTCATAGCGTTTGCAAATTTTCATGTAACGAACAGTGAAAATTTTTCAAATTCGAAAATTTCTTGAATTAGAAGAAAAAGCGATAATACAAACGAAGTTTGTTTCGTATTTGCATACACATTCATCACGAAATAATTATTTTTTTGTAAAAAATGTGTGCTCAAACAAAAAATTTGTTGATCATAATCGTACATAGTGTAGGTAAAACATGCCGCGATCATGGCCGCGATGAAATCTTTAATTCCAATGTAAGTGCATTATACCTACGCAGTTCTGCATATAAAGAACAACAGGGATCTGGAATGGAACCTACATTCATTTCAATAAACGATCGACCTGAAGTAAAGTAAGTCAGACGGAGTAAAAACCCGCTCTGGTAAGTTACTTGTAGTGTTTAATTTCTCTATGAAATAATGTTGCGCAGTGCCAGAAGCCATTGTTGATAATGTAATAACATTATTTGTAACATTATTTTGTAAATCTTAGAAAAATCTTGGCTTATATGGTTTTGTCTGTGACTGGTTTTTGTGTAAAGAATAAAAGGTAATTCTGTGTGGAACACAGCCAGTCGATGTCTGCTACCAGAAATTACGGTCGGAGTGTCTAAAACATAATAGCTACTCTTTACTTTATAGTTTCAAGTTATGGTAACATGTCTATTATTCATATTTGCCTTCTTCAGCACAGATGTACAGAATAAAGTAATTGTGTGTACCTATTGATTACTATTGTACAACAAAATTGAAGAAAATTAATGCATTATTGCAAATATTCACAATTTTTGTTCCATTATTTCTTTAATATCAGGTTAAAAAGATGCCACTCATTTGATTATTCTTCGGCAAACAACAGTCATCACCATTAGAGCAAGCAATAAAAATAATAATAACATTACATATGGTGACAGAGTACTGTTTTGTTTACAAAATGTGATGTTGTAAATGACAGCTCAGCAGAGCAACACCTGTTCAGTGTTGCTTCAGCATGATTGTATGGTCAACTGACCATAAATAGGTGTTGGTAGCAAATAGACTTTACTACACCACAATATGTATACAAAAGTTCAACTGTGGTTATTACAGGAAACTTTACTGCTATTTACTTTGAACTGCCAATTCAAAACAATGTAAATGATATGAGAGTTAAGGGTGCCAATCTTAACATAAGAAATTTAAATGAAAGCTTAGTAAAAGCATAAAGAAATTTGATCCGGACCTACACTGTTGTACAGACCAAATGTTACCCCAGCATAATTTTATATAGGTAGTAGAGCTATAACTACTATCCATGTTGATATATATTTTTTATTTGGGAAATCCCAACATCAACCCTTCTGCAATTTCAATGAATGGAAAACGTTAAGCACAGATAATTGGTGTTCTATATAGTGTGTAATACAATCAGTGAATTTACTGATCATTATGACAGTTGTACATATCATACACATAGTACCTATATGCCCAATTTGAAATTGCTAAATTTACTCAATAGTAAGTGGATTTAATGTATCCCATGAAATCATACTACAGAGGTAGATGATAAATGACTTTGTCCATCAGGACGTTTCCAAGATCAGTTACTCATGTTGCAGTAACAATGAGTACCTTGGATATGCTCAAATGGCCTAAACAATGGACTCATGTTGTGAAATCAATGAGTACCTTGAATATGCTCAAATGGCCTAAACAGGCCATCAGTGTTGCATGTGAATAGATACAGCTAAACAAATAAGCATTAATCACTTTGTCCATTGGGACTTGTCCAAGATAGGTACTTATGCTGCGGAAGCGAAGTACCTTGGTAGTGCGTCAGAGAGACCACCAATGATACAAGAGCAAACCAAGCTAGCTAGACTTAGCTAATTGAGATCGGAGAGATCCTTTGAGCAAGAGAATTTTCATGCCAGGTTATGTGGGTGATTATCTCTTTGTCCATTGGGACAGTTCCAAGTTATAGTTGCGCATGTTGCGGAAACAATGCGTACCTTGGAATAGCTCGAGCAACACTTACAAAAGTGCCCCAATATCAAAATGTGATAAAGGTGATAAACCAACAAATACAGTTTTACTTGACTGTAATGCTGGCTAGAAAACATAATTCAATAGCATTGCATCTGCGGAACCCTACAAATTACTGCCAATAAAGTTGCTTGTGTTAATGACTACATCTAAAATCTGGAGAAAAGTTTATTGAACTTTTAAACGAAAACAGATTTAAACCATTTTTCTAACTCTCTAGATACAGAAAAGAGATAAGTCTAAATAAGTAAAACCTCTTAAAAAATCTGATGGTTGAGAGCCAGAATTGGCAATACAAAAATGTAGCTAGAGTACTAATAGCACTAGGTATATGACTCACTTAGAAGTGTTTTATATGAGTAGTCAAAATGGGTTCCTAATTTGAGTATTATTCTGCCTAATCAAACAGCTTGATGATTGGCAGGTTGTTACTTGCTGTTACAGCAGTACTAATTGAAGTTTAATGTTCTTTCAAGATCATCTCACCTAATAAGGGTTATGATTAAATGCCCATCTGTAGAAGTTGTACATACTACATCAGCGTCAGTAGTCTGTTGGTAGTAGCAGAAGCAAGCTAATAGAGTTTAAACAGATATAAATAAACTGACTAAAATTAGGAGGCACTTTTGTGATTTCTCCACCAACCAAAATTGGAGCATCTTGGTGTAGTGAGCTCCAGGCCTAACCTATCATTGGGAGAGACCTTTACCCAGCAGTGGGAAAAAACAATAATTGGGAGAGACCCGTGCCCAGAAGTGGGACGCAAAAGGCGTTGCAGCCATTGTGATTGACTACAAAATCACGTGTATGTAATTTGAAAAACTTTAATGCAAAGTAATGGCACAGCCTTATAAAGGTAATCAAACCTCACCCAAAAGTACACTGAATAATGTAAAATGCCACATTATCCAACAAGTCATTAGGCTGAAATAAAGTAAAATTAAAATTTTTTTCTTGGCAAATCTCATGATGATTCTTGTTCTATTTGAACTACAATACCCAAGATTCCCATCTTATAAAGAAAAAATTTGGGGAGGGGCACCAACAACACTGCTCTCTATGAAGAGGAAATGGTACCTTTGTTAATAAACAAATAGCGGGTGGCAAAGAGAGTGAGATAAAATAAGCAGTATCATAGAGTGTGACATTGACAACAGATTGTGCACCTTAATCAACAGAAATTTATGTCCTTTGTATAGTACAGAATGGTATTTTAAATCTCAGGTAAAATTAATTGCAAATACATTTAACCAACAATTGAACTTATTATATGTAGAAACATGGCACTCTGTTGTGTGTATTACCTTATGTCATGTTAAAATTTACATACAGCTTTCTATCAGAAGATTCAAAATTCAAATCCTGGGAGGCCATATATAGGTGGCAGACGCAGGTGTTATTAAAAGTGTTTCTGTACCAATTAACATCTTCATGATAATAATAATAATTTATTCACAAGTAAAATAGACTAAAAGTGTTATATACTTAAAAACTATGATGCCGTTGGAGCTGCCTCTTAGTGCACCAGGGAATCACATCTTTTGCGCACAGTTGCATAAAAACAATCTACTCTCGCCTTTGCGAACATCTCTGATGCACTACAGAAATTGAAGAGGTTGCTTTCTGAACCTAATTTAATAGGTTGTTGTTAGAGTTAGAGCCTCAACTAAGACAGATTCAGCGAGTCACTGACAAAATTTCTTTATTTTAAATATATTAATTTTTTAGTTCTGTTCCTTAACTTTTTATACTTAGAAACCTTTTGCAAGGTCTATAAAAAAAAAAAACAAATTTTCGAATAACATCTTAAAAATAATAAAATTTAAGAAGTGAAGATCGGAAAGCAACAGAACACATCAATAAACATTTATTTTAAAAATCTATGGAAAATAAATACATGGTTTGTTCCATGTCTATTACTTTCAAAGCGAAATTTCGCGCACTCTGTATCAATACATGTTCGCGCCAATTAAGTCATTTCACCTCCCTCCCCTTCATCCTCCCTCTCTTTCCCGCAAGCGCACTATTGTATTATATCGGCATCGTTCGCACTTGGGCGCACGCATATGGATCAGGAAGATCTATCAATCATCAGTCTGCCTTCGTCCCGCCGCCGACGCGCACGCCGCCGACGCGCATGCAAGTCCTCTCGTGACAATTGACAACCGCACCGCAAGCCACCTAACACGTGGTCATCAGACTCGCCGCATCGCCGCCATCACCGCTGTTAATAGAGTCTCGTTCGATGCACGACGCGCGACGCACGCACGACGAGTGACGAAGCGTTATCGGACAAAGTGAGAGGGCAATGGCCTCTAGTATTGTGAAATGTGCAAGCTGTAACATTGTTATAAACGAGTTGTTAGCCTTTTTGCAACATGTGATGGACTATATGGACGAAGAAAGTATACACCAAATATGCCTGTCAGCTTTCTCTGAGGAAGACATAACAAAAGCTAAGATATTATTAAGAGATTCCTTACCAACTTGTAAGAAGGTACCCTTACGTAGGAAGGATGGAAAGAAAAGAATGTCACGAGATCTTGACGACATCATAGGCATTATGAAAGGCACAGACCAGGAGAATTTTCCTATTTTTGTGGCAAAAGAACTCCATAAACTACCACCAGTGTCTTTTGACCACATCGATGTGACCAGATTACTAAAGGATATAGTAAAGTTACAGACGCAAGTACAAATAATGGAAGAAAAGTTTGTAACAATAGACAATTTTAACGGCCTTAAACAAGAGGTCAATTTCATTAAGAACGCTTCAATCCTGGATAACTATCCGAACAACTATGTGAACAACAAAAGAGGGGCATGCTTGAGAAGCAGTCCGCCAGATAGTGGGCCAATTGGTTTATATTATGTGCCGGCGACATCACCGCATAATAAGAACATCACAGCTGATATTGAGTTCAATGACCGCCCGGCAATAGCAAATAACATGACATTGAACCCGAGCGGCGAGAGTGAGTCTATCTCTTTTGTTCATGCTACTAATGATGAAACAGATGATAGTTGTCACGTGGAGCGCATCCCCGCCGCGGTATCAAAAGGTGCAAGCGCATACAGTTGCAAAAGTGATAGACGATTCTATGACAGCGAAGGAGTGAGCGTGACAGCAGAACAGAGCGCAGCTAGAGAGGCCACCGCGGTTTCGAACAAACCTATTACTGAGGCCACAGATAGTGTATTAGCGTTAAAAGAAATCGCGTCAAATACGTCGGAACAAACTGATGCTGTTTCTAAAGTAAAAACAAAATCAGGTAAAATGAATGAAAAGGAATCGGGTTACAAAATAAGTTGTCAGGAGGCTGAGATTACGAGTGCCGCAACTAATACTAGGAGTAGTAGTAACGTTAAGGAGAACTTAATGGTCCCCGTGCCTGCAAGTTCAGTTCAAATGTCGGAGACTGTAAATAATAAACTATCTGCTGATGTTAATAGTCAAGGTTTACTGGCTCCCGCGCTTCAGACGAAAAATCAAAAATCGTTTGCAGAAGTATTGCACACAAAGGGGGAATGGAAAAAAGTAGTCCCTAAGGAGGAGTGGGTACAGATGCAAAAAAGAAGATTACGGAATCGTTTTGTGGGAGAGAAGGGGAAGGCCCAAACTAGTGAGTACAGTAGTTTCAAAGCTGCTGAGGTTAAGGTACCACTGTTTATTAATAATGTGGATAAAGGTGCAACTTTAAGTGATATTTCAGACTATATATTCAGTAAAACTCAGGTTACTGTGATTTTAGAAAAGTTAAGCATGAAAAGAGAAAGAGATTATAACTCTTATAAGGTGCTCGTACCGAGACATAAGTTATCTGTATTTCTAGATAGAAACCTGTGGCCAGAAGGAGTATCTTTTAGGCGATATATTAATTTCAATTCCGCCAATAAAGGTACAGATAGAGGGATATTAAATAATTAACATATATAGTAAATTTTAAGAAATTAAATTTTATTAAATAGATCAATACATAATCTCAATTACAGTAGAAATATTTTTTTTTTATCAAATCAATTGTAATTAACTCATATTAAATCATATTGCTTGGACATTTTAATTTAATTTAATTTTTATCATAATTATAATTAAACAGTGTATTTCATTTTAAATCAAATATAATTCATTTATATTAAATAACATATTTTGTAGATTTTAATTTATTTTCAAAAGTTTTATAATAATTTTAATAGTATTGACTTTCATTTTAAATTATTAAATATAATTCATATACATATACTAAATATTAATTTGTAATTTTGAGTTACACGATCAATTGTAAATGGATCATAATAAATTAAGTAAGATTGTTAGTTTTAATTGTAAGTCGATGGTGAGATCAATTGACTGCATTCGCCAATTATGTAGGACCGCGGATTTAATTGCTCTCCAGGAGACATGGCTTTTGACTCATGACATACCGCTATTAGGAACGATAAGCCATGACTTTGGGTATACTGGAAACTCAGCAGTGGATACAACGATAGGTGTGCTGCGCGGTAGACCTTACGGCGGAGTAGCAATACTTTGGCGTAAAAGTGTATTCACCTCTGTATCCATAGTCCATTGTTGCAGTGTACGACTTACGGCGATTAGGGTAACAATCTCAAATCGTAACTACCTGTTCTTTTCTGTATACATGCCGACCAACTCATTTGATAATTTGACGGAATTTACGCAATGCTTAGGTGAGGTGTATGCTATAGTTGAGAGTCAGGAGGTTGAAGGTGTTTACATACTGGGCGATTTTAATGCGCATCCAGGAGAACTTTTTGGCAATGAGCTGCTAGAATTCTGTGCTGAACACGGTTGGATCTGTGCAGACTTTAATGTGTTAGGCATTGGCTCTTCTACGTACACATACAGCAGTGACTCCCATCAAAATTGCCACCGTTGGCTCGATCATTGCGTGGTAACGAAGGCAGCTTTTGCAACCATAGTCGATATAAACATAAAAAATGATGTTTTTTGGTCTGACCACTTCCCTATTGAAATTGTAATTAAGTTAGAGGAAATTAAACCAAAAATAACTGTAAATCAAACTAGCCCTAATAAGGTGCTATGGGGTTATAGACATCCGGAACAGATAGCTAGATACTCGGACCTTTGTAGTGAAAAATTAGAAAAAATAGTGCTAGATGAGACGCTTAACAAATGTAATGATTTTTGTTACCATGAAGAACATAAATTACTCATAGATACACTATATATGAAAGTCGTAAAAATACTTACTGACAGCTCAGTGTCGACGTGCAGTGAAGGAGGGTGTCGTCGTCGCAGTCGGTACATTGCGGGTTGGAACAGGTATGTGAGGGAGGCTCACCGGAAGGCTCGGCTTTGCTTTCAGGAGTGGATAGAATTTGGTAAGCCCGGTAGTGGGCCGCTGTATGGAAAAATGAGTGAAACAAGAAAAATATTTAAAGAAAAACTTAAATGGTGTCAAAATAATAAAGACCAAATTAAGATGAACATAATTGCCGCACACCATTCGTCTAAAAGGTTTAGTAAGTTTTGGAAGGAAACCAACAAAATGAATCCAAAGTCGAGCCTTCCTGTGAGTGTAGAGGGTGTATGTGATCCTAAGGAGATCGCTGACCTGTTCCGACTGCATTTCAGGGTGCAGTCACCCTTAGGTAAATCGGAGCAGGGGCTCGGCACTGGCTTGAGTGGCCTGACTGTACTTTTCACCGACGCGGAGGTCGCGAACGTAATAAAAACCATGACCAGAGGCAAATCTCCGGGTCACGATGGACTCAGTGTCGAGCATTTGCAGAATGCAGGCGTTCACCTTCCGAGAGTGTTGGCTATGCTGTTTAATCTATGTATCAGACATACCTACCTACCTAAAGACCTTATGCGAACAATAGTGGTTCCAATACCTAAAAACAAAACAGGTATGTTATCGGAGGTCAACAACTATAGGCCTATATCCTTGGCTACAATAATTGCAAAGGTACTGGATAGTCTCTTACAACAACACCTAAGTAAGCACCTGCATTTCCATGATGGGCAGTTCGGTTTTAGACCAAATCTGTCCACGGAGGCAGCGATCTTCTGTCTAAAGAGTACTGTTCAGTATTATACCGGAAGGAGGACGCCTGTATATGCGTGTTTCCTGGATCTGACCAAAGCGTTTGATCTCGTATCGTACGACGTCTTGTGGCGTAAGCTGTCGTGTGAGACGAGCCTGCCGGTGGAGCTCATTGAGATATTTAAATTTTGGTACGGAAATCAGACCAACTGTGTCAAGTGGGCTGGAAAGTTTTCAGATGAGTATAGGTTGGAGTGTGGTGTGAGGCAAGGTGGCTTAACCTCCCCAACGCTGTTCAACCTGTACATCAATAGCCTGATTGGTGAGCTCAGCAGCACTGGTGTAGGATGTTCAATAGACGGAACACCATTAAATAATATCAGTTATGCGGACGACATGGTGCTGCTGAGCCCGTCAATTAGAGGAATAAACAAAATGATATCGGTCTGTGAAAGGTACGCGGAGGCCCATGGGTTGAGGTACAATGCTAAGAAAAGCGAGCTGCTCGTCTTTAAGGCAGGCAAACAACTCTCCTCTATACCACCTGTTTTTCTTAGCGGAACCGAACTGAACAGAGTTCCCAAATTTAAATATCTCGGGCACTGGGTCACTGAAGATGGAAGGGATGATGTGGACTTGGAGAGGGAGCGCAGGGCGCTGGCTGTTAGATGCAATATGCTGGCTCGCAGGTTTGCACGCTGCGAAAAGAGTGTAAAAATCACTCTTTTCCGCGCCTACTGCCAGTCATTTTACACCTGCAGCCTGTGGACCGAATATTCGCGGAAAGCATACAGCGCCCTGAGGGTCCAATATAATGACGCTTTTAGGGTGCTTTTGAGGCTGCCTAGGCACTGCAGTGCATCAGGCATGTTTGCTGAGACAAGGACGGCTGATTTTTACGCAATAATGCGCCAAAGAACTGCCTCACTAATGCGCCGACTTAGAGACAGCACCAATGGCCTCATTAACGTCGTTATATATAAACTCCACAGTCCTATCATGCGGCGGTGGCACCACCTTCATGCTAAACCTCATTAGCTTAATTCAGGTCTGAATATTGTTATTATGGCTAGTTTGGTTAGATAGAGACAGCTGATGACAGTATATGTGAATGAATTTTGTTATTTATATTTTCTATTATTATGCTTTTATTTTTTGGTATTTTACTAACATAGATATAAGAGACTAAACTAACAAAGATAATATGGACATTGTCTGAAATAAATTGAATAAATAAATAAAATAAATAAAAAAAAATAATAGTTTGTGATTTAACTGACTCAAAGTGTAGTGTGAAAGACAACACCAGCTCCCGGGCAAGAGAAGACTGATCGAGGCCTCATCAGTACACGAGCATACCATCTGCTCCAGCCCCTGGGATACCCCAAGTAAGTGCGCTTACTCCTTTATCAATCCTTCTCGTTTTCCACCTTTAATTCGACACGCAACTTACAGTCCACAATTCCTACACCCGCAGTGGGGGACCACCCTCCTTTCCACCCTTTATTCCACCACCATTTTTGGTCATAGCGAACCGGAGGTCCACCCCTTCTCCAACAATTTTGGTCCAGTCGAGCCTGATTTCGAGCCAATAGTTTAGTAACTTCACCCGGGTTAATTATTTAATCTCATAAATACGCATACATATGTATTTCATGTAATATATTATAAGTGCCTATTCATATTTATTTTTGCAAATAAGTATTATATCTACGATTATTTTATATCCCGCATATTAATAACGCACCGCTCACGTAGGTATATTATTATTTTTGCAAAACGCACTGCACCATTCGCACCATTATTTACCTATATTTGTAATCGAAATTACACCTCATAGGTACGCATTCTATTTTTCATTAATTGAAGTCCGCCATATTGTAACTGGAACCGACGCGACCGGCGATCGTTGTTTCGCTAGTAACTACCTACGTAATCATTCATTCATTACGCCATACATAATTTTTATAATCTTAACTGTTTTAACTGATTTATCTTGTTCACGACAAAATGTCTACTAAAGGTAAAATTGTATCTGAAACGGTTTCAAATGACGAAATTAGTTTGAAAATATTAATTGCAAAACGAAATGCTATTTACGAACGTTTACAACAAATTTATGATTTATCTATAAGTGCATCAAGTTCGTCAGACGAACAGGACACATTTCTTGACACGGCATCTGACCTTGAATACTTGCGTACCGAGTTCAAGGACACGTTAGAATCTTATAATGTTACAAATTTAAAATTAAATCCGAACGCGCAAGTCGATTTCGGATCGTGGAAATCTTTTCATGATCTATATAGTCGTATTAAAAGTCAAGTGTCAAAATTAAACGCTCCATATTCATCTTCACGTAAATTACAGAATAGTTTACCTACAAAAATTATACCGTCGCTTCCGCCCATAGAATTACTTTCTTTTAACGGGGACATACGACACTGGTCTATGTTCTACCAACAATTTAAAACATTAGTTCATGATAATCAGCAATTAACAGATGCTGAACGCGTTTATTATCTTGTTAGTAAACTTAGTGATAAGGCATTATCAGTCTGCTCAGGCTTAATGCCTACAGCGGAAAACTATTCTGTGATATGGAACGCGCTCATACGTAGATATAACGACGAGCGTGCGCTCGCGACTACCTACGTCAGTCAGCTGTTAGAACTGAAGAACGTAAACACTAACACATCCGCTGGTTATCAAATATTTATGGATAAATTTGATGCTTCTATTAACGCTCTTAAGCAACTTAATATTGATGACATATCTGATTTTCTATTTCTAAATATCGCGCTTAGAAAATTAGATAACGATACCGTAAAGTCGTTCGAAATGTCATGTCGCAACGTAAACATACCGAAATATTCCGCTTTGGTTCAGTTTTTACATGACCAGAATAGGGCTTTATGCCATACAATAAATACTTCGCATACGTCTAACAACCATAAAATTAAAGGTAATTTTGTTCCCGCTCCCGCTAAAAATATAAGCAAAACTTTTATTAATACCGATTCGTCTCGGTCATGTATTTTCTGTAAATCGGGTGATCACGAACACCTATTTGTCTGTCCGCATTTTTTAAAAATAAATGCACAGGACAGGTACAATTTTGTAAAACGAAATAAATGTTGCACTAATTGTTTAAGTAATAAACACGCCACTCCTTTTTGTAAGTCACAGCGTAGATGTAGGTATTGCTCCCGCTCGCACCATACGCTACTTCATTTTGTTAGTAGTAGGAATAAGGTCGATCAGCCTTCGGAACAAGGTCCAGGAGAAAAAAATGCATCCACGTCATGTAACGTTTCGCGCGATTGTGGTAATGCGCCGCACCGCACTACATTATTGGGAACTGCGAAGATTAAAGTTCGTACTAAATACGGTCACCAATATTTGTTGCGTTGTTTAGTGGACCCTGGCTCGCAATGCGATTACATCACGAAACAGTGTTGCAAACGTTTATACCTACCGATCTCAAATAAAACACCAGTTAAAGAGGCGCAAGGAATCGGTGGAGTATCGCAGAAGGTTTTAGGTGTTACTTCTTTGCAGTTTAGCTCCCGCTTTGATGAAAATAAACTTTATCATATTGAACCGTTAGTCGTTCCCACTATAACCGGACAATTACCCGAGTCGTTAATAGACGTTTCGAAAATTAGTTATATAAATAATTTACGTTTAGCTGACGATCAATTCCATACACCAGGTGACATTGACGTTTTATTAGGGGTTAACACTTATTTACAAATTTTGTTAACTGATAAAATAATTAATTCGCAATCGCCGAGTGCCATAGAAACGTCACTAGGATACATAATAATGGGAGACGCAGATATCGACTTTCCTACATGCATGCCGCGTTCTTTAGTTTCTTATCCTACTCGTATTGATAATAGTCAAACGTCGCTCACGCATTTGCTCGAAAAATTTTGGAAGTTAGAGGAGCTGCCGCAAAAAACTTATTTGAGTCCTGATGAACAGGAATGTGAGAATATTTATACTTCCACTACTCGTCGCAATTTGAACGGACGATATGTTGTCGCCCTGCCCTTCAAGGACACGCCTGATAAGTTAGGTGATTCTTTTATAACCGCTAAAAAACGCTTCTCGCTCCTAGAGAGACGTTTTAATAAATGTCCCGATCTTCGCTCCCGCTACAATGAAGTTATTCAAGAATACATCAACAAGGGTTATTTATCATTGGTTGCTTCAAATAATTCTACGGAACCTTGCTTTTATCTCCCGCACCACCCTGTCATACGTAATGATAAAAGTACAACTAAATTGCGAATAGTACTCGACGCAAGCGCTAAGTCAGATAATGACATTTCATTAAATGATATTTTACATAGTGGGCAAAATTTACAGTCTGATATTTTTAATATTTTAATAAACGTACGAGTTTATCGCATCGCCTTTTTTGCCGACGTTAGGCAAATGTATTTATGCATTGAAGTACAAAAATCGCACCGCGCGTTTCAACGCATTCTTTATCGCTTTCCTAATGAGGAAGACATACAAACATACGAATTTAATCGTGTGACTTTTGGTTTACGCTCTTCTCCTTTTCTTGCGCTACGCACATTACGTCAGTTGGCTTCCGAGGAGAGGGAGTCCTATCCTTTGGCTGCTTCGGTGGTCGAACGAGATATTTATATGGACGATATCGCGTCCTGCGCGCCCTGCGTCAACAGCGCCGTTGACGTAGCCACTGAACTAATTCAAATGTTTCAACGTGGAGGATTTGAATTGGTTAAGTGGACTAGTAACAGTTCAGAGCTTTTACAGCACATCCCCGCAACGCACCGTCAGCTTGACGAGGTCTCATTCGACGACCAAAGTATTTTTAAGGTATTGGGTCTTCGTTGGCACCCCGCAACTGATTGTTTTTCTTTTCTAGTTTCACCGCCGCCGCTCGCTTGTACCAAGCGTTCTATTTTATCCGCAACCGCTCGCTTGTATGATGTTCTGGGGCTCGTGGGTCCAGTAATTCTTTTCTCTAAGCTTCTCATTAAAACCTTATGGGTTCTCAAACTTGACTGGGACCAGGCTCCGCCCGCTCACGTTGTCACTGCATGGCAACAATATATTTCAGAGTTACCTTTGATATCGAAATTAAGGTTTCCTCGCCATATGGGTATAAATAAAAATTCCCAAGTCTCGCTAGTCGCGTTCGCCGACGCCAGTGAAAAGGCGTATGGCTGCGTGATTTATTCGCACATCGTTAATGATGATGACTCACCAGTGGTAACGCTGATTTGTTCTAAGTCAAGAGTATCTCCGCTAAAAACTATTTCGTTAGCTCGGCTCGAGTTATGCGCCTTAGTATTACTCGCTAATTTACTGCGTACCGTACATGACACGCTATCCGCTAGGCATCCTGTTAGTAACATTTATGCATTTTCGGACTCTGAAGTCGCCCTTTGTTGGGCCCGCTCCTCACCCCACAGGTTTAACACATTTGTGGCTAACCGCATTTCGCAAATACAGTCTTCTTTATCTCCTGATAATTTATTTCACGTGGCTGGTTTTGAAAATCCCGCCGATTATATTTCTCGCGGTTTATTGCCGTCACAAATAATAAATTGTGATCTGTGGCTACACGGTCCCGCTTGGTTGTCCTCACCGAGGAGTGAGTGGCCAATACAATCATCTTCACTATCTACCACCGATCTACCGGAACAAAAAACTGTAACATGTACCGTTAGTAATAGTCCAGAGCATCCATTTATCACTCTTAGTTTGAAATTTTCAAAATGAAATAAATATCTCCGATCCGTAACTTATGTTCTAAAATTTATAAAAAAATTACCGCGTAATAAAACTATAACCGCTTCTGACTTAGAATACGCAGAGAAAACTATTATTAAAGTGGTACAATCTAACGCTTTCGCGGAGGATTTGACTAAAATTCAAAAGGGGCGTCCTTGCTCTTCTGCCTTACGCAAGTTAACTCCGTTTATCGCAGACGATCTGCTTCATGTGGGTGGACGTCTTCAATATTCGTCTTTACCAGAGTCGCAAAAACATCCAATATTATTACCAAAAGGTGGACATATAATAGATCTTTTAATAGATTATTATCACTATAAAAACTTTCACGCTGGCCCGCAATATTTACTCGCCGCGTTGCGTGAGAAGTATTGGATATTATCTGCACGACGCATTGTACGCTATCGCGTCCATAAATGCAATGTTTGTTTTAGACATAAACCTAAAGCAGCGCACCCAATGATGTCCGCGCTGCCTGCTTGCCGATTCGAGCAGTGCAACGCATTCACTCACACGGGGGTAGACTACGCTGGCCCTCTTAACATCACGTTGACACGTAGGCGCGGCGTTCGCAGTCAAAAAGCATACCTATGCTTATTTATATGTCTCGTCACTAAAGCAGTTCATTTAGAGCTGGCCTCGGATCTAAGTTCTGCCAGCTTCTTAGACGCATTCAAGAGGTTTATATCTCGTAGAGGTCCATGCAAGTTTATCTATAGTGATAACGCTACTAATTTTATTGCTTCGCGTTCATACTTGAAGGAACTTCATTCCTTTTTACGTTCAGACAAATATTATAAAGTATTTAATCAGGTCCTTTCTGATAACCGCATCACATGGAAACTTAACCCTCCAAACGCTCCACATTTTGGTGGGCTTTGGGAGTCAAATATAAAGATAGTAAAGTATCATTTATTTCGCGTCATAGGTAAGCAAATCCTCACGTATGAGGAATTGCTTACTGTCCTCACTCAGGTCGAACGCATATTAAATTCACGACCGCTTTACGTGTTAAGTAGCGATCCGGCGGAACCTACTGCACTTACGCCCGCGCATTTCCTCGCTGTTAATCCACTTGGATGTTTACCCGCCGCGGATCTTAGTAAAGAACGCATTAATCTTTTATCACGTTTTTCATTGCTTGATTCGATAGTTCAGTCATTCTGGAAGCGCTTCAGATCAGAATACTTACATACACTACAAGCAAGAGAAAAGTGGAATAAACATTCTATTAATTCCATTTCTGTAGGAACCGTTGTTCTTATCGATATGGATAACGCTCCGCCTCTTCAGTGGCCGCTAGGCGTTGTCACTGAACTGTTTCCTGGTAGGGATGGTGTGGTGCGCGTTGCACAAGTGAAGACTAAGAGCTCCACTTTGCAGCGGCCCATTGTTAGACTTTGCCCTCTACCAACACAATAATATTTCTATATGCCTATGTAGTTTATATTTTATAAGTTATAGTTTAAGTATAAATTCTCATCCCGTTATTATAATATTTTTATTAATTTACTAATTATATTCATCGCATCGCCTCTGTTCACCGCATATATAGTTTTTTCTACATGATATTAACTCCGCTGTATATATTTATGTTTATTTTTTTTAATTCGCTATTTGAGGAGACCTCAAGGCCGGGGGGATGTTCGCGCCAATTAAGTCATTTCACCTCCCTCCCCTTCATCCTCCCTCTCTTTCCCGCAAGCGCACTATTGTATTATATCGGCATCGTTCGCACTTGGGCGCACGCATATGGATCAGGAAGATCTATCAATCATCAGTCTGCCTTCGTCCCGCCGCCGACGCGCACGCCGCCGACGCGCATGCAAGTCCTCTCGTGACAATTGACAACCGCACCGCAAGCCACCTAACACGTGGTCATCAGACTCGCCGCATCGCCGCCATCACCGCTGTTAATAGTTTGTGATTTAACTGACTCAAAGTGTAGTGTGAAAGACAACACCAGCTCCCGGGCAAGAGAAGACTGATCGAGGCCTCATCAGTACACGAGCATACCATCTGCTCCAGCCCCTGGGATACCCCAAGTAAGTGCGCTTACTCCTTTATCAATCCTTCTCGTTTTCCACCTTTAATTCGACACGCAACTTACAGTCCACAATTCCTACACCCGCAGTGGGGGACCACCCTCCTTTCCACCCTTTATTCCACCACCATTTTTGGTCATAGCGAACCGGAGGTCCACCCCTTCTCCAACAATACATAATCAAACATTATTTGATGTTTTAAAAAGAGTGATCTACTTTTCCTAAAGATAGCTAGCAACAAGCTTTCTATCTACTACATATAAACTATCTTTGGTTTATGAAGTCGGATACTACAGCCATCAGTTTATTAGAAAATATGCAAAAATACTTTGTTTTGAATATGTTTAATCCAGTGACATCTCCATACAGTTTGTAAGAGAGGATGGTTTGTGACATCGCTAACCATTTGACTCAATTTGACTAAATTTAAATTGATTTGAGTGGCGGTAGAAATCCTGTGTTTGACTGAATGAACAATTATCCTGCTTTCCAGGCGTGGTTTTGTGCAGCCTTTTTAAGGTATGCAATATGCAAACTGATTTTTGTGTGAATGGTGTCCAAAACCCCATTCAAGAAATTTGCCATACATACTAGACAATAATACATTTAGTTTTGAAACGGCTTTTATAACCTTATACTTTTAATATTCACAAAATTAAAACTCTTTTATGTGGGAGATTTTTAGCACATTATATGAGATATTTTATTTACTTTGTTTGCATAAAAATATTTCAGAATTGTCACATAGCATTTGCCCAGAAACAGCACCTACCAGCAGATATCAGACACGTCTTCACCAAACGCTGTATGTTTTAGAGATGCACATAATATTTATGTTTTGCATTACAACAAAACATTTATTATGTGTTGAATAAAACATACAGCGTTCCAGTGTAACACTTGCTGGTGGTGAAGACACTATGAAGCTTGACAGTGACAACTGACAGCACAGAACCTCCATGCTCTTGCTGGTGAGGCTACGATAAATCTTGAGGAGCCATGGTCAATCTGGTAAGGTTTTTATGCTTTTCATTAATTTATAAGGAAATTTGCAGACAGCTTCTTCACCAAACGCTGTATGTTTTATTCAACACATAATAAATGTTTTGTTGTAATGCAAAACATAAATATTTTGGTAGAAATTACTGGCAGCTATTCTAGACGAGAAGCGCGCATGGCCCGGCGGTTAGCATAGAATGCAAACGATCTATGCAACTAAGCCAAACGGGCGCGGTCAGGTGAGATGGGTGACCGCTAGAGGCAAAAAATTTCATGCGCGTTTCCGTGCTTCGGAGGGTACGTTCAGCCGTCGGTCCCGGTTGTTGTCGATAGATAACATTCGTTAAACCTTGTCGGAGGCCTTATGGGCGATTTGAAAACATCCGACAGCGGGTTGGCCATTAACCCGCATCTCCACCAATCCGCATTGGAGCAGTGTGGTGGAGTAAGCTTCAGGCCTCCCCAATAATAGGGAGAAACCCGTGCCCAGCAGTGGGACGCAAAAAAAGGGTTGCATCCATTCTAGACGTAGTAACTTACCTACGTGTACCTCGTTCTAAACCTAAGTAGATATTTTTTAAATTAATGCTAAGAAAATATTTTAGTCTTAACCCTTAAGCATTAATAATAAGCTTAAGCCATATCGGCATTAATTTAGTTTTTAATTTCTCTGAAACTTTAATATTTTCATACTCTACTTCTGTATAGTATAAAAACAAACCTAATAAATATATGATTGTAAAATGCATTCAAGTAATGAATTATTTCCATTGTATGTTTACTCCAAATATATAAATTACTCTATAAAGAACAATTTTAGACAATTTGCAGACACGCAATGATGATGGGACGCGCTGATCAAAGATCAAAGCACAGGAAAGTGCCAAACACTTGTAACATATCCAAACCAAAAAACCCTAACTGGCAAAAAATCATAAATTGAATCTGGGCTTTGAAGACTTTAAAATAAAGATGGGAATAGCATGTAGGAGCAAAGACATAAACGTGGTGCATTTAGCTGTTATAGAAGCAGATGATACAGCCGATTCCACTTAAACCACTCAAGATCGAAACCCGAAAAGCAATAAATCAGCTGATAACGATAACTCATAGTTGAGAGCGAGCATTGAGTCAGAATTTAGTGCTGTTAGCGCTTTATTTGAACGGAACTAACAAATTGAAATATCACAAGCTGTTGAGATAGAGTAAGAACTACTGCATACGGATGGATTTGGTAGCAACAATGACGTTCACACAATTTATTTATTTGAAAATAGTACCTACTACCACAAAATAGTATAGATTTAGTAGTGACTGTTCTTTGAATGACTTTAAACACCTCAGGATATCAGTCATAAAATAATGCTTGTACTTGTTTTGTAGGTGGTAGAACTATTATGGTTCGCCCGGGGAAGTACCACCGCTGCGCCCACTTCTGCCGTGAATCAATCCTATTGTTTTTCGGTGGATAAGTGCAGTTGCCGGCCACACTTACATGAGGCGACCACCAGCCTCCGGAGTAGCAGCGCAACTGCATACGACCTCAGAAAAGACTTAACTATGCTTGCTTGGTTGTATGTAGATGTCCATGGGCTGCAGCGACAACTTAACACCACGTGGCCTGCATGCTCGTCTGCTACTCCACTCAAATAAAAAAAATACTTACCGTTAGAAAGGTTTCTGACCACTGTATTACAACATGGAAGCGCATGTAGACCAAGACAGTGAGCTTTGGAACACCATGTAACTTGTTCGATTGCAAAAACGCCGGCATAAGCCCATGTACGCGCATGTGATTTTGAATTACAAAAACTTAGGGCGATATACGCGGGTTTGAAACCGTTTATAACCTGTCTCATAATGTGCCACAACCATCCTCACCATAAAATAGGGAAAAATTATTTAAATCTCTGGAAAAAATAGGCATATAATAAATCTCTTAGTCAGGGGTTAGAGTCCGTATTTAAAAACCCTGGGTTATCGTTTCTAGAGACAGTGATATATCAGTATTCTAAATATTCAGAAACACAGACGGCGGCCATTTTGTTGCCTTTTTTTCAAAATGGTCGCCGTCAGAACCTAAGATATGACAGCTGGCGACGAACAAAACACACCTTCCTTGCTTGTTGAAGTATCTTAATAAACTATTAATCTCGCAACGTGTATAATTACTGGCCACATACTTTTTAGTATGTGGCCAGTGTATAATTACTGGCCACATACTAAAAAGTATGTGGCCAGTAATTATACACGTTGTATTATATATTATACACGTATACAACTTTTAACCTCAGAGCATTAGAGCATCAAAGTTACAGACTCACCCTTCAGGAGAGACGGCATAGCGCCTCGCTTCGATACATAATTTTTGTGCCAAATCTGGTGCGGAGAAAGAACGCACACATTTTAATTTTGTCACACATTCACAGATATTCTTTCATCGCTACAGACGCATACGTTTCTAAGTATGTCAATTTCAATTAACAACGTCATTTTCTAAGGTATGCACCTTCAACACTGACACAATAGTTGTATAACTAGAAGGCACATTGTGCATGGAAGTTGGGACGAGGGGTTTGCCCGTAAAGGTTACTCCTCTGACGGGTGTCATACCTGTCATTCCTTGATGCTTTAAGCTCAGAGCATCACAATAATAATTATTGACTCCCGTCAAAAGTTAAAATATGCTCTATATATGCTCTAAGTTATTAACAATTAACATAGCCCATTCATACATTTTATCTGCTACTTATGAATACAATAACTGTTTGAGAGATGAATTTATGACTAATCATATTTTTATATGATGTTCATTGCTTAGTGGCATTACGTACTTGATAAATCTTATGACACACAAAATTTCTATTGTACAGAAATAACTCACAGAGATTTCTCCGGGAATTTGAAAAAAACATGTCGTATTCTTGTTTTATTTTCATTTTATAGATTTATTTTTGAGTTTCATCTAATACAGCTGATAGATTTTCTTCTATATAGTTGAATTACAGTGTACGTGTGTAGGAACGTAGCGAAAACATGTTTTTTCTGCTTGTCTCCAAAACTCTATCAGACACGTTCACTTGACGCTGGCAATATGCTTAGAGTTTGCGATGCCTTAATTGAAGAAAAAATAAAAGAACATAGGTACGAGTAGCATCCCTTTCTATAAATAAACTATTTATATCACAACGTGTATAAATCATCGTCCCAACGTCCATGCACAACGTGCCTTCTAGTTATACAACTAGTATGTCTGTGTGTGTCAGTGTCAGTGTTAACGGTGCATAGTAAATGACGTTGTTAATTGAAATTGACATAATTAGAAATGCAAGCATCTGTAGCGATGAAACAATATTTGTGAATGTGTGACAAAATTAAAATGTGTACGTTCTTGCCCCGAACCAGATTTGGCACAAAAACAATGTATCGAAGCGAGGCGCTATGCCGTCTCTACTGAAGGATGAGTCAATAAATTTGATGCTCTATGGTAATCACTGACCATTTGTTTACACAGACAACATAATATATTTCTTAGAGTGTCAAGTTGTTTCTTTCAACATTTTCCCGCTACGCATAAGTTGTCAGCATAACTTTTAACATGGCTCATTCATACACTTTTTCTGCTACTTATTGAATACAATGGCTGTTTGAAAGATAGATTTATGACTAATTACATTTTTATGAAGTGTTCATTGCTTATTGTCATTATGTACTTGATAATCTTATGACATTTAAAATTACTAGTATGAAGAAGTGACAAATATGTAAAAAGCGCATATATTATATGCAAAAAGCTGCATATTTGGATGTTTTTCCAACCCTTTTTAAAACCCCACATTTGAGCTCAGATTCGAGAGGAATTTAGGCCATAATTGGCCAGCACTTGACCAGCTTGGTGGATTATTTTCTAAGTCCCTCTCAAATTCTGATATAACCTAGTAATGGGACAATAAAGGGTTGGAAAAATAAACATTACATTTACCCAAACCCACCCTCAGTGGAAGTTTGAAAAATTATGTGTATTTGTCGTAGCATACATCATGGTTGAGCTAAATTAACATTTCAACAAGCAACGCCCGGGGAGCTAATGTAGCACCTGTCAAAAGACTAACTATAGGGTGCGCATATTATTTGCACCAGTGGGGACATACACTAAAATCCTAACTTTATGCAACTTTATAATATTTTCTTTCTATGCTGATTCCAATGTTTTCAATCTCTGGTTTAATAACCAATTTCACATTTTAGGGATAATAAAGGCTATTTATTATATAATGTATAGATTTATAGATTGATGCCTTAATGGTATCGTGGTTGTCTCCCAAACGCATTCGATTGACAAAAGTTCATAATGTAACTCTCGGTGATTTAAAATATACACTTGTTTCTTTGAAGGCGTGCATTGTATTAAAAACACAGAATAATATAGTACTTAGGCATAAGTTCGTCACTACACGACAGCATACATTTAGCTGTAGGTACCACTGAAAAAAACTTAGTCAAGAAATAAAAATAAAATAATGATTGAATGGTTTACCTTCACGGCATAATCTCTTAGAACTTCAGTATTATAAGTATAAGTAAAACAAAATGAAAACTGTTACAAAAAGGTTACAGAGTAAAAATGCATCATCCTGTCTTTCATAATTATGGTCGCACTACCGCAACAACTTTTTGTCGGTTGTCTGCCACCGCCACCTCGCAGACAGGGTTGATCTATTCTCCTTTGGGCACACATTTTTATCTTACAAAGTGCTCGGATAGACACCGGGGAACTTTGCGGAAAATTCATCTTCCAGCACAGCCCTAAAGGTCGTAACTACCCATACTAACAAAGCAAACTAAACCTTTTTACAATGATTTTGAGTCGGGTTTCAAATGCGCGTGTTCTGTAGTTAGGGTGACAAAGCTGTGGCAGTATGAGACACTCGGGTATAAATATATGAAGGTACATTAATCTAAGCAGACGTACATTCTTCGCGAGGGCAGAGTTGAAATGGCGTGAAAATATGACTCGTTATTTATGTCCCGTGTCACGGCCGGAATGACGAGACGTTCTTTTAAACGACTTTGTTGGGATGGAGTTTTTGTGTTCTTTGACGTCACACTTTAAAAAACTTATTATGTAATAAATAAAATACGAAAACGAGAATGAACAATTGTTAGGTTTTGTTAGGGTTCCGTGCTTAATGAAGATGTATAATACCAAGTACTCAAATCTGCAGACTCTGAATTAAACGCAATTAAGAGAAGTATACACCACAAACTCCGTATATTTAACAAGTGTATCTAAAATTAGATGTCTAAAAGAAGATGTATAATACCAAGTACTCAAATCTGCAGACTCTGAATTAAACGCAATTAATAGAAGTATACACCACAAACTCCGTATGTTTAACAAGTGTATCCAAAATTGGGTTCTTCCCAGACTTACCATCACCCAGGTAGACAGACGACCTGAAAACAAACATTAGAAAGCCTTGGGTTTAGAAGGTTCGGAATTAGGGGAGGCCTAAGTGTAACGGTGGACCTCCAAAGGCTGAAGAATGGATGGATGGATGGATGAAAAATGCATTAATAACAATCATTAAGAAAATGGACGCTTGGAAACAAAACACAGTATTTTGTGAAATAGAAATAGTGAACCAAATAGAGGCACACATAAGGTTCCTATGTACGTTCTATGCGTAGAACCCATAACATCTTTTACGTGTTATACATATTGAGGGGTTCTCCATTACATGTCCCACACACGTGTGTAAAGACATTTGTAGGCCATCGACTTGCAATAAAACTTTGGGGCTCAGCAGCCGTAAAAGTAATAAAACATGGAGTCGGACGAAGATTTTTAGGATGGACTATTTTATGTACACTTTAATTTACAACTTTGACATTGATATGTACAGGTGGGCTACAAATTTTGACTTGATAACTTGGAATATGATAGAAGTTGTAAGGTTTAATCGGAAAACCTACGTTGCACCTATCTCCCGTGAAGTCTCTTTATTATGTATCGTTGTGGTGGCCGTACTTGTATGAGGAACCATCTGCCTCACAGTAGCATACAACGTCAGTCATCTGTAACGAATATCTAAAACAAATAATATAAAAAAAGCAGCAAAGTTTTTTATCAAAGGAACTTCATTTTTTTCCTTTACATTTCATACATATACTTAGTGTACTGCCTGGATTTCAAAAACGTGAATATTATCGACCAGTGAGTACGGGTTTGAAGATCCCAAAAATAAATACCCTTAAACCTAAAGATAATATCAAACTTGGGATCTCGAACTTAATCCAGCGTTTCCGTTGTGTCTCACCAAAGAAGAGTAACGAACTAAACTATACTTATAAAAATAAAGTAAACTTTTTGCTTTTGTCGAAAATCGAACCTAGAATTCGACCCTTGATCGGCAGTCCGGTATAATCATTACGCCTCAGGCGTTTTGCCTGCGCTTCGAATTTGATCTCTTTTAATCGTTGCGACAGAATAGCACAAAGATTTTCCCTAAAGTTCTGCCTGTTCCTTTTCTATGATTTTGTCCTTTAATCTTTTCTCTATGTCAATATAATAATGAATTTATATATAGATGTGTGATTTGATAGATAGTGCGCGTAACCTCAAGAACGCTCAGTGTCAAGAAACGTCAGCTTGACAACTAAACTTCGAGTCGTGAATAAGGTAATATTTATTAAAGGTATTTTTAACAGATACTCTTAGATATGTTCAAATTTCTTTGCAAATGCTTCAAAAGTTAACGCATAAGTGCACATCTCAGTATATTTCACAACTTAAAACATAGCCGATCGGACTTCGTGAAATAGAAAACCTATAACAGTCCGTAATCACGAATTAATGTTGATTATCTTTTATGCAATCTCCCTAGAAATTCTGTGAGTTCCTTTTAAATAATTTAGTCGCTTTCCCTGTCGTTTCGTTCCTAGTCGTTTCCCTGCCTCTATGTAGCTGGTACCTAAGTGGGGGTCGAAAGCGCTTTTTCAGCGCGCAGCTAGATCAACACCGCTGAAACTTATGACGTCGTTACACTCACACCGCTAAGCTGCACCACTTTTTCGCTGAATTTATTTGACAATTATTAAGGTGTCCGCATTAGAGCCGCATTAGAGCACCGTTGTAGAGGAAATTCATGTTTTTCTTGGGTTGTTTTCACCCGTAACTCAGCATAAAGACCGACACGTGCAACTATTAGCTTCCCGCCCGTGGATTAGAAAATAATTCAGCTCGAAATGTTATTATGGGAGCGGTGGATTTATTTTATTGCTTCCCAAGATATATGTTAGTCTTTCGGCTTTATCCGCGCTTCCCCGTTTGTTTATTGAGAGAGATATACGTGTGTAGCGAATTTTATAGTCTCCCGAGACTGTTACTGACTCGCCGTTTTCGTGTAAATCTTCTTTATGTGAACGTTGTGCTGTAATTATTGCGTTATTCGCTTGAGCAACTCGCGTTCTAGACTTTATTGAATGTATCTATAAAATATTATTGATCGAGGCAATAAAAGATGCTTTATGATTCTCCGGCCGTTTTTTATTTGCGCTTTTATAACTGCTGTGTCGTTAGTGTGCTATTTCTGTATTTGTGTCGGTTACCGTTTCGGGTATTTTATGTAGTGTTTTCATCGGTTCTGATATCGTTATTCGATGCCATTGTTATTAATAAAAAGTGTGAGAAATAAATACAGATGTTTGGTATTGATGTATAATAATATTTGATGCTTAGCTTTGATTCACTCTTAAGCTTTGTTTGGGATTTAAATTTTAAAGATATAAATAAAATATAACAGTGAAAGTTATAAACTTGTCACGCCTGGTAATAAAGGGTTCCACGTTTTTTCTTACAAATACTAAGGGTGTAAGTTATTTAAAAAAGATAAAAGGTATTCATCCTAAAGGATAAATTAAGGATGCAATAAATTCTTTTTTATTTTTATTTGAATGGAGTAGCAGACGAGCATGCAGGCTACATGGTGTTAAGTGGTCGCTGCAGCCCTACATACAACCTCAAGCAAGCATAGGTAATTCTTGTCTGAGGTCGTATGCAGTTGCGCTGCTACTCCGGAGGCTGGTGGTCGCCTCATGTAAGTGTGGCCGGCAACTACACCTTTCCACCGAAACACAATAGAATTTGTTCACGGACGATGTGGGAGCAGCGGTGGTACTTCCCCGGGCGAACCATAATAGTTTTACCACCTAAAAAAAACAATAATATACAATTAAACACTGAATTCAACTATAAAGAAGCTTATAATCCAAACAATATAATTTCACGCTAGAAAAACACCAAAACAATTTCCCGCGCAGCAAACAACTCGTCTCCACCTGGCAACACTAGTCATATTTCTTGCTTACTATCATTTCCCACCGACATTGCCAGTGTTGCTACATTAGCTGGTTATAATTGCCGCGCTCGTAAATAATGCGAAATGCAACGTGGATTCTGAGTGCATCCGGTGTTCTTTCTTGCTTTATTTTTATTTGCTTTACACACGACAATGTTTTAGCAGTATTCTAAGTGAGTAGTACTAAATATTCTTTATTCTGAACAAACCATCCCTGTGTGAATTTAATTTTATTATTTACTTTTTCAGTCTCAAATTAATCGTTTGGGGATAAACTAATTTATGCATACATTCTATCGCAACATCTAAAATTGGGTGGAAGGGATAAACCTGTGCCCAGTAAAATGGTTGCAGCCATGTACTTTTCATCTAGGACCAAATGGTCGATCCAAGAGATTCCCGACGAGGCAGAAATTTTCTGATGAGTTTAAATTTCTGTTCCCGAATCGGTTTAGGTGTTTATGTTTCTGTCTTTGAGTGTATCCATGTTAGTATACCTATTGCATCACAATCTACTCTTGCGAACTCGTGTATCTCATATAGGTCTCATAAAAATTTTGAAACTAATTCGACCATAAACGTGGGAAAATAGAGTTAATTAATTGTTCACTTACATATTATAATGCTGAGTTGTGTTGGCATAATAATGTATTACTTTTTCTTGTTAGTGGTAATGACACTTTAAACTATTTTGGAGTCGGTGCCCATATATTTGTTTATTTTATTTGCTTTTTAGTTTTTTCGGCAGTTAAGTTTTTTGTTAAAAAGTTATGAGCTAACGACTAACTATAATGTAAACATTTATTACAGATCACACAACCACATTCTATCATCACATAAGTCGATATACATTGATAGCTATTAATTTTCGACGATTTACAACAACAATCTCAGCGTTGCGTTAAAATCGTAACTCAACAGCGACGCGATACAATCGCGGCAACAAATAAGCTGCGAGCGATACGCAGTAGCGATAGCGTTAAGCGCTCGACGCAAATATTTCGCGTCGACGTCTTCCTTGCGCTAGTTAGCTTTATACTTAGGAATAGGTACAATTTATGAGAGATATACAAGCATTACTTAAACTTTAATTCCATATCCAAACAGTTTGAATATTGTGAATAATTATTTTGTAATTGTTATGAATTTAATCTATTATTTAATAAAATGTATCGGATTATTGTTATTATTTGAATTTTATATTTACTACTGTCTTGCATACTTGAACTTTAACTCCACATCCAAACAGTTTTAATCCTGAATCTTGAATTGTGATTATTTTGTAAGTGTTAGGAATTTAATCTATTATTTTAATATATTGCCTTGCCAAATTGTTATTTTCCTGTATTTATTGAATTAAAAGTGAATTGAATTAAATTGTTAACTATCTACAATGTAAATCTAAATAATTTATCTGTTATACATAAAATGTTTTTTTGATGCTAATAATAATATTATAAATAATATTTTATTTTAGCTTCAATTTATTCATGATTCTTAGCATGTCGTCACCTATAATTGTACTGGCAAAATAGTAACACTTTATTGTATAAAAATATGATGTCACAGTATACAGTATGTTGTTGATTTATAATAAACAAATAAAATATTTTTTTTTTGTGTCGTAACTTGGGACCGCAATACGATCTAAGGTGCAGGCTAGAGGTGACTTAAAGGGAGCTTTTGAGAATTGTGAGCTGTGTAAGTGGGAGTTAAAACAATCCAGCCAGCGACTCCGGGAAGAAACTACTATATGGGTTTCCCCCCATTACCAAAAAAGGTTAAAATATAATATTTCTACTGATCGATTCGTCGTAGACTTAACGTTAAGCGCTCGATGCAAAAATGTAAAAATATTTGCAGTTTTGTTATTTTTTCAAGAAGGAGTGGTGGGTAACTAATGTATCACGTATCGATTTAAGTGAGATTCGCACCGAACTAAAACCCTCTCGGTGGCCTGGTGTCCTCCATACTTGGTGCCCCAAGACGGGACGATGGGAGCGATGGTGATTCTGCACTCTACAGTGCTTACAATAGAATGAACCGAAGAACGCCGCCTGGACCGCAACCTCCGAAGTCGCCTTTAGCCTCTTACAATCAATTAGTGTTATCATAGTCCTATTCTCAGTCCCAGACTACAAATAATATTTTAGATTTTGACCTAACTCACTTATTTAAGAGAAGAGCCATGTTGATCCGTAATAAGAAGAGCGCTGCTCAAAAAAATCGCCGTCGGCTATCCTTTACACCACACTCAACTGAACTAGGTTGCCTAGGATTTACGTGGCACGTTATTTGACTATCGCACTTGCTTACCTAACACGTACTGCTGTTTACTAAACACAAGTAGTTTTAGCGAATAAACAGCCTTTTTGTAACATAAACCTGTCAGGGCGAGACAAGATGGTGGCAGGCTAGATCGGAGTTATTTAATGAATTTGTAAGAGAAGTAACAGCATGTTGCATGGTTGGACGACGTAAGTACTTATCGTTGCGTCCATAAACTTGCTTGCGAATAAATGTATAATTCCTTGATTATAAATTATTGATTGTAAACTTAATCAAATAATTTGCACGCTGTAAGATACTATCATAATAATGTATTTTTAAACAACAAATCACCAAAATTTATGCAAATAAATCATTTCATTTCATTTGGTTCGGCGAACTAAGTACTGTAGTTGTAGTGTACCAATATACATATGTGCCGCAGTCTTTTGAGTTTTATTAGATTAAATCTTATATTGAAAGAAATCTACGTAGTAGCTTGAAATCGGATATTGTAGTTGTACCACGCGCGGAGCAGGACAAGTGGCTGTAATGCTCCTTGAGTTGTACATAGCAGAGGCTAAGAACGAGGACCGGAAGAGTTCTTAGAACAATGGTAGCGCTTAGTTAACGTTTGCGTAATTAGGTTAAATTTGGGATCAGAGCCCAAATTTAACTTGTTCTGATTAGTCAATTTAAATACAATCTATCTTTAACTGATATCATGTATGTATCTGAGACCTTGGATTAGCATTGGTCCCCAGTGGTCTTCAATGGGGTTTTCATTGATTCACAAAACGGCCATGTGCGATATAATCATAATAAGATTAGACGACCCGTGTGGCGCAATGGTTACCATACCGGAGTGCCGATAGGAGGGTCCCGGGTTCGATTCCCGGCGAAGCAGAAATTTGAATGATGAGTTTGAATTTCGGTTCTCGGTCTGGGTTTTTGTGGTTCTGTCGTTGTGTGTGTGCATGGTACCCACGAGTGCCCACGACATATCTACCCTCCTGTGGGGCTATGAATGTGAAGCGTTATTTATTTATTTAATCTCTTTGTTAAGATACTCTAAAGTGTATGTGAATTGGTGATATAAAATCATTGCTTCAGCATTAAGATTATATTTATTGAATATAAAACAAGTTTTATTACAAGTAACACGATACCCTTATCGGTAATCAGTAGTGCCGTTACCCAAGACTTCAATATCCAATTTCCCGATAGAACTGTTCTGGTTGGAAATAACAATCGGATCACAAAAACAACACTTTCAAGGAAATGAGTATAAAGCACACCAGTTTTATCGAAGACAAGTGAAACAACTTAATAGAGTCGATCGACTCACCTTCTCGCCTTATCTTTATCGATAAGTGTGGAATCGAGCCAACACAACCATCTAACTACATTACTTCACTACCTCTCAACATACCTTCAACACAATCAATATTCAACTCTCTTCCTTTACTTTTCATTTCAAATTCCTTTGATTGATTTTCTCCCAACAATGTTCCTTGCGACACGGTCGTATCACCGCAAACACCGTCGCAAATTGGAACCCTGTGACACTAACCGCTACCAAATCTGTTTCATATTCAACCGGTGTTGCTATCAATATAGCCATACCGAATCAGATAATCGGACGTTCCCGCATCGAGATAAAATTGAAATCGTTAGAATTGAATAAACTATCGATTGTCGGCCTGCGATATTCCTTACCGGGATTTTTAAATTAACTCTTGGCGATTCAGCGATTCCGCGATGGTATCGATGGTACTTAGAATAAATGTGATGGTGGCATTGAAAGTCTTCGCAGATGTGTCTCGGTTGTGATGTGCGTAATCTATCGTGAGACAGCTGACAGCGTCTGCTGAATTGTCTCCTTTTTGCGGAGATTTAGATGGGAAGGCGATGGATGGTTATTGTGATGTGATTCCTATTAGAATTCTTCGGAGGTTTCCTATTCCTTGTTATTAAAATGTTAGGCATTATTCTGCTTGAAGCTTACTATTCAAGGCAATGAGCTTAATCGTAATGGTATTCTGATGGTAAGTTAGTTCATTTATGTGATAACATTACAGCATTATTAGGGCTACGATATAACTATTATTTCGTTTTTATAGATTCTTAAATGGTTACGCCAATTATTTTCCTGTAAGCATTGTAACCTATCATAATAATTACTTTAGAATAACTTGCAAAATATAACCATTTCTGCCTCAAAGAAATTCAGTTTCGGTGAAAAGATGCGGCATCGAAGGTATTGACTCCCGTCAATGCCTACCGCATTTTCATGCTGCCATAAGATAACGACTATTAGCTTCTGAATTAGCAGAGTAATTAAAAGTAATTTTGAGACTCGTGTGAGGTTCTGTGCAAATGTGACGGTCCATGGGCGGCAACGACCACTAAATTTGGTCTTATTCGCTATTTTTATCCAAAACTATTGTCGATTTTATACCATTAACCCAGTTTTTCCACCCCAATCAACACAAAGTACCGACCATAATCCAGCTCAAGCTAGATATAACATACAGAAGGTCGTTCGGATCGGACGCTAAACGTACGCTCCAATAACATTTGCATGTAAATGCTCAACTAGGTACAGCACTTTTATAGATAAACTATTCTATTTTAATCATAGCTAAATTTCTTTCTTTTCATAGCTTCACACTCATATCTCCACACAAAGATTTCCTGTGTATATGTTGGTGTTAACAAAGAATGGGAACTTCGCGGAAACTCATAAATTTAGACACTTCTTTCAAATTTTCTGTCTCATCAGGGATCGAATCTGAGGCCCTAGAGTTCAGAGAGACACTTCGATATGATATTCGTTGAGGTGATGAAAAGTTAAGTGTGCAAAAAAGCAATGAAATGGTTGCCAAACTCTAATCCGAGGCCTGCCAGAAACAATGTCGTTCACAGCTTACACTAAACGTGCTCGCTAGTAACATTTGCATGGAAATGGAGCTCAACTACAGCGCTTTTATAGTTAAATTGTTCCTGAACTTTCATGAGATTAGCTGCAATTTGTGAAGACCTTCGCGACTATAAATGTCGAAGTAAGAAGCATATACCTCTTTTTAAGACAAATAGACCTATGATAACTATATTTGACATCTATGCTATTATTTTGAAGAATGTAGTATGTTATGAAAGCCTTGCAGCTTGGTGTAGAAAGCAAGCGATTCACGCAGCCACGCAATACTGTACAGTATGGTGTTTAAGGCCTTCGGAGCAGCTTTCGGAGTAGCATCGCAACTTCGTACTAACTTAGCAGGACGCAGGCTTGCTAGTACGTAGGATGTAATGACATAATACAATACAAACTCTTTATTGCACCAATACAAATAATACATACAATAAAAGATACAACATAAAGAAAGCAAAAGGCGGTCTTATTGCTACAAATAGCAATCTCTTCCAGACAAACTAGAAGGAAATATATAAAAGACAATTCAAAATTTGTGGGTAGGGTGCATTAGACAACGTATTAAAACAGAAGTGAGACAAATAATAGTAAAAAATAGCAAAGAATAAACAAAGACAACCAAGGATACAGATGACAGCGAAAAAGAAAAGGAGAAGTAAACTTAAATGGAGAAGTGAGGAGAGACTAAGCAAATAGAATGAGAAAGGAGATAAATACTTATAAAGACAAATAATAATCCTTAACCAACTTTTTAAACAAACCCAAGGATTTAGCACGTCTGATGGAGTTAGGTAGGAAGTTCCATAGTTTCACAGAGTGCACAGTAAAGGATTTGCTATAGTACGCCGAGGAGTGGGCAGGAATACTAAGAATTCTATTGGACGAAGATCGAAGTGTCAGATTGTGGGATGATGATGACCCGATAAATTCGAAACGTTCTTTCAAATAATTCGGACTAGATGAGTTGAACAGGATACAGTATAGTGCAGAAAGTATATGAGCATTTCTGCGAAGGCGAATGGGGAGCCACTTGAGCCTAGTACGATAAGCTGAAACGTGGTCATATTTACGAAGACCGTAAATAAACCGTATACAAAGGTTTTGAATTCGCTTAAGCTTATTAAGTTGCTCCTCTGTGATATCAAGATAGCAGATATTAGCGTAATCAAGAATAGGGAGTAATAAAGACATATTAACACGTCACCTAGTTTGTAACTCAATTTAAAGCAAAAAGTCTTAGTATTTATTTATATTGGATATTTACACTTAAATAAGCTACAATTATTGCGTTCTTTTCCTTACTTGCGATGAGCACAGAGTAGCGACTTGATCCATTTTAAGCTAGGTCACTATCATTCGGAGCGGACGCTACACGGTAGCGCCAATAACATTTGCATGCAAATAGAGCTACCACAGCACCTGACTAGTTAAATTGTTCCAAAACTTTTATGAGATGACTTGCTGGTGATTGCTGCAGTACCTGCACCAGGTACACCACGTAGCCCATATTTAGCTTCTGCTCAAATTTGACAATATTTTTTTTTTGTCAACATTGGATATATTGAAGAGATCTAAAACTATACTTTATACCTGTAGTACCAATGTTGTAGTATTCTAATGAGCATACAGTAGCTTAAGTCAGGTCACTATCATTCGTAACACTATTATATCGGTGACGGTAAACGGAAGCGCCAGTAGCCTACTACAGTACTTTTACAGATTATTTGTTCCAGAAATATCATGAGATTACTTGCAATTTGTGGAGAACTTAGCGGCGAAATTTTTCAAAGTTGACGTTGAAGTTGAAATATCTTTATAAGTACCAATTTTTATATATTCCAAATAACATACATTATCTACCTTAATCCAGCTTAAACCAGGTCACTATCATTCGGAGCGGACGCTAAACGGTAGCGCCAATAACATTTGCATGGAAATGGACCTACTACAGCACTTTTATAGTAAAACTATTCATCTTGAATCGTAGAAAACTTTCATCAGATTTGCTACGTGTTTTAAACTTAGAATCTTTTTTTCTTCTTATTTTAAAAGGGGATTTAGGCCATAGACTACCACTAACACCAGTCACTGCACTGGCCAAATGCGGATTAGTGGACGTCACACCTTCGAGAAATTATAAATTCTCTCTGGCATGCACGGTGATGGAAGTCTTCATAGTTAATTGAATGTCAAAATATTTTACATCACCGTGGAGCAGCAATAAATACGCGCATTATAGATTTTTTTTAAAAGTACGCGCAGAGAATTTGAACTCGGTATCTCCACCTCGTCATATATTCAGCCATCCCTGCTACATGAATCTGTTATCGTGATTGTATTCCAGTAATATTTGCATAACACATAAAAGTAACTAAAGCAAAACTAAATTTATCAGAGCAGCCTTCGTTAACACTCATATTTGTGCAAATAAAAGTCTTTCGAATGTGCCAATTACAGTTGAATGGAAATTTAAAGACAAAGACAAAGAACTTTATTTGCACAAATATGGGTGTTTACAAAAGTTGTTAATACATATTTAGTACGCCATATTTACCTTCATGAGGTATGCAAATATTACAAAGATAAAAGAAAAAAACTTAATAATAACACAATTTATAAAAATGTACATTATTATCATATATTAAGTGATTAACTTTCATAGTTATTCAATCCAATAACTTTTATGAACATTCTACCATTAAAACTTTCAACTTTCATAACATAAAGTTTGTTGTCACTACTTTTAAATGTTAAATTTAAATTTATTGATAATAAATAATAACACTATTATTTTATTATATTCCTTATTTAATGTAATCACTATTCATTATATTCAATAACTTTTTAAGTGATGGAATTTGTATGTTTTGTTAGTTTTGTACTTAGTCTGTTAACTATTACTGTTACGCAAATATTTGCAATACTTTTCACTATTTAGCAGGCTTAATATAGGTAACTAACTAACTTTAAGCCATAGAATTGAGGAAGAGACAAAATTTGAGAAATCTTTTGTACTTAGACATGACATAACAGAGCTACGGTATCCCCTACCTGATCGTAAGAGGCGACTAAAAGGGGCTTCCGGGGTTGTGGGCGGTGAGAGTGGGATCTCAATCCGTCCAGCTAGCAGCCACCGGGAAGGACGACGGTGTGTGCGTGGCCGCATGCCGCCGTAAGCATCAGAAGTTGCATGAGAGCACATGTACTCTCCAGAAGAAGGGCCCGTTCTGAGACGTCGCACATGGAGGACACCGGTGCGTTACACTGGAGATCCCGGAGTCCTCCTCAAGCGTAGAGACAGGCCACCGAGGGGGTTTTAGTGCGGTACAAATCCCAAATAACCTAGTATCCTCTCCCAATTTACCAATTGAAGGTTCCCCCTCCCTCCGATACAAAAAAAGGCATGATATTTAAGCACGCTGATTCAATATGTAGTAAGGATTTATGAGAGACTTAGTTATGTTATGTGCAATACATCTTCCTTTCAGCGAAACGAGCGACTAAATTTTGTAACAATTTTATCTAAATAAATGAAAATCCCGGCTTAAAGGTAGAGTCCAATATCAGCTCCCAAAAACACCTGACTTCGTTAAAACAAAGATAGTTGTTAATTCGCAACCTCGACATTTTTTGCAACCTCCTACAAAGAACAATCAACCTAACATGTTTGTCATAAAGTTCAAAATATATTGTAATATACTGAAACAAATATATTGCGGTCTACAATTTGCGAGGTCATCCCGGACAGCGGAATCACGGGACAAAATTACTAGGGACGGGATTAGTCGGATTTTCCCGGGATTGTAGAATGGACTTTATATCCAGGAATCACAGATTGAGTGCTCTGATTGTTACAGTTTATAACTAGGACTGGATGATACTTTGGGCCTACTATCTTAAGTCGTTATTGACTTTGATCTTCACTGTAACTTATCTCGTTTAGCCGTTTACTGTTCCTTATTATTTTATCATTAAGGCAACATTTTATCATAACCTATGTAAAATATGGTGAATTTTTGATTTGACACTTAAACATGCAGGCTTCATCGGGATTTTTGAAGTGAAAACTTCTTTAGCGGCGTTGTGCACTTTTTTGGGATGGGTAAAAAATGTTAAACTCGCGTCAGGACACGTGGCCTGATCGAATATTCGTAAGACGGAGGGGTGACAGCTGATGACAGCTTGATTGTCTATACTTGTAAAATTCGTTTATATCAAGTATTCAAAATATGGACATTGAACAAAGTGCATATATTATTAAAAAAAGTGACGAAGAAATAGTGAAAGAAAATGAGTGAGCACTTTATAAAAATACTAGATGAAAACTTACTGAAAATACTAGATGAAAAATAATACTGATAATAAAAGTAATTCGTGCGAAATTATTCCCTAACCATTCCAAAATATCAAAAATGCACATCGTTAATGTTCAAGTTTTTACTTATGCCGGCACTACCGGAGTACAACCCGTTGTTTTTTTTGCAAAGTAGGAAAGGAAGTAAAATGATGTATTTGCGCAAATATGAGTATTAAAAAGTTGTTTTATACATTTAATAGTCTGCTATATTTACCGCAGAAAGATATAATTTTAAGACAAATAAAATTATTGACTAAGAAAAATAAATAATTTGTTTATTAAATTTACGAATCATTTTATTGATTTCTTTCATTATTGAAACTTGTAATACTCGTACATTCCGCGACGACCCGCGTGGTGCAATGGTTAACTGGCAATCGTTGGTCGAGGGTTCCCGAGGAATCCCCGGCGAAACAGAAATTTGAATGATGAGTTTAAATTTCTGTTCTCGGTCTGGGTGTTTCTGTTCCTGTCTTTGTATGTGTCCATGGTACCCACGACACAGGATATTAATTACCTTACCGTGGGGCTATGAGTATGCACCGTTTATTATCCCCATTTAAGACTTAGTACAACACTTTTGCATGTGGAGATCACAATTACCAAGTTATCGCTACTTTTTGAGGGATGGTATTTTTTATATTATTTAGGATTAGAATTAAAATTATGGTAGTATAGCAGAATCGAGAAGACTACAAAACATCAAGATAAAGATAAGCAAGATAAATAAATAAATAAATAACGTTTCACACTCATAGCCCCACAGTAGGGTAGTTGTAGTTATTCCCTGTGTCGTAGTTGCCATGGACACACACAAAGACACAAACACAAACACCCAGACCGAAAACAGAAATTTAAACTCATCGTTCAATTTTCTGCTTCGCCAGGAATCGAACCCGGGACCTACCGATCGGCAGTCCGGCATGGTAACCATTACGCCACGCGGGTCGTCAAGTCAAGATATTTCATTTATACATTCTAAAACAAGTAGACACGATGATAAAATCTAACCACTAATTCACGAACAGTAATAAATTATACGGCGAGGGTGCAACAACGTACGACCACTATCTAACTAAGATACGGATCTGAATTGTTTGAAAATTTACTCCCTAGATGACCAGAAGATTTACAGTCTTAATAGCTGGTGGTGTGGTAGTGGTCAGTGGTGGTAATTTATCAGAGAGGATTGCCGACAACTAAATTAAAGGCTTTCGGGTGTAATAAAGGCATTTGAGTGGCATTAGAGAGGCTTTACGACCAGAGCGATTTCGTAATGGCTGAGTTGATTAATATGCTCAGCTAGGTATGGTTATTAAAATAATAGGTGTGGATTCGAACTAGGTACGTTCAGAAAACTATATTTTAATGTTTATGGGTACCTGTGCATGACTTTGAATTAGCTGTAATTCATTGCTAAATAATAGAGATTATAATAATAATAATAACGATTCACACTCATAACCCCACAGTAAGGTAGCCTGTGTCGTACCCTGTGTCGTGGGTACCATTGACACACACAAAGACAGAAAAACAAACAGCCAGACCGAGAACAGAAATTTAAACTCATCATTCAAATTTCTGTTTCGCCGGGAATCGAACCCGGGACCCTTTGATTGGCAGTCCAGCATGGTAACCATTGCGCCACGCAGGACGTGAAACATTTCGACATTTCAGGGTTTAGAATAGAATTCTATCTGAATAGACGTTCTTTATGACTGAAGATTAGAGCATATTATGCTTTGAAGTTTTAGCATGACTAAATGAATTATCAGACACTTTTCACTAAGGAGCGGTTTCAAAGATTATAGGTATTAGATTATAAATTTTCTTCCTCTTAATATTCCTACGGCGCTGAGACGTGGTCTTTTACAGTTAGCCTTTTCCACAAGCTCAAGGTCGCTCAGCGACCGATGGAGAGGGCTATGCTTGGTATTTCTCTACGCGACAGAATTCGTAATGATGAAATCCGTAGAAGAACTAAGGTTACCGATATAGCTCTCAAAATCTGCAAGCTGAAGTGGCAATGGGCAGACCATATAGTTAGGAGGACCGACAATGGGGAAGAAAGGTCCTTGAATGGAGACCACGTCTCGGCAAAAGGAGTACAGGCCGCCCTCCAACCAGGTGGACTGACGACCTGAAGAAGACAGCGGGTAGTCGCTGGATTCAGAAGGCCCAGGACCGGGAGGAGTAGCGAACGTTAGGGGAGGCCTATGTCCAGCAGTGGACATTAAAAGGCTGATGGATGGATGGATGGAATATTCCTGGAAAAATCCGCTTGTCTTACTTTTAAATGTCTAATTTATAATTTCATTTTTATCTTCAATATTATAGATTCACATCAATTTATTGTATGTTGTATTTGGTGGTTTCTAGAGTCTGAGCAGAAAAATAATAAATAAATAAATATCTTTTGGACAATTCACACAACACCATCTGATTCCAAACTAAGCAGAGCTTGTACTATGGTCATCAGAAAGCTGATAAACATACTTTATATAAAATAGATAAATTATTATTAACACCCAGACACAGAACAAATAGTAGTAGTTCATCACTAATCATCACACAAATATTTGTCCTGGTTGGGAATCGAATCCACGACCTCACGCTTCGCAATCAGCTCATCACCCACTACGCCACGGAGGCTATCGCACGTAACTATTATTTTTGTGTCTAGGGTTCTTTTTGTGTTTTCCGCATATTTGAAGTTGTTAGTAAAGTTTTATCTTAGTTCACCTAATAACCACACCTCTTTCATTCCGCACACATGTTTTTAACTTTTTCTCATACTATGTTCCTATTTCAAAAATAATTCATCTGTATCATGTTGAAATCATGTCCACCATATTATCTCTGTCACCCCTATTATTATTTCCTAGTTTATCATCCCTAAATTCTAATTTTCCAACCCCTAAAATCTGTTTACCGGGCCCGATGTACCAGGTACGCATAAACTCTGTGGGTCATTTACAACACAGAGACGTCGTTCTATTAACCCTCGCCGTTTAATTCAATTAACATTCTCTCTGTCCTCTTCACTCTCGAAGTAATGGGTGTTTCTGTCTCAGTCAGGTGTCTCCTTACTATCTTAATATGTTGGCTATTGTTTAGCTCTTGGAATGAGCTTGTCGGTTGTGGTTTCAGCATCTGTTGTGGTTTGCCGGTGGGGAGATTTGTGTTCTGATTTCGATTTATTTGTCTTTAATCATTTCTTATGCCGTTTGTCTTTATATTTAGGGGGAGGTGTTAGGATGATTGCCATTAATTGATATGACCTAAAGTAGTTGAATAGTGAACGTGTAGCTTATCGTTTATTTAAATGTTTATCGTTATTACATGTTTTCGGTACAAGTAAAAAATTTGTTATTGCGATCCTCCCACTGAAGGTTTCATTTGGATATAATACTGTCCTTTAAAACTTGTAATCGTACGATGAAGGCAGAAACGTGTTTTAAAAAAGTTGCGTAACCATGAATCCTTATTGTCTGTGATTTCATTGTCATAAAAATCGGTCGATGTTGTCAGCTTTAAAAACTCCCTAATAATTCCGCCCACGGTTCTACCGGTGTTACCACGCATAAATAACAAGGTCTAAAATATTCTGATAGACGTCACCCTTCGAAATGTGAATTAATCACCCGCCGTCAACAAAGTGAAGTGTCATCGAGTTCGAAACGAGAAGACCGTGCTCTGATTGGTAGACCTTAACAGCTTTCTTTGGAATTTCGAAATTTAAAAGTTTAAAAGCATGCATATCACTTTATGATCACTCTTATTTATCACATCTCCATCCATAGTGAAATTGTCATTTTTGACATTTATTATTTTAGTCTAAGGCCGAACAAATGATATTGAAAAGCAAGATATGCTATATTGGTTCAAATGGCTCCTTGATATGTGGCATATTATGTCACATTAATTTGTCCTCATTTTAAACACGTCTGCTCTCATGCCTTCTTGACGTTTTGCCATATATAACATCAATACTACGTAAAATTTTATTTATTTTGTGACATTGTGCCTACCCCAAAGTTTGTCAATTCTCTTGATTCCGTCCTATGCTCTATAAATAGGATACTATCGGACTGGAAACGTATAGTGCTAACCTGGTGCTAACTCTTTGCTATTTTACGAAAAATTTAACGAGTATAAGTTTCAATCAATTGAACAAAGTTACATCATCATTAATCGACTTTTATCTACCACTGGTCACATCTTTTTCAAATCCGTCACTAAAAGTTTGATTTTTTTATTTAAATGGAATGGAGTAGCATACGAGCATTCAGGCCACGTTGTTTTAAGTGGTCGCTGCAGCCCATGGACATATACATACAACCTCAAGCAAACATAGGTAAGTCTTATCTGAGGTCGTATGCAGTTGCGCTGCTACTCCGGATGCTGGTGGTCGCCTCATGTAAGTGTGGCCGGCAACTGCACCTTTCCACACAATAGAATTGGTTCACAGCAGAAGTGGGTGCAGCGGTGGTACTTCCCCGGGCGAACCATAATAATTCTATCACCTGCTGATGATTGGTTCGAAACTAAAAATAATAGCGATTCACGGGTCTCCCAGTACGAACAGACTGCAAGAACGCCTAAGGTAATTACCTCCGTCATACATTATGTATGCGATGACTACAATTTTAAGCCAATAAATAACCCCGCGTAATACAGACGAAAATATGGTGACGCATTTATTATACATCCCGGCTTAATGGCGACCAGGGTATAAAGAATTATATAGAGCTGTAAATACGCTTGGATATTTTTTGAAATATATATGCATTTACTGATATTTTTTACTGCATATACTTCTGATTTCTAAGAAAAGCATGGCTCGGCGGATTGGGTAGAACTCAAGCGATCCGTGCAGCTCATCCAAACGGACGCAGTCGAGTATTCGATGGGTGACCGCTAGTGGCAAAAAATTTCATGCGTATTTTCGTGCTTCGGAAGGCCGTTGGTCCCGGTTGTTGTCGATAGATAATAGTCGTTAAACCTTGTTGGAGGCCTTATGGGTGGTTTGAAAACATCAGCGTAGTGGACTAAGCTCCAGGCCTCCCCAATAATGATAAGAAACCGGTGCCGAGCAGTGGGACGCAAAAAGGGTTGCAGTCAGTATATGGTATATACGATATGTATATAGACAGTTTGGGTTAAAGCAAATAATTTAATCTAACGTGAGCAAGCTGATTAGCGAAATGTATTTAAAAATTCAGCGGAGACTAACGCTGGAATATTTTACTTCGTGTTTTAAGAAAAAATGCATTATATTATGTACATGACTCTTAATTTAAATTGCTATATTTGGATATAGGTCAACAAAAAACAACTAAAATATTTTGCTAATATTTATATTTTCTTATGACATTGCTTTTTTTTATTGTATTAAAAAATCTGTTAATTTTCATATTAAATAATCCAATATCAAGAACTACTTCGATTTGAATGAATTTTTTACACATTAAGAGTAGAAAAACAAATATTTTATTATTATCAACTCTATACACATCCTGTATAATTTAGACCGCCTATTCCCTACAATATTATCACCTCGGGCCAAGGGCTTGTTTGTGAAATAATGGATTCATTCCATATTCATTTACATCCCTAATAAGATTGGCGTGACTCTGCCCCTGTCGCCAAATTACCCTGTCAAATATAATAATAGCTCTACGCTTTTCTCAGTGTTATTCACTTATATGAGTGTGAGGAAGATGGGTATACTTTTGTGTTTTCGCCCGAGAGTAAGTGACATGATCCAATTTGATTTTCGCTTTTCAGATTTTGTTATGTCAAGTTTGAATGGGAAAGATATTGTCACAGTATTAGCGAGTAGTGGATTTTACATATTTTGACGACTTAATGGTTACAATGCCGGACTGCCAAGCAAGGGTTCGATTCCGAGGCAAAAATTGAAATGACGAGTGGTTGATGATTCAGTTTTGGTTCTCTGTCGGAAGTTTTGTGTTCATGTCTTTGTGTGTGTTTGATTTCTTATTTTTAAATTAAAAGGATTTGTGTGCCAAGTAACATATGTACTATAAAGCAATGTAGAGATCTACTTTTATGGCTCAATCGGGAAAGTATCGAGGCTGAACACATTACAACCTGAAGCAAACCGGTGCAAAGGAGCAGTTGCCGATTAGACTTATGAGACATCTATCAGATTCCGGAGAAGCAATGTGATAGCTTCAGGCATAAGAATAAATAATACTACGTAGAACGGAAACTCCCGCTCAAAACGGGCTCAAGGTCACGATATTAGCCTACACTTTAATTTCGGCTAAACCGACTACTGAAGACGGGCTGTCTCGGACGGGCGCGTCAATTACAATAACGGCGCCAAGTTAATGTGGTGTGTTTGGTTGTACAAACAATTCTAAAACAATGCCAAACTTAAGTTTTTTTTAGTTTGCTCAAAGATGATGCGAGATAAGTAATATTTTTTAAATATTATTCCTTTTCCGTACCTAATTTATCAAAAGGATGTGACCAGTTCTTTTTGTGTAGCCAATTGTTTCACTTTCACTCAATTATAAAAAAAATGTTAGATAACTACAGCATTTTAACATGTCGCCAAAATATTTTTAATAGCCCCCGCCATCGGTCATTGAACCTTTCTCGATTGTTTTGCCTCGCGATTGCGGCGCCGCGGCACTGGCGCACGCACGATGTAATTCGTTTATTTTAAACCTACACTACGTAAGTACTTACACCTATGTAGGTAAGTAATACTTACTTAAATGGCTTCATTTGGTATGGTACTCATAATAATTTATTATTCATGAGCAGGTATTTATAGTGTAGGTAAGTATTTATAATTCTCATACTTTGTAATACTAAACTAAAATAATGATTTTTAAGTAAAGGAAAACTTATATTTTAGCTACCTATATTATCTATAAAAAAGCAGTATTAACAGTTGACAACCCTGTCAACACGCCTGGGCGACAGAGGGGCGTAACGAGGTGAAGGGGGAAGTAGGTATAAAAATAGCGGCGTTTTCCACCCGGTCAAAGGAGATTCCGTTCTATGTAATTATTATTTATTCTTATGCTTCAGGCTTCATATATATACCTAGGTTTTTTTTCTTTCAAGTATGGCATCGCAAACTCTGTGCATATTGCCAGCGTCAAGTATAATTTTTGCATCAATTTTTTGCCAGTTTCAATGAAACTGGACGAAGTAATAACAAAGTCAGTAAGTCGTCAGTAATCAGTCAGTCTATCCAGTCCAACATTCAAGTAAAGCGATGGCTACTTTACTAGAACGTGTCCGACTCCGATGGCATTTTGGGGGCAAGCAGAAAAAACATATTTTAGCACTGTTATTCTATTTCACAACACTCGTTTAACCTATATAAAACAAAATGCCGTCAACTTTATCCGATATAACTCAAAAATACTGAGACTAAGAAAATGAAAATAAAACAAGAACACAATATGTCTTTTTCGACTTCCCCTATACCTAGGTTGTGTGTAAATGTTCATTAACTTCAGGGCATGCTGCTACTATAACACCATATGCTTTATGGTCTAGCACTTATTTTAAATTAAAAAAAATGTAACTGCCAAGTCAAAAAGTAGACCAAACAATGCTTATCGCTTACTCGTTTGAAATGAAACAGGGTCATCACAAAAAAATTCCCTTGATTTCACTTTGTACATCGAAATATTTCAATAAAATTATAAGTAATATTTTTTAATTTTTTAATACGAAAAAAGGAGGTCTATATGAAAAATATATTATTATATTTTTAAGTATCAAAGATTTTATTTCTTATACTTATGTTCAGGTTTCTCCTTAAATTATTATTTGAGATTAACAGTACTTTAGACGTAAGTTACTTTGGAACTTTTCAAAATGTTTAACAATAACCGGCGT
This sequence comes from Pyrgus malvae, assembly GCA_911387765.1. Lineage (NCBI taxonomy): Eukaryota > Metazoa > Arthropoda > Insecta > Lepidoptera > Hesperiidae > Pyrgus > Pyrgus malvae. Next base: position 27,754,939 of record OU426950.1, on the reverse strand, counting down.
TTCCTCGTGGTTATGCTACTCGTAGTTTGTCATTAATCTAATTTTAACCTAAAAATTCAAGTAAAAATCCATGTGACAGTCGTTACATCATCACAATTAAAAATTAAGCATAATCACTAATATGAATGTTTCCCTACATCCCGCCCAAAGCTCCCATTGTTAAAAATCAAAACAATAACTCATAATAAAGATGTCAGTCTAAATCTAAACTATTGTAATTTTATTAATGGTATTACTCTATCCAACGCCAATGTCAGAATTCAACAGATGGCATCGATTTATAATCTGTGAACTGCCGATGCTGTCCATAGACTCAATCGAGCGTTGTTAAATTTATGGCCTAGATATAGTGAAACTATACTCTATGGTTCATTAGAGATTGTAATAATAAATTGTCTGATATTTTATCGAATGGAGCTTTTATTAAATGAATTGTTACAGAAAAGGTTACAGTACTAACTAAGGTATAAAAATACACAAACGCAATGTAATCTTTTGGTTTTATGAAAACAATTGTTTATGGAATTTCATGTGTTGCTCTTGGAAAATAACAGTATCTATGACGGATTGCCCTCGATAAAAGACGATTAGTAACGGAAATTTTGTAGTTCTATTGGGAATAGATATGCATGCAGCAAAATCGTTAGTAGAACAACAAAATACTTTTTTTTAATAATCTGACTATTACGATCACAGTACTTACATTATTAAAATTTAAATTTAAAAACACCACGCGGCCTGTCTTCCTTTTTTTCCGTTTATTTATAAAAAAAGAGCAGCTTTGAGCAGCGATGGCCGAGTGGTAAAAGCCGTGGTCTTCTACGCGACCGATCCAGGGTTCAAATCCTCGGCGCGCACCTCTGACAAAGAAATTTGTAATGTGCGAATTTATCGCTGCTCCACGGTGATGGTGAATATCGTGATATTTCATTAATTACGATGTTCTCCATCGCCGTGCATGCCTGAGAGAAATTCATAATTTCTCGAAAGCATGACGTCCACCAATCCGCACTTGGCCAGCGTGGTGGACTATGGCCTAAACCCCTCTCACTTGTGAGAAGGAGACCTGTGCCCAGTAGTGGGACATAAAAAGGTTAAAAAAAAAGTAGTTTTCTTTTTATTTGCATTTTGTTTATAGGTATATTTTAAACTTACATTTTTACGAAAATACAGGATTCAAAAGGGTGATCGTAGTAGCGTAACCAAACTAAGACGATCCTCGAATATCTTACAGTGTTTTACCTAAATAAGATGTAAGTATTTATATAAGTATACTTATTACAAATATCATAATATTCCTCCATATCATTTATCAATCTCTCAAACATGCTATTTAAACTGAATTAACCATGGGTTTGTTAAAAAATAAATATTATTTAAATCAAATTCACTCAAACAAATGAAAGACATACGAACTTTACGTACTACAAACCATCATAATCAATCATTAAATCCACAGAGAATTCAGCAATCACAAAAATTATTCATTCTGCAATTTGTAACATATCCAACTGCCTTTTCTCATCAATTTTCGTCCCCATCACGAACTAGCTCTTGACAAACAATACGACAGCCATTTGCATTACTGACACGAAGTAGGGTGACCATACATCAACGGCGGCTCGGACAATCATTTTTCATTACGTACGATTCATTTACATGCGGACGAGAGGCAATTATGTCCGCTCCATCAATCAAGCCACCCTAGCATTTCATATTTTATGTCGCGATCCATTGAATGGGGATTTGTAACGCTTTTTACGCGTTTTTGTAATGCTGTTTGTTTTGCTTGGGTCTTTTTTTGTATGTTTTATTTAAGTGCTTTTTCTATAAAGGGTTGTTCGAGTGTTTATTAAGGTGTTATCATCATCGTACAAATAATGGAAAATTTTAGAACAATTTTCTCCTTTGTTTGGGAACGGCTTTGCTTTATAGATATTTTTTGATAGCTATTGACGAGATTTTGTGCGGAAAATTTTGAAAAATTGTAGAAAAGTTTATAAAAATAAAATTGAGCATTTAGACAGCTACTAGCTATGTTAGAAAATATGTATTGAAACCTTTATTGTCCGATCAACTTACAATAGAAATTCAAATCACAACGGCGATAGCTTTTTTCGTAGAATTAAACCACGCCCGCTGTTTAGATCTTAGCTGGGTTGCTGGTCAAAATATTCCTTAGGGTGTCATAAAAATTTGATTTTTTTAAGTTCGAAAGTGATCTAGATATCTTTGCAATATCGATAGCTATGAAAAGGAATATAGGTGGCAATTTATCAATAACCGTTAGACAGGGGTTGTTGTGAACGGAAGAATAAATTGAAATGACGCAGCGCTATCGGCTGCAATGATTTGTGTGGCGCCGTTTTAATGGCGGACATTCGTCTTCGTGCGGAAAGTACAAGTACCATGTGGACGTGCATTTAATTAAAAGTGGTGAAGTGAAATTAAAGATGGACGTCATAGTCTTGGTCTTGACGATCTGGGTGGCGCAATGATTACCTGACCAGACTGACGTTTGAAGGTTCGGGTTCGATTCCCGAAGAGTCAAAAATATAAATGTTTAGTTTAAATTTCTGTTCTCAGTCTGGGTGCTTATTTTGTTTGTGTAATGTTTGTGTTTGTCCATTGTAAAAAAACGAATAATAAATCCTATAGTGGGGCTTAAGATTTATTTGTACATCCAAATCTTTTGACCTTGACTTGGCCTTTGCTAGATTGGTCTTGTATCAGTTGGACTTACAAAAAAATATTTCCACCCACGAAACCTCACTATAGGTACTATACACAACCTCAAGCCAGTATTTCCTATCATCATAATGCAGGGGCTTCGAAGGCTGGTGCTCGCCTCATGTAAGTCTGGCCGGCAACTGCACCTTTCCACCGAAATGCATTATAGTAGGGGAGCCGAAGAGGGAATTTTTGGATTTACTCGAGCGCGACAGATTAAGATATATGGTACATCTTGTATCCTGTTGAGTACTGCCATGATTTAAAAAAACCTTCTATATAAGTACAGTACTTTTATTATCTTACTTTACATGTTAAAATGATCAGATTAGTATACCCCGTGACCGTTGAACCAAGACTTTAAAAATAAAAATAAGTATAGCAAAAATTCGAACTCGGCCGAGACTACCAAAATGCCGTTTTTTAATTCGCTGTTTTTTATACATCTCACCCTCTAATTCATAATTAAATCATCAAATTAATGAAACATAACTTATCATTTACCTACATATTTAATTTATTACAATATTGATCGCTGTTTGTCGCTATTTTACCTGAACCTTTCGTATAAAATTTTTGAAAACCTGAAGGCGCTCTCCCTACCGGCACCGGTGAAACGGAAAACGTCATATAACCTTTTAATCTTCCTACCACCCAATTGATGACGCTCGAGTGAATCCACAATTAGCATCGTGGGCCCCCTTACTATTATTTATGCTTTACTGCAGAAGTGGGTGCAGCGATGTTCAAATGCGCTAAAAAGTTGGATGGATTATATTTTTTTATTATACAAAGATAAGCAATTCTGATTGCATTCAAAGTCCGATGAGTGGGTAGCAACCCTGCATAACAATTCACGGAAGAATAAGCGCTATCAGTTATAATGATTTGTGTGGCGTGTCGATTTAATGGTCACCACACTTCGTAGGGGGAGTACCATGTGCATGCATTATGGAATTAAAAGTGAGAATTATAATTTAGTAGCGTTTTATGTCGCGCTTTTAATTGTTTGATGGCGATAGCGAAATTTATTGATAATGCGCAAAATAGTTTATGATTTTTTATTTATTCCTTATATTACAATTTTTACAATTATTACATAAAAACATTAATATCAATAAAATACAATCACATTGGCTGCAAACGCATGAAGGTACCTAGTACATAGCTTGGAATTTTATAAATCTATAGCAATAATTAATTACTCGTAATGTTTTGACCACTTGAAATCCAAAGATAAGCAGTGTTAGATGTGGTTAAAATTCGGATAGGTTTTTTTTTATTTAAGGATTCGATTTCACGGAGGAAGAATCGCTAACAGTTACAATAATTTATGTTCCATGACAATTTAATGGCAACCATTATTCTCCGTGGGCGGAGTACCATGTGAGCATGCGTTATGGAATTAAAATGTTATAGGTACTTAGTAATATTTATTGATGACGCGAAAAAATTATGTTTTAATATTTATTAGGTATCATTTTATTTATTTATTAGGCATCATTTTATTTTAAATGAAGTAATCAGACACTTAGCTCCCGCATTGGTGCAGCGTGGTGGAGTAAGTTTCAGGCCTCCACAACAATGGAGAGAGACCCATGCGCAGCAGTGGGTTGCAGCCAATCAGACAATTAATTGGAGAAATTGACCGTGTGGTGCAACGGTTATCATATCGGACTGCTAATCGGGTGTCCCGGTTTCAATTTCCGGCGAAACAGAGATTGAAATGATCAGTTTTAGCTTCTGTTCTCCTTCTGGGTGCTTGTGTTCATGTTTCTGTGTGTAGCTATGGCGCCCATGACACAGGGTCTGTGGGGGCTAATAGTGTGAAACTTTATGGGTCGTGGTACTTCCCCAGTCGAATAATAAAAGTTCTACCATGTGTGACATATAAATTCATTGAATTATTAATTATTCAATTATTATTATTATCATCAGTTAATGAATCTTGCTTAATCTAACAAGATAAAATATAAATAATTTACAAACATAATTGATGAGTTTTGGCGGGAAGTCTGAAAGGACATGCTGTGTTTTTGTTTTATTTTCATTTTCTTGGTATATTTTTGAGTTATATCGGATAAAGTTGATATCATTTTGTTCGATATAGATTAATAACAGTGAACGAGTGTTATAAAATGAAATGACAGTGCAAAAAATGTTTTTTCGGCTTACCTCCAAAACTCCATTGGACACGCCATCACTTTATTTTGACATGTGACTGACTAGACTGACTGATAGAACTGACGACTGATTTTTCTATCACTACTAAGTGATGCAAAAATTATACTTGACGCTAATATTATACACAAAGTTGCAATGCCGTTATTGAATAATGAAACATAACTGACACTGACAGCTGTCAAAATATTTAAACAAAAACCACAAAATAGGAGTTTTGGCGGGAAGTCGAAAAAGATATATTGTGATCTTGTTTTTTTACTTTCTTGGTGTATTTTTGAGTTATATCGGATAAATTTGATAGCATTTTGTTTGATATAGGTTAGTTCGAGTGTTGTCAATTTAAATAACAGTGCGAAAATAGGTTTTTGCGGCTTGCCTCCGAAATTTCATTGGTCACGTTCTAGTAAAGAAGCCGTCGCTTTACTTGAATGTCTGACTGACTTGACTGACTGAGTACTGACGATTTACTGACTTTACCTATTATTACTCGTTCAAGGCAAAAACGTGCTGCAAAAATTATACTTGACGTTGGCAATATGCACAGAGTTTGCAATGCCATAATTGAAGAAAAAAAAACACAAAATTAGTTACTGAAGAAATCTTAAACCCCACAATATGAAAACACTCGACTCATGCTCTATCAATCCAACGTAATCTTTTCACTATAATTTAGCTGTGCAAATAATAAAATTGCATGTCTCTTCCGTCGCCGTGTTTATTCTGTTGGGGTGAACAGTAATAACAATAACAAGGCGAATAAATAACAAAAAGCGTAACGTAGCGTTACGTGCGATTTGAGAGGTACATTAGTTATTATAACACGACAAAATATGTGTAATAAAAGGTTATTTATAGCTCAAATAAAATATAACAGTGGTTAGGGCGGCAGATGGGGCAAGAGATGGGGACGGTGGCCCAAGCCATAAAAAACAGCGAAAAATCACAAGGACAATAGAAAGTCATTAAAATATTTAAATTATTTAAATGACTTTCTATTTTACATGGCCTTGTGTTTTTCATATATAAACTAAGTATTAAAAATGTTTAAAGTAGCTAGGTAGACATGCATTGTTCAATTAATGTATATAAAGTAGTGGTCCAGCCCAGCTCCAAAAAGGGTGCAGTTGTCCTGCATTAAAAGTATTGTTAGAGGATTTGTTTATTATTATCTTAAGGAGATTTCATGTTACTGTCAAACAAAAATATAAAACAAATAATGACATATAAACTGTCCTGTAATTCTGACTGTGTCAAAGTTTGGAACGACAAGGCATAAAATACAAACGTTTGACAGCTGTTTGTAGGAAAAATTTAAATAGGAAAACTGCTTATGAAAAAAAAAACATTTTCCAATGAACCTAATTTTGAATCTAAACAATTCTCAAATCCACTTGAACACACATAAAAAATTTCATCATAATCCGTCCAGTCGTATAGGAGGAGACAACAAATGCATAGAAGGATAGTTTCTGGAAGGAAGAAATATTTGAATCAATAAAAGTAGATACATACTTTACGTACACGTAGTTAGCCACATTACCCAGTATCCTCTCCCAAGATGCTGGGTACCTTTTGAAGGTTTCCCCACCGATACCAAAAAAGAAAGTAGATAGTTAGCAACAAAGTGCAACTTCAGTTTTTTTTTTCTTTTAAGACCAGATTGTGATTTCATGTGCTGGTGACTTTTCTAGCTTCTTTAGTAAAACTGTTTTAATACAATTACTTGAAATACATTTTTTTATGGAAGTAATGAATGCAGTGCGGCAATTGAAGTTTACAGCACTGCCCTAGGATCCGCTCTAAATACAGGTAGAAGTATCCATTGAGATAAAGCATGGCTTTTTCAATTAATAAAAAATCTATGTTTCGATAATGGTTATTTTTTTCAAAATCCTTCTACGATAGAAATCAAAAAACAAGCCATCTAAACTTCAACTTACACCACACCCCGCGGATATATTGACACAGTCCTCGGTTACGGACGCCGGAGAAGAATGGCGGTCATTTGTTGCGTCGCTCTGCTCGTTGCGCCGAGAGCCGAGATAATGGCTGATTTATTTGCGCGGCTACGTGTCGCGTGTCGCTCACTGTTACTGTTATTATTACTGGTGTTAATAAAGAAGGAAATGGATGAGATGTGGCAATTGTAATTATTGTGTTCCTTATTAGGCCTTTTTGCGTTTAACTAAAAAATAAATAGGTACCTAATAAATACCTTATCATTCTTTTCAATTTCTTTTAATAATAGTTTTCCTATTCACACTTAATTTTACAACGTAATCTTGTTGTAACGGTTGCAGCGGTTGCAGCGGTGTTCATCAGCAAGTACCGATACCTCAAAAATATGAGATGAAATTTTTAAATGCAGCAAATATGATATAAATTGGCGTCTTCAATATTTACGTACAGGGTTGCCAGATGTAACAAAGGGCGCAAATGGGCAACGAACGTAAATATGGCAACAAAGGGTAGCTCAGAACGCAAATACTTCAAAACCATTAGCGATCGAGAATGGGAACTGGGGAGCTGTGGAGTGGGCACAGAGTACATTTGTATAATAATATACCTAAATGAGACCAATTTTAGACGCCTACACGGGAATAAGTTCAGTGGCTCCATCTCTTTTTCCTTACAAAAACTAATACATCCACGATGTAACGACTTTCCGCAACTCATCAAGAGATTACGCAACGAGTATTCTGTAGGTTTCGTAGCTCTTGTAGATATCAATAGATATTTGGAGTTTTATGAAATAAAACTTTTATGTTACATAATTAGCGTAAGTAACTTTTATGTTACACACTTAGCGTACCTTTTTGTATTCGTCGGTTTATTAGAGACGTTTTACAAGATTTTAGTATCAGGTTTGTACCGCTTGGGAGTTGCTGAAGAGATAAAAACATTTTTAATTATTGCAATAATACATGCTTATACACTAAAGTGAATGCTCTGCATCTCAAAATCGATTTGCTCATTTGATGGAATTAAAAAGCATCCCTACTATTCAGTCATGTTTCTCATTTTTTTTATATGAATGGAGAAGCAAACGAGCATGCAGGCCACGTGGTGTTAAGTGGTCACTGCAGCCCATGGACATCTACATACAACCTCAAGCAAGCATAGGTAAGTCTTGTCTGAGGTCGTATACAGTTACGCTGCTACTCCGGAGGCTGGTGGTCGCCTCATGTAAGTGTGGGCGGCAACTGCACCTTTCTACCGAAACACAATAGAGTTGGTTCACGGCAGAAGTGGGTGCAGCGGTGGTACTTCCCCGGGCGAACCATAATAGTTCTACCACCTACATAATTAATAATAAATTTTGCTATATTTCAACTAAAATCTGTCACCGCTGCTTTTCTGCTCACAAAGGGACCACTCATGAAGCATACATCGGCCTCTGAAATTGCAGCGCAACTGCATTCAATCTCATAAGTTATGAGATTATAAAGTTATAAGTCATAACTTTATAAGAGAGGCAATCCTGCTTAAGGTCGGCTGTAAATGCCAATAAGCCGCATTCCCACTTTAAAAAAATAGAGTACGTGCTCATCTACTACTATTTTTTTAAATATATTATATTGTATCAAACTGCTCTACACTATCTCTGTCTTGAAACAAGCACGTCATACCATACGAAATCCGAGCACCGACAATATTTACAGCGAGCCCGTTTAATTATCTTTCATTTGTTATTTAAACACATCGTCGCTACAAGATTATCTCACCACCTTTAATCCTTCCACGCAATTATACCTCCTATTACCCTTATTTATAGTACAAAATTGCGTACAGAAATGAGGGTAGAAGTGAAAACTTGCGACACGGTAATTACGTCACTTTTGCTTGCTTATAAAAGCTGAGATGACTGTCGTAAAGGTACAAAGTCTTGGCAAAGTAATTAATTACAAAACCCCAAAGTTTTAGTTTTAAGGGTTTCATAAATCGAGTGGAAAAATGAATCCTTACAGTGCCACGGTTAATTTACGAGTCTATTTCTGTCTTTTAGCACAGAATACTTAATAGTACCGGTACTGTGAGGCTCAATTTCTAAGTCAACACAAACAAAAGATGCTTCATGTTTCATACATTCCACGACGGAATCAAAACTTCCGTTCATCCTTCTATTCCATCGTTTTTCTCTTTCTTCTCTTTGGCTTAGTATTATACTTTTTGGTAACGAGCAAGTTGTTACATATCATTATTACATTGGAAAAATGGAATATTTTAAATTAGTAACAACACTGTTATTTACAAAAAAACATACAAATGGCAACGCAAGCCCACTTGCGAGTTTATACACCCTGTATGCAAAAAATCCTATCGAACATTTGTATTCAAATAAAGTAGTCATTCTGTCCAAATGCCACCGATGTAACAAAATTAAAAGATACTTCAATAAGAGTGAAAGAATAAGCCAGTAGCCACATAATTAAGTATTTAGCTTACTTTGTACTGTAATTACAAAAGCGGCAAATCTAAATATTTAATATTATTTGTTTATTTGCTATTATATATGAATGGTATGTTATGGTAGAAAATATCCGGCAATGTTTATGTTTTGGTATAATAAAAATAATGATGATAAATATTTTAAATAACACTCAAGAATATTTAAATACATATGTATGTGCCTTTCAGATTGATACAGCAACATCTCAAAATCAAAAAAAATTAAATCCAGTCGTCCAAAAAAAAATAGAAAGGTATTTCGTAAAAAAATATCTTAAAGAAACTTAACATCAAAGCTATATGACACGTTCAAACTATCCTAGCTTGAAACACATCAAACGAGCGACGCAAGGTAAACCAAGTACGGGCTGAAACAATCAAAGCGGAGCTAGGTCGCCTTTCAAAACCAAACAGCCTATCAGTTGCCTCGACATGTTGCAATCAACTGTGTACGTGCAGACGTGCTGATACAATCGGAACTTGCAACTGCATTTCAGAGGTCTTTGATACGTCCATCGATTGTCTGTCCAAACGATTGTACCGACGACCAACTTAACTGGACCCCCAGTAATATAACCAATGTGCCACCCTTTCCAACTATGCCTTAAGGAATCTTATACACGCGAAAGCTCAACCTAAAATAGACGTCGGTGTCTCTCGAAATTATTAAAGTATACAATTATCAAGAGTCGAATATAAGAGTGATGAATTTCCTACTAGAAAATCATAATTATTGTTGGCCCAATTCTAAACCAATTCTCTTTCTGAACTTACTCTAACAAACGCTTATCAAGTTATTTATACGATTACAAATAATATCCTTTTAAAAGGTACCGTAATAGTGAATTTATTTGGATCTACGTTTCTGCGTAAGTTTCTACTTGTAGGTAAATGGTTATTTAAATAAAAAAATTAAACCTTCCTAAATATTGCAAACAAAAGCAACAACATCAATATCAATTCCAAAACATGTGCCAACTTCAAAGCGAAACGGCTTGAAACACGTAAGGTATACGACGTGAAACTACGCAAGGTATACCAAGTACACTGAAACAATCAAAGCGGAGCTAGCTCGGAACCTTTCAAAATCAAACAGTGCCTATCAGTTGCCTCGACATGTTCCAATCAACTGTACACGTAGACGTGCTGATACAATCGGAACTTGCAACTGCATTTCAGAGGTCTTTGATACGTCCATATATTGTCTGTCTAAACGATTGTATCGACTACCAGCGTAATTGGACCCCCAGTAATATAACCATGAATCTCATACTTCAACCGACTGATACCAAAGACATCTTAAAATTCGCTTAAAATTCGAAGCATTTCAATCAAATAAATAAATATTTAAAAAAAATACTACAAAATTGTCTATTGTTGGCACTTATTCCTATAATTTTTCTTTCTTAATTTACTCTAGCTAAGACCAAACAATTTAGCAACACAAGAAATATTCTTCTAAAAGATACGTTTCTACGTAGTTTCTACTTGCACATGGTAATTTAAAGAAAGGCTAGCTATTGCTCTTACTATTACATACAAAGGAATAAAAAAGCAAGTACATAAAACCACATACTATCAATATCAATTTAAAAACGAGGCGAAACAGCTCGCAAACTATCAAACGGGCGAAGCAAGGTAGACCAAATACGGGTTGAATCAATCAAAGCAGAGCTAGATTTGGAGCCTTTTAAAACCAAACAGAGCCTATCAGTTGCCTAGACGTAGACGTGCTGATACAATCGGAACTTAGAACTGCATTTCAGAGGCCTTTGATGCTTCCAACGATTGTCTGTCTAAACGATTGTACCAACGACCAACTAAACTGGACCCCCAGTAATATTACCATTATGTCTTCCTTTCTAACGGTGCCAAAGCGATCTTATACAAGCGCAAGCTCAACCTAATTTGACTTCGGCGTCTCTTCAAATTCGGCGTATTTCAATTATCAAGAGTCGAATATAGGAGTAATAGCTTTTCTACTAGAAAACCGTATTTATTGCTGGCCCAATGCAATACCAATTCTCTTTCTGAATGTCTTCTAACAAACACTTATCAAGGTATACGAGTATCTTTTTAGAATGATATTTTTTGTTCTAGTGATTTTTTAGACATACGTTTCCTTATAAAAGAGCATAGATGTAGCATTTTGATAAACAATCGAAAAGTAAGAAACAAAAGACGCAGATATTCAAAAATCATACATTGTCACCAAAATCATTTTCATTCTCTTGCTGAACAGACACTTGCTTCTGATGTGAAGAAACACTAAAAAAATATAAAGGAAAGAGTAGATAACTGTGTAAGAAATAACTTAAGTGGCACTTTCACTTAAAACCTTGGTGAACCGTTGAAAAACCAAGTCAGACTGTTGCTGTCATAACATCAAATGGATTTAAATAATACTCAAATATTATATGCTAAAGTAACGTCTGTCAAAATCTATTTTAAAACATGCGCTATCTTCAAAGCAAAACGTATCCATTTGATGATAGAACTTCAAACTATCCAAGCTTGAAACACGTCAAAAGAGCGACGCAAGGAAAACCAAGTACGGGCTGAAACAATCAAAGCTAGGTTCGGAGCCTTTCAAAACCAAACAGCGCCTATCAGTTGTCTCGACATGTTCCAATCAACTACAGAGGTTGACGTGCTGATACAATCGGAACTTGCAACTGCATTTCAGAGGCCTTTGATACGTCCATCGATTGTCTGTCCAAACGATTGTACCGACGACCAACCTAAGTGGACCTCCAATAATATTACCATGTGTCTTCCTTACCAACGATGCTAAAGGGATCTTAAACACGCGGAAGCTCAACCTAAATTAGACGTAGCGTCAAATTTGAAATAGTTATTTCAATTGTCAGGAGTCGTAAACAGGAATGATAAATTAATGCGACTACATTAGAGAGTGATAATAAAACGCGCGTTAAATTGTAATTGCCGCTATGGGCACCCAGATCGCATTGTTACGTAAGCGAACATACATTACGTTTTTAGTGAGAACCTAAATTTTCGTTAGCTGTGTAAAGTAGCGATGGTAATGACATTAAGTGATAAAATTGTGAGTACAGTGGGGTGGAAAGATGTAGAAGGGCGTGTTACAGCGAAACTCACTCTCGGGGGTAATCGCGCACGAAAGCGTCTAGTAATAAAAGCGGTCGTAAAATTGTTACGTTACGAGCCGTGAGACGGTGAGTGCACTTGATGGCACAGTGATACCGTTTTTGGGTTCCGTAGTTCTAAGTTCACTGATTTAGAATTACTGCTACCGTTATTAAATTTACTGAGGAAGAAAAAGTATGCCCAATACTTTATTCTTTCTATAGTTAGATACTATTTTGAATATTCAAAGAAGGTTATACATTTGGTAAGCGGGTGGTGGCCCGCAATGGAGCATTTTAGCAGAGTAAGCTCCAGGTCTCTACAATGGAGTCCCAGCAGTGGGGCGCCAAAAGGGTTTGAATATAATTATCTTGTACATTTTAATTTAAAATTATTTTTAAAGGTTTTATATTAGTATATAAGAATTAAATATAAGATGTAACGGAAGAAAAAATGTAAGAAAGCCCATTAAAACAAACATTAATAATCCAAAAACGCATAATTAGATACAAAAGTATAAAGACACAATTAATACGAATAAATATGTGGGTAATAAAATAAGTAACATAATGAAAACATAATATAAAAATATTAAATATAAAATAACGTTTCATACTCATAGCCCCACAGAAGGGTAGATATACCCTGTGTCGTAGGTACCATGGACACATACAAAGACAGAAACACAAACACCCAGACCGAGAACAGAAATTTAAGCTCATCATTCAAATTTCTGTTTCGCCGGTAATCAAACCCGGGATCTCCAATTGGCAGTCCGGCATGGTAACCATGGCGCCACACGGGCCGTCATGTAAATAAATAAGTTATTTACATTTTAAAGTTTGTAAATTGTGAATAACAGTCTTTGTCTTTATGTTTAAAAGAAGGTAGAAATACATATTTATTATTCAATCATTTATTTGCGTGCCCCAATAGAGTTTTATCTGTCATGCTGTTATTGATTTACCGCCTTGTTTTGTATCGGCAGGATGTCCCCGAAGTAAGCACTTCCGTTGAGCTTTTAACGACGGATCGAATGTCTAACGCTCTGTAACTTGAAGTTTCTTTGCTGATATTTCTTATTCCTAATGGAGACAATCTTACACAAGAGTGTCTCACACGATCAGCTGTCACGTGTGACCATTATTAACGCATAGTCTGTTATTTCAAATATATTATTATGTACTTTTTTTTAAACCATGCTGGGAGTTTTTTTCCGACTCCTTTTTCTCTCAGCTCAACATCTAGCCCAAACGGGCACCTAAAGGCGATGACCGGGAAAAATGACATTCATTAAGCGAATATTTTGTATTCGTAATATGAAATAAATATTTTTACTTTTCTTTCTTTTTCTTTCAATCATACTTTCATGAGACCCTGTAATTTAACTCTCAGACCCTTTTTTATTTTAATGAAATAGGAAATAGAAGACGAGCATGCAGGCCACGTGGCGTTCAGTGGTCATTGCAGCCCTTGGACAGATTCACATAACCCCGAATAAGCCTAAATCTTGCCTGAGATCTAATATGGTCGCGCTGCTACTCAGGATAGGGTTACCATCTGACCGGATATATCCGGTTCACACCGGGTTTTAAAGGGATAGTCCGGATTTCGTTCTAGACCGGATTTTTTATAACTCGAAACCTTCTGAATTTTATGAGGAACAAGCGGAAAAGATAAGGGTAATTTTTAAAGCATTCAATGACAGCACGTTCAGCACGCAATTTTCTGAATTACTGAAGATTTATCAGTACTTTTATAGTATCTTAATGTATATTACCATGGAAAGAGGTGTTTTCCATTTGATTTCACAGTAGAAGAAGGAGTGTAACAGATTGTCGGTTGAGTTCATAAGAGACAAGACAAGACTAGTATTTCAAACATTTTACAACGAAATTTCTACCAAAAATTATATTATTAATTATTAATTATAGCGACTTTCTATTAAGTCACAAAAAAACTAACTTAGCAACTATTAAACTATACAAGCAACAAAAGGATAGGATCAAAAAGACTAAAAAACGGCTGCGACTGTAAGGTATCTAAATATATCAAGCGGGATCAGTGTAAAACTGGTTAAGGTATTATAAAACCTAATGTGGCGACAAATTTTTCCGAGGGGATATCAAACATTCTTCACTGGCAACTATTGGTTTTCATTATAAAAATACACATTTGGCAGCGATTGTTAGGTAGCTTTAAAACTGAAAATGGGTATTATAATAATGTATTCGGATATTAGAATATTGTTTGCAGATTCGTAAATTCTTGAAAAAGGCGGCAAATGCGCTCGTGAGTCTGAGCAGTGCAGGTGTCATTTAGCTAAGCAATATCACTGAAATACATTTTCAGTATAATTATTTATATTCAAAAAATACCCAAACCGAATCAGAGCACCCCACTATCCACGTGGTCTTGTCTGTACTACCCTTAGAGTGTATATAAAAAGCCGGAAAAATTTCTTACGCTGGGGCGTAGAGAGTGGTCTTCCCGCAGCGCCGGAGATGTCACAGAGCCACTTGTTTTATTACATTATCCAAGCCTTGGAAGATAGGTATTATATAAAATTGCTAGTTAATGTGATTAATTCATTGTCAATTATCACTTTATCTAAATTGAGTAGATATTATAAATAATGGCTAGATAATATATAATATCAGGATTTATTACTTTGGCTGTAACATATAGACAATTGGGCGGCACGATATTACGCCACTTTGACGAACGCGAAGAGCTCATACAATACAACGTTCGCTAATTTAGCTGAATTGCAATCCGCCTGAACGAGAGTGCGCCGCATTACAATACAGCCCTGTTTTATGAAATAGCTAGCCGGAATGTAATACGGCGGAATATACAATCCGACTGCGACAGATACATAATTTTTTCACTCCCTTTTGTTACACTTAAGATAGTCAAGAAAAAAATAAATAGACCAAGAATAGTTATTTAGCATGTCACAATTTGGTTTATTTAGATCGCTAAAAATGTAGCCAAAAGTATTTTTTTAAGATTTTGTTTGTATTCATTTCAGACCTTGGTCAAGTTTATAGACAACCCCGTTTTAGAATTTATAAAAGCCTATTTTTACTTTTATATCCGCCAATAATTTGTCGCCTTTGAAGAAATTCAATTGCCACAAAAGAAAATGACTACCAGATAAAATTTAAATAAAACCTCAAAACTCATTAAAAAGCCGCCGCTTTCTAGTTAAGATGCTACCTCAAATTAATCGCCAAAGTAGTTTATTTACTATCCATTTTCAGTTTTTTTAAGACCAGGAATGGTATCAATTTTGTCGCCGCGTTAAATGCATGCTTTAAGTAACTAGAAACACTCTCGATTGCTATTTTGAAAAAAAAGAAATCATAAACCCTGCTTCGAATTCTCTGAAAACGCTTTTCACATTACAGGATACTGAATTTTTTTACAATGGCGGGAATATTTCACACTCGCTCAAAAATACGCCTCGAGGCAATAAATTACACAATGTTTAACCAAAACAACCTTTGACCGTCCGCTGGGCCTTTGTTCAAAAGTGAACAGAAACAAAAAACAGAGGGTGACGATTTTAGGTAAAAATTGCAAGCAAAGGTTACTTTCGAATTTATGATATTAAGTAGGGATAAACGATGACCTGCGTTGGTTACCATGGTTACCATGCCGGACTGCCAATCGAAGGGTCCCGGGTTCGATTCCCGGCGAAACAGAAATTGGAATGATGAGTTTAAATTTCTGTTCTCGATCTGGGTGTTTGTGTTTCTGTCTCTGTGTGTGTACATGGCACCCACGACACAGGGTATATCTACCTTAATGTGGGGCTATGAGTGTGAAACGTTATTGGTCAATATCACTAGTTTGTATTATTTAATTAAGCTGATGCAATCCACAGACAATACAAAATTACTACAGTGAGAACTGTGCTCATTTAGTTATAGATACATTTTTATTTGAATGGAGTAGCAGACGAGCATGCAGCCCACGTAGTGTTAAGTGGTCGCTGCAGCCCATGGACATCTACATACAACCTCAAGCAAGCATAGGTAAGTCTTGCCTGAGGTCGTATGCAGTTGCGCTGCTACTCCGGAGGCTGGTGGTCGCCTCGTGAAGTGTGGCCGACAACTGCACCTTTCCACCGAAACACAACAGAATCGGTTAACGGCAGAAGTGGGTGCAGCGGTGGTACTTCCCCGGGCGAACCATAATAGTTCTACCACCTACAAAGAATACACCTACACTACATAAGAATAGTAGCAGAAATTAATAATGAATTTAAATTAATCTGACCTGCTACCAGTATTTCTGTCGCCATCCGAACACATCAGACAAGAAGTCAGTAACATGACCTAAGGCACCCACGTCACATGGCGTTAACTTTCAGTCTGACGCCATGCTTGAATGACTCTGTAACTAACAAGCGACATGATCTGAACTGAATACGGAGAATATTGTAAATATTTAGAGCTATGGGGCTGAGAAGACATGTAGAGAGTTTTGAATATCAAATAACAATAGTAGTCATAGATTTTGATATTTATGAACATACCTCGTTAAATAAAAGAAAAAATAATGTGTATGATTTGACGAGTGACTAACCAATGTTACCCAATTCTACCGTAAAGAAGTTAGATTTGTTCATGGGAAGACTCGTTTGTTGGCCACATGATTATGCGTCCACAAGTTTCCATAGCAGTAGTACCTATAACTGCACACAACCTCATACCAAAATCGATCTTGCTTGACTGTAAGTGTAAATGTTCAAGGCTTTCTCATTCACACTTCACAAAATATCTTTTTTTTACCTTTTTTAGTCAACAGGTCTCCTTTCGAAAGTGAGAGGGATTTAGGCCATAATCAAACACGCTGTTTGAGGACGTATTAATGGGTGAAGCCATAAAAAAACAGAATTTGATATAACTACTCGCTAAAACTTTTCCAAACACGTTGTACAGTTTAGTAACACGACCTAAGTCGTCCACGCCACATGGCGTTAACGTCCAGTCTTTGACGCCAAGCTTGAATGACTCCGTAACTGACCAGCGACATGATCAACTAAATACAGCGAATATAGATTGATAAGAGCCTCAGGGCTGCAAGGACTTCCAAAAAAAAGTATGTTTGTTTGCGCAAATATGGGTACGAATTACTGAACTGTTTTTCGTAGGTACTTTATTTGCACTGTCCCTGTAGCTTCGGGATTAAGAATAGAGCTACGGTATCCCATGCCTAATCGTAAGACGTGGCTAAAAGAGGGATTCCGGGGTTGTGGGCGGTGTGAGTGCGAGCTCGATCCACCCAGCCAGCAGCCCCATGAAGGAAGGTGTGGTCGGATGCCGCCGTAACCATCGGAAGGTGCAGGAGAGCACGTCCACTCCTCCAAATATGGGCCCGTACTGGGCGCCGCGCGCGGAGGACATCGGTACGTTGCACTGGTGGTCCCGGAGTCCTCCCCAAGTATAGAGGCAGGCCACCGAGAGGGTTTTAATGCGGTATAAATCCTACATAACCCGGTATCCTCTCCCAAGGTGCCGGGAACCTTCTGAATATCCTCCGATATCCGAAAAAAGTACTAAATTACTTGCACATATAAATACACGTATAATTTCACTACAATATTTTTTATCTCTTGTTCTTCACATTTTATTTTCTACTTCTGCTGTGAAGCAATTCTAGTCTTTTGGTGGAAAGGTGCAGTAGCCGGTAAGATTTACATGAGGTGACCTTCGAAAAAGCAGCGCAATTGCTTACTGCTGTAATCGTCACTGTAATTGTAATCGTATGCAGTTGCGCAAGGCTTAGGCTTGCTTGAGTTTTAGCGTAGATGTCCATATGCTGCAGCGACCTTTTAACATCACGTAGCCTCCATGCACGATCGTCTGCTTCTCCTGTTAATTAAAAAATAGAATTGCTTGGCAATTTAATGGGTTACTGGATGAGTGGTGATATTTCCACTGTAGAGTCATGCAAGCGTATAAACTATGATATATTTTGATACTGGAAATTACAAAAAACATAATATCATCATTCCTGATCAAAGTGCTTGCGAAGCTTCTATATGCGTTACACCTTTAAAAATACCTTTTTAAATCCAGCTACTTCGCCACATCCCTATTCTAATGTTATCGACGCGTTTCCGAGCTTAAAGCGACAGAGGTAATGACGTGTGAAAGATTGATCCGCTAGCCTTGAAGCGGCGAAATTACACTTTTATAACGAGCTAGCTTTTACTCGCGGCTCTTATTGAGATTATGTACATTTATGTTTATGTAGATTAAGTATTTCGATATAACTAAGCAGTATAAGCGGTAGGGAGTAAAATGGGTGGTCACCGTTCAACTGAACCTAAAGCAGCTTCCCACCGTGTTACGAAGTTAGTTCACCTGATTGAAGGGTGGCGTATACACTTTTTGCCGAGAAATAATCGCCATTCGAGGATAATTAATGATAATTTTACTCATTGATAATCCGACCTACCAATGTGGCTTGCCTCTGTAGCGTAGAGAAATACCAAGCATAGCTTTTCCATTTTGACTTCAACTTTATCACTAGCTAGTGTGCAGAACGAAGAGAGTTCCATATTTTTTAGTTTACATAATTACCTCATAAGAGTATCTTGACTATCAGTCACCTACTGAAAATAGCTTTTTTTTATTTGAATGGAGTAGCAAACGAGCATGCAGTCCACGTGGTGTTAAGCGGTCGCTGCAGCCCATGGACATCTACATACAACCTCAAGCAAGCATAGGTAAGTCTTGTCTGAGGTCGTATGCAGTTGCGCTGCTACTCCGGAGGCTGGTGGTCGCCTCGTGTAAGTGTGGCCGGCAACTGCACCTTTCCACCGAAATACAATAGAATTGGTTCACGGCAGAAGTGGGTGCAGCGGTGGTACTTTCCCGGGCAAACGATAATAGTTATACCACCTACATAGCTCATCACTTTCTACTATCCACTACACGTCACAGAGCCTTGAAAGCGCAATATAATCCGGGAAAAATGCCGACATCCACACAATTGTGAAATAAAATTGAAATTTATTGCATTAAACCAAACGGACAGATTTCCACTGTACGTAAAATATGTAGATTTTTATAAAGCTTGATTTATCGGTTTGTTATTTCGTGCGCGATTATACCCGCCGTATTTCACTCGTATGTGTGCCGGTGTTATTCTTTTGCTGACGGTTTTATGTTCGTGTGAAGGATGTTTTGTCACTCTAAACAGATTGTAGCGTCGGCAAAAACGATACTGATGGCGCGGATTAAACAATCCAGTACGGTTGGTGATGAATGGTTTTTTATTTAACTGGATTAAGTGTCAGTAGTTTCAGCGCTTCATATTTGCCGCGGTGATTAAAGAAAAAATCATTGAATGATATTTATGTTTTTGATAATTTGGTGGCTATTGCTTATTATTATAAATTTGTTTAATTTTAATATAATGTTTTCTTTTGCAACAACAGCACAGCAGCGATAGCTGACTGGTTAAGATGCCAGTCTCACTCACGCTAAACACAGTGAAACTGCTCTTTGAAAAAAATTCGTGAGCATAGGTATTTATTGCTGCTGAATATTATTGTAGGCCCAACCGTGGGATATTAGAAAGGGATGATATAATTATTAAACTATTTTTTATGACTTGTCTGCAACCCTTTTTGTGTCCCAATGCTGGGCACGGGGCCTCTATCCGTTTTTGGGGAGGCCTGGAACTTTTTCCACCACGCTGCTCTAAGGGTTAGTGGCTAACCTGCTGTCAGAGGTTTTCAAACCACCCATAAGGCTTACAAGTCTGTTGTCTACATAACGTACTCTCCGAAGCTCGGTGCACGCGGTGCGCACGTAATAATTGCCACTAGCGATCACCCATCTCATACCCGATCGCGACCGTAGTTGGTTTAGCTGTCTTCTCTCCTACGCCAGCCGCTAGGCCATGCTTCTTTCTTTCTTTTCTTTCTTTCTTTCACTTAAATTTCCTTCAATTTACTACGATTAATATTTAATCGCAATCAAAAACAGCTTACACAGAAAGACAGCTAAATACACGGAACCAGTACCAAATCGTTGCCAAATAACTCCGAGCATTCATCTCAGAGATCTCTAAAACATAATCGCAATTTGCCATAACGTCCAAACGGTTCCTACCAGTAACTCATATGTGAACATCAAATATATTAATTTTATCGTGTCATAAATCGTTTTGAGTTTGGCCGCTAGCAAATTATCGTGAGTCATGTCTGTACGTTTATGTTACGTGTGTGTCGTATGTTTGTATTATTTATATGTTAGTTATTAATGCTAGCTAATGATCGCGGCCTTGCCTTGCCTTAAGCAACAGAAAAGATGTTTTAATAAAATGTTTCAATGGAAATTGTGTACAATTCTTTTTAACACACTTTTATTAGCTTGACCTGTATGTATTTATGTATGTAACGGAATCTTTTTACTTCATTTTCACTTACTTCTAGGAGTATGATTAACTTCAAAATTTGCACAGGGGTCACGGGCCGATGACAATACAATAATCTGATAACTTTATATTAAAGTCCTAACTAGAATCATCAGGGTAAAAAAAAATATGAGGAGCGGCTGATAAGTTTGCGGCCTAAGGTACTTAATGAAACAAATATAAAGTTTTATATTTTTAACACGTTTATATTAGCTTGATATGTACGTATGTAACGGAATCTTTTAAATTCATTTTCACCTACTTCTAAGCGTCTGATTAACTTGAAAATTTGCACAGGGGTCAAGGGCCGATGAAAATGCAATTATATGAAAAAAAAATCAAACTTAAAAATTTAAAATAAATAATGTAAGTAGTTAAAAAACTGAAAAACACGCTTTTATGAAAATACGAACTAAAAAGTAAAAAATAAGAAGAAAATGTATTTTACTGTAAAAAAAAAAGCGCGGGGTGGCTTTTATATATAAATACTAGTTTAAGATCGCGGCCTTTAACAACAGCAAAGATGTTTTAAAAAAATGTTTTGATAGAAATTGTATACAATTCTTTTTTAACAATAATCTAATGTTATTTGTTCTACGATATCTTTGCGCACATGGTCCGGCAGAGTCAAATTTCATGGACATTCCTTGCTTCGGAGAGTAAATTTAATGCGCCGGTCCCGGTATTTATCGATAGACAGCAGTCGTTAAGCCTTGCCGGAGGCCTTACGGACGCTTTGAAAACTTCCGACAGATGGTTGGACATGAACCCGTATCTCCACCAACTCGCATTGCAGCGTGGCGAAGTACCTAAGCTCCAGGCCTCCCCCATAAATGGGTGAGACTCGAGCCCTGTAGTGAAAGGAAAAAGCACTGTAAACAAGCCAAACAGCCACTGCCGCTTCAAAATGCCTAAGATATATATTTGAAAGCCTTGCGTCATACAATTATATTATTGCGGAGATCCCAAGTCTTATCTGTGTACTGTAGAAATACAGTTGAAACCTCAAAGCGCCCTTCTTGTTATGATAAATAAATGCAGAATAATAATATGCCATGCCTTTTTACACAATTGACAGCCTCCGTGGCGTAGTGGGTGATGAGCCGACTGCGAAGCGTGAGGTCGTGGGTTGATTCCCACCCAGTACAAGTATTTGTGTGATGAACATGACTATTTGTTATGTGTTAAGTATGTATTTAGAATTATATAAGTATGTTTATCAGCTTTCTGATTACCCTAGTACAAGCCACAGAGTACATTTGTATATACTGAAAGTACAAGCTCTGCTTAGTTTGGAATCAGATGGCGTTGTGTGTATTGTCCAAAGATATTTATAAAAAAAATGTATTTATTTATGGAGAATCCAAATAGAAAACTGTTATTGAAGCAATATTTTACACCCACGCTTGTAACAATAGTAATTTGTCTCTTTCTAATCTCGGACTCCAGGATTTGTGAATAATATAAAAACTTTACTGCCAACAATTTTGTCACAGCTATTTTTTATAAGCTATATCCCTAGTTTTATCATTGACTAGCGGCTGCCTGCGACTTCATCCGCGTGGACTTTAATTTAACAATTTTTCCAAAATAAAATTAGCTTTTGTTACTCTTTATTATATCAGCTACTTTCTAGTGAAAGTCCTGTCAAAATTGGTCTAGCCGTTTCAGAGATTAGCCGGAACAAACAGACAGATAGACAGACAGACAGACAGACAAACAGACAGACAGACAGACAAAAATTGTAAAAAAAATTAATTTGGTATATGTACCCTATATACGTTCATATGCATGTAGTAAAAATCGGTTTTTTATTATTATTATTTAGTAAGCGGACACTCCAATTTTATTTATTTGTATATAGATATGTAGTTTTTACAATATAATTTATCTGAATATATAATAATATCTGAATATTGAAACAGTGTACGCATCCAATTAAAAATTATATAAATACTCCCAGCACAATAAATCAACGCCTACGAATCACGATACAGAGCCGTAACATATTTCAGGATTAACACATGAACTGACGACGGATGGAAATTTATATGATGCTGCGATCCCAACGTTTTGTGGAAGACTTGTTGAAAATGTTTTATGGGAAAACTAGTTTATCCCCGCAGATTCAGCAGCATTTGACGTTGATTCAATTTAATTTATTTAGTTCACACAACGAGGGTCTTGCGTGGTTCCACCGAAATACTACCGCTGGACCTTAGAATAATTACAATTACATTATAGAAACCAAGTTCGCGCGCCTACATTGTAGCATGTTGATTGGTGCCATTAATGGCACCAAATGCCGGGCCGCTTCGTAAGACTTAAGGTAAAATTTTATCACAACACTTTTTAACAACAAAAGAAATCTAATAAAATAACTTCTCACAGTGTTTTCAATATTTTGTAGTATTTTATAGTAAATTTGGTCAAAATAAAAATATTTTATTTGTCAGATGTGACAGCTGTAGGAATCTATTTAGGGCTTCAATTTTGACAGCGCGCTTGTATGAAGACTGACGTTCTTAACGTTATTATTCTAAGCGCTGAACTAATTTCTCCGGTGAAGCAATGGCTGCAAACCTTTTTGCGTCCCACTGCTGGGACTGAGAGACCCGTTTCTCCACATTATTGGGGAGGCTTGGAGCTTACTCCACCACGTTGCTCCGATGCGGGTTGTTGGAGATGCGGCTTAGTTTTAACGACTGTTATTTATCGACAACAACCCGGACCGACGGCTTAACGTGCCCTTCGAAGCACGGAAACGCACATGAATTTTTTTGCCACTAGCGGTCACCCATCTCGCACGCGACCGCGCCCGTTTGGCTTATTTGCATAGATCGTTTGCGTTCTATGCTAACCACCGGGCCATGCGCGCTTCAAGCAATAATTTCACAGTATTTTGTTACAATGATTTAGTTAATGGCCAGAATTCCATGAAGCTAACTCTGGAGGAGTAGCACATAGCATATTACCTCAGTCAAGACCTGAGCCTTGCTTATGATTATTTATTATTACGGATATTCAATACTAGTACGTTATAGTTACAAGTTAGCATTACGTGACCAGTATGGCCTTCTGCTACTATAATGAATTATATTTTTATGGATTAGAAATAAAATAAGTAATATAAAAATAATTTTCCCTGCGATCTTTAATGAATATAATTAATTCTCTGTAACTTTACATCCATATATGCATAAGGCATAACCAAAAAAATAGTAAAAAGCTCAAAATCATGAATCGGCCGCCATTTGTGTTGCAATGCGCATGTCTCTTGACAATTAGTTCGCACGTAATTGCATTGCGGATAGCGACTAACTGGCGGTGACAGGCATTTTATCATCTCAAAGGCATTACTTTATTGGCAGTAAAATTATATTCTAATAATTAAAACTTCTGCTGTCACTCTGTTTATAAGAGTTAAAGCGTTCTAATACACATTTAAATTGTTTTGTACAATCAATGCGTATCATGCAAAAATTTTGTACCAATGCTTGCACTAGTTGATTGATTTTTTCGATAGATCCCAGCTTAAGAAACAAATTCAATCGAATACTACATTAAAGTAGAATTGCAGTAAATAAATATAATAGTTAATACAATTAAGTATACCTACTAAACGAAACTTAAGTAAAAAGCATAGATCGGCAGCCATTTGCGTTGCAAAGGCACACGACGTCTCGTGGCAGTTGTGGCAATCAGTTCGCACGTAATTGCATTGCAGATAGCGGCTAACTGGTTGTGACGGGGTGGGTGTGACGACCCGTGTGGCGTAATGGCTACCTTTCCAGACTACCGAGACTCTACGGTCTCGGGTTCGATTTCCGGCGAAGCAGAAATTTAAATGATGAGTTTAAAATTTCTGTTCTCGGTCTGGCTGTTTGTCTTTCTGTCTTTGTGTGTGTCCATGGCAACAACAACACAGGATATAGGACATATACCTTACAGTGGGGCTATGAGAGTGAAACGTGAAACATGAACTATATCATCTATTCTACTTGCTATGTATATACAACTTCGTCAGCGTTAAAATGGAGATCTAAATTCAATCTAATCTTGACAAACTTCGGCTGTTTCTGTTTATATAAATTAGAGGGCCAAAATACATTGAATTAGAAAATCTTTGTACCAATGCGTCAATTTAAAACTATCTGATTAATTGCTCTTTCCAATAGCTTCTAGTTGTGACGTTATCAATCGAATGCTACATTACTAGAATGTTGCAATAAATAAAACCATTAATAAATTAAACTTCAAAAGCATCGGCAGCAATATGCGTTGCAAAGCGCACCTCTCCCGGAAATTAATTCACGAGTAATTGTGTTATGAATAGTGACTAACTGACAGCGACGGTGATTTTATTCATTCTCAAATCTCAATCCAGCTCAAATCGTATCTATTACCGAATACAGTAGCGCAGACTAATCCGTAGACTGATCATCCCTTATATTAAACGCTATAACTATAATGATGCATTTATTTATTCACTTTTTCATTTGAATGGAGTAGCAGATGAGCATGCAGCCCCTCTGATGTTAAGTGGTCGCCGTCCTCAAGCAAGCCTAGTCTTGCCTGTGGTCGCAGTTGCGCTGCTACTCTGAAGGCTGGTTAGTCTGACCGGCAAATGCACCTTTCTATGAACACCTTCACAGTAGAAGTGAGTGCAGCGGTGATACTTCCCTGGTCGAACCATTGAAGTTCTACCAACTACAAAACGTATTTCCATTTTTTTTGGAGACAGTGATGGCAATTTTTCTGTGAAGCTGTACATGACCTACCTTCTGTAGAGAGTCTGTCATCTTTAAAAAGGTTAAACTATGCTTATCAATTATTTATGTTGCCTCCAACTCCAACCTCCTCCAACCCGCACTGGAGCAGCGTGGTGGAGTAAGCTCCAGGCCTCCCCAATAATTGGGAGAGACCCTTGCCCAGCAGTGCGACGCAAAAAGGGTTGCAGCCATATCAATAATTATGTTAATGGTTAATTGAAGGTGAAACTAATATTACTATACACAATAATACAGAGTAAAAGACTACATTTGCGTTGCAAAGCGCACGTCTCCTGGCAATTAGTTCGCGCTTAATTGCATTGCGGATAGCGGCTAACTGGCGGTGACAGGGATTTTATCATCTCGTAGACACGACTTTATTAGCGTTAAATATAGAATCTGTCTTGACTACTACTATAACATGACTGCTCTGAGAAAGGAGTGTAATAAGTTTTGTCACTCATAGTTATACCGATTCCTCTGTACCGTTGGTAACATGTACAATTGTACACACTCGATCCTTTACCTTTCATCATTTACCTTTGTGCTTCTACGTCATGATACCTACCTACAGTATGTGCTTACTTGAATGATTCTGGGAAATAGACGGTTTTTTTGTATTAACATTGATCTCTAGATTAATTCCAAAAACTTGATAGTTTCAAATATTCACGAAGACTTGTTTAATCCTTCTATATTTTTTACGCATTTTACGAAATTAGTGCTAACATTAATTGCCCCGTCCTCACAAAAATTACAACCACATCTCTCAGAATCACAAGATTGCTAAAAACATCAATTCCATCATGTTTCGGTAAAGCGACGGTGCAGTACCAGACAGATTATTAGCTGCGAAACTAATTCTCGAAGGTAATTCTCTGGTTTCTTTGAGGTTATTTATCCTTGGTCTAAAGCGACCGCTGAACACCACGTGACCAGCACGCTCGTTTGCTATTCCATCTAAGTAAAAATAAAATCACGCAAATAGATACATTAAAGTGCAGAAGTACTGTAGCATTTTCAAAAAATTACGACGTTTACTTGTTGGTCACAAATATTACCTTCATCCATCAGTACAACAGACTCGCTAAGAACATACATACTTAGATAAAAATGCTTAAAACGTTCAGGGAAAGTTGACCAAAAGAGGCTAAATTATATAGCCAAAGTTACCCATGCAACAACAGCCAATAAAATCGAGAGCATTATCGAATCAAAATATCCGTTTGTCTGTTGGCGCGTCACGTTTGTCGTGACGTCGCGACGCAGTAATGATGCACAGAGCGCGGCGATGACATTTTGGCACGCGAGTGACGTGACAGCTTCAACGTGATATTTCCCTGTCATAGGTTGCATAATGTATGTATATAGAAGTGGGTCAAAAAGTTCGTGATAGCCAAAGCCATGCAGTACACAAATCTTCTATATCTTTCACTTCCTATGAGACGAATAAAAAATAGTGTTGAAATCTGATTTCCTGAAAGATATCCTAAGATTCATGGCCTGCATTGGAGCAGTGTGATGGAGAAAGCTTCAGGCCGCCCCCGTAATGGAGATCGACCTGTGTCTAGCACAGAAAAATGGCTGCAGCCATCCTTATTTTCTCGAGGTCATTGAAGGATTATATTAAAATTCGAGGATTTGAGAGTTCATCCGTTTACAACATTGGAAATATCATGAAAATGACAAATAGATTAAGATAGGCCAAAATATTCCAAATACCAACAGTAAGTGCACTGTGTAACGCCTAATTAAAAACTCTAGTTTTCTCATCAGAATCACTACGCTCTTGATTATATTATCATTTCAATTTTGATTGTTTTCATCATTTAACTTTGATGATGTCTTCATTTTAACACTATAGTGTCGTTTTAACTTCTCTTCAATCTTATCAACTTTCTACTATCTGCCTTAAATATGCAACAATATCGGTCACATGTAAATTCGATCGTTAAAATGACAGACAGATCTCAACACCCGCTGACAGCAACATTACTTCCCGTTTCTATCACCACATAATAAATTATGATCACCTAGCGTGTTCTTGTAATGTAAATCGGACGAAACTGATGGATGGACAGATATGATGTACATATATACATATTAAAAAGATTCAATGCTTATTTTGCATGTCTATTGATAGTTAGTATCATGTTTCATGCATGGGTTCAGTTACTTGTATTGGGAATCGGTAATATGTCAAAATTTCACAAAATCCACTGAATCAACCTAATAACATTGATATTTGTAAGATAAAGGGAGATATCATGTGTGTATGTGTGTGTGTAAGTGAATTTAACATACTATTTTTTATAAAAAACGTTACACACTCATAGCCCCACAATAAGGTAATTAATACCCTGTGTCGTGGGTACCATGGACACATACAAAGACACAAACACCCAGACCGAGAACAGAAATTTAAACTCATCATTCAAATTTCTGTTTCGCCGGGAATCGAACCTGGGATCCCTGGATTGGCAGTCCGGCATGGTAATCATTGCGCCACGCAGGTTTTCTAAACTTCACTACTATATAACTATTACTTCATCGTCATAATCATCAATAGCACCGGTAGTTCAGAATTAAACTGGTTTCAGTAACAACTGTACCAAGAAAATAAAAAAAAGAAACTACTCTATGGATTTTTGGCGGGAAGTCTGTAGGGACAAATTGTGCTCTTGTTTTATTTTCATTTTCTTAGTGTATTTTTGAGTTATATCGGATAAAGTTGATGGTATTTTGCTCGATATAGGTCAGTGACAGTGAACGAGTGTTGTGAAATAAAACAACAGTGTGAAAACATATTTTTTCGGCTTGCCTCCAAAACTCCATCGGATATGTTCTGGTAAAGTAGCCATCGCTTTACTTGAACATTTGACTGACTAGACTGACTGATATCTGACGACTAACTGATTTTTTATAACGACTACAAAGTGATGCAAAAATTTTACTTGACGCTGGCAATATGCACAGAGTTTGCGATGCCATTATTTAAAAAAAACTAATCTATGTCTCGTACCTTTCCGACTCGATTCTTTGTTCCTAACGCTGACAAAGCTTAGTACCATTTCATAATTAATGATATCTAGCGTGTTAGCGTAACATAAAGTAAGCGAATTGCTAATGGATCGGCAGATAGTGATTACAATCCGTACCTGCATGTCCATCGATAATAATCGATATAGTGTTTTCAGTACTGCAAGCCTCTTATCAAATGGAGATTAAATTTGTACTGGAATTTCCCAAATTTCACTGAACTAAGTTACCAATATTTGATGTTAGAATGTTGGCATAATTTAGGGACGTACAATACGAGCCTAAATTAGATGTTTTATTTGATTTGATTGATTGGATTATGATATTAGGTATTGTATTAAACTATTGTGACGTTGCGTATCGTAACTTTGTAGTACTTCATTATTACTGGATTCAGAAGGCGCAGAACTGGACGGAGTAGCGAACGTTAGAGGAGGCTAAGGGGTAAATATGGATATCTAATTATTTTGTAAAACCTTTTTTCATCCATATTTGTGCACATAAAATATTTTCATTTTCATTTTTCAATTTTATTTTAATATATTGTGGTACTGAACACGAGTGATATAAAATAAAATAACAATGCGAAAACATGTTTTTTCAGCTTGCCTCCAAAATTCCATCGAACACGTTCTGGCAGAGTAGCCATAGCATAGTGTTGTAGCCTCTGTAGAAGAAAATACTTTTTTGTTTATTTTGATCTTTTTAGTTTTTCGTTTAATTGTCAATTTTATTTAAAATATCTTTGTTTTTTCACTGTCAATTTTGTATCAAGAAAAATGTGTGCTTAAAGAATATAAATTATTTCCGCAAAAGTACTTTATCTATTATTGAAGCCACCTAAATAGTCCGCTAAAGACCATAATTTGGTGGGCCATGAGGTATGCAACACATAGCTTTACTTAAAAGTTTGACTTTTTTTTTGAATGGAGTAGCAGACGAGCATGCAGGCCACGTGGTGTTAAGTGGTCGCTGCAGCCCATGGCCATCTGCATACAACCTCAAGCAAGCATAGGTAAGCCTTGTCTGAAGTCGTATGCAGTTGCGCTGCTACTCCGGAGGCTGGTGGTCGCCTCATGTAAGTGTGGCCGGCTGACAGTGACTGACTTGACTGACTGATTAATGACGACTTACTGTGACTTGATATATTATTACTGTGTCCAGCTTCATTGAAACTGGTAAAAAATTGATGCAAAAATTATACTTGACGCTGGCATGTGCACAAAGTTTGCGATGCTATAATTGAAGAAAAAAAACTCGACACGTTATCATATCTCACTTCTGTCGCCAGATAGTAAATCATAAAGCCTGGCGTGATCACGTAACATAAATCAGACGAGTCACAAATGGATGGGCAGATAAAATCTGTTTTATGCAAAGTTTCAGCGCACATTTTGCATGTCCATTGAAAGTTAGTGTCATGTGTAACTGTACTACCTTTATGCTTAGTAAACGTATGGGAATCAATTTTGTGTCATAAAGAGGTCATAGTTGGATGGTACATTTGTGTATCATATCTCGGATTGCTAAAATTTTAAATTCAAAAATGATGTAAATATTTACTTTAACGGTAAAAGTTGTGACTTACTACTTGTGTATTAGTTTACCTAACAAAAGATTAGGCTATAGTCTCCCAGTCCTTGTAGCTTCGGGATTAAGAATAGAGCTACGGTATCCCCTGCCTGATCGGAAGAGGCGACTAAAAGGGGCTTCCGGGGTTGCGGACGGTGAGAGTTGGAGCTTGACCCGTCCAGCCAGCAGCCCCGGGAAGGACAGTGGCGTGTGCGTGGCCGCATGCCACCATAAACACCTGAAGGTGCAGGAGAACATATCTACTCTCCCGAAGATGGGCCCGTTCTGGGGCGCCGCGCGTGTAGGACACCGGTGCGTTCCAATGGAGATCCCGGAGTCGTCACAAGCGCAGAGGCAGGCCACCGAGGGGGTTTTAGTGCGGTCAAATCCCACATAACCCGGTAACCTCTCCCAAGGTGCTGGGTAACTTTTGAATGTCCCCGTCCCGTCCCCCCCCCTCCCCCGATACCATAAATAGGCTATTTTACAACACTAAAGTCTACCACTAGTCTAGAACTGGAATACCTTCGAAAAATTATGAGTTATAAACTTTCAGGCAGGCACGATGATTACAACAACGTTACTATATACATATATCGCAATATTGGGGTGCAACTTTTTCACAAGACAGAAAGCAAAAAAAAGTAATCGCCTTCAAAATTAAAGTACATATATAAGCATCGGTTTGATAACGGTACAAAATCGGTCAGTAATCAGATACTCCTCGTAACAATTTTCAGTATACGCTGACAGCAATATCGCTTCTCGCTGACATCACCAGATACTAAATAATGAAAACTAGCGTGTTTCCGCAACGTAAATCAAGCGAGCTACTAATGCATGGACAGATATAATCTGTTTCATGTGAATGCAAAAGATTCAAGGCGTATTTTCCATGTTCATCGACAGTTTGTATCGAGCACTATTCACGGTTTGGTTACTTACCGTCACACGAAAATTAGTTTCGTAAAAAAATTTACAAAATATATTTAGTTAAAATCCCTTCATTCGTTAGTAGTACCATTAGCCCGTTTGAACGTAAGCCTTATTATTTGATTTTAAGAGGCCGTATACGAAATTTTGTCAATTTCGCTGATTTACCTGATTTTACACATGAGATATTGCCGTTAAAATACAGTAGGTACTTCTATAAGTTTTATTGCACAATATAACTGATCATTTCAATAATAATCTCTGCAAAATCGGCAACGTATACGGCTTCTTAAGTTATATAATTTCTACGATTGGAGATTCGACGCATAATGTGCGTTGGATCTCGGATTCCAGAAGACCGTAGTAATTTTTAGCTTCATTTTCAATATTTGTGACAATATTTTTGAGAAAATAAATAAGATATGAGTACATTATGAGTGCACTTTTAAATAAAATTTGAACTATTATACTCTTGTACATAAAATATGGTGTCTCCCCACTTTTATTATTTTATGATAGCATGGACTGCCTTAAAAATTATAAAGTTAATGTAAACATTAGTGTACTTTTCGGCGCTTTTGTCGCTAGCCGAGAAACTTCAAGATCTTGAAGACATTTTCCCGTACAACAAGCAGAGGCCTTAGTGTAAGTCTGCACACGCGAAAACGTTACTAACGCGTTTGCGTTAAGAATTTAACTATCAACCTTATTCCTTTCAGGTTAAGATCTATCTGTCTAATTTTAACTCGGACGCAGTAGTAACGTTTGCGCGTTTACAACTCAGTGGCCTTAGTGTAAGTGTGCCCACGCGAAAACGTTACTATCGCGTTTGCGTTAAGAATTTAATTAACGACCTTATTCCTTTCATGTTAAGATCCATCTGTCCAATTTTAACTCTGACGCAGTAGTAACGTTTGCGCGTTTAAAAACTCACACTAAGGGCTCAGAGTGTGTGTTAGCCCGTTTTCCGAAACGGCGGTACGCACACCGAAAAATAGTTGGAAACCGCACTCAGAACATAGCCCCGGGCTCTATGTTATATTTACTCATGACATTATGAAGCCAGTGATACACTCGTACTAATGATAGAAGGAGCAATTACGATCATTGTAAGAAAAGGAATTTTTATTTGTCATTTAAAGCAATGGCTGGACGGTACTTAGCGAAGATTAAAGCAACGAGTTTATTTTGGTCATTTTATATTTATCCCGGGATGTTTTATGGGAGACAGGTGCGGATGGGGTTAGTGATGGTAGTAGAGACGTAGATGTTTTATCGATAAATTCCAGATCGATACCGAATGAAATACATTTTGACGTGACAAGTTGACAACGTCTAATAAACCGATGAACGCCGGCTGTACGCACGAAAAGGATGAGGAAGGATTAAACCCGAAGCCACAGGGACTAGTATTACCAGTCTGGGCACAGCACAAGAAAGAACACCACAGACCTATTACACGGTGGCAAAATCTTGTCAAAAGTCATAAATTCCTTTTCGAACCTGTGTAATTGTCGTGTTTACTAATTATAGCCAGGTGACATCTAGCAAACTAGTTGACTTTAATAAACTCTAATTCATCAAATATCCACTTTGCATATAATATGAAAAAGGCTTACAAACATTTAAAGTATACACACTTCTTGACTATCTGTATCGATATATTTTTGCAAGAGGTTTGCAAGACATCACTATGAATTTGCCGTCTATTTTCACAAGCAATAATTCATATTAGCCGCTCTTATTAATGCGTTTGAATCAAAGGATGATGACATATATACTGCAATTATTCACTGTACCAAAACAGTAACTGCTCAGTAGTATTTACTCGTATAATGATAATTATGTTACTGGCGATCCCGGAGTCCTTCCAAACGCAGAGGCAGGCCACCGAGGGGGTTTTAGTGCGGTCAAATCCAACAAAACCCGGTATCCTCTTTCAAGGTGCCGGGTACCTTTTGAAGGTCCCCCCTGCCCCCCTCCCTCACCCCCCGATACACATTCCTGAATGTCAGGGAAAGTACTTCGTATATGTAGTCAAAGGTAGGCTAAGACATTTAAAAAAATACATGTTCTTATTAGAGCAGCGATGATCGAGCGGAAAAACCTGCGGTCTCTGACGCGAATAGACCGAGTTCAAAGCCTACGGTGCGCAAATCTAACAAAGAAATTTGTGAAGTGCTGCTCCACGGTGAGGGAAAATATTCTGATATTTATTTAATTTTAAGAATGCTTTCTGAGAGAAACTTATAATTTGCCGAAGTCTATAAATTATGATTTTAATATAAAGTAATGAGATTACTGTATTGTCATCGGCCCTTGACCCCTGTGCAAATTTTCAAGTTAATCAGACTCCTAGAAGTAAGTGAAAATGAAGTTAAAAGATTCCGTTACTTACATACATACATACATACATACAGGTCAAGTTAATAAAAGCGTGTTAAAAAATATACATATTCAAATCAGGCGGCAACGATTTTCATAGACCTTTTCCCCATCCCAACATACCTCAAAATATTAATGTTAGTGAATTCCGAAGGCTTTTTGCGTCCCAGTGCTAGGCAAAACTCTACCCTCATTATTGTAGAAACTCAGGATCTAAGACATCAGAATTTAAGATGACGGAGAGTACAAAAGTAAAACAATTACCTAAAATGTAGTCTACGAAACATTTTGACATTTTATTAACTTTAGGTGCGTTCGTTCTATTATACATTTTTTACGCATTTTCTGTGACATAATAGTTCTTTAAAAGTGAGTTTTAAGCCTACGACTATAAATTACGTCTACCTTACTACTGTATTATGCGTTGCATATAATTTGCTAAGCGCTAAAAAGTTTCATAAAAAGGAACACGCCACTACATCATTTCTTTCTTCTCTTGACGTAACATCTTCACGCCAACTTTGACACAATCGCACGAAACCAGTCAAAGGCAAACTCATAACAAAACCCCTAAACGAGTTTCAAATCTTACATAAATGCTTAATTCTCAAATAAATTGAGCGGAGAATCTTATTCAACGGTCGAATTAACACTAAAATATCATTTTTTAAAAGCAGGCTCGTAAACGAGACCCAGTCGGTAAGACCACCTTGTCGGGCAACGCGTAAATTAACATGAAACCGTCATCATACAAAAACCTAACCCTTCGACGCCGCATAATAAACTACTCCGGGCTCCTCTCTCCCGTGGCGCACTAACGGAGCCGACTATTCAAACGACCGGACATTATCGTAAATATTGTGGTATTTATTTATATTTTGGACCCAAACAATTCAATTCACGCACCAACTGCTAATTGGGCATAAATCGTGGTAAAAATATTCAATAAGCTCCTAACATCGATTAACATTTTGAACAGCGAATGCCTCTATTCGAATTCGTGTTAAGCGATGCATAGATAATGCGTGTCGATTAAACTGAAAGGATTTCGTGTTTTGTCGTGCTTTCTATTTCGCCTATTTGTACGCATTCATCTTATTAAAATTCGATCGTTAAACGTCAATCCGCTCCGAATTCGTATTCAAATGGCAGCGTTTGTTTTAGTGCTATTAATTATGCTTTCTACCGATTTTATGGTTAGTGAGGGTCATTATTTCAGTTCGCGAGACTCTAAACTCGAATTTTATGGGCGGTCGTTAACACACGAGTGGAAGAACGTTTCGAAGGAGGTAACACGCCAGCCGGTGACATGAAAAACCGTCAAGCGAACACTTTATAATAGAAATAATAACGCAACAGCCGGCATGAATTATTGCCCACATTTCATGTTAAATTGTATGTAAATGCGAGGCCGCAACGACACGGCTCCCACAATAACATAATAATGGTAGATTTGTGACTCACGTCAGGTTGTTAGTGTGTACTTAACCCTTTATCGGGACACGCACGCAGGACGTGAGACCATTACTCGGGTCGCGGCGGCCCGTAACAATGAGAAATTTCGCTCCGAAACCAGAATACATTTGAGGGTTGCTTTTTAAATTCGTGAGTGAACAGTTAAAACGGGTGACGTGTTACGACTTATTGTGTTGTTTTCGTTTATCTACACGACGATTCGTAACCGGTTTTCATGATTTCGGCTAACAATGGTTATATTTTTTGTAGTTTAATGTGTCCGACGCCGTTTGTTATAGCAATACTTGAAAGTTATTGAAGCGATTGAGTGGTATATTTACGTTTTATGTCGAGGGAAAAGTCTAATTGAGTCATTTTTTTGGTTCTTTATGTGTCGTTCAGTTTGCACATTCGTGTCTGGAGTAATTGGTACTAGGTATTTCCTGTAAAATGCCTACCCTATTTTGAAATAAAGAATGTGAGCATAGCTCATGTTTTTTATTACTTAATTATTAAAAAATATTCTTTTTATTTTGCAGCAGTAGTTTTCGACCTGAAAATCTTCTTAACTTATTTATGAATAAATATTTCTCATGTTTTGACGAACGAATGAAGATGTTCAGATTTTTCGCTGCTGACAGATATTTGAATTGCTTAACGTGCAGTATTTTATAGGTATCCGAAGCTTAGTAGTTAAGACGCCGGTTTCTTTCGCAGGGATTCCGAGTTCAAATCTCTTTGCGCACCTATGATAAAATTTAATATGTACGTACTTATTTATGCTCCACGGTGAGGCAAATCATTTTAATATTGCTCCATTCATGCTCCAGAGGTATACAAAATGTTTCCTGTCCACTGAGCCGTACTTTGAGAGCTTGGTGGACTATGCCCTACAAATTTTATGAGTTATATTTTATAAACCCAAAAAGGTTTATAAAAATTGATCTCATTTGAACCTGAAAATGACGTATAGGTATTGCAAGCTTTTCCAAAACCTCATATTCACTTTTTGAAACATTAAACCCTTAAATCCAGCAGCAGAGTTCCAAGGTTCAGTTCAATTTTCAGTTTCAGGCGTCGAAAATTCAAAAGTGAATAATCGCTGGACTTTAAAATGGACGGTTATTAAATACTTGCATCCCTCAGGGGGTTAGCTTTAGGTACAGGTACTAGTTATGCCGTGTATATTGAGCGAGGCTGCGAAAAGTAAAGTATGGATAAAAAAACTTTAAGTTAAAGTTTCAACTTTATCTTTTAATTTGGCCTTTACGTCTAAGGTCTTTATGTCTGGAATTGACCAATGTGACCGACAACCACCCTTTTTTTACTGAAACACACAAAATTACTTAATGGCAAATAGTTTATAGAGTTTCTCATGGATTATCAATACGAAAATTGGCTCCAAATACAATATCATACCAACAATAAAAGATTCCGATATTAAAGTGACCGTTTTTGCACTCTACTCTATTACTCTGCTATAATATGAGGTACTCTAATATATATTCAAAGGAAAATATACCCATATCATATTACTTGACGACATTAAAACGTGCAGTTACTCTGATGACATCCACTAATTGGTCTGAATGGACATTAAGCTTAACCATCTCGTATATCCATCCATCATCAAAAATCTCAAAATATTATTTTTTCCATATAGTTTCTATATAGTATAGTCTCTGATAAGGTAACAGTTTATGACAAGATCTTGTTTCACAGTAAATTGACTGAAAATTTTGACTTTCTTGTTTTCGAAATGAAAACCAGAAGCAGAATATTTAGATCACCATTTAATTCACAAAGCCTTTGATACAATTTACAGGTAACGATTTAAGGTTTCTAATTAACATTTCCTTATACAACAGCAATTAAATAATAAGTAAGCACAGACACAGAATTTCAGTACGCAATCGGGCAGAGTTACAGCAGTTATCAAGATTAAAGCACTAATAAACCCTCCCTTAGAGGAGGCCTCGCTTTTATAGGAGTTTTCTCCTACCTCGTCACATTTTTTATTCAACTACCGACGTTAATTCCTAACACGGCCCTCCTGATATCCTGGCGTCCTCGCCAGGCGGTGAACAATGCTGTTGCACTTAAGTAGCAGTGCACTGAAGGAGCGCCCGGTGCCACCCAGGAGCACACCAGAGCGCCACGCACCATACAGTGGCGGAGGCAGCAGCCTTCGGACGCCGACATCACAAAGATTAGCTTCTGCAAATGAGAACAAACCAAACTAAATCTAAACTTAAATATCGACCTGTCGTATGAAGCACTTTTTGGAATTTAAAGTTTTTGTAATAAATCTAACAATTAGGCTTTGAATCATAAAGCTTGAGATGTTCTAGTCACTTAACAGCAATTTATAACAGGCGCATCTAGATAAGAATTAAGCTTATAAATGAGATATTTCATTAAAGTTTTGGGACAGCCATTAAAACCAAACTAAATCTAAACTTAAATATCGACCTGTCGTATGAAGCACTTTTTGGAATTTAAAGTTTTTGTAATAAATCTAACAATTAGGCTTTGAATCATAAAGCTTGAGATGTTCTAGTCACTTAACAGCAATTTATAACAGGCGCATCTAGATAAGAATTAAGCTTATAAATGAGATATTTCATTAAAGTTTTGGGACAGCCATTAAAACCAACTTGTTTTGTGAAAGGAAAAATTATTAACATGTACGAGTACCAAAATTATTAATCAGTAAAATAAAGAATGAGTTTTGTCCTACTATTTCGAAACAAGAAAGCACTGTTGCTTTTTTAAATAAATGTACTAGTAGCACCATCTAGTTCAAAAGTTTAGTATAATTAAATTTAGTATATATCACCGAGCTCCTTTTTAACCACGATTACATCCGGCCGTCCTGCTCACACGTTCGTCCTCGATCGTGTATGGTCTGACGCAAGAACTGCAAAATAAAGCAAGTGCTGTTAAAATCTAATATTTTTCTTAGTTTTTTTTTTGACTATTCTTACAATACCGGCTCGCATATGAACTTGAGTAGCCCAAACTGTTAACAAACACGGCTTGACTAGGTGATGTTCGTATAAAATCACACTAGTCGTGTATTACCGCATTCTGTTGCACATGGTTAACAAAAACACGGCTTTAACTAGGTAATGTTCATATAGGATCACACTAGTCGTGTATCACCGCATTTTAATCTGTAAAAACAGTGTTCATCAGATTTCTGTTGTACATATATTGTTCATAGGCACACTTCATAGGTAAGCAGATATTGCAGAAAATGCATTAGGCCATTATAAAGTGTTGAAAGGCAATCGTTTCGAACACTTAACTATATGTAGGTATATATATAAAAATACGAATCAGGTTTCTCAAAAATGACATGTTGAAAAAATTAATATATCTATACTAATATTATAAAGAGGAAAGATTTGTATTTTTATATGTTTGAAATGAATAAACTCAAAAACTACTGTTCCGATTTTACCTTTCACCATTAGAAAGCTACATTCACCCTGAGTAACATAGGCTACTTTTTGACGCGGGGAAATGCTTCATTCCTACGTGAAAACGGGTAATAGGGTCCACGCGGTTGAAGCAACTGGCTAAACGCCTATGATTTTAAAATAACAATGAAGCGTGAAACGGGCCCATGCCGGCGAAGCTGCTGGCGGAAGGCTAGTATATGCATAAATTAGGACCAACGTACTTCGAAGTACTTTTAGGCCCAATAAAACTAACAAAAATTTACCATTATAGAGAAAAAAACTGTTGGGTCAGATAGGGTGTAAAATATAAAAATGAAGTCACCAGTAAAGCTCCCGGGGTTACAAAGCCCGCGGGTTGTATGCTAGCATTTTTCTTAATATTTTGAACTTTCTGTCAATAGTACACAGTGTGTTACACTTTGTTACAAATGTTAATAGCACCATGGTAAAAGCGTGCTTAAACCAGTAGAATGTTTTATTACAAGTTCAGCCAATATAGTCACGCTGTCATCACTAGTAATACCCAGGCATTACACAGTCTTGGCCAACAGACGACACTGTCATCTACCAAAAATAAAGATTCGATAGCAGACATAATGACAAGTTTAGTATCACGCGAAAAAAACTTATTTGCACATTGAAACACAAGCGTAACATTAAGAAAATGAAATTTTATGAACAAACTTATATAGGAAAAGTAATTTGTTATTACGAAAAGATTTATGTAACTCACTGTCGGTTCACTATTGCTACCAGCTAGAATAACAATGTGCACAGTCCGAACTGACCAAATCACATGTCCTCGTGTTCTCCCGTAGTAAAGGTACATAGGTTGAAGCTCGGCCTACCTGACATTACTCTGCTACAACTTTCACAGTCAGTAACAAATGTTCAAATTGTTTAGCGATAAAGGTATGTAGGTAGTCGAAAAAAAAAAACTCCCTGTACCTATTTCATCTGAAAATGGTTTAGCAATTTGTGCGTTAACAAAATGATTAACAAAGTAGGTAGGTAGTCAAAAAAGAACAATAGTATCCAGTATAAACCTTATCTGTAAATGCACTAAACATCAATTAAATCTGACAAACAAAACTGTTATATCACATTATACCGTTGGTTTATAATTGACCTTGCTTAATGTCACTTATTTACCTTAAAAATTCATTAACCATAAAAAGTAAGTAATAGGTAAAGAGCAACTTTCTTTTTAGTACTGTTATTCTTGGTTGTCAACACTGCTTCAACCACTGATTTAGAGTCATTTTTAAGATTCCATCACTCATTCTCAACTTGCTCCCTTCATTAGAGGAAGTAGTCTGAAAACTCAAGAAAAATCTCAAGGTTTTGTCCCATGTTACGTGAATAAAAATTGATAGATACTCGTAACTCTCA
Source organism: Pyrgus malvae (assembly GCA_911387765.1). Taxonomy (NCBI): domain Eukaryota; kingdom Metazoa; phylum Arthropoda; class Insecta; order Lepidoptera; family Hesperiidae; genus Pyrgus; species Pyrgus malvae. The sequence goes on along the minus strand of OU426950.1, from coordinate 27,715,011 downwards.
GCCAACAACTTTGATAGTTAATTATACGAATACTCATAGCATATGCAATCTATATAAAATATCAACGGTCACTTTTAACTTTAAGATTGTATTCGGTTATGCAAGTTTGCCAAAATTTACTTTTGGTACAGACCAACCAATTCAATTTTTAAAATAAAGATTAAACGTCTTTGTTTAATGTCTTGCATTTGTAGGTATTCAGAAAAATATCAGATACCAAGTTTATAAATTGACTTCTTGCTTTGAAATGACTACAAATATTCAAAAACACTGTTTCACGGAAATAATTGCGTGCACTCTCGATTCGGAAATATTTAACAAAAATGTTGCCATTACTTACTCCCCAGTGACGGTACTGTACTTGTTGGGTACAAATAAATTCTTTTGAAAAAGTAACCGACTGTAAGAACTAGGTACTCATTTTCTTCATACATAGACTTATCTCAAAAGCAAAGGATAAGCAGAGTATTTTTAAAGTAACAAAAAAAATTGCTTTTTCACTTGGATTCGCAAAACTAATAAGTAACAAATGTAGCATTAAAATTTTATCATGGATACGTCTCGTCGAATCTTAGATACAGAATACTACTCTGAGGAAACTACAGATTTCAATAAAGCGTTTATAGCACAAAAGAGATGTATTCGCGCTATAGCTAATACCACTCCATTAACACGCTGCGAGCCTCTCTTTAAAAGGTTTAAAATATTAAGTGTGCCCTGTCTGTACATAATATATGAAGCCCGTTTATTTGTAAAGACACAACTTTTTATTTACAAGGAAAGATGAATATTGTAAATTTCTTACTTGTTTTCCTGATAAGACTATTGGTGCCTGCCAATAACCTAGTCAGCTATAAGGTCAAAAAATTGCTACCACATGTGCGTCAAAATTAACAATAAATTACCGACAAATATTTAAAGCTTCACTATGGTAAAATTTTAAAACAAATTAATCATTACAATTACTAATTTATGGGTGAACAGAATTTTGATACTTATCGACATAAATTATAAAATTAGAAAAATTACATATATTTGCATAATTAATAATAAAATCTATGACAACTAAAATAAGCAAATGTCCTTGTAATGAAAATTAATATAAATACATACCTAATTTAATATGAAACAAAACTATACCACATTCGAGCAAATAAATATTTTCTTAAAAGAAATTTTTTTACTTACGGTTTCTGACCTTACCCAACGTTTTCAAATACGTCTCACTCAAATCAATTACTTATCACTGAACTGGTACAGATTGTTTAATCGATACACGAAGAATGTAAAAAAAAAACGTGCGTACTGATTTCTGCATTTGTTCAGGATGCAACGTTAAATGTGGGACGCGAGGAGATCCCACTTCTGATTTTCGAAATGAAAACCAGAAGCAGAATATTTAGATCACCATTTAATTCACAAAGCCTTTGATACAATTTACAGGTAACGATTTAAGGTTTCTAATTAACATTTCCTTATACAACAGCAATTAAATAATAAGTAAGCACAGACACAGAATTTCAGTACGCAATCGGGCAGAGTTACAGCAGTTATCAAGATTAAAGCACTAATAAACCCTCCCTTAGAGGAGGCCTCGCTTTTATAGGAGTTTTCTCCTACCTCGTCACATTTTTTATTCAACTACCGACGTTAATTCCTAACACTTGGAAAAAATCCGGCAGTTTTCGGTTACGTACGAAAAGCAATTTCTGTTCCCAAACTACCGTCATTGTTTACGGAGATTGCAAATAGACCTTCGAGTAAATTGATTTTAAATTCAGGATCCAGGAATTCAAGTACGGGGAATATACGATGGAAGGTCAAATTTATAAATCGGTCCAGGTACGTAAGCTAAATGTTATTAGTAGCTTATCAACCATTTTTATCGTGAAGAAATTAAATTTGTATCAGTGGCAAAGTACGGTTGTGAATAAATATAGTTTGAAATAACTAAAATTTTAGTTTTTTCATTTATCTTAATCACGCTTTTGAAGTAACTAACTAAAAAAATTAAAAATAATACTTAATTAAGCAGAAGATAATAATGAACAAAAAATAATTATTGTAAAGAAAGTGTGGGTTGCTCAATATACGATAAATATGACACAGAGCGCCCCACGCCCTAATACTAGTATTTTTTGTTTATTAATATTTCGTGCTTATGTTAAGTATTCTTTTTTAATTTTTTTTAGTTAAATGTGTTTCAAAGCGTGCTTTTTAGTTTTTTCAACTATATTTTTGTTCTTTAGTTTGATTTATTGTTAAAAATATGTTTCTCAAGTTCTTGGAATTAGATAAACTCATGAAATTATTGTATTGCCACTGATTCAAGAATCGTTCTCATCCTTCGGGTTCGTGTCAAACTTTGATTAAATCAGTCCGTTGAAAGTGGATCAAAATAGAGTCCAAATAATACTTATAAACAAGCTCACAAACTCTAGTTACAAACAAACATACAGGTGAAGCTAATATTAGCGCAGTAAAAAAATTCTTCACTTGTTATCTTTCTAAAAGTGAAGCACTTTTATCTCTTTCGATGATTGATGATACTGTGTGGGTATATTACTGAATTCACGTTTTTTAAATGGTATTATAATAACCTTATTGGACCTTAGTAATTGTATCTGCGAACAATAAAAAAAATCTAAGCATTATTATTAGATAAAAAATAAATCACATTCGTAACAAAAATTTAAACAACTAGTTGTTTAAAACCAGAAGCTATTTCAAACCTTATCAAAGTAATACGCTACATTACAATGCAACGGGTTTGAAGTATTAATAAATAGTGTAAATTAATGCCCTTCATCTATACCTAATCGTTTACAATCACGTTTTAAAGTTAAAGCAACAAAATAATGCAAACAAATATCCGATACGGTCAAGAACTCACGGGCCAATATAGCATGAGCTGAGTATACATACACAATTCGGAGGGTAGATGCACGCTAATTCGACTCTTGCGTGGCTGTAACAAGAGCCACAGTGCATTTAATTCGTCACTGAAGCTCAATGCTCATAATTTGTTTGTGGAAACATGTCATTTTACGGTCGGCTTGTTCTGAATTCAATAAAGTAATGTCTTGTTTTGTAATGAGGGGCAGGTATAGCGCATTTTACTAGGATTGGCAGATTTAAAATTCATTGATAGTATCCGAAGAGTATCGTATTAATCATCACAGCGATTATCTTCGTGGTGGAAACTCTTACGCCAGAGCTCTGAGTTCTATTACGGACATGGACCTCTGATTAAGAGAATTTGTTATGTGCATATTTATCACTTGCTAAAGGCGATTTTCATGTGTACATCTTCCGGATCAGCGAGTTTTCAGCGAGAAACTTGCACGCAGAGTTAGCTTTTTTAGGAATTTAGTGTACGAATAGAAAAACTAATGTTTCGTCATAATTTTGTACCTCTAGTATTTGTTGGGCATAGAATCTTAAACAAATCTTATTCGACACATACATACAGTCATACTATTCTATAGCTGTGTAGCTCAGTAAGCAAGTACCAAGACTTCCCACCTTGACTACGTTTAACGTCAGTGACTAAGACGGATGGGCTCCCATCAACACGTCAATTGTTAAAAGGAAATGGTCCAGTTTAACCGCAAGAATCTTGAGTAACACATTTAGAACCATATTTCATAAAGAATACGATTCCTAATCGAATGAAAGGAAATAGCGTCATTTTTGTATAGTAGCAAATAAACGAACAATGAATTTGCAAGTTATTTACAAATGAGATTGTTGCCGAAAGCCACATTCAGATACAATACGTTACTATATAGATTATTGTTGTTAAGATTCCTACTAAGCCACCGTCCTTAAAGTTATTTGTACTACTTTTTTAGTAACAAATTTCGCCATTTTTAGGAACACTCAGTAAGAAGAACTTTTACGGGACGAGAGGTCTTCATGTTTAACATTTTAGTTTAGTTAGTTTTTGAAGCAAGCGTTGCCCAGAGGCTGACGTGGAATCGAAACGAAGTTTTTTTGAAAACTATTACATGAAATAAATACTGTTTTATAAATGTATCTAGTTGCAAAGATATAACTTAAAGTAAATCCTCCTTCCAAATGCAAACGCTGATTTGTATAGTTGACTGAGCCATATTAGACAGCATTAGCGCAGAAAAGCCCGTTTTGCATTATCTTACATAAATATTTTTTCTTACGCGGACGAAACTGTTCGACAATGATTCGATGCTCTGCTGATATATTATAATTTTTTTACGATATTTAATAATACTTCTAAAGTATCAACAATTCAAACCCTCCTTCAGCCAATTTTCGAATAGCAGCGCTCCTAATCCATCAACACGAATATAAGAACGTAATTTCTGTCGGCATTCTAATTATTTCGCGATGCGTGATAGTATGAAGGGTTGACTTGATTGAAGAGCTCAAGGTGCGCTGGCTCAATAGACCCCGTTAACGGGTCGTCGGTTCGATTACCGCGTATTGTTCTGTTTGTATGCATAGGGATTTGTAAATTATGCAGAGTAAACAGGCATGACAGGACTGCTTGATTATAGTATGGGAACAGTTTTGTTTGCTTGATTAATAAAATTCAATGTGCTTCTTGTTGTTAGATTACTTTGCTTGCATTAGGATTTATTTCAAGAAGTTTAATCGCTTTGAATCAGTGAATGGAGATTATTTCCACAAATAAATAGTTGTTGGGTCTTTGAGCACCGTTATAAAACTGGAGGCCTGAAAAATGTATTTATCACTTATTCAGTGCTGTGAAAAAATGTAGTTATGAAAGCTGATTGCCAGAAACATACCAAAATTTCTCAAATGTCTATTGAAGCTGCAAGTAAGCATTTCGCCTAATATTTATGTATTAGAATGAGTGTAAAAGGTAAAACCAGCAGCAAAAAATATAAATAATTCAATTCAATTCAATTATCTATTCGCAAGAACATAGTTTAATAATAGAGATCTTAATACACATGTATATACGTATACACATAGTTCTTATGTTCTACGTATGTATGTATGTATATTAATCATATTTACCTATTCGAAAATATTCGCACATTAATTACTATGAGTGGTATGAAATATTCGTTTATACGTCAACATAGTCGAAAACGGTTGACCTTTCTGTATCTTATGTAAGAGAATAATCTCTTGAAAAAATGAGCATAAGCTCTACTTCAGTGCAATGGAATCAATATAAGTATGAGTTTATTAGATTTTAAAGTAAAACCAAAAAAAATAATAGAGCCAATAAACAGACGGCAATTCGTAAATGTAAATAAGAACTTGTACTAATAAGTATATTGTATCCATAGAAAACTTATTCTTATTGTTGGATGGAAATTTCATATGTATTACGTATCTGCGTATTTTTTTCTTCTTATATGTATAGTTGCAGTAAGGAATACATTTTATATATTTTCTGAATATTAACACATTAAGGTCAACATTCTTCTTTCTAAACATTTTTATACCATAAAATAATTACATTTATATGCTCGTATACGACAGATCGTAGTCTAAACGCCATAAAATCTGTTAAAAATACTGACACTCCCTTTTATTATACTTCGGTCTTTAAGACCCCTGAAATGACGTGACAGTGTTTAAGTGTTGTCACGCGACGTCAAGTGGCGCGAAGATAAGAATAATCCCGCGAACTAAGTACCTCGCACGTAGAGGGTTAACTTCTTTAAGGGTTGTTCTTTGTTTAAAATACTTGATGTCTTCTTGAGGAGGGTTAACCTCTTTATTATTAACGCAAGTACAAAGTAAATTAGCAAAGAAAGTGCTATTACAGTGATTGGACAGTTGACCGAAGGTGTACTTGCCTCTATTGCAAACCCTTAGAGTAGTTTCAGACTAATGTATTTTTTTTTCAACCTTTTTTTTATATCCCACTGCTGGGCACAGGTCTCCTTCTCACAAGTGAGAGGGATTTAGGCCATAGTCCACCACGCTGGCCAAGTGCGGGTTGGTGGACGTCATGCTTTCGAGAAATTATGAATTTCTCTCAGGCATGCACGGCGATGGAGAACATCGTAATCAATTAAATATCACGATATTTTCCATCACCGTGGAGCAGCGATAAATGCGCAAATTACAAATTTATTTGTCAGAGGTGCGCGCCGAGAATTTGAACCCGGGATCGCGGCTTTTACAACTCGGCCATCGCTGCTCTGAACAATGTATTAGGCGCTTGTAAAATTTTGTTTTTAGAAGCGCGTGTAGGTGAATCGGTGAGCTTTTGCCACACATTGACTTGCTTGTTGTTTAGTGTATGCTAGATTGATATGACCGGGAAAAAATGACATTCATTAAGCGAATATTTTGTATTCCTAATATGAAATAAATATTTTTAATTTGATTTGATTCATAGCTGCCACTCCCACACAAGTTCGAGACACGCTGGAATAAGCCTGTGAACGCGCGAGTTTTTGAAGAGCCAAATGTAGTAGCGCTCCCGGAACGCACCACGCTACTCCCGCTGTCGGATATTTTCAAATTATCCATAAGGCCTCCAACATGGTATCTCTTGAAAGCAACATCTTAACTTATCCTTCGTAACATGGGACTGCGCATGGCCACTAGCGGTGACCTATCTGACCTATCTCAAATCCAACCACGTGGACATTACCCGTCTAAGGTAGCTTAAGATTTATTAATAAGCTGACACTAAATTCCATTTCCAGCTAAGAAAATTAATATTTATCACTTTCTTCCCAGTTTCATTAACTACGTGCGTTGCTCCGGGGCTTTTGTATAATTTCGGGGCAGAGCGCAATCTCCGCGCCCCGGGCGGCGCTCCAGGCGACATTGTACTACATATTATGTATTGTGAGCACCTTGATGAAACACGCCTGCAAATGTTCGTTGAGGGACAGACGTGACTTCATGAGGAAATGGAAAATTGTGCACGAGTAATAAGGCTGTAGCGCGTATGGCCCGGCGCGGCAGCGAGCGTAAAACGCAAGCGATCCACACAGGTAATCCCACGGGCGCAGTCAGGTGCGAGATGGGTGACCGCTAGTGGCAAAATATTTCACGCGTGTTTCCGTGTTTCGGAGGGCACGTTAAACCGTTGGTCCGTGTTGTTGTCGATAGATAACAGTCGTTAAACCCAGTTGGAGCCCAGCAGTGGGATGAAAAAAACAACACTTATTGTATCTCACGGCTGCCCCATTGTTGGGGAGACCTGGATATTACTGCTACATTGCTCCAATTCAGATAGATGGAGATATGAGTTAGTGGCTAATCTGCTGTCTGATGTTTTCAAACTGCTCTTAAGTCCTTGTAATTTTGCCACTAGCGGTTACCAATCTCTCACCCGTCAGCAACCGTTTCCCTTAGCTGTGTAGACCACTTACAGTTTACGCCGACCGCTGAGCCATGTGCGCTTCATACTTTAATATAAAAGAATGAATAATTAATGTGCAAAAAACATCGTCGTTTTTCGCAGTCTCCTCCATCTACTATCGGTTAATCTGTCAGTTGTCGTATTATAGACGACCCGTGTGGCGCAATGGTTACCATGCCGGACTGTCGATTGGAGGGTCCCAGGTTCGATTCCCGTCGAGGCAGAAATTAATGATAAGTTGGTATTTTTGCATTTGTTTACTTTTTATTTTTTACATTTCTGTAGGTACTTGGTCTGGGTGTTTGTGTTTCTGTCCTTGTATGTGTCCATGGCATCCACGACACAGGGAATCCTAGTGTGGGGCTATGAGTGTGTAGCGTTATATATATTGGAATTTACATATGAAACATATTTAATAAGAGAAAAAGAGATCGATTAAAGTTAATTTACTTTAATCCACCTCATGCCGCACCGGTAGAATACTTGTCAATTACCTAGCTAATTTTGTATTTAATTTATAACTGGATAAGTAACGTTTTGTAGGGTTCCGTATCCGAAGGGCGTCAGCAGGACCCTATTACTAAGCCTCCGCTGTCCATCTATCTGTCTGTCATTAGGCTGTATCTCATGAACCGTGTTGTCTAGACATTAGAAATTTTTACAGATGTATTTCTGTTACAGCTATAACAACAAATAGTAAAAATAGAACAAAATAAATAAAACATAGAATAAAATAAATATTTAAGAGTCTCCCATACAATTAACGTGATTTTTTACAGACAATAGTACAGAACCCTCCGTGCGTGACTTGCACTTGGCCGGTTTTTTGTAAATTACAATTATAAATGAAGCTAACGAAACTAAAATCTTAATCAGAAAGCTAATATAACAACCTCAAATCACACACAATTAGCAAACAAGCTGTCTCCATTCTTACCTTGACACGGGGGTCAAACAGAACTCCAGTCAGCCCGTCCATTATCAGGGTTGGATCACGTCCGTCTTTGATTGCCGACCGCTCGGGAACAATCAGGTTTGAGACATTCACTTATTTCTGAAGGTGCACTTGAGAAAACACGAGTTTTTTGCGGACTGCAAAAAAAATCTTAATATTATTTTTAACACGCTTATATTAGCTTGACCTGTATGTATGTATGTAACGGAATCTTTTAACTTCATTTTCACCTACTTCTAAGCGTCTGATTAACTTGAACTTTGATTTGCACAGGGGTCAAGTGCTGATGACAATTCAATAATATGAAAAAAATCCAATTAAAAAATTAAAAACAAATACCTAATGTAGTTTAAAAAAACACGCTTTTCTAATATTTTTTTATGTATATACTATTGACACCATGCACCCCACGCTTTTTTTACAGTAAAATACATTTTCTTCTTATTTTTTTTACTTTTTAGTTTTCACAAAAGCGTGTTTTTTAGTTTTTTAAACTACATTAATTATTTCATCACCATCTTCCAACTAAACGACGGCGTCAAGGTATCAGACAAAAAATCTTTAAAAACTATAAACTAGTTCCAGAGTTTCAAAACTATGGAAATTATAAAGACTTACTGGTAGTGTATCGTAATAGGTAACTTAATGGTGATATTTTTTGATTTGTATTGAGAAGCCGACCATACATATCCAGACACAACCACAAGCACTTAGAAATCTTACAATCTTACCTGTATGTAACCAGTTGTATGTAGTCGCTCCGGAAGCTGATGGTCTCATGCTTAATGCTTATTTTTGAAGCTTATTTTTTACAGACCTGTAAACCTTTATGCATGAGTGCAGGAGGTATGTTTAATTTAAATAAAAATTCAGTTTTTTTTAATTGACCGCAGACGCATCGAATTAAAAAAAGGTGAAAAATAATTTAAAAAAAACATCAACTTTAGTATTTATTACTTGATATTATTCGTTTCAAATAAGTCTTCTTAAACGATCTTGCGGGTGTACCTATAAGGAAAGTCCCAAATATTCCTAAAGTCCTCACACTGTACCACTACGCTAGCTTCCTTCAACTCCCACCCAATTTAATAAGCCCTCAGAATGGTCACCATTACTTTCCCCTAATGTCAGATAGTGGCACAAGGTGGCGCTAGCGGCAATTCAAGAAATAAACAAATAACAAAGGCGCGTTTAATCTCGGATCTAGCGAGGACATTTTGACCACTCGCCCTCTGTTCAGCTTCTATTACGTATGTGTACTACGTATGAAATAGAAACTTAGAAGAAAACAAATATGAAATCACCACTGAAATGGTTTTCTTGTCCTGAAGACCTAACTTCGTCAATGATTTTAATTTTTCTGTAAAACAAAGCATTTTATAAACATTTTTAACTCATAATTGCTATCATCTACATCGTTATCACATGTAACTGCGCCACAGATTACACTAGTGCGCTCACTGTCAGCAATATCGCGTACATTTGCAATTTTGTTATTATAGTATAGTAAGACACTTTTGAAAAACAGTTAAGGAGAGCACTAAACTGTGCACTAAATACCCCATCTTACGACATAAGCTCCAGGCCTCCCAAATAATGGGGTCGTGCTCCCAACATTAAGTAAGTGCCTTAATTTTAATATCTAATTTTATCGATGCTCTTTTTCTTCTATTAAACAAAACGTCTTTACGATGTTAGCTTTATTTTTATATTTTTTTTACCCCAAAATTGCTATCATCTCTGTTGTTATCACACGTAACTGCGCCACGGACCGCAATAGTGCGCGCACTGGCAGCAATGTCGCGTACATTTGCCCTTTGTTGTTTCATTAAGCCGACAAGTGTTCTCCTGCTGACATATTAATTGTGAAATGAACGGACATACATAAGATAATAATAATAATAATAAATGCTTTCAGATAAGGCAGCGAGCAGGCACATAAACATCGCCGTTCCTGGTGTCGCTGGTGCTTTCGACACCTGTAATCCCGAAACCCTTTTAGTCGCCTCTTACGATCAGCCAGAGTATACACATATTCTGTATGACCCATTCGCTCCGAAAACAACGTAATTGTTAAAGACTTTAAAACTATTTTACAATTCATTATTCTCAGTTTCCACATCAAAGACCTTAAAAAGTGGTTTTGTTTGTTTTTGTGAGGAGGTCATTTTAAACTCTTCATATCCATTACAAAGTGCCAATACATCTTTGAACTAGGGATATTAAAAAATTTCAACATTCTCGTGCAGTGTAGAGAAGTACAAACACGTAGTCTCGGGAAACGGGCTTTCAGCTTTGTCAGTGGCGTAAAGAAGACCTAGAAAGCCCTATTTTGTGAAACTACTGATTTACCTTGCAGTGGCATATTTTTTGTCTAAGATTTGAGTAAACATTCTATGCTATTAACTGCGTGTTATAATTTACAGGCATCTTCTCTAATCTGCATCAGGTTGTAGAGTTTGACTTGAATTATTGTTATAGTTTTAACGACTTTTTAAGTGACAATTTTTTATATTGATAAGTACGTAAAGTTGCTTCTTTAATCAAAACTGTATGTTAAACTTATGCCCGTTTTCAGTAACGACGAACAAGCGAACTCTTTACTTAATAATACTTTTCCTTTTTTAACTTGATTAATATTATTCAGGGTTTTTTGATACTTTTAATCACAAAAACTATTGAAAAAAAAAGAATGTTGCAAACAATTTCGAACAAAACTCCAGAATGCTTGAAATTGCCATATCCATGATGCCGGACTGCCAATCGAATTCACGGCGAAATGGAAATTAGAATGACGAGTTTAAATTTCTGTTCTCGGTCTGGGTGTTTATATTTCTGGCTTTGTGTGTGTCCATGGTACCCACGACATATCTACCCTAATGTGGGGCTATGAGTGTGAAGCGTTATTTATTTGTCTACACTAATTTCAAATCCTTGGACAGCAGCGTTCACTTCTGGCTGACTAAGGCTCTACTTCTGTCGTAGTTGGATAATGGTACTTCTACCCCTTAGCAAGGCTTTGGCATCTCTCACAAAGCAGCCACTAAGTGGTTGTCGTGGTGCAGTCTGTTTGGAGACGAGATAGCTACCCGTTGTTCGCAACGGTGACAACTTGCTTGCGATTTGTTAGGGTATGGGGTAAAATGATTATCACTTTACCACCTTTAAAAAAGGTAACCTTTGAATGATACTTTTCCTTTTTTAACGTGATTAATACTATTCAGGGTTTTCTGATACTTACAATGACAAAAAATTTTGAAAAATAAATCTTGCGAACAATTTCGAACAAAACTCCAGAATGCTTGAAATTGCCATATCCATGTTCAGGGCCGCAGCGATCACTGGAAGTAACAGCATGTTCGTTAACTACTTTATTTCCGCAGTGGTTACCTTGCTGGACTGCCCATTGGAGGGTCCTAAGTTCGATTCCCGGCGAAGCAGAAATTTGAATGATGAGAGAGAAGATGATAAGACAAACACCCAGACTGAGAACAGATGTTTAAACTGTTCTTGGTCTGAATGTTTGTGTTTCTATCTTTGTGTGTGTCCATGGCTCCTACAACTCAGGAAATCCTTGCAGAAATACACAAGTATCAAAAAATTTGGTAGGTAGCAGAACATTAGTCCCTGTAGCTTCGGGATTAAGAATAGAACTATGGTATCCCCTGCCTGATCATAAGAGGCGACTAAAAGGGGGTTTCCGGGGTTGTAGGCGGTGAGTGGGAGCTCGGTATGTTCAGCCAACGGCCCAGGGTGTGTGCGTGGCCGCATACCGCCGTAAGCATCGGAGGGTGCAGGAGACGTCCACTCTCCAGAGCATGGGCCCGTTCTGGGGCGCCGCGCGTGGAGGACACCGTTGCGTTCCACTGGAGATCCCGGAGTCCTCCCCAAGCGCAGAGGTAGGCCACCGAGGGAATTTTAATGCGGTAAAAAAACCCACATAACCCGGTAACACCTCTCCCAAGGTGCCGGGTACCTTTTGAAGGTTTCTCCCCCGATACCGAAAAAAAGGTAGCAGAACATTCATCCACTTGATCGAAGAAACATATATATACCTACCTGCCACACCTTTCCACCAAAACACAATAGACTTCTTCACGGCAGAAGGACACTTATTAATGTAAACCTAATTTGTAAAATGTTTTAACCAAATAAATTTCTGCCGTACAAAACGCCAACCTTGAGGCTTCAGCTAAAGCGTGATCCATAACCAAAGGTCAGCGCACTTCCTGGAACCGTCGTAGATGATGGATGGCGCGAATGATTTATTCTAGCCATCAGCGAACCCTATTTATGCACTTATTGTGGAGGAAAAGCGATCATAATTCATAATGGGGCACGCCTCGAGGGATGAATGATCGCGATTTGAACAAATTATTAAAAGATTATAGTCTCATACAATGCTGTTACAATAGTGTATTTTTAAAAGAATGACAGAATCGCGATCTTTCAAGTTTTTACTCTCATTGATGTGACAGTACAAAATTATGTGTGAAATTATGGCTTTGAAATTTTGTAAAGAAGGTTTAAATGGTGAAAAATGTTATTTGAAATTTTTTGAGTAAAATATTAAAATCGCAATTGTGTTCTACCATAAACATTATTTTGTTGCTCGTACCGCGAGGAGTCTCTTTCGTTCGGAAACTAATGTTTTTAACCTGATTATATGTATAGTATACAAGGCTATTTATAATATCTTATTAAAGTAAAAGACCACGTGATGTTAAGTGATATCTGCAGCCCATGGACATCTACACATATATTCACGCAAGCCTGGGTTATCAGAGGCAACCCAACTGGGTTGCTACTCCAGTGACAGGTGTCGATGCCAACCTAAATAAAATTATGTTAGTAAGTCTATACGAGAAATCTGAGGCTACATCCGCTCCTGCATTCATACAGGACAAGCTACTGTAAGGTCTATGAGGGATGTAGAGGAAAAGCGGAAATCCGCCAAGCGATGTCACTGCCTGGGGACCGCGCTCCGAATGCCAACTTCGGACCGTTTGTACATATACTGAGATGCTAAGAAACTTCGGTAGCGTGATTCAGGATACGTCTTCTGATTGGCCAGTGTATTATGATGTATGTAACGTAGTACGTGGTAGTACTCTATTGTTTACAATGTTCGCTCCTTGCATCGTCTACTTGGTCAGTATTTTCGTGTGAGACGCGCGGTCATGTTACAGTCGCGCCGCTATAGCGTGTTAAAACTTCTCACAACTTGACCCACACCCCTAAGACCGGTCTGAAGCTCATTAGCCGAAAGATAATCAATCATTCAGAATTAACGCGCCGCCGAAAGCCTGCCCCGACTGTTTACAATTATACACACGATAAACGCGTCACTTTGTGCCTCCACTGTGCTTAATTCTGTACTTTTAATGGTAGCGGTTTCAACGTTATTGTTAGAATTTGATTAATAATATTGTTTGGTAAACTTGTGCGTATACTTAGTCCTTTTTTTCCATCTATCAGCTTGACAAAACTTTACACTTATAATTTAAGCAAGAAATTAGATGGAGAAGAGAGCTGTACTGCAATAATTGCTAAAGATATTGAGTAAAAAGGGAAGTTAATTATTGGACTGTTTATACGAATACATACGACAAACGTGTCACTTCGTGCCTCTGGGTAGACTTTTTTCGATAATACAACCTTCCAGCTGAGGCATTCCCAGTGGACTATAACATGGGGTTCTTCAAGAAAGCTGTAAAAAAAGCTCTCCTCCAAAGCCGGCAACGCTCGGGTGGCTCCCCTGGGGTTGCCCGTGTCCATAGGCGAAGGTGATCGCTTAACACCACGCGGCCCGTCTGCCTTTTTTCGGTTTAGTTATAAAAAATAATTTTTTTTTCAATGCTTCCTGAAAGTTCAAATTTTCTTTTCTTCTATCAACCCTAGGATGATTAGTGATGGATATAGGCCAACCTAACCTTAGTGATTTCACTTCTGGGTCATCTGATTTATTGGTAGCGGTTTCTTTGTTATTGTGAGAGTGTGATCTACATATGACTTCAAGCCATAATGATAATCGTTTATTGTCGAAATATGGTACATATTAAGGATGAAGGCCAGGGTTAAAGTTGTGTAGATGACTTAAAACTGCACAACAATTATGGTCATGGCCTTGCCTTGCAAGCTATTGCCTACTCCATTTAAATAAAGTAAATAATAAAATGCCATTGTATATAAAAAATCCTTTTCATACAAAAAAATTCAAGCAGAAACTTACTTCAGCCTCTTTAAGAGTGAGAAGTTAGAAGATGGTAGCAAATACCACGAGGTTAATTCATAGAAATCTTAACTACGACTTCAATTTTTACAGCAAATATGACAATTATGCAAGTAGTGTTGGCTCTGAACGCGCTGAGAAAATCCTCGCCCAGATAATAATGCAAATGATGGGAGCTGCACTGATGAGAACACTCAGTTTTCTTACTATAAGCTTTGTGTTTTACATTATGTTCGTTTAGGAACAATACTTAATATTTATAATTTAAGATAGGAAAAAATTGAGGCAGAAGAGACCTACCTATACTGAGAGAAGAAGAACTGCTAAAGATAATGGGTAAAAAGACAAATTTACTTTTCGACTGTTTACAATTACATATACGAGTACACACAGTAAACGCGGCACTTTGTGCCTCTATTGTGCTCATTTCTGTGCTTTTAATGTAGTTGTTGTTAGAATTTGTTTGATAATATTGTTTTTCAATACTTTCTGAATGCATAAAATTTTATTTTCTTCTATCAATTCTAGGAAGACTGGTGATAGATATAGGCCAGCCAGATATTTGCCATTTAATTACGAGAATTAACTAAATTTTTATTTAAAATTTACGTTTGAAGATATTAAGTATTTATATTAAGGGTTAATAACTGATTAATAAATTCAAACCAAAAAAACTTGAATTTCATAAAGTTTTACCTACGTATTACTAAATTCCCTTTACCACTAAAGCCAAGACAAAGAAAATTATTTAAAAAATGAAAAGAGAAGGGTAAATATTGATAATTTGTAGTATTCAGAGTGAGAAATAAATCAAAAGGTTGTTAAAACATTAACCTCCATATTTAATTTAACATTGAATAATTCTATTTGAAAAAGGAAAAAAGTTAAAAAGATTATTTCAAAGCTACATAGGCTACGTAGTCTTAAGCTACGAATAAGCTGCAATCCGAAGCCTCTTTAGCTTGGCGCTTTGTTGGAGTTTATCTTAATGTTTAAATAGATAGTATATATAATTCGAATACTTATATGCATATAAATAATAACGCATGAGACTCACCCATCTCACACTCGACCGCACCCGTTTGTTGAGCTGCGTAGGTTGCTTGCGTTCTACACCAGCCATCAAGACATATGCGCTTTGTCTCTACATGTAGATTATAATCTTAATATATATATATATATATATATATATATATATATATATAAAGTAAAGGGTTTTCTTTGTACGTAAAGACACGGTTTTCTCTATTATCATTAACTCCAATCAACTTCCCGCTGGGGTGGTAAATACCCCTTAGTACGTAGATGATAGTAAGGGAGTTTGATCGCGGTGGGTGGAAGTGGGTGGAAAAATCTGAAAAAAAAATATCTGTACTTTTCTAACCAATATTTTCTAACTTCTGGGTGGATCTCAAAATTTCTGGGATGATCTAGCAACTATTTTAATTTTAATTTTATTGAGAATGTTCGAGAAAGTTCCAGAAACTTCTCGAATCATTTGGATTTTTTTAAATGGCTGCAACCCTTTTTGCGTCCCACTGCTGGGCACGGGTCTCTCCCCTTATTGGGGAGGCCTGGAGCTTACTCCACCACGCTGCTCCAATGCGGGTTGGTGGAGGGATTTTTTTAAATAATTTTAATTAATTGAGAATATTCGAGAAAGCTTCTCAAATGATCTGGATTTTTTTTAAATAATTGTGGGTAATATTTTTTTGAATGATCTGGAGATTTTTAAAATAATTGCAAATTTTGTTTATTAATTGAAAATATTCGAGAAAGTTCCAGAAACTTCTCGAATGATCTGAAGATTTTTAAAATAATTGCAAACTGTTTAATTTAATTGAGAATGTCCGAGATAGTTCCAGAAATATCTCAAACGATCTGGAAAATCCTACTAATATTATAAACGCAAAAGTTTGTAAGTATGGGTGTTCGTTACTCTCACGTAAAAACTACTGAATGGATTTAAATGAAACTTTACAATAATATAGCTTATACATCAGAATAGCAATTTATAAAGATATTGTGTGAATTGTCCAAAATATGACGATGATAAGTGTCAAGTAAGTAGGAAAAAATCTATTATCTGCGAGCTATTCTGACGTGCGCTGCCAAAACCGCTAGAGTTACACATTCGTAATGTAAGTATGATGGAAATGTTTATATTAAATAGTCCTACAAAAAAGCCGGTCCAAGGCACTTCAGAAGCGACTTCACTTTATGCTAATGATCCTCTCTAACGCGGATGAAACCGCGGGGCACAGCTAGTTAATCTATGTAAAATACAAAGCATATCGTTAAAAAGCTGAGTATTATCTCATCATTTGCATTATTATCTGCAGCGAGGACTATCTGCTCAGCGCGATCCGTGCCAACACTACTTACAAAATTGTTATATCTGCTGTAAAAATTAAAGTCATCGTTAAGATTTCTGTAAATTGACTAGGTTACATTTGCTTCTAGCTTTTATTTTTACCTCTCATTCTGTTTGGACATTTTTAATGAAAAAGATGATATACCTAAATAGAATTTCATTTTTAATACAATAACATTATACATTCTTTTACTGTTTTTAAATGAAGTAGCAAATCAGTTTGCATGCAAGAGACCCAGGATGTTAAGCTGCAGCCCATGGGCGATATCAAATTTGGCTACAACTCTTTTTGCGTCCCACTGCTGGGCACGGGTCTCTCCCCATTATTAGGGAGGCCTGGAGCTTACTCCACCACGCTGCTCCAATGCGGGTTGGTGGATATTCGGATTAGTGGCCGACCCGCTGTCGGATGTTTTCAAACCGCCCATAAGGCCTCCGAACCTTATTAAGGCCTTATGGTCCATGCACAATGTGCCTTCTAATTATACAACTAGTGTGTCTGTGTGTGTCGGTGTCAGAATTGACGGTGCATAGAAAATGACGTTGTTAATTGAAATCGACATGTTTAGAAATGTATGCGACAAAATTAAAATGTGTGCGTTCTTCCCCCGCACCAGATTTGGCACAAAAATTATGTATCGAATCGAGGCGCTATGCCGTCTCGAGTGAAGGGTGAGTCAGTAACTTTGATGCTCTAAGTCTATGACCGTCCTTATACTTGTATTTCTTTAGAAACTTTTCATTTCCATTCGCATTGCAGCTTACAATGGGATAATCTTCAATAAGCAGAGCCACGCTTAAATCGGTAGTTTGTAAAGCTACGGCTTACAGCTTACTCGCAGCTTAAAGCTTTTATAACTTCGCTTGCTTATCAAGCTTATAAACTATGAGATAATCTAAGCGAATTTGCTTACTACAAATATGTAATGACTTTAGTAGTCAATATTTTTTAAGAAATCTTTGAGGTTCTTTTGTAGTGTGAAACCTTTTTCCAATGAGAACTACGTTTAAATTTAAAGTAGTTTACAAAGCTTCGGATTACTGCTTATTCATAGACTCGGGTGCGATTTTCTGGTATGCAATACTTATACTGGTTTTTTTAAAACTTTTTTTATGTTCCACTGCTTGGCATAGGTGTCCTCTCACAATTGAGAGGGATTTAGGCTATAGTCCACCACGCCTAACTGCGGATTGGTGGACTTCATGCTTTCGAGAAATTATGAATTACTGTCAGGCATGGCATGTAATTAAATATCACGATATTTTCCATCATCGTAGAGCAGCGATAAATGCGCAAATTACAAATTTCTTTGTCAAAGGGCGCACCTTTAATCGACCGATCGACAATAGAAAAAAAATACAATTTTTATTTTAAAAATTCAAATTCGAATATCTTGAAAACGTTTGAGTTTTGTGTACAGCGTTTTATGGTAGAATCAGTCAGAAATAGTGAGAACTACAACCCCTTCAAGGATCTAAGTAGGTCGACTTATCATGTAACCCTGTATAAATAATATATAAATGCAATATTTATTTGTTATGGCCGAACATAAACAGAATAAACTATATCTAATTAATTAGGTATTAATTAATTAGCACCGCAAATATTCGTCTGTTACGAAGAATTATGAATTTGCGGCGCTTGCGATAGAAACTATGGGTCCATGGTCGGCTGACATGAAAACATTCATGCAAGACATGTCGACCAGACTGATTCTAGCCTCGGGTGACCAGAGGGCTGGCAGCTATTTTTCGCAAAAAATTAGCTTATTAGTTCAGAGGGGAAATGCTGCCAGCGTTCTGGGCACAATGCCACAAGCGCAACTTTTGGATGGGGTTTTCTTTTTATAGTTAATTTTTTTAGTTTCTATTATTAATTTTAGTTTATTAAGTTTTTTTTATGATAATGATGTTTTTTTATGATATAACTGAAACGTGGCTCTAGTATTCCTCTATCCATCATTTTATTTATTATATTAGTCATAAAAATCTATGTAAATATTGAGATAGGGTAAATTTAAAATGTTAAACATCCTTGCAAATTCCAATTTACGAGTGTGGTTGGATTATCTTTAAGTGTATGACTTTGCCTTAAGCATTCGCTTACAAAGCTCTAGATTAACTCTTGGAGCATATTCAAGTATGAATAGAACTTAGCTCGGGAACTAAACGCGGATTCGTGATTCTCAAATATGTATTTTTAAGTCTGTTTTTCTTTTCAAGTATTTGTAGTTAAATATTTCATAGTATTGCACTTATATTTAAGCCCAAGATAATATTTCCATAAAGTTTTACAAAAACGCAAATTTTACAAAAATCTAATCCTAAATTCTTTTATTTAGAAGAAAATCGGATAAGAATTAGTAGAGTGATATACAAACTTTGGCATGAGAATTGATCAAATAAAATGCTTCGACTGAGCCAATAAAATATATTAGTCAATATCCCAACCAGCCACTTTGTTATCCGATCACCGAAATACTAAATAAATAGGTTAGGTAAATGAAAATAGAATATTAAAATCAATACAAAAGGTTATTGAAAAATAACTTACAAATTTACTTACAACGAACAAAATAATTGTTTATATAAATATAATTAAGGTAAGTAAATTATTGTTACCATTCATAAGTAGAATATGTACCTTCTACACTACATTGGCCGCGGCCTCGGTCCACCGTGAATTATTAATACGTATTTTTAAAATTTGCAATTATGCTCTAACTATACTATCAATTCATGACTCACAAGGACATTTATTCCACGAAATACTATTATTTTCATTTATTTTCATGATTTATCATGTCGTAGAATGTAAATAAAAAGTACTACCCACTTAGAATCATAAGAATGGTAAAAAATGAGAAGATATCCCATATTTTTTAATGGTGGTTAATCCATTACTTTTCGGTATTTCGGTAGAATAACCCCATATCGGTACAGAAACCGTAAAATCGTAGATTCGAAACCACTGCCTACAAAATATTTTAATAGTATTAAATTCTATTACAACGTTTATAACATTGGAACATTCCTGCCGCTCTCAGGCCAGCAGGAGTTCTCGAGAACGTCATCCCGTCGCGTCCAATCGGTTCCCGCGGTAGCAGCGCGTGACAGCGGCGCCTTTGATCTTTTAGGGCTGGCAGAAACAAGATATAATTATCATTTTTAACTTTTACTATACGTAAGTTAATAATAATAATAAAGCTTCTCCATCAACCCGCATTGGAGTGGAGCTTAATCCACCAAACCACCAAATTATGGGGATAAACCCATGCCCAGCAGAGGGATACAACACAATCGCCCGAGTAGTATTGGGCGAATATGTCCTTCTTCATGACTAGTTTCCATCGTCACCCCAAGGCCACCAGCAGGAGTTCCTGAAAAGGATTAGTTAGAAAATTGTTGGGGATTCCCGATAAAGACACAGTAAGCAATCCATTATTATTATTTGAGTTGGTGGAGAAGGTACAAACCTAAGGCCACTGCGACCAGTAAATGATCTATGCCTGGTTCCGAAGCAAACCATATAACTCTCATTGATTTTTAAATTTAAATGGCAAATTTCAAGTAGTATTTATGTTAACATACAAACATAAACTGGTCTGACAAGATCTGCTACTTCGGAGGCTGATCGTAGCCTTTATATAAGTCGATTTCAGTTTAGGAGGCTTGATTTTAGTTTGGGGCAAGTGCGTGCTGAAATTTTGGAGGAGGTTTTAGGCTAAAGTTTTTTTAATTACTCGTACGTCGTATCGCGCCTGGTTTGGGGGGACGGCTGATTTTAGTTTGGAGGAATTATGGTGAACTGGGTGAAACCGAATTGTTTTGTGTGGAGCTTGATCCGCTAGTGCTGGCTGGCAACCTCAACAGAATTGCTTGATTAGAAAATTATTGTTAAGGTTTTGTACAACCCTAATGTAAACATGTTGTCTTCGGTTACCGCTGGCGTGAAGCGAGCCGCCTACTTACCGACTATCTGATAGGCCGAAGGAAATCTTGTTAGATACGTCGTTTCTTCATTATCTCTATAAAAAATATGTTTGATATCAAGTTAAATGGAACGAGTCGTTTGTAATATGGTCGTTGAAATGAGTTGTCTAGGCTTCATTTTTAAATTCTATCCTTCCTACTAATATTATAAACGCGAAAATTTGTAAGTATGGATGTTTGTTACTCTTTCACGTAAAAACTACTGAATGGATTTTAATGAAACTTTACAGTAATATAGCTTATACATCAGAATAATACATAGGCTATAATTTATAAAGACATTGTGTGAATTGTCCAAAATATGACGATAAGTTTTAATTTTTTAATTTATTTATTTAATTTATTTATTTAATACATACATAGGCTTAAAACTAACATAACAGGTAGCCCCAAGTCGTTAGTGCACCTAATTCCCTACATTATTACAATAATGCATTATTATTTTTTCTAAATGTCATCACAAACGGCTATAAAGCAATAATAATAATAAAATTAAAAAAGTCATGCAAATATCAATGGATTATAAGATTATACTTAAAATTAAATGATTAAAAACAATGTCACAAATTAAATTAACAATAAAAACAATAATTCAATGTCAACATGAGTAGGTATCGTCAAAAAGTCAAAGATAAATCAGTTAAAAAATTAAAAAAATTGAAACAAAGCAATACATAATTCCATGTCATCAAATAAAGATTAAAAATTAAATATTATTACATGTCACAATTACAAAATAAATACAATTAATTTGATGCAACACTATAAACGACCCTCGTGAACTCATTCAGTGTACAGCTGAATATGTCAATACGGTCCGCCACCGCGTTAAGCATGCGCAGCGCTCGCGTGAGCGGCGCCTCGCGCAGCAAGTTAGTGCGCGCGCGCGGCAACGCCAGCAGCGGAACACGCCGACGCCGCCCTACCGCGTCATCCGGCACACACAGCTTAATCTCTTCTAGGATGGCTGGACTTTCAATTTTCCCTCGTAGTACCTTGAAGAGGTACTTGGCGAGGAAAACTTCACGTCTCGTGTCCAGTTTACTATATCCCACCATGCCGAGCACAAACAAAGTGGGATACAGCAGTGGATACCCAGGATACACACCATACAATTTTGAGTACAGGAACCGACAGAATTTGTTTTGGATGCGTTCCAGCATTGATTTGTACTTGATCTCACTAGGAGCCCATATAACCGAATTATACTCTAAGTGACTTTTTACCAATGCTTCATATAAGGCACGCAGAGCACTAAAGTTGGTAAAAGCGCCTGATTGCCTTAATATGAAGCCAAGGTTTCTGTACGCTTTTTTGCATACTTCGGTTATATGCTCTCGGAAGTGAAGATCAGCGGTAAATCGGACACCCAGATCCCTAACCTCCGTAACGCGCTGCAACGGCTCACCGTTAATGTGGTACAGATGGTGCCGCGGAGCGCGAGCTCGGCTGAATGATAGAACGGAGCACTTAGCCACGTTGAAGTACAGCTTGTTCTCGTGACTCCATTCTACTATCCTATCTATGTCTCGTTGTAAGCTAGCATGGTCGGAAATATCACCCACTTCGCGAAACAATTTCAGGTCGTCAGCAAATAGGAGGCATGTTGACTCATGGATCACCTCCGGCAAGTCATTGATCATAATGACAAACTGGAGGGGGCCCAAATTGCTGCCTTGGCTGACGCCTGATCTTGTTGGGTACTCGTCCGAATGACATCCGCCACAGTCGACATACTGACGCCTGTCCCGCAAGTAGCTGGCGAAAAATGCTAGCGTATGTGGCGTGCAACCTACGCCGGCCAGCTTTGCGAGCAGGACGTCGTTATCGACTGTATCGAATGCCTTCCTGAAGTCGAAGTAGGCGACATCCAACTGCCGCCCGGCATCGAGCGCCGGCACAACCCGCGACATTAACTGTAACAAGTTCCCTGCGGTCCCCCGCCCAGGACGGAAGCCGTGCTGGGCGTCGGACAACTGGGATCTAACTTGAGCATGCAACGAGTTATGAATGGCGGACTCGAATACCTTGGCTGGAGTACACAGAAGAGCGATCGGTCTGTAATCACCCGGCTCCGGCCCCCCCCTTCCCTTCGGCACTGGCACCACCCGGGTGATTTTCCAACTGTCGGGAAAGGTCGCAGACGCTAGGCAGACGTTAAAGACGTGTAGTAGAGGCTCCTCCAATGCGGAACGACAGTCCTTGAAAATAAAAGGCGGGATGCCGTCGGGCCCTACTGAACGCTTCGGCGGGAGCCGTGCAAGCGCGCGACGCACATCCGCCAGCTCCAGGCGCTTCACCTGCACGCGAGCAGCGCCCCCCACTGCCCCCGCCGCCGCGCTACACGCCGATACATCCAGTCGTGCCGGTTCTGGGCTGTACACAGAATAAAAGAAGTGCGCAAACCTTTCTGCGCATTCCTGGTCCGAGAGTGTTTGCCCATTGTGGATTAACTTACTTTGGCGCGTGTTGCCCCTCTTTGATCGAATGAAATCCCAAAAAGATTTTGGATCAGAAGCCAGCTGGTCTTGCACACGGTCTCGATGCCGGTCGCGAGCCACCACGATATCGGATTTCACTTTTGCCCTGCATTCAGAGAACGCATCATAATCGCATCGTGCTTTACTTGCTTTGTACGTTTTATGAAGCTGGTATTTTTGTTGGATGCCTTTTATTATTTCTGCAGTGTACCACACTGGATACGTATATCTGGTACCATTTGCCGTGTTTCGTGTTTTGAGGGGAACACAATCACAAAAAACGCTATTAATTTTTTCATAAAAATAATCTAACACCATGTCAGGATTATTTATAGCATAAAAGTCACTCCAGTCTATATTCATTAGTGACCAATACATCTGGTGAAAATCAGCTTTATAAAAATTCCACTGCCTACACGATATGTGTTGACTTTGTCCACCAAAGCGGGCTGAAGGCGCGGACAGTGGCGCGGATAGGGGGGCAGCGGCGAGGGTGATGGTGACAGCGAGCGGCGGGTGATATGCGTCCACTGGCTCGAGAGCCTCGTCCGCCGCCGCCACCGACACTCCGCCGCCACGCCCGCTCAGCACCAGGTCCAGCTGCCTGCCACTACAGTTAGGAACTGCATTGCACTGAACGAGTTCACCGAAGGCTACAAAGTATTCATAATGATTGCATACTACATTATTACTCGAATGTAAATTGAAATCACCGAGTATCAAAACATTGTTTTTATATCTAACACATATATTTTCTAATAAATTAAACATTACAACGTAGTCAACTTCATCAGTTTTAGGTGGAATGTACACCACACAGCAAGTGAACAGAAATCTGTTACGTACATACACAGACGCACACACCAGTTCAAAGTTGTACCTGTCTATGTCAACATCGTCCGGTAGTTGCAGTTGCTGCAAGAGGAACCGCGGCGCGGCCGCCAGCAGCACCCCTCCCTGTCAAGTAAGTAGGAAAAAATCTACCATTTGCGAGCTATTCTTTCGTGCGCTGCCAAAACCGCAAGGTAGAGTTACACATACGTAATGTAGGATGGAAATGTTTATTTTAAATAGTACAAAAAAGCCGGTCCAGCGGCACTTCAGAAGGGACTTCACTTTATGCTAATGATCCTCTCTAACGCGGGTGATACCGCGGGGCGCAGCTAGTTAAAGATAAATGCCCGTTTTTGACTAGTAATTTAGGGCAATGCATCAAAACATAATAGGTTGGTCCTATCTTATGAGCCAAATCTTTTGATAGTTTTGTTCGTCCATCTACAATTTGAGAGACCGTCACATGCACACGTGTTTAGGGGCACTTAGGAACTACACCATCCCAAGGGCGTCGTAATTTTAAGTAACGTAGTTAGTCATGATTTAAGGATTAGTGCAACGTTTTTTTCCTCTAAGCAACTCCTAAATATTTAAGCATCTGATTGTTGCAAAAATACCGAATACCTTTCTAACTATAAAATTATAGCATTCAATATAACGTATAACCCAATAATATCATTAAAAGTAACGTTTCACCCTTTGTCGTGGGTGCTATGGACACACACAAACAGAAACACAAACACCCAGAGTGTTTGTGTTTCTGTGTCCCGAGGACAGAAATTTTGAAGTCATCATTCAAAATTCCGCCTTGCCGGGAATCGAACCTGGGACCCTCCGATCGGCAGTCCGGCATTATAACCATTACGTACCGTAAGTCGTCATAGTTAGTTGGTTAGTTATTAACTTTTCTATTTAAAATATTGGATGTAGTAGCAAAGTGAGCTCTAGTCCACGTAGTATTTAGTCCCTGTAGCTTCGGGATTAAGAATAGAGCTACGGTATCCCCTGCCTGATCGTAAGAGGCGACTAAAAGGGGTCTTCCGGAGTTATGGACGGTGAGAGTGGGAGCTCGGTCCGTCCAGCCAGCAGCCCTAGGAAGGACGGCGGTGTGCGCGTGACCGCATGCCGCCGTAAGCATCGGAAGGTGCAGGAGAGCAGATTTGTTCTCCCGCGAATGGGCCCGTTCTGGGGCGCCGCGCGTGGAGGACACCGGTGCGTTCCACAGGAGATCCCGGAGTCCTCCCCAAGCGCAGATGCAAGCCACCGTGGGGGTTTCAGTGCGGTACAAATCCCACATAACCCGGTATTCTCTCACAAGGCACCGGGTACCTTTTGAAGGTTTCCCCCCCAATACCAAAAAAAGGCCACATAGTTAGTGGTCGATGTAGCCAATGGATATCTACACACAATCTCAAGCAAGCCTGGGTGTTGCCTGAGGCTGATAGCCGCCTCATACGATATATCCATATTCTTTTAGGAAATGCAACAACAATGATCTTATTTTCCATAATTTTATGCAAGATAATCAAAAATCTTCGAATAATTAATAATAAAATACGAGTAGAATAAGAAAAACAATAAAAAGGATTATATATACAAAAATAGGTGAGATAAGTTTAACGAAGTAATAAATTAACCTTGACCAAAAATTAAAAAAAACAGTCACAAAACAGAAAACTAAGAATTTAAAATAACAAGGCATAATAGATATGAATAACAATTGCTAATTCGAGTTTAAAAATTTGAACAAATGATAAAAAATGACTCAAAAATTGTACTTTAACAAAGTAACAAAAACACAATAGTAATTTCTAAGAGAAATTATCTCCATTTTTTAAAACATTCTCCATGATTTACAAACTGTTAAGCCTATTCTCCTACTAACAAGTCGATAAAGACTAAACCCTATCTTAGAATCTCAAATCACCTCAAATCTGACAATTGTAATCTTCACATTTGAATGGCTTAACAATAAGCTAAAAAGTTTAAAAAGTAACTTTAAAAAGAAATCCTCATTCACTACTTAACAGATAAGCCTTGAACAAAAAAGCTTACCACCATCATAAAAGAAAAAAGGAATTACTTAACAATACTTCGAAGCGAAAGATTATAAAAATTGCGATGACTACCACAATTACGTTTTTCATTTCACGAAGTCTTTCTCTATAGTCTTTAAAATCAGGGTGATAAGAGTGAAAACTGATTAATTTTTGTCGTTCCGCTAACCCTACAATGACTTTACCATTCTATTGGTCGAGTAAACAATGAAAGTGCATTTTTTACCCCCGCGCCGCCGGTGGTCCCACACAAAGACCCCGTAAAGATTCCCGAAATTGAAAAGCAAAACAAACCTCTACCTGAGATGATTACGTAATTGCAGCTTAGGGTTCGTTTATAGGGAGGACTATTTCCTGAATCGATAATCTTGCTTATAAATATTAGTGGCTATTTTTGGAATATTATTGTTGGGAACCCGTATTTTATATAAGAATGATCAACCAAAAAGAACCAGGTTTAGGTAGTTCATAATATGTAGTTCATTTTAAGTTAAAATTTACATGAAATTATTTTATACTAGCCTTCCGCCAGCGGCTTCGCCCGCGTGGACCCGTTTAATGGGTCCCCGTAGGATAAAAAACAGCCTATGTGCTATTTCAGGCTTCATTGCTAAAGCATATTAAAATCATAGGTGTTTAGCCAGTTGCTTCAACCGCGTTGACCCTATTACCCGTTTTCACGTAGGATTGAAGCATTTTTCCGGGGTAAAAAGTAGCTTATTTTACTCAAGGTGAATGTAGCTTTCTAATGATGAAAGAATTTTTGAAATCGGAACAGTAGTTTTTGTGTTTATTCAATACAAACATACAAAAATCCATGTAAATTTCCACTTAAATGTAAAATTCATATAAAGTATTGCCAAGTCGAGTGCATATGGCTTACTGTGCAAAAGGTAGCAAACGTCACGTAGAGCCAAGTTCCTGAATCAGTGTAGTTCGAAGTCAACCAGCCCTTACTTCACCAATTCTTCATCTTAGTCAAAATGTGTGGCTTCGTCGTTTCATTAGCGTTATGAAAGCGTTCATTGGTTTTGTGTTATTCAATTATCTATTTTCTGAAATAATGTAGTACACCATATACGAGTACACTTAATACAGTTACCAAGATTTTTCCTGTCAATTCGCCTGTTTTTAAAAACTCTTTCTTATAATCAGTAATAATATTTTTAACATTAGGTAATGAAACGTTTTTCTTTTAATGTAGTTTATTTCCGAAAAATATTTTACATAAGTAGTGATAGTTATGCAATGTTCAAGTTTTCAAGACATGAGAAAAAAAGCAGAAGCCCTCATTGTCAATCATCAATTTTATTTTCTGTTATTGACGTAGCTCATACAATCCATTCCCTACATACAATAAGATGCAGATATTGTAGACAGTTGTCGCCACGGAAACACTGTGCCGTATGACCAGACACAGAAATATTTGAGAGTGCAAAGAAAAGCCGCGGATCACTGCCATGTTTTTACATCATAGTAATTGTCGCGGCGGTTTCCGAACAATGTTCCAGCGCGGCAGCGGGTCGCTGTCGTACTGTTAGAGGGTGCTGTTCGAGAGTCTTTTTAAAAAACAATTTTTTAATCACTTAATTAATTTTATTCACTTTTACTTATAATTAATGATTGGAAATAGTAGAGACAGAGAAACAGCGAAATAGTAAAAAGACGGATGGTTCTCATGAGAGTTAGGAGCAGACTGAATCCTGGTGGGCACTAGCTACACTTGGTTGAAAGGTGCGGAGTCAGCACCTTTCGGTGGTGTCAGGGATAACCCTTACAGTAACCATTTATAACAACCCCCTGCTTGAGAGAAAACTTACGCCTGAAAGCGAAGTTTTCAGTGAATTCGAATACGCGGCTGAGGGTCAAGTTGGATCTCCTCAGGAACTGGGTCTTGACTTTGACCTTGAGAATCAGGGGTAGAATTAGATTTAAATTTAAGGTTAAAAACCATACGTCTTTTATAACAAAAGTAGTAAATGACAAAAATTACAAAAAGAAATATAAAGACATACAAAATTATAGAATTATGGGTAAATTCAGGAATAGAATCGTTTTCTAATTTTAACTTTTCTATAATTTGTAACAAATCATCAGCTTTAGTATCAATTTGTTTTAATCGATGCAAATCTAAGTCAGGAAGTCTAGTATACATACTTCAACTCAGTTGTGCGCGCGGCGCTATGTGTGCGTGGGCTAGTAATTATGCAGCTTTAATTTGTGTGACAGTGACGCGGCCGTGATTTTCCGAACAACTTCACTGTACCTCTTGTCACGCACACAAAGTCACTGTGTATATACAGGTTTACCCATACATAGCGCCGCGCGCACAACTGAGTTGAAGTATCTATAACAGGATTATTATACTTAAATTGTTTAAATCTTGCAAGATTACAACAGGAATCATTTATAAGATTAAAATCAGAATAAACATGGTTAATAAGTTTATATGTAGGATTTCGTTTAGATATCAATTTGACATTTTCACACAGACCAATACAATCAGGTTTTAGAGTCAGAATACCTGTTCCTGAAATGGTGTATTCTTTTATTTCATTTCGACATTCTACAATTAATTTTGTTGGTTCGGAATGAGTAAATATCCATTTGTTATTATCTAATGATTGCCAAATTTTAGTATTACCATGTAAGAAATTAGTTTTACATTGTTCAGGCAATGATTTAAGAACTTTAGTTAATATTTCAGTTTCACATATAGGATAATCTCGAACATTATATTCATTGAGTTGTTTACACATAAAAGTTTCAGAATTTACATTCTTACAATTTGATAAATCATTTAATATTATATATTTTGATTTATCCTCATTAAGGGCCACATATGTAGTTGTGGGTAC
Source organism: Pyrgus malvae (assembly GCA_911387765.1). Taxonomy (NCBI): domain Eukaryota; kingdom Metazoa; phylum Arthropoda; class Insecta; order Lepidoptera; family Hesperiidae; genus Pyrgus; species Pyrgus malvae. The sequence goes on along the minus strand of OU426950.1, from coordinate 27,685,883 downwards.
AATTAATGCATAGGATTTGTAACTTGTTACATTATGAGGTACTGGAATAGGAATATTTTTATAAAGATTATATTTATTTATATACAGTAAAGGAATCTTAAGACTGAAAACTAACTTACTATCAATAATATACGTAACAATTTCAGAAAGATTAATTAATACATTTATATTGTCAAGTTCTAAATTAACAACGAATTCTGTGTATTTAGGGAGATACTTAACGTTATTTACTAAATCAGTATATAATTCATTTGGAGTTACAATTGATGGATGTAAGGTATTAGTTTTTGCAAATAATACAGAATTAATAACATCTTCTAACCTATATGATAAACTTAACAAAGAGGAATGTATAACACTAAAAGTACCATGAATAGTAGATCTTAACATAAGTGAACTAGTAATTGAAGTTAGATTATGAACATATGACGATAGGCTTTCAAGCATTACATTTAGTTTCTTTTCGTTATTGTTTATATCTGTTATTGATTTATTAAAATTAGAAATAGCAGATTTGGAAAGTATAATATTATCTGTTACAAGATCTAGTAATTTTTTATTGCCATTCTTCAAAGTTTGGATGGCATTATCATATTTGATTGCGTCATCTTCATCCATAGTGCCAAACACATGTTTAAAGATTGTGCCGATACCGGAAATCCACGCGGATCTCTTAGATCTAGAAGGGATGAGATGTGCAATAGAAAAATAGTCTCTTGCAATTTCTTCATACATAGAAATAAGAGGCTGGAAAGCATTTTGACATTCATATTCTTTCAATGCATCAGTTTGGGTACAGAGGTAATGTGCAGAATCCAATGCGTTTTTAATATTTTCGATGTGGGGCTTTATGTAGTTTATTTCTACCGGCATTAAAACGTGCATATAGTCGTTAATTAATTTTAGAGAACCAGAGGGGTTGAAGTATATTCCGGGGCTTTCCGTGATTTGTTCTATAGTTTTTACTTCTTGAGAATGAACTACACCGAAGCATAATATTGGGCTGTAAAGAAAAATAGAATACTATTTAGTTTTAATATAAAAGCTAACGTTAATGAACTAGACTTAGAATTATTTATATGTATATAATAGGATTAGGAAATAATAGGATCTCTTGACGCTAGCTTTACCTCATCGTAGTGATGCTTAACATGGCGTCTATTGATGAGAAGAGACAATGTATGGTTTCCATGAATTTTCACGACTTTGTAAGGTCCTTTCCATATAGGGGAGAGGGCTTTGCGGAGTCTGACGTGATTCTTGAGGTAGACCATATCGCCAACCTTGTAAATAACTGGACGTGATCTTTGATCGTAATAGGTTTTGGATATCGCCTTTGATTTGGAAATGTTTTCAATTGCCTTTTGCCGAGAGATTTTGAGACGGTGATTCAACATTTTTATATATTCTAGGTAAGTACCTGTCGGTTGGAGTTCATATATGGAGTCAGGTAAGTAAGGTTTGTGACCGAAAACAAGTTCGTAAGGTGTGAATTTAGTAGTTGTATGTACATTAGTATTGTAGGATAGCATTGCGGTGTATACATATTTATGCCAGTCGGTTTGGTTATCATTTACATAGGATTTGAGGTATTCCTTAAGTGTCGAATGGCTTCTTTCAAGAGCGCCTTGTGTTTGAGGATGATAGGGTGATGACCACAGTTGTTTTATTTTTAAGAATTCGCAAGTTTTCTTAAACAGATCTGCGGTAAAGTTTGGTCCTTGATCTGTGAGAATCATTTTGGGAATACCAAAGAGGGATATAAAATGGACTAAGCATTCACAGCTTTCTTCGGCTGAGGCATTGGAAATGGGGTAAGCAGTGGAATATTTCGTCAGGTCATCTTGCAGGGTAAGTATATATTTAAGGTTGATTTGACCAGCTTCAGGGAGTGGACCTACGAGATCTAAGCTAATTCTTTCAAAAGGTGCTGTTGCTGTGGACGTTATTTGCATAGGTGATCGGTTAACTTGACGAAGGGCTTTATTTACTTGACATTGGGCACATTTTTTTACGTAATTCTCAATGTCAGATTTCATTTTCTTCCAATGATATCTTTCTTTTATGCGATTATACATTCTAGAGGAGCCTACGTGTCCAGCAATGGGTAAGTCATGATTTTCTTTAAGGATTTTGGAGATTTCATTTTGTGTCGGGAAAATCATAGTATTTCTGTATATATGTATTGTTATATTCGTATTATGAAATAGATAGGCTAGTATATTATAAATTTTTGTATATGAAGGTTTAACAAAAGGGTCATTAAAATCAGATATGGCAATTTCAGTAGGTTTTGCATCGTTTCCGGAAAGTAATTCTTTTTTAAGGTTTTTCAAGGATTCGAAAATTTCAGGATATTGTAAATTATCGAAATGGTATACTTTAGTGAACAAGAAATAGTAAAATTTATCTTTAGATTTAAGTTTTAAAAAGGAATGTAATACTCTTTCTTTTGCGAGGAAATCAGTGGAATCAGTGTGATTATTTAAAACTTCTTCAATATAAGGGATGGCATCATCGAGGTCAACAGAGGTTGGAAGGACAATAGTTTTGCAAAGGGATGATGTTAGTGTGTTTGTATATTCATGAATGGTAGTGTCTGCAGTGAAATTCTTGTTAGACATAGCTTTCAAAAAGTCAGAGTAGGAGTCATTAGTTATTAAGTTTATGTCAGGAGTATCTAGGTTTTCAAATGTAGGAGATGTTTCTGTATTTGTGTCGTTAGGTATAGCAGGTTGAACATTAGGATTTGGGCTGGTTGAAGGTGGAGGATGTGATTCAGGTTCGAGCTGGGCTTCATCAGCAACGGAAGAAAGGTAATCCATCACTTCTTTCTCCATTTCAGGATTTACGAGCTCTGCATCGATACTGGGCGGTGAAACTAAAAGGTCTTGAAGATCTTTAACTATGTCCTCGAATGATCCTTCATTTTGTTGAGGTTCTAGTGAAGAAGTATTATTTGGTTTGTTATCAGGATAAACGGGATTTACTGGGTATCTAGAGAGGGCATCTGCAGCAGAGTTTAATTTGCCCTTACGGTATATGATTTCGTAATCAAACTCTTCTAACTTTAGGCGCCAACGTTGGAGTTTGCTCGAGGGGTCTTTATGATTGAACAACCACCTCAATGGGTTATGATCAGTTATAATCTGGAATTTACGACCGTATAAGTATGGTCTAAAAGTTTTACAACCGAATATAATAGCAAGTAATTCTTTCTCTGTGACATTGTAATTTATTTCATTTTTATTTAATGTTCGGGATGCATAAGCTATGGGTTTTTCTTTTCCTGCGTCCCCTTGGGAGAGAATTGCACTTATAGCATAATTAGAGGCGTCACAAGTGAGGATGAATTGTTTTGTGAAGTCTGGGTACACAAGAAGAGGTGGAGAGATGAGACGAGATTTGAGGGTTTCGAAAGCAAGTTGGTGTTCATTTTGCCAGGTGAATGTAGTATCTTTTTTCAAAAGAGAAGTTAAGGGCTTAGCAGTTTTCGAGAAATCTGGTATAAATTTTCTATAGTAGGACATGAGACCTAGAAATGATTTGACATCTTTGGGACACTTTGGGACTGGAAAATTGGATACAGCGTTAATTTTTTCTGGATCTGGTTTAACACCTTCATCTGTGATGAGATGACCAAGGTAAGATACTTCTTTTCGTAGAAATTCGCACTTATCTGGCTGAAGTTTGAGATTAAATTCTCTTAAGCGCTTGAATACTGATTCTAGATTTTTCACATGTGAATTAAGATCATAGGAATATATAACAATATCGTCAAGATAGACGAAACATCTTGTACCTTGCAGACCTGCTAACACAGTGTTCATCAAACGTTGAAACGTGGATGGGGCATTTTTAAGGCCAAAGGGCATGCGTTTAAACTCAAAGTGCCCTTGTGGAACACTGAAAGCAGTTTTTGCTGCATCTTGCGGGGACATTTTTATCTGGTGGAAACCGGAAGCCAGATCTAATGTAGAGAAGTACTTTGATTTACCGAGTTGATCAAGGATTTCGTTGATATTTGGAATCGGATATGAGTCGCCAATGGTAATATCATTAAGTCGTCTATAGTCTATGACGATTCTCCATTTGCGTTGCCCAGAAGCATCTAGCTTTTTAGGAACAACCCATATGGGAGCTGACCACGGAGACATGGACGGTTTTATGATGTCATTTTCAAGCATTTTATTAACTTGATTTTGAACTTCTTGTTTATGGCACTCAGGAAACCTATATGATTTTACATGAATCGGTTCATTAGTAGTAGTTTTAATCTCATGTTCTAATGCATTTGTTGAAGAAAGTAGATCACCAGGTAAGTAAAATATGTCTGAATAATTATAACAGATTTCATGAAGAGCGTTGGCTTCTTCAGCATTTAAATGTGAAGTTCTGAGCTGATTAAGAACTTCTCGAGTTCGCGAAAGAGAATCTTGAGGTCGAATGGAGTTTACTGAATAGAGTGTGGTTTTATTTTCAAGTTCGGTAAGTTCATTAAAATCTATTGGGGCTAGAGTTATTAATAAATTTGAGGTAAGAGACTTAGGAGATTCAGAGGTATTAATAACACTTACATTTATCCTATTATTTCTTTTTACCTTAACGAGACAGTTAGCTATTAAAATATCACTGAATTGATTTTGGTCTAGTACCAGTCCTTCTTGTATTTCGGGGTTGGAGACAGAACATTCTATAACCATTTCGGATCTAGCAGGTATTGTGTAAATTGGGTCATCAAAGTGAATTGGTAATTGAACTCCCTCGATGTAGAGTTTATTTGTCGTATAATTGATATTACAACCAAATAAATTAAGCATATCTGTTCCGATGATTCCATCATATGGGAGATGTATTTTATCAATGACATGGAATTTATGACTTATAGATTTAGTAGGTAAATCAGAGAGCTGCATCTTTAGGGGAAAGTATCCACGAGTTTTTGTACAGTTTTTTCCCGGTTCAATTCCCTTCAAACTTATTTTTTCAGAGACAAGAATAGGATATTTTTTTATGCAAGAAGATTTAATTAAACTAATAGCTGATCCGGAGTCTATTAATAAGGACAGAGGAATTTCGGATACATCAGTACTAATAATGACATGTGGTAGTAGTATTTTAGTAGGATCAGTTGTAATTTCAAATATTTTATTTTTATTGTCATTTTCAGGTAGTCTGTCAAGGTCTTCGGAATCAGTGAAAGCAGTAGGTGCAGTGGAGACGACGGATGCAGATTTAGATTTAGAAGATTTGGTAAGTATATTTCTTTCAGGAACAGCGGATGCAGTGGAGGCGACGGATGTAGATTTAGATTTAGAAGATTTGGTAAGTATATTTCTTTCAGGAACAGCGGATGCAGTGGATATGGCGGATTCAGCGGATTTAGTAAGTACATTTTCTTTAGGAATATTAGATACAGTGGATACAGTGGATTTAGTAATTGTACTTCTCTTGGGCACATTAGATACAGCGGATTTAGAAAATGTACCTCTATTGGGTACATCGGATACAGTGGATTTAGTAAATGTACCACTATTGGGTACATCGGATACAGTGGATTTAGTAAATGTACCACTATTGGGTACATCGGATACAGTGGATTTAGTAATAAAGATGGTGTCGGTTTTTAATTTAGCGTGGTGTCCCGCACGACACCGATACGAGCCACTTATTCGTTTTTTGTGTGGTAATAATTTTCCGACTCTTCCTCATTATCATTATTTTCCACAAAATTAACGCGTTGTTGCGGAGGCCTATAACCGGATGGAGATTGTTCAAGGTTTCTTACACGGTTATTATACTCTCGTTTCCTACAGTTTTCTATCGAATGTCCAGGGAATTTGCAGTATCGGCATACAACCGGATGACCTTGAGCTGGATTTTTATAATGATAGTTATTTTGGCCACGAACCTGGTCTTGTGTTCGGCGAATTTGAGGAGTGTTGAATTTAGGTCTTGAAAACCTATTTTCATTCGACATTGGATTTTTTTTAAACAAACTCTGTTGAATTCTCTCCTCGGAAATAGCAAAATTCACAGCTTCGTTTAGCGATTTTGGCGACCTGCATCTCACAATGGTGGATATACGCGGATGGAGTCCAAGGACAAAATGATGGAGAGCGAGATCTTCCATAGCCGCAGTGCGACCTGGTAGCTCTTTTAATTTTGAGGTAGAAAGAGAAACTTCGGTAAGCAATTGTGAGAGACACGTCTCTATTCTAAGAGCAAATTGGCTTACATTTTCTTGCGAACTTTGCTTGCTTTCTTGGAGTTCTGTTAGTAAATGTGAATAGTGTTTTCTTTCACAGAATTGATTTTTAAGGAACTCTTTTAGCTGGTCCCAGTTATTAAACTCCTTGATAGAGCAAGCAACTTCCGCTTTACCACGTAATTGACTTAATATATATTTAAAGATAATAGGTTTTTGGACATCAGTAGCAAGGTCATATACATTATTGCAGTTTACGATAAAAGAATTGAGTGTATCTCGGCTGCCATCGTAGGTGTTGATGAATTTGAACAATACATTAAGGTCCATTTCCACGGACGAAATAAGTTTATTCGATTGTTGAATTTTAGGCGACAATATTGGAGATTTATTTCCGCTATGCTCAGGTATATCTAGAAGTTGGCTTTTGCATTCTTCCTTAGTTGTTTTCGACATAGTGAGGATTCACAAACACTTCGAAGAATAGATAGTTTATAAAATAATAGCAGGTCTGGACTCACTAAAGGCACACGGAGACGGTGAGGTATGCGATAAGCATACTGCGGCGTTGCAGGTTCCGGTGTTATCTCGAACACTTGCAGTTGTTAAAGGCCTCTTCTTTTAATTATGCACTTTGACACTTTAATTATGGAACTTATTATTTGATCGTTTTATGTAGAGTTAATACAGCAATTTGAATTATTTTATAGACGATTTTGTTTACGGATACGGCGGTTTTAGGTTTAGTTTTTTCTTTCACTTATGGATTTTCACACAATTTTCGCACTTTTCACTTCTTGACACTTTTCACGACTTGGAATACGCGGAGACGAATCCGAGGGACTTTTAAAATCCCCTTTAGCTGCCACCAAATGTTAGAGGGTGCTGTTCGAGAGTCTTTTTAAAAAACAATTTTTTAATCACTTAATTAATTTTATTCACTTTTACTTATAATTAATGATTGGAAATAGTAGAGACAGAGAAACAGCGAAATAGTAAAAAGACGGATGGTTCTCATGAGAGTTAGGAGCAGACTGAATCCTGGTGGGCACTAGCTACACTTGGTTGAAAGGTGCGGAGTCAGCACCTTTCGGTGGTGTCAGGGATAACCCTTACAGTAACCATTTATAACAGTACGACTGTCGCGTACGGCGCTTTCCGAATGTCTTGAGAGCTGGATACACTCTCCGTATATGGGGTTAGAGATAGACAGTGCACAATATTTTCACAGCTGCAACAACTTGATTTTTATTTAATTGTTGAAGCGCGCAAGGCCTCGCGACTAGTGTAGAACGCAAGCAATCTCTATGCAGCTATGTGAAACGAGTGCAGTCTGCAATGGTGTAAGATAGGTGATCGCTAAAGGAAAACAATGACAGCAGTTTGGCCGCTAATCTACATCTGTAACAAATCGCATTGGAGCAGCGTGATGGAGTGAACTCTAGGTTTTTCCAATATTGAGATTGCCCTACGCGATTATATCCTTATGACAATCAATCCTATTGTTGATACCGCCTTGTATCGCTACCGAAAATCCGTAATTCCATAACCAGCCCCAGAAAAATCCAAATGTGCAAAGAGAAGCCGCGGATGGTTGCCATGTTTTTAAATCTTAGTGATTGTCGCGGCGGTTTGCGAACAATGTTCGAGCGTCGCCGCGGTCGCTGTCGCACGACAGTCGCGCACGGCGCTTTCCGAATGTCTTGAGAGTTGGATACACTCTCCGTACAGGTGTCAAGCATATACGTTATCATTAGGGCCTCGTTCACCATCTCCAAGTAAAGTGTTGATTAGTTACGTCCCAAGTAAAGTTAATTGGCAAGTAAAAGCTATGGCTACCTATAGGTACGGGTCAGTTTATCATATGATTAATGCTACTCGAACTTCGTGAAATTGAAATTGAAGTTACAGGTGACTTTAACCGACAATAAGCGTACTTATCACTTTACTTGAAGATGGTGAAAGAGGCCCTTGGACTAAATATAATAAATATTATCTTCCTCTTCTATATATAAATGAATGTTTGTCTGTGTGTCTTTTATAGGATTGTAAACTATGCATATCACATTTGATTATGTCATGATCTTTAACATAGTGTTGTGGATGAGCCCACAAAGGTTCCTGATTTAGTGTATGTCTGTCTGTCTGTTTCGGCTAGTCTCTGAAACGGCTGGACCGATTTTGACGGGACTTTCACTGTCAGATAGTTAATGTAAAGTAGCAACTTAGGCTACTTTTACAAAGTCCATGCGGGCGAAGTCGCGGGCAGTCGCTGGTAAGTAATAAAAGTATTTTAAAGTAGGAAGCACTTGTAAGTGGTAAAACTGAAATGGTTCAACCGGGGAGTACCATCTCTGCAACCAATTCTGCCGGGACGTAATTAATTGTTTTTCGGTGAAAAGGTGCAGTTGCCGGCCAGACTTAAATCATGAGGCGATCATCAGCCTTCGGAGTAGCAGCGCAACTACATACAGCCACTGGCAAGACTTGGGATTGCTGGAGGTTGTATGTAGATGTCCATGGGCTACAGCGCCCACATAACACCACTACTCTACTCAAATAAGAAAAACTCTTAGTGTCCGGTAGCGTTAAATATCTGGCTGCAACACCTTTTTTGTTCCATTGCTGGGCACGGTTCTTTCTTCATTAATAGAGAGGCTTAGAGCTTACTTTTCCACGCTGCTCTAACGTGAGCTGGTAGAGCTGCGAGTTATTGGACAATCCTCTGTAGGATATTTTCAACCCTCTTATAAAAGCCTTTGACAGCCTCCGTGGCGTAGTGGGTGATGAGCCGACTGCGAAGCGTGAGGTCGTGGGTTCGATTCCCACACAGGACAAATATTTGTGTGACGAACAATAACTATTTGTTCTGTGTCTGGGTGTTAATTTATCTATTTAAGTATGTATTTAGAATTATATATGTATGTTTATCAGCTTTCTGATTCAAGATACAAGCTCTGCTTAGTTTGGAATCAGATGGCGTTGTGTGAATTGTCCAAATATATTTATAAAAAAAAAATCTGCGACAACTTTATGCAAGGCAATGGTAAGGAGATTTGGTACGTAGTAACGCCATCTAGCTTGTGTTATTAAATTAAACACTCTTACAAATCATGGAATGATGGCCAATTATTATTTTACCACTCTTATTATTGATTGAAGCGCGCATGGCCTGGCGGCTAGCGTAGAACGCAAGCGATCTATGCAGCTGAGCCAAACGGGCGCGGTCGGGTGTGAGATGGGTGACCGCTAGTGGCAAAAAATTTCATGCGCGTTTCCGTGCTTCGGAGGGCACGTTAAGCCGTCGGTCCCGGTTGTTGTCGATAGATAACAGTCGTCAAACCTTGTCGGAGGCCTTATGGGCGGTTTGAAAACATCCGACAGCGGGTTGGCCACTAACCCGCATCTCCTCCACCAACCCGCATTGGAGCAGCGTGGTGGAGTAAGCTCCAGGCCTCCCCAATAAGGGGGAGAGACCCGTGCCCAGCAGTGGGACGCAAAAAGGGTTGCAGCCATTATTGATTGGCTGCAACCCTTTCTGCGTCCCACTGCTGGGCACGGGTATCTCTCCATTATTGGGGAGGCCTGGAGCTTACTCCACCACGCTGCTCCAATGTTGGTTGGTGGAGATGCGGGTTAGTAGCCAACCCGCTGTCGGATGTTTTCAAACCGCCCATAAGGCCTCCGACAAGGTTTAACGACTGTTATCTATCGACAACAACCGGGACCAACGGCTTAACGTGCCCTCCGAACCACGGAAACGCGCATGATATTTTTTGCCACTAGCGGTCACCCATTTCACACCCGTTTAGCTTAGTTGCTTAGATCGTTTGCGTACTACGCTAAGCGCCGGGCCATGCGCGCTTAATTGATTAATTCAAATTTATCACCTATAATTTTATGTATATTATCTGAATAAAATAAATTAGTAGGTTGACATCTTCCAGACGTTCTGTGATGTGATGTTTAATTTTATTATCTGTAATAAATTGTACCCGTAGCTTTATGTATAAAGTTCACGGTTAGTGCGTAAAACACGTAAGTCCAATTTCGTTTCTTTCATCCGACGACGTTGCTGGCATACTGGAAATGCCTCGAGTTTCCACATACACCCCTCGCCGCGATAATCGTTGCGTTTAGCGCTTTAAAATGTTAAACATGGCAAAAACGTAAGTCAAATCTTGTTTCGAATTAATAGCATTACTATTCTTGCTATTTTAAATTAATGGCATTGCTATTAGCGTAGCTTGTGACACGTTAATTGGTGAACATTATTGTTATTTACGTATTATAGTTATGAAGGTATTTTTATATTTTTTAATTAGGGGACACCTTTTAGGCTAAGAAAAGTCCTTATCGTATCGATAATTTGATTATTGCTTTATTTGTTTGACTCCCTCGCGCACCTTGGCTAAAAAAATATTTTGTAAGTACCGGACCCACGGCGAGGGAAAACATTTTAATTAGGTACGACACTTCTTGTAGGCATGATGTCCACCAACCCGTAGGTACTTGGCCTACGTGGCTTACGTCCATCACACTTCAGTATGTACAGCCTTAAATAAATAGAGCCTGTATCCAGCAACAGTAAAAAAATGGGTGATTACAATATTATTAGGTTACTACTTACTGGCCTTCTGCCCACAATGCTGCCTGTGTTACCTACATGTAGGTAATAATCGTGAATGAAAGACTAAGGAACAAACAAACTAACACACGGTCACATTTATAATATTACTAGTCTTCCGCCAGCGGCTTCGCTTGCGTGGACCCGTTTTTAGGTTCCCGTAGGATAAAAACCATCCTATGTCCTTTCCCATCGTCCACTCTATCAGTATTCCAAATTTCATTAAAAATTGGTTTAGTACTTTAAGCGGGAAAGCGTAGCAGACAAACAGACAGACAGACAGAGTTACTTTCGAATTTATAATATTAGTAGGGATTATGAAAGTATGGATAGAATAAATTAAACAAAAGCAATTGATGAATTTTATTAAGATTCAAATACTAATATTGAAACCGAGGGTTAGATCCCCAATCTAACACACACATTGTACATATATAGAATTGAAATCGGATCTACCTTGTGAACCTGTGTTTTGCAGGGAAATATAATTCATGTGTTGCTTTGAAAATCAAAATATAACTCCGAAACATCTCCCAACACTTCTATAAAATATTAAACATAACGAAATACATAGACTGACAGTGAATGCTTTTAGCATAATAAGGTATTAGATAAATAAAAATAAATAAATACAGAACATGATACTTTTCTGAACAGTTTTGCATAAAATGACTCTACAATTGAAATTTTTATTATACCCTCAACTCAAAATCGCTAAGAACATAAAGTAATGAAAGAGTTCATGAAATAAAATTTAAAGTAATTAAAACGTCACTCAACGTGACATTCAAAGCTCAAGCGCTAAACGAGCGACTTTCAACCGACCACTTCATTCACAGTCAATTCCTCGATCGTTCAAACGACCAATTAAAACTGAGAAACTCCGCTTAGAAAAGCCACCGTCAACGCAAATAGAGGGCAACCTTCAGTCAAGCGCAGAAAGATGACGTTAAAACTAAATTATTACCGCGCCGCCGCTTACCCGCTCCGTGGGCATTCAATTTCCCGAGCTATGCATCTCTGTCGTCGCATCGCCTTTGACTCCGACTGCATATTTTATACAATCCTTTCATCAAAACGCCGCGGAAAGCGCTCTAGTAATTTTTCCCGCGCGCGAGTGAGACAAAACACGGGGTGTCAAACAGCGGTGGGGATAAGACGGCAAAGCTCCCGCAAAGTACACAGAATGCAAAAATGGCGCGGCGACGAGTGACAACGTGTCAGAGGGGGGGCGCGACGCGTCACGGAGGCTCAGTCGAACGCCGAACGCCGTACGTGACACACGTATTACGCGGCAGTGACTTGTGAATGATGTGCTGACACGGAGATTGGATCGTGAAGTGTGTGAATTTTTGTTGTGTGATTTACATCTCTAAACTGGAGAGAGACAACGTTTTGTGGAGCAATATGCTCACTTCCAGTAATCAGTATCTGCGACCGGATTACCTGTCGCCCCTGCCAACCACGGTAAGTTCGCGTTGCTAACTTTGTATGTTAAACACCTTGCCGCCCGCGGGTAAAAGCGCTCAAGTTTATTCTTTCGGGAAACTGGGGCGCTTCATACTTTAAATTTTCATCTTTTTTATTTATTTAAATATATTGAGATTATTTTTTTACATTGTATCTGTCATTATTATTAGTTATATGATAATGCAAACTGTCCTTATGAATGACAACGTTAAAGAATTCACTTTTAAATTAAATTATGAAATCGTTACATCGTCACAAAAAATTATAAAATAGGATATAAATTTTCAAAGTTTTATTGCCTACCATTTATAAATATGTATGATTGATTAAATATATTCAACCTAATAAACCTAAAAAAAACTTATAAACTCGTTACCTAACTTATTTACGTCTAATTCAGCTCTATAGCTTTAGGACTAAAGTAAAATACTTTAGTAAAATCAGTTTCTCATATCGATTAATTTACATGACATATCGAAACCTTTCTAAATTCAACAAGAAAACATAAACATAGGTACTCGTGTAATTTAATAATTAACTGTTATTTTATTCTAATAAAATTAACGCCACTTAACATTATGGTTACTCAAAAGCTTGCAACGAAATTAATAAAAACATGACAGACATATAAATAAATCAAAAAGGAACATTTACGAAACAGACTAATGATATGTAAGCGAGGGAATTAATATTAAAGTGAATAAATTACACGAATGATTAATGAATCTATAAAGTACATAATATTTTTCAAGAAAGACATTCAATTTGAAATGATTAATGATACAGAGAAGATTATCCTGCTTTGACGTTTGACCATGAACAGGTAAAAGATAAATGATTTTCTCATTAATAAAACGAGCCAATGATGTAGATACTTATTAATTCATGTATAATTAATTACTCATATTTGTACGTTATATAAAGCCTTTATAGTACAAACAATGCATAAAGGTAAAAATTCTACCAATTAGAACTACCCACATTTGTTTAATTTATTACTCAATCCAACTACTGAAAAGCTTACTTAAGCTTTCTTGAGCTTGGATGCTACGATTTATTATTAAAATTCATGGTGCAAATAGCGACTTCTCTGATATTTGTTTCCAAGAGAAAACCAAATTTTAATAACAGCTAATACGCAATTATTTCACAGTACCAATATTAAGTAATACCAATGGGTATTTACAGAGGCACTAAAATAATGATTATGTAACACCACCTGTAAATCTACCTGTAAAAAACAATTAAATATGAATAAATGAATAAAAGATGATTTGATATAAATACCTATTACACATAATATTATCCAATACAAATAAATTGTAAAAATATATTGTTTTGCTGAAAAATAAGACTACCTCTATTATTCGCTTCCTCTCATTCGACCATGATGAAACAAGCGTAGCTACTTTGAAATATTTATAACTCTTGACATAATGATAAATTAAATTAGGGGAGTCTCGCCAAATTGCTAAAATTATGATGTAAATTTGCATTAAATATATTTATCGCTGTCATTTTAATAATTCACTGACATCTCATTTACATTTTTAAAATGTAAAACTAATTTATTAAGAGTTTTATTGTGTTGTGTAATAATTGCGGAAGTTATGACGCAAATTCGAATAAATTATGAAAGTAGAAAACAGCTCTATTATTACATTGTAATTAATTTACATGATAATATGAATAATGTTTATATAACTAAGGAAAAATATAATAAAACTGTTAACTACAATGCAAAGTAAATTAGATAACAACTGTAAAATATGGAATCAGATTGAATATTAGGTATAGTTGATAGAGTTGGTAGAGTAAATGAAATTAAAATTGTAAACCATGTTTAGTGCAATCGTTAAATGCTTTGCAAATTATAAGTTCAATAATCTTCACCGTAAAGCAATAAAACTCAAATATAAGCATTGTGTTTAGTTGTAACAAGATATTTTAACAAAACATCGCAATATCTAAATATAAAGACTTATTTCAATGAAAATATGAACAGACAAGCGTACCAGGTTTATTCGCTATTTTTTTATCTGTAACATATATTTTTGTCTCACTCCATTTTACTTTGTGAATAATCTAAACTCGCGTTCATTGTACAATAAAAACTGAAGGTACCATACACAACATTCTAAAATAAGGTACCACAAGAGAACGGTTTTTAAAAGGTCCGTTGATACATTTCATCTTGCCCTTCATGTAAGTTTCTTATAAGAAAATATGAGGTTACTTTTTATTCACTCATCTATTTGACAAATTGCTTCAGGAAAAGTAAAGCTCTTTTATATCATCACCTTTCATGATATCCCAGTATTTGCTACTTCATATTAATAAGTTTAATATTTATTTAAGCTAGATGTTTGCATTTACCTCTACGTTTAATTTAAAAAATATACAACATTTTAGAATTGGATATATTTAGCTCTTTACTTGAACTTATGCTTGATGGCTTTAATTAAAGTACATAACTGTTGTTAATGTTGCGATTATAGTTTTATTAAATAATTATAGAGTTCAATTAACATTCAAAAACTTTTTGACATCGCCAGAAGTTGTTTAACTAAGCTTATTTTGCATACCTAAAAATAAGTAACAACTTTAAACATAAATTTTATACTGATAATTACACACACTTAACATTTGAGTTAGGCATAAAATTATCTTTATAACGAAATTATTTCTCAAAATTACTGTTACTTCTAATATTGTAGAATTGTATAGTTCTTGTCAACTGTTTATTAAAATGGATACATTTAAACTCACGATAGTGAGAAACATAGGACGTAATATTCAAAATTTCAATTAAATAAACTAAGTAAGAAAGTCGTCCGTCTTTCAAAGCCTGAACACCAATGTTAATTTAATATTCAAACACGATTTAAGTTACTGTGATATGAAATAATAGTTTATCCTTCAAAAATCCTATTTATCAAAGAAAATTCAATTATCCTTTATCTCGACCCGCTAGAATAAATCTCTAGAATCAACGACCCCGTTAAGCCCGCCATTTGCACGCAAACACTGAACAATGGCATAATAAACATAAAACAAAATCATCCCCCAAATACTCATTCAAACTAACGCCGCTGTGATAATAGACGTGACAGTGCGGCAAGTCCGGGCGCGCCGCAAATTCAGCGGCACAAATTGGCCTTTTCACTGCGAGATTACATCATGCGGGAGCGGAGTGAAATGTCAAGCGGGGCCGACGGTTGCCAGACGCGCGGATAATGGCGCGTCGGCCGCGTGATTGGACTCCCTCCCCCCTCAACCCCACAACCTCTAGACCCTTTGTGCCGTCACTCGCAACCGACGTTTCATATAAACCTCTTTGTTACAGCTCGACACCAAAAAGAGCCCCCTCGCGCTACTGGCCCAAACCTGCAGCGCGATCGGTGCCGACAGCCCCAACCCCAAGCTCATCTCTGCTGCAGAGAAGGCCAGCAAGAAATACGACGAGAAACCAGCTCACATGGATAACAAGCCCAGCTTCAAGCCTTACGAATCGTGCCTCACAGTGAGAGAAAAGACTAGGACGCCCGAAGATAGAGCCTCTTCGGTCAACGCTCACTCTAAGACGCCCTCGTCCAAGGGCAGTGCGTCAACCACTCCGGTGCAAGCGCGCTGCGGTAGCAACCAAAGTTCATCGTCCCAGAGAACTTCACCGCCAGCGCATCGCAAGACGCCTTCCGAGAAATCTGATGAGAGATCTAGTCCTCTACATTCGCCTCTACCAGCCAAATCTAATTCTGATTCCTCTAATTCCACATCAAAGTTACCCTACCCACCAAGCTCTTTACCGTCCAGCATAGACACCAAAGAACATTCTAGCTTCAAACCAAGTGTACCTGTAAGTTCATCCGCGTTCCTGGGCGGAATACCACCTACCGGATTTCCTCTGCCAATGGATCTGATGACTAGTAGTTTGATGGCAGCTCAGCATCATGCACTGAAGAACGGATTGAATCCTTATTTGGCGTACGCTAGAATGAAGGCACCTGGAAGTGATTTAGGAATTTGCAGAGACCCTTACTGTACGGGATGCTCGCTAAGCTCTCATTTACTCAAATCTGCTGTGTGCCCGGCTGGTTGCTCTCAATGTGATCACGCTAAGACGCCTTTTCAATTGCCAACTGGACATCCCGCTGCCGCTGCATACGCACACGCGCAGTTAGCTGCTCTAGCTGCTGCTTCGCAACTGCCCTTTGTATGCAGCTGGATGGCAGGGGATTCTGCGTATTGCGGCAAGAGATTTTCGACGTCCGAAGAACTGTTGCAGCACTTGAGGTCCCACACAGCAAGCGGTGAATCAAGTCCGAGCCTGTCAATGTTAAGTGCCACGCATCCGTTGCTTCAGAGGACGTACCCTACTCCGCCTCTGTCGCCGCTGACGCCTCGATTCCATCCGTACAGCAAGCCGTCTCACCTGGTGTCGTCACCGCCGCTACCGTTCCCTCTGCCGCCCCATCCATCACTGGCTGCGTACTTCCCCTCTTACCCGCTGTTCGGGCCGCGACCTCTCCATCCTTGAGGACCATCGGCGCTCCACGCACATAAGAAGGGGGGCGCCGATCACTAACGCCCATGCCAAAAGGACATTCGGAACTGGAGGATGTGTACATATAGTTTAGTGTTCTTCTAGTTCTTAGTCGGCTCATATCATCTACGGACGTGACGCCCTGCGGGGCACGACAGCTGTGATCTCTAACTTGTAATATTCATAGTGTTTTAGTGCACTGTATGAGCTCGCCTCTACGCTTCGTCCCGCGAGCGCGGATATAATTTTGTAGTTAGTCTAACGAAATTTTTATGTACCAAATCTATAGTATGTAACTCAGATAGTTTTTTTTAATTTAAGTTGTTGCAATTAATGAGTTAGGATTGTTAATTGTGTTTGTATTTTTTTTTAACTGACACGTGTTAGTATTTCGGTCTATGCAATTGTCACATATCTCAGTGTTTTTGAAGAATAGTATTCGGTAAAGAATAAGGATATGTTAAAACGTAAATGTTACCGTCATTAATGTTCACTTTCTTTGTATAGCGACTTTCCATTTTTAAAGCGATAAGATCTCGAGAGTTTCGGACACACTTTAATTTTAAATTAACATTTAAATGCTTACTTAATGGCACTGTGTTTTTGTGAAAAATCATTAAGATAAACTATCAAAGATAAATATAAACTGTAATGAAACATAATGAGAAATGATTATTGCGTGTACTAGATTCTTGTAAAGGACATCGTAATACCTGCAATCGATATCTGTTGACAAAAAATTGTTGTTATAAAGGAGATAAAATGGAAAAAATATACGTAAATATTTAATTTCAACATCTTGTTTTTGTTCAAATCTCGAGAGAGTTACCTGAAGGTTTATAACCCCGCCAAGCATTTATTTAAGCTACATTGTAGATAGGAAATATTAAAATGACTAATATCATTATAAATCTTGAAGTGGCTGTGATAATAGATTTCATTTCACATAAAATTAAATTAGAAGGACCATAAAACGTATATTTGGTTTTCTATTTAGCAAAGTGGTCTTAGAACACCAAACTTTATTGATCGTAAAACTTGAGTATTACGATAAAATTATTCGGCGTCGACCATTGGGAATAGGGACACAGTCTAGTGGTTGGTTATAATAGAGATTGTTTATATTACCAGTGGCACAACTGGAAAACAGTGTGAATATTTTAGCTATACGCGAGCACAAATTGATGCCATTAAGCGAATGACCCGCCACTTAATGACGAATGGAAAGATTCTGTTTCCATAAAGACACTATAGATAAAATTAATGATTTTATTCATTTGGCTGTACTAATAAAGATGTCATAAACTTACTCTACTTATAAGTACGCACACACACACACACATAGATTCAGATGCATATTTTATGCTCCCATAACCCAGTCTTATTGTTTTTATTTTCTCTATTAAACATTTATATTTATTTATTTTTATTATTTATTATTATTTAACATTTTCTAAATTAAATAGTACCATATCATTTTATTTTCTATCACTCAGAAACTATAATTCGCAAGAGAAATAAAATATATTCAGTTCTATTAAAACAAATAATAAGAAACCAATTCCGTCCGTAATCATAAAACAAGCACTCTTATTACGTGAGTGCTATTATATTTCAACTACGTGGAGCTGAAATGTATTTTTAACTATACAGCCGGGTATAGAATTAAACCTATAACTTCAATAGCAGCCACTTAAGTCGCGTGTGGAAATGACAGATCTCAACGAACAGCGCGGTCTCAGCCGTAATTATTTCATCGCTGCGGGCGAAATCGAGCTTTCATAATAGACCGTGCAGATAATAACCACAAATCATTTTTCTCGTCGCTCCATGAGTCAACTTTGCAAAAGCCATAATTAGGTACGGCTTCCACTATAATAAATTATAAGCAATTTATCTGCCGGTCTGTCTTCATACATCATGGGCCGTGCATTTACAGGCGCTGAATTATTATGACCGATGTGCGGTAGACGCGCCATTTGTTGACGCCTTAATATCATGAACGCTATCATCTTTCAGATTAATGTTATGATCGTGTATACCGTGAGTAATGGGGAGCGTAATTAAACGGCTTGTCTGGCCTAGTAGCTATTGCAATTAAGCATGTCTATTGCCTTGGCTTCCATCTTTTTTCAACTTTAATGTCCCACTGATGGACACAAATCTCCTCTCGGAATTGAGAAAGATTTAGGAGACACTGGTCAAGTGCTCGTTGGCAAGTATGATGTGCCCTTATGTAGGTACGGTGATGGAAAAAATCGTAACGAAATGTTTCTTAAAATTACGAGTAGATTCCATCTTGATTTTAACCCTTTTTAAATGTACCACTGCTGGGCAGAGATCACTCTATGAATTGATTCAGATCAGAGTGAACAAAATCAAATCTGATTTAGAAATATTTTAATGTTAGATTTAAAATAAAACACATTATGTAACCAAATAGTTTTAAAATAATTATACTTACAGTTTCTTTTGTTACTTACTAAGCTTTTTAAACTGATTAAAATGCTTCAGAAACATTTTTTATAGCACAAACGAATTTACTTTTAATAAAAACTTTAAATGAAATTTAGTATGCTGCTTTAAATTGATAAATTTCTTACATTCAAACATATTAAGGTTAAATGGAAACTATTAAGATTAAACTTAAGTCTGCCATTTTTATTTGCCAAGGATTTTAATTGAAATGAATCATTCATCACCAGACGATGTGTCATTTTCTAGCCGAAAGATATTTATAGCACCTTTGAGTATGACTACTGTTGACGTCTAGTATGCATACATGTGCATACTAATGTTTTTAACTTATATGTGGATACTTCTTCTTCATGTAAGTGTCGTATTAAAGAGCAGCGATAGTAGAGTGGAAAATTCACGGGAGTCCGGGTTGTGATAGAGCATGGGATTTTTTGTATCAGGGAGGAATTTTTCAAAATGTACCCGGCAACTTGGTAGAATTGGCTGGACGGTTCGACTGGGACTCTCGCCGCCGCAACCCCAGAAGCCCCCTTTTAGTCACCTTTTACGATCAAGCATTGGATAGTTAATATTCTTAACCCCAAGTTACACCTATACAATACATACATAGTACTTGTAGAGGAAACGTTCGCGCAGCAGTGGGACATTTGAGGAATTGCTATTTCACAGACAAATTAACTGAAGAAACCGCTGGATTTAATTGTTAAGTATGGTAAGTAAGCATTCTTAGGCTCAAGTTACACAGAATGGAACAAGAGCAAAAGTGTTCGGCAGCTAAAAACATTAGCAATTTAAGAAAGAAGGCTAAATCAAATACAGAAGGGAAAAATAGTTATTTATTTATTTATTAAGTTCGTCTTATCATTACATTTCTTCATTCTTCATTATCATTTCACTACATCTAATTGCAGTCTACAACAAAGCAAAGGTTGTATTGTAATTCTACAATGCCTACTACATGTCTAGCCAAATAATCCTAAAATGAAAGTCAGTTTCAACATAATTTAATACCAACATTAGCATAATACCAGTGTTGTTAATTATAACGTTTTAATTTTGTTAATGCTAACATTAACATGTCCCGTTGAGAAAATATGAATAGCAACCACCTATCCGGTTGTTTTATAGGTATAACAAGTTTATGGTTCTTAATGATGAATTTATATCTTCTTTCCTAATGTTGTTTACTAGTAATTCCTAAGAGCTTTATCGCCGGTAGTAGTTAATATTGGCTTGATTTTACACTCAAATACAGTAACATCCTTGTCTAGATCTATGTCAATAGACCGATATCCAACTGATACAATCTGATAACTTGTTGGCAGCCGAACAGCTCTCTTCCAAAATTTCATACGAAAACGTTGTTTTTTTTTTTTTTTTTTTTTTGTTGGAGTCAATTACGTTATATAGTCAATTACGCAAATATTGCATTCAAAGATATTCTAAAAATTATTTGCTTCGCCTGGGAATCGAACCGACTTAATTGTGAAAAAAATAATCACCCGTGTTACTTAAGAAGTTACTATGTTACTTAAGAATAATTATTATTTTTTGTTCATTCTTTCGATTGGCATCATAAAAATACGGGTGATTTTTTTTTCACAATTAAGTCGGTTCGATTCCCAGGCGAAGCAAATAATTTTTAGAATATCTTTGAATACAGAATTACTTACTTTTAAAAACAACATAAAGTCTTCTTTCAGTAAAATATCCTATCTACGATATTTAAGGTACTTTCCCTTCATGTCCATAGTCTTGGGACGCCCTGTATATGCGTTCTGCACAATGCCACAAGCGCAACTTTTAGTTGAGGTTTTCTTTTTGTAGTTTATTGTTTTTGTTTTATTTTTATTTTTAATTTATTTGTATATACAGTGTACAGTTATAAAAATAATTAAATATTTTTTAGTAAATGTTACAATTAATGAAAATTGAAAAAAATAAAAACAGACCAATCATCGACTCCTTGGAACTCTTTAATTAATATATAGCACATGATACATAAACACAGAGTGACATTCATAACAACTTGAAGACGTTACCTGTCGTTTGATATGTAAAATAATATAATTATAGATAAAAAGCCAGTTTCCGCCTGTCTGTTTTATGGTCTTTTAATGGCAAATTTGTATGCCGAGGTGTCCGATTACTTTATTTACCAATATTTAAATTTCAACATGTCGAAGTTTACTGCTCCGTGTTAAAGGTGAGATTTCATCACGATAATGGCCATTCGTAAGCGTTATTTACATTTTATTGATACTTGAATATATTGCTATATAAAGGTACGTTTATAGAGAAGCTATTATAGATGGCCTCTATCCCGCAGTGCGTTCGGCTATGAATGTTTTGAGATTCTTGTTACATTACTTAAAATTGTCTTTGTTTTGGCCCTTTCATACTCTATGTGGTGTAATATACTTAGAATTAAATAAATAATAACCGTTGGGCCACGAATTTTGACTAAGGTGCAGAGTTTGTAATGTTAGGGCTCGTAGAGTTAAGGCGTTAAGGAGTTGGAAGCATATGTCTTCGTGAGATCTAATAATTTGTTGACAGCCGAGCCAGATCTCTCTTACAACATTGAATATGAAAATGATTTTTTTGGGAGTCAATCATGTGTAAGTATTGGCACTAAAACTATAAGTTTCAATCAATCACTAAAGACGCAGGATTTAAAAATATATTTAATATTTTCCGCTGCAATATAAACGTACCTGTTAGAGAAACCAATAAAAACTAACAAATTTAAAAGAAATTGTTATTAATGTATGTTATTTATGCACGTATCAATTAATGGATATAATTTATTGATTTCTAGCATTATCAAGCTCGTAAAAATACAATAAAAATTAATATTACATCATTTTACTAAAAATAAAAATTAAGTAGCAATCCGCTTGTTAACTGGGTAGAGACTCTCTATAGTTTATATTAAATTGACTATTTATAGTTAACTGTGATAAACTTAGAAGATTGAAGTAAGCGCTTAACATTCATAAGCAGTGTTGAGCGCGGTCAAGAGTTGGATGGGGTAGTAGTTCTTCTATTTCCAATTATGGGCAAGTAATGTTGCCCATTATCTACAAAAATTATCCTCATTACTGGTTGTAACCTATTACATCTTTTTTTGCATTTTATTACATCGTGTAACGAGTAATAGCCGTAAATTAAATTGTACGCCTTTATTAAAACTATTAACTTAAATACCAGAATTAAGCACGAAAACCTACGATCTTTAACTATTCGGTTCTGACATAAAAAAACGTTATCACCATCATCATTAGACTATCATTATCGACGTTGTCAAATAGCACGCACATCACTAGTTACTGCCAGGCGGCGAGATCAAAGGGCCGGCTCGTTTGACGCGCCGCCACCGCGGCACGGACGCACGAAAAAACGTTTACGTTAATTTTAAACCCATTTTTTATGTCGGCCCATTTGTTATCGTGGCAGTTAATTGGGCCATAAGTTTTGTTATGAACTGGCGTGTCACATCAACGTGTAATTTGAGGGCGAGTAATAATAAAATTCTATAATTAAGTATGTCGCGTACTATCATACTCACTCGTTGTACGGTAAACGAATCTTAAACATTATAATTGTAATTATTTTTAGAGTTTCGTACCTCGAAAGGATAAAACGGAACCCTTATTATCCGTCCGTCTGTATGACAAAACCCATTTTCTCAGGAACGCGTGGAGGTATCAAGCTGGAATTTATATACTCAGGTCTACTGTCCCTTGGAGCTGTAAATCAAACTTCTAAGTCAGCGTAATCATAAGATTCAGACGTTTATTAAATGCCGCAAATTTCTGCAAATTTTCGACACTCGCAAGGGAATCAAAACCTACAGGGAACTCAGATAAGAAGAATCTTGAAATTTGGTACGAAGCAACGTCTTATAGCACAGATAAAAGAAAAGTTGCGAAAACCGTAAATTTTTAGTTACATCATATATTAAATATATTTTACGGAACCCTCGGTGCATGAGTCCGACTCGCACTTGGCCGGTTTTTATTTCAAAGGTTTTCACTCAGAGCCCTCCCTAGGATTCCGTGTGAACATGTGCGTTCCACTGGAGATCCCGGCGTCGACCTCCCCAAGCGCAGAGGCAAGACACCGAGGGGATTTTTGGTGCGGTATAAATCCAACATAACCCGGTATCCTCTCCAAAGATGCCGGGTACCTTCATAATTACAAATACAAAAAAGGCTATGGCATTAATTGTGCCTAGTCCATGAAAACTGCGTCAGGAAAAAAGAAAGAAAAAAAAAATATTTTATTTTAGGAATACAAATTATTTTGCATTAGAAGTTTTTATACATTAAAAATTAAATTAAGTACATAATTATCTGCCACTATTTTTAAGCAAAGTTATCGTATAACGTTTGAATATTAACACTGTATGTATATGCAATAATTCACAGTCGGGTTATTTTAATAGGCAAAAACAATGGTCGAATGTAATTTGCCACAAGTCATAATAGCTACTAGGAACCGTTGGCAATTGGCCTGTTTATTTGAATTATGGCATCGTAAATATGACAGTACGGCATAATAATAGCTTTATTTTCGAAAATCGTGTCATTGAAAATGGTAGACATGATACCCACGGCTCAGCAAGTGATTAGGATTTAGATCTAGTAGTTATACAGCTAAACACAAAATAAATATGAAGAACTGAAGAGGAAGTATTTATTAGATTAGACATGTGAGCTTTTTTTTTTGGTATCGGGGGGAAACCTTCAAAAGGTACCCAGCACCTTGGGAGAGGACACCGGGTTATGTTATGTGGGATTTGAACCTCACTAAAACCCCCTCGGTGGCCTTCCTCTGCGTTTGGGGAGGACTCCGGGATCTCCCATGGAACGCACCGGTGTCCTCCATACGCGACGCCCTGGCACGGGCCCATCTTTGGGAGAGCAGATGTGATCTCCTGCACCTTCCGATGCTTACGGCGGCATGCGGCCACGCACACACCGCCGTCCTTCCCGGGGCTGCTGGCTGGACGGGTCGCGATCTCACTCT
Source organism: Pyrgus malvae (assembly GCA_911387765.1). Lineage (NCBI taxonomy): Eukaryota > Metazoa > Arthropoda > Insecta > Lepidoptera > Hesperiidae > Pyrgus > Pyrgus malvae. The sequence continues at coordinate 27,661,523 of OU426950.1, read as the reverse complement.
CACCGCCCGCAGCCCCGGAAGCCTCCTTTTAGTCGCCTCTTACGATCAGGCAGGGGATACCGTAGCTCTATTCTTAATCCCGAAGCTACGGGACTGGACATGTGAGCTACGGTATTACCTGCCTGATCATAAGAGGCGACTAAAAGAGACTTAAAATGGCTGCACACCATCGTAAACACCTGAGAGTGTAGGAGAGCTCAAGAAGCGGATTTAGAAATTTTTAAAAAGACTTTTTTACGCAGTCAGGTTGTTCTTTAATTTTGTGAAACAAAACAATTTTGGCCAAATTAGCCGCCCCCCAAAATCTGCAGCCCTAGGCTCCAACCTACTCAGCCTTTTGGTAAATCCAGCACTGCGCTCTCCCAAGGTGGGCTCTTCATAACGAGCACTGCGAAGTCGCGAAGCCGAAAGATGCCGGAGTCCTCTCCAAGCGCTGACTCCCGTATTCATAAACAATACAAGAAGGTCTCATAGTGCGCGCCAATGAATAGGATCATCTGAACGAATGCATAGACGATACTTGAGTGAAGTTTGCTTCTAGGTATGTGTTTGTAAAAATTACGAATGCAGGTCAAATAGCGAGCGCTCTTTGCATGGCATTGCCTGCTTACTTAAGCAAGTATGCTTCTTGAATACGGCTGTGAGTCAGGCCATAGAGGGCCTTTATCTTTCCCAGTCTGCCAGGTAGCTCTTGGTCCCCAAATACAAAAACGACGATCGTCGGTGGTAGTTAGATAATCCACCTGGTTGGAGGGCGACCTGTACTACTTCGAGACGTGGTCGCCATCAAGTACCTTTAATTTTTTCCCCATCGATTGTCGGTCCTTCTAATTATATGGCCGGTCCATTGCCTAAAATACCTAGGAAAGATATTATATTTCATTCAAGTACCTACAGTGTTTTCTAATTATGTTTTCTGTCAGTCACGTGTACCCTAAGAAGCTTATAGCCCGAAACGACTACGTTCCTAATAGGTACATCATTCATTTTATTTACTAAGAACTGAACTATTGTTTTTGCTAATATTTGATTTTACTCCTTTATCTGTTTACTTAAAGATAATAATTTTGTATTTGAGTTAAGTTGTTCACAAATATTTCGTTTCGCAGTATTTGTACAAGTCCTTGTTCCTGCTTACTCAAGACTAAATCAGACCTACAGCGAGTTATTTGCCCAAGGACAATGATATCTTTGTAACCACTAAAAGCTGATGTACTATACTAACATTATAAATACGAAGGTTTGGATGTTTAAATGAATGTTTTTGGTTAATTACGCAAGAACGGCTGATCGGATCGAGGTGAAATTAGGCACAGAGATAAATTATAATACATATAACGCTATATAACGCTACACACTCATATTCACCACACTAGGATTCCCTGTGTCGTGGGTACCTTGGACACACACAAAGACAGAAACACAAACACCCAGACCAAGCACAGAAATTAAAACTCATCATTTCAAAGACAAAGACATTTATTGGCACAAATATGGGTGTTTACAAATCAATTTCTGCCTCGCCGGGAATCGAACCCGAGACCCTCCGATCGGCAGTCCGGCATGGTAACCACTGCGCCACACGGGTCGTCATAAGTAGTCTGGATTGGAGGATTGCATTATTCCAATTCCAATTAGCTACTTTTTTCCCATATAAATGAACTGTTCCCATACCACGGTACAGTATGGATTAGTATAATCAAGTTAATACAAATATATTTATTACTCTTATATATTTAGTAAATAACTTAGAAATCTAAATGAACGGTTCACTTCACTGTTTTATGTAAAATACACTTTAGCACGAAAGTGCCACGCGATAAGAATCGTACAGTCGAGCGAAAGAGTGATTACCCTGCTCTTCGCGCTTTGAACCCGCTGTCAGCTCGTATTAACGTCAAAATGTCAGAAAACAAAATATAAAATAAGTAGGTATTATGTTTTTATGTAGAAGTATATTACACGGCAACATACAACAAGTTTACTGGAAACATTGTACTAGTATACAAAATCCTAGAATCTTATCTACTACTCAAAATCTCAGTTGGCTGAAACCCTTTTTGCTTCCCACTACTGGGCACGGGTCTCTCCCCATTATTGGTGGTATCATTTAGCGTGGTAGAGTAAGGAGGATGTTTTCAAACCGCCCATAAGGCCTCCGACAAGGTTTAATGACTGTTATCTATTGACAACAACCGAGACCGACGGCTTAGCGGGATAAACTTCTGTTTATAACATCCTCCAATTGATCTGAAATTTGGTATACATCTTTCATACATTTTTCTCCGAAACCACTGGTCCCACACGAAAAATGTATAAAACAAAAAATATCATTTTTCTCATGCCCTATAACTTTTGTTTGAAATATTTTTCTCTAAATTCTATATATATCGCAATATATGCGAAAAACGTCGAAAAATTTTTTTGTCCATTTGACCTTGAACATCAAAATTGCGGGTAATTTTGGGTATGATATTCTTGATCAGCGCGTCAAAATACATAAGTGTACCAAATTTCAGATCGATTGGAGGTATGTTCTGAACGGAAGTACACCCGCCTAACGTGCCCTCCGAAGCACGGAAACGCGCATGAAATTTTTTTGCCACTAGCGGTCACCCATCTCACACCCGACCGCGCCCGTTTGGCTTATAGATCGTTTGCGTTCTACGCTAACCGCCGGGCCATGCTGACTGATGAGTACAAATTCAGACATAGGAGAACTAAAAAACTACTTCTTATTTTTCAACTGAGATTTTGAGTAATCATTATTCCTTATTTTTTAACTCTCAGTTAAAAATTTGAGATTTTGATTACTCAAATAGTTTGTTTTAGTTCTCTTATGACTGAACTAGCGACCGCCCGCGACTTCGTCCGCGTGGACTTTAGAGTCATAGCATGATGTTATATAGCCTAAAGCCTTCCTCTATAAATCCAACACAAAAATAATTTTTCAATTCGAACCAGTATTTCCTGAGATTAGCGCGTTCAAACAAACAAACAAACAAACAAACAAACTCTTCAGCTTTATATATTAAGTATAGAAATAGAGTATAGATTTGTACTCGAATCATATCTATGATTTAAGTTATCTCCCGTACATATGTACATGCAGTCGTTATTAGTAAAATACTGTAATCGGGGGCTTACAAAATATTGTAACAAGATGAAATTACGAGTACAAGGTAAAAGATAGGTACAATACAACTCACTAACCGTCGCATTTGTTTTTCGCTTTCATAGGCATCGATGTTCATAGGTGGTTCGCGCCTTTTTCACTCACCATAGATTATAAATTCATTAGTTTAACTAACAATAGTTTTTTTTTCAGTTATGGCATCGCAACTTCTGTGCATTCTGCCAGCGTCAAGTATAATTTTTGCATAAATTTTTTGCCACTATCAGTGAAACTGGACGAAGTAATAACAAAGTCAGTAAGTCGTCAGTAATCATTCAGTCTAGTCAGTCCATCATTCAAGTAAAGCAATGACTACTTTACTAGAACGTGTTCGATGGAATTTTGGAGACAAGCAGAAAAAACATATTTTAGCACTGTTTTTCTATTTCACAAACACTCTTGCACTGTAATTAACCTATATCAAACAAAATGCCATCAACTTTATCCGACATAACTCAAAAATACACCAAGAAAATGAAAATAAAACAAGAGCACAATATGTCTTTTTCGACTTCCCGCCAAAACTCCCTAACAATAGTTATTTGACTGAGTAGACGATAATTCTAAAAAGTATGTAAGCAAAAAGAACATACCTAATTTAAGTGTTTTAAATCTAACTTAGCGGTTGTAGCATTTTCACAAACCGCTTATGTTTTTACAAGCCCCTATGTGTAAGAATTGTACATACATAGCCTTTCGGCAGTTAGGATTGTATCAAAAATTATTCAATTCAATTCAATTTATTTAAAGTCAGACATAGTCCATTAATGTGTTAGTAAGCATCTTATAGCCTATGTTAGTAACCAAATTCAATTCAAAATATATAATATTAATAATAATAATAATAAAATAAATTTCAATCAATTAAAAGCAATTACAAATTCAATACAATTAAATTCAATGAAATTCAAAATTTATTTAACATTAAACATTATTTTTCTTGAGTGCATATGGCACGCATTCCACTTTCTAATGTGCTATTATATAATATTGCTATATGTGCTAGCTATTATGCCAGTTTAAAAAAATTAAAGCGTTAAACTAAAAAACCTACCTACTACTACTACTACTACTACTACTACTACTACTACTACTACTACTACCTAAAAAGTCTACCCGCCTTTAAGAAACGCGTTAAAGAATATTACCATTCCTTATCATAATTTATGTTGTTATGTTATATAATGACATAGGTGTTTATGTATGTGTATATGCATGTTTGTATGTATGTATTTATGTATATATGTAGATTTATTAGTATGTATGTTTGTGTATGTATATTGTATGTAAAATTTATGTACACTATTTACTATCTTTAGCTGACACTTCTCCAGTTGCAGGTCTGCTGGAAGTGATTCCTAAAGGAATAAGCTGTACCTTTGTACAATATCTATTGTTACTATTTTTAATTTAAGTGCTTGTGTACATTAATAATTAAATAAATAAAATTAAAAAATAAAAACTGGACTCTATATAAATGTAAGTATATGTACCTACCTATTACTTAGCCTATGGCTTGTGTATATTTTCGTTGCGAAAATAATGTTTAGCCTCCTTTACTATATTTTATCGAACATTTTATGTTAGTATCGTAAATTGTATAGTTTTACGCAGTATACATAAAGATAATATACATACCTGTCCATCATAGCTGATTTGTTTGTTTGCATGAACGTCAGGTGTAATGCGAAAAACGTACGATGATGTCTTGTTTTGACAGAGTTTCCATTATTTCTGTACATCGTAAAACTTTGTGGGTAATACGTTGTACATTTTGTTGTCTTCTTGAAATTTTTTACATAAAACGTTTCCGTTGGACTAGGTCTGCCTGAAATCTTGCTGAAAGGTGGGTCGTAACACTTTGATTAGAACATTTGATAATAAATATAGATAGATAGATAATAGTTTCAATGCACTTTTTATTACAACGTACATACGTATTAGCTAAGCTGTCCTTCTGTAGATGTATGTATTATTGTACATGCATAAATATTTTATTAGCACTCAAAGTCTACAACACACATATATATGATAACATAGATTTAATTGTATCAAATGACTGTCTGTGTCCAGAATAAAATAAAATAAAAATAAAAACATTTTGTTATCAATAAATTGTCTGTTGTTGAGCAGCGATGGCCGAGTGGTAAAAAACCGCGGTCTTCGACGCGACCGACCCCAGGTTCAAATCCTCGGCGCCCACCTCCGATAAAGAAATTTGTTATGTGCGCATTTATCGCTACTCCACGATGATGGAAAATACCGTGATATTTAATTAATTACGATGTTCTCCATCGCCGTGCATGCCTGAGAGAAATTCATAATTTCTCGAAAGCATGACGTCCACCAATCCGCACTTGGCCAGCGTGGTGGACTACTACCTACCTGTGCCCAGTAGAGGGACATAAAAAAGGTTGGAATAAATTGTCTGTCCGCCTTGTCTGAGGTTGCCCGCAAAATTTGTAGCTGTAATCGGAACTATGGAACCACTCCGTTAAACATGTCATAGATCACGCCTGTGTTTGGCCGTCCTTCTGTGATAATGATTACAGATTTGGTCCAAAACTCCTGAACCAAATAAAATAAAATAAATTGAAATTGGATGCTCATATGCTTTTTTAGACCTATAGTCCCAGGAATAATATAAATTACTGTATTTTCAATTATAAGGTGAGATATGCATGCATGTACGGCGCGAATTTTTTTTTAAATTTGTCCTGCCTTGCAGTGATTCCATTTTATTAGGGTATCAACGTGCGGTTGCCAACGACACTTACATGTGGCGGTCATCGGTGCCGAAGAAGAGGTTTTGTGGACATCCGTGGACTTCAGCGACCACTTACTACCACTAAGTAATTCTTCTCCATTTAAATTTAAAAAATATTATATTTTGCGAACCAATCCTTCACGGGCCTGAGTTTGTTAAATTTAACTAAATACTTTGTTTTCAAAAAACGTGCAAATGCTTATTTATAAAATGGAATCAACTAGATTTTTAAAAAGTGTTTTAAGTCAAAATAAATCGAGTAACTTACCACCACTTGGTCTGTATGCTAGTCTTCTTCTTCATTTAAATTTAAAAAATATTCTATTTTGCGAACCAATCCTTCACGGGCCCGTGTTTTCTAAATTTAACTGAATACTTTTTTTTTTCAAATAACATGCAAATTCTTATTTATAAAATGAAATCAACTAGATATTTAAAAAGTGGTTGAATTAAAAATAAAATCGAGTAAAAAATTAAATATTCTTATAACAAATGTAACACATTATTAAAATTCAAATCAGCTCTCACACAAATAAAATCCCTTCTTTCTTATACATTAATAACATAAATATAATCCAAACCTGTTAAATATTGAAACTATTTACTTTAATGCACTGGGAAAATTGTCTTATTAAAAATGCACTGGTTCAGGACACTTAGTTTATTGTTATAACTTCACAGTTTATAATACACACGGAGCACCACAAAACACGTCTAGTATCTTTAAAGACCGGGAACGAAGAGAGCGAGTCAGAGAATGAAATAGCATATATCTATGTATTTATTAGAATAATAAACATTCTCGCCCCTTTTTAAAGTGCAAAGCTTACTATCTAAGTTTATACAAAAATAATGTTGACTTTAAGAGTCCTGCTTTTTATTTAATTAGTTAGAACCTATATCCCAATAGCTAATCTAATAGGTAAGTATATAAACAGCAAAGTTGAGTATGTATTAAGTACATAGCTCCACCAATTAAACAAGTAATTACGACTACCTAGGTAAATGAATGTGTTAAGAAGTAAAGTTAAGGTAAGTAGCTGGATTTACATTACATAATAGGACTATAGATAGGTAGTTAATATAGTTGACAATAGGTAAGCAAAATACATCAATAAACAAAATAATTAAAGGTAGATAGATAAGTATTTATGTCATATCATCAGACTTATTTGGTAATAAAATTAACTTATGTATAGGTCTAGTATAGTTACCTTTAGAAGTACGAACCAGTACTGACCTGATTAGGCCATCAGTTTTGTTTAAATTCGTAGAGATAACTCTGCCTAGGGGCCAAAAAGTAGGAGGAGTAGCCTCATCTTTTATTAGAACTAAATCTCCAATATTTAAGTTTTTTTTGAATTCCTAGCCATTTATTTCTGGTTTGTAGTTCCGACAGGTAGCTAAAATAGAATTGTTTCCAAAATCTTTGTTTGATTTGAATTATTCTTTTGTAAACATTCAATCTAGATTCATTAATATCAAGCTGGTTAGGTTCTGGTAAGTCAGTCAGTGCTGTCCCTATAATAAAATGAGAAGGAGTTAAACATGTTAAATCATTAGGTAAATCAGTAATAGGATATAAGGGCCTAGAGTTGAGAATCCCTTCAATCTGAACTAAGACAGTATAAAGTAACTCATATGTTAACTTAATATTAAATAAATATCTCTTAAGCAGTGATTTAACTGATTTTATACCAGCCTCATATATGCCACCCATATGGCTTGCTAATGGAATAGAAAACTTGAACTCAATGTAGTTTGAGGCACAAAAATCATTTATTTCACTGTAACATTTTTCATTAAGGAACATCTTATATAAATCATGAAGCTCAGATTTTGCACCCTTAAAATTAGTTGCATTATCAGTATATAAACAAGTAGGTATACCACGTCTTGAGATAAATCTCTTGAGAGCACAAATAAAAGCCTGAGTAGAGAGGTCAGTGACCAGCTCTAAATGAAGTGCACGAGTAGCTAAACACACAAATAAACATATGTAACCTTTAGAGTACCTACAGTTTCTAGTCATAGAACTTCTAATGGCTATGGCGCCACTGAAATCTATCCCTACATGGGTAAATGCTCGAGTCAATGTGACCCGGGGTGCTGGTAGGCTAGACATTTGTTGTCCACAGACCGTTCCTTGATACCTAATACATCTGGTACAAGAATGAATACATTTTTTAACTTCACGCCTACCATGTATAGGCCAGTAGGTAAGTCTTATATTGTATAATGTATTTTGAATACCAGAATGTAGTAGTTTGTAATGATAGTGACGAATGATAAGAGCAGTTATGTGATCTTTGCTTGGTAGTATGATAGGGTGTGCTTGATTGTATGGAATGTCTGAGTGATGTATGCGACCTCCAACACGTAGGATTTTATTTTGATCTAGGAATGGGTTTAATTTTTTGAGAGGGCTAGAAGTGAATTTGAATAATTTGTGTGTGTTTGTAGGAGATTGTATGTTAGTGTTTGGTTGAATGTTAGATAATTCTAGAATTTCTTTAGCATATGTGTTATATTGTGTAGTTTGTATGATGAAGTCATGAGAGTATTTTAGTTCTTTCACACTCAGGTAAGAAGTAAGTCTGTTGTTTTTGTTTTTCAAGTTATGTAAGAATCTAAACAAGTAAGCCATTGTTCTTGTCAAGTTAGTAAAGCTTGAATGTTTGCAAAAATATTGATAGAAAAAGGAATAATTAATACCTACAGAGGAGCAGATATTAACCACTTTTGAGTCAGGTAAGTAATTGTTTGTGTCAGGTAAGTAATTGGTATCCTGTTGTATGTCTGTCTTTGTAGTAGCTGAAGTAATAGGCCAATGTTTTAGGTCTTGTCTTATCCACTGAGGGCCTTGCCACCATAGTGAACAAGTAGGTAGAATATTAGGCATAACTCCACGTGTGATCAAGTCAGCTGGGTTTTGTTTAGTATTAACATAGTACCAATCCTCACTTCTAGTAGTGTCGACGATTAGCATGAGACGGTGTGTGACATATGTATCATGTTTATTTTTGTAGGGTGATTTGATCCAACTTAGTACAATAGATGAGTCAGTAAATAAATAGACATTATTAATATTTATTTTATTTTTCGTGGCATCCTGGAATCTATTTACTAGTTTAGATAGGAGAAGAGCTCCACAGAGTTCTAATCTGGGAATAGATTGTTGTTTTTTAATAGGAGAAACTTTAGATTTAGCAGTCACAAGAGTACAAGTGGGTTTACTATTAGGATATGTTGCTTTTAGGTATAAGCAAGCACCATAGGCTTTGTGAGAGGCATCACTGAAACCTAGTAAAATAATATGTGTAGGTATGTCAGAGAAATAGTACCTAGGGATATTTATCGATTTCAAATCATGAAAATGAGAGATAAACTTGTTCCAAGTTTCTTGTAAATCAGAGGGAATAAGAGAATCCCAATCAGTGTTTTGCTTCCAAATATCTTGCATGAGTATCTTAGCCAAGATAGTAGAGGGTGCTAGAATACCTAAAGGGTCAAATATTTGGGCAATTTTAGATAAAATTCCTCTTTTGGTACAAGGGACATTTTCTTCAAAATTAGGAATAGAAATAGTCAATGTATCCTGTGTAGGTAGCCACTGCAAACCTAGGGTTTTTACTGATTCATTTAGAGCAAAACTGTATGAATTATTTTCAGTTTCTAGTGTAGGATTTTGTGTAGTTGAATCTAAACTCAATATGTGTGAGTAAATATGGGGGTGATTGGCTGACCACTTATGTAGCTGGAAACCTGCTCTACTTAGCAAGTCAGTAAGTTCAGAACATAATTGAATACATTCCTGTAAGGATTGTGCTCCACATAGATAGTCATCCATATAGGAACTGGACTTTATACAGTCAGCTGCTCGAGGGTGAGTGACCATATGTTTGTCAGCTAAGTCTAGCATTGTGCGACAAGCAAGGTAGGGTGCACTTTTAGTGCCATAAGTGACAGTATCCAACTCTAAACACTGTAGTGTGTCAGACTTGGAGTCTCTCCATAGGACTCTTTGGAGGGAGGTATGTTGCGGGTTGATCCAAATATTTCTAAACATTTTAATAATGTCACAAGAAAAGGAATATTTATAAAGTCTGAATCTGAGTATGATATCAAAAATATCATTATAAATATTAGGACCTTCATAGAGTATGTCATTCAGAGATAAACCACTGGAAGTTTTAGCACTTGCATTGAAGACAGTACGCAATTTAGTTGATGCACTATCAGGTCTTATCACAGGTAAATGAGGCATGTAGTAAGCATGTGGGTCAGTCGGAGAGAAGTTATTTACATAGTGTGCATGACCAAGGTCAATGAACTCATTGATGAAAGACCTATATTGAGTGTAAAGGTCAGTATCCTTTGTCAGTCTTGATTCTAATTTTAATAGGCAATTATAGGCAGTATTAAATGAATTTCCTAAACTGTCAAGTTTGTCTGTCTGTATAGGTAAGTTTACAACATATTTACCGGTGTCATCTTGAGTAGTGGTAGAAGTAAACAAGTCTTCACAGTATTTGTCATCGGGGGATAGCAACTTGTGTGTAGGTAGTATTTCCTCTTGGTTCCAAAAAGACTGTAGTATGTCATCAGAGGAAGTATGAGACAGGTGCATGCTAACATGTGTGTTGTTGTTAGAAGTGTGTTCATGAGTGTCAGGGATGAAAGAGCCTGATACAACCCACCCAAAGGTAGTTTCAATTAAGAAGGGTAAACTTGAGCCAAGTTTTAAACGACCTGTCTGTAAAATGGAATAGAAAAGTTCAGCCCCAATTAATAAATCAATTGAACTAGGTATGAAAAATGTAGGGTCAGCTAGTGAGTTTGCTTGTTGTGTAGGTATGTGCCACGTGTGAGTAGGTATGTAGTTATGTGGTAAGGGAACAGCAATGTTGTCCATAACAATGAATGTGAGATCGGCTGAGTAGTTGTTGTACCGAGATGAAATGTTAGTATGAACACTTACTTGAGAATGTTTTAAAGTATTACCAATACCAGATATATTATTAAGATCTTGCTTGAGTTCCAGCTGTAGTAAGGAAGCCAGTCTGTGGGTAACAATGTTGACCTCGCTGCCCGCATCCAGAAGAGCTCGAGCGTTCACCCACTTTCCTGATGCAGATTGTATTCTGACGATAGCTGTGGATAATAATATTTGTTGCTTGTTAGCACTAGACACTAGTACAGTAGAAGGTGAGGTTTGGGATGCATGTTGCAAAGTAGTATCAGGTGCATGTGGTTGCAATAGAGGGGTAGGTGCATGTGGTTGCGTTAGAGTGGTATTTTCAATGGGTGTACCCATAGCCGAAGCGTAATTTGTAGTGTGTAGTTGTGGGTCAGCAATGTCATTTAGCGTGGTGGGTGGTGTAGGTAATAAATTGATAGAAGCAAAGCTAACCTGTTGCTTAGGTTTATCCATATGTATACTTGTGTGATGTCTGCCATTGCATGTTAGGCACTTATATTTAGAGCACTTGTGGCTGTCTTGATAAGGCTGTAAGCAATTGTAACATAAAGATTTAGATTTAATTAAGTTCACACGGTCATTAACAGATAGCTCAAGATAGCTTGGACACTTATGCAATGAGTGTTTGCCTTGACATAATATACAAGATGCAATTGGTTCGGTAGAAGTGACATGGGAAGACTTTACATTTGGTTTATCACTTGTTTTATCCGCATTAAGCATTTCAAAGGCAGTTCTACGTGCATTGAGGAATTCGAGCAACTCACACATAGTGGCAATAGTATTTTCCTTTCTGTTTAGCTCCCATGCAGCTCTTAAGGAGTTGTCCAATTTTTGCGAGATAATGAACACTAATAGAACATCCCAGCTGTCAACAGGTAGGTTGATAGCCTTTAGTGAATCTAGACTTTGTTGCAAAGTGACTAAAAAGTCTTTCAAATTGTACCTGGTAATAGTTACAAAATTAGTTACAGCTTTCAAATGAAAGTTTACAATAATGGTTTTGTTCTCATACCTTTTAGTAAGGATTTCCAAAGCTTTCACATAATTTTCCTCAGTGATGAGTAATGAAGAAATGAGCCCCGCTGCTTCTCCAGTTAGGGCCGACTTTAGGTACTGTAGTTTACTGACAACGGGTAGATCAGTGCCGTCCACAGAAGCCATAAAAATGTTTTTAAACGCAGGCCATTGTCGAATGTCCCCATCGTATCTAGGGAGTTCCAATTGTGGTAATTTCACTCTAGGTTTCCTTGAAGTGCAGGTATCGTTACACATTGTCGAGCACAACGGATCGTGTCCGAATGACGATCGTAATGTAGTCGCAGGCGCTAGTAAAGCATCAATTTGCGCTTGGGTAGAAAAGTATTTTTCTTCGAAAACAGTACGTTCTTGCTCATGAGCCTCAGCTCGTTCTGGGTCAGCGTCCAACAGTTCGATCGCGGTTTGTAAGTCCTCAAATTTGCAGACGATTTTTTCCATCTCCGCTTGCCGCGCCTTTAGCTCATGGGCGTTGTTTACTTGGGGATTGTAGTATTGCACGAAGTTGAATAGGCGTGTTAGTTTTCCCTTCACTGTGCTTCTTTGCGTCTTCAGAGCATCCAAAGACGCTGCCTGTTCCTCCACCGGCGTAGGCATCGTGGCACGTGTGGAGCTTCGCTTCGAAGTAACGATGATATATATTCGTGGATTTCACTATCCAAATATCTTTATTAGATTTGCTGTGTGCAGCTTAGCGATTTTGGTGTGTACACCGAGATTAATTAGGATTTATTTTTTTTGAGCGTAGAAAAGAGGCAGTGTTCCGCCATGTTACACAAGAGAAAAGGGAAGAATGAATGGATTTGAAGTTGAACGAACGTCGTATGTATGACGTATAAATGACGTAAGCGTCGATGTCGAATATGTCGATAAAACAGTATGGTATGGAACAGTTGCACACTGTTGTCGTTAGATGGCGTATGCGCCGCGAAGTAGGTAGTTAATGTTACAAATTGGCGTGTGCGCCGAGAAATATGTATACCAGTAGGATGGCAGAAAAGTATGATAGGTAGGTTGGCGTATGCGCCGTGGTTGTGTAGGTAGCAGTCACTGTAGTTTAGTTGGCGTGTGCGCCCCGAAGCGGTGTTGGTGACGATAATGTAGTACGTCTCGTAGTACAAACAAAATGTAGATGTCGCTGTGTAGGTTCGACTTCTTGTAGATCTATGCTCTTCCCGCCCCGGCCAGAGTGCAGCACAAGCAAGATGAACGAATGAATGATTGTCCGTGTGGCACGGTCGATCTCGCGTGACGATCTCCTTGAGATTGAGTCTTTGAAGGCAAAACAAAATGGCGATCTTGTTCACGCTCCGAGCACAGTTTTTCAAGGCGACGAAGGACCACTATTATGTTAAATATTGAAACTATTTACTTTAATGCACTGTGAAAATTGTCTTATTAAAAATGCACTGGTTCAGGACACTTAGTTTATTGTTATAACTTCACAGTTTATAATACACACGGAGCACCACAAAACACGTCTAGTATCTTTAAAGACCGGGAACGAAGAGAGCGAGTCAGAGAATGAAATAGCATATATCTATGTATTTATTAGAATAATAAACAAAACCTTTTAAGCCATAAAACTTCTCGTTATTTCACCAGCAGCCATGCCATTAAAATAAATTAAATAAATAAAATGCCATCCAATTTATAGGCACTAAGAGCGGTAATGAACCGGCGGCGATGGGCAGTTGAGATAAAAAAATTAAGATAAGCGAAAATTTCACACTCGGCTAAATAAACATGTTAATTTATAAACGATTCCATGTAAGGAATGTTTCATATTAACACGGTTGGACAATGGATATACATACATATAACATTACACACTCGCACCAAGGAATATAGCCACAAAGGCAGGAACACAAACACTCAGTCCCTGAAGCTTCGGGTATTCCCTGAATGACCGTGAGAGGCGACTAAAAGGGAGCTTCCGGGGTTGCGGGCGGTGAAAGTGGGAGCTCGACCCGTCCAGCCAGACGACTAGGGAAGGACAGCGGTGTGTGCGTGGCCGCATGCCACCCGTAAGCATCTGAAGGTGCAGGGAGCACATTTATATATCGTAGTATATCGTAGCTCTATTCTTAATCCCGAACCTACAGTGACTATCCGATACGTACCTAGTTTAATTTTTTGATGCTACATTTGTTATAAGTTAAAAGTGTTAAAATCACCGCATGTGAACGCGTCGTAACATAATTCATTAAGCCCAGAAGCGAAATGTAAACATTTCTGAATCTGAAATCCATTAGATGAAGACACGTCCTGCAGACGGACACACAGATAAACACGCGATTAACTGTTGTGATGAGACATACTGCGGCTGACCTCACTTTGCTCTGTCTTTAAAGTGATACGACTCGTATGGCACATTGGTTACGATTTCAGTCAAAGGTCTCGAGTTCGATTCCCGGCGAGAGAAATGTCGGAATGACAAATTTAAATTTTATATTTTTATATCTGGGTGTTTGTGTTCCTATGTTTGCATGTATCCTCGATACCCACGACACTATGATTCGTTATTTTTTACATTTGTAACTATGTATTATATTTTAATATTTGTACTTTTTATAAAAGGCTTTAGCAAAGGGAGATCTGCCGCCGGGCGAGGTGGTCGTGGTTATGCCCGGGAAGCAGCCGCGCTCCAACTGACTCTATTTTATTCTTGTATATATGGATAAATATTCAGAAAACTTCGATAGCATGATTCAAGAATATCCGTGGCGCCATCTCTTGATGAGTAGCGGAAGGTTGCTACAAGGTATTGTCTTAAATTAATAGCCTATTTGACAAATTATAGCACGAGCTTCTTCCTGTAACAAGAGAAGGGCTGGAGTTTACTTTACCACGCTATATTGATAGCAGTCAAATTACGAGCCTGATGATGTAACAGTTCTCAAAATCACAGTAACCTGCACGATAGGTAGGTGGTAGAACTATTATGGTTCGCCCGGGGAAGTACCACCGCTGCACCTACTTCTGCCGTAGCCTGTGAAGCAATTCTACTTATTGTGTTTCGGTGAAAAGGTTGCCGGCTACACTTACATGAGGCGACCACCAGCCTCCGGAGTAGCAGCGCAATTGCATACGACCTCAGACAAGACTTACGCTTGCTTGAGGTTTTATTGTATGTACATGCCCATGGGCTGCAGCGACCATTTAACACCACGTGACCTGCATGCTCGTCTGCTACTCCATTCATATTAAAAAATATTTTTCGGTGGTGTTTACCTAAACAGCCCCCCTAGAAAAAATGCATGCTACTAACGTAAACGCTTCTAAAATACCTACATAGAATGAAAATAGAAATATTGGATTGACACTTCACTTATTATCGAGATCACGTGACATTTCGTCGGCAAACGTCACTCCCATACATTATTCATTCTATTCTCTATCGAATACTATCATAGAATAGAATAGATCAATAAAGTTTAGTGAGCTATTAACATAAAACCCAATAACAACACCTTTCTTCATAAATTATTGACGTGATAACGTCTTTAAAATCGTTTTAGTCGGGTGACATGTTCAGAAACTTGTGTCACACCAAAACCTCACGAGCGCGATCGCAGGTATAACGAGAGAGAGACGGACCGATCTCCCGTCTCATCTCGAGCGCTGCCAGTCATTCCGTGAAACTTGTGCGGAATCCTCACGAGCGGAGGCTGGCATAGCGTTCGAGTGAGTGGACCGATCTTCCGTCTCTCTCACTCTAGCGGCATACAAACGAATGGAGATTTTCTCATGCGGACGTTATCACGTAAACATCTCGATCGTAAACCTACTTTACAAACAATTTGCCGTTTTTTTACTTAAACTATCGCGCACAAAATGAACTTGATAATACATATGTCAAAAATATTAAAAAAACTTTAGGGCGTTAAACACTGAAGTACAGATACAATGAACCAACCCCGAGAAAAAGGCCCCCTAACTAACCCCTATCAGATCCCTAGCACTATAAAGGATGCTTCTTATCTGCGCGGTCGTAAACCGGAATGTTTATGCGCTTCCGACTTCCTTTGTGCGTCATCCTGTATAACAGCACTGTCTGTTTGGCTTTTTTGTAGCGGCTGATAAGATTATAGAGCATAAAGATTGTGTACAGTTTTGGGTGGAAATAGATGGAACGCTTTATATAATGTATACAGGGTGTGCCATTGATGACATGTTTGAAGTGTCAAGATAAAAATACAAGGTTTTCTTTTATTCGCATTTTCATAGCCCCGTTGTATTCTATTGTTTTGTTTTTAATTACATTATTTTACAACCTGCATTGTGATATTACTAAATGGACACCATTATTTGTAGTTGTTCGTAACATACAGACAAGTTTATGTACTGTGTTAGACATACATATATCTTACTAATCACTTCTAACTTAAGTGTATTATAAATGTAAAAATATAATTTAAAATGTAAGTATGTAATTGTAAATATTCATTTTATTGTTTACTTTTCTTTGGTCTGGGGTCCAAAATCCGCAGCTGGGTTACTTTTCCCCTCCATAAAGGGAAGAGAAGAAGACCGAAGTCACCTCCTCCTCAGAGTGTATCAATGATCAAACAGCACTATAAGTCGATAAGGGAGGACATTTAAAATTACTAGTATTGTATATGAAGCATACTCAAAGCAAGTGATCAATTTAGCTAAACAAGCACATATTCATACTAAACCTAAGTTCACTGCTATATGCAGATTCTGCAATGGCGAAGAGGAATCCGGTATACACATCCTCTGTGACTGTGTCGCACTTACCCATAGCATAAGTCGGAAACTGGGTGGCAGCCTAGTCAAATCGAAAGATGTCAAACTTCTACGAGTAGGTCCCAAACGCATCGTACGGTTTCTAACAACCGTCTGCGTCGGCCTAGGGAAACAGATATAAACGCGGGGCTAAGCTACAATAGATAATTTACTGGTCGCAATGGCCTTATGCCCTTTCACCAATAACCCAAATAGTAATAATAATATGAAGCACATATAACAGAATACAAGTGCATTAAGCGAGACGTTGTCACCTGCCACAACATGAAAATGAATTTGTGTGAGTAGTGGTTCTCACACGAACATGATCATAACATCCCATCGTGTCCATAACAACCGCCTTCCGCCGCTCCTATAGCAACCGCTCAACTTCCATATATTACAACAAACTGTTTACTATTATCGTTAAAAGAACATATTTCGTCAACACCTCGCGCTTAGTACGGCCAAAGAGCAAATAAGAATAGAGGAGCCATGTGCCTTAATATGACATTTAAGGATAATACGTGTAAGAAAGGACGACGTGTATGACACAATGGTCACAAGCAGCCGACTGAGAGTCCTGGGTTCGATTCCAGATTAGGCAGAAATTAAAGTAAAGCATTAATAGTCTGAAGCGTTAAATGAGTCTGAATGCTCACAAAGTATGAAAAAAACCCAGACTTGGCGCAAATGAAATACAACTCAAATCATATATAAAAATGAGTAAGTAAATATGATATTGAAAGCATCATCGAAATCGATGGCTGCAGGTGTGATATTTTCATTCAAATTTTCACTGACAGTTCAGTTACTTTGGTTACTCACAAATAATATTAACTCACATTTGCCAGGTAGAAGTGCGAAGTTTTTTAAGGTTTGATACTTGGTTGTTTATTACCTATTTGAACTTACTGGTACACTTTCCACCAAAACACAATATAACTACTAATTCTAATGGAACTAAGAAAGTTTTACCAATTAATAATAGTTTTACCATAATTGTCATAATCATTTAATATCTAGATACATGCCTTTGTAATGAGAGAAATAAATACTATTATTATTATTATTATTATTATTATTACCATCTATAAAAGTATGTATTGTTCAAAATGTAACACATGCCATGCGTAGCATGCATGGCGCTTGGCCAGCGCGATCATAACATTTTTATATAACACTATGGCCCAAATCCATTATATTTTAAGAACTTACCAGGACATCGAATCGTTTAAAATATTCTTTTTCTTGGTCAATAAAGACAGCTAGGGCCGTTGACCGCGAAAAGATTGACTTTTATTGAGTCAATATTTTTTATTCCAAAAATGAACAAAGTATTTTAATTATTTTTATTTCATCCATAAAAATAAGGTTTCTCGAACTTCCTTAGTCTTTGCCATACGTTAGACAGACAAGATGTTTGTTTTACATACAAAGTTTATGGCGCCAATTAGCAGCCTAGCTTATTAACCGGCGTGGAGCTCACAAAGTAACGGCTAGCTATTTGTTTTGATAGCCGCTCTGTGACGTGTATTTTTAACTCAGAATTGCCCGTTAGGAGTGTGAGGGAATTTTACGGTCGACAATTTATGGTAAATTTTAGTAAAGCTCCATGTGTATGGGCTGAGATCTGTTTAAATCGGTGTGATTGGTGTGTTTAAGTACAAACGAGTCATCTATTCCCAATGTGTAAATGATAAATTGATTTGTAAGTAAACAGTAAGTACGAGTAATTAATGAAACATCCGAACAAAGATCATTTACTTGATTCAATTCGTCATTATATTAACGAGGTTCGATATTTTATTTTCGTAAATAGGTATGTTTAATATGAGCGTTAACGTAGAAAAGAACTACCCTTTAAAATTTTTGATCCATGTACTAGCACAAAATACTAATATTATCATCCCACATTAGTTGCAACCCGTTGGGTCCCACAGCTGGACACGAGTCTCTTCTAGAACTTCTTCGAAGTGGCTTGGAGCTTACTCCACCTTGCTGATCTAATGCGAGCTGGTGCAGATGCGGGTACGTGGTCAACCCACTGTCGGATGTTTTCTAACCGCCCATAAGGCTAGATTTAAGGCGATGGCTTCTAAAGAAATGATATTTTTTACGTGCTTTATCCATAAGTGTCGCGTACAAATAAAGAGAAGTATATAGTGGTAATGTTTATTTCAATAGATGCACCCTTTTAACGTTATAATTATCCTTATTTAATTCTACAAAGCGGCTTACTCACGTGTCACGCTTTCGTCTCACGTATTTTACATGAACAACAGTGGCCCTTTTCGTCTTACGGAAATTTTACCTATCAATCGAAAACAATAAAATTGAGACCGACGACTTCCGAGCTCTCAAAGCACGGAAACGCGTATGATATTTGCCAGTTGCGGTCACCTATCTCAGTTTTGACCACAGGAATGGACGTCTCCCTTACTACATATCACCCCATATTACTTACCATATAAAATAAACACGTCAGGATCGGAAAAACTTCAAAGATCGAATTCAATCAGAACTGGCCATCAAAACGATCAGATGAAACATTTCTGATTGACAGATAGCAAGCGGTCTGATTGTTGTTTCAAACAGATTAAAAAGTTCCGTTGTTGCATCATGATGTTTTAATGTGGCTAATGGGCTATGATTGAAGGATGTTTTGTTGTTTGTTTGAAAGGCACCGTTTGGTGGATTGGCAGCTTATCGACTTCAAACAAATTTTCGGGGATTTAATTAGTTTCTTTTAGGAATTTTGTTTGTTATGCTTTCATTTCTTACATAGATTCGGTACACATTGTGCAGGATACCCAGTTATTGGGATTTTTATAGGTGGTAGATGTTATACCTATAAATACAAGTTGTAGTTGTGTAGTTAGCAATTAATTAATTCAAACATTTACGTATTTTATACTTTTTATTTTTAAAGCACAAACATCATGTGTCAAACCATAAACTAAGACATTGTTTTTTTTTCAATTATGTCATCGCAAACTCTATGCTTACTGCCAGCGTCAAGTATAATTTGTACATACATTTTTTGCCAGTTTCATTTCAATGAAACTGGACGAAGTAATAACAAAGTCAAGTCAGTAAGTAAGTCGTCAGTAATCAGTCAGTCTAGTCAGTCCAACATTCAAGTAAAGCGATGGCTACTTTACTAGAACGTGTCCGATGGAATTTTGGAGGCAAGCAGAAAAAACACATTTTAGTACTGTTATTCTATTTCACAAACACTCGTGCACTGTAATTAACCTATATCAAACAAAATGCCATCAACTTTATCCGATATAACTCAAAAATACACCAAGAAAATGAAAACAAAACAAGAGCACAATATGTCTTTTTCGACTTCCCGCCTAAACTCCCTAAGACATCGTTCTATTCAGTCTATACCACAGATTACCACAGTAGATATTTCACAGTCGAACAAAAACAGGAAGTACCACCACCACACAGTTCTGCTGTTCTGCCTTGCAGCAATTGTACGAGTACTGTGTTTCGGTGGAAGAGTACGACTGCTGGCCATACCTCTGCGGCCATACCGGAGTAGCAGCTCAACCGCTTAATATTTCAGGCAAGACTCAGATATGCTTGAGGTTAATGTCTGTAGCACATGCCTGCATGTTCGTCCGTTACTTAAACTTAAATAAAAAAATGAGCCGCCTGTTAGATGTGAAACGTGGTGTTCGTATAAGTAATACGCATAAAAGACAAGATTACGACAGGAACTAAACACAGCATAATGAAAATGATGGATGTGAATAGAGCTAAACAATATCGAATGCGGTCAAAAGTAGGATGGGTAGCCATTCAGATACATCTGGTGTGGTCATAAGGAGGATCGGTGTCAACAAAGCTAAGCAATGTCGAGTGCAGTCAAAAGTAGGATGGGTGGCCATTAACCAACATCTGGTGCGGTCATAACAAGGATGGAGTGTCAATAAAGTTAAGCAATGTCGAGTGCGGTCAAAAGTGGGATGGGTGGCCATGAAGCAACAGCAGTTGACGACTATTTATATAATGAATATTTGTTTTTATTTAATATAAAAATTAAATATTAATTTCAAGTTGCTTAAGCTGAATGTGGCGACCGCGCGTCGCCACGGCAAGCGTCGCCACACCAACAATCCGCTATACACACGCCTATAGTATCACATCAAAAACTAATGCTAATATGCCTACTGGCAGCAACATTACGGCAGCACCCTTTTTATGCTATCTGTCGATAACATCCCGTACCGACATGTCCTCCTAAACGTACCCTCCGAAGTTCGCAAACGCGCATAAAGCCACTTGCGGTAACCTTCACACGTTTTAGCTGCTAAGATCACTAGAGTTTAACGCCAGTAGCGTGGCCATGCGCGCTTTTACATTATATTATTTCTATCCTATCAATATAAAAAAAGCTATCGTAACAGAACCAGACTTACCAGACTACGCCGGGTGATGTTTTTAATTTCAACTCTTGTCAGACTCCATTTAGTTAATTGCACAGTTAAAGATCTTTATTAGTATTCTCGTAATTAACGTATACAAATATCGAACGTTAACCTATAAACAACCAGTCAAGTAAGAGTCCGACAAAAAAATGAAGGGTGCTCTAACATGTGGTTAGAGCCTATCTAGGCTGCTCTAATTGTAATTACAACTAAAAAGGATAAGAATTACAGTGAGAGCACCTCACTCCCGTGTCTTTTCATATTCTGTAAAAACTTTGTTTACTTTGCGAACCAAATCTTATATTTTCTTTAATGTCTTTAAGTTGTTTAGAGGATATACTGAAATTTTACCTATATGCTTGAAAATCATGTGTGGGAGACATAAATGTACGTTCTTTTTACTCAATAAGTACCTAATTTCAGTAATACTATTTGAAGATATATAATGGGTCGGTTACTGAAAGCAGGTACATTCACACATTCACATTGTCTGTGAAACACACATGCAATAAGCGTGAGTTGCCGCCAGCCCGTCGCAGCATGAAAATGCATTTGTGTTAGATGTATCAGCACGAAACTTTCTATAGTTGGGCCGACTATATTCGGAAAGGACGGCGTTGTGTGCGTGGCCGCATGACGTCGCAAGTCGCAAGCACTGGAAAGCGCAGGAGAACACAATATACTCTCTCTTGGAGTTTTGGCGGGAAGTCAAAAAAGACATATTGTGCTCTTGTTTTATTTTCATTTTCTTGGTGTATTTTTGAGTTATATCGGATAAAGTTGATGGCATTTTGTTTGATATAGGTTATTTACAGTGCACGAGTGTTTGTGAAATAGAATAACAGTGCTAAAAGTGTTTTTTCTGCTTGCCTCCAAAATTCCATCGGACACGTTCTAGTAAAGTAGCCATCGCTTTACTTGAATGTTGGACTGACTAGACTGACTGATTACTGACGACTTACTTACTGACTTTGTTATTACTAATTACTAAAAATTATACTTGACGCTGGCAGTATGCATAGAGTTTGCGATGCCATAATTGAAAAAAAAAATACTCTCTCCATGTGACGGCACCTTTATGTGGCACCGGTGTCAATCGAAAAAAATGTCTATTGCGCAAGGAACCCTAAAACAAAACTGCTTGTATATTCGACCCGATACCAATAACTCGACAACTTTACGAGACTCAAACGACACGCTTTTATTAAAACAGCTTTCAGTCGAAAAATATTATCAGAAACAACCGAAACGGCGCATAAACTAGCCAATTTCAATCCGTTTACATCAAAACGTACGAGTAATCGTGAAAACAGACCATTTTTAACGAAACATAACATTCAACGAACATATATCTTGTGATATATGCGATTGGAACATAAAACTCATGTTTTACGACCGCTCGCACTATATGCGTCCGTTTAGTTTATAACAATGTTTTCATTCAAGTACATTTCGAGTTATTCATAAATAACCAACTAACTGTGTTTATGCACACCGTTCATCAGTTGTCTATTTTCAGATGGATTTTTCAATATGTTCAAAGATTAAATTTTGATGCACTCCACAGAGGTGTCACTATTAAGTAGCCTATTACATAATTTTGTCCGAGGACACCTATTTCTTAGATTTACAGCTACATTATATTTTATTTATCATGCTTTGGTATTTTTTTATTTATTTAAATGATTTTTATTTATTTAAATGGATTTTTTATTTGATTCAGTCTAAGCCAACTTAAAGATTTATTGTAACTTGATGGCATTGCATAAGACCTGGCCTTAATATTCTTAACACTTATAGCCTCATACTATGATTCCCTGTGTCCCAATTTCCATACACAAAAAGACAAGAACGTAAGCACTTTTAATTTTTTTACTTATATTTCTGCCCCGTTGATAATTAAACTAGCATCCATTATAAAGCACGTCGGCGGGATCACTATAACCCTACATGTGTATTAAAGCTTTACAATAATATGTAGTCATATGGACAAAAATTTTATTGGAATCTCATGCCTTCCAAAATAAATTCTTAATTTATGGACATGCACTACAATGCAGATACTCTTTCGAAGGAGATTTTAGTTAAGATTCTTTTACAACGTCAAAAAAGAATTTTAAAAATGCTCCTTCTGGGTCTTATACTCTTTGCCCGACGTCTCAAGTAGAGCAGCCTTAACTACTAGCTACTGGAGCGATAAATCGACACATAATGAGCATAAAATAAGCTAGCAGTGTAGTTATCGGCATGATGGTGCATTTATATCTTACTAGCTGAGGCGCGCGGCTTTACCCGCGTTAAAATAGATAAGATAAAAAAAACGCTACTAACGCTTCACTTTTAGCTTCACATTAGGATACCTTGTTTCATGTCTGGAAATCGAAAGCAGAATCCCTTGCTCGTGTATAGATATGCTGAACACAGGGCCATACAGATCGTATTCTTTAGGTTTTATCCGGTTTCTATGGCAATTGTTGGTTTCTAAACTTTATCGGTCGCCTACTCTTTACATCAACATCTTAAGTAACTGCCTCAGACATCCGCCGTTGAGGCTAAAGTCAATTTAGCCATATCCCGGAACATGTTCATGCATTAAATGTTTAGCTGTCATAATTATGATGTCATTCTTTAGTTTGTTATCTAATTCAAACAACAACGTTAATAAACATTTTTAGGATTTTGAAGCTGAAATCGTTGCTAATTGATTCGTTTTTACTAAGGTCGTACCCGTACAATATTATATAAATATTATATATCTTTATTGGGTCGTCTACTCTTTGCCCCAACTTCTCAAGTAGCTGCCCCGGCAACTACCGTTGGGGCGATAAATCGGCGCTATCTCGATGCGGCCCGGGACATAAAACAAGAGAGTGGTAGCGCTATCGACACGATCGTATGATATTTACGCGGCACGCCGACCGTCGATTATTATCGACAGCGGTACGTTTGTCGGCCTTTCGAGGTAGGGGTGCACTAGGACCACATGCCAACCACCCTAGGACAGATTTGATGTAAAAATTCCGCAAGACTGGTGAAGTTTATACTGAAATATGAAATAATATTTTGGTGCCTCTTTAACTAAACATCGATTCTTCTGGAACAACTGTATGAGATATCCTCGAATTCATTTTCTTTATTCTTAGAAAAATAATTATTTGTCCAATATAAAATGGTCACTTAATAAACGAAGAAAGTTTGGTAAATTAAATGTAAAAAGTGATTCCTTTTTTAATAAAATAAAAATAAATTATATAATACATATAAGTATCATTTATTTTTATTTTTGCACGTGGCATGTTTAATGTGTATTTAAAGTTTAATTGTTTTTTTTTAGAAAAATCTTATAAGGTGATCTTAAACCATTTTCTTTAAGCATAAAATATAAAAGCTTAAACTTTCTAATCAATCAAAAAATTAAAATATTATATAAAAAAGAACCAAGAACGTTGTTAGGGAACTGATATAGATGAAACTTACAAGTGCCTATTTTTTTCTGACTTCTATGTAATTAAGAATAGAAAATGTTGTATCCCGGTGTACCCACAACCTTTAAGAGTGAGGTGTCAGATTACATGACAGAGTTTGTAATAGTTTTCTAACTTTTTACTGTGAGAAAATAGCCACTGATAACATCAGATACACTGACTTATTCGATCGATAGGATGTCTTACAACCTACTACTAGTTACTACTTATTCCTTACCCATTATCAAGGAATTATGACACTTTTGCTTCAAAGCTTAAAGTCTAAAATGTCTTGCAGCTATTGTAGATTGGTTTCGAAACTTTGCGCCTAAGATACAAGATATACTACAGTTTTCAAACAGATACAGAAGGAAAACTATGAGTTATAAAAATCGTCACCTCGTTACGATTACGTGGGAATTTGAAGCTATTAAATCTGATAAATAATACTTGAAACACCACTTAAGATAAAATACATATTCATTGCCTATCTTTTAAAGTGAAGATAAACTTGTTTTTATTTACTGGTTTAACAGACGATTAATTGGCAGCTCAGAGAATTATCGTCTGTGTTTGATTTAGCTGTTAAAACCAGAAAAAACTTGTAGATGTCTCTTCGGTATTTTATTTTAGAGTATTTTTAATCTAAATTTTAGTACAGCAACAGTTATTGAGAAATAAATTAATGTAATATAACAAATATTGATGATGAATCTAATCTATTGGATGTGTTTAAGTTACGAAACATGGTAGCATCGTGGTATGTTGGTGCAAAATTTTAGAATATGTTTAATTAGATTTATCTATTTATTAACGGCCGCCCGTAACTTCGTCCGCGTGGACTTTGGTATTAGTCATAGTATGATGTTATATAGCCTAAAGCCTTCCCCGATAAATGGACTATCCAACACAAAAATAATTTTTCAATTCGAAGTAGTTCCTGAGATTGGCGCGTTCAAACAAACAAACTCTTCAGCATTATATATCCCCCGTTTTTACAACATTTTTCACGGATAATTCGCTCCTATTGGTCGCAGCGTAATGCTATATAGCCTAAAGCCTTCCTCGATAATTGTTCACACAAAAATAATTTTTCAATTCGAACCAGTAGTTCCTGAGATTAGCGCGTTCAAACAAACAAATAAATTCTTTAGCTTTATATATTAAGCATAGATTTTATTTGGCTTCAACCCTTTTTGCGTCCCACTGCTGGGCACGGGTCTCTCCCCATTATTGGGGAGGCCTGGAGCTTACTCCACCATGCTGCTCCAATGCGGGTTGGTGGAGATGCGGGTTAGTGGCCAACCCGCTGTCGGATGTTTTCAAACCGCCCATAAGGCCTCCGACAAGGTTTAACGACTGTTATCTATCGACAACAACCTGGACCGACGGCTTAACGTGCCCTCCGAAGCACGGAAACGCGCATGATTTTTTGGTCACCCATCTCACATCCGACCGCGCCCGTATGGCTTAGTTACATAGATCGTTTGCGTTCTACGCTAACCGCCCGGCTATGCGCGCTTCATATATATAGATTTTATTTATGCGGCTGTAACTCTTTTTTGCATCGCACTGGTGGACGGGCCTCTCTCGATAGTCGGGTATAGATAGGGGGATAGGGGGATAATCAGATTTTATTTATCTACTTATTATTAGTTTTATTATCAAAATCAACCCAGAAATTCTTGCAACTTGCAGTCTTAGAAACGAAATTAGAATAATACTACTCGTAAATGAAAAAAGAAGGTAAAGATTTTAAGATAAAGGAATTTGCACTTTTGTATGTCCATGCTTAAGATACATAAGCACACTTAAGCACTGTGACATAGATTGGGGAGAGTGTACTAAAATAAGCTTTTTGTATCTTTTCAACATCTCAAGAAAGCGATTCTATTTGAAAGATAACTCGGTTATATTGCCCATTTTTACGATCAAGCTATAATCAACCATCTTGATGTATCGCATGTTCATCGAAGAAATAATAGACTGAGATTTTTTTTCATTTGAATAAAGTAGTAGACGAGAACACAAAAGGTCGGCGCTGCTACTCTGGAGGCTGATGGTCGCCTTTTGTAAGTCTGGCTGAAAACTGCACCTCTGCACCGACACCCAATAGAATGCTTTACGGCAGAAATTAAAATAAAATCAGCCAAGTGCAAGTCGAACGTGCACACCGACTGTTCCGTTATTTTTTTAATATATGACGTAACTAAAAATTTACGGTTGCTTCGTATCAAATTTCAAGATTTTGAATTCATGGGAAGTACCTACACTGTAAGTTTTGATTCCTTTGCGAGTGTCGAAAATTTGCAGTAATTTGCCGCATAAACTGCTGTAACTTTTGATTGCACTGGCTTAGAAGTTTGATTTTTCACAGCTCCAAGAGACAGTAGACCTGGGTATTTGATATATCTAGCTTGATACTTCCACCCGTTCCTAAGAAATAAGGTCTTGACACAAAGACAAACGGAAGGACATCAAAGTGATCCTATAAGGAGTCCGTTTTTCCTTTTGAGATTCGGAACCCTAATAAAGGATCTAAAACTAAAGGATCTAATAAAAAGATGAAGAGAATTTAAGTTGAACAGATTTAAGGAAACCACTTAAGATGCGGAAGAATTTTGTTACAATCTAAACGCCTCGCAATGAGTGAATAAAAATTCCGTAGTCGTAACCGTAAATATAAATAAATCTCGAGAGATTTATGTCAATAATAAAAGTTAATGTACATGTTACTTAGCTATTTATCTCTTTAAATACACTGCCTGTGTACTAATGACCACATTTGTGTTACAAAAGGAAAAAGTAAGTCTGCTTTTGGTTACTTCTTTTTGTGTTAGAAAGAATTATAGTTCAATAAAAAAAGTTGAAAAGAAAACTGCGGCTATCTGTGGTCATAGAATAAACATAATTTTTTTTAAGAGGTTACCTGACATTAAAAAAAATCTCTCGAACGTCAGTCAGTCTGCACTTGTCCAGCGAGGTTGACTATGCATGTGTCCCTCTCAATTACAAGGGAATACCTTTGCCCAGCAGTGGGACATAAAATAGGGTCCAAAGGATCTGAAATATAAAATGTAGGTAATGCTAGAGACAGTAAAAGTTATAGATGTGTCTACTGAATTTTGCCTTAAGGTTCATGACTTGCTGGATTTTTTATAAATTTGGCTATTAAAAAGCCAAAGTATTTTTTTACAAAAATTCAGCAACCTTCAAATCTGAAATGCGACTAAATATAAAGTACAGCACGTACTATAATTTGTACACTAGATGCAAATATCAATGCAATTACATATTATTTCTTACTTATACAAATTTACAGACAGAATATTAATGTATGAGTATCTTTATTATATAAATTTATTAAGTCATAATTATTTACAACGACACCTTGAAATCAAAAGTAAAACAACATAAATAACTACAATAACTACAGCGCTTATTTAACATAAAAGTCGACATCATAGCTCTTATGAATCGTATTTATCGTCATATTTCTAGATTACGGCTTTTTTATAGCTGAGGACGTAACACGAGATGCCCTCACGGTTTCCAAAACGATCGGTTAAAAAATACCACACGTAAAATTCCACCTACCATCCAAAGAACGGAACAGTCACTGGCACGTTATAATTATCATTTAAATCGTGCCCACCGCGTTACTACTTGACAGTTGACAAATGTAATGGCGATTGAGGGGCCACTGACAGCGCTTCGAGAATTTTTATGTGCTCATATCCAGTGTTTTATACGAGCTTGTCAACTCCCCTTTGCCCCGCTACCAATGTTATTGCTTCATCCACTTCTAATGTCCTAAGAGCTTTCCACTCACGAAATAAGGCTGAAAATGGTTTGGTTTTTGATTTCACGGCTGCATCAATATTTTTATGTCATCGTACAGGAAGCCTGCGTTTATTTTGCCGTTGATTGCCGTTATTACTTCTCTTATGTCCTCGGTTTTACGGTCTATAATGGCGCGAGCTTCGGTTCTTGGACTGTGCTGAGGAAATTGTTAAGTCCAGGCCTCGCAGTCAATGTTTTGCTCGTAAAACCGAACCGATACCTAATTGCGCTTATAGATGGTGTCCTATTTAATTTCCAGTTGATTGGTCGGTTTCGTGTTGAGCTCTTTGGCGTTGACATTTTTATTGTTATGAATTGTTTAATGGCTGAAGTGTCGTTTTATCCGATGTCTCAGGGTTACAAGAAGTTTTTTTATCGCTTTACAATGCGATCGAGCGTTCCACATACTGTACATTAAGAACAATTTATATTCTTAAGTATTAGTTTTAGTAGCACGAGTGGTATTAAACGTTTTTTATTGGTGTTCTCTATAAAAAGACGCAACGATTTTTTCTTGAGATTGTTGTAATGTTATCGGAACAGCGAATACCAACATATAAAGTACTTGTAATGTGGCACTACGCAACGGAGATGTTTCGGGGTAATACGAGTATTATAATAATAACTTGGATCCATAACGTGTTAATTTTTTTGCTTGATTTATGCTACAATACATTTTTAAAGTTTTATGACTATAGTGCTGCAGAGTCCCATTTCTAAAGATTTCGTTATGAAACTTTGTCATAGATAGATAAATCAATTTCTTAGTTGTACATATCAAATCATTATTTTTCAGTTTTTAAAACACTCATTTGTTTAATGTTGTGCCCTTTTTATTGTTCAATTATAGAGTCCTATTAGAAGAAAATTAGACAAATAATACAAATTGGATAACCTGACTGTGAAGTTTTTATTACTGTAATCTTGGATTTGAATTTTTTTATTGTTAATTTTCTCAACAAAATTATTATTATCTTTAATCTGGTAAACCTTTTTAGTCTGTTCCTTTAAACTATTTCGTTATCGCTCGAATCTACTAAAGTGCTGTTAGTACTATATGTCAGTGGAAGCGCATAATAATTTGTGTAAAATTGTAAATGTACTGCTCATCATTTCTACCAAGAATCGTTTCTATTGTTTATTGGTGGATAGATGCGGATACCGGTCTACTTAAGGGGCCGTATACGAATTGAATCGAATTTTGCCGATTTTGCTTATTTACCCGATTTAACACATGAGATTTTGCAGATAAATCACAGTACTTCTACAAGTATCATTGCACAATATAACTTTTCATTTCATTAATAATCTAATACATTAGACACTTTTATAGCTTGCGTCAAGAATTATAATGCGAGATTTAGGTTACTTTAAAAGATGTTTAATGCCGAATCATCATTATTAATAAGATTTTTTTTACAGGAAACGGATTGATTATAAACTGAAGAGTATTTATGTGAAATAAATTTTACTAAAGATTATTCCAATTTGCCGAAATCAAATGCAATTTCTGGCCCATTTTCTCTCAAAATTGACTAAGTTCAATGTTTTTTTGATATTATTTTTTGTATGAGAGTGTCAGAAAGTGGCTCATACACTATGTATGTGGTTTTTACAGCAATACATGGCATTTTCTTTGATCTGTTTAGACTTTAAAATGATCCAGGAATATGTGATATTCTATACCTATTACAGTAATATTTACAAAACTATCACCGGCTTCAGGTCTATTAAGCAAAATAACGAAATAAAAACTAAAAAAGTGTCTCATTTAATAGTTTATTATTGAAATGATTAGACATATTGTGCAATAAAACTTATGGAAATACTGTATTTTAACTGCAAAATCTCCTGTATTAAATGAGCGAAATCAGCGAAATCGGCAAAACTTCGTGGGCGGTTCGAAAACATCCGACAGCGGGCTGGCCACTATCCCGCATCTCCAGCAACCTGCATTGGAGCAGCGTGGTGGAGTAAGCTCCAGGCCTCCCCAATAATGGGGAGAGACCCGTGCCCAACAGTGGGATGCAAAAAGGGTTGCAGCCATGTCCCCTATGACCACCTGGGACCGAGCCTGGTACAACAGTATACGACCTCAAACAAATCTCAGGCTTCTTTAAAGCTGTGTGTCCATGTTCATACAAGAAATTGACGGGTAGTATCTATTACTGTGCCGCAAGAGATCCTGGGGTCGATTGCCACGGAAGAAATTTAAAATTTGAATTAAGATGTTTTTTTTACTCTTCGTTGGACGCAGTGTCGATCATTAGTACAGGCGTATGTCCGAAAGTGAACCAGTAAAGGCACCTGTTAACAGACGGACTCATATTTTATAAATACATCAGGTATTAATAAATTTGCAAATATAGGCTATGGTATGAAAAATAATACAAGATTCCCACCGTATAGTGTTGTGATTCACAACACAAGACTGCTGCCGCTAAACTAAGCTAATAGACCAAAAGTAATTGGGGTGGCACATGTCCAATGTATAATGGTCATATTTTTGTTTAAATGTAAAGTGTACACTTTGTTGGTGCAACATTTAAAAAATAAATAAATAAATAAATTACGTTTAGTATCCATAGACCTACTAATGTCTGCCAAAAGTGCTTACTCCAAGTTTCAGGCCTGCCCAATGGTTAACGGGGGGTCTGAAAAAACATCGTATCCATACACTGAAATACAAATGTCATCTGCTTCATATAACAATATTATATTATGATATAATTGGAGGTTTTTTTATGAAAACCTTAAAGTTTATACCATATATGTTATTGTATTTATTGTATTTTTCTTTATAATTATATATGAATACATATTGTATGTACTTATATTATATATATTTATAATTATATGATATGGAATTATGTATAAGTGCGTACACACACTCAACCATTAAAATACAGCTCTCCAGTTACAGGTCTGCTGGAAGAAATTTCTATAGGAATAAGCAGTACCTTTGTACCCTATTTCTGTTAATGTCCATTATCTACTATGTATCTGTGTACACAAATTGTGAAATAAATAAATAAAAATATAAAACACATGTATACAGTGTATAATATGCACCACAGTCCACAGCGGGGAGTGATGAAATGCGGAGACATTACAATTAACATAGCGAGGCAGCCCTCCGCACTTGATAGGGTGCGATCCCAGAGCCATGAAGACGTAGATGCGGTATAATTAGATTTTTTAAAATAAAAGTAAACTTTTTGAATTCATGGCTAGTTTCTACGTGTTTTAAAATTCGCTAATTAGGTGATTGTCTCTCAAACGAATTTCAAATGTTTTCATGCATTTTAATAAAAGTAAATTTTAACTTTTTTGACTAGATACCGTGTGAATTTAGAATTAGTTACTTATATTCCTCAATTTAAAGTCACTAAGCGAGCAATGTTAAGAGTTACTATTCTTGACTTACGTTACGTTACTTACCCATTTCTCAAAATGTGCAGTGACAATTTTAAAGAAATGGCACAATGAAAAATGGATTTGGTGGATTCCTAAGATAAAGATCTAAGCTTGCGGATGCCAAGAGTATACCTCTTAAGCATAATACAAGGAGCTGTTCTTTAAGGCTGGATATGTATGGACTAAAAATGAAACAATAACGGATAAACATACGAGTATTTTGTAGTCTCGAACATACAAATATTTTGATTAAGTTTTAAGTAACTTATAAAGTCTGAAAAATAATTTTAACGTGTCTCCCAAGCATGAAAGGGTAATTGTTCTATCATTTTATTGCAATATTTACATACTTCCTGCTTGCATTGGATTCAACCACTTCTGCCTTGAATCAAGAAGAAAGAAATCAATTCTATTTTGTTCCAGTGGAAAGATGAAATTGCCGGCCAGACATACATGAGATGACCATCGGCCTCTAGAGTAGCAGCGCAACCGCATACGTCTTCATACAAGACTTACCTACGCTTGTTTGAAGTTGTGTGTAGGTGTCCATGTCCTGCAGCAACCACTTATCATGCCTGCATGCGCATTCGCTACTCCATTCAAATAAAATAATAATAAGTCTAACGATGTCACCCATGAATTCCCAAACCCTCACACCGCATACCACATCCGCGAGCTCACTACGTAGATACCACACATCCGCGTCGCAATATATGACCAACGCCGGCCATTTAAGGTGCAATCCGCATAAAAATATGCCCACAGTAAGCCTTTACCGGCGTAATGGTCGCCGGGGCTGTTTATATGATAATCTGTAATGCCGACGTGTGTTGCATTCGGGTAGTGATAGCAAAAAAAGCTGGTTATATACGTTTGAATCGTCACTAACCCTTTTTTTAATGTCTCACTGTTAGCATGAGTCTGTGAAAAGATTTAGGTCATAAGCTACCTCACTTGTGGTCATTGATGATGGTCAACTCGTGTTATTCTGACCGGTTACCACAAAATTTCACGGAATCAGAACTGAATTGAGGCACTGCAGAAAGTTTAGTGGTGGTACTTTCCCGATCGAACCATGCAAACTTTACCACCTAAATGAACTGTTATTTCTATAGATTTATTATGACTTTGACTATATAAAAAAATCTATTGTCATTTCAATGTAATTGGGAAAAATTAATTGTACATATATACATCAACTGAGAAATCACTATATGGTGACACAGTGGAGCGGCATGGTAGTAAGCTCCAGGCCTTCCCAATAAAGAGAAGAAACCCGTGCCCAGTAGGACGTAAAAAAAGTTGCAGCCATTTCTTGGATTAACTTCAGGCTTTGTTTTTTTGCTCTACATTTTAGTTTAAAAAAATAATACAGATTTTTTGGATTTTTTTTGCAATCTGTACTTTTGCGGTTATGAGTATTTCCAAGTGACGAGTTGGTACGTGACGAAACGCGGTAATTTTTTTGCTTTTAACCACGCCGCCGTAAGATGAAACTGTTACGCTGTTATGTCAGCTTTTTGATGCAATTATAAAATAAGCCTCATAATTTTTAATCTTTGATTTTCAATTAGGTATTCATTACGGGTAACTTTGAATTGACGTTTAATTTTGAACAAAGTTGGAAAAAAGATTTAACAATTTATTACATCGAAACTTTTTGATATTTCAATATGGCTGCAACCCTTTTTGCGTCCCACTTCTGGGCACAGGTCTCTCCCCATTATTGGGGAGGCCTGGAGCTTACTCCACCACGCTGCTCCAATGCGGGTTGGTGGAGATGCGGGTTAGTGGCCAACCCGCTGTCGGATGTTTTCAAACCGCCCATAAGGCCTCCGACAAGGTTTAACGACTGTTATCTATCGACAACAACCGGGACCGACGGCTTAAAGTGCCCTCCGAAGCACGGAAACGCGCATGAATTTTTTTGCCACTAGCGGTCACCCATCTCACACCCGACCGCGCCCGTTTCGCTTAGTTGCATAGATCGTTTGCGTTCTACGCTAACCGCCGGGCCATGCGCGCTTCGATTCGATTTCAATATAATAAGTAATAATAACTGTGTTAAATGGATTTTAGTCCATCCATCCATCCATCAGCCTTTTACTGTCCACTGCTGGACATAGGCCTCCCCTAACGTTCGTCACTCCTCCCGGTCCTGGGCCTTCTGAATCCAGCGACTACCCGCTGTCTTCTTCAGGTCGTCAGTCCACCTGGTTGGAGGGCGGCCTGTACTCCTTTTGCCGAGACGTGGTCTCCATTCAAAGACCTTTCTTCCCCATCGGTTGTCGGTCCTCCTAACTATATGGCCTGCCCATTGCCACTTCAGCTTGCAGATTTTGAGAGCTATGTCGGTAACCTTAGTTCTTCTACGGATTTCATCATTACGAATTCTGTCGCGTAGAGAAATACCAAGCATAGCCCTCTCCATCGCTCGCTGAGCGACCTTGAGCTTGTGGAAAAGGCTAACTGTAAAAGATCACGTCTCAGCGCCGTAGGTCATCACTGGATTTTAGTACCAAATGAAAATTAAAGAAATAAACTGTCAATAATGCCATAATTCTGAAAATTCCCGCCTGTTTTTGAGCTCTGATTTGGAATCGTAAACTAGTCCACTTTGATTCATATGGCAAAGCCAAGCTATTTGTTACTTTTGTACGTCAGTGTAGATGTCATTTTTATAGATAAGGTTTTTATATTTAATAATACCTTCTTTTTGTTTTACCTAAACCTTAAAATATTAAGGTTTTTTTACATTCTAAAAAAATTATTCAAAGTTACCCAAAACTCATGATAACTTTGAATTCGAGTTTTAGGGGAAATTATGGGTAGTTCTGTTGTTTCTTCCGCAAATTTATTTTGTTAGACAGAAAAACCAACTCAAAAGGACACCATGCATTCAATAAAATAAAGGTGTCATAAATAGAAATCAGTTTTAATAATACAAATAATTTAAAAAATGTTCAAAGTTACCCGAACTGTACGTACTTCAATGCGTTTTTCTAATATGTTACATACCTACTTGCTACTAACATCACGTTTGCTTATGAACAAGCAAAAGAATAAGAAAACTTTTCCTTATTGATAAAGTGTTTTGACAAACACGAATGGTAAATAAATAATAATAATAAATAAAAAACGTTTCACACTCATGGCATAGTAGGGTAAATATATGTACCCTGTGTCGTGGGTACCATGGACACATACAAAGACAGAAACACAAACACCCAGACCGAGAACAGAAATTTTAAACTCATCATTCTAATTTCTGCTTCGCCGGGAATCGAACCCGGAACCCTCCGATCGGCAGTCCGACATGGTAACCATTGCGCCACACGGGTAGTCAAATGTCGTCGTCGGGTCGTCACCTGAAGCTACAACATAGGTTCAAGGTTTTACAATTAAATATGTATCGATACTATCGATAAATTACAATAACGTAACTAATACTGAATATTGCGAGGCGAGCAAAACACATTAAGTTCAGATAAATGAATAATTCATCGACCTACAATACAATGAATATTGCTATACATAACGTTCAAAATAAACACCCATTGTATGCAGAACTGGCACATTTATATTGCTTTTATTTTTATGTTTCAAAGTTACAGACATTATTATATCTTAGTCATTATTTATTGAGTGAAGTCCGATGAAGATATTTAAAATTTATACAATTTGTTCACAGAGGTTTTTACCCTATTTTAATGACCTACTACGAAGAAGTTTGTTAGGTATGGAATGACTTTTTAATGGGCCTTTATTTTTTAACAGCTTTTATTAGCTTCACCGGTATATTTGTGAGTTTGTGAGGTTGTTTGTAACTCTCCTTTGAACTCGATTTTTACCCACTTTCGGACAGATTTAATTCAAACTTTGGACACTTATCAAGAATCTATGGCAATACAATAATATTGTCATGTCGACTATCTAGTTCTGAGAAATAGAAAAAAATATGTTTAACAATAAATCGAACTAAAAAATGAAAAACATGCTTTTGAAGATCAAACTAAAAAAGTGAAAAATAATCCTCATTTTAAGCAGAAAATAAAAATGAACAAAAAATACTACGAGTAGTATTATTGTGAAAAAAGCATGGGGCGCTTTGTGCTATATTTTTTGTATATCGAGCAACCTACACTTCTTTCACTAATTTATTATTTATGTAAAAACCTGGTAAATAGACATACCTCACGGTGAGTCGTCCATAATCATTTGCAAAACCATAAGAGTCGCCAATGCGTTCCCAGCTTTATTTTCAAGAGCTCTTTTGACGCCTTTCCTGAACTTTTCGTAAACCATCTATGTAATAAATGAAAAATATTCACAAAACTGGAGTTTTGCATGGGGTTAACGCTCTGACCACCATTTTTTATCACTTGATGCTGAATTTTGCTTTAGATTAATAAAATATAAATAAAAAATACGTTGACCATGTTGAGTGCAAAAAAGTACGAAAATTGACCCTTGAATGTCTTGATGTAGCGTGAGAAACGTGTCAAACAAGATAGCAAGAGAACTGCGTTTACACTGCGCACCAGTGTCCTCCACGCGCGACGCCCCAGAACGGGCCCATCTTCGGGAGAGCAGATGCGCTCTCCTGCACCTTCCGATGCTTACGGTGACATGCGGCCACGCACACACCGCCGCCCTTCCCGGGGCTGCTGGATGGATGGATCGAGCCCCCACTCACACCGTCCGAAACCCCGGAAGCCCCCTTTTAGTCGCCTCTTACGATCAGGCAGGGGATACCGTCTTAATTCTTAATCCCGAAGCTACAGGGACTATCATCCTAAACCTAAGATATTAAATACATAATAGGGACAAATCGAATTTCAACCACAAAAGTATTATAATAATAAATCGGAATTGTGTGATGTTTTTCTGGTACATTTTATAGATATAAATCAAATAAATTAATAGTCCTTTATTGTTCAATAATTACGAAAATTAATATCCTAAACAAACACTATATTAAGGCTAATAATTAGTAATAATCGTAAAATTCTTTGTTCCGAGCAAGTATTTATGAGATATAATTACATAGGCAATTATTCAAAATATAATCGCGGTAATTATGAATTACAATTATTATCCTTAATTACGATTGTGTTACAAGAGACACCATAAATTATAGTTGTAATGTAATCGTTAAGATTTATTACGTTTATTGTCGTTCGCGATTATACATAATTATACGTTTATGCCATGAAAAAATTCCATTGTACTTACAAATTGTGTATATTTTGTCGAATATACTTCTTATTTTAGCAGTTAATTTAGCATACGTGACGTAATTTATGATTTTTATTTACGCTTTAGGTTTATGCTCTACCTTAGTTGTACGGTCTAAAGAAATATTTAAATGTCGCTATTATTGAGGATTTGGCTATGTAATATATTATACTGAAGTATATTATATTGTATCGAACTTTCGCTACTTATCAAGACATAGCTCCACGGGTATTCTCGATTCACTTTTTTGAAGTTTTCTGAATTTCGGACCATATGTACCCCGGCAAGACTATCACGCCCGACGGGAGATCTCTCTTGGCCGAATTACCATAATAGAATTAGCCCACGTCTTCAATTATTCGAATGGATTTTTATTTCAAAGGCATAATTTATATTAGTTGCCAATAGGACATAAGACTCTTCTCTTTATCCACCTTCACCCATCAAACTCTTCAAATCTCAGACGTGTATAGTAATCATATAGCATAGAGAACAGCTTACACCCATTTTCACTAACCATAGGATACGCCTAAATCAGACGCCTAATATTTAAGAGTTGCCTAGAGGAAAAACACGTTTCACTAACCCTTAAGCACAATATAGATATATCTAGAAAGGCAGGCGCTACTTGTATTGTGCCTTAAGTCACGACTAACGACGTTAGGCATAACCTTAAGTTATGACACCAATTTGGGATAGCGGGCACCTGAGCACTAAGGTGCCCCTAAATTGACACATGTGACAGTCGCTCAAATTGATAATTCTCGTACCAAGCCATGGACAACTGTAAAAAACTAGCTAAAGCTAAGTTAATTTACACTAAGCATTGCCCTAAATTAGGACTTACTTAGTAAGGCGTACGTTTCATTAACGGAAAACAGGCATAAGTCTCCTGAATCCAGTTCATTTCTCATGTGTTTAAAGTGCATCTAAGACTTATACAGCCATATCGTTTTTTATTTAATGATCAAAATATTTACTGTTCGTTCTGTGCTTTTCGTTGTTACTAAAAATTATATCGCCTGTAAAGCGGTGTAACAGCCTTCATTTAATTGGCATTCGCACAAAAACCTCCATTAAAAATTACATAAAATTATGGATACCTGTATAATCTTGCTGCCAATTAAATCACCAACGCAAACACTTGCTGGATAACTACAACAAACCAGCAATTCAAACAAGAAATGTTTATGCTAAGAAATCGACTTTACAGGGCACGACAAAACGGTTGATACACGAACAGCCAGGTGTAACAGCCTTCATTTAATTGGCATTCGCACAAAAACCTCCATTAAAAATTACATAAAATTATGGATACCTGTATAATCTTGCTGCCAATTAAATCACCAACGCAAACACTTGCTGGATAACTACAACAAACCAGCAATTCAAACAAGAAATGTTTATGCTAAGAAATCGACTTTACAGGGCACGACAAAACGGTTGATACACGAACTTACAATTACAACTCCGTTTAAATGAACAATGTCAGCAGGCAATATAAGGTACAATACATCAATGACTTTATATATGTAATTTAAAATGACCTCCGTGGCGTAGTGGGTGATGAGCCGACTGTGAAGTGTGAGGTCGTGGGTTCGATTCCCACCCAGGACAAATACAAATTTGTGTGATGAACATGACTATTTGTTCTGTGTGTTTCTGGGTGTTAATTTATCTATTTAAGTATGTATTTAGAATTATATAGGCATGTTTATCAGTTTTCTGATTACCATAGTACAAGCTCTGCCTAGTTTGGAATCAGATGGTGTTGTGTGAATTATCGAAAGATATTTATTGAAAAAACCACGAAGACTTTTAATTGATTGTCCCTCAAATGCATGAATATGGCTGCTACTGTAAGCGAGAGCGCTGACAAGTTTATGAGGAAAAATTTGCCATTTACCAGATTTTAGGGGCCATTTTCTGAACGGCTATAATATATTCCTTCTATTAAATATTATTAACAATACATAGTTTAAATTTTGAGGTAATTTCTGGCACCTGATAATATATGAAATAAAGCGAAATACTAAATAATAACGTTTCACACTCATAGCCCTACAGTAGCGTAGATATACCCTGTGTCGTGGGTACCATGGACACATACAAAGACAGAAACATAAACACCCAGACGGAGAACAGAAATTTAAACTCATCATATAAATTTCTGTTTCGCCGGGAATCGAACCCGGGACCCTTCGATTGGCAATCCGGCATTGTAACCATTGCGCCGCGCAGGTCGTCGAAAGTGTTAAATATGCTGGATTACCGTTTGAGTGTCGGAGAAAAACTTCAGCCCTGTTTTAAAATATGAGGTATACAATAATAAGCTTTCTTACAGAGTAGCTATTCTAATTCAGGTAAATCAGCGAAATTAGCAAAATTTCGTATACGGCCTCTTAACTCTCAGGTACGCACGATGATGGAAAAATATCGTAATGAAATATTACAATGTCTCGTACCACCCTGGAGCAGTGAGAAATAATATAATTAAATACATACACTCCATTGTACACGCATTACTCCATTATTGTGAACTAATATAACGCCGTTATGAAATTATTATAGTACTATATTTGTTTTTAATATATGCATCCGAAACCTACATGAAATGGTTTTGCTGTCAATAAAGATCCAAAGCAAAGTCCACCTAACAATATAACAAAACAGCAAATAACAATTTTACGTTAAATCACAAACTTTACAAAAGGACAAAATCGTTGTAAACGAAACTAGGTTAACTTGTCTTACCATTTATTGTGCACTTTTGACGTGACAACGTCTAGTAAATCAATGAACGCCGGCTGCACGCACGAAAAAGGATGTCTCATTGTAACTTTATGCTTGTAACGTTACGTTAAGGCTTGAGCGTTTGGCTTGCGCCGTTCGTCGACTGTGAAAGTGTGAAATAAAGAATAAAGTGAAGTGGAAAATTAATGTGCTTATCATTGTTTCGTTATAACGTTGTCACGTTAAACTATCGTCCGTAAACCGACTTTACAGACATCCAATATTTTTATTTTATTTTCTGTTTAGTGATAGCACAGAATACTAACTATTACTAACATAGTAGCAAACAATAATAGATTTGATTTATCATTATTTATAAACGCATGTAACGTCTGATAGCCCTAATAAAGGCGGGCAATCTGACGCTGATTCTGACAGCTTAAACTACAGGATGTTCCTAATCGTAAGATTACATGCATAAACTTCTACTGCAAATTTCGCTTTTGAGCTATTGTAACCTCGTTATAAAGTTTACATGAAAATATAGACTACATTGTAGATATTACTTGTATCACTGGATTGAACAAAAACTATCATTTCGTTTCCATATCGTTGCCAGTTCTGCAGTTCTTTCAGTATAAAGGTACAGTTTTCAGAGACACTTACACGGTATATACCTCCGGACTGGTAACCCAGCTGCTTACAAGAAATGTTAGCCTCAGACAGTATTTAAACTTGCGTAAGAACAAAATATGTATATGCAATTTTGTTTTTGCGTTATTTAGTATAGTTATATTTACTACTCGATTTCATTGTTTTCTAACATTTTTATGTCCCACTGCTGGGCACAGATCTCCTCAAACAAGTGAGAGGGATTTAGGCCATAGTCCACCACGCGTGCTAAGTGCGGATTGGTGGACATCATACCTTCAAGAAATTATGAGTTTCTCTCAGGCATGCACGGTGATGGAAAACATCGTAATCAGTTATACATATATATCACAGTATCTATAAATATCAATATTATATATTTTCCATCACCGTGGAGCAGCGATGAAATGCGCACATTACAAATTTATTTTGTCAGAGGTGCGCGCCGAGTGTCCTACTATACATACATAGTATTCTATTATGTATATTAATTTATTGAATTCCTCCACCAAATCACATTGGATCAGTATGGTATGGAGTAAGCTCCAGGCGCCCCAGTAGTGAGAAGAGAGCCGTGTCCAGCCAGGAGTGGGATGTAAAAAAGATTTGCAGCTAATATTATAAGGCGATTTTGGTAATTACAGTTTGACTCAGTCAATTAAATAGAGTTTGAAATATAATATTATAGATAAATTGAACTCAATCTCTATGGCGCACTAGTCATGATGAATTTTATTTACATATGGCTGATGGCGTGTACGGATACATAAAATATGTACATTAAGTACACAGTAACGCACAAAACATTACAAACAGTAATCCTATCAATAAAGGAAGTAGGCATTAAAGTGAGATTTGCCAAAGACTATAAACGCGAGTGATACAGTCGCTACCATTCCGTAAGATTTACAACCGAACTGACGCTTTAACGATAATACGTATTTACGACTATTTATGTGTATTTACGTTTATTTACGGCTGCCGAGAAAGCCCGCCGGTTTAATTGTGAAATAAAATTGAATTTACTGTCGTTGATTTACGCCTCGGGCTGTACGTTTATGGCGTTTTATGATATATTGGGCGGGAAACGCCGGTTGCGTTCCGTTAACCCCGCGTTTGAGAAATAGCGCTGCGATTTATATGGCTGCGTTCGCGATAGTGTTACAACTTTGAACTGCGCAATTTTAATTGCATTTAAAGTCACACCCTTTATTTTATGCTGCCACGTTCGTATTTGTTTTCAAAATATATTTGTGTGCTTTAAGGCCT
The DNA here is from genome assembly GCA_911387765.1 of Pyrgus malvae. NCBI lineage: Eukaryota > Metazoa > Arthropoda > Insecta > Lepidoptera > Hesperiidae > Pyrgus > Pyrgus malvae. The sequence goes on along the minus strand of OU426950.1, from coordinate 27,619,750 downwards.
TTAAGTAAATACTCGTTACCTACTAGTTATTGAATATAGAATACTTATTCTCTCTTAAATAACAGTAGCGTCACAAGTCCATGTTTAAAATTTCTAAAGTTTGAGTTTTGAATGTTATTTTTAATGACAGCCTCCGTGGTGTAGTGGGTAATGAGCCGACTGCGAAGCGTGAGGTCGTGGGTTGGATTCCCACCCAGGACAAATATTTGTGTGATGAACATGTCTATTTGTTCTGTGTCTGGGTGTTAATTTATCTATTTAAGTATGTATAAAGAATTATATAAGCATGTTTATCAGCTTTCTGATTACCATAGTACAAGCTCTGCTTAGTTTGGAATCAGATGGTGTTGTGTGAGTTGTCCAAAGATATTTATTTATTTGTTTAAAGACGAGGTAAAGCAGGTTTTTGCTGCAAGCAAAAAATAGAGAATATTTAATTAAATTAAAACAAAAAAAATTAGGAAAAAATATCTATGATATTTTTTGAGCATGGACGCTTTTCTTAATAGAAGAACGTACATCTTTATATTTTATAGATAATTATTTTATTATTTTTACCTCCATCTCTGAACATAAATTGTAATTTTTCCTTCTGTCTGTCTACTTCAGAAACGATTTTTTTATTTAGATTTTCTTTCCGTTTTTGCATTTATAGCTTATTCATGTGAATATATTACCGAATGCTATAAAATTTAACGTTAACACATATACTGTAATGCATATCAATAAATACAACAGTTCAACTTTTTCGCTCACGATCAGGTAAAAAAGTCTATGTAAGTAATGTTTCTGAATACATCATGTAAGATACGGTAATAAAAGTATACATTTCATGCTACTTTTTAGTGACCATTACTTTAACAGGCAAACTATCAACAACAAAGTAGCACTAAGTACAAAGTACTAATTTATTACCGCGTCTTTTTCCGTTTCTCGTCTCGTAAATATCTCCGTTCTGCACTTGGTCGGTCAGTAATTACGGCTATCCTGCCTTGAATGTACATTGTGCTGTTTAATGTAGCAGTCAATAAATAAGTGACAGCCAGTCATTTATATTAACAAGTTATTTGTAAATAGACTGCAGTATCTAGTAGAAGGTATGATGATGGGTTTTTGATACTCATAAAGGTATGATCGTAAGGAACGAGTGGTTTTTAGGAAAAAATCACTTGCAGTGACTTCGGTCTTAGTAGTTAGTGAATTTAGAAGCAAATCCTACTAATATTTTAAATGCGAAATTAAGTTTGTTTGTTACTCCTTCACGCGAAAACTACTCAACCGATCATCATGAAACTTTGTACGTATATTTTTGGAGTTATAAGAAGTGCAATAGGATACTTTAAATAAATAACGCGGGTGACATCGCGGGGCACAGCTAGACTAAAGATAAATGTTATAAATAACCACCGTAAAGTATGGTGGTTGCTCATAAACTTGTACTCTACTCTACTTTCAACTTTTATAATTTTAACTAGGAGTACATTATCAAAAAAGTTTTATTCTTGGTGGGAATGAAATTCACAAAATGAACCATAAATCCTTTTTAGGCTGTATACTTTGAATGAAATGATTATAGACAAAAAACTGTTTATTTAATGGATTTTCGCTCGTCTGAAAAACCCAGATAAAATTGGTTCAACATTTACTCGTATTATTTATTGCACTTTAAGCAATAAATTCATAGTTTTATATTTTTTAATCCGATTATAATGAAATTTCTGTAGCAGATTTAATCTCTAGTCAAGCCTACAGTGTTTAAAGATCACTTGGTCAATAAATTTTGATATGAGTACCATTCTTGAATACGAATGGGCATAAATAACTCAATAGGAAATGACATACCCATTATAAACACAGTAGCTATTTGAAAACAAATAGGTAAGCTTAAATGATTATTATGGCAATATCTGATATTTTTCATAATTACATACATACCTATATGCAACAAGATAAATAATACTCGTATGTCAAAACATGTTGAAAAATTTGCTGAGACTTGATCGATTCCAGTGTCTCTGTATCTGTATAAAATTCTCGTTTGACAGTGTTAGTGGCTATACTCCTTCGTAACAGCTTTACCAATTTTTATGAAATTTTGTAACTATATTCGGTAGGTCTGAGAATCAGTCGTAATCTATTTTTCAAACCCCTTAGTGTTAAGGGTGATCTACCCCAAACATTTAAAACCGGTGCGAACTTCGCGTGGTCAGCTAGTACATAATATGTAGATCTAATACATATATTTATATTTAATTATATTGTCTACGATCCTTTTTGCGCCCCTTTGCTGGGCACGGGTCTCTCCACATTATTGGGAAGGCCTGGAGCTTACTCCGCCATGCTGCTCCAATGCGAGTTGGTGGAGATGCGGGTTAGTGGCCAACCCACTGTCGGATGTTTTCAAACCGCCCAAAAGGCCTCCCGACAAGTTTAATTTCTGTTATCTATCGACAACAACCAGGACCGACGGCTTAACGTGCCCTCCGCAGGGAAACGCGCATGAAATTTTTGCCACTAGCGGCCACCCATCTCACACCCGCCCATTTGGCTTAGTTGCATAGATCGTTTACGTTCTACGCCAACTGTCATGCGCGCTTCATTAGTGAAATATATAGGGGATACGATTATTTTTAAACTTGATAATCAGTTGAGTAGTACAACTGAATATCGAGGACACCAATTAATTATCTTCAGAGTATCGATAAAAACTCCATTTTTAGGCTTCCGTACCCAAATGGTAAAACGGGACCCTATGCTGCCTGCCCGTCTGTCTGTCAGTCTGTCTGTCACCAGGCTGTATCTCATGAACCGTAATAACTTAGAAATACTACAAACGTGATTCTTATTGCTCGTTTTTACTCGATATTGATAAAAGCAACAGGTAGACGGTTGAACGCTTGAAATATTCACAGAATTTTTGTAGGTGGTAGAACTATTATGGTTCGCCCGGGGAAATACCACCGCTGCACCCACTTCTGCCGTGAACCAATTCTATTGTGTTTCGGTGAAAAGGTGCAGTTGCTGGCCACAGTTACATGAGGCGACCACCAGTCTCCGGAGTAGCAGCGCAACTGCACACAACCTGAATCAAGACTTATCTATGCTTGCTTGAGTTTGTATGTAGATATCCATGGGCTACAGCGACCACTTAACACCACGTGGCCTGCATGCTCGTCTGCTACTCCATTCAAATAATAATAATATTTAAAAAAAGAATATCAAGTTTTATATTAACTTTAAAAATAAATAATTAAATTAAGGGAACCCCACACAATACGTGATTTTTTGCCGTTTTTATAGAACGTACGGAACGGAATACGGAACCGTTCATACGCCAGTCCGAGTCGCTGTTGATCGGTTTTTATTCTTTTAATTTAACAGAAAACCGATTACGTTCGTACTGAATTTATAAGTCCTCATTTGTGTTTACAAGTTACACAAACTTTTTGTTTTAAGACCTTGTCAGGCCGTGACACGTGCCAATTTATTTAGACATCGTGTCGATATTTGCCGCGACGTGACAACGTGATAGGGCACGATTCCTTACCCAATATTACCCTTAAGAAGTAATAAATTATGTAATTTTAACGACAGAGTAAGTAAAAGGCGTGTTCTGGTTTTAGCAGGAGTTAAGTATTGCATTTGGATTAACTTAAAGCGCCAATGGCTCTGATGTACTAGGCAAGTGAATCAAGTGATCGACACAACTAAATGTAACAGTCGCAGTCTGGTGTTGATGTGTCGCTAATTTCATGTGCGTTTCCGTGCTTTGGACGATCTGTTAAATCATCGATCACGGTTACAATAACAGTCGTTAAGTCTTGTCGGAGGTCTAATGGGCGGTTTAAAAATATCTGACGACTCTGTTGGCCACGAACTAACATCTCCACCACTTCCGGGTTTCAGCCATTTTTTTCTATCTTTCTTTTTTTCAACCTTTTTTTTATGTCCCATTACTGGGCATAGGTCTCCTCTCATAAGTGAGAGGGATTTAGGCCATAGTCCACCACGCTGACCAAGTGCGGATTGGTGGCTTCTAGCTTTAAATGCTACCAATTATGACGTCACTTTACGTAGAGTTAACACCCATACATCCCATGAAATATATAAGTTATTCGTTAGTTAATAAGTTAAGATTTTAATTATTCATTTATGATTTAACAGAGTCCAATGTCCAGGAGGAATATTAAGTGGGTTGAAAAGAGAGAGCAACAGAGAAGAAGATTATTGTTACTAGTCAATGAAATAAACAAGAAAACAAGATCAAGCACAAATGCAATGAAATGAAAATATTAAATTCTTGACTGTTAACATATATCTATAAAATAAGATGTTTAAAATTATTATAGGAGTTTTAAACAGTCTACCAAATCCTGACATACAATATTATTAATTAAAATTAACTAAAAATGTTTTGTTTTAAGATCTGTTAACAATAATCTTAACAGATCATCGGCTTTTGATGCCTACGCACCGCTGGGTCAATGAGAGAGAAAAAGCCTGCGGGAAAAAAAACTCTCAGGCATTGTTTAGAGTTATATTTTATATTTTACGCGAAAGCTCCCCAAACCATTTTATTGCACGTTTCACGATGTCTTATCTTCAAAAAACTATTTTATATTGTAGTATGCTTTTTATAAGCCATTGTTTTAGTTGTCTTTAAATTTAGTATTTGACAATTGTTTTAAATCTATGGGTAATTTATTATGTGCATCACGACACCGCGTATGTTGTATACCTACACTATACTTACCATAGCTACCTATGAAAAGATTTATGTTTCTATATTTTTAAGTAATGTGCTCATATGCTCCACTCATATGGAACTATTGCAAAAATGTATGCACGTAAGCACATGATAATAAATTACCGTAATTATCTGTAGTTACCTTGCACCATGTTTCTACACTACATTGTATCATAAACAGATGTTCAATAATTTATCGTTATTTGAAATGCAACGCCAAATATGAACGATGTCAATTAGAGAAGCGTAATTGAACATAGAATTGTATAGATATATATAAATAATTTATGATTATTTAGTATTTTTATGTGTTCGACGAATACACTCATAATCATCACTGTAAGTATATGATGGTTGGACGTCAACATAATTATTACTATTATTAGTAACGTATTCAAAGATATTACAACAAACCGGCTAAGTGCGAGTCAGTCTCGCGCATGAAAGGCTCTGTTATTTCTTTTTCTAACTCAATTAATCTTAAAAAAACGGCAATAAATGGCGTTTTTTTTGTATGGTAACCACCTTAAATATTTATTTTATTGTGTTTTTATAGTTAAGTAGTGGTTGTTTTATTATAGTGGTAACAGAAATACATTGATGATGTGAAAATTTCAACTGTTTGACTATCACGGTTCATGAAAATCGGTCAAACGGACGGAGAGCTGTGTCTTAGTACCTAATAGGGTCCCGCTTATTATATTACTTTTACGTTTAATACATTTGACAAAAGTACAGGACAAAAAACCCATCGAGTTTGGGCTCGTATGATTCGTCTTAACGATTACTTTGGTGCTAAATAGTAACCAGAGTGTTCGCGCCAATTAAGTCATTCTTCATTCATGAACCACTTTCATCCTCCCTCTCTTTCCTGCAAGCGCACTATTATATAATATTGTCATAATTCGCACCTGAACGAATGTATACAATATTATATAATAGTGCGCTAGCGGGAAAGAGAGGGAGGATGAAGGTGGTTCATGAATGAAGAATGACTTAATTGGCGCGAACACAGGGTATGATGTTGGAGCTGGAAGATGGCCATAGGAACTCGGTAATTAAACGACACAACCCGGTAGTCAGACTACGAGTAGCAGCAAAAATACTAAAAAAAATTTAAATTAAATTAAATGAAAATATCTTTTCAAAAACATGCTTTTATTAAAAAAGTAACTAAAATGTTAAAGATAATTTAAACCTCATAATTTTATAAATAAAAGCGTATTAAGTACATTGTTATTACAAAAGAAAAAAAACTAAAGATGTAATATACTAAATATTTTACGTTCCATAAAAATGTAACACGCTTTTATTTATAAAATTATCAGGATTGAATTATTTTTAGCTTCTTAGTTTTTTTAATAAAAGCTTGTTTTTAAAAAGATATTTTTTCTTTTAATTTGATTTTAAACACAAATCCCGTTCAGACTCGACAACACTTCCGTGACACCTTAGAGCATCTAAGTTACTGACCCACCCTTCAGTAGAGACGGCATAGCGCCTTGCTTCGATACATAATTTTTGTGCCAAATCTGGTGCGGGGAAAGAAACCACATTTTTTGATTTTGTCACATATTCACAAATATTCTTTCATTGCTACAGACGCATACATTTCTAAATATGTCAATTTCAATTAACAAATTCATTTTCTATGCACCGTCAACACTGACACCGACACACACAGACACACTAGTTGTATAACTAGAACGCACATTGTGCATGCACGTTGGGACGAGGGGTTCGCCCGTAAAGGCCAGTCCTCTGACGGGTGACATACCTGTCATACCTTTGCACTTAGCACAGTGAACGGGTAACGATCCTTCTTTAATTCTAGAACTACAAATACCTACTATCCTACGGTTGAGAAAAACAAAGACAAATTTTTTTAAACGTAAATCCGGTCTGATTGGTCAAAAATCCATGGCACAAACAAACTACGGGTAACAATGTTTGCACGATGCGACGGAAAGGCGACACATCTTGAATCACGGACCCACATACGACTTACGCGTTGTGTTCAAGAAATATCGCAACAAAACTGAAACTAATCATGTCCTCTTAGATCTCTGTACATAGTTATTTTTTTAACCTTTTTTTATGTCCCACTACTGGGCACAAGTCTCCTCTCATAAGTGAGGGTGATTTAGGCCAAAGTCCAACACGGTGGCCAAGTGCGGATTGGTGGACGTCATGCTTTCGAGAAATTATAAATTTCTCTCAGGCATGCACGGCGATGGAAAACATCGTAATTAATTAAATATCACGATATTTTCCATCACCGTGGGGCAGCGATAAATGCGCACATTACAAATTTCGATGTCTGAGGTGCGCGCCGAGGATTTGAACCTGGGGTCAGTCGCGACGAAGACCGCAGTTATTTACCACTCGGCCATCGCTGTTCGCATAGTATTGCACTATGTAAAACCCGAAACCCGAAGGGTGCCAACGGGACCCTATTTCTAAGCCTCCACTGTCCGTCCGTCTGTCGGTCTGTCTGTTTGTCATCAGGCTGTATCTCATGAACCGTGATGGCTAGACATCAGAAATTTTCACAGATGATGTATTTCTATTGCCGCTATAGCAAAAAATAGAATAAAATTAATATTTAAGAGGGCTCTCATATAATATGTAAACGTGATTATAAATAATGGTACGGAACTCTTTGTGCATGTTTCCGACTCGTACTTGGCCGGTTTTTTCTATACATACATATTTAAAGCTTACCTTCAGGACACAAAGTCGCAGCCCGCCTCAAAGGTTGAGTTACGGTAGAAATAAACAAAAAAAAACAAAAGAACGGTTCAGTTTTGATTGATTTTTCTCAAACATCGCAAAACTCGGTTCTGTAATTGAAGTCTCACCACCCGTCAGTCGCGCAAACATTGTTAGCTTTAGTGTGCCTGTCACGGATTTGCGGACGGGCCAAATTGGGTTTCCGTTTAAACTTCTTCCCATTTGTTAGAATAAAATTAAAGTTTTATATAATATAAACAATGAAAAGCATCGTGCATACACATTTTACTATTAGTAGGTGTTAGAACTTTAACTAACACTATTATCTATAAAATTGCCACCTAAAAGTGACTTTAAAAAAATTACTATACAAAAATATTATAAATTGTATAATAGTTTGCTTTCAGGCTTATATATTTGATAAAAATAAGTGAGCCTAGAAGAAACTGTCCATAGAGCAAGGCAGGCTGCCGGTATCAGTTTAGAGTTTTTCTATTAAGGGCATCGCGCGATCTTTGCAAAGCCGGACCTATTAATAATTATTATAATTAGGGACAGTCGTCCGTAGATTTTCCGAGTAAGTCCTACAGCTTATGGCTACTACACTACGACTAGCCGTCCGAACGTGTTTGATAGAGATTTTGAGATAACTAGAAAATGAATGCAACTTTAATCCACAACCCTAGACATCTGTAATTCGGCCTACGTCAAATAAAATGCCAACATCAACTTTGTCTGATATTTATTATAAAAAAAAACACCCAAGTACCTTAGCAGAATCACTCGTAGTCTTTAACGCGGCCATTTTATTAATAAATTAAAACCTTATATAAAACAGTATTCCATAACAATTAAATTCGTGAAATTTCAAACAACACCCAATATATCAAATTTAATCAAACCAAAAACAGACTATGAGTCTCCATGATTGCTACATGCCTGATGACTAGTAGCCGGCGACCGCGTTTCTCTAAAAAGCTGATCCCTTACAGCGTGTCGCCGATGCGGGAATTGAATGCAAACTTTGAACGTAACAAGCGTCTTTGTGGAAGGATAGATAACCTGTATGGAAATGGACTTAACAAGAAATATTAAAGAAAGAAAAATAGGCGTAGATTGAAATGTCTCTGTCGCTGAAATGAAAATGCTAGTAGGTATTTTTTTCTATAGCTTGAAATTTTTGTGTGTGGTAAATTAGAAGGATTTTTTCTGTGTATAACTTCTTAAGATATCAAGAGTTATATTAGTAGAAAAAGTTCTCAGTACAGAGATACATATTTTTTTAAACATCTCTTTGAACACTATAAATACCCTGTCAAAAAGTCATTAACCTGGGTAAAACCAGGCAAACACGTTTTTATGAACAAAAATATGACCTGAAAACTTTTATGGCCAGTCGTGCATTTAACAGAAGCCGCTTCCATATTACTTAGCTGTACAAAGCAACTTGTTATCTGGCAGCACTGAGCGTGCGGACGACAGTTAACACAAGAAATATGACAATATGACACCCACTACTATTTATGTACCTCGTATATAGTAACGGTGATAACTAGTTTTTGTAGAATACAGCAAAATGTTTTATTATTAAATGTAGTAGGTGCCTGTGCAGACCACATGTTTTCAATAAGAAAGAAAGAAAGTTTATTCGTGACTAAGTATACATCACAAAACACATACATAGAAAAGTTCAGGTAAAATACATAAACAAGAACAAACAATTTTAAAGCGATCCGTTAACAATAAGATATCAGGACGGTAAAAACTTTATTGTTAATGTATGGTTAAATTGTGCTGCAGTAAGCCGCAAAAAATGTGTGTATCTTACTCAGCATAATCTCTCACTCACTCGCTCACTCACATCATAACAACTCACCACAGTCTGCAAGGGACTGCAGCACTGATTTTCAGTAAGATCCCTGAATAGTCACAGCAGCTCAGGAACTTCCACACCAAAAGACTTGTCTAATGTCATTATAGTGTACGCTGCTACTCCTGTGCACCTCTCATGTAATGGTGGCCAGCAACAGTATTTTTCCATCGAACACAAAAAAAATCTAGTGGTGGTGGTCGACAGATGGTCGAAGACTGCGACTGCGCCTCAGCTCTAGGCTGTATTAAAAATATCTAGGCGGTTCTAAAAATATATCTACATACATAGTACCAATATTTTGCAAGAACTGTACGTAACTGCACCTAGTAATTTCAAAAACGTATCAACGATTCAACGCAAAGCCCACATAAATCCGGGCACCTCTGATCTCAGTCGCTGTCCCTTTCACTCGCCGCAGCAATAAATCAGCCAGAACGGGACAGCAGTAACTCACTCAGCGACGTTGCGACGATATTTTCGTCGTCGCACTCGTAAACGTGTCGCAGTCGCGAAACGAATGGCGCTGCCTTTCAGTGGAACGCTTATCGCGTTTTGTTTTTCAGATGATCTACGGTGACGGGGTTTGTTTTCTTGATAAATGATTAACGTGGTGGCTGTCTCCGACTCTCTACGTACTTATCCGGCACATGGAGTTTCAGCTCCTCCAACACTGCTCCTTTTTACCTTGCGGTATCTCAAATAGGTAAGTACTTAGCTAGGGACACCTCTCGTCGTACTCCCAGCTTCCTGTACCCCACCATGCCGAGGACGTACAAAGTAGGATACAGCAGTGGATATGCTGGATAGACCCCGTACAATTTGAGATACAGGAACCGTATGAATTTATTTTGATTCTTTGCAACATTGTACTATACTTAATTTCAATTTCATACTAATACTAAATCTATCATTTTAGCCGATGACGTGGCAACATGTTAAATTTGATATTGTATAACTATTTCCCACTGATCCTAGTGCTAATGGCTGCAACCCTTTTTGCGTCTCACTGCTGGGCACGGGTCTCTCCCCATTATTGGGGAGGCCTGGAGCTTACTCCACCACGCTGCTCCAATGCGGGTTGGTGGAGATGCGGGTTAGTGGCCAACCCGCTGTATGTCGGATGTTTTCAAACCGCCCATAAGGCCTCCGACTAGGTTTAACGACTGTTATCTATCGACAACAACCGGGACCGACGGCTTAACGTGCCCTCCGAAGCACGGAAACGCGCATGAATTTTTTTGCCACTAGCGGTCACGCATCTCACACCCGACCGCACCCGTTTGGCTCAGCTGCATAGATCGCTTGCGTTCTACGCTAGCCGCCAGGCCATACGCGCTTCATTGCGTGCTAATACAAGACCTCAATACGTTCTCCAATTTTCGAAAAATATTTTAAAGCCTAACCCAATATTGCAAGTTCATCAAGGACATTGTTTACACCTATGAAACCGTAAATGGTATCATAGAACACGCTAATTATGGATACAGCTTGTGCGTGTTTTTTCTCGGATACTTATGTAAACAGGGGTAAGCAATTTACGAGTGCAATTCAAGAGATATAACCGTGTAAATACATTACCGCGAACAATAAAGTCGCATTTAATACAATTACGCGTGAATATATTTGTGTTTATTTTGCGAGGCGGAGTGTTTGACCTGGTACGCCTCTGAATATGGGGTATGGAAAGGGCGTTAGCGGACTATTCGAGCGGCGAAGACGATTCTACAGAAGAAATCTTCGCCGACCTAGCAACCGCATGCAGTGGCGGATTTACCAGCAGGCAGAGTAGGCTTGAGCCTAGGGCGGCAGATTTTCGGGGCGGCAAATTTGGGGACCCATTTTTTTTACCTCATAGAAATCAAAAAGATTTTTGCATGACGGTTTTCCGATGTCTTAGAGATAGAAGTCTGCAACAAATTTTGCTGATGACTTTCCTGTCTCACTTGTCATTGCACATTCCGAGAGTAGCAAACTTCCATATTCTAGAGTGAAACAGCTAGTTCGCCGCCCCCAACCAGTAATCGGCCTCTGCGCCTTCTGCCCACACTTTGTATGGGTGAAGAAGAAAAAAGCGAAAATGTAGAAAATGTATTTCCCTCTTCCCACTATCAACCCATATATGCCAGTCCTACTACTGGTTGGAAACTGCGAACTGGATGGTTGTATATAATTTTGTGAGTTTAATTCGAATATAGTGAATAATTTTACCGATTTCAATCTTATGTATCGACTATTATGTGTTGAACATGCACTAGCTTTAGATAATTCAATTAAAATTGTGAAAAAACCTTGAACGGTAATGGAAAAATAGTCTTAAGTCAAATAAATATTTTTTCCCCGCATGCGGTATTTTTTTTACAATGACGTCAATGTTGCACGTTTACGTGGCGAGGCCCATTCTCCATTCCAATAACTGTGTAGGTTACCCCGGTTATCCAGATAAATCGAGGCGAAAAACGAAAACGACATCGGAACAAAAGAAAATAAGGCACGAAACTACAAAACCTCAAGTTTTAACCTTGCCCTTGCAAAAAATGAAAAAATATTGCGCCGTGATTCGAGCGAGACACTCTCTGTACTATCTAGTATGGAGTCAGTAAATGCGAACCCAAATTTACGAAACATTACATAAACATCATTGTAATCAAATTCCCCATATTCAAATTTGGAGTAGGAGTGTTGCGATTTTTATCGGCACCTCGAAAACCAGCTGCAACTGAAGCAAACTGTGATGTCGCGAATTTTAATAGGCAAGACCTCGGATGGTAGCGTCCTGCTATAATAGCATAACAAATTTATATTTCTGTGTGGGTGTGCCACAGAACACAAGAAAGAGATAGAAGTCGTAAGTGGGCGGAGCCCGCGTGCCACTCATATGAGTGAATACTCATATCCAGTCCGTTTCACGATTTGACACTTCTCAGTCGTTCGCGTATTATCGAACTGTGATTTTGCGGGATATTTACATAAATATGCCTTCCTGCGCTATTTTGACCTGCAAGAAGCAAAGCAAAACATCCAATGTTACTCTTGGAAACATTTCTTTTCATCGGTAAGTTCGTATTTACTGTTTAATTAGTAAAAAGTGAAAAAATATCAGGTCAATAAAAATATACATTGATTGTTAAAAACATAGTCAATGTAAATTACGTCGTTTCCAGAAAGCAATGTACATTGTATTGTGCAACTGTGCAAACAATAGTGCAGTGCAGGGTTATCGTACCAACATTTATCGATAGTCCGATTTCTGGAAATAGGTAGTATTGTAGAATTGTTAACCTCTTGTCTGCCCCAGAGATTTTCGACAAAATGGCTGATCTGTCAAAATTTCAAAATGGCGGCCAAATTTCACTGATTTTGCAAAAAAACTCACAAATTTGCATAAACCTTTTTTCTCTAAAACTTTGTATGAAACTGAACAAAATATAAAGGTCTTATAAAGGTTAAACGTTATTAAATAGGCCATCAGAATATGTATAATAGCGTATACTTCTTAAAACAAAAGACTCCAAGGGAAGCAGATACCTATTTGGTACTTACTAATAGGTAGGTAGGTTCACATCAGGATCGAATCAAGTAGGTATTATAGTTATAGCATTTTTTTTTCGTATAGGTATTTCCAGGAAGTAAATACCTCATTCAGTTTAAAACAGGCGTAGGTCCCAGACCAAATAAAAAAATAAGTCTGAAAGCCCCGAACTAAAAAGTGAAGTCACTTTTTTATGTACATGCGTGTGCGTGAGCCGCTTTTGACTTTAACTTTGTGTGATGTTTGGTTGGTTGCAACCCTTTTTACGTCCCACTGCTGGGCACGGGTCTCTCCCCATTATTGGGGAGGCCTGGAGCTTACTCCACCACGCTGCTCCAATGCGGGTTGGTGGAGGTTGGTGGAACTTTGTGTGATAATACAAATTATTTAATAAAGACATGCCTTTTAATTTTTACTCCACGAATTTCGGCAGCCGTAAAGTCTTTACTTTGAATAAAATATTGCTCCACCATTAAATTATCCACTCATGGCAGATTGTCTGACTGGCCTTTCTGATACCTATCCTATTTCCATGGCGTAAAATCAAGGGTTTAAGGGTTTACCCTTTGTAAAGAGTTTAGGGACGCAAATTTTAGTGGGCACCAAATTTGGTCCAAACACACTGCACACTGGGCGTGTTCACAAAGGTCGTGTCAACTCGTGTCTGATGTTTCAGTATATACAAATGTACTCTGTGGTCTGATGTGATTGGAATATTGGAAATAAACTGAATTTTATTTTGTACTGATTTAATTGTATATTGAATTGGAATTTTGGAAATGATTGTTTATATTGTAATATGTTATTTGTTGTTTTATTTTTTATGACATGAAATGAACCTTTATGAGACTATTGTTTGTAATTTATAAATGACGTATAGTTTGACATTTAATCTTAATCTTAATCTTAAAGGGTTTTCTTTGTACGTAAAGACACGGTTTTTTCTATTATAATTAACTCCAATCAACTTCCCGTTGAGGTGGTAAATACCCCTTAGTACGTAGAGGATAGTAAGGGAGTTTGATTGCGGTGGGTGGAAGTGGGTGGAAAAATCTGAAAAAATATATTTGTAGGTACTTTTCTAACCAATAGGGACTTCTGGGTGGATCTCAAAATTTCTGGGATGATCTAGCAAACTATTTTAATTTTATTGAGAATGTTCGAGAAAGTTCCAGAAACTTCTCGAATCATTTGGATTTTTTTAAACATTTTAATTAATTGAGAATATTCGAGAAAGCTTCTCAAATGAACTGGAGATTTTTAAAATAATTGCAATTTTTTTAATTAATTGAAAATATTCGAGAAAGTTCCTATTCGAGAAACTTATCGAATCATCTGAGGATTTTTAAAATAATTGCAAACTGTTTTAATTAATTGAGAATGTTCGAGAAAGTTCCAGAAATTTCTCAAATGATCTGGAAATTCCTACTAATATTATAAACGGAGAAGTTTGTAAATATGGATGTTTGTCACTCTTTCACGTAAAAACTACTGAATGGATTCAAATGAAACTTTACAATAATATAGCTTATACATCAGAATAACACATAGACTACAATTTATAAAGATATAAAGGCGATGACCGGGAAAAAATTACATTCATTAAGCGAATATTTTGTATTCCTAATATGAAATAAATATTTTTTCTTTCTTTCTTTCTTTAGTCGACATAAAATATAATTAAATAATGGAATGTAATAATAATACACTTAATCTACGCTAATACATTAGGTCAGCCTGTAATGTTAGCTGTAATGTGCATATAAATAAATTGATTAATTAATCAATAAAATTTATTAATTAAATAATAACATTTAAGTCTGACAAAAATGAAATTAAAAAAAGAAGAAAAATTAAATCAGAATCTGCATAAAAGGAGGTTAGTAGGGGCGGCAATAACTGAATAGCCTACTGGCAGCAATTTTGTAAATCCGCCACTGACCGCATGATGATGAAGGATCTCGGTACGATCCAAAACCAGTAGGGCTTCCCCGCCGTTTAGCGTTTAATTAGTAGTGAGTAGAACCGCTTACTTGTTTACGTATCCACACGAAATGTTTTATTACAAATATAATTATCAGAAAATGTACATTATATTGTTCTGTATATTTAATACTACTGATTCGAACCGGCTTTACTCTGGTGATTTCAGTTTATATGATTACAATAATCTATCTTACGGGAACAATATAATATAATATAAATAAAAAACAATAATTCCTTTGGGTTAAAAAGTAGTATATGAGTTATTCCAGGCTTTTATCTATCGCTATGCTAAATTTTATTTTGCGTGATTGAACAACGAAGATCAATCTAAACTTTCTTATGTATAATATTATATTTAATATGATTACGCTATAAGATCACCTACTGTAAAGCTCACATCATTGAATTCGCTACTTGCCATCCCTTGCCCCACCCCAAGCCGCCGCTATAAACGTACATCAATGTTATTTGTGGCAGTCATTCGCTAAGCGAATAACGCGCGATTACTAAGAAACTAAAGTGTAAACGCGGCGATATCCGGACGATTTGCTACCGGATTTACTCTACACCTCTGCGGTTAGCGTTTGAACTGACAAATAATATGGTTTTAAGTGGATACAGCCCTTTTCGTCCCAATGCTAGGCACGGGTCTCTCATCTTTATTGATGAGGCCTGGACCTTACTCCCAACACGCTGCTCTAATGCAGGTTGTAAAGATGCGGATTCGTTGCTAACCTGCTCTCGGATGTTTTCAAACCGCCTACAAGGCTTCCTTTAAGGTTTAAGGACTGTTATCGATGGATAACTACCGGGCTGACGGCTTAAGAGGATACGCTAGCGCCGTATTTCCTATTCTCCTATTTTCTCCCTGGATAATGCTTCTAGAGGAATGATATTTTGTGACAACATTTAAGTCTGCTAAAGCTATGCTCCTATGTTTTGTTTTTTTTTTTCAACCAACTAATTAGATCAGAAAATATGACTCTTCAAAAATCGTAGAAAATGTCCTCTTTCATACAGCCCTAATACAACCACTGCAAAACAAATTTGAAAGGTTTTTCCAACCAAATAAAAACATACAGGCATAGACTTATTCTATTTCTTAAAATTTGTGAAAAAAAATTTAATAAACTCAATTTTGAAGCAGGTTACAGGAGAATACGAAACCTCGATTTAGTCAGAAAGTTTTTAGGTATAATCAGTCTGAGCTGCATCTGTCCCTATCGCACGCAGCGGACAGGGCAGGGCGCAGCGCGATAGAAATAGTCACTCCAAAATACCTATTCTTCTAATTCGGCTGAAGCCGCGTTTCCTCTTAACGAGACCTCTGACACGGAAATGCGCTCACACCCGGGTAGTGTGTAGATCGCTTACATTCTACGCAAGCTGACGGCACATAATATATCTCTTCAAAGCTTTTAAAGAACTCCGTAGTTGTCTAAAGCGACAATGCGGTCAAATGGATAGGTAGCAATTTCATATTTTGTTGTTTTAATCAAACAACTCATTGCAAATATGTACCTTAATTCATCTTCATATTAGTCGTGTTGCGACTGCGACACGTTTATGACCACGACGATGAAAATATCGTGTCGCGTTGGATCGCGCTGATCGCGTCGACAGAGATATTGCCGCCCTGTTTTAACTGATTTACTGGCTTAGAGTGAATAAGAGAAAGAGATACCCACTGATATAATTACTTAATACTGCTACAAATAGCTACTTACAATTTCCTGCTATATCAAAGGACATGGCGTTTTGACCAAAAATATAATATACACTATAAAACACAATACTATGTATTAGGGTTTCAAGAACAAATCGTAAAACCGGCCAAGTGCCTACTGCCTAATCTACAAAAAAATCACGTTTATTGTATGGGAGAGCCCTTAAATATTTATTTTATTCTATTTTTAGTAGTTGTATCACAATAGCAGCAACAGAAATACACCATTGCCTTTGATTGTCCATAGAAATCATTGCAATATGATTGAATGAAAGGTAAATTGTGGTTTACGATTTATGACGTATTAAAAAAAACTACTCACTAGATCTCGTTCAAAACAATTTTTGGTGGAAGTTTGCATCGTAATGTACATCATATATTTTTTTAGTTTTATCTTTCTCTTATTTTAGAAGTTACAGATGGGGGACACACATTTTACCACTTTGGAGGTGTCTCTCGCGCAAACTATTCAGTTTAGAAAAAAATTATACTGGAAACCTCAATATTATTTTTGAAGACCTATCCATAGATATCCCACACGTATAGGTTTGATGAAAAAAAATTTTTTGAGTTTCAGTTCTAAGTATGGGGAACCCTCAAAATTTATTGCTTTTTTCTATTTTTGTGTGAAAATCTTAATGTGGTTCACAGAATACATCTACGTACCGAGTTTAGACAGTATAGTTCTTATAGTTTGGGAAAAAAGTGGCTGTGACATACGGACGGACAGACAGACAGACATCACGAATCCATAAGGGTTCCGTTTTTTGCCATTTGGCTACGGAACCCTAAAAATCAGAGGGATGCATTTTCGTCACTACACACAAGATCTGGGCAATGTTTTCAAAGATATTTTTAATCTTGTTCACAACTAGTACAACTAATTAACATTAAAACGTAACTCAGTCACGTTTTACGACGAAGTCATAAAAAAATAATTTGAATTAAATGAAGTTTTTACGAGTGCAGTACAAGTAGCTATATTTTATTGCAATGTAAAGTGGCGCAACAGAGCGCATATAGATTAATGTCAACGATTTCGTCACCGATATTAAATGTATTTAGAGAATAAATGAGTCATAACTTAGACGACATACATAAACTATAATGGGAAAAAATCAAGAGTATACTGCTTTAAGACCGAGACCTGTAATTAATTCTAGCATTCTCCCACTTATTGAAGTGAAAACTTCTTTAGCGGCGTTGTGCACTTTTTTGGGATGGGTAAAAAATGTTAAACTCGCGTCAGGAACTCAGGACACGTGGCCTGATCGAATATTCGTAAGACGGAGGGGTGACAGCTGATGACGGCTCGACTGTCAAGTATTTAAAATATGGATTTATATCAAGTATTTAAAATATGGACATTGAACAAAGTGCATCTATTAATGAAAAAAGTGACGAAGAAATAGTGAAAGACATTGCGTGAGTAGTTTATAAAAATAGGTACTAGATAGACTTTATAAAAACCTAGTGAAAATACAAGATGAAAAATAAAACTGATAATAAAAGCAATTCGTGCGAAATTGTTCCCTAACCATTCCAAAATATCAAAAATGCACAACTTTTCACTTCTGACGGCACTACCGGAGTGCAACCCTTTTTTTTAACCTTTGCTGTTTTGTTAAACCGTTGCCTGAAAATTCCAAGAAACTGTTCTTTTCATTTATGAAAAGAAAAAGGTGTCCACTATCAAATACAGTTTAATTCTAATATATTTAACATACAATGTGTTATTTGTTGTTAAAATTATTTAATACTATTAAATTTTAAATCTTAAATTTAATTAATTCACATGACGCTTATCAAGCTGTCGTCAGAAGAGAGCATAAAGAACACCAGTCAGAGGAGTGGCCTTTACGGGCGAACCCCTCGTCCCAACGTCCTTGCACAATGTACCTTTATGCAACTAGTGTGTCAGTGTGTGTCGGTGTCAGTGTTGGCGGTGCATAGAAAATGACGTTATTAATTGAAATTGACATATTTAGAAATGTACGCGTCTGTACAGTAGCGATGAAAGAATATTTGTGAATGTGTGACAAAATTAAAATGTGTGCGTTCTTTCCCCGCACCAGATTTGGCACAAAAATTATGTATCAAAGCGAGGCGCCATGCCGTCTCTCCTGAAGGGTGACCTTTGTTGCTCTAAGCCTGTAACTGTACTGACACTCAAGCAGCAACACTATTTATTGTATAGAATTTTAGAATTTAGATGTCATAGTGTACTCTACGTTGGTGACCTATAATAAATAAACAAATAAATCATGGAAATAAACTCTGATCTTACAGGAGAAACACTTTAGATAGAATGGAATTGCTTACGTAGAAATTGACGCAGCGGTTTTCCGATCATAATAGTATAACCATTGACCATATGTAAAAAATCTATCTAGCTCGATATTCTCTCGATGTAAAAAGTATTTACTTTGTCAACTTTATTTCATGTTTCGATGAATAAATTGCTAGCTCGACCACATTTATAAGATGCAATCATTTGTCATTAAAATAAAACCATCACTACATCTGATCTGAAAATTGACTATCCTTCTTGATATTTAAATTTATGTCCAGCAACCCCTAACTTTTGCAGCTCTATTTATTAAATAAAGTGAGATATTTGAATAGATTATTATTGTCGACATGAATAACACAAACCGACTCTGATCACAAGACGAAAGCTTTATCAATTGACATGTAAATGTGTACAGCCTCCTTGTCAGTTTATTGCTCAATTACCCGGGAAACAACTTAAGCAGGTGCTTACAATACTTGTTTCATTACTAGCGGGTAGCTAAAGCGAGAATTAAGGGAATTAAGGAGAATCAAAGGTGCCTTAAAACGTTTGCTATAGATTTTGCTAGTGAGAGTAGGTATTAGCATTTATTAAGTAATTTATTATGAAAGTGTATTTAAACAGAAATATTCAGATCTCTATTAAATTAGTATGCGCCTACCACACCTACCACACGCTCTATACGCCAACCCAGGGTTGGCTGGTAGAGAATGCCTTTATAGGCCGTTCAAAAAGTAATGAGAATAGCTATGTTAGAAAATGAATTAATTTAATATTATTTTATTTTTCGACGTAATCAGCCTTTAGGTCAATACATTTAGCAAATCTTTTTTGTAAAGCCAAAATTCCCTTTTTTAAAAAATCTTCATCTTGAGTACCTAAAAAATCGTTTACGGGGCTTTCACTTCATCGTCATCTTCAAATTTTGTACCTCTCAAATGTTCTTTAAAACGGGGAAATAGGTAAAAATCACTAGGGGCCAAGTCCGGTGAATATGGCGGATGATCGAGGATCTCAAAGCCAGCATCTTGGATTGCCGCCATAGCAATTGCAGACTTGTGCGCCGGCGCGTTGTCTTGATGAAACAAAACTTTTTTCGCGAGTTTTCCTCGTCGCTTTTCAAGGATTTCCTGACGTAATTTTTTTATTTGTTCTGAGTAGACATTTCCTGTGATAGTGGCTCCATGTTCAAGGTATTCAATCATTATCAACCCCTGGCCGTCCCAAAAAACTGAGCCCATGATCTTGCTGGCAGATGGTTGAGTCTTGAACTTCTTTGGTGTTGGAGATGATGGTCTTTTCCAGGACATTGATTGTTGTTTCGTTTCTGGATCATAATGATGAAGCCATGTTTCATCCATTGTTACGAATCAAGCCAAAAAAAGATCAGGATCTCGTTGAAACAGTTCCAATGAGCTCTTTGATATGTTGTCGCGTTTGCTTTTGTGTGTCCGTTAGCATTCTCGGGACCCAACGCGCGGATACCTTTTTCATTCCTAAGTGATCTTGCATAATGCTATGCACACTACCAGTTGAAATTTTCAACTCTTCAGCTATAAAACGAACTGTTACACGGCGATCATCCAGAACAAGTCTTTCAACTTTTTCGACCATTTCCTGAGTGACTGACGTCGAAGGGCGGCCTGAGCGTGGGTCATCTTTAACCGATGTTCTACCACGTTTAAACTCTGCACATCACCGAGCCACTGTGGAATATGGAGGAGCAGACTCCCCTAATGTCTCACGTAAATCTTAAAAAAATTGTTCCGTAATAAAAAATTTCAAGCAAAAGTATTTTATCACCGCACGGATTTCAATGTCATCCATTTTTAACGAGAGTTATCGACACGTCACAAACAAATAATTAATACAACTGACACAGACAAGATAGAAAGCTAATAATTTGAGGGTATTATGATAAAGCCCTAATCTTTTCGTGATAATAATTGTTTTTTTCAAATACCCCCCATTACTACGTCATTCTCACCACTTTTTGAACACCTTGATAGGTATTAAGCACGCCCTTATGTTCCTTATTTTATGTTAATGCTACAAGATTAAATAAATAAATAAAAATATATGTTGTACAACTTGAGCGACGGAAGCTTAGACAAACATGACTAAGGTCGGGTTTTTCCATCTCCGGATAAAAGTATTCGACCAATAAATGCTAGAGCTGCCATCGCTACACATATAACATATTATTATGAAAAGAATTGCGATAATATTAACTGACTTATTTATCTGGAAATTGAAAAATCGACCCCCGAATATAATGTTGCAGTATGCATACGCTTTGCCGCGCCTGTCGCTCGCCTGGAAACAGTCAAGTCTATACATTTATAATAAAATATTCCAAAATCTAAAAAAAAGGTTATGGAAAAAGTTTCACATAAAATAAAAATACAAACAATACATCAATAAAATTTAAGTATACCTTTAAAGTTGCTTGATATAAAATATATCAAGTGTGGTCTATCTTCATAAGTTGAAGCATGTTTTTTTATCACACTGCAAAGTAAGGACAGTTAGTTTAAGGCGTTTTGGCATATTTTATTGCTTGTGCTATCTATGACATGATAACGAACGTTATTAATTAATAATAACTGACAGTCGTTCATAGCTTTGGGTCGAACACGTGAACAGCCTGCGTATTTGTCGTCGTGTAGAACTTTAATCGCTTCTTAATTGTCGATTGTTTGTGTCGTGGGTGCGTAACGACTTTACAAGAATTCCCTTTTAGGGTAACGAAATACGAGCATACACGTAAGTACATGATTCAGCTGCTAAAGGGCAGAAGGTTGACTAAAAACTTTGATGACAATTGCTTTTTAGAAGTACCTATCATAATAATTAATAATTCAAAGTTCATAGTCATAAAGCTTGTTGAAACAGGAATTGATAAAAAAGCATGCAGATGCGTTTCAAGGCTCAGCATTAATGTGGCGGTTGTACTTTTGCTATGTAACTAAAGAAAAGAAAAAGAAAAAATATATTTCATATTAGGAATACACAATATTCGCTTAAATGATTGTCATTTTCTTTCGGTCATCGCCTTTAGGTGCCCGTTTGGGCTAAATGTTCAACTGAGAGGAAGAATGCGGCGGAAAAAATCTCCTAGCAGCACTCTTTTAAAAAAAGTACATTTATATTATATTTGATATAACAGTATGGCTATAGGTCGATAATGGGCACACGTGACAGCTGATCGTGTGAGACACTATCAACCTACTTCCACCTGCTCACAGATGGTAATTACTAAAACTAATACATTCTATGAAGAAATAGCCTTGTGTGAGCGAGATTCATTCAGGAATAACAAGAAGTACCTATTTAGTAATAAATATTGAATATCTACGATATTATACGTTCTATGAATATTCGTAACCAGGAAGGCTTTCAACATAATAATAATAATATAATACAATAGCGCGCATGGCCCGGCGCTTAGCGTAGAACGCAAACGATCTATGCAACTAAGCCAAACGGGCGCGGTCGGGTGTGAGATGGGTGACCGCTAGTGGCAAAAAAAAAATCATGCGCGTTTCCGTGCTTCGGAGGGCACGTTAAGCCGTCGGTCCCGGTTGTTGTCGATAGATAACAGTCGTTAAACCTTGTCGGAGGCCTTATGGGCGGTTTGAAAACATCCGACAGCGGGTTAGCCACTAACCCGCATCTCCACCAACCCGCATTGGAGCAGCGTGGTGGAGTAAGCTCCAGGCCTTCCCAATAATGGGGAGAGACCCGTGCCCAGCAGTGGGACGCAAAAAGGGTTGCGGCCAATACAATAATAATCTTTAATTCGGATTTTGTTTCTATATTATTATAGTAGTTGACAACTTATAGCTAATTGTGTTTAAATCAATAATAATGTGTAATAATGTGTTTAAATCAATAAATCATTTTTAATTTAAAAAAAATTAAAAAAAAAGTATATGTACCTACTCTGGATAGCTAAAGTTAGTAAGAAATACACCGAATGGGCAATGTTGAAATTAAAAAACAATATAGTTTTTATTGTAACTGATTTTGTGAAATAGTGTATGCAGATGAACTCGTGTGTTGTTTTTAGGTTTTGTAAAACCCTGTGTGTTCGTTAACGATCATAATTTAAGATGTAATTATTTTTGTAAGATTGCGTGATTTGGATCATCGTTTGTGAAAATGACCGTGTAAAATAAACAAATGAAAATAAATAAAATAAATGAAAATTTATAAATAAATAAATAACACTTTACATTCATAGCCACACAGTAAAGTAGATATACCCTGTGTCGTGGGTACCATGCACACACACAAAGACAGAAACACAAACACCCAGATCGAGAACAGAAATTTTAAACTCATCATTCAAATTTCTGCTTCGCCGGGAATTGAACCCAGGACCCTCCGATCGGCAGTCCGGTATGGTAACCATTGCGCCACACGGGTTGTCTATAGTTCGTGGTCGTCGTACAGAACTTTTATCTTTTGGAGCAAGAACCACTGATTCACCCATCTCTGTCATGAAATGATTGCATTTTGTTTTCGTAGAAAAGTGCAATTGTCTGCCCGGCTTACTCGTACATGAAGCGTCCACCTGCGGAGTAGCAACTACACACGACCTCGGGAAAAAGTTAAGTTGGCATTAGGTTGAGATTTCCACTGCAGCAACCACTTCACACCACGTTACTGGCATTTTCGTCTCCTATTGCATTTAAATAAACCGGCCAATTGTGGGTCGGACTCATGCACGAAGGGTTTCGTACCATTATCTATAAAATATCACGTTTATTGTATGGGAGCCCCCTTAAATATTTATTTTATTCTATTTTTAGTATTTGTTGTTAAATGGTATCCATTTAGATTTATAATCTATTTTATCTTTTTTTTTATTTGAATGGAGTAGCAGACGAGCATGCAGGCCACGTGGTGTTAAGTGGTCGCTGCAGCCCATGGACATCTACATACAACCTCAAGCAAGCATAGGTAAGTCTTGTCTGAGGTCGCATGCAGTTGCGCTGCTACTGCGGAGGCTGGTGGTCGCATCATGTAAGTGTGGCCGGCAACTGCACCTTTGCACCGAAACACAATAGGATTGGTTCACGGTAGAAGAGGGTGCAGCGGTGGTACTTCCCCGGGCGAACCATAATAGTTCTACCACCTACAAAAAATACATCTTGTTGTGTATGTCTCTGGGATGCCTTTGCCTGTAACTGATAATAGAAACCATTCTTAATGGACTGGTAGGTTTAGTCATTCCGATTGTAACTCGATAGTATAGAAGCAACAGGTAATTAAAGTTTTTATTGTCCGACTGTGGGCTTTTATTCCATCGTAATCGTAAATTTTATTATCTGTTGTGTCTCAGCAATGCCTACGCTTTTAAATGACCGGTGTGTGTTAAATTAAACAAGATGTAGTGACATGAAAATAATTTACATAAATGTGTTTTTGTCTCTAAGGTATGCCTGCGGCTTTGGTATGTTTCATGTAATCGAAGTATCTATATTAAAAGAAATGTTTTTAATTTTATGGTACGTAACAACAATACAGGGAACGGTAGTGTGGGGCTTTGCATTAAATGTTTAAAAAAATAGGGCTTCTAACAATATGATTGCATTCTAAAACTCTGCTATACAGTGGGCTTAGGTAAATGGCTGCAACCCTTATTGGGGAGGCCTGGTTACAAAGACCAATAATCCTAAAGACAGCGGGTCAGTGTAACCACTTTGTTGGCATCTCTTTTTCGCAGCCAGTGTTACCCACTTATCATATTTTCCCCCAAATTTGGTAATCTACAATATCAAGCAAGTAAACTATAAACATTGGCAGACCAAACTGTGAAAGGATTTATATGCTTGTGCATTATGGTTGGTTGTTTGTGAGTTTAGATTGGTTGACTGGCATAAAGTTAATTGGGTCAGCAAATTACAGGACATACATATAGGAGAAAATAAAAGACAAATACAAAGATTTTTAATGGCACCAATATGGGTGTTTACAAAAGCTGTTAATACATATTTAGTACGTCATATTTACCTTAATGAGGTATGCAAATATTACAAAGATAAAAGTAAACACTTAGTTATAACGCAATATATAAAAATGTACATTTATATCAATTTTATTATTATTTTTCTTCTCTTTATCCTTTTGGTCAATAAATGGCTTTCAAAATAGACCGAACAAATTCGGAATTATATTGATGGTTGCCAGTCAATACGTCCAGTGGCCTGAATCCATTTATTTTCGGCAAGAGCGTCAGTTGGAAATGATTAAATAGTTATATATAAACAGGTGGGATTTGAGCCTCCCGCTTGAAATGTAACTAACTACTAATGAGGTAACACATAATCTTTGATTTTATTATTTATGGTCACTGTTTTTGTTAAAAATTATTATATTTCAATAAGATGGTTATTTTTTTAGTAATACGGGCAGGATATTTTGATTCGAGATCTGACAACACAATTTCGAATTTGACAATGTTTGAAATGAACAAATATAAGTTTATTTTCACGAATTTCACTATATTTACGTTGAATGACTAGTAATAAGACAAAAGTAATTAAATATCTACATATAAACAATACATATTTAGTACATGTTTAAAAAGAAATATTGAACTTACGCGTAAATTGTAATGCCTTCCGGCAGCCTTCCTGTTTACGCTCACTGCGGCTCTTACAACCTAAAATACTGCAGCTCACCATATTGTTAAACACGAAAAATGTTATTTGCTTTTAATACAACACAATTTACAGCAGAGAAAATCGATTTTAACACATAAATATGATAAAACAACAATGTCACCCCGACTTCCACAGTTTGTCTGCCACTTAATTAAAGGGCAATGTCAAAAAATCTGGTTACACCGAAAAGGACAGAAAATCTCGCTCCCATCTCTTTCTAACAAGTTCATTAAGTGTATTTCGATCTCGCTTTAGCGTGCCGTAATGAAAAATAGGACTCTGTCTATAGTACGTAAGTATATTATTCTTAGTCTAAGCCTGGTTAGCTCCAGAGTAAGCACTCCACCACGCTGCTGCAATTCGGGTTGGCGGAGATGCGGGTTAGTGGCCAACCCGCTGTCGGATGTTTTCAAACCGCCCATTAGGTGGAGACCTATTGGGCGGTCAAGCGTAGTCGTCGTTACGCCGCGACCGTGGCCGCCGCAGCAACAGAATTCGGGTCTCGAGGTACCTCCTCCTACCCGGGCAGTCTCGAGGGGAAGCAATGTCCCCCGGTGATGGACCCGCTTTATAGGCGGGTGTGAGCCCTATGGCAAGCTAGCTTACCTTAATGTTAGGCAGTTCAGTCGGCCCCTTGGTGGTCGGGGGAGACCTCTCCCACGATTTCTCGCGGGAGGGGCCTTTCTTCGGGCGGGCGCGCATGAAGCGGCGCTAGGCCCCGCAGCGAGAAATGTGGCCCGTTGTCCGCGCGCTCAAACATGCGGCGCGCCAACTGGGACACAAACTCACTTACCGACTGAACTTTTAGGTCACGCACCAGGACATCGTTCCGCACGTACCAGCCGGCTCCTACGATTGCTCGCAGGGCCATGTTCTGTTGCGCTTGGAGACGTTTGCGCTGCGACTGTGACACCAACGCATACCATGCAGGGGCCGCGTATGTCAGCCGGGATCGGATGTAAGTCTTATAGACCCTTAGTTTAGTGTTAGTCGGTATAATCAAACTTTCTAATCAAAAGTATATACAACAAGCTAATAATAAATGCCTAGCTTCATGGAAATTAATAAAAAATAATACTCAGGAACTAAATATCAATAAATTTATAAACAAAATTGACTATGACAATTTTACAATTACCAATCCTCTTGACATAGCGAATCATTTTAATGACTACTTTATACATTTGACATGCAGTAATCCTATCACTAATGACATTCAATATAATCATCGCATACAAATTAATCCCTGTTCATTATTTCTTTACCCCACAAGTCCAAACGAAATTTATAACATTATTATGAAACTTAAAAATACTACATCTGTAGGTCATGATGAAGTACCAACAAAAATATTAAAAATTACCGCCAAAATTATTTCTCCAATTATAAGCTTCTTAGTTAATTCATCCTTTGAAACTGGTGTATTTCCTGAAATTCTTAAAATATCCACAATTAAACCGATCTTCAAAAAAGGAGACAGAAATCATGTTGACAATTACCGACCAATTGCGCTCATCTCTATATTTGCTAAAATATTTGAAAAAGCCATGTTAATACGATTAATGAACTTCTTAGAGAAACATAGTATATTAAGCCCTCATCAAAATGGCTTTCGTAAAAATAAGTCAACCAGTCTAGCTGCTTTTAATTTAGTTGCAAACATATTAGAGAATGTTGATAAAAAACTTAATACAACTGGAATATTCTTCGATATGAGCAAAGCATTTGACTTTGTCTCCCATAACCTATTAACTTGGAAATGCGAAAAATATGGCATACGTGGATGTCCGCTAAAATGGATCGAAAGCTATTTAAGTGATCGCAAACAATACGTAGAAGTCACAAATGTAAATCCATGTAATATGGAGGCAGAAACATACAAGTCTTCTGTCAAATACAATAGGGTAGGCGTTCCTCAAGGAAGCATTTTGGGGCCTCTTTTATTCATATTATACATAAATGATATTACAAATATAACAACCCATCATTGCTCCTTATTTGCTGATGACATAGCTGTAATCATCCCAGATAATCGGGATGGCAAAAATTATAATGTTAAAATAAACGATACAATTGAAGAATTACAATTATGGCTAAAAAATAATAATCTTCAATTGAATGTCAGTAAAACAAAATACATCCAATTTAAAAACAAAGGGACAAAAGTACCTGAATTAAACATAACGTGCCACAATCAAAATATTACTAGGGTAAACACATTAACTTTCTTAGGAATACAATTAGACGATTTATGCTCTTGGAAGGCACATATCGAAAAAGTCTGCTCTAAAGTAAGCCGATTTGTCTACCCCTTATGGCGCCTTCCAAAAATTAGCAATAAGATGACGGCACTTAAAGCATATCACGGATACGTCTCATCCAATTTAAAATATGGCATCCTGTTATGGGGCAACTCAGTAAACTTCAACAAAGTTTTTATAGCCCAAAAAAGATGTGTACGTGCCATTTGTGATGTAACACCAGAAAAGAGTTGCAAGCCTCTTTTTAAAACTTTAAATTTATTAACACTATCAGGAATGTATTATGAAGTGTGCCTATTTGTTAAAACACATTTGTATCTTTTTACTCAGAAAAAGGATGATTGTAGATTTCTCACTCGTTACCCTGAAAAGCTTTGCCTTCCATTATCTAAATCAGTACTTCGATCAAGAAATTCATACCATATGTGCGTAAAAATATATAATAAATTGCCTGCAGAAATTAAGAATTTAACATTAACACGCTTTAAAAGAGAATTACATGACTGGCTAGTAGATAAGTGTTTCTACAGCATCAGTGAATTTATAAATTGATATTTCTATATTTATATATTTTTTCATTATGATTAATAAATATAATAATTGATTTGATAAATGATTAAATGGACAAACAAATTATTGAATTATACGTAATTAGTTTTGACATACGTTTTTACTAATGTTTTAATATTTATGACAATTATAATAAAAATAAGTGAGATATTAATATGTTTAAACTGTTACCTACCTTTATATTGTACCTATCGCAAATTTTTGCATGCCTTACAAAGGTTAATGTGAGATACCTTATAATTTATATATATAAGACCTAATTTGTGACCACATTATTGCAAATAAATTTATTTCATTTCATTTCATTTCATTTCATTTCATTTCATTTATAGATAGATATAGTCGGTGTTGCGTCGTAGAACCGCCGGGCCGTGCGCGCTTCAGGCAAATAGCATACTACTATCGTAAACGCTTGAGAATAGAATGAAAAATGGATTTGACGTTAATAGTAGAACGTAGAATGTCCTCTCAATACCGATTTTATTATCGCATGATGGCGCGCTAACACAACGCACACAAGCATTTTCACGTTGTGACGGTCGGCTACGTCACGCTTGTGCCATCTTTCAATGATCGGTCTTGCCCTGTAGGTAAACTCCAGCCACAATACAAAGAGCTTCTATGTCTCTCTATTGTACTCCAGCTATATATTTTTTTAACAAATAAGTTTCGAACCTGCTTTATGATTTCTTTCTTTTTTTTAAATTTGAATTAAAACGCTTTGCTAGCTTTAGTTTATGAAAACATAAGACACTTCTTTCTATTCAATTATTTTAATGAAATGTATGTTTGTGTTTTTAAATATTTAATCGAATGCCCTATTAATGGAAGAATAAAATCTGTATTTAGTATTTAGGTACATTCGTATGTGTTAAATTAATACTCGTAACAGTCGTAACCACAGAAAATATTTATGGTCTGTGCTCGTAGCCTCATTCGTCAATTAAAACGATATGATGATGATTTTCAGCGCGTTTGCGCGTCTCTAGTTTGTTTCTTTTTTGTAGCGCGTGTACGCGCAAAACAGCATTTGACATTTTTCGGCACAAGAAGAACCACGCGTTCTTCGCGTTTTCCGAAACGACCGTATACGCGCCGTATAATGTATATACGCTAGTTTCAAACCGCACTAAGTCAATTATCAACTTCATTTGACTTTATAAAATCACGGTTGAAAATAATGTAAATCCCTTAGAATAATTATAACCAAGTTCGCGCGCCCAAATTGAAGCATGTTGATTTGTGCCATTAATGACACCAAACACCGGGCCGCTCCAAAACAAAAGAAAAAAAACGAAAGAAGTCTAATAAAATAACTTTTCACAGTATTTTCAATATTTTGTAGTATTTTATAGTTAATTTAATCAAAATAAAAATATTTTGTTTGTCAGATGTGACGGCTGTAGGAATCTATTTAGTGCTTCAATTTTGACAGCGCGCTTGTATGAAGACACTCATTCTATCGTATTTATTCTAAGGTAAATCGTCACTGTAAACTTGTTAATGTCCAACTTTTTCCATCAACTTTTCTGTTGCGTCGTGACAGCGCATTCAGGGCTGTGATGGATGGCGTCGCTTGAAGCGCGTAATTCTTTTAAGGTTTTCTTTACGGAAAGTTCCATTTTTTTAAAGAACATCGAAGTTCTTTTATTCTCATGTGTTCGGCTTTTAAAATAATGTTAAAATTAATGTAGAATTATGGGTTTTTTTTATTTTTTGCTTTACGTTTAATTTTCGAAGTTTCGATGTACTAGGACTTAAATTAGCCTGTTCATATCATCAGTTGACATTAATTTCCATTGAACAAATTTTCAGCATAATGAAAAACCTTTTAAACAAAATTTAAAATCTTTTATAACAAAAGAATATTATTATTGCACCAAAAAATGAAAATGAAAACAAAATATATGTTTTACAATGAAACGACCAGAACTGACGTTTATTTTTTTTTCTTTTAACATACAGTTTGACAAGTAGCATAGACAAACCTATTATTTTTTAAGATATCTTAGAACATGTTTGTATACTCACCCGTACAACCATATTGTCCGAATATTTTACTTGACTGGAAACCAGGATATCATTTTTTTTAAATAGAATAAAGACACATTTTATAACTTGTTATTTATTATATTCATACTGAAATAATAATTGTAGGTTGACACCTGACGGCGGCAATTTCCACCGACTTGTTAGTACACCCACCTTATTTTTTGAAGTCAGTTAAAAAGATTGCTTACTTAACTAAAAAAACCTAACAGCAATCTACATTACAAATACTTAGTATTTAACATTATGAAATTTTGGTTGAAAATAATGAATTCTCAATTGTCAGTCTAAACTTGAAAATGTCCAACTTTTCCAGCAACTTCTCTGTTGTGTCGTAACAGCGGCAGCGCATTCATGGCTGACTGTGATGGATGTCGTCTTAATTCTTTCAAAAGTTTTTTTTTATGAAAAGTTCTATTTTATTGATATAAGTTGTGATACTCAGATTTTTATTCGACTTTCAAATATAATGCTACTTAAGAAAAGACGTATTGTGCCATTTTCAACTTTTATATGTACCTACAAGAACTTAAAGTAGCCCGTTGATATTAATAACCATTGAACATATTTTCCGTAATAACAAAAAACTTAATATACAAAGTTCTAAATTCAAAATATTTAAAACAAAAGTAAGTATTGTTCCAAAAACTTTGAAAATGGAAACAAAATATTTTTTGCTGCCTGACCCATGCGTTAATATAAACAATCAATTTGTTTGAATGTTTTACTAACCTGAAAAACAGGATGAATTATTATTGAAAAGCAAAAATTTTTAACAACAGAATAAAGACACCTTTTTAATAAATTGTTATATATTCGTTCTGTAGTTGAGAACTGACGGCGGCAATTTCCCGCGACTTCTTTGTACTCTAACCTTATTTTAGAAGTCTGTTAAAAAGATTGCTTGCGTAAAGCACCGACTTGGTCTTTATTATATTAAACATTATAAAATTATTTTAAATTACATTAAAAAAAATATTTTACATTTTTACCGTATATAAATTCATATGAATGTAGTAAAAAGCAGTAATTATAATATTATAAACAGGCACTCTAATTTTATTTATTCGTATATATATAGGTATAGACTTAGAATAATAACGTTATAGATTACCTAGTATCTTCTATGTAGCACTGTTGTCGATGAAAATGCACTTCACAAATCTGCAAAATTGTAATATGTATTAAATTTTATATTAAATTCACAACTGTCAGTAGGAGCTGACAGCCGCAAACAATTTTCCTTAAATTATCCTTTATATTTGACGACGCTAAGCTTTAAAACTTTAGTGATGTCAAAATGTAAGCCGTGTTTTATAAACTTGTAATTTGTAACATTACTTTAATGTCAGCGGAAAACAATTTTATGCTCTTTTGTGCTGCGAATGCTGCGATGCTGTGTTATACACTGACGAATGAAACTAAGCACTATTCTTTAAGGTTTCTTTAAAACTTCCTGCAGTTTTCTTGTTACAAGCTTTAAATTTAAAGAAAATTTATAGATACGTTTATTCCCATTATTTAATATGAAACTTTTATTATATTAAATGACAATAAAATCTATTTTCTGCCAAGAAAGTACCATCGCCTTCTACCGTGTATGTAGCTTTCTTCTTTCTTCAATACTATATGTGTGGACAGACGACAGGTGGAAAATTGTGGTTGTCAACAATTTGCAAGACTACTTTACCAATGGTTTGAAGAAGAAACGACTGTCATACCAACTATAGATAATAGGTATTATTGACGTGCGTGGCGTAATGTTTACCATGCCGGACTACCAATCGAAGGGTCCCAGGTTCGATTCCCGGCGGAACAAAAATTTAAATGATGACCCACGACACGAGGTATATCTACCCTACTGTGGGGCTATGAGTGTGAAGCATTTTTTATTTATTATTCTATTTCACGAAGAGCGCTTTCGAGGTTATGCACACTAAGAAAATGCATGTAAATGCCTCACAACATTCATAGCCGAGCTGACTTCTTGACACAGAACTAAGTAACTAATAAGACTTAACATTGTGTTGAAGGTTTAGTTTAGATACCTATTTCCTGTTGAATAATTATAATAAATTATTTTTCTTAAATATTAATTGTAAAAATAAAGGATAAAGACAATAACTATTGCAACAATTTATTCGCAAATAGTATTTTATAGATAAAACTTAAACATCGATAAATCGCAATTATCATTAATCACAATTATATTTACGATCGTGAAATATCGATGTCACGACACCTCATTATGCTTGTAAGTACAATTTTATTTATTGCCATTATCATGAAATACGGTTATATTAAACTCAAGATCCTTGGGAAGAAATATATGATACAACTCTGTGATTCATATGAATATTACTAGCTTTTATTCGAATCTTCATTGGTGCGGATAATTTTAAGTTCAGTAAAAATCAACCAAAGAAAGATCATACGGACGAATTTCTGAGACGTTAAAAAGCCAAAACCTTCTTTTCTTCTTTGAAATTGGTTAAAGAATTAAAACCAACAGGAAACTTTAAACACATAGATTTCAGTAAGAAAACAAACAATCAATTGACTGAACAAGCAGTATGTCAGGCTATTGCTTAACTACCAAGAGCTACGAATATTCGTAGCTTTCGTTATACTTTTATTTATCAGCAATGACATTTCTTCTTATTTATTTTTAAGTATTCTGAGTAACAAATATAGCAAAATGAACAGAATCCCGTTAAGGTAGTAAGTTTAATATCATTGGTAGTAAATAAAAATAAATTTATTATGATTTTGTTTTTTATATTATTTAAATGGAGTTACAGGCCTAGCCATATAGCCTAGTCTGGCCAGCAACCGCATTTTTTTTACCGAAACACGGTGCAGCGTATGTATTTCCTCAGTCAAGCCATGGTAATCTCCGTAATTTCTATTTATTGCAAATATTATTAATGAATCTCTGCTTTCCTTAGAAAGCTCAGAGCCGAATCATTTATTTACTAGTCACTACTGTAATTTAGCGATTTCTTCTCCAGTTCTCATCGATACTACATTTAAATTAAAATCTGCCTAAAAAGCCACAGAACCTACGAGTAATCATTTCATCAAATACCCCTTATGGAATTTAAGGAATGCTTCTCCAGTTATTATTGATCCTACATTAACTCGTACCACGGAATCTATTGACAGTTCACAGCAGAACGTCATAGATCAAGATGGCCGCCAAGTCATGGCGACGCTTTGACAGTTATCGCATGTTGCGCGGGAACATTAAACTCATTGATATTTATTGCTCAATCGCGTCCCCCTGATTTATTGCTAATAGATTCCCTCCATTGTTTATTTTATCTGTTACTAGCCCACTACAAATTTGTTTTTAACTATTTGATGGCTTGTTTTTAAATGTGTCATGGTTGAATCAATGGATTTATTATCCGTATTGTTTGTTTTATTAATTTGTATGTGGTCATGTTCAGAAAGAATGTTAATTATTATGTGAGCAACATTGAGTTGACATTGTAGTAGGAGTCACTGTCGTCAACGTACTATAAGTTTCAAGTCAAAATCATTAAAAGTAAAAACTCAGTTTTTTTAATTTTTACTGTCTAAAACTCTTGCAGTTTTTGATTTACTATAAAGCACAAAAATATGTATTATATATTTAACAGACAAGTACCATATTTTTATTAATACCAACAAATTAAACTAGTTGGTATAAGATTACAATTCTTTTAGGGATTTATTTAACAACAATGACTAGCTTTCCACGCGTGGCTCCGACACAGGAATGAGATATTTTCTCCGAGTAAAAGTAGCCTTCGTCACTCTCAATCCCCAAAACGATGTCCGTACAAAAAATCAAGTCAATCAGTAGCACGTACTATATGAAAAAAGCACAAATAAATGAAAACACTTCCTCATTAATAATATTGGTATGGATAAAGTAAATATGTATACCAGTGCCATGTATTCCATGCCTAATAAATCCCAAGCGGCCCGTAACAAGCAAGTTACAATCAAATGCACTAGCGAGATCCGTGAAACAATTTCTTTCGATTCCATAACACAGTCCATTTATTCCCGGCACTAAACATCCATATTGGATCGACCTGCCCCAAAGGACGGACGTAAAAGTCAATACATAAGAGCGGAGTGGTCATAAGATTTTATACGCGCCATTACCCCCGTCTAAGTGACGCGTAAATTCTTATAACTCGCGTAAGTATTCAAAATATGAAGGACGCGGTCGTTAAGGCCCCGGGGTTTGGGTAGCGTCGACATGTCAAATGCGGGAACAATTTTTCTTTGTTTATTTTTCCTCGCGTATAAAGATTATTTGTGGCAACTAGCAAGTAGTGACAATAGGTAGGTACCACTAATTCGTTCAATCCCATCAAACAACCGTTGTTTTTATATTGATACACGCTAATATAGATACAATTAAAATTTCTAATAAAGACAAATAATTTTTCCGTGCTCAACCATTTTAGTCTTAAAGCTGGGTAACGTTGATACTTGTTTACGTGAACGTATATTCACGTTTACTGTACATAGGTAATTTAACAAACAAACCACCATGATAGTCAGTGATGCGATCACTAACTTCCTCGTTCGACTATTTTGACGAAGTGTTCAGTTACGCGATACCAAAAACCTTGTTTTTTTTAATGACGATGATAATAAAAAAATCCAAAAGATAAAAAAATCTAATGACGGACATAATATCGCGGTGATATAAATTTTAAAATTCGAGGAAATAGAAATGATTTTTTTAGTTCGGTATTTCAATGTTGACACATGAATATGCGGACCGTACTTCCAACCCTGCTGTTCGTTTACATTATGCTATATTTGTTGTTGTTAACCTCTTAGAGCGTTATACAATACGTCGTTCGTATATGTAAATAGCAGTGTTTGCTAAGGCTTAATAAAAAGTTTCTTTAGTCTTGCTTGAAGGCATCATTTGAAAACTTTCCTTATGAATTAAGTGAACGAATGAATAAGTTAGATAAAATTTGTAGCGAGTACATTTCGAGTTCATATTTACCTATTTATTCACTGTGAACACCATTATAATTAATTAACGCTTTTTCGGTATCTCGTTATAATTTTTTTTTTTTAAATCTGTATTCCTTTCAAATAATATTTTTATTTAAGTAATAATATCTTTGTTCATTCTCGTTGCCAATTGCCCGGGGAGCGAGGGCCAGTCGAGTTGTCAGTTGTCAGCTGCAAGCGGGCTCCTGTCAGCGCTGACACCAGTCGGGCGCCGATTTACATTAATCTCGCAACTGACAATTAAAGCGTGAAGCCATTCACTGGTGACATGTGACATCCTGTTGTGATGTACATTTTCTGCGGAGTATTTTATGCAATGTTTTTCATGTCTGTCGTTGGCGTGACCTCAGCCTATTTTGTACAAACAGAGCGCAATCTTCAATACATTTAAACCCATATGGGCCTTTTTCATTATTATTATTTTCATCACGTCCATATTGACTACACATCGTTATATGCCCGCATGGGGTATTTTTTTAAATAAATGATAAATATTCGCGTCCCTACTCGCTAAGGTACGCGAATAAGCGAAATTACTTAATCTTTAAACCTTTAAATTTAACCTTTTAATTTTTAAAGTTCACTGACAATTTATTGAAAATAGTCTCAACTGTCAAGACTAGAAAAGAACTAAAAAATAAATTATACTTAAATTCCTATTATAACAGCAAAATGCACACTATTATAACATCATACTCCGAGGAGAGGCAAGTGCCAGTCGTTTGTTGTCAGTGAGCTTTAACCAGCGCTGACAGATCTGGCAACTGACAATTTTAAACGTGAAGTCTTTCACTCGTTTCATATGACATCCTGTTGTGAAATAAATTTCATGCGAGAATAATCAATTTATTTTATTTTGTGCGATATTATGTCTCTGTGATGCTGTCATTTTCGTGTTGCTTTGCTGTCGTCTTTTTATCGTTATTATTATCATAACATTTTTCAAATGCTAATGGCAACCGACTGTTGGGCACGGGTTTCTCCCCATTTTCAGAGAAATCTGAAGCTTCATCCACCACGCTTTTCCAATTTAAAAGCTTTTAGAGTAAAGACCAAAGAAATAATTAAAGCTTTAATGCAGAACATTGAACTAAAGCGAGTGGGCAGACTTTGCGTTATCTTTTAATCTTAACCTTTGAGAAAATTAAGCCACTCAGCGGCAAACTAAAACTTTAAAAAGGTTTAAAATGTACCTACCCTTCTAAATGTGTCTAATGAAGCGGCAAGTGTCAGTCGTCAGTTACTAGCGGACTCGACAGTACTCGGGCGCCAATTTACATTAGTCTCGCAACTAACAATTAAATAATATTAAATTCTTTATTTCAGACCACAGTCCCTGAAAAATTAAAGCATGAAGCCGTTCACTGTCACTGGTGACATGTGACATCCTGGTGTGAAATACATTTTACTTAAGAGTAAAATATTTGGGGAAAAATGAAGGGAAACTATTTTTGGCCCACCTAACACGTGTTTGCTTCGAATATGTTTCCATCATAATTATTTAGATCTATGATAGCGAGTCCGGTATACACTTAATCTGATTTCTGATTGAATCTCAGAATTTAAAAAACTCATGTTTAGATGAAGCTTCTCATATCTTTTACAGTCGCAATAATATTTATAACGACCCCAAAACTACGAAAACAAATCCATGTATCGTGAAATGTCGAAACGAACTTTTAGTCTTTACTATGTCTTTACTGCTATATTGGACAACAAAACACGTATACTTTACACTCAATGCAAACATACGAGTACCTTATTTTCATAATTAATGAAACATTGTTGCTTATACTATACATAAAAGAGAAACCGTTTAAATAAGTAATAAAGTACGCGCACAATATGAGTCACATTCACAGTTCGTATATTACAATTCATCCAACGATGAATAAAAATAAAAATGCTGCTCATTTCTCGCGCTAATTGTCCAGTAAGCAGCGGCTGACACCTGTCAGTGTTGCTGTCAGCTGTCAGCGCTGACAGGCGCCAAGCGGCTGCGTAAAAAGCCATATTCTCGCCACTGACATTGTTCGCTACACTGCTCATATATATCCTGTATTATCTTTATCATATTTTAATGTTCTTTGTTTTGTTTTATTTAATTTGTGTTATTTTTAAAATATTATGTTCTAATAGTACTGGTAGGTATTTATTGATTAGTGCTGCTAACTCAGAATCAGTAAAATACGCAACTAAAACTTGTTTTCTATTAATCCACATTGAACTAACGTGCTGGTTAGAAAAAAAAGCGGAAAAACATTGAATCTTGAAAAGCTTTATAGATAAAAAAGGGAACATCCGTTATCTATTTTTATATTTCCACAAGTCACACGTTTTCCGGTGTAAAGACCGATAAGGTTAGAATATTGCATATAAAATTGATAGCTGCTGTTTAGAAACCCCATAAACGAAACGAGCTTCGCTCAGCCTATCTCGATGATGCGATGGTAATACAGACGATACTGCGGTAAGGAACTTTCATACCACAGACGTTATAAAATTCGCTTTTTAATGAATAATATTCATAACTAGCTGACCCGACAGACGTTTTCCTGTCTTAACTATGGATATTAAAATAGAATTTGTAAAAAAATATATATATTAATTATCAATTTTCTTAATTTTTTTCATTGATAAGAACCTTCTCCTGATAATAACAAACACAACAAAAAGAATTATCGAAATCAGTCTAACCGTTAACGCGTGAGGCCGAGACCAAGGGAAATAGGAATTCAGTTTTATACATATAGAGTTAGAGAAATGTTTTGCCCGCGACTTCTTCCGCGTGTACTTTAGTTATCAGGACACAGTTTAAATTAACCCCGTTATAATTGTGTCATAGGTATCTGTTCTGCGTCTGCAAGTAGGTGCTGCTATAAAAGATAGGTAACAGGTTACTACAGTACCTACTTCGTTTTGAAGCTGGTGTTAAAATGACCAAGTTATTTGGTGCACTAACCCGCTAGCAAGCCACATAAACCTGACCGTGAGAAAAACAGCCCCCTTTTTAAATTAGTCCGACGAAATATAAAGGTTGTCATAATTATATTTTTGAGAAATAAGAAAGTCATGCCCTATATACCAATGTTTATACTGCTAAGTTCAGAAATGAGATGATAATTAATTTCTATACATTTTACTTAACCCTTCCCTCGCCTTTTTACCCTTTTAGGCGGAAGTTTATCCATTTCACCTGCACAAATCATTTTAAATTGTAATCAATCACATACTCGTATGTATATTACCTACTCTACTTATTAGAAGCATAAGTAGAGTAGGTATATATATATAGAGTAGGTCCAGAAATGAGAAAATTCCATGTAAACTTCACTCTCCTATTTCACTCTCGTAGGAGTTAGTTTACTTTTTAAAGGCTCAAAAATATTTTGAGTAAATCTAGTATCGTGTTGCAGAGCCAGCTCCTGATTTACCTAATAACTTTATTCAACAATTAATTATTTTCACTTAAATCTCTTCTTACGGTATCTGAGGCTACGCCCGAGAGAGACAGCGAGTTAATTATTTAACATTTCAACCACACTAAAACCCACTGAATAGGATTTTCAGCGAAACCTGCCAATGTCTTCCATGCGCAGCGATGTACTCTGTGGCGCGGCGTTACAAATGGGCTCTTGGGTGAGCAATGTAGGTAACTCTGCCAAGAGTCGTGCGGCCGAATACGCCGTCGTTTTACCCGTGGCTGTTGGTCCGACTCCCAGTATAGCCGTGAAAGCCTCTACTTAGTCGCTTTTTATGATTACGTGGAGGACACCATATTTCATATTGTTAATGCCGAGGTAACTTTTATGTTTTCGGGACGGAATCTTCGCAAGGTACGTGTCAGATTGAAAAGTGATACCGGGTTATGTGGGATTTATACAGCACTAAAACCTCCTCAGTGGCCTGCTGAACACTCGTTCAGAGGACTCCATGCGCGGTGCTCCAAATCGCCGCCCACAACTCCAGAAGTTCACATTTATTCGCCTCTTACGATTAGGTAGCTGATCTGTTCTTACTGTATCTAGTCTTATTGTAGCTCATATTCATAACTTCCACCTACGGAGAGCAATCCCGAGCTAGCCAGTTTAGCTTCTTGAAGAAACTACCTACATTGTACAGAAACCTACAACAAATGTATGAAGAGTATTTTTTAAGTATTCATATTATATTATCTATGAAGTTTTTAGGTTACTGTCCAATAAACTGTCATGGAAGAAAATAAAATAATGACAGATCTCGTTTTAACGTTTGATTCCGAGAGCTATTTCGAGAGGTAAGCGACGAAAAAGTACTAACATTTTCTAATAGCATTTTTTTATATTCCGTCAAATTGGTGGAGTTTAGAAATATTTTATGTCAGTCAGCAGGATTTCTTAACGTTTGGCGTAGAAGGTACTTACCTCAATTTAAAAAGAAATATTCACTGCAGTAACTTTTCTAAAACCATAAAAAATAAGAAGAAGCAAGCAGTCAATTAATGATAAGTTTCACAGTGTTCAGTCATGCAAAACTTGTAACTCGGTGTATCACGTATGAAAGTCGATAAAAATAGTAACTAACATTTTGCAAGTTCAAGAGTTTTCATATAAAAAATCAAAATATTTTCCATAACTGATGATCAACGCTTAATTTTTTAATACCGTGCAACAGTTCATCATGGATTTCAAACACTAAGAAATTTAGCTGATGTGACGTAATTAAAACAAAATATTAGAAAATGGTTGCAAGTTTTCATTGCTTAGCTCTCTGAATATTTCATGTGAGTCACATTTTTGAAGGACGCTGTCTTGTCTTAAATGTTAATGTTGCATTCGAATTGGAAAATAGTTTTTAAATTTTCTAAGTTTTCGTGATATTTCCTTAATGTTTTATTACATAAGTACCTTCTTCTGCCAATTACAAACACAACAAAAGAAGAATTAGCGAAATCGGTCCAGCCGTTCACGCGTGATGTCGTGACCAAGGGAAAATGGGATTCATTTTTATATATACAGATATTTACTAACTAAGAAGTAAAAACATTATTGACATTAAAGAATATTAATTGTCAAATGAAAATACATTTTACATTCTATAAGAATGAAATTGAAAATTAAAAGTGAAAGTTGAATAAATTCTTTAAAATTTACTTATAAGATATAATTGTAACATCTATTGTGATACTATTCTATGCATGATATAAATGAATATGATTATTACTATTATGAATACAATAGGTTCGAATTATAAATACAGGTCTGTCTAATATATTAATAATGATCAGACTCAATTAACCTTTAGGTATCAAGCTATCTTTGTACGTGGTTAGTTTATCAATCTATTGGATGCACAACACATTTTAAAATGGGAATTGGAACTTAATTTCAGTACTATTTAAGAACAGGTTGTAGCACTGACTCTGAATTCATTGTTTAATACAAATGTATAACACAACAATAAATATTCATGGTAATACTCTACATTAGACAGGCTTATACGAAGTAACCTTCAAGATTATTTGCTGCTTTCCGGTTTCTTCCAAAACTTCATCAGACACGATCTGTTAAAGCAGCCAGCACTTTAATCGAACATGTGATTTATTTGACTCACTTTTACTAACGACACAAGATCAACGTTGTGAAACGTTCAACGAAACAAGTAGGAATTGGATTCGAATGTTGTTACATTTGAAACTGACAATATGTACGAAACTTAGTACAATTACCAACATAATAAAAATGTAACAAAAGCTATTTAGACCTTAATAAACCACGTGTGAAT
This sequence comes from Pyrgus malvae, assembly GCA_911387765.1. NCBI lineage: Eukaryota > Metazoa > Arthropoda > Insecta > Lepidoptera > Hesperiidae > Pyrgus > Pyrgus malvae. The sequence goes on along the minus strand of OU426950.1, from coordinate 27,578,512 downwards.
ACCAAGCTAGATTATGGCTCTATAAAATGACGGTAAATACTTATAGGATTACATTTATCTTTTACGCTTCTTTATGTAACAAAGCGTAGGAACGTATGCTGTGGAGATGCATCACTACGCGAAAAATTATAGTGATCGTTAGATTTTCACATCTAAATGATTGATGCTAAGGCTCGTGATGGCGATCGTCTATTATAAAAACAATTTTAAACGATCTGAAAACGCGTACAGTATGAAACTGCCACTAAGCCTGCCTCCGTACGGCGTACATCGTATTAATACGGCGCTTACCGCGTTACGTTATGTTATGGTCGAGTTGGCTTCAGTAATTGTTTAGGGTACCGATATAGCCGGCAACTTGGGGTTTAATCTGATGATTTGTGAGTTATAAGGACGTAAGTCTGTTTGCTTTAACGATAGAAGTACAAGTAAATGCTATTGTAGTATAATTTAGCCACAAGAGTCTCAATAAAGACTTTGCTGCAAAATAGAGCTACATAATATTATTTTACAAGAAACTGTAAATGTTACAAAATACAACTTTTCATCCCTTATTATTCTCCTAAGCCATCGTTTTCAATGGAATATTATGCAGCATTTATTTACACTACCCCTGCTTTTTCCATACCTACATTATGAAGAAGCGTATGTTCTATGTTTCTTTTTCGATTTCATCAGACCTGTTTTCTACATGAAAAATATTTTATTTTATTTCTCAATTAATAATACTGGTGTCTCAGTAAGAGTGCACTTTTTCATTTTAAAATAAAAACAAGTATTTTATGACAGAGTTGTGATATTTTTATTGTATTGTAAAGAAGACATGTTCCGATTACGTATGGAATAAAATATCTGGCAAATAACCGCCACGGCTCCGATGACAGGCCATTACTCTTTTCATTAAATTTTCCATGACTTTTGCACAGAGATGTGGCTGTATCTCACCGGTGACGCGTAGGATTTCCACAGTAACTCGTTGTGGGTGTATTTGTTTCTCATGGATTGCATGAGGATTTTCTGAGTCCCAAATTCAACAATTTTGTGTATTCACGAAGCCATTCATATGGAAATGCGCTTCATCGGAGAAAATGTCTTTTTTCGAAAAATTGGCATCGACTTCACTTTGCTCCATTACCCTTTGAAAGAATTGCCGGCGCTTTCCGTGGTCTGCTGGTTTGAGCTCCTGAGTTAACTGAATCTTGTACGCATGAAGGTGGAGGTCTTTAGTCAAAATTCGCTGCGTAGTGCTTCGTGAAATTTGAAGTTGTTTGAGAACGATGTCGAATTGATGTTTTCGGGTTTTCGGCGATACTCTCGTTTACAGCAGCAATGTTTTCAAGAGACCGACCGGTACGTTGACGCAAGGGATTCTTATTATCCATAATTGACCCAGTTTCTTCAAATTGTTTGACCACTCTTCGAATGGTTGACACATTAGGTGCACTTTCTCGGCTGAAAATTTGGCGAAGTTTGCGAGCGGTTTCAGCGTCACTTTCCCCATTTTTGTAATGAGTTTTCATAATTATAACGCGTTGTTCTTTCGAAAAGCGCTCCATTTTAAATAATCGGAATAAACAGAAGTGACAGCTGTAAAATTTCAGAGTTGTCACTTGCATGAAAAAAATATTATTCCAATTTTAAAAAGTGCACTCTTACTGAGACACCCTATATATTGAAAAATGGTATAAATATATTAGTCACACTAAGTACCCTTCTAAATTATTTCAATTAAATAAACTCTATCCTAGCAAGCCTGCACCTACACTATCTATTACACTACCTACCTACACTATTTTTTTTTTGCTCAACAAAAAGTAATATTAAATTTTATGGGTAGGTAACCCTTCTTCAGCAGCGAAGCAAAAATAGCCTTACTTGAATTTATAGGTACCATTACGATAATCAGATATAATATTTTGAGAAATCGCAATAACTGCACCTTATAGGCTTTTTACAATAAATTGTCATAAGGGACGATCCAATAAAGAAATAAAACGCACAAACTCAAAGAGCCCATCCAGTGATTCTCAATTTTTACGCTTCGTTGTATTAAGCCTTTGAAGAGATTCAACTAGATTATATTTAAAAATATACAAAATGTATGATTCCAAATATATATTATTATGGTTACAAATAAAAATATATGGTTCCAAAATATATGGTTCCAAATTTATTATAAAAAGTTTATTAATACTAAGCATTGTATCTGCAATGCAATTCTTGATTTTCTAATAATTTTTATTACAGGTTTAATGGTAATGTTTATGTTTTAAGTACTTTAAACTACATTATTTCTGATACTTAAAGGCAGGACAACGTCCGCCGGGTTCGCTAGTTTATTATAAAAACAGGATTTAATGACACTATTATGATGTTAATATTTTTTTTAATTTAAATAATTTAAGTAACGTAAAATGCAATGTAAATATAAATTTCTATAATTGTGGTACACATACTTTTTTTTTTTAACCGAAATACCAAAAAAGGAGAAAGTACTCAATTCAGCTGTATTTTTTATGTTTGTTACCTCAGAACTTTCGACTGGGTGAACAGATTTTAATGATCATTTTTTATTTAAAAGCTGATACTTTCCGTGTAGTCCTATTTTAATTTGGTTCAGTTCTGATAATGGTATCCATGAAAAAACCATATAAGTCTTAAATTCACATTAAGTAGCTGCGCGACAAATGGACGAATAACTCAATATCACGCCGACCGAATTTGATGATTCTTTTTTTTATTGGAAAGGATACTTCAAGGGTAGTTTGATAAGAGGTTAGTTAGGTTATGATTTCGTATTATTCTACGATTTACATTTTCTACTCATCAATATGTAGGTATGATCTATGTTTACCATATAATGTAGGTACAATAATTGTTATTTTTGGAGTCGGTGTCAGCGTAGGTATTTTACCCACTTTACCCACCACTGCTCGCCGCAGCCCTGCTCTCTCGCCTCGCGCCTCGTCAAATCGCGCGTGCGACACAAGCACATCTCACCTAATAATAACTACAATTGCCTACCTTGACCTAGCTGTGCCCGCGACGTCGCGTAGTCCGCGTTGATAGAGATCAAAATTAGCGAAAAAATCAAAGATTATAAAGCCTTAAAACCTGTGCTTAAAACCATCCTCGATAAATGGACTATCAAACACAAAAATATTTTTTCTATTCTAACACGTAAAATAAACGTGTAAAATATAGATTCTAGTCTAAAGTATATAGATTTCCGTAAAAAATTAGAACTTTAAACATCACTCGTTAAATCCTATAACTCAGTGGCACGACCACTGAGCGGCTCTAAATTTTTATATTTTCGAAAGGGAAACGGTAATGCCCAGAGTGACTTTGGCGGAAACGAGCGACGGGCCTCGCCGGGGCACCGTAAAACACCCCTTTAATTTAGGCGGTAAAACTTGAAATAATTTATTTATTTATTTGTCAAAATGGCATACATACCAACTAAGTAAGTACATAACAAAAATCTTAACCTTGACTACTAAAATAAATGTTTTTTTTTTATAAATGTACATTATAGTATATGTACTTAAATTATAGGTGTGCACAACTTTTATAGGTACTATTTTATAGGTACTATCTACTATCTTTATACCATCATCTCGTGTTTTACTGTACACAGTAAGTTAAAGCTTAAAAGCTTACAAGAAAAAAGCTTACAAGCTTTTCTGAAAATACACTTTCACACAAATTCAACACTTTATTGTCTTTATAAACAAATATGTATGCATTTCTTTGAATTGCATAGTACTTTTCTGTGATAAATAGTGATAATAATAATAACATAATAACTCAACGTCTTGCATAAGGTAATTATTTTAACACACACTATTAAAGTGTTAAAATAAAGTGAAATTTTTTTTTGAAGCAGAACAAACTTTTCATTAGAATTCGGAATTAATTTGGCAATTTGATGAAAATTTACCAGAGTCCGTGTATTTAAAATTGTATTTCTATTAGTTTCGAAACAGCAACAAAACTCTAATATTATTTACTATACATATAGCATCCACCCTTTTTTTTTTTTTTTAAGTAGGGAATGCTATTACGCACCTTCTCTACCTCTGTCGAGGGGACAGGGGGAGGTGTGTGGGACTCCCCCCTGCCGTTACGAGGCAGGGGTATACCCACTAAACCCTACTGCGCTCCTCCATCGCCATCGTGACGATGTCGTGGGAAATCGGCAGAGCCTTTGCTTCCACAACATCGTCGGCGACTGCCTGCCTATCTTGGCAGGCCCTACACGCTCCCCTTATGGGGAGGCTACAGGAATGACCGGGAGCGCCGGGTCATTCCTGTCCGTCAGTGATGGCCTGTGCAATGCAGGTGGAGGCACCCCCGTACCTCCAACCTGCAGGCCACCACCGGGGGGAGGGAGAGAACGGTCGTATTGCCGTCTTCTCCTTCCCCTTCTACGTTTGCGGAGCGGGGGTTGGGACGGATCGTCCTCTCGCTCCCGCTCCGCCGCCTCCTTATGCGAGATGACTTCCTCGCAGAAGGAGGCAACGGCTTTCCAGCCTCTTTCGCTTCCGAGCATGGCCCTAACGATGCTCGGCAGCGAAAGGTCCCGGCCGACAACGGTGCACAAGACTCGGCGCTGCTCCTTCCAGCCCCGGCAACTTTCAAGGCTGTGCTGCGCCGAGTCTTCCGCCGCGCCGCAATGGTGGCACGACGGGATATAGCATCCACCCTTAACCAACTAACCTTGACTAGCCCAAGTTTTCTTATTTTACAAATTTTAGTTGATATTCGCTAGTAAATTTCTGAATGAGAACAGTAACTATTAATGGAATCATACGTCCTAAACCTAGCCTTTGAACCTAGCCTCAAAAGCAAGACCCAATTGGAAACCATTGAGCTATTACTCCACGACTTGACGGGGTCATTAGGCCAATTAGAAATTCCGGGCGATGTTCAACGATAAATAAGCGTTGACAGCGGCAAAATAATGGTGACGGTTTTGTAAATTGTAAAACGAGACCGATTGTAGACCGAGAGTTTGACCAAAATTTTATGAAACTATAAGATTTTTTCACGTAGCATGCATGCTAGCCTGCCACTTCATTAAATAAATGAAGTGACCAACTAACATAAAGGCCACGTGGTGTTAAATGGTCGTTGCAGCCTATGGATAAATCATAAAGTATAAATATTTTTATTTACCTAACTAGCGGCCGTCCGCGACTTCGTCTGCGTGGACATTTTTAGATTTTTTTTTTTATAAAAGTAGCCGAGCCATCAGCTACCTGCCAGTGAAAGTCCTATCAAAATCAGTCTAGCCATTTCAGAGATTAGCCAGAACAAACAGACTGACGCACAGACAGAAAGACAGATAAATTATACCGTACCGTACCGTATACACATTAATTTGCATTTATTAAAAAATGATTATTTCAATATTACCTCCAATTTTATTTATTTACCATTTTATATAGGTACCTAATTAGAGTTCCGACAAGGCAAAGGATTAAAATCTGTTACTTATTGATAATAACTGGGACCAATATCCTATTAAGCTTACATCGAATTAACCATAATAATAAGCTTTGTATACCGCTAGCGTTCGATAATAGAACGCTTCTAAGTAAATACCTATTTGACTACATTCAAATTACAAAACGCAGCGCCCGCTGTAAGCCCACTGTGTGTCTCCCATGAATCACTCACAGCGCGCTGTCACTGAAGACAGTGACACGTCGTCGCTCTGTCGATCGCGACATGCCTCATTTACTTTTCCATTGAATTCCGTTATTCATTTGTGCCCCTTCAATTGTCATCAAGTCAATATAATAGTTGCTATTGTTCTTTTTTAATTAGATTTTAAGCATTTTCATTAAAAGTTCATAAATCTATGCCAATCAGCAGTCATAAGTTGTTATAAAGTTTTAAAGTATAAGTTTAATAATTTTCCAAGCGACACGGTTTTTCTTTTACACCTAATTTTGTGTAACTGAAAACCCAATGAACTTAATAGCGTTGATATGATACACCTTCCGGTACCCATAGCGGTATGCGGCCACGCATACACCGCCGTCCTTCCCGAGGCTGCTGGCTGGACGGATCGAGCTCCCACTCACACCACCCGCAACCCCGGACTCTCTCTTTACTCGCCTCTTACGATCAGGTAGGAGATACCGTAACTCTATTCTTAATCCTGAAGCTACAGGGACTCTCTGTCGTGTGCCTGTATCTGACGCCGTCTTTATCTTTCTCTTTGTTTTTGTTTGTACAATAAATAAACAACATTAGTACGTTTCGCTGTAATTATACTATATATGAACAGTCTAGTGTACAGGATCAGTAATATATGAAGGATTTTTTAAAAATACACACTGTCAACGAACATCCTAAACTTCATAACTCAGGCGAGATATAAAACCGAGGCAGTATCCACAATTCAGCTGGTATCGTCGAACTTTCGTAGCCCCGTTGTAAATTGCCATCATGCAGCATTTTAAAACTCCGTAGTTTTGTATGCACTAGCACGAAGTGTATTAATCAGAGCAGGGGATGTCACTCACGCCGCGCAATTTACGATATGTTCTGTGTGACCACAACACTACATTTTTAATGGTGCCATCGACAAAATACTACCGCTCACACTCCGCACTATTTACGATTTGTCCAGTGTGACCATAGCAATATTTTTTTACGGTTTTTGGTCATAGTTTTGACATTTAAAAGACCATTCTGCTGGCACAATTACAACATTGCATCTATTTCTGCAATTGACTATATTATGCTATGTAGAAATTATGCAAATTACAATTCGGTTACCGCAGGATATACATAATCCTGTTTACAATGGGTCCGTTGGTCGTCACTGTTGGCTTCTAGAGGTTTATATGTAAATGTCGACCTTCCATGGGCTGTAGCGATCAATATACACCTGGCCTGCCAGCGTTTACATATTCACTAAAAAAATATTTACTTTACATCTTTCTTTTACTAACACAAAGTATATTAACCGTATAGCTAAAGACTGTCGCTTAACCTTACGCTATAGAAGATAATAATCAAGTTCACAGTTTATGGTCACTTTTGTCTGTAAACTGGCAGTAAAAAACCTGCCTTGTATATTATTAGTATATATATTACTGTAGTTTTGTATGCATTCGCACGAAGTATAATAATTAGGGCAGGGGTTGTCATGTCACTCACGCAGCGCTCTTTACGATATATCCTGTGTGACCACAACCACCCACAACACTAAATTGTTTCGCAGTTTTATAAATGGTTTCTTAATGATTGTATGGTTCCATCGATAGATTATCAAAATTGCATCTATTGCTTCTATTAACATAGGCGATGAAGCAGTTTTACTTTTTGGCGGTCGTCGGACATAATCATGCTTACAATGAGTCTGTTAAACGTTACCATCAGCTTCTAGAGCCTATTAGTGAAATCTTAGGCATGGCTGGATGATTCATGGGCTCGTATGGAGAGTCGACATAAAACTATGTAAAAAATAAACGTCACTTGGCCTGTCAGCATCTACACAGCTGTTCATTGTTTTTTTAATCTTCTTTTTTTTTAAATTTGGTACCATGAAGAAAAGAAATTTGTTATGTGCGTAAGTATTTATCGCTGCTCCACGGTGAGGGAAAATATTGTGGTATTTAATTACGTTTTCTTAAAAGCACGATGTCCACTAATTCGCACTTGGCCGGCGCGGCTGACTATGGCCTACATCCCTCATCTCTCACTTCTCAAAGACGGCCGACGGCGCAGCTACTCCGGAGGCTGGTGGTCGCCTCATGTAAGTGTGGCCAGCAACTGCATTTTTCCACCGAAACACAATGGAATTGGTTCACGGCAGAAGTGGGTGCAGCGGTGGTACTTCCCCGGGCGAATCATAATAGTTCTACCACCTTTCAGTATGATGTAGCGTCAATTATTATGTATTCTGTGGTAGCATGAAAGACATATTTGATCTACTTTAAATACCAGAAGCGATAAAAGTATCTATTTTCAATTATCAATCAATTTATTACTACCAAATATGCCTTTGAAATAAATTATTGATTTTATTGTAGTTAAGGTTCACTATTTTGGCTATAATTACTTACTTATGAGATGTAGATACATATACTGTGGCGGGCCTTTTCGTAGGACTATTTAAGATAAACATTTCCATCATACATTTATTACATGTGTAAGTCTAGCGGTTTTAGCAGCGGACGCCAGAATAGCTCGCAGATATGTATATTAGATTTTTTCCTACTTACTTGACACTTATCGTAATATTTTGGACTATTCACACAATATCTTTATAAATTTGCCTATGTATAATTCTGATGTATAAGCTGTATTATTGTAATGTTTCATTAAAATCAATTCAGTAGTTTTTACGTGAAAGAGTAACAAACAACCATCCATCCATCCAAACTTACAAACTTTCGCGTTTATAATATTAGTATGAAAGTATGAATATGAATATGAAGTATGATAACTCAAAATTACACCAAGAAAATGAAAATAAAACATGAGCATACATGTCCTTTCAGACTTCCCGTCAAAACTCCTACTCGTATGTATAGTACGTATCACTGTTCTTTGTCACATCAAAAAAGCGACAGTTACTCACCGGGTGACAGCGCCAATTTACGACCGCCGTTGCAGCTGTATTTCTATCGGTGGCTTTGACTAAACCAGTGGCGGATATCGATGCAAATTTTATTGACAGTTTCAAAGACCTTTTTCCCTGAACTGACCTGGTTGTGATGCTTGTTTTTTTTTCAACGTGTAGTATATTTTTAGGTTTTTTTGGAAAGACTAACTTTCATTAATAGAACAAAGTTTTTTAAACATCAATTTTTAACATGGATAAATTTAAAAACAGGACACACAATCTCATATACCATAATAGTGAACAAAATACAGATTTGAAAAAGGAAACTATAAATTAATTGAATAATAGTCCTTTGTAGACGACACTAAATGCAAGTGATCGACAACTAGCAATTGTTAAGCCTTGCTGCTGTCTGTGCTGGGCCATTTTAAATATCTGCCAGCGGGTTAGCCACTAAACCGCATCTCCACCAAACCAGATTGGAGCGCCCTGCTCCTGGTGGAGTAAGCTCCAGGTCTTTCCAAAATAATAGGTAGACCCGTGCCTAACAGTGGGATGCAAAAAGGGTTAAAACAATATTCTTTTGTCATTATTTTTGAAGAGAAAACTTCTTTAGCGGCGTTGTGCAATTTTTTGGGATGGGTAAAAAATGTTAAACTCGCGTCAGGACACGTGGCCTGATCGAATATTCGTAAGACGGAGGGGTGACAGCTGATGACGGCTCGACTGTCTATACCATAGAAAAATTAAACACTACGTTACTTGTAAAATGTGTTTATATCAAGTATTTTAAATACGGACATTGAACAAAGTGCATCTATTAATGTAAAAAGTGACGAAGAAATAGTGAAAGAAAATGAGTGAGTACTTTATAAAAATACTAGATGAAAATCTACTGAAAATACTAGATGAAAAATAATACTGATAAAGCAATTCGTGCGAAATTATTCCCAAACCATTCCAAAATATCAAAAATTCACAACGTTAATGTTCAAGTTTTCACTTCTGCCGGCACTACCAGAATCAACCCGTTGTTTTTTTTTTTTGTGTTCAATATTGTTGTTTTTACTTAGTGTAAGTCAGCAAGCATCCAACCCACTAGTTAAATTTTACAGATAGAAAATAATAAACTGTAAGCTGATGATGTGTAAGTTTACTAAGTTCACTAAGTTGATCAGCCTCAGTACCATACCTACCTGACCTCTCACTCACAGCCACTCACAGGTCGCTTCACCCTGCACAGCTCCAGGAGTCGAACCGCCTCATAAATAATGTATGATCCGCGCTCCGATCTACATAATAGACGACCATAAGTTATTAATGATTGTTGTTTTAAACAAGAGTTTTGTGGAGAATCTTTAATAGGATGAACTTTCCATTGTAACAGGAACGGGTTTATTTAGTCAAAAGTCTTGCAAACTACAGGAACTGGTTCGAATTTAATGTTCATAATTCACTTATAAGTACGACAGTTTGATCAAATTATAGAGTATCTAATTGACAAACAAAATCATGTATTTTGTTGCTGTTATTTAAATTTATTGTTAAGTAATATTATGACCTGTTTTTAATTATCTATTTCTGCTATGAAAATTACTGGTTTAGATTAGAGGTTATGAGGGAACAGATAAACATACTTACTACTCGGTCGAGTTAACATGACACCTGGGAGGCTATTCTGTATGCATCCGTCCATAAGTTCTAACATTTTCGGAATCATTCTTGGCATATTTAGACACTTTCTTTTTTCATGAATTTAAAAGATTAACGTTGTCATTGAAAATATTAAGCCACTGAATGAATATTTTTTATTATTGCTAGAATTTCATCAGTCTTACTCAAAAATGAGACCTGAAAATTCACGAAGTTTCGGATACCGGCGTACAGAGTATCAGGTGTCATGTCAACTTGATCGAGTTATACGTACCTTTTTTGGTATCGGAGGGAAAACTTTCAAAAGGTACCCAGCACATTGGGAGAGGATACCGGGTTATGTGGGATTTGTACCGCACTAAAACCCCTTCGGTGGCCTGCCTATGCGCTTGGGGAGGACTCCGGGATCTCCATTGGAACGCACCGGTGTCTTCCACGCGCGGCGTCCCAGAACGGGCCCATATTCGGGAGAGCAGATGTGCTCTCCTACACCCACAGGTGTTCACAGCGGCATGCGGCTACGCACACACCGTCTTCCTTGCCGGGGTTGCTGGCTGGACGGGTCAAGCTCCCAGTCTCACCGTCCGCAACCCCGGAAGCCCCCTTTTAGTCGCCTCTTACCATCAGGCAGGGGATACCATAGCTCTATTCTTAATCCCGAAGCTACAAGGACTACCGGTCAAATTCATACACAACCTTCCTTTTTGCTTCACAGTCATATAACGTAAATAATTATACATATAATATACGACTAGAAGTTTCTCAATACAGATTATTCCATCAACACTTATAATCATAAAAAAATTAAAACGGAAATCGAAAGGAGGTCGCTTGTTGAGTAAAGTATATTAATGATTGACGTGACACTTAAATACATGTTACGAAACCACTTAACGATTATAAATATATGGTCAATGAAAGTGACAAAGTTTTTGTGTCCTTTATGCTCTAGTGGCCTTCACAGCTGCTATAATTGTGTGCTATAATGTCATTGTGTTAAATTGAGTGTGAATGCAATCCATTAATATAAAAAACAGGTAATTAAGAGTAATCAAAACCATGTTGTTCCCTACCATCGTAAAATATAGGTATTTAGGATTAAAGTACCCAAAAACAATAATATTTTTGTCTTGAAGTTCCCGGGTTATATTCCCTGCGAGGGCTGCGAGGTATTTGAATAGTGCGAATAAATTTCGGCTCTCGGTCTAGGTATTTGTGTTCCTGTCTTTGTGTGTCCATGGCACCCACGACACGTTATATCTACCCTACTGTGGGGCTATGAGTGTGAAAAACTATTGGCAGCATCTACACAGGGAATCCTTTTTTGTATCGCGGGGGAAACCTTCAAAGGGTACCCGATCCCTCGGTGGCTGCCTCTGCGCTTGGGGAGGACCCCGGGATCTCCCGTGGAACGCACCGGTGTCCTCCACGTACGACGCCCCAGAACGGACCCATCTTCTGGAAATACATAGATGTGCTCTCCTGCACCTTCCGATGCTTACGGCGGCCTTACACCGCCGCCCTTCCCGGGGCTGCTGGCTGAAAGGATCAAGATCCCACTCTCACCGGCCACAACCCCGGAAGCCGCCTTTTAGTGGCCTCTTACGACCAGGCAGGGGATACCGTAGCTTTATTCTTAATCCCGAAGCTACAGGGACTACACAGAGAATCCTGGTGTTGGGCTATAATGCAAAGCGGTAATACTAATAAGTCCAGGAAAAATGTTGTGTAACAGCCAGGAATGATAAGCAAATATATTCGCAATTATTTCTATACGTGCACAAAGACGCAAGACAGGCGACGCGTTTGACACGTGACACGGTGTCACGCAGTTCACGTTCGTGTACTGTCAATTAGTGTTTGTGTCTGCTCTGTGTATTCGCGTCGCGTTTTTAAAGCGCATTTCAAAGTCAATGTACAGAGTGTTTAATTTTTTGTAATGTTAAATTTAAATATTACTGCGAATTGTTTAAAATAAAATGACGTTTTGCTTTTAGAAACTGCTTTTAGAGTTAGAGTAGAGTAGAGAGAAAACTGCTTTAGGGTAGGCACCCTCTTTATACTCATAATGTTATGAATTTGCTGTTTCTAAAAGCAGTCTATAACTGTAATGCACTGTATAACAGTAAATAAACTGTATAACAGTAGAAATTTGAAGGCTCAAACTTCTACTGTTATAAACTTATTTTTTTAAAAGCTTCAAATTGTGACGAATTCTACATAACCTGTGGTAAGATTGGCAAATATGAAATTATTTAGCGCGTTGTCTTTACAAGATTCTCTATAATACTATTTCTTTGATCAAATTATTACATTTATTTAATATATAATCTTACTAACTGTGCCACGCGGCTTTATCCGCATTAGAAAGGATCTTTTTTTTATTAGTTCTTCCCCGTAGGAATGAGATGTTATACTGCGCTAAAAAGTATCCTATGTCAAGCCTATGTACAATAAGTTCATTCTATTGCTACGTTAAAGAAGGGCAAATCACTGGTATGGATTTAGGTGCATCCTTAAAAAAATTGACATAATTGATTTTGCCCAGAAGTTCGAAAGGATTCGAAATGTTATGCTCTTGTTTTGTTTTCGTTTTCTTTGTGTATTTTTGAGTTATATCGAATAAAGTTGATGGCGTTTTTTTATTTGAATGGAGTTGCAGACGAGCATGCAAACCACGTTGTGTTAAGTGGTCGCTGCAGCCCATGGACATCTACATACAACCTTAAGCAAGCATAGGTAAGTCTTGTCTGAGGTCGTATGCAGTTGCGCTGCTACTCCGGAGGCTAGTGGTCGCCTCATATAATAGTGGACGGCAACTGCACCTTTCCACCGAAACACAATAGAATTGGTTCACGGCAGAAGTGGGTGCAGCGGTGGTACTTCCCCGGGCGAACGATAATAGTTCTAACACCTACAAAAGTTTTGTTCGATATACTCGTAGGTTAATAACAGTGAAGTGAAATAAAATAACAGTGCATATATGATAACATGTTTTTTCGGCTTGCTTCAAAAATTCCATCCGACACGAGTTGTGATAAAGTAGTCATCGCTTTATTTGAACATCTGACTGACTGACTAGACTGACTGATTACTGACGACTTACTGATTTTTTATATGACTACTAAGTGATGTAAAAATTATACTTGACGCTGGCAATATGCACAGAGTTTGCGATGCCATTATTGAAAATATTAAGTGCCGCCATCCTGTATAGTTGAGCCACTTTGACAGGACCATTCTAAAACGATACACAAATGTCAGAAGCGACTATTGAAAGGCGTCTAGGAGACAAACCCATTTAAATTTGATGGATATTTATCACTTCCGTAACATCGGCGCGGTCAGGAAACCTCCACTTGACCGTCCGACAGAACCAACTTAACTGTTTCATCACCTTTCCAAATCAATGTACAAACGGAACCTTAAGTAGATGAAATAAGGTTGTAATTCCTTTGTCTAAGTAATACAAGTCGCTCCAGTGTTGTAGGTGGTATGTTTTAGCATTTACGGTCGACAGACCACTTCTATGTGGAAGTTGGTTGTAACTTGAGCTGTTTTATTTGCTTTACAAATGCATATTTCATGTTAAAGCTACACTTATATTTAATGAATGGCGTCAAACAGGTGCTGAATGAACGTTTCTTAGTAACCAGGAGCTTTTTATTAACCGACTGCGTTACGGAAAGTAGGACAATGTGTTAGCGACCTAACTATGAAAATACTGCAAATGCCTAGTAATAAAGACTCGGTCTCCGACGTGGGGGTCCTGGCCTCAAACTACGACGCGCACCTCAAACTAAAAAATAATGTAGTTTAAAAAACAAAAAGAACACGCTTTTGTGAAAATACGAACTAAAAAGTAAAAAATAAGAAGAAAATGTATTTTACTGCAAAAAAAAGCGTAGGGTGATTTTTAAGATACTAATGACACCATGCACCCCACGGTTTTTTTTCAGTAAAATACATTTTCTTCTTAATTTTTTACTTTTACGTAATTTTTTAAAGCCTAAAATTGCCTTAAGCCGCCGCATTATATGTTACCCATTAACACTTATTGCATCGATGTATTTACTGTTTATATCTTCAAGATCAGTAACCCCAGTTTCCCGACGCTGCAACGGTGCGTATGGAAACTAAGCTTCAAGAAGAACTCGTCAATTTTTTAGTGGCCAACCCGCTGTCGGATGTTTTCAAACCGCCCATAAGGCCTCCGACAAGGTTTAACGACTGTTATCTATCGACAACAACCGGAACCGACGGCTTAACGTGCCCTCCGAAGCACGGAAACGCGCATGAAAAATTTTTTTGCCACTAGCTGTCACCCATCTCACACCCGACCGCGCCCGTTTGGCTTAGTTGCATATATCGTTTGCGTTCTACGCTAACCTCCGGGCTATGCGCGCTTCAAGCTATACATATATTGTGCTATAATTGTAAATAAAATACGGTGCAAATGTCCTCTATGTTACATCGACTAGTTTCCTTTGCCCAACGCCAGATTAAAACCTAGCTTTGGCATGTTCTAGAACAAACACACACAAATGTCCTTGCATATCGACATGTTCCCATTGCGCCGCTCGCATACATCCACGTCATGGACTGATTTGTTCTCTGCTACGAGCTGATACACACTAGCATTACAATTGAAGAACAGCTTCGTAGGTAAGTCTTCTTCTAGAATAAACGGACAAGAAGTAATAAAAGATACACAGTTGTGCGATATGGAAGGTCACATAGGTACCGACTGACTCTGTAGTTACAATGGCTGCAACACTTTTTACGTCCCACTGCTGGGCACGGGTCTCTCCCCATTATTGGAGAGGCCTGGAGCTTACTCCACGCTGCTCCAATGCGGGTAAGGCCTCCGACAAGGTTTAACGACTGTTATCTATCGACAACAACCGGGACTGGCGGCTTAACGTGCCCTCCGAAGCACGGAAACGCGAACATGAAAATATTTTGGCACTAGCGGTCACCCATCTCACACACGACCGCACCCGTTTGGTGTAGTAGCATAGATCGCTTGCGTTCTACGCTAACCGCCGGGCCATGCGCGCTTCTGTAGTTGCAATAGCGCCAGTAATTTTTTGAAATTGCTACTGGACTGCACTTAAATATGCGGTGTAATTTTACGTTTTGAGAAATATAAACACAGCAATGTCAATAATTTAAGTTTTAAATTAATTTGAGAAATGCACTGTCTCAAAGTTTTATTGGCATAAATATTATATTGCACTAACCGAACCGAACGGGTATGAATGTTGTGAGGCGGATACATGCACATTGTTTTAGAGTTTAGTAACCTTGAGAGTATCGTAAGCGGTCACTAATGACCGTCATGAGTAACGTCACTATGACAGCAATAGAAGAGTTATAAGAGTAATGAAATATTTTCTTTAACGACAGTGATGTTCAGATTTCTTTGCTGACGCTTCAAAAGTTTACGCACACAAGCGTGCTTGTCGGTGCACATCACTACTACAACCAGAGCCTCCGGACTTCGTGAAATAGAATATCTATATCGCAAATATTTTTGTAAGTACAAAACGATAAAAGTTTTATATCCGAGTAGTCTCGAATATTTTTATTAGCTTTACGCTGGCCGAACATTGCAGCCGTGTGTCCTCGTTGTTTAAACAAGAAGCAGTTTATACAAAGTGCCAAATGCCAGGCGCATACAAAGGGCTAGATTTCCTTACGCTCGCCTAATGAACTATTTGAATGTGGACCTCATTGGTGATCATAGAGTCACACAGGTACCGGCAAGCCGTCAAGTCAAGAGAGTCGTCACCTCGCACCGAAACAATACGTTTTTGCAACTTTACTCACATTAAAGCGAACTCATATTTCTCTTTTACGGGTTAAGATTACGTTTAGTTAGATAAAGTTTAGATAGATAGATTAGGTTTAGTATACGGGCGTTTGACAATAGACATTACACCGCTAAAAATCATCAACAATCCTCAAATCAATCAACAATCCAATTAATTAATAACAAAAAAACCTGAAACCTGACATACTTCATGACTCCATTTGAAATGCTCCATCAATAATTTATTCAGTTTTCTTGAGTCTTACTCGACATGACTACATTGTAGTATATAGTATACCTACATAATGGATTAACTCATGTTATCAGGGCCATCGGGGGTACTTTACTACACTGTTCAACGATACGACGATACATACATATATGTTACATCCTGCTGTTTCCTTGGTATATTTAATATTTTGTTTGCGTGTCTTCGTGTAATGTGAAAGGCAAATTTACGCGCGGTACCCCGTTTTAAAAAAAAATTACCCCCACCCCCGACCAAGAACTTGCCTCCCTGACCAATTTCTTGCCCCCCCGTGACCAAGAACCTGTGTACGCCCATGCCTGAGGCGACTACTTAACAAAATTGCCTGCATGTTATATACATATTTAAAAAACAAGGGCTGTGGATAGTTTTGCGTGGGTGGGTTCTTCTCATGGGCGTACCCACGGGGGGGCAGGGGGGGGCAGCTGCCCCCCCCTGGATCAAGGTCCAGATTCAGGGATTCAAAAATCGCAAAAGATCTCCTAAACGAAAAAAGAAACCTATAAAGAGTACGCTAGATAATATATACGCTACTATTACGCTAGATAATATATTACCTCCTGTTGTTTCCTTTGTATATTTAATATTTTGTATGCGTGTCCTCGTATAATAGACCAGGGTCGATAATTTTGAAAATGGTAAAAAGTGAAAAAAAATTTATAGTAAGATGAAAACCATTGGAAAAGGTAGAGAATATAACAAAAATGAAAGGAAAAATTTTACGAAACACATAAGTATACAATATAACATAAAATCTTATATTTTTCGAGTAATTTAAGTATAAATTTTAATAAATAGGCCAAAATTGTACATTATGATTCAAAAGAAATTTGGATTCGAGTTTTCATTATTTGTATTTTCTGAGAACATTTATTGTATATTTTTATACCATCAGAAATAAGAGATTTCATTGAACATAAAGCACACCGACCTTTTAAATTAAAAAACTAAAAAACACGCTTTTTGAAAATGTAAAAAAAAGCGTGGGGTGGTTTTTAAGATACTATTGACACCGCACCCCACGCTTTTTTTACAGTAAAATACATTTTCTTCTTATTTTTTATTTTTTAGTTCGTATTTTCACAAAAGCGTGTTTTTTTTGTTTTTTAAAGTACATTATTTATTTTTAATTTTTTAGTTGGATTTTTTTCATATTATTGCATTGTCATCGTCCCTTGACCCCTGTGCAAATTTTCAAGTTAATCTGATGTTTAGAAGTAGGTGAAAATGAAGTTAAAAGATTCCGTTACATACATACATACAGGTCAAGCTAATAAAAGCGTGTTAAAAAAGCAGATAATTTAACGTGATAATTTTCCATTCAAAACTAGGGTAATTTTTCAAAATGAGGTGAAAAAAATAAATATTTTAAACCGAAAAAATTACTGTGTGTTTGGTTCATAAAAAGGTAGGTTATCACCAAATTTTGTCAAAAAATATTTTTTTAGCAAAAGATAAAAATAAAAAATCAAAAACTTAGTTATTGATATTTCAAAATTTTGAAGTTGTTTGAAAAAAGTGTAAATACAAAAGTTGTAAACATGTAGATCTTTTTATTATCTACAACTTGGCCATTTAACTTTTTTTATAGAACTTGTAGTTTTTCCGGAAATCGACATAAATCGTTATTTAACCTCACCCGCTCCCCCTTCTCGATCTCAGATCGCACGTAAAAAAAATTTCTTTTACTATTCTCTACCTTTTTCAATGGGTTTCATCCTATTATAATTTTTTTTTGGTCTCAAAAATTATCGACACTGGTCTATAACGTGAAAGGCGGTATACGGTATACGCGGTATAAGCGCGGTACCCAGCTTGAAAAAATTTGCCCCCCCCTCGAACAAACAATCTAAACCCCCCCCCCCAAGACTTTGCCCCCCCCTGGCCAAGAACCTGGGTACGCCCATGGTTCTTCTCATACCCTAATGATGGCTATGGGTCTCTCCCTTTAGTTCTGGGAAGCTTAGAGCTTACCACGGCACTGTTCCAATGCGAGTTAATAAGAAGAAAAGGCTCTTAAGATCGACAAACATTTTATAACACATAATGGACATCCGCTTTGCTCTAAGTTAATGGCGGATAAATAAACAAGTAGTGCGACGTCTCTCGCAAGTCTCGCAACTAAATCTCCTATTTAAGATGCTGAGATTTATTGTATCTACGCCGGTATTTTTATGAGTTGATGTGTATGGGTCATTTTTATGGAAATCAGGCGATTATAGGCCCAATAACATCCAACTCATGGCATTTGTTAGTCGCTAGAATAAAACGTCGATAACAATATGGAGACGTATTGATATACGAGCAAGTATGCTGTTTACGATTTGTGTAAATTATTTTATTATTCGTGTTGTAACTGACGATTGGAAATAGTCTGTATTCAATTGTGCTTTCGGTATAAGAATTTCTTGATTTAATCTGCACAGGCCTTGTATTGTAAATCTTTTCTGTTTTGATGAATAAAAACGGTGACCGACCATACTTACACGAGGCGACCATAAGCCTCCGGAGTAGCAGCGCAACTGCATACGACATTAGATATGGCACGATCTTCCTTTTGAGTAACCTCAAGGTAGGTACTGGTACTGCTTTCATCCTAAGGAGTCCGTTTGTTAATTACTTCTTTTTATACAAGAAGAAGGAAAAAAAATACATCAATAAAATGTGAATAAAACTCAATAAGTAACGTTTTCCCATTGCTGCAATTTCATCTTAATCTTTCTAATTCAAAACACCATAATCATAATGGCATTATAAAATTGAATAAACGTGTATGTGTGTGTCACAATTACAACAATACCTCGCGGTATTTGATATCTAATACCTTTAAACGAGCAATTCTTGTGGCTTGGCTGCAATCCTTTTTGCGTCCCACTGCTGGGCACGGGTCTCTCCCCAATATTGGGGAGGCCTGGAGCTTACTCCACCACGCTGCTCCAATGCGGGTTGGTGGAGATGCGGGTTAGTGGCCAACCCGCTGTCGGATGTTTTCAAACCGCCCATAAGGCCTCCGACAAGGTTTAACGACTGTTATCTATCGACAACAACCGGGACCGACGGCTTAACGTGCCCTCCGAACCACGGAAACGCGCATGAAATTTTTTGCCACTAGCGGTCACCCATCTCACACCTGACCGCGCCCGTTTGGCTTAGCAGCATAGATCGCTTGCGTTCTACGCTCGCCGCCGAGCCATGCGCGCTTCATGTATATATTCTTGTATATATCTAAATATATTTTTTGAATCTTGGAAACGGCTCCAAAGATTTTGATGAAATTTAGTACACTGGTTGCGGGGATGATAAATCGATCCATAAATTTTTATTCATAGAATTTGGCGTTTTATTTAATGTTTATGCAGTTAAATATAAAATTACTCTTACTGACATCTATTGGAAAATATTAATAATATTGTGGCGTAGAAAGCCGTCACATGTCAACCGTCTATCCACCCTTCAAACAAATGACAATGTCGATATGAAAGACCTCTATAAAAATTTCGTCAATGGAATTGAAACTTTCTTGGTCGAATGGTTAAGAAAGCTGACTACGGAGCTAAAGACCCGGGTTCTAATCTTAAGTAGGCAAGTTGCGTATTTTATTTTTTGTGTTTTTTTTTTAATTGGGAGCTCATCAGGTATTTCAAAAGGATTTATCAAGTAACACTAAGTCAATGAATGTTTTGCTTAAAAATAAACCAAGAAAATAAATAGTTTTTATCCGAGCAACGCTCGGGCGTCCAGGTACTGTGTATAATATGTACAGCTACCACAAGAGAAACAAATAATGAGTAGTATAATCATCAACTGTCAAAGTGACAGCTGACGTCACGCCTTCGTCCCGGCGATGTTACGCCAATTTGAATGAAACTGTAAAACATTGTGAGGGACAGGCAGCGGGCATCAACAAAAAATAATTAATGACCCGACTAATGAATACGCCGGGCTTTCAGACGGGTAGCGTTGACACAAAAAGTGTGACAGCTTTTTGGTCGAGCTGGCAATATTTTTTGTTGTTTTGTGATTGCTTTGGTATTTAAGGAGATAGGATTTAGACTAGCATATTTTTCTCTCGTTAAATATTTAGAAGCTTTTGATGCGCAGCAGATAATATAAAAAATAAATAATAATAATAGATAATAATACAGCAGCATTTTACGGTACAAGAAGAGGCGTGCGTGTAAGTGCGTTTTTCGAAACGACGGTATACGCACCGAGAAATACGCTTGTTCAAACAAACCGCTTTAAGAACGTGTTTTTAAGGATAATAAAAAAATTGTTTCAATTTTTTTTTATAATCAGTATTTTGCTAATTTGTTAAGTGGGATCTATTGCCAAAGATCCTTCGTAAGGACCGTTGGCATTAGGAGTCATGTTGGTTGGAGTCAAGCTCCCATTTCTTCATTTAAAGATGGTATTGTAAAAGTAAAGTTTATTTGTTGTTATACTTAAGTAATTTTTTACCATTCTTTTAGTTAATCTTTTACTATTCATCATAGTAAAGTAAAGTAAAGTAAGGTAAAGTAAAGTTATAGGCGTCAGTGAAACAAACAGCCAGCTGAAACGGTGTTAAATATTATTGTGAATAAAATTTTAGTTATATCTACTTTTGTGCGATCAGTACATTACAATCACCTCGTAATTAATCCGATCTTGGACTACCAAATCAATTGAGATACTTTTAATAAGCTATGAAATAGTGACGTCCTCATACATTTTATGTGAGAAAATTATTTGTGACGTCACAACTCATTTGTAGTCAATTAACGAAATATTATATTATATTAAAATAAATTATATATTTATTGATTTAAAACGTAATAAAAATCATGTATAAAAATAAGTTAACAATTATCCAAGCGTAGTTTAGTGTCACCTTGTTGAGGTATGCATTTTGAATTTTTCTGTACATAGTATCCAATCCAAGACCCTAATCGCGTCCTTTTTACTACGGCTTTACGGGATTTACCCTACTTCTAAGATTGACAGCCCGATATGGAGTGAGGGGCGTTCGAGGAAATAGTCAATTAAACAAAGAATACGCGTAAACAACAAGAATACTTTATTGGAACTAAATTATCCTACTCATACAATCATAACTACATACTAAGCCTTCTAACCATCACATCAGAAGGGTTGTTTGAAAAAAATATAACTGCAGTTAACATTTTTTTTGTACTTATATACTAAGGAAGTTACAATATCATTCATGAATATATACTAACTTATGTCTATCTATACAAATATCAACTAAACAACTTAAGATCTAAATAAGTACCTACATTTTACTTTACTGAATGTATGTTAGGTACACACATATAAGTACTTAGACATACACAATTTTAATATGTATTTTTAATTTTAATAATCCACTAATTGGCTAGCGTGGTCCACCAAGTAGTATGGCCTATGTCCCTCTTACTTCCGAGAGGAGACCTGTGCCCAGCAACGAAACACAAAAAGGGCTTGTAAAAAAATCGGTATGGCTGGCTGCAACCCTTTTTGCGTCCCACTGCTGGGCACGGGGAGACCGGAGGATTATTGGGGAGGCCTGGAGCTTACTCCACCACGCTGCTCCAATGCGGGTCGGTGGTGATGCGAGTTAGTGGCCAACCCGCTGTCGGATGTTTTCAAACCGCCCATAAGGCCTCTGACAAGGTTTATCGACTGTTATCTATCGACAACAACCGGAACCGACAGCTTAAAGTGCCCTCCGAAGCACGGAAACGCGCATAAATTTTTTTGCCACTAGCGGTCCTCCATCTCACACCCGACCGCGCCCGTTTGGCTTAGTCGCATAGATCGTTTGCGTTCTACGCTACCGCCGGGCTATGTGCGCTTCCGGTAAAAAAAATGGTATATATATAAGGATAGTTATGTGTCAACTACATCCAAAAAATATTTTGAAATAAATGTTTACTTCAAATTATTCCCAATTTTTTCTGCGAACGGTACATGTCGTCGCGTGATTTATCCACAATGTTTCCGCCGCGGCTGTATAGCGCTGCGGAATTAACCCCACATCTCAGATTGACAGCCAGAACTTGCACATTTTAATATTATACTTCCCATTTTTGTTGAGATTTTTTTTCTTGACTTATTTGTTTTTAGTTAGTTTAGTTTAGTTAACAGAGCAGGAATCGGCTCGTAATCGTTGTACTCGCAAATTTAGAAATATAAGTTTGACAGGATAGTGACTGGATAATATTAGCTTAGGATGAAGTATTATAAGTATTACACTTTTGGTAAGGATTATAGTATATGTCTAAAATATATCCATATGACCAGAACTAACGATGACGAAACGATAAGATATGATACTGGTTCATACGAATCAATTTTATGCTGCAACCCTTTTCGTCCCACTGTTGCACAAGAGTCTCTTCCCATTATTGGGGAGGCCTAGAACTTACTCCACCACGCTGCTCCAATGTAACCCGCACTGGAGCAGCAGTAGAAGCAGGAGAAGCAGATTAACGGACTACCCACTTTCGAATGTTTTCTAATCTCTCTAAAGCCTCCGACAAGGTTTGACTACTGTTATCTATTGATAACAACAGGGACCGAGCTTAACGTGTCCGGAGCACGAAAATTCGCATGAAGTTTTTCCACTAGCGGTCACCACATCTCACACCCGACCGTGCCCGTTTTGCATAGCTGCATAGATCGCTGCGTTCGACGCCAGCCACTGGGCCTCCACTGTTGGATATATTTTTACCTTCTTGGATATACATATACACCCTTTTCTGCGAACGGTACGTATTCGTCGCGTGATTTACCCGCGATTAACCCCACGTCTCAGATTGACACCCCGAACTTGCACATTTTAATATTCTGCTTCCCCGCATATTCGCAGAGATTTCACAGTAGTAGGGGAGCCCGTGATGTTAAATGTGGAATTACTCGAGCTTCATGAAGACCTATTGCATACAGATACCAAAAGAGCACCTACAGGTTTTTAAAATTTAAAAAAGGGCAAGGCAAATGTATGATTAGTAATATTTCAGTAATAGGAGAATTTTAGTATGAATAAGAGGATGGGTTGGACACAAACCTGCAAAATAAATAAAAAATACATTTCGACACTTTCAGGCGAGGTCCTATGTTTATTATTTTATATTTTAAAATGAATAGCTAAACAAAAATATGATATTCTAATCTGACAATTTGGACAACTGTAAGTAAGAAAACATAAACAAAACTTTATCGTTCCTATATAGAGGGTTTTATTTACTTTCAGAGTACTCAACAGAGTGCAATATATACTCCACATCTTAATTTGATGCGCTCGAGAGAATTACAAAATCCTCTTTGGGATCTCCGACTATAACAGACATCTTTTTTGATTAGTCAAGCGTTGTAATGCTTTTTAGGTAGATTAATGAACCTGAGGTTGACAATTAAGGACATGAAGTTCATAAATTAACTCTCATTTCAGCAGATTGACAGCCTTACTTGGGTATTTTAATATTGTGCTACGTCGGGTTGATAATTTTTATTTGAATGGTGTAGCAAACGGGTAAGCACGCCACGTGCTCATAGTTGTTCGTCCCACTGCTGGGCACGTCCCTATTATTGGGGAAGCCTGAAGCTTACTCCACCACGCTGTTCCAATGTGGAAACAAACGAACTACATATTAAATAAATAACGCTTTACACTCATAGCCCCACATTAAGGTATACCCTGTGTCGTGGGTGCCATGGACACACAAAGACAGAAACACAATCACCCAGATCCAGACCGAAAATTTTCAACTCAACATTCTAATTCTGTTTCACCGGAAATCGAACCCGGGTCCCTCCGATCGGCAGTCCGCCATGGTAATCATTACGCCAAGCGGGTTGTCGGTGTTAAATAATTGCAAACTTATCTCCTAAAGTGATTCCCAAATATGTACAAGATAGTCCGCTCACATACGTCCCAGCTCAAATAACCACACGAAGCTAATCTGGCTAACAAGCGTGCAAGCAGCCTGCGCAAACAAGCGACTGAAATATTGCCATGAAGCTGCCGCGTGGATTATGCCTAGCCTCAAAACTAACACGTCGTTACGATACCCACAGTAACAATTCAGGCAAAAACCAACTTTACTCATTTCACTTAAAGTCTGTTGCAACCGCTTTTAATAACATTGCCACAAGGATGCGTAACAAAACTATTAAATGGCTGACTCAAGCTAATGTAAACCTTATTGCTGATGAATAATGTTGTTAACATGTGCACCACTGAAATATAGTCGTGTAGCGCTTACCGCTAGCTGACTTTACGCCACGATACTCACACCGACCAATCAGCTTGCGTAATTTTTCAATACCCAGATAAAGTAATTGGCCAGTTAATATTATCGCTACCCTTTTGATATGACATACATAATATGTGTTATTCAGGTATAGAATAAACAGCTTATAGATTGGACTCTCTAGTCTAAAGCCTAAAGTCTAAAATCTAAGCTATAAGCTAACTTTTCTATGATACCGGTAAATCTGATGAAAATCATGGATACTTTTTCCCGTTTTCTGTCTTTTATAACAGCTAACAATGGCGAACACCTCACACACCTTCGATTTGCCGATGACATAGTAATCTTGGCGGAGAACCTGGAAGAGCTCAGCACTATGCTAGGTGACCTCCATAGCGCCTCACAAAGGGTGGGTCTTAAGATGAACATGGAAAAGACGAATATCATGTCTAACGTCCATGTCACACCTATACCGGTTGTTGTTGATGACGCTACTCTCGAAGTTGTCGACGAGTACATCTACCTGGGACAAGCGATCCGTATGGGTAAGCCCAGCTTCGAGAGGAGGTAACTCGTAGAATCCAACTCGGTTGGGCAGCTTTCGGGAAATTACGAAGTGTCTTCTCGTCCAGAATACCTCAGTGCCTGAAGTCGAAAGTTTTCGAGCAGTGTGTGTTGCCAGTGATGACCTTCGGCGCTGAGACGTGTTCTTTTACAGTTAGCCTTTTCCATAAGCTCAGGGTCGCCCAGCGAGCGATGGAGAGGGCTATGCTTGGTATTTCTCTACGCGACAGAATTCGTAATGATTAAATCCGTAGAAGAACTAAGGTTACCGACATAGCTCTCAAAATCTGCAAGCTGAAGTGGCAATGGGCAGGCCATATAGTTAGGGGGACCGACAACCGATGGGGAAGAAAGGTCCTTGAATGGAGACCACGTCTCGGCAAAAGGAGTACAGGCCGCCCTCCAACCAGGTGGAATGGCGACCTGAAGAAGACAGCGGGTAGTCGCTAGATTCAGAAGGCCCAGGACCGGGAGGAGTGGCGAACGTTCGTTCCTTCCAATTGACACCACCAGAACGACACCACCGCTGGTGTCATATGGAATCTCTAATCCACATGACACCACCGACTATTAGTGATGTTACATACAGTAAAATTGACTATTTACCTACTAGGAACCATCCCGGGCGTTATAAGAACAACTCATCAAAGTTGCTTAGTTGTTGATATGAAAACTGCAATTTAGATAAAGTAGTTTGAAAAAGTATATATTTATCTATCACTCAAATGGTCATCTTGACATTGTTCATTGCAATTTGCCTACTATTGTCTTTCCGTCTTTAAATTTTTTTCAAAATGGATTTTTTTGTCCGTTCTTAAATACATTAAAATGAAAATTACTTAAATAAAAATTAATATTATTATTTATCGTTTAACAATAGGTAACTTAAAATAATGAATTGGGAGCTGTTTGTCAAAAACGCGTTTCTAGACATCACTAGGGTGGTGTCATATGGACTAGAGATTCCATATGACACCACCGGTGGTGTCGTTCTGGTGGTGTCAAGTGGAAGAAACGCGAACGTTAGGGGAGGCTTATGTCCAGCAGTGGACAGTAAAAGGCTGATGGATAGATGGATGGAACAATAACTATAGCTTTACTAAGTGCAAATTAAACTACTTAACGGTTGTCTCAAGCTATTGTAAACCTTATTACTGATGATTATTATTATTTGCGTATTTTCACAGGTTATTATTGAAATTATCTGATAATACTGAAACTAACACATAATACCATCAGACTTACGATGATTAGCCAATTCGAAGTAGCCAATCTTCTAATTCAATAAACCCTATTTAAGTAGGTTTAAATTTACTACAACATCTAAACAGATGTTTTAACCTACGAAATTTAAACCTACTTAATTAAAATAAACATTTTAATTCACACAGCAGTGCCTAACTTTACAATATGTAATTCCTGCGCGAAAGAAGGGACTAGTTCTAAGAATTCTTAAAGCTTATTAAAGTAACTAAAAACTCAACCCAAAATGATTTCCATCTGTTTAACCGAATAATCCTGAACACATACATCAGGGTCTTACAAATAGATACATGGCATGGCAAGCAATCCACAGCCTGCTGCTAACTATCCCGCAAATTAGGCCTACCCTCAAAACTAACACATCAAACCACAATACATTCACTGATCAATCAATCTAAAAGCAACCTTACTACCTTTAGTTAAGACTATTACAGCTGCTCGTAATGACTTTGCTAAAACAGCATGTTACAAAGCTAACAAAGATTAGTGTCAAGCAATTTTAAGTGTTATTGCTGATAAATAAAGATGGGAAGAACTGAATAAAGATAGTTGTATAAGGATATCCGGAACAGTTTATTATTATAAGCTTAATCAGAGGAAGTTAAGTTTCATAGCAGTTTCGACCGGATTTGGGCGGACAAGTGTGATATATGGAAGCTTTTCGGTTTTATTGTTTGTTTAACATCTGCCTGATTTCAGAAAGCCGTTATTTTCAAGAATCCGCCTTTTACACGAGTTATTAGTAGTCAGCTGTTATAACGTACCAATACCAATATTTGACAATACATTCAACTGCATACGACCTCAGACAAGACTTACACATGCTTGCTTGAGGTGGTATGTAGATGTCCATTGGGTGCAGCAACCACTTAACACCATGTGGCCTGCATGCTCGTCTGCTACTCCATTCAAAAAAAAAGGACAAGACTCGAACCATTTTTTAAAGAGTGATTTCAAAATCATTACTACGCAACCAAAATAGTGTTAAGAACACGGACCACATCTACATAACCAAAACAAAATCACTCACTTGTCGTTTGCACGTTATTTATGAGGAACGTCACTAATCTAATAAGCAGTGCAGTGCCGTACGCGCTCGTTGTCGTACGTAATTATTGCACTTACGAATATTATTATTATATTCGCGCTCTGCGCGGCGACTGCCGCCGCACGCCACAATGGCCATGAGTTCTGAAAAACTCATAGCCAATGAGTTGCTGGCGTTTCTCCAGCACGCAATTGATAGTATGGACGAAGTCAGCATCATACAGATCTGCTTGTCCAACTACACGATGGAGGAGATAACTGGTGCCAAGACCCTCCTGTACGAATTGATTGGAAAGGCCGATCAGATACCGTCCCGTAGGAGGGATGATAAGGGAGCGAGGAGCCTTCAGGATATTATTCAAATCCTTAAGGTGACCGATCCGGATGACGTGCCGTCCTTTGTGGCGAGGAACCTGCACAAGTTGCCACCCGTCACCTTTGACCACGTCGACGTTACCAGGCTGCTGAAGGACATCACAACCCTAAAGGCAAGTCTGGCGGAGGTGGTGTTAAAATTGGAGGCCTCTCAGGTAACCATTAATGAGCTGCGGGCTGAGGTTGCGATATTGCGCACTACGTCGGCTGCCAGTAGGTCACCAGAGGTCAACAACATCAACACGCGTCGCGGAGCAGCTATCGCTTCGCCGTCGAGTTGCGAGTCAGCGAAATCGGACTCCTTACCGGCCGCTGTTCTCGCACGTGCTAGCGCTAATGTAGCCGCTATCCGTCCCCCGCCTCCCCCGTCGGAGGTGCCGCATGCGCAAGTTTCGTCACCGCCTCAACGTGACTACGCCGCAGCCGCCCGCCAGCAACCCAAAAGGCGGACAATACTGAGGACTGAGAGTGGGAGCGGGAATACCCGCAACGAACCCCCTCGTAGTGCGGTGTCTATTGGACAACCGGACAAGGACGGCTTCATCAAGGTGGAGCGAAAGAAAAGGAGGCCTCCTTGCCGCAACCAATCTGGCACTGCACCGACAGGGAATAATCAGATTCTGCGTCCTGCCGTCCCAATCACACACATCTACGTGTCCCGTCTGCACTTCGCCACGAAGGTCTCCGATGTCGTGGAGTACGTGAAGGCGAAGACAAAGTATACTGTGTGGGTTGAGAAGCTAGAATCGCGCAATGCGGTGAACTTTAGTTCGTTTGTGGTGCGCGTTCCGACTGACCTTCTGACTACGTTCATGAAGGAGGAGGTATGGCCGAAGGGAGTCGTTTTCCGCAAATATCGCGGACGCCGTCGACCGCCTGGAGTCACCGAAATCGCGTCTCACAACGCCGAAAAAAAGTATTATTTATATCTTAAAACTAAGGTCAGTTTTAAGATATAAATAATATGTATGTTAGTCCATAAGGTATTTATAGTATGGGCCTTGTTGCCTGAAAATAAATGATTTATTATTATTATTATTATAATCTAAATCCGTATATCGTCGGTCGTCACTAGCGAACTAGTGATGGGCGATCGGCGTTAAAAATAATCTCGATAAATCGAGGCAGAGATCAAAGCGCGAACAAATCGGGTGGGTGCGGTGTTAGGATATACGAACGGTGAAGGATAGATGTGGCATTATTTTGGTATATTTTCTGCATTATTTTGGTATATTTTCTGTATAACACTACACAGAAAAAAAACAGGATTAGATACAAAACGCCTGCTTGGGTAAGCAGGCGTTTTGTATATTGTATCAAACAAAATTACTGATTTTGATAATTCCATTCGTAGAGTAGGCACCACTGGAAAGATTATGGTATACATATTATGAGAATGTAAAATTAATTACAGACATTTTTCATCAAACTATAAATACTAACATAAGCAGTATGATCAACTCTGCAAATAAATATTTTGGAGGGTCACTCACCATTGACCCTCTAACGATAAAACCACCATGTAAGTATCTACCACCGTAAAAATTTATAATTTTTCTTACAATCCTAACACTTAACAACAATTAGCAAAAAAACCTCTTACTTCATAGTCATCAACCATTTGAATATGGCATGGTTTTTTACGTTGTTATACAATAAAGTATTTATACGGTTCATCTCAGAGTAAAACTAAAAAACACCCACTTTTTGTTGTGCGCACCAGTATTTGCATTCGGGCCCCAGATCTGATTTCCGGCCATCCAGAAGTCATCCTCTAACCAGACCTCAAAAATAAATTTGAATGATGAGAGTGAATTTCTGTTCGCGGTCTGGGTACGTTAATAATAGTCCCTGTAGCTTCGGGATTAAGAGTAGAGCTACGGTATCCCCTGCCTGATCGTAAGAGGCGACTAAAGGTTCAGGGGTTGTGGACGGTGTGAGTGGGAGCTCGATCCGTCCAACCAGCAGCCCCGGGAAGGGCGGCGATGTGTGCGTAGCCGCATGTCGCCGTAAGCATCGGAAGGTGCAGGAGAGTACATCTGCTCTCCCGAAGATGGGCCCGTTCTGGGGCGTCGCGCGTGGAGGATAGCGTTGTGTTCCGCTGGAGATCCTCCCCAAGCGCAGGAGCAGCTACCGAAGGGGTTTTAGTGCGGTCAAATCTCCCCTTGATGGTTTCCCCTCCGATAAATAAAGGGTACGTTAGTAATAAATAGTTTATATTCTGTTGTCCGAGTTTGTTGTTGTCATAAAGACAACCGCCCGTCCGCCCTTGCCACTACGAGTGTGAATAGTTATCTATATATTTATCTAAACATCAATTTTTCTCAACGCCTTCACCTTGACAAATCACATCCAACAAAACGAGCTCACCCATCTTCCTACTCGGTGGCTTCACGTGATTTACTCAGCGCGGGGCGGGGGAGGCACTCGACTAATAAAAAACACACTGACGCCCTGACTGATGCGACAATTAATTTAATCCCATTTCTCTGCGTCTTCTCGGCCGGCAGGGTTGGCGATCTGATGCGAGAAAAATGTGCTCTTCTTTATCAGTGTAGCGTTGATATGTGGGATTGTTTCGTTTTGAATAGATACAGTTTTTGGGTATTGGCATTTTCTATGCGATTTTTCGTTGTATTTTTCGTGTTATGTTAAGTGATTTGTTAATGTTAATTTCAGTACAATATGCTTGAAGAATCTTTTTTCTGTTAATCTATGATGTCACGGACGGAATATTAAATTGTTCATGCATTAGATAGCTTGCTTAAGAAAAAAAAATACGAGTATCTATGTACTTTAATAATTCTATTGCATCTAAGGGCACAGAATGGGACGGTATGGCCAATGTTAGGGGAGACCTATGCCAAGCAGTGGACTGCTGGACTGCACCTTTGCGTAATAGCAAACTTTGTTCAAAAAACAATCTCGAATTCGTTAAATTTGACAAAATTGACATTTGTCATAAAATTG
Source organism: Pyrgus malvae (assembly GCA_911387765.1). NCBI lineage: Eukaryota > Metazoa > Arthropoda > Insecta > Lepidoptera > Hesperiidae > Pyrgus > Pyrgus malvae. The sequence goes on along the minus strand of OU426950.1, from coordinate 27,547,730 downwards.
TAAGGTGTCTCGAAAGATGAAAAATACGACAAACCAAAACAAACGCTTAGGTACAATCTTTAAAAATGACCGTAACTAACTAAATTTAAGACACATTTATAACATCACTTCTAATTCCCACCAAGCGCACCCTTCAAATCAACGTGATAAACTGCAGCATCCTACGACAAATTAGAAACATTAGCGTGACAGCAAAACGTGACGATCCGAAAAAAATCCAGTCGCAGCCCTTAAAGGCGCGAGAAGCAGACATCAGCTCGGCAGGCGGCTATTAAACAAGACTAATTGAGCGATAAATTTCAGCCGAGACGGTGTAAAAACGAGAGAAAAATCCTAGATGAAGGAATATTGAAAGCGGGAATTGATTACTGTCAATTAGAGGTGCCACTCCGGTGCCGGGAGCAGATGCGGACGGAGACTCGCTTTGAACGCGCCTGATTGGAAGGTGGAGATTTTCAAGTGAAGTTCTTGCTTTGATGAGTGTCAATACAAAAGACTGACTTGAAATCAGTTGTATCTGCATTGGCTTGTCTCCATTGCTTATACATAGTTCAACTCGGTTTATCTCATACAGCTTGATCACGATTGTGCTACTGTGTGAAGCAGTTTGTTTGTATTTCGGTGGAGAGGAAAATGCATAGGTAAAAACCTATGCATACGTACATTACTATCAGAAGCAACTCCGAAGGTTCTACTGCCTATATCAACTGTCTGCGATGAACGCATGGGCACGATATGAGCATTTTTAAGGTTTTAAGTAGGTATGCTGTAGACTGCAGCGGCATGTTAATAGCTTGTGCTGCACATGCTCCATATTTTTAGTAGAAAAAAAATTAAAACAAGCCTAAAATAAAAATTCAAAGTTGTATTATAGTTAAGCATACTGTGGTTATCAATAGAATTTTATCGAACACCCAAAATGAAATGTAATTTAAATAGCTTGTTTTATCGAACACGACACATTTGAACTACATCAAACAGTAGAAGGGCTATCTATTATGGTGTCAAAGTGAGACGCTATTAATTTTAATAACCGAAATGTGCTGCGATAAAACTTGAATTATAGCGTTGTGAACAACATTGAGATAAGACAAACATAAATATTATAATCTAAAAACGATAGTAACAGACAGACAATATTTTAATATAACATGTCAAGAATAGTCTAGTTAAAGCATTAGTCACTGGTGATGAATGAAAAGATATAAAGCTACATTTTACAACACCTACTTTTAAAGAGGCTATCAATGCACAGTGATGAAGTTAATGTTCAATTTTATGAATGATCTTTACTCTGTCAGTCTGCAAACAATAAATGACTATGAGTTGAGCTAATTGTCAGCAACTGTGAAGCTGATGGGATTTCTCGCTTGAATTGCCAGACAATATATTAGCAATTATTCAAGATCATCTGTTTTTATGGCGATAATTCAAATGGTACAAAATGTGCACGGCAACAAAAGCGTTTCGACCTTTTTGTGTGGACATGACTGATTGCGCGTCCTACGAACAAAGTGAACATAAACATTGGGAACTAAAAACGCTCCTTGTGGTACACCGAAATGTATTCAACTATATTGCGGGTATACATTGCTACTTTTCAACAATCTTCTAATTTTTCCAGTCCAGATCAACCAGCAATGTATTGAGTTTGAGGTAAGATTATTGTATTGTTAGCAAGTTTCGTGGTAAGTCTTCGACACGTCCGGGAGCTATGTCGATTAATAACATTTACAAGATGAAAGCCGTCGGGCCGTTAGTCGCGATGCGTCCCAGAAATAAAAAGCAGCTTCATCCGATAACTCAGCCGGGGAAACTTACTGCTGTAGGATGACTGCCTTTTGGGCTTTGCAAGGGATATGACAATATCTATGCAGTTTGCAAAAGAAAGTAATTTTTCCATAATTTTAAAAATTACCAGTATTTCAAGTAGGTAGTTTTTTTAATAGATGACAAAATAGTTTTTAAAAGATTTTTCGTATATTTTGTATGATTAATGAGTATGAAGATTTCCTCCTATGAGATGAGTATGAAGATATGGAAGACATCAAAGTCATCAATACTGAGTAATCATGAGAACTTTTAAAATCCTGTAGAAGCGTATTCTTGCCGCTTGTTTCTGCTCCTTAATTCTTCACCTGAAGCTAAAACTTTAATACCGGCACACACATCTAGAAAAACTATTATAACATAAATTTTAGTTTACTTATTGTTCAACGGTTGAAAAAAAATATAATTTTTATTTACGATATTTCGAGTTACCAATATAACATTTCTTCAGTGCAATGTACTTGGTCAACCTGGGAGAGTATGTCCTAAAACCATCTTGACTTTAAGAATAGATATGTGCCCAGCTGGCATGTATTAAAAAGGGTACAAATAAGTGTGATTCTAAAATCAAAACAGAATTAATCCTAAGCGACAAAATGTGAATTAGGCGTCTTATCTCACTTATCAGCGGTCAAGCTTTCCTGGTTTTATAGCGAAATATCCCGTCCCCCCACACAATCTTGGCCAACTTCCGTCCGCATGAAATATACTGCGTGCAACTAATAGGTGGGAGGGCGTTAAGGAGGGCATAAATTAGTGATGTTGTGACGCCGCCGGCACCATCTGTTTGTCGATATGTCACGCCGCGTTCGCTGGGAATTGTATAGGGATGACATTACGTTTGAAGGACATATTTGGAACAGATATAGTTCAATATCAAGCAAGCAATATAAAAACAAAGACCTAAACTCAAATTAACGAGTCAATTAAAGCAATAGCAATAAAAGCAAAGGTTTAATGGATATTTTTGGCCACTTTATGTAATGAGAGTTTTTAAATATGAAATACTTAACCTATTTAGAGCTTCCAAGAGCAGACGATATTAAATATTCACATTACGCTTGTCATTTTTTAACATTTATGAATTGCAACAACTTATATTTATAAGTATTTACTACCTGAATTTAGGTAGACTTCGTTACTGCAATTGTCATAAATATAACACTAGAATAAATTAAAACGAATTTAACGTAAGAAGAATGATAATAATTTAATATTTAACTATTCCTCGCTTTGTTTTACACCCAAAAAGTTTAAGTTTTTGCTCAGTTTGGTAATGATTATGGTTTGTTCTACCGATAGTCATTCACGTGGACGTCGCAATTATTAAAAATAGCAAATAATCAAAAATGTTGAAATATGAACAACACATATAGCAGCTCTATATAGATAAAAAGAATTGTTATTTTCGATCTGTAGCTCCCATGCGATGATAGTTCGCGACATTTGTGCGCCGACGAGTCGCTCGGGTTTTTTCAGCCTCTTAATTGCCACGCATATATCTTAATGTCTCAGCGGTTAGTCCCGCCCGTTTGTGGGGCAAACACGTTGAAAAACTCATAGCAGCTTTCAATAATAGCCGCTTTGAGCCTGAAATATTGTCGTGGGGATGCTATAAAAACTTTAGTTTATATTGAGTACACATGACAACATCAACATAAAAACTTGTCACGTCCAAGCCGTTTTATACCTAAGCTTTAAAGGTATAAAGGTGTTAATAGCGTGAAGACTCCACGAGACAATTTCCCAGCTTTAGGGGAGACTGTACACCAATAAATAAAGATTCTTCAGCTAGGTTAATCGCGCCCAGTCGCTGCTAACAATATGTTATTGTCACAATTATAAGGAATGGAGGATTAATTCGTTTCGACCACTTTATAACGTACAAAGCGGGTGACAGTTTATTTCTGGCAACATTATTCTTTTGAATTGTACGCTTATTTTGTTGGCGAGTTATATGAAATTTCACTCGACGCGATGACGGACTGTATCCGATTTTGTAACAATGCCACGTAATTATTTTCACTGCTATAAAACTACATGTTTGCAACCATACGGTCAATCAATCTCATCGGACAAATATCAGTTTTTCAATAATATCCAGCCCAAAAGAAAAGTGATCAAGTTTAGAAAAATATATTTAAAATCTTTACTAATATATAATGCTGAAGAGTTTGTTTGTTTTTTTGTTTGAACGCGCTAATCTCAGGAACTTAAAAAAAAACAATGGGTTGCACTCCGGGAGTGCCGGCAGAAGTGAAAACATTAACGTTGTGCATTTTTGATGTCTTGGAATCGTTAGAGAATAATTCCGCACGAATTGCTTGAATTATCAGTACCTATTAATTTCTATCTAGTATTTTTACAAAGTACTCTCTCATTTTCTTTCACTATTTCTTCGTCACTTTTTTCATTAATAGATGCACTTTGTTCAATGTCCATATTTTAAATACTTGATATAAACGAATTTTAAGATAAAATTATACTTAACGCTGGCAATATGCAGAGTTTGCGATGCCATAATTGAAGAAAAAAAAGTATAGACAGCCGTCAGATGAGCCGTCATCAGCTGTCACCCCTCCGTCTTGGTCTAAGAGCCGGTGAAGATATTCACTCGTTCGGTTGTTACAAGAGTGAAGGTGATATGAAAGAAAATTGATTAAAATTAATTAAATTAAAAATAGCTATGAACACTTTTCGATAGTCAAGTTATCATAGGCATATATGTTTATAAATTATATTTGGTAAACAATATGTCTCATCGAATTATCAGATCGGTGAAGGTTGATCTTCCTCGTCTCCTCTACTATCTTACGAAATTTTGCGATCAGCACACGTGACCTCGCGCGAGTTTCATAGTTTTTACCCATCCCACAAAAAGTGCTCAACGCCGCTAAAGAAGTTTTCACTTCAAAAATATTTTTGTGTTGAATAGTCAGGTTATTGGGGAAGGCTATAGATAGACTATAAAACGTCATGCTATGACTAATACCAAAATCCACGCAGACGAAATCGCGGGCGGCCGCGATTAATAGACAGCAGTTCTTAAATATTTTCGGAAAATTTAAAAAATCTGGCGGGTCGTAATAATCGACAAGTCAGCTCCTGATCTGTATCTCTACTACGCTCTAGTACGGAAGAGCGGCGGCATGATAGAATAATTCCTGATCTCTCAAATTATTGGTAGACACCCGTATGTGAAGATTGCAACCATTTAAAAATCATTCGGAACGGAAAATGTCGAGAAACACATACACACATCACATGTTTTTATTTTACGGTTATTACTGTCATCATTTTTGAAGTGATGGAAATTTATTTAGCGCTGAATATTAATTTGAAATTTCTTTTGAGCTTTGCTGAAATGCAACACATATTTCATTTGTTGAATATTCTGTTGAATGCCCGTGTATTAAGCCCATGATTCCATTTGAGTTATTTTCAGTGCAAATATAAAATATGTGTAAATGAATTTATTTCGCATTTTACGTGCCTGCGTGCGTGTTTGATGTGGATAGTTTATTTTAAAATACATATATATTTTATTCGCAGCTCATTAAATCTCAAGGATGATCACATTTTGATAGATTTGTATGACGAAAAATATTTAATTGAAGATAAGGAAAGGGCGAATCCAGCAATTTATTATATATACAAATATCATAAATTGTGAAAGTGTGTGTGTTTTTTTGTCCTTTAGTCAGGATAACAGTAACTGTGAAGCTTTGGATTGACCAGAATTTTGTGTAGAGTTAGCTAGGCTGATGGACAGTGGCGTAGGCTATTTATTACCGTAGCGGCGATGGCCGAGTGGTAAGGACGCGGTGTCCGTAGAGGGAGATACAAAAATGTAAGTTAAGTACAGTAAGTAATACAGTTTTACCACATGTTTAATACATGAAACGTGAAAATACTATAATACTTCCGTGGACTATCGCATAAAACAATTCTACGATTAGATGTACATACATAAGTACAAATAATAAATAACCCACTTGAATTCGACGTTTATAATGTCGCCATATCGCATGCCAATTTCTTTATTAGCTGATTATAATGCAAAACTTGTAGGCTAAGTGGAAAAAAGCGGTCATGGAAAAAAACTAAATGTACAATTTATTTTGTCCTAATCAACATGGGACACTCATCGCATGCAAAATTAAACACCAAAATGGGACGTGTTTCTGAGAATACTAACTTACTTACTTAGATTACTAACTTAGTGTCGATATTGGCACAATTGCGAATTACCTTTATAAGTATTTTTAAGAATAGGACAAACATTTTTCAACATTTATAGGTAATATATTAATAGTCCCTGTAGCTTTGGGATTAAGATAGAATAAGAATTAATAGAGCTACGGTATCCTCTGCCTGATCGTAAGAGGCGACTAACAGGGGACTTCCGGGTTGTAGACGGTGTGAGTGGGAGCTCGATCCGCCCAGCCAGCAGCCCCGGGAAGGACGGCTGTGTGTGCGTGGCCGCATGCCGCCGTAAGCATCGGAAGATGCAGGAAAGCACATCTGCTCACGAAGATGGGCCCATTCTGGGCGCAGCGCGTGGAACACACCGGTGCGTTCCGCAAGAGATCCCGGTGTCCTCCCCAAGCGCAGAGGCAGGTCACCGAGTGGGTATAAGTGCGGTCAAATCCCACACAACCTGGTATCCTCCCCTAAGGTGCCTTTTGAAATTTCCCCCGATACCAAAACAAAAAAAAGGTCATATCTTAATAGCCCTCCAACCAGGTGGTCTGATGACCTGAAGAAGACAGCGGATTCAGACGTGGCAGGACCGGATGGAGTGGCGAATGTTAGCCTATATCCAGCTCTGGGTTTCTAACGGCTGATGGATGGATGGATTGATGGATGGAATATCTTAATATTTAGATTTAATTCAGAGATAGTAGGGACAGTTGCGATTTTGACAAAATTAATACCTATATATCTTTAACTAGCGAACCCGGCAGACGTTGTCCTGCCTTAAATTATAAGAAAACTATAAATAAAGATATAAGCTATCCTAACTTTCAAGTTGGATCAAACTGCACACAGTGTACAAATTTTATTAATATCGGTTCGGTAGTTTAGGAGTCCATCGCGGACAAACAACGTGACACGTAATTTATATATATTAAGATTACTCAAATGATTTTGATGCACTGTTCTTTAAGTAGGTATAGGTAATTTCAATTAAACAGACACATAGTATGTACATGTATATAGGTTTCACGTGTGTTCATTGTCGACCAACAGCCATACTCTATAAAAATAGTTCTGTAACAACTGGCATTAAAATGGATGCTGCTGAGAGTTTTTTTTCTTCCGGTTCTTTTGTTTCACTTCAACTCATCGCCCATAAGTGCACCTAGAGCGGATGACCGCGAAAAGATTGATGTTCATTATGAGATTTTGACATGACAACGTCTTATAATTCGATGGAGGCGGCTGCACCCACGAAAAACGCGTTACCGCGCTCTGAGGCGTTCCATCCATTTAATCCTTGAAGTGCAAGCGAGAGCGCGGAACGAGCGACAAAGCGTTCGACATCTGTCTCTCTCCTACTTGAGTGAGCATGCGTCCGCGTGGACAGCTGCTATACAATAATACATTTACATGTTTTCGTCAAGTATGCAACCATTCCATCAGTATTTTCTTATGACCTTGTCACGTTCAACTATCGTCAGTAAACCGACTTTACAGACAACCGGTTTTTTTATAAATAACATTTCACACTCATAGCTCCACAGTAGGGTAGTTATACCCTGTGTCGTGGGTACCATGAACACATATAAAAACACAAACACCCAGACCAAGTACAGAAATTTAAACTCATCATTCAAATTTCTGTTTCGCCGGGAATCGAACCCGGGACACTCCGATTGGCAGTCCGGCATTATAACCACTGCGCCACACGGGTCGTCATTTTGTTTTCCATAAATGAATAATTCAATTTTTTTCGTATCTAATAATAATACTAGTAGTTCACCAGTGTTTAAAAGGGAAATCTGACAGTTGCAGATATCTAAAGATTGTGTTCAATTAGCTTCACAAATCACCGCTCCATTAGCAAGACGCAGCGCAGAGAGCGGGAATTGCCGGGATCCACGCGTCTCTCGGGATTGGTCTTCTAGGGTTGCCACTATCAATTTTGAATACATGCTACAATTTTATTGTATGTGAAACGGAACGTTACAGGTAAAATGTCCTTAATTCATTTTCAAATTAACTTCCATGGAGTTTTAACTATGGATGGATTTCGTTATGTTAAGTCTTAGAGGTGCTAGAACTATTAACGTTCGCCCGGGGAAGGACCACCGCTGCACCCACTTCTGCCGTGAACAAATTCTATTGTTTCGGTGGAAAGGTGCAGTTTCCGGCCACACTTACATGAGGCGACCACCAGCCTCCGGAGTAGCAGCGCAACTGCATACGAACTCAGACCAGACTTAGCTATGCTTTCTTGAGGTTATATGTAGATATCCATGAGCTGCAGCGACCACTTAACACCACGTAGCCAAAGTCTAAATTGTAGTTATTACGTTAGAACTTACTTCTTCCTTATCCAGTGATGGACGTGAAGGGGGGACGTGCACCACACTTTTTAACTATGGTAGTCCTTTACGCAGTAGTAGCAAGAACTAGCTCAACATAATTAACGCTACATTAGTAAGAAGCAGCACGCCTCGATAAAGCTGGAATTGCCGGTATCGACGCGGGATTGGGCTGCTAGGGTTGCTAAGTTAACCGAAGGGTTTCAGTGCGGTACAAATCCCACTTAATCTGGTATCCTCTCCCAAGGTGCCGGGTACCTTTGGAGAGGGTATCAAAATAAACGTGTCCACCAGCGGGACCTATGTGTGTATGATAAAAAAGTGTTAAAAAAGGAAATAAAAGTCATTCTCTGCCAACTACTCACGTGTTTTAAGGTATGGGCTCAGAACTACGTACGTTTTCAAATTCAAAAAGTTTTTATACAGTACAGTAAACAATACGCCAATATTATGATGACGAACAAGTAAAAAATTCTATTCTATATTGTTTGCCTTCACCTTTGTCAATTCTTTTGAATATTACTATAAATTACTACATATCGGCAACCCAGGATATAGTTGGAAGGCGCTTTCAAGGAAGCAAAGATGTCCTAAGGGAGTGTTCTAAGCTAAATTGATGACTTACTCGCTATGAAACAAATTGGATCGCAGTTCAATCGGAAGCCATACGAAGATTAGTTTAGTACTTAGATCTGTCGATTTGTACTCGTAATAGACCGAGCTTTAAATTCCCATCCCAATTTGATTAGAATATCCCTAGGAGTAAGAGTAGGCTTATCTAGTGGACATGAAAAGGCCCACCCTAGGAGTATTTGTTTGCTGCAAGTGTCATTTCAAAACTTTAAAATCGAGGCCATGAAACTCGGATGTTCGCCGTTGGCATGCCAATAGAGAATTGAAATAAAATGCAGGATAATGTTTGGGATCAAACATCACCTTTGACTGTGTTGGAAACTCATCGCTCGAGTATCGCGCTTATATAGATATACTCACAGAACATTTAAAAGAAGTTAGAATGGAAATGTGGGCGGGACAGACGCGCCAAGGAATTTTGAGCAAACGCTCAAAACTCCAAAATCTCTACAGAAACACGCGATCGTGCTACGATATGCGTGCTTGGGTGTGATTCCTTCATTTGAAATCGCGTGATTGTGCGGCGCTAAGATTGGCTAGATTTGAAATTGCAAATATTTGCGTAAGCTTCGTATTTATTTAAGTACAGATGTAATGGACGTGAAAGGCGGGGCTTGATCGGCGACACCAGTCTTCATACGAACGGCGCATTATTGCCGTTCTACCTCTCTTAATAATGTTCTGTGGGTACACTTGTCACAACGGATCTTTGTGCCTCTGAAGTAACGAGTAGCTGCAACAAACTGTACGAAGAACAGCTGTTTTGATTGGTTAAGCATTTTCGGTTCTGCGCAGCTACTTGCACAAAGTTCCGAGAGACCCGGAAACACCTTTGTTCAACGTAGTTTAATTTCTCAGTCCGTCGCCGTCGTCGATATCCCTACGAAACCCGAGAACAGCCACGTTCCAGCCCGAGCCAGTTCAACGGAATGGACGACCTACAATTGATGTGTTCTTCAAATGAAACTTATTGTACTTCTATTTTTGTATTAGGTAATAGAGATGAAACAGGTAAATATATAAGTAACTGATATTTAACGTGGTTTAATTATTCAGTCCGTTGTCGACACCCCTATAGAACCCGGGATCTAAATGTCCCCGGGGAGAGTTCTTCATAGATAGACCTACAATTGATGAGCTCTTCGAATGAAAAATTGTCTGTAACTAATAAGGATCAGTGAAATTATGGCGGTTATTTGAGATAAATGATGGCAGGATATACGCCTTGCCATATTTGCTTTTAAGGGGAAGAAATATCCTTCAAAAATGTTGAAAGAAAAATACAAAAGAAAAGAATACACAAGAAAATTTGTACAAAGGTAATACTTCTTTCAAATAGTTCTAGCGTTATATCTGTTACAATTATATCACACGATCTTATTTAAACAAAATCTGATGATTCAGTGAGAGAAGTAGATTTTATTAATGTTCTATACTTTTTTTTATTTTTAATATTCTGTAGCTAAACAGTTTGTTACTACACGGGTAAAACCTCGGGGCACATCTAGTAACAAACAAACTTGCCTGTATAACTTTTCAAATAAAAAAAGAATTATCAAAGACTATGTCTGCAAAAAACTATACGTCTACTACCGCAAAAAAAATATTCGTTATGTCTCAAAAATGTATGTTTTTGTAGGACAAAAACCAGGACTGAACAATAATTAATAAACTGTTATTAATACTGTAGCCGTTTAATGGTGACTTCTGACTTAACAAACAATTTATAGCACTAATTCATACCAACTCATTTGAAGCGAAGCAAAAAGCAATAAAACGAGCTATCTGACTGAGCATCCAAGAGTAATTTAAGCCCTCTTCTAGCGCGGCCATAAATTTATATCAAAGTTTACGACTTACCGAGAGACAGACGAACACACTTGCTTATGTCGATCATGGAGTGTTACGGAATTAATTTTGGTTAATAGGACATCTTGTGTCTCCAGTTTGGAATATTTAATGACGCTGTTCCAATGCTAGTTGATGAAGATATAAGTGAATGCCCGCCTGTTGGATGTCTTGATCTGATTGTAATTATACTTCCCGTAGACCCTACCGTGAATGTGCTATCGCTGCACCTTTGCTAATCAAAATCTTCAGCATCAGTTGCATCAACAACAACAATCCTTGAAACTTCCTCCACTGCAGGATCATTTCCTAATTTCTCAGCTAATGTCAACTTTACTAGAGCTCTATCTCTGAGCTTGTAGACTTCAGATATCTAATCTCTCTGTCTGACATTAGGAAAATTTATACATTTCTCAGACACACAGGTTTTTATTACGATGTAGCACACACAAAAATGTATATTGTACACATTAACAATTATTTTATGTTGTAATTTTTAATTCAACATTTAATTGAAGCGCGCATGGCCTGGCGGCTAGCGTAGAACGCAAGCGATCTATGCAGCTGAGCCAAATGGGCGCGGTCAGGTGTGAGATGGGTGACCGCTAGTGGCAAAAAATTTCATGCGCGTTTCCGTGCTTCGGAGGGCACGTTAAGCCGTCGGTCCCGGTTGTTGTCGATAGATAACAGTCGTCAAACCTTGTCGGAGGCCTTATGGGCGGTTTGAAAACATCCGACAGCGGGTTGGCCACTAACCCGCATCTCCACCAACCCGCATTGGAGCAGCGTGGTGGAGTAAGCTCCAGGCCTCCCCAATAAGGGGGAGAGACCCGTGCCCAGCAGTGGGACGCAAAAAGGGTTGCAGCCAATTTTTAATTAATATGTAATTTTTTGTAGATTGTAGACATTTTATGGTTCGCCCGGGAAAGTACGACCGCTGCACTCACTTCTGCCGTGAATCAATTTTATTATATTATTCCAGTAGAAAGGTGCGGTTGTCCGGCCGGCTGGGATCAGCCTCCGGAGGAGCAGCACAAATGCATATGACCTCAGACAAGACTTACTTATGCTTCGAAGTTGTGTGAAGATGTCCATGAGCTGCAGCGACCGCTTAACACCAAGTGGCCTGCAAGTTCGTCTGCTGCTCGATTCAAATAATAAAATATGGATCTGCAAGCAATAATGAAATAAATTGTAATGAAAATACTTATTGTTGACTTTTTACATACATACATAGAATAAGATGTTTAAAACTATTATTGGAGTTTTATACAGTCTACCATATTCTGGCATACAATATTATTAATTAAAATTAACTCAAAATGTTTTGTTTTAAGGTTTATTAAAGCAGATCCGTTAAGATTATTCTTAACGGATCATCTGCTTTAATAAACCTTAGATTTTCGTTTGTATGCGGAAGTAGCAACTACCAACGACGACGACGCCGACGAGAAAGCAGTCTATTGCCTCAATTGCTTAGGTTTAAAGAAGTTTATTCGCATGAAAAATTTACAAAATTCACTGACATGAGAACATGCTTATCCTGACAAATGAAAACAAAAATTACAGCGTACACGAGCATAACATAATAGTATAAGTTTAATGTCTATTTCTTACACTTAAATTACAAGTCTATAAATGTATGCAATGTATAAATGTATGAAGCGCGCATTGCCCGGCGGCGAGCATAGAATGCAAACGATCTATACATGGTATACATCTAAGCCAAACCGGCGCGGTCGAGTGTGAGATGGGTGACCGCTGGTGGCAAAAGTTTCATACGTTTCCGTACTTCGGAGGGCATATTAAGCTGTCGGTCCCGGTTGTCATCAATAGATAACAGTCGTTTAACCTAGTCGGAGTTCTTATGGGTGGTTTGAAAACATCCTACAGCGGGTTGGCCACTAACCCGCATCTCCACCAATCCGCATTGCAGCAGCGTAAGCTTCAGGCCTCCCAGAATTGGGGAGAGACCCGTGCCCAGCAGTGGGACGCAAAAAGGGTTGCAGTTGCAGCCAAACGTGTGCACAAGTTAACATTGTAAGTATATTTAGGTTGATTACTATTATTGTTTAACTCATATTTATTGTAAGTAATTTTCCTTTTTTGTTGTATTTATTTAATGTTTACTTTCAATTAAAAAATTAAATTGCTTGACGGCCGGTGGGACTTCTTTGGCCAAACCATGAAAATTCTTACTCTACTACTACCAAATAAAATCTAACACGTTTAGCATCCCAACATACAACTACTTCCAAAATCATATACACGGTGATCATAAATTAGATACAGTTTACGCGCTGAGGCAGCAGTTGCACGCGTCGATCACTGCGGGTGTGTGGCGTCCCCTTTACAGCTGTTTTATGAACTGCCCACATTATCGGGTTACCAGCTGTGGAGACACAGCGGGTCATATAAAATTGCAGTGATTTAAAAATCAATCATCACTTTGCTATGTTGAGTGCTTCAAGGAACTGTTTGTTTCGTACATCATAAAATTAACTGTAACTCCTTAAACGTCCCACTGCTGGGAATGGGTCTCCTATTATTAGGGAGGCCTGAAGCTTACTCCACCACGCTGCTCTAATGCGGGTTGGTGCAGATGTGCGATAGTGGACAACCAGCTGTCGAATGTTTTCAAACCGCCTATGAGGCCTCCGACAAGACCACGACTGTTATCTATTGATAATAACCGGGACCAATAGCTCCGTGGCCTCCGAAACATAGAAACGCGGATAAAATTTTTGCCACTGAAGGTCACCTATCTCACATCCAAGCACACCCGTTTGGCTTAGCTGCGTACATCTATTGCGTTCTGCGCCGGCCTGCTTCATCTATCACTCACTCTATATCGCAAGTTAAGTTGATCACAGTTAGGTACACGGTTTGATCATCATCCTTCGCAGCAGCAGTACCACTGTTGACGCTTGCACGATGGCTTTGGAGAGAGAAGAGCGCGGGGAGAGGGGTCGTAGGCCCGTTGCCGCCCTCACCACCTACCCGCGTATACTCACATTCGAAATCAAATCGTCACGTAGTTAATTTGTACATAATTTTGTCTTCCATTACATATTTTAAACTCAAAATTGTCTTTTCTTATGTTCTTTACGGAACAATCACAAGCATTAACAAAAATCAAACAAGCTTATGGGCTTCAGCGGCCACGTACCAGGTGGTATACTGTTCCATTGTTTCTTAATTTTTTGAGCAATAAAGGAAAAAATCCTGTAGTGTGGATAAGTTATTCCTCAACAAACAGCGCGACACGCGGCCACTCCCGGTCGTTTTATAGTCCACAAATACGTCAATAGACACGGAATAATTTATTTTATTGCATCTAAAACACTAATTTACAACTTTTATGTTTATTTTGGTACGTTTGTATAGTTTCGTCGAGACCTTTCAGTTGGAGATTTTTTAGGGTTTAGTTTGGTGTCACGGGACCACCTAAGTTTACGCAATAAAGGCAATCGAAATGGGCGAGGTTGGGTGAAAGATGGAGTGACCGCAAATATCATACGCGATTCCCTGCTTCAGAGGTCACGGTAAGCATTCAATACCTGTTGTAATCATTTTTTTTTTCAACCTTTTTTTTATGTCCCACTGCTGGGCACAGGTCTCCTTCTCACAAGTGAGAGGGATTTAGGCCATAGTCCACCACGCTGGCCAAGTGCGGATTTGTGGACGTCATGCTTTCGAGAAATTATGAAATGATGGAGAACATCGTAATCAATTAAATCACGATATTTTCCATCACCGTGGAGCAGCGATAATTGCGCACATTACAAATTTCTTTGTAAGTGGTGCGCGCCGAGGATTTGAACCCGGGATCGGTCGCGTCGAAGACCGCGGTTATTACCACTCGGCCATCGCTGCTCAATAAATATTAATCATTAATTGATAACAATCCAAACACCATATCGGAGACCCTTATGGACATTTTGAAAACATCCGACAGCGGTTTGGTCTCTAGCCCGTATCTCCAAAAACCAACATTGGAGCAGTATAGAATACTTGTTAATTATGGGGAGAAAACCGTGCCCAGCAGTGAGACGCCAATCAGGCCTAACCGGGATTAACTACTACAAAACAGCACAAAACGTCATCATAAAATGAACGTTATATGTCAGGCCGCGAACTTTTCGATCCACCCACGTAATTATAGCTTCATTTTTTTATTTTGCATGTTTGTACAGATTGTTTTTAATGTTGCCAGTATTTTATCGCAGAGTGGCAGTGTTAGGGAAACCGATCTCAAAACTCCCACACTACAACATATGGAGTAGGGACGACTGAAAATCAGCGCTGCCCAGGATCTTTTTCTTGAGGCAGCACAAGCTGAGTCGCTCCCTTTTGCCAAAATATCTGTATGCTAAAATTGTACATGTATTTTTTATGTTTGTTATGTAATATTTGTGTTTTTGTGGCAATAAATTTATTTTTACTTTTACTGCTTTTACTTACTCCCTAATGCAGATATGATGATTCGAGCTACTACGCACGCCAATAGTATTCTTACTTAAATTACCTCTTGAAATAACCTACATCTAAGCTGTTAATATTAAACTGTGCATACATTTGTAGACTTGTAATTTAAGTGTAAGAATTAGACACTAAATTTATACTGTTAATGTTATGCTCGTGTACGCTAAAATTTTAGTTTTCATAAGTCAGGAAGAAAGAAATTCACTGACATGAAAACATGCTTATTCTCATGTCAGTGAATTTTGTAAATTCTTAATGAGAATAAACTTCTTTAAACCTAAATCGCTTTTTTACGTTACCTAAATAAAATAATTCTAAAATAGCCTAGTCCGGAACGTCAGAGCTTATTTCGCGCAATAATGACTGATGACATAATACGCAATAATGAAGTGAAGACAGTCAGGCAGTAAATTCCTTGTTTACATCACAGTCGATAGTCTATCGTCGAATTGTCGGCCATTTGCACGCAGGGGGTGCTGCGTAGCTGCAAAGTATGCGAGGTTAGTCCGAAACAGATTCAGCGTACCATCAACATGGAATAGGATTGGCAAAAAAAAATATGGATTCAGAATTACTCTTGTTCGGTGGAAAATTGCATTACAAAAAAATGGACTACTAACAGACGTTAGCACTTTTATAGGGCCACAAAACTGAAATTCTGTATAATTTGTACTTTTCTAATTCTAAATTTCTACTTCTACAGAAATAGTCACGGCATGCAAGACTGAAAATCACCGTTTCTTCCGTATAACGAAATTATTAACTAAAAACAAAAATAGGTCCACTTAACCGCTGATTTATGCACTTATTAATCAATGAAAATCTATAAAGCTATAGACAGGAAGGAGTGCCTAAGAACATCTCCAATTACTTTATTGGGTACAACCCCTCTTCAAAATTGGGGAGTACATAACTCTTCTTCAAAGCGGTTGATGACTTAATTAATTAATTAAGCCAAATTGGATTGAATCGGATTAATATTGTTTACGCTTTTGTTGTATTGAACAGAATTTAGCTATTACAGTAACAGCTTTTAAATAAAAAGTGCATGGTAAAACAAAAACATATCTTTTGATATTTCAATTTATTACCATTAATGGTATGACCAACACGCGATTAAAGACGAAACAGGAAGTGGACTGCGGCCCTCAAATAAAATAATATTAACCCATCAATCATTCCAAACCAATCTTTATCCGGCAGCCCTAAAAGTGATAGTGCGTCGCAATAAACCCGTCATTGCGTTCGGTCACGGAGGACCGCAGTAAAAATTCCCCGGACGTCAGCCTAACGACTCTCCTACACGATTATTGGGTCCAGCAGACCCCGGCCGAATAGTAACGGGTTGATTAGTGAAAAACACACCGTGTAATCGTTTCGTTGGTTACGGATTAAAATTGCCTATCTTCCTGTTAACGTCACACTGTTTGAGAATAGCAGTAAAAAGAAATGAGTGTTTTAAGTTAAAAAAAATATTTCGTAGTTATCCCTAGTTATATTTTTTCTGTCATCCATCATAACATACTTAAGGGGCCGTATACGAAATTTTGCCGATTTCGCTGATTTAGCTCATTTTACACAGGAGATTTTGCAGTTAAAATACAGTATTTCCATAAGTTTTATTGCAAAATATGACTGATCATTTCAATAATAAACTATTAAATGAGCCACCTTTTAATTTTTATTTGGTTATTTTGCTTAATAGACCTGAAGCTCTTAAATGGTGACTGTTAAAAAGCAAGACAAAAATACACTGTGTATAAACCGCAAATTAAAGAGCAATTACCGAAAGATATCCCTGAACAGCTATCTTGAGACAAGTGAGGTTAATCGTAGATTCTCATTGACTAACACTACTTGGTCTATAATGGTACCATTACCGCCCCTAGAAGGTTCTCGACCCAATGGTAAGCGTCAAGTCTGGCATTACGGGTCAGCGGACTGGGATGCATTCCGGGAATTCCTGGCTTCCTACCCCTGGAGGCAGCTGTGCTTCACCTCGGGTGATCCTAGCACGTGTGCGCAATCGATAGCCGATGTGATACGACAGGGCATGATTGGTTTTATTCTCAACTCTGTAGTATCCATTGGCGGGCGAAACAAGCCCTGGTTTAATGGTTCTTGCGCTAAGGCTTCTAGACTTAAGCAAGAAGCTTTTAAAACCTGGGCTGATGCGCACACGCGTAAGGACCCCGAAACGTCTAGGCTTCGGAAAAAATTCAACGCTGCCTCCCGTTCGGCAAAGAAGCAAATAGCCAAGGCGAAGTTTAGGCACGTCGGCAGAATTGGCCAGCGTCTATCTAGCTACCCTTGCGGGAGTAGAGCTTTTTGGTCGCTTGCCAAGGCTGTCGAAGGTAACTTCTGTCGGTCGTCTCTACCATCTTTACGCAAACCGGACGATACTCTGGCTCACACGGCAAAAGGGAAAGCCGATCTCCTGGGTACCCTGTTTGCCTCAAACTCGACTCTGGACGATAGAGGTGCCACCACACCGCCAACCATCAAACAGTGTGAGAGCTCGATGAAGGACGTGCGTTTCACTCAAAAGGCCGTCAGACGAGCTCTGCTAGCCCTCGATGTCAAGAAGTCGAGCGGGCCGGATGATATCCCCGCGATCGTATTAAAGACGTGCGCTCCCGAGTTGGCTCCCGTCTTAACGCGCCTATTCTCGCTTTCCTACACCACTAGTAAAGTACCGTCTTCGTGGAAGGTAGCCCTAGTACACCCAATACCGAAAAAGGGTGACCGCAGTGACCCGTCCAATTACAGGCCCATTGCGATAACCTCCCTGCTCTCTAAGGTAATGGAGCGTGTTATAAACACGCAGCTCCTTAGGTACCTTGAGAAGCACCGGTTGATCAGCGATCGTCAGTATGGCTTTCGCCAGGGCCGGTTGGCCGGTGATCTCTTGGTGTACCTCACACATCGCTGGGCTGAAGCCGTCGAGGGTAACGGGGAGGCTCTGGCAGTCAGCCTGGACATCGCAAAGGCCTTTGACCGGGTCTGGCACAAGGCCCTTCTCGCGAAGCTTCCATCTTACGGTCTTCCCTTGAGGCTATGCAACTGGGTGGCTAGCTTTTTGTCTGAACGGCAGATTAAGGTCGTTGTTGACGGATGCTGCTCAGATATGAAGCTCATTAACGCCGGTGTTCCCCAAGGCTCAGTACTGTCTCCTACACTATTCATTCTGCATATCAATGACATGCTGCAACAATCACGCAGTATACATTGCTATGCAGATGATAGTACGGTGGACACACTATACACCTGTCGAGCCAATGCCTCTCGGTCACAAGTGGAGGAAAGCAGAATCAAACTTGTGTCTGAAGTCGAGAACTCTCTGGAGCGGGTCTCGGAATGGGGTCGACTTAACCTTGTCGAGTTTAACCTCACGAAGACACAAGTTTGCGCGTTTACCGCTAAAAAAACCCCATTTGTTATAGCGCCCAAGTTCCAGGGTACCGCGCTCACCGTCGGTGAAAGTGTTGGTATCTTGGGAGTTGACATTACGAGTAAAGTGCAGTACTGGAGTCATTTGGAGCACAAAGCCAAATTGGCATCCAAAACTGACGCTGACGCTCCTGACGCTGTACAAGGCACAGGTCAGACCCCACATGGAGTACTGCTCTCATCTCTGGGCAGGAGCACCAAAATACCAACTACACCCATTTGACTCCGTTGAAAAGCGCGCAGTCCGAATCGTCAACGACCCAAGATTGACTGACAGGCTAGAACCGCTCAGCTTGCGAAGAGACATAGGCTCGCTCTGCGTGTTCTACCGACTTTACTATGGTGAGTGCTCCGAGGAACTTTTCAAACTCATGCCTACATCACCATTCCATGATTATACCACCAGACGAAGGTTAAAGTTCCACTGGTACCATCTGGACTCGTGGCGGTCCTCCACAGTCCGCTTTGCACGCTCCTTTTTACCACGGACGTGCAGGTTATGGGACAACCTTCCAGCTGAGGCATTCCCAGTGGACATGGGGTTCTTCAAGAAAGCTGTAAAAAGAGCTCTCCTCCAAAGCCGGCAATGCTCGGGTGGCTCCCCTGGGGTTGCCCGTGTCCATAGGCGACGGTGATCGCTTAACATCACGCGGCCCGTCTGCCTTTTTTTCGGTTTACATATAAAAAAAAATGTTATTTGCTCTATGTTACAAGAAAAAAAACTTTTCTTTCTTTTGTATCTTCTTTGTTTTTGTAGCGACCTTCCGCTACTCATCAAGAAATAGCGCCACGGGTATTCCTGAATCACGCTATCGAAATTTTCTGAATATTCGAGCATATATACAAGTTCCGAACTCAGTCAGTTGGAGCGCGGCCGCTCCCCGGGCATGACCACCTCGCCCGGCGGGAAATCTCCCTTTGCCAAACTGGTGACCCCGTACAAGAATACGTCCCTTCTGACCTTGATCAGTCGCCCCTTCACTCCCTGGATGGACTGCAGCATCACTTCACCAGCTCGTCAGGGTCATCGCAGCGCATCGTGATAACGCTTCCTGATCCTAATCCAGCTACCTCCTGCGACGTCGTGGACGGCTCGAGTACCCACTCTACTCGCCTCCACATTCCAACCTACCCTCACATCTCGACTCACCGAAGATAGAGGGCATCTCCACACTTCGCTACACCCTCACATCCCGACTCACCGTGGATAGAGGGCGACACAAGGTCTGCATCCTCACATCTCGACTCACCGCAGATAGAGGACATTCAAGGCGCTTGTAAGCGAAGATTACTCTAGCATGGATAGAAGTTATCGACCTCCGGTCTGAGCAGGGGGTGATGTAGCGACCTTCCGCTACTCATCAAGAAATAGCGTCACGGGTATTCCTGAATCACGCTTTCGAAGTTTTCTGAATATTCGAGCATATACACAAGTACCGAATTGAGTCAGTTGGAGCGCGGCCGCTCCCTGGGCATGACCACCTTGCCCGGCGGGAGATCTCCCCTTGCCAAATTTTGTATTGTTCATGTCTCAATAGACTTCAAAACATAACATTTTTGTTAAGAGATATTTTACTTTATTAAGTACTAAGGTCTCGGTTGTTGTCGATAGATAACAGTCGTTAAACCTTGTCGGAGGCCTTATGGGCGGTTTGAAAACATCCGACAGTGGGTTGGCCACTAACCCGCATCTCCTCCAACCTCCCCAATAATGGGGAGAGACCCGTGCCCAGCAGTGGGACGTAAGAAAAAGGGTTGTAGCCAGCCAGCCATTAAGTAATATGTGTTACTAATGTGTCTAATAGCTATCTTTTTGGTCCTACTTATTAGTTATTCGTTCGAGGTACGACATGTCGATAAATGGGGTCCCATCGGCCATGGAGGCTTAATTCAGTAATTCTAATGCGGCTTCTATGTATGAAAAGGTAATGTAGTACTGTTACTGTCCCATTGCTAGAATAATCATGTGAAGAGTAGCTTTGAACGTCGGTTGTTGGAATTGCGGCAGTAATTTTAAACAACGTGATTTAATTTCGTAATTTGGCTTTCTTTATTTGTGAGTGTAATGATTTTAATGAGCTAGTTTGCTATTTTTCATTTCGATGTTTTTCTTTATCGTGTTTGTCTGATAGTTATAGAAAAATTCTTAGCCGCATGACTTTTAATTAGAGATGAAACTGATATCCGGTAACTATCCGATATCCGGCCTATCCGGCGGCCTTAATACTATTCGGCCGAATACCGGATACTATTCGGCCGGATAGGCATCCGGTGGAATTAAAAAAAAATCTGAATAAAAAAATATTTTTAAGTAATTATCTGCTTTATTTAGTTAGTGTTAGTATCACTTAAGAAATATAATTTGTTTTAGTTTTATATTTTTGATCACACAGTATTAAATGAATGTAATAGAAAGAAAATGAATTAATTAGCACTCATACTGCACTAAGGGCAAATTATGGTGAATAAATACTAATTTATCTGCATTGAGAGGAAGCAAACGGTTCCGCTTCTCTTCATAAATAACGCAAGTGTGTATGTGTGCGATGCACCAAACGGCTAAGTTCTGTCGGATGTCCATCGGCCGAATATCTGGCTATCTGGCCACATGGTTGTCCAAATATCCGGTATCCGGTATCCGGCCAAACTGCTATCCGTTTCATCTGTACTTTTCATTCAATCATTCACTATGGAATTGTCATATTCACGAACTCCTACATGTCAAGAGTGATAGTCTAGGAAGTTTACAAAAGTATTTTTAGCATAACTTTATTCTAAAAGTTCACTTTAATCGATCTTAGTGTTTAAAAATCTCGCATTACTCTCATGAGAGAACTCCCGATGTAACATTTCTCAAATATAGGATATCTTAGGAAACGTTTCATGGGTATCCGAAATGTCTACCTAATTACAAAGTCAGTTTTGTCTGTGGAAGTGAGTATTATATATATAATCATATTATCATTTCTTAGGTGGTAGAACTATTATCGTTCGCCCGAGGAAGTACCACCGCTGCACCCACTTCTGTCGTGAACCAATTCTATTGTGTTTCGGTGGAAAGGTGCAGTTGCCGGCCACACTTACATGAGGCGACCACCAGCCTCCGGAGTAGCAGCGCAACTGCATATGACCTCAGACAAGACTTACTTATGCTTATTGCTTGAGGTTGCATGTAGATATCCATGGGCTGCAGCGACCAATTAACACCACGTAGCATGCATGCTCGTCTGCTACTCCAATCAAATAAAAAAAATATAGGTAAGAAAAAATAACGAAAAAAACATTTAAACACAAACGGTGCATAAATATATAACTCCTGCGCATTGACCATTGACATGACCATTTGACAACTTGCGTGGCGCAATGGTTACCAGGCCGGACTGCCAATCGAAGGGTCCCGGGGTCGATTCCCAGCGAAATAGAAATTTGAATAATGAGTTTAAATTTCTGTTCTCGGTTTCTGTGTTTTTGTCTTTGTGTGTGTCCATGGTACCAACGACACAGGGTATATCTACCCTACTGTGGGGCTATTAATGTGAAGCGTTATAATGAGACAGAAAAGCTATTCCTGTAGTTTTGTAATAAAATAAAAACTGATAGAGACGCGCAGAGCAAATAAAGTAATAACACTTTCCAAAGCAGACAATGCCACTGAAAACATTACACTTCCTGTTTGCAAACGTGACATCCAAGCACAATCGACGTACATGATTGATGGCTGTTGATAAAATATGATCATTCATATCCATCACACACCTATCACGCCTCGATAGCCTAAAATCGGCGGCCATTCATTAACAAACAATATTTGCTTAATCGCCGACGTCCATACAAATGGTCACAGACATCATCCATGACCCGAATATCAATGGCCGAGACCACCGGCCAAGCACGATGTGCTGAATTCAAAGCACCAAGTTTTTTCGTCATATAAAAGTCACCTAGGTGGCAGCACCGCTCTTTAATTTTCACTGAATAGCATGTCAAGTGAGTTGTTAAGTTGATAAGTTCTGATTTGGAGTTAAGTCGAAAAAGACATATTGTGCTCTTGTTTTATTTTTACTTTCTTGGTGTATTTTTTGAGTTATATCCGATAAATTTGATGGCATTTTGTTCGATATAGGTTAATTATAGCCTCCAAAATTCTATTGGTCACGTTCTGGTAAAGAAGCCATCGTTTTACTTGAGTGTCTGGCTGACTTGACTGACTGATTACTGACGACTTATTGACTTTACCCATTATTACTCGTCCAGTTTCACCGAAACTGGCAAAAAGGTGATGCAAAAATTATACTTGACGCTGGCAATATGTAGAGTTTGCGATGCCATAATTTAAGAAAAAAAGTTCTGATTTGGATTTGAAGGTCGAATCAGGCGAAGGTCGAACGCCTGGTTTGATGGGTAAAATTATTCTTCTCATTTCCTTATTCGTAGAAATGGTGCAACCATTGGTAGTTTCAGTTGTGCTTTCTGGAGTACGTTTAGTGAATTTCATACAAGTTTTTCTTACATCAAGCTTATTGGGGTGCGTTAAGTCGTTGGTTCCGGTTAATGTTGATAGATAGCAGTCGTTAAACGTCATCGGAGGCCTTATGGACGGGTTGAAAATATTCGATGAGGGAGCAGACACCAACTCGTATCGTATCTCCTCCAATGAATGAAGTAAAAGAAAATGAACTTTAAGACACCCCGATTATGTGGTAAGCCTCGAATCTAGTAAGGTGGTGCAAGACAAATTAAAATGCACTCATAGTCCCACAGTAGGGTAGATAAACCCTGTGTCATGGGTACCATAGACACACACAAATGTAGTAACACAAACACCCAAACCGAGAACAGAAATTTATCATTCAAATTTCCGTTTTGCCGGAAGTCGAACCCAGGACCCTCCGATTTGCAGTCCGGCATAGTAACCATCGGGCCACGCCGGTCGTCAGCAGCAAATTAATAAATTATTGAAATAATCCACTTTCAAAAAGGTCATCGTCGTGTGGTAAGACAACACTGTAGTTATGCATTCTAGAGCGGTGTTAAAGACTTGTTCTAACATGATCCGCGTCAAATTTTCCAGTTTATAAGGCATTAACATATCAAAGTTGGTCCGTGATATGGTAATGCGGGGCACGAACACACGTACACGAGACATACTATTAGATGCACGTAGCAACAATGCAGTCCCCGGAGTCTATCTTAGATCTATATCAGTTCCGGCGCGTGTGTGGCCACTGGTTTTTTTTTTAATTTGAATGGAGTAGCAGACGAGCATGCAGGCCACGTGGTGTTATGTGGTCGCTGCAGCTCCTCTACACACACACATCTACATACAACCTCAAGCAAGCATAGGTAAGTCTTGTCTGTCCGGTCGTATGCAGTTGCGCTGCTACTCAGGAGGCTGGTGGTCGCCTCATGTTAGTATGTCCGGCAACTGCACCTTTCCACCGAAACACAATAGATTTGGTTCACGGCAGAAATGGGTGCAGCGGTGGTACTTCCCCGGGCGAACGATAGTAGTTCTACCACCTACCAAAATGGTTCTAGTGCACCCCTCAATATACTTGTTGCTTTTTATCGAATGCCTTATTTTATTATTTATACTTTTTTATCTGACCGTGGTTAGAAAATAAAAAAATATTTTTTAAGAATTTCCCAAGTAGGTTTCTGGCCCCATTTTGTTAAAATGACAGTGGATCAAGCACGCATTAAGCTTTTATTTCAGTGTTATCTGTGTTGGTCACTGACTGTCATTTTAACGAAATGGGGCCATAAATTTTAAAAATGGGTGTAAATCTTTAATAAAATATTATATTGGAGTGTAAATAAATTATCTAAATAGAGACTTTTAGTCGCCTTCAGCGATATAATAAACATGCAGTGCCAGGATCCGCGTGAAATTTCACAGTTCAAAATACATTAGCATGTCAAAGATGGTCCAACACACGTACGGTTGGTAATCTATTAGATGCACGTAGCAACAATGCAGTCCCCGGAGCCTGCTATCTCAGATCTATATCAGTTCCGGCGCGTGTGTGGCCTCACTTTACTATTACATCCCTTAATATACTTGTAGCTTTATTATATACACCAAAATCCCTAAATACTCGTATCAATAACATTATTCACATCTGATGTTTTTCACCCCCGTGCATGTCTGAGAGAAACTCATAATTTCTCGAAGGTATGATGTCCACCAATCCGCACAAGGCCAGCGTAGTGAACTATGCCCTAAATCATTCGCTGGTTAGATTCACATGTATGTAGTTAAATTCACATGTATGTAGGTATATAAAATGTGAATACTCTTGTTAGTTTAGAACCAATTTGCTGTCATTATTTTGCTCTTTCCTTAATTCTTTATTAGAGAAAAAACTTTCTTTTACCAACATTATTGATTGCCATGGTATTTTAAATAAACCCCTCAGTACAAGGTTTACTTTGTTTTGACATTATCGTTAAATTTTTATGATCTTTTATTCACACAAAGTCTGTTTTTAATTGAGTTAGGTTCTAGTAAAAGTAATCCTCGTTCGAATCTTTCAACCTATTTATTGTTTGCACTATAACTGCACCTTGCAACTTGCTTTGTATCTCGAACAATTCAGAGCTCTCATGAATCTTTTAGAACTTTATCCGTCGAAAGCAACTGATAGGGAGGGTAATAGCCGACTGAGGTGGGCGGCGCAACAATCACTCTGATTGCAGGCTTCGCCGATCGCGCTGAAGTTATAACGATATAGGATCGTAATTGAAGCGAAATTTGTCAAAGGATTTACAAAACATTCGTGAAGTGGATGGAGCAAATTATATTGTTTCTGGTCATTTTTTGCAGTTTTACGCTAGATTTGAGCTTCTTTGCTCATCATCTTAAAGTTTATTGACTTGCAAAAGAGCACTGGCTTTATAAGTATGTTTTCAAAGTGTCAACTGATGGTAAAATTTTGGACTTTGGGTTAATATCATGATCATGGTACCATATTTTCTGACAAATTGAACATTATATTGCTGTTTGAAGAATCATTAGAGTATATCTAAGTCCTCTTGCGCTATGACCTAATAACTTTATAACTAAAACAAGATTGTCTGTATACAAATTATGATTTGATACTTCCCAGAGCACAATAACGAAAGCTGGCATCTCAGACATTATCCCCTATCATCTATCCAAATAGCAGAGCAGAAAATGGCAGGGTATGAGATAGCAGGGTGGAGATAGCAGGGCCGAAATAACAGGGCCTGTGGTAGATAGATCGATATCCATCGATGCTAGATAAACCTCAATGTTTAGTGGGTATATAAAATAGCAGAGAAAATCAATACATCGAGAATAATATCGATACATTACCACTCCAAACCACTGTGAATTATCTGTAGGTACTAATTCGTCATGCATTCATTAGAATGGAACAGCAGATTAGAATCCAGGCTACGAGAGTATAAGAGATCGCTGCAGCTACCCGTAGTCTTAATCTTCCCTGAGGTCACATGAAGTTGTGCTGCTACTCCGAAGGCGTCGCCTCATGTACGACTGCCGAAAACTACACCTTTTCACCAAACAGCAGAACTCCTATCGACTACCTAAAGATTAGCAAAAGGCAGGTGCAGTGTATCTAATAAATACTTACAGGAGATTGCATTTTTGTTCAGTTTGTATAATTAGCTTCTACATTTTTTCTAAATATAAAAAAATAACAAAAAACAAAAAAACGACTTCAAAAGAAAACTATTATAAAACAAATTAATATGCACTAAAAAGTAAAAGAAAAAGTAATTGCGTATTCTTCTAAAAATTTAAAAGTCAACTTACATTTTCTACTCATCAATATATAGATTCGATCTGTGTTTACGATATACACTACGTACAATTATTATTATTTTTGGAGTATCAGCTTTCAAGTTAAAACACGATCATCAAAATCTGTTCACCCAGTCGATAGTTCTGAGGTAAGAAACACAAAATACAATTAGTTTATTAATTACAAATACAGTTACAACATTAAAATACAGTTGAATGGAGAACCTCCTTCTGTTTTGTAGTCGGTTAATAACATTGACGTTTTCAGAAATTGATATTTTGTCTTGCGATGTATATCGTAGATCGATGCTCTTAAAGCGAAGCTAGCATAAGTGCTAGTATCGATGTTAACGTCGATCATCCCTAGCCCGAGACAGGCAGCCTACAGTCACGAAGTAGATTTGTTACTTTATTACCACAAACAGTAATGATAGGCGGTTTAGGAAAGAATTGCCCTGATTTCATCTTGCCGTACCATTACTCCTGGGAGAATTATTGTGGGATACGTTGAGATTTTATTTTAGTTACTACATGACGTGCCGTCTTCATCAGATTAGATTCAGAGCCTTTAGTGTGAGTTTGTAAACGCGCAAACGTTACTACTGCGTCCGAGTTAAAATTGGACAGAAGGATCTTAACTTGAAAGGAATAAGGTTGATAATTAAATTTGGCGCGGCAGATGCGGCGCAAAACCTCAACGTAACGTTACAATGAGCGTAAAGTTACAATGAGCGTAACGTTACAATCATCGTAACGTTACAATCATCGTAACGTTACAATCAGCGTAACGTTACAATCAACGTAACGTTACAATCAGCTTTAACGTGACAATGAGCGTAACGTTACAATCAGCGTAACGATACATTGAGCGTAACGTTACAATCAGCGTAACGTTGCAATGAGCGTAACGTTACAATCAACGTAACGTTACAATGTGTCATTATTTTTCGTGCGTGCAGCCGGCGTTTATCGATTTATTAATCGTTGTTACGTCAAAGTACTACACATTCATTTTTATTTTTATTGAGGAGCACACGAACATGCAGGCCGCGTAGTGTTAACTGGTTGCTGCCGCCCATGGACATCTACACACAATCTCAAACAAGCAAGTCTCGTTCGAGGTTCGACTCTGGAGGCTGATGGTCGCCTCACCTTTCCACCGAAACACAATAGAATTTAATCACAACAAAAGTTGATACAGGGTGGTACTTCCCTGGGCCAACCATAAAATTTCTACCACCTACAAATGGTTTGACTGGCTGTAACCCTTTTAACGTCCCACTGCTCGGCACGGGTCACCATTATTGGGTAGGTCTGGAGCTTACTCCACCATGCTACTCCAATGTGGGTTGGTGAAGATTCGGGTTAGTGGCCAACCTACTGTCGGAAGTTTTCAAACCGCCGATAAGGCCTTCGACTAGGTTTCATGACGGTTATCTATCGATAACAACCGGGACCGACGCGACGCCTTAGCGTGCCCTCCAAAGCACGGAAACGCGCATGAAATTTTTGACACTAGCGGTCACCCATCTCACACCCGACCGCGCCCGTTTGGCTTAACTCCGTAGATCGCTTGTGTTTTACCACCGGGTTACGCGCTTTTCTACCTATAAATACTTCACATATTCAGCACGTATTCAGAGGCAACCAAAAATAATTCAATATGCAACGATGTAGTAAACAAAGTAATTAATAGCGGAATTTTTTACTATGCCTCCGCATTACGAACAAAAACTAACTACTTAAGGCGAAGTAAATAGTTAAATAAATAAACCTGCTTGTTCAATACATTGCACAGCTAAATGAATAATACCATGAGATTTCCGGGTACTGTAATTTGTCCCGCACACATTAGGTATTATGAAAAATTCACCTATTTTTCTGTCTCTGTGTGTGTCCATGGTACCTACGACACAGGGGATATGAGTGTGAAACGTTATATTTATATTTATTTATTTATTACTTGCTCCACAAACCAAAGCATATATTATAATAAACCATGCCCATTATTACAATAAATACAGTGTACGTAAGTAATCATTTCTTGGCAAAGTGAATTATCTTCAGGGATCAACAAATTTTGAGTAATCTTGCAAATTTCACATTTAAACCATGAGAGACCCAGTACAAAACGTAATAATATAGGTCATCGCTGGACTGCAATTGCGCATGATCAACGATCACATCCCTTACTCATCGCATCCCACTTACGGAGAGCGTTATAACTCGATCAATTCAGACTGACGGTAGATCAAAGACGCCGCGCCCTAGCACTCGGACTAAGTTGTGAGAAAATGCCACTTGTTATATAATTTTGCTTGGGAGAAGCAAGTATACCTACAGGCTTTAGTAGAAACCTCCATTAAAAATAAATATAGCAGTTCATATCTACGCTCCACCGAAAGTTGTAAAACAAGCTCTTCTTCAAAACCGGCAAAGCTGAGAGTTGCTCATATCCATAGGCGACGTTGATCACTTCACCATCTCAACATCGCAGCTGTTTGCCTGTTTGCTGGGCTTTTATGTATAAAAAGGAGAATACTCTGGATCGTGTGCCACGGACACACACAGAGACAAGGACACAAACAATGAGACTAAAAATACCACTAAATTAATATTTTAGATATATGCTGGGAATAGAATTTGAATGGGATTTGACCGCACTAAAACCCCTCGGTGACCTGCCTCAGCGCAGCCTCCGCGCGCGGCGGCCTGGAACTGGCCCATCTTTGTGAGAGCAGATGTGTTCACCTGTCGATGGTTACCGGGTGGTCCTTTATAGCTTCAGGATTAAGAATAGAGCTATGGTATCGCCTGCCAGATCATCATGCGGTGTGGTGGCATGGGGCCACGCACACACCGCCGTCCTTCCCGGGCCTGCTGGCTGGACGGATCGAGCTCCCACTCACACCGCTCGCAACCCCAGAAGCCCCTATTAGTCGCCTCTTACGATCACCAGGCGATACTGTAGCTCTATTCTTAATCCCGAAGCTACGAGTACATAGGTCCTTTTGCATAGCACTAGGTCGTAACCACTGCGCTATACATCTCGTTAGAATGAAGCCGCTTAGCAGTTTGAAAAATATCAGGTTTATTTTTATCTGCCTTAATCATGTCCTAGAATTCCTTCGTAACCTTACCCTTTCTTTTCTCGTTTACTAATTATATTTTTCACTAAGCAGAAACAGGTCCATATCTCTGCATATAGAAGATATTCAAATCAAAAGTAATTATTTTTTATCAATCAAATCAAAAGTATTTATTTCTTTATTTATACAATAAAATTTAACAACTATGTTTGGCGTTCTTGGTATTTTATATTTCATAAACTTAATAAACTTATAGAGTATAAGAGTAACAATATTTAATCAGATCCTTTTGGATTATTAAAATTATCTTACATACGAGTACTATTTAAAAACCAATATGTTATAGGTATTACATTTACTTACCTCAAAGCAATGTTCGTATGTCAAATTAAAATAAGTAAGTCATGAAATGAACCAATCCATATCCATACCTAATTTTTTAAATTCGAAAGTAACTCTATCTGTCTCTCTGTTACATTTTCCGGCTTAAACTACTGAACCAATTATAATGAACTTTAGATCACAGATAGACTGGACCTTGGGAAAGGACATAGGATGATTTTTATCCTACCGGAACCTACAAAACGGGTCCACGCGGGCGAAGCCACTGGCAGAAGGCTAGTTCTCTATATATGAAGATACTAATACCTTTAAATGAGCAATTCTTGTATATACATAAATATAAAATTTGAATCCCGGAAACGGCTCCCACGATTTTCATAAAATTTAGTGTGCAGTGGTTTTCGATATTTAGAAAATACCGTTTAATTCATGTTTTCAACTTAAACGTAAAGTGAAAAATATGGCCTGCCATCTATAGGCGTGTATATGTGTATTTTTTAAATTGGGAGCCAAAGTAAATGGCGTTGTGAAGTAAGCCAATAAGTCTCTAATAAAACCAATTGCTTTTTATCCGAGCAACGCTCGATCATCGGGGTACTAATTTATTAATTTGCTTTATAAAAATAAGTACTTAGCACTAACAGGTCACATTCTTACATTACCGTTACAGAATATGAGTAGTACCATGGAAATGTTATTTTAATTCATTGTTGCTTGTAACACTATTGTGTATAATGAGTAATGCCACGGGAAATTAAAATGGCCCGTAACACTACTGGTAACGTACGACTAGAACGGTTGTAATTAAAACAATCTGTTCAACTATGACATTTAGACACGTTTTTATGGAGACATTTTGTTCATTGCTAAAACCTATTTTTCAACAGTGTCCTTTAAATTCTCTCCTCTTGTTTCAGGCAACGCAAAGCAACACAAACCAGCTATGAAAGGAACAACACCAAAAATCAGTGATGGCATCCATCTTGGAAATAAATTAGCCACAAATGGTGCAATCATGGCGCCTATCTTTGCGCCAGCAGAGGTCAGACCATATGCCATATTACGTAGAGGTGTTGGATACAATTCACTCACATAAACGTACATTATTCCAAAACACATGCTGCCTGCTGAGAAACCGATTACACTCAACATAGTTCCGAGCCAGTGGGCTTCGGGGATAAAAATTAAAGTGATCATGGTGATCCCGGCCAAGGAACTCAAAGCAATTATAGATACCTTTCGCCCGAAATTCCTGTTGATAACAATTGTCAAAGGACATAACGGGACCTGAAATGTAAAACATAAATTAATTAATAATTATCGCTTCTAATAATACTACCTACCTACCATTATTAAAACTAATTTGAAATATTAATGCTGTCTATTTCGTGACTACACATAAATATTAGGGAAAAGTTTGGCTACAAAAATGAGAGCTACAAAAAAGCAGCCCTATTCAATAAAGGTATTAAACGACAGTGCTTCCCCGTATTATCATTCTCGTATATCAGTGCAAGTTCTACTACTGCCTAATTTATACCAGTTACTATCGGGAATCAAAGAATCACAGGAATCACAGAAATAACAGAACCAAATAGAGCTGGCAACAGCCGGTTCAAAAAGAGAATAGTCGTAGCCATTTTGTAAAGTAATAGAAAGTCCGTATACTCGTAAAACAAAAGACAAAACTATAATTAAATTTAAAATAGCACCCTCCTTACTGTAAGTAAGGTAGGAGATTTACAAGTTCGATAACATTCTCTTCAGAAACAGAATGTTAGCGAACTTTTAAATCACGTTTAAAATGACAAATCGTATAATATTTTGTGATCAATAATGCAAAACATAGTATTCGTGCTTCAATCCGTAACAAATTGTTGTTTAGTCACGAGGACCAACTAAGTAAATTTTGATGATACGGTTTTGTAGCTATATTACTTACAAAACCAACAGTTGGCGTCATTATGGAATTTTAATGAGGTAAATTAACAGTATAAATACATAAAGTTATTTGTACAAGACATACATTACACGTGTAGATACTATACGTTGAAAATGATTAGCACAGTAGTGATGGAATAAATGCTAGGCCTCCCAAAATTATAAAAAATATCCAAAATAATAACGCCGTTTTTTCTCATCCAAAATACATTTTTTTAATATGTACTTTTAAGGTTTTATCATTTGAGAAAAATACATACATTGCAAGTTAAGGAAAAGCTTTTAAAAATGAAAATCTGTGATGTAGAAAATGCAAAGACCCAATCCCCTAAACGTTTGAAGTCATCTAATTTGAATGAATAGTATTTTAATAAGACATTAGTATATAGAGTAACACTCTATTGTTTAAAGAATAATTATAACGTATAACGCATCAAACTCTTAAACCCTCACTGAGAATTCCTGCATCCCTAGCACAAAGTGAACAGTCTAAAAAACACTGTGTTCGACAAATGATTATAAAACAAAGTATTTCATTACGACGTTTTCCACTTAGAGCATCAAAGTTACTGACACGCCCTTCAGTAGAGACGGTCGAGCCCCTCGCTTCGATACATAATTTTTGTGCCTAATCTGATGCGGGGGAAGGAACGAGAGTCGCTACAGACGCATATATTTCTAAATATGTCAATTTCTATGAATAACGTCATTTTCTATGCACCGACAACACTGACACCGAAACACAGGCACACTAGTTGTATAACTAGAAGGCACATTGTGCATGGACGTTGGGACGAGGGGTTCACCCGTAAAGGCCTCTCCTCTGACGGGTGTCATACCTGTCATACCTTGCTCTAAGGTTTCCCATCACCACCCTTATCTGAGAGAGATGCAAATTTTCTTGAAAGCGAAAAAGAGCTTTATGCGTGCACAACAGTAGGATATGTTGAAAAAAATACTGAAACAACGAACCTGTATCAATCCAGCGATAATAATTGTTAAGTATGGATTTACGCAAATAAGTGTCATGAATTGATAGATCCCGTAGAAACACACGCCGCAAATAAGCCACTTGATAAATACTACCACGGTCTGTAAAGATATTTGTTTGCTTTTGAAAAAATCTAAATATGTGGTTTTAACAGCTTCCTTTTCTTGTAACTCAATGCTTTCTACCGCTTTTGTTATGATATCTTTAATATTTGAGGTGTCCAGTTTATTCCTAGAAGAAAAATAAATAAATAATGCTTCACAGTGAACACAATGACAAAAGGACAAGCACCAGGTAATACTTTCCAAGTTCACATTTACACACTTTCCCAACTGGGAATCGAACACCGGCGCGGCGTGGTGACCGCCGCGCCATAAAGATCTTGATAAAATATTTAAGAGTAGGATTATAAATATATTACTTATTATATTTATTATCATTAAAATAATCGAACGTGTTCATTAAATATTCTCGTAATTTTTAATGCAATTAAATGATAAAGAATATAATATACACGTCTTGTCATTTTCGAAAATAATTTGTGAAACTACAATGATAACCGGTTGCACAAGAAAGTAATAATTAATTCAAATAATCAAATGAAAACTGGCAGGGATGCTAGCGATAGATAAATATATGCTGTGTATATATATTTACCTGCATATATGGATCGTCTAATTAAACAGAACTTTCAGAGAACCATAAAGAATTTAAACAAATTATCCCTATACGAAAAATATGTACTTGGAAGGTAAAGTATGTGTATAAATACCTGACGGCTGCTCTAGTGATAACTTCAATGGCTTCATCAGTTCTTCCGTTCGCCACTAACCATCGGGGTGATTCCGGAACAAATAAAATAACCACAAGTATGAAACATGTGGCAATACCATAGACCATAGTGAAACTCTGCCAAGTTGATGTAAAGTTAGCGAAGACTCCCAAGCAAGCTTCGGCTATCCCATCGGGCAGTAGAGCCAACGCTCCTCCCACTTCTCTATACTTCTTTCCAATAACCTCCATAACATGGACAACGCAAATTATTAAGGATCCACCAGTCGCCACGCCAATCATAAATCGGATAGAACTGAATATGATGTAGTTTGGTGAGAACGGTAAGGCTACCATAAAAATTGCGTTTATTAATGTTGATGATATTAACGCTATTCGGCGGCCAAATCTGAAAATGATAGGGGTAACAATCAATAAAACAGTTCACATATAGCATTATTCACATCTCTTTAAAGTGAGAACATTCCACTATACAAAAATATAATTTATGACAATTTTACTTTATTAAAATCCCTAATTTGATGCTAATGAGAAGCTTATTGTTCCAAAAATTAATAAAATTCAAGGCAAATTATATATTAATGGCGCATAATTTTTCACTGAAAAACAAAATAAGCAAGTTAATTACTAGCTAATTACATTACCTTATCATAAGTTTCTTAACTCACCTATCCGATATCCATCCAAAAAGCGATACTCCGATCAATAATCCAAACATCAAAATCGACTGTGCAAAACTCGCTAACCAAGCGTTTTTGCAAATCAGTTCAAATTCTTCTATAATATTCTTTCCTGTAATACTTGTATAGTTGTACCGTAAGCAATTGTCATAGCATGTAAATTTTTCCACTTCAACTGTAACATTGTCACTAAATTCTACACAAAGAAATTCAGTATTTGGCGTTAAGAAGGCTATAGCCATCATATTCCACAAAGCTATGAACCTTGTGAGAGTAACCGCTGCAATTGTTAGTGCTTGCCATACCCCAAATGCTCCCATAGTCTGTTCTATATAATCGTCTTCACCGTTTACTTGTTTCTTTTTCTTGGAATTGTTACTTGGTTCAATCTCATCCTTAATCGAGTGCAGACTGATTCTTCTAAAAATTTCAC
Source organism: Pyrgus malvae (assembly GCA_911387765.1). Taxonomy (NCBI): domain Eukaryota; kingdom Metazoa; phylum Arthropoda; class Insecta; order Lepidoptera; family Hesperiidae; genus Pyrgus; species Pyrgus malvae. Next base: position 27,512,876 of record OU426950.1, on the reverse strand, counting down.
TTTTCATTTCGATATATTTTCACACTTTATTTTTGTATCAACAGTTTGTTCGTGTAACTCGTTTGACTTTAATCGCAAAACTAACTACATTTTTTGTCTTTACACAGTTGCTTAAGCGGCATCATTGTATGGTTTTTGTTATTTAATGACAAGCATGCCGAACGAACGAAAATAAAAGTCGTAGCCTATTTAGATATGGTATATACAGGTTCTTATGGCGTCTATTCACACGGAATATTTTCGTAACAACAGTGTAACATAAACTGCATATGTTATACCTGCCTGTTTCTCGTAGTATAATAAGGTTGGTACCTTTTTTTTGTATCGGGGGGGAAACCTTCAAAAGATACCCGGCGCCTTGGGAGAGGATACCGGGTTATGTGGGACTTGACCGCACTAAAACTCCCTCGGTGGCTGCCTCTGCGCTTGGGAAGGACTCCGGGATCTACAGTCGGACGCACGCACACACCGCCGCCCTTCCCAGGGCTGCTGGCTAGACGAATCAAGCTCCCACTCTCACCGTCCACAACCCCGGAAGCCACCTTATAGTCGCCTCTTACGATCAGGCAGGGGATACCGTAGCTCTATTCTTAATCCCGAAGCTACAGGGACCAATAAGGTGGGTACCAAGTTGTATTATTAAATAAAATAAATAATGTAGTTTAAAAAACTAAAAAACACGCTTTTGTGCAAATACGAACTAAAAAGTACATTATTTATTTTTAATCTTTTAGTTGGATTTATATTCTAATATTATTACATTGTTATCGGGCCTTGACCACTGTGCAAATTTTCTTAAAAATATAAAACTTTATATTAGTTTCATTAAGTACCTTAGGCCACGAACTTATCAGCAGCCGCAGTATATTTTTTTTATCCTCATGATCCTAGTTAAGAATTTAACATAAAGTTATGAGGTTATTGTATTGTCATCGGCCCTTGACCCCTGTGCAAATTTTCAAGTTAATCAGACTCCTAGAAGTAAGTGAAAATGAAGTTAAAAGATTCCATTACATACATACATACATACATACAGGTCAAGTTAATAAAAGCGTGTTAAAAACACGATTTTATCTTTAATTATTCAAATTTAAAACACTTAACTTCAGTACCAAATAGAAGTATGTGTATACGACCTCAATTTAATTATTCGAAGGACCTAAACTGACACTAAATTATTGACATGATGATCTTGAAAATTTGTCACAATTAAAAGTTGATGGTGTACCGTGGCCAGTTAAATGCATTCTGGTGTATACCACAGTACAGGCGTAGATCCACCCATATGGGTACTATGGGCATGCCCACAACACTAATTCACTACTATGTATAAATTAATCTTTGGTTGTAAGTTTGTAACTGAAAAATTGATTGTTGATTAATGAGTTCGATCTCCGACTCGCACTTGATTGTGCCCACAACACTATTTGAAGGCTGGACCCGGGCCTGAGTCTTTCAAAGTTAACCTAAAACCCGGCCTAAAACGGCCTTAAAGAGTAGTGTTATAAGAATATCAAAAAGTTATTTTGCGTTATATTACGAATATTACGATCTAAAAATATGGCCTTCATGACATTCATACTCGTCGACCTTACATACATAGGTACTTTTTTTACCTCTGTTGGTTTCTTAAAAAGGCTTAAGTACTAGAAAAATAATAAGCGTAGTCGATTCCATCGGAGACATCTCTTAGATTGGTCTTCATTTTGGATTTCTGATTAATTTACAATATATAGCTAGGCCTTTTCTTGAAACACGTTTTAATTAGCTTTAGTCATATGTAAGTATTTTTGTACTTCAAGATGTCGGATCAAGAAACTTCTCGCATTCTTATCATATCAGGGACCGATGACAAAGCAATAAGAAAAAAGCTCGACTAAAAAATGATACATGAATAATAATTTTAAAGACCTTAAAAACACGCCTTTGTGAAGAAATGAACTAAAAGTAAAAAATTAAATATTTTTAATTTTAATTATGAATAATAACGGAAAAAAGCGTGGGGTGCTTTTTGAGGTGTTAAAATTATAATCTGCCAATATAATATTTATAACTATTGACACCGCATCGCGTGGCGTAAATACATCTCGCAATATCGCAATGTGTTATAAGCATTTATAAGTTTCATTTTTACCGACTAGCGACTTCCAAAAGGAGGAGGTACTGTATTCGGCTGTATGTATTTTTTTTTATATATGTTCACCGATTACTCCGCCGTTTGTGGACCGATTTTCGAAATTCTTTTTTTGTTCGTATGCTTAAACTCCCGAGGTGGTCCCATTGTCACCAAATCAGGATCTGATGATGGGATCCCAGGGAAATCGAGGGGAACTCTCAAATTCTATAGGCACACACATTGATTTTCTTACACTTTCTGAAGCATAAGAGATATTTGTGGATAGTAATCATCATCTCATGTTGCTGAGCTGATGATGGAAGGTACTGCAACAGTGAGGAGTTGAAAGCAAATTCTTTCAATAAATAGTTTTTTATTCCAAATCTTACATTCCTGAGGTGGTCCAACTGTCACCAAGTCAAAGTCTGATGAGGGGATCCCGGAGAAATCGAAGGGAACATTCAAATTTTATAGCACAACAAATGATTTTCATATTTTTACTAAAGCAAAACAGGCATTTTTGTATAATTATCATCATATCATGTTGCTCAGCTGATTATGGAAGGTACTACGAAGGTTAGGAGTTGAGAAAAAATTCTTTCAATAAATGGTTTTTTGTTCGATATCTTACATTCCTGAGGTGGTCCAATTGTCACCAAGTCAAAGTCTGATGATGGTATCCCAGAGAAATCGAAGAGAACATTCAAATTTTATAGCACAACAAATGATTTTTACTAAAGCAAAACAGGTATTTGTGTATAATTATCATCATATCATGTTACTGAGCTGATGATGGAAGGTACTATGACGGTTAGGAGTTGAGAGCAAACTCTTTCAATAAATGTTTTTTTGTTGGAAATCTTACATTCCTGAGGTGGTCCAACTGTCACCATGGCAAAATCTGATGATATGATACTGGGGAAATCGAGGGAAACACTGAAACTTAATAGGCACACACATTCTTTTAGTCATATGTTTTAACATAATACAAATATTTATGTCCGGTAATTATCACCTCATGTTGCTAAGCTGATGATTGAAGGTACAACTCCTCAACGGTTAAGAGCTGAGAGCAAATTCTTTCATTAATTTATACGTTCAAGTGGACTGATAGTAGTATTTTTTCAGGATATAAGATGGCTATTAGATAAACATGATTATAAAAAGTATCTCTTTAACGTTTAGAAGTTAAGTGAAAAAAATTCCAATTATGCTTATATGTACATATGTGCAGAATTATTAAAATTACTAAAAAGAGTGAAATAAATAAAGTTTTTAACAAAAAAATAGAACCGACTTCAAACGGTAAAAAATAAAATTGTTCAGTACCTACTTCTTCTTGCTTATAGTAATGACTCTTAAAACTATTTTTCGAGTCGGGCCCTTAGTAAAATCAAAAATATCCTGTCTTAGTAAATATAGTGTATCTTTCGTTCTGAATGGGCACCGACTCCAATATAGTTTTAGCAGTCATTACCATAAGCAAGAAGAAGTAGGTAATTTCCCACTGTATGTACTGTCGGTGCCCATTTAGAACGAATAGTGCGACATTTTAGTAAGGGCCCGACTCCAAAGATCATAAGCAAGAAGAAGTAGGTACTGAACAATTTTATTTTTTACCGTTTGAGGTCGGTTCTATTTTTTTGTTAAAAACTTTATTTATTTATTATATTATTATTGTGTTTACTCTATACACTGTTAAATTGTTTAACTGCGTTCTGAAAATAAAATAAAATTAACAAAGTGCGGAAAGATACGCTGTAGTTAAATTTGTTACTTGAAAATGGATGAAAGTATTCGTAATTTAACAAATGCGTTCTTGTTGGGTACTTTATTAATGAGGTACTTGAAACATTGCGTCTTTTCCGATTTAAATGTAAATAATTTGTAGTTTCGTATCGTTTGTGGGCAGCCGATATATTTTAAACAGGTTTTTTAAACTTTCAGACACGATTATTATATTTCACAGAGAAATATTTCGTCATGTTGGGACCGCAAAAATAATATTGCAATCCTTCTTATATTTCACTTCCCTTGACTTCCCTTGCTATTATATATGTATATATATGTATATATATGTATATGTACAAATGTATTATATATATTATTTTACAATATAAAACATCTTTTAAATATAATGGTTAATCCTCTTCTCTTTCTCACTACTCTTTCCACCTGCCAACAAATTCTCACCATACACCATGGGTTGACTGGGAGAGAATGCCACTAGGCATTAAGTCCGCCCATTGTTAGCCTAGTTTTTGGTAAACAATTGAAGCATAAATAAATAAAAAATAAAAAAATTGGAAAGGCCTGGAGGGCTACTCTAAGCGCGATGATCCTAAGCTACTTCACCACGCTGATAATACTAAAACTGGAACTAAACAGGGTAGTACTAGTACCCTCTAAACAGCTCCAATCCAGCGCCGCGTGTACGACAGGGTGCACTTCATTTATACTACTCGGTCAAGTTTATATAACACCTGGGCTATTCTGTATGCATCCGTCCGTAAGTACTAACATTTTCAGAATCATTTTTTATATATTTCGACAGTTTTTTTTCATGAACTTATAAGATCAGCGTTTTCATTGATAACATTAAGCCACTGAATTAATAATATTGCTAGAATTTCGTCAGCCTTTCTCAAAAATGAGGCCCGAAAATTAACGAAGTTTCGTATACGGGCATACGTAATAGCCTTCTTTGATCGTGTCGTACCCTCTAAACGACTCCAATCGCCGACGTGTGCATGACAGACAGAGAAACAGCCGTCTGTTCTCTGTAATTTGCAGCACTTTCGGCTCTTAACCAGGTAACGTTATTTCTGGCCAGTAATGGGCCATGATTGGCAGTGATTGATTTGTGCCGTTTTGAACAAGGTTTCGGGTTATGGTGAAGAATTGACTACGTACCTGATTGTTGCTGATTGATATTTTTTTTCAATGTCTTTACGTCTTAAAGTGAAAGAGTGTCAAATAAAACATTATGAGCTAGAGAACTTCTTGTCAGAGTTCCGTACCCGAAGGGTGCCAACGGGACCCTATTACTAAGCCTCTGCTGTCCGTCCGTCTGTCCGTCTGTCTGTGATCTGGCTGTATCTCATGAACCGTGATGGCTAGACATTAGAAATTTTCACAGATGATGTATTTCAGTTGCAGGTATGACAACAAATACTAAAAATAGAATAAAATGAATATTTAAGGGGTCTCTCATACAACGAACGTGAATTTTCTGCAGTTGTTTTTATAGAAGGTACGAAACGACTTTCACATGTCCGGTTTTTGTTTTGCGTATCTGTGACAGTGGCTAGGACATTATACTGCCACCTGGAGCATCTTACAGAACGGGATGATGAAAGTATATTTGTCTAAAGAGATTTAGACATAGCTCATCTATACAGTCATGCCACAGACAGAATGACAAATGAATAAAAAGACAGCCAAGCCTTAATATTTCTGGGTCAAAAAACTGATGTTTTATGAAAAACGGTATATTGTTGACTGGGAATTGTAAAGACTGTTCCTACTAATGAATTGTAGCAAGTAGGTAAAGGCCTAACAATCAGTACCCCATCAGTGCCTCCCTAATCTACTAACATCAGCCCGAGTAGTATAGTCATGTAACATCTCGGTGAGGCAAATCATCGTAATGGCCGGTTGCCGTGGCCTCCGGGGGACATCAATCCGCTTCAAACTACTTAATTCTGGTCATTACACGCACGAGGCATATCCCTTTCAAAACTGCCCATTTCGGAAAGATTGTAATGTGTTGTATTCGCGTTTCATCAGTATTACATCTGATCGCAAAACTTTGAAGTCGATTTTAGAAAATTGCAGTTTACATTTTTTCTTTTTTTTTTTTTCAATGGAGTAGCAGACGAGCATGCAGGCCACGTGGTGTTAAGTGATCGTTGCAGCCCATGGACATCAACATACAACCACAAGCATAGGTAAGTCTTGTCTGAGGTCGTATGCAGTTGCGCTTGATGTACATTTTTGTAATTGTGTTAGGTATAATTATTTTTTTCTCCTTTATATTTTTTTATCTTTGTAATATTTGCATACCACAAGAAGCTAAATATGGCCAACTGAATATACACAACTTTTATAAACACCCATATTTGTGCAAATAAAAGTGTTTGTCTTTGTTATTTTATGGTCTGCTCTGAACCCAAGACCTTCAAACGGCAGTCCGGCATTGCATCATACGGGAAAATTCAACTTATGTATCAGTCACTTCCTTATTATTCTTCCGATCCTCTGAAATCATTAGAAATTTCGTTCCATATATTTTTGTACTGTTTTTTATACAATAGGTAAATAAAATTTCTATTTTGGTTCCTTAAGCTTGCAAAATTATCTAATACCTTTAAACGAGCAATTCTTGTATGTATCTAAATATATTTTTTGAATCTCGGAAACGGCTCCAAAGATTTTGACGAAATTTAGTACCCTGGTTTCGGGGATGATAAGAAAAGTCGATCCAGCAAATTTTTATTGATAGAAATAGTCGTTTTATTTAATGTTTATGCCGTTAAATACAAAATTACTCTTACTGACATCTATTGGAGAATATTAATAATACTGTGGCGTAGAAAGCCGTCAAATGTCGACCGTCAAACCGCCCTTCAAACAAATGACAATGTCGATATGAAAGACCTCTATAAAAAAATTGTCAATGGTATTAAAGCTTTCTTGGTCGAATGGTTACGAAAGCTAACTACGGACTAGAGACCCGGGTTCAAACCTCAAGTAGGCAAGTTGCGTTTTTTAATTTTGGAACTTTTTTTTTATTGGGAGCTAGGTATTTCAAAAGGCTTTGTTAAGTAACACTAAGCCAATGAATGTTTTGCTTTAAAATAACCCAAGAAAATCAATTGTTTCTATCCGAGCAACGCTCGGGCGATACTGGCTGTTTAAATTCAAGACGCAACTAGGTCTCAGGATACCTATTACCTTTAGATGCCAACGGTTTCCGTTATCCAAGAAAGCCTAACCACTTATCCTATTATCAATTTTATTACATAACTTCTGCACGGCGGACTTTAATGACTTTGCCTTCTTCCTTAACGGCGACATAAAAACCTTGCCGTTTGATAGTAGATAATATAAACGCAATTTAATTTTTATCTCCTGACTAAGCAACTCAACATTATAAAGTGTGGTTGTACTATTAGTGATATCTTTTTCCTATTAATTTTATGTTTTAAAAGGTGTTGTTGAATATTTTATACGTTTTAGATAGCAGAACTTGTAATACTAGATACGTTCGGTTTTAGTATCGACAAAATGTCCATCTTTGATAACAAGATAATAAAACTTTAATTACGTCTACTAAAAGCATTACACAATACAGCAGCTTGCACATTGAAGATAGCGCTTTGATAAAATAAATAAAATTAAGGGTTATTTAACATGATATAAATATCATCTATCACCTTTAAACGAGCAATTTTTGTATACCTAAATATTTTTTTTTTGAATCTTGGAAACGGCTCCAACGATTTTGATGAAATTTAGTTCCCTGGTTTCAGGGGTGATAAATCGACCAAGCTAGGTTTTATTTTTAGAAATTTTTAATTATTAAAAATTATTTTCAGCGATAATCAACCTAAATATAAACTAAAAAACCCGACATCTATTGGAGAGTATTAATAATATTGTGGCGTAGAACGCCATCAAACGCCATCCGTCAATCCGACGTTCAAAGAAATGACAATGTCGATTTGAAAGAGCTCTATAAAGATTTCGTGCATTGAATTAAAGCTTTCTTGGCCGAATACGTTACGTGGACTTACTACTGCGGAACTAGAGACACGGGTTCAAAACCATATTGCATTTATTTTTTATTTTTTGTGATTTTTTTTATTGGGAGCTATTTCAGATGGCGTTGTTAAGTCACACTAAGCAAATGAGTGTTTCGTTTGAAATTAAACCAAGAAAATAAATCAGGGACGCAGCCCGCTTCTTCATGGTAGCATGGAAGCAGACGGTGCGCTGCAGAAACAGAAATTTTCTAAACATTGAAACCTAAATTAAATTAATGACGAAGTACCCTTACTAATAACCGTAACAGGCTCCCTTGTATTTTATAATCTGTAGTACTGAATTAGGAATAAATTAGAAGCCCACTCAATTCCGACCACAAGGCACCAAAAAGCTTTAATCTTCAGGAAATCGAATATTCTCGAACGTACAATTTGTTTTTTAATTTGCCGCCGAAAAAAGTGGCGTTGGCGGTGACGGCTTTCTTAGGGTCCTCGTAAATTTTTCAAAAGAGTTTTTAATCAGTCGTGAAGCGATTTATAAATTAAACAGGGGCGCGTTATGAAGAAATATCGCGGGGAAAGTGGATGTTTCCATTGTATTGGGACACAAGTTTATAACGATCAAGTCGGTAAAAAAATGTTTCTTCAAGTAAGAAGAGGAAGATTTAAAAAGATGTGTCTGTGCTGAAACACCTTCATAAAATCTTCTTGCTGTATTTTTAAGTTTTATTTTATTACAAAGCACAGTAGTATTAATACGAATAATATAATATGCCTTTATTTTTGCGCAATAAAGTAAGTAGTTCTAAGTTGGTATTGTAAAAAAATACCTTTCATTTTTTGTAGGTACACAAAATTTAAGGCACTTTAATTACTCTGGGACTTTAGATTGAGACGATTCTACATTGGGACTGAGTTGCGTTAAATCATAATAATTTAGCAATATAAATTTACTTGAATTTACTTTATGCTTCTGAGTTGCGAATTTTTTTAATTTGTTGCAGTTTTTGTATATACGTAATATTCCAAATCTAGGCACATGTGAGGTTCAAATAAGTAAACAATATTTCTTGTCTATTATCTTCATGTGTATGGTACAAACATTTCATACACAAAAATCTTTAAAAAATATCAGACAAAAATTAAGCAAACGTATCTTACTGAACAAATTTTTACTTATTTATTTATTATAGATCACCAACATACTGTAAACAGTGAGATCACAATTTATACAATAAAGTGTTACTGTTTGAACACCAGTACAAAATTATTGGTGACGACGACATACTAAGCGTTACACGAATTAATTGAAGCTAAAATTAAATAGTATTAGTAATATATAATATTTATATTAATATCAAATGGGTATAACATTGTATTTACATAGTATAACAGATTATTTATTTACATTTACATTATAGATAATTAACAATTCAATTCAATTCACTTTTAATTCGATATTCGAAAATTACGCCACTATAATCTAGCATAGATAGTGAAAAGTCATTCTAATAATATTATTAGATCTAATGGTACGGGTCTGAGTTCAATTTCGATATTTAAAACAGCGCACTAAACAAAAGTCAATGGAAACCCGCCGCAGACAAGAAATATTGCCGGGAAGGATCTCCCGCAAAAAGCTCGCGAATTTCCTCATCAATTATCATTATTAGGGGCGCCGTAATTGAGTTTTATAAATGGCGGCTGTCATACTGCCTTGACTGTCGACTGAGACGTGTGGTCGGGTTCAGACTTTAGATCTGATAAAATGATATTATGAAGCAAATGTATTCAGTTAAGCGCGACGTGCACGGCAAAGTTTTCTTTCGTCGATTAGTGTAATACGGCAGATTGATGATAGTTTTTTTTTCTTCAACCTTTTTATGTCTTGCTGTCTATGCTTGGCACAGGTCTTCTCTCACAATAAAGAGTGATTTAGGCCACCACGCTGACCAAGTGCGGATTGGTGGACGTTATGCTTTCGAGAAATTATGAATTTCTCTCAGGCATGCACGGCGATGGAGAACATCGTAATCAATTAAATATCACGATATTTTTCATCACCGTGGAGTAGCGATAAATGCGCACATTACAAATTTCTTTGTCAGAGGTGCGCGTCGAGGATTTGAACCCGGTATCGGTCGCATTGGAGACCGCGGTCTATTACCACTCGAACATCGCTGCTCTGATTATACTTAGTGGCGTGATATTCTACATTTCTTAACTACAACCCACTTTGTAATTATTTCACTGCTGGGCATGTGTATATCCCCATGATTGGGTTATTTGGAGCGTACTCCACCATGCCACTCCAATGCGGTTTGGTGGAGATGCAGGTTACTGACCAACCCGCTGACGGATGTTTTCAAACCGCGCATAAAGCCTTCAACAAAGTTTAACATACATACTCCGACGTATCGCGTATTTTCGATTGTTCATTTTGTAAATTTGAAGAAATGTAAAGGGTGTTAACTTTAAATAGCACCAAATACTTTAAATCGTACTATATTCTCGATAACTTTACTATAGAGTCCACCAACCCGCATTGGAGCAGCGTGGTGGAGTAAGCTCCAGTCCTCCCCAATAATGGGAAGAGACCCGTGCCCAGCAGTGGGACGCAAAAAGGGTTGCAGCCTTACTATAGAGTTATGTATCCACAAAAAGAAAGATCAGAACAGGGGTCAAAAATGTGCAGGAATATGTACGATATATCGATTATCGATTTTACAAGTAGACCTCCTCGTCTATCTATAGATCTATCGATCTCGGCGGCTCTAGCGGTCTCGGCAAAAGGAGTACAGGCCGCCCTCCAATCAGGACTGATGACCTAAAGAAAGCAGGAAACTGCTGGATTCAGAAGGCGCAGAACCGGGAGGATTGGCGAACGTTAGGGGAGGCCGATGTCCAGTAGTGGACTATGAAGGCTGATGGATGGATGAATGAATTTAGCGGTCTTGTATGTTATGAAGCATAGATTCAGATGCCTAGCTGTTAGTAGGCAATCAGTTCCACTGATACTAAAGGCTTACCTAAGCCCCATTTCATGTACAGTCCAGTACATAACACTAACGGACGTCAATTACAATCGTAACCTTATCGTACCTACGGACACCTCGTCCTCCATTTAACGGTTATAGCGTTGTAAATTCAAGTTATTGTTTCAGTAGTTAATATTAACTGTTATTGCTCGGACGTCGTCAGACTGATAAGTGACTATAAAATCCGAGATGTAGGATTGGATGGAGGCGGTAGCGTCAATAGATTTTGAGGATTCCTTGTCGTCAAATATCGTCAACTCGTATAATAGAACTTTTTTTTAATGGAGTAACAGACGAGCATGCAGGCCACGTGGTGTTAAGTGACCGCTGCAGCCCATGGACATCTACATACAACCTCAAGCAAGCATAAGTAGGTCTTGTCTGAGGTCGTATGCAGTTGCACTGCTACTCCGGAGGCTTGTGGTCACCTCATGTAAGTATGTGTGGCCGGCAACTGCACCTTTCCACCGAAACACAATAGAGTTGGTTCACGGCAGAAGTGGGTGCAGCGGTGGTACTTCCCCGGGCGAACCATGATAGTTCTACCACCCACATAACTTGCTTTGATTTACAGTAGCTACTTATACAACACCACAGCATTTCCTCTTGAAGCCATTCGGTAACAATTCGGTGAGAAGTTGCGATTCGTAGTCACACACCATTAGCATTCACCACGTTAGTCGGAATTGAGATATTAAATTTATAAAATAAATATTTTTTTTAACTACAAAGCCAGGGTACGTAACGTAAGATGTACCCTTTTCGACTTTTTTCGCCTGCGTCCACCTCTGGTTACCATTTTTTAAATCGGTGTAAACCTTCAAAAAGTAAATGCCCATAAAACATCACATGTAAATTTCGCAATAATTCCTCCGAAACCATTAAAGAAGATAATATGCGGCATGTATGTCTTGAGTTTTGTTCCCCGATTTAAGAGGTCGTTGCTGATGGTCTGACGTGGTCTAGTAGCTTTTGTTCATGTATTTGTGTGTGTGTCTATGGACCAGCAATGAGCGTAACAACACACCTAATCTGACTGCGAGCTACTGTCAATATAAAGTATCGCCTCCGTATCAGAAAGCTCGTACTCGATGGCTCGTGAGATTTATAAGGCGCTTGGAAGATTTCAGAGAAACCGCTATCCCTGAGTTACGGCGTCCAGTTATAGCGGTGTTTACTCATTCGATTGCTGTCACGGTAGTTACTCTACGGAAATATTCTTTGTTACAGATGTTCTATGTCACGAAGTCCAGTTCTGGCTGTGCATGGTGCACTTTTGAAACGTTAGGGGTCATCCATAAATTACGTCACACCTTAAAGGGGGGAGGTGATATCACCAGAATGTGATATTGTGTGACAAAGGGCAGGGGGGGGGCAAAGCTTTGTGATGTCACATGTTAAAATTTAAAATACTCAAACGCGAAATTCATATGTGAACAAAAAACTTTAAATATTTACGATCTCAATCTATTTTTATTAATACTTTAGCATTCTGAAAATGAAAATAACTGTTTTATTTTGATTATTTTTAAATACATGCACAAAATTAGAAAATGTGTGACGACACATCAGGGGGGGGTCCTGAAATTCGTGTCACGTAATTTATGGATGGCCCCTTAGCAAAGAAATCTGAAAAGTAATAAATCCTTTAAAAGATATTAAGTCACTACGTACGACTCTTCTACGTTTAGTTATCATGCTCTGGACACTGAGCGCTCTTGAGGTTAGGTTCACACTAAAACAATACGCCTCACAACATTCGTAGACGAACGGACTTCGTGAAATAGAATATCCATACCATAGTTACTGTTACTTGACTGCAATCCTTTTTGCGTCCCACTGCTGGTACGGGTTCGTTCCCATTATATTGGGGTGGCTTGGAGCTTACTTCACCACGCTACTCCAATGCGGGTTGGTGGAGCTTTTCTTGCTTTTGTAGAAACGATGCAATGACGAAGCAATGATGAGTAAACTAAAATTGTATCTGAATTTTTTTATTTGTGAATAGAGTTACACTTAGTACAAAAGTTTTATTAACGTGTTCTTACGCTAACATAGGCTATACTTATTTCGCACACATAACTGAAGAGACCTGGAACTTACTCTACTGTGCTGTTCCAATGCGGGTTAGTAGGATAAATATTAGTGGCCTAGTCAATTCGGCGTCAGATATTTCAAACTCCGACTACTATGAATCTATAGCTGACTTAATACAGCTGAAATTCACGAAAAAATAAATTAAGAAAACTTGATGTAAATCTAATAGCGTTAAATAAATTTTCATTTAAAATCCCCATTTTTAAACAAAGAAACGTCAGGGGCTCGAAACAATTTGTCATGGCGACGATAAATCAAATAAATTAATAAACGGGACTTAGAAACAGTTGCGTACAAACATCGTGGGCTAATTAGGCCCAGAACGTTATACTCGTCGGCGAAAAAACGTTATGACAATGAAAAACGACCAGCTGAGTATTCTTTCAAATTAATTCTTAAGAGGCGGCTATTTGTCTTCACGGGAACATTAAGGAGCTTACAAACAGACTGTGGCGTATGAAACAAAACGTTGGTCCAGAACACGTGACTTTTATTATAATCTTATAGATACAGTAGATAAATGTAATAAATAAAAATATGTAGTGTACTTTTTACATCACAAAAAATGTGACTAAATATTTTGCAAGGATTTTCTTGTACCATAAAAAAAATCTTCTTAGCAAACTTTATGATTTTAGATGAACGAGAGAGCACCTTATAGATTTTAAACCCTTGTAACTAGCTGTATCTTCTCATAGCTGAGATGTCAGATTTAGAAAACTCTAAAGATTTTAGATCTGAGTATTTAATATTTAATCTTGATACCTCCTCGATCGGCTGACAAAACCGGATCTTCACTGAGAGAACAGAAGAATAACAATTTTTTTATGTTTTTTTGTAATAAATAAAAAATAAAAAAAATAAAATTCACTGTGCTGCTTTTTAATAAACTGTGAACGTCATTTATGGTCTGCTTTGAGTGCACAATTCTGAGTTGAACAAAAGAGCAGACGGAGAACAAACTTTACATAAATAGGATAACTAACAAGAATTAAAATGTAATTATTCGATACCAATTGTTCTTAAACCTCGATTGTAAGTCCTCAAATACGGCTGAACATACATGAATAAATTGAAGCCTGGCTCCTTTGCAATAAATGAATAACTTTAATATTATCAGGGCTCTTGAAAACTGTGATGTAAGGAAAACCAAAAATCTACCGTTACAAAAAAGGTCACTTATCTTTATTTTTCTACACATAAAATCTAATGATTTCCCTTTTTATCTGATGTTTCTAAGTGCCGTTATTATTGAGATATAAAAAGTACCTTTTTGAAATAATTTAACAAATTCTATTTACAAATAAACCTGTTTATTCTGCGTTCAATATTCAAATTCAAATACAATATAAGTTTGAAGTAGGCAATTTAACATCCCCATCATTAATTATTTTCAGAGGACGCCTCGCCACTCCTGCACAGGCCTTTACAAAATGAAGAGCGAGTAAAAAAAGCTACAAGATATATTCGACTTAATAGGTTAACTTTTCATCTCGCCAACGAATTAACAGCCCTCGTAAATAAACACTGATTAATTACCGGCATTCATTATGAAAAAAGGTTGCGCTCCTCTGGCGCGGCGTTTAGATTGTATAGCTCTATTTATAAATGGTGCTTTATACATCAAATAATGTTATGTTATTTTATATAGGACATCCATGAAGAACCTGAACTGAAGAAACTGAAATTTTTTTTTTGGTCTATCAGAGCGAAAAAAATAATCGGATTAGAGACATCTGGACTCGAATCGGATCTTCTGGTTTTGGGATCGCCCGATTGTCACCTGATCAACAAATACAAATACAAATCTGATCTATTGCACACTAAAAATTCAAGAGTACAGCATTAAATATATTGTACAATACAGTGTAGACAAACAATTCTTGATCAACCAAGATTATTATAATCTTATAATGAGAATTTGCCTTCTTTATAAAAAAAATATAAAAAGGTCTTCAGACAGTACCTATACAAATATCATTTTCAGGCATTTTAAGTCAACTTGGTTTTTTTTTTTCATTTCTCATTCCATCGTACGTCACATGTACCATTCTATTACGAATCATCAAATATTTTTATAATCTTCTCTTAAACACTTTTTTTTATAATATACATCTATAACACATAATTCACAATGCATCTGTAAAAATAAACGACTTAGATTATGAGCAAACAATATACGCACATAGTATAAAGTAATTCATAACAATAAAATAGTAAATAAAGCGATACACATTCATTAACACAACTCATCTGTGCGTTATCAATAGAAATTATGTCACACCATTAAACACTGATAACTGCTAAATATATTAAGTCATTCACACGACTTATCGAACTGTCGCATAGTTGATTGTCGTTAGATGAAATGTGACGGTTGGGAGGTTGATAATGAAGTCAGGAGAGTGATTTATTTTGCACTGGCTTTAACCCGTCGTAACACTTAGTTCTATGGAGATCATAATATAGCAAAAGTAAGGTGCAATTTACGTAGATGTTGAATTAGGAGTATTTTATGAGTAAATTTATGCACTATAAAATATGCAATTAGATTATTTTTACACTTTTAATTGCACCGAGGGCCCTAACTGTGTCTGTACAAATCTTGTAAGAGATTTGAAAAAAAAACATAGTTTATATAATGAATCTAACACCACATATACAAGGTAGAGAGTAAGTTTCTTCAGGTTAATTAAGTTTATTTTGTTAATGCATAAACTAAAAGTACGATGAATTAGAACACTGCTCAGTTTCAGCAGGAGATTTTATTAAGGACATTTTATCCATAAAAAGAAATTTTCAGATAAATAATATTAGGTAAAAGTTTCTTATATAATAATCCTATATCCACCTACATTTGGACATCTTTTTCTCGTCACCTGACATACCAATTTGTGTTTATTTTTATCCGTCTCATATTTCCTTCAAACAAAGACTGAAAATCCAAAGTGATTTAATAAGCAATGTGGACGCGCCATCAAACATATCAATTTTAAAGTGTCTCTTTAAAACTTCAGGACTGTTTCCAACTTGCAGTAGACACATCTTTGAATAGGACATAAATAATAAATGATGTAGCGAGAAACACTCCACTTGTCGCGACTTACGTTCACTTTAAAGTATTACGAATAACTTAGTCCGTGTTCGTTGGTTTTTTCTAACTATTTTAACGTTGATTTTTAAGAAATAATTAAATTTTGGGAGTTAGGAAAAATTAATCCGACACCTAAAATTTGAAAACAATACAAAAAACTAGTAGATATTTACATATAAATAACGTAATTATTATAATTTGGTATATGGAATAATATTTTTAATGCAATTTGACTTTTATTAATTTGAATAAAATGTAAAAATCATCACAATAACACTTTAATTTTATTATGTACCTTATACAGGTGAATCATAAGGAAGGGAAAATATAATATTCGTATTATATATATTATTTTATGTTAAACACTCTATTATCTGAAACTTGGCCGCAATAAATTCTGAATATCACCGAGCAGAACACTCCATAAACGTGACTAATGGTTCGCTTTAAACTGCGCTCTTGTGTGTAGCTCCTTGTTTTTGTACTTACACAATAAAAACGATTATTAGAAGAGAGTAATTTTTTTTCATGTAAATAATTATTAAGTGAACGGCTTTACAACGCGTTTAATTTCTCGATTGGTTTCAGACCATACGGTGCAGATCCTTGATCATGCGCCATCGCATTCATCATTCACCTTCTTTTTTCGTCACACCGATTTTTTTTATTTGAATGGAGAGGTTCGGGCTGTATCAGCGCAGGGTACTTCAAATTATGTACATTGTCTGTATCCATAGCCAGATTAAAGATTGCCGTCCAACCCGATAGCCTTGAAGAAGGCTAAGATTTTGTTGAGTATGGGCTTCCCTAGTTGAATAGTGCGTTTGTGGTTTAGTGCACGACATTTTAAAAAGCGGCGGCGTTGTGTCTCGGTCTTCTGCCCACAATATCTGCACGTGTCAGTTGAACATATGCACATATGTCTGTATGCACATATGTCTGTACAGTGTCCAGTAAGGACACCGAATACGTACTGATACCTTAAAAGTTAATTTCGACTTTCAGTTAGGATGTTATCTTCTGAAACTTGGCCGCAATAAATTCTGAATATCGCCGTGCAGAACACTCCATTAAGCGTGACTAATGGTTCGCATGAAACTGCGCTCTTATGCGGAGTATTGTAAATCCTTGTTTTTGTACTTATACAAAAAAAACTGTTTTATGTACGCCAGTCCTTTCGGAATGAAGGAAATACTGATTAATTTAATAGAAAGTACCAGATTAGTGTCATATATAATATGTTTTAAAACGAAAACTCAATATCCAAAAAACATTAATTATACCATTTACCACACATCTGATACAGTTATATCGATAGCCTCGACAGCCTCCGTGGCGTAGTGGGATGAGCCGACTGCAAAGCGTGAGGTCGTGGGTTCGATTCCCACCCAGGACAAATATTTGTGTGATGAACATAACTATTTGTTCTGTGTCTGGGTGTTAGTTTATCTATTTAAGTATGTATTTAGAATTATATAAGTATGTTTATCAGCTTTCTGATTACCATAGTACAAGCTCTGCTTAGTTTGGAATCAGATGGTGTTGTGTGAATTGTACAAAGATATTTAAGATATAAATCAGCACAGATAGTGTACTAATTTCTGACTTTCAGTTAGAATAATCTGAAACTTGGCTGCAATATATTCTGAATATCGCTCAACAAAACAGTCCATTAAACGTGACTAATGGTTTGTGTGAAACTGCGCTCTTATGAGAAGGAGCATTAGGTCCTCATTTTTGTGCTTATGGAATGAAATTTCTTTTATGTATGTCATTATTTATACGATATTTGCCTATAAAATAAAATGTTTAATATAATATCCAATCACCTGTTCCTCACTAACTCAATTTAAAAAAAACTATATTACTCCAGTTATCGTCTCTCGTATCTCAGGCTTTAAAATACAGAACGGATAGCATTTAAGTTATTGTTAACTTTCAGTCAGGTTATATAAATTGTAAATACAACCGCGCCGACCATTCCATTTAACGTGACTGATGGTGTGCGTGAAACTGCGCTCTTCTAAATTATTCTAATTTATTAAAGCATTAGTGTAACATAATACAGACAACCTAATCATAAATACAATCAATAACACAACTCTACTTGATAATGCATTTGAATTCATAAATTGTATCCAGAATATATGTATTTGTTATTTTATGAATTCTGTATATTGATATATGTATATCAGTATATCAATATAATTTTATACCTAATATAAATAAATATAAGTGAATAAATATTCCATAAACAAATATAATATACATACTGTATAATTTACTAAGTATACGATTTGTTCTTTAGTGGAACATGTGGTGGCTTCAACAATAGTAATAGACTTTTTTAAAGAAATTATCTATATTCTTATGCACACATTATTGATACAAAAATTGACATTGAAATAAATTAAGTTTTTAACAAAAAAATAGAACCGACTTCAAACGGTAAAAAATAAAATTGTTCAGTACCTACTTCTTCTTGCTTATGGTAATGACTCTTAAAACTATCTTTGGAGTCGGGCCCTTACTAAAATGTCGTACTATTTCGTCTTTTCGTCGTATTTTGTCGTTCCAAATGGGCACCGACAGTACAGACAGTGGGAAATTACCTACTTCTTCTTGCTTATGGTAATGACTGCTAAAACTATATTGGAGTCGGTGCCCATTCAGAACGAAAGGTACACTATATTTACTAAGACAGGACATTTTTGATTTTACTAAGGGCCCGACTCCAAAAATAGTTTTAAGAGTCATTACCATAAGCAAGAAGAAGTAGGTACTGAACAATTTTATTTTTTACCGTTTGAAGTCGGTTCTATTTTTTTGTTAAAAACTTAATTTATTTCACTCTTTTTAGAAATTTTAATAATTCTGCACATATGTATAAGCATTATTGGAAATTTTTGCACTTAACTACTAAACGATAAAGAGATAACTTTTATAATCATGTTTATCTAAGAGTCATCTTATAGCCTGAAAGAATACTACTATCAGTCCACTTGAACGTATAAATTAATTAAAGAATTTGCTCTCAGCTCCTAACCGTTGAGGAGTTGTACCTTCAATCATCAGCTTAGCAACATGAGGTGATAATTACCGGACATCAATATTTGTATTATGTTAAAACATTTGACTAAAAGAATGTGTGTGCCTATTAAGTTTCAGTGTTTCCCTCGATTTCCCTAGTATCACATCATCAGATTTTGCAATGGTGACAGTTGGACCACCTCAGGAATGTAAGATTTCCAACAAAAAACATTTATTGAAAGAGTTTGCTCTCAACTCCTAACCGTCATAGTACCTTCCATCATCAGCTCAGCAACATGATATGATGATAATTATACACAAATACCTGTTTTGCTTTAGTAAAAATCATTTGTTGTGCTATAAAATTTGAATGTTCCCTTCGATTTCTCTGGGATACCATCATCAGACTTTGACTTGGTGACAGTTGGACCACCTCAGGAATGTAAGATATCGAACAAAAAAACATTTATTGAAAGAATTTTCTCTCAACTCTTAACCTTCGTAGTACCTTCCATCATCAGCTGAGCAACATGATATGATGATAATTATACAAAAATGCCTGTTTTGCTTTAGTAAAAATATGAAAATCATTTGTTGTGCTATAAAATTTGAATGTTCCCTTCGATTTCTCTGGGATCCCCTCATCAGACTTTGACTTGGTGACAGTTGGACCACCTCAGGACTGTAAGATTTGGAATAAAAAACTATTTATTGAAAGAATTTGCTTTCAACTCCTCACTGTTGCAGTACCTTCCATCATCAGCTCAGCAACATGAGATGATGATTACTATGCACAAATATCTCTTATGCTTCAGAAAGTATAAGAAAATCAATGTGTGTGCCTATAAAATTTGAGAGTTCCCCTCGATTTCCCTGGGATCCCATCATCAGGTCCTGATTTGGTGACAATGGGACCTCCTCGGGAGTATAAGCATACGAACAAAAAAATAATTTTGAAAATCGGTCCACAAACGGCGGAGTAATCGGTGAACATATATAAAAAAAAATACATACAGCCGAATACAGTACCTCCTCCTTTTGGAAGTCGGTAAAAACAAAGATATTTTAAATAAAATTGACAATTAAAGGAAAACTAAAAATATCAAAATAAACGAAAAAGTATTATATTCTACAGAGGCTACAACACGATTATTGAGAATACTAAATACATAAATAAATGTTGTTTTGACTCTGTAGCGTTGGTTTGAAACCTACGACGCTTAGTATAAAAGAACAGCAGAATCATAATTATATATATATCTCTCTATCTATATATCTCTATAATCAATAAAGTGACTACTTTTTCGGTACGAGTGCTAAGACCTACTATTTCCGAATTCATTGTGAAAGTATCGTGAAAGTATAAGTATAAAGTGTATAAGTATGTGTAATAATGTGTAAATGTGTTATTACACACATTTAATTTTACACATTTAACCCTCGTATAAAAATGTTAGGGCTATCCAACCTACTTCCGTATCATTAGAGCCTCATTTCTATTTAAAATTATAAAAAAAACCTTTTATAGTGTAAGTACGCCTGTCACTATTCGCTGAGCAAACAGTTATCAATTTAATACACAAACATATTTGTATACATAGGTGCAAATTAGCTATCTATCGATTTAACTAAAAAAAAAAACTTGTTACTTTCCACAAAAATTTTAAATATTTTTACACATTACCATAAAATAGCAAGGATTATAGGTAATAGAAAGGTAGAGTAATAAAAATACTACTAAAAAAATAATCTACTTATTAAATATGACTTGCATTACAACCGGCATATAACAAAAATTAGAAATAATGTTACAGTCGTTAAGAAAGGCAAGAAAGTTAATTTTCCGGCGTCCAGTGCGGATATCTGGAAATTGGTCGCCATAAATTACGAATATTGCTGAAAAGACCACTCCATTTAACTTGACTAATGGTTCGCATAAAACAAAGCTCTTTTCACATTTTTTGTAAGTAACTTTAAGATTCATGTTGTAGTTTTATTTGTTCAAAGATCGCACGTCCTGTTATTAAATGAGCATGTGATAATCATTTCTAAAATTTGAATAGTCATATATTTTAACGTATCTTCTGTGTCAAGTATAGATGATAAATATTTATTAACTAAACTTGCGCACTTTTGCACGTCTAAAAAGTGCCTATGAATTTTTTTTATTGAAAATTTTAAAAGAAAACATCAAGTTTTGTAAATGTAACAACGAAATACAGTAAATGATCATAGAATAAAATAAAACCGTTTTGCATTCCAACAAAACGGTTATTATGTGTGTGAAAAAACACACAGCATTTGTTGAAGAAGCGTCTAAAGATTTATCCTATAAAGCCAGAAAATATTGTACTTTACCTCATTATTCCTTGGTCTGTATGTACCTGTCTCTTTCACACAGCAGCGCGCGGCCATTTTCCAAGATGCCAAGCCTGACATTTGTCAATGTCAAATCATAGTCGGTTCACCAGCAAGCTCCTTGCTCAAATGCTGTGTGTTTTTTCACACACATAATAACCGTTTTGTTGGAATGCAAAACGGTTTTATTATATGTGTTTCCAAAACACACAGCATTTGTTGAAGACCTGTTTGTGATCTGCTGGGGGAAGTATACAATTAAATGCTATGTTGAAAAATAATCATTCAATCTTCAATTTCAATCAATCAATCTTGTTTCAAACATTTTGAAATATTTAGAGTAATAAAATTAATGAACATATTACTATGTTAACAAAAAGCTGACAAACTAAAGAACAACAATAACAACTTTCTGCCAATAATCTGAATTCAACAGAAAATATATTTATAAAGCTTCTGCCTTTTAATAGTATTTTTAGGAAAAGGATTGCAAATAATAATTAAAACACTAAAAGTGAGATCAATTGATTTGATTTGAGTGAATTGATCACACTACAATATTAAGGCTCTGTGCCTTAAAGGCATTAAGTTTTTGGACATTAATTAAGTGTAGTGTACTGTAGCATATATTTACTTTTACGTGTAGCACCTGCTACTCTGCTACAACCTATTTTTAAGAGTTTCAGAACCCCTCCAATTATTCTCCTCAGAATCTCATCAGTTGGTCTATTTTCTAAGCAACTCCTATACACAATAACAGACATACTGTACACTACCAGGAACTGCATTTATGCCAGCTGCTTTAAAAAATGTTTTTGATCCAACCAGCTATCATAATGGGAATAGCTGTTCTTTTATTAAAATAAACAGACTAATTAGATCAGGTTTACTGAACCAAAACTTTGCTTCAGCAACCATCCCGACTGTCAACTGTTAGTATTATCTGTTTTAGATACAAACTTGCCAATGCATGATCTGATTATTGCTTAGCTTTCTTTTTATTTACCTTCTGATAATTTTAATAGGTTAAAATCATGAATTCTACAACTAGATCTTATAAAATATTACCTTATAGCTATATCAAATAGCCACCTTGAGACCACTTAAGCCAATTAAAGATCAGCTGTGTTTCAAGTTTGCATCAAAAAAGCTTTACTAGATACAGCTTTCAAAACTTAGTACACATTTTTTTTATTGCTGTGCTTGATGCTGTAGATCTACGTTAAATGTAGAAGTATTTTTCTATAAGTAAACTTGTCTTCCTAAATATAGTAATTATAACCAAAAAACTAGTTATCTCAATGCTCCCTGGCATTCATTCTAGGCAACATTATTGTGCACACAATACCCAATATCTGATTGAGCTTAATACAAGTAAAAATTCAATAAAATGAATAAAAAGATGTTGAATCTCACCAACTCTTCTTTGGAAAATCCATCTCTGCTGAGGTCTAGTGAGCTATCTGATCTGCCCACCCCAACTCTCCATGCTGGAATATACAGCTTTTCCACCTGAGGTGGGGGCCTCCCAGTAATGAGGTTTATCAGGTTCTTGTTCAAATTTATTATTGGATATAGCTCTTCTAGAGCTCTCGTCTTTGAATCTGTTAGAACCTCGGAATCAGATTTGGTGGTGGGTTTTACCTACCCAAGCTTGTAGTTCCAATAACGACTGAATGCGTCGTAAAAAATTGGCTGACCCATCTCTGCAGTCCAGCGTTACATAGTGGTGTATGACCACGCTTGCCCAATCGTAAAAAATTGGCTGACCTATATCTGGAGTCCAGCGTTACATAGCGGTCTATGACCGCGCTTGCCCGACAAGCTTAATAATCAACTTCAGGTACGCCCCAACTTTTGCAAACGGCCTCCGAGGCCGGGGGCAATATATGCCATTCCGGCATATGTAGGTCTGTTTCGAGATTGGCGGTCGGCTATGCCGTTGTATCTCCCCGAGAGGTACGCCGCCCAGAGCATGATATTCAAACGCTCTGTCAATTCCAATAGCTTCCATGTCAGGTTAAGCAGGGCTCGTGTGATCGGGCAAATCCCTGTACATTCAGAAAGATAATTCCAAATATCAGCTAAGAGTGTCCTGTTGTCTTACTGCACTATTACATGTAAGTTCTCCAGGAACCTTTACTGACGACTTATGGCACCATAATAAAATATTGTGAACAACTCTTTGAGGTTCATGTACCAGGTGCCCTGCCCCTGTGGTGTACTAACCATGTGCCTGACATGTATTTTCTATTCATGTGAGCACTCCAGCTCGCATCCGATGCGTCTGTAGTGAGTGGCTCACTTCTTGTGCAGAACCACCGAGCTGTGGTATATGGCGTTCCGCCACCAAGATAATCTATCTTGCTGCACTAAAAGAGGAATCTTCCTCTTTACTGGAATTGATTAAGGCCTCTTAGAAGCTCTGCATATGTATTCGCCATTCATGTGAGCACTCCAGCTCGCATCCGATGCGTCTGTAGTGAGTGGCTCAGTTCTTGTGCAGAACCACCGAGCTGTGGTATATGGCGTTCCGCCACCAAGATAATCTATCTTGCTGCACTAAAAGAGGAATCCTCTTTACTGGAATTGATTAAGTCCTCTTAGAAGCTCTGTATATGGCAACAATGCAGTCACTCTTTTTGTGTGGTTAAACTTGCAAAATCAAGTAACCCTAGTAAGTACATCAATGTACTTCAAACTATTAAAATAGTTGATATTTTCAACTTTATAAAGCCATGGTACAACCTCCAGCATTCTATACCAGGACATGGGTTGGGGTTAATACTGACATCTGCTAGTTAGCATTCCAGTAACTCTTAACTAAGGTCCCCGAGGCCTGGTAACTCAATTTTGTCTGATATTTGTTTACCAGGCAGGATGTAACATTCTTACATAGACCATAAGTCTTATGCCACTTATGCATAAAGTCTCACGAGACCCATCTGGACAGTGGCAAGGATTATGCGGGCAAGAAATTACAATATTGTAATAAATTTGCAGAAATCTATGGAATAGTTCTGCGATTGGCAGGTAAATATGCCTGTTGTACTGTTGGAGTAAGTTCCAAGCTACCCCAATACTTAAGGACAGAACCACACCCAGCAATGCAATGGGATGCAAAAAAGGGGTTGCAGCCAGGATACATCCAATTGAGATCTTAGATGAAACTCTTAGATTCTTAGCAGAATCTTACTTAGATCCCCTCAGTTTGAGTATGGGATGCATGTCTCCATTTTGCTTTTCTTATATAGAAAGCCTATGTTTACAGCTGGTGACATTTTTAATATAAGAACTCTTGACCCCTGTTTGGGAATTTTTTCAATACATTGGGACTAGTTTTGCATTGGGATTCTCATTTTAAATGGTATTTGGCCATGTGTTTCTAATAAACATGTACATACATTCTTGGATTTCTCAAAATTGGTCATGTTTATAATATTAAGGTAATGAATACAAAAAATAAATAAATAAACACCTAGGTATTTAAAATAAGTTGTGTTGCCACCAATCCCGTCATTCCTATGTGTGTTATATATGCAGCCCCCCTTGAAAACATGTAATACCAAATTTACATGTTACATTACATGCACAGTGTAAAGTTATTTGTATTGATTAAAAATATCTATAGGGAAATTTCTGAAAGTTAGGATTATTTCCAAATGCCTGATTGTTACTTGATTGAATTTTGTGATCAAATTAATCACTCTTTTTATAAATAGTAACAGTCTGATGAAATATATGATTTGTAACCAAAGGACTATTCAGGATAATATTCAGGTTGGTTAAGGCACTCAGTGCCACCACATGACTGCATAACAAGCTACGAAGCCTGAAAATTGAAAATATACTTAGCACTTGGGAGGTTTTCTCTTAACAATAGGGCTTAAGATAGTACTCCTAACAATAAGGAGTCTAACAATAAGGTTATTAATTTATTTTATAACACCTTTTTCTGACCTTCCACAAATCATCTGAACACTTTTAAGTAAGTGTGTTCCAGGCCCAAATAGTTCTGTCACCTTACTAAATAAGGTGGTAGACTTAAGTTCACCTGACTTTCTACCTGCCCAGTTATGTAGCTCCTGCAGACCCTGTTTTAACAACTACTGGTGTAATTCTACATAGGTCAATATGGCTAAGGTCAGAAGGTCTTTGGTTTTGTTGAAGTAATATAACTTCTCATTAATTTTAGGGGCCACAAAGCCATAAGTGGTTTCATTTCTTTGTTTATGACTAATAATGGGTATATTATATTAAATATAATACAGAATTCGTCTATATACCAAAATTTTATAATTTGGCTAAAGTGAAATTGTCACTACTATTACGAGGATTCACTAATCTCCAAGACAAAGCTACTAGGTAGACTGAGAGTGCATATCTCCTTAGAATCATCTTTTTGATTTGATTTAGTGTTGTATGTGTTTATTTCTCTGTTGTAGCTAGCGATATAACAGGGAATCAATTCGCGGGTCACTAGACCCGTACTTGTTTACCTACGCCTTTTATTGGGATTCGGCGAGGCTTAACCCTCCACAGGCTCCACATCTTCCGAAGATGAGGAAACATCTGCGTATCGACCTTAAGGTCGGGGTCGAGATGGCCGTTCTCCATCCGAAGCAACGGCAATTTGCTAACACTATCATCACTAATCTTACCTTGTTCAGAATAAGCACTCAACACAAAAAACTGCGACACATTGCTAACACTCATCGTTAGTCTTACCTTGTGCAGATTTCGCACTTATCTTAGAACAAAACTGTAACAAATCACTAAACTTTTTGAAAAGTGAACTTTATAACAAAAAATAACTCTGATAAATATCAGTTTAACTTAAAAACAAACAATATTTGCTGTTTTTTGTTTGATGGAAAAAATTTACCGGCTTACACGAGGAAATCTTTAAATGCTATGATTTGACATTGACAAATGTCAGGCTTGGCATCTTGGAAAATGGCCGCGCGCTGCTGTGTGAAAGAGACAGGTACATACAGACCAAGGAATAATGAGGTAAAGTACAATATTTTCTGGCTTTATAGGATAAATCTTTAGACGCTTCTTCAACAAATGCTGTGTGTTTTGGAAACACATATAATACATACAATATTCACACTTTAAACACAGAATACTATCTATTATTAACGTATTTAAGTTACAATTTGAATGTGTCAAATGTGCTTTCTAGGTTTGGTTTGCTAAATAATATCGATACCAATAAAAATAATACCGTTAAAAAATAAGTACTGATTATAAAAATAAAACAGATATTATATAAATATTTCAGTACCCGGACGACCGAGCGTTGCTCGTATAAAATTACTCACTGGAACACTCTTTACAACGCCTTGTTTTCACATCGACATTGTCATTTGTTTGAATGGCGGATGACGTTTGACGGCGTTCTACGCCACAATATTTGTAGCTGAAAAGACGGATAAAACTACAATTTCCAAAAATGAAACCTAGCTGGATCGATTTATCACCCCCTAAGCCCCTTAGTACAAAATTTCATGAAAATCATGCGAGCCGTTTTCGAGATTCAAATTATATATATGTACATACAAGAATTGCTCGTTTAAAGGTATTAGATAACAATGGAAAAACAATTTAACTTCTTTGTGCATATCTGACAATTGGCCGCTATAAATTTGAGATATCTTCCAGCGGAACGCCCCATTAAGTATGAGTAACGGTTGCATCAAAGTCTCGTAAGCGCCATATTAGACGCTTTATATCTTTCCAAGGATCCTTTCGCGCCACTTGTCATTTCGCGAAATACCTTGCGAGAAACATTTTGTAATTTGTTTGTCCAACTCGATTACTGGTATGGCCTTATGATGTCAGAGTTTATGTGAACCTACTGGGTGCCTTCTTTATGAGTTCTGCATTTGTGTGTGTATGTGTGTGTGTTTATATTTTTATTTCAATAGAGTCAGAGAGGGACGCCGGTGTGTGCGTGGCCGCATGCCGCCATAAGCATCTGAAGGTGCAGGAGAGCACGTTTGCTCTAACGAAGATGGGCCCGTACGGGGGGGGGGCGTGGAGGACACCGGTGCGTTCCACTGGAGATCACGGAGTCCTCTCCAAGTGCAAAGGCAAGTCACCGAGGGGGTACAGAACCCACATAACCCACCCTCCTCTCCCGAAGTGCCGGGTGCTTTATGAAGGTCATACAATAAAAAAACAAAAAATGGCCACTTGGTGTAAAGTGGTCCCTGCAGCCCATGTACACACAACCTTAAGCAATCCTAAGTCTTGCCTGAGCTGAGGTTTTACGCAATTGCGCTGTCATTACGAAGACTGATGGTCTTTTTTTTTATTTGAATGGAGTAGCAGACGATCATGCAGGCCACGTGGTGTTAAGTGGTCGCTGCATGCGGCCCATGGACATCTACATACAGCCTCAAGCAAGCATAGGTAAGTCTTGTCTGAAGTCGTAAGCAGTTGCGCTGCTACCCCGGAGGCTGGTGGTCGCCTCATTTACATAAGTGTGGCCGGCAAATGCACCTTTCCACCGAAACACAATAGAGTTGTTCACGGCAGAAGAGGGTGCAGCGGTCGTACCTCCCCGGGCGAACCATAATAGTTCTACCACCTACTGACCATAATAGTTCTACCACCTACAGACCATAATAGTTCTACCACCTACAGACTATAATAGTTCTACCACCTACAGACCATAATAGTTCTACCACCTACAGACCATAATAGTTCTACCACCTACAGACCATAATAGTTCTACCACCTACAGACCATAATAGTTCTACCACCTACAGACCATAATAGTTCTACCACCTACAGAACATAATAGTTATACCACCTACAGACCATAATAGTTCTACCACCTACAGACCATAATAGTTCTACCACCTACAGACCATAATAGTTCTACCACCTACAGACCATAATAGTTCTACCACCTACAGACCATAATAGTTCTACCACCTACAGACCATAATAGTTCTACCACCTACAGACCATAATAGTTCTACCACCTACAGACCATAATAGTTCTACCACCTACAGACCATAATAGTTCTACCACCTACAGACCATAATAGTTCTACCACCTACAGACCATAATAGTTCTACCACCTACAGACCATAATAGTTCTACCACCTACAGACCATAATAGTTCTACCACCTACAGACCATAATAGTTCTACCACCTACAGACCATAATTGTTCTACCACCTACAGACCATAATAGTTCTACCACCTACAGACCATAATAGTTCTACCACCTACAGACCATAATAGTTCTACCACCTACAGACCATAATTGTTCTACCACCTACAGACCATAATAGTTCTACCACCTACAAGTTCGCCTCATTTCAGTCTGTCCGGCAACTTTTTACGCCTAAAAAAGAGATAGTGTTGTTGTGTGGATTACCTAAGAGCGAACTGTAGGTAGCGTCTGATAGTTGGTTAGGATTTCCAGCAACTCGGAAGTATGTGTTATTACAATTTGTATTGAGGTTTTGCTTAAAAAAATCAACCACAGCGGCTTAAAATACGAAATGAATTACACTTATTATTATTTAATAAAAACGTACACTATCTTGCTTAATAAAATGCAGCGATATGAACTGAAACAGATATCAACAAGTAATAACCGCAACGCCGCCACAAATTTTCATCTGACGTGAGCGTTGCAGTAAATATATTTTATTTTCCGAGAAGCGAGCATTTCAGTGAAACCTTCTTTTTGTAATAAAATAGAAATGTGACATTTTACACAACGGTTATCTGCTTCTGTTTTAGTTTCTGTCGTCTTCTCGTATTATGTAGGTGGTAGAACTATTATCATTCGCCCGGGGAAGTACCACCGCTGCACCCACTTCTGCCGTAAACCAATTCTATTGTGTTTCGGTGGAAAGGTGCAGTTGCCGGCCACACTTACATGAGGCGACCACCAGCCTCCCGAGTAGCAGCGCAACTGCATACGACCTCAGACAAGACTTACTTATGCTTGCTTGAGGTTGTATGTAGATGTCCATGGGCTGCAGCGACCGCTTAACACCACGTGGCCTGCATGCTCGTCTGCTACTACATTAAAAAAATGTTTTTCTATTGTTAACCGACTTCAACAGTAAGGACGAGGTAGGTACTCAATTCGGAAAATCTATGCACAAATTCGAGCAATCTGAGGTTAAACGCAGTTACGCTGTTACTCCGGAGGCTGAAAATCGTCTTATGTATGTGTATGAAACCAAATCTTTTCATCGAAAGTACCAAAAAGCGATAACATCACTAAAATTCAGGACTTACAGCGATTAACAGCAAAACTGAAAGCAAGTTTTACTAAAATTTACATGTAACTTTTTATAAAAAAAAAACAATAGGCTTAGAAATTAATTAAAATAATAAAAGCCATGAGCACATGGCATTATCATGCGGGTAATATCTGAAACGGCTGGACTGATTTTGACGGGACTTTCACTGGCAGGTAGCTGAAGTTATAAAGAGTAACTAAGGCTACTTTTATTTCAGAAAAATTCAAAAACTATCGTCCACGCGGACGAAGTAGCGGGCGGCCGCTAGTACTCAATAAAATGCAGCAATATGAACTGAAACAGATATCAACAAGTAATAATCGCAACACCACAGCACCACAAATTTTCATCGGACGTGAGCGTTGCAGAAAATAACATTTTATTACCTAGCCTAGCAGCATTGCAGTGAAACCTTCTTTATTTTGGAATAAAATTGAAATAATATTTTAGGTACAGAATGGTTTTCTGTTTTATTTTCTTTCGTTTTTCAGTATTATGTTATTTTATTATATGATTATTACAGAATTGCCTTTCCGGTGTAGGATTGATTCTGTGTTCGATGACTGAATTTGGGCCAATATTGGCCAGGTGTTTTCTTTTTTTACTTAACAAATTAGGAGAGGCGCATCGAGGCCACGTAGTTTTATATTCAATAGCGGCCGCCCGCCACTTCAGTTTTAGAATTTTTCTCAAATAAAAGTAGCCTAAGTTATTTCTTATTACATCAGCATCATCAGGGACCAGTGAAAGTCCCGTCAAAATCGGTCCAGCCGTTTCAGAGATTAGCTGGAACAAACAGAAAGACAGAAAGACAAAAATTGTAAAAAATGTTATTTTGGTATACATAATGTATCGTATATACATTCATATGTATGTAGTAGAAAGCGTTCATTTCAATATTACAAACACACTCAAATTTTATTTATTTGTATTGTATAGATCATTACAGTCTTAGGGCATATTCACATGAGCCATCTTTTCTTAGGTTTAATACAATTGCGCTGATTACTTCCAGAAGTTAATACTAGTACCTAAAAAAGCAATAACGGTTTTACCCGAATGAACCTAAGAGAGTTTAATAGGATTTGAAAGTTCTTAGGATTTACACAGATTTGGAAGATATTCAGTCTTTTGGTTAAAAAATCAACCCCAAAGGCTTAAAATACGAAATAAATCACACTTATTGTTATTTAATATAAACGTACACTGTCTTGCTTAATAAAATGCAGCGATATGAACTGAAACAGATATCAACAAGTAATAACCGCAACGCCACACTACAGAAGTTGCGTTGCAGTAAATATATAATATTTTATTTTCCAATTTCAAATAGAATTAATATGACATTTTACACAATGGTTTTCTGTTTCTGTTTCATTTTCTTTCGCTTTTTTCGTTTTATGTTGTTTTGTTACATTATATCCTCCTGAGACTCAGGACCCAAATACTTAGTGTAGACAAGTGATTTTTGAATAATAATAATATTGGCTTACATTTCATTTGCGAAAAAACTTAAAAAAAATGTAACCCCAAGACAAACAATAATAATGATTCAATTTAAAGACATCATAACTCATGTCACACCGTTTCTCCAAAAGTTATACTTTTTATACGAAATTACGAATACTAGGCACTAACCACAACACAGGATACATTGATGTTATTTGTGACAATTATACATATATTTGAGATAAAATCTACAAAAAAAAACTCTGCGCCTTTACCATTCATTGCTGGGAAATTTCTTAAATAAAACAAAGTACCTACTTCAGTAAATAAAACAAAAACAACTTTCATCGAAAACAAACATTATCTATGTCCAACGTAGCTCGGCGCGATAAGTTACTCATTGTAAAAAACTGGCTCGTTTTATGTGAAATACAGTGCCGTAGACAGCTTTCTTAATGTTCGCATGACATAATAATATGATGGTTTGTTTAGATATTTATATTTATTATTTTGCAGATATTTTATATTTTTAATAGTAAACTAGATAACACTTATTTTAGATAGATAGACATAGTCTATAGAGGAAAGATGGACTCTACAGAATAAACATCAAAAAGGGGCCGTTTTCACGTATCTCATGTACCTATGTCATATTTTGTAAAGGAAAGACTTAATTAAAAAATGTTATTATAATATGAAAGACCAAAGAATAAAAATAACACGTTACATCCTAAACAAAAGTTATGTCCAGCGTAACTCGGCGCGATAAGTTACACATTGTAAAAAATTGGCTCGTTTAACGTGAAACACAGCGGCAGAGTCAGCTTTCATAAAGCTCGCGTGACACATAGTGGTTGTGTGCAATCCTTTGAAATTTGTATATCATTTGTGAAACTAAAACATAGTATTACAGACATACCTACGTTGATAACTGTATATTTTTAAATTATAAATTATGAATATTACTTTGAAATATATGTTTTCATAAATAAACAGGAACGTACGCCAGACACTTAACGCAAAACTACTTTTGTAGCCCACGTTCTGTAAA
Organism: Pyrgus malvae; assembly: GCA_911387765.1. Lineage (NCBI taxonomy): Eukaryota > Metazoa > Arthropoda > Insecta > Lepidoptera > Hesperiidae > Pyrgus > Pyrgus malvae. The sequence continues at coordinate 27,480,592 of OU426950.1, read as the reverse complement.
ATGTATAGATTTAGGGAACACAATTAAACTTCATGGCTGCTAGGTTAAGACTGATTTATTATTTTCTACCCGCCCCGATATTCACAATACATGACAATCCCCATACAAAACAAAAAAAAAAGACTTAGAAAAAAAACTTATTTGTGACTTTAGAATATAAAATTATAAATATATTTTTTTTAAACATGAAAAATTAATAATGTTCAATTGTCAAATTCTTTTTCGGGAGAAAAAACTCGTCGAACTTTTTTAATAATTGCTCCACTGTAGTAATTTTTTCTGCAAATTGGTCGTGCACTTCTCGACATTTCTCACCGATTACGTGAAGCAAGATATTGATTTGCACTTTCTGACTTTTTGAACACAGTTCACATGCTTCGTAATAAATCATGAACGCTTTCTTCCACTTGTCCCATTCTCTGCTCAGGTTGCCCGACGTTACATTTTCTAAATTGTTCTCGAACAGAAATGGCGGCGGCGGTCGTAGTACTGCTTCCATTTTTCTTTATGTTGTATACTTGTTTATGCACTTCACATTTGTATTTTACTTCACTACGTGTTTACTTTAGTTTTATTTGAACTACTTATTACTTTTTAAGCGTATTTTTCGCCGACTGCGCCATGTAAAATGTATAGATTTAGGGAACACAATTAAACTTCATGGCTGCTAGGTTAAGACTGATTTATTATTTTCTACCCGCCCCGATATTCACAATACATGACACGTTCCATCTAAAACAAAAATTATGTCCAGCGTAACTCGGTGCGATAAAATACATATTGTAAAAAGCTGGGTCGTTTAACATGAAATACAGCGACGGAGACAGCTTTCATATAGCTTACATGATACATTATGGTCGTTTGTTTAGATATTTATTTTCATTATTTTGCATTATTTTTTTTAATAAATAAACCTAACAATGAGACAGACGGGCCGCATGGTGTTAAGCGATCACCGTCGCCTATGGACACGGTCAACCCTAGGGGAGCCGCCCGAGCATTGCCGGCTTTGGAGGAGAGCTTTTTTTACAGCTTTCTTGAAGAACCCCATGTTATAGTCCACTGGGAATGCCTCAGCTGGAAGGTTGTCCCTAACCTACACGTCCGTGGTAAAAAGGAGCGTGCAAAGCGGACTGTGGAGGACCGCCACGAGTCCAGATGGTGCCGGTGGAACTTTAACCTTCGTCTGGTGGTATATCATGGAATGGTGATGTAGGCATCAATTTGAATAGTTCCTCGGAGCACTCACCATAATAAAATCGGTAGAACACGCAGAGCGAGCCTATGTCTCTTCGCAAGCTAAACGATTCTAGCCTGTCAGTCAATCTTGGGTCGTTGACGATTCGGACTGCGCGCTTTTCAACGGAGTCAAATGGGTGTAGCTGGTACTTCGGTGCTCCTGCCCAGGGATGGGAGCAGTACTCTATGTTGGGTCTGACCTGAGCCTTATTTATAAATATTTATAAAAAATTTGGGCATATTTTATAAAAGTTTTTATTCATCTCCAAGTGGGCTATAAGATGTACTGAGTTAAAACGAAGTTCAACGATTTAATGTAAAAAAGGATTAAAATAATAAAAAAATTAAAAAAATAAAGCAGGTTTGATAATATTACATCCATGCGTAAGTGTCGAATGATAGCTGTGTTGTTTTAAATATATTTTTTTATTCTGTAGCAAACAAGCACGTCAGACACGTATCGCAAAATCACTTTTGTATCTCATGGTCCATCTAAAACAAAAATTATGTCCAGCGAAACTCGGCGCAATAAGTTACACGATATAAAAAGGTAGTTTAATGTGAAATACAGCGCTGTCTAAGCTTTCATAAAGGTCGCGTAACACATTGTGGTCGTTTGCTTAGATATTTATTTTCATTATTTCAGGTGAATGCTTTTATTAATCTACTAGAGGGCCCTGCAAGCGTTGTCTTTCCTTCAAGTGTTCCATAAATTAGGACAATTTCATGTCCAACGATTTAACGTAAAAAAACATTATTTATAACCTTAAAGAATTTTAATGTCCCTGTCTTTTAAAAATACCTAATACGTACTACACACCAACACATTTTCCAAATAATGAAATAATGAACCCATCTTGTAACTGTCACGCTTTAACTCATTGAGTTGTTAAATGTTTCACCGCTTTAACACACTACTAAAGCTTGTACGAAGAAACAAGTTGAAGTATCCTCCGTGACAAGTTTAGTACCTGCGTTCATCATGGCAGCAATATTTACAGTACGTCGACATGTTGTTGAAATAGGGACAACGTAACAATAATATTTCTGTAAGCTATTTAGGTACCTCATATTCTTATTTCTAACATTTAATTAGAAAAATATATCACTCTAGATAATCTGGATTTCACGAAATAGTTAAGCAGCAAATTCATTTTAAACGGCTTTCAAATGCAACTCTTATAATGATTAAGCAACAAGAAAGAAAACTATGACGGTGAATGTAAATACAGAATGAAGTCTTCTTCTAAGTTCTTCTAACGTTAATATTTTTTCTACGGTGTCAAATATTTCAAGAAATTGAAACCATACAGTATCTTGAAATATTCGAGAGTTACACAAGAAATTTACTCGTAGTTCACAATTCGAATATACTACAGGAAATGTCACTTGTAGCAACTGTGCTCAGAATAAATAAATAAAATAAATATAAATATCTTTGGACAATTCACACAACACCATCTGATTCCAAACTAAGCAGAGCTTGTACCATGGTAATCAGAAAGCTGATAAACATACTTATATAATTCTAAATACATACTTAAATAGATAAATTAACACCCAGACACAGAACAAATAGTCATGTTCATCACACAAATATTTGTCCTGGGTGGGAATCGAACCCACGACCTCACGCTTCGCAGTCGGCTCATCACCCACTACGCCACGGAGGCTGTCTCCAATACAACATACTCGTATTTCCATCACACATCAAATCGTCTTTGCTATAAAAATTGAGACGCTCTCTATCGCATACAACAATTCTCATCATTATCAAATTTGTCAAAACAAAGGAACGTTACTGGAGATTTCCCCTAGGATCAACGTAATGCATATGCGTCGCTGTATCATATACCATGTGACAAGAAGTTAGTCAATCAGTAAAGACGTGACATGAAGGTTAGAGTGAACCTTTTTGCGTTCTGCTGCAGGGTACGGGTCTCTCCCCAAAATTAAGGTGGCCTGGAGCTTACTGTACTACGCTGCTGCAAGGTTGTTGGATGTAGGTGTTGTAGCCAATGTTTTCAGACCACCTATAAGGCTTCCTGTATGTTAATAGCAAATGTAACCAACGCCGTTTTGTTTAGCTTCGGAGATCGCTCGCATTTTACGCGAGTCGCAAGGCCATGTGTGCTTGCTTGTGTCTTGTTCTGAGCCTAGGTGTGTCCATGGGAGTCCCTGTAGCTTCGGGATTAAGAATAGAGCTACGGTTTTCCCTGCCTGGTTGTAAGACGACAAAAAATGGTCTTCCGGGGTTGCGGAAGGTGAGAGTGGAAGCTCGACCCGTACAGCCAGCAGCCCCGGGAAGGACGGTGTTGTGTGCGTGGCTGCATGCCTCTGTGAACACCGGAAGTTTCAGGAAAGCACATTCGCTCTCCTGAAGATGGGCCCGTTCTGGGGCGCCACGCGTGACGATTAAAACAAAAAAAGGTGTGTCCATGAGCAGGTTCCATTTAACGCCACGTGACCTTCATGCTTTCATTGTTCATTTCATTAAAAGACCTGCTTAGAATATACACTATTGCTTACATACCAACTAAATTGAAATGTTATTAGTTATTAGAATCACTTACGTTAGATACTTTAAACTCAAAGACGACAACACAATCGACAGCACAATCATTATCCATTATTATAAACCACAAGATAACATCTAACGCCATCTAAAATTGAATTCAACCTCAACAAAGGCCGTGATAGCGTAATCGGGGGAATCGCACGAAATTGTGGAAACAATTTGCAACAAAAACAAGCCAGTAATGTGTATACTTAATTAAAACGCAAATTGGTCACCGCAGCAGTACAAGGGTTGGGACAGCGATTCGGGAAATATCGATAATGATTATGTAACACAAAAGAATCAAGAGGGCTTTATTTACTACGAAGTTAAAAGAGGGAAGTTGTAATCTTGTTCTATTTTCATTTCCATGGCGTATTTTTTACAGCACACCAAAGAATCATACAAATACTATAAATATGAAAGTGTGTTTGGTTGTCCTTCTTTCACATCGCAACTGTGCTACGGCTTGACGTGATTTTTGGTATACAGAGAGTCAGGGGCTGTAAAGTGACATAGGAGTTTTTTTACCCCATAAAACTGAGTTCTCATTCACTTTGATCTATACGTTTTAGGAGGAGAGAGAAAATCGGGTAAAGCCGCGGGAGCAAAAGAGTGTGAGCTAAAATAATAGTACGACAACGCAGCTCGTAGCTCTTCGGATTGCCTCTAAAACTGTCATAAGACGTTCTTGTAAAGTAGCCTTGATTAGAAGTCTGACAGTCTTAAATTGACTGAACGATTACGCATCGGAGCAGTGTGGTGGAGTAAGCTCCAGGCCTCCCCAATAATTGGGAGAGACCGGTGCCCAGCAGTGGGACGCAAAAAGGGTTGCAGCCAACATTGTATAGAAATAAAAAATCTTACACGGGTAGTTCACGAAATTAAAAAGATAAAGCTTTTTTTCGTGAGAAAATTAATTATAATTTAACACTTCGATATCGATATTTCTGTGCACTACGGATACACCTCATACCGGAGTTCCGATTGCCAACACTACCCAATTCCCAGCTTTGCATAATAACTTGGGGTATTTGCATAAAATCAGGCGGTTTGGATACGCTAACCTATTTTGACTTGCAAAAAACCGCGGGGACTCGAACCCCGACAATTTGTTTCGATTGGCTATTAATTTCGGCACTGTACCCGCTGGCTAATTGGTACAAAACTTCAGTAGAAATACCTGTTGTTTTTCGCCTTAATTGCCAATGATTCGATATGCAAGGATATTGAATAAGAATTGGTAAATTTTATTTATTAATATTTATAGGAATTTGTACGAATTTGGGAAGTATTTTGTTGCAGAACAAGCATCAATTCTTTTTACCCGACTACGCCACAGGAGGGTTATGTTTTTCGAGAGTATGTATGTATGTATATATAATTGTTTGGCACGCTCTGCAGCCTGAACAGCTTGATGAATTTTAGCATGAAGTGTCGTTGGATTTGAATTTACTGTGAGAGTGACACTGGGTATATCAAAATTAAAAAAAAACAATATGTCAGATTTTTGACGCCAAATTCAATTGTTTGGCACGCTCTGCGGCCTGAACGGCTCGACGCATTTTATCATGAGAGGTGTCGTTGGATTTGTATTTACCGTAAGAGTCACACTACGTATATCAAAATAAAAATAAAAAATAAAATAAAAAACGGTAATTAGAAAAGCTTAAAAAACCTGACTACGTTTGTGTATAATTTGGAAATGTAAAAGCCAACAAGACCCAAGAAAGTCGTCATACCCGATTGCACATAACTAAAAAAATCGACTAATTGTAGGTGTATTTTAGAACAGGATGTCATCGTATATTTAACAATTTTTAAATACAAGAAAAATTGTAGTAATCGGTTCCGAGTTCAATTTCTGGCCAGGCACAAATTCGAAGTATGATTTTAAATTTTTATTCCTATTCTGGGTTTTTATGTTCCTGTCTTTGTGTGTCCACGGTGCTCGCAACACAGGAAATCCTAGACCTTAAATTAATACATTCGTAACACAGACACAGATATAAATATCGTCAAAAAAACACTTGTTTATATTTAATTTTCAGAACCAGGATAGGTAGTTTTTTCACAAACTTACAATCTTAACATTGACTAACCGACTCCAAAAAGAAAATTGCTATAATCCTTCGTTCAAGCGGTAACTTCCTAAGCCACAGCCTTAATTTGACGTCCTTAACTTTTCGAAATAACATGCTATCGATATCTTAAAAATACGTCGAGCAATCCGTCATCATCATCGTAACAGTCGACTACATCGCCGGCGAGAAACTATAGAAGAGAGATAAAAGGTCTGAGATTCTCTTACTCTCGGACATTTATTGAGCCTATATAAGCATACTACCAACCCACATTTCAGCCAGGCGCGGTCCCGGAGGGGGGGGTCACAGGGGACATGACCCCCTTCCCCCAAAAATCCATCAGTCATGCGTAGACGGAAGGCGAAACAAGCCAATTTGGGACACCTCTTCCCCCAAATTTCTTAGTGACCCATCCCCAAATTTCTTGGCGACCCCCCCCCCCTAAATTGAAGGCTGCGACCGCGCCTGATTTCCCAATAAGGGGGAGAGAGCCGTGCTCAACAGTGAGATGCAAAAAAGGGTTGCAGCTATATTGGCATACTAGATTGTAGTCAGCAAATGATATGTCATACTAACGACTAGTCTTTCACTAATAATGTTGACTAAATACCATGATTTTCTATCGCAACTTTCGCGCTACAGAATCCGTCAACATAGGGCAATAGAGTGCATGACTGCTGCTATATTTATCTATTAGTATCTTCGCAGTGCTTTTGATTTTCTTGTCCCAAAACCATACATCTCAATGACTGATCAAAATATGAGTTACATCCTTGACTACTTTACAATTGATACAGTTTGATGAATGACGAATCTTTATTCATCAAAAATGCAAACTTACTTGTAGGACTGTGTACGGGGCGCAGTCGAAGTAGTGTTTTTATACTGTTACAACTAAATTTTTTATTAATGCACGGGAGTTGCGGTATTTGTGGTTAGAGGGTCCTACCAAAAAACTTTTTTACGCTATCAAATCTCCTATCAAAGAACTGTTGCCACTCGTTTATATATTGTTTTTAACCATTTTAACAAGATCCGAATAAAGAGGGGAAAAAAACAGTTGAAATTTCCCGCTACACTAGCCTGTTTTGCGAGTGAATCTAATCTACTTCATCCTTTTCTTGAAGTGACCAAATATCTTCTAAACGAAAATGTGTTCTAGCATTAGCACCGAATACTTCCGAATACCAATTCCAAGAAAAATTGCTTGAAGGTAATCCGTCAATCGATTACCTGTCAATCGCTTACAGCTCACCTCTAGCTATACAACAGCCCGGCTTACCATAACCCCACCCTATAATCTCGGCTACCCAAATCGGTTCAGTACATGTTATTATTTGTAAACGGTGTACATTAAATGTTATTAAAGTGGGTCCAAATAACATGTCGTAGAGGCCTAATCGTCGGTTGGGCCTCTAATTTGGATCTAGGATCGGTCCTCGATCGTAACTCGATTCTTGTTAAGTGCCCGAGGTTCTGGCGATTTCTTTGTGTTTGGAGATCGTGTAAATTGGTTGTGGTTGACTTGAACCAGTTGGTAATTTAGTTGTTTATAATGTCTTTAACTCAATCGTTATAACTCAATGTCGTTGAGTGCTCTTTACACTAGTTATTGTTGCTTAGTATATTCAAGTTGCAAAATATTTCTTTACTTACTACCTATTTTTTAACAGCTTATACTCAAAGTATAATATCCATAGTGTACCTACTCGCAAATAAATTCGTGATACGCACGTAAAAACTGTCACTTCGGCATGGCTTGAAGTTTGAAGACACTTAAGTACCTTTTCTCTAGGTACCACAAATATTAGGTGCACACAAAGGCGAGGTAACTAACAAACCATTAAATTTCTTGCTTGGAATCGAACCTAGGATCCTACGTTAAGTGATAGCTGTGTGATAATAGATCATTAAAAGTAGTGTTAACGATGATGTTTATTAATGATCCTACAAAAAGGCTTCTTTCATTGATACAAAAAGCGAAGAGCGAACCGAAGAAAAAACCGTCTTTCTTCTGAATATTTACCACTTAGCATCATCAGCAACAGCAGTAATTGAGCGGTAAAGACACTGTTCTCCGACGCAGGGGCCCGAGTATGGTTGCCAGACGTCCGGGAATTCCGGGAAAGTCCCGGAATTTCACGTGTGGTCCCGTGTCCAGTAATTACACTTTACTGTCCCGAAATTGATGAACACTAGTTTTTTCCACAAAGTTAGGTAGTAAGTTAGGTAGCCTTAAAGAAATGATTAAGTGATAATACCTAATGTTTATTTTCTACCAAAATTTTAGAAATGATTAAGTACATTTTGTTTTAAGTTCAGTTTTTTATGTTTGAGAATACCTACCTGAAGTTGTTTTTATTTAAAAGAGGTGCTTAATATTTTTTTTAACTAAAAAGACTAATATTATGTGATTGTGTATGATATGCAAACGGAGTGTTTATTTATTTATATCTATGTATTTTAACAAACAAATGTGTTTTTTAAATTCATTTGCATTTTTACTTTAACAATAAGTATACCTACCTACATAACATTTTTTTATCTTTATTTTTGGGGCTTTACCACCTTCATAACTAGTAATTTTAATTCGATAACAAAGTATAACAGAGACACGTTTGCCTTACACACACAGCAAATCACGACCTTCACACTTTTCCACACAAAAGACATTCAGAACCTACTTAATAGTAAGATTAACTACAAAATAGTTTACTAAAATCTTACAATACTACAATAAAGGGCAACCGACATAACATCTTTTGATCTAAGCAGTTGCGTGCTTCGAACCATCCATTCAACTAAATGTCTGTAATTGGAAGCTCACATTTTCTCAAAATCGAAATGACTGCAATTGGAAACTCATAGAAATGTCTTATGGACCGCAAAACCGCCCCTAAACAACCACATCCGATTGTTATTGCATCTCACGATAACAACTAAACATGCTACTTTGAGCTTTATGCTGAAAAACATAAAGATGTTGTTATGTGTCTTAGTGAAATGAAGTAAGTATGGTTAATGTTACCTGAACAATAGCTGAATACAATGGTTGACAGATGGGAAAAAAGTGCAAATCCATTCTTGAAATACAACTAAAGCGTGTAGTGTAAAAGGAGAGAAGCTAAAGAGAAGCGATAACTTTTATTCTTTCTATTACACTAAAAAATTTATGCACGAATGAAATAAATGTTGCAACGCTATAGCAGCTAAGTCGATTTTGATAAAATAGTACTACAGTGCTACAGCAGCAGTTTTTTAACACGCTTATATTAGCTTGACATGTATGTATGTATGTAACTTTTAACTTCATTTTCACCTACTTCAAAGCGTCTGATTAACTTGAAAATTTGCTGAGGTCAAGGGCCGATGACTGTGCAATAATATGAAAAACCAACTAAAAAATTAAAAATAAATAATGTAGTTTAAAAAACTAAAAAACGAGTTTTTGTGAAAATTCGAACTAAAAAGTAAAATAAAAAAATAAGAACTGCGTGGGGTGCTTTTTGAGATGCTATTGACACCATGCACCCCACGCCTTTTCTTACAGTAAAACACATTTTACTTCTTATTTTTTATTTTTAGTTCGTTATTTTCACAAAAGCGTGTTTTTTAGTTTTTTAAACTACATTATTTATTTTATTTCAACACTCTGAAATGTGAAGCCGTTGCAGGCACCAGTGGATCCAGGGGGGGCTCAAGCCCGTTCAAATCAGGTTCACCCTTGACAAACCTCAAATAATACATATCTTGAGTTTAGCCAAACCGGGCGCAGTTCGAGTCCGATGCGCCAGTGATGCGTCAGTCACGTTACTCCCAACGTCCCCCTACCCCCAGCCATAGCCGCACAAATTCAGGCCGCACATGCCCCAGACTAAAATCAATTATTATCATTGAAAATCAAGCCTCCTCACTGAAATCCTAGATCCGCCACTGGCTGCAGGCCATGGACAACCCCAAGTAAGGGTTCAGTCTTATCAGAAGTCGCTTAATTTATTAATTTATGATACGATGCGATGCTATTCTGGGGTGTGATGTTGCGGGGCTTAATCTGGCCAGCAGCTGCACCTTTCTCCCGAAACACAATAAATTGATAAAAAGGTATTACTTTCTTATTAAAACCTTTCGACCAACGGAACACTAATAGGATGACACAAATATATCAATAACGTCAAGGCATCTATTATTATTGCTGCTTCTGTGGACGACAAAGTTTACAAAAAATTTTCATTATTGCCCATACCATCCGATTTGTCAGTCGAGTACCTCTACGAACAAAGAATACTTACAAATAAGTACCCTATTCTGCAATCACCCTCATGTTACGCGCGGTGTTACGTCACTTGACACTACTCTGCCAAATGACACAATTAGCTAAAGCTTGATCCTAATCATAGAAAAAAAATCGGTTGTCTGTAAAGTCGGTTTATTGACGTTAAACGTGACAACGTCATAAGAAAATACTGATGGAATGGTTGCAAACTTGACGAAAACATGTAAATGTATTATTGTATAGCAGCTGTCCACGCGGAAGCATCGCTCACTCAAGTAGGAGAGAGACAGATGTCGAACGCTACCGAACGCGGAGGCCGATTGTGCCTCTTTGTCGCTCGTTCCGCGCTCTCGCTTGACTTCAAGCCTTGTACGCCTCTGAGCGAGGTAACGCCGCATGAGTCATGTTTTTTCATGCGTGCAGCCGGCTCCATCGCATTATAAGACGTTGTCACGTCAATAAACGTTATACTGTAGGTATACAATCTAAATATATGAATTGAAATTATTATAAATAACGTAAACTGGGAATTGCGATGAAGTTAATTTAAAAACTGACTAATAATACTAATTAATTTAGTGTAGGCTCATGTCATCTGAATTTGGCACAGAACACAAGTGATCTACGTAGTAGCTATGGAGCAGTGTGGTGGAGTTAGCTCCAGGGTTCCCCAAGAATGGAAAGAAACTCGCGCCGAGCAGCGTGAAGCAAAAAAGTTTTCATCCAGTAAAGTCGTCTGATGTTACATTTTTTTTGTATTTGCCAAATAACGCATTCTTTCGACAGGGTGAAATTTCAGCACTTTTCTTCGGTCGTTAGACGTCAGTCGTCTGTCGTCATATTCGCGCAATTTGTATAGTTTGTTTCTGCCTTAACTTCATTGACACCCCCTAACCAACATTTACCAATACTTTTTTGTCAAAGGAATTTGCCTGCTATTCCCTTATTCTAAAAGCCCACAATGGCAAAATCAATAATGAAAGTAACGAGATGACCAACGACGGTCATTTGATTCCGTGGGGTTTGTGTACAAATAGGACTGATCCTTGCAAATCCTTCGTCGTTCGGGACTTATGGGGATCAATCGATCCGAAAATCCCTGATTAGGACAGACTAATCTTTCACGCAACTTAAGCAAACCCAGATTCTACGTATATTTCTTCTAAATGTTTTATTATTGTAGCTTCATTTCAATTATTGCAGGTGATGTTATTTTTGACAAAGATCGGTTGTCGGTCCTCCATCATACATTACATACATATGTGTTACTCTAGCGGTTTTGACAGCGCACGCAGGACTAGCTCGCAGATGGTAGAATTTTTCCTACTTACACCATATTTTGGACAATTCACACAATATCTTTATAAATTGTAGCCTATGTGATATTCTGATGTATAAGCTACATTATTATTAAAGTTTCATTAAAATCTATTCAGTATTTTTTACGTGAAAGAGTAACAAACATCCATACTTACAAACTTTCGCGTTTTGATATTAGTAGGAAGTAGGATAGGATATAAATATCCTTGGACTGTTTAGACAAAAATATCAGTTAGATTAACTTTGTAATATAATATTAATTTGTATAAAAACAAGTAAAAATATAATTATTGCTTTTATCGTTGACTTACGAATTTATACGCTTTCAAACCTTAATTACTTTTAAGCATGGCAAATTGGGCTTTTATAGTCATTACTAAAGCAATTTGTATGCTTATGTGATGCAATAAAAGTATTTATTTAATATCAAGGTAATTAACTTAATCTGAAACCTAAAAAAACACTTTTCGGTTATTTATATCACTTAAATAGTCCAGTCAGAGTCATAAAAATTAAAACAAAGTATTTATCAACAAAATCCAAATGGGCAAGTAGCAATAATTGCAGCATTAAATCACGTGTAACGAGAAAACATGACCTTTACCTTAAAACGGTAGAGTTATGGGCAATTACTGTGCTTTATGGTCGTGATTTGTATTTTTCTGCTGACGGTGAAAACCATTGGACATGCAACTCATATATATCGTGCAATATTTTTATTTGTTATCACACGAAAAAACCGAGACCACTAAAACGAAATTTATTGTTGGAGTTGATAGCCTACGTCAACCTGAAATTCTGTCCTGCTACAAAATTTCAACTTTTAAAAATCTGTCCGTAATAATTTTGAGACTGGAAAACTTGTCGCGTTGACAATTGTGACATAATAAGTCACAACATGACAGATGGATTAAAGTAATTTTAAACTAAAACATTTCATGTAAAACGCTACTAAAATGAGAGCATATGGCTCTCAATGACAAAAAATTACACATCTCATGTAGGTAGAGTTAAGTTTTTAATTCTACGCGCCCTATCTCTACAAGTCCATTCGCTTTTAAAAATATGCCTAAATCTAAACATAATATTCTAACAAAATAAACTATATAATCAAAACGAAAGTTTATTAAAAATACATAGTTCCATAAAAACGCCATCATTTTAATCTACAGAAAATATTGTATTCGATAACAGCGCAAGCTTATGCGGTTTTACCTATTTCAAAATAATGTTTGAAATACATTCGATTCGATTACAAGCATTTTTTGGGCAAAATTCTAAATCAGAACCCATTATACAGAGTGATATTACACGTTAATAATGGGAATTTAGTATAGTACATAGGGTTGTCGGAAACCTGAATTTTTAAGCCAACTAAATTGATGTTATACATAGTTTACCACATAAGTATTTCTAGTATCACAAAATCCAATAATCTACCCTTTTGCATTAACCATGAGCTTAATTCAAATCTTTTATTCTTAGCAGGCATTTGATTTCGATTTCTCATTTAGATTAAATAAGTCAATTTTTGAGATCTTTTTTTTATTTTATTTAGTAACAATTTGTTAAAATATACTTTTAAAGCAAACACATAAAGTTTGTTTATATCTTAGAATCTGCATTTTAATATTTTAGCAACCCTAATGTCTGATCGTCAAAAGACAGCCATTCACGCGCGTAATTAGTACTCGTCGCGCGACAATGCGATTCCTTTGACAATGGAACGCTTCCAAAATAGTCTCCCTAATCCGCTTTTTATGGACTTTGAACATTGACTACTAACTTGGCAATTTGGATTTACCCACTTTGGCTTTAAACGAATTTTTTGCTGTAATATTTATGTCAAAAAAGAAAAGCTTTTTCATACTCGCTTATGATTAGCCCCTATGCTTTTTAATTTTTTGATAATAGGTAAGTCAAGATTAAGGGTTAGACACCTTTCAGAGGCGTGGTTATTTTGTGAAGTAATAAAAATCAAATAAGTACATGTAAAACAAAAAACGAAACAAAGAAAAACATCAAACAGCACGTCGGTTTCGTGGCTATTCCTTTTCTGAACAGACTCTGTGTCTCATTTGATGGCTTAGGTACTATTTAATTGGTTTAAGATTTTTTTACACATATACTTTCTTACTACTTAACTAAAAATCAATCAAAAATAGAGTCGATAACAAAAACAATTGCCAGAGACCGGTGCCCAGCATTAGGATGTAAAACGAGTTGCAGCCAACGAAAATAAAATGAATCCTTTTAATCCATACGAAACTAATTATGTAAAGTACCAGGATCTGAGACATATTAATTTTCCGTCAACAACAAAACAGTAAATCGAGGCCAAAGCTGTCGAAACATAACACCGCATGTAACAAAAGACTAGCCACATAGACTACCAAATTCCATGTGACGTATTTCCGTTTCCAATGACAAAAGATGTCAACGAGCTGTCAGTTTGACAGCAGAATAACAAGCTCGGCTTACAACAAACATTGAACAATAGCTGATTTAGGCGGCAAAAAATCAACTCTATTTGGAATTATGAAGTAGTGTCCAATGTACTATTGTATACACCATTGTGTGACATGAGAGCGCGCCTATTAGAGGGGTGTCAGTAAGCAATTTAAAAAAACGCTTCATTTGCTCATTTCTTACTTACAAATAGGCAGGTAGGTGTCCTTGTAGCTCGGGATTAAGAGGTAACGCTAGCGCCGTATTCCCATACAAATGTATTCTCCTATTTTCTCCCTGGATAATGCTTCTAGAGGAATGATTTTTTGTGACAATATCTAAGTCTGCTAAAGCTATGGCTCTATGTTTTTGTTTTTTTCAATCAAATAATTAGATCAGAAAATATGACTCTTCAAAAATCGTAGAAAATGCCTCTTTCATGCCCTAATCCAACCATTGCAAAACAAATTTGAAAGGTTTTTACAACCAAATAAAAACATAGAGGCATAGACTTATTCTATTTCTTGATATTTGTGAAAAAAAATTTATTAAATTCAATTTTGAAAGAGGAAACAGGAGAATACGAAACCTCGATTTAGTCAGAAATTTTGATTAAAATTCTGAGCTGCATCCGTCCCAATCGCACGCGTCGGATAGCGCAGGGCGCAGCGCGATAGCAATAGCCACTCCAAAATACCTATTTTTCTATTTCGGCTGAAGCCGCGTTTCCTCTTAAAAATATGATCTACAGTATCTCCTGCCTGATCATAAGATGCGACTATAAGAAGGCTTTCAGGGTTGGCTACAGATGAGATAGAACTGTCCAGCCAGCGGTCCCGGGAAGGACAATAATGTGTGTGTGGTTTCATTCTGTTTTAAACACTAGAGTGTGTAGGAGAGCACCATTGCTCTCTTAAGATGGGTAGAAGACACCTATGCGTTCCTAAAGATTACTCCCTGATCGCTGACAGACATCTAAGCTTTTATACACATATTTTTTTTTAATTAATTTTATAGAAGCACGATGTCGACGGGTCGATCGATGTTAACCGATATGAAATGAAAAATGGAGGGTACAAATTACAGGTCACAGCTGTTAATATGATATTCTAACACAAGTAATAGAAAGCCATAATTATCAGTCAATCAGCGGTACTATAACTGCCGGTAAGTACAGAGGGCTAGCGGTCATTACGGCAAGTCGTTCCGGTTCACGGTATAAAGCGATGTCGACACGTGTCCAATTATGCCCTTTGATTATCTTGTCAATATCCATTGGTAGCCTTTGTTTAAAATGAAAGATTAAATTCTTAGATTTGTATACTTGGACAAAGCTCCAAAATCATAGCTTCTTAGGTCTCATTAATAGCAGCGATAGCCGAGTGATAAGGACCGCTGTCTCACCAACGGAGATACCGGGTTCAAAATGAAATCCTCGGTTCGCACCTCTGACATTGATTTTTGTAATGTGCGTATTTATCGCTGCTTCACAGTGATGGAAAATATTGTGATATTTAATTAATTACGATGATTTCCATCAACGTTCATGTCTGAAAGAAACTTATACTAATTTCTCGAAGGCGTGATGTCCATCATCCGCACTTGGCAACTAAACACTATAAATGAAATTGAAATCAAAACTAAAATGGGTGACGATCAATAACTCAGCCAGCCTCGTTGAATTAATCGAATTGTAAAAAGTTATTGTAGTAGAAGAGAAGGTAATAGATTTGTCTACGTGGAATCGATCTAATTTGTATTAAATAACTAGCGGCCGCCCGCGACTTCGTCCGCATAGCGTGATACATAGTTATATATCCTACCTATAGCCTTGATTACTAAAATAACAAATAATAAAAAAAAAGTTCAATTCGACCCAGTAGTTTCTGAGATTAGCGCGTTCAAACAAACAAACTCTTCAGCTTTCTATTACATATGTATTAAGTATAGATTTATTGTGTTATTTCAATGACAAAATAGCAAATTTTTATAATGACCCAATAAAGACCTAGTTCAAACGATTGCTCCATATAAACAAACAGTAGATTGACATGTCAATCGTGTAATCAATAAGTCACAATAACTTCGAGGCAATAGAGGCCTTCGTTTACTATCATTATTGCGGCCATTATACTGTTTGAAATAATATAGTGACTTATAATGATGTCTCAATACAATCGTTCGATGGGAATTCAGGCATTTCTACTGCCAAAGAGCACTGATACAATAGAAAAGTATAATCATTTTATCTCTATATCTTATATCTTGCATACAAGTTAAACATGGTGGCAGTTGTCGTAATGTATGGACATAAATTTCTCGAAAGCATGATGTTCACCAATCTGCAATAGGCCAGCGGATGGACTATGGCCTAAATCCCTCTTACTTGTGAAAGGGGACCTGTGCCCAGCAGTAGGACATAAAAAAGTTCGGAAAAATGGATGTACACATTAGCTCTGTGTGCGTAATCCAAAAAGCTATCAATCAGTTATCAGTTCCTTTATATACCAGCAGGTTACCCCCTAACTATGGCAATTCCACATTCGTGAGATAAAGAACCTATAGCACAAATATATTGATTTAGAAAAAGTGTTTTATCCAAAGCTGTGTAACCTGTATGCATTTTTGTAACCAATAAAATATAAAAGTTATATGTCTCATAGAGAAGTAGCGACAAGTATTGAAGCTTATACACGTGTAAAGTCTCAAGATGCAACGGTTTCGACAGATAATAGTTTATGTAGGATTGAACCTGAATGGCCCCGATTCAATTACAATTATTGTAATTATGGGTTCAATAACGAATTTTAAAGAAGGATTATAAAGCCAAGAAGCTGTCAATAAGTCAATAGTTAATTTATAATAGTTACCAGCAAATTACTATAGTCCCCTTACTTCAAAACCATGGCAATTCCACATTCGTGAGATAAAGATCCTTATAATGATATAAGGGAGAACCCCATACAATTTTGCTTACATACTTCATCCCCATGGATTTCTTTTTAATTTCTTAGCAACTTGGCAAATGCTAAACAGACTTTAATTTTACTTCTCTATACAACAGGTGCTCCTAGTTTTCTGCTTATTAATTTATGAACTGACGTGTACTTTAAAGCTTTTGACACGTGCTGTTTGGTCCTATTTGTTATGCAATGTTTCTTGTATGTGTTTCTATATGAGTCTTGTATTATTTTAAATTTCAAAAGAGTTTGTG
The DNA here is from genome assembly GCA_911387765.1 of Pyrgus malvae. Taxonomy (NCBI): domain Eukaryota; kingdom Metazoa; phylum Arthropoda; class Insecta; order Lepidoptera; family Hesperiidae; genus Pyrgus; species Pyrgus malvae. The sequence continues at coordinate 27,463,457 of OU426950.1, read as the reverse complement.
TACAGTTACATACTCTATTGGGTATTCAATGTATTACCTATAGTAACTTAACTATAGTTAAATTCCACCGGCACCATCTGGACTCATAGTACCTATTTATTTTGTGCTCAAAGCGCGTCCGGAGGTGTGAATTTTGAGACAAACTTCCAGCGGAGTTCTTAGATTAAAACAAAAATAGCGTATCGCTATTTTGTAATAATCTAAATCGGATGCCCTATTTGTGGTATCTGACATAAGGTTCTTCAATAATATGAAACAAAACTCCTTCTAAGCCGGAATGCCAATTTACATATAGAGCCGCAAGTAATGCTCGAGGTTAGATGTAAGATGGGCTACAGTGACCATTCAACACCATTTGGCCTGAATGTTTTTTTTTAAAGATTTCAGTTAACCACCTGGGTTGAAGCAAATAATTAGTACCTATGTAACGAGTTATTGTATTCGTTTAACTATAAACTACAAAGGGGAAACCATGCCTTAACATTTATATTAGCATGACATGCGAAGAAATTAGTTTGCTAATGCGTTATCGTAGGCGCTATTTTCGATCTGCATTCTTTTCATCTGATGTTTGTATTTTAATGTTATAATTTAATATTATTTGCATAGAGCAAGTATCAACTGTACTTCTTTCGTACCTAACATATTTAAAAACAGTATTGAATTATTTATTTCACTGCACATTGAATTGTGACATTTAACTGCATAGGCTCGTGTATATAATAATGTTTACCAATCCCACTGTTCGGCTAAGATCGTCTTTCGGACTTAGGAAGAATTTAGGCCATAATACACGGAAGTCAAGGCGAATTGTTGCCGTTGGTGGACATAATGCCCATGAGAATGTACATATTTGTAACTCTGGAAAACATCATAATTAAATACCTAAGTATCATAAAATATTTATCTTCGGCGTGTAGCAGAAATTTAGGTACTCGTATGTATACGTACGCACATAATCAGAAAATCTTATACAGAGGTGCGCAGAGTTTTTACTATGTAGATGTCTTTTACCGATGTCTTTACCAATCGGCTATCAATGTACCTACATAATTTCGCACTTTGGAGTTGACTAGGTAACATGATACAGCTAAAAAACCGAAACAAGTACAGATTTACGAAAGCCTTAAGCCGCAGCGTTTCATCAGGTAATAAACCATTCTGGCGGGTTACTTTTCAGGGTGAAATATGGGGTGAGGTCGAGTAGGGCGGTCGGGGGCACTCATACATCACGCGGTGAAACGAGGATTACTCTAACATCGACTTCGGCTTGTAAAAGCGACTTGCGGACGTAATTTTGGGTCGGATTTAGGTGCACTGCGATGCGAAGAGTTTTATCAAATAGTTAAAACTTGCGAGGTAACTGATTCGTGTGAAATATGGGGTGAGGTCGCCCATAGCGGTCGGTGGCCTCACATATCACAGGGTGAATGAGAAAATTTTGCCTGTTTTTTCAATATCGGAAAATTACAGAGCTTATTTACGTTCCATAGTTAGATTTTATACAGAATGTTAAAGAGGACATGGTGTAAAATACATGTTATGTTAAAAAGTTCTGTCTTATATCTAAGTTTTCTATTATATTCGAGAATACACAACATTAAACAACAATTACAGATAAAAAAGAAAGATACTTCCAGATTTATCAGATAAAATATTCATTATTAAACCTTTTCAGGGGTCCTACTTCGAGTGAGATATAGGGTTGAGTCGGAAAGGGTGGTCGGGGGCTCTCATATATCACACGGTGAAACGAGGATTAGCCTAATATCTACTGTGGTGTTAAAGTGACTTTCTGTCGCAGCTTTTTCCCGTTTTGGATTACATGAGAAATCTTAAAATTTGTTAACGATTTGTGAGGTAGCACAAGGTCTAAGCATCTGAAGGTGCAGGAGAGAACATTTGGTCTCCCGACCGGTGCGTTTTACTGGAGACCCCGGAGTCCCACATTACCCGGTATCCTCTCCCAAGGTGCCGGGTACCTAATAAAGGCGATACCAAAAAAGTTGGTAGAACATTAATAGTTCAACCGGGTAAGTTGCAAGTGCCGGTCATACTTACATGAACCGACCATCAGTTTTCAGAGTAGCAGCGCAATTACGACCACAGGCAAGACTTAGGCTTGCTTGAGGTTGTGTGTAGATGTCCATGGGCTACAGCGACCACTTAACACCACGAGGCCTGCATGCTCGTCTGCTACTCCATTACTAAAAATTGTTTGTCTGTAAAGCCCTCCGCCAGGAGTATATGTGTTCTGTGGTAAAGCCGGTTTACGGACGATAGTTTAAATTGGCATCGTAACAAAACAATGAAAACCACTTTAACTTTTCACTTCACTTTATAAACAGTCGACGAACGGCGGCGCAAGACGAACGCTCGAATCTCAACGTAACGTTACAAGCGTAACTTTAAAATGAGCTTAACGTTACAATGATTCATCTTTTTACGTGCTTGCATCCAGCGTTCATGGATTTACTAGACGTCACGTTAAAAAATAAATAAAAATATAGTTACAAATGGATAGCCAGAAAAGCATACTTGATGCTACGGGGCTTTGAATGGAAAAGGTAAAGACAAAAACCTATCGTTACCTAACTTTCGAATAAATTAGTATGCCACATAGATCACTGACCCCGCGGGGCGAGGTGTCAAGTCCTGAATAAATTTGTCAGCCTGTGATTCGGCGAGAAACATTCTCTCCCCTTTGTAATACATCATTCAGGCTGCTGGAACTAATCTCTATACTTTTGAAGCAAGCTAATTCTATTAAATACTTTTTGCATCGTTTCACCCTATTTTGTAGACCTAGAGTTGGAAATCAACGGCCAAAGGAATATAATAACAGAAAAGCCAAAATAATTCATTAGAGCTCATATTAGAAATAAAGCCACCCTGGGTCTTGTATAAGAGAATTATTTTGTCAAAAATATATGAGTAAGTAAGTCCGCAATGTGTCTCCGCACTGTCTCCGTGGGGTGAGGTGTAAAGTGCGGAATGATATTATCAGGGTGTGACTCCGCAAGCCACCTGCGATATATCAGGCTATTTAACGAATCTGATGAAATATACCTTTCTAGAACTCTACAAATATAGCTTGCCACATCTTTAAATGTCTTATTTTACTTCAACAGTTATGAACAGTATAGACTACAGACAACCTGACACATTTTTTTTGTGTCTATCATATATAAGTAATCCTAATGAGGTCAAATACACAAAGTTCGAATAGGTCGGCGACACAGATCATTACCACGTCACGCGGTGTCAAGTGAGAAATGAATTTGTCATTTTGCTCGTGATTCCGTGATGTGATGTGATGACGTATCGTGAACCTAGTAATTTATCACTCGGAACAAATTTTGCGGAATTTATTAGCTGACCTTTTGTTATTTTGCTTTTACTGTATTATGAGTATTATGATCATTTTTGATAAGATAAATATTTAGGAATTAGGAACTATTGCAACAAGTGAATTTTATAAGTCATCTATATCGACCAAACTATTGCGACAGTTTTTATAATGTATTAAATTACATTAATTTACAAACACACTAAAAAATTTTTGCTGTCTGTCGTCTGCTGGTTAAAATTTTATTTTTGTAGTTAATATTTGAAAAGTTTTTTTGGCCTCTTCGTTAAATGAAGAATCCTTATGAGGTCAAATTTTAATGCTTAAAGTAGGAATAGATCCGCAACATGTCCGCAACATAGGTCATTGACCCTTTGGGGCGAGGTGTCAATGCGAAATGAATTTGTTAGACTGAGATTCTGCGAGCTCCGCGAGAGTTATCACTCTGACTCCTCGGAACAAATTATGCGGAATTTATTTGCTCTCCTTTAGCAACCTTTTCGTGGATTTCACGGTTTAAATTTAGAAGTATAATATGATCTCTTGGTTTTGAAATGGAAAATAATACCTTATAATATATGATGAAATTTCACTCAGTGTATGACAGGAAACCTGATACTGGAATTTATGTAAGTCGTATCTAAATAATCATAAAGAGGTCAAATACACAACGTGTAAATAGGTCCGCTACATAGATCTTTATCCCCGCGGGGCGAAGTGTCAGTGCGGAATGAATTCGTCAGTCGTGATTCTACGAGCCCCAGTGATTTATCACTCTGAATACTCGGCACAAATTTTTCAGAATTTATTTAAAAAGGCCAGTAATTTTGTTACTTTCAATTAAATAATGGAATTTAATAGTTTAGAATAAAAATATACATTACTTAGGAACTCCGTTGTGAAGCAAATCTAACCATTAACCAAATTCATCGTTAGACGAGAAATTGTCGTATTTTTGCCACAATTTACATTATCCGTCTTGTTAACGTGATGCAAGACGATTATTTACATACTATTACCAAATTTTAACCGTTGGATGACAGACTGGTACAGGACAAACTAACACTAGACCTTTTTTGTCAGTCGCAGGTAAGGAATCCTAAAAAGGTCAAATACACAAAGTGCCAATAGGTCCGCAACATAGATCATCGTCCCAGTGGGGAGGTGTCAGTGCGGAATGAATTTGTCAGCCTGTGATTCTGCGAGCTCCAGTGATTTATCTGGGGGCACGGAGTGCCCCCGACAAGTCGAGCGCAAAGCAACACTGCCGTACCATCCTTTACTGGAACCATTTCGCCGCATTTTCAGGCCCCTATTTGAGAACCTCTGGATAAGACCAGAGCGCTGAAATTTTCATCATCCAGTAAGCTATAATCACATACTTAAAATCCAAAATTTCAAGTCTGTAAGTCATTTAGTACCGAAGTTAAGGGAAAGCAAAGTTTCGCATTTTTCGTCGCATTTACGACACTCACCTCACTCATAAAATCAAAATAGAACTAGTACTTCCCATAAACTTAGAGAGCTGAAATTTGGTACAGAGTTAGAGTTTAATGGCTACATAAAGGGAAAACTATAAAAACTAGGATAACTAGGATTATTTAGTACTCTTAGTCCATCCTTTACTGGAACCATTTCGCCGCATTTTCAGGCCCCTATTTGAGAACCTCTGGATAAGACCAGAGCGCTGAAATTTTCATCATCCAGTAAGCTATAATCACATACTTAAAATCCAAAATTTCAAGTCTGTAGGTCATTTAGTTCCGAAGTTAAGCGAAAGCAAAGTTTCGCATTTACGTCGCTTTTACGAGACTCACCTCACTCATAAAATCAAAATAGAACTAGTACTTCCCATAAACCCAGAGAGCTGAAATTTGGTACAGAGTTAGGGTTTAATGGCCACATAAAGGGAAAACTATAAAAACTAGGATAACTAGGATTATTTAGTAGGTACTCTTAGTTTTCCAGGTTTCATTTACAGTTAGGCAGTACTTCGAATCGCGTTCGTATTTATAAGTACTTTTCTAGTATTCTACATTTCGTTTATTTAGTTAGATATTACTTCGTTACGTTTAAAAATATCATTAATTTAGCTGTATTTCAGTACTAGGTAGGTGTCCGACCGTGCTTTAGCGGAGCGCAATTAAAATTGTAAGTTGTAATAGTTCTGCAATATCGGGCTAGATGGCGTTAGTAATGTACACTCTGAATCACGCTGTTCTGGGTAAATTGTTTAAAAGACCCAATGTATGAAAATTTTTAAAGCAATCGCAAATAAATCGGGCTTGAAGTCACATCCTTACTTCGTCTCCGAGAATAAGTGACCCGAAGTTTTTTCGAACCTCAACCCCCTCTCCTCGAGTCCTCCAGGAGGCAGGACAGTAGGTAATTCCTTTGGTAGAAAGTTCATTGATTTTATTATGTAAATATTAATATAAAAAACATATGCTAGGCTGGGGATCGAACCCGAGTCGTATTGCAAACGTGAGTAAAACAAGACTTCAAAAACTGGACTACAGACGCTACTTTCCAAATCGTGAAATAAGGACCAAGTGTGACTACCGAGTAACCTAAATATTCTTTGCACATAAATAGATAGCTAGCCTAAAATAAAATATATTACGAAAAAAATTCTTGTAAATAGATTATCGATATATCGGGTATTGTTTCTTTCTACTTACCTTTTTTCTTCGTTCATATAAGCTATTTGCTGTCGTTTGAATTGTAAATATTTCCGTTTTGATAATTTATTTTTACTTTTATTTCCCATTTTCTAAACTTTAAAATTACCTAATTCTTACTAAAAATAATAACTTATACCTAATACTTACTTACTAAGAAACAAAATATATTTCCAAAAACTAAACAAAATGAAATAAAATTTGAAATTTTCGTATTTCGCGGGCGATACGGACATAAAAAGTACGCGTCCATCGTTGACAGTGGTCACGGGTGGTATCATGGTGGGATGGGATGGGAGTGGCGAAGAGAAGAGAGTGATGGCATGCGTTACTTCAGCTCTCGCGAGGAAAAGAAAGCATCATCTTATTTTGAATGTCGTAAGCGCCAAATCAATAAAAAAAATTCGTTAAATAACTAAAACAAAACATAGAAAACTGTTTGCATAGAAAGCTTTATATAAAATATTAGCTTGTTGTTAAAAAAATAATGATAAATACTTACATTCAAACTCGTTTTGACATAAAATGATAAAAATTGAAAATATTGTCCTAATTTTGAAAATTAATTCTATCGAGAAAATTTTATGGCATCGTGTTTTCTGTTGCATAAAAATTTAGTAAATATAAAGAAAATTCAGATTATGTAAAATCTATTCTCCAGTCGTTTCTACAAAATGAAACATATCGCACGTCCCAAATAAAAGGGTATAAGTCCAAGAAAGTGATTTTTTTATTTTTTGCGTTTCGAAACCTACATTTTTTTCTCTATAAACTGGTAAGACAACGGTATTTTAGTTCAAATAATTTCCAGAAATATAACAACACAATTCTTTATTGACCGTTCACTCACACTGTTCCCGAACCGATTAAGATGGTAGCATCTTAGTTGATTCAGTTGGCGCGCAGTGCTCGTACGTGTCACACGCGTTCTTTACGAGTTGTTACCAGTTCGTTGTCAATTTCAGAGCATCATCTTATAATTTAAGTATTCTATACAGTATTATTTTGACTTAATACTTTATTGTCTGTTAAGATTAAAATGAATTTGTAGTTTTATTTTAAAATAATACCCTATTGACTGTTTAAGTTTAATCAGTTTGTGATTTTGAATGAAATTATTTCAAGATGATACTCTGTAGCTCTCGATTTCTTTGAGATAATACTTTATTGCTTGTAATCAATGTTGTGACTGGGGGGCTACAAATGAAATGCTTCCATTTTGTTTGGTATTTATTTTTAGTTTTCTTTTAAATTTTAGCTTATCTCAGAAGTATGAAACGGAGTAAAAGGGCTTCAATGATAATGAGGGCAATCTATGATCGCCAAGTACACCCGAGAGCAATTCAACTGATAGAGAGGAAGATCCATTTTGATGATGACGATACTAGCGACCCAACGTATGTCCCCGAAAATAATACGCAGCGCCGCCCTCAATCATGTGCATCAGGGTCATCGGGTAGCCAAACCAAACGTGCGAGTACGTCTTTTGTTCTCCAGATGTGTTTTCGGCCTTTTTTTTTGGTATCGGGGGGGGGGGACCTTCAAAAGGTACCTGACACCTTGGGAGAAGATACCGGGTTATGTGGGATTTGACCGCACTAAAACCCCCTCGGTGGCCTGCCTCTGCGTTTGTGAGGACTCCGGGATCTCCATAGGAACGCACCGGTTACCTCCACGCGCGGCGCCCCAGAACGGGCCCATCTTCGAGAGAGCAGATGTGCTCTCCTGCACTTTCAGGTGTTCACAGCAGCATGCGGCCACGCATACACCGCCGTCCCTCCCGGGGCTGCTAGCTGGACGGGTCAAGCTCCCACTCTCACCGTCCGCATCCCCGGAAGCCCCCTTTTAGTCGCCTCTTACGATCAAGCAGGGGATACCGTAGCTCTATTCTTAATCCCGAATCTACAGGGACTAGTGCCGGGGGACGTTATCTACGTCGGCCCCGGCGGCTCCTTCACCGAGCGGGATCTGCACGCTCCCGAGCTCGTTCGGCTTCCTCCTTTGCGCACATGACAGTTTCGCAGAATGAGGTTACCGAGCCCCACGCATCCCTGGAGCACACCATCGCTTCGACGACGGCCGCCGGGGACAAGTCATCTCCGATTGTTTAGACCAGGACCCGCCGCTCGGACTCCCAGGCTGGGCAGTGTCCACAGTGATTACACCTAGCAGACACCTCAAGTCCAATGCGGTTCAGATACTCACCGAATCAGCCATGTCCGGTGAGTATCTGAGTCAGTCGGTAGGTGACGCGACTCTACCTTTTCAGCCAGGCCCGGAAGCTGGGCAGAATGGCGCTGACGGCTCTTTGACGTGAGTTCTGCGGCTCGCGCAGTCTGTCTCGTCAGCGCGTCAGAGCCCGCCATCTGGTTCTTCGACGAAGCTCTCCGATCGCTTCATTCGAGGGTTCAGCTCCCTGGTGGAGGACGCGGATCTTATTGAAGACCTCTGCGTCCATATCCGCCAGGATGTCCAGGGGCGGAAACCGCGCAAACATACGATATAGTCCGGTAGCCTCGTGCAACTCTGATAGCTGCGCGGCGTTGAGTTTCGCCGCACGCTGCTGCTCGATAGCCTTTTAGACCATACGAGCGCACCGTAGAGTGCGATAGAGCGCACGACCCCTGCGTAGAGGCGGCGGACTTCTTCCCTTGGTCCCCCGAGATTTGGCAGCAGTCTGTGCATAGCACCCGCCACCTTGTGGATTCGGGGGACTAGACGATCGAAGTGCTAGTCGAAGCTCCAGCGGCTGTCGAGCACCAGCCCAAGGTATCTCATATACCGGCCCGGCTGTACTTCGTAGCCACCTCCAGTAGGAGACCACCGTTGAGGGCCCGCTTCTGCCTCACTTCGGTGATCCCCACATCCGCTAGCTTTACTCGCTCTTTGGCGGCCGCCATAGCCTGTGCGTAAGTGACCTCACTGCCATCCGGCACAGTGATGGTCACCGCCGCCGTCGTTGGCACTTTCGGGAGCCGAGCCTTCTTTTTAGTTGCCTTTTTAGACGCCTCTCCTTTCGGCGCCGTACGGGCCTTGAGCGCCTGAGAAGCCTGGGCTCCCGATGGCGCTTTCTGCACCGGACGCCTACGGGAGGCCGTCCTTTGCAGAACCGGGGCTGGTTGCACGGCCACTTGGCGGGTTTTTGCCCGCGCTTTCCGGCCCACCACCGTACTCCAGTTATCCTCCTGCGCCCCACGCGGTTCTGCGGCCTGAGGTGCGGATGAAAGCGGCTGGGCTACAGCGGCGGCAGTGGGGGCGACAGAATTCGGTTTCTTCCCCAGAGGAGGCCTAAAGACCCTATCGGGAAACAACTCTGCTTTAAATGCAGTCAGTTTTTCCTCAATGAGGTTCCCCAGCCTCTCCATGAGGACTACGTCCGTGCTTTGACTCTCGGAAAAAAAATTACTACATTTTATAACATTTGAATGTTTCTATTTTTCGTTAATTGAATATAATTTAATTGTGTTTAATTACCCAGCTATGAGAGGCTGTTAATATGGTATGATTCTTGAAATTCTTGAATTTGTGACGACTATCTTTCAAATTGTTGGGTGTTCCTACTTCACTGTGATTATAATTATTTTTCTAGTGTTTCACTAGATTTTATAAAAGTTTAGATAGGATTACCTAAGGTTTAATTAGATTCTTATATATACATTTTAAAACTGTTACATAAAAAAAATATTTTATTGCTGTATTACAGTTGAACTGTTTCTTTTTAATTTTCAATAATTTTGATACCCCCTTTATTTCTAATAAAACTTTTTAGTACAAATCAGTATTTTGTTATTTTTATCTCTGACTCACTGTGAAAAACTTAACATTCTGTACTTTTTAATAAGGTATTATTATTATTTACTACTTGATATTATCAAATCATAGTCAATTTTGGTAAGGCTAGATAGTCGTAAATAACATATCGGAGCAATTTGAATTGCTTAAACAGTATCATTTTCACCCAGTCGTATAAAAGTGCTAATAAAACTAAAACTACAACTGATAAAGTTACGAAATTTGCTTAACATGAAGTAGAAGAATGTAGCATATAATTTAAGTATAAATTAGGAAATTTGAACAGTTTGTTGCGCAGCTATGAATTTTCAAACTTTTAAACGCGATTATCTCAAAACACTGTTTTTGAAGATAATACCCTTTTGTTTGTGACGTGCGATATTCAATTACAATACCTACTCCTTTTTTATGCATGCCCTTAATTAGCAGGTTGTTATTATAACAATTCTAAGATTTGAATAGGTATCTATGTTAGGAATATTCTGATTAGTGACGTATTACTGATTATTACTTAATTATTAGATTTGAAAGAAGTTTTAATTGAATGCTTTATTTAATTGTTACTTATTTAGTACTCTTAGTTTTCTAGGTTTAATTTACATTTAGGCAGTACTTCGAATAAAAAGAAAAAAACTGTGTCAAATAAGAAAATCTAATAAAATAAATCAATAAGCCCACGTTTCTACAAAAAGAAGTGAAATCCCACCAAAACATTCTGTAAAAAACTAGCCAAGTCTCGATGGAGCTGCTTGTTTATCTCTAAAAAGTAATGAAATCTAGAGAAAGTCGTGCCAAGTCTAAGGTTCCTTACTGCGATTTCTTTATTATTATAGTTAATGTTGTGTGACTTGGTCGTTGAAGGATACACAAGTGTTATTTTATGTTAGATCGATGGTCGATTTGACGCTCCAAAAAGAAGTGAGCAGAAGTCAGCATTCTCAATGCTGAATACATGTGTTGCACAATCAACAACAGCCTAAAATGAGACACTAGCGTCCAATTACCAATACCAGTATGGGCTATTATCTCGCTTAACATGGTACATACATGGTACGTACATGAACATAGGTAGTTAAAACAGATATAACATTACGTGTAAACAAAAAGAATGTTCAACGGCCAAGTCACACAACGTTAACTATAATAATAAAGAAATCGCAGTAAGGAACCTTAGACTTGGCACGACTTTCTCTAGATTTCATTACTTTTTAGAGATAAACAAGCAGCTCCATCGAGACTTGGCTAGTTTTTTACAGAATGTTTTGGTGGGATCACTTTGACTGCTCGGAACAAATTTTCCGGAATTTATTTACTTGGCGTTTATTAATTTTCCTTTTACTTTATTGTGTAATGTATAAGTAAAAAACGGTTTAAAATTTAGATAGAGAAAGATATCTTGGTTTTGTTGAAAACCATTTACGTACATCAATTATTTATTTTTACATACATACATTTATGTACTTGCTTCTTTAACCACCTAAAGACGAAGTTCGTTCTGTGATGTGATGTGACACTCTACATAACAAGGCATAAAAACTTGAATTTTTATATTTTTTATAAAAATGAATTCTGATTGACCCACTTAACTCAAGTTTACTACAAATATCAAGCTTCATTCCTTCAACACTACCGAGCGTCGGACCTCAAAAGCGCAGAGAATAAATGATTCGACTTCGTTTGCTGCCGAATTTTAATGTATCTAACTAAGGTCAGCCTTGTACAACAAAACGCCGTATCCGATATCTTTCCTGCTCCCTGTGAAGATCGTGTCCGACTAATTTATTGCCAGATGAATTTCTTCCTTCCTTCACGAAACATGACTTCAGTGTCCTCTTTATTTCATTTCGACGACGTTTTCTCTTCTAACATTGTTAGTATAAATATCACGACTGTACTCACGTGGTTTTATTCGGGGATGCCCGACTAGTTTCGGTCCTAACCGAGGACCTTAGTCATGAGCTCCCGCCGCAGGACGCGGTGACATCACGGCGATTATTCTTCTCTGCACCTAGGGTTACCACCTCTAAAAATTTTCAACCAGGACAAGACGCGTTATAACCCCGGATTTTAGAGCCAAAAACCCGGACATGTCAACAGCGGAGGGACTCTGAATTTATCGTGTCGGTTCGTCGGTTGATCGCGATGTGCGGGCACAGTGCGTGTGTCGCGGGCGGCCCAAGACTATTTTTTTTAAACCCGGACTACAAATGAAGTCCGGCCCGGACGCTCCCCGGACGCCCTCTAAACTAGGACAAATCCGGGGAAACCCGGTCGGATGGCCGTATCTGCACCGTGTATTTTTTATTAACATCTTATGGCGTATGAGCTGGCATTGGAAGTTCGGGAACGGGCTAGTGTGCAGACCGTTGAAAATCAAACGCGCTATGACATTTTGCGACAATTTATTTTCAGAATAAATGCAAAAAATGCTTTACATTTTATGAGATTATGAATAAATTAAAAGATTAGAAAATTTACATTTTATGAGCTACGAATTCATTGTTAAAGAAGTGACAGATAGTTTGGACATTTAGTGATAGCTATTCTTAATAAACTTGACCCTATTAGCTAGCTTTTAGCTCATACAGCCAATTTATATTTATAATGGAATGAATAGAATAAATAATATTTCTATCATTTTTAACGTTTGTTGACGTTATTTAGTAAACGTACGCTATTGTTGCCATCTTCTAAATTACAATAAAATGTGTTGGTTTCGGAAATAATAGGGAAATGGTCAATTTATTATGTTTTCTGAAGTTTTAATTTATTTTTTATTTCACCAACAACATCCTTCTCCACATTTTACCCACTAAGGGCCTCGTTCACCATCTCCAAGTAAAGTGTTGATTAGTTACATTTAAAGTTAATTGGCAAGTAAAAGCTATGAATACGGGTCAGTTTATCATATGATTAGTGCTTCTCGAACATCATGAAATTGAAATTGAAGTTACGGATGACTTTAACCGACAATTAGCGTACTTGTCACTTTACTTGAAGGTAGTGAAAGAGGCCCTAAGTATTCAAAATTAATCGTTAACATAAACTTCCTTAAAGCCTCAAAAGATCATCAGAGACAAAGAGTAGCAAGTTTTTTTTTGTTACAGTACCTTCAAAGCAAATAGTCTGAGACAGACGGACGGACCGTCATACTACTGATACTGTAAGATGCTTATTTATTCATTTTATAACTTTTATAGTCTCTTTGACCCGTTCAAAATTTGACTTTGAAATCCGAATAGACTTTGTCAAAGGACAGCTGTTTCCTCTCAACTACGATATTTTTAAATCGCGAATTTTCCCAACAGCAAGAAAATTCGTATGCCCAAACGTCAGTTAAGCATACCATTTATAACCCCGAATTAAAACCTTAGTCCATCCACGGCAAACAAAGGCCACATATCATCGAAACAACTGCATTAGCACGGCGGTAAATCCCCCTTTAATCGTCCTGCAATCGTATATTTCTTGATTAAGAGCTCGTAAAAATGTCGTCTCGCTCTGAAATATGGGTGCGAAGCGGGAGAGGAGATTAGCCGTTGTTCGCGTGATGAATGGTGATGGATCCGCTAAATATTGTTGTGGTCAGAATTGAGGGCATGTTTTGATCGCGGTGGCTGGTGGTGGCTGTTTATCAGATTGTTTTGAAGTTTGTTCAAATGCAGAATTTGAACAAAGAAAACTTTACGGTTCTACTTTACGGCATTAAACTGTAGCCAGCAGTCTCGGAAAGGGCGGTGCTATTAGCGTGGGTGGCTGGAAAGAAAGAAAGAAAAAAAAATTTATTTCATATTAGGAATACAAAATATTCGCTTAATGAATGTTATTTTTTCCCGGTCATCGCCTTTATGTGCCCGTTTGGGCTAGATTTTGAGCTGAGAGAAAAAAGGCGGCGGAAAAAAACTCTTTTAAAAACTCCATTCACTCCTCACTCTTTTAAAAAAGTATGTACATTATATATTTGAGATAACAGAATGGCTACGGGTTGATAATGGGCACACGTGACAGCTGACCGTGTGAATGGATGCTGGATGCTGACGTACGCACCTGTTGGTGGTACATGAGATCTATACACATTTCTCTCCCAAGACGTGTCAGTTTGTGGTACCGCGCATGGAGAATACTGATGCATTCGGTTGGAAATTCCAAAGTCCTACTCCAAGCGCTGAGGAAAAGGGGTTTTATTTAAGTATAAATTGGATCACAGCTTGATCGATATTTTGAACGAAAAATGAAGAACTATATAACGATAGTACATACGCGGAATAACGATGGCCCAAACACTCTTATTACAACGAGTTACCATCATTTATATCAACATACATCAGCAATATGTGCAGCAAACATCAGCCAACTGCCAAAATCATCAATATATCCAGTATAAAAGGCAGTGAAATAAAAAAGCAAATTCTCTGAAGAATGAGGTTGTGCGAGCGATGTATTTTATGCGGAGGAAATGACACGGGCGCGAACTATGGCCTCGTAGATTTATCTAACTGTTAACACGACCTACGGAATATCCGGGAAATTCTCTATGTAAGGAATGTATTTTTGTCTAAGTGAAGGACTATAAACTTTCTAAGAAGAAAAGTAAATGTTTAAGCTACTTACTCATTAATTTAAGCCCCAACGCTGGAGTAGAACGTAGAACGTTAAAAAACGCGGATAATTCCACCCATATTGCGCCTTTTAGTTTATTTATTTTACTTATTTTTATTTTCGGATCGGATCCGATCGTCGGCTTTGGGTACCCATATTGCAGGGTTTTTGTACACAGAGAGGAAAAAAGCCGGCAGAAAAAAAACCTCCCAGGTTTTTATGGTATTCCTTTCAATCTTCCAAACAATCGACCGTACCGAAAAATAAGTACGCTAGTCCCTGTAGCTTCAGGATTAAGAATAGAGCTACGGTATCCCCTGCCTGATCGTAAGAGGCGACTAAAAGGGGGCTTCCGGGGTTGTGGACGGTGTTAGTGGGAGCTCTATCCATCCAACCAGCAGCCCCGGGAAGGGCGGCGATGTGTGCGTGGCCACATGTCGCCGTAAGCATCGGAAGGTGCAGGAGAGCAAAGCTGCTCTCCCGAAGATGGGCCCGTTCTGAGGCGTCGCGCGTGGAGGACACCGGTGCGTTCCGCCGGAGATCCCGAGTCCTCCCCAAGCGCAGTGGCAGCCACCGAGGGGGTTTTAGTGCGTTATTTACTCTCTCCCAAGGTGCCGGGTACCTTTTGAAGGTTTCCCCCGCGGCAACAAAAAAAAAAGGTAATTTTAAACCGCTATGACAGAATTGAAAGACGCCAATCAAGTATGTAATTCTTAAAATTATATTCTTCTTTTGACTAAAGCAACACTATTTGTTGTAACAATTTACATTCAAGTGCCTGCCTCTGTTTGTATTTACGAATTTCTTTGTGAGCTTTCAAGTAACTTTGAACAACATTATCGATTATCTTACAAATATACACACTATAGTACAGTATACCTTGTCCATATAAATAAATAAATATATTTGGACAATTCACTCAACGCCATCAGATTCCAAACTAAGCAGAGCTTGTACTATGGTAATCAGAAAGCTGATAAACATACTTATATAATTCTAAATACATACTTAAATAGATAAATTAACACCCAGACACAGAACAAATAGTCATGTTCATCATACAAATATTTGTCCTGGGTGGGGATCGAACACACGACCTCACGCTTCGCAGTCGGCTCATCACCCACTACGCCACGGAGGCTGTCTACTGTAAGCATACTGTTATTACTGTATCAGTATAAGCGTACTGTAATAACCGTGCAACGAGCAAAGTTTCTTCTGAAATATGTAGCAGTCGGGAATCACTTATCTATGCTGCTACGCTCTCGCTGATGGGAGAAAAATACGAGCTTTCTTGACTGTTTACTGAGATATACTGCACTCTGCTCTACACTTATTTGTTAAGCAAGTAGTAACTGTTCACAAAGAGAGTAGGTACGTATATAACTGGGGGTGCTGTGTAGCGTCCCTCATGGCTTGGCTGCAACCCTTTTTACGTCCCACTGCTGGGCACGGGTCTCTCTACAGAGAAAACTGAAGAAATTATTGGGGAGGCCTGGAGCTTACTCCCCCACGCTGCTCCAATGCAGGTTGGTGGAGATGCGGGTTAGTGTTAGTGATGTTTTCAAACCGCCCATAAGGCCTTCGACAAGGTTTAAAGACTGTTATCTATCGACAACAACCGGGGCCGACGGCTTAACGTGCCCTCCGAAGCACGGAAAACGTTGCCACTAGCGGTCACCCATCTCACAACCGACCGCGCCCGTTTGGCTTAGTCGCATAGATCGCATGCGTTCTACGCTAACCGCCCCATGCGCGCGTCAAGCGTCCCTCTTACTTAGGTCTTTTTTTTAACAATAATTGGATTTTCATTGTTTTACTAAGTCATCTCGCCCATATTCCGTGAAAAGAATCTATCAATAATCATCATAGATACGTCACTTCCGTTAGTCTGTGTAAGTAGGTATAACTATTATATTACATCCAACCTAACCATGCAACGAGCACGGTTTTCTTTTGAAATATGTAGCAGTCGGGAATCACTTATCTACGAGTATACTGCTATGGTCTCGCTGATGCAAGAAAAATAAGAGCCTCCTTCGCTGTTTACAGAGATACTGCACTATGCTCCCCACTTTTTCGTTGAGCAAATAGTGTCTGTTCAGAATGAGAATATGCATGGAACAGAAGGGTGTTATTTGGCTTTTGGCATGGTTTAGTCTTCTATTTTATATGGCATTTTACTCTCCACGTTCAATGACCACGGTTGTGCGGTTATTATTGTGGAGCGCTATCCATACAAATAAATGTGAAATTGTGTTTGGTTTGGACCTAATTTTTGTATGGAGGTTTTGAGGGTTTCAGAGTGCCTTGGAGTCTGTTGGAAAGAGAATCTCATTACTATGGAAAAATCCCACGAGTGCGGAGCCGCAGGTGGAAACTAGTTCTTTTATATCGTAACTTATTTTGAAAAGATTATTGTGTATTGCACGAGACCGTTTAAAGACGCCAACACCGTATACATCCAAATCTAGTAAGGAATTTTAAAGTCACAGTAGAGTAAAGACTTATGGTAGGTGGTAGAACTATTATGGTTCGCCCGGGGAAGTACCACCGCTGCACCCACTTCTGCCGTGAAACAATTCAATTGTGATTCGGTGGAAAGGTGCAGTTGCCGGCCACACGTACATGAGGCGAACATCAGCCTCCGGAGTAGCAGTGCAACTGCATACGACCTCAGACAAGACTTACTTATGCTTGCTTGAGGTTATGTGTAGAAGTCCATGGGCTGCAGCGACCACTTAACACCACGTGGTCTGCATGCTCGTCTGCTACTCCATTCAAATAAAAATAAAAAAGACTAAAAATATTTCGTCCCTTTGTTGCGCAATCGTGTGAAGAGTGATATTTTGCACCAGCAAAACATAATGATTGATACAAACTGACTGTTTCACATAACGCCCTATCCACAATCTCTCCAAGATAACGAACGGTGATATATCACATTCTGGAAGCGGTAATGTATATCTGCGCTCCGTATCAGCCAAAATGTGCCATTCGGACGTGGTAAGTGCCACAATTTATACAGAGTCTTTGTTTGGTGTATGCCACAGGAGAAAGACTGAGAGGTTCCAAGCCAATTTAGCAACGGGTCTGACGGGTACACTAAACAAAGGTTTCCTTTTTTAAATGGAATAACAGACGAGGATCCAGACCACGTGGTATTAAGTAGTCGCTGCAGCTTACAGACAGCCACGTACATAATACTCGTATCTCAAGCAAGCCTGAGTCTCGCATGTCGTATGTAATTGCGTGCGCTACTACTCCTAAAGTTGATGGTCGCCTCATGTTAATTTTGCCCTAAACTACAGCTTTGAACAATAAATACTTTTAGAACCTGCCTTAGCGCTGGGTGGCAAAGTTATAAACCACAGTTATAAAGGTAAATAAAAAACTTCTAGAGTATCTACAGCAAATATGCAACATTGAATCAACTGAAAAATAAAATATCAAATAATAAAAAAGGCAGAAATAGGAAAAAATTATACAAAGATTATTTGCCGATTTATTGAAAAGTGGTTAGTTGACACAACTTACATAAATGCCTTTCCATGTCGCGATGGTCGGCACCGTCATGTTGTATAATGTATCGGACTGGGCATATCAGTATTATGTCTGAATAATTACATATGTAATGTACGGGTTGCACTCCGGTAGTGCCGGCAGAAGTGAAAACTTGAACATTAACGTTGTGCATTTTTGATATTTTGGAATGGTTAGGGAATAATTTCGCACAAATTGCTTTTAATATCAGTATTATTTTTCATCTAGTATTTTCAGTAGGTTTTCATCTAGTATTGTTATGAAGTACTCACTCATTTTCTTTCACTAATTTCTTCGTCACTTTTTTCATTAATAGATGCACTTTGTTCAATGTCCATATTTTAAATACTTGATATAAACGAATTTTACAAGTATAGACAGTCGAGCCGTCATCAGCTGTCACCCCTCCGTCTTGGTCTAAGAGCCGGTGAAGATCGACCTTCACCGGTCTGATGATTCGATGAGACATATTTTTTATCAAATATAATTTATAAACATACATTCCTATGATAACTTGCATATCGAAAAGTGGTCTTTTAATATAATTACTTTTAATCAATTTTCTTTCATCACCTCACTCTTGTATTTATATAAATATAATAATAATAATAATATACATAATAATAAAATTTCTATGTTTATAAATTATATTTGATAAAAAATATGTCTCATCGAGTTATCAGATCGGTGAAGGTCGATCTTCCACGTCTACTATCTTACAATTTTCGACGATCAGGCCACGTGTGTTGACGCGAGTTTAACATTTTTTACCCATTCCAAAAAAAGTGTACAACGCTGCTAAAGAAGTTTTCACTTCAAAAAAATTCATTTACATTTCATTTTCATTCAATATGATAACTTGATACAGTAATGGAGGTGGGGTCAAAAGAAAAACATAACTACTTATACTTTTGCACAAAACAATAAGCATGAACCCGCTTTCATCCATGACTTACGCCACATTATTAGTAACAATATTTCACTGCAGCGGACATTTTTATAGGTATTTAGCGAAAACGTCGCCTCCACGGGCCAATTTGAAACTTGTTTGCGTGTCCAATTTACGAGCTAAGTTAATTTGAAATGGTGTGTCTTCGTGTTTGTTAAGGTGATATTCGCTTGCCTAATGGCCCTACTTTATTTAGCAAATGGGCCGCAGTTTTAATAAATTTTCATAGAGGGAGAATTTATGCGGGTACTCTGAGATTCTTTATTTGGAAGTGAACTGCAGTTGGGTTTGTATTGGTGTAACTTTATGTAGATACTTATTGTTGATGGCTGAAATAAGAACAGAATCACCAATCACTGAGTTGCCAGTATGTGTTAACAAAAATGTTATGACACAATTTTCTAGATCTATTGATCGATAATGATGATAGTTAATGTTATCATATATGTACTTATGTAATGGTAGTTGTACACTCTTAACGCAAGCCTATCACCGCGTGTCTGTAGATTAGTTCCAGTAGTTTTGCGGCATCGAAACCGTGCAATTTAGCGACTTTCTTGACAAGTCTAGTCTTGTGTAGTACGCGTACGATGTACTATTAGGTGATGTTACCCAGCACCATACTAGAAGTAACGTTACCAAATAGAAATCCTTAATCGGACATTTCGGACAGTCGTACACTTAGCGCGTCTCACTTTAACATGTCTATTAGCGCAAATGTCCGACTGTCCGCTTAAGAAATCCCGAACCGAACAAATGCACACCGCGCTGGCGCTCATGCGCGGTAGGTACTGATTGTTGATGTTGTTATGTCACAGTCAACTTTGCTGCGCGTGAATAAATTGTTTGTAAATCTGTAATCCATATAAGTTGTATTTTAATAAGGATTGTTGGTTTTATATTACGTTGTTTCAATATTTTATTAGTGGCACTCTTATAAAATACGACGTTGTTTTATAAATATAAAATTATATAAATAGATTTAATTTTCAAATACGCTATTCTAACTCTTTATACCGTACCTAACTGGAACGTATAGATAACTTGATATTATCTAAAATTTTAATTATTAGTATTTAGGTAATCATACCTTCTCATTTCAATAGTTAGAATGTTAAATGGAAATGGTCCTAACTGTCCTAAGTCTGTTAAAGTTTGAAGGAAAATCAAATTGGGTTCGACCGGTTATTACGCTGGACGCTGTGTGATAACGTGATAAGGATAACTGTACTATGAGAACTAAATGTACTAATAAGATGTACTAATACATTATCCCAAACGTACTAGTACAGTGCGAACTCGCAGACGTCCGATTAAGCACAAGGCTATTGACAACTGCTTAGCTGTAGCCAAGCGGTAAGTACCTAAACTCGAACGCGGTAGCCGAATCTCGCGATTTAGCTTTTTCAAGTAAGCACGATGCAGCGTTTGGTATTACCCTAGGTAAATCTAGTGTGACCTGAAAGTAAAATCTGTGTATATGTTTGTCCATCCTTGAACCCATCAGACTGATTGTCACGACTTGACTGATCTTATTCGATAAGAATGCGTAGTCGTAAATATGTTTTTATCAATTTTACACAAACAGTCAAATCATTCCAGTTTCTTCCAATTTACCAACTACATAATGCGTAAATGGTAAGCAGAATCGTAAGAAGAAAGGTGAATTGAATCTACTGAGATTGACGTAACAGCTCAGCTTTTATAGCCTTATTAAAGCCCCATGCTATGTCACAGCCAACTATAGATATCTCAGAGGGATCTTTTTCCATACTAACGTATTTCAATTTAAGTAACATTATTCTCCCATCACATTATATTATTTATTCTGTGCCATCACGCAAAATAATCGTCACATCGGCACTACCAGTATTCCCCTTGCGCACGTTGACAGTGTTGACACCACCCCGCTATATTGCTGATGTGTTTTCGAAAATGTCACATTATGCCTCCCAGGTGATGTGATCTGACACAAACTTATAAAAATGTATGGCAGTAGATACTCAATCTAGACATATTTTATGTAATGCCATTCAAAACTAGGGTTGCCAACCCTACTATATAATATAGTATCCTACTATTTTAAGGGATCAAATACTATATTTCTAAAAAATATATATAGTAGGCGAAACTACTATATTTTCGCTAGCTCCCGAGCTTCGCTAGCTCCCGAGCTCTCGAGCTGTCATCGAACGTGTCGCGGTAGGCGTAGGCGTAGGTCCTCTGTTTCTGTCTATGTGCGTTAGTTCAATTTTAACCACATATTATATTTTTTTCATTTTTTTGCCATCTACTATATTTTTTATGTCAATAACTTCAAAAATACTATATTTGATAAGTAGTTATATATTAAGGTATCTGGATCAGGATCATTCAGAGATCCAGATCCAGATACCTTAATATATAACTTTTCACTATTCATCTATCAGTTTTCACTTTTCATTTACCAGTTCTAACATAAATTGACATTAGAAACTGATAGTTGAAAAGTTAAAAACTGATTGATGAATAGTAAGTACATACATACCACAATGAAAAATTAAAATTGATAGATGAATAGTGAAAAGTTAGATAATGAGGTATCAGTTTTAACTTTTCATTTATCATTTTTAACTATTCACCTAGAAGTATGTAGGTGTCTATCTATCTATCTATCAGTTTACTATGTGTGTGTGTGTGTGTAGGCATGATGTATTTATTATTCTTTAGTGTGGGATACAGAAATACTACCTATATGTATAAATCGAATGAAAGGAAAGGAAAGGAAACTTGTATAAAATGTCTAATAAAAAATTAAATAAAACGACTGTTAAAGTTTCATTTATATATTTTATTTTGTTCTTCACATACACAGTTACAAAAAAAGTATTTTATTGTGTTTTTCACATACACAGTTACAAAGAAAGTAGGTAATGTTCGTTCGTTCGTTTCGTTTTGATAAATGATTAAATAACTAATACTAAATAATAATTATAATAAACTATAAAAATAAAAGTATAAACTAATTAATGTTACTTTTTTATAATTTATCCATACTGTTTTGTATTTTTGTCATCAAGCATTTTACAGAATTATATATTTCATCAAAGTACATATTATCGTTATCTACAACATATTGCATGCATACTCCCGCATTACAGTCACAAAATACTCTACTTTGAATATTATCAATTTTCTCCACATCGTACACCTCCAGCCTAACTATTTTTGTTCCGTGTTTAGGCCTCTTAATGTAGGAATAAATAGTTTCATTTTCCTTTTTCTTCTTTTGGTTTACGACCGCCTCAGCAGCAATATCTTGCTGCTGCATGTAGTTGCCCACGCGTTGTGCAAGAACACTTTGATTTCTTGGTTGAAATGGAAAAATATCTTCTGAGTCCTGAAAAGTAAGTAAATTAAACATGTTAATATTGTAGAGTTAAAACTGTGTAGTATTAACTTCTTATTGATGAGTGATTGTAGTATTTATTTATAACTAGCAGTCTCCACACAACTTTAATACTTCTTATTATTATTTATTACAACTTTGTTAAAAAAAAACTAATAAGATAAAACTAACACAAAATAATAATTTTAGTACTTACCGACATTATAGTAGAGTTTACACGGAGCGTTGTGAGGAATGAATGAAATTTTGATTTTTAATGTGCATTTATATTGTTTCCGTAATAATGTTAATAGAGTTAAAAATTGCATGTTTTCGTAATCTATTCAACGCTGTTACAAAAATGGTGCGGGTGAAATAGGATTCTCCCGACAGACGGACGCCAGAGCTGGCGCCGGTATCGGCTATTTTGCTGGCAGAGCACATCCCTCTTTAGAATCAGCGCGCAGGTGCTTAGACCGCGGGCCGCATCATCGCTTGATCGGATGAACATCGACAGCGGTCTAGCGATCGAGCCTCAAGCTTGAGCATCCCTGCCTCTCTGTCCATACTAATATAATAAATCTGTATATACTCGTAACTTGCGATCGTCTGTTTGTGTCTGTCTGTTGTTAAGCTTTCACGCTTTATTTATGTATGAGCGTAATAATACGTCTAATCGAATTCCATACGGATGAAGCCGTGGGCTGAAAGCTAGTATGTAAAATACGTGCAAGAGATCTCCTTATCATTATTTTTGTCGGCAAAGCATTTTCCAGGTTGGACTTTGCACTATCACGTGGATTTAATGATATTTAAGTCATACGAATGCGCAGGAGCTTCACTGTGCTTTCTGGCAGCGGAACACCAACAATTAGGATCCCCAAATTGAACACCAATTATTCTGGAGAAAAAAATGTAAGTTATGTTTTTTTTTTTTATTTATAACTCATGAACTTATTTATTTAGTTATCAATGTTTGTTTTTCATAGATTCTGTTTTCATAAATTCAGTATTCATTTAGGTACCTACATCAGTTTTAGTTTTAATCAATAATGATCATGATCATTGATCGATCATTTACACATATTTTGTTTATTCTTACAGTTTTTATTGTTTTGTGCAGTTTTCTTTTTAATTAAGTAAACTTTTCGCTCGTGCTAATCAATATAGTGCAATCATTAAAACTGTAGGCACTGTTACTTATTGTTTTGTGTAAATAAATTAAATATATATATATTTATATTTTACAGGTCCCAAGAACGAGCAAATGCCGACTTATTATTCCCGTCCGACGATGAGGCTCCTCGTCCGCGAGTGGAAAAGAAGCACAAAAGAAAACACTCACCAGAAGCGAGCACCTCGAGGGCGAGTCCTGCTCGCTCTCCGATTCCTAAGAAGAAGAAGCCTGTGTTCAAGCCGATCGCCCCCGTGAAGAAGCCCTCTGCTCATGATCTCTTCGGGAGCGACAGCGAAGAAGAAGAAGAAGTCATTGTTCCGGCAAGTTCTGGTAAAAAACCACCACCTCTCCTTTCATACATAACGCGTAGGCTCGCCAACGGATATTCCCGCCAGGTGTTTGATGAGAAACCCGGAACCCATTTCATCGACTTAAGAATATATAAATGCGATGAAATCGAAAAAATACAACCGATGAATCGTTGGCGGCACTCCATAGTGTGCGTGAAAAACCGCACCGATGAAAACTCGGACGCCTGGCAACATCTTGCCAATTTCATAGTGGCCACTCGTAAAGAGTTCCGGGGCTGTCCCCCTACATTCATAGCCAATTATTATTAATTTTATTGTGCATAAAATATTGCTCAAAAGAAAATAAGAGCCATTCGTAATCTGTTATTCGATATCTGTAATTCGTTATAATAAAAAATGTAACTAAGGTTTTTGAGATAATTATATAACACATATTAATTTTTTTAATAAGATATAGACTTAAATATCATTAAATCCCCGTGATTAAAGTACATAGAGATGTAATACATACTCAACTAGAATAAATAGGTACATACTTGTTTACTCAATTAGATGTAAGGATTATATTCAATTGATAAATATATATTATGTGCCTACGCAATATAAACAGAATATTAAACAATAATAACATTAATTTGGCTAGTTTATCATCGTTTATTAAAATGTATTTATTTCACTACACTATTATTATTGTACTTTGGTTTTATTATACTATTTAATACTAAAGAGTATTATCCTAACTTTTGGTGTTCCGCTTCCAGAAAGCACAGCGAAGCTCCTGTGCATTTGTATGACTTAAATGTCTTAAATCCACGTGATTAAAGTACATAGAGATATAATACATACTCAACTAGATTAAATATATACTTGTTTACTCAATTAAATGTAAGGATTATATTCAATATATGTGCCTGACTACCCCCAATAAACAGAATAATAAAACATTAATTTGGTTTGTCTTTTTTTTACAGTACAACCCACCGTTACGCCAAGATCTGATTATAATGATTTATTGAATAATGATTTAATGAAATATGAATACTGTCAAACTGAAATACCTAAAAATAAATACCGATTTCTGAATAATGATTTAATGAAATGTGAATACTGTCAGACTGAAATACCTAAAAATAACTACCGATTTCACCTCAGAACTAACTTACATAAATCTAATTGTGTACTGAAATCAGAATTTGAAAATGTCAGTATTATAGCTACAGCCTTTAAGAATAGAATTTTGTCTTATAGGCTTAATCCATTAGAGGAGTACCTCTTGCCAGAGGCTTTCTTAATGGATAGCCAAAAGGACATTATAAAATTAATTTCAGATTGTCTTGTGAAGCATAAGTGTATTAAACTGAATTTCGAACTGTTTGCTTATTTTATGAAGTCAACGTCAGATGAGAAACATCTCAAATCATTTATGACAAAATATGAAATAGTTTGCCAAAATACTAATATCGAAGAATTATTTATGAATGCCATTTATACATTTGAAAGAAAAATATCTGAATTTGAACATTGCGAATCTGGTTGGTCTTGTGTTTTAATGAGTCATTTAGAGATAAACATAAATAAATATTCTCCGTTAAGAGGTGGTTCTTATATTGGTTTACCAAGTAAAATAAAGAATACTAAGAGTTGTATAAATATTAAAAACAATGATAACCATTGTTTTCTATGGAGCGTTGTTGCGGGTCTATTCCCTCAGAACAAAAACGCATGTAGAACTAGCTCATATCCATATTATACTACAGTGTTAAATACAGACGGTATGTCGTTTCCGCCAACTTATAAAGATATTAAATTGTTCGAAAAAATTAATAAGGAAGTGAGTATAAATGTGTATGGATTAGATAATAAAGATAATGTAACTGGCCCTTTATATGTAACTTCATCGAGAAAAATAAATCATGTAAATTTGTTGTATATTGAGAAAAATGGAACCGGTCACTACTGTTTAATAAAAGATTTATTACGTTTGGTTAAACGTCAAATAACTCTCAATAAAGGTAAAACATTTTTATGCGAACTATGTTTACAATTTTTCACGAGTGAGATTAAATACCGTTCACATACGTGCAATCAAATATTAACAGTCCTTCCAGAAAAAAACACAACTTTGCATTTTAAGAACTATGAAAGAAAACAAAAAATTAATTTTGTTATATACGCTGACTTTGAAAGCCTTCTTTTGAACCATGGTGTATGTAAAACTGAAAATACAAGAGTTTATAAACTACACAAGCCTTCTTGTTTTGGTTATTACATTTGTTGTTCGCATGATTCTAATTTGAACAAGTATGTTTCATATAGAGGATCAGATTGTGTAAAAGTTTTTATCGAATATTTACTTGGAGATATAGAAAATATTTATCATGAATTAACTTTTAATAAAAAGCCTATGCCCCCTTTATCACGGATGGAAGAAGAAAACTATAAAAGCGCTTCTAAATGTCACATCTGTGACCATTTCCTCTTTGACGATAAAGTTAAAGACCACGATCACATTACATCACAATACAGAGGTGCCGCGCATTCGCATTGTAATCTGAGATATAAAGTTTGTCAATTTGTGCCTGTTATTTTCCACAATTTTGCCGGTTATGATTGTCATCTATTCATTCGTGAATTAGCTAATTATGAGGGTTGTTTTAAAATTATACCTCAATCAAAAGAAAAATACATATCTGTTACGAAAATTATCAAAACAAAAAAAAGCTCATATCCCATACAAATCAAATTTATCGACTCTTTTCAATTTTTAAGCTCAAGCTTGAATGACTTATGTAGAAATTTAAATGAAACAGATTTTGTTTCTCTTGCAAAAGAGTTTCACGATAAAGAACAGATCAAATTATTGTGCCGCAAGGGTATTTACCCATATGAGTATATGGATAACATTTCTAAATTTGATGATGATGTTCTTCCTCCTAAGGAATCATTTTACAATAGCATTAAAGAGGAACATATAACTGACGAAGACTATGAACATGCACATAATGTATGGCATAAGTTTAATATTAAATCTCTAGGCGAATATACTGATTTATATTTGAAAACAGATGTCTTACTACTTTGTGATATATTTGAAAATTTTAGAAACACTTGCTTACAGCATTATAAACTTGACCCTGCTTATTATATTACTGCGCCGAGCTTGAGTTGGGATGCCATGTTGCTTTATACAGGTGTTCAATTAGAGCTTATAAGTGATTTAGAGATATATGAGATGATAGAAAAAGGAATACGTGGTGGTTTATCGCAATGTTCTCTCCGTAATGCTAAAGCAAATAATAAATATTTACCAGATTTTGATAGCTCTCAACCATCAACTTACTTGATATATCTTGACTGCAACAATCTTTACGGTTATGCAATGACAAAAAAATTACCGATATCAAATTTTCGCTTTTTAACCTCCCAAGAAATTGATGCATTAGACATTGTTAACGTACCTGATGATTCACATGTTGGATACATTCTAGAGGTTGATTTAGCTTACCCGAACCGTCTACATAATGCGCATCGTGATTTACCTTTCACACCAGAAAAGTTTATTCCTCCCGGAGGAAAGGCTCCTAAATTAATCGCTAGTTTATATGATAAATTTAAATACGTAATTCATTACGTTCATTTAAAGGAATGTATAAAAAACGGATTACTTTTGAGAAAAATTCATCGCGTCATAACATTTACACAAGAGAACTACTTACAAAAATACATAGATTTAAATACCAGCTTGCGTCAAGCTTCATCTTCAAATTTTGAAAAAGATTTCTTCAAACTATTAAATAATGCTATTTTTGGGAAAACTATAGAAAACAGACGCAAACAAGTGAATGTCAAATTAGTAACAAATTGGCGTGATAATCAAAATGTGACAAACAAAAAAATTGGTGCGGAGAAACTAATTGGTAAACCTAACCTAAAAAATATTACAGTGTTTACAGAAAATTTCGCAGCCATACATTTGACTCCTGAAAAATTAATTCTTGACCGACCAATATATATCGGGTTTACAGTTTTAGAATATGCAAAACATCATTTATATCAATTTCATTACGACTTTATTAAAAAAATATATCAAAACAAAGCGAGACTCTGTTACACTGACACTGATAGTCTTTTATACTTCGTAAAAACTAGAGATTTTTATAATAATATGAGAAAAGAAATAGCAAAATTTGATACTAGTAATTTTAAAGCTGATAACTGCTACCAAATACCTAGAATTAACCCAAAAATTCCAGGACTATTCAAAGATGAATTAGGAGGTGAAGTTATCAGTGAATTCACAGGATTAAGATCTAAGTTATATTGTATAAATACTTTGAGAGGGGAAATTAAAAAGGCTAAAGGTGTAACGAAATCAATAAAGAATAGACTACATAAGAGTAATTACAAAAAAGCGCTTTTATCTGATAAAAGTTTCAAATGTAAAATGAATGTTATTAGATCTATTAAACATGTATTGTACTCTCAAGAATTAGATAAAGTAGTAATAAATCGATACGATGACAAGGTGCAAATTCTACCCAATCAAATAGAGACCATACCTTGGGGTCATTGTAGTACTATATTTTAAGTTGATTCAATTAAAAATTTAATGAAATTGCAGAAATGTAAACTAATTCTTTTAGTTAAGAAGATGATTTTATATTGTTAATACAGATTATGATTATAAATAAATGTATATAAATATAATGCATATTATCTTTATAATACAATAAACATGTTTACGTACTAACTTTTGTTTTCATTTATAATCTCACGTTTACCTTATTCAAAACGCAGACCATCGTCAGGCTTTGAATCGAGAACACAATGAAATTTATAAAGCAGTCGTTAGATCTTGAAGTTCACAATATAAAAATCAACAAAAAATCTTGCAAAATAAAACATAGTATTCTTTTACCTAGTACAATCCGGTGTATCATCTGTGGTCCTTCAAATTGTGGTAAAACTAATGTTATGTTAAATCTTTTATTTCATGAAAATGGTCTTAAATTCAGACATGTTTACTTGTACTCTAAGACAGCCTTTCAACCAAAGTACTGTTTTTTGAACGAAGTAATGAAGAAAATTCCCGAAGCTCGATATTTTATTTTTGATGATAGTAAAGAAGTGATTCATCCTAATGACGCTTTAAAAAATTCAATCATGATATTTGATGACGTTGCATGCGAAAATCAAGTAAATATACGCAATTACTTTGCCATGGGCCGGCATAAAGGAATAGATTGTTTCTATTTGTCACAAACTTATTCGAAAATACCTAAACAATTAGTGCGTGATAACGTGAATTTTTTAATAATATTTAAACAAGATGATATTAATTTAAAACATATTTACAACGAGCACGTCAATACAGATATGGAGTGGTTAAAATTTAAAAAACTATGTTCTTCCATATGGCAAGACCGTTTTAGTTTTTTAGTTATAAATAAAGACTGCAGTCTTGACAAAGGACGATATAGAAAAGGTTTTGATACATTCATTATTTTATAGAACTTCAATATAAACTACATTCTATTTGAAATTTGTCATTTGTGTTTATGTTTCTGTAAATAACACTTGCACATCATACCCTTATCTCAGATGGATACCGACATTAAAGAACAATTGTTAAAGTCAGTACAAAACATAAGAAATAAATTAAAAATAATTCGTAATGAAGAAGATGCTTCTAACCTTAGGTATAAAAAAGTATTCAAACCTATAACTGAACCTTTAGAAACTCTTATTAAAGTGAAAGGAAATGATATTCCAACTTTAAGAGTAAAAAATGTTGAAAATTTAAATTCTTCATTCGGATATGACGAGTTTAAAGAAGCGACCATCCCAGATTACAATACAGTTTCAGAATATTACAGTGAAGATGACAAAAGTTTGATAAGAAGTAAGAACGACACGTTAATGTCACTTGATAAAGAAGACATTTTGGATATTTATGATAATATAAATATCCCATTTGGAATACGTAGTGAAAACAAAAAATTGATGATTGGAAACTCTGAGATTAAGATTTCCTTGTCAAATAGTTCGTCAAACACAGATAAGATGTACATAATAAGCATAAACAATAAGCATTATGAATTTACCCCCGGCTTACAAGAGCTCTTGATTCGAAACAAACCTAATCTTAACTTAGTATCCGAAATGGATAAAATAGTTTACAAAGATATACTGTCTATAACAAATGTGCACAAAATAGGTTTTAATTCTAATGGAAAAATAAAAGGTGATAAGGGATTGAAATACCGTCAAATTATAAAACCTCTATTTAGTCAGATAAATGAGCAAGGAGGTGAATCATCCCAACATAAGATTGGAGGTTACATACCGATGGTCAAGAAATATAAAAAAAATACTGATTACGTTTATTAGGATGACCCAAATGAATTAGTTGAAAGGTTAAAATTATTGATTGCATCACAAAGTGCTGGCAATACTAATCATGACAATGAAATCATATCAATTATTGAAGAATTAAAAGAAGCCGGTATTATAAAAGACTGAAGTCTTAATATACATTTCAGTAGCAATGTATTCATGAACATGAATACTCATGAAGATAAACCTCATATCCATGTAAGTAAAAATAGTGAAAGTGATTATGTGAAATTAACATCAAAAAACACTATATGCGGAAATATTGCTAATGAGAATTGTACCAAAATAACTGATAAATATATTTATGAGAAGCTAAAAACTATTGATACACATTTAGCAAATTTAAATGAGCGCATAAAAAATCTTGAAAAATTAATATTTTTAAATGAAATTGTAGGGAAATTAAAGAAACATTATGAGCAAACAAGACGTAATAAATGAAATTCACAAATATGTACGAAAAAATTTCCCCCGTAGAAAAGTATTACTCAAAGATATTGATGACCTTTGGCAAGCTGATTTAATTGATATGCAGAAAATCTCAAAAGCAAATTGTGGGTATAAATACATATTAGTCATTATAGATTGTTTTTCAAAGTATGCTTGGGCTGTTCCACTTAAACAAAAGACTAAAGAGCTTGTATCAAAGGCTTTTAAAACTGTTTTACTTGAAGGAAGGGTTCCGAAAAACTTACAGACAGATTTAGGAAAAGAATTTTATAATAACATGTTTAAAGAAATTATAAAAACTTTTAAAATTAATCATTACTCTACATATTCCACAAAAAAAGCTTCAATTGTAGAAAGATTCATTAAAACATTAAAAAATATACTTTATAAGGAGTTTCATTTGAAAGGTAATTATAAGTGGATAGATGGCACGCTTGAGAATAAAGTTTTTGAGTACAATCATACTTTTCACAATACTGTGAAGCAAACTCCGGTATCAATAAATCAAGATAACAAGGAAATCGTTCTGCAACGATATATTAAGAGATATAAATGTAAGAAAAAAATCAAGAATGCAAAATTACAACTAGGTGATTATGTGAGAATCAGTAAATATAAAGGATGTTTTGAAAAAGGTTTTACCCCAAATTGGTCTACAGAGATATTTAAGATTGTAAAAGTACAAAATACTGACCCTATCACGTATCTATTAGAAGATGCTAGAAAACGTCCAATATTAGGAGCATTTTATAGCCAAGAGCTTCAAAAAACGAAGCATCCAGATATTTATCTAGTTGAAAAAGTTATCAAAAGAAAGGGTAACAAGGTTTATGTAAAATGGTTAGGGCTTTCGAATACAGAAAACAGCTGGATAAACAAAAATAATGTTGTATAATTTATATAGTTCACTTATGTCATACATATAAAGAGATACTTAATTTTTTTTAGTCAGTATGATTAGATTGTTACTATAGTAAACAGTTTCGTTGGAATTTATCACGTACTAAAAATGTCAAAAGAAAAAAATAATAAAACCCGTGAAAACTATACCTTACCTTCAAAAAAACGTAAATCTGGATCTGGATGTTTTAAGAAATCTTTTAAAAATATTGTTGCACACACAAAAAAACATCTCAAAAATCTGAAACCTAAATGTAAGAAGGCGGTCGTAGAGGTAGCAATGGCAGCTGCAAAGGAAATGTCTTCCAATCTACCAATAGAGGTGCCAAGAATTATACCCGTACCGAAAACTGGAGGATTTCTTCCTTTAATACCCATATTTGCAGGTTTATCTGCTGCTGGCAGCTTAGCTGGTGGAGTTGCTGGTATCACAAAAACAATAAATGAATATAAAGCTGCTAAGAAACGACTAGCAGAGTTAGAAAGACATAATGAGAAAATTGAATCATTATGTATCGGAAGAGGATTACATCTCAAACCTTATAAAGATGGATTGGGAATATACGTTACAAAGAAAAAAAACTAAATAATCGGCTACCCAAAAGACCTTTGACAAATATAGACTTAATAAGGTTCTCGAGAAACATTCCTTTTTTTCGAGGTGTATTTATGAGAGATGAATTACCATACCAGCCATTACCAATAGAATGCGGTATTATTAACTTAGATTCATCTAAAAACTCAGGTACTCATTGGGTAGCCTATGGGAAAATAAATGATTATATTGAATACTTTGACAGTTACGGTAATTTGAAACCACCAACAGAATTCATCAATTATATGGGGTCAAATATATATTTTAATACTGAAAATCATCAAAAATATAATTTATACAACTGTGGACATTTGTGTTTAAAATTTCTCAAATCATTTTGGTTAAGAAAACAAATCTAATATTTAAAAAGAATAATATTGCACTTATAATCATTCTAATCCTTGCATTCATGGTAAACGTAAGTACAGAATATTTTCTTCAGGGATAAATATTTAAATAAAATAAAAAAATATGATTATCTTCAATAAAAACCCGAGTGATAAAAAAAACTGAGTACTTCACTCTCAAAAGCGAAGGTGGGAAGACGGCTGAACATTAGTAAGAATTTTAATAAAAAAATTACTAAAAATAATAAAGAATTTCTTCGTGCTCTTGGATTTAAAATTTAAAATGCTGCAAATCACAGATTTACCACAGCATGATAATTCCATTGAAAGTTACGAAATACATACGTACAATCCCTATAATAATAGCTTTAAAGAAAACGATGAAATCAGAATACCAATTCACCAACAAGATGTATACTTGCTGCCATCAGCAAGCTCTATTTACATTGAAGGCTATGTCAGTGTGTTTACAAAAGATACGTCTGGAACAATTACAAGAAAAGATGTGCAATTTATCAACAATCCATTTTCATTTTTATTTCAAGATATAAGATATGAATTAAATGGTGTTGTAATAGACCACATTAAAAACGCGGGAATCACAACTACAATAAAGTCGTATATATCTTTGAATGATGGAGAAAGTAAAGCTAGTGCAACATGGGGGTGGAATGTAAACGGCACTAAACAAAAAAGTGGAAGTTTTAGTGCCATTATTCCATTAAATAAAATACTAGGCTTTGCGGAAGATTACAATAAAATAATTGTTAATTGTAGGCATGAACTAATATTACAAAGAAGCAAATCCATCATGAATTGTATAACTATGGAAAAAAATGATAATTTTGAATTAGATATACAGAAAGTACAATGGCGTGTACCACATGTACGAGTGAGTGACCGCAATAGATTATCACTTCTTAAATTATTAGAAAAAGATCGACCACTACAACTGTCATTTAGAAACTGGGATTTGTATGAGTACCCAGTATTACCTAAAACAACTAAACATTCCTGGTCTATTAAAACAGCTTCTCAATTAGAGAAACCAAGGTTTGTTGTACTCGGTCTGCAGACCAATAGAAAAAATAATGCTGCTAATAGCTCTTCTATATTTGACCATTGTAAAGTAACAAACGTTAAATTGTTTTTAAATTCTCAATATTATCCGTATGACTCACTAAATTTAAAATTTGACGAAGGCAAATACAGTATATTATATGAAATGTATTCATGTTTTCGTCAGTCATATTACAACCTTCCTGTGGACCCGCTGCTTGATCTGTCCACGTTTAAAGAAAAAGCTCCGCTGTTTGTTATTGACTGTTCACGACAAAATGATTCACTAAAAACCGGGCCAGTTGATGTTCGATTGGAAATTGAGTGTTCAAAAGATATACCAGATAACACAACAGCCTACTGTTTGATCATAAACGAGCGTCTATTTGAGTACAAACCGTTAAGTAACATCGTGCGAAAATTATCATGAATGTTATTGTCGATGTTCAAGGATTTAAAAATGAAAACAACGAGTTTATACCCAAAGAAATAGCAATTCAAAATGCAGGGCAAATCTTTACACTCTTGATAAAACCCCCGTACCCGTTTTATGATTTGACTAAAAAAGAACGTTTACAAGTAGCTTGGATTGAAAAAAATAGAGGAATATTATGGAATGAGGGATACGTTCCTTATTTAAATTATAAGTTAATTATCGGTGATTATTTTAAAAACAAATATATTTTTACTAAAGGTGTTGAAAAGGTGGTTTGGCTGAAAAAAATATTACAAACTGATAATGTGTACAACTTAGAAGATAAAAATTGTCCTAGTTTAAGCGTATTGTATGATAATTATAAATTATCTTCAGATATTTTAAGATGTATCTATCATAACAAAATATGTGCATTAAAAAATGTATCTTGTCTTTATAAGTGGTGTTTAGAAAATAATATGCTTGTATGAATATACCGTATTTTTTAAGATTTCCTAGTATTTTTTCATGAATAAAGAAATAATAATGAACACATTTTCGTTTTATTTAACATTTAAAAGCTGATAAATTTAATATTAGAACTGATAAATGAAAATTTAAAACTGATACCTCAATATCTAACTTTTCACTATTCATCTATCAATTTTAATTTTTCATTGTGGTATGTTGTACGTACTTATGTACGTACTTACTATCCATCTATCAGTTTTTAACTTTTTATCTATCAGTTCTAATGTCAATTTATTTTAGAACTGGTAAATGAAAAGTGAAAACTGATAGATGAATAGTGAAAAGTTATATATTAAGGTATCTGGATCTGGATCTCTGAATGATCCTGATCCAGATACCTTAATATATAACTACTTTGATAGAAAAAAAGTTGGTAACCCTATTCACAATCACAACCCCTGGTGTATTCCACTGGAGATCCTTAATCCCTTTCTTTTTTAAGCAAACGAGTAGTCAGACTAGAAGCAAGAAGGCTTAAAATCAAGGCATGTCCAAAGTAGCATATAGTTTCGCTGCGAAATATAATTATATTTTAGTCATATATTATAGGACACTAAAAATTGAGGTTTTGTTATAAACTCCCATCACTTTGTTTACTTATTACACAACAACTTTTAACTCACTTCAGTAGTAGATAGATAGAGATATAGATAGAGTTATGTAGGATATGTACCGTACTAATACCACCTCAGTGGCCTGTCGCAGCACATTTTTTTATGTTCACCGTACGCTGTACCCCATTGGGTCCATCATGGAAGCGCTATATATTCCAGACTAATACATGCATAAAGGTCGAGCCAATGAAAAGGTGCATAATAGAAGCGCGCATGGCCCGGCGGTTAGGGTAGAACGCAAACGATCTATGCAACTAAACCAAACGGGCGCGGTCGGGTATGAGATGGGTGACCACTAGGGGCAAAAAAATTCATGCGCGTTTCCGTGCTTCGGAGGGCACCTTAAGCCGTCGGTTCTGTTTGTTGTCGATAGATAACAGTCGTTAAACCTTGTCGGAGACATTACGGGCAGTTTAAAATATCTAATATATCTAAATATCTTATATCGAATAAGCGCCAGGCCTCCCCAATATATAATCTATTTTTAGTGTCCTATAATGTATGACTAAAATATAATTATATTTCGCAGCGCAACTATATGGTACTTTGGATTTGCCTTGATTTTAAGCCTTCTTGCTTCTAGTCTGACTACACGTTTGCTTAAAAAAGAAAGGGATTAAGGATCTCCAGTGGAATGCACCAGGGGTTGTGAATAGGGTTACCAACTTTTTTTCTTTCAAATATAGTATTTTTGAAGTTATTGACATAAAAAATATAGTAGATATAATGGGGAGAGACCTGTGCCCAGCAGTGGGACGCAAAAAGGGTTGCAGCCAATGAAAAGGCATTTTGTAAACAGAAAGATATACAATGTGAGTAATGTGACATACTTATAACTCGCAACGAATGTAGTCAGCCAGCGTGCAACAAACTTTAAAGCCGTCTTCATGTGGATTCATGGGCGTTGAATTATTTAGGAGAAACGCTTCTACCTGTCGCCGCCGGTTGTTTGTCGGGTTTTATGTAACCTCGTGTCACTTCATGACCCCTGGTGTCAACTCTTTATATTTACGTAAGCCTATGTCGTCTGTCAGAACTGACGTTGTATGTTAAATAGTTTTTTATACCCGACCCGCGTGGCGTAATGGTTACCATGCCGGACCGGCAGTCCGGCCGGAGTGTCCCGAAGAGTCCCGGATCGGAGGGCCCCGGGTTCGATTCTCGGCGAAACAGTTTGAATGATGAGTTTAAAATTTCTGTTCTCGGTGTGGCTCTTTGTGTTTCTGTCTTTGTGTATGTCCATGGTACCCACAACAAAGGATTTATCTACCAAGGGCCAAGCCCCTCGAATGGGGAGAGGTGGGGGACGAAGGGGACTCGTCATTTAAAATGAATGGAATCGGTTAGGTTAGGTTGGACTTTTTTATTGAACACAAAAAAGGAAACCATTCACTTTCTTTCGCTCAGGCTGAGCATGATTTTTTTTTAAATCCACCAACATATCCTACAAAATGGTTCTAGTGGGGGGGGGGGTGCAAGGTACAAAAGGTACAAGGGGTACCACCAAAACCCCTCCGAAAGTTTTTAATGTCTATATTTTTTAGAACTCGTCATTTAAAATGAATGGGATCGGTTAGGTCAGTTTTGACTCAAATAGTACCTATAGCCTTTGTAAATTTGTTTTCTTTGAAAATATCAAGGCAAAAATCTCATCCATTTGAGTCATTTTTTACTGAGATAGATTAGGTTTTGTCGAGTAATATGCACAAACAAAAGCTTATCTATTAGAGTCTGACTCATGAAGTTATGACTCAAATGATATTTGAGGCCTTTAATACGCCACCGGGCATGACTCTCTCTCCATTATTAAGGTGGCCTGGAGCTTACTCCACCGTGTTAGTGGCCCGTTGGCGGACGTTTTCAAGCCACCCATACGGTCTCCGACATGGTTTAAAAATTGATATTTACGTTTAATCGAGACCGACCTCTTAACGTTTCCTCCGAGCACAGTCTCCGAAGCACAAAAACGCTTACGAAATTTGCCACAGGCGTCATTTATCACTATTATCACACACCCGATTGCTCAGCGTTTTACGCTAGCCACCTACATCATGCCGGCTTCTGATTTTGAACACTGGTGAAAATCTGATGAAAATCAGATGGCAGAAAGTATTAGCGTATAACATACTCTGCCTTTGGCTCTGAGCTAGCGAAATTATAGCGTTTCTTTACGATATTCAAAAACAGTTTCGTGCCTAATCCACCCTCTTATTCTATTTCCTTCCCGTGAGATGTATCGAATTTTTATAACATCTCCTTCGAATTTTTATAAGGTCTCATAAGAGGGTGCTTGAGGAATTCCATTAAAGTGTCAATTTCTCCCTGTAGGGATACGTTTTAAATTTTTAAAAGGTCGTATAGTAACTAACTAGTATTAGGGTCATGACGGTGAAAACTTTCCTTTTGAGTTTAAAAATTCTATAATTTTAGTGACAATTTCATTGAGGTTTATGTAGTCTTCATCTTTGTTTTTTTTATATTTTGGTAGTGGTAACGAAACGACGTAGAGTACCTAGACATGAAATTTTAGAGCCAACAGAGTATGTTACTCTGTAATATGTTTTTTTTTTAATAAAAATATTTGAATTAATATGAGGTTTATCCCTTACGAATTTATTCATGTTATGTCGATGTGAGCTCCTTAATAAACCTTCATTTAACCAAAGTTTTCTCGTTGATGATCTTGATAATAAATTGTCATTCAGTAATGAAACTAATTTCCGTTTAATTAGGTACTATTAATAGTTTTTTTTCAGAAGCGCACATAGCCCAGCGGCTAGCGTAATACGCAAGCGATCTACGCAGTTTAGCCATAGGTACAAGCGCCGGCGGGTGTGAAGTGTGAGATGAATGACCGCTCTTGTGGCAAATTTCATAAGCGTTGTTATCGTTGTATACCTTTTTTTTTTTTTTTTTTTTTTTTTTTTTTTTTTTTTTTTTTTTTTTTTTTTTTTGGTGTCGGGGGGGAAACCTTCAAAAGGTACCCGGCACCTAGGAAGAGGATACCGGGTTATGTGGGATTTGACCGCACTAAAACCCCCTCGGTGGCCTGCCTCTGCGCTTGGGGAGGACTCCGGGATCTCCTAAGGAACGCACCGGTGTTCTCCACGCGTGGAGCCCAGAATGGGCCCATCTTCGGAGGTTAGATGTGCTCTCCTGCACCTTCCGATATTTACGGCGGCATGCGGCCACACGCACACCGCCGTCCTTCCCGGGGCTGCTGGCTGGACGGATCGAGCTCCGACTCTCCCCGTCCGCAACCCCGGAAGTCCCCTTTTAGTCGCCTCTTACGATCAGGCAGGGGATACCGTAGCTCTATTCTTAATCCCGAAGCTACAGGGACAGTAATCTTTAAACCTTCGGAGGATAAGGTTCCTCCGAAGGTTTGAAAACATCCAACACCGGGTTGGCCATCTAACCCACATCTGCACCAACCTGCATTAGAACAGCGCGGTGAAGTAAGCTCCAGGTTTCCAAAAGAGTTGCAAAGCTGCAATCAATACTTTTATTTTATTTATACTTCAACAAAAAGTAGTGCCACAACATAGTTTACCACGACTATCTCCTACGAAAACCCCGTGTTTACTAACTTTTGTCTTCAACAATCTGCCCGTCCAATCAATTTATTGCGCAAACGAAATAAGTTGACATAACACATCCTCCCGTAAGCCTGCTATCAACGTAAGCATTTTTCCCCAAACCAAATACCACAATACAATTTTACGAGGAACAAACAAAGGCGCGAACATTGGCGTCGCGTAAAAAGGCGCGTAAACGAAAAACGACGACATGCCGCCGACACAGAGGGCGCTGCGGAAGGCTTTACTACTTCCGGTGGCAAGATGGCGGCCATCGAGCGCGGGAAACTGAGCGCCCGCCGCGATAAAACACGACACTGAAATTGTACGATGCTGCACCCAAGTTTTGAAGTTATTCAGGCAAATTTAATATTAAAAACAATACGCATATTTATAGAATTAAGACGCATGACTTTGTGAAAATTTAACTTCTATTCAATTTAAACGCATTAGTAACATTTAGGAGAAGTCAGTATCTACTTACAAGAAGTATTGAAGAAGACTCGATGATCACGGTTCAAAAGAAATTAAGTGGTTTTGCGCTCGCTCATTAATCTCATTATATTTCGGGATCCTGTGTTACAGTGTTATAGAGCAAGAACAACTTTATTATATTACCAATTTGTCAAAAGAGAAACACTTAGCTAGACAAGCTTTTTACACGATTACTTAATTACTTTATATTCAGGTACATACTTTTATTCAAATCGTATTTTAATATGGATAACGCTTAATTGATGAAATTGTATTTTTTATCTCTAAACAGGCAAAGTACATGATTGAGCACATACATTTTTTACAAGTTTTTCTCGATATTTCCAACATTTTCCGAACCAAACAATTTCACCGACTGTACGCTCTTTAGCAGCAACAGCAGCCAATTGTACACTTTAGCGACATGCCACCCAAAACTCAATTCTGGTTACGCTCCAAAATGTTTTACAATACCAAACAATGCAATCAACACAAAACGTTTGAAGCCAAACTTCAGCCATCCGAAACTCAACTTTACGTAGCGCAGATAAGGTTTCATTCTGATTGTGCATTTGAGCGTTGTATGACGTTAAGGTTTTGGCTAACAGGGCTGAAAGCAATGGAAACGAGCCGTAGCCGTCAAGTGTGATCGCTTATTTCCCTCGTCGAGAATGATGTAAGGGTTTCCGTTGTGGATGATAAGCCTAATGATCGTCATTTGCCCTTTGGTCCGCGAAATCGGACGTATTATATTGTCGCTCGAATAGGACGCCGTTTAACCTCTTAACTGTTACGGTTAGTAGGGTCATGCTTTTGACTGATATTTTTGTGAGGAAGGAAAATTGTTGTTAACTGGAAAGATGTAAGAAGAGGATGTTATTTGACAGCAAATATGACTAAGTAAACTTCCATCTTTCGACCGGGTAAGTACCATCGATGCGCCTGAATTTAAGTTATTTATTATCTGTCCACTTGGCTTGGCTGATATGGCTGCAACCCTTTTTGCGTCCCACAGCTGGGCACGGGTCTCTCCCCCTTATTGGGGAGGCCTGGAGCTTACTCCATCACGCTGCTCCAATGCGGGTTGGTGGAGACATGTGCGTCATATTTCCTTTTCTACCTATCCTTTTCTCCCATATTCCGCAAGTTCTAGGTGCAAGAAGAAGAGATGCTCAGTGCGTCTAAGCAGTAAGTCTCGTTTGAGTTGTCGTCCAGACCACCGCGTTCGCTTGAGCTCCATAACCGCTATCCGCTGTACCACCTCACCGCCATCATGGACGCAACTCCCGACGCCGCTAAATCCGCGCCGCCGCGTGCTTCTTCTTGGCTTTCGGAAGACCAACACCACGCCCTCACCGTGCCAGCACACCAGGTAATGAAATGAAATGAAATATTATTTATTCACTGTACGGTACCTTTACAAACTCTTAGTGAACGTTATTTTTTGTTCTGTCTGCCCTGGGTGCGCTTAGGCAATGCTGAGCTGAAGAAAAGAGCACGGAGAAAAACTTCAGCCCTGTTTTAAAATATGGGGTATACAATAGCTAGCTTTCTTACAGAATAGCTATGGGCCGATAAGGGACATACGTGACAGCTACCGCATGTGTCAATGTCGTCCCACAGCCATCTGCTAACATTGGCAATTACTTGCTCTCCTTCACTTATTCCTGGTCTGATTCTGTCTTTCCTTTTCCGCCTTAGACCAGGTGTCCTGTGGCATGTGCATCAGCCAAGCTAGGAAGCACATAAATACAGTCCACTTAATATCGTCGTTACCGCTCACCGCTACAACACCTATGACATTTTGGTAGGAAAGAACGGCTGCTGGTCAGACTTACATACGGTTACCTTCGGTCTCCGGAGTAGCAGCGCAACTAGACACGAGTTGGGGCAAAATTTAGGCTTACTTGAGGTAAGTAAATGTAAATGTCCATGGGCTAACTACTTAACACCGCATGGCTTGACTGCTCTTCTCTTACTCAATTTTAATATGAAAACAACTTCTAAGATATACAATATTTTTAATGCTATTTTATTATAATTAAGTAAATAAACCTCTAATCACCTTTCGTTTTTAAACGGGTAAGATCTGACAAAAAATGCATTGCCATCTTGAATAATAAAGTTCATGTTGTACAAAATATTTTGTTACAATTTATTTTAATTTGTTTCTAAATTTAAAATGTCAAGCAACTACTTTTTTCAGAAATGGAGAAACACGCTAAGCAAATTATCCGAGTTAGTTCGCCTTGACGTAGAGTATCAGGTAGACATTAATTTCTTTATAACCTTTGACTCTACCATAAGGTAGAGATTATTAGATTATAAAACATACATATAGAGGTGATGGATATATATAGAGGTGGTCTACCGAGCAGAGATTCCACCTAGTAGATCGTCTAGCAGAGATGGAGCAGGCTGAAGAGACTTGGGGAGTCCTTGGCGAGAGGTTGAGCGTTTTGAGTTAAACTCCTTTTCGTGGTCAGATTGGAAGTGATTTTATTTACAAAATGTTGCTTTATTTATACAAAAACGGTGTAAAGACATAAGAATAAATAATACATAGAACGGAAACTCCCGCTCCGGACGGGCTCAAGGTCACGATATTAGCCTACACGTTAAACAGAATACTAAGTCGGGCTGTCTCGGCCGGCGCGTTAATTACAATAATGGCGCCAAGTTATTGTGGTGTGTTTGGTTGTACAAACAATTCAAAAACAATGCCATACTTAAGTTTTTTTAGTTTGCCCAAAGAAGATGCAAGGTAAGAGTAGAGTAATATTTTTTAAAATATTATTCCGTTTCCGTAGGTACCTAATTCATCAAAAGGACATGAACAGTTCTTTTTGTATAGCTTCACCCAATTGAAAAATTTTTGTTAGATACATACAGCATATTAACATGTCTCCAAAATATTTAATAATAGGCCCCCCGCCATTGGTCGTTATACCTTTCTCGATTGCTTCGGCTAGCGATGGCGGCGCCGCGCCACGGTTGTGGCGCACATATTCGTTTATTTTAAACCTAAACTACCCACATAAGTACTAACACCTATGTAGGTAAGTAATACTTACATGGCTTCATTTGGTAGGGTACTCAGGATAACTTTACTTATACCTAATGTAAAGTACTTTTATTTGTAAGTATTTATGGAGTAGGTAATTATTTATCATTCTCATATTTTGTAATACTAAACTAAAATAATGATTTTTAAAACTTATATTTTAGCGATATTATCTTTAGACATAAGCATTATTAATTAACAGTTTACAACCCTGGCAACACGCCTGGGCGACAGAGGGGCGTAACAAGGTGAAGAAGGGAAGTAGGTAAAATTGCGGCGTATCAATGGCGGTCAAAGGAGATTCCGTTCTATGTATAATTATTATTTAATAAAGAAAATATCCAATAATAAAACATCTATACAAATAAATAAAATTGGAGTGTCTGTTTGTAATATTAAAATAACCGCTTTTTACTACATGCGTATGAATGTTTTTACGGTACATATGCCAAAATAACATTTTTTACAATTTTTGTCTCTGTCTGTTTGTTCCGGCTAATATCTGAAACGGCTGGACCGATTTTGACGGGACTTTCACTGGCAGGTAGCTGATGTAATAAGGAGTTACTTAGGCTACTTTTATTTTGTCTGTCTGTCTGTTACAGTTAATCTCTGAAACGGCTAGACCGATTTTGACGGGACTTTCACTGGCAGGTAGCTAATGTAATAAGAAGTAACTCAGGCTGCTTTTATTTTGTCTGTCTGTCTGTCTCTTTGTTCCGGCTAATCTATTAGACGACTGGACCGATTTTGACGGGACTTTCACAGGCAGGTAGCTGATGTAATAAGGAATAATTCATTTAAGATCATTCTAAAACTACCGCTATCCTTTATACACTTCTCCCACCAATGCTGACGATTGTGTCTAACGACTTCGTTTATAAATTGGTTTGTGACACTTATATGATACTTTTATGTTTGATAGCGATCCGTTCTTCTTATCTTAATTTATAAATTATATTTTGTTACATTTTAACTGTTTTCCTTTTATTAATTAATAGAGGGTTCAGTAGCTTATTTTATGAGAGCTAAGAATGAAGCGAAACTGGGGCTGGTATTGTACCTACTCATTATATTAGAATGACACTGCGGCGGTGCAGCACGGCGGTTACGTACCTA
The DNA here is from genome assembly GCA_911387765.1 of Pyrgus malvae. Lineage (NCBI taxonomy): Eukaryota > Metazoa > Arthropoda > Insecta > Lepidoptera > Hesperiidae > Pyrgus > Pyrgus malvae. Next base: position 27,420,147 of record OU426950.1, on the reverse strand, counting down.
CAGCATATTATTGGTAATAGATCGAGGATTTCATTCGTAATGCTGTAGATAATTTTAAATAAAATAATGAGCAAATTTGCGGAATAAGTATATTCACTTCATGCTAATGATCTTTTCTAACGCGGGTGAAACCGCGGGGCACAGCTAGTACAAAATAATAATAATGTTGCATCCAATCACAATGCGTGTAGAAAAAATAAAATGAGATATAAGATGGTGCGAGTGGGAATGAATGATCATGACTGTACTTTTGCCGCAAAGCAAAGTATTTGAGTGGATTTAGTTGCCAGGAAAATGCTGTCAAAAAGAAGAAAGCTATAGATATTATTAATAACATAATTACGTCGCTAGAAATCAGACATCCGAATACTTTTTTGTTTTCACTTACAAATATTAAATATACCTAGTAGAATAAAATGCATATTTGTTCCCAGGAAACAAAAGTTCATGACAAGAAGTGGTGTGACGCTGTAGAACGTTTAACTGGTATATTAGGAATGTATATGTTCATTTATAATGAAGCCAACGACTGCTATCAGCATAACCTCCAAGTTCAGAAAACCGAGTTTATACAGGACGTTATTACAGCAATTGTTTCTAGGTAAGGAGATCATAATTTCTAAACCATTTCATATTCCAAATCTATATTTCGTCATCAATGAAATGTTAATGTCATACATAAATGAAGCTACATCATAGCCAAATTATTGACAGGATTATGGAACTGAAAGGCCAACTTAGAAAACTGATTGCAAGTGAATATCAATTTATGGGCCATAGCCTTACAAAACATAAGCTAACCACATTCGATGTTGAGGTATCAGATATACCTTTTAGACATGAAAGATCACAGGATATTAATGCTTTGATTTTACAAGCCTTTCAAAAAGCTAAGGAAAGAGGAGAAAAGATGTTAAAAGGTTAGAGAAAAATTATAACACTAGCTAAACAAATTGTATGATACATTGCGTTTGCATTTCTAAATGTTAATATTAAAGATAGGAAGAAGTTTTAAAGTAAAACTTGTGTATTACAAAAAATAACTTATTTTAAGATGAAATTACGGACACTGAACCTGAAAAAGAACTCTTACAAAAAGTCAAATGGTGGGAAGATGTTACTGAGGATACAAGCAATGTTAATAATAAAGGAATCAATATAATGGCAATATATGAATTGGAGAAGAAAGAAGATACAGTCGTAACATCTGAAAGGCACAAAATGGTGGCTCTTATTCAAGCTCATGAGAGATCTAGGTACTACTACAATACTCTAATTACTTTTAAGTACTACAATTGATATTCTTTAAACAAGAAAATAGTAATTTTGCAGAAAACAAACAGTACTACTAAGGTACCACAAGCAAAGATTAGAAAGATGGGTAAAAGAACTAAATGGTACTTTACAACCCTCAGTTCGGCACGAATTAAGAGAAAAAAGTGCAAAATTAATACAAGATGTAATAAGGTTGGTTACTACGTTTGTTGTCTAGAGATAGTTCTTTTTTACTTCTAATAATAAATGAAACTGATAAGACTAATCTATATTAATCAAATAATCTGGATATGAATCATTTTATTCAATACGTCTTTCAAGGGCATATTTTTTAGCAAAAAGAAACAGAGTTAAAGATTGTAAACGAGATGAAATGCTACAACTAAGATTATGTGAAAAAGATTATAGAAAAGGTGCAAAGACGGTTGATTTAGAGGTAAGAATATTTCAGAATACATTCTTGTACGAAAATATAATGTTTAATGTTTCTTTTCTTTATAGATCATAGAGAAATATAACGAGAAATTCAAAAAGAACAAGGAGCAATGGCTAGAACATTGTGAAAAGATAAAGCATAACTTCCTTGAAAGAAATCGAAACGATATAGAAGACGATATTCGAGATGAAATTATGAGTTGGTTTAGACGATGGTTAGTAAAGATTCTGTTACAAATCTACACATAGTGAATTATATAAAAAAACCGCGTTTAAACAAACTAATAAAGCAAGAATATGCCTAGCAATGCATTTCCAAAGTGAGTAAACGAATAGCAGTAGTGGTTTCATGCTGGAATTATATGATTTCACAAGTAAACTTTTTCATAGGTTTGACGAAGCCAGATTTTTTCATGATATACCGAAAGAAAATCAAGGAGGATCAGTTTCAATAGTAAAAGAAGAATTACCGTCACCAGCAGAATGGTTAGAAAAATATGAAATCTATTTAGAAGAAAAGCGGAAAAACAAAAATAAAACTGCATATGAAGTAAACATCTCTAATTATTGTAAAGTTGGTATAATACTGTAGTAGTGATTTAACAAAAACATAATTTTACCAATTAGAAAAAATATGAAAGAGCAGAAGCGAAAAGGGAATTAAGAGCAGAGAAAAGAGCAGAACAGCTGAAGAAGAAACAAGAAGAAAAGTTATTGAAGAAATTAATGAAGAATCCAAACTACCATCCTGGATACTATTATCCAGAATCCAAAAAAACAGAATGTGTATTTACGGTAGTTATAATATTTTACAATTAATGAAAATATAGGTCATACTTTGCTTTTTTCTCGTAATAAGACATTATTTATGTATATCTATCTATTGACAGGCGATTAAACAGTATCAAAAAGAATGGAGAGAGCTAGATGTATATGAAGCCACTGGCGTAAAAGAAAAGTTTGTTGTTGACTTTGATAAAAGCAATATTTTCATGAACATTAAAATAGAAACAAGAAAAATTGTTGATGAAGAAATGAGGTGATTGATTATTTAGATACAGCCTTGTCGATATTTGTACTTTTTTTAAGTTTAAACACTGTACAACACCATAAAGTGAAGGCTCATACAATAACTTCTTTTATTTTTAGAGGGACACTGAAGATTTTACAAAATGCTTTGAAAGTTTACTATGAAAGAAATGATGAGAAAATGCCAGAACAAATAAAAGAAAAGACGAAACGTAAGAAGAAGCAGAGAAAATATAAAATGGAACCAAGTGAAGCAATAGCAGATAAACTGGAGGTATTTTTATTTTAAATTTGAACTCATTTTCTTTTACGTATATGTACCTATATGTAAATCTAAAACTCCTTGCCAGATCTAAATATACATATATACTAGCTGACCCAGCGAACTCCGTACCGCGTATAAATATCTGGGTGGGCCACCCTTATCACTTAGGGGGATAAAAAATAGATGTTGACCGGTTCTCAGACCTACCACCTACCCAATATGCACACAAAATTCCATGAGAATCGGTCGAGCCGTTTCGGAGGTGTATGTTAACTAACATTGTGACACGAGAATTGTATATATAAAATACTTAGATACTTTCATAATATTCAAACTTTTCATAATTTAAATAACACATTTATAAACCTCCAGGATTTGGCATTCAGAGGATTTTTAAAAGATTATCCAAAAATCCGAATTGGAGACTTTTTAGGTGATTATAACTTTGCGGGAGATGATTTTAGATGTGCCTTAAAGTAAGTAAAACTATGTACTTTATTATTTATAGTGTTATTATTGAGATGAGAGATTTTGAAAAACTTTTCTTAAAAAGAGCAAAGCTAGAGATAGTAAAACATACAGACTCGGCGCCGACGAAATTTTCTGAAATAAATAGCTATCCTGCAATTTTTATGAATAAACTTTTCTCCAAGCTTAAAGTAAATCAGTAGAAATAAATTATTTCAAAGGTTCTTTCGCTGAATTTTTTTTTACTCATTCGTATTATTTCGTATCGTACCTATGATTCGAGTTACAGTGCGCGGGCTTGGATTTCGTTTGAGTGCTCTCCTATCAAAATTAAATCACATTAATGAAAGTACTGGTTAGATTCAGAAGGAAGAGTACTTGCAAGACGACGAACACTTAGTAGAACCATGGACTTTTAAATATCGATGAATTCTTTAAGGTCACCTAATGTATGTGGCGGTGAAACAAGAGGATTATGGTGGGAGAGATGTCGAGCTTTAAACCACGGCTGCCACCGCATTCTGTTGGTAGGACCCAAAGGAAGTGGAAAAGCCACGCTGGTTCGCGCCTTGGCTTCTGTTAACGGTAAAATGAAATGGAATTAATTATCTTAACGATTTTGTTGTGGATTAGTGCTGGCCGTGGTCAATTTATTTATTGCAAGACGAGTGTAGCCAGTGACCGTTCTTGCATATAAAAATAGTAACATCACGATCAGTAGGTATAGATTAATCCCTGACTGGGTGCTAGTTCTGAAGCACCTAGTTTATACTAATTTCTGCGTTATTGTGTGTATTTTTACTCGTCCTACGCTATGAGAAGCTTTTGATATCTAAATGTAACACTGTCACACACAGTGCCCAATGCTCATTACAGATGCTGTTCTCTACGAAGTCGACCCGGCTTCTTTTCCAGAAGAGTTATTCTCAGCTGGATACTTGCAGCAACTAGCAAATACTATTGGAACGTGCGCAAGGGCCACGCAGCCATCCGTGATATTCATAAGACACATCCATAGATTAAACTATGCCAAAGTAAGTAAAATTCCTGAACCATAGAATGTACGTATAGAAAGAATCGTCAAATATCAAGACAATGAACAATGCAAATAGTTTTAATTTAGACAAGAAAGTTAATCTTATTCGATGCTTCATCAGACATGTCTTGGCAAAGTAGACATCACTTTACTAGGATGTCTGACTGACTTGACTGACTGAATTGACGACTTACTGATTTTTTCTTTTTTTTTGACTTTTATAATGTCGCTCAGTTACATCAAAATGGGCGAAATTAAATTCATTTGTATATTAATGTACAATTGAAAATATTCAATTTTCTGTCAAATATCTACTGCAGGTGCCGCCAGGAGAAGACATCGAGAATTTAAACTTGATCAAACGATATTTGTTGCGCAAGTTATTGAAAAGAATTCAGAAAACGGACAAGATGACGATAGTAGGTAGGCAATGTCACTACAACGTAGTGTTTAATTTCTCTATGGTCATCACTACTTATAAGTAAAGGTTAATCGACATTAATTAATTAATCGTCATCACTACTTATTAAAGTTAATCGACCGTGCATCGATTTCTGCATCGATTTTATTATATCAATAACAAAATATTGAAATATTTACATCAACTTTTACATCGATTTTAACAGCGATATTTACGAGAATAATGTGAGTTTTTGTTTTCTACTTATACTTAAATATTCTTAAAAAATACCCATTTCTCCTCTATACCTTCTGCAACCAGTAGAAAAAAACCGCTAAGTCCAAGTGGATTTCTGAATGAAGGATCCAACAATAATAATCTCCAGCAACAACAAAGATAAATCTAAAGATCTTTCCCAAAACAAAACAAAATTTTTAAACCATCGCATTCAAATCGTTCCGTAAATCCACAGCAAGCTGCACGGACCCCTGGCTGGCGAACAGCAAACAAATGTTGAAGCAATTTCCTGGAGTCGTTTTGTTGCCAGAAACGAATTACTCCGCCGTTTCCATCATTCTGAGGAACTGGCTGCTAGAGTGAGAACGTTTAAACTATTTGTTTTTAGCTCTGCTGCGCCGAATACGGAATTGGTTTCTGTTAGAAAATAAATTGGGCTTGCGACACAAATTGGCAATTCTCATGAATTGTTTTAATCCATCTTGTAAACTTGTTATGCAAGTACGATGAAATTGTTCTTATCTTATTTCTTGCTACATTTTTTTTCAAATTAGCGAAGAAAACACGACAGTAAGTAAGTACGTAACTTTAGAGTTCAATCCCTTTGATCATTCTGAGACTAGGCCCACGTAGGCTTGGTTAAGAATCATTGGCGATCATATCCTTTAACAATAATCTTCAACAAGAGACGTATTAAAGATATTTCTTTAAACACATTTAGTAACTCAATGCAAAATACATATTATTATGCCGAGTGGCATTCTCCTACAAAGCGTAATGAGTGTGACTGTGTATGGAGTAAGCTTGTATATAATCGAATTTAATTTTATCTATTTCAGCAACCATGTTGTACCTAAGGATTTGGATGTCCAAAGCCTAGCATATGTTCTTCGAGGATATTCATTTGGCCACATAAAGGAAACCTTGAGCAGGTTTATGACTGCTGATAGGATCGTGAAGTTAGTATTTCTTAATGCCACGATTTATACAGGAAAAATGATTTGCAAATATATAAAACCACCCATCCATAACCAATAAGGGTGTGAAGGAAAAATCGTGATAGAATCTGCGTACCTACCTACCTACCTGAGACTTTCAAAATTACAAGAGCAAGTGAAGTCCACCAACCTATACATGCCCAGGAGCGTGGTGGATTATTGCTTACCTACATTCTTCTTGGATCAGAAAACTTAACAGCAGTTTGTTAAAAAAGGTTGTTGATGATAAATAATAAAATAATTTCAGGATAGCAGCGTATGGATTGTCTCTTGATGAAATTTATAACTATTTTCTGGAAGATGGTGTAGAAAAAGTTGTAAGTTGTTCCTTTATTTAAAAAATCTTTCTTCTTCTATGCGGAGCGATGGCGGAGCGGTAAAGTCCGTGGTCACTGAAACGAATATCCAAGTCCAAACAAATGATTCTGATAAATATTCCTTAAGTGCGTAATATATTTATTGCTGCTCACCGTTTAGGGAAATTGTAATATAATTAAATATTACGATACTTACGATGTTTTCCATTACCATGCATGCCGAAAAGTAACTCACTCTAATTTCTCTCAGGCATGATTTTCACCAATCTGCACTTGGCGAGCGTGGTAGTCTAAATCTCCCCCACTTCCATGACGAGACCTGTGCCCAGCAGTGGGGCATAAAAAGGTTGAAAAAATCTTGTTGTTCTATAATTTCATAAAACTTGGATTATTCCAGGACTACAATCGCTACTTAAAGTGGTATTCTGATAAAACACACTGGGGTAAGAAGGAGAAGAAGCTTCTAACAGAGCAGAGGGAGTACCAGGCGTTGGTACAAGAGTGGGCGGAGAAAGCTAAGAAGAAGAAGAAGAAACCGAAAAATGTTTTGTCCGATACTTCTATGAACGTTGACGAATAGACTATAAAATTGAGCACAATAAATCTGAAAAAAAAACCTAACAGTTGTTTCTATTTTCCTACAAAAGTATTTAGGTAGGTATAGTCCTTTTAGTGGTTTACCGAACCAGTACAGGCCCTTGCCACCTTTTGAAACGAAATAAATGATTTTTTATTTTTTTATCATGGATTTTTTTTGTAGGTACCTGTAGCTTCGGGATAAAGAATAGGACTATCGTATAGACTATAGGATAGGATAGGTGCAGACCTATCGTATGCCTGATCGTAAGAGAGTGGGACCTCGAGTCGTCCAGCTAAAGGTCCCAGGAAGGACGACGATGTAAGGTGGCCGCGTGCCTTCGCAAGCACTGGAAGTTGCTGGTGAACACCATCGCTCCCATCGGATGATGGGGGCGCATCATTTTGGGGTACCGCGTGTAGAGCACACCAGTACGTTCCTCTGGAAATTCCGGAGTTTTGCCCAAGAGATGAGGCAAACTACCGAGGGGTTTTTAGTGTAGTAAAAATCTCAGGACTGATTGACATTCTATTCTCCTATTTCGGGGTAGGTACTTTTAAATTCATCATTCGGTAATCGAACAAACAACGGTTGTCAAATTTTACCGGCTAGTGAAACTAATTTTTATCTTGCAGTTTGCATCGTGCTATCAAAATGATCCTTAACAAATCTCTCCTCTTCATAGTAGTATTAGTTTAGATAAATGAGGCTTAAAAAAGCTCTTCGGTGTAATCAGCAGCTAGGCTCGGTTAGAACAAATATACCCCAGGGGGTTGAAATGCTGATGTGGCTATATTTAGTATTTCATTGCGTAAAAATGCTAACTCTTTTGAGGAGAGTAGAGTAACCTCAAATGGTGTAAAATTTTGCAGACTTTATGTTTTAATAGTTTCATTTTTATGATACTTACGTTACGTGTCACGATGTGATATGTGATCGAAATTATAGAAAAGGGGCCTTAGTGTAAGTCTGCACACGCGAAAACGTTACTATCGCGTTTGCGTTAAGAATTTAACTATAGACCTTATTTTGTTAATATTAAGATCTATCTTTCCAATTTTAACTCTGACGCAGTAGTATCATTTGCGCGTTTACAAACTTACACTAAGGGTTCAGTTTCAATTGTGCGTATTTTTATTCGTAAATTTTCTTATTGTAGCTATACATTTATATCTTATACTTGTATTTATTTGTAAAGACAAATGAGCACTGATTGAATCTAAAGGAGATGCATGTCAAAGGAAATTTTTATTTAGCAGATTTTAAAGATAAATCTATCTAAAATAGTAAAATAGGTAGCATTAATTAAGCCAGTGACAATGAAAAAAAAAACTTTCAACTATTTAGCTGTGTTAAAAACCTCTTACAAAGATAGTAAACTCTATGGTAGAAGTACTCATAAAAAGAATAGGCATTAGGTGTAGGCCTTAGAGCATCAAAGGTCACTCACCCTTTACGAGTGTTATACCTGTCAATTTTGATACTCTTAAGGGTATAGGCATAAACCTGGAGGCGCTGGTTTACTTTCCTCATAGTTTCATCTTTTACTTCACATGGGATTTTTATTAGTTTATAAAATAGCAAGACTTAGCTTTGTAAACAGTTATGCCCTGCCTATGCGAGTGTGTTTGCGACATGTTTGTGCGCAACCTACATTTTTTGAACATTTCATTCAATGCAAATTCATTGCGTGGTCACCCTACCCACCCTTTTTAATATCAGATGGAGTATTTAGAATTAATTTCGGTGTTTAAACATTTTCCGTGGTTTCTGTATGGGACCCCCTAATTATTATTTGACTTTCCCTTCTGGCACATTGTTTACAAAGGTTCTATTGCTACTATTTCATTTTTTAATCATCATAACGTTTAGCATAGGTATGATTCAACGGTTTACGCTGATTAAATGCGTAGATAATAAAAAAGTAGGTATACAACTTATTAAAGGTTTTTGACACATTAACAGTTAAACACAGTTTCAACTATCTCAGGGACCAGATACTTCATAAGATATCATGTATAAATGTTACATATAACAATAAAGATTATTATTATTATTATTAAAACTTGTGCAATCTGCCTTTTAAACTAGTGTTACAATTTTACAGGTGCATAATAATCACTTGACCATTGACTTATTGACTTCCACTTTGTACCACGAACCTCGCGTTTTTAGCTTTAAAACCTTCTCTTTTTTAATGTGCCATTAAAATATTTAAAGAAATTTGTGTTTGGTTTATAAAATCACGAGTATAATTTTTTGATTGAGATTGAAAAAGACAATATTTCTTTTATTTATATTTTGGGAAGATTGGCAGTTGCTTTACTAAGTAGGTTTACTTACCTTGTCGTATATACCCGCGCATCTGTACGTTAATAAATAATTTAATATGAACACATTAATAAAATTTAATAGGAAGTTTAATCTATCGTGCCTTTATTCAGATTAATTTTGCTTTAACCGTCTGTGCGTTCGGCTGTCCATCGCGATTAAGTAGGTTGAGAATTTCTTCCATTTTATTATGAACTGCTCATGGGGAGTCAATACATTTGATGATCTAAGGCAGGATTCAAAAACTATAATGAATGTTGTATGCATTGCCTAGTACGCTAAGAAACAAATAGTTTATAATCGATAGACCGACAGCGCATAATAATATGTCGTAATGGTTACCAAGCAGGACTGCTGGTCGAGAGTTTCGGGTTTGTTTCCCGTTGTGGCAGCAATTCAATTGATGAGTTCAAATTTCTATTCTCTGGACGGAATGGTAGGTATAACAGGGTAATCTGGATTTAAATTAGATTTTTTTTAATCTATCTATAGAAAGCTCTTCAAAAGTTTATCGTTTTATCTGTCTACATTATGTATGTATATTGTAACGAACTTATCAGCCAATTAGCCAATCGGATCCATGCCGCCATGACGTATTCCTTCAGCCAAGCCAAGCCCTAGCTAGCCAATAAGGAGAGAGTCGTCTCTATTTAAGCCATTGCCAGCCATTAAGCTTTGTCCGTTTTATTTCTGGTTGAAACATTATTCTATTTTTTTACTTGAGCATCAAAAAAGGTAAAAAAAATCGTTTCCCCATGTAAGTACATAGTAAATCTTGGCATTACTTTTTACTGAAATATGAATTTTAAAAATAGTTTAGTAAACGGTAATCAGCAAACTGAAAGCTATATGTCAATATAGGAGTACAGTAAGTGTTCAGTTAAAACTGTGCAGATAAAACTGAAGTTCTTTCTGTAGCAGGCTTAATTTCAGTATGAAAGACCATATTATTGTGTATCTTTACTTGTTTATTTTATTTATTTATTTATGTACACACTAATTGAGAGTAAAAATACAAAAGAAAAGAATATACAAGAAAGATTGTACAGGTACTTATTTCCATTGGAAATCTCTTCCAGTAGACCTGAGATTGGAAATTTATTTGTTCGATTGTTTATTGTTAAATTAAAAATTACAACAATGAGACCAACTATAAAATATCCACGAAGAAATTATTAGGTATGTATGTTCATTCTCTCAGTAACCTACAACTTTTGTAATTCAAAGGTCCACAAATAAAACAAAGAATAGAATAGGTATAATAAGCCATATTTATTATATCAGTAATATGCATTTCTATCAGTGCATTTCGATATTTTAGTAGTAAAAATACATATAAAAAGTACAATTTATATAAAGCTACATTTATTATTACAGTTAGTAATCTCATCATTTCATGCACTTCTATTAGTTGATATTTTTTTCTTAAATTTATTTACACTGCATTAAAACGTAGCGTGACATGTACAGGTTAGGGTCATCACTGGACTGGAAAAATCTTTTTAAAACAACATAATATTAATTTTATTTTAAAATCAGAAAACAAGAAACAAATACTGTGATTTAAAAATTTAATTTTCTTTTTCTTACTGCGATTTCACTTGTAATAATTAAAAAAAATAAATGTCATAAGACACTTTCAAAAATTTCACAATTCTATAAAATGTATCGAAATTGATTTTATTTATATTTTGGAATTGTTGTTCTTTGTAGAATAAGTAGAGTTAAGAGGTTATGAGGGAAAGTGTCCAAATAGGTAGTGTAACCAGTGACAACCCTGACCCATCTCCTCGTACACAAGAGAATGTAGATAAATTTAAATAAGTCAGTCGATATACATATGACGATGTTAATGCTTTTTTTTTTAAAAAACTATAAAAAGAATGCACCAATCCTCAGCGCTCAGTACAGCTTGAGAGGAAGTAAGATGTTTATTTTGTTTGTAATGAAAGTAGTTTTTATATATTTATTTAATAATAACCATTAGTTTTCAGTCTAGCACACAACTACTCGTTGTTAAATGCAATATTACTCGTTAAAATAATCTTATATCTAAATGTTTTAATTATACATACAGATTACAGACAGAGACCTTAAATTGAGATTGCGGCCTATCTTTTACTGGAATGATTTAATTTAATAAATAACATTTAATTTTACGAAAATTGCTCTCATTTTAAATGTTAGCTGAGATATGTATCTCGCTTATTCTTCGATTTTGAGCTTTCTAAATATCCTAATTAGATTCGGGAAATAAACAAAATACATTAACTGAAAACTCGTAATTTTCATAAGAGGAAGGATTAAACATAAACTTAGTCAAAAAAAACGATCATGGTACATGACTTTCTTGGTCGTTTTTTAGTTACTCATTAGCCTTTTTTTTCTCTTTTCAAATTCAGTTTTAATTTTATACAATATTCTGTTTATTTATTTAACAGATCAAAGCTATTAAGTATGCCCAAAAACAATAACAATAAAAGGGTGGTATATACATCATTTATGGGTAGTATGTAGTACTTCTATGATACATCCAAGCCACCTGATTTCAACACTTACTAAAATAAAGTAACAAACGAGTTTTTTAATAAACTTTAGTCAAAGTTAGAACGAGATCTAAAATTCGGGTCTTTGGCTGTAATTATTTATTTAATATGGTGTTTCAAAATCCGTTAAGAATATTCTTAACGGATTATCGGCTTTCGATGCCCACCCATCGCTGGGTCAAAGAGAGAAAAAAAGCCGACAGAAAAAAAACTCTCAGGCATTGTTGAATTTTAGATTTTATAATTATGTAAATGAAATAGCAATTAAATAATGGCTACATGGTGTTAAATGATCGCTAAAAGCCATAGACATCTACACTACGTGCTATATCAAGCAAGTGCGTGTAATGCATGGCACATACAGTTGCGATGCTACTCCGGTAATTCGTTTGATGTAAGCGTGATGATCAAATTTTGATCATAATTTTTATCATCAGAAAGGTGATTTTAAAGCACCTTTCTGTCGAAAATGTATGTAGGTATGTAATTATTGTACTTTCCTTTTTTATTTACATAGTGAGTATGCTGGTAATATGGTTTTTAGTGGTCATTGACCATGGACATCTACATACCACCTCAAGCTAACATGAATTTTGCTTGGGGTCGAATGTAGTTGCGCGGCTATTATAAAGCCTGATGGTCACCTCGTGTCAGCCTGGCCGACAACCACACCTATCCGCCTAAACACAGAATTGTCACGGTACCACCGTTAACTTAACTGTTGAAACCATAGAAATTTTACTACATGTTTCACTATATATACACGTGAAAAGCTATTAGAAAGCGGTCAGGACAGGGCGTCACCTAAATACCAAAGTACCAATGCAACCTTCTCGACAAGAAACACTAAAGTAATAGCGTAGCTGCATATGACTTACGATCTAGTTAATTTCACGAGCGCTTAAGATCCATGCTGACTAACAATAACGATTAATGAATGATCTCAAAAAACAGCGAATTTAAAGCAGGCATTAATAACGCTACGATAAATGCTTGTGCGCCCTACACTCATAAACAGTTTGCGGGCATCACTACTAGCAAACTGTTTAATCGCAAATCCCCTCAATTCTCCTTAAGACTCGTACACTGAGCGTTGCACTTGGGATGTGTATGGTTGCAATCGGAAACGGACAAGGAGTCAACGTCCAATTCAGCCAATTCTTCGTCTTTTGGAGCCCCGGAGTGTTCGACAACAATGTCGTCGTGTTGCAGCACCTTTTCGCCCTCGTGGACATTTTCTGCACGCCTGAAAAATGAAAATAAATGTTAGGAAATTACTTTTATACGTATAAAAGTACTGTTATTATTTGCCAAAAGGAAGGATCTAGGTTTCTATATACGTTCACGGCAAAAATACGTTTAATACACCGCATTAGATTTTTATTATATTTTAGCAGAGCTGGAGTGGGTTACTGAATTGATAGAGTTTTGTGAATAACATTGGCTATGCCGATGACATGGTTCTGCTGAGCCCATCAGTCAAAGGACTCGAAGTCCTACCTGGAATCTGTAGGAGGTACGCGATGTCCCATGCCCTTAGGTACAACACAAACAAAAGTGAGGTCCTTGTTTTCAGAGCGGGCAAAGAGACCAAAAAACATTCCACCTGTCAAACTTGGTGGCAAGGCCTTAAGCATAGTCAATAAGTTTAAGTACTTTGGGGCATTGGGTCAGCGCTGACCTCTCCGATGACTTGGATGTGGAAAGGGAGCGCAGGGCATTGGCAGTGAGATGCAACATGTTGGCACGCAGGTTTGCACGGTGTCGTGCCGATGTAAAAATTACTTTGGCTTAGTTTTACTTAACAACGCCATCTGAAATAGCTCAACATACCTGAGGCCCTTTTTTGGTATCGGGGGGAAACCTTCAAAAGGTACCCGACACCTTGGGAGAGGATACCGGGTTATGTGGGATTTGACCGCACTAAAACGTCCTCGGTGGCCTGCCTCTGGGGAGGACTCCGGGATCTCCAGTGGAACGCACCGGTGTTCTCCACGCGCGGCGCCCCAGAACGGGCCCATCTTCAGGAGAGCAGATGTGCTCTCCTGCACCTTCAGGTGTTCACGGCGGCATGCGGCCACGCACACACCACCTTCCCGGGCTGCTGGCTGGACGATCCAGCTCCCACTCTCTCCGCCCGCAACCCCGGAAACCCCCTTTTAGTCGTCTCTTACGATCAGGAAGGGGATACCGTAGCTCTATTCTTAATCCCGAAGCTACAGAGAAGCCTCCTGCTGGTCCATCTCATTCCCAGCCTTGCGGCCTTGTAGAGATGCGAATTAGTGACTAAACCACTGTCGGATATTTTCAAACCGCCCATGATGCCACTGTAAGCTTTAAACAACGGTGGCACGCGTTTGCCACTATCTGCTGCCGGAGATCCTCCCCATACTGGTGGTTCCTCTCTCGCTTTACACACTCCTTTTTAAATATTTCACCATAAGCCGTACAAGAAGGCAGATGCACAGAATGATGTTAAGAGATCACCGTCGCCTAAAGACAGGAGCAAGTAAAGAGAAGTTACCTGAGCATTGCTGACTTTGAAGGAGATTTTTACAACTCATAATGAATACAATGTTATCCCACAAAAAACGCCTCAGCTGAAAGGTTGCTACATAATTTACACGTCCGTGGCAAAAAGAAACGTCTAGATAGTGTCAGTGGAATTAGTGTAACTTCTTTCGCCAGTTGTTCGTCTACCTGTGAATCTTTCTGTCTTCCTCTCTTACCTGGAGGCGTTGTGCTCCCACTGGTCCTGCGTCTGCTGTTACCGATCTCCTTTCTTCCCCTTTCCTCTGTCGCTTTCCAGGTTCCTCTTCAACCTCGTGTGCATCTTCCTGTGGATAAAAGATTTCTTCTTTTTGCTCACCATGCGGCGGTGTGCTCCCATTGGTTCCTGGCCTCCTGCTGGTCCTGTTCCTTCTCAGCCTTGCGGCGACGCGTGTTTTCCTCTATCTGCTTCCGTAGATCCTCCCCATACTGGTAGTTTTTCTCCCGCTTTACACGCTCCTTTTCTACCTCTATACCGTCTTCTTTCGCCAGCAGAGCGTCTGCCTGAGGATCAAAAAAATTCGATTATAAGTAAGTTACTAGTTTTTTTCGTAGTTTTGACAGGGTATGTTACGTTTGGATTAGAGGCGCGAAACAGAATGAAAAGGTACTGATCAAAGATGAAAATGATATTTTAATTAATTGTTTTCTTATTTATATTATTAAAAAATTAATGGTAATGCTAAATGGTAGTGCCAAATTTGTTTACAATAAGGGAAGATAAGCAGTGGTAATGACCACACCATACGTCACAGGTGAGAATTGAAATGATGGTGCAAATGGCGATGACAAAAGGTTATCTGGGGTTAAGGAAGAAATAGGACTGAAGAAATTTCCATAAGTCAGCCGTAGAAAGATCGCAAATATTATTGATGAACGTAGCGCTTTCTAGCGGTTCATACACAAATAATAATGTACAAGGAAAACATTTTTGGCTGCATGTATTATGGTAAACACAGCCTACACATTACAACAGTGAAAAAAAAAACATTACACATTACATAATCTGACACTGACACTTGTCCAGACTCCAGTTGTGATATTTATTGTCAGAGTGGTGTTTTTTTTTTTTTTTCAATTATGGCATCACAAACTGTGAATATTGCCAGCGTTAAGTATAATTTTTGCATCAATTTTTGCCAGTTTTGTAATTGATGTTGTTTTCAAGTTGAAAAAGGACTTGATTTAAAACGTTACATTAATAAAAAAAGTAAACCATACAATAAGCACCAATCTACAGATAAAAGTATTGGTCGAATATAAACGTTAGAGCTGTCATCATTACTCTTATTACATATGACAAGTATAGCAATAATATTAATTCGACAAGACAGCCTCCGTGGCGTAGTGGGTGATGAGCCGACTGCGAAGCGTGAGGTCGTGGGTTCGATTCCCACCCAGGACAAATATTTGTGTGATGAACATGACTATTTGTTCTGTGTCTGGGTGTTAATTTATCTATTTAAGAATGTATTTAGAATTATATATGTATGTTTATCAGCTTTCTGATTACCATAGCACAAGCTCTGCTTAGTTTGGAATCAGATGGTGTTGTGTGAATTGTCCAAAGATATTTATTATTATTATTATTAATTGACTAATTATTTTATCTGGGGATTGAAAAATCACTGAGGTTACAAGGATAGTAATGCAACAACAAAAGCAGTAGGAAGCCCGAACAAAAAGTCAAACCAGAAGCTTTTTGGCTTAATGTCTGTAGTACCTTTATGGTACAAGTGACACAACTTTTTATCCTTAGTTTAAGTCCATTCCAAGAAAGTATTTACTTTCCTTATTTAATATAGGTATATTTGTAACGGACATCTGTACAGGATTATTACAGAAATTTTAGAAAGTTTTGGATATTTTCTATGTAAACTCTAAATTAATAAGAACAATAAAGTAATAGAGATTTCTTCTATGGAACCATCACATATATTTTAGCAAGTTATCGAAAACTCTGATGTATTAATGATTCAAATAGCAAGATTTCAGTTAGCTAGCAGCTAGGATTTGCACTAAATTAAGCCCATATAAAATACTTCTTTTCCGACTGTAAAATGTCATGGTTATTTCGTACAAATGTTAATTTCTCTTATTAAACAGTACTGTACCGTTATTCGACCTAATATTATGAGAGTGGCTTCCGTTTCCGTAGTGTACTAGTCGCTTAAATCCGGTCCGCCAGCGCCCCCTATACCTAACTCCAGCTTGTTCATTTCCGGTTGGTCGAAATTTTGCGACACTAGCGCCACCAAAGGCCGGTTATGACGAAGGAGTAATTTTAACCTCATTGGCTGTTCTGTTCCCGCACGAGGCGGTCACTGGCTCGCTTGGCTCGCAAGCGCTGGACCGTCTTACTTATACTAGTCGTACTTGCAGTGGATTACAGTGGTTTTAAGGATTAATCCTATCTTAAGTATACAATTTTATACTTACTAATTAATAACGAAGTTTTTCGTTCGGTAAAAGTGTTGATCTTAAGTATACAATTTTATACTTACTAATTAATAACGAAGTTTTTCGTTCGGTAAAAGTGTTTTGTTACATATAATACAATACAATATAGATAATATGGTAGTAACAATAAAGGTGAGTTTTAACCTTATCTTTTTAAGAAACTCGTAGTCCATTTGGTTTGGACAGCGTAAGTTTCAAGTATACATCTGTTTATAGTGTTATGAAGGTAAATTCATTATTTTCAACGAATTTTTTTTTAATTCGTTTTGGTTTATGAATTTAGTATAATTATGTTACGATTATTATTAATCGGTTGAACATCTAAAACGGGCGTTACTTTCCGTTTGGGATGTTCTTTATTTTCAGAGATGTATAAAGTAAATCCGCCTGCGCCCAGTACGGAGTTGGATACAACAAGGAATCGTCGTGATGTAAACAAGGTATGGGTCGATGCAAGAGGCGTGAACGTAACTAAAGACGCCATCTCTCTCATCAGAACCGTAAGTTTAATCAACTTATGCATGCAGCTAGTATATTCCAAGATGTCTTCTGGCAGTTTTTATTACTAGGCAGTGTATATATAACTTTATATATAGTGTCGAAATTCTATGTGATCGACCCAGATTAACGTGGAGTTCTATATCGACGTGACGAATGTCCCACGTTGGTTAGCCATAAGCCAGTTGTAAAATATGGTGCCACCCAGCTATCACTAAATGTTTTGGTACATATATATGTGGAGGATCCGCCCATTTCTTACATCCCGGAGGACATGCTCTAGCAATCAAATAGTTCGCAATGCTTCTTCTGACCTGAATTGCAGCAATGCCCGCTACACAAAGTACAAAGGCAGTACTTGCACTCATCTGGACTTAACGTGTCATGACAGCTTTATAATAAAACTTATGCCTTACAATTTGGGTGTTGACTGACACTATAATAAAAAATAATAATAATAATGCTATGGAAACAGGATAATTGTTAATTCATTTATGTTAACGATTTTTGTTTTCATCAATAACAATTTAATCAATTAGAAAGTTAATTGATACTTACTAAATATATTATATTTATTAATTAAATATGAATATAGACTTCCTGCTATAAAATAAAAATAAAAATTAATGTTGCTTAAAAAAAATATATAGTTTTAAGTTTTTAAGGTTTATATTGTCCCTTTATATCTAAACGAAGCTTTAGTATTTTAATTTTTTTGTTATACATTGAAAACGTGTGAAGGTTTGGTGATATATTTTACGACGTGACGTCAGGACGTGCTGTTGCGCTTTCTATCTAATGTTGAATCTTAAACGTACTGAACGTGAACATTTCTTAAATTATTCGAAATCTAATTTTAGTTAGTTAATAAAGTGCTTCGATTAAACAATTAAAAATTTTGTAGTCAACATCCCATCATCATCATCCCTTGTGACGTCACAAAATTTTCTTCTCATACACATTGTATCAGGAAGTCTCTGCTGGTAGAAAGTTAGAAAAGCAAACTCCATCCCACCAGGAAAGGAGCACCAAAAAGAGGATCTGACTCACCGGGTCAACCTTTTCATGTCGACAAGCGGGATATATATTGCTAGTGCTGAGGAGCAACGCCCTGCACTCCCAAAATGATGCTAACTCTCCATCCCACCGGGAAAAGAGAGCTCTAAAAAGAGGATCTGACTCACCGGGTCAACCTCTTCATGTCGATCAAGCTGGATATATATTGCTAGTGCTGGGGGCCCCTACCCTTACACTCCCAAATTGATGCTAACTCTTCATGCCACGGGAAAAGAGAGATTATACTGAAAAAGATGATCTGACCCACGGAGTCAACCTTTTCGTGCCTGTCAGCCCAAAATGATACTAAATCTCAATTCCGCCAGGCAAAGATTCGAGAAGAAAGAAAAAGAAGAGATTGTACTGAAAAGAGGATATGACTCACCGAGTCAACCTCTTCGTGCTGGTCAGTTTTGGATATATTTTGCTACCGCTGAGTATCTATGAGGACGCCGCCCTACATCCTTATGGTTGACTAACCGGATCCCGTTCGAAGCAAAACCGCTCATTGGTTAAATTCTTTCGCGACCAACACCTTGGTCAGTAAAAACTCCTTAAATATGTTGCTGAGGCAGGGTATAAGAAAAGCGGCGACACCCTCTCCCAATGTCATTGGTGTTTATCGGAACCAAAAGCGACTGCCAATTTTTAGTTTAGGAAAATTTAATGAGTTAGTTTCACGTAGGAAATTTCTTGTTTTAAAACACTCGCATCATGTATTTGATTTATGCCAGTATTACTTGTAATAACTTGTCTGTCGTTTATCTCAGCGTATACATCCTTATCGCATTGGACTGACCACTACAGTTGGCAGAGCGGATCTTTATCCCTCTGAAAGGCGCAGCAAAATACTGCGCAAACGTGTACCTGTCGTGGTAATATCTTGATTAAGCTACTTGTAGCCGGTTTCGGATTGGCGGAGATTCGTTGTAAGTACTGTAGCTCGGAAAGCAAGGCCATTAATTTATTCGGATGACTTCCTTTTGGTATATCAGGACTCAGCCCTACTAGGTGCACATATCGAACTTGGTCTGCATGCAGTAGTAATATGGCTGGAAATAAACACCGAGAAGTCAATCCTTACACCAAGAGGGCACATTCTATTCAATTCATTTTATTTGCAAAGGCTCCTTGAATTTCTCGAAGGGGTGATTTGGGATACTTTTGTATTTTGCTATCACGAAGTATATAGATCTACAGGAGACAATAAGAATGATTTTCGTGGCTACGACAGGTCACCTTTTACCATCAGTCTTTTCAAACTCAGGCGATAGTCTCTTATTCATCGGTCACTTTCGTCGCGCTATCTTATAACCGGGCCTGGTTGGGGTGCCAGTGCCAGGCAATCTTAGTCTAATGGGACGATTGGACAGCATCAGATCTTCTGCTCTGATTAAAAGGCTGCTACATTTCGGATGCTTCAGGTTACGGCCAGTTCCTGAAATTCAGCCTTGCTTTAAATGTGACATCCGCACTAGGGCCTTCTACCTGCAAAGAGTACGAACCTTACCGCGAAAGTACTCAAGAGCTAGATAGAACTGCCGGATCTATTTAATATTCACATATCGATTTACAAGGGTTATATCCCCTTGCAGACTAGGTATTACTGCCAAATGTTGGAAATCGGCGTCACGCGGTTGGTTTTCGTTTGGTGTCTCTATCAACTTGTTGAAGTTTTCATATATTTAGGTATTTCATGGAAATATCTAAGAACGAATAATCTAACTTAATGTTCTTTACATTTAAACTTGACTTGTCCGACACGACAATTCGTTTAATTTTTATTTTTATATCTAAGAACGAATAATCTAACTTAATGTTCTTTACATTTAAACTTGACTTGTCCGACACGACAATTCGTTTAATTTTTATTTTTATTTTTATTGGTGGGATTTTGTGTAGTGTATTCCAGAAATTTGGCGCACCCGTTCTTGGACTTGTTCGTCGCAAAGTCGCAAGTTGTATCAAAATATTGCACACCGAATCGAACGACCAAGTCATTGGCCATTCTCGGAGTTACAGTTCTCACTCAGAGAATTCTCCTTCTATTTCCTATTTAGGTAATATTTCCATTACCACTTCTAATACCTACAAAGAGTCCTAACCACATGAATCAAGCCTCGGATTCCATACCATGTACCAAGTCGAGGACTGCCACGTCCTAGAGCGTTGGAGAGTAATTTGGAAGTCTGGAAATGGGAGAATCTAATCTAAAAAACTAATCACATCAACAAAAGTTTGTATCGTTGTCAATATAACGTAGATCTACCTTAAGAATTTACTGTCTGGCCTTGAAAAATTAAGTTGCTTGTGCAAATGACATTAAGTTCAAATTTTATAAGCCAGATGTTTCGGACTTAACTAGGTATATTGTTGACTTGCATGATAAAACGAGTTTGTTGTATACGACCATTAATGTCCACAAATCCTTTGTCACCACCCGTCGAAAAATTAAGCAATTATTCTTAAGTTTTTCTCATATCGTTTTATCGCAAAAGATTAACGTGTTAATCGTTTGCATCGGCTGCAAACGAGATACCTAGCTAAATAAATAAATAATAATTAAAAACCTAACTTCACCAGGAGATCCTAGACCTAGATCCTAGCTGTCAAGGAAGTCGACGTAAACAGTTGGAAGTGTTAGGCCAGCTGAACAAGTAGAAATTGGGTTGAAAAGTTCCCTTCAGACGATATTATGACAAGTGCCTAACTTACAGCCTACATTTTTAAGAAACATTACGTCGTGACATCTTGCGTTGCACTTCATGATTGACTTACAATCAAGTTAACAGCTTGTAAGTTCACATTGCAATTTATTAATTTATTATTATTTTGCATTGTTATTTTATAACATTCATAACTCCTGCATACTCAGTTAATATGTTTATCATATGAGCGTTTATTCCTCCTGGCGCTTAGTAAGATAATTAATCACATTGGCTTGTTCCATCGCCACCAGGCGATAATAGACACGTCTCTCATAATATTAGGTCGAATAACGGTACAGTACTGTTTAATAGCTACGTTTTACCTGAAATTAAAACGTTTATTAAACATACTTACCTTATTCGACCTAAGTTTTTAAAACTGCCTGGTGTAACATAGACGCAATGAGGTTAAAATTACTCCTTCGTCATAACCTGCCTTTGGTGGCGCTAGTGTCGCAAAATTTCGACCAACCGGAAATGAACAAGCTGGAGTTAGGTATAGGGGGCGCTGGCGGACCGGATTTAAGCGACTAGTACACTACGGAAACGGAAGCCACTCTCATAATATTAGGTCGAATAAGGTAAGTATGTTTAATAAACGTTTTAATTTCAGGTAAAACGTAGCTATAGTGTCAGAGTTGGGAATCATGTATGATTGAGAAAGGCTGGACTGAAATGCCTCCGCTGGAAGGTTGTCCCACACATTACGTATTCGTGACAAAAAGAGCGTGCAAATCGAATTGCATAGACTCTGGTCCAGATAGTGCCTTGAATTTCAACTTGGAATTTTAAAAAGACATTTCTTGTACCAACAATGGTACTACTGACATTAAGCCATTATGATGACACACACGAAGACTGGGTCTGTTTCTTTGTACCTGCACGTCTAGGTCATTAGGTGTCACCTGGAGATCCTGGCCCTTGCTATTCCTCCCATGGATAACTAGAAGAGGACCCCTCCATGGGATGGTTGAAATGTCGACTCTAACCGAAGTCGAAAACCCAGTATGTTTCTTCATACATGCATCCAAATCCTCCTCATTGAAAAACAAGTCCTGGCTGCTATTATGTTATGCCAGTATTGATTTTGCCATCCAGGGTTTCGTATTTTCTGTTGAGGTTTAGTAAGGAATTAAGGCATGGACATTTGAGTCGTTGGATGTCTTTGAGATAACCTTTCAACCGCCATCCAAATTCTTCTCAGAGAAAATCTTTACCTGGCTGCCACTAATTCATAAAGCATAATATTTTTTGCTCGCTTATGTATTTCCTGTTGAGGATTAGTAAATTCAGATATAGACACTGAAGTCTTTTACAGTTTACTTTTAATCAACAGATATCCTCAAGACCATTATTTGGTCTTTCTCCTGTAGTCCAAAGCACTTGACAAGAATGAATACATCCGTGATACCCATATTGCTGTGCAGGAAATTCATCACTTTTTGTTCACTTGTCTCCTGTATCTTCTGGCATACCACTAAACAGCGAAACCTTTTGGCGGTTTTGCAAGTCTAATCTGCATTGTTCCAGATTTGTTGCCCCAGAAGATGGATCCCACTAGTGACTCTCTGAAATCTCGAGAAATCTTCCTGTGATTGTTCTAGACTTGCTGAACTTGAAGAGGCGACGGAATCTAATCGACATTGAAAGCCTGCCAACTTAGAAAATAATTTAAATTTAGAACTTCAAAAACAGATAGTTATTATTGATTTATGTACTTGCCTACACCCAAAATTTTTTAATTTTTTATATCCAATACCTGATAATTTTGGTTACGGACTCCTTATTCCCAGTTAGGACCAAAACCAGTTGGGCAATCCACAAAATAACGTGAATAAAGTAACAATTATAATATATATGTCGCAGACATCTGGTTAAATCGGCCACTCAGTTGACAGGCTAGCCGGTAATTAATCGCCAGCATTAAATTGAATGAATGCCTAGGCCGATTGAACTAGCACCACTCAACGTTCAACTTGTCGGCTTATTGTAAGCTAGCCCTTTGAAGATGGCTGACGTAAAATTAGGCAGGTGATTAAAATTTTGTTCATTTTCTTTTCACTGTTGCCACTAGGTCACAAAAACAAATATGGCGTCAGATAGCTCGCAAAATGATTATTGGTAAAAAAATGTATGCATGTGCCTAATATTACGCCTAAGTTTTCAAATAGTTGACAAGTTTTAAATTAAATTTTTTATCAAATTAAATAGTTAAAAAGTTTTAATTTTAATTTATAATTAAATTAAGTATCTATTTGCAGATGCTTGCTTTAGAAAAGAATTAGCTTGCTTTTTTACACGCTTTATATTAGCTTCACTTGTATGTATGTTTGTAACCGACTCCTTCAGATGCGATTTTGACCCACTTTAAACGGCCAGATTTCATTCAAACTTTGTGGATTTATCGAGGACCGATGACAACACACTAATTTGATAAGATTATTTCATTATTCAATTTGCAAAATAAGATTTTTGTCAAATTATAGAATTTTTGAAAATTATTTCCAACCATTATCTTAAGACATAAGCATAAATTAATAATGGTATAAATAATTAAAATATGTATTTTATTTAAAAATAACAGTTTTTAAAAATTTAAAATCACTCTTTTAAAAATAAACCAAACTAAAAAGAAGAAAATAAATAATAGTTTTAAAAACCAAAAAAAACACGCTTTTATAAGAAATCCAACTAAAACAAATTAAAATAAATTTGAATTAAAATAGTGTAAAAATGCATTTTATTGTAAAAAAAGGTGTGTGGTGCTTTTTAAGATATTACCAACATAATTATCCTTCTAATCATATTAAAGGCTAGCCTGTTAGTTCAACGCTGGCTTTCAATAAAATGCAAAATGACAACTAGTCAAACCGCTGAACTCAATGTCCAACGACTTGGCTGAACATCATTTAGCCATTTTGTTAAATGGACTATAAACAACTTTATAATGTATGGCAAAGGTTATCATCAATACACAACTTAAATGAGTACTGGACATAAAAATAATAGTTTTAAAAGCCAAAAAACACGCTTTTATAAGCTAAAAAAATTAAAATAAATTTGAATTAAAATAGTGTAAAAATGCATTTTATTGTAAAAAAAGGTGTGTGGTGCTTTTTAAGATATTACCAACATAATTATCCTTCTAATCATATCTGTCAGATCTGGCATCCCACGCTTTTTTGCAATAAAATGCATTTTTACACTATTTTAATTCAAATTTATTTTTATTTTTTTAGCTTATAAAAGCGTGTTTTTTGGCTTTTAAAACTATTATTTTTATGTCCAGTACTCATTTAAGTTGTGTATTGATGATAACCTTTGCCATACATTATAAAGTTGTTTATAGTCCATTTAACAAAATGGCTAAATGATGTTCAGCCAAGTCGTTGGACATTGAGTTCAGCGGTTTGACTAGTTGTCATTTTGCATTTTATTGAAAGCCAGCGTTGAACTAACAGGCTAGCCTTTAAATTGAGTGGCTGATTTAACCAGACGGCTGCAACATATATACAAAAAACGTCAGTTTCCACTCACGACCCATCCTGTAACAAAGACAATTTAAATAATTTACTCAAACAACTAATTGTAAAGCTGACCTCGTGCTGATAGCGAGCGTCCTCCTCGTGTAAGTGGCGAGCGTCCAGCTGCCGGCGCTGCAGCTGCGTGGCGCGGTCCAGCTTGGCCTCTTCGCGGAACGTGTCCTGCCTGTGCTTCTCCGCTTCTCCGTCGTGGGCGCTCTTGTCCAGGTACTCTTGTTCCTGGAGTAGCTGCATTGTGTCCTTGCGCTCTTGCCGGGCCGTCTGCAAGTACGTAATAAACTATGCTCAGCTAGCTTATAAGAGTTTGGGCGGGAAGTAAGAAGGGACATGTTGTGCTCTTGTTTTATTTCCATTTTCTTGGTGTATTTTTGTGTTTAATTTGATAAAATTAATGGTATTTTCTTTGATATAGATTAATGATAGTGCACGAGTGTTGTGAAATAAAATTACAATTTGAAAACATGTTTTTTGAGCTTACCTCCAAAAGTCCATCAGACACGTTTTGGTAAAGTAGCCATTGGTTGACTATCTATTACTTGAACATCTGAGTGACTAGCTGATTACTGACGACTTACTGATTTTTTAAGGTTAATAAGTGAAGCAAGTATTATTCTTGACTCTGGCAATATGCACGGAGTTTACGATGCCATTATTGAAAAAATGAAACCAGCTGTTTTCCGCGGTTTCACCCGCGTGAGAATGAATCATTTTTTGGGTCCTATCGAAATCCAAAATTTTATTTCTTATAAGTAGAAAGCTCCTTCTGCTTTCTTTTCCTTTGCCAATGCAGATCATTTTAATTTTTAATCAGGACTTTAAGGGTAGGAAGGGGCATTGTGGGCACGGTGATGCCCTACCTTGAAATCACAATGCCCTTAAAATATCAAAAAGTAAGATAAATTACTATAATTAAATTGTTCATAGTCGGAGATAAAAAAATGAAATAAAAAAGAGATAGGTAGGTACCTATCTAAAGTTCCTGTAGATAGTAGAGCTACAGATCCCCTGCCTGATCGTAGAGGCGACTAAAAGGGGGCTTCCGGGGTTGTGGGTGGTGAGAGTGGGAGCTCGATCCCGTCCAGCCAGCGGCCCCGGGAGGGCGGCGGAGTGCGCGTGGCTGCGTGCCGCCGTGAGCATCGGAAGGTGCAGGAGCGCACATCCACTCTCCCGAGGATGGGCTCGTACGGGGCGCCGCACGTGAAGGTCACCGGTGCGTTCCACTGGAGATCCCGGAATCCTCCCCAAGCACAGAGGCAGGCCACCGAGGGAGTTTTAATGTGATACAATCCAACATAACCCAGTATCCTCTCCCTGGAAGCTGGGTACCTTCTGAAGGTACCCCCCTCCCCCTCCATACCAAAAAAAGGCACGTGGTACTAATTGGTCACTAAAGTCCATGGACATCTACACGCAACATCTATAAACAAGTATAAGGCTTGACTGTCAGTATGCAGTTGCGCTGCTACTCCAAAAGCTGATGGTTACCTCAAGTAAATCTAGTCAGCACTATTCTTTTCCACTGGAATTTGGTTGATGACAAAACTAAAGGTAGTGATGGTACTTTCCCGGTTAACCCATTAAAATTCTACCACCTTTTTTTGGTATCGGGAGTGAAACCTTCAAAAGGTACCTGGCACCTTGGGAGAGGGGATACCAGCGTATGTTGGATTGTACCGCACTAAACGATGGTGCACATTGTGTAAGAATTATATTGTCAAATACCTCATCAGCGAATGTTTTCTGTCCCATTCTATTAATCTGCTCCTCTCTGTCGTGCATTTTTTTCTCCCTATCTGCTACACTGTAAACAAAAAAATTATAATAAAAAAAACTTCTTATGAAACAATAACACATACACTGACATAACAATACACACACACACACACATATAGAAAGAGAGAGAGAGAACACACACATCTTCTGTTTCTGTTTCCAGGCCTCCTGGGCGTGCTGTAAGGTCACCATTTCGTCGTGCATCTTCATTGATTTGCCATTCTCTGAAAAAATCACAAGATTTGAGTACTTACACAGCGGAGCTCCTGTCGCTGGCAAACTGCTGCTGTTCCTCTATTTTCCTGTCCTCTATAACAACCATCTCCTTCTGTTTCTGCTTGTGGGCCTCCCGGTCGTGCTGCCCCGTCACCATCTCGTCGTACATCTTCTCTGTCGCGTCGCGCTTGTATTGCCAGTCTCTGAAAATATCACCATTTTTGTAGTTTTTAACTTCAACTTACTGTCAACTCTGTGTCCTAATCAGTAGTATTTTTCATTAATTTCATTGAAATACATATTATAGTTTAGAGTAACAAACAAACTGTAACAATGATAATGACTATTTTCTAAAAAACTTGTAACTACCCTATTATTTTAGAAAGAAGTTTAGGGCTCTGTCCTTTTAGTTAAAAGTATATGGTACTTGGAAATTTAACTGCTGAACGTAAAATTAATAAAAAATATACAGAACAGTCCCCAAAATCAAGACAACTGCGTTCTAACACAGCAGCAGAAACTGAAATGATGAGTTTGAATTTCTGTTTTCGGTCTGGGTGTTTTTGTTCATGTCTTTGTGTGTTTATGGTACCCTTGACAAATGGAATTCTAGTATGGGGCTGTGAGTGTGTAGCATTATTTATTTTATTTACTCCTTACCTCTGATCCTCATCAGCGATGTTCCTCATGATGTCTTCCTGCCTCTTCTTGTCTTTGAGCGTGTCTTCATATTTCCACTGCTCCTGGCGTTGCTTATTCACCAAATGCTGTTGCAAGTCCCGGGAGTATTGGGTGCTCTGCTCCAACTTTTCCTTCTCTTTCCGTTCGGTTTCCTCCATTTCATTGTATAGCGCATTGAGCATCACTTGGTTTGCTTGCCCTTCTTCCTGGAGTAATAGATAAGAGAATGATTGATGAGTATTTCATTTCAGGAATACAACGATTTTGATAGGTTGTAGAACTATTATGGTTCGCCCGGGGAAGTACCATTGCTGCAGCCACTTCTGCCGTGAACCAATTCTGTTGTGTTTCAGTGGAAAGGTGGAGTTGCCGGCCACACTTACATGAGGCGACCACCAGCCTCCGGAGTAGCACCTCGTCTGCTACTCCATTCAAATTAAAAAAAAGATAGTTGGATGGATTTCTATCCAGTCTCTTGTGAGTAAAAGTGTGAGTGTGAAGAAGAAGAGTATGTGTCTGAGTGGGCATGTTAAAATCTTGCTGCACCCAACGCGAAGTTGCGGTTGCAATAAACACGCAACCAAGTGTAATTGCCGGAGGTGAGCACGGCACAAGCTTACGGGCGATGTAGCCGAAAGACACAGGTAGATTCAGGGTTACAACTGAAAGAAAAGACTGTTTTCTGCAAAATGCTGTAAGGAAACAATCCACCAGTACACTACTGTACAGCTTGGCAGTTGGTAGAAGAGCTACAGTCCCAGCACCAGGTTTTTATCAATTATCAATGACCAAACTGTGCGAAGAAGACTGCAAGAAGCCAACCTTCGTGCTCGCAGACCACTAAGAGTTCCAGCGCTGTAACATGGAATCGAGGGCGTCGTTTATTGTGGGCTCATGCACATTTGCAATGGACCGAAGATCAGTGGGCAAATATTCTGAAT
This sequence comes from Pyrgus malvae, assembly GCA_911387765.1. NCBI lineage: Eukaryota > Metazoa > Arthropoda > Insecta > Lepidoptera > Hesperiidae > Pyrgus > Pyrgus malvae. Next base: position 27,391,808 of record OU426950.1, on the reverse strand, counting down.
CGAGGGCGTCGTTTATTGTGGGCTCATGCACATTTGCAATGGACCGAAGATCAGTGGGCAAATATTCTGAATCGAGGGCGTCGTTTATTGTGGGCTCATGCACATTTGCAATGGACCGAAGATCAGTGGGCAAATATTCTGTAATCCGACGAGACTCATTTCTCTCTCATTTTACCCGGATTCAAGGAGAGTGGGTATTAAGTCAAATCCGCCTTCAAAATCCACAGGTGATCCATCCCTACCAGGGAGGGGCAATCATGATGTGGGCTGGAATCCACCTGGGAAAAGACTGATCTAATTGTGATAAGAGGTAACTTAAATGCGAAACGATATCTTAGTATATTACTTTAACTTTTTAATTAACTTAGTATAAGCATAAGAATAAATAATACATAGAACGGAAACTCCCGCTCCGGACGGGCTTCAAGGTCACGATCTTAGTATTCTATTTAAGGTAGGGTAGGGGTAGGCTAAGTCGGGCTGCCTGGGCTGGCGCGTCAATTACAATAATGGCGCCAAGTTATTGTGGTGTGTTTGGTTGTACAATCAATTCAAAAACAATGCCATACTTAAGTTTTTTTTTAGTTTGCCCAAAGAAGATGCAAGGTAAGAGTGGAGTAATATTTTTTAAAATATTATTCCGTTTCCGTAGGTACCTAATTCATCAAAAGGACATGAACAGTTATTTTTGTATAGCTTCACCCAATTGGAAAAAATTTGTTAGATACATACAGCATATTAACATGTCTCCAAAATATTTAATATGTAATAGCCCCCGCCCGCCATCGGTCGTTGAACCTGTCTCGATTGCTTTCCCTCGCTCGATTGCTTTGTCTCGCGCCGCGGCTGTGGCGCACATATTCGTTTATTTTAAACCTAAACTACCCATGCACACTACATGGCTTCATTTGGTATGGTACTCAGGATAACTTAACTTATACCTAATGTAAAGTAAGTACTTTTATTTACAAGTATTTACAGAGTAGGTAATTATTTATCATTCTCATATTTAGTAATACTAAACTAAAATGATAAAATGATTTTTAAAACTTATATTTTAGCGATATTATCTTTAGACATAAGCATTATTAACAGTTCACAACCCTGGCAACACGCCTGGGCGACAGAGGGGCGTCACGGGGTGAAGAGGGAAGTAGGTATATAAATTGCGGCGTATCAATGGCGATCAAAGGAGATTCCATTCTATGTATAATTATTATTTATTCTTATGGTATAAGGTAGTGCAACCCAGGGTCTGTCCCTGACCGACAGCAACTTGGTGAAAATTTCATGTTCATACATGATGATTTTTCACCATGATTGGTTTTTGTATGCTGAGAGGACAAAAAGCTGGCGGAAAAAAAACTTCCCAGGTTTTTATCCCGCGAAATATCTTATTTGTGTTATTTATTTTAGTTTATTATTAATTTTAGTAATGTATTTTATTATATATTTTTTATTTATCGTTTAGAAACTCAGTGACCGAATAGTACGCTTTTTTAAGTAAATACATTTTAAGTTATTTTTTAAATTCATTAATAGTTTTAGTTTTTAGGGAGTCTGGTAGATTATTGTATATTTTTGGTCCCATGCAAAATACACTATTATGATATAGTTTAGTTTTGGAAGGTATTGAGCACAACTAATTTAAAAGTACCTCCTGAATATTTCTCTTTATTTCAGCCTCCCTCTCAAGGAGAGCAAGGCAGCGGCCCATCCTGCCATCCTCCATTCGGTTGTTCAGCCATTGGACATCAAGCGCTCGCTGGTATGAGTCCAACTCCTGGCGGCGTTCCTCCTTGACGATATTGTGTAGAAGTTCGTTTTTCTGCTCCTTTTAATGATGAAACATTTTTTTATTTGAATGGAGAGGCTGTATCAGCCCAGGGTACAGAGTACAACACAGAGTTGTTCTAGCAATGCAGCATAAGCATTCAGTACCCAGATGACCGAGCACTGCTCAGATAAAAACAATTGATTTTCTTGAAAGACTCATTGGCTTACTTAATAATGCCATCTACTTCATGTCCCAATTTAAAAAAAATAATAGAATTTCATATATTTGCCAATAGATGTCAGGAAGAGTCATATGTTTCAGTTAATGTTTAAAAACATTATTGCTGAAATCATGGATAAAAAAGTAACCTAAGACAAGAGATCGATCTAGATCCCCTACATGTCAAATCTCATGTAAAGTGTTGAAGTTATTTCTGAGATTCAGATTATATAATTATATTTATAAATCATATAATTTTTCACCCCCGAGCCCCCTGCATACTAAAACTCATGTAAATTGTTGAAGCTGTTTCTGAGATTCAGTTTATATAATTATATTTATAAATTATATAATTTTTCGCCCCCCAAGCCCCCTGCATACTAAAACTCTGTAAATTGTTGAAGCTGTTTCTGAGATTCAGATTATATAATTATATTTACAAGAATTGCTCATTTCCAGTTATTTTATGTAGCAAGGCATGTACTTGCCAGATGAAGCCAAACAGTTCGCTGTAAAATTCTGGCATTTTTCAAGGCTACTGGGTTGGATGGGATTGTGGGTTGGTGGCTTGGCTATAGGTACAAACAATCAACATAGGTTAAAGTGGTTTAGGCTGATGAAGCCTAAGCCACCACATAAAACACCACACATATATTTATATAATAATAACGCTTATAATAATTAAAGCCACCACATATAACACCACACATATATTTAAATGTAGGTATGGTTAATTTATATACACTACACAAAATAGCAGTGTTGTAACAAGAGTGGTGTGACAATAAAGGATAAATAGTTATTTTTGAAACTAGACATAGGTAGCATACCACAGACATCTTTAAAGATTTTCTGCTGATCCAAGCAAGTGATATCACAGACACAATCACAATTAATTTCTTTGAAGATTGTAATAATAAGTGATTTGTCATAAGTTTTGTCAGTAGTCCTTAAATATGTTGGACTAAACCATGCTTAGAAAGCAGGATAATTGTTAATTCTTTTTAAACATGATTTGTATTGCTGTTGATGTTAGTATGTATGTATGTATGAATATGAATATATATTGGTGTACGTATTTTATTATGTTCAAGTTATCATTATTATTTTTAATCTTGTGTCTTTTAGCTTGTTTATTTTAGAAGCCTACCTCGCATTCTCAACATCACCCAGGGTCGACTGGTAGACAATGCCAATAGGCATTAGGTTTAACCCTTTGTGTACCTTAGTTTTAGGTTTTTCACATAAATATAAATAAATAAAAAAAAATTGCTCACTATCTCATACAAAATATTGTATGAGGATGTCAGATTTTGACAGCTCATTAAAAGTATATCAACTGACTTGGTGGTCCAATACCATATTGACAATGTCCTCGCCCACATAACAACGCCCATACCATACACTTTAACCATGAATAAGTGAATAAATGAGAACTGATGAATGATGCATCACTTGCCTTTAAATTTAATACATACTTGATTTTATAAAAAGGCAAATAATCGATGAAAAAAAATGGTGGTCAACACACAAGATAGCAATATTATGTTTCTATATCAAATAAAGACTATTAGGTTTAGGTATTTTACATTGTTACAGTGCTTACATGGTTGCATAACATTCCCAAAAACTTTACAGTACAATTAATACTAATAAGTATGGGTTAAAAGATTTGTATGCCTGCAATATTGATTATGTAATTGATCTTTCATAACATTTTCTTTTAATGCATATTTTTTACAATGTGTTGTCAACCAGAAATATAGAATTGGTGATTGGAAATAATGTATGTAGAAGGAACATTGGACATATAATAGATATTAGTCACTATACACAGTGGTACACACACTTCACACTTCTTTTTACAGGAATGTTAGTACGTAAAACAAGAACTAAAAAAAAGTGTAGACTACAGATAATAATAATTATTAGCAAAAATAAATAACTAGTTGTCCTTAAAACCATTTCATTTTGTTTATTCCATGCTTTTACATTAATAGTACCAATAATAAGACACGTTATATAGCTCATAATGCTATCAACCAAGAAAAAACTAACACGGTGCGTGTGTAGGAGTGCCGTCAACCATCTTATATCCATAAAATAAGGAAAAGAGACGTAATCCTATGAAGTAAAGTGCTGTTAACTTTCAAACATTATTTTCAAGATTGTAAGGAGAAAACTGAAAACTAAATACCTAGATGAATATTTTGTTTTTAGCTTTCTTTTGAAAGTTGGGTGTCAATGAAATATGAGGTGTTTTATTTACGTGTATAACAGATGAAACTTACCATTTGGTTGAATGTCTTGTATTTAAAGAGATTACTATTTTAAAGTATCCTTTATCGACACAAACGAAATAAAGTTGTGTATAAATAAAATCTAAATTACGTCGTTTTATTTAGTTTCCTGACTCAGCAGCAGCAGCAGAAAAGAATGAACCACCACAAATTGAACGAAAAGAACTGATAGTGACACTGACAAGTGACAACTGCTGACTGCGTAAACTAGGGATGGCGATCTAAGATCGATTAATCGAAGAATCGATTTTTCAGTCCAAAAAGATCGATTTTTTAGATCGATATCGCGATATGTAGTACTGAATCGATTCAGTGAATCGATATTTCACCCTTGAAAATCGAAATTCGATATTTTCTGTTTTGGTATAAACCATAAAATTATTTACAAATAGTAGAATGTACCCGTATTTTAAGAGTGTTGCCTGTTAAAGGGTTAATTACTCAAAAACTCGCTAGATGGCTGTGTGTTTAGTTTCCTTAGACTCTATTTGATAAAAAAAACATTACGTTTGTATATGAGTATCGTAGGATCATGTGTTCCTTGTGAGCGACTTTTTTCAACTGTCGGAAATATCACAAGTGATGAGCGGAACCTCATGGATCCCAGTAGACTTAACAGACTATGTTTTTAAAAAGCTTAGATATTAAGCATTTGGAACTATAAGCTACATTTTATTATCTATTTTATAAACGTTTAAATGTAACCAATACATTTAGAAAATAAATGTCTTGTTTTATACCTGATCTGATATGGTAATAGAAATAATTTTTATTTTTGAATTTCCTGATTTTACTAATAATAAGACATCGTTTAATTACAATATTTTACTTGTATTAAATGCGAAGTACTGAAGAATATTATTTTTTACCGTATAAAGGCGGTTTTGTTTTTGGTATAATGTTATATAATTTCACTCTTTTTAGTACTTTTAATTTAATAATGTATTGTTTAAACATAATTAGCGAAATTTCCACATTATTATGTGGGACTATAAAATTTGAGAGTTCCGCTCGATTTCCTTGGGATCCCATCATCAGATCTTGACTTGGTGACAATAGGACCACCTCGAAAGTATAAGCTTTTGAACAAAAAATAATCATCAAAATCGGTTCATAAACGACAAAGTTATCCGCGAACAAACAAAAAAGCATATATGTGGTCGAATTGAGTGACCTCCTCCTTTTTTGAAGTCGGTTAAAAAAAGATCGATTTCCAAAAAATCGATCTCTTAGACCTCGATTTTTTTCTGAATCGATTCATTAGGTCACTATTCGAATCGATTAAAAAATCGATCTTTTTCGGAAAGAATCGTCATCCCTAGAGTAAACTGAGTTTGACTTTTTTTTTATTCGATTATTGCATCGCAAACTCTGTGCATACTGCCAGCGTCAAGTATATTTTTTGCATCAATCCTTTGCCAGTTTCAATGAAATACGAAGTAATAACAAAGTCAGCAAGTCGCAAGTAATCAGTCAGTCAAGTCAGTCCAACATTCAAGTAAAGCGATGTCTACTTTACTAGAACGTGTCCGATGGAATTTTGGAGGCAACCAGAAAATACATATTTTAGCACTGTTATTCTATTTCACAAACACTCGTGCACTGTAATTAACCTATATCAAACAAAATTCCATCAACTTTATCCGATATAACTCAAAAATACACCAAGAAAATGAAAATAAAACAAGAGCACAATATGTCTTTTTCGACTTCCCGCCAAAACTCCTGAGTTTGACTGAATCAATGAGGAATCAACGAATCCCCCTAGGTATCATTATCAAAGGACTGAATTGAATGCGATTGAATGACAGATCTAGAGTATTATTTATTCATATGGATCTAGCAGATTTAACAGTTTTTTTTTTTAATTTCGTTTTACGGCATTGGATAAAAATCCTTTCTGCCATTCAATATTTACTTTTCAATTTTAATAATGGCGTCGCAAACTCTGTGCATTGCCAGCGTCAAGTAAACTTTTTGCATCACTGTAGTCATAGAAAAAAGTCAGTTAGTCGTCAGGTATCAGTCAGTCTAGTCAGTCAAATGTTCAAGTAAAGTGATGGCTACTTTACCAGAACATGTCCGATGGAATTTTGGAGGCAAGCCGAAAAAACATGTTTTTGGACTGTTATTTTATTTCACAACACTCGTGCACTGTCATTAACCTATATCGAGCAAAATGCCATCAACTTTATCCGATATAACTCAAAAATACACTAAGAAAATGAAAATAAAACTAGAGCACAACTTGTTCCTTCAGACTTCCCGCCAAAACTCCAGATTTAACAGTCTACGTTTAACAGACAATTTTTTTTTATAATTTATTTTACGGCATTGGATAAAATCCTTGCAGCCATTCAATATTTTCGTTTCATTATTAAATAATGGCATCGCAGTCAGTGCATATTGTCGGTGCCAAGTATAATTTCTGCGTCAAAGAATAAATCAGTAAGTCGTCAGGTATCAGTCAGTCTAGTCAGTCAGATGTTCAAGTAAAGCGCTTTTATTATGCGCTTTTTTAAACGAGAACATGTCCGAAGGAGGCAAGCCGAAAAAACATGTTTTCACACTGTTATTCTATTTCACAACACTCGTGCACTGTCATCAACCTATATCGAAAAAAATGCCATCAACTTTATCCGATATAACTCAAAAATACACCAAGAAAATTAAAATAAAACAAGAGCACAACTTGTCCCTTCAGACTTCCCGCCATAACTCCGACAGACAACTATGACAGCCCATAGACCAAACACATGCTCTTCGTGCATTTGTATGCTTTAGGCATAAGAATGCCTGCCCTACACGTTGCGAGAAATCGTACAGATTACTTCAGATTTCTCTGAAGAAACCTGTTTCTTCAGATTTCTCGCACTGTGTGGATGGAAATCGTTCCGATTCGTTTCAATTTCTCGTACGTCGTCGGCAGTATGAAATTTCATCAGAGAAATCGTTCGTCGGCGGTTCGGGCGGCTTCGGGATCGCTCGGCTGAACTCGGCTCGGCACTCGACAGTTCGCCGGCTTCGTCTCGGACCCAGTTTGTTTTCGGACTTGCGTATCATGTAAAGCGTGCTTTATGCAATAATATGTATGCTCCTCGTTTTTTTTTCTTCAAGCACATAATCAGACCCCTACTATCCTAGCATCCAAGTAAAATGTACACCCGCAAATTGCGCACTCTAAATAGTCACAAATTATATGTATGTACATACATACATCAAACCAAGTTATCTTTGACATCTGGAAATAGTTTTATTATGAAAATTAGAATATACAACCAACTACCTGATAAATTGAAAAGTTACGATTATTTTAGACTTAAACAATAATTGTTTCAAACAATATAAATATTTTTAACTTTTTAAAACGACCTATCAAACAGCCCTCGTATATTTTGTCGGACATTATTATAATAATAAATAATAAACATTTCACACTCAAAGCCCCACAGTAAGACAGATTTACCCTGTGTCGTGGGTGCCATGGACACTTACACGGACACAAACACAATATGTGGCTAATGGGATCACTTTCAAATCAAAAAGACACTTAAGGATTCATTTAAACATTTTAGAATTTACTTATTATTAAAACGTATTTTTTTATAAAATAGGAAAATTATGTCAGATAGCTATACATGTTTCTTATTCAAAAGATTGTCACGGAATCAACAAATATGACATAATTCATTCAAACATTATACATAAACCAAACATATCAAAAGAGTATGTATGTCGCAGTCGGATCGTATAATCCGCCGTATAACATTACAGCTAGCCGGTTCCTAAAACAGGGCCGTTCTGTATTGTGGCGGGTCCACGATTAGCCGGATTGTTATTGCGATACGTTCTACAATATGGCGGCTCACGTTTAGTCTCATTGTAATGAAGCCTCGTAGGCACCCTGAAACACATTTTCACTATAATTATTTATATTCGAAAAATACCCAAACCGAATCAGAGCACCCCACTATCCACGTGGTCTTGTCTGTACTACACCTAGAGTGTATATAAAAAGCCGGAGGCGCGGAGGGAGTGGTCTTCCCGCAGCGCCGGAGATTGTGAGCCACTTGTTTTATTACATTATCCAAGCCTTGGAAAGTGATTAATTCATTCCAAGCCTTGGAAAGTGATTAATTCATTGTCAATTATCACTTTATCTAAATTGAGTAGATATTATAAATAATGGCTAGATGATACCTATATAATATCCGGATTTATTACTTTGGCTGTAACATATAGGCAATTGGGCGGCACGATATTACGCCGCTTTGACGAACGCGAAGAGCTCATACAATACAACGTTCGCTAATTTAGCTGAATTGCAATCCGGCTGAACGAGAGTGCGCCGCATTACAATACAGCCCTGTTTTAGGAAATAGCTAGCCGGAATGTAATTGCGCGGATTATACGATCCCACTGCGACATGTATACTCTGAGATTACCACACACAACAACATTGCAACACCCAGACCGAGGCCTACAGAAATTTTTAAACTCGTCATTCAAATTTCTGCTTCGCCGGGAATCGAACCCGGGACCCTCTGATCGGCAGACTGGCATGATAACTATTGCGCCACAGGGGTCGTCGTTATATAATAATATTATAATTCTATTATTGACATTTAATGATAAATATTAAGTTTCTCACATAATTACTGTTTTAATATTCTATTTTGTAAGTTTACAATATTATGATGTATGAAGCCTGAAAAGGTAGCATTTATTTGAAATCGTATTATGCATTAAGACCTGCAAATATTGTACTAAATGCCTCACACCAATGTTTAAATGAATAAATTACCTAATAAATAACGCAAGAGCAACAACATCATCAATTTTCATCTTGATAATATGTTTATTGTGCGAACTTCTGCGGAAAACTGACGATCGAATCAGATATCGGTGACGTGTGGAGGCACTAGGGGCTTCCGATTTCTCTGTTCAGAGAAAAATCGGCCGATCTCTGAACGAGATCTCGCAACGTGTAGGGCAGGTATAAATAATACTACTTTATTCTTATGCTTTAGGCTTATGGCGTAGTAGGCGTAGGCTCATAGCGTTTATCCATACCATAGGCCTACGCCTACGCCTACGGTGTTTGAGTCGGCTATCCATTACTCGTTATATGCTCAAGTAAAGTCCTCGTATCGGATGCGCAACATGGCTTTCGTCCGGGTCGGAGTACAACTGGGAATCTGTTACACCTAATGACTCGAGTGGTACCAGCGGTTGATGCTGGGAGACAGGTGGATGTCGCTTATTTCGACTTCCGGAAGCCCTTCGACACGGTCGATAATGACATATTGTTAGCGAAATTGGCTGGCATGGGCTACACGCCCCATGCTCGCTAGCTATATGCAAGACAGATGCCAATACGTTGACTGTGGCGGGTTTCTTTCGGTCGGTATGATTAAAGGGCGAGTCATTACTCATTGGCAATGAGTAACGAATCCCCCTTACGGGTCAGACGTCAGTACCTTTCCGTACCTTCGATGCTCTAAGATAGCCGTAAAAAAATTCATCTTAATCGTAACACATAATATTCTTTTTTTATACTTCTAAGTTTAAGAATAAACAAAGGCAGTTAATAAGAAGCTACATTCATTATTGCTGTAAGTAATTTCATTATTTCATACACTTCCATTTGTTCAGTTTTTTTTACACTACCTACTTGTTCTGAGACCTACATTTAAAGGTAGCGTGGCATCCATATATTAGTATGAATATACCTGGTGGCATCTCTGGCATATTATTATACAGGATACAGATATCTAACAATATTTAGAAAACAAGAAATAAACACGTGGTTTAATTGAAACAATACAAAGTTTCTTTTTTACTACTTTTTACCGACTTCCAAAAGGAGGAGGTACCGTCGGTGGTACTGTATTCGGCTGTATGTATTTTTATTTTTTTAATTTAATATGTTCACCGACTACTCCACAGTTTGTGAACCGATTTTCAAAATTCTTTTTTTGTTCGTATGCTTATACTCCCGAGGTGGTCCCATTGTCACCAAATCAGGATCTGATGATCGAATCCCAGGGAAATCGAGGGTAACTCTCAAATTTTATAGGCACACACATTGATTTTCTTATACTTTCTGAAGCATAAGAGATAGGTATTTGAGCATAGTAATCATCATCTCATGTTGCTGAGCTGATGATGGAAGGTACTGCGACGGTGAGGAGTTGAGAGTAAATTCTTTCAATAAATGTTTTTTCGTTCGAAATCTTACATTCCTGAGGTGTTCTAACTGTCACCAAGTCAAAATCTGATGTGATGATGGGATCCCAGAGAAATCGAAGGGAACATTTAAATTTTATAGCACAACAAATGATTTTTATATTTTTACTAAAGCAAAACAGGCATTTGTGTATAATTATCATCATATCATGTTGCTGACCTGATGATGGAAGGTACTACGACGGTTAGGAGTTGAGAGCAAATTCTTTCAATAAATGGTTTTTTGTTCGAAATCTTACATTCCTGAGGTGGTCCAACTGTCACCAAGTCAAAGTCTGATGATGGGATCCCAGAGAAATCGAGGGGAACATTCAAATTTTATAGCACAACAATTGATTTTCATATTCTTACTAAAGAAAAACAGGCATTTGTGTATAATTATCATCATATCATGTTGCTGAGCTGATGATGGAAGGTACTACGACGGTTAGGAGTTGAGAGCAAATTCTTTCAATAAATGGTTTTTTGTTTGATATCTTGCAGTCCTGAGGTGGTCTAACTGTCACTATGTCAAAATCTGATGATGTGATACTAGGAAAATCGAGGGAAACACTGAAACTTTATAGGCACACACATTCTTTTAGTCATATTTTTTAACGTAATACAAATATTATGTCCGGTAATTATCACCCAAGAGTAAATAACGGCTGGAAGAGGTATTGGAGCATGAAAGGGGTGATGAAAGATGACAAATTGCACATAAAAACGAAAACCAAACTTTTTAATACCTGCATTCTACCAGTCTTATCATATGGTTGCCAAACTTGGTCTACAACACTCAAAAATACAGACAAACTGATAAAGTGCCAAAGATCGATGGAAAGGAGCATGTTAGGAGTGAGGAAATCAGACAGGCAGAAAAGCAGTTACATCAGATTTAAAACAAAGAGTCAGAACTTAGTGCAAACGACAAAAAGACTGAAATGGCAATGGGCAGGGCATACAGCAAGAGGCAAAGAAAAATGGAGCAAGATAATCACTCAGTGGTACCCAAGAGAGGGTCAAAGAAAGAGAGGCAGACCACCTAGACGCTGGGATGATGACATTGCTCAGGTGGCGGGAAAGATGTGGCATAGAGTGGCAGAAAACAGAAAGGAATGGAAAAGGTTGGAGGAGGCCTTTGCCAACTGGCAAACAGACATGCAAAAAATCAGCAAATCACAAATAAATGAAAAGTAAATTATACAGTCTGATTAAAAGGCTAATAATAATAATAATAATAATAATAAATTATCACCTGATGTTGCTAAACTGATGATTGAAGGTACAACTCCTAAACGGTTAGGAGCTGAGAGCAAATTCTTTCATTAATTTATATGTTCAGGTGGACTGACAGTTGTATTCTTTCAGGCTATAAGATGGCTATTAGATAAACATGATTATAAAAGGTAAATCTCTTTAACGTTTAGAAGTTAAGTGATTTTTTTTCCAATTATGCTTATAAATGTGTGTACAGAATTATTAAAATTACTAAAAAGAGTGAAATAAATTAAGTTTTTAACAAAAAAATAGAACCGACTTCAAACAGTAAAAAATAAAATTGTTCAGTAGGTACCTACTTCTTCTTGCTTATGGTAATGACTCTATAAACTATTTTTGGAGTTGGACCCTTAGTAAAATGTCTTGTCTTAGTAAATATAGTGTACCTTTCGTTCTGAATGGGCACCAACTCCAATACAGTTTTAACAGTCATCACATCACCATAAGCAAGAAGAAGTAGGTACTGTCCTACTGTCTGTACTGTCGGTGCCCATTTAAAACGAATAGTACGACATTTAAGTAAGGGCCCGACTCCAAAAATTGTTTTAAGAGTCATTATCATAAGCAAGAAGAAGTAGGTACTGAACAATTTTATTTTTTACCGTTTGAAGTCGGTTCTATTTTTTTGTTAAAAACGGCACTTTTACAAATGTATCGAAATTGATTTTTTTGTCACTATAACTTATACATATTCGCGTCTGACGCGATAGAAAAACGAGCGTTGAATGAGTGTACTTGAGTGTAGTTAAGGAAACTTTAGGAAACTGACTAGACGAGTAAACTGTAAATTGTCTTGTGAAAGTGACCAAGTAGGCAGTGTAACAAGTGGCCACTCTTTTTTGATATGGGGGGGGGGGGGGACCTTTAAAAGGTACCCGGCACATCAGTCCTCTCCCAAGGTGTTGGTGTGGGATGTGCCTCTGCGCTTGGGGAGGACCCTAACCCATCTTAATAAAAAAATAAGGTAGATGTGATTTAAATAAAAAATCTGTTGACATCTATTTTACCATTGTTTTATTTAAAAAAACTATAAAAATAATGCATGTTTATTTTGTTTTAAGAAAGTAGTATTTAAACATTATATATTTAATAATGGCCGGCCATGGCCGCAACCCTTTTTGCGTCCCACTGCTGGGCACGGGTCTCTCCCCATTATTGGGAAGGCCTGGAGCCTGGCCTTATTATATTTAATAATAACCATTGGTTTTCTAACAGTCTGGCACACAACTATTCGTTGTAAAATGCAATATTACTAGTGAAAATCATCTTAAATCTATATATTATGAATTATACATACAGACAGAGACCTTAAATTAAAATTGCGGCCTATCTTTTACTGAAATTATTTAATTATATTAATTTAACGAAAATAGTTCGTTATTTTATTGTTGTAAGTGTTAATTTAACGAAGATTGATAGTTTATTGTTGTAAGTGTTAACTTAGATCCCGCCTTTGAAAATTATTCTTGAGCATTTTAAATATCATAATTTAATTCGGAAAAGAAATGAACAAAATAAAATATATAGTGATAAGAGGAAGAATTAAACGAAACTTAGTAAAAAAAAATCGATTCTTGTATGTGACTTTCTTCAATTTGTCTAATTTTATCTCTTATCAAATTTTAGTTTTAATTTTATAATATATTCTGTTTATTCCATCTATTTATTTATTAGATAAAAGCAGAAGTATTGAGTATTCCAAAAACTATAACATTAAAGAGATTGGCATTTGTTAATAGTTCTATGATAGGTACATCCAAGTCATAATCACTTACTAAACTAAACAAAAAAAATCACTTACTAAATAAAGTAACAAACGAGTTTTAAATAATTTTAGTTTAGGACGTGATCTCAAATTAGGGTCATTGGCTGTAATTATTTTATTAAATATGATGTTTCAAAATCCGTTAAGTAACTTTCTGTCTTAACGGATTATCGGCTTTCGATGCCCACCCATCGCTGGGTCAAAGAGAGAAAAAAAGCCGACAGAAAAAAAACTCTCAGGCATTGTTTAATTTTAGATTTTATAATTATGTAAATGAAATAGCAAATAAATAAGAAGGCCATGTGATGTTAAATGATCGCTTAAAGCCACAGACATCTTCACCACGCGCAATGTTAAGTAATGCATTGAATACAAAGTTGCGCTGCAATTCCGAAGGGTCGTTTGAAATAAGCGTGATGGTCAAAAGCACCGTTCCGTCGAAAACGAGTGAAGTAACTTTGCTTTCCTCATTTAAATGGCGTAGCGACGAGCATGCAGATGACGAGGCGGTCAGTGGTCGCTGGCCATGGACATCTGCACACAACCTCAAGCAAGCTTGCATCTCACTTGAGGTCGGGTGCAGGTGCGCTGCTGCTGCAAAGGCTCATGTCGGTCTGTCCCGTAACTGTATCTTTCCACCGAAACACAACAGAATTTCGTCATTGTAGAAATGGCTGCAGGGGTGTGGTAGGTACTTTACTGGTCAAACCTTGGAAATTTTACTACAACAGGCTTTGCTACTTATAGATGTTTATGTAAAGTTAATATGATTTGAAGGCGGAAGAGGGCGTCCCAATGCCAAAGTGCCACAACAACATTCCATTCAAAAGAATACTGAAGTAATAGTGCAGCTGCATATGACTTACGATCTAGTTAATTTCACGAGCGCTTCAGATCCATGCTGACTAACAATAACGATTAATGAACGATCACACAAAACAGCGAATTTTAGGCAAGCATTAATAACGCTATGATAAATGCTTGTGCGCCCTATACTCATAAACAGTTTGCGGGCGTCACTACTAGCAAACTGTTTAATCGCAAATCCCCTCAATTCTCCTTAAGTCTCCTACACTGTGCGTTGCACTTGGGATGCCTGTGGGGGAAGTCGGAGACGGACAAGGAGTCGATGTCCAATTCAGCCAATTCTTCGTCTTTTGGAGCCCCGGAGTGTTCGACAACAATGTCGTCGTGGTTCAGCACACCCGGTTGTACTGCCATCTCACGCTCATGGGCTTCTTCTGCACGCCTGGACAATTAATATAAATGTTAGGAAGTTACTATTCTCTGAACGTACAAAATTATGTAGCGACTTTCCGCAACTCGTCAAGAGATGGCGCCACGGGTGATCCTGAATCAAGCTATCGAAGTTTTCTGAATATCCGACCATATATACAAGCTCCGAATTGAGTGAGTCAGTTAGAGCGCGGCCGCTCCTCGGGCATGACCAGCTCGCGGGGCGGGAGATATCCCTTTGCCAAAAGTACTGTTATTATTTGAAAAAAGGACCTAGGTTTCTATATAGGTTCACTCCGAAAATAGGTTTAATCCACCGCATTACATTTTTAAAAGTATATGAATAGGACAAAAAAAAAACGGCCCGCGCGGTGTTACATATTTATCGCCTATGCACACGAAAAACTCCAGGGAAGTCATCTGAGCATTTCCGGTTTAAGTCAATTATCAGTTACTATAACTACCAGCGGATTACTATAATAGGCTATTTGACACTATGTACAAAAAAATCAAAAACTTGAAAGCTGTCAATAATAAATATTGACTATTATAAAAATTTCGTTATGACATACCTATTTATTCAATAAATTTGAATTAACCTACGTTTGTATATAATAAACATTGACAATTATAAACTTTTCGATGCGCTAAAATCGCTAAATGTCTGCCGCTCTACAAAATGCAATGCCTTACCAAGGCGCACTTGTTATTCTAATTTATTGTGTAATTTATTTTTATATTTGATTTTTATTCTCTTTTATTTCAATAATAATTAAGTAAATTGAATATATGTACAAGCTAGTGACGTCACAAAAGTATCTCAATTAATTTAGTAGTCAAATATCGTAATTAGTGCCGATAGTAACATTACTATAGTAACTGGCTTCTAACTCTGAGCCAAGCCAATTCAATTGAGCCAATATTGGAGCCTTGTTTGGCAGGCAAGCGAACCTTTTCACCAGAACACAATACAATTGCTTGGCGGATCAAATGGGTGCAGCGAAGGTACTCGCCAGCTCAAACATGTCAGATCTACCACCTCCACTACTGTTACCGTGTACTCGTAGGTTGTATAAGTAGTTGACAAGACACGTCGCTACGTCGTTCTCTGCTTTCGCCAGTTGAATATCTGCTTGAGTATTAAAAATATTTATAAGAGAAAAATCTTACCCGGGGGCGAAATAATCCCACTGGTTCCTGGCCTCCTGCTGGTCCAGTTCCTTCGCAGCCTTGCGACGGCACGTGTTACCCTCTATCTGCTGCCGGAGATCCTCGCCATACTGGTGGTTTTTCTCCCGCTTTACACGCTCCTTCTCAACTTCTATACCGTCTTCTTTCTCCAGCAGAGCGTCTGCCTGAACATTCAAAAAAATCTATTAGAATTTGAGTCACTAGATTTTTTTCGTTGTTTTGACATGCAATGTTAATTTGGGTTAGATGAGAAACAAAGTGAAAAGGTAGTGATGAAATGTGAAAATTATATTTTAATTGTTTTCTTATTTACCGAAAAAAATATGGTAATGGTACTACTAATGGTAAATGGTAGTGCCGAGTTTGTTTACAATAACGGAAGATAAGCAGTGGTAATGACCACATCATACGACACAGGTGAGAATTATTGAAATGATGGTGCATTTGGCGATGGTCAGAGGTTATCTGGGGTTAAGGAAGAAAAAGGACCGAAAAAATTTCTATAAGTCAACCGTAGAAAGATCGCGAATATTATTTATGAACGTATCACTTTCTAGCGGTTCATATACAAATAATAATGTATTAGGAAAAATATTTTGGCTGTATGTAGGTATATGGTGAACACAGCCTACACATTACTACAGTGCAAATAAACATTATACCACACTATTACATAATTTGACACTTACTCTAATCCAGACTCCAGTTGTGACATTTATTGTCAGAGTGGTGATGTTTTTTTTTTTCAATTATGGCATCGTGAATATTGCCAGCGTTAAGCATAATTTTTGTCAGTTACATAATTGATGTTGTTTTCCCAAGTTGAAAAAGGACTTTATTTAAAACGTTATATTAATTAAAAAAGTAAACCATATAATAAGTACCAATCTACGGATAAAAGTATTGGTCGTAAATAAACGTTAGCGCTGTCATCATTACTCTTTATTACATATGACAAGTATAGCGATAATATTAACTGACTAATTACTTTATCTGGGGATTGAAAAATCACTGGGGTTACAAGGATAGTAATGCAACAACAAAAGCAGTAGGAAGCCCGAACAAAAAGTGGAACCAGTAGCTTTTTGGCTTAATGTCTGTAGTACCTTTATGGAACAAGTGACTCAACTTATTATCCTTAGTTTAAGTCCATTCGACATTTATATGACTATACCTTAGTATTAATTCATGATTGTTTGTACTCATCTTAAGTCTAATACCAGATGGTGGTACCTAGTACAGACACACTTTGTATTACTTGTATTGTACCAACAATGGTACTACTGACATTAAGCCATTATGATGATGACACACTCGAAGCTTGGGTCTATTTCTTTGTACCTGTACTTGTCAGGGTCGTTTGGTGTCACCTGAAGACTTTAGCTGGAGTTATACGCCTTCGCCAATCCTCCTGTGGATGACTAGAAGAGGACCCATCCGTGGAATGGTTGAAATGTCCCTTATGTCCTTTATCCAACGCCCTATTATCGTTGACTGAAGAGAAAAACACAGTTTATTGCTCATACATGCATCGAAATCCTCCTCGGTGAAGATAATGACCCAGCTGCCATTATGTTATGCCATACAATGAGGGCCCACACATTTTCCTCGTTTATATATTTCCTGGCGAGGCCTACACTCCATGCAACATAGCTCCAGGATTTTGGCAGATGGTGTCTTAGCGTATGACGTGACTTTGACGCGGCGACTGAATTATGTCAATTTTACAAATGTTGAAAATACCTACACTTAAAACATAAAATATAATTTTATTTGATTATATTTTCAATCATTATAAGATCATTGTTCTCAACTACATGAAATTTAGTCTAGTCAGCCAGGACGTGAGACAGTGATCGCCGTTCGCGCAAGGTTATACGTGATGTCATATTCACTAGGTTTGGGACATAAATAACAGGATGGTAACTACTATTTGTATTAGTGACTTAGACAATTATTTACTTAATTAAACCGAAATACTACAATGAAATAATTCTTATAAAACGCTGTTATGCGTCACTGTCAATTAAACAACCATTTCGATTCTAATAAATTCGATCTATAATTCAGTTCAAAGAATAAAATAACATAAAAAAAACAAAATCAGCAGTAAAGCTTACAAAATTTTATTCATGACAACAAAGTAAAACATTTTTGCAAAATTATAAAAACTGTGCTCTTAATGA
The DNA here is from genome assembly GCA_911387765.1 of Pyrgus malvae. NCBI lineage: Eukaryota > Metazoa > Arthropoda > Insecta > Lepidoptera > Hesperiidae > Pyrgus > Pyrgus malvae. Next base: position 27,373,625 of record OU426950.1, on the reverse strand, counting down.
TATGAAAAAGCATTAACACGTAACGCAAGTTACAATATAAATAAGACATCTTGGGATCTATTCCAAGCGGGGAAGATATCTAAATGATTAATTTAGAGGCTCCTGGTATGGCGTCCGTGTTTTTATGCGTGTCCTGCCCCTGCTACCACTGTTCAGCGTATCTTACTGTGGGACTATGAGTGTGAGGCATTATTTGTTATTTATTGATATCCTTTTTTATCTAATATAAAAAATACGTATTTACGTTCTATTTTATTTGTAATTAATTATTACAACGGTATTCTCGTTATCGGTATAAGTAACAGTAATACTACCTACTAGTAACAGTGAACGTGTCACACCTCTTAAAACTATCTGTCAAAATCCCGGAGCTAAGTTGGACAGGGTATAGAAAGGAATTAAGGCATGGACATCCGTGTCTTTGAGTTAACTTTTCAATCACCAGATATCTTAAGTGTGTCCGATCCAAATTCTGTAGTGTCTCACACGATCAGCTGTCACGTGTGCCCATTATCGACATAGCCATTATGTTATCTCATAAATGTATTTTTTTATAAGAGTGCTGCTGGGTTTTTTTTCCGCTGTCTTTTTTCTCTCAGCTCAACATCTAGCCCAAACCATAAGAATAAATAATACTACATAGAACGGAAACTCCCGCTCCGGACGGGCTCAAGGTCACGATATTAGCCTACACGTTAAACAGAATACTGAAGTCGGGCTGTCTCGGACGGGCGCGTCAATTACAATAACGGCGCCAAGTTAATGTGGTGTGTTTGGTTGTACAAACAATTCTAAAACAATGCCAAACTTAAGTTTTTTTAGTTTGCCCAAAGATTATTATATATTATATATATTAAATATTTTTTAAATATTATTCCTTTTCCGTACCTAATTTATCAAAAGGGCATGACCAGTTCTTTTTGTGTAGCCAATTGTTTCACTTTCACTCAATTATAAAAAAAATGTTAGATACCTACAGCATTTTAACATGTCGCCAAAATATTTTTTAATAGCCCCCGCCATCGGTCATTGAACCTTTCTAGATTGTTTTGCCTCGCGATTGCGGCGTCGCGGCACTGGCGCACGCACATAATACTTAATATGTAATTCGTTTATTTTAAACTTACACTATTAAGTATTTATCATTCTCATATTTTGTAATACTAAACTAAAATAATGATTTTTAAGTAAAGGAAAACTTATATTTTTGCGATTTTATCTTTAGACATAAGCATTACTAACAGTTCACAACCCTGGCAACACGCCTGGGCGACAGAGGGGCGTAACGCGGTGAAGAGGGATGTAGGTACATAAATGACGGCGTTTCAGTGGCGGTCAAAGAAGATTCCGTTCTATGTAGTATTATTTATTCTTATGCCCAAACGGGCACCTAAAGGCGATGACCGGGAAAAAATTATATATTTATTAAGCGAATATTTTGTATTCCTAATTTAATATGAAATAAATAGTTTTTCTTTCTTTCTTTCTTTAGTGAATGCAAGATATTCACCTGACCGCCACTAATTCATGAACCATAATATTTTTTGCTCGCTTATGTATTTCCTGTCGAGCGTTAGTAAGGAGTTCAGATATATCTTACACTCACAATTACTGTTTACTTTTCAACGGCCAGATATCCTTATTGGTGGCCACGAACATATTGAAAAACAAAGCGTCTTTCTTTCTCCTGTAGTCCAAACGATGGCAGCATTTTAATGAAGGCCTGTATGAGACCCATATTGCCATATAGGAGATCCAACACATTGTTCATTTCTGTTCACTGTTATTTTCTGGATCCTAGCATAACATCATCCATCCATCCATCAGCCTGTTAAAGTCCACTGCTGGACATAGGCCTCCCCTAATGTTCGCCACTCCATCCGTTCCTGCGCCCTCTGGATCCAGCGGCTTCCCACTTCAGGCCGTCAGTCCGCCGGCTGGAGTGCCAACTATGCTTAAGCCGAGACGTGGTCGCCATTCGACGACCTTTTGTCCCCATCGGTTGTCAGTCCTCCTAGCAATATGGCCTGCCCATTGCCACTTTAGCTTGCAGATTTTAAGAGCTATGTCGGGAACCTTCGTTTATTTAGGGATTTCGTCGTTACGGATGCTGTCGCGTAGAGAAATGCAAAGCATAGCTCTCTCCATCGCTCGCTGTCTTCCATGTCTCAACGCCGTAGGACGACTGTACAGACGACAAGACATATGACAAATGAACAGCAACATTTTTTCATGTTAATTGCATCAAGGACTCTTTGGCATTGTTTCAGATTAGTTGACCCAGAAGATGAAATGAAATGAAATATTCTTTATTCACTGTACGGTTCATTTACAAACTCTTAGTGAACATTTTTTTTGTTCTGTCTGCTCTGGGTGCGCTTAGGCAATGCTTGCTAATGCAATGGATTGCTTTAGTAACTCTCTGAAAGCTCGAAAAATCTTCCTGTGGTTGTTCTAGACTTGGTTGACTTGAAGAAGCGATGGAATCTAATCGACATTGAAAGCACTGATAATTATTATTGATTTACTTGCCTACCCCCAAAAATTTTCTTTCTTTTATTATAATTGAACAAACTTTTTTTGTTATGAACCAATTTTAATAATTCTTTTGTATTTAGGTTAAGACACACACGAAAAATTGTGATGATAGTTAGGAATGAAAATTCCCCACGATCCAGTAACCTAATGTCTGAAGAAGACAAATGTCTGAAGTATATTTTATTATGTTTATGTACCATTTTCAGTGGATTTTTTGCGATTTATCTGTTGTTATCATTGAAAACAAGGGAAAACAACGTTATGACGTGTCTCATTTAGACTCTGACTTTATCGAAACAATCTGAAACTTTTATATCGGATTCAGTTACGTTTACGGATAGATTTTTATATCAGATACCTGAGTTTTTAGTATGGGACTCCTTAACATCCCTGGTCCCCGGTTAGGACCGAAACCAGTTGAGCAATCCCCAAAATAACGTGAATAAAGTTGTAATATATATGTCGCAGCCATCTGGTTAAATCAGCCACTCAGTTGACAGGCTAGGCTGGTAACTAAACGCCGGCATTAATTGAATGCCTATGCTGATAGATGATTGAACTAGCACCACTCAACGTTCTACTATTCGGCTTATTGTAAGCTAGCCCTTTGAAGATGGCTGACGTAAAATTAGGCAGGTGATTAAAATTTAATTCATTTTCTTTTCACCGCGGCGCTAGTGGTCACCAAAACAAATATGGCGTCAGTTAGCTCGCAAAGCAAGTAATGTTTTTGTGTTCCTTGAACTTAAAGTATGGTTATTGGTAAAAAAATGTTTGACATGTGCCTAATATTACATCGCCAGCTACAAGTTCCCAAGTAGTTAAAAAGCTTTAAATTTAATTTTTATTCAAATTTTAGTTTTTAATAAAAGTTTTTTACTTTATTCAATAAATGGAATGTTAAATAATTAGTTTCCTTTTATTTGTCAAGTGATCATTCAACAGGCGTATTTATGGTAACGAGGGTCAAACATTACAATGTCGCCTATATTCCATTTAACAAAATGGATTAGTAGCGTTTAGCCAAGTCGTTGGACGTTGCATTCAGCGGTTTAGCTAGTTGTCATTTAGCCACTTTTTTGAGAGCCGGCGTTTAACTAACAGGCTAGCCTTTAAATTGAGTGGCTGATTTAACCAGACGGCTGCAACATATACACAGAAAAAGTCAGTTTCCACTCACGACACGTCCTGTAACAAAGCCAATTTAAAAATTTAACTCCAACAATGAATGCTAAAGCTGACCTCGTGCTGATAGCGAGCGTCCTCCTCGTGTAAGTGGCGAGCGTCCAGCTGCCGGCGCTGCAGCTGCGTGGCGCGGTCCAGCTTAGCCTCTTCGCGGAACGTGTCCTGCCTGTGCTTCTCCGCTTCTCCGTCGTGGGAGTGCTTCTCCTGGTACTCTTGTTGCTGCAGCAGCTGTATCGTGTCCTTGCGCTCTTGACGGGCCGTCTGGAAGTACGTAATAAACTGTGCTTAACTAGCTGTAACGACAGTTCTGGCGGGAAGTCAGAAGGGACATATTGTGCTCTTGTTTAATTTTCATTTTCTGGTGTATTTTTGAGTTTTATTGGATAAAGTAAATGGTATTTTCTTTGATATTAATTAATGACAGTGCACGAGTGTTGTAAACTAAAATAACAGTGCAAAAACATGTTTTTTCAGCTCGGCTGAAAAACTCCATCAGACACGTTTTGGTAAAGTAGCCATCGCTTTACTTGAACATCTGACAGACTAGACTGACTGATTACTGAGTACTTACTGATTTTTTTAAAACTACTAAGTGATGTAAATATTATACTTATATTAGAAAGGATCATTAAACTAAACTGAATAATTAATCGCCGTGGATTTCGTAGATCCTATTGTAATCGAAACTTATATTTCTTATAAGTAAAAAGTTACTTCTTCTTTCTTTATCTTTACCTACGCAGGTCATTTTAATTTTTAATCGGAACCATATATTCCTATTTTCATACTTCTAAGTCCAGAAATGAAAGACTCAATCTATATTGCATTTCATTTATCACCGCCATATTTGATCCCTTTAGGGGTTAAATTTCTAAAAATCCTTTCTTATTGTTCACTTACATCATGAATTTTAAGTCTCTAAGTACAGTATGACACTCGCTGTCAGCCAGGAACAATTTTATTTTACTATAGAACGTCTCGTGAGGTTACGTTACATATGTTTGTAAACATGTTTCTAAAGTCCCGGCTTACCTCGCGGCTCAGTTCGGAGGCGCCAGACATGTTCCGTACCGGCCGGGGCGCGGGGGCGCGTGTCGTGGCCTCCGGGTCTGTCCGGAGCAGACGAGCACACGCACGACAACATCCATTTTCTCTCAAAATTGACTAAGTTCAATGTTTTTTACTAATATTTTTGTTTTTGTATGAGTGTGGCAAAAAGTGACTAATTTACTATATGCGATATGATATGCCCCACTCGGACTGTCTGCCGACGCCCGCGAAGATAAGACGAGAACCAGGCCAAGGCTTTAGCTTATGCTTATTACTTTGTAGGTGGTAGAACTATTATGGTAGTGACTGTACCACCGCTGCACCCACTTCTGCCGTGAAGCAATTCTATTGTTTTTCGGTGGAAAGGTGCAGTTGCCGGCCAGAGTTACATGAGGCGACCACCAGCCTCCTTAGTAGTAGCGCAACTGCATACGACCTCAGACAAGACTTCCCAATGCTTGAGGTTGTATGTAGATGTCCAACGACCACTTAACACCATGTGGCCTGCATGCTCGTCTGCTACTCCATTCAAATAAAAAAAAACCATACGCTTGTGCTGCCCATAATCGATTATGCAAGTGTGTAACCCTGATCCAGTGTTGGGCATTAATTGATTAATATTTTAATCATCTTAGTAATTGATTGAAAATTTAATTGCAATTAATTTAAATGTTCATGTTGTCAGCAACATTAAAAATTGAAAGAGAGAGAAAGCAAATGCTCTCAAATCCTAACCGTCGCAGTACCTTCCATCATCAGCTCAACAACATGAGATGATGATTACTATGCACAAATATCTCTTATGCTTCAGAAAGTATAAGAAAATCAATGTGTGTGCCAATAAAATTTCAGTGTTACCCTCGATTTCCCTGGGATCCCATCATAAGATCCTGATTTGGTGACAATGGGACCACCTCGGAAATATAAGCATACGAACAAAAAAAGAATTTTGAAAATCGGTCCACAAACGGCGGAGTAATCGGTGAACATATATAAAAAAAATACATAACCTCCTCCTTTTGGAAGTCGGTATTTTTTTTAAATTTGGTTAAAGTTTAATTAAAGGAACAATTAACAATTAATTAATTGCAAGGTACAATTAAAATAACAATTAAGTAATTGTTAATTGAAACGTCACAGTTAACAATTAATCAATTGTTAATTCATATTTCGCAACTAACAATTGATCAATTGTTATTTTTAATTGTTAATTGCAATTAAATTTTGCCCAACACTGCCCTGATCTAACAGAGGAACTTCTTAGCAAACTAGAACACCTTCTTAACAATTGCATTCGGTAGGTATATCTTCGGCTTACGTAAGTTTCACTATATTATATCCTATTATAGAAACCAGCTTATTTGGCTACCTACAAAGGCGTCATTATCGATATTATCCCTTAGTCCCTGTAGGTTTGGAATTAAGAATAGAGCTACGGTATCCCCTGCATGATCGTAAGAGGCGACTAAAAAAAGTCTAAAAAAATACTTCTGGGGTTTCGTGCGGTGAGAGTGGGAGCTCGACCCGTCCAGTCAGCAGCCCCGGGTAGGACGGTGGAGAGTGCGTGGCCGCATGTCGGTCGCCGTAAGCATCGGAAGGTGCAGGAGAGCCATCTCCGGAGGCCATCCTGCACGTTCGTGGAGATCACCGGTGCGTTCCACTGGAGATCCCGGAGAGGTTTTAGTGTGGTACAAATCCCATATAACCCGGTATCCTCTCCCAAGGTGCCGGGTACCTTTTAAAGGTCCCCAGGTACAAAAAAAGGAAATTATCCCTTTCTGTACTCTAGTTTGATCCATTTTTTTGTTTGATCCTGATGATCCATTCTCTCTAACTTACCTAAAGCACAAGTTTCATTATCGTTACACATCTCTTAATAGAGTACTTCGTTCTTCCGAAAACTTAAACATGGATGTTCCATCTTTCAAATCCTGTTTCTAATTCTTTTACATGTCAGGAAATATCATGCCAGTCGAAATTAAAAAAGCACCTAAAAATGTCTTAAAAAGATTGATCCAAGAATTTTATTTGAAGTCAGTTATCAACTAATTTGGTTTCTGTCACCTTTCAACATAATAAGTGTATTTTTTATATATTATTTTTGTATGTGTGTATATATTATTATATATAAATATATATATTATAACTGTTGGGTAAAGGGGGGGACCTCCGGTTCGATATGACCAAAAATGGTGGTGGAATAAAGGGTGGAAAGGAGGGTGGTCCCCCGTTGCGGGTGCAGGAATTGTGGACTGTAAGTTGCGTGTCGAATTAAAGGTGGAAAACGAGAAGGATTGATAAAGGGAGCAAACGCACTCACCTAGGGCTGGAGCAGATGGTATGCTCGTGTACTGATGAAGCCTCGATCAATCTTCTCTTGCCCGGGAACTGGTGTTGTCCTTCACACTACACTATCTGTAGGTGCCTTTCACAATACACTTTGAGTCAGTTAAATCACAAACTATTGACAGCGGTGATGGTGGCGATGCGGCGAGTCTGACCACGTGTGAGGTGGCTTGCGGTGCGGTTGTCACTTGTCACGAGAGGACTTGCATGCGCGTCGGCGGCGCGGCGGACGAAGGCAGACTGATTGATGATTCTTCCTGATCCATATACATGCGCCCAAGTGCGAACGACGCAGATATTATATAATAGTGCGCTTGCGGGAAAGAGAGGGAGGATGAAGGTGAAATGACTTAATTGGCGCGAACATCCCCCCGGCCTTGAGGTCTCCTCAAATAGCGAATTAAAAAAAATAAACATAAATATATACAGCGGAGTTAATATCATTTAGAAAAAACTATATATGCGGTGAACAGAGGCGATGCGATGAATATAATTAGTAAGTTAATAAAAATATTATAATAGCGGGATGAGAATTTATACTTAAACTATAACTTATAAAATATAAACTACATAGGCATATAGAAATATTATTGTGTTGGTAGAGGGCAAAGTCTAACAATGGGCCGCTGCAAAGTGGAGCTCTTAGTCTTCACTTGTGCAACGCGCACCACACCATCCCTACCAGGAAACAGTTCAGTGACGACGCCTAGCGGCCACTGAAGAGGCGGAGCGTTATCCATATCGATAAGAACAACGGTTCCTACAGAAATGGAATTAATAGAATGTTTATTCCACTTTTCTCTTGCTTGTAGTGTATGTAAGTATTCTGATCTGAAGCGCTTCCAGAATGACTGAACTATCGAATCAAGCAATGAAAAACGTGATAAAAGATTAATGCGTTCCTTACTAAGATCCGCGGCGGGTAAACATCCAAGTGGATTAACAGCGAGGAAATGCGCGGGCGTAAGTGCAGTAGGTTCCGCCGGATCGCTACTTAACACGTAAAGCGGTCGTGAATTTAATATGCGTTCGACCTGAGTGAGGACAGTAAGCAACTCCTCATACGTGAGGATTTGCTTACCTATGACGCGAAATAAATGATACTTTACTATCTTTATATTTGACTCCCAAAGCCCACCAAAATGTGGAGCGTTTGGAGGGTTAAGTTTCCATGTGATGCGGTTATCAGAAAGGACCTGATTAAATACTTTATAATATTCGTCTGAACGTAAAAAGGAATGAAGTTCCTTCAAGTATGAACGCGAAGCAATAAAATTAGTAGCGTTATCACTAGTGAGTCATCATCATTAACGATGTGCGAATAAATCACGCAGCCATACGCCTTTTCACTGGCGTCGGCGAACGCGACTAGCGAGACTTGCGAATTTTTATTTATACCCATATGGCGAGGAAACCTTAATTTCGATATCAAAGGTAACTCTGAAATATATTGTTGCCATGCAGTGACAACGTGAGCGGGCGGAGCCTGGTCCCAGTCAAGTTTGAGAACCCATAAGGTTTTAATGAGAAGCTTAGAGAAAAGAATTACTGGACCCACGAGCCCCAGAACATCATACAAGCGAGCGGTTGCGGAAAAAATAGAACGCTTGGTACAAGCGAGCGGCGGCGGCGAAACTAGAAAAGAAAAACAATCAGTTGCGGGGTGCCAACGAAGCTCCAATATTTTAAAAATAATTTGGTCGTCGAATGAGACCCCGTCAAGCTGACGGTGCGTTGCGGGGATGTGCTGTAAAAGCTCTGAACTGTTACTAGTCCACTTAACCAATTCAAATCCTCCACGCTGAAACATTTGAATTAGTTCAGTGGCTACGTCAACGGCGCTGTTGACGCAGGGCGCGCAGGACGCGATATCGTCCATATAAATATCTCGTTCGACCACCGAAGCAGCCAGAGGATAGGACTCCCTCTCCTCGGAAGCCAACTGGCGTAATGTGCGTAGCGCAAGAAAAGGCGAAGAGCGTAAACCAAAAGTCACACGATTAAATTCGTATGTTTGTATGTCTTCCTCATTAGAAAAGCGATAAAGAATGCGTTGAAACGCGCGGTGCGATTTTTGTACTTCAATGCATAAATACATTTGTCTAACGTCGGCAAAAAATGCGATGCGATAAACTCGTACGTTTATTAAAATATTAAAAATATCAGACTGTAAATTTTGCCCACTATGAAAAATATCATTTAATGAAATGTCATTATCTGACTTAGCGCTTGCGTCGAGTACTATTCGCAATTTAGTTGTACTTTTATCATTACGTATGACAGGGTGGCGCGGGAGATAAAAGCAAGGTTCCGTAGAATTATTTGAAGCAACCAATGATAAAAAACCCTTGTTGATGTATTCTTGAATAACTTCATTGTAGCGGGAGCGAAGATCGGGACATTTATTAAAACGTCTCTCTAGGAGCGAGAAGCGTTTTTTAGCGGTTATAAAAGAATCACCTAACTTTTCAGGCGTGTCCTTGAAGGGCAGGGCGGCGTTTGACTATTATCAATAGGATAAGAAACTAAAGAACGCGGCATGCATGTAGGAAAGTCGATATCTGCGTCTCCCATTATTATGTATCCTAGTGACGTTTCTATGGCACTCGGCGATTGCGAATTAATTATTTTATCAGTTAACAAAATTTGTAAATAAGTGTTAACCCCTAATAAAACGTCAATGTCACCTGGTGTATGGAATTGATCGTCAGCTAAACGTAAATTATTTATATAATTAATTTTCGAAACGTCTACTAACGACTCGGGTAATTGTCCAGTTATAGCGGGAACAACTAACGGTTCAATATGATAAAGTTTATTTTCATCAAAGCGGGAGCTAAACTGCAAAGAAGTAACACCTAAAATCTTCTGCGATATTCCACCGATTCCTTGCGCCTCTTTAACTGGTGTTTTATTTGATATCGGTAGGTATAACCGTTTGCAACACTGTTTCGTAATGTAATCGCATTGCGAGCCAGGATCCACTAAACAACGCAACAAATACTGGTGACCGTATTTAGTACAAACTTTAATCTTCGCAGTCCCCAATAATGTAGTGCGGTGCGGCGCATTACCGCAATCGCGCGATACGTTACATGACGTGGATGCATTTTTTTCTCCTGGACCTTGTTCTACCGAAGGCTGATCGACCTTATTCCTACTACTAACAAAATGAAGTAGCGTATGGTGCGAGCGGGAGCAATGCCTACATCTACGCTGTGACTTACAAAAGGGAGTGGCGTGTTTATTACTTAAACAATTAGTGCAACATTTATTTCGTTTTACAAAATTGTACCTGTCCTGTGCATTTATTTTTAAAAAATGCGGACAGACAAATAGGTGTTCGTGATCACCCGATTTACAGAAAATACATGACCGAGACGAATCTGTATTAATAAAAGTTTTGCGTATATTTTTAGCGGGAGCGGGAACCAAATTACCTTTAATTTTATTATTGTTAGACCTATGCGAAGTATTTATTGTATGGCACAAAGCCCTATTCTGGTCATGTAAAAACTGAACCAAAGCGGAATATTTAGGTATATTTACGTTGCGACATGACATTTCGAACGACTTTACGGTATCGTTATCTAATTTTCTAAGCGCGATATTTAGAAATAGAAAATCAGATATGTCATCAATATTAAGTTGCTTAAGAGCGTTAATAGAAGCATCAAATTTATCCATAAATATTTGATAACCAGCGGATGTGTTAGTGTTTACGTTCTTCAGTTCTAACAGCTGACTGACGTAGGTAGTCGCGAGCGCACGCTCGTCGTTATATCTACGTATGAGCGCGTTCCATATCACAGAATAGTTTTCAGCTGTAGGCATTAAGCCTGAGCAGATTGATAATGCCCTATCACTAAGCTTACTAACAAGATAATAAACGCGTTCAGCATCTGTTAATTGCTGATTATCATGAACTAATGTTTTAAATTGTTGGTAGAACATAGACCAGTGTCGTATGTCCCCATTAAAAGAAAGTAATTCTATGGGCGGAAGTGACGGTATAATTTTTGGTGGCAAACTATTCTGTAATTTACTTGAAGATGAAGCGTTTAATTTGGACACTTGACTTTTAATACGACTATATAGATCATGAAAAGATTTCCACGATCCGAAATCTACTTGCGCGTTTGGATTTAATTTTAAATTTGTAACATTATAAGATTCTAACGTGTCCTTGAACTCAGTCCGCAAGTATTCAAGGTCAGATGCCGTGTCAAGAAACGTGTCCTGTGCGTCTGACGAACTTAATGCACTTATAGATAAATCATAAATTTGTTGTAAACGTTCGTAAATAGAATTTCGTTTTGCAATTAATATTTTCAATCTAATTTCGTCATTTGAAAGCGTTTCAGATTCAATTTTGCCTTTAGTAGACATTTTGTCGTGAACAAGATAAATCAGTTAAAACAGTTAAGATTATAAAAATTATGTATGGCGTAATGAATGAATACGTAGGTAGTTACTAGCGAAACAACGATCGCCGGTCGCGTCGGCTCCGGCAACCACAAATATGGCGGACTTCAATTAATGAAAAATAGAATGCGTACCTATGAGGTGTAATTTCGATTACAAATATAGGTAAATAATGGTGCGAATGGTGCGGTGCGTTTTGCAAAAAGAATAATATACCTACGTGAGCGGTGCGTTATTAATATGCGGGATATAAAATAATCGTAGATATAAAACACTTATTTGCAAAAATAAATATGAATAGGCACTTATAATATATTACATGAAATACATACATATGCGTATTTATGAGATTAAATAATTAACCCGGGTGATGTGACCAAACTATTGGCTCGAAATCCGGCTCGAAGGACCAAATTTGTTGGGTAAAGGGGGGGACCTCCGGTTCGATATGACCAAAAATGGTGGTGGAATAAAGGGTGGAAAGGAGGGTGGTCCCCCGTTGCGGGTGCAGGAATTGTGGACTGTAAGTTGCGTGTCGAATTAAAGGTGGAAAACGAGAAGGATTGATAAAGGGAGCAAACGCACTCACCTAGGGCTGGAGCAGATGGTATGCTCGTGTACTGATGAAGCCTCGATCAATCTTCTCTTGCCCGGGAACTGGTGTTGTCCTTCACACTACACTATCTGTAGGTGCCTTTCACAATACACTTTGAGTCAGTTAAATCACAAACTATTGACAGCGGTGATGGTGGCGATGCGGCGAGTCTGACCACGTGTGAGGTGGCTTGCGGTGCGGTTGTCACTTGTCACGAGAGGACTTGCATGCGCGTCGGCGGCGCGGCGGACGAAGGCAGACTGATTGATGATTCTTCCTGATCCATATACATGCGCCCAAGTGCGAACGACGCAGATATTATATAATAGTGCGCTTGCGGGAAAGAGAGGGAGGATGAAGGTGAAATGACTTAATTGGCGCGAACAATAACTGTATGTAAAATATTGTATTTTTGTTGTTTATAATAATATTTTATGTGTGTATTATGTATATACAAGTATTTATATGATCAGTAGTCATAGTTATTTGAGAATAGTTTAAATGTTCCAAATATGCATCTTGAATGTTTCTGTACATAGTGTCAACTACAATAATATTGTAAAATACCTCATCTGCAAATGTTTTCTGTCCCATTCTGTTATTCTGCTCCTCTCTGTCGTGCATCTTCTTCTCCCTTTTTGTTACACTGTAAATAAAAAATTACAAATAAAAACAACTTGTGAAATAATAATTTTTATAATAAAATATATTTATATTTTTATAAATCGGCACATTAAAAATCTGTGCCATGGTGTATAACTATATAAAAAGTAATAATATTAAATTCAGAATATACATAATATACCCCTTTTTGCTGCAACCGTAGCAAGTCGGCCCACAACGTGACTTCTTTTGTTCCATTATCACTTCCCCTGTTATCATGTTGAGGTAATGATTTGAGTTCGAGTACTTACACCGCGTAATCCCTGTCGCAGGCGGACTGCTGCTGTTCTTGTATCTTCCTCTCCTCTACAACGACCACCTCCTTCTGGTTCTGTTTGTGGGCCTCCCGGGCGTTCTGCCCCGTCACCATCTCGTCGTACATCTTCACTGTCGCGTCGTGCTTGTGTTGCCATTCTCTGAAAATATCACAAACTTTGAAGTATTTAGGGTCAACTTATTGTCAACTATGTGACTAGAGTAGTGTTTTTAATTAATTTCATTGAAATATTAATATTTTAGAATAACAAACAGTAACAAGGATAATGACTATTTTCTAAAAAAAACTGGTAACTAGCCTATTCTTTTAGAAAGAAATTTAGGACTCTGTCTAGGATAAAACGGCATAAAGGAATTCCATAAAAACCTGGGAGGTTTTTTTTCGCCACCTTTTTTCCTCTCAATGTACAAACACCCTGTGATATGGTTACCCAAGGCTGACGATCGGAACCAATCCGAAATATAAATTAATTAATTTAAAAAGACGCAATATAGGACAAGTAAAAATAATAACAAAATAGATGTTAATGGACATTTTGTAGTTGTGTTATAGTTAAGTTTTTTCCTTTTATATTTTTATCATTGTATATTTGCATACCTCATGAAGGTAAATAAGGCGAACTGAATATATATAAACAACTTTGTAAACACCCATATTTGTACAAATAAATGTCTTTGTCTTTATCCTCTAGGTTAAAAGTTTATGGTAAGTACTTGGAAATTTAACTGCTGAACTTAAAATTAATAAAAAAAATGCTGAACAACCCAAAATCATGGACGGCTGCGTCCTGACGCAGCAGCAGAAATTGAAATGATGAGTTTTAACGTCTGTTCTCGGTCTGGGTGTTTGTGTTCATGTCTTTGTGTGTTTATGGTACCCATGACACATGTAATTATAGTACGGAGCTGTGAGTGTGTAGCGTTATTTATTTATTTTATATTACTTACCTCTGGTCATCATCAGCGTTGGTTAACTTTTCCTTCTCTTCCCGTTCCTCCATATCCTTGTATAGCGCATTGAGCATCACTTGCCCTTCTTCTACCTAGAGTTATTGATAAGAGAAAGTTTGATGAGTATTTCACTTCAAAAGTCTAAAAATATTTATGGATAGTTGGGTGGGTTGGTGTTCTGAGATAAGACAGCAGAAGAATTTATATTATGTATTATTATAATCCATTCCTCCATCACCCTTGGAAGCCATTGCTGAACTTTAGAATAACCTAATGTTCACTATTCTATCTGGTCCTGCGCCTTCTGAATCCAATAGCTTTCCCGTTCTCTTCTGCAGGCTGTCAGTTCAGCTGGTTAAAGATGGGACTGAACTCATTTTTTGCAAGATGTATATGTATGTATGTATTATCCTATATATTAATAGTGCAAGCCGATTTTTGTCCCAGTGATAACGGGACGATAGCTGCACATAAAATATCGGTTAAGGTCTCATTTTGAAAACTCCAGCTGTAGTGGATTATTAGATGTGTAGAAAAATGAACATTTTAGTAGGAAATCAATTTAATTTAAAATTTAAAATACAACAATTTTATTTTCCCTTAAAACAGTTCCGAGCTGTTCCTCATTCAAAAAATATGATATGACACTATCAAGTAACAAGAGGAGGAGTTTTGGCGGGAGGTCGAAAATGACATATTGTGCTCTTGTTTTATTTTCATTTTTTTGGTGTATTTTAGAGTTATTACAATGCACGAATGTTGTGAAATAAAATAACAGTTCAAAATATGTTTTTTTAGCATACCTCGAAAATTCCATTGGGCACGTTCTATATCTATCACATAAAGAAGCCATCGCTTTACTTGAATGTCTGACTGACTTGAGACTGATTAGTGGCGACTTACTGAGTTTACCTATTAACCTGAACGAGTATTCAGTTTCAACGAAACTGGTAAAAACGTGATGCAAATATTATACTTGACACTGGCAAAATGCACAGAGTTTGCGATGCCATAATTAAAGAAAAAAGTAACAAGAGGCGTCCGTCTCTCATTACTTTTTTCTTTCTTATGGCGTCTCGGTATTTTGACCACTCTGCCAATGTCAAAGTTAGGCTGTCTTAACCTGTAGTCATAGGTTTTGAAATTCCTAAAAAAATCTTAAAAGCGAATGTTTCGCTGGCGACCCACTAGTAAGGTTAAATTACCTATTCATAAATGAGAATTAGTAACAGCATTGTCTCCATATAGTTGTTCAAATGGAAGGATTGACCACCTTGCACGCTTTGTGGTATTAAGGTTGGCTGTCTGGCTGCAACCCTTTTTACGTCCCACTGTTGGGCACGGGTATCTCCCTATTTTTTATTTTTTTTTCAACCTTTTTACATCCCACAGCTGGGCACAGGTCTCCTCAAAAAAGTTTTTTTAAAGAACAATTATTTTTAAGAAAAACACTTATTACTAACTAAACCTACGAATCGTCAACGACCCAAGATTGACTGACAGGCTAGAACCGCTTAGCTTGCGAAGAGACATAGGCTCGCTCTGCGTGTTCTACCGACTTTACTATGGTGAGTGCTCCGAGGAACTCTTCAAATTGATGCCTACATCACCATTCCATGATTATACCACCAGACGAAGGTTAAAGTTCCACCGTCACCATCTGGACTCGTGGCGGTCCTCCACAGTCCGCTTTGCACGCTCCTTTTTACCACGGACGTGTAGGTTATGGGACAACCTTCCAGCTGAGGCATTCCCAGTGGACTATAACATGGGGTTCTTCAAGAAAGCTGTAAAAAAAGCTCTCCTCCAAAGCCGGCAATGCTCGGGCGGCTCCCCTAGGGTTGCCCGTGTCCATAGGCGACGGTGATCGCTTAACATCACGCGGCCCGTCTGCCTTATTGTTAGGTTTATTTATAAAAAAAAAAACCTACTAGTTTTTTTTTTGTTGAATTTGCGACTCTAGCCGTCATGTCCCGCCGCCATTTAACGCGAGATGAAATGCATGGAGCTGTGGGCATGTTAGAATCTAGCCACACCCAACACGAAGTTGCGGTCGCAATAAATACGCAAACAAGTGTAATTTGCCGGTGGTGAGCACGGCACGGGCTTACGGGAGATGTAGCCGAAAGACACACAGGTAGATTCAGGGTTACAACTGAAAGACAAGACCGTTTTCTGCAAAATGCTGCAAGGAGACTACCCACCTGTACACTACTGTACAGCTCGGCAGTTGGTAGAAGAGCTACAGTCCCAGCACCAGGTTTTTATCAGTGACCAGACTGTGCGGAGAAGACTGCGTACAGCCAACCTTCGTGCTCGCAGAGCACTAAGAGTTCCAGCGCTATGACATGGAAATGGAGGGTGTCGATTATTGTGGGCTCGTGACATTTGTAATGGCCCGAACTCTGGGCAAATCCGACGAGTCAAGCTTCGGATTTCACCCGGATTCAAGGAGAGTGCGTGTTTGGCGAAATCCTGGTCAGTAGAGTCGCCTTCAAATGGACAAGAAATGATGTGGGACCATCATCATGTCGGCTAGAATCCGCCTAGGGAAAGACTGATCTAATTTTGATGTGAGGCAACTTAAATGCGGAACGATATCTTGATAAGGTAATGCAACCCAGGGTCTTTCCTGACCGACAGCCACTTGCAAATTTCATATTCATGCAAGATAATGCACGTGCGCATATATCAGGCAAAGGCAGGTGACAAACGTGTTCCGCGAGTACAATATTGCAGTGCTGGAGTGGCCTGCTTAGTCCGCCGACCTCAATCCCATTGAGCACGCATAAAATTTGCTTAAAAGAAATGCTTTTAACAATCTGCCCTGGACTTTAAATTCACTAGGTAGGATCACTTTTTTCTTGTTCAATTGTCCAGATTGTGGATACTTATTCCATAAGAGACTGTTGACAGTCTAATACTCAGTATACCATGACGATGTAGAGCCGTCGTAAATGCTAAGAGGGATCCGACTGATTACTAAAAATATCCCTGGGTATAATTTTCTTATTCGTTAAGTAATTTCAAATAAATTTCATAATTTAAATTTGTAAAGTTCTAATTTCATACTATGCCATGTTTGCTTTTTATAAAAAATATTTTTAATACTTAAGTAATTGAACATTAAATTGTGCTTCTTTCTCTACTGTCACGACATCACGCGTGAACCGCTGGACCGATTTCGCTAATTCTTCTTTTGTTGTGTTTGTTATTGGCAGAAGAAGGTTCGTATGTAAGAAAACATTAAGGAAATTGCACGAAAAATTAGAAAACTTAAAAATACTTAACCACTATCCAATTCTAATGCAATATTCACCCTTCAAAAATGTGACACACACGAAATATTCAGAGAGCTAAGCAATGAAAACTTGCAACCATTTTCTTATATTTTGTTTTAATTATGTCACATCAGCTAAATTTCTTAGTGTTTGAAATCCATAATGAACTGTTGCATGGTATAAAAAAGTAAGCGTTGAACATCAGTTATGGAAATATTTAAGGAATGGTGAAAGTTGTGAATGATTTTTTATATGAAAATTCTTGAACTTGCAAAATTTTAACTATTTTTAACACCGAGTTACAAGTTTTGCATGACTGAACACTGTGAAACTTATCATAAATTGACTGCTTGCTTCTTATTTTTTATGGTTTTAGAAAAAATACTGCAGTGAATATTTCTTTTTAAATAGATGTAAGAAGTACCTTCTACGCCAAACGTTAAGAAATCCTGCTGACTGACAAAAAACCTTTCTATACTCCACCAATTTGACAGAATATAAAAAATGCTATTTGAAAATTTTTGTACTTTTTCATCGCTATCTCTCTGTCTATATAGCTCTCGGAATCAAATGTTAAAACGAGATCTGTCATTATTTTATTTTCTTCCATGACAGTTTATTGGACAGTAACCTAAAAAGTTCATAGATAAAATACTTAAAAAATTCACTCTTCATACATTTGTTGAAGGTTTCTGTACAATGTAGGTAGTTTCTCCAAGAATCTAAGCTGGCTAGCTCTCCGTAGGTGGAAATAATGAATATGAGCTACAATAAGCTACAATAAGACTAGATAGACAAATCAGCTACCTAATCGTAAGAGGTGAATAAATGTGAACTTCTGAAGTTGGGGGCGGCGGTTTGGAGCACCGCGCATGGAGGACATGAGCGCGTTCTACTGGAGATATCGGAGTCCTCTGAGCACTGAGGCAGGCCACTGAAGAGGTTTTAGTGCGGTATAAATCCCACATAACCCGGTATCACTCCTCAATCTGACACGTAACTTGCGAAGATTTTTATTATACATTAACAATATGAAATATGGTGTAATACAGTATGGTGTAGTACGTAATCATAAAAGGCGACTAAGTAGAGGCTTTCGGGGGTGTATATGGCTTAGTGCGAGCTCGGTCCAACAGCCACGGGAAAAACGACGGCGTGTTCGGCCGCACGACTCTTGGCAGAGCTACCTACATTTCTCACCTAAGTAAGCATTGGTAATTGGCAGTTAAAGTTTCGCTGAAAATCCTGTTCAGTGGATCTTAGTATGGTTGAAATGTTAAATAATTAACTCGCTGTCTCTGTCGGGTCTGGCCTCAGATACCAAAAGAAGGTAGATTTAAATGAAAATAATTAATTGTCGAATAAAGTTATTAAGTAAATCAGGAGATGGCTCTGCAACACGATACTATATTTACTCAAAATATTTTTGAGCCTTTAAAAAGTAAACTAACTCCTACGAGAGTGAAATAGGAGGGTGAAGTTTACATGGAATTTTCTCATTTCTGGTCCTGGAAGTATAAGTAGAGTAGGTATATACATACGAGTATGTGCTTGATTACAATTTAAAATGATTTGTGCAGGTGAAATGGATAAACTTCCGCCTAAAAGGGTAAAAAGGCGGCGGGAGGATTAAGGAAAGTGTATAGAAATTTTCTCCTTTTTGAACATAACAGTAGAAACATTGGTATATAGGGCCTGATTTTCTTATTTGTGGGCTTAAAAATATGATGACAACCTTTATATTTCGTCGGACTAAATTAAAAAAGGGGCTGTTTTTCTCACGGTCAGGTTTATGTGGCATGCTAGCGGGTTAGTGCACCAAATAACTTGGTCATTCTAGCACCAGCTTCAAAACGAAGTAGGTACTGTAGTAGTAGTACACAGAACAGATACGTATGTCACATTTATAACGGGGGTTAATTAACTGTGTCCTGATAACTAAAGTACCTACACGCGGAACAAGTCGCGGGCAAAACCTATCTCTATCTCTATATGTATAAAACTGAATCCCTATTTCCCTTGGTCTCCGCATCAGGCGTGAACGGTTAGACCGATTTATATATGTAATTCTTTTTTGTTGTGTATGTTATTATCAGGAGAAGGTTCTTATCAATCGAAAAAAACTAAAAAAACACGCTTTTGAGAAAATACGAACTAAAAACTAAAAAAATAAGAAGAAAATGTATATTACTGTAAATAAAGCGTAGGGTGCATGGTGTCAATAGTATCTTAAAAACCACCCCACGCTTTATTTAATAAATGTATAGTAATATACATTTTCTTCTTATTTTTTTAGTTTTTAGTTCGTATTTTCTCAAAAGCGTGTTTTTTTAGTTTTTTAAACTACATTATTTATTTTTAATTTTTTAGTTGGATTTTTATTCTCATATTATTGCATTGTCATCGGCCCTTGACCCCTATGCAAATTTTCAAGTTAACCAGAAAATTATATAAATTAACAAAAATCATATTTTGCAAATTGAAAAATGGAATAATTTTATCAAATTAGTGTATTGTCATCGGTCCTCAATAAATCTACAAAGTTTGAACGAAATCTGGCCGTTTAAAGTGGGTCAAAATCGCGCCCAAAGAAGTTGCGGTTACAAACAAACATACAAACATACAGGTGAAGCTAATAAAAAGCTTGTAAAAAAAATTAAGAAAATTGCGGGGAAAACTAGAAAATTTAAGAATACTTAACCACCATAATATTTTTATTTTACAAATTCAATTTCAATATTCATAGTTAAGACAGGGAAACGTCTGTCGGGTCAGCTAGTTGTTATATAAAAACTAATACAAAACCATCATAAAAAATCCCATAATACCTTGTTCCCTAGACTTTGTTGAGTAGTGTATAGTTGATCACACTCTGTTAGGAACTTAAAGCATCAAAGTATGACAGGTATGACACCCGTCAGAGGAGTGGCCTTTACGGGCGAATCCCTCATCCCAACGTCCATGCACAATGTGCCTTCTAGTTATACAACTAGTGTGTCAGTGTTGACGATGCATAGAAAATGACGTTGTTAATTGAAATTGACATATTATTTACAAATGTATGCGTCTATAGCGATGAAAGAATATTTGTGAATGTGTGACAAAATTGAAATGTGTGCGATCTTTCCCCGCACCAGATTTGGCACAAAAATTATGTATCGAAGCTAGGCGCTATGCCGTCTGTCCCTGAAGGGTGAGTCAGTAACTTTGATGCTCTAAGGTTAGGAATGCCTAAGAATGCCTAAGAAGTTGAATTTAAAAAGTTTGAAAGCTATTAAAAACTTTTTAAGCAAGAATCAAATATGCAATTAGAGGGTTCGATTGTTTATTGTTACCTTATTACCTAGGATTGTATCCAATGTGTTGACACAAAACACACACCTTCACTGAATGAGAAACTTACAGTAAATAAGATAACACTACTAGCTTTAATAAAAATACATACAGCTTTTTTACAAGGCCAACTAAGAAGCAATCAACTGTAACTGTAACTCAACCATGAAGGTTCGACAAGGTTGGATTCATTAAAATGTCTGAGAGCATTATTCTAGTATCACTGCATTTCATGACAATTAGAATTCAATAATTGAAAAATATGTTCCTAAAACAGAATACTATATAGACTTAGAATAATTACAATTACATCATGGAAAGCAAATTCGCGCGCTCAAATTGAAGCATGTTAATTGGTGCTATTAATGACACCCAACGCCAGGCCGCTCCGTAAGACTTAAGGTTAAATTTTATCACAACACTTTAAAAACAAATAAAGTCTTATAAAATAACTTTTCACAGTGTTTTCAATATTTTGTAGTATTTTATAGTTAATTTAGTCAAATAATTATTTTTTTGTCCGATATGACAGCTGTTGGGATCTATTTAGTGCTTCAATTTTGACAGCGCGCTTGTATGAAGTGAAGACACTCATTCTATACGTATTTTATTCTAAGACTGTAGAATGTCATGTTTGGTAAAAAATAAAAGGCTAATAAATGTTTTTTTTTTTTAAATACCTAGCAGACATTTTTGCTTAATCATCTTATCCATAATAATATTATAAATGTGGAAATTGGTATGTGTGTTTGGTTGTAATTTTTTCATGAATCTATGGTGCTATAGATTAACCAGATTTTTTTTTCGCGACTTTTTACCCAGGGAAAATATCTCATTTTTATTGGAAAAAAATGTGTAGTATATAAAATACACTAAGAAAACTAAAGTAAAATAAGTAAAATATGACATGCCTCTTTCAAGTCCTCACCAAAAAAATCTCTCCATTAGTTTTTACTTACGCAACATGAGAGCAACTGTATATTATTATAGCCTATGCATATATTTTTATTATATTTTAAAAGTACCTCCTGAATATCTCTCTTTATCTCAGCCTCCTTCTCAAGAAAAGCAAGGCAGCGGCCCATCCTGCCATCCTCCATTTGGTTCTTCAGCCATCGGACATCAAGTGCTTGCTGGTATGAGTCCAAATCCTGGCGACGTTCCTCCTGGACGATTTTCCGTAGAAGTTCGTTTTTCTGCTCCTATTAATGATGAAACATTATAGCAACAACCAAGACATTACATTGTATAAATAATCATAAAGAGAATAAAGTTTACAGTTGTGCTGTAACAGTTAGTACACATCAAACATGATGGCTCGTCCATACAACGGTGGCACAAGTACAGAGAGTAACTACATCTAGCTTGCAGCATAAGCATTCAGTACCCGGATGACCAAGCGTTGCTCAGATAAATACAATTGATTTTCTTCAGAGACTCATTGGCTTACTTAACAATGTCATCTACTTCATAATATAGAATTATATATATTTGCCGATAGTCAGGGAGAGTCAAATTCTTCAGTAATGTTTAAGAACATTATCGCTGAAATCAGATAAAACATTTTCTAAAAATGAAACCTAACTAGATCTATTGCTCGCCCCGAAAGCCCCTGTATACCAGTGTTGGGCATTAATTGATTAATATTTTAATCATCTTAGTAATTGATTGAAAATTTAATTGCAATTAATTTAATTGCAATTAATCTATTAGTTGCATATTGCAATTAATTTATTTCAATTTACTCATGTTTGAAGCGCGCATGGCCTGGCGGCTAGCGTAGAACGCAAGCGATCTATGCAGCTGAGCCAAACGGGCGCGGTCTGGTGTGAGATGGGTGACCGCTAGTGGCAAAAAAATTCATGCGCGTTTCCGTGCTTCGGAGGGCACGTTAAGCCGTCGGTCCCGGTTGTTGTCGATAGATAACAGTCGTTAAACCTAGTCGGAGGCCTTATGGGCGGTTTGAAAACATCCGACAGCGGGTTGGCCACTAACCCGCATCTCCACCAACCCGCATTGGAGCAGCGTGGTGGAGTAAGCTCCAGGCCTCCCCAATAATGGGGAGAGATCCGTGCCCAGCAGTGGGACGCAAAAAAGGGTTGCAGCCAATTGCAAGATACAATTTAAAAAATGCAACTAATTAATTTTAATTGTTGTAACAAAAAATAAAACTAACAATTAATAATCCAAAAGGAAGAGGTACTGTATTCGGCTGTATGTTTTTTTTTTATATATGTTCACCGATTATTCCGCCGTTTGTGGACCGATTTTCAAAATTATTTTTTTGTTCGTATGCTTATATTTCCGAGGTGGTTTTCTTGTCACCAAATCAGGATCTGATGATGGGATCCCAGGGAAATCGAGGGGAACTCTCACATTTTATAGGCAATGTTCCCTTCGATTTCTCTGGGATCCCATAATCAGACTTTGACTTGGTGACAGTTGGACCATCTCAGGAACGTAAGATTTCGAACAAAAAACCATTTATTGAAAGAATTTGTTCTCAACTCCTAACCGTCGTAGGACCTTCCATCATCAGCTCAGGAACATGATAAGATGACAATTATACACTAATGCGTGTTTTGCTTTAGTAAAAATATAAAAATCATTTGTTGTAAGTACTATAAAATTTGAATGTTCCCTTCGATTTCTCTGGGATCCCATCATCAGACTTTGACTTGGTGACAGTTGGACCACCTCAGGAATGTAAGATTTCGAACAAAAAAAACATTTATTGAAAGAATTTGCTCTCAACTCCTAACCGTCGCAGTACCTTCCATCATCAGCTCAGCAACATGAGATGATGATTACTATGCACAAATATCTCTTATGCTTCAGAAAGTATAAGAAAATCAATGTGTGTGCCTATAAAATGTGAGAGTTCCCCTCGATTTCCCTGGGATCCCATAATCAGATCCTTATTTGGTGATAATAAAACCACCTCGAAAATATAAGCATACAAACAAAAAAAGAATTTTGAAAATCGGTCCACAAACAGCGGAATAATCGGTGAACATATATAAAAAAAAACATACTGCCGAATACATTACCTCCTCCTTTTGGAAGTCGGTAATTTTTTTAAATTTGGTTAAAGTTTAATTAAAGAAACAATGGACAATTAATTAATTGCAAGGTACAATTAAAAATAACAATTAAGTAATTGTTAATTGAAACGTCACAGTTAACAATTAATCAATTGTTAATTCATATTTCGCAATTAACAATTAATCAATTGTTATTTTTAATTGTTAATTGCAATTAAATTTTCCCAACACTGCTGTATACTAAATCTCATGTAAATAAACGAGCAATTCTTGTATATATCTAAATATATTTTTTGAATCTCGGAAACGGCTCCAAATGAATGAAATTTAGTTCACTGGTTGCGGGGATGATAAATCGATCCACAAATTTTTATTGATAGAAATTGTCGTTTTTTTAATGTTTACCCAGTTAAATATAAAATTACTCTTACTGACATATTGGAAAATATTAATAATATATTATATTGTGGCGTAGAAAGCCGTCAAATGGTCAATATTTGACAATCCGCCCTTCAAACAAATGACAATGTCGATAATTATGAAAGACCTCTATAAAAATTTCGTCCACGGAATTAAAGCTTTCTTGGTCGGATGGTTACGAAAGCCGACTACGGAGCTTGCGACCCGGGTTCAAATCTCAAGTAGGCAAGTTGCGTTTTTTATTTTTTGTGACAATTTTTTTAAAATTGGGAGCTAGGTATTTCAAAAGGATTTGTAAAGTAACACTAGGTAAGTCAATGAATGTTTTGCTTAAAAATAAACCAAGTAAATAAATTGTTTTTATCCAAGCAACGCTCAGGCGTCCAGGTACTCTCATGTAAATAGTTGAAGCTGTTTCTGAGATGCAGATTGGCTGCAACCCTTTTTTGCGTCCCACTGCTGGGCACGGGTCTCTCCCCCTTATTGGGGAGGCCTGGAGCTTACTCCACCACGCTGCTCCAATGCGGGTTATATAATTATATTTACAAGAATTGCTCGTTTCCAGTTATTTTATGTAGCTATGAAGCCAAACAGTTCACTGTAAAATTCTGGTATTTTCAAGGCTACTGGGTTGGATGGGATTGTGGGTTTGTGGTTGACTTGGCTATAGGTACAAACAATCTACATAGATTAAAGTGCCCTGGGCTGATAAAGCGCAAGCCACCACAGCTGAAATAAATAAAAATAGCAATATGTTGTATGGAGGGTGGTGTGAACTGGTGTGACATTGTAGGATGAATTGTTACTTTTGAAACTAGACACGGGTTTGAAGAATTTCTGTGAATTGTGAAAGTAATATCACAGACACAATTAAGTACCAAAGTTATATTAATTTCATTGAAGAATTTATTCTGAAATTATTGTAATGATAAGTGATTTGTCATATTTTTTGTCAGCAGTCCTTAAAAAGGTTGGACTAAACCATGCTTGGAAAACAGGATAATTGATAATGCTTTTTATATATATAGCTGAAGACTTTATTTGTTTGAACTGTTTGATTGTTTTTGTTCTCGATAGTCCATTTATTGAAGAAGGCTTTATTAGACTATAAAACATTACGCTGCACCCAATGGGAGCGAAGCATCAGTAAAAAATGTTGCGAAAATGGAGAAAATATATACTAATATACAAAGCTGAAGAGTTTGAACAGGCTAATCTCGGGAACTACTGGTTCAAATTGAAAAAATATTTTTGTGTTGGATAGTCCATTTATAGAGGAAGGCTTTAGGCTATACAGGGTGTCCTGGAAATCAATGTCAAGCTCGTACTGGGTGACGAGGTAAGTCATACTGGTTATCAAAAAATAAAAATAAAAGTCTAAGTGGCATGCTTTCGCAATATAAATTTATTATTCTATTAATTTTATTTATTTGACATTCTTGTGTGAGTGATGATCTTTTTTTTTTGTAAAACTTGAGGTATGTTTCCTTTTAAATTAATTATAATTTAATGTAATTTGAATTTAATATATTGTAAATTAATGAATATTTGAATGTAATAATTTCAATCTTGTATGTGACTATTTAATTTTATGTAATCGTTTTTATACACCCATAGTGGCAGAATAAGAGGACTATCATAATTATGTTATTGTTATCCATCTATGTAAACACCTTATTCGACAAATAAATGATTATTCTATTCTATTCAGTAAGGATTCCAAAATGGTATAACACTTGGTAATTTGTTGCTGGAATTGTATTAAATTGTATTGGATTTCTTAAGTTTTGTTTTTAGTGAAATTTAATTTACAAGGTCTCTACATCTCCTTAAAAATAATCTTGTCATAAGATGAGTGTATCTGTATAGCATCATGCTATGACTAATACCAAAGTCCTCGCGGGCGCAGTCGCAGGCGGCCTCCCTTAATAATGTGTGTAGGAGGAACATGGAACGTAACAATATAATAGATATTAAAATCACTACACAGTGGTAAATAATCTAGACACTTCTTTTTACAGGACTGTTAGTAAGTAAATCAAGAACTAAAAAAATAAGGGTAGTTGAGTGCAGATAATAATTTGAAGTGTGTAGTTGTCCGCTAAACGGACAAACAAAATAACCTTAGTCGTACACTAAACAGATGAATAAAATAACCTAGTCGTCCACTAAACGGATGAAGGCTAATCTTACCATTATGTACCGTCGATTTAGACATCCATTTTTACGACGTAATATATTTTATTCATCCGTTTAGCGGACGACTAGCAACAGCCATAATTAGCAAAGACAAAGAACCAGTTGTCCTAAAAACTATTTTATTTTGTTTCTTCCTTGTTTTTTACATTAATAGCATCAATAATAAGACACGTAATATTGCTCTTAATACTATCAACAAAGAAAATCGAAGTCGGTTGGCTGTGCGTGTGTAGGAGTGGAGTTCCGTCAAGCAACCATCTAGATCCATAAAATAAAAAATAGAGACATAATTAATCCTATGAAGTAAAGTGCTGTTTGAAAGTTTATTTTCAAGATTGTAAGGAGAAAATTAAATATCTAGATGAATATTTTTTGTTTGCTTTAGAAAGCTTTCTTTAGAATGTTGGGTGTTATGAAAATGAGTCTTTTATTTACGTGTAAAACAGATGAAACTTACCATTTGGTTGAATGTCGTGTATTTAAAAAGATTATAGTTTTAGTTACAACGAAATAAAGTTGTGAAAAAATAAAATCTAAATTCCGTCGTGTTATTGTGTTTACTGACTCAGCACAGCAGAAGAAAGAAAAGAAACATAAAAGAGAACTCTGACACTGACACTGACAATGACTCATGACTGAACTGAACTGATTTGACAATTACGACCAGTGTGACCATTTGTGGCAGATTTCCGCTATTTTGGCAGATTTCACGCCAAAATTTTGGCTCTGGCAGATTATGGTGACTGATTATAAAAATGGCAAATTTTGAAGATTTTAGGAATCACGAGATTTTGAGTCATAAAATCTCACATTTTAAATGTTTAATGAGTATTTTTTATAAATTTAACATTTCGTATAATATAACGTAGATAAAAAATGATTTCTGCGACCTGGCAGCATAATATTTAAAATGCAAAAGCTTGGATGTTTGTTGCTCAATCGTGAAAAAGGCTATTGACATATGTAATTGACATTTGACTGATTTATTTTATTATTGATCATTAATTATTATTTATTGTATATTGTTAACCCCCTCCCTCCCCCCCCCCCCCGTAATAGCCCGAAAACTCAAGTGTGGCAGAATTTGACTGAATTTGGTCTAGCTTGTGGCAGATTTGGCAGAATTTAGGCCCAGTCTGTGGCAGATTCGCCAATTTTGAGATGGTCACACTGATTACGACAGACCATAAACCAACATATGCACGCAGAGTACATATATATTCTTAGTACATGTATATGCTTAGCGTTTTTCCATAAAATTGGTAGCGGTAAATAAAAGTAACGTTAAATGTTAATCTAGTACATATTCAGAAAAAAAATGTTGGCAACTCTACTTCCACAGTAACGTCACAATACAATGAGCGCCTCTAACGTCATACGATTTACACCGCAAGTTCTTTTATCCAAGACCTAGGAATGTAACGCTTTAAGTAAGAGAGAAAATAAATACTTGGTTTACATATATATATATATATATGTAAACCAAATATTTAAGTACTTAGATACAGTAAACCAAATATTTATTTTCTTATATATATATATATATATATATATATATATAATCAAGAACAATATTAGTTAAAAATTTGGTTATAGTTCTTAACATTAAATTTACGTTTTAATTTTGTGTGAAATTTACATAGGTACCTCCCTAAGATAAATATGGCGAACTAATAAATAAACATAAAACATCTTTCGTAATACCCATATTTAAAAAAAAATATTTCTTTAAAAAATAGTCACATATTTGAAACAACGATGTTACAGAAACGATGGATAAGTAAAAATTCAACAGATCAAGCGCAGATGAAGCGCGGATGGCCCAGCGCGTAGCGTAAGCAAGCGGCATGCAGATGCAGCGGCAAGCGATCTATGCGGCTAAGCCAAACGAGCGCGTTCGGTTGTGAGGTGGATGAACTCTAGTGGCAAAACTTGCATGTGCTTTTCCGTGCTTCAGAGGGCACTTTCAGCAGTCTGTCCCGGTTTTTATCCATAGATACAACAAAACCTGGGTGGTTTTATAGGCGGTTTGAAAACATCCGATAGCGTTTACCCAAGTACCCAGCAGTGTGACGCAACAACGGCAATCCAACGCAGATCTTCACAGTTTGCTTTGGTTGTTTTCTCTAATGCGCCTTAGTAATGAAATACTACTAGAACTGCAAGCTCTTTTAACCTAGGAACCTAATCCTAACATAGAAGTAAGAGAGACAGTAAATATTGGTTTTGACATAAACATGTTACCTGTGCCACTGCCAGTGCTGGATTTACCAAAAGGCTGTGTTGGCGGCAAAGGGCCAAAATTTTAAAATTAAAAGACAACCTGACTGCGTAAAAATACTTTAAATATGAACTTGTTAAAGGTTTGTAGGTGGTAGAACTATTATCGTTCGCCCGGGGAAGTACCACCGCTGCACCAACTTCTGACGTAAACCAATTCTATTGTGTTTCGGTGAAAAGGTGCAGTTGCCGGCCACACTTATATGAGGCGACCACTCGGACAAGACTTACCTACTTACGCTTGCTTGAGGTTGTATGTAGATGTCCATGGGCTGCAGCGACCAATTAACATCACGTGGCCTGCATGCTCGTCTGCTACTCCATTCAAATAAAAAAAAAGTTTGCTAGTTTTTTCAGAGTATCGAATTTCAGAGGTACCTAAGTAGGGGAGAGCGGCGCAATAATTGAGCAGCCTACTGGCGGCAAATTTCTAAATCCGTCACTGGTAGTCGGTTTAGCCGAAATTAAAGTGTAGGCTAATATCGTGACCTTGAGCCCGTTTTGAGCGGGAGTTTCCGTTCTACGTAGTATTATTTATTCTTATGCTAGTACCTCGTTATAGTTAATTTAAATCCCACCAAGGCCACCAAAAACATACCTGTTAATAAGGGGACCAAGTTCCTATCGGCAATTGTTCGCCTAAAAAGGGTTGAAATACAATCCAGTGCCAAGTTTAGATGCACTTTAAAATCGATCATAATCATCATCATCCACACGCCACCACACCCAGTCTTCCGCCTTCCGCATCCAGCCACTGCCCGCCACCTTATTCACGTCAACGGTCCATCTGGCAGAAATTCACTTTACCATACACCCAACTTAAAATATGGTATAGTTGTGAAAATACGTACTTGGTTAAAAATATCTAAAATTAGAGCTTCTAAATTTGAACTTGGCAAGTGAAATAAGCGTGATGGTCAAAAGCACGGAAAGCACCGTTTCATCGAAAACGAATGAAGTAGTAACTATGCTTTCCTCATTTAAATGGCGCAGCAGACGAGCATGCAGATCGCTGTCGCTGATCGATGTCGCTGGCCATGGACATCTGCACACAACCTCAATCAAGCTTGCGTCTTTCTTGAGGTCGGATGTAGGTGCGCTGCTGCTGCAGAGGCCGACGGTCGCCTCATGTCGGTCTGTCCCGTAACTGTACCTTTCCACCGAAACACAACAGAATTTATTCATTGTAGAAATGGGTGCAGGGATGTGGTAGGACTGGTAGGTACTTAACTGGTCAAACCATGGAAATTTTACTACAACAGGCTTTGCTACTAATTATAGATGTTTATATAAGTTAATAAGATTTGAAAACGGTCGGAAGAGGGCGTCCCAATGCCAAAGTGCCACCGAAACCTTCCATTGAATACTGAAGTAATAGCGTAGCTGCATATGACTTCAATCTAGTTAATTTCACGAGCACTTCAGATCCATGCTGACTAACAATAACGATTAATGAACGATTGAAAGAAAGAAAGAAAGCAAGAAAAAATATTTATTTCATATTACAATACAAAACAGCGAATTTAAAGCAGGCATTAATAACGCTACTATAAATGCTTGCGCGCCCTACACTCAGAAACAATCTACGGGCATCACTAATAGCGAACTGTTTAATCGCAAATCCCCTCAATTCTCCTTAAGTCTCCTACACTGAGCGTTGCACTTGGGATGCCTATGGGGGCAATCAGAGACGGACAAGGAGTCTATGTTTAATTCAGCCAATTCTTTGTCTTTTTGAGCCCCGGAGTGAACAAAAGGCATGTCGTCGTGTTTCAACACCCCCGGTTGTAGGTAGCCTAGGAGATGCGGTGCGTGCTCTTCTACTATCTTCTCGCGCTCATGGGCGACTTCTGCACGCCTGGAAAATGAATATAAATGTATTAGCTGGTTGAGGGTATATAATTTCAAGTGTCATTATAAAATTGTTTGTTAGGTACTAAATATGAGGGTATAGAAATAAAAAGTGAGTTTTTGCTGTCATTTCAACTGGTAGTATCATTTTATTGGAAACGAGGTAAAATTTATCGTATAGGGCTTCAAATACAGTAAACATTGTGTTCTCTGGTCAATTCAATCCCAAACGGATAGATGGTGTAGGTGGAACAACTGTTTTGTGCTCTAGATGTAGTTGGGGCATGTGAAAGCTACCGCTCAAAAATCGGTTCCATACTTTTATCGCAATGTGGAAAGGATATTGTAGTGTATGTTCTTCCACACTCGCAAAGCACTTTGGCACTGGCTCGGCAACACATGATGTGCGCAGGCGGCACGTCCGCTCTCACCCTTGGTTCGCACGGTACTGACCAAATCTGACGCCGCACGCCCCGCCACACCATGAGCACGCACGAGGCAGTGTTTATAGCTATTCCTATAGTTATAGTCAATGATATTTTAATCTAGAGATATGTTACGTTCATAGTAATTTACGTTTTAAATATGTTCCGAGCAATCCAAAACTGCACACGTTGACAAGATTTACTGATAAGCTAAACAAAAGATATGAAATAACACGCAATTGAAAGAGATAGCTATCATTTTAATGGTTGCACTTCCTACCTACACAACCTAAAATGCGGTACGCTTGTGATTGCGCTCGACGCAATCGTCCCATACAAGACGTCCCAATTGGGACGTATTTGAATCTTCACAGCGCGCGCGCTTATGCCATATCTGCTTCTTGTTTTATATATATAATAATATCATTGGTTATAGTCTACTACAAACACTACAGATATGTATGCACTGATAGCATCATTGTGTCTCATAGACCTACAAGTATGGATTTTGAAGTCATAATTGGAGTTTTAGACAATTTGTATGAACCTGATGATAATGAAAAAATTATTGGAAGCTGGGAAGTTTTATAAGCGCATGCAAATGCCGAGCGAAAGCATTCAAGAGTCTGTGGCCACTTAGGGTCAGCATGGCACAAAATTTAATTTCCTGGATTTGAAACGACAGTTGAGAGACCGTTTGATGCTTGGTGTTCGTGATGATCGGTTGCGAAGGGACATGTTAAAAACAAAAGGCCTTACATATGAACAGGCAGTTCAAATGTGTTTGCATTATCAAGCTTCAGTACTGGAATTATATCCAGAGTTCCAGACACCAGCGAGTCTAAGCAAAATTCACCAGCTTAGTGCAGATGGATATTGATAAGATTTCATTAATTTCATGTGAACGATGTGGGAGAACACATTCATCGGGAAGTCACAGTCCATTTTTTGAAGGCTAAATGTTACTTTTGTAAAAAATTTAGGCATATCACACTAATTTGTAAGAAAAAGCTTAGTAAGTTAAATCAAATAGGTGACTCAGAAGACAGAAATTTGATTATGAAATCAGAAGAGAATATGATTGATGGGTATTATACCTGTACAGAAAAATTATGGTAGAAGTTTTGATTGAAGGTATGAAATTTCTGAAAATTAAAAATCTTCCATATTTGTGCAGACGACTTCTAGCTCTACCGTCACTTTTCTGTAGCTGATGCTGATACAGCAATAGCAGCGCTGAATAACGATTTAAGTCGCGTCGACTCAGGGGCAAAAGGCAGTAGATACGCATATAAAGGTATGAATATAAGGGAGTTGAGGCCTATTACCCTAGGTAATGATTTTATTCCAGTGTCAGACAAGGTGATGAATCTCGGAGTTATTCTTAACACCACTCACCTGGACTGACCAAGTCGGCGAAGTAAGTCGTAAAGTACTGTACGGGCTACGCGCGTACAATTGCAACGATCAGCGATTTACGCCGATCGCTAATTTATTTAATACCTATGTTATTTTAGTGAACTGCAGTGACTTACCGTCTCTCGTCGCATACGGTCATTAAGAGTACCGCGTCATTCCACTCATATTTAGTTAATTTAGTTTATATTCCATTAAGACGGAATTATAGATTTTTACTTAAAATTTCTCTTTTATTTATTACTTTATAATAATTACGGTTCAAACCCGTACATTGGTCCTTCGAGCTTCGGTAAAGCGGGATCATAGTGCGGTACGCGTAAGTGATTTCGTTTACCGGACCCTATAGACATACAGTTCTCATCAAGTGTAAAACTATATTTAGTGCTGTGCCAACAAGCTGAGCTGCGGATTAAGAGCTGCAGAGCTTGGACGTCAGTTAAGGGTTCGAGCATTTAGTAAGGCGCAGGGTGATCACAAGTAAGATCTGTCCATATTGCTTGTAAAATTATTCATAACA
The DNA here is from genome assembly GCA_911387765.1 of Pyrgus malvae. Taxonomy (NCBI): domain Eukaryota; kingdom Metazoa; phylum Arthropoda; class Insecta; order Lepidoptera; family Hesperiidae; genus Pyrgus; species Pyrgus malvae. The sequence goes on along the minus strand of OU426950.1, from coordinate 27,340,827 downwards.
ATGTCTTCGGTTAGTGACATCTTAGCTAACCAGCAGCAGCTGGCATCAGCGATTGAAAACATTTACACCAATTTTAAGAAGGATGGTGCCAGCCGCAGGACTGCCGATTATGTTAAGAAACGGTTAGATTTATTGGATAGGTATTGGTTTGAGTATGAGGCAAGCTATTCGCGATTGTCGGGGATGGAGTTAGATGTTAGTACGCGTGATTCTATTAATAAGGATCTGGAGAGGACGAATGAGAGGTATTACACTATAAAAGGTCATATCCAAAGCTGCGAAGTTACGGCTGCTGAAAGACCACAGTCACCTTTCATCAAACCGCCAACGTTTGTACCCAGCCCCATGGATCAAGGTGAACAAAAATCAAATCAAGCCAATCCAAGACCGAGTAGCAGTAAGGCTACTATACTATCTTCAAGTGCGACGGTAAGTTTAACAGAGGAATTGCTCCGAAAACAGCAAAGTAATTTTAAGGCCTTCCATCGTACTATAGAAGGCATCCAGTTAGAAGATGTAAGTGAAAGGTGGGAGTTGGAGGATTTACTCCGCTCAGTCCAGTCCCGCTGGTCTACTATCGACGCGCTCCACTGGGATCTGGACAGCCAGCTAAATGGAACCAATGAGGAGTATGAGCGTGCCTTCGCATTATACGAACGCAAGTACCAGGACATTAAGAGAGCCATTAGCAAGAAGCTGTGGTCAGTAGCCCACATAACTAAATCTACTCCTCAGATGGAAATACCTACGTTTAACGGTAATTACAATACCTGGGTCTCCTTTAAGGACCTGTTTAATGAGGCCATACACTCTAACAACTCGATTTCTAACGCCCAGAAAATGCAGTACCTCAAGTCTAAGGTAAAGGGGGAAGCTGAAAGACTTATTCAGCATCTGCAAGTAAGTTCGGATAATTATATTGTTTGCTGGGATATACTGAATCAAAGATATAACAATAAGAAGCTTATTTTTACTTCGCATATGAATATTTTAACGAGTCTACCTAATATACAGCAACAATCTGTCTCTGCCATAAAACGTATGCATGATACGACGCAAGAGTGTCTGAATGCCATTAAGAATTTAGGGGTTGATATAACTTCCTGGGATCCAATTATAGTGTATCTATTGACGCAAAAATTAGATTCGGTTACGTTTACGGATTACGTAGAAGTGGTTAAGAACCCACGAGAGCTGCCAGATTTGAAGGAATTCTTACAATTTTTAGAAGCAAAATTTACGTCATTAGAATCGCTACGTAGAAATCATGATAATTCTTCTCAAAAATACCAATTAAGTAACAAGAATCAATCAAATAATAATAAATCATTCAAAAATTATAATAAACCTAATTTCTTTAAAACTTCATTCACAACCAGTAAAATGATACCTAACGCGTGTAACAATAAAAAGGTCGCGTCATCAAAGTATAGGTGTTTGTTGTGCAATAGTAATGAACATGGAATTTATTTTTGCCAACAATTTTTGGAAATGTCACCCTATAATAGACTTAAAACAGTAAATAAATTAAGTCTTTGCAAGAGATGCCTGTCCCATCATCCAGAGAAACCATGCGATTCGGATAAGGTTTGTCGAGAATGCCATAAGAGTCATAATCGCCTGTTACACGAAGTGCTTGCTCAGTCGCAAAATACCTACCCAGCGAAGGAAATCGGTCGCAGCGGGGAGGGCAGCAGCGCGCGCGGGGGCAACGCAGCGGACGCGAGGAACGGAAGTGCTTATGCTGGAAAACAAGTTCAAAGTAGCACACACGTGTCAGTCCAAGATGACCCCTGCGAAGTTTTGTTACCGACGGCCATGATAAAGGTACAAGCTGCTGATGGTTCATACCATGTCATGCGGGCCCTCTTAGATCAAGGTTCGCAGACGTCTTTAATAAGCGAGCGAGCAGCCCAGCTTCTGAAAATACCTCGACGGAGATGCAAAGGTGTAATATCTGGAGTAGGAGAGAAGGATAGCAACTGTAAGGGGATGATTACTATTAAATGTTTTTCATTAACTTGCGATTACACTTTCGAAACAGATGCTCTTATTATGAAGAGTTTAATTAAAAATTTGCCTTCTAGCATGTTCTCTAAACCGAATTGGTCATACCTCGATCAAATAAAATTAGCGGATCCAGAATTCTTTAGCAGTCGTCCGGTAGAAATATTATTAGGAGCGGATATTTATTCCACCATTTTATTGGATGGTATTTGTAGAGGAGAGGCAACCCTACCGACTGCGCAGCAGACTCAGCTTGGTTGGATTTTAAGCGGGAATGTTAAAACGTTTCAATGTAATGTAGTTATTAACAACCTTGATGAAATACAAAAATTTTGGGAAATCGAAGATATAAAGGATGCGTCGGAATTATCATTAGAGGATGAGCAATGCTTAAAATTTTATAAGGATACTACAACTAGGAGAGAGGATGGACGATACGAAGTAAGATTGCCATTGAAACCAGGCTACGAGGAAAAGTTAGGAGAATCAAAATCAAAGGCTATTGCTCAATTTTGTCAATTAGAGAAGAAAATTAATAAACAACCGGAAACTTTAGAATCATATAAATTATTTATACACGAGTATTTGGAATTAGGGCACATGACAACAGCGAGCGGTAATTCAACACCTAATTGTTACCTACCGCATCACTGTGTGCGTCGTGAAGACTCTACTACTACGAAGTTACGGGTCGTTTTTAATGCATCGGCAATAACCTCCAGTTGTATGAGTTTAAATGATTTAATGTTTAGGGGACCAAATTTACAACATGACCTTCAAGATCTCATTATTAAGTGGAGACAGTACAAGTATGCGTACACAGTTGACTTAGAGAAAATGTTTAGGCAGATTTGGCTGCACCCAGAGGATCAAAACCTACAGAAAATTATTTGGAGAGATAGTCATCGAGATCGTTTAAGAGAGTATCAATTAGCCACGGTCACATATGGTACAAAGGCTGCACCGTTCCTGGCTATGATGACATTAAAACAGTTAGCTCACGACGAAAAATTAAATTATTTAGAGAGTTTGGCACCTGAGGTATTAGAAAACTCATTTTATATGGACGATTTGGTACATGGTTCTCACACTCCAGAGGAAGCAAAAGGGTTGCAAGCGGATTTAATTAATATTTTAAGTTCAGGAGGTTTCAATATTAGAAAATGGAAGTCTAACCTGCCAGAGATGCTAGAAGGAGTAAATAGTGATAGCCCTACCCAAGGATATGACTTCAAGCAAGCGGAGTCAGCCAAAACTTTAGGCCTGAGATGGAATCCTGGTGCGGACCAGTTCACGTTTCAATTGCAAATACCTTTGACGACAGCAAGACCAACTAAGAGGTCACTTTTATCGGATACCTCAAAGTTATTTGATCCATTAGGATGGTTATCACCAGTTACTATTAAATTAAAAATATTGTTCCAAGATGTCTGGAAGGCCAATATAGCATGGGATGATCAATTTACCTATTGATTTATGGAACGAATGGGAACGTATTAAGATGGATTTAAGAGATATTGATTTATGTTCGGTTCCTAGGTGGTTTAAGACACACCGTGATGATCATATCGAGTTACACGGTTTTTGTGATGCGTCTATTAAGGCTTACGCAGGCGTAGTTTACATAAAAGTTATTAGAAAAGATGCGATTCCTTCAGTTATATTGGTTGCTGGAAAAGCACGACTAGTGCCAGCAAGTAAAACCATATCGCTTCCGAGACTGGAACTGTGTGGAGCTCTTTTACTTGCGAGGTTAATGGCAAAGATTAAGAGATGCCTTAGTACATTTAATACCAAAATATATGGTTGGGTGGATTCGATGGTGGTACTGGGTTGGCTAAATGGCGACGTAAACCGCTGGAAACCATTCGTCGCGAACCGTGTAAGACAGATTACAGAAGTAATGTCAGCTAATAACTGGCAGTATGTGACATCAACGGAAAACCCAGCTGATTGCGCCAGTAGAGGTCTCACAGCGTGTCAACTTAAGGAACACGAGTTATGGTGGACGGGACCTACCTGGCTAGCCACATACACACCTGAAAATAAAAATCAATTATATTTTACAAATGAAGAAGCGAAAAAGATTAAACAAACTAATGTTGTATTATCAAATTAATAAATTAAGTGCAGTTAAATTTTAGTTTAGTTAGAATTTAGAATCATTTCATAATGCCCTTCACCTTGTTATATCATAATTAACCAAACCATCGGGTGCATGCTAGATTTAAGAATATTGTTTCACCTTGTTAGTTTAAGTTCACAGGGTCGTTTCATCTACTAATCTCATCTTTTGCCCCCGGGAGCATGTACGGGCTACGCGCGTACAATTGCAACGATCAGCGATTTACGCCGATCGCTAATTTATTTAATACCTATGTTATTTTAGTGAACTGCAGTGACTTACCGTCTCTCGTCGCATACGGTCATTAAGAGTACCGCGTCATTCCACTCATATTTAGTTAATTTAGTTTATATTCCATTAAGACGGAATTATAGATTTTTACTTAAAATTTCTCTTTTATTTATTACTTTATAATAATTACGGTTCAAACCCGTACAAGTACATTATACCACACATTCGCTTAAATGTCTCCAAAGTTTATTGCCCTTAAAAACTAAAATTTCTCGAGCCCAAACACTTATTCTACCGATAATAGATTATGCTGACGCCTCTGTTATTTAGATGCAAAGGAGGAGCTTTTAAATAAACTTGAGCGCTTGTAAAATGTATGCATGCGATGTATATTTGGACTTCGAAAATTCGACCATATTTCCCATCTTCGCAATGATCTCAAGTGGCTCCCAATTCGCTTTCGCAGAAATGTGTGTAAATTTTAAATATTTTTTTTTATTTTTATTGACTTTTAATTCAATAATAATTAAGCCAATTGACTATAAAAGCTGGTGTCGACACAAAAGTACCTATCTCAATTGATTTAGTAGACACATACCGTAATTAGTACCGATAGTAAGATTAATACTATGACAAAGACAAAGACAAATGATTTATTTGCACAAATATGGGTATTACAAAAGTTGTTTTATACATTTAATAATCCGCCATATTTACCTCAGTAAGGTATGCAAATATTATATTATAGGTATATTATTAATAAATAAAAGTACTGACTAAAATCTAACTTAGAAATTTTAATTTATTTAAGTATTTAATTAACTAATCATATTAATTTATATTTATCCCATATTTGCGTTTTTTTTTTAAATTGTTTTTGGTAATTATTTATACGGTATTTTATCGGCGTCATCGGCTTTGGGCACCCAATTACCTGGGTTTTTATACACTGAGAGGAAAAAAAAGCCGGCGGAAAAAAAAACCTCCCAGGTTTTTAATCCCGTATTCCCGAATTAAACGAAGTTAAAGTTCATCGTTTAGAAATTCAGAAACCGAATAGTACGCTTTTGTAAATAAGAACGTTTTAAGTGCTCGTTTAAAATCACAATTTGTTTTAGATTTGAGGGATTCAGGTAAATTATTATATATTTTTGGTCCCAAATTATTATATATGTTTGGTGATGTCTATGATAAAAAGAACATTACTATTGTAACTGGCTGCTAACTCTGAGGCAAGCCAAATCAACTGAGCCTTGTTTGGCGGGCAAGCGAACCTTTCCACCGAAACACAATATGATTGCAATGCGGCTCAAATTGGTGCAGCGAAGGTACTCGCCAGCTCGAACATGTAAGATCTACCTCTACTACTGTTACCGTGTACTCGTAGGTTGTATAAGTAAGTAGTTTTATTTTTATTTTTTATTTTTTATATGTAAACCGAACAAAAAGGCAGACGGGCCGCGTGATGTTAAGCGATCACCGTCGCCTATGGACACGGGCAACCCCAGGGGAGCCACCCGAGCATTGCCGGCTTTGGAGGAGTGCTTTTTTTACAGCTTTCTTGAAGAACCCCATGTTATAGTCCACTGGGAATGCCTCAGCTGGAAGGTTGTCCCATAACCTACACGTCCGTGGTAAAAAGGAATAGTTGACAAGACACGTCGCTACGACGTTAGTCTTCTTTCCTGTACGTTGTACATGTATCTGCTTGAGTATTAAAAGGTTTTTGAGAGAAAAATCTTACCAGGAGGCGTAGTGCTCCCATTGGTTCCTGGCCTCCTGCTGGTTCAGTTCCTTTGCAGACTTACGGCGGTACGCGTTGGCCTCTATCTGCTGCCGGAGATCCTCGCCATACTGGTGGTTTTTCTCCCGCTTTACACGCTCCTTCTCAACTTCTATGCCGTCTTTTTTCGCCAGCAGAGCGTCTGCCTGAGGATTCAAAGAAAATTTCGAAACATGCAATGTTACGTTTGGATTAAATGAGCGAAACAGAATGAAAAGATAGTGAACGATGAACGATGAAAACGATACTTTAATTTTGTGTCTTATTTATATTACAACAAGCCTTCCGCCAGCGGCATCGCCCGCGTGGACTCGTTTTATAGGTTCCCGTAGGATAGAACAATCCTATGTCCTTTCCCAAGGTCCACTGTATCTGCGTTCCAAATTTCGTTGAAATTGGTTCAGTAGTTTAAGTGTGAAAGAGTAGCAGACAGACAGACAGAGTTACTTTCGAATTTATAATATTAGTAGGGATTGATGATGATGCTAAATGGTAGTGCGAAGTTTGTTTACAACAAAAAGTAAAGAAAAGCAATGATAATGTCCTCATCATGCGGTACAGGTGATAATTGAAATGATTGTGCATTTGGCGATGGCAAGAGGTTATCTGGGGTTAAGGAAGAAAAAAGGACTAAAGAAATTTCCTTAATTCAGTCGTAGAAAGGTCGCAATTATTTTTGATGAACATAGCAATTTACGCATTACTGTAAGAAGTAAGTAATATATAGTGCGAGCCTTGTCTCATTATACAGCCTTACACCACACTATACTACATATAGGCGCTAGTCCAATTGTGACATTTTTTTCGATTATGGCATCGCAAACTCTGCATATTGCCAGCATCAAGTATAATTTTTGCATCAATTTTTATTCCAGTTTCGTGATTGATTTTGTTTTATAAAGTTGAAAAAGGACCCGATTTAACACGTTACATTAATAATAAAGTAAACCATACAATAAGTACCAATCTACAGAAAAAAAAGTATTGGTCGAATATAAACATTAGCGCTGTCATCAGTACTCTTATGTTATGACATATGAATGACAAGTATAGCGATAATATTAACTGACATTACTTGTCTTTATAGGGATTGAAAAACACTGGAGTTACAAGGATAGTAATGCAACAACAAAAGCAGTAGGTAGCCCGAACAAAAAGTGAAACCAGAAGCTTTTTGGCTTAATGTCTGTAGTACCTTTATGGTAGTGACACAACTTTTTATCCTTACTTTAAGTCCATTAAAGGAGTCTTTACAACATGATGACTGTACAGGAATATAAATTTAGAGTGTTCAGAGATAATTTTGGAAATTTTGAAACAATTAAGTAATTGAGATTTCTTCTATGGAACCATCACAAACATTTTACCGGGTTTTCGAATACTCTCTGACTGTTAAATGTCATGGTTATTTCGTAAAAATGTCAATTTCTCTTATAGATTCAGAGTTGGGAATCACCATAACATATATATGACTATATGTATATATATGGCTGGCTGGCTGCAACCCTTTTTGCGTCCCATTGCTGGGCACGGATCTCTCCCCATTATTGGGGAGGCCTGGAGCTTACTCCACCACGCTGCTCCAATGCGGGTCCAGATAGTGCCTTGAATTTCAACATGGAATTTTAAAAAGGCGACACTTATATGACAATACCTTAGTATTCATGACTGTATTACTCTAAGTTAATGTCTCTAGCACGAAGCGCGCATGGCCCGGCGGTTAGCGTAGAACGCAAACGATCTATGCAACTAAGCGAAACGGGCGCGGTCGGGTGTGAGATGGGTGACCGCTAGTGGCAAAAAATTTCATGCGCGTTTCCGTGCTTCGGAGGGCACGTTAAGCCGTCGGTCCCGGTCGTTGTCGATAGATAACAGTCGTTAAACCTTGTCGGAGGCCTTATGGGCGGTTTGAAAACATCCGACAGCGGGTTGGCCACTAACCCGCATCTCCACCAACCCGCATTGGAGCAGCGTGGTGGAGTAAGCTCCAGGCCTCCCCAATAATGGGGAGAGACCCGTGCCCAGCAGTGGGACGCAAAAAGGGTTGCAGCCAATGTCTCTAGTACCAGATACGAAGATGTATTACTTGTACCATCAATGGTAATACTAACATTAAGCCTTCATGATGACACACACGAAGCCTTGGTATATTTCATTGTACCTGCACTTCAGGGTCGTTTGGTGTCACCTGAAGACTTCAGCTGGAGTTCTACGCCTTCACCACTCCTTTGGATGACTAGAAGGGGACCCATCCGTGGGATGGTTGAATTGTCCCTTATATCCTTTATCCAATGTCCTATTATCGTTGACCGAACACAAAAACACAGTTTATTGCTCATACATGCATCGATATAGCATAGTATACTTGATATATATATATATAAAATAGTATAGATGTAAATTAATTAAGTCATAGGCAACTTATGGATTGAATTGAATTTTGAATTCGCGCTGGATAAATTGTTGTTTTGGTTAAAGGAATAAGACATACGCTTTGATTTTGGTTCGCTTCTTGAATTGGTTTTGTGGACTGTTGTTTTGGCTTAAAATAATTTAAGTTAATTCCCTTTGACCACGCGGGCGAAACCGCGGGTAAAAAGCTAGTAACGTGAATAAAGTTGTTAGATATATTATGTCGCAGCCAGCTGGTTAAATCAGCCATTCAGTTGACAGGCTAGCCCGTTAATTAAACGCCGGCATTAAATTGAATGCCTAGGATGATAGCTTATTGAACTAGGACCACTCAACGTTCAACTAGTCGGCTTATTGTAAGCTAGCCCTTTGAAGATGGCTGACGTAAAATTGATAAAAATTTAGTTAATTTTCTTTTTACTGCGGGGTTAGTTGTCACTAAAACAAATATGGCGTCAGATAGCTCGCAAAGCAAGCAATGCTTTTGTGTTTCTTGAACTAAAAGTATGTTTTTTGTTAAAAAAATGTGTGACAACATGCATGTGCCTAATATTACGTCACCAGCTACAAGTTCTCAAGTAGTTAGAAGTATTAGAAGTTTTAAATTTAATTTATATTCAAATTTAATTTTTAGTATTAGCTTCCTTTTATATGTCAAGTAATCATTTAATAGGCGTATTTATGATCACGAGGGCCAAACATGTCGTTGGACGTTGCATTCAGCGGTTTGGCTAGTGGTCTTTTAGACACTTAATTGAAAGTCGGCGTTTAATTAACGGGCTTGCCTTTCAATTGAGTGGCTAATTTAACCAGATGGCTGCAACATATACACCTATCCTATAACAAATCAATTTTAAACATTTACTCAATCGATAAATGTAATACAGGTCTGTAATACAGGTTTTATTTTCCTACATCAGGCACCAGGTTCTCACTACGTAAGGTTTAAGATCTATTATAATATATTACCTTGTTGTCATGTTACCTAAATTAAGACCTTATTGTGAGGACGAAATAAATGCGTTAAATGCGTTATAAATTTGAAAGCTGACCTGGTGCTCATAGCGAGCGCTCTCCTTGTGTATATGTCGAGCGTCCAGCTGTGAACGCTGTAGTTGGGTCGCACGACCAAACCTGGCCTCTTCGCGGAACGTGTCCTGCTTGTGTTTCTCTGCTACTTCGTCTTGGGCGCTCTTCTCCAGGTACTCTTGTTCCTGGAGTAGCTGTATTATGTCCTTGCGCTCTTGACGGGCCGTCTGCAATGAAAGAACAAAATATATATTTATTTTATACTAGTGAAGGATATCCTGATGGACATCTCAATAAAAGAATAGTAATAAAGTATGCATGTATGTGCATATAACATGTATACGAAATTATACGGATTTTGCTGATTTACCTGATTGTACACATGAGATTTTGCAGTTGGCTGCAACCCTTTTTGCGTCCCACTGCTGGGCACGGGTCTCTCCCCATTATTGGGGAGGCCTGGAGCTTACTCCACCACGCTGCTCCAATGCGGGTTGGTGGAGATGCGGGTTAGTGGCCAACCCGCTGTCGGATGTTTTCAAACTGCCCATAAGGCCTCCGACTAGGTTTAACGACTGTTATCTATCGACAACAACCGGGACCGACGGCTTAACGTGCCCTCCGAAGCACTGAAACACGCATGAATTTTTTTGCCACTAGCGGTCACCCATCTCACACCCGACCGTGCCCGTTTGACTCAGCTGCATAGATCGCTTGCGTTCTACGCTAGCCGCCAGGCCATGCGCGCTTCGTCATGCCATGCCAAGAGCAACGATGACTTCGCGTCAACGTGACGTCAACGTTGCGGTTTTTGGCAACCGGGCGGGAGCGGGGCTATGGCCATCGTCCAATCGCATCATGGGTTGATTACCATTACGTATGCTTTAAAAGCAACGTCAACGTCACTTTTACGCAGCAACAATGGCAAAGAAACGCCAACGCTCGACGCACGTAATAAGTCAGTGGGATAACGGCCTAAAAGATTATATATAATCTTATTTAAAAAAGTTCGAGTTGCCTCATTAAAATTTCACATTTCTATACTTCGTATAACATATCGCACCCTTAATCCAACACTGGCACTAAGTCAAAAATACAAATTGTGCAGTAGACGTATTTAAACATTTTAAGTGTGCAGAAATGTAAGTTAGAATAAACGTAAGTTAGAATTAATAATCGTTTACAGCAGCAAAGCTATTCCAATTTGAAGTGTGCGTGTCCAATAATTACTTACAAATTTATTTGTATTTTTCTTGTTATTATTTATTTAGTGCTTTTTTTCATGTAAATATATTTAAGTCACACTTTTCTATCAAAAAGTTCATTTTTATTTTTTATTAGTGCCATTTTGTTTTAAGTTTATAAAGAAATAATAGAAAAATATTTTTGTATTCTTTCATCTGCAATAAATTTTTATTTGAAGTTTGGTTAAGTCTAGTAAAATAAAACACAAAGATACATAAAGCAACACTTATAATGGAAGAAAAAATTCGTCAGTAACAAAATTTAGAAATCGACTCTCGCAATGGTATCGTTAAACTCAAAAACGTAATACAGTAAAAAATTATGCTGCCTATAGGAATACATAATGTTATAATAATAAAGATACATATCAATTTAACATAAACACAACGACAATCAAATGCACTGTTAATAAAAATATTCTGTAAATAGATCCTATTGTTAGTCAGTCTTTCCACTATAAACGTAATAATCTAATAGTACTGCACCGCTATCTGATTACAAAGAGATCAAAGGATAACAGATACTTAATTCAATCTTAATAAAAAAAGACATTTCAATTCCATTTTAAAAATGAAGGTGTGACTAACGAAACAATGTTGTTATAAAAGAAGTTTGCAGAGAAGAAGAAGAACGTAATATTCACAATAGTCTAATGCTAGATCACAAAGTGATCTTGCATACGTTTAACTTAGTCTTGTAGTAAAATGTAGATGTTGTGCACATAGGAAGAGGCAGAACTGCTTGCAAGTCATAACACGCTATCACATACTTTCTATCACCTTTTTTCTTATCTTCTTCTTGGAGAGGTCGATAGTTGCCGATTGTTACGCGTGGTATTCCTTTCTGGCTGTCGACGGTTAGAAGCCGAAGCAGGAGGTGTGTTTGATGTCGTGCTGACGTGAGAGTTCATGTCAGTCACCATCGATTGATGATGACTCTCGCCGTTGATGCTGTACGTTTGTATCGTGTTCCGAATGAGTTTCACTCGCACTTTGTGCTACATACAGGTTTATCAACATTTGCATTTTGTGAAGAGCTTGAACTAGAAGAACTGGAACTGGAAGAACTTGAGCTTGGAGAGTCAGATGAAGAACCACTTGATCTAGAAGACCTTGATCGCGGCTTGGTAATTCTTGGAACGGAAGATGTGAGGTAGACCTTTCTATTGGAATAATTTGATTAGATAACACTATTCTGACATTTCCGACAGAAAGATCTAATCAAATTATTCCAATAGAAAGGTCTACCTCACATCTTCTGTTCGAAGAAATCACCACATTGCTCTTCGTTCTTCTTATTTACGAGTGCTAGTATTAATATTAAGTTTTTGGGCGATATATTTAATCACCGTACAAGAAAAAGTAATGTGGGTTTAAAAATATTATTATTTTCATAAGGAAATATCGACACGTTAAATCGAAAAAGCACAATTATAAGTAAAGGTAAAGTGTCATTAAGACAATAAAAGAAAGATCTCGTCTAATCTAGTATTATTTTTTAGTTTATATAATAGTGGAATAACGTCATTATACGTAAAACTACATTTCTGACATTTATTTTATATAATGAAAACCGAAATGTTTATTGGAAAGGCGTCACTATACGTAAAGATACACTTTTCTGTTAGAAACCCATAAAATTTTGTTAATGTAGATTATTCGAAAAGCGTCACTAAACATAAAATGACGTTTTGGAAACAAATTCCGAACACAACATTTAAATATCCTTAGAGCAACACTATCCCTATCATAACTATGTCATTATAGGAATAAAAAAAACGTACATACCTTATACAGCGGTGCGTCCTTTTTCGCATACGCACAGTTTAGGACTAAACCAGGGGGTAGATTTCGTTTAGTGTCGAAACGGTTAATAGCGACATCTAGGGCTTAAAGTAGGAATTAATAAATAGAAGTTAGTGCGAGGCGTTGCTCCTCGCTTTTTTAACAAGATGGCGTTAAAAACTGGTTTTACGAAAATTTTGTATAGTGACAGTATTGGATTAAGGGTGTGATATGTGTTGGCTGCAACCCTTTTTACGTCCCACTGCTGGGCACGGGTCTCTCCCCATTATTGGGGAGGCCTGGAGCTTACTCCACCACGCTGCTCCAATGCGGGTTGGTGGAGGACATAACATATGTGTGGCTCCAGGATTTTTGCAGATGTCATCTTGTCGGATGACGTGACTTTGACGCGACAGATAAGTAACGCCGATATTTCAAATAATAAAATACACTGTAGACTTAAAATATAAAAGATTTCATTTTATTATATTTTCATTCATTAAAATTTAAATTGTTCTTAATTACATAAATTTTCGACACCACAATCTTCTATAGCCTAGCCGGCGTGAACGTAGAAAAAAAAACGGACAAGTGCTGTCACTGAAAAGATTTAAGCACTATCATGGCGGCAGGTTTTTACATGTGCATATTTGCGGAGTTTTTCACTACATTATATTCTTTACTGTTGAACAAAAATAAAGTATACAAAATACTGTTTTCAGTATCAACATCTGGGACGAACACGATTCACCTTACCTTCAAATAATAAAATACTGTTCATTTTTGTAAAATACTGTGTATTTTCCTTCTCATACCTAAATATACCTACTTTAATTCTTCTGATAAAAATTGACAACCCTAGACGCATACAACGCTGACGGTATTAACCACGGAACATATTAAAAGAGGTAGAACGGCAATAATGCGCCGTTCGTATGAAAACTGGTGTCGCCGCTCAAGCCCCATCTTTCACATCTATTACATCTGTACTTAAATAAATACTAAGATTACGCATACATTTGCAATTTCAAATCTAGCCAATCTTAGCGCCGCACAATCACGCGATTCAAAATGAACGAATCACATCCAAGCACGCATATCGTAGCACGATCGCGTGTTTCTGTACAGATACGAGCGTTTGCTCAAATCCTTGGCGCGTCTGCCCCGCCCACATTTCCATTCTAACTTCTTTTAATATGTTCTGTGCTATTAACCACATTGTGATCCTTCCAGGCTGAGGTTGATATCTTGGAGAGCGACACAGTGAGCGTTGTATGCGTCCCGCCTAGCAGCACGTTAAGCGCGGACGCAAAGGACGAAGACACGAGGAGATCCTCGATTCACGAGGAGAAGTTTATATCTGTTAGTACAATCTTTCTGTCACATGTAATGCTTTACATGTACTTTGTAAATAAATAAATAAATAAATAAATAAATAATCCTCGGCGCCTCGGGGGCGGTCGCTGCCATCGGCGCGGCCTCCGAGCGACCGGCTACGACGGCTCATGAAGAAGGACCTCGTTTAACTCCTCGTATATAAAATTATATTCAAGTGTTAAATATTTCATACTGTTTAGTTATCCTCGGTATCCTCCTAACCGATAACAGTGATACTATAGTCCGTACATTATAGCTCCAAGATTTTGGCAGCTGTCGTCTTGTCGGGTGACGTGACTTTGACGCGGCGAGTAAATAATGTCAATATCACAAATGTTAAAAATGCACTAAAACATAAAAGATTTTATTTGATTATATTTTGATTAATTATTATATCAATTGTTCGCAACTACGTCAAGTTTAGACTCTTCAATCTTTTTTAGCCTAGTGGTCTAGAATTTAAGAACCATAAAACCACACGTGTGACAGTGAACGCTGTTCGTTGTTATATGTGATGGCCTATTTACTATGTTTAGGACATAAATTACAGGATAGTAACTATTATTTCACTTCACCAACCCGCATTGGAGCAGCGTGGAGAAGTAAGCTCCAGGCCTCCCCAATAATGGGGAGAGACCCGTGCCAGGCAGTGGGGCGTAAAGAGGGTTGCAGCCAACTATTATTTGGATTATGATTTCTCTTACTAACAGAAAAACAATACTTATTATACGGTAATAAAAAATGCATCGCGGACTATTCAATTCTTTATTCTGTAACATAGATCCATTAATCGACAGCGGCCGTCACTGTCATTTCATATCTAGCATTTCTGTTGTCACTTTTCATCTTTTTTTTTTGACGTGATAACGTCTTTAAAATCGTTTTAGTCGGGTGACATGTTCAGAAACTTGTGTCACACCAAAACCTCACGAGCGCGATCGCAGGTATAACGAGAGAGAGACGGACCGATCTCCCGTCTCATCTCGAGCGCTGCCAGTCATTCCGTGAAACTTGTCACGCGGAGTCCTCACGAGCGGAGGCTGGCATAGCGTTCGAGTGAGTGGACCGATCTTCCGTCTCTCTCACTCTAGCGGCATACAAACGAATGGAGATTTTCTCGTGCGGACGTTATCACGTAAACATCTCGATCGTAAACCTACTTTACAAACAATTTTTTTTTTCAATTATGGCATCGCAAACTCTGTGCATACTGCCAGCGTCAAGTATAATTTTTGCATCAAGTTTTTGCCAGTTTCAATGAAACTGGACGAAGTAATAACAAAGTCAGTAAGTAAGTCGTCAGTAATCAGTCAGACTAGTCAGTCCAACATTCAAGTAAAGCGATGGCTACTTTACTAGAACGTGTCCGATCGAATTTTGGAGGCAAGCTGAATAAACATATTTAGCACTGTTATTCTATTTCACAAACACTAGTGTACTATAATTAACCTATATCAAACAAAATGCCATCAACTTTATACGATATAACGCAAAAATACACAAAGAAAATGAAAATAAAACAAGAGCACAATATGTGTTTTTCGACTTCCCGCCAAAACTCTTTTCATCTTTATTGTTTGTATTTTATGCTTTCTGTCGTATATTAGTATTGTATATGAGGGTATTTTAAAAATAAATCAGTGTCAAACCAACTTGTGTGCGTTTCACTACATGGTGGCAGCGGTGTCGTATTATTGCAAATTTTACCGGTAAATCTTCGAAAAAAGTTGTTTATTAGCAATAATAATTCCATATTTGAGTCCGGCAAATTGTTAGTTACGAGCCACAATGGAACACGCACGTCCTCCGGCGGAATTAACACTCGAGGGTGGTCCGGCCGCGCGGTCGGAATCATGGCGGCAATGGCGTAAGCTGTTCGAGGTGTTTCTGAAAGCGTCCGGAGTGAGAAAGGAGCCTAAGGAAGTGCAGGCTAGCTTGTTGGTGAACCTCATTGGACCGGCTGGATACGATGTTTATTCCACTTTCACGTTCGGGGAGGGCGAAAGCGAGGATGACATCAAGTGCATACTACAAAAAAAGTTTGATAAACATTTTGGCGCTAAATCGAACATCACAGTGAGGCGGTACAAATTCTTTACGCGCAATCAGGATGATCAAGAAAATATCGATCAATACGTGACCGCCCTGCGACTGCTAAGTCAACAGTGCGATTTCGGTGATTTGCACGAGAGCCTCCTACGTGATAAAATCGTGTGTGGGATCGTCAACAATTCAGTCAGGGACCGCTTACTTCGCACGGATGAATTGACCTTGTCGAAGGCGATTCAAATATGTCAGGCGGCAGAGATAACTAAGGAAGAAAGTGTATGCATCGACGGTGCGTCGGAAGATGTGCAGGTAAATGCGGTGTCGAGGCTGGCCGGCGGCGGCGGCGGCGAGCGGCGAGCGGGCCGGCCAGCGCGCCGGTGGCGGGGCAGCTCGGCGCGTGCGGGCACCGCGGGCACAGCGCGCGACCGCTCGGGGCGAGGCGGCCCGGCGCGGGTCAGCGCGAGCGGTGCGGGCGGCCCCAGTGCCTGTGCTCGCTGCGGGAGCACGCGCTGCTACTCCGGAAACCGATGCCCAGCTCGTGATGCTGTTTGTTTTGTGTGTGACGAGACAGGCCATTTTTCGCGAGTGTGTAAGCGAAAGGAATCGGTGCGTAAAGTGTTAAATCTTACTGTAGATTCGGAATGTGATAGTGACAGTGTGTTGTATGTTATCACCATAGCCGAGGACGACAGACCGGGTGAGTCGTTAAAAGAATGGATTGAATATGTTACGTGTAACGGTAGTCGAATAATGCTAAAAGTAGATACAGGTTCAATGATTAATGTAATTTCAAAATGTAAGTTTTTGGATTTAGGGTTATCTGTTGGGCAGCTTAAACCGTTTAAAAAACGAGTTCAATCTTTTACTGAAAATCTTTTACCTATCATGGGGTCGTGTGATTTAACCGTTGTTTATAATAATCTGGGGGCACGGAGTGCCCCCGACAAGTCGAGCGCAAAGCAACACTGCCGTACCATCCTTTACTGGAACCATTTCGCCGCATTTTCAGGCCCCTATTTGAGAACCTCTGGATAAGACCAGAGCGCTGAAATTTTCATCATCCAGTAAGCTATAATCACATACTTAAAATCCAAAATTTCAAGTCTGTAGGTCATTTAGTTCCGAAGTTAAGCGAAAGCAAAGTTTCGCATTTACGACACTCACTCACTCATGGATCATCAAAATAGAACTAGTACTTCCCATAAACTCAGAGAGCTGAAATTTGGTACAGAGTTAGGGTTTAATGGCCACATAAAGGGAAAACTATAAAAACTAGGATAACTAGGATTATTTAGTACTCTTGGTCCATCCTTTACTGGAACCATTTCGCTGCATTTTCAGGCCCCTATTAGAGAACTTTTGGATAAGACCAGAGCGCTGAAATTTTCATCATCCAGTAAGCTATAATCACATACTTAAAATCCAAAATTTCAAGTCTGTAAGTCATTTAGTACCGAAGTTAAGGGAAAGCAAAGTTTCGCATTTTTCGTCGCATTTACGACACTCACCTCACTCATAAAATCAAAATAGAACTAGTACTTCCCATAAACTTAGAGAGCTGAAATTTGGTACAGAGTTAGAGTTTAATGGCTACATAAAGGGAAAACTATAAAAACTAGGATAACTAGGATTATTTAGTACTCTTAGTCCATCCTTTACTGGAACCATTTCGCCGCATTTTCAGGCCCCTATTTGAGAACCTCTGGATAAGACCAGAGCGCTGAAATTTTCATCATCCAGTAAGCTATAATCACATACTTAAAATCCAAAATTTCAAGTCTGTAGGTCATTTAGTTCCGAAGTTAAGCGAAAGCAAAGTTTCGCATTTACGTCGCTTTTACGAGACTCACCTCACTCATAAAATCAAAATAGAACTAGTACTTCCCATAAACCCAGAGAGCTGAAATTTGGTACAGAGTTAGGGTTTAATGGCCACATAAAGGGAAAACTATAAAAACTAGGATAACTAGGATTATTTAGTAGGTACTCTTAGTTTTCCAGGTTTCATTTACAGTTAGGCAGTACTTCGAATCGCGTTCGTATTTATAAGTACTTTTCTAGTATTCTACATTTCGTTTATTTAGTTAGATATTACTTCGTTACGTTTAAAAATATCATTAATTTAGCTGTATTTCAGTACTAGGTAGGTGTCCGACCGTGCTTTAGCGGAGCGCAATTAAAATTGTAAGTTGTAATAGTTCTGCAATATCGGGCTAGATGGCGTTAGTAATGTACACTCTGAATCACGCTGTTCTGGGTAAATTGTTTAAAAGACCCAATGTATGAAAATTTTTAAAGCAATCGCAAATAAATCGGGCTTGAAGTCACATCCTTACTTCGACATCGAGAATAAGTGACCCGAAGTTTTTTCGAACCTCAACCCCCTCTCCTCGAGTCCTCCAGGAGGCAGGACAGTAGGTAATTCCTTTGGTAGAAAGTTCATTGATTTTATTATGTAAATATTAATTATATTAACACCTGTCTAATAATAAAGATAAAGAGTTAACGTTATGTTTATAATTTGTATAGATTGAGTAGGTTCAGTATTATTTCCTTTGAGTTTTTTTATTAAGATCTAATTTAATCTAGCCTATTACGTTCCAATGCTGGGCGAATGCCTCCCCTTCTGCTTTTAATACGCATATAAATAAAATTAAAGGAAAACTCTGGATAAGACAAGATTGGCTTTTATACTTATACTTACAAGTATACAAGAAGAAACAGTCGAACGATTAACTTTATTCTACTCGAACATTACATAGGTAAATTAAATAAACAAATTACACTAAAATATTAATTTCGCTCATTTGGTCAAAATATAATGCATTGGACTAAGAGTGGCGGTGATAGTGAGGTCGCTAGATGGCGCTGACTGTATTTTAAAACGCGCTTGCGGCCGCGTTACAGTCGACTCGTTTACGACATTCTTCTACTGCGCTTGAAAACGTTTGCTATGGATTAGGAGGGATTATTTGCATTTTGTTGATTTCGCTTATTATTTCGTGAGGTTTGCTAAGGTTTAGGGCATGCATCAATGCGAAATACCTAATCACAAGCCACGCCTCTACCCTGCGGCGGGGTGATGTTCTCCTTGCGGGGATTCGCCATCTATCGGTGACTTTAAGTAAAAATAAGTTGATTTCTAAATTACGAGCCAGCGTCACCTAGCGGAACAACGAAGAAGCTCTTATACAACGAAGAAGCTCAAATAACTGTCTTGCAACAATGTCATTTAGTAACAAAATTTTGAACAAATACGTATAATATATCAGCAACGTACAGTACTTAAACATTGCAAAAAATACGAATGTACAGCTTCGACTGTTCTACGATTGTATACAGTGGGCCGCAGCTCATATGTAAAATTATAAATAAAGTAAAAAAATCGATACTTAAAATAAATTCACAATTTTGTTCACTTTTTTAATGAATCAGAAACGGAAAAACGTTTTCACTGTAAAAAAAATATTTGTGGTTGAGGACTAATTTTACAAAAACTGTATAAGTGGGAATCGAACCCAGAACACTCCTACGAAATGCACGAGATTTTATTACGAGCTACGCTCACTACTTCACTAAAAGTGAAATAAAGGATCAGTATGGCTACACATTACCTACGTAAGGATTTCTCGTTGTCGTGTCGTTGTCGTTGTAGTGTAATTGTAGGTTTTTATTTATGAAACAAAATTGATTACGGTGTAAAAAAAATAAACACCTAAAGTATATAATGAATCATAGCTTTGTACCTAGGTTACTTACGTACTTTTCTTTTGTTCATGTAGACTTCTTTCGGCCGTAAGAATTTCAAATATTTATGTTTTCAGTCTGTCTTTTTATAAGCTTTTTAATGTAAAAATTATTTGTAATTTTAAAATAGTAAAAAAAAAACAAATTTATATAATATAAAAAACATATGCTACGCTGGGGATCGAACCTGAGTCGTATTGCAAACGTGAGTGAAACAAGACTTCAAAAACTTGACTACAGACGCTACTTTCCAAATCGTGAAATAAGGACCAAGTGTGACTACCGAGTAACCTAAATATTCTTTGCTCATAAATAGATAGCTAGCCTAAAATAAAATATATTACGAAAAAAATTATTGTAAATAGATTATCGATATATCGGGTATTGTTTCTTTTTACTTACCTTTTTTCTTCGTTCATATAAGCTATTTGCTGTCGTTTGAATTGTAAATATTTCCGTTTTGATAATTTATTTTTACTTTTATTTCCCATTTTCTAAACTTTAAAATTACCTAATTCTTACTAAAAATAATAACTTATACCTAATACTTACTTACTAAGAAACAAAATATATTTTCAAAAACTAAACAAAATGAAATAAAATTTGAAATTTTCGTATTTCGCGAGCGATACGGGCATAAAAAGTACGCGTCCATCGTTGACAGTGGTCACGGGTGGTATCATGGTGGGATGGGATGGGAGTGGCGAAGAGAAGAGAGAGACTGATGGCATGCGTTACTTCAGCGGCCAGCGCTCGCGAGGAAAAGAAAGCATCATCTTATTTTGAATGTCGTAAGCGCCAAATCGAAAAACATTTTTCGTTAAAAAACTAAAACAAAACATAGAAAACTGTTTGCATAGAAAGCTTTATAATAATATTAGCTTGTTGTAAAAAATAATGATAAATACTTACATTCAAACTCGTTTTGACATAAAATGATAAAAATTGAAAATATTGTCCTAATTTTGAAAACTAATTCTATCGAGAAAATTTTATGGCATCGTGTTTTCTGTTGCATAAAAATTTAGTAAATATAATGAAAATTCAGATTAAGTATGTAAAAACTATTCTCCAGTCGTTTCTACAAAATGAAACATATTCAATTACAATACTCCTTTTTTATGCATGCCCTTAATTAGCAGGTTGTTATTATAACAATTCTAAGATTTTAATAGGTATCTATGTTAGGAATATTCTGATTAGTGACGTATTACTGATTATTACTTAATTATTAGATTTGAAAGAAGTTTTGATTGAATGCTTTATTTAATTGTTACTTATTTAGTATTTATTGTTACTTATTTAGTATTTATCAGGCATGGTGGGCATCGAAACATTGGAGCTCCGACGTAAGTGTGCTCTAATGCTTCACTATTACATTACATGCTGCTAAATAATAAAGTGGACAATCCATCCGCTTTAGCTCGCTGTTCACTCGCGGTCCCGGGGCGGGGGCGGCGGCGCGCGGCGCGGCTGCTGGCGGGCCCGCCCGCGCGCACGCAGACCGCGCGGCACGCTCCCACCGCACAGGCCATACGTTTGCTTAATGCTGTTATCACTCATGAACCAGAACTCGACCTATTCTATACGTCCACTAATAAGTTTATATTTTATTGTGCTAAAATTGTATCAATACATAATCTTTGATAATTATTTGTTTTTAATAAATTTTAATTCAATTAATAATAATTGAAATCTAATTAAATTCTTAAATTTTATGTTAAATAATAATTAATTTAATTTGTAATACAATATAATTGCTTATGTACTATTTTATAATATTTGTGTTTAATATGATTAATATTGTAGTTCTTCAATAATATTTTTATAATGTAATAATGTTAGCTGGTAGTGCGATTTGGCATCGCTGTAAGCGCTACAAGCAATTGTTGTGAATAATAAATAAATAAATAAATAGTACTCTTAGTTTTCTAGGTTTAATTTACAGTTCGGCAGTACTTCGAATAAAAAGAAAAAAACTGTGTCAAATAAGAAAATCTAATAAAATAAATCAATATGCCCACGTTTCTACAAAAAGAAGTGAAATCCCACCAAAACATTCTGTAAAAAACTAGCCAAGTCTCGATGGAGCTGCTTGTTTATCTCTAAAAAGTAATGAAATCTAGAGAAAGTCGTGCCAAGTCTAAGGTTCCTTACTGCGATTTCTTTATTATTATGGTTAATGTTGTGTGACTTGGCCGTTGAAGGATACACCAGTGTTATTTTATGTTAGATCGGTGGTCGATTTGACGCTCCAAAAAGAAGTAAGCAGAAGTCAGCATTCTCAATGCTGAATGCATGTGTTGCACAATCAACAACAGCCTAAAATGAGACACTAGCGTCCAATTACCAATACCAGTATGGGCTATTATCTCGCTTAACAAACATAGGTAGTTACAACAGATATAACATTACGTGTAAACAAAAATAATGTTCAACGGCCAAGTCACACAACGTTAACTATAATAATAAAGAAATCGCAGTAAGGAACCTTAGACTTGGCACGACTTTCTCTAGATTTCATTACTTTTTAGAGATAAACAAGCAGCTCCATCGAGACTTGGCTAGTTTTTTTACAGATAAAACTTACATTTTGCCGTTTGTTGTTGTGAACTTTAACTGTCAAAACGTATTAGGCTTAGCGGCATGTATAAAGATGGGATTGATAAGCCGTATAGATGAAATAAATATTGATAAATATTCGAATTTGTTTGAAGGGTTAGGAAAGCTACCGGGTAAATATAAAATTGTTGTAGATAATAACGTACGACCGGTTATGTCTCCCACTAGAAAGATACCGTTAGGGCTTAAAGATAAATTGTTAACAGAGTTAAACAGAATGGAAGGTCTCGGTGTAGTGAGAAAGGTCACGCATCCTACCGACTGGGTAAATGCAATCGTGTTAGTAGCTAAAAAAGACGGCAGCATTCGCGTATGTTTGGACCCTAGACCTCTGAACAAGGCAGTGCGGCGCGCGCAGTTCACGCTGCCCACGGTGAGCGAGGGCGGCGCGGCTGCAAGGCGCGCGTTTCTTCAGTGTGCTGGACGCTCGCTGCGGCTTCTGGATGGTGCAGCTGGACGACGCAAGCGCCGACCTCTGCACCTTTGGTACACCCTTTGGTCGGTATCAATTTTTGCGTTTACCGTACGGCATAAGTTGCGCACCCGAAATTTTTCACGCTAAATTACGGCAGCACTTTGAAGGGTTAGAAAGCGTATAATCATTTATTGATGATGTAGTAGTATGGGGAAGTTCCAAGGAGGAACACGATACCCGGCTGGAATCGTTGTTGCAACGTGCGCAACAAGTAGGTATTAAGTTTAATCGGGAAAAGTGTAGGTTCGGAGTTACAGAGATAGTTTATCTAGGGCATAAATTTGACTCAAACGGAATGAGAGCAGATGATTCTAAGATTAAGGCTATACTGGAAATGCCGCATCCAACAGATAGGAAATCGTTAGAACGGTTCTTAGGCATGATCAACTATTTATCCAAATTTATACAAAATTGCTCGGAGTATGTTAATGTACTTAGGTGTTTACTTAAGAAAGAAGTAGAATGGTCGTGGGACGTCCAGCATTCCGAGGCGGTTGAAACACTTAAACGTAAAGTGGCGAGTGCTCCTGTACTAGCGCTGTACTCTTTGAACGCGCCCGTGGTGCTGTCCGTGGACGCCAGCAGTGTCGCGCTCGGTGCCGTGCTGCTGCAAAATGACCGCCCCGTGGAGTTTGCCTCGCTAACGCTCACGGACACGCAAAGAAGATACGCTCAAATTGAGAAGGAGATGCTGGCGATAGTGTTTGCAGTGGAGCGTTTTAGGCAATACATTTATGGGAGATCTGACGTCACCATTCACACTGATCATAAGCCCCTGGAGTGCCTATTCGACAAACCATTAGTCGCGGTGCCGGCTCGACTACAGCGCATGATGATGCGAGTACAAGGTTTCGACGTCAAGGTCAAGTATGTGCCCGGCAAGTATATGTATATCGCGGACACGTTATCACGAGCTCCACTAAATGAACTGATGCCCGATCGGATATCCAAAGGTGTCAATCTGCAAGCATGTTTCGTGCTAGAGAATGTATCTTTTAGTGATGTGAAACTTCAATTAATTAAAAAGGAGACTGAGGACGATCTCGATTGCAAGCAATTAATTCGGTATATAAGAAACGGCTGGCCGAAGAATAGACTTGATGTAAGCGACAGAGTCTCCGTTTTTTGGCCCTACCGCGAACAACTTCATTGCATAGAAGGGATTATTTTCAAGGGAGATGCCGTGTTTATTCCCCGCGGTCTGCGCGACGAGATGTTAAAGCGGGTTCACGAGGGCCACCTGGGTATCGAACGCTGCAAGAGGCGCGCGCGAGAGGTGATGTTCTGGCCCGGCCTCGGAGACGATGTCGAGAGAGTGACACGACGCTGCACGCGCCGCGGCCGCGCCGGCAGCCGCTGCTACAGCACGCCGTGCCCGACTTGCCGTGGCACAAGCTGGGGTCAGACATCTTTGAATATCGAAGAAAAAAATATATTATTCTTGTTGATTATTTCTCAAATTATGTTGAAGTAGAAGAATTGACTGGCATGAGTACCCAGCAAACATTTTTGTCATATAATCAAACATTTATATGACCCTGAGTCTTATTAAAGTTATTTTACAGTATTTCTTTTAACTCTTCGTTATGTACTGGTGCATTATGTGTCCGAATAGTCTTATACCTTTTTTGTCGTATAATAATGTCATATAGACGTTTTTTCGATTTTTTTTTTACAATCGTCATATAATAGTGTCTACGACGACATCTATAAAACTTACTTAAACAACTTTTCGTCGTGTAAACGTTTGTGTAGTATAAACGTCATAATACTGTCAATTTTGTCATATAATTACCATTTAAATATCTGCTAAACGGATAATAATTGTTTAAACGTAGTATTTGTAACCATTATATATAATTCGAATATAAGTATTACGAGTGACCTCTATACATCCTAAAGTATCACAAACATGATAATACGACCGCTATTTAATTAATACTCATATTAAAGGTTTACGATAACCTTGTATACCACTTCCACCATTTTGAAATCAAATTTATCATATTTATTTAGGTACATCATGGATCTAAAAAAGTGGAAAAGTGTTAAAAGAAGTGGTGCATTCAAAAGAAAAGTTAAAAAAAATTATCATTCGCTTCAAGCACATACTTTAATACAAAGTAATAGAGCTCAAGCTGAGAGTGAGGAAAATGGGAAGGGTTCCGTATCACATTTAAATGCAAATTTAACCAACCAATTTAACCTAAATGTTACGAGTATACCCTGCAGTTCATTTGCCGAAGTTCAGGACTCTTGTTGATTTTCCGAAGTTGAAGACAGTTATTCATCGTCCGAAAATGAAGATAATGTTGATATAGAAGACACTTCAACCAAAAATGATGACTTCAGAGACCATTATAAAAAGTGGGCTATTGATTTTAATATTCCACAAGTTGCATTAAAGCAATTAAATATAATTCTGAACAAAAGAATGCCCTGCATAGTCCCTTTAGACCCGAGGACGCTTTTAAAAAGTAATAAAGATATACAAATAATTCTTATCGATGATGGTCATTACTGGAATAATGGTCTCATTGAATCTTTAAAGACGATTTTACAAAACCTAAATGATAAACCGAAATGTGTTTCGCCTGCAAGGGAAATAGGAAAAGTCTCTCAATTTTTAGTATGCTGTCAGATGCCAAAGGAAATACACAGGAGTGTTAGAAGCCTTAAAGACTTGTCACATTGGAAAGGTTCTGAGTTCCGTACTTCTGCACTATTTAAGTTTTGTGATATTAAAGAATGTCTTAGATAATGCAGCATATCACCATTTTCTGCTCTTTTTCTCAGCTGTAACTATTTGTACAAGCGAGACACATTTTCAACTTCTACCAGTCGCAGAAACAATGTTAAAGCAGTTCGTTGACAATTATGGCAAGTTTTATGGCCAAGAGTACATTACCAGCAATGTTCACAATTTAATACACGTAGTAGAAGAAGTAAAGAGATTTGGAAACTTGCAGAGCTTTAATGCTTATCCTTTTGAAAATAAATTGAGTTCAATAAAAAGAATTATCAGAAAAGGAAACCAGCCACTTCAGCAAATTGCTAATAGATTAATAGAGAGACAATATAATATTGAAGTAGAGAACTTAATAAATGATACTAATCATAACTACCCTACTATAAAAAGTTACAAATATGGAAGTAATCTTAAGACAGTTATTCAACTAGAATCCTTTATCCTTTCAACTGATAATGGAGATAAGTGGTTTTTGACTAACAACAACCACCTTGTTGAATTGCGTTCTGCTACTTGCAACGAGGGACGTATGCAGATAATTGGAAATCGAATTGAAAACTTAAGGAATGATGTTTTTGAAACGCCTATAAAATCTTCATATCTTAATATATTTATGATATATGAGAACCAAATTTCGCAAACTGAAGCCATACATAATATTACTGATATCAAGTGTAAGTTGGTTAGTGTTTCATACAACTCAAATATATATTTTGCTCCGCTTATTCATACATTTAAGAAATAAGTAATAAAAAATGCAGTAAAAATTGTTTAATTTTTTTTAATTATCCCCAGGAACGTAATTAACATTTCAATTTAGTCAAGTTAATAACCACGGCCATTTCAAATCTGCGTTTATCATTTCGAAGAAGTCCATCTTTGATAAAAACTTATCAACATCCGCATAATTATAGATCATTGTGGGGTTTACCTGAAACAAAAGTTACAGTAAGACTTAACTAAGTTCTAAGCCACGCAAATCCTTCTATTCTTAAAATATAAATTCTTTGAACTAAGTTAGCTAGGCGTTTATTATTTTATTATTGATCCCTAAATTAACTTTCATGGCGACACATTTACAATGAACTCGCAGTTTATAGGTCGGGAAGTTATATAGTTGTCATATAACGCAGTCACATAATAAATTATTAATAAAAATATGTGAAAACATTAAAATTTTAAAAGCGCATAAAAAAATTGTTACAAACTTACCTCACATTAATCAGTAAACTTGATTGCACAATGGTTTACAACTGATGAAATGGTTTTATCACCTCAAATAGCAGAAAAATTTCAATATTAACTCAGCTATCAAAAACACTGCTGAATTAAATTAATATTTTATACTTTTTCGTTCAATATAATCTTTAAATGACAATAACACAACGATTACATCATATAAAAGTCATATTGTGTGACACGAAGTCGAATACACGCCGCGACAGCTATCATTACATGACATGTAGTCAAATCGCCGACGTGTATATGACCACTATGCGACTAAGTAGGTATTTATATGACTGTTACACGAAACTCTTAGCGCCTTAAGTTGAATAAAATGGGCCCTTATGCCGTCGAGTAAACGTTCCTATGACATTTATACGATTATACTAAATAACATTAGTTTGCAGTGTTGCGATTGATACGGCAATTGCCGTAATATACGGCATTCCATGATGTTCTTTCAGATTTTACGGCATACGGCAGGCTTTTCATTACCGTATCAAGTAATACGGCAATTCAGCTTTGCGACAAATCACAATGGTAAATTATGAACAAAACGATTTTTAATCAGTAGGCTGATTGATTATGAAATGCAGCACGTAAAAACATAAATATACCTTTATCGATATCGACTTTTTTTCGCTTTTGTCATCTCTTAAATATTGATAATAGACAAAAATAGAATACTTGTGGAGTGTGGTTGTTTATGACAAGGGGAATTACCGTTTCGTCTTCATTTTATGATACTGACAAAGATAGCATGATACATGTTTAACGTGAATGAAAGAGATACTTATATTTTACGCTGTTTTTTATAGATATGCTGACATTTGGGTAGCAAAGCAAATCGAACTTTGGTCTGAGTAGTATTTACTATTGATTGTCACAATTGTCAGTAAATTGAACTTGGATTACGGTCGTGCTTGCATTTCTTTTTTAATTACTATAGTATTAAGTACTTATTGTTCTG
This sequence comes from Pyrgus malvae, assembly GCA_911387765.1. NCBI lineage: Eukaryota > Metazoa > Arthropoda > Insecta > Lepidoptera > Hesperiidae > Pyrgus > Pyrgus malvae. Next base: position 27,312,998 of record OU426950.1, on the reverse strand, counting down.
GTTCTGATCGATCTACACTTACAAGATGAGTGACACTGAAGGAGAAGGCCCTTCTACGCCAAAGAAAACTAGAAAAGGGAAACATATCAAACAAAAATATCGTCAGCAGTGGGAGAGTGAAGAATTTTTCAAAGACTGGATTGCTCCTGTTGATGATGATCCGTATAGAGCGAAGTGTACTAAGTGCGATGTGAAATTATCATGTGAACTTTCAACTCTGCGACGTCATGTGACGAATAGTACACATAAAAAAAAGACAATGGCTGCATCTTCTACAAAAACTTTAAGCTCTTACTTCAAATCACGCGAAAAGGACCAGGACGGCTTAGTCGTTGAGGCTGAAATCAAACTCGCGGGTTTCGTGGCTGAACATAATATATCATTTCTTGCAATGGATCATTTGTCGGACCTGTTAAAATCTTGCTTCCCCGATTCAAAAATAGCGGCTGATTTAGCCATGAAAAGAGACAAATGCACAGCAACTGTGAAAAATGTGATTGGTGAAAGTCAGAAAGAGTACTTAGAGAATATTTTGAGACACCAGAAATTTAGTGTACTTGCCGACGAGTCTACAGATATCGCATCCTGCAAAACAATATGCATTGTTGTCAGGTATTTTGATAAAAATTACAAGAAAATTATGACATGCTTATGGCAACTAGAGCCACTGCACGAGAAAACTGGCACAGGAGAAACGTCAACGTCACGAGGATGTACTGCTGAATCACTTTACTTAACCATTATTGAAACATTCACTCAGCGTAATGTGCCAATAGAAAATATTATCGGTTTTGCTTCAGACGGATGCAACGTGATGATGGGCGCTCACAACTCGGTTGCCAGTCGATTACGATCTGCTTTACCTGGTATACAAATAATAAAGTGCATCTGTCACTCCATGCATTTGTGCGCAAATGAAGCATGCAAAGAATTACCGCGACGTTGTGAAGATTTGGCGCGAAATGTCTACGCATTTTTTAAACATAGTGCCAAAAGACAGGCAGAGTACGTTGAATTTCAGATTTTTATGAATGCAAAAGTTCATAAATTGCTACATCCTTCCCAAACGCGATGGTTATCGCTATTATCTGTTGTCAATAGATTGTTAGAGCAATGGGACAGTTTGAAATTATTTTTTGCCCAAAAATGGCTTGAAGAACGCACCGTAGCTGCAGAGCTGATTTTTCGCGAATTACATGACGATTTTGTAAAATTATATATTTTGTTTTTACAATGGATATTGCCTAAATTTGTAAAATTAAATGAGTATTTTCAAGGATCGGAAGCTAGATTGATTGAACTTGACGATAACATGAAAATTCTTTACAAAGAGATCTTGCAATGTTATATGTCCAGAGATTATGTAAACCAGACTGAAATATGTTCTATAAACCCAGAAAATTCACAGCATTTTCTTCCCCAAATGTACATGGGTGTTAAAATCCTCACCGAAACTGAAAAACCAAATATTACAAACCAAAAAGACCTGCTAAATGAATTTAATACTCGGTGCCGAAAATTTTTAATAACGAGCTGCAACGAAATCCGAAAGAGGTACGATTTTTCAGATAAAGTACTTCCACTTCTTAAATATTTATCACCAGAAGAAGCTGTGCGTCAAAGTGCCAGAGAAACATTTCCGTCGTTGTTGCCACTGACCAAGCAATTGCCACGAATAGTGAGTGAATTGGAAATGCAACGAATTGATGATGAATGGAGGTTGCTACCAAACATAAACAAATTTACAGGATTAGAAATAGGCACATGGAAAGTACATGAATTTTGGGCAAATGTCCACGATGAGACAGAGTGCAAAACATTAGCAAATTTTGCGCTTGACGTATTATGTCTACCACATAGCAATGCAGACTGTGAACGAGTGTTCAGTGAAGTAAACAATATGAAAACAAAATCTAGAAATAAGTTGATAACATCCACTGTCAACGGAGCTCTACTAGCAAGACAAGCAGTTAAAAATCAAGGAGGTTGTACGAAATTTCAAGCGTCAAATGACATGTGTAAGAAAATGAAAAGTAAAGAAAAATATTCATTGCATAAAAAAGATAGTGAGGTTTTCGAATCAATTAGAAACCTATACGGTGAAGATATTACAGATAATAATATTATGTAACATATTTTCTAATTACTCGTAGAAATAAAGTATTTACGGCAATTTCATGTTTTTTTTTCATAAATACGGCAATTTTAGTTCTTAGATACGGCAGTTTCATTTTTTACCATCGCAACACTGTTAGTTTGCCACCATCACGTCTACTCAACGTCAAAAATGTTTATTGGGTAGTAATAAGGTGATTAATTTTATGAAAGCGCAATTTGCGCGACACGGGATACCGGCCGAGTTAGTGACAGACAACGGACCTGCTTACAGTTCAGTGGAATTTAAAAAGTTTATGCGGGACTGGGAAGTTCATCATGTGACGTCATCGCCGCACTATCCCCAATCGAACGGAAAAAGTGAAAGGACGGTCCAAACCATTAAAAACTTACTAAAGAAATGTATAGATTCGGGTGAAGATTTTAATATGAGTCTATTAAACTTCAGAGCTGCCCCACGAAATGGTATGGACTCTCCGGCGCAAATGCTTATGGGTAGGAGGTTGAAAACGAAGTTACCGATTACTGAAAATTTACTCCGGGATACGGTGGATAACACGAAAAATTATCGCACCCTTGTAACTCAAAGAATTAAGGATAAGCAACGGTACGATAAGTCCGCGAAAGCCTTAGACCCTATTTCGGTTGGTGATAAGGCGACGCTAGTACAGAATGGTTATAGGAAACCGGTTTCGATCGTAGCACGCGCATCGGAACCACGGTCATTTATAGTTGAAGACCACGATGGTCATCGCTTGCGGCGTACACGCGCACACCTAGTGGCGCGCGTAGCAGGCTCGCCGAGCAATGGAATGGGTGCACACCGTGCACAGCCGGTATCGCCACAAACGCCACCGATAAGTTTTACTAATACCGTGAGTAAAATAATTTCTTCTAGACGTAAAAGGATGTTAAAAAATAATTGCCAAAATATTGAAGTGACAACGAAATTAGGCTCTGAGAGTTGTAGTTTAGATAATTCTTCTAACAGTAATAATAGTGATACTAGATCTCCTTCACCGCCTTTTGTAACAGAGAGGTCTGGGGAAAGAACTGCACGAATGCTAAAAAATTTACTTTTTGGAACACCTAAAGAATTGTAAATGATACCTAAATAATTAAAATGTTTATATAATATTTCTTTATACTGGTATATTCATTGTAGTAGGTATATTACATTGTATATTATAAAACAAAACCTATTAATTTAAATATTTACTTTATATTGTGATTTAGGTGGTAGTTTAATGGTAACCTGTTAAGGCTCTTTATTTTTTAAGAAATAGTGTGTTAATTTTTTTTTCCTTTTTTTTTTTTTTTTTGAAAAGGGAAGGATGTCGTATATTAGTATTGTATATGAGGGTATTTTAAAAATAAATCAGTGTCAAACCAACTTGTGTGCGTTTCACTACACTTTCTTGTTGATATTGGATTTGTATGTATGCCTAACTGCCTAAAAGGCAAAGAAAACTGTGCTCACTGTGTGTGCTGAGAATTCGTTGTGAGTTTTGCAATAAATTATTTGATTATATGTTATCCTTAGTATTCTCGTAATCGGTACAGTAGTGATACTAGTGACGTTGATCGTGTCACATCTCTTTTAAGATCTTCCAAAACCCCGAAGCTAAATTGTACGGAGTATAAAAATTATGACGAAACAAAATTCTATAATTGAAATTTGAATCATTTGCGGTTAAAAACAACGCTATTTCACAAATAATGTTTAGCAACTGCTATGCAACTACCTACAATTTATGACAATGGTACATATTTTATATGAATTATATTATCAAATACCTCATCAGCGAATGTTTTCTGTCCCATTCTGTTAATCCGCTCCTCTCTGTCGCGCATCTTTTTCTCCCTTTCTACTTTACTGTCAACAAAAAAGTCACAATTAAAGAAAATTGAGCAACAATAATTTTGTGACTTCAAAGATTTTTTAGCATGTCCATAAGTATAGGTCGATTAACTTAACCTTAACCTTAACTTAACTCGTTACCACCCACACCAATATAATTTAATATATAATGACCTACTAAATAATGTTAATTCAGAAAAGAACCTATTTTTAGCATGAGACACACACATACACTTACACACACACGGAGAATCCTGGTGTGCCAAAATACAGGCCACAGCTTAATTTAGGCACCAAGTCTCTCATTAAATAACATATTAGGAAGATTTAAAACATAATGATATGTCATGAAAATGTGTGTTGATGTAGTATTTTTTTTAGTTTGAGTAAGTTCTTTATATTGCCACTAGTGATGTGTTGGATATTCGTATCCGTATCCGGGGATATCAGAGGGAAAAGATCCATATCCTTTCCATATCTGTGACTTTTATAACGGATCTTTTACGCATCTTTCTCCATATTATTTTTTAATAAATAAAAGTAATTCTACATAGGGTTATTTTAAATTCACTGAAACACTCTTAGGTTCATGTTACCATCACTATTAACAGCACCTTTTACTCAATCGAAATTTAAAAGAAATTAGTTACCATTCAAATGACCGATTAATTACTGATGTTAATTCATATTCATTTTACAGAAAATATTTTTTTTCTTTATTTTCTTAGCGTCTCCAGAACAAACGTTGTTGTTGATAGTGTTAATAACACGTTCCTAAGAGGTTTTCATGAAAAAAAATACATCTAAGTTATTAGGAAGCAGTGAAAACTATCGATTGAGTACGAAAGTTTCACAATCCGCATCCGTATCCAAATCCGCGGATCCTGCGACAAAATATCCGTATCTGCGGATCTACTTTGTTAACGATCCGGCACATCACTAGTTGCCACTCTCTGGAACTGGAACTGGTACTTACACCGCGTAGCTCCTGTCGCAGGCGGACTGCTGTTGCTCCTCTATCTTCCTCTCCTCTATAACGATCATCTCCTTCTGTTTCTGCTTGTGGGCCTCCCGGGCGTGCTGTGACGTCACCATCTCGTCGTACATCTTCACTGTCGCGTCACGCTTGTGTTGCCATTCTCTGAAAATATCACGAGCTTTGAAGTATGTAGGGTCAACTCTGTGACCTAATCAGTAGTATTTTTAAGTAATGTATGAAATAAATATAAATAAATAAAAATAAATAAATAAATAATAAAATATGTAAGAAATATTAATATTTTAGAGCTATATAAAAAGGATAATGACTATTTTGTATAAAAAAAATTAACTAGCCTATTCTTATACAAAGAAGTTTAGGGCTCCATCCTCTTGGTTACAATTTTATCATACTCTAAATTTTACTTTGGAACTTAAAAATTTATGACATAAATATCGATAAAACATCCCCGAAAATGTCCAAAATTATGGTCGACTGCATAGAAATCGAAAAGCAAGGAAGTGCCATTGGGGCGTAACTGTGTCCGCGCCACTTTGAGCAAAATGCTCAAATTGATGACCACAAAAGTACATGGAAATATGAACCTTATTTCATAGTTGTTAACGTATTTAATAGAACACGAGTTGTTAGCGGCATCTAGCGTCTAGAAGTGGTACTAGGTGGTGAATTTCTGATTGCTATGGCAAAATGTTTTAAGTGAAATTATTGTTAAACATAAATTAATCTTACGCCTGTAACTTTAAGATCGCATGTTGAATATCATTCATAGTGTTATTTATGGTTATACTGTCAAACTTTTTTTAAATTAGTGGCCAATGATACGAATCTTTTTTATGTATTGTAATGTGCACGGCTTTTGAAAATGTGTGTGTTTGGAGACACTGTTTCTGGTGCAAATAGCAGATTATAACATCTCTCTTGTTTTTAATTTGCTCTGTAGTCGGCTGCGTACTGACGTAACAGTAGAAATTGAAATGATGAGTTTCAATTTCTGTTCTCAGTCTGGGTGTTTGTGTTTATGTCTTTGTATGTGTCTATTATTTATTTTATTTACTCCTTACTTCTGATCCTCATCAGCGATGGTCCTCATGATGCCCTCTTGCATCTTCTTCTCTATGAGCGTGTCCTCATACTGGCACTGCTTCTGGCGTTGCTTGTTCACCAACTGCTGTTGCAAGTCCCGGGAGTATTGGGTGTTCTGCTCCAATTTTTCCTTCTCTTCTCGTTCGGTTTCCTCCATATCATTGTATAGCGCATTGAGCATCACTTGGTTGGCATGCCTTTCTTCTACCTAGAGTGATTGATAAGATAATGCTTGATGAGTATTTTAGAAATACAAAGATTTTGATGAATATTTGGATGCATAGAGTATTGTGAGTGGAAGACAGCGGAGGATTCTGTTATGGGCAGGCTCGGTCGCAGCCTTCAATTTTGGTGTCCCCTGTGACCCCCCCCCCCCCCCCGCGCCTGGTTATGGGTTATTTAATCCATTCATCTGTCACCTTTGGTAGTCACTGCTGTTGCTGATGTTAGCCTACCCTTACATACACCACTCCATCTGGTACGTTCGAAACACAATAAATTTGCGTCCAGTCACTGCAGAAATGCGAAACCTACATACTTAATCATTTCTAAGCTGTAAATGAATGAATGAAGCTGTGATAATTCCCCAATCAAAATATACAATCGTCCCAAATGTGTGTGTATTTTTTGTTTATTATCATAGAACCTAAGGTGATTAAATTATTATAGGAGTGATTGAATAAGATTGTTATACAAGGTGTGTGTGAGTGAAGAAAGAGTGAAAACATTTTTTTAAGCTGCCGTAACCTTGCGATCTGCCTCTTCTAGGCATTTAGCTGGTGGTTATGTGTTTATTTGGTGCTGTTGGCATAAATGGTATACGTTCAGTGACGTTTCCACATATTTTTAGTGAGATCTTATTCCTATGATGGGAGAAGGTCCCGAGACTCTCCTTTTTATGCGTTTAAATGTGCGATTGGGGTTCATTAGATTGCAAGCAAGTTCGTTTGAGCCAGCTAAGAAATGCGACTTTAAACTGTTAAAAGACTTACTTTCAAAAGTTTCATGGCATAACGTTTTAGAAGCCAAAGACATATCAATCGCTTGTTCTTATTTCTATGATAATATTTATAACATCTTTGACTTATGTATGCCAAAAAAGCGCCGCAACTCTAGGAAAGTCAGGCGATTTCGAAATTATACGTGATACACAGCGGAAAATAATTGCATAGTATTTGGAAAAAAACTAAATCCGATGATGATTATAAGCGTTTTTCAGACTTAAGAGCTGCTTTAAAAAATAGTATTGATGAAGCTTATAACAAGTACATAAAATCTATTGAACAAGATATCAAGTTCAATCCACGTAAGTTCTGGCATTATATATCGTGTTTACGTTCTAAGGGAGGATTTGAGCCGTCTGTGACTTACCAGGATGTCAAGTACTCAGGACCTAAAGCAGCGGAGGCGTTCGCGAGCTACTTTGCTTCTGTATTTTTACCTTGCCGTCCAGAATTAAACGCAGCTTGTCTCAAAATAGTCGGTCAGGTCAGGAACAGTAATCAGATTACCTTAAGCGAAATAACGCCTTCACTCGTTATCTCGGCTGTAACCAAACTTAAGCCGGGTAACTTTATTGGACCGGACAACCTTCCACCGTTTATTATTAAAGGTAACAAATACACAATGTGTGATCCACACTGCCATATATTCAATCTAGCCTTGAAAAATGGCATCTATCCCAAACAGTGGAAGGTTTCCCGAGTAACGCCTATACCTAAAGGTTTGAATAAAACTTCTGTAGATCAGTTCCGTCCCATAGCAATACTATCATTCCCGGCAAAAATCTTCGAAATCATTCTACATGATTCTATATATGCGCAGGTCGATCCATATCTATGCAACGAGCAACACGGTTTTAGACGCAAAAGATCTGTCGACACTAATCTGTTAACCCTTGTTGACTACATTTCGACTCGTCTAGATAGTAAATGCCAGGTTGACGCTCTGTACTTCGATTTCCGGAGGGCGTTTGATCGGGTCAATAATGACATCCTGCTGATGAAGATTGCAGCCAACGGTTTTTCAGAATCGAATCGATCAAAACGATCTTTGATCGATTTGATCGATTCGATTTGTTAGGCTTGGCATTTACGAATCTCAACCATATTTCACGCCTTCTGGTGTCAGCCAGGGGTCGATCCTAGGCCCTCTGCTTTTTCTGCTCATGATTAATGATCTTCCTTTGGTTGTCAAGCATGCTAAGTGCCTACTATATGCTGATGACCTTAAACTCTTTAAAGAGATAAGGTCTGAAGCCGATTGTGTAGCACTTCAGGAGGACATCAATGCCGTAATTCAATGGGGTATCCAGAATGAAATGGATTTGAATATGGAGAAATGTTACTGTATGACATTCGGGCGAATGAGACAGCCTATACACTTTAATTACAAGATTAACAACTTTATAGTGACACGAGTTAATACCGTAAAGGATTTAGGAGTCACATTCGACCAGAAACTCACTTTTCATGACCATATTATTAATTTATCAAAAGAATCTCACCGACGCCTGGGGTTTGTTCTAAGGAGTTCAAGGGATTTCAACTCTATTAGTACTATCAAGTTAATCTATAGCGCCCTAGTACGAACGAAACTAGAAACCGCCGTGGTTTGGAATCCGTATGAGAATACATACACACTCATGCTAGAAAAGGTCCAAAAAGCCTTTCTGCGATACTTATATAAACGCGCATACGGATATTACCCATACCTATATCCAACTACTGCCGTGACGACTGCCGTGGCGCAAAGGTTACCATGTCGGATTGCCATTCGAGGGGTCCCGGGTTCGATTCCCGGCGAAACAGGGATTTGAATGACGAGTTTAAATTTCTGTTCTCGGTCTGGGTGTTTGTGTTCCGATCTTTGTATGTGTCCATGGTACCCACGACACAGGGTATTAATTACCTGAATGGACGGATATGTTGTTAAAATGTCAGATGTTCTGCGAGCGAGAATTATAAATGAGTTTGCCTTAATTAACGTAATTGGTATTTACCCGTGTTAATTAAGTTAATAAATAAATAAAGAGCCAGTATTGTTTGCGAGTCTGTTCACTCAAAACTTATTGTTTTGTGATGATGTGTTTCTTCCACGCTAGGCGTCTACTAAGTAAATACCAAAGTATCGCACTTACTCGGCCTGAGGGATTTGTGTTTCGTTTAGTACGACGGTAGGGCATGTGTTATGTCTGAGGGTGAAAGTTACATGTACTGACTTTGTTTTTTTAGGTTTTACTCTCCAGTCTTTTAGCCAAGTTGAAACTGAAATTAGGTTTTCTTGTAGCATTTCTGATGCTGTAACTAGATTTTCATGGGTTGCAATAAGTGCTGTATCATCGGCAAAAGTTCCCACGAGGATATTCTCAGATGTTGGCAAGTCGGAGGTGTAAATTGAATAGAGGACTGGGCCCATTACGCTACCTTGAGGGACACCTGCGTTAATTTTATAAAGGTTTGTTCTGTCTTCTCTGTGTTTTACATAAAAATGTCTATTTTCAGGATATGAATTTATAAGGTGGAAGTAATTTATAGGTAACGCTTGCAGAATCGTGCACAATAGACCCTCGTGCCTCGCGCAATCAAACGCCTGGGATATATCTAAAAAAGTTGCACTGCAATTTTTTTGTGTTCAACTGCATCGTTTGTTCTCTCAAGCAATTGGTGGACCTGTTGAATGGTTCCATGTGCTTCACGGAAACCAAACTGGTGATTGGAATGAGTTCGGGTTTAGACAGTTCGGGTGCCAAACGTTTCTAAATAAGTATTTCCATTATCTTTGATGGTACAGGCAATAAGTTTATAGGACGGTAAGATGAGATATATTCTGGTTTCTTGCCAGGTTTAGGAATGAGAATAATGTCAGCTACTTTCCATTGAGCAGGCATGAATTGTCACAGCAGAATAGAGTTAAAGAGTGCATTTTACCTTATAAGGGAGTTCTTTCATGACTTTAGTTGTTATCAGGTCATAGCCAGGAGCTTTTTTCAGGCTAAATTTCTTTATTACAGAGTATACTTTCTTAGTGGCAATTGCCATCGTGCCGACGTAATGGTTATTGGAATAAATTTGATCTATTGAGGGATTTGGTTGTTTTCCATAGGCAGAAGCAGATGCAGAAGTAGAAGTTGCAGATGCAAAAGTTGCATCCACTTTAGATATGCGATTTTCAAGCTACTGGTTTTTTCCGTCGTCAAGGATTATCTTTACTTGCTTAGTTATGGTTTTACCTTTGAGGTGTTGAGTAGCGTGCCACTGCTGTGGCTTGTCTCCTTCTATGTATCAAGCCAGTACTATTTAAGGGTACACGGGAATTATTTCTTTGGTTCTGGGGGGAGGTTTTGCCTGTCAGTCGGCTGACTTGACACAATTGTTGAAGGCATCAACAGCAGAATTGATATCGTCATCAGATTTAAAGGTAGTATGTTGATTCAGTATATTTTCCAAGACCTCTAGACCTCAAGACCGAAAGTTCTAGTCTCTAAAGTTTAGTTAAGTTAACAAAAGAAGTTTTAAGAAGATTCCTATGTATCATTTCGGTCTGTTATAAATAAAGAAAGCCTCACCCTATCCTGAATTCTCTTATACTCGTTGTTCAGTATTTGCTGTTTGATATCCCTGCACACATATCCCGCTTGCAGCTTCCTTGCCAGCTCCCGCAGACTGGGATCGTTCTCCTGGAGTTGATGTCTTCGCATCAGGTGGCCGATCTCCTCGTCGCGTAGCTTGCTTATCTCCATGCCAAGTCTCGCCTCTTCTTCGGCACGCGCGTTTACTATGGCTGCGTGATCGGTTCTCTGAAATAGAAAATTAAATAAATAATAAATAAATAAATATCTTTGGACAATTCACACAGCGCCATCTGATTCCAAACTTAAATAGAAATAACAAATATATACTTAAATAGATAAATTAACACCCAGACACAGAACAAATAGTCATGTTCATCACACAAATATTTGTCCTGGGTGGGAATCGAACCCACGACCTCATGCTTCGCAGTCGGCTCATCACCCACTACGCCACGGAGGCTGAGTGAATATAGCACAAAAATCCGTTAGAAATCACATGCAAGTGGAACTGCAAGTACCCAAGAATATTTACTCAGCCTTTATGATTAAATATGTATCCAGTACTTAAATTTAAGGGGTAGAAGACACAAGACCTCGTGCTATATTAGTTGCCAATGCTGTGGGCCGACCATATAAAACCACAATGGCGAGAAAACCTGCAGTCAGATACATACGAATAACCCACAAAACTTAATTGATAACCAAGAACACACTGTCAAGAGTAAACGCCTTAGAAGAATTTAAAGACTAAAATTTAAAAGATACTAAAAATTTGCTAAGAGCGTATCTAAATTGCAAACAGAAGGTTTAATTCAAATATGTTGTTTCCTTATGACTTAGGATTCTAAACAATGTACTTACACAAAATACCACACCATTTTGAATCGTCAACAACCACTGTCCTACACTGAACATAAAACTCAAAGTAGATAAGAAAAGTAGATCCCACCAAAAACATAAATGTGAACAATGAAAGCCAAGTTCAATAATAAGAATATTGATTGTAGACTTCGCCGAAAAAAAAATAGTATTGAGATCTAAATGACTGCCAAGTTCTACAGAAATTGCCAAAAATATTTAAGAGAACAAAATGATCATTATAAATAAGCAAGTATGCAACTCTATTTCTTGTTTTATCATCATCAACTACAACAATGTCTGTTAATTAAAAATATGACATTTTAATTTGATTTCACTTTGGCAGTTTTCACTAATAATTCATCTTTTATTTGGCTAACAGCTTTTTTATGTTGTTTTTAGGTAAATAAATATACGTAATTTGTTGTGTTTCTGTTAAATAGGTTTTAAGTTGTGGAGGGGTCAAAAGTCAATAGAAATAGTTCGTGTAAATATACACACGACGCTGAGTCGCTAGTTCTTGTGCTTGAACTTGGCTTGACACGCTGCCGCGTGTCAAGATAAGATCACCAAATTAAATGAAGATAAATACAGATTCTACAAGGCCAAATAGGAAGCAATCAACTGTGAACTCGACCATGAAGGTATGACAAGGTTAGCTAGCTAGGATCACTGCATTTCATGACAAATTTAATTCAATAATTGAAAAAATAAAAATAATAGTTCCAAAAATACAATCTTGAATATTATGCTGGGTTTCGCATTATAAATGCGAAAGTTTGGATGTTCAGGTGGCTGGATGTTTGTTGCTCAATCACGTTAGAATAGCTGAACAAAGTGGAATGAAATTTGGCACAGAGATAGATTACAGTCTTGACTTGAACAGCAAGGTTTACTTTCTATAACAGAAATATGTAGTGTTCCCATGATACAGTTTAGTATAATCATAATCACCTGAGCGAAACCAGGTTGTACACTAGTAGAATAATTATTATAACTAATAAATGAAATACTTCAGTTTCCAGTATTAAAGAAAGATAATTATGTCTTCAATAAAACCAACCTTCGCACAATTTCTTTCAAGAAACTAAATATACATCACAATATAAGGAAAGCAATTAATAATTTACCGAAACTTTAAACCAAAGTTAAAGTAAACCAAGATGATGACACGCCTCATTCCATTTTCCTTCCTTTAGTTTTTGCTAATGCAATAAGAAACTGTATAGCCTATGCATGTTTTTTTATTAAAATTTGAAAGTACCTCCTGAAAGTCTCTTTCCATCTCAGACTCCTTTTCAATGAGAGCGAGGCAGCGGCCCATCCTGCCATCCTCCATTCGGTTGTTCAGCCATTGGACATCAAGCGCTCGCTGGTATGACTCTAACTCCTGGCGACGTTTCTCCTGGACGGCATTGCGTTGAAGTTCGTTTTTAGGCTCCTTTAAATGATGACAGCAACAAACAAGACATTTATTTATTAGCCTTTATACGGACCTATTACAATTATGTTAATATAACTTATTAAACTTTAGTTACTTATTAGATTTATTGTAGGTCTGGCATACAGTCGGCAAATGCCTCCTTCAACTTTCTTTATACCTATCTTTCAATAGCCACTCAGTAGCAACAAGGCGTTAGAGGGGATAAATTTCATAGAGGCAAAAAAATCACTGTAGCAACTGAATAGTTCGGAATGAAAATAGGCACAGAGATAAATAATATAGCAGATAGGAAAAATGTAATATTTCAATGGGAGCAGCCAAGCAAAACACCGTTTGGCAAAGGGAGATCTCCCGCCGGGCGAGGTGGTCATGCCCGGGGAGCGGCCGCGCTCCAACTGACTCAATTCGGAGCTTGTATATATGGTAGGATATTCCGAAAACTTCGATAGCGTGATTCAGGAATACCCGTAGCGTAGATGAGTAGCGGAAGGTCGCTACAACCGCATCCATATGACAGTGGTGCAATGATCAAAAGTGTTTATAGAGTTGCTCTAGCAGTGCAGCGTAAGCTTTCATCTAGGGAAGCATAAACTACCTCCACATGCCTAACTAAGTAAAATCCTGGCCTTTTTCATAGCTATTAGGTTGTATGGGATGGTGGGTTAGTGTTGGACTTGGCTACAACTATAGTATACAAACAATCTACACAGGTTGCAGTGCCCTATGTTGCCAAGCTATCAAATATCAAATAAATAAAAAATTGGAGTGTGTTGTGTTACTGGTAGTGTGACAGCAAAGGATGAATTGTTTCTATTTCAACTAGACATAGTTAGCACACCATCGACAAATTGCTGCTGATCAAAGAAGTGATCTTAAAGAGATGAAGGTTACACTTTTATATTGTTTTGTTGAAGAGTTGATACTGAAATTATTGTAATAAAATAAGTGTTTTGTTATAAGTTTTTGTCAGCAGTCTTGGTGTTGGACACTGCAGAAAATAATTCAGAATGTAAGTATACACCTTAAAATGATTGGACTAAACCACGCTTGGAGAGCGGGATGATTGTTAATACATTATATATACATACATGATTTTCATATCCTTTTACTTAAATCAATAATAAACAAGTCAATGTTGTGATGTCACAAATCATTTTTTTTCTCATACCAAATGTATAAGGATGTCAGATTTAACAGCTCATTAAAAGCAACTATGGAGCATAATATTGAAAAAATTTTTTTTTTCATGAAATACAATTCATTTTTTTAACCTTGTTTTTTACAAAGTTAGATAATTTAGATTTAAAAAAAACTTCGCACTTCAGACGAAGAAATTTGTAATTATTGATAATTCATAGTATTTTATTTGGTAATTATTCGGTGTAGCACCACCAGAGATTTTGAGGCAGAATTATTTTTATGACTTTGTCATGAGTTGCTCATGTGATGTCATGTCATGTAATGTTGGCGCATGACCTTTTTTGAGAAAAAGAAAGGTAAATTTGTCGAATCAGGGCTCCACCTCGAAAGTGCTTTAAATTTTTTTCTATAGTTTTTACCACTAATATGGAGTATCCCGAGTAATATTGAGGAGGCGCATGGCTTTGGACCCGTATTTTTATTTCATAATATTAAATGTTAAGAACCCATAACTCACCTGTAAAAAAACAGCCCTATTATCGCTGGTGGCGCTACCTACACAAACCTTTTGTTTTTCTGTATATTTTTTTACAGTAAGTAACATCAAGCAGCGATATGGATTGGTAACTAAGATTATGAATTGACTTTGTGATCCTGTATGTATGTATACACTTGGAAATAATGTGTGTTGTTTAACAAAGAGTTAAACTGCGGTCTGGTTAATAAAATATATGATTATTTTTTATGATTAATTATTTTTGGAGGAAAATAAAAATTGTTATGTGTGTATAGTTTTATTTTAGTTACTTTACTGTTAGATCTATGTCTAATCAAGACAGATATGTACAACTACCCATAAGCTTTAATGTATATCAACAACTAATTTCGAAATAGTCACGCGTATCATTATTTGTCAAGCACACATGCTCTTCACACGCATATGAACTGAGATTACTACCTCTGTGATTACTAATTACTACTGAGGTAGGTATTCTGTTATTGGTCTTGCTGACTCTCGCCTAGTTGTGCTTTTTCCAATCTATATGTTTTTTTTTAATTTTTTTTTATTAGCCTTTTAATCAGACTGTATAATTTTAATATAATTTACTTTTCATTTATTTGTGATTTGCTGACTTTTTGCATGTCTGTTTGCCAGTTGGCAAAGGCCTCCTCCAACCTTTTCCATTCCTTTCTGTTTTCTGCCACTCTATGCCACATCTTTCCCGCCACCTGAGCAATGTCATCATCCGAGCGTCTAGGTGGTCTGCCTCTCTTTCTTTGACCCTCTCTTGGGTACCACTGAGTGATTATCTTGCTCCATTTTTCTTTGCCTCTTGCTGTATGCCCTGCCCATTGCCATTTCAGTCTTTTTGTCGTTTGCACTAAGTCCTGACTCTTTGTTTTAAATCTGATGTAACTGCTTTTCTGCCTGTCTGATTTCCTCACTCCTAAAATGCTCCTTTCCATCGATCTTTGGCACTTTATCAGTTTGTCTGTATTTTTGAGTGTTGTAGACCAAGTTTGGCAACCATATGATAAGACTGGCAGAATGCAGGTATTAAACAGTTTGGTTTTCGTTTTTATGTGCACTTTGTCATCTTTCATCACCTCTTTCATGCTCCAATACCTCTTCCAGCCGTTATTTACTCTTCTTTCAATTTCTTTGTTTATGTTGTTTTGGGGTGATATCAGTTGTCCGAGATAAATGTACTCTTCTGTGTAATCTATTTGGTTTGTTCCCACAGTTATTGCATGTCTTTCTCCGTTTGTCATCAGTTTTGTTTTATCAGGATTGAGTTTCAAGCCTACTTTTTCGCTTTCAGTAGCAAGATCTTTCAACATACCATTCAGTTCTTCTGATGTCCTTGCAAATAGCACAATGTCATCAGCGAATCTTAGGTGTGATAATTTACGTCCATCGATGTTTATGCCGTTGTCTTCCCATTGAAGTTTTTTGAAAATAGACTCTAATACCGCTATAAATAGTTTTGAGGATATGGGATCTCCCTGTCTCACTCCTTTTTCTATACAGAATGGTTTTCCTTTCTTTTCTAGTTTGATACTTGCTGAGCTGAGTTTGTATACACTTCTGATTAATCTTATATACTTGTGTTCAATTCCTTGATTGTGAAGTACTTCCCATATTTTCCCATGGATTAAGGAGTCAAATGCTTTACTGTAGTCAATGAAAGCAATATAATATGTGAGTTGGTATTCGTTATACTTTTCCAGGATCTGACGTACAGTATGTATGTGGTCTATCACTGAGTAATCTCTGCGGAATCCCGCTTGTTCCATGGGCTGTTGTTCATCCAGTTTACCTTCAATCCTTTTTTAGTATTATCTTGGAGAATATTTTATAGATGTTGGACATTAAACTGATGGGCCTGTAGTTGCCAATGTCATAGTGGTCACCCTTTTTATATAGTAGTATTATGTTAGACATGGTCCATTGTTTTGGAATGATTTCTGTATTCATAATGTCATTAAACATTTCTGTGAGGATAGGCACTAGTGTTGCCTTGGCTTGTTTGAGGATCTCGTTCGGTATCCCATCTGGTCCTGGGGCTTTGTCTTTACTTTGAGATTGTATTGCACTGTCCACTTCTTCTGGCAGTATTATTGGGACGTCTGTATTGTCCACCAGTTCAGTGTCGTATTGTTCTGTGTGGTCTTTGTACAAATTTCTGTAGTATAATGTGGCAGTTTCTAATATATCCTGTCTTCTGCATTCTTCTTTCCCTTTTCTGTTTTTTTTATTTTTACGATCCAATCTTTTGTGTCGATTAGTTCTTTGTGGGCCTTTTTGATTCCTCCATTCTTTAGGATATGGCTTTCCAATGTTTTCCTCCTATGGTGTTTTCTGTCATTTCTTATGCTTTCTTTAATTTCTTTATTGACTTTCGTTAACTGTTTTCTTCGTCCTTCTCTATTCCCTGTTATAATAAGTTCTCTTTCTTTTAGTAGTCTTACAGTTTCAGTTGATAACCAGCTTTTACCTTTTCCTTTACTTGCGGTATGACTGGCTGTGGATATGATTGTTTCTTCAATGTAGTCATATTTTTCCTGTGTAGTCATGCCTGCCGTAAGGTTTTCATAATTCTTAAATTTTTCTTCCAATGTATTAGCTATATCCACTAGTTGGCTATATCCTATCTTTACATTTCCTGGGTTAGGTTTTGGTCTTCGGTTTCTGGGTTGTGTTACTCGTAATTCTGCTCTAATCAGTCTGTGATTTGTGTTGAAGTTGAATTTGTTAAGGACGCTAAAGTTTGAAAAATAGTTAGTTCTGTTGGTCATGATGAAATTAATTTCATTTTTTGTATTCCCATCGGGAGATATCCATGTCCACATTTTCTTTTTATTCTTCTTGAATATGGTGTTTAGGATGGATAAATTATTTTCTTGAGCGAAGTTCACAATTCTTTCACCATTTTTTGCTCTGGGTTTATTGCTGTATAGGTAGGGACCTAGTGTTGTTTTTTCTTCTGGGGTACGTCCTCCAATTTGACCATTGAAGTCACCCATGATAAGTAGGTTCTCGCTTGTATGTTTTAGAATTGATTCATTAAGGTCATGGTAGAATTTTTCTATGGCTTCAGTGTTTGCTTGTTCAGTGGGTGAGTAAACTTGTACGATGGACCATGGATTTTTGTATCCCGGTAAGTTTAAATTTAATATTGCAATGCGTTCTGACAGTCCTACTATACCATCGACATATTTCGATAGATGTGATTTTATAAGGAATCCGACGCCGTGCTTGCCTGGGGTTTCTCCTTTATAATACAAAATATATTCGGGATGTGCCATCAAATTTCTTCTGACTTCACTCATACCGAGAATATCCCAATAAATCTCTTGCAAGGCATATAATAGTTCTGTTAGGTTTTCCTCAGAATTTAGTGTAAGTACATTCAGAGCAGCTATAAAGATTTTTGACTTTTGTCTAGTTGTATTCTTCTGT
Organism: Pyrgus malvae; assembly: GCA_911387765.1. Taxonomy (NCBI): domain Eukaryota; kingdom Metazoa; phylum Arthropoda; class Insecta; order Lepidoptera; family Hesperiidae; genus Pyrgus; species Pyrgus malvae. The sequence goes on along the minus strand of OU426950.1, from coordinate 27,294,960 downwards.
GTTAAATTATGTTTATTGGTGTTTTTTTGCAAATTAGTTGGAGGGTTGTAGTCTACTTCCCCGCGTTGACTAGGCGTATTAGGAAAGGTTGAATTCGTGATAGCTAATTCTTATAAACTCTGTTTTGTCTGTAATATCTGAACATTTATTGGTTTCTTTTTGCAAGTATAAGTTGGAAGAGTTGTTGTAGCCGAGTGTTGGTCGTGCTTTCCTACGGGACACTGCCTTCTTGGGAAAGGAAGGTTTGTTTTAAATTTGTTGATTGCAAAATTTTTGTTTTATTTTTCGGTTGTCGGAGGCAATGACTAGTTTTTTGCATTTTCAGTTTGTGCTGGAGAGTTGGAGCAGGTAAAGTTTGGTTACTATGCTTTATTATGTTTGTTTGTAGAATTTGAAGATGATTTATTAAGTTTCTCCCTCGAAGTGCTAAGCGAGGGCAGCTTCCTTTGCATTGGTGAATCGGGTGACCCAGTTGTGTCTCTTTTTCTTTTCTCTCTATTGTGATCAGAAGGTCTTTTCTCTATTGGCTTGTCCTTTACTATAAGTCTGTTATATTTTATGTAGGCTATCTTTCCGTTTTCTCTTTCCTCAAGCATTTTTTTCTTCAAAGTCCTTTGGGAAGTCTTCTGTGATAAAGATCTGCATGGTATTTAAGGGTTTTTGATTTCGTAAGATATTTATCTTCTTGGATTGAGAGGTAAATTTAACAAGCACTGGACTTTTGTTTTCACTGCCCAATTTCTTAACATATTGTATATCCTCGTTTTCTAGCCTTATTTTTAGTGTTTTGTTGATTAAATCCAGTATTTTATAAATCTTCAGATTTACGCTCAGGCTGACACGATTAACATCAACGATGCCATTCTGGCTATTAACAAAAATCTTGATACGATCAGCAGTTGGTCATATCAGTATGGCATCAAAGTTAACCCAGCCAAATGCCAGGCTATTATAATTGGAAGTTCGCGACAATTAACGAAGCTGGACCTCAGTTCTGTCGCACCTGTCTTGCTTAACGGCTCTGCCATCCCTTTCTCGTCTTGCGTCAAAAATCTTGGACTCCATGTCGATTCTTCACTCAGCTGGACTGCGCATATAAACACAGTTAGCCAATCAGTTTTTGCGAGGTTGCGCTCATTGAATCGTCTCCGGAACTTTCTGCCTACCAAGATCAAAATCACCTCAGTGCAGAGTCTCATTTTTCCTATCATCGATTATGCTGATGTGTGTATGTCGGACATTGGTGAGGAGCTGCTCAACAAGCTAGATCGCCTCATAAACTACTCCATTAGATTCATTTACTGTCTTCGCAAATTTGATCACATCTCCTCCTACCGTTCACAACTCCAATGGTTTCCCATTCGGGAGCGAAGACAGATTAGAACTCTCAACACACTTCACTCTATTCTCTTTGATCCTCACTCTCCTAAATATCTTAAAGAAATGTTTAATTACCTCTCCGATTTTCATGAGCGTCAGCTCCGCTCTAGCGATTATTTATTACTTTCTTTTCCTCTTCACCGGTCTGGTTTTCTATTCAAATCTTTTGTACTTCATGCTACTCGGCTTTGGAATGCTCTCCCGGACGACTTAAGGAAAACTTGTAGCAAGCAGTCTTTCAAGACTAGTGTCACAGCTCTCTATTTAAGTCGCATTACTTGACGCTTTCTAAATATATTTTTATATATATATATGTATGTTTGTATTGCGTTTTAGTATTATTTCTATTATATTGTTACGACTTTGAGCACCTATATCTCGAAAACAAAGCGTCGTACAGCAAAACCCCAAAAACGCATGAACAGGTATTAGGTCTACTATCGAACAGTGAAGAAAGTTCTTGAAAAATCAGTCATAAGAAAAACATCGATTTCTACAAGTAAACAAATTCGGGATCCGCGGCGAGTACGTACCAATATATAGCGTACATGTATTGGTTGTTTACATCGCGGGCCGCGGCTATTGTTTGACTGTACATAGTGTGTAATAATAACTAATAACATAAAGGAAGGTTCGGGACGGGCCTATTGTATTTGGTGGTTCGGGAAATTTCTGGAGAACCATGGGCAGTCGTATATAAGGCACGCGCCGAGCCGCGACTGGGCAGTTTATTTCCGGAAGTGAAAACGAAGCGATCTCTACCAAGCGACAAGGAAGAATTATTTCGACGACTCAAGCGAAGATATTGGACTATAGTGATTGTGTATTGTGATTCGGACTCTGTGAAGTGGATTTTTGTGGAAGCTGACAATAAACGCCTTCTACGTTAGCAACGGCATTTTCATTACCCATAGCGCGTAACAATTGGTGTCAGAAGCGGAATGCCGTTAGTACAACGAGACGAAGAGGGGCGCACTCCGAGGACCAGGAGACAGGTCGGTATGGATGCTGCGCGACAACTTGCGGCTGAAGGGGAGGACGAGACCGCTGCGCCGGGGTCGTCGTCAGGGGCAACCGCAGCACCGGCTCCGACAATGGATATGGCAGCGCTACTGTCTGCCATACAGGGGATGCAGGAAAAGGTGCAGGCCGATCTAGAAGCTCGACTAGAAGCTAGCCGCCACGAAATCCAGGAACAGCTCCAGGCCAGTCAAGAAGCCAGCTGCCGCGAACAGGAAGCCAGCCGTCGGGAAATCCAGGAGCAGATCCAGGCCAGCCGCAAAACTGTCATCGACAAAATTAATAGTGGGCTGACTGGACTTGGGGAAAAGCTCAAAGAGGTGCAGCAGGAAGTAAAGGAAATTACGCTGAGGACGGATCATTTGGAGTAGCGAGTCGAAGGCCATGACAACCGCCTACAACAGCTTACCAACGAGGTCGTTAAACTAAAGACTCGCGAGCCCGTAGTTGTTCCGTCATCATCATCGGCGAGGCTCGACCTTCCACATTTTGATGGAAGCTCTTCCTGGTCGGCGTTCCGATACCAGTTCGAGACGCTCGCAAAAGCAAATGCCTGGGGGGATGATTACTCTTTTACTGCTCTAACTCTGGCCTTAAGATGAGACGCCTTGATGACTATAGATAACCTACCGAAGGAAGGCCGGACACTGGAAGCTCTAATGGAAGCGCTAGAAACTCGCTATGGCGAGAAACATTTAGAATATGTGTACCGAGCCCAGCTTCGAGAGAGGACCCAGAAGCCCAACGAGAACCTCCAACAGTGGGCAACGGAGGTTGAAAGGCTTGTAAGGCGTGCTTACTCTTCGACACCAGGGAATATCGAAGTATACTTACTGCAGGCATTTGTCGACGGGATACGAGATTTGGAGGTCAGGGCTGCTGTGCGTCTGGGCCATCATCAGTCTCTAAAGAATGCTTTGGCACATGCCCTGGAAGTCGAAGCCGTGAGACAGGATGCAAGGTACCACAAAGTAAGAGAAGTGGTCACGGAGCAAAAGAAGCCACGTTTTATCCCCACCTGCTATGGTTGCGGCGAAAAGGGGCATATTCGCTTAGAGTGCCCCAAGAAGAAAAGAAGATGGGTTTCTGACTCGGAAACCCAAGTGGACGAGTTGCCGTTAAACTAGATGTCGCCAGGGCCGCGGGGCGGGCGCTGGTTGGTCAAATTAATGCCCCCTGTATTACAATTTACAATTAACCAAGTTTGCAACGGAAACAGCTTAACAATTGAGGGTATTGTGAATAACCGAACTTGCCAATTCACTGTGGATACTGGAGCCTCTTGTTCAATTGTGAAGCCTGAGCTACTTCCGCGAACCATTCAGTGGACCAAGCGATCGCCAGCATACCGTCTTCAAACAGCAACCGGCCAACCAGTTTCCGTCCTCGGCAATATAGACGTTGATTTGAAGATTGGTGACCGTGTATACCGACATCCAGTATTAATTGCCAGTATCACCGATGATTGCATATTGGGACTGGACTTCTTAAGGAAAGAACAGTGCGTTGTTGACGTACGGAAAGGGGTTTTGAGGTTTCCTGATCAAGAAGTATGTCTTAATGGATCTGAACCATGCAATCTTTACTGCTTGAAGGACACTGTACTGGCACCCAGATCGGAGTCTCTAGTGAAAGTGAAATTCCCCTCGAAGGTTAAAGTAAGAAGATGCGTGATTGTTGAGGACACCGGAAGTAACCATAACTTTATTACTGCAAGATCTTTACTCATGTCCAAAGGAGTATCTACGGTTCGGGTTCTCAATATGAGTAACGAGGAAGTTCATTTAAAGAAGAACAGCTTAATGGGAAGATGCGAGGAAGTGAAACTTCTTAGACAGCTGGGAAATATCAAAGCAGTACAGCCAGAGAAACAAATTAGCGCCAATATTGTCTGTCAACTTCTCGAAGCTTCTAAGGAGAATTTATCTACTTCCGAGCGACAGCAGGCATGGGAACTCCTATCAAAATTTAAAGACATTTTTGCAAAGGACTGTGATTTCGGACGAACGGGACTCGTCAACCACCAAATCGACACCGGCGACGCTAGACCCATTAAACAAAGACCTCGAAGGATACCATGGGCAAAAGAAAAAGAAGTCACTGAACTCGTCAAAGACATGGCTTGTAACGGAATTATCGAACCTTCTACAAGTCCGTGGTCGTCACCAGTTGTCTTAGTAAAGAAAAAGGACGGCAGCACAAGGTTCTGTGTAGATTACCGGATGTTGAATAACGTTACCAAAAAGGATAGTTATCCCCTGCCTCGAATAGATGACACGCTGGACATGCTCAGTGGTATGAAGTGGTTCTCTACCATTGATCTGAAGAGTGGATATTGGCAGGTGGAGATAGATCCGAAAGATAAGGAAAAGACAGCATTCAGTACAGGAATAGGTAACGGTCTATGGCAATTTAAAGTTATGCCATTCGGCTTATGTAATGCACCGGCAACCTTCGAACGTCTCATGGAAAGGGTAATGGTCGGCCTTCTCGGAGACGTATGTTTGGTCTACCTTGATGACATCATCATCATGGGGCGTACTTTTAAGGAACACCTGCAGAATATGGAGAAGGTTTTTACACGGCTTCGGAACGCCAACCTTAAGCTAAGCCCGAAGAAATGTGCCCTCTTCAAGAAAGAAGTGAGCTACCTTGGGCACATTATTTCCCCGGAAGGAGTTAAAACCAACCCAGAGAAGATTAAGGCTGTGCAGGACTGGCCTACTCCGAGGAATAAATCTGAAGTACGTTCATTTCTGGGTCTGTGTACGTATTACAGACGTTTTGTAAAGAAATTTTCAGATATAGCCAGGCCATTACATCGTCTTACGGAAGAAAAACGAGATTTTGTTTGGGATTCCACTTGTGAAGATGCTTTCAGAGAGCTAAAACGTTGTTTGTGTCAAACGCCTATATTAGGATATCCAAGTCGCGACGGGAGGTTCGTCGTGGATACGGATGCGAGTAATACTGGAATCGGCGGCGTTTTATCACAGATACAAGGCGAGCACATGGTAGTGATAGCATACTTCAGCAAATCACTCTCGAAACCAGAAAGAAATTACTGCGTTACTCGTAGAGAGTTACTTGCCGTAGTCAAGGTCTTGCAACATTTTTCGAAGTACCTTATTGGTCGCCAGTTTACACTACGGACAGATCACGCAGCGTTACAATGGCTCCTGCAGTTTAAAAATCCTGAAGGTCTGAGCAACTGCAAGAGTTTAATTTTGTTACGGAACACCGGAGTGGAAAAGGACACAGCAACGCCGATGATAAGGCATCGGCGTTGCTGTGTCCTTTTCCACCTTGTCCTGAAGATTGCAAACACTGTAAGAAACAGGAAACCATAGGACATGTTAAATTAATAAAGACGCAAGGCTTAGACGATGAATGGACCAACGAAAACATGAAAAAGGCGCAAGAAGAAGATGATGATCTACGGTTAATACTGGACTGGAAGCGAAGTGAGAACAAACCCAGCTGGAATGATGTGTCAGCATGTAGCCCAGTCACTAAAAGCTATTGGGCTCAATGGGACAGCTTAGTCTTGGAAAATGATTTCTTACATAGAAGATGGGAATCTAACACCGGAAAAGAAGTAACCCTACAGATCGTAGTACCAAGAAGTATGGTGTCGTCCGTCCTAAGGCACATTCATGATGGAACTTCTGGTGGGCACCTTGGCGTGAAGAAAACGCTAGTAAAGTTGCGAAGAAGATTCTATTGGGTACATTGTCGCGAAGATGTGGAAGACTGGTGCCGAAAATGTACAGCTTGCGCTTCAGTCAGAGGTCCCCAAACAAGAAGTAAAGGCAAATTAAAGTTGTATAACGTTGGAGCACCTTGGGAGCGTATAGCTATTGACGTAGCTGGGCCATTTCCAGCAACCGAAGATGGAAACCGATACATCGTAGTTGTGCAGGACTATTTCACCAAGTGGCCTGAAGTATTTGCCACTCCCAATCAAGAAGCACACACCGTGGCTAAAAAGCTCGTGCAAGAAGTAGTCTGCCGATATGGTGTACCTATGGAAATCCATTCGGACCAAGGACGTAATTTCGAGTCGGGGCTATTCCAAGAAATGTGTAGTTTGCTGGGCATGCATAAGACACGCACGACTCCTGCTCATCCACAGTCAGACGGTATGGTCGAGAGATTCAACCAAACGTTGGAAAATCACTTGGCTAAGGTAGTGGATGAACATCAAAAAGATTGGGACCAATACATACCTCTGTTCCTTATGTCGTATCGTTCGGCACTCCACGACAGTACAGGATTTACTCCAGCAAAGGTGAACTTCGGCAGAGAAATCAGGCTTCCGATAGACGCTATAACTGGAACTCCACCGGATGGTCCCAAGATTGTGACGGAGTACGTAAGTGATCTTCAATACCAGCTAAATGAGGTACACAAGATGGTTCGGGATAACAGCTTGAAAACCAGCACAAGCATGAAAACCCGATACGACAGGAAAGCCAATTCCAAGGGATTTGAAGAAGGAGCTCAAGTGTGGTTTCACAATCCGCAGAGGAAGAAGGGGAAGTCTCCGAAATTACAACCTCGCTGGGAAGGACCTTACACTATTGTCACAAAGATTAACGACATCACGTACCGTATCAAGAAGGGTCCCCGCGGCAAGCTAAAAGTAGTACATGTAGACCGACTAGCAAAATACCACGGAAAGAATCATGCTCGGGACGAGCATGACTAAGGAGGGGGTAATGTTACGACTTTGAGCACCTATATCTCGAAAACAAAGCGTCGTACAGCAAAACCCCAAAAACGCATAAACAGGTATTAGGTCTACTATCGAACAGTGAAGAAAGTTCTCGAAAAATCAGTCATAAGAAAAACATCGATTTCTACAAGTAAACAAATTCGGGATCCGCGGCGAGTACGTACCTATATATAGCGTACATGTATTGGTTGTTTACATCGCGGGCCGCGGCTATTGTTTGACTGTACATAGTGTGTAATAATAACTAATAACATAAAGGAAGGTTCGGGACGGGCCTATTGTATTTGGTGGTTCGGGAAATTTCTGGAGAACCATGGGCAGTCGTATATAAGGCACGCGCCGAGCCGCGACTGGGCAGTTTATTTCCGGAAGTGAAAACGAAGCGATCTCTACCAAGCGACAAGGAAGTGTAGCGACCTTCCGCTACTTATCAAGAGATGGCGCCACGGGTATTCTGAATCACGCTATCGAAGTTTTCTGAATACCCTACCATATATACAAGCTCCGAATTGAGTCAAATGGAGCGCGGCCGCTCCCCGGGCATGACCACCTCGCCCGGCGGGAGATCTCCCTTTGCCAAACTGGTGACCCTGGACAAGAATACGTCCCTTCTGACCTTCATCAGTCGCACCTTCACTTCCTGGATGGACTGCAGCACCACTTCAGCAGCTCATCAGGTTCATCGCAGTGCGTCTAGACCACGCTTCCTGATCCTGACACAGCTGCCTCCAAGGACTTCATGGACGGCTTGAGTAGCCATTACTCGCCTCCACATCCTACCCTCACATCCCGACTCACCGAGGATAGAGGGCATCTCCACTCTTCACTTCACCCTCACATCCCGACTCACCGCGGACGGAGGGCAACACAAGGTCTGCACCCTCACATCTCGACTCACCGCAGATAGAGGGCATTCCAGGCGCTTGTAAGCGAAGATTACACTTGGATTACTGAAGTCATCGACCTCCGGTCTGAGCAGGGGGTGATGTAGCGACCTTCCGCTACTTATCAAGAGATGGCGCCACGGGTATTCTGAATCACGCTATCGAAGTTTTCTGAATACCCTACCATATATACAAGCTCCGAATTGAGTCAGTTGGAGCGCGGCCGCTCCCCGGGCATGATCACCTCGCCCGGCGGGAGATCTCCCTTTGCCAAAGAAGAATTATTTCGACGACTCAAGCGAAGATATTGGACTATAGTGATTGTGTATTGTGATTCGGACTCTGTGAAGTGGATTTTTGTGGAAGCTGACAATAAACGCCTTCTACGTTACCAACGGCATTTTCATTACCCATAGCGCGTAACAATATTTATATATTTTATATAAATTATATATAAATGCTTATACACATATCTTTATATTTCTTTAGTTGTATTTTCATTGATAATTTCCCTATTATATATATATTTTTTTGTTTTTGTAAGTTATTATGCCGCCTACAATTGTCTCTGTTTCGCCCAAAGGTAGACTGGCAGAGAATGCTTTTAGCATTAAGTCCGCCTTTTATACCAATCTATGTGGTGTAATAAAGAATTAAATAAATAAATATTTTTCCACCTTGCTCATGCTTGGGGCAATCTAACCCATGAAATATTAAATTGTTAGCCCGCTCCTGTCTCTCCAAATTGAGCACTTTCTTTTCTAAAAATTTTATATGTTCGCCTTGTTCATTGATTTTTTCTTGCATCTCTGAGAGTTCCACGTTTATTGCTTGAGTAAGGTTTCACGTTATTTCGTCCTTTTGTCTTTCTAGTATTGGTTGTAATTATAAAACAATAGCTTGCAGTGCTGCCTCTGACAGATCCATATTCGAGATCTATATGTACTATAATTAAAAAAAAACCGGCCAAGTGCGAGTTGGACTCACACACAAAGGGTTCCGTACCATTATCTATAAAAAATCACTTTTATTGTATGGGAGCCCCCTTAAATATTTTATTATATTTTTAGTATTTGTATAACAATATCGGCAACAGAAATACATCATTGCCTTTGATTATCCATAGAAATCATTGCATTAAGATTGAATGAAAGGTAAATTGTGGTTTACAATTTATGACGTATTAAAAAAAATACTAATTAGATCTCGTTCAAACCAATTTAAGGTGGAAGTTTGCATCGTAATGTACATCATATATTTTTTTTAGTTTTATCATTCTCTAATTTTAGAAGTTACAGGGGGGGGGGACACACATTTTACCACTTTGGAAGTGTCTCTCGCACAAACTATTCAGTTTAGAAAAAAAAGATATTAGAAATCTCAATATCATTTTTGAAGACCTATCCATAGATACCCCACACGCATGGGATTGATGAAAAAAAAATTTTGAGTTTCAGTTCTAAGTATGGGGAACCCTCAAAGATTGCTTTTTTTCTATTTTTGGGTGAAAATCTTAATGTGGTTCACAAAATACATCTACGTACCGAGTTTCAACATTATAGTTCTTATAGTTTCGGAAAAAAGTGGCTGTGACATACGGACAGACAGACAGGCAGACAGACATCACGAATCTATAAGGGTTCAATTTTTTCCCTTTAAAAAAAAGTTTTAAAAACTATGTGTAAAACAGAATATACTTACCATTTGGTTGATTATCTTGGGTTTAAAAAGATTATTATAGTTCTGAAATGTCTTTTAACGAAACAAACAAAATTCTTGTGTAAATACTACGAAAATAGCTGACTGATGGATGTTGTTTATTTTTTTCATTTTTTGTTTAGTCAGTTCAAAGTTGTTTTTAATTCGTTTTATGGCATTGGATAAAATCCTTGCAGCCATTCAATATTTTCGTTTCATTATTCAATAACTTCTGCATCATAGAATCAATCAGTAAGTCGTCAGGTACGTCAGTCTAGTCAGTCAGTCAGATGTTCAAGTAAAGCGATCGATGGCTTTACGAGAACATGTCCGAAGGAGTTTTGGAGGCAAGCAGAAAAAACATGTATTCGCACTGTTATTTTATTTCACAAGACTCGTGCACTGTCATTAACTTATATAGAAAAAAATGCAATCAGCTTTATCTGATATAAGTTGATATAACTCAAAAATACACCAAGAAAATGAAAATAAAACAAGACTTGTCCCTTCAGACTTCCCGCCAAAACTCTGTTTAGTCAGTCAGTCTCAGTCGTCTGACTGAGAACTGACTGACACTGACAAGTGACAACTGCTGTCATATTAATCTATGACGACTACGTCACGTCACGCACGCCAGTCCACAGAGTACATTTGTGTATACTAGGGATGCAAAGTTTTTAAGAATGTCGATATATATCGAACTAAGTCGACACTGGTATATCAATATATCGATCTAGTAAGTATCGATATTTTATCGATATTTCTTCTTTTTTAAAGGCTTATTAAAATTAATGTAATTTTATAGCCCTTCAACACGATGGGCTATGATGGTGATCGATCATTCTCTGGTACAAAATAAAAAATATCCAGAAAGTAAACTCGCGCTGTTTTTGAAATTAACTACCCAAAATGGGGTGACTCCCTAGGATGTCTACTGTACTAAGTATTTCTTAATTTTGAAATAGACTAGGTGCTTTATGTTTACACCGATACATCGATTCGTTTACACATTCATCTTATCATACGTGCATTCCTAAATGGGCACACAGAGCATCATTCATCTAAAAGCATGAGTACATGGGGACACGAACTATTGAATTGACAGTGTACCTACAGCATTTGATGACCATTAGGCCGAGTCGAGAACATCATTTTACCTAATTTTGTAGGTATTTTAATTTGGACGGGTTTTACGATATTTCGTTACAATATTGAGTTTTTTTTTTCGATACTGATATATCGATATCGGCATATCGTCGATATCGTTAAATATCGATATATCGATATTTATATATATCGATATTTATCGGTGTCCGATATATCGTTACATCCCTAGTATATACCGACGACGAAACGCCCGCCTCCAGTTGCTCGCTCGCTCTGCCTGCGATTGAGCTTTGACGTGTGATAGCAAGCTGCAACTCGGTCGGTCGGTTGCAGAGTTGTTGGTGTATCGAAATCAAAGACAGTGGGTAATGAAATAGTGATAGAAATGGCAGAGAGTAAAGGTGCGTTAATCGCGAAAAGAATGCAAAAGCATGCCGGACGGGCGAAGGAGAAGGTATTTATCGTTTTTATGTTCCATGCGTTGTGTTCTGTTTTGGTGATGGTGTACAAAATGTAGTTGGAAGTGCGTGAAAGTGGGTTTGTGAGGAGTGGCGCCAGGCCGGGCTATTTCGCGAGCCGGCGGTCACCCGACCGTCCGTGGCAAGTCTTATCTTCACCTGTTGCTTATTAAAGTGTCACGAAATGTACCTGTAGTACTGCCTCTTTATTTACCCAAACCTCAGCTGACTCGCGTCACGAAACGGTGACATTATCGCTCGTCTGATCCTTATCATTTCCAGGGTGAAGCCAATGCCTATTTTTAGGTTGTACTACTTTTGATATATTTGGAACAGACTTAATGGAGACTTGAACAATCACAGATTATGTGTACCTACGGTTGGAGCACTAGCTCTACAAAAAATTCAGTTATGTCATTAGTAGGTCTGAACAGAAACAGTTTCTTGGAAGGTGGTCCCAATTACAAAAATAACCTCAACAGTGGCATTCCTTGAGGCTAGAGACAGACTGAGCTAATTTGCTCCCGGCAGTTATTTCAACTTCTCTATTTTTGTGCAGTGCTACAGATTTTATATTTTGACATTTTTAATCTGACTTTTTCTATTTTGAGGTAAACATAGATATAGATAAATATATTTAATCTTGAAGTCTTTATTAGTTTTACAATTTTTATAAATTTTAAAAAGAAATTTCACTTACCATGTTGAAACTTGAAAATTATTCATTCATTATTTTTTAAATTTTATAATTTGATTACAGTTTTCAAATACATTGTATGCATATCTCAAAACCTTGCTAACTATATAAAAATGAAATCTAAACAGATTAAAAATATTCTTTAGCAAATAGTTAACTGTATACTGTATCCTTGAAATGAATCTACTAAGTTATTGGTTTTTAAGGACCTATCTTTTATCCTTATTTAAAAGTTTGCATTGTATGAATCTTAGTGCTGTCTTTGTTATTTTTATGACATACGAAAAGGATAGCGATAATATTAAAAGACTAATTACTTTACCTCGAGATTGGAAAATCGGCTCTAAACATATAGAACTTCATAAACATTTCATAGTACTTTCCATTTATAAGCAAATCTTAAGCTACAATGAATACATTGATATTGCTGGACTTGGAATAAAAAAGAAAGTAAGTACTATGATGACAAATTTGTTGCCATCACAACAGTTATCCTTCTTTTATTAGATAACTTAATCATCTCTAAATATTGGACAAAAGAAATGAAATAAAAAATTAAGTATCATTTAAACAAAATGACTCATCTAGGGCAAAAGGAATCCTTTAAATTTAAAATAATAAATTTAAAAAGTCCCAAATAATGACACGATACCCAAACTATTATTATAGTTATGCATTAGGCTGTTGACCTAATCTGGCAGGCAGCCCAGCCCATGTGCATTGGACAGGAGCGCCTACTGCCAAGTACCAACAAATATCAGCCTGCCTTGTAATGGTCTGTGATATATTGATGATTCTTTGAACTCAAGGAAATAAAAATGTATTGCAAGAGTAGTTAGTGTAATAAAATGAAATGAAATAAAATTTATTTACTATTACTGATTAGGTGTTACATGTCATTTCAATTTCAAGGTATCTCACATTAATCTTTGTAAGGCTTGCAGAATTTTTGATACAATACATAAAGGTAACATTTTAAACATATTTATATCTTGCTTATTACTATGAAAATTGTAATAAATATTCCTTAACATTAGTAAAATATGTATCTCAAAACTAATAACATTATAATTCAATACTTGTATGTCTATTTAATAATTCATCAAATCAGTTATTATATTAATATTAATTAATTATTAATTTATTGGAATAAAACAAATTCAATTTATAAATACACCGAGTCTGTAGAAACACTTATCAACTAGCCGCATGTAGCAGTCATGTAGTTCTCTTTTAAAGCATGTTAATGTCAAATTCTTAAATTCTATACACAAATTATTATATTATTACTAGCTGACCCTGCGAACTCCGTATCACGTTTAAATGTTTGGGGTAGGCTACCCTTATCACTTAGGGGGATGAAAAATAGATGTTGACCAATTCTCAGACCTACCTGATATGCACACAAAATTTCATGCGAATCGGTCAAGCCGTTTCGGAGGAGTATGGCAACAGATGTGTAAAATGTTAGAATTTGATATTGAAATGAGAACTTAATATAGAAACCAAATACCAATAGATGTTTGTTTTACTGTGAAATATTTAAGGCCATTTAGGGTAAGAAAGGTTGATAAAATTAAGCTAAGGTTACTTTAAAAATAAAGTTGATGCATTGTCTGACTTGGTGACCCATTGCACTGATCTAGTTACAGTAAAGTCCCTTAAAAATTATAAATAGTTCAATTCGTACATTTCATTCCAGTTGTAAGTTCATATCCACACACTAATTATGATCACTTATCCTCATCTACCATTTAACGTCAAACTTATCCTATGTCCAAAAAAATGCATCACAAAAGTGACATTTGTATGCATTAGCTATTATACAAAATAAAAACAACTCATGTACATAGTATCTGGTAATTAAATACAATTTTTGTCACTTCACTTGATATCTGGGTTATCCACTCAGAGTTTGTTATTGACCTTAAAATCATTAGTCATCAGTCTTTATTATTTGCTGTTATATTTACATTTTCACTGTAGGTAAATGGAGCATAGTTATAATAAATTTAATTTAATAAAATTGATATAAATAAATAATGCTACACACTTATAGTCCCACACTAGGGTTCCCTGTGTTGTTGGTACCTTGGACACACCTAAAGATATAAACACAAACACTCCGACCGCGAATAGGAACTGAAATTAATCATTCCAACTTTTGCTTTGCCTGGAATCAAACCTTTATTGGCAGTCCATTGTGTCACACAGGTCGTCAAAATAAAGAAGCTTTTCAGGTAAGGTTAAGTAATTGCTGAAGCCCAGTCATTTTGTATGAGGCCTGCGGTTAGGCCACTACTATATCCTAATGTAAATGAGGTTTGCATTTAAGCCTTTCTAGTTCTACTGAAACACAAACTGTTTCACAGCTAGTGGGTGCAAGATTCCTCTTGCTTCCCTGGTTGGATCTTGTGACCTCAACATCAACTGCTGCCTCATGAAAGATAAAAGACAAGCTAGCCAATAGCGGGAATAGATATCTAAATTTCACAGAGACCAACTTTATTATCTGTTGAAGTTAATTTGTTGTATATCTGGATAGTGTTGTAATAGTATTTTTTTTTCTATCAACTTGATAAAGTGTGTCGTTCAAATTTTCCTTATAAATCTTCTTTACAGAAAGAAAGACAGTCAAACAGATGAACATGGAAGTGATCTATTAAAAGTCCCTTTTGCCCTTTTAATGTATACAGCATTCTAAATAGCTACTAAATCTTAATAAGATTCCTCGTAACCGAAAGGTGACCGCGAGTACAACTACTACGCTATTGGATAGTAGAACTACTACGCTATTGGATAGTACAACTACTACGCTATTGGATACAAATACTTGCCATTTATTTATCCATCTGTTCGTTTTTATATCACTATGTACAACCAAGAAAAAACTTGATTGTCACGATCACAATAGTCAACTAATAGTTAGCGCGATACGGTATACGCGTTTACCGTTAACGATGAGTCTCCGACAATATTAACTTAACTGTTGTCGATAATATAATTGAACCTGCGATGTCTAATTTTAACCACTTTTATAAGTGGCAGAATTTGCATGGTTAGACCAGTGAAGTACCTCCGCGGCACCCATTTTAGCCTCTGCGTTTCGGGGATTGATTCCATGTCTCCTGAAAAACTTATTATAGAAATGATCCTAGAAAATGAGGTCTGAGTCGGTACCAGCCTTCGGAGTAGCAGAGCAATTGCATACGTTGTTGCTAGTCGTTGTTTGTAGATGTCCATGCGATGCAGCGGGAGAAGTGTATGGTCTTACACCGTGAATCTTACACCAACGAATGCTCTCTACGCGAGTTTAAATCGCACTTGTTTCATACTTTTTTTTCATGAAATCACTATAAATAATAAAACGAAACACTCTTGGGTATCACAGGTGGGACTGTGGGTATCATGGACACACACAAAGAGGAATACAGACACCCAGAAAGGTAAACTCGTCTTTCTTTCGGCCTCGCAGAAAATCAAACTCGTGTTCCTCGATTGTCCGAGATTGATAAACGACAACCATGTGAGTTGGAACAGATCTAGATAAACGCTACAAACTAATCCTTTTTGCTGACATTAGAAGTAGGTATATCCGTTTATAAATAGTGTATCAGCAGCATAAGAATAAATAATACTACATAGAACGGAATCTCCTTTGACCGCCATCGATATGCCGCAATTTATATACCTACTTCCCTCTTCACCCCGTTACGCCCCTCTGTCGCCCAGGCGTGCTGCCAGGGCTGTGAACTGTTAGTAATGCTTATGTCTAAAGATAATATCGCAAAAATATAAGTTTTTCTTTACTTAAAAATTATTATTTTAGTTTAGTATTACAAAATATGAGAATGATAAATACTTACCCACTCTATAAATACTTATAAATAATATTACTTAATAAGTTATAAGTATAAGAAGCTATATATAAGAAGCGCGCATGGCTCGGCGGCGAGCGTAGAACGCAAGCGATCTATGCAGCTAAGCCAAACGGGCGCGGTCAGGTGTGAGATGGGTGACCGCTAGTGGCAAAAATTTCATGCGCGTTTCCGTGCTTCGGAGGGCACGTTAAGCCGTCGGTCCCGGTTGTTGTCGATAGATAACAGTCGTTAAACCTTGTCGGAGGCCTTATGGGCGGTTTGAAAACATCCGACAGCGGGTTGGCCACTAACCCGTATCTCCACCAACCCGCATTGGAGCAGCGTGGTGGAGTAAGCTCCAGGCCTCCCCAATATTGGGGAGAGACCCGTGCCCAGCAGTGGGACACAAAAAGGGTTGCAGCCAAGTTATAAGTACCATACCAAATGAAGCCATTTAAGTAAGTATTACTTACCTACATAGGTGTAAGTACCTACGTAGTGTAGGTTTAAAATAAACGAATTACATAATTAAACGTGCGTGCGCCAGTGCCGCGGCGTCGCAATCGCGAGGCAAAACAATCGAGAAAGGTTCAATGACCGATGGCGGGGGCTATTAAAAAATATTTTGGCAACATGTTAAAATGCTGTAGTTATCTAACATTTTTTTTTATAATTGAGTGGAAGTGAAACAATTGGCTACACAAAAAGAACTGGTCATAATCCTTTTGATAAATTATGTACGGAAAAGGAATAATATTTAAAAAATATTACTTATCTCGCATCATCTTTGGGCAAACTAAAAAAACTTAAGTTTGGCATTGTTTTAGAATTGTTTGTACAACCAAACACACCACTTTAACTTGGCGCCGTTATTGTAATTGACGCGCCCGTCCGAGACAGCCCGTCTTCAGTAGTCGGTTTAGCCGAAATTAACGTGTAGGCTAATATCGTGACCTTGAGCCCGTTCGGAGCGGGAGTTTCCGTTCTACGTAGTATTATTTATTCTTATGGTATCAGTTTGATTTGTCACTTTCGATCATTAGCTACCAATTGAAAGTATTACAACACATGTATCTTTAATCTACTCGTAGAAAGCGTATCAGATACGAAATAAAAAACAAGTAATAGTTGAATTGAACCATAGATTAAATAACATAGATTTCAACCTCACCGGATGCTGGTATGCGTATGCGATAACTTGACGTTAAAGAAGAAATTTTGAGGCAATTAAGAAACTAATAGTTGGCAGAACTTTCATGGTTCTACCGATGAAATATATACTACCGTATGTATTTCTGCCGTGAAGCAATTCTATTGTGCTTCGGTGGAAAAGTGAAGGTGTCTATCAAACTTACATGAGGCGATCCTCAGCCTCCAAAGTACGAGTAGTAGCGCCACTGCATACTCGGCTTACTTGAGGTTGTGTGTGTAGAATGTCCATGGGCTATTCAATTTGAATAAAAAAACAACGGGTTGCACTCCGGTAGTTCCGGCAGAAGTGAAAACTTGAACATTAACGTTGTGCATTTTTGATATTTTGGAATGGTTAGGGAATAATTTCGCACGAATTGCTTTTATTATCAGTATTATTTTTCATCTAGTATTTTCAGTAGGTTTTCATCTAGTATTTTTATAAAGTACTCACTCATTTTCTTTCACTATTTCTTCGTCACTTTTTTATTAATTGTTGCACTTTGTTCAATGTCCATATTTTAAATATAAGAATTTTACAAGTATAGACAGTCGAGCCGTCATCAGCTGTCACCCCTCCATCTTACGTATTTTCGATCAGGCCACGTGTCCTGACGCGAGTTTAACATTTACCATCCCAAAAAAGTGCACAACGCCGCTAAAGAAGTTTTCACTTCAAAAAAATACATATTTTAACGACTAGGAAGTAATAAATATTCTTTTCCCTAGTTTGGGGGTAATGAAATGACCCTTTAGCAACAATTAGCCAATAAAGTTCAAATGAACTGAAGACGGACGTAAAAGTTCCGTTTCAAAAGGAACTGCCTTCTTACAAGCCAATACAGAAGTACAATAGGCTCTTCTATAATTTCTACTCGTAATAATATGCATTAATAAGTATTATAACCTTAGTAATTGGAGCCGTAAAAAATACTATACGAATAAGATAAATGAATTCACAGAGCTGTGTCTCGTGGTTTTAATCCCATAAAGCGAGTCCGAAGATGGCGTGGTTTTTTTATGTTGTGCTAAAATAATATTTACTATTTAAAATAATATCAAAGTCGGTTCACCCGGTTTGGAAATGGAACAAAAATATTTCTATCCAAACGTCCTTTCAACATCCTTTCGCATTTATAATATTAGTATCATTATAAAATGCGAATAACGGATGCAGATAACTGCGCCAATGATCTAAAGTCCTACAGATTGGAACATGCACCAACTGAAGTAACGTATTCTTAAGAATTGTGAGCCTCAGGTTGGCAGAACTATAAAATGACCTCAATGTAGCGAAACAAAATTGAGCTTTATATAATGTACTCAATAGATTAGGTTTCATTCTCACTTTTCTAAAACTAATTTCCCAGTTCAGTTCAACATAGTTCTTACTTTCGCTATTGTTACTCATTTATTACTCGAACAGTGCTAGACAAAAATGTTGTTCATTACTTTTGTTCTAACGCAGAGCAAGTTTGGAGCCTCGGTTTAAAAGAAAAAGTGCAGTTCAATCAAAAAGTGGAATTCCAATCTATGGAAAAGCCCTCTCCTCTAGCCTGCCTCCGCTAACCGGTTTGTGATATCATCGTATTAATCAAATGTCCGCTGATCTCTTACTAGGTTCGTGTGAGGTGAAATTTCACTGGTCACCTATAAATCTATGATTTTATTTCATTGGCAATTTCTGACAAATTTTATGCTATGATTAATTCTGCTGTGGTAGGCGCATTTCTAATTCTTTACCAATTTTGGCAGCTGCATTTAAGTTGATCTTCGCATCAAATAGAAACTCTCGTGGAATTGTAACACAATTTATTGTGTTCGAAATCCCAAAAAATATTAGTATTAAATAGCTTTAATTACATCCCTATGTATCTTAAGTTATTCAAATTTGTTTTTTAAAACATCTTGCCTCGCTGTTCTAATATATTTTTCGTCGTACAAGCTGAAACAAAATTTATGAATAATATGAAATGTGTATGCTCTATATTCTTCATAGGAGGAAAAATATTTTTAAGTTCAAAATGAAGAGGCTTGTATTCAATGTTTATATGAATTCTGTTTTGTCTTTTTTGCGACCTATCTTTCTCGACATTATTTACGACTGC
Source organism: Pyrgus malvae (assembly GCA_911387765.1). NCBI lineage: Eukaryota > Metazoa > Arthropoda > Insecta > Lepidoptera > Hesperiidae > Pyrgus > Pyrgus malvae. The sequence continues at coordinate 27,275,819 of OU426950.1, read as the reverse complement.
ATATTCATTTCATTTCTGGTAGCAGCACGTAGCAGTTTAAAAACATACTTAATATGTGTCGCCCGTTCATAGTTACATATTCCAAATTTTTTGCAAACTTTTTATTACTGTAAAACAGACAACTTACGACAAGTTAAAGAGAAGCTATCATTTAAAGTTTTTACATAGGTGAAGCACTATAATCATGAAAAAATCTCACATTCACAAACATTAATAAATAATAGTTTAAAAAAACTAAAAAAAACACGCTTTTTATAGAAAACCGAACTAAAAAGTAGAAAATAAATTTTAATGAATTTAAATTAAGAAAATAGTGTTAAAAATTTCAATGAATATAAGTTAATAATAGTGTGAATAAAAAAAATATATTTTATTTTAAAAAAAGCGTGGGGTGCATGGTGTCAATAGTTATAAATATTTTATTGACAGATATGAGTAGAGTGATTATCATTTCGATAATATTTTAAAAAGCACCCCACGCTTTTTTTTAAATAAAATATATTTTTTTTATTCACACTATTATTAACTTATATTCATTGAAATTTTTAACACTATTTTCTTAATTTAAATTCATTAAAATTTATTTTCTACTTTTTAGTTCGGTTTTCTATAAAAAGCGTGTTTTTTTTAGTTTTTTTAAACTATTATTTATTTTCTACTTTTTAGTTTGGATTATTTATTCTTTCCATGATGTTTCCACGAGCAATGGACTGGTTACTGAGAACCTTCTTCTTTCTTTCAAAAATATCTTTATCTATCATTAGGCTTGTTACATAACAAGGTTACATATTTTTTTAATTTTTACGTTTTCATAAAATTTGACCTGTCTTACGACTTAACAAATTATTTATATTCTTTATATATCTCATACACGTTTTCGGTTACTGAGCACCAATAGTCTACTCCCCTACATAAATATGAGCAACCCAAGCAGCAAAATAGTCGAATAGTAATTAGATTACTCAGCCTTTAATCGTATAAGAGCCGAGTAACCGTTCTTAAAACACCCATTTATCGTGTAATAGCGGTTATCTCGACTATTTGGCAATATTTGCTAATGTGTGCTTTAAGGACGTCGAATAAACGTTTACAGCACTATGTTTTAGCACTTTTACTCCACCTTTTAGCAGATGCTGAATTAAAGTGGCTAAAATACTCGTTATTAGATCGTTTGATCTATAACAGTCGTATAATAGCTGTAGAATAGCTGATTCGCCTATAAACGCAATCGAACAAAAATCATATTTTGCAAATTGAAAAATGGAATAATTTTATCAAATTAGTGTATTGTCATCGGTCCTCAATAAATCTACAAAGTTTGAACGAAATCTGGCCGTTTAAAGTGGGTCAAAATCGCGCCCAAAGAAGTCGGTTACAAACATACAAACATACAAACATACAGGTGAAGCTAATAAAAAGCGTGTAAAAATACCTATAATGTAGAGGATTCTCATGCTAATTACGACATAACATTTAATACGACAGATTAGAATGCCGATTTGAATCACGCACTCATTATACAAGACACGTATTGCCTTGGAGTAAAATTCAAAGTGTAACAATTGGAAGGGTATGCGACAATGCGGTTGTAAACAGTTGGTCTAACTGTGAGCCATGGGAACGCCCTCAGCAACTCCAATGATAACATGACAATGTTGTAATAATACTCCAAGAAAGTTCTCAATGATACTTTGAGTATTTTCTTCGTACAAGGCTAATAGAAAAGTCGCCAGCAGAACTACTTAAGTTGCGAATTGAAATTTAATTCGAGTACTGTCCTTATTTGTAACAGTAAATTGTTTAGTCACTCGGTAAAGATCTTTCGATTCTTGTCCTGCATGGAAAGTATCTTAAGAATCAATCAATAAGTGTCTGAAGAGCAAGCGCTAAACAAATATTGAAAAAAAATGAAATCGTTTATATGAGCCAACGTTAGGATTTCGAATAGTAAAACACCTTTGATCTGTGTAAATTTTCAGTTGATATTGATAATACGTCTAATTCCAATAAACACCACTACCAACCAACACCATACTCAGTTCATTGTATTGTTTATTTGCATTGTATGATGATCATCCACGGCGAATCAGTTTAACGCCTCACGTGTGAATTTACATCAGAAATTATATTGATAAAATCAATGAAGATTACAAAATGTCATTTGCATAACTATAAATTTTTATACATTCCACAATCGTTTTTTTTTTTGGAAATAACCTAAATATGTCCAAACCTAAAAATTTGCATATTTTTATTTTGAGTATCACTTCAATACAAAAATTGTTGGATAGTGAGTGTAAAACTTAACTGTTAGGGTCTCTTTTTTTATCTGTGTCAAATCGCTTTATTAATCTATGTAATTTTGACTTGTGCTCTGTCTTTCTCTTCTGCTGTCTCTCTTTCTCTGTACATGTCCTTACTGAAATACATGTCTTACGAAATCATTCCTAAACCTTCTTAATTATCCTCATCCTATTCCGAATCAAACCTAATCCAAAATATTGCATAGAAACAAAACGACCAAAAGGCATAGTTAAGAACCAAATTACAGTGTCCGACTTCCAATAAACATCTATTGACTTCCAAAGTTCCGATTGTATGTCTTTTTCGTCGATAATTATTTGAAAGTCACAACTCTAATATAGAGTTTGCTTTTTACCTCTAATGCAAACCCACACCTAACTCACAGTTATATGGTCATTTTTTGCTTTGTCTACATCTGACTTTCTACGCCCTCGATGGCGACAAGAGGTGACTGTCAATGTTCTAACATTTGTCCGAGTATGGTAATTTGTCCAATGTTTAGACTGACACGTATGGTGTCGCCTTTTGTAGCTTTATGTCCGGTCTGCTTGGCGACCATCTCTATTTACATGATTGTGTTTAAAGGGTTTTCTAGTTCGATTGTTATAATTTCTCCGTAAACACGAAGTCATTATAATGTAATTCTTATTGCTGCGTTCGATGATGGTATCCAGTGTGAATAATCTCAATGGTTTAATTTAAAATGCTGACTAACAAAATAAAAAGCTTCTTTGGAAGTTGTAATTTGTTAAATACCGGCTTGTGATGTGTATGTCTCGACTCTTAACTCTGGCTTTGTTTTTTCGTTTTAACTGTCATGGTATTCAACGCTCCAAATGTTTTATAAAACAAACAACGATTCTGTAATATTACTCTCCTTGCGCGTAAACTACGTTCCAGCGTCTGTTTGGACGTGAGCAGATGTTCGGAAAACAATCGTAATTGGGCTGCTGTTTGTATGACCCACTTTTGGACATGCTTCAGGTGTTTCCCGTGAACAACTAATTTTATCATTATTAACGTTATCTACAAGGTCATGAATGTATATTATAGCGTATATGTAAAAGTAAAAAGAGTATATCTTCTTCTGCTCTAGAACTTTTATATTTTCGCAAGATTGTTTTAGCTCTTAATCCTAAAATACGTTAAACACTTATTAGCTATCGTAAAATCAGTCAGAGACGAGTTTTGCAAATAGGTTTTGAGCGAGTTTAGAAAGTGTATTTTGAAAGTTCGTGTATACCTTTTATAATTGTTAGTGAATATAAACGCTGGTCTGTTACTCGAATATACCTTTGGAACAGACAACACATAATACATCAACAATTTCTAAATTCGCACGACCATTAGCACCTATCTCGCGTAATTACAGAGCTCCAATGAAAGACGAAACGTGAGGTGCAACTGATTTGAGTTATGTAAACTTCGCAAGTGCGCGAATCAAGTTCCGATCCATTCATGTAAACTCAAGGTCTATGACCGGTGACATCATCAGACCAAATTTGCTGAGTCTTACTGTCACATGCATAGCATTTTTGTTATTTAGAGTTCTTCTAACACATAATACGAAATAAACAATTTGTAAATATTCGGTGTAACTGCTGAATAGAAAAATTGAGTAAAAAAGTGAAATAACACTCACCCAAAAATTAAAAAAAAAATACATTTTTTCAAATAGATAAAGAAATAATACTGGTTGCATACAATTCAGAAATTTTATTTGAGAATGTATGTATTATAATGAATGTATTATAATTAAACCTCATTCACATTGTAAACATAGTAAAACTAAAGCTTTATAACTTTTATAACAACCATCGGCTATCATCGATTGCCAAAACCTCAATACCGTCGAATATCCAGCCCATTATGTAGGCTTATGTCCTTGCAACGCACCCACGTCCAATGGTTCAACTCCAGCTGTGTCCCACGCCGCGCCCACACAAAACAAACCAGCACTTTCGTTAAGTCAAATTGCTTAATCGACTTATTTATCTCGAAAACGATGCCGTATCATTAAATACACCACTCAATAGATCACTCTGCATTTTATGGCGTAGAAAGTGGAAATCAGGGAGTGGAAAATTTCATTGGCAAGATTTAATTGATTCTTGTGAGGGCTCGTTAGATGTTGATCTTGATATCACTTTGTGATGTCAAAGCTGTTTACGAGCTGCTGATAGTCCTTTAATGTAAAATATATATTATTTCGTTTAGAATCTTTTAATACTCTATAATATAAATAATATGACTTTACAATCCAACAAACGATCACATATTCACATACTGTTGATCACACACGTTGAATTTTACAGCACATTTTTTAATCGTAGCAAATTGCCACCTCGTTTGAATTGTAGGTCAGCTTGGAAACTTTAATTTTAGAGCTATTAAAATTCGTAAATTGGAGACCAATTTCGACTGTTTCAAACGTTGTAGGTTTATCAAAGAATTTCTAGATCGGCTAGCTAGTACGATCCCCACTTAGATACGTCAGGAATCTGGTTTACCGCGAGGCTGCTGCTGACCTTCGCCATCCGGTTAACTGGGAGATAGGCTTACAGGTTTCTGGTTTATAATGTTTCCTGTGTTTACATCCAAGTAATTTACTGTGTCACCTCCTTTGTAAGACACAAATTTTGAGAGAAGGTAAACAGCGATACGATTGTTATCTCCAACGAAACGAATCAAGCCTAAATTGCAAATTTCTTCTGTTCGAATATTTTCAAACTTAATTTTTATATTTTTTTTTTGTTTTTGAAGACATTAGTACTTATAAGTAGTTTAAAAATTCTTTTAACTATACAGTGTTACTACATTGTTTATGGAATGTATGTTAACCAAAATCATGTACTTATTGATATTTCACGTGACTTTAATCTTAACGCTTATAATATTATCTGTAAATTTTCCAAGGTTATCCTAACTTTAGCTTACCATTTTTTTTTAGATAATATTAGAATCTTCAATAGAGTAAATTTTTGATCTCTCTTGCGTTTAGATAATAAATCTATCGTTAAATCTTTGTGATCCATATTTTTTTGTGAACAGTTTCTATCCAGTTTATGTTTCTTCTCTGTCAGACGCCTCGGTTGTAAGTAGTTTGTCGGGGCTTTATAGTTATCTAAATTTACTTTTCTATTTCTGCTGCTCCAGCTATCTGACCTAACCCATCTGAGATTTGTTCAATATTGAATGCATGTGCAGCGGTTATGTTACATATATGTGCGTTACGCCACGTTTCGTCACAACGTCATCGCCCACTTCCTATGGCACTTGCCAATTGGTACACTTTCTCACCGATGGTCTACAAGTGTCGTTCCGGTTGGTCTACTATTAAAAATAACTACTATCAAAAGCTTACGTGCGTGCACGTTATTCTCTACGCACAATACGTTCGAAATTAAACTGGCTCTCACAATATGCCTATTTACTCTATGAAATATTTTAACTTAAATTATTTGCGCTATTCTTAGAAAACTAAGCTTGAACAATAAGCTTCATTTTTGGTAAACTTCATTGAATTCTACAAAACGGTATACGAGTTGTTTGAAAATTAAAACGTGCTATGCTAGGTTTAAAGTTAAAGGAACAAACTATTATAACTCATAACATGACTTTCATTTCAATGGAAATCTTAACCATAATTTAATGAGTCCGTGTTTTTAATGAAAACTGGTTATTTAGAGGGTCATACAGGTTATTGACTGCAGTTTCACCATTCACGTAAAACGTAAATATAAACTTTGACGAAAAACGTCTTAAGTGTTAAATTTAATTTAATTTATACATCAGTCTGACCATAGATTTTTTATATACATACTACGTATAGTCAAAGTCATAAATCTATGAGTCTGACAGTTAGATGCTTATATACAGTACGGAGTTTAGGCGGGAGGTCGAAAAGACATAAGGTGCTCTTGTTTTATTTTTTTCTTGTTTTAGTTTGCGATGCCATAATTAAAGATAAAATATACAGTTCAACGACTAAAGTACGTCGGTGTCGGTGAGTTTGGCAAAGCAAGTATGGCTGCAGATAGTACTCGAGAAAGTACAAGTAGAGAGAAGAAAGTGCGTGGATGCAAAAACACACCAGTCCGCAGGTTCGATCGGAATTTAACGCGACGGTGCCGACCGCGAAAGGGCGGTGGAACTGTGAAAATGATTACGGATGAAGAAACAAAACAGAAGTTTGCCCGCGAAGGGGCATATTTTAGAAAAAAACTTCGGTATATTATGGATATACGAGTATGTACTACTATAATCATATGTATTTACATGACTAGGAGTTTTAAAACCGCAAAGTTCATTTCTTAGTTATAGTGAATTTCTTTAATGAACTGAATTTGATTAAGGACTTTATTCTTAGTTTTTTTATCGTTTGCTCGTAAATAACATTTAAAGCGCGACAATTTGTAAAGATTTACATCATAGAGTGCAGGCGATATACACAGCTAAGCGATATCAGCGTGATTGTAACTAAGATGGGTGACCGCTTGTGGCAAATGTCGTGCTTCCTTTATATTATGAGAAGCCAGAAGCTGTTAACTTATCAGTCTTATGTCTTATCACGCTAATGCGCGCTTGGAAAAAATCGATTGTGGGTTGGTCACCCACATGGACAAGCAAGTGGCTTTTAATTACCACTTGTTATGAATTTTGAATGAAATGGTTTTGTTAGTAAAATATTTTTTCCCACTATTATTACAATTTCAGACGCAGATTGAGGTTTAAAATTTCAAATACACATTATATTCATACATTGTTTAAAATAATTGCTAGGGCATATTTTTGGAATGCTTTTTCCTGTACGAGTTCGTTCGGTTATTGATAACTACATCAATAACGTTTTGTAAATTGTACGTACCGAGTCGTAAACAAGCTTCACTAGGTTACTGTTACAAAAAGCATTTCTAGGGGTTCATCTGCCGTTTTGCTATTGACCTAACAGATAATCAAGATAAGAATGAGCAAGCCAAATAAAAAATTGTTTCATGAAATTTCATTTTGAAACTCTTAAGAGCCAAACTTTCAATTCCGTCCTTTTCATGTCATTTTATGTTAATCCAAGGATCTAAAAATCGGCCCTAAGTCATCTTCTCAAGATAATGTTGACTTTTTGTTAACCTGAACCGTATTAAAAAGTCTCTGTTTTTTTTTTCCAGGTAAAGTGTCAAAACAATGCGAAGATTAAGGACCAAATCTTTAATAAGAGCCATATCAACTTATAGGTTTGTGTATCGCTTAACGTTATATTATAATAGTCACGGAGTGCGTTTTGGGTATTTTTTTCAGAAATTTTTTATCCGAGAGGTTATTAACTTTTTTTATTAAAGTGGCACTGTGAATTAGGATCCATCGTTTTTCAAAAACCTCCAGTGATTCTTCAATTAGCATCACTTGATCCATTGATCCATCAAATCATTATTGAAATGAAGACTTTTTGCATTTCAATGGTTATCGTCAATGGCCCAGTAACCTTGACTACAATATAGCCTTGATCAAGCTCTGAATACTTTTCAAGTAGTTGTCCTACTGGACATATCACCGATGCTTCATATCTTCGATAAATAAGCATTGTTTCAATTTAAGAATTCTACGTAAGACTCCCAGGTATAAATTAGGTAATATTGTTGCGTGCATTGCGGCTACAAGTATTTCCACACTCATGATTCCTGTCACTGTTAATTTCAGTGAGTATCAGAAACAAGCTGTTCGCACCGTCTCAGATAAACGTAGTAATTACCTTTAATGTAACTATATCTAGCGTTATTTATTACATGTATACAGAGGCATACTCAATTTAAGTGTATGGATGGAAGTACTCAATTTTTAGTGCTACGCGCACATCTCCGTACATTTTTTCCTTGTCATTGGCGTTATCTGATAAGATTGGATACGCTGCGGTGATGAGGTCTCCAAGCAAGGTCAGTTTTCCATGTTGGGTACAATTATATAAAATCTATGTAATTAGATTTGAATTGTCTTGGCGGTTGCTATCATGAAGTCTTCATTATAGGATTATGAGATTATCGAGTCATTCTGGTCAGCATAAACTTTGCGTTTTACTAATACTAATTCTGCGCTTTTATTATATAACACGTAACCCGGTTTGGTTTTCGTTCTACTTGCATTTTTTCAATTAAATTTTAAAGATTAATTTTAACTAATTTACCGACCAACAAACCTTAGATTCCTTTTCTTAATGACTCTACTTTTGTTAATGACTTCCTAATCGTTGGGGTGATTGCTTTGAAATATTTCGTGACCTGTCACTCTCAACATAATTCAATTTTTGTACGTAATTAAGTCGTTTAGATGAAATGAAATGAAAATACTTTATTGTTGACTGCTTACACACATAAAATAAGATGTTTAAAATTATAATTGGAGTTTTAAACAGTCTACCATGTTCTGGCATACAATATTATTAATTAAAATCAACTAAAAAATATTTTGTTTTAAGATCCGATAAGAATAATCTTAACGGATCATCGGCTTTTGATGCCTACCCACCGCTGGGTCAATGAGAGAAAAAAAGCCGGCGGAAAAAAAACTCTCAGGCATTGTTTAGAGTTACACTTATTTTATAATGTATTTTACGCCGAAGCTCCCCAAACTATTTTTATTGCACGTATTACGATGTCTTATCTTCAAAAAAATCGTTTATATTGTAACTAGTGGATCCCACAGACGTTGTCCTGCCTTAAAAGTAATAAATATTATCTTAAAGAGACTTCATGTTACTATCAAACAAAAATAAAAAACAAATAATGACATACGAACTGTCCAGTTATTCTGACTGTGTCAAAGTTTAGAACGGCACGGCACGAAATACAAAACGTTTGACAGGCAGGAACAATTTATATGGGAAAACTAAATAAGTAAAAAAGTAATTAAAAAACATTTCCAGTGTCCCAAATTGTGAATCTAAACCATTCTCAAATCCCCTTAAACACACACAATAAATTTCATCATAATCCGTCCAGTCGTTTAGGAGGAGTTCAGTCACATACACACGCACACAAGAAATATATATATTAAGATATGCTTTTTTTATAAGCCAATGTTTTAATTGTTTTTTAAATTTAGTATTTGATAACTGTTTTATATCTATGGGTAATTTATTATATATTCTAATAGCAAATATGTATGTACTATTTCTGAAAATCTGACATTTTACTCGAGGTAAATACAAAGCGTCAATATCTTTTAGTCTCGTGGGCACATCTCTTATGCGCATGTTTATTTGCTTTTCAAATAAGTTTTTATTATTAAAAACGAAAGTACAAATCTCTAATATATATATTCCAGTTAATGTAAGGAATTTCTTTTCTGAAAATAGTGAGCGAATAGATTCGTCACCCGCTTTACCATACAATATTCTGAGACTACGTTTTTGCAATATAAATGTTCTACTAACATTAACAGAATTTCCCCAGTATATAATACCATATGTTAGAAGGGGGTAAATATTGGCATAGTAAAAACTTTTAGCTACTTCAAGAGTTGACGCATCTACTAATACTGAAAGAGCATAACAATTAGCCGATATTTTATTATTGATTTTATCAATATGACTTTTCCAATTTAAGTGGGTATCTAAGGAAACCCCTAAGAAATTCGTTTGCTCTACTTCTTCTATTTCAACTGCATTTAAATGAATATTTAGATTTTCTAAGTTCTGTTTATAATTTTTAAATTGCATTATTTTAGTTTTATTTAAGTTGACCTTGAGGTTCAGTGTGTCTAGCCATGTTTTTATCTACTAGTTACTAGTGTACTTCTTATTTCATTTCTATAATCCTCAGCTGAAATGTTTTCATTGTAAAATAAAATTGTTGCATCATCAGCGAACATAACACATGGATATTTTGCTATAGTGGGTAGTTCATTTATATACATTAAAAATAATAATGGACCAAGAACACTACCCTGAGGAACACCTATTTTACAAATCTCGAATTTAGATTGAACCTCTTCTAACGTATTGTTCGATTTATTAAATGTTGTAAGTACCGTCGATTGTTTCCTATCATTAAGGTAAGATTGTAATAGCTTATAAGCGATACCTCGAACACCAATTCTTTCCAACTGTCTTAGAAGTATGTTATGCACAACACAATCAAACTCGTATAAGATCGTATAAATGATGCACAATAAATTCAATGGCATATTGCTACGTATGGTTTATGTAACTGAAACCTATCTCATTGCATCCTCCTGAACATTAATGATGGAAAAACTATTCGTGTCACATTGCCAATATGATATGTATAAAATATTGTGTTGAACATGTTTACAACTTCGTATATTCATACGTTTGTATACGTTACTATTTCAAAGATACTGGGAGGTTTGTCTTTAGCGGATGTTATGTTTGAATCTCTATATCTTGACTGTACGACTTCCTTGAAATATTTTTATGAAGTTTAACTTTATTTATATTAAAAAAAATGTAATAACAGAGGTTACTTTTTATTAATACACTAGCGGCTGCCCGCGACTATGTCGCGTGGACTTTATTTTTAGAATTTTACTAAAATAAAAGTAGCCTAAGTTGCTCCTTTTTACATACACTATCTGCCAGTGAAAGTCCCGTTACGGTCCAGCCGTTTATTAAAAGTAAATAGCGGTTGTTTGAATATTACAAACAGACACTTCAATTTTATTTATATTATCTATATACAAGATGACAAACAATTTAAAATCTGAGATTTATCTGAAAATCCTCACTGTTATTTATTCAGAACCTACGTCATGACATGACAAAACAGCGTTATATAATGTTAAGGTAATATTTTTATGGTTAGCACGTAACTTTTCGCCATGTTATCTCGTATTTTAACTTTTTGTCTTGAATACTTAGTACTGCTTTTATGTTAATTCCATATTTGTCATCGGCGATAACACTATCTGGAACGATATCGCATTCGTGCTCTGGTTCATTGTTTTCATTTTTCTCCATGCTCCACTATCACGAACAACTAAATATTGTTCTGCTGTGATAAAGCCACATTGTTGTACTTTTTGCGTATCGGTACCGAATCGCCAATGACTCTACATTTCAGTCTTAATTGCTACTGCATTACTTCTTATACATTTGTATCATACTCGTAGATGATATTGTTGTCTTTTTGTTTTTTTATCTCAAGTTGCAAACTGATAAATAATGAAGATATTGTTTGTACTATGATGTACTCATTTGATTATTTACCTGTTACTCACCTTGTGTAGGCTCTTTAATATTAAAATATCGTTATTGTTAATCTAAAGGAAGTTTTGAGGAAATAAATAAAAAGGCGAATAAATTAAAAGGGGACATATTTTAAAAATCTCATTAGCTAATTTCTTTTACATTTATACTTACTGCTATCCATTTTTGGAAAACATACGAATATATTAGTCAGTGCCCGAAGGTGGACGGCCGCTTGTCCCACGCGAATTTGCAAAATTTGCTGGTATCTGGTTGTTACTAAAAAAGGTAACACTATAGCTGATTTACTTGTAGATAAATAACGAAAATATAAAGATACTTTTTCTGGCTATTTTGCTCGCTTCACACGTTTTTGATGGTAACAAAGTGTCTCAATTTTAAATATATTCCACAACTGCTTTCAAATAAATCTATATATACTAATATATGAAGCTGAAAAGTTTGTTTGTTTGTTTGAACGCGCTAATCTCAGGAACTACTGGTTCGAATTGAAAAAATATTTTTGTGTTGAATAGTCCATTTATTGGGGAAGGCTAAAGACTATATAATATGATGCTATGACTAGCGGCCGCCCGCGACTTTGTCCGCGTGGACTTTGGCATTAGTCATAGCATGATGTTATATAGCCTATAGATTAGATCAAACAAACAAACAAACATCCACGCGGACGAAATCGCGGGCGGCCGCTAGTGCTTGATAAAATCTGTACATGTTTGTATAATAGACGAATTTAATTTAATATATTCATTCGTTATAATAACTCCTACATAGGCACCATTTAATCTACCTTCGAATTCCTTTAGCTGGGAGGCCGATAATATCTCAATCTCACATTCTACATATTACGAAACACAGGTGTCAAGTAGTTGCTCGCCTCCTAATATAGTTATCACGATCACTGGACTTACGAAAACGGGCATGCGATCGTAGTTAGGTGGCGCATGCTAATCGTTTGCGAAACCAAGAGAGGTTTCCTCCTGAAAGATTTATGTTTTGTCACCTACAGCGATAACTCCTGGGATCTTTGGGGTGTGGAGTGGTCTTTGAGACATTTACAAAACATTGACCCAACCTACACATATAGGCCAGTCATTATCGACACAAATAAAGGCAAAGTAATTTAATTCGAAACCATGTTACATCTAAAATGTCAAATTCACCACCACTAATGTTGCATGTTTTTTAAAGAAATACATACTCACACGTCATTCAGTAGAACGTTTTCATCATTTATCCGAAATCCGGTATTTTTATTTTTTTAATTATTTATGAAACGTTGAGGCCTAGAGGCTCCACTTTGGAATTAAATTAAAGCTAATTCATTTTTTTTATAAAATTTTCTCTCATGGCTATACCCTAGCCTAGGACCATTAGTTCAGCCAGCAAAATGTCTTGGCAAACAACCCCTCTACCGACAATTTTCCACGTTTTGGAAAAAAATGCCCATCTTTGATTAGCTGTAACTCCGCAACTAATATAGCTAGAGAGCTCATGTTGGGCTTAAATTGTAGTAAATTTAGTTAGCTTGATAAAATAATATGACAAGTATATCTGAAAAACGCTTCCTTAAGGTACTTTTTTCAAAAAAACTGAAACAAGAGCCAGAATTTCGCAGTTTTTCGAGCACCATGGTGGAAGCACAAGGTTTTCAGGGTTGCAATTTTTGGTATAGACTACTCTTAGGGGACCTAACAACATATAAAAGAATCGTAGATACATGCGCGTTTGCGATGTTTGATGTCGATAATGATTGGCCTAATAGCCTCAACTCAAGCAAGCTGTAGTCATGTCTGAGGGTGTATTAATTTCTGGTCCTGTGTGAGTGTTTCATTTAAGAATAACATGCAACCAACTTAGTCTTTAAAAGTAAGATAGTGCTTTCAAAGTGAAAGTATTTGCGATGTTATTTTGTCGCTAAACTTTAATCAACATTATATTCCTACATTTTTACATAGTCTCTCTAGAAATTTAGTTTGTTTAAAAACAAGACCTATTTCATTTAAATTTAATTGACTATCAGAGTTACATATTATGATGCCATTAATATTCAAATCGAATCCCAAATTAAATTTTCCAACTGAAACTGTGGAAATAAATTTCATAAGAAATTTGCCACCGCAGCGGTGGCTGTCCAAATATATCTTATGTGTTTTCATTATAAATAAATTATACCTTCTGCTTGCCTAACAAAATGTTGCCGTTTATCTTTTGAGTCAATATTATTACCGAAATATCCGGATACTGGAAGATAGAAGTTAGTATTATATATCAATTGAGTGGACTATGAATTGGCTAGTATTATAAGTATTACAACATTGATTAAAATACATCTTAAAGAGTCATTGAATATTAACAAAATCACATGTTTTTTTAAATAATAACATACATGGACATGTTAATATTCCGCATAAATCGATAACTTGACACAAAGTATAAAATAACTGACAATTTGCAAGTGCACTGAATACTTAGTTTTTAATAATACTTTTTAGAATATTCTGAATAATATACACAAGGATAATATGTATTAACACTTATGCATGTTAGGCTAGCTAGCCGTTGAAAACGGCGAAAGTACAAGTGAAAGTGTGAGCCAAAGTTCAAATGCTTTTTTACCGTACCGCTATTCAACTACCGTATTTTTAAACTCACAAGGTCACCTTAACCTTGCAACCTTTAAAAGCCATTCGAATGAAGTTCCTATTGCTGATTACGATAATAGGATCGTGGAGAATGAACCATCCGTCATCCGGAAGCGTTTCAGTGACGTATTGGGTTCATCGTCAACTAAAAATTACGTAAGGGCCGGCGCAGACGCAGCTTATATCCGTCCGCCGCTTGACAATCCGATCTATCTTCCCTGACATACGGACGCAAATCGACCTAAATACGACTCTATAAGATTGAAAATGGCCGAGTGGTGCGGCCGAGTAGGTACGTTTTGAAGCGGTTTGAGGTATGGACGGTCGCCAGGCCAGGGATGTGACTATTCCCGTCTAGTAAGCTGGATACAGTATCCGATTGCTTGCGAACGTCATTTTGGCATGTGTCACTCAATTCTGGCGCCTTTTTAATGGCCACGTATGTTACAAGTCGTAACCCTAAAATCATGCAGTCTAATTGTTTATTCGACACGAGTTCCAATTACGTTTCTGTAATATTCGTTCCGCACATAATTTGGACAGTATCGAACAAGTGCTTTCGTCAACTTAATTTCTTTTTTGGCGCTAAATCAACGTCATTATTATTCTATGGTGCTTTATTTGGAGTTGATTTGATTACGATTTTGGCATCGAGACATATTCTGATTTCGGATTGGTCAAGCTTTAGTCTAACTTTAGCGATGATGAACATTATTTGTACGTAAGTATTAAAATTCATAAAAGTATTTATGCTAGTAATTAAAATTTTACAGCGTTAATAACTTAAATACTTTTAAACATTATAAACACCAGTTGTTGATAGAGATTCCACAAAAAGCGCCGTGGAACCTGTCTGTGTTAAAAGTCAATATACATCGGTTTGTCTATCCAACAAAACAAGTCCTTACGATGTATACATGAACGTACTCATATATTGATTTCTAATGCATTATACCTCATTGGTTTAGTGGAATCCGGTATGTAGGTACCTATTTCTCTTAGCTTTTTAAAATTTTACGTCAAGCCATTGCGTTTTCATGTTATTGTATCTCCTTAATTTGTTCCTTTTTTCGTTATTAGCGAAATTAAATAATTTCCGAAGCTTTTTTTCTTATATTCCTTTAACAAACAAAATTGTGCGCTTAAGTTAATTTATGTACCTATATATTTTCTGCATTAAAAACTATTTCACAAACGTTATGGTTTCTGGTATAGAGGAAATGGGTTCTTTTCTGTTAATATGTTGCGTTCACCTACTTTACCCGTGATCGCATAACTATTGTATAATTAGCCATGTATAATAGAAATAGGGTCAGCTACTGTGCTACGAATTTAGATTTGACAGATTTTGCTGCAATAACATGTACTACGCTGATTTTATGATCGGCAGTTGGGCCGTCCGGTTTACGTTTACTTCGTATCTCACTAGTGTTTTTAGTGAGTTTTTTATCAACTTTCTTTTATTTTGCCACGAAATAAAATTGAATGCGTCGAGGTAATATTAAATATACACGGTTTTCTACTGCGTGAACGATGTCATGATTTAGAATACAGGAATTCATATCTAATACCTTTAAACGAGCAATTCTTGTATATATCTAAATAATTTTTTTTTATCTCGGAAACGGCTCCAAAGATTTTGATGAAATTTTGTACACTGGTTGCGGGGATGATAAATCGATCCACAAATTTTTATTGATAGAATTTGTCGTTTTTTTAATGTTTATGCAGTTAAATATAAAATTACTCTTACCGACATCTATTGGAAAATATTAAATACACAAATGAATGAAATGAAATGAAATGAAAAAATGAAATTTGTAAAGTAACACTAAGTCAATGAATGCTTTGCTTAAAAATAAACCAAGTAAATAAATTGTTTTTATCCGAGCAACGCTCGGGCGTCCAGGTACTGTTATTATTTATGCCATACGTCTTTATCATGACATAGAACACAGGCATTCGTATGTTATTATTATTATGTATGCCTTACAACTTTTTTTCTTTTTAAATAGACTATTTACATTATCTTTATAGCGTATTATGTCACTATAGACTTCATCCAATGAGCAAAACGACCCACGACGATCGCGACGTCTGAACGAAAATGAAAACAAGGTCGCCACGCTGTTTGAATATTTAGGGTATTTGAAGTTCAATTATTTAAATCTTCCATCTGGCCACAAGGTAATTTTTTAATTACGTCACAATTATAAAATTCGAATTTTCTTGTAGATTCAGTTTCCAAATGTCTATTCATTAGGTGTTATTCCACGTGCATATTTGACATCTTTATGTGACGTGTATTATGTATTGTTTTTACTAATGACATGGACTGCCAAATTTCAATCTTGGCTAATTAAGCTAATTGTTCTGTTCAAACATTTAAAACACTGAGATTTTTCTTATTTCATCTGTGAAGTTCAGTTTAACTATTGTACTGAATTTCAAGCTAAATTATGTGTGAAATTTTCTCATGTGTATAAGAGTTTCATATTGTTTTTGGTATACTTTCATTTGATATATAAAAATTCGTCGACGTTGCTCACGGTCTAAAAAAGAAATGAGGTCAAGACACAAGAGCTACGCGATTATTTCTGGAGCGTCTCGGACATTTATAACAGTATTTTTATCAATTACATATTCAAGTTAGCTATGAGTATTCCTACTAAAGAGAATATTCATTATTCTTTTCCCTTGATTTGCATGTGCATTTTCTTTTTGCAGCATATCTAGATTCCACATGGGTAAAACTTTTTTCTATGCAAAGATTTTTACGTTTTTCTAGCTTTAGAGACTATGTAAAATTAGCTTCCACAGATTCTTCAATGACACCAACTTTTTCTTACATAGCAAGATAAACCAGTGGTATGTCCACAAGAATGCGGCAAGTGAACGTCCAAACGTTTGTGCGAGGCGTCTCCGTTGCCTCTGGCCCGGTATGCGCCAAATGTCATGGAGGCAAAAACGTGACGAGGCCTATGTCGAAATCTGTGAAAACTCAGTACTTAGAGCTTCGCTTGCGGTGGTAAATCATCAGTGAATTTAATTTTTCCATTGAGGTGTTCAAAGCTGATGAAAACCAGTTCAGGAATCCATTGAGTATTTTATCGTAATCGTATGTGAAGGGAAAGTACAAAATGTGGATGGGTATATGTATAGAGACTACCAAATATCGACCTATTTTCATTTACCAACCAAAATATAAATATGATAAATTTCCTAAAAAATCGGTCAAGTCGTTTCAGAAGAGTGTCACTACAAACACCACGACACGAGAGTTTAATATTCAAACTTTCAATTTAATGAAAAAATGGGATTGTTTATCACGTATTAATAATATTTGTTATTTTAATTTTATATTATGTTTATTACTCCTGAATAAGTGCAAAAGTGCAAAATGTGAACAGCTGATAATATATTTGTCTTCAGTTTAGGCAATTTGTAATTTGTTAACACTTTACTGTGTCGAACATAATCGCCAATGTTTTAATTGAACTTTTTAAGACAATGTCCTTTAGATAAAAATATATTCATTTGATGACTATATTTATAGACCTCAGTTGCCTTGTTTTCTTCGGAAGCCTGCCATACCTCTGATATTTTTGCAAGCTGCAGTGTCAAATGCAATTAAAATAATTGATTTCAATATGTAATTGGAAAGGCATCAATAGCATCAAGTTTTTCATCAATCAGGTCAATACACGTTTCTAGTTGCTTCGTACTCGAGATTTTTCTATCTGCCAAAGTTGTTTAACTGGGTGTTGCGTTCCGTCCCTTTCTTCGGTGTGTAATTTTTGTTCCGGTCATTATTCGTCTCTTTCACACGCGGCTTTCCCTCCCCTCGGATGCTCGGATCCACCTGCGTCGGAGCTGTGCGACACACATCTCTGTATCTTCCCTCCGATGCTTTCTATTTTCGCTGGTCGCATCTAAGTTCTACACAATCACTCATTACATATATCAGCTGCCTCTAAAATTTATTTTACGTATTTACAACAACAATTTCCTATTTATTGAAGACAATTGATTATAATCACAATGTAAGGTAAACTGGTCAACATTCATCTCGTTTAAAGTAGAATAATGAATTAATTATGTATACGCTGATTCTATGCCGTGTCAAGTTTACGGTCGTTCATTGTGCTAGAAGAAGATGTTTTCACTAATTATCACACGTTCGATTCATCTATTGTTTTAAATTTTCTTCACACGGGCCAGCTGTTTCGTTTTCAACGAGAATGTTTTCGGCTCCATAAATGTCTTTCAGGTTTTCATAAATCATCAAGGTGACTTCTATGATATACAAATTCAAACAAACATAAATTATGTTATCGTTAAAAATGCTTTTATTTTATGTATTCTTTGTGTATGATATTGTGATGTCTTGCCGCTATCATTATCATGCCATAATTGAAAAAATAATTAAGCCACAAATTACTTAATTTTAGTTTAATTAATGCCAACGGAATACATATTTAGTATCAGACTGATTGTAACGACTATGTGAATTATTATAATGTTACAGTGATTGATAGTGCTTATATGGTTATTGACCTCGTTGACTAATATCTTTCGTCGTATGCATTTCCTTTTAGTTGTTGCATCTGCATGCATTTAGTACGGACTTAAAATTAACATCAATTAACATTAAAAATGTACTTAATTAAGACAAATCACGAAATTAATTCTTAATTACCGCCATGGAAACGAACTTCCATTCTATTCTTAATTTGCTCGCAAGCAAGGTAGGCAGTCGATCTTTGAATAGCTGTATCTTCCACATAACAGTTGATTGATTGGCATAAAATAGTATGTATGAATTGATATTTGAAAAAAAAAACGCTTAATAACATGACATTGTTTTAGTGTAAAAATATAAGCCAGCGGGTCTCGTAACCTGTTGCTAATAGTTATGGGCCTATAATTGATTGGTTGCGTGCTAGTTCGTTCATTGGGAAACGCAGAATTTTGTATTGGGCCATTTGGTGATTTTTTTTCTTGCATTTACGGACCATTGGAACATTGGAGATACGCTGTCTGTTTGCAATGACCTGTCACGGTACACTTAGTCCAATGAGCCTGTTAAGTGACACGATTAGGTCATGTTTGTTATGTTACTGACTGTTGAATAGTTTGCTACCGATATTGTAGAATGAACGTTTTATATCTGGATCCTAAAGAATAGCTACACTTTCGTCATACTTAATTTTTCTTGGGAGTTCTTAGTAAATTTTTGTAGCTTTCTTTTGGTCTGACTCCTTTCATTTTTAAAATTAGTGGACGGTGTTGAATGCATTACTTTGTTCCACAAAATCAATATCTATATTATTATTAAATAACATAAATATAAATAGGTAGTCCAAAACTTCTCCGAGTCCTTTTCCTCAGTTTTTAAACAGGTTTTTTTTCTGTTCGTTAAGTATATAATATTACTGACAAAGTTAAGTAAGACTAAAGACATGAAAAAATACCAAGAATATGATATTGTAGCATGATTTGTAGACGACAGAATATGCTTTGAATTCTGTTTTTGCTCTGTATGGACAACCATTTTTTTTAACTAATTTTACGTTTGTAGCTACATTTGTCGCATAATATTTTGTATACCCATACTTGAATCCCCTCATAACCTACCATTATGTCACGCTCCATTGTTAACCTTAACACACTGACCTTTCATCGGATCGCGTCTATATTAGCACTAGTAAAGTTCAAACTGCTTAATGTGAACTGAACGAACACGTTGTCGAGACTGAATAGACCGCTGCGCCGTAATCTGTTGTCTGTAAATAGTTCTTACTGTTCTCAGAGCTGGCTATCGTCGTACACTTAAGTCGTTTGATGCTAATTGATGAGCAAATTCCTGACTTACTCGATTTAACGAGACTAGGATTACGTTTTAATCAGTGATTAAAACAAGTAATAAATAACTTCGAAAATCATGTAACGGGTAAAAAGTAAACAAATGAATCTAATTTCATAATTCTATTTACTATATTGATCTTTTCTGATAAATAACATCAAGAATGCAGATGCTGATTGCGTTAATAAAAATGTAAGCCCGTAAATAAGCCCGTAAGCATATCCTGGTAGTCTATAATAGAGCTTTCTTGTGAAGTGATCGGGACGCCTGTATGTAGGCTACCTCTGCTTCCTAATTCAATCTGTCTCGGACTCTAGGACGCTAAGGTGATGTGGTGCCAAGGAAAGAAATTTTGCTGAGCGTAAAAGATTAAATTTGAGTTTGCCTTATGAACAAAACAAACGAATCTAAAAGTAAGCTACTAGTATGCTTGAAATCAAAAAATGCACCACTTGCTTTTATAGCGGTAATAATGTATGAACACAATAGCAATCTTAAGGATCTGTGACCTTTATCAACACATCTAAAAATGCATGCAAATTGTAATAGCCCAGTCTGTGTTGTGGCTTCTAACAAAGAATGTCTGTAAAATGGAGAAAATATTTCCTAATATCAATTTTATTATAACAAAAATTGCAAGCTACGTGGTAATAGTAATTTAAATACGAGTATGTATGGTCTGTATATTATTGAATGTCCACACAGAAAAATATTTAGCTTCGCCCTCGTCGCGATGTTGGGAGGTAAAAAGAGCTCGCAAAACTTTTCTATGTCTTAAAAACTTAGTTAAACAAGTCTCTGATGTAAAATATTTGAATAGAAAAGCTCTCGGATTAATGTGTTACGAGCACATTGAACCCAATCGACTATATCGATATCGATTTATAGATAGATATCTAGCTGCCGCCCGCGACTTCATCTGCGAGGACTTTTGTAATAGTATATATACATATAGCATGATGTTCTATAACCTATAAGCCTTCCACAATGAATGGACTATTCAGCATAAAATTTCAGTTCGAACCAGTGTAGTTCCTGAGATTAGCGCGTTGAAACAAATTCTTCAGCTTTATATATTAGTATAGATTTTGAAAGTAAGTGATGTCAAGGACAATTTTGTTCACCATTAAATACTTTTAATCAACAACACATAAGGATTAATATTATTATGTTGATAAAACTCTAAAACTCTTTCTTAAGTTATTGGCAATAATACAATTTCAACCAAATTTGATTATTTGCATTTTTGCAGATGCATCGCTCCTTTTGGTCGCAGCGTAGTGTTATATAGCTTAAAGCGTTCCTCGATAAATGGACTATCCAACACAAAAAAAATAATTCAAATTGAACTAGTAGTTCCTGAGATTAGCGAGTTCAAACAAACAAATAAACAAACTCTTTAGCTTTATATATTAGTATAGATATGAAAAGCTCAGTTACATTTATCATCGCATTAATTTTTATGTAGTAGCACTACTTCCATATAAATATAGAAAAACATAATAATTGGGCAACATTTTATATTCATGTACAGATTCAAATATACGAGTAATAGCACGTAATATTGCACAAGCAATTTCTGCGTAAGTAAATTGCTGACTAGAGCATTTGTAGGGATGCGTAGAGTTGGCCTGACCTTATTCCTCATATAGTGTTTCACTAGCTTAACCTTTGCTTATTTTGTGCTCACTGTACTTGTACCCTATTTCAACAAAATCATCGAAGATTTAATAATTTATCATTTATTTTAGTTCTCGTGTCACATTATCATTTTAACACGGTACTATGTCAAGAAGAATTAATCGTTCTAGAAAATAATTTTTCTGTTGGTTTTGCTTTTTAATTATTTTATTTTTTTGGAAACCACTGGACTGTTTCTCGACTCCACCAAAAAAATTCAGCCTTTGGAAAATGGTTGCATGTTGTTTTTGCTCGTCCCTCGGATTCAGTTTCAGTAACAGTTTATCTATTGGATTTTTCTTTAAGTCTTTATTATTGTGTACTACTCACTACCATATACATAGAAACCTGATTCGTGTAAGGATGCGCTGTTGTCGGTGTGCCCTTGTTTAGCCAGCCTGTGACCTTATTCTTCGGATAGAGTTACGTTTGTTTAATCTTTGTTCTTTTTGTTGCTTGTTTTAAACACCATTTATCATCCTTATGTTCTTCATCAAGCGCCATAATGTAAATGTTATAGATGATTTAATTTTCTTTTATATTTTAGACGTAAAATTTTGGCTAACACTGGCTAAGTGCGGGTTGGTGTGCGTAAAATGCTTTTGAGTAATGTTTGTTTAGCTTTCAGGTACGTAAAATAAGATTATTACGAAAACCATTTAATTTTTAAAAAGCGCTTAACGAAACAAAAATATGTTATGTACCCTTCGAAATGAACTAAGTATAAGAAACATTGATAAAATTCATCAGCATAGATAGTATACGTCTCTCGCTAATATTTAAAATCAAAAGTGTGCTTTTACGTTCAACAACACTGCACGTATGTATGGCGTATACCAAGGTCAGTCTGTGCATCATATTCATGTCTAAGTGCCTCTATTTTTACTATTTGTATATTGCTTCCTGCCCTGGCGCCCATTGTACTTGAATCCTAGTTTAAACTTATGGTTACTCTGTACACTAACTAATGTCTTACTTATAAGTTTTTTTATGTAGTTAGTCACATAAGTCTCTAGTCTAGCAAATTGTATGATCTGAAAATCCACGTTTACAAGATGATTTGAGTAAACAAATGAAATGCGACAATATCACTCATTGAAATCGATGTTTTTATTTCTCCGTAAACTTAAACAAACTTAAGTTTAAATTTTTATTTGAATCGGACTATAGAATTTATAAAAAGCTTTAAAATAACGCAGAATAAAATAATACCTTATTGTCCAGAAGTTTTAAAACGAATTAATGTTTAAATATTTAGATCCTGACACGCCACCGTATCTTACAGTTTTCCGCGTTCTGCATATTATCTTGACTGACGATCAAATGCATAATTATATTGCATCAAGTTGAGAATGACGTAATGTTACTTTACCTATGCGTTCACTTCTATTTCTTCGTCACATTTCACCTTGATTATCCCAAATCGGATGTGTTGAAGAACTTTTTGAATTGAAGTATTATAAGAATATAATTGGAAAATAACGGTTTTTAACGTGATGAAGAATAATTAATTTATTCGATAAAATGTAAGTCTAATCAATATTTCTGTCATATCATTGATACAACAAAATTGTGTTTCTAGAATATTTTTTGCTGAGCGTAACGCTTCCCACAAGATTTTCTTCGCCTTTCCACATTCCTGCTGACCGCTTCGCAAAGAAGAGTATTAGAAAAAGCTGAGCAATAACAGTTGACGATTCCAAGATAGAAATTAGTCCGAGCTCTTCAAACAACGGATATGCATCGTTGGTGACGGACAAAACCGCTAAATATAAAAAGATAACTACTGGGACGGTTGCCAATTCAAATTGGTGCTTCGGCTCATGCCTACTCATTTTGAGTGCAAGCAAATATCCTTAAATATTGCCTCGTTCATTAGTTTCAAAATTACCGTTCGCAACAAACGGGGTTACCCGCGAACGTTAATACGCCATCCTCCACGTCTCCAACGATCTACTAGCAAACGTAATCGGTTGGGAATCTGCTCGACTCGGAAGGCTGCCAATAGTATAATCTTGTCTTTAGACATGTGCTCTCTGACTAGAGCTCTCCCTTGTTTTTTGCTCTAATTGAATTTTAGTCGCTAACATTTTCATGTCCTCATTCTATGATCTCATTTAATTATTTGCAAATAGTGTCTTTTAATTTATATTCCTTTCGGCATTAACTTGCATGAAAGCTTAAGATTAGAGTTCATTCCTAAACGTATGTCGTTGTAATCGTTTGTACAACCTAAGTTAATATCAATACGATAGTATCTGCGGAGTAGTGCGGAGTATTGACCTATTTAGTAAGTCGAGTCTGAAGTATGGCCATGAAACTAGTTGTATACATGTCGGTCAGTAATAGTCTGCATATACAATTGTATCGCGAAGATCCTTCAAATGGCTTGATGGATGTGTGTATTGTCAGCTCAACAATGGACTGAGCATCCGTGAAAGAGACATTGTGTTGACCAGATTGTTGTGGGCTCCTTCAGAATGGGATAATACATAAGTAGCCTGTTAAAACAGTTTCGCTGTAACAACTTTCTCTCCTATGTTTCACATCTGGTTTTTTATTTGTTAGTATTACCGTTGTCAATAATTTCCCTTTTATCAAACTCTTTAATTTTCTTTTAAACTATTAATATATGATTACTTTCATAATTGCCTTCGAGATTTATTCTTTCGACCCAGTTGTGGTTTGTTTGTGCGGTTTTATATCTCCGCATATCTACCAAAAGAAGTTTATAATTTACATGCCTAATGACTGTTTCGTATTGCACATTTCAACGGCCTCATAATTTACATAAAACATAGTCCTATCATAAACAACTTGCAACTTTATTATCATTACACCTATCTATGTTATTATCCATACAATAAAATTAAGCAAATGTATGTTCTTTCTAATGATTTTGATAACAATCGAAATCAAAACCTTTCAGAGAAATTAATTTGGATGTTCAAAAATAAAGGAAAGCATATAATTAAAATGGTCCCGTTCATTTTAGAAGATTCCTATTATGTCTGGGTTTCGGTCCTGTTTATTTTCGTTGCATATCGATTTAGTTTCGATATCCAATTACAAAATCGCATTCGACTCTTGCAACCGGCGGGGCTTATTTGCGGTTGCCATCGCACACTTGTATCCTGCGATCTAGAAATATCTTGCTATTGTTATGAAACCTAACAGACTGTTGGTCACGTTTGTTACTCCGTATTTGTTATTGCCGGTTGTTTAGCAATTCGAAATAATTCACCATTAGATCAATCCATCGTTTAGTTTCCTGGGAAATTCGTAAACCTTAAGTCGATTCATCTGCCTGTCATACTTGTCTATATTAACGTCTGCATCTTTTGGAGGTGATATCATTAGTTACTTTGAGAGGTTTTATTGCAAATTGTTTATTTATCTTACTGCTTTTGTCTGTCTAAATTTGATGTATGATTAGTTAATGGAATAACAAACGTATATTTTATGTTTAGCTTTTTCTACTTTTTGTGTACTAACTGTAAGCAAATAAAGTAAAGCTAAAAATATTAACGAATAATTTTCTTTCCTGTTACAATTGCTGTGGATAGCATGGCTAGCTCAACCCTTTTTGCGTCCCACTGCTGGTCACGAATCTTTCCCCATTATTGGAAAGGTGGATAACATATTTTTACCGACTTCCAAAAGAAGGAGGTACTGTATTCGGCTGTATGTATTTTTTTTTATATATGTTCACCGATTACTCCGCCGTTTGTTGACCGATTTTCAAAATTCTTTTTTTATTCGTATGCTTATACTCCCGAGGTGGTCCCATTGTCACCAAATCAGGATCTGATGATGGGATCCCAGGGAAATCGAGGGGAACTCTCAAATTTTATAGGCACACACATTGATTTTCTTATAGTTTCTGAAGCATAAGAGATATTTACGCATATAAATCATCATCTCATGTTGCTGAGCTGATGATGGAAGGTACTGCGACAGTGAGGAGTTGAGAGCAAATTCTTCCAATAAATAGTTTTTTATTCGAAATCTTACATTCCCGAGGTGGTCCAACTGTCACCAAGTCAAAGTCTGATGAGGGGATCCCAGAGAAATCGAAGGGAACATTCAAATTTTATAGCACAACAAATGATTTTCATATTTTTACAAAAGCAAAACAGACATTTGTGTATAATTATCGTCATATCATGTTGCTGAACTGATGATGGAAGGTACTACGACGGTTAGGAGTTGAGAGCAAATTCTTTCAATAAATGGTTTTTTGTTCGAAATCTTACATTCCTGAGGTGGTCCAACTGTCACCATGTCAAAATCTGATGATGTGATATTAGGGTAATCGAGGGAAACACTGAAATTTAATAGGCACACACATTCTTTTAGTCATATTTTTAACATAATACAAATATTTGTGTCTGGTAATTATCACCTGCTGTTGCTTAGCTGATGATTGAAGGTACAACTCCTCAACGGTTAGGAGCTGAGAGAAAATTCTTTCTTTAATTTATACGTTCAGGTGGACTGACAGTAGTATTCTTTCAGGCTATTAGATAAACATAATCATAAAAGGTAAATCTGTTTAAAGTTTAGAAGTTAAGTGAAAAAATTTCCAATTATTCTAATACATACAGAATTATTAAAATTACTAAAAAGAGTGAAATAAATTAAGTTTTTAACAAAAAAATAGAACCGACTTCAAACGGTAAAAAATAAAATTGTTCAGTACCTACTTCTTCTTGCTTATGGTAATGACTCTTAAAACTATTTTTGAAGTCGGGCCCTTAGTGAAATGTCCTGTCTTAGTAAATATAGTGTACCTTTCGTTCTGAATGGGCACCGACTCCAATATAGTTTTAACAGTCATTACCATAAGCAAGTAGAAGTAGGTACTGTCCCACTGTCTGTACTGTCGACTGAATGGTACGATATTTACTAAGGGCCCGACTCCAGAAATAGTTTTAAGAGTCATTACTATAAGCAAGAAGAAGTAGGTACTGAACAATTTTATTTTTTACCGTTTGAAGTCGGTTCTATTTTTTTGTTAAAAACTTAATTTATGTAATAAAGCAATTATTCAAACCAATGTTCGCACATAATGCAGTTGGGTAAAAATTTACTTTTTGAATAATTTTGAATTCTAGCTATCTAAATCAAAGCTGACTAAATTAGCAGATTTACCGCTAACACACCCTAAGAGTTGTAACCGCGAAATATATAAATCTTTCAGTTGAAAAAGCAATACAAATATTTAATGGGGCGTCTGTTTTGTTCGAGGTTGCTGAGAGCTTGTTTACTTATGTTTTTTTCTGTTCAATTAGTTATAATAATATGTTCATCCTAAATAGTAAATAGATCAGGATGAGGTTTGATAAGTTGATTATATTTGATAAGTTGTTTACTTGTTCATACTTTAATAATACCGAATTAGAGCAGTGTGGTGGAGTAAGCTTCAGGCCTCCACAAAAATAGGGAGAGACCTGTGTCCAGTACCAGGATGCATAATGGGTTGCAGACAGGAGCCAAGTTAATTATATAACTACATCAAACAGTTCTATGTTTTGTTGTTCGTGTTGTATCTAAAACATAAATTTTACTATTAACAACAATACTATATTATTTACTATAGTATTAACAATCTTCCTTTATTTTTGTCCAAGAATACTTATTACACTTATTACGTGACTTAAAACAAATCAATTAACGTTGTCCTTAAGACGAGCGTTTTCCTCCTCCTTTGCCTCTGCTTTATTGCTTGATTGTCGTCAACTGTCAACCCGGTGTTGCCAATTACATCGTCCCCTGGACAGTGAAGGCACTTGTCTTGAATGCGCACTAACGATACAATTCTGCATTTATATTTAGATCCACAATCTTTACCAGTCTGTAATGTTCTTAACTGTAGTACCTATATAGTTAAATTATTTAATTTACAAAATATTTCGTTGTCGGGAGCTAAGCAATTATCAATTCCATTAAAGATAGAGAATTGCATAGCTGCAGAGGTAATGTCAAGGTTAACAAAATAAAAACATAATCGACTCTGTGAATATAATTTGATGACTTGGATAAACTGATTCCACTAGTACACAACATTATTTACTTTGACGTTAAAGCGTGTTTGGGGAATTATTTTACCAGAAGTGAAATTCTGAAAACTATTAAGCTCGAAACCTTCAATTTTTTTCAATATCATTTTGTACTTCTTCCTATCCTACCTTATATCTTTTCCCTTAGTACTCTAGTACTCTACTCTACGTTACTCTAGTACGTTTATCAAGACTCAGTTTATTGCCAACATTCCATACATTCGGGTCACATCTAGTAAACTGGTGCTAAACGCTTAATCGGTTGGGCGTTCCGCGTGTGAATGGAGCGTTCTTTATCCATTCGTTAGCCGCTAAATGGCCTATTGCCTCTTCCGCGTTGGTCATTCATACCTTTATGCAACCACTTGCCTCAACAAGCTGAACAGAGTGTATTGTCAAAATCAGTCACACTTTTTTAGTTCTATAGATGTATGTAGTTAGAATATAAAACGTGGATGGTGATCCACGTTTTATATTCTAACTACATACATCATCATCATGAGAAGAGGTGTCTTCTCATTAGAATAGATTAACGCCAACCTCTTCGCTGAAAAATATGTCGATAAATCATAACTTTACTATACTTTTACTATCTTCAATAAACTTTTAGGTACCTACCTATATAATTTTGGAACAAAACTAATCAGTCGCCTTAAAATTTTTCGTCTCCTTGATATACCATTAAACCCATTTCAACGATTTTATCACTAAAGAATAAAGCTTTCGAGACGTAAACAAATGAAGATTCAATTATTTGTTTTAAGAGCATATATTAGTGATACTGATTGCGTGACTAATACATATAAATAAAAAAAGTCTTGTGAGTCACCAAACCTGTGTCGTATTCTTCGTTATAATTAATTAACGCTTAACGCTTCACACTCATGGCCCCACAGTAGGGTAGATATACCCTTTGTCGTGGGTACCATGGACACACACAGAGACAGAAACACGAACACCCAGACCGAAAAAAGAAATTTAAACTCATCATTCAAATTTTTGTTTCGCTGGAACCTCTGATCGGCAGTCCGGTATGGTTATGATAACCATTGCGCCACACAGGTCGTCCAATACAGAAAAAAAGAAACAGAATTAACTGAAGGACATAATTTTTTTACGACGAAACTGAACTGTTCGTGTTAGCAGTAATATTTTATGTAAAGAAACTAACAGCGGAGTTGTCGAGGTACTATTTTTAGACAATGCACATGGTTCTGAACTATGGGTGCGTCTGCAACGAGTCGCATCGCAGCATCGCAGTACATCGTATATTCATCATCATTTTGTTGTCCTTACATAATATTATTTGATGGGTTAGTGTGTCCTTTTGTTAATTTTATGTTTCTATTGTAAAGAATATGCGTCTGGTTCAGTAATTCATTTGGACTTGTGCTTGCATACTTAAATTTCATTGTTCTATGAACGAGAGCTTTGTTTTTTTAAGACGGTTCAAATATCTGTAAATGAAAAAAAATAGGTATATCTCTGCTAATTAACAATAGTATTTTACAATATTTCGGATCTTAATCCTGAACGACAAATAACATTAATATCTAATCTTTATTTTAAATCTATTCGAACAAAGCATGTCTACTTATAAAACGAAAACAATATTCTAATTGCAAAATTTTATCCTTGACAGATTCTGTATTTGACAATTTCCTACAAGAATGGCCATCTTCAATCGTTCATATACATTTTTGTAGATACTTTAAATTGGTACAATGGCAGATTGTTGTGTATCTCAAACTGTTCATAAAACACATTAGAATCATTTCTTTGCCGGTGACAGTATATCAGTTACAGCTACCAGTTAGTAAACACATTCTACACAAATAAAATTATGAATAACATGGAGCTACCTTAATAAGATAACCTTATTGAACCAGCATCAGCTATCGCTGGATTTATTTGCGTTTCTGTGCATCTGCTGCACTTCTGCAGTTAGCAATACATCAGTTCCGGTTTCTGGTCAAGTGTTTGTATTGGGAACGAACACTTTCTCGTCGAAGCTTAAGGATTTAGTAACAAGTGTTTTTTAGGTTTATGTGTCACAACCGCTTTGTTTACATACATGAAATTGCGATTGTCTGTATGCTTAGTTTTAGTATTGAGTTTCACCGTTATCTCTTTTTCAATGAGCTAGTTTCTATAATTGTTTGACAAGTTTTTTTTATCTCTGATAGTTAAATTGCTTTATGTTATCCGTATATTCAAAGAACAATACTATAGAGGACCATGTTTTTTTTTCAAAGTCCCACTGCTGGGCCTGGTTTACCACCCTGGCCAAGTGCGGATTGGTGGACGTCATGCTTTCGAGAAATTATTAATTTCTCTCAGGCTTGCACGGCGATGGATAACATCGTAATCAATTACATATCACGATATTTTCCATCACCGTGGAGCAGCGATAAATATACATTATAAATTACTTTTTTGAGGTGTGCGTAGAGGATTTGAATCCGGTATCGGTCGCGTCGAAGACCGCGGTTTATTACCACTCAGCCATCGCGGCTCACTCACCATGTTTAAGTAGATTTTAATTTTAACAATCAAGATCAACGAATTCTTTAAGAAGATCGTGTACTTTTTATCACAGTGTTCAACATACAGCTGTTTAACATAATTGAACATAGAATCAGTCATCAAAGTAAACGGATTCGCACTACACGCTAGGTATGTTAATAAACAAAGTGCAAATAATACATGCAGTGTAGTGTTGCAAGTTGTAATAAAGACCAAGTAATTAGTACGTGGTCACTCAACAATTGATTTACGACGTAACGTTTGGTTTCGTCGATGTTAGTGTTACACGTGCCTGCAATTGAAACGCAGTGTACAGAAATAAAATCTCCGAAGAGTGCGCCTGCAAATTCCTGCAAGGCGTTTACAACTTAGTAAACACGATCGTACATGTACCTATGAATGGACACAAACAAGAAAAATCTTAATTGTGTAAAGTGCGTTTAAATACATACATGTTTCGCTAATGAAATAAATAAGCTCTAATTATCAACAATTAATTTTACTGTATGTTGCAATTTGTTTCACAACATTAATTTCTATGAAGTAACGTAAATTACACTTTATAATGTTTCGCAGAGTGTTTTGCGTCACTAAGGTTTTTAGAGGTTGTAAAAACCGATCGTGTCGAAAAATTCTATTGCCGGCACTTTAGAATCTACACATACACACATACCTACAATGTTTTAAAGAGAATTACGAATAGGCATCAAAAAAATATAACGAGGCATCAGTTTCGTAGATTCGCCAATTTTCACAATATCCCGTCAATTTGTAATTAAATTTCCCAATAGCTAGAGTGAAACTGAAAACGATTACAGAGTTCATAAATAATAAAGAGCATCCTTGAGTTGACCAATTTATATTTACTTTTGCACATATTCATTTCGATTTAGTTGCTTGCGGAAATGAATTATAAACACGCAACATTATTGGTTTTATTGGGCATTCTCATATTGTACCACATTTGTGAAATAAAGTTGTTTTCTGAGGTGTGACCTAAAAAGTAAGTATATATTTTGTTCGATGATAAAACGTCATTGAAATTGGTAATTTAATCAATCCACAATAATTCGGATTATTTACCCGACTTCCAAAAGGAGGAGGTACTGTATACGGCTATATGTTTTTTTATGTATGTTCACCGATTATTCTGCCGTTTGTGGACCAATTTTCAAATTTCTTTTTTGTTCGTACGCATATACTCCTGAGGTGGTCATCAAGTCAGGATCTGATGATGGGATCCCAGAGGAATCGAGGAGAACTCTCAAATTTTAAAGGCACACACATTAATTTTCTTATACATACTTTCTGAAGGATAAGAGATATTTGTGCATAGTAATCATCTCATGTTGCATGACTTCAAACGGTAAAAATCAAATTCTTTAATACCTACTTCTTCTTGCTTATGGTAATGACTTTAAAAACTATTTTTGGAGTCGAACCCTTAGTAAAATGTCGTAAGTTCCTTTCGTTCTGAATGGTCAACGACTCCAAAATAGTTTTAACAGTCATTACCATTAGAAAGAAGAAGTAGGTACTAAACAATTTTATTTTTTACCGTTTGAAGTCGGTTTTATTTTTTTGTTAAAAACTTAATTAATTTCTAGATTATCCCTTACCACGGCCATCAATTTCGGAGCAATGTAGGTGATGACTATGATTGGTCACGCGAATGTGCAGTCTTTTTGTCGTCTTCGCCGCCCTTTTACGGTTCCGTTGCCGGATACA
The DNA here is from genome assembly GCA_911387765.1 of Pyrgus malvae. Taxonomy (NCBI): domain Eukaryota; kingdom Metazoa; phylum Arthropoda; class Insecta; order Lepidoptera; family Hesperiidae; genus Pyrgus; species Pyrgus malvae. The sequence goes on along the minus strand of OU426950.1, from coordinate 27,243,794 downwards.
GGTCCATTCGGATAGGAAGAACATTGAGTTCACAATTCTTTAAAACACTTATATTCATACTGGATAACTTAACATTTGTAAATAGTTGAAAATATCTTTATTTTATAGTATAAGTATTTACATAGTAATTTAAAAAACTACTTAAAAAGAAAAATACACATATTTTACAAAATGTATATGCCATCCAAAAGACCTGATTGCGGCATGGTGCCCAGAACGCTGGCAGCATTCCCTCGTTGAACCAAAAGACTGATTTTTTGAGCAAAGTAACTGCCAGCCCTCTGGTCACCCGAAGCGAGGACAAGTCTGGTCGACATATCCATACAGAATTTTTTCATGTCAGCCGACCATGGACCCAACGTCTCCATTGCGAGCGCCGCAAATTCATAATTTTCCGATATAGCACAATATTTGCGGCGCTTTAGCGACTGAGCATGGTCGGCTGCGGCCCCTGCCTTATTACATGTTCCTGGTAAATGTGAAGGGGCCAATGTGTCAACACATGTTACATCCCATACCAGGGCCCGACCTACACGCCATGGTACCAGTGTCGCCCCGTCAGGTCGCTTGCCATCGTCTCTATACATACCAGAAGGTTCTAAAGATGCTGGTACAGAGACGGTGGCCAGAGACCTCCGGATTAAATCATTGATGGCACCATGGCGATATAAACGGCCGGCGCTCCTGGTACAGGACAAACCATGTCGATCAAACGAATCCACGCCTCGACCACATGAGCAATGATGAGGTTCACAAATATATATAAAATAAAATATATATAAATATCTTTAATTCTCGCAGCGTTTTAAAACAAAATCTGGTTGATCACTTGTAAAAATAAATTAAGTTTTTAAGAAAAAAATTGAACCGACTTCAAACGGTAAAAAATAAAATTGTTCAGTACCTACTTCTTCTTGCTAATGGTAATGACTCTTAAAACTATTTCTGGAGTCGGGCCCTTAGTAAATGTCGTACCATTCGTTCTAAATTGGCACCGACAGTACAGACAGTGGGACAGTACCTAATTCTTCTTGCTTATGGTAATGACTGTTAAAACTATATTGGAGTCGGTGCCCATTCAGAACGAAAGGTACACTATATTTACTAAGACAGGACATTTCACTAAGGGCCCGACTTCAAAAATAGTTTTAAGAGTCATTACCATTAGCAAGAAGAAGTAGGTACTGAACAATTTTATTTTTTACCGTTTGAAGTCGGTTCTATTTTTTTGTTAAAAACTTAATTTATTTCACTCTTTTTAGTAATTTTAATAATTCTGTATGTATTAGCATAATTGGAAAAATTTTCACTTAACTTCTAAACTTTAAACAGATTTACCTTTTATAATCATGTTTATCTAATAGCCATCTAAAAGTCTGAAAGACATAATATCAGTCCACCTGAACGTATAAATTAAAGAAAGAATTTGCTCTCAGCTCCTAAACGTTGAGGAGTTGTACCTTCAATCATCAGTTAAGAAGCAACAGCAGGTGATAATTACCAGACATAAATATTTGTATTATGTTAAAAATATGACTAAAAGCATGTGTGTGCCTATTAAGTTTCAGTGTTTCCCTCGATTTCCCTAATATCACATCATCAGATTTTGACATGGTGACAGTTGGACCACCTCAGGAATGTAAGATTTCGAACAAAAAACCATTTATTGAAAGAATTTGCTCTCAACTCCTAACCGTCGTAGTACCTTCCATCATCAGTTCAGCAACATGATATGACGATAATTATACACAAATGTCTGTTTTGCTTTGTAAAAATATGAAAATCATTTGTTGTGCTATAAAATTTGAATGTTCCCCTCGATTTCTCTGGGATCCCCTCATCAGACTTTGACTTGGTGACAGTTGGACCATCTCGGGAATGTAAGATTTCGAATAAAAAACTATTTATTGAAAGAATTTGCTCTCAACTCCTCACTGTCGCAGTACCTTCCACCATTAGCTCAGCAATATTAGATGATCATTTCTATGCGTAAATATCTCTTATGCTTCAGAAACTATAAGAAAATCAAAGTGTGTGCCTATAAAATTTGAGAGTTCCCCTCGATTTCCCTGGGATCCCATCATCAGATCCTGATTTGGTGACAATGGGACCACCTCGGGAGTATAAGCATACGAACAAAAAAAGAATTTTGAAAATCGGTCCACAAACGGCGGAGTAATCGGTGAACATATATAAAAAAAAAAAATACATACAGCCGAATACAGTACCTCCTTCTTTTGGAAGTCGGTAATCAAAAGTATCAAAGTATTTACACCCCAGGCTTCTTGTATTGGTAAGGAAAGGAATGCGTTTTCTGTACCGACTCTTCGTTTCTCTGGAAAAAAAATACGGCGCCAAATCCAATTACTAACTCTAATCCTGTTACACAAGGCATTATCGTCGTTGATACCCCTGTCGCTGCGCTTAGTAGTGATAGTGACCTCTGACGCGATAGAGATAAGAATGCAACTAGCTGTAAACATGAGGTTGTAATTTTAAACGCGTGCGCAGAGACAATGGTGTAATTGGAGGCCTCGGTCAAAGACAATCGAAATCGAAAGGAATTAGCGGATGTGATGTCACTAGTGGACGTAATAACCATGTTATAACTGCTTGTTACCGAAAACGATGCTGATATTCTAATAAAGTATCATAATGGACGCAACGAGGTTATCGGACTTATAGAAGGTTGTGTTGGCAGTTTTTTGTATTTAGCATTTGATACATTTGACTTTTTTAAAGTACAGGTCTTAAACACAATTGTAAATTAAAGTTTTATTTTCAAATTTAACATTTAAAACTACCAAAAAAGAGTGTACTGTAGGCTTCATTCTTGGATTGGCTTTTATTCTTCCTATCAATATAAAATTTGTCGGCAATATGTAACAAATTTTAAGTTAAGAACTATCACAATATTTACTACCACACAAATAAAATTATGAAAACTGAAGGTAATATTATTATGTACAGCACGGGTTGCGTCCATCGGAAAGTCTGCGGTCGTTGACACAACGCTGCATTAGCATAAAATATCCTATGCTATGGATTGGGCCCTTGGTGTTCAAACTGTTGTAAATAAAATACTCTGTCTGAATTGGAGAAAGAAATTTTATTTAGCCACTAATTTTTGGCATTTATTAAATGTAGGTTGAATTAAGGATGAACCTTCAACTCATGTTAACAATTCATTAAGTATCCACTGGAAAAACCGCTCTTAGCTTATATTGGAATATCCTTTCTGTTACTACTACATACTAGGTATAGTAACCTGGTATGGTATAATATTCCGTTAAGACATGAGATCTTCAGTACCTACATGAATGACTTGTCAATCTGAGGAGATTCATTTGTTATATTTTTGGAACGAAGTTCCTTATCGCGCGTTGCGAAAGGGGGCTAGACTGAAACAATAAGGCCAAAAGTTGTAACGACACTTTATGTGTAACGACAACCGCACTCGACATTGCTTAACTTTGTTGACTCCCATTTCTTATGACCGCACTTGATGTTGCTTAGTGGCCATCCATCCTACTTTTGACTGCACTCGACATTGCTTAGCTTTGTTGACACCCATCCTTATGACCGCACTAGATTTTGCTGAATGGCCACTATTGGCCACCCATCCTACTTTTGACCGCACTTGACATTGCTTAACTTTGTTGACACCCATCCTTTTTATAACCGCTCTAGATGTTGCTTAATGGCCACTCATCCTACTTATCAGATTTATTGCCACCGAATCCACCGATCCTACTTTTGACCGCATTTGATGTTGCTTAGAGGCCACTATTGGCCACCCTTCCTACTTTTGACCGCACTCAACATTGCTTAGCTTTGTTGACACCTAAACCTAAAAAAACTAATGCAGAAAGAAGAAAAAACATTATGAAGCGCTCCTTCTTAATTGGTCTGTTATCTTGAACATCACACACACACACAAAACTTTGAGTATAACTGCCCAAGTGTTATATTGCACAGGGCGTAATGCATTTGTTGACCCTTTTTTGTTTTCTTTCAACTATTTGCGTTTCGTTTCTAAGAAAATATCATAACGTCGCGCGTGATTTTGATGTTCATTCATGATTGTAAAATAAATATAACAACAAAACCAGTTATAGTACAAACACATACATTAAAACACCTCGGCTTTATTTTTATTTTACCTTTATCCTCAATCATAATGTTAGGTTGATTTACACAAGCCCTGTAGTAGGGATTATAAATGGAGCTACGGTATCCGATTCTTCGGGGTTGCGGGCGGTGAGAGTGGGAGCTCGATCCGTCCAGCCAGCGGCCCCGGCATTGTGTGCGTGGCCGCATGCCACCGTAAGCATCGGAAGGTGCATGAGAGCACATCTGCTCTCCCAAAGATGGGCCTGTTCCAGGGCGCCGCGCGCGAAGGACACCGGTGCGTTCTACTGGAGATCCCGGAGTCCTCCCCAAGTGCAGAGGCAGGCCACCGAGGGAGTTTTAGGGCGGTCAAATCCCACATAACTCAGTATCCTCTCCGGTGCAAAGCAGCTGAGCATGCAGACTGTGTGTCTTGTCTCGGATACTATGCAGTTTAGCTACCACGTTGATAGTCTTCTGTGTACGTAAGGGTAGGGAACATCTGTGTGATTAAAGCACAACAAAATTGCTTCTCATCAGAAGTGGATTCCGCGCAGTAATGCTTACCAGTTCTGCCACCCTATTACACTTCGGCAAGAACAATAACGATTAAAATTGAAAGGATTGAACCAGTTTGACGACTGCTCAAGAATTATTCTATCATAAATACGCATACGATTAGAGATAACCCAATAGAAGCACACCTAAGAAGCTGTCTCCAAAGCTTATTTCATAAGAGCGTCTGTCGTGCGTCCTTGTCCTAGCGAGCGCATTGTTCGCTTTGGAATACATTAGCACTTGTTGTGTCACGATCTAGTTGCAGATTGCCGAGATTGCACGCAGTTACATATTTGCAGTTTACTGCCCAATAAATTGCAGCCACTTTATTATGGAGGACGTAGCTTTTGCACTTGCTAGAACAATCAAAATCAGACCCTGTTGACAAATGGTACGTACATCACTATACTCAAACGAGTTTTAGACGACATTTTACTCTTTTTCCGTCATTTAGAACTTGTAGATTCTTATTACAAAAGATTAAATCAATAATGTATAGGAATGCATTTAATAACATTAAGGAAAAAGTAGATTGTTCTGCTACGGGTTATGTCGATTTCAAGAATTAAACTATCAACTCCGGACACGATCGAGAGATAACAGTTGTCAAACCTTGTCAAAGACTTTATTTGAATCATTAATCTTCAGCCTCCATTAACACGCATTAGAATAGCATAGTATATCCACCGGGGATAACCAATAGCGGAGACACGTACCCAGCAGTTGGACCGAGAGGGTGGCACACGAAAATATCAAACTTTTACCGTTCTCTCAGGCAAAAGTCTTAGTTAAATCTATACTAATATATAAAGCTGAAGAGTTTGTTTGTTTGAACTACTGGTTCGAATTGAAAAACTATTTGTGTGTTGGATAGTCCATTTATCAGGGAAGGCTTCAAGTTCTAACATCATACTATTACTAATACCAAAGTCCACGCGGATGAAGGCGCGGGCGGCCGCTATCACTTTATAAATAAATAAACAAGTTGTATCAAACTTGTATTAGTTTATAAAGACATTTAGACCAGGCTGTCCAAGTGCTAACCAAGCGGCTAAGGAGCTGTGACATTCTCTTGTTACAGTAGCCCCACTTTCGACACACACTGGTGATAATGATACTGCTGCAGGGCTGACATAAAATGTTTTCGGGTTCTGTTAAAGTAAAGGTTTTTATACTTACCCCGGATTGAATCCGGATGACCGAGCGTTGCTCGGATAAAAACAATTGATTTTAAAACGCCATCTACTGAAGTAGCTCCCAACAAAAAAATATAATAGTATTACATAATTATGTAGATGTCAGAAGGAGCCATATTTTTAAGTTTATGTTTAAATTAATTAGCCCTGAAAACACGGACAAAACAACATTTTCTAAAAATAAAACCTAGCTAGATCTACTTATCGCCCTCAAAACGACCTGCACACTAAAGTTCATGATAATCATTTGAGCTGTTTTCGAGATTTCGATTATACTATAGGTTATTCTCGTACCCGTGCCCAGCAGTGGGACGCAAAAAAGGGTTGCAGCCAATATACAAGAATTGCATGTTTAACGATATTATTATAGACAGATAATAATTCAGCAGTAGCAAACGAAATACAATTACGTGGCACAATATGGAATTTGATTCTATTCTAAGATCACGTTTACGTACTCGTATGATCGTTTCCTGGCTGAATTTCGTGCCTTGATGCTCTTAAGGATGATATAATAGGTAAATGTGACAAATATTTACTTACGAGTACTATTCAACAAAGCCTAAAATTGATTCTGTTCAAAATAGATGAAGAATTTGGTTTCTTTCAGGCTATGCCAGATTGGTGTTTCTCATCAGAAAACTTCCATTACCTGTTTGACGTACTGATATGATGTTAGTAGTCTGGTCCAATAATAAATTATCTTTATTCAAAGTGACAACCATATCTGCAAACAAATTTCGTCACACATTAGCATACACGCGGAGGTGGTTAGATACAATCAATAGGCAAGGAGCATTTAGTTGCTGCGTACCTATTTCTAAACGCATTCCTAAGTAACGTAAGTGATTGCTCGTAGGTCTCAGGGTATGCCCTTGAAGTAATTTTATAGTAAACTGAAGCATTTCATCTTAGATTGCAGATAACTTGCATAAGAATGGAGTAAAAACAGTAGTTTTTAAAATAATTTTACTAACAATTACTTCTAATTTCACTTAATTCAAAGCTACAATCTTCAAGGCTTTTTAAACAATAGACAAAGATGCAGACGTATAACAAATGAATGATAAATAAATACGTTGCTGTACTTTAGCTAAATATTTAGTATATGATAATGATACCTGATGAAGCAGTGCTTTCCAAACGAAACGCATGAAAAGTTATGTGTTAACTACGAATCGACTATGCTCGTATAAAACCGTACTTTCCCGTACATCATCTCTTTCACCTCTCAGCAAAATAAAACGCAACCATACATGAACTAATGAGACCTTTTCCTCTTTACAGATCCTCCAGAACCTGGGCAAAGTTGACCGCACGCTCGACGACATATTCGAAGAGCACCTACAGAACTTCAACCGACAACATCAGCAGGCTACCAGGTTGCAGAAGGAGTTCAACAATTATATAAGATGTATACGAGGTAAGGAACTGTATACTTGCTTTTGAATTTCTTTTAGACTTGACGTTTGCCGAAACGACTATACACGCGCAGAAAAATACGCTAGTTTAGCTAGTAACCGCTCTTAGGCGCTATAACATCTCATCTCCTCCATCTCAAATATCTATGTCAATATGACTAAAATAAGTGACGTTGCTGTGAAATTCTTAGGGAAAGAATGGACTTTGACTGAATGTCTTTGATCATCGTCCATTATTCTCTTGGATAAGAGAATGAGGTATGACAGGCCCAGCCTTTAATCACAAATTAAGAAATTTGAAAAATTTGTTTTGAAGAATTTTTGGTAATTAAAAACATAATCAACCTATACAGAACTCGATACTTCTTGTTTTAAGAATACCACATCCATCTAAAAACAAAGTGTTCCATTTCAGCGGTACAAACGGCGTCCAAGTCGCTGATGGAGGCGATCACGGAGGTGTACGAGAGCGGGTGGTCGGGCCACGACCTGCTGTACGTGCAGACACAGAGCATGGAGATGCTGTGGCAGGACTTCTCGCACAAGCTCGGCGACCAAGTGCTCATACCCCTCAACACTTACACCAACCAGTTCCCTGAAGTCAGGGTAAGAACAAACTAAACTTCAAACAAAGGTTCAGATATTAATGGCCAAATCTAGTGATGTGGTGACAATTTCCTATAGCGCGTTTTGGAGGCATAGACAGATATTGGTGCATGCCTTAATACATTTCACTGCCGGACATCTGTAGCTCCCCATTACAATTGGAGCTCACTCCACCAGGCCAATCACAACTATGTTCTGCATAAAAGTTTAACATGATAATCACCACAGTCTCACACAATTATGACGTCACTTGATAACAATTGCATACAGGCCTATTAATTAAAGTGTTTGTTTTATTTCAGAAAAAGATTGAAAAACGCGGCCGCAAATTGGTAGATTTCGACAGTCAGAGGCATAATTTCCAGAACTTACAAGCAAACGCAGCCAAAAGAAGGGATGACGTTAAGGTACAGTATTTTATAAATTCTCTCAGTTTCCTCTAAGCTATAGATTGTATAGATCATATAAAAATAAACTTTAGATTGTAAGCTATTATTTCATTGTTCGTCTTTAAACGAGAGAGTCGTTCTTCCTCCAGTCAAGAAACATTATCAATATCATCAAGATCATCAAACGTTCTTAATCCTCTGTTAAGTGTTTGTTTCTTTTCAAATTGAGAAAGTTGTTGAATACATTATATTCCATGACCTTGCTCAAGCATAAGTTGGTGAACTTCACTGTCCCTGAAAGGTTTCAACTTCAACGAACACTCGGGCATGCAGATTTCTCCACGTTTATTTCACCACCTGTATTCACCATAGATCAAGTAATGAGAGTACGTACGTAGCAATTTCTCTTAGGCGGGTTTAGACAGACATTATCGTCTGTTTCGAATCCGAGGCTACTGGGCGAACTGCACTAACCGCTAAGCAGTTGGCCTTTGATAATTTATTGATAAATCAGAACGTTACCTTCATATTTCCAGGTAACAAAAGGCAGGGAACAACTGGAGGAAGCGAAGCGAACATACGAAGTGCTGAACTCCGAGCTACACGACGAGCTGCCCGCATTGTACGACTCGCGCGTGCTGTTCTACGTCAACAACCTGCAGACGCTGTTCAGCGCCGAGCAGCTGTTCCACTCCGAGAGTTCCAAGGTGAGCCTGTCTCGATGGTTTGCGAGAGTAAAAGTTACAAAAGTACTCTGATTAGTGTAGAAAGAGGTTAAGATTTAAAAATATTTTTACAGACTTGTTCCTAACGTTCCTAACTTTGGTAATTGCTGGCAACTAACTGAATCTGCTGGAAGAGCAATAAGGGAGGTTTATTTTGGTGAAGTAACGGGATGCTGCTCCTATAATTAGCGTGGTGGAGTAAGCTCCATGCCTCCTCATTGCAATAATGGGGAGAGAATCGTCCCACTGCTGGGCACGGTTCTCTCCCCATTAACTGACGAGACTGGGATACAGCCACCCAAAAGTAGCAAACACTTCAATAGAAAACTTATTCGAAGTAGACAACTCCAAAGTTTTTGTAGGTACGTGGGAGAATGGTGATGAAACTTAAAATTTTGCCGGAGACGCTCAAGATTCAAGACAGTTTTATTAAAAGGATGGGGAAGTATGATAGCGAAATTTAAATCTTGAATCTTGCCGCAGGTGTTCATATTCTGTTAGTAATCTCTAGATCTATAGCATCGTGTGCTTATCCCAGGTGTTCGGAGAACTGGAGCTGATAACGGACAAGCTGGCCAACGAGTGCCAGCGCAGCAGCTACAAGAAGCCGGCCAGCTCGCCCGCGCACAACGGCAACGCCGCCTCGCCCGTCGCCGCCGTGCAGAGTGAGTCACTTACTGAACGACGAATGAATAATTGAATGATTGAATGACTCACTCACTACATGGATACTTCACTGTTGAATGAATGGCCACTTATTCGATGTTGTGTTTGTATGCGTTGTTGTGATGTGTTGTGTTAGTGCTCATTAATAGTAGAATTGACGTTCTCCTAATATAAGGACGTCATTGAAGTTATGGAACCAATCTTTATGATTAAGATCACCAATCGTAATCAAGTAGCGACAAATTATATTTCAGTTTAAAATAAGTTTCTACTTACCACCAGAAGTTTATTTCTAATGAGTAGAAATCATACTATTGTTTTGACATAACATGAAATACAGTCACGAACACTATTGAGCTAAAATTATTGTTAACGTTTCATTCCAAGCTTATATTATGTAATATTTTATGTCATGGCATATTCTTATATCACGTCATAAGTTTATCTCACGGCATATAAATATGACATCGCAAAATCCCTTAGTTGGCTATGTGATTCATTGGGCATTCTGATTCTGTAAAACGTGTCAGCCTAAAAGTAACATGCTAGAATATGAATTATCATATTAATTTTAAATAAAAGCCTTCTTTATTTGCTTTTTTATGAGTAGAAGAATTAATAAAGATGATATTAAGTAGTTAAGAATATTTATTATTAGGTAAAAACTTCAACTTTCAGTGACGTCATTCTGTAAATTATTTCAATTACGAAGTGAAATTAGTAAGAATATAAGTGTCGTTTTTAAAATGCCTATAACTTTTTTACCATTTAACATGAATAAATTAAATGGAATTTTAAATGCAATTACACGTATCGAGAAAGTAAAACTTTAGTTTAGCTTAACAAGATTATCTGAAGCATTTCTTTTTTATTAATAAGGCAATACAAGTATAATAATGGTAACGAAGCTTCCAAGACTGTCCCGTTGACTGTCTAATAACATAACCCGTGTGGCATGCGAGTGTGCGTGACGTGTGCGTGTGTGCGTAGCGCCCCCCTCCCCCGCGCTCAACGGCGCGTCCCCGCCGCGCGCCGAGCGCCGCGCCGCCGCCGAGCGCGCCGACAGCGCCGACACCGAGCGCGGAGAGGGCGGTGAGGGCGGACAGGGCGCCGAGCGCGGGGAGCGCGACCGCTCGCGGCTGTCCGAGAGCCCCGAGCGCGCCAACAACAACGACGACGCGCCGCAGGAGGACAAGAAGCTCGAGGAGCTCTACGACATCCCCGTCGGTGAGTACTGTGCGCAGCGGTACATTGTACACTTGTTGGCTGCACTCTGTATTGTACTCGTAGCTGTTGTTGTTGTTGTTGTTGGGACGAGATTAGTTGATATTTTGAAAGGGGTACAAGTTATGTACCATTTTTATTGATATTATTTTAAATATTCTGATTATTAACAACATGACACAAATATCGTAAACAACAACGAATGAAAATCAATTTTGAATAGCAGTTATTGCAAGTTTAAATTATCAAGTTGTTACCTATTATAACTTGCTGTACTACCAATAAATACTTCCGAAGGATTCATCTCAGAATACTGGTCATATGAAAAATCTTTAACCAATGCACAAAAATAAATAATAATTAAAAACAGTAGAAAAATTCAAAATTATTATTAAATTAAACTATTTGAATATTTTAAAAACAATTTTACAGTTTTAACTAATCTTGTCTTACAACATAACTTTTGTCCCAAACACAAATGAGCTGTTTTATTGTGGTGCTGAAATTACTTTTATAAAGTGTAATGTTGTACTGTTGTTTGAAAGTATTCGAAGTGCTTAATAAAATATCCAAACCCACTATTTCGCAGTAACAAACACTATTGAATTATTTTTAGTCTGTTAACGCTTGTTCACGCCCAAGCTATCCAGCTTATATTTCGTCATACAATATGAGGTGGCATATGTTTATATCACGTCATAAGTTTATCTCAAGGCATATTTTTATGGCACCGCATATTCCCGTAGTAGGCTATGCGTAGATTTAGATTCATTAGGCATCCATTCACGCCATTCCCCAGGGTCGCCGGTCGCCGTGGAGAAAGCCAACAATAATGTGGAAGAAAAGAGACAGGTGGAGAATGAGAAAGAGAACGACACGGAAAAGAAAGAGGTAGACAATCAGGTTCAGAACAAGACTGACGAAGTCTACGATATACCAGTGGGTGAGTACATATCGAAGGTTGGTTTGCAATTTATATTTTATTTAATGTAATATTATTTTTGAAATAGTAATCAATTTGGAATATAAGTCATAATTATTATAAAAATACTCTCTTACTAATAAGCATTGTTATAGTTATTTTATGTTTTGTTTTACTCTGACACATTGAAAATAACATGCGAAAGTAAGACAAAATATATTATTACGACCATAAGATTATTTATTAGTAAAAAGATAAATGTTAAAATTTATTTATTCATATCTGTATATGTTTCAATAGTATTTAAATAAAATCATTCAGAATATTAATTTCATAATAATATCATTTATTACTTTTTATATGATATATTTATTTATTTTGTATGTATATATTTATTGTATGTTTTCAGGCGGGGGTCCTAATAGCTATCTAATATTTTGTGAATAATTTTTTTTTGTGTGTTGTGTTTTCAACTTTGTTAACTAGCCTACTACGACTGGCTTTACTTGATTTTTAACATAGAAACTTGTACAGAATTAATTTTTCACTTAATAATACTACGATTAATTACGACTCATTTGTAATTAACATTTGCAAATAAGTGCCTACCAAATTCTATTTTACTTATAATACCCAACATTATTATCTGTTTGAAATTTTACACACTATTATACATAAAGCGGTCTTGATAGGTCTCGGAATGAGTTTTGCAAACAAATATATTTTTTTAAATTTTGTTAAGCAGCTACCCAACAGAAGGTTGTTTTTCATTTTTGAAATCACCCTTTTGAATTTTCTATCTTCTAACTAGTTTTGCATAACTTTCGAATGCATACAACTTTACTTCAAAGGGGTAAAGAACATCCTCACAATTTCATCATGATGTGATTCACAAATTTCTTCGTTACTTTGGCTGATCAATTTTAAAAAATTGGACGTAAGTTAAGAATATTAAAAGTCTGCTCGGAGGCCAACACATCAGTTTTCCTTTGTAATCTTGATCATCTTTCTTTTATTTAAGATTAAGACCAGATTATTTTAAAAAAATGTGACTAGTGAACAGTACATGTTAATTTGCATAGATGTCGTTGCAATGTTTTGATTAGTTTAATCTAGATGGCGTTAAACTAGACACCAGCCTTCATACAAGCGGCGTATTATTGCCGTTCTACCTCTTTTAATAATGTTCTGTGGTAACCACAGAGTTCCAAATAACCCGGGGGTGATTGTAACGTTGTAAATTGTGTAAGTTGTATAAGTAGTTTGAAAACACACGACACGACACCTAAAAATCTAAGTGGATAGTAGGTTTCCAAATGTTCTAAAGTGTGATACTTAAATAAATAAAACTTACTCGTTCTGTTAGATGTGGACTTCCTAAGCCTTTAAAAATAGTATATTGTGTGGCAAGGGGTGAAACAAGACGATTTCCGACAGGAGCAAGAGTTCACAGCCCGAGCAAAGCGAGGGCTGTCATCGCCCTGGTCTGAAATCGTCTTTGTTTCATCCCGTGCCAGGCACTGTATTTTTCATATTACATGTAATGAAACAACGAGTTTTGATTTCTGTAGCCAGTTAAAGTAAGACTATTTCAGACAAATAGCGCAGTAATATCTTTGTAATTTATTAATATCTTTGATAACGATTTGACGACAGCTGTCAGACGATTATGATTTTTCATATCACATGCATTGAAACAGCGAGTTTTGATCTCCTTTTGTTTATTACAAATGTTATTCTGACAGACTTCAAATAAAGACAAATGAATGTGCCGGGTAGAAACAACGTTGTTTCTCCCCTAGGGCAGAAACAACGTTGTTTCTGACTGGCACATTCGCATTGGTTTGAAACTGGCTTATTTCGACTGGCAAAACAGAAATCAAAACTCGTTGTTTCATTACATGTGATATGAAAAAGGCTTTTTACAGAAGCGTTGATTTTATTTTCTTTACAACTACAGACTCGAACCAACTTTTTCCATCAACCTCGTAATAATAAATAAGAGTTTTATGGTAGACTACGATCTATTCTTTACCAGCCGCGCGAGTGCTAGGGAGGCTCAGAAATCGCAGCTGATTATCGAACTGCCAAAATGACAGATGAAGACTTATGTATAGATAAGATTAGCGATGTGTGCACACCCTAGCACTACCGAGCAGTAACAGCGCGTTCCCCGCAGGAGCCACGCTGCAGGGGCTGCCCGCGGGCACGCTGTACCGCGTGCGCGCCACGTACCGCTACACGCGCGAGGACAGCGACGAGCTGTCCTTCGACGTGGGCGACGTCATCCGCGTCGTCGAGTACGACGACCCCGACGAGCAGGTACTCCCGCTGCCACCTGTCACCTGTCACCTGTCACCTGTCACCACACTCACGACGCATGCATCTGTCTCTGTCTGTGTCCCTCTGGTGTTTTTTTTTTCTTTCAACTATGGCATCGCAAACTCTGCGCATAGCCAGCGTCAAGTCAAATTTTTTGACGAATTAATAGATATAGGCAGTAAGTCGTCATTAATCAGTCAGTCAAGTCAGTCAGATATTCAAGTAAAGTGATGGCTACATTACCAAAACGTGATCGATGGAATTATGAAGGCAATCTGAAAAATTATCGCTCTATACTTTATTCCACAACACTCGTGAACTGTAATTGACCTCAAACAAAATTCCATCAACTTCATCCGTATAACTCAAAATATACCAAACAAATGAAAATAAAACAAGAGCACAAAAACGAATACGTAATTTTTTGATTGGTTTAGAACAATAGGTTTTAAGAAAATTTGGAATTTAGACTTACATAGGGAGATATATATATATATAGTTTAGTCAGACTTCGTTCCAAGATATCAGCGACATCGCAAAGGAATTTATAATTTTAGCCCCATTGTCGGGTACAGGTCTCCACGCTGACCAAGTGCGGATTGATGGACATAATGTCTTCAAGAAATTATAAAATAAGACAAGCACGCACGGTGTTGGAAAACATGTATAATTAATTCAATATCACAGTTATTTTCCCTCACCCTGGAGCAGCGATAAAAATGCACATAACAAATTTCTTTATCAGAGGTATATAGGAGGGTATAGTGCGCGGAAATGCGCATATAATTATAGTGATCAAACCAATCTTACTTTAACTACTTGATACGCCTAACCTTTGAAACCGCTTACGCATCTTTTCACAAAAGCATACATAACTAAGTGGAACGTTAGTACTTATGGAAATTAATAGCGGTGTTGTATCGACAGGAGGAGGGCTGGCTGATGGGCATCAAGGAGTCCACCAACGAGAAGGGCATGTTCCCGGCCAACTTCACGCGCCCCATATGAGGCCCGACCTCACCAGCAACCCAACAGCTTGCCGACTTGCAGACTGGCGCTTGCAATGTTGCAGCTCTTTCAGTATGGTGGTAACGGTTTTTTACTTATCCAGGTGATCGAGAAAGGGGGTGAAATTATGTTCACGCTGGTGTATTTCATAACAACAATGGGAAAATTCACCGCGTAGCACCAATTAATCCTTTGTCGCCAGATTTTGAATCATAGATGGAGATAATTTTTGGAGTGAACGATAAAATAAAGGAGCGTATTCTCTCTCTATATCTGAAGCCGTGACCTCAGATAGGACTAAAATCTTGTATGAGAAATTATTTGCCAAAACTATTACGGCTAATTATAACCTCTGACAAATCGACGCATTATTTATTTTGGAAAAATCTGCCAAATCCCAAAATATCACTTACTTGAAAGAGCTGTTAACATTTACGAACAATACACGAGTAGGGTATCAAATTTTATTTGCGAAATCTACATATTCATCTATAAATTATTTAATATTGGTAAACCTTTTTCGTTTTGCCCAGCGTCCGAATATGTAGAATTTCGCTATTAATTGTTCATTATTTATAACATTAGTTGTTGAATTATATTAGACATCTATTTATTTATTTTATTCTTGTGTTGTTTTACATTAATACATTGGACATTAAGAAATTTTGTCAATGAAACTGACGTGTTGCCATCATTAATGAAAATTTTTAATCGATTGCGTTTGTATAGCAAGATAGCGTGGACATTCTTAGGTGTTTCGCCTTCTTCACAAATACTTGTTAATATTTCTGCTAAATAATAGCTTAAATTATATTCAAGCATTAATTTGTTCGAAAAACAAATTTATATCAATGATTCTTTTGTTCATAATTTTTGAAGTTATTTATATTATGTTATATAAGTAAATTTAATATTTTCGCTTCCTACTTCTCAAATATGTCTTCTTCATCTACTTTATAAGATATTTTTACTATGCTATTTAATTAAAACTTATCAAGTTTTGGCTATCATCACTTATTTTAATACTTAGTGTAAGTATTTATTGCTACCAAAATGTTCTTTAATAAATACCTACAGCAATATGAGTACGAATTCAGACAATATACATATCTTGAACATGTGGACAAAATCTTCGTTAGTGTAATGTTTGGTGGAAGTATAGCAATGTTATATATGTGCGAAATATACGACATCATGTTATGAATCATAAATATTTAAAGTAAACACATAATATAAACTTATTCAATATATCGTTAAGTAGTAAGATGAACTACAGACATTGCTCAGTTGTAATTTAAATAAAAAAGATAATATTTTTATGAAAATTACTAAACGCACACATAGATGTGTGATTAGATGCGTCAAATTTAATGATCTAAATATTTTATTATTAAGTCACAGATTGTAAATACAATGTCTCGAATGTAATGTACATACAAATTAATGAAAAACATATAAATGTCATACGGACATACATTATTCATTTATTGCATTAAAATTAAAACTTTATGACAAGCAAAGCCTAAGGCGATTGCTAGTCTCGATAAATCGAAGTGACCTTACGTAAGAAATTGAAACTGACGAACAATTTTACTTTCATTGATTATTTCATTTAAGTTCAGTATTAGCCATATTAATTATATCAATGTCCAAATAACAAACAACGATTCATTTACACAGACATATAAGATTTCATACGTATTTTATATATATTACATTGCATTTCATTTCATTAATAATTTAATATTTAAAATATGTTTGCATTTGAAATAAAAAAAATATGTTAATCAATATATAATATGCAAGGTACGTCGAACATTTTTGTACTATTTTATATTTATAGTCCCTCAATATGATGAAGAGCGCTTTGTACGCAATCGACTAAAATGCTCGAATCGCATCAATATTGTCCTCCCGGCATTGACATATCTGTTGTCAATCGCACAATAAAATTGCGCAATTGATTATATTGGGGGCGAAGGACCTTGTTTTTATTTAAGTAACATTCTATTATGTGGTTTTTGTGTAACTTTACGGTAACTTAGCACAGCAAAGAGTAGAATTATCATGAATGAATCCGCAAGCTTCTTCTTTTGCGTTTTTAAATTATAATGTTATTAGGCTTAATTGTGAATAATGTAACTTATTGGCCCTCTTTCAAATAAAAATAGTTTTGATGTGAAATAATACTTTTGGGTTCTGCCTTGCGACAGCCTTTGTTTTGATTAAATTATTGCTTACTAATATATATTCAATACTAGCCTTCCGCCAGCGACTTTGTCCGCGTGGACCCCTTTTTAAAGGTTCCCGTAGGATAAAAACCATCCTATGTCCTTTCCCAAGGTCCACTCTATCTGTGCCCCAAATTTCATTAAAATTGGTTCAGTAGTTTAAGCGGGTAAGTGTAGGAGACAGACAGAGTTACTTTCGAAATCATTATATTAGTATGGATAAAGACTTCTCAGAG
Organism: Pyrgus malvae; assembly: GCA_911387765.1. Classification (NCBI taxonomy): domain Eukaryota; kingdom Metazoa; phylum Arthropoda; class Insecta; order Lepidoptera; family Hesperiidae; genus Pyrgus; species Pyrgus malvae. The sequence goes on along the minus strand of OU426950.1, from coordinate 27,226,180 downwards.
TATCAGAAAACACTTTTTAATTGCATCATATTAAGGCTGTAAAGTTGCAACAGAATTAAGCCTAATATTTGTTTGCAAGATCCGAGTGTTTGTTTTACGGACATAAACATTAGTTTTAGTGTATATAAAATGGATTTTTTATTGTTGACCCTATATTATTATTGTTAATACATTTTATTTTTAACATAGTGAGTAATGTTATCGAATAAACATTGTACTCTATAAACAGATTTGTTTAAGTAGTCGTATGATTGATTGCAATTTGTTTTAACCATATAGTGAACTGATACTAATAACCATGTATTGAGAATGCTTATGATTAACTTTTTGGGGTATATTTAAATTAATTTTTGATTTCGTCTTAATATATAATTGATAGAGCATATCCGACACATTTTTCCGTTATAAAAATATTAAATTAAAAATATCCCAAATGCGTTGAGTGAGTCAGAATTACTGGTCCCAGAAAATTTGATATTACAATGCCTGTGTCAAAAACGGTGCTTTTGAATGTGTATATAATTATTTTACCCTTTTACCCCAATATTTAGAGGTAAGGAGAGGTTTGTTTGTTCCATGATCAAACTAATCAATTTGTTCCACCCACAGTATGATTGACTCAGGTTGATACATTTTGAAGTAAGCTGTGTATTCACTGGAAACAATTTTGTAATACAAAAGCAATAATGTTGAAAGCCATATACTTTACTATTTCCTTAGTCCTTTCAGTGTTCGTGAAATTTTTGAAGTTAATTTTTTTTAAATTTACCTTTAAAGAAAGTAAATGAACGACTGATGTTTTGTATGGAACCTTAAATTGGATTTGTTCAGTCCGTCAGTTGTGGCTTTTGTCCTCAGCAGTGCCATGCGAAGGTCCATAATAGGTGTTAATTTGTAAGTTTGTTAGGATTTGTACAGTTTTTACAACTGCAAATAAAATGTTTCTCACATTTAATGACTTTTATTAAACTTACCTTTTATTATAAACATATTTATGTAATTTGAAAATATGTGACATATTTGTGGGCTACTTAGAGCATCGCATATGTATTGACTCTCGTCAATGAGTCAACCCTTGATGGTCTAAGGTCAGCTATGATTTTATGGTTTAAGAGCTTTATTATTTCCCATAAAGAATTAACAATAATTCACTTACTGAGAAATCCATGTTAATTACAAACTTAAATAACAGCAGGCGTACAGAGAATATAAACTGATTATTATTATACATAAGGGTGTGCATAAAAAATAAAAGTATTGCATTTACCCTCATAATGCGTGTTTTTACACTATTCCTAGACTACGTAACAACAAATACATGGATGTGCAAAGTGATCGACATCTCTGGATGTGGCATTTTAGTAATAGTTAATGCAGCAAGTGGTTATGACACTAGTCTATATAACAATTTTAATACTTTAGCTATGCTATAATTACACCGTAGTGTTTAATTTCTTTATGAATTACACCAGCAATTTGCAAAAATTCAAAGATAAGAGATCTGCACTAATGTAAATGTAAAATATAATGAACAGTGAAAACATTTTTCATCTATGCCCAAGTGACTATAACGGCTCGGATTAACTTGAGATTTTATTAACATTTTGATTGATCATTTTATTTACAAGAGATCAGTGCGAGCCATATGGACTCGGCAACATATTACATGAAAATCGTTAACTTGGAGAGTGCTTGAGTTTGGTTTTTGGCGGGCATGTCTTGTTTCATTCCCTTGTTGTACGCTTATGTCTTACCGCATGGCCACAGCCAACAGAGATGCGACTTGCGGCGCGGTAAGCCTTGCGCGACGAAAACAAATGTAGGAGAACGTATGAAGTAGGCCACAGCTACGGGCTCCGCGAACTGCGGTGCGACCTGCGCCGCGGATAGACTCGCGCGCGGTGAGCGCAAAGGTGAGCGCCGCGGATGACTGCGCGTCTTGCGGTAATGCGGTTGAAACATTAATGTACTATAGCGAGTATCGGCCGGCCACAGCTCAGAGCGGCGCGCGCGGCGGCTTCAGCGAACGCATTCGGCGTCGCGCGACCGAAACAAATAATTTTGTTTAAACCGCGCGTTGATATCAGAAAGGCTTTCTAGTTTTCATGTATGTGGCCGAGTATTAAATCAAAAGTTTCTTTACTTGCTCTCCTTAAAATATCGAGTTATTATATTAGTGAGTTGTAATACTTACTATATTATTATATAATTTTTTTCAACCTTTTTATGTCCCACTGCCGGGCACAGGTCTCAGTGAGAGGGGATTTAGGCCATAGTTCACCACGCTGGCCAAGTGGGGATTGGTGGACGTCATGCTTTCGAGAAATTATGAATTCCTCTCAGGCATGCACGGCGATGGGGACATCGTAATCAATTAAACATCACGATATTTTCCATACCGTGGAGCAGCGATAGATGCGCACATTACACATTACAAATTTCTTTGTCAGAGGTGCGCGCCGAGGATTTGAACCCGGGATCGCCGATCGGTCGCGTTGATGACCGCTGTTTCTTACCACTCGACCATCTACTACTATATATACCATTTTTTAATTCGGAGCTACTTCAGTAGATGGCGTTGTTAAGCTTGTAAATCAAAGACCAATAATCCTAAAGACAGCGGGTCGGTGTAACCACTTTGTTGGCATCTCTTTTTCGCAGCCAGTGTTACCCACTTATCATATTTTCCCCCAAATTTGGTAATCTACACTATCAAGCAAGTAAACTATAAACATTGGCAGACCAAACTGTGAAAGGATTTATATGCTTGTGCATTATGGTTGGTTGTTTGTGAGTTTAGATTGGTTGACTGGCATAAAGTTAATTGAGTTAAGGATCGGCCACAGCCAGGGTGAAATCAGCAAGTCGAGACATCACTTATAGAATACTTTTAATAACGTTTGATACGTTACATGATTTATCCTAACTTAAACATACTTTTATTATTAATATCCGCGATGGATATCAATAATTATTTTAAAGCTAACCTACATCTAAAATTGGTGAGACCCGTCCGATGTTAGGTACGGGAATGCACGTTCGTGGGAACGATGCGCGACACCTGCACGGCATCAGATGTCGCCAACGTCAGCACTTTAACACTAATATACACTAAGTAATTTTGTCCGTACGTAACACGTCCCCCCTGAAGATCAGCAACTATTGGAGGACGACGACAATATTGCTGATGATAGGGCACACTGATGGGATGATGATGACTGCTGATGTCTTCCAAATTTCCAGGTTTAAGTTCAGGTCTCCAGATGTACTTAGGTGATGATTTAATTTGATAAGCACTGTGATGACGGTTGAAGTCGATCTTCGGGCATTCAGCCTCCATAGTACATAAAATTTATTTAAGTGATTCTTTAGAAGGATAGAAGGGATTAAAGTGATTTCGGATAGGAGATATGGTTTTAAATTACTAAATTAATTTGAAAATAATTAGATTTGACTGCGTAAAATACTTTTACTTATTGATTAGTGAAGAAAGGAAATAAAGTACTATTTATTCTGTTTAACCAATTTAATTTATTTTAATTTATATACTTAATTTCATTTAATCTAATGTATGCGTTACTTATAATAATTTGATATTATTTACATTTAAGTTCATAACTATAGAATGACCCGATAAAGAAATATTTAAGTATATTATTTAAATTAAATTACACTTCTCGTTTTTTTTTTATATTAGATTTAATTTTGTGTGATTCAATTAAATATCGCGGACTATCGTATTGCCATCTTTATAATGGGAATACGTAGCCGTGATGATAAAGATATTTAAAGAATACCTATAGGTATAATTCAATTTTCATAATTAATTCACGTTAAGTAAATTATAAATGAAAATGAAAAAGATTTTGTTTTTTTGGAGAGAATTTTTTAAATTAAATAACTGTAGTATATTATACCCTTTCAATGAGTTTAAAACTGTAGTACATTCCTAACTATATATTAAAATTGTTGTAAATATAGAATGAATAAACTATAGTAACATACGGACAAGATGAGTCTTTATAATTAATTATTAACTTTACTTTTTAAACTATTACAACTTAACGTTAAATTACATTAATCATTTTTTTTTAATTCACAAATGGAATTTTAATTTATTTAATTACTTTTATTTATTTAAAACTTTCATTTATTTATTTAATCACTTTCATTTATTTAAAACATTTATTACTTAACTAAAATTCCACGATGGAATTAGATAAAATGGGAAATAGGTAAGGCGAATCACTTGAAGGTCATTTTATGCACTTACTTATTTGTCATTATATCCCAATTTGAGTCCCGAGTCGCTGAATCGTGTCAATGTTCGGATCACTATGACACCCTGCTGCAGCACGACGTGTAGGTTCGGTAGACCGGCGGCATCTCTGGGGAGCCTGCCAGCCTATCCTACCGACTGCGCCAGTTAAGGATCGGCCACAGCCAGGGTGAAATCAGCAAGTCGAGACATCACTTATAGAATACTTTTAATAACGTTTGATACGTTACATGATTTATCCTAACTTAAACATACTTTTATTATTAATATCCGCGATGGATATCAATAATTATTTTAAAGCTAACCTACATCTAAAATTGGTGAGACCCGTCCGATGTTAGGTACGGGAATGCACGTTCGTGGGAACGATGCGCGACACCTGCACGGCATCAGATGTCGCCAACGTCAGCACTTTAACACTAATATACACTAAGTAATTTTGTCCGTACGTAACAATTGGGTCAGCAAATTACAGGACATACATATAGGAGAAAATAAAAGACAAATACAAAGATTTTTAATGGCACCAATATGGGTGTTTACAAAAGCTGTTAATAATGTTAATACATGTTTAGTACGTCATATTTACCTTAATGAGCTATGCAAATATTACAAAGATAAAAGTAAACACTTAGTTATAACGCAATATATAAAAATGTACATTTGTATCAATTTTATTATTATTTTTCTTCTCTTTATCCTTTTGGTCAATAAATGGCTTTCAAAATAGACCGAACAAATTCGGAATTAAATTGATGGTTGCCAGTCAATACGTCCAGTGGCCTGAATCCATTTATTTTCGGCAAGAGCGTCAGTTGGAAAACTGAAAAAAATATGACAGCAACATGAGATGAAATTCGTCTGGTAAACTTCTCATAATGTCTAATACAAAATGTATGGAGTATCTTTTTATAGTCTGTGTGAGTGAAATTTAATATGTCGGGAAAATGCTCATAACGTGCACCCCAGGCGCGGTCCCAGGTGAGGGGGTCACAGGACATGACCCCCCCCAATCCGTCAGTCATGCGTACATGGAAGGTAAAACAAGCGAATTTGAGACACTTCTTCCCTCAAATTTCTTGGCGACCCTCCCCCCAAAATTGAAGGCTGCGACCGCGCCTGGTGCACCCAGCCTATAAAATTTTACTGGTCTCCACTTAAATAGTTATATATAAACAGGGGGTATTTGAGCCTCCCGCTTGAAATGTAACTAACTACTAATGAGGTAACACATAATCTTTGATATTATTATTGTCACTGTTTTTGTTAAAAATAATTATATTTAAATAAGATGGTTAATTTTTTACTAATACGGGGAGGATATTTTGATTCGAGATCTGACAACACAATTTCGAATTTGACAATGTTTGAAATAAACAAATATAAGTTTATTTTCACGAATTTCACTATATTTACGTTGAATGACTAGTTATAAGACAAAAGTAATTAAATATCTATATATAAACAATACATATTTAGTACATTTTAAAGAGAAGTATTTAACTTACGCGTAAAATGTAATACCTTCCGGCAGCCTTCCTGTTTACGCTCACTGTGGCTCTTACAACCTAAAATACTGCAGCTCACCATATTATGGAACTAGAAAAATGTTATTTGCTTTTAATACAACACAATTTACAGCTGTGAGAATCGATTTTAACACATAAATATTATAAAACAACAATGTCACCCCGACTTCCACAGTTTGCCTGCCACATAATTAAAGGGCACTGTCAAAATATCTGGTTACACCGAAAAGGACAGAAAATCTCGCTCCCATCTCTTTTTAACAAGTTCTTTAAGTATATTTCGATCTCGCTTTAGCGTGCCGTAATGAAAATATGCCTCTGTCTATAGTACGTAAGTACATTATTCTTAGTCTAAGTTGTAAATGCTTGTAACACTAAGCCAAGAGACCCTGAAGAATTTTTTTTTTATCTGAGCAACGCTCGGTCATTTGGGTGCTCCATAATAGAAATTCGGCAAGTTCTCTTCTTTTTTGGTTAAGCGTGTACACCCCTATTCTTTACTCATAGCGACATTTTTTATTTTAAATTTTTGTATGTAGTTCTCTAAAAACGTCCACCGCCGTCGCCGCTATGTCGCCAGAACACTAATACTCCTACCGGAGCAGTCGATCGATCTGTGATTGTGGCACATCACCGCTCGCCGCGCCTCTCGCCTCGCCGCGTGCCGCACCGCCCAATAGCTTTCTGTGCCCTGTGGCCGGGCACTTACGGAAGCGCCGCCGCAACGTTGTGTGAAGCTAATTTCAGACTACGCACTTACTATAATCTTTGGACTACGCTGTACTATTGTCCTATATAGTATAGCAAAGAAGATATAGACTGGGGCAAAATGAGATAGCTAAGACAAAGTCATGCTGCATAATAAATACCAAATGTACCTGAAAATTTATTTAAAACAGGGCTGGAGTTTTTTTCTACCCACTTTTTTCTCCTAGCCCATATAAGTTAGCGCACCCAAAGCGGTCAGCCGATGGCCGTAAAACAATGACAAACATCAAGTGTATATTATTACTATTACCCAGGATGTTGAAAAAGTATTTCATTTCATAACGTTTGTAAAAGGATAGAAACCCGTAAAAGGAAAAGAAACCGGTTATACAAATATTTTAGTTGATTGACACCTGTGCTGTGATCAAATAAAAAACTAGCTAACACTGGCAATATGTGTCGATCGTGCGATGCCGTTACTAAAAGAAAAAACATCACAAGGAAAATAGCAATGAAAGACAGATTGACAGAGAGTTTTGGCGGGAAGTCTAAAGGGACAAGTTGTGCTCTTGTTTTATTTTCATTTTCTTGGTGTATTTTTGAGTTATATCGGATAAAGTTGATGGCATTTTGTTTGATATAGGTTAATTACAGTGCACGAGTGTTTCTTGAAATAGAATAACAGTGCTAAAATATGTTTTTTCTGCTTGCCTCCAAAATTCCATCGGACACGTTCTAGTAAAGTAGCCATCGCTTTACTTGAATGTTAGACTGACTAGACTGACTGATTACTGACGACTTACTGACTTTGTTATTACTTCGTCCAGTTTCATTGAAACTGGAAAAAAATTGATGCAAAAATTATACTTGACGCTGGCAGTATGCACAGAGTTTGCGATGCCATAATTGAAAAAAAAAAAAAGACAGATTGACAGAGAGTTTTGGCGGGAAGTCTAAAGGGACAAGTTGTGCTCTTGTTTTATTTTCATTTTCTTGGTGTATTTTTGAGTTATATCGGATAAAGTTGATGGCATTTTTTTTCTATATATGTTAATGCCAGTGCACGAGTGTTTTGAAATGGAATAACAGTGCGAAAACATGCTTTTTCGGCTTGCCTCCAAACCTCCTTCGGACATGTTCTCGTAAAGTAGCCATCGATTTACTTGAACATCTGACTGACTAGACTGACTGATACCTGCGACTTACTGATTTAATGATGCAGAAATTTAACTTGACACTGGCAATAGGCACAGAGTGCGATGCCATTATTTAATAATGAAACGAAAATATTGTATGGCTGCAAGGATTTTATCCAATGCCGTAAAATGAATTAAAAAAAAAAACAATTGAATGACAGTGAAATTCTGTCATTCATTTTGACTTTTCTCTTTCAGTTTCAGTTTTCAGTCAAGAATAGTGATGGGACTCGAGTGATTTTTTTTCACTCGAGTCACTCGGTACTGGTAACTTTCTCACTCGAATGCCACTCGAGTGAAGATAAAACTCGAGTGATTTTTATTGACTCGAGTCACTCGGAATATAAAACTCGAGTGACCAAAATTTTAAAATAAATAAAACAATATTAATTTTACATAGAAAATGTGTATTCAATTATTCATTTTTTCATTAATGTAAATGCTACTCAAAAAAATCTAAACAAAACGTAAAAAAATAGAATTTTCCTTTAAACTAAACATGTCATACATTTTAGTAAGAGCTAAAGAAATTCTTTTTTCTTTTTGCTTAGTAAGTGAAGCATTTGGCTTTGCAAGCTGTAATTGCTGATAACGCCGTTTCTTTGAAAAAGAATGGTTAGTGGTAGACGTGGAAGCAGAACTCTCACCTTCACTCGAAGAACATGCTTGTGACGAACTACATTCACCACTGCTATCCTGGTACTGAACTGGGTGTTTATTTTTCATGTGAGAAATCAAGTTAGTTGTATTACCAAAATCTTTATAAGTTTTTTTGCAAAACTTACAAATAACGGTTTTTTGTTCAAAATTTTTGTCAAAAAATGACCACACAATTGCTTTTTTTACACTTATACTCATTTTCACCACTTACTATTAACACACAGTCATAAATAACCAAAATATTAAACAGTAACAATGCACACAAACAGATTTCTATGTAATTTCAAAGAGAACCTACAGCGGGTAAACTTGTCACAACTAACCACTCAAGAGGTACGAGTCAACTCGAGTCACTCGTAATTCGAGTCGACCCGAGTCACTCGAAACTCGAGTTGTCAAAAATTTTACTCGAGTGCGAGTAATATAAAAACTACTCGAGTCACTCGAGTGAAAAGCAACTCGAATCCCATCACTAGTCAAGAAAATTGAATTGTCAAGTTCAAGGGAAACTCTATTTGTGTAAAAGAAAACCCTTATTACTGATTATTTATGTATTGGCTTTCGTGAAGATAATCATTAATAAAATTCATAATCGTACTTAAGTAATGAATGTTCATTAAAATATTGTTTTTCTTGTTATGTGATGATTGTTGGTCTTTGATTACATTTGCTGGCTAAAACGGTGAGTTTATGTTTATACGTAATTTATTCATCATCATTATATGAAATTAATATGGGAATAATGTGTTTCCAACTTTACAAATAAAACCTTTGCGATTAAAAAAACATAATAATTTTTTTATCAATCTTTAAATTTTAAACCCTTCAAATTTGTTATCATCTGATAATATAGTTGAAAGTGTATGAAAACATATATTATCACAGTGCTTTCCATGTGCAAGCATTTTATATCTACTTATTTTTTCTTCTATAAATTTGTTTGCTTTAATTTTCTCTATTTCTCTTATCTTCAGGAATATGGCCCTAAGGAGTAAAAAAATTTCTGTAAGTTTTATTCTGTAAAATTTTATTTTACTTTACACTATTTTTTATATCTTGTTTGGCATTTTCGGTAAGTTATTTCCTTTTATCTTAATTTTTTAATGAGTTTATTTTAATGGTAGATAGCCATAACAATATATCCTCAAGCACATAATTGAAATAGTTACTCTTAATAGGTATTGGAGTTAATATTTATCATTGCAATAGTAACTTTTTGCACAATTCATAATAATATTTTTGGTGTGTCCTTAACAAAATAATTGCAACAAATGCTGTCTTACTTAGAGCTCAATCGTGAAGAAAATTTTACGGTATTGGCACTTTACCAGTTGATTCATACAGGTTCTTACACAGGTTATAAAAATTGTTACTTTATTAGATAAAAAAAGACTAACTAATAATAACATAATATTTACTAGCCACTAGGAAATTTGAGAGTGTGCCCAATATAGGCATCATCATCAAAGCCTAATAGTTTCTTGTGTGAGGTGAATGTTGTCTCATGCTCACTTATTATACTTACTTCTATAAATATGAAATTTATAAACAATATAGCTCACAAAGTCTTTTTTACATTCATGATTATAGTATTAGTAGGAATAATTATTCTGTACTGCTGATTTACATTGCTCCAGCAACTTGATCCAGCGTCGCTGGATTCCAGCACTTTCGAAAACGCAGAAACTCATATTTGCTGAAAACTTGTTATCATCCTAACAAAATAAGGGTATCTACTGGATTGAATATAAACAGCCTGATCCAGTAGCAATGTCAATTCAGTACCAGATTGCACTAATGCTGGAGCCAGTCACTGGATCAATGTAAATAAGCTAACTAATTATTTAGGCAAGTTATCACCTTCAGAATAAATGCTAATGCTAAATTTATTAAATTTAATTTGTTATGGGATTGTTGTAATGTGCCATTGGGCAGTGGGTTCCAAGGTTATTAAAAATGTTCTGACTACACTGAGCAACTTTGTAAGGTTTCTGAATAACTTATGCACTAAGGAAAACTACATGTCCTTACCTATAACATCTTTAATGTGTCTTGTTGTTATTTGCATGCAGCTATAGGACCTAAGGTAGGTAAGTATTCTGTGTGAATAAGCTAATTTCTCTATTTACATAACAATGCTTTTGTTTATTTTTGTAATGGTTATGTAAATTAAATTATGTATATGACCACAAGTTTATTGTATGCGTAAGCCTTGAATTATATGTGAATAGGAGTAGTAATAATAGGATGGGATACTAAATTTGCAGTTACTAAAGCATCATGGGGACCTATTGGATTAGGTGCTAAAAAGAAAAAAGGTCATGTCAAAATTGCCAATTTAATAGGGGTAGGATCAAGTAAAAGTTTACAAATATTTCATTAAAATGGAATGGGGAAAAAACGTGCAGTCCATTGCAAATGATGGTCAAGTAGATTAAATGCATGGCAACCTGCAAAATAAATAAAAAATCAAGAGATCCAATGTTTACTGTTTTTTATATTGAATAGTAAATCGACAAATGACAATATGATAGTCTAGGTCTAGTAGTGTAAAATAAAATAGTGAAACATGTTTTTGCCTCTTCACGTAAGTTTGGTTGCCTCCAAAACTCCCAAGTCCATCAGATAAGTTAAGTTCTGGAAAAGTATCCATCACTCAGTTTAACAAAGCAAGCCAAATTTGAACAAAATTGAATTTGCTTATGGTGCCTAGATTTTTGAGTAGGTAACCTGTTATAAAATATATATTATTTTTCGAATTAAGCACGTTGTATAACAAATAACTTATGTTAAGTTATTCGAAAAATATTAGGTACCCTAGCTAGGTACCTATATTAAGTATAACTTAAAAAAATACCTATATTACCTTACCTACCTACTTACCGATGCATCAGTTATGTACGTGCAAAAAACTAATAATCTATCTCGATGTTCGCTATCCAGTCTCTCTGTATGAAAAAAGGCTGCCAAAACAAAACAAAGCGAAATTGGAACACGGCACGTTTATATTGCAACAGCCAGGTGCCGTAAAACAAATACAAATTTTAAGTTCGTGCGATTGCAGCGAATCGAACAGAAGCCCAGACATTTTCTGCCAGTTTTCCCGTTCAATTTTCATTTGAGTATTGTAGAGTTGTGGAGGTAAATCGCCGTGGCTGAACCTGGTTTAGTCTTTGCCGCGGCATCGTGAACATAACGCGAGCTGTCATTTTGCGCGCGCTTTTCCGATCGCGTGGTTTGTGTTCTTTTTTCGAATTTTCGCTAACTGCGATAGTTCCATTCCATTATTTTTGTTGAGTGAACCGGTGCCCAAAAATACGTAAGTTTATTTTTATATTATTACTAGCTGTGCCCCGCGGTTTCGCCTTAGAGAGAAGAGGATTTGTATTAGAGATCTCGCGTTAGAGAGGATCATTAGCATAAAATCTGAATGAAGTCCCTTCTGAAGTGCCGTGGACCGGCTTTTTTGTAGGACTATTTAAGATGAACATTTCCATCATACATTACAAATGTGTAACTCTAGCGGTTTTGGCAGCGCACGCCAGAATAGCTCGCAGATGGTAGATTTTTTCCTATTTACTTGACGCTTATGTCGCTTATCGTCATATTTTGGACAATTCACACAATATCTTTATAAATTGTGTGTAAAGCCTATGTGTTATTCTGATGTTTAAGCTATATTATTGTAAAGTTTCATTTAAATCCATACAGTAGTTTTTACGTGAAAGAGTAACAAACATCCATACTTACAAACTTTTGCGTTTATAATATTTGTACAATTTTCCAGATCATTTGAGAAATTTCTGGAACTTTCTTAAACACTATCAACTAATTAAAACAGTTTACAATTATTTTAAAAATCTTCAGATCATTCGAGAAGTTTCTGGAACTTTCTCGAATATTTTCAATTAATTAAAACAGTTTACAATTATTTTAAAAATCTTCAGATCATTCGAGAAGTTTCTGGAACTTTCTCGAATATTGTCAATTAATTTAAAAAATTGGAATTATTTTAAAAATCTCCAGATCATTCGAAAAAAGATTACAATTATTTAAAAAAATCCAGATCATTTGAGAAGTTTTCTCGAATATTCTCAATTAATTAAAATTATTTAAAAAATCCAAATGATTCGAGAAGTTTCTGGAACTTTCTCGAACATTCTCCATAAAATTAAAATTAAAATAGTTTGCTAGATCATCCCAAAAAATTTGAGATCCACCCAGAAGTCCCTATTGGTTAGAAAAGTGCAGATTTTTTTTCAGATTTTTCCACCCACTTCCACCCACCGCGATCAAACTCCCTTACTATCATCTACGTACTAAGGGGTATTTACCACCCCAACGGGAAGTTGATTGGAGTTAATGATAATAGAGAAAACCGTGTCTTTACGTACAAAGAAAACCCTTTACTTTTTATATATGTATTAAGATTAAGATTATTATTATTTGTTGAGTGCAAGTTCTATTTACTTACTTTTTTTTATAAAAAATCGAGTAGAAGAGTAGAGAAAGAGTTTGTTTTAACTCTTTACAGGGCCACTGCTGGGCACAGGTCTATCATTGAGTTCGACAGGGATTTAGGCCGTAGAACACCACACTGGCTAAATGGCTAAATGTGGGTTGGTGGTCATGACTTTGAGAAATTTTGTGTAACCAAAGCATAAATGAGGGCTGCTAGAAAATATCATAGATGAAATTTTACAACACATTCCCTCATTTTCAATAATTTATGTCTATACATAAGTTATCACCTAAATAAATATTATTGGTGTGTCTGTTTGTAATATTAAAATAATCGCTTTTTACTACATGCATATGCTCGTATATACGGTACATATACCAAATTTTTTTTTAATAATTTTTGTTTGTCTGTCTGTCTGTCTGTTTTGTTCCGGCTAATCTCTGAAACGGCTGGACCGATTATGACGGGACTTTCACTGGCATGTAGCTGATGTAATGAGGAGTAACTTAAAACTGAAGTCCACACGATGAAATCGCGGGAGTCTGCTATTTGTGATAAAATAAATCATTTATTCAGACACGCCAGACAGATGTGCTAAATAACTGCAATGTTGTGTCATTGTGTCTGTAGTAAGTATATACGTAGAAAGTAGAAAGCCTTAAAAATTTTACACGGAAATAAACGGATTAATTATTGTGGGATCTTTGTTCGGTATTAACAGATCGCATTTCATTGTAAGGTGAAGGTTCGACACCTTGAGTTCGCCGGTAAATTACTTCGCTTAAACCTCGCTTTCGCCTGTATGTGCAACACGTTTTATTTCCTATAGGAATGGGATATTTTCCCTGGATAAATCAATGCAAAAATTACGTGAATTCGTCGCATCGTTGTTACGAGAAAGAAGGATAAACTAAAAAAAATAACGCTACACACTCATAGCCCCACACTAGGATTCCCTGTGTTATGGGTACCATGGACACACACAAAGACAGAAACACAAACACCCTGACCAACCAAGTACAGAAATTAAATTAGGAATCGAACCCGGGACCCTCCGACGGCAAACCTCGTATGGTTTAAATAAAATAAACGTATGGTTCATAAAATAAATTATTATAAAAAGCACAAAATTGGGTTTACGTCTAATTAATTAAAACTTTACAAATGTAAAACTACATACTACTTTAATGTTTCTTATGTACCCTTCTTTAACAGTAATTTTAAAATCTAATTTTAAATTAAGTCATTAAATTTAATTAGTTTATTAAATTAAATTAATATTTGTACACCCTAAGGGGTACCTAAATATGGAGTTTTAAATATTTTGTAAAACCTTTTTTTTTCACCCATATTTGTGCAAATAAAATATTTTCATTTCATTTCATTTCCGATCAGCAGTCCGGCATGGCAACCATTGCGCCACATTGATCGTCAAATTAACTTTTCACATTTATAATATGAGAACATAATGCGTTATTGCGCCCGAATGTATTAACCGTGTAAGCTATGCATGATCATTTCATTACCATTGTGTTAATATATTATACCTACCTACATGACTATAACATGACGCTATCCTTTTCATACGTCATCAGAGTAACGACGACAGCACTATATTAGCATTAAAATTTTGTATTTGTTCGACGAATATTTTTATCTGGTAAAATCGCTTCTAAGGGTACAAAGTCAAAATCTTTTTCTGATGCTTACGTAAGTAATAAAGATAATAACATAAGAAATCACTACAAAAAATATCATGTGTGTGTAAAACTGCTATATAAACAAGTAAAAAACATAGCAGTAGTAACGTAACATAGTAACGAATTAAATATTTTAAGTACATTATATAAGATTATAAGGAGCTTATAATCACAGTAATAACTTTTGAGAAGCGTACAAGTTATTAGGACTTATTGGAATTTAATTACTATGAAATATAAAATGTAATTACGTAATATATGAAATAAAAAATAATTAAGAATCTAATTCACTATACTCTTATTACTCTCTGTACTTAACTCAGACAAATTTTATTCCCATTACATACCTATGTGTGATCTGGAAATTAAATCTTAAAAATTAAAGGAAAGTTTGGATTTTATAATTGCTTTAAAAACGGGATCGTATTATGTTTCGTTCAATATGCAGGATTTTTCCTTTGTGTATCAATTACTTTTCTTTTGCTCCCCTGACTAAAAAGGAGTTCGCACCAAAAGTCAACAAGTGTGATATTTAAGAGACAGAAATAATCTTGACCTTTTTACAACCCGATTCGAAATAAACACATCGTAGGTACACCCTCCGTAGTCCCTGTAGCTTCGGGATTAAGAATATCCCCCGCCTGATCGTAAGAGGTGACTAAAAGGGGGCTTCTCCGGGAATGCGGACGGTCTGAGTGGGAGCTTGATCCGTCCAGCCAGCAGCCCCGGGAGGGACGGCGGTGTATAGGCCACATGCCGCCGTGAACACCTGAAGGTGCAGGAGAGCACATCTGCTCTCCCGAAGATGGGCCCGTTCTGGGGTGCCGCACGTGGAGGACACCGGTGCGTTCCAATGGAGATCCCGGAGTCCTCACAAACGCAGAGGCAGGCCACCGATAGGGTTTTAGTGCGGTCCAATCCCACATAACTCGGTATCCTCTCCCAACCTTTTGAAGGTGTCCCCCCGATACCAAAAAAAGGTACACCCTCCGTAGGCACATACCATAGCGACTTTTTAAATTTAGAGTCAAAAAATATTATTTTTAGGTTTCCCGTTTCCGTACTGTTATGGGGCCTTCTCCAACAGTCTTATTAAAAAAAACTACTTTTATCCACTGAAGCTAATTTATTTGTTCACCACAAAATAAACAAGGAATTATTTATGATTTCCTAATTTCGACTATACGCGGTCTAGGAATTGCGACAGTGTCCAGGAAATGACATTACGCAACGGCGATCAGGGACTAACTGATTTTAAAATTTAAATACTCAAAGAAATTGTGAATAATATGAAAATGATGATCTAGCTAAATAATCATTGTGGAAAGTTCTGTTTTGCTTACTTATGCAGAACTTCCATATTAAGTTGGGTTATAACAGTACGCAAAGTGCAAAACGGTGTCCCGTTTACTAAGACTTTTCGTCAATGTGTCTGTCTTTTCTTCTATGACGTATCTCGTGGTTTGATTCCCTTGCGAGTGTCGAAAATTTGCGGCATAAACAGCTGTATCTTTTGATTGCGCTGGCTTAGAAGTTTGATTTTCTTACATCTCCAAGGCCAGTTATAACAAAGTTTATAATAATAATAATAATAATTTATTTATTTGTATAAACTTGTACAGTAAAAACATATGAAGTCTCTGGTCCCTGAATTAGTAAAAACTGTGTCTCAGAGACCAGTGTCTTCTCCCAATATTTATATTGCTAGAGTTATACAATCAGACTTATGTATATTTTCAACATCAGTTTTTATAAAGACAAAAAATAAAAACAAAAAAGAACAAAGTAATTACATGTGATGTGTGTGAATGAATGTATGTGTGTGTTTATGTGTGTATGCATGGGTGTATGGTGTGGTATGTATATTATTGTATATGTATGTGTGTATGTATATGTATGAATGTATGTATGTATGTATGAATTTATGTGTGTGTGTGTGTGTATGTATGTATGTGCAAGCGTGTATGTGCTATATACTCATTAGTACATTTTCTACATCATCATAGTCAAGGGTACCGAGCCAGGTAAGTATAGTATGTTTAAATTTATTATTAGAATATGTTTTTAGCTTTAATTTTAGTGTATTATTTAGTTTGTTGTACAGGCGTGGCGCAACACTGTCAAAATGTTTTTTTGCAATTTTACTACGGGCTCGCGGTACCGGACATCTGTCGATGCGTTTGTGACTTGCAGGTAAGTTTGGAACTACGTTAGTGTGATATTTATTAAGCACTTGAAATATAAACAGTTTCCTTACTGAAAGAACTCTAGCTCTTTCGTAGACATTACTTGTAGGGTGCCTGTACGGTAATTGTAGAAGAACTTTGAGCACTGCTCTTTGGGCTCTTTCAACGGATATCAAGTGTGTCTTTGCAGCATTTCCCCAGATACAAATGCAATACCTAATTAGGCATTCGCCCAAGGATTTATAGGTTTGTATAAGTAACTTTAGACTCGCAACAGCGCGTAAGTTTTTAAATATATACACCAATTTCCGGATTCTTATCGACAAGGAATTGATATGGAGTTTCCAGTTAAGGTTAGAATCCACGATTACTCCTAAATATTTAATATTGTGTGTCATTTCCAAACTTTTACAGGTTACAAGGGACAGTAGACCTGAATATTTGATATAAATGCCAGCTTGATACCTCCACGCGTTCCTGAGAAATAGGGTTTTGACAGACAGACTTAGAATGCATCAAAAGCCGATGGCTAAAATGCGTTTCTTAAATATTAAATTTTAAAAATTTTCTTTTATTTGAGCTTAGATACCAGGAAATAAATTGCTGTCAGTTAAATGCTTAGTTTTTCACAAAGAATCTGGGTCGGTCCTCGGTCTACTAGATCATGCATAATGAGGGAGTCCACTTAATTACGTATGTGAAGTGCCCATTAATTGATATGCAGATACAAATCAGCGAAAACTTGTTTCGTAGTAAAATTATTTATTATAATACATTTTACATATTGAGACTTATATAATGGAATAATAATAATAATAAATATATCTTTGGACAATTCACACAACACCATCTGATTCCAAACTAAGCAGAGCTTGTACTATGGTAATCAGAAGGCTGATAAACATACTTATATAATTCTAAATACATACTTAAATACATAGATAAATTAACACCCAGACACAGAACAAATAGTCATGTTCATCACACAAATATTTGTCCTGGGTGGGAATCGAACCCACGACTTCACGTTTCGCAGTCGGCTCATCACCCACTACGCCACGGAGGCTGTCAAAGTCCATCAAAGACGTAAAATTCTTTTTGAATAATTTTTTAACAATACCATATTTACGTTTTATTTGCTTATAGAATTTACGATGTTATGTTACGGACTTGAACAATGGTAAATCACATGCTATATATATTTTACGTTCTGGTGAAGTAATAAAATTACAAAATAGTTATACTTAACGTGGTTTTTCTGCATTGTCTAAATTATTTTTAGACAAAAAGTTTCCTAATATCAAAAAAAGGCTAGATAACAATACACAATGGCTGAAGTTTTTTGTTCATTTCCTAAGCGCGCCCAGAGCAGACAAACCCGTAGATAACATTCACTTAGTAGAGCTAGTGGATGTCACAGTGAACAAAATATTTGCATATCATATTATATTTATAAAATATCTTCCCATTTTTAATCTTTCAATACTTACATAATGTTAATTTAATGTTATTATTTGACTGTCTTCGCTAACAATTCATTGTTATTGTATTATTGTTTGTATTCTTGTTAAGGTTCGATGACGACGGAATTTAACATGACGTTTTAATGTTTCCTTTTTGTAGTGATGTGATCACTGGAGTTGGAATCATCATTGTGATCAGTATTGTTATTCTTTTGCTCTTTTTTTTATTTGAATGGAGTAGCAGACGAGCATGCAGGCCACGTGGTGTTAAGTGGTCGCTGCAGCCCATGGACATCTACATACAACCTCAAGCAAGCATAGGCAAGTCTTGTCTGAGGTCGTATGCAGTTGTGCTGCTACTCCGGAGGCTGGTGGTCGCCTCATGTAAGTGTTGCCGGCAACTGCACCTTTCCACCGAAACACAATAGAATTGGTTCACGGCAGAAGTGGGTGCAGCGGTGGTACTTCCCCGGGCGAACGATAAATAATAGTTCTACCATCTACAAAATATATGTATGCTCTATTTAACGAACAATTATTATTATTAAATCAAATATATTGAAAGACGTTTAATAAAAAATGTATTTTAGACATTCTTTTAAAACATTTATATTTACTGCCTATTTTAATATGAGTGTGTTGTCTGTTGTTTCAACCACTCGAAAAATGGTTCAATTCGATTTTATTGTCTAGAGGTAGTTAATCGTAATATTATCATAGGGTTATTCTAAAAAAAACCTAATGTATGGTCCTGCGGCTAGCGTAGAATGCAAGCGATCAACGTGGCTAAGCGAAATGGACGCGGTCTTTGTGATGGGTGAAACACTAGTGATTAATCTCATGTACGTTTCTGTGCTTCGGATGTTACAGTTAATCCCAGTCGTTATCGATAAATAGCAGTTGTTAAACCTTGTCGAAGGCCATGTAGGCTGTTTCAAAATTTCCAAAAGCGGGTTGGCCACTAGCCAACATATCTACCATACTGCATTAGCATTGTGGTGGAGTAAGCTCCAAGCCTCTCCAACTATGGGGAGAGATCCGACCCCTGCAGTGTAGGACGTAAAGAGTGGCATGTCATGGCACATTCCGTCTCAGAATCCAAGCAAGAGATTTTTTTGAGTTTTTTTTTGCACACCACTCTCGATCGACTCTCGATCGTCTCGTGGGTGACCCCCATATTAAGTGTCTGATAACGTTACGACACGTTTCGATTCGGTGATTTTCGGTGTATATTTTCGCGTAGACTGATTCACATGCATTTATTTTACTATGTTCGTTTACGAGTACGTTACATCACGTAGCCACCAATTTGTTCGTAGCCGGCTACGAACTTTGAGTGGCTCGTAGAGAAAGGTGAACGTCCTGTGAAATTTCGATATTATTATTCGATATTTCTTTGGACGCTTTCGCGTTTTTAATGTCCAATTAAGCGTAGGCCGTAGACTACGGTTCGCTAGCATACTTTAACATTACGAAATCACGTTGACATCTAAGTTACGCTGTGAGTCATGCTACGACAGTCGGCTTGTTCATAGAGAAAGGTGAACGTCCTTTCTTGGCATCACCTTTAATCCTTGATTGCTCACGAATAAAATTACATAGCTGCTGGCATGGGGTCATAGGTGTCAATTGACATTATAGGTATTACATACCATAATGTAAACCATATGTATGAAACGTTAAATATATATTGAAATTATTTTCTTTAGATGGGCTATGGAGATTCGAATTTTTAACTTAAATGAAGACATGATCACTTGTTAATTTTCTTTACTGTGACTTGTCCAAGTAAGTTCTTATTCTCATATTAAACTTTTGGAGCAGCGATATTCGAGTGGTGAAGATTGATCAGTCTCCGGCACAGAGATATCGAGTTCCAACTTCATAGCGCACATCTAACAAACTAAATTGTTGAGTTTATCGCTTCTCCACGGTAAAGGAAAACATTGTGATATTCAATTCCTATGTTTTCCATCAATGTACATGCTTGAGAGTTACTCAGAATTTCTTTAAGGATTATTTCCATCGATGCACACTTGAAAAGCGTTGAAAAGCGCGCAGTCCGAATCGTCAACGACCCAAGATTGACTGACAGGCTAGAACCGCTTAGCTTGCGAAGAGACATAGGCTGAATAGGCTCGCTCTGCGTGTTCTACCGACTTTACTATGGTGAGTGCTCCGAGGAACTCTTCAAATTGATGCCTACATCACTATTCCATGATTATACCACCAGACGAAGGTTAAAGTTCCACCGGCACCATCTGGACTCGTGGCGGTCCTCCACAGTCCGCTTTGCACGCTCCTTTTTACCACGGACGTGTAGGTTATAGGACAACCTTCCAGCTGAGGCATTCCCAGTGGACTATAACATGGGGTTCTTCAAGAAAGCTGTAAAAAAGGCTCTCCTCCAAAGCCGGCAATGCTCGGGCGGCTCCCCTAGGGTTGCCCGTGTCCATAGGCGACGGTGATCGCTTAACATCACGCGGCCCGTCTGCCTTATTGTTAGGTTTATTTATAAAAAAAAAAAAACTTGGCTAGTGATGAGTTTTAATTTCTGTTCTCGGTCTGTCTCTGTCTCTGTTTGTGTTTCTGTCTTTGTGTATGTCCATGGTACCGACGACACAGGGTATATCTACCCTACTGTGAGGCTATGAGTGTGAAACGTTATTTATTTATTTTCGTTGCCCTTTTCATAGACTTTAGTGGAGCTCATTGCTCGTACAATATAGATCTAAAAACTAATGAAGCAAAATTTTCGTATATTTTAACTCGTCGTGCAGCATAAGTTATGGAGAAGCCAGCATTTGCTTTGTAGAGCACCCCCAGGTGTTCCAAGGCATACTCCGGAAAATGTTTGTAAATAATAAACAAGGCTGCGATATACAGACGATACATTTGCATTTTATGAATAGTTACTACAGTTTAGTTACCATGTTCAGCTTATCGTGAGTCTCAACGATCGATATAATCACATGCAAACGTAAGCTTGTACTATATTTTGGAAGGTGGAGTGGTTGATAGTGAGCGGTAAAGACCGCGGTATCCGACACGGAGATCCGGATTCAAATCCTTTGCGCGCACCTCTGACAAGAAATATTGTGCGTATTTATCGCTGCTCCACGGTGTTCAAAAATATTGTGATATTTAATTATTTACGATGCTTTCCATTTCCATCACCGTCCATGACTGAGAGAACCCATAATTTCTCGAAGGCACGAGGCCAGCCTGATGGACTATGGCCTTAACTGTTGAGAGAGGAGACCTGGGCCCGGCAGTGGAACATAAAAATGTTGAAAAAAAAACATATATATTTTGGAATATCCTCAACTGTCTGTTATATTATATGGCTTAATAATTTTCGCTTCACGCCTAGAATTTCGAACACGAAAACCACTTCGAACATCGTTATTGTCGCTCCAATTGCATCAGAGGAGCGTAATCTAGTTAATCTGCCCGCGAGCTTCGCCAATCGATGTATCACAGGAAAATATCTTTAAGCTTACACTACATTTATAGATACCTATTCGTAAACTGACCAATGTAGGGTTTCGTACCTTTAGTTATTATTATTTTTCGCTTAGAACATCGTTATCGACACTCCAATTGCATCAGAGGAGCGTAATCAAGTCAAGCTGTCCACGAACTTCGCATCACATGGGAATATAAGCTCACACCTGTATTATAAAATGCTAGATGTACCCCGCGTTAGAGTGATGTTTAATAGCCTAAAGCTTTCCTTCGGACGGAAAAGCACATCGGACATCGTTGACAGCGCTCCAATTGCAACCGTAATCAAGTTATGATGCCACAGCGAGCCTCGCCCGATCGATATCATCTCTTGGAAATATTCCACTTAAATTCGTAACTCGACCCTCAGCCAATTTGTTCGTCCTGGTAAGATCTATTTTCTCAAAAGCGTAAGCAGAGGTATCATTTCTATTCTTATTTTTAATTCTTTTAACTGTAAAAATCTGTCGGCCGGACTATTTACTTAGCATTATTCTAACAGTCCTTACGGAAATTAAAACCTTAATAGGAAACTTACCGATTGCCTAGAATAAGAAATAAGACAAAAAGATACCTCACAGTACAACAACAAACAAACTGAATGAAACGTTCACAGGGCCGTCATGAACATACTCGTACTTTTCCCCTTTGGTCCTCAAATGAACACCATCGTCATCGTAAACCTTTCCTTCTTGTAACTTCTTTCCTCATACAAAAGTTTTCCGGTAAATCAGGCGCCATCCACATTAGTAGCCATGAGTTCCGACAGAGCTAGGCCATTCATATCCATTGTACGTGTCACTTCAATGCTTCTATCGATGTTTGTATGCACTTTCATTAAATTCATTTAATGAAAACCCCCGACCAAAAAAATAAACTCTAAAAACTAACAAATAATATTTTAAACCTATTATAATTATCATCGTCACATATATTATGTGAGTTCAAGTATTTTTATTTTCCAAGCGGCGTCGCGTCGAGGGACCGCTAAGTGAGAAAAACAGGTGTAGTCACAGATTGCAACAAAAGAATACTCTGAAAAATTCGCAAAATCGACTCAACCTGCCCTCACGTTTAGCGGTCCCCCAACGCTACGACGCTTGGAAAATAAAAATACTTGAACTCACATAATATATGTGACGATGATAATTATAATAGGTTTAAAATATTATTTGTTAGTTTTTAGAGTTTATTTTTTTGGTCGGGGGTTTTTTAAATTTTTATTTTTATTTCAAGTTTTTTAAACGGAACTGATCTACTATACATAAGTTACAAGGAACCACAGTTGAAAAGGCTGTAGTATATTTGGGCAAAAAAACTTTTGCAAAAGGCCAAGCCTGCCGCGTAAAAAGTTTAGATGGGGTCGCTATATGCGATCTCGACCAAAGGAAGCTGTTTAACAATACTCATGACAAACTGGCTCTGGGAGAATTGCACAGATTGAGAAACAATAAAGATTAAACTTTGTTCCTTCTAGATTTTCAGCAAAAATATATATCGGTTTATCCGTTTCATTCCGGCATTCCAGGGTTTCATCCGCCACATCTCATTTCCAGCATCAGGTCCTCGTCAATTAAAAATGAAGAGAACTAGTCAAGACAAATTCAACGAGCCCAAACTCGATGGGTTTACTAAAAGGTAGACCACGGTTACGTCTCCTACCTTCGAGCCCTATCATCAGACCGTTAGACATCAGACAGTTAAAAAAGAGCTCCTGCACTGAATCATTGTACCTGTCTTAACATCTTTCTGCCGTTTTACATACATACTTGTAGCCTCTTGTAGGCAAATTTGGATGTGTCAAGGCAGAGGATACGATATTGAGATAGATAAACAATGTAAATGGCAATAAAAATCATAAAAATGAATTATCAATTATCCTTCTTTCCAAGCGTGATTTAGTGCGACCTTTTTTAAGGTATTTAGAATTTTTGTGCGTGGTGTCCAATACCAGAGATTTAAATCGCTGTCCAATACCGTATTGGTAGGATCCTATTGTGAAATTCGCTCAGAGATTCAATCTTAATTCTCAACCTCCATTTAATTTTAATCCGTAAAAGTTAGGACATTATAATTCAATCTATAGATTTATAACACTTAAAATAAGAAACGAAAGGAACCTTCTATGCTGGAGGCTGAGTAAAATCACTTACTCCGCGTTGTCGTCATTTAATCGTCCATATCTAAGAGGTAACTATAGTTTATGACGATAATAATAAACGAGCATGAAGGCTATCAAATCAAATCAAAAACATTTATTTCATATTAGGAATAGGAATACAAAATATTCGCTTAATGAATGTCATTTTTTCCCGGTCATCGCCTTTAGGTGCCCGTTTGGGCTAGATGTTGAGCTGAGAGAAAAAAGGCGGCGGAAAAAAACTCCCAGCAGCACTCTTTTTTTTACATCTTTTTACTCTTTTAAAAAAAGTACATATATAATTGAGATAACAGTATGGCTATGGGTCCATAATGGGCACACGTGACAGCTGATCGTATGAGACACTATACTACACGAGTGACTTGATTACTGTAGCCTTATAATGATGTAAAAATCCTACATAACCCAGTACGTCTCCCCAGGGTGCTGGGTATCTTCTAAATGTTTTTTCCAGTTTCCAAAAAATTCATCATTTCGACTGGCGAAATCCCAGAGAAAGAATTTTCTAGCGCAATATTCCCGCATAGGAAGAAGTTTTCGTAATACCTATACTGGAGCTTTTGCAATTTGTTCTCAACTAAATACCATATAGCGCAGCCAGCTTACAAGTATTAGCACAACTTCTTTAATGAGTAAAATGTCGTTGACTGGTATCGATTGCAAGAGGAATGCAGCCGCTCTCTCCCTTAGTTACTTTTGAAACTGTGAATAATGTTTCCTGCAACATTAGGTTGTGTAACATCTCGGTTGTGACTAAGGTTAGATTTTAATGAAATTTATGGCCTTTTCCTTTATGAATGTTCCTTTTTCTACTTGTTTGGTTGACTTACGTTTTCGAAACGAAAGGTTAGAAGTTTATTTAAACACTAGCTGTGCCCGCGACGTCGTCCGCGTGTATAAAGACTTTTATAAAATGGATTGATTAAAAATTAAAGATTATTTATTTGCATTGAATAATTAGTAGGTAGATTATTCTTACATTATAGTGAAATCACTTATAATACAATGTTCATATGTTCAGAAGAAACCTAATGTATTTTTTCTAAAGCCTTCAAACCTAAAACAGTAAGGAATGCTTACTGTACTGATCTTACTATCCACTTTTCTCACGTTTCGCTTTTCTCGCGCAATCAGATTCTCTTTACAAATATGTACCTCGTTTATTAAAGTTAAGAGATACTGCTGTGCCTGTGGCTTCATCTATGTTAAAAATAGTATCTTTAGTAAATTGGGTGAATTTATACTGCAAAGAATGTATAGACTCATTCTATATACATAGCTTTAACCTACTGCAGAAAAGAGGTGCACTATACAACTACTTGTAGTTGGGAGATAAAATTTTTAAACATACACGTGCTTAGGATTAAACAATCGGAAAAATAATTGTAAGGTCAATTAATAAACTATAGATTTAAAACTTGCGGACAGCAGTTTGGTCATAAGTCATAACTCATATAACATTGTGAAAACTAAAGCAGAAGGCAGGGTCTCTACACAGTGTGCTATCTGTATTTGGAAATAAAGAATATTTTTATAAAGAATTCTCCATCAATCAACGTGTGTGGATGAGCCCTCAGCCCGTCCGCAATAAAGAGACGCAAAAAATGAGTTAAGTTATCATTGGTCCAATTAACAATGTTCAGCATCATACGTATACCTACCCAACGATGGGACAACCCGCGTGGCGCAATGTTTACCATGCCGGACTGCTAATCGAACTGTCCCGGGTTAGAATCCGGGCGAAGCAGAAATTTCAATGATGAGTTTTAACTGTTCTCGGTCTGGGTGGTTGTGTTTCTGTCTCTATGTGTGTTCATGGCACCCACGACACAGGGTATATCTACCCTAATGTGAGGCTATACGTGTGAAATGTTATTTTTTATTATTTTTACACTATGTACTTACTTTTATTAGACTTAAGGCTTTTATTTGAAATTATCTCCATCGAATCACTTTGGAGAAGAAATGAATATTGCTCAATAACGCCATCTACCGTATGACATGTAAACTTTGTGGTTGATAAATCGAATGTCAAATTACCAAATAGGTAGATATTGAGATTAACAGTTGGTTCACTAAAAGTTTAATTATTCGTCACCTAGATGTCTGCAGTAGTCTCGTTTTGTTAAGGCTTTGTACATTCTGTATGAAGGTTTAGATTCCGTATGCTGGATGCATTGAGATTGTAAGATTTGGATTTCGGTTCATCGGAGCTAGAGGCCTCCTCAATATTGGGAGAGCTCCATGCTCAGCAGTGGAATGCTAAAAAGGTTGCAGCTTGATATAATGTAGCGATAATAATCGTTTCAGCTGCAGCCTGTTCATAATCTTCCACCCCAAAAGAAGACTAATAAGCTGAGCAACTAACTCAATGGAGCATGTGATGTAAGGTTCGGTGGCGGTAAGGCTCGCGATGCGCTTATTAGGTACCTATAGTCTAGCCATTCTCGGCCAACGAAAGAAAATACAGTAAGCTGATCTAAGTATATTTAATATAGTTGACAATATTAGTGAGAATTCAAAATAATTTTACTTAAATTTAAACTTTTATTTATGGTTTTGAATGGGCTATTACCGAAACTTTCATACAAATTCCCCAAAGTGCCTTTTAAGTTTATGTCGCGTATTGTGTAAATGAACATAACTTTTCTGTTTACCACCCGATTGATATGAAATACACACTAATGTTACGGAAATTCATTCAACAATATATCAGTAAACACATCATTCAAGGAAGAGAAAAGAATTTGAGAATGAAATATTAAGTTAAGGTTAATTATTGTACGCTTGAGATACCAACTTTCGAATCCATTTTATTTGCTATTGAGGGGTAGTTTTGAAAAAAGCTTAAATAGAATTCTTACTATGTTAGTAAAGATTACAAATACAAAATTATAAGTATATTACTCTGCACAAAAATATTCTGTACATCAAGTTTCGACACTCAATTTTCAAAGAGTTTCAAAGAAAATTGACATTTAAAGGGTGAATTTCGGGAAATGCTGAAACACGCGTTTTTATTTTGGTTAGAAAATATTTATACCAAATTTCAAGAAAATGTATTGAAAAAATCCAAGTTTTCCATACAAATTTTCATCGCTCATTTGACACCCTTAAAGGGTGATTTTTAAAATTATCTATAGCCTAAATGTTAGCGAAGACCAATATATATAAAACAAAAAAGTTTCATCAAAATCCGTTCAGTATTTTTTGCGTGAAAAGCTAACAACAGACAGACAGACAGACAGACAGACTTATATTTCAAAACTTATATTTTTAGCTTCTGTTACTTATAAAAAGACCCCTAGAAGTATTTTTTTAAATTTATATGCAATGTACAGAATTGACCCTGCTTACAGTTTTATTATATGTATAGATTTAATTTCATTGTTTGTCTGTAAAATAAAAACTTAATTGGATCCGGCTATTACATTATTGTCGTTTGAAAATGAAAATGAAAATGAAAATACTTTATTGTTGACTGTTTACACACATAAAATAAGATGTTTAAAATTATAATTGGAGTTTTAAACAGTCTACCATGTTCTGGCATACAATATTATTAATTAAAATTAACTAAAAAATATTTTGTTTTAAGATCCGATAAGAATAATCTTAACGGATTAACGGCTTTTGATGCCTACCCACCGCTGGGTCAATGAGAGAAAAAAAGCCGGCGGAAAAAAAACTCTCAGGCATTGTTTAGAGTTACACTTATTTTATAATGTATTTTACGCGGAAGCTCCCCAAACTATTTTTATTACACGTATTACGATGTCTTATCTTCAAAAAATTCGTTTATATTGTAATATGCTTTTTTTTATAAGCCAATGTTTTAATTGTTTTTTAAATTTAGTATTTGATGACTGTTTTATATCTATGGGTAATTTATTATATATGCTAATAGCAAATATGTATGTACTATTTCTGAAAATCTGACATTTTACTCGAGGTAAATACAAAGCGTCAATATATTTTAGTCTCGTGGGCACATCTCTTATGCGCATGTTTATTTGCTTTTCAAACAAGTTTTTATTATTAAAAACGAAAGTACAAATCTCTAATATATATATTCCAGTTAATGTAAGGAATTTCTTTTCTGAAAATAGTGAGCGAATAGATTCGTCACCCGCTTTACCATACAATATTCTGAGACTACGTTTTTGCAATATAAATGTTCTACTAACATTAACAGAATTTCCTCAGTATATAATACCATATGTTAGAAGGGGGTAAATATTGGCATAGTAAAAACTTTTAGCTACTTCAAGAGTTGACGCATCTACTAATACTGAAAGAGCATAACAATTAGCCGATATTTTATTATTAATTTTATCAATATGACTTTTCCAATTTAAGTGGGTATCTAAGGAAACCCCTAAGAAATTCGTTTGCTCTACTTCTCTATTTCAATTGCATTTAAATGAATATTTAGATTTTATGCAACATATATTACATACATTTTAAGAACATTGTGTTGTTAACCTTAAACGTGTCAGACTTTTCAGACCCTTATTTCACATTAACCTATTTTTAATATTTTTTTGTCCTTTTGGCGTCCAAGCCCATAAAAATGTCTAGTCTTATGTATCTAGCTATCATAAAATTTTCGTGTTTCATATTAAATTTTTGAAAGTGATTCTTCAATTACAGCCCATTGCCAAATTTCTGTTTTTCACACAGGCAATTAATTACAAATAATTGTTTATGCATGCAACCAATTATTGAGAAGCATTTATATTATGCAATTAAAATAATATTAACAAGGCCTCGACAAAGTGCGTTATAATTTAGGCTTTCTATAGTTTCATATCGTTTTTCTATGTAAAATCATTTTTACGTTTTGGCACCAATGTTTTATCACTTGATTCTCTTCTATGTAAAGTTGCAGATAGGAACAAAAAATACGGCCAATGTTTGAGTTTTACAACGTTTTCATATATCATATCATACAAAAGTATCTTTTTAATACAGTTGCTCAAAAAGTGACGTATTGCAGGGACGTTTAGCGTGCGGGAAGTGGGCTATTACACACTCGTGCTTTTTCTTTAGCTTTTTCGCACTCGTGCGTTCTCTTTCCCAACTGTCAAAATAATGTCTTTAAAAAGAAAAAAACCAACCACGAAGTTTTCGAAGTTTTTGTGATTCATGCAAATATGTCTAAAAAGAAATTCGATTTGATTCAATGAGTTAGGTTAGGTTTCATTTCATTTCATCTCATTAAGATTTTCATTTGATATCAATAAAAAAAACTACTGAAGTCTTGGCTGTATGGGCATAGTTCCCTTTGCCCACCCAGAATGGGTGAAGAAAACATAAAAAATCTCTGCATATAGGTATTCTTTTACGGTTGGCGCCATTTTTCAAAAATGTTCTTTGTGAGCTTTTATTATTTTATGAAATTGCTTCATTTTTTCGCAACTGTATTAAAAATAGTTGTTCAGTACACGTGCGGAACCGTCATTGGAAGGAGTTCCGACTGTCAACCCTCACCTTCGGCTGCGCCTCGGCTCGGGTAGACATTTGTCGGAACTCCTTGCAATGACAGCCTTTCCGCACTTGTAATGAAATATACTATTTTCTTCTGGTTTCATTTCGAATATCGAAATAAAAAGCCGCGTAAAATATTTCGATAATGTTATCATAATTGAGGAAGGAAACTGGCGTTGATTATTATAATGAATTATTGAAAAGTCGGACACGTTCACATTTCATCCGTGACCGTGACCGCCGTGATTACCAATGCTACGCAGTTCCTTGGAAGATAAGATCACTGTCTTGAAACCGCAGAGCAGGCACTCTGAAGACGACAATTATAGAGACAAGCTAATGGACTCCAATTTTTCTGCCAACCCTTTTTTATAGTCAGGGCGTAGATCTCTTCTCGAAAGTGAGAGATAGGTATTAAAGCTAGTAGTTCACCACGCTGGCCAATTGCCTTCGTATTCTGCCTCCTCCTTAGTATCTTATGGCACTAATAAAATTATTATTATTAAAATAATTATTATAATATTTATTTATTCACAAACAGAATAAATAAAAACGAACTAACAAAAAACGCAACTTGCCTACTTGAGGTTTGAACCCAGGTCTCTAGCAGTCAGCTTTCGTAACCATTCGACCAAGAAAGCTTTAATTCCACAGAGTTCCAAATAAGATGTCAGTAAGAGTAATTTTATATTTAACGGCATAAACATTAAATAAAACGGCAATTTATATGAATAAAAAATTGCTGGATCGAGTTATCATCCCGAAACCAGGGTACTAAATTTCATCAAAATCTTTGGAGCCGTTTCCGAGATCAAAAAATATATTTAGATATAATTCTTGTAGAATTGCTCGTTTAAGGTATTAGATTAGATAGGTACTGAAGAACTGAAAAGTTCAATGTCTTAGCGGAATTCTGGGACATCTCAACAAAATTGCTGGCGCGGTAGTATTGCTCCGCTCGATTCTTGAAATGACTATTTATTGCTTACATCTCTATCTTTGAGATATACAATAAAATAAGGCGGCGACAACGACAAGCAAGGGCGTAAACGTGATCTGTAGACATGCGTGCACGTGAGTGTGGCTCAAATGGAGGGATTACACTACTTGGCATGCCAATTCATGCCATGTATAGGACTACGTACAGACCTTTATATCGAAATTAGAACTAAATGCCATAGTGCACTTGACAGCACTAGAAATATGTATTTTTGAAGCCGGGCAAAACTCCATATATGGTAACATTATTTTATACAAGTATACGACGTTGATAAAAATCAGTCCAGCCGCACAGCTTTCTACCGAAACACTTTTTATTATATCTGCTTAGTAATCCGAGATCTCCATGGAACGCACCGGTGTCCTCCACGCGCGGCGCCCAGAATGGGCCCATCTTCGGGAGAGCAGATGTACTCTACAGCATGCGGCCACGCCGCCGTCATCGCCGCACTCTCACCACCCGCAACCCCGGGAGCCCCCCTTTTAGTCGTCTCTTACGATTAGGCAAGGGATACCGTAGCTCTATTCAGTAATCCCGAAGCTACACGGACTTCTATCGAAACACTATAGAATAGAATTTCTTCACGCCCAAAATGGATGGTAGGCAGTAGGTAATAGGTAGGTGGAAGGTACTTCGAACCATAAATATTCTATCTCCTGTAATGTGTCGTGTCTTCTACCAGCTGATAACGAGACACGTCTGTATTTTGGTTTTCCTATTCAAACGTTTTGCAACAAAAATGTATACCAGGCCGACCTCCCAGAAGATGCACCTTTTGCATATTTCATTTGTATGATGGTTCCATTCTTAACGTAACTACAAGTACATCGTTGGAATAATAAGATGGTATGCAACGACGACGTTGTATTCCGGGAGACGAGCGTCTTGAATTATAAGCTTTTTTAAAAACTGATTTTTTAAATATTTTCGAATATTGGTATTGGTAGAATAAACGAATAGCGTTGAGTCATTGTGTAAGTGTAAACCAAATTTTAAAGTATGGTCTGACAGTCTGGCATGATTGATACAACAATTTCTACTACTTGTAAAACTTGTTTTTAATTGATATCTTGCATTAATTTTGAAGTACAAAGTTAAACCCACCCGTCCAGCCTCCCATGCGCCAAATGACAAGGAAAATGAAGGGAGGTTATTGCAGCACCCTTATAGGACTGTTTCTACACTCGAATAACCGAAGTGACGATGGCGTCTATATCAGAGGGAAAATGCTGTCAGCTTGTCGGCGTTTTGGGCACAAATACTATAAACGGAATGGAATAAATATTCCAATTAGGTGGGCTTTCAGACTACGCTATAATATAATAGCATATAGTATATATTTCATAGCACAATATCACGCACCATATATTGTTATGGACACGTTCACACTGTACTGTACTATATATTATTGGCTTACTATAACGCTATAAATTGGTGCGATGCGCTAAGTTCGTGCTATGCTATAAATTCTCTTCAAAGATTTAATACTCTTCCAACATCGCCGTGAACTCCGCTTGCTATGCACTATAAACGCTAGCGATAATATCGCGTAATGTGAACAGCATGCTACATATAGGTATAGTATAGCTTTAAGGCCTTTTTTGCTATACAATATAGTACAATAGTATAGGTTAGTGTTAAATTAGCTTAAGGCTCTTTAAATCCTCTTCCAATAATATTCTTCCCGCAAATATCATTTTCTCTTAAAATAAAGTTTACAAAATTTTGAAACATTCAAGAAATACACAATTTTCACTGAGTTACAGCCTCCTACGACGTAATAGCCTTATTTTCTCGAAGTAGGGAACTTCCTTCCATCAATCCATCAATAATATTGAAGGGCAATCTGTCTATAAATAGTAAACTCGTTTCATAGAAATACGGCCGCCCTGTGTATCTGAATGTGGCTTGTGATTTACGTTTTAAAGACTCTGCAGGAATGTCATAAGAATTTTCTTGTTTATAAATAATGCTCTGAAATTATGAATGACAATTTTTTTACGCGTGTTTGCCTTTATCATCAGAAATAATATTTCATGTTAAGAATTCGTGCAAGCTTAACTGGCGGGAGTATTTTGAAGAACGTTAGCGATCTAAATCGCGACTAAAAAGAGCATTTGTAGTGGCTTTAATGAGATTACGATCCGGTCATATTCCTTGTAACAAGTTCTCATACTTAATGGGTAAATCTGACTCTCCTAACTGCTCAACTTGTGGAATCATTGAGGACATACAACATGTGTTAGCGGAATGTGACCGGAACAGTGATGAACGTCAAAAAATTGTTAAAAATAATTCAGTTAATGTGGGGTTATATAACAGCATCAAAGCCTCCCCCGATTCTGAAGAGGCCAATCACTTTATGTAAATTATTAGTGAGTTAATTTGTAAATTATATTTACGGGAGTGACATGGTCACTGTGTGACAAAACTCAGTCATAAAATAAAGATAAAAAAATATTTTTTTCTACTACCATCCCGAACATTTACCGTGCTAAAACTTGTGGCGACAGTGATCGGTTACGCGGTGCGTCTGCCTGTTTATTAACTTTCAGCCATCATCATCAGCCCACATCCGCACGATCAGCTCGATCACCGGTTCTCTGGCCTTCACCTGGCGCAGATCGTCACGCCATTTTACATGTCCTACGGCGAATAACTTAACGCAGTCTCCCTTCTAAAAGTCGCTTTGAGTAGTGTAAAAAAATGCATTCATACTTTAATGAATCTTGTTCTTTCTAGGATGGAAGTAGGCGTGAGACTCATCGGGCTGGTCCTCCGTCTGTTGAACTTCTTCCTGGCGCCGCTGTTTTGGTTCCGCTCGCGCGACCCACGCCGGTTGCCGCCCATAGAGAAGCCCCTGCTGTTGCAGAGCGCAACAGAGATCGCGGCTGCTATTCGGAATGGTTTGGTAAGTAGTGCGAGATTCATCGGGCTTGTCCTCCTATCTCTTGGCCCGGCTGTTCTGGTTCCGCTGTAGCAAGAAGAGAATTCAAGAATTGACCATATGCTGATTTCGGTGGCTGTACCCCTTGCTCCTGTAAAACATCTGTTGAAATCGCTGCTAGTATACGGACCGGTTTGGTAAATGCACACAGGATAAATGGAACCCAGCTTGAAGGCAGTACAGACACTAATAGGTCAGTCAGGTCTCACCGTCTGCTTTTGGCATTTGTAATATCCTCATCGAGGATCAGACTTTGTTGTCACCCCTAAAAAGTCCATCGCAACTGCAGAGCGCTACTGAAATGTATAAAACTACAAGTCTCACGGCCTGAAAAGATTTAAAAAGATCTCTAAGAACTTATTTAAACTTTGATATAATTAGCATTTATAAGCAATTTATAGGGTAACCACAAAAACTCTTGATAAGATCCTTGAAAAAAGTTTCATAAAGATTTATATCGCGAAATTATTTGGAAATTTTTAAGGGCTCTGTTCTAAGACCCCAACTTTACAATATTAAAAGGTTGCGGTTACTTTGATATCTACTTAAGTTCTTTCGCTGGTACATACAACTCTAAAAACATTGCAACTCTAAACGTTAAAACTAATAAGTTGTTTTCGACAATTTTACTCAAAATTACATGGTTATTAAATAAAGTTTAAATTAAATATCCATAATCATAATGACCATCTAACAAAGTTCAAAATAATATTACTCTTTCTAAGTGGAATTTATGGACACAATGTACCAACAGATTTCTCTTTAATAGTGGCAAATATATAATAATTAAACGCACGAAAGAATTCTCTTTGTAAATAGCATCTGATTTAAATCTGACAAATTTATTGTACTTATAAAGCACATTTCATAGTGTTACGCGCTATGCGTAAGTAATAATAGTAATACTGAAACTCCGTGTTGTTAATTTTTGAAGTTAATGTGAATCTTATTACACGATTTATGGCCATATAACATAAAAGCTAAATCGTAAAATTTTGCCGAATCTGTCGAATTGGATACATAATCGCATCGTTAAAATGTCGAAATGTCCCACTTTTACGAGCCAAAAAACGTAAAAATTTGTCTTTAATGATTGGCATTCATTGATATTTACTTTAAGCAACGTTCAGTTTTACAGAGTTTTTTTTTTCACACAGAGAAACTTTTTCACCCCTTTTGGAATTTGTATTCAAACATCCTTTGTTAAATAAAGCTATTTTTATAAAAAATGTAACGATCATCAACTGGACAGTGTAAAAATGGGTATTTTAAAGTATTTTTGGTTTTCGCCACTCATATTTTCGGTTATGATTTTTCATCTTAAATGGAACGCTCATATTCATCTCATATTCCAAATACATATCAATAGATGAAAATATATTTTGACGACATACATGTCCACAATTCAAACACAGCAAAGTTTCATGGCCGTTCGTTCAAAGTGAAGCTAGCAGTTCGCAATAGTGCAACAAGTGGGGCAAATAATAGTAGCACATATCTGTACAGTTGGAGTTAGAACTAGTACATGCTAGTACTTCTAAAGTACACATCGTACTGAGCTGACCGGGCTCACCGCTCATGTCAATAGTGAAGTAAGACATATGACATTTTTATTCATTATTAACATTTAATTTCTACAATTTAAACATTAACTTAACATTGAAATACAAAACATATAGATAATTTAATATAAAGATAAGTGCCTGGACGAACGAGCTTTGCTCGGATATAAACAATAAATTTTTTCTTGGTTTAATTTCTAAAGAAACACTCATTTGCTTAGTGTTACAACAACACCATCTGAAACAGTTCCCTATAAAAATATTTTCACAAAAAATAAAAATAACGCAATATAGTTTTGATTGAGGTTTGAACCCGGGTCTATAGTTACGCAGTCAGCCCACGTAACGTTACGTGTTATTTATTGAATTAATTCAATAAACGATTTTTTATAGAGTTCTTTCAAATCGACATTGTCATTTCATTTGTTCATTGAACGTCGGATTGGCGGATGGCGTTTGACGGCGTTCTACGCCACAATATTATTAATACTGTTACGACTTTAAGCACCTATATCTCGAAAACAAAGCGTCGTACAGCAAAACCCCAAAAACGCATAAACAGTAATTAGGTCTACTATCGAACAGTGAAGAAAGTTCTCGAAAAATCAGTCATAAGAAAAACATCGATTTCTACGAGTAAACAAATTCGGGATCCGCGGCGAGTACGTACCTATATATATAATTATAGCGTACACGTATTGGTTGTTTACATCGCGGGCCCGGCTATTGTTTGACTGTACATAGTGTGTAATAATAACTAATAACATAAAGGAAGGTTCGGGACGGGCCTATTGTATTTGGTGGTTCGGTAAATTTCTAGAGAACCATGGGCAGCCGTATATAAGGCACGCGCCGAGCCGCGACTGGGCAGTTTATTTCCGGAAGTGAAACCGAAGCGATCTCTACTAAGCGACAAGGAAGAATTATTTCGACGACTCAAGCGAAGATATTGGACTAGTGATTGTGCATTGTGATTCGGACTCTGTTAAGTGGATTTTTGTGGAAGCTGACAATAAACGCCTTCTACGTTGCCAACGGCATTTTCATTACCCATAGCGCGTAACAATACTCTCCAATAGATGTCAGGAAGAGTCGTATTTTTCAGTTTACATTAAAACTAAGCCACCAAGACAGCCACCCTGGATGACATATGAAGATGAGAAGGTGCCAAGGAGTCGTCGCAAGTGGCATCCCACACCAGGCTCCTTCCATTCATCCAGGGAATCGACGTCACTCCGTCAATCGAGGCTATTCCGGACGTAACTCTGGCCAGACCAGTACCTTTACTGAAAGATAAAAGAATTTCTTCACGGCTGAAATGGGTGCAGCGGTGGCATTTCCCAGGTTGAACCATGCACGTTCTACGAACTATGAAAATTCTGGTGAATTTCTGGTCACTTAATGGAAAGAGACTTTTACTACTACTTCTACTTTTACTTTCTACAACAAGGACAAGGGACAAGTACATATCGCACTGAGCTGATTTTTTAATGTAATCAGTTTGTAATTTGTCAGTCTTCTGTTTAATGACCGACTTACATGCCCTTAAAAAAAATTGAGTAATTCAGGAATGCAGGTATGTAGTATTACGATGTCTTTTCCATCAATACGAACCCGGGCGTAAAAGTCCCGCACCTGACTAGTCACCTAAGCCTATTGAATAATATATCGTTACATACTCAATTTACAGGTAACGAGCGAGAAGGTAGTACGGGCCTACGTGGAGAGGATACAAGAAGTCAACGTGTACCTGAACGCGGTGGTTGACGAGCGATATCGAGCCGCTCTGGAGGATGCCAAGGCAATCGACAGGCAATTGGCTGAGGCCAGGTCGAAGGGGACCCTAGACGAGCTGGTAGCTTCGAAACCACTGCTGGGTGTCCCGTTCACGGTTAAGGAGAGCTGCTCTTTGGGCGGTAAGTTCGGTGATTTCGTAAATACAAAAAAAAGGTTAGGTTGGACAGTTGTTCGTTCAAACCAGATATCAGCTCCATTCTTTTCAATTCTTGACGTGTTTTATGTGTATGATCGTTCGCCTATGATTTAAATCCACTTATCGTCAAACGGAATCTAAATTACTTCATTTCTCTTCAGTGCCAGATTAAGACACCTAGATGTCCCAAGAAATCCGCGCCTCGCTCTGTCCTTAAATTAGTCTTGGTCTTTTGTAGCACTCTGGTGCCTCTACAAATGCTGCCCTTAGTAATTGCTTAATTTGCTTATGGGCAAATTGGTGGACTTCTAGCTGAAACCCAGGATCACTCTTCCTTCCCTTGCTCTCCTTTTTTCGGTCAGCCTCTCATAAGTAAACTTTCGAACGTAACAACGTTTTGATCTTTGTGAAGAATACGTTTCAAGACATGTTGCCCTAAGCAGAGTGTGATCACTCCTGAGAAGTGGATCACTCCTCCCGCCCTCGCTCCCTTTTTTCGGCTCGGCTTCTTTGGTGCTGTTAATAAGTAAACTAGTTTTGTTCTTTTTGTAGAATAGGTTTCTGATGTCCCCAAGACATATGTTGCTAGCAGTTGCTTAATTGTTAATGGGCTAATCCGGCATTCTCTCTTCTAGGTCTTTCAAACGCAGTGGGTTGTTTAGAGAACGCGGGCAGTCGAGCTCTAATAGATGGCGAAGCTGTGGCCCTAGTGAAAGCCGCTGGCGCCATCCCACTGCTGGTGTCCAACACTCCCGAACTCTGTCTCGGTTGGGAGACCACGAACCTGCTACGGGGAACCACTAACAACCCGTACGACTTGGCCAGAACGCCAGGAGGGTCTTCTGGTGGAGAGGTAGGTAATTCCATAATGACGTATCTTAATAGATTCACAAATAAAATTGAATATTTCTACATGTCTATTATTGGTATCCCCTGCCTGATCGTAAGAGGCGACTAAAAGGGGGCTTCCGGGGTCGAATCAGCGAATGCAACGAATCAGCAAGTCCAAAATAGGCTGCTTACTTTTCTCGTATCTCGGCTGGAAGACCACGCACATGCTGCGAGGAACCACTGTTAATGTGATGTACTTACAGTATCGCTTGGCCCAAACTTGTAGAAAATACAAATCATCATTACTAAAAAATTAAAAATTTAAAAACTCCCTACTCAAAAACTACTTATAATTTAAGGAAAAGCCCTTAAAAGTAAAAGTTATTTATCCCTTATCGAAATGTAAAATTGAAATAGTATATTTCATTACAAGTGCGGAAAGGCTGTCATTGCAAGGAGTTCCGACAAATGTTTACCCGATTGGCGCCATTTTTCAAAAATGTTCTTTGCGAGTTTCTATTATTTTATTAAATTGCTTCATTTTTGGCAACTGTATTAAAAATAGTTGTTCAGTACACGTGCGGAACCGTCATTGCTAAGAATTCCGACTGCCAACCCTCACCTTCGGCTACGCCTCGGCTCGGGTAGACATTTGTCGGAACTCATTGCAATGACAGCTTTTACGCACTTGTAATGAAATATACTATAACAAGTTGTCTCTTAAAATTGTATTTTCGGATGAAACTTAACAAGAAACTATGTAAGTACGTAATAGTACGTATATACTCAATTGAACGATTTTTTTTTCAAGATTCTTTTTTCAACGTTTCATGTAGGTTATGTTTCAGTACTTGTTGTTTGCAGTAACCATATAGGTTTATCTACCTTACTGTGGGGCTTCGAGTATGAAACGTTTTATGGTGCATGTTACGAAGCAGCGTAAAATGTATCGTAGTATGACAGTGTAATTGACGTAGACAATACACATACAACAAGTAGCGGTGCGGTTGCAGGGCGCGCTGCTGGCGAGCGGCGCGGCGTGCTTCGGCGTGGCGTCCGACATCGCGGGCTCCGTGCGCGTGCCGGCCGCCTTCTGCGGCGTCTTCGCGCACAAGCCCACGCCGGGTATGCTCCTTGCTGTTGGCAACTGCCTCCGCTATACCTATTGCTTCTTTTTTTGACGTGACAACGTCTTATAATTCAATGGAGCCGGCTGCACGCACGAAAAAACATGACTCATGCGGCGTTACCTCGCTCTGAGGCGTTCCATTTAAGGCTTGAAGTGCAAGCGAGAGCGCGGAACGAGCGCCAAAGAGGCACAATCGGCCTCCGCGTTCGGCAGCGTTCGACATCTGTCTCTGTCCTACTTGAGTGAGCAATGCGTCCGCGTAGACAGCTGCTATACTATAATACATATACATGTTTTCGTCAAGTATAAAGTGCAGTGAAAAGTGAATGTGGTGTCAATTGTTTATAGCAACAAGTATTTACTTATAACGTTGTCAGTGTTGTCACGTTTAAACCACCAATTCAGTAAACCGACTTTACAGACAACCGATTTTTATTTGAATGGATTAGCAGACGAGCATGCAGGCCACGTGGTGTTAAGTGGTCGCTGCAGCCCATGGACATCTACATACAACCTCAAGCAAACATAAGTAAGTAAGTCTTGTCTGAGATCGTATACAGTTGCGCTACTACTCCGCAGGCTGGTGGTCGCCTCATGTAAGTGTGGCCGGCCGGCCGTTTGGTTTACAATTTTTCTAAAATAAATGTACCCTAATTCCTTATTACATCAGCTACCTGCCAGTGAAAGTTCCGTCAAAATCGGTCCGGCCGTTTAAGAGATTAGCCGGAACAACGATTATTATTACACTTTTAGTAGCACCATAATCTCGATAACTTCACTATAGAGTTATGTATGAACAAAAAGAAAGTTAAGAACAGGATCAAACATGCGCTGAAAAATATACGATATATCGATTTTACGTGTAGACCTCCTGGTATACTGTACTGCCATCTAACTTGTTTTTTAAAAGATAAAACATGTCAATTTATTTCTTTTACAACTTTTATTTTATATTGATCCATATTTATTTTTTCATACATAAACTTATATTTTATGAATACTACCTATGTACTACGTAATACGTCCCAAGATGCCTTAAATATTATCTTTCTAAAACCAATAACTTTCATTTTTAATGAGTAACTTTAAAATCACGTATACAAACATTTCTAAAGGTATCATCCCAATCGGAGGCCACATCCCAACGCTGGCGGACGAGTTGTACCCCAAGTTTCTGACGGTGGGGCCCATGACCAGGAAGGCTGAGGACTTACCTCTTCTGTTATCTGTTATGGCGGGAGAGAAGGCGAAAGAATTAAGGCTTCAGGAGCCGGTTGATATGAAGACCGTTAAGGTAAGTTCAAAAGTTTATTTACCTGTGGTACAGCCGCGTGATCCACTTGGTAATCCATCCATCCATCCATCCATCAGCCTTTTAAAGTCCACTGCTGGACATAGGCCTCCCCTAATGTTCGCCACTCCGTCCGGTCCTGCGCCCTCTGAATCCAGCGGTTTCCCGCTATCTTCTTCAGGTCGTCAGTCCACCTGGTTGGAGGGCGGCCTGTGCTCCTTTTGCCGAGACGTGGTCGCCATTCGAGGACCTTTCTTCCCCATCGGTTGTCAGTCCTCCTAACTATGTGGCCTGCCCATTGCCACTTCAGCTTGCAAATTTTGAGAGCTATGTCGGTAATCTTCGTTCGTCTACGGATTTCATCGTTACGGATTCTGTCGCGTAAAGAAATACCAAGCATAGCCCTCTCCATCGCTCGCTGAGCGACCTTGAGCCTGTGGAAAAGGCTAACTGTAAAAGACCACGTCTCAGCGCCGTAGATCATCACTGGCAACACACACTGCTCGAAAACTTTCGACTTCAGGCACTGCGGTATTCTGGACGAGAAGACACTTTGTAATTTCCCGAACGCTGCCCAACCGAGTTGGATTCTACGAGTTACCTCTCTCTCGAAGTTGGACTTACCCATACGGATCGCTTGACCCAGGTAAATATACTCGTCGACAACTTCGAGAGTAGCGCCATCAACAACGACCGGTATGGGTGTGACATGGACATTAGACATGATCTTCGTCTTGTCCATGTTCATCTTAAGACCCACCCGTTGGGAGGCGCTATGGAGGTCACCTAGCATTGTGCTGAGTTCTTCCAGGGACTCCGCCAAGATGACTATATCATCGGCAAATCGAAGGTGTGTGAGGTGTTCGCCATTGATGTTAATACCAAGCCCTTTCCACTCCATCAGCTTAAACACGTCTTCCAGTGCAGCGGTAAACAGTTTCGGGGATATAACATCCCCTTGTCGCACTCCGCGCTGCAGTGGAATAGGTTCAGTGCTTCCGTCGTGGACTCGGACTGTCATGGTTGCGGCTTTGTATAAACATTTCAACACCTCGATGTACCGATAGTCTATCTGGCACCGTTGGAGAGACTCTAGCACCGCCCAGGTCTCGATAGAATCGAAGGCTTTCTCATAGTCCACATACGCAACACATAGCGGCAGATTATACTCCTCGGTCTTTTGTATAACCTGTCGCAGCGTATGTATGTGGTCTATGGTACTGTAGCCTTTTCGGAATCCGGCTTGTTCGGGAGGCTGGAAGTCGTCGAGCCTGCGCGTAATACGATTAGTAAGGACCCTTGAGAACAGCTTATAGACGTGGCTCAGAAGCGCGATGGGTCTATAGTTCTTCAAAAGGGCTCTATCACCCTTCTTGAAGAACAGAACCACCACGCTTCTGCTCCACGCCTCCGGGGTAGTTCCGTTTCTGATGACGGTATCGAACAGTCTTTGGAGCGCCACTAGGAGGGGTTTGCCTCCAGCTTTTAGTAGCTCTGATGTGATACCGTCATCTCCCGGTGCTTTGTTGTTTTTTAGCTGACTTAGGGCCCCTCTAATTTCGTACAGGCTGACGTCCGGGATATCTTCGGTATAGTGTCGGGTTAATTTGGCTCTCTTGTCGTTCGCCATATTGGGAACGGGAGCCTGTGAGGAGGTGTACAGCCGTCCGTAGAAACTCTCAATTTCTCTCTGAACTTCAGGCTTAGACGTAACCATAGCGCCAGACTCCGTCTTCAATCTCGTCAACTGGCTTCGCCCAATAATCAAATCCCTTGCGAACACTTTGGAGCCTTGGTTCCGCTCAATAGTGTTTTTGACGCGCTGTGTGTTGTGAGCACGCAGATCACGTCGTCTGCAGCAAGAGATCTGTTTATTTAGCTGCCTGTATTTCGACATTGAAGCCGGGGACCGGACACATAGTTCACGCCTTTCCTTCATGAGACCGAGGGTATGTTCAGAGAGCACTTGAGGTTTACTACTGGAGGGGGTCTTAAAGAACTTTGACCCTACCTCGTGGATGGTTTGTACCATCCTGGTGTTAATTTCGTCCACAGATTCGCATTCTTCTAGGCCCGCGAAACGATTTCGCAACTCCAGCTGAAAGTTTTCGGAGCCCTGGATTTGGACAGGTGTTGGTCGGAGCGTAGACTTCATTAGGCGTGACCTTTCCAGCTTAATGTTGATATTTAATGTGCCTCGTACCATTCGGTGATCACTTCCGGTTTTCACCCTGTTGATCACGGAGACATCATTAAATATGTGCCGTTTGTCGGCCAAAATGAAGTCTATCTCGCTTTTTGTGGAACCATTTGGACTTATCCAAGTCCACTTGCGCTGTGGCTTCTTCTTGAAGAAGGAGTTCATCATGAAGAAGTTCTCCTTCTGCAAGAAGTTAGCGAGCAAGCGGCCTCGGTGGTTCCGTTGTCCAAACCCAAAGGGCCCTACTTTCTGCTCGTCGCCGTCTCGCGTGCCCAGTCTAGCGTTGAAGTCCCCCATCACCACCGTGAAATGAGTCTTTGAGGCATGTATGGCTCTACTGACGTCCTCATACATAGCCTCAACCTCTTCGTCTGGGTGTGTTGCGGTCGGTGCGTATACCTGTATGACCTTCAGCGAATACCGTTTAGATATTCTGAGTATAAGGTACGCTACCCTTGCTGACACACTTTCGACTTGCGTCACGTTGTTGACGAGGGACCTGTGCACGAGAAACCCGACACCACCTTGGGACAGATGTTCGCCCTCCCGGTGATAGAACAAGTTGCCGGATTTGAGGATTACCGTGTCCTCGCCCTGTCTTCGGACTTCGGATAATCCTATGATGCTCCAGTTTAACTTGTCTATCTCTTCTTCCAGCTCCTGTATCTTCTCGTCTGTTCGCAGTATCCTGGTGTTATATGTTACCAGGTGCAGAGGTCGTCGTTTGCGACAGCCGTATCTCTGCCGGAGATTCCTAGCACCCCCTGCCCCGCCGTGACCGTGGCCGCTGTCATAGCCAGGAATAGCGGGGCCGCCGGGGACTGGGGGCCGGGGTATATGTGTACTCATCATGGGGGTTATTGCCATAGTCACCGCGCTTGGCATTGCGTGTTGGTGACCGCAGTAGATGGTATGTTACTCAGGAAGAGGCTGCTGCCCATCTCCTGGTATTTGTCCCTCGGTCGTCTCCTACGACCTCCCGTGGGAAGAGTGGGAGTGGTGCTATTCTAACGCCGGACACCACACGGCACTTGGTAATACCGCCGGTAATACCAATGTTCTTTGTGATCCGTTTTTAATATTAGGGGGAAACCTCCAAAAGATACCCGGCAGCTTAGGAGAGCTACACCCTCGGAGGCCAGTGTCAGTCCTTGGGGAGGACTACAGGATCTCTAGAGAAACGCACTAGTATCTTCCATGCATTGCGTCCAAATTTTCAAAACGGACACATCCTACAAATACTAGATGAAAAATAATACTGATAATAAAAGTAATGGGCATGATGACAGATTTTTAAATACCTTTCCTTATTGTAGGTACACGTCTCCTAGTTTCGAATAAAAGTTTAAAAGTTTATTTGAATTAAGCGCGAAAACACTCATAGGTGTCATGGCGTCGGCTTGCTCGTCAAA
This sequence comes from Pyrgus malvae, assembly GCA_911387765.1. Taxonomy (NCBI): domain Eukaryota; kingdom Metazoa; phylum Arthropoda; class Insecta; order Lepidoptera; family Hesperiidae; genus Pyrgus; species Pyrgus malvae. The sequence continues at coordinate 27,182,534 of OU426950.1, read as the reverse complement.
CTTCAAGCAACACGATGACGTTTAGTGAGACGTGACGTCATTTCTTTTGATTGGCGTTTCAGATAACATGGCCGATTGCTGTATTTAATACTTTTATTTTATTGAAAATCTTATTAATCTTAATGTTTATATTAAAAGGGGATCATATTTTAGAAGTTTTCTAGCATATATTTTTCTGTAAAACCTTTTATTCTCTGATTTTTTAATAGTGTCATCATACCTATTCGTGCGAAATTATTCTCTAACCATTAAATAAACCAAAAATATCAAAAATGCACAACTTTAATGTTCAAGTTTTACTTCTGTCGGCACTACAGGAGTGCAACCAGTATTTTTTTTGTTGTGGGATAAAAGTAGTATTCCCATCGGCTACCGGTTCTCCTATCAACTTGCATCACTTGAGTAATGTATAGCAAACACTGCGTGCAGGTGCACTACATGCTGGAGTCGACCAAGTCGCTGGCTCTGCTGACAGTGGCCCCGAGTATCGCCAGTGCAATCAAGCGGGCCGTGCACTACTTGCATACTTCCTGTGGTGCTACCGTTAGCGAGGTAAGTTACGTTAACGTGGTACCCCCCCCCCTTGCCTTTTCTAATAAACGTTGTATACGCTTGATATTGTTATACTAACGGCCGCCCGCGACTTTTTCTGTGCGGACTATTAGTTTTAGAATTTTTCTAAATAAAAGTAGCCTAAGTTACATCACCTACCTGCCAGTGAAAGTCCCAATTTTAGGTCCTTAGTCAGGGGGGGTCATTTTTTTCAAGCTGGATATCGCTTGTAAATTTGCCTTCCACGTTACACGCAGACACGCACACAAAATATTAAATATACAAAGGAAGCAGCATAAAATAGCACATCTAGCTTATTTTTTATAGGTTTCTTTTTTTGTTTAGGAGATCTTTTGGGATTTTTGAATTCCTGAATCTGGACTTTGATCTGCGGGGGGGGGGGCTGCTGCCACCCTTGTGCCCCCTCTCGGTACGCCCATGCTGTGTTTAGCATCTAAAAAGCGACTGAACCATTTGATTTTATGTAACACTAGTAATGTTTACACATAAGTTGTAAACAGAAATAACGTTGTTCACTGAGGCTTGTATATTTTTAGGAAAAGTTCGTGGACCTAGAAGACTCTGTGGAGATATCAGTATCAGTTTTTTTCTCGATGAAAGACATCCCGAATATGTTACGAGACCCCGCAAATCCAAAGGTATGTTTTATATTTCAGCATTTGTTTCGCATTTATGCTATTGTTAAACGAACTAACGACAGAAACAGGTTTAAAAATACCGGACAATAATGCTAGTCGAACTTAACCACCGAGGGTTCTGTACAACTATATAATAGTTTTAATTCAATCTTCATTTCTCATTTTTGATACCCTTGACATTAAGAGTGCCGAAATGTGTGTGAAATGACAGACGGACAGACCGACACTAAAGTAGTCCTAAATGAGTTTTTTTTTGTATCGGGGGAGACCTTCAAAAGGTACCCGGCTCACTATGGTTTTTTCCCCCTTCCGCTAAAACTCCCCGTGCTGCGCCGTTGCTACTTAATTTTCATGAAAAAAGAATATGATTTATAAATTTTGTTGCTGACTAAGTAATTTTGAGGCTGGTATTTGATTCTATTAGTAAAGTTGAATCTATAAAATAGTAGGCTGACATTAGGCGTGCGCGTTCCTCGAGCGTGTGAGCGACGCGAGCGCTGCGTGCACGCCGCGTGCGCGCTGCATAAGCGTCGCGCGTTGCCGCCGTGTGACGTGTGCGCAGCGAGCGCGCGGCGCGCACGCGCTCTCGCTCTGTTTCGCTCAGTCACAGGGCGGATAGTAAATAATCATAAAAATGCTTTTCACTTTTTTTATATGTCTGCAATGCAAAATATAGTAATGAATCTCTTGTGAACAAGAAGACCATAATGTATCTTGCTAAAGATGCTTAGTCTTTTTATTACGTGTCTTATTTCTTTTTAGTAGCAAATAGTAGTGTTTTCTCGTCAGAATCCATTTTCACTGTCCAAATTGTGACTGACTTGACGGAAGGGGGTTAAGGCCTACCCCACATTAGGCGTGCGCGTTCCTCGAGCGTGTGAGCGACGCGAGCGCCGCGTACGCGCTGCATAAACGTCGCGTGTTGCCGCCGTGTGACGTGTGTGCAGCGAGCGCGCGGCGCGCACGCGGCGCTTGCCTTGGCGTTTAACCCCCTTCCGTCATGTCAGTCACAATTTGGATAGTGCCGTGTTATCTAGCGTAGCGTTGCGTCAAAATGGATTCTGACGAGAAAACACTACTATATTTGCTACTAAAAAGAATTAAGACACGTAACAAAAAGACTAAACGTCTTTAGCATGATACATTATGGTCTTCTTGTTCACAAGAGAGTCATTACTATATTTTGCATTGCAGACATATAAAAAGAATTAAAAGCATTTTTATGATTATTTACTATCCACCCTGTGTCTGAGCGAAACAGAGCGAGAGCGCGTGCGCGCCGCGCGCTCGTTGCGCACACGTCACACAGCGGCAACGCGCGACGCTTATGCAGCGCGCACGCGGCGTGCACGCGGCGCTCGCGTCGCTCACACGCTCGAGGAACGCGCACGCCTAATGTGGGGTCAGCCTAAACGCCAAGGCAAGCGCCGCGTGCGCGCCGCGCGCTCGCTGCACACACGTCACACGGCGGCAACACGCGACGTTTATGCAGCGCGCACGCGGCGCTCGCGTCGCTCACACGCTCGAGGAACGCGCACGCCTAATGTGGGGTCAGCCGTAATGGTGGCCCACTTACAAAATTAGTCGCCGAGTTATTAGTTCAGAACTTTATTTATTGATTATTAGTTCAAATATATTTATCGTTAGCTTTGAGTTATTATAGTTGACGCTGGTTCCTTGATATTCTGTTGAAGTATGAGTAATTAATAAAGAAGATGATTAATTATTATTTATATTATAACAGAAGCAGTTCCATTAACATGTTGCTAACATACAACAAACTTTTGATATAACACTAATTATATTCCTTTTTATTGGGCCCTTCAGACAAAAGTGTTGAAAGAGGATTTGTTTAAAAGAAATTTCATCTCACTGTTTTTTTTTCTTCTATTATGGAATCGCAAACTCTGCATATTGCCAGCGTCAAGTATAAATTTTGCATCACGTTTTTTTCAGTGTCTGTGAAACTGGACGAGTAATAATAATAGGTAAAGTCAGTAAGTCGTTAGTAATCAGTCAGTCAAGTCAGTCAGACATTCAAGTAAAAAACATATTTTCGCACTGTTATTTTAATTCACAACACTCGTGCAAGCTAATTAACCCATATCGAACAAAATGCCATCAAATTTATCCGATATAACTCAATAATACACCAAGAAAGTAAGAATAAAACAAGAGCACAATATGTATTTTTCGACTTCCCGCCAAAACTCCATCTCACTGTTAAACAATAATATGAAAAACAAATAAGGACATACAAATAGCTGTCCAGTTATTCTGATTGTGTAAAAGTCTAGAACGACGGCATGTCGCGGCACGAAATAGTTGGCAAACGTTTGACAGATAGGAACAATTTATATGGAAACTTATAAATAAATAAAAAAATAGAAAATTATTTTGTTTTTTCAGACCAAATTGTGAATCTAAACCATTCTCAAATCCCCTTGAAGACACACAAAAAATTTCAACATAATTCGTCCAGTCGTTTAGGAGGAGTTCAGTGACATACACACGCACACTAGAAATATGTATGTTGCAGTCGGATTGCATATAGCCATTTCCTAAAACAGGGCTGTTTTGTAATGCATTTTGCAAGGCATTATCGTCCAGCCGGATTGCATTTCTGCTAAATTAACGTATGCCGCATCGTATGAGCACTACGCGTTCGTCAAAGCGGCGTAATAACGTATCGCCTAAACGCCGAATACAAAAGGGGTACATCGTCGATAGCCATTTTGAAGGTATAATGTGTCTCAGAGACATGCCTTATGCTTGGCCCAGTGACCCATCCTACTTTTGAACGCACTCGACATTGCTTAGCTTGGTGGTTAGATGGGTTAATAGCCACCCAGCAACATCTGGTGCGGTCATGAGGATGGGTGTTAACAAAGCTAAGCAATATCGAGTGCGGCTAAAAGTAGGACTGGTGGCAATTCAGCGACATCTCGTGCGGAGTAGGATCGGTGCCGATTAAGCAATATCTGGTGCGATCATAAGAAGGATGCGTGTCAACAAAATTAAGCAAATTCGAGTGCGGTTAAAAGTAGGATGGGTGGCCAATAGTGGCCATTCATTAACATCTAGTGCGGTCATAAGGATGGGTGGCAACAAATCTAAGCAATATCGAATGCGGTCATAAGTAGGATGGGTGGTCATTAAGCAACATCTACAGCACTCATAAGAAGGATGGGTGTCAAAAAAGTTAAGCAATGTCGAGTGTGGTCAAAAGTAGGATGGGTGGCCAATAGTAGCCATGCGATCATAAGGCTGGGTGTCAACAAAGCTAAGCAATGTCGAGTGCGGTCAAAAAAGGATGGGTTGCAATTCAGCAACATCTAGTGCGGTCAAAAGTAGGATGGGTGGCCATTCAGCAACATCTAGTGTGGTCGTAAAAAGGATGGGTGTCAATAAAGTTCAGCAAAATCGGGTGCGGTCAACAGTAGGATGGGTGTCAATAAAGCTCAGCAATGTCGAGTGCGGTTATAAGGGTGGGTGGCTACGAGGCTTGATTACAATGAGGCTAAACGTGAGCCGCCATATTGTAGAACGTATCGCAATGACACTGGATTATACGATCCGACTACGACATATTAAAGATGGTGATGGTGATAATTAGACGTAAACACATAGTTGTTATCGCAGCAAGACAAGAGCCTGGCGCTGGAGCTGCTGCAGCACGCGCTGGGCGGCGCGCGGCGCTCGCTGCAGGCGCTGGGCTTCGCGCTCATCGCGCGCCACCAGCTCTTCATCCCCGCGCACAGGAGGGCCTTCTACAGAGAAAAGGCCGAGCGGCTTCGAGACCAAATTACGGTAAGTGCAGTGGAGTCACCTTTTACGGGTCGACCGGGGAACTATCACCTCTGCACATTTGACGGCCTCCTTGGCTAGTGGGTGATGAGCGGACTGCGCCCCACAGTTGGAAGTCGTACGTTTGATGCCCACCCGAGACAAATATTTGCGTGATGAACATGACTATTCGTTCTGTGTCTGGGTGTTAATTTATCTATATAAGCATGTATTTAGAATTAATAAGTAAACGAGTTTGGTAGGTAGTAGAACTATTATGGTTCGCCCGAGGAAATACCACCGCTGTACCTACTTCTGCCGTGAACCAATTCTGTAGTGTTTCAGTGGAAAGGTGCAGTTGCCGGCCACACTTACATGAGGCGACCACCAGCCTCCGGAGTAGCAGCGCAACTGCATATGACCTCGGAAAAGATTTACCTACGCTTGCTTGAGGTTGCGAGCAGATGTCCATGGGCTGCAGCGACCACTTAACACCACGTGGCCTTCATACTCGTCTTCAAATAAAAATGAAAAAATTATCGGCTTTCTTTTCTAATAATACAAGTTCTACTTAGGTGTCAGATGGCAGTTTGTTAGTTATCACAAGATATTTATTTTATTTGTGTAGTCAAGTACATGATAATCTTTGATACAATCTTATTTTTACGACTACTTTGGTAAATATTTACGATTATTTTCCTCAGGTCTTTGATGAAAACGTATGCACAATTATAGTTAGTTACAAATAAATTTCTAGAAGAAGCAAATTGGTAAAATCATTGAGCACTATTTCCAAACTGATATGCACATCATATGTTTTGTAAATTTATATTTTCAATAATAATATACCATTTGTTAATATGAATGACTTGCTCATACCAACTTTATATCAGACCAGTAAACGAGTTAGTTACATGTCGAAACAAGAAGAATAAAACAAATCAAAAGAAGCATTTGTGTGTTCTTCACTACTAAATCTTTGTTCACTTAACACTTCAACCTTACTCAATAAGTACTAGACTTCCGCCAGCGGCTTCGCCCGCGTCGACACGTTTTATAGGTTCTCATAGGGTGAAAACCATCCTATACCTATATTTTCCCAAGGTCCACTACGTGTGTTTCAAATTTCATTAAAATTGGTTCGGTAGTATAAGCGGGAAAGCATAACACACAGACAGACAGATAGAGTTATTTTCGAATTTATAATAATATTAAGTATGGGTTCATTCATACCTATGAAATTTTCACAGAAAACCCTAGGTACCACCGGAGTGTTCCTGTACCCCGTGTTCAACGACCTGGCGCACCAGCACGGACAGGTGTACTGCAGGGCCTCCGGAGTGATGTACAGCATGGTCTTCAACGTGCTGGGGCTGCCTGCCACCGCCGTACCCATGGGGCTGCACCGGGGCCTGCCTGTCAGCATACAGGTAATATATAATACATACTAGTGGATCCCGCGAAAAGTTTTGTAAGAGGATTAGTTTCTTTATCATCTCAAGGGGTTTTTATGTTACTGTCAAATAAAAAATTAAAAACGAACAGTGACAGACAGAGGCGGCTCGTCCTAAAGAGCGCTTGTGCAGTGCACTCCCAAAAAAGTTACATAGGTAACTTATGTCCCTTCATAATACATACTATCCTTACATTACATTCAATCTATTCTACTATAACTATACATAGTATATTATATTAATAATTACCTATATCAACGCGTACATTTAGCGTCAAGATGTAACGAGTGGTGCGCCAGCGATTGCGCTCCTATGAAACGAAGTTTAGTACGATTCCTAGCGCTGTATTCAATGAGTGCGAAAGAGAAACATCGACACAGGCCGACGCGTGAAACAAAAGATTTCGTATGAGAAATTAACCTAATCTGGAGCGCCGCTCACGCGCGACGTTGCCAAACCGTGGGTTCGGCCGTGACGGCCTGCTTATGCGATGTTGCCGTTCTTATGTTGTATACAAACAAACGTGTCGTCGTCTTTGTCAGTTATTTCGTAGTTTTTCTTATAAATGAATATTGAAAAAAATAGTTTATGCGCGACATTTTGTGTTAAAAATGGAACAGTACAGTGTATCTTTTATCATTTGTATCTTTTAATAAGCAGCGTAAAAAAAACTTTCGAAATACGCCTTGAACTGAAAGCAAAAATGTAGTACGAAAACTAAATCTTTTACGCGTGTTTTTAAATCTGAACAATATGTGTGGATGTGAAGAAAGCAATAAATTAATTTGTTTTCCGTGTCTTGTGGTTATCAACTGGAACTGACACCGACAGTGGTGGTGAATCTGCTTGGATGGCATGGGTGGTAAAATTTTTTTTTTTTTTTTTTTGTGAACCCCCATCGAAAAATGTCACTAGCCGCCACTGGTGACAGATGAACTGTTATTCAGACTATGTCAAACTTTTGGACGATGGCGCGAAGAACCAATGGACTTAGTTATTTGATTTGACGACCCGTGTGGCCCAATGGTTACCATGCCGGACTGCTAATTGAAGGGTCCCGGGTTCGATTCCCGGCGAAACAGAAATTTGAATGATGAGTTTAAATTTCTGTTCTCGGTCTGGGTGTTTGTGTATCTGTCTTTGTATGTGTCCATGGTACCGACGACACAGAGTATATACACCCTACTGTGGGGCTATGAGTGTGAAACGTTTAAACGTTTATTTCCAACCAACCAAAATTACGAAAAATACGACCAAAATTAGCCATATCGGTTCAGACGTTCTTGAGTTTTAGCGAGACTAACGAACAGCAATTCATTTATAGGTATAATATGTATATAAAGATTCGAAGAACATTATATTCATTTATTATTTAAAAATAATAATTTATAATAATTATACTATAAAAGACATGACTAAGCCAAAGACAATACTATAACTTTATTAATCTATGAAATGAAATAAGAAACATAAAAAAATTTTTCATTTAATACTGAATGGCTAAAAGGATTTTTATACAATGCCTTAAAATGAATTAAAAAAATAAGTAACAAAAAAGTCAGACGTGACAATTTTGATAGCTGCGTGAAAATATAAATAAACAAACACCGAAATTAAATTATTTTGTAAAGAAATACTATAGGAAAAGTAAAGTATAAGAATAAAACAATAGAATATAAGTTATAAAATATGATAATGGACGTCAATGAAGTAAGTAATAACATGTAGTGTATTTATAACAGTACACGGCGCATTTCATTCATTCCATTTATTCCCGTGGGAATGAGATATTTTCACGCGGCAAAAAGTAGCCTATGTTCTTTCTCAACGTCCTTTCTATGTTTATGCCAAATTTCATCAAAATCGGTTTAGTGGTTTAAGCGTGAAAGAGTAGCAGACAGACAGACAGACTTTCGAATTTATAATATTAGTATGGATTATGTACCACATAAACTTCTACGTACCACCAGGGTGGTCTTTCCTAGGGGTTGTGAACATCGTAGTGTTGCCACTGCATTATCTATAAGACTGTACGTAATATTATATAAATAATGCAATATATTATTTATATATAATATAAATAATGTAATATATAAAAATTTAACCCACCACACCACACAATACCACGCGGCCCGTCTAGCTTTTTGTTCGGTTTACATATAAAAAAAAATTTAACCTTACAGTAGAATAGTAGAGCCTTACTGTGGATTTAGAGAACGCGTGTGGTGCAGTGGTTACCATACTGGACTGGTGTTCGGAGTGTCACGGGTTCGATTTCCGGCGAAACAGAAATTTGAACGAATTTAAACTTCTTATTCTGGACTAGATGTTTGCGTTTTTGTTTTTGTGTGTGGTACATGTAACAGCAAATTTTTTTACGCTTCACATTCATAGCTCCACAGTGAGGAAAGGTAAACAAAGACAGAAACTCAAATATTCAGACCGAGAACAGAAATTTAAACTCATTGAAATTTCAGCTTCGTCGGGAATCGAACCCGGGACCTTAAATTGGCATTCATGGTAACCATTGTGCCACAAAAGTCGTCATATGGAAGATTTTCTTTACTCAATCCGGATTCATGTTTCGGCCAAAGCAAGTAACATTTATCTTTTTAATGAACCAGGTAATAGCAGCCCCGCGCCAGGACCGCCTCTGCCTGGCGGTGGCGCGAAGGCTGGAGGAGGCCTTCGGCGGCTGGCGCCCTCCGCGCTGACCGCTCTGCTGCTCTGCCGCACTGCCGCACTGCCGCTCTGCTGCATGGCGACTACGCGACTGTTCTTGTACATTATTATACTACAGTGGAACCTCGATAAGGTAAAGTCCAAGGGAAATACAAAATATTTTAGATATAGAGGTTTTAAGTTATCAAGGGTCTATGTTGGGGATAGGTTAATATGGAGGTAGGTTACATTATGTATGTATGTACCTTTGTTCATATTTTTATTGAGTGTTGTTAGTTTCATTTTTAAGCCTGTTTTAAAACACAGTAGGTAAAGCGATGTTTCCAGGACAATGATCCAAGTAAGCCGTTGTCTTAAGGATAACCGCCGCAAAGCTTTAAAGAATTTCGAAGAAGCAAGCAATAGGTGACATTATGTTTACGTTAACAATTTAACTAGTGAACACGTGCAAGCTATAAATACCGAAACCTTTTGTTTTGCACTCTTTCAAAATATCACATTGACAAACAATTTTATGTTATAGAGGTTGTGGAAACATTTCTTTAAGTTACTGAGGGCCAATACAGAGATTACTTAGAGGTTGTGTATTTTAAGTTAGAGGTTTTGGGCTCTGATGGGAAGGAAACATATTATTTTTTGAAGTTATAGAGGTTTTTAAGTTACCGAGGTTTGAGTTATCGAGGTTCTACTGTACTCTAACTATAAGCTCGTTGGACAAACTTTTGGAATAAATACGACCGTATTATATAAGTGCAACGCAAGCGATCTGTGCAGCTAACAAACGGTCGCGGTCCGCTGTGAGATGGGTGACAGCTAGTGACAAAAAATTTAATGCGCGTTTCCGCTTCGGAGGGCACGTTTAGCCGTTAACAGCAACGGATCCGCCTTTTGTCGCCAATCCAAAATCTTTTAAATTTAAATCCAATTTCAATTTTCGGGTTTTCCAATTAATTTTTAGTTTTTGAAACAAACAAAAAGTAATTCTAATATTTCTAATACGAGAAAACAATATTTACAAAACTTGCAAAGGATATTCAAAATTTCGTATATAGCTAATTTTGTATATTTTTTCCACTGTGGTATGGATGCGATGGTATGGATTTTTTACAGAGACTTTCATACATACATTCTATAGTAATAATATTTATTTATCCCAAAAGTTTCTTCAACTAACTTTATTGTGAATCACCACATTTATTGCGACAAAGTCGTTAAAACCGGCAACACTGTTCTTTATTCAGAAATCTATGACTATTCACTAAAAGTTAAAATTGTTAATATTGGTCAAATAAGCCACAGATGAGGTTACCTTTTTCTACGTGTCGTGTTCGTGATTAAAATATTATTCCGAGTGAGTATAAATGGTGTTATGATGATAATATGGTTGTACCGAAGTAATACATACTGTTTTTTATAATTTAACAGAGTAACAGACGAGTTTAAGTGCTCACTGCAGTCCGTGGAGATGTACACACAGCCTCAAACAAGGCTTCAGTATTTTGGGATCTAACAGTAACATTAATCCCCGTTTTATTTGAGGTCATACATTGTATGTATTGCCGCGGACATGAAGCCATTCTCTATAAGAGTAAAGTAAGAGATCGGTTTCGGATTTTTTTACATGTGGTATTCAAATTTATCTTATAATATCGTTGTCCTTATCGTACCAAAATAACCCAAGAAAAACAGTTGTACATTATTTAATATCTATTACTGTTAGTATAAATTACGTTTGTATTGTCTGTAAATGTGAATCACACATGTATTCTGCGTCTGCATAAGGGCTGATTACATTGACCAACTTGCAGGGTCTGATTTGGCATACATTGAATATTTTATTACAATGTACTCAGATAACCAGCAATGTATCGGCCCCTGCAGGTTGGCCAATGTAATCAGCCTATTAGAAGTAAACTTGTTTAGCAGTGTTGCCAACTCCAAACAATCAATCAAGTTGACTTAAGCGGTTTGATTTTAATCAAATAAAAGCAAATAATATTAAGTCGAGTTGACTGATTTTACGTTTATTTAAGACAGACTAAAATTAGATTAATTAGAACTACTTTAAATTGGACTCCAAGACAAAAATTCACTGCTGCTAAATTATTTTTAGCTATTTTGAAATTGTTGCTATAGTCCCATTAAGTCGCTATTTATAGCAATAAAGTCGCTAAACCGGCAACACTGTTATTTATTCAGAAATCTATGACGATATCAATATGTACTAAGTTGTGATGGTTTTAAGATTATGATTGATGATGAAGTGCCTGGTTACTGGTTATTTGGAGTGCAATATTTATATGAAAATAGTTATATATATATTTGTTTTTGTTAAGGTTAAGAACAAATAGGACTACAAAATTTATAACTGCTATTATTATTATCTGTGCTTGTTTAGCTAAGATTGAACTAAAGAAGTATAATATATGTAATATCATTTTAGCTAAAATGTGTTTTCTCTTCCTTTAACGCGTTAGTTACGTCATTAACAAGCACGAGACAAAACACATTTTGCTTAGAATCAGCTTATAAAATGGTGTATTTTTTATGAAAAATAGGGATAGTATTATTATGTAAGATCAATTTATTTTCCCTTCATTTATCTACATAGCATACATAATGTAATCGTATTAAATAAGATTACCGATAAAACATGTTCTTAACGAAATATTAGTAACTTTAAAAACTTAGGCTATGTAACTGTTTATGATCGAAACAAATTGTATCAATTTATTTTGAAAAATCCTGACTTGTTAAATAATTAAGAATGATTTCTTATATTTTTCTACTTGTGACTCATTTTGATTCGTGCGCTGTGAATATAATAAGCTATAGTAATTTGGAATGTATTTGTAATGTAGTTCTATACACTCTTTAGAACAAAACTTTTGTCAAAACACAAATAAATGACATCCTATTTATTATTTGTTTTATTTTTGATAATGTGAGTGAACTGAAAGGTAAATAGTTTATCCAAAATGCTCCGAGTGGCTTGTTAAGATGCATTTCACTAACACCAAGGCTAACGAGAAATAGGTTCAGAAGACACTTAATTTATTTTCTCTAAATCCTTGCAGTCCTTACTGTACTCCACTCTTACTATCCACTTTTCTCTCATTTTACATATTATAATCAGTTTTTTTTACAAATTAAACCTTACAAATATGTTTTCTTAAAGTTTTGAGTACTGCTGTGCTCGCGGTTTCATCCGCGTTAAAGATAGTATATTGGGTAAATTTACTCTGCAAATAATGCATAGACATGCTGCAGAAAAGGGGTGAACTAATACTCGTGGTAGTCGTGGTTAGTAGACCCACGACTGACATACGGTAAGTGGGAGATAAATTTCCTACACGCATGCGTGCTTAGGATTAAATAATCAGAAAAATTGTATGGCTCGTTCTTGGTTTCGTACTTGGATCTTAAAGCATCAAGGTATGACACCCGTCAGAGGAGTGGCCTTTACGGGCGAACCCCTCATCCCAACGTCCATGCACAATGTGCCTTCTAATTATACAACTAGTGTGTCTGTATGTGTTGGTGTCAGTGTTGCCGGTGCCCAGAAAATAACATGTTTAATTGAAATTGACATATTTAAAAATGTATGCGTCTGTAGCGATGTAAGAATATTTGTGAAGATGTAACAAAATTATAATTAAGTTATTAAACAAAAAAATAGAACCGACTTCAAACGGTAAAGAATAAAATTGTTCAGTAGGTACCTACTTCTTGCTTATGGTAATGACTGTTAAAACTATTTTGGAGTCGGTGCCCATTCCATTTTGTTATTTGATCCAGTTAACAACGATCAGCATTACATTTATGTAAATTTGAACGGAGTAACAAACGAGCATGCAGGCCACGTGGTGTTAAGTGGTCGCTGCAGCCCATGGACATCTAAATACAACCTCAAGCAAACATGGGTAAGTCTTGTCTGAGGTCGTATGCAGTTGCGCTGCTACTCCGGAGGCTGGTGGTCGCCTCCTGTAAGTGTGGCCGGCAACCGGTTCACGGCAGAAGTGGTTGCAGCGGTGGAACTTCCCCGGGCGAACGATCTACCACCTACAAAATACACTACTACTGCATTAGTATATTGATTACTAATAATATTCTGTACTGTCTGTACTTGACCGCCGTGCCGCACCGCCCGTGACGCTCGCTCTAACCACAGACTAGTTAGAGATGCGCTCTCAAATAATGAGTAGAGCGTACAATAACAGCTCCAGTTTCGCATGATTCTTTTTTTTCAGCCTTTTTTTGTGTTGTTGACTGGGCGCAGGTCTCAAGTGGGAGGGATTTACGCCATAATCCACCACGCTGGCCAAGTGAAGATTGGTGAACATCATGCCTTCGAGAAATTGTGAGTTTCTCTCAGGCATGCACGGCGATGGAAAACATCGTAATCAATTAAATAAGTATCATAATATTTTTCATCACCGTGGAGCAGCGACGAAATGCGCACATTACAAATTTATTTGTCAGAGGAGAGCGAGCGCCGAGGATTTGAACTCTGTTAATTACTGTAATATTTTTTGATTTTTTATTAGATCTCAGGCTTTTATTTTGAAATTATCTCCATCGATCCACTTTGGAGAAGAAATAAATATTGTTCAATAAAGCCATCTACCGTATGCATGTAAACTTAGTCATCATTATATCGAATGTCAAATTACCAAATACCTAGATAATTACTGATTTTAAGAGGTTCACTAAAAGACCGATATGGACCAATATACCTATATACATGTATGTATGCCTATTTATAACAAAAAAAAGTAAAAAAAGTTGCATCAACATCCGTCCACAGTTTTTGCGTCAAAGGCTAAAAACAGACCTATCTCTGAGAAACATACGGACAGACTTAGATAGAATAGAGAAACCTCAGAAACTCGGACAGACAATAATAATTATTATTGAATAGGTGCAATACAAGGGGCGATTAGACGGCCCTATTTATCAAGCCCGATTTAGTTTAACGCCGCCCTTAAGGTCTGATTACATTAACCAACCTGCAGGGGCCGACCCGGCATACATTGCTGGTTATCTGAATACATTGTAATAAAATACTCAAGATAACCAGCAATGTATGCCAAATCGGACCCTGCAAGTTGGTCAATTTAAGGTCTGATTACATTGGCCAACCTGCAGGGGCCGACCCAGCATACATTGCTGGTTATCTGAATACATTGTAATAAAATACTCAAGATAACCAGCAATGTATGACAAATCAGACCATACAAGTTGGTCAATTTAATTAGCCCTTTACGTCTTGAGTGAGGATTATTGGTCTATGGTATGGACGCAGAATGAAACAAACAAACAACTTTAATGAAATTATAATATTATTATTTGATTATTTATGTAATGATTTATGTCAAGTGTATGATGAAAGTTTTCATTGAAAATCAATAAAAATCATCTCGGGCGGGAATCATATCGCGAGGTGAACGCAGCCATAACATAATGAATGTTTTTTTTTAACATAGCAACACAAACAACCAAATGTAACGACGTTTTTAGCGCGTGCGAGATGACGCGCCGGTGAATTTTATTTTATAGAATTGACGTAATTTTTCGTAAACGCATTGAAACCAAGGTGAATTTACTTACTTTTGCCGGTACAAAGTGTTCCCAGGTGTGTGCTTAGATTAAACTCGTCCGTTATTTTTGCAGATTTCGCAATGGCCGATCAAGTTGATTCAATGTCAGATGCGGAGCTCCGCACGAAACTTGCCGAACATGGGTTTCCTATTATGCCAATCACGGCGTCTACGCGAAAACTTTTAGTAAAGAAGTTAAAATTGGTACTCGACAATAAAAGCAAGCCCCGTAACAGTGTCGAAAGTAAGATTGAAAATACGCGGTCCCTCGCCAGGTATTCGAGCGGCGAGGACTCAGATTTCGATTCTAGTAGCAATGTCAAAGAGCGTCGCGGACGTCGTGCCACTACGGGCGGCTCTATGCTGCCTCCCGTCACCAAAACTCGCCGCACACCGTCAAAGAAGGACTCTCCTGTTAAACTTACACCTGACGATAAGGGGTCCGAATCTGAGGAAGAAAAGCCACCAGTTCGCACCCATGAGGAAGTGGAAACAGTAACAACGCGCCGAGTGACGCGCACGTATGCCGCAAATGAACATGAGGACTACGAAACTGGCTCCGACAGTGATGTTGATACCGACAGAAAAACCTCCAGTCCCTATAGAAGCAACTCTAGATCGAGCGACTACATTTCTAGTACCCTGCCCACTAATGACGCCGCGACAAGCCCCATGTCTAAGTCGCCTCTATTTTCTCGCCCCTCCATCTCACCCACATCTTATACATCTTCTCTTTCATCTTCTGACCACTTAAACTCTATTCGTTCTCGCCTCGGCCTAACTTCTACATTAGCAGACAGGCCCTCAAGTAGTTACACATCCAATTATGCAAGCACACCATACCAACCTTCCACTTCCACTGTGGACGAAGTAGAATCTCCCTACTTGAGCAACTTTACTCGACGCTTGTCAGCACTCAAGGCAGATCCGAAGCCAACATCATACTTAGACAGAGAACCCAATAATGGCAGCACCTTGCTGCCGCGCAGGTCTTATATCACTGGAGTGTCTAGATCTGATGTGGTGGACTACAAAACTGCCAATGACAAGAAATTCTTGAAAAACAACCTGGTGTCTCTTGCCCTTGTTGTGTTAGTTGCACTTTTTTTTTTTTGCTTATTTTTTATGTATATAGTTAAGAGAAACGACATTACATCAGTAGCCGACGATCAAAACAGTGTAATACCTATATGTCAATTAAACATACCAGGGAATAGGCCAGGCATAAATTGTGTACCCAAGGAGCAAGTAAGCTATGCCAAGGATTTGCTGAAAGTCATACATCCAGAACTAACTGCTCGGGCAGCAGCCTATAAATGTGGAA
This sequence comes from Pyrgus malvae, assembly GCA_911387765.1. Taxonomy (NCBI): domain Eukaryota; kingdom Metazoa; phylum Arthropoda; class Insecta; order Lepidoptera; family Hesperiidae; genus Pyrgus; species Pyrgus malvae. Next base: position 27,166,477 of record OU426950.1, on the reverse strand, counting down.
AACCTGGAGCACTGCCCTATATGACTGAACGAGAAATCTTGGATATTGCAAGTGCAAAGGCTGAAAGTGTTGATGTCAGCCAGTGCAAAATGGACCTTAATAATTTACAAGTGCTTCTCATAAATAATCCTAGATGGGGTCTTAGTGTTATCCAACTAAAGAATCTTTATACTAAAGATGCTGAGTACTATACGCTAACATCCACTGATTCAGTAGTTCAACAAAGAAATAAGGGGAGTGTCGCCTTAATTCTCTCTGACCCATCCACCCCAATATCTTGCCTATTTGTAAACACTTTATACTCGGCTGGATCAACAATAGTCATTGTTGGGCTACTAACTCTCTTTATCCTCGGCATGCACAGATTATACAAATATTACATTAACCATCAGAAAAAAAAGAGTGAAGAAGTGTACTCAATGGTGGAACAGATAATTGATGTGATTTCACAGGAAACTGAAGACAGTGGCGAACCATACATATCAGTTGATCATGTTAGAGATACCTTGATATCACCACAGAACAGAGAGAAAATGGCATCAACGTGGGATGCTGCTGTTAAGTTCATCCAGAAAAATGAGAGCAGAGTCCGTATGGAGGTGCAGTCAGTCGATGGAGAGGACTGTAGGGTCTGGAGGTGGATTTCTTCGAGCAGCCCTAAACGTAGTGCAGCATGGCAAGGTCAGGCATTTGAGACACAAGAGGGCTCGGTCAACAACCTAACTGTATCACCAACACCTTGCTTGAAAATTCGCCATATGTTTGAAAAGAATGATACCAATCCCAACCTGAGAGCAGTCATTCAAGATGCTATTTTGGAAAAATGTGATAGGTGTAACATCTTGCATATTGATGTTGAAAGGACATCATGTTGCGTTTATGTAAAATGTGCAACTCCAACTGATGCTGGCATTGTATACAGGAGCTTGCATGGGTGGTGGTATGAGGGAAGGCTTATAACTGTGAAGTACTTGAGATTGGAGCGGTATATGCAAAGATTTCCCAACTCTCCCTCCTCGGGCCCATATCTCAAGCCCACTCGCCAGCGGCGCTCCTGGGATGAATAAATTACTCTGTAGTATATTTTCAGAATTTTCTTTTAGAGATAGCACAAGTAGATTCAGACATTGACTGTCCTAATCTGATTGATGTATTTATTTGTTGTGAATTTAATATTTGATTCATTGTATTATGATAAATTGTCATTTTTATACAATTAATTGTATGTGCAAGTTAGACATACGTAATAAAATTGTTAGATGTTAAAATGTAACTTGGTTACAAGCTTAAAATTGGATGTTTTGTGTTCAGAGGTATAGATTAAATTGTTTATTATTATTAAACGAACTGCTCATATTTCATAAGTTTTATCACATTAGTTATCTCCGCAAGTAATGTATTTGATCCTAAGTTTATTGCATAATACATGCTCTTCTCTTTTATAATAATTCAAGTAACTTAATAATTATATCAAGTGGCTACATAATGATTGTTAATTCTGCCACACCTTGACATAATTGTAAATATTTGACATCACAAAGTTGAGTTATAATTTCTATTCATTTTAGTTGTAATGGCTTGCATTTGTTACTTGGATTTTACTGTTTTGGAACAAATTGTTTTTAAGAAAGATGGTAGATTTTAAGTAGAATAGGTCTATATAGTTCTATGGAGTTTGATATATTTGATGTTACAATAAAAACTGCTCATCTTTGTGGATATTTGATTCAATGTAACTTGATGTATTGTAATGTATAATTGATAAATAATAATATATTAAGCTCCATAAGCATCTTATATATTTTTTTCTATCTGTCACTTATAGATGGTGATTGTCCCAATGTACTTTTAATGGCACAACATAATCTGAACTGCGTGTTTATTTTCTAAGGTTGACATTAATTTTATTTTAGGTACTCTACTAACTTGATATCTTCTAGCCTTATTTTTATGGATTGATTTTCACTTTTTAATAAATAATGTAAGAAAATATCGATTTATTTTAATTTCCTTGAAAAATTCGTAGATCTTATTCAGTACGTCAGTTTTTAGTCATCCATAGGTTCCCTTAGCCTTAGTACCCATAACTACTCATCATATTTTGAGGTCAAATAAATTTAATACATGTCTATAGGTCGATCGAATACAAGTTTAAAGGACACGCGACCTAATCTTTTGTAACGATATGGGAGTTTTGTCTTAATTGTCTTACATCACCTAAGTAAAGCCAAGGCACCTACCTACTTGCGTTGTGTCATATCCACGTGTTAAATAGAAAAAAAATGTAATGAAAAACGCAGCGTTTTATACCGTAAATGCAATTAGGTATATACTTAAACTATAACTGCTATAAGATAAGTAATTTTGTTTAATTACCTAAACAAAGCAAAGCTATCTCGCCTGCACAGTGGCATTGTAAATAAACATACAAATTATATACCTTGCACACAGGACCGCGCCGACCCCCGACAGCGCCTGTGTGCGAAACCTATGAAGCGCCTCTTTTTTTTCACGAATCTTTATGTTTCAACTTATTTTTACATACATAGTTTCGATTTATCGATACTACACTTCAAAGAAATATGTTGTTGTGTAAGTATGTATAACAAAAATAGTTTCGATAGCGGCGCCCCTATTGTCTTGGCGCCTGTGTGCGCCGCACACTCCTCACATGAGGGCGGCGCGGCCCTGCTTGCAGAAACTGTAAATGTATTTTTTAAAACTTTTGTAATGAACTGCTGCTAGGTACAGGTTTACTTTTTGTATTAAGAGGGATTCAGGCCATGTCCACCACGCTGGCCAATTGCGGGTTGGTGGACTTATTATGACCCATGCCTTTGTACAAGTTTGTGAAACAGTCATGCACGGTGATTGTAAACAATTGAAATCAAGAATATTTTTTTTCCTCACCATGGACCTGCAATAAATACGCACAAAGTTGTGCAAGTTAACCTCCCTCCTGTTGATACCCATATCCAGGGGATTGTACAAAAATATGTGATCCACGATTAGGTCGTGGCAGTCATATTGGATAAAAAATCATGGCGTATTTTACATGTAAATGCTTTCCATTGGAAAGTTTCCAACTATCTATGTGGTGTCTGTAAATTACTAATTAATTCTCTTGTGAGGAGACCTGTGCCCAGCAGTCGGACATAAAAAAGGTTGAAAAAAAAAATGTGGTGTCGGCCGGCCATCTTGGATTTGACTTTCATGTTGTATTCTGCAAAATAGTCCTTAAAAATAAACAATTACATAAACAGCTACTTGTAAATAAAAGCATATTGTACAAAATACATAATAGATGATTTGGGTCACAGGTTTCTACTAAACTGATTTTGTTATGCAAAAATGTGCAATTCTGCAGCTGAGAGTGGATGCAATGGTAACTTGGTAACTATGTAGATTTATGTGTTAATATTACCTATAGGTAATAATAATAATAATAATAATAAATTTTATTTCGGACTGCACATCCATATTTGGTTAGTAACAGAAATCTTAAAAACTAGTGTTAGTAAACATAACAACACACAGCTCGACATACACACGACAAACAAATCTACATTATAATAATTAAATTATACTTTTTAAAGGTAGGTCGAAGGGCGTGGCGGTCCGACATGTAAGGCAGTCCAGTGTTTCAATATCGGACCGTCACACCTCTCCGCCACCGTACGCAGCAAGCTGTTGGTGCTGTCGCGTAACCGCCGCCATAGTGATGCCACCCGCTTGCGTATAATGGCATGGAAGCCATCAATGCCTGCTTCCGCAAACATGCCTGAGGCACTGCAGCTCCGCGACAGCCCCATCAATGCCCTGAACGCGTTATTGTACTGGACGCGCAGGACGCTGTAAGCCGTTTTCGTATACTTTATCCACAGACTGCAGGTGTAAAAGGTTTGACAGTATGCCCTAAATAGGGTCATTTTTACCTCTCCAGTACACCTCGCAAATCTGCGAATCAGCATATTACTCCTGACTGCCAGCGCCCTGCGCTCCCGCTCAATGTCCACGTCATCCTTAAGATCCGCGGTGACCCAATGCCCCAGGTACTTGAATTCTTTTACTACTTTTATTGGGGTGCCTGTTATGGTGACATGAGGTATGAGCCTATACTGTTTATTTACTGCCTTAAACACCAGTAATTCACATTTTTCAGCATTGTACCTGAGGCCATGAGCCTCCGCGTATCTTTCACATATGCTAAGAAGTTTTCTTAGCGCTCCAATTGAGGGGCTCAGCAATACCATATCGTCGGCATAGCTGATATTGTTGACAAATGTGCCATCTATGGAGCAACCTACCTTGGCATTGCTGAGCTCCTCAATTAGTTGATTAACGTAGAGGCTGAATAGCCTGGGAGACGTCAAACCCCCCTGTCTCACCCCGCACTGGAGCCTATATGGGCTACTTAATGAGCCCGCCCATCTCACTACGTTATTTTGGTTCCTATACCAGTATTGAAGTAGGCGTATTTGTTCTCCTGGAAGTGTAGTGTCCCTCACCAATTTTTCCCACAGTTTACTATAGGATACCAGATCGAAGGCCTTAGAAAGGTCAAGAAAACACGCATAAATTGGTGTCTTCCTATCCGTGTAGTAGCGAACAGTATGCTTGAGGCATAGCACTGCTACTTCTGTAGACAGACCCGGTCTGAAGCCAAACTGCGCATCATGTAACTTTACGTGCTTATTAAGTTGTTTTTCAAGTATACTGTCCAACACTTTAGCTATGGTGGTCGCCAACGATATGGGCCTATAGTTTTTTATATCGGACATGTCTCCTGTACGATTTTTAAGGATTGGGACCACCAGTGTCCTAATCATCGCCTCTGGTAAGTACGAGTGGCTTAAACATGCTGTAAAAAGCATGGATAGTACCTGGTGTATCTGTTCGCCAGCATGCTGTAGATGTTCGATACTAAGCGAATCATGTCCTGGTGACTTACCCCGCGTCATGCCTCTTACAGCTGCTTCCACCTCCTCTGCTGTGACAACTACACCTCCACTTAAAGCAATTTCTTTTTCACTAGATGGAGTCAACATAGGTTCAACTTTAAACTGATTCCTAAATAACTCAGCAATCTGAGCGGGCTCACTGCAACCACCCACGCTTACCGGCACGCTCGACCGAGGATTCAATTTACTGGTTTCTATCCAGAACCTACCAAAATGCTTATTTTTGTGATGTGTCGCTATACTATCTAGTTTTATACGTTCCGCGTTCTCCTGACACCATTTTAATTTTGATTTAAATAATTTTCTCGATTGTAACATTATATTATATGTTTCACCAGTTTTAGGTCTGCCTTGTAATATCCAGCTTTGAAACCCCTCTCGAGCCTCCCGGTGCGCTTTTTTTACGTGTCTGTTCCACCCGACTACCTGTCTATTTTTTTGGCGGGAGTTATGAATGTAACTTGCCTTAGAGGCATCTCTTAATGTTTTTATAATGGTGCAATACATATTATCTATTAACGTTTTATGCTCTAAGTTAGTACAATTTTTAGCATTACAATTTATTAACTGTTTAGGATAAGAAACGTTATCTAATCCTGTCGAACACAGCTCTCTATATAATTCTATCTGTTGTTTGTTTCTCTGACCCCACACAACAGTATTATCTATACTATTTTTGCAAATGTACTTATTTGTAACTAAATTTAAATTACACTTTATTTCAAGTGGAAAATGGTCCGACCAATAAACATCATAATGTATTTTAGAGTTTACGACAACTTTCCACCCAGCTTCTGACACTAAACAGTGATCCAACCAGCTTCTGGAGCAGTGTGCGTCACTGACATATGTGTGTGTATTTGACGTGGTCCCTAACAGTTCTATGTCAGCACACTTCCACTTTTGCTCGCCACAAAAAAGTCTAAGCTCTTCACCGAAGCGTGAACCTGGATGCGCGTTAAAGTCACCTAGTATAAATACGGAGTCTACGTTAGATTCCTGTACTATTGCAGACAGTTCTCCTAGGCACTCCGTAAACTCTGTGATATTATCTTGGTTGTCCGTAGGCATATACACACTGATCACAAGCAGTTCTCGCTCCGACGTGGTTAATTTTATTTTTATTTTAATAATAATAATAGTAATAGGGGTGGGAAGAGGCGTAAGAAAAGATTAAATAAGAAAACAGTTATAATTATTATTTTGTTTATTAAGAAATACATATACTTAACTAAGTATGTACCAAATATGTTTTAGACAAAAACTAAACATGTACTAGATTAATTTAAAAAGTGTAATTTAATGACTTCAATGACCAAATCAGTTCATCAGTGTGATATGCATAATTTTTTCAGTATCTTTGCGATAAATTAGGTCTTACGAATAAAAATTTCGTAGGTGGTAGAAATATTATCGTTCGCCCGGGGAAGTACCACCGCTGCACCCACTTCTGCCGTGAACCAATTCTTTTGTGTTTCGGTGGAAAGGTGCACTTGCCGACCACACTTACATGAGGCGACCACCAGCCTGCGGAGTAGCAGCTCAACTGCATACGACCTCAGGCAAGACTTACCTATCAAGCATATGTTGTAGCTTGAGGTTGTATGTGATGTCCATGGGCTGAGATGTGCATGGGCTCCATTCAAATAAAAAAAATATAGTTATGCTGCCTGCCAGCATACACCCATATACATACTTACTTTTACACCCATTAATGACAATTGGTCTTCGAATTCATTTTTTAATTATCTATTTATATGTATATTATATACGTACGTGTCAACTTTTAAAAATCGATCTTTAATATTGTTTGTCAAAATTATCAAAGACTAAGTAGTTTCAGACCAGCGTATCATACGCGTATATAAACTTGTTTTTAAGTGCATGAAGGCGCGTATCGCCAAGCTTTTGCTTAGTTACGTAACTCTTGTTATCCGAAACAGGCAACCCTTGCACAGCACCGGATCGAGTTTGAAAATGCCTAATTAAGTCCGTGGTTGAATAAAAAAGTAACTTGCGTATAAGCGCGTATGTCGAAACGACTGTATACGCACAGAAAAGTACGCTGGCTTGAAACAGCTCTAAACATGGTACGGGGTTTTCCGTGTGGTTTTTTTATATTTGAAGACGAGAATGCGGCCTCGTGGTGTTAAGTAAGCGGTCGCTGCAATCAACTACAAGCGAGTGAACCATGAGCGAGTCCTGCCTGCGTGCTGCGGTCGCGTGCAGTCGCTCTCTGAAGGCTGATGGTCCTGATGGTCATCTTATGTAAGTGGCCGGCAACTTCACGACAGAAGTGAGTGCAGCGGTGGTACTTCCCGGTCGAACCATTAGAGTTATACCACCTACAATTTTTTTACTGTTATTACTGCAGGCGCGGTCCCAGAGGGTTTTTTGGGGGGGGGGGGGGGTCATGTCCCCTGTGACCCCTCCAAAATCCATCAGTCATGCGCCAGGAAGGCGAAACAAGTCAATTTGGGACACCTTTTCCCCCAAATTTCTTAGTGACCCCCCCAAAATTTCTTGGTGACCCCCTCCAAAGTTGATACTGTAGAACATGAAAGGCGTGTTCAGTATTTGAGCAGGCTGTCGAGGGCACTGTAGCAGCGCCAGCGGTCGGGCAGGTAGAAGCGCTCGAACACGTGCGGGAAGGGCGCGTCCCAGCCCGCCACCCGCTGCACCGGCGCCTCCAGGTGCAGGAAGCACTCCTCCTGGAATAAAAGATTTGGCATCAAACATATTTACAACATTTTTAACGCGGGATTTAGTGTGACGCAGATTACCAGCGAAACCGTCCGTCGCAGATGAAATCGTCGTTCAGTCCTGTGCGGATTACGATTGAGAGAGCAACCGTGATGACGTCAATCTTCGGCCACCATTCCACTGACATTTTATTATGTTGGGGTAGGGCTACTGCGGACGCCGGATAAACACGACAAAAACTCCCACTAAAACTCCTAGTATTTGCGACTTCCCACCAAAACTCCGAGTATTTGCGACTTCCCACCAAAACTCCCAGTATTTGCGACTTTCCACCAAAACTCCTAGTATTTGCGACTTCCCACCAAAACTCCCAGTATTTGCGACTTTCCACCAAAACTCCGAGTATTTGCGACTTCCCACCAAAACTCCTAGTATTTGCGACTTCCCACCAAAACTCCGAGTATTTGCGACTTCCCACCAAAACTCCCAGTATTTGCGACTTTCCACCAAAACTCCGAGTATTTGCGACTTCCCACCAAAACTCCCAGTATTTGCGACTTTCCACCAAAACTCCTAGTATTTGCGACTTCCCACCAAAACTCCTAGTATTTGCGACTTCCCACCAAAACTCCCAGTATTTGCGACTTCCCACCAAAACTCCGAGTATTTGCGACTTCCCACCAAAACTCCTAGTATTTGCGACTTCCCACCAAAACTCAAGAGTATTTGCGGCTCCCCACCAAAACTCCGAGTATTTGCGACTTCCCACCAAAACTCCCAGTATTTGCGACTTCCCACCAAAACTCCCAGTATTTGCGACTTCCCACCAAAACTCCCAGTATTTGCGACTTCCCACCAAAACTCCTAGTATTTGCGATTTCCCACCAAAACTCCTAGTAATGATTTACCTGTATGGTGGCGGCCAGCTCCGCGCCGAAGCCGCAAGTCAAGGGCGCCTCGTGCGCGATGAGGCAGCGGCCCGTCTTCTTCACGGACTGCAACAAAACCACTTCATTGAATACTCTTCATTTTTTCTAGCTCGACCTCGCACATTCTGCGCGTATCGCCACTTTATGCAATTTTTCTTCTGGTCAACATCTATACAAATAAATAAAATTGGAGTGTCTTTTCTGGGTGTGTCTGGGTGTTTGTGTTTCTGTCTTTGTATTTGTCCATGGTACCCACGACGCAGGGTATATACACCCTACTGTGGGGCTATGAGTGTGAAACGTTTATTGAATTATTTACTGTATACTGTCCCGGTGGATGAATGGGGTACCTACCTGTAACACAGGTTTCAAACATACAACAGGGCCCTTGCGACTTGCTATATTCGAATGTGATAAAACCAATAAATAATTTTATTTTTTTAATTTATTCTCAGCTTCGGTGTTTTTAATGCATGTGTGTGTGCAGGTGTAGCTCACATTACAAACAGTCTCCTGGTCCCAGGGCAGGATAGACATGAGGTCGATGACGTCACACTTGACGCCCAACTTCTCTTCAGCCATCTGCGCCACTTCCAGTATGACGTGCAGCTGAGTCCCCCACGCAATTAGCGTCGCTGCATCACCTGACACCAAAAACATAGATTTAATTTTGAAAAATAGTAGATCCATACTTGCATATAGTTTCATATACATTTCATATACACACACACACACGCACACACGCACGCACGCACGCACACTCACACGCACGCACGCACACACACAATAGAATTAGTTTCTGGTTTATATACTCTTTAATATCTAAGTTTTTAAAATTAATATTACACTTATTATGTTTTGTTACTCATTTATGCTATGGAAGAGCGGGGCATCCTGGCACAGGTATTTACTTAAAAGGGTGTCGCAACCCTTAAAACTATGTACCAATTATTTTGGTTAAAAATAAACTATTTTTCATTTCATTTTCATACATATATGTGAAAGTGCGTTTGTTTGTTCGCTTGTTTGACCTGTTTTCTCATCACGATGGAGTGATCTTATGAAATGATTTTTGTGCGTCGAGACAGTTAGTAATAGTTAGGACAGGATAGTTACGAGAGTGGCATTCGCTACAATTACCATGGTAAAAACATTCATAGCCGTGGGAAGATCCAAGATATAATGCAGAAATATTAAAAACTATTAAAAGGGCATTTCTTAATTGTATATCGGCGGCGAATACTTGCTTACTCCCGCATAATATCTGGAACAAGAGTGTGGCTGGAAAAAAGCGTCGATCCTGTGTCAGCAAAGGCTAAGTCATATCCTTTTGCCTTACTATTCATTTAATTGTTTATGTCATTCTTTTTGCATCATGTAATTTTATGTCTAAGGCAATAAATTATTTTTAATTATTTTTCCATTTTATTATTATTATTTTATTCGATCCTATCCAATAAGGGTGAAACCGCGAGACACAGTTAGTACAATAATATAATATCATCGATCTGACGATGGAACTGGAAGCTGGAAGGTGGCTGACGTAACCCTAGACTACCTACTGTCACACCCAGCGAGCTTGGGCTCGTTACATTCATTTTCACAAATTCTGTTCATATCAAGTGCAACACACGTTTTTAACCTAAGATAAATATTAAAACCCATAAGATTAAAATTAATGATTGATAACGGTGATGGAAAATATTGTTATATTTTATTAACTACGATGTTTTCCACCACCGTGCTGCCTGAGAGAAACTCATAATTTCTCGGAAGCATGATGTCCACCAATCCGCATTTAGCCGGCGTGGTGATCTATGGTCTAACGTACTTGTGAGAGAAGAAAACGAAATAGTTTATAAACACCCTGGTAATAATATACGTATACGCATAAGCATATGAAGCGCGCATGGCCCGGCGGTTAGCGTAGAACGCAAACGATCTATGCAACTAAGCCAAACGGGCGCGGTCGGGTGTGAGATGGGTGACCGCTAGTGGCAAAAAAAATCATGCGCGTTTCCGTGCTTCGGAGGGCTCGTTAAGCCGTCGGTCCCGGTTGTTGTCGATAGATAACAGTCGTTAAACCTGGTCGGAGACCTTATGGGCGGTTTGAAAACATCCGACAGCGGGTTGGCCACTAACCCGCATTGGAGCAGCGTGGTGGAATAAGGTCCAGGCCTCCCCAATAATGGGGAGAGACCCGTGCCCAGCAGTGGGACGCAAAAAGGGTTACAGCCAATAATATACACTTGATGTTTGTCATTGTTGTACGGCCAAAGGCAGACGTCAACTGCTTCGGGTGCGCTAAGGCTTATATGGGCTAGGAGAAAAAGCGGGCGGTGGGACCTAAAAAACGGTAGAAATAACTGACAAATAATAAATCCTACCTTCTCTCAAGAGCTGTGCTTTCCCAAGAGGCAAGGTGTAGCTCTCCACGGGCACCTCTTCAGCAGCGGACCTGTAGAGGATCTTGGGCTCCAGGAAGATGCAGGGGTCCTTCTCCTGCAAGCACGCTAACAGCAGACCCTTGGCAGTGATGGGTCCTCGGGGGACAACCACCTGGATGCATTCAGGTTTAGGATAGTCAATAGGAATTTTTGTAGATGTTAGAATTTGTATGTATGTTTCAACAGGAGAATGTATAAGTGTCACTTTTCACAAGTGTCAAAAAGCACAAAATTGGGTTAAATTTAATTTAAGTAACTAAAGTGATAATAATGTAGAATTTTTTAAGTCTACTGTATTTCAGTGCGTGCGTGCATATTTTAGTGTTTATTGTTAATAATTAGTTTATAATTTAAATTTAATTTTGAACTTGTAACTTTTAAAATACAATTTGTACATCCTAAAGAGTAAATATGGCGATCTAAATATTTTTGTAAAATCTTTTTTCTCCCCATATTTGTACAAATAAAATATTTTCTTTTCTTTTCTTTCTTTTTTTTACCTAGTGAAGCAATTTTAATGCGTTGGTTTAATGGTGGCTTAATGGCAGGCACTTAAATGGTGTTTTTCTGGTGGCAGATGGTTGCCTAACAATCAGCCGCCAGATTACAGAAGGGATTAGAAGCAAGCAAAGTTAGGAGACATAAACAGGTTTTTCATTTAATAGAAAAAAACAACAAAATTATGTAAATATGCATGTAATCAACTATGTAAACAATTTTTTATCAATAGAACTGTCTTGGTGCTGCTGAAAAAGTAACACAGTTGTATGTATTCTTACAGTAAACCATTTATTTGTTTTATTGATATATAATTTGTGGGAAAATGCTGTTGCTGTTCAGATTTATATGACTCAAACATGTTACAAACAACGCAACTGCATAGGCTGGCAAGACTCCGGCTTGATTGAGATTGTGGATGGACGTCCATGGATTGCAGCAACCACTAATATTCCCTAAATATACATGATATATATGTTAAATTATATACAAGTATAATGTGTATTTGTGTATGTTATCTACTTAGTATTTTTTACTTTAAACTCATTGTTTAAACTCTTGCTTAGTTTTGTCTATGGCGCCTTTGTAAATTTTATTTATGATACCTACCACAATTTTTCACCATCGCTATGGGTTGACTGGTAGAGAATGCCATCAGGCATTAAGTCCGCCTGTTGTTAAAACACAATAAAGGGTAAATAAATAAAAAAATAAATGACAGATTAGTCACCCTCAGTCCAGCGGCGTGTGCGAAGAAGGCCTCCGGGCTCTGTGAGTGGTACAGGCCTCCGTGTCCTACCGCGCTGCACGGAGTCCGTACCGTGAGGCCTCCGCAGTCGAACTGACCGCCCGAACGGTACCGGGCCTTCGCTGCTTCGTTTACTAACTGGAATACAGTATTTTTTGTAAGAAGGTAAAGGTACAGTACAGGTTGGATACTGAGAGATAGAAAAGGCGCAATATGGGAAGAACTAAAAATAATAATAATTGGTTTCAATGTACATCTTTAAATTTGTAATTTAAATAAGTTTTAAAATATTGTAATTTGTAAATTCTAATTGCCAGTAAGCCCAATGTGTAATTTAAATGATAAAAAATGTTTGTGTTATGTTATGTTAAATGTCTTTGTGCATTCCTAAGTTATCAACACTAAACAGAAGCATAAATGAGGCCTATGAGGGTCGAATATTACATTCATACATAACTTCCACAGAACATAGCAACTGCTGTACTGCTGTATCCTCTAGTAACTGAGAAGGATTTAGGGTGGTCTATGGCCTAAGCTGACTAAGAGTGGATTGGTGAACAAGACATTTATATTAACCTTTTAATTAACATTGACATGCACTGGAAAGGAAAATATTTTAATAAAGTATTCCTTTCTATGTGAATCAGCGATAAATACAGACACAACCCATTACTTATTCAGAGGTGTGCTGCTAAATTTGAATCTGGGGCCAATTCTTGGGAGACTTGTCTTAATCATGGGTAAAACATTTTCTTAACCAAATAGCCTATCATAATATAAACTTCTATTCTATTCTATCGCTGTTAATAGTTTAAGGTGCTCACCTGATCAAAAGCAGGGAAGATGTAGTCAGCAAACTGAATCTCAGCAATGGCAGTGGCCCCGGCTGTGGCCAGCCCAATGCCGAACCCAGCGATGCCTTGCTCACAAAGTGGAGTGTTGAACACACGGTCTTTGCCGTATTTGTCCTGGAAATTGAAACTTATTGTTGCATTACTTATGACAGTCCTTAAAACCCAACGATATAAACATTAAACAAAGACAAACTTATGATAAGCCTACAAAATGAAATCCTATAGGACCTATGGTATAGGTACTTAATAGAAAATCTGATTATTTTGTAAGTTTCATTGCACACTTTTCCTCAATAGAATGAATAAGTATATTGTATATTGAATAAAACCTAAACGTTCTTTATTTTTTTATATACAAGTACAGTCAAAAACTCTTACATTACAACATCATTTATATACATATACTAGCTGACCCCGCGAACTCCGTATCGCGTTTAAATATTAAATAATAATAATAATGGATAGCATATAAACCTCCGTGAAAAAATACATATAGGTACATACCAATTTTCATAATAATCGGTCGAATAGTTTCTGAGTTTTGCGATGTCATATATACAAACATCCTCTTTTATATGTATATATAGATAGACACCATATTGGTTGTAATGACCGAAAATTTGTACCGATTTCGCGGTTATTAAAACGAACCGGCTGTTGCGACTAATTAAAGTGGTCCCTTCGATGTTGTTATAACAGATTGCTACTGTATTATTACAGTATCAAGGTAAAATACAGAAAAGTTTTGTAGCCATTTAATTATCTAGCGTTATCATATATTTTTTTCAATTATGCATAATAATATCAAAATATACGCTCTGAAGAAAGTAAGATCACCCAGCACTCTTCTAACACATCACAATAACAGTTAAACAGAATCATTATTTGCCTATCAAGCCTCAGATAATGTAACTATACACCCATCCCAGGGATTCCCCTCTGCTACAATCTGCTACTTGTCATAAAGGATTACTTGCCTAAGCATTTTGTGTCCCCATTGAAACTCAATGCATGACAGTGTTTGAGTTGTTGTCTTAATAGCAGTTGTAGTGTAACAGTAATGTGAAAGTCTTATTTTATCATTTGCAGTTTTTTTTATTGTTCGTTAACTTTTTTGTTTTGGTTGTTCATCAACTCTGTTCATCAAGTTTTATTCAGAAAATAGAAAATGCCGCGTCAGAGGAGAACAGTAAGTATTGTTCTACTGTTAATCATATTGGTCTCAAGGTGTGAATGTATGTGAAATTTTTGATATTTGTAGATTTAAAGTAGATTGATCATTTAGCATTGTTATATAGGTAGCACATAAACTTTATTAAGGGCAACAACACATTTGTCTTAAGTATGTCACTTTTTTCCACCGGCACCATCTGGACTCGTTCGTGGCGGTCCTCCACAGTCCGCTTTGCACGCTCCTTTTTACCACGGACGTGCAGGTTATGGGACAACCTTCCAGCTGAGGCATTCCCAGTGGACTATAACATGGGGTTCTTTAAGAAAGCTCTACTCCAAAGCAGGCAATGCTCGGGTGGCTCCCCTGGAGTTGCCCGTGTCCATAGGCGACGGTGATCGCTTAACACCACGCGGCCCGTCTGCCTTTTTGTTCGGATTATTTATTAAAAAAAAACTTGATCTGGTCTAGCCTTATAGGTATTGTTTATAAATGTATCTATACTGCACGCTCAACACCTATTTACATTTGAATACATAATATATTTTTCTTTGCTTTGAGCCAACAACCATCATTTCCAATCTATAATCTTAAGGTCAGAACTGTAGTCACCAGTTTTGTATTTCTAAAGATCACTGATTATATTAGTGAGGTAACTTAGTAGAAGTAAATATATGGAGCATTACCAAGGCAAGTGAACACATCATAAAATTTTATCTCATAAAAGTATTTTGAGACTCCAAATCACTTTTTTACTGCAACAAAATCTACAATCAACATCAAGACTAAGATATAGTTTGTTTGTCCCCTAAGTGTTACAAATGTGATCAAAATTATTATTATAAGCCTTATTTATTTATTTATTGAACTGTATTGCACCACTTAACAAAATGGTATAAAAGACTAAATGCTAAAAGCATTCTCTGCCAGTCTGCCTTTGGGCGAAACAGATATTGTTGTAGGCTTCAATCGAACACAATAATATTTCTTTGTATTCTTTTCTTCCATTTTTGTGTGTCTGTTTGATAGGTGGAAAGGCCTCCTCCATTCTTCCCTTTTTATGTCATATGTTGTCTAGAAATAGAGGTACACCACAAAGAAGGTGGGATCTTTGTGGTCTACCTCTCTTTCTTCTTCCATTGGATGACCTGCGTGGCACAATGATTACCATATTGGACTGCCAATCGAAGGGTCCCGGGTTTGATTCCCGGCGAAACAGAAATTTGAATGATGAGTTTTTTATGTTCTCGATCTGGGTGTTTGTGTTTCTGTCTTTGTGTGTGTCCATAGTACCCACGACACAGGATATATCTACCCTACTGTGGGGCTATGAGTGTGAAGCGTTATTTATTTATTTATTTATCCCTTGGGGCTATTTAGTGATAATGTTTTTATAATAATGTGACTAAAAAGATTGTTATAAATATCATAAATATATTTCCAATATTTACTACTTACCTGTAACCCTAAGGCACATCTGAACACTCCACCGAAGGCAACATCCTCTCCAAACAGCACAGCACTAGGATCATTCTTCAAGGTGATGTCCATTGCATTGTTGATGGCTTGCATCATGTTCATTTTGGTTGTTTCACCTGGAAATATAGAAGCAGTATGTTATCACAATATCAGTGCTTAAACAATATGACATTATGGCTACAACCCTTTTTGCGTCCCAGTGCTGGCCGTGCCCAGCCCTCTCTCCCCATTATTGAGGAGGCCTGGAGCTTACTCAGCCACGCTGCTCCAATGCAGGTTGGTGGAGATGCGGGTTAGTGGCCAACCCACTGCTGGATGTTTTCAAACAGCCCATAAGGCCTCCGAAAAGGTTTAACGACTGTTATCTATCGACAACAAGCGGGACCGACGGCTTAACGTGCCCTCCGAAGCACGGAAACGCGCATGAAATTTTTTGCCACTAGCAGTCACCCATCTCACACCCGACCGCGCCCGTTTGGCTTAGTTGCATAGATCGTTTGCGTTCACACTAACAGCCGGGCCATGCGCGCTTCTATTAATAACTAATATAACATTTTATATAATAATTCATATAACATGCAAATTTAAAAAGAAGTACATATAAATAATATTGCAATTGCAAATAAAGTGCCACTAACCCGCACTGGAGTCATGTGGTGGTGTAAGCTGCAGGCCTGCCAAATAATGGGAAGAGATCTGTACCCAGCAGTGGGACGCAAAATGGGTGTCAGCCAAATAGAGTTTGTGGAATTAAACTTTGTAAGAACAGTTTTTAGGCATGAAAACCACTTGCAAAAAGGTCAAACTCAAGAAAGTAGTTATTTTATAAGTGAAAAAGTACTCAAAGTGTGAAAATTATAACACAGTCTAGAAGATAACCGAACCGAGGTTGAGACTAATTGATCAAAATTTAAATTCATCACAAGTCCTGCATTTTTGCGTCTTTTTTTATTTGATTGAAGTAGCAGACGAGCACGCAGGCCACATGGTGTTAAGTGGTCGCTGCAGCCCATGGACATCTATCTACATACAACTTCAAGCAAGCCTAGGTAAGTCTTGTCTGAAGTTCACGGCAGAACTGTGTGCAGCGGTGGTACTTCCCCGGGCGAACCATAATAGTTCTACCACCTACAATTTTCGTAAAATTTTCACTGAAAACATATTATTTTGTGCCCCCACGTTCATTGACACCATTCCAGCTGGTTTCCAGCCGAAAATAAAAGATCACTTAATTTTTGGTTCAGATCTTTTGATGAAAACTTGAAAGTGTACCATTTACTTTATTTTGATTGTTAACTAAGCTTCCTCTTTATCAATTTCTCATGTCTGAGGATTGTGACCATCAAGATTCTGTAGACATAAGCACACAAATTTGCTTAACTAGGTGGTAGATTTAGGAATTCATGTATACTGGAATTAGTAGGTGTAGAGAAACACCAAGCATAGTCATCTAAATGGCTTGCTGGGCAAATTTCAAGTCTGTGGAGAATAGTGAAAGACCACATCTCAGTGCCTGAGTTGTGCTGGCAACACATTAATAGGTGTCACACCAAGATATACTGGATGAGAAAATACTATGTATGTTTAAAAAAGCATCACAAAAATTACTACTTCAACCTATGAGCAGGAAAAACTCAGCGAAAGTTTCACATAATAATTACTAGCAGTAGCAAAAATACTCACCTTACTTCTATTTGCATTAAAAATGGCCTGCATTTTACAGATAGCATTAACTGCAGAGTTATGCAAGTTCCTTTTTAGACAGATTTTTAGTAACATAAATTATGCTAATCACCACCAAAGCGTCAATTTAAATATTTAAAAATACCAAATAATACACTGTTACCGACATGAAACATTGCTGCATATGCACATGTGTGCCAAAAATATGCCAAAGGCATTTGTTTTTATAAATTCTTATAAGTTGAGGTTTTTCAAGAGCGAAACTATTTGTTTTATCTGGAGCATGAGACCACTAGTTATCCTTCTGGATCTCCTAGTGTGTCTGTACCCAACCACATGTAAGAATGAGTTTTCATGTGGTCATTCCATATCTGTTCCATACATGATCATTTCATGTGCAACTTACAATAAATGCATAAAAGTTACAGAACAATTTGTATTTGGCTACAACCCTTTTAGCGTCCCACTGCTGGGCACGGGTCTCTCCCCATTATTGGGGAGGCCTGGAGCTTACTCCACCACGTTGCTCCAATGCGGGTTTTCTCCAATTTGAATTTAAAGCTACTAAAAGAATTTACTTATTGAAAAAGTAGACCTCAAATTTAATGATCGTTATTACATTTTACACATTTTATTAGGCACATATTAGAAATCTTACAACTGCAATAAATTGCAAAATCTGTGCTATTATAAAAGTGATGATTTTGGTCTATCTTATCAGACCACTTGGTGCCATTCAGATTAAACTTATTTATTAGCTGTCTAAATTATTTTAAAAACATATACTTATATCGTTTGGAAATCTAAAATAGAGAAAAGTTAGATAGTTTAGATACGCATGTTACTTGACTTCTGATGTAATACCAACAGATCTTCAACTAAATGAAACAAGATATTTTTATATTAAAATGCAAATAATAGTAACAAACCTTCCACCGGGGGTTTTTCATGGTCAGGGAAGTAAATAAAGTGTGAGGACAGTCTTTTCGAACAGTTGTTCACATGTTTTAGTAAACTTCCGAAAATTGTAAACTTCTTGATTAGCACATTCGTCATTTTGATTTTGTAACGATTGTGACGACCAGAGCGCGTCGCGTGAACGTAAGGAATGAATTAAATAATACATCTTATCTACAATTTTAATTAGCAATGACGACAAAACTGATAACAAGTAACGAAACAAACGTTAACCAACACTTTTCTTTTGATTTTTGTTTGTGTTGTGTAGGTATTTTTGTCTCTGTCTCGATCTGTCACTGTCTGTCTGTTTTGTTTTGTCAAGTCATATGACTGACACTTGTGACTTAACATTTCTGACTTTTTTACAATTATGGCATCACAAACTTTGAGCATATTGCCAGCATAAAGTACAATTTTTACAAAGACAAAAACATAAAAAAAAAAATTTTGCACAAATATGGGTTTTTATAAAAGCTGTTAATACATATTTAGTACGCCATATTTACATTTATGAGGTATACAAATATTACATAAAGATAAAAAAAAAAAAATTATTACCTATTATTTTTATTTGATACCATATTGCGCCCTTGACAAATATATTTTTTAATTTTTTTGTTTATTTAAGTGTGTACATATTTATTTAGTTGTCGGATCCGATCGTCGGATTTGGGTATCCATATTACCTGTAATTTTTTCCTCCTAGTGTACAAAAACCCTGGTTTTTGTACCTACATTAAAAGGAAAAAAATATGCCGGCGGAAAAAACCTCCCAGGTTTTTATGGAATTCCTATAGGCCGTTTTATCGTTTATGAAATCAGGGACGGAGTAATACGCCTTTTGCAGTAAATACGTTTTAATTTCTTTTTTAAACTCTGCCCGTTTTAATTTTGAGGAATTCCGGAAGACCGTTATATATTTTTGGTCCCATGCAAAAGACACTGTTATGGTATTATGTTTTAGAAACGATTGAAAATAATTTACTATTATGTTTTTGTTCGCATCACTTTTTTGCCAGTTGCGTCGAAATTTGTGAGTACTAGATAAAGTCAGTAAGTCAGTAGTAAGCAGTCAGTCAAGTCAGCCGGACAAGTAAAGCGGTGACTATATTATATATATATATATATATAATTTATAATTTATTTAATTTACTATATTTAAGGCAAGTTAGGTCGTCGTCGGCCCCGGTTGTTATAGATAGCATGCATTCGTTGAACCTTGTTAGAGGGCTTATGGGCGATTTGAAAACATTCAGCAGAAAAAGTGAAAAAGGCAATTAGTACCCCAACGTATTATAATGTGGAGTAGTGTGGTAGCAAGCATCCAACATTATTGATGTTAAGCCAAGCAATGATGGACTTAAAATATCGGCAATAGTAGGTATAAAATAGACCACGAGTAATAACTACCATGACGATGAGTACTACTCTAACTAAACTGCATTATGTAGCGAAAATTATGTATATTATTTATAATTTGGGATTTATCAACTTATCCTCAACTAACATAAAAATCCAAGTTGTTTAAAGTGTTATTAATAAGCCTCAGTAAGTTACACGACTTCAGAACTGATGTAATAAGTTTGGAGACTTATAAAACTCATAGTGCGCGGAAAAATTCGTTCACGCAACTCAGCGCTTCACTTATAAATTGTAAGATTTTGCAGAAGGTTAAACTGAAAGTGATAGAACAGGCAGTAATATAATAATATAACTACCATCCACAGACTAATTATAGATACTACGTATCTATCTAAAGCTGGGGTCCCACGGCCCGCCAGGCGACAGGCCGCGCCAGACGTCGCCCCGCCTGAGTAGGCCTGTCACGGCCCGTACTGACTGAGCATTCCCATGGCATGTGCCGGCCTGGTGCGGCCTGTTGACTGACATTCCAACATATTAAGTGATATGGATTTCTGTAGGTCTGTAGACATTAAATTTTCTTTTTAACGCCGGTATAGGGATGGTTCCATCTTTTAAATTATTTTTAAGCGTAACCATGCATCATGGACATCGTTCTTGTTTTATGTTGAGGCGACGAACTATTCCAAAGCGCTGGTTCATTTTCATAAAGAGTTAAAAACTCGAATATGAGCTCATTCGTCCACCCCATCATGTGCGAGCGATTGTGTACACGCAGGCGCCGCAGCAGGTTAAATGAACGATTACAACCGACGCAGACGCGCCCGTACAGGTCGCGACAGGCATCATCGCACCGCGCCGCGCCGCGCCTTTGAACTTACCGACTCCCGATGGATCGGACGGGCGACAACAGGCCACCACAGGCCTCATCGGATGCGTCGGTTCCCACGGCCTGTTGGCCTGGCCTGGCGCGGTCTGACCTGTGAGAAAGCAGGCCGTGGGACCCCAGCTTAAAATCACTCCAGCTATGCCTGCCAACCTGCCATAAAGAAATTGTGTTGTGCTGGTCTTCGAATCGATCTTACAATCAGAACTTTCAACCGGTGCTCTTGAAATTTGGTGTACTTTCCAGCCATACCTACTCACACAGGTGACCGGAGCTTCGAACATGCATTTGACCTCATACTTTGTTTTTCAGGCTTGTTCTCTTAGAGTATTAAAATTGACAGGAATGACAAGCAAGGGTGAGTCAGTCAGTACCTTTGATGCTCTAAGACTGTTCTTTATTCATTTAAAATATACATTATAGGTTTAAAAAAACTGTAGTGTTGTCAACCACTGCTAACTTAACGTTGTTTGAAAGTGCATTGAGCTCAATAAGTTCCTCGACTTACGGAACTAAAGTAATGAATGAGAATCGCGACTTACAGAACTCAGCGGACGCGGAAGTTTCAGTTAAACTTGGTGTTTTACTTATAAATTATAAATTGCGCCATTATGCATACTAACTCCTACGTGAAGATTAAAATTGGTTATTGATATTGACAGTTGAGTTGAGCAGCACACAGACATAGGGCCAGTGTAGAATTTAAGCGATTTACATAGTTAAGCATTTTTTTTTATTTGATTGGAGTAATAGACGAGTGACGCGCGCATGGCCCGGTGGTTAACGTAGAACGCAAACGATCTATGCAATTAAGTCCAACGGGCGCGGTTGGGTGTGAGATGGGTGAACGTTAGTGATAAAAAAACCTGCGCGATTCCGTGCTTCGAAGGGCACGTTAAGCCGTCGGTCCCGCTTGTTGTCAACAGATAACAGTCGTTAAACCTTGTCTGAGGCCTTATGGGAAAACATCCGACAGCGGGTTGGCCACTAACCCGCATCTCCACTAAACCGCATTGGTGCAGCGTATTGGCATCCCCAATAATGGGGAGAGACCCGTGCCCAGCAGTGGGACGCAAAAAGGGTTGCAGCCAACAGACGAGCATGTGGTTGCTAAGTGGTCGCTTCAATCCGTGGACGTGGTCGTATGCAGTTGTTCTGCTACTCAAATGCTGATGGTCGCCTCATGTAAGTCTGGCCGGAAACTGCACTTGTCCACCGAAACACAACGGCAGAAGTGGGTGCAGCGGTTGTAAGGTACACGTGAATAATGTCCACAGCGTACTAATACTCATCATTCCATACAAAAACGGCCAAAAGTTACACTTTTCGAATGACGAGTACCGGGTCAGTAACAAAAACTGACGATAGTACGGACGTTTACCTTACTTCTTCAGTCGAACCCCTACCATCTACAGTTCTACCTCCAACGGCCCCAACAAACTTTACTGATTAACATAAAGAGGCAAAAATATATTATGACATAAACACTGAGATCTAGGGCATCAAGGTATGACACCCGTCTGAGAGGAGTGGCCTTTACGGGCGAACCCCTCGTCCCAACGTCCATGCTCAATGTGCCTTCTAGTTATACAACTAGTGTGTCTGTCGGGGTCAGTGTTGACGGTGCATAGAAAATGACGTTGTTAATTGAAATTGACATATTTAAAAATATATGCGTCTGTAGCGATGAAAGAATATTTGTGAATGTGTGACAAAATTAAAATGTGTGCGTTTTTCCCCCGCACCAGATTTGGCACAAAAATTATGTATCGAAGCGAGGCGCTATGCCTTCTCTACTGAAGGGCGAGTCAGTAACTTTGATGCTTTAAGATCTTAGATGATCGATGGACAAAAACACAGCAAAAACACAGTGATACAAGTGTACTTGACAATTCAGCGTGCCGAACAGAGTACATGGCGGCGGGCACGCACCACAAGTCGCAAGCCCAAGTCATCGGCCGCGGCCGGCGCGGCGTGCGCGAAAGTAAAAGTATGGCCTTAGCACCACATCTTACTTGTATTTAGCATTTTAGTGTAACACTGTAGTTTTGCGAGAAAATTGTTTGTATGCTGTAGCATTAATTGTTTATGTTTGCGCTGTAGCATTTCTTGACTTTTTAAAACTTAACTAACTTTTGAAGAATCAAGAAGCTAACAAAATGAAATAGGAAACAGCCTGATATTTAACTAGAACAAACGATAGAATTATAAGTTAGTTGGGGATTGATTTTATTACAACCATCATTGACAACTAATGAACATTCAATTTTATTTTATTTATTTATTTTTTATTTAATGTTTTAACTAGGTACTTAGTCAGGAAGAAAAGGGGAAAGTGTTCTCGAAAATATTAATTTTAATCTTAATTTTATTAATATATTTGTTTTAATTTTAATATTTAATTTTATTGATACTTATTGTAATATGGGTTCTGTTACCTGATTGATAAATAAAATAATAATGAAAAAAATACATAAAAGTGGGCAACGAGTTTAAAACGTTTACTAGAAAAGGCGTATTAATCCGTCACTGATTTATAAACGATAAAGCGACATAAAGGAATTCGATAAAAACCTGGGAGTTTTTTCGTCGGCTTTTTTTCCTCTCAGTGTACAAAAACTCAATATACGCAATATGGGTGCCCAAAGCCGACGCGACGATTGGATCCGATTCGAAAAATAAAATAAAAAAATAAATAAAAATGAATCAATAAAAAGGCGCAATATGGGTATAAATAATGATAATAATAAAATAATATAAGTATAATATAATAAAGAAATCTATTTCAATGTACATTTTTACATCTGTAATGTAATTAGTTAAGTTTTAAATTATTGTAATACTTATTTGCATACCTGACGAATGTAAATATGGCGAACTAAATGTATAAAAAAGGTACCTTTGGTAAACGCCCATATTTGTGCAAATAAAAGTCTTCTTTGACAAATAGGTTTATTTTCCGATTTCGAATAAGCGTAATGTATTTACCCTTGGAATTAAACTAGCACTATTGGCATCTCCACCTGGCCTGGTGCTTACTTCACCTCGTGCTCCAATGCAGGTTATTGGAGCAGCGTGTCGGAGTAACCTCCAGACCTACCCAAGTGAATACAGAGACAAGACAAGTGTCTATCAGTGGAACGCAAAAAGGGTGGCAGTCACTGGAGTTTTGTTAGAAACTTGATTGTTTGCGTAGTGCCGAGTTTTGTTAAACGTATACAATGTATGTGTCCTGAAAAAACTGTGCTTCTTGCTCGAAATCGCGAAGTCATAGGTTTTCCAAAGTTTGTTTGAAAAATTCTCTACCTCCATAAGATCATCTTGGGTTCTCTAGTTATAGAGTATGTATGGTGTTGAGCAGCGTGGCTGAGTAGTCCTACAACGTAAACACTATAAGGGTAGGTAGCAGAGCAGAAATTCCGCTATCTAACCGTCTGCTGCCAACTATCCATCGAATATACTATACCGAATAAACTATCCACACATAAACGCAACCAGCCACATAGTTAGGAGGACTGACAACCGGTGGGGAAGAAAGGTCCTCGAATGGCGACCACGTCTCGGCAAAAGGAGCACAGGCCGCCCTCCAACCAGGTGGATTGACGACCTGAAGAAGATAGCGGGAAACCGCTGGATTCAGAGGGCGCAGGACCGGACGGAGTGGCGAACATTAGGGGAGGCCTATGTCCAGCAGTGGACTCTAAAAGGCTGATGGATGGATGGATGTAATAAACTATCATTGCGCCCTTAACATTAATCTCAAACGAGGTACAATTTTTGTGTTAGATACCTACCTAACTTTAAAAAACTGTGAATTAAACATTTTTCTTCGTTTTTAAATAAATAATTTGAAGTTTTTCGAAATAAAGAGGCAAGTTGGAGTAAAAAATATACAAAACATATTTATTATGCGTCTTATTTTTCTATGGACACTTACAGAAAATTGAAAGATCCTAGTAAGTAATTACGAGATCATGATGCGTAATTTCTAATGAATTTCCAAGTGCATGCGTTGCTATACGGGTGGGATTAACCGTGTTGAGGAAAATCATAACTGTAGGTACAATCTTTAGTCATAAGCAGTAAAATAATGATGATGTACCTATTTATGGCCAAATTATATTCGAAATGGAACATATCAAACATATTATAAATCTATTCAAACACTGTTCAAATATTTTTTAGTTTTTACGGAAAAACACTTAGTAAGAAGAAGAAGTATTTTTTTTTTCACGTGTTCCCGAGAAAAGCGGTTTTGACAGACAGACGGACGGACAACAATGTGATACTATAAGGGTTCCGTTTTTTTCCTTTCGAGGTACGGAACTCTAAACATGATGAACCTATAAAATAGCATTCCATACATTGAATGCAGTTAAAGAAATTAGTGCAAAAAATCTAATTCTTATTCACAAAACTAAAATGACCAGTTTAAAAAACTACATTTTTAATACTCGTTGAAGTCTAATGTTCAAAATTAAATAAATTGACCTCTATCCCCATGGAACTCATTATAAATAAACTTAGGTACACATTAAATGTCCGAAAGACCTTTTCAAATACATAAAAAAGTGTTTTTGTATAGGTACCTAATTTAAGTCTTAAAATCAGTTAATTTTTATTATTTCAGCCTTTACATTGAATAACTTAACCTTTTTTTGGTATTACCTTTTATTTGGTTTTGTGGGATTTGACAGCATTAAAACCCCCTCGGTGGCCTGCCTCTGCGTTTGTGAGGACTCCGGGATCTCCATAGGAACGCACCGGTGTCCTCCACGCGCGGCGCCCCAGAACGGGCCCATCTAAGGGAGAGCAGATGTGCTCTCCTGCACCTTCAGGTGTTCACGGCGGCATGCGGCCATGCATACAACGCCGTCCCTCCCGGGGCTGCTAGCTGGACGGGTCAAGCTCCCACTCTCACCGTCCGCATCCCCGGAAGCCCCCTTTTAGTCGCCTCTTACGACCAGGCAGGGGATACCGTAGCTCTATTCTTAATCCCGAAGCTACAGAATAACTTTACCTAAATAGATACCCAGATAATCCAATATGTATAATTTTTTTAGTTATCGGGTCGTTGACTTGAGAGTAAGGATTCCTAAAAATACTTATGAATGTGTAGATTGATGTAGACGTGACCTATTAAACTGACCTTAATAGTGTTACATCGGAGTCAAATGTCGCGTCAATAGGAAAGCGCCGCCGCCGCCGCCGCCGCCTCGGCGGGAATTTGCATCAATGGGTTTATCATGTTGCCCACACACGCCACACAGGCTACATAGATACTGCCGATATTGGAGAGCCATGTACCCCAATATCCCTCTGGTGCGTCAAGCGCCGCCATTATTAGACTGAACATTTTCGTAAACTCCCCTTGAATAAAGAGTTTTTCTTAAATTTTCTATAACTAATACACTCGCGGCCGTTAGTATTAAAATGAAAATATTTATTGATAAAATTGAGTTTTACAATACATTATTCGGTTGCCGGGACATCTTTTAAAGTAAATAACATACCTGTGCCAGGATGTCCCGCTCTTCCATACATAAATCTTACTTACTTTTAAGCAAGTATAGTATAGTATAAGTAGGTAGAAATTAACTAACAGGGACTTAGTTAATTTCTTCGGGATTAAGAATAGAGCTACGGTATCCCCTGCCCAATCGTAAGACGCGACTAAAAGGGGCTTCCGGGGTTGCGGACGGTGAGAGTGGGAGCTTGACCCGTCCAGCCAGCAGCCCCGGGAAGGACAGCGGTGTGCGTAGCCGCATGCCACCGTGAACATCTGAAGGTGCAGGAGAAAACATCTGCTCTCCCGAAGATGGGCCCGTTCTGGGGCGAGCATGATTTGATTTTTACAGCCTTTGATTTTTTTGAACGGCGAAACTTCTCATTCCGACAGTGTGTCGAGTTTAAACATTTCCCTCTCTTAGGCTGATGATTATTAGGCGTTTATCTTTTGTTCCAGGGCCGGGTAGGCAAGGATTTTCATGAAAATTAGTATACAAGGGGTTTCGGGGACGATGAATCGATCTAGCTAGGTTGCATTTAGAAAATAGATTGTTATCCGTGTTTTCAGCGATAATCAACTTAAAAATAAACTGAAAAATATGACTTTTCCTGACATCTATTAGCGAGTAGTGTAAATAAATAAATGTTACACACTCATAGCCCCACAGTAATGTAATGAATACCCTGTGTCGTGGGTACCATGGACATGTACAAAGACAGGAATACAAACACCCAGACCAAAATAAAAGTTTCGTTATTTTATCATTATCATGGATCCCATAATCACAACCTAACCAAACTCTATTCAAAGGACCTTTGAACATATCCTTTCCAATAAAAAAGAATCATTGATGCCATTGTCTGAACTGGACCAAATTTAAATGGGACTACACGGGAAGCATCAGCATTCAAATAAAAAAAGAATCATCAAAATCTGTTCACCCAGTCGAAAGTTCTGAGGTAACTAACATATTAAAAAAAAACATACATACAGTCGAATTGATAAACTCCTCCTTTTTTGATTGAAGTCTGTTAAAAAATTAAATAAATGTAAACGTACATTTTGTAAATGTGTTATAATTAAGTTTTTCTTTTTTATACTTTTATCATTGTAATATTTGCATACCTCAAGAAGGTAAATCTGGCGAACTAAATATATTGGCTTGGCTGCAACCCTTTTTGCAGAACGTGACCAATGTAATTTTGGAGGCAAGCTGAAAAAACATATTTTCGCACTGTTATTTTATATCACGAACAAAATGCCATCAAATTTATTCATTAAAGGTAATTCAAAAATACACATAGTAAATGAAAATAAAACAAGAGCACAATAATACCTATGTCTTTTTCGACTTCCCGCCAAAACCCTAGTGACTTTTTAAACTTAGAGAATACGATTCCAACCATTGCTAGGATTTTGTCGCTATCGATTCAGTGGTAGGCTTTTTAAATTATTTTGTAGATAACTACGCAATGCAACTTACATGGTTCACCCATTTCTGCCGAGAAGGAAGGCTGCGGTCGGTTGCCTGCCCGACTTGCTACACTATTTATTAGGCGACCATCAGTCTCCATATCTCACTCAGTAAAAGTGGAACTGCATACAACCTCCGGTAAGACTCAAGCTTGTTACGTGGCCTGCTGGCTTCTTGCTTGTCTGCGGTTCCATTTAAATAAATAAATACATTAATGTGTATCGTCCCATCTCACTATGGAAGCTATAGTTTCCAAGACAATATAGGTACATAGATAATGCTTTCCATATTGCTAGGTTATTTCATTTCCTTATAGTTATAATTAATGATAAAGAATCGTTAGTGTTTATTTATATTATTGAGCTTCAACGGCACAAAAGTCTGCCGACCTTGCGATGATTTAGCCGAAGCTGAGTGAAATATGGGCGACTTTTAATCATAGCGTATTGAATATTCATGGTGTAGCATCTCTCCTCGTCCAAAATTGAGGTCAATTTCTCTACTGTCTGTGTTTATACTTATTATTTTACACGAATATAAGAATCTGTGCATTTCTATTTTCTGGACAACAACCATTTAATGTGTGCTGTGCTAAAATTAATATTAAATTATGCAGCAAATTTTGACACTGATGAGAAAAATTGATGCTATGCTATCGGGTACTTCCCGTTGGTATAGTTGCAATGGGCATGATGACAGATTTTTAAATACCTTTCCTTATTGTAGGTACACGTCTCCTCCTAGTTCCGAAAAAAGGTTTATTTCAGCAATAAACTGAACTTTTAACGTAAATTAATGTATTTTCTGCTATGTAATTTGAATTAAGCGCGAAAACGCTAGTACCTAGGTCTCATGGCGTCGGCTTGCTCGTCAAACTTCAAGCAAAACGATGACGTTAACTGAGACGTGCCGTCGTTCCTTTTGATTGGCGTTTCAGATAACATGGCCGATTGCTGTATTTAATACTTTTATTTTATTGAAAATCTTATTAATCTTAATGTTGATATTAAAACGGGATCATATTTTAGAACTTTTTTAGCATATATTTTTCTGTAAAACCGTTTATTCTCTGATTCTTTAATAGTGTCATCATGCCTATTGCAACCCATTTGCATTCCACTGCTAGACTGGGATAATCCTATTCGGAAAACAGGGTTCCTCCAATATGCCGTTTAAATGGCGGGGATTTCGCCTAGTGTTCAACCTGTAGGATGTTTTCAATGTCGCTTATAAGTCTTCCGACAAAGTTTGACGACTGTTATCTATCGGCAACAACTGGGGCTGACTAACGTGCCCTTTGAAGCACGGAAAATGTTCTAGGAAGCTGTAGAGCCATGTGCGCTTAAAAATAATTATGACGGCTATAGTTTCCGTGCAGATAGAAACAGTGCTTTCTATATTGCCAAGCTATTAAGTATATTCCTTACATTAAAATAAAATTAAATAAAATAAAAGAGCCTTTATTACTGAGTATTATAAAATATCCTTTAAAACACTTAAGTACACCAATACCTATATACCGACGATGTACTAATCGAATACAGGAATGCTAATTATAAAATCTGTCTCTAAACTCAGTTGGCCTATTGGCAAAGGCCTCCTCTAACTCTTTCCACTGTATTCACTAGGATACTTCTTTCCATTGCATGTTGACATATTGCTAATTGAGCTCTGTGTGAGGTAGTAAGGACACAGTATTCCTTACCTACATTACAATTATAATAAAGAATCGTTAGTGTTTCTTAATATTATTAAGCTTAATCGACACATAACCCTACAGGCCCTGTGATGATTTAGCCAAAGCTCAAGTGAACTATGGGTGACTTTTCTTAATTATAGCGTATCTTGGCACGGTAGTGTTCCCGCCAAGACGAGTCAAACGAGGCGCAAGGGTATTAGGTTTTCTAGAGGCGCTTCGTCGTTTTTTGAACACATAACTTTGGTTTGGATTATGTCAGATAAAAAAATTTATGATTTATATATTTTAACACATTCGAATACAGGAAGTTGCAAGGGCCCTTGTAACGTTGCAAGGGCCCTTGTAACGTTGCAAGGGTCGAAACCTGTTATAGGTACCCCGCTCATCCACCGGGCCAGTATAAAATGTACCTAAATCAACTTATTACCTTACAAGCAAGCTCCCAATGAAAAAAATCACAGAAAAAAAATGCATTGGCGTTTGACGGCGTTATACGCCACAATATTATTCATACTCTCCAATAGATGTCAGGAAGAGTCGTATTTTATCGTATTCCCTGGGACCGCGCCTCTCCAGAAGTCCTGAGACAGACTCAGGTTTTAACCACAAGACTATCCCAGTCAAATGATAAGATTCGCACTGTATATAATAAATAAACACTTCCAAGCAGTGTATTTCATCGCGAGCTTCATTACGATGACAAAATTTTGGTGAGGGGATGAGCTGTCATTGACGGCAATCTTTTTTGTGCTCCACTCCTAGGTACGAGTCTCTTCTCATAATTGGTTAGTCCTGGAGCTTAATCCACAAAGCTGTCTCAATGTGGATTGGTAGAAATAATGTCATTAATGCCAGCGAAATCTTGCAGAAATGGAAGCTCATTTTAAATCATATCATGACGATCTATTGTCGAGACAAGTTTCTACTTTTCATCTTGACTAGTTGCGACATTAATGGAGTCAAACTGATCTGACTGATCGTTTATAGTTTTGGTTTGGCACTATTACAATCAAATTAATATCGATTATAGTTTTGGAATCGCTGGTCCACGGTGATAAAAATATTGTGATATTTAATAGTAGAAGTAAATCTCAAGTGCTCTTTGATCATACCGAAAGGCGCGAGCTTTGTCTAGTTCTGGGCTTCAATGACAGAATACAGGCATCTCAATAAAGTCAATCTCTTGCAGTAGACGATGCGATCTGCGTGCTCACAACACAAAGCGCGTCAAAAACACGACTGAGCGGAACCAAGGCTCAAAAGTGTTGAAATGAGATCTGAGTAGTATTGGGCGAGAGTACGAGATTGAAGACGGAGTCTGGCGCTATAGTTTCGTCCAAACCTAAAGTTCAGAAGAAATGTTTAAAATTAACTCCACGCTGTTCTTATTCCATTATGATAACTTCATGAGTTTTCAAAAGATTATCTTACTTCCTTGAGTTTGAAAGTTGCATCCTAAAAAACTGGTAGACCGAGTCGTTGTGGTATACTTCTACTCTTAGAATTAAGCTTCTACTATTAGTATCTCCACTCAATTGTCTGAGGAAACTCGCACCCACATAGATTCGCAACAAAATTAGTTTAGTTTAGCGGTCAGAGTAGGTCTTCGCAGAAAATTCTATTTGAAATTACAACTTCTAAATGGGGCTAAGTTTAAAAATATCCTTCGAGTTAGAAATCAGGTTGCTCTACTTAGCTAAGGAACGTTCTTTACGACACCGCCTCTTGAACGACCTCTTTGAAAGCTTTATTGTGGTGTTGTATTACGGAAAACTGGCGAACGGTAAACGTAATCGAGTGAGCCAGAGTGAGCCGGTCCAATTAGTATTTCACCAGATTAATTGTGGTCGAGTGCTCGAGTGCTCCGAAGGAGGCGGCGTGTATGCATATTATGTTGTGCAAGGCAGCCGGCATGCACGACGCTGGGCTCTCGTTATACCGCCCGAGCTTTCCATCTGGAAGCTCTATCGCCCAAGGACCGCACCCGAATCGTGACATCGATTAGACGCGAGCGGCGCACGGTAATCGAGTAATACGGTTACGAAACTATAAAATATTGTGGAGTTAAGTTACGTTACGTAGGTATTCAAGTTGCGAATTGTCCACTCGCCGCGCGAGCGTTCTCAAAGACTCGCTTCGTGCCTCACTCAGTGCCGCGCCGACTGTCGCGCGGAACGTTCGTGTTACGTGATCACCTCGCGCCCTACGTGCACCCTGTGCAGTCTGTGCACCTGTGCCGTGTTGTTCTGTAAGCACGTAAACATACTTAACCGACGTGACAAGTGCACCAAAGTGAGATCGGAACGTCGTATGCGTGCGTATTGCGAACGCTTTACCGAGTGACAGTTGCATTCTGCAGGTGCTTGGTTCTTTATTAATTGAAAAGTGATTGTAATGTGGTCACGGCCGCGGCTCACATGTCCGGCCCAGTTTTCACGATCGTTGCCTCCGTCTTAGAATTCCACTAGTTGCTTTGTTTGTTGGTAAATCCGGCGACGGCGAGCGTTCGGTCGCTGCTGTCTTCGTCTCATGCACTTGTTGATTTACCTGCTGTGGATTCTTCGACGTTTAAACCGAGCTCTGTCTTAACTGACACGGTTTGATTACACGTATTTACGCATCAACTATACATCATTACATACAAACAAGTCATTGAGCCATTTGCCGTCTGTGAAGATAGAAACCGGTCATTAGAAATTGTTGCGCTCGAACTAATTTTAAAAACTATCAGAAAATCTGATGTTGCAATGATGTTCGATATGGATACGTTGCTGCCAGTTTTGACGCTGATGCTGTAAAAATATGGCTAAATGCTCTTTATAGCATGTTTTGAAACTCGTATCGCTCGACTGGAGAATGTTTTGTTATCAGCGGCAGTTTTAATTAAACTGGCTAACGAATGTCAGATGATGCGATGATTTGTCGCCGGAACAAAATGAATCGCTTTGGGTTACCTGCCTACGTTTTGATAAATGGTATACGTCGTTTCATTTAATCGTTTCCATATATACAGCGAAATCTCGGTGATACATGCCAATTGCCAGTGTCACACTCGATAGAACATACATACATACAACTCATTTCTTCACTGAGGACTAATAACAGTTTGATATCAGGTAGGTATCTACATGATTTTTATTGTAAAGGAAGTTTTTAGTCACATTTTTTATGTTTATAGCTGAATGGGATCAAAAATAAACACTACAAATAAAAGAAGGTACCTATAGGTAATTTTCCCAAAACAAAAACATTAGTCATCAAATCTTTTTCTACCTCTGTGGTGCCTTTTTCTACAAAATCTTTTTAATCAGGGTTTAGTGTATAGCATCGCCTTCATGACTAATGTTGATACACTTTATCAACCAGATCCTAACATTTTCGAGAAACAGTAAGTTTATAGCTGAATGGGATCAAAAATAAACACTACAAATAAAAGAAGGTACCTATAGGTAATTTTCCCAAAACAAAAACATTAGTCATCAAATCTTTTTCTACTTCTGTGGTGCCTTTTTCTACAAAATCTTTTTAATCAGGGTTTAATGTATAGCATCGCCTTCAAGACTAATGTTGATACACTTTATCAACCAGATCCTAAAATTTTCGAGAAACAGTAAGTCAAATTCCAGCACGATAATAATACGTCGTGAATGGATTGTACTTTTGAGAATCTGCGTCTTAAATTTCAAGGAAAACCATTTACGAACGTTCAATTTCGGCGCTAGTCGTTTTGTTTTGTTTGTCTTTGCCCCGGAAGAATTCAATAGACCAGGTATCTCATGTCATTTACATTGTTGATATTGGGTGTCAATCTGTGTCGTAAACAGCTTTTTGAGTATCAATCTCAGCTGGTGATATCGAATTTCTCGTGTTGCTATGAAAACGATGCCAGTTATCGCAATTACAGGTTCTAGCCAGCGCAGTTTAAGATGAAGCTAGATGTAGATTATAAACATTTTAGGCGATCGCATTGTAGATGTCTCTCAAAACAACTATTCTTTCTCCGTGACAGTGTTTTAATTTCATTACGACAATAATTGCAGGCAGCGGTCCGACTTCCTTGTGATGTCGTGTCTTATTACTCTCGTTAGATCCACAACATTAACGTATGTTTAAGTTCTTTTAATATCATACACGAGCATATCCGGTGTTTTATGATTAAGTAAAGTAAGAGTAGGTACTAGCATAAAGTGTTTACTTGCATCATTTTTCCGCGGTCTTGATTTATAAGCAGAAATATTTTAGCGGATTTTAGAAAGATTTAGTCCTAGTAGTACTTAGTAAAAGTAAAGATATTTAACCAAAGCATTTAATTAGTTATGTAAACAAATAAAATGTAGATTGGTAAAAGGGAACAACAACCTATCACTTAAACTAAAAGATGCTGAATTTTGTATGTTCAAATTTAAAGATAAATTAATTATCAAAGAAACTTGTACCCTGACGACAATTATTAGCATTATTAACCTAAACTTCTGAACATCTTCCATAATGGCCTAATATAAGCTCTGAAATACAAAGTGTCAAGAGATATTAAAACGAATTTAGGAGCTTAAAACATTAAGCTTAGAATGACCTAAATTTAAATTAACTTAGTGAAGATCAATACAAACACAATGAATAATTACAGAGTTTTTCTTATCCTAATTAATATTTTTTCACGAGTTCTAGCAGAAAATTGTGACGTTTAAGATGGACATGGGATTCGCGTCTTTTATCCTTTCAACTCGTTATCCATCTAATACTCTAGGACACCATAATGAATCTTACCAACTTCTCGTTCCAAACTAATTTGGTTAGAAGTTACACGAATTAACAAGCGAATGTCGTCAGACCCTTGTTCGGAGAGACATCATTTGTTATTAGCTTTACTCGGTTTGCTATGTCACAAAGCACCCACTTTTTAGATCTTTTGCCATTCATTGTCAAGTGATGGCAAAATATTATTTTCTTTTTTTTCAACATATACCTAGGGCTAAACTAAAATGTCTTTCTATCATGCCCCACATTTTTACCTTAATCATATTTTCTTCTTTTTATGATAGTAGTATTTTTTAGATAAATTAGCTCAAAATTTTAGTATTGTAGGTATATTACTCGTGTGGACAAATAAAATTATACTCCGTAATAAGAAAATATTTAGGTAAATATTAGGTAGGTATAGAACGATTTAGTATTATCAATTCGTGTGAATACGTAAATTAATCTAAGCTATTTATAACACTGTCAAGCGAGTCTACATACGAGTATATCACGACAATATCAGATTTTATTTTCTGCATCATTGGCTCATAGCCGGTCGAATAACTTGTAAAAAGTGTGCTTAGAGATTATACTTGTTACAAGATTCGTAACGATTCTAATAAACCACAAGCGATTTTGTCGTTAATTAGGTCAGTAAGATTTTAAAAAGCTTAAGGAACTACTCTCAAAGA
The DNA here is from genome assembly GCA_911387765.1 of Pyrgus malvae. NCBI lineage: Eukaryota > Metazoa > Arthropoda > Insecta > Lepidoptera > Hesperiidae > Pyrgus > Pyrgus malvae. The sequence continues at coordinate 27,131,682 of OU426950.1, read as the reverse complement.
GATTTATAAATTACTTGGCTATACTAGCCTAAGCGATTTTATAATATTGATACAATTTTAGCTATATTTTCCTTAACGAATATGAAATTATGAACTCATTTAGTAGATTACGTAGCTTGAGTAATAACATTGCTTATGACATGCTTGCTCATCATCATCATCATCGTTTTATTCGGGGGGTGTATTATGAAATTTTGATTTTAGTTTGATAAAGTAGTGTTGGGAATGTTGGGATATATCACAGACTTACTGAGTCTGAGATAATCCTAATTTATGATCGGTGCAATATGTGTGTTGGAATAAAAAACGTCGCTCGGTCTCGCGTCATTTTTCCTTATTTGGCCTCGCTTGTATGGAATCAAGTTTGTTATCGCAATTTTTATTATTTCATAATGGTCTGCCTCGTAATGTTACTGTGCTAAAGCGGCGTTAGAGTAATGATTTTCTGTTGATTAGTCGCGTTACTGTTCGATCACGTGTTTTGTTTGTTTGCGGACACTGCTTTGCATCAGTACGCCATGTTCATCAAATTGGTACGAGTTACGTACTTGGGTATGTATGCTGTTAAAGAGAAACGGTTTTAGGGCTGTATTACGTAATAATCAGATTATTCAGTTACCGAAATATAATGACATTCAAATCGAAGGCCAGAGAAATCTTGATAAAGAGAATATTATCCAGTCCACAAAAGTATCAAAGCCGGAAATTTTCCTCCAAACACTTTTTATACATACAAATGTTCTTTTTACTCGATTTGTGGGTCATTGTCGGTAATTTGTTGATTAACCAACGTCGACGGGCGGTCTGGTGAAACGTCCCCACCTTGCATTGGCTGATGCAAGATGCCTAAGGCTTGACTCATAGAATGCATTTGATTGTATGAAGCACCTGAAGGCACTGAAGACTTTGAAGAATTCATTTTGATTGGAATTATTTTAAGTAGCGGTAGTTCGATTAAATCTTTTGCATTTTTACGATTTACGCACTTAAACCACAACGTGAACACTTCAAGAAATGTCTAAAAAGAAACTATTATGCTAAGAGGTTGAAAATTTGACTCAACTCGTCAGAAGTAAAACAAGAATTTTCAGTATAGAAGCAAAGAAGTAGATACAGTAAATACGAACGTAGCCTGAAAAGCAAATAATAAAGGTTAGGTTTTCGGTGAAGCTCCAGCGAAGCTTGGTTGACCTTTGCGAATATCCTTTCGATCGAGAGGGCGCTACAGACGTCACACAGAGATACAAAAATGAGCGGAACGGAATCATTCGTTTTATTAATTAATGTTTTATGACTGTTCAATTTGTTTTTTATTACATATACAAACGATGACTTTAAATATACAATAAGAGCTGATGAAGAAAAACAGAAAAACTATTGTTTTTTTAATTCTATTGTTTATTGTGGATCATCACTTTTCTGTTCATCCATCACACTCCTTACTCGCAGAAAAATCATGTTAAAAAGTTTCATAATGGTCTATTTGATAACTTATACATTTTGCGTTACTCAGCGAAAAAGTTAGCAACTAAGATAAAAAAATATGAATATCAATAAGGAAGCAGGTAATGTTATGGTAATGGTAGTTTCAAACTCACATTAAAATTGTTAAGCAAGTTTTTAGAATACTAACTTGTGTCAAAAAATTTAAGGTTTATTGATTTATTTGTCTGTTTTTGAAAGTAAGTAGCTAATGAGTTACTCAATAGATTGCATTACTTAATGCAATATTGATAAAATTTACGCAAATTTATTTATGACGACCATTGAGTTTTTGATTTGAAATTCAAGATAAAATTAGCAGCTATGTAAAGTAATGATAATATAACATTATTATTGAATTTAGAATGATGAAAAGTGAGTGTAGTTACTAAAGCTATGATGGCGCTATCTTGGGTTAAGTAAATGTTAAGGTCTAAATGTTAGCCTTCTTCTATTTAGCAATCCTACAATAATTATTATATGGACAGATATATATGGTTTTTGTCTATATTTTAGTTTATTGTTACTTAAACTCTTGTTGTTGTTAGATTATAATAATAATAATAAAACTTTATTTCAGACGTTAGATACCGCGCGTTCCCCGTACAGTCCATATGTTGTTAGTATGTTAGTTATAAATATTATTTGCTTAAGTTTAAAGGAATAAAATCACTTATTGCTTATTTTGTAAACTGCCATGATGCAATATAGGTAGGTAAACTCGTAAAACATTTTCTGGAATATTTTACTCCTGTTCTTTAATTTGCATTTACTTATTAATGTATATCATCTTTTGGAAATTCATTATTGCACGTCTCATAACTCATAACGCGAAGCGTTTGAGGTAGTGCACTACTCTCAACTAGCTAGAAAATGTGCTTTTCTTGAACTTTGGTTGCCTCTTATCTATGTATTTTGCACCGATTCTTTCACATGAGCACACCGATATGCAGATGAACTATTAATTTAACAATAGGAAACTAATAAATGAACATTTATTGTGTTTTATATAATTAAAAAACTGATTGAAAAAAATCTTCTATGGACGTCCGTGTTTCTGTGCGTATAGATCCCGTATGTGGCACTTGTGGCAGTGATAATGTCCGTAACCCCATTCAGAATTGTTTCCCCTGATCTGGTATTGAAAATGGCAGTTTAATTTAGTATTGTTTAATTAATATTGATAAATAAAAAATCCCAATTTTTTTAATTTCTCTTACGCTTCGTTATACTTAGGAATAGAACCCTTTCACTTTTCATCACTTTTAAAAAAAATATCGACTGTTCTTCATAGTTTTAGTATATCTATATATTATTCAATTTTATTTTGAAGGATAAGATTACGAGGCGTGCACTTTCGGATTTTCCAAACAATTAAACATTGCTATCTTATACCTACATCATCTTTTGTATAAGGCAACCATAAGGTTTCTTGGCTGCTGGACCGTGGATCTCTGCGCTATATTTTGCAGGCAGTTTTCCTATCAGACTTCGCTTCTGTAATGTCAAGATACTGTTTTAAATATTTTGCTTACGATTTCAGTTGGTAACAATGATTACAAGTTGTTTTTGCTAGCACGTGTTGACCTCAAATTGTACATTTGTGCATTTGTGACTTTTTGTACCATTGCAATCTTGTCGATTTACCGCGGCGCGACGGATGATTTACGAAATAATATAAATTTTCGTAGCAATCATGCTGAATATCAAAATAGTTCTTTTGGTATCTGATATAATAGTTCGTCTGAATTTGTATTCAGTATATACAAATTCATTAATTCAAACTTCAATTCAATTATTTAAATTTATGTCATTGAAGTACTTACTTTGTATGTTTTATCTCGTACAACTCTCTACTCAACTACTAAATCGATTTTGATGAAATAAGCGTGTAAATTAGTTCAACTTGAAAGACTTACTTTTTAGACAATAATGTTTTAAACGCGGACAATGTCGCAGTTAGACTTGAAAGTAAGTTTAATTCTTTATAATTAGCGGCCGCCCGCGACTTAGTCCGAGTAGACTTTAGTTTTTGCCCCTATAGCTAAATATATGTATACCTCAATAAATGGACTATTTAACACACAAAAAAATTTTCAATTCGTATCAATAGTTCCTGAGATTAGCTCGTTCAAATTCAAACAGATTCTTCAGCTTTATATTATATAGATCTATGATATTTGTATGTGTGAGTTGACTATGTTGTCTCAAATGTTAAAACTAATTTCTCATAATAGTGTAGATATTGTGTATTCGTACTGTTCAGTTTAAGTGTATTAATTGGTACCGAACTACTAATTAATGTATTCAAATAACATTATTCAACCAACCATGTCTAGCGGCGGATCTCAATTTAGCTAGTGAGCATGAAGCGTGGTGGATTATAAACTGTATGTCAGATTAATGTCACATGAATGTCAAAGATGCTTCTCACAGTAATAATATCGATACCGAAGTTCGTACGTCAGTTTTGGCGGGAAGTCGAAAAGGACATATTGAGCTCTTGTTTTATTTTCATTTTCTTGGTGTATTTTTGAGTTATATCGGATAAAGTTGATGGCATTTTGTTTGATATAGGTTAATTTTAGTGCACGAGTGTTGTGAATTAAAATAACAGTGCGAAAATGGGTTTTTTCGGCTTGCCTCCAAAATTCCATTGGTCTAGTTCTGGTAAAGAAGCCTTCGCTTTACTTGAATGTCTGACTGACCTGACTGACTGATTACTGACGACTGACTTTAGCTATCATTACTCGTTCAGTTTCACCGAAACTGGCAAAAACGTGATGTAAAAATTATACTTGACGCTGGCAATATGCAGAGTTTACGACGCCATTATTGAAGAAAAAAAAGTTCGTACGTCAGTGTGAAACGTCTTACAGAAATGGAGCAAATTTTAAACTTGGAATTGCATGAGACTATCATACGTAATAGTGCAAAATAATACAAAATAGAGATTGAAGAATGCCTACTACTATGCCATTTTAATGGATTCCTATGCTAATTGGAGTTGTTTAGTTGGAGATTTATCAGTAGCCAAGTCCAATGTTATTGTAATCGTAATTATTACTATGTTGATGAGTAGAGATGAATCTTGTTCAGAAATAGTCAAAATTCGTTGTTTTCGTGGATCACCGCATTAAAATTACAATTTTTAATATGAAATATGTTACATTTCTTATAATTTACTTCTACGCCTTGGGACAGGATACCGGGTTATGTGGGATTTGTATCGCACTAAGACCCCCTCTGACTGAAAAAAATCCCCTCGGTGGCCTGCCTCAGCGTTTGGGGAGGACTCCGGGATCTCCAGTGGAACGCACCGGTGTCCTCCACGCGCGGCGCCCCAGAACGAGCCCAATCTTCGGGAGAACAGATGTTCTCTCCTGCACAATCCAATACACACGGGGCGGCGTGCGGCCACGCACACACCGCCGTCCTTCCCGGGACTGCTGGCTGGACGGGTCGAGCTCCCACTCACACCGCCCGCAACCACCGACGCCGACTTTTAGTCGCGTCTTACGTTCAGGCAGGGAATATCATAGCTTTATTCTTAATCCCGAAGTAACTGGGGCTGCTACATAAGACATTGTAGGTATTTAGTATTTTTTACTAGGCATAATTTTTTTGTCCGGCCAAAAATACAATAAAAAATACTGTTCTTAATTCCGGAGATCATAATATCGGAACTAAATCGAATTAATTGAGTAATCATAATCAAAATGCAGGCAATTATTTATTATCCACGCTTGAACTAATACTAATTGAATATTCATATTCAATATTTACCACCAGCATAAACTTTCATACCATTTGCTCACCGCTATGTAGCAATAGAAAATTGTTCCAGAAATGTCATCTTGAACCAATCGCAGCGAAGAACAGATTAAATATAATGTGCGTAGCATAGACTACAAATTCATATAGATTTATGAAAGCGGAATAGTTCTGAAGTAATAATAGAGCTTAATGTTAAATAACTTTCATTACATCATACAGTTAAATTATAAGGAAGATGAATGTAGATATCGTAGTTTTCGAGTTCACTTTGTAGGTCCTACCTGCTATACTAGAGCCATTGATCTAAATATGTAGGTAATAAATAATAAATAACGCTTGACACTCATAGACACACAGTAGGTTATATATACCCTGTGTCGTGGTTACCATGGACACATACAAAGACAGAAACACAAACACCCAGACCGAGAGCAGATAAAACTCATCATTAAAATTTCTGTTTCGCCGGGAATCGAACACGGGACCCTTCTATTGGCAGTCTGGCATGGTGACCATTGCGCCACGCAGGTCGTCAATGTTTTGAATATGAAATTAGTCTTTCAAATTATGTGCCAATAACTTCTGCTTGTCTTTCCCGTAACTAGGAAGGGCTGAAGCTTAGTCACTGTAGCTTCAGGATTAAGATTTTATTGTTTTATTGGATTAACATTGCTCCAACGAGAAGTGGTAAAGATGAAGCCATAATCAGTAATAAGACCATGTCATTCATAATCAGTAATAATACCTAAGATAAGGTTTGAGATCTATTTACATCATGGGTCTTCAGCTCAACGTGCCCTTTGAAACAGGAATACGCACATTTGTTAGTAATGGTAACCTACCTAACTTCTGACCGCGTTATGCTGATCTAGAAAATTAAAGAATCCTTGTTCGTACTACGCTAGTAATTTAGTACGTAGGATTGTCTTTGACTTGAATACGAGTATAATGTTGCTGTGTTATTATACTACGTACAATTCGGGTAACTTTGAACATTTTTTACATTATTTTTATTGTTAAAACTGATTTCTATTTATGACACCTTTATTTTATTGAATGAATAGTGTTCTTTTGAGTTGTTTTTGCTGTCTAACAAAATAAATTTGCGGATGAAACAACAGAACTACCCATAATTTCCCCTAAAACTCGAATTCAAAGTTATCATGAGTTTTGGGTAACTTTGAATAATTTTTTTTTAGAATGTAAAAACCTTTACTATCCGAATATTTTAAGATTTAGGTAAAATAAAAAGAAGGTATTATTAAATTTAAAAACCTAATCTATAATAATGACATCTACACTCACGTACAAAAGTAACAAATAGCTTGGTCTTGCCATATGAATCAAAGTGGATTAGTTTGATGGAAAAAAAAAAACGCAACTTTTTTATAGTTATATATTAATTCAAGATAAAGTAGGAAAGTAATGTGCAACAAAATATATTCTATATTTATTAGGCTATTGTATGAGATCAAAACCATAAATACTAGGAACATTTTCTTAAACAAAAACAAAAATTAAAGTCATTCACCCCACTCCATGAATATAATGTCATCATCAATATAAATTTTAGCACCTTTTTTTGATAACTGGGCTTCTTTTAAAATACTTATTACATTGGCCTCATCTGTTTGACATATGTCAGCTAAGGCCAAGACCAACCTCCTAAAATATTTTTTTGAAGCGCTGAGACTTGCATGGGTCTAACCTTTTGTATTCTTCCGGGAAACAAACTACCCTCTTTTGTAAAGACACAATATGAACCCTCTTTTATTTTTTCCATATCTCCCTTGCCTGCACACTTCTCAGTCGTTACAACCTGTAAATCTCCACTTGTCTCATCTACTATAAAATAAAATATTCTTCTATAATTTCTTCGTCCACTGAAATCACTTCGCTACCTTTATCTAACTCAGCTCTTTCTTCATTTACAATTTCCATTTCCTGGCTGTCTTCTGTTACACCTTGATTTTCTAAAGTGTTGCTTACTTTACCGGCAGATATCTTGGTAAAATTAGGAGAAAGAGATTGGTGAACTAAAGCTTCTACTTCTATTATATCTCTTCCTACGTCTTGAGACTCATTTTCACAATATTTTTCAGAACTCATATCTTCTACTACTCTATTAATCTTGTCTTTCTGAAAATCTTTATTTTTCTCCTCTTCTTTGTCTTTGGTAAACTTCTTTATTTTGTTCTTAGAACCTGGGAGTTGTCCTCGTTTCTTCGGTAGCGCAAAGTTTTCATCTCCTTTTTGTCCTTTACGTTTATTCGTCTTGTCTCTGTCTTCATAATATTTCTCGACCTCTTCAGCCGAAACACTTTTCCCCGACGTGACAGGTAATTGAAATCTTGCTCCTTTCTTCACATTCAAGTCACCTTTTCTTATTTCTTCTATGAAGTTAATAAAACTTATGCTTACAGAATCGCAAACATTTGGCTGAGACGTGTACGTTGGTAGTTTGTTCAAAACTGTAGAAGGTAAAAGTGGTTGCAAGCCACAGCTCTGAAATCCGGCTTTTACATTATCAGATGACGTACTTTCAATGTTATCTAGGCACTTTTTGAATAGCTGGGCAAAGAGATACTTTGGCAGTGCTTGTACCTTTTTTCCTCTTCTAGTCTGACGATAATCAGAACATTTCTCCAGGTAGTTTTGAGGCCAGAGAAGTAACCCACATCTAGTGGTTGTAACAGGTGGGTCGAATTTGACTTGTACGTTGTAATAGTTTCTTCATCTTTACTAAAAGTAACAGGTTTACCAACTGGTTTATTATGTTTACCTTTCAATTTGTAAAAAGGGTCACCGCGGGTATTTTGTAAAATTTAGAAGCATCGAGCCTAGACATTGCGCCAGAACGTATTTTACTAAGGGCTGCTTCGAGTTTTTCAGGGGTATAGTTACTTTTTATGCCATACTTTCTAATGCTGGGGTTCACTTTGTGAGTTTTTCGAGGCATATTTTGCAATATAACTGTAAAAGGGAAAATTTAAATCAGAACCGAGCAACATTATGTAAGTATTCAAAGTAACCGAAAGCAATATTTTTATGATTCGGGTAACTTTAAACCATTCAATGTTACCCAAATTACTTACATATTAATCGTCGTCAAAACTTCACACATTTTTACGCAATATTCAACATTTAATACGATTAACGATTTGAAAATAATAATATTTAAACTACATTTTAAACATAAACACCAAAACATACCTGTTTACTACAAGTTTTGTATATTTAATTACGATTTCAAATCAGAGCTCAAAAACTTCCAACAACTTCACCACGGAAAAGGCGGGAATTTTCAGAATTATGGCATTGACAGTTTATTTATTTTAATTTCATTTGGTACAAAAACATTTTGGCAATCCATTTTACACAATTATTATATTGAAACATCAAAAAGTTTCGATGTAATAAATTGTTAAATCTTTTTTCCAACTTTGTTCAAAGTTAAACGTCAATTCAAAGTTACCCGGAATGACTGTATATAAATTGCTGCAGTCCAGATAAGTTTCTAAATTTATTTTGAGCTAAATTTATATTAGGTACTACTTAAAGGGATTTAAGAGTTCTTTTAAAGAAAAACTAACTTTTAACTATAACTGTGGAGAAGTAGGTAGTATATTTTTAATGATAGCTTTGGATGGAAATATACAAAGTGAAGAAAAAATTATTTAAGTATGATATTTTAACTAATAAGTTAACGTCATAACAATAATTAAAGTTACTGTAACTTAAACAACACCAACAGACACTACAGTAACAAGCTAATATTTACACAAGTTTAATTGTGTTGATAGATTGCAATTGTTTTATGTCAGTTCAACGACCTTAGCCTAAAAAAGAGATGTTTCTAAAATTAGTAAATAAAGCGTTCTTCAATTACTGAAATAACAGACTTAGACACATTAAAAATTGTACGTTACCTCGCCAAAAATTGTAGATAAACCTCGTAATACAACTGAAATGAAAGGAAAAAACTCAAAGAGAACATTGTGAAGACGTATACATTATAGTAATTTAGACCTCTCACAATTCCTTTTAGAATCACGTAACAGTCGAGATACAATCTTTTGCGAACATCAAGATGTAAAGATTAAGCTTTTTGAAAAAGAAACAACAAAAGACCGATGTAGGAAGTTTGGGCTGCCATTTTTTTTAACTTTGTGCAAGAACCCGCTTACATAAACTGTAATACCGTCCCTTATGCATGTTAAACCCTGATTTAATTCAAAGGTACCACGTAAATATAATAAACAATGAAATAAAATAAAAATTCTGATGGCAATGATTAAACTTTACCTTGTTGTTTTCTCGACGTCTCCCCGTAATTAAATGTCAATTTGTTCAAAGCCTTACAAACATTCCAAGCAAACAAAGTATTAGGGAATTTCTGTAGTTATTCTTCAGGAAAAGACATTTCGATGGGCATCGCGTCAAAGAAAAGCCGATTACTCCCTCTGATAAGAATAACGAATTGCTGAAAGATTCAGTATCCTTGGAAGAATAGTTTTTCTTACCTTTAGTAGTTCTTTTGTTATTTTTACCACAATATGTGCTTGGAGCATTGAGTCTTTAAAGACTAGTAAGGTAATAGAACGTGTATGGAAGTTACTTACTTACCAGTCAGATAAGCCAGTAAGGCTTCTGAGTTCTTGGAATTTCATTTCATTTTAGTTTTCATTGAGAAATAGTGGTTGGTACAGACTGTACCTTTTATAATATTTGGTCTGTACCGTACAGACTTGCAATTTTGATATTATATTTGACCTTATTTTGATGAAACCAGTACTGTTTCCCAAGTTGGAATATATAAAATCAAATAACAAAATAATAGTCAAACCACGCCACTACTTTGGGAGGAATTCGTGTACATAAATATTTACATACATACATACAAACTAACAAAAATCTATTGTTAAAATAAAGGAGTTCCGAAATTGTTACATACATAAGAGTCAAACTGATAACCTCCTTCTTTGAAGTCCCTTAATATAAAAAGGCTTTTGAAAACCAAACGAATAACGAAATAATTTTCCTCGTCACATTTTTTCCGCTAAACCAATCACTTGGTTTATTGAAGGAATCTAAAAATAGACAAAAGAGTACTTGGAGCGCAGATTAAAAAATTCAATTACTTTGTTGCAGCTTGCAATGCAATAGATTTAAATGACACTTGCTTGTGGCTATGAGTCATGTTAGCTTTAGGTGTTTGTAATCCCGACCTATCTCAACAGATTCTATTTTAATTAGGAAGTATTGAATAATTAGTAGGTACTAGTCAGTCATGAGACAAGGTTTCTTCCATAGGTGGTAATTCGCAATCACGTATCGGATAAGTGAGTTTTGCGTCTTAGGACAAACACCATTTTGATTTTATGATGCAAATGATTGTTCCGTTTACTATGTACCTATGTCATGGCTGCGTAATTGGTTTTGTTATTGATATTCAGGAGAATGAGATTGTTATTTATGGTGAAGTACCTAAATGATGATATTAACGGTGTAGAATCAAGTATGATCGTATTTAACAATGAACTTAATTTAACTACGGTGCTTAATTAAAATGTCGTTCTTATATGATTAGGCTGCTCTGATAGAATAAGCGTGGCTAATTTGTTTATTAAGTAATAAAAAGCTCAGTGAAATAAAAAAATATAAGTACAGGAAACGTCGAAATGCGTTCTTACTTTCATACTTATTATTTTTTTGTTTACAGACTCAACTCTCTGGCAGATTCTTAGTCTGTAGCTCGAAAATCTTTTTTAAATACAACGTTTAAAATCACCATAATTATACGAAAAACTTAAATAACAATGATCGTCCTAAATCAATCGTCTTCAATATTACTACTTTTGTGTAATTATAATTTTTAGTTGTTATTTCAGACGCGTTTTTCTTATTGTACGTACTAAATTTCAACGTAGAATTTCACGTCCAGTCTTTTGGTACACACCTTAGAACTAATACAAATGTCTATAAAAGATGAAGGTAGAAATTCGAGGAATCTTGCATTGACGACAAAATGAAGACGTAAGACACAAAGAGCATTTCCAATAAATTGTAGTCGGTATTCTAGTTGACTGGGCTATTTGACGCATTATATAGCAATTTCGTTTATTGACACACATTGTATATATTTTTTTTAAATATAGGCATTAATAAGATTTCAGGTAATATTTAAATGGAATCTTATTGTAATATCATAATCGTAATATCTCTTGCATGGCAATAAAGTGTACAGATTTTAAATTTAACGGTCTGACTGTGTAATAAATCGTAAATAGTAGGGATGATTTTTACAATATAAGTACGCCTCTAATACGAAATATCACGACAGATCTATTGGAATCTGATAACTGTATATTAACTGTATATTAATGTAAATTTATGTCTACAAATTCTTTATTTGTCGTATCTCGTCGTGTTACAGTACAGTGTACATTGCAAACCGCAAACGGTGGTTACCCAAAATCCAACGGCTTCTATTGGCTCCAATAAGCTCCAATATACTTAGTGTAGCCCGCGGTTTCATAACGTGAGATATTGGATGTAGTTTGCTACATAACATTACGTGTAGTGTTCTGTACCTTGCGGCCAAACCAAAACATTTAAATGTCAGATGTGAACTGCTCAATCGCTGACATTGGCTACGATATATCCAACGTAAGCTTTATTATTATTTTAACTGATATTGTCCGCGGTTTCTTCCGCAATAGAAAGAAACATTACTATGAAGTCCCTAGATGGCAGAGAGAGAGAGGTGGAGGCAAAGGGAGAGGGAGAGGGAGGTCTTAATACTTGCCGTGGAACACAGAACACAGCACCCCAAGTTTTCGCTTTTCACTTTATAGCCGTATGGATTTTCCCAAAATGTTAAATATATTTTCACAATATATTTAACATTTTGTAACAGAAATGATGATAATTATTTATTAGTGAGATGAGTTAAATAAAGTAAATTGAATCATTTATTGGTTTTCCACACAAGCAGTCAATCCTTCTTTGACCCGTTTAGGGGTATAATATTATGTAGAATTAGAGAATAAAATTAGAAAATAAAAGTTACTTACCGTTGTAATTGCGTTTCTGATTTCAGTAGTGTAGGCCTTGCGATGATAAATAAGTCCGTTAGAGTCGGGCACAATCATAACGTAAACAAACGCATTTCTGACGAAGTCAATTAGGCACATGATCATATAAACCTATCAATCTAAATAAGTCTGCTTGAATTATCTCTGTAGTCGTTAGTTTGGTTACCCTTGGAGCTGATGATCGTTTCATATTATGAGTCTCGGATTGTTTTTAACACATATCTAGAGGTTTTAATTCGATCCATCGTCCAAGCCAGATGGATCAATAAGCATAATTAGTTAATCTTGTTCGGTATTCTTTTCTATATTGAATCGCACATTGTCAAATTTAATATTTTCTCTCTTGATGGTGTCTCAGACTAAAATAGTAACAAGTTCTTTTGCCTTTAACTCTATTGTTTTAGTTGATCATTGTCAGTCAGTGTTAATGTGTGGACTACGTGGACCCGAATTGTTGAGGCTTTACTTTCTTGTTAGACTTTTCAAAACTTATTCTGTTATGTTATGACTTATCACCATTATCAGGTTGACAGTGCGTCGAGGTCCCAGATGACAAAGCGACAGGAGCGGGTATTTCAAGGCCGTTCGCTTTTCTTGACATTATTCTGATCTATGGCTTGTTGGGCGTGGAAGCCGGCTTAGCCACTGAGATTGTCTGAGATATACGACGCCACTCTGTACAGGTATATAGATTTTTAAAGTTATTGCCTTGTTTTGTAAGTTTTAAATAAGATAAAAAATTAACAAATAAGATAAAACATACAAACAATAGCACTTAGTGTTCGTAAAACTAAGTAATTTCCAGTTAGGTATTACGTACTCGATCTAGGCAATGCATAACTACTAACACTCCTAACCACTTATTGTTGGCGACCACTCTCGACGTTATCTAAATATTGTTGCAAGATATATCACATCTTCACTTGATATAATTCGCGTCCGTTCACCTTTCCAACTGCGATTCTTATTGAATCAGGCTCTGCTGTCAGGACTGCCACTATACGGTTTTGTGTTTCTTTTTTCTTTGCGATTACCTACTACTTTATCATAATGTGTCTGGTAGATTTTTGGAGGCAACCCAAAATTTGTACTGTTATTTTATTTCACTACAATCTTTGTTGCCAAAAAGCCATGGTTTCTTCTAAATTTAAGTCAGTAACTGACCTAGATCCACTTTGAAGTGGCGTCCCAGCCTATTTCATGATAGTATTTTTGTTTTAGTATTTAGTGCGTTCAAATAGTAAAATCCTGTTAAATTTTGTTCAATGCTTTCCTTTGTGTAACTTAAGGATTCAGAAGAGAACAATAAACAGTCAAAAAAGTTTTTAGTATCTCTGTTTTGTCTGTTAACAGATACTTGTCATCTTTTATGTGGTATCTGGCTATTGACAAGCATTTAAATGTAAATGTATTACACTAGCTATCCGCCCGCGACTTCGCCTGCGTAGACTACCTGCATATTTTTCCTGGGTAAAAAGGAGCCTATGTCAATCTCTTCAGCCTTCCAACTATCTCTATACAAAAATCTGATCAATCTGTTACACCGTTGCAATATGAGCGATGTACAAACAAACAAATACTTTGACATGTCACCCTTCGTTAGGTAACAACTTTAATAATGCAACACAGTGCCAAGCTCATAAATTTTTATTAATATAAAAATTGTATGGTCACAAGTTGAGTTATTTTACTAGTTAGTACCTTAATGACGGCAGGCGCGGTCCCAGCCCTTCTGGTACAGGGGACATCCCCACCCCCCTTCCCCAAATCCATCAGTCATGCGTAGAGGAAGGCAAAATAAATATGACATACATAGAAGCTTGTGTAAGCCCTACCCACAGATCACTTTATCGCAAGCATTGCGCGTTGCGTTGCGAGCAATAATGCAACTCTATCTGTTACTCCTGGATCGCGGGAAACGCGAATCATTTAATATACTTATTGCGATATTTGCAAAAATGTTTCCATATCTTTTTATTTACGATGAAATATTTTACTGATTTCATTGAGAATTTAGAGAATGAAAAAGATAATTTAGAGAAACTTTTGAATTACTCAAAAACTACGATACGTACCTACCCCATTTTAAAAATATTACGCGGACGGAGGAATATGTAAAAGTGAATAAACTTGAACTTCCATATTGAGGAGTTCAGAATTCAAATATTTCTTTATAATGTTTAATATTTTTTTATACCTAATGTAACGAAAATACATAGAATGTGTAAAATAAAGATTACACATAACACATCAGAGCAGAGGTACCTATTTATTTATTTTGTGTCAGAGGCATAAATCGATCCACACTACTATGCGTTTCACGGTGAAAAAAGGATGACATGATGTTTAATTTTTTTGTTCGGTATTGGTATTACACGATAGGTCTCATGCAGGCATGCCAGTGTCAAGTAAAATTATTGCAAACGGTTTATTGAGCTAAGCTAGGTCCTTATGCCGGGGGAATTACAAATTTCGGCCTTTGGGCGAACACTAGTTTTAATAAATGTGTCTGGATAATATTATAGTTTAGAAGAAAGACTTCTAGGTACGCTACAAGACTGGCTCTTTAGTAGAAAAACACGCACTAAGTTACGGTAAATTGTCCACGACCCATTAATCGTCTGCTAGCCACCGAGACGCTTACTACAAGAATGTTCAATTTTTTTTCAACCTTTTTTATGTCCCACTGCCGGGCACAGGTCTCCTACTCACAAGTGAGAGGGATTTAGGCCATAGTCCACCACGCTGGCCAAGTGGGTATTGGTGGACGTCATGCTTTCGAGAAATTATGAATTTCTCTCAGGCATGCACGGCGATGGGGAACATCGTAATCAATTAAACATCACGATATTTTCCATCACCGTGGAGCAGCGATAGATGCGCACATTACAAATTTCTTTGTCAGAGGTGCGCGCCGAGGATTTGAACCCGGGATCGGTCGCGTCGATGACCGCTGTTTCTTACCACTCGGCCATCGCTGCTCGTGTTTTATATTACAAGATAAAAAATGAAATCATAAGGAAAGCCATTACATTATTTTATATCATTTACTCTTACCATGCATTGAATGCAGCGACTAAAAAAGGAAGACGAAAAACTGCCGTGCTGTTACATTGATTTTCTTGTTATCAGCCAGTGCAGTAGTGTATCGTACTAACAAAAAAAGTCTCTGAGTTTCTAAAATGATTTAAAAATTGTATAAAAACAGCCTACCGACCGGTACTTGACCGGCACGCGATAATAATATTAGGTATTTTGTTAAAATTGAGTTCTGAACTGAACTGATGCGATTATGACGGGAAACAGCTGATCTTATAAATAGCACTAAACAGAGTCGGCATTTTACCATTTTAACGCCATTACCATATTTTTTGCGCAACAGGAAACTCCGACAAGCCTTCAAAATGAGTGACGTACAAAATTGGGCAAGCAATCCAACGCTAAATGGACCGTCAGTTTATCAGTTCGCAGATAGACATAAATTGCTTTTTTGGCTAATACTGGCTAGATAGTGTGGGCGGAGTTATTCAGGCTATCGCGGTATCTAGGACATATATAACAAACGAAACTACACGAGCGCGGTTGAATATTTCACGGAGGATCGCTGGTGGCTAGTAATTTCTTAGCGTTTTCTTGCTTCGGAAAAGCTGTCTTCGTTGTTAATCACGTTAATGAGAGATATCAGTCTTAGAGCATCAAAGTTACTGACTCACCCTTCAGGAGAGACGGCATAGCGCCTCGCTTCGATACATAATTTTTGTGACAAATCTGGCGCGGGGAAAGAACGCACACATTTTAATTTTGTCACACATTCACAAATATATTTCAATTATCAACGTCATTTTCTATGCACCGTCAACACTGATAGCGACACACACTGACACACTAGTTGTATAACTAGAAGGCACATTGTGCATGCACGTTGGGACGAGGGGTTCGCCCGTAAAGGCCACTCCTCTGACGGGTGTCATACCTTGATGCTTTAAGGCTTTTGACAACGTTACTAAGCCAAATCTTCTAGTAACGAGACCTTAGAGCATCAAGGTATTGACAGGTATGACACGTCAGTACAACGGGACGCATGAAAGTTCAAAGTCAAAGGAAGCATATACACTCTTGCTATTACAAGCTTTTCCGTTTCCTTCGTCGTACTCATAAAATGACTGTAAAGAACTAAAATGCGTTTATTTATTACGATCAATCCAACGAGACCCGACTGGATAGACATACCTGATCCTCAAACCAGGAGAAACGTGTATACGTAATTTATAATACTTTTAACGAGCTGTCAAAACGTGACATCCTCATACATTTTGTATGAGAAAATGTTTTGTGACTTATTGATTTAAAAGGTACAGCTAATAAAAACGAAAACCATGTGTATATTATATAAATGATTTAATATTTTTGTGCTGTGTCCAATACCGCATGTTTCATGGTAATAAAATAAATACAAATGGGTGAAATTAAACTAATACTTAAATTTAATGATGGAATTAAATTTCTTAAATGTTATTTTATATTTACATTATTATTTACATTACTATCATTATTTACAGTTCGACTTTTCATAGTTTAGTTCGTAAAAAAGGACGTTAAAGTCAACACTCAGTAGGTATATAATTTAGTCGAAAATAAACGTAGGTACTCAGATAATATAGAGCATTGGGTCGTGAAGGCTGTTGGCGTGCAAGGACCGCGTTAGATATATAACGCTGATTACTTTCACTACGTTGACGCAATGCTAAGGGCTATAATACTCAATTTTATTTAGTACTAGTGATGTGGCCTAGCTTCGCTCGCAGTGTGATTTGATTTTATCTGTCCCGCTGAAAATGGGTCCAGAAGTTTAGGCGGGAAAACACAAACAAACGCAGAGAGAGAGAGAAGAGGAGAGAGAGGTATCTTGGGAGTTGACATTACGAGTAAAGTGCAGTACCGGAGTCATTTGGAGTACAAAGCCAAATTGGCATCAAAAAAGCTTGGTGTCCTCAACAGAGCGAGGCAGTACTTCACTGCGGGGCAACTCCTGACGCTGTATAAGGCCACGGTCAGACCCCACATGGAGTACTGCTCCCATCTCTGGGCAGGAGCACCGAAGTACCAGCTACACCCATTTGACTCCGTTGAAAAGCGCGCAGTCCGAATCGTCAACGACCCAAGATTGACTGACAAGCTAGAACCGCTTAGCTTGCGAAGAGACATAGGCTCGCTCTGCGTGTTCTACCGACTTTACTATGGTGAGTTCTCCGAGGAACTCTTCAAATTGATGCCTACATCACCATTCCATGATTATACCACCAGACGAAGGTTAAAGTTCCACCGGCACCATCTGGACTCGTGGCGGTCCTCCACAGTCCGCTTTGCACGCTCCTTTTTACCACGGACGTGTAGGTTATGGGACAACCTTCCAGCTGAGGCATTCCCAGTGGACTATAACATGGGGTTCTTCAAGAAAGCTGTAAAAAAAGCTCTCCTTCAAAGCCGGCAATGCTCGGGCGGTTCCCCTAGGGTTGCCCGTGTCCATAGGCGACGGTAATCGCTTAACATCACGCGGCCCGTCTGCCTTATTGTTAGGTTTATTTATAAAAAAAAGAGAGACAGAGAGAGTGAGTGAGAAAGAGAGACTGACGCATGGAAACTAGCGTGCTAACTATCACTAGTGGTCTCGTACCAGACCGCACTCCCTTCTTAGCTGCGTAAATCGTGCATCCCCGTTGGCCATATTTTTTTAAAATTATTAATTATATTATATTGTCTTAATAAAAAGCTATTGATAATTTAATCAATTAAAATTCGATCAAAATTAAAAGCGGTAAAGGTTCATGTTTTCTTTACGTTTCACACTCATAGCCCCACAGTAGGGTAGTTATACCCTGTGTCGTGGATGCCATGGACACACACAAACACAGAAACTAAAACACCCACACCGAGAACAGAAATTTAAACTCATTATTCAAATTTCTGCATCGCCGGAAATCAAACCCGGGAACTTCCTCCCCTCGTCCCATCCTCATAAAATTTAAATATAATAAAACATAAAATGATTTTTTAGATTAAGAAATACATCGTAAGAGAAATATAGAGAAACGAATAGTAATTTGTGGTATTATGTACGTGGTTAATTCATTGAAAGGTTAATGGAAAGAAAATTGATGAACATAAAGTCGAAATGACGGCACGAAGTGTAATCTTCGAATGAATGAATAAGTCTCTAATCCATGAATTTACATGATCTTGCAACTACATATTCTAATCTTAGCCCCATTTACACAATATTGTACGGGAAACATGTTGAAACCTTACTTATTACTCTGACCTTACGTAAGGGTGTAGACACTGAAGACGAATTAAATAGACACTGAAGAAGTGATGTAAAACATTCTTGCAATAAAAAGTATCAATGTATGTATTGAAGAAAAGTATTGGGGAAGTACCTACCTATACCTATACACTTATAGTATATGTTAAGATAATCAAATTTTATTTCTTTAAAAGCCTTTTAAGATAATTGTTTGGCAAGATGTTTAAATGGGTCTTGGACACTATGACAAAAAAAACGATTTGCATCCCCAAAAAAATCTCTAAACCACGCTTGGAAAGCAGAATAATTGTTAATTTATTTTTATTCATTATTTTACAGCTTTTTCAATCAATAATAATCTAGTCAATTGACTACAATTTTGTGACGTCACCTATAATATTTTCATACAAAATGTATGAGGATGTCACGTTTTGACAGCTCATTCAAAGAAATGAAACTCTTTATCAATACAATAGGAATATAAATTGTTTACCTATTGCGGTGTGTTCATTTAACCGTTTTATTAATTACGTCGTCTTGTTCACATTTGTAGCAATATTTTAGTATTGATTTTTTAAGACTCAACATAAAATCCAAATAAATGTTCGCTCGAGGCACCTTTTTACTTTTATATGTTTTATGAACGCCGCAGATTACTTTACTTACAAGATGTTCAAGACTATCGTTAAAGAAATTATTTTTGCTCATGAGAGGTTTTATTGAAATAATTGGGTTCAATAAACTTTCCTCAGCTTTCCTTCTCAAATTCCATTCCATTCCCATACTTGAATGTCTGACTGACTTGACTGACTGATTACTGACGAGTTACTGACTTAACATATTTATTATTACTCGTCCAGTTTCACCGAAACTGGCAAAAACGTGATGCAAAAATTATACTTGACGCTGGCAATATATAATATGGCAGAGTATCCGATGCCATAATCGAAGAAAAAAAAAAGCTTAGAGCATCAACATTGACAGGTATGACACCCGTCACAGTACCTTTGATGCTCTAAGCATCTAAGTTTGAAAGCAATTCAGTTGAAAGTTCGGTGACTTCGGTGTAGTTATTTTCATAATCAAAACTTGTAACATAATTTGTTAGCTGCTTGAACGTTCTGAAATTTGTTTCGAAACTACTATTCGAGGTAGAATACCTTTCAATTACTATGCAAATAAAGTTAGGAAAGAATTAGTAGTCGTAATCGTGGGTGCAAATATGCTATGTCGCAGTACTGTGAATACAATAGGTTTTTTGGACTGTAGGATATCTGATTCGTTCCGCTTTTCCTCAATTGGCGAAGTTTACGTCTTTTACGATCAAGCTTACGATCATGCTTCAAGTTATCTACGCTACGACGACCTGCGTGGCGCAATGGTTACCATGCCGGACTGCCAATCGAAGGGTCCTGGGTTCGATTTCCGGCGAAACAGAAATTTGAATAATGAGTTTAAATTTCTGTTCTCGGTCTGGGTGTTTGTGTTTCTGTCTTTGTGTGTGTCCATGGTACCCGCGACACAGGGTATATCTACCTTACTGTGGGGCTATGAGTGTGAAGCGTTATTATTTATTTATATCTAGGCTGCCCGTCTGTTTGTTAGGTACAAGATCACGAACAGCGTTTTTGAGACATCATAAGGTGAACGTCCGTATTATCACAGTTTTCGTCAGTGTCCCGGTTCTCGTCAGTCATAGTACTCGTATGTATAAGTTTTTGCTGTTTTTCTATGAAATGACGAATACTAGTACGCTGACGACATTATGGACGTTTACCTATATGAGGCCGGGAATCGGTTAGGTTTTTAAAACATGGGATTCTCTCGGTCGTAGCGTAGATCAAAGCCCCGTGTCGCACCTTTGACTGCGCGTTTAAATCTTGTAATGCACGTAATTGTCACATGCTGTCCCTTGAAGTGAGTAGGGTTTACCAAGTTGCAGTGTGGGTTGGTAGTCTCCTTATACCATCGTGGGTTTATACTCCAATACAAACATGGCCTCCTGGGTTGACAGCTTAACATGCTTGTAATTCAGAAGCAGGGAAACGCGTAATAGATGAAATCGTAGTCACTATCGGTCACCAATCGTCTCGCTCGCGCCCGTTTCATTTATCTCTATAGATAGCTTGCACATTTGCTTGCCATGCACAGAGCAGTAAATACTACAGCAAATTTCGTGTGTACATCTTGCAATGGTCAGCTAACCAGATCGCGAAGCCGCATAAGGGCTGTCAAAGTAATCTAGCGACCGATTGGCGCGTCCTTGCGGAGCGCGTTATCGTCGCATCGATCCGGCACTCGAGATACATTAGTAGGTACATCTTTTAATTGCTTTCACATAATAACATGGTGATCTACGCAGCTAAGCTAAAAGAGCGCAGTCGGGTGTATGATGGATGGCTAGTGGCAAAATTTCATGCGCTGTGCTTCGAAAAGCACGGCCGTCGATCTCTTATGTCATTGATAGATAGCAGTAGTTGAACCTTGTTGGAGGCCTTACTGGTGGTTGGGAAACACCCGACAGCGGGTTGGCCACAGGCCCGCATCTTGTTGGGTTTCTCGAGGAAAACCCAACGTACCCAGCAGTTGGATGCAAAAACGGTTCCAGCTCACTAACCGAGCGGCTAGATCGCGCCGTACGGTGAAAAACTGTCGTCTACAAGGGCTCTAACTCTTAGGTTTTACCGTGATGTTTTTCATCACATCAGAGCAACTACTGTACTTTCGTGTTCGTCTTTCGTACATCTTGTAATCCTCGTATCTATCTATCTATCTATCAGCCTTTTAAAGTCCACTGCTGGACATAGGCCTCCCCTAATGTTCGCCACTCCGTCCGATCCTGCGCCCTCTGAATCCAGCGGTTTTCCGCTATCTTCTTCGGTCGTCAGTCTACTGGTTGGAGGGCGGCCTGTGCTCCTTTTGCCGAGACGCAGTCGCCATTCGAGGACCTTTCTTCCCCATCGGTTGTCAGTCCTCCTAACTATATGGCCTGCACATTGCTACTTGAGCTTGCAAATTTTGAGAGTATATGTATCATTAATACAGGACAGTCACTTTTATTGATACGGTTATTTTTAATTCGATACTTAATATAATAAATTTATCATTAAGTCAAAGTCCGTTAAATTATTACTTATCCATAATTGTGTTATGATACTGATACAATATCTTATTGTTCTGATTTAATGATGGCTCAAAGTTAAGACATTTAAATAATTTAATTAATGCCAGATTGTTTATTTAGATAGAAACGGCTGCGTTCATAAAATAAAACACTTTTTAAAATGTCAACAAAGCTTATCATTTTGTGTGTACACGTACAAACCAATAATGACTTTATTACAAGAGCAATAAGGTTCATGCACACGCGGTGGCCTACCTACCTGGTGTTGCCATGTTGCTATAGTAGAATGCGTTCACAATAAATGGTTAGACAAAAGTGAGTGTCCCAAGGCTGACCGGTGGCCGAGTGTTCGAATTTTGTGTCAATCGAAACCATTTTCTATCATTAAATACATATACGGTTGTAGGTATTAAGTGTGCACCTACTTGTGTTTGAGTAACTTAAATTTATCAGTAAGGCTCAGCGCACATAGTGTTTATTGGTAGCGTCGGATTAATTTGAAACATTGCATACTTATCAAGGACTGAATATGACCGATGATGCACGCTTTTTTACAATAAAACACATTTTTATCTCATTTACATTATTCTTTATTAAAATTAATTATTATTTGTTTTTAGTAAATATGGTCACAAAACCGTGTTTTTTATTATTATACATATTGTATGCGTATATTCATCATCATCCGTTGTCTTAAGGACATCTTAAACTTGGATTATCATCAATTGTAGTAAAACGCAAAACATAAATAAATTATGTAAGTCTTGTATATTTTATCTATTAATTCTATGATACGAGTACATACTTATTTTAATAACATTTGGGTTATTTACGTTTATCAGCGAATTAACGTAAATTACAACCTACACGTAATCTAAAAACGCATTATTCTACTTAGAACATGTAAGCGTTCAAATAATTAAAAAAGTTGCCATTATTTTAGTTATCACATTATTAAAGTTATTGCAATACATTATTTCACTTATTCTGTGTAAACTGGTTTTTCTTATTAGATGAGCCTTTTTAAATATAGTAAGTAATCAATTTAAAAACTACGCGTTTTATGCTATCTCATCAGCTGTAGCAACGATGACAAAAAGTAAAGAATTGATTCAATATTAATTTCTTTTTTTAAATTTTATATATTATCGTTACACTCGTTACAACGATAAATATATAAAATTCGTTTTCACCCACAGTTTTCACCTTACATCATCGATTACAAAACTAGTCCAAAAGGAAGCCAAATTTTATTTCTCTGCTATCGCTCCGTAATTGCCCATTATTGTTCTAAAATTATCTATCATTAAACCAAATGATAAAGACTTGGAAGTTACAACTCAAGTCTACGTTGTCTTAAAAACTTAATTGCCAGTGCTGGTTCAATGTGCTAATTTGATGGTAAGTATGCATTACAAATATCACTTGTTGTGATATTTTGGATTATTACTGTTTATGGTCATGTTAACGAAATTATCTAAAATGATAAGCTTAATGCGTGAATCGTGAATTAATTTTTGGGTCACTTGTTACTTTGTAAGGATTGTTTATAATTAGTCTTAAAAGACAAGTTGTTGAGTCCAAGTCAGCTTAGGAACAAACTCGAGGAGCTGTAACGCGACTAGTGAAAAAAGACAAGTACGAGTCGGACTCGCACACGAAGGGTTCCGTACCATTTATAAAAAATTACGTTTATTGTATGGGCGCCCCCTTAAATATTTATTTTATTATATTTTTAGTATTTGTATAACAATAGCGGCATCAGGAATACATCATTGCCTTTGATTATCCATAGAAATCATTGCATTAAGATTGAATGAAAGGTAAATTGTGGTTTACGATTTATGACGTAGGTATTTAAAAAAAACTACGGTGGAATTTTCGGTGGAAGTTTGCATCGTAATGTACATCATATATTTTTTTTAGTTTTATCATTCTCTTATTTTAGAAGTTACGGGGGGGGGGGGGGGACCAACATTTTACCACTTTGGAAGTGTCTCTCGCGCAAACTCTTCAGTTTAGAAAAAAATGATATTAGAAACCTCAATATCATTTTTGAAGACCT
Source organism: Pyrgus malvae (assembly GCA_911387765.1). Lineage (NCBI taxonomy): Eukaryota > Metazoa > Arthropoda > Insecta > Lepidoptera > Hesperiidae > Pyrgus > Pyrgus malvae. Next base: position 27,107,833 of record OU426950.1, on the reverse strand, counting down.
ATCCATAGATAACCCACACGTATGGGTTTGATGAAAAAAAAATTTTGCGTTTCAGTTCTAAGTATGGGGAACCCTCAAAATGTATTGCTTTTTTCTATTTTTGTGTGAGAATCTTAATGTGGCTCACAGAATACATCTACGTACCGAGTTTCAACAGTATAGTTTTTATAGTTTCGGAAAAAAGTGGCTGTGACATACGGACGGACAGACAGACAGACATCACGAATCTATAAATCCGGAACCCAATGGCAAAAAACGGCAAACTAAAAAAGAAAAAGATAAATTTATTGTCATCGGTATCGTTATTAACAAAGTAGTTATATGTATATATAACACCACGCATTTATATACACAAAAATTTCAAATCTTTGAAATACGTAAACACATGCAAACATTGTTCTGCACGACAAATTGAGTGGTCATAATAATACAGTATCTTTAATCATAAAATAAAATTCGTAATTTGTGCTTTAATAAATTAAAATTAAGAAACGTGGTCAAGCAAGTTGCAGTCTTACCCACAGTCCTTTTTTTTTGGTATCGGGGGGGAAACCTTCAAAAGGTACCCAGCACCTTGGGAGAGGACACCGGGATATGTGGGATTTGAACCTCACTAAAACCCCCTCGGTGACCTTCCTCTGCGTTTGGGGAGGACTCCGAGATCTCCCGTGGAACGCACCGGTGTCCTCCATACGCGACGCCCTGGAACGGGCCCATCTTTGGGAGAGCAGATGTGCTCTCCTGCACCTTCCGATGCTTACGGCAGCATGCGGCCACGCACACGCCGCCGTCCTTCCCGGGGCTGCTGGCTGGACGGGTCGAGCTCCCACTCTCACCGCCCGCAGGCCCGGAAGCCCCCTTTTATTCGCCTCTTACGATCAGGCAGGGGATACCGTAGCTCTATTCTTAATCCCGAAGCTACAGGGACTCCTACCCACAGTCCTACCCAATAATGGGGAGAGACCGACCTAGCAGTGGGAGGTAAAAAGGTTGCCAAGAAACAGTGTAATAAAATAAAATATTGGAAGTAACTATTATAGCGACTTGGTTGAATTAGGCAGTTGCGTGTAAAGTATAATTTAATACACATAAAACCTTGATACGATCTTATTAAATTAAGTCGTACAAAATTTAATCAAATGTTTTCATATTATCACTCTTTTCATGGTCGTGAGTTAATACTATAGTAAATTAACTCAAATGTTTTCATATTATAACTGTTTCCACGTCGTGCGTTATTCGCGTTATGCGTGGCCGGACCAATAAAATCTAGGCCAACGTTTGCATTTAAAATCTGTTTTACCATCAGCAATTCCGGAATTAGAAGATATTGTTTATTTTTATGATACAAACTTTTAGACAGTGGTCATAATTTTGGTGGGTACCTGCCTATTTGACATCATTGTGGCATATACAAAAAAAAATATTAACAAAATTATATTGGAGCAACGTGGTGAAGTAAACTCCAGTCATCCCCAATTTATAGACTGTTTTATATCCATGTGGATTATTTTGAAACACGTAGGATATCTTTATTTTTAATAAAAAAGCTAAATTCAAAATTTTATAACGAGTGCTTTAAAATTGACGGATTTTTAAATTAACTTTCACCTGTTGATATCCATCGCACAAAAGTTCTTTGTTAGCAGGTGCCTACAATTTAAAAACACTCGCTTCAGTTTAAAGGCCGAAACACACCGGATCCGTACACGTACACGTAAGCGTGCACGTGCACGTACAATTACGTTGTAATGTATGGAACTTTATGAGACATGGCACACCGCTTGCGTGACGTGTACGTGCACGTAGACTGCATGCGTACCGCTAACCGCTACGCATTGCAGCTCCCATGAGACAAACAGGATGCGTGTTCTACGATGACTCACTCAGTCAGTACCTGTAATTTTATATTCTTATAACAATTTCCATTTCATTCTTAACTGTAGAGTATTAAACAATGTCGTATCATTTGAAATAGACATGACTAAGATGAAAAATATAGTAATAAGTTTAATCTGGGATCATTAATCAAACTAGCACTATTATCGCTTATTACTTGAATGATCGGATTGACATGCAAATGTCTATTTGCGGCCGATAGCATCTCTTGATGAGATAACTTCCTGATTATGTTATTGTTTGAACAGTAATCGAGTTTTTGTGGTAAATATCTAAGATGTCGCCGTCGGTTCCATTGTTTATGTAGCTTTGACACGAGGCAATCGTGTAGGATTTTCATGACATTGGTTACAAATTTTTTAACACGCTTTTGTTAGCTTCAGTCGTATGTATGTTTGTACGTACTTAAGATGTAGGATTAACTTGAAACTGCATACTTATAAATTATAAAGGACCGGTGACATCTTTTTTTACAATAAAATTATTTTTTTCCTTTTCACAAAATCCTTAATTCAAATTAAAAATAATTTATTTTTCACTTTTTAGTTAGTTTTTTCACAAAAGCGTGGTTTTAATTTTTTATATAATGAAGCAGGAATTGAAACCTAAAGGTCTTCATGATAGATGTGGATGTAATGTTGGTACTTTCCCGGTCGGAAATTGAACACCTACGTAATTGAGAGACTCAATGTCAGTATGAATTACTCCAAAGATATCTGAAGAGTACTTGACTGACAGCTGTGTGTGGGTTTGTCCTTGAGACATATTTTCAAGGGACGTTTCGTTTAGTTCATAGTAAGAGATACCTCGGCGTATAATCCTATTTTTAGGTTGATGTAAAAAGGATAAATTTTCATAGGTATAAGTTTAGCAACTTTTAAATAACACGAATGAAGGTTATCTAAAGCGTTAGTTACATTTTTATTTATTTGTGAATTGTGATTTATTAGTAATTTTTCATAGTCGAATAGTTCACAGACATACAAAAATTATACGACAAGTAACATGGCGAACTTCAACTAAGAATGATTCTAAAATCTTCTTATTATTTTAATTCTTGGAATGCGTTAACTCTGATACGTTAAGGGCTGACTTTAATTTTTTTTTTAAAACAAGACTAAATACCGGACAAATTTATAAATTATACAGTTCCCGTATAAATACGGGATGGTCACTACGTACGTTAAACCTGTTTTCTCACATTTGCCATTCGAAGCATCGTAACCTGACTTTGATAAAATAGGGTCTTGGACACTATGCACAAAAAATTCAAAATCCTTATCTTAAGGTTGCACTAAATAACGCTTGGAAAGCAATATAATTGTTAATTCTTTTTTGTACATGATTATTTTACCGTTTAAATCAATAATAATTAAGTCATATAATGATAAGTGACGTCACTAATCATTTTCTCATACAAAATGTATGGGGATGTCAAGTTTTGACAGCTCATTAAAAGTATCTCAATTGACTTGGTTTGGTAGTCCAAGACCGGATTATATTTCCTTTTATTACACTAAATTCTTAATATTTTAAAATTTTACACTAGATGTGCCCCTACGTTACAGTGTTTTATAACCTAAAGCCTTCCTCGATAAGTGAACTGTTTAACACAAAATATTTTTTCAATTCGAACCAGTATTGCCCGAGATTAGTGCTTCCAAACAAACAAGCTCTTCAGCTTTATTATATTAGTATAGATTTAAACCAGTTTACAAACAAACTTAAGGACCAAGTTTTTACAACCCGTTTTCACAAGTCTTCGTCAGTTTATATATTCTGAAGACATAAGCCCTCATCTCAACATATCAAAGGCAAAGGCTGAAGAAGCAGCTTTAGGCTGCTCGCATCACATCTCAATTGCGTCTTTAAAGTAATCTGTAATTCTATTATTATAATAATATTACCTTTCGCCCCGGTAAAGTACGTTCTGCTACTACTTAAAGTTAAAATTAACATTCTCTGAATTTTGGGATTTTCTGAAATATTCGTTACTTTATCGTGATACATTATGCTAGATTCATTATATTCGACTACGCCAAAACAACTTATATCAATTTCGTAAGGTATTTTGGTACCTACCTAGTCTCAACAAAAATGTGAGATTCGCACTATTCGATTTTCATAACCGTTGTTTGAGAATTCTCTACCATATGGTGTGCAATATAAGGTGCAGTTTTCTATAGAATAGTGAAAAACACAAAAAGTGCAGATTCGTAAGTTTACAATAAAAGTGACGAATTTACTTTGCGCCCAGTTAAAGTACATTCTGCTACTACTTTGGGCTTTTTGGACCTATACTATTTAAAACTCGACTTTTGAAGATTATCCAGTGATCTTAAAAATGGATCCCTGCTGTCCGATCTATCTGTTGTTCTGCATACAATTTATTCTTTTTTGCCTACATTTTCTATTATTTGTCGGTTTCTGACTTGACATTATGTAACTTGTAATAAGTTTTGCATTTTATCAAATCAAATTCAAACCTTCGGGAACCTATTAAGTAGCATTTAATCTGGCTTTCACTAGTCTCTTTGATCAGTTCGGAATTGATTCATTACATAAAATTTTCATTTCTCGTTTTCACCCTGCACGTGCGTGAAAACGAAAAGTTATTAAATACATAACACTAAAGTTAGAGTTATTGAATTAATTAAATTGTACAACGGGTGTATAATCGTGGCGTTATCGCTTAAATTTATGCCATTTCTCCATCGATATAAAACCTACTTTTTATATCGATGCATTTCTCCCATAGCGACTGAGGTATTTATAAAATGGTTGACCGTGACGTGTGTCGAATGGACACACGCGTCACAGGAGTAGATAAACGACCAGAGTGCAAGCTTCTTAAGAACGGGAAAAATTGTTACCTATTCTAGTAGGGTTGTCACAATAGGTTAAGACAAATAAAATAAAATAAAAACATTTGTTAAATAGTTTTATTCACACTATTCGAAAAGTCACTATTGTGGTGCTGATTGACTTTTCAAATGCTTTTAACAAAGTTGACCACGAAATTCTCCTTTCCACACTTTCCCATCATAATTTCGCACCAACTGCTCTCAAATGGTTTACTTCGTATCTTCGTGGTCGTCAGCAGTCTGTTCGCTTTGAACAGGAATGTTCTGAGTGGATGGAAGTAAATGCTGGCGTTCCACAAGGCGGCATACTCTCTCCTTTGTTATTTTCGTTGTTTATCAACTCAATCACTTCCGTTTTAGACTGCTCGTACCATCTGTACGCTGATGATCTCCAATTATATGCCCACTCTAACCTTGAGGATCTAAATGATGCCTTTGGAGTGATAAACCGAAACCTGGAAGCTGTAAAGATGTGGTGTTCACAATATGGTATTGTAGTTAACCCTCTGAAGTGCCAGGGAATTCTTGTAGGCAGCTCCAGGTTATTGGCGAAAATTGATTGGTCGGAACTACCCTCCGTTGTTTACGATGGCAATGTAGTACAGCTCACCAAAACTGTAAAAAACCTTGGTTTATTAATTGACAGCTGTATGAGTTGGCATCCTCAGATAACGGAGGTTAGCCGAAAGGTTAATGGCACTCTCCAGGCTTTATGGCGGTTTAAAAACTTCCTACCGCAGCACACTAAACTAACATTGGTACACACCCTTGTGTTGCCCATAATTGATTACGCAGATGTGACCTACCCTGATCTCACGGAAAATCTTCTAAATAAGCTAGAGCGCCTTCTTAACAACTGCATTCGGTTTATTTTCAACTTACGCAAATACAATCATATTTCCAAATTTCGAAGCCAGCTCAAATGGCTTACCATTCGACAAAGGCGTAACTCTAGGATTTTAATGGGTGTGTACTCTGTCTTGCATGACCCATCTTCTCCTGTGTACCTCAAGGAAAATTTTCAATACCTCTGCTCTGCCCATGACAGAGGATTACGTTCCACCAAAAATCTTAGTATCATTCTTCCGCCACATAATAGTGGATTTTTTCATCACTCCTTCACAGTTCAGGCTATACAACTATGGAACACCCTACCCGAAAATATAAGAAAGGCACCCAGCAAATTGGCATTCAAGAAGTTGGTCCGAGAGCATTTATTGAGTATCCCCACAACCATCTAATCTTTTTAATAATAAGAGTTCTATTTTTAGTTCCTATAAATATGTGTACGTTTATATGTATGTATATGTATGTATGTATATATGTATGTATGTATGTATGTATGTATATATGTATGTATGTATCTATGTATATATATATATATATATATATATATGTGTATGTGTATTATAGTGTGTATTATATTATTAGTATGTAGTTATAATATATCATTACTCTACTATAACATTTTTTTTTCTTCTTAATCATTTGTTCCTGTAGCTTTTTTATTATGAAAGCCTACCTCACATTCTCAACATCACCCAGGGTCGACCGGGAGACAATGCCAATAGGCATTAGGTTTAACCCTTTGTGAATCTTAGTTTTAAGGTGTTTCACATAAATAAATAAATAGAAAAAAAAATATACAACATCGGGAAGTGGTTCAAATCTTACTTGCGATATTTCAACTTAACACACATACCAACCCACCCACATACCTACAAATGTTTTGTAAAATTTCGTAATAACAATAAAAAGGTAAAAGCACAATGTGTAGTGTACTTGAAAAAGTAATAATCAAATATTTACTTACCTTGTACTCCTTGGGATAGTTAAAGTATGATATATTTTTATTTTTTCTAGTATTATTCATACAAACAGTACAGTAAACAACCATTGTTATTAATAAAATACCACGTTTTTATATTAAGTAAATATTCAAACTTGCAAAATTTAATAACAAAACAAAAAACGTACGTCGCACAAACCCTGAGATTGTCAACTGGCTGTGCCAACGTAAACCGGTTTTTTCCAGTCTCGCCGCGTACGCGACAAGCGGCCAGTGGTCACGCACACATGCTCCGCGTGCTTGTAGTAGTGCAACCGATTCGCGCGGTTGTATGAAGCTTGCACTCTGGTCGTTTATCTACTCCTGTGCACGCGTGATGACGCGTGAGTTGGAGTAGTTGTTCAGTCTTGGCTTATGCACAGCTAACGAGAGTACATGCCACGAGAGACATACATATACAGAGGTTGTTACTAAACTTGTAAACTCTAGTTATAAGTGGGTTCTACAAGTCGCTCGTATGGTTTTATTGGTCGAAGGTCACATATCTTATTTATTTATTTATTGACACACCAACAGCATTACATACTCGTACAATATTACATAGTTAAACTTAATTCTAAACATATATACGACTATGCATGCCAGTTGCAGGTGCGTACATCATTCACCGGTATGACATATTAATGCCCAATTAAATATCTTACCCAAATCACAATTTTCGTTCACTTCAATTTACCACCAGTTTACCCTCAAGGCCTTCTTTTAATCTTCTGCTGATCCCCTCTCGAAAGCGAGATGGATGCAGGCCATCGTCCAGCACGCTGGCCAAGTGCGGATTAAATCTGAGATCCAAGCTTTTGTTAGGCTTCAAATTGGGATCCATTAAAACGTATCGTGTTTCTTTGAGGTATAGGTCACCTCATGTAAAAAGAACGCTGGGTCAAGCTGCGCATTTGGCGATTTATCGGTCTATTTGGTGGTATGAGGTTTTTCAGTAACCTGGCTGGCTGCAACCCTTTTTGCGTCCCACTGATGGGCAAGGGTCTCTCCCAATTATTGGGGAGGCCTGGAGCTTACCCCACCACGCTGCTCCAATGCGGGTTAGTGGCCAAACCGCTGTCGGATGTTTTCAAAACGCCCATAAGGCCTCCGACTAGGTTTAACGACTGTTATTTATTTACAACAACCGGGACCGACGGCTTAACGTGGCCAAGCACGGAAACCCGCATGAAATTTTTTGCCACTAGCGGTCACCCATCTCACACCCGACCGCGCCCGTTTTGGCTTAGTTGCATAGATCGTTTGCGTTCTAAGCTAACCGCCGGGCCATGGTAATCAATATACGAAGTCACGAGAGAAAGGTTAGTTCAAAAATAAAACCACATGCCTAGACTTTCGTGTGCGAGTGTTCCATGCGCAAACATACTCCGTCCACTTTCTTCCAGCGATCTTTTTACATGACGCGAACTATAGCTCACGTCACAATGCAGATAATATCACGCAACATTTGTGTTTTAGTTTGTAGAACAAGATTTATTGAAAACATATTCTTCCTTTCACGTTAACCATATTTATTAGACGCTATTAATAAGTTACTTAGTTGTGTTTAGTTTTAAATCTGAGAGGACAAACTTTGGGCATGGTCTATCCGGATTTTCTATCAGCTGATAAAATGACTGTTCTTCTTATGCACATACTGCATCAATAAAAATATATAGATTCTAAACTCAAACGCTCAAGAAGGTAAATCAAAAAGTTCTTTAAAGAAAAACAAAAAACAATGTGTCGAGACAATTTGGAATTTATTGCGAAGTTTAGATCAGAAAGCCGCTGAGTTCGAAGTTTTGTTAAGTATAACTTCTGAGAAAAGGATCCGTTGTGGAAGTAAGCAATAACTCCGTGACACCCAATTTCATCATTCTTCGATGAAACTTGCCTCCTTTATGAATATCATAAAAATATGGAGATATTCTTAAAATTGATATCATGTATGTCGATTCGTGTAACCCCTTAAGTAATCAAAAGAGTGAAACTCAGGTTGTTGATTATCTCCATACGTTCCACATTTCTTACATCAAGTAAATTGTCAGCATTCAAGGACTAAGAAAAAGGTTAACAAAATTTTATTTAGCTTTTAAGAATAATAATTTAAGATGAGCATTCCATACAGGCAGTTTAAAATATAAGTTTGAATTATTAAAAAAGTATATTAAAGACTTGCAGAGATTCAGCCTATTTATCATTAGTTGAGTATCATTACAGTACATTAAATCTCTAAAATATGTTTCAGGAGTGTCTGTAAACTCAATAACATATGAAGCTGAAAAGTTTGTTTATTTGAACGCGCTAATCTCAGGAAAAATAAACTGGTTCGAATTGAATTATTTTTTGTGTGAATAGTCCAACATCATGCTATGACTAATACCAAAGTCCACGCGGACGAAGTCGCGAGCGGCCGCTAGTTATTAATACTTTAATAAACTTTTTAATGGGTATGTAGATAAATGCTTGAATTATTAAGTAGCACTGTTGTTAATAGTAATAAAATGTCTATGTTTACAACCAAGCCATCGTTATTCGTTCGTTATTGTTTTTATTTCTTGAAATGCTACTTGAACTTAGGTCTCTTTCAATGAAGTAGTCAAATCCGATTAGTTACATTTTTTAAATATATTTTTTTTCACTCTTCCTGACAATGAAATAGAATACTTGGAGATACGCCAACCAAGTAACGTTAATATATTTTCTGTCGAACAAACTTCGCAACGAGCAGGTAAGCGTTGCTTAAATCGGTTCGCCTTTGCACCATCGATACATTAACGTATGTATCGTTTTGCATCGACGGATTGGTTTTAGTGTTGCAAAATTAGAAAATTAGCGAACGTTGTCCGCTATCGCATAATTATTAGGCTGTGTTGCTAGTGACAGCGTATGAACTGTCACTTTACTGTGTAAATCCAAGAGAAAAATCAAAGAACACAGTGCAGTTATAGGGGGAAGTCGGAAAGGATATGTTGTGCTCTTGTTTTATTTTCATTTTCTTAGTGTATTTTTGAGTTACATAGCGCGTGCGCGCTCGCTAACACTCATGCAATCACTATGCTATGTTGTTAAAGATTATGTTACTGTTGTTGTGTTGTATTATTAGTTAATATATTGTCTTGTACTTGTACAAACGTTTACCACTTGATAAACACTATTATAATGTCCCGGGTGGCGAGCGGGGCAAACCTAGCACAGGGACCTTGCAACTTGCTGTGTGTGAATGTGTTTTTATACATAAATCATTTTTCATTTTCATTTTTCATATGTGAAGCCAAGGGTATTCTCTCAATACGAGAAATAATGAAATAATAGTCGTAGAGTCGTAGTCGTCGCAGGCGTACTCTTTACATTACTATGTCTTCCTTAGCAGTAACGCAAATGATCCATATTTTCTTGGTCAGGGTAATATGCAGTTGTTATTACTGAATACAACTACAAACTGTAAGGGTTAACTCCAATCAAACTCAATCACTATATTATATTCACGACCCTTATTAGTTCACACAATATATCACAAACACACACATACGTCACATTAATAATTCTTATTCTACCTTCATCGAACAAACTGATACTATGAAAATAACTACTTTTTATCGTACATGAAGAAAGATCAACACAACTTCTAATTTTGTTAAACTATGCTTTAATAACAGAACTTTACCCAACTGAATAAAATCAGTCGTGCTATACTTTTATTTGACATGCATACACGCACGCACGGTTTGGTTTTACAGTCGAATGTGCATCCTTTATCAATATTTTCGTTATCACTTGTCTTATTTATAATTCTTTAAAACTACATTAATTTTAATAAGCCTTTAAAAAAGACGAAGCTTTCTTCACCGATATATCGATAAATCTGTATCGACTTAATTCGATATATATCGATGTCGAAATATCGATATTTTTAAAAACTTTGCATCCCTACTGGTTTCGATGGAAATCACTAAAATTCGATCGGACTGCAGCAGTGTATCTCTTCAAATAAGACAATTCATTTCATTCATTCATTCATTCGTAATTATTCTGCAACGACCGTGCGGCAGCAGTCCGGCACCAACCGTCTTTCATTCAAATTGAAAGCGTCCTTACTCACATTCTATTTACTTAATGTCTCGAAAATGTACGTTTAACACGTACATTTCCAACATACATCGTTCCTCGCCCGAAGTGGAAAACCAGTAAGTTTTCGCGTGATTTAGGCGTCAAACCGCTTTCACAGTCAAACCTAGCATGCCTTATCAATCGCACTGGGTCAGTAAGATTTACAGCCACTCAAGCAGGCCGTTAAAATGTTAAAATGCAAATAATTTGGGTTTAATATGCAAAATGGTTGTCGGTTCGCTTGATAAATCCAACAAGTTGTCATTCTGTAAGGAATGTTATTGATTTCTGTACAACCTCACCAGACCCGGTAGTCAATTTGTAATGTTAACGCTAAATTGGTATGTACAACTTTTAGCTTTAGTGGCAATTTCGTGCTAATGTATTAATTTGCTTAACTTGGAGTTGGCGGCGGAGAACGATATATCGCGTTAATAAAAATTTAGGAGTAGGTTATAGGTGTGTAGTCGTTTAAAAAAATACTTATTGCTTTATAAAAAATAGTATTTATTTCAAATAATGTAAAGTAATGTAAAGTATATTTATATTTGTATAGTTTAATTTTGAATAAATCATTAGTGTTTTTGTACAATACTATCTTTATTGAATCAATTGGTTATTCTAAAAAAAATATACCTATATATTAGAATTTACTCATAATAATATGCATCTATTAAAATTTATAGACCACCCGAGTGGCTTAATGGTCACCATAGACTGCCGATCGGAGGGTCCCAGGTTCGATTTTCGACAAGGCAGAAATTTGAATGATTAGTTTAAATGACTGTTCTAATCTGTGTACGGTGACACAAGGTTTCCTGGTATGAGTCTGTAGTGTTACTCGTATTTATTTATTTACTAGTACCCGCCCGCGATATCGGCCGCGTGGACTTTGATTTAAGAATTTTTCTAAAATAAAAGTAGCCCAAGTTACTCCTTATTACATCAGCTACCTGTCAGTGAAAGTCCCGTCAATATCGGTCCAGCCGCAGTTCAGAGATTAGCCGGAACAAACAGACAGACAGACAAAAATTGTAAAAAATGATATTTTAGTATATGTTCCGCATATACATTCATATGCATGTATACTACATATGTATAAGCGTTTATTTTATTATTACAAACACTCCAATTTTATTTATTTCTAATGTTATAGATGTTTGGATTAGTTAGACTGTTCTCGATCTGTGTACCCACGACACAGGGTTCCCTGGTGTGGGCTATGAGTGTGTAATGTTATCATTTATTTATTTATTCACCTACAGACTGAATATTCATAATAATACGCCATTTGGGACAGTACTACTACTATCAGTGTGACAGGATCCTTATCCTTAACTAAAGTGGCGTCACTTTTTAATTAACGTTATGAAATTGACTAATGTTTGGTACTTTTCTATCCAGTTCTTACCTAACGTCGAAATGTTTTCCTCGTTTAAAGTAGGTACCTATATATTTTATTTTGCAGATTTAATGATTCAGTATTTCTGTTTAATCGCACGATAATGACATTTTCCTCATGACTATGGCATAACTGACTTTTTATAATCAATTGTATACTACATAATATTATATTAAAGATTAATTTATTAAAGTTGAATGACCAATTTAAAGAATCGATGGAATAAACTAATTTAAATTTAATAAAAATGAAATTTTTTTATACGACTGTACTCACGTAAATTATATCGGATTTGCCGACATGTCGGCATGCCATTGCCGACATGTCGGCATGCCAACATGTCGGCAAATCCGATATAATTTACGTGAGTACAGTCGTATAAAATATAACTATAATGTTAGTGTACACTCACGATTCGTTCAATAAGAAAAATGAAATTGATTGAATTAGAGTCTATTAATTGTAAATTATTTTAATTATAATCTAGTAAGTGATGTATACTTTTGATTCAAATTATTGCATATTATGTTATTTCTATTATGGTTAGTGTTATTGTTTCTGAATGTAGTGAATAATACAATGTACTTATTTGCATGTAATTGTAAGAATAATTTGGTGTTACCTTTAACATTAATTTGCATACCCTGGTGGGTTCAGATAAGAGTGCTATATTATGTGTAACAACTGCAATGTGCAACATACCTTATCTAGCAAATAAATAAAATTGAATTGAATTGAAAAATGTGAGACAAAAATAGCATAAAATACTGTAGCTGCAATTTTCGAGTTAGCAATTATTTTTATAGAATTTGGCTATTTTTTTTATTTCTTATTACTTTGATTGGTAAAATATGGAAAATTTTGCGAAAACTTCGGGATTTTTTGTTGATTTTTTTAAGTAATGAATAAACCTACATTAATTTGTTATTTGGAGTAGTTAATGAAAATACAGACCAAAAGTCGCTACACGCTGTAGCTCTTCACGAAAGAAAAAGATGCAGCCGCGACATTTTTTGCATTATGCATCCTCTTGATAAGGTTAGACATACGTAGCGTACGTCGCCGTCGTGAGCGTCGCAGTACTCGTCAGTTCATAGAAAAACATGTCATTGTAACTTTTGGACGAAATGACGAGTACTGGGGCGTTCATGACAGTACGGACGTTAACCCTACTTCCTGAAGTGGGATGCAAACACTTGCATATTGTTTTGCACTTATAAAAATATAATATAAAAAAACTAGCTGTGACACGCGGTTACATCCGCGTTAGTAAAAATCAATTCAAATACATTATAATGGATTTTTCCATGGGAATGAGATGTTTTACCGCGGTAAAAAGCAGTTCTTTCAGCTCTTGTCAGCTCTTCAACCTCCTATCTATCTCCACGTACAAAAATCATTCCATAAATCACTCCATCGTGATTTAATGGTAGGACAAATAAACAAACACATAAACATACTTTCGCATTTATAACATTCGTATGGATTAGATAAAATCAAAAGCGAGGTTCAAAGTAACTTGACCAGGTTTTAACATTAATTAACCTCAGACCGATTAATTATAAAATTGTTATTTGATTGAGCCTTACCACGCAACGTGACCTATTCACACACTTGCCGTTGTCAGCTTATTATCCGCTTGGGCAATCAATAAATAATGTTAGAACAAGGAAAATTACTGCGTTGTTGCCAACAAGCATGCTATCACAAAACAAGCTGGAAATCTAAAAAAAAATATTTGAATGGAGTAGCAGACGAGCGTGCAGGCCACGTGGTGTTCAGTGGTCGTTGCAGCCCATGGACATCTACACACATCCTCCAGCAAGCCTTCTACTCTAAGGGTCGATGACCTGGCCGGCAACTGCAGCTTTCCACCGAAACACAATATAATTGCTTTGCGGCAGAAGTGGACGCAGCGGTGGTAATTCTCAGGAACCATAATAGTTCTACCGCCTATATATTGTTCATTTCATGATATTGATCTCTTCTTAACGCAGGTAAAACCGCGGGAGTCCCTGTAGCTTATTTAGGGTTAAGAATAGAGCTATGGTATCCTCTGCCTGATCATAAGAGGCGACTAAAAGGGGGCTCGATCCGTCCAGCCAGCGGCCCAGGGAAGGGCGGCGGTGTGTGCGTGGCCGCATGTCGCCGTAAGCATCGGAAAGTGCAGGAGAGCACATCTTCTCTCCCAAAGATGGGCCCGTTTCAGGGCGCCGCGCATGGAGGGCACCGGTGCGTTCCACTGGAGATCCCGGAGTCCTCCCCAAGCGCAGAGCCTGGCCAACCATCGAGGGGGTTAAATCCCACCCGGTATCCTCTCCCAAGGTGCCGGGTACCTTTTGAAGGTTCGCCCCCCCCCCAATACAAAAAAAGGAAAAACCGCGGGACACGGCTAGTTCTACCTAAAATTTCTATGTACTATTTCGTAATTCACTGGACAAGCCTACGGCCGTGACCCGGGTACTTGTTGCACCCTCTTGGCCGCGCGCCAGAGGTTACTGCAGACGTCATTTCATTCACACGTCTCCCCGATCCCTTCATTTCGTTCATTCATCAGTCCAGAGATCGTATGCAGTTGGGTTGCTTTTGGAGTAGCAGCGCAACGAACTCTTGCAAGACTTGGGCTTGGTTGAGGTTGTGTGTAGATGTCCATGGGCTGCAGTGACCACTTCATAGCACGTGGCCTGCATGCTTGTCTGCTAATACATTCAAATATCATCATGCGTAGATTTGTCAAAAGTTTCATACAAACCTCTTTGAAACCGTTTTGAAGGGAATTTAAAAAAAATATTTCTTGGCACCCATATATCGTGTGAATATAGGAAAAAATGGGTAGTCTGTAAAGTCGGTTTACGGACGATAGTTTACCGTGACAACGTCATAACAATTCTATGAAAACCACATTAACTTTTCACTTCACTTTATAAACGCAAACCGAACGCTCAAGCCTCAACGTAACGCTGTAAGCGCCGATCGTAACGTACAACGAGTTATCCTTAATAAATAAGGATTCTTTATTCGTGCGTGCAGCCGGCGTTCTTCGATTTATTAGACGTTGTCACGTCAAATTCATACAAAATCTGACTACCTTTTTTATCATGAGGCAACTACGGTGGACTAAATAAAATATCGACTTCTCTGTGATGATTTTTTTTATCAAAGAACGTTCGAATTACGCGTGTAAATTTTGTTGAGCAGGTATCGATCAAGTGTTGTCTAATAGTAGGCTTTAGTTTGTACTTAAAGATAAGTAAAGTAACGAACAAACTTAGCAAAATTTTTTACCTAGTCGTCATAAAATGTTGAACTATTTCAATAATGTTCATTAGTTCATTACGCATAAAAATATTTGTATTTATTGTGAGGTTCTAAATTCAAACATTTCAAGCAATGATATTATATTATAAAACAAGAAGTTTAAAATATTATTGATTTCAAGTTTACCCATGATGAGCGATGTGATCCAATAAAGATCGAATGAAGACGCTGCCTATTTTACTCCAACTCCGTCATATTATGTAAAACCATCGATACTATATCGATGTGTAAAACGTTCTATTCTAATAAATGATCATTCGCGGGAGTCGGATAAATGAATGATACTCGAACCATTTGGAGTGAATGAAGTTTCATAGACGTAGTGTTCGGGACCCGCTGGCAGAAAGCCAAACGCAACAAGTAACCTTTTGGCGCATTTGGCTGGAGGGAAGTAAACTTTTTTAGAATTTTCTTTTGGATACGACTCAATAAGGTTTCATGATAAAAATTTAAAAAGGATTGGGAAACATGAATTAAAACCGAATTAGAGCGCAATTAATTTGCACGGAGAGGTCTTTCAGGTTTATAGATCTTTATTTCTCAAATAAGACTACAAAAAGTCACTTCTATGAGAAACAATATTATCTTAATAAAATAATAGCTAACATAAGATTTCATGCGCCCTATACAAAAGTGAATTTGACATAGAATAAAAATTACATATATTTAATGAAGAAAAAAAAAATATGTTTTACTTTACATTCAACGCACTCAGTTTCACAGTAGTGAATTTTCTGTATAAATATATTCAGCTAATTTAGTTTTAAATGCGTTGAATGAGTGTAAACTCTTTATATTTGTCGGTAATTTATTGTAAAGTTGTGCTCCCTCATAGGTGATCATTTTTCTTCCATAATTTGTCCTGACTTTAGGAATAGCAAGAAAACTAGCTCTACGGTGGCTGCGTTTGCTTAATGGTTTTATTTTAGTAAAAATTATATCAGTGTGAATATTTTTATCCAGACATCTTCTGACAAATACGCAGGCATTGTATAAATACATTTGTTTCAAATTTGGTATTTTAGTTTCCTGATATATTTTAACTGTTGGTGTTAAATACGGATATCGAAAGAAAGAAAGAAAGAAAAAATATTTATTTCATATTAGGAATACAAAATATTCGCTTAATGAATGTCATTTTTTCCCGGTCATCGCCTTTAAGTGCCCGTTTGGGCTAGGTGTTGAGCTGAGAGAAAAAAGGCGGCGGAAAAAAACTCCCAGCACTCTTTTAAAAAAACAGTACATAATAATATATTTGAGATAACAGAATGGCTATGGGTCGATAATGGTCACACGTGACAGCTGATCGTGTGAGACACCATCAACCCACTTCCACCTGCTCACAGATGCGAGTAATTACTAAAACTAATACAATCTATGAAGAAATAGCCTTGTGTGAGCGAGATTCATTCCCACGCTCCTTTATCATTAAGATAGTCCTTAGTGTTATAATAAGCCTTACGGCACAGGACTTGTTTTACTGCCTTCTTAAAAGGTTTTAAAGGCAGGGATTGAATCTTTATTGGGATTTTATTATATATCCTGATGGACATCCCAATAAAAGAATTACTTTTTTTATGAAGCCGGCATTTCGGAAATGCCAGCTTGTGGCCGTTCCTAGTTGAAACACAATTAGGACTTTGCAAGTCCAATATAGTAGTGAATTTTTCTTTGTTTTTACGTACATATATGATGTTTTCGTAAATATATTGCGAAGCAAATGTTAGAATATCTATCTCTTTGAATTTTTCTCTGAGAGATTCTCTAGCACCTATGTTATAAATTGCGCGAATAGCCCTTTTCTGCAAAATAAAGATTGAATCAATATCAGCCGCATTACCCCACAGTAAAATGCCATATGACATTAAACTATGGAAATAACTGAAATAAACTAATCTGGCTGTTGCAATGTCTGTGAGGGAACGAATTTTCTTTATTGCAAAAACTGCAGAACTAAGTCTATTCGCTAACTGAGAGATGTGGGGTCCCCACTGTAATTTGGAGTCTATTGTGATTCCAAGAAATGAAGCTATTTCAACAATGGCAAGATCCTCACCATTTAATTGAGGATTTACATTTTCTTTCTTTACATTTGGGGGTGAAAATCTTATACAATTAGTTTTTTTATTATTTAATAGTAAATTGTTTACATTAAACCACTGGACAACCTTAGAGAGAGCATTGTTCACGTCGTCAAGATTTGATATTCGTCTATTAATTTTAAATAAAAGAGAAGTATCATCTGCGAACAATACAATCTCATGACTGTTTTCTACCATGAATGGAAGATCATTTATATATAATAAAAACAGAAATGGTCCTAAAATTGAACCCTGTGGGACCCCCATCTCTACAGGTGACCCAGACGACCTTTTACCATTCACCTCAACTCTCTGAGTCCTATCCCTCAAATAGGATGACAGGAGTTTAAGCGCGGTACCTTTAATGCCATAGTGGTTGAGTTTCCTTAGAAGGGTTTCGTGCTGAACGCAGTCAAAAGCTTTAGATAGGTCGCAAAACACACCTAAGGCATCCTGCGATCTCTCCCAAGCTTCTATAATAACTGAAAAAAGCTCAACACCTGCATCGGTTGTAGAACGACCTTTAGTGAAACCAAATTGATTTTTATGTAAAAGTTTGTTATTTGTAAAATAGGACAATAACTGGTTGAGAAGAATTTTCTCGAATATTTTACTGCACGTGGGGAGAACAGAAATAGGTCTATAATTCATAGGGTCAGTAGTACTGCCCGATTTGTATAAAGGAATCACTTTACTATGTTTCATTAGGTCAGGAAATTCACCACTTTTTATACAATTATTAAATATTAGGGCTAAGTTTGGTGCAATTAAATCTATTATTGAATTAAGGATCTTTACAGAAATACCCCAAAGATCGGTAGTGTTCTTAACATCTAATGTCCTAAATATTTTTACAATGTGTTTGGCGTCTATGGGTCTAAATTTAAAATGACATTTGCATTCGCTCACATTTTCTTTCAGCAACGATTCAGCAACGTTGGGGGAAGAGTTAAGAGATTTAGTTGTCGAAACTGGAATGTCACTAAAAAATTTCTCAAATAAATTAGCCACATTCTCATCTTGTTCAACCAGAGTATTATTATCCGCAATTAGTTTAAAATCAAGGTTGCGGTCCTTACCTCTTCCAGTTTCGGCATTAATGATTTTCCAAGTCGTCTTTATTTTATTGTTACTAAATTTTATCTGATTTCTGATATGTATGGACTTGGCCGCGATACACACTTTCTTAAAAACTTTTGAATAATTTTTAACATGGTCACAAAAGGATTCACTATGATTATAGGACCTCTCATAATAAAGGTCATATAATTTTTGCCTACTTCGGTGTAGTCCCAATGTTGCCCAATCATTGAATGATTTGCATGTTTTCGGAGAGATTGTCTTTGGGGTAAATACAAAATTATATGCTTTATTGATTTGATCAGAAAGTATCTCATACTGTTTATTTACATTACCATGCAACGGAACAGACAATCCATTTACAAGCTTATTTCTAAATCTCTCCATTCGTTTATTACTCACCGGAACGACCACTTTACTCTTATCAACCCGTTTATCAATATCATATTTAAAACATGCGAGTTGACCACAGTGATCCGAACTTAGATTATTAATTATCATTGAATGAACTGGTGTGCCATCTGTAAAGATATTGTCAATGCAAGTCGCTGTGGAATCAGTGATTCTAGTGGGTTCCGAAAACAGGTTACTAAGATTACAACATTTCATACTCGATAAAAACTTTTTACTGACTGAAGATTCCTCCAAGATATTAATATTAAAGTCACCACAAATAATAATGTCCTTCTTCTTCTTGCTACATAATTTAAGAAATAATTCATCAAGAACTGACTCGAATTTATCAAACAATGCATTTGGAGGTTTATAAATACAAACAATTAAACAATAAGGTAGCTCCACACAGGCTATTTCCACAGTCCGTTCAATAGAAAGGCTCACTATATCTTTACGGTCCTTAAATTTTAGGCCTTTTTTTAAAATAATTAACGAGCCACCACGAATAGCTGTCGTTCTACTGAACGAACTGGCGACTTGGTGCTTATCAAAGTTAAACACAATTTGGCAATCTTTCAGCCAATGTTCAGTAATGCAAATGACGTCTATATTGTAGTGCTTCAAAAACAAGTCTAATTCTAGCTCTTTATTTAATAGGCCTTGCATATTTTGATGCACCAAGTTTAAACATTTATTGTTCCTTAAAAAACTACTCGACAACTGGCTCTCAATAATCATGTTCATATTTTTATTGCTAGAGACGTGAGCCTCTGTTGTCTGATAACTTAATTTAAAGTGTTTGGGGCAACATCCAAACAAGTCGATGTAGTACTACAACAAGTATTACTACTAAATATAACATCGGTCTGCTCAATAAAAGCAGTTGTCTTTGAAGATAAAGTATGACATACTTTATCTGTCAAGTAATAAGATAGCAAATATGCTATCTGTTTGTATATATAATTGGATAGAATAATTCTATCCTTCGTAATATTAAAATTATTTTTAAATATATTATTAATGTCAAAAAGCCTAAACCTATTTGGATCATTACAATCAGATCCAGTAGTTAACACATTGTTACTGTTGCCAATTGAATTATACAAAAGTATATTTAATTGTTGACGCAATTTATTTTCATTGAAGTCATCCTTAACATAAGGAATTGTACACATTATTATTTTATTAACGTTTAAATCTTGTAATTTTTGGATATATGTAAGCAACAATTTTTGTTTCATATTTCCCCGTCTACCACAAAGCAAGATTAGCGTAGAACTGGGGTCATAAGTGCCACTAATTACCTTATTCATTATTTGCGCCATTGTAGCCCCAGGCATACTAAAATTACAGATAACTTTGTCAGTAAGATTTAACAGTTTCGTACCCATGTTTTTACCTAACTCGTCACTAAATATTAAAATTTGATTTCTTAAGGGTATTGGGGTTATGGAACTGACATTTTGACTCGTTTTTAAAGGAATGTGTTGAGACGGAGGCCCTGAACATAATGATTCGGAGCATTGACAGTTATTGACCAGAGATTGAAATCGCTCTTCATTATATTTTGATAATTTTATCACTTCGTCCATGACGATTACGTGCTCTCCTATTTCCTTCTGGGCGGCATCATATTTTAAAGTTATCTCCTGTAAAGATTGGTGCAATACAGTGATTTTATTGTTTAAATCAGAAATGTCAGTCTCATAACGCTTAGACAAAATGTTAAACTCTATCGAAGATGTTTTATATTCTTCAAGAAGTGATTTATATTTCTTTGATAAAATTTTATGATTTTTTACAACCATGTTTTTCTTAATTAATTTGTTAGTCTTAATAATGTGTCTATTTAACTTAGCCAATTTCTTAATTTTTTTCCCGCTGCCACGACCGACCCGGCTTGACGCATTAATTAACGTGTCTTCACCGGTCAAGTCGATGGTGACAGCGGGGGAGGGAGAGTAGGCGGGAATATAGGAAGCACTGGCCAGCTCTTCAAACAAGCTTTTAGTGCTGCCCTGAGAGTTAAGTTTAGTACACTTTTCTTCGAGCTGATCAATGCGCTCCCGGGCACTCGCGAGTTCGGACCGCAGCTGGGTAATTATTGTTAAGTTGCTATCGTATTCATCGTAGCAACGGTCAAAGTCCTTAGATTGCCTTTTAAGACGGTCACGTTCCTCACGAGTCTCCAGGTACTGAGCGTGCAACTCCGCCATTTCCGCCTTAACATTATTATACCTTTTAATAACTTCTAGGGTTTCAATTTCATTGTCCTCTCTCTCCCTCAGTAATTGTTCACACTGCTTTTTTGTCTCGCAGAGTTGTTGGCGCGCGAGCTGGAGTTGGCTTTCCAGCTGGCGGGCTGTAACACTACGAGTATTCATAATTACACTTACTTAAACGTATCTAAATTGAACAAGTAACAGAGCAGCAGTGCAAACGCGACTATTTATACTAATAACACTAATAACGTAAAAAACTATTAGGGTCAAATGGCGAAATAACGTATAAGGTACCTATAAATCTAAAAAAGCAACAAACAAATTGTGTATTAAAATGATTAAATAAACGCTTATCTAATTTGAATTTTAAAATGAGATGATTAATAATGTCATAAAAAAAATTTAATTCTTAATAATGTCAGAGAATGAAATTTATGATAATGTCAAAATTTAAGATTTATTAATGTCAAGATATAATTTTTTTAATGATGTCAAATAATCTAATTTTTAATAATATTTAATAATATGTAAGAGTTAAAACAGTCCTCCTTGTTCTCCTAACAAAACAAAAAACAAAAAAATAAATATATATATATATATTTTTAAAGAAATATTTAGTGCAAAAAGGTAAAAATAATGAAAATAATAAATAAATAAAAATAAAAATCAAAAAAGCAAAAAAAAAATTGTATTAGAAGTCAGGGATCGAACTCCCGCTCTTTAGGTACTAGGCCGTATGTTACGCTGAATGGACTATGCAGTGTTATCCGTTAAGTGCGAAAATAACCAGTAGGTGATGTAATATGTGTAAAGTGACTTTCATACCCGTTTTTAAATTAATAATTTGTTTCACTAACACCCGAAACGTAAACAATGAACCTATTAGACAAATACTTAAATCAATTAATCAATGTCACTTATTTACGATTATTACGTACTTTATAGTATTTCACTATAGTTTATAAGATGTTTAACGCACAAAAGTTATTATTTAACTTAAATAACACCTTCGAAATAAACTGTTAGAAATGAAAGTAACTACATACACTAGATAGTTTTACACTAATAACACCTAAAAACCGGATTGATTCCTCTGGATAACACTGTCACAGTTGGATAATACACTTATTTATACTTTTACAACTAGTTTAGCAAGAATTACTATCAAAAAATAATTTATTTTCAATATTTTAAGGAGAACCGTTTTAACTCGTTTGACAGCTGACAGCATCGGAAGAGCATTTTTATTATTTTATTTTGTATTCTTTGGAGGTTACCTAATTTTGTTTTAGTAGCGCTTCCCCAAATTTCTATTAAATACAGTAAATGAGGTTTTACTAAGGTATTATAAATTGTATATTTTAACTTGTGTGGAATACACCTATTTAAGTTACGAAGAGAGGCAAGAAGGGATATCATTTTATTTTTTATATGATCAATGTGAACATTCCATGTTAGATTTGCGTCTAACCGTAAACCAAGATACTTTTCATGACTTTTTTGTTCGATGGGTATACCATTTATTGATAGGGGTTGATGTGCAGGTAAAATTTTGTTTTTAGCTTTAAATATAATATATGATGTTTTTGAAATATTTATTGTAAGAAGATTTTGTTGTAGCCAATTAAATACTGTATTAAGATCTTCCTGAGCCTGCAAGATGAGTGAATGTATGGATGGCCCAAAGTAGAATAAACAGGTATCGTCTGCGTAAAGAGTAATATGTCCCTGGAGCCCTATGTCTTTAATGTTATTTATATATATCAAAAACAGTAACGGTCCCAAAATAGATCCCTGTGGCACACCACATGTAACGGGTAATGCTTCACTTTGACAATCATTGATCTTAACAACTTGTGATCTGTTAGTTAGATATGATTCAAACATTTTGAGGGCATTTCCAGTAATGTTTATTGATTGTAATTTGTTTAAAAGTAATTTGTGGCTTACTGTATCGAATGCCTTTTTTATATCAATAAACACCCCTAGCACTATGTTCTTGTTATCTATATTACGTTTTATTTTCGTAACTACATCAATTGAAGCAGCAAGAGTATTACTTTTTGGCCTAAATCCGTACTGTCGTTCTGAAATAACATTTATAGTATTTAAATATTTGTCTAATCGCTTTTGTAAAACTTTTTCTAATACCTTCGATAGTACGGGCAAAACAGATATGGGTCGATAATTTCCAGGATCAGTTTTTGGGCCTGATTTATAAATCGGTGTAACTTTAGCTAATTTTAAAGAATCCGGAAATTTTCCTTCCAATAGAAGTTTGTTGAAGCATTTTGTAAGATGGCTTGCTATATCATTTATAATAGATTTTAAAATTTTCGTACTAATATTATCTGCTCCGACACTACAGTTAGATTCCAAGTTATTAACGATTGTAATAAGTTCAGTTTCAGTACACTGATCAAAGTCAGAAAGTCCTACATTTACAGAAGTTACTTCTTTAATTGGGATTTGAGAGGAATGAGGAATTTGGCTAGTAAGTGTATGCCCAATATTCGAAAAGTATTCATTAAAGACTTCACAAATTTCGTTTAATTCGGAGACAATATTACAACCTAGAACTAGTTTCGAGGGAGCACAACATTGTTTTACTTTATTATTCGCTAATGTGTTAACTAACTGCCACATTTTCTTTGGTTTTTTATTACATTTCATAAATTCATTCAAATAATAATCATTTTTGGTTTCTTGAATTAGTTTAGCTACCTTATATTTAGATTCAGTAAATTCTTCTTTTAGGGAATCGTCACCAGGATTTTTCATAAGTTTCGCCCATAACATGTTCCTGTGATTTAAAGCAGTTATAATATTTGCATTTATCCAATCGCGTAGAGGAGGATTTAAAATTTTGGTCTTGGATACCTTGCATGCTTCCTTTAAGGACATTATTATATTTTCCAAATCGGTGTACTCGCTATTCATTTTGTTAAAATTAATATCTTTAAGTGTGCTAGTCATTTTATTATAATCAATAGCTGTATATTGTAAACGCATTTTAGGTGGGGATTTTATTTTCTTTAGTTCTAAGTATATCTGTTTATGATCAGTCATAGGTGAGTTTATTATTGCCATATGGAAGTAATCATTTTTTAAATTTGTGGTAACGTGGTCTATAATTGAGTTTTTAGTTGGACATTCTCTAGTGCAGAATTTTTTAGAGATTTTATTTATTAGTGTGTGACCGTTTTCTTTTAAAATGTCTTTATATTTCTTGGATTTGTTATCTTTTGTAAGTAGATCTATGTTAAAATCTCCGAAGACAATTGCTCTTTTTCTTCGCTGTAGCTGTAAATCATACTCTTCGAGGAAATCTGTAAAATTTGTATCTCCAGGATTGTAAATAAGTCCTATGTCAAGTGCATATCTCTCAACTTTGATCCACAAGTAATTGTTTCCTCCTGTGTACTTTGATTCAGATAAACTATGTTTTAAATCATTGTGAACAAAAGCAGATACTCCGCCTCCTCTCGAATCGGTTCTAAAATTATAATAGTGTGTGTAATTGGGTATTTGTAGATGCAGGGCTTGCGTTTCTGATGTAATCCATGTTTCCGTTATTAGTATAATATGTATAATAGTTGACATAGATCGTAGTACACAGTTAAGTTCTTCAAATTTACCTTTACTGCAGATGCTCCTAGCATTAAGATAGAAAAAATTCAAACGCATTTTATTATTCTGTATGTCTTGATAGTTGTCGAGTATCTGGTACGTATTTGTAGTAGAAATATCAAAAGGTGTTTCATTATTTAATTGGAGTTTTTTGCAGTCTGTTTTACTATTGTAGGTGTCCCCTTTATATACTTTATCGTTAGATCTTTCTCACCATTTTTTTCACGTGCCATTAGTTCTTGCTTTATATTATTAAAGTATTTTTGTTGAGCTATAGTTTGATCCGAAAATATTTTAACATTTGGCGGCAGTTTATTTCTATTTTTCAAGAGTTCTTTTGGAGTTTCTACTGAGTCGTAACATACCTTCACTCTGCGCGATTTCCCTGTCGAATATTTTCCGATCCTAATAACTTTAATTGGTTTCGAGATGTTTTCACTGACTAATGATGTTATTTCCAACACATCGCTCATGTCTTTTGCGGCTCTTTCTTCAGCACTGGTGGAAGTCTGCTCCGGCAAACCAATAAGTATAATGTTCTTTTGTCTATACCTACGGTCTTGAATTTCTCTAATAATATGTTCATTAACATTAAGATAACTTTCTGGCTTAAGTGATAAATCTAGGGAGGCAGATTGAAGAGTTTTGAGATCAGATTCAATTTGTTTTATTTTATTTTCACCTACAGACACTTGTGATTCTAATTGTGTTACGTGTATTTTAATATTTTTTTGCTCTTCCACAATTGTGTTTGTTGACGTTTGTATCTCATTTAACTGAGTTTTTACTTCTGTTACATTGGTCCGAAGCATGTTAATAGTTTGTTCGTGCGATGATTTTATTTCCAATATTTGGTTCTTAACTTCTGTCATACTCAATTGCATGTTACTCATAATACCTTCGTTAGATTCAGCATACTTTTCTAACAACTGACTAATTCTTGAGAGTTCTGTCCGCATCTCTTTTATTTCGCTAGAACAGTTACATTCTTGCTCAGGCTGCTTTCTTTTGCGGTGCGTTATGTTGGGGTCCACAGCACTCATTTTAGATAAATCGGGCTGTGAACCGCTGCCCGTTATTGTACGTTTGGTTGGCGATCTTTGAACACTCATGGTACTATACTGGTTAATTTATCAGGTAACGCTACTCACCACAAGTTCCCACGCGTATATTGGAGTTGCAAGTGTACATACACTTATCTTGTTTTAAGTAACTAAACCTGTGTTTTACACTGTACACTGCATACGGCGTATCGATGCGAGAGAGAGTCGAAAAATAGCAACGGTCACGTTCTCGCGGGGGTAAGGTACTCCTTCGCTGTGTGTCGCTTGTTGCGTTCTATTGTTTCAAAGTGCAGCACGCAGAATTGAAACAGCGTAATTGATCAAACAACTATTTCAAAAACTTTCAAAATTTCAAGAGCAGAATTTAATATCTACTTGGTCAGCCAAAGTTAGCAACATAAATTTTCCTCATAATTTACTGACATAAAACGGACATGAAGGTTTTTATTAAATTTCGAGGGAGCTCGACTAGTTCAGAACATTAAAAAATATCACACGATACTACTAATTAAAATTTAAAATCCAGTTAAACTTTTCAACTGGATTTTAAATGATAAGCTTGAAAATGTTTAATTAAGACTTTTCTCATATCTCTGCTCTAATCCATTAAACATTTTTTACAGTTTACATACATAGTTATTTGTAGACAAAATCGTAAATAACGTTCACTAAGAGTATTGCACCATTAGGGTTGCCACCCCTAAAATTTGTAAACCAGGACAAGACACGTTAAAACCCCGGATTTTAGAGCTTAGAGTTAATTTAGCGAGTCGGTTCGTCGGTTGACCGTGGCGTGCGGACACAGTGCGTGAGTCGCGGGCGGCCCAAGACTTTATTCTTTTTAAACCCGGACTACCAATGAAGTCCGGCCCGGACGCTATTTGTATTAGCCGGTATTTGTCCTAGTTTGGACAAAGTCCGGGGAAACCCGGACGGATGGCAACCCTATGCAACATGTAACTATAACGATAAGTAAACCCAAACTAGCCGACAAAGCCGCCGTTAAACAACATATTATTATGCGTTGCTACATTTGTTACTAGATACTTTCATAGATTTTAATAGTAAAAAACCGTTCAGTTAATAAAAAAGTTTCATTTCATTTTCATTGCTTTTCTGAAAAGGCTCGCTAGCCAAGCCTCTAGCAAGATAAACTCTGCAAAGCTGCGAACATTATTACTTTCATAGATAAAGGAGATGTTTCAAACTGTATGGACCTTTGGCCTGGTATTTGTACAGCGTATAAAGACATTGCAAATATAGTATAAAGCTGTTTTTTACTAAGCATTTTGTTATAATCGACTGGGGTTATTGGTACAAAACAAGAATTGTAAGTTATGATTGCAACTCAATATACTAGAAAAACGGCGGTAATATGTATGTCATTTTGACAGTTGAAATTCATTATCTGTGACAATCAGTTGACAGTGAAATCTGTTGGTCCGCCATATTGAAAAATGTTAAAAATAGTTGATTTAAATTGGTTTTGTACCTACCGAAAAAGTACATGTTTTAAGTAATTTTAAGTATTTTTTTTCAGATTCTTGAGTTTTTTCTCTAATTTTTGAGATGGTGTACAATACCTAGCCAAGATTGAAACATCTCCTTTACTCACAGTAAATTTGGTACATACCTACTCTATTTTTTTCCCAAAATATCAAACTTATCAAAGCCCACTCAACTAGAGTTGCATACAATCGTAATTCTGTGCGCTCACTGCGTTGCATAACGAAATCTTTCCTCTTTAAAATATAAGGTGAAGATAAGTTCTGAATGCGGATTTCTTGGCTCCTTACAATTTGATCCACATTCCGATAGCAATTATACAGTTCTCACGAAGGCTGTTACGAGATCCTTATGGCTAATGAAATAAGATTGGGATTTACTTGATTTTTCGGTCGTCGTGAAATGTTAGTAAACAAAATTCTCACTAAAGTCTTTTCACGTCCGATTGTGGTTGTGCTCTTGTGGCGTAATGCCAATTATTAGATACTATAAACAATGAACTTTATTTCGATGACTTTAAGTGCAAGTTGGGTTGAAAGCGGTTTTACAATCAAATTATTTATCTAATCATAGGCCACAAATACAGCTTTCCAAATTCTAGAACTTACAAAATAATTCGCTTTCGAACTACGCCATTATCATAGACTCCCACAAAAATGGAGACCATTTTCACACAATCTCTGTGCGGATGTGCGTCTTGCTCTAACTTAACCAACAATAGCAACTATCTCGCTCGCACGTGTATCAACAGGTGGCCCTATTCCAGTGAGCTGACCTGGTTAGTGTGTCAAGGGCGGTTCCAGCAACAAGTGATGCCTCCCTGATATCCTTCCTTGTCTTTTGCTATTCGATGAAGCAAGAGAAGAGATTTGGCTTATGGCTACCCATAGTTCATGTTTCAGCCAGTGTCAAGTTTATGTCGTGGTTTTATGCATTTTATTCAGGCTTTAATTTGACTTACAACCTACTTACGATAAAATTAGGTAGGTAACGCTTCATAATCCGGATTTATTAATGGCGATTCTTTTTCAAATAACATTATAGTGGAAACTATGTGCGTGACGTTGTTATATTCATCTCTCAAAACAGATTTACTAAGTCGTACTTTTCGTTCCTTTACAATACTACCCATAATAACGCTTCACACTAATAGCCCCACAGTAGGGTATATTTACTATTATTAACCTGTGTCGTGGGTACCACGGACACATACAAAGACAGAAACACAAACACCCAGTCCGAGAACAGAAATTTAAACTCATTATTCAAATTTCTGTTTCGCTGCGAATCGAACCCGGAACCCCTCGATTAGCAGTTCGGCATGGTAACTATTGCGCCACGCGGGTCGTCAAACTTATTGTCTTTTTTATAAACATTTAAATGTTGTTTATAGCATATCAAAAAACATAAATTCAAGTTTTTTCCGACATACAAAATAACTTAAGCAGCTTAATTGTTATCATCAAACATAATTACGGAGGCTGTTTGTCTGTTGAACGGTTTATAACGTCATTTTGTTTGTAATTAATTGCTTTGATAGGATTTTCTAATTACCCTCTCATTGTTTATTTTATGAGCCGCGTTTAAGGGGACGATTTTTGATGAATGATAAAATTATGCAAAAGGGAGGAAGTGATGTAAATGGATAAAGTCAAGTTTTTCTTGTAGGGTAAAATATAAACGACATTTGAGACTTTCTTTTGAAACAAAATAAAGTTTGAACATTTGACGAACAATTGAAAATATTCATAAAGTTTGAACATCAGACGAACATTTGAAATTATTAATAACTTTCAAAGTATCTAGGTATCCTATTTTCTTTAAAATGGATGCATCGTAATCGTTCTTACTATACCTACACTCGAAGATTATGAATGAATATCACTGGCTGACTTATCAAAAAAACTTTCACACAGAAACCACAGGTGAAAAAAACCATAATGTTCCCTACGATGTTCATATCTTTCATATAACAAACCCTAAAACAAAAACATTACGTGTTTCATATTTATGAGAAAATTTGTGAGTATCGCAGAATCCAGCGACGCGTGGAAGTGAAAAGTTAACCTTTGCCGTTCACTCATTTTTCCTTGTTTATTTGACGGCTGACTTACCCCATGCTCCCAGATTTATTCTAATATAAACAATCTGTTGCTCGCGACCTTATGGTAGATCAAATAAAGGAAGAGAAAAAATAGTAATACATATACTTCAGTATATTTTGTGATTTATAGCAACATCTATATTTAGATGAGGATCGATACTGACGACACAGACATTTACCGTCTAGTACGAGTGTATTGAATCTCGGCTTGAGAAGGCATAATGTTAATCCTTAACTTCACACTTTACTGTACTGTTTATATTGCCCATATTCCTAAAACCACTTTGATATACTTATACGTATAAGTTTAAATAATATTTCTTAGCAGATTATATTGAAAGCAATATCTACCTGCAAAGGAGATCCGCTTTCCAAGAACGTTAAGTCTGAAAGAAAACCTGAAACAAAAAAAAACATAAACACACTTTTCAAATATAGATAGCAATGTTTTCGGTAAACAAAGATTGACGATGTGTTATTAATGGTAAACAAACAGATCAATTTTCTGAGAAATTTCAAGGACGGTTTTGAAGGTGGCCTTTAGCTAAATAATGTTTCAACGTCGAACTAATATTGGGATTCTCTGTGGAAATCTCGCGCTTATTCTG
The DNA here is from genome assembly GCA_911387765.1 of Pyrgus malvae. Lineage (NCBI taxonomy): Eukaryota > Metazoa > Arthropoda > Insecta > Lepidoptera > Hesperiidae > Pyrgus > Pyrgus malvae. The sequence continues at coordinate 27,077,718 of OU426950.1, read as the reverse complement.
TGACGTATAAATAACTTATTGGTCTTAGAATAATAACGTTAAGAACATCAGTCTTCATACAAGCGCGCTGTCAAAATTGAAGCACTAAATAGATTCCTACAGCTGATACATTTGACAAACAAAATATTTTTATTTTGACAATATTAACTAAAAAATACTACAAAATATTGATAACACTGTGAAAAGTTATTTTATTAGATTTCCTTTGTTTTTAAAAAGTGTTGTGATAAAATTTATCGTTGTGTCTTACGGAGCGGCCCGGCGTTTGGTGCTATTAATGGCACCAATCAACATGCTTCCATTTGGGGGCGCGATCTTCGTTTCAAAAATGTCATTGTAATTATTCTAAGTTATTGGTTCTCATGTTACTCACTATACGCTTTTACGAACATTAGGAATCAGGGACGGTAAGGCCACATAACAAAATAATAATTGTGTGTTGTAGAACTTTAGCGATTTGCAAAGCTAAGTTTATGTCATGCGCGGTCTGGTATAGGATCTATATACGATAGGGCGATCGTCAATACATGTCCGTTCAGTTCATGAACATGTACACATAACTCTAAGCAAACCTAGGCTTTGCCTAAGGCATACGGCATACTGCAGTTTTGCTGCTATTCCGGAGGTTGAGGGTAGGCCTAGGGCTGCCATCACCTTAATTGCCGACGCCGGATAAACAGGGCAAAAATCCCGGACATTTGGGCGAAATATGGTTTTTTCCCCGGACATCGAACATTTTTTGCAAAAAAATAAAAACATCGTTATAATTTTTTAATTCCATTCGAGCGTTGACTATTTTGCCGAGCCTTCTTGAACTCGGGTTATTGTGGATGAATTTTTCCCCTTTTGTATCATGGTTTCCCCTGACAACAAAAGTGTCAAAAACCCCTGCTGGACGGCCCCCGGACGCCCTTCAAACTAGGACAAATCCGGGGAATTTTCCGGACGGTTGGCAGCCCTAGGTATTCCTCATGTATGTTTGGGAGGATTTGGGTGGGTTTGTAGTATATAAATGCGAAATTGTTTTTGTTTGTTTGTCCTTATTTCACGTCGTAACGGAGCGATCTTATGAATGATTTTTATGCTTGGATATAGTTAAGAGGCGGGAGATTGACATAGACTGCAATTTACCACGGTAAACATCTTAATCCCATGGGAAGTTTCATTATAATGTACCTGTTTGATTCTTTCTAACGCAAGTGAAACCTATCCTTAATCTATTAATTAGAAATATTTGTCTTTTCGATTTCTAAATGAAGCAGTTTAATAGTCAGTTAATGAACTTTACCAGTCAAACTAAAAGCTCACTTTCAAAGCCGGCAATGCTCAGGTGCCTCCCCTGGAGTTGCCCGTGTCCATAGGCGACGATGATCGCTTAACATTACGCCCGATCCATCTGCTTTTTTGTTCGGTTTATGCATAAAAAATAACTAATTGCATAACATAATGTATGACATACGATTAGTAAGTTTTATTTTTCGTTTCTTCTACTTAGTTGAACCGCGGTTATTGAATAGTTCCAATTGTTGGAAAAGGTCGTTTGTGAGTTTGTTCATTTCTATTGTTTATTAGAATGAAGAGCATACGACGATAATCAGTTAAATGTTATGTCTTTTGAACGTTTCCCATTCACCTCCTTTTACTTTTATACATTTAATTGTATGATTCACAATATTTTGTAACATTTTATGATACTAATATTTATTTACATAAAGTATTATAAGTTTAATTAATTATATGGCTGCAACTAGGGTTGTCAGGTCGCCAAGCCTAATAGCCGGACAGACCAGCCACTTTGACCATTTGGGTAGAAAGGCCGGACACTACATTATTGAGGATTTTGTGTGTCAGTCAAAAAAATTGCGGTCTGCGGGAGCGACCGACAGTCGACTCGCCTGCGCTCTGCCACGCTTGGCTCTCGCTCGTTTGCGAAATGTAAAAAGCCTGACAAAATCCGGACAATACGAACACCGTTTATTTTGGCCGGACACGCAATCAAAAAGCCTACCTATGTCCGACTTTATCCGGACGCCGGACGGAAGCATTGCCAGCTGCAACCACTGCTGCTGCTTTTTGCGTCCCACTGCTGAGTACCGTTATCTCCCCCTTATTGGGGGTTAATTATAAAATCAGTAAGAAATAATAATTCTACTTATTAATTATTTCTGTGTGACACTGTTCTTTTTATATTGTGACGTGAGTGGTCAAAGTTTTAAATTCATTTAGTTCTGCCGAGACCTTAGAGCATCAAGAAATTGACAGGTATGACACTGAAGGGTGAGTCAGTACCTTTGATGCGGACTTCCAAATAACCTTAAACTTGCAATGTATGTTTGATCGGATGGAATCTTGTAATTCATGCAATTTCATGTTTAGATGTATATAGGAAATACTCTGTAGAGGTATAATCATACTCTTTTGTTTTGATTACTTATAACACCTCTACATACTCCAAATTCTTGAATACCTCGAAAAAGGCCGTAATCCAAGCGACATTATAATTAGATTATACAAAGACAGAAGCATTTATTGTGGCGGATGACCTAGCAGTGCGTAGTTAAGCATCGCTTACTAACCTGTGTATATCCAACGAAGCTGGAAAATTAATTATTTTACACGTGTAGGCATCAAATGTGGCATTCATTCTAGGTCTATGTCTTCTCACAATTATCTCAATTGTCATTATTCTTGCCAGACTTCCGATCGAGGCTCCCGGATTCAATTCTCGGCAAGGCAGTTTGAATGATGAGTTCGGTCTTGGTGTTGTATGTATTCATAGCACCCACGACACAGAGAAATCTAGTTTGAGGCTATGATTGTGTAGCGTTATTTATTTTATTTATTACTTTTTGTATAAATCTATCTTAAAAGTACAGGACCTACTAGTTAAAAGGTCCCAAGAAAAAAAAACGGCAAATTGTTTGTAAAGTAGGTTTACGATCGAGATGTTTACGTGATAACGTCCGCACGAGAAAATCTCCATTCGTTTGTATGCCGCTAGAGTGAGAGAGACGGAAGATCGGTCCACTCACTCGAACGCTATGCCAGCCTCCGCTCGTGAGGATTCCGCGTGACAAGTTTCACGGAATGACTGGCAGCGCTCGAGATGAGACGGGAGATCGGTCCGTCTCTCTCTCGTTATACCTGCGATCGCGCTCGTGAGGTTTTGGTGTGACACAAGTTTCTGAACATGTCACCCGACTAAAACGATTTTAAAGACGTTATCACGTCAAAAACTTAAAAATCATATTCTTTCAGCAAGTTCCAACTGAAAAGGCAACAGTTATCAGTATAAAAACGCACATTAGCATCGACTTAGCAATAGCACAACTGCATAGGTACGACCTCAGACAAGACAAGGTTGCTTGAAGTTGTATAAAGATGCTGTAGCGAAAACATAACACGTGCCCGGAATAATCGTATTCGACTCCATTAAGATTTAAAAACAACTCATGACATATTCTCGACGATATTCCTCTGGCAACTGAGCCTACATTATTTAATGCCCCTGCCGTAGAATCACTGGTTTGGTTTCTTTGATGGCGTCGAAATACACAGTTTTTTAAATAACGGTGCTCACTATTTCGAAGATTAAAGTATCACGCGGTATGATTAAAGTCCTTTTAAGATTTAAAAGGCCCGTCAATACACTTTGTGCACAGTAATCTGATGAGACTGTAAAAACGTAAAACTATTATTAAAATAGTTTTTAAAATCCTACCGCACTAAAACCCCCTCGGTGGTCTGCCTCTGCGCTAGAGGAGGATTCCCGGATCTCCAGGAGAAAGCCCTCTTTTAGTCGCCTCTTACGATCTGGCTCGAGATGCCGCAACGCTATTCTTAATCCCGAAGCTACAGGTACTAATACCTAGTAAACAAAATGATGTCTATTTTATTTTGTGAATTGAATTTGAATTTTATTTTTATGATTTGAACTCTGTAAACTTGCATATGAGACCTGAGGGGTAGCATTGGTGCATGGTGGAGTAAGTTGCAGTCTCCCGAATTAGGGAAAGAGACACGGATGGCTGGGCACGGGCTCTGTAGTAGAACGCAAAAGAGTTGCAGCCAAATTCTTTGAAAGACCTCTGTGTTGATTTCACCCCACAATTAAAGTCCGCAAGCAAATAGACTAACGAAGATATGAATACAGGTAGATTGTAGCAAAAGCTAGCATTGCTACATTTCTAACTTATTATTCTACTAAGTCCGAGTAATAATATTCCCGTCAGAGCAAACAGGACGTGGTCCACCTGCCCGAGAACCGGTCATTATAACGAATAGGGCACTAACAGACGAGTGGTGGCGATTGTAGTTGTTCCATATTAAAATCGTTTCAGACCTAATTTTAAGCGGGATTTTAGGTATCTATAATTTAAAAAAAAAACAACGTAGTCGTATCGTATAAAACAGAAGATTACTTTATATCACTGTAAAGTAGTAGTATTGATACTTACATCAAAAACTATTCAATCAAGCCAAGTAGATTAATCCTATACAATAGAAGAAGTACTGCTTTACTTTAAAAACATCGCAAAGAATCCTGAAAACTTAAGAGTGTAGTTCAAATATTCATCGACTGTGAACCGTTCTCAGTTGGAACATTCAATAGGTTAGTGCTAATAGAAAAAACTTCAAAGTGTAGAATAACAATAGATTAGTTTCACGGTAGAAATTGATGCAGCGGTTGTAGTTTCATCTTCGAAAATCTTATAAATTCGTAAACTAAAAACGTTCTGAGAAGGTATGCCAAAAATCGGAAAATGTTAGAACTTACGGATGGAGGCGTAGAGAGTAGAGCCTCAGGTACGTTCGTCTGTGAGAGCCTTAGTGGCTAGTTAGTAAACCAGTCCCGCGTCTAGAAGTCAGACGAGGTCACTAGGTCGGTTACGAATAGCGAAAGTAGTCGTAGTCGTAGTCGGATGTCTCGCCTTCACTAGTGAAATTAAAAGTTGTTTTCAATGTTTGTAGGTTTGTAAACATAGCGTAGATTTGACTGTTGATAGAGTAACTTGAAGCGGCGCATCAATGGTAAAGTTTAACGTATTTGGTATACAGAGAAATTTGTTATGATTAAAAGATAATCTAAGCTTCTTAGGATCTTCTTTCTTCTTTGGATTTTATAGTAAATCCTACCATATCACGACGAATCGTATATTCACAACTTTGTTATAAACTAAATCGACTAATTGAAACTTTAGATTTAGCTTTTGCACAAAGAGTAGTTATATTATCAGATTAGATTAGATGCACGAATTTAATGTTATTTTTATCACAGGCTCTTTCTCGAGACAGCTACCTTCATTTTCTATTTTCATGAAAATGTCATTGAGCATTTCTATCCATATACCTTTCTTTCCAGAAGCGTACAATGTGTTTCTTTTTAGCTGGTTTTCCATTTTTGTAAAAAAGAGCACTTTATTTCTACCTTCTTTGTCCTTTATCACCTTTCCTATAGATCATTGAACATCGTAACTTATTTTTTTTAAAAAGAATTAAAAGTTCTAATTGCTCCGTTTTATTGACAACTGTTTCTTGATATGCTTTGCTGTTTCGTCACTCAGGCAGGTGAGACAGCAGGTGTATTAAATGAAAATACCATATCTTGTGTCAACCTTACATTGTTACCTTCTCAAAAGCTACCTCCACCAGAATTTAATTCAATGAAACTCATTAGTTACGTGGATGTAAAATAATTGCTTTAACGGCGCAATGCTGCAATTGTAGTAAGGTTCAAATAATCTGTCTGTCAGTTTTTTCAACGCTCGCTGGAGTTTCATGCATCGCTAGGAATTGATAAAGCTTTGCTACAAATGTATTAAATTTTATTTACCGCAGTGTCATAACTAACATAATATCATTGTTTGTGGTTTCGTATTGTGCCTTCGATACAAAGAGCAATGACTGTTTGTTTTTTGCAGTATTTGAACCTACTTATGCATTAGTTATTTGCGGTTACATCGGTTTGATAAGACTTTATTTACGAAGGAAATTATTTGCTCTTGGTTACAGCTCACCGAGTAATTAATCCCTTATTTCTTCTGCATTGTCTGCCGCTCTTCTATTGTTTTGCCGATATTCATTTATTTCTTTCAGTCACGCAGCAGATATGGGAAGGTCCTTAAAAGTAGATAGTGGTGAATTAAAAAAAATCGCTCAAATTGATCAAATAAAACATATTATGCTTGATTTTCTTTTCTATGAAGCTTTTTACCCAAACCAAATATTTTTGTGTAACAGAACAATTGTCAAATAACGTGTATTCTGATTGTGAAAAATTTGATGCAGGCATACTGCATACTACTATTAGATATTTTAATTGCAGTATATACAAACAAAGCAACTGATAAATTAGTGTGTGGACAAAACATTTTTAAGAAAAATATATAAACGCTCTTTTTACTTTACTCAACAACAACTTACCTAAACTTTTATTTCCAGGGCGTTGGCAGTGTGACCGGTGTGGGCAGACCAGCATGTAGTGGACATTCCGACCGAAAAGTGTTATTCAAATCGAAAACGATGGCCGACAACGATTCGATCATCGACGACGAAGTCGGTTACGAGTACGACACGACCAAGATCCCCGAAATCGTGACCCCCGATGATATGAACGAATCGGGGTATCAGGAGGGATCGGAGAAGAGCTATGGGGACCGGCGCGATTCTAAGGAGGGATTTGGGGGCGAGGGCGATTCGGACAGTGGTGTGGATGGTGTTAGCAGTGGTTGCAGCACGGTGGACGACTGTCCCGTTGTGTCGATAAATGACGTCGTCGCGTACTACGACGACATCAGACCGCGGAGGAGACACGTGCCGCAACTCAACTTCTACAATGTGGATATCGAGAGGATGGCTTTGGACGCTGTTGCTCAGGTAAGTCGAGTTTTTTGTGGAATCTGCGAAGCGTATAAAAGTACGAAATGATGGGGATATTGTTATTTTATTGACGCGTTGTTTAAAACTATTCTAAAAATAATATATCTTCGTTAAGCTATCCATTGGTCTAAGATAAGCCATCGTCATCACATGTGCTGGGCAAGATAAAAATATATGTAGATTGCGTAAAAAATGGTGACCTAAGTTTCCCAATATTTGTGACATTTTGAGCACATTAGATTACACAATGCTGCAAAAAATCTCTCTGTTGTGACAATTTAGGTAACTTATCCAGACGACCAGTAGGTGTACGGTTAGCAGACAGGTGGTGTTCCAGCCTACACAGTCTGTCGATAAATCCAGTATTGGCAGTCTGTGGAAAGTTATTAGAGCAGTTACACAAGCGAGGACATTGTTACAAAACGCCATATTCACTTTGCGCCTTTCTCTTTGCCGGAGACTTTGTAGCGATATGGATGTACTCGTATATTGTATAGCTTAGCTTGTGGGGAACGATGGCTTTATATTTGACTTTTTATGAAACATAGTGAAGATTTATTTTTTTACTCTCGCTTCCAGTAGAAACTGGCTGCTTTATTTGAATTAAACTTAGTCGTTTTCTCTTAAAAAAGATTTTTTTCTTCTGCTGCGGCAGTAAGAGAGTGTAAATATTCTTTTTCATACTCGTATGTTGGTAGCAATTTCGGGTGATGTTTCTAACTCCTCCCTTGCCTTTATTATAGCCTAGGGGTCCATCATCCCCCGTGATCTCCTGTGGGATTCACATTGCGCGGCAGTATCTTCAAAGAACAGTGCTACAATTCTTCAAGTTTCAGTTTAAATTCCTTCATTCTTCCCCAGACCGCTGACTGGACAGCTTAAACTCTCACTTTAGCCGTAATTTACATCACATGACATCTTACAATCAGACACAGGAATAAGTACAATCAGTGTTCAAAAGTGGTGTCGCCTCTTTTGATAAATTTTCGCCGGCACGCTTCAAGAATTCTTATTTATGTTCTTAGCTTCTGTGATTTACTTATGAAAGAAGTTCATATTTTTGGCGATCAACATATTGACGCCATACAGTTTTGAAATTGATCACACATCACATCTTCATCTTACTGTATCTAAGTACATGCTCCGTCCCGGACGGACTACGGCGCTTTCGTTATTTATAGCATATTATTAAACAATTATCCTGCCCTGTTCTTATGTACAACTTGATTAATAATAATACCTTTGACTTGACATAAAAAGATTGAATTATAACAATTAATTAACGGACAATAGGCGTGTGGGATACAGTGTCTTTGCGAAGCAATTAAAACAATTGATTGTTTTATAAGAATGAATCAGCTTTAAACAGATCTGGAAAATGTAGGTATCTCTTATCTTAATAAATCTCTATAATTGCTGATGAACTAGTTATATTAACGATTTACCTATTCATATACCTAAGTAGCTAACTGTCCTACTTAATTTACGACTAAAATTAAAACACGAAATTTTGTATGCGCGTAGTCAGTTCATGAACGACATGGGTCATACGAGGCGACATACGAGTACTAACCTAAACGAATAAAAAACGCAGTCAAAACAGTCAAAGTCAAACATAAATTATGTATTATTTAGAGTGAAATAGACAAGCGGATAATTAGATGTTCGCAATGTTAGGGTATGTTAAAGCAAAGTTCTGGCTTATCCATTTTTCCTTCATTGTGAGGATAACAGCAGTAACTTAAGTCTCATGGCGATCATCTACACCTCTCGTTGTTTTAAAACTTAAATGGGCCGTCGAGAATTCTCACGTCGTTGTGAACAGTCATGACGGCTTTAAAATCATCTTTGTAAAGAATACCTATCATTATCTATAGGGTCGGACCATTCAAAGATTTGTAAAATTGAAGATGTTCATACAACACTGCATCTTGTGACCATTATCACATTCATATTAGGTAAGAGTTACGCAACACATCCCTCGTCAGATCTTTCTTTCGTAACGGCTATCAATCAAATTTTGACCAAATGGATTATTATCTGCCTGACTTAGGTCGCTTTCATACTGACGTTTTACGCGTTGAGACTCTCCAACTGACGTTAACGCTGTGCATGCTTTGAACGCAACGTCAATGTCGCGCTCATGCTGCGATTGGACGCTGCTCCCGCTCTTACGAATAGAGAGATATTATGTGATTGTACCAGTTTACTAAAAACGCTAGGTCGACGTCGCGTTTACGCGATTTCACGTTGCGAGGTAGCAGCGTGAACGCTTGTCTTTAGAGACACGCGACATCAATGTCGCGTTTGCACAGCGATAACGTTGCAGTAACGCTAGCTCTCGCAAAACAGTATGATAGCGGCCTTATTCATTACCGGAAATGACGTTTGACGGATGAGCAAGTGATTGTATATAAGCCGCGTAATGGAAATTAAGTCAGAAGCATCTTTAAGACTTTTATTAATGATAAATTGGTTTGGATAAAAATAAAGCAATCACCCAGTACCAAAATAGATGTTAACATAATAACTTTTTCTTATTTATAAGTCAGAGACTTGTATCGTTCAGTCGTGAAGGATTAGGTACCAAGTAGAAATTATTCTATGAAAAAATATTTTGTTCGTAAACAAGATCTAACTGTTGAAATGTCTGTTGCAACACAACTTAATGACAACATAATTTCTTTTTACAAATTTCTTTTTTTCTTTTTCTTCGTACCTATTTTTGACCTTTTCGTACTTTTTAGGGTTCCGTAGCCAAATGGCAAAAACGGAACCCTTATGGATTCGCGATGTCTGTCTGTCTGTCTGTCTGTCTGTCCGTCCGTATGTCTCAACCACTTTTTTCCGAAACTATAAGAACTATTCTGTTGAAACTCGGTACGTAAATGTATTCTGTGAACTACATTAAGATTTTCACACAAAAATAGAAAAAAGCAATAAATTTTGAGGGTTCCCAATACTTAGAACTGCAACTCAATTTTTTTTATCAAACCCATACGTGTGGGGTATCTATGGATAGGTCTTCAAAAATGATAATGAGGTGTTTAATATCATTTTTTTCTAAACTGAATAGTTTGCGCGAGAGACACTTCCAAAGTGGTAAAATATGTGTAACCCCCTGTAACTTCTAAAATAAGAGAATGATAAAACTAAAAAAATATATGATGTACATTACGTTACGAGCTGGAGCTTACTCCACCACGCTGCTCCAAAGCGGGAGACATTTGAATGATGAGTTTAAATTTCTGTTTTCGGTCTGTTTTGTGTTTATGTTTTGTTTGGGTCCATTGTACCCACGACAAAGGCAATCTTAGTGTGAGACTATACGTGTGTAGCGTGTATTATGGGGTTATGTAGATTCTGAATTTTGCTGAGATAATATGGGCGTAGTCTTAGAGACTAGGTACATGAATAATGATAGTATTACATTTCGTTAAACGCGTTTGCGATTAACCTTGGACAGAGCTTGAGGGACGTATAGCGTTTCTAGGTCTTCGTATAATGAACTGCGGAGTTCCTTCGTAATGCATTATCTCGGCTAATCCCGGGACACCCATCTCCCTTCTGGGGATGATAAACGCTTCATACTAGCCCCACAGTAGGGTAGGTATACTATACCCTGTGTCGTGGGTGCCACGGACACACATAAAGACAGAGACCATACCAGGAAAATACCTCGAAATTCATTATTTAGATATATCCATGATAATAATATATGCCCATAGTGGCAGAATAAGAGCGACTGTCATAATATGTTATTATAATCCAACTGTGTAACCTTATTCGACAAATAAATTAATTATTGATTGATATATCCCTCGCTGGGACTCAAACCCAAGACCTCGTGCACGGTACACGGGAGTTGTGACCACTGCGCCATACGGGTCGATTCCAGCTTCTATATTATATTGAAAGGCCACGCATATAGATGAACGATATCATCATCTTTATTCGTTTACAAGCATTTTGTTCGTAGTGACGTGCCCGGTGGTTATCGCAGAACGCAAGCAATCTATGCAGCTAAGCCGCGGCTGGAGGCTCCTGTAGTTAGTGGCGAGCCCTTGCATTTTTATACCGCGTGTATTCTGTCCTGCAGCCGCAGTCTCGACAATCGCTAAGGCAGCTTAGCGACCGAAATCGGTCGTTCACTCGATATCGATAGCTTCGAAAATTGGTAGTCTTAACTGTCTAAAATGTCGCCAATTAATAGCGTATTTACGAATTTAAACGTCCAACTTTCGATGATTGTCGTTAGCTTAGCGATCCACGATCAATCGATAAGTAACGAATGTCGAGGGTACAGGTGCTGGCTACAAGATTACGTTCCCTTATAACTGTATGAATACATTTTTATAATGCATGCGTCTCCACCAACCCGCATTGGAGCTGCGTGGTGGAGTCCTCCAGGCCTCCCCAATAATTGGGAGAGACCCGTAACCAGCAGTAGGACGCAAAAAGGGTTGCAGCCAATACATCATTATATGGGTTGCATGTTTATCTCTGTAATTTATATACAACAACAATTATTATAGAGGAAAAACAGAGAAATAATTGTCCTCCAACTGAGCAATAAGACATTGTTAGAAGAACATCGCATACAATGTAATGTAATGTAATTTGGGTTTATATGTAGGTACTCATCACAGAACATATTAAAAGAGTTAGAATGGAAATGTGGGCGGGGCAGACGCGCCAAGGAATTTTGAGAAAACGCTCATAATTCCAAAATCTCTACAGAAACACGCGATCGTGCTACGATATGCGTGCTTGTGTGCGTGCTTGGGTGTGATTCGTTCATTTGAAATCGCGTGATTGTGCGGCGCTAATACGCCTGCCACACACTCGACGAGTGGCATGGGAAGTAACTTACGAAATTATGTCGTCGCCAAGCGTGGAATGGTCAAATGAAAAATTGTTAATGTTTATTGATTTGTTGTCCGTTGGCGAGGACGACGACTACGATGTATATTTCTTTTTACTATATTTATATAATTAGCTATACTACAAATGCATAGGGCGCACGCTGCCACCGTTTCAACGTCCATTGTCTCACCAAGGCAAATGACAAGTGAGGAGCATCGCGATTAATTGCGCGAGTAGAGCAGTGTGTGGGCAGAGAGGGCAACATCGCGGCAAATCACGGCAGCGCGAGGAGCATAGCGATGAGCAGCGCAAGGAGCATAGTCTGGCAGTCAGGGGCATAAGATTGGCTAGATTTGAAATTGCAAATATGTGCGTAAGCTTCGTATTTATTTAAGTACATATGTAATGGAGGTGAAAGGCGGGGCTTGATCGGCGACACCAGTCTTCATACGAACGGCGCATTATTGCCGTTCTACCTCTCTTAATAATGTTCTGTGGTACTCATAGTATGTAACATTTTGTTTTCTTTTTGCTTCAGCCGTAATCTCTGATATATCATATTATCTTCTGGAATGTTTCCGGAAAGATATCTTTGATCTGTTTGTTTTTACCATCATTATGTGACCCTTAAGGTATATAAAACCTCTTAATAAGCCTCCTCTGCCTTTTCATCCCTCTGTTTCTTCAATTCTGGAACATGGATAGTTGAAAGAAACATTTTAATTCAAACCTTTTACAGACTATCAACAAGATTGTTAATTGGCAGACATTTAAAGGGACGTATCGCATTGCGAAGGACTTTGGACCTCATATATAAATAAATAACGCTACACCCATAGTTCCACACTAAGATTTCCTGTATCATTGACACACACAAAGACAGAAACACAAACATCCAGACCGAGAACAGAAATTTAAACTTCAACTTCTTTAATATTAAAACATCATACAAGTTCTGCATCGCGTGGAATCGAACTCGGGACCCTCCGATTGGTAGTCCGGCATGGTAAACATTGCGACACACGGGGTGTTTGTGTGCAAGAGGGGTGTTGTTTGAATGCTTGTTTCTAACTTTCTCATATATGAAGTAGAAGGGGGTTTAAACCTCATCACTTGTTTTGTTGTAAGCATATATGTGGTCCTAACTCTGAAATCTCAGTTACCCAGCAGATTTCATTTCACTCTGCTCTTGTCTGTTTGTCGGGTAGTTTACCAAGTTTCATTTTTATTAGAGATACCCGAAACGCTCCTTTTTCCTTTTACCAAATACTTTATAATGAAGCGTTTTTGTTGTGTCCATTTTATGTGACTCATCCACGTTTGAATCCGAAATCTACATCCAATGTTTATTTGGTGGTGTAACTAGCTTAGTTCAATTGATGATATATCCATCTCCGCATATGTTCCGAACAGCCGACATATTCCAAAATCCGTTCAATCCAGAATATAGTATCAATTAATCCAAAGTACAGTACGAACTTTGTTAAGGTTAGGTGTATATCTAGTCCCTGTAGCTTCGGGATAAGAATAGAGATACGGTATTCCCCTGCCTGATCGTAAAAGACGACTAAAAGGGGACTTTCGGGGTTGCGGGCAGTGAGAGTGGGAGCACGATCCGTCCAACCAGCGGCCCCGGAAGGACGGCGGGGTGTGCGTGGCCGTATGTCGCCGTAAGCATCTGAATGTGCAGGAGAGCACTTTTGCTGATCCGTAGATAGGCCCGTACGGGACGCCGCGCGTGTAGGACTCCGGTGCGTTCCACTAGAGATCCCGGAGTCCTCCCCAAGCGCAGAGGCAGGCCACCGAAGGGGCTTCACTGCGCTTCAAATCCCACATAACTAGGGCTGCCATCACCTAAGTTGCCGACGCCGAATAAACACGGCAAAAATCCCGGACATTTGGGCGAAATATGGTTTTTTCTTCGGACATCTCTGGAAAAATATTTTTTGCAACAAAAATAACATCGTTATAATTTTTTAATTCCATTCGATCGTTGACTATTTTGCTGAGCCTTCTTGAATGCGGGTTATTGTGGATGAATTTTTAATTAAGATTTATTTTAATTTATCGCTTATCTATTAAAAAAATGGATTTCCCCTGACAACAAAAGTGTCAGGGACACTTTTCAAAAACCCCTGCCGGACGGCCCCCGGACGCCCTTCAAACTAGGACAAATCCGGGGAAATCCGGACGAATGGCAGCCCTACACATAACCCGGTATCCTCTCCCAAGGAGTCGGGTACCTAATGAAGGTTTTCCCCCGATACAAAAAAAGATGTATATTTAATTATATCTATCTGCAGAAGACGCCTAACACGTGACCTGCATGCTTGTTTCTATTCTATAGATTGCAAAAGTCTATATGCGGATAGTAAATGTATAAGTTGACGTGACAAAGCAGTAGAATCTTATTTTCCCCATTTCCCCGTCCCCCACGACCCGGATCACTGACACCAAACAAAACATACTACACGTTACTACATAACTGAAAGAAAACGAATCTCGTGAAGGTCAACACTAATACCTCTACTTAATTACCGATTGGGTCAGTGCGCTCAAAAGACGTAAACAACATTCGCCTGCGTTGTAAACTGTGTAGTATTGTGTTGTAATACAGTTCGGTTTTGATTGTAGGTGTACACCGTTACGTCGAGTGGTGTAACTCACGTGCAGAAGCCCTAGGTGGATTCAATGTGCGTGTAAAATCGATACCTGCGTTGGCGGATGTACGGACACTCAAGGGCGCTCGATAGTATGGTCTTTCCAATCGATTTGCATGTGTCTGGCGAATGACTCTTTTCTGATGACACCTTTTTTTGGTAACGGGGGAAGCCTTCAAAAGGTACCCAGCACCCTGGGGAGTAGTACTGGGTTATGTAGGATTTTTACTTCTTTAAAACCCCCTCTGTGGCCTCCTCGTTTCAGTGAAAGTCATTAAGTCGTGAGCAATCAGTCAGTCAAGTCAGTCAGTTAGAAATTCAAGTAAAGCCATCTATCTGGCTTCTTTACAATAACGTGACCAATGGAATTTTATTTTCGCACTGTTATTTTATTTCACAAAACTCGTGCACTGTAATTAACCTATATAAAACAAAATGCCATCAAATCTTATACATATAAAAGAGGATGTTTGTATATATGACATCGCAAAACTCAGAAACTATTTGACCGATTATTATGAAAATTGGTATGTATATGTATTTTTTCACGGAGAAGGTTTATATGCTATCCATTATTATTATTATTTAATATTTAAACGCGATAAGGAGTTCGCGGGGTCAGCTAGTTACTATATATAACTCAAAAATACACCAAAAAAAGAAAATAAAACAACAGCACCATATGTCTGTTTCGACTTCCCTCCAAAATATCCTACAATCTACCTATCCCCCCTTTGTATTTGCGTTGACAAATGTCAAAAATATTGTGTGATCCACCCATGGAAAAGTTTTATAAATGGGTATAAATACTAAGTAAAAAGGCAAACCAGCAATGACATAAATCTATTGAATATTAAACAATAGGTACAACGACTTCTCACTTGGAGTGGAGCAAACAGTGTTCAGTGATCCGTTTCACGCTTGACGCAATGTTTTCGAACGATGCGCATAATTTGAAGGCTTTGCTACCCAAACATGGCAAATGAATATACAAATACTATTTTAAATGCCCTGCTTGGTATTGAAAACCTTTTGAATATAAATTTAGTGAATTATTATCCTGTTGTTATATTCATGAGCGATGTAGCTGTCAACAACAGTCCAATATTCATCCACAGAATACATAATACTCCAGGTACTTTGCCATAAATTTTGATCTTCAAATATGGTCTACTTTACTTTCCTATTTATGTACAGCATCATTATCTTTTATTTGATTAAGGTGCTTTTCCTCTTTCGGGGACTAAATAGCAGATAAACATGAAGTCCGTGAAGGTGAAATTCTAGTCATCACAGACCTTCCCATTCTCCCACTTTTATGACCTGTTTATACATTTGTCTATTTACTATTTTATTAATGAATGCTATGTATTTATCTTAATCTATGAGAATCAGCTATAATGAGTTAAAAATAGAAACGTGATATGTAACAAGTACGTATTTATTTAAAGACTGTTATAACCTAACTTGTCAATTACTGTAACCTTCTCCGGTACAGAACAATAGGTAATTCAACATTATCTAATGTGATCTACCTAATCAACAATGATATTGATAGATGTTTGACGAAGTACCTAGAAGATAACAATGTAGCCTCCACATTTTACTCTTATGTAATTTTTCCGCCATTTTTCTTTCTAATAATCTGGCTACTTCAGTTTCACTATCGATGATCATCTTTTGTCCAAAAAATGTTTTAAGTGCCCAAGCTTTTTCAGGAGTTATAAGATAGGTAGCTGAGGTATGCATTAGGAAACTGGCTCACATTTTGTCTACTTGCTGCTGCAACCCTTTTTACATCTCACTGCTGGGCACAGGTCTCTCTCCATTATTTGGGAGGCCTGGAGTTTACTCCACCACGCTGCTCCAATGCGGTTTGGAGGATGCTACTTACTTAATTTAAAATTCGAATTTAACTTATAAATAAAAATCCTAAACCGAAATAAAAAACATAGTCTTTCTTTTGACTGTAGTGAGTGATTTATTGGACACACAAGGTCATCAATTTTTTTTACTATTATAATCCCCTTCAGCAAAAAGACATTATCAGACTCTTGTGGAAATTTTTATTTAAGACTGATATATTATAACATTTGTAACAATAACAAACACACAATATTTACTTTTATATTCTTAAGTGGCTTTCTTGATAAGTTATTTTTATACCCTTCAAAAAGACGTTGGTCTAAAAATAGACCTTTTAGACCGCTGCCTACAAAGTTATTTACGTGTAAAGGAAAACATTGCGTTAAATTTCTTACTATCAAGTTTCTGAAAAAGTTTATGAACCCTTTAATATTTGGAGACGGGACAGGTGATATGATCATATCTTAAAGGTACCGACAGACATGCTCATTACTAGCACGAAAGCATGCTTTTATTGAGCAAGTGCTCATTAGTAGCACGTGTGTAATGTAATGAGCATGCTTATTTAGAGCGTGCTCAAAAATCAACCGACGTTTGAGCATGCTACCTGAGGCGCGGGTAGAAGGGGGCGTGCTCTGAGCGCGTCTGAACGCGCTTTGAGCATGCTTATTTATGAGTATGCTTCAAGCAAGCATGCTTATTGCTGGCAAATGTGAACAGTTGCATGAGCATGCTAACTTTAAGCAAGCATAAAAGCACGCATTTTTTGAGCACGTCTGTCCGTACCTTTACTTACGTATATCTTATAACGACCCATGTGACGCAAAGATCACTATTCCGGACTTCCAATCTTGTTATTATTAATATCTTATGACGACCCATGTGACGCAAAGGTTCCGAACTTCCAATAAAGGGTCGATGGGGTTCGATTCCCGACGAGGTATAAATTGGAATGATGAGTTTCGAATAGTTTCGATTTCTGTTCTTGGTATGGGTGTTTGTATTCATGTCTTTGTGTTAATATCCATGATACCCAACAATTCAAGGGATTCATAGTGTGGGGCTATGACTGTGTAGAGCTAATTATTTTATTTATCTTGGTCTTATAACGTTAAATGGAATGGTCCGATATAAGTTATTTTTGTTATCTTACCAACGTTCGATATTTTAATTCAAAATCTCCCAGCCTGCGTTGCCTTTTTAAAGAAGAGGTCATGTATCGGTGTTTAAGCAGATCTAAGCTGGTTACGTCGGTGCACCTTGACATGGCCTGACCTGAGCGAAGACGGGCGAAATGCAGAATCGGTCATACTTGCGCTAGTCTTGAAAGGTCATCTATCTACTTTGAACCTTTCGTTCAATAAAATCTTATGTTGCAATTTAAAAGAAAGAAAAAAAAACCTATTTCCTATATAAAAAAAACTTTGTATTATAATTTTTTTGTAATTTTGTTCAATAATCACTGTTTGCTGCAACACAGTGTAAACTACAGTGGCAGACAGGGACTTCAAATATTTGTTATGTACAATTATGATCAATAAAAAAATTATTATTTATTTATTATTAAACCAAATGTAAAAAAATTCTTTTGGAATATTGATAGAAAACAAAACTTTACTTTTGATGGTAATTGATCATTACAAATATGATAAAAATTAAACGTTAATTACCATCACAAATCAGTAAAATTATTTTACTAAAGAACGAGAACACTATCTGAAGTCATCTTAATAGACTTTCATTAGCTGTAATTGTGTATGTATTTATTTATTATATATACATATATAATATAAGTATGATGTGTATGTTATTTATACAGGTATAAGAACTTTGCTTATGGATATTTTTTACTCCTTCCTATGCCTATCACAATTTTTCACCATCGCCAAGGGTTGACTGGAAGAAAATTCCATCAGGCATTAAGTCCGCCTGTTGTACTATAAATGGTAAATAAATAAATGTATGAAATTCAGTGAATATGAAAAAAATGACAGATATACTCTACAAAGCGTAAAGAAATATTATAAATAAGATTCTATAAACAAACACAAAACACGATAAGTGGCGAAAAATAATATCTAAATGCAGCAAAAAGTATCCTTCAAAATAGTAAATTCAATCTAACGCGTGGCAAAAACAACCTTGGCAAAGCCTAACGAAAATATCGAAAACATTATTTAACTACCTGAACTTATCATAACAGTGGGTGGTCTTAGCGTAGAACTGTTGCAATAACATATAAATAATCTTACATGTCTCAATCCTAATCTTATAATCGTAGAGATTACAACAATTTTAATGAAAAACGTAATGAATTGAAAGCATCTAATATATGTTGTGTAAGCGAATCCACGGTCGGTAACGAGTTTTGTAATGCTAGGAATTGCAAGAAGAGAATGGTTGTTGATAAAATCGCTGTAAGCTTATTAATATTAGATGTGCTGATGCGCGTGACTGAATTAACTTTCGAATATCCAGCTTTTATTAAGCGCCTTATGGGGATCATTGTTTTTTTAATTTCAAAGATATTATTAAATTTCTTACTTCCGACGAAATAAAAACTGAGGTCAGCACTGGGCCATGAAAATGGTTGAAAAACATGAAGAGGCAATAGACGGCTTTCTCGCTATAAAAACTCTATCGTCTGCTATTTCTTGATTTGTAACACTATAGCAATGATTTTTCAAGAAAGCTTATATTAACTACTTCTTTACGTATAGTCCTTTCTTTGATTACCTAACCAAGAATGAACTTTACGGCACTTTACTTTTAAGGTCGCTCAAGATACGAATATCCAGCTTTATTAAGCGCCTTATGGGGATCATTGTTTTTTTTAAATTTAAAATATATTATTAAATTTCTTACTTCCGACGAAATAAAAACTGAGGTCAGCACTGGGCCATGAAAATGGTTGAAAAACATGAAGAGGCAATATACGGCTTTCTCTCTATAAAAACTCTATCGACTGCTATTTCTTGATTTGTAACACTATAGCAATGATTTTTTAAGAAAGCTTATATTAACTACTTCTTTATGTATAGTCCTTTCTTTGATTACTTAACCAATAATGAACTTTACGGCACTTTACTTTTAAGGTCGCTCAAGATACCTTTTTATTCTTAGAAACATCTCTGCAAGTTAGGAACAAATATTTAGCCCATCCTTATAAGTCCTTATAAAAATTATTGTCTCTTCTTCAATGCGTTTACAAACATTCTTATGTTAGTTGGGTCGTTCCTTACAAAGTTTACTGCAAACTTAGCCTTTAGTTTAAAGATTACGACCTGTGTTGTCCATGTGTTGTATAATAGTTTCAGCTACTCACACGTAGATTGCATGCTCGTCGGCTACACTAAAGAATAAGACCTTTTTTGGATAAAAACATGTAAATTCAACTTAAGAAATAACGTATCGATTTTTGAATCTACCAGTAGATTCATATAAAGACTAAAAACGAACGTAAGTTAAAACTGGTATACGCATGTTCACTTATAAAATGTAATATATAAATTCTCGTGTAGTGAATAGTAAATACATATTTCTTTAAATAATATTTTTCTTTATCCAGAAATGTTGTCAAGTAATTCTTGTATGATAATTCATTTTTTTTATTTATCAATTAACATAAGAGTACAATAGATTATAACAAAAAATAGCATCAGTAAACCTCGGAGGTTTGTGTTGAGTGCTATTATAAAACAGTTTGCATCAAATAATGTAAAGAAATTACTATTATAGAGGTAACGCCTTCAGATATATTTTCATTACAAGTAGGTACTGGTTCGGTCAGCTACCACGGGCATAAATTAGTCGGTCAATTCGGGTGGTTCTCTCAATTCGGGTGATTCTTGGAAGTCTACCAGGGACACTAAGTCCTCACTGGCCGAGGTCTTCGATGACGTCATTCGTGACGCCCTCTATCTAGATTACGATTGACAAAAACTTCGTTACTACAAGGATTTGCCTTGTTTACGATCCTCTGATTGTCGCTTGGCGAATCGATAAAATGATGAGTGAATTTCCCTGTGGAAACAGTGAAGTATACGACATATCAAGAACGTGAAGTCTATTATTATTGTTTACGATTTTCTGATTATTACTAGGTTGGATATCAAGAAAGTTATGAGTGAACTCTTTTCTTTTTCTTTCATTTTTTAGGTTTTCATTCTGTTATTCTTAACATTGACCGAGTGTGATCTTTCCTTGTTTGACCTTTTCACAGTTACATCACTAAAATTGCCTGAAAAAAATGTTGGTATTAGCAATCGCAACGAGCCTAACAGGCACACAATTTCGTCATGTAACGAACATCTCATCACTTCAATTTTAGTTTACATCATAGATCTTAATATTATGACCCGCTAAAAAGCTAAGCGGTAAATAGCTAAGTCTTCTAACTCTTGCAAATGTGATCCAACAAAATTTCGACACTCGATCATCGGTCAAGGCTGAACAAAATAATAGGATCGCAGAACAAAGCACCCACGAAGCTGCAGCACAAATCACCAAGAACACCACATTCGCTGGCGTTTTGATAAAAACCTTCACACGGTATCGTTTTTAGCTGTAACACTTCAAGCCAATTCGGCACCTCACACAACTATATTAGGGCACAATTCCCTTGAGGTTAAATCGCTCGTTTTAATAGCGAATGTCGCACAGGTTTTACCACTTATTAAAATAATGAAGGGTAATAAAATAAACGTGTGGCGCGGGATGGTGTGAATCACGATTTTTGCATTATATTCCAATGTTCGTGATCACGGCTGTTCACGGGAGACGCAATGCTACGAGCGGATTGTGACATATGGATGGCTACAGCCAGAGGCAGCAAGATGTCAAATTCGCGAACGAATATCTTTACCGATTGTGATACCCGTTGTGATAACATCCGAACATCGCAACAGAATAAAAAAATATTGATTTTCAAATGTCGCATTTACATCACTGATGATGCCATAGACATAGAATATACTAGCGTATAGACGACCTGACAGCCCGCTTATGCGTAACCTTTTTCAATCTGTCAATGTGTGCGTTAGCTAGTGATTGCTATTTTCTGTAAAGGACTATCGATGATAATAATAATCATTAAATAGTTTTGAACTAAAAACATATTGTAATTATAATCTGAACTAAAAAGAAATTTATTTTTAAACAAAAATATTTTTTTGTTTTAATTTAAAGTTTTTCGATAACAGTTTTATTCTTGGGGTAAGTGGGATACTTTGTGCTTGCTATTGAGATTTTGAAGGTATTTCTTGCTCTTGAGATTTCGAAGGCATATCACGGTAAATAGTATGATGATGGACTCTCTCTTTTGTAAATACACATACACCCTCACCCTCTTTTGATCCGCCTTTCATATATCCTCACCCTCACAATGGTAAATGTATACAAATAAATAAAATTGGAGTGTCTATTTGTAATATTAAAATAAATGCTTTATACTACATACATATGAATTTATATACGGTACATATACCAAAATAAATTTTTTTACAATTTTGTCGTCTATCTGTCTGTTTGTTTCGCCTAATCTTTCTATCTGTCTGTCTGTTTGTTCCCGCTAATCTCTGAAACAGCTGGACTGATTTTGACGGGACTTTCACTGGCAGGTATCTGATATAATAAGGAGTAACTAGGCTAATTTTATTTCAAAGAAATTCTACGACTAAAGTCCACGCGGACGAAGTCGCGGGCGGCTGCTAGTCTGAAACAAAAAAGCTATACAAACTAATTATTTTAACTCTCTAACTAACTTACTCTCTTTTGTGATCAAAATGTGGTCCACTACGTGTTAAATGAAGTGATAAAAGCGGGCCCAGGTGTCGCTTTGTCTTTTGAATGTACCTTCCCTTTTAGCCCAATAGATTTTTTGTGGGGTTTCACGAGAGAAGAATTTTTCGCATAAATATTTTTGGGTTATTACCTATTTTTTCCTTCTTGATCTTATTTACGGTTAATATATAATAAGGTTATCAGTGAAATGGGAATTTATTGCGTACAAAAGTTAGTTACCTGTATAATGAAATGCTTTCATTTAAATGTACTCATCAAGTGCTATCAAAAGATTTATTCATAAAATTTTGTTACAATTAAAAAAACTTTTGTGCACAGAGCGTCACAGAGGCGTGCAAAGAGGATATAACCAGGAGGCGTGTGCACTCTATAAAATTAGTTCTAAAATGATTATTAAATCTGTTTTGGAGTGGGAATTATCATTACTAATCATTAGTGGGAAAGGTATAAGGACTATAACGACATCGTTCACATTCAAATCAGATCAAAAACTGAGTAACTTGTGGATTAAAACACTCACAACCAACAAGCAAATTGTGAACGCATGTAAGTAGGTTATATACATATAGATGAATCCGCTCTTGGATTATTTTAGTTTTTATGGTGAGTGAAAAATATTGTGACATTTAATTATTACGATGTTTTCCACCACCGTGCATGCCTGAGAGAAACTCGATAATTAATTTCTAATGTCTGATGTCCACCAATCTGCACTTGGTTAGCGTGATAGATAATCTACCACAGGCTTAAATTATTCCCACTTCAGAGAGGAGACCCGTGTTCAGTAGTGGGACATAAAGTTAAAAAAATGCAAGTACCTTGATGTAACAGAATCATCCGTCGCTTCGCTCGTCACCTTCTGCCGTGAATGCACTAGGGATGTTCGCGAGCAAGGCCCGTGGGTTTTCGCAACCATTTCATTCGTTATTGACATTTTGCAATAGCACGGGAATGTAAAGTACTCGTGGTTTTGTAACTTGTCTACTTTGTACAAGTACTCTCTAAATCCGATTTATAATCTCAATCGCTGAATTTTTTAACCTTTTTACGTCCTGGGCACCGGTCTTCTCTAACAAGTGAGAGGTATTCTCACAAGTGAGTATAGGTACATCTCACGTATGTAGGCCATAGTCCAGCACGCCTGGCCAAGTGCGGATTGGTGGTCATCATGTCTACAAGAAATTTAGAAATTTATTATTTATTAATTTATTTTAATTTTATTTAGAAACATTGAAAAAGTTAATTACAGCGTAAATAATACATATAACATAATAACCATGCAATCAACGATAATAAAATTTTGCATACCTATTTATTCAATACTTTTTTTAATGAACTGACGTGTATAATATACATTGAATTATTATAAATTTTATCGCTTATTAAAATCGCTAAATGTCTGCCTCTGATAAGGCATTGCATTTGGAGCCTTATCAAGGCGCACTTGTTTATCCAATAAATTATAGCATTAAATAAATAAATAAAATAGTAACCAATGAAATATCACATTTAATTCGAACCAGTAGTTCTTGAGATTGGTGCGTTCAAACAAACAAACAAACTGTTCAGCAGCATATAACCCGGTATATAAGATTTCAACCCGGTGTCTCCGTATCGGAAACCGTGGTCTTTACCGCTTGGCCATCGCTGCTCAAAAATGATAATAATATGGTACCTTTTGGTGTCTAGTGGTGGCGTTGCCGTATTTTAAAAAGGCTTTTTTTTAATTAACTGTATTCAATGTTCCAATATCAAAATTACCTTAAAATTAGAAAAAAAATATTATTTAAATTTTGGAAAAAAATATTTAAAAAATTTGATAATTCATTTTTTATTGAAAATTAATAAACTTTATCGGTACAAAGATGAAGTTAAAATTCTTGGGAAACAGCTGCTCTATGGCTTCTTCTTCGCCATAGTCAAAGGCAAAGGGCAAGTCATGAACGCCAATTCGCACTGGCCTGCGTGGTGTAGGCCTACTCCATCTATTATTTGAGTTTTGAGAGGATACCTCAATCCCGCATGGGGACATAAAATTTTCGAAAAATGTTCCTGGTTTAACTTGCAGGTTTCAAGGACTATGCATTACTTCCTTTGGATTGTGGAGAGATATTGGAAGTAATAGTTTCTTAAACGTAACGTCATTAAGAACCTCCGCTTGATTTAACTAACAAGTCGTCTCGACTCCCAACTCAACCTGACCCAAAGTCCTCAACTCAAGATCAGTGCTAAGTCTTAATACGATTAGGCATTGCTCTTTGTTGTATCGTTTTGTGCTAGTTATTATAACATTAAATATACTACGACACGTAAAACTCTAATATATTATAATCTGCATGTAATTTCTAGAGATTATTAATCGAAGAAATTAAATTCATACACCAAAGAATATCAGGATGACCCTTGATTGTCGAAAACAAATAGATAAGCTTTCAGCAATTTCGCTTACCTTCAATTACATATTAATTACCTAGTAGAATCGTAATGTAACTCAAAATTATAACGGCGTAAATTAGATTCAAACCGTAATGATTCGGGAAATGATATTATAACAATATCAGCTATTTCATTTCCCTAGAGGAATCCAAAAATAGAAGCAAATATCTGGAATTTGTCATATCTATACATATAAAATGTTTTGTCCTGAATGACTGATGGATCAAGCTACAGCCCAAACCGCTGATCGTTTAGACCTGCAACTTGGAGTGTGTGGTCTTTGTATGACGTAGCCATCCGATAAGACAGGATCTTAGGAAATTCCCCCTAAGGGGATAAAAATCTGTGGTAAAATTTGTATGGGACAACGTGATTACTTGGTCTATTCTTTTCGGCGGGCCACCGCTGATACGTAATTTGTGATTCTACTCCAAATTTTGCATTAACATTCTTTTAAAGAATTGATGGAAGATGTGTTTCTAATCATCTTCTGACGGGGTTAAAAAGGGGTAGAAAGTTATTTTGCGGGTGATTTACATTAATAATCTTTAGTGCTTTTGATTTAATTTAAAAATAAATGTTCTTATTTGTCAAACGTTGACAGAGCGTGGTCTTGCCGTGTCGTTCAAAACTTTTGACACACATGAAATATTCAGAGAGATAGCAACCAAAATTTGCAACCATTTTCTAATAGTTTTTTTTTAAATTACGTCACATCAGCTAGATTTCTTAGTGTTTGAAATATATAGTGAACTGTTGCATGGTATAAAAAATATGTGTTGCGACCATCACTTATGGAAATATTTAAGGAATGGCGACAGCTGTTTTGAATGAACTTTTTATATGAAAACTCTTGTTTGATGTTAGTACTATTATTTTCGACTTTCATACGTGATGTTATGACCGAGTTACAAGTTTTGCCGTGGAACTTATCTTTAATTGACATACACATACAATGCTTCTAAAAGATTTTTTTGTAAGTGTTATTTGTGATTTAATACCAGAAAAGAGTTGCAAGCCTCTTTTTATAACTAATATGTATATCGCAGTACCATTGACAGCGAGACTCAGAAATACGCATATGCTAAGTCTATGCAGAAACCGGTAGAGCGCCAACTACCTCAATTAAAAGAAAGAAAAAGAAACCCTGACACACTCCTTATTTGAATTCCAATAAACTCATTGCATAATTTTCTACACTATAAAATCTATATTTCATTTGAAAAAGTCAAGGAATTAAAATCGTTCTTAACATAATGTATCTACATAGATTGTATTATTTTATTAAGAAAACATAAAGCCAGTATGTAAGTGTCCTACCACAGACACTAAAACTCCGAAAGCAATTCTTGCAACACGTACATTGAAGGTTTAATAAGGGGCAATTTAGAAACGTCAGCGCGAACAGGCAATATACTTTGAAATTCTATTACCTGACTGGACTGGAAACCTTAGTAGCAATTTTAAATGTTGCAGAGAACCGAGGGAGAGTGAGACAGACAGCACACGCTCACTTTTTCTTATTTGAGTTGATTATTGAAAATTTTAAACGAACTATAAATTGTGTTGCTAATACTTTGTCACTAAATAAAACGCAACATCTAAATTTTTTTGCAAAAAACGGTCATCCGTGTTTATACCGACAACAGCCGTTTTACTTCACTGTATAGATCGCCTAATGCATTGTTTGAGCCATAGTATAATGAGCTATGTTTTAGTGGTCCCATAAATGTTTGCATTCGTGTCTTTATATGAAGTCAGATTGGGCTCATCGATTGGATAGTTTCAAAGTATGTAATGGACATAATGATAAGAGAAACATTTTTTGAGTATTATACGTACATGCATGTAAAAATTACTCTCTGTTATTCGAACTTGATTTCATTTTCCTTAGTTCTTTTAATCAGTCTAAAATTTGCAAAGAAATATTATGTCCATACAGTAAACAGAACGCTACCACAGACCAAATAACACAGAAACATCAACTGATTTATTGTGTCCGTTACATAAACTAGAATTGAACCCGGAATAGCCCAGCAGTAGTGTCAGTGCCACTAAGGTTAAAGCGATCGTGTGGTGTGTCATCATAGTCTTCGATTTGCATATCCGGATCGTATCTTGAAATAGCGCTTAAACTTAAGATAATATGCTTTAATATTATGCACGTTTAAGATTATATGCTTCAAAACTAGTGTAAAATAATAAAATTTAACTGATTTTAGGATTTTGTCTACCATTTTTGTCTATACGTACTTAATATTTTTAATCCTGCTAATGTATTACTGATGGGCACAGGTCCCTTCTCGGAATTGAGGAATTTAGGTCACATAATCCACGATGCTGATCCAGTTGTGGTAGACAAAAAATATACTTTCGTTACGTTTCTAGGTCTTAAGGAAAGTACAATCTAAATGAAGATCGTTCGAGATATAATTTCTTAAAAATTTCTTTCAAGCAATATTTTCATATACAGTAAAATATATTAGTTTCGCCAATTCGCTCTAGGCTAACGTGGTGAACTTTGACCTTTATCCCTTTTACTACCGAGAGAAGTAACATAAAAAAGGGTTAAAAATGCGCTGTACAATAAGTGTAATAGTGTGTATTATTCTATCTCTATATTTAATTTAACACCGATTTCGAAAAGTTAATCCTAATTCCAGCAATACAAGGTTCGTGACAACTGGCTGTAACCTGTAACGAGTGTGCCGTCCCCCGAGCCGACGCGATGTCGACAGTCGCGTCGAAAACCAAACCGCTAATTAGTTTGCAAACCTTTAATATGACGCTTCGCTTTATAGCCGCAAATGAACCAGTCCTACCGATATCGATAATTGAAATATATTCGCTTCAATTTTTGGATTCCTTTAGAGAAATGGAATAATTGTTATGATATCGTCATATTCGCGGTACTAAAAAATTTTTTTTTTAGGAATTAAAATATTTTTCAGTTTTAGAAGCTTTTAATTTAGATTGTAACGATTTGCAAATACCATGTGGATTAAGAAGTAGCAGCATGGTGGAGTAGTAGGCTTCATGCTTCTCCAACTATCTGTGCCCAGCCAGTAGTGCGCTCCGCAGTAGGACATGTATGACATGAGGACAGCCAAATGTGTCGATTACAATCTTTATCCGTATGTATTACTATGTATCGATATCAATACAAGATGATACCCTAATATTGTTCAAACTTCACAAAGCGGTATAAAAAACGAACATTTTCTATACTTCAATGTTTATTAAACATAAATTTTGAAAACCAAAATTCTCCCAATCCTAGTTAGCAGTAGAGTGATTCGTGACAACTGGCTGTAAGCTGTACCGAGTGTGCCGCCTCCCGAGCCGATGTCGACAGCCGCGTCGAGAAGCAAACCGCTAATTAGTTTGCAAACCTTTAATATAACGCTTCGCTTTATAGCCGCAAATGTACCAGTCCCACCGATATCGATAATATCGATATATTCGATAATGGAATATCAGGTATTATTACGATAAATTATCATACGAATATTCCCAGTAGTATTTTCAGATTCTGATTGAAGTATTCAAGCATCGGCTATTATTTAATGTTAAAATACCTAGTAGTATCTACTCAGTTCTATGATGAAATGAAATAAATAAAAATGAAATAAATTAATTTGCAATAATATGGTTACAAATTAGGTCTTACTATCGAAAATATAACCACATTAACCTTTGTAAGGCATGAATTTCTTGATCGAAGTACTGATTTCGATAATGGAAGGCAAAGCTTTTCAGGGTAGCGAGTGAGAAATCTACAATCATTCTTTTTCTGAGTAAAAAGATACAAAAGTGTTTTAATTGACATACCTACTTTATAAATCTTAGAGCATCAAAGTTACTGACTAACCCTTCAGGGTGTCATACCTGTCATACCTTGATGCTCTAAGTTTTAAATATACAATCCTGATAGTGTTAACATAATATTTAAAGACAAAGGTACCTTGGTCGATTTCCGGCGAGGCAAAAATCTAAATGATGTGTTAAAAATTTTGTATTCGGTCGGAGTATTTGTGTTCCATTACGTGTTTGTGAGTACCACGAAAGTAGGAATCCTTGAGGCTCTGAGTATGAAGCGTCAGAAATATTCAAAATCCTTGCACATTTGGTCTCGCTCTTGAAATGTTATTGGAATTCACCTATGGAGGATTAATATTAATAGACAACTATTTGTGTATGTTGTAGGCGGTGCAGTAACAATGGATTGTCTCCAATTAATATTGTATGCCTCAATGGATCTCGTGAATCAGTCGACCAAAGAAAGGGTTGAGTCATTGGCACTAGTAGACAAAGTTATTGTACAGAAGTGATGTTTGTGTGATATAAGGAATCTTCTACGATTTTGAGGTTATATAATTGAGACTTAAGATTGACATTCATCAATAATGTCTTTATTCAACAAATTAACATTAAAAATTAAAAATATGAACATTTAAAAATAATAAACTACAACTACAAATAAAAGTATAAACTAATTAATGTAAAAAACCTATGAAAATATTTACGTGCGCATCCATCCACCGAGAAACTGCTATGAGATGTGCATCAAACTTTATATTTAAATTAAATTAAAAAATGAAACTTAATTTATTAACTAAAGACACGATGACTTTAGCACATTAATCAATAAATATTTGCTCACCGACTAGATCGGTAAAACACACATGAACTTACTAACTAAGCATTGTAAGATTTTTATCGTAAAATGTACCGTGTTTTATGCAAATAAATATTTCAATTCAATTCATCCATCGGCTTTTAAAAGACCAATGCTGAACAAAGGACCTCCTTAATATTCACCACACCGTCCGGTATTGCGCTTTCAGAATCTAGCGGCATCCCGCTGTCTTCTGCAGGTTGTCAGTCCACCTGGTTGAAGGGCGGCCTCTGCTTCTTTTGCAGAGACGTGGTCGCCAATAAAAGACCGTTCTTTCTCATCCGTTGTCAGTCCTCCTAACGGCCTTTTTTTTTGGTATCGGGGGGAAATCTTCAAAAGGTACCCGGCACCTTGGGAGAGGGTACTGGGTTATGTGGGATTTGACCGCACTGAAGCGCGCATGGCCCGGCGGTTAGCGTAGAACGCAAACGATCTATGCAACTAAGCCAAACGGGCGCGGTCGGGTGTGAGATGGGTGACCGCTAGTGGCAAAAAATTTCATGCGCGTTTCCGTGCTTCGGAGGGCACGTTAAGCCGTCGGTCCCGGTTGTTGTCGATAGATAACAGTCGTTAAACCTTGTCGGAGGCCTTATGGGCGGTTTGAAAACATCCGACAGCGGGTTGGCCACTAACCCGCATCTCCACCAACCCGCATTGGAGCAGCGTGGTGGAGTAAGCTCCAGGCCTCCCCATTAATGGGGAGAGACTCGTGCCCAGCAGTGGGACGCAAAAAGGGTTGCAGCCAAAACCCCCTCGGTGGCTGCCGCTGCGCTTGGGGAGGACTCCGGGATCTCCATCGGAACGCACCGGTGTCCTCCACGCGCGACGCCCCAGAACGTGCCCATTTTCGGGAGAGCAGATGTGCTCTCCTGCACCTTCCGATGCTTACGGCGACATGCGGCCACGCACACACCGCCGCCCTTCCCGGGGCTGCTGGTTGGACGGATCGAGCTCCCACTCTCACCGCCCATAGCCCCGGAACCCCCTTTTCTTCGCCTCTTACGATCAGGCAGGGGATACCGTAGCTCTATTCTTAATCCCGAAACTATATGGCCTGCCCATTGGCACTTCAACTTGCAGATTTTGAGAGCTACGTCAGTAACCTTCGATTACTACTTTTTCATCGTAATGGATTCTGTCGCGTAGATAATAGTTTTATGCATAAGGCCGAAAATTACTTATACCTTCAATAATTTTTTGGTTGTCAACTCTCAGACACCCATGGTGTAGGAAAATATCGTAAGGAAATATTGCAATTACACCTTGAAGCAGTAACAAACACTTAGGAATATGCTAAAATTCTGACTAAGATATGCGCGCTGGGTTTACTTTTAACCGGAGACGTCGAAGACCGATGTTTTTTACCACAGTCAGGTCTGATTTGAGAACGTTGCGAGGAGGGTTGTGAGGCGTTTGCGATCGGGCCCCCGCGTTGAAGTCCGCATTCGGCTATCGTTGCCTTAAAAACTCATATACGTTACCACGTACTAAATGCACTAGACTTTAGTACCTACTCCCTACTAAAGTAGTATCCATGTGAGCAGGTATGATCTGAGGTCGATAGCTCATCCGGTAGTGATAGTATGCGATCTGGACTCACTCCAACTAATTATTCTTTAAAGTGCTTCTCAAAGATCTGTCGATTGAATGGTTACATGGCGCCTGATAAAAATAGATGGTATTTAAAAGTGTGGTAGTTATAATTAGATATGAAAAAATGTACCTAATAATAGTAAAGAATTATTATTATTTGCTTTGTGAACTAAATTCTAATAATGTTGTTGGTCAATTTATTCATATTTTACCTACCTACCCATTTTTAATTGAAATTGACTTCAACAAAAATGAGGAGATTATCAATTCGTCGAGATCTACGTTTTCCGATTCCGATTTTAAGCGATAACCCCTACCCGATTTCGATGATTTTTAAAAAAAATTCTACGATCATATTTTATTCGAAATGTACTGCCGCGGCCGGATTGATCCCATATTAATTTGGCTGACTTCTTATCATGAGATCTATGAGATAAAAATTATATAGGTGGACTGGTTTTTGACTTAACGAGTGTTCACCCATTTTAAAGATGAACCTCATACTATTTCGAGGACTTTATTAATTTATAGGTGTTATAAAAGGATATTTTATCGCGGCTATCATATTATGATTATTTTGTATGCCAATGTATATGGCTAATTGTACCTACTGATAGATATTTATACCATCATTATGCTAACCACTAAATAACAGTGTATCAATAGTGACTCAATAATTATGTAATATTTAAATGTCTATTAATAATATCTATTGGCGTCATAACTTTGGAAAGCTCTGAGCCGACCAGTGCCAGGTAAATGTCACGCGATGGAGGCACATACATCTACATCGCTGTCACGTTATTTTTAAGTGATCTCTGTCAATGATCCGATTTACATAATACTGCCGAACAAGCACATACTTGGATTGTAACTGATATTCATTTAATCCCTCCAAAAACATAAATCTAAAAAAAGAGAGCCAAGTTCAATACAAAAATTATGCTTGGCTGTGGGCTTCGCCGCAAAAAGAATGGAGATTTATGTGAGTGCCAAGTTCTATGCAAAATTTAAATATGTATTTATAGGAACAAAATACATTATGAACAAGTTTTAAACTCTATTTCTTTGCTTTATTGGATACCTATAACAATTGCTGTTATTTAAAAATGTGAGATCTTAAAGCAGGTTAGATTTGACTTCAAATATTTGCTTTCAACGCTACAATTATAGAACTTTTATTTTTGTATGGAGACCCCCCTATTTTGTAACTTTTCTTTATTTTCAGATTTTTTTTCCTACGCTCACACACAATTACCGAGCTGGATTCCAAATTTCATCCTTCTAGGTCATCTGGAAGTAGGTTAGGTTTAGGTACTATATGTCAGTCAGTCAGTGCTAAAATTCACGACTTTTTGATCTTCATATCTTTATAACCGTTTGAGCTAGCTTCATAAAATTTGGGCTTCTAGATATCCTTATGGATATTATAAAACACACGTAGTTTTATGTGTTTACGTTAAATAGGTTTTGAGTTATATAAGGGTCAAAAGTGGCACCAAGTGGTTCGTGTAATATTACATTCGGCGCTGGCTAGCCAGTTCCTTTGCTTGAACTTGGCTTGACATGCTGCCGCGTGTCTAGATAGATGAGTTTACTTCACTTTCCAGTGTATTCTATCGTTAACATAATCTTATCCTTTCGAGGACGTTCGATTGTGGCAATACTGGAGGGAACCGCTTCAGTATCGAAAGACATAGATATTGTTGAATGTCGGAATTGAAGATTCAACTATTCTGTCACATTTAGTAATCGGTGGAACATATACATAAAGTCACGGAGATCCAAATAACGCGCGCACCCCCTCTCTGTTGTGGTAGAACTATTTTGGTTCGCCCGGGGAAGCCGGAAGTACCACCGCTGCACACACTTCTGCCGTGAATCAACTCTATTGTGTTTCGGTGGAAAGGAGCAGTTGCCGGCCACGCATACTTACACGAGCCGACCACCAGCCTCCGGAGTAGCAGCGCAACTGCATACGACCTCAGACAAGACTTACCTATGCTTGCTTGAGATTGTATGTAGATGTCCATAGGCTGCAGCGACCACTTAACACCACGTGGCCTGCATGCTCGTCTGCTACTCCATTCAAATTAAAAAGAAATCAAATTCCCTTAATTTGCCCTTTTTCATAAAATCTACCCCGATTTCGAAATTATCCTGAAATATTATTTCTAGGGTCCCATTAATTTTGTTAAAAACTTGGTCTGCAGTGTAGCGATTTGTAGTCATATCGAAGGTTTCTCCACACATCCCGACGATCTATTTGACGTCCCATGTGGCGCAATGGTTACCATTCCGGACTGCCAATAGAGGGTTTGATTCCCGGCTAAGCAGAAATTGATGAATTTCAGTTTCTGTTCTCGTTCTGGCGTTTCACTGCACAGGAAATTCTCATGTGAGGCTATAAGTGGGTAGCGTTATATTTTTGTTTTGTATATATATAGGTATATTATACAAGTTTTAGAAATCTACGAAGAAATAAATAATGTAGTTTAAAAAACTAAAAAACACGCTTTTGTGAAAATACGAACTAAACGGTGCATCGTGGCAATAGTATCTTAAAAACCACCCCACGCTGTTTTTTGCAGTAAAATACATTTTCTTCTTATTTAAAAAAAAATTCAATCTTATTTAAAAAAAGTGTCAATAGTTATTAGACTTATATAATTAGTTACAGTAAAGTATCAATAGTTTTTAAGATACTATTGACACCATGCACCCCACGCTTTTTCTATAGTAAAATACATTTTCTTCTTATTTTTTTACTTTTTAGTTCGTATTTTCACAAAAGCGTGTTTTTTAGTTTTTTAAACTACATTATTTATTTAGTTCCTTAAACTACATTATTTATTTTTAATTTTTTAGTTGGATTTTTATTCTCATATTGTCATCGGCCCTTGACCCCTGTGCAAATTTTCAAGTTAATCAGACGCTTAGACATGTTAAAAATATAAAACTTTATATTTATTTCATTAAGTACCTTATGCCACGAACTTATCAGCCGCCACTCGTATTTTTTTATCCTGATGATCCTAGTTAGGACTTTAATATAAAGTTATAAGATTATTGTATTATCCTCGGCCCTTGACCCCTGTGCAAATTTTCAAGTTAATCAGACTCCTAGAAGTAAGGGAAAATGAAGTTAAAAGATTCCGTTACATACAAACATACATACATACAGGTCAAGTTAATAAAAGCGTGTTAAAAAGGAAGTATACTTATGGCATAAATACGTCATCTAAACAAAACCAAAAACTCCATCATATTTTATTGAAAACATAAT
This sequence comes from Pyrgus malvae, assembly GCA_911387765.1. NCBI lineage: Eukaryota > Metazoa > Arthropoda > Insecta > Lepidoptera > Hesperiidae > Pyrgus > Pyrgus malvae. The sequence continues at coordinate 27,043,652 of OU426950.1, read as the reverse complement.
AACATCTGTTTGTCTGTAAGGCCCTAGATGTCACGGCGGATATTTATTTGTTCAGCAAACATTTACACAATTATTAATTGGAATTAAAATCATTTGTGAGTAAAATGACTTTGACCAACTGTTTTCATAGTAATTATTCTTTCCAGTTACAATTGTTATTTTATTTAATACTTTTTGACAATGTTGTGGTTTAGCCACGTTTATATACAAAAAAAAAACTTAACACTTGTAGGCGAGCGGTGGTCACGCATCAGAGTTATTCATGTGGGCGAGGACAATTAAAAGACGGTTGACTGAAAATTATAATAATCATTATTATTTCAAAAAATAACTTACACTTAAAAATGATTATGATTCTATAATTTGGAAAGCTATCACTTAATATTTTTTGAGGATAGCCTGGATCGGTAGCGATTCGTCGGTTAAGTGGTGCGCAACCCGTCCACCATGTCTCCTTCAATAAGAATCCAGGAATGACACTGTGGCTGTCACGCTACCATCGATACGACGCTCCGTTAGAGCAACTGTCTATGGTCACTCTCGACCCTATAATAGCGCCACCGTTGTACTGTCGTGCCGCCGACACGGCATGTTGTACTGTCGTGCTGCCGACACACTGATATAACACGACGACCCGCGTGGCGCAATGGTTACCACGCCGGACTGCCAATCGAGGGTTCCCGGGTTCGAATCCCGGCGAAACAGAAATTTGAATGAGTTTCCGGGTGTTTGTGTTTCTGTCTTTGTATGTGTCCATGGCACCCACGACACAGGGTATTAATTACCTTACTGTGGGGCTATGAGTGTGTTACGTTTATTTATTTATTTAACTATATACATATAGTATATACAAAACTTAAAGTAAATGTAAAGACATAATATAATAATTATTATAACATAATTTATATGTTAGATTTAGTTTACCATTTTGGCATATTGTTATACCTATTCGACTCATAAGTTCTGTCACAAAAACTATACTAAATAAATTTTCTATTTTTTTCTATTTTATTATATTATTCATATAAAAAGAAACGTAGTCAAATGTAGATATTTTTTTATTTACAAGGTAGGCAACCGCAGATGCTCATTGTCAATTGCAGACATTGCACTTTGCTCTCGCTTATTCACTGCTAAGGGCATACATTTTATCGTTTTGTTTGGTATAACTTTCATCAACGTAAAAAAAAATTGTTTGAAAAATTAGTTTTTTCCTGCGTACCACTTTACGTTGTTCGTCGTTTATTTTCAATAAAATATATAAACAATAAAAAAAGGGTATTTAAAGTATACTTCGAAAAGAAATTGGCGTGTCAGAAGAAGAGAAATTGCAACGCATCTCCGGAATGCAAATCATCTAGCTGGCATCATCCGAGCGTTTCTCGATCTGTATGTTTGTGTGTAGTGCATACTGCAATGCATAGTTATGATATGGTTGTCCTGTTGTTTGTGTGAATGCAAGTAAGTATGTGTTAATATGTTATATTGGGATTATCCGTCTGTACTTACCTACAACTACTGAACATAATGGAGAATGAAAAGAAGGTTACAACCTATTCGTGGGAATTCGATTCGAAATTCGAATTCGTAGATTTTTTTGTCTTCAATTATGGCATCGCAAACTCTGTGCATATTGCCAGCGTCAAGAATAATTTTTGCATCATTTTTTGCAAGTTTCAACGAAATAAAAACAAAATCATTAAGTAGTCAGTAATCCGTCAGTCTAGTCAGTCCAACATTCAAGTAAAGCGATGGCTACTTTACTGGAACGTGTCCGTTGGAAAGGAGGCAAGCAGAAAAAACATATTTTAGCACTGTTATTCTATTTCACATACACTCGTGTACTGTAATTAACCTATATCAAACAAAATGCCATCAAATTTATCCGATATAACTCAAAAATACACCAAGAAAGTAAAAATAAACCAAGAGCACAATACATATGTCTTTTTCGATTTCCCCAATTCGTAGATTCAAAGGAAATCAAATTAGTCAGTCGAAGTAAACTTCGATCCACGGAGGTTAAAATAACATCTGTCCCGTATCTGTGACTATAGTAACTGGTTTTTGTAGTAGATAGTTTGTTATGAACGTTACGTGTTAGATTTTTTCGAGTTGATGCTACTGAGAGAGGTCGGCAATTTCTTTCCGTTTTTGGCCACAAACTAACTACCCAGTGATATGTATTTCACAGGTTTTTAGTATTTTAATAATATTTTGTTTTGTAGTACAATAAATTAAGATGCAGCTTAACGTAAGCTAGCTAGGGTAACGCCACTTGGTACACGTCGTAGATTTAACTTCTCTTTATGATCTTAGTATAACGCTTCACACTCATAGTTACCTATAACGTTTCACACTCATAGCCCCGCAATAAGGTAGGTATACCCTGTGTCGTGGGTACCATGGACACAAACAAAGACAGAAACACAAACACCCAGACCGAGAACAGAAATTTAAACTCATCATTCAAATTTCTGTTTCGCCGGGAATCGAACCCGGGACCCTAGCATGGCGGCATGGCATGGTAACCATTGCGCCACGCGGGTCGTCGTATACCTATACACTAAGATTTTCTGTGTCGTGGGTACCATGGATACACGCCAAAAACACGGACCGAGAATATAAATTTAAACTAATTAGGTATTCAAATTTCTGCCTCTCCGGCAATGTAACCTGAGACCCCCGGGCAGGTATCCGGCATTGCGCCATAGATCGTAAGAAAAGGATGTTGCGATTATGAATTAGAAGTCCACTATACTCTAATTTTATTTTAAGTTTTTTTTTCAATGAAGAACTAATCTTTCAAAGAGTATGACACAATAGCTGTCAGTGGGACGTCATAAGCATCAATCAGATTGACAGTAAGTAATAAGGTCCCATTAAATTTATGATGTAATATTAATCAATGTTGTAAAACGATAGGTGCACACGAATGGCATTGGTGCTAGCACAATTATCGTTAAGAAAAGTTATTTCATTGTGGTGAAACTATGAACATCCAGTTTCAACGAAACTGACAAAAACTTGATGCAAAAGTTATACTTGACACTGGCAATATGCACAAAGTTTGCGATGCCATAATTTAAAAAAAAACCACAGCTTGGGGGTAGACGAACATAATGGCGGAGGCGCGCACGGGGAGTTCTGCCTAGGATTTCTTGCTACAACAAATCCACCTTCTGTTAATAAATTAAATTTCGAGAATATAATATATACTTAATTATTTAAAATATCCACACACCTAAGAGCTGCATAAAAAAGTAGACCCTTTTGCCGAAAAACAGCCAGATACTTGCCGTTCAAAAATTGCACTTTATATCTTATTTTATATCTTAATGAGCTTAAAACAAAAATATTTTTTCAATTCGAACCATTACTTCTTGAGATTAGCGCGTTCAAACAAACAAACTCTTTGGCTTTATCTATTAGTATGGAATATACGAGTAGGTACATACGAGTAGATGATCATTTAAAAAACAAACAAAGTCATCGTCGAGATTGCTAAAGTCCAACATTTAGGTTTTCTCCCGCACTTGAATCATCGAGCATTGTCAACATGATCACATCAATCATGGCCGACCTTGGCCGGGTCACGGTGCCGCGCACTAATGCCTGCGCGTGCGCAGAGGAAAGTTATTGTTTACTAGCCGCCTAGCCGGCAGCGTTGCGCAAATACCTACTGTTTGGAGCTATTTTGGTGTTCGTTTTAAATCTTGAGTCGTAATAGATATTCGCGTGAAATGTTAGAATAATGAATAATTACTACAAAATATTAGCTAGAGCAGCTAGGCAGCTACGCGACAGAATCCGTAACGATGAAATCTGTAGACGAACGAAGGTAACCTACATACATAGCTCTTAAAATCTGCAAGTTGAAGTGGCAATGGGTAGGTCGTATAGTTAGGAGGACTAACAAACGATAGGAAAGAAAGGTCCTCGAGTGGCTTATATGTCTCGGCAAAAGAAACACAGGTATAAGAATAAATAATAACACATAGAACGGAAACTCCTGCTCCGGACGGGCTCAAGGTAACGATATTAGCCTACACGTTAAATTCTGTTAAACGGTAATACTCAGCCGGGCTGTCTCGGCCGTCGTCGTCGCTCGCCTATTTTTTAAATTTATTATTCCTACATTTTTCACTCAATCATGTCTGCTATATTAGGTAGATACATTTTGGTTTCTTCTGGTTGTGTTGCTTGCTGTTGCAAGGTCTTGATGCATAAAATCTATTACCAGTCAATATTTTTTTTTGACAAATACCGTCATTTACAACTCACTTGGAAATACTTATTTATTAATATTTAATTTTATTCAGCTAGCTTTTTCCCGCGACTTCGTCCGCTGAGACTTCATTTTCTCAAAATATTCATTGTGGTTTTTAGATCTCAGACCATAGTTCCCCAAGGAAGGCCCTAACTGCTTTGCCGTTTTCCGAGTCCATTATGTATCATGCTGACCACGCGGAGGAAGTCGCGGGCGGCCGCTTGTCTTAAATAAAAAACCGTGGGCAATTTGCGGAATCAATTTGCAATTCGAACCCAAAAGGGATCTAATTACTATGATCGCTTCACAAACGGACCGTTTAGCACATCACGATTGTGCAGAGTTTGCATTACTTGTTGATGGAGTGTTGTGCTTCGTTTACACAACTCGTTCGACGCTTGAAACGCAAATTGGGCTGACGTCTTTGTGATCGGTTTTAGATCATTTTTTGTAAACACTAAAATGATTATTGTCAATAGTTTGTGGCAATATCCTTGTTTTTGAATGCACGTTTTATTAAGTAAACAAGAAGTTTTGTGTTTTCGACGCAATCCTGTTTTTGTGTGCTTTTTATTAGCGATTGAAGTATTGATTCTGATTCAAGTAAAAGTTTAGTAAATTTTGTAGGTGGTAGAACTATTATAGCACGTCCGGGGAACTACCACCGCTGCACCCACTTCTGCCGTGAACCAATTCTATTGTGTTTCGTTGGAAAGGTGCAGTTGCCGGCCACACGTACATGAGGCGTCCACCAGCCTCCGGAGTAGAAGCGCAACTGCAAGACCTCACAAAAGACTTACTTATGCTTGCCTGAGGTTGTATGTAGATAGGCTGCAGCGACCACTTAACACCACGTGGCCTGCATGCTCGTCTGCCACTCCATTCAAATAAAAAGAAACAAAGAATTGTGAAGCAAGCTAGTAGCACAAAATGCTAACTAAATGCTTTTTATTTCATCAATTATTTTAATTAATATCTGAAAATGTGCTTGATAAACGTACTTTAACTTGACAATGAATAGTTGCAACTGACATTAGTCGATTTCGTAAAGATGAGAATGCTACCCAGCAGAATGGTCTCATATACTTCTTGAAGTAAATGAATCATTTTTGGAATGGCCTGAACAACCGTAATGCACTGACATGGTAACGGGAAGAATGACGAAACAAAAACAAAGAGGAAATGACATATCAAAAATTATTTGATACTTGTCAAAGACTGATGTCGTATCTTTATCATTAAGTTACGTCAGTAAAACTTATAAGTCATACAAGGCTGAACTTAAATTACATAAACAAAAACAAACATGAATTTAAAATATTGTGATTGGTTTAGTGGGAGAATTATACGTTAGTTTCTGATTTATGAAGAAAATAGACCTAATTTATTTTTTGCACGTATAATCTGAAGCGTAGTTTAAAGAGCAATCTGATGAAAATTCATCATACCTAATTTATTATAGTGTAAAAGTTTCTTTGTAGGGTTTTTTGTTGCAAGGGCAATTTTTTCTTTTATCTGGAACCAGTCTTATTAAAGAAAATATTTCGTATGGTAGCCAGATTGTGGAAGGAGGCTTCATATTATTTAGCAATCTTATAAAAAAGAAAAGTTAGCTAGTAGTAAAAGTAATATCAAAGAAAAACACAAATTACTCTACGTGAATAAAAAGTGAAGCAATCTTTCGAGTCATTCCCATGGGACCGAAATACTTATAGGTTTTTTGGAATGCGCATAAAGAACTCCTTCAAGCCTGATAACAACATAATCATTTTCACGTATGAGGATTCGCTGAACAGCTGAAAAGCTGCAACCTTATTTTGCATTAGGCATTATTAGGCTCGGATATCAGATGTTGTAAAGCCATCCATAAGGTTTGAGGATAGCCATCTATAGATAAAAATGACAAAATAAAATAAAAGGGACTGACAGATTAACTTAACCGAAGCATGGAAATGCCCATGAAATTTGCCACTAGCAGTGATCCATGGTAAATCCGACCACGCCCGTTTCGCTTAGCCACTTAAATCGTTTAACGTTTTACGTTAGCCGCAGGACCATGGATTCAAATCATATTATATTATATAAACGTTTGGTTGAGACTGGCAGTATCTATGCATTGTACAAACCATGCGATGCTAGTATTAAAAGATAAATAAAAGATTCATTTGTACCATATAACGTATATTTTACACTTGCTGCTATTTTACTGCACATTAGCATCTGTCACTGACAACTGGCCTTACAACAAAACAAATCCAAGTGAACTACTGGAACGGAAAATAAAATGGAACAAGCCGCCATGTTTGTTCAACGTCCCATCCAGGCGTGTATTTATTTGTTCTACCTCACTGGAAAATGAACGTTGTCTATTGATGCATAGAATGCAAAATCATTTGACCGACGAGCTGTTATCGTGTTAGGGGGAAATGCACCGTAATGACAGGTAATAAGGTTAAAATGGTAACTGTCTACCTGTTGATTGCGACAGAAGCGACATCTGCGCTACAAAGGAGTTTATTTCCGTCAATATGGGACTTGTATGGGATTGTCGCTAATAAAATGAATATAAAGATAGCAATGGAATTGCGGATCTATTTGTGTATTTCTAGTTTGGCAGATCGTTGAATTTTCTTTTTTGCATCTAGGATTTGCACGTTTTCTAAATTTAGCTTGCTAATGCTTGTTTGATTAAAGCATAATAGCAGAATATTTTACAAAATGTAGATAGGTACTACGTGCGCTCTTCAGCAAAAGAACAATTACGAATTCTAAATTTTAAAAGGTAAGTGTAGTTTATTATCCTCGACATCGAATCGTTTTTATGACTACCACCACTACTCGTGTACTTATCCGTTAGATTTGTCAAAATGTTTTATTAAAGGCATTTTAAACATAATACCGGATTATGGATTAATAATAATTCCATAAACGTTCTTTTTACAGATTTTTTTTTGTTTTCCTAATAATATGAATATGAGGTTGGCGATGGTCAAGCGGAAAAACGCGCTTTCGACACACACATTTTGCGACACGGCGATACAGATTTCAAACATCTAACAAAGAAATGCGTTAAGAGTGATTATTTATCGCTGTTCCACAGTGATTGAAAATATTGTGATATTTAATTAATTACGATGCTTTCGATCGCCGTGCATGCCTGGGAGCAACTCATAATTTCTAAAAGACATGATGTACACTAATCAGCACTAGGCCAGTGTAGTGGCCTGAATCCATCTCAATTCAGAGTGACCTGAGCCCGGCAGGCAGTGGGACATAAAGGAAAAAAAAAAGAAAAAAAATGTCACGTATTATATTCCCTGGGTCAACATTTTAACACGATAATTTCTTAATGAGAGCTCTTAAAACAGCGGCTGCATTACAGCGGTAAAGTTAAAAATGGCAATAAAGATTAAATTCAATTTGTCGAACTCAGTGATAACAGTCGCCAAGTTAAAAGGTTCGTTATAATATATTTTTAGACCACAATCAATGGTGAACGATCAATTCGTCGAATAAATTTGATAACGTTGGCAAGTGGTTCCTACACACTTACTGTTTGCAAAATAAAATGATAATATACCTAACAATAATGAGTCGAGGCGGCCATCTAGGTGAGGTGTCATGAACTCAGACGGACATATAAAAGGAGTACAAAGTTCAAATGGAACTAAATAAGACTTATTGAAAATTGCTGGTGCAATTACTGAATAAGCGCATGTTTGGACATAATAAATATCTACCTAAAGAAAATAAAAGAAGTAATGTAAAACGCCACCCCAGTTTCTTTTTCTGAATAGTATCTATCAATGGGATTAGAAAACTGATTGAGATAAGTCACGCTCGTTCTGTCAAATGAGATATTGGTGGTAAATAATCATGGCACTACTTTTTTAGTTACAATAAAACAAGTACTTTTTAAATTGATTAATTAATGAACGACAGTAAATTGGTTTTAGTAATCAGTGATCCGTTAATAAAGAGATTTCAAGGTAATTTTTTCGCCTATTTGATTTAGAGGGTAAAAATTATAATGATATATAATAGATATTTGTCAGAACTACCTCCGCAGAAAACACTATAATTTCATTGATTTAAAATATTTAATTTGTTAACTTATTTTGACTTTATATCGAAATAACACGCTTATTTTTTAATCGAAAAATCACGTGTCCAAAATATTTACTTTTTATAAAAAATGAGTGGGCTTTATCTCTATTTTCTGGCGCTGTAAAAATGTATATTACATTACTATAGAAAATATTCTCAGAAAATTCAAAGAAACGAAAAATAACTCAAATCTAAAATTTTGAAAAGTCAAGACGCTTGATTGCTGCTCACTGAGATTCTAGATTTAGTTATTATAATAATAGCACAGAATAAAGATGTTGTTTCAAAATTTAAGATACAGACAGTGTGCGTTGGCCACATGACAATTTTCAAGTACTTACCAAAAACATTTTAATTGACTAACCATTGACCATTCAAATTTGAACCTAAAGTTGTTGCAATAACCGTTGTCGTAAATCAACGATTATTGCGCTTAAGAATTTATACCAGAGTTATATAAATTGCGGTTTTAATCGTTGGTAGTTTCCGAGAAATCATTTTGAACCGAGAAATGTATAGTGTGTGTTCGTGTTTATAGTTTTTTAAACGGATAAAGATGAGTTATAGTGGTTAAAGCGTGTTTTGTTTGTGCGAATATAAGGGAAATTAGATTTTATTGAAGCGTAGAAAACTTAATCTTTTTTTTATTTGTTGTTTTAAATGCATTAACGTTTAACGTTTCACACTCATAGCCCCACAGTAGGGTAGGTATACCCTGTGTTGTGGGTACCATGCACACATACAAAGACAGAAACACAAACAGCCAGATCGAGAACAGGAATTTAAACGCATCATTCAAATTTCTGACTCGCCGGGAATCGAACGTTTAGGAGGATTTAGAGGTTTGTCAAAGCTGAATGGTTTTTTGGAGGCAAAAAATGAATAAAATATTTTGAATTTTGTATTTCTCTCTGCGGGCTGCGGCTACGTGTATGTCTAGTAGAGTTATTGGCTGAACATTGATGTAAACTTGGAAACGTCCATTGATGGCTTTAAATGTCACTTGTTTATTTATTTTATAGTAGCTTCACGACTGAGAGGCGTATAGCCTGGATTCTAATTATGTGCTATTTGATTCGTGACTGATAGTTGCTTGCTTCGATTTCGCAACTCACGTACTCAACGTATTGTTCGTGTAGGGTGCTGTGAGGGTTGCCAACTATTATCGTAACGCCACGCCACACTAGATTTTTTAGCATCCAAGGCATTGATGGATGGATGGTCGGAACGCGGCCTTACGACAGACGTGCTTTTTAAACAATGGAAATCCCCAAGTAGGTCTCCCGAATAGCATTTTGGCGGAGCCCATTTCGGGGAAAGAAATGCTATATTCATTTGCAGATATGGCAGTATTAAATATTTAACAAATTATATTTGTTTTTTTAGATGTCTGTAGCCTAACAGGACGATATGGTCGCACAGCGACAAAGTCCTTCTTTAAAAAAAAATGATTATTGCGGCGACGGCATCGTGCGTCTTAGCGACTTTAAGAACCTGCATCCCGATTTCGTTACCACCTTAATTAGAAAGAGGTAGCGGAATCGTACGTGTCTGTGTGTTTTAATTACATATTTTTATAATTATAGTAAAAGTGTTCTTTACAATTTTAGGGTTGCCTGGAATAAGGAAAAGCCGAATAGGACCGCTCATTGTTTGTTTATCCATTATTTTATACATTCCTTTTTCTTTTACGTTTCTTGAATATGTGGTATTTGACAAACAATAACGAGTTTTTCTTCTTTTCTTATGTCATCTTAATTGTAACGAGTATCGCCAACTAAAGTCGACGATAACAACTTGATGAATACATCTTGCGTCTTTACCGTTAGTTTGAATCGAGCTTAACCATAGCTTTTGATTTCAATGACTTCTGTGAATCGTTCGCACTCGTGTTATTGCCTCACTGTGGTATTATTGGACTCATTAGACGCGGCCATAATATTAACCGTAAATGTCACTAGGAAATAGGATTTCATATATATTAATGCGATATTTCCGAACGTCCCTTCAAATGCGATATGAGTTAATACAGATAGTAAGAGCTTCTAAATAAAATGAACTTAATAAGTTCTCACTACAGTTGGTAGATATTAAATCCTAATATAATAAAGTAGCAGTGTACCTATTGCTACTCTAGACGCTGATGGTCGCCTTACGTAAGTCGGACCAGCAGTCGCATCTTTCAACCGAAACACAATAGTATAGCTTTACAGCAAAAATGGGGGCAGCGGTGGTACTTGTCAATTATAAAATGTCGAATTATAAAGTTCTGTACCTAACAGGCATACGGGTCACCTGTTGGTGAATGGTCACCGTCGCTTATGGACATTTGCAACACCAGAGTATTCGCAGATGCATTGCCAGCTTTGTTTTCAAGGGCTCTTTTAACGAATTTCTTGAAGAACCCCATGTCGTAGCCCAACGTGAATACCTCAGAGGGAAGCTTATTCCACAGTTTTCATGTTCGTGGCAGAAACAAACGTGAAAAACGGACTGTTGACGATTGCCATATGTCCAGGTGGTGGGGGCGATACTTCTCTCTTCGGCGATAGTGGAATGGTGATGTAGGCATCAGACCGTCTAATTCGGATGAGCACCTACAACCTTACTCCGGTTATATTTTTCAAGAATAAATGTATCTCAGAAGATCAAGAAAGGTACAAAAGTACGAATATCTTAGGTTTATATTTAGATTTATGATTCTAAGGATGAAGAGGGCGAGGGAAGTGAATTGGTTGGCACGTGATACTATTGAAGGAGAGATTTATTTAATTTTTTAACCACTTGTGCTCTGTAGTTATGTACGGTTCAAAAGCCTAAATTTACATAAGTTTAAGTAATTGTAGGTATCTGGGGTATGTTGCTCCAATGCTGGTTGATTGAGATCTCTTCTCTTCTCTCTCATTTTCTGCCACTATTTATTCGTCACTTTTTTCATTAATAGATGCAATTTGTTCAATGTCCATTTTTTAAATACTTGATATAAACGAATTTTACAAGTATATACAGTCGAACCGTCATCAGCTGTCACCCCTCCGTCTTACGAATATTCGATCAGGCCACGTGTCCTGATGCGAGTTTAACATTTTTTACCCATCCCAAAAAAAATGCACAACGTCGCTAAAGAAGTTTTTCACTTCAACAAAAATCAGAACCGTTGTAGAAGTACTCTTGCATGTCTGTGTCTCCTTATCAGCCTATTTATTAGTTGAAATTTATTATATACTAGCCTTCCGCCAGCGGCTTCGCCCGCGTGGACCCGTTTCATATGTTCCCGTAGGATAAAAACCAGCCTATGTCCTTTCCCAAGGTCCACTCTATCTGTGTTCCAAATTTCATTAAAATTAGTTCAGTAGTTTAAGCGGGAAAGCGTAGCAGACAGACAGACAGAGTTACTTTCGAATTTATAATATTAAGTAGGGATTTATTATGAGTACCAAACTCATAAGCTTTTCGAACTCCAATTATGAGGTGTGACGTTTGTGGCTGAAATAAAAATTAATAAAATGGTGTGTTTTCTTTTAAAACCGATGGTTTTCAAAGAAAAGGGTTACGTTAACGGAAACCTCTCAACGCTTGTTATAAACAAAATCGGAGCCGATTTTTTTTTGTAAGCCAATTATTATGGTAGACTTGGATAATTAATATCCTTCATGAAATCTTGAAATTGAAAATGAAATGTTTGATCTTTTCAGATTTGAAAATAAAGTAAAAAGTCGTTAAAACTCTAAAACGACTGAACCGATGTGGCAAATTTTGGTCTTGAAATGTTTGTAGAGGTTCCGAAAAGGTTTGAACGATAAGAAAGTATAGATAAATTGCAAAAAAATTGTAAAATAACATTACATTTTCCCATATAAATTGTTCGCAACTTCTATCAAACATTTGTTGTGACATCGTCCAAAAATTTGACACAGACACCGTGATTGCTCGACAGCTCACCAGTCATTTGTTTGAATTTATTATTTGACAGCAACATTAAAAGTCCTCAAGATGATAAGAAACAAACATTCTATCAATACTTCTAAGTCTGGACAACGCATAGATTTAGGTTATATGTACTTACAACGTCAGCGGAGCCCACTAGTCTTTAATACAATGTCTACATTTCGTTAGATTCGATTCGATGTTCAAAGTTTCAGTTCTTAAGTCGAGAAAAGCTAGTTTTAACTGAGCGTTGACAGTCAGGACAAACAATTATATTTGTTCAAATGTGCCTCCTGCCTCGTCTTCATGCCTCAGATATGAAATGAAATGAAATGAAATATTCTTTATTCACTGTACGGTTCATTTACAAACTCTTAGTGAACGTTATTTTTTTTGTTCTGTCTGCTCTGGGTGCGCTTAGGCAATGCTGAGCTGAAGAAAAGAGCAGACGGAGAAAAACTTCATATGCTGAAAGCTGTTCAGATTTCCATTTCAACGCACAACACGTTTCCAGTCGCTTGCCACTACATTCCTTCTTTCTCCATCAATCTTAAGGCGGCTGCTTAAGATTCAAAATTACGTGCATTCGGTGCATTAGATGAGAATATCTTTGTTGATCTTGTGACCAACTTAGCAAGATCTACCTTCTTTGATGCGAAGTTTGTGTGTACCAGAGTGTTGATTTATAATAATGAAAGGGTTCTTGGTAATTGATTGCAATAAAGTCATAAAACATGTTATAATGACATCCAAAGCGAGATGTCTTTCTCGCAGCTACAGCCATAAAATCGGTTACTGTGAAGTTTTCCTCTTATAATCATTTTAATAAAGCTCAAATTACAATAATTAATCTTAATATACACGAGTAGGTACTTTGTGCAGTGAAATAAATAATAAAATAGCTGATTTTAAAAAGGCTTATAGAACAAGCAAACCATGCAATTGTGGACGATCATCATTGCCTATAGATATAGTCAATTTAGTGGTTTACCGGCTTTTTCTGCTTCTTTGAGAAGCTCCATGGACTTCTTAGTCTAACCAACAACATGACATTACATGGTAAAGAGAGAACTTTTTCCATCAACTATGCCTGCAAATTGATTGTGTAAGCCTTTATTTGTTAGCGGTGGGCAAACTATTAGAAGGTGTTCGGCATGTTAGGAAAGATACCGAACGATTTGTATCGAACTGCTCCGGTAGATATTCTGCCTCGGTGCTTGGGGAGGGCTCCTTTGGGGGGCCCTTTCGGGCTTTCGGGCACCGCGCTCATGCGCGAGCAATATGCTCTCCTACACCCTCACGAAGGCGTGCTCCTAAGTTATCTAGGGAGTAACTTCTGAGTTTATCTTGCTCTTGAATGACGTAGTTGTTACTTATTGTTCTATTATAGAGCGGTGTGTTCGTGTCAACACAGTAGTTCATGTCAACTCACTGCTTTGTACTAATCAGCTCAGTTGTTGCGAAAACTATTTGGTATTTATGTACGTCGGCATTTGCTGAGGGAGGTTGATATGAGGATAGATAAAATAAAATGATAATGTATTACATAACATAGTGCTTTTTATAATGTAGCATCATACATGGTCTAAAACGTACTAGCACTGAGGTTTCCGGGTACAATATCCGGCGAGGAAGAAATTTGAATGATGAGTATAAATTTCTGTTCTCGAGATGGGTGCTTTTGTTCCTGACTTTGTTGTGTTTATGGTATCCACGGAATCCTAGTGTGGAGCTATTAGTGGGAACTGTTATTTATCTATTTAATTTCATTTTCACAACCCTGAATTATGGGCTTCGTGTTTCAGCACCTTAATCCTTATTTATACCGCATTAATGTAAAATACATCATGTTATCTACGATAAACTAATCAAAACTGTCTGTTTACGGTTAGCATACTGTTTGGAGGACACAAAAACTATCAATGGTATGTCACGAGATGATTACTTCCGCTTAATCAATCACTTTGTGTCTGACCACTTAATTGAGCATACTAATTCTGTATCTATTGATAAACGGAGTGTGTATTATATTGACAACTCATGAGTATATAGACAACTACATACATAAGAAAGAGGAACGCATTCATATCCAGGCTTGGGTGTTTTATAGGGTTCCGTACCTCGAAAGGAAAAACGGAACCCTTATAGGATCACTTTGTTGTCCGTCCGTCTGTCAAGACCCTTTTTCTCTGGAATGCATGGAGGTATCAAGCTGAAATTTATAACAAATACTCAGGTCTACTGTCCCTTGGAGCTGTGAAAAAATCAAAATTCAAAAAGATACTGCCGTTTATGGCGTAATTTTCGACACTCGCAAGGGAATCAAGACTTACAGGGTACTTCCCGTGAACTCAGAATCTTGAATTTTGGTACGAAGCAAGATATATATTATAGCACAGATAAAGGAAAATTTGCGAAAACCGTAAATTTTTAGTTTATGGTTAATATATTAAAGATATTTTACGGAACGCTCGGTGCGTGAGTCCGACTCGCATTTGGCCGGTTTTTTATCTTATTTGAACGGAGTAGGTAGCAGACCAGCATGCAGGCCACGTGGTGTTAAGTGGTCGCTGTAGCCCCTTGAAATCTATCTACACATGTCGTCAAGCAAGCTTGACTCACAAACATTTATATCTGTGGTCGTATGCAGTTGCTCTGCTACTCCGAACGCAGATGGTCGCCTAATGTAAGTGTGGTCGTCTAATCTAAGGTACCATACAGGTTCTACCACCTACATGGTAATGCATTCGATTGGACCTTAGTCCACCTTGACGTCTTCTTCAATGCCACTGCTGAGAGACAACCGACATACAGCTACTACTCGGTCAAGTTAAAATGACACCTTGGAGGCTTCTCTGTTTGCCCGTATCCGTATTTCGTAAATTTTTTGGCCTTTTTTTGAGTAAGACTGACGAAATTCTAGCAATATTGTTCATTCAGTGGCTTGATGTTATCAATGAAAACGCTAATTTTATAAATTCATGAAAAAAGGAACAGTCTAAATATGCCAAAAATGATTCCGAAAATATCAGAACTTACTGACGGATGCATATAAAGTAGCCTCCCAGGTGTCATGTTAACGTGACGGAGTAGTATGGGCCATTAAATTTTTATCTACGTTTTTCTGTATGTGTTTTACTCAAAAGTGTCACTGTTAGTTGTAAGACAAACCAAAATGACCCCAAAAGTTTGAAGTCATTACCAATCGCAAGAAAACGTATCATATTATTATGAGAATTTAGAATTATTATTTCTTTTATGAAATCGGTTTTAATTTAATATAAGTATTATCTGAGACCTAGTGACGTAGAGCTCGTGCGGATTTCCCGATGATACAATACCTGTACAGAATCCCGCGCAAGTTGCGATGATGTTGCGGTATGCTTCTATAAATGATGTGTGTTTTTGATGTACGTATTCATTTATTCAATAAGTTCAAAAACGATAGCCCAACTAGATACTTAAAATCACCCTAGGCGTTATGAAGGTAGAAAACATTCTCACCTGAATTTTTTGTGCAAACAATTCAATACTTTTGGTCTATTAAATAAACAGCTAACACCCAATAATAATTTATATATTAATGTAATTAATATATAGTATACTAGGTTTCCGCCAGCGGCTTCGCCCGCGTGGACCCGTTTTAAAATTGTTTCAGTAGTTTAAGCGGGAATTTAACTTTCGAATTTATAATATTAGTAGGGAATAAGAGTGACGTTAAGCTTTAAGTCATAAACATAATTAATGTAATGTTAGTTTACATACCAACATACTTAAGGTACATTATTTCAAATAACCTAAAAACTTTAAAAGCAATATTAGTAATCGAGTGAGTTATGAAGCGACAGCGCGGGCTTTTCTGGTGATACAATACCTGCATGTACAGAGCACCACGCAGGGTGCGATGTATGTAGTGCATCTGCAATCTGCATTACACTCATAAATGTATTTATGCAATAAGTTCAAATACTAAAACCAGACCACTTAAAATCATGCCCTAAAACTTAAGAAATATGTACTTTCAGATTTATAATATTACTAGCTGACACGGCGAACTCGGTATCTCCTTTTCATGATTAAATTACTAATATGGCTATTAAAAAATAGGGATTGGCGACAGAAGGTAGAAAATTAAGGGTTGTATGTATTTTTTAATATCACACCATAAAAAATGTCCAATAAATAAAAAAAACTGTTTGGACTGGACCACCTTTATGATTTAGGGGTTCAAAAATAGATATCAATCGATTCTCAGATATAAAATTTAAATATAATAATATAAAATTTCGTAAAAATCAGTCAAGCGTTTTCGTTAGGAGGACTATGGCAACTAACACTGTGACACGAGAATTATATATACATACATTTTTATTTTTTTATTTGAATAAAGGGCTCGGGCTGTATCAGCCCAGGGTACTTCAACCTATAAAGATTGTTTGTACCCGTAGCCAGATACATACATACATATGTATATGTATAAAAAGTATGGATGGACGAAACGATCCTCATTGCAGCAACGAATGAAATTTCCTATTACTTGCGGTTCTTGTTTAATTGACGGGAATGAAACGGGTCCATCGCGTCTTCTCAGAAATGTATATTTTCATTCAATTTCCGCCTACAGGAGTACGGTTAAGTAGAAGCAGCCCTTATAACATCTCGTCGGGAAATTAACTTTCATCGATTTATAATGGGGTGTTTAAACAGCTTTTTTGTATTCTCAGTTCTGTGAAGGTGGCCGCTTCCTTCGCACTTTTTAATTATTAGACTTCCTTTGACGGTAAAGATATATTTCCTAACATTAATGGTAATATTTTTAGGTAATGTCTTCCCACTCAATATATGTTTGGTATTTTCAAATCTTTTCATTAGGCTTATGCGGCATAAAAATATAGTCTGATATTAAAAAGTTCGACTCGACTACGATACCTCGTAGTAGTAATGAATGATTTTAAGCGAACCTTAAGACTTGTATCTGTAGGGTTGTCTTTTCTTGGAGACTGCATATTTCGAACAGATTGGGACTATTTGCGCATCGCATGTATTTCACATTACCAAGCTGCAAACAATAATGAGTGTTCGACATGGCTTTAGAAATACATAAAAAGCTTGTAACGTTTTTAACTTTTTGCTGAAACTCAACAAAACTTAGCCAGCCCGACTCGCTCTTGACCAGCAGGGTGTCCTGTATTGAACAAATAACCGGTGGCAGGCGACAAATGTAGCGTCCGGCTATGAGCACGCACAATGCGCGGTGGTCGCTAACCGCGCCGGCGCCGAGGCGCGCTACTTGCCGCGAGCCGGTTGTCGCGCGTATCCCTTACATCAGCACCGTCACACTCCACCGGTGCCATGCCAACTACAGCTCACATCGAGCATCAAAAAAATTATAAATAACGCTTCACTTACAGCCCCACAGGATGTACATCCTGTTCAGTATTTTTTATTTCAATGGAATAGCAGGCGAGCATGCAGGCCACGTGGTATTAAGCGTCGCTGCAGCTCATGGACATCTGCCACAACCTCAAGCAAACCTAAGTCTTCCCTTATATAGTTGCGTTGCTACTCCGAAAGCGACTCTTCAAGTAATTCTGGCCGGCAAATGCACCTTTCTATATAAACGTCAAGCCATTAATATGCCTTTTCAAACCTGGTATAAATGCACTGATGCTGCATCAGCAATAAAATACAGTCCAGGTATAATATACATAGATACAACACCAAATTCAACAAGAGCTCTACAACTATTTATTTATTTATGGGAAACACCTTAAAATGAAGATTCACAAAGGGTTAAACCTAATGCCTATTGGCATTGTCTCCCGATCAACCCTAGGTGATGTTGAGAATGCGAGGTAGGCTTTTATAATAAACAAGCTACAGGGACAGGAAAAATATTAGATGGTGATGGGGATACTCAAAGAATGTTCCCGGACCAATTTCTTGAATGTCAATTTACTGGGTGCCTTTCTTATATTTTCGGGTAGGTTGTTCCATAGTTGTATAGCCTGAACTGTGCAGTAGTGATGGGAAAATCCACTATTACGTTGTGGAAGAATGATACAAAAAATTTTGGTGGAACGAAATCCTCTGTTACGGGCGGAGCAGATAATATACAATTATACGATACTATTATAGTCATTCAACTGTTACTGGACATTTTGGTCGTTTCCTTTGCTGAAAACTAGTTTTATATATTTGTTATTGGGCTAAAATTTTGCTGTAAAGGAATCTAATATAAGTAATTTAGACGTACGAATGCAAATAATACGCGTATCGCGTTCGATCTCATTTGGTCACAAAAACCGAGGTCGTACAATATTTTATAGCGCAATAACCGATTTACTTCCGGAATCTTTTCAATTCGAGTTTTTAAGTGCTTTTAAACACCTATTATGTACTTAATAGCTGTATTTGATTTTTATATTTTTATCTCTACATTAATTTATATTATTAGCGGTTTTGCTTGCATATTTAAAACGTTTATTTGGATTGCCTTTCTTCTCACCTTATTAAATGATTATGACGTAGAAGTTTTGACTCCAGTTTCTCCGTCAATCTACTCGTAGTTACGATGATGGGCCCATTTTGGGCTGCCGCGCGTGGAGGACACAGATGCATTCTTCTGGTGATCACTTAACTACATATGTACGTATTACTAGCTGCTGCAATACTTTTTGCGTCCCACTGCTGGGCACGTGTCTCTTCCCGTTATTAACGCTTTCCATTACACGCAGTCTCTTCCAAAATACCTTTTGCAAGGTTTACTTCCCGATACGCGAAAAGGCTAGTACAAAGTACGAATATGGCGCGATGAAATTGGTTTCATAGCAACTGTTTGTCTTCGTCACTCCTATCGTACAAACATAGAACGAACATACAGTTTTATGGCTAATATCATAAAAGGTACTTCGGCCTCGTTTCGGCTCTCTTAGCCAAATGGTCTTAGGCCATTCGATACGCAAACGCTAAGTGATTCGAATGTTATAGGCGAAAGGTTGCTTCCAATTAATACGAGAAATTCTGGGGTTATTGACTGGCTGTGTTTACAATGTTGTAGGTTAGCACAGTGTGTTTAAAGTTAGAAAATGTAAGCTGTAACATTAAAGTGTGGGTCCATTTTAGATAAATAAACTAGCTGTGCCCCGCGGTTTCACCCGCGTTAGAGAGGATCATTAGCATAAAAGTGAAGTCCCTTCTGAAGTGCCGTGGACTGGCTTTTTTGTAGGACTATTTAAGATAAACATTTCCATCATACATTACGAATGTGTAACTCTAGCGGTTTTGGCAGCGCACGCCAGAATAGCTCGCAGTTGGTAGATTTTTTCCTACTTAGGTACTTGACACCTTATCGTCATTTTTTGGACAATTCACACAATATCTTTATAAATTGTAGCCTATGTGTTATTATATTTGTAAAGTTTCATTTAAATCCATTCAGTAGTTTTTACGTGAAAGAGTTACAAACATCCATACTTACAAACTTTTGCGTTTATAATATTAGTAGGATATTCCAGATCATTTGAGAAATTTCTGGAACTTTCTCGAACATTCTCAATTGGTTAAAACAGTTTGCAATTATTTTAAAAATCTTCAGATCATTCGAGAAGTTTCTGGAACTCTCGAATATTTTCAATTAATAATTTTTTTTGCAGTTATTTTAAAAATCTCCAGATCATTCGAAAAAAGATTACAATTATTTAAAAAAACCTAGAAGCTTTCTCGAATATTATCAATTGATTCAAATTATTAAAAAACATCCAAATGATTCGAGAAGTTTCTGGAACTTTCTCGAACATTCTTAATAAAATTAAAATTAAAATAGTTTGCTAGATCATCCCAGAAATTTTGAGATCCAACCAGAAGTCCCTATTGGTTAGAAAAGGACAGATATTTTTTTTTCAGATTTTTCCACCCAATTCCACCCACCGCGATCAAACTCCCTTACTATCATCTACGTACTAAGGGGTATTTACCACCCCAACGGGAAGTTGATTGGAGTTAATGATAATAGAGTAAACCGTGTCTTTACGTACAAAAAAACCCTTTACTTTTTATATATATATTAAGATTAAGATTAAGATTTAATTCTTTCTACCTGTGTTCTAAAAAAATCTGGCTAAAATATCATGACAGACGAGTATTTTGAATTCAGAATTTTGTTTATTGGAAACAAAAAACGAATGCATTAAAATCTTTTATACTCAATTAAGTTATCTAATATTCACCTAAAAATATTCCATTTTTTATTATAGAGATAAAACTACGTTTAAGTCTTTAACATTTAAATTGATAACAAACAACATTAATTATTAATGTATCTATTAATTACGTTACTCACCGTTGACATTAAACTTATTGATGGCATCTATTTCAACGATTATGTTGTCGTGAAGTCAGTTATTATTCTTTTCAATAATTGATAAATAATAGTTGTTATGGCCTATATGGCCTAAACCTCTCTCAATTGTGTGAGAAGACCTGTGCCCAGCAGTGGGACATAAAAAAAATTTGAAAAAAAATAGTTGTTCAAAAAGCGATCATAGAATGTCTCATGGCATGTGGTAATAAATACTAGCTATGCCTCGCGATTCTTGCCGCGTTATAAAGGATCATTGCAGCCTGAAGTGAATTTTGTCTGAAGATTTCTTTTGTTGATTTTGCCCTCGTAGATGTTAATTATGCAACTAAGCCAAACGGGCGCGGTCGGGTGCGAGATGGGTGACCGCTAGTGGCAAAAAATTTCATGCGCATTTCCGTGCTTCGGAGGACACGTTAAGCCGTCGGTCCCGGTTGTTGTCGATAGATAACAGTCGTTAAACCTTGTCGGAGGCCTTATGGGCGGTTTGAAAACAACCGACAGCGGGTTGGCCACTAACCCGCATATCCAGCAAACCGCATTGGAGCAGCGTGGTGGAGTAAGCTCCAGGCCTCCCCAATAATGGGGAGAGACCCGTGCCCAGCAGTGGGACGCAAAAAGAGTTGCAGCCTAGCCTAGATGTTAATTTTCCAAAAACATTAAGCAGCTGTAACTTCGGGATTAAGAATAGAGCTACAGTATCCCCTGCCCGTTTTGGGGCGCCACGCGTGGAGGACACCGGTGCGTTCCACTGAAGATTCCGGAGTCCTCCCCAAGCGCAGACGCAGGCCATCGAAGGGGTTTTAGTGCGGTACAAATTCCACACAACCCGGTACCCTCTCACAAGGTGCCGGGTACCTTTTGAAGGTTTCCCCCCCGTTAAAAAAAAGGTTTCATTAGTTACTAAACAACAATCATGCCGCGGTAGAAGTTATAAAAGCCTATAAATACTTAGTTTGTGTAAAGAATTTTCTGCCGCCATTTTTGTTTTTGTCTTTCGATTCACATACAGCACTCCCGTCGGATATCAACATTATTTCAATGTGTTCTCCACTATCTAAGGTTTAAGAATTGCCGCGGTTCTTGTATTCACTTCGGCTTGGCGTGCCTCCAATCAGATAATTAAGTAGATTTGGAGCATGCTCTATCATCAATCATTTCACGGATGGAAAATTAATGCAACTTAAAAAAATTACGTTACCAAATCTCTACTGCTATGCCCCTAGTGGTTTCAAATGTATAAAAATATAATAAAATAAATATCAGGTATTAGTTTATCTATCTTTATTAGCATAAAAATAAAGGCAACTTTTGCTGATCACAAAACATTTCGTCACGCGATAAGTCGAAAACGAAGAAGAAAATTGGCAAGAAACGTGTTCCAAGCCGGTATTAAATTTTACTTCTGGTCGCGTATCTTCAGAATGACCCCTAAAACAACCATAAAGTGACCAGACCGGCCGTAAAACCGACTACCTCACATACTTGCACCAAAGTGGACTTTATTGCATTACAATAAGAAACAGGAATGCAGTAAAAGTAGATAATAAGAACTTGTTTACTAAAATAGAATTGCGTAATTCCACAGTGTAGTACAAGCATGCGATAGGGTTGGCAGTAAAAGTAAGATAAAATAATGTTTGACAATATGGTTGACATGCAAAAAATATATACATATTATATAAAACAATTATTAGATAAGTGTTTTTACTTCATAGAAAATATAACATATACAGTGTGTATGCTTTATATTCGATCACACTATTTCATATAAGGTTGTGCACTGTTCTTAAAAACCTTAATTTTTTAAGCTACCTACCTACTTTAATTACATTATTTATTTATTTACTGATTTAGGAAAAATAAATTGAATAAATCAAATTAATAAAAAATCTGTCTGTAATTAATTACACTTACAACAATAATAGTACTAAACATACCAAAAAAGCATGACTAATATAAGTCGTTTTGTAAATTTATAATATAAGAAACAAAATAGATATTAAGAAATATTAGTATATATTACGGTGTGAACCCAATTAATGGCGGATGCTCAAACTGAAGAAAAATACGTTGCATTTGAATAAGAATTAGATCATCACGTTTTGCTTTCGTTGGCTTGCATAATAGAAATTAATTAAGTTTAATAAATACAAAAATCTACGTGTTTTAAGAATATCGAGTTGAAAGAGTATGCGGTTATGTTAATAAGATGCTTTTTGTAGATAACTTTTATTGTTGATTGCATATTTTTGCATTTGATTAGCGTTATAAACTTTTTCCATTAAGTTATCTGTCGAGTTCGCAACGTTGGGTGCGGTTGGGTATATCTTTATACTTATGCAAAAACACTGTGTCACGATATTATTCCGGAGTATAATCAGAAATTACTCAACCAATCTTGGTTTTTGTGTACTGTATTCAATCTCGGTCTTATTATTAAAACTTTTGTTGGTACCTGGCGGAAACTTAAAAGGTACTCTGCACCTTGAGAGAAAATTGAGCTACAGTTGTCACAACGGATCTTTGTCCTCTGAATTATGTTTGTGTTGAGTTGTGTTAGGTGCATCAAACGACTACGCATCTTCTATTGTGTAAAACTATCCAATTTATAGTAATGCAACGGTGTCCTTCAAGTGCGGATCGCAAATGGGTCCATCTTCTATACCTTCAGATGTATACGACATTGTTAGATCACTGTGGACCTTCCTGTGGCTGAACGCTTTGAGCTCCCACTTTAGCCTTCAGGAACTCCAGAAGACCGCTTTGAATCGCTTCCAATTTAAAAGGTTATCGTTAAGTTTTGGTTTTGATTTTGATCCTGATGTATTGATTTGATATATTTATTTATTTACCTACTGATCCAGTTCATATATTTTCATGTTTTCGAAGAACTCAGCTAGGACAAGTAAAGTTTTATATTAATCGAAACTATGGAGTTACTTTCTCATTTACGGTACTGGAGAACTATTGCTGATAGGCAAGCAGACAGACACTGAAGTTGAACATTTTTATGTCCGATTTAATTTTTCACTCTAAAGATATGGTACCTACTATACTATTTTTATATTATTATGTGTATACCTTTTTTTCACCTTGGGAGATGGTACCGGGTTATGTAGGATTTGACCGCACTAAAACACCCTCGGAGGCTGCCTCTGCGCTTGGGATGGACTCCGGGATCTCCAGCGGAACGCACCGGTGTCCTCCACGCCCCAGAACGGGTCCATCTTCGGGAGAGCAGATGAGCTCTCCTGCACCTTCCGATGCTTACGGTGGCATGCGGCCACGCACACACCGCCGCTCTTCCCGGGGCTGCTGGCTGGACGGATCGAGCTTCCACTCTCACCGCCCACAACCCTGAAAGCCCTCAGGCAGATCAGGCAGGGGATTCCGTAGCTCTATTGTTAATCCCGAAGCTACAGATACCACTGCCACACCCTTTTCTGTGGACCAGGTCCTTTGCGGGATAATGTTTAATAGTACGATTAGGTATACACATAATACCTAGGCAGTGGTATTTCCAGTTGATCTATTCGGGTTCAAAATATTGACAACTACTTTTAAGATTATTTTTCACCTTGTAATGGATCCATTGAATAGTTTTTGTTTGTATATGGGACCTACATTAGTAACGAAAGGTCAAATGGAAATGTTAATGTGATATTTAGGACCATAGACGGGCTAGGCTATAAAGTGATGTGTTTATTCCCGCTAAATATTAAGGTGTGGTTAAGATCAGGATTTTAATGTCACACTGAGAATGTCATCGCCAGGTGTGGATATAACTGGCCCTGTATCCGAATTCCGATTAGACAAACTCGTATCATTAATATTCGTAATTCAATCGAAAACTAAAAGTGAAGAAATGTATCTGTGTTTATTCTTCTCACATTGAAATTCGTTAAACCTGTAAAGCTCGCCTTTTAATTGAATTTACATAACTCAGTTTTATTACTATTACTAGCTGTGCCCCGCGGTTTCACCCGCGTTAGAAAGAGAAGTGAACCAAACTTTACAGGATTACTCGTTGGACCAATCTGAGATTCTCCGAGAATTTCATTGAAATCGGTCCAGCCGTTTCGGAGTCTATAAGGAACATACATACACACTTTCTCTTTTATAGATATGATACTTAATAGTAACAAGTATAAAAGTGACCGATACTTG
This sequence comes from Pyrgus malvae, assembly GCA_911387765.1. Taxonomy (NCBI): domain Eukaryota; kingdom Metazoa; phylum Arthropoda; class Insecta; order Lepidoptera; family Hesperiidae; genus Pyrgus; species Pyrgus malvae. The sequence goes on along the minus strand of OU426950.1, from coordinate 27,018,819 downwards.
TCACTCACAGCGCGTTTACGCGGTTACAATTAAAGATTGTAATCGATCGTTGTATACAAAGTACAAAGATCTCCTTTCTTAGTTGTATGTTTTCTAAGAATAATGCCGAGAAAACTTCAAGTGCTCGTTATCAGTTCCATTCGCCAGACTTTAAGTCTACTGCTCGACATAGGCCTCACCTTAAACCTAATTTACATTATTATAATAGTAGCATGAAAAATATCAATTTAAATTTCCGAAACATTTAGTTTTTGAGTTCTTAGATAAATGTAAAAAACTAATGTAGGTATACAGTACATATTTCCACTCTTACCGTAATAAAAGCGAGTTTCTTGAGAATTTTTTTTACTGCTATACCACTCGGCTTTAATTATGCAAATAGAATGTTCCGAGAAACCATCAGAAAGATGCGAACCATCCGCGCTATATATGGTACATATATCTTTATTAATTTCTAGCTAAAAGTCTACAACTTTTATTGACTCCCTTCTTGTCAATTTCATTAATTTATACCAATACTAGTTTTGTATTAATACTCTCGGAATTGAGAGGGATCGAGGCCATCGTCTACCACGCTGGCCAACGGGACAAACCTACCTTATCTTGATATCCATGTACGGAATATAGTTTTTCTTTTAAGTCATATAAGTCAAATGGCATCTTAAACGGATGATTGAGTTAAGCACATATGTAAAATGATACGACCATGTCATAGTGTAAAGAAGTTCTGTGCTGTAAAATGAAATGAAGTGTGTGCTTTGTACTCGTGGTCAATTAAACTTTTTATCAATACCATCCTTGTATTGATATCAATTATTTTATTGTTGCCGTTTTATTAATTCGAGATTAAACTAATTTCATTGACCGTAATGAAACTGTATAACGCATCAGTTTTTAATTTTCAAAACATCTTATAAAGTACCTATATTTTATTAAGTAAATTCTTGATGCAGTGTTTCCCACAGTAGGACAGTAGGTAGCACAGTATCTGCGCTTGCGCCATGCGGTCGTCACCGAATATTGAGTGGTTAACCCCACTCTGGAAATGTATCTCACGCCGCAATATTGGGAGTTCGATACGTTAACCTGTAGTTTAGTGTTGTTGGTTCATCATAAACTAGCTGTGCCTCACGGTTTCACTCGCGTTTCCAACTAGCATGAGGTGAATGTTCTCCTTAGATTTCATGTTTGTATTGCAACCCAAACTTTTATTTCTTATGTTACTTTCTTATTGTGTAACATCTTTCTGAATCACAAATATTCAATTTCTTCTATGTAATTCTATGTAAATGTAAAATAAATGATGAATAAAAATGTAAAATTTGTTCTTACTGTTTACTCACTGTAAGATACCTCTGACAAACTTCTTTTATTCTTCTTTGACCATAAAGCAGTTTTCGAGATTTCATATAAACGAGTTTTATGACCTTTCAATTTTTACACTTTATTTTGTATATGTATTGCACTTTGTATACGTATTGCCTAGTCAATTAACAGAACAATGGTACGTAATTATTGTTATGTTTTTTAAACACGTTAATATGTACCTTAAGCCAGCGATTAGGCGCTTGCGACACTTAAGTGATTTTCTGTATCTGTCAGCACTGAAATAAAATAAATTAATTATATCATGGTCTATCGTATTCTACAGGTTTTTCTTTTCAACATTTTTTTGTCGCACTGCTGGGCACAGGTCTCTAAACAATTGAGGCCGTAGTCCACCACGCTGGCCAAGTGCGGATTGGTGGACATCATACCTTCGAGAAATTATGAGTTTCTCTCAGGCATGCACGGCGATTAATATTACATTTAATATCACTAAACTATAATTAATTTAATATCACAATATTTTCCATCAACTAGGAGCAGCGATGAAATGCGCACATTACAAATTTCTTTTGGTGCGCGCCGAGGATTCCGCGCTCAGGCTTCTGGAGTCTTATCTGAGTGATAGGATCCAGAAGGTTGAAGTGAACGGTAAAAGGTCAAACGGGTCTGTAGTTCATTTGGGGGTCCCACAGGGCTCAATCCTCGGCCCCTTCTTATTTTTAATATATATTAACGATCTACCATATATGGTGGAGAATAATCACGAGATAGTATTGTTTGCAGATGATACTTCCTTAATTTTCAAAACTAACAGACAAACTGATGATTATGACGATGTGAACAATGCTCTCTCTGAGGTGGTAAATTGGTTTAATGTAAATAACTTACTACTCAATAATAAAAAGACCAATTGTATTAAGTTTTCACCACCTAATGTTAAAGAAATTATTGTAAAACCACAATTGAATGGCGAGGAAATGAGCTTTGTTGATGAAGCTGTATTTCTTGGGTTAACTGTAGATTCTAGGCTTCAATGGGGACCCCATATCTCTCGGTTAGCGAATAGACTAAGTTCTGCCGTCTTTGCAATAAAAAAATAAGATCACTTACAAATGTCGATACAGCTAGACTGGTCTATTTTAGTTATTTCCATAGTATAATGTCGTATGGTATTTTACTGTGGGGAAATGCTGCTAATATCGACACAATATTTATTTTGCAGAAGAGGGCTATTCGCGCAATTTATAAATTAAATTCTAGAGAGTCTCTGAGAGAAAAATTTAAGGAAACGAATATACTAACATTTGCATCGCAATATATTTATGAAAATATAATGTATGTTCGTAAAAATAAACACGAATTTATGACTTTTTTGGATTTACATAGTTCGAACTGTGTTTCGACAAGGAATGGCCACAAACTTGCATTCCCCAAGTGTAGGCTCCGCAAAAAGAGCCACTCTTTTATCGGGATGTCGATCAGAATATATAATAAAATCCCGGAAAGTGTTCAATCCCTTCCTTTGCACAGATTTAAAAAGAAAGTCAAACAAGTCCTGTGCCGCAAGGCTTATTACGATCTTAAGGACTATTTAATTGATAAAAAAGCTTGGGATTGAGCTGTATTCCCACAAGGCTGTTTCTATAAGTGATGTAATAGATTTAAATCAATCAAACTGCCAATGTTAACAGATGGCTGTGGGACGACATTGACACATGCGGTAGCTGTCACGTATGTTCCTTATCTGCCCATAGCTACTCTGTAAGAAAGCTTATTATTGTATACCTCATATTTTAAAACAGGGCTGAAGTTTTTCTCCGTCTGCTCTTTTCTTCAGCTCAGCATTGCCTAAGCGCACCCAGAGCAGACAGAACAAATAAATAACGTTCACTAAGAGTTTGTAAATGAACCGTACAGTGAATAAAGAATATTTCATTTCATTTCATTTCATTTCATTCATTTTCATTTCATTCATTCATTTCATTCATTTGAACCCGGCATCTCCCGCGTCGGAGTTGCGGTCCTTACCACTCGGCCATCGCTGCTCGTTCTACATTCAACAGGTTTAGTGTGATATAATAATGAAGTCTAATTAATTTCTTTTTTGTTTTCAGGTAAGTCGAACAATAATGAAGTTACCAGACCAGACTTTTAAAGGTATCACCTTGTTACGTATTATTTTGTACGAGTATTTGCTAAAAGTCATAAAATAATTACATTTTTACGCTACTTATGAAAAAAAACCATTTTTGGTTTTTACAATAGAAACGTTTTTGGCAGTACTGACGCAACAGACCACTATTAAAACATGTGCATTATGGTTACTTTGGGAAGATCTATAAAACCTTTATACAACTTTATCAAATCTGATTTTCTTAAAAGAGAACATTTTCGCGGTTTTTCAACTTGAGCACAATTTCTTTAATCAGTTCAGTAGAGAGTTCCGACTCTCCCGAAACAAAAGGCCACAATGAGGTATCGGCAATAAATACAAATTAAAAGTGTTTGGAGGGTGATCAAAGTCAGTACAATCCTTCGGGCCACCCACGCTGTTTACTGGTTCATTAGACTTGTTTTTATTAAAAATATATTACTTCTGCTGTTAAAATATTACAACTCATTAGAATTTAATGTGTAGATAGGTAAATTATTATGGTTCGTTCAGAAAAGTAACACCATTTTTTGCCATCGGAGAACATTCAAAAGGTACCCGGCAGCTAGGATAAATACGGGACTCTGTTGGTCTTACAACCCAATATAACTACCACGATAGTCTGCCGCAGTGTTAAAGAGGATTCCGGGATCTGCAGCGGAACGCCTCGATATACATCATACCCACGACCTCACGCTCTCACGCAGTCGGCTCATCACCCACTACGCCACGGAGGCTGTCGAAATTGTTAACTAATGACTGTAATGACTGTTAAAATGTAGCCGCATCAAAAAATGACTACATCGATTCATTATTACTCGTGATGATTATTTCCCGTGTTCAATGTCAGTGGCGGTGACCTCTGCGCAAGGACGAAGGTTGACGGACAACGCCTCGTCATCCCCGTCGCGAGTCACTGGCTGACAAATGCCTGGACGAAGTGAGCAATCATTTGTAGGACGGTTTTTATTCATGTCATTCTAGGCGTCTGTAATTTTATTTCTAGTAAAGAAAAACAAGTCGAAAATATTACAGGAAAACCTATAATATATCTTGGGTCATGTGTGTTAAAAACAGGCACTGAACATGTTTCATAAATGTTTCATGCGAGTTTTACTCCCACTTGTCGGTTTTATTTTGGCGTAGCACTACGCGTCTACGGCGTAGCTCTTTTTTGGTAAACAAAAAAATTGTATTCGTATAAAGATCTAACATTGTGTAAGTAACTGAAATACCTACTTGTAAAAATAGCGACCACTTAGAACCACGTGGCCTGCATGGTCGTTTGCTAATCCATTATTTTTTTCAACCTTTTTTATGTCCCACTGCTGGGCACAGGTCTCCTTCTCACACAATTGAGAGGGATTTAGGCCATAGTCCACCACGCTGGCCAAGTGCGGATTGGTGGACGTCATGCTTTCGAGAAATTATGAATTTCTTTCAGGCATGCACGGCAATGGAGAACATCGTAATCAATGAAATATCACGATATTTTCCATCACCGTGGAACATGCTAATCCATACTAATAAAAAATACCTGAACTGAAACAGATTTCAGATACGATGAAGTTAATGCTGCAGTATTTATAACGCGCCGTTCAATGCATACCTAATTTTTAGGAAAAGAAAGAAGACTTGATATATTGACGAAATGTACAAGTCACATCCATTAACTAAAAATGAAACCATCAACGCCGTACGTCTACGCCTTAGCGCCGTGATATCACCATAATAATAAACTCTGTAGATACATTAATCTATGTGTAGCGACGAAAGCCTATCGGAGCAAGATAATTGGCGGGAGGCAGACGGTGACAGGGCTCGAATTAGAGTGGCGCCAGCCCGCCCGCGTCTGCTGCTAACCAGCGGAATTACGATGGTTTTTCTCGCTTTTTTAATATGTTTAATTTAAAGGGCGAGATTTTGTCTGAAATGAAATTTGTTTCTTCCGTATGTAGTACAAAAGTGATTAAAACACTTCCTACGGTACGTCGGCATTCCTACAGAGCCATCGGCATCTTCCAAAGTCTCTATAGAAAAAACAATGAGCAGATCGCTGGTTATACCATTCAATCTTAGTATTATTTGCAGGTGTGTGGTGATAGTTACGTTTGACGACCCGCGTGGCACAATGGTTATCATGCCGGACTACTAATCGAGGGGTCCCGGGTTCGATTCCCGGCGAAACAGAAATTTGAATGATGAGTTTAAAGACAAAGACAAAAACAAAGACATTTATTTGCACAAATATGGGTGTTTACAAAGTTGTTTATATATATTTAGTTCGCCATATTTACCTTCATGAGGTATGCAAATATTTAATTTATTAAATTATTTAAATTATTTTGTTCCGGACAAGTACCGCCGCAGCAGAAAGCACAACCTCCTCGTGGTGCCCAGATGCCGCACGGTGGCCCGCGCGCGCTCCCCCGTTCCGCGCACGCTCTCGGCGCTCAACGCTCTCCTGGACGCTGCACCACACTGTGATCTGTTTGTAGATGAATGGAAGGTAATTTTGTCCGAATGCCTGCGCTATTGCGAATTGACTGCGTGATGGAAAATTATAGTGACATTAAATGATTATTATATTTTAGTATAGTTGCTTGACATTTTTATTTGTTTAATAACTTGAATTATTATTTATAAATGTTATATTGAACCCTATTTTGACATTTAATATTTTGGACATTTCTGCAATTTTAATTTGACTATTGTTTTCTATAAACTGTATTACCTGTGTTCCTATTATTATTATTATTATTTGATAATACTATTTGTAAATTTTAAAATGTAGGCGACAATTATGTTTTTTTTCATCTTCTTAACTATTATCATTATTATTTTGTAATTTAAATTAATTAGTGTAAGTGGTTGTGAGCCGTGCTAATTAATTAAATAAATAAATAATAATAATAAATAAAAATTAAGTTTCTGTTCTCGGTCTGGGTGTTTGTATTCCTGTCTTTGTATGTGTCCGTGGTACCCACGACACATACAAAGACAGGGTATTAATTATTACCTTACTGTGAGGCTATCAGTGTGTATCAGTGCGTGGGAACCATGGACACATACAAAGACAGAAACACAAACACCCAGACCGAGAACAGAAATTTAAACTCATAATTCAAATTTCTACTTCGCCGGGAATTGAAGCCGGAACCCTCCGATTGGCAGTCTGGCATGGTAACCATTGCGCCACACAGGTCCTATTAGTAAATTATATCTTTGAGGGTCTCAAGTGTCTAACAATATAATTTAAATATCTAATGGAGTAGTCACGTTGTTGGACTCAAGTAAGGCATCTCGAGAACTGATAATGCCACGTGAGGAGAAAGGGTCTTAGGTTTCTTACAGAGAGTGTTGTAAGAATGTGACAGACCAACGTGACCGTGCATGTGCTTGTAAAATGTAAATTATGAACAAAATGGAGAATGTAAATTTTTTTTCCAAACATAATTTATTAACATATAAATATTATTATATATACATTATTATTATATTTATTTATATACTAGCCTTTAAAAATAATTATGAACACTTTTCGATAGGCAAGTTATCATAGGCATGTATGTTTATAAATTATATTTGATAAAAAATATGTCTCATCGAATTATCAGATTGGTGAAGGTCGATCTTCACCGGCTCTTAGACCAAGACGGAGGGGTGAGAGCTGATACTTGTAAAATTTTTATTTTTATATTTGAACCGGTCAAAAAGGCAGACGGGCCGCGTGGTGTAGAGCACCGTCGCCTATTTATTGTACACCTACCTTTTTTAATTATTTATATGTAGCAGACAGTCGTGCTGGTAATCTTGTATTCCCACCAGAATAGTCCGAGTAAAATCCCGCTGCGCAGCAATCTGCAGCTCTAGGATATTGCGCGCTTTGCCATATATGTATATTATTATAATCATAAAATTTAAAATACAACAATAGCAACATCATTACACATACAATAATAATGACTACAAAGCAACATAAAATCGTGAACTTTAAAACAACAAACCAAAACCAAGTTAAATGCTCATAGTTAATCTATTTGCATTAAAACATATCAGACGATTAGAAGGCTCGATTTATCACTAAGCTAGATAACAAATAGACTGGACTGGGGCCTGCAGATTAAATATCTTGTTTGCATTTGTATTTATTAAGGATGATAAATGTACTGATATGTACAGCGTGCGTCCAGTAACACAGTCAGGCTCTATTACATATTAGTGGTTCGTTGTTGAATTAGTTGAGAAGTTCGATCGGGGGTCATTGGTTTGATTCCCGGCGAGGCAGAAATTTGACTTTTTATTCCATGGGTGATTGTAATCCTGGCTTTTTGAGTGTCTATCTAGTGTGGGCTAGGAATATGAAGCATTAATTAATAGATTAAAAGGCTCGATTTAATCATTCAGATTTTGATCTGAAATATCAAAATTCAGAATTTCATTTTTTTCCTTGCCCGCCGTTATACAGAGAGGGCTGTATAATATAACTGACTACCGACTGATACAATTAGTGGGCGTTTGCAAACACCAGTTTTCATTAGGTTGTAGTTGTATTTGGCGTTTATGTCGTTGTTATAAAGGTTATTCTAGTGGAAGCGGGTCGGATGTGTCGTTAGAATTATTCAGATGTAGGCGTTTATCGGCCTACGCTAGGGACATGATGGGCCTTCTGGATTTTAATGTTACACTAACTCGGGATTGACATTTTATTTGTAGGTTGTGAGCAAATTACCGGGAGGAGTGGCGAACGTTAGGGGACGCCTATGTCCAGCAGTGGACAGTAAAAGGCTGATGGATGAAGCAAATTACAAACGCAAAGAACAGTAAATACTTTTAACAAATATAAAACATAAAGAGTTGTAGTAACAATCTACCTAATTTTCTCTTAGTTTTTAAAACCCAACGAAATTGGTGCCCAAAGCAGATGATCCGATTCGATTCTTTAAAACGCAAAATATACCTATGCTACCAAAAATCGAATTTGTAATAGGTAATTAAAAATATAAATACGTATATATTTTATTTTGTAATTAGTGATATAATTATCTTTTATGTAATATTTGCATATATGTTGTATCTATATATAATATATGAATGTAAATATGGAGAACCAAATATACCTGTATGAATATCTGTTGTGAACATCCACATTTGAGCAAATAAAAGTCTTTATCTTTGTGTACCTTAACTTTTAAGTATCGTAACGTATAACGTTAATTATATTCTATAGTAGAAAGGGGTAGATAACGGTCTCAATTTTTTTATTTATGTCTTAGACTAGCTTGAGATACGTTCAAAAAAATCAAATTGTATGAAATTCAAGTACATAAGTTTAATACTTTATTTACGAGTCTTGACATTCAACGTTATTATGAATTTCAGTTATAAAACTAACGTGAAACGTATTATAAAACTAATAAGTTTATCTAACAATCGAAAAAGTCTATTTAGTGGTTAATCACTATAAAATAAAAGTATGTAAGTATATTTTATTTCATATCTTTGCTTAGTGGTAGACTGTTTAAAGAATGTCACTGCATTCGAAAATAAGGCTTAGCAATGGACTTCTAAAATACCGACATCAAACATTCATCATGATTGTATTTTTAATTTTGACATTGTGTGATTTTTGACATTGATATTGCTATTGTTTTTATTAAAATTTTAATACATATGCAAATGCTGATCATTTATTTGCTGTTATATTTGTATGTCAGTGATTTGACCAGAACATAGGCTTATATTTTATTGTAACATCTTTTAACATGTACTTTTGACAAATAAACGAAAAGGAAGCTAAGCTTTTTCAATTTTATTACATAGTTATTTACTTATAACTCGACCTAAAAAAAGAGTGTTTAAAATCAACTTTTAAGTTAAGAATATCAGTGTCACTATTCCCTATTCCCGCACTAACAGAGACAAACAATACGGCGCAAAGTGAGTGAAATATATACGCTTTCTTCCCGGCAACAAATGGTGGCTCTCTGCAACATGATGCCGGCCTCCCGACCCGTTTGTGTGGGACTGTTCGACATTTTTTTAAGAGCAATGACTAGTTACGAGTACTTTGCTGGGTTATACGTTTCATTTGATCAAAGAGGAAGTTCATATGAATACACTATGTGGACAGAAAGTGTCAAAGAAGTGTGCCAGACTAACGTACTCGAATTTACGTTTATACAATTAGATTGGATCTTGGTGGTCACGACCCTCAGACATGGGGAAATGACGAATTAAAAAACAAATATAAAGAATGTGATCTACAACGAATATAAATCTAGATCGATTTAACTTAGTTAACGGTTAATGTTGACGCTTTTATGAAATTCTCAAGCCAAACTTATGTGCTCAAAAGACGAACGTGTAACGATTAATAATATCTAAGGCCATAAAAGGTATTCTTGTATTTGCGCACGTAGTACCTGCCTGTAGAAAATAGAATAAAAATGATTGATATTTTTTGTTAGAATATTCTAATTTCTCGATTTAGGTCTCCTAGAAAAATTGATAAGGATTTGGGCCACGCGATATATACACCACTTTTATTTTCGTTCCTGAACGTGTAATGATCGAAGGGCAGCGATGGCCGACTGGTAAAAAACCGCGGTCTTTGATGCGACCGATCTTGGATTCAAATCCTCGGCGCGCACCTCTTACAAAGAAATTTGTAATGTGCGGATTTATCGCTGCTCCACGGTGATGGAAAATATCGTGATATTTAATTGATTACGATGTTATCCATCGCCGTGCATGCCTGAGAGAAATTCATAATTTCTCGAAAGCATGACGTCCAGCAATCCGCACTTGGCCAGCGTGGTGGAATATGGTTTAAATCCCTCTCACTTGTGAGACTGTGCCCAGCAGTGGGACATAAAAAAGGTTGAAAGAGAAATGATCGAAAAATGTTACATTACTTTCAGGCATGCACGGTGAAGGAAAAGATTGTAATAAAATATAATAATTTTAATAACATAATAATATAACAATTTGTCCGTCAGTGTGGAACAAGTCGAAAAAACCCTAAAATGTGTACCTAATTTTGGTAGTTAATCTATACATTAATAAAATTTAGGGGGCAGGACCGAACGGATTGGCGAGTCTTTGGGAGGTCTATGTCCAGCAGTGGACTTTAATAGGCTGATGGATGGATGGATGAAAGAAAGAAAATAAAAGAAAATACTTTATTGTTGACTGTTTACATACATACATACAATTAGATGTTTAAAATTATTATAAGAGTTTAAACAGTCTACCATGTTCTGGCATACAATATTATATTATTAATTAAAGTTAACTAAAATAGTTTTATTTTAAGATCCGCTAAGAATATTCTTAACGGATCATCGGCTTTTGATGCCTGCCCACCGCTGGGTCAATGAGAGAAAAAAGCCGGTGGAAAAAAAATCTCTCAGGCGTTGTTTAGAGTTAGTATTTTACGTGGATGAAGTATAGCTTCATCCGCGTAAAATACTTTTAGCATGTCGATATCAATTCATTGTGATGACTGGTGTAACCTTAACGCCATGATCACCACGCCCATTTGTTTCCGTTTGTGGTCCTAGATTCAATTTCCACCCGATTAGGAAACCGATTGCCGAAACTGACCGCAAAATAAATTATGAATACGGCTCTTAAAATTAAAATTAAATATTCATACTTTTACTTAATTAATTTTGTGATTAGTTTGCGCAATCGTGGCATAAACCGAAGTTTACGTCTAAAGAGCACTTGAAACTGTTAGTCAAAGGTCAAAGTGCAATATTTATTTGACCTAAAAGAAATACTTGAGTAGAATAGATACATCATGTTGACCTTTAGGAAGCTAATGCTTAGACATGCGAGGGTGTGATGGCGTCATTTAAGTTGGTATAAGGAGAAATAGAGATGGTTACACTTTTATTTATATTTCGTCAAATGTAATCTGCAAAGGAAGAAATACAGGAGATATTTTCAAGTTCTGTGCCCCCAAATAGCCTTAAATGATAACGGGGTGCCTTTATGGGTAATAAGAGCATACTTGTAGGTTTAATCTCTTTAATAAACCCGAGAGTGGCATGTGTAAAGGTTCATCTCTTATTTATTCTTATTTCTCTTCTTTATTAAGGGATTTTTAACCCTTTTTATATATTTTATGTCGGTCATAGTCGACCACGAAATTATGCGTTTCTTTAAGGCATGCACGGTGATGGAAGACATTGTATTTAATTAAATATCACAGTATTTCCATCACCATAGAGCAATGATAAATAAGCACTTTCAATTTTTTTTATCAGAGTTGCACGCGATTTGAACCCGGTATCTTTGTGTCGCCCACTGCGATCTTTACCGATCCGCCATCGCTGCTTAGCAGCTCAGCTACATATTACATTATACATTAAACGTATTTATTCAGATAAATAGAGAACTGTAGAAGTGGGTTTTAGGGTTCCCCTTACCGTTCATTATGGCAGGTCTGCTCTGTGCTTGTTCAATCGATGTCGTTCTAATAAATGTCGTACCCAGTAGTAGAACGCAAAAAGGGTTGCAGCCATACTTAGTATCCAGGCACTGTAAGGTATCAACAAGATATGTATGGTCTGGACCCAGAGCATAGTTACTGTTGATACTTTACACAGCCAGATAAAAAAAAAGGTCCTTGACATTCACAAGATCTGGGACATCGCGTAGCCAAACTAGGATTTGTTTATGTTAGCTTTGATTTTAGTTTCATCAGGTTAATGCCTGGCTTTGTTTAAGATTTAACTGCCTTCTTGTACTCGTATTTATAGGCAACAAGGATTTTGAAGACTATTAGAGGACGGTCTATTTTCACGCATTAAGGAGTAAAAGCCACCTAATCATCTAATATTGTTACAATATTGATAAATATAAAGATTTTTGAAAATCTACCTTTTCATTATACCTCAATATATATACTTTATTTGAATGTTTTTTTCTCATGAATTAAATATCTATTTGAATAGATTTTCTTCTGAAGGAGTAAAATGACAGTCCCGATTCTTTCACATGTCGTCGGGGCCGATTTTTATCGATAGCTAGTATTTTTTTGTCAGTTGTTAAAAATGTCCCGTACCCAACAGTGGGACATACTTGTTTACGACATAAAAGCTTGTAACTGTATCTACTTTTTATTTTTATTTGAATGGAGTAGCAGACGAGCATGCAAGCCACGTGGTGTTAATGGTCGCTGCAGCCCATGGAGATCTACATACAACCTCAAGCAAGCATAGGTAAGTCTTGTCTGAGGTCGCATGCAGTTGCGCTGCTACTTCGGAGACTTGTCGTGGAGTGTATGTATGTCTCCAGTTACCCGTTAGATATTAGTAACACGATATGTGGATGTTAATAACTAGTCACCACTGACTGACTGAAGAGATCTTGACACAAGTTGTACATATGTAGAAGGCAATATGTGATTTACAGTTTTGAGTTTTGCTAAATTAGGATAAAATCTAACTTTTGCTTTACACTTTAGCTACCTTTTTTATTTGAAAGGAATAGCAAATAAGCATGCAGGCCACAAGGTGTTAAATAGTCGCTGCAGCTCATGGAAATTTACCCACATCCTCAAGCAAGCGTAGTCTTGTCTAATGCCCGCCCCACACGTAACGAGAAATTGAACGAGAATTGATTTTAGACTGTACGGATAAATCGAATCCCTCTAGTGCATCCACACGCCACCGTTATGCCTCGTTGGAAACTGATGATTACGCACTTCCGTTATCATGTGCTTAAAGAAAAAAAGTCGAGAAGTATTCATATTACTGCATAAAGCGTGCTTTGCGTGAAACGCACGTCCGAATACAAGAGGGGTCCGAGACGAACTGATCAACTACGACCACCATCCACAAGTAACGATAACTGTACAATCGTAACCGTGGACGATTTATCTAATGAGATTTGCTACTGCCGCCAACGAATTACCATCTTCGAATTGCAACGATTTACCATCCGCACGTGCGATAAATTGCGAAAGATTTCTCGTTACGTGTGGGGCCGGCATAAAGTCGTATACAGTTGCACTGCTACTCCGGAGGCTGACGGTCGCCTCATGTAAGTCTGGCCGGCAACTGCGCCTTTCTACTGGAACACAATTACACCTTTCCGCTGGAACACAATAAATTTACCCACATGCAACAATTTAAAACCAAGCATCTTGTATTAAGTAAAATGCTTTAATCATTGAATCTCCAGGGTTTTCTAGATAGCAGTAACAATATATCAGGGTGCCCAGACCCAGTTACCAAAGCGACTGTCGATGCTTTGTGTTTACCAAGATTGTGAAAAAAGTGTGGGTTGCTCGATATAAGAAAAATATGGCACAGAGCTAGTATTTTTTGTTCATTATTATTTTCTCCTTGTATTAAGGATTTTTTTTCACTTTTTTAGTTTGATGTGCTTCAAAAGCGTGTTTTCTAATTTTTTTAGCTGTATTTAGTTTTTTTTTCAATTATGGCAACGCAAACTCTGTGCATACTGCCAGCGTCAAGTATAATTTTTGCATCACGATTTTGCCAGTTTCAGTGAAACTGGACGAAGTAATAACAAAGTCAGTAAGTCGTCAGAAATCAGTCAGTCTTGTCAGTCCAACATTCAAGTAAAGCGATGGCGCTACTTTACTAGAACGTGTCCGATGGAATTTTGGAGGCAAACAGAAAAAACATTTTTTTGCACTGTTATTCTATTTCACAAACACTCGTGCACTGTAATTAACCTATATCAAACAAAATGCCATCAACTTCCGCCTATCCGATATAACTCAAAAATACACCAAGAAAATGAAAATAAAACAAGAGCACAATATGTCTTTTTCGACTTCCCGCCAAAACTCCTAGCTGTATTTAGTTCTCATTTTATAGTTCAATTTATTGTCAAATATATATTTTTCACATTCTCTGCATTAAAAAAAATCATGAAATTGTTGTTGCATTGCCACCGATTCTTGGTAAGTGACCACAGTTTGAATTAAATCTATCCGTTGAAAGTGGATCAAAGTCGAGTCCAAAGGAGAGTTACAAACAAGCTCACAAACACAGTTGCAAACAAACATACAGGTGAAGCTAATATAAGCGTGTTAAAAAAGGTCCTTGACATTTACAGGATTGGGAGCATTTGGAAACAGAACTAGGGCTTGTTTGTGTAGACTTCGATTTTGGCTGAATCGGGTTAATACCTAAGCTTGAATTTGTCTTCGACAACAATATAACTACTAAACGTTTCGGTCCATTATCACGGCTTAGATCAGCTCGTATAGGATGGTGAAATAATATTTGAATTTGGAACTTGCTACGTCGATTTTAAATAAAAAGGGATGGCTGTTTGAGACTATCGCGGTTGTTCACTACATTTAAAACTTTAAACTTTTGGAGCTCCCGATATTTCGGTGTAGTTACATGTACCATGATCACGGCTTGACTGGACATCGCGGATGGATTTTAACCCTGTTACTCATTTGTTTGCTACGGACACTACTGGTGCTCGAACTCGATTGTAAGTCACGACAAAACACACTCATTGTATCATACATTGTATGTTCTTCTTAGCCAACCCGTTGACGAATGTTTTCAAACCGCCAATGTTTAACGACTGTCATCTGTCGATAACAACCGGGACCGACGGTTAACGTGCCCTCCAAAGCACGGAAACGCATATGAAATTATTTGCTACTAGAGGTCACCCATCTCACTCCCGACCGTGCCCGTTTGGCTTAGCCACGCCAGCCGACGATTGTTTATATTATATTCATTATTATCTACTTCAAATTTTGCATGAACATTTTTCAACACAATTGATGGAAGACGTATTCCGTATTTTATTGAAATTCCTCTTCTACCGGGTTTAAAAAGGGGTAGAAATTTATTTTGGGGGTGATTTGCATCAATACTCCATAGTGCATTTGGTCCCATATAAAAATAAATGATAAGTTATTTATGTATGTATATTGTATATGCCACAAATAAATATAAAATAGAAACAAACTACGCTATACCCAAACAAATAGTTTGCAGCGGTTTCAGGTGAGTTTATAACTGCACTTTTGAATAGCGACTGAAAATATTGCGACATCGGAGTAAGTACGGCAATAATTTATATGTTGCAAAGAATTTATCTGCAAAATTCTAGAACGTTCTTGAATACGTGGGATGTGACCTGTGGCTTTTATGGTCACCCATTATCGTACTTAACTGGCTGGCTGGCTGGCTGCAACCCTTTTTGCGTCCCACTGCTGGGCACGGGTCTCTTCCCATTAATGGGGAGGCCTGGAGCTTACTCCACCACGCTGCTCCAATGCGGGTTGGTGGAGATGCGGGTTAGTGGCCAACCCGCTGTCGGATGTTTTCAAACCGCCCATAAGGCCTCCGACAAGGTTTAACGACTGTTATCTATCGACAACAACCGGGACCGACGGCTTCACGTGCCCTCCGAAGCACGGAAACGCGCATGAAATTTTTTGCCACTAGCGGTCACCCATCTCACACCCGACCGCGCCCGTTTGGCTTAGTTGCAAAGATAATTAATTACGATACGTACGTACGTTACGGTACGATTAATTACGTACTTAACTACGATAGCAGAACTTCGAAAGTTACCAATCAGTCTTAATCATTAAGGTTCTAAAACTTTCTATAAAAGTTAAATGCTGACGCAGCTTTCGCAATTTTATGAAAAATCGTTAAACCTGTAATGATAATATGGAGAGCAGTTATAATTGACGACCCGCGTGGCATAACGGTTACCATGCCGGACTGCTGATCGGAGGGCCCCGGGGTCGATTCCCAGCGAAGCTGGAATTTGAATGATGAGTTTGTAATTTTTATTCTTGGTCTGGGTGTTGGTGTTTCTGTCTTTGTGTGTGTCCATGGCACCCACATCACAGGGTATATCCACGGCATCCACGTCACAGGGTATATCTACCCTACTGTGAGGCTATGAGTGTGAAGCATTATTATTATTATTTAATAAACGGGCTACATATTTATCAGGTCTTATTTGATTTAATTTATTTCCAATATAGCTAATAGGGCGATTTTTTTAAAAACTCTGACATACATATGTGCTCATCACAGCTATCAAGGAACTCGTTCCTCAAGTTTGAAGTAAGTAATTCTCCATATAACATAGGGGTTAATTTTCTGAAAACCGTGAAAAATAAGTCCCGTTATTTCTACCAAGAAACCTTACGTTTGAAGTGAATACGTGAAGTAGGAAAAGTTTATTCATACACAAACAATCATCCCTTTTACACATCGATATCGATGACACCCCCTACGTAGTATTTTTATCTTATTCTTACTTCTTATTTAAGTCATATAGCCAAGAGGGATAGGAGTAAGACTCCGTCAGCACTGTTCTTTACTTTCCTGAAACTAAATATAAGTCTTACATTATAACGCAAAACATTCTAGACATTACCTATAAATTAAGTAATTAAATTTCTTCATCCCACGTATCCGGACATCGAACTGCCTTCTAATAACCTTTAAATACCAAACTCAGATTAATACGCTCTCCATAGAGAGCACTTGTCGCAGGCACGTGTACTTAGTTAATAAAAACACAATTTTCTTTTTATCTCCACATAGCAGGGGATCCCAAAACGGGATTTTTGGATTTTCTCGAGCGCTCAGATTAAGATATGGGATATACTTATGGGATATACTCCACCAACCCGCATTGGAAAACAGCGTGGTGGAGTAAGCTCCAAGCCTCCTCAATAATGGGGAGAGACCCGTGCCCAGCAGTGGGACGTAAAAAGGGTTGCAGCCATATACTTTTGAGTCTAAAGTGTAATTGTGGGAGTTCTCCTAGGGTCTAAACTTAAGACCCTAGATAATTAAAAAGCCCACTTTTGAAAAGCCTTGCGTGTAGAAACACAGACGTTTTGGATGTTATGTATTCGTTCAACTTTCTAAATGGGCATATTATTATATCCCGTAACAATTAAACGATTTCAATCTTCAACTCCCCGAAAAGCCGAAAATACTCGTACCAATATGATTTCTTTTTATAGCAGTAGTAGCAGTTTTGTGTCAATCCCACTCTTAAATTTGTAAAATTTGAAACATTACCACGCATTTAATCAATTTTCATTCAACCTTAATTTGCTGTATTCGATATTATACTCGTCTTTTCCTGAAAAAAAATTGAAAACACGTACGTAGGCATTCTTCCTTCAAAATATCTGAAATATATAAAACTGATAATCTTTTCGCCAATACAAACACAAAACATGTTTTATTGTACACCAAATAAAAATAAAAATAAAAAGCAAGGTTGTTAAAAATAGTGTAACCTTCCTAACACCTAATCTGTAAAATAAACCAGGTCGTCATGGCTTGAGTAAATCCAAGTTTAGCATAGTGGGCTCCTGTGTTAACAAATCCCTGTAGCTTTCGGAAGCGCCTTGTTGACGCTGCCTTGAGTTGGGTATACGGCGATATTAAATTTTATATAGGTAGTCAAGTGGACTTAATGATTACTAGATTATTTTCATATAGGAAAGAAAAATGTGATTGGTCTTACTTACAGCTAGGTCTATTCGTTATTCGAACTATTTCACTATTAGGTTCAACATGTCATTGTGTTCTCAAGAAACTGGAGTGTGCGACACCTATTTTCTCTAATGATTAGACCATTGCCATTTTAGGTTGTAGATTTTTAGAGCTTGGTAATGGCACTTGTTCTTATAAGGATTTCATTTCTGATTTTACATCAAGAATGGCTCTTCCTCTCTATCACCCGATGAATGACGGAGACTGAAGTCATAGAGACAGCGGGAAGCTGCTGAATTCAAACAACGTAATACCGAACTTTTTCCGTGCTTCGAAGGGCACGTTAAGCCGTCGGTCCCGGTTGTTGTCGATAGATAACTGTCGTTAAACCTTGTCGGAGGCCTTCTGGGTGGTTTGAGAACATCCGACAGCGGGTTGGCCACTAACCCGCATCTCCACCAACCCGCTTTGGAGCAGCGTGGTGGAGTAAGCTCCAGGCCTGCCCCTAAGGGGGAGAGACGCGTGCCCAGCAGTGTGACGCAAAAAGGGTTGCAGCCAATACCGAACGGAGTGGAATGGAGGCCTATGTCCAGCAGTGCACATTTAATGGCTGATGGATGGATGGTGGATTGAGCCTGTGAATTGTCCACGTTAGCCTCAGGGCTTGTAGTACAAGGAACACGCCTCATCCCAATTGTAACCATTTTGCCATTGATAACAATTAATGCGCACTGCTCGAAAACATGCCTTCAGGCACTGAGGTATATAGGTTTATGACTTTCATACTAACGTTAAACGGCATCAATCAATAAGCGTGACCACCGCTGAGAGGACGATAACATGTAATTGATTCCTTATCACTTCACCAGCCATGACGTGCGCCGTGACGTCACGTAGCGGAGCCGCTGAGTGGTTGCGTCATGTACTGCCCACGTGTGACTGGGAAATATGTACATTTGATTTACGCGCAGTAATATGATCCTCTAGGATACTATTTGAGATAGGCGAAAAGGAATATTATTTACTATGGCTCTAGTTGTCTACCCGACCTCCATCAAACCACTTTAGAGCTTGAGGCCTCTGAAATAATGGAGAGGGACCTGTGCCTAACCGTTGCACTCAATAAGATTTGCAGCCAGCTAGCAAGTTCGCCTACGGATTTTATTTTGATTCTTTTGTTTAGGGAAACAGCAAGAATATTTTCTTGTTGAGCAACTTTGAGCCTGTGGTTTTTCAATTTGAGCCATCTGGCTAGTGATACATCGCTATGACTCGTTGAGAATAAATCTGTGTATTCCCCACGTTAGCTATTTGGCTAATGGTAAAGGACGACATCTCAGCGCTACGTGTAGCGAATTCAGACGCTGGAGTATTCGGGAAGACCATACGCCTTTAAACACTGAGGTATACTCGAGGGATATCTATACTAATATATAAACCTGAAGAGTTTGTTTGAACGCGCTAATCTAAGGAACTACTAATTCGAATCAAAAAAATATTTTTGTGTTGAATAGTCCATTCATTGGGGAAGACTGTAGGCTATATAACATCAAACCAAATAATTTTTTTCAACCTTTTTTTTTACGTCCCACTACTGGGCACAGGTCTCCTCTCATAAGTTAGAGGAATTTAGGCCATAGTCCACCACGCTGGCCAAGTGCGGATTGGTGGACGTCATGCATTCGAGAAATTATGAATTTCTCTCAGGCATGCATGGAGATGGAGAACATCGTAATTAATTAAATATCACGCTATTTTCCATCACCGTGGAGCAGCGACAAATGCGCACATTACAAATTTCTTAGTCAGAGGTGCGCGCCGAGTATTTAAACCTGGGGTCGGTCGCGTCGAAGACAGCGGTTATTTACCACTCGGCCATCGCCTGACTTTCATGTTAGCATGGCATCAATTAATAATTTGACAGCCTCCGTGGCGTAGTGGGTGATGAGCCCACTGCGAAACGTGAGGTCGTGGGTTCGATTCCCACCCAGAACAAATATTTGTGTGATGAATATGACTATTTGTTCTGTGTCTGGGTGTTAATTTATCTATTTAAGTATGTATTTAGAATTATATAAGTATGTTTATCAGCTTTCTGATTACCATAGTACAAGCTCTGCTTAGTTTGGAATCAGATGGTGTTGTGTGAATTGTCCAAAGATATTTATTATTTATTATTTATTTATTATAAGCGCGACCACCGCTGGTGCAATAACAATCAGCGGGCGACAATAACATGTAATTGATTACTTATCACCATGTGCCGTGACGTGCGGCGTGACGTCACGCAGCGGAGCCGCTGAGTGGTCGCGTCATACTGCCCACGGGTAACTGGAAAGTACCTTTCTTTTAATCATAGTAATTCGAATCTCTTTTCCGTTTTTATACGTAAAAAAGAATATTCTTTACTCTTATAGGGAATATGTATTGGTGGTAACCAATGGTAATGCGGGACTGCCGATCGAATGGCCCCGGGTTCGATTCCCGGCGAGGCAGAAACTTAAATAATGGCTTTAAACTTCTGTTCTCTGGGCCTGAATACATACAAAGATAAAACAAGATGTGGGGATATGAATGTGTAGCATAATACGTAGATGACGCGTATGGCACAGTGGTTTCTTTGCCGGACTGCCAATCGCAGGTCCCGGTTTCGATTACCGGCTGGGATCGAATTGAAATGATGAGTTTCAGTTTCTGGCCTCGGTCCCAGCATAGGATAAAATTTTGAAATCAAAATAGGTAAAACCTAACGTAGGCGATGAGCATTTAGTCCACTTTTATGTATCGACGTGACGCTGATATGACGTCACGTAACTAAACCTTTAAGCTTGGTGACGTGAACTACCCACACTTCTCGTCAAATTGCTGCTAAAAATTTTAGCTCTTTGTGGTTCTATTAAACCAGGGATTATCGAAATGCCATTGCATTAATTTTAGTTCCAACCGTTTTTGCCAATGTTGGCCATAGATCTCTTCCCACTAAAAGCCTGGAGCTCACTCCACCATGCTGCTCCAATGCGGGCAGAGATGCGGATTAGTAGCCAGCCCGCTGTCGGATAGTTTTAAACCACATATGACTTGTTCGTGCCACGTTCGAGATGTTTTCGAGCTGCGTAGATCCCTTGCATACTAAGCCAGTTATAGTTGTTATATATATATTTACAATGAAGTTATTGATTTCTATGTCACGAAGTCCGTTCATGAATGTTGCGAGGCGTGCACATGGACGTTAGTTTAGTGTGCGTAATCTCGACAGTGCTCAGTGTCGAGTAATACCGCTTTACTCATAGCCCCACTGTACGGTAGATTTAAGAATGCTGCTTAGAATAAATAAATAAATAAACGCTACAAACTCATTGCCCCATGCTAGGATTCCCTGTGTCGTGGGTGCCACGGACACACACAAATACAGAAACACAAACACCCAGATCAACTCATTATTCAAATTTCTGCTTCGCCAGGAATCGAACCCGGGACCCTCCGATCAGCAGTCCGGCGTAGTAACCGTTATGCCACGCGGGACGGCGAAGTAATGTCAGAATGACAACTAAACGTAGAAAAGTTGTGTGAGTTAGGTAATCTGTGTTCAATGCAAATAAATGAAATGAATTGAAATGAAAGGTAATATTTTTTAAAACTATATTTTGATAATGACAGAGATGTTCAGATGTAACGAAAGCTTGCACACACAAGCGCGCTTAGCAGTACTCATCACTACTGCTACCAGAGCCGGACTTCGTGTAAAAGAAAATCTATAGCAGGACTCGAGTTTGCTTGTGGATGAGTGTATGACGTCATGTACTGCAACGAGCGCTTAACTCCACGTGATATGCTTGTTTGCTGTTCCACAGTAACGATTCGACAACCGTGGACCACGATAACATGTAATTGTTTTTCTTATCAAAACATGACGTGCGTTCTGTGACGTCACGCGGGGAACCACGGTGTTGAGATTACCTTAAAGTAAAGTTTAAGTTACCTATCACTCATAAGTACCTATTTTTATTTAGTATTTAACTTATAGCTGTGCTGCTCTGGAACCTTGGATACCCTTGGAAACTCGATCGAAAATCGCACTTGTCACGCAATTCTTTTATATTGTTATTTTTTTTTTTTGGGAGCGCGCATGGTCCGGCTGTTAGCGTAGAACGTAAACGATCTATGCATCTAAGCCAAACGGGCGCGGTCGGGTGTGAGATGGGTGACCGCTAGTGGCAAAAAAATTCATGCGCGTTTCCGTGCTTCGGAGGGCACGTTAAGCCGTCGGTCCCGGTTGTTGTCGATAGATAACAGTCGTTAAACCTTGTCGGAGGCCTTATGGGCGGTTTGAAAACATCCGACAGCGGGTTGGCCACTAACCCGCATCTCCACCAACCCGCATTGGAGCAGCGTGGTGGAGTAAGCTCCAGGCCTCCCCAATAATGGGAAGAGACCCGTGCCCAGCAGTGGGACGCAAAAAGGGCCATATATTTTTGATCTCGGAAACGGCCCCGACGATTTTCATGAAATTTTGTACCCAGGGGGTGTCGGGCTGATATATAAATCCAGGCAGGTTTCATTTTTTAAAATTAATTGTCGATTTATCTGTATTTTCAGTGATAATAAACTTAAATATAAACTGAAAAATATGACTCATCCTGACATCTATTGGATAGTATTATTAATATTGTGTGGTGTAGAACGTATTTTTTTATTTTTGTTGACAATTTTTTTTAATTGGGAGCTTTTTCAGATGGCGTTGTTAAGTAACAATGAGTGTTTTGTCTGAAATTAAACCAAGAAAATCAATTGTTTTAATCCTACCAACACTTGATGGTCCGGGTACTTTTTATTAAAATGAAGTAGCTGACGAGCGAGTAGGCCGCAGGTGGTAGAACTATTAGGTATGGTTCGCTCGGGGAAGTACCACCGTTGCACCTACTTCTGCCGTGAACCAAGTCTATTGTGTTTCGGTGGAAAAGTGCAGTTGCCGGCCACAATTACATGAGGCGACACCAGCCTCCGGAGTAGCAGCGCAACTGCATACGACCTCAGACAAAGACAAAGACAAAGACATTTATTTGCACAAATATGGGTGTTTACAAAGTTGTTTATATATATTTAGTTCGCCATATTTACCTTCGTGAGGTATGCAAAATATACAATGATAAAAAGACAAGATTGCTTTTATTATCTATGTTTGTAAATTACCTATGATTGCTTGAGGTTGTATGTAGATGTCCATGGGCTGCAGCGACCACTTAACACCACGTGGCCTGCAAGCTCGTCTGCGACTCCATTCAATCATCTACAGAGATAAATTAAACATCACATTACCCAAGAATACTTTATCATCTACGTCAACTTCATCGGGTTAAACTGAATAGAATGTTTCACTTGTTTGACCACATAATTAAAATAAAAACAGATATCCAGACATCATTGTTTGTCACTACACCAATATGTATCATATCCCTTTTATTAATATTCCTTGGTTCCATTGGGATTTTTATATCCTGATGTCCTCTATTTACTTACCTACTTTATATTTTTCGCGTAGTGTGACGTAGACTAGTGTCTTCTTTTTTCCTCCTGCCTTCGCGTCCTAAATTCTAACATGTTTTTTTCTAAATTGTTTTTATTTGTTAATTACCAATCATTTTGATTGCCAGTAACGTTAAATTTTGTACATAAACTTCTTGGACGAAATAAATTAGTATTATCTGTGTATAATTTATTATTGTCTTTATATAATTTATCCTCATTAACAAAGTAGCAAGTTTTGAACTAAGCAACTCCGTGTGCAGTTGGAAGTTTTATAATTCAAAAGCACTTTTCAATTAGTTTTAAGCAGTCAGGTTATATGGCTTCTTCCTCCTTTATGAAATAAATAAAGAGCAAGATGGCGGCGATTCCCGCCACGATGTATAAATTTTCCGCTTCAGTTCAGCCACTATGTGTCGCGGAGGCTTCAGTCAGCTGCGTCCGCCCGGCGCCATCTTAATCAACTCCGTTTTATGTTGGAAAACTACGGGAAAAGAGCTTTTTATAAAGTTGAGAGGAAACGCTAGCGCCGTATTCCCATACAAACGCATTCTCCTATTTCCTCCCTGGATAATGCTTCTAGAGGAATGATTTTTTGTGACAATATCTAAGTTTGCTAAAGCTATGCCCCTATGTTTTGTTTTTTTTAATCAACTAATTAGATCAGAAAATATTTTTACCATATTTTTACCATATGTTTTTATTTGTATATATTTTTATTGGTTATTGTTTTTACCATATATTTTTACCATATGTTTTTATTTGGTCATTTTGGAATGACCAAATAAAAACATAGGGGCATAGACTTATTCTATTTTTTGATATTTGTGAGAAAATATATTTAATAAACTCAATTTTGAAGGAGGGAATCGATTCGAACTCGATTAAGTAAGAAAGTTTGTAGGTATAGTCGGTCTGAGCTGCATCTGTCCCTATCGCACGCGGCGGATAGCACAGGGCGCAGCGCGATAGCAATTGTTATTCCAAAATACCTATTTTTCAAATTCGGCCGAACCCGCGTTTACTCTTAAGCATTCAGCGGGTTACTTTTTATTTCTAATGCCTAGTAAAAGAGCGATGCAGCGATGGCCGAGCGGTTAAGACTGTGATCTCCGACACGGAGATACGATACTTACCAAGTTCAAAACTCGACGTTCACGTCTAATAAAGAAGTGTGTATTTATCGTAAGTCGGCATCAGCCGGGGAATAACTCATAATTTCTCAAAGGCATGATGTCTACCTATCCGCACTTGACCAGCGTAGTGGCTGCAACCCTTTTTGCGTTCCACTGCTGGGCACGGGTCTCTCCCAATTACTGGGGAGGCCTGGAGCTTACTCCACCACGCTGCTCTAATGTGGGTTAGTGGAGATGCGGGTTAGTGGCCAATCCGCCGTCGGATGTTTTCAAACCGCCCATAAGGCCCCCGAAAAGGTTTAACGACAGTTATCTATCGACTACAACCGGGACCGAAGGCGTAACGTGCCCTCCAAAGCACGGAAACGCGCATGTTTTTTTTTTGCCACTAGCGGTCACCCATCTCACACCCGACCGCGCCCGTTAGGCTCAGCTGCATAGACTACTTGCGTTCTACGCTAGACGCCGAGCCATGACCAGCGTAGTGGACTAGGCCTATTCCCAGCAGTGACACGAAAAAATGTGAGATTAAAACGGGCGAAAAAAAATATCGTTTGGCGGGCGCTGCGTATATTGCACATAATTTCAAAATAGTGTTCAGTTTTAGCACACATTTGCAAAGTAAATAAGATAATCAATCGAAGGTTTAATGTTCATCTTTCGCAGTTGTTTTCAATTTTAAGATGGGTATAAGTACTTTATGGATAGTATGAAAATATAAGTTGTTAATAATGAAGCTGTTTCGCAATATTCTGCATAAGTCACCTTGAATTACAGACTTGCGCAGTTCGTGTACAATATTTGCACAGATGTCAATGGTGTTAATACCATAAAAACACAGACATATATGCATTACTCCAATTTATTACAGGACCAATAAATATTTTTAAAACACCTCAACAATACGCGTAAAATTTACATAAATAAGTAATTAATTAAATAAAAAAAACGTTTATAATAAATAATTTTATTAAGCTTTAAAAATTAAAACTATAGACTTGACAGTGTACCTACAGCATTTGAAGACCGTTCGATCGAGTCGAGAACAGAATTATTTTTCTAGACTTCATTGTTGCCAGTAACAGCATTTTACCTGATTTTGTGGGTACTTTAATTTGGGCGGATCTTTCGATATTTCGTAACAATATTAAGTTTAATATTTAAGCGTCCATATATCGATATTTATCGGTTTTCCGATATATCGTTGCATCCCTATTCACAACACACTTTCATATAGTGCAAATTTATTTTATTTTTAATAGGCGCGGAATATTTAATATTATAAAATTGGCCAGCTGAAGATCTTCGTTATTATTAATGTTTTGTTTTCCTTACAGGTAATTAATTTTTGGACCATTAAAGCCATATTAAAAGTAAGTGAATATTTTTAATTTTTATATCTACAAGGTTGTTTTTTGTTTTTTAATATTATATTGGCATATTAGCATTAAGTAATAAGATTCTTTTTACTATGAGTTCTAAATTAGATTATAACTTTGACTGTAATTTTATTAATCATCATAATAAGGAATTGATGAAGTACCTACTAAGTATTTTTAGTTAATTTTAATTAATAGTATTGTATGCCAGAATATGGTAGACTGTTTAAAACTCAAATTATATTTGTATGTAAACAGTCAACAATAAAGTATTTTCATTTCATTTCATTTCATTACTTATGTTGGCTCACAGCTCAGAATGCGGGTTTTTGTTAAATAAAAGATAAAACACTTTACAATTGCACGTATATTTCGTAGTTATGCAGTATACAAATCACATATGTAAATGTTTCAAGAACGAACAAACCACCAACAGAATAAAAATGGAGTACTTACATATTAACAATCAACTTAACTATTATTCCTTCAATCCTTTACTTGTTTCACTTAATATTTTATCTATACACTAACACTTTTACTCTTTACTAATGCTTTTCCTTAGCCACGTCTCGATCCCTCAGTGCTTCCAACACGAATGCTTGCAGCTTGGTCGGAGAAAATAACGACAATTCATGTGACCGGAAGTTGGCTATGATTAACTGATGGAATCAAGATGGCGAAGGTGTCGGAAACGGAACAATCGAATTACCGCTACTAAAAATATCATAATAATACGGAATTAGCTAATACAATATTCTTCATAAATAAATAAAAGCTAACAGCTCGGCCATCCTGCTTATAGCGTGTCCTCACGCTTTCTTACAAGTACAAAAGTACTATAATTTTTCTAAAAAATATTACTATAAATTACATTCTTTAACACATTATTTAATTATCTGTATAATGTACAATGTAGTTTATATTTATCGAAAGCTCTTAAATAAAATAAAATAAAATAAAAACAAGAAATTACGTTCATTGTACTCAATAATTGTATTAATAGCAATTAATGAAGTAAATCTTTTTTTTATAAGTAGAAAGAACATTACTTTTACACACTACACAAAAATAAATTGGCCTTAGTTTATTTATCTTAAGAACCCATTACCCGTAAACAAGCAATAAATTACTTCATATTAACATCTGAAATGAAATGTCAGAAAAATCATCATGAAATCTCAATTAGTTTATTTATCTTAAGAACCCATTACCCGTAAAGAAGCAATAAATTACTTCATATTAACATCTGAAATGAAATGTCAGAAAAATCATCATGAAATCTCAAATAAAGTCATAAAATAATTATATACCTAATATTTGGATTTGTATTTGGAACTTTTACATACTACACAAAAATAAATTGGCCTAAGTTTATTTATCTTAAGAACCCATTACCTAATTATATAGGATAATTTGGATTTGTATTTGGAGTCGAATTAGTTACATAAACAAAAACATGTTCAATTGAAGACCCCACATGAGGGATACACAAAGGATCCCATTCCGAACTGGAAAAACTTATTGAATCTCGCCCTCGTCCCCTCCACCGGGGCACTTTCACTCCATCCCATTACTATATTATTATGGCCCCTAGAACTCCACTAAAAGCTTTAAATAACAATAAAGTCACCAATTCCACATTTCCCGTCAGACCTTTTGTCAATTTTTCTTTCAAAAACCCGATCAAATGTGTTTAAACGGCTCATTCGACTCAAAAGCGAACTAATAAACTATATTTTACTCAACCTTCATAGCAATCAACTCTAAAGCAAAATATAAACATGTCCAAAAATTCCTTACAAAGACTAATGCGAGACACCTTCTCACTCAGATGCAAGACCCAGTCCGCAACTACATTACCCATAACAGACAAATTTCACTTTATTATCATTTTATTTTCACAAAGCCGAGGATCGGGTCCAGCCCGAAAAAACAAGAATCCATTTTCAAGAGGTGCATAATGGGAACAAACAATT
Organism: Pyrgus malvae; assembly: GCA_911387765.1. Taxonomy (NCBI): domain Eukaryota; kingdom Metazoa; phylum Arthropoda; class Insecta; order Lepidoptera; family Hesperiidae; genus Pyrgus; species Pyrgus malvae. The sequence continues at coordinate 26,990,829 of OU426950.1, read as the reverse complement.
ATATATCCGTGACCAATCCCTGTAATATGTGCAAGCCTCATGAAGGCAAACACGGCTAACTAAATATACAAGAACAACCCTTACTATCACATCAATCCGTGCAAAAATTTTTAGTCCTTGACTAAACAACTTTTACACCAATATCAGTAAAACCAAGGTACCTCAAACAAGTAGAGAAGCAATCCCCGTCTATTAAAACTTCCAAGCGAAATCGGCCTTTTTGTCCTAACCCTTACCGCAACTCAGTGCCCGCTTGCATTCCTATTGCCATTCATAACCACTTGACCGCAATTCATAGTCTCCCCAATCCCCTGCATTTGTAGGCCCTTGCTGCAAGTGAATCCCCGTAAATGTTTACATCAAACTTGGACGCACAAACAGTTAATGCCGAACCTCTACTACTCTCGAGATTCACTATACTCCATAAGTATATCTATTACATCCACCTAAGATAATTGGGTAGTTGACTGATGGCCAGAATATGCCACTTATAAACAAAACACGAACAAAGACTACCCACCAATCCAATCACATAAATTCAAATAGTTGGAATATCAAACATAATTAATTATTGATCCACCGCTTTCTAGTAAATAGAGTCCCACCAACATCCCGTACCATAACAGGCTAGCGACGTCACTAACCAGCACTTTTCTATCTATCCCCCAAGTTGAAACGATCACATCCCGCATATACACTTCTCAAATTTATATGTTTGATGTATAGACGCCTACTCTACAACAAAATTGCCAAATCCTCTACCAAGGTCAAACCAGTTTAAAATATCAGTCAATACCTCAATTCCATCTCCCCGTACCAGAGATACATTTTACTCATAAACACTATTACAACCAAAAAAGGAGTTTTAAACAACTCTCATGTATGTACGTCCCACAATCTGTAAAATAACAGGCCACTGCCTATGCAATATGATATATTACACAACACCAGAGAGGACGCCATTAAATCAGTAAATCGACCGTCCATATCTTACACTTGCTTTCTACACCCCCGAGCAATCCATGTTTATAAACGCCTCCTTCAGACAAACTAAAAACTAGGGCAATAAAAATCAGTTCATGATTCGCTCTAAAATGCAAAACGGATGGTTACCAATTTCTGATGGGTGTACTTTCTATGTTCATCCTATCAATAATTATTAATGTCGAACTCCAAGTTATATCTATAGAGAACTAAGCAATCTGAAACACTCATCTACATCATAAAAGTCAATTGCTTCGCCAATAATATGCAATAACCTGCACTACAGCAACTTTAGTGGCCCTTCACACCTAACGGTACAATTGTATTTGTAGCAATACCTCTTCCTCACCTTTATCAGTTTGTGAATCTAATTTAAAAGACCTGAGCCTATTCTGCTTTCAAACCAAATCAAAGCTAGTCTCTTCACACAAAGAACACTTTGCCGACATCTCGCCACAATGAAAAACATTAGCGTTTTGCAAAGAAGGCTTTGGTACCAGGCTTCGATTAATACCGCTGAAGGCTTCAACCCTACATTCAATACCGTAAGTTTGATACACTTTACGATGTCCCACAGTGACTGTCCCAAAATAATTTCGCACCCGCCCAGGTTCGGTAAATTGGCCACTTGAACACCCACTGCGACTATAAGGTTACTTACAGCTCTCTACAAACATTGCCAAGCCCGACCAACTTTGGAAAAGAGCAGCGAATCATATCCCCCATCTTATACACATATTTCTGAATATTCTTCCACCTTCTTAATCCAGATTAAAATGGTTTGCTCTTTACACAAAGGATCAAAATCCGGTATTACATCGCTATTAAAAGATTTTATAATCAATTTAACTAAAAAAAACTTCACCAATTTAACTAAAACAACCTACGGAGCCTACCTATTTCAACAAACTCTATTCCACCTTATCATGGTACGTATAACGCCACTGCGATTCAGAATTCCGCTCAACACCGTACCACAGTTACATAATATGCAACCCCAGTGTGATGGGTGACGGGAAGAAAACAGCTTCGAAAACATCGCAGTACTTCGAATTCATATTCCAAACATTCAGCATCTGTGAGTCAACCTCAGGAGATAGAGACATCACGAACTCCTTCTCAGCGTGTAGATCTGCAATTCCCCAGCACATTACCCCAATGTATGTCTTCTGCTAGACCACAGTGCACGCATACAAAGCTCCCAAAAAGCAAGGCTCCCAACAAAGCCATACTACAATTAGTTCGAAAACGAAACCCTTATGACTTATACACCTATCCCTTCCTCAAAATTCACACTATGAGAAGCGCATTGAAATCTGTGCGGTAGTTTGAGACTACATAGTTCATATAGACAGACAGACAGAAAGACGCGTCAACGGGACTAACTTTTATACGTTAGGATTGACAAGAACTTATCTAAAATTATCTCAATTTCAAAATCCCCTTGACTACCACTACAACTCACCGTAGCTCAAATACATATATAAGTATATAGTATATAAATATTATTACAAAATAGTTTTTAATAATATAATTTCAAATAATGTTAAATAGAAACTTTGCACACCAATGTTTATGTAATTCAATTTTTTTTCTCTTTTTTTTTGTAATTTTGCTCACTAAATTTTGGTTAATGTGAGACTATAATTTTCTAAAAAAAACAACTATTCATATACCACATTTTGGCAAATAAATAATTTCATTTCATGATTTCATTACATTTCATTTCAAATTACCGCTCAGATGCTGCTTCCCTCTACCAAGACGTTGCGAGTTGCGTTGTTGGGTCTTGAAGGCCTCCTCTGCAAACCTTATCGCTCCTTTGCTCCTGAATAATCTTATGCCCTCTAACAGAGGCTTTCGATTTCCCTCCATCCTACGCATATCGCTGCTCTCCCGGGCTCACTCGTGCTCTACCTGAGCGTCTTTTGGTCCTCTAACCTGGACTCCCTCCAGCCCGACCTGAGCATCCTTTTAAGTCCCTCATTCCTGCTCGACCTGAGCGTCATTTGGCTCTTAGGCCTGGGCTTACATGTGCTTACCTTAGCCCTGATCGTACCTCCAATCCGAGATAGTCTTTCTCGGGGGTATTCGTCTATAATATTGTTATCTGCAAAATTACACATTTGAGTACATATTCAATTTTAATCATAATAAAAGATAACAAAAATGCAAAGTGACACATTTGAGTACATATTCTATTTAAAATCGACTTTAGAATCGAAAAGAAAAAAGAACAAATTAATATAGTATTGAATTATCCAAAGCTAAAGAAAAACATCACCAGACTTATATATGTCTATAATCAGACAATGGAATGTATTTTTCTCGAAAATGAAATCATCGTAATTATCATCACCATCATCGTTGTATTTATCATTATCACCATCAACACCATCATCATTTTTTTTTCATGTTAAGCACCCCTAGGTGCAGTACAGCACCCACCACAAAAAGAATAATTGAGGATATGCAAATCTGTAAGCCATCATTTCTTAAACACTAAGTTTTAACCTTACCTTCATTGTATATCAAAGTCTTATGCTTGTATGTATAGATATCTGAATAAATTTACGACAAAAATTTACGTTACCAATGGAACTGTAAGACAAATACGAAAACATGATATTGGCACCCCCCTTGTAGATTGAAATTATGTAAAAAAAATGCAGTGTTACCGAATTCACGAAACATTCAAATCTTTGCCTTACAATCATTTTAGGTCCTAGTTGGCATTGTGGCACAGTGGATACGTTTTCCTAGAATATATTGCGATTGCTGCCTGTAAAATTACATCAATTTACATGTAGATAAGGTAGAATAAGTGGAAAGTGTACATACTCGTATCATTTCAGCATTTTTTTGTATCCTTATTATCGCAAAAAAAGGATTATGAATTATGAATTATAAGCATCCAATAAATACTTTACCAGTTCTATGGTATCAGTTTTCATTCATATTTACAAAGGTCAATGTCAAATTTTAATTAATATGTGGATTATGTCGATGCAATACTAAATATAACGTGAGAACCTCATCTTTTTGTTGATGTTGGTAAAATAAGGTAGATCAACTCGAGCCATTGTATATTCATTCATCATATAAAAAAAAAAGTAAAAAGTGGGTACCAACTTCCTGTAAGGGCAATAAATTTAAATGAAAAGTTACATTTATATAGCCTTCATCAAAACTAGTTGTTCACATCTAGTGTACCACAGCTGTAAAAAGATATAATTAATCATGCATCTTATTAATCTAAAATAATATATAAATCTTTAACGCACTAAACATATAGTAATACGTAACATCCATTCTCAGGTCTTCAAATATTTATATCTAAGTCTATACACCACGGCGGTGTTTCCGATCCAGAGAAAAGAAATTAAGTTGATTTCATAAATTACGTATTTTCTTTCTTTAAATATCTGCGTTTTTTTCATAAATTATTCATATTTTGATAAAAAAAAATAAAGTGAAGTGGGTTGATAAGTATACTGCAAATTTATTACAATAAAAGTTAATAAAACATGTGGTTGTAAAATAATTGACGTTCACCCCTAAGCGTTCACCGGTTCGATATTCCAACAAATTCAAGAAACTTCAATATATCAGAGTATTTACAGAATTGGCCGTTGTGGACGTGAAAGAAAACAGTAAATTCTCTTATTATCCCACTTCTGAACTGTTGGCTCACAGCTCAGAATGCGGGTTTTTGTTAAATAAAAGATAAAACACTTTACAATTGCACGTATATTTCGTAGTTATGCAGTATACAAATCACATATGTAAATGTTTCAAGAACGAACAAACCACCAACAGAATAAAAATGGAGTACTTACATATTAACAATCAACTTAACTATTATTCCTTCAATCCTTTACTTGTTTCACTTAATATTTTATCTATACACTAACACTTTTACTCTTTACTAATGCTTTTCCTTAGCCACGTCTCGATCCCTCAGTGCTTCCAACACGAATGCTTGCAGCTTGGTCGGAGAAAATAACGACAATTCATGTGACCGGAAGTTGGCTATGATTAACTGATGGAATCAAGATGGCGAAGGTGTCGGAAACGGAACAATCGAATTACCGCTACTAAAAATATCATAATAATACGGAATTAGCTAATACAATATTCTTCATAAATAAATAAAAGCTAACACTTATACACTCAATATCAAAGATATTTTAAAATTATATTTTTTTATTTTCAAAGCTGATTTTTCCGAAATGATGGTGTTTTGTATTTGCGGTTATTACACAGTTGACTAAACAATCAAATAATTGGAATTAATGCATACAGTCTGAATCATTAAGTACACATAAAAGTATGCATATAAAACTGTCACCAGGAGGTACGTAAAATAGTTTAATAAATAAATTAATAAACGCTTCTCACTCATAGCCCCACAGTAGAGCAGATAGAGTATATCTACCTTATTTGGACAGGTGGGTATTAGTTATTATAGCAATATCTTTTGACGTGATAACGTCTTTAAAATCGTTTTAGTCGGGTGACATGTTCAGAAACTTGTGTCACACCAAAACCTCACGAGCGCGATCGCAGGTATAACGAGAGAGAGACGGACCGATCTCCCGTCTCATCTCGAGCGCTGCCAGTCATTCCGTGAAACTTGTCACGCGGAATCCTCACGAGCGGAGGCTGGCATAGCGTTCGAGTGAGTGGACCGATCTTCCGTCTCTCTCACTCTAGCGGCATACAAACGAATGGAGATTTTCTCGTGCGGACGTTATCACGTAAACATCTCGATCGTAAACCTACTTTACAAACAATTTGCCGGTTTTTTATCTTCGACTTTAACGCTACAGGATGTAAATTACAAATTCAAAGCTATTTGTTTATATTAGTTTAGTTTTAACCATTGTATTTATAAAGCATAAATATCTTAATTAAATCTCTAAACGTTACACACTAATAACCCCTCACAGTAAGGCAATTAATACCTTGTGTCGTGGGTACCATGGACACACAAAGACAGAAACACAAACACCCAGACCGAGAACACAAATTTAAACTCATTATTCGAATTTCTGTTTCGCCGGGAATCGAACCCGGATCATTCGCCTGACATCGAATCTTTGATTGGCAGTCTGGCATGATAACCATTGCGCCATGCAAGTCGACAGTTTAATAATTACTTTTTTTGTTTATCTTGCTATATTTTTGTTTCCCGTTTATTTCATTAGCTACGACCAACTACGCGTTATTATAAGCTTCCGATTCCGAACATCAGTAAATATTTTCCTTCCTGCTTCCAATAATCGTTTAAATAGTTCCTCTTTTAACCGAAATCACACAAAAACCTCCAAACACAAAAGCGATTTAATGCGTTCACACGAAAGATCATCCGGAAATGGGAGATGAGATCGGCTACTAGCAAGGTCATTGACCGGTTTTGTTTCATTCCTAAAATAAATTTCACATTATTATGAATGTATTTTTTTAATGGAGTAGCAAGCTGTCTATACTAACCGCGTGGTGCTAAGAACAACACCCGACTCCCCTAAGCCGCATCTCCACCAATCCGTATTGGAGTAACGTGATGGAGTAAGCTTCATATGCCTCTCCAGTAATTGGATGAGACCCGTGCCCAGCAGTAGGACGCAAAAAGGTTTGCAGCCAAGTAAGCTCGAGTTTGAGTAGGTAAAGAAAAAAAAAACAATGGTTTGCACTCCGGGAGTGCCGGCTTGTGCATTTTTGATCTCTTGGAATCGTTAGGGAATAATTCCGCACGAATTGCTTGAATTATCAGTACCTATTAATTTCTATCTAGTAGGTATTTTTACAAAGTACTCTCTCATTTTCTTTCACTATTTCTTCGTCACTTTTTTCATTAATAGATGCACTTTGTTCAATGTCCATATTTTAAATACTTGATATAAACGAATTTTAAGATAAAATTATACTTGACGCTGGCAATATGCAGAGTTTGCGATTCCATAATTGAAGAAAAAAAGTATAGACAGCCGTCATCAGCTGTCACCCCTCCGTCTTGGTCTAAGAGCCGGTGAAGATATTCACTCGTTCGGTTGTTACAAGAGTGAAGGTGATATGAAAGAAAATTGATTAAAATTAATTAAATTAAAAATAACTATGAACACTTTTCGATAGTCAAGTTATCATAGGCATATATGTTTATAAATTATATTTGGTAAACAATATGTCTCATCGAATTATCAGATCGGTGAAGGTCGATCTTCCTCGTCTCCTCTACTATCTTACGAAATTTTGCGATCAGCACACGTGACCTCGCGCGAGTTTCATAGTTTTTACCCATCCCACAAAAAGTGCTCAACGCCGCTAAAGAAGTTTTCACTTCAAAATTTTATTTGCACAAATATGGATGTTTACAAAAGGTGTTTTTATACATTTGGTTCGCCATATTTACCTTTATGAGGTATGCAAATATTACAATAGGTAATTTAAAACTTAACTTAGTTATTACAAATATAAAAATCTACATTGAAATAGTATTATTTATTATATCATATTTATATTATTTTAATCATTATTTGTACCCATGTTGCGTATTTTAATTGATTAATTTAATTTATTTATTTTAATTTTCCTGATCGGATCCGATCGCCAACTGTGGGTAACCATCTTGCAGGGTTTTTGCACACTGATTAGAAAAAAAGCAAGTTGAATTACATTCCTGATTATGAAGTCACCGACGTCATTCACGATTAATTTTGAGAGAGCCCGACTACTGAAACATGTACAACATCACATTTCTTTACTGAAAATAATTGCTTCACTACATATTTGTTATTTATATTACATAAGTGGGTGCGGCTGTGGGTACTTTCCCTTAGTCTTTTAGTAATTTGTCACTTATTTCGGTCCTATGAAACATTTAGACAATAAATAATTCTGCGCCTTGACTCTGTGGCTGGAGGACACACAAAATACTATCACATCGTGAAATAAACACCTACGTTTATTATTCTTTTGATTTATAACATAAAATAAAAAAGTACATTTTTTGTAAATGAGACTATGAAGCTTTCAAGTTCAAGCAAAATATTTTTATAGCATGAATTTTCTTTATAAAAATGTCGTTGAGTGTCGTAAGCATAATAAAAGCTGAAACACGTTAACCCACTATGGAAGGCGGTATAAAAAATTACTGTACACTCATCGTAAATAAAATAACACATTAATAAATCCATTATTCCAACATATTAAGCGAAGTTAATTGAAATTAATAGTTTCTCTGAAGGTGGTAGTTTTATGTATCCTTATTATCTTTTCTCCTTGTAAGCGATAAGCTTTATACTATAAAGTGATACCGTTACTTGAATTTTTTATTTTGATATTTACATCTGATACCGCAATATATAATTGCCGCTGTTACGACTACGACACTTTAACAGCAATTAGCACTATGCATTAAAGAAAAATAATATTTATCACACTCGAATCCTCTGTTCACACCCAATTCTAAAGCCATTTGATTCTAAGAATTGTGGCATAACATTTGAAACTTTACTTTATCTATATGGTTTACTTATGTTGTCGTACTTCTTAAAATTTTAATGCGTTTTTCTCCACCTTTTTTAGAGTCTGTAGGATACGGGGCACCTGTCAAAATTGAAAGTACGTGACTGTCAGAATTGTAAATTCTTTGTTCATGTCAGTCAGAATTGACAAAGGTTTGTTCATATCTGTTCATGATAGAATGTGGATTATTGGTAGAAAAATTAAGTAATTCTGTCCAATCTTTAAGTGAGTTTTTATCGACATGAAAAACATTAAGATATAAAAAACACGAGCCTCCTCCTAGCCTGCCAGCCTCTCAGCCTATTCAACGTCTTCAAATCAAGTAATCATATTAATTATTTTATCAGGATGGTAAGCCATGTCAAATACACTTCAATAATTTAGTTTTCTCGAATTAGTCGCTTATCGCTCGCAATGAAACTAGTACCTCGCAAATGACCCAGTCAAACCGCAAGAAGCAGATAATAAAAATGGAAAGTACATTATTGTCTGTCGTCTCCGTCGCAAAAATAAGATACCAGAAGACACCTTCGACTGATTACCATAATAAAATGTGAATAATATGAGTATATATAGATGCTAATGTTATTGATCATGAAAAACATGAAGATGCTTACAGTTTCTTAGGGTTCCGTACCCAAAGGGTAAAACGGAACCTTAATAAGACTATGCTGTCCATCCTTCTGTCTGTCCGTTCGTCCGTCTGTCCGTCTGTTCGTCCGTCTGTCCGTCTGTTCGTCCGTCTGTCACCAGGCTGAACCGTGGTATTAAGATGACAGATGCTGTATTTCTGTAGCCCCTATAACAACAAAATTAAAGACTAAAAAGCAGAATAAAATCAATATTTAACGGGGCTCCAATACAACAAACGAGATTTTTGGCATTTTTTATAGATAATCGATTCGTGCGCAACTCCGACTCGCACTTGGCCGGTTTTAAAAACTTTTTAATGTCTCACTGCTGACAAAGAACAAGTTCATGCATCTAATTTTTTTTAACATATTGTTTGAAGCTTGCATAGTCCCTACATATTTGTCCCCATATACTGGACGGATGCTTTCTGATCTAAGCAATACAAAAGCATGGTCATGAACTAGATGGGTGGCATGCTTGCTTTGTTCGTAAAGTAGGCTGTTATTTTGATAGACCAATGTACATAAAGTATAGTTTCAACATACATAAAGAAAAATGCAGCGTGTGACTTTATTTTACAATACCTAAATATATACATTATGACAGGCTCCGCGCGTGGCGTAGTGGGTGATGAGTCGACTGCGAAACATGAGGTCGTGGGTTCGATTCCCAGCCTGGACAAATATTTGGGTGATGAACATGACTATTTGTTCTGTGTCTGGGTGTTAATTATTTAAGTATGTATTTAGAATTATTATATAAGTATGTTTATCAGCTTTCTGGTTACCATAGTACCTACAAGCTCTGCTTAGTTTGGAATCAGATGGTGTTGTGTGAATTGTCTTAAAATATTTATATATATTATATTATATATATTATTATGTAATGTAGATCTAATATAAAAAATCGTGTCACTGTTTCATTCACCATTCTCCTTTGAAATGGCTTGATCGATTTTGGTGAAATTTTATATGTATATTCAGAACGTCGGAGACTTGGTTGTTATGTATTTTTTATACCTCTAAGTGATAAGGGTGGTCCTCAAACATTTAAGGGCGGTACGGTAAAGTAGGGAACAAGAGTTTAGGTCCCATGAGACGTACGGAAAATATTAATTTCATGCTACTGATCCTTTCTAACGCGGGTAAAGCCGCGGGCAGTAGCTAGTTGCTAATAAAATTGACAAAAACGTTTTCTCTTATCCAAGCATTTATCCACAGTATAACTTTTGCCTTATCAACAGCTTTTCTCGATACATTTTCCTCCTAAATCTGTAACAGGCGAGGATGTCACGATGTCGCCAAATAATTACAACTTGCGAACAAGTTGGCTTCATGTTTCGTGATGTAGGGTGATTATTAAGCTACGATATGAAACAGATATAGATAAATATGGGTGTAATTATAACCAAGGAATTATATTGGTTATTTTTATATAAATGATGTAGTACCTAACTATAGTCCAGTGACTATACTATACTACAGTTAGTAGAAGCACGAGTACACACACAAAGCTAAAGTCTTGTTTGTTATACTGAAATATTGTATTTTATCTTTCTTTCTTACGTATATTATGTGTGAATAAATCAGTTCTGATAAAATATCATACATACTCCAGGTGGATTCCCAATTCCCAAATGATTCTACTGATACGAGTATACCTTGAATTGCTGTGCCCGACAGGGTCCATGTATCCATCCATCCATTAGCCTTTTACTGTCCACTGCTGGACATAGGCCTCCCCTAACGTTCACCACTCTTCCCGGTCCTGGGCCTTCTGAATCCAGTGACTACCCGCTGTCTTCTTCAGGTCGTCAGTCCACCTGGTTGGAGGGCGGCCTGTACTCCTTTTGCCGAAACGTGGTCTCCATTCAAGGACCTTTCTTCCCCATCGGATGTCGGTCCTCCTAACTATATGGCCTGCCCATTGCCACTTCAGCTTGCAGATTTTGAGAGCTATGTCGGTAACCTTAGTTCTTCTACGGATTTCATCATTACGAATTCTGTCGCGTAGAGAAATAGCGTAGCCCTCTCCATCGCTCGCTGGGCGACCCTGAGCTTATGGAAAAGGCTAACTGTAGAAGACCACTTCTCAGCGCCTTAGGTCATCACTGGCAACACACACTGCTCGAAAACTATATATATGGACCAGGTGCAGATCTGGTCCATGTATACTCGGGGAAAAAATAATATGTATCATCTATTCCCAATAACATGGATTGCAATAAATAAATGAATATGAATACCTGTTTTGCGTATCGTCGCACGTAATCTCAATTGGCGTAAGGGACAAAAGTGCGAAAATGAACTATCAATGCCACCATACTCAGCTCGTCGAGCTCTATCGAATGGTATATTTGAAATAATGCTATCTTTAAAAAAATGTCCGTTGCGCCCTAACAATTTTACACGCCTAAACACAATTTTCGTTAAAAAAATTCGTAAGGGACTTTTCTTGCAAAAACGTAAAATAAAATTGGTTGTATGAGTCTGTATTTGAGATGTTAGACACCTAAGCCTGTTACAACCCTATAAAGAATTTGATCAATATCAGTAGAGGAGTTCTTTTTTTCTCTATTTTTTTTAAAAAAAGGGCTTGTTAGTACTTATTTGTAATATCTACCACTGAGTGAATAAAAAAAAGCAAAACGAAACTTTTCTACTGTAAAACACAACCAGTGGTAGGTAGATAGGCCAAACAAGCACTAACGATTAGTTACGATTAGTTGAGGTTTGAAAAAAAAGAATTTAAGTTGTTTGTTTTCATAATAGGTACTTCTTACTAGTAATCTTCTTACAAATAACAATGATTTTGTAAGTGGTGAAACCAATAAAACATCTTTTTCTACAAAAAAATACTAATTTTATTATATAAATGTCTTGAAATACAATTTTTAGATATCATTTTTATTACTTTGATGAACAGAGTTAATTCTCTTATCAAAGTAAGCATTAGGCAAAGAAAATAACAATGAAACTGAACGAAACTGAATAATATCAGTAGTTTACTCAGTCACTTACGCCCTGACTTTTATATTTTGTCTAGCCTTAAGGCTTAAATTGTTATGTATTGTTTGTAAACAATTCCTTTACGACGTAATTTCATAAAATTTCTTAAATTTTATATTGCGTAAGTGTCAAATGAACAAAAAAATCAGGGCGTAAAGGACACTCAACTTTTTTATTACGCTAGGTAGGCTGTTTATGAAAATTCAGCTGCAAAGAGCATTTAAAAATAGGTATAGTCTTCTTGGAGAAATTTTAATTAGCTACAACGACATTAAAAATATAACGCTTTAAAAAAAAACGGTTTTTTGCTCATATCCAAAAAACAGGTTTTGTCCCTTACGCCAATTGAGATTACATGCGACGGTATACAACCCTAAAAGTGGAAATGGCGTTTTAAATGGCTGCAACACAACTATGATTATAAATTACAATATTTCGTTATCAAATAAGATCTAGGTAGAGGTCTGCCATGAGCATTAAGAACTAGATCAATCGTTTGTCCCACTTGTTGGACACTTGTCCATGGTAATAACGTAAACGATAATCACACCGCACTGCAATTATGTAGATGGGTGACCTAGGTTAGTGCTGTGTCTCTACTCTCGGCTTACATTATAATATTCTTGTTCATATTTTTTAGTTGCTTTTTAATATCTTAGTAACGATTACTTACGTTTGCTGAAGTAGTTGTATCTGAAGTCGTTAAACCTTGTTGGAAGCTTTATGGGCGTTTTAAAAACATCCAATAGTAGTTGGCCCTAACGCGCCTCTGCATTAAAATAGCATGGTTAAGTAAGCACTAAGCCACCCCAACTATGGGAATGGCAGCAGTGGTCCACAAAGAGGATTGTAGGTAATTATAACAACAAAATTTTAAAATTGCCCTGTACTAAACAGAAAATCAATATATTTAAAGAAATGGGTTTCAAGGCTGGATTAACCCTGGCTTATTTCCGCGGATTCTACAGCTACATTTTATGGATGTTAAGGAAAACCCTTAAAAAGGAACACGGGATATGACGAGAGAGAAACTTAATTGAATGAAAGTATTTTAGTCATTGTGCGGTTTTTCAAAAACTTTCTTTCGTTTCGTTTATATTATATTATTATATAGTTTTCATTGCTCCTTATCCGGATATGCCACAGGGAGTCGACCCAGTTACGTTTTCTTTGGTAACGATGGCTAAGCCTTCAAAGGGTACCACAGTATTTTGGGAAAAATAAATAAATAAATAACGCTTCACACTCATAGCCCCACAGTAGGGTAGATATACTCTGTGTCGTGGGTACCATGGACACATACAAAGACAGAAACACAAACACCCAGACCGAGAACAGAAATTTAAACTCATCATTCAAATTTCTGCTTCGCCGGGAATCGAACCCGGGACCCTCCGATCGGCAGTCCGGCATGGTAAACATTACGCCATGCGGGTAATATACCGTGCCGTACCGTACCGGCGCCTTAAATACCGTGTTAAGTAGGATTTTTAACCTCGATGGCATCCTCGCCGCTTGTTAAGGGCCGCGAGATCGCACGCACGCACTGAAGACCCAGTGCTGACACTATTGTACCTACAAATTCTAAAATAGGTGACTTTTTGCTATCGGAGGGCAAACATTCAAAATGTACTTGGCAGCTTAGGAGCAATACTGGGTATGTGGAATTTGTTTCGTAGCGAAAGTCCCTGGCCCACTGCTGCCATTCCCATAGTTGCGGTGGCCTTTTTTGTATAGAGAGGGAAACCTTCAAATGGTACCCGGCTTCTTGGGAGAGGATACCGGGTTATGTGGGATCTGTACTGCAATAAAAGGCCCTCGGTGGCTTGCCACAGCGCTTGGGAAGGACTCAAGGATCTGCAGCGGAACGCACCGATGACCTCCATGTGTGTAATGCCCCAAAACGGGCCAATCTTGGGAGAGTGATGTATGTAGCTCTCGCCCTCAAGTGCTTACGACACCGTGCAGCCGTGGAACCATTAGCTGGATCGCCCAGAAGTCATACCGTACAAATTCGGATTACTACACAAGTACATAGTAACAAATTTATGTTTTTAATAAAGCCTACTAAAATGTAAAGAGAAGTGTAAACGATACTTACATGTGTGTCTTAATATATCTGTTATAAGCAGATTTTCTTGTGACGACAGATATCGTGACGCTAAAGCTATAAATAAATACATTAGCGTGTTTTTTTATTGATGTAAACATTTTGTAGTAGGCTTTAGTAATTTGTTGTGGTTAATTAACAATGTAATTTACTTAGCATGTGTTTTTTAATCCCTACTAATATTATAAATTCTAAAGTTGTCTGCTACGCTTACCCGCTTAAACTGATGCACCAATTTTAATGAAATTTGGAACACAGATAGAGTGGAGCTTGGGAAAGGACATAGGATGGTTTTTATCCTACGGGAATCTATAAAACGGGTCATCGTAGGCGAAGCCGCTGGCGGAAGGCTAGTAGTTTATATAAAACGTTGACCTGCATTCTCTGTACTATTATGTTCCCATTGTCTAATATTAAATTTCAAACATACATATTATGCACACTATGCATGCAAGTGCATAAAGCTTGTAACAGAAACTTCATAATCTATCGACGGACACCAGGAGATCGTCTCATTCGTACCAGTATAAAATCCTAGACATAGAACATTTTGATACCAAATCTTAGAATTTCTGTCAAAAAGACGATTTAAATAATCTGAATTATGGTTTTATAATACGTGCATTTCATAGTTCTCCGCCAGGTTATTAAAATTAGTAACATATTTTGCAGAATATTTCTCAAAATTTTATATAAATGGCTTTTTGAAATACTAATTTTGATATTTTTTTCTAAACTTCAAACACAATGCGCCACCTCAAAATGTTAATTAATTTTGATGAAATTTTGCACAAGTACTCTTACTTCTTAAACTAGGGGTCATTGATTTATAATATAGGAACTTTAAATTAAAAATATTTTTTTCGCTCCACCCTACAATGCATACATATATTATATTTATCATACATCATCATGCATACATATCGCGCGTATTAAGTTTGGTGTACTCATCGTCTAATAAAAATGCTGCGATTAAAGCTAAAAACTTTATAGTTCAATCCCTATTTCAGCTCTATCGTCGTGATAAAAGATTCACGATAAGTGAAATACCTAAAGTAAAGGGAATCTTCATTTCCTTAACATCAAATAAATTATGTCGCGGGCATAATGTAAATCATTATTTAAAAGCCTCTATGACATGTAACTTGTAACAATAACTTACATATCGAGTAACAAAAAATCATTAGCGATCGATAAATTATTGGAAAATGTTGGTACAGAATGAACGTCGCAGTCGTTGCAAAACAAACGAAAGCTGTCGCAACAGTGCATCATAGAGTAACCCCGCTGCCGGTGAGCCGGCAATGCAGACGAACCTCGGCAGAAAACTTTCCGCGGCGGATATGGATGGTAGTTCTCATTGGTAATTGCTCAACTCCGTGAGAGCTCAAGTATTTTTTTATTTATTATTTCTATTTTATTTATGATGCAGTACTACATGATGTAAGCAGTTACTGCAACCCATGGACATATTATATACATAATAATGTATATAATAAGGTAGAAGCGCGCATGGCTCGGCGGCGAGCGTAGAACGCAAGCGATCTATGCAGCTAAGCCAAACGGCCGCGGTCAGGTGTGAGATGGGTGACCGCTAGTGGCAAAAATTTCATGCGCGTTTCCTTGCTTCGGAGGGCACGTTGAGCCGTCGGTCCCGGTTGTTGTCAATAGATAACAATCGTTAAACCTTGTCGGAGGCCTTATGGGCGGTTTGAAACCATCCGACAGCGGGTGTGCCACTAACCCGCATCTCCACCAATCCGCATTGGAGCAGCGTGGTGGAGTAAGCTCCAGGCCTCCCCAATATTGGAGAGAGACCCGTGCCCAGCAGTGGGACGCAAAAAGGGTTGCAGCCAATGTCCATGACTCACACACACACTTAAACACATACATATAAAACAAGCCAACCGTACCGTCATAACTAAACCTATATTTTATAATAAGCAGCTATAATAATGCAATGTTAACTTGTGTAATCCATTTTTGGCCATATTATAAGCATTATAATGTATCACATATATTAAGTACTATATTAACGTTGTTAGATTGCCAAATAAATAAATAAATCATAGAAATTATGGGATAGTTAGTTGTATAGCAACTTTGTGTGTTTATAAATAAGACATATCCATCTCGTCATAAACAAAAAAAAAGAGAATTAAACCGCAGTAGAGTGTTATTAAAGTTTGTAGAAACAAATTGAAAACAAAACCAATCGGTAAAAAGGCAGTTTCGGCAAAGTTTATCTTTCCTTGAGCTGTTATGATAAATTTTACGAGTTTCGCGCGATTATCACTTCTTCGAACCGCTCTATAGTTCCTTATTAAGGGGTTTATTGTGAAGCAACAGAAGTTGACAGAAATACATAATATGTATTTAGAAAAGTGAGAAGCAAACATTTTTTTTCTGTCGTCAATATTTGCATACCTCACTGAGGTAAATATGGTAAATTAAATAAATAGTACCCTGATGGCCGTGCGTTGCTGGGGTACAAACAAAATATTTTCTTCAAAGACTTAGTGTCACTCGTAACAACGCCGTTCCATTTTTTTAAAATTGTGTTACATACTTCGCTAATAGATGTCAGGAAGAGTCATATTTTTCAGTGTATGTTTAAGATGATTATCGCTGAAGTCATATGCGGTTGCGTTCAACTCTGGATATGCTACGGGTTGCCTCATATGATTCTAGTCAACAACCGCACATTTGCACAAAAGAATAGAATTTCTTTACGCCTTAAATGGGTGCAGCATGGGTGTACTTGGCCGACCAAACCATCAGTGATCTACGATACTACCTAAACAACTGGATAGATTGAGTTTTTCGGCTTCTCATTTTTTCAACTCATGAGTGCCTAAGCCCGAGAACAGATAAAGCAGTAATAAGCTCTTAAGAGAACTGTTCCACAGCTATAATAGCAGCGGTGTAATATTCCTATAAAACTTCTGTACCTATTTAAGAATTGTTAGAAATGCACCAACATCATGGAAAATTTATTGGAGTAATTAAATACCTCTTAAGTCTTCTATGCCTTAAATGCCTCCTAACCCACTAAAATCGTATAAGGAATAATCTAATTTTAAGAATTTTAAATGCTTGATATATGTAAGCCGACGTGCGAGTTTCTCTACGGCGCGGAGTGAGCAAAATCACCGCAGTACGTGAGCAATTATATTGTCATCTCAATGATCGTACTTGTATAATATGACTTGATAAACGTGCAATTACTCGTAATTGGTCGCCTTTGACTTGCAAAATGTCTTATAATCATTTTATGAGACATTTTTCTGTTTCCAACCGCAATACGTCGATCGATCTGTCTGACCGTTGCCGCGTTGCTCGTTACATGTTCTAATTCTAATTTACGGATAGGTTAAATACAAAGTAATCGATTAGTCGTTGTTGATTTAAAGAGGTCTAGGGGTCTAGGCTCCGAATATGATTTTGTTCCATTCGGTGTCGAGACCCTTGGTCCGTGGGGTCCTAGCGCTATAAAGCTTTTTAAAGAAATAGCAAAAAGGTTAGTCGACGTCACAGGGGATCGAAGAGCTGGCAGCTACCTCGGACAAAGAATTAGTATAGCAATTCAAAGGGGGAACGCTGCCAGTATCTTCGGAACCTTGCCTAAAGGGACTCCTTTTAATTATATATTTTAATTACATACTATATTATTATTATTATTATTTCAGTTTTTTATTGTATTATATTGTATAGGTATACGAGTAGTATAATTTAATGTTATTGTATTTAGTTAAACATTGAAATTAAATTTTAATTTAAAGATAATTGTAAAATAAGGAAGTAAGTTTCAACCGCAAGTGCCGTATAATCATAATCCGTCATAATGCTCTTTGATGTGTCAGCTAAATTTGATGGGCCAACGTGTCTTCACAAGTAAAATCCCATAGTGTCCCACTTGACTTAGACTGAACCCCGGGGAAGTAGGAAGAAGCTATAGCACTTGAGTAGCCCCACCACAAAAAATATATGAACAAAAAGCGACTTAGAGACGACAGCGGGAATCCGCTGGGTTCAAAGGGTGCAGGACCAGGTGGAGTGGCAAAAGTTAGGGGAGGCCTATGTCCACCAGCGTTTCGGAAGGATTAGTGGCATTACTAGCATTTAGTCGAGGATAAAATACTTACTGATTATGCTACATTAAAATTTGCATACTGTACGGGGTGCATATAACGGTGTCAATATTTTTGCATAACCTTTTACCCATATTTGTGCAAATAAAATATTTTCAGTTTTATTTTTATCTGATAAAAGCGCTGTCATTGATGGTCACTGAAAACTTTACGATTGTAGTGTAGTTTCCATAGATTTATTATGACTTTGACTACGTGTATTTTCTATACTATTGCCAGTGATATACAAATATGTATTTAAGTTACGAGACAGAAAGACAGGAATGATTATAGACCTATACTTTTACAATTTTCAATAAGAACATTTTAGTATCAGTATTTTACAAAACTGTATGTGCGTTCCGACTGTTTCTATTTACCTCGTAATTCCTTTAACATCTCTAATCTTATTTGAAAGGCAGATAAAAGCGAACAGTTGCTTTCATTCTTTAAGTTACGTTATTTTTTTCACATAATACGAGTAATATACGAAACTTTAACTTTTCATCTATTGGCACATGGCATCCAGTTTTACTTTAATTTTTAATTAAATTTCTTTCTTACTTGCCAAAAACCTTATCCTCTAAAGATGTCATTCAAAAATTAAATCGTGTTTTGGATCCTAAAAAAATTCGCCATATAAACTTCACTATACTTAGTATGAATTTTCTATATACGTAAATAAGAAATGTCAAAACATTAGCATAAAATAAGAGATGGAATATTGCCATATATTTCCTTAACTTTAAAACCATATTAAATTCTCAATACTTTCCTACTGTCTTAAAAAAAATCGCAAGTAATTTATACCAAAACCTGTATGCCTTCTCAAAACATTCATGAAGTATATATACCTACTTCAACGTTATGGTGCTTTTAAATCAAACTTGCTTATCTTTTTATTCGACAAAGAATAGCTTTGACAATAAGATATTTCCTACCTTATCTCTCAAGGTACCTTAGTCATCGCGAAACAGCTTGGTCATTCGCACAAACCCGAAAATAAATCTTTGGTATGCAACCGTGTTTTATTTTTGAACTGTCAAAGAAGTTCAAGTGGATTTTGAAGTCATCACTCGTTTAGGGTCAACGCACTGACTTACGGTGCATTTGTTAAATTTATCGGAAACTGTACAGGCATAGCTCATTTATCTCACGAATACCTGTTTATCAGTTGCGGGGGTGTTGTATGCAGGTGTGATATGCAATATGAACATGGATACATATTGTCCCGAGCTGCCGGTCAGGTTACTCTCAGTCCTAACCTTTTACGAATTTCATTATACATTTCCTCCACGGGAAACCATTGCCTGAAACTTTGGTAAATATGCCAGGTTATATAAGATTTTTTCTGCACTAAAAATCCCCTTGGTGGCCTGTCTCAGTACTTGGAGAAAACTCCGAGCTTTATGTATCGGATTACGAGATAGATTGTTTGGGATTAAGAATAGAGCTACGGTATCCCCTGCCTGATTATAAGAGACGACTTAAAGGGTGCTTCCGGGGTTGTGGCCGGTGAGAGTGGGAGCTCGATCCGTCCATCCAGCAGCCCCGGGAAGGGCGGCGTGTGTGCGTGGCCGCATGCCGCCGTAAGCATCGGAAGGTGCAGGAGAGCACATCTGCTTTCCCGATGACGGGCCTGTTCTGGGGCGTGTAGAGGACACCGGTATGTTCCACTGGAGATCCCGGAGTCCTCCCCAAGCGCAGAGGCAGCCACCGAGCGGTTTTAATGCGGTCAAGTCCCAGTCCCACATAACCCAGTATTCTTTCCCAAGGTTCCGGGTACCTTTTGAAGGTTTCCCCCTATACAAAAAAATCCACAACGTGCGGCGCCCCCCAACGGGCCTATCATCCTCAGAGCATTTATCTGCACCTTTCAGTGCCTGCGACTTGCCTGCCTGCGGGCCATAAACTGATATATAAACCTATATATACTAGACTTCTGTTGGTAGCTATTATTTATTTATTTATTTAAAGGTTTATCAACGAAGGATACATTTAACAACTTATATCAAAACTGTAAAACAATTACATTGAACTAGCTAGGAATGTTCCATGTTGTTAAAGGTAAACACAACATGTGTATGAGCAGAAAACAATCAAAGTAATAATAATAATATTACTGTAAAAATAAAAACACTGATTAAAATTTAAGAGGAGGAAGAGAGCGATACAATTTTTTTTTAAATTGGAGCTACTAATATATTTTGAATGACTTAAAATACATAATACGTAATATTATAATAACACTAAAAACAAAACACACAAAAAAACATAGGAAAATAAACATAGAAAAAAAAAACAATGAAAAATACAATTTACAAGTTCAGATTAAAAGGAACCGAGGGGGTTTTAAAAATAACTAAGGAATAGCTATAGTAATTGATGACTGATCGACAGCGTCTTAGGTAGCGCACACAGGGACAATTTACATTATTGAACATGTGTGTGTGTGTGTATACCTGTGGTGTGTATACACTTCCACAAATGTGGTAAGTTTTTTTTTATAAAAGTAAACCGAATAAAAAGGCAGACGGGCCGCTTGATGTTAAGCGATCACCGTCGCCTATGGACACAGGCAACCCCAGGGGAGCCACCCGAGCATTGCCGGCTTTGAAGGAGAGCTTTTTTTACAGCTTTCTTGAAAAACCCCATGTCATAGTCCACTGGAAATGCCTCAGCTGGAAGGTTGTCTCATCGCATTTCTTTGATAAAAGAATTACAACTACTCATACAGTTAGAAACAGTTACGCAGGATTCCGTTTATTTTGTGCAATAATTATCATCATATTTTTGTATATGTTTGAGAGGGGGAGTACCACTGTTGCATCGATATCTAGCGTCGTGAAACATTTTTTTATTTCGAAGAAGATGTGCGATTTGTGTACCTAATATATATATGTATATTGAATGATAATAAGGAGAAAAACAATTATGTAATTTTTATTTCGGATAACAGTTTCAAAACGTCATGAGTCGACGAAATTTTTCGTTTCTAATGTAAGTCTAGCTCTTAGTTATACAATTATATAAGGTTGTTAAGAAATTGTTTGCAAAGTGAAACGATAGACCTTCGCCTTTCCTTCTGAATGTGATTCTAGAGGATTATAACTCTTAGGAACTAGTTTACATACGCCATTAGCATCCAATCGGGCAAAACCGCGGGACGGCCCAACAATGTAAATGTGTGCCCAGGGTGTTACAGTTAGGGATTTCGAAGTAACTGTTTGTTCAATACGTTCGATGTTCTTAGTTTTTGAGATATTTACATTGAAATCGTCTTGGTATTTAAATCTAATGTATTTAGGTACAGTAAGAGCATGTAAGAGTCTGTTCAGAAAGAAAATTTTACGTCCCTCTGTTATGCACGGGACTCTCTCCATTATTGGGGAGGCCTGGATCTTACTAGAGTTGGGTAGAGGCTTACTCTAATGCGCATTAGTGGAGATGCAGGTTAGCAGCCATCACGGTTTCGGGTGGCAAACCTCTTAACCATAAGGCCACCCACAAGGGTTAACTATTGTTATAATATCTATCGATAACGACCAAGACCGACGGCTTAGCGTGCCCTCAGAAGCACAAAAAACGCCCATCAAATATTTTCCACTAGCGGTCCACCCATCTTACACCTGACTGCGCTCGTTTGACTTAGTTGCGTACATATATTGCTGTCATTGTACGCCAGCCGCCGAGACATGCACGCTTCAAACGTTAGATAACCTCCTCAGTTTTTAAGTTGTGTACGAACCGAATTTTTAACAGAAAAACCATTATATTTTTCTTATGTTTTTATATGCTTATAGCGTTATATAACATAATATATTATTGTAGATATTTTTCCGTAATAATGTAGTAATAGCTTTGAAGTATGCTTTTTTGTATGTACCATGTTTGACACGAGATAGAAATCTATAATAATAGTCATTAAGGATGACTTCACACTTGTAATGATAGTGACGTATAAAATAAATATAAACTATATACAGCCGGTTATTCATGTTATTTAATGATATAGCGGTCGCCCGGGACTTCGTCCGCGTGGACTTGTTATATAGCCTAAAATCTTCCCCGATAAATGGACTATCCATCACAAAAATAATTTTTCAATTCGAACTAGAGTTTTCGAACTAGAGAGACTTCCTGAGATTGGCGCGTTCAAACAAACTCTTCAGCTTTCAGAATAGATTTTGTGGGTAAAAAATGCAATGGTTGTAATAAATTCTCATTTAAACAACGAGAAATCCTCCCACTATTTTTATCTATTCATTTATTACGTCTATTTATCCCCTATTTTTATGAATTTTCAGGGGGTTTCGGGGGCAATAAATTGGTCTAGATTTCCTTTTTCGAAAACGTTCTTTTACCCGTGTCTTCTGGCAATGAAATTTGCAAAAATATTAGAATACAACGGATAATTTAGCCTACATCTATATGCAAGATTATATTACTCGTAGCTAAGGTGAGAAATCGGGCGGTCCCGAAACCAGAAAACATTGAGATTAGACCAAGAAAATCAATTTAGTTTTTATCCTACCAAGACGTTCTTAATTTGTCGGGATCTTTTGTATGTTCACTCATTTCTTGAAGACGCTTCGACCGAGTTAGAAAAGCCTTTTGTTTTAAAAAAAAACGGCAAATTGTTTGTAAAGTAGGTTTACGATCGAGATGTTTACGTGATAACGTCCGCACGAGAAAATCTCCATTCGTTTGTATGCCGCTAGAGTGAGAGAGACGGAAGATCGGTCCACTCACTCGAACGCTATGCCAGCCTCCGCTCGTGAGGATTCCGCGTGACAAGTTTCACGGAATGACTGGCAGCGCTCGAGATGAGACGGGAGATCGGTCCGTCTCTCTCTCGTTATACCTGCGATCGCGCTCGTGAGGTTTTGGTGTGACACAAGTTTCTGAACATGTCACCCGACTAAAACGATTTTAAAGACGTTATCACGTCAAAATCATATTTTTCTCGCTCATTAGCACCGTGATAGTCATACGACAATCAGTAACTTCAAGTAAATTTGATTAAAAAAATGTCTACTACGAAATCTTTCAGTAATCTACTGAAAACACGTGACCTCGTGAACTTATATTGCCCTTGCGAATAAAACTACGATCGTATGGGAGCCGTTGCCGTGTGTGGGCGGGGTCGCTGACCGGGGATCCGGGCGCCAATTTAGTCTCCTCGGGGATCCAGGGACGTGTCCGAACAAAGGTTGTGATCTGTCGAACTCTTTCTCTTATTTAGCGTCAATAACTCTAACTTCTTGGTTTCCGAAATGAAAGGCTGAAGTTGAAGCAATGTTTTTCGATATGAAATGAAATGAAATAGTTTATTAACATCCTGGGTAATGATATACACTTGATGTTTGTCATTGTTGTACGCCCATCGGCTGGCTGTCATCCGCTTTAGGTGCGATAAGGCTTATATGGGATAGGATTTCTTGCCCTTGAAAATGTTTTAGTATTTTTTAACTTATTAACTCCAACTAAAAACTTATTTACGGTAACTCCACAGAAACAGGTTTCCGTAACTGTCAAGTCCTTCTTACCACTTACACTTCTTACTCCTGACCAGCCAAGAAAGACTTGACTTTCTTGGCTGGTCCCTCCACGCTGCTCCAATACGGTTTGCTGGAGATGCGATTGTATGCCAACCCGCTGTCTGATATTTTCAAACCGCCCATAAGGCCTCCAAAAAGGCTTGACCCTTTTTGCGTCCCACTGCTGGGCACGGGTCTCTCCCCCGTATTGGGGAGGCCTGGAGCTTACTCCACCACGCTGCTCCTACCCGCTGTCGGATGTTTTCATACCGCCCATAAGGCCTCCGACAAGGTTTAACGACTGTTATTGTATCTATCGACAACAGCCGGGACCGACGGCTTAACGTGCCCTCCGAAGCACGGAAACGCGCAAGAATTTTTTTGCCACAAGCGGTCACCAATCTCACACCCGACCGCACCCTTTGGGCTTAACTGCATAGACCGCTTGCGTTCTACGCTAGCCGCCGAGCCATGGGCGCTTCAAACATTATATGTGAATGCAATCATTAAATATGAATTCTGAAAATATTCATAAATTTATCCGAATTCGCAAGAGATTGCTTCTTTGTTAAGAATTTAAATAGAAAGAATACAGAAGTTGTGGCCGTTTCATTAATTTAAGTAATTGAAAAAATAACACAAAAAATCTATATAAACGGCGTAGGTACGATCTGTGATCACCCGCATTCAGAATGTTACTGTCTACCGCCGTGCTTTGAATTCTAAGTAACAACAGTGTTTCTACGGGTCAGCGCGTGTAGCCCTGCGGCTGATGTAGAAGTCGATCTTTTACCTTCATGGGTAGAACGTATGTGATATACAGTAAGTGGCAGAATCCGTTGATGCGAGGAAGAATCACCGCTGTACTTAATGCTGGCGTTGATGCGACGTCCTATCAGCTGTTCGTTTTAAGGATCTTCACCGCCATTTTTATAATTATGATTAGGTATAAACAAAGATATAACGAATTTTATTTTAACAGCTGTTTCGGACACATAAAACAGATGGTTGGATCTCGATCTAAACAACGTTTATGATTGATAAACATTTAAATTACTTTATAAATAAAGCTGTAACTGTTTCAGATTTCAATTGTCGCATGTTTCGTTTTTATGGATCTTAAAAAATACATATGCAAAAGTTGAACATAAGTGAAAGAACATATATTTTTATTCTTGTCAATCTTATATCTTATAATCTTATATCTTAATTGTTTTAAAGTTAAAACGAATAGTATGTAAATAAAAAAATAACAATGTGAAATTAAAAAAAGAAAGCCTCTAGAAATGCTTAATGCTTAACTTAATAACTAACCGAGGGTTCCGTAAAATATTTTAGTATATGATTCGCAATTTTTCCTATAACTGTGCTTATAAGACTTTGCTTTGTACCAAATTTAAAGATTCTGAGTTCACGGGAATTACCCTATGATAGGTTTTGATTCCCTTGCGAGTGTCGAAAATATGCGGAAATATATTTTTGATATGTTGTAACTAAAAATTTACAGGTTTCGCAATTTTTCCTTTATTTGTGCTATAAGACGTTACTTCTCGCCAAATTTCATGATTCAGAGTTCACGGGAAGTTCCCTGTAGGTTTTGATGATTCCCTTGCGAGTGTCTAAAATTTGCGGCATAAAGGGCTGTATCTGTTAGATTTTTTTCACAGCTATAAGTGACATTAGACCTGAGGATTTGATGTAAATTCCAGCTTGATACCGTTCCTGAAAAAAAGTGTCTTGACAGACAGATGGACCGACATCAAAGTGATCCTCTAAGTGTTCTGTTTTTTCCTTTTGAGGTACGGAACCCTACAAAAAAAGAAACAAATAAAACAGATTTGTAAAATTTAGTAAATATAACTTAGATTGATTAATAAGCATTTAAATACATAGTAACTGTCCGTTTCACGGGGACGCTGCCGACAAACTTCTCCACAGTTTGGCAGACCTTAGTAACATTGAACAAAGTACTTTGATGAAAAAAAAAAAAATAAACAAAAAAGTCACCGAGGAGGTTTTAATTTGACGACCTGTGTGGCGCCCGAGGGGCGGGCGGGGCCCGACGCCTGTGAGGGTCCCGGGTTCGATTCCCGGCGAAACAGAAATTTGAATGATGAGTTTAGGAGGCCGTATACGAAATTTTGCCGATTTCGCTGATTTAGCTTATTTTACACATGAAGTTTTGCAGTCAAAATACAGTATTTCCATAAGTTTTATTGCACAATATAACTGATCATTTCAATAATAAACTATATAATAAAAAATCTTTTAAAGTAACCTAAATCTCACATTATAATTCTTGAAGCAAGCTAAAAAAGTGGCTAATGTATTCGATTATTACTGAAATGATCAGTTATATTGTGCAATGAAACTTATGGAAATACCGTAATTTAACTGCAAAATCTCATGTGTTAAATCAAGTAAATAAGCGAAATCGACAAAATTTCGTATACGGCCCCTTAAATTTCTGTTCTCGGTCTGGGTGTTTGTGTTTCTGTCTTTGTTTGTATCCATGGTACCCACGACAGAGGGTATATCTACCCTACTGTGGGGCTATGAGTGTGAAACGTTATAAACGTTAATTACATCAAATCCCACATAGCCCGGTATAGCTAAGGTGCCCGGTACTTTTTACCGATTTCCAAAAGGAGGAGGTACTGTATTCGGCTGTATGTATTTTTTTTTTATATATTTGAAGGTTTTTTTGTAAGGATTCAAAGATTTACTAAACATGAAATCGGTAATACAGAAACGTACTGATAGTAGATACAATAGTTAATTGAATAAATATCCTCCAGTAGTTTACGTCCGCCCCGAAACACATAGACAATATGCATGATGACACTATTAAAGAATCAGAGAATAAATGTTTTTACAAAAAAATATATCCCAAAAAAGTTCTCAAATATGATCCCGTTTTAATATAAACATTAAGATTAATAAGATTTTCAATAAAATAAAAGTATTAAATACAGCAATCGGCCATGTTATCTGAAACGCCAATCAAAAGGAATGACGTCACGTCGCAGTAAATGTCATCGTGTTGCTTGAAGTTTGACGAGCAAGCCGACGCCATGACACCTACTAGCGTTTTCGCGCTTAATTCAAATTACATAGCAGAAAATACATTAATTTACGTTAAAAGTTCAGTTTATTGCTGAAATAAACTTTTTTTCGAAACTAGGAGACGTGTACCTACAATAAGGAAAGGTATTTAAAAATCTGTCATCATGCCCATTGTTCTTTGTATATTTAGTTCTAATATTAAAGCTGTATACAACTTTGTGTGTTATACAAAACAGAAGCTGAAATTACAAACTTATACCTACATGTTATAAGTTTACTATGAAGGTAAAGGTAAGAATTCACACCTGTAAGGGATTCTATTATTATTATTATTATTATTAACCTTTATTTATTTAAAGGGGTTTTGTCACAATGTGACTATGTCACCCCCGTACAGGCTAGCACTTGACATATTGATATAATAATAATAATAATAATAATTTTTATTTCGGAACAAGTCCATAGTTGTTAATATAATTTCAATACAAGTTATTGTAAAGTTTTAACAGTATCTTGGCTCCCTCGGACACCGGAGTAACCAAGAAACTGTTACAACTTCATACGGTGTTTTCTGTGTCATTAGTTGTAGCCTTAAAGCTTTCATTCCGAGCACATTCCATCAGCACATGATACACATCTCAATCACGTTGCACAGGATTCTGTTATTATTATTATAAGATATTCCCTCACTTGTACTGATTCCTGTTTAAACGGACGTGTTCGGTAAATTTGTAACCCTTTTAAAGCGCAATAGTTTTATTACCTTTAAAGCAACGTTTTGAAACACGTTGTAAGGCTCACGTGGCAAGCCCTGTGGCAATATTTCCACTTAGTGGCACGTCTACACTTATGTAGGCAATAGAACTATCACAAACGTGATAACGATGTACTTCCATTTACTACATTTAGAAGATGAAGCACGCATGACCCGGCGGTTAGCGTAGAACGCAAGCGATCTATGCAACTTAGCCAAACGGGCGCGGTCTGGTGTGAGATGGGTGACCGCTAGTGGCAAAAATTTCATGCGCACTTCCGTGCTTCGGAGGGCACGCTAAGCCGTCGGTCCCGGTTGTTGTCGATAGATAACAGTCGTTAAACCTTTTCGGAG
The DNA here is from genome assembly GCA_911387765.1 of Pyrgus malvae. Lineage (NCBI taxonomy): Eukaryota > Metazoa > Arthropoda > Insecta > Lepidoptera > Hesperiidae > Pyrgus > Pyrgus malvae. The sequence goes on along the minus strand of OU426950.1, from coordinate 26,962,723 downwards.
GCCTTATGGGCGGTTTGAAAACATCCGACGGCGGGTTGGCCACTAACCCGCAATTCCACCAACCCGCATTGAAGCAGCGTGGTGGAGTAAGCTCCAGGCCTCCCCAATAATGGGGAGAGACCCGTGCCCAGCAGTGGTACGCAAAAAGGGTTGCAGCCAGAAGATTCTTAAGTGGTTCCTGGAAGAAAAAATAATTTAAATTAAGCACGTTGAGTTGAATTGAGTAATTTGCATGTGAAGTAAAGATATATAGTTAAGAGTTGTCGTTGGGGACCGCAGTGGTACGCAAAAAGGGTTGCAGCCAGAAGATTCTTAAGTGGTTCCTGGAAGAAAAAATAATTTAAATTAAGCACGTTGAGTTGAATTATAATAGATATATAAAAGATATATAGTTAAGAGTTGTCGTTGGGGACCAGATGGAGTGGCGAACGTTATGGGAGGCCTACGATGTCGTATACCCAGCAGTGGACTAACTTAACTAAAATACATTATTACTCCACCGTCTGCCGAAGATCGTTCATAGCCTGTCCCATGAGTATGTGCAGCGTCTGCAGTAATAATGATATTGTGCAAAATCATATTACCGGTGACTAGAAAGGTTATCCGCGAAAATAATGTCCTCTGCTTTGTGTAATGGCGTCTGCTTTATGCTTACGTATGTTATGACGATCTGGGTGACCATGCCGGTCTGGTAATTGAGGGGTCCCGGGTTCAATTCCCGGCGAAACAGAAATTTGAATGATGAGTTTAAATTTCTGTTCTCGGTCTGGGTGTTTGTGTTCCTGTCTTTGTATGTGTCCATGGTGCCCATGACACATGGTATCAATTACCTTACTGTGGGTGTGTAACGTTTAGTAACGTTTATGTAAACTAAAGTGATGAATGTTCTAATTTACGATTGTCAGTAACATACGCAACCGCTGTTTCGGCGAAGTCTTTCGCTATTTTCGAAAAGTCAATTAAAATCGCAAAGTTAGCGGTTTTCCCGAAAGTGACAGAACGATAAATTGCGTTAATTCCATGCCAACAATTCAAATTTAATTGGAAGGGATGAATAAATAACGCGTGTTTTACTGAAACGAAATAAAGCTATTAGATTTGGAGAGTCGGTTTTAATTTTAATATAACGTTGAATATTTTTATAAAACGGTAATATATTTAAACGAAATGAAAGAGTAGGCGTAGGTGGATAGACCGCTAAAAGCTTCTCGGAATAATAATATCACTTGCTGTAGGGTTTTTTAATAATATACCCAAAATAATTCTATTAACAATTGTTGATTGCAGAACTTCTTCCCATTTTATTGTTTGCAGTGTAAGAGTAGCTAGCTTAACCAGACTCAGGAGTCAACGCAGGCGTTGCACGGTGAATATCAAGAAGTTAGGACAACCGTGTTTTTATTAACACTTTTTTTATTTTTGGCCAGTATACTTGGGGATGACATAATGTTTGTAATGATATTATTTTTTTATGAATCGGAGGAAACCCTTCAATAGGTAACCGACAACTCTGTCGGCTAGATGTTTATCACATAAAACCTCTCGGGGGCCTGCTACAGCAATCGGAGACTGAGCGGGGTCTTTAAGGTAGTCCCTGTAGCTTCGGGATTAAGAATAGAGCTACGGTATCCCCTGCCTGATCGTAAGAGGCGACTAAAAGGGGGCTTCCGGGGATGCGGACTGTGAGAGTGGGAGCTTGACCCGTCCAGCTAGTAGTCCTGGGAGGGACGGCGGTGTATGCGCGGCCGCATGCCGCCGTCAACACCTGAAGGTGCAGGAGAGCACATCTGCTCTCCCGAAGATGGGCCCGTTCTGGGGCGCCTCGCGTGGAGGACACCGGTGCGTTCCTATGGAGATCCCAGAGTCCTCACAAACGCAGAGGCAGGCCACCGAGGGGGTTTTAGTGCGGTCAAATCCCACATTACCCGGTATCTTCTCCCAAGGTGTCGGGTACCTTTTGAAGTTTTCCCCCCCGATACCAAAAAAAGGTGGAAATGAAGGTACGGTTTCCGCAATGCACAGTCCTCCAGACGAGCCCATCTTTCACACATTCGGGTATTTATAACAGTCGTTTTACCGGAGTTACGGACTAAAAGGTTCGAGCTCCCACTCTCGCCGCCAGCAACCCCGGAAACTCCTGCTCATTATCCCCGTCGCTTATAGTCGCCCATTACGATGAGGCAGAGGATACCGCAGTTCATATTCTTAGTCCGAGGTACGGGGAATTTTACGATACCCTATATTTTCAATTGCCGGTGTTCACTAATCTTGGTGGATTCAAGAAACTAACAAATGTATCAACCCCAAACAATTACACTCCTGTTTTCAGCAGTGTTGTAAAAATTTACATATCCATACTCCTTATGCTATTTTCGTGCACTTACATAAGCCAACAGTATTACAACAATAACAAATAGGTACAGGAAACTGTAGGATATAATCCAAATGGAAATTCGAAACGTGCAATTCGCGCCGCAGAACGCGTTTGTTTGCTGACAATAAAATGGATTAACAATTAATACTGTGGCATACTGTGGTCACAACCTTTAAGGCGGGTCCAGATATGTATCATTTGCCCAATCCGATCACCGTATCCGTATCACCGAATCGTATCATGATCGCATATGTGGACGGTGATGATACGCGTATCATGATACGCGATCTCGATACGCCGTTATGATATGGCAAGGGAAACACATTATGTTATTTAAACAATTTGCTATATGTATATTGCTATAAATGTTTGGTCTTTAATTTTTTGGCCATCGCCTTGGGCAATGTTATCAAATATCACGCTTATTTATTGTGTCTATGTAATTGCAACAGTAATGCTGAAAATAAAATCAAAATTTTATTTTCAGCATTACTGTTTTGGTTAGTGGGTTGTTATTAATCTCAATTTAGGATCAGAATTAAAGGGAGGGGGGGGGGGGATTTGTAGGTTCTGTAGTTCTTGGGCAGGTAAATTCCATCACGAAATTTGTCTTCCACCTTATACGAAGACACGGACATAAAATATTAAATATACTTGGTATACATATATCCTTGAATCTGAACGTGCGATTCCGATGCCGCGACTAAGTTGCCAAAACGCGGTGCAGAATACAATGCATACGAAAAATTACCGATCGCCGATGCTAAAGCACACTAAAAGTTAGTGCAGCTTGGCCGTAAACTAAACAAATAAGCACCAAACAAACATCATTAACCGTTGTGTCTCAGACGCGTGACGAAGCCCCGTGGCCCGCTGATTTCCCCTCGGAATCGCTCCACGTGTTATTCGGCCTGTAATTTGATAAATAAAGTAGAGGACAGATGACAAAATAATATGTAAGAAAAAATGTTAATTTAAAATTCAAAATCATCCAGGGTTGACTGGTAGAGAATGCCTCTAGGCATTAAGTCCGCCCTTTGTACAACATTGTTTGAAGTTGTAACAATAAAGAATAAATAAATAAATAAAATAAATAAATAAACTTAAAACTAAAAACCGACTTAAAAAGTAAAAAAAAATGAAAATTAGTATGTTTTTCAAAATATTGGTTGTCTGTAAAGTCAAAATAGTTAAACGTGCCAAAGTCATAACAAAACAATGAAAACCACATTATCTTTACACTTCACTTTATAAACAGTCGACGAACGGCGCAAGCCGAACGCTGAAGCCTCAGCGTAACGTTACAAGTGTAACGTTTCAATGAGCGTAACATTACAATGAGTCATACTTTTTCGTGCGTACAGCCGGCGTTCATCGATTTATTACACGTTGTCACGTCAAAACTTTATCGCATAAGATAGGCGCGATTCATAACACACACTCCCGAAAACCTCAATTTTTTTTTATATAAATAAACCTAACAATAAGGCAGACGGGCCGCGTGATGTTAAGCGATCACCGTCGCCTATGGACACGGGCAACCCTAGGGGAGCCGCCCGAGCATTGCCGGCTTTGAAGGAGAGCTTTTTTACAGCTTTCTTGAAGAACCCCATGTTATAGTCCACTGGGAATGCCTCAGCTGGAAGGTTGTCCCATAACCTACACGTCCGTGGTAAAAAGGAGCGTGCAAAGCGGACTGTGGAGGACCGCCACGAGTCCAGATGGTGCCGGTGGAACTTTAACCTTCGTCTGGTGGTATAATCATGGAATGGTGATGTAGGCATCAATTTGGATTCGTGCCCGTTTATCACAGTATAACCTTAGAAATGAAATAGGGATTTTCTCATTGATCTCATGATGCCATGAGTTCAATCAAATTAACATGAGACCTTCGAATAAAAATAAATCCAAATCGGATAACGTGAAATTAGTGAACATATAACAGGCATAGAACGCAAGCGATGTTCCTACGCAATTAAGCCTAACGGGCGCAAGAGGTCTATTTTTAAATGGGTTACCGCTCGCTAGGGGCAAAAATTACATTCGCGTTTATTTATTTATTTAATTCACATATTATAGCACATATAATAAGGGCATGAAAGGTTTATTTATTTATTTAATTATTTATTATACCACATATAATAAGGGCATGAAAGGCGGACTTAATGCTAAGAGCATTCTCTGCCAGTCTACCTTTGGGCGAAACAGAGACAGTTGGCATAACAACTTACATAAATTATAATAGAAAAATTATCAGTGCTTCGGAGGGCACGTAAAGCCGTTAGTACTGCCTTATGGGCGGTTCGAAAACATTTGACAACTTGTTGACCACTGTCCACCAACCTGCATTTGAGCCCTCCCCAATAATGGGAAGAGACCCGTGCCGAGCAGACGCATAAAAGGTTTGCAGGCGTGCCAATAAATATCATAATGCTTAAATTTTTTGCACGATGTATGACCTCTAGACTAGCGCTCAAAAGTTGAACGTAACTCTAGACTTTTATCCCCAAAATACGTCGCTTAGACATATGACGTAAATAAGTGTTAGAAAAATATAACAAGCCACGTCGCTACAGCAACAGGCTGAAGCAAGATGTGACGTTAACCTCGTCCCGTCTTGTTCTAGCCTGTCTTGCGTCAGACACAGATTTCCCCTTGGACGGAAAACAATTTAGCGACCCACGCAGCAAGTCTAAGCTCTTTGTTGAAATAATTTGATATAACGTATATTTTGTTTGTACCGCATAGATAGAGTGAGTATAAATAAATAAATAACGTTTCACACTCATAGCCCCAGAGTAGGCTAGGTATACCCTGTGTCGTGGGTACCATGGGCACACACACAAAGACAGAAATATAAACACCCAGACCGAGAACAGAAATTTAAACTCATCATCAGATTTCTGTTTCGCCGGGAATTATTAATATTATTATATTGTATGTCCTATATAATAAATTAATAACTCTTTATAATGTCTAACTGTTAGGCACAATTCTCAACTCGGATTTATTAGCTGGCCATGTGCGGGCTGCTAGGCATTCTACGAAAAACTTATGTGTCACTCTCAGGAATACACAGTGATGGAAAACGTCATAATGAAACATTACAATGTTCTCCCTCACGCTAGATGTATTTATCACTTAGCTGTCCTTGCATCCTCTGAAAGATTATAACTGAAAGGGTAAGTAGATTTATCGTAAAAGTGTTAATGCACTTTTGTACTACGTACCTTTCAGTCCGAAGCGTGATGGCCCGGCAGCTTGCATAGATCAAGCACAGTATATCTACTCTCCGTCTCTTGTCGGTCCCGATATTAAACCTTGTCGGAGGTCTAATGGGCTGTTTGAAAACGTCCAGCGGGTTTGGCCACTAATCAGCGTCTCCACCAACCTGCATTAGAAGAGCACGGTGGACGAAGGCTCCAGGCTTTCCATAGAAATAAGGATTTCCGCCAGTAGCCAAGTTGAATTGAGCAAACCCAACAACGAATTTCACTGAGAAGCTTTTCGCAGCTACACAGTCACGAACGTAAGTCAGCATATACAAATATTGTGAAAATAATTGTGTAATAAGCTCAAGATTTAACGCAACAGGCTGAGGCGAGACGTGACACTAAACACGTCGCGACCTGTCCTGCCTGCACCCGACGACACAGATTTCCCCTCGGACGGAAAACAATTTAGCGACGCCGCGATTTCTCGGATTTTCCCGTAATGAAGTTTGAGTACGGTTTTCCAAGAAGGGATATTGTTTTGAAATTGCGACAAATCATTTGTTAGAATTACAAATGTATAAAAGACAAAGACAAAGACTTTTATTTGCACAAATATGGACTCTTATATCACCTTAGTGCGTAGTAAGTACTTAGTTGTAATTATTACCTAGCCTTACTTTATAGTAAGCCGCTAACCCGCTCGCTTATAATGTTTTTAAATAAATTATGAAAGCAATTGAATATGTGATTTGTGTCGAACACGTATCTCGTTTTATTAGAACCTAAAAATGGTTGATAAAATCTACATGTGAAATTTTACTGAAGACACATTTAAAAATGGTTTACCAAAACAGTCCATGACATTCTATTCATATCATAACATATTCTGGAATTTTATTTTATTGAAATAATAGAATTAATATCGGCATAAAATGCACTTTCCGCATGCTTGATTGTAATTCAATAACAAAATTGTAATTCAATAACAGCCTCCGTGGCGTAGTGGGTGATGAGCCGACTGCGAAGCGTGAGGTCGTGGGTTCGATTCCCACCCAGGACAAATATTTGTGTGATGAACATGACTATTTGTTCTGTGTCTGGGTGTTAATTTATCTATTTAAGTATGTATTCAGAATTATATAAGTATGTTTATCAGCTTTCTGATTACCATAGCACAAGCTCTGCTTAGTTTGGAATCAGATGGTGTTGTGTGAATTGTCCAAAGATATTTAAAAAAAAAATAAAAAAAACATATAGGAAAATAAAATAGGAAATAAAATAAATCATAACAATTTTTTGCCGAGCGACATTTCGGAATTACATTTTACGTTTAAATATTTACGACTTTATTATTCACTAGGTAGGTATTAATTTAAAAGTGACGCGGCGTGGTGAGACCCATCTTAACAATTATTATGTATGAAGTTAATAGGTTATAATGGAAATTATTGTTTTCAATATTTACAGGCTTTTTTAGAGGTGTCCAGGAAAATTTAAAATTGTAATTTTTACTTCAATAACCATGAAAATGGTTTTAGGTTATTCAGTTTAGTCTCTGTTACCGGGATTTCCTCTAAAAATGGCTCATGCATCCTTGAAAGATATCAACAACAAAGGTTGAAACATCCGAGAATGCTACGCTTCACCTGCGATTATGCAAGTTTTATGGAATGTTGTAGTGTAATGACGTTCACCGAATTGCATCGCAAGGTCATGTTCAAATACCACGACGGTATGCAACCTCGGGGCCGTCGGTGATGAAGATCGCATTTCTTCACCGACCGGTGTTCCAGTGTCAGCGAAGCCAATGTATAAATAAATTATGATATAATATGAATATGATGTAATTTTATAAAAAAAAATTCAGGTCAATAATATTTAATATTATGAAATTCAACGTTAAGTAAAAAATAAATAAAAAAACGTTACTCACTCATAGCCCCATACTAAGGCAATAAATACCCTGTGTCGTAGGTACCATGTACACATACAAAGACAGGAAAACAAACACCCAGAGAACAGAAGTTTAAACTCATCATTCAAATTTCTGTTTCGCCGTAAATCGGTCCCGGGTTCGATTGGTAGTCCGGCATGGTAACCATTGCGCCACGCGGGTCGTCTAAGTGGCAGAATTTAAGAAATACACACTAAACTACTACAAATTATAGTGAATTTTTATAGGCTACAGTTGTGTGCGTTTGAGTAGTTACTGCGAAGGCTAATGGTCACCTTACATCAGTCTAGCCGGTAACCGCATATTTCCACTAAAACGGAATATAATTGTTTATTGTCATACTTCCCTGGTCTAATCATACAAGAACGAGATATCACATAGAACCATTTGTTATTTTGTTATTATATTATCTGAAATTGCATGTTGTATATAAAATAGGTGTATTAAATAAACATAAAATCATCAACAACTTACAAAACTTTCATGAAAGTTTATCTGCTGTCAATCGGAAAATTTCTAAATATTGACTTTTCTTGTGAGCTAAATCGTGACTTGTTCGCACTATAATAATATTAAGGCGTCAGAAAATATAATAAAAGGCTTTGAGTGAATTATATCAAATTAATGGGTTCTACTAACGAACTTATTTTAACAAGATTACGTGCTTGTTTCCAAGATAAACTACTTAGTTATCTCAAAAACTATTTATTTCATGCCCTCACTCAGGGTTAAAGTAACGATCGATTGATTGGTCTTTTATTCATGGCTGATTTGCTAATTTTTATTAATGTGTTAATTTCAGGTATAAAAATAAAGACAATATTTACTTGCATTTGCTATACTTAGGTAGTAACTATTAACGAATGTAGCGGAGTTGTTTCAATAAAGTTATATGTATTATTTTATATCTTATTTATATTTTACAAGAAAATCCTTGATAAAAGTTTTAAAATCAATAGGGTATAAACCAAGTAATGTGATATTATGCACTATATCCTTCTCGGTGGTCTGCTATAATACTTGATTTGAAATTTTATCAATAAAGTACTCGTATCATATCATATTTACGCAATATTCCAGTCAGATAAACACAGGAGGAATTATGTGATTCTGCTACAGCTATATCGATGTTTATAATATCATTTCCCACATATTTCTGACCTTTTCTGAGGGGATCATCCCGTTAAGCTTCACCCTAGAAGGTAGTGAATATGTATAAATTAATAAAAAAATGTTATTCATATTCTGGCCAAACTATTGTGATATATTCAACTTGGTAAGAAATCAGTAAAAATTAATATCAAAATTAGAAAATTTGAATAAAATACTTTTATAGACTTTCTTATTTTATTTAACGCACTTAAATTCTGTTAGAAAAATCATAAAATTTAAAGTAAGAAACTTTATTCCGCAATGCAACTTGTATATTTTGAAAATAGCTTCGCTTGCTGTGCGCACAATAACCGCTCAGGGTGCAATCATCTTTGCCTAATTTCAAAAATGGCGAATTAGTTCCGTGGCATTATTACAGTGTTGCCATTCTATACCACAATAGAACAGAGGAGTGTCACAGACAGCTGGTTCTTTTATAGTTAAATTCGTTTCACTACTGTTTCGACTGTCTGACCCATTTTTGAACCGTTTATTTCCTTTGCTTCTATGAGTTTTAAACTTTGTTCAATAGACAAAGAACTAGAAATTTTGACTAAGCATAGAATATTGCGCATTTAGTTTTTAGAATCTAATGACGTTCGTTAGCAGGTTTCAGCGTGAAGGTTTAATGAAGATAGAAGATAGAACAGAGATAGCTGCACTGCTCCAAGCAAGAGCGTGCGTCAATAGTCATACATAGGGTTGCCAACCCTACTATATAATATAGTATCCTACGGGATCAAATACTATATTTCTAAAAAATATATATAGTAGGCGAAACTACTATATTTTCGCTAGCTTCCGAGCTCTCGAGCTGTCATCGAACATGTCGCGGTAGGCGTAGGCGTAGGTCCTCTGTCTCTGTCTGTGTGCGCTAGTTCAATTTTAACCATATACTATTTTTTTTTTCTTTTTTTTGCCATCTAGGTAGGTACTACCTATATTTTTTATGTCAATAACTTCAAAAATAATATATTTGATAGAAAAAAAAACTTGGTAACCCTAGTCATACATCGTCAGTAACAAGCATCGTTGTCATTCTCTAGGAGAATCTTGAAAGAATTCTTTATTTTTTGGCTTTTCATATAAGCCGCACAGCATCGTATGTTTAAGAACGACTGACTGTACTTTTCGACTTTATTTAGACTGTAGCTTCTTGGAACCCAAAAATCCATTCATTTCGTGAGAAGTTCGTTGGTGTAAAATAAGTAGTAAAATTCTTAACTTGGCATTTGAAGTATTCAACTTTTCAAAGAAAAGGGATCATAAATATCCCTATACGATACATTGAAAGCTTTTACTTGCGAATCTTTATCGCTTACACCGTTCAGTTCGTCGTTCTTCTCTTTGAATTTTTACACTAACATTTTCCGAGCTAGTGGCTCAAAATATTATTTACTTGATGAATAATCCTCCAGCATCAAGTTTTTAATATGGTATTTTTCTAAGCTATTGTAAATATTGTAATATAAATACTTGTCTCTTTGTTGATATGATTAGCTTTTGCACGTTTGTCTTAGTAAAGGCACAGCATACTATTTGAAGGAAAATTGTAATTTTGTCATTATTTAAGCACAAATATTATGAAGCTTAATTATGATTAGGGTAACTTAAGTATTGTTGAATGATGGATGTCGTATGCCTTTGAGAATTTTTTGTGTGACTTTCAGGCGTGCACGGTGATAGAAAACATTGAAATGCAGTACGATGATGTCCCTCATTGTAAAACAGTTTGAGCTGTAGAACTGTGTGTTGGAAACCGGTGTCTTATCCCGCTTTATTTGTATATTATGAGATAATAATAAAATCAATTGCTACTACTGCTACTATAACACCAAATGAACAGACACATGAAGGTGAGTTCTTTATTCACAGTGAATTAGGTACTATTTAAATTCTTCGCAAAATATGTAATAACTTAGACGTTTTGCGTTTGCTTCATTCTTCCACAGATCGTTTGAAATTCCAATACCTTTGCTATACTCTTGTGCAACGGCGTGCTAAGCTCATCGTGGCATGATTTACCGACCTTTCGCCGAGAACAATCGACATTCCAGCTCCTTCGCGGGTAATTTATCTACCATTGAAGCACTTGTTGGGTTAGAACAATGAGTAATGTATCTCGGCTTCTTGAATTCGTATGATAACTTTATGTACAACAGATAGAGAAGGTGGCTTAATACGAGTTTGTAATCATCAATACCAACATAATCTGCCGAGTCTCTCGAAGAATCAATATTCGAAGCTCGGTTATTTTAGTTGATAGTACATCTTTTATAGGCGGTGGTGGTAGAATGTTCAACTAGGGAGGTACTTTTTTGTATCGGGGGGGGGGGGAGACCTTCAAAAGGTACCCGGCACCTTGGGAGAGGGTACCGGGTTATGTGGGATTTGACTGCACTAAAACCTCCTCGATGATTGCCTCTGCGCTTGGGGAGGACTCCGAGATCTCCAGCGGCACGCACCGGTATCCTTCACGCGCGACGCCCCAGAACGGGCCCATCTTCGGGAGAGCAGATTTGCTCTCCTGCACCTTTCGATGCTTACGGCGACATGCAGCCACGCACATATCGCCGCCCTTCCCGGGGCTGCTGGTTGGACGAATCGAGCTCCCACTCACACCGTCCACAACCCCGGAAGCCCCCTTTTAGTCGCCTCTTAGGATCAGGCAGGGGCCGAAGCTCTATTCTTAATCCCGAAGCTACAGGGACTAACCGGGAGGTACTACTGCTGTATTTCAGATCACATAACAGAACAGACTATGTAGACGAGTAGACAGACACTCATACATTTAAGTAAAGAAAATATATTTCAATTCTAAGTTCGTGTAATTAAGCTTATACTTGGAACTCAAATTAATTTATGTGACCTAAAGAGGACCCTGAATATAAATTACATTGATCGCAATTTTAAATAACGTGGTATGTTGATTAATAATTTCCGCCCACGACTCCGCAAAGGCATATTCTTATGAGAAAAACTTTATTATAACATAAGCTGTAACAATGTAAAAACGATAAATTTCGTAACACAGTTCACGCCTCATTAGAATGTTATTATCTCATTAACTAAGCGGAATACTCCGTAGCTAAGCGAAGAAAAGTATTCCTCAATGTTATCTTCACACATATCACTGTTTTCCTTTAATGAACATTTCCTCCTCACACCTTTGGTACCTCATTACGAATAGATAGTTGATGTATCATCTCGTGTATAGTTTTAATTCATTTTGTAGTTTGTGCCATGATTATTTTCGCACTTTCTTGAAACTTTTTCATGAACTGGGCCTTGCTTTAATAGACGCAATGAGACTTATGTCGGGCTGTTTGAGATGTATGATACTCATTTCTAGAACGGCAAACTATGTGATTCTTTCATTTGTAGACATTATCTGTTTCCGCCTAAAAGTTGGAGGTTATGAAATAAACATCCCCACAAATTTTGAGAATATAAGTTACCTGAAAAAAATACATACTTACCAGTTAAATTACTTGCCCTACCTGACTCATTCATTATCGCAGACCCTTAACTAGAAATATGCATTTTTGATATTGGGATTTTCATATTATAGGTGAAGAGAAACTTACTTTTATATATTTTTTTGAGATTTAATTTTTTATCTCATTATGTAAATTATTTAATGGAAAAGTTGTGAACATGAGGAGTTAGTTAATTTTGAGGTGAAAATAGATTCATTATAATTTATCTCTCAAGTATAATCACTTCATTACTTCATGGTAATGATATTTTCTCATCCTTGTGAAACCGTGGAGTTTTGAAATAATACACGTGGGCTTGGACTCCAAAACATTATTTTTAGAGAGTTCGTGTTCTAAATTATTAATCATTATACGGTACGGATTTGATACGCTTGATATTTACTCATAAACTAACGTTTATTTAATTTTAAACATACATTTATTTTGTTAGGACTTTTCATAAATCATTTTAATTTGGGTTATAATAATTACCTTTTGGATGGTACACAAGTTTAAAGGTGAAATGTCAGAAGGAACATAAATATTGAGTTTCCAAAGTTACTGGAGCTTTGCATATTTTACTAAGAGAGATCAGTATCATAATTGAATTAATTAATTATGATGGCACTGAATTATATCCATCTGTTAAATCTTTAGTAGGTACATTTAGTAGAGAAGCCTTGAACAGAGATAACCTATCGGTTAAGATATCGTACTGCTACCACCGGAGGCCCGAGATCTAATACTGAGGCTTACTTAAGAGTTCTCACATTACTCTTACCACTACTATTAACACAACAACGAGTTTTAGGGTATGTACATAATATTTTTTTTGTTGCAGCTTTATACCCATTGCCTTGCATTTCTATAATATTCAAAATAATTTGTTATTTGATATTCGTAATTTTAAATTTGTTGTTTAATCTTAATACTTATATATAAATTACATGTCACGTTTTTTTTCCGCGATGGACTCCTCAACTACTTAACCGATTTTTAAAAAAATTGCACTCCATGTGCAGTTTGATCCAACTTGAAAGATAGGATAGCTTACATCTCAATTCAACAGTCGCATTTTTTTTAAATATTATATTAATATATTTATTTCTGATACTTTAAGGCAGGACTACGTCTGCCGATTTCACTAGTCTAATATAAAAATATTTAAACTTCCAATTACGACCAAATCTTACTTATCGTACCAACTAAAAATGGTACATTATATTTTTTACGTTCAAAGAGGATTACGCATATTGCTTATCCTATATGGAAAATATAATGCTGCAAACATAGATTTTAATGACACACGAAATGTTCCTTCAACTCCGCCGTATTCCTAATGAACTGAGACGAACCATCGTAAGACATTACTCGTGTTGCTAATAGGATGTGCAATTTGTATGTACAGTAACACCCCATGACCCCATACTACAGAAGACCCCATACTACAGAGTGGTTAAGACACGAATGTGCCGGGTTCAAACATACGGCGCGCACTTCTACAAATTAATTTGTGAAGTGCGTATTTGTAGCTGCTCCACGGTAAGGGAATTGTAATAATTTAATTTATTACAATGTTTTCCTTTTTCCATACCGTTCTTGGCTGGCTGGCTGGCTGCAATCCTTTTAGCGTCTTACTGCTTGGGCACGGGTCTCCCCCCATAATTGGGGAGGCCTGGAGCTTACTCCGCCACGCTGCTCCAATGCGGGTTGGTGGAGATGCGGGTTAGTGAACAACCCGCTGCCGGATGTTTTTACTATTAGCGGTCACCCATCTCACACCCGACCGCGTCCGTTTGGCTTATTTGCATAGATCGCTTGCGTTCTACGCTAACCGCTGGGTCACCGTGCTTGCCTTTTTTTGGTATCGGGGGGGGGGGGGGGGGGGGCGCTGGGCACTTTTAAAAGGTGCGCAGCGCCTTGGGAGAAAAACTTTTACACCGTGCTTGCCTAAGAGAAACTCAAAACTCATAATTTTTCGAAGGCGTGGTTGTGGACAATGTGTAGCCTAAAATCCCTCGTACTTCTGAGAGGAAAACTGTGCTCAGCAGCGGGACGTAAAGAAGTGTTTAAAAAGGTCTTTAAGTACTAACGCATTTCCTCTTCGAACGTAGAAAATAATGTTGCGAACGTAAGTTTTATCCATCCATATGAAGTTTTACTCACTCTGCCGGCGTTAGGAGTATCTAATGATAGACATTACTCGTGTTCCTAATAGGATGTGCAATTTGCATGCAAATCTGGTGGCAGTGATTAAGTGAAAGCATTTTGCACGCCGACATAATTATGCTCGGAAAATATGCTCGCGGCAAAGGTCTCCCGGCCACAATTTGTGTTGAAGAACAGTTCAATTAAATGGTGTACAGTTGATGTCATAATGGGCATGATGACAGATTTTTAAATACATTTCCTTATTGTAGGTACACGTCTCCTAGTTTCGAAAAAAAGTTTATTTCAGCAATAAACTTAAGTTTTAACGTAAATTAATGTATTTTCTGCTATGTAATTTGAATTAAGCGCGAAAACGCTCGTAGGTGTCATGGCGTCGGCATGCTCGTCAAACTTCAAGCAACACGATGACATTAACTGAGACGTGACGTCATTCCTTTTGATTGGCGTTTCAGATAACATGGCCGATTGCTGTATTTAATACTTTTATTTTATTGAAAATCTTATTAATCTTAATGTTTATATTAAAGCGGGGTCATATTTTAGAACTTTTTTAGCATATATTTTTCTGTAAAACCATTTATTTTCTGATTCTTTAATAGTGTCATCATGCCTATTGTTTAGTTTGTTAGGGACATTAGTTACATACCTACATAACAAATATTAGTTTCACAGTTAAATACCAATAGTTAGCTACGTTAGTAACATTTGCTCCGTAATTTTGGATTAAGAATATGAGCTACTGCCTGATCGTAAGAGGCGAATAAAGAGATTTTGTCCGAGCTATCAGAAGGCGAGAGTGAAGCTGGGAGCTAAAAAATCCCGCTCCGAGACACAGTACGTATGTGCGTTGGCGCACGTCATCGTAACTGCTGAAGGTGTAGAAGAGCTACATTATTCTACCATGAAAGACCTGTTTGGTGCAGGTCACTATGGAGGACACTGGATCACCATTGGAGAACTCGGAGTCTGAAACTGACCACCAAAGGTGCTTATATACAGTTGAAATCCCACATTACTCGGTATCTTCGACGACCTGCGTGGCGCAGGGGTTACCATACCGGACTGCCAACCGAGGGGTCTCGGGTTCGATTCCTGGCGAAACAGAAATTTTAATGATGAGTTTAAACTTCTGTTCTCGGTCTTGGTGTTTGTGTTCCTGTCTTTGTATGTGTCCATGGTAGCCACGACACAGCGTATTAATTACCTTACTGTGGGGCTATGAGTGTGTAACGTTTATTAACGTTTATCTTCTATAAGATGCCAGGTACTTATAAGGTTTCAGCCCTAAGCTCAAGTACAGATCTCTACAAATCTAATAAAAGTGCTATTTTTTTTCGTGCTTGAATCGGTATTTATCACCGCTGCACTCAGTTGTGCCGCGAAGCGATTCGTGTTTCGGTTGAAAGGTGTGGTAGCCGGCCAGACTTACATGAGGCGACCATTTCCCTATGGAGCAGCAACGCAACTGCCCACGACCTCATACAAGACTGACTTGTTGGAGATTGTGAACACCGCGCGCCTTGATCTTCCTTTTTTTAGGTGCACGACAAATAACTTTATATAGTAGTTATTGACTTTTGCTTAAAGCTCCCAACATGGGAGGCAGTTAATATGTCTAGAATTATCTCGTCGACTGTCCATGTGTCACAGCAATTAGCATTTTAGTTTGAATTTTCAATTTGAGGGAATATTTCGAAAATGTATGCGCTTAGGCTTTCCGTAATATAAGGAATAGGCATGTGTAATTACTGATTACTTATCGTGAAGTGATGGCGTTTGGAAAGGTTAATAGATAACCTGTGCCTATAATAGAGTGCGCCAAATGAGTAAAATTTGAATAATCAATAAATTGTATTTTGATTACTGCTTTGACACGATTGTATGGAAATAACCATTTATGGAAAAGGAATTAATGTTAAGTGCTTTTGTAATAGTAGTAAAATTTATTGTATGTCCCATTGGTTATGTCAATATCATAAAATTATCATTAACTTAATTTTAGTAGCCTGTTGCCATAGTTATCGATAACATTTATGGCTACTGATCTGAAAATCGTTTAAGCATCTTGGAGTGCTTCTTGAGATAATTGGCCCTTCTCCTAACGAAGGCTTTTTTGAACTATGTAACAGCCTTCTTGGAAGTGTTCAAGCAATTTCTAAGGTAATTAGTGATTAATTTTAATATGTATTAGGTACAGACTTTTTATTTCTGCCGCCCTTTTTATCCCATTTCTCCCGAAAAAGATTTTTTCATTAAATATTTTTTATCGATCTTAAAAAATTGCGACCCTCTTATATGTTATTATGCTATATTTTTTCTTAAGCTATAACCTGGCACCTTAGCACCGGTGCATTACAAAGGAGATCTTAGGGCCTTACAATTGCCGAAGAGACCATCGAGAATCTTTCAGTGTGGTTAAATTCTTATATATAATCTATCACTCTATAGATACTGAGGCACCTATTGGAGTTGCTCCTCGTTAGCAAATTAAGGCTAGAGCCTACTCAGTTTGCTGGTAAATAAGGCGTCACTGACCTGTGACCAGCACAATATATATTTATGTACATACTAGTGGGCCCTGCAGACGTTGTCCTGCCTTAAAAGTATTGAAAGAGGATTTGTTTTCTTATTATCTTAAAGAAATTTCATGTTACTGTCAAGCTAAAATATACAACAAATAATGACATATGAACTGTCCTGTTATTCTGACTGTATCAAAGCTTAGAACGACACGGCACGAAATACAAACGTTTGACAGGTAGGAACAATTTATATGGGAAAACTTAATAAATAATTAAAAAAACATTTTCCAGTGGACCGAATTGTGAGTAAAACCATCCTCGAATCCACTTGAATACACTCAAAAAATAAATTATGTATTTTAAAAAAACTAAAAAACACGCTTTTGTGAAAATACGAACTAAAAAGTAAAAAAATAAGAAGAAAATGTATTTTACTGTAAAAAAAAGCGTGAGGTGCATGGTGTCAATAGTACTTATCTTAAAAACCACCCCACGATTTTTTTACAGTAAAATACATTTTATTCTCATTTTTTTACTTTTTAGTTCGTATTTTCAAAAAAGCGTGTTTTTTAGTTTTTTAAACTATATTATTTATTTTTAATTTTTTAGTTTGATTTTTATTCTCATATTATTGAATTATCAGTGGCCTTTGACCCCTGTGCAATTTTTTAAGTTAATCAGACGCTTAGACGTGATAAAATATAAAACTTTATATTTATTTCATTAAGTACCTTAGGCCACGAACTTATTAGCCGCTCCTCGTATATTTATTTTATTCTGATGATCCTAGTTAGGACTTTGATATAAAGTTATGAGATTGTTGTATTGTCATCGGCACTTGACCCCTGTGCAAATTTGCAAGCTAATCAGACTCCTAGAAGTAAGTGAAAATGAAGTTAAAAGATTCCGTTACATACATACATACTTACATACATACAGGTCAAGTTAATAAAAGCGTGTTAAAAACATTAAAATCGGTCCAGCCGTTTAGGAGGAGTTCACTGTCAGCACACGTACAGAAGAATTATATACATTTATATAAAGATTATAAAAACAGGCCAACTGCAAGTTTAGTCATAACGCATATAAACAGTGCTTTCAAAGTAATTGTCTCTCAATATGTCTTTAAGTCTAGTTACCATATTGGTATTTGCACCAGGACCTAGCTAACCTGCCTCACCTTGGTAATTAATTATTAATTATCAGAATACTTTGCGATTCTGCAATAAATCGTTGAATGCAAGAATTTATGGCAGGCATACCGTAAGGTTCCGGATATAGATAACTTTCGTACGTACCTATTTGACAAATGGCGCAATGGAACTTAAAATTGTACGTTGGAAACAACACTGATAATAAATTACCATTTGTAAATATTCTTTTTAAGTAATAAATAATCTTTTAGGTATTTTTATAACATTCAGCTAAATTGGTTGATGTTTATAGAAGGTAGAATTTGCATGTTTCGACCGAAAAAGTACCATTGTTGCAAACAATCAGTAGATGTCCCTGGGCTGCAGCGACCTCTTAACATTACGCGGCCTGAAAGCTCGTTCGTAAGCTGCTACTCCAATAAAAATGTGAGTGGCACAAGTATTATGTCAGTGCACTATTTTTAAAAGTCAGAGCCGCTATTTTTCACACTGGAAACAAAGCTTTTTAGGAGTTTCGAATTTATAATATTAGGTAGTTCGGATGAAATATCACATCACCAAGCAAATTGGCAATTGTTTGAGGACTATAATAAACAACGGACTACCAAAGTGGATGGATAAATACAAGGAAGTAGGACAAGACTTACAAATAACCCGAAATCCCCTGAAAATCCTTTGTTTATTGAAGGCGCCAAAATAAAATGCAAATTTCCTACACGTGTTCAAATAAGGCCGGTCATAACAAAGTGCCGTATTCACGCTAAGCCCGTAACACGTACTACGAAATACGCTTCATATAAGGCATGGATGTGTAATGTTTTGAATGTAGCTACTAAATGAAAGGCTTTAATGGCGTTGAGAGGAATGTGTTTCTGTTTCGTAAATGTCCATTATTGTATGCAATTAGAATTTGTTTATGAAAACACGGTGGGATTATTTTCCTATTAAATTATATTATAAAATGAGACATAGTAAATATTATTAAATGTAGTGTCTACTAACAAGGAGTATTTATACTACTTATGAAAAACATTGAATCATATCAAAGTAAATTTTGTTATATTATGTTAAAGTAAAAAGGATTTTGTAGTTTAGGTACATAATAATACATCCATAGAGTATAAATAATACAGAATAATTCATCCAATTATAGGTTATTCAAACTAGGAACTGATATCATGGTTTTTGGCAATAGACTGAGAGTGATTCAAGATGAGAGGTACATATAGGTAGAGTTATGAATTGTTCTTTACAGATAGTTGATAAGATTATTATAAAATGGATCGCGGATCTGTAAATTGTTCTGTAGATTTGAGTCGTTGTAATCTAATGAATTAAAATTTGTGTGAACACAAAGTTGATTTGCATAACCAAAAAAATGAAGTCATAATTGCTGTTGTACACATCCTGAGGATGCGCTGAAAAGCCTAAAATTAATGCTTCTATTATGTAGACAGCTTCTAAAGGAAGTACGTCCTTTGAGAGGTGTTAATCTACTCTATTAGTATGCCTTTACGGTATTGTTGTGTTTACATCACACTAATAATAAATTTAAATAGATTAACTACTGGTACTGGGTAGTAAATCAAAGACAGATTTGCAAAGCCAATAAAGCTTTTTAGTCAAAGTTATTGGGTGAGTGCGAGTTGCAACCGTGTAACTGTTACTTTCTGTGTACTTCTAAGAAATGTTTGGTTGCAACACTTTTGCGTGGCACCACACCACATTCGGGACCGACGGGAGAACGTGCCCTCCAAAGCATGAAAATTTGGTCGCGTAAAATATTATATGCCAGCCAAAGAACGATCTCATCTGACCTGAACGTGAACAAGTACTGAGTAGTAACTAGTCACTGTAGGGAGGTCTGAATGTCCCACTGTAAAGTGACTGCTTACTACGCCTAAGAGCCTAGATAATAATCCTTCAAGCTGCTAGGCTTGCGTGGGACTTGGTGACCTGCTTCTATGATACTGTCATGTGCGCAAAGGAGGAAGCCGAGCGAGCTCGGGAGCGTGCAGATCCCGCTCGGCGAAGGAGCCGCCGTGGCGGACTTAGATGACGTCCCCCGTCCTGTAGCTTCGGGGTTAAGAATAGAACTAGGTATCCCCTGCTTGATCGTAAGAGGCGACTAAAAGGGGGCTTCCGGGGTTGCGTGCGGTGAGAGTGGGAGTTCGATCCGTCCAGCCAGCAGCCCCGGAAAGGACGGCGGTGTGTGCGTGCCTACCGCCGTAAGCATCGGAAGTTGCAGGAGAGCACATTGCTCTCCCGAAGATGGACCCGTACTGGGTGCCGCGCGTGGAGAACACCGGTGTGTTTCACTGGAGATCCCGGAGAATCCCCCCAAGCAGGCCACCGAGGGGGTTTTAGTGCGGTAACTAATCTCACATAAACCGGTATCCCCTCTCCCAAGGTGCCGGGTACCTTTTGAAGGTTTGCTCCCCGATACCAAAAAAATACTCACAGAGAAATTAGTGCGTTGTACCTGAAAGTCTGATCAGGCTACAAGGCTGGATTAATGTACCTTGTTTTAAAAATCTTTCTTCCAAATAGTTGGTGAACATTTTCCAGAATATTGAACCTGTAATAAATATTAAAAGCATAAATTTATTAGGTACACCTATAGATTATTAATATAATCCTGAAGTCTATCACTTCGATTTGTCCCATTTGTGAACATCAAAAGGGTTGTTAAAATGATTCCTAAAGGTAGCAATTTATTTCAAGTATTAAGACGACCGCCTTTGCATCAAAAGATAAAAGAAAAGATAAAATGGAAAAGTTCTAACCCTCTCGGTTTACAATACACTTGAAAGAAATAATACGCCAGTCTTTTGAAAAAATGTCTCTACGTAGTTGTAAAGTGATCTGAAGTTTTGAGACGGAATCCTTACGGAAATTGATAGCAGCTTTATAGTGCTTTTCTTGTTGTAAACTGATATAGATTAATAGTTGAAGCTTCATTTTATAATATTGTGAAAAAATACTTTATCTAATACCTTTAAACGGGCAATTCTTTTAAATACCTACCTACATACGATATATAATTTGAATCTCAGAAACGGCCCCAACGATTTCCATGAAGTTTAGTGCCCAGATTGAGCCAGCTAGGTTTTATTTTTAGAAATTATCGTTTTACTCGAATTTTCAGCGATAATCAACTTAAATTTAAACTGAAAAGTATGACTCTTACTGACATTATTGGAGAATATTAATAATATTGTGGCGAAGAACGCCGGTAAACGTCATCCGCCAATCCGACGTTTTGAAAGTGTACTATAAAAAAAATCTTTCTTGATCGAATGGTTACGTAGACCATCTGCGGAGCTAGAGACCCGCGTTTAAACCTCAAGCAGGCATGTTGCCTTATGTTTTTAATTGAGGCACTATTTTTTTTAATTGGGAGCTATTTCAATTGGCGTTGTTAAATAACATTAAGCCAATTAGTGTTTTGCTTAAAATTAAACCAAGAAAACAGGTACTTTACAAATTACTTGTATAATCTATAATCTCTTCTATCTATAATATAAAAATGAATCGCAAAATGTGTTGGTAAGCGCATAACTCAACAACGCCTAGACCAATTTGGCCAATTGTTTTTTTTTAAATGTTCGTTGAAGTTCAAGGATGGTTTATACGGCGAGAAAAATTCGAATAATTGCCGGAAAAACCCTAAAAACAGCCCTTTTCTTTTTCCCATACAAATGTTTTCTAACTAAAACGTGGTCAATTTACAATGACAATTTACGGTATAAAGTTCATATTAAATTACAAGCACTCACTGTTGTCCAAGCAATGTAGGTGTGTTCCTAACGTCAAAGATCATATCTATCAAAACAGTGTGCGTGTGTGCGTTGGAGCACAGAATACATCGTTGGAGGAGTTTAATGTCACATAGCATGATGTTATATAGCTTATAGCCTTCCCTAATAACTGGACTATTCAACACAAAAATATTTTTTCAGTAGTTCCTGAGATTAGCGTGTTCAAACAATCAAACATCCACGCGGACGAAGTCGCGGGCCGCCGCTATCTCTACTAATATTATAAATTCGAAAGTAACTCTGTCTGTCTGTCTGTTACGCTTTCTCGCTTAAACTAATTAACCAATTTTAATGAAACTTGGAACACAGATAGAGTGGACCTTGGGAAAGGACGTAGGATGGTTTTTATCCCACGGGAACCTATAAAACGGGTCTACGCGGGCGAATCCGCTGGCGGAAGGCTAGTGTACCTATAAATCCAAGAATGCAGGGCGCTAGCAAAAACTTGAGAAATACTAACAAATTACATTTAACAAACGATTCAACAAATAATAACTTATTCATAGTAATTAGGTACGATAAAATTACGACGCATTAAATAATGGGCTTATAATTTAACAACATTTGTATGCATTTTGTTAGAGGAAACTTTATAATGGATCGCGAACAACTCCCATTAACATCAATTTAATTGCCAAACGCAAATCAGTGCTGCGTACCAACCGTAAACCCTAGATGTTTCTTAATTTATAATTTAAACGAATTAATAACGTGTTAAAATGTTAATTTGCATTGGTAATTGTTCAATTATTGAACACCGAGCCTGCCGACTACATCTGAATCAACTCGACTCAAACGCAATTAATATTGTTTTGCTGTACTCATGATCAATGCTGGTGAAGTACATGTAATATCGTGGCTACAATTTGATTGCTGTATTCAAGAATAGTTTACCCTTAAAGCATCAAGGTATGACAGGTATGACATCCGTTAGAGGAGTGGCCTTTACGGACGAACTCCTCGTCCAAACGTGCATGCACAATGTGCCTTAGCTATACAACTAGTGTATCTGTGTGTGTCGGTGTCAGTGTTGACGGTGCATAGAAAATGACGTTGTTAATTGAAATTGTCATATTTAGAAATGTATGCGTCTGTAGCGATGAAAGAATATTTGTGAATGTGTGACGAAATTAAAATGTATGCGTTCTTTCCCCGCACCAGATTTGGCACAAAAATTATGTATCGAAGCGAGGCGCTATGCCGTCTCTCCTGAAGGGTGAGTCAGTAACTTTGATGCTCTAAGAGTTTACCTGACATTAATGACTAGTCTTTGCTCGCGACCGAATGTAGTCTTTTAGTCGCTTTTTAGAATGTCAACGCAGCGAGCGAACGCTCCACCTTGCATATGGAAATACTACAAGTTGGGATACGGCTTTTGAATTTACGTAGTCACGAAATCTCGATGAAGACATCGAAGACTGATTTCTTTCTTTCTTCAAAACGACGACCCGTATGACGCAATGGTTACCATGCCAGACTGTCAATCGAAGGGTCCCAGGTTCGATTTCCGGCGAAGCAGAAATTTGAATAATGAGTTTAAATTTCTGTTCTCGGTCTAGGTATTTGTGTTACTGTCTTTGTGTGTGTCTATGGCACCCACGATACAGGGTATATCTACCTTACTATGGGGCTATGAGTGTGAAACGTTATTTATTTATTTAGTCATTTATTTATTTCTTAAAAACACTTCGAAATTCTCACGGATTGGATCCGAGGTTTCCGACAGCACTGTTTCCGCCGTGTGTGAGGTGTAAGCGAGCTCTTTAGAGCTGAAACGCGTGATTGCCGTGAATACCGCGTTCAAGTTGCTGAAAGCAACTTATTCTTACTAAAACTCAACTTATTCAGACTAAAGGGGGACTTCTGGGGTTGCGGACGGGGAGAGTCGGACCTCGATCCGTCCAGCCAGCAGCCCCGGGAAGGACGGCGGTGTGTGCGTGGCCGCATGTCGCCGTAAACATCGGAAGGTGTAGGAGAGCACTCTCCGAAGACGGGCCCATTCTGGGCTCCTGCGTTCCTTAGGAGATCCCGGAGTCCTCCCCAAGCGCAGAGGCAGGCCACCGAGGGGGTTTTAGTGCGGTCAAATCCCACATAACCCAGTATCCTCTCCCTAGGTGCCGGGTACCTTTTGAAGGTTTCCCCCCGGACACCAAAAAAAAGCTTCGTAATCAGCCACCAAAAATTCATACTAAAAACCGAAATATCTTCTTATAGCCTTACGCATAGTAATCGTAAAATATTATTAAAACATGGCGTCAATCTAATCAGGACGCGTTAACAAGTGGTGCGTAAATCATTTGCGTACGACAATAATGCCGGGAAACGAGTGGCCACAGCGACCCAGTAGTCAAATCAGGTGGCGTCATCGGCGTCGTCAGGTTACGCCTTAGCAACGGAGTTTCGCTTTTAGGATTACGTATAGTTAAAAAAAAACTATGTTTGAGAATGGTATAAAAAGAAGTCTTCTATGTATATTATGATTATGAAGACCTACGTGGCGCAATGGTTACCATGCCGAAGTGCCAATTGAAGGGTACCGGGTTCGATTCCCGGCAAAGCAGAAATTTGAATGATGAGTTTAAAGTTCTGTTCTCTGTCTGGGTGTTGTTGTTTCTGTTTTGGCAAAGGGAGATCTCCCGCCGGGCGAGGTGGTCATGCCCGGGGAGCGGCCGCGCTCCGATTGACTCAATTCGGAGCTTGTATATATGGTAGGATACTCCGAAAACTTCGATAGCGCGATTTAGGAATACCCGTGGTGCCATCTCTTGATGAGTAGCGGAAGGTCGCTACATCACCCCCTGCTCAGACCGGAGGTCGATAACTTCTATCCATGCTTGAGTAATCTTCGCTTACAAGCGCCTTGTATGCCCTCTATCTGCGGTGAGTCGAGATGTGAGGGTGCAGACCTTGTGTCGCCCTCTGTCCACGGTGAGTCGGGATGTGAGGGTGTAGCGAAGTGTAGAGATGCCTTCTATCTTCGGTGAGTCGAGATGTGAGGGTTGGTTAGAATGTGGAGGCGAGTAGAGTGGGTACTCGAGCCGTCCACGACGTCGCAGGAGGTAGCTTGATCAGGAACAGGAAGCGTGTACATGGTGCGCTGCGATGAACCTGACGAGCTGGTGAAGTGATGCTGCAGTCCATCCAGGGAGTGAAGGTGCGACTGACGAAGGTCAGAAGGGACGTATTCTTGTCCGGGGTCACCAGTTTGGCAAAGGGAGATCTCCCGCCGGGCGAGGTGGTCATGCCCGGGGAGCGGCCGCGCTCCGACTGACTCAATTCGGAGCTTGTATATATGGTAGGATATTCCGAAAACTTCGATAGCGTGATTTAGGAATACCCGTGGTGCCATCTCTTGATGAGTAGCGGAAGGTCGCTACACTGTCTTTGTGTGTATTCATGGTACCCACGACACAGAGATATTACATACATATCTACTGTACTGTGGAGATATGTGTGTGAAGCGTTGACTGCAACTCTTTTTGCGTCCCACTGCTGGGCACGGGTCTCTCCCCATTATTGGGGAGACCTGGAGCTTACTCCACCACGCTGCTCCAATGCGGGTCGGTGGAGAAGTTGATGTGAAGCGTTATTATCATCATATTTATGTGTTAGAACTTTTATGCAACTTTTAATGTTGCCTTGAAGCAATCGCGTTTCATTGTAAAAGGTGCGGTTGTCATATAGGTTTACATGAGACGACCGGCGCAGTAGTACGGCACTCACAGTCCACAATCCTGCACACGGCCTGCAAGACTCAGGATTTTTCCA
Source organism: Pyrgus malvae (assembly GCA_911387765.1). Classification (NCBI taxonomy): domain Eukaryota; kingdom Metazoa; phylum Arthropoda; class Insecta; order Lepidoptera; family Hesperiidae; genus Pyrgus; species Pyrgus malvae. The sequence goes on along the minus strand of OU426950.1, from coordinate 26,937,112 downwards.
TTATAATATTATTGGGGAAACCGGTTGCATAGTTTGTCTTCTGTTTTTTTTTTAATATAATATACTTGAGCAATAAACAAGTCCAGTGATGTTGGAGTGACCACAATCCAGCACGCAAGTAAAGAAATAATATTGTATGCAGAATATGATACTCTTCAAAACTCTATGTATGTAAACAGTCAACAATAAAATATTTTCTTTCTTTCTTTAATGCTCAAGCATGACTATGTACGAAGATTATGTCGAGTGTTTGATTAGGTACATGAAACACCAAGAAACGGAGAAGGAATAAGTCTGGTCGTTACCCTACCATGACCACATTGAATGACGAGGACCACATTTCGCCGAATTCTGCACAGGCCGCCCTCCAGCAAGGTAGACTGACGACGGTGGATCCAGAGGGTGCAGGACTCGGCGAAGTTGCGCATATTAGGAGACCATTACCTAGTGGACCTGTAAAGGATGAATGGATAGATGAATGGATGGTTAATCTACTCTGTCAAAGTTAGTCCGTAATGTTAACCACATTCTAAGGTTAAAAAAAAAGAAAAAAATATTTATTTCATATTAGGAATACAAAATATTCGCTTAATGAATGTAATTTTTTCCCGGTCATCGCTTTAGGTTGCCGGTAGGGTGCCGGTTTGGGCTGCAGATATTGAGCTGAGAGAAAACTCCCAGCAGCACTCTTTTAAAAAAAGTACATTCTAATAAAAGTGCAATGCTAAATGACTACCCAACTCACTGGCTACTTGGAGTACTAGTTACGCTTGACTAGTGTCTGCTTTACATATGCAAATAGTTAAACAGGACTTATCAGACGGACAGCAACGTTTTTTTCGATAGTGAAATACAGTGTTATGAAAATGCAAATGCTAAAAGGTATTTAAAATATGTACATAATATATGATGTCGTTACTTATTCACTATGATGTATATTATTCTAACGGCTTTTTATAGCGATGGCTGTTAACCAACCCAGCATGTTGAACTATGGGCTTAATCCATTTCAATACCGTTAGGAAACCTGTGCCCAACTGTGGGCAATTACTAATGATTTAAAAAAGCGTATGATTCAGATAGCGCGCGATTATCTTTGTTCCCCTGTTGGATATGACCTGTGACAGGCTGGAATAAAGTGACGTGTTGATGTATCACGATCTATACAACTCATGGACATCATTATTAAACTCCACCAACCAGACTCGTATCTCCTCCAAACTTCTATGTTGTTGAATGTGCTACCAAAGATGGGAGCAAAGATTTATAAGCCTATTTTTAACTATTGGTAGGTATCCGTAGAATATATCTACCTATACTTAATAATATAAAGCCGAAGACTTTGTTTGATTGTTTGAACAAGCTAAACTGGGGTGCTACTAGTTCGAATTGAATAAAAAATGTTTGTGTTAAAAAGTCTATTTAATTTTATTGAGGAAGGCTATAGGGGCAAAGACTAAAGTCCACGCGGACGAAGTCGCGAGCGTCCGTTAGTACCAGCATAAATCTATTTACTAAATGTTTGCTACGCCTTAACTTGATCAAATTATTGTCTATGCATCGACTCTACTTCACCTTTAGCTTTTAAGCTAAATGTCAAAATAGTTGGTCGATTATCGGAAAATCTCGGATTGTATGCACCCGCGCGTGAATAATAAACCTGCAATTTACAAATTGCATTGACTACATTACGTATTATTTTTGGTATATTATAGTTACTGCACATTAACATGACCGGTCAAATTATTTTAAATAGGTTATGGCGTATATGTTATTGCCAAATGTCGAAGTTCCAGCGCTTGTAGATTTGGCTAGGCAAACCCTGAGGTTTTATGACAGATCTGAATCTGACATGAGGCCTCAGTCAAAGCCCAAACAATAGGCCTTTGGCAGACGAACTTCTGCCCGAACTAAAGACTAATTTGGACGGTAAAACGCCGAAACCCGCATTTCATGATATTGGGGTTTGACCAGACCAGTCAGACTTTGTTTAGTTATGTTTTCAGCGGCAGCTGCAGCGGTTATGATTTGAAAGCAGTAAACATGTCACAGATGCGGACGGAGCCCCGCTGAGCGGGGATCTTTTGACCTTTGACTATAACAAATTATGATATTTACAATATCCTAAGGTAGTGCAGCGTCGGATATTGAATCACACTGATTTAAACCCTGTTACTGTTTTCATTTTACAGTTTAATTGAGTTAGTCTACTGCTAGACGTAGGCCTTCCCTAACATTCGCCGCTCCGTCCGGCCCTGTGCCACCTGAATCCAGCACATTCCCACTGTTTTTTCAGGTTGTCAGTCTACCGGGATGTAGGATGGACTGTGCTTCTTTTGCCCAGATGTGATTGCTCTTCTCTTCCCCACCGGTTGTCAGTCCTCCTATCCATAGAGTTTTCAGTTAAGTTGATATATTTTTCTGTACTCAAGTCCTGTTTTGGCCGGTTTTTGTTCAACTCTACAAATTTATATGTCTCAAATTACATAAAGTGACTATCAAATTCCCTATGGCGACCAAACGGGGCGCTGGGAGATATAATTTATATAACTGACATTTCACCAGATGACAACTGACAACTAAGGTCGAATATCTCCAAATAATTACATAGGACGGCAACAGGCAAACTCATTCATGAATAATAAATGAAATGAAAAATTATTGTGACTCTGGCGAATTTGGAGAATATTTCGCGCAGAAATTCTACCTCCAGCTTTCAACTCCACGCTCTGCTTGGGGAAATATTTAATTAGAATTTGTAAAGGTGACGCACTTCTGTAGACAATGGATGACAGTTCGAAACGGCTGTGTATTTATTTGTCCATGCATTAAAGGGACGTCAAATTAATAGGCGCTCTGCTATTTTATTTAATTAGGTTGACATTGTTGGTAGAGTAGACGGCCAGAACGTACATAACTTGTTTGATTTGATCAGTTTTTTATTACTATTTATACAAGTAAAGTTCACAAAACTGTCACTGTCTTCACGTCTATTAAGCAAACGCAATAAAAATGAAAAAGTGTTCAATTGAATAGTTTATTATTGAAAAGATCAGTTATATTGTCCAATGAAACTTATGGAAATACTGTATTTTAACTGCAAAATCTCATGCGTGAAATCAGGTAAATCAGCGAAATCGGCAAAATTCGTATACAGCCTCTTAAATTTATCTGTGAGAGTTTATTGGTGTTATAAGTTCTTAGTTTAGGTAACACTGCCGACTTAACATAGTGGATCAACAGATTCGTTTGCTGAAAAATTGAAATGACTCCAATTTTTAAATATATAGCCCGACACGTGTTGAGCTGCGGTAATAGTTTGATAGAAATGAATGAAATGAAGGTTCGCGCACTGAATATAAATCATGAATGTGTCATGGCGTCCAATTTGCGTCCTTTTGTAAGCCCTGCATGAGATGTTACCGTCAGTAATATTTGTTATATAATTGATGACCATTTTACTCTGCTGCTCTTCCGGAAGCAGGGCTATAACTAACGTTAAACATGGCTGCAACCCTTTTTTCCAACCCTTTTTGGGACCAGAAATATACAATAACCTACCGGAATTCCTCAAAAAAAAAAAACTCAAAAAGAAAAAGGCCTATTACTCAGTCACTGATTTCATAAAAGATAAAACGGCATAAAGGAATTCCATAAAATTCCATTCCATTTTTTCCGCCGGCTTTTTTTCCTCTCGGTGTACAAACACCCTGTGATATGGGTACCCAAAGCTGACGATCGGAACCGATCCGAAATATAAATAAATAAATATTTTAGTTTATAAAAGGCGCAATATGGGACAAATAAAAATAATAATAAAATAGATGTTAATGTACATTTCGTAATTGTGTTATAGTTAAGTTTTTTCCTTTTATATTTTTATTAGTGTATATTTGCATACCTCATGAAGGTAAATATGGCGAACTAAATATACATATATAAACAACTTTGTAAACACCCATATTTGTGCAAATAAATGTCTTTGTCTTTTTGCGTTTCACTGCCAGTTAGGGGTCTGTTCTTATTGTTATCCGGGAGACCTGGAGCTGGCCATGCTGGTGTAATGCAAGTTAGTGATCAACGCGTGGTCGTATGTTTGCAAACCGCCCATAAGACCTCCGTCAAGGTTTAACGACTGCTATCTATCGATAACTACTGACACCGACGGCTTAACTAATATTTAGTACGATGATACAAATACAGAACCCTAAAACGAAAAAGGCGTGGGCGCAGTTTTCCTCAACGCCCCAACGAAAATAGAAGTACTTAGTTAGTTTCGGGCGCCCACGCCTTCTTCGTTTTTGGGTTCTGTATACGAAGGTGCTATTATTGTGAACCTACCCTATTATTGTGAATCTGTGATCCGGGGAGATATGAGGTAAATATTTAATTAGAAATTTGACAAAAAACTTTGTACCAGCATCAGAGTTTGATTCACTTAAAAGTTTGAAATTAAACACTCAACAGCGAGAGTAGTAGAGATAATAATAATAGTAATGGTAATAGAGAGTAGTGACGTCACTGTACGTCACTATTTGTATTATCGTACTAAATATTAGTTAAGCCGACGGTGTCGGTAGTTATCGATAGATAATAGTCGTTAAACCTTGTCAGTCAAAGCCCAAACAATCGGCCTTTGGCAGACGAACTTCTGTCCGAACTAACGACTAATTTGGACGGTAAAACGCCGAAACATCATGATATTGGGGTTTGACCAGACCAGTCAGACTTTGTTTAGTTATGTTTTCAGCGGCAGCTGCAGCGGTTATGATTTGAAAGCAGTAAACATGTCACAGATGCGGACGGAGCCTCGCTTTCGACCTTTGACTATAACAAATTATGATATTTACAATATCCTAAGGTAGTGCAGCGTCGGATATTGAATCACACTGATTTAAAGCCCTGTTACTGTTTTCATTTTATAGTTTAATTGAGTTAGTCTACTGCTGGACGTAGGCCTTCCCTAACATTCGCCGCTCCGTCCGGCCCTGTGCCACCTGAATCCAGCACATTCCCACTGTTTTTTCAGGTTGTCAGTCCACCGGGATGTAGATTTTGCCGAGATGTGATTGCTCTTGTCTTCCCCATCGGTGGTCAGTCCTCCTAACCATAAAGTTTTCAGTTAAGTTGATATATTTTTCTGTACTTAAGTCCTGTGTTGGCCTGTTTTTATTATTCAACTCTACATATCTATACGTCTCAAATTACATAAGGTGACTATCAAATTCCCTATGGCGACCAAACGGGGCACTGGGAGATATAATTTATATAACTGACATTTCACCAGATGACAACTGACAACTAAGGTCGAATATCTCCAAATAATTACATAGGACGGCAACAGGCAAACTCATTCATGAATAATAAATGAAATGAAAAATTATTGTGACTGGCGAATTTGGAGAATATTTCGCGCAGAAATTCTACCTCCAGCTTTCAACTCCACGCTCTGCTTGGGGAAATATTTAATTAGAATTTGTAAAGGTGACGCACTTCTGTAGACAATGGATGACAGTTCGAAACGGCTGTGTATTTATTTGTCCATGCATTAAAGGGACGTCAAATTAATAGGCGCTCTGCTATTTTATTTAATTAGGTTGACATTGTTAGAAGAGTAGGCGGCCGGAACGTACATAACTTGTTTGATTTGATCAGTTTTTTATTACTATTTATATAAGTAAAGTTTATAAAACTGTCACTGTCTTCAGGTCAATTAAGGAAACGCAATAAAAATGAAAAAGTGGTCAATTGAATAGTTTATTATTGAAATGATCAGTTATATTGTCCAATGAAACTTATGAAAATAGGCACTGTATTTTAACTGCAAAATCTCATGTGTTAAATCAGGTAAATCAGCGAAATCGGCAAAATTCGTATACAGCCTCTTAAATTTATCTTTGGGAGTTTATTGGTGTTATAAGTTCTTAGTTTAGGTTACACTGCCGACTTAACATAGTGGATCAACAGATTCGTTTGCTGAAAAATTGAAATGACTCCAATTTTTAAATATATAGCCCGACACGTGATGAGCGGCGGTAATAGTTTGATGGAAATGAATGAAATGAAGGTTCGTGCACTGAATATAAATCATGAATGTGTCATGGCGTCCAATTTGCGTCCCTTTGTGAGCCCTGCATGAGATGTTACCGTCTGTAATATTTGTTATATAATTGATGACCATGTTACTCAGCTGCTCATCCGGAAGCAGGGCTATAACTAACGTTGAACATGGCTGCAACCCTTTTTCCAACCCTTTTTGGGACCAGAAATATACAATAACCTACCGGATTTCCTCAAAAATAAAACGGGCAACGAATTTAAAAAAGAACTTAAAACGTATTTACTGAAAAAGGCGTATTACTCAGTCACTGATTTCATAAACGATAAAACGGCATAAAGGAATTTCATAAAATTCCATTCCATTTTTTCCGCCGGCTTTTTTTCCTCTCGGTGTACAAACACCCTATGATATGGGTACCCAAAGCTGACGATCGGAACCGATCCGAAATATAAATAAATAAATATTTTAGTTTATAAAAGGCGCAATATGGGACAAATAAAAATAATAATAAAATAGATGTTAATGTACATTTCGTAATTGTGTTATAGTTAAGTTTTTTCCTTTTATATTTTTATTAGTGTATATTTGCATACCTCATGAAGGTAAATATGGCGAACTAAATATACATATATAAACAACTTTGTAAACACCCATATTTGTGCAAATAAATGTCTTTGTCTTTTTGCGTTTCACTGCCAGTTAGGGGTCTGTTCTTATTGTTATCCGGGAGACCTGGAGCTGGCCATGCTGGTGTAATGCAAGTTAGTGATCAACGCGTGGTCGTATGTTTGCAAACCGCCCATAAGACCTCCGTCAAGGTTTAACGACTGCTATCTATCGATAACTACTGACACCGACGGCTTAACTAATATTTAGTACGATGATACAAATACAGAACCCTAAAACGAAAAAGGCGTGGGCGCAGTTTTCCTCAACGCCCCAACGAAAACAGAAGTACTTAGTTAGTTTCGGGCGCCCACGCCTTCTTCGTTTTTGGGTTCTGTATACGAAGGTGCTATTATTGTGAACCTACCCTATTATTGTGAATCTGTGATCCGGGGAGATATGAGGTAAATATTTAATTAGAAATTTGACAAAAAACTTTGTACCAGCATCAGAGTTTGATTCACTTAAAAGTTTGAAATTAAACACTCAACAGCGAGAGTAGTAGAGATAATAATAATAGTAATGGTAATAGAGAGTAGTGACGTCACTGTACGTCACTATTTGTATTATCGTACGAAATATTAGTTAAGCCGACGGTGTCGGTAGTTATCGATAGATAATAGTCGTTAAACCTTGTCGGAGGCCTAATGAGCGATTCAACTTCATCCACTTCGGGTTGGCCACTATACCGCATCTCCACCAACCCGCATTGGAGCAGCGTGGTGGAGTAAGCTCCAGGGCCTTCCAACAATGACGGGACACCTGTGTCCAGCGCAAAGAGGGTTACAGCCCAATTCGATATTTATATTTCGAGCTTTCATAACGAACAATCATTTTTCGAGGCCTTTTCACACTTGACCGGTTTTTCATGATACATATTTTGTTCATGGCTGCTCTGTTTTTTCATAAAATACGGGGAGCATCAAGGCATCAATATTGCGTAATGGTTTATAAAATTAATATTTTGTAACGTTTCGGTGCACGCATGTACTTTTGCGATATTTTCTTGTAAGGTTCTATTTATAGATTTTTTCGAAGGTGACATGGCGGTCCTAGAATTTATGAGGCAATTAACTTACTATTTTGTACTTTTACTTTTTTAGTTATAGTTGATATTTTTTCTTAGTGCCGTCCAATTGTTATTACTTTTTTACAGCAAAAGTAGGTATTTGAAATTATTTGTGAGTCAAATTCTTTTTTTTTCGTCAGTAAGTCAAAGAAGTACTTACGAAAGGAATCTTTTTAACTGCCTGATAAAAAGATCCTCTTAAAATTTGCAGTTGGAATATTACATTCCAACTGCAAATTTTGCAACTCTTTACGGTGATTTCTCATTGATAACATTTCCGCAAAACATTTTAAATAAGACGCAACCTACCAAAAGTAAAAATAAAATATCGTAAATCAAATCAGTGGCTGCAATATCGAATTACTGGTCGGGAATTATCGATACCGAGAACATCCCTAGGGTACACCAAATTGGCTGGATCGGGTATCGTGCAGTGGAGTTATTTTGATTGAAAAATAAATCTAATAAATAACAGTTCAAATTGAAAAATAACAAGCAGTTAAAAGGTTACGACGCCCAACGTTTTCAGATACATTTCATGGTTTTAAAATAATGGTTTCATTGCATTTGCTGTGTTTTTAATATGGCATGTTGTAAATGTGCACGCAAAATATTACTTCACTAGCTTTCACTCGGATTAGAAGGATAAAAAACATTATAAAAATAACGTTTCACACTCATAGCCCCACAGTAGGGTAGATATACCTTGTGTCATGGGTACCATAGACACATACAAAGACAGAAACACAAACACCCAGACCGAGAAGACAAATTTAAACTCATCATTCAAATTTCTTTTTCGCCTGGAATCGAACCCGGGACCCTCCAATTGGCAGTTCGGCATGGTAACCATTGCGCCACACAGGCCGTCATTATAATCTTCCGTTTTATCAAAAGGAGCACAGCCCACCAATTGTGTACCAATCAGGTGACTGATGACCTGAAGAAGACAGCGGAAAGCCGCTGGATCAGAGGGCGCAGGACCGGATGGAGTGACGAATATAAGGGAAGGCCAATGTCCAGCAGTAGACTTCTTAATTGGCTAATGGATAGTTCATATCTATGTATCTCCAGGATCTGACAGAACTTGTCAGAGAGATCTCCCGCCGGGCAAGGTGGTCATGCCCAAGGAGCGGCCGCGCTCCGACTGACTCATTTCGGTAGCTTGTATATAGTCGGATATTCAGAAAACTTCGATAGCGTGATTCAGGATACCCGTGACTCCATCTCTTGATTAGTTGCGGAGAGTCGCTACATCTAGGAATGATCAAACAATATACGAGGTAAACAGTAGCATAAGTCACTCTTCACTCTCTCCAGCCTGTCTCCACCAACTAACTCCTTACACAAAAAATCCATAAGATCACTCCTCGACCTGATATAAGGACAAACAAACTACTTTCGCATTTATAATACTGGTATAGAGTAATTTGGATTAACGTATTTTTGTTTCTTTTTCAGGTAAGCCTTGGACATTGTGCTGATAAATAATGGTATCTGTACTATTCACATGTTGCTTATCAGAAAATGAGCAATTACCATTCAAACGCTTCTGCGCTTTGGGGAATTCCCAGTATGTTGCATGCACCATAGAGTAAATCGTATGTAGAAATTCTTTATTATGTTATGACGTGGATAGAATTGCAGACGAAACTGTAATATTGTTTTAGTGATTTTAGGTGTTGAAGATATTTTAATTTTTTAAGCATGGGTGCTTAAATAAGCGTCTTTGTAGGATAAGTTTTTTAATTACAATTTCCCTTTATTGAGACATTTCAGCAGGTTTTTCTTCGAGAGAAAGAGAGGGATTCCAGATCGAAGTTTAAAAAATACCTACTATTTGTTGTGCGACAACCAATTTTTTATTTTATTATATTATATTATATTTTTTATTGTTCATGAAGTCATAATCTTTCAATTGATATATCTTTTGCCAATTTATTTTCTAACCAGCTTATTTTATAATTAGCATTCCGCCGCTTCACTTCACTTCACGGGTTTTTCCCACTGAATAACGTTTTTCCCATTGAAATCAGATATTTTTCACGGGTAAAAAGTAGTTTATATCAGTCTCCAGCCCCCTAATTATGTAGCTCCATACAAAAAACTATGAATCCGTTGCACCGATGCAACGTGAAAAAAAGACAAACAAACCTACTGTCACATTTATAACATTAAGTATGGATAAAATCATTATGTACTTACTCTTTGGTCCCGTTTGTGAGTTTAATTTTAACCAACAATTCTGGCTTCGATTGCCACCGGGGAATCTAATTTGGACTTTTATCTGGACTTAGGATTTAAGTACTTCTTTGCTTGTACTGTAATAACCACACCATCCTAACGTAGAACTAACTGTGAGTATGACGCTTTATTTATGTCCCCCTCTACATAAAATTGCCTCTGTGGCTATTGGTTATCGCGACCTACATACAATAATGATATGTTGTCATGTTACACCGAGCAGTGGCAACCCTTATCGGGAGACGCGTGAAAATGCCTACCGTCTCCTGTTGCTTAACTCTTGATAAAATTCTCGATAAACAGGTATCAGGGCGGATGATTAGGTTCCGAGAAAAATCATTTGTAGGCGGAGTATCTCCTACCTATTTATAGGCGAAGAATACCGCAAGTTTTGTTGATATTTGGAGAAGACTGCATTGAATCAACAACATGAAAATTTCCTTACATTCTATTTTACAGAATAACTAGTTTAAGTTAGCGTTACGGTTATAAAATATGATCGCTCTAAAGTTGTATCCATAAAATGTACACAATGATAGATATAGATAGATCGATACACTACCTAAACGTGTCTCGTTTTCTTTACTTATATTAAACATGTATTGCTTAAAAGCAGAACGAATTGCTTTACTATTAAAGCTTCGGGGAACAACTGTCGAAGAAATGTTTCGTTCGTACACTTAAACTGTCTACGTATTATTCACTCTTCATTAGCAGTAGACATTTAAATCTTTCCACTAAAAATTACCTACGGCAAAGAATGCCTAGGCTCTTTAACAGACACTTTTATAGAATGAAGTTATGTAAGTGCAGTGTATTAGTAAGTATTCTCGTATATGTATACTTACGCTATGTATACGAACGCTACAAATTGTGACAGCCTCCGTGGCGTAGTGGGTGATGAGCCGACTGCGAAGCGTGAGGTCGTGGGTTTGATTCCCACACAGGACAAATATTTGTGTGAAGAACATGACTATTTGTTCTGTGTCTGGGTGTTAATTTATCTATTTAAGTATGTGTTTAGAATTATATAAATATCATCATAATTAAATCAGCTTTCTGATTACCATAGCACAAGCTCTGCTTAGTTTGTAATCAGATGACGGTGTGAGTCGGTGTATGAATTGTCCAAAGATATTTATTTATTTGTCAAAAACCTCTTAAAGCATTCAACGTACCTAACTGAGTAATCTGAGTATGTCTGAAATGCAGAACTACACTGATATTTATTAGAGCTCCCCACCATGAAATAAGTATTTGAAAATCTCTGTTAATATATTATATCCAAGGCCTTTCTTTTAACGATTACTATCCAATCAGTATCAACCGGGACATACGGCTTAACATGGCCTCCGAAGCGCTAAAACGCATGAATCCACTAACGGTCACCTACCTCACAACCAACCGAGCCCTCTCCTTCAAGCTGTGTAGATAGCTTGATAATATTAAAGCATAGATTGCGCTTATTTCTACTTAATGCGTGGGTGTTGCAATCATACTTGTAGTACAAAAGTGTTCTGAGTGGAGCGCAGGTGGAGCCCTCCAGCCCGGTAATTGCTCTCCTTCAAGCCGGAAGCAGCCCGACAGCTCCTGGACAATTGTGTTGTTTAGGACTTGTCTTACCGTGCAGTGGGGAACGAGAAACGATAAGTTATTTGATAGGCGGTAGAGAATGTTGCTTCGAAGCCGATAACTTATAGGTGACTCCTCTGTGACTTTAGTCTTGGCATTTCACATTACTTTTACTTACTTTTTTTAAAGGTGGACGAAGTCTTAAAGCAGTCAAAAAAATTGAGCAACCATTCTGTAAATTTCTTTATTATTTAATTTTTATTTTACAAACCAACATCGCCAGAATTGCGGCTGCTATAAACGATTTCTTTTTAGTCAAAAGCATTTCATTTAAGCTTTCTATTGCTTACTTTTCTATTTACGCTTACGCTACTGTTTTGTCGCCTTTGTTGAAACGTAAGCCTAATATAAACTTAGAAACACTTTCTGCGGTAAGTCGCCTTTCCAACCGGAAAAGATTGTTGTACTGAAATTACAATACAAATCTCGAATGATTGACGTCATTTTAATTTCATTTTTTTACCCGGCTGTACTTCGTGGTCATAAGGAAATGTTAATTCAATACGTATCAGGTGTCTTTGTCTAAACTTCGGCATAGGCCTATTATTTAATCGCCATGTTGATTTCTTCTGAGCACTTCTTCACCATATACTTTTGACCAACATTGTTGTTTGTTTTAGATAAAACCGGGTATTGTTCGCAAAGCCCATTCCCAAATAGACCGTCTTTGGAATAAGTGAACAATCGAGTAGCAAAAATCACTTAAATTGGCTCAATGAACTTTAATTTAATCTGTCTTCTTTATCATGGCTGACTTCACTTTGTGAGGGAGTCACCCTTAGTCCGAGCACTTACAATGCTCAACGGTGTGGTCGCTTCGGATGCTGAAGTAGACATTTTTTTCTTCATCTCCTGCTGTATTTCGCAGAGCGGCAGGTGAGTTTCTAGAAAAACTATATAAATGTCTTGGAAACCATTATCTGTAATGTTTATATAGTGTACATTTAAAAAAAAACATTTTTCCTTTTTCATTAACACGCTTTTATTAGCTTGACCTGTATGTATGTAACAGAATCTTTTAAATTCAGTTTCACTTACTTCTAGGAGTCTGATTAACTTGAAAATTTGCGTGGGGTGCATGGTGTCAATAGTATCTTAAAAACCACCCCACGCTTTTTTTACAGTAAAATACATTTTCTTATTATTTTTTACTTTTTAGTTCGTAATTTCACAAAAGCGTGTTTTTTGTTTTTTAAACTACATTAATTTTCAGATCAAAGGCAAACTTATTCCAAAGAACCTTTCATTTTGTTATTGTACTTACTTAGAAACAAGCCAAGTTTAGCAAGTCCTTCCTTGATCTAAATTTGGGTTTGTGGCACAAAAAGTAACTTGATCGATACCGACATCGCCCACGAGACACGTGAGAGTCGAAAACTTGCATAATGCACCAACATGTGTCTGTTGTGGGCTTATCGAGAAAATCGGAGTTTTGCAAACGTCTAGAACTGGAGTTGATAACATAATATATACAATTATGTTATCAAATTTTTTAATGTCCATGACATGACTTAGGTTTGCTTGAGATTATGTATAATGTCCATGGGTTACAGCAACTACTTAGTTCCGCGTGTCCTGCAAGTTAGTCTTTTTTTTTTTTGGTATCGGGGTGAAACCTTCAAAAGGTATCTGGTACCTTGGGAGAGTATACCGGGTTATGTGGGATTTGACCGCACTAAAACCCCCTCGGTGGCCTGCCTCTGCGCTTGAGGAGGACTCCGGGATCTCCAGTGGAACGCACCGATGTCCTCCACGTGCGGCGCCCAGAATGGGCCCATCTTCGGCAGAGCACATGTACTCTCCTGCACCTTCCGATACTTACGGCGGCATGCGGCCACGCACACACCGCTCTCGAGCGATCGAGCTCCCACTCACACCGTCCACAACCCCGGAAGCCCCTTTTTAGTCGCCTCTTACGATCAGCCAGGGGATACCGTAGCTCTATTCTTAATCCCGAAGCTACAGGACTTGCATGCTAGTCTGCTCCATTCAAATAAAAAAGCCATTCAACAAAAGTAATTTGAGTTCATTTAATCAATCTATCAATTCAAAAAATTCAAATATATTTTTGCGCTGGCTTCAAAATGGCAAAATCACAGATCTCTCGTCAGAAGATGTAAATGTATGAGATTAAAGCACTGCTCCGAGGTCTAATATGGGCTACTAAGCAAATTTTTGCGGTGGTCAGCAGACCTAACAAAATCAGTTGATTACAATAAGCCTTCCTCGAATTCTTATTTCATATTAGCTAAGCTAGCGTTAACATTAATTTCTCAGACTTGCTTTAAAAATAAAAAATTCACTGTAATATATGCAAGGCATATATATTTCTGTCGTATATCTAGGTATTAGTAATATTAGTAATTTGTGTCAGAATGTTCTAAAACATACAATTTACTCGATTATCTGCGACATGTGTATTAAATGCATGTATCGGTACTAGAGCGGCCGGCGGTTGTCCTTGCCACGCCTAGCTCCGCAATGCAAGCGGAATTATGTACGCCTAATGTATCTATTAAATATTTTATATATGTACAAAATATAGAGTAACTGTGTTGCCCAGAGATTGATTGATCTGGTTTTAAGGTTGAAAGGCAGTTGTTTAAAATAAGCCTGGTTGATAAGACCTCCACCACCAACGAGATTTCTCAAACTAACAGCCAATTTCACTTACCATATGCTGCGTTTTGTTGAAAGTGGAATCGAATAAAAAATACAAAGATTTTTTTAAAGGAAAAAAGAAAAAATATTTATTTCATATTAGGAATACAAAATATTCACTTAATGAATGTCATTTTTTTCCCGGTCATCGCCTTTAGGTGCTCGTTGGGGCTAGATGTTGAGCTGAGAGAAAAAAGGCGGCAGAAAATACTCCCAGCAGCACTCTTTAAAAAAACATTCGTATATTTGAGATAACAGAATGGCTATGGATCGATAATGGATACACGTGACAGCTGATCGTGTGAGACACTATTTAAATGAAGCGAATTTTATAAAGAACCGAACGGACCTCGTGGTGTTAAGCGATCACCGTCGCCTATGGACACGGGCAACCCCAGACGAGCCACCTTAGCATTGGCGACTTTGCAGGAGAGCTTAGATTGAAGGTGGTAGGACTTTAATAGTTTGAAAGGAGAAGTACCACCGCCGCATCCACTTCTGCCGTGCAGAAATTCTATTGAGTTTGGGTGGAAAGGTGCAGTCGCCAGCCAGGCTTACATGAGGCGACTATAAGCCTTCGGAGTAGCATACGACCACAGGTAAAACTTATGCTTGGTAGAGGTACTCCATTCAAATAAAAAAGGTTGCACAGTTAGTATAAAGTGAGCCTGCGGTGATAAGACCACCAAGACACGCTACTATGACTAAGATTTGTTGAAAATTAATTTGTGTACGAAACCGTTGTAGGTTTCGTTGTGATTGAATCTGTATGCCGAATTGTGATTGAATCTGTATGCCGAAAAATTTTTCGCTTGATTTATACTTAAATTGACTAGTTATCAGGTAAACGGGCCCCATGTTGATTAACGGTCACCTTCACCTAGGAACTCACTTGTGCGTTGCCGGGTTTGAACGGCTTGTTTTCGTTACAGCTTTCTTGAAAAACACTAATAATGCCTCAGCCGGAGTCCGCAAAAAGATCGTGCGAACAGGACGGGACCGCTTTCAGTCCATGATTTTTTTTGTTACTGGTGGTCACCCATCCCACTCTTGACTGCGCCCGTTTGGCTTAGCTTCGTAGATCATTTGTTTTCTACGCCATCTGCCGGGCTATGCACGCTCACCTTATCATTACGCAGACACTTATCCAACAGGAAGCAGTAAACATACTTTTTAAGGCAATCTCGGGAAATTGTGTTTGCTTTTATTAAGTATACTCAAGATTTTGATAAGATAGGTTAGCCAACATATAAAGCCCTACCTCAATATATTGTCACGTTGATTTCCACGTAATAGATACGCAAATTGAGATGTAATCAGGTAGATAGTGGTCAGAAATAAATCAATCTTACTAATAGTCTAATAGAATACCTATATCATGTGTAGTTGTGTGCCAAGCTGCCGAGTGCAAACATATTATAAGTATTATAACACACTAGCTTGTCTGCGTTCCTCCCGCGTGTAATACACGCTTTTCCATAGGTATCAGATATTTTCCCCGGGTAAAAAATTTATGAACCGGACAAAAAGGCAGGCGGGTCGCGTGGTTGGCGCATATGGACACGGGAAACTCCAGGGTAGTCATCTGAGCATTGCCGGCTTTGAATTATACATAGGTTTTTTAAAAGCTTTCTTATCTCCATGTTATAGTCCACTGGAAATGCATCAGCTGGTAGGTTTTCCATAATTTACATGTTCGTGGTAAAAAAGGAGCGTGAAAAGCGGACTGTGAAGGACCGCCACGAGTCCAGATGGTGCCGGTGGAACTTTAACCTTCGTCTGGTGTTATATTTGTGATTTGCCTACGTCATAGGCATCAATTTCAAAAGTTCCTCGGAACACTCACCATAAGTAGCTCATGTCGCTTTCAAACCTTCAAACTTAATGTTTTGTCCTGAATGACTGACTGACGGATCAACGAATGGCCTAATCCGCCGATCGTCGTAACCTGAAATTTGGGGATGTGTACTTTGTATCATTGCCTGCATGGGCTCTATTTAACACAAATTAGCAGTACTGCTATTCTTCAAAGATTTTATTTATAAAAATAACTTTATTTCGTGTTCAGTAATTAAAAAGGAACAATGAATATTATGTTTATTATTGTAGGTACTATTGATATAAAAATAGCCGCTAAACTAATAACCTAGCATTATATTACTAGGGCATTGGAACACGAATAAATTTCCACCTTTGAAATTAAATCGACGATCATAAAATAATAGATCAATTTGTATAATGTATGTTGTTGTTATAGCAGAATATTTTACACACTAGAAAGGATATTGAGGGAATTAATTTACATCGAATTTGCAACAATGTTACTGCCCTTGGGGCCAAGGTATGGACGGGTAGCGTTTTAAGTTAAATTTAACCGAAAAGCGATGTTTTATACGTCAAAATGCAAAGCTTATCAACAATAAATATTAATTTGGAAATTTTTGGGTCAGATATTTTTGCTGATTGTATGTAAAAAGTTGAGCTAATATTAAACTCAAAAAAATTAAGCTAAAAGCGTCCCAAAAGTCACAGCCTAATGATACCTAGTTAATTAAAAGTATATAGCTTTTTTTTGTTGGTGTAACATTTATACGAGTCGGTAATAAGTAATAACATATCAAATTGAAAATCATAAAATAATGAATACTCATTACCACTTGGACGTGTAGGTAATAGTATTATTACCTACACGTCCATTTAAAATAATAAAATATGTAATTGAAAATTGTCAAAATGTCCTTATTGCATTGCTTTTGAAACAGATAAGACATCCATGGATGGTTCAAGTATTTCATTTTTCCATTATATCCAAATTTAAATACGCTGTATGTGAAATGTGAATGCACCCTTTGACCTCGTCAGATAGAAAGTTATATAGTAGATGTTAGACAACGATTCGTTTTGTCTATTTAAAAGAATGCCTTACCTGTTTATAAAGGCTTAAACTCTAATCAGATTATAAGACACGATACTCGTATCCAAATCAAGCGATATAAATCGATTAGTAGTTCCAATCCTAAGTTCTCAATGAGCTATCCAAAAAACTCCGAGCAAACGAATCTGTTGGGTTTGGTCTACTTTAACTTGTTCCAATGTCAAAATCCATAAATAGAAGTGTCGGGTAAATTACACGAGTAAAAACGGCATTTAAATAAGTCAAAATTCTACAAGTTGGCCCAGCAATAAATTACATCAATCTTGTTAGAATTTCCCAATTTCCTTTAATTAATGAACGTTTCCTATCTCATTGACAAAACTCCTTATAGGAGAAACTAATGAGTACTTATTTTAATTTGAAACGTTTAGGTACCATGTATAATCGGGTGTTTTATACCCGCTTAATTCTCGTAGTTTAAAGTATTGCGCAAGTCACGCTGATAGTTTGTACAACTGATAATCTTTAATCTTTATTTGGCACATTAAGTAAGATTACACATTTTATTGTATTGAAGCCTCTGGTTCTTGGGTTAGCCAAGACTGTGTTCCAAGAACCAGCGTCTTCTCCCATTGTAGTGACTATAACTATACCTTACAAATTGTGGCTTACAGATTAGGTATACATGAGAAAGATAAGACCTAGATATGTTCGCGAATGCAGTGAATGCCTAGAGTACTGATAAGATAGAGTCATATTCTAAAAGTTTTTAAAATTGTGAACGAGTGTGTTACAGTCTCTGCGAATACGTTAGCTCTGTTGTACAATTGTGCCGAATAGATTAGACAATGACGGCGATGAAATATTCCCTTCCATAATAAAGAAAAGTAAAGAAAATACTTTATTGTTGACTGTTTACATAAATACAATTAGATATTATAAGAGTTTAAACAGTCTACCATGTTCTGGTATACAAGATTACATTATTAATTTAAATTAAAATGTATAATTAAATAAATTATTTAAGTATATTCTTCGGCTTTTATGATACCTACTCACCGCTGGGTCAGTGACAGAAAAAAACTTGCGAAAAAAACTCTCAGGCATTGTTTACTCGTAGTATTTGCGTTTTACGCGGAAGCTCCCCAAACCATTTTATTGTACGATTTTGGATTTTTGTTTTATGTTGATAAAAGTAGCATTTCGATGACTTTTTATTACGTTTTTCATTTAGGTTAAAAATTTGAAACTAAATAAAATAAAGCTGGAAACATAAAGTTTTATACTAGTATTTTCTGTGACATTAATACCAGGAAAACATACAAAGACAAGGACACACACAGACCAAGAACAGAAACTTAAACACATCATTCGAACTCGTATAATCGTGTATTTTTTTACTCTTGTGATTTAATTTTTTTATCCTTGTAATAAGTGTGTGCATACTTCATGAAGGTAAATATGGAAAACTAAATAAATATAAACAACCTCTGTGAACACCCATATTTGTGAAAATCAAAGTCTTTGTCTTTGTCTTCTTTTCGCTTGTCGAGAATCGCACTCATGTGAATATTAGGGTTTAATATTTACTGACTAACAAAACGAGACCATGGCTTTTCAAGGTACTTCCAACACCTTACCAAAAATGGTTGCAGGTAGCTATCGGGTTACTATCAATTTAATAGTGCTATTAACTGACTGACTTTAACATTTGATAAACATTAACCACCCGCGTGGCGCAATGGTTATCATGCCGGACTGCCAATCGAGGGGTCCCGGGTTCGATTCCCGGCGTAACAGAAATTTGAATGATGAGTTTAAATTTCTGTTCTCGGTCTGGGTGTTTGTGTTTCCGTCTTTGTATGTGTCCATGGTACCCACGACACAGGGTATATATACCCTACTGTGAGGCAATGAGTGTGAAGCGTTATTTATTTATTTCTAACATTAAATAAGCTGCTTCGCATTGTTTAACTGTTATTCGAAAATAAATCAATACGAAAAAGAAAAGTTGATCATGTGGTACCACCACTTGGACGATACTCATGTTCTCAGCTCAAAACCTGAATGCACCACCTAATTTACTCCTAACCACATAACCATTCAAACATAAACATTGATAAGGCTCTACTCTATGCCTTAACACAATTTGTAGGCCGGGCGGCCCTGATAACGTTTTGAAAGGCGGCTGGCCATTTTTTGTGACCCCAATAAAATATTAGGTTACCACTGCCCTTTTGTATTGGTCAGTCAGTTGCAAATCGTGTTGCCTAGTGCATTTGAAAGTTTACGCCAATTTAGGTTGGCATGTTAATGTTGCAACATGTTATGAATGAACATATCTATGCGTATTTACCTACCTCTAAATCGGAACATAGCGCAACGAAACATTTTAGACATGTGGGCATATTTAGTATGAATGGCCTTCTTTAACAGTATAACTTCCTTTGTATGCTGGACTACCAAAAGTGCTTATTCAGAGTGCACAGGCGACGGGGGCGGGTGCGGGCGCGCGGGTCTTGGCGTCTTATTGTTCACAGTGGCAGTCTTCTGTATCGATTTCCATGTTGGGTGGGTGGATCAAAAAGTTTTAGAATCAGACGCGTTAGCCACTGACAGACACTAGAGCTGTGTGAAAGACACGGGCGGACAGAGCCAATAGAATCACCCGCGTGATAGTCACGCCAGCCGCGCCCGCCCCCGCGCTTATGAGGATGCGCACACGCGCGACCACTGTGAAAGCGAGAGGCGTCTTGATACGTTTGATCTACCCGTACCCGCACCCGCGCCCGCACTCGCTTTTACTCTGAAAGAGCACAAAGTGTTAAGCGCAAGCGCAGGGCTCCGACATTTTTACTAAAGACGTTACGAGCATTTAGGCACATGAGTAGATAAACGGAATCGGAAATCCGACTCTACAGACATACAAAAATTGTAATAATGTTCTTTTGGTATATGTACCGTATATACATTCATATGAATGTAGTAAAAAGCTGTTATTTTAATATTACAAACAGACACTCCAATTTTATTTATTTGTATAGATTAGCCTATTACGATCCACTATATGTATTATCCACCATATGAATAGAAATGCAGCTTGCATGGTTCAAAGTACCACCACAGCACCTTTGGATTGTCTGAGGGTATTAAGTGTAAGGTGCAATAGGGTGCTCTAGGGAACAACTTTCAGATAGAACCGTATACATTTTAGATACCACTAACTAAGTGTCTAAAACTAACATAAATTTTCAAATTACTCATTAGTCATTAGTTATCTTACGCCAGATAACCTGCTTAGTTCTTTTATATCATGAGATAAATCTTTATATGTACATAGAAAGAGTCTCAGTAGCTGCAGTCTGGCCCTCACGGGTTCTGGACTATTTGGGCTAGATGTAGATTGGGTAAAGATGACCGGGAAATATGACATTAAGCGAATATTTTGTATTCCTAATATGAAATAAATATTTTGACTTTGACTTTGAGTCACATAGTAGCCATATTATTCGCTCGCTATACCATGAGCTAAACCTATAGCCATTCTCGGCCTTGAGTGTAATGTTCTTGTAATGATAGGTTCGAAATGGGGTCCACGATAATAACTAGTATACAAGTATAATCAAGCGCGGTACAAAGCAGATAATTGGAAAGGTCACGTAGGCGTAAAACTAATGACCTACTTAACTAAGTTAACTTTAACTATAGTTATCATATTTTTAATATGTTTGGGACGTTTATTTTACTGTTTTCGAGGAAAAGCATTTTCTCTAGTGTTTTTCATTAGTGTTCTAGAATTTTTCTTACTGACAAATAAAAGAGAAACCCAGTTTTGGGCCCTGTAAGTTGCAGGGATGAAATATTTACAAAAAAACAACGGATTGCACTCCGGGAGTGCCTGCAGAAGTGAAAACATTGACGTTGTGCATTTTTGATGTCTTGGAATCGTTAAGAATAATTCCGCACGAATTGCTTGAACTATCAATATTAATTTCCTTCTATCTACTATTTTTAATAAAGTACTCACTCATTTTCTTAAACTATTTCTTCGTCACTTTTTTCATTAATAGATGCACTTTGTTCAATGTCGAGCCGTCATCAGCTGTCACCCCTCCGTCTTACGAATTTTCGATCACGCCACGTGTCCTGACGCGAGTTTAACATTTTTTACCCATCCCAAAAAAAGTGCATAACGCGGCTAAAGAAGTTTTCACTTCAAAAATTCTAGGATTTTATGGTACATATATTTGATTAAAAGGATGGCCTATCATTAACAATTAACAAGTGTAAGAAAATTGTGAAATTCGATTTAAGAGTAAAGTGTTAAAAATCATTTAAAGATACAATGTTTTTGTGCTGCTTACACTGGATAATTAATTTTTTAATTTTTTTGGATGCACTCTATACAAAATGTAATGCTGTAAATCAAATAATTGCAATCATTTAATTTTACTTAAAAAGTTATTTTACTGATTGATTAGCTTGCACATAATCCCCATAGACAGCTTTACTTTGTTCTACTCAAAGTCATATACGTACATATATGACATGTTATGTATTTCATTTTTCATACTCGTCCGCTGATGATTTGTTATCCGTGATTACATAATGTTATTTTTTGTCACTTTGCTAGAATACTTGACTACGAAATCGATCGTATTCTGGCTGAACTCTGCTTGATCATTGGACACTGTACCTCGCTACTTCTGTCGACCATAGCCATGATGATAGTTGGATATCCTATTGTTTATATATGCTAAGATAAAAAGTTCACTACAAATTCGATAATTGTTCAAAAAGAGATCAAAACGTGCGTTTTAATAACTCAATACCATCTGAATAACCTAAAATATAACATTGTCCGATTTTACTTACTTGGCCATTGAAGATATTCCTAAAAATTGTGCATCTAAACCCTGTCTTGATACTCGTATTTAAGGCAAAATTCTAGCCCTGTAACGTCAGGCCCAACTTTGTATGGAAATTGGGTTTCTCCTTTGAGCTTTCTGAGCCTGTGATAGTGACAAAAAAAATTAAAATTAATTATTAGTACCTAATGTAGGTAGGTTAGGTATTAGTTTTAACACTAAACAGTGTTAATGTCGGTAAAAGGCTCCCAAAATTCCTTCCACATCACTTGTGGCGGACAAATAAATATAGCTATCATATAAGATTTCCGTTACACGGCTTATTGACAGTAAAATTACTACAAAATCTAAAAATAGACTGGTAAATAATGTTTACTTACAACCTCACACCGAAAACCGGTGACAAACAAAGATCGCGTAGGCTCCTGCTGTATCCTTGACATTCATTGATGACCACGGCCGCCAGCTCCGAAACGAGCTATCCGCCACAGCAGAACCAAGCTGTTCTAAGCTGTATCCAGATATATTTACAGTTCGGTTTTATTTGTAAGTCTGGCAGCTCCGGATCCGGGTTTTTGAAACAAAGTGTGACCTTTCGTGTCCAGTTGTGGGCTAGTTGTGATGTATCGTTGTTTACGCTTTCGTTTCATAGTTTTGTTTGAGTGTAAGTGGAGTGATTTTTTTCTTAGTGTTGTTTACACATTTCATCATGAATGAATGATGATGGTCCAATACAAAGACAAATAGTTTATTTGCTCAATTGAGGGCACAGAAGACGAAATAGTTTTATAATGTAGGATCTCACTTTTACCATATTTGGTGTGCAAATTATAATTATTTATAGCTTATTACAATATAATTAAAAATACTATAGGTAATATTATTATTACAACACATATTTAATATAAACTAGCTTTCCGCCAGCGGCTTCGCCCGCGTGGACCCGTTTAATGGGTCCCCGTAGGATAAAAAAACAGCCTATGTGCTATTCCAGGCTTCATTGCTATATTAAAATCGTAGGCGTTTCGCAAGTTGCCTCAACCGCGTTGACCCTATTAGGGGGAGGTGGGGCACCTTGATACCATTTTTACTTAGACCCAATAATACACGATCTATTGACAGTAACATCCAATTTAATAATTATAATATATTCAATATATATTCAACTAACTTGTTAAATTCAAATTAACCGTTAAATTTAATGACAAAAAGTATGAGAGCCTATTTACTAAACAATGAAATTTGTATCAATGTACCCCACACTAGGGGTACATTGATGCATATACTGGGGCACTTTGATTCATAGAAATGTTTCTACAAATTAAACAAGTTTTATTGATTTTTATGACATTTATTTATTAATTACTTATTTTTTTACTTTTTGGTAAATTATGTGCACTTAAGTACTAATTGAAATAAAATACTTTTTTGCAGTCTTTATATAAAAATAGAACAAGTATATCTGAACAATAAACTACGCCATGAAAAATATTTAAACAAAAAGACATAATCATTCTTTATTTGGCCTAATAAGTCATCACTAGTTTTTATGAAGTAAATTACCTTACATTGAAATGTTAATAGGTGACAAATTAATCTTAAAATTGAGTAGAAAAGCTGTTCTACTAGTTCCTTTTTTACTATAGGATCTGGTAATTTCATCACAATAACCGAAGCTCCGTCTTTTATATCAGGAAACACATAAGTTAAAGTCGGTTAAGCTTTAAAAAGCAGACTAGAAAGTCGCTAAGGCTATCGGGTATCTTGCTTGACACTATTTTTCCACAAAATGCTTATAAGGTTGCTTCTTTCCTGCGTTAATTACCTTTGTTATAACATAGTCAGATATCGCAGAAGCCACAGAAATTTCATCGATGGAAGTTCTCTTCGTTTTGCGTTTAAATGTTGGAACCATTTTTCTATAAAGAAAATAAAAATATATTAAGTCTTACATACTCATACATACTTTTAACAAAACATCGGGGTACATTGATACGTATCAATGCGCCCCGAGAGCACTTGCATCAATGTGCCCCTGCCTACTACAATCAAAATAAATATTTTATAAAAATTAAAGCAATAAAAAATAAAAAAATGTAAGTCTATGTACTGTAATGACAGATATGTACTTACCAAATGTCTTAATATAACACAGGTAACACTAAATTAATTAGAAGAATTACACCCGAAAGAAAACTACGAAAATTTAGTTGCGAGCATCAGAAACAGGTTTATAAGTGCCAGCCGCTAGTCTTCGAGAGTACGTTGCTCCGCGCTAGTGTGCTTGTAGGGTGTATTATTACCTTCTTATCTGTGTCGGATGGCTCGTCTAACGCGTTTTGTTTTCGATGAATATCGACTGTATCTATGTGCCCCATGTATCAATGTACCCCATCTCCCCCTACCCGTTTTCACGTAGGAATGAAGCATTTTCCCGCAGTAAAAAAATCGAACCCGGAACCTCGATCGGCAGTCCACCATGGCACACTGCCAAATCATAAGGGCCATCTACTTAAATCTTAGCTGAGTTAACGTTACTCCCAAAATCAAAAAAGTTCCATTCAAAATGTAATACAGTGTTGGATAAACTTATAACATTGTGGTACATTAACACACTCGTTATGCAATACAACGTTTCGCCACCGGCGAAGTGAACGCTCATCTACCGAGGCGATAATAGGCGTAAAAATGCGATGCTAAATTGATTCGGCAAGTGTACGTCAAATCGCCAAATTACTGGGCAATAAGATTTATACACACCATCAATGAACATTTTTTATGAATGAATCATTTTTGGTAATTTGTGTTCTTGATGAGATTGTATTGCAGGTATTAAGTATTACTCAAGTTGTAATGTTAAAAGCTATTTCATCCATCCATCAATCTTTAAAAGTCCACTGCTTGACATAGGCCTCCCCTAATATACTTCTGGTTCATTTACCCACCGCGTTATCTAGTACGGCTGTTGGCATAGTTTTTTTTCCTTTCAGTAAAGTCCTGGCAGTAAGAGCTAGCGCATACATAAAATTTTTAATCGAACAACTGTTTTGTTGTGTTCCATGTGTATATATGAACATATTGAAGCGCACATACTATCAACTCGTTAGTTGCTCGACAAAAAATTCAAAAAGCTCTATCGATCTGCATTTGATTAAAAAGTTGGACAACTATCGATCAAGCGTTCAATTTGTATTGCATTGTACTGATGTGCGCATACCATCGACTAAACAGTCGATCGGCGACTTATCAGCATCAGTATACAGTATCTCCTTTTTTTATATTTTTTAAAATTGTCTATAAAGCAAAGCACAAACTAGGACTTTTTTGTTAAGTGACATTGTTTGTAGCACCTTGACTTGACTAGAGCGCTACTGAAAGAAGACTATAAGAAAATTAACCATTGATTTTATCGATTGTATGCGCACCTCAATCAACTAAACTGTTTGATTGTGTAAAAATCGCGGGAAGTACACAACTCGACTAAACAGTTTAGTCGATGCAAAAGTTGTATGTATGCGCTAGCCCTAATATGAGCCTCTCTATCCGATCCTGTGGCCTCTGAATCCAGCTCGCTGTCTTCTTCGGGTCGTCAGTCCGGTTGTCCGGCGGCCTGTGCTTCTTTTGCCGAGACATGGTCGCCATTCGTGGGCCTATCTTCCCCATCGTAACAGTGCTCCTATCTATATAAACTATTACAAAACGATAATGCAAATAACAATAATATAATACAAGCCTTCCGCCAGCGGCTTCGCCCGCGTGGACCCGTTTAATGGGTCCCCGTAGGATAACAAATAGCCTATGTGCTATTCCAGGCTTCATTGCTATATTAAAATCATAGGCGTTTAGCCAGTTACTTCAACCGCGTTGACCCTATTACCCGTTTTCACGTAGTAATGAAGCATTTTGCTGCCGTAAAACGTAGCCTATGTTACTCAGGGTGACTAGTAGTAATAGTATTAATAGTCGTTTTTGAGTTAATTCATTACAAACATACAAAAATACAAATCTTTCCTCTTTATAATATTAGTATAGATTACAAAACGATAATGCAAATAACAATTATAAAAGATTTTAGTACATATTGAAAGACATACTGAAAGTAATCGACTAGCATTATGAGATTGCGTCTTATGTAATCATTATCATTACAATGTTTTATTAACACAACGAAATCATCTCTGATTTTTTTACAGCCTCTTATAAAATATAATCAGTTATGCAATTACTAAAGAATACATTAAATACATGATATTTCTCGACATTTAGGTCTTTTAATAGATAATAAACTTTGCAAATTTTATTACAAAGACATTTAATGCGTTAGCACTAAATAGCATTGCACTCTAAGCACAAAATTAATTATGCATTTGACTTTTATACTGAGCTGAATATCGCAGCTAATATAACGTTCGTTGCGGCACTTGGGCGAGAGTGTAGAACAACATTACCAAAAATATAATGTGTTAGAGTTACGAGTATGTAAAAATCCTCAACTACTTGTACTTCATTTGACATAAATGTCAGTACTTTTACACTTACAATTTTCCTCATACAGTTACATTTGCTTATACTATTATTAAATATATTAATGGTGCATTACTCATTACACACAGATGCAAGTAAAGGTCATCTGAAGTGTAGAAATCTAAATTTTGTAACGGAATTGTTTCGTTATCTTATGAATGTCGTCATAACTTAGTATCGTCAATACTTTGTATTAGTACTAGAAGATTTTTTTAAAGTTCATAAGGGGAAATTATTCGCAATATTTTGGCTGCAACCCTTTTTGCATCCCACTGCTGGGCACGGGTTTCTCCCCATTATTGGGGAGGCCTGGAGCTTACTCCACCACGCTGCTCTATTGCGGGTTGGTGGAGATGCGGGTTAGTGCCCAACCCGCTGTCGGATGTTTTCAAACCGCCCATAAGGCCTCCGACAAGGTTAACGACTGTTATCTATCGACAACAAACGGAACCGACGGCTTAACGTGCCCTCTGAAGCACGGAAATGCGCATGAATTTTTTCGCCACTGGCGGCACAATAGAGCTAGCTGTCACCCATCTCACACCCGACCGTGCTTAGTTGCATAGATCGTTTGCATTCTACGCTAACCGCCGGGCCATGCGTGCTGTATTTTTAGGATACATTAAAGGTTAAGAAATTTTTGTCTGCTAAAATCACATAATCCCTATTATTAATATTATAAATTCGAAAGTAACTCTGCTACGCTTTCCCGCTTAAACTACTAAACCAATTTTAATGAATTTTGGAACACAGATAGAGTGGACCTTGGGAAAGGACATAGACTGATTTTTATCCTACGGGAACCATTAAAACGAGTCCACGTGGGCGAAGCCGCTGGCGCGATGGCGGTAGGCTTGTAAATAAATAAAAATGCTTTTAAAAACGAACTTTTAATTAAAAGGCCAGTTAAACTAAAGCGAAAATAACAGTATCTTTAATTATTCTTATTGTTTAATTACATCAAATAATTGAGGAGGCTGTTGGAGGTTGGAGGTCAGAGGACAACCCGTTTTCGAATGTTTTCAAATCACCCATTAGGCCTCCAAAAAGATATTGCGATTGCTACGAGTATCTATTGTTAACAACCGGAACCGTGATCTTAACGTTTCTTCTGTAACTCGGCCAACCCGCGCCACTAGCGGTCACCCATCTTACGTCGAACGCACCCAATTCACTTAGCTGCGTAGATCGTTTGCGTAGTCGTACGAAATATATTTTATCCAAATCCGACTTCACCTTGTTCCTTTTATCGACGTAACCACGGTAATATTATCTACGTAACGATGCTATCGCCAAACCTTCTGAATCCTTCCTACTTCCGATACTTATCCAAAATTAATTAGAAAATCTCGCTGAAGCTGTATTTAAAGAAGCTGATAAAACAGGTAGGCGGAAATAATGTAATTATAGAAGATCTAAAAATAGAACTGTAATTATTGTGAAAGAGCTTGCCTATTTTATAGTCTAGTGTTTACCATGTGTACTCAATACTCAATACTTTATTGCACATTATTAGGTAGTAACAATCATAAGTTGCATACATAACAATAACCCTAAGAGGGTGTTGCAATGTATGTTAGTTTTCCGATATTAGATATTGATTCAGGGTAAAAACACATGTGTCACTCTCCAATCCGCAAACTCTTTCCACTGTAGCACCGTTGCGACGTAAAATAAGGACAAACAAAGAACAAATTTTCACATCTATACTTCTAAACTAACATTATACTCGTAAAGCTGAAGAATTTACTTAAAAGCGCTAATCTCACAAATAAAATAAAGAATAGTATATAATTATACTGGATATAATTCGTTAAGGAAATGAGCCCTTACAGCTTTTTTGAAAGAGAACTTGGACTGTAATAATTGCCTGACATCAGCGGGCAGAGCATCCAAAGTAACCGATTGAAGTGAGAAGGAATTAGATATAAATCGACGAAAGACAACACAACAACACAACGACGAAAAACACAGATCAACAGAAGATCGAAGTTTACGCTCGTGCGAGTCACAGAGGTACTGCACTGCAAGTACTCTGGAGAAAATGAAACAAAAATAATGGTGAATATAGTGTTAAGTAATTGTTGATGAATGGACAGACAACTAAGTTGGTGACGATAAGAGGATACAACTATGGTCGAATTTACGCAGACAGAAGATAAAAACTATGCAATAGTTAATAAGACGTTCTAGCTTGTTCAAAAGGTCCTCGTTTATGTCGGAGCAACACACATCTGCATAGTCTAACAGCGGAAAAACAAGAGCTTGAATTTTTTTTTAAATTGTTGCAGACGGCAAAAAGTTGCGTAGTTGCCATTAGATCGCAGCTGTGTGTTCATCTTTGTTTGCAGATTTAATCTGTAATACTAAACGTAAGCTAAGTAATAAATACAACAAAGTTTGCCTTTTACCTTTTCCATCGCCCAATAAAACACAGACGGACACTAAATCTCGGTGCATTTGTACGGAATGTTCTGATAACGAAGCTCTGCGCTAATTGCAGAAGCGAAGCTTCCCCTCACCTTGATTACCTACTTTACGTCGTTCGCTTTTGTATCTCTTGAAGCTTATTTTTAAAGGTGAAGTGAATGAAGTTTTAAATGGAAGAGAAGCGCGGCTAGCGTAGATCGCAAGCGGTCTATGCAGCTAAGCCAAACGGGCGCGGTCAGGTGTGAGATGGATGACCGCTAGTGGCAAAAAAAAATTATGCGCGTTCCGTGCTTTGGAGGGCACGTTAAGCCGTCGGTCCCGGTTGTTGTCGATGGATAACAGTCGTTAAACCTTGTCGGAGGCCTTATGGGCGGTTTAAAAACATCCGATAACGGGTTGGCCACTAACCCCGCATCTCCACCAACCCGCATTGGAGCATAGTGGTGGAGTAAGCTCCAGGCCTCCCCAATAACGGGGAGAGATCCATGCCCAGCAGTGGGACGCAAAAAGGGTTACAGCTAAATCGAAGAGAAAAAAGAAAAGGGTGTTGTGTACTGTGTGCTTCACAAACAATACACACTTGAAGACCTTTTGACGACCTGCGTGGCGCAATAGTTACCATGCCAGACTGCCAATCGAAGAGTCGTGGGATCGATTCTCGGCGAAACAGAAATTTTAATGATGAGTTGAAATTTCTGTTCTCGGTCTGGGTGGTGTTTCTGTCATTGTGTGTATCCATGGTACCCACGACCCAGGGTATATCTACCCTACTGTGGGGCTATGAGTGTGAAACTACGAGTACAAGTATGAAACGATACTTGAATTTTCGAATGTGTTGTATTGTACTTGCACATGACAGCTTCAGTAATCAACCTTTCGCTGCAATTCTGCTTACTACACCACGCTGCTACAATGCGGATTGGTGGAGAAGCGACCTTAAGTAGTCATTAGTGTGTTTGGTGCTGTGACAGCAAGGAGTTTGTTCCTTTCCACACAGACGTCGTTTACACGAAACCTTCTTTTGTATCAGCTAAAACCCAGCTCCAAGTAATCTAAGACAACTGGTCCCAAACCAAGTTTAAGGAACACAGAAAATTATAATTAATCCGGTATCCCATATTCGACCCTCCAACTAATCCCATTCCGTCTTCCATGATAGCGTCGTCAACTTTGATCCGCTCTTTACAAAGATATGTTAATGAATTTTAATGCTGCTATAGAACTTTTTAATGGGGATTCACGCTCATACATTATTCAGCAGATTGTAACCCGGGGTTACTTATAGAGGATAAAATCAACGTAAATACGTTTTGAACTCACAAAGACTTATTAATTATGTTTTGCTATAAGATATATTGAAGCGCGCATGGCCCGGCGGTTAGCGTAGAACGTATTCGATCTATGCAACTAAGCCAAACGGGCGCGGTAGGGTGTGAGATGGGTGACCGCTAGTGGCAAAAAATTTCATGCGCGTTTCCGTGCTTCGGAGGACACGTTAAGCCGTTGGTCCCGGTTGTTGTCGATAGATAACAGTCGTTAAACCTTTTCGGAGGCCTTATGGGCGGTTTGAAAACATCCGACAGCGTGTTGGCCACTAACCCACATCTCCACCAACCCGCATTGGAGCAGCGTGGTGGAGTAAGCTCCAGGCCTCCCCAATAATGGGGAGAGACCCGTGCCCAGCAGTGGGACGCAAAAAGGGTTGCGGCCATAAGATATAAGATTTCGTTCAAGAGATTTATTGCTATAGTAGTTTGTTACTTGACTAGTAATTGGTTGTAGAACACGCGTTACTGTGTTTTGGATTCATTTAGCTATGTTGATATTAAAGACATTTCTAAAGTTTATAATTAAGTGCAAAATTAACAAGGAAATAGTAACAAAAAGACAATGCTTATTAACACTCACTTCGTTTTCATACTGACTGGTTGCAGCACTTTTTTGCATCCCACCGCTGAGCATAGATCTCTTCCCAACATTTGGGAAGCTTGAAGCTTTCTTCGCCCGCTATTCTAACGCGGGTTGGACTGAGTTGGTGGAGATGCTGGCTAGTGGCCCACTCACTGTCGTTTTCAAACCGCCCATTAGCTGCCGAAGCACAGAAACGCTCATTAAATTTTTACGTAGTCGGCACCCATCTCACACCCGACCGCGTCCATATCGCTTGATTGCGTTGATCGCTTGTTAGAAATTAATAAAATAATTTGAAAACGTCCAAGTAAAGTGATACAAAGTACCAAGAAGTACAAAGAATTACAACGTACGGAATTTCTATCCGAGAATTTGCCGTGCTACGAATTGTTAGAAAAACCAATTTGCTTAGGGTTGTCTCTTGATCAATTGCAAATGTACGCAGGTTGGCTAATTAAATCATTTTATGTGGCAATTAACAACTGGAAAAATATATTCGTTTTGTGGTAAGTTGCAAAAACCTCCGAGAAGGTTTAATGACTGCTATCTATCTATCACAACCAGGACCGGCCGGTTTGCTTAACGTGCCCTCCGAAGCACAGAAACGCGCTTGAAATTTTTGTCGCTAGCGGTCACCCATCTTACACACAACCGCGCCCGCTTTGCTTAGCTGCGTAATTTGTAAAGTACTCTATTACCTAGCAAGTTAAGCCCTGTCAGATTACGTCTGTAGAAAAGTTAATCAAACATAGGTAATTTGTACTCCAAAAAATATTTTTTCGGTGCGCTTTATGTCTGTATGAGGAATCCCACCACACGGTTTAGAATGTGGATTTACTGATGGGCGATGAGTGTTTCTCCTGTAGACTAAATATCTGACAGTTCAGAAACTTATCACTTCTTAACCTTTGTTGATTTTAAGTTATATTAATTGAAAATTTAGTTTTTAGTACTCAATATAAAAATTAAATGTAATTGAATAATGTAATGTAATGATGTAATCGCGCATGGCTCGGCGGCGAGCGTAGAACGCAAGCGATCTATGCAGCTAAGCCAAACGGGCGCGGTCAGGTGTGAGATGGGTGACCGCTAGTGGCAAAAATTTCATGCGCGTTTCCGTGCTTCGGAGGGCACGTTAAGCCGTCGGTCCCGGTTGTTGTCGATAGATAACAGTCGTTAAACCTTGTCGGAGGCCTTATGGGCGGTTTGAAAACATCCGACAGCGGGTTGGCCACTAACCCGCATCTCCACCAACCCGCATTGGAGCAGCGTGGTGGAGTAAGCTCCAGGCCTCCCCAATATTGGGGAGAGACCCGTGCCCAGCAGTGGGACGCAAAAAGGGTTGCAGCCAATGATGTAAACTGCGCTAACGCATTAGGTCAGTCTGTAATGTTAGTAATCAAGGGCAATTTTAATTTCGTTGGGTATATCTGATTCTTATAAATAACATTTCACACTCATAGCCCCACAGTAGGGTAGATATACCCTGTGTCATGGGTACCATGGACACACACAGAGACAGAAACACAAACACCCAGACCGAGAACAGAAATTTAAACTCATCATTCAAATTTCTGCTTCCCCGGGAATCGAACCCGGGACCCTTCGATTGGCAGTGCGGCACGGTAACCATTACGCCACGCTGGTCGTCACTTACTGACTTAACAGCTTTATTTTAGTCTTAATACAAAATTTAATCTCAGCTTGTTCTTCAACCCTCGGTGTGCGCTGGGCTTAAGGGACCGCGTTAAATATTCAAGGTATTTGTTTCAAGTAGGACTAACGAGAAATAAAAACGATTCGTAATTTCTGGAGACTTCATTAAGCACCTCATTAATTTGTGAATACCTAGAAAGTACCAGTACCTACTGGTAAAATTAAAGTTAGCTTATTAGCTTAAATTCTTAGATTTTTAAATTGCAATGTTAATTCGGGTCAGCTAAATTTGTACGGAGTTATTTTATAGACGAGTTGAAATTTCACATGTTGGTTTATTTATTTATTTATTTTATTTATTTCAATGGATAATTCTGATGAACATGCTGATTCAATTTTTTTTATTTGAATGGAGTAGCAGACGATCATACAGGCCACGTGGTGTTAAGTGGTCGCTGCAGCCCATGGATGTCCATACAACCTCAAGCAAGCATAGGTAAGCCTTGTCTGAGGTTGTATGCAGTTGCGCTGCTACTCCGGAGGCCGGTGGTCGTCTCATGTAAGTGTGGTCGGCAACTGCACCTTTCCTCCGAAACACAACAGAATTGGTTCACGACAGAAATGGGTGCAGCGGTGGTACTTCCCGGTGGTATTCTACTGATAGTTTTTTAGGTGCAATGACATTGCTACTTATCGTTTTATCTAGAGCATAACTAACTTGACGAATTGTGCAAGTGTCTTGTTTATTACTTAATTAAAGTAGATTATTCAGTCACGGTCTATTCGCCTTTCCTTTTACCCGTCTCTACATTGGTGACCCCGGCGTGATATACTGTATTCGTGATTTACTTTAATTATAACATAGGTATGTCATGGGTACCTTAGAATTCTGTGCATTCGGTCTCTTATTAGCGGGTTTCGCCGAGTAACTTTCAAGAGGCACGATTGTTAAAGCACTGTGTCACTGCACCTTCTTCTTCTTTTCAGCCTGTATTATTCCACTGCTAGATATAGGCGCCACTGAGCCCAACCATCAGCTCTGTGCATCCATTTGCCACCCGGCATCGTCATTATCGTGTCACCTCGCATGGAGGCGTCCTGCTCCTGTTTGCCTAAACGCTATCTTCTCTCAAAGATCGTCTACTCCAGCGAATGTCAGCTCTTCAGCTGATATGACTGACCCACTGCCACTTCAGCTTCCTGACCTTTACGGATATGTTGGTTAATTCAGTCCTCATGCGGATCTCTTTATTGTAATTCTATCACTGGAGAACACACCGAGCATAGCCTTTCCACAGCATGCTGTTAGACTTTTAGATTTTATATTAGTCATTCCGTTAGTGTCCACGTTTTGATTCCGTAGGTCTTCACGAGTAGGACACACCGGTCGAAGACTTTGGTCTGGAGTTATGGGCGACGCAATTTTATGTGACGAAGCTGCCCAAAGCTACCCTACAGTTTATTATGTAGCGAACATTTGACACATATATTACCAACCTTTTTTATCAATTGCCAGCTTCTTTTCTATTTTGCTTCAACATAATAAGTTTTGACAACCCTAGAAAGCCCAAGAAGTATCAGTATCATCATGTTTCTAATTACCGTCCAAATAGCACCGTCGTAAAACGTACCTGTTATAAATTTAAACATTAACATTTTTATCTCCATCCATCTTTACAAAACAATAAAGATTTGATTTGTAAAACGCTAAATTACTTTCTATTTTGTTAAAATATTTACTGTTACTACACAAGTATTGCTAAATATTTTGTTTACAGTTTAGGTGACAACTTGTAATAAACCATGTTCTTGAGTTTACAAGGGTTACGCTAGCGTAACTGAATCTAGGCTCAAACATAATATTTTATGTAACTGTAAAAGCTATTGCCAAATTGTTACTTGTTAACCGGTTAAGATGTTATTTCATGCAGCATTCAAGATTTTACAAGCCTTGAATGGGCATAATAATTATATTGTTGGAATCTGCTCATGTTTACACATTTAAATGGAGAATAGTCTAGCTTGCTGGCCGGGTGATATTAAGGAGTCGTTCGAGTGTTGTCTTAGGGCATACTCACATTCGCTGCTACTCCGAAGGCGGACGGTCGCCACATCAGTCCGGCCGACAACTGTAGTTTTCCACTAAATCATAATAAAATTGCAGACGACAGAAATGATTGCACGGAAGCGAAGTTCGAACCTTACTTGCAGGATTCTTTCCTTCTACCACCTACAAAATGATTGGTTTACCCACCCTTTATTATTTTGGGCAAAGATGTAAATATTTTGGGTTTGTTTGACTTTTAAATATCTCAAACACCCTTACATTGAACAAATAAGTTGTAGATATAAATTACAAAAGATCGCCACAACCTAAATCAATCATGAAAAAGGGCTTGAATCAATGTATCCACAATCAGTGTCCCTTCTGTGCCGTTGGTCCCAATTCTTTCTAATGTACATTTAATTCCCACTTCGTTCAAACATTCCGGTAATCCCATTCCCTTTGTCCCGATCCACCCCTCAGCGCCTTTGTTCTGTCACAGTCGCATTTCATATGGAAATTCTTTAAAGCTTTTAAGGGTATTGTTTCATCACTGACGAATGTTTATTTTGGCTTCAGATTTATTTTTACGTGTAATCACTGCACCCAGTTCTGCTGTAAAGCATTTTTATTGTGTTTTGTTGGAAAGTTGCGGTTACAAGCCAGACTTACATAAACTCAGCACCCAATGAAAGTGTCATTCTTTTATCGGGGGAAACGTCCAATAGATACTCGATACCTTGGAAGAGATACCGGGTAATGTGAGATTTTTATTGCACTAAAACCTACTCGGTGGCCTGCCTCAGCAATTGTGAATAACTCCTGGATCTTTAAAAGAATTCACTGGTGGCATCTACGCGCCTCAAATCATCGTCCATCACCCGGAAAGCGATGATACTCTCCTGCCATATCCTGTGCATGCAACGGCATACGGCCACGCACTCACCCAGGCGCGGTCGCAGCCTTCAATTTTGGGGGGGGGGGGGGAGGTCAAGAAGAAATTTGGGGAAGGAGGTGTCCCAAATTGACTTGTTTCTCCTTCCATCTACGCATGACTGATGTATTTTGGGGGGGTCATGTCCCCTGGGACCGTGCCTGCACCCTCCGCCGCTCTTCCTGGGGCCGCTAACTGGTCGGTTGGTACCCTCACTCTCGCCGCTCTCAACCTTGTAAGTCCTTTTAAGTCGCCTTTTACTATCAGGCAGTGAATACCGTAGGCCTATTCTTAATACCGAAGCTACGAAATTAAGATATAGCTCGCTCTACGTGGATAGAACAAGGTGGTATTTCGCCACAATTAAGTTTTAATGAAACGCGATTTCTTATTATTTAAGAGAAATTTGTATGCAGCTGGAATAAAAACCTGTTCTTTCAAGTTCTATAATGCAAAATCCATTTCATGTTGAAAGTTTACCTTTTTGGTAGGTTTCAGGTTCAAGTTTTTGTCTTACATATGGATGGACGTTATATATCGTAAATACACTTCACACTCATAGCGTTAGTATTCTGTTCTTATAGACCTACACCATAATTTCCTGTTTACTGTGGACATATTCAAAGGAAAAAGATTATGGTTATGTACGAGCAGTAATGTAAAAATAATTATAAATCCACACAGACAATGTCATTCACTTTATACAAATTCATGTCACGCACAAACAAATTAACAAAGCCCATTTATCGTAAACAATTCCTTTCCCGAGCTTAAAAAACCCGCCCGTAGTCAACTTAATTAATATTTTCCGCTGAAATTCAACCCTTCTAATACCCAATTCAGTATTTTTTTAAAGTTGTGGAGTTCTAACGAACGCAAATAGGATTACAGAGTTGTTTTGAAAAAGTATTTTTATATTTAGATCCCAGTTGCTGAAGTTGCAAATAACTTTGTTGTTATTAAAGTCCAGAGTATTAACTGGCTAGATTAATTTACTGCCGTATTCAAGAATATTTTGATATCTTGACGACCCGCGTGGCGCAATAGTTACCATGCCGGACTGCCAAACGAGGGGTCCCGGGTTCGATTCCTGGCGAAACAGAAATTTGAATGATGAGTTTTAATTTCTGTTCTCGGTCTGGGTGTTTGTGTTTCTGTCTTTGAATGTGTCCATGGTACTCACGACACTGGGTATATATACCCTACTGTGGGGCTATGAGTGTGAAGCGTTATTTATTTATTTTATTTCTGGAAAGTATACGGAAATTGTAATAATTTCTTAGTGATCCTTTTATGTAGCTATAAATAAGTACTTAATCAGTTTTTTAAAGGTTAGAACGGGGAAGGTAGTTTTGTTGTCCTAAGCTAAAAAATCTGCAAAAATTTAAAGAATAAGTAAAGGGTCAAGTACCTAAATTAAATTTAACATCTAAATTCTGTAGTTAAATGTAAACTATTTTGTTATATTAAAAGGTTCACATAAATATGATGACTCGTATCTAATGAAATGAAGTAATTACAGTGTAACTTCTAACGAACTCTTGGATATTTTACTAAATTAAAACTCATAACTCATAATTTCTTAAAGGTATCCTAAAATCCCAACTGACTTATATACGGAAATTTCGGAAAGTTCTTCAAGTTGTCAAATAATTACTGCGTGTTCGAACGTGTTGGAACAAGTCTAACTTGTACAGGAAACTTTACTAACTAACCCGTAACTAATCGTTCCAACGACTTCCTATAGGCCTCTTGAGCCTAGGCACATATATCATTTGTTATTGTGTTTGTTTGTTTGTATGAAATATGTTGGTTCGGGGATAATAGAGGATGCAAAAGTGGTTCAACTTAGGGAGTTTGGGTACCGGGTGTAACAATACAAACAACCCGGTACTTGACTATCTGAGGCGCGTATGGCGCTACGGCTGGCTTAGAAAAAAAAACAGTCTACACAGCTAAAGGAAACAGACGCGGTCAGTTACGAGATGGGAGTAGATGAGTGGCAAATTTCACCTGCACTTCCTTGCTTTAGGATAAGCCATAAATAGCAGTCGTTAAACCTCGTCGGAGGCCTTAGGTTGAAAAAATTCCGACAGGATGTTGACTCTTATGTTCAGAAATCCACTCTGGGACGTGGTGCAGTAAGCTCCAGACCACTTATATAATAGTGAGAGACCCGTGCCAAGTGGACGTCAGATGGGTTGCTGCCACTTGATTGTTAAATCAAAATACATCATTTTAATTAATTGTCAAAAGCACTTTCAGATGGTAGAGTGTATTCAAAAAGAGTTTTTCAGTACTTCACAAAAAAAATCTGAAGTCTTTCAAGTACATTTTTAATAAGCTGTTAAAACATGAACATATAAATAAACCTACCATGAAACTGTACATATGACGACTTCTTTATAATAATGTGTTAAAAAGTTTAAACTCAATTCAACTTTCTAGCAGGACGTCAACGCAAATCAAGCACAACGTGGAGAATGCAATGCGGGCGCTGCGGAGAATGGAGCTGAGACCTTAGTGTAAGTGTGCACACGCGAAAACGTTACTGTCGCGTTTGCGTTAAGAATTTGATTTTCGACCTTATTCCTTTCAGGTAAAGATCTATCTGCCCAATTTTAACTCTGACGCAGTAGTAACGTTTGCGCGTTTACTGACTCACACTAAGGGCTCTGACTTCCGAGGAGCTCGCGTTGAGCGACGTTTCTTATAACCGATCTTTTACCAATAGCTTTTGTCGTGTTGGTCGGGTCTGAATAAATTTTCTTTAAACTTTCCTTGAGAGCAGCGATGTGACACCGAGTACGAACCTCTGATAAAGTAATTTGTTAAGTACTTGATGTGCACCAATCCGCATTTAGCTAGTACGTATACTTTGGAGTAAATTTCTCCCAATTCGGAGGTGAGACCTGTAATCTACAGTAGTACATAAAGAAAACAACGGGTTGCACTCCGGTAGTGTCGGCAGAAGTGAAAACTTAAACTCTATCGTTGTGCATTCTTGATATTTTGGAATGGTTAGGGAATAATTTCGCACGAATTGCTTTAATTATCAGTATTATTTTTCATCTAGTATTTTCCGTAGGTTTTCATCTAGTA
Source organism: Pyrgus malvae (assembly GCA_911387765.1). NCBI lineage: Eukaryota > Metazoa > Arthropoda > Insecta > Lepidoptera > Hesperiidae > Pyrgus > Pyrgus malvae. The sequence continues at coordinate 26,898,435 of OU426950.1, read as the reverse complement.
TTTTTATAAAGTACTCACTCATTTCCTTTCACTATTTCTTCGTCACTTTTTTCATTAGTAGATGCACTTTATTTAATGTCCATATTTTAAATACTTGATATAAATGAATTTTACAAGTATAGACAGTCGAGCCGTCATCAGCTGTCACCCCTCCGTGCATTCGATCAAGCCACGTATTCTGACGCGAGTTTCACATTTTTTACTCATACCAAAAAAATGCACAACGCCGCTAAAGAATTTTTCAATTCAAATCGTGAAAGAAAACTTTGCTTATTATTTTATGTGATTGTTAATATAGAGGAACCGTGACATAACATACCTTTTTAAAATAAACTTACGTTATTAGCTTTGAGCCTGGAGCTCCACTCGCGTGGACTACATGTTTCTTCCCATAAGAATGAGATATTTTCTTTGGGTAAAAAGTAGTCAATGTCACTCTTCAACCCTCCAATTATCTCATTACATTCGGTCAATCCGTTGCACCCTTGCGCAGGACAATCAAAAAACCAAAGACACTGTCATATTTATAAAATTTGTATAGATACAGATTTTTCAATCTATTCTTTCTTATTGTAAAGTTTTTAAGGGCGATAAACCACGAAATCTCACAGCTAAGAATCAACCTTAACTGCCACGGATACGCCATTCTTATACATAGCGCGCGTAACGGCGCGGTACAAAGACCTGTCGTTAGTCGAATAAAAAATCGTTACATCCCTATGTTTCGATGACGCGAGAACTTAATGCAGATGAAGCTTAACAACCGCGATGAGGAACAAACGCCCACGCTTCTGAAAATAGAACCACCCCCGCTTTCGGGGTGTATCAGGGGAGAATGTATGAGTATACTCTATTACGCTGTCAAACACATAGACACTGTCAGGAACATAGGTACTACGTTGTAACCTAAGTTTAAGACAGTGTAATACGATATCTATGTCATCATAATCTAAAAAGGATAATTTGGCATATGTAACCAGCGGTCGCACAAGACGCTGCCAACGACATCTCATCAATTGGCAAATATTCCATCATAATTTTAAAACTATACTTGCACTTTTTAAATTTGTTATTTTAAAACGTAAAACGTCATGGTTAGACCAAACACCATGCATACCTACTTCAGCTGTGAAGAAGTATTACTGTGTCTGCTGGTTTCCGGCCATATTTAATAAACGGCACGACTGTCATGCTACAGAATAACTGCCCAACTGCATACGATCTTACCATGAGGCCATAGTCTTTGTTTTGTGACCGAGTCTCCGTGGTCTCCGAGTCTGAGATACCGGGTCAAATAATCGATATGCACCTCTGACAAAAAAAATAATGTGCGCATTTAATGGCTGATCCACGGTGATGGAAAATATTGTGATTTATTTGTTTGAGTATGCTATAGAACACTGTAGTGGAAAAGACTAAGAGGTATCATGAACGTACTACGTTATAATCATTGAAGTAAATAAACATGAAAATTCAAACTTCCTCTTAAGTTTTCAAAAACTTCATTCACTTCTCTAAATTAAACTTTTTGTTAATATATAGTGACACAGTGACACAGCCACGAATAAATACGATAACAGCCGTACATTACGCTACTAGAACTTATTTTATTAGGGTTCCGTACCTGGAAAGGAAAAAACGGAACCCTTACAGGATCACTTTGTTGTCCTTTGGTCTGTCAAGACCCTTTTTCCCAGGCACGCGTGGAGATATCATGCTGGAACTTATGATATATCAAATACTCAGGTCTACTGTCCCTTGGAACTGTGAAAAAATTAAACTTCTAAGCCAGCACAATCAAAAAATACTGCCGTTTATGCCGCAACGCAAGGGAAACTGGCAAGGGAATCAAAACCTACAGGGTACTTCCCGTGAACTCAGAATCTTGAAATTTGGTACGAAGCTACGTCTTACAGCGTAGATACAGGAAACATTGCAAAAACCGTAAATTTTTAGTTACATCATGTATTAAAAATATTTAGGGAACCCTTGGTGCGCGAGTCCGACTCGCACTTGACCACTTTTTCTTACAGCGTACGCTACGATTTTACATCCGTTAGCATTGTTGAAACGTTGTTACAAGCGTTGTTGAAGCATCAAGGCTGTATTTGCTCTAATTTTGCTTTTGTAGATCGATTGCAGAACTAATAAGTATGTATTTTGAGGTTAAAGAGTGTGTGTGTGTGAAGTGAGCCTGTAAATGTTAGTTTACATGTTTGAACATGGACGCATAAATATAACGAACTTTTAATCACAAGTCACAACCTTTCACTATAGGATCCGGACACGATACGCAATGCCAATAACAGTGCATCTATGACAGAGACAGTCATATCGTCATCAGAAATAAGTGTTTAGTTTTTGCAGGAATTTCTCTATTTTATGGTTTATCGCGTATTCTAGATGGCATTTTCAGTTTCCACATATTTTTCTATCAAACGGGCTGTGTGCAATTCTGTTAAAATCGCAGGCATGAACAATAGAGTACGCGCTCAGAATAAAACCGCCCCGGCTGGGAACTGCGTGTTTGTGGAGCTTTATAAATGGAAATGTTATTTTACAGGCATGAATAGACATATCTATGTCAGGTTACAATTGTGACGCCACCTTATACATTATTTGATTGCTATTAAGGACAAGCTGTATAGTAACCGACCTGTATACTAATAGCCTGTCCACCAATCTGTACTTAGTGCACTTTACTTCTGAGATGTGATCTGTGTCCAGCAATGGGATATATAAAAGGTTGAAATAATAAGAAAAAGGTCCTGACAGAGACAGAAGGATAAATTAGAAAGAAGCGATCGTATAAGTGCTATTTTTATTCAGAGGTATCAAAAGTAAAAATAACCTGCCAATTGCGAGTCAGACGCGCACCAAGGGTTCCATAAAATATTTTTAATATATGATGTAACTGAAAAATGACGGTTTTCGCAATTTTTCATTTATCTGTGCTATAAGATGTTGCTTCGTACCAAATTTCATGATTCTGAGTTAACGGGAAGTACCCTGTAGGTTTTGATTCCCTTGCGGTGTCAAAAATTTGCGGAAACTTGCGGCATAAACGGCTGTATCTTTTGATTGCGCTTACTTAGAAGTTTGATTTTTACGCAGCTCCAAGGGACAGTAGACCTCAGTATTTGGTATAAATACCAATTTGATACCTCCACGCGTTCCTGAGAAAAAGGGTCTTGAGAGACGGACAGACGGACGAAGTAAGGACGAATAAAGTGATCCTATAAAGGTTCCGTTTTTTTCCTTCCGAGGTACGTAACCCTAAAAATTAATGATTCCTCACACATAAAGGCAAATATAAAGGCAACCACATATCAAGGCACAAGAAAGTGCTTGTAGTGGGCATTCATTAAAATGAAATGAAATATTCTTTATTCACTGTACGGTTCCCTTACAAACTCTAGTGAACGATATTGGTTTTGTTCTGTCTACTCTGGGTCTGCTCGCAGTTATTGTTCTACCATCCTATTTTCCAGGTATTTTTACTTTTCACATTTATTTGTCATCAATATGACATCGTTGCGCGGCACTGCCAATAACAGATGCAATAGATAAAGCCGTTTTATAAGCATTTCTTTATTTTTATACCGTATCTAGATGCTATTTTTAGTTTCCATATTTGTTTTTCGAACAGGCTGCGTGGAATTATGTTAAAATCGCAAGCATACACAAAAACTGTAAATATATGGTGTATATCACGCAATGATACTATCGACAGAGATTCCTCTAATTGTTACCTACACCAATCACATCACATCAGCACCAAAAAATGTATAATGCTCTAATAAGCTAACAAAATGATCATGAAAGTCCCGGCATACAGCGGCTTCACTGGAAGTATTCAAGCTGCATCTCGTTAGAGACTTTATTTATGGTTCGCGTGGGCGGAAAACTGCTGGCCTTACAATTTGTTCATCGTTAGAGAAAAGCGAAGAGCTATTGAGTTATGTAGACTCCAGCATCGAATCATAATGGTTTAAGAAGGCCTTAGAGCATCAAAGTTCTTAAAGACTCACCCTTCAGTAGAGACGGCATAGCGCCTCGCTTCGATACATAATTTTTGTTCTGATGCGGGGGAAGAACGCACACATTTTAATTTTGTTCACACACACACACATTCACAAATATACTTTCATCGCTACAGACGCATACATTTCTAAATATGTCAATTTCAATTAACAACGTCATTTTCTATGCACCGTCAACACTGACACCGACACACAGACACACTAGTTGTATAACTAGAAGGTACATTGTGCATGGACGTTGGGACCGTTCGCCCGTAAAGGCCACTCCTCTCTGACGGGTGTCATACCTTGATGGCAAGTACATTAAAACATTTTCCATACAAAAAGTTGTATAATATCACTGTAAAATCATCGCCTCACATTATCGCTTTCGCTGTCATCCTAAATATTTCCGCCGTCTTAAGTTAATATTGAGAAGGGACACTTCAAATTTAAGTTGGTAGACTACATAAACAAATCCGAAGTGTTTGCGTTCTTGCCCTGTTTGAAGCTTGGTCATTGACCCCACATTTTTCTTGGTTACTTTCAACGGTTTTCTTAATAGCTTTCAGAAAAGTATTTAAGTATTCTTACGGAATTTAGCTTTTTGTATATATTTTTCATAATTAACTAAAAACGACCATAGTTTATAAATATGCTTTAATCTTAAGGCGACATAATTGGAGAAAATTCTCCGACGTTCGTATTTCCATACAACTCTTTAGTTTTTGTGTTTTTGTTTTATATTATAGTTTTCCTCTGCGATACGCTAGCGAAAACGAAATGAACATGAGATACTCTCTGGGGATATCCGGGGCTGGGGATTTAATCTTTGTGATTAAAGCATGCTGAGAATTAAGCAAAAAAATACAATAATTATTAAAACTATACAGAATCAAAGACCGCAACCACTATCTTCAATGGTAGAACCTTCGGCTTAGCACCAATTTATTACGTAGCTTATCGTACGGAGATGAAATATGAAACACGTGTTTACAGCGTCGATATCAGCAGAGCAATGATATAAGTACGAACGTGGGATTTGTACCGCACTAAAATCCCTTCGGTGGCCTGCCGCTAGCTGGACGGATATCGGGTACCTACTTTTTTTTAAAAAGAGTGCTGCGGGAGTTTTTTCCGACGCATTTTTTCTCTCAGCTTGATTTTTATAGATAATGGTACGGAACCCTTCGTGCGTGAGTCCAACTCTCACTTGGACGGCTTTACTGTGCTAAATTCCAATTATTTCTTTTTACAATGTGTTCATAAACCGTAAAAATACGAGTATTTCAAAATGTGTTTGTACAGTGTAAATGTTGTAAGTGTCAAATTGTCAGTCACAAGTAAGAAACCATAGAATTTGTTCATGTTTTCTTTTATACTTACGTACGTTTGAAATGAAATGAAATGAAATATTCTTTATTCACTGTACGGTTCCTTAACAAACTCTTAGTGAACGTTATTTTTTTGTCCTGTCTGCTCTGGGTGCGCTTAGGCAATGCTGAGCTGAAGAAAAGAGCAGACGGAGAAAAACTTCAGCCCTGTTTTAAAATATGGTGTATACAATAGTTTCTTACAGAGTAGCTATGGGCCGATAAGGAACATACGTGACAGCTACCATTACCGCTACAGCTTTCATTACTTTTCAATTTTAAAAATGGTCGCGCCTATTCTCTTTCCAAACAGACCCTAGAACATCAAAATGTAAATACGAGAAATATCATTAGTGACTGAAAATCACAAACAGAAATATAATTTGCGGCACGTCAAAGTATATTTGCAAACAGAAACCTTAACATCTATCGTTAAATTCGACTTTACAAATATTGTCGGTTAATAAAAATAACCAGAGACAAGCGAATTTTGCGACTTAACAGTCTATGGAGTAGCCGCGGGGGAGCGTTGGCTGAAAATAGAACCTCACACCACCGATGCTAGAGTTGGCAACTACGAAAAATGTGTCGATAGATTTATGGCGTTGTGAAATAATTTTATCAATAGTTTCGGTGTCAGTGTTTATGAGCTATCTATTACAATATTTTTTGTGAAAGGATTAGTTAATAGATGGGTTATAGTTTAGGTGCCAATTGCCGTTCAAGTGCCGGCGCGCAATTACGTCTCCGCAGTTTGGTATTTATTTCTATTGTTTCACGTCAGTTGTTTCACGGTAAAGGATATCATTTTTATAATAATTATGATGTTATCCATAACCGTGCATACATGGGAGATATACAAAATTTCTTAAAAGTGTCGTGGGCCATATCCTAAATTCCTCTCAGAGAAAATAAAATAAATGTCCAATGTCCCCAGCAGGTTGAAAGATCCGAATATAGTCGTATATTACGGACACCACTATAATTTCTGATTTCAATTTTATCTTTCCAAGATAACTTTTAACCATTATATTCAACACATTAAAATTTCAGTTATAATAGTCAAATTTCGTTATGTTACATGTAATAAAATCTGCTAAATTTATGTGACAAAAAAACTTATTTGTCGAACCTTGGATGTTGGATTCCAACAAAATCATGTTGTAACTATCTTATGAAAAGGCGATTTCGTCAGAAAATATCATTTAGGTTAAGATTATGCAACTAGCTCAACTTATAGCTATAATATTAAAAGTGAAGTAACGGATATTTAAGTCAATTAAATTTTTGTGCTCAAAATACAAGTAAAAAATATTGTTGGTCAATGTTTAATAACGTACATCAATGTATTTCTTGCAAAATTTTCGAGTCATTAGTAATTACTAAATCTGAGATACTCCGTTTTGCAACTCTATTAAACTATTTACGATTAGCTTGCACAGCGATATTTAATTAAAGTAAAGTACTTAATATACCCATATTTGGTACTTAATTCATATTTGATCACAAGTCAATCGATGATCCTTGTGTAATAAATATTTATAAAGTGAAATGGAAATTTAGAGTAATGAAAAATTAAAACTTAATGTAACCCAAAATTATGGTCTAATTAAAAATGTTACAATTTGGGCTCCAATGATTTATATCCTTTTTAAATTTATACACAAAAGAAAAAAAAATGAAATTTCTAAACAACAATTTTATGTATCTTTCTTAACTAACTGTAATAACACTGTAAAATTAGTTGAATTTATTGATCTTGTGCCTTATTGTAAATAATTACTTTAATTTTATATTTTAAGACATATTTTAAGATACTTACTTTCATTGCATTTAAATAAAAATTGAAGATTAAAAAATAATAAATTATCGATATCGATTATCCATCACTAAAGATCCTATCGGGCATCCTTACGGTCATATTTCGCGAGCCTAGGGTTTCAGCGTTTCGTTACGCGAAATCGAATTGTACTATCCCTGAAAGTTTTACTTCTCTTTGTTATACGAGTATGTACCTCATTTGAGTGTGTTTAACCATGTTACGTCAAGCAATTATGTCTATTTCTTCTATATTAAATTTAAAATCACTTTTTGAGAATCCTTGCCAAACTTTTGCATTACCTTGAACTTTATTAGGTATGTTACTATAAAATAATTATAGTAAAGCATACGAGCAATAGCCGTGTCGAGGCGACCGGCTCAACGCAGCGATCCCAAATCTCTCATTTTCAGTCATGATGCTTCTCAATCCACACTTTTTCTTTGTTTTATTTTTTTTGAATGGAGTAGCAGACGAGCATGCAGGCCACGTGGTGTTAAGTGGTCGTTGCAGCCCATGGACATCTACATACAACCTCAAGCAAGCATAGGTAAGTCTTGTCTGAGGTCGTATGCAATTGCGCTGCTACGCTGGAGGCTGGTTGTCGCCTTATGTAAGTGTGGCCGGCAACTGCACCTTTCCACCGTAACACAATAGAATTGCTCACGGCAGAAGTGGGTGCAGCGGTGGTACTTCCCCGGGCGAACCATAATAGTTCTACCACCTACGAAAAGACCTTTTGTCTCACTTGGGTAACGTGATGGACTAATAGCGGCTAAAAACATCCACTAAAGTGGCATTTAGTTCGGCCTGGTTCAAAAGCCTCCGTAGTAGCAGCACAAGCTGCTACTACGGAGGCTTTTGTCTGTTACTGTCTTGCTTGCTGTTAGCCGTAGATGGGCTGCGGCGACCACTCATCACCACGTAAACTATTTTCCTGACTGATAAATTATTTAAAAACCGGCCAAGTACGAGTCGGACTCGGCACCGAGTGTTTTTTTTAATATATTATGATGTAACAAAAACTTTACGGTTTTCACAGTTTTTCCTTTATCTGTGCCATATGACGTTGCTTCGTACCAAATATCAAGATTCTGAGTTCACGTGAAGTACCCTGTAGGTTTTGATTACCTTGCGAGTGTCGAAAATTTGCGGCATAAACGGCTGTATCTTTTGATTGCTCTGGCTTAGAAGTTTAATTTTTTCACAGCTCCAAGTGACAGTAGAGAATGAGTGTTTGATATAAAGCCATCCAGCTTGATACCTCCACGCGTTCCTGAGACAACAAAGTGATCCTATAAGGGTTCCGTTTTTTTCCTTTCGAGGTACGAAACTCTAAAACCGTTATTTTTAAATAATTAAACATCGTTTATTGTTCGTACTGTAGTGATGTGATGATGCAATGAGATCAAAAGTTGAAAGCAAAGTAACAAAATGAAATAGTCATTGATCAGAATGGGTTAAAAACGACCTGAGAACCTAACTCATAACAACACAAGAGAACTCCCGGGGGATAATAAATAAAAGTATCATACAGTAAATGTTCTGGAGCAGATGCGTTTAATATTAATTTATATCGTGCTCATTCAATGTATCGAATCGCGCCTCGCTCTGTTACCCTATAACCTTTCCAGATGGTGGCGCGCTTTGAACGATTTATGTGCGATTTATTCTTAAATTCAAGACAATGTTTAATTTAAAAAATCTTTTTAAAATGTTGTAGCAATCGTTTGTTATGAACACTACCTCAAAGTCAGATTTAGTTTTAGTAATCTCCAAGCCTCCCCAATAAGGGGGAGAGAGTAATAAGCCCAGTAGTCGGACACAAAACGCAGTCAAAATTCAATAAAACATGACTACAACTTTTTCAAGTTCACGCCAAAACTCCCAAATTACCTTTATTATTAAATAGACTTCTATTCAAAATCATTTGCCAGTAATTTATCATTTTCAATGGAACAGTGTTAATAATGGTCACGTTCAATAAAATTCAAGTATCAGCCATTTTATTTTTAGAACTAAAGCAGTAGTCCATTATTACTTGATCTAAAAACAGAATATATATAATATTTCTGAAGAATTTTGAGTTTGTCCGTGGGCCGTGCTAACGACTTTGTAGATGACAGGCAGTTTATTATGGTGGAGTAATTGTTTTGAAAACTGTTTAGAATTTCTAGAAAACCACAGAGCAGGCGACCGCGCTAGACTTGCTATGTTGCAGACAACTATTAAACAAGTAAATGTCCTGTTTCTCGAATTTTAATATAAAAATCTCACAAAAAGATTCTTTCGGCTGGAAAGGTTGTGCGGAGCGAGGCGGGATTCTATACAACTTGAACGTGATATTAAAATACGGAAGTTTAATATTTTATCGATTTTATGGGTCCTTAAATCTGAATTACATATTCAGGACCAGGCGTTGTTTTATTTGTCTATTTTTATAATTTTACAATGTGTCTGGACTGAATTTAATATTTATTAAATACATGTCCATATATATAGTTAGTTACAGATCTCAACGATAATATACAGGTACTTTGGATCCGCACTACTCTTGTGCTAAGAGTAATCCAAAGTACCTGTATATTTTTTAAGTGACGAAGAAATTGTGAAAGAAAATGAGTGAGTTCTTTATAAAAATACTAGATGAAAACCTACTGAAAATACTAGATGAAAAATAATAGTGATAATAAAAGCAATTCGTGCGAAATTATTCCCTAACCATTCAAAAATATCAAAAATGCACAACGTTAATGTTCTATTTTTCACTTCTACCGGCACTACCGGAGTGCAACCCGTTTTTTTTAAATTATCTTGCATATTGTTGTATGTAAGAAAAGGTCCCCAAAAATCAAATCAAGCCCAGGACTGTTATCAGAATTAGGAGCGTTAAGATCACAATTGCGCTCCATAAGTGGTCGAAAGCTTTTGGATTCCTAATCGTTTTAAATAAATCTGTAGGGAAAACTTACAGCAAGTTAGAAAGGAGGCTCGATACATATTTAATGAGCACGATATTCCATCGCGTCTGCTCCAGTTTGAAAGCATTATCGTTTTTCTCACAATGCGTAATAAATCTTGAACGATATTGAATTTATTTATACAATTTAACTGCCAGCGGTTTTGCATTAATATAGAGTCGTCGTCAATGTCATTCGATAGCATTACTCATTTTTAAAATTGCCTAAAAAATATTTGTGAACTGATTGGAATAAAACAAACGCTAATTTATCTCAAACATGGCTGCAACCCTTTTTGCGTCCCACTGCTGGGCACGGGTCACTCCCCCTTATTGGGGAGGCCTGGAGCTTACTCCACCACGCTGCTCCAATGCGGGTTGGTGGAGAAATTGTATCTCAAGCATATCAAAGTAGAACCTGCAACAAAACACATTTAAGCTTTTAAGTAGTAATAAGTATATTTTACAAAGAAACAGGTACAAATGAAAAGATATAAACGTTGTTTTGGAAATATCTACCTTTTTCAGTGTATTGCAAAAGCAACAATATTTATGATCTTATCATTTCTATATCACAGTAACATAGACAAAGTGGAGATAATTGTACTCATGTACATACGTACGTGTAACGAGGCGAATGGGGTTAAAGTAGATCGCAGTATACGGAAACATCAAAAACAGACAAATGATATTTTTATTAACAAAATGAGGCCTTCAATTGATATCATCTCAATAAGCACAGCCTTGAATACCGAATGACGCATGTCCCTGACGTCAGAGGGCACGACGCGTGACGTCACAACCCCCCGGGGACCCCGTACTGCGTAGAAACGAAATTGTAAGATTACCCCATTACGAATGATAATGGATTCTACCGCTCAGTGAATAAGCTGTACTTTAGATTGACAGCCCTGCTTTAAGCACGGTTAGTTAGGCTAGGACGCAGTTGGCGAAATGATTTTGAATTAAACGCCGTAATAATGCGCCTTACTTTATAGTCTGATAGGCTTTGGTAAAAGCTGGAAGCTTGTTGGAAATGTATGTGACAAAATTGAATCGCCATTTTTCATTGCGTTGTAATTGTGGGTTTAGTGTGAAGTAGAAGTGTTTGCCGATGTGTTCACAGAAAATGTATTTACTTTTCTTGAAAAGTACGAGTTATTCGTTTATTTTAAAAGAACTAACAGGCGCGCAGACGATCGTACAGGCCCCATAACTCATACTCGTAGTGATTGCTGCAATTCATGTACATTTACAATCAGCCTTGTTTTGGTTTTATGCTGTAACACTATCTGGAGGCTGGTGTTATTCTCTTGTGACTGTGATCAGAAACCACACCTTTCTAACTTTACAGATGAAATTGCTATAATAATTTTCAGGTTGAATGATGTACATTTCACAACCGAGGCAATTATTACCGTACGTTTACAGTATGTTACTCGCTCTATTTTACAAGGGATATATCCTTAACAATTTAGTCTAAACAAAATAGAGTCACAGTCGTATCATCATCAATATTTTCTTTCGAAAGTTACAGTCTTTTCCAACCATCTTGCTACGTATCTTTGCTACGAGCTATGCTACGAGCCTCTTATATGTGCGCACAGCGTTGCTACGCGGCTACGAGTTACAAAGGAAGTTCGCGAGAATCGTCCTTTGTAGTATTGTGGAGTCCTTTGAAGTTGCGCAGACAAGAGATTTTCGTAATCTTTGAAAGCTTCCGGAGGAATCTGATACCTTCCGAGTTATAAGAGGTTGTTCTTTGTAACCGGACCGTAGTGATTGTTATAGAAATTGTATGTCCGGGCCTTTTCCAAGTAGTGGAAATATGTGTGTTATTCTAAAATAAGACACCTATTTAGTTTTTATTCTAAAATAATTAAAATTAAAAAAAAAGTGTTGCATTTTTGCGTAGCGGACTCCATTCAATTTTCCACACTATATAAACCACGGAAGATAAAATAACATGTGATACAAAAGAATTTAGGAATTATATCATTTGATGTAGAAGGTAATTTTTACCAGGAGAAAATAACTTGCGCAAGTTGAGATAAAATTTTAATATTACCAAGAAAACATGACATTTCTCTGAAAGCTGCACTATCAGCGTCAAACGCTGTTTCTTGGTAAATCCATCCGCTTTAAAGGCATTGAGGTCCGGTCGTTGAAACAGCTCGGGAAAAGATTTAAAATAAATACTAAAATAGCGCTGAGCATTTTCACATGAAGAAGAATATTTTTATTTTTCATTAAAAAGATGACACCATCTTGAGCAACAGTAATTAATTGTTTGTGGTTATATTTTTATTTTTAATCTTTATGTTTCTGACTTGGTGGATCAAAAAGTGTTAGATAGTTCAAGATAGTTTTAAAAGTCATTACCATTAGTATAAAAAAGTATCATAGTCAAGTACTGAACATTTTTTTACCGTTTGAGGTCCGTTTTATTTTAACTTATATTTATAAATATTTTGTAAAATCTTGGGCTACTTTATAATGTCAGTCAATGTTTCCTTTCATTCTAAATGGACAAACTACTAACAGGTATCGTTTATCTTTAATATTTGACATTCACAGGGACTTTTAAAGAATAAAAGGTACAAAATTTCTAAAAGAAGAAAAATGGTTTCTAAAAATTACGTAGTGTCAAACGCAATATGCTACTCGGACAACAGAATTGTTTGCAAGCAAGTCTATTGTTATAAAAATGTATTTTTAGATTTTCATCTATATCCGAACGCCCACTGATACGCCGGTGTTCATAATAGCAGTGTTTACATACATAAAAACGACGCCGTTCACCCTCCATTCACTAACGTAAGCACCTGACTCCCTAGTACCCTCCGTCTCGCTCGCACGTATAGGTCTCGTACATCCCTCTCTGTCCCCCCGCCTACGCACGTATTCACGCCTACGCTCGCCTTCATTGAGCTGTAGGGATGTGCCTACTTGCTCGACAGATTGCTTCTTACGACACATTTTTTGTTCAAATTCTGAACAAACGTTTCGGAGATTAGGACGAGACGTTTGATCAATATTATTTTTTGTTGAAGTTGCAATTGATTACGGATGTGGAGAAATAACCATGTATAATTAATGATTAAATATCAAATATATTAGTTATCAATCAACCTTAGAAAGATATCGGAAAAATCAATTAGGAATATGATCACGCTAGTTCTTGATTGATTTTGCTAACAGAAGACTTAATAACTGCCGATATGAGAAAGATGCATAAACATATATTTTATTTCAGTTGACTTCTATTTTAAGCATCGACAGCCGTCAGGCTTAACATGAATAGGTAGGCAATATCTTCTTCAGGATCCGTATCTGAGTTGGGCAAGAACATTTTGAATGGGCGGGAACGTTCACACAGTCACCACTGAACTGTAAATCAAACAACACGCGCTGCGACACGACACTGTAGTTGTTGTTGGGGACTACACTTGGCCAGCATGGTGGAAAAAAGTTCAAATCTAGCCTACTCCGTCTCAATTACGATAGAGACCTGTGACCAGCTCTGGGATGCTAAAGGAATGTATAAAAAAGGATTAGGACAACGTATGATTTCTGATAGGTTATAGCAAAGGATAATTAGGAGATCTTGACTGCAGCCACTAAATAATGATACTCTTACTGTCACCCGTCAAGCTCATAAATAAAAGAGGTATTCTAGTTCCTTCTAAACTTATTTATGAAATGTAAAGTGCTGAATATTTTTCTTTGTTATTGCAGCGAGCAGGGGTACAATGGATGCTATTCAATTTCTGAGCATTCACGACAAATACAAATTTAAGAAAGAAGACCTTTTGTGCTTCCTATTTTTAAGTCTAGAACCCATTTGTCTTTTTATTTCTTCTTGTCATCCCATATTTTTAACACGCTTTTATTAGCTTCAAATGTACTCGTATGTTTGTGAGTTTGTTTGTAACTCTCCTTTGGACTCGATTTTGACCTCTCAACGGACATTTGTTTTCAACGGACTATTTTTAACACGCTTTTATTAGCTTCAAATGTACTCGTATGTTTGTGAGTTTGTTTGTAACTCTCCTTTGGACTCGATTTTGACCTCTCAACGGACATTTGTTTTCAACGGACTATTTTTAACACGCTTTTATTAGCTTCAAATATTCTCGTATGTTTGTGAGTTTGTTTGTAACTCTCCTTTGGACTCGATTTTGACCCTTCAACGGACATTTTTTTTCAACGGACTATTTTTAACACGCTTTTATTAGCTTCAAATATTCTCGTATGTTTGTGAGTTTGTTTGTAACTCTCCTTTGGACTCAATTTTGACCCTTCAACGGACATTTTTTCAATTTAATTCAGACTTTGGACACTTCATCAAAACTGAATTATTGAAGCTCATCAAACTAAAAAAGTGAAAAAAGTGTGAGTTGTTCGATATACGAAAAATATGGCACAGAGCGCCCCACGCTTTTTTCACAATAATAATAGTTTTTATATTATTATTTTCTGCTTACATTAAGTATAATTATTCACTTTTTTAGTTTGATGTGCTTCAAAAACGTACCGCAACACGTTTTTGAAGCCGCCGTCTGCCTTTTTGTTCGGTTTATCTATAAAAAAGCTTTCCGATATAAAAGGCTACGTCAATTCTGGCATTTACATTACACACGAGTAACTTATAACGTACCGAGAGTGGGAAGAAATGGTCACTATCTATACTAATATTATAAAGAGAAAAGCTTTGTATTTTTGTATGTTTGTAATGAATAAACTCAAAAACTACTGTTCCGATTTCAAAAATTCTTTCATTATTAGAAAGCTACATTCACCCTGAGTAACTTAGGCAACTTTTTGAAAATTCTTAATTCCTAAGTGAAAACGAGCAATAGGGTCAACGCGGTTGAAGCAACTGGCTAATCGTCTATGATTTTAATATAGCAATGAAGCCTGGAATAGCACATAGGCTATTTTTTATCCTACGGGGACCCATTAAACGACTCCACGCGGCCGAAGCCGCTGGCGGAAGGCTAGTCTGTAATAATTATGCTTTGCTACTATGAGGAGCGAGTATGTTTAACTTTGAGTGCTTTACCGACAGATATAGATTGCAGTGCTGCAATGATATCAAGTTCTACAAGTTTTGCCGTTCTACTACATCGTGAATTATGATTTGTTGGACTTTAGTTATAGAAATGTATTTATGTAGTATTGATTATTTATTTATAGTACTTGGTTGTTTGGTCAGCCTTTCGCTCTTCCGGGTTCTTCGGGCCTTGGTGCTTTCGGGCTATAGTGTCTCATACGATCAGCTGTCACGCGTGCCCATTATGGACCCATGGCCATACTGTTATCTCAAATATATAGGTACTATTTTAAAAAAGAGTGCTGCTGGGAGTTTTTTTGCGCCGCCTTTTTTCTCTTAGCTCAACATCTAGCCCTATAGGCGATGACCGGGAAAAAATTTCATTCATTAAGCGAATATTTTGTATTCCTAATATGAAATAAATATTTTTGATTTGATTTGACTTGGAAAGTATGGAAACAGGGCATTTCTTTATAATTTTGTGAGGTATAGAAGATTACCAATTAGACTAGCACGGTTGATTCTAGTGCTTAGGAAACTAGAGGTTTATTGTAATAACACTACACTTTCTATTGCGATCAATTGTTTGGGTTGCTTAAAGTTCAGCAGAATAGGCGATGTGATCATCAGCATCCGGAGTAGCAGTACGAGGACAACTGTATACGACCTCTGGAAATAAGGCCTGCTAAAGATTGTGCGTACATGATGAGTTTCATTAAAAAAAAGGATGTGATCTAAAATAGTCCCATTGAAACCAAAATTCCCTTTACTCAAGTAGCAAGAACTATCTCCTTTTAAATGGCGACGTTACAGTGAATAAATAAACTTCCAAGTTACCATTCGCAGATGCTCAAGCTTGTCAAAAGAAATGGACAATAGCCTTTGCGATACTTTGAAAGCTTTCGTTGAAAATACCCTTGAACCCTCTTTGGATTCTGTATTTGTCTTTACAAATTCCAAACGGGTTCTACGAGGAACCTGTCACTTTCACAAGTGTTGAGTTTTCAGAGATTTGCAGTTTAAATAGACCGTGTTTGTCTTTTGGACGGCATTGCACACAATGTTTGTGCAGAGGTTTTAACATTTTAAAATTATGTCTTACAGTACATTAAGACGGGTTACACTCTTATATCACTATCAGACTACCTGTAATAGGACTAAAGAATATAGACCTATTATATTATTAAATTTAAAATATACGTCCTTTTAGCGTCCCTGGTATTACAGCTCAATACGCGGAGGTGTGCACAAATCCTTGGGTTGTACATTTGACAACAACGTTTTTTGCGTCCCATTAAAACTTACCCGCTAAAGCTCACTCCAGCAATCTGCTCATATGCGGGTTGTACTGTGTAAAACCGATAACTCGTAAGATTTACGAAATCTATTCTACGTATTTGGCTTCATTATTAACATCTACCTAGTATATGGAAACGAAAAATAACTTAAATTTTCATTAACACCTCGGCTATTAGTTATAATAAAATTTGTTTTGGAAATAGCCTGTCATTAATTTTTGTACCTATAACTACAGTAGCAATGAATATAATTCATCACGTATTCTTCCTCTTCCACATTTCAGCACAAAGTCACAATCGTTGGTCATCACAATACAAAGATCGCTTCTACATTTACATACGTTCACTGTGCAGTGAAAAGAATGGTCACAATGGGAATATTAGGTGATTCGATGCATGCAGTAATAGCCAGAGGGAAAGCGCAGTTAGATAATAAGTTTTAGTACTAAAACGTTACCCAAGAATTGCGTACGTTCTTAAAGTACGTACCTACTTAAAGGACATTTTTTTTAAATATAGTGTAGCGACCTCACGCTACTCATCAAGAGATGGCGCTACGGGTATTCCTGAATCACGCTATCGAAGTTTTCGGAATATCCTACCATATATACAAGCTCCGAATTGAGTCAATTGGAGCGCGGCCGCTCCCCGGGCATGACCACCTCGCCCGGTGGGAGATCTCCCTTTGCCAAACTGGTGACCCCGGACAAGAATACGTCCCTTCTGACCTTCATCAGTCGCACCTTCACTCCCTGGATGGACTGCAGCATCACTTCACCAGCTCGTCAGAGTCATCGCAGCGCATCGTGATAACGCTTCCTGATCCTGATCCAGCTACCTCCTGCGAAGTCGTGGACGGCTCGAGTACCCACTCCACTCGCCTCCACATTCCAACCTACCCTCACATCTCGACTCACCGAAGATAGAGGGCATCTCCACACTTCGCTACACCCTCACATCCCGACTCACCGTGGACAGAGGGCGACACAAGGTCTGCACCCTCACATCTCGGCTCACCGCAGATAGAGGGCATTCAAGGCGCTTGTAAGCGAAGATTACTCAAGCATGGATAGAATTTATCGACCTCCGGTCTGAGCAGGGGGTGATGTAGCGACCTTACGCTACTCATCAAGAGATGGCGCTACGGGTATTCCTAAATCAAACTATCGAAGTTTTCGGAATATCCTACCATATATACAAGCTCCGAATTGAGTCAGTTGGAGCGCGGCCGCTCCCCGGGCATGACCACCTCGCCCGGTGGGAGATCTCCCTTTGCCAAAATAGCATAGGAACTTTCTCTTTCTAAGCTTTTAGTAGGTTAATCTTGAAAAACCTTTCTTTTCCAAAGTTTTACCGGGAAAGTACCACGCCTGTATCCTTTTCTGCCCTGAAATTATATTGAGTTTCGGTAGTAAAGTTCTGATGTCAGCCAGATTCACTTGAGGGGACAATCAGCGTCCAGAGTAAAAGTGAGGTTGTGTGTGGATTTCCATATACTGCAGCGACCTAAGAGGCACCGTCCGTGGTTTGAATATTTGCTTGTTGGTTGTCAAACTTTTACTGAAAAACACAAATGCATTGTTTTTTGGTAGACACTTCTTCAGTAGAACTAACGCAAATAAGTTCTACTTCAAAAACGGATGCGACGCTTTGTCTTATACCTATTACATTGCATTTAATAGTACATTGTTGTATGTATCAACTTACTTCGGGACTTGTTCAAAGTTTAGCAGAACTCGAGCAAATTGTACTGCGGGAGCTGAGGTTTACCTGTGAGACACACGGGCGGGTAGTTGTATTGAAATTGTTGAATTGAATCTTAGTTCTGTGAAGAGGAAGAATGTATTACTATAGATATTCTATTTCGGGAAGTCCGCTTGACTCTACTTGTAGTAGTGATGTGTGCAAGTACGCTTGTATAAGTAGTTTTTTTTAATCGTCAGCAGAGGAAATCTGATCATCTCTGTCATTAACAAAAAAACCTTTAGACCTTACTCACACTGTGTTTGTTGTTTTCAAACCGCCCATAAGGCCTCCGACAATGTTTAGTGATTGTTATATATATATGGCTAACAACCGATAGCGACGGCTTAACGTACCCAAGAACGGAAATGCTTATGAAATTTGCCACTAAAGCAGTCACCCATACCCTTGGCTGCAACCCTTTTTTGCGTCCCACTGCTGGGCACGGGTCTCTCCCCCTTATTGGGGAGGCCTGGAGCTTACTCCACCACGCTGCTCCAATGCGGGTTGGTGGAGTTGCGGGGTTAGTGGCCAACCCGCTGTCGGATGTTTTCAAACCGCCCATAAGGCCTCCGACAAGGTTTAACGACTGTTATCTATCGACAACAACCGGGACCGACGGCTTAACGTGCCCTCCGAAGCACGGAAACGCGCATGAAATTTTTTTGCCACTAGCGGTCACCCATCTCACACCCGACCGCGCCCGTTTGGCTTAGCTGCATAGACCGCTTGCGTTCTACGCTAGCCGCCGAGCCATGCGCGCTTCACCATACCCTTAGCTGCGTAGAAATGTTGTGTATTATGGCCCAAATCCTTCTCCATTCTGACAGAAAACTACCCTGCACTAGGGCATTAAAAATAGTTTTAAAAGATATGTTTAACATTATTTTTACTTTTAAAGATAAAGGTCACTGAAACTAAATATCTCGCCAACAATACGGCTCTTTTTTTTCAACTTTTTTTTATGTCCCACTGCTGGGCACAGGTCTCCTTCTCACAAGTGAGAGGGATTTAGGCCATAGTCAACCACGCGGGCCAAGTGCGGATTGGTGGACGTCATGCTTTCGAGAAATTATGAATTTCTCTCAGGCATGCGCGGCGATGTAGAACATCGTAATCAATTAAATATCACGATATTTTCCATCACCGTGGAGCAGCGATAAATGCGCACATTACAAATTTATTTGTTAGAGGTGCGTGCCGAGGTTTTGAACCCGGGATCGGTCGTGTAGAAGACCGTGAATTTTACCACTCGGCCATCGCTGCCACGGGTCTTATATTATACCTGAACGTAACAAATAAATGTTAACTTTGTAATCGTTTATTTGAGCTATAGTAGAGAAGTTATAAAGCTTGTGTACTTGTATGTCGGCTCGCCCACACGGTAACTTAGTTCGGCCTCAAGTGAAAATGCAACTACGCCGTACAAAACTGATATAACACAACCGCGAAACAGTTAGAACACTCGTCTCTCACTCACATAGATACTAAGGATTTCATTAAATACAAAGATTTCTATAATATAGAAATTGAAATCACTTCTATATAATAAATTAGCCTTCCGCATACGACTTCGCCCGCGTGGACCCATTTACTGGGTCCCCGTAGGATAGAAAATAGCCTATGTGCTATTCCAGGCTTCATTGCTATATTAAAATCATAGGCGTTTAGCCAGTTGCTTAAACCGCGTTGACCCTGTTACCCATTTTCACGTAGGAATGAAGCGTTTTTCCGCGGTAAAAAGTAGCCTATGTTACTCAGTGTGAATTTAGCTTTCTAATGAAGAAAGAATTTTTGAAACCAGAACAGTAGTTTTTGAGTTTATTCATTACAAACATACAAAAATACAAATATTTCCTCTTTATAATATTAGTATAGATTATTTTAGATAGTCGGGCCCATAGTTAAATAGAGGAACTTTCGTTCTTAATGGGCACCGACTCCAAAATAGTTTATAGACTCCTAACATAAGCAATAAAAAGTATTATATGACAATTACTTATCAATTTAATTCTGTGTATACTGATGCTCCAATGCTACCTAGGTAGGAGATATAGTTATGTTACAAGATAGAACCTTGTGGCAAAACCGCTTCCGGATGTTTTAAACTACCCATAAAGCCTTTGACAATGTTTAACAATGCTATCTATCGTAATAAACTGATATAAATAACGGGGCGGACACCTCTTAAAGTGCAGACCACGTTTAGGTTAACTGGGAGAAGGATGCATCCCGCGAGGTGGCATAAGGAGGAAGCATTAGGATTTGAAGACTGGGCTCAGTGGCGCGCCTTGCATGAGACTTATGTCCAGCAGTGTACAAATAAAGATAGAAGATCAAGAGAAAGAGAGAAGTAGTCTCAGAAAATTTAATGATAGCGATCTTTTTTTTTAATATAGCAGCAGACGAGCATGCAGGCCACGTGGTGTTAAATGGTCGCTGCAGCCCATGTACATCTGCACTCAACCTCAAGCAAGCATAGGTAAGTCTTGTCTGAGGTCGTATGCAGTTGCGCTGCTACACCGGAGGCTGGTGGTCGCCTCATGTAAGTGTGGCCGGCAACTGCACCTTTCCACCGAAACACAATAGAATTGGTTCACGGCAGAAGTGGGTGCAGCGGTGGTACTTGCCCGGGCGAACCATAATAGTTCTACCACCTACACATCTATCGTAATAAATTCCTTTTCAATATTGTTTCTTCCAATAATCTATAACCAAAATCCATCCTAGATTTATGTCTAAGGTCAAGGTGAAACCTGAAAGTAAATGTCACAATAAAGGCCCGTAGCTCCTCCAATTATGTAAATGCCCGTAACGATATAGTACCCGGGTGACGGCCGTGTCACCCGGCGCCGTTAATTGAATACCGTCTTTTGTTTGTCCGGACCGATTTGCATACCCGGCTCTACTTGTCATGTCCCAGGTTTAAATGATTACGCCAGAGAGGTTATGTAAATGCCAAGTATTCTCGGTGTGGTTTACGAATTTTCTATTCATTTCGACGACCCGCATCGCGCAATGGTGTCCCGGGTTCGAAACAGAATATGAATGATGAGTTTAAATTTCTGTTCTCGGTCTGGGTGTTTTGGTTTCTGTCTTTGTATGTGTCCATGGTATCCACGACACAGGGTATTAATTACCTTACTGTGGGGCTATGAGTGTGTAACGTTTATTTCCATTTGAATGTATTGTTTGTATTTATCGAGTTGTTCCTTGGATAAGGGTATTTCTGGATACGTATATGAATTGTACGTTTATTTCCAAAATAGCTGTATACAGATAAACGAACTCTGCACGCTGGCAGCTAAAATACATTTTCAATACTTTTTCATATATTTGACAACCCATTTGGCCTTATAGACCATTTCAAAGTGTCCATCAAAACCATGCGTACAAATCCAACCAAAGATCAGGCAGATCGAGTGGTTGTGATTCAATCGCTCAGTGTTTGTGTGTCCATGGTACTACCAATGACACAACAAGTGTTGAAGTCCCTAGTGTAGTGCTTACAATGAAAAAACTATGTTTCTATAAAAAAAATATTTACTTTTTTTATCTATAAATGTATATAAGCTGAAGTACCAACATTTAAAAATCCGTAATTAATAATGTTTCACACTATGAGTGTAAATAAATAAAGTCAATAATTTTATCTAACTACTAATTATATATTACAACTACTTATATTATAAAGAGGAAAGATTTGTATTTTTGTATGTTTATAATGAATAAACTTAAAAACTACTGTTCCGATTTCAAAAACTCTTTCATCATTAGCATATATATTACATATACCCTGAGTAACATAGGCTACTTTTTACGTTTGAAAATACTTCATTCCTACGTGAAAACGGGTAAGAGGGTCAACGCGGTTGAAGCAACTGGCTAAACACCTATGATTTTAATATAGCAATGAAGCCTGGAATAGCACATAGGCCATTTTTTATCCTAACCATTTAAACGGGCCATTAAATGGGGCCACGCGGGCGAAGCCGCTGGAGGAAGGAAATATATTTGTAAACTCCCTATGTTGCATATTTTACATACACCAACTAAAATCATGTGCGCTCATCGATTTCACCACACTCCAGGTAACCCAGTACACTAATTCCACCTCACCTGGTAACCCGTTTAGCAGCTCAATCGATACTGCAAGCCGGAAGCGATGCTTGCAACCTTTGACCTCCGACCTAGACCGTGACCCCCGGCATTTGTACCCACCGCGACCACCCGCTACCACCCGCCACCACCCGCGCCCGAAATACCAAAGTTCGACCTTCACGGCCAGCTCGTTTTCAAATTTTTACGAGGTTTATACAACGAAGTAAAAATAATTTTGTAAAACGCCTCGCGCAATTGATACGTAAATCTACAAAGTGAATGAAAGTGAACGTTGACGCGAATTTAATTTGTGACCGCTATTTCCAAAATTTGACGAATGTTGACTCTAACATTAAAAATGTTACATAGGTCTAATAGAAAGTGATCCACAGAGTTTAATAATGTCAGATGCTGTTATAAATCGTTTAGGGGATCGATTGTGGTATATAATATGTATTATTTGTGTGTTCATATCGCGTCAATGTGTCAATATATGTTGAAAAACAATTGTCTTCATTTCCACCGATCTGCACTAGAGCAGTGTGCTGGAATAAACTTAAGGTCTGGAGTATACCCCAAATAATTTATATCTATACTTACAATTAATTTTTTGACGTGATAACGTCTTTAAAATCGTTTTAGTCGGGTGACATGTTCAGAAACTTGTGTCACACCAAAACCTCACGAGCGCGATCGCAGGTATAACGAGAGAGAGACGGACCGATCTCCCGTCTCATCTCGAGCGCTGCCAGTCATTCCGTGAAACTTGTCACGCGGAATCCTCACGAGCGGAGGCTGGCATAGCGTTCGAGTGAGTGGACTGATCTTCCGTCTCTCTCACTCTAGCGGCATACAAACGAATGGAGATTTTCTCGTGCGGACGTTATCACGTAAACATCTCGATCGTAAACCTACTTTACAAACAATTTGCCGTTTTTATTTTATTTTATTTATTTTTTATCGTTATTTAATGAAACTTAATTTCTGAAATACAGTTAATACCCACTTTATAGAAAAGAAAAAAAAATTATTTCATAATAGGAATACAAAATATTCGCTTAGTGAATATAATTTTTTCCCGGTCATATAATATCTATTTATCTTTTATAAACGTTACACACTCATAGCCCCACAGTTAGCTAATTAATACCCTGTGTCGTGAGTGCCATGGACACATACAAAGACAGGAACACAAACACCCAGACTGAGAACAGAAATTTAAACTCATCATTCAAATTTATGTTTTGCCGGTAATCGAACCCGGGACCCCTCGATTGGCAGTCCGGCATGGTACCCATTGCGCCACCATGAAGACCATGACGTCCCATGGAGAAATGGAGATTGTGTCTATTTTCCGATTCTATGACGTTGATCATTCAATAAAACTTGTTAAAGACCGCATTATTGCTTTGGTTTTAACGACAATACATACTAAAGGCATTTTAAAATCTTCTATCTTCTTCTAATGTTTCAGTAAATCCATACTTTTTAGCAATCATGTGGGAAAAGCAAAATGTTTGTTACGTGTAAGTACTCTCGACTTTCCAATTATACTTTCATGGAAATGCAAAAATTACAAAAGAGAAATACCAGAGTTCAGAGACCGCCCGCCCCGTGACCACCCCCGGCTGGAATTCATTTGTGTCGCATTTAGTATTCCATTGAGAACTTGTAGTGATGTGCTAGTGTGGAATGAGTTTAGTTATCGATACTTTGCTTCATATTTTAATTAAAAAAACTCTGGGGTACATCCTTGGGGTATAGGCGTAAACCATGTGCCGTGTACCTTTTCTCACTGGCTTGAATAGTTGGGGAGGGCTAGGAGACTCAAGTCAAGCTAATTTGTTTGTTAACAGAACACTTATAATATCAATTTGACTCTTTAAAACATTTGAGATCACAGATCACAGAGACAATATGAAGCGGTTATCATACTTGACGGTTTATTGATTTGCTTAAGTGTACCGACATCAAACGCGACATATGTAAATCAGTTCCAACCCTGTCATCGCTTACGCAAACATGTCTGTTCCTGGGTCGTCGTTACATGCAAAATATCCTCAAAGCAAATAAAAAGCTAGCCTTCCTTTATATAACCTTGTATACTTATTCTAATTCTAAAGTATTTTAATAGGCATAATGTTTGGTTGAAAAGGGCTTATACACAAGACTAAGTATAAGTTGCCAAAAACTTAGTCCATGCGGGTAAAGAATAAGTTGTCTGATTATTTGATATTGATTTGCCTAAGTGTAGTCGTACCCATATCAAACGAGGCCTGTGTAAACCCGCCAGAATATCTGTTCGAGGATCAGCGGAACATGCAAAACATCCTTGAAGAGGTTATCTTTTTAACACGCTTTTTTGTAACTAGTGTTGGGCAGAGCTCGGGAAATTACAAAGTATCTTCGCGTCCAGAATACCTCAGTGCCTGAAGTCGAAAGTTTTCGAACAGTGTGTGTTGCCAGTGATGACCTACGGCGGCGCTGAGACGTGGTCCTTTACAAGTAGCCTTTTCATTAAGCTCAAGATCGCTCATCAAAAGATGGAGAGAGCTATGCTTGGTTTTTCTCTACGCGACAGAATCCGTAACGATGAAATCTGTACACGAAAGAAGTTTAACGACATAGCTCCCAAAATTTGCAAGCTGAAGTGGCGTTGGGCTGGCCATATAGCTAGGAGGACCGACAATTGATGGGGAAGAAAGGTCCTCGAATGGCGACCACGTCTCGGCAAAAGTACAGGCCGCCCTCCAACCAGATGGACTGATGACCTAAAGAAGACAACGAAAAGTAGCTGGATTCAGAATGCGCAATACCGGGTGGAGTGGCGAACATTAGGCCTACTTAGGAGGCCTACGTCCAGCAGTGGACAATAAAAGGCTGAAATGATGATGATGAACTTAGTACAAATTTCTAAAGCCTGCCCAATTTTATTAATTTTAATTCAATTGAAAGGGATTTAAATTAAACCTATGACACCAAGAAAATGCAAATGCGTTAATCTAATAATAATCGTTTTTGTAGGTGGTAGAACTATTAGGTTCGCCCGGGGAAGTACCTACCTACAGCTGCACCCACTTCTGCCGTGAACCAATTCTATTGTTTCGGTGGAAAGGCGCAGTTGCCGGCCACACTTACATGACGCGACCATCAGCCTCCGGAGTATCAGCGCAACTGCATGCGACCTCACACAAGACTTACCTATGCTTGCTTGAGCTTGTATGTAGATGTCCATGGGCTGCAGCGAACACTTAACACCACGTGGCCTGCATGCTCGTCTGCTACTCCATTAACTCCATTCAATTAAAACAAAATCTATGCGGCGTAGGTATGTATTTTACACGTTTTTATTAGCTTCACCTGTATGTTTGTATGTTTGTATGTTTGTAACCGACTTCTTTGGGCGCGATTTTGACCCACTTTAAACGGCCAGATTTCGTTCAAACTTTGTAGATTTATTGAGGACCGATGACAATACAATAATCTCATAACTTTATGTTAAAGTCGTAACTAGGATCATCAGGATAAAATAAAATATACGAGGGGCGGCTGATAAGTTCGTGGCCTAAGGTACTTTAACACGTCTAAGCGTCTGGTTAACTTGAAAATTTGCATAGGGGTCAAGGGCCGATGATAATGCAATAATTTGAGAATAAAAATCCAACTAAAAAATTAAAAATAAATAATGTAGTTTAAAAAACTAAAAACACGCTTTTGTGAAAATACGAACTAAAAAGTAAAAAAATAAGAAGAAAATGTATTTTACTGTAAAAAAAAGCGGGGGGTGGTTTTTATCACTGTTACTGTTGACACCATGCACCCCACGCTTTTTTTTACAGTAAAATACATTTTCTTCTTATTTTTTTACTTTTTAGTTCGTATTTTCACAAAAGCGTGTTTTTAGTTTTTTAAACTACATTATTTATTTGGATGTAGGCACAATTGTTTAATTTTGACAGTTTCTTTTCAATGTTTACGTACACTTACTTCATCTTAGAGAATAGTACTAGTTTCAACAAAATCAGTCCACATATTTTTATAACATGGTCTCTGTCACAACGCTAGCTTTTTTAATTAAAAACTACATGAACAGGAACTTTAAATAATAAAGAAATTGTTATTAATTTTATAAAATTAAATTTATAAATGGGTTTTATTAATGGTCAATTTGTCTGAACAGATTAACCTGATTATATAAACTAGCCTGACTGTGTAAAACTGACCACACAGTGTTTGTCTATAGTCAGTTCTATTAAATTGTGGTGTATCCCAGCTGAGTTGGATCCACTTATCGCTTATTCAAACATACAAAATAAACTCAAAGCAACTTTGTGTAACATAATACACTTGTCCTACTTCTAAAGGGTTGTTTGTATATTTTCTATTTACAGGTTTACTCTTAAGCGTATAGGTGTATCTACTATTTATATAACAGACTTTTATACGCACGATAAATATTGACCAAGATTCTTACTATAAACCTTAGAGCATCAAAGTTACTGACTCACCCTTCAGGAGAGACGGCATAGCGCCTCGCTTCGATACATAATTTTTGTGCCAAATCTGGTGCGGGGGAAGAACGCACACAATTTAATTTTGTCACACATTCACAAATATTATTTCATCGCTATGCAATGTATGCGTCTATACATTTATAAATATGTCAATTTCAATTAACAACGTCATTTTCTATGCACCGTCAACACTAACACCGAAACACACAGACACAATAGTTGTATAACTAGAAGGCACATTGTGCATGCACGTTGGGACGAGGGGTTCGCCCGTAAAGGCCACTCCTCTGACGGGTGTCATACCTGTCATACCTTGATGCTTTAATATCTATTTATTTAATAGGCAGAGGAAGACAAATGATGTCGTGTTTCATTTAAAAATAATAAAGAGTTTTGGCGGGAAGTCGGAAAGGACGTATTGTGCTCTTGTTTTATTGTGTATTTATTTTTGAGTTATATCGGATAAAGTTGACGGCATTTTGTTCGATATAGGTTAATTACAGTGCAAGAGTATTAAGACGAGCCTAAAGCTTATGCTGCTACGACACAAACCAAACATAGTTAAACATAGAGTATTTAACAGAGCCGCCTACGCAAACAAATCGTAATACCTACTTGAAAATTCCGCAGCGTTACTCTACGTCATGGCTTAGCGGTTGTTTTGACGCGATAAACCAAGCGATTATCTACTCCACGCCCACGCGTTAGAGTGCATTTCACGATGTCAGTAAAACACATCAGCTATTATTGAAGTATTGTGCTGAACTGTGAATAATAATTACATAAAATCAATGATGAAAAACATAATTATCTTTTCATGATTGTAGTAAGCGGAGTCTATTTATATTTGATCAAGCGTATTGAAGAAAAAATAATAGTTGAAGTAGAAAGATCCCTACTTTAAACTACGTACTTTAAGTATTCGTTTTATATCTTAAATATTGATTGAGGATTGATTAATAGATTTAAATATTAAACATGGGTAAGTACACTTTAGTGATCCGGGAGAGAAAATTGAGTAGTCTGTTTCTTTTTTCATTTTGTAGGCCAAATACAGAATGATTGAACTCGTACTTTGCAAAAGTGAATACCTGCTGACAATATTTGAAATAGAGAAAATACTGTTTAATAGTATATGTATCCTTACGACCCAATAAAATCTTAAACAACTTTTTTCGTATTCGTTTAAAAAGATGTACCTACCTATATTTATTTATTATTCTTTACTATTCATAACAAATTCATGAAATCTTTGTATTAACGTATCTTACTTACATTATAAAAATACGTATTTTACAAAATACACTCAATCATCAAAGCTTCTTAATTACACAATAAATACTTAATTGTATAATTTACTTCGCGCGCGTATTTTCTATAATTAGATTCTGAAATCGAATTAATTCTTAACCTTAGCGATTTTAACGAACGACGAAATTAAGATCAAAGGCACTCGTTAGGGAATTTGTAAAAATGTCGTGGAAATTAAATGTCTCTAATAAGATTAAGTTCGTTAAAGTTGCTCGACAGCCTCTCGGCCTACAATTTATCTTTGACAGAATTACTCGAGACCTGAGCTAACATACCTATTTTTAGTGTTCCGTACCCAAGGGATAAAACGGGACCCTATTACTAAGACTTCGCTGTCCGTCCGTCTGTCTGCCTGTCTGTCTGTCAGTCATGAGCTCAGAGATCTCATAGTTGAAATTTTCACAGATGATGTTTTTCTTTTGCTGCAAATACTACAAAACAGAAGAAAATTAATATTTAAGTGGGCTTCCATACAACAAGCGTGATTATTTTGCTTGGTTTTGCTCGATATTGATAACGGAATTCCATGATCACACCACCAGACGAAGTTAAAGTTCCACTGGCACCATCTGGACTCGTGGAGGTTCTTCACAGTCCGCTTTGCACGCTCCTTTTTAACACGGACGTGTAGGTTATTGGTAAACCTTCCAGCTGAGGCACTCCCAATGAACTATAATATGGGGTTCTCCAAGAAAGCTCCAGAAAGCTGTAAAAAAAGCTCTCCTCCAAAGCCGGCGATGCTCGGGTGGTGGTGCCCCTGGGGTTGCCCGTGTCCATAGGCGACGGTGATCGCTAAACCACGCCGCTTTTTGTTTGGTTTATTTAAAATAAAAAAACGGCAACAGGTTGCTTGAAATAAATATTTAGTTGATTATTTAATTTAAAAATAAATAATTAAATTAAAGAAAACAAATATTCAAAGACGGGCTCCTAACAAACATGATATTTGCCGTTATTTAGATAATCCAACGAATATCTTCATGTGCAAGTCCGACTCGCACTTGACCGGTTTTTTATTTCAATAATGGTATTCCACGATCTGTGCACATTGGCAGTGTCACGTAAAACATTTAAAACCGAATTTTGGCCGTTTCGTTAAATCTAGGCGATATAATAACCGCTAAAATCATTGAGTCCTCCAATCGAAGGCTACTTTACTAGAACGTGCCTAATGGAGTTTTAGGGGCAACCCGAAAAAACATGTTTTCGCACCGTTATTTCATTTCACAACACTCGGACACTGTAATTAACCTACATAGATTATATATATACATTATCCGATATAACTCACAGATACAGCAAAAAAAGAAAAACAAAGGAAAGATACATGTATTGTAACTACCCGCAAAATTTTCTTACAAACCTTTATTTTATTTTCTACTTAATCAATAAAATTAGTAGACTATTAACTTACATTTTATATTTAAAACTAAAATTATAATTCAATCTGTTTTTAAAAATTAATTGCTGTTTGTTACAGGTAAAAGCTGATGAATTTTACGCCAACGTTAGGGTAAGAAAGTCTACAAGGTATAAACCATAAGTTACTTAAACTTAGAACACAATATTGCCATAATTTAGATGCTGTAACCTTTTTAGTAGCTCTTGCGGGTGTTTTGTTTTCACCTCTGCGAAGGTTTCACGACTGGTATCATCTATTGATAACCGTATGGTTTATTTTGTTACTTCAGTAAGTAAATAACTGCATAAAACAAAAGTATTGAACAACTTCTTGACGGTAGCGAAATGGCGAAGCTATACATTTTGACCGAGATGTGGAGTTGGTGAAGTTCAAGCTGGTGAACTTCTTCTTCTTCTTCGTCGATTTCTAATGTCTGAGGGTCGTGACCACCAAGATCCAATTTGCCGACATAAGTCCTCCAATTTGACAGACGCAAGATTCGTGTACATTGGTTTGGCACACTTCTTTGACAATATACATGTATCCACCGAGTAGGAAGGATAGATCTACTTATAGGTTATACTTCGCTTTCGATTTACGTGGTCTATAACTACGAGTATAACTGGTAAACTTAGGGCGTGCAGATTCAGGATCTTGGGACTGTATGAGATCGGATATATTTTTCTTAGAGTAGGTAAACCAGGTACTCGTCTGGCAACATTTGACGTTACGTTTCTAAAACTTTATATACCTATTCCTTCGTGGTTAAAGTTCTGCCAGGGGAATTTTTCTTATGTCACAAGGTCAAAATCATATCGATTCTAGTCAACACAAACGGAGTGTAAAAAAGGTTCGCCATCCTACAACCATTAGAGTTGCACCGAAGTCTTGTTAATTAAGTAAGCCCATCAGGATCTCGTTAGTCAAGCCTAATTGACAGATTAAGACTGCCGGTAGGTGGCGCTGATACCAATAAAGCTTTAATAAATTTACTTAAATATTTTCTAGAATAAACTGAATAAAAACATCTGTCATGACGTCCCATATGACGCAGTCACAATACAAAGAGCAAGCGATTTTATCTCTATTGTGACACCGGTGTGCCTTGCAAGAGGTCCTAGGTCTTATTCCCAGCCGGCGAAATATCTAAAAAAAAAAACAAATAATAAATAAAGGTATTCCTTGTCTGGGTATTATGTCATTGTCTTTGTGTTTTTTAAGAAAAGAAAATACTTTATTGTTGACTATTTACTTACATAAAATTAGATTTTAAAATTATTATAATAGTTTAAGCAGTCTAACATGTTCTGGCATACAATATTATATTATTAGTTCAAATTAAAATTGACTTAAATAGTTTTATTTTAAGATCCATTAAGATTATTCTTAACGGATCATCGGCTTTTGATGCCTCACCGCTGGTCCAATGAGAGAGAAAAAAGCCGGCGGAAAAAACAAAAAACCTCTCACCCATTGTTAAGTATTAGTATTTATGTTTTACTTTACATACGATTTAGGAGGTTTTGTCTTCAAAACATTCGTTTACTCTGTAGTATACTTTTTTGATAAGCCGTTGCTTTAATTCTCTTTTAAATTTAGTACCTGATAATTGTTTGAAATTTATGTGTAATCTTCTTGGCTGCAACCCTTTTTGCGTCCCACTGCTGGGCACGGGTCTCTCCCCCTTATTGGGGAGGCCTGGAGCTTACTCCACCACGCTGCTCCAATGCGGGTAGGTGGAGATGCGGGTTAGTGGCCAACCCGCTGTCGGATGTTTTCAAACCGCCCATAAGGCCTCCGACAAGGTTTGACGACTGTTATCTATCGACAACAACCGGGACCGACGGCTTAACGTGCCCTCCGAAGCACGGAAACGCGCATGAAATTTTTTGCCACTAGCGGTCACCCATCTCACACCTGACCGCGCCCATTTGGCTCAGCTGCATAGATCGCTTGCGTTCTACGCTAGCCGCCAGGCCATGCGCGCTTCGCTAGCCGCCAGGCCATGCGCGCTTCAATTCGTAATTTTCTTAATATATATAAATTACGTGTCACGTGTTTGTCCGCGATGGACTCCTAAACTACTTAACCGATTTTAATAAAATTTGCACACCGTGTGCAGTTTGATCCAACTTGAAAGATAGGATACGTATTTTATTTCTGATATTTTAAGGCTACGTCTGCCAGATTCGCTCTGATGTCAAACATTGATTCTTCACGCCATCGTCCAGAAGTTTGACACTGTCTGTATAACAATACATCATAACTCTTTTAGATGATAAAGAAACTAGTCCTCTTTCAATATATTTAAGGCAGGACAAGTCTGCAGGGTCCACTAGTTTATTATATATTATATGTGGGTGTCAATGTTTATCTATGGCACGCGTTTGAGTTTAGTTGAGAGTCAACTCTTTATAATGTTGACCTTGAGGTCAATAGGTACGTTAGTCTAGAGTTAATATAAAAAATAATGTCAAATAAATGCGAATGGATATATACCTACCTACCTTTATTGTATCTCCGGGGAATCTAGAAAAGGAAAAGGTACCTAGCACCTTGGGAGAGGTTACCGAGTTATGTGGGTACCTACTCGTATTACTCGAGTTGTACACCCAACCTAAAACAAACTTGTAACTTGTACGAGGTCTTTTGCAGCCTCGAAGCTGATGGCCGCGGTCAGGGAGTGCGGTCGGCAGCCGCACCTTTCTACGCATGATAATTGTTTTATGGCAGCAATGGTTGCTCGTTGGTTGTTCGTTTTCTCTTTCAAATCAAGTAAGTAGTCCAACAAACGATCAAAAAATAAACCAAAAAATAGGATCTAAAAAATGGCTCCAATAGAATCCATTTCAAACAATAGGATTTAATTTTAATAAAATAAATAAAAGTAAGTAAGTTGTTTATTCGTAGCCGGACAAAGCGACCGCAGGCCGATACCATTATAATAATTGAAAGTTATCAGTTAGAATAATAATGAGATACCAGCGATAATGATATCATATAATTTATAAATAGAAATCAATCTCTCTTTGATGTATTTCCCGAAATTAATTACTCACTCCTCGAAAACGCTGTGGGCTTCCGTCTAGATATTGTTGAATGAAATCTATTTACAAGTCTCAGCTGCTTAATTTCCACGTGTCAAATCTTTGTATACAATAAGGTGAACGTCCATAATGTCGAAGGCGTACTAGTACTCGTCATTCCATTGCAAAATGGGCACAAGTTACATATCTTCTATGAATGACAAGTACTGGGACACACAAAAGCTGACGATAGTACTAATATTTTTAAACATTTTTGTCTGTCTGCTCTTTTCTTTACTTTAGGTGCAACTACTAAAAATTGCACATTAATAAGTAGTGTGAGAATCAAATAGTCGCTTAAGCGGGTGGGGTCAAAAAGTATTTATTTTTAAACATCATTTCTAAACAAGGAAAACTTTCATGACTGACCTTTCTTGACAACCCGCGCGGCGCAATGGTTAGCATGCCGGACTGCTTCGAGGGTTCGATTCCCGGCGAAACAGAAATTTGAATGATGAGTTTAAATTTCTGTTCTCGGTCTGGGTGTTTGTGTTTGTCTTTGTATGTGTCCATGGTACCCACGACACAGGGTATTAATTACCTTTCTGTGGGGCTATGAGTATGTAGCGTTTATTTTTTTTAATGGTTCGATTGGAGAAGTATAAACGTTGCACGCATTTCAGTCGTAAAGCGATTAAGTTTAATTTTGGTGTAATGGTGGAGTTGCCAGCAAGTAAAATCCTATGTCAAAAATGGGCACTTTGAGTAAACCAATGAACCCTATAATTTAAAACTCAACTTCTTCGTTTATGGTAAAGTATTTTTAACATTTAGATATAAGCCACATATAAAAACACGCGTCAAACTAAAGAAATCAAACTCAAGTTACCTACGTTACAAAATTACGTTTTCTTAAGCATTACGGCACACAGCAAGTACTTGTACTTGTTTCAGAACTGTTATTGTTGTAACTGTTGTTCTTCTAAATAAGTTTAAGTTGTGACTTATGCTTGTGGTATTCATGACACTCAAAAGTTAAAGCAATTGTAACAACGCAAACATTATTTAGTTATAAATTACGCCTTAGTAAAAATCACAGAACATATTAAAAAGAGAAAGAGTATAAATAATAATAATGAGTTCGTATAAAAACCTGTGTCGTCGATCCAGCCCCACCTTTCACCTCCACTACATCTGTACTTATATAAATATGAAGCTTACGCACATATTTGCAATTTCAAATCTAGCCAATCTTAGCGCCGCACAATCACGCGCGATTTCATATGAACGAATCACACCCAAGCACGCATAATGATGTACATTTTTATAGCCTGAGTGTGAGTTTGAGTCACTAAACAGCGCGATCGCGTGTTTCTGTAGAGATATGAGCGTTGCTCATATCCTTAGCGCGTCTGCCAAACCCACAACTCCATTCTAACCTCTTTTAATATGTTCTGTGGTAAAAATAATTGCCACAACCATTTTTGCGTCTCACTGCTGGTCACGGGTCTCTCCCCACTATTGGGGAAGCCAAAACCTTGGTCCATTACGCTGCTCCAACTGCAGATCAGTGGAGAAAAATGATACTAATAGGATCCATTCCAGATGATAATTTATTTAAATGCAAAAATTTCCAAAGGGTATCGCATTTTCTCCAGTCCAGTTTTGTAAAAGACCTAAATCCATTGTAGTTAACTTTTTCTAGTGAATGAACTAAATACAGTAGACGAACAATACCGTTGCGATGTGGATCTAAGGATCTTATTTCGCGAAAAGGTGCCCGCCTGTAGCATACAACCGTTTCTGGCTTTCTGGGTTACGTATGCAAACGATAAAAACGCTACTGTCTTGTTCGACATTTTATCCGTTTGTTACGGGGCTCTATATCATATTCTAAAACCATTAAACATACGTAAAATCAGTTTAAATAATACAAGAAAATTTAGGAAAACGGGGGATTTAATTACAAAACTTTTTTTTCATTTTATTAGTCATATGAGTTACGCGCCGGGAGATGAACTAAGGACATTCGGTAGAATATATTTAAATGATCAAAAGACAAAAAGGGCAAAACGACGACCCGCGTGGCGCAATGGTTACCATGCCGGACTGCCAATCGAGGAGTCCCTAATTCGATTCCCGGCGAAACAGAAATTTGATGACGATGATGATAACTTTAAATTTCTGTTCGCGGTCGGGATGTTTGTGTTCCTATCTTTGTATGTGTACATGGTACCCACGACGCAGCGTATTAATTACCTAAGCGTTGAGAGCTTTTCAAGAGACAGGTATTTTCATCACCGCTCATGTTTTATTGGAGATTAATTTAAAGATATTTAATAGGTTTACATTACGCTTTGCTACTGCCGACCTGCTTTATTATTTATTATCGGTTTTTTTTATTTTTCTAATTTTTATTAAGAGAATCAAAAAGATGTTATTTTTATTAAAAAATAAAAAAACAATAACAAAAAGAGGTACTCTGTAATTTGCTCAGGTTTTACACAGAACCCTTGATGTACGAATTCGGATCACCCTTGGCCGTTGCAAAACCACAGATGCGAGAGTATCGGCTGCTACTGCGAAGCTCGTGTTGTCGAAAGCCGTTCTTTCGGATCGGTTTCCATGAGTAACCCGGCCTGACGCCCAAGGTCCCGCGACCGCTAACTTTGGTCCCAATTTTTTGCGGATTTGATGGAATTTTACTGGTATTACTTAATATGCAAAGCCCCGCATCTGATTTAGGATGGAAGCAATTTACGCGGGTAGGTTAAACGGATCTTTACCCTTATGGGCGATCTGTTACGATGTCCGACCAGTGTCGCAAAATACGTACAGGACTGCCACCATAAAGCCTTCCGACAAGATTTAACAATTGCTACCCGTTGATAACCATTGATAACGGGGTCGATTTCAAGAGCCCTATAAAGATAGATTTTACTTCCAGCCACGCCAGGTTTCCTATGCGATGTAGATACACGTTTTATTAGAAATTTAACTGTAGTTTATCCTAAAAATCTTGATAGTAGCGGTATGCGAAAAAAGAGAGCAATATGTTTCAGCAAAGTCGTAGTCCCATGGAAACAAGGTTAATACCAGGGTATATTAAATTGTGCAACAAGTGCAATTTCGTCGATAATATTGACACGTAGACCATAAATAGTTTTATTGAACCACAAACAAAGTATATCAATATAAACATTATAAAATAAAAAATCAACATACAACTCACTCAATCTCAAAAAACTGAAACAATCAACATACATAAAATACAATATTGCAATTAACTTTGTCAATTTTATGGTACCTACATTTGATTTCATTTGCATTAATAACGTTTATAAGGTTAACCCAATGTGATCAAAAGGTACGCGAGTTACCGTGATCAGTAATGTATGTAGTAATTGGGATTTCGAGGTCAAATTAAAAACACTTGTAACTTTAAAATTTGTTTTATTCTTCTGATGATGCTTCTTAACATTACAACGTCGTCAGTCCTAATCAGGGCATAAAAGCTTAATACATTTGACACTGTGCACAACTTGTAAGAAAACCCGACAAAATTATGATGGTTAATATTTTCTTTTCATCCCAAGTTAAAACGTATATTTTTAATTTAGGCTCATCATAAACAAATGTTTAGTGCTTACCGTCACAGGTAGCGCTAGTGAGCATTATAAAGCAATAAAATTTAATGGCATGAATTATGAAAGATAATGCAGGCACATAGTTGACTTCCAAATTTAGTAGTATTTACGTTTGTATATAATGTTGCCATAATAAGGCCTATTATGACAAAATAGAAGAAAAGTTCTTTTTCGAAAAACTAGTGCAAGATTATTATCTTTATTTTATCTAAAAATATACAACAAATTTGCTTGTTTTTTCTTGAGTTTATCAATAAATACATATTTTAACAATATACAGTGCTAAGTGCTACATACCTATCACTTAAACAAGATGTAGTAAATTCTTTTAGTAGTATTTATATTACTAATGTAGCAACATTGCCGGCAAACAATAAACAAACAAAAATGGCCAGTGGCCACAGTAGACTGTAGAGTACATTTTATTATTTATACATGTTTTTGTTTAGTCGTTTGCTTAATTGAACGTTCTGTGTTCTTTTCGTGCTAAGATTTCAGTTTCTTGTGGATATACCTAGTTAACTCTAAAGAGCGTTGAATTGATTTATCTTCCGTCTTAGTCGAATTGTGCGTACGAGAGAGGACTCATAATATGCGAGATAAGACTCCATTTAGTGTTAGTTTTAGCCTGTTTTAGCATAAGAATAAATAGTTTTAATCTTGTGTCTACTTAAAAATAATGTCGCGGAAATGTGTTATGTAAAAGGTATATTAATTAAAAAGAAATAAAAGGTATGTACGTATTAACCTTTGTTTTATTT
This sequence comes from Pyrgus malvae, assembly GCA_911387765.1. Classification (NCBI taxonomy): domain Eukaryota; kingdom Metazoa; phylum Arthropoda; class Insecta; order Lepidoptera; family Hesperiidae; genus Pyrgus; species Pyrgus malvae. The sequence continues at coordinate 26,861,403 of OU426950.1, read as the reverse complement.
TATCACATCTATTTCCTGTGAGATTTGTTGAAGATATTACAAATTAAATAATAAATCTTCAACAAATCTCATAAATAATAAACAGTAATTTGGTAATTTGAGATATGAGTACCTACATTCGTAGGTATATATAGGTAAATCGTATATATCTTCGTATATATAATCGGTTATATATTCAATAAGTGTAATTTTGTGTCGTGGGGATAGATGGCGCTAGTAATTTGTTAACAGAAAAAGGAAGAGAGTTTGGTCTCTATTCCCCTTAGACTAAGAATAATGTACTTACGTACTATAGACAGAGGCATTATTTTCATTACGGCACGCTAAAGCGAGATCGAAATATACTTAAAGAACTTGTTAAAAAGAGATGGGAGCGAGATTTTCTGTCCTTTTCGGTGTAACCACATATTTTGACAGTGCCCTTTAATTATGTGGCAGGCAAACTGTGGAAGTCGGGGTGACATTGTTGTTTTATAATATTTATGTGTTAAAATCGATTCTCACAGCTGTAAATTGTGTTGTATTAAAAGCAAATAACATTTTTCTAGTTCCTTAATATGGTGAGCTGCAGTATTTTAGGTTGTAAGAGCCGCAGTGAGCGTAAACAGGAAGGCTGCCGGAAGGTATTACATTTTACGCGTAAGTTAAATACTTCTCTTTAAAATGTACTAAATATGTATTGTTTATATATAGATATTTAATTACTTTTGTCTTATAACTAGTCATTCAACGTAAATATAGTGAAATTCGTGAAAATAAACTTATATTTGTTTATTTCAAACATTGTCAAATTCGAAATTGTGTTGTCAGATCTCGAATCAAAATATCCTCCCCGTATTAGTAAAAAATTAACCATCTTATTTAAATATAATTATTTTTAACAAAAACAGTGACAATAATAATATCAAAGATTATGTGTTACCTCATTAGTAGTTAGTTACATTTCAAGCGGGAGGCTCAAATACCCCCTGTTTATATATAACTATTTAAGTGGAGACCAGTAAAATGTTATAATGAAATGAAATGAAATGAAATGAAATGAAATGAAATATTCTTTATTCACTGTACGGTTCAATTACAAACTCTTAGTGAACGTTATTTTTTTTGTTCTGTCTGCTCTGGGTGCGCTTAGGCAATGCTGAGCTGAAGAAAAGAGCAGACGGAGAAAAACTTCAGCCCTGTTTTAAAATATGAGGTATACAATAATAAGCTTTCTTACAGAGTAGCTATGGGCAGATAAGGAACATACGTGACAGCTACCGCATGTGTCAATGTCGTCCCACAGCCATCTGTTAACATAGCAGTTTGATTGATTTAAATCTATTACATCAGTTATAGAAACAGCCTTGTGGGAATACAGCTCAATCCCAAGCTTTTTTATCAATTAAATAGTCCTTAAGATCGTAATAAGCCTTGCGGCACAGGACTTGTTTGACTTTCTTTTTAAATCTGTGCAAAGGAAGGGATTGAACACTTTCCGGGATTTTATTATATATTCTGATCGACATCCCGATAAAAGAGTGGCTCTTTTTGCGGAGCCTACACTTGGGGAATGCAAGTTTGTGGCCATTCCTTGTCGAAACACAGTTCGAACTATGTAAATCCAAAAAAGTCATAAATTCGTGTTTATTTTTACGAACATACATTATATTTTCATAAATATATTGCGATGCAAATGTTAGTATATTCGTTTCCTTAAAATTTTCTCTCAGAGACTCTCTAGAATTTAATTTATAAATTGCGCGAATAGCCCTCTTCTGCAAAATAAATATTGTGTCGATATTAGCAGCATTTCCCCACAGTAAAATACCATACGACATTATACTATGGAAATAACTAAAATAGACCAGTCTAGCTGTATCGACATTTGTAAGTGATCTAATTTTTTTTATTGCAAAGACGGCAGAACTTAGTCTATTCGCTAACCGAGAGATATGGGGTCCCCATTGAAGCCTAGAATCTACAGTTAACCCAAGAAATACAGCTTCATCAACAAAGCTCATTTCCTCGCCATTCAATTGTGGTTTTACAATAATTTCTTTAACATTAGGTGGAGAAAACTTAATACAATTGGTCTTTTTATTATTGAGTAGTAAGTTATTTACATTAAACCAATTTACCACCTCAGAGAGAGCATTGTTCACATCGTCATAATCATCAGTTTGTCTGTTAGTTTCGAAAATTAAGGAAGTATCATCTGCAAACAATACTATCTCATGATTATTCTCCACCATATATGGCAGATCGTTAATATATATTAAAAATAAGAAGGGGCCGAGGATTGAGCCCTGTGGGACCCCCAAATGAACTACAGACCCGTTTGACCTTTTACCGTTCACTTCAACCTTCTGGATCCTATCACTCAGATAAGACTCCAGAAGCCTGAGCGCGGTTTCTTTGATGCCATAGTGATTGAGTTTCCTGATTAATGTTTCATGGTGTACACAGTCAAATGCCTTAGATAAGTCACAAAAGACACCCAAAGCATCCCGTGACGTCTCCCAAGCATCCACTATGGTCTTAAAAAGCTCTACACCGGCATCTGTGGTTGATCGACCCCTCGTAAAACCGAATTGATTTTTATGTATAAGTCTATTATTAGTAAAGTGTTTTAGAAGTTGTTCTAAAATTATTTTCTCAAAGATTTTACTAATGGAGGGCAGAATTGAAATAGGTCTAAAGTTGGAGGGATCTGAAGTACTGCCCGACTTATAGGCTGGGTGCACCAGGCGCGGTCGCAGCCTTCAATTTTGGGGGGAGGGTCGCCAAGAAATTTGAGGGAAGAAGTGTCTCAAATTCGCTTGTTTTACCTTCCATGTACGCATGACTGACGGATTGGGGGGGGGGTCCTGTCCTGTGACCCCCCCACCTGGGACCGCGCCTGGGGTGCACGTTATGAGCATTTTCCCGACATATTAAATTTCACTCACACAGACAGACTATAAAAAGATACTCCATACATTTTGTATTAGACATTATGAGAAGTTTACCAGACGAATTTCATCTCATGTTGCTGTCATATTTTTTTCAGTTTTCCAACTGACGCTCTTGCCGAAAATAAATGGATTCAGGCCACTGGACGTATTGACTGGCAACCATCAATTTAATTCCGAATTTGTTCGGTCTATTTTGAAAGCCATTTATTGACCAAAAGGATAAAGAGAAGAAAAATAATAATAAAATTTATACAAATGTACATTTTTATATATTGCGTTATAACTAAGTGTTTACTTTTATCTTTGTAATATTTGCATAGCTCATTAAGGTAAATATGACGTACTAAATATGTATTAACAGCTTTTGTAAACACCCATATTGGTGCCATTAAAAATCTTTGTATTTGTCTTTTATTTTCTCCTATATGTATGTCCTGTAATTTGCTGACCCAATTAACTTTATGCCAGTCAACCAATCTAAACTCACAAACAACCAACCATAATGCACAAGCAAGTTAAGGATCGGCCACAGCCAGGGTGAAATCAGCAAGTCGAGACATCACTTATAGAATACTTTTAATAATACTTGATTATATTACATTATTTAACCTAACTTAAACATACTTTTGATTAATATCTGCGATAGATATTAATCAATATCTAAAGCTAGCCTACATCTAAAATTGGTGAGACCCGTCCGATGTTAGGTACGGGAATGCACGTGCGTGGGAACGATGCGCGACACCTGCACGGCATCAGATGTCGCCAACGTCAGCACTTTTACACTTCTATACACTGAGTCATTTTGTCCGTACGTAACACGTCCCCCCTGAAGATCAGCAACTATTGGAGGACGACGACAATATTGCTGAATAGGAAGATGTGGCACGAAGAAGATTTGATGATGATGATGACTGGTGATGTGTTCCATTTTTGTGGTTCCGGTACAGGTCTGTAGATTTTTGCGGTGACGGAATCCGATGAACGAGTGATGAAGGTCGTAATATGTATAATGTGTGGTCACCAGGTCGGAGTTGCACTTCGGGCATTCAGCCTCCATTGTACATAAAATTTATTTCAGTGATTGCATTAAAAGGGTTTAAGGGATTGGCGAGACATTGGAGGAGGGATAGTTTATTTCGTATGAATTTGAAATAATTTAAATTACTGAATTTATACGAAAATTATTTGAAATAATAAAATATCTTATTAAATTAATAATTGATTTATGAAGAAAGGAAATGGAGAATCAATTATTTTAATTTAAACAATTTAATTTATTTAATATTTTCAATTAATTTATATAATCTATATGATACTTATAATAATTTAATATAATTTCCATTTTAATTTTGTTAATAGTGACTGACTAGATAAATGAATATTAATTTACTTTATGTACGAATTTAATTAAATAACTTTTTTTTACTTAATTTTGGGTGATTCAATTATATATCATGGACTATCGAATTTCTATTATAAAATGGAAATGCGTAGCCGAGATGTTTAAGATATTAAAAGACCAAAATTTTCGTACTTAATTTACATTAAATAAATTACAAACGAAAATTAAAACGTAAGAAAAAACATTTGTCATTATAATAAGGTTTTCAGGAAATATAATATTTTATCAATTTATTTGGATACTGTAATATTAAAATTATGAATTTGAAATTAGAAATTAAATTATAGCGAATATTAAATTGCTTTGAAGTTGGTAACATACGGACAAGATGAAAGTTTATTACTTAATATTAAATTAACTCTACTTTTTAATTATTTTTTAAATTATTAACATTTTATAGAATAATATTTTTTTATTTAAATACTTTCTCTAGGTTATGATTATACTTAACTAAAATTCCGCGATGGAGTTAGATAAAATGGGAAATAGGTAAGGAGAATCACTTGAAAGTCATTTTATGCACTTACTTATTTGTCATTATATCCCAATTTGTGTCCCGAGTCGCTGAGTCGTGTCAATGTTCGGATCACTATGACACCCTGCTGCAGCACGACGTGTAGGTTCGGTAGACCGGCGGCATCCCTGGGGAGCCTGCCAGCCTATCCTCTTCGACTGCGCCAGTTAAGGATCGGCCACAGCCAGGGTGAAATCAGCAAGTCGAGACATCACTTATAGAATACTTTTAATAATACTTGATTATATTACATTATTTAACCTAACTTAAACATACTTTTGATTAATATCTGCGATAGATATTAATCAATATCTAAAGCTAGCCTACATCTAAAATTGGTGAGACCCGTCCGATGTTAGGTACGGGAATGCACGTGCGTGGGAACGATGCGCGACACCTGCACGGCATCAGATGTCGCCAACGTCAGCACTTTTACACTTCTATACACTGAGTCATTTTGTCCGTACGTAACAAGCATATAAATCCTTTCACAGTTTGGTCTGCCAATGTTTATAGTTTACTTGCTTGATATTGTAGATTACCAAATTTGGGGGAAAATATGATAAGTGGGTAACACAGGCTGCGAAAAAGAGATGCCAACAAAGTGGTTACACCGACCCGCTGTCTTTAGGATTATTGGTCTTTGCTATTCCCCTATGTATAAATGTACTCTATGGTCCTAATAATGATATTCCATTCACCCTTTGTCACCGCTCACTCCTTCCTTCCGTTCCGTTACACCTATTATCCTCTTACGTTCCATTCCCACATGTATAATGCATAGTTGTAATAGTTTTCAAAAATATTAGATTTTAGATCAACAGATAAATGATATGGTATATAATAATATGGTATAATGACAATGTTTAATGTTTTACTGATCTTTTGTGTTTGAGTTTTTCGAGTTTTGAGACATGAGTATTTAATATTACATAATACGAAAAAGTTTGTCTTGAATGATGGAACTCGAAGTCGTATTCTCTTTGCTCGTAGTGATATTATAAGGTTTATTTATGAGATACATACGAAACTCAGGAGGTGATCAACTTTATCATTGTTATTTTTACTTTTGACACACGCACAGATTACACTAATTGTATATATATTAACCTTTGATAATAAAATTTGTATTATTGGTGGTATAAGGTCGTAAGGCCCTTAACATACGTAAATTTTATCTGTTCACGTTTGGGTGTGTTTTTGGTTTATGAAAGTATCGATTTTTGTTACGAAAATTTAAGTCAGAATCAGATCCTGTAATCATAAATTTATAAAAGCCCACTCAACCAGCCTGTTGCTAGTTCATACTCAATAGGTATTTTATTTTTTCGCCAATATTTCTTATACAATGGTTCCCACCATTTTGACAACATAAAAGTCGCACTCTAATGCCCGTTTTCATTAACAACGAACAAGGGAACGCCTTACTAAGTAACTCGTAATTTAGAGCAATGCTTAGCATAAAGTTCCGTTCCATCAATCGATTTATAATAGGTTGGTCCTATCTTATGAGTAGCTTAGTTTTTTGACAGTTGTCTGTAGTTTTGAAGGTGCAGGAGAGTACATAGAGCAGAGGCAGGCCACCGAGGGGGTTTTAATGCGGTATAAATCCCACATAACCCGGTATCCTCTCCCAATTTCTGGGTACCTTTTGAAGGTCGTCGTCCCCCCCCCCCCCCCCCCCCGATGCCAAATAAAAATAGAGACTGCTAATCTGTATTGTAATGTACATTTTTGTATTGTAATATATTCAAAATAATATTCAGCTATCATCGTAGCGTACTGATAGTCTTAAGATAAGAATATTCTTATATCTCTGTCTTATCTCTGTAAAATGTAGATTACAGATCTTTAGGAAAATTTGAGATCAAACACGTGATGTTTAAATTGACACATGTTTGCGATTTAAGTGTGTTAATGTGTCAGAAATATAAAGTGCATTTTTATATTAGTAAAGTAGTCTGTACATTTTTTGCGTTTTATTATGTTTGTAGATTACCTACTTACTTCCAGTCAAGTAAAAAAATTCTGTTTAAAAACGCCTTCAAAATATATCAAGTGTGTGTCAAATATAGTGACGCTTATGCGAAAAATTTAAATAAGCTGTAACCCTTTTTTGCACCCAGCTTACTACGCCACGCTGCTCCAATGCGAAATTCTGGATTTACATATAATAAGATTTTTTTCTTATTAATTAAACAACAATTTTACTAAAATGCGTAAAATTTTAACTTTATTCAAGTTTGGATTTACTTAAAAAATATATAACGATACAGAGTTTCCAAAATAATACGTATTACGAAATGAACCATAATACTACTATTATACGACAATAACCAAATGTGGTGTTGTGATCATAAATTGATATTAAGTTTAAACTCTGACCAGCATTGTAGTAATAATCAACGGGAATAAATCAAGTCCCGTCAGGAATACAGTTTTCAAATTGTAAGCCATAGATTATGTAATGCAGTGAGAGATTTATAGCTATCCTACGGATGGTATGAGTTATGGCTGATTTACATAGCGAGATTGTTGTATTCTGTACACGTGAGTGCGTTCGACACGCAATTGTTAAATGTTTTCATGTTACTAAACTTAACTGCTAGAGTGAAGATATTATGCGCGGTCGTAAATCCTTATTTTCCTTATTTATTTTCAGTATATTTAACTACGTTTTTACTAAAATCGTCAAATAATTTTTACTATACTTTTACTATATTTGAAAATCACCACTGTTTCTTATATAGTACTAGTGGGCCCTGCAGACGTTGTCCTGCCTTAAAAGTAATGAAAGAAGATTTGTTTTCTTATTATATTAAAAAGATTTCATGTTACTGTCAAACAAAAACATAAAACAAATAGTGACATACGAACTGTCCTGTTTTTCTGACTGTGTCAAAGTTTAGTACGACGCGACACGAAATATAAACGTTTGACAAGTAGGAACAATTTATATGGGGTAACTACTTATAAATATTTTTTTCCAGTAGGTCCAGCCGTTTACGAAGAGTTCACTGTCAACACACGTACAGAAGAATTATATATATAAAGATACTTACTCGACAAATCACACTAGCTGTGCGTCACGATAAAACCCGCGATTTAAGGAATATTTTATGTCACATAATTTTATCAGAAACTTTCTTTTATTGGCACCTTAGTGTTTCACTTTCCAATAACTTAACAAGTTCTATTAAGAAATGTATACCCAAAAGTTTAAAGTAAATCCCTTGAATATTAAAAAAATCTTTATACAAACCTCGTCAATTTAACATCGAAATTCAACGTAAACAGAACTGAAACGCTCCGTATGTAAGCCAACTCCAACAGATTTTATCATTTAACACCTCACTCACGACTGCTTAATAATATTACAAACATTTAGCTATTATAATACGCAAGTAATATGCTCGTCTGGCTGTTTATAATATGGTCATTGAACATATCCGTTCATTAGCGCTATTGTCGTTTGAATAAACACAGAAATTAAGACATTGATTTAAGGATTTACGTCATTCGTCTATCTGAGGACGTACATAGCTAACATCCTTGAAGCATAATGAACTACGAAGCAAAAGCTATCGTATGTCTTCTATGTATTCCTCGTAATTTGTGTACAAAAATTCATTTGTGACTTAAATACATAATATGCAAACAGACCCTGTTTCATTTATAATATTATTAGAATCGCGCATAATCCAGCGGCTAGAGTACAGCGCAAGCAAACTACGCAGCTAATTCAAAAGGGTGCGATCTAGTGTGAGATGGGTGACCGCTAGTGGCATTTCATGCTCGTTGTAGCAGCGTGGTGGAGTAAGCTTCAGGCCCAGCTGTGGAACAAAAAGGGTTGCAGCCAAACCAATAATACTTGTATGTATAGAAAGACTTAAGAATTATTTGTTTCATTTTTTTACACTTATTGTCGGTCATACCTTTTTCTTCCTCTTCATGGTATTAGCTCAATTATTGGTATTAGGTAAATCAAACTTCTAAATCGATGCAATCACGAGATATGGCCGCGCTTTATGACGTGTAGATATTTATAATTTCTTTACAAGGGAAACGGAACCTCCTGCAAGTTTCATCCTGTTATTTTAGAATTAAGAAAATTGTAAAGGGAAGTCCCAAAAACCGCTAAATAGTCATTACACCACAAAATTATTGACATATTTTATTAATAAAATATATAAATGTTTAGATCATATTTCGGTCACACAATGTACCTACTGCTGTTATCACAAAAATTGTTATAGGAGTCATCATCAGGAAAAAATATGAAGTATCAGTTATGAGGGATTGGGAAAAACACGCGCTTCACAGAAACATTTATTTGCACACAATGTAAAAAAATAATTATCGAGACGTGCGAAATATAGTAACCACAATGACAAATAGTAGGTACCTACCAACATTGTAATGGACTAACAACACAGTGCAGGTAACTATTAATAAGAGTTCCGTACTTATAATTTCTTTGTTTTTTTTATTATTTGAATGGAGTAGCAGACGAGCATGCAGGCCACGTGGTGTTAAGTGGTCGCTGCAGCCCATGGACATCTACATACAACCTCAAGCAAGCATAGGTAAGTCTTGTCTGAGGTCGTATGCAGTTGCCCTGCTACTCCGGAGGCTGGTGGTCGCCTCATGTAAGTGTGGCCGGCAACTGCACCTTTCCACCGAAACACAGTAGAATTGATTCACGGCAGAAGTAGGTGCAGCGGTGGTACTTCCCCGGGCGTACCATAATAGTTCTACCACCTGCAAAAAGTTGTAGTATTACTTAGTATTTATAGATGTGCCCCGCGGTTTTACCCGCGTTACAACGTGATACTATATCCTAAAATCTAATATAGCCTAAAACCTTCCTTGATTTAACATTGAGTGGACAATTCAACACAAAAATGGACCTATTTACGCAAACCGGAACCAATCCACACTCATGCCGAAATTGAGTTAAGTACACAGAAAAGCTTAAAATTGCACCTTCTATCGACCCTGTAAAGATCGAAATGATCTGACTACTTTGACAGAACAAAACATTTTCATGACATGTTTACCAATCCACAAAACATCAGTTGTCTAATACATTAAAAAGATTCATGCAGCATGGTAACCAGACAATCTAAAAGAATATAAAAAGTTTTTTTTTTATAAAGAACCACAGCATGTGGTTCCTTGTATTTTAATTTTTTTATCAATAACATAGAACCATGCAGGTTGGTTCTTGTCTGCATATTAAAAATGGAATAATGGTATGTGTTTACAAAGACTCACGTTACCTAAGTACATGGTTCTATCTTGTTATTATACTTACAAAATCAAGGAATCATGTTGTTTGAATCTTTGTTGTGTCATTTTGAAACGTATATATATTATGTATACAATATTCAAGTCAATAATGCCACATTAAGTATTAAATTTACAAAATTATTTAAATCCTTTTTATTTATTCCTAAAATTTGACACATCGTGTCTGTGTACTTATTTTTAGTAAATTTATTTATTTATTATTAGGTAACCAAATAATGGCGCGTAAATAACACTGTGACACTTACATAAACAAAAAGTTTGATTCGTGTTGCCGTTTGTTTCGAATTTAGATTTTTAAATCGATTGTTTTTTTATGTATTGCTTTGTATTAAATTAAAAAAGTAATTCTTGGAGATATGCAAGTAATTGTCAAAACTTAATAATGTTTTAATCTTAATAATATTAACTCGAAAGTGACTAAGATTTGGTATGCATGTTGTAACTAATAATTTGCATGAAGAAACGGCTTGCAAACAGTAGGCAGATGAAGCTGTAGGTACCTAATCCCTTTTCTGGCCTTTGATGAACCTTCCCAGTGTTTTATGTCTTCTCAACTTCTGATTTCAACAAAAAAATATATAAAGGAAGACTACTACCGTTTTGATTTGTAACGCTTATATTGAGGCTGCTGTTGAAAAAAAGCATAGAAGCACCTCTATATTCACCACTGACCCCTCGTCCTGTCATTACTGAAAATGCCGAAACTTTAGGTGCTATATGTGAAAATACTAATTGTTTTTATAATACTTTACTAGCCTCCAAATGTAATAAATGTGACTACTCATGAGAAATTATTTAAAAATTGCATAACAGTTAGCGGTACCTGGTCCATGGTCCTGGTCAGACCAGGCACCGCTAACGAACGAACGGTGAATTTTTAGTTTCAACGTTTCCGTTCTGGAAATTTCGATTTACACAATGAGCCTCGTGGACGACCTTATATTCATTTGAATAACGAAGAATTGAACGCGATAGTGGAAGAAGATCAATCTCAAACCACTTCTGAATTAGCAGCAGCCTTCGGCGTAAATGACAAAATGATAGTTATCCATTTGCACCAAATCAGAAAAGTCAAAAACTCGAAAAGTGAGTGAAAGATTTACATGAAAACAAATCTGAATGAAGATAACTTAGTAGTGGACATAAAAAATGCTCGTGGAAGACAATATGTTGTAATAAAAGAACTTATGGAGCCCCTTTGGCCAACAGGAACAACAGGCCTGTCCCTGAGGCCAAGCTGAATGACTTAAAACGTATAAGCTACGCCTTATTTATCTGAGGCTACGCCTGATACCGCAAGACACCAACGATTTTACTGTTGACGGTTTTTCAGGACAGTCTGATTTTGAAATAGAATTTGATTTGAATTAAGTAATGTGTTTTAGTAATTGAGTGATTTTTGGTACTCCAAGAAATATTTTCGATTTTTTATACATTTCCAAATATTATAATGATGATACTTTAAGTTAAATTTAATTTTTCAGTAAAATATTACACAAATAGTATGTGAATTTTAATGTTACGCCTAATGTAATTAAAATAACAAAGAACCAAGCCACACACAAACAGTTTTGCAAAAAGGAACCATCATGTTTTTTTTAAATAAATTTATGAATTATAAACGATTTTTATCAAAAGTATATATGAGTTGAAAGAACTAAGTAAGTTGTACAATATTTAAATATAAATATTTTTAAAATTGCAATCAATTTTATTGTATACAAAATTTACATAAAAACGGCTTTTTCTCAAAACTATCAATGTGTGGGTTGATTCCGGTTTGCATAAATAGGTCCAAATAATCTTTCAATCCCAACATTCCCAACCAGTAGGTTCAGAGATTTGCGCTTTTAAACAAACAAACAAACTCTTCATCTCTATAATTATAATATTAGTATAGAGTAATCGATAATATAGCCGTTAAACACCTTTTATGCTATCGCAGAGAAACTTTAAAAGGCCCGGTTCCACTTAACAGATTAAAGTAGGAGATTCTATAGTAAGCGACCCTCAAATAATTGCCCAAGAATTTAATAAATATTTTATTGACCAAATTCAGAATAGTTGTAGCATTAATATTAATAATGTAAAATACCAAATTAGTAACAATCATTATAACTCTCTATTTTTGAAACCCACATCCACTGATGAAGTAACGACAATTATAAACAATTTAAATAATACAAACAGCACGGGGTATGATGGCATATGTACCAGTATTATTAAAAAGGTGTCAAAAATAATAGCTCCTGTATTGGCTTATATTATAAATTCAAGTATTGAAACAGGTACATATCCAGACAAGTTGAAAGTAACTATCATAAAGCCTATTTTTAAAAAACAGGACAAACAGGACATGGAATGCTATAGACCGATTGCATTAATACCAATATTTTCTAAAATATTTGAAAGAGTACTTCACAATAACTTGTATTCCTATTTTGAAAAGTTTTCTATTTTTGCAGATGAACAGGTAGGGTTTAGGAAAAATAAATCAATTAATATAGCAGTATTTAACTTTTTGCAAAAAGTAATGACTAGTTTAGATAATAAAAAACAAGTGGTAGGACTGTACATGGATATGACAAAAGCATTTGATTTCGTGGACCATAAACTATTAATTGACAAATTAGAAAAATATGGAGTGAGAGATAATGCTTTAAAATTAATAAAATCTTACCTAACTAACAGAAAACAAGTCACAGAAATTACAAAAATCAATAATATAACAAACACACAGGAGAAATTCCACTCTCATACTAGGACTGTACTTTATGGTGTGCCTCAGGGAAGCATTTTAGGTCCATTACTTTTTCTTATTTACATTAATGATTTCCCTAAAGTCATCAAACAGCCGATGATACTCTTTGCCGATGATTGTACAGTTGTATTTACGAATAATAACACAAGTAATTATGAAATCGAAATAAACAATGCACTAGAATCATTAATAGACTGGCTTAATAACAACAATTTAAAAATTAATCTTGATAAAACCAATATAATGACTTTTAAAAATAGAGTATCATACGGTCAACCTATAAATATAAACTATAAAGGAAAGACGGTATCTGAAACGGACACAACTAAATTCTTAGGTCTATACATAGATAATAAATTAACATGGCAGTCCCATATGGAACATGTTTGCAAACAATTAAATAAATTTTCATTTGCATTATATAAATTATCAAAAATAGTAAACAAAACAGCTGTCCTTAGTGCATATCATGCATATGTGGGTGCAACTCTTAGATACGGACTCATATTCTGGGGTAACGCAACGGGAATCCAAACGGTTTTTAAAGCTCAAAAGAAATGCATTCGTTCTATGTGTCAACTTAATCAGATAGATTCTTGTAAGCCGCACTTTCAAGATTTAAAAATAATGACACTCCCATCTCTGTACATTTATGAAATATCCTTAATGGTAAAAAAAGATATAAATAAATATGAAACCCTAAAATCAAAAAGATATAATAAAAAATTGTGTTCGATTGCGTCAAAAACAAAACAATACCATAAAAGCGTCTTTTGCATGGGACCAAAAATATATAATAATTTACCTGAATCCCTCAAATCTAAAACAAATTGTGATTTTAAACGAGCACTTAAAACGTTCTTATTTACAAAAGCGTACTACTCGGTTTCTGAATTTCTAAACGATGAACTTTAACTTCGTGAGGGAATACGGGATTGAAAACCTGGGAGGTTTTTTTTTCCGCCGGCTTTTTTTTCCTCTCAGTGTATAAAAACCCAGGTAATTGGGTGCCCAAAGCCGATGACGCCGATAAAATACCGTATAAATAATTACCAAAATCAATTAAAAAAAAACGCAAATATGGGATAAATATAAATCAATATGATTAGTTAATTAAATACTTAAATAAATTAAAATTTCTAAGTTAGATTTTAGTCAGTACTTTTATTTATTAATAATATACCTATAATATAATATTTGCATACCTTACTGAGGTAAATATGGCGGATTATTAAATGTATAAAACAACTTTTGTAATACCCATATTTGTGCAAATAAATCATTTGTCTTTGTCTTTGTCTTTGTCTTTGTCTTAAGAGATGTCGCGTAATGTAGGGCTTCTGGCGTACGGTTCTCCTATGCCTTGTGCTTACTGAATTTCTGAGGCCGCTGCAATGCAAAAACTACATGTATTAAAAACTGTCGCACGACAATAAGAGATGCGACTAATAAAAGTACGTAACATAACCCTAAAAAGTTCGCTACATTTTAATTCAGCGGAAACTAGTTTAAAAAGAATTGTTTTCCTTCCTTCAATTACCTTGTTTATGTATTTTTCTAACTAACTCGCATGTAAACTGTCACGGCTTGATTGAAAACCAAAATTACACATTTTATTATCATTGGTTTGTTACCTTCGATTTCCAAGGGAAAACCTCATAGTTGTCAAACAAATAATACTTACAACTTACAATAGTAACGAACGCGAAAACGAACACGAAACAAACTTGTTTTTCGTAACATAATTGTAACACTTTACAGCCAAGGGATTGAATTACAATAGTGATCATATTAGTTTACAGTAGCCTTAGAATAAATATGTATAGAATGAGTCTTCATACAAGCGCGCTGTCAAAATTGAAGCACTAAATAGATTCCTACAGCTGTCACATAAGACAAACAAAATATTTTTATTTTGACCAAATTGACTATAAAATACTACAAAATATTAAAAACACTGTGAAAAGTTATTTTATTAGACTTCTTTTGTTTTTAAAAAGTGTTGTGATAAAATTTAACCTTAAGTCTTACGGAGCGGCCCGGCGTTTGGTGCCATTAATGGCACCAATCAACATGCTTCAATTTGGGCGCGCGAACTTGGTTTGCCGGTAATTTAATTATTCTAAGACAATAGTTTACAACTTTACGATGCGACGCAAAAAGTTTTCCGGGCATGCTTGTGAGTTTTATAAAAATTGTCATATCATGATGACTCGCACGGAGCCAACGTGGTGGACTATAACCTTCTAATCAAACCCTTCCCTACTCAAAAAGCAAAGTGCCTAGCTGTACGACATATTTTTAACGCTTATTTACGTCCCACTGCTGGGCACAGGTTTCCTGTCAGAATTGAGAGGGATTTAGGTAAAAGTCCACCATGCTGGCCAAGCGTAGACTGATGGATATCATGCCTTCGAAAAATTGGAAATTACGAGGCATCAAATTACGGTGATGGAAAACATCGATGAACATATATCACAATATTTTCTCTCATCCGCTGCTCCGCGCAACGGAACATTACAATTTTTTGTCAGTGGTTTGCGCCGCTGTGGTATGTACCACATAGTACATATGTGTACTGCATGATTTTAAAATAGAAAAATACGATACAAATTCGAATTATGTCTGCAGTATCAGTATTTGCATTATCCTTTTGCTAGGAAATGTGCGTCAAAAAATTAATTATGCATAATAAATGCAATACAAAGCCAGCAATAACAACGGGAAAACGTAATTGTAGATTCTCGATTAAAATGCTAATTTTGTCATCAGTTGAAAATGTTTCGCTCTTATTTATATTAATAATAATGAAGTGGAGAACACACCGTTGTTTCTTACGAATAAGTGATCGGTGGCAAAACTGCCTTATATGTATAAGCGAACATCACTATAAATCAACAAAAATGAATAGTTAATAAGTGCGAATTGTTATCACAATCGAAAAGTTTCGGACCAACATCGTACAAAAAAGTTTTTATTTTTTATTTTAGTGTTTATTTAGCTGCTGGTACTCTGGAGGCCGATGATCTTGACACTTTTCGACCCAAAACAGAAGTGCTGTGTGGTATCTTCTCGGCAGTTCCCTGTAATATTTTTCAACCATTAGGTATTTAGTATTTAGGCTATTGTCCACCACGCTGGCCAAGTGCGGATTGGTAGACACCAAGCCTTCGAGAAATTATGAGTTTCTCTCCAGCGTGCACGGTAATGGAGAAATCGTAATTAATATCACAATATATTTCATCACCGTGGAGCAGCGATAATTGTCCCTGTAATTACCACCTATAAAAAGTTGATAAGAGCACGTTTTTTGTTTTGTTTTGTTGTATTGTAATAAAGTAAAGAAGTTAAAAATATCGAACACACTCAGGACTATAAATAATTTATCTCAAAGTTCACCAAAACAACCAAAGCTTATTTATGAACCAGAGCCTTTTTTTCGGTATAAGGGAGAGGTGTAACCGGGGTAAGTGGGATTTGTTACCGCTTGGGGAGGACTCCGGAATCTCCAGTGGAACGCACCGGTGTCTTCCACGTGCGACGCCCCAGAACGGGCCTATCCTCTGGAGAGCAGATGTGCTCTCCTACACCCTCCGATGCTTACGCCCACACCGCCCTTCTTCCGTGAACGGATCGAGCTCACAATCTCACTGCCCTAAGTCTAATGCCTACTTCGTAAGTCCCGTTTTAGTCGCCTTTTACGATGAGGCAGAGGATACCGTAGCTCTATTCTTAATCGCGAAGCTACAGGGACTATGGACCAGAGCCTAACTAATTGATAAATAATTGCTAAAGTTATAAATATTTACCATTGATGACAATGAAACAACCTTGACCGTATTCCTCTACGCCAGGGTTGAACTTGGATTTGCATTATGGAGGGCGTGATCATTAATTATAATATAATTAATGATTACGACTTGTAGGAAAAAATAATTTGCAGCTGTCAATGTCGGCTTATTGTTGGTTTCTGCGATCTATTTGAATATTATGAGAAGATTTGCTTAGACAATAATAAGATTAAGAAAAATGTGATAATAGATACTTGGATAATAATAACAAAACGATCAGTTCAGATTCAGTTATGGCTCAAGGTCTGCATTGTTGCCTTCGAAGTAAGTAAATGAAAAGCACGCAGAAGAAAAGAGAACTTTATATATACAGTAGTTAATTCTTGCACTTTGCACCATAAGATCGGGATCTAATATATCGTAAACTAAGTATTAAAATAAAACAAACCATTTTAAGTAAAAAAAATTTCAAGCTACTACTTATACTTCTCTAAACTTTTCAAATATAGTCTAAGCACCTACTGCAGTGTAGCAATAATCATGCAGAGAATGAAAGCTTCTCGACTACTGCGAACATGTAATGACGAGTCTTTTATTACCTTCCTGGTCTTTAAGGTCCCTTGTCGAGTTACTTGTAATGGTACGTTTAAGCTCGATGGTAATTATAGAACTAGTGTTCCTGATACCAGGAAAGCTTATTGCTAATTGTCGTGTACGCCCAGTCATTTGGATTTGACTTTAGCACAAGGAGTACCTATTCAAAGTTGCTTTGGATAAATGCGAGTTAAGAAATATAAATGCAGAAGTATGTTTTCAATAAAATACGTACAGTATTACACTATAATTTAGTTGAATAGAGATTCAAACATAACTACGTACATGCTGTCAAGTTTAGAAGTTATACGAATACCATTCAAGTTGCGAAAGCGAATATAAAATCTTAAAAGTGATTGTCTTTAGTTACTCTAATAGGTAATCACTGCGTATGGAATTGCATGCTTTACTTTTGATAAGTAGTAATCAAGTATTTATAGAATTGGTGTCGGGTGTACTAGTTTTAATATTACAAAGTTAAAATTATTAATAACATTTAAAAATATACTGTTGTGCAACACCATTAGCGTTCCCAACAATTTGTTTGTTACCGGTTCTAATGGCAGCTTTACTTACATTAGCAACGGCTTTTTTGGCATATTAATCACCTAGGTCACGATCCCATATTTCTGCTGTGTTACTAATTACCAGCTTATTCTTTCCAGTGAACTTCACAAGCGAAAGGCAAGGTTCCGCCAAGGTTCAACTTTTATGCAAATAGTGAAATAAAACACGCCAACCGAAGGGCGACGGGCACCGGTACATTGAAAGTGGTTGGAAATCACACCTCCCTGTGAGGACAATGGTTTTTTGGCAAAAAAGAGACGTATCGTATGTTGGCTAACTTTTGAGTGTAAACACCGGATGCGTCGATATTATAAAAGGCTTTAAATGTAAAATAGAACGGAAAAACAATAACGATAAAAACTCACGAACCATAAAAATAAATATAAAATACATTTAATGAATTACTGTCTGTGTATGTGTCCATGGTACCCACGACACAGGGTATACATACCCTACATTGGGGCTATGAGTGTGAAACGTTATTAATACGTAATGTGTATGGACACCTAAATTATTATTATTAACAGCCCACATTAAGCTTGTTTTGAAAATATTTATTATATTTATTATATTTTTTATATTTAAAACCACATCCTTATCATAATAATTAAAATTTAAATAAGCAAGGAAAGTGACGTTTTCAAATAAAATAATTGCGGTTGTACAATAATAATGAATTATTTAATTGAGCCTTCATTTTGACAGGACATTGAGATTATATTACATTCTTTTGTTTTGGTGAATGTAACGTAATTAACAGAAGAATATAAAGTTGATCATATCTCTATGGAAGTATAATATATAATGCAATCAATGTTATTGTTATAAGCAATGATATAAATTAAAAGGAATTACTTCATTTAATGAAAACAACAGCAATATTAATTAAGAAATACATAGGTGACATTGTATGAAGTTAAGATACTTCAAAGTGTCTTGAGACTCTTTAGTATAACAAAGTATCGATCAATGTTTCAAAAAGAGAAATATAAGATTTTCAGAATTGTTCTAAAGCCGGAAAATAATACCTACAACAGAAAAACTAATTATAAAATGGAATAGAAGTAAAACTCATCAATAACAGGCAACCTAAAAATATAAAAGTAAGTAATGAAAATGTTAATGCAGAACACAAAGGCCAGGAAAGGCCAAAGGTTAGTAAGGAGGTTGCTAATGAAAATTGCCTTACACTTTTGTTAGATTACAAAATAAAAACTGGCCTAGTGTGAGTTGGTTTTGCACAAGAAGAGTTCTGTACCAAAATCAAACGACGAAATAAACACGGTTTTGTGTAGTTAAAAATTTTAGTTATTAATTATTACTAGCTGTGCCCGCGACTTTATCCGCATAGATAGAAGATTTGTGAATCAAAAAGAAGCATCAAACCTTTTTTCTGGACTAACACAAAAAGATTTTTATAATTTAAACTGGAAGTTTCTGAGATTAGCGCTCTCAAACAAACAAACTCTTTAGCTTTTTAATATTAAGTATAGATAGCATCTGCAATTTTGTAATCCGTAGAAAAGTCACCGCCACCAGAATTTAGCACCACTACCGTGCTTTCCATAGAGAATACCCCTACCTACGAGTAAGTAACGTCGGACACCAACACGCAATATCAAGCGTAATTGGCTGCAACCCTTTACGTCCCACTGGTGCCCTCTCTCCCCATAACTGGGGAGGCCTGGAGCTTACTCCACCACGCTGCTCCAATGCGGGTTGGTGGAGATGCGGGTTAGTGACCAACCCGGTGTCGGATGTTTTCAAACCGCCCATAAGGCCTCTGATAAGGTTTAACGTCTGTTATCTATCGATAACAATCGGGACCGATGGATTAACGTGCCCTCCGAAACACGGAAATCTATCGATATATGCGACTAAGCCAAACGGGCGCGGTCGGGTGTGAGATGGGTGACCGCTAGTGGCAAGAAATTTCATGCGCGTTTCCGTGCTTCAATCTTAATTACTACCGCATAAATCTATTTTAAAATTTACCGTGTTCGAAGAAGTACAATACCTACAGTGTCACAGTTCAGCGCCGTTAAGTGTGAAGAGTGAAGACTAAATACCCGTATTTTTTTTATACTAGGGTAGTAATACTTGTAATAGAATACCCTGTATTATCTCTCGAGCACGGAACTCTAAAAGTATTCACTACAAATTCCGTGGAAAATGTAATTTGATTGTTACCAATGCGAAGGCGGGTTCTATCTGTAAATTAAACCTATTTATGGAACTCCATTCATTTATTTATTTTTTTATTTTATTTTGAGTATTGCGGATTGTGGAAAACGTACTGATTCACATATTCATACTTTTAACTCGACCTAATAATTTTTTATTGATTTTTATTACTTTTTCAATCTTTGTTTTAAGTCACATAGAACTAACCAAATATGACATAAAGGATTTCACATGCATTTCCATTAAACATCATCGTAACATATTTCTGCAAGTCACACGTTACCCTTTAACAATGCGGGCCGGTATTCGAACTCAACCTCCGTTGTGGAGTTTGCTGTCGTAGCAACTAAGCTATCATATATGCTTCTCATCTACGCCCTAATAGGTGTGTTACGGCTGTATATATTACCTGGATCGAAGGCAAATCTTGTTTTGATTAGATATTTCTATGGCATATCTTACTGATAAACAGTCGCGCCCATCATCAGCCACTGTCAAGATCAGGGACACTTGGATGTATCAAATATTATTCTGGCACATTGATAAGTACTGTATCAGTTCCTTATCTAAAACTCTAAGTGTTTTACGCTTGTATCACATCAAGATCATAGGATAAACCCTGGTTAAATTCATGCGATTTAAACTTTTCTTAGAGCCAAATCCAATATTTGCAAAGATAATTTCATTACTTTAAATTGAATACAGCAATGTTATGCTACCAAAATCTACTTTTTTTAATCTATCGGCAAGTAATAGGAGACCGATAGTGAACTATTTGTTTACCTTAGCTTATCACAATATCAAAATTGATTAACAGACAGTAAACATTTTTAAAATTTATTATTTTTCAGCGCCCGTGAGGTCGAATAAGTATGACATGTCTTATCATAATCATTTCATTTTTATCTAGCACATAATATTTTGCATTATGAATATTTGACTGATTTTATTTTTTGATCGTGTCAACATTGGAATTTGTTTCGACACCTACTGAGCGGCCATGCCAAGTGATTTGTTTTCGAAAACTGGCCGGTAGGTTTTTTAATTATTGGTTGTGGTTAATTGGATACATTTTAGTTTGGAGGTTCGACTAATATGCGGGGTATTTTTATTGCAAAAGATAAGTCTGTACAAGTCGTTTTACAATCGAATTCGTAAGAATTCCTCGCGTTTTTCGTTTACTGAGCTGGAACTATTTTCTTCTTGTCGCGCTAATTTAGCAGAATACCTTGACTAGGATGAATGATATATAGAGTGGAGACTCAGGGAATCGTGACACATATAATTATAGAGTTTCAGGTGGCTAACAAGATTATTGAGAAGCTACTTTTATAAGCTCGCTGAACTAAATATTAAAGAAAGTTTATTTGCGATAGGTTTTTGCTACTTACAATTTTAATCCGTTCTTAAGTACTTATGTGATTTTTTCACTAAAGTCCCTGTAGCTTCGGGATTAAGAATAGAGCTACGGTATGCCTGCCTACTTCGGTATGCCTGCCTACTACGGTATGCGAGCCCTGCTTTATCGTAAGAAGCGACTAAAAGGCGGTGGAGGTGGTAGAGTGGGAACTCGATCCGTCCAGCCAGCGGCAACGGGAAGAAGTATGTGCGTGGCCGCATGGCACCGTAAGCATTTGCAGGTGTAGGAGAGTACATTTGCGGTGCGTTACACTGGAGTTCCCGGAGTCCTCCCCAAGCTAAGAGATTTCGATCGATACTTTTAGGAGTACCTTTAAAATCTAAATAAATGATAAAGGTACTCCAAAAGTATCGATCCGAAAAAGATTGTGCTGCGCCCACATCACATTTTCCATTCAAAAAGAGTTTCGCTGATAGCGAAGTCGTTACAGCAGGCCAATATAACACACGAGAAGCCTAACCTTATCTCGTCTCTTATAAATTGCCGCTAACGGCGCCACGTCAATCGCGTTAAGAATACTCAGCGAGCTAGAAAATTGTTTAACACAAGTGCACTACACAAGAGGGTATCGCATTATACGCGCCACTCGACCGTTTAATGTCAGCCACATTGTATCATTTATCTCAGCGCTATTTTTGGACCAACTGGGGAAAGGATTTCAGAGGCTAAATTTATTTAGCCTCTATACATATATATAATAGGATTGGATCTATAATATATATAATAGGATTGGATAAATTGGGGTTTAAATAGGGTCTTGGACACTATGCACAAAAAAATTCAAAATCCTTACCAAAAAAAAGGTTGCACTAAATCACGCTTGGAAAGCAAGATAATTGTTAAATCTTTTTTGTACATGATTTATATTATCGTTTAAATCAATAATAATGAAGTCAATTGACTATATAATACAAAATGTATGGGGATGTCACGTTTTGACAGCTCATTAAAAGTATCTCAATTGACTTGGTAGTCCAAGACCGGATTTCAAAGCATATTTGATTGGAGTAAAGTATGTATGTGACTGACATGAAAAGCTAAGTCTGTATGTAGTATGTACATTCGATTATCAATTTTGTTTTATTTTGCCGGTAAACGTTAAACTCGAAAATAACTCTCCAGCAATGATTATTTATTGAAGTCATACTGCGCCAACGGGTCAGTCAAAGACATTATGAAAAAATATATTTGGAAAACCGTCGGGTACTACATGGTATGTAGTGCCTATTACGATAGGTAGTCATTATTATTGAAATAATCAGTCATATTTACCAATAAAACTTATGGAAATACATTTCGTAATTGTATTATAGTTTAGTTTTTTCCTTTTATATTTTTATCATTGTATATTTGCATACCTCATGAAGGTAAATATGGCGAACTAAATATATATAAACAACTTTGTAAACACCCATATTTGTGCAAATAAATGTCTTTGTCTTTGTCTTTGCAAAATTATATGTGTAAAATTAGGTAAATCAGCGAAATCGGCAAAGTTTCGTATCCGGCCTCTTAAGGTTTCGTCCCGATTATTAAGAAAAAACAAAAAGACAAAAAATTCTTTAACTATACGATATGATATAAATAACGGGCTGGGTTTTTCTACAATATTACCTATATCTATGCTCAGCTGGCGCTATCTAGGTAATCTTGCACATGTCCGTGTATCTTCCAAACAGATAAGCTCAGTAAGCTTGGACCTAAGTGATAAAAATGATTATAAATGAATAGCGAATCAATCAAGACAAATTTTTATTCTTACTCTACTTCTCGAAAATAAATGTAAATTTTAGAGAGGTCATCTTTGTATGTATATCAGTAAACACATTCCACCATAACTTCTAAATCCTTCTACAGAATGGTACTTAGGTTTCCAAACAGGAACCTATGGTACTACCGTCATCCACCTTCAACAAGGATTTGTTGGAATCCTCACAAAGTAAATTCAAAGAAAAAATTGAAAAAAAATATTTTGTATTTTCTTCATTTGTCATTTTATCCCTACTTCCTGCTAATATTATAAACGTGAAAGTTTGTAAGTATGGATGTTTGTTACTCTTTCACGTAAAAACTACTGAATAGATTTTAATGAAACTTTGCAATACCTAATATAGTTTATACATCAAAATAACATTTAGGCTACAATTTTATAAAGTGTGTGAACTGTCCAAAATATGACGATAAGTGTCAAGTAAGTAGGAAAAAATCTACCATCTGCGAGCTATGCTGGCGAACGCTGCCAAAACCACTAGAGCACATACATTTATGTAATGTATGATGGAAATGTTTATCTTGAATAGTCCTACAGAAAGCCGGTCCAGCGGCACAGAAGGGATTTCACTTTATGCTGATGATCCTCTTTAGCGCGGGTGAAACCGCAAGGCACAGCTAGTGAGTAAATAAATAAGGGCTTTTGATAAGCACTCAAAGTATAAAAATTGTAAGCATATTGAAATTACTTTTATTCACACGAACTCATTAAAAGTATTGTCTTAAAAATAACAAATTCATAAGGGCTGAATGATAAACTGTTAATTTTCGTAATAATAATAAAAAGGAATTTGCGGCTGCACTGATAATTGTGAAAAATACTGGATTTAACTAAAGATAATGTTTTCCCACCTAGATAACATCAATTAAGACTTAGACCGAATTAAGTTTGTTTTGTTTTTAATTCTTATAGATTTAGGTAATCTTAATCCTGTTTATATTTTATAATATTTTAATGCACACGTATTCATTTATCGTTGCATTAATCAATCTATAAATTACGGCTGCAACTATTTTTAGTCCGATTTTGGATTTCTCCTGTTTTAAGGAACCCTGAGCCTAATACACCACGCTGTCCCAAGGCTGATTATTGGAGACACGGGTTTGTATACAACGGATACTCGCAAGAAATTTGCCAACATCGATTACCCTTCTTATTTCAGACTGTGTCTGTCCCGCTTGCCTGTGCAGATCGCTTGCGATCTTTACCAGTGCCCACTTTGTTTAATTTACCATTTGGGACACTTTTTTTAAAATGAGGCGCACAAATTAAATTTTTGTTTAAATAATTTGATCCACTTGTTCAACAACTTGAAAGCTTTGTACACTACGTATGTCAAATTTTAATGCGGATAAGTGACTTAAAATCATCGATCACATAAATAATATCGCGGTCGTTATGCCTTCTATTGCCGGTGCCACATTTATGCGGCAACTGTGCATCTACCACTACTATACAATATCAATATCTAATACCTTTAAACGAGCAATTCTTGTATGTATCTAAATATATTTTTTGAATCTCGGAAACGGCTCCAAATATTTTGATGAAATTTAGTACCCTGGATTCGGGGGTGATAAATTGATCCACAAAATTTTTATTGTTGGAAATTTCTAACTGTATAAAAATATTTTCAATGATAATCAATTTAAATATAAACTGAAAATTACGACTCTTCCTGAGATCTATTGGAGAGTATTAATAATATTGAGGCGTAAACGCTGTCAAACGGGGGAGCCCACGAGGCTCATTGTGGATTTCCTCAAGCGTCATCAGGACCTTGTGCTTTTTATAGGTTGGGTGGTAGGAAGTTTAAAATATTATATTATTTAATATTATTATATTTTATGACGTTTTGCGTTTAACCAGTGGATTGAGATTTTTATTATTTAAAATTCATGGTTCAACGGTAGCGGTGTATTCTAATCTGACTATTTTGACATCCGGAAGTAAGATAAAAAATTATTGTACCTATATAGAAGGTCTTTTTTAATCGTGGCAGTGGCTCAACAGGAAATGAAATGAAATGAAATATTTATTTGCATAAAACAGGGTATATTTTACAATAAAAATCTTACAATATTGTTCATGCGTGTCTTACCGACCTAGTCGGTGGGCAAATATTTATTAATAAATAAGATAAAGTAATCGTGTCTTTAGTGATAACAGTATATCCTTAATCTATAGGTTAAATCATTAATTTACTTTTTTTTAATTTAAGGATATTAAATGCAATTTCATACCCGAAGGTACATGTCAATTTTTTTTATAAATAATAACAATAAAAATTTAATAACAATAATATTAGATATTAATAGTAATGATAATATTTGCATAATTGAATTAAAAATTATAATTTATTAGCCAAGCGTTTGAGGTGTCCAGCATGACAATATTCTATAAATTCCTTTGTGGAATAAAAACAGTTCTTAATCAATAATTTAAAAATAAAACCCTTGAATCGATTTAATGTTAGATTTTTTTTAACCGAGATGGCAGCAAATTATAAATTTTGATGCACATCACAAAGCTGTTTCTCGAATAGCATGCCGTATAAGATAATAGTCTACGCAATTGACCCCGATGCCGATTGAAGAATGTATCATCTTTGGTATCAAATCTATTTTGATTATTTTTGACACATATCAGACTTTCGTAGATGTACATTGATGGCAATGGCGGGAGATTTAGTTTTTTTTAAATATTGGCTTACAGGAGTCCATAGGTTCCGCACCTTAAATGGCCCTAACACATTTCTTTTGTATAATAAATGCTCTATTGAAGTCAGTTGAATTCCCCCATAAGAGTAATCCGTATCTTAGGACCGAACACACGTATCCGTGATAAGCCATCAATGCTGTTTTTTATTTGCTACTTTTGAAAGATGGTGTAATGCGTATATGAATTTATTTAGTCTTTGGCATACTATTTCTACATGATTTTTCCAATTTAAATTTGAGTCGATTTCAATGCCAAGAAATTTAGCTATTTTATTTTAGGATGCAAGGTGTACCCCATATCTTAATCTGACGCGCTCGAGTAAATCCGAAAATGCCCTCTTGGGCTCCGCTACTACTATCTGCCAATCCGACGTTCAAAGAAATGACAACGTCGATTTGAAAGAGCTCTATGAAAATTTCGTTCATTGAATTAAAGCTTCCGTGGTCGAATGGTTGCGTGAGCTGACTGCGGAACTAGAGACCCGGGTTCAAACCTCGATCAAAACCATATTGTGTCTATTTTTTATTTTTATGAAAATAACTTTTTTTTATTAGGAGCTATTTCAGATGGCTTTGTTAAGTAACACGAAGCAAATGATTGTTTCGTTTTAAACTAAACCAAGAAAATATTTTTTTAGAAAATAAACGATTTAATGTTATCTCATTGTATAAAATCTGGTGCAATAAAGTATTTTTGTATGTATTGTATATATCCGAGCAACGCTCGGGCGTCCAGGTACTACTATATTTATCTAGACTTTTAAATAACGCCATTTTCTTTTGACCCCATGGACATGTCCTTAATGGAATTACATAATGAAATATAGAATTTCCCAAGGTTCTCGCCCCATCCAGTCAAACTATATAAATGGTTGGAATATAGGCTTAGAATAAATACGTATAGAATGAGTGTCTTCATACAAGCGCGCTGTCAAAATTGAAGCACTAAATAGATTCCTACAGCTGTCACATCTGACAAACAAAATATTTTTATTTTGACCAAATTGACTATAAAATACTACAAAATATTGAAAACACTGTGAAAAGTTATTTTATTAAACTTCTTTTGTTTTAAAAAGTGTTTTGATAAAATGCCCGGCGTTTGGTGCCAATAATGGCACCAATCAACATGCTTCAATTTGGGCGCGCGAACTTGGTTTCTATAATGTAATTGTAATTATTCTAGGAATACTTATAGGATATTTTGACAATCTCAAAATTTCCTATAACCTTGAAAGAATGAATTTTGCTTTGTTTACCAGCGATATCTGTTATCAGTCCTTATCAACCCGCTGCGCTGTTCATAATTCGACGCACGTTTGGAAGTCATGGCCAATTTCGCACGCGTATGGTTGTCAAAGAAATAAAGTTTTTCTTAGATATGAATAACCATTCTAGTTTGAAAAAGTTAGTAAAAATGATTTCATTTTTATATGTATTCCAAAAATCTACTGATCTTTGTAAAGTTTTGCTAGTTTTGTAGTCTAGTATAACTTTCTTAACTTTTTATTTTTTTTATTACATTTGGAGCTGTCGTCTAATTTACAAGTTCATACCTGATATAAAGTTAAGCCATAAAATGATGTCTGAAATAAGGTTGGAAGTAGGTATTAGTATATCGTACTCATATTCAAAGATCGGATACGTATCACATTTCCTGTATTCCGTCTTTTACAACATATGTATATTCCAATTATTCCTCAAGTTAAACATAATATCTCTCTAAACTGAATCTATTTAACATTTTATTAAGACGAACACAGCCAAATGCTTCTTGTAGCGGCGCCCAGGCAGTGACATCGCCTGGCGGGAGATCTCCACTTTTCCTCCACATTCTCTACATTTTTTACATGGACAGTCTTCGTAACAATCCGTTGCTAGGCAACTTCTTTGTTCTTTTCTTTTAGGCTGCTTATACTTAAGATGTTCTTCTTCCTTAGCGTCCTAATCGGACTCAGTATAAATAACGATCAACTCTTGGAACTCAAAATGGCATGAGACCGTCGATTAATAGATTGTTAGAATTCATACTCAAACCGTCCACCACACTCTTTACCTTACTTTCTACCTTTCATATAAAGTGAGAGAGAGGGAGATGCACCCATTTCTGCTATTAAGCAATCCCATAGTGTTTCGTTAGAAAAGTTTGATTACTGGTCATACTTTCATGAGGCGGCCTCCAGTGCACATACATGCACACGACCTCAGGTAAAGCACAGGCTTGTTTGACGTTTTTTGCAGATGTCTATGTGCTACAACGACTACTTACTACGTGGTATGAATAACTATTCCTACTCCTGCCTCTATCAAAATAAATAAATAAATAATCATGTACATCAATGTAAACATGATTACGGCGCCGTTCTGTTGACAATTACACTCGCGAGCATATCTGCGATAAATATGTACCTATGTAAATTTGGCGGTAACGACGTCAGCGCATAATAAATATATTGTCTATTGGGCATATTTGTTACATTTTCTATTAACTTTCATATTAGCACAAGTGGCAGGTTAACTTATTTATAAAGGTGGTAGGTTAATTTATTTATAAAGGAGAAATGGGTTATTATGGATAGCATTTTTTGAGTTGTCTAACAGCTATTTGTTAATCTGTTGGCTCGTGTGGATTGTAGTTTAAAATATTGCACTGTTACTCCTGAATTTGATCTGATTTTGAGAAAAACTTATAAAAAGTCTTTAAAATGGGATGTCTCCAATCCTACTTGATTTTTTAATTAGCCAACAAAACCCATATTGTAGTTGAATTTTGAGAATAATTTATTTTCAACTGTAAATATAGACACGGAGGTAACATTTAAAGCAACATCTAACAAATGCCCGCCTCGGCTTTTCTGGAAAACACTCAGCCTTTTTATGAAATTCCCGAAGATATTTTGACATAATTGTAGTTTGATTTCGTCAATAACTCGATTGTTTTAAACTCAAGTATTACGAGAATCTGTGGATTCATTGCATAGGCTTTTTCTTTCAGAAAACCCTAAAGGGAAAGGTTGAACGATGTCAGATTTCAGGATTTTGGCGGCCAACTTACCTACTTCTCCTCACCGTAAGATAGCTCGCCTTGGAATTTGTGTCTGCATAACTGCATTGTTCCAACAGATGTATAGCATCACCCTGTTTTCGTCTAACTCAGACCAAAAAAGTCAATCAAAATCTCGCGATTACAAAGACCATTGGCTGTAACCGCCTTTATTTATTTATTTATTTAATTGCATTAGAGTTGATGAATAACATTATACAAGGTCTTATGTACAGAATACCTATGGCAAGCAATTCTAACCACTATGTGGTGTGCAAATTGACAATTTGAGAATACATTTTATTTACATTTTTAATAATATTTAATTTATAGTAATTTAATTAACAAATTTAACGAATAATTAATAAATTGAACGTAATGTCAAAACAGATAAGTCATTTATTGTTGACAACACCGACGACTTTTATGGCTTTGTCTAACTTCTCCAATATTTTCAAGCGAAGCAGAGTGTGAGTAAAGCTAGGTTCCCTCGACTCATACTCTGAACTACTTTAGAAATCCCATACAAAAGCATTTAGGCTTTATTATTTTTGTTGCCTACTTCATTTTGTGTACCTAACACAAACCCCTTTAACCTATTACCTTTAGGCTTTAACCTACTGACTGACTGGTGTCCGCTTTACTGCGCCAGTACTATGTTTTCCTCGGTAAGTAAGCTCACTACTCTCACTAGTACGTTTTTGATATAAATTTTGCATATTGTGTGTACGTGTGTCCGTTTTCATTTTGAGCTTGTAGCGTCGGGCCGCCGAAACCCGCGCTGTACGCCACACAAATATTACGAGTGCCTACTTTATTAGGTACTACTATACAGTAATTGTATGTTTAGAGACATTAGAAAGTCAAGTAACTTTACAAAAATCTTAGAATAAACGTGATAATGGCTGCAACCGTTTTTGCGTCCCACTGTTGGGCACGGGTGATTCAGCAGACTTCCAGGGCAACTACCATGCTGTTCCAATGTAGTTTGGTGTAGGATGTCAGAATAATACGTCTTTATTTCAATAGATATATTTTTTATTGAAGACAAAAAACTTAAGTATTACCTATTGTTGTCTAGTTTGGGATAAGAGTTCATTGATCTCAATTTAATGAAAAAATTTAAGCATTAGGTAATCTTAATCTTAAACAATATTCTTAATACGCAATCGAAGGCTATAATTATTGTAATTTTCATCATCAATACTTAGAAACAACCTCTAAATCCCTGTAATTTTTCAACAACATTGCGATGGAATTTCACCATTATTGCGTGAACCATACGGTCGAATATAACACGCGTTAATAATACGTGCGTTTTTGTGTATGTGTGAATAATTACTTAATTAGGTACATATCGTAATTACACGCAGAATAGTGCGTGCATTCGACGTTTCATTAAATAATTACGAGTAAGATGTTGTCGATCCGAAGGCTATGGTAATGTGGGGTATACAGCCATTGTCTGAATCAATAATATGTATAACATCTGTGTGTTGATCTTTTCATATTCCAGAATCATTGTTCGCATTAAGTAACCTACAAAAAGGCCATATCAATTTCAGCTAGGCGATACTTGATGACATTACGAGGGTGGATCGAAAAGTTCGCGGCCTGACATATAACCGTTTATTTTTATCGTTTCCCAATTAAAAAAACAACTTGGTGGTCAGAGATTTTCATCAAATGAAGAGGTTGAAGCCGCAGTGAACCAGTACTTTGCAAACCTTGAAGAATATTTTTTTAAACCGGAATAGAAGCTTTGCAAAACAGATGGAAGAAATGCATTCAGTTAGGTGGAGATTGTGTTGAGAAATAAAAATATATTTGGATGCAATTTATTTTGTTATCTTGTTGAGGCCGCGAACTTTTCGATCCACCTCATATAAATAATATCTATAATTACATAAACTTTAATAGCACCGGACTCAACACTACCACAACTTTTTTGTACGGTTATACTGTAGAAATCGATCTATTAATTATTATTTAAAGTTGTTACAAAATATTGCTACGAAATTAACCTTCTTACTTGTTAACAATTGTCATTTAAATTAAAAGGAAAAGGAATGAAAAGAAAAGAAATTTACGGAAAGGATTTCACGAAATTGACACATATCCCATCGTCCGGTTACCAGACCCACTTTTTCGGTTTAGCAGACTGGTTAAAAATATGTAGTATTCTAGCTAATTCTAAGTATTCTAGGTAAGTACCTATATAACCTTAAACTGTGCACGTTTTAAGTTTTCTTTTATCTTTCGGTATATTTATAAATATTATAAATTTAATACGCCTCGACAGTGCGACCTTAACGATATTTTTTTTCAACTTTTTTTATGTCCCACTGCTGGGCATCGGTCTCCTCTCACAAATGAGAGGGATTTAGGCCATAGTCAACCACGCTGGCCAAGTGCGGATTGATGGACGTCATTCTTTCAAGAAATTAAGAATTTCTCTCAGGCATGCACGGCGATGGAGAACATCGTGATCAATTAAATATCACGACATTTTCCATCACCGTGGAGCAGCGATAAATGCGCACATTACTTTTTTTTGTCAGAGATGCGCGCGGTGGATGTGAAATTGTGAACCGGGGATCGGTTTTTACCAAAACCGCGGTCGCACGTGGCACCACTCGGCCATTGGTGCTCGAACAACATTTGCACTACAACTGCAACGATATTTATTAATATTAAATTCTGACTTTTTAAAAACCCAATCAGACCCCGACAAACTAAGACAAACTAAAAGGAATGTTCTAGATAAGATTGCGTAAAAACCAAGGTGGCATATTGATGAGACAAGTGACTTCAATTCTAGCGAGTCATTGATTTATACCTCATTATCGAATACAGCAATCTGTAATGACGCATTAATAAATAGCCTTAAGATATACACTATGTTTTTAGGTTTCTTAAATAAAATTAGGTATTTGTGAATTTTAAATTTTTTACTCCTTTTTAACACTCTTATATTAGCTTGACCTGTATGTATCTATGTATGTAACGGAATCTTTTAACTTCATTTTCACCTACTTCTATGCGTCTGATTAACTTGAAAATTTGCATATATGAAATATATTTCCAACTAAAAAATGAAAAATAAATAATGTAGTTAAAAAAACTAAAAAACACGCGTTTGTGTAAATACGAACTAAAAAGTAAAAATTAGGAAGAAAATGTATTTTACTGAAAAAAAGCGTGTTTTTTGAGATACTATTGACACCAATTTATTAAATTAAAATTTCGCTTGACGCCTTGCAGATGTGAAATATTTAACTTAACTTTATGAATTTTTTGTATGAATAATCATGCATAAAAGAATCTATATAATTCTAACCTCTAAATTAGTTATTTAGTGTCAGTATATAATACACACAACAACATATTACGAAATATACTTATTAAACATTATATCTAAACCGAATCTACAAAACATTGACGAACACAGCCTCTTCTCTACATTTTTTCCATGGACAGTCTTCGTAACAACCCGTTGCTAGGCAACTTCTTTTTTCTTTTCTTCTAGGCTTAATACTTCTGTAAGATGTTCTTCTTCCACAGCGTCCACAGAATAACTATCTACTCTTAGAACTCAAAATAGCATGAGACCGTCGATTAATAGATTACTAGAATGGATACTCAAACCGTCCACCACACTTTTTACCTTACTTTTTTTTATTTGAATGGAGTAGCAGACGAGCATGCAGGCCACGTGGTGTTAAGTGGTCGCTGCAGCCCATGTACATCTACATACAACCTCAAGCAAGCATAGGTAAGTCTTGTCTGGGGCCGTATGCTGTTGCGCTGCTACTCCGGAGGCTGGTGGTCGCCTCATGTAAGTGTGGCCGGCAACTGCACGTTTCCACCGAAACACAATAGAATTGGTTCACGGCAGAAGTGGGTGCAGCGGTGGTACTTCCTCTGGCGTACCATAATAGTTCTACCATTTGTTAAAGATGAAATAAAATGTATCATTTAGCTTTGACTTTTGAGTAAATATTTTTGGATCATTTCATTGATATCATACACACTGACCGCCTTAACTGCCAATTACGATACAAAATGTAAACATAAATACATCCGCATACTACTGTGATAAATTGTTTAAATGCCAGCCATGAGTTTATTTCACTTTGATCTCAGTACCTATTATCCAGTGTAAAATATCAAAATTATAAAAGGGATATTTACAGTTCGGATTCAATTAAATGAATGACTCCTTACAGGTATTTTATTTGTTTTATTAAAACCATAGCTTTTCGTGATTCTACTAGGACACCCCGCATCGTGGGTACCATAGTGTTCCTACATCCAAATTAAGAACAGAGATTCCAACCGAATCGAATCGAATTCGAGACAATTGACGAACGAACGAATTGTGCTATAAGTGTGGTGTAAAAGAGATCCTTCACCGAGGAATAGTTGAAATAGATAGTTCATCAGTAGCCCACCTTCAAACAGTAGAAGTTTCGCTGTAATGAAAAAATGTAACCACAATTTAATTGCAAGTAATTTGCTGACTATATTCAAACTAGTGAACAAAAAGTGTTCTTTGTAATGTTTCTATAGATAACGTTGCTATAACTAATGACTTGAAACATTAACCTTTGGTTTATTGACATACGTACCTGTTTTGCCGTAATTGGCACCTTGGGAGAGGATTTGACCGCACTAACATTACCTCGGTGACTGCGTCTGCGCTTGCCTCCACGCGTGACACCCCAAAACGGGCCCAACTTCAGCAGATGTGCTCTCCTGCACCTTCTAATGCTTACGTGCGGCCACACACACCGCCGCCCTTCCCGAGGCTGCTGGATGGACGGATAGAGCGCCCACTCTCACCGCCCCGAACCCCGGAAGCCCCTTTTGGTCACCTCTTATGATCAGGCAGGGGATAGCGTAGCTCTATTCTTAATCCCGAAGCTATAGTGATGACAAACGTACCTAGGTATGCCATAAAATCTTTTCAATCACGTGAGTCTCTATCTATTTAATTCCGGTTAAGTCTTGCAGGCTTATCAGAAAACTTGATGGAGCAACTCTCTCTCTTTCTCTCTCTCTCTTTTCAGCCTTTATCAGTCCACTGCTGGACAAATGCCTCTCCTAATCCGCGTCACTGAGCCCCGTCTTCGACTCTACGCATCCAATTGCTTCTTTCCATTGTAAGGTAGAGTACGATGGAGCAGTAAATAGGGTCATCTGCAACAGCCATTAAAGCGGTTTCAGACCAGTGTATTTTACGCTCCTAAAATTTGTTTTTTGAAGAGCGCGAATGCATGAAACATCGAGTTTTGACATTTTCCGGTGCAAGTAGCGCGCGTTTTAGCGCATTTTTCAAAACGACCGTATACATGCATAAAAATACGATACTTTGAAACCTAGAAAAAAACTCGCAACGCCGATAATAATCTTTGTAACTTAGCTGTTTTACAAAATCCGCAACCACCGTAAGCAAACAATCCACTCAGCATTTGAATGTCGTGCGACCTCAGCGCTGATTTTCAGTGGCACAACAAAATACGCTGTCAATACTCATAAATTTTATCAGTGGGCCTCAAGTGGAACAAACAGCTGGGCCGGCCCTGCCAAGGCCGGGCCACATCCGCAAGCGACTGGTTTCGCCTAATAAACAAGCCGTTGTTACTTTTAGCGTTATTGTTATCTTTCATCGCTGCCTCGGTTTTTGACTCCGTGTAAACACCATTGTTGTGTTATGTGAGTTTTGTTAACGCGTGTGAGCGTGTGAAGTTGAATTTGTATTGTTTTGTTGGAATTAAGTAATCGGTGTAAATTATTCGTGTGACTAAAGAAGTTTTCGTCTACTCACAGCATTTTAGTTTGGTTCAAATTTTGATCGAATGATTCGGTCCGATCTGTGAAGTGGAGCGTTATTTCATGACTCCTTGCACATCAGAGAAATCTTGTGCATTCCATTTATCCGATTTTGGCGTCGCTTCAAGCCAAGGTGTTCTAATAGAGCGACTCTGCAGTGACCACTAAAATTAAAGCCAATGAAACGAGCCAAAGCCAATGAAAACCTGGGAAGGTCCTATAGAAGCAGTACAAAGACTACAAAGTGCTCTTTTTACTGCTTCCATAGCAGTCAGCACAATCTCTGTACATTTTATAAGGGATGTTCAATCATAAGAATACTTTTAATGGATTTTCCAAAACAAAAAAAGAAGTTTACACCCGTAAATATGTTTTAACAGTAAAACAGTAAGCATTGTTTTATACAAAAATATAGCAATATAAACGAAGGCAATAAAGTATAAAAACATACGATAGCTACTGCAATTTCACAGGCCATTAAATATATCTGACTTGACATTCAAATATTGAGCCAATTCCTTTTGTTGCTAAGTACTAAATTGAGGTAATCAGTATCGTTTATTTTGTTTTATGAGCAATTACTTTTTTATTATCATTAGTTGGCAAGTTTGTTGTAACTAGTTACTTAAATAGGCAGGTGATTGACATTTTAAAATGTTATCCAGGGTTACAAAGACTTACATATTATTATGATTAGACTTTGTAAAATATGCGGGATTTAACTAAGTATCTCACAATATACATAGTTGTGTTTATTATCATCAATATCTGCAATCTGTTTTAAGTAAATCCAAACCACGGTTTCACCAACTCCAAGATGATTCTTAATTCGTTTTAACTTTTTTTATATGCAATGACTATTCTACTCTTTATCTAGTCTTTACTATTCTGTTTATTAAAATAGATGTAAGTAACCATTCCGCCGGGCTTTTTTCGTTAACCACAGTGAATTGGGTGCCCAAAGCCGATGTCGCGGGTAATAAATACCGTATAAATAAATATCATAACCGCAAAATATAGGATAAAAAATATCAATACTATGGTTCGTAATTTTATTCCTTAAATAAATTAGTCACTGAGATCAATAATTTTATTTATTTTAACAATATTTGCGTACCTTACTGAGATAAATATGGCGCACTATTAAATGTATAAAACAAATTTTGTAATATCCATATTTGCGCAAATAAATATTTAATCTTTTTTTTTTACAAAAAGAGCTATCAATACCAGTTCCTATATTAAAAAAAAACCATACACAACCATGTGGATCCATGAAAATCTACTACATATATACTGCCCTATATAATGCCTGCCTTTAAAACATACTATATTTGAAGCCTTGACAAATTATCACATGTGAATATTATACAGTTCCTATAACATTAGGTACGCTTAAACGTTTTGTACTGATAACCTCTTTTTTAGAAGTTACTTGAAGAGGAACGTGAGGGAATCCACGGTCGAAGTCATAGCAACGAACTATCTATTGTTCTGAGACACGTCGCTTGTGAAACTAACCTAAAACGATAGGAAAATGATGAAATAATCTGACTGACATTGTGCCTCATTGGGTTAAGGTAGAAACAAACTGTAGGCTCTAAAGTCCTGCGAATAAGCTGTCCCTGTGGCCTGTACTGCTGCAATGAAATTTAAAAAAAAACAATATTGTTGCGTCTATTTTTGGAATACAGCTGTGGATATTATTCGCTCAAGAAAACTTTATACAAATATTTTTTCAGCTATCGGTTGTTCTGGGTGTCCTTTTATAAAGAGAAAATGTTCAGCAACAGTCTCTTTATACTTAGTGATGATTTTTATGATTCTCTGTTCAGCATGATTAATGACAGCGACTATTACAAGAATTAAGACAGAAACTGCCGAAAGTTTGTCATTATGGAAAAAAGAGATAAATTTGAAATTAAAAGAATGTGAATGCTTTCCCAGTAAATATATTCCTAAAAATATATTTCTAATAAATAATGATATTAAAGCTGGTTTTTAATGACTCAAAATCACATTATGAGTATATCCAACAATTTGTTTCTTGTTTAAGAAGCCGTATACGAAATTTTGCCTATTTCGCTGATGAAGCTGATTTTACACATGAGATTTTTCAGTTAAAATACAGTATCTCCGTAAGACTGATAATTTCAATAAAAAACTATTAAGTTGGCCACTTTTTTTATTTTTGTTACGTTGTTTTACTTAATAGACCTGAAGACGGTGATAGTTTTGAGAATTTTACTGTAATAGGTATAGAATATTACATATTTCCAGATCATTTTAAAATCTAAACCGATCGAAAAAAATGCCATGTATTTGTAAAAATAGCATATATAGTAAGTTTTTTGCCACTCTCATACAAAAAATATTACTGAAAAAACATTGAACTTTGTCAATTTTGAGTAAAAATGGGCCCCAAATTGCATTTGATTTCGGCAAATTGGAATAATCTTTCATGAAATTTATTACACATAAATACTCTTCAGTTTATAATCAATCCGTTTCCTGAAAAAAAAATCAAATTATTAATGAAAATTTGGCATTAAAAATCTTTTATAGTAACATAGAACTTGCATTATAATTCTTGGCGCAAGCTAAAAAGTGGCTAATGTATCAGATTATTATTGAAATGATCATTTATATTGTACAATGAAACTTATGGAAATACTGTATTTTAACTACAAAATCTCCTATGTGAAATCTGCTACTTGAATCGGCAAAATTTCTTATACGGCATGAACAGCGCATTAAGAGCGCTGTTCATTTCCACTGTGAATTTATAACAGGAGGCTAAAACAAAATTTGCTTATTTGTTTATTTTTTAATTTGTCTAATTTAAGTAACCGTATGGCTGCAACCCTTTTTGCGTCCCACTGCTGGGCACG
Organism: Pyrgus malvae; assembly: GCA_911387765.1. Taxonomy (NCBI): domain Eukaryota; kingdom Metazoa; phylum Arthropoda; class Insecta; order Lepidoptera; family Hesperiidae; genus Pyrgus; species Pyrgus malvae. The sequence continues at coordinate 26,823,658 of OU426950.1, read as the reverse complement.
GGTCTCTCCCCATTATTGGGGAGGCCTGGAGCTTACTCCACCACGCTGCTCCAATGCGGGTTGGTGGAGAAGCGGGTTAGTGGCCAACCCGCTGTCTGTCGGATGTTTTCAAACCGCCCATAAGGCCTCCGACTAGGTTTAACGACTGTTATCTATCGACAACAACCGGGACCGACGGCTTAACGTGCCTTCTGAACACGGAAACGCGCATGAATTTTTTTGCCACTAGCGGTCACCCATCCCACACCCGACCGCTCCCGTTTGGCTTAGCTGCATAGATCGTTTGCAATCTACGCTAACCGCCGGGCCATGCGCGCTTCGAGTAACCGTATATTGTTGCATTATTGTACATTCACTTGCTACTTTTATCTGCCTACTTAGGAGTGAAGTCCTAAATATAGGTATTCAAACGCGAAATTTTCATTCGGTAAATTAAGGTTTTCATAAATAAAATGTGGCTCGGCGGTAGAACTTTTATGCTTCGGCTAGGGAATTACCACCCCTGACCATGAACCAGAGTACGCCCCTGCCCACTTCTGCCGTGATGCAACTCTATTGTGTTTTGGTGGAAAGGTGCCAACCAGACTTACATGAGGCGACCATCGCTCTTTTGAAGACGAAGCACATCAGCGTACGACGACTAGAGTTAGATTTTTTGAGGTTGTGTAGATGTCCATGGGCTGCAGCGACATCTTAATACAACATGGTGGCCTGTATGCTCGTCTGCTACTCCACTGAAACAAAGAAAATCAATCAGTCTGTAAACTTAATCTTTATCATTTACTAGCTGACCCCCTGAACTCCGTACCGCATTTAAATGTTTGGAGTCGGATGGAATGATAGTGGCGCCATCTGTCAAAGATTGGTCGTACCAACTCAGAAACCTTTGTGGGCTCATGCACAACACTTTGCTGAAGATGACATGATCAAATGTATAGTTTACGATTATATAAAGGACATACAGACAAACATTCATTTTATATCGATAGATACTATCTATTTTAGAAGGCGAAGCGAGTTTGTTCAAATTAATTACAAAGGACCCTTAAGATGTAAGGGCAGCAAAGAAGCAATTTATCTTGTGTACTTAATCAATTTAGCCAATGAACACCTACGCTGAGGTCGCCAACCGTACTATAATATAGTACTATATTTCGGGACTCCGTACTATATAATGTTGAAGAAATATATAGTACGCGAAAATACTATATTTCTGAACAATAGATCAGTGTTTATATTTTGCAACACCAAAACTAATAAATAAAAATAGATAGTAATGTACGAGTGTGTGTAACCGATAGCGTATCTGTCGATAAAGTTGTTAAAGACTGCCAAAAGGACAAAAATATAGTTTTTATAAAAATTAATGGGTAATAAATATAACTAAGTCAATGTTTTATTCTGTCCCACTAAAATACTATATTTTATGAAGCGTACTATATTTTAACAGCTTTTTTTAAAGAAATGCTATATTCGCACAAAAAAAATGTTGGCAACCCTAACCTACGCGCAACATCGAATAAGTTTAGTTAACTATTTTTGGAAGTGCGATTCTGGTCGCTGTGTTTGTAAATGTAAGGAGGGTGAATAAAATTTCTATCACACAATATCTGCCTTTTTCAAAATTCAAAATCCACAATTTAATATAATTAATTACTTTAAAGATGAGAAAACTTTTAGCTTTATATTGTTAAGGGCACGATTTTTTACCAGTTGAGTCTCAATTTCTAAACTTAATTTTTTAAGTTGTCGGGTCTTAGTTTCTGAACTTAACTTATTTTTTAGTCTGTTCTTATTTACTGAACTAACAATATAGTTCAGTAACTAAGACCAGACTTTCGAGGCCTGTGCTAACGTAAGTCGAGTGGACGTAATAAACATTTTGTATAAATATCAGGCGAACACGGTGATGGAAATCATCGTAATGATATATTTAACTATTATTTTCCTTACAGTGCAGCAAGGATAAATACCTGTTTCCCGATAAGTCATTAAATTTCATAATTTATGCTGCTATGAATTGCCCCTTTGTATTTATTCCCACTAAAATTATTGCCATTTACTCCATGTTATCATTGCTTACAACCATTATTTCTTACGTTTTGAAGGCGGTTTTGTTTTTTGTTTACAATAATTTCGTATCGCGATAAACAACATTCACGCACGTGTAGCCGCAGGCAAAGTTATTATTTTATATTAGCGAACAACCAAACATATCCATCACCTTGGTTTGACTGTGGCCTACTTTTTAATCTGTCGGTACTGCTTTCGGTTTATTACCTCGCTGTCACTTGCCAAGGTTCCGAGCATTCCCACGTTTATTTTCCCGCCAAAATATATTGGGTACAGCTGAAGAATTGAGATTTATAGCTCTTTGCTACTCCAGTCCCTTAAGGATACAAATCAAACGTTTCTTGGAGATGTTGTGGCAATGTTTTGTCTTTGCTATTTATTTCTTGGTTTTTCTTTATTAACCTATGCTATGCCACCCATTGTTGAGTAAAGTCCCCTTATATGCACGCCATCTTCTGCGGTACTGTGCCTTCTATATTCAATTTCTTTATTTTACTTTCACTATGTCGTTGGTCAATCTGGCGGGCTAACATTACGCCTCCCAGTCTAAGGTCTGTATTCCCGAACTTTATTACTCCACCTTTCGTCCTCTGTGCGACTTACGTGACCTGCCCACCGCTACTTTTACTGAGCGTTACTGGTTTGTTAGTCTCCGAATCTCATCTCATCCATTCTTTGAGTTACCATCCAGTAGTAGAAGAGGTATTAATTCATACCAGTAATATTGTAAATTCGAAAGTATAAAGTTGAATAATTAATCATTACATTATACGTATGACAAATTATCCGGGACTTACTATTTTGTCCTGAGGGATTTAGTTCCACTAATAACCTCATTCATTTCATGTCGTTCGAGATGACCTCTCCTAACCTTTATAATACCGAGTAAACTTCACCCATCTGGTTTTAGGAGTGATCTATTTAGAAATTGAGGTGTCTCTATGACGGTAGATATTAATCTTTTGGAATTAATAGGTTTTTTAGAAGAAGAAGTTGCTATTAATGTTTCTGAGTAAGTGGTTAAAATTATAAATAGAAGCGTGCAAAGTAGGTTTGTAAATACGTGTTTGTAAATTTGTTTCTCTAAGGCTAGTGAGTAGTTTTGTTCTGTTGCGATTTTTGCTTTTATACTAAAATGATTCTTTGCGGTTGGAGAGGATCTGTGATTGCTAATTTTTAGCTTTTTTTCTCTAGAAAAATAAACCTTATTTTTATTTATGCTTTATGTACATACCCTAAACTAGTTGTACAAAGGTGCACTTAATGCTATGAGCATTCTCTTTATTCTTCTTATGTTATATTTATTATTTTTCTTTGGGTTTCTAATTATTTAATATAAAGACAACGTGAATTGTCTTTTCGCAAAGATTCTAACTCGAAAAAAAATTGTCGTGATCCAATGACGAGATCCAAATATAAAACAACCAGCGAACTTTTTTAATAGGTAAAGGAAATTTAGGCTGCTATTTGCAATCATGACTTTAGCACCAAATAATTGCTCGTAAAGAACTCAAAACAGAAGTCCAGAAAATGCAAAAACCGCAGAATAAAACTTAAATATTCAAAAGTAAAAACTTCAAACTTCAAAGTAAGAATTTCTCCACCAACCCGCATTGGAGCAGCGTGGTGGAGTAAGCTCCAGGCCTCCCCAATAATGGGGAGAGACCCGTGCCCAGTAGTGGTACGCTCAAAGGGTTGCAGCCAAGAACTTCCAAAGTGTTGATCAACTAAAAAACAAAGGTAATTATTTCTTAAATATCCATTTAACGTTTCTTCATAAATCATAATTTCAGAGTGACAGGCGTGAATTATTTTGCATAATTTGTTTTTTTTTTCTTTTCGATACCTACTTCAAGTTCAATACGTAATTTCAATAATTACTCATCATGGTTTGTGCGTAGTTCGTCGTTCCAAAGTAAACAAGCTATAAACAAACAAAGATAGGTATAGATACTATAGATACAGATAACAAAATGATAACTCGTATCTTTATCGACTGACAAGCATTAGAATAACTGTAGTATATTTCCTACGTTAAAGCCGTTATGGGATTAGAACACAAAAAAGCTGGGTCCCTATTATTGGATGTATTCATGATTTAGTGGAATCTGAAGATTGGTAGCAGGTCCAGACCTGGGAGAGGAGTTGGAGAACAGTAGGGGAGAGGCTTTAGCTCCGTCCGATAGTATTAAGGAGTCAGCAAAATAATTAACTTTGCTCCTTGAAGGCGATATTTGAATAACGGATGATTTGTGAACTGTGAAAGTATCTAATCGCTTACAAATAACCATTATCACACCTGTCTAACCTTGACCTTTGAGTATGAACGACCTTCGTCTATATTTTTTTGGGTATCGCAACACTGATGACGAATATTGTGCAACGAAAAGATCACACCGAGTATCGTGATTCTAGTACGCTCCTCGCATGCCTATATCTGTTGTCACGATAATTTTATATTAACTCTTTGAAGCCATTATTAACCCTCAGTGCAAACCGAGAATTTGAAACTTTAATGTGCATGTCTGTGGCATTGTATTTTCTATATAGATTTAGGATATTGTTTCCGCATTTAAGGATTACTTGATTGGGAGTGTTCCGAACCTTTAGTTAAGAAGTCTGTTTATTCTCTTTGATAAATAGATAGTGAGTATTCAGTCAATGTGGGTACAAAAATATGTTCCTACACTACAACCTACAATTGTATTTGCCATGTTAATTTTGTTATAACAAAGTTACGAATAATGCTAGTAACCGCAAACAGCGATAACTGCTGTGATTTGGTTTGCAGTATTATAGGTATCTCTTTTGCCGAATCATTTTATTGATTAAATGAACTTAGCATTTTAAATATTGGCAAACACCACTCGAAGGTTACTTAAATGCTTTCTAAAAATTCTTCAGCTAAATGGAAAAAAAACATACCTATTGTTTTATTCTCAAATCAAGGGCACGAAAAATTAATGAGCGAAAACATTCATTGCGTACTTGTGTAATAATGAATTTTATTATTTCCTTTTAATTTATGAAATATCTTTTATAATACTGTTATTGTTGTTGTTATACCTACATGTTTTTTGTCGAAGGCTATCGAAAAATCAGATCAAGGTACTAACGTTGAGAGAATTTTATTTTACTAATCTGTACGATTTAGTTTATTTCAAACTTACGTTACAAAATGTCCTCGCTGTATAGTCCATTTTGATCTTTAAAATATTCAGCTCCATACATTAATTTTAACTTTCACCACGAGTCTGCTATCGCATTTTTTTCTGCTGATGCCAAAAATTTACTTTGTCTGTCTTTATTTAGTAAAATATCTTATAAGCTTACTATGACAAGTTTTACAATATTTTCCAAGTTTCCAATAAGGGCCATCCATTAATTAAGTCACACGATAATCGTGATTTATTTACCCTTCCCCCGTCCTTGTCACAGTTGGTCACAATTAAGAGAGTCCCCACCCCTCCCCAGAGTGACACCGCACATTCATCCATTTAACATCTAGATATTATTAAATTAAAGAAAAATCATTTTATATCTACGTACCTACACACTTTTAATATTTATCTAAATATATAATTAATAGAATCAGGCGTTGCTTTACGGAACTCCATTGTTATGAAGTTAGGAAATAAACTACTTTGCAACAATTCGCAACCAGGTGGTAGGTACGTACTCGTATGTTGGTGTATATTTTTTATTGTTACATGTGCATGTATCCTATGTGGGAGGTGATATTGTATGAAAAAGGTATACACCAGCGTACGTTCTCAGCCCTTAGCCTAAGTTTGTAAACGCGCAAACTACTGCGTCCGAGTTATAATTGGCAGAAAGATCTTAACCTGAAAGGAATAAGGTCGATAGTCAAATTCTTAACGCAAACGCGATAGTAACGTTTTCGCGTATGCAGACTTACACTAAGGCCTCAGAGCCCTTATTGTAAGTTTGTAAACGCGCAAACGTTACTACTGCGTCAGAGTTAAAATTGGACAGATAGATCTTAACTTGATAGGAATAAGTCGATAGTAAAATTCTTAACGCAAACGCGATAGTAACGTTTTAGCGTGTGTAGACTCACACTAAGGCCTCTGGTTGCGGATTGTTGCAAAGTAGTTTTTGCCTAACTTTATCTAGATATTTTGAATTTTAAAATCTGACGTCCCTTATTTAAAGACTCATTACACCCATTGTCACACAATGTCACACTTGTTCGAACCTCGCCCCCCCCCCCCTTCAACGTGTGACGTTATTAATGATTGGCCCCTAACAACAAACTTCGAATTAAATACATCTAACCCACCAGGATACTTAATTTAATTCATACAGAGTCATAATTTTAAAATTCCATACTAATTATGAAAAAAAGCCCAAAGCGATCGAGTGGGTGCACAATTTAACACCCGGATCTTTTGCCATTCATTCATAAAGTTCCTTTTTTATCACTCAATTAACTTCTATGCTACTCTATCACTAAAAGTGATCAATAAAAACTAAACAGTTTAATAAATAATTCAAAGCTTTAAAAAACACAGATATCAAAAAACTTAAAATTGCTTCTTAATAGCTGTACCTTTTTGTTTTATCATACACTTTTTATTTTTATATCAAAAACTTTATACTCGTATGGCTACTTTTCTATACGCGTTTTAATTAACTCGCGAAGGTCGACTGACAAGTTTTTTAAAGAAACTTTTGTAGTCTGTCATGATTGGTATGTAGGTACCTTAGTAATTGAATTAAGGCAAACTTATATAAAAATTACATTATAAAATAGACAATTATTTTATTCGTAGAACGGAAAACAATTATGTCGTTTTTATTTAGAGAAGGTAGAAATATGCAGCCGTGTTATCTGAACTATGTACTTATAAACATAACTTGATGTGTTTGTAGAGGTTCCCGTCTCGTAGCAACGACTACGTCAGCTTCTACGCGCGTAGCGCAGGAACCTTCCCGAACTACGTCATTTCTCCTATCTCATGTAATTGTACAGTGTAATGTAATTGTACTTTTATTTTTGCATTTATATCTCAAACTATGCAACTATATTAATCGAAAATACGCTATTTGTAAGACATTGATGAAATTTAATTCGAGAGCGAGTTGTGTGCAAAACGATAAAACCACGCGTACTAGAGTACACGAATACGTAGAATCAGAGCGAGCACGTTGTGAGCGAGACGCATGTATCACTATATCCCAGCATACGACAAGGACGGAAAGTGTAGCAACAAGTCACGGGGGAAGGGGCACGTTATCGCGTCCATGACGTCACGACCCTTTCACTCGCGAGTCTCGTTGAAGCCGGCGCTCACTTCAGTCCGCGCGGCTCGGTCACTGCGTGAGTACGTCTCGCGCACTGTGTTCCTAAAACGAACCACGCGTTACTCGCTTAGAAATAAATAACTAGAAAACTTTATCGGGACGTTATAGCTGCACGTAAACGGTCCGTTCGGTCCTCCGTGTGTTAACTCCCGTACTGTGCGACATCGGCCACCATGGGCGTGATCAAAGTGACTCCTGATACCGCATCCCTCATCTCCGCCTGCGACATGCTCGACGACATGAAGGTAAGTCGGGGTTCGCAGTGGAGTCATGTGATGTCAGGGTATGGCGTGAGTCCAACACCAGTTCCGCGTTATTAAAAAAATTGCTCTTTATTTAGCGTGCGTGGGTGGACGCCCTCGTCACGGGATCTCGCGTAAATTAAAAAAAATGCGCTTTTACGCGACGGCATTCGATTCTTGCGATGCGCGACGGTACGCTCAATTGCAGATGGAAATGCAAGTGTTAATGAGTGTATGCAGATGTAAAAAGTTATTCTCTAATTAATGCTTGGAAAGCGAACGCGATCGAATCGAAACGAATATCTCCATGTCTTAAATTTCATAATTAAAACATCGGTTTCACAAATGCGTCTACCGCTTTCTAATTTTTCGAGCCTTTTCTGACGGCAGTGTTAATTCTAAATTTATTGTCCTCTTCACACTTAAGTTTTTTCACTTTACATAATAATATTTTTGAGTTATAAATAGTCATGTAGCTTCACATAAATTGTTTATTACAAGGATGTTTACCAACTTAATATCGGTTATTAAGTTTTATCGTATGATTTAATTATTATAGAACAACAACGCAACCATAAAAATAAATTGTCACAATTGTTTTCCATCTTTACTGGACATTTTGATTTTGACTAGAAGTAGAATAGATTATTTGCTTAATTGCTTTTAAAGTAGGTAACTATGATTTTTATTTCATATTGCTTGAAGATACTCAATTGGTCTGTAGTTTAGCTATGATTTTTATTTCATATTGCTTGCAGATACTCAAATAGTCTGTAGATTAGAAATAAAATGAAGTTTTACCTTGACAACGCTAATAAATGGTATAGTGCCTGATCGTTTTCTAGCGGTCCTCAGGGTGAAAATTTCGCTGGGTCGGCGGAAGCGGTTGCCTTATCAGCTATTTGTGACACGATTGCTATATCAAGACCGAAACTACGTGAGAATACTCGCATCGGAAACTTTGACACGGTACGAGTGATAGGAGCTGCTGCACATAACTGCCGATAACAGTCTCCAACGAAAGCCTTTAAACTAACGTTCTGGAAATGCACCATAAGAGCATGATGACTGCTGGAAAGAAACAAAATAATGATGAAGCGATAGTCGGGTAAAGAACATTGAGAACTCATCAAATGTAGTACACTTATTTTATGACGAAAATATTTACTTTAAATTACGGAATAATGGTGGGTGAAGAAATCAGTGCTAACAGAAAATTAACTTTCAAATGAAGGAACGATTGAGGTGTTTAGTGAATATAAATTACGGAGACATTTAGGTTGGAATGAATCGACGATGTATTATTGTTAATTCACACGTTTATTTTTGGTTTATCGACTAAAGATTACAGGTTTTGATCAATTCATAAATTTTTGCGCAGTTATTATCGAATTATCAGGCAAAGGCCTTGTGAAAGTTGACATCGCGTCATTCGTTAATCGACAGACATCAATTATAATTGAGATACTGGAATAATTTATAGCCGTACCTTAGCCATTACCCTGTTATCGCTGATATTTGGAAAATCCATCATTGGATCAGATTAGGTTGTTTTCTGGAAATATTCTTTGTTGTTTTCTGGAAAGATTTATTTGCGCATTTGTTTGTGATACACAAATTTGAATGCATAAAAACTATTCCGATGTCGTCTGTAATTAATTTTCTCTGAAGAATTTTGTGTTATCAGTATATTTTTAAATTTACTAAATCATCTTGATAAACTATCTTTAAGCCCTGAAGTTATGACATGCACATAAATCTGGCTATAAAACTATTACAATCAACCGCTCACATTCAATGTGAGTTGACGTAATCTTTTTACGTCTTGATTTTTGTAGAATTAACGCTCGTGTTATAGCAATGTCTTGTGCCTGTTTCAAAGCACAATGACGCAATTTTTGACTATAAACTAAATTAAATCAGAGAGAATAATGCTTTGAGAGATATTTTTAAGACAATAAGCCTTAAGATAAAACAATCCAATAAGAGTAAAAAATCATCTGGTTCTTCAACATTTCGGTGGATCTTTTTTGATTCATCAGGTTGTCTAGTGTATCTTGTTGAATATAATTTTGATAAGCCTATATTTTCACTTTTCCTTAAAATTAAAGTACTAAACGTATTGCGCCTACGTCCTATAAAACATTAGCGGGAAGCCATGGATTGAAATGAAACTTTTTATTTCTAAACTGCGAATTGTAATTACTTGCTATCGAAAATTTACCAGTACCCAAGTAGGTCACGGTGTCCTTTAACCTTATTTGTTGAACTTTTTTTTATTTATTTTAAATAGACCCTGTCTTCAGTCTGTTCAGTTCATTCAGGTCTGTCTGTACATACTTGTTTTTTACTTAAAGATACCTACATATAATATACATTTGAGTTATACTTGGCAATTTATACATTACTACGAGCAAGTGAATAGCGCGATCACTCGTATACAATGCACTTGTTGAATTCCTCAGTGACTAAAATACCAGTATAGGTGCACACGCAATCTTTTCGCTAGGCCGCGTTAGGCGCACGCGCACCGCGCATGGATCTTTAGCCGAGAATTCTTTGTATTAATTTGCTTTGAATTATACACGTATGAATTAATTAACGAAGTTTTCAACGGCAACATACTAAAAATGGACGGCCAATTCAAATCGATTGGTTTGAACGAATATTTCATAGCAAACTGGACTTACAACCGGCGATTCATTTTGGTGTCGTTTAACTTTTTTTTGTTTTTTTTTAAACAACTTTGCAGTAATACGCGTACAATTAACATCTGTCTATTTTTTATGGACGGTTTGTCATACTCTAAAAGAGCCATTGAAACAAATAAAACAGGCAATATAACAATAACAAAAACCTTTGCCACTGAATCCTCAGTCCGATGTGGAAGATATGATCGGTGAGATCTATTATCTCGGCGGTCCGCGAGTCGTGAGCGCCGAATCCTTGATAGCAAGTGTAGCATTTTCTAATATACAGGATGCACGTGGTATGTGGGTCGCGTTTTGAAACGGCTCAATGTCGCGAGTGAGCGTCGGGCCTTACGCCGTCTGAGCCTCTGCGCCGGCCTTCCAAGTACGATGGTCGGCGGTCTTGGTACTAACTAATGCTAGTGGAAAGATACCTTTTATCTTGTTTTATTCACTAACAATATAGGATTTGCATTTATTTGAAAGCTTCGAAAGATTATCTTAATTTTATAGGTAGTCGTTGGTCGTTGATATTAGTAAAATATCACCTTCGATCTTAAGTATGAGTTTTCTTTCTTTGTAACTTTCTCATTGGCACTTGAATTCCTGGCGCCCTCCATCCCTCCCGCACATCCCGCACATTCTCACTTTCACCCAGGGGCGGCTGGGAGACAATGCCTATAGGCATTAGGCTAAACCCCTTTGTAACTCCTAGTTTAAGGTGTTTACATAAAATAAATAAAATTAAAATTAAATCCCATTTCATCCTCATTAAAAAAAGTAGACAACTTCTATAGATACCTTTTTTTGTATCGGGGTATCTGGGGACCTTCAAAAGGTATCCAGAGGCAGATGTGTTCTCCTGCGCCTTCCAACGCTTACGGCGGCATGCGGCTATGCACACACCGCCGCCCTTCCCGGGGCTGCTGGCTGGACGGATCGAGCTCCCACTCTCACCACCCACAACCCCGGAAGCCCCTTTTAGTCGCCTCTTAAGATCAGGCAGGGGGATATCGTAGCTCTATTCTGAATCCCAAAGCTACAGGGACGAACAGTAACTGTGAATATCTTACATTTATTCTTACACGTGTTTCTATTAAAAATTTAAATCTAGATTTTCAAAGCTGTCGATTAGCAATTATTTCAAGGCCCCTAGATTTCTGATATACTAAAACATAAATAACAATTATATTTGACGTTTCATAATATTCTATTTTAAGTCTATCCTGAATCGAAAGATTATTAAAACCCACTAAAAAATCCCACAAAAAAAAAACGCATAAAATTTTGGTCTTTGGCGTAGCAACTTATAACACCCATAAATTATTATGTTATTAGACATAACCTGTTTATAGGATTCTATTTTTTCGAAAAAGGTGTATATTTTAAGTCAAATGATTACATTTAAGACCTGTTAGACATATTTAGCCTGTAGACTACGCATCAAGGATTAATTTGAATAGCTTAAACCTGCTAATACTATTTAAATTAGAAAAGTTTCTTTAATTATTTTACATATTATTTATATTTAAATTGAAGATGTAAAAAGTTTTAAATTAAACGTTTACTTTAACTTTCGTTCAAATCAATCAACCAGATCATTTTTACTTAAAATTTCGGTAATATTATCGTTTAAACATAGTAACACTGTGTCATTAATCAAGACATTCTGAGTTAATTTTTATTCCCCAATTAGATTTTTTATATAGTTGATTAGTCACATTACGTTTACAATTTTAAAAATCCGCTAAACTAATCAGTTTCTAGGTGACGAAAAATGGCTCTTCTATTTATAGATAACTTATTTCTATCACAAGAATAACAACAAATTGTTGAAGTGCTTTCTTCCAAAGGATCTCACTACGCCTTGTGGCACCTTGAAATGTCCGTACAGGATTTATCACTCGGCCAGTGCCAAGTTGCCTCAGGCGACTCTGTGGGACGATGTTAGTATGCCGCGCACCAAGCGACCACACCACAGTAACAGTTTTCCTCGATACAGCCCTTGAATATGGTCTAAAGGGCATTTCTGTTACGAAACGTGTGGTTCTAGTACTGGAGCATAGCATAGTCATTGTGATTTTTTAAATTGATCGTTAGAAATAATATGTATTTAGATTTTATAAAATTCTTACATATTTGAGACTTGATGCAATTCTTTTAAAAATGTATAACATAACACATTATTATTTACATCTTTTTTTCGTAGGCAACAAATGGGATTAGTGGTTTGGATACAATTAGAAAAAATAAGATAATAATCACATTGTTGAAGACTTCACACATGTCTGATGCATACGATATTTTGTAAATTTTAGTTAAAATCCGTGATTGTGTAATTACGAGTATAACACATGTTAAAATAGATAAACCAGCACGTGACGAAAAGCGTATTTATGTGTAAATAATACTTAAAAGTTTATAAACATAGATATCATTCATAATTTTACTTTTCAGGAAAATTGCTAGTGATTAAAAGATAAATAATTTATGTGAAAACGGAATTATTAGATTTCTTTTAACATAAAAGGACAGTTTCTGCTTATTAAATATTCTCTTTTTTGCACATTTTTGAGCTAAACCTCATAACATATTGTTATAATACGTGTAGTAGGTATATGATAAAGTCCCTATTATCATATGATTTGTATAGTACTCGTATATATCGCCTTTTTGTCATATGCCCTGTTCACACTTTTGCCAGAGTACGGCGTCATCGCTAAGATATTTTATCAACCTCCTTATCTATTAACTATTGTCTGTACTCTTTTCTTAGTTCATGCCGGTCAGGGCCACTCAAAATGCCAATACTGCAATACTTTTGCGTAAGAATTGCATTAGGCTAAAATGCTCTAAACATTAACATCAATATGATTATCACAATTTCAAACACTAGTTCCAGCATGTTGGAATTACAAAAAAGTGGAAATTTGCGGAATATGACCTAACCATGGGAATCTTTGTTTAAAACAAAGCAATAAAAGTACCTAGAGTTGACGCATCAGAGTATGAAAAGTTTTAGCCATTTTGACACCTGTTAGTATGGAAATCGGATGATGTAATCGTTAAAAAAGCGAAAAAGGCGTCGGTCTGTTTCAATAGCGAATTTATAGCGACAGCGAATGTATTTTTTTCACAATCAGCGAGATCGGCGTTAACAATCGTTATCTGACGGTCATTTTGCACTGACCGTGACACGGACGCCATGTTTGTGAAAAACTATGCGAACTGTCAGGTTAGTGACTTCGAGCAGCTGAATAATTTAGATTAGATATTAGAACTATTAGATAGATAATAGGAGTCACGAATTAACAAATTATTGTGAATACAATGAATAACTTTACTGTACAAATCTGAACATATACACAATAGCATAAAATAGAGATGTTTTAAATTTTTCCATTGTTACTCGCGTAGGTATAAATAAATATTAAAGTGCTGATAACGGGCAATAAATTTTACATAAACCATTTATTAAACAAGTAAGAGTTCACGCAAATAACGACATACTCGTAACACAAACATGTTTATTTTTCTTAATCAACAATTCACTTCAGAAAGTGGATCGGTTGCCAAGTGGACAACATTGAAAGACAGGTCAAGATATAGGTGTTATTGCAATCATTTGTTTTAGGTTTTATAATGATCATTGGAGAACTATAACAATACAAACAATAGTTTTCTTTACTATTACAGATAATGTACTTAAAGTAGCCATTCATAAAAACAGCTATGATACACTATCCGACAGATATGGAATTTCTCACATTGGATCTAAAAAAAATAGTTATTTCACGACAACCTACAAATATGGCAGTGTCCATTCGATTCAGAAACCGGATTGGTAAGTACATTTCTTGTTTCATAAAAACGGACCTTGAATTTTGAATAACAATATGAAAGGTTTTAAAAAAGAATAATTACTACAAGTTTTTGTGCGTTTACGGCAACGTGACATTTGCATGTATATTACGCTGATGGAACTAGTAGATAAATTAGTTATTATTGATTACGATATGCAGGAAACATGATTAATGTTGCGAAGTGCAGCTTAGCAAAGTACCCAATTGCGATATTCTAAGTGCAGCGTGTTCAAAACCTGTCTTGTCATCCGCGAATGTGAACGTAATGTTCTTAGAGCAGCTAGTTTGAATACTCGTTCACATAAGATAAGCTAAACAAAGAACTTAGTGGTTAGTAAATCTCTGCATTCGTATTTTGCATATGTTGGATTGTAAAAGTATATATTGCTAATTAGAAGGACTCATTATCTACTTGGATTGTTCTTAATCATACAATCAATAATATAGAACATTAGGTTAGGAAAGTACATGTATTTGGTAATATTTTGGGAACGGGAGATCTCCCGCTAGGCGAGATGCTCATACCCGGGGAGAAGCCGCGCTCCAACTTATTCGATTCGGAGCTTGTATGTATGTATATAGTCGGACATCCAGAAAACTTCGATAGCGTGATTCAGAATACCCGTGGTGCCATCTCATGATGAGCCGCGTATAATCGCGACATCTGGTTTCGATACAGGGAAATAAACCCGAGCCTCCTGGGTGAGAGCCAGGTCCAGGTTGCGTAGTCGCCACAATATAAAGAAAATCGATAGCCGTAAAACGTACACGTAAGAAGGTAACTTGAGCTAAGATGTAGGAAAAACATTTGAAACATTTAAAAGTTCTTTGTTCAATTTTGAATATGTAATTTTGCTAACATAAATTATTCAGAACTGATATAAAGAATACATTATATACATCACATAAAAAATTCTTGTGGAGTCTAAAACGTTTCAGAATATTTCAAAATTCCTTCAAGTGACAGACAATAAAGTTTAATAAAATAAACTAAACCAAGTTATAGCAGCAGCAAAAGAATATAAAAAGAAGCATCCGCCCGGCAACCGGTAACGCCTAGACGCAAAATGTTATGTCAACCTAATTTACATATCGTTAGTTATACCTAAAATTCGCATTAGATTTCGCCGGCGTATGATGCTAACCCGGTACCGTCCGTAATATTAATCAGCCTATACGAATTTAGCCGATGCTCATAATTTAAAAGAAAGTGAAAATCGATTCCTTACTTCGGCACGGCATCGTTCGAACTTCGAACACCACGGATCCCGCGCCCGAGCTAGTTCCGTTCCGTATTACGCAGCGCACGTATGCCGAGGCCATGCTAATTATCGGCCTCACGAAATCGAAAGTACGCCGCTCGTCTAGATGTGGGTTGCGACTAGCGTATAAAGAAACGTTACTTACGATCCGTCTACTTATTAAATTCCGCTTGCGCATTGTTCTATTTAATGTACGCGCTACTAATTCCATTTTATTTTCCTTAATCAATAACCCAGTCCGTTCTTCACCTTTTTAAAACGACGCCAGTAGTAGTATTTGCATACTTTGCTAATGCTTTTTGTCAATTACCACAAAAAAGAAAAGAAACACGAATTATGCTGTCACTTAAGTTTTAAACAAAAACTTCACTTGATCATTAGTAACCGAGGATACAAAAATTAAGGGTTAATTTTCTTGTCACTGTTCGAAATACATTGCCGACATTAAAGCTTACTCTAAATGTCACCCGTCCTATAACAACTCGACTACTCATATTAATTGCATATTAAGAGTATAGGAACTGTGTCAAATCATTTTCCGCTGATTTTGTTTTGATGTAGGTAAGGCAACAGTGACGATCGTATATGAAACTGACCTTTCTCATTCGTATTCCAGCGGCGCTGCCACGAGCATTGCTAATGCAATATACGAGCATGTTGAAATCGAAAGCATCTTTAAAGTTGCAGACTTACAACAATTAACCATTTGATGGCTTTCAATTATCCAATAGCAATTACCCAGTCAATTATTATAAGTACTAAACTGAATTCTTCGTCCTGTAAATTGAATGTCTTTGTCGTCTTATTCTTCTCTTGTAGCAACTAGACTATTGATTCGAAGTCGCGTGTGCCAAGATTTATCGACTTTTCAATCCTTACTAGATTTATGAAAACTCCATCAACAATTACACTGCCAATTATAACAACTACTACTGCAAAACTAAATACTTCTGGAAATACAGTGTCCTTATTATCTTATTATTCTCTCGTAGCTACTATACTACTGTATCGAAGTCGTATTTTTCAAGATTCATCGACTTTTTAATCCTCACTAGATTTATGCAGTCTTTAATTAGAAGCAAACTTTATATACTATTTGGAACTATATTCGAAATAAAACTAGTTGGATCCCCCGAAAATTTAATGTGAGTATAGCCGGTTGTAAATAATCAATAATCATGTTTATTCAATATTCCTTTAGGCCTCCCATAATATGATCATAGGCACCAGGCAACATAAGCTGCATTTGCCAACATTATTTTCGAGAACATTTTTATAATATGGCCATTTATTCCTTTTTTAGTGTCCTTATTCTGGCGTATGTTACGACACCATGTTTCTTATGAGACATTGGCTGAGACATTCTCACCCCTATTGGGAAGGACTGACTTACTTACTTACTTATCACGCTGCTCCAATGCGGGTTGGTAGAGACATTAATCACAGTCAAAAGACCATCTTTTGGCCGTATGTTCAGCTGACAACACAATGTCTGCTGTAATTGCGGATATCCGATTTAAAGAAACAGTTACATAATGATCATTGTGACCGTATCGTGTTTGAGATCGAGTGATCACGATTGCACAACTTTTCCAAGGTCGTGGCGAACTTTTAACGTATTGCTGGCGCCATTTTGTTGGTATAGGAATGCAGTGTGGTTTCGAATCGATGCTATTCGGGTGCGTTGAGCGTGAAGCGATCGAACAGTCGATCTGCCATAAATATTCATTGTACGAGTATTGTCATTGGATGTTCCATTTTATAAGTGTACCTCGGAATTCATGGACGATTTCATTTTCGACATCTCAGTTGCTAATTATTCTTACCTTTATCAAACTTTGTGTCGTAACTTGTAGTACAGACAATGGACATAGTTTATTTTACTTCTATCTTTAGTAAGATACACAAATGATTATTAAATAATAATTATTTTTCAACATCGTTCCCTTTATTTAATTAACAATAATGAGCTTTATGGAGTAGTTTTCTTTCATAGTAACTCTTCATTTTAATTCTGTTCTACTGAAAAAGCCGTATATTTTACCCATTCAATTCAAAATCAATTAGATATTCAGATGGTTGTGTGATGATTCTGATGATATTGTAGTTTGCACTTTATATTACAGACAAAAATTTTAATGTGAACAATCTCTTTGCGTCTCACAGATGTATCGTTTTTAACTGACTTTAAAAAGGAGAACTTCTCCAAGTCAGTTGTATGTTCTATTATTTCTTATAATCAGCTCACTGTTCTCACAGAAAGGAGATCTAATAGGAGTGTAGTAAATAAGAGCCATGTCTAAACCTTGAGGTGGCAGAGCGACCGCAAATCGTGACCGTCATTGCTATTGTACGACCACATTGTAAGGGCTCTTCCACACGTTCACGTTAGACGTTACAAGAAATAAAGATAAAAAAAAACAGACAAGGCCACCATGAAACGACATGGGAAACAAGACAGAATTGACGATCTTTATCAATCAGTAGTGGTTACCATGGCGGAATGCAAAACGCGGTCGGTCCCCAAAATCCATCAGTCATGCGTAGACGGAAGGCTAAACAAGCCAATTTGGGACACCTCTTCCCCCAAATTTCTTAGTGACCTCCCCAAATTTAAAGCTGCGACCGCGCCTGAATGCAAATTAAGGGTTTGACAACCTGGTTGGAATTCCATCTTTGATGATGACTATAATGATACTTGATGCCCAAAAGTATCGAAATTTTTAATGGTCGCTTTGAAGTTGACCCTTATCCTTCCCGTTTTATTTACAAAGTTATATTTATTTGTACCAAATTAAAGAGCTCATATATAGCCTCAAAGCAATCTATTAGTTTTTGCTCATCTCAGATATCAAAAGTTCGATGCCGATATCCTTTTAGCAGATAGATATTTGACATTTTATCTTTTCCCATTGCATTTAAGCTCAGTTAATAACAGATTGTTGTCTATCTAAAATCCAGTCTTGGACTACCAAGTCAATTGAGATACTTTTAGTGAGCTGTCAGAACGTGACATCTCCATACATTTTGTATGAAAAAATTATAAGTGACGTCACTTATCATATAGAGTCAATCGACTTAATTATTATTGCGGTAATAAAAATCATGTATAAAAAAGAATTAACAATTATATTGCTTTCCAAGCGTGATTTAGTGCAACCTTTTTAAGGTAAGAATTTTGAATTTTTTTGTGCATATTGTCCAAGATTGTTCTGGTTTCAGTAATAGGAGAGTTTCTTATAATACCCCTTAAGTTTTAGCGGCTCCGCGCGTGATGTTTTTCACCTTACCAATTGTTAACAGTTCATGTTTTATTACCAAACAATTGTTAACAAACAATGACATTATACTACGTAAGTAAAGAATATGTTACGTGCCACCTCTGCATAGTAATTGTTTTCGTCAAAACGCTTTTCAAACATTGTTATCTGTTTAAAGTCCTCTTTCCGCTTTTCGCTTCAATCGTGATAAACATGCTCCGGATATTCAGTGATATATACATACATAAAAAATTAATGCAGCAAGTGTTAATATTGTCATGAGTTTAAGCTAGCATGTGACAGTATTGTCACAAGCCGTCTTACTCAAATTTTGAGTGGAGGCGGTAGAACAGTGACTAGGCCTAGATTTTTTGGATCTTTACATCTAATTCTACAACACATGTAGAGTTCACCAACCTCCACCTGGCCAGTATAGTGGACTTTGCCTTATCTATATTACAAAAGGATATAAAAAAATTTCTTGACAATGACGTTCCGATTTAGAAAAGTTTTAAGAAAAACTGATATGACACACTATAAGGTATCTTTCCACTCAGGAGTACTTGGAAACTATTCTGGGTATACCGAAAAGGATCGTTTAACCATATCCTTATGCGTATCCACACGATCTATTTTGCATTTTTTCGGGCAAGTAAATAAAATATTTTGTTCGACCACAGAGACGATCAACTTTTGTTTGTGGTTTAATATTGATAAAATTCTTACTTCGTTTTCCTTCGCCGTGAAGCAAGTGTACTGGAATTCCATCACATATGCAGTGTTAATCAATAATGAAATCGCGTATTTATCCAATAATTAATCTCACATAAACATCATATCAATACATATCTCATGTAGAGAATGTAGTCCACCTTTGTAAAACTTATATTTGGTGAACTATTTTAAATTCATCATTTCCTTCAAAGCGTAATAAATATACAATATTATCTCAAAATTTCGTGAAAATTTCAACATTAAAAAATGTAGAATATTTCTACATAGTGTTAATGGTAATGGAACGTTAATAATACGTACTTTCTAAACATAATACGATTACCCACGTAATAGAGTGCATAGTCCGGCATTGTATAAGAACGTTGACGTCCAAACGAATTGTTATTCAAATCGATACTGACGTCGACGGGTTAAACAGATGTTTTGTGGCCAACCGATTAAGGCCGACAGTCACTAGCAGAATTCAATTAATTAGAAGTAATAATGAGAAGAAATTCTTTTGCATTCCCGAAATTACGCTATTTTGCTGTAGGTTTTAAAATATTTTTCTTATTTAAATCGAATGCATAGAATATCATGCTACTATTTAAAATCATATCGCATTTCTTTTGTTGATAATGATATTTACTGATTAATGAGGTTTTTATATTTTTTGGACGGAAGAGTTAAAACGACCGATCTAAAAGTTAAAAAAAAACCACATTGGAGCAGCGTGGTGGAGTAAGCTCCAGGCCTCCCCAATAATGGGGAGAGACCCGTGCCCAGCAGTGGGACGTAAAAAGGGTTGCAGCCAAATCTAATCTAAGTGATCTTTCTATGAGATTCGAAAAACGCATCACTCAGTGTTTTGAAAAGGCTCATTTTAATCCTCCCGCTTCCGTCGATATCATATTATAGCTTTGATATTTCAACTTTAAAATGGATTCCTATTATATATATTCCTATCTGATAAGTTATCAATTGTATCACATAAAAATATATTTCTGTCAATTCATTAAGTTCCAAAATACCAAAAGTATATTCGATAGATACTCCCCGTAGGTCCGCGTTTATTCAATATTCTTCGAAATTACTCTAGACATTTTGCCAGATAGTTTCTTATAAGTACTGTCGGTGAATGTCGGCCTTTATTCAGATGTTTCGTGGGCAACCGATTACACTACACTTAATTAAATTTAAATTCTTGCTATGATTGTTCCTTTTGTAATTGTAAAGAAGGAAACAGTATAAGTTACTAATGACATTGCCTCATACCGAGTGTACATTGGTTATTTGACTTTAAGGAAGTTTGGAATTTCGTTACGACAAAAACTACTTGACCTTAACCTTAGTATTCAAAACTTAAAATTTGAAGCGAAGTAAAATATTTTAATAAACTCTGTGTATAGATATAAAAAGAAGTATGAAGAAAGCATATTTTTGTCCGAGCAACATGATAAAATTTTTCATATTAAAGATCAACAGCCGTTATCGTCCAATTTGTAAGAAAGAAGGCTTTGTGAATTGTTTTTAAAAATACCAAACCCGAAAATAATTATGTTTGAATTGATATGACAAGTAAGTACTTGTTTTGAAAGCAAACTTTACATTTACAGACTTGTTCATAAACATTACTATAATTTTAATCAATGTTTAAAAAAATGAATGTTAAAAAAAGGCATTTAAAAACGTTGTTCTGTTTAATCTGTGTCTAAAATAACTGTCAAATCGAACTTCTTCGCTTGTAACTGATAAGGGGCCAAATCAATATATTAAATAATGTTTGGGAAGCTATTTAACGAGTTTTTTCATAACACTGTAACTTAATATTTAATTAATTTATTATCACCAAATTTGATAGCCTAATAATTCCGTTATCATCATTATTTACATCGGAATGATTTTCGTCCACGAAAGTCATGCGCAATTCGTCTGCATACATGTGCATACTTATATTATAATTATTTATTCTGATTACACATGTTTATAACATTTTTACCCAAATTTATTAATAGAATTAGTGAATAAAGACAAGTAACAATGTTAACTATTATCGATAACGTACGAGTATATTAATGTTACTGTAAGGTCCTCGTTCACCATCTCCAAGTAAATTGTTGATTAGTTACGTCCCAAGTAAATTAAATTGGCAAGTAAAAGCTATGAGTACGGGTCAGTTTATCATATGATTAGTGCTACTCGAACATGGTGAAATTGAAATTGAAGTTACGGGTGACTTTAACCGACAATTAGCGTACTTGTCACTTTACTTAAGGGTGGTGAAAGAGGCCCTTAGTATCTAAATTTTATTGATTGGTACTGGAGACCGTAAACGCTAGAGAAAAGAATGAAGAATGTATAGGTCCGAATGACTGAATGCTAATGAAATGTCACGTGATCTCGATCGTTAGCCAAGTGTCCATACTACACATTTTCATACTATTCTTTAAGCGTTTACGTTAGTAGAACGCATTTTATCTAAGGGGGCTGAATCAGTAGCATTCTGTAATCATAAATAAATGCTATAGAATAGAATAAAAAAATTATGCTAGTGACGTAAGCTAACTCGAGCGTTATCACGTCTCGTTTATTTAGTCAAATGTGAATTCCATACATTTTTCAATCTATTCTACAAGAGTTTATTTATTTATTTATTTATTGAGTTAACGATAGAATGCCACTTGTCTAGCCTGGGAAGACAGAAAAATTGAATATGAAGATGGCCGAGATTGGATCACGTACAAAGACTATATCGGGAAATTTCCTAAAAATAACAACAGAATCTGATACATCAATGATATAATTTGTCCTACCCCAATACGAGTTATGTAGTGAATATCGTACTGTTGTCGGGCGCCAAGAGATAAACATGTCTGTAAAATAGTTGTGTACATTTAAAACACCGCAAAGCAGCCTTTAAAAACATTTCTTTAAAGATGATATTTGCTCACTCACTGGCTTTTGTATCGTTACGCAATGTAACGTTACGCTTTAGGATTGCCAACAGAAGGTAAAAGACCGTTTTATTATAGTTTGAATGTTTGTCTGTTCTGAGGAATTCTTAGTTTATGAGCTTAAAGTGATTCTTTTTCTATTTTATGTTTTCCTATCTTAATTTTTTCCTTAGAATGTCACCTATTTTTAACAAGTACCTATGTGTAAATATGAGTTATTCCAGTGGACTATAATAATGGATGCTAGCATGGGAAGCTGTAAAGAAAACTCTCCTTCAATACCAGCAGTTGTCATGTGACTCCCCTGGAGCAATCGATAATTTTATATTATCTAATACCTTTAAACGAGCAACTCTTGTATATACCTATATATGTTATCTGAATCTCGAAACGGCTCCAACGACTTTCGTGAAATTTTGTGTGCAGGGGGCTTCGGGGGTGATAAGTTGATCTATAATGGTTTCATTTAAAATAATGTTTTATCCGTGTTTTCAGTGATAATCATAAACTGAAAAATATGACTTCCTGACATCTGTTGACGAGAAGTAACACTAGTTTTTTTTTTTATTGGGACCTACTGAAGTAGATAGCGTTGTTATGCAACTTATGAACCAACTAGAGTTTGGTTGACGTTATACCAAGAAAAATGAAAATCAATTGTTTTGTCGGAACAAAGCTCGATCAATCGGATACTACTATATTAATAGATAAAAAAAACAAAACGAACGTAAATAAAGTTTTCATTAATACAACCTGCATACAATATTTGGGAAGATTATCATGATCATGAAGCAGATTAAAATTATAGTAAAATTATTAAAAAAATGTGTTAAGAAAAGTTTTGAAGTGGTTAAAAATAAAAAATAGGGCAACCCTAACTGACAATGTAGAAAATATTTGAATCTGATCCACGGAGGAGGCTATTTGCGTGGGCAGTGTTGACAGACTGATGGTGAATTACATACGAACGTTGAGTTTAACAAAATTAACAGCTAATCTTACAGGCCAGTGAGGCCTTCTTATTACTTTTAGTCCTAGATTTTTTCGCATAATCTTTTGATGAATAATTAGATTTTTGCTACACAAGAAAATCTAAAAATGTAGCATTCCGTTAGACGGCAAAATTGTTCTAACTTTCAGGGCGATGATAAAGATTTGGCATTGGAGCAGCGTTGTGGAGTAAGCTCCAGGCCTCCTCAATAATGGGGAGAGACCCGTGTCCAACAGTGGGACGTAAAAAGGGTTGCAGCCATAAGATTCGGCATGGATCTCCTTATGTATCTTGCAGCTTCGTTAATTTTTTTTTTTTCAACCTTTTTTTTATGTCCCACTGCTGGGCACAGGTCACATAATTATTATTGAGAGGGGTTTAGGCCATAGTCCACCACGCTGGCCAAGTGCGGATTGGTGGACGTCATGCTTTCGAGAAATTATGAATTTCTCTCAGGCATGCACGGCGATGGAGAACATCGTAATTAATGAAATATCACGATATTTTCCATCACCGTGGAGCAGCGATAAATTCGCACATTACAAATTTCTTTGTCAGAGGTGCGAGCCGAGGATTTGAACCTGGGATCGGTAGCGTCGAAGACCGCGGTTTTTTTACCACTCGGCCATCGCTGCTCGTTATTTTATAAACCCACATAATTGCAACGTCTAATCTATTCCAGAACAAACTATATGTACATGTAACTTAATACTTTACAATTGTCTTATACCTACATATTTATGCTACAAAATATTTAATGTTTTTTTTTTCATCTTACTCTTATCATTATCATACATAACATTTAATCAATCTGGTTTAGAGATAGCAATTCTAATTAATTGTACGATTATATCTCGCTTTAGACCTCTTTAGCCATTATCTGCCTTTGTCTTATATATTACATGCGATAGATAAATGATACGAATTGATATTATTAAAGTGAAAGTGAAAAATGTTGTCAATAATTCTTTTGATAACAACATTATTAAATCTGTGATATTATAAAAAAATCTTTACTTATTACGTATAATAATTATATAATGCCTACTCTGTTATCCTATCCATAGTCTACTTCGTTTATTATAAACTTTATAATTATAGTAATAAGTAGCTAATCGTCATAAAAAAATATTCACGTTGTTTTCTAAGAATAGACTCATATCAAATTTCTTTAAATAAAATAGCAAACGAAATTACGTACCTACCTAAGTACCTAAATAAATTGTAAGGATATTATTTTTATAACTATTACGCTTCAGACTACTTTAGTCTTTTAATATACTAAAATCGGGCATAAATTTTCGAGTGCAGCTACTATCATATCCTACTTAATATTATAAATGCGATTGTAAGTTTGTTTGTTACTCTTTCACGCGAAAACTACTTAACCGATCATCATGAAACTTTGCACATATATTCTTGGAGTTATCAGAAGTGAAATAGGATACTTTAAAAAAAACGGGGTGAAACCGCGGGGCACCGCTAGTGATTGCATAAAAATGATCATTTAAAAATCAGGGTTTGAGTATGTAATATGATATATTGTTTGAGTTTATATGTATATTATTTGTTTATGCTTTCTTTACCCAGGCCATCGTCATACTCGTGCTATATGTTTGATAAAACACAATAAAAACAAAAATACAGCCAATAATGTATTTTCCAATACAATCTGATACAATGTGATCTGTCTTATAGGATAGTATAGTAAATTAATGTATGATAAGGAAGTCGGATTTACGGATATTTCTCACCCGCCATAACCGTATCGGATTACTTAACTAAAATCCTTATTGAGTCATTGAACATTTTACGGAAATCCTTCTACATAAGTAACTACATCTACTAAGACATATACATTCAAACAGACAACTTACCAACAAACCCGTTTGTTGCCTCTTCCGCTACGATTAAAGATTGAGATTGAATAAAGACTACTACGTAGAGTCATAGATACCTGTTCCAATTCATTAGATACGAGTACGTTTCTTGATCCATATCACTATAAAAATAAGACGAAGAATTGTTTATCTTGCTTGCTATAGTAAATTGACGATTTTCCACTGTTGACTCACTCCAAGAGTCAATCAATCGAGTAAATAAATCGAATCAACAAATCGCTTTTGCAATTCTCAGCTAAGTGTTTGCTAGGAATGGCAAGATAGTAACCGTACTTAATCCTTATTTTCCTCTTAAAACAACCCATATAAGAAGTAATCATTATTTTAAATTAATAGTAAGAAACTTAATAAGAAAACATCATAAAAGAGATATCCCAAAAAAATCTGAATCACATTCACGCTTATTTCAGAATAAGTGGTTGGATCAGTTTATTGACCAAAAAATGATCTATTTACATCACAAACTTCTCATATTCAATACAGTATAATAATATGTTTACATATATACGAAAAGATAATCAAACAGTATTTGCATAGGTCCTTGAGGACTTATACGACGAATTTAAAATCCACACAATAATTACATTTTAATATAGCCGACTGATTATTTTATTTGTTCTAATGTGGACGAATAAAATCATTCACGCACGTAAGGCTTGTGACAATTCTAATTAATGGACTTTAATTATTTTAAGTATAAGTAATCAATTCAGAAAAGAATATTAGTGGTCATTTTGCAAAGTAATGTTCATCTATAAAAGAAAATATAAAACTACATAAAGCCAAATAATGCCCCAGCTCCAATGCCTATTCTCTTTTTGAACAAACACTTACAATTATCCATGTTTCTTCAAGAAGAGACTTAAATTTTTTGATAATATTGAAAAATATTTTTTCCGTTTTTACTTCATTAAAAATAATACGATAATTTTAATAGAAATAATATTTTTAATAATAAAAGCAAGACGTCGTAAAATAATATAATTATCGTCTTAGATACATAAAGGATTTAATATTTTATTTCTTATCGATAGAAGTATTGTTGGGCTAAAATTAAATAGAAATATTACGGAATAGTTTAAATAGAAGCGGGTTAAATTGAACGGCCTTTGTCAAGATCAGGTTGTTGTTTTTATGTTCTGAACGCAGAAATCAGCTGTTACGAAGGCCGTGTACCGCATGTTTTGTCAGGGTTGTCAATCAATTGTTTTAATACACAAGCAGACATGTGGTATTAGGTGGGCACTGCAGCCCATTGTCGCCATACTATAACCAGTAGGAAGCATTTGACCTGTCTGAGATCGCTATCAATTGAACTGCTACTACGGAGGCTATACTAATTTTAATGGTAGGTAAATCCAAAACCAGAGGTGATATGCCATGTTCTATAAATGAACGTCGTCTACTTGGCTATAATGAAATCATAATAAAATTATTGTTTTAGATACACTTTTAATTAGATCATTAACTTGAGGTAGGTAGTAAAGTAATAAATATTTTGAGCAATTAAAGTTTTCATTCATATTTAGGATATGGAAACGTCGATTCACGAGTACTTACCTACCACTTTTCTCCATTATTTTTTTATGTTTAATTGTTTTTTTTTTGTAATTTTACTTATAATTGACAACCCTACATCAATTGTTTACAAAATGGACAACAAAAAACTTGAAATAAAAATTAGTACACTACGTGCGGAAATGTAAGGTCGTATTCAGCAATTTTATTTGTTTCAATATTTTTAATTGTTGTGTAGGTACCTAATCACTTGCATAACATTGAGTAATTAAACATATTTTCGTTATTAATCAATTAAAACAAAACAACAATATACTTTATGTAAAAAGTTTAATAAATAATTAAGGCCGACTAAATAAAAATATGTGATTTTAAAACTACACATTACTACTCGTATAACCACCTAGAACTAGACTGTACTAACTAGAATGTACTAGTACATTCATTCTACTTAGTTCTAGAAAGTTCTAAAGTTGGTCAAATCCTTAATTTCTATAATAAACAAATGATTGTTTATTGAATAATATTTTCAACTGATCATATGGTCAAAGTAACTTTTTTTTGTCACATCATTAAGTATAATAACAAATTACGAAAATTACAGACAAAAAATAAATACGTAATTTGAAAATAAACCTTGCAATCGATTAAAATATTAAAAATCCTAGGGTAATAAAGGGTAATTAAAGTTCAGGCTTTGGTTTTTATTTAAGAAATAATTTTGTTCTTCCACTGTCTTGTCTAGACTGCAAAGCATGTGCAATAGTGTGCAGTGTTTTTTAAATGTGTGTGTTCTTTTAGGTGTCTTTTGTAAATAAATTGCCATCTAGGTTACTACAAGGACCTCTTTTATTCTTTAGAAGTTATAAACAACAACCTCGTAACGAGAATAACACATCGTATTTACAAATGAAATATACACAGGTGCATAATCGCACTATAATGGTCGCTGTTATGATAGGTATTTTAACTATGTAAAGACAGTATTGCATTGAAATCATGTAAGTATTTTATAGTGTTCTAGAAAATAAAGCGTTCAATTCAACACGCAAGCTACCGTGGTCGTATTTTAAGCGGATAATTGATTCGTTTTGTGATATTTCGATTATCTAAATACCTACTCAAAAGTACTGTATTATAGAGGTAGATAATATGATGATTAAAAAATTCTGTTGAAACCACTGAATTGCAAATGACTATGTTTGGACGATTTTTTCGTCCTATTGGGGAGTCCTCAAGCTTTCTGAAAATAACTTATTACTAAAGATTAGGTACATTGTGAAGTAAGCAGCGGTATTCACAAGTGCAAATCACTAAACAATCGCAGCATAGCGCACCGCTACGCATTCCAGACATTTTAAATGTGTGCTGGAGGTTTTCTCGTAAAATCTATAAATAATCGATATATAGCGAATTTTTCAGCACATTTTTGGCCCTGTCCTGACCATTACTTTTATGAATACATAACTCTGTAGTAAAGTTATCGAAAGTACGGTGTTATTACAAGTGTAATACCGTTTATAAAAGCTTTATAATTCTGTAAAGTTTTACAAAATGACCACTCGAAAATACACGATACTTCGGACGATCGCGCTTAGACGAGGGGTCCTACAAAGAGGATATAACCAGGGTCCTATATCTACGTCATTGTCAAACGTCACCATCAAAGCGAATGAATGAATGAGTGAATTAATCTTTTTATACTACAGTTTTTTGTTTTATTCTGCCTAGTAAAGAAGGCGTGAAGGCGTTTTTTGGTTCTAAACAACTAACGTTCGCACGTTATCCTTCAAGACAACGAATGTATGACGCAATTGGACAATTTATAATCCGCGATTATTTCCCGCTGTCCAACGCCCGCCAGCACTGCAGCCACATGCGATCCCCTGAACTTGGTTACGTGTGAAACGCAACCAATTCCAATCCGGAACGGTATATAGTATTTGATTTATTACCTAACCTAACATGGACATCATTGTCATGTTATTTGCGAGTTGTCAACTTGGGAAATTCAGTAGTACTCAAACTAGCATGGAAACATTTTGTGTTATGCCATGATAAAGAAACCGAAATATATCGTAGATGGGACTTCTATCTAACCATATATATTATTAGACCTATTGTTGTTATTAACCATGGCATACTGCCAATATAGTAGACCCTTAAATTACAGTTCCTTTTTATTTTAATTAAACCCGCTCTTACTTATCTGAGTGTAAGTAAAGCGAATCTATACTAATATATAAAGCTGAAGCGCTTGTTTGTTTGTTTGAACTCGCTATTCTCAGGAACTACTGGTTCGAACTGAAAAATTATTTTTGTGCTGGATAGTCCATTTATTTCTCCACCAACCTGCATTGGAGCAGCGTGGTGGAGTAAGCTCCAGGCCTCCCCAATAATGGGCAAAAAGGGTTGCAGCCAATTCCATTTATTTAGGCTTTAGGGTATTTAACATCATGCTATGACTAATACCAAAGTTCACGCAGACGAAGTCTATTTAGTGATATAAAACGGAGTAGCAAAGCAACATGAAGTCAGGTGGGCACTGTAGCTCAGTGACATTTATATCCAATCTCAAGTATTACTAAAGTTGTGTCTCAGATTTAAATGAATCTCTTAGCTTCTTGAAAGTATATGATCGTCGGTCGTCTAGTACCTAAATGCCTTTAACAGCATCCCGCGGCAAAATAATTGAAGACTTTAGCAGAAATTGACGTCACAGTGCCTTTCCGGTCGAATCAAGCAAAATTTTATGCCTGTCAAAGACGTTTTCTTGTCAGACAGCTT
This sequence comes from Pyrgus malvae, assembly GCA_911387765.1. NCBI lineage: Eukaryota > Metazoa > Arthropoda > Insecta > Lepidoptera > Hesperiidae > Pyrgus > Pyrgus malvae. The sequence continues at coordinate 26,794,075 of OU426950.1, read as the reverse complement.
CAAACCCAAAAATCTAAAAAGCAAAAGGATTGGAAAGCACATGTTAATAGCATTAATAGCAATAAAATTCGCGACCTGGTTTCGGTTCCCAGTTTGTCGACCTCAGATGTCGCGACGAAAGTGAGAGTGACGCTGAGACTGCTCTATTGAACTAGTTCCGTGACGTCACGTTCAATGAATGAAATGTTGAATGAATGCTGACGTAATTTCTTATTGCAGATTTGAAGATCAAAAAAGAACGAACGAAAACTTGGACCTACTTAGTCACTTATTTTGATTTATAAACCTATTTTATTTTGGAAGCTAAAGGTTGTGTTATATTTTATTTTCTTTGCAAAAGCCTCGGTCTTTATTTTTAAGTTTTCTTTGAAAACAAAACATTTTTCACGTCAGAAATAGGCGGAGTAGTGTCATATTCACGTATTTGCTCTAACAAAAAATAATGAATTTTGTACCTTTACCCGAGATTTCTTTTTACTCGCGTAAATCAACAAGACAAACAAGAACTTAACAAATTCGTAAAAAGGGTCTATCGGTTACGGTTTTATTGAACGACGCAACGGCTAGATAAAATTAAAAATGACATAACGATTCCGGTTTTTTAGTAAATAATGCGACGTAAATCGCAATCTAAAAGAAACACTTTAACGCCCGTTAATTCAAATAAATAAATAAAACATTGCACTTTCTTTATACTGGAACTTGATTACGTAAACCAAGGTATCATTGCGCATTCGACCTCAACAAGCGGCCGATTGACTTCAAATCGACGAGGAAAACCGGGATTGATACTACAGCTTGTTAGAAAAACCCGACACCACAAGGTCGGCTTGGTAATGACATTGACACTTGCATTCCAACTTCGCCCAATGAAATTAAAATTACTCCAAAAACTACGATTACCTAATCGAATTGCAATTGCAATCTCTCTAGGTGTTTAATACTAGTCCCTGTATCTTCGGGATTAACGGTACGGTACGGTACTACTGCGGTATCCCCTGTCAGATTATAAAAGTCGACTAAAAGGGGACCGGGGTTGCGCGCGGTGAGAGTGGGAGCTCGATCCGTCCACCAGCCCCGTGAAGGACGGCGGTGTGTGCGTGGCCCCATGCCGCCGTAAGCATCGGAAGGTGCACATATCTGCTCTCCCGAAGATGAGCCCATTCTATGCGCCGCGCGTAGAGTAAGATCCCGGAGTATTCCCCAAGCACAGAGGTAGGCCACTGAGGGGGTTTTAGTGCGGTCAAATCTCATATAACCCGGTATGCTCTCCCAAGTTGCCGGGTACCTTTTGAAGGTTTCCCCCTAAAAAGGTAAGCTAATATATAATAACAGAAGCGCGCATGGCCCGGTGGTTAGGGTAGAATGCAAGCGATCTATGCAACTAAGCTAAACTGGCGCGGTCGGTTGTGATATGAGTGACCGCTACTGGCAATTTTCATGCGCGTTTCCGTGCTTCAGAGGGCACGTTAAGCCGTCGGTCCCGGTTGTTGTCGATTGCCGGAGGCCTTATGGGCGGTTTGAGAACATCCGACGGCGGGTTGTCCACTAACCCGCACCTCCACCAACCTGTATTGGAGTAAGCTCCAGGTCCTCCTAATAATGGGGTGAGACCCGTGCCCAGCAGTGGGACGCAAAAAGGGTTGCAGCCAATAATAATTTCAATCGAATTGATAATGTTAACTTGTTAACGAAAAGTGATAGAAATAGAATAATAACAATGTGTGAACCAATTAATGAACCCCGAGGAACACCCACGCACTATCATGCCCCAGACTTACGCTTGATTTTTGAAGTACACGGTGAAAGTTAATAAAAATGCAAATAACTTTGCGAATTATTGTAATTTTGATAGATACGAGATCTTAACTATAATCTTCTAAATACCACCTCTATCATGACTCTCTGGCTCTCTCTTTTACCACACATGTTTGTACAACTAGAATATAAGTAAATAATATAATATAAGTAAGTAATATAAGTGATAAGTCCATTTTTTATGTGATAAGTATATTACGAGACAATGACTTCTTTTGATTAAAACAGATGTACATAAACATTTTACATTATTTAATAAAATATACTTAAATAGAAATAAATATTATCGGACTCTAAATGAATTATGTTTTATTTTTAATAAACTAATAACTCGTAAATGTAGGAATTGATTTACCGTCATCAATATTACTAAGCGCATCGATCATTCAAACCGCAGTGATTGAATTATTCACTCCGCCCTCGTCTGCTCTGTATTTAACTTGTCACAACGATAGGGCCGTACTTGAGAAGCCAATTTAAATAAATTCAAAGTCAGACGCGAATGCAGGGATCGTATCGTAATTCATATTTTTATTTAATCGCTGCGACGAAAGAATCTTTATTGTGAATCAATTTAAAAGCAATTTACTTGTTATTGCCTTGTCGGTTTATTACAGTGATAATCTCGCCTAATACATATTATGTACGTATTGAAAGAGGAGTGACGCATAATTCTGTAGTGTGCTAGCAAACATTCCTGATCTTTTTGAAGATAATAATATTTCGATCAGCAGCAATCGATTACGTATTTTTGTTGTATAAAAATTTATTTAAGATGTGCTAAGTATCGACGAAGTGATTCATAATTAATATTAAAGGACACAAATCTTGAAAGTTATTCGTATTTTTATTCATTTGTGTTTTGAGGTTATTTTCCATGAATTTTATATATTAGTCCCTATTAAAGATCCTAATCATATCGTCGCACGTAATCTCAATTGGCGTAAGGGACAAAAGTGCGAAAATGAACTATCAATGCCACCATACTCAGCTCGTCGAGCTCTATCGAATGGTATATTTGAAATAATTCTATCTTTAAAAAAATGTCCGTTGCGCCCTAACAATTTTACACGCCTAAACACAATTTTCGTTAAAAAAAATTCGTAAGGGACTTTTCTTGCAAAAACGTAAAATAAAATTGGTTGTATGAGTCTGTATTTGAGATGTTAGACACCTAAGCCTGTTACAACCCTATAAAGAATTTGATCAATATCAGTAGAGGAGTTCTTTTTTTCTCTATTTTTTTTTAAAAAAGGGCTTGTTAGTACTTATTTGTAATATCTACCACTGACTGACTAAAAAAAAAGCAAAACGAAACTTTTCTACTGTAAAACACAACCAGTGGTAGGTAGATAGGCCAAACAAGCACTAACGATTAGTTACGATTAGTTGAGGTTTGAAAAAAAAGAATTTAAGTTGTTTGTTTTCATAATAGGTACTTCTTACTAGTAATCTTCTTACAAATAACAATGATTTTGTAAGTGGTGAAACCAATAAAACATCTTTTTCTACAAAAAAATACTAATTTTATTATATAAATGTCTTGAAATACAATTTTTATTACTTTGATGAACAGAGTTAATTCTCTTATCAAAGTAAGCATTAGGCAAAGAAAATAACAATGAAACTGAACGAAACTGAATAATATCAGTAGTTTACTCAGTCACTTACGCCCTGACTTTTATATTTTGTCTAGCCTTACGGCTTAAATTGTTATGTATTGTTTGTAAACAATTCCTTTACGACGTAATTTCATAAAATTTCTTAAATTTTATATTGCGTAAGTGTCAAATGAACAAAAAAATCAGGGCGTAAAGGACACTCAACTTTTTTATTACGCTAGGTAGGCTGTTTATGAAAATTCAGCTGCAAAGAGCATTAAAAAATAGGTATAGTCTTCTTGGAGAAATTTTAATTAGCTACAACGACATTAAAAATATAACGCTTTAAAAAAAAACGGTTTTTTGCTCATATCCAAAAAACAGGTTTTGTCCCTTACGCCAATTGAGATTACATGCGACGATATTGTGGACTCTTGTAGATCTGATGCATTCCATTCGTTTATTTCAATATTTATTAGTTGCGTAGTAGCTAATAGATATTTTATTGAGAAATTTTATTGAGAAATTGGAGTTGGGTAAAGGCTAAAGACATTCTTTTTTATTGCTGTAGTCATCGAAAGACCGTTCTTATTCCTTCAGGAAAAATACTCTTATAGCATAACCTAAGGCAATTATTGTTTCGCGATCACTCGCTTGAATGTGCGTAGTGACGACATCGGCAGCTGTAAACACTCCCATTTCCAATTGAGACACATAATGCAGTAGTAACCTTCTACTATATACGCAGATATGGACAAAGAACAAGCAGTAAGGTATGATGCGCAATACCTTACTGCTTGTTCTTTGTCCATATCTGCGTATATAGTAGAAGGTTACTACTGCATTTGTATTAGAATTTGCTTGTGCAAACATCACGCCCCGAATTTTGCGTGTTTTCCACATTGAGTGCTTGCGATTATAAATGGCCTTGATCCATTCGCATTACTCTACTCAATTTATTTAGTTTAGATGTATTAGTATTACATCATACCCCGAAATATATTATTAAGTACGTTTGCGCATTACCATTACTTAGAATTCAGACTTTTTTGCACGATTCTTAGTATCTGAAAATCGGAGATAGAAGTACTTAAGTAATACTACTTTATTCACTATTTGATTAATTCTATGTTAAATCAGAAAAGTTTCTAAAATAATCATGAATACATATTTCTATTATGCTTTTAAAGCCTAATTAAAGTGTAAAAATTGCATTGGCGCATTTGTGGCATAAAATGTACCATCAATGAAAGCCATTTGCATAAGGATAAGGATGATTGTCAAGTATGATAATGCAATAACCATTTATTTACTTAACAGACTCATGATTTCGCACCATTTATTTCTTATAAATTAGACTAGGTTTTAATAAAACTTAATTTCATTGTTGCAGAGCGAGTCGAGCTACACCTCTTCGGAAGAGGGCTGTGGCGGCGGAGAACGCCACGCCGTGCTCAGCTACGAGCAAGTGCGACGGTTAAACGACGTGATGGATGAAGTGGTTGCCATACACGGCCGCGGCAACTTTCCTACCCTTCACATACGACTGCGTGAACTGGTAGCAGGAGTTCGTGCGCGCCTCGAAGCCTCCCAAACCACGGGAGGCGCGGGCATCACAGTCCGGGACGTTCGTCTCAACGGTGGTGCAGCGAGCCACGTTCTAGCCGACCGCCCGCAACCTTACTCCGATATTGACCTCATCTTCACCGCGGAGTTGCCGACGGCACGCCACTGCGATCGCGTCAAAGCCGCAGTCCTCGGTCATCTCTCCACTCTCCTCCCCGCCGCGACCCCGCGCCGCCGTGCGACCCCGGCCGGCCTCAAGGAAGCCTACGTCTCCAAGATGGTGCGCGTCAACTCCGACGGCGACCGCTGGTCCCTCATCTCGCTAGGCAATTCCCGCGGTCACAAGTCCGTGGAACTAAAATTCGTAGACACGATGCGCCGCCAGTTCGAGTTCTCCGTTGATTCATTCCAAATCGCTCTGGATTCGCTGCTCGCGTTCCACGAGTGCGCTCAGCTGCCAATTGGGGAGAACTTTTACCCGACCGTAGTGGGTGAATCTGTTTACGGAGACTTCAGTGAGGCGCTCCATCACCTAGCTGAAAAGCTGATTGCCACCCGGCAGCCCGAAGAAATCCGCGGCGGTGGCTTGCTAAAGTACTGCGCACTGCTGGCCAAGGGCTACCGACCGGCGCGACCGGACAAGATAAAAACTCTCGAGCGCTACATGTGCTCAAGATTCTTCATAGACTTCCCGGAGCTCGGGCAGCAACGCGCCAAGCTCGAGGCATACCTGCGAAACCATTTCGTGGGCAGAGAAGAGGAGGCGCTAAAACACAGGTAAATAGTACGAAACACTAGCAACATTTAAAATTACCTGTTGAATTTGACACCCTCGTTTGATAACATCATAGTAATAGAATCTGTGGCGGCATAATGCAAATTGATTCACATTTACATATGTCAAGCGTAACTTGCTGAACGTTTATGGACGTGTGTGTTTTGTCCTTCACTTTAACTGCGCTTCGTTATACTGGTTTTTCCCGTAACGATTGACATCGACATTTAGAGAATGTACAGAAGTGGAGTTATGAAATATCGTTTAATACTTGCCAGTCTGAAATTAATCGCACTAAGTAATGTCTTTAAAATGTTAAGTATGTACTTACCAACATACCTTCCTTAGACCGTTATAAATAATTCGAAAAACTAGTTACACTTATGCTTTGGGATAAATCTTTTTAATATGAGTTATTCTAAAGAAAGATTCGGACGCAAAGAATAACCTAAATACAACGCTGTCCACCCAGGAAATTTGTACTGTGGATTCCATCCTGGTCTAATTGCATTATGTAGAGTTCTTATCGTGTACGTATTTTAAATTCTATTATTAGTTTAGTCTTGTGTGTGCACTGAAACATGATGCAAATGAACATTTTTCTCCATCCTATCCATCCGTCAGCCTTTCAAAGACCCTTACTGGACATAAGCCGTCCCTAAGGTTCACTCCTCAGTCGGCTCCTGTGTCTTTGAATCAGCGACTTCCTGATCTCTTCATTATCAAATTGTTCCGGGACCAGCCTTGCCTGTCCTTTGGCACCTTAGCTTGCAGATTTTGAGAGTTCCGTCGGTAACCTTCGCTCCTCTTTCATCGTTTCAGATTCTGTTGCGTAGAGAAATACCAAGCAAAGCTCCACCCATAGAATTCCGAGATTTTTGAATTGTATACGATTGAAGATTGTCGGTTCTCCGCAGGTACCTGACGCTGCTGCACGGCGTGGTGCGGGAGTCCACCGTGTGCCTGATGGGGCACGAGCGGCGGCAGACGCTGGCGCTGATCGAGGGGCTGGCGTGCCGCGAGCTGTGCGCGCGCGCGCCGCTGCTGCTGCCGCCGCTGCCGCTGCTGGCGCCGGGCGGCTACTACGTGTGCGTGTGCGCCGCGTGCGCGTGCGCGTGCGCCGCCTGCGCGCCCAGCCCGCCCTGCGCCTGCTGCGACTGCTGCCGGCCCGCGCTCTGCCCCGCGTGACCGCCCCGCCCGACCATCGATGAATTTAGTGCCAAATGTATATAATATCATATGTATATGTACGAGTGATGTATATAGTGTAACGCTTCTCTCGGACTCTCCCCGCGAGGCGGACGGTCTCCGTGTCAATTCGATGTTGCTCATCCGACCGTGATCAATTCTCGTCAATTCGCGGCGGACGGTCGACGGTCGACGCGCGGACGGCTCGCGGAGCCCCCGTCGCGCACGCTGCGATTCTTCGATTTGCCAATTATTTTATTCAAGACACTAATTACGTAGAAGTATAGGAGGCGTGCACCCGGCTGAGGATCGGTGCGTGGAGGTAATTTCTAGTCGTACTCCTTTCGTGTTGATGAGTTAATATGCTAGCAGTACGAAAATTATTTTTCACGTCTCGATGGATGCGACGTTAGGAAGTAAGCCCGAGTCGATGGTCTGCCTATAAAAAGACTAGTTAGTTATTTTTAAGCTTTGTATGTAAAAATTGTCTCTGTAAGTATAGTGGCATGTCTCTCTCCGTTCAATCCATGGAATAAACCGCTGCGAGATGATTTGGATACTACAAGGAAAGAATAATTAGAATGATAGAATAATTTGTAAGCCTATCGTAAATTAATCGATATGGATGCCGCCGGTAATTTTTAGTGAAAAGTCAAATCCGGCCCAGTCCTATGGCCTTCAAATCGCGAATAGTTCCGTTCTGTCATATTTTTAAACTAAATGTTTGTGATCGTGAATAAGTATCAGTCAGACGGGGAGATAGGTATAAACGTTACGAAGCGTCAAGCGTCGGTCTTGTTGCAGAGGTCAAGAGTAGTCTCTTATCGTAATAAGAGATGTAAAAAGCTATTTTAATATTGTATTTATTAACCTAAAAGATGTATGTATACATTAATCCTACGTGATCGCTCTAGTATTGTATACGGCTTGGCGTGCAAAGTAACAAATTAAGATAAATATAATCAATAAATATAAAAACCACAAAAAAATATTATACTAAGGTGTGTACAATATTAAAGTTCACTCTTTTGAATAGTAAACACCATAAAATGAATATTTTAAGAAAGTTTACAAGTAGTAAAGTCATAGTAACAGAGTACTTAGGGAAATGTTTATTGTTTTAATTCTTAAAAGTCTCAATAAAACAGTAGATGGTATGAAAAAAAATGTGATTTACTTGTTGTAGAGTTAATCTAATGTTGACGATGAATATTATACTTACATAACATTATTATGTAGTTAAATTCAATAGAGAGATATATGAATATTGTTGTATTTTAACGATATAGTTATACGAATGAAGGTGTAAACAGTGTCCGGCCAATTCTGAATGTCTTAAATAATTGCCAATGCGTATTAAAGTTATTTCTATACATGCATCGCATGGATTAATACTTAGTGTTTCTCTTGTAAGCTGTTTATCCGAAGGTAAAAGTACAATCCACTTCTTAGCAATTTTAAACTTCGGTACAATCATACAATGAACGATTTTATGAACGAATTTTCTACTTGCTCACTATCGAACCAAAATTTTAGATCTCATTTTTATTAGCCTCTTGAAATTTTATTGGGAATTTTAATTTGGCAGTTGGTAGTTACCCATTATTCGTTGTTTTATAGAATTACGCTTCAGGCTAAAGTTGCTGCATGTGGCTGCTTTCTACCCATTATTCTTGTTAAAAACCATTAAAACGGACGTTACTGTACATGACTGAAAGATTTATTACTTAAAACGTTTGATAATGTTTATTAACTTGTAGTACTACGAAACTTTATATATAGTAAAGCAAAGACTTCATACTTATCTTTTTGTCTATATTAATATTATCTACATTGTTATCCTGTAGCAGTAAGAGATTTTAAAAGACATATTTATCAGATGTTATCATAAAGTAAATATAATACTTTGCTTTCTGTACATGGGCGGAACGCAGCACAAATCCATTAAAAATGTAATAGATCTAAATTATAAATACCATATAGTTGACGTGTTTGTCTGTACTTAGTAATAAATGAAGTACATAATTTAGCTAACGGACTTAAACTATATTCCATTTTAAATAAGAATGAATTTAAGATTATTATCACTAGTGTTAATCCTCGCTATATCGAGACAGGCGTCTGTTGTGATTTGTGATCTTTTAAAAGATGTTTTGATGTCTATAATTATTGAAATCGTAGTAGGAAGGACTTACTGTTCCAGTTTTTTTATCTTTATATACAATTGCCTTCATCGAGTCTCATTAAATATTGTAATATCCATAACACGATCTGATCTCTTCAATGTTAATCGTCTGAAACTGAACCGAATTGAAAGCAATGAAGAACTTTTCGGTGTTTCCATTTACTTTACGGACGGTTTAATTGGAGCATTGAGTCCTTCGAATTTCTATATAAAATGTATATCAGCTATTGGCAAAATATTCTGTTAAAAACTACCTCTGTAAACTTAAAAGTCCGATATTCGAGTGTGTATTTTGCGATTGTTCTCTTTAATGGTACTTACGAGTATGTGTTAAATGAGAATTTATTTTGACTAGCTATGTCGTTTGCAGTATTCTAAATATTTTAATACTTATATACCAAACATGTTCTTGATGAAATGTACCTATAGGTATGAAGTTTAATCGTAGATATGGATAAGTTACTAGAAGTTTCAATAACAAAACTTTTGTAGAATTACGAATAGATTTAGCGACCACACCTTTAGATTACGAAAAACGTTGGTTCATAGCTAGTCACTATAAATTTTTATATTTTCTCTACAAACTATTTCAATATGTACAAAAACTTAGTGGCAAATAATATTACTTGAAAATATGTTTAAACTTGACCAGAAGCCTAGTCAAGGTTGTATTACGGTGAATCAGGCTCTAAGTGACTTGGCCTAACAAGCTCTTCCAGATAACTGTATGTGACAAATATTTACAATTATTTGAGATACGTTCTTAAGTGTTTATTCAGAGAGACATTGCAATACATGATAGCGTAAGATTTTATTTTTCAATAGTTACCATCAGTTTTCAGCTAGCCTTTATTTTAATTGTTAATTTTAATTCTATTTTTGAGCACTGGTCAATGGCGCTTGTGTGCTTCGGTAAAGTTTACGGTCTTTTTAAAGCTTTCCTACTTTTTGATCTGTTCCTTGAATATATAAAAAGGAAGACTGGGATACCGGATTATCGGACCGGATTACCGGATTATTGTAAAACATGTTATGAATACTGGAATTGGTTATGTAATGATCAATCTTAAGACCGTAGGTTTTCGTACATTCTGAGCAAAGTGTAATGTAAGATTCGTTTTTACTAGTGTTTGAAATGTTGGATATATGGTACACGTATAGATTTTAGAATATTTATTCAAAAATGCATAAAATAAAGATATCGAAACGCGAAGCATTTATACGTCGAAATTTATATTTTGTATCGAGACTGTTCTGCATATTTTGTAAAGAAAAGTGTTAAATGGATTGACAGAGACTGTGGGAGTTTGTATATTCATATTTTTGTAAATGCAAATTATATTTATAGATTTTATTTAGTTTGAAGGAAAAGTCATATTATTACATTATTTCGCGATTAATAAAGTAAGGTGTAGTGAAGAATTGTAAAAGCATACAAGCGCCCAGAAAGCGTAGTTCTCGAAAACTTATGGCAGAAATAAAACAATGGCGATTCGACAAAACGATATGGATTTACAAAAAAACAGTACGTAGTGGCTTTGACGGGTGAGTCAATGCCTTCGATGCTCTATGTAGGGACTGAATCCGCGAGGTTTTAAAGTTTTGTTTTTGGTCTTTGAGCTCTTTGGAAAATGTGAAAAACCAGGTCCGGTGCAAGCCGTGCAAACAAAAGTAAGTCAAATTATTAATAGATATAAATGAGTTCATAAATACTTTATATTGCGCACCATTGAAATCGATGGCTTGGATACCTACGGATATTGGATAGGAGGCGAATGTTTATGTGGAGAAACTTCTCAAAACGCACCGTTTTACCTACTTGGTAGCTTGGGGTACCTACATGTTCCTTGATAGAAATGATAGGGTTTCAGGGTTTTTGGAAGACCAACCCCCGCACCCCAAATTCAAATTATATCAGCGGCTTATGAAGTTACTTCTTACAAATGTTGATCCCATATTTTACCTCTATAGCCATAGATTTCGGCGATGCCCACTATGCAGTATTTATTAACTTATTTTTATCTGTGATTTTGTATCCGCTGAACTTGGTTTTTGACATTGTTTTTAGTTCGAAATTACAAGCCTGGTAAACATATTTATACATAAGCACACAATACCTACGATAACCATATATCTGTACCTTTTTTTTTTTTTTTTTTTTGGTATCGGGGGGGAAACCTTCAAAAGGTACCCAGCACCTTGGGAGAGGATACCGGGTTATGTGGGATTTGAACCTCACTAAAACCCCCTCGGTGGCCTCCTCTGCGTTTGGGGAGGACTCCGGGATCTCCCATGGAACGCACCGGTGTCCTCCATACGCGACGCCCTGGAAAGGGCCCATCTTTGGGAGAGCAGATGTGATCTCCTGCACCTTCCGATGCTTACGGCGGCATGCGGCCACACACACCGCCGTCCTTCCCGGGGCTGCTGGCTGGACGGGTCGAGCTCCCACTCTCACCGCCCGCAGCCCCGGAAGCCCCCTTTTAGTCGCCTCTTACGATCAGGCAGGGGATACCGTAGCTCTATTCTTACTCCCGAAGCTACAGGGACTATATATCTGTACCTAATGGTTTTTTAATAAACATGGAAACCATGAAGTATATTGTGCCTAATGAATTCAATTATTATTTATTTAAAAACTTATCAACTAACATAACAGGATCTTGCCTAATGTGTTCATTTAATTTCAACATACATCAGTCCTCCATAGTCAGTCAAGAGTCAAATACGCACATTCAAAATAATCCATTCGACGAGTAAATTTTATTATTTTAAAAAATTAAAAAGAAATAAAAACAAATGTCAAAATAAACTGCAGAATAAATTAAAATAAACCAAAATTAAACTAAATTATTGCAATAATAATATCTTGTTATGAAATTCAATTATTATCTAGGTAATTATTCTTATCACCAGTATGCGACCTCCCCATTAATGCAGTAATAAAAAAAGCCAACTGTCTGTCTGCTTGCAAACAGCAGAAGAGAAAAAATTTAATTCATAAAATATTAGTAAAATAATGAAACTCTAGTCGTCTTATGAAAAAATACTTAATATTCAACATTATTTGCATAAAAAATTAGGGTTGCTGTGTGTTTTAGCCTAAGCTATGATCGCAGCTACTCGCGTCCAACACTAGAATTTCTTTGTGTCATATCGCGGGCGTAATAAGATCCTCAAGGCTATTCTGTGCTAAGTTGGTTTGGTCGCATAATTCGGTCGCGCACACGAATTTCTTGTTTTATGTTGCTCTATATAAGGAAAACGTCCATACTGTCACTAGATTCCCAGTACTCATAGTTTTTGTCCAAAAGTGATCAGAGTATTGGGATGCTGACGACAATACGACGTTTACGAGACCGATGTACGCATTTGTCAACGTAGCAGGAACCTTAGGCCTTGTCTTATGTGAGCAAAGGCAAGCGACATAATTTGATATCGCCGCATTCATCGCGCATGTCGCTTTGCCGCGTTTGTCGCTCACGTGAAGGGGTTGGAAAAATCCAAATCGCTATTGCCTTGTTTAACGTGAGCGACGGTAAGCGATGCAACGCTCGCGATATATAGTAATGATGATATTGCCACATTCCTCGCGTCGTATCGCTTTGCCGCATTACATTGTATACGCACGTCTAGAGCCTAGAACGATTCAAAACGCTAATGCCTTGTTTTCCGTGAGCGACGGTAAGCGACACAACGCGATGCGACACTACAATATTAACATATTTGAAATGTCGTATACATCGCGTCGTGTCGCGTCTTTCGCTCACGGCGAGGGTAGAACAATCCATATCGTTATTGATTTGAATCGCCAGTGTTTGAAGCCAAGTCCAGAGACGCGCTATGTCGCGAGCCCGCTCATATGTTAAAAGCGCGGCCACGGCTACATGACTCTCTAGATTAGGGATTGCTAGACGTAACGCCTTATGTTATATAAGCTTAAATGATAGTTTTTATTAAATATATTTACATTTATAATTTTCTTCTCTTCCAAGTTGCCTGTTTGTAACGAGCAGAGAACTCTGTTGTTGGGTTACATATTGATTACTATATATTTGTGAGGAGTTTTAAGCTATGTAAATTTTACAGAAAACTAAGTAAAAAAATGTTGTGAAAATAAATTATAAAAAGTGATAAACAGTGATTTGTGTGTTTTCATTCATCCTTAAACCTTAGGATATAGATTATAAAGAGAGGTAGCTGCACCCATTTCTGCAGAGCAGAGCGACTGCACAAAATCTCCGGCAAGACTCAGAATTGCTTAGTTTTTGGTTCCATGTAGAAGTTTATGGGCTGTGATGCTCATCTGCTACTTAACTTAAATTTAAAAATCTTTTAACGCAATGCCTCGCTCAGAATTTTTTTGAGGACTTGGCACGTTGGCACGTATTTTTTTTCAACTTTATGTCTCGCTGCTGGGCAACAGATCTCCTCTCACAAGTGAGAGGGATTTAGGCCATAGTCAACCACGCTGGCCAAATGAGGATTGGTGGACACATGTCACATACACACTATACATTTTGTATAACTATAAGAATATGAATTAATTGAAGGTAGGTACAATACACACATAGATACATACATTTTACACCAAAAGAAAATAAAAATTGACTGCAACCCTTTTTACGTCCCACTGCTGGGCACGGGTCTCTCCCCATTATTGGGGACGCCTGGAGCTTACTCCACCACGCTGCTCCAATGCGGGTTGGTGGAGAACATTGGTGGAGTAAAATAAAAATTAAATGAGCATAAATAAAATGAAATACTATCAGAGATAGATAGAATAACCATTACAAGACAGTAAATACGTTTGTAGGTCCAAAGGGGGCAGTAAAAATAATTCTCTTTAAGTATGAAAATAACCTGGCCCGGCGCAAAACGTAACGCAAGTACAAATACATATTTTATGTATGTTATAGCCGCTCAGAAAATGCTGGCTGGCTTGCGTTCCACGCCAGCCGCCGGGCTATAAGGGTGCGTTTCCACTGACGTGGAGCTGGACGGAGAAGAGCGGTGAAAAGTGGTGAATGTTTCCACTGAAGCGGAGCAGAGCGGAGTAGTGAAGCGGAGATATCCGCACCCCAATGCCCGCCGTCCTCCGCTCCGCATCGCCTCACTCTATTTTTATGAATATTCATTCAGCTCTGCTCCACTCCGCTCGTGCTGTATCCATTAAAGCGGAGCGGAGGTTTCGAGCATAGTGATTGGTCAATTCATGCACCGCTAAGCTCCGCTCCGCACAGCTCCGCGTCAGTGGAAACGCACCCTAATTCCATACCGAAACTTAAATATTTTATGCGTAAAAAGGGCATTGAAAGTCACATCTCTATAATTATACCTGTCACACTGAACAAAATAAACATACAGAAAATCACATATAATTATCCGCCAAGTGGCAAACGACCTATCCGGCATTTATTTTACTGTTAATTACAGCGACTGTCAATAATGAATAATAGTATGTTTTAACTTCCTCTAACGCTGAGTGTAATCTTAATAAATGGTTTGTGCAAGAGATTGTAGCAAGAAAATATATGCATAATGTCCGATTAACTCCGATTAAAAATAAAGACAACCCGTATGGCGCAACGGTTACTATGCCGGACTGCCAATCGGGTTCGATTCCCGGCGAAGCAGAGATTGAAATGAGGGTTCCATCATTCATTATCGATGACCCGCTTGGCGTAAGGTTACCATGCCGGACTGCCGAGGGTCCCGGGTTCGATTCCGGCGAGGCGATGAATGATGAGCTGTTCTCGGTCTGGGTGTTTGTGTTTCTGTCTTTGTGTGTGTCCATGGTACCCACGACACAGGGTATATGTACCCTACTGTGGGGCTATGAGTGTGACTCGTTATTATTATTTTATTTCTGACCCGGCAGGGGGACCCTTCTACATTGAGGAAGAAATAGGACATAAAAATTCGTATGAAATGATAAACGAATTCGAAGTGGGTGAAGCCGCTGGCGGTAAGTTAGTTATAAAGATATCTACATTTGAGTTTTAAATTACAATAACCGCTGAGTGGCATTCGCCATCAAAGGAAACAAGCAGATGTGTAGTAAGTACGACTCATATGTGGGCTTTGAAATATGAATATCTAACAGGCAACATTATCACGGAAGAAAATCCCATTTTACCATATTACCACTAGCTTTCCGCACCCGGTACTGCTCGAATGAACTACAGGCATGAGCGTACCCAGGTAGGTCAGGGAGGGTGAAATTTTTTTCATGCTGGGCACTACGTGTCAATTTACCTTCCACGTTACACGAAGACACGCACACAAAATAATTAATATAGTAGAACCTCGATAAATTAAAGTC
Source organism: Pyrgus malvae (assembly GCA_911387765.1). Classification (NCBI taxonomy): domain Eukaryota; kingdom Metazoa; phylum Arthropoda; class Insecta; order Lepidoptera; family Hesperiidae; genus Pyrgus; species Pyrgus malvae. Next base: position 26,778,617 of record OU426950.1, on the reverse strand, counting down.
CAAGGGAAACACAAAATATTTTAAGTTATAGAGGTTTTAAGTTATCAAGGGTCTATGTAAGAGATAGGTTAATAATAGAGGTAGGTACATATGAATGTATGTACCCTTGTTCCTATTTTTACTCGAATGCGAGTGTTGTTAGTTTTCTTTTTGAACTCATTTTAAGCCAGTTTTATCACACAGTAAGTAAGGTAGCGATGTTTCCAGGACAATGATCAAAAACTTATGATCCAAGTAAGCCGTTGTCTTAAGGCTAACCGCCGCAAAGTTTTAAAGAATTTCGAAGAAGCAAACAATAGGTGACATTTATGTATTGGTTACGTTAACAATTTAACTAGTGAACACGTGCAAGCAATAAATACCGAAATCTTAAGTTTTGCACACTCTTTCAAAATGACTCATTAAAAAACAATTTTTATGTTATGACGTTGTGGAAATATTTCTTTAAGTTACTGAGGGCCAATACAAAGATTACGTATTTAAGTTATAGAGGTTGCGTATATTAAGTTATAGAGGTTTTGGGCTCCGATGGGAAGGGAACATATTATTTTTTGAAGTTATAGAGGTTTTTAAGTTACCGAGGTTTGAGTTATCGAGGTTCTACTTACAAAGTTACTTACAGCAGGAGGATATCATATCGAGCTTATTCCTTAAAAGTTTCTTTTTTCGTTTGGGATATCTTTAGGATTCTTGAATGCCCCCTTTCTCCCCCCTCCCTCGGTACACCCATGACTACAGGTATTTTCCCATAGGAAACTCATAGCCCCACAGTAAGGTAAGATATACCCTGTTTCGTGGGTACCATGGACACACACAAGACAGAAACACAAACACCCGAACCGAGAACAGAAATTTTAAACTCAGCATTCTAATTTCTGTTTCGCCGGGGAACCCGGGACCCAGCGAACGGTCCGGCATGATAACCATTGCGCCACAGAGTCGTCATAGGAAAAAAACCCGAGTAATAAGTAGCCTATGCCTCTCCCGACCTGCTAATATCGCCATTCAGAAAATCTTGTCAATAAAATTATGACGTGAAAGTATAGTACAAACAAACACATTTTCACATTTAGTATAAGTCCTTATAAAAGAACAAAATCATTTAACTTGAAAGAAAAGGTGTTTTGATTGTTATTGTGATTAAGTTTTTTCCTCCATCTTTCTTGGGAAACAGTTGTGCGTATGAAAAATAAAATAAGATACAACATACTTAAAGACATAAAACTGATTTCTCTGAAAAGCTCGTATAATAAGACCCGGTTGGGCTTGTTGAGGCGATACTGCTTGGGGCAGTAGAAAGACTAATAGAAAATATGCTGAAAAAAACATTCATCCAAGCACCATACGAATTTGTAAACAAGAATTATAAAAATAGACTAATAATATTATGTAACAATATTACATACCATTCTTTTGAAAATTTTCTATTTTTCTATTGTGGTTACTGATTCGGTAAAAAGGTGTTGTGTTGTTACAAGACGATCACGTCACGCGTCACGGGTTTGCCTGGTCACATTGTTTAATCTCTTAGCCCCACAGTTGGCTGCAACCCTTTATGCGTCCCACTGCTGGGCACGAGCTTACTCCACCTGCTGCTCCAATGCGGGTTGGTGGAGATGCGGGTTAGTGGCCAACCCGCTGTCGGATGTTTTCAAACCGCCCATAAGGCCTTCGACAAAGTTTTAACGACTGTTATCTATCGACAACAACCGGGACCGACGGTTTAACGTGCCCTCCGAAGCACGGAAACGCGCATGAAATTTTTTGCCACTAGCGGTCACCCATCTCACACCCGACCGCGCCCGTTTAGCTTAGTTGCATAGATCGTTTGCGTTCTACGCTAACCGACGGGCCATGCGCGCTTAGCCCCACAGTAGGATTGATATACCCTGTGTCGTGGGTACCATGGACCCACTCAAAGAAAATTGTGACAATTATTTCTTTTTTTTAATTTGTTACTGACGGGCACAGGTCTCCTCTCACAAGTACCTTTCGATTTAGACCATAGTTCACCACGCTGACCCAATGCGGATTGGTGGGCATGAAATTGTGAGTTTCTCTCAAGCATGCACGGTGATGGAAACATCGTACTTAATTAAATAAATATAACAAAATTTCCCATCACCGTGGAGCAGCGGTATATACTCAGATACAAATTTCTTTGTCAGATGTGCACGCCGAGAACATAACCCACATATATTATCTCCATGTCGGATACTTCATGGTCCTTACCAATCGGCCATTGCTGCTCTACTTGCGACGGTTCGCCTTTAAAACTTGTTGTTAATTTTGTAAATTCGTTAAAGGTAAGCTCAAACCTGTTTTAATCAAAAGTTCCAAAAAAAATTGTAGGTGGTAGAACTATTATGGTTCACCCGGGGAAGTACCACCACTGCACCCACTTCTGCCGTGAAACAATTCTATTGTGTTTCGATGGAAAGGTGCAGTTGCCGGCCATACTTAAATGAGGCGACCACCAGCCTCCGGAGTAGCAGCGCAACTGCATACGACCTCAGACAACTTAGACTTGCCTATGCTTGTTTGAGGTTGTGTGCAGATGTCCATGTGCTGCAGCGACCACTTAACACCACGCGGCCTGCATGCTCGTCTGGTACTCCATTCAAATAAAAATAAATAAATAAATTGCATTGGAAAACACCAGTGATTTGTACATGCATTGATCCTGTCACCACGTTGACGTCACTTGCCTATTTCGAAAAGCAATTTAAGCAGTGAATAACGGTCGCCCCCGATACAATAATTCATGAATATGGCGCCAGCGTCCTGGGTCGACAGATTGGTCTATCAACGCGAAGATTGGGACTTTTACATAAAATAAAATAGCAGACAAACAGGTCACGTGGTGTTAAGCGATCACAGTAACTAATAACCATTTATACCCAAGTTCAACCAATTTCAAGTCTTGTCTGCGTTGTCTAAAGGTAAATTACCATAATGAAATGAAATAGTTTATTAACATCCTGGGTAATAATATACACTTGATGTTTGTCATTGTTGTACGGCCATCGGCTGACCGTCATCCGCTTTGGGTGCGCCCAACCCACCCTGTTTTAAATAAATTTTCAGGTACATAGTTTTTAGAGCATCAAAGTTACTGACTCACCCTTCAGTAGAGACGGCATAGCGCACATTTTAATTTTTTCACACATTCACAAATATTCTTTCATCGCTACAGCCGTATACATTTCTAAATATGTCAACTTCAATTAACAACGTCATTTTCTATGCACCGTCAAAACTGACACAGACACACTAGTTGTATAACTAGAAGGCACATCGTGCATGGACGTTGGGACGAGGGGTTCGCCCGTAAAGGCCACTCCTCTCTGATGGGTGTCATACCTGATACCTTGATGCTCTAAGACAGAGTTGCAGCATGACTATGGGGCGACAAGGAGCACACGAGACAGCTATCGTGTGTGTCAATGCTATCTCAAACTGCCATCCGCTCACAAATTTTAAAAAGGTTAAAATGTTATGACATGGTATATAGAAACAGCCTTGTGTGAGTAAACTTTAATCCCAAGCCCTTTTATCATTTAAATAGTCCTTGGTTTCATAATAATTAGGTAATTATGACCGGCAATTACACCGAAAACTTGTCTCACGGCAGAAATAGACGCAGCAGTGGTACATGCAGGTTCTACCACCTAAGGTAAACGTTCGTACTATCGTCAGTTTTTGTCATTGTCCCAGTACTCTACATGCATAGGAAACGTGTCACTTATAGCCGTTTTTCTATGGACTGACGAGTACTGGTACGCTGTCGACATTATGGATGTTTACCTTATACAATAAAATGCTCCTAATCGCCTAGTGAATAGGTCATAACCTTATTTATTTGTAATAATAATCTTGGATAATGGAAGAATAAAATTGAAGAATGGAAGATCTATTTGTTGGTATTGCGGTATCGCGTATATACTGTACGCGGTTGATTCGAAAAAAATGAAGTCTGGAGACGAACGAAGGCTACGAATACATTGTTGTGATACCCATAACCATTAGAGAAATGAGGTACTCAAATGGCAAGTACCAGAGAGTACTTAATACCACGTGACCAGTATGCTCGTCTGCTTAAAGACGAATCAAACAGGAGAGCCGACCAGCTCCTACTGTCCCATTTCCTTCTTAAGGTCTTCTCTGTTACATTTTCACACTGTAACGGTCGCGGCATTCACAGGGCGAAAGTCCGTCAAACAAATTTTAGGGTACCCTACGACCAATAGTATACCTATTAGGGTTGATGGATGGATGGGTGGTACATGATTTACGTTAATGCATGCATGCAGTTGTCACTTCACAAGAAAGATCCAGAATACATGTTTTTTCAAAAGCGAACATTGAACCTGAACCAAATAAGCCATAGTCCGTTAAAATATGGAATCCGCGCCCTAAATACAAGATTATTCAGCTTTGGAACCGTTAGCCTGTTTTGAAAACACGAGTTCTTTGAAACTGAAGTTTGAATTAACTAGTATTTTCATTTTGGACATTGATTTATGACTCATCCATCATAGATATTATTTGCCATTTTGAAGTGAAAACTTCTTTAGCGGCGTTGTGCACTTTTTTTGGGATGGGTAGAAAATGTTAAACTCGCGTCAGGCCTAGTGGCGGTCCCAGGGGAGGGGTCTCAGGGGCCCCCCAAAATCCATCAGTCATGTGTAGATGGAAGGCGAAACAAGCCAATTTGGGACACCTGTTCCCCCAAATTTCTTAGTGACCCTCCCCCCAAAATTTCTTGGCGACCTCCCCCAAAATTGAAGGCTGCGACCGCGCCTGGTCAGGACAAGTGACCTGATCGAATATTCGTATGACGGAGGGGTGACAGCTGATGGCTCGAAGGTATATACTAGTAAAATTAGTTTATATCAAGTATTTAAAATATGGATATAAAACAAAGTGCATCTATTAATGAAAAAAGTGTCGAAGAAATAGTGAAACAAAATGAATGAGTACTTTATAAAAAATACTAGATGAAAACCTACTGAAAATACTAGATGAAAAATAATATTGAAAATAAGGTCTCTTGAGGTTGGATGTGTAGGGGTTCGTGGGGTGCAGTGACATAACATCTCACATCGTTTTTACCTCATGTGTCTCATGAAGAGAATAATTAGGTAGAGATTCACGAGTAACAATTATAATAACATAAGGTTTATAGGTACTCGATGAAGAATCGATAAATAAACGTCTACTGGAGCTAATAAATATGTTTTAATTCAAAGACAGATTAAAATAAAATCAATGTTGTCTTCAATTATAATAAAATTAGTTATAACTAATTTTAGTTATAGTTACTAATATTAAATTAACGTTTTAATTCTGTCCTCCAAATTTGCATACTTCACTGATGTTATGGCGAACTAATAAATGTACATACGAGTAAAACAATTTTTGTAATACCCATATTTGCGCATATACCTAAATTATTTTCATTTCATTTCATTGCGAAATTTGTATTAAACTCCTCTATTAGTAATCCAAACTATTAATCTAAATACGTAAATTGGATCCAACACCAGTATCACTATTTATCATTGAAAACAACAGGATCAAGAACAACGCGCGATCACCAAAAGGCAATTAATATTATTGCTTTTGATAAGAGCAGGGCTGACGGTAGTAGTTTATAAGAGATTTTGTGAAATAATAACACACTTACATAAAGCAATATCTGTCTAAGAAATTATAACGAATCTGCTGAATATTACATGAGGTTAGATAGGCACTATGACTTTTTAACATGCTTTTATTAGCTTGACCTCTATGTACGAGTATGTAACGGAATCTTTTAACTTCATTTTCACCTATGTACTTCTAGGAGTCTGATTAACTTGAAAATTTGCACAGGGGTCAAGGGCCCCTGGTCAAGGAATTTCGTATAAACCAACCATAGAGTAACTTATTATGAAACCAACCAAGCAAAATCTGTGCAAAGGATCCACATAGTTATGCAGGTGACTTAACAGCGAGATTCGTGCGAACTAGCTGCGCCGTGTAGGAACAAAGGGTTGGCTTTAGTAGACTGCCGCAAGAATTTGTTGGAAATAATTATATTGGTAGTTAGCTAGGTGATATAACATTATAATTCCAAAATATTATCGTAAGGAAACGTGTAGTTTTTTAGATATTAATTTTTAAAGTTTATAAGTTTTTGAGCAAAAAAAGCGCATTTATCCTTTTTGTTGTTTATAATTTTGCATTAAAAGCGCACCAAGACGTTCTGTTTCACTGTACTGTGACTTATTAGTGCATTGATGCGTCAAAGAATGTCAAACCTTTTTTGAGAAAAAAAAGACAAGACAAAAAAAGTTTTTGTGTTTTTATAGATTAGGGGAAGGGGGGTTTCGGGGGGCTTGCCCCCCGAATAGGGAGAGGTGGGGGGCGAAGCCCCCCGCCAAGAATATACAAAAAGGACTCGTCATTTTAAATGAATGGGATCGGTTAGGTTAGGTTTGACTTTTTTTAATCAATACAAAAAAGGAACCCCGCACAGCGGGGTTCCGTCGACATGGTACCATTAATTTTATTTCGCTCGGGAGGAGCATGATTTAAAAAAAACCACCAACATAACCTACAAAAAAGGGGGGCGGTTACGGCGAAAGAAAATTAATGGTACCACGTCGACCAATACTGAGTGATCGAAGGTTTTTTTCTTTTTTTTTTCTCAAAAAAGGTCATGCGCCAACATGAAATGACATGACATGACATGAGCAAGTCATGACGAAGTCATAAAAAAAATAAGCCCCAAAATCGCTGGTGGCGCGATACGGAATAATTACCAATTTTAATAAATACTTGTTTTTAAATTTATTAATGTGTTTCATTTCACAAGTAAGCCATATCACATTTCATACATGGTTAGAATGTAATGTATTTTTATAACTCTTTTCTAACTTATAAACACTCTAGCTACACTCTAAATACATAATGTAAGAAATTAATATCAAATTCCATAAATTTTGGGGTTATAATAGGAAAATTGATTTTTCTCCTTAACTATTAGTTTCCTAACTTTCCCCCTTAAGGGGGAGGGTCAAACATTCTCTTCGGGTTCTCGGAGGCATAATGTCCACGAATCCGCACTTGGAAGAGCGTGTTGGACTATGGTCTCAATACCTCTCACTTGTTAGAGGAGACCTGTGTCCAACAGTGGGACTTAAAAATGTGGAAAAAATGATAAAATAACTTCAGCCCGCAACTATAATGAAGTTTTATTTCTCTTAAATTTTCAGCTTTGTCAGCCCTAATGGGCAGCCCATCTCAATGAATCCAAGAATAGCGATGAGGCACTTTGGACACTACTCCAGCTGTGATATCAATTAACACTATCTATTACGCACCAAATTATAATTCCCACATACGGTTTACTTTGACATTGGGATTTAAGGACTGCTAAGACTTAAACAAAGAATTTTACTGATGATAGATTTTTAATGGCTTAGCCTTAGAATAATTATAATTACATTATAGAAACCAAGTTCGCGCACCCAAATTGAAGCATGTTTATTGGTGCCATAAAGACGCCGGGCCGCTCCGTAAGACTTAAGGTTAAATATCAGAACACTTTTTAAAAACAAAAGAAATCTAATAAAATAACTTTTCACAGTGTTTTCAATATTTTGTAGTATTTTATAGTTAATTTGGTCAAAATAAAAATATTTTGTTTGTCAGATGTGACAGCTGTAGGAATCTATTAGTGCTTCAATTTTGACAGCGCGCTTGTATGAAGACACTCATTCTATACATATTTATTCTAAGGGCTTAGCACTTCCACGCTAGGGGTTTGGTGTCAAATACAGATGCACCTCTTACTTAGATTTTTTTAGGTGCCTATTTTTTTAAATAAAGAAGAAGATTAATATACAGGCAACGTTGTCTTAAGTGGTCGCTGACGCCCATGGAGCCATCTCCAACAACGAAGTAAGCAAGCATGTTTCGTTTTTCGCCTCACGTACGTCTGACCTTATTTCAATGATGAGGGAAATGTAAATAATAGTATCCTTTATGTCTGAAAGTTTATTTTCAAAGGCAAGTGAAATCCACCGATCATCACGACCAAAGCTAGTAGACAATAGCATACTTTTTGTGAGAACCGTATCCAATAATGGGACTTAAAAAGAGTAGTTGATAGTGATAATCTTTTTTTTATTTGAATGGAGTAGCAGACGAGCATGTAGGCTACGTGGTGTTAAGTGGTCGCTGCAGCCCAAGGACATCTACATACAACTTGAAGCAAGCATAGGTAAGTCTTGTCTGAGGTCGTATGCAGTTGCGCTGCTACTCCGGAGGCTGGTGGTCGCCTCATGTAAGTGTGGCCGGCAACTGCACATTTCCACCGAAACAGTAGAATAGGTTCACGGCAGAAGTGGGTGCAGCGGTGGCACTTCCCCGGGTGAACAATAATAGTTCTATTCTACCACCTACATCATCAATACATACAAAATCTTACTTTGTTATCTTCATGATATACGATACGATATAAATAAAATTATTATTGATGTATTTAGGTACAAAATATAAGAAGCTTCATAGCTGGTAACGAAATCTATTATAATATTTAACTGGATAAACACGAGTATTTCTTTTAGGCATGATGACAGATTTTTAAATACCTTTCCTTATTGTAGGTACCTACACGTCTCCTAGTTTCGAAAAAAAGTTTATTTCAGCAATAAACTTAAGTTTTAACGTAAATTAATGTATTTTCTGCTATGTAATTTGAATTAAGCGCGAAAACGCTCGTAGGTGTCATGGCGTCGGCTTGCTCGTCAAACTTCAAGCAACGCGATGACTTTTACTGAGACGTGACGTCATTCCTTTTGATTGGCGTTTCAGATAACATGGCCGATTGCTGTATTTAATACTTTTATTTTATTGAAAATCTTATTAATCTTAATGTTTGTATTAAAGCCGGGTCATATTTTAGAACTTTTTTAGCATATATTTTTCTGTAAAACCATTTATTCTCTGATTCTTTAACAGTGTCATCATGCCCATTCACTATGTCATTGCTACAACGATGAGATGCAGCTGAACTTGTTACTTGCAATGCAACAGACGAGATATCAGCTATAATGAAATGATGCATAAATAGACTTTGTTAAACAAAATGCAATGATCGAATCATCAGGTCACGCGAACACGCTTTACCCGACCTTCTGACCGAACTGTAATCAAAAGATTATTTACACTGACACTACGACACGCGTAGATAACGAATAGCAAGAAAAATGCTCGTAATCTCAACCTTATAGGCTCAGGAATAAGGAGATGGCTTAGCACAAACATGTTGCAATATTATAATAACAACGCATAGTGCATTGACTGAAACTTGCCCTTGGAACGCGTGGTCTGTTGCTTTTACAGCGACTTGTGTTCGTAATATGTTCGTAATACTCTCAATGCTTCGATCCAGATGATTATCATAATATCAGGCGATGGATAGTCCCGCGTCTTTGGACAGCTGAACATTATATGATAAATTTATTTATTTATTTATTTAACACTTTATTACACCACATAAAAATGGTATCAAAGGCGGACTTAATGCTAAAAGCATTCTCTACCAGTCTACCTTTGGGCGAAGCAGAGATTATTGTAGGCGGCATAATAAGCTATATATATATAAACTATAAAAATGTATTTTATAAGAGAAATAGGTATATAAATATTTAATAAAAATATATGAATAAAATAATTATACTTATCTACTTATCATAAAAGTGTAAGAGGCTACATAATAAGTTATATTATTATTTAATTTACCACACTAGCATAATGAGCAGTGACACCGGTTTTAAATCTATAAATAAACATAGGCCTTCCTCTAACATTTGATTCCCTGTTCTATTAACGTAATTCATCCAGTCGTTGAGCAAAATCGGTGTCCAAAATAATTCGTTTAGATGACCCTATTGCGTTGGCAAGCAGCATGCGAAATCGCTTGTAAATTGCTTTAGGGCAGAAATGGATGCGGCAGTAAGAATCCCCCGGTCTAACGATGACAGTGCCACCATCTATAAAACACACTAAACAAGCTCATAATAAAGAACTGGTAGAGAAATAACTTTGCTATTTTTCGGAAAATACAACTGAGAAGTTAGTCATGCCAAGCATTAACTTGAATGGGATAGAACAATCTTTGAGGTGACGCCAAATAACTTCACTCCACTTCACTAACACTGGAGCTCAGCTCTCACTGGGGGTATAATACCAAACATTATTACTTTTTTTCGTCAATTATGGCATCGCAAACTCTGCATATTGCCAGCGTCAAGTATAATTTTTGCATCACGTTTTTGCCAGTTTCATTGAAACTGGACAAGTAATAATAGGTAAAGTCGTCAGTAAACAGTCAGTCAAGTCAGTCAGACATTCAAGTAAGCGATGGCTTCTTTACCAGAACGTGGCCAATGGAGTTTTGGAGGCAAGCTGAAAAAACATATTTTCGCACTGTTTTTTTTCACAACATTCGTCCACTATATCGAACAGATCGAACTAAAGGCCTTAAATTTTTTCCGATATCAAAAGTACACCAAGAAAAAGAAAATAAAACAAGAGCACAATATTTATTTTCTGACAGGTGTCGTACTTGTCAATACCTGGATGCTCTGAGGTACGTAAGTACATTATTTTGAGTTTTGGCGGGAAGTCGAAAAAGACATTATTGTGCTCTTGTTTTATTTTCATTTTCTTGGTGTATTTTTGAGTTATATCGGATAAAGTTGATGGCATTTTGTTTGATATAGGTTAATTACAGTGCACGAGTGTTTGTGAAATAGAATAACAGTGCTAAAATATGTTTTTTCTGCTTGCCTCCAAAATTCCATCGGACACGTTCTAGTAAAGTAGCCATCGTTTTACTTGAATGTTGGACTGACTTGACTGACTGTTTACTGACGACTTTACCTATTATTACTTCGTCCAGTTTCATTGAAACTGGCAAAAAATTGATGCAAAAATTATACTTGACGCTGGCAGTATGCACGGAGTTTGCGATGCCATAATTGAAAAGAAAAAAAAAGTACATTATTCTTAGTCTAAGCTCTGAGGCATAAGCTCTGAGGTCTTTTTCAACTTCCTGCCAAAAACAACCATAATTCGACATCGCTGACTGATATTTTTTTAGTACCCGGATGACCGAGCGTTGCTCGGATAAAAACAATTAGTTTTACAACGCCATCTACGGAAGTCGCACCCAATTAATAAAATAAATAGCATTACATGCTAAGACGTTGGGAAGAGTCATATTTTTCTGTTTATGTTTAAGTTAATTATTGCTGAAAACACGGATAAAACGATATGTTGTAAAAATGAAACCTAGTCAGATTGATTTATCGCCCTGTGAATCTTTCTGCATACTCAATTTCATTAAAGTCTTTGGAGCCGTTTTCGAGATTCGGGTTATTGTTTGTTTAAAGGTATTATATAGTAATGAAACATAATGAATACACTGTGTTTACTTAAACGCTTTAATACTAATATAATAAACATGTTACGAGATTGATAAGCCCATCATAACTGCAATAGTTGTTTGCATTCTATCTATTGGTAGAAAACCTAATAGAACGATGGTATAGATTTTGCTTTTCCTTACAATGTAAGATCAACCTCGTGTTTCAACAATACTATTATGTATGTGGATTTATTAATTTTAGTAAATAAAAAAATTGAAAAAAAATGTAACTTAATAACATGTAGACTAAACTAATTATTTCAATTACTTAGTATATTTTTTGTCTATAGTTTTCCGTGGAGTAGGAATGTTGCGAGGAAGGAAGGGGGAGATTATTGTAAAATAGCGTACGAAGAGTAAGTGGTGTTAGTTTTGTAAAAATAAGAAATAAAGTACATAGTTGTGAAAGAATTTTAGGTACTTTTTTTTAGTTTAGTTTTTTATTGTCTATTTACACTAAAATTTCTAGTAAGAGATGAGATGAAGACAAAGGTTTTCAAAGTCAAATGATTCTAACGACTCTGTCCCAGAAAGTAAAGTAGTCGTTTTGCAGTTCCGAAGGCGCCTTTTTAGGTTTAAAAATATTTTATTTTATTAATACTTTACAAGCACAAAACTAAAAGACACTTGTATAATAAATGTACATTTTAATCAGGTTTAGGTTTGAGTGGATATTTTTAGGAACAAAACCAGAAGCGGAATATTTAAATACAATTTAATGAACAAATACTTTTAAACAATTCGAAAATGACGATTTAAGGTTTGTAGTTAACATAATTTTCTTATACAACTACAATTAAATTATAAGTAAGCACAAATACAGAATATCAGTACGCAAACGGACAGAGTTACTGTCCCTACAAGTTTTACAATAATAATGATCGCTCCTTAGAAGGGGGATCCACTAAGCGTTTTTCCCAACATTGTCACATTTTTTATACAATACGTTGATTCCTAACACGGCCTCTCTTGACAGCCTCGTCCTCGCCAGGCTGTGAAGATGTAGCAGTGCACTGAAGCTCTTGAGCGCCTGGCACCACCCAGAAGCACACCAGAGCACCCGGCACCATACAGTAGCGGAGTCTTCAGTCTTCGAACGCAGAACGACATCACAAATATTAGATTCTGCAAATGAGAACAAGCCAAGCTACTTAAATACCAAACTTAAAAATCGGCATGTCGTCGTCTGAAGCACCTATTTAAAGTTTCTTTGAAATAAATATGTCAATTAGACTTTGAATCATAAATATTTTAAAGCATTAGGTGTTCTAGTGACTTGAGTGCAATTTACAACAAGCGCTTGGAGATAAAAATAAAGATTATGAGAAAAATGATTAAAGTTTTGGAACAGTCATTAAAACTAAGCTTCAGACAAAAAAGTTTAAAACAGAAATAGCTAAAGAATTATGACGTGAATTTGGATTTCTAAACAGTGCTAATTATTAAGGTGTAGCCCATAATACCATTTCTTAGAATGTTGTCATTAGGACCATTCCAGTCAGAGCTGTGATCGTGCCTGTTACACAGAATTGGAACACTCTTGAGAATCTCCATCATTCTCGTGTACAGGATAATGAAAACAGCAAAATAAATGAAATAACAAAAATTTGGCTGTAAAAAAAGAAAATTACTAACATGTGAAATACCAGCATTTAAGTACACATCTAGACATGCGGCAGCGTGTCAAGCCAAGTTCAAGCAAAAGAACTGGCGACTCAGCGCCGTGTGTATATTTACACGAACCAGTGATTCGATTTGAACCATTTCGAATTTCGAGAGACTTTTGACCCCTCCATAACTCAAAACCTATTCAACAAAAACACATCAAATTAAGTATATTATTTATATAAAGTCAACTAGATCTCCAAATTTCATTTTTTTTTTATTTTTATTTATTTATATTTATGTGAAAAACCTAAAACTAAGGTTCACAAAGGGTTAAACCTAATGCCTATTGGCATTGTCTACCAGTCGACCCTGGGTGATGTTGAGAATGCGAGGTAGGCTTCTAAAATAAACAAGCTAAAAGACACATGATTAAAAATAATTATGATAACTGCGTACTTAATAACATACGTACAGCAATATATAATCATATTCATACATACATACATACATACACAAATAAATACATACATACATATACATACATACACACATACATACATATATACATACAAACATACATACATACATATATACATATACATAAGCATATTGGAAGGATGTAATGACGATAAAATGTACATTAAATAGGACTCTCGTTAATAAAAATACTAGATGGTGCTAGGGATACTCAAGAAGTGCTCACGGACTAATTTCTTAAATGCAAATTTGCTGGGTGCCTTTCTTATATTTTCGGGTAGGGTGTTCCAGAGCTGTATGGCCTGAACTGTGAAGGAGTGATGGAAAAATCCACTATTATGTGGAGGAAGAATAATACTGAGATTTTTGGAGGAACGTAATCCTCTGTTATGGGCGGAGCAGAGGTACTGAAAATTTTCCTTGAGGTACGCAGGAGAAGATGGGTCATGCAAGACGGAATACAAACCCATTACAATCCTAGAGTTACGCCTTTGTCGAATAGTAAGCCATTTAAGCTGGCTTCGAAATTTGGAGATATGATCGTATTTGCGAAGGTTAAAAATAAAACGAATGCAGTTGTTGAGAAGGCGCTCTAGCTTATCTAGAAAATTTTCGGTGAGATCAGGGTAGGACACATCTGCATAATCAATTATGGGCAATACAAGAGTATGTATCAACGTAAGTTTAGTATGCTGGGGTAGAAAGTTTTCATTAACCCAGCTCAAACGGTTACAAAGATATGAAAGTCAATTTTCCACTGACTGACTGTCATATAGATCAAAAAACTAACGCACTTCCAGATGACCTAGGCAGTTGAAATTTGGCATTATTGTAGGTATATATATTGTATTTGACATATTGGTAATTATGTGTAAGCGTGGGAAAAATCTGAAAACAAAAGTAAGTTAAATTAAAAAAAAACACTTTTAACCTTTTTATAAGAAATCCAACTAAAAATAGAAAATAAATTTGAATTAAAAATAGCGTAAAAAATTCATTTTATTGTAAAAAAAGCGTGGGGTGCTTTTGGGGGTATTTTCTGTAGTACTTGGCTCTCATTAATATTTAAGAGAACAAAATAAACATTATAAATAAGCAAGTTTGCAACTCTATTTCTTGTTTTATCATTATCAACTACATGAATTCCGTAAACAATATATTTACGGAAGTGGTTAAACCTCAAAACCGGCGAAATAGTGTCTCGGACACAATTCACAAACAAATATTAAAATGCAAACTACTTTAAATAGTTTGCACAAAACTACGCTTGGTGAACAGGATAACTGTTTTTCAATTACATATGAGTAAGTACATGATGTTTGAATAGACAAATATAATGACATCTTAAAATTCTTGAAAAGACAAACATAATGACATTTAAAAATCTTGTATCTTATGGGAGATCTGTAAATCCTACTAATATTATATGCGAAAGGAAGTTTTTTTGTTACTCTTTCATGCGAAAACTACTCACGATCATCATGAAACTTTGTACATAATATATTCTTGGAGTTATCAGAAGTAAAATACGATACTTTAAAAAAATACGCGGGTAAAACCAGGGGGCACAGTTAGTATAAAATAAAAACCATATGTGAAACAGAAAGTATAAAATTTTTAGGCTTGTATATTGATAATAAGCTCACATGGAGACTACACATTGAACATGTACTAGTCAGCTTCCCCGACTAGTCGGTACATCTCTAAAAAACCCATCCTGGTGGGTGCCTAAAGCTAATGACGTTGTCCCCGTATGGTTAAAATAAAATAAACTATTATAAAAAGCACATATAAAATAACAGTAAAAATGTAAAACTAATGTTTTTATATACCCTTCTATAATAGTTATTTTATGAATTTTTTAAATTAAGTTTAAATTAAGTTATTAAAACTAATTAGTTAATTAAATTAAATTAAAATTTGTACAACCTAAGGGGTGAATATGGAGTTCTAAATATTGTGTAAAACCTTTTTTTCACCCATATTTGTGCAAATAAAATATTTTCATTTCATTTCATTTTTACTGCCGCTTAAGTCAATTAAAATTTAATCAATTGCGAAAACATCACAAACGATTTTCTCGTACCTTAGAGCATCAAGGTATGACAGGTATGACACCTGTCAGAGAGGAGGGGCCTTTACAGGCGAACCCCTCGCCTCGTCCCAACGTCCATGCACAATGTTCCTTCTAGTTATACAACTAGTGTGTCTGTGTGTGTCGGTGTCAGTGTTGACGGTGTATAGAAAAGGACGTTGTTAATTGAAATTGACATATTTATAAATGTATGCGTCTGTAGCGATGAAAGAATATTTGTGAATGTGTGACAAAATTAAAATGTGTGCGTTCTTCCCCCGCACCAGATTTGGCACAAAAATTATGTATCGAAGCGAGGCGCTATGCCGTCTCTTCTGAAGGGTGAGTCAGTAACTTTGATGCTCTAAGTCTCGTACAAAATGTATAAAGATGTAACGTTTTGACAGCTGGTTAAAAATATCTCAATCTATTTGGTAGTCCAAGACCGGATTTGTAAAAATCGATTTTCATTGAACCTTTCAGGATTATCAGAGAATTCGAACTAAAAGCGTACTCACTTTGTAAGCTTAAACCCGACCTCATGAAATTTACGTACGCGTATTGAGGTCGAAACCTACAAAAGCAATATCGCTGGCTTTGAAAATAAGCCCTTTCCGCCGCAGAAAATTGAAAAAGTTCGCAATACCGCCCACTTCTGCTTTGGTATAAGCTCAAATAACATAATTGACAGCAAAAACACCAAGTATATTGATTAGAATATTAAGTGAGAGGTTTAATACTGTACAAAAGTCCCATTTTTGTATTATCGCTACAAAATATTTTATTTTCTTGGGAAAATGATGTTACAATGCTTACGGTTTGAAGCGTCAGGTAACATGGCTAAACTCAATCTACAGCAGTTTATTACAATTACTTAGATGCCCAATGTTGGAAAAACTTTACTTACTTTTATTATTTTGTGCTCCTGTTTCTGCACTCACAGATTCCCTTGGATTCCTTATTTTGTTATCTTCTATCGTCTTTAGTTTTTTTAATGAAGTAGCAAACGAGCAAAGTGTCTCACACGATCAGCTGTCACGTTTTCCCATTATCGACCCATAGCTATTCTGTTATCAAATACTAGCTGTGCCCCGCGGTTTCACCCGCGTTAGAAAGAGAAGTGAACCAAACTTTACAGGATTACTCGTTGGACCAATCTGAAGATTCTCCGAGAATTTCATTGAAATCGGTCCAGCCGTTTCGGAGTCTATAAGGAACATACATACACACTTTCTCTTTTAAGGATATGATATAAAAGTATTTTTTTAACAAGAGTGCTGCTGCGAGTTTTTTCGCGTCGACTTCTAAAGGCGATGACTGAGAAAAAATGACATTCATTATGCGAATATTTTGTATTCCTAATATGCAATAAATAGGTATTTTTTTCCTTTTTTTTCATGCAGGCCACGTGATGTTAAATGGTCGCTACAGCCCATAGTCACCTATAACCTCAAACAAGCCTAAGCCTGTGGTCGTAAGCAGTTGCGCTGCTACTCGGAAGGCAGATGTTCGCCTCTTGTAACTCTGACCAACAACTGCACCTTTCCACCGAAACAATAGAATTGCTTCACGATGGGTACCACCGCTGCGGTGGACATCCCCGGTCGTACTATTAAAATTCTATTTACCACATACAATTTTTTTTTTGGTATAGGTGGTAAACCTGCAAAAGGTACCCCAGCACCTTGCGAGAGGATACCGGGTTATGTATTTGTATATTTATTAGGGTATTTTACCGCACTAAAACCCCGTAGGTGGCCTGCCTCTGCGATTGGGGAGGACTTCGGGATCTCCAGTGAAACGCACCGGTGTCCTCCACGCGCGGCGCTCTAGAACGAGTCCATCTTCAGGAGAGCAGATGCGCTCTCCTGCACCCTCAGGCGCTCACGGCGGCATGCGGCCACGCACACACCGCCATCCTTCCCGGGGCTGCTGGCTGGACGGGTTGAGCTCCCACTCTCACCGCCCACAACCCCGGAAGCCCCCTTTTAGTCGCCTTTTACGATCAGCCATGGGATACCGTAGCTCTATTCTTAATCCCGAAGCTACAGGGACTAACATAACGTAGCCTGCATGCTCGTTTCTTAATCCATTGTAATAAAAAATAAAAATAAAAGATACGCCCAATACAATATCCTTCTTTACTAAAAAACCGTTTCCCGGTATAAGCTGTTCCCTGCTCTAGATACATATTTCAACAATACTATATTTTCACCAATCACCTACGTCGAAGTTCAACAACTACTTAGGTATTATACCATTCTATCCTACTATTGAAGCCATAAGTTAGGTCAACTATTAAGACTTACATTTAGATCCAATCCGTCTACTTTATAAAAACATTTTCAGCTCCGCATTCTTCGGTTTAGTTTCATTTAATAACCTCCTGTATTTTATTATTCTTTAATCATAAACTTATTGCCGTTTACCTTAATTCAGTACTATTTTCAAATTAAGCACTTATAAAAGTGCCTGTATTTTAAAAGTACGAATCGCAAGCAGAGGGTTCAGTACCACTATAAAGACATAAATACCTATATATATGGCCGACGTACGATAGAGATAGTAGTCAAGACCATAACAATAAATAATTATTATTTATTCTTATGGTCAAGACTACGCGCACACCTACCCCCCAGTGACCACAGGATGATAAGCGCTTTTCAAACTTGCATATACTTTCACCTTTTATTTTTAGTCCCCAATATGGCCATGCCGTTTTTATTTTTAATCTAATTTGGCTAACGCACATTACGTTATATCTATGGTGCATGAAAAGGACGCGAATACTTACGGCACAGGAGTAGATATTACGGCGCCATCTAGGAAAGATTAGAGGAAGCGGGGAACGTGCGTCGCAGTATTCTCTCGAGCTTGAATAATTTGTGCAATTCAGACGGGTGACTTTCACATTGATTTGTCATTTCAGAATTATCTTATAGTACCTTATTAATGTCAGTCCCAAATATGGTTTAATATGGTTTAAATATGGTTTTGTCGAATTAACGGGAAGTATCCTATCTTCAGACTGTGACACTCTCTAAGTTAAAAACTACGAGTAAGTACTTTGCAACAATCTGCAATCAATATGTATGATAATTAATATGATCCTTTTTTCTGTAGTAGCCTCCTCGTGAAATGTATGAAATAAGCAATAAGTGGTCGTCTTTTGATTGCATCGACATCAAATTTTCATTATTTTGCAGTTTCAAGTGCGGCTGCAAAGCATGTTAATTGTATTTCAGTGAAAATGTGAGTTTGTCCGCCAGATTGATTTGAAACGTCCATCATTCTCCAAAGTATGACTTTGGAAAATGTACGGAACCCTAAAAACTTTAAAAGAAAATGAAGCCAACGTATAACGCGGGCCAATAACGATAATTAACTTGAGAAAATAGCGAAGATCTCTGGTTATCTCATTACAACATTCGCATAAATTTCAATTACCCACAGATTTTAAGGTCTTCTTGTTTAATTAGATTCCCGGGGCGGCTCAGTAGAGGTCCAAAGAGAGTCGAGAAAGTTGTCTTTTGTGGATTTTGAAAACAATCGGAGCTACGTATTGTTCTGTTTCGGAGTTTCGAAGATTTTCGTATTATTAAGTTTCGCGGAAAATGTCTATAAATAAAATAGGCTTTTAAGAGATCCTATTCAGAAAAATAATAGTTACGTTACTTTTTGTAAACTAATGAAAAGCGATATGAGCAGCGATAATTTGAGGATCCGTGTGGCGCAATGGTTACCATGCCGGATTGCCAATCGGAGGATCCCGGGTTCCATTCGATGAGTTTAAATTTCTGTTCTCGGTCTAAGTGTTTGTGTTTCTGTCTTTGTATATGTCCATGGTACCCAGGACACAATGCATATCTACCCTACTGTGGGGCTATAAGTGTGAAACCTTATACTTATTATTATTATTATTTTTATATTAACCGAGTATACCGGCAGCGAATATCGGTCGTAAAAATGAAGGTCCCGGAATTAAAACCGTGACTTTCTGTGTCCTCAAGACGTGGAGATGCTCGAGAAGCATAGTTATGCTGCATGAAGGACCCTATGTACTAGACTAAACGCCACCATCACTGTGACATGCATGTCATGTATGTGTACAAACCTTTAAGTGTATATTGAGAAATATACACTACTATTATATATAATATTATTACACTACTAGTCTTCCGCCAGCTGCTTCGCCCGCGTGGACCCGTTCAAAAGGTTCCCGTAGGATAAAAACCATCCTATGTCCTTTCCCGAGGTCCATTCTATCTGTATTTCAAATTTCATTAAAATCGTTTCAGTAGTTTAAGCGGGAAAGCGTAGCAGACAGACAGACAGACAGAGTTACTTTCGAATTTATAATATTAATAAGTATAAGTATGGGTACGTATATGCCTGAGAAGCACGGAGCAGGACAACCAGATGTAATGCTGGTTGGACTGTAGCAAAGGGTGAGCCGTTTCTGGGACTACGGCACCAGTATTCCTTTAATAATTCGTATTTTTGGAGTTGCAATTTGTTTGCGTCGGGCATGGGTTTTATTCGGTAAAGAACGTTGTTGTGTGTGAAAGCATAACAATATTTCATAAAGATGCTTTCTATGACTATGCCTTCTCAGCAAGGAGCATTACGGTCAGACTGTAACCAAAGGGTGGGCCGTTTCTGGGACTTAGAATTTTTTTTGCTGTTTTTAGGCTTAAATTAGATTGAATCGTGAAGATTAAACTTTTAAATAAATAATTAAAGTAAAAGCGTACTCTAGCGCTTAGTTAGAAGCGCTGTCGTCCGAAGTATCGTGTATTTTCGAGTGATCATTTTTTGTAATAGTTTAAATGGTATTTAGTTATTGCACTTTAAATAGCACCATATTCTCTATAACTTTACTATAGTCATGTATCTACAAAAAGAAAGGTCAGAACAGGGTCAAAAATGTGCTGAAAAATTCACTATAGGTAGGTATATCGATTATCGATTTTAATAGTAGGCCTCCTGCACTGTGGGCAGTGGGTATCATGGATGGTTAAAAGGATACAATAAAAGATTAAAGTTTATGTTGAATGTTGAAGAGCCTTTTAATTTCTACCGAATTACTTTAAAGTTGGACACAGATTCCTTGATATAAATAACAAGCTGCGGATTCAGGATTTTATATACATATTTGCCGCTCCAGTGGTCGCTGACAGTTCAGAGACCATTTTCAATCGACGGCTGATTTTTGATCATGCAAGCCCTTTATAAGTCATTTGAAGATATAGTATCGCGCTTAACATGTAAAGGCGTAAACAACTTAACTTGGCCGTAGATTAAAAGACAATGAGCCTGTTTTTGCAGCAAACGAGCGAGATCAAAAAGTAGCATTAAGCCAAGAAACGGGGTCGGCGCAGTTATTTTCCAATGTTAGCTACATATAGATGCTTTACGCTCACGAAATTGAGGTGCGATGTAAAAATATTTATATTTTTCCTTACAAATGATAGACATTGATAGAGCATTCAAATATCAAACCTTCTGACAAAATATAGTACAGTGTACCGAGGCGTATAACTCCTCATGAGTTTAATTATGAGCCATGATTAGATTACTTATAGCCGTTTTAGGAATTCAGCAAGCTCATTTTTAAACTCATTCGGTTGAATGAGTTTTTAAACTCCTTGACTCACGGATTGCTTAAAATTTACATTGAGCCTCATTATAAACTATAAATGAAATAATAAGTAAGTAACCTCCGCTCACTCAGTAGGTACCTCGTTAGTAATATTATAATACCGTAAGGATTTTATTGGTAAGAAGGAAATTCAAACGTATACGTTAACGTATACGTTTGGAAACGCGAAGATATCAAAGGTCATTTAGGACGACTTTTACGTTGCAAAATAGATATTTCTTTACATAACGAAACATTTTCAACGATCCATTGCAACTGCAACCTGACATTTCCATACACATGAACTTTAAACTGTTAATAATTACAATAATAGTAACAAAAACATGTCTGTACAAATATCTTGATAGTATTTAGTATTCCCATATACGTATTTATTACGTTAGGTTATGATAAAATGATAGAGAAAATACTTAGCTTAACATCTCAAACTTACATAATGCCATAACAGGGACGAGTATACCTTTTTTACTCGTCCGTGTGCCATAAGAAAGATTTAGACAACGAAAAGGGAATTATAAACGTTATAAAGGCAGCGTTGTTCACTAAGTTTTGTGCCGAATATACAAAAAACTACAACGTACTACATATTTAGCACGCATATTTTTTATTTATTTTTTGTACATGGCTATTGAATGAATTACTGAAGCCGAAGCATTAGGATCACCTAGAGACGCACGTTAAAGGAGGGACCTTGCGTAATGTATAAAAAGTAGAAACGACAAAATTATGTTTTAGTAGGTTAGTAGCTACTTTTGTAACGACATAAATAAATGTACTTACCTATCCACAATGGTCGACTAGGTGGAATAAGTTACTTACTCAATATAGGTTAGCGTACGTAAAGCAATAAGCAAAAGTAAATCGGCAAGGCCGTCCAAGGCAGGCGGCCGCAGCGCACGTGGGAACGCGCTCTCTCGCCGAATCATTTAGATCGTAATATTGTTAGCTCGCAACTTACAAGCACCTCCTTGCAATATCTGCACGCCTGGTACTTCTGTATCTCTTAATCCTGCCATAAATATTTTGGTGCAATCTTATAAAGAAGTTTTTGGCGGAAACCCGAACTCTACAATGTACTTCATTTTGATTTTAATCGAATTGCTGACGGCATTTTGTTTCGTAAGTAAATTGCAGTGCCAGGGTGTTGTGGAAAAAAATAACCACCAGCGTGAAAACATGGTTTTTAGAATTGCCTCCAATTTCCCATCAGATGCCGTTGTGGTAACTAGTATTGTAGACAGCGCTTTATTCGGATATCTGGCTGGCTTGAAGGACTGATCAATCATTAACGACTCACTTATTTTTATTATTAACACGCTTTTATTAGCTTGGCATGTATGTATGTATGTAACGGAATCTTTTAACTTCATTTTCACCTACTTCTAGGAGTCTGATTAACTTGAAAATTTGCACAGGGGTCAAGGGCCGATGACAATACATTAATATGAAACAAAATTCTAAACTAAAAAGTAATAAAGAAAAAGAAAATGTATTTTACAGTAAACAAAAAGCGTGGGGTGCATGGTGTCAATAGTATCTCAAAAAGCACCCCCACGCTTTTTTACAGTAAAATACATTTACTTTTTTTATATAAATAAACCTAACAATAAGGCAGACGGGCCGCGTGATGTTAAGCGATCACCGTCGCCTATGGACACGGGCAACCCTAGGGGAGCCGCCCGAGCATTGCCGGCTTTGAAGGAGAGCTTTTTTTACAGCTTTCTTGAAGAACCCCATGTTATAGTCCACTGGGAATGCCTCAGCTGGAAGGTTGTCCCATAACCTACACGTCCGTGGTAAAAAGGAGCGTGCAAAGCGGACTGTGGAGGACCGCCACGAGTCCAGATGGTGCCGGTGGAACTTTAACCTTCGTCTGGTGGTATAATCATGGAATGGTGATGTAGGCATCAATTTGAAGAGTTCCTCGGAGCACTCACCATAGTAAAGTCGGTAAAACACGCAGAGCGAGCCTATGTCTCTTCGCAAGCTAAGCGGTTCTAGCCTGTCAGTCAATCTTGGGTCGTTGACGATTCGGACTGCGCGCTTTTCAACGGAGTCAAATGGGTGTAGCTGGTACTTCGGTGCTCCTGCCCAGAGATGGGAGCAGTACTCCATGTGGGGTCTGACCTGGGCCTTATACAGCGTCAGGAGTTGCCCCGCAGTGAAGTACTGCCTCGCTCTGTTGAGGACACCAAGCTTTTTTGATGCCAATTTGGCTTTGTACTCCAAATGACTCCGGAACTGCACTTTACTCGTAATGTCAACTCCCAAGATACCGACACTTTCACCGATGGTGAGCGCGGTGCCCTTGAACTGGGGCGCTATAACAAATGGGGCTTTTTTAGCGGTAAATGCGCAAACTTGTGTCTTCGTGAGGTTAAACTCGACAAGGTTAAGTCGACCCCATTCCGAGACCCGCTCCAGAGAGTTCTCGACTTCAGACACAAGTTTGATTCTGCTTTCCTCCACTTGTGACCTAGAGGCATTGGCTCGACAGGTGTATAGTGCGTCCACCGTACTATCATCTGCATAGCAATGTATACTGCGTGATTGTTGCAGCATGCCATTGATATGCAGAATGAATAGTGTAGGGGACAGCACTGAGCCTTGGGGAACACCGGCGTTAATGGGCTTCATATCTGAGCAGCATCCGTCAACAACGACCTTAATCTGCCGCTCAGATAAAAAGCTAGCCACCCAGTTGCATAGCCTCAAGGGAAGACCGTAAGATGGAAGCTTCGCGAGAAGGGCCTTGTGCCAGACCCGGTCAAAGGCCTTTGCGATATCCAGGCTGACTGCCAAAGCCTCCCCGTTACCCTCGATGGCTTCAACCCAGCGGTGTGTGAGGTACACCAAGAGATCACCTTCCGACCGGCCCTGTTGAAAGCCATACTGACGATCGCTGATCAACCGATGTCTCTCGAGGTACCTAAGGAGCTGTGTGTTTATAACACGCTCCATCACCTTAGAGAGCAGGGAGGTTATCGCAATAGGCCTGTAATTGGACGGGTCACTGCGGTCACCCTTTTTCGGAATTTGGGTGTACTAAGGCTACCTTCCACGAAGACGGTACTTTACTTGTATTGTATCTTGTTACTTCTTATTTTTTACTTTTTAGTTCATATTTATTTACACAAAAGCGTGTATTTTTATTTTTTTAAACTACATTTTTTTAACAATTATTATGTCGCCCGGTTTCTACTAAATGGTCAAGATTCAAATATGTAGGTAGGTATGGCTGGCTGGCTGCAACGCCTGCAACCCTTTTTGCGTCCCACTGCTGAGCACGGGTCTCTCTCCATTATTGGGGAGGCCTGGAGCTTACTCCACCACGCTGCTCCAATGCGGGTTGGTGGAGAGTAGGTAGAGTAGGAGAGAGTAGGTATGTATACACAGATGCAATTACTAAAAGGAAAACAAAACTCTCCCATTTTTCGAAAGATGATAATGTGATAGGATAGTCACACTCCTTTTCTGTTTTTAAACAAACAAAATTTGTAAAATCACCTAAATTAGCGAAGTCGGCAAAATTTCGTATACGGCCCCTTAATTATAATACCATTTACAAATACACGCAACTGGCGAAACAAATTTTATTAAAATACCAACAAGACTCAATCTTATTTCATGTGGTTTGGTTTTATTTTAAATTGATTTATTTTACTATGGTGAGTGCTCCGAGGAACTTTTCAAACTCATGCCTACATCACCATTCCATGATTATACCACCAGACGAAGGTTAAAGTTCCACAGGCACCATCTGGACTCGTGGCGGTCCTCCACAGTCCGCTTTGCACGCTCCTTTTTACCACGGACGTGTAGGTTATGGGACAACCTTCCAGCTGAGGCATTCCCTGTGGACTATAACATGGGGTTCTTCAAGAAAGCTGTAAAAAAAGCTCTCCTTCAAAGCCGGCAATGCTCGGGTGGCTCCCCTGGGGTTGCCCGTGTCCATAGGCGACGGTGATCGCTTAACACCGCGCGGCCCGTCTGCCTTTTTGTTCGGTTTACATATAAAAAAAAAATTGAGTTAACAAGGCAATTGCTGGATACGTGGCGGTCGGTTTGGACACTTATTAAGAATCGGTGGCAAAACAATAATTTCAAGAGCTTATCTAATTCCGAATTTTTGAGAACTTGAAAAAAAATATGTTTTAAACAATAAATCGAACTAAAAAAATAAAAATAAATAAAAAAAACTAAAAAACACGCTTTTCAAGCACATCATACTAAAAAAGTGAAAAATAATCCTTAATGTGTATAAGCAGAAAATAATAATGAACAAAAAATACTACTAGGTATTATTGTGAAAAAAGTGTGGGTTGCTCGACATACGAAAAATAAGGCACAGAGCACCCCATGCTTTTTTCACAATATCTAATACTGTGCAAAGCAAAGCAAAGCGTTTCTGTTAGTTTTTTAAAACTATATTTTCATATTTTTGACTAACAAAATAACATGAAACGTCTATCAACTCAGGCGAAAATTGTAAAAAGCGAAATCTAGAATAAATTTTGCTTTCATCATAAAAAGGACATGTTCGCCGAAGTGCAAATATTTATCTATTTATCAAGAAGAGAAATGATGTACCTACAATTGTTTCCGCAGTAGGTATAGTCTTGCAGTTCTAATTTCAGGAGTTTCGCAATACACTTTTGAGTTTCATAATTTCAGAAAAATAATATTTATATGGTAGAATATCACTACTTTCATATCTTTGAAACATTGATCATGTGCTGTGACTTATATTTTTAGAATCGTTTAATTTTTATTCGCCATTTTGCTTTTCATTTCATTTTGTCACCAGTTCTATCACTGTTTGATAACAAATTAACAGTATACATTTCGTTATTTATCACACTCTGTTTTAGTTGTTTTTCCACTTCTTGAAGATTTACTGAGTTTGTGTCATTCGTTGTCGTATTATATTTCGGATAAATATATGTATTGGAAGTATTATTTGCCATTTTTCTCATATATTTGATACTTTTAGATTCTGATGTTCCATCGTTGTCCAATAGTAGATCTAAATCATCAGATATAGAGAGAACGATAACATCGTTACGTTTTATTTGTATTACGCTGTCTTTTGAACCATTTGTTACATTAAAATTATTCTCATTTGAGAATAGATCAAACGATTGATTGGATTTAAGTTTATCAAAACTTCTGTTTGGTCTCATTTTATTTGAATTGATTTTATCTTTTGAAATAATTTTTATTTCAATTTTATTTTGGCCGGTACCATCAATAACTTTTAAAAATATTGAGCCTGGGTTCACTATTCCAATATTATGCTTATTGTCACCAACAGATCTTCGAAGGCCTTTGACTGGAGAAGTTGAGTCATAAAAATCTTTGGCGTTTGATTTATTGTTTGTTTTGCTATCATCCTCTCCAAAACTTCTTCTTGCTCCTTTCGGCCATATTGGAGGAGACACCTTTTGACCGCGCTCGCGACCAACATCGTAGTGATATGTAGGAACTGTAGTTTTTCTATATTCGTCAGCGTCGACGTCATCTGGTATTTTTTCCAGGCCGTAATCTATTTGGTATTTTTTTGGAAAAGGACGAACTGTGTATGTATCCTCGTCCTAAAAAAATTAAGCAAGTAGAGCTTAAAGTTTAAGGCGATAAAGTTTTTCGATTTGCCTTTGAATCATGTTACGGGCATTCGGCAGTGAAATTATTTAATACATATAGAGGAACGGGCTACTTTTCTAAATCCCAACACATAGGAGGACGTTATGTATACAATGAACTTCATATTTCATAACCGCATAATCCAATACATCTACAGCATACAATAGGTAAGTCACAAAAGCATTAAATAAATTAAAGTTCTACATCTCACATTATCAAGTCTTCGTTTCGCCTCAGGTAACGGCTTAGGATTTACTGTTGACATTAAGTAACAACAAAGCACAAAAAGTCCTATCAAAAATACGGAATATATACCAACAAAAACGGAACCTTTCATATTAATGAAATATATTAAAATTTAAACCCAAACGTAAACATTATTTTTGTAGCAGATTCAGGATCAATGTCAATGTCGTATGTGACCGTGACACCGACATTATAATAATAGGTAAAACGTAGGCAAAAGCCCAAAATCACGAATATGGATAAATTTAAAAGATCCAAAGTCTTTTCATAATATTTTTTTCCAGCACACAATACAAGTATTTATAGTGTTTTCTTTTTCTTCAAATGGTACCACAAATCGTGCTAATGATACTTAGATACCACGGACAACCTTCTTCTCATGTACAAATTACTTAGAGCATCGAAGATATTGTCTCCTGTAGGTAAATGATAATGCGATGCCATAACTAAAATGTACCTGTAATCCAATTCTCATCCAAAGATAACTCAACCAAAAATACATACGAATTTAAAATGCATACACCAATAGTACATTATTCTTAGTCTAAGGTAAAATGTTATTTTCTACAGCAATAATTTATTTTTAAGTTGAAATATCATTATTCAATGAAGATCTCCCCTCGTGAATTAGAACCTATAATATTTATAGGTCATTATTATTATTTTAAATTAAATTATGACAATGTTATCAAAGTTTCTGTCATATGCAGTCATCACACAAACGATTATTGAAAACATGGTAAATTGTTCCTTTTAGAAAGCTTTTCTAAAGCTTACAAAAAAAAACTATTGAATCACCTATATCTTTTTTATTGTTTACAAAGTCTACGTTAAATAGTAATAAATTAAGAATTAATTAACTAAACCATTAAAAATACAGGTAAGTATATTTTTAATGTAACATTATTTATATAAATGAAGCCTATTTATTATCAAATTTGATCACGATGAGCTATTACCACTGCATTACCGGTGGTAGGTACCCGAGTTGGGCAGCTATCGAATTTGTTGGCTCAAAATAGGATTTGTTTTTAATTTATAAATAGGTATTGAATAGTTGGTGCTGGTGGAAGGTGTAGGAGCTTCCAATGTTTGCGACGGTATGCAACCATTCACACACCGCCGTTCTTCCCGGTAGCGCTGGTTGACTTCTGCATAGTAAGTAGGTACAATGGGCTAAGGCCTAAGGGCTAAGGCTAAGGCCGATGCAGCCTGTTAGGCCATTGCCTCCCTTAGCGATCTCTGATAAGTTTGTGCTTTGTGAGAATGTGAGTAACCGCGTAGTCAATAACCCTGTTCATGCTCTGTTTTGGGGCGAAACTCATGTTGGTGACGGTACGTTTGTTGGTGTATATTACCTATGTATAGTTGCATGTTTCCTATGTGGGAGGGAAGGACGTGCTACGTACTCATGAAAAAGTATACACCATCATACTTTTTGTTTGGTTGTTTGATTGTTGCAAAGTATGAACGGTGTGCCTTTTCCTTCCAGTTATGACCACAAAATCCACACGTCACAGCGACTCCGACACCGAAGTGGGATCCGTGGGCTCGCATCGAACTAGCAAGCTCGGCGCCATATTGTGTCCAACGATTTGTGCCGTGCTTCTTGTTGCCATCTTCGCAGTTTCCTTCATAGGGACTAAACTGGCATACGAGCAATACGACGCACTGTGTTCCAGCCGTCGTTTTGATGTTACCAAACTTTACGTCTTTCCCAATGTTACCGTAATGCGTCTGCGTCCGCTACGTAATCTGCACTAGTTTTGAATTTAAATAAAAAAGGACTAGAATGAATTGGTCTTTTATTTTGCGTTCAGTATCGACACTCCTCAGTGGCTTTGTGGCCGAGAAAGTGCAAAAACTTTTTACAAAATTAATGTTCATAATGAGCTTTGGATACAACCCGCATCGGTAAAGCATGGTGAACAGGTGAAACTGGTAAAGTTAGCTCCAAGCCTCCCCCAAAAAGTACGTAATCGGGAGTGACCCGTTTGTAGCTGAGGACATCGCCTAACACCGGTCTGTACTTCACTTCTATGTTTCTTTATGGATTGTTTGGTTGAAAGCAATTCTTTTTGCGTTTTACTTCTGGGCACGGGTCTCTCGGGTCTCTCTGCATTATTGGAGAGGCCTGTAGCTTACTCCACCACGCTGCTCCAATGCGGATTGGTGGAGATAGTGAGGCGCAATCTTTGACCCGCTTGTTGAATCCTATTTAAATTACTTTCTATAAATATTCCCCAAAACTAAATTAAAGTTTTCAAGGCAAAAAAAGAAACGATAAAAACTTTATATAAGTACCTTTTTATAGTTTTTATTTAAAAGGTAACTTAGAATACAAATTAATACCATGTATGCGTTTGAAGCGCCATCTAACAAGTAGAATTAAAATTAGATAGTCTTTTGCTTCTGCGAATAGTTAACTTTAAGTCACATAGATGGCGGTATGTCACTATTTTTTATATACGTAAAGTATACATTTTAAAAATTCCAGTAAACATATCTATATGAAAAATTAATATTATATTTTAAAATATCATACTTACACATTAGGCTGAAGTTTATAAATAAAAAGGGATTACGTTAGTCATTTATTTGACAACGACGTCATAATGGCAACATCGCGTGAAAATTTGACTTTGATTTGACAGGAAAATTTAAAAAAGAAAGAAAATGGGCGGCCGCTAATCGTCATCGTCAGCAGCCTGCCGCAACTTTTTTTTAAATTATCTAGCTTCGTAGATTTAGTTGTTATTTATATTTCTTAGCGCGATACACAATTGTGATAGTGTTAATTGCTTCTAAATCCTTCCAGTCACATAAAAAACGTGAGTATTTGTCATGGTTCATACAAAATTATTGTTCGGTACGTACATGTTGTATTGATTCTGAAAAGAAAGGCCAATGTCAAGCTAGCGTTCGCTGCAATGAAATGGAAAATACATCAAGTAAATACATAGTCATTATATAGTTTCATTTTCAATATAATTTCATTTCTTAACATATAAAAATACTTTGTTTTATTAGTAGGTAGGTATTAATATTTGTCTTTTCTTTATACGTGAACATAAAAATCATTCGAATTTTTAATAAAATGCTTTAAATTGTTTAATTAAATAGTATTTCCTGTAAATTAAAGAAATTCCCAGTGATACAATATTAGATAAGTATGTGGTTACTTACATCAGACTGAATATTACCATTTTCAATTTTTACACTTATGTAAGACTATTTCAATATTTTCCCCTCTGTCTCTAGTGTAAAATCTTTACAATGATATCAAAAGAAAAAATATTTAGACACATAACAGTTCACTATTATAAAGCCCCATTGGCTTTGATATTATCTTATAGTAAGTTGATGTTACATAAAAAAATTTTTTTTTTTTGCATTTACTATCTGATTAATCCTTTTGTTTATACACTCTATTGTTGATGTACAGCAAAGGGGCCATCCATTACTCATGTGAGATTCGAAAGAGATGATAGTCCCTGTAGCTTCGGGATTAAGAATAGAGCTATGGTTTCCTCTGCCTGTTCGTAAAAGGCGACTATAACGGTGCTTCCGGGATTGTGGACAGTGTGAGTGGGAACTTGATCCGCCCAGCCAGCAGCCCCGGGAAAGATGTGGTTAGTGCATGGCCACATGCTGCTGTAAGAAACGGAAGGGGCAGGAGAGCATATCTCCTCTCCCGAAGATGAGCCCATTCAGGGCGCCGCGCATGGAGGTCACCGGTGCGTTACACTGGAGATCCGGAGTCCACCCCAAGCACAGAGGCAGGCCACCGAGGGGTTTCAGTGCAGTCAAATCCCACATGACCGGTATCCACTCCTAAGGTGCCGGGTACCTTTTGAAGGTTTCCCCCAATACAAAAAAAGGCGGTTCAGCAAAAATCACGACATGTAATAAGCGTATGTGTATTTGTTTTTCTCGTATTTATGTTTTTTGAATGATTACACCATTCCTTTAATGCTATTTTAATGCAAGTCAAAAACAACTTGCAACCTTTCTATCTAAATATTTTTGTTGTGGTCCAATTCAAGTAGTTCCATTTTTTTACTATAAAATTAGATTTTATTTAATACCTGTATTTAAATATTATATCCTAAAAAATTTAAGATTGTAGATACCAAAAAAATACACATGATTTTATTGGGGGAAGTTAGTCTTTAACCTCACCATGTCTTACTAAGGAGAAGGGGTGGTTAAAAAATTGCTTAAAAACATCACATGGACTTTAAATATTAATTAATGGTTGGCCCCAAGGCTAAAGTTTCCAAATTAGTGATCTATATCTACAATTGTCCCAATAGTCTGAGATTTTAGGCTCTATACTTTATGCTCCCCCTTATAAGTAGAAAGCTATTTCTTCTTTCTTTATTTTTGCCTATGGATATCATTCTTATATACCATTTTTCATACCTACTGCCAAGTCCGAAATGAGGAAATTTCCATACAAACTTTGCCCCTTCCCACTCTCTTTGGGAGTGGAATTTTGTACATTAAATTTCATCTACACAGATAATTTTTATTTGTAATCAAGAACTTACATAACTAATTTCTTACTTCTCTAAGTTCAGAAATGAAAAGATTCAATATTATAAACTTCACTTTGGGTTAAATTTCTAAAAATACTTTCTTAGTCCTCTGATTGAACATAAATTACTTGAACAATAGCATATTTGGCAAATTTCATAATTGGACCATCCGATGACTTCACTAACTACAGCTTTGACCAATATCAAATTTGTCCAATTGCCGAAATTGACGAAAATCAGATTTGACCAAAATCGTGCTACTCGTCTGTCGTGCCATCTTTACCATCTGCCAGCCTTAAAATGCCTATTAGAAGAATAAGTTGTATTTTTGATACTCTGGTATTTATAAACTGTAAGCTAAATACATAGGTAGTCAAAAAGTGTACATAATTATATTCTTTGTAAATATGTACATTCATTTGTATCAAATGCAACATTGGCTCTGTCAATCGGATGAATGATAGTAACATGCGTCGTTGGACACACAACTCTAAAAAAAATCTGAATTTCTTTTTCAATTTCAAAACCAGGCCAATACGTTAGTTTATGCAATGTCTGCTTTATGCGCTTGCGCCATTTGTCTTTCCTTCTCGGGGGATAAAGAGCTGTAAACTTTTTTTCGATTTTTACAGTAAAAGGCCCATTAGAAATCTTTAATTTATAACTCCATTTCCATTACACTATTAAACTGTTGGTTAAAAATCTCCCCAATATGTCTGTCAGACATATAATCCTTAAATTGTATAGAGTCTGTACCATCTACCATTTTCTACCATGTCTATATCATGGTCTATATTATAAACATTTAACCTTAACAAGCGCGACCTTGTCTCGCGTGTCTCCAACCATCGCGGAGCAGTGATGGGCGGAGACACGCTAGCACCATGCGTCGCTAAACGTACAACTAACGAATAACTAGTGCTTATATGACATTAACCTTGTCATTGTATAAGTAATTGACTGCAACCCTTTAGGTCCTACTGCGGGGCAGAGGTCTTTCCCCATCATTGGGGAGACCTGGAGCTGCTCCACCACGCTGCTTCAATTTCTGTCGGTAAAGATGCGGAAAAATTAGCCAACCCGCTGTCGTATTTTTTATACAACAACGTTCACAACGTGTTAACACGTGACAAACGTGATCTCCGAAGCACGAAATGTATGAAATGCGTATGAAAATTGCCATTACTTAGGTTACTCATAGGTTCTGACCGCGTCGGCTTCGCTTAGGTGTATAGATCGCTTGCTTTCTACGCAAAAAACGAAATGCGCTTAATGTGTCATTCATTATTTATTTAATAAATATTTTAATTTATTTTAAAGAATTTTAGAAGCTTTAATGTATTATCCATATTAAGCACGAATATGACTAATCATTACCTTTAATACAATTAACCAATGTCCTTCTCTTCCAACGTTTGAAGTTGAAACTTATGTAGGGTTACCATCTCTCAAATTTGTCAACCAGGACAAGACGCGTTAGAACCCCGGATTTTAGAGCCCAAAACCCGGACATGTCAACAGCGGGGGGGACGGTGAATTTAGCGAGTCGGTTCGTCGGTTGATCGCGACATGGGCATAATGCGTATGTCGCGGGCGGGCGGCCCAAGACTTAACTTTTTTTTAAAATCCGGACTACAAATGAAGTCCGGCCCGGACGCTCCCCGGACGCCATCTAAACTAGGAGAAATCCGGGGAAACCCGGACGGATGGCAACCCTAAGCTTATGTCTAATGTAGGTAGAATGTAAACATTAACAAACAAGCAAGCAATACAGGACAAATGAACGATTGACGGCTTGGTTATTAATCTGTTAAAAAGCATTTTTGTGTTTATAAAAACAGCTGTGTTTAATGTTTATTGTAAAACTGTAACCTCAAAGAAATACCTTTTAAAACTGATAAACGCAGTTTCTACGTTGCAGCCGGCTATAATAAACATTAGTTACACAAAGTAGGTACCTAATAAATTTTGATAATAATAAATTAAACACAACACAGGTAGCACATGTACCAGTGTTGAGTCACTTAAATGTTTTCAACAACGTAGTAACCCAATTAAGTTTTTATCATAATTTGTTACTCACAGGTACTTTGCTGCCTCCTCAAGGTAACTTAACTAACGATAGCAATATTAACATCGTAAAATACTCTACCTAAAGCGGAAGTTTTCATTGTTATCAATAAGAGTCCTTTCTATATAAGAAAGAGGACATTGCTTTTCGCTAACGATATAGGAAAATAAGTAGGTACCTAAAGCAAAGCAACATTTGGAAAACTATAGCGAAAATATTATTATATTATAACAATAAAACGCCCTGTAGATTACATACCTAGTTAGAGTCACGTTAAATCACGTGATCAATCGTTATCGCAAGTTCGTAGTCAATGTTAAAATTCATAACGAAAAACCATAAACTATCGAATTTTCATAGACCACTGTCTCATACAAATGTATGGGACACGCAGCACTTAGTTGTCATCTTCGCTACGATCGCGAACTTCCAAAGAGATAGCGACACAATCGACTATGACCAATTTAGATATTGTTTCGCTACCTTTCTTTGGCTAAGCCCTCTCAAGTATAAAATTTCCACAAAGAAAAAGGGATGTGCGTTATTTGCATATTTGAAACTCTGTGAAATTTTATTCCGACAATTGTCTCCCGGATGCATGCACATGAAAGCTTCTATCACTATGAAGTGTGATTGGCTGCCAAGGATAGCATGCTTGAATTTGTAAGAGAAAAAAGCGATAGACATCATTCTCTTTGTTCTACGTTGTCAACGTTGCGTAGTGTGACGTGTCAAAATATTTTTATCATTTTTTACCGACTTCCAAAAGAAGGAGGTACTGTATTCGGTTGTATGTATTTTTTTTTTATATATGTTCACCGATTACTCCGCCGTTTGTCAAAATTATTTTTTTGTTCATATGCTTATACTCCCGAAGTGGTCCCATTGTCACCAAATCAGGATCTGATGATGGGATCCCAGGGAAATCGAGGGGAACTCTCAAATTTTATAGGCACACACATTGATTTTCTTGTAGTTTCTGAAGCATAAGAGATATTTATGCATAGAAATCATCATCTCATGTTGCTAAGCTGATGATGGAAGGTACTGCGACAGTGAGGAGTTGAGAGAAAATTCTTTCAATAAATAGTTTTTTATTCGAAATCTTACATTCCCGAGGTGGTCCAACTGTCACCAAGTCAAAGTCTGATGAGGGGATCCCAGAGAAATCGAAGGGAACATTCAAATTTTATAGCACAACAAATGATTTTCATATTTTTACAAAAGCAAAACAGACATTTGTGTATAATTATCGTCATATCATGTTGCTGAACTGATGATGGAAGGTACTACGATGGTTAGGAGTTGAGAGCAAATTCTTTCAATAAATGGTTTTTTGTTCGAAATCTTACATTCCTGAGGTGGTCCAACTGTCACCATGTCAAAATCTGATGATGTGATATTAGGGAAATCGAGGGAAACACTGAAACTTAATAGGCACACACATTCTTTTAGTCATATTTTTAACATAATACAAATATTTATGTCTGGTAATTTTCACCTGCTGTTGCTTAGCTGATGATTGACGGTACAACTCCTCAACGGTTACGAGCCGAGAGCAAATTCTTTCTTTAATTTATACGTTCAGGTGGACTAATAGTAGTATTCTTTCAGGCTATTAGATAAACATGATTATAAAAGGTAAATCTGTTTAAAGTTTAGAAGTTAAGTGAAAATTTTTCCAACTATGCTAATACATAAAAAAATTTTAAAATTAGTAAAATGAGTGAAATAAATTAAGTTTTTAACAAAAAAATAGAACCGACTTCAAACGGTAAAAAATAAAATTGTTCAGTACCTACTTCTTCTTGCTTATGGTAATGACTCTTAAAACTATTTTTGAAGTCGGGCCCTTAGTGAAATGTCCTGTCTTAGTAAATATAGTGTACCTTTCGTTCTGAATGGGAACCGACTCCAATATAGTTTTAACAGTCATTACCATAAACAAGAAGAAGTAGGTACTGTCCCACTGTCTGTACTGTCGGTGCCAATTTAGAACGAATGGTACGACATTCACTAAGGGCCCGACTCCAGAAATAGTTTTAAGAGTCATTACCATAAGCAAGAAGAAGTAGGTACTGATCAATTTTATTTTTTACCGTTTGAAGTCGGTTCTATTTTTTTGTTAAAAACTTAATTTATTAAATTCGAATCTGATAATAGCGAAAAATTTAAAGTTTTTAATAATCACGAGTGATACGTAATCCTTTTGACTTTTCTTCTTATGAATAAAACAAATAATACAAATATAATTAGGTATCTTTAAATATCTGGAAGTACAGGCACAAGATTACAATTTTGTCCACACATGAAAAGACGCATTCAACCGAAGATATTACTTTAATTCCGAGGCTCGTTCATTGATCTTTCGCCGAATAAATTCATGGTTGGCCGAATTTGTTTTGATTCCATTTATAACCCCCACAAAAGCACACAGCGAAGCGTAAAATTGTCCAAATTTATCATAATCATATTAGAAATTTTCGGTATGCAAAAACCAAATATAATGATTTCGAAATCACACGCTAATAAAAGGACGCTGATTATTGCTTCAATAATTTGATTTATTGGGCAAAGCCAGTTGACGAGATTGGAGACGGAGTCTGGCGCTATGTTTACGTATGTGAACTATGAGAAAGCCTTCGATTCTATTGAGACCTGGGCGGTGCTAGAGTCTCTCCAACGGTGCCGGATAGACTATCGGTACATCGAGGTGTTGAAGTGTTTATACAAAGCCGCAACCATGTCAGTCTGAGTCCACGACGGTAGCACATAACCTATTCCACTGCAGCGCGGAATACGACAAGGGGATGTTATATCCCCGAAACTTTTTACCGCTGCATTAAAAGAAATGTTTAAGATGATGGAGTGGAATGGGCTTGGTTAATGATTTGCCGATGATATAGTCATCTTGGCGGAGTCCCTGGAAGAACTCTGCACAATGCTAGGTGACCTCCATAGCGCCTCCCAACGGGTGGGTCTTAAGATGAACATGGACAAGACGAAGATCATGTTTAATGTCCATGTCACACCCATACCGGTCGTTGTTGATGGCGCTACTCTCGAAGTTGTCGACGAGTATATTAACCTGGGACAAGCGATCCGTATGGGTAAGTCCAACTTCGAGAGAGAGGTAACTCGTAGAATCCAACTCGGTTGGGCAGCGTTCGGGAAATTACAAAGTGTCTTCTCGTCCAGAATACCGCAGTGCCTGAAGTCGAAAGTTTTCGAGCAGTGTGTGTTGCCAATGATGACCTATGGCGCTGAGACGTGGTATTTTACAGTTAACCTTTTCCACAGGCTTCAGGCTTCCACAGGTCGCTCAGCGAGCGATGGAGAGGGCTATGCTTGGTATTTCTCTACGCGACAGAATCCGTAACGATGAAATCCGTAGACGAACGAAGGTTTCCGACATAGCTCTCAAAATCTACAAGCTGAAGTGGCAATGGGCAGGCCATATAGTTAGGAGGACTGACAACCGGTGGGAAAGAAAGGTCCTCGAATGGCGACCACGATTCACGATTCGATTGAGCAAAAGGAGCACAGGTCACCCTCCAACCAGGTGGACTGACGACCTGAATAAGATAGCGGGAAACCGCTGAATTCAGAGGGCGCAGGACCGGACGGAGTGGGGAACATTAGGGGAGGCCTATGTTCAGCAGTGGACTTTAATCGGCTGATGGATGGATGGATGGATGGAATTTGATTTAAACTTTTGTATCATTACCAATCTTATAACTTATAAGTTTATTTGCATACCCACAATCTATCGTACATTGGAATTTTGTTAGGTATGATCTCTAAGTTTTTTTTTTATATACGGCTCCCTTGCGCCTTTCACGTGGTTTTTAAAGGAATAATAATTTTTAACATTAATTCAAGATTTCATTGAAGTAATGAAAACTTTTTTTCTCTCTTTGGTGTCAAGAAAAAACTGGGCGATACTTGGTGGTCTAAGTTGATATGGATGCGCTTTATCTATCGTTCGGCAAATGTGATAGCGTTTATTTTTGTCTCACATCAGGAAAATCCTGAAAAGCTCTTTGATTTCGATTTTGCGTCAAGAGCTCCACTTAGGGACTGAGGAGCTCACGAACGGAAAAGAGTTCAAAGATTTATCTTTTTAAAGATTCTCAAGAAAATTTGTCTCAAGATTTTACTATCCACTGCACTTTTTTGTGCTAATTTTAGACATGTAAGCGTTTAAAAAAGAGAAAGCTTTACTTAAGTTCGAAGGTCACGTAAAGCACTTTGAACATTTGTTAAAATTTCTCGTATAGCTAGAGGGTTAGGACAAGATCTGCACAAGGCTGTTGTTTTGGTTGGTCAAGGCGAACATCCCAAATTTTAAGTTGCATGTTTCTTTATTAAAATTTATTTACATTAAATTTTTTCAACATACATTTTTCTAATAATATGAAACTGTAAAATATTTACATGTAATTTTTCTCTTATCGAAGTTCCAACGTTTTCACAGAAAAAGAAATATCATCATCAGATCAATATAAAAGATCACTTGAATCCTAAAATCTAAATGCCAAGCAAAAGAATGAAATTATTTTGCAGTCCTACTTTTTTCCATTTTGAATATCTTTCCTAAAGATGGTATTACTGAATGATGATAAAAGTCCACATAATTTTTTGATAAACGATAATTCTCTTAAAGATATTAATGCACTTTAAAATAATTTAATAACGGAATGGGTATGGCCCTCAACAGTCTTCAGAAATCCTTGCAGATCTCAATATAAAAGTGCTTCCGTGAACTATGACCTGATTCCCGAGGTCCACCTGGGATGCGTCTGTGACGTCAGCCCGTGATGTCACTAATGGCATACTGACCTATTTACAGAAGGGGTGGGAAAATCCCCCATTCAGTTTTAATCCGCGAACAACCCGGTTCTATTTTTAGCTTCACTACTCCATTCATTGAAAAGATTGTGTAGATGCAACCATTGAATATGGTGACAATACGCTGGTGATTAAACGTATTACTTCCACTAATGACTTCATGTACAAGGGTTGCTTTTTCCATTTTCAGAACGTCGGTATTTTTACCTTTTATGTTCTTTGTTTCTGTTGCGGAAGACTGAAAGAGATTTCATGCTGCAGATGTACAGCTACATTGAAAATGAAAAAAAAAAGTATTACAGCAACGACAACATCTCATTATTTACTTATAAAACGTTTTTACATTGTATTGATTCGTGACACTGCCTCGACCCGAATTCAGCTTATTTGTTGATGCACTGCAGATTCTTTCAATCAATACAATTGTTTCGATTCATTTACTTTACATATACGATTATAAGAGCATATTATTTGTTATGATACGTTATTTATCTCATTATGATCTTACATCAAAGGCCTCGACATTACCTTCTGTACCTTATAGGCATTGTTAAATGAATTAAGATGGTTGGTTCTTACTTAAATAAAGATTAATGTTTCTGCGCACTTTAAATTGTATTCTACAATGTTTTTGTCTCTGCACTGTACAATATTCATTTGCGATAGTTTATGAGTGTTCGTGTTGTTTTACCTTTTCTGTTATACAGTAGTTATTATAATCCATGAGCATAGTTACTCATGAATTCACTTGCTGTTACTTCAATCAACTAATT
Organism: Pyrgus malvae; assembly: GCA_911387765.1. Classification (NCBI taxonomy): domain Eukaryota; kingdom Metazoa; phylum Arthropoda; class Insecta; order Lepidoptera; family Hesperiidae; genus Pyrgus; species Pyrgus malvae. The sequence continues at coordinate 26,739,186 of OU426950.1, read as the reverse complement.
TATCCCTTCTTTCGTTAGCTTAATGTTTAAGCGTTGTTAATTAAAATGTAAATACTTACACCTTGTATTGTCAAGTTGTGACAAATGTTATATTTGTGTCTGACGCATTTTCTCCAATCTGCGTCATTAACTTCTTAGTTTGTATCCGTGACTGAACATTTCCATAAACCACGATTTGGTTGTAAAGCTGATACATACGATATATTAAAGTTCAAGAAAACCTGTGTTAATTTTAAAGTTTCTCGATAATACACCTACCTTTTTAACACCATTATAGATATAACTTTTTTTAAGCACAATAACTTTTTTTTAATTTTAAGAATCTCCATATTAAAACACTAGAATAAAGTATTAAGTCAATGAATGATGAGTCAATGTATGATCGCCAGATATGCTAATGTAGACAGATATTTTAATATTATCAAAATAAATAAATTTATCAATATTGAGATTATACTGACTGTATATTTAATAAATAACTAATGTTATTATAAAGTTTTTCGACATTTAAGTTGAAGTTTATATTTATTTTCTTTCATTAGTGATCCTTTGTATTAAAAGTATCAAAGGCTGTAGGTACTGGTACTGTGTATCAAAGGCTTTGAATGCAACAAACAAGGTACTGATTTGAATCACGACTGTGATTGTTAATTTAGAATATTACTCGAAATTCTAAGCTATCCTATCATTCAGTGCTTTCCCCAAACTACCGATTACGTGACCAGTTTAAACTGTTATATTCTGTATAATATAGTATTGGGAACTTTTATTCCTTTTGCATTTATAACCAATAGACAGAAAACGTGCAACGAAATATTTATAAAGTGCTTTAAATTGAAATAGCTCTCAAAGGTCTCACTTGCAAAGTTGCAGAAAGACAGTTTTGATGTTGTTTGAAATATTTATGTTGTTTCCAAAAGGTTGTTGAGTGAAAAGTTTAACGCTTCTTCTAGCAATGTAACGAGGACAAAGTCCTTTTTATTGCACGAAGAAGGTGAATAATCGGTGAGAGAGGAATGAACCTCAGTTCTCAGTCTCCCACTTTGCTTTGAACCTGAGATTGCGTGCGTCAAATTTTACGGATACACGCAATACCTGATTTTCGCGATTCTAAACATGTAGTCTAATACATGAAATAATTTAATTTACCAACATTTAATGAGATGAGCAGAGCTTTCAACATTGCTTATAATGAATCCGTTTGTCCGTTAAATTACCAACATTTAATGAGATGAGCAGAGCTTTCAACATTGCTTATAATGAATCCGTTTGTCCGTCGTAATTACAATTTTCATCGAAGTTCAATTCACTTTTTGTAAGTAATTCAATATTTTAAAGAAATCAGTAGAATCTGCTTTTTAACTTATTTAGGTAATTATGCGTTATTAGGTTTGGTTACAGATACATAGAAAATGTAATGAAGAAACATTAAATGTAAAAAATCGTTTTAATCTGTGATTCGCTTTAACAGTTACTTAAGAATTGATAGTTACTATTACAAGTTTCATTTAATATAGTTTTGAAATGTCAATTTTCATTAAGGTGGTTTAGGTGCTTCTAGGTGTATATAAGTATATCTATTCCTACTTTAATTTTCAAGTTAAATTCAATGTCACTTCGTGCGAGATCGCTCAAATATTTTTAATGTACTCTTATTTAGTTTGCTACTACTAACGATAATGATGCTGCTCCATCGTAAAATGTATTACCCAGCATGGTTATAGTTCCGATTTGAATAATATGAATTTTATATGTTGGTCTAATTTATATGTACCTGGACGCCCGAGCGTTGCTCGGATAAAAACAATTGATTTCCTTGGTTTATTTTTATGCAAAACATTCATTAGCTTGGTATTACTTAACAAAGCCTTTTGAAATACCTAGCTCCCAATTAAAAAAAATGTCACAAAAAATAAAAAATAACGCAACTTGTCTAGTTGAGGTTTGAACCCGGGTCTATCACTCGGTAGTCAGCTTTCGTAACCATTCGACCAAGAAAGCTTTAATTCCATTGACGAAATTTTTATAGAAGTCTATCATATCGACATTGTCATTTGTTTGAAGGGCGGATTGACGGACGACATTTGACGGCTTTTTACGCCACAATGTTATTAATATTCTCCAATAGATGTCAGTAAGAGTAATTTTGTATTTAACGGCATAAACATTAAATAAAACGACAATTTCTATCAATAAAAATTTGCTGGATCGATTTATCATCCCCGAAACCAGGGTACTGAATTTCATCAAAATCTTTGGAGCCGTTTCCGAGATTCAAAAAATATAATATTTAGATATATACAAGAATTGCTCGTTTAAAGGTATTAGATTTGAAGCTAGAGTTGCCTAGTAGTTGGTTTTTTCATATTCGGCCTTTCACACATTTACAACTATACAGTCATTACGGGTAACTTTGAATTGACGTTTAACTTTGAACAAAGTTGGAAAAAAGATTTAACAATTTATTACATAGAAACTTTTTGATATTTTAATATAATAACTGTGTTAAATGGATTGCCAAAATATTTTTGTACCAAATGAAAATTAAAGAAATAAACTATCAATGCCATTATTCTGAAAATTCCCGCCTTTTCCGTGGTTAAGTTGCTGGAAGTTTTTGAGCGCTGATTTATAATCGTAAACTTGTCCACTTTGATTCATATGGCAAAACCAAGCTATTTGTTACTTTTTTACGTCAGTGTAGATGTTATTTTTATAGATAAGGTTTAAATTTAATAATACCTTCTTTTTGTTTAACCTAAACCTTAAAATATTAAGGTTTTTACATTCTAAAAAAATATTCTAAGTTACCCAAAATTCATGATTGATGAAAATTCGAGTTTTAGGGGAAATTATGGGTAGTTCTGTTGTTTCTTCCGCAAATTTATTTTGTTAGACAGAAAAACCAACTCAAAAGGACACTATTCATTCAATAAAATAAAGGTGTCATAAATAGAAATCAGTTTTAATAATAAAAATAATGTAAAAAATGTTCAAAGTTACCCGAACTGTACGTACTACATATTTAGTGTTAAATCGCATTACAGATAGTAGATATTTCTCGTCATTGAGAGTTGCACAGTTTAAAATATTTTTGTGTCCAACATTATTTATACAATGTACTAATATAAAAATGCTAACACATTATATCCAAGAGATTCACTTGTGTTGGTATTGCCATTTATTATTTTGATTATTGCCCTTGTATAGATAGGGTATTGATATAATCAGTTTTATTTTAGTTTGCTTAAATCTCGTTTTTCTGTATTCATTATTAAAATTTAAAGCGAAATAGATGGAGATATATTACAGATTTGGCTTTCCGTGTTATATTTGAAGATATATTTTGTGTCTAGAAATGTTTGATTCTTGATTAATGTTTGTAATAAAAATTAAATTTAAAAATTCAAAAACCCCCCCGACCAAAAAATTATCTCTAAAAACTAACAAATAATATTTTTAACCTATTATAATTATCATCGTCACATTATGTGATTTCAAGTATTTTTATTTTCCAAGCGGCGTCGCGTCGGGGGACCACTAAGTGAGAAAAAGTGTAGTCACCGATTGCAACAAAAGAATTTACTCCGAAAAATTCGCAAAATCGATTCAACCGTGAACGTCGTCTGCCCGCACGTTTAGCGGTCCCCTAACGCGACGATGGAAAATAAAAATACTTGAACTCACATAATATATGTGACGATGATAATTATAATAGGTTTAAAATATTATTTGTTAGTTTTTAGAGTTAATTTTTTGGTCGGAGGGTTTTTAAATTTTTTAATTTAATTTTTATTTCAAGCTTTTTAAACGGAACTGATCTGTTGTACATAAGTTACAAGGAACCACAGTTAAAAAGGCTGTAGTATATTTGGGCAAAAAATATTTTGCAAAAGGCCAAGCCTACGTGGCTTTAAGCCGCGTAAAAAATTTTGATGGGGTCGCTATATGCGATCTCGACCAAAGGAAGCTGGTTAACAATCCTCATGACAAACTGGCTCTGGGAGAATTGCACAGATTGAGAAACAATAAAGATTAAAGTTTGGTCCTTCTAGATTTTCAGCAAAAATATAAATCGGTTTATCCGTTCCATTCCGGCATTAGAGGGTTTCATCCGCCACTTCTCATTTCCAGCATCAGGTCCTCGTCAATTAAAAACATGAAGAAAACTAGTCAAGGCAAATTCAACGAGCCCAAACTCGATGCGTTTACTAAAAGGTAGACCAGCGTTACGTCTCCTACCTTCGAGCCCTATCATCAGACCAGCTCAGAGATTCCAGATTTCCAGCATCAGGTCCTCGTCAATTAGAAACATAAAGAGAAGTAGTTAAGACAAATCCAACGAGCCCAAACTCGATGGGTTTACTAAAAGGCAGTCCAGGGTTACGTCTCCTATCTTCGAGCCCTAACAGCAGATCAGCTCAGTGGTTCCAGAAGACATTAGTGTTTCAAATGTCAGATCCCACATATGCTTGCAAGTAAACTGAGCGTGTAACATGCCTATCACACCTAACAAACGACCTGATGACCTTGAAGACCTGAACCGATTTCCACCAAACATAGCTAAGAACACTCTCGAATGATATACCTTTCAATAAAAAAAACGCATTAAAATCGGATCATCCGTTTGGGAGCTACGATGCCACAAACAGACACGGACACATATACATTTACAAACACACACAGACACGTCAAACTTATAACACCCCGTCGTTTTTGCGTCGGGAGTTTAAAAGGATCTAATCTAATAGCGTTGGTAATTAAAAATCAATTCTTAAATCAATCTGTTACTCATTCCTTAAGTGTAATTATAATTATATCGAATACGAGTTAAACGTTAGATTCTTAATTACTATAATTACTATATTTTATGTATTTAACGATAAATAGTAATGAGGACGATGAAATTTGTTAATGAAAACATTGATAATTTTAATCTGTTTATTGTAGCAGGTGGTACACTAATTATTACAGAACTATAGATACAAGTGCACGATAGAGAAGTTGCATACATGATTAACGAACTTGGCAAAATGTAAACCGATGACCGTATGATCATTAATAGTTGGCGGAAAAAATGTAATATGTAGGTATTATGCTATCTGATATGATAGCATAATACGTATTAAATAAAATACTTAGGAATAGCTCTTTATGAAACATATGTACTAACATTTAAGTTATTTTAAAAATCTTAACGTATCTAGGTAAAGTACTAGTACCTATACAGATATTAACATATTCGACGCGTGGGCACACCTGAGTATCCACTATAGCCTACTCAGTGCGAAAGCTTGTTTGTTTCTTCATGGAAATATAAACGTTGTTCCTACTGAAATAAAATGCATTCTCGATGATATACGTAAACTACTTGGAATTCATGGCGTCGGCGTCGGACGTTGATCATCATCAGTTGGATTCAGTATTCATCCGGTCGCCGTGAGTACCGGACGTGTCGCTCGATTAAATCGAGTGTTAAGTTTGTGTCATTAAATCGAAGCTTTTGTGTGAGTGAGCCACCAGTTTTTCTATTGTTTCAAGGGTGTCGACACAGTTTTCACGCTGGATTTCAATTTTGATGGTATGTTGCGACATTATTTTTACAACAAACAGGTTTATGGTTATTTATTTCTTGCTAGTTAAGTGGTCGCGGTAGTAGTTTTTCTAGATACGTTAACTGTAGTTTGTGTTGGCTATATAAGTAAATTTAGAATATGTAGCATTCAGCAAATCCCACAGAGTATTTACTTTGAGCAAATAATGAAATGCATACTGATACTGCATGTATTAAACAAATTAGAGCGGTAGTTTAGTTGTATTCTGTATTTGTAGGTATGTTCGACTTGCAAGACAATATTATTTTTTGCTGAATGAAATTAGTTTCCGTATTAACTATAATTACCTTGCAATTATCACATGTGACGTTTATTATCGCTATCGATAAACAATACATATCGGCCGCCATTATTTTAACTCTGTTTCCATATCTTTGTACCTAAAAAGTTAATGTAAACTGTACTAATAAGTGGTACTATGGGTTATGAATTTTATCTTCATCGGATATTGAATCTGTTATATCAACGAGTTCATTGATGATATTCGGAATAAGTGGTTTTGGACATCTAACAAATCGAACGTCAGCATTAATGATAATAATTATATCTAATTCTCATTTTACGTCATTAAATTTCTAATTGTTTGAGCTAGTTTTAGTTGAATGTCTATATCAGTGGTGATTGTTATCCGGTGCCATCCAAAACACGCCCAAAATAAAATATGACTGAAGTACGAGAATTGGTTACTCCAAAGAGCATAGATGTTGAGAACTTCAGCTTACAGCATCTGTAACGTCCGTGTTACAAATACCTACCACTTTTTAAATAAATTGAATAAAACTACAAGCAGCTAGAAGCGATAAATCTAATTAATGGCGTATTGTATTCGGAAGTCTTACAAAAACTGATCGGCTTTGACGTTTTACGTAGGTACACGATGCTGGTAGGTGATGTTTCACGGTCAAGTTCTAAGGTTGTTTATGATCACTTGAGTAAATATACATTCTATGAAAGAAGACAAAAGTGTTTTAAATAATATTCTTAAGTACCTCTACATTCATAGTCATGCTTCATAGGCTGCATGCGTTTTTGCAATGCTGGGCAATGGTCCGTCCTTATGTTTGGCGTGGCCTGCAGCTTCCACCACGTGGTGAAATGACGAGTTAGTGGCAACTATCAGTCATCCAACCGTTTCTTTTCGGTTTACTGCTTAGATAGTTTGCAATCTACTTAAAACTTTCTTTGATAGCTTCAAGTTTAATTAATTTAAAATGAATTACGATTGTATGACCTGGTCCCGTCGTAGCTTACAGGCAGAAACTGAAAACCGATATCAGTGTGTATATATTTACTTGGTTAAAACTATGTATATTGTAAGACAAATTTAAAACGAAATAATGCATCATTAATATTAATAAAAAAATATAAAATTAAAATTCTAAATGTGAAGCTATTGCTAAAAATAGATGAACACTCAGTTGCAAAATGAATTACTGAGTAGCGACGGAAAATAGGGTTATATTGCAATTCAGTTTAATATTCAAAGGATAAAGAAACAGACGACGAAATATTTCGCAAAAGGCGTCATAAATATAAGTGTAGCAACGAGCATTCGCATATTTATATTAACATGCTCGCGTGATAAATATGGTTCATTATCCATGATGAGATAAAAGAACCAAAATTGTCACTTTTACTAAAAACAAGAAGAAAACATTACTTAACCAAAAATCAAATTAAGTGAAATAGTTTGGATCAGTCCATTAAAGGAATTAGAAGAGGTTTAATGGGGTTTGCAGTGTCTTGAAAATCTCAGAAAGACAAAAAAAAATCACTAAAAGTTATTGTTGAATATCAAGCAAATGGACAATTTTGACCCCTGGCAGGTCAAAATTCAGGTCAAGTTAGAGAATAATTCGATGCATAAAATTTTCATGATTTGTTTGTTTTTATTCACTATGAAACTTGTTGGGTCAAAGATGTTTAAATTAAATATGGTCGGGGAAGTTACCTAAATATTGGCACTGGAAAGATACCGACTTGCACTACTTGCTTTTTCTTTTCACTTACCGCCGGTTTTTGTTCTCTTATTCCCAACACTTCTTTCAATTCATTAAAGAAGATATTTCCTTTTCGTCCTATTTGTTTTTCCGGTTGTGTCTAAAGTAGGTACTCCAGAGATGACCCATGCAACTGTGCTAATTGTGGCTTGAGTTGAGAGCCCTTCGACTTACTGTTAGATCCGTTTCTCTAGAAAAGCCTCTTTAAAACATATATGATCTGTATTTGTAACTAACCTAGAATATTTGTAGGTTCTTTATAATGTCTGACATAAATTTTGTTGTATAATGAAATTGCAATTGCACAACTGTAATAATCTACCAGAAATGTTTTGATAATATATTTAAAGAGCATAAAGAACAAAAAGCACTACGAATAGGATCACTGTAGTTAATTTTTTTTTAATTAGTATGTCAAATACTCTTACGATCGTTACTAATCTGCATTCAAAGCGTATTTCAACATCCGTCGCAATGATTCACCCAGCCAAAGCATTTTAATTAACATCTCCGAAAAAGGCTCTCCAGTGTCACTTGTTCCTATACTAAACATTGCACTAACTAAAGACTAAAAAGTCTTAAGCAACAACATGAGTTAATGAATACGCATCCTTCACTTGTTTAAAGAAATCTAAAGTATTAGCTCAGGTCAAATAAAAAATTAAAATCAAAAAATTAATGATGAGTGAGATGATTAGTCACACAGCATTTGCGCAACTACTTGCTCATGCAACACAAACCACCATCGCTAAACAAAACAAATACGTTTTCAGAAGTAAGTCAAGCTGTTGTGTGATGAGATGACAACTCAAGAGCGAAAACACTTATGCAAATGGAATGGCGACGAGTGTTTGCAGAAGATATAACACTCTGCAGCGTCGACATCGTTTTTAAAATCAATATTGCTTTGAAATCGCCTCTTTCCCGACTGACCTGTGAAACTAGTTAGGTCTTTGGGAACGTTTTCGCTACATCCTACAACCTACACTGCTGCCGCAATCGATTTAGTCAACCGAGAAAATTTACAATATCATTGGCTGAGTGATCCATTTAATTAATACTACCGCCTGATGTAGTATGCAACAAACATTGAAAATATTACTACTATGTGGTGTTACTTTCTATTTTTAATACTCTTTTAATTACAGGCTGCGTCTCAAGTGGAGTAATTTATTATCTGAGTCATGCAATTTGACCAAAATTCTTACTTAAACGTTTTGTAGACATAAATTATCATTCATTGTATATTTTAAAGCAAACTAATACATATTCCCTATTATACTTGATTTTGGTCCCAAAATATTTTTGATGGTAAGTATGTTTTACTGCATTAATTGTTCAGATAGAAAAGGCTGAAATGAATCGAAAGTATTTATTAAAATGTAAATATTTATTAGTCCATTCAATTCAATAAAAAATCTTTCGGTGCATTCTCATTTGATCCAAGACTCAGGTTAGTTACCATAATTAATCACTTTCTTGCTTATTTTTTTTAAACAACAGTTCAGTTATGATTCACGAATATAGGTAGACTATTCGTGAACTACCTAATGTTAAGTGCGCCAATTAGATAACGATCAGGCATCGTTGTTGTTGGAAATTGACCCAGTGTTAAGGGTTCAAAGGTTATCGAACTTACTTGTGTACCCAACAACTTGTTTTAATAAATTTGGTCGGGCCAAAAACTATAAGTATATTTAACTATCTTCGTTTTTTTTGTGTAACCTTTGTTTTTTCCCTTTTTTATAAGTTTTTATTGTATACTAGTACTTTTGGTCGTTGTCCAAAATTCATTATGCATGCGTATTATAAAATAATAGCATTTTATATGTATTTCAATACCGTTCTTTTTTGCTGGTTTATAGAAACTCCTCATTGAAGCATATATCCTAAAACTATTTTATAACTCCTAAACTTTTTAAGGATATATTATATGTTGGTGTAGTATCAGTAATTAGATTGAAAAAAGAAACTTTAAATGATAATATGGCAAGATGAAAAATCCCCTGGCGTAAATTCCTAAAAAACACTATCCTTCCTTATAGAACCAGGTTGCCTCTGTAACTTCGAGCCCCATTATGTTCACTGAACTCCACTGACGCCACGGCCTCCATTTGTGGCGTGCACAGAATAACTTTAAAACCCGTCTTCCGTTATTAATGTTTGTTCCTCGGCTCAGCAATGCAATCCAGTGCATCTAGGGCAACGGACGTCGGGGCATGATCGGCGTGCTAATGGTTAATAACAGCCGTACTGTTTAAAAATATTGAAATAACGATACAAGGGGTTTTGCAGATTGCATCAGCGTTAAATTAGAGTTTGAGATTAATTGGCTTTTCTCCAAGGTCACAGTGTCTCTGTACCTTAAATCTTTTATTTTATTCATTATAGCAAGAGAATTACACTTTTTACTTTAGTGATACATTCCAAACGTTGTCCTTGTCTCTTGCATTATTAGCGAAGCTAAAGTTTCTAAGCTTTTCGTGTCCACTGCGAACTCCAACAACGCCACTGTCGCTGCCGCTACTTATCCCACGTGCTCAGAATTCTTGAGGGTCCTTCGGCGATTAATGATAATACCTTCTACAGTGCTACACATAGACGCACTATTATAAGGTATAAGATGTGGAGACATGATCGGTATAATCCCTACTTCCCTACTTAATATTATAAATTCAAAAGTAACTCTGTCTGCTACGCTTTCCCGCTTAAACTACTGAAGCAATTTTATTGAAATTTGGAACACAGATAGAGTGGACCTTATGAAAGGACATAGGATGGTTTTTATCCTACGTGAACCTATAAAACGAGTCCACGCGGGCAAAGCCGCTGGCGGAAGGCTAGTAGTTTAACAGTTTCACTGATCAAAATTGAATGGGTATTAGCAGATTGTATAGCACAATTTTTCATAAGGTTTTAGCAAAATGGCTTGAAGACTTAGGGATTTAGAATTTTGAATCTTGGATCTGCATGAGATTGTGAGTGAGAGCCGTATAAAAATGTTTTTGGTGGAATTTCCTCTCTGAGACTGAGAAAAAAGCCGGAAAATGTTCCAATACCTTTCTATATTAACTTCCTTACTCATATTGGAAACACTAATTGGAGTTATGTTTGCAAAACTAAATGTATGCCAGACGTACGAGGCATCTGATTTTTAAGTGGTCACTGGCCGATTCGATCGCCAACTCAGCTGAGAGAAAACAGGTCTGGCGCCCGCCATTGCATTGCTGCCCCCGAGAACTGAGTTAAAATGTTTTATGCGGGTTATCTGGTTTGCGAAAACGTTTCGCATCATATGCAATATACTGTGCATCTGTGGTATTGTTCTCCCTTTTAGTGTTAAAATATTTGTAAATATTTTTGTTTCAATTTGTTGCTGTCTAGTAGAGGTCTGTTTTTTTCATTTACGGGTCATATTTCTTATTGAGAGAAACTACATAACAATCTTGGCACCAACAAATGTTAAAAGCCTACAAATAGCTAATCACTTGACCCTTGACTTCTAAGATATACTACGTCTTGTTTTATTTTAAACTCTATTTAGCCTTTCTCACACTATGTTTTTCTGGTTCTTAAAAAACTTATTAACTTATGTGATATATCTCCGGAGGACAACAGTGAAGGACCAGCAGTGTAACTTTACTACGGATATGGTTCACTTGATAGTCGGCGAACCGAGGAAAGTTATGCAAGCATAAATATTCATAATCAACAAGAATCCTATTTCACAGTATTTTTTCCATTTGATAGTGGCAAAGTATTTCGTAAGTGTAATTAAAAGGACTAGGCACATGTGGTCTAGGAACTAAGCAACTGAAAGTTAATTTAAAGAAATCGGCTTGACTCATATGTACCTAATGTTATTCTGTGGCAAAGAAGAAAAGTCTGAGTAGAATTTCTAAATCAGAAACAGTACCAGATCTGAGATTCATGTACATACATTCAAATTTTATGAAAGCATAAAATATTAACATGAAAACGAGCTAACTTTCCGTCCGTTCCTTGTCTTGATTTACGTTGCCAAGTAAGATATTTATTTCATGCATAGCTTTCCCGCTTACGGCAAATCTGTTATTTTGAAAATTGTATTTTATTTTCTATGCGCTTAAATCTATTTAATTTAAGCGACTTGATATAATATTAATGTAACTTTTATAGTTCTAATAGGTGGTAGAATTTTTATTCTTTTACCCATTAAAGCAATTTTATTGTGGTTTAATAGAAAGATGCGGTTGCCGGCCAAATTGATTGATATAAGGCCATTATCAGCCTTTGGAGTAGTAGCGCAACTTCATATGATCTTAGGAAAGAATCAGGCTTGCTTGAGTATGCACTTGAGTGCAGCCGAAGAGGGCTGCAGCAACCTCTTAATGCCACTTGGGAGGCATTCTGTTTTGCTACTCCATTTAAATAACTATAAGTATATGCATACTTACATAACGTTATGCATATATTAAACTAAAAATAGATTATGCTAAGTACCGAAATGGATTCTATAAAATTAAAATACAGACAGAATTAATACCAGAATCGCAACACAAAGGTCAAGGCCTTATTGTATATTTTAGTAAAAGCATTTACTATCGTTCCTTTAAGAATAGTATTACTATCTATGTAAGTAAGTGTTACTAAATCTGTAATGACAAAGTTCAATTATCGTAATTTAAATTTTAATTTAATGTTGAAGCTTCTTCTTTTTGAGGCAGAAGATTTTGATATAACTTTTACATTTAAGAATATTGCGAAATTTCACTCGAGTGAGTGGCTTGCCGTGTTCGAATAGTGGAGTGTGGCTGCATCAGTATCGTAGGTACTGGCAGTCGTTCAGTCAGTTCAGTAGTTAGTTCTCTAAGTAGTGTTACAGTTTCGGATTGAATTCGTTCTGATATCTTATTCCTGTACATCTTATATATAAAATTCTCGTGTCACAATGTTAGTTACCATACTCCTCTAAAACGGCATGACCGATTCTCATGAAATTTTGTCTGCATATCGAGAAGGTCTAAGAATTGATCAACATCTATTTTTCATCCCTCTAAGTAATACGGGTGGCCCACTCCAAACATTCAAACGCGGAACGTAGTTCGCGGGGTCTCAAAATTGCTTTGTTTCTTTGTCGTGTTCGGGCAGTGGAGCGTTGACTGCATCAGTACCGTTGGCTCCAGCGAGCTACCGCTCGGTAATGGTACATTGAATAATTGAATTTGCTCGGATGTCATAGTGAACATCATTTGTATTGATGCAGCTGAGCTCAACGGCCTTATTGCCAGCTCCATTACTGGATTCTACTATATTATTAAGGGTTTTATTTTTTAACTGTTATTTGGAATTGAGATGATGAACAAAACTTTGAAACCTGTCTTAGACCTTATCTCAGTAAATTACAGCCTGGTATGTTAACTTAATAATATCTCGTAAGTGTGGTATTAAAAATTAGTTACTTACAGTTTTCTTTCTTTATCGTTTTCGGGCAGTGGAACATGGACTGCATTAGTACTATTAGTTTCCGTACTTAGTACCTCAATAATAGAACAGTTAATAATTCAATATGCTCTGATGTCATTCCGAGCATCTTTTGTGTTGATGCAACTGAGCGCAACGGCCTCATTGCCGACATGCTATCAGTGATGGTTAATAATGAAACTAATGTTTTTGGAGGGTAGTCTACAAAATAAAACAGCTTCTTCTTTAACTTTTGAACACAATAATAATTGTACATTAATTTACTCTGTGTCTTTAAGTTTGGACTTTCCTATCTAATAAAGTATAGCCATGTATAGCGCCATTTATAGATACGTGTTACTAGAAATAGGATATTGCAAATCCCCCGGCTTCGTTCATGTCCGCTTGGCCACAGAAGCCATAAAGATTCGCATATATCAGATTAATAGGGCTTGAGGCTAACGACGCAACATCATGTAATGATGGATTGTACTTGACGTTACGTCCCTGATAATTGTAATTTAATAAATAGAAGGGACGTTATATTAGACGAGGGACATTTCCTCATAATTCAAAATAAGTATTCCATTCAATCCGGTCTTGGACTACCAAGTCAATTGAGATACTTTTAATGAGCTGTCAAAACGTGACATCCCCATACATTTTGTATAAGAAGATGATAAGTGACGTCACTTATCATATATAGTCAATTGACTTCATTATTATTGATTTCAGTGGTAATAAAAAATCATATATAAAAAAGAATAAACAATTATATTGCTTTCCAAGCGTGATTTAGTGCAACCTTTTTAAGGTAAGGATTTTGAATTTTTTTGTGCATAGTGTCCAAGACCCTATTGTAGCTCCTTGAGACGAACAGACGTGCAAAAATCCAGCAACGATTTGCTATTCACACTGAGTACTCACATGTAAGTTCAACGAAAGTCTAATGCCCGATTTCATTAACGACGAACAAGGGATCGCCTTACTGTACTGTAACTCCTAATTTAGGGCAATGCTTAGCATAAACTTCCGTTTCACTAATCGATGTATAATAGATTCGTCCTATCTTATGAGTAGCCTAGTTTTTTGACAGTTGTCCGTGGTTTTGTTCGTCAATCTGTTATCAATTTGAGCAACTGTCACACATGTCAGTTTAGGGGCACCTATGTAAGTACTACGCGTACTGTATTCGTATTCCTTCATGGAGAATGTGGCTTACAGTATCCTTTAATGTAGAAATAAAGGGTGTATTGCATTTCTGCAAGAAAATACATTTTAATGCCACATATTTCTATTGTCTCTTTCATTTATATTCTCATAGAGTGAAATCTGCCCAGCTGAAGCTTAGCTGCTGCCTAACAAAAGGGTGTATGGAGCCTTCCATACACCCTTTTGTTAGAATTATGAAAATATAAACTAATCGGTTCAGTTATGTACAAATTACCTTATTCTTTTAAATCTTTAAATTTTAAATTCTTTTTAATCAGGTTCCAATACGTTATATGTTTTTTTTACCGATCTAACGACAACTATACATTTGTGTTTCAAACGTAACAAAGTGCAAAACATAAACGAGAGACATTCAAATTTGACTTTATTGCATCCTCAATTAACTGTACAAGGGGAAATATATATTATACTTAAGATTATTCAGTGTTCTTTGTATGTTTCACGATCGTCACGTTTGGGTGTCGCGAGATCTTTTTAACACTCTTTAACCTTCCGTGTTAACCAACATATATAAAACTTGAAAGTCGAATTCCATCAACATCTATATAATAATATACCTTATATAGATTACAACATAACCGTTTCAAATCATTATTAGTAGCTCATGGCACATTTAACCTTAGTGTATATCTTTCAGATAACTTGATTTTCTGAATACGTAAATCATTTTTGAAGACCAAACATTGCATAGACTCATGTTATTAATGTAACAATATAATTCGTTAAAATTACCGTGGATTTCATGCTGGTTAAGAGACCTACGTATTCAAGCCGCCGATTAAGCCTTTGGCAAGATAGAACAGCTACTACCGAAGAACCGAAAGTTTATGGGTTAACGTACTCATTGCTCAGGTCTTCAGCAGTTCAATACCAGTCACAGGTTTACATGTTTCCCTATAGTTTCTACAGAGTTACTGCTCTTACTCTCCCTTCTAGCTGCAAACTCGTACAAGGTTATTAATGAAACGGGCACACATTACCCAGTCACTACGGACTGATAGAATCGCCACGTGATGTCATCGGTACCTATCGTGTTGAATATAAAAATATTAAAAGCAAAAAAACCTTTTCAAAAAAAACTTATTTAAATGCTCTAAAATGAAGAAAAAAATGGCCTATATAACTATCTACTTATAAACTGTCTACTTATAACCTCATTATACACAATTTGTAGAACTTTTATCGATCGCCTGGGGAGGTACCACCGCTGCACCCACTTCTGCAGTGAACCAATACTATTGTGTTTCGGTGGAAAGGTGCAGTTGCCGGCCACGCTTACATGAGGCGACCACCATGCATACGACCTTAATTTAAATTTAGCAGATTAAGTTACTCAATTAAATAGGTACTAATTTATTTGCCCAAGTAAATTGCGCGACAAGCTTTTATGATCATATAAATTGTGTATAATGAATGAGGTTTCTAAATTATAAAGGAACATTTTATTTTTTTCTTTCATCAATATCAAATGAAAGTTGATAAGTGCCCATATTGCAGAAGTTCATAAAAAAATATTATTCCGCCATATTGGATTTAGAATGACGTCACATTATTTTTCGAGTTACTCTCAACTGCCACTTTTGTTTTGGTTTTTAATGAACTTGCGTCACTCCTTGTAAGCCTGTTTATTTTACCTTAGTCTTTGATAGTAGGATTTGTACATCTAAATACCATAATCTGTGTTTGTGTATTTCACTTTTTCGTAGGTGTGAGTCAGTGTTTAGATTTTTCTAAATTATTAAACATTCAAATGATTTGTATTCAATGTGTCCTTATTCCCAATGATTACCGAAATTTCAGCCCTAAAACATCTTAGTATTGTTAAAAAATTAAAAGTAGTTGTTTTTCTTTCAAATGTGTTTGCTTATGAAACTTGGATTCAAATTCTGAATTTTATCAACGCTACTATGCATGCACGAAATCGTCGCCTAATCTACATTATTAGGACAAGACGTACATTGAACATAATCGAGTAGTGCTCGTATGGAACAGAACATCAGAATTGCAAATCCCGGCTCGGAGCGAGCTTCGTCTGTCTAATCTGCATTGCTTAGTGCAAGCGCGTAGCTGCAATCGAGATCTGAGCTCATGCTAAACGTGCTGTTACAATACTTGTTATCAGTATTACTAGATACAAATTACAATTCTTGAAGAATCAGTATAAGATGGATACATTTTCCTGTATGCTTGGAAGCAATACTGTCTTTTGTGTGTTATGTAGGTAAGAAAATATGTAAAAATATTGATTCTTTGAGTGCAGAGTAAAGCAACTTTAAATAAATTGAAATTATTTTAATTAAATTCAAATTATTATGTATTCAGTCTAAATAAATTCTATTTTAATTGCTTAAAAGCCGTTTATTATCACGCATTTAGGAACCGGTTACAGCTAATTCTGGTTTTTTTATTTAATTTATTTTAATATTATATTAAGTTATTTCGACGTCAAACAGATATTCCTTTATCTTCAAATTTTTCATTGTCGTTTGTTCACAAAGAAAATAGGCACGTACCTGGTTCCTGTTCCTGTTTTACGTTTTTTTTAGTTTCGTCTATAACCTTATTGTATTTAATACGGTTACAAAATGTACAATCACATTTTGAATTCTTATAAAAAATCCTGTTTTAAATTATATCCCACCTAAAATTTATATTCTTTCCCTTAAATAGTTTAAATTTGTTTAATATTGTCGTCAGTGTAGTCGTTAATTAAAAAACTACCTTAATGTTCTATACGCAGGAGTACTTATTATATTATCCAGCTAATGATTTTCGCGTTACATATTCATTAAGATACCGATCACGTATGGAGTATTAGTAGCATCGACGTGTTGGCTTATGTATTTAGCACATGTGCTAGAGGTGTTAGTTTAAGCTACTGTTTGCTTTGGAAATTTAACTTAGATGGTCGAACCAACCTTTGTTGACTTCTACAGGAAATAAGAAGGTGTTGAAGGTGCATGAATGGTAGAAATCAAACCAGCAGACGATATAACCCCTAATTTTCGTCCCAAAACAAAGGAAACCCTTTGTTTTGGAACCATGGAGCCACATGAAGACATACATAAATACTGAAACTTACTGAAACCAGAAGAACCTAAATCCATCATTCAGATTTCTCCTACTTATTATAAATTATACAGCGAATAGAATCTAGTATCATTTGCAAGCACCATGCACAGTAATTGCCGCGACATGCGGGTCGTCGTTGTTTACTTAGTTTTTTTTATACACCTTTTACATGATAGGAAAAATTTCGAAAACTAAATATTATAGGGATCATTTCAATGTAAAATCTGTACGGAGTGGTAATACTATTCTAGTTAGTCCATATAGAACTTTAAAATTATATCTGTTGCAGCCATCTGGTTAAATCAGCCACTCAATTAAAAGGCAAGCCTGTTCATTAAACGCCGGCATTCAATTCAATGCCTAGGTCGATAGTTGATTGAACTTGCATCACTCAACGTTCAACTAGTTGGCTTATTTTGAAGATGGCTGTCGTCTAATCAGGCAGGTGATTTAAATTTAGATCATATTTTTTTCACTGCGTTGCTGGCAGTCTCCAAAACAAATAAGGCGTCAGAAAGATCGCAAAGCAAGCAATATTTTTGAGTTTCTTAAATGTAAAGTGTGATTATTGATAAAAGAAGGTGTGATAACATGGATGTGCCTAATATTACGCCTTTGGCCACAATTTTTTAAGTAATTGAAAAGTTTTACAGTTTTAAATTTTTATTCAAATTATGTTTTTATTAAAGTTGGCCTTATTAAATATATCGAATCTTAAATAATTGGTCTCCTTTTCTTATGTCGAGTAATTATTCTATTAAGTAATTATTCCAAGTCGTCTATATTCAAAGTAACAAAACGGCTATGTGACGTTATATCAAGTCGTTGGATGTTACATTCAACAACTTGGCTGGTGCTGGTTGTTATTAAGCCACTTCATTGAATGCCGGTGTTTAATGACCGTAGCCTTTGAATTGAGTGACTGATTTAACCAGATGGCTGCGACATATCTACGTTAAACGTGCTACCTCTTTACGCGTAGTAGCTGTGACATGCGTGTGATCTACATAATAATGCTCTAGCGTAGACTGCGTGGCTTCCGCTTCTTTAAATTGGTTTTTTATTATCTTTTAAACACTAGGAACGGAATATTCAACAGCTAAATGAAAGAAATATTTAAATCGTTGCTTTCATTCAATACGAAGTTCTTCGTGCAGTCCCGAGTGACAAAAATGGAGCTACGACCGACAATCAAAATGTGAGATCGCTTCCTATCTTGTCTAACGACCATTACGTTAAACGACCTCACTGACCCGTTTCTAATGATGAGTCAGCTCTCATACTTAACTTTTTGTACGCTTGGCTCTGGAAATTTGGTTTGATGACCGAATACGCATAAAACCTATACGATACCTAAGGTTATTTTAACCTTTTTGTGAATTAATTTATACTTAGGTTTTTTTGTTTTTGAAAATGAAATTTATCTTTCATACCCTTAAAATGTTGAACAAAAGATATTTTGTTCCAACCACATCAAGATACATTTTCACCACGTGTATTAAATTGATGATAAAGGTGGGTCTTGGCAACAACAAGCTATATATAATACATAAAACGTTTTGGTGGGATTTTACTACCAGTTTTTTCAGTCATAAATAGCAACATTTATTGCGACCGGTTTCGCAAAAATATACATAAAAAGTATGATCAAGGTTAAATAGACATACGTAAAGCTAGCGTAGTGAAAAACACTGGATCTGTTGAAGAATAATTTTATTAAAATAAACTTTATTTTATGGCGAATATGGTTCATTACAACTATGCATTTGAATAAAAACGTGTTCTAAATGTCATAGGAAGTTTTCTCGTTACCCATTTCACGCAGAAACCGAATTTGTCAAGTTGAAATCTGTTCCGAATTCTCTATAATATGTATAGAGTATAATTTGTATTTATTTTTCACGATATGCAATCGTATTCCTAGTTTGTTTGTTTGATTGCACTTTCAAATATTTGTACTGTGACTTTCCGCATAGCCTCCGCGCTAACGTTATTTAAACATGAGTAACTGTTGGTTCACACTGTTTGGTATTGTTATTACGTACCTCTGCTGCTACGTGCTGTTTATAATAAATACTTAATAAACTATAAAATACAAGGAGATTTTAAATTGCCCTGTCTTCTGCTCGTCTAAATTACTCAAATTGTTCAAATCTGTTTAATTTTAAAGCATCCGTTTAAGGTCTCTGACACTGAAGTCAATACTTCTGGTCATAGTACAGGCACTACTCTAGGTAGATAGACAAAACAGCACCCACTGTAAAACCCAGATTACTCCGTATTTCTGCTGAAACAGTTTTTATGTAAGAGCCTATTCCTGTCGCGAGTATGTGCGATAAAAACACTGTCTTGTCGAAGTCCTTAAAATGTCGTTATGACCATTAGGCAGGGGACTCTGACATCACTCGTTATTATGATGCAATCTCCGATAAAATCGAGTCGCCATTCGATATTTTAAGAAAAGTAATAGGCACTAATTGATGCCATAAAAAGTTTATGTTGCCTTAACTTGGGTAGCCAGAATACTAATAGAAGTAATAGATGATAATGTAATTATTGTAAACGTAATGATCATAAGATGATAAAGTACAATTTCGCCTTATTCTTTGTTCCTTAAACACGTTTTGAAAACGCCATTTTCAAAAGGAAATATTCACGTTTTCGCTCATTTGAACAGTAGTAGATAAGTATATCTACTTGTAATTAAACAGTCTCATCTACTGATACAAAAATTGACCTAAACATATTATGGATCAAGGCCGCCTTACAAATTATCTATGAGTCATGTTATTCAAAAGATAAACGTGGTTGTAAGGAAGAGCCCAAGCAGAACTAAAGAATACAGCACTTTTTGGCGATGATAATTGCTGCTTTGTCCAAGCCGTGTGGAGAGTTTTCTTTGCTTGAGTCTGTTACGAGTGTGAATAAAAAAACATAATATAAAATATTCTGGTTGACTTCAATCTTTAACTACGAGTAGGTATGGGTTGTCTGTTATATTATATAGTTTAATAGGTATGTACCTATATAACTTATATACATACCTCTCACTGGTAGTCTAGGTTATTCCTACGTTGAGAAGCACACAAAATAACGGACTTATTAGTTGTGTCTGCTTTTGAAATGAAATATAACTTCATTAACAAGTATACTTAAAACACAAACCAATAAATACAAAACAATACGTAGGTAATGATTATTTTGATAAGGCCTATAGTATTTTTTTAAACCTAAAGTTCACACGTGCAACCATATCGGTTACACGTGTGATCAATTTTGTTATTCATACTATGCCATGTAGCCATGTAGCCATGTACGTTCAGTAAACATTTTCTAAGTGAAAGAAATGCAAAAAAAGTCAATTTCGTTTAGCTTTATATTTACTTAATAATCTTGCAGATTGCAGATTTACTCGTAGCTTCTTAAAAATGTCACAGATACGTAAAATATCCCAAAATTGATTCAGGTACTCAAATCATTGTCAATGAGTTTTCGTAGTTTGTAAGCTTAGAGCATCAAAGTTACTGACTCAATCTTCAGTAGAGACGGCATAGCGCCTCGCTTCGATACATATTTTTTGTGCCAAATCTGGTGCGGGGGAAGAACGCACACATTTTAATTTTGTCACACATTCACAAATATTCTTTCATCGCTACAGACGCATTCATTTCTAAATAATATTTAGTTGTAGTAGCGATGAATATTATGTCAATTTCACCATCAACACCGACACCGACACACACAGACACAATAGTTGTACAACTTGAAGGCACATTGTGCATGGACGTTGGGACGAGGGGTTCGCCCGTAAAGGCTACTTCTCTCTGACTGGTGTCATACCTGTCATACCTTGATGCTCTAAGTTTGTAAGCCACAGATTTAATGTTGCCCCTTATCTTTTGACGTCGTTATTATCCAATCTCCCCGACCTATTCAGCCTACAATTTCTATGGCAACACCAAGTCAAAAATGTCATTGCCATAGAATTTAAGAAGATAGATTTGCAGATGATGTTCACGAGGTGTCTTTTCGTATAAACCAATAAAGATAAGTGGTTCCATCAAACGATTAAGCAATTACGGACAATTTGTATTCTAATGTAATTAACTTTACTGCTATACGACTTGCTCTAGCTAAGTATATTTTCAAAGATACGATAGCAATAGAATCTGATAAGTTGCAAGTATACACTTCGTTATAGCATCTATTCACAATTTTAATGAGTTCTAGGTTCTAGGAGGTCTAGGCTGTTTTATTAAGTGCATGAATAGGACGCGTTATGTATAATTTATGTGAAGTAAACGAGTTAGGTACTCTGTACGGATCCGGGAAGTCCTAAAATTTTTGGAAACATTTTAGACACACTCAGATCGTTTTTTATTTCATGAATTTATAAGATTAGCGTAATCACTGCTACGCCCTCCAACCAGGTGGTCTGATGACCTAAAAAAGACAGCGGGAAGCCGCTGGATTCAGAAGGCGCAGCACCGGGAGGATTGGCGGACGTTAGGGTAGGCCTACGTCCAGCAGTAGACTACAAAAGGCTGAAAAGAAGAAGAAGAGAAAATAAGAAGAAAGAATTTATCATAAACTGACCGCTTTTACTTGCTAAGCTATATTTATAGTAGGTACGTCAACTAATAAATTAATAACTCTTAATATTCAGAAAATTAAAGTGTTTATACTATTTTAGTTATTCGTTTTTTCTCGAAGATGAATATTCCATATTTAGATATGTATATCTGTATATATAAAAATGAATCCCATTTTCCCTTGGTCACGACATCACGCGTGAACGGCTGGACCGATTTTGCTAATTCTTCTTTTGTTGTGTTTGTTACCGGCAGAAGAAGGTACATATGTAAGAAAACATTAAGGAAATATCACGAAAAATTAGAAAATTTAAAAATACTTAACCATTTTCCAATTCGAATGCAATATTCACATTTAAGACAAGACAACGTCCTTCAAAAATGTGACACCCATGAAATATTCAGAGAGGTAAGCAATGAAAACTTGCAACCATTTTCTAATATTTTGTTTTAATTACGTCACATCAGCAAAATTTCTTAGTGTTTGAAATGCACGATGAACTGTTGCACGGTATTAAAAAATTAAGCGTTGATCATCAGTTGTGGAAAATATTTTGATTTTTTATATGAAAACTCTTGAACTTGCAAAATGTTAGTTACTATTTTTATCGACTTTCATACGTGATACACCGAGTTACAAGTATTGCATGACTGAATACTGTGAAGCTTATCATTAATTGACTGCTTGCTTCTTCTTATTTTTTATGGTTTTAAAAAAGTTACTGAAGTTAATATTAATATAATATTAATATAATAGCAAAATACTTAAAAATACTCTTCATACATTTGTTGTAGGTTTCTGTACAATGTAGGTAGTTTCTCCAAGAAACTAAGCTGGCTAGCTCGGGATTGCTCTCCATAGGTGGAAGTTATCAATATGAGCTACAATAAGACTAGATGCAGTAAGAACAGATCAGCTACCTAATCGTAAGAGGCGAATAAATGTGAACTTCTGGAGTTGTGGGCGGCGATTTGGAGCACCGCGCATGGAGGGCATCAGTATGTTCTACTGGAGATATCGGAGTCCTCTGAACACTCAGGCAGGCCACTGAGGAGGTTTTAGTGCGGTATAAATCCCACATAACCCGGTGTCACCTCTCAATCTGACACGTACCTTGCGATGATTCCGTCCCGAAAACATAAAAGTTATCTCGGCATCTAATCATAAAAGGCGACTAAGTAGAGGCTTTCGGGGGTGTACACGGCTATAGTGGGAGCTCGGACCAACAGCCACGGGTAGAACGACGGCGTGCTCGGCCGCACGACTCCTGGCAGAACTACCTACATTGCTCACCCAAGAGCCCATTTGTAACGCCGCGCCACAGAGTACATCGCCGCGCATGGAAGACATTGGCAGGTTTCGCTGAAAATCCTATTCAGTGGGTTTTAGTGTGGTTGAAATGTTAAATAATTAACTCGCTGTCTCTCTCGGGCGTAGCCTCAGATACCAAAAGAAGGTAGATTTAAGTGAAAATAATTAATTGTTGAATAAAGTTATTAGGTAAATCAGGAGATGGCTCTGCAACACGATACTAGATTTAATCAAAATATTTTTGAGCCTTTAAAAAGTAAAAAACTCCTACGAGAGTGAAATAGGAGGGTGAAGTTTACATGGAATTTTCTCATTTCTGGACCTACTCTATATGTATACACCTACTCTACTTATACTTCTAATAAGTAGAGTAGGTATATACATACGAGTATGTGATTGATTACAATTTAAAATGATTTGTGCAGGTGAAGTGGATAAACTTCCGCATAAAAGGGTAAAAAGGCGGGGTTAAGTAAAATGTATAGAAATTTATCATCTCATTTCTGAACTTCGCAGTATAAACGTTGGTAAATATATAGGGCCTGACTTTCTTATTTCTTAAAAATATGATTGTGACAACCTATATATTTCGTCGGACTAATTTAAAAAGGGGGCTGTTTTTCTCACGGTCAGGTTTATGTGACTTGCCAGCGGGTAAGTGCACCAATTAACTTAGCACCAGCTCCAAAACGAAGTAGGTACTGTAGTAACCTGTTACCTATCTTTTATAGCAGTACTTGCAGACGCAAAACAGATACGTATGTCACAATTATAACGGGGTTAATTAAAACTGAGTCCTGATAACTAAAGAACACGCGGAAGAAGTCGCGGGCAAAACATATCTCTAACTCTATAGAGTTAATAATAATGTATAAAACTGAATTCCTATTTCCCTTGGTCTTGGCCTCACGCGTGAATGGTTAGACCGATTTCGATAATTCTTTTTTGTTGTGTTTGTTATTATCAGGAGAAGGTTCTTATCAATGAAAAAAAATATTAAAGAATACTTAACCACTATATTTTTTTTACAAATTCGATTTCAATATCCATAGTTAAGACAGGAAAACGTCTGTCGGGTCAGCTAGTTAGGTATAAAGCTAATAATTCATAATTTTTTTCGCGTTACATTTAAAAAACCTTTGCTCCTGTTTTTCTTATTATGTTTTAAAAATTATTTATGGGCTATTGTCATCATCTGCCCTGTATTTCGTTCGTATTCAATTTATAATATGTCTTACTAATTTAGACAATTTTAGATCCCATTACAATAAATTCGTCACAGAAGTATGTACTCAAAGTAGGTCGATGCATTAAATTAAGATACGAAGTCGAGAATTAACTCATCCGCCCACCTTCCGCCTACGATCGACAGGTTTTACAATTCATTGGTGTTGTGTTTTTAATTTACCTTATCTATATCGTGGTATCTACTTCTGGTAAACGTTTACCTACTGTAATAAAAACTTTGTGTTTTTTGTGTGACTACTTTAAGCATAAAAAAAACCGGCCAAGTGCGTGTCGGACTCACTATCTATA
The DNA here is from genome assembly GCA_911387765.1 of Pyrgus malvae. Classification (NCBI taxonomy): domain Eukaryota; kingdom Metazoa; phylum Arthropoda; class Insecta; order Lepidoptera; family Hesperiidae; genus Pyrgus; species Pyrgus malvae. The sequence goes on along the minus strand of OU426950.1, from coordinate 26,714,384 downwards.
AAAAATCACATTTATTGTATGGGAGCCCCCTTAAATGTTTATTTCATTCTATTTTTAATATTTGTATAACAATAGCGGCAACAGAAATACATCATTGCCTTTGATTATCCATAGAAATCATTGCATTAATATTGAATGGAAGGTAAATTGTGGTTTACGATTTATGACGTATTAAAAAAACTTCTTACTAGATCTCGTTCAAACCAATTTTCGGTGAAAGTTTGCATCTTAATGTACATCATATATTTTTTTTAGTTTTATCATTGTCTTATTTTAGAAGTTACAGGGGGACACACATTTTACCAGTTAGGAAGTGTCTCTCGCGCAAACTCAGTTTAGAAAAAAATGATAATAGAAACCTCAATATCATTTTTGAAGACAGACACCCCAAACGTATGGGTTTGATGAAAAAAATTTTGAATTTCAGTTCTAAGTATGGGGAATCCTCAAAATTTATTGCTTGTTTCTATTTTTGTGTGAAAATCTTAATATGGTTCACAGAATACATCTACGTACCGAGTTTCTACAGTATAGTTCCTATAGTTTCGGAAAAATGTGACATACGGCCGGACAGACAGACAGACATCACGAATCCATAAGGGTTCCGTTTTTTGCCATTTGGCTACGGAACCCTAATTACGTTATATAATAATAATGATCTCATGGTTTGATCTATCTATTGTTGAAAACCGTACGACAATAATTTCTTAGTTAGTTTTATTTTTTTATTAATTTATTTAACTTCTTCTTATATATAAAATTCTCGTGTCACAATGTTCGTTCCCGTACTCCTCTGAAACGGCTCGACCGATTCTCATGAAATTTTGTGTGCATATCGGGTAGGTCTGAGAATCGGCCAACATCTATTTTTCATCCCCCTAAGTGATAAGGGTGGCCCACCCCAAACATTTGAACGCGGTACGGAGTTCGCGGGGTCAGCTAGTTACATTATAAAATACTAATCCATAAAAACAAAATAGAATAAAACGCTAGTAAAAATGTAGTTATCCACGTTCAGACAGACATAATATACAGACATTGTTTAATGATATGGAGAGCAAACAGGCTGAATTCCATGGGAAACATAATGCCGAAAGGATACAAAGTTACCAAGTCATTCGTTTTAAATCCATAGTAACAAACAGACCTAGTAACTACAGTCACTACAGTCCGGTATAAGCCATTAACTGATCGAAGTCCATTAGTGAGTGGACGAAGGCAACCTGTTAACGGCCTTACGGCCAGTCTCAATTTGCATTTCATGTGCACTTTTATCGCTGCCTATACTGTAACACTATAATATTAATTATGATTATAATTAGTAAGTTACGGCGTAGAGTCAATTAATTGCTTTTCTAATTGCTTAAAAAACTTTTATAAAGGGAAAATTAATGACTGTCGTTCAAAAACATATTATTACAATGTATGTCTCGTGGACTTCAAAGTACGTAAGTAAGTACTTTTATGAATGGAACATTAAACGATAATAAGTACGAATATCGTGTCTGCGTTGGCATATGATGATGGATTTCGGTTTACACTCTCTTCACTTATAAAAATACCTGGACTTAGTAGTATGGTTAACTCGTTTAGTGTCAGTCAAATACCTACTGAAAATCGTAAAATCCACACTTTACCGACGCATCAAGCTTGGGACAACTTTAAAATTACAGTTGCAAAACTTGTCTGCATCAATTCAATTCCTTATTGTGATATAGGTAAGGTGTATATCATATCACACGTATTGTACCATATTAGAATACGTAAGGTTGTAGCTGGTTGCTTCGTTCATGCAATAGACATTCGAAGGCCGCGTAAGGTAAAATCGGCTTAGGGGAAATATATTCTACTGCTCGGCGACACGTTATTTCAGTGCGGATTCGAGTAGGTGTAACCAATATTCAAATATACGAACGAATATTCAAATATACGAACGAATAGGTAATAGACGAACGAAAGATGTGTCGAAGAATAATGTATCAAACTAACTGTATAAAGAATGGATCAGAAACATATTTTAAATACTTAATGCTTAAAAACGTAATAAAAATCTTTGTGTGATCTCGCCAGCTTTCGCATCATGAAAATGCATTTGTGTGATTAGTGACAGCGCGCCAACTTTCAGTTAAGAATTAGGTACCTACTTGTTAAAGAATATCTGCGATACGTAAACGTATTTAAAGTTAAATAAAAGATTGCAGTCGAATTGAGAACAAGAGAGCTCCTTTTTATGGAGGCGGTTCATAAGTATTTAAAATACTGAATCAAACTTACATTTATTTCAATCATGCAATTTAATAGTAAAAATATACATTTTTTATAATATAAAAATGTAATAATGAACATAAAATATTATATAACAATAATGTACCACTAGACCCTAAAGTAATCAAAACTTTAGTGTATTCAATAAAATTATTTCTAATTTCTTATATTTTTATTTGGGAATATTGTTAACATTTTTACCCTTATTATACACATATACATTTTTACCCGTCAGTTGTGTCTGTCCCGATTACGAGATATGCGTTTCTTCGAAGCTATCAACCAAAAAGGCCCATTTCGCAATTCAGCTCAATGGTTTAAAAGCCCCAAACTCGCGGGCAATTTAGAGGCAGAGACGCAAAATTTAAAAAAAGCAGCATTTACGGATAACGATGCGCTTTTAAAACGAAATATTGCTGTATTTTTTTATAAATAGATTGTCTGTAATAAATAGAATATTTATTTACAGGTCCTAGATATTTTTCACTTGATTCATCTATAACAACCATTCGGATTCATAACAAGGTACCTTGGTAAAGTAGTGAAATAGTCCTAAAATTGAAAGAAACTTTAATGAGAGTTTCAAGGTACCTTGGTAAAGTAGTGAAATAGTCCTAAAATTGAAAGAAACTTTAATGAGAGTTTCATTAAAGGTTCTTGTCTTATTTCTCGAACAGTATTAGTCTATAAGCCTTAAAACACTAGAATCTTTTGTATATTATTTATTATATAAAAGCAAATCGTGAAGGGCGGATTAAATTGGACAATAAACTTAACCGCCGCATCGTTTTCTGTATAATTCATGCGCATTAGCCATAAAGAGCTTGGAACATGCAATCCTTTGTTTACTTATTTTCCGATAAGTAGTCTCGTGACCAAACCATGAGCTAAAATTAACCAGATCGATTTAGTATACGCTTACTTAGTTTGCGACAGACAGAAAAAAAGAAAATCCATACTCCTTACTATTATAAAATAATCTCTCCCAAGCTGCCGGGTACCTTTTGAAGGTTCCAGATACTAAATAAAAGGTACACTGTGTTTTCTGTTCCTAGATCATGTTGGACAAAGAAAGTTACGTAAATTGTTAGAAATTTTTATTTAAAAGTCTTCGACATTAATAAAAACTTTTACTTATGTTTACTATTGATTTTTTTATTCAGACCTCAATAAGAAGTAGTGCCAAGATTGTTTACCACAAACACGTACCTATCTTTTTTTTCTCGTGGGGAAATCCATCATGGATACCCCTCTGTTACGAGGGCAACAGAGAGGTAATGCCGGACTCCAACCGGCTTACAATACAATACAATACAATACAATACAAAAATTCTTTATTGCACACCAGATTTTATACAATGAGATAACATTAAATTAAACATTAATTTACTTACGTGTATGCAATAGGCGGCCTTATCGCTCAGGCAGCGATCTCTTCCAGGCAACCTATTCTTGGAAAAATAGCAATGGACAGAGGGGAAGAAAAAGGGTAGGGTGTGCAAACTTTAAGTAAGATAAATTGACTACTAGAACAGAAAAAGAACAACACTAAACAACGTCGCACAGTTAAACAGTAATAATAATAATAATAAGTAAGTAAAGTAGAATTAAAAGTACAGCATTACTGTTTATAGACAGTTCATGATAAGGAAGGAAAGGGAACTCAAAGATTTAAATAGTACGCTTTTAATTTAACTTTAAAGGAGTCAAGGGATTTTGCACGCCTAATATCCACTGGGAGATTGTTCCACAGGTGAATAGCGGAGGCTGTAAAAGATTTGCCATAGAAATTAGAAGAATGAACAGGAGTTTTAAGTGTGAGGTTATCAGCTGAACGAAGTTGAAAGTTATGTGTAAGGTGGAGAAACTGAAAACGGTTTTTAAGATATAGGGGAGTGACTGGGTTGAATAGTACACAGTATAAAGAGGCGAGAATATGTGTATTCCGGCGAAGTCGGATTGGGAGCCACTTGAGCTTTGTACGGTATTCGGATATATGGTCATATTTGCGAAGGCCAAATATGAATCTAATGCACAAATTAAACCGGCTTAAACCCCACGGTTTCCTCAGCACACTTTCTGTGAGGCTCACGGGTACGCTCTCGCATTCTTCCGCGACCTCATCAGCTTAACATGTAACTATCTTAGAATAATATAATCAGACTAGCCGCATCCAGTTGTAGATTCAGGTCGATGAACCGACTTGGCATGCCTTTTCATATCTGAGCTTGCCATTAATATAATTCATTGATAAGCCTGTTTGAGGTACTTAACTGTTGTTTAAAGTGCGCGCGTTTACCTAAGCTTAGAGAACAAAACATGTTTAATTTGGTTATTTTGAAATAACGTGCTGTCAGCTACATCGAGATTGAATATGTTTATGTGTGTGTGATAATAGCAGTGGATATGCATCTCGGTAACCTGAAGTAAAGTGGTGGTGGTAGAAAGGGCTTAGCATTATTTTCCTCGAAAATGCCCAATTCCATTCGGTCATCCGTGGACTTATAAATTAAAATACCTGGACGACCGAGCGTTGCTCGGATAAAAATAATTTATTTTTTTGGCTAAGTTTCAAACGAAACACTCATTTGCAGTGTTACTTAACAACGCCATCTGAAATAGCCCGATAAAAAATTTCAAAAATAAGTAAACGCAATTTGGTTTTGATTGAGGTTTGAACCTGGCTCTCTAGTTGCGCAGTCAGCCCACGTAACCATTTGGCCAAGGAAGCTATATTATTTAGATTTAGTGAACGAAATTTTTAGAGCTCTTTCAAATCGACATTGTCATTTCTTTGAACGTCGAATGGCGTTTGACGGCGTTCTGCGCCACAATATTATTAATATTCTCCAATATATGTCAGGAAGAGTCGTATTTTTTAGTTTATTTTTAAGTTGATTATCGCTGAAAATATTTTTTTATAATTTAAAATTTCTAAAAATAAAACCTAGCTGGATCGATTTATCACCCCCGAAACCAGGCTACTAAATTTCATCAAAATCATTGAAGCCGTTTCCGAGATTCAAAAAATATATTTAAGTAGATATATTCAAGAATTGCTCGTTTACAGGTATTAGATTAATGCTTCACGAGGCCGTCTAAACATATCTAACATCTTTCTTCATTATTCACGTCCCAAAATTAAAGGGACTGCCATTTGTGATTTTTTGTTGCATGCTGAGAATAGCACTACATTTGTCAAGGATATCGGAACCATAATTCGCAACTCGAAAATGGACAGTGCATTGGACTGCAGCTTAAATCATATGTCTCAACTAGCGTTGTAGAATTTTTCTAAAATAAGAGTAGCCAAAGTTACTCCTCATTACATCAGCTAACTGCCAGTCAAAGTCTCGTCCAAATCGGTTTAGCAGTTTCAGAAATTAGCCGGAACAAACAGACAGACAGACAGATAGATAAAAATTGTAAAAAATGTTATTTTGGTATATGTACCGTATAAACATTCATATGAATGTGATAAAAAGCGGTTATTTGAATATTACAATTTTATTTATTTGCATAGATTCGAGGACTTTAAACGTATTTGATGATGATCTGTTATTTCAATAAGTTTACTGAATATGTATGTACACAAATCTATATCTATAGGAACTATAAAAAAGACTTCATCAACAGCTGTTCTCGTTAAAAGAATGTCAACATCTCATTTTTCATTCATGTTCAAATAGGCCCCAAAACAATGGACTGTGAAGCCGAAGTTAAAAACAAAGGCTTCGAGAGCTCTTCTGTTTTTATGAAAAATGTTCTTTCAAAGGCCGAGAGGGGCGGCCGGCAGCTTTTCCAATAAAACACAATATAAGATTGCAGATAATTTTCGACATTATGAGGTCTGTATAAAAAAATATACTGTTACGCGCTATGGGTAATGAAAATGCCGTTGGTAACGTAGAAGGCGTTTATTGTCAGCTTCCACAAAAATCCACTTGACAGAGTCCAAATCACAATGCACAATCACTATAGTCCAATATCTTCGCTTAAGTCGTCGAAATAATTCTTCCTTGTCGCTTGGTAGAGATCGCTTCGATTTCACTTCCGGAAATAAACTGCCCAGTCGCGGCTCGGCGCGTGCCTTATATACGGCCACCCATGGTTCTCTAGAAATTTCCCGAACCACCAAATACAATAGACCCGTCCCGAACCTTCCTTTATGTTATTACGCACCTATGTACAGCTTATGTAGTCATAAACAATAGCCGCGACCCGCGATGTAAACAACCTATACATGTACGCTATAAATAGGTATGTACTCGCCGCGGACCCCGAATTTGTTTACTGGTAGAAATCGATGTTTTTCTTATGACCGATTTTTCGAGAACTTTCTTCACTGTTCGATAGTAGACCTAATACCTGTTTATGCGTTTTTGGGGTTTTGCTGTACGACGCTTTGTTCTCGAGATATAGGTACTCAAAGTCGTAACATTACCCCCTCCTTAGTCATGCTCGTCCCGAGCATGATTCTTGCCGTGGTATTTTGCTAGTCGGTCTACATGTACTACTTTTAGCTTGCCGCGGGGACCCTTCTTAATCCGGTAAGTGATGTCGTTAATCTTTGTGACAACAGTGTAAGGTCCTTCCCAGCGAGGTTGCAATTTCGGGGACTTCCCCTTTTTCCTCTGCGGATTGTGAAACCACACTAGAGCTCCTTCTTCAAATCCCTTGGAATTGGCTTTCCTGTCGTATCGGGTTTTCATGCTTGTACTGGTTTTCAAGCTGTTCTCCCGAACCATCTTGTGTACCTCATTTAGCTGGTATTGAAGATCACTCACGTACTCCGTCACAATCTTGGGACCATCCGGTGGAGTTCCAGTAATGGCGTCTATCGGAAGCCTCATTTCTCTTCCAAAGTTTACCTTTGCTGGCGTAAATCCTGTACTGTCGTGGATTGCCGAACGATACGACATAAGGAACAGAGGTATGTATTGGTCCCAATCTTTTTGATGTTCATCCACTACCTTAGCCAAGTGATTTTCTAACGTTTGGTTGAATCTCTCGACCATACCGTCTGACTGTGGGTGAGCAGGAGTCGTGCGCGTCTTATGCATGCCCAGCAAACTACACATTTCTTGGAATAGTCCCGACTCGAAATTACGTCCTTGGTCCGAATGGATTTCCATAGGTACACCATATCGGCAGACTACTTCTTGCACGAGCTTTTTAGCCACGGTGTGTGCTTCTTGATTGGGAGTGGCAAACACTTCAGGCCACTTAGTGAAATAGTCCTGCACAACTACGATGTATCGGTTTCCATCTTCCGTTACTGGAAATGGCCCAGCCACGTCAATAGCTATACGCTCCCAAGGTGCCCCAACGTTATACAACTTTAATTTGCCTTTACTTCTTGTTTGGGGACCTCTGACTGAAGCGCAAGCTGTACATTTTCGGCACCAGTCTTCCACATCTTCGCGACAATGTACCCAATAGAATCTTTTTCGCAGCTTTACTAGTGTTTTCTTCACGCCAAGGTGCCCACCAGAAGTTCCATCATGAATGTGCCTTAGGACGGACGACACCATACTTCTTGGTACTACGATCTGTAGGGTTACTTCCTTTCCGGTGTTAGACTCCCATCTTCTATGTAAGACATCATTTTCCAAGACTAAGCTGTCCCATTGAGCCCAATAGCTTTTAGTGACTGGGCTACATGCTGACACATCATTCCAGCTGGGTTTGTTCTCACTCCGCTTCCAGTCCAGTATTAACCGTAAATCATCATCCTCTTCTTGAGCCTTCTTCATGTTTTCGTTAGTCCATTCATCGTCGTAACCTTGCGTCCTTATTAATTTCACATGTCCGGTGGTTTCTTGTTTCTGACAGTCGGCACTGCTATGTCCTTTTCTACCTAAGGATACTCCATTAGCACCTTCTGTTTGAACTGCAGCCTCTCGCGTCATGGGTCGTTGATGCTGGTATATCTTAGGCCTCTCTTTGTTGTAAGTTCGCGTGTCCTTCCCGCAATCCTTGCCCCCACGTCGCTCCCCGGTGTCGCCATTCCTGCACCTCCCAGTATCGCGCCAGGACTCAACTGCCTGCTTTCGCAAACGCTCTTCTATCGCGCGGTCCTTTGACTCCGTATCCACGGGCTTGGCGGCACCGAACACCTTCTCTGCTGAGGCAGGTTTGCGTTCCATCTTTTCAGCATGGGTCCCGTAGTAAGAAACCCATCTTCTTTCTTTCTTTGGACACTCCAAGCGAATATGCCCCTTTTCGCCGCAACCGTAGCAAGTGGGCCCATAACGTGGTTTCTTTTCCTCCGTTACCACTTCCCTTACTTTATGGTACCTTGTATCTTGTCTCACGGCTTCGACTTCCAGGGCATGGGCCAAAGCACTCTTCAGAGTCTGGTGATGGCCCAAACGCACAGCAGCCCTGACCTCTAGGTCTCGTATCCCGTCGACAAATGCCTGCAGTAAGTACACTTCTATGTTCCCTGGTGTCGAAGAGTAGGCACGCCTTACAAGTCTTTCAACCTCTGTTGCCCACTGCTGGAGGCTCTCGTTGGGCTTCTGTGTTCTCTCTCGAAGCTGAGCTCGGTACACATACTCGAGGTGTTTCTCGCCATAGCGAGTTTCTAACGCTTCCATTAGAGTTTCCAGAGTCCTGCCTTCCTTTGGTAGGTTTTCGATTGTCATTAAGGCGTCCCCTCTTAAGGCCAGGGTTAAAGCGGTAAAGGAGTAATCCTTTCCCCAGGCATTTGCTTTAGCGAGAGTCTCGAACTGGTATCTGAAAGCCGCCCAGGAAGAACTTCCATCGAAGTGTGGAAGGTCGAGTCTAGCCGATGTCGCAGGAGATGCTACTATCGGTTCTCGTATCTTCAGTTTCACGACCTCCTTGCTTAATTCTTCAACGCGCTCTTCCAGGTGGTCAGTTCTGAGCGTAACTCCCTTAACCTCATGCTCCACTACTTTAAGTTTCTCGCCAAGGCCAGTAAGTCCACTGTCGATTTTCTCTATGATCTCTCGACGGCTGGCCTCTTGTTCGCGGCGGCTGGCTTCCTGACTGGCCTGGATCTGTTCCTGGATCTCGCGGCGGCTGGCTTCCTGTTCGCGGCGGTTGGCTTTTAGTTCAGCTTGCATCTTTTCCTGCATACCGTGTATTGCGGACAGTATCGCTGTCATATCCATTGCAGAAGCCGGTGCTGCGGTTGCCTCTGACGACGACCCCGGCGCAGCGGTCTCGTCCTCCCCTTCAGCCGCAAGTTGTCGCGCAGCATCCATACCGACCTGTCTCCTGGTCCTCGGAGTGCGCCCCTCTTCGTCTCGTTGTACTAACGGCATCCCACTTCTGACACCAATTGTTACGCGCTATGGGTAATGAAAATGCCGTTGGTAACGTAGAAGGCGTTTATTGTCAGCTTCCACAAAAATCCACTTGACAGAGTCCAAATCACAATGCACAATCACTATAGTCCAATATCTTCGCTTAAGTCGTCGAAATAATTCTTCCTTGTCGCTTGGTAGAGATCGCTTCGATTTCACTTCCGGAAATAAACTGCCCAGTCGCGGCTCGGCGCGTGCCTTATATACGGCCACCCATGGTTCTCTAGAAATTTCCCGAACCACCAAATACAATAGACCCGTCCCGAACCTTCCTTTATGTTATTACGCACCTATGTACAGCTTATGTAGTCATAAACAATAGCCGCGACCCGCGATGTAAACAACCTATACATGTACGCTATAAATAGGTATGTACTCGCCGCGGACCCCGAATTTGTTTACTGGTAGAAATCGATGTTTTTCTTATGACCGATTTTTCGAGAACTTTCTTCACTGTTCGATAGTAGACCTAATACCTGTTTATGCGTTTTTGGGGTTTTGCTGTACGACGCTTTGTTCTCGAGATATAGGTACTCAAAGTCGTAACAATACTAAATACTAAAAAAAGGTCAATATAAGAAAGTTGCCAGTACAGCAAAAGATAGAATTTAAGAAAACTGAGAAACTTTAACGTAACTTTCAAGAATGTTAAAAGTTTTGAGTAGTATGGTATTTTATGAATCAACATTTAATTAATATGAACTATAAATACATATATCTAGAATCAGCAAGAAAACATTCAAATACGTAGTTGTTTTGGTGTCGCTGTAATTTATTTTAGAGGCATGGGCAATAAAAAAACCGGCCAAGTGCAAGTCGGACTCACGCACGTAGGATTCCGTACCATTAGTCCCTGTAGCTTCGGGATTAAGAATAGAGCTATGGTATCCCCTGCCTGATCGTAAGAGGCGACTAAAAGGGGGCTTCTGGTGATGCGGACGGTGAGAGTGGGAGCTTGACCCGTCCAGCTAGCAGCCCCGGGAGGGACGCCGGTGTATGCGTGGCCGCATGCCGCCGTGAACACCTGAAGGTGCAGGAGAGCACATCTGCTCTCCCGAAGATGGGCCCGTTCTGGGGCGCCGCGCGTGGAGGACACCGGTGCGTTCCTATGGAGATCCCGGAGTCCTCACAAACGCAGAGGCAGGCCACCGAGGGGGTTTTAGTGCGGTCAAATCCTACATAACCCGGTATCCTCTCCCAAGGTGTCGGGTACCTTTTGAAGGTTCCCTCCCCCCCCCCCACACCAAAAAAAAAGGGATCCGTACCATTATCTTAAAAAAACAAGTTTATTGTATGGGTGCCCCCTTAAATATTTGTTTTATTCTATTTTTTAGTATTTGTTGTTATAGCGGCAACAGAAATACATCTGTGAAAGTTTCTAATGTCTTGCCATCGCGGTTCAGGATATACAGCCTGATGACAGACAGACGGACAGGCGGAGAGCGGAGGCTTAGTATTATGATATTAGGCCTTCGGGTAGGGAACCCTAAAAACACAATGCCATTTTTGTAGGTCGTTGGTAAATATGAGTGAGCCTTAGTACACACGAAGACAAAGGCTATGTTGCAGACAGAGGCCATTGACTTACCGTTAGTCGTTTCCGTTCCAACTACAGAGTTCATTACAGCCAGACCTTATAACAATAGTTACCGAACGGAAATTGTCAATTGACTCATCAATGGCAGGAAAGGTTACATCGATGGACCTGTAACGGATAAGACCCAAAATTTGATTAATTGATATGAATATTACAGGATCCGCAATAATAATTACAAAATCCTTTCTATACTAACAGTCGTATTCAAGAAGCATACTTGATTAAGTAAGCAGACAACGCTATGCAAAGAGCGCTATTTGACGTGCGTTCGTTATGTCAAGTCATCGATTCATGTCGATTTTGACAAACGCATTGTAGCAGGCTTCACTCAAGTATCGTCTATGAATACGTTTAGATGACCCTAGATGAGTTGGCGAGCACTTTGCGACCTCATAGTATTGTTTATGAATACTGGCGTTAGTCCGTTACGCTACTGTTCTATTATACGTTGATCACATAGAGCGGTTTCAGACCAGCGTATTTTACGCTGTTTTGTTTGTTTTTAACACGCTTTTATTAACTTGACCTGTATGTATGTATGTATGTATGTAACGGAATCTTTTAACTTCATTTTGACTTACTTCTGGGAGTCTGATTAACTTGAAAATTTGCACAGGGGTCACGGGCCGATGACAATACAATAATCTCATAACTTTATATTAAAGCCCTAACTAGGATCATCAGGATTTAAAAAAATATACGAGGGGCGGCTGATAAGTTCGCGGCCTAAGGTACTTGTAATATTATATTAATACTTCGCCAGTAGTCAAAATGTTTTAATTTAGTCAATTTAATGTAATTTACCTACTAAATGTACTAAATGTAAATGTTAAATATGTTTATTTTAATTATTTACTGGTTTGAAGGAAGATATAACATTTATTCCTTAAATTACGATGTACCTGATAATATACAAACACACCACATAAACATACATAAAAAAACTATATATACTTTGTTATTATATAGACGAAAAATCAAACTGCGCTAGTCACCTATTGTATTTTGAATAGCGAGGCCGTTACTGCAAAACTTGGCACTGCTTCCCAACATTGCCAAGTTTTGGAGCACTAAAAACTAGTTCGGGGATCATGAAGAGCGCTTCATTACAACGGGATATTGGGGTCAGGGGGTGTTTTACTTTTTCACAAAATTATTTGTTTTTTTAAGTCGAAGAGTTCATGATCATGATAATTTTACCTTGCTCTCCTTTATCAAAACCTTCACCATCCCAAGTAACTTCTTTTCAAGACGAAGCTTACGTCCACACCATCTTTTTTTTTTATGTCCCACTGCTGGGCACAGGTCTCCTACTCACAAGTGACAGGGATTTTAGGCCATAGTCCACCACGCTGGCCAAGTGCGGATTGGTGGACGTCATGCTTTCGAGAAATTATGAATTTCTCTCAGGCATGCACGGCGATGGGGAACATAATCAATTAAATATCACGATATTTTCCATCACCGTGGAGCAGCGATAAATGCGCACATTACAAATTTCTTTGTCAGAGGTGCGCGCCGAGGATTTGAACCCGGGATCGGTCGCGTCGATGACCGCGGTTTCTTACCACTCGACGCTCACCCATCACACACACCACACCATCTACTGGATTACATCTCTAAAATACTCGTAATTATAATTCTAATATTATCTTTTTATCGTTAAGTGTTGTTCATAAACTTGTTCACACAATATTCTGTTTATAAGTATATATTACGTTGTTAATGATTTCAAAAAAAAAACCTTTAATTAAAAGTTTTAAAAAGCACACAAAAGACATTAGCTATGACTTTGTGTACATAAATAGTTTAATAAATAAAATATCGTACTAATAAATCTGTTCTGCAGTCTAAAGCTCCTAAAGCCAGGCCAACTGAAAAAGACAAAGAGCTATAAACGTCCCAAAAATAGAACTCCAAAAATTAATTAAAAACCCGTTTATATTTTTGTTTCCTTATGTTAATTACTTATTGTACGTTGTTATATAAAATCAAAACTATATTACACAAAATCATATATATAAGTATATAATATATTAGTATTTCGACTTTACCATAATTATCAGCAGTTCTAACACTAAATAATTTCGCTGTCCTAATCTACCGCCTATTAAATCATCATTGATTCACTTGAAAAGTTATTTCTTACTATAATGATTCCTTTCTTAAATAGCAGTTCTCTCAAATTGGTAATACCACACAATAGCATTGTCGTAATAAAAACGATCTATTGTCTTATACTCACAATCCTCCACTTTATTGTTCGTTTGTTTGTCTGTAATCTTTGCGTTTGCTAAGGCGCTTCTCACACGGAGCAACTTTAGTTGCGGTAACTGTAAACTTTTTTAGAGTTTCCTATAAAAGTTGCCAGTTGCAACAACTAAAAAGTCCGGTTTACGGTTGTCGCAACTTTATAGCAACCGGTAAGCAACTTTCAGAGCTGAGTTGGAAGTCGTCGAATGACTTCCAACTCATCAACTTCTGTGTTGCGATTGCCTGTTGGGGAAACCTGCAACTTTACATATCCTATACAAATTCGACACTAGACGTGTTGCGATTGCCAGGTGGGGAAACGAGCAACTTACAAACTCGATAGTTGCTAGTTGCGGCAACTAGAAACAGTTGCTGATCACTCAAACTCAAACTGCCAACTCGAGTTGCTACGTGTGCGTAGCTCCATTGAGATATACATATTATGTAAACAGCTAGTTTTCAGTTGTCAGTTGCTGCAACAATTGCTCCGTGTGTAAAGCGCCTAAGACAGGAATGAGGTCATGATGTACGACATTGTGTGGTCTGTGCAATAATCTTGTGTTTGAGCTTTTTATTAAACCTACAATGTTACTTCTAGCTTGACGTAGGTGGGCACAATGTGCGATTTCAGTATAAATGTTTTCGTTTGTTCAGGGCAAATGCATTAGCAAAGGTTTGCACCGATCCTCACTTTCCATAACAGTTTAAGACATATTATTATATTAATATTCATGAAGCGCATGGCCCGGCGGCTAGCGTAGGATGGAAGCGATCTATGCAGCTAAACCAAACGGGCGCGGTCGTGTGTGAGATAGGTGACCGTTTCCGTGCTTCGGAGAGAACGTTATGCAGTTGGTCTCGGTTGTTATCGATAGTTAGCAGTCGTTAAACCTTGTCGGAGGCCTGATGGGCGGTTTGAAAAATGTCCGTTAATAGGTTGGTCACACTAACCCGCATCTCCAGCTTGGTGGAGTATGCTCCAGGCCAGTAATGGAGAGAGACCCGTGCCCAGCAGTGGGACGCAAAAAAGATTTGCAGTCATTAATATTCGTACTTCAAAAGTGAGATTTTGTTTTGTGTAAGTTCGTCCAATGTTTGAACACTAGTACTAAAATCTATTAATTCTTTTTAAATTTTATCCAAGTAACGCATTAAAGCGGAAGTCATGAGAAATGCACAACGCGGACTGATTTCCAGACGTTATTATCAGGCGCCAAGGAAATGCTCACGAAGCCCTTGCGTTCAAGTTTAAAGTAATAAAGCGAACAATAATAGATAGATTACTATTCACAATATACACATTTTACACAAAATACTCAAGTAAACTGCTTAAGTTTTAGTGTTTCAAAATATTTATAAAATTGTAAACTCTCGGAAGCTTAAACTTAATGCTTTATTATAATAAAACATCACACGAAAAAATATTTTATATTGTCCAAACTAGAACAAAATATGAATGATAATTTCTAAAAATGCAATAGAGCTTTACCCTTGTGGTTCTGTGAATAGACTTTTACTGAGTTACAATCTTCATTGTCTCCATACGTTACGCAATGGACGAGGGGCACAAAGGCTACGGACGAACCCGGCCGATCGACCAACATAATCCCGTGACCCACTTCCGTGGGTCGTCGACCGCGTGACGTCACACATCCCACCCCCACCCGTCACGTCACCCCGGGGGTGTAGCTGCTCGAGGTCACATGTTCGCCGAGCCCCGACCGGTGCGGACGTGCGTTCCCAAATCAAATAATTGAGTTGTGAATTTGTGAACCTTCTTCGACAGGAATGACTATCATAGGTATGGATGATGTAACTTTTTTCTGCTTTAGGGGGTAGATAATTTTAACGGTTTGAACATTTTTGTAGTTTGTAGTGTAATTTTGACGAGTCCTTCGAAAGCTGTAAAATTAACTTGTCTAAATTACTTTATCAGGTCCGTTTAAACTTTGTTTTCGTAGTTTCAAAAAATATAGCCATGCCTTTTAAGTTTTCAGGGCTTTATAAAAATTTGGATGAAAATGTAAATCTATACGCATAAGTGAAATTATATACAACAAAAAAATTAAGGAGATGTAAAAACGTATTATATAACAACATTTAAATTGTAACGAGCACTAAAAACACATTTAATTGCCACGGTAGTTAAATATTGACATTTTCTTCGTGGCAACGTAAGGAAAACTGCCTGGCCTTCGTTCCGCCAACGGTTATACTTGTTAAATATTCGCCCTAAAAGCAAATTGCCCTCCAATTTATATTCATGTACTTAACCTTGAGATTTATGAACACCCATTCAATACAATAGGAGCACGTAATGTCTCCGATTCTTTTTTATAGCTCTGACAAACGAAGATATCTTTGTGGAATGCCTTATTGAAATTCTAAGGCGTAGTAAAACCAACGTAATTAGGCAGGTCGGTACCATTAAAGACCTTTACCATTATAGCCTTTGAATTACCAGTTATATGGCTGTTATTGCCTTTAATTCTGATTGTGAGAAGTTTTATATCTTGGAGTAAAAAAGTATTAGGTAATATCACGTGTCTTACAAAATTAATAAACATTTGCTAAAACCATACGTCATCCAGCCACTTTTTGCTCTAAAGTATTTTGCCAATAAATGAATTACTTTAGCCATTTCAAAATTATTACTTTTGTATACTATCATGCTTTTTACTGAAAATGTAAAAGATTTTACACGTGACGAAAGAAAATCGTATGTTTCCAGCGCCACGTTTTAGCGCTTAAGTAAAAAATGACCTACGACATCAGAATGTCTACGCTTGCATGCTGTAATTAGGTACGACCCACCTCCTTTTTAGGGTTCCGTAGCCAAAATGGCAAAAAAACGGAACTCTTATAGATTCGTCATGTCTGTCTGTCTGTCTGTCCGTCCGTATGTCACAGCCAATTCAATCCAAAACTATTAGGACTTCAAAGTTGAAACTTGGTAGGTAGATGTAATCCCTGAACCGCTTTACGATTTTTATACAAAAATAAAAAAATATTAATAAGGGGGGGCTCTCCATACATGGAACTCAAACAAAAAAAAATTTTTCGTCAAACCTATTCGTGTAGGGTGTCTATAGATAGGTCTTTTAAAATGACATTTAGGTTCCTAAAATCATTTTTTCTCAAAGTTAATCGTTTGAAAGATAGACAATTCCAAAGTGGTAAAATGTGGGGGGCACACACACACCCCCTCTAACTTTTAAAGTAGGAAAGTGAAAAATCTATCAAAAATATATGTTGTAGATCTCAATAAAAACTTTCAACGAAAATTGGTTCGAACGAGATATAGTACGCAGTTTTTGAGATATAGTAAATTTTTAAAAACCGCAAATATAACTTTGTCGTTGATACAAACACTATTAAAAACAAAGTTATTTTTGCTGACGAAATATAATAATGCTTACTACTACGGAATCCTTCATGGGCGAGTCCGACTCGCACTTGGCCACTTTTTTTATCTATATCTCATAGCTCAGATTTTTTTTATTTGTCGAGTTGACATATAATTTATCATTCTCATAACTACTAGTAAATACCTTTGCTTTGCTCAATAAGTTTTGGTTTTATTTTTATGTCTTGCATGCTCATTGTTGGCGAATAAACATTCCACTACCAATCAATGTAATAAATACATAATCATTTCAGTAAGTAAATAAAATGGTCTAAGTGCGCAGTTGGCTTTTTATAAAGATATAAAAATACTTAAACAAGAAATAGAAAATGTTTTCTAGACCGCTAACCACAATATACGCTCTTATTTTTCACGGAAACAACTCATTCTCAATCATTTCTCCATCTTATTTACCTACATTACTGTTTAATGAAAGGGAGATTGCATCGCACGTCATACGTCGTGTCCCAGTTATAGGGTTGCGTGAAACTGAATTATATTCCTATTTCACTTGTGCAAGTTGTAACGCTTCCAGTGGATGCTAAAATGAACCCACAACGTTCAAACGTAAGAGGCAATTTCGCTCTGAGATGGAACACCGTAATACAGTAGGTGTAAGCTTCATTCTGCAAAGTTATGACGTGGTATACGTCATGAATGTCATGATGAATGATGTATTAGGCAATACCTTGAAGAAGTTTAATGTTCTTGAAATTAAGTTGTTACTAGAACAACGTTGAAGTCTTTAGATCTTAAGTCAAGTTACCCAATTTCGTAGTTTTAAGAGGCCGTATACGAAATTTTGCCGAATTCGCTGCTTTAGCTCATTTTATGCAGGAGATTTTGCAGTTAAAATACAATATTTCCATAAGTATTACAATATTACTGATCATTTCAATAATAAACTATTTAATGAGCCACTTTTTAATTTTTATTTCGTTATTTTGCTTAATAGACCTGAAGCCGGTGATAGTTTTGTAAATATTACTGTATATCACATATTTCTGGATCATTTTAAAGTCTAAACAGATCGAAATAAATGCCATGTATTGCTGTAAAAATTACATAAATAATGTATTGGCCACTTTTTGCCACTCTCATACAAAAAATATTAGTAAAAAAACATTGAACTTAGGCAATTTTGAGAGAAAATGGCAATCGCATTAGATTTCGGCAAAATGGAATAATCTTTCGTAAAATTTATTTGACATAAATACTCTTCAGTTTATAATCAATCCGTTTCCTGAAAAAAAATCTTATTAATACATAATGATGATTCGGCATTAAACATCTTTTAAAGTAACCTAAATCTCGCATTATAATTCTTGACGCAAGCTATAAAAGTGTCTATTGTATTAGATTATTAATGAAATGAAAAGTTATATTGTGCAATGATACTTGTAGAAGTACTGTAATTTATCTGCAAAATCTCATGTGTTAAATCGGGTAAATAAGCAAAATCGGCAAAATTTCGTATACGGCCCCTTAAATGCTCCCACTAATATTTCTACGATACTATTTTCTAAAAATTTACTCAAAGATCGAGCACTTTATATTGTTGCACTATGATTTAAAATGTTCACAAACTGTGTTTGTCCTTTATTGACTCTATAGTCTTTAAATGACAGAATCAAAGACCAAAACAGAAACACATTTGACCAGATACTTAATAGTGCATCGTGTCCTGGGGCTTAATAGTCCATCCTTGTGTAAGGACCATTGGCTTAACTTGATAAAGGCACGAGTAAAAAGTTATGAAGGCACTTCAGTGGACGGACACAACCTTTCTTTACGTTTGGCATCGAAATATTATGACAGCATTTTGTTAATTACGAAGTGGTCTCTCGCCGCTACAAAAGATAAAAAGATTCCATTGCCTTTAAGTAAAACAATTGAAAAACAATGCCTTTCTGCTACAGTAGCATTTCCAATAAAGCAAAAAGAGCAAAGCGTTTTGCTGAATGCGATTTCTTATAGCATCATTACCAGTGAATAGAGATTGAAACAAAAGCTGGACTGAAGCTTCTGAACTGCGCAGTAACATTAAGCTGATGAGGTACATTTTAAAAACTCTTCGTAATGTATTATTTCTGTCTTTGTATGGATCACGATTTAGTGAAAAAGGTCTATGTTGAATTTAATATTTGACGACTTAAACGTATGAAAATCGGGCTAGGTATTTATTTTATTTTATTAAGGAAGGAATTTTTGATAGTTACCTGAGCCTATACAGAAATTAAAATTTATATATCCAAAAAGCAATGATGATAATATTACGATTTTTAATTGGTAATTAAATTTATCTTTGGTAGTGCTTCCTTTTAAATCTTCGACGTAGAAGACCTGTTGATGTACGAATCAGTAGTTTTTATCGCAGCGCAGTTTTGAATTAGCTAGGTCTCTTTGTTCTAGTTTAGGAGGCTTTTCCATTGCTGATTTGTTACTCACAAAAGTGTACCTACATAGGTATATGTATTGGAAAAATGCAATTGATACAAAAATCATTCAGAGCTCAACATTAAAAACAATTCTGCCGTTATCACTAATGGTGGTACAATTGACTCCGTTCAAAAAATTGAATATACTATTTTTAAAATGTGTAAGGCCAATTTATTGAAACTGCACTCATATTCCAAAACCCAGTTCTGTGAGGCAGCATACTGTGCTCTCTCCCATTCTGCGTTTTGCCACCGGAAGCAAGCATAAAGCTTTTGCCCCGATAAACAATTGGCATGGCACGGCTACAGCATTTTACGGTAAAAATATTTTCTGTTCTTTACCTTAATGAAGTTGCTTTAAAGATGTATATTTCCCTTAACCGCAGACCACTAATTTAGGGTGATTACAAAAATTTATTCCAACGAAGTTGCTTTAAAAATGTTTGCATTGTCCGCAGATCGCAGCGTGATGCGGGGGCCGGGGCCGGGCGCTCCGGTGGCGCTGTGGGCGAACGCGGGCGCCGCGCCGCTCACCGACTACACGGCACGCGCGCCGCCCGCGCACGCCGCGCCCGTCTTTCCGTACGACGACCGCATCAACCAGCGGATAGCCATATGGTCAGTGTCCAGTGCGTCTGTTTAGGTCCACGCGAGGAGTATCAATAAAGAGTGTTTAGATCCAAAAAGAGTTGTACACTCTAAAATAAACTTCTAAGCACACACGCCGCTCACTTGCACCACATCTGGTATACTTACAAAAACGACTTGGGACATGCTTACTTGGTCATCCTTAGACGCTTTAAAAATATGTATTCTCCGACACCAATCCAACCTGCGGCTAGCGATATGGCCACCGCGTGCCAGCGTGGCCAGTTCCATGCGAGGAGGATCAGTAGACAATAATTTAGATTCGATAATAGTTTGTAGAGATTAAGCTTAGAATGAATGCTCAGAAACTCATACACTTCATTGTACACATCGGGCCGACCTTTCCGCACGACGAGCGCATCAACAAGCGGGTAACGATATGTCGTTACTGTAGTCGCGTCTGGTATGGAGTTTCACGGGAGAAAGGCCAGTAGGTGCTTTAGATTCAAGAACAATTACTTCTCCGGTCTTCCAACTCGACGACCGTATCAGTAATCATTACAGAAACGACCTAAATAAACTTTCTCTGGTGGAGAGATTCTCTGGCGCATCCACCAAAAATAGAGAGAGAAAGGCGCACCACTCAAAAACCATATTATTCAAAACTGTACCATAGCTGTATGGTCAGTGTGATACTGACCGTACCAACCAAGCTATCAGGAGTTTTGGACCGTGGGTTGTATGCAGCCCTTACGTTGAAAAAGTCAGCCACGATCCCATCTTCCCGTGACAAACGTGCCATTCAGTGGCAATCTCTTATTCCCTACCTCTTGATGAGCGTTTACAATTACTGAAATACTTGATAATTCTTCTAACTAAAACGTCTTCAGACTCCCGGTAAATTTCATGTTAGTGATAACATAAAACTAAGCAAGAAGACCTGAAATTTACCGCTATTCTGACGCTGGTTTAGAATAATAAAACTCCTACTTTAACGGCACAACGACCAACGCTGACTGTTGATACCTTGATACCTTTCGCGTTCCTAATACTGATTTAAAAAATCCTGACTTTTATCGTATATCACTGAGTCAAACTTATTCTTCACTGTCGTATTCCAGGCAAGGCGACATAACATCATTGGACGTGGATGCGATCACAAACACGACTGACGAGACGTTAACAGAATGCAACGCTGTCAGCGATCGCATCATGCTTGCCGCGGGGCCGGATCTTAAGGAAGAAATCATCACCAGGGGACATGGTATGTAACTGCAATACTATACACTCATAGCCCCTCACCAGGTATCTTTGTGCCGTCGGTACCATGGACGCAAAGACATGTGACCTGCCAATAATCATAATTTTTAAACTTATCAGACCCATGAATCACCGACTGTAATCAGTTCGAATATTTCTGCATTCAGTTTCTGAAAAAATAAGTCATTGTCTTTCTCCATCCGATCAGATTGCCGAAGTAAGAATTCTATTCGCATTTGTCTATCATGTTGGTTTTTCCCTTTCGGAAGAGAGTCTTGGGGCAGGAGCCCAGGTAGACACTAAAAAAATATTTAAATCAGGCGAAGTGATTAGTAACAGATCAGGCAGATCGAAATGTTTCGAAAACCTTAGTGTTATTGATGATGATGATTTTTTTATTATTTGAATGGAGTAGCAGACGAGCATGCAGGCCACGTGGTGCTAAGTGGTCGCTGCAGCCCATGGACATCTACATACAACCTCAAGCAAGTATAGGTAAGTCTTGTCTGAGGTCGTATGCAGTTGCGCTGCTACTCCGGAGGTTGGTGGTCGCCTCATGTAAGTGTGGCCGGACATGATGATGTCATTCCTAATAATCTCAACGTTACTCAATATCAGTCGTCAAATTAAATTTCAGAATGCAGAACAGGCGAGGTGATAGTGACGCCCGGGTTCGACCTGAAGTGTCGACACATCATCCACACAGTCAGCCCGAAGTACGTCCCCAAGTACCACACGGCGGCGGAGAACTCGTTGCATAATTGTTATAAGTGAGTATGTACTGTAATGTAACGCTTAGCCTGCGAAGAGATATAATCTCTTTGAATTCTCCCTGAGTTTCTTATAGCGACTGCTCTGAGGAGCTCTACAAATTGATGCCGACATCACCATTTCAGTATTGTACGACTCGACAAAGGTTGAAATTCCATCAGCGCGCGCAACGTCTAGATTCGTGACAGTCCTCCACAGTTCCGTCTCAACAAACTTCCAGCTGAGGCATTTCGAGTGGACTGTTTAAATGGGGTTTGATCAAGAAAGCTGTAAAAAAGCTATCCTTCAAAGCCGGTAATGCTCAGGCAGAATACTTAGGAGCGGTCCGTATCCACAGACGTCGATCATTGTTAAAGAAATACTACGCGGTCCTTTTGTTTTTATCCGTTGCAATGTATAAAATAATCCACTGCGCTCCTACAAAATTCATTGTTATTCAGTCGTATACACCAGCTTGGCTGCAAGCTACCCACCCTGTCATAGTTTGTTCTATTGCAGTGCAGCGGTACCTTCAAATAACGCCACTTTCACGACTTATGTTTTCAAAATCGTCTAAAACTTCTTGATTATTTGTCACAATTCAAGTGAGAGGAAAAAAAGCCGGCGGAAAAAAAACCTCCCAGGTTTTTATGGAATTCCTTTATGCCGTTTTATCGTTTATGAAATCAGTGACTGAGTAATACGCCTTTTTCAGTAAATACGTTTTAAGTCCTTTTTTAAATTCGTTGCCCGTTTTAATTTTGAGGAATTCCGGTAGACCGTTATATATTTTTGGTCCCATGCAAAAGACACTGTTATGATATTGTTTTGTTTTGGAAGCGATTGAACATAATTTACTGTTATGTCTTTTTGATTTAAGGGTTTCATATTTTGTGATTTCTGTTTTGACCATTAAAGAGATCTCGTAAATGTTTAAGGAAGGGAGCGTCATTATTTTTAAATTTTGAAAATGTGGCCTACAAGTATCCGTTTGTTGTAATTGACATATTGCTCGAATGCATTTTTTTTGAGCCTTAAACACAGTTTGAATTCCAGTCGCGATTAATCTTTTTTAGGTCGTAATACTAGCTGTATCGTTTACAGGAACGTACTCTACAAGGCGGGTGAACTAGGCTGCCGTTCGCTGGCGCTGTGCGTCATCAACACGCCGCGCCGCAATTTCCCGCCCGACGTGGCCGCGCATGTCGCCCTGCGTGAGTCTTTTATTTAAACAAACTTCTGTTTAACTTGCCGTCTTTATTAGTTAGTGTTGGTTGAGATGTGGTTCAAAATTCAATGTGCTGTCGGTGCTGATGTTCTCAAACCGCTTATAAGACCTCTGAATTAAAATTGTTATTTATCGATAATAACTGGGACTGTAGTACGCAAAAGCGCATGAAATTCGTCACAAATCGTGGTCCATCTCGCAGTGGACCTCGTCCATTACGCTTAACTGCGTAGATCTCTTGTTTTCTACGTCAGCTGCCGGCCATGTACTTTCATGTATATTTATTGTATTAAAAAGGATGATTTCTGGCTTCAGGCACGATCCGGCGCTACCTGGAGCAGAACCCACTCCCGTCGCTGGTGGTGATCTGCAGCGGCAGCGGCGCGGAGCTGGCAGTGGCGGGTGCGCTGGCGCCGCTGTACTTCCCGCGCAGCGCGGCCGAGGCGGAGGCGGCGCGCTGGCGGCCGCACGACGCGGGCGGGCCGCTCGGCGAGCCGCTGCATCCCGAGCGCCGCATCCGCATCATCCACAACCCGCACGCCGGCCGCGACGCAGGTCAGCGCCACACTCTACATCCACACTGACATCACATTGCCCCGCTGTACTCCCTGCACGCCGGCCGCGACGCAAGTCAGCGCCACACTCTACATCCACACTGACATCACAATGCCCCGCTGTACTCCCTGCACGCCGGCCGCGACGCAGGTCAGCGCCACACTACATCCACACTGACATCACAATGCCTCGCTGTACTTCCTGCACGCCGGCCGCGACGCAGGTCAGCGCCACACTACATCCACACTGACATCACAATGCCTCGCTGTACTTCCTGCACGCCGGCCGCGACGCATGTCAGCGTCACACTCTACATCCACACTGACATCACAATACCCCGCTGTACTCCCTGCACGCCGGCCGCGACGCAAGTCAGCGCCACACTACATCCACACTGACATCACAATGCCTCGCTGTACTTCCTGCACGCCGGCCGCGACGCAGGTCAGCGCCACACTACATCCACACTGACATCACAATGCCTCGCTGTACTTCCTGCACGCCGGCCGCGACGCATGTCAGCGTCACACTCTACATCCACACTGACATCACAATGCCCCGCTGTACTCCCTGCACGCCGGCCGCGACGCATGTCAGCGTCACACTCTACATCCACACTGACATCACAATACCCCGCTGTACTCCCTGCACGCCGGCCGCGACGCATGTCAGCGCCACACTACATCCACACTGACATCACAATGCCCCGCTGTACTTCCTGCACGCCGGCCGCGACGCATGTCAGCGTCACACTCTACATCCACACTGACATCACAATGCCCCGCTGTACTTCCTGCACGCCGGCCGCGACGCATGTCAGCGTCACACTCTACATTCACACTGACATCACAATGCCCCGCTGTACTCCCTGCACGCCGGCCGCGACGCATGTCAGCGTCACACTCTACATCCACACTGACATCACAATGCCCCGCTGTACTTCCTGCACGCCGGCCGCGACGCATGTCAGCGTCACACTCTACATTCACACTGACATCACAATGCCCCGCTGTACTCCCTGCACGCCGGCCGCGACGCATGTCAGCGTCACACTCTACATCCACACTGACATCACAATACCCCGCTGTACTCCCTGCACGCCGGCCGCGACGCAAGTCAGCGCCACACTACATCCACACTGACTTCACAATGCCCCGCTTTACTTACGGCGGCATGCGGCTACGCACACACCGCCTTCCCGAGGCCGCTGGCTGGACGGGTCGAGCGGGAACTCTCACCGCCCGCAACCCCTGAAGCCCCATTTTAGTCGACTCTTACGATCAGGCAGGGATAACGTACTAACTAACGCCATGACTATTACCTAACATCCAAATAATACTGAAGAAGAATCGTTCCTCGAGAGATCAAACCCTATCAAAGTAATTTTCATATGTTTCCTAATATTAGGACTTTACATTTGTTACACTCTTAAATAATTATGAATTTGTAAAAAATAAACTAATTATTTGATGAATACTTACAAACAGGTGTCACCTATGTGCTACTTGAATTCTACACATCTGAAATCTAGAATAGGAAACAAAAGAGACTAGAAGTTTTCCCGAGACTTTTAATTATCTCTTGAATTTACTGTAAAATATTAATTAAGAATAATTTGAAGGAAACTAAACCGTATTTGCTCTTTATTTATGATTTATTTATTTATTTATTGCACCATAACACCATTTGGACAACCTTGTTCAGGGTTAAACTTAAAGCCTATTGGCATTAAGTGCCAGTTAACTCTGGGTAATGGTGATTATGGAAAATATCTAAATCTCTTTATAAAAAGCATATTGTAATAAAAATCAGAAATTACATACAAATAGAACAATAAAATATTATTTTGTCTGTATAAAAAATTAAATATATCTTATATATGTACGTCACACACATAAAAGAAATTAATACAAAATTGTAGGACGAATTTAAGTCATTATCTTGAAGCTTAATTTGTTTTCTGCGTCTTAAGATAATTTGCTTTCCAGAAGTTTTTATACTACAATATTTTTATATCCAATCTATTAAAAAGAAATTTCATTGTGATTTTAATTAAGTTGTTCTAATTACATTGTTATCTATTTATATATTTATGTGGAACACAGAGTTGCATGAGTCATGAGTACTGTTTATTTTCTTTTTCGTTTCGCTATAAATTACGTCGTGTTCATTTCTAACCTTATCTATTCCAAGATGGATGCTTATTCATATTGAAAATAGAATGATACGGTATTAAAATCAGATCAACAGATAACAGCGACCTGTATTCGAGGATATAATGATAAGAATTGTTATAAACCAACACATTATGTGTATATTTACGTGAAATAACTTAGTCGGTTTGTCTAACATTGTTTTTTTTCAGTAGGCCCATAGAAACAAATACATATACGAGTATAACATAACATTGCAACAAACTAATACATAACACTCTTCAACATACAAATAAAACGATACAAAATATAAAATAAAAACAATAGATACTATACATCAATAATACAACTTAGTAGGTAACACGAAAGTGTTTGCGCGTGGTGTTGGATAACCGGCCACGGAATCGCTGGAAAACAACATCTCTTGGCCAGAATTCTTCATTCATGAGCGTTGGCATCTGCCGTGTAGGGACGCTTACCACATTTGCACACAGTTGAAGTTTACGTCGTGGCGAGATTCTACAGCCCTTTGAGAGAGACAGTTTGTCTTGATCCGGACGTAGAGCAGCGTCGTCGGTGTGGCCCGCTGCAGCAGGTGGTCTGGGAAGATCGGTACGGTGCCACACCTTAATTTTGGTATGGGGGGTGGAACCTTCAAAAGGTACCCGGCACCTTTGGAGAGGGGATGGCCCTCCATCCCCAGGAACGCCCCAACGGTGTCCTCCAAGCGCGGCGCCCCATACGAGTCCATCTTCAGGAGAGCAGATTATGTTCTCCTGCATCTTCAGATGCTTACGGCCGCCTTCCTTCCCGGGACTGCGGGCTGGACGAGTCGAGCTCCCACTCTCACGGCCCACAACCCTGGAAGCCCCCTTTTAGTAGCCTCTTACGATCAGGCAGGGGATACCGTAGCTCTATTCTTTATCCCGAAGCTACAGGGACTGCGGTGCCACACCTATTTTGATGAGTGGGATCCCTCTTCTTCATCTCGACCTTAAGGGGCCGTATACGAAATTTTGCCGATTTTTCTTATTTACCCGATTTAACACATGAGATATTGCAGATAAATTACAGTACTTAGTATCATTGCACAATATAACTTTTCATTTCATTAATAATCTAATACATTAGACACTTTTATAGCTTGCGTCAAGAATGCGAGATTTAGGTTACTTTAAAAGATGCAAATCATCATTATTAATAAGATTTTTATTCAGGAAACGGATTGATTATAAACTGAAGAGTATTTATGTCAAATAAATTTTACGAAAGATTATTCCAATTTGCCGAAATCAAATGCAATTTCTGGCCCATTTTCTCTCAAAATTGACTAAGTTCTATGTTTTTTTACTAATATTTTTTGTATGAGAGTGGCAAAAAGCGGCTCATACTCTATGTATGTGGTTTTTACAGCAATACATGGCATTATTTTCGATCTGTTTAGACTTTAAAATGATCCAGAAATATGTGATATTCTATACCTATTGCAGTAATATTTACAAAACTATCACCGGCTTCAGATCTATTAAGCAAAATAACGAAATAAAAATTAAAAAGTGGCTCATTTAATAGTTTATTATTGAAATGATCAGTCATATTGTGCAATAAAACTTATAGAAATGCTCTATTTTAACTGCAAAATCTCCTGTATAAAAAGTAGCTAATTCAGCAAAATCGGCAAAATTTCGTATACGGCCTCTTAATAAAATAATATTTTTTCCGTCGATCAATTTGAGGTATTTTGAAAATTTTGTGTCGAACGATCTTCAAAAAGTTTTTTTTTCACACTTTAAATTCAAGTCCACAATAGTATTGGGCTTCGTGAGCTAACTGTGGCCCATACTTATTTGATTATTTTAACGGAGTTCATGAAAATATCATACATAAATAGTATTATGCACTTCAAATTAAAACCGTTTCTACTATTATAATAAAAAATATTTCTCATTTTGTTAAGCTTATGAAATTGTTTCTACAAATTACAATAATATTGGGTCATATTCATAGTATTGTACTAGTACCTAAGCTTATCTTAGATAAAGCAAATCGTCGAGCGGCTTATCACCTATTGACGCATTCTCCATCGATCCTGACAGTTTACATAGCATTCACGTACTGCACCCTTCTACGAGTTATTTTGTGTGATCTATTACAAGAACTTAATTGTGAAAATGAGCACTATGGAGGTGGCCAGTACCGTTGTTAATATAGAACTAAAACCGCGACCTACTGGTGAGTTTTGTGAGAATGTTTTATTGAGTTTAGTATGTATGTAGGTATGATGGAACGAATTTTAGTTGCTTTGGGTGACTCAGTGTAAGACAAAGCTAGTACCGATCTTTAGAGATTTTGGAGTCATACGTTGGAATTGTTGTACGATCAAGTATTTCTTTTGTCATTTAAAGTGCGTGTGACAATTATGATGTTTGTTACCTTTCATTGTTGTGTATAACTGGGGGCAAAATAATAGCTACGTTTTACCTGAAATTAAAACGTTTATTAAACATGCTTACCTTATTCGACCTAATATTATGAGAGTGGCTTCCGTTTCCGTAGTGTACTAGTCGCTTAAATCCGGTCCGCCAGCGCCCCCTATACCTAACTCCAGCTTGTTCATTTCCGGTTGGTCAAAATTTTGCGACACTAGCGCCACCAAAGGCAGGTTATGACGAAGGAGTAATTTTAACCTCATTGCGTCTATGTTACACCAGGCAGTTTTAAAAACTTAGGTCGAATAAGGTAAGCATGTTTAATAAACGTTTTAATTTCAGGTAAAACGTAGCTATTAAACAGTACTGTACCGTTATTCGACCTAATATTATGAGAGACGTGTCTATTATCGCCTGGTGGCGCTGGAACAAGCCAATGTGATTAATTATCTTGCTAAGCGCTAGGAGGAATAAACGCTCATATGATAAACATATTTACTGAGTATGCAGGAGTTATGAATGTTATAAAATAACAATGCAAAATAATAATAAATTAATAAATTGCAATGTGAACTTACAAGCTGTTAACTTGATTGTAAGTCAATCATGAAGTGACAAAATCTATAGACAATGGAGAAGACCTGCTGCAACGCAAGATGTCACGACGTAATGTTTCTTAAAAATGTAGGCTGTAAGTTAGGCACTTGTCATAATATCGTCTGAAGGGAACTTTTCAACCCAATTTCTACTTGTTCAGCTGGCCTAACACTTCCAACTGTTTACGTCGACTTCCTTGACAGCTAGGATCTAGGTCTAGGATCTCCTGGTGAAGTTAGGTTTTTAATTATTATTTATTTATTTAGCTAGGTATCTCGTTTGCAGCCGATGCAAACGATTAACACGTTAATCTTCTGCGATAAAACGATATGAGAAAAACTTAAGAATAATTGCTTAATTTTTCGACGGGTGGTGACAAAGGATTTGTGGACATTAATGGTCGTATACGACAAACTCGTTTTATCATGCAAGTCAACAATATACCTAGTTAAGTCCGAAACACCTGGCTTATAAAATTTGAACTTGATGTCATACTTCAAACTTGATGGCACAAGCAACTTAACTTTTCAAGGCCAGACAGGTAGATCTAAGTTATATTGACAACGATACAAACTTTTGTTGATGTGATCAGTTTCTGAGATTAGATTCTCCCATTTCCAGACTTCCAAATTACTCTCCAACGCTCTAAGACGTGGCAGTCCTCGACTTGGTACATGGTATGGAATCCGAGGCTTGATTCATGTGGTTAGGACTCTTTGTAGGTATTAGAAGTGGTAATGGAAATATTACCTAAATAGGAAATAGAAGGAGAATTCTCTGAGTGAGAACTGTAACTCCGAGAATGGCCAATGACTTGGTCGTTCGATTCGGTGTGCAATATTTTGATACAACTTGCGACTTTGCGACGAACAAGTCCAAGAACGGGTGCGCCAAATTTCTGGAATACACTACAGAAAATGCCACCAATAAAAATAAAAATAAAAATTAAACGAATTGTCGGACAAGTCAAGTTTAAATATAAAGAACATTAAGTTAGATTATTCGTTCTTAGATATTTCCATGAAATACCTAAATATATGAAAACTTCAACAAGTTGATAGAGACACCAAACGAAAACCAACCGCGTGACGCCGATTTCCAACATTTGGCAGTAATACCTAGTCTGCAAGGGGATATAAACCTTGTAAATCGATATGTGAATATTAAACAGATCCGGCAGTTCTCCTATCTAGCTCTTGAGTACTTTCGCGGTGAGGTTCGTACTCTTTGCAGGTAGAAGACCCAAGTGCGGTTGTCACATTTAAAGCAAGGCTGAATTTCAGGAACTGGCCGTAACCTGAAGCATCCGAAATGTAGCAGCCTTTTAATCAGAACAGAAGATCTGATGCTGTCCAATCGTCCCATTAGACTAAGATTGCCTGGCACTGGCACCCCAACCAGGCCCGGTTATAAGATAGCGCGACGAAAGTGACCGATGAATAACAGACTATCGCCTGAGTTTGAAAAGACTGATGGTAAAGGTGACCTGTCGTAGCCACGAAAATCATTCTTATTGTCTCCTGTAGATCTATATACTTCGTGATAGCAAAATACAAAAGTATCCCAAATCACCCCTTCGAGAAATTCAAGGAGCCTTTGCAAATAAAATGAATTAAATAGAATGTGCCCTCTTGGTGTAAGGATTGACTTCTCGGTGTTTATTTCCAGCCATATTACTACTGCATGCAGACCAAGTTCGATATGTGCACCTAGTAGGGCTGAGTCCTGATATACCAAAAGGAAGTCATCCGAATAAATTAAAGGCCTTGCTTTCCGAGCTACAGTACTTACAACGAATCTCCGCCCCTCCGAAGCCGGCTACAAGTAGCTTAATCAAGATATTACCACGACAGGTACGTTTGCGCAGTATTTTGCTGCGCCTTTCAGAGGGATAAAGGTCCGCTCTGACAACTGTAGTGGTCAGTCCAATGCTATAAGGATGTATACGCTGAGATAAACGACAGACACGTTATTACAAGTAATACTGGCATAAATCAAATACATGATGCGAGTGTTTTAAAACAAGAAATTTCCTACGTGAACCAACTCATTCAATTTTCCTAAACTAAAAATTGGCAGTCGCTTTTGGTTCCGATAAACACCAATGACATTGGGAGAGGGTGTCGCCGCTTTTCTTATACCCTGCCTCATCAACATATTTAAGGAGTTTTTACTGACCAAGGTGTTGGTCGCGAAGAATTTAACCAATGAGCGGTTTTGCTTCGAACGGGATCCGATTAGTCAACCATGAGGATGTAGGGCGGCGTCCTCATAGATACTCAGCGGTAGCAAAATATATCCAAAACTAACCAGAACGAAGAGGTTGACTCGGTGAGTCATATCCTCTTTCCAGTACAATCTCTTCTTTCTCTTTCTTCTCGAATCTTTGCCTGGCGGAATTGAGATTTATTATCATTTTGGGCTGACAGGCACGAAAAGGTTGACTCTGTGGGTCAGATCATCTTTTTCAGTGTAATCTCTCTTTTCCCGTGGCATGAAGAGTACAGCATCAATTTGGGAGTGTAAGGGTACACAGCACTAGCAATATATATCCAGCTTGATCGACATGAAAAGGTTGACTCGGTGAGTCAGATCCTCTTTTTAGTGCTCTCTTTTCCCGGTGGGATGGAGAGCTAGCATAATTTTGGAAGTGTAGGGCGGTGACCCTCAGCACTAGAAATATATATATATCCCGCTTGTCGGCATGAAGAGGTTGACCCGGTGAGTCAGATCCTCTTTTTAGAGCTCTCTTTTCCCGGTGGGATGGAGAGTTAGCATCATTTTGGGAGTGCAGGGCGTTGCTCCTCAGCACTAGTAATATATATCCCGCTTGTCGGCATGAAAAGGTTGACCCGGTGAGTCAGATCCTCTTTTTAGTGCTCTTTTCCTGGTGGGATGGAGTTTGCTTTTCTAGCTTTCTACCAGCAGAGACTTCCTGATACAATGTGTATGAGAAGAAAATTTTTGACGTCACAAGGTGGTATAGACAATTGGGATGTTGACTACAAAATTTTTAATTGTTTAATCGAAGCACTTTATTTACCGAATTACATACCAAAATTAGATTTCGAATAATTTAAGAAATGTTCACGTTCAGTACGTTTAAGTACGTTGTAATTTGGGAAGTAGTATAGTAACAGATTACATTACATTTGTGTCATGGAATTTAAAGTATAAAATTACATTAATTTGCATGCCGACAAGGTAGAATAAGTGGAAAGTATACATACCTACTACTTTTAAGACCTTTATTGTAACCCTTATTCTGGCAAATAAAGATTATGAATTATGAATTATGAAAGCGCAACAGCACGTCCTGTCGTCACGTCGTAAAATATATCACCAAAGCTTCACACGTTTTTAATGTATAACAACATTAACAACAAAATTAAAATACTAAAGCTTCGTTTAGCTAGAAAGGTCCAGAATATAAACCTTAAAAAAATTAAAACTATGTATATATTTTTTTTAAGCAACATTAATTTTTATTTTTATTTTATAGCAGGAAGTCTATATTCATATTTAATTAATAAATATAATATATTTAGTAAGGATCAATTAACTTTCTAATTGATTAAATTGTTATTGATGAAAACAAAAATCGTTAACATAAATGAATTAACAATTATCCTGTTTTCATAGCATTATTATTATTATTATTTATTATAGTGTCAACACCCAAATTGTAAGGCATAAGTTTTATTATAAAGCTGTCATGACACGTTAAGTCCAGATGAGTGCAAGTACTGCCTTTGTACTTTGTGTACATTGCTGCAATTCAGGTCAGAAGAAGCATTGCGAACTATTTGATTGCTAGAGCATGTCCTCCGGGATGCAAGAAATGGACGGATCCTCCACATATATATGCACCAAAACATTTAGTGATAGCTGGGTGGCACCATATTTTACAACTGGCTTATGGCTAACCAACGTGGGACATTCGTCACGTCGATATAGAACTCCACGTTAATCTGGGTCGATCACATAGAATTTCGACACTATATATAAAGTTATATATACACTGCCTAGTAATTAAAACTGCCAGAAGACATCTTGGAATATACTAGCTGCATGCATAAGTTGATTAAACTTACGGTTCTGATGAGAGAGATGGCGTCTTTAGTTACGTTCACGCCTCTTGCATCGACCCATACCTTGTTTACATCACGACGATTCCTTGTTGTATCCAACTCCGTACTGGGCGCAGGCGGATTTACTTTATACATCTCTGAAAATAAAGAACATCCCAAACGGAAAGTAACGTCCGTTTTAGATGTTCAACCGATTAATAATAATCGTAACATAATTATACTAAATTCATAAACCAAAACGAATTAAAAAATAAATTCGTTGAAAATAATGAATTTACCTTCATAACACTATAAACAGATGTATACTTGAAACTTACGCTGTCCAAACCAAATGGACTAAGAGTTTCTTAAAAAGAAAAGGTTAAAACTCACCTTTATTGTTACTACCATATTATATATATTGTATTGTATTATATGGAACAATACACTTTTACCGAACGAAAACTTCGTTATTAATTAGTAAGTATAAAATTGTATACTTAAGATCAACACTTTTACCGAACGAAAAACTTCGTTATTAATTAGTAAGTATAAAATTGTATACTTAAGATCAACACTTTTACCGAACGAAAAACTTCGTTATTAATTAGTAAGTATAAAATTGTATACTTAAGATCAACACTTTTACCGAACGAAAAACTTCGTTATTAATTATTAAGTATAAAATTGTATACTTAAGATAGGATTAATCCTTAAAACCACTGTAATCCACTGTAAGTACGACTAGTATAAGCAAGACGGTCCAGCGCTTGGGAGCCAAGCGAGCCAGTGACCGCCTCGTGCGGGAACAGAACAGCCAATGAGGTTAAAATTACTCCTTCGTCATAACCTGCCTTTGGTGGCGCTAGTGTCGCAAAATTTTGACCAACCGGAAATGAACAAGCTGGAGTTAGGTATAGGGGGCGCTGGCGGACCGGATTTAAGCGACTAGTACACTACGGAAACGGAAGCCACTCTCATAATATTAGGTCGAATAACGGTACAGTACTGTTTAATGAACAAATATAGTATGTATACGCTGCAAACCAACATTTTTGTTACACTTTAAAAAATATCAAGTCCAAAGTGATCATTCCATGTGCATGTTATGCACGTTATCGTCATAATAATATGTAAAAGTGTGATGGCACATGCAATAAACAAGTTTTACTGTTTATTATGAAAAATAAAGTAAATTAACATATTTGGTATCCAATATCCAAATTGAATGTTATTTTATAACTAACATTTTTTTATATATATATTTTATAGCCTTTCCTATTTTTTATTAAATTAAGACCCATTAAACGGGTCCCCGTAGGATAAAAAATAGCCTATGTGCTATTCCAGGCTTCATTGCTATATTAAAATCATAGGCATTTAGCCAGATGCTTCAACCGCGTTGACACTATTACCCGTTTTCACAAAGGAATGAAGCATTTTCCCGCGATAAAGTAGCCTATGTTACTCAGGGTGAATATAGGTTTCTAATGGTGAAAGAATTGTTGAAATCAGAACAGTAGTTTATGAGTTTATTCATTACAAACATACAAAAATACAAATCTTTCCTCTTTATAATATTATCAATGATGCTTTGCAGAGTAGGGAATCTCCCACAGACTCAGCCGGTACATTGGAACAGACCACAACAAGTTCAATTGAATATAATATATCCAATGATTCTAGAAGGAAGTGTTCAGAACAGGAATTGCATGAATTAATGTTTTGTTATTTAAAAGCTAAAGCAGAAGGACCAGGATACTTAAAAAGATTTGAAAACTGTTTAGGCAACGTAATATGAACAACCCGAAAATAAATAAATACACAGGAAACACGTTATCAAACCAAGCTCGAAGTATTATTAACCGGAAATCTTTAACTGAAGAAGTCTTACAACAAATTAAACAAAGAGCTGAACAAATACACACAACTTCTAACACAAACTCATCCGTATCATCACCACGTAGTCATACAACCATACCTTTAGATACACCACATATCCTTCACACTACACACTCTCCTTTTTTAGCAGGAAATATAACTGAACATCCGCAGGATACAAAAATACTGCAAAAGGTTAGATTCAAACATAAACATAAATATACTACAGAAACAAGCAGCTATACATACAACTACAATATTAAGTAAAGTTTTAGGGAACAGTATATTTGATGGGGAAACCGAGTCTCCTTCTCCCTGAGGGTTTCAGGGTGGGAACTTTGGAAAAACCGACTTTTTAAAGGTCGAGCATGGAAAAACCATACCCATTTAGTATAGAAAACTAGCAAAAGGCCGAGCTTTCTGAGGGCTCGCGTAGTCGTGTCTATACATTGATTACATAAAATTTTAGCTCCATTTTTTTAATGATTATAAAATCAATATGTTTTATAACATAGATAACACATCCAGATGTAAAGGCACAAATCATTTTTTTTTTGTTTGAAATCATGTGCCATTCACACTTTCTATTCAAAAGAACACAAGAACAAGACCTAGACCTAAGAAGACCTAACTTTCAACTTGTGTTTGGAATCGATAGTACCTACAATAGAAGTAAAATGCGCTGTAGTCGTAATATATTACACATATTATTATAAAATTAGGTGGAGTATGCATGGGCGTACCGAGGGAAGGGGGGAAGGGGGGCCTGGATTAAGGTCCAGATTCAGGGATCAAAAATCCCAAAAGTTCTTCCAAACAAAAAAGAAACCTATAAAGCTGTTTCCTTTGTATATTTAATATTTTGTGTGCGTGTCTTCGTGTAACGTGGAAGGCAAATTTACGCGCGGTACCTTATAAACATTTGCTCCCTCCACCCATGACCAAGAACCGAAAAATTTTACCCTAAGGCCAAGAACCTCGGTACGCCCATGGGATTATTTTTGTACCAAATGTCCTGCCAAATACGGATTACTTGTTAGATTTTTGACAGATCTTTTACCTTATTAATTTTCAATGCCTTGAGTCCCCTCTGTCTGTTTGCCGATTCTGTGCCGCTCGCTTTATCTCGCTCAATGACCAAGTATCTTTTGCCAGAACAGTCCTACGACAGGTCTGTTTTGGTATGTTCCAGTTTTCCTTGCGGCTTCCCGTAAAGTGCCTGATTTTGCACGTGTTCCGGATCTCTGCGAAGAGTGTGGCCGATCCATTTCCATTTTCGGCGTTTCATTTTTAATACCTAGATGAAACTCTATATAAATTAGTTTTAAAGGTTGTTGTGTGGTGTAAAAATAAATTAAATACGAAATCGGTAGTAAAGCTTATAAGAGTTTATTCTTGACAACAAAATATATTTACAAAAGTGACAAGGACTAAATTTAAAAATACTAGAAAATAAAGTTCTGTATGGCCTGCGTTACAACCAAAGAACGTGAAACCTTCAACACCCCCACTTAACGCAGGTACCATAGAACAATTATATTCTAAATAAGTTTAGTCTACAAGTCCTAATTGCTTACAAAAACTCAAATGCTTGAAACTGCCTAATGGTTTTGTAAACACATCAGCGATCATTATATCTGTAGGCATATACCTAAGATCTACATTGATCCTGCTCACAACATCCCGCACAAAATGATATCGAACCTCAATGTGCTTAGACCTTTTATGGTGAACTGGATTTAAGGTCAGTTGTATAGCAGACTTGATTGTCACAATTCAATACAATTGTATTTTCCCTACCTAGCTCTTTCAGAAGCGCTTGTAGGAACACCGCCTCTCTGCATGCTTCACTTAAGCTGATATAGTCCACCTTTTTAAAGGTTGTTGTGTGGTGTAAAAATAAATTAAATACGAAATCGGTAGTAAAGCTTATAAGAGTTTATTCTTGACAACTAAATATATTTACAAAAGTGACAAGGACTCAATTTAAAAATACTAGAAAATAAAGTTCTGTATGGCCTGCGTTACAACCAAAGAACGTGAAACCTTCAACAATTAGGTAGGTAGGTACAAGTACTACAGCCCAAAAGGTTGTAAAGAAAAACTTAAATTTCGTTTAGTTCACATCTTATTTCTTAAAATCAAATATTTGGCAAATTGACTGAACAAATAAGATAATACGGATCTTTATTATAAAAACGCATTGTTTCATTGCACGATCTATTCAAGCAATCATTTTTTTTATATATTGACGTTTTTTTATATTTAATTTTATAGACAAAATCTAATAACTAAAAAAAGAGTCGTAATATTTAGAATCCGATGAGCAAAATGTAAGCCTGGTTAAATTTAAGTCTTTTTAACGCATTTTTTTAAATTTATTTCTGTGCACACAAACAAAGCATAAAAATAGAAACTTAAAGACAAAGAGTACTGGGGTACCGCTAATTCCTAAATAGGAATCTCTTCCAGCAGACCCGCAAGAGGGAGAGTTGAAACAGTGAGGTATAGTTTGTACCGGACTTCAAATACGGAGATAATATATACTTTAAACTAAAATAAATGCTTCAAAATAAGAAATGTAATAGTAATAAAATAGGAAACGCATATAATTATATATCAACAATGATATGATAAATAATAAATACAAATAAACACATAAAAAAATAGTAGAATGGTGGAATACAATAATAGATAAAGACAACAAATAGGGGGAACGGAAGTTAAAATCTTTAATACGCTTTTTAAAAATGTTAGCCGGAAGTGAATTCCATAGTCTCACCGCATGTACAGAAAATGAGTTAGAGTAAAAACTGGATGTACACGAGGGAAAGCTAAGGAGAGTTTTACCAACAACCTGCTAGGGCCGTCAGTGTCACGAGCAAAGAAGAAACGACTGCGTAAGTAAGATGGTGATGAAGGATTATAGAGGAGACATAATATTCGAGTGTTTCGCCGAAATCGGATTGGGAGCCACTTGAGATTCTTGCGGAATTCACATCGAACTTTTTAAGTCCAAAATCAAAGCGAATAGACAAATTTTGCAAGTGCTCAAGCTTGTTTAGTTGCTCCTCGGTGATGACGTCCAAGTAGCAGACGTCAGCATAATCGATGATAGGAAGGATTAGCGTTTGGCATGAGTGATTTTAGTTTTTAATTAGGGCGTTTTGAAGCTAGTTCAAGCTATAGTGCACCTTTCGGCAGACATCTTTTATTTGGGCACTCCATGTCAAGTGACTGTCGAAAACCACAGCCAAATTACTAACGTTGCTAGCATAGGCAACTGGACTGCTATCGACAATAGAGGTAGTGAATCTAGGTGAATCCAGCATGCCAAGGAAATGTTTACTACCTATTATTATAGCTTGGGATTTAGATGGCTTTAATAAAAGGTCATGAGAAGTAGCCCAACATGAATCTTGGCCAAATCATGGTTCATCGCAGCAATCGTCTCACAAATGACGTCTGCATTAAAGTGGCGGTACAGCTGTAGATCGTCTGCGTAGAGGTGGAAGTTTGAAGAGAGGTGACTCGTAACAGAGTTAATGAAGAGATAGAAAATAGAATAGGACGCTACCCTGGGGCAGACCCGTCCATCACACCAGTCCGAAAAGGATTCAGCATAACGGACGCACACACACACACACACACACACTTGTTATTACTCGAAAAGCTACATACCCATTCATACCATTACCGTATTAGATAGAGATTATGATGATGCATGATAGTTATATAGATTATTCATTCTTCCGTTGCATTAATTTTCAGAAATGTAACAGTTTTTGTATCGTGGCAAACTCGTAGAAAGTAGGTAACTTTATTAGTATAGAAGAATAGTAATGTGAATATTTTTCTGAACACGACACAATATATCGGCATTCCAAAAATAAATACTTAGCTGTTTACAAACAGATAGTCTTTCACATTAAACAAAATTTGGTGTGCAAATTTATAATAAAATATGTACTAAATTTAACATTTCATAATATTTATATTGATTACTATTAACTCATATTACAAATTAAATTGTATTACTTCAATTGATTTTCATTGCAAGGATATTTGCTTATTTTAGTTGTCATAGATCATTATTATAATTTTTTCAATTTATGTAATTTTTACGGATAATTTAATAATTTATGTCAATTAGTAGATACTAAAATTCTGTTCAGCCATAAATTCTTTGACTGACACTATAGTAACACTTTTCAAGAAGCCTGGTTTGAAGTTGTTTGTTTAAGAAATTTATCATGTTCGTCTTTCCTTGTAAATAGGAAGCTATGTTTCTTTACAAATAAACAGGCTTCGTATATGTAAAAACAGGGCAAACTATAGCGCGAATACATCTCTTTTGTGCGTTTATTGAATTCTATAGAGTTTCCCCAGAGTAGTATTCCGTATCTATGATTCGAAGAGACGTATCCATCATTTTTGACTTACCTAACTTCTTCAATTTGCTGGTCTCAAAAGTTTAATGTAAAGTTTATCAGAGCTCCTGTTTTGAAATTGTGTGAATTTTGTTTAATTCATATTTACTTCTTGAAGAACTCCAAACTAACAATTAATAAAATTATTAAACTCTCTCTAGAAACGCTTTATTTTTATTTTATTTTATTTGGAAAACATACAGTGACATTAGGAAGAAATTATTTAAATACTACTTTGAAGGGACCTAAGTTAACCTAACTAAAACCGCATCTTAACGAGAAAATGTTATACGGGACAAAACGGGATATTATTTTATTTGAGTATGAGTTTCTTGGAAAAAAGAAATTTACTTACTTACTATAGCTAAGAATACAAAATGAAGTAAAAAAACACATTGTTAGTAATTTGTTATGCTTGTCAAAATGAAAG
Organism: Pyrgus malvae; assembly: GCA_911387765.1. Taxonomy (NCBI): domain Eukaryota; kingdom Metazoa; phylum Arthropoda; class Insecta; order Lepidoptera; family Hesperiidae; genus Pyrgus; species Pyrgus malvae. Next base: position 26,674,717 of record OU426950.1, on the reverse strand, counting down.
TATAACGGTCGGTTCTAAGTCAAAGATAAAACCGAATTGAGCGTAAACTACTCGGCTAGGTCATCGTCACCGCGACAGATATTACCAAAATTCTCTACTATCGCAGTGCTCTGCGCATTTACAAACATTTAACACGTTTTTAATATTGGCTCGTTACTTGTCTTAACGGCTTATTTGCATAATTTTATGTTCTGTTTTCAAAGTTTCACATATATTTTTTGGCTTATCTTCTTAAATTATTCAAGTGGATGAAGGTTAAGAAATACGTGTAATGTTCACTATTAAAAAATATAATATGTGAAGTCATAATATGTGATGGCATTACTATTAGGCTGAAATGCTTAAAAACTCGTGATGGTGTTGAGAATGGCGGTTCAAAAGTGATATTGCTCCCGCGCTTATCGCCATGTTGTTTTGTTTATGGTGCATCTTCTGAAGAAATAGTCGGAAATCATGATAAACCTAGCTTTTGAATACGATCGTAAGTAAGTTCTTTGACGTAATCATTTTTATATGTTACTATTTTTAATGACTTATTTATATTTTAAAAACATTTAATTATCTGGAAAAAAAATTAAATGTATGCCTGCCTAAAAAGTCAGGTACATATCTAACATTGTCGCACGTCAAGTTAGAAGCATCACAGATGTGATAGACGAAAATTCTAACGTTTTAAAAATAAACATTTTTTTTATTATGTAACGCAAACTTTAAACTTATACACATTTTACATAATTGGGGAGATAAAGATGAAGGGAATTGAATTCTGAAAATTCTGTCACTGCCAGTTACTTCCGTAAAGTATTCCTTCTCAGTGATATGTGACGAACCATGCCTATAGATAGAGCATAGATGTTCATCTAGAGACATAAGATAAATGAGATAAGTTATTGTTTTTAACAGAACTAATAAAATTTTGAACGAATTATATTATTTTTTGTGAATTTTATATTCAATCCAATTAAAATCAATTTTTTGTAGCACGTACGGTCTCTAGCTGCATATTTTTCACTAACGGCTGATTTTGTATTGTGGTTCGCGTTAGGGTTTCTGTTTTCTGTATCAGTCAGTATGAAACAACAAGAACTGATAATATTTATACAAACATACGTAGCTTGCGAATCACGCCTCTTTTATATAGACATACAATCAAAGAGAATTACGTATTTATCTAAAAACAAACTCCTACACAGAATCTTCCTTTTATCACAAACGTACACATATGGCCGCAATGCAGAATTTTTGATAAAAACTGATTGAGATAGCGTTATCTGCTGTGATAGTTTTGTTCGTTTAATTAATAACGGTACGTTTACCGCACTGCGGGACATTGTTGATGAGATGTTTATTTCCAGAGAGAAATGAATTTCAAGTCTAATGTCAAATTAATGATGTCTTAAAAAATGGTACAAATGACCATCCAAAGATTAGTAGTAATCATAATATTTTATCAATCGATTTCAAAATATTTATATGTAGATCCTAAAAATTATCTATTGATAAATTTGTTTTGAAATCAAACTGATGGGCAACCATCCGCCCTTAAGATCATAAAAAAACATTTTAAAAAATCAATTTTTAGAGCGTTTAGCAAGCTGGAGGTTGATATCACGTCCTTGAATTGGAAGCTAGCATCTAAAGCCTGCCTGTTTGATTTACTCCATTGTTAAAAAGTAATATTCGAACGAGCAATAAATTTATTTAATGCATGAGTTCCTCGTTGTTTTGAAAAGTAAGATTTGATCAACTTTGATATAAAGATGATTGAAATACAATTTTGAATTGCACTTCATTGTTAACTTCTGGGAATTTTTAATTATTGTTTAGTTTTTAGTCTTAATAATAACATAACTCATAGACATGGTACAACCAATCTTTTGCAAGTATATTTATCTTACACATCCTATGCTACTCCGGAATATTAAGAACGCTTCATGTGAGTGTGATCGATAACCACACCTTTTTAATGAAACCCAGTCGCTAAAATTAAAATCTTCTGATAGTTACTAATACGTATTTTTCGTTAAACAAGCACTATTTTTATTTTTAATCTTCTTCCTTTTAATTATTAAGTAACAGATGAACATGCAAGTCATGATAGTGGCACAGGAGTAGATAATAGTGGTGACTAGCACTTATACATCTACCTTACATTCTATATAAAGCAAGCTTGAATATTGTCCCGTATATGGCCCTAATACTCCCAAGGCAGACCTCCATAAACGCAAGTTTGGGTATTGGCCGGTTTAAAGCGCTATTACTAATTAAAAAAAAAAAATACTTCGATGGCTGACTCCTCGTGTGAATAATGCAAAATACACGCCATACCACTGAAAATTAAAATATTGCTTCAAGACAGGTGCAGCGACATAGAAACTTCACTGGTTGAACCATAAAAGTTCCACTGTCAATCTTACACCCATTATTTTCATTAAACAGGAACAAAAAGAGACAAAATTATTTATTTTGCGCAAATCACAAATCAAACACATATGTGATGTTAAGTTATCACTGCACTCTATGTACTATACCTATACATCTCAAGTAATATAATGGACATCTCATCTTGTCTGAAGTCATATTCAAAGCGCTCCAGAGGTTGTTCCAGAGTTGGTTTATGTCAATCTGTGAACGACAACGAAGGAATTTGGACGGAAAGGTACGCTTTCAGTCCAAATAGATTCGCTTCACGAATTTTCATTCATATAAAGACAAGAACAGGGTGTCCAAGAAAATACCCTTAAATTCATCATTTAGATATCTCCACCGCCGTGCAAGCAAGGCCCTGCGATTCGGACCTATGACCTCTTGCACGGCACACAGCTGTTCAACTACCGACTACCGTCCATAACCAAACCAATGTTGTTCTGTGTGCAGCGGAGGACGACACGTCACTATGCGACGAGGAAGCGGCGGCGGAGGCGGCGGCGGCGTTCGCGCGCGCCTGCTCGCCCGACACGCAGCGCCTGCTGCCCACCTCCGAGCCGCGCGCACCTCGCCTGCGCACGCACGACCACGACCAGTGAGTACTATCCTTGCTGATTCATTCATGATCATCATAATCGTCTTCCACAGTCCACTGCTGGGCATAGGCCCCTCCCAAGGCGTGCCACTGAGTCTAATCTTCGGTCCTATGCAACCAGCTACTTCTCGCCACCCAGCACACTCCTCGCGCCACCTTTTAGGGGGCATCCTACGCTACATTTTCCTAAACACGGTCTCTTCTCTAAAAGCTGTCTTGTTCAATTAGATCTTCGACACATGTGACCAGCCTATTGCCACTTGACAATTGACAGCCCCCTTGGCGTAGTGCGTGATGAGCCGACTGCAAAACGTGAGGTCGTGGGTTCGATTCCCACCCAGGACAAATATTTGTGTGATGAACATGACTATTTGTTTTGTGTCTGGGTGTTAATTTATCTATTTAAGTATGTATTTAGAATTATATAAGTATGTTTATCAGCTTTCTGATTACCATAGTACAAGCTCTGCTTAGTTTGGAATCAGATGGTGTTGTATGAATTGTCCAAAGATATTTATTTATTTATTTACTTCGGGTTACTGGCTCTTAAAGCTATACATCATCCACACCAGCAATGCCTTAGTAGAGTAGCAGACTGGCATGCAGACCATGTCTATGTGGTCGCTGCAGCCCATGAACATCACAATCAAGGCCCCAGTCTTGACAGACCAATCTAGACCAGAACAGACCATCCAAATGTTTGTCAATAAGTAATTTTCATCTAAAGTATAAACGAATTAAAAAACACTCTACCACATTATCGACAAGCCTAAAGAGCCCGAGAAAAGACACGAGCATCGAGATTAAATATATGATATTGATTGACTAAAAAGTTATCTGTATTAAAATGCTGATTCTGTATTTCATTTCATCTGTAAATTTTAACCAATTACATATTACACATTACTTTATTTCTAATAGTAATACAGTAATAAAAACCTAAAGAAACTTAAAGAAATCATCAGGAAGATTTTTTGCATAATCGTTTTATTTTGAATTTACTTTTTACACTTTTTATGATATTCTTAGCTCAGGAACCTTTGAGACGTCCTGTTATCTGATAAGTATAAGATTTACTTTGAGAGATTTGACATTCATATTATTTGCTTTTTGTGATAAATACTAAAATGTAAAAGCCTGATGATGTTTGCCAAGACATTATTTTGAGACCATATCTAAAACATTATCTTGTTGGTTGTGTAATGATGATCAACTCAAGAAAAATTTTGTTAATTTTGAAAAGATTTATTAAAGATATATCCCTATGGTTAGAAGCAAAGAGTTGAAATAATAATTCATACTTATATTATAAAGCTAAGGATGTGTTTGTTTGCGCGCTAATAAAGCCCTAATCTGAGGAATTCTGGTTGGAATTGAAAGATTATTGTCCATTTACTGAGGATGATTTTAGGCTAAATAGTGCGGTGGGGTAAGTTCGGATGGTTTTAAACTGCATTCGTAAGATGTTAACAAATTTTTTTCTCATAATCTCTCATACCACCCAGCATAATAAAATAAAGTCAAAACTGATAATCAGTAAACAAGCTATAAGAAAAATATTTTTTCGTTTGCACAGACTTAACGACTGCTGAGTTATGCGAGTTTGAAGTAAGTACGTACACACTATAAAAAAACATGGGAAAGATCGGACGATGTAGGGGAAAGACTACCCTCTAAAATCACCCAAGTGGCTAAGAACATAAGGTTTATAAAAAGAAAATATCCGATCTTATACTTGCTACAACATACTTCTTGAATAATTTATTTTGTTTAAAAACATAGCAGGAACCTTTTACGTTTATTTACTTACTGAAGGGAGTAGCAAAACAAAATGGCGTCTCGCACTATGTAGCCAGTATAAAAAATAACCTCAGATTCGGTAGATATTTAACTTATACGTTCTTACCCCATTCACGATCTTACCCCAACGCACCTTATAACATCACGCTGTACCGAGAGTAAAACCGCGTAGCACTAGTCTAGTGACCTCGCGGTTCTCTAGCTAATAATAAATAAAACTCACCTCCAACAAATCTTGATCATTGCAATTAGGTACCTACATTATTTTTATAGGTTACAAACCTACAATATCTATCTTCTTCTTCTAAATATATATAAGAGATTTCCACCCATATATTGACTCATCACGATATCTCTGGAACTATAAGACCTACCGACTTCAAATTTGGTAGGAATATTCCTTTCGCCGAGTAGAGGTCAGCTAAGAACGGATTTTACGAAATTCCACCCGGAAGGGGGGGTATTTCCACCCATATATTGACTCATCACGATATCTCTGGAACTATAAGACCTACCGACTTCAAATTTGGTAGGAATATTCCTTTCGCCGAGTAGAGGTCAGCTAAGAACGGATTTTACGAAATTCCACCCGGAAGGGGGGGTATTTCCACCCATATATTGACTCATCACGATATCTCTGGAACTATAAGACCTACCGACTTCAAATTTGGTAGGAATATTCCTTTCGCCGAGTAGAGGTCAGCTAAGAACGGATTTTACGAAATTCCACCCGGAAGGGGGGGTATTTCCACCCATATATTGACTCATCACGATATCTCTGGAACTATAAGACCTACCGACTTCAAATTTGGTAGGAATATTCCTTTCGCCGAGTAGAGGTCAGCTAAGAACGGATTTTACGAAATTCCACCCGGAAGGGGGGGTATTTCCACCCATATATTGACTCATCACGATATCTCTGGAACTATAAGACCTACCGACTTCAAATATGGTAGGAATATTCCTTTCGCCGAGTAGAGGTCAGCTAAGAACGGATTTTACGAAATTCCACCCGGAAGGGGGGGTTGCGGGTGTGTTAAGTAATGACTCAGAAACTATTCGACCGATTATTATGAAAATTGGTATGTACATGTATTTTTTCACGGAGAAGGTTTATATGCTATCCATTATTATTATTATTCAATATGTAAACGCGATACGGAGTTCGCGGGGTCAGCTAGTATTGTATATAACATCGAACTGCTTATGTTTCAAATCAAATTAATTTAGTGTAACCAGTTAAATTTGGCAAATTTTATGGACAGGAAAATTAATTGCCGTATTTAAAACAAATAACGTGACGTGACTGCGTCCCTGCTATGTGTACCGAGAAATGTAAAGAGCAAGAACTCTGAAAGTTTTCAGAAGCCATCCTTGAGATACGAAAAGGAAAACGAAATTAAAATGGGTATCCTCACTATTCCATCAAACGATTTAAAGCGATCTCACCTTGTCCTGATATATCGAGTTCCCCGAATGATGGCTGTCGCGTACGATCAAATATTCTTTGTCGTCTCCGGACAGCGGCTAAAATATACCAATTTTAACACACGGGCTATTTAGTTTCAACTTTAAAACTACCATTCACTAGCGGATCCAGGGGGAGGGGGGGGGGGCTATGGGGGTTCAATCACATCACAATTAAATATCATATGGGGTGTATCATCTAGAAACAACTTTATTTGGTACCTATTCGGATTTTTGTTCTCTTCGAGATACAATGCCCACGTATTATTACGTAGGAGTAGCGATAGGAGTAGGAGTAACGATTAAGAGGAAACGCGGGTTCAGCCGAATTAGAAAAATAGGTATTTTGGAGTGACTATTGCTATCGTGCTGCGCCCTGCGCTATACGCTGCGTGCGATTGGGACAGATGCAGCTCAGACCGATTATACCTACAAACTTTCTCACTAAATCGAGGTTTCGTATTCTCCTGTTTCCTCCCTCGTAATTGAGTTATTTAAATATTTTTTTTCACAAATATCAAGAAATAGAATAAGTCTATGCCTCTATGTTTTTATTTCGTTGTAAAAACCTTTCAAATTTGTTTTGGCAGTGGTTGGATTAGGGCTGTATGAAAGACGCATTTTCTACGATTTTTGAAGAGTCTATTTTCTGATCTAATTAGTTGATTGAAAAAAACATAGAGGCATAGCTTTAGCAGACTTAAATATTGTCACAAAAAATCATTCCTCTAGAATAATTATCCAGGGAGAAAATAGGAGAATACGGCGCTAGCGTTTCCTCTTAAATCCGTAGACGAACGAATGTTACTGACAAAGCTCTCAAAATCTGCAAGCTGAAGTGGCAATGGGCAGGCCATATTATACCTAGTTAGGAGGACTGACAGCCGATGGGGTAGAAAAGTCCTCGAATGGTGACCACGTGAAGACGACAGCGGAAGGTTTTAGAGGGCGCTGGACCGTACTGCGTGGCGAATATTACGGAATGCCTATATCCAGCAGTGAACTTTTAAGGCTGATGGTTAGATAGATGGATAGATTCCTACTTGTATTGACCATTTTCTTTAATTTTTCTCTTTGTTTTCATTCTCTTCTGATCAAGCTAGACAAACACGAAGGACAACGAAGTTTTTGTTTTATCACTCGAAATATTACATCCTGTTTGCGTCAACTGTACGTAAAGCCTCATTCAAATATTAGCATAGTTGAAAATAAGACGTCCCGCGTCACGTGCTCTTAGAGAGTTAGGACGTTGTCACAATGTTGCAAGTTTGTAACTGATTTAAATGCATTTAGATAGCATGCGTTTGTATTTGTATGGCCTACTTTATTGTTAAGCAAATGTCTTGCCACTGTAAATAGAAATATTTTGATTTGACTCCCAAATGCAACTGTATTTGATCTTACTTTACAATAAGGTCCATATGTCATGGCTGATTTATATTGATACAATGACTGGATCCAGAGTCGCTGCATTCAAGCGCTAGATTGGTATTGCTACTGGATCAGGCCGTTTACATTAAATCCAGTAGTCACTCTTCTCTTGGTAAAAAAAATCTTTGTATCATACTGCTTCTTGCAAAAATGTCAAAACAGACCCTATTTTGATTTAGCTTTTTTTTGCGAACTTTTATACATACCAGACAAACAGAAGTGTGGTCAGTATACGAGTACGCGGCGGAAGCTGGCCCGTTGCGTTGACACGGTTCTAGTGACACTGGCGCGGGGAGCGCAGCGTGCCGGGGGAGGTTACTGGTTTGAAAAATAGGAGCGAGTCTATTCGAATCCAGCGTTCGATATTAGACACTGGATTGGAACATGTTTATATTGTGCCGATCCAGCACTGTAATCCATTGACGCTGGGTCCAGCTATTGGTTCAATGTAAATCGACCTTCATGGACATTACGAGTTTTTGCAGTAATTAACAATAAAACTATTAATAATAAACGGACGAACTAAAACGGTCATGAAATATAAAATGTTTAAAATGTGTTCATTAAAGATATATTTTACGTAGAAACATCTCCTTATAATCGATTAGACACAGAAGATTTCCAGAAAAGCTTTCAGGATCCATCCTATTTCTTTTACTTTCATCCCTGTCATTTACCATGTAAATAGCAGCTAAATAAGATACACTTTATTATGTCTTTTGTTTTATATTACGTTTTCTGTCGTTCTCTACAATTATTGTGAACTGCAGTACTTTACCAAAACCTGGCCTTTGAGAAACTTTTGTAACTCCTAAACCAGCTTTTGCTTTCCTTGTTATTATAGAGCAAGGGAAAAATATCCACTATTTTACGTAATTTGGTAAAAGTGGAATCCAAATTCTTATCGTTCCTTATTTCGGGGAGCTCTATAGTATTTTGGGGAAAGGGACGTTTATAATAAAGTACGACAAAGTTCTGAAGAATTGTTTAATTACTTTCACAGTGCACTGGTTATGTATACGAATAATATATATACTAGACACGCCCTATACCCTACTATCTACCGCCGTGCCCGGGTGACGACTGGCGCCACCTAATTACGCCTCGTCCGTGCAGTTACAAAACTGCATTGTGTGCAATTCTCTGCTACAACAACCCCTTCCTTTTTTGAAAAAAAAAATGAAATTGTTCAAACGATTACAACAAAATAGAAAAATATATAAAGTAGCTTCCAGAGTGCACAAAACGCAGTTGCAGCGCGAGCAAAATGCTGATAGCGCAGTAGACTGCAACTCTACACTGGTATTATAACATGATACATTCAAAACAATATTATTATCTTGTTCTAACTATGGGCACAGTTTTCTACGAATACAAACAAAGGATAGATAAATCGTAAGTATAGGTATGCAATGTATGACATAAAATATAATTAATATTTTATAGATTAGTTATGAAAACAATAAATGCATAAAATTACATCGTTTACATTGAACTTGAGGCATTTAATTTTATTTTATATAACTGGAAAATTGACACTGAATTACGCATATGAATATGAACAAATCTATACAAAAATTTGTAAATTAATTAACTGACTAACTAACTTTATCGACTAGTTAGTAGTAACTTGGCTACATTTGAATTGTATACTTAAATAGTTATAAGATTCGAGTAACAAAATGTCATGACGCAACGACTATTAATGAAATCATTGATCAATAATTCAAAAGTTTTACGCGAATGTGGTGACGGGATGTACGGGAACTGGAACCGAACCCGGCGCGGGCGTGGCCGGTTGCACCTGGATGTGCGCGAGCGGCGGTGCCGCCGCGGCCGGTGCGCGCTGGCATGCCGCTATCTGCTGCTGTAGCCATTTCCTGCCGCGGTTGCGGCAATATCGCCACAAGACGTACAATGTTACCACCACGAAGAAACAAGCCATGGCCACCATGAATATGTTTTGCCTTGACATGTGGGCCTCCACCGCGCTACCGTTCTGCGCGATCACTACTTGCTCTTTCGACTGATTTTTACCCATTGTAATAATCATGAGCCGCGTATTGTCACACGAAAATTGAAACGTAAATGATAAAACATTTCATATTTATCTACACGTTAACTACCTTTTTGCGTCATAACCTAATTTGTTACTTAAATTTACAAATTATATTTTCGTAAATTGCAATTAAACAAATACTTTATGCAAAATAAATACATATGAAAAACAATTGTGAAACATCGTTACTCAAAACTGATGATTAGTTATTGTCACACATAAGGTATTTGCTATATCAAAAGCGAAACTATCTTACGCTATAATCAAGTATAATACAATTTATCATAAGTACTATTGGACCTTAACAAAATGTTGCTAATATTTGTAATGCAAGTATAATGAAATAATAATTCAAGTAAAAATTCATGTGAAAAATATTTTCTCATCAGGGTTTGAAAATGTGACGTTCAACGAAAATCATATATTAAAACGTACAGGAGCGCGTACTACACGTCCACTCCTAGTCTTTTTACAAGAAGTATTCGTAAGATTACTTGATGTGTTTACGTTTTTATCAAAGGTTACATCGCTAAACTGAGTCGTAGGAGTGTCATCGGATATGTTACGTTCCGTATGCTCCTCGTTCAGCGTATAAGCGGGTTTCAACCGATCTATTGAAACAGTTATGCGTCTCGTAGGCAATTGAACTTTATAAACCTTATTACCTCTACTTAAGACTCGGAATGGTCCGTCATAGGGAGGCTGTAATGGTTTACGAACAGCATCATTTCGAATAAAAACAAATTCACACGATTTAAGATCCGGATGGATGAATATCGTACGTGAATTTCTCTGTCTATCTGGGACTGATCTCAATTTACATATATTACTTCGTATTTCAGTAACTAAAGTATGAGGGTCTGACGGTTCTGACTTTCTAGAGTCAAAAAATTCGCCTGGTAACCTCAAGGTACATCCATACGTTAACTCAGCAGCCGAAATTCCGGTATCGCTACGTAACGTGCATCTAAGCCCTAATAGAATGGTCGACAATTCATCCTGCCAGGATGTAGAGTCTAAACGAGCCTTAAGGGCAGCCTTGAGTGATCTATGAAACCGTTCCACCGCGCCATTACTTTGCGGGTGATAAGGTGTGCTCCTGATCCTATGTATCCCCATACATTTCATCAACTCAGAAAACAGGTTGCTTTCAAATTGTCGTCCCTGATCGGATGTTAAATATTGACAAATGCCAAATCTAGTAAACCATCCGTCATATAACGCTTTAGCTACGTTTTCTGCGGTTATATCGCGAAGTGGGAAAGCTTCAGGCCAATGAGTGCACCGATCTACTACGGTTAGTAAATATCTATAACCGTCAGAAGTGGTCGGCAATGGGCCTACAATGTCAGTATGTATGTGTTCAAAACGTCCGGCCGGCGGGAATTGACCCAAATATGAAACGGTGTGACGCTGAACCTTAGCTCTCTGGCATTTAATACAAGCCTTAGCCCATGTTTTTACATCCTTATTCATACCTGGCCAGAAATATCGCTGGCTCACTAATTTACGTGAGGTGTTAATACCTGGATGACTCAAGTTATGAATTAAACTGAAAGCCAATTTTCTAAATTTATGCGGTAAATAAGGTCTAACATTTCCGGTTGATATATCGCAATAAATTTGAGTATCACTGTTAGGTATAAATATCTTTTTTATTATAACAGTGTTATTGTGACTACTACCTTGAATGTATTGTGCAAAGTCTGCGTCCTCGGCCTGCGCGGTTGCAATTTCTACGAAATCTAATGCACCTGGGCATGTTATTGTTTCAATTCTACTAAGTGAATCTGCGACAATATTATTTTGTCCGCTAATATACTGAATGTCCGTAGTGAACTCGCTAATATACATAAGTTGTCGAATTCTTCTCGGCGTTTCTTTATCACTAGCTAATTTGGAAAATGCAAAAGTTAATGGCTTATGATCGGTATAGAATCGGTCAATTGTCTACCTTCGAATAATTTACGAAAGTGAATGATAGCTAAATAAATTCCTAGCAGCTCACGATCATACGTACTATATTTAACTTGCGTAACTGAAAGCTTACGTGAAAAATAGCCTAAGGGTTGCCAATGACCATCGACAAACTGCTGTAAAACGGCTCCAACAGCAATGTCAGAAGCATCTGTCATTAACCCTAGTGGTGCGTCAGGTGTAGGATATGCCAAAGTGGCTGCAGACTGGAGGCCTTCCTTACACTTAATAAAAGCGTTATTAGCTTCATCGGTCCATATGATTTTAGACTTGTCATTTTTCTTAGCTTTAGGTAAACATTTAATAAGATCCGCCTGATACGTCATTGCGCTATGCATGTGTGGGCGGTAGAAATTGACCATGCCAATGAAACGACGGAGTTCGCATACCGTTTCCGGTCTCGGGAACTTCAAAATTGCCTGAACTTTATCGTTAGAGGGCCTGATACCTTCTACAGTTATGTCGTGACCTAAAAATTCGAGTTTATCTTTACCGAAAGAACATTTCGACAAATTAATTGTTATACCAAAGTCATTTAATCGTTGAAAAAGAGCCTCGAGATGCTGTTTATGTTTCTCGCTTGTTTCGCTGGCAATTAGTATATCGTCGATGTAACAGAATATAAAATCGGAACTACTCTCGAAAGTTCCATCCTCTCGTCGTATACCTAAACCTTGTAAAACCGTGTTGTTCATGAAGCGTTGGTAAGTCTGCGCAGCATTGATAAGTCCAAAACTCATCCTAGGAAACTCAAATAAACCGAAACTTGTGATGATGGCAGTCTTTTCAACGTCTTCAGGGGCAACAGGTATACAATGATATGCTCTATTTACGTCAATTTTACTGAAAATACGTTTTCCTGTTAAAGTGTAGGTAAAATCATGCAATCTGGGTATTGGGTATCTGTCCGGCTTCGTGACGGCGTTAAGCGCCCTATAGTCCCCACAGGGTCGAATCTCTCCGTTCTTCTTGGGAACCACATGTAACGGACTAGACCAGGGGCTCCTCGAAGGTCGACAAATTCCCAATTCCTGCATAATACGAAATTCTTCACTAACCTTTTTATATCTATCAGGAGGCAAGGGGCGGGCGCGCGCATGCACGGGCGGCCCCGTCGTCTCTATATGGTGAAACACTGTATGCTTAGGGGTTTCCTTGAAAGACACAGGTTTCGTTATATCAGGATACTTCAATAAAAGGTCAGAGTATGGATGTGATTCATCTACCGTGCTTAAACTAGGCTGTGTACAAGTAACTATTGAACCTACTATATTCAAATTAGTAATTTGATCTACCAATCTACGTTTGCTAAGATCCACTAGTAACTTATGATGTACTAAAAAGTCTGCGCCTATAATAGGCTGATTTACTGCAGCTAATACAAATGTCCAACGATAGGGTCTACGTAATTTTAAATCTAACACTAAAGTCTTTACACCAAAAGTTTGAATTTCTGTACCATTTGCTGCATACAATTTATACTTAAAATTATTAACAGTACTAATAGTTTTACTACGCACGGGAAGCACAGAAATATTTGCTCCCGTATCAACTAAAAATCTGAGGCCGGAGTTAAAGTCCGTAACACATAATCTATTGCTACTTACACCGTGAGTACAGTCACCCGACACTGGCTGTACTTCGCTCAGTTTTCCTTCTTCCAGCTGCAGGGCTGAATGCACTTGTGCGCATTCTCCTTGTAGCGGTAGTGGTAGAAACACTGCCAGTCAGGTCTCTTTCCCTTGCGCGTGGCACTGGTATACCAGAGCACCTGGTCTGGCTCTGACTGCGCCCTCGAGTGCGCTGCCTGGAACGCTCCATACGACCAATCCGCTCGTTAATCTTCTTAATCTCCGCGATTATCATGGAGGTGTCGCTCGCCGGTGGTGCTGCTGTCCCGACCTCCGCGATGGTACCGCTTCGTGTGGTCTCCATGACTTTATCCGCGATCCTTGCGAGCACGTCGAGCTCCGCTGACTCTGTCACTGATATGATCCCTCGTACCGCTGTTGGCAGGTGGCTCTGCCATAGGATCTTCAACGTGTCATCAGGAAGTTTCGCCCTGGCGAGGTCCCTCATTCGTCTCAGCAGCTGTGACGGTCGCTGATCTCCCAGCTCCATCTCGCTGATAAGCTTCTGGATCTGACGGGTCTCAGACTCCTCGTAAACCGTCAATAATCTCTCCTTCAGCGTGGCGTACTTTCGTGAGTCCTGGGGCTGCATCAAAATGTCCGTGACCTGTTGGATGGCCTCTTTCGACAGCTTCGTGATGATGAGGTTGAATTTGGCCTCATCCGACAGCTTTTGCGGTGCGAGTATGGCTTCAACCTGATAGAACCATAACCTGGGCTGGTCCAACCAGAATTCCGGAACCCTCGATGAAACCGTGATTGCGGCCATGTCGGTCTTGGCTTCTTCTTTCACAGGACCAGGTACTTGTGATTGTTGCGGCAAACCAGGGACCGGCGGGTTCATGTTGATCGATAGCGACGCGGAAAATTTAGTGTATAAAGTCCGAACAATATGGCGTGAGCGCGTGGGGCACGGCGGTAAAAAATGTGAGTCGTCACCTAAGTTAAGTTTAGTTTTAAAGTTCACTCACTAAAAAATAATGTTCAACGCGGGGTCACCACTTTGGGGAAAGGGACGTTTATAATAAAGTACGACAAAGTTCTAAAGAATTGTTTAATTACTTTCACAGTGCACTGGTTATGTATACGAATAATATATATACTAGACACGCCCTATACCCTACTATCTACCGCCGTGCCCGGGTGACGACTGGCGCCACCTAATTACGCCTCGTCCGTGCAGTTACAAAACTGCATTGTGTGCAATTCTCTGCTACAGTATTAACGACTACTTACTCGATAATATTAATGGATCTTACAGACTGACAGATCCATTAATATTATCGAGTAGTCGTTTCTGTTTATGAATATGAAGTAATAAAGTATTTTTTTATAAGATAAGAGCAGCGCCGTGTGCAAATTAAACGTAAGCGCCGTCAGATGAACGTCCTTAGCTGTTTGAGAAACGGCTGTTTTGATTGCACCCGAAATAGTTTGATTGATTTGAGTGCGTAAAACGCTTGTCGTATATACGTACTACTGATAGTTACATTATGGATACTAAGACGAGTAGGGGTTACCTAATCATTCCTATAACTTCGTATTACTCAGAGTAGTGCAGAAGTGCTCACGACCTCTCGCGTATGTAAAACACAAGAGATCTCCACTCCACAGCTAAGCAAGGGCGTGCTAGGTAATAAGATGTAGTCCCTGTAGCTTCGGGATTAAGAATAGAGCTACGGTATCCCCTGCCTGATCGTAAGAGGCGACTAAAAGGGGGCTTCCGGGGTTGTGGACGGTGTGAGTGGGAGCTCGATCCGTCCAACCAGCAGCCCCGGGAAGGACGGCGATGTGTGCGTGGCCGCATGTCGCCGTAAGCATCGGAAGGTGCAGGAGAGCACATCTGCTCTCCCGAAGATGGGCCCGTTCAGGGCGTCGCGCGTGGAGGACATCGGTGCGTTCCGCCGGAGATCCCGGAGTCCTCCCCAAGCGCAGCAAACCGGGGGGTTTTAGTCAAATCCCACATAAAGGTCTCTCCCAAGGTGCCGGGTACCTTTTGAAGGTTCCCCCCCCCCCCCCCCCCGATAACAAAAAAGAAGGTAATAAGATGTATTTACGCATTTCTGTGCTTAAGTGGGAGTAGAGTAAGAGGCTAAGGTCTGGCCCAGCAGTGGGACGCATAAACAGTAACGGAGGAAAGGAAAATGTATAAATCTTTTTCTCATAATGTAAAATAATGCAATAAATAAATGCAGTATGCACCGTATTTATGTTGTTTAGTATGTTATGTCATGGCAGTTCTTAATAATGTAGTTGGATTTACATTTACAAAATATTTAATCGTTCCGAATAAGGGTGACCATGAACATTATTCTGCAAACGTTTGGCCATGATTTATTTGCCAGCCTAACGAAAGTTAAACATTTTTATAATGAGGGCGTCTACCACACAGGGAATTTCTTTGTTCATGATGAGTCAGTGAAATCGTTACAGCAACCTTCAAAGATTCCAGAAAATTGAACTTTCTGGGAATTACCTACAGGGAGTTTAATAAACTAAAGAAAACTTTGAATTTTTGGAACAATCCGTGTTAAATCCGTCTTCGTTAGAACTGATTTACGATTATGAGTTAATTTTAAGAATCTCTCAAGGCTTTTCACTTATTCATAAATTTGATTAATTAAATATTTAGGTCAGTGATTTTCCTAGAAGTAATGCATCTCATTGAGTATTGTTCGATGTTTTCGCGATTTTGCCTCAAAACTAAATATTTCACGAGAGTTTTTGTTAAAATTTTGAGAACAGATGAAAAATCGGACGTCAAGTAGCTTACTCATTCATTTTCTAAAGAGTATCTACCGGGATAAAGGTATGGGTGTTATGGTTCCAAACTCGTTTGTGTTCCACTATTGGGCACATCTGTCTCCTCATATTTTGGGTGGCCTGGAGCTTCTCCACCCGTGGCTGGAGTTACGAGTGCATTATTATTAAGTAACGTTATAACAATGAACAGACTATTATTATTGAAATGAATGAACGAAAGAAATTTATCAATATGGTAGTACGTATTAAGTATTTTACGTTCCGTTTAATGTTTTATTTATAGATAAGCTTCAAGATTCCTGTTTTACCCTTACGAAACCGAACAATAATCCGAGGAATGCAATGTACTCATGAGGTTATTAATGCTCGAGGAATTGCTCCAGGAATGTGGCTATATTTGGCCAATTCCACAGTTATAAATATCGGAAATGCGTACGCAGCATGTTGGCGTTATGGTTCAAAGCACACGCATATCACGCGAATATAGATCAAGGGCGGGATACTATTTATGAAAGGTAAACATTTGTGAATTGTGACGTCATTAGTTTCATTCATGCTTGGCGTTGCAATGCAATGTTTTGCGCAAAGTGGCGGACGGAACTTTTTAGATGGCTTTGGTTTCATTTTACTACAAATTATATATTAGTTTATGTTTTAATTCTTGAAATAATTACCTTGATGGTCGATAAAATTGCTCTTGTGAAGTGTACTTTTCACTTTCTTATTTCTTCCCAATAAAGTTAGCTGCCAACGTTAAGTAATAAAACATTTGAAATTGCAATATCCATTTTCTTTCCCATATCTTTACAATTTGTTGTTTGCCAAAAGTAACAAAAGACGTAACATTGCCCTGCCCTAAATGTGCTCTATTCCACCACAGCCCACATTCTTCACACGAATATTGTTCTATAAAACAACAAAAGACCGTTCCTTAGCTACACGATATTCCAACGCGGCCCATCCGGATCTTTTGTTAACAATGGACAAGGAAAACCTGAATTTAACCTTCCCTCTATCCTGTAGTATAAATATATATATTATGACGAGAATATTTGCGCTGTAAACAATATTGATGACTCTAGAAATAACACTAAATGCGTTGGCCTTTCCGGTCGTTCCAAAAAATCGTTCTAAAGCGGAGTTTTCACTGCCAAGATCATGCTACTCGTATAATCTGTAGACCGTTTAATATTATTTGCGTACTTACTGTAAGTTTTGCATTTGTACAAGGAGTCGTTAAATTACTATCAAATCAAGGTGTATCTTTCTACCTAGAAACACCAAGAAGATGGAATGAAAAAAGTTAATTCATATTAAGTACACAAATTATATAGATATATCATCTCAAGTACTTTTTAATGAAACAGTGAAGAATTGGAACTGCATTTATAATAAGATAATGTTTAGGGGTTGTGGACGGTGTGAGTGAGAGCTTGATCCGCCCAGCCAGCAACCCCGGGAAGAACGTGGTGTGTGCGTGGCCGCATGCCGCATACCGCAGCATCGGATGGTGCAGGAGAGCATATTTGCTCTCCCGAAGATGGGCCCATTCTGGGCGCCGCGCGTGGAGGTCAACGGTGCGTTCCACCGGAGATCCCGGAGTCCTTCCCAAGCGCAGGCCACTGAGGGAGTTTTAGTGCGGTCAAATCCCACATAACCCGGTGTCCTCTCCCAAGGTGCCGGGTTTTGAACAAAAAAATAGGTTGTCCACTACGACTATCACGGGATGTTTCAAGCAAGCAATGTGCAACTTTGGAATGGTACAGCCTATTTCTAACAATTAGTGAAACATCTGCTTTACAATTAAAAAGACTGGATTTTTAGTACACGTTTTAGAATAAATTACACTGATTTACAATACTGTAGCGTGAATAACAAGATCCCCCGAGCATTATTCTATGCTACTCGTATTAACGTCTTAAATCGTCCTCATTGACGTCCAAGTTACTGCTGTTAATCTTATATCCACCCACTCTTATGTGTTTTTGTTCAAGAATTTTGTAGACGTTTAGAAGGAAATAGAATAACTAAGGTAAGGTTTTCGTATTGACAATCCGATATAAAAAAAACTGTCCGTACATCATAAAGGGACAAGATAAAATTTTCATTTCCATGAAATGAGTGTTGAGCGTTTTTTTTTATTAGGAAGAAATTTTAACTTGTAACATTTGTTTCTATGTAATTATATATTTTTTTTCTTATTTTAGTCTTTTTTCAGCCTTGTGTATGTTCCACTGCTGGAATGGATTGACTGACTATTAACATACGACGACATACTGATTTTGAATAGTATTATATGTTTTTACTTGACACTGGCAATATGCACATAATTTGCACGGATTCAATATTAATCAAACGTGGATAAAGTACTCCGCATCACCGAGGTAACGTATCTTTTGGTGCAGGGGGGGTCACAAGGGATATGAACCCCCCCCCCCCAATCCATCAGTAATACATAGATGGAAGGCGAAGCAAGCCAATTTGGGATACCTTTCCCCCCAAAATTTCTTATTGACCCCCCCCATTTCTTGGTGACCCCCCTCCCCCAAATTGAAGGCTGCGGCCGCGCCTATTTTGGTGTATATCCAGGTTAATTCGCATTTATTTCCGACGTTCATTCAAATATTAACGGAAGCGCTTACGAGTTGATACTCTCCTGAATATTTGATAGTATCTACCCGTTCAGTTACTTGCTATAAATGTTTAATATTAAATACAGAATACTCTTATTATATTGTACCCAGAAGCGCGCATGGCCTGGCGGCTAGCGTAGAACGCAAGCGATCTATGCAGCTGAGCCAAATGGGCGCGGTCGGGTGTGAGATGGGTGACCGCTAGTGGCAAAAAATTTCATGCGCGTTTCCGTGCTTCGGAGGGCACGTTAAGCCGTCGGTCCCGGTTGTTGTCGATAGATAACAGTCGTCAAACCTTGTCGGAGGCCTTATGGGCGGTTTGAAAACATCCGACAGCGGGTTGGCCACTAACCCGCATCTCCACCAACCCGCATTGGAGCAGCGTGGTGGAGTAAGCTCCAGGCCTCCCCAATAAGGGGTAGAGACCCGTGCCCAGCAGTGGGACGCAAAAAGGGTTGCAGCCATATTGTACCCAGTAGGTTAATAATAATTATGCTTACTTATCTTGCTTATAAGATGGTAGCGAGGTGTAACATCGTTTCTGCTTGTGTTTATTTTAACCCGAAAATATAAGAAAGGCACCCAGCAAATTGGCATTCAAGAAGTTGGTCCGAGAGCATTTATTGAGTATCCCCACAACCATCAATTTTTTTATTAATAAGAGTTTATGACGTTGGGTGTCAGGTGTGACGTTGGTTTGAATGAAACAGCGTTTGACATCCAAGTCATTTATAATATATAAACAAGAAGATCATACAGAAACATAAGAAAATAGTGAGCCTATTAGTGGTTCTGGGGATGGACTGCGAGGCAATATAATATAACCATTACTTTACTATAACATTTTTTTTCTTTCTTCTTAATCATTGTTCCTGTAGCTTGTTTATTATGAAAGCCTACCTCACATTCTCAACATCACCCAGGGTCGACCGGGAGACAATACCAATAGGCATTAATTAGGTTTAACCCTATGTGAATCTTAGTTTTAAGGTGTTTCACATAAATAATTGAATGAATAAAAATCTTTATCAAAATCGTCACAATGCCTACCATTAGTATCAAAGACATTTAATAAATTCCTAAACACACAATAGGGGCGCTGTTATTATAACAAACATGGCGCTGCCCACTTCTCATATACGAAATGATAGCACCTGACATTTTTATTGAAGGTCAAGGGCTTAGGGAAGAACATTAAAAAGTTCCATTACGAAGTCCTCCCCGTGGCCTTCAGTTTTGGGTTAAAGGCTATTTTTAGGCATGAATGATGGCTTGTATGGATTATATGAATAAGAAAATGTGGCTTAATGAATAGGAGTCGGTCCAGTCCGTAGTAACTGAAGCATTGCTAAATAGGGTTACATCAGAGCTTCATAACGTTATAAAAAATATCAAAATATAATGTTATTTAACGTTCGTTTCGTTATTATTTTGACATTACTAACGAAAAGACGAATAGCGGTATTAAAAGAATAACGTTATGAAATATCAAAATCGAAATAAAATAACGTTATAATATCGTTATTGCTAAGCGATATTGCCGCGATGTTAACTCGCTGCATATTATATTTATTATTCCCCGTAAATATAACGTTATTTATATCGTTATTTTCTAAATAGCGTTTAATGATATAGCGTTATTTTGATGTGTAAATACCGTTTAGTTGTAAAACGTTATATTTTTTATAACTATATGGGCACAAGTAGATAATAACGTTATGATTTTATAGCGGTATTTGAAGCTCTGGGTTACATGGTAAGTCGACCCACCCAATTTACCCATATCGAATACCTTTGTAGTAAAATCTTAACAAAAACAACAATTCAATGTTTAAACAAAATACCTTCCTCAGAACGAAGAAGAAAAAACAAAAGCGTGTGTTTATTTTTAACCACAGTCCAAGTGTTTTTTCGAGATTCGCTTAAATAATTAAAGCGAAGGCTCGGTCGCGCGGTCACTTCGGTCACAGACTAAATATTTGAAAACTTGTGCCGGCCATGCAATATAGATAATAGAGGTCATTAGTTAGCCCATAGATTTTTTATATATACATATACTAATACTAATACGTATAGATAGGCAGAAGCGTAACTAGGCGAGACCAAAAACAGAATGCCTAGGTGCCTAAATTTCACCATCTCCAAGTAAAGTGTTGATTAGTTAAGACCCAAGTAAAGTTAATTGGCAAGTAAAAGTTGTGAGTATGGGTCAGTTTATAGTGCTACTCGAACATCGTGAAATTGAAATTGAAGTTACGGGTGACTTTAACCGACAATTAGCGTACTTGTCACTTTACTTGAAGGTAATGAAAGGGCCCTAAGTCCTTTAAAATTAACAAGTGTAGAACATAAGTCATAGTTACGGGCTATTAGAACAGCAAATTACGTTTCATGACTACAACACTTTAAATGCTTCCCATGACCTCGAACTTGAGCAGTTTTTACATCGCGTCCTGCACAAACACGTATATTTTACTGATTCTACGAATATTAGTGCCGTTCTTCTACTTCTGATATTTCCTTAGTTTTGTTTTAAAATGCTCCTAAATTGCGATAACAGGTCTCAAAGTAATATTTTGTCCACTATAGCTGAGTGATAACAAATGACAAAAACTTCATATCCATGCTGCCCTTAAATAATAGTTCATTGCTTGAGATTATGAACGCATTCAATTTTCCAAGGAAGTTTTGAAGGTCTCGGACCTTGTCTTTACAACTATAGCCTTCAACATGCAATTTTTCTTGGTTTTACGCGGTTGAGTTTCCATTGTGTTGCGACGATAGCGCCTCATAAATATTCCATCATGAAATGCCGTCTTCTATATTTGTACTCAGCACATCCGCTAAGAATACATAATCTTCTCTATCGGAATTGTACAACAGCTGCATCTAGTAAACAAGGATAACAAGCCAGTTAACTTTCGTAAACTAGCCAACCTTCGTTTGTACCAATTGTACCCATCATCCTGAAAGATCCTTCAGGAGTTTTTAAGTAATCCTTCACTAAAATGTTTTAATTTATCTGTTATATATGGAATGTTTCTACATTTGAACCATTAGGTTTAAATGTATATTTTCATTACAAAATCACAGAACCGTTGCAAGCACAATAAGCACCAGGCAACATAACAATAATAAGAAGCGGGATAATGGTTATTCAGTAACTACTAAGAGCCCACATTACTAACAGCACAACCATATAATTCCGATTTCATAGATTTTGTCAAACGTTTCAGCAAGGAATAATTGCGTCGATAATCTGAAATCTAATGGACAATAAGTGGATATTGTGTCAGCTCATTGTTCAAGCCATTTTGATCGCTATCATAATGCTATTAAAACTATAATTGTGTTCGCTATCTTGATTCGCGTGGATTTGCAAATTGCAAGCAATTGTTGCCGTGTCAATTATGTTAGTGATGATGATTTAAATATCCTTAATATTTAAATAAACATGTACCTAATGAAAACACAGAGTTGCTGACCAAATATTAGTAGGATAGCCATTTGTGCGAAACCAGACTCACAGTACACGAGGCTACGACTAGCTTCCGGAGCAGCAGTAGAAACTGCGGACCAGCTTAGACAGGACTCGGGCTTAATAAAGAACTTGGATGTTTTTTTAGGAACTACATTGATTGGAGCACCCCGAAAGAGAGCCAAAGCTAAACTTTACTGCGTAGCGTTGAAAACGGCCAATACTAATGAAGCGAAAGATATGATGTCACCGTCCGCGAACGAAGGACGGCGGTGTGTGCGTGGCCGCATGCCGCCATAAGTATCGGAGGGTGCAGGAGAGCACATCTGCTCTCCAGAGAATGGGCCCGTTCTTGGGCGACGCGCGTGGAGGACACTGGTGCGTTCCACTGGAGATCCCGGAGTCCTCCCCAATCGTAGAGGTAGGCCACCGAGGGGGTTTTAGTGCGGTAACAAATCCCACATAACCCGGTATCCTCTCCCAAGGTGCCGGGTACGTTTTGAAGCCAAAGCGGATACCAAAAAAAGGTAAGTAAGTCATGTTCAGACTTGTTTGAACAAGACTTACCTTAAGACTTTGAACGAGACTTAAGACTTGTCTTAACAATACGACCCTGAGGTCGTATGCAATTGCGCTGCTACTCCGGAGGCTGATAGTCACTATTGGTCACCTCATGTAAGTCTGGCCGGCAACTGCACCTTTTCACTGGAGCACAATAAAATTGATTCACGGCAAAAGTGGGTGCAGCGGTGGTACTTCCCCGGGCAAACCATAAAAACTGTACCACCTACAATAATCTTAATATATATATAAAAAGTAAAGGGTTTTCTTTGTACGTAAAGACACGGTTTTCTCTATTATCACTAACTCCAATCAACTTCTCGTTGGGGTGGTAAATACCCCTTAGTACGTAGATGATAGTAAGGGAGTTTGATCGCGGTGGGTGGAGTGGGTAGCTGATGATGGAAGGTAATGCGACGGTTAGGAGTTGAGAGCAAATTCTTTCAATAAATGGGGTTTTGTTCGAAATCTTACATTCCTGAGGAGGTCCAGCTGTCTCCAAGTCAAAGTCTGATGATGGGATCCCAGAGAAATTGAAGGGAACATACAAATTTTATAGCACAATAATTGATTTTCATATTTTTACTAAAGCAAAACAGGCATTTGTGTATAAATATCATCATATCATGTTGCTGAGCTGATGATTGAAGGTACAACTCCTCAACGGTTAGGAGCTGAGAGCAAATTCTTTCATTAATTTATACGTTCAGGTGGACTGACAGTAGTATTCTTTCAGGCTATAAGATGGCTATTAGAAAACATGATTATAAAAGGTAAATCTCTTTAAAGTTTAGATTAAACATGCGACGTATTTTAACCCGAGCAACGCCGGGTTTCGCAGCTAGTTAATAATGAAATCGGAACTCTTGGGCTTTATTACTTACGTTAATTTAATATAATGCGATAAAATGGTGTCTCTTATATGTATATTATAGAACTATCATCACCTTCTTTGACCCCAATCGCTCACATGCCTAAATCAACAGTTTGCTCATGTCTCTCAAACAGTATAAGCGACCTCTTATGTTGATATTATCTTGACGAAACATGACAGGGACACCCGTGATGGCACTTATCATAATGCTAACATACAGCTTAAAATATCAAAGTGTTTACGAGAAGAATGTCTTAAACGATTTTTTTATTAATTTGCCGTGAAATAACTATCTATTAGGAGCGGATGTCGTTTTATTTAAGTGGTCACTGCAGTCCATACTTACACACACATTCAAGTAAAATCGATATGGCCAGTGTGATCATAGTAATGCACCGGAATCTATTAAGTCAGCTACTCCTTTCCCCGAAAGGGAAAAGCAATTTCCTCATTCTTCCAACGGTCACACCATGGAAGCTCTGCTACCCCATAAATGTTTTCTGCATGTACAACAAACATCTCTAAAACAACCAACCCTCTACATTGTAAAGTATTACAATTGCATATAATCTCTGAAAGAACTCAAATCTTACTTGTAATTGTACCTCAACGTGGCTTTATCTAAAAATAAACAAAAAAGTATTGCAAAAATCAGTTGACGTCAGAATAACATATTGTTAATGAGTAAACAATTGCCAAAGAAAATTCTTAATTAAACAGTTCATTGCAATTTAGTTGTAACAGTACATGCACCAATAAATTAATGAAATTAATGCTCGTGAGGTCACAGCTAACATTCATGTTAATAAAATATATTTGCACATTGCATGCTCGGTGAAGGCGTATTATTCAGCTTAGGCCGGAAGTGGAAGTCCGATCTTATGACGCTTGACACGCGAGTACTATATAATGCTATTTAAAGTGTTGAGGAATGGAGACGGACGAATTTTCGTAATGAAACTGTTCATGACATAATACATAAACATGTGTATGTATTTTATTAATCACAAAGTAATAATTTGTCTTCCTAAAATGACAAAAAATAAATCAATATAAATAAATACCAATTGGTTACAAATAATAGTACAATAGGCCTTCCCAATAATGGGGTGAGACCCGTGCCCAGCAGTGGGACGCAAAAAGGGTTGCGGGCAATAGTACAAAGTGTATAGAGATTGTTGTTGTCTGTCCTTTGTAGCAAAATGGAGTTTCACTACGATTCAGTATAACGGTATAGTACAGTGAAGTCAGTAGCAAAAACCAACTACTTTAGTGCTTTCTTTGTCTGTTTATTTTATAAACAAAAAGTAAGAAAAAAATTACCAACAAAAACAAAACTACTCCAAAACAAATTAATATGCACTAAAAAGTAAAAAATAAATTGCTTTTAAATTCTTCTACAATTCAATAGTTAAGTTACATTTTTAACCGACTTTAATAAAGAAGGTGGTTTCTCAATTCGACGGTATACACATCTGCTTTTTTTATGTTCTACTCATCAATGTGTAAGTACGATCTGTGTTAACCTTACATATAATGTAGGTACAATTATTGTTATTTTGGAGTCGGTGTCAGTGTCAGTGACGGTGTTATTTTGGTGTTGGTGTGGTTTTCTTTTTCTTTATTTAATTACATACAGCTTAATTAAATTCAGCTTAATTCAGCGTCTATTAAATTCAACTTAAATCAGCGTCTGAATCTGCCCTAAATGTTACAGTTGTAACTCTACTTTGTAGGCAAGTATTTGATATGCACAAAGATAACGACTTCAGAGTTCTTACGTAATGAATTGTGTAGATTGCGTTATACCTTAAACTACAATGCGTTATACAATATAAATACTTGACAAAAAACTCTGTTTAAATTAATAACAAATAAAATAGAGCGCAAAATGTTTAAATTATTTGTAGATTTGTAGCTACATTAGTGAAGCTGCTAAAGATTCGTTGAAAGATAAATTTTACGCCCATTTCATCCATAAAGTGTTAACCCTAAATCCTAATACATTTTTAATACCTAAAGTGTAAAGACAATAACGATAAAGACAACCTAATCTGCTTAGTTTTGATATGTGATCCATATAGGTCTGAACTACTTTCAAAACCTGTTATATAAGGGCACTTTATAAATTTCCTGTAACGCGAAGCCTCACTCCGTAGTCTGCCCAATTGACAAGTATGTGTATTTCAGTCAGGTATTTGTATATATACGTACATAAACAAAGTCGGCCGTAATATGGTTCATGTAATTTACAGTATCAGTCGTTCTATAGGTATATAGTTCCCGCAGTACAACGGTAACTTAACTTAAACTACATTTAGAATTAAACACTGTAGCTCAATGAAATATTTGACAAACATTTTACAGAATGCTCGTAATAAGATCATTATTCCATATAAAGTTTAATTGAATGATGTGTCATCAAGAGCGCAGAACCGGGTCAGCAGAACAAAGAGATCTCGTTAGTCCTGTCGTATTAATTACAAGCGCTATTGTGCGCGGACCAAGACGAGTGTTACTGGGTTTCACCTAATGTGAACTTAGGTGTGGCCCAGTTTTTACTTTCATAAAAAAAACCATCATACCATTAATTGACGATCTGCGTGGCGTAATGGTTACCATGCCGGACTGCCGATCGGAGGGTCCCGGGTTCGATTCCTGGCGAAACAGAAATTTGAATGATGAGTTTAAATTTCTGTTCTCGGTCTGGGTGTTTGTGTCTCTGTGTGTGTCCATGGCACCCACGACACATGGTATATCTACCTTACTGTGGGGCTATGAGTGTGAAACGTTATTATTATTATTATTAATAAAATCGTAATTTAAGCTATCTATATACATAAATCACTAACCGGTACCCACGACGTCGTCAGCGTCATTAGAGACTTGTAAATCGGTGATATATTAATCCGTACCTATCAGTCGTAACGTGATGTTTTATAAAATCTTAAACTTTTCTCGAAAATGGACCATTCAACACAAAAACAATTTTTCAATTCGAACCCGGTATTTCCTTAGCTAATCAGAAATACCGGTCGCTGTTAAACGAGCAAATTCTTCAGATTTATTATATTGGTTTAGGGTACATATACAAATAGAGGTATATAGATTCTTTAATTTTTGTACTGTTTACGTAGCACAAAATAATAAGTTGACAGACAGTTGTAGAAGTACTTGCTAAGCTCCAATGGTAGAGCAATGTCTAATGCCCGTTTTCACTAACGACGAACAAGGTAACGCCTTACTAAGTAACTCCTAATTTAGGGCAATGCTTAGCATTAAGTTCCGTTTCACCAATGATTTACAATGGGTTGGTCCTATCTTCTGAGTAGCCTTGTGTTTTGACAGTTGTGCATGGTTTTGTTAGTCAATCTAATATCAATTTGAGCGACTGTTACATGTGTCAGTTCAGGGGCACCTAAGCACTACGCCATCCCAAATCGGTGTCATATAACTCTAGGTTATGCCTAACGTCGTTAGTCGTGACTCAAGGGTTAGTGAAACGTGTTCTTCCTCTAGACAACTCCTAAATAATTTGGCATCTGATTTAGGCGTATCCTATGGTTAGTGAAAATGGGTGTAAGTAATTCTTACATAATAACAAAATGTAGCAACACCAAAGTTTTGCCGTGTTTGCAACTCTACGCCAAGCGTAGCAAGACAAAGTAATGGCGTAGTACTCCTATGGGCACTAGAAAGAACCTGTGGATCGTAGCATAGGTCGTAGGCCATCTACAGAAGTGGGCTACGCGGCGGCGGCGCTACGCCCATTTCCCAGGTCTAAAAATATAGATGCCCAAATGTTTCTTATACATTGATGTTTTATTATACAAATCCATCGTTTTTGTTAGTTTTTTACCTATTCAAGCGATTCAATAACGAATTTAGCCATTTACTACAGATAGCTGTTAATAATGAAAAAATAACTGTTATAATGTGTTATAATGATTGCTTTAGTTAGAAGGCCTTCTAGTCAACCTAAGCTTAATTGTTTAACAAATTAACTCCTACTAAAAAACGGATTCTTTATAATCTAATCGAAGTATCAAAATAGATAGTTTTTTATCGGTTATTAATATCGCCTATAATTAAAATTGAATTTTTAGACTGATTATTTTATTGAAGTTATTTTATGGAATCTAAATGTGCGGCTGTATTAAAAAAGCATTTTTTTATTATTCTTCATTTAAATTTTTAACGTTTAATTTTTAAAAGCTTTTGTTGTGAAATTTTTCCATTTGGTTTCGCTGCAATAATTCATGTAAACAAATAATTCAAACGCCAAAAACTCTTCGTATTCCACGTGCAGAATGTACGTAGTAGCATTTGCTCGAAAACAAACTGTTAGTAAAATTCCAACTCTTAATTAATCGAATGACACCAATATACTAAAAATAAGTAAAGCCGGTGCGAAAATACCGCAGGAATAAATAAGCGAATCAAATTTCGATCTTCCTCTTGTTTGTTTATCGTATCATCTGCTTTATATTTAACACAGAATAAATATCCTAAATTTCTTTGAAATTGAATTGAAATGGAGCGCTGTTAATTATAAAGTCGGTGACTTAGTTTTAGTCTACTGTTGTGGTTATTAATGTTTGTTTGTACCTCTGTACATGGCCAGGGTTAATCTCTATTAACCCTGGCCATTTTGTAAAGTAATGAAAACCCATATAAAGCAAAGGACGTAACTTTGTAAAATGTCAATTTGCGCCTCGATTCGTGCTTTTTCTTTTTCTGAACAAACTAAAAATTTCATATTGCAGTTCAACAATATTTTAGTCTTGTCTTAATTATTTTTAACTGTAGTACACAGGATGTATAAGTGTTTCTATATAGGATGTAGATTAAGGAACAGCCCACTAATGCTCGAAGTATCCTGTACCAGTCTTTTTAAAGTAGAATATCAATGATCTTAGTGACAATAAAAAGAAACACTTTACACTAACGTTATTTCTTAGTCGTCTTTCGAGCCTGTATGTTTAAACATTAGTTAAGTTTTGTAGTTTAGTTTTAAATAGTGTTAATACTTACTTTATTCACGTCCATTATCATATTCTATAACTTATATCCTTTTGTTCTATTATTTATCTACTTTTCCATGCTTATCTAATATATAAAATTCTCGTGTCACAGTTTTCGTTGCCATACTCCTCCGAAACGGCTTGACCGATTCTCATGAAATTTTGTGAGCATATTGAGTAGGTCTGAGAATCGGCCAACATCTATTTTTCATCCCCCTAAGTAATAAGGGTGGCCCACCCCAAACATTTGAACGCGGTACGGATTTCGCGGGCTCAGCTAGTCTAATATATAAAATTCTCGTGTCACAGTTTTCGTTGCCGTACTCCTCCGAAACGGCTTGACCGAATTTGATGAAATTTTTTGTGCTTATCCGGTATCTATGAGAATCGGCCAACATCTATTTTTCATCCCCCTAAGTGATAAGGGTGGCCTACCCTAAACATTTTAACGCGGTACGGAGTTCGCGGTGTAGCTAGTTACTTATAAATACACTACAAACACCATTATCACCCGATTAATGTTTGACAACCTAGCTATACAATATTCATTCATAAAAGAAAAGTTTTGGTTCATTTACGATGTTGATGAAATACGAATTAGTTTTTACATACAAATACACATAAATGTGTTGTATTTTTGGATTCTTATTTTTGCTACACAGCGTTTGAATTCCAATGTGAATTATTAATTCTATCCATCCATCCATCAGCTATTAAGCCTGCCTGCCACATACATTCGGAATTATGTTTTCGAATCGGAATTCCGTAAATATATGTGATATAGTACATACGTTATTTTCTGTGCGGGATCCGAACGTACAGGCCCACACTTCCGCACACAAATTCCGAATTGGAAAAATTTCGAACGGAAAACTAACATATAACTAACTAACATACGAACAAAACTGTATGGATTTACGGAGTGTTCGAAATCCTGAATAGGTATTCCGATACCAAATTCCGTAACGGAGTTCTGAATGTACGTGAAAGGCCTTAAAAGTCTACCTCTAGACATAAGCCTCCCCTATTGTCCGCCACACCATCCTACTCTGCGCCCTTTCAATCCAGCGGCTTCCCGTCCGGCCTTTATTCCATCTGGTTGGTGGGCGCCTTGTGCTATTTTTGCGAAGACGTGGTTAATTATTATGTGGAAATCACTACCGTGAAGTCTATATTAGTCTTAACATTGTAGTTAATTAAAATATACTACAATATGTATTAGGTGTATGAGCAGCGATGGCCGAGTGGTAAAAGCCGCGGTCTTCTACGCGACCGATCCCGGGTTCAAATCCTCGGCGCGCACCTCTAACAAAGAAATTTGTAATGTGCGAATTTATCGCTGCTCCACGGTGAAGAATATCGTGATATTTCATTAATTACGATGTTCTCCATCGCCGTGCATGCCTGAGAGAAATTTATAATTTCTCGAAAGCATGACGTCCACCAATCCGCACTTGGCCAGCGTGGTGGACTATGGCCTAAATCCCTCTCACTTGTGAGAAGGAGACCTGTGCCCAGCAGTGGGACATAAAAAAGGTTGAAACAAAAAAATGTATTAGGTACCTCTGCAGCTACCCAATACTCGACATGACATGCTCATTAGCTTATATCAATACACCGATCGAGTGTATCCCAAGTTGAAGGTCGTCACCGAAATGTTACTGTTTCTTCATAATGGTTGGTGACGTCACGTGGCGGGTTCGACCTGTCGCCCTACGGGTTGCCCGATCGAACGGGGCGTGGGCGGTCGGGGGTTACCATGTTCCAGTAGGAAAAATATCGGATATATTCGGAAATAATATGGCATTGATTGGTTTGTTTGGACGGATTCTCGTATTTCTTACATTCAGGAGTAATTTTTTGATAATAAGCGTCTTTAAATGAAAAAAATCATGATCTCTTGACGTCGACTCATAACTTTCTTTTCTCAAAATGCACTCTATGGCCTATTACGTGCATGTCTAGAAAAATTAAGTAATTTTAAAACAAATTCAATATACAGCCAAAATAAACAAAACTTTAATCGTTGTATTTATTTTTGCTATTAATCTGTGAATTTAAATTTTATTTTAAACTTCTTATCCAACGAAACATTTCCAGTATCCAACTAAGTACAAAAATCGTAGCAACCCTGTGTCGGTAGGGCGTTATTGTTCCTTTATTTCTTTAGTGAGAATTCAGCTGGCGCAGTCGTATACGGACTTGCTCTAGATTTAACAGTGATTTTATTACAAGTTTTATGTTCAGAAAAATTCCATAACATCACTGTGTACCAATTTGTCAACGATGGTTTCAATTATGTTAATATATCTTTACAGTGTTCTACTGTAGTAAAAATAGATGTAGAAATCTGGATACTATCCGACTGAAACTGCTATCGAAGCAGACAGTATGTTAGCTTTTCTGATTAAATCTTTAACCTCGACTTACCCTTTCACTTTTATTGGCTCTCGAACGATGGGCTATAAATAAATTTTCTTTCAAAGCGCAATATGTTTATGAACGTTGCTTGATTAGTCGAAAGAAACCAAATTTTCATCAGCGCTTTTTCTTTAACATTTGTTAATAAACATTAGACAGATGTTTTATGTGTTCCTGCTACAAACAAAGCAAATACGCAGAATCTGAAACGGTTTTCCACTCTGAAACTGAAAAGCTCGGTAAACAAGTACAGGCAACGTTGCAATACCCCGACTATCGGGTATGTTACCCTCGGGCGGGCGCTCCTCTCGCCCTCGTCAATCGCCCTCAGTCAGCTCGTGAGCTCTGCGCCGTTCGGACGTGTCGCTCTTACTCCCGATCTAAAATAAATTATACTTCACAGTGTCGAGTTTAATCTAAATTGTGATTGTTAACAAAACTACGGTAATTGCTAACGAATCTCTTAATTCATATCGTGCCGAGTAATAGTGAGTTGCTGTTGAACGCAATTTGTAACGATTTCGATTAATAAAGATTGCACATGAGAACATTTTGTCAGTGTGTAGTGCGGATAATGAATTTTCAACGTCCTTGTCGCCTCTAAAACCATTCTTTTTACACAAGCAAAATAGTCAGGTAAAAAATTTGGCATCGCTTCTATATGAAGAAATCTATCATAAGTTTAACTGAAATAAAATTAAATGAAAATAACATTTTCACTTTATCTTAAAGCAAGATAATTTTGGGGATACTAACAATATGCATAAACAATAGTAAATTCAGAGTAAATTAAATGAGATTAAATTAAACAATGTAAATGACGAATAAAATATGTATATTGAACGTTTAAATAATGAAATAAGATTTATGTACAATACATTATAACACTTGCATTGTATTTCCTATCGATTAAACACGTACTTAGTACAGAAATACATGTGTCGTGACAGATTTTATCATATTTTCCACATACATACTTCCGTCGTTTACATTCTCCTGTTTGTTGAATATTTGTTAGTAAATAGCACAGTGTAGAAAACTAAAACTAGTTGGTTCTAGATAGTAAACCTTTTACAAGACTATAAAGAAGATTAATAAAATTACATGATATTTTTCACCAGTAAATACCATGATGATTACCACTATTATATTAAGAGAGTGGTGAAAATAATAAATATAAAAAAAACCACGGGTTGCACTCCGGTAGTGCCGGCAGAAGTGAAAACTTGAACATTAACGTTGTGCATTTTTGATATTTTGGAATGGTTAGGGAATAATTTCGCACGAATTGCTTTTATTATCAGTATTTTTTTTTCAAATTTTTCATCTAATATTTCCAGTAGGTTTTCATCTAGTATTTTTATAAAGTACTCACTCATTTTCTTTCACTATTTCTTCGTCACTTTTTTCATTAATAGATGCACTTTGTTCAATGTCCATATTTTAAATACTTGATATAAACGAATTTTACAAGTATAGACAGTCGAGCCGTCATCAGCTGTCACCCCTCCGTCTTACGAATATTCGATCAGGCCACGTGTCCTGATACGAGTTTAACATTTTTTACCCCTTCCAAAAAAAGTGCACAACGCCGCTAAAGAAGTTTTCACTTCAAAAATAAAACTTGGTGAATGTTAAAGACAAGACAAGAGGCATTGTTGTGCATAACTTATCATATTAAACGTATGCGTTAGAATAAATTGCTCATTTCACTTTCAAATTTGATTCCTTTTACACCTTTTACTCGCTGAATCTGTATCGTTCTTAGTTCCACGTGAATGGCGATACCATTTATCTTTCATTTATCAACAACAATTGGTGCACAATAAAAATGAAATATCGATTTCTTAAAAGGTTGTGTTTTCCCTACTGTTTATAGTTTGATTAGAGATGTACACTGTACAACCAATTCAAATTCAATGTTGCTCTTCTATAATTCAATAAATGTTTAATGAATTCAGCAATGACACAAATGCCATTGCACCTAACATGCTGATATTGGTTCAATATTATTATTATAAAACATTCAGTTCAATGTCAAAGACCTCGTGAAACAGCTGCGATCGACACGAGTCATGTTTATTTTTAAACCATTTGTATTGTTTAAAAAAATATTACGATCACTATATATCTTTATTTCAGTAAGTACATCATGTAGATCGATCATCTTGCTTAAAATTTGTACAAAGTTCAATTATTTCCAAATAAAATATTTATAATTAATTAATTACAGATAAAACAATTTGAAGGGACTGAGTCTTACTTAATACGAAAAGCGTAGGTATGATGAGCGATATTGAAAAAATAATAATAACGTTTCACACTCATAGCCCCACAGTAGGGTAGGTGTACTCTGTGTCGTTGGTACTATGGATAAATACAGAGACAGAAACACAATCACCCAGACCGAGAACAGAAATTTTAAACTCATCATTCAAATTTCTGCTTCGCCAGGAATCCAACTCGGGATCTTCCGATCAGCAGTTCGGCATGGCATTGTTTTTTTATGTATTAAATTAAACGTTTGTATTGTTGTTAAAAATAATAATGATATTAATGTATTTGTTAAATAATTATGAGTAAAAGTTATAATAATATACATTACCTACTATGTTATTTAATGACGAAAGCTAATTATTGTATACCTCATATTTTAAAACAGGGCTGAAGTTTTTCTCCGTCTGCTCTTTTCTTCAGCTCAGCATTGCCTAAGCGCACCCAGAGCAGACAGAACAAAAAAATAACGTTCCCTAAGAGTTTGTAATTGAACCGTACAGTGAATAAAGAATATTTCATTTCATTTCATTTAGAACATCATATTGTTAATCATATGGATTGATAAATTAAATGTAGATAGGTATCTCGCTATAGCAAGAAAACAGAACTTTTTTGACCCAGATTTTCATATTAAGTTTTTATAGCCTTTCCCCGCAGACTATACATTTTCAGCAATAGCTACTAAAGTCTAAAACTGTTTTTAATAATTTGCTACAAAATGTTGCTAATTTTACATGATCTTTATGATTATGTTTATTTCACTCCACGAAAACTAAATCAACACGCTGTTGAGTGTACAAATAAAATAACATTCTCTGCGTAAAATAATACGCAATATGTAGCGACCAAATGAACGTATTGAAGATACGTACTATCATTCACAAGCGGAAACTCTGGCTTACTGCCCAAACATACAATAGAACTGAAGTCGAAAATGAAGCATAACAATAAAACATTTTAGGGGGCCTCAAAGTTCATTAATTCAACAATTATTATGTTAGTCTTGCTCCCCTTTTATTTATGATTAGCATCTCTTAGAATTCTATAAAAAACATAGGATCGGCTGCAACCCTTTTTACGTCCCATTGCTGGGCACGGGTCTCTCCCCATTATTGGGGAGGCTTGGAGCTTACTCCACCTCGCTGCTCCAATGCGGGTTGTTGGAGATGTGGGTTAGTGGCCAATCCGCTGTCGGATGTTTTCAAACCGCCCATAAGGCCTCCGAAAAGGTTTAACGACTGTTATCTATCGACAACAACCGGGACCGACGGCTTAACGTGCCCTCTGAAGCACAGAAATGCGCATGAAATTTTTGCCACTAGTGGTCACCCATCTCACACCCGACCGCGCCCGTTTGGCTTAGTTTTACGCTAACCGCAGGGCCATGCGCACTTCAGTTGTTGTTGTTGACTAATCACCACTATAGGCTTCACCTCATTATTAAAACTCAATTTTATCCATCCTATCTAACGAACATAAAGTAAATAATGTGAAGCTTGGCTGTAGACATGTCAGTTTTGACAAGGTTTATTTATCTTAAAAACTAATCTAAAACTTCCCGAAAGAGCAAAGTTTGTTTGTACTTAGTTTATGTGAGCGTGAATTTCAGTTTATTTAAAAATTTCCGGTTCCTTATTGCAATACCAGAGGTTGTGACTTTAAATTTATTTGAAAGTTTCCACCACTCTACCAACTAGATAAGTATAACTATACTAGCATCCGCCCGCGACTTCGTCCGCGTGGACTTTGGTATTAGTCATAGCATTATGTTAAATAGCCTAAAGCCTCGATAAATGGACTATCCAACACAAAAATAATTTTTCAATTCGAACCAGCAGTTTCTGAGATCAGCGCGTTCAAACAAACAAACTCTTCAGCTTTATATATTAGTATAGATCTAATAAGTTGTTTTTTATTGTTAGTTATCTATCATTCACTTTTAAAACTCCGTTTTCATGTAATTTATTACCATCGGTAAAGCAAACCACAAACCATATTGTTTTATTACCATTCATTCAAACATTTTAAAGTTTTGTTGTTACCGAGTTTGTTCTACGATCTGCTTCTACCACGATATCTATGACGTCATCAATACCTATATTCCCGTTTCCCGTTGCAAGCTTGACAACGGACCCCTGTCCGTCTCATTGCCTCTCATAACTGAACTGACGGTTTCAAAGGGAATTGCCACGCGGATTCACATGGTGCACTGTTGCGTGTTTTCACCATTTACTGCGTTAGAAAATAACTGGGTTACTGCATGCATATTTATAGCATGCATGCGTTATTGTTTTCTATTATTATTATTATTATACTATTTCTTGCACCTTATTATTTATATTGTTAAATTACCTAGCCTGAAATTTTCTTGTGCTAGTATTGCTAGTAACGTCGATTATAAATATTAATGACTCATGCGTTTTATGTCAGATGCGTTATTCGTCATTCGCATTACTCACTTTGGATGAAGACGTATGTTCTAAAGTCTACGCAGATTATTATTAATCTCACATTAAATATTCTATAGCTCTACTATACTAAACAAAAGATAATTTAGCAACCTAAAATGATGTAAGGAAGGAAGCAAAAAAAAAGGTTGAAATTATTGACGTTATCCTGTTCTTCTTGCGGAGTCAGAAAAAGGTGATTTGCTGTCGGGAGTGGCATTTGGCGTATGTACGGTTAAAATTCCATACCTAAAGAGTCTACAAGTGGTCATTAAAAGATTTAGTTTAAAAAGTTTATCACCCTCTCAATGTCAGATAACTGCTGATAACAGATCGTATGCGTCCCGCGGTAGTTAGGCAGCAACTCTCAATTACTCTAGTACTTATGTGCTCTTTATACATTTGAAGTTTGTTACTTGTTCAGCTTAGAGGTGGTCAGAAGATATTTAAAAAATACTAAAATACATAACTCCAAAAATTGAGTGATTAAAATAACAAGGACTTCAGTTGTTAATAAATTTTAAAAAAATAACAACAGTGTGATTGATGAGTGTGTTAGTGAGAACTTAGTGGATAAAATAAAAGTATATACTATCAAAATGGCTATGGACACTATGGCAGTTGAACTGCCTGATTTAACAACGCACGCGCCGCGCCCGCCTATGGAGGAGACGCCGGAGGAAAAGTAAGTGCTAAAGATTTTGTGCGTTTGCATGATAGAGATACGCGTATTGATATTATTAATGCGAATTTGAGTAGATATGATTTCTACGCCTGAAAATCACTAGTTTTATAACATCGACTAGTGGTTGTGGTTTCTGTAACTATAAAAGAAAATATTCTTAACACTTCTTTAATTATGTAATTATAGAAAGTTACCGGGTAATCATTTTAATTAATCTTGTTACCTGTGCATGCTAAAATTAAAACTAATTGTCGTAAAAAATGCACCGCACATCGGATAATGAGAATTACCGGTTTTGTTACATTATCACAAAGTAATTTCAAATAAAATTTAATATTAAATTACCATTTTAACGAATCAAACAGTATTACATTACTGTTACAACAAAGATATTTTTTGTCTCAACACGATATTATTACAAGGAAAACGTAAATAAATTTAACGGACATTTGTTTCAATTATGTATTTGATTAATAATGTATTAATTAATACAACACGAAATTACTTATATAGAAAACCTTGTAAATAAAATTTTGATTCAGACAAAGACTACATGCCACATGGATATGAAGGATTTTCTTTGGTTACTATACCTAATGTACTTTTGGTGACCGATAGTAGATAATTCTGTATGAGTATAAATTTATTTTTCCAAATTGCACTCAACTGACGTTAATTAGATGTCAAAGTTACAAGGCCTAAACACACCGGATCCGTACACGTACGCGTAAGCGTGCACGTGCACGTACAATTACGTTGTAATATATGGAACTTTATGAGACATGGCACACCGCTTGCGTGACGTGTACGTGCACGTAGACTACATGCGTACCGCTACGCATTGCAGCTCCCATGAGACAAACAGGATGCGTACCTACGCAGAACGGAACGGCAACGTCGCATTGATGCGTGCAGCAATGACGTTGTACGCAATGGCTTTCCTTATTGGACGACACACCGAACAAGTTCGAACACGCGCGTATCTTTGTTGCGCGTTACTACGCGCGTGACTACGCATTCAGTTGTATTTGTTTTCAAATGCTGCTGGCGTTGGGGTCCTTTTTTTCATAATGAATAACGATATAAAAGAAAAACTAATTGAATTTGGGCGAAAACATGAATGTCTATATAATATAAAAAATAATGAGTATGAAATTTGTCATATAAAACTTTATTGTGGGAAAAACTTGGAGCAACACTTCTGATTGTATTTTTGCACACCCAAGAATATCCTGGCACAAAAATAGTAATGTAGCTTTTTCTTCATCAGAAGAACTACTTGGTCCATTCATCCAATCTTCGTCAAACATTCTGTACAAGAGCAAAAGTATGGCTGCCACAGCGGCTGGGTACGCAAGGGGCCGGTTGCGTTGCGTGCCCAGCTCGTATGCGTAAGCGTAAGCGTAGACGTATGCGTAACCCGGTGTGTCAGGGGTCCACGTGCGTCACTACGCGCGTGTCTACGTGTACGTGCTGCACATGGAGGCGGTGTGCTCTGGGCTACAATGTCTTTGTCGTGATCGACTTTTTGTCACCCGACCATGTTGTTTCGTCGAACACGAACTACCTAAAATTAACGTAAATTTCAGCTTCCGCTGTTTGTTTAGCGGTAATTACCATATTGTCGGTTTTCGATATTACGGTACAAACAGACGTGACGGCTCATTTATCTTTTTTTCCTTACAGTCTGGTAAATTCTGACTTATATTAAAGAAGTAATAAACATGCGTGTTCAGAGTACATTTATATTATAAAAAATTAAACCAAGACGGTAATAATGCTTTTCTACATGAAAATAGTTTCATTCCTAATTGTATTAAGAAAAATCGTACAGTGAAAACATCATTCGATCAAATCGGCCTTGCAAGAAGCAAATGGAAATTTTCATACTAATAAATTTACATAAGCCTGCTTAGCCTATGATGCAGTTAAGTTCGGTTAAGACTGGGAGGTATCAGTGTTAGGTCAATGACAAACTACACTGTGGAGTTGTAAGCTGGCTTATGGTTAATAGGATAATTTTTCGGACTATTGGGCTTCGAGTCGCTTATTTTTGGTTTTTATTTGGCTTAGCAATTATTTTGAGGTTACATAAATCGATGTTTATTGATGTAATTTAATATATTTATTATTAATGTTTATATTAAACTAGTGATGCGTCAATACTGCGCTTCGGTGATTTGAGTTTATATGATTATACTAATCTATTCCACTGGAACAGGACATTTTTCCGGGATTAAAAATAGTCAATCAGCTATTCCAGATTATAATCTCACTCAGTGCTAAATTTCATCCCAATACATTCTGCCGTTCTCGCGTAATTGTGCAACAAAAATCCATCCAAACTTTGGTATTCATAATATTAGTAAAGATTAAGAAAATCTTGAAATTGTTTATTGCAATATATATTCCCTTAAAAAATAGAACGAATACAAGTTAAAATTAATTTATTTGGTCTTATTTGGTCAAGATGCATTGTCGACTGGTTTTGAACCGTTTAATGTAAATGATGCTCGCTTTAACTTTTCTTTAGTTTAAGTTTCCGTCCATGTTCCTTATAAATATTTCCGTCCGCTTGTGATATCGATATTTTAAGACAAGTTGCAAGTTCTCGAAGCTATCTTGCAAGTCGACGTCTGAATATTGAGCGTAGAATTTATCGAACCGTAGCGATATATTATGCTTCTGCAAGTCTTAACAGTAAAAAAAACATTTCATAGTTATGAGAGTCTAAAAGTACTGTCGTAACTATATACAAATCTATTAAAGTCTATGATTCAATTAGCCTTCGAAGACAATGAGGCAAAGGCGCAAAACTGTTATCGATTGGCTTTCAAGACGTTGACAATTAGGGCATTGTTCTTACACTAATGGAATTGCAAAGACAATTTTATGAAATTGATGGCTTGAGAAATGAATACCTTATGGTTTTTACAGATTTTAAATTTGAACAAAATTTCGAAATTGAGATAAAGTGTAGAATTCCTTAACATATTCATAACTATAGAGTTTAGAAAATAATAGTTTCATTTGGGAGATGTTGCAACATTGCAACAACATTCGGAGGACGAATTAGTTTAGTTAGTTCCTCAGTGATGTATATATGTATGTGTATCATCTGCTTTAGTTTTATTTTGTGAGAATCGTTAATACTGTATCTTATATCAAGAGATCGAGTCATTCAATTGGTTCAAAAGTAATTTGCATAGATTTATGGAATTACCAGAAGTTACTTATGCAATTCTTTAGTCTGCCAGTTGTCTGGTTCGTTATGAGTTGCGTAGGTACTCGGTCTCGTCCCGAAAGCACACGCTTATATTGAAGGAACTTGTATCTGTAATGGCGTTGACGTGATAAGAAAATCTAAGCAGACTTTTTATACTCCTGTGCTAGACTTTAATTAGAGCCATCGATTCATTCATATTCTTATTAATGAATTGTCTTTCATCTTATTTAACTTTTAATTGGGTGATACGTGATTCGAGGGTCATATTTTTTTTCGAACTAGTAACATGAATGAACAGATGTCTATGTTTTGAATCGTCCAAAAGTAAATTGGCAAACTATCGTTAACTGGGGTAGCTCCACGTTTTCAAGCCAAATGAATTTTCACAAGCTGTTTATATAGGCGGTGGGCGTTTTCCCATTGCCCTATTTGGAGCAAACGTCGAGTTTATAGCTCGTTATGAATTGTGTCCCCGTTCTCGAGGATACACGCTTGTATTAAAAGGGCTTTGAGAAATTTTATACAGAACTATAATATAACCTTTAAACATCTACTCGGCCTCTGCGTTTTCTTACTGCTTCGATGAGTGCTGAATCTTTTATACTTTTGCATTAAATTACATATTATTTTAGCCAACACCTTTACTTTTTAACATTTTTAAATAACACCTAATCTAGGAAAATTGCAAGATACAAATTTCGTTATTTTTTTTTATTTTTTTTATTTTTTTGATCGGGGGAAACCTTCATTAGGTACCCTTAGGAGAGATACTGGGTTATGTGGGATTTTTACCTCACTAAAATCTCGGTGGCCTCCTCGGCGCTTGTGAAGGGCTCGAATCAATATTGTAATCCTTTTCCGCTTTTACACAATTGCATTTTTCTAATTTAACCACGTTAATTCGTAATTAAACTTCCATAACCCAAAACAAATAGTTCTCGATTGTTTTTTTAAATTGGAGCATAAGTATAATATCTAAGAGTCGATAACTCGCCCTCTACTTATTTAAAAAATTGAATGTTTACGCTCTCCCCCAGTAGGATGTATGCTGAAGTGTTGATGACGTCAGGCAGGACGCCGGTGGCGCCCTGGCACGACGCCAGACTGACGCTGCACCTCGTGGGCGGGGCTTTGATGACCTCTGGAGTTTGTTTAGTTGTACATCTGGGTAGTGTAACGTTGTAGGTTAATTCTTCGACTACGTATCTTGAATGATTTCAAGATCTTTCTACTTACGTTCTTCCGGGAGTTTTTATGAGTTTTGCATCTGGTTAATGTAACGTTTAGCAAAATGGTGCTTGGTGCTTATCGTTTCCTTCTTCCTCATTTTTGGAGTGTGTATGAGTTGTTCTTAATTTACCAGTGAAAATGTATGTGGGGAATTATATTTTGTATTTTCAACTGTAACGAATGGTTATTTAGAATGTTCGATTGTTATCTATTTTATTCTATTCGATAGGTTAAAGCCGAAAAGTTATGCTGTTTATAGTAATCTGCAAGATTTTTCCTCCACTAGCCAAATAATAATCTCTTCTAAAGCTGACGATGATGGCTTACCCCTATATATGTATTACTTATATAGGTACTCTATTTTCGTATCGCTATAAGAATATATTAGTTGACGTTGAGTTTGAGAACTCGTAAATATGGAATGAGACTGAAGTTTTGATGGTAATAGAGGATAAGGGATACACAATACTATGACTAAATTCGTACTGGGTCCGCGGCTTTATCTGCGGCCTCACCCTCTTACGTATGAGACTTGTCTGTATTGAAATTTGAATTTGTCATGCTAGAATTTATATGATGCTAGTTTTAACAATTTTAACGTTTAGTACAACATGACTAAACTCTTTTGTGTCTGTAAGATTTGACCAATTTGCGATAAAGACAACTAGGATTTTATGTGTTCCTTGCGATTGTATCAAAATCTCTGTGCTACTAAAAAGGAGAATCCAATTGAATATTCAGCACTAGCCCACACACCTTCATCACTATCTCCACGGATCTTGGGTCGCAGATCTCTATGTCAAAGACGTGGGGTGATCATTGGACCTTTACCCCCTTAATCTTTCTTATTGCTTCAACAAATGAATAAATACTTATTAAGCGATTCTTCAAAATCTTGCCCCTTACTTATTGGACTCCGTATTGATTCAAGATAGATAAATATACTTGAAATTGTCTCACGATACACCTCATACGTGCCCTTTCGATAACCGCTTAATCCTCAATTACCAGAACACATCCGAAGAACGTAATTAGTAGAAAGGTCAGGTCATACCCTCACGTGGTCCCTATAAGCCTAGCTCACGCGACAACGTGACTGTTTGGACCATTTACAGGCATGACTTTGATGGATCTACAGTTAATCCTCGAACGTCGGTTTACAGATGGTAGTTTACTTTTTTTCTTTCTTACATAATTATTTTGAAAGTGGATCTCCTAGTGGATTCCAGTACCTAGACTACATGAGAGTCATGAATATCCTCGGAAACTTTTAGACGGTATTGCAGTAGTTTCGGGGGTGATAGATATAATGTTTGCAACTGAATAAAATGTTGGGGCATAAAAAATAAATTTAGATTTTTATTCTATATCTATAATGAGCCTGGTGATCGGTGAGCATAAATAGGTGAACGGAACAAAGAAGTTCTTTTTTCTTAGAGCCACTAGTAAAAAAGTTAATTCCCATATATGTACCTTTATTTAGAGTATGCGTTACGCCTTAGATAATATCGGTAGACATCTAGAGATGCTTCTTCCAGTTTCATTTTAAAGAACTCCATAGAAAGGTATTATAAAAATCTTTTAAGAAGCATCTTTATACATACGAGTAACTTGACATTTACAAAGAACATTTAGGAGTGACATTCTGTAGTGAAAACTCAGAAGTAAAAACAAATCTAATAGGCTAGAAATCAAAACCAATTCCATCAGCAGCTATTGGAAAAGTCTTCACACGCGATCTTAAGTGGAAAGTTCTACTTGTGTTTATGTTTTCTCACGACCCTGTATCCACTCTTACTACCTACATCAAACTTCATAATGACTGAAGTTATATTACTGTGAAATAAATATTTAGGCGTTAATAAATATTTGGGTGCAACCCTTTTTTGCGTCTCACATCCGTCCCACTTCCCCATTATTGGGGAAGCCTGGAGCTTACTTCACCACGCTGCTCATTGGAGTTAGTGGAGAATAAATATTTAAGTAAATTAAAACACAAGTATTTTTCGCTATAATAGTCACAATAGATCAAAAATTCTTATCTGTAGTATGTTAGCTTTCTATTCGTCATATATACTTTTTTAGGTAGCGCACTAGTTAGACAGTTTTAAGAACTTACTCCACGTTCGCTCTCATCATTACCTTCCTCCGGAATAGTGCCGTCAACGGCAATTTCAGTAGGAATAACATTCTACGTGGTCTAAGCCTTATCTACTCCTAAGCTTAATGCATTCCGCCAAACATTATAAAATTAAAAAAATACATAGACATATGTCACCAATATGATACTTTATTATTGTCCTTCATCAGCGCTGACAAGTTAATAAGGCACAATTTGCCATTTGCCAGATCTTTAGGAGCCACTTTCTGAGCTGAGCTGACTAGAACATATCTTCTTCTAAATATCATTGCACTCCGTCAATATAATATAACTCGTTTATGCCGAAAGTTTTTAGCAAAGAGAAATTACAGACCTTCGTGAGGAGGCGTTACAAATGAAAATTCCACGTTTCGAGGTGTAATACTCTGACGTCACGGGGTCACGTGACCTGTCTATTTTGGCGCGCACTCAAATAAGACACATCATTGATGGTATTATAGGCAGGTTCATTGATAACCGATTCGTTCAGTTCTTACTTGCACACGTATTTGTTAACTGGTATTTGAAATTTACTTTGGACACAAATTTTCTTTTCGCCTTACCTATTTCTTTAGACATATTCTTAAAGTTAAGAGTTTCTAGGGTTGCAGGTACACCGGGTAACCGCTTCAAACTATATTTTCTTACACCGTGACTGTGCGTGACGTCGTGTTTTTCTATCTCCCACAACATTTTCGATGCACCGTTCCACCGCGGGGCATGTGAGTCTTCTCTGAGAATCGGAAGGGCAGTTTTTGGGCCAATTGTTCCAACAACTTTTTCTTGTGAAGTTACCGTGGGTAAAACAGCCTGAGACATCATTATAACGCTGAGCTATCTTATAATCATAATTTGTTATTATTATTTACTACATTAAACCCAGTAAAAAGGCGTATAAAATAAAAAAAATCGACATCTTCCGGGAATTCTTGAAAGAAATCCCTAGAGATTTCGCGTAATTACTGATGTTGTCATTTCCCTGCGACATATACACATAATTAAATAATTACGCCTACTTACTGTTATGTAATTCTTGAATCCACTATATAATTTATTGGCCAATTTGCATACATTAAAAATTAAAAGTAACATACGCGTGCGAAGGAATTAATAGCTTAACAGCGTTCTTTTTATTACATTTATTGTGAATTCCACCATTCTGTCAATGTG
The DNA here is from genome assembly GCA_911387765.1 of Pyrgus malvae. Lineage (NCBI taxonomy): Eukaryota > Metazoa > Arthropoda > Insecta > Lepidoptera > Hesperiidae > Pyrgus > Pyrgus malvae. The sequence goes on along the minus strand of OU426950.1, from coordinate 26,630,401 downwards.
GATTAAAAGAGTTTATAACATTATATCGAGTAAGTCGAGATTAGCACGCGGTAATATATGTACTAATCAATGGTACGCGTACCACTAGAGAAGTCGTACCAACTGCGAAACACAATTCATTGTTTTTTGGTGGAAAGATTTGGTAACACAGTGTGTTCGAGACAGTCTTACTTAAAATTGGATATAGCTGTCTTTGGGATATGTTCTGCTTTCATTCCTAGATCGGTTTGAACCACAAACATTGTTATGCGAGATTTTAATATACATACGGAAATTTAAAAAAATCGTTGCTTTCATGAGCATTCAAAAGCATAAGTATTCTCTTAGACAGCGAAACCTATTTAGGGACTAAAAATTATAACAATCTACTGAGATACAAAGATCTTGAATGATTTACACTTTTGGACCTACAATTAGAAATAGTTTTGTAATTTTTTTACATAATTAAAGTATTTTTTCGTTAGTCATAAAAATGTGAGTCGTGTGACAGTTATATAACTCTATCGCTTTATCTAAAACTTCTTTATGTAACTCACTTTTAATTTCAGCCATAAATTGCTTACAATGTACAGTTGGCATGTATGCAACATTGCATGCAATATGAACATGAGTTATATAATCTTAATAACATAATGGAAATTCTTTTACTTTCATTGTAACGGCAATACTTGCTATTTTTGATAAGATCCTAGTACCAGTTCGGTATTGAAATCTTATCGATAGGCGATATAACAGTGCAAAATAACGAAACTCCACTATAGTACCTACATTTTTCCAAAAAAACTTTAATGAATAAATTCTTCTTGTTTCATCTAGGTACTTACATTCAGTGCGAATGTTTTATAATGTTTTTCCACAATCTGTTTAGCTTGGTAAATCCTCAAAATTTAAAACCGAAAGTACCTTATTGCCAAGCCAGATATATTTTATGAATTTCAGTGTACCTACTGAATAAACTATACATAATATATCTCTCTGCATCTTTGCATCTGACAAGCATATTTTGTAGTCGTAATAGAACGTGTATTTAGATCGAAATACATGAGATTAAATAGTCATCCTTTCTAAAGTTTATATCGGTATACTTAGAACTTTATACCACAAATACTTTAACGACTTTTTCAGTTCTCCCAGCACTGTCGGGAGCTGCTAGTCATGTCCTACTTTTTTATCTGTCTGACGCAATAGAAAGCTCGGACATTTCTCGTGTCTTGTTCGACAGTGGTTTATGCTTATGGCATCGCCCTTGGCCTGAAAATACGACTATATTAACACTTGTGCTCCCATTTTTAATAGATCATGTTGTTTTCTTTTGTGTTATGAGTGTTATGACAAACGGACGGGCAAAAATAAACTAAGGTATGTTGAACACTAAATGGAGGCAAGGGATAATGATGTGCCAAGACTCCAAAATGATAAAACCAATGATTTAATATTAGTGATTCCTTTCTAAACGATGCACCCACCAATCGATTATGCTAAACTAACATTTATTGCATGACTAAGATATATTGTTTAATTTTTTTAACAGAGTATGTTTCCCACAAATTTAACTCCAGAAAGTGTGTATCTGTCTCAGCCATCTGGTTAAATCAGCCACTCTATTGAAAGGCTAGACCGTTCATCAAGTCGTCATTTAGCCAATTAGCCACTTCATTGAATGCCAGCGTTTAATTAAAGGACTAGCCTTTTAATTGAGTGGCTGATTCAACCAGATGGCTGCGACATATCAAAGAATATACAAAGAGAATAAACGTATGTATAAAGCCTATAAAGGTAGAAAGTCGGTTGTTAGATAAATTGAGTTCTTCAGGGGAATAAAGCCTATAAAGGTAGAAAGTCGGTTGTTAGATAAATTGAGTTCTTCAGGGGAATATACGTACTCGTTCCGTCGCCAATTAATTTTTTTATCACACCTACCGCACAACTGATACACTTAAATTAGCGTTATAAAAGTTATGAATAATAATGTGAATAAATTACATGATAGCGCTAATGGGCGTGTCAATAACCCGTTAATTGGTGGCCTCATCTCTTATCAATTCACACAAATTCACAGTAGCAAATTTATTTGGGTACCTAAATATAACATTATGAACTTAGAGGAAATCGTGTGGGAAACGTTTATTTCGAGATCGAAGCATCAATCTGTCTGTGACGTCAAGGGAAACCGTAATTGATTCGACATTCTCGATGAGATTAGATTCTGTATAATAATAAGTATCTATTAAAAGTTGTACCAAATATACCTATCTGTACAGATGTAAAGAGTTGCTTTTTGGATTGATAAAGGCGGTTTACGGACCAACACGTGGAGTTATTATTACTACGGCTATTGACATCTATAGAACTATTAAAAGAAAGCTTCTAAAGAAACTAGCAATCATGTAAACCAAAGGGGCGTCTACTGAATTTTTTAATGAAAGTAACAAACACAAGAACTTGAAAGTTCGAAGGTCTAACTATAACTAGGGTTGCCATCTCTAAAATTTGTAAACCAGGACAAGACGCGTTAAAACCCCGGATTTTAGAGCCCATAACCCGGACATTTCAAAAGTGGGGGGACGGTGAATTTACCGAGTCGGTTCGTCGGTTGATCGCGAAGTGCGTGTGTCATTTTTTTTAAACCCGGACTACAAATGAAGTCCGGCCCGGACGCTCCCCGGACGCCCTCTAAACTAGGACAAATCCGGGGAAACCCGGACGGATGGCAACCCTAACTATAACCAGCTTTTCTAGATAACTTTTATCTGTTAAAGTTTACCCTTTGTTAGAATAATACAACATAAATTTACAAATCTGATGTGTATCAGAGATTGTTTCTGATGTGGAAATTTGAACTATGTGCTGAGTTTGTAATCTTATTAAGTGTTAATTAAACGCCCTAATTACGTCCGACATTGTGCGGTCAGGCCGTTACGAACAATATTAGAGAATAAATATTGGATGAACTTCTTCGTAGTTGTACTTAATTAACACACAAGGATTGTGTAATAGGGATCTTGTATAAGTAATTAGGCTCCGTTGACGCAGAAGATTTGGATACAGGAGTTGTAACAAGTTCTCTATGTGCCGATAAATTATGATTAGTGGGTGTCAGGAACATACTCACACGTTTAAGCACAGTTACCGCTGCATACGAAGTTATGTATATGAATATTCGAATATTGTGGGCATTGTTAATTCCACTTCATAAATTGAAAATGTGTAGATATCATAAACGGCTTTATTCACGCCGCTGTTCGGGGTTTACCGATCGGCAGACCAAAAAGTCCTTGGCGTAATCTTCGCAATGATTTCACCGCGACCAATAGAAGGTCATGATTGAGGTCCTCGGGCAAAATCGAAACTAGTCGGGCAACCCTGAAAAACACGGACGCGAGCAAAGCCACATCAAAATAACTACAATGTTTGTTTTCATAAACGGTTCGTTTTTATTTATTTAAACGAAATAGCAGACGAGGAGGAGAAGCTTCATGATGTTAAGTGTTCGTTGCAGCCCATGGACATCATATGCAGTTGCGACTCCAGAGGCAGCGATAAACAATACAATTGCTTCACAACAGAAATGGGTGCGGTGTTCGTACTTCCCTGGTCCAACCATGAATAGTAACCGGATGACCGAGCGTTGCTCATTACAATTAACAATTTATTATCTTCCGCGACTCATTGACTTAGTTTTACTTAACGACGCCATGTACTGAAGCAGCTCCCAATTAAAAAAAATGTATTACATACTTCTCGCTGATAGGTGTCAGGAAGAATTTATGTATAATAAATTTTAGTTTATGTTTTTGTTGATTATAGCTGGAAACACGGATAAAATTGATATTTTCTAAAAATAAAACCTTTTTCTTATCGGGGGGGAAACCTTTATAAGGTACCCGGAAACTTGGGAGAGGATACCGGGTTATGTGGGATTTGTACCGCACTAAAAACCCCCTCGGTGGCCTGCCTCTTCGCTTGGGGAGGACTTCGGGAAGCTAGATCGATTTATCGTCCTCGAAACCCCTTGCATACTAAATTTCATGAAAATGGTTGAAGCCGTTTCCAAGATTCAAATTATATATAGGTATTATTATACCACCAGACGAAGGTTAAAGTTCCACCGGCACCATCTGGACTCGTGACGGTCCTCCACAGTCCGCTTTGCACGCTCCTTTTTACCACGGACGTGTAGGTTATGGGACAACCTTCCAGCTGAGGCATTCCCAGTGGACTATAACATGGGGTTCTTCTTGAAAGCTGTAAAAACTCTCCTCCAAAGCCGGCAATGCTCGGGCGGCTCCTTTAGGGTTGCCCGTGTCCATATGCGACGGTGATCGCTTAACACCACGCGGCCCGCCTGCCTTAAAGTTAGGTTTATTTATTAAAAAAATATATACAAGAATTGCTCGTTTAAGGTATTAGCAGTATTAGATAGATAACGATTAACGCTTTCTATAAAATATCACAGTAACGTACTTAAATGGTGTTCTGCTTTTCCACAGATATGAACGTCTGCTACGGCGGGCGCGCACGGAGGACCTGAGCGAGATCTCGGGCATCGGCTGCCTGTACCAGAGCGGCGTGGACCGCCTCGGCCGGCCCGTCGTCGTCTTCATCGGCAAGTGGTTCCCCATCGCCGACATCGACCTCGATAAGGTCAGCTTATTACTTCTGTTCTGGGTACAAAGTTGCAGAGATTTTTTTCAACCTTTTTATGTCCCACTGCTAGCACAGAGAGATTTAGTCCGCCACGCTAGACAAGTGCGAATTGGTGGACATCGAGCCTTTAAGAATTTATGGGATACTCTCAGACATGCATGGCGATGGAAAACGTCGTAATGTAATTAATCAAATATTACAATGATTTCCCTAATCATGGAGCCACGATGAATACGCACTTTACAAATTTATTTGTCAGAGAAGCGCGCCGAGGGTTTGAACTCTGTATTTCCGTAACGGAGACCGCAGTCTTTAAAGCTCAGCTGTTGCAGAATCTACCATCAGACAAAGGTTGCTCCAGCCAATAGACAACGGCGATCCTTTAACTCATGCGGCTCGTCTGTCAATAAAAATGCTCTTTGTAGCCGGTATCTGTGGATTTCATTGAATGGATAAAGAGGTAGGTATGCAGCACTATCAACACAAATAAATAAAATTAAAATGTCTCTTTGTAATTTTAAATTACCGCTTTTTACTACATTTATATCAGGCTTCTTAAGCGCATAGAAAACGAATACACATATGCACATGCATATGAATGTATATACGGTACATATAAAAATAACATATGTATTTTACATATTTTGTCTGTCTGTCTGTTAGTTCCGGCTTCTCTGAAACGGCTGGACCAATTTTGACGGGGCGTTAACTGGCAGGTAGCTGATGTAATAAGGAGTAACTAAGTTAGTCCTTATCACTACTATCCTTATTACTATTAGGCTACTTTTATTTTGGATCGATCGATCGATTGATCTTAGTCACGCGGACGAATTCGCGAGCGGCCCCTAGTTTTATATAAAGATCATTTATTGTGTTTGTTCTACAGTACAGTTGTACAGTGCTCATAATAAGTGATACATCTGCTTCCAGGCGCTCCTGTACCTAATAAAGCTGCTGGACCCAATAGTGCGCGGAGACTACGTGATCGCGTACTTCCACACGCTCGCGTCGTCCAACAACCACCCGCCCTTCTCGTGGCTCAAGGAGGTCTACACCGTGCTGCCTTACAAGTGAGTAGAGTACTTTAGAGTAGCGTCATCTTTCTACATAAGGAAAAGCTCGTGGTAGCTTAATAGGCCGTATACGAAATTTTGCTTTCATAAAATGAATTAGACATAAACTTCAGTTCATAATCAATCCATTTACCTGAAAAAAACTCGCATTATAATACTCGTCCCAAGCTAAAAAAAAGTGGCTAATGTATTAAAGTTATTGAAATTATTGTGCAAAAAACCATTTGAAATACTGTATTTTAACAGGAAATTCTCATGGGTAACATCAAGTAAATCAGCGAAATCGGCAAAATTTCGTATTCGGACTCTTAACAAGTCTTTTAATATTGTCAAACAAACAAACTTTAATTACAATAATTACATAACATATATTTGTTCATATCACTCGTGACATTTTGTTGTATTAGGATTATATGAAAAGCGCTCATACCGTGCGAATAAAATCTACATAGAGTTATTTGTACGCATATTATTCACACTGAATCATAATGACGTAGCTATGAGTCATATTGTTATGGACGAAAATAATTCATCTACATTCCTTGTCCTTGTTTGCTTATAAATAAATCATATATTAAACATTGTCTGCATAAAGAAATAAATATTGTATTTTAAAAAACTAAAAAACACGCTTTTTGAAAATACAAACTAAAAAGTTAAAAAATAAGAAGAAAATGTATTTTACTGTAAAAAAAGCGTGGGGTGGTTTTTAAGATACTATTGACACCATGCACCCCACGCTTTTTTTTACAGTAAAATACATTTTCTTCTTATTTTTTACTTTTTAGTTCGTATTTTCACAAAGCGTGTTTTTTAGTTTTTTCAACTACAATATTTATTTTTTATTTTTTAGTTGGATTTTTATTCTCATATTATCTCATTTTCATCGGCACTTGACCCTTGTGTCAAGTTAATAATTAGCTTAGTCGTGTTAAAAATATAAAACTTTATATTTGTTTCATTAAGTACCTTAGAACTTGTCAGCCGCCCCTCGTATATTTTTTTATCCTGATGATCCTAGTTAGGACTTTAAAGTTATGAGATTATTGTATTGTCATCGGCCCTTGACCCCTGTGCAAATTTTCAAGTTAATCAGACTCCTAGAAGTGAGTGAAAATGAAGTTAAAAGATTCCGTTACATACATACATACAGGTCAAGCTAATAAAAGCGTGTTAAAAAACTATTTTTATGTTATTTTAATGTACGAATGTACCTAATGTTCAGCCGTTATACATTCGACGTCCTTTCGTTGTGGTTTTATGACCTAAGCTTAACCATTAACCTATCATCACTTATCATACTTTATCACGCTTGTATAAATTAAAAGTAAAGTGTTTATTTTTTTATTTTTTCAGATATAAGAAGAATTTGAAAGCTTTCTACATAGTACATCCAACGTTTTGGACAAAAGTGAGTGTTAAATGTTTCTTGTTCCCATAAAAATTCTGATAAAAAGTGACCTTAACTTTGTGTGAGAAAAAGTATCACGTGTCACGCTTGGCCAAAAAAATTGTAACGTAATATTTTTAAATAAAATAGAGCATATTATACGAATAATGAAATATTTTATTGCAAACGCGTAAAGCGGGCTAACAGAACCCGTCAGGATAAGAAAAGTGATCTTTCTCAGCGCACTCAGCGAAGGTACATACCGACTGGTAACGGACTTAGCATTGCCTAAAGCTGTCAAGGATGTACCATTTGAAGATCTTCTTAAGCTACTAGACTGCTATTTCAACCCGAAGCGCATCGGGTTTGGCGAGCGTCACAATTTTTACGCCGCCGTCCAGCATCATCATGAGTCTTATTCCCAATGGGCCGCGAGGTTACGGCCTCTCAGCTCATTGTGGGTTTCTAAACGTCGAATGAGCAGCGATGGCCGAGTGGTAAAAGACCGCGGTCTCCGACGCGACCAATATCGGGTTCAAATCCTCGGCGCGCACCTTTGACAATGAAATTTGTAATGTGCGCATTTATCGCTGCTCCACGGTGGTGAAAAGTATCGTGATATATAATTGATTACGATGGTCTCCATCGCCATGCATGCCTGAGAGAAATTCATAATTTCTCGAAAGCATGACGTCCACCAATCCGTACTTGGCCAGCGTGGTGGACTATGGCCTAAATCTCTCACATGTGGGGAAGACCTGTGCCCAGCAGTGGGACATAAAAAAAAGGGTTGAAAAAAATCGTCGAAGAACCACTTCGCGATAAATTTATTATGGAAATGCGCTTGGGGCCGGAAAAGGAGAAACTGTACGGTAGGGATGTGACCTACCTCAAATTGTCGAAGGTCCTGGAGATGGCGGAAAATATGAGCTGTACGCGGTCTGTAGCCACCGGCTCCCATCAGGCAGCCTGGCATCGAATACCCAGATATTCAACATCTCGGATAATATGAATGCCAGTGCGGGAAAAGTAAAGTGTAGTGTATGTGGTTTTACGTATCACAAAGCATCGGAGTGTAAATTTAAAAATTATATTTGCAAAAACTGTCACGTAAAAGGTCATTTGCGTGGGACGAGTTCGAAAGTGAACTACGTGTTTGGATATCGGTGACAAAAGTAACGAAGGCGGAATATTTGTCGGTGCTTCGTTAGCCGTCTGTCGTTTCACTCGTCCCGTGCGAATATAGTGCCTCACACGATCAGCTGTCACGTGTGCCAATTATCAACACATAGCAATTCTGTTAACTCATATAAAGTACTTTTTAAAAGAGTGCTGCTGGGAGTTTTTTCCGCCGCCTTTTTTCTCTCAGCTCAACATCTAGCCCAAACGGGCACCTAAAGGCGATGACCGGGAAAAAATTACATTCATTAAGCGAATATTTTGTATTCCTAATATGAAATAAATATTTATTCTTTTTTCTTTTTTTTTTCAATATATCTATATTGACACAATTATTTCATCGCTTCTAATAGACCGCTGGAAACCAAGCTACCACTGGAAAATTTCTCTGGATACGTCCATCGGAGTGATCTGTATTGTATATAGATGTTATTAAGTACTCCATTCCGAAGTGCGCATGGCTCGGCGGCTAGCGTAGAACGCAAGCGGTCTATGCAGCTAAGCCAAACGGGCGCGGTCGGGTGTGAGATGGGTGACCGCTAGTGGCAAAAAATTTCATGCGCGTTTCCGTGCTTCGGAGGGCACGTTAAGCCGTCGGTCCCGGTTGTTGTCGATAGATAACAGTCGTTAAACCTTGTCGGAGGCCTTATGGGCGGTTTGAAAACATCCGACAGCGGGTTGGCCACTAACCCCGCAACTCCACCAACCCGCATTGTAGCAGCGTGGTGGAGTAAGCTCCAGGCCTCCCCAATAAGGGGGAGAGACCCGTGCCCAGCAGTGGGACGCAAAAAAGGGTTGCAGCCAAGTACTCCTTTCTTCACAGCATGAAGTCATAACAGCTTAACATTCTGTATAGGTGTACTTAACCATTATGAAATCTATGATACAAATCCGGTCTTGGAATATTAAATCAATTGAGATATTTTTAATGAGCTGTCAAAACGTGACATCCCCTCATACATTTTGTATCAGAAAATGATTTGTGACGTCACAAATGGTTCGTAGCCAATTGACTTAATTTTTATTAAGTAATTTAAAAGGCAAAAAAACTTATAAAAAAGAAATTATATATTTAACACTTTATTACACCACATAAAAATTAAAAATGGTGTAAAAGGCGGACTTAATGCTGAAAGCATTCTCTACCAGTCTAACTTTGGGCGAAGCAGAGATTATTGTAGGCGGCATAATAAGCAAGAAATTAGCAATTACGTATCTTGGTTACCAGGCGTAGTTAAGTGCAACTTTTTCAAGTTATGCATTTTGATTTTGTTGAATCCAAGACTATTTCTTAAAATACAAACGTCACCAATGTACAGTTGACGGCCATACTTATATGAGGCGATCATCGGCCCCCGGAGTAGCAGCGCAACCATATACGAGCTCAGGAAAAATTCGGGCGTTTCCTCGTGGTCATACTATACAATATACATTATTATATTTTTAGTAAGAATACATAAATAATTTTCCTCATCGTATACGAGCTCAGAAAAATTCGGGCGATTCCTCGCGGTCATACTATACAATATACATTATATTTTTAGTAAGAATACATAAATAATTTTCCTCATGCAGACTGAAGAAAATAACAAAATTGACATTGCTTAATTATTAATTATATTGATATTAAAATTCGTACGATAGTTGCGAAGCGCGCATGGCCCCGTGGCAGGCGTAGAACGTAAGTGATCTACGTGCAGCTAAGTCAAACGGGCACTGTCGGGTATGAGATGGGTGAATGCTAGTGGCAAACATTTCATGCACATATCCATGCTTCGGAGTGGTTATTATATATAAATAAAAATAATGGTCGTTTTAAATCTACTTATTCGTCGTTAGTCCTTAGGGGCGGTTTGAAAACTTGCGACAACCAGCATTGTAGCAACGCGGTGGGGTGAGCTACAAGCCTCCCGGGATGGAATGGGGAGGGACCCGTGCCCAGCAGTGGGACTCAAAAAGGGTTGCATTTATTGAATATAATAATTAGAAAAGATTTAAGCGAAGAAACTTCATGAAGACGCCAAGGGGTATATTGATCGCGACGATTTTATTATAAAATATGAGTAGGTATCAAATAGAACTCGCACACGACGAAATCAATATTGTTTTTTCTTTAGAAAATTACGACAGTACAGATCTATTTATTTCAAAACCCTTGTTTTTTTTCTTTTGTTTTTCTACATGATGTGCATAGATAACGGTATGACCCCAAAGACATATGTATCCTCATTGTCATATTGGTATGACAAACCACGTATGACTACGAGGAAACGCGGCAAAATTCAGGCTTGCCTGAGGTTTTAATAATAGATAATAATAATAATTGTTTATTGCGACAAGCATGGTTTACAAGGTGATAAAATATATTTAGAGTTCAAACATACTTGGCTGGATACAGCATGCAATGTTCACAGTTTTGTGCAGCTGTCCATGAGACTGCAATGACCACAACACCACGTGGCCTGCACGCTCGTCTGGTACTCCATTGAATTAATATAAATAATAAATAAATTCCATTCCCCGCAGATGATGACGTGGTGGTTCACGACGTTCATGGCGCCGGCGATCAAGGCCAAGGTGCAGTCGCTGCCGGGCGTGGAGTACCTGTACTCCGTCATGCCGCGCGACCAGCTCGAGGTGCCCGCCTTCGTCACCGAGTACGACATGACGGTCGGTGTCTTTGAAAACCTCCATAGTAGACCGTACTACATATCGTCGCAACCTTAGAATTATAGGGACCTAATCCAAAAATTCATGATTTTGACTTTGTCATGAACCGACATAAAACAACTCTGTCGCCTCTTATTAACACAGGGCACGGTTTTGGCGTAAAAAACTACATAACGTATGCTTCGGTCTCTTTCATTTTTCTCCATTCACCACGTTTGTTCAGATTTGGAGTGATGCAGGCTGTAACATGCCTGTTCAGGCCCTTCTTTTAGTTTAGTTATGACCGTATCCGAAATTTATACTTAACTCTATATCGACCGAATTAAGTATAAGGGAAGTGCTAGTGTTAAATTTAATTAAATATAGACCTTATTTATATTTGGGTCTGTAATATAAAATATTTTGACTGAATATTCAGAAACAGATATATAAGAAAGTCTTTTGAAAAACCTGAGACTTAAATATTACAAAGACCCAATATCCTTCCCTTCTGTTTTAAATAATAAAAAATTACCTTATGGGCATTTTCTTATTAAACTTTCTTTTTAAACATGTATGTAAATACTTAAGTAAACAATAAAATTAAATTATATTTTGAGTTTTTAAATTGTCCCACTAATAACTTCCATTCATTACAAAAAGTGTTAAGAGTACAAAACTTCATTTAATGTTTCTCAAAAATTGATATTTTTGGAATAGGTCACTATAATTCTAGGGGTACGATATTTTAAATTATCAATATCTAGACCAAGAAATAAAGCAGGTATCATACGCAGGCATCGTACGGAAAGGACTTCGAATTATGTATATGAAAGTAAAACATCGTTTATAAATAAATGTACACTTGTACGGCGATCGTTGACAACTGCGCATGTACTGCTTATTTAACCTCCTGCTTAGGACAATTTTATTAAATCCTGTCTCGGTTTAAAAATCTACGCCATCTCACTGTGATGCATTTTTTTAAGTCTATGTCATTAATCATTATGTTCGCAAAAGTGTAATTGAAGAGTAACGTAATGATCTGATTAATGTTTACAATTCCATCGACATACTTTTTTCTGGAACATCACTATCTCAGGAGGTTAAAAATAAAATTGTTTTGATTGTTGTAAAAAATTCCCAGTAGTTCAACTGCGTCTAACATTAATGACTATAATGGTTTTACTGGTGTTGTCTCGCGCGTTCACAGATACTTACCATTATGAAACAATTGTTTCAGTAATCATTTTCATTAGTATCAAAAGTTCATATTACACATTAACTGATTAGTAAGATCACGTTTTACCAATGTTTCAATTACCTTTTCAGATAAACGGCTTGCACTACTTCCAGCCGGACAGCAACAACACGTAAGGCCGCCCGCACACGGCGCGTTGCCGCCCGCCTGTCGCAGTGTCGACCTCCTGTACCCACACAATGAACACACACTAACGTAGGAAGGGTTTCCTACTATTACAATTATACATATTTAGGGCCTCGTTCACCATCTCCAAGCAAAGTGACGATTAGTTACGTCCCAAGTAAAATTAATTGGCAAGTAAAAGCTATAAGTACGGCACAGTTTATCATATGATGAGTGGTACACGAACATCGTAAAACTGAAATTGAAGTTAAGGGTGAATTTAACCGACAATTAGCGTACTTGTCACTTTATTTGAAGGTGGAGAAGGAGGCCCTCAGACAACTATATAAAATGAACGTTTATATGAAGAGAAATTATATTTATGTACTGTTGAAATTGTTGAATAGTGTATTAAATTAATAGTCTTGAAAATAAATCGCAAAATAATTGCCAAAATATTTAGACGAACGGTTTCAAGGAATTGATTTTAGATGAATATATTTTAAACACAAGCATATAACTGTTACTTGTGATGGTAGCGCAGCGAGGTGGCAACATTGCAATGTGTGCTTCTTGCCTAACTAACAGGCACGTATTTGTAAGCATTGAATGTCTAGTCCATTTTTACTTTTAACAATTTTTACTGTAATCATTTTGGAGTAGGAAGCGTTTTCAGGATTTTCCATCGTGCATTGTTGTAGATAAACTTACATATTTGTCTATTATTAGGCAAGAAGCTCCCGTACTGGGCTGTTAATAATAGTGTTAGTGGAATTTCTGGCGGTTGTGAGGTAGTTGCGTGTAGGCGATAGGTAGAAATTGAATTGAAAATTAAAATTGGCAGAAGTTCATAGATCTGCCGTGTTAGATTGCTGATCAGATTTCTAAAATTATGAAAATTTAAAATTATGTAGGTATAAAAGAATTTAGGATTTTAAAATATTTTAAAAGAACTTTTAAATAAAAAGATATTGTTGAAACATATCAAAATAAACGTTTTGATTTATTACACTAAAATCAAATTGACATAGAAATTAATTAAATTATGAGATGGGGATTATAGGTATTATGGGGATTCTGGATATTTTTAAAAAATCTTATGACTAGATGAGTTAGTTCTTTGTACTATATATTATTAATAACAATATTGTATTATTAATAATAATATCGTATTGTTAATAACAATATTGTATTGTTAATAACAATATTATATTATTAATAACAATTTTACCGAGTCAACAGATGTTACATCATTTTTGTCATCAAAATTAAATAAATTCAGCTGATCAATTAAATCAATATATAACCCTTTTATATAACCCTAAAAGTCCAATCTAGAAAGTAAACCTAAAATCACATTAAAATTTATTTACCTTTTTATAAAATATATGAGTAAATATTTTTTGCATTCAATTTCTGTCACTTTAGCTGAAAATAAAAAGCATTAAGTATATGAATAAAATGTCAGAGACTATAGTTTGGTATTGATTGGAATGTCTTTATAATAATATTACTAGAAATTCCACTAATAAGAATGTTTGTTGAAATTGTGTGTAATAGTATTAGAGGTGCATTTTTAAATTTCCTAAGTACGTCGTAATGTCGTAATAACTCTTGATGTTACTGTTAACTTGTATTTCGCTTGCAGAAGTCATTCCTCAACTTGTGATCTGTTAATCCTTGTATAACATTTCTGCTTTCTGTACAGTCTGCAAAGATGTGTGTCGCTAGAGACTGAAAATATACTTTATTGTATGTAAGTCCGAATAATTAGTTCGTAAATTGTTTAGAATTGATTTTTAACATTATTGCTTTGTTACATTTATTGTAAGCGATATATTTCATTATGTGAACCCCGATATATTTAATTTTTATTAGCTAAAAGTCTATCCTACGACAGGGTATGTTAAATGTTATATGAATGTCCTTATGTAGTTAACAAATTCTTTATTTTATGTAAGCAGTTAAGGATTTTTATAACAGATCACATTGATTTAAGTAAAATACTGTTGAAGCCTTAGAATAATTACAATTACATTATTGAACCAAGTTCGCGCGCCCAAATTGAAGCATGTTGATTGGTGCCATTAATGGCATCAAACGCCGCCGGGCCGCTCCGTAAGACTTAAGGTTAAATATCACAACACTTTTTAAAAACAAAAGAAATCTAATAAAATATCTTTTCAAAGTTTTTTAAATATTTTGTAGTATTTTATAGTTGATTTGGTCAAAATAAGAATATTTTGTTTGTCAGATGTGACAGCTGTAATAATCTATTTAGTGCTTCAATTTTGACAGCGCGTTTGTATGAAGACACTCAATCTATACGTATTTATTCTAAGGTTGAAGCTTGTCCACGTGTGTAAAGGAGTGACTACCTTATAGTACCTATGTTTAAAGGTGCTTTGATAATGATTTATTAATTGATAATCGAGAATTGTTATATAGGCTTATAGTTTAACTATGTAAATATGCTGTTACGTACACCAAGGGAAGTAAAACAAAATATATTTTAAGGAAACCAAGGGAATGTTGCCTCGATGTTTATAATCTTGGTGTAAAGTTTGCAAAGATGTATTCTACAAAATTAAATTAAAGATACCTTTTAAACTAAAAGTTTGTCACAAGTAGCTAATGGCTATGCCTTTTATGATATTTTTTTCTAGAAAAGCATTTTAATTCAGTAGAAATGTATTTCGCTAGTTTTACACTGCCAATGTCTATTTGCCCACGCCAGCGGAATGCGTGCCATCAAATAGAAAAGTAGAAATTTTGTATAATATGTAATGTTGGAAGTATTTTTGTATAACGCCAATCAGTTGATACATATGAATCATGAATATCATAATACCAAGAATTTCCGTTTGTCTAGGACCACTAAACCAGGAATCAATAGTTAGTAGGTATCTGTTTTATTTTCATATTAAACTGTTGCAAATTCGAACAAATTAAAAAAAATGATTAGATAGTGTAATCACTATAGTTTTTTACATCTTTATATTATCCATGTGCCACAATAGCAATTTATATAAATATTTGACCAGTTTACTGCACGTGTATGATACCACTAGCGACAGTCTGTATAGAATGTGTTTAACCGTTAAACACAACATTGCATTAAACTTTAAACAGTGACAAGATGAATTATAAAATGAGCTGTTATTTAAATAAGGTTTAAAATAATTTGTTATTGCAGTGTTTCTAATGTTAATTTTGTAAAGTTGTGTGTGTGTGTGTGTGTGTGTGTGTGTGTGTGTGAAATGGAAAGAGCACCCAACATTTTGGCATACCTAAACTTCACAGTGAGAGCCCCACTATGGAGACATGAAATGTTGGCGGCCACTGATGGTAGTTGCGGCAATCGACAAAGAAAAATATTACAAAACGAAAGTGTTATATGATGAAATGTTGAAAGTGATATACTTCAGAGAGCTTTGAATATTGTTTTTTTTTTTCATTTTATTCATTTCAAAGTTCTCTTCTTTCTTTGAAAGTCAGTGGCCGCCAACATTTACATGTCTCCATAGTGGGGCCCTTACAGTGATCACCTTAAAGTTTAGGTATGCCAGGCTTCATACAAATATGTTCGATGCTCTTTCCATGTCCCAGCTAAAATTTACTCATACATATTTTATTATTACAAAGCCTAATTTTTAATACACTTTGCAGGTGAATAAAGCAGTTACATTGAACTGAAATGTTGCTATCATTATAAGATTACTAAGTATTATTTAGTAATAAAGGGCCTTAGGTGTGTAAAGTTGTTATTTTCTATATAAAGCATTTGGTTTGCGAAGTCTATTGCTGTTGAGAACAATTAGGGAGGAGAATTAATTGTGAATGTAGGAGAAATGGGAAGTTCTGTATGTGTTATGGAATGCTAATTTAGTAGATATTTGAACAATGTGATGAAGCAAATTGGTTAAGTTTCATATTTTATTGATAGAGCATTGTGTAGCTATGTAAATATTTAACAAACACAAAATAAAATTATTAATTTACTATACATTTGTTTTCTTAAACTACCATTTAAAGGGATCAGTTACTAGAGATGTAACCTGCTCAATTATTTATGTTATAATGATTCTATATTATGTTATACTGATTTGCTGCACCCATTTTGTGTACTGTTTGTGTGCTGGTCACGGGTCTCTCCCTGTTATTCGGTAGGCCTGGAGCTTTCTCTGCTATGCTAGTCCAATGTGGGTTTGGTGCAGATGGGGGTTAGTGGCCAATCTGCTGGTATCTGGTATTTTCAAATGCCCATAAGGCCTCTGACAAGGTTCTATTGATAACAAATGGGACGGACGGCTCATCGTGCCCTGTAAAACACGGAAAATCGCAAGGAATTTATTCCTTTAGAGATCAGTGGCAGTCCCATGGAGACATGACCCCCCCCCCCAAAATCCGTCAGTCATGTGTAGATGGAAGGCGAAACAAGCCAATTTGGGACACCTCTTCCCCCAAATTTCTTAGTGACCCCCCCCAAAATTGAAGGCTGTGACCGCGCCTGCTAGAGATCACACCTGACTGCACCACTTTGGCTTAGCTGCATATATCACTTGCGTCATTGAACTCATTTTATGCTCATTTTCGCACCTGATAATCACACCTGACTGCACCACTTTGGCTTAGCTGCATATATCACTTGCGTCATTGAACTCATTTTATGCTCATTTTCGCACCTGATAATCACACCTGACTGCACCACTTTGGCTTAGCTGCATATATCACTTGCGTCATTGAACTCATTTTATGCTCATTTTCGCACCTGATAATCACACCTGACTGCACCACTTTGGCTTAGCTGCATATATCACTTGCGTCATTGAACTCATTTTATGCTCATTTTCGCACCTGGTAATCACACCTGACTGCACCACTTTGGCTTAGCTGCATATATCACTTGCGTCATTGAACTCATTTTATGCTCATTTTCGCGACTCGACGCGTAGAGGCGACTACAGGTCACCATCGACCAATGGACACAGAGCACGAGCACTGCTTCAAATTTTCGTAACGACCGGACGTCACACACAAAAATTGTTCAGAGTTTCAATATGGATAATCTTGCATAATTAAAAAAATTACGAGGGCTTTTTCGATCATCTTCATACAATATTTAAAGCGTTCCTTTTGATCTCCGTTCTTCCAACAAAGCATAGACTAGTAGTATAAGTCTATCTAACAATTGGTCTCCTGCCCAAGTTGCCTACATTTGGGTCGCCAAGGGACTGAGTTGGCAGCTACCAGTTGACTACATAATGGCTCTGACTATTATGGTCCATAAAACTTGATTTTTAACATCTATGGAAAATTATTTTAGATTATAAATATGGTAGCAATAGCCACTCTACTACTGAATAAGGTAAGTTTAAAAAGGCTACATCAACTAGAATGAGAAATAAAATTCACACTGTATCAACTATGAAATTTAATATGCAGAGAATTACAATATGGTACAAAAATTAATTTAATATTAATTAATTTAATACTTAATTTAATAATAAGTGAAATACAATAAGCAGTAATACTGACTTCAACAGTAACACTGTTGATTGTTATTTATCTCGAGAATGCTGTAGTATAGGCAATGCACACGACAATTTTCACATGCATACAACCCAACAACCTTGGTAAACAGACATTGGTGAGATAAAAAAACTATACATTTACTTAGTTACATCAAGCCTACTTATTACAGTTATCAGATAATTCAATGCTGGATACTTATTCACAGCTGTCATCAATGGAACATGAATTATGTTATACACATTAGCAAGAAGGTAACCTCCAATTGCACCTAGGTAACAGGGTATAGGCCATTTCTGCCAAGGAGTGTTCCAATCTAATGGAATGACAACTGCTCCCAGCCACGCTCCTAATACAGTCATTGTAGCATTGTAGATCAACATGGACACTACACTATCTTTCGGATATCTTTTTACTTTAAAGAACAATTGCATTGAGGACTCCATTCCAGCTTGAGCGACTAAAGGAAATACTGCTAGAAGCGTCAGCAGACCTGACAACATTAGTGTCTCTTCATGGCAGTCTAGCACCGGCGCTCCGAACAGGATAATTCCCACGAAGAAACAAAACATCACTCCCAGTAAGAACACAAATGACTTGAGTATATCACTCACTCTGCTTTTACTCGCTTTGGTTCTCTTCGCCTGAGCGTCGGTGCCCGAAGTTAAGTAGAATGATTTCATTAATTCGGCAATAAAGATTAGAACGAGAATATAAAAGGAGGATCCATTGCCGACAGAGTACAGCAGCCCCTTGTAGGACACCACAGTGATGATTATTGGTAAGTAAATGCACGTAACTAGGCTGCAAACGGTAACTTTTCGGAGTTCCAACTGATTAGCTAAAGGAAACATGTTTATTTTGTGTTTATAACACACGGTATTCACGAAACAGCAGATTATAGACTATTGACCTTTGATTCTCTTGTTGACTGTCGTCTGTCACACATCTGTCACAGAACTCACAGGCTCACAGATGTCATTTTTATCAGCTGATGTGAATTTTTATTTTCTTTTCAATTATGGCATCGCAAACTCTGTGCATACTGCCAGCGTCAAGTATAATTTTTGCATCAATTTTTTGCCAGTTTCAATGAAACGAAGTAATAACAAAGTAAGTCGTCAGTAATCAGTCAGTCTAGTCAGTCCATCATTCAAGTAAACCGATGGCTACTTTACTAGAACGTGTCCAATGGAATTTTGGAGGCAAGCAGAAAAAACATATTTTAGCACTGTTATTTTATTTCACAAACACTCGTGCACTGTAATTAACAAAATGCCATCAACTTTATCCGATATAACTCAAAAATACACCAAGAAAATGAAAATAAAACAAGAGCACCATTTATGTCTTTTTCGACTTCCCGTCAAAACTCATCTGATGTGAATTAAAGCTAGATAGTTATTATAGTAATTTGTGCAATATTGCAGTTTTATACATATTCTTGATTATTTCCATTTTAACAAGTAATTTTCTAGTACGAGTATTCGATTGTGACATTTAACTATTTGACAGGTATCTAACATTACCATTGTCTAAGAATTTACTTCCCGATTTTAAGGGATTTTTTAATTTTCTGTCGTTTTTCGCCTATACAAAAAGTAATAAAAACTGGTAAAATATACTTGAATTTTTAAGGATCAATTATACTCGGTGAAGGTTATAGTGTATGCGCTAATAATATAGAAAAAATATTTCAGCTTGCATTTAAGTGTAAAATGTGAAGAATAAAATATGACATCATAAGGGTATGTTGGGCTTAAGAATATGACAACACTGCAGTATTTGGAAATCAAAATAAAAATTGGACGTGGTCATAATATTGTGAAGTTTCATCTGTTTCATACAATCACTTTAATCATACGGACGTAATCGATATGACGACACGAACTTTATAAATGAAGGCTCCCGAGAATCGAACCACCAGTTGAACTCCACAATCGCAACGTTCGGCTACAGTGCGAGCCAACGTTGAAAGCGAATACATCGAAAAATCGTTCCGACAATAATATTTTCGCGCAACGTTTCACCCGCGATCGACATCGATTACATAAAATGCCGTGTCCGTTTCTGGGATCGTTGAACCAGGCGTTCGTGAGGAACTACGGGGGCACCCTGCTCAAGCAGTACGGGAGCTACTGCCCGATCCTGTCGCGGGGATTCCGTTCGCTCGGCAACGACGAGACCAAGTGCCCGTTCATCCAGGAGAACGCCATCGTCGCCGATGCGCCCAAGGAGATGTCGGAGGACATCGCCGACTCGCAGCGGGCGTACCAGTACGAGAAGTTCTTCCGGGACCAGATCGAGGCCAAGAAGAGGGACCACTCGTACCGGGTGTTCCGCAAGGTGTCGCGGCTGGCGGCCGAGGGCGCGTACCCCGGCGCGCTGGAGGGCGCGGGGCGGCGCGTGACGGTGTGGTGCGCCAACGACTACCTGGGCGCCTCGCGCCACTCCGCCGTGCAGGACGCCGCCGTCGCCGCCCTGCGCGCGCACGGCACCGGCGCCGGCGGCACGCGCAACATCGCCGGCAACTCGCAGCTCACGGAGCGCCTGGAGGCCGAGCTGGCGCAGCTGCACAGGAAGCCCGCCGCCCTCGTCTTCAGCTCGTGCTTCGTCGCCAACGACGCCACGCTCTCGACGCTGGCGCGCATCCTTCCCGGGTGCATCATCTACTCGGACGCGGGAAACCACGCCTCCATGATTCAGGGGATCCGGAACAGCCGGGCCCCGAAGCACATCTTCCGGCACAACGACGCCAATCACCTCCGGGAGTTGCTGGCGTCGTCGCCGGAGGGTGTCCCGAAGCTAGTCGTATTTGAGACTGTCCACTCGATGAGTGGAGCTATTTGCCCGTTGGAGGAGATGTGTAACATTGCTCACGAGTATGGAGCTCTGACCTTCGTCGATGAGGTGCACGCTGTGGGATTATATGGGAGGCACGGGGCAGGGATCGCGGAGGAGCGGGGAGTGCAGCACATGATAGACATTGTATCCGGGACCCTGGGTAAGGCGTACGGAAACGTCGGAGGCTACATCGCCGGGTCGTCGCTCCTGGTGGACACCGTGCGGTCGCTGGCGCCGGGCTTCATCTTCACGACGGCGCTGCCGCCGCCCACGCTGGCCGGCTCGCTGGCGGCCGTGCGGCTGCTGGCCAGCGAGGAGGGCCGCGGCCTGCGCGCGAGGCACCAGGCCGCCGTGCGCTACCTGAAGCTGTCGCTGCTGATAGCGGGGCTGCCGCAGCTGCCGTCGGTCAGCCACATCGTGCCGGTGCCCATCTCGGGCGCGGCCACGGTGGCGCGCGTGGCGGACTCGCTGCTGGCGCGCGGCCACTACGTGCAGGCCATCAACTACCCCACGGTGGCGCGCGGCGAGGAGCGGCTGCGCTTCGCCCCCGGCCCGCACCACACGCCCGAGATGATCGACGGCCTGGTGGAGGCGCTCATCGACGCGTTCCACGAGAACGACATAAGTTTCAACCAGTTCATGGTGAACGGGGCGTGTCGCGAGTGCAGCCGCGAGTACCGGGACGTCGCCTTCGAGGAGCCCTACAAGTACCCCATGCTGGTGGCGTAGGATTTGGGTTTTAAGGACAGAGTAACGATTAAATCGATTTAAATGACAAGATAATGTTGATATTGTATAGTTTATTTGCGTTGTATATTTATGGTCTGCATGGTAGGGGAAATTAAACGTTGATGTCCAATGTTGTTGTATGATTCAGTCCCAGTACTTGATGAGCCCGTCCCAGCCGGCGGTGAGCAGGCGGCTGGGCTCGTGCGGGTGCCACAGCGCCGAGATGCACACGCCGTCGTGCGCCTTCCACTTCTTGTACAGCTTCGTGGTCTTCCAGTCCCAGATGTAGCACTTGCCGTCGGCGTCACCCGACACCAAATAACTGTAACAACATAATTTTACATTAAATCCATCAATTAGTATCCAAATTATACATCAATGCAATTTCTCTGGATGTTCAATAAACTTATAGCTGAAATATTTTTCTAGAATAATCCAAGAATATAGTATACAACTTTGTAATTAATTATTTTTACAACGTCAAATATTATAATGACGTTGGCGTAGGTGAAAATATGTACTTAAATTAAAAAAATCCAACCACAAGGTTTATTCATATTCAAATTCAGAGAATTACCTAATAAATTATTTATGGGTAATTAGTATTTCTTCATTTATTATTCAAGGTATTTTACGCAATGCCATTATCTAATTCTAGCAATATCTAATTAATTTATACAAGCATACATAGAACACGCACATCATAATAGGAACACTGCCTCCAACAAAGTAAATATTTTTTCCAAGATTTATATCCCAAACTAACAGAATTTATGAAGAATGTATAAAAAAAATTAAATTCAAAAACCCACCGACCAAAAGAATAAACTCTAAAAAGTAACAAATAATATTTTAAACCTATTATAATTATCATCGTCACATATTATTATATTATGTGAGTTCAAGTATTTTTATTTTCCAAGCGGCGGCGTCGCGTCGTCGGGGGACCGCTAAGTGAGAAAAACAGTTACAGATTGCAACAAAAGTATTTACTCCAAAAAATTCGCAAAATCGACTCAACCGTTAACGTCGTCTGCCCTCACGTTTAGCGGTCCCCCAACGCGACGACGCTTGGAAAATAAAAATACTTGAACTCACATAATATAATGATAAGTGACGATGATATGTAATTATAATAGGTTTAAAATATTATTTGTTACTTTATAGAGTTTATTTTTTTGGTCGGGTCTTTTTAATTTTTTTAATTTAATTTTTATTTTAAGTTTTTTAAACGGAACTGATCTGCTGTACATAAGTTACAAGGAACCACAGTTGAAAAGGCTGTAGTATATTTGGACAAAAAACTTTTACAAAAGGCCAAGCCAACGTGGCTTTAAGCCGCGTAAAAAGTTTAGATGGGGTCGCTATATGCGATCTCGACCAAAGGAAGCTGTTTAACAATCCTCATGACAAATTGGCTCTTGGAGAATTGCACAGATTGAGAAACAATAAAGATTAAACTTTGGTCCTAGATTTTCAGCAAAAATATAAATCGGTTTATCCGTTTCATTCCGGCATTCCAGGGTTTCATCCGCCACATCTCATTTCCAGCATCAGGTCCTCGCTCGACAATTAAAAACATGAAGAGAACTTGTCAAGGCAAATTCAACGAGCCCAAACTCGATGGGTTTACTAAACTTTACTAAAAGGTAGACCAGGGTTACGTCTCCTACCTTCGAGCCCTATCATCAGACCATCTCCGAGATTCCAGATTTCCAGCATCAGGTCCTCGTCAATTAGAAACATAAAGAGAACTAGTTATGAGAAATCCAACGAGCCCAAACTCGATGGGTTTACTAAAAGGCAGTCCAGGGTTACGTCTCCTATCTTCGAGCCCTAACAGCAGACCAGCTCAGTGGTTCCAGAAGACATTAGTGTTTCAAATGTCAGATCCCACATATGCTTGCAAGTAAACTGAGCGTGTAACATTCCTATCACACCTAACAAACGACCTGATGACCTTGAAGACCTGAACCGATTTCCACCAAACATAGCTAAGAACACTCGACTGATATACCTTTCAATAAAAAAAAACGCAATAAAATCGGATCATCCGTTTGGGAGCTACGATGCCACAACACAGACACATTTACACACACGCAGACACGTCAAACTTATAACACCCCGTCGTTTTCGCGTCGGGGGTTAAAAATTTGTTAAACCGATGCAACGAAACCTAAACCAAAATGTTTTTACGTAAGCTTTTAGTGTATCATTTTCAACACTTTATGTCCCACTGCTGGACACAGGTCTCGTCTTGGGAATGAGAAGCTATATAATACACCACGCAATATGTAAGTATATCCCAGCGAAAAAAAAATGTACGCTGAGTCCAAGTAAACTGAATTTAATCAATCATATTCAAATTCATACACGTCCAAAGATATTTAAAAAACTATTTTTTATATTTAAACCTCATTGTAAACGCTTGAAGCAAACCTTGACGAATCGACATCGATAAGTGCAATTCAATGAACAAAGCTTACAGGTGTTGAACTGTGGAATGCATTCAGAACATTACAATACAAAAATACTTTATTGCACACCAGAATTTATACAATGAGATAACATTAAATTAAACATTAAGTTACTTAGTGTATGCAATAGGCGGCCTTATCGCTCAGGCAGCGATCTCTTCCAGGCAACCTATGCTTGGAAAAATAGCAATGGACAGAGGGGAAGAAAAAGGGTAAGGTGTGCAAACTTTAAGTAAGATAAATTGACTACTATAGGAACAAAAAAAAGAACAACACTAAACAACGTCGCACAGTAAAAAAAAAAAAAAGTAAGTAAAGCAGAATTAAAAGTACAGCATTACTGTTTATAGACAGTTCATGATAAGGAAGGAAAGGGAACTCAAAGATTTAAATAGTAAGCTTTTAATTTAACTTTAAAGGAGTCAAGGGCCTTTGCACGCCTAATATCCACTGGGAGATTGTTCCACAGGTGAATAGCGGAGGCTGTAAAAGATTTGCCATAGAAATTAGTAGAATGAACAGGAGTTTTAAGTGTGAGGTTATCAGCTGAACGAAGTTGAAAGTTATGAGTAAAGTGGAGAAACTGAAAACGGTTTTTAAGATATAGGGGAGTGACTGGGTTGAACAGCACACAGTACAAAGAGGCGAGAATATGTGTATTCCGGCGAAGTCGGATTGGGAGCCACTTGAGCTTTGTACGGTATTCGGATATATGGTCATATTTGCGAAGGCAAATAAAATTATGAAATGAACAAATTTTATATTCATATTTTTTCCTACTTTTAACCAAACCATATCCAATTTTTTTTATCTTACTATAATACCTATCTTTTTAGATTTAACATAAAATAAGCTAGACTAAGGACACGTATGGACAAAATTCATTACTGGTTCACAAAAACTGTATTCCGTACTAAGAAGTAACAGTACCTAACGGCAGATCTGATTATTTTCTGAAAATGTTGAGGAAACATTTAAATCATTCGTTTAATTGAAGCAATGAGATGAATGTCACAGGCAATAAAGATTGCCTAACTGTTGTGGAAATAAGCTTCGAGGTGCTTGAAAGGACCGCAGTCACAATGATTGTGCAAAAAACTCAGCCATCATTGAGGTCCAGTTCATTTTGATGATAGCTTATTGTTATAATGTACTACCATATTAACAGATGCCAGAAGTCATTATAATTGGTGTAAATGAGATCATGCGTACGGCGTAATCCAAAACGGAATAAATCAAAGGTGAAATAAAATTTATCTGGATTGGAAAACTTACTTGGTCTTTCTCAATAGATGAGATAGTACTGGCAAATATTGTAATGTGAGTTTTTGTTATAGAATTTATTTAAAAATAATATACGATGGAAATTAAAAAAAAGATTTGAGAAAAGGCTAATAATAAATTCATGTTAAAAAAATTAAATAATTTTACGCTTCTATTGATTTTGTAATGTATACTTCAAGAAAATGTATTTCATGTTAGTACAGTTTGCTATGTATCAAAATTATTTAATAATATAAAATTAACTCATACTTTTTTTTAACGGGGGGACACCTTCAAAAAGTACCCGAACATTTTGGGAGACGCCGGGTTATGTGGAATTTGACCTCACTAAAAACTCCTCAGCGCTTATGGACGGAGGACCACGGGATCTCCTGAAGAACGCACCGGTGACCTCCTTGCGCAACGTCCAAATACGGAGCTCCCAACTCTATCCGTCCGCAACCCCAAGAGCCCGTTTTTAGTAGCCTCTTACGACAGGTATAGGATACCGTAGATCATATTCTGGTACCGTCCTACAAGGACAACTCAAACCTAACCTACGAGTACCATATTTTGAATGACTCCTACATGTGCTTAATTATTTTCTTATAAGTACCTAATATTTACTGTAACTCCCAAAAACAGATTCAACCACAGTTAACAATACTCTTTACTTTTATATATTAAACATAGTGTTTACTTTTATATATTGAACTTTTTACCTATTACTCACTTCCTAAATTAAGTAAAAGAATAGTCTTTATCCAGCTTATCTTTTACAGTTTCCATATAACGTATAAGGGTGACGTAAAGTTACCGTTAACCAAAGCGTTTCTACGATGTTATCTCAGGCGTATCATTGCTCGATTCAAATGAATGAGAAGCAACACAATAGATTGTAATCACATCGATAAATCGATCCGGTATCGGCAACTGATAACGACTTTGAAACACCTAAAATGAGACCACCTGTAAGGAGATTGGGAATTTACAATGTAGGATTCCAAGAAGTGAAATACTTAGAACATGCTTTGCACCTCTTTTTTATTTGTTTCGGGGTTGAACGGAATAGTCTTTTGATAATTTGAAGTTGGGTGGGGGGCGGATTGGGTTCATGACTATTTTCCCCCTTATTTACTGAACATGAAATAAATGCCGGACCAGCAGTTAAAATATTGGCACGACCACACCCACAATCATGCAGATATTCAATCGCAACTCAAAACTATCTGGATGAACCAAAGTAAAAAAGAAGTTTATGTAAGGTATACATAGACTAAATTTTTCAGTCACTACACATAGAACACTTTAAATAAAATAGGAAAGATTTATCAGAGATAGGTAAAGTTGACTCAATGAGGGCCATAAGTAAATAAACTGTTTAGCCAAGCGCGATCCATGAGTGTCTGAGTAAATTTGCCTCCTCCTAAGAGTCCTCACCCTGCCAGGTTGAAGTCCTTCATTGTTTCAGTTCAAATGAATTGAAATAATTAAATGTCTTGTGTCTTAGCCTCGTAAGGCCACTGGCCAGGTGACCTACACATGATACAACTACGTCAAGTAGGTGTGGAATAATTAACATTTCGTAACTTGTAGAACAATCCGGATTTTAGTGCAGGTCAAACGTTGTTGAATATTTTTAATCGTTATAAATTTTGTTATTGTTCAATGATTTTTATTAAATTGTACTAGAAAACAGTATTCATCGCTGCTCCACGGTATAAAGCTTTGTATTGTGAATATGGCCTAAATCAGCGAGACATAAAAAAACTGAATAAAACTAAAGAAAAATTAGCTCTCTTGGAGCAAGTCTTATAGTAAGTCAACATACTATCTTTTTTTAATTTTTTTATGACACTTGACCAATTTTCTTTGCAGCCCTCAAGTTACGAAGATGACATTATTCTCGTGACTACATCATTAAAATAAAATCATTAAAATGTCTAACAGTAAAAAATGTCACGTGAGTTTAATTGACAAATATATAAATCTGTGTTTCCTATGAAAGTCTATCGAAAATATGATAACAGTAAATGTTACGAGGATTATGACTTCATTCTACAAATACCACATAATTTCATTTTTCGATCCAGACGATGAAAGATTGTACCTATTCACCCAATCTTATATGAAAGGTGATTATTTATCTAAACTGCTAAACATTTTTCATTTAAGAAAAAAAAACTCTTATCATAAAATATTAATTTACAGATCGACGACAAAATTGGCTATTGAATCATAAATCATGAATAAATGAATATGAAGTGGCTTTGATCTTTTTTATATTACTGTGGTACCTTTGATGTGAGGATATCCTGACCCAAAATAAATTAGTCAGGCAAACCTATACGTCAAAGTTTATCAACAGACTGCGATCGATTCTCTAAACACTATTGTGCACACGTGGACACATCACGTGCCCTTTATTTATTAATTATAACATTTA
The DNA here is from genome assembly GCA_911387765.1 of Pyrgus malvae. Taxonomy (NCBI): domain Eukaryota; kingdom Metazoa; phylum Arthropoda; class Insecta; order Lepidoptera; family Hesperiidae; genus Pyrgus; species Pyrgus malvae. The sequence continues at coordinate 26,602,806 of OU426950.1, read as the reverse complement.
TTACTAAGGCACCTAAGTTACCAATCGCTTGATACCCATTTGGAAAGGTTTCAGGGTGAACGTCCCAAATATCGGTCAGGTCGTCGCGAGAAGCATAAGAAAATTTGTAGGTGTTTCATGTGATGCAAATTTCAAAATTATTCAAGATTCGATTTAGTCGAATGGGAACGACAAACAATAAAATTTAAATGATATCGCAAAAGTTTTGAATGTTGCTCGTGTGAAACCGTTGATCAAAACTGAGTTTCTTTTAGATAACGACTGCAAATTATTGATATTAATGTTATAATAATAAAATATAAAAAATCATCTCATAAACTTTAGTTTATCTATAAATCTGAATTCCAATCGTTTGTAGCCGTTTTTCTAAAAGGCATAAAAACGAATAACAACCTAAATGATAATATATCATCACATAATAAAATTCATTTATGAATGATCCAACTGTTGATTAGACTTCTTATCTTGTAAACCACGAATATTTTTTAATAAATCTAATCGTCTTATAAAGTCAAGCGCAAGTTAAGGTCTCTAGTACTTGCAGACAGAAGTACGGTAAATCCAGAAGCACCGGAAAGTATTACAACAATATTATGTCGTTACATAAGCGCCTTACCCTGTCACGTGTCACACATTCAGACATAATCACGAGTGATGCAAATGTTATTGTTATTACGATTTGGATACGATAACGAACTACTGTAACCGGTAACGTCCAGATTTACAGAACACCCGAACAGCGAATGGAAATTCACACTGATGAATTTATTATATTATATGCATAGGTATGCAATATGCGAGATTTTAAGACAGAGCTGGAGTTTTTTCAGTATGTGCTATTTTTTAAAGTAATTGTCTTATCCCATTCAACAGATGAAACACCGTAAAATATCTTTCTCGAAGAGTAAAAGGTCGCGCAGTGAATAAATACTAATTTTTTTAATGAATAAATACTAAATTTACAAAAGTCATAGTATAAGTTTACAATAATAAAAAAAATCTCAACAAAATTAACATTGAAATTGGGAAAATCAACTTACATGCCGAAGGAAGTACCAAAGTCTGTATTTTATTAGAAACAACGGTAATCCTTGAGTTTTAAGTATGTGTTTTATATTCTGGACAAGAAAAGGATGACTTGTAAGACTGTACATACAAAAGAAAAGCTTTCGCAGTAAGAATTAAACTTTTTTGTTTTATGTTTCTGTATTAAAGTACTTACATATATCTTAAATAAAAAAATCCATAAATTATTAAAAATATAATTCAACTAAAAATATGAAAAATAAAACTTACTGCCTAATAAAGGAAGATTAAGCAATTTACATTTTATATCCTCACGCACTTAAAATCATTAAACAATTAATTATAGTATTTTAATTATTCTATTATTGCAATCGTACAGCAAAACATAATGCAAACGTTTTTTAAAGTACATATTGGGAGGATATACCAAATACCAGCAGACAGAAGAATAAAAAATGACATAGATACGAGTACATAAGACGAGGTTAAAGAAAATATAGAAAAGGCTAGCAAAAGTTTGTATTCTGTGGCAGCAGTAAGCAATTAGCATAATACATAAAATAATTACATAATAATAATGCAATCAGCATACAAGGAAAACGAATTATTAGACGAACATAAAACTAATAAAATACGAGCGTGAAAAAGCAGCGAAATCTTAAAAAATGTCCCCCATATTACTATTAGAAAGCTTAACCAAAAACGTAAGACAATAGAAGCGCACTCTTAAATTTTCCTCGACAATCACCATAAGATCTTTTATACATCGTGGTAACTAAACTAACAGCAATAGAAAGTAATAGAAACTAATTGGGATGTTCACTAATATTTTATTAGTTGAGTCGAAGCATTTTTAGTGGTGGATAAATAAAAATAATTTTTGAATAAATTTAAAACATGCCAAGGAACGTTTAATATCTAATATATATACAGAAAAAGCAATATCGTTTAGTGACGTCACTTTTCTGTATGGCAGTATAAAAAATTAGTAAAGCTTCATCTTCCCAGAAAGAGACAGATAATAAATAACCTTTAAAAGCTTCAAAGTCTACGCGAAGTTTAAAAAAACATTTTGATTTCAATTTATGTAAGCAGTAAGCAGGGGTTTATCCAAATTGAGTAGTTGACTGGAACTCAATGATAAACGTCGTTAATAACTATTTATGCTATCCTATACACTGAAACAAGTTTCACAATATCTCAGTAGATTTCCTGTACTATGTCACAATATGATGCAAAATGACTTGGGCCGCCTACAAACGGTGCAATTGTCGATACAAAAACGATTTCCGTTGACGATAATCCCCATAAATACTCGTATTGTGGTAAGAATCCTGTCAAGTGTGCCACGAGATATTGGATACTAATATGCCTTGTTACTGCAGGCTTTCATTGTTATTAATACAAGATTGTACTCTCTAATCGGTATTTCCTTTGGTGTTTCTGTAAAACTACACTGTCTGTGTTCAGAAGTGTCTCTATTCGGTATTTCCTTTGGTGTTTCTGTAAAACTACACTGTTTGTGTTCAGAATTGTCTCTATTCGGTATTTCCTTTGGTGTTTCTGTAAAACTACACTGTTTGTGTTCAGAATTGTCTCTATTCGGTATTTCCTTTGGTGTTTCTGTAAAACTACACTGTCTGTGTTCAGAAGTGTCTCTATTCGGTATTTCCTAAGTATTTCTGTAAAACTACACTGTCTGTGTTCAGAATTGTCTCTATTCGGTATTTCCTTTGGTGTTTCTGTAAAACTACACTGTCTGTGTTCAGAAGTGTCTCTATTCGGTATTTCCTAAGTATTTCTGTAAAACTACACTGTCTGTGTTCAGAATTGTCTCTATTCGGTATTTCCTTTGGTGTTTCTGTAAATTTACACTGTTTGTGTTCAGAATTGTCTCTAGTCACTATTTCCTTTGGTGTTTTTTTGTAAAACTACACTGTCTGTGTTCAGAAGTGTCTCAATTCGGTATTTCCTTTGGTGTTTCTCTAAAACTACATCCATTCAATTGTGGTTTTACAATATTTTCTTTGACGCACCAAAAATATCGGTTTCTAATTACCCGTTTATGAAAATTCTCTTGATAATAATAATTAATTGAACCCGAAACACTCCGATCGGCAGGGCCGGAATGCTTGTCTGATATAAATTTTCAATGCTAGGAATGTGGTGAGGCGTACACATGCATACATTGTTTTCGTGTGCATAAACTTGAGAGCGCTCAATGACGAGTAACATCAGCATGACAACATTAACAACTAAATTCAAGAGTTGTGTGAAAAAGGAATATTTTTCAAAGGTTTTCTTGGTAAATGACAGAGATGTTTAGATTTCCTTGCTAACGCTTCAAAAAGCACATAATAGCGCTCTACACATCACTACTACAACCACAGCCGATCGGATTTCGTGAAATAGAAATTCTATACTCCATAAAAATATAAAAATAAAATGAAGTACACCAGGGCAATAAAAGTAGCAATACTGTTTTGTCTTGCTCTGGTTCATTTTTTAATCCATACTTCCATACTAATATCATAAATGTGAAACTGTGTTTGTTTGTTTGTCCTGCTTCGTCATAACAGTGCAACGCATTAAGCTGGTTTTTTGTATGGATACAGCTCAGGGGTTGGAGAGTGATATAGGTGACTTTACATCTGCGGAAAATATCAATTGTTATGGAAAGGAACGTAAAACATACGCGAGCGGAAAGCTTGTGATATATTACTTCACAAGCTTTCCGCTTAAAGGAAGATAAAAATACGTTATTTTAGGCTACATATTTGCTTTGCCTGTTGCCTGCTCACAAGAAGTGTCGCTATGGTTATGAAATGATTTTGTGTGACTTCTGTCTGTACTTCCTACTTCCTCGTTAGTTCGTCATTCTAAATGGTTACATTAATCATACACTCGTCCTCGTACCTATACTATTACGTAATTAATCTTTGTGTTCCATTAAATTGCAATTAATTACAATAAGTCAAAAATAAACTTAAGTAAAGACGTAAATAAACAGAATTATTTACTGAAAAGTAAAATTCGCTTTTTATTGTTTTTTTATGTATACGTCGATTAACATTTTCTCGATTACGATATTATATTAATAACATTCTTCCTTCTACCGACAACTCTACGGGGATTCAAAATACGCATTTGAAATTATGATTTTGACCTGAATTTTATTGCAATATACTCGAACAAGTGATGTAGATTAGTGTACCTTTTACGACGTATTCTCTCAGGATATGGCTTTAAACATGATTCTTTGTCGTATTAAAAATTTAAAAATAAATCTCAACAATTTGACATATAAATTATATTACCTATTTCTGAACTCGTAAAGCTAGTTTTTCCTTCCGACAATTATACTGAATGACAACATTATACCAATCAAAGAACAATAGACGATCGCCATTGAAACGATGTGCCAATATCACCTCGCATTAAACTAAAATGATACTGATCCTTATTACAAGGAGATAAGGTTTATATATTTCGGACTTTTCATCGACCCTTCTACAGGATATCCGAATTAGGGATCCGAGCTGCGTAAGTCATACGTTCGTTCTGTTACAAGACTATCTCATACATACAAATGTTTGATCACACGCTGTTATTATAACTGTTGGTACTAGTAGACCATACAATTTCCAAGCTCGAACGCAAAAGTGGAAACCCAATATTGAATCAAAGACCAAGATTATTTCAGGGAAACAAGCCCCTAAATACTTTGGTAATGTTAATTTTAATCAACGTGAAGATGAATTATCAATATCAAGCATTCTATATTTTTTAAAAGAATTAATAAAGAGACTACAAAAACTACGTTCATTTGTTTACATACATGAAGCCTTTTACGGTTTAACTACTCAACAGATGATCGTGAAATTTTCTAAACTTTAGAGTTCAGATGGTCAGGGCTGGCAACTGCGTTAATACAAAAAAATAGTAGCTGCCTTAAATATAAAAATAATAATAACATTGACAAAAAATACCACTGCTTTATCTATAGGTAAACATTACATAGAAAAATCTATGATTGTTGCAACATTCTATAGACTGAAGGATTAAAGCTTCATATTGTCATGCGGCGGTAATGTAGTAAAATAATCCGGTATTTTTTTCAGTCATTCAAAATAACTTTGATTAATTAGGAGGATTGAATTAGGTCGCAAATTCGCAATACACACAGACAAGGAGCCGGAAAATTATGGCTTTTGTTTCATTTATAACTTAAGAGCAATCTTATGTACTTATATTTAGCGCCATTCGTGTATACTGTAATAACAAATTGAACAGTATACAATAAACTAACAATACTCAATGAAAAAATCATAATAAGAAAAATTATTTACAAATATTTAAACTTTTTCAACATTTCAACATTTTTTCAATGTTTTTCAACAACAGATTGAGAAAAAATCTTTTAGTTCAATTAAACTAGGTATAGCCTACAAAACACTTCTGTAAACAATATGTAATACACCTTTATGCACAGCCACGTAACAGGCAAGTAGATTTAGCCATACTAGATATATGGCTAAATCTACTTGCCTCTAATCTAATTTAACTCTAAGCGAAATCCAGGCCATTTGAGAAATATTTTAGCAATCTTATCTCTATGTATGTGGTGGTCGCTGGTCGCATAGTGATAAAAAAATCAATACTAACCATAGTTTATCAAATGGAATTTTTTAAATGAGATAAAGTAAAGGTGAATCCAAAGTTGATGATGTTCTTGTTTTAAAAATAACTTAAATAACTAAAATGTGGTATGGTTTTTTTGGCGGGACTTCCCGCCAAAAAAACATATTATTGTTTATTATTTTCATTTTCTTGGTGTATTTTTGAGTTATATCGGATAAAGTTGATGGCATTTTGTTTGATATAGGTTAATTACAGTGCACGAATGTTTGTGAAATAGAATAACAGTGCTAAAATATGTTTTTTCTGCTTGCCTCCAAAATTCTATCGGACACGTTCTAGTAAAGTAGCCATTGCTTTACTTGAATGTTGACTGACTAGACTGACTGATTACTGACGACTTACTTACTGACTTTGTTATTACTTCGTCCAGTTTTATTGAAACTGGCAAGAGATTTGATGCAAAAATTATACTTAACGCTGGCAGTATGCACAGAGTTTGCGATGCCATAATTGAAAAAAAATGTGGTATCAAAACTTTAGAAGTTAGTAGAAGTACGATTTTTTTTATCCAAGAAGTTCGCTTAAAATATTTAAAAAATCCGGAAATATTTTAAACGTTCATATAAACCTTTTAATTTTTGGAAATTTTTATGCAATCATAATGAATACTAGGTAAGTATTAGGCACAGGCATATTGGATCAGTGGAAATACCAGAACGTAATGGAACTTTTTCCAAGTCTGTAAAAAGCGCAAAAACCAAACGGCTTGGAAATATTACGGCCAAGAAACGTCACTAAGCAATTTGAAATGTAAATATGTTTGCGTCAAATACCAGCCCGACTGGTTCAAACTCCAAGGTACCCCGTGCAAAACGTTGGTTTGGGCGTGTAGCAGTCCATTTGAAAATCAAGGCACTTTTAAAATATCCACCCAAATTTATTTAGAGAAAACTAAATCTCGAAGTGCAAAGTCGTCAGGAAGTCGTCGTAGGTACTAAAACGTAAACTTTATTTAAAATCCAAAAATATCAATAATAGGGGTAACCAAATAGATTACAATGAAAATTTTGAGTGTAGACAATCTATCCGACCTAATATCCTTGAATAAACTTGACCCGCGTGGCGTAATATAACGTACCAGATACCATACCGGACTGCCAATCGAAGGGTCCCGGGTTCGATTCGCGGCCAAGCAGAAATTTGAATGGTGAATTTAAATTTCTGTTCTCGGTTTGGGTGTTTGTGTTTCTGTCTCTGTGTGTGTCCATGGTACCCACGACACAGGGTATATCTACCCCACTATGGGACTATGAGTGTGAAGCGTTATTTATTTATTTATTATTTAATATCAAGCATCGAAATGCCACTTAATTTTATTTTTATTTAGCTAGAAGAATGAAACATAACCGTATAATAGAAATGCTATAATAGAAAAAGATAAAAATATACTTATGTCATCAATGGATGCCCAATTGGGTAGTTGACTGATAATTAATATGTAATCTATACTAATAAATATAATATAAAGCTGTAGAGTTTCTTTGTTTGAACGCGCTCAACGCGCTAAATCAGGAACTTTTGGTTCCAATAAAAAATATATTTTTGCGTTGAATATTCGATTTATTGAGAAAGGCTATAGGCCTAAAACTAAAGTCCACGCGGATAAAGTCGCGGGCGGCCGCTATATGTGAAATTTAAAAATATATAGGTACATAGTCTAAGTAATTTAAATCAATATTAATATTGGTTCAAAAGCTAGCAAAACAATGTATGTTTTAAAACGACCTTATAGTATTACGTTATGTTGTATTGTTTTCTACACAGAACATATTAAAGATGTTAGAATGGAATTGTGGGCGGGGCAGATGCGCCAAGGATATGAGCAACGCTTATATCTTTCATTCAAAATTGTGCGGCGCTAAGATTGGCTAGATTTGAAATTGCAAATATGTGCGTAAGCTTCATATTTATTTAAGTACAAATGTGGTGGGGGTGAAAGGTGGGGCTGGATCGACGACACGGGTTTTCACACGAACGGCGCATTATTGCCATTCTACCTTTTTTAATATGTTCTTTATAACGAATCTGACGAGATGGAGTTTTGGCGGGAAGTCGAAAAAGACATATTGTGCTCTTGTTTTATTTTCATTTTCTTTGTGTATTTTTGAGTTATATCGGATAAAGTTGATGGCATTTTGTTTGATATAGGTAAATTACAGTGCACGAGTGTTTGTGAAATAGAATAACAGTGCTAAAATATGTTTTTTCTGCTTGCCTCCAAAATTCCATCGGACACGTTCTAGTAAAGTAGCCATCGCTTTACTTGAATGTTGGACTGACTAGACTGACTGATTACTGACGACTTACTTACTGACTTTGTTGTTATTACTTCGTCCAGTGTCATTGAAACTGGCAAAAAATTGATGCAAAAATTATACTTGACGCTGGCAGTATGCACAGAGTTTGCGATGCCATAATTGAAAAAAAAAACTGTCAAATTTTAAAAATTTGATAGTGGTTTGCTAATGGCCCGATAGCATGAATAAAATAAGAGTAGTTTCATCCCAATTATACAATATTCCAACTACACAACTATCTACACTATACTCACTATCAGGTACGAGTACTACGCACTATCAAAATACCCACGTAGTAGTGATGACTGGATTGAACGATAACAGTAGTAAATATTTTACATTGTAATAAAACCAGATGCTATCAAAACTGGTTTGTTGTGTTCTTTTAATAGACTCTTAATCTATGTTAATGATCTTATTCATTAAAAGATGTTTGTATTGACACGATCGTCACACTTTAACCAATTTTTATTAAAGCTATAAAGTAGCATTTTGTAAAATGTTTTAATTTAGACATTAACGTTCAGGTTATTGGTCATTATAATACTAAAATCAACAACTTTTCTCACGCATGGCTTAAGCTCCTTAATGTAATGTGCCAAGAGTCAAGACCACGGCAATACAAAATTAATATAAATTATCGCATAGCTATTTTAAATCGATTTTTAAAAATTATCTAGAGGTCAAATTGTTTACATTACAAATCTTTCGATACGTACTCGTATTATACTGTTGAACGTTTGCAATTTAAATTCACTGTGATTAAGCACTATTCTATCTTGGAACACAAAACCTCGACTAGTTCAATTTCAAACACATACACATATATTGAGTACTAGGGGCCGCCCGCGACTTCGTCCGCGTGGACTTTGGTATTAGTCATAGCATGATGTTATACATATTATTATAATAGTCTTCTTCGATAAATATGCATACTAATCCAACCCAAAATTTTTTTTAATTCGAGCCAGTAGTTCCTGAGATTAGAGCATTCAAACAAACAAAACAAACAAACTCTTCAGCTTTATATATTAGTATAGATGAGACAACAACCGTGTGCAGCGTTATACAATTAATGGCGCTTTTCGATGAAATTCCAATACTAGTGTCACGTTTCATTTACGTGTTGTTTTATCGCCCAATAAAAAAATATGTTTCACGTATGCAACACCAAAAGTGAAGGTCTCAAAATTAAATTATAGAATTTGACTCAAATTAGCTGATCGTACAATATTTAGCGAAATACTTGAATATAGAATTAAGGTAATTCATCCCTATAATATTATAAATTCGAAAGTAACTCTGCTACGCTTTCCCGCTTAAGCTACTGAAGCAATTTTAATGAAATTTGGAACACAAATAGAGCGGACCTAGGGAAAGAACATAGGATGGTTTTTATCCCACGGGAACCTTTAAAACGGGTTCACGCGTGCGAAGCCGCTGGCGGAAGACTAGTAGAAAAATAATTAAGCAAACTTAAATGGCAATCGGTAAGCCATATTGTGAGGACGATCAATAACTTACGGAAATAACTTTTCAAAGGCTGGATGGTCAAAACACATGAGGAAAAATAAAAAAAAACAGTGGACTTTTAAAGTATGATTAAATGAAGGAGATTTAAAATTAAATTATCATCAAGTTGCTAACCGGGAGATTAATCTGTGTAAAGCAGATGTTGCATTTCATAAAACGTGTTGATGATAACCTCTACCGTGATATTTTAAAGATTACATGAGAAAGTTATCACATGAATGAGCCCAAAAAAAAAACAAAGAAATACACGTAGATAATTAATCTAAACAAAGATTAAATTGTTTTTCTGCGTTATCTAGTCTATGGCCTCAGTCTTCGGAAGGTAAAGGTAATGTAGTTTATAGCTTACGTCGATTTACGTACAGAAAATGTAAATTTCAATGATAGAAAATAATTTTATAGTTAAGACTAGGAAATTTGATGAACAACCGGAAGAATAACGGAATAAGTATCAATTTCTAACGTGTTTATATTGTTTCGATGAAAGGTGAAGTTGCCGGCCACTATGACATATCGGCGGCAGCCCACTGAGCTTGAGATATGGGAGTGTGTATCTATACAGCCCATGTTACTAGTGTTTGGCATGTTACCTAGATGCTCTTATATTACTTCACATAAAAATATAAATCCCTAAATGCCTACTTCCCTACTAATATTATAAATTCGAAAGTAACTCTGTCTGTCTGCCTGCTAAGCTTTCCCGCTTAAACTACTGAACCAATTTTAATGAAATTTGGAAAACAGAGTGGACCTTGGAAAAGAACATAGGATGGTTTTTATCCTACGGGAACATATAAAACGGGTTCACGCGGGCGAAGCCGCTGGCGGAAGGCTAGTAGGTATATAAGGCTAGTACAAAAAAAAAGACAATAAATTACTGTAGGACAGCTGAAGGGGCAGAATACTTATTGATCTATAAATGATGGAAACAGCGGAAAAATAATACCTAGTAATGTAGTAATAGTAAATAGTAGTTCAGTAACTACTTATAAAACACGTGCTGTTGATAAGTCCTCCTTTATTCATTTAATGATAACATGATCCCGGTATCTCATGGCATGAATTCACCTAAAAAACTGATAACAATATCAATATAGATAAAAAAACATAAAGAATTAAATATTGTGCTGCTTTATCTCGTTTGTGACCATAACCTTCAAAAAATAAAGGTAAGTAATAATTTATTACCATTCTGTGCTTTATCTATACTAATATTATATAAAAAAGAAAGATTTGTATATTTGTATGTTTGTAATAAATAAACTCAAAAACTACTGATCCGATTTCAAAAATTCAATCACCATTAGAAAGCTACATTCACCTTGAGTAACATAGGCTTCTTTTTACCGAGGAAAATGCTTCATTCCTACGTGAAAACGCGTAATAGGGTCAACGCGGTTGAAGCAACTGGCTAAACGCCTATGATTTTAATATTGCAATGAAGCCTGGAATAGCACATAGGCTTTTTTTTTATCCTACGAGGACCCATTTAATGGGTACACGCGGGCGAAGCCGCTGGCGTAAGGCCAGGAAAATTACTTTGTTGCATGTTTGGAGCGTTAGAGATTAGTTTGACATAAGCCCTTATGTCTCGGTTGACTTAGTTGTCAGTCTAAATAATGAAAGAAACCATTTTCACAACCATCATTAGCCAAGAAAGAAACAAGTAGATGATTTGTGAAGAAGAAGAATTTGAAAACCAACACAGACAACAAACTAAACAAAGATAATAAGACAGCAAAACACAGATTAAATATAATACTCCATGCTTCTACTCTGTGCTGTGGCCTTAGCCTTCAGGCGGTGAAGGGGACCCTAAGCGTGGCATAAGCGTTAGGCAAAGAGCCAGTTAACAGATATACTACTAAATATTGTGTGTAAATATTTATCTACGGTCGCCAAGCGGTGTATTTTTAGACGAATACTATGTCATAGTATGATGCACAATAATGGGTGATTATAATGGGTTATTCCTTATACGATAATAAAATCTTTAGTACCAAAAGTAAAAAGTTTTATACTCAAGAAGTGTAACTTTTAGATTTTAAGAGAATAAGTAGTCAAGGAACATTCTTTTAACTTATACCTGCATTAATAAAAATAATAATAAAAATAACGGTTCACACTCATAGCCCCACAGTAGGGCAGATATACCCTGTGTCGTGGGTACCATGGACACATACAAAGACAGAAACACAAACACACAAAACCGAGAACAGAAATTTAAACTCATCATTCAAATATCTGTTTCGCCTGGAATCGAACTCGGGGACCCTTCGATTGGCAGTCCGGCGTGGTAACCATTGCGCCACGCGGGTCATCGAAATGCATTGAATTTTTAATTTAATTTATTCATTTAATTCAGACATTATCCATAAATTACACTTACAATTATTACATAAAAACATTAAAACCAAAAAAAATACTATTACATTAGAATGTCAAAATAATTAATCAATAAATTAAAAGCTAAACTAATTCAGAGGCTGAAGTTTAAGAAATGAAGTCTTCGAAGGATGCCTCACAATTTCTTATCTGGGATATCTTCGTATTTTGATAGTATAGGGAGGAGTTTACTAATCATATCACTGAAACATCCACGCTCTATGATGTAACAACGCGACGTAAACAATACCGTCGCCAATTTTCTCACAGTCATGCTGATGTGCTCCTCTGGGTTTATTAAAAAAAATCCTAATCGATTTGATTCTTGAATTTAATGCTTATGTTTTTATTTCAGATTTTAAGCGTTTTATCCATCCCTAAAATTTAATGTGTATTTTATAGTACGTACCTATACTTTATTTCCTAAGAGTTTATTACTTTGTAATAAAATTAGTTAAGTTTTTATTTGTTGTAATATTTGCATACCTCATGAAGGTAAATATGGCGAACCAAATGTATAAAAACACCTTTTGTAAACACCCATATTTGTGCAAATAAGTCGTTGTCTTTGTCTTAGTGTACTGCAACCGAACAACCTACAGTAACTCCATAAAATATTTAAATTAATTGAAATAATTATGAAGAGTCGTTAAGTATATTTATTTATCGCAGTGTTTTAATCACATGTAAAAAAAATTCCATGCTTGATAAACATAAGTATTATTAAAAATGAAGTAAAGTTAGATACTAAGAAACCGCACCATAGGTAGTTTTTCTTATAATTTGCATTGCAGTTTAACTCAATAAAAACTAGTTTATAACTACATTGACCTCAGACAGGGTTACACTAACGGAAGTGCGACGAGCATATTGCTAAAATTTATCATGCATAATAGAATTTAAAGACGACCCGTGTGGCGCAATGGTTAACATGCCGGACTGCCAATCGGAGGGTCCCGGGTTCGATTCCCGTGTCCATGGTACCCACGACACAGGGTATATCTACCCTACTGTGGTGCTATAAGTGTGAAACGTTTATTATTATAAAAAAACCGGCCAAGTGCGAGTGACTCACGCACGAAGGGTTCCGTACCATTATCTATAAAAAAATCACGTTTATTGTATGGGAGCCCCCTTAATTTTTTTTAATTCTATTTTTAGTATTTGTATAACAATAGCGGCAACAGAAATACATTATTGCCTTTGATAATCCATAGAAATCATTGCATTAAGATTGAATGTAGTTTTTTTTAATACGTCATAAATCGTAAACCACAATTATTGTGGTTTACGAGTTAAGAAAAAAACTACTTATTAAATCTCGTTCAAAATAATTTTCGGTGGAAGTTTACATGGTAATGAAAAAAATTAATTTTTTTTAGTTTTATCATTCTCTTATTTTAGAAGTTACAGGGGAGAGGGGGACATTTTACCACTTTGGAAGTGTCTCTCGCGCAAACTAATCAGTTAAGAAAAACTGATATTTAAAACCTCAATATCATTTTTGAAGACCTATCCATAGACACCCCACACGTATGGGTTTGATGAAAAATTTTGAGTTTCAGTTCTAAGTATTAAAAGTAGAACCCCCAAAATTTACTGTTTTTTTTTTCTATTTTTGTGTAAAAATCTTAATGCGGGTCACAGAATACTATGTACTTACCAATATTCAACAATATAGTTCTATAAGTTTCGGCAAAAAGTGGCTGTGACGTTCGGATGGACAGACAGACAGACAGACATAACAAATTCATAAGCGTTCCGTTTTTTTGCCATTTGGCTACGGAACCCTAAAAACAGAGTAAAAACTGTAAAACAAATAATCATACACTTAAGTATTTAGACGAAGAGCATCAAATAATGGAGGTAACAAAGGCCTTTCGAAACATTGCGAATTTTCGGGGTTCACTTTTGCATAAGATTATTATTATTTTCATACTAAAGTCAATGACGACGTCAATCTCATAAACTCATGAAGCTTCAATTGACGAAAGAAAGCAAGACCCCGAAAATAAAGAAAGAAGGTAACGAAATATCTAAATGCCTACTAGATATATTATGTACAGGAGTTATTATGATATCAAGTACCTATGTACCAAATTAGAAAATCGAAGATTCCTAGTCCAGTTACTAACAGTTTAATGATAAAAACTGAGGATAAAAATAAAATGCAGATTTTTAAATATTTTCTTTTTTTCATGTAAATTCTGCTGCTATAAACCAAATCTGCCAGAATTTAAACGCGCTATATACATATAAGAATCTCACACTACGTAGCGAATAATGAAGTACAACTCCAAAACAAATCCAACGCTAAGTGGAATAAGCTAACATCTGTGAGGCGAGGTCGACAAGAGAAAGTGCAGCGAGTGACCTTACTGCGGCCAACAATTATGTCACTGACATACCAAATTGGCGATTAAAGGGGTTAGCACGGGATTTAATTGTATTCTTATCTTTGTGTATCCATGACACCCATGACACATTTCAATAGTGTTGATCTATGCGTGAGAAGCGTTAATATTATTCGTTATGAACTAGTGATCCGGCTCGGCTTTGCTGGGATTATTTGATTATATTAACATATCACACGGGAACGGTAAATTTTTTCGGGATAAAAAGTAGCCTACGTGAATGTGCTATTGCAGACTAATCTATCTCTACACTAAATTAACGACATTTTATAAAAAATCTTTTACCTGCACAGCAGTTCGTCTGTGGAATAAGCTCCCTATGTCAATAAGGAAAGCAGATACACTCACAACGTTTAAAAACCTTTTAAAAGACTTTTACCTCAAGTCATAATAATAATATTTATCTCTATGGTCACTTATTTTATTTTCAAGTTCAATATCGTATCTGTATAATGCATGTATATATTTATAAACCTATGTAATACATGAGATTTATTCACTTTTCTATTTATGTATATATTTATTTGTATGTAAGTATCATATTATTTTTATAAATTTTGTACACCTCTACCCGTCTCATTTCTTTATTACCATGTTACTATCCAAAGGTTGTCTGGAAGAAATCGCTACTTTAGCGATAAGACCGCCTTTTGGTCACCACTGTTGTTTTTATTTTTGGTTTTTTTATTTTACTGTTATATAATGTGGTGTACGAATAAAGAATATTTGTATTGTATTATATTGTAAATTTCCGATCCGTTCAGCCGTTCTTGCGTGATTGAGCAACATATTAATATCCATCCTTCCAAACTTTCACATTTATTATAGTATACATGAACAATACAACAGCAAATATTAAACTTACTCTTTAATACACGCTTCGATATAAACACATCGGCAAGAATCAAGCAAGATACATAACTGGGGAAATGACCAATTTTTATAATTATATTATATATTTATATTATATTTTTATAGTTAATTTTTTATCCATTAAATGCTACTCAATGAAGATAATGGGATTTATTTTCAAAGTGCAAACGCACATCTCCCAAGGCTGTTATATCGAAATGTATCTCTCCCTTTCTATAAGGCTAAGGCCATAATATGGTATATTGGTATATTGTTCTGCTTGAGAAAAGATTTATACATCCATTCTCAAACTTCCGCACCTATTACGTAACAATGGATGTAAGGCCCATAGTGCCCATAGATCATCCACGTACTAATATGAAAGTCGTAACACATTTGTATGATCATGTGATCGGATTATTTCACACTCGGGTTGCAACACAAACGTTCATCTGTCGCACGTGTATGAGAACATAATATTAGTTACTGTCGCCAAAATTATCCCTGTAAAGAGCCAAAACGTGTTTGTGACTCGGTTTAACAACCCTTGGGGTGTTCCAAATGTTTTTGTGTAATATTGTTTTTACCGAGAATTTGTATTTTTTAAATTTAATAGAATTACATTTTAGTTTATGGAAGAAAACAGTAAAAATTTAATGGATAAGTATTTTTTTAAGTTAAAATATTTTAATGAAAGTTAAAATAATAATTATGTTGATAATGCACTAAAAGTTAAGAAATAATTCGGTAGGTTCGGTAGTTACCAGTCATCACACCACTCATCTCATCAATTTAGAAAAATAATAAAATCGTTGGGCGTAGCGTAACCTGAGTAAAGTATAGAAATTTTACTCGCCCAATGATTTTATTTTTGTCTAATTTTTATTTGCAATTTTTGTTGCGGACATTGGATATTTTTTTAGTGAACTCAATTCTACAAGCCCTTTCATTTGCATTTCCGCCATTTTATAGACGCGGCCATCTTGGATTTACAATGGCACAGAATGTATTAAAGGGGTGACAGACGTGAGAGTACATACGCATACTTATAGCACAAAACAAAGAAGAACAAATTCAAATTCAAATGTCATTTATTGTGGAAAGGGGTACAATTCACGGAGTTCCAAAGCGCGCCTTGTTTTCTTCTCTGTGGGTACAATTACAGATGTTGTATAAAGATATGTCATACCTCCCTATCCTGCCATACATGGCATACAATATAATATAATAGAACAAGTCAAAGTAATTTATTAATTAACAATTGTTTACGCAGTTAAGATTGAAAATTACAGTCCAAAAACTCATGGATCGTGTAAAATGCTTTTTTTACTAAAAGATCTTTTAATTTCATTTGGAAGCTCAATAGATCGTCTATTTGTGTTAAGCTATTCGGTAACTTATTATAGATTTTTGGAGCCATACCTAGAACATTTTTCCTAAACAGTGCGGACTTTGAAGGGAACTTGCTTAATTTATTTATTTGACGCTTTGACTTAAAAGTCTCGAATAAATGTTTGTTTCTTCTTACAAAAGTGCATATTTCATAAATATATATACAAGTTACTGTGAGGACCTTTAGTTTAATAAAGAAAGGCTTGCAACTATTGGGTGTTCGAATTTGACAAATCGCTCGTATGCACTTTTTTGGCTTATAAATACTTTCTGTTTATTGATAGAATTTCCCCAAAATATTATACCATATGTGAGTGTTGGCGTAACGTATGCGTGATATGCCGTTAAAACTGTAGAATCATTGACTACGCTTTTTAATCTATTTAAAGCGTAGGCATGACGATTTAATAACTTACAGATTGAGTTAGTTTGCGTTTTCCAAGACATGTCATTGTCAATCCAAAGTCCTAGAAATTTTGTGCATTGAACTTCTTGTATAGTTGTCCCTAAATAATGTACTTTAACATTATCGGAATCAAACTTTTTATTGTAATGTATTATTTTTGTTTTATCAAGATTTATTTTTAAGTTATTTGATGTCAACCAGTGTATGATATTTGTCAGAGAATTATTTATTTCTGATTCGAATGTAGTTTTTTTCCTTTCCCACAAAAATAACAGTGCTATCGTCAGCAAATAATACCATGGGATGTGGAACTGTTTTTAGGAGGTCATTTATGTACATAAGAAATAATAGTGGGCCCAAAACGCTACCCTGTGGTACACCATATTTTTGAGTCGAGAAACTGGAAGTGTATGTTTTTTCAATAAAAGATTTTGAGCATAATCTACTTATTGAAGTTGCTTGTTTTCTATTATTTAAGTAGGACTGTATTAAGTTAAGAGCTTGACCACGTACTCCATTAGTTTCTAGCTTCTCAAGTAGAATTTTGTGGTCTACGTGGTCAAAAGCCTTTATCATATCCATGTATAGTGCAGCTACAGGGAGTTTTTTGTTCGTATTTAAAAAGATTACTTGTATAAGATCATAGATGGCCATATTAATCGTTTTATTTCTTCTAAATCCTTTTTGCTCTTTTGCAAAAAGGTTGTACTTTTCTAAATATTCATAAAGATTTTTATATATTACTTTCTCTATAATCTTGGAGAATATTGGGACAAGGGCTATTCTTCTGTAGCAGCTAATGTCATATTTATCACCTTTTTTAAAAACAGGTTTAATAATGGAAACTTTTAGTTCACTTGGATATACACCGTGTTCAATGCATAAATTTATGATGTGGCTTAATATAGGTGATATATATTCTGACACTTCTTTGACAATTTTGGTAGTAATACCGTCAAAACCGGTACTCGGTGTGTTTTTAAGGTTTTTTATAATTTCGTTTATGTCACTGGGCAGAGTTGGGTTCATGAACAAGGAATTTGATATTTTATATGTCACTAGCTGTGCCCCGCGGTTTCACCCGCGTTAGAGAGGATCATTAGCATAAAGTGAAGTCCTTCTGAAGTACCGTGGACCGGCTTTTTTGTAGGACTATATAAGATAAACATTAAAATCATACATTACATAGGTGTACCTCTAGCGGTTTTGGCGGCGCATGCCAGAATAGCTCGCAGATGGTAGATTTTTTCTAGTGATGCAGCGGATCTCTGTTTCTGTTTCCGCAAGTGCGGAAGTTCCGCGCGATTTTCAACATCCGTTTCTGCTTCTGTTTCCGCAACTTTTATAACGGAGATTTAAACGGAAGTTTACAACCGACGGCTGAGAGTTACGCATGCGCGGCACGAGGCGCGTGCGAGTCGCTGGACGGTTGAACGCGCGGGGGAGGGGTCAGCCAGCGAGCTGCGCAGGCACTTGTCACATTCGTTTGTTTACGTACTTTTTTGTGAATGTAAGCGCGTAACATTTTCTGCTGCTGTTTGTGTCAATACTTTTGTGTCATGTGTGTAACAAAAAAAAAGAAAAGACCTTTAAATGAAGATTCTCTTGTGTGGTGGAAATTAAATTCACACAAATACCGTAATCTTTTGCCATTAGTGCGCCAATATTTGTCGGTACCCCCCAGCAGCGTCGCCAGTGAACAATTATTTAGCGGAGCTGGTCTTATATACGAAGAACACCGATTATTAGGTGCAAAAGCGGCCAAATTACATACTTTTTATAAAATATAACTTGCCACTACTAAATTTTGAATATTAATAAAATGTTCAGTTGCAAAGTTGCAATATTGTTTTCTATAATAGATTTCTAATATATCTATTTCTAATCTAAATTTGGTGTATTTGATACTTAATAAAAATTATATTTGTAAATTTGTTTTTTTTTTCATATTATTTACACTTCCGTTTCTGCATCCGTTTCCGTTTCCGTTTCTGCTAAAATTTACTTTAGACATCTGTTTCCGTTTCTGGTTCCGCTAAGACACTTCCGTTGCATCACTAATTTTTTCCTACTTACTTGACACTTATCGTCATATTTTGGACAATTCACACAATATCTTTATAAATTGTAGCCTATATGTTATTCTGATGTATAAGCTATATTGTGGTAAAGTTTCATTCAAATCCATTCAGTAGTTTTTACGTGAAAGAGTAACAAACATCCATACATCCATACTTACAAACTTTCGCCTTTATAATAGTAGTAGGATTTTTGATTGGTTTTTATTATGATTTGTAAATAATTGTGAATATGTCCCGTATTGACTGTTTTTATCAATGTCAATAAATTTACGACTAAAATAATTATTATTGTTGTTAATAATGTCAATATTATTAGAACTATTTATATTAGGTATATTGAAAGATGTCATATTATTGATGTCATTATTTATATTATTATACCTATACATTTTTATTTTGTATTATATTAGTATTGTTCACACATCTTATAGAATTACATTGATTAATAAAATAATTATTGAATAATTCAGCTATCTCTTTAGGATTTGTGACCTTTTTGTTATTTATTTTAATTAGCTTAATCTCGTCTTTTAGTTTTATTGATTTTGTAGATTTTATAACATTCCAAGTAGCTTTGACTTTATTTTTTGCAGTGTTAATGTAATCGTTATTTTGTGCTTTTTTTGTTAAGACAATTATACGTTTTATTCTGTATGTATAATCAGTAAGGAATTGTTTATTTTTATGGCTGGGATCCAATCTATAACGCCATAAGATTTCTCTTTTCCGCTTGCAACAATTTATTATACCTTTCGAAAGCCATTTCGGCTTTTTGTAAACATTATTAACAAGCAGTACAGTAACTTCATAATATCGCCCGAATGTGAAGTTGATATTATGGAGTTACTGTACTAAGTACTTGTTCTTTATTGTATTGTGCCATAAGTCTGTGTAGCTTAAAGCATCATGGTATGACAGATATGACACCCATCAGAGGAGAGGCCTTTTCGGGCGAACCCCTCGTCATGCACAATGTGCCTTCTAGTTATACAACTATAGTCCGGCCAACGAGACGTGATAAAAAATGTAAACAAAGTTTCAGGGGTTCAAAACATTTTTATTTGAATACTTTATTATAATTACATAGCATATACTAGCGACCCGATCCAGCTTCGCTCGAGCGATTAAGTGATAAACATTAAAATTTATTTTACAAAAACCCATTTAAGTACTAAAGGCAAAAAATAGATGCGCGATGAGAATGCGCGCCGGGGGATGTTATGATTTATGGTAAAACAAAATATCATCTAAAGTATTTATTTGATTACATTTTGTACAGTTTTAATCTGAATTGACGAAGCTAATTAACGTTTATATTTAGATAAGGATTAATACTGAACAGAATAAACAGATTCGAGATAACGTGATATTTTTATTAACATTTTAAACATAAAAGTAGTTATTGTAAGTCAACCGTAAGAGATAGAGTACATTAATGCGGACTTTTATTTAGCAAAATTATATATATAAAATTTTCTAGAACATTAATGTATCTCCGCTTAAAAGCAAAATCAATTATACACCTAAACCTTCCTCAGAAATTACTTTATTTATTTAAAAAAAACGCTACATAATCCGTTGAGTAGTTTTAAAGATCTAAGCATACATAGGGACGCGGGAAAGCGGCGGGAAGTGAATTTGTTTTATAATATGTAGTGATTTATTACAATCGCAGCGCACCGGGCCGCGACAGGACATAGTTTAGTTCCGGAAGTGAAATCAAAGCGATCACTCCAAGCAACAAGGAAGAATTATTTCGACGACTATAGCGAAGATATTTGACTATAGTGATTGTGCTTGGTGATTTGGATTCTGTTGAGTGGATTTTTGTATAAGGAGACAATAAACAACTTCTACTTTGCAAACGGTATTTTATTACCCATAGGGCATAACAATATTTACATCACGTTTTTGCCAGTTTCGTTATAACTGGACGAGTAATAATAGGTAAAGTCAGTAAGTCGTCAGTAATCAGTCAGTCAAGTCAGTCATACATTCAAGTAAAGCGATGGCTTTTTACCAGAACGTGACCAATGGAATTTTTGAGGCAAGCTGTATAAACATATTTTCGCACTGTTATTTTATTTCACAACACTCATACACTGTAATTAACCTATATCGAACCAAATGCCATCAAATTTATCCGATATTACTAAAATTATACCAATAACATGAAAATAAAACAAGAGCACAAAATAATGTCTTTTTCGACTTCCCGTCAAAACGCTACCAAATGTTGACAACTGTGGTACTGACTGCTTTCCTGTACCACGAAACAGGCAACAAAAGCTGTCGTTGACTAACTGATGCCATTACTGCATACGTGTGATAAGGACAGAGATAATAATTGCTCGCTCTCGCAATAGTAACTTGGTAACGGTCCGTTTGTTTACATTCTTTATCTCGTCTCGTTGGCCGGACTATAGTGCGTCTGTGTGTGTCGGTGTCAGTGTTGACGGTGCATAGAAAATGACGTTGTTAATTGAAATTGACAATTTGACATACATATTTACATACATAGTGACAAAATTAAAATGTGTGCGTTCTTTCCCCGCACCAGATTTGGCACAAAAATTATGTATCGAAGGGAGGCGCTATGCCGTCTCTCCTGAAGGGTGAGTCAGTAACTTTGATGCTCTAAGCCGTGTAGTTACTGGTACCTCTGTCACCTTTTTAAAAGTATGTATGGAATTTCAGATTAATGCAACAACAGGTAGTGGGTCAATTTTCAATTTGAAACAAACAAACTTATAAATACACAGGGCAAGCTAAATAAAACCGTTTAAAACATTGGAGATAAGCAAATAATGTAACTTTTATTATTTTAAATTTGGTTGATTTTAAAAGTTACAACGTTACAACCAGTGGCGGATCTAGGATGTCAGTTTTCAGGGGTTTGGAAGAGGTCAAAATTTTCATCAGCGGAGGAGGAGGCTGGCTGATGCGTATGACGTGTACTGTGACCGCGCCTGGTTTGGGGGAGGGCTTGATTTTAGTTTGGATGAATTAGAGGTTTGTCAAGGATAAACCCGGACGGTTCGGAGGTGTGGGGGCTTGAGCTCCTACCCCCCCCCCCCCCCCCACCCTGGATCCGCTAGTGCTAACAACCTATGGACTGTAACGTCTGAAACAAAGTTCTGTTTATTTGTTTATTTTAAAAACCCTTACGATAAATTACTACGCTGTTTTTACGTGATAAAAGTTCCCGGAAGCCCAGTAGCAAGGTATCTCACTATAGTAGTAGTATGATATAATTCAATGATTCCAATGAGGCAGGTACCAATTGAACAACCTTGTAATAGTTTGTATGGCCTTAAGGTTAGGTCGTGGTCACATGAGTTAGGATTATAATTATAATTTGATATGTCTCTGAGTTTCATTACCATTTTGTACCCTACAACCATATACAAAAATGTAGACAATGACAGGGCATTTTGTTCTCTATTCGGGTTCATTTTTTTAATTTAGTAATTGCTGCATAATAATAATATGTTATTTATGTTAAGTATCAATATTGTTTTCTGTATCTGGCATAATATCATTTTATAGCTTTGTCGTTTGATCTTCAAGTAGTAGTATTATAGCATAATAGACTGAGGCAATTCAAAGAAGTTATCAACTAATTTCTGAGTAATACTTCAACGAATATGTCGTAGAGAGTTATGCTCAAAACAATTGTACAAATACAATTTATTGTATAGAGAATGGGCGTTTACTTTGCAAAAATGCAATGCAATATGGCATTGCAACCAAGAAGTCATTACTACCTCTTTCCCCAGGGCCACATAAATTTCATTTTAACGCAAAATATATAGGTATCCCACCTTTAAAGTAAAACCGTTACTAAACCATTTTTTTCATAAATTGAGTTATTAATGTTATATCTATCTAAAAAACATGCAGTGTTCACATCTAGAAGGATATTCACTTAATGTCAGCTGTAAATGTATGTACCTATTTAGGGTTTAATTTGTAAAGTGTGTAATGTCCAGTTTTGTGAACCTAATAAAAAAGAAACATTTACGTCTTTCGTGGTGCTCCAATCGATGTGGTATTTTAAGAAACCTTGTCCCTATGCCAAATAGGATCGATTGATACTATAAAAATCATGTATATTCCCTATAGATATTGTCAGAAAATAATTAAAGAATAGTTTGAGACTTTTGCCAACCCGTGCACACATTGCGCATAACAATGCAGCAGCGTGGCGGAGTATAAGATCCAGGCCTCCCCAGCAATAATGGGGAGAGACCCTGCCTAGTAGTGGGACGCAAAAAGGGGTTGCAGCTAGGAGACTTATGGAAACAATGCTGTACTCATTATTATCTGTATTGTCATTTACACTTTTTTTTATTTGAATGGAGTAGAAGACGAGCATGCAGGCCACGTGGTGGTAAGTGGTCGCTGCAGCCCATGGACATCTACACACAACCTCAAGCAAGCATAGGTAAGTCTTGTCTGAGGTTGTATGCAGTTGCGCTGCTACTCTGGAGGCTGGTGGTCGCCTGTAAGTGTGGCCGGCATTTGCACCTTTCCACCGAAACACAATAGCATTGGTTCACGGCAGAAGTGGGCGCAGCAGTGGTACTTCCCCGGGCGAACAATAATAGTTCTATCACCTACAAAAAGCTGAATGGAAACTGTCATTTAGGCAGCCATCTTTCCTTGCGCGAACAGACGGACAATAAAGTATATTCATGAGACACCGTGTAATAACTCAAACATTTGAACTGACTCGAGAACTTTAATGCAGATCGAATTGAAACAAGCTTGCCCGTTGGCAGGAAGCTATTAAAATGGACCGCCTTTGAGACCTTATTTATGGAGATTGAAGCAGAGCGGACCAGACAATCCTACGACACCCTACAATTCTGCTGCGTATTGGGAGATTCATAGCTATCTCTTTCTTCCAGATTCTCCGCAGATTCCTTCTGCTACGAAGCAGGGAATCCTGCGGGGATACCAACACCTCGCTTCCAACAGTTCCAACCATGGTTTCTCAACTGCCGGAAACAAGAGATCTGAACCTAGAGCAGCTCACGGCGCTCTCCTAGTTCATAGTGGACATTCTCCCAGTATATGCGGCAGTCGGTTCCCTTTAGGCTATTTAGCACAAGCACTTTCCAAAGCTTTCATGCCATATTAGCATGAAGAAAGGTGGCCATATATACACAGGCAGTTAAGATTGCCTAATGTATGTAAGTCATCTTGACGGCAACGTCGGCAACTGCACCTCTTCACCCAATCACCCAACCACAATACAATAACTTCAATATTTACATAGGGTTAGTTTAATTAAAATGCATGGCTGTATCACCAATGACACCAATTTCGTAACGTCCTTGCCGTATCATAATATATTATATATCCAAATATAAATATTCAATAGCCTTGTTATAATTACAGTCTTACCAAGATAAAAAGAGGCGTTTCAGTCTTAAAATAGTTACCTTATTTGCATGTAAATATCGAATACAAAACCGGATGCTACTGAAATTCGAGTTATTCGCTAATCGGTTGCCTGGCCTACCAACACGATTCTTATAACGTTATGTCTGATAATAACAGATTGATAATATAATTACATACACGTATAAGATTACCAAAACAAAAGATAATAAATGACGTGGGGTCACGCAAGGTCTAAAATATGCATAAATAAATAAATTAATGAAGATGTTTTTATTAAATAATGCGCAAGTTATTAAAACCGTGTTGTTAAAAGTTTGTTTTTAATATTTTATGTAGATTAAATATGTTTTTCATGAACAATAATGACTATAATTAATATTATGTGTATTTTATGTACATAACTACTCATACTTAAATGAACATATAAGAGCCTATATGTCCCTTAACTCATCGAATTCCTTTCAACTACAAAATCTTCAGCACCGTTACAATAGATAACATGTGAATCGTTTTATTGTTATGTACATAGAAAAATGTCCAAGTTTATTTATTATAAAAAAAATTATATATTATGTCGCAAAATATCAAATGAATAAATCTTTCAACTCTCATGATGTCCAGTTCAGAAAGTGAGGCACAAGAATTAAATAGGTACATAGTTTAATATTCCTCCTTCGATCTATGTGTTTGTTATTTATTACCAACAGGTTCTTTAAGACAAATTTCAATATTACCCGCTCTAGCATAATCCTATGCGCAACGCATTATTCTACTGCATTATTATATTATCGCCTTATACAGCTTTTGCAACAGTGGATGATTCTGTTTGTACTCAGGATATAACAAAAAAACCTGCACTTAATATAAATATACAATTTTAGCACAATACCTATGGGCTAAGTATCGGATATAATGTACCTACTACTTCACATTTTAATTTTAAAATATTTGCGTCATTTTAATAAAGTATCAGCCAATTGATATTCTCAAGTATTTCCATTAAACGTTAATATGGATTATCGATAAATAGCTAGTCATCATGACACTTAGGTAAAATAAATAGATATGCAATACATTGACCTAAAACATATCAATTGCGTATTTTGAATAATTTCTAACTTGGGACTAATATATTTTATAATGTAGTTTAAAAAACTAAAAAACACGCTTTTGTGAAATGACTCTGTACGCTGATTTAATTTAATAAATGTAATGAACATGAATCCTGAACTACTTAGTTCACGAAATTTTTGAAGCACTTTATCGAATTTTATTTTATGCAATCTAAAATTATTGTAAAACTTTACGTCAGCTTCCCTCTGTTAATTCTGGACAAATGTGTAAAATGCACCGTGAAATGTGAAAAAGTTCATCACTTTTTACTAAAGTGGATGCACCCCTTTTTGAGTTTTCTATATACATAGTATATTAATATTCTTTTGGTTCTTATTAAGATACATGGCGAAGACGTTTGGTATAAAAAAATCGCAACAGAGCGGCACTTGGCCGTAGTCTCGACCGGTAGTTTTGCCGTGCCATCTACAAGCTTGCACGTTTTTTTCACCGGGCGGCTAAAACGCCGTACGGAAAACGATCGTCTACAAGGGTTCTTAGCTTTATTTTTTTAAGCTTTTTGCAACTATCTGTGCTGGTCTTGGACTACCAAATCAATTGAGATACTTTTAATGAGCTGTCAAAACGTGACATCTCCATACATTTGGTACGAAAAAAAGGTTTCTGACGTCAGTAACCATTGAAGTCAATTGACTAAATTTTAATTAATTTAAGTGGCAGTAAAAATAATGTATGTAACCGAATTAACAATTATCCTACTTTCCAAGCGTAATTTTGTGCAGCCTTTTTAAGTTACGCATTTTGATATTTTTTGTGACTAGTGTCCAAGATCCCATCCATTCTATTCTATTGTATTATGGCGACTATCAGACGTCGGAGGCAAGACTTAAGCTTACTTGATGTTCAGTGTAGATGTCCATGGGCTGCAGCGACCACTGAACACCACGTGACCTGCTTGCTCGTTCACTACTCCGTTTAAATACAAAAAAAAATGTAAGAAAAAAAAACCGGCCAAGTGCAAGTCGTACTCTAGCACGTAGGATTCCTTACCTTTAAAAAAAACTATATAGCGTTAATTTTATTGGAGCCCCTGTAAATATTTATTTTATTCTATTTTTTGTATTTGTTGTTATAGCAGCAACAGAAATACATCATCTGTGGAAATTTCCAATGTCTGGCCATCACGGTTCATGAGATACAGCCTGATGACAGACAGACGTACCCGAAGGGTGCAAAAGGGACCCTATTACAAAGCTATTATTATTTTTTAATTAAAAACACACACCCACCTCATGTCGGGCGAGTAGTCGAGGTCGCAGGCGTAGCCGGCCACCATGTGCCCCGTGAACGTCTTCTTGCGGTTCATCTTGAAGCGGTTCAGCGCGCTGAACACGATCACCTGCGTTCCGAGAGACATGTCTTATTTTCACCAACTAAATTTGTTATTCACCAAAAATTAGATTACCCAATGGGCGGACTTATTGCCTAGTGGTATTCTCGCCCAGTCAACCCATGTTGATGGGAACCCGGAAATATTTGGCATTTTGTTGTTTAAGATAATTACAGAACCAGGAGTTGTCGTATAAAATGAGAGCGAAAAAATGTTTTTTCCAATTACCTCCAAAACTGCATTGGACAGGATCTGGTAATATGATGATATTATTATGATAATATGATATCTGACTGACTAGACTGACTCATTACTGATGATTGATTTGACGAGATAATTAGATTTAAATAACTGCATTTGGTACGGGCAATATGCAATATTTTTTAACACGCTTTTATTAGCTTGACCTGTATGTATGTACTTATGTATGTATGTATGTAACGGAATCTTTTAACTTCATTTTCACTTACTTCTAGGAGTCTGATTAACTTGAAAATTTGCACAGGGGTCAAGGACCGATGACTATACAATAATCTCATAACTTTATAAAGTCCTAACTAGGATCATCAGGATAATAAAATATATACGAGGGCCGGCTGATAAATTTGCAGCCTAAGTTAATTAATGAAACAAATATAAAGTTTTATATTTTTAACACGTCTAAGCGTCTGATTAACTCGAAAATTTGCACGGTGGTCAATGTTGACAATGCAATAATATGAGGATAAAAATCCAACTGAAAAATTAAAAATAAATAATGTAGTTTAAAAAACTAACACGCTTTTGTGAAAATACGAACAAAAAAGTAAAAAATAAGAAGAAAATGTATTTTACTGTAAACAAAAAGCATGGGGTGCTGGTGTCAATAGTATCTTAAAAATTACCCCACGCTTTTTTTACAGTAAAATACATTTTTCTACAAGGTGAGTAGCGGCTTAGAGAAGGCGCCACTCACCTTGTTGTCCATGGACTGGCAGGCCAGCCACTTGCCGTTGGGCGCCGCACGCCGGCAGCGAGTAACCGCGGCTTAGAGCAGGCGCCACTCACCTTGTGGTCCATGGACTGGCAGGCCAGCCACTTGCCGTTGGGCGACGCACGCCGGCAGCGAGTAACCGCGGCTTAGAGCAGGCGCCACTCACCTTGTGGTCCATGGACTGGCAGGCCAGCCACTTGCCGTTGGGCGACGCACGCCGGCAGCGAGTAACCGCGGCTTAGAGCAGTCGCCACTCACCTTGTGGTCCATGGACTGGCAGGCCAGCCACTTGCCGTTGGGCGACGCACGCCGGCAGCGAGTAACCGCGGCTTAGAGCAGTCGCCACTCACCTTGTGGTCCATGGACTGGCAGGCCAGCCACTTGCCGTTGGGCGACGCACGCCGGCAGCGAGTAACCGCGGCTTAGAGCAGTCGCCACTCACCTTGTTGTCCATGGACTGGCAGGCCAGCCACTTGCCGTTGGGCGACGCACGCCGGCAGCGAGTAACCGCGGCTTAGAGCAGGCGCCACTCACCTTGTTGTCCATGGACTGGCAGGCCAGCCACTTGCCGTTGGGCGACGCACGCCGGCAGCGAGTAACCGCGGCTTAGAGCAGTCGCCACTCACCTTGTTGTCCATGGACTGGCAGGCCAGCCACTTGCCGTTGGGCGACGCACGCCGGCAGCGAGTAACCGCGGCTTAGAGCAGTCGCCACTCACCTTGTTGTCCATGGACTGGCAGGCCAGCCACTTGCCGTTGGGCGACGCACGCCGGCAGCGAGTAACCGCGGCTTAGAGCAGTCGCCACTCACCTTGTTGTCCATGGACTGGCAGGCCAGCCACTTGCCGTTGGGCGACGCACGCCGGCAGCGAGTAACCGCGGCTTAGAGCAGTCGCCACTCACCTTGTTGTCCATGGACTGGCAGGCCAGCCACTTGCCGTTGGGCGACGCACGCCGGCAGCGAGTAACCGCGGCTTAGAGCAGTCGCCACTCACCTTGTGGTCCATGGACTGGCAGGCCAGCCACTTGCCGTTGGGCGATGCACGCCGGCAGCGAGTAACCGCGGCTTAGAGCAGTCGCCACTCACCTTGTTGTCCATGGACTGGCAGGCCAGCCACTTGCCGTTGGGCGACGCACGCCGGCAGCGAGTAACCGCGGCTTAGAGCAGTCGCCACTCACCTTGTTGTCCATGGACTGGCAGGCCAGCCACTTGCCGTTGGGCGATGCACGCCGGCAGCGAGTAACCGCGGCTTAGAGCAGTCGCCACTCACCTTGTTGTCCATGGACTGGCAGGCCAGCCACTTGCCGTTGGGCGACGCACGCCGGCAGCGAGTAACCGCGGCTTAGAGCAGTCGCCACTCACCTTGTTGTCCATGGACTGGCAGGCCAGCCACTTGCCGTTGGGCGATGCACGCCGGCAGCGAGTAACCGCGGCTTAGAGCAGTCGCCACTCACCTTGTTGTCCATGGACTGGCAGGCCAGCCACTTGCCGTTGGGCGACGCACGCCGGCAGCGAGTAACCGCGGCTTAGAGCAGGCGCCACTCACCTTGTTGTCCATGGACTGGCAGGCCAGCCACTTGCCGTTAGGCGACGCACGCACCGCTGGCAACGAGTGCATCGACGGATCCGCGATGTACTTCATGTCCACCGGGATGTCCCTGCCAACCGATAATTTTTCAAAATCTATTCAAAAAATTAAACTTTTTTTTATATTTTGTAAAGAACAATGGCAGGTTCTGCCCTCTCATTTTGACGGCGTCCACAAACGAGCTATATCTGAAAAATCTACGTATTATTGTATGTTAATTTATTATTGATAAATTAAAAGGCACATATTTAATTAAATAGTGTTATTGATAAATGAAAAATGATTATGAAAAATTGGATCAAAATGAGATTCTGCATTTAATCAATGTTTTTGTATTAATGGCTGCATTCATTTTTTACGTAGGGTAGACGATGTATGGAATCTTGCCATTGATCTTTTAGGAATCCAAATATTCTCTTAATAAACATTAATATTTTCACGGTCATTGGCTTTAGATGCTCTTATAGCCCGGCCTTTATGAGCGAACGGAGGATCTGGCCTTTACGGGGGTCACTTGTAGAGTGTTTATTATTGGCATTTTCGTGGGGGGAGGCGTTCTCGACGCTCAATTTAGGTGTCCTGCGAATAATTAATATGCACATAAATGGCTTACCACTCCCAAACTCGCAAACTTTTATCGTCGGAGGTGGTGACGAAGCGGCGGTTCTCGTCGACGAAGGTGATGGTGTTGACGGCGCCCAGGTGCCGGTCGTACTCCTGCACCACCTCGCCCGACCTTATGTCCCACTGGAAGGACAAAACATTCGATGTATGTGTTGCTTTCTGTTGAGTACTATATCTAGTATTAGCATTATCTAGGAATTATCATCTCCACTTATTTTAAAACGAAGTGCCCCGGCAGTCTGTCTGTCTGTATGAACGCGCTAATCTCATAAACTACCAAACGGTTTTTTGCACGGTTTTCACTAATATATAGCGCTATTCCTGGGGAAGGTTAAGGTGTATAATTGATTATGCTTTTATGTAAATTGACTGAAATATAACAATTTTCCACTCTAACCTTGACGATCTACACGATGCCTTCAGAGCGATAAATCGAAACCTGGAAGCTGTAAAAATGTGGTGTTTGCATTACGAGAGCATTTCTTGAACATCCCTACCACAGTCTAGTATTTTTTACCAACAAGAGTCCTATTTATATTATATATGTAGTCATTATATCCTTCCAATATGTGTATGTAAGTATGAATGTATGTATGTATATATGTATGTATGTATACATGTATGTATGTATGTATGTATATATGTATGTATGTAAGTATGTCTGTATGTATGTATGTTTATATGTAAGTATTTATATTTATTAGTGTACGTAGTTATTACATATTGTTATTTTAATTCTTCGTTCTTTTAGCCTGTTTATTTTTAGAAGCCTACCTCGCATTCTCAACATCACCCAGGGTCGACCGGTAGACAATGCCAAGAGGCATTAGGTTTAACTCTTTGTGAAACTTAGGTTAAGGTTTTTCACATAAAATAAATAAATAAATAAATTTTTGTTTTTGTGATTTTAAATAAGGTGTACAGAGAGAGAGACTGACCTATGCCCAGACAACATTTTTATTTTATTACGATAAATATAGGCAGACTGGTGATCCTGGGCAAGAATATATCCCATCTGATTTTCATCAATAGTTACACCTTCACTCTCTCGATGGTCTGCCGCATCACTTTACCAACTCAGCAGGTTCATCAGAGTGCATCATGATAACACTTTCTGTTCTTGATACAGCTGCTTCCAACGTTTTCATGGACGGCTTGGGTTCACGCCCAGTTTAGCAAAAGGAGATCTCCCGCCAGGCGATATGTTCATTTCTAGTGAGCGAAAATACTCCAACAATTTCATTTCGGAGTTTACATAATATATTCTGAATATTTAGAAAAGAAAACTTCGGCAGCGTGATTCAGAATACCCGTGGTGCCATTTTTAACGAGTTGCGAAAGGTGTATACACACACATGTATTCGACAACCCGTATGGCGCAATGGTTACCATGGCGGACTGCCGATCGGAGGGTCCTGGATTCGATTCCCGACGAAGCAGAAATTTGAATCACGAGTTTAAAATTTCTGTTCTCGTCTGGGTGTTTGTGCTTCTGTCTTTGTATGTGTCCATGGTATCCACGACACAGGGTATATCTACCTTACTGCGGGGCTATGAGTGTGAAACGTTACTTATTTATTATTTATTTATGTATACAGCCAGGTATACTGACACAAATGATCTTCTTGTCGGAGGTGCCGGCCACGAAGAGGTGCTGCTTGTCCTCGTCGGGGTTGAACTTGGCGCAGTAGGGCACCTTGCGCGACGTGAAGCGCGACACGCACTCGCCCGTCTCCGTGTCCCACAGCTTTATGTAGCGGTCGTAAGCTAGGAAAAAATATAACATTTTCCTAGAGTGTTCATGGTTTAGTGGTTAGCCAATACGTGGCAATAGGCATGATGACACTATTATAGAATCAAAGAATAAATGGTTTTACAGAAAAATATATGCTAAAAAAGTTCTAAAATATGATCCCGTGTTAATATAAACATTAAGATTAATAAGATTTTCGATAAAATAAAAGTATTAAATATAGCAATCGGCCATGTTATCTGAAACGCCAATCAAAATGAATGACGTCACGTCTCAGTAAATATCATCGTGTTGCTTGAAGTTTGACGAGCAAACCGACGCCATGACACCTACGAGCGTTTTCGCGCTTAATTCAAATTACAAAGCAGAAAATACATTAATTTACGTTAAAACTTAAGTTTATTGCTGAAATAAACTTTTTTTCGAAACTAGGAAACTTGTACCTACAATAAGGAAAGGTATTTAAAAATCTGTCATCATGCCTATTAGTTTAGTGAAGTAGTGTATACACATGCACATTGCTTCTGTGTATGTTAGAAGTTATCAACCTCTCTTTCTTTGAGTTACAATAGTTACAGTTACCAGTAATTTGCTGTTTGGTCATTGTCAGTTTACTATGCTTACCATCAACACACTATAGTTACATTTAGCATGAAGTTATTATAGTTACCCATTGGTAAACACAGTAACAAGCCCGGCGGTTAGCGTAGAACGCGAACGATCTGTGCAACTAAGCCAAACGGGCGCGGTCGGGTGTGAGATGGGTGACCACTAGTGGCAAAAAAAAACATGCGCGTTTCCGTGCTTCGGAGGGCACGTTAAGCCGTCGGTCCCGGTTTTGTTGTCGATAGATAACAGTCGTTAAACCTTGTCGGAGGCCTTATGGGCGGTTTGAAAACATCCGACAGCGGGTTGGCCACTAACCCGCATCTCCACCAACCCGCATTGGAGCAGCGTGATGGAGTAAGCTCCAGGCCTTCCTAATAATGGGGAGAGACCCGTGCCCAGCAGTAGGACGCAAAAAAGGTTTCGGCCAAACACAGTAACCTTACTGACCACTCAGGTGTGACCGCTAAGGTTTATTGACTAATTAATTAATTTTTAAATAATATAAAAGAAAGACTGTCTGCGACCGTCCAGATATGTATATTAAAATATTTTGGTCTCATTTGTACTAAAGCTCTATGATACGGCTTGTAGTTCCAGGCGCGGTCCCAGGGGGGGAGGTCACAGGGGACATGACCACCCCCCCCCCCCCCCCAAATCCATTAGTCATGCGTAGATGGAAGGCGAAACAAGCCAATTTGGGATACCTCTTTCTCCAAATTCCTTAGTGACCCCCCCCCCCCCCAAATTTCCCAAAATTGAAGGCTGCGACCGCGCCTGTGTGGTTCAAGGACAGGTGGAAGTAAAAAGGTCACGTGGCAGCATCTACACGCTGGACAGTCCTAATAAAATCTACTACACAATGTTCCATTGCCCAATGTTGCCGTAATGCCAGCAATAGAGCTGCTGTCGAACAAACCAACTGTGATGACTAGCCAGTTGTCATCATAATGCCACAAGCACTCTGTCAAGAGTGCATGACTATAGAGAGAGTATTGACTATGTATTTAAGAACTTTAATTATTTATCATATTAGTTTACTATTATTACTTTGAAAAATGAGCTATGCAGAAATTTAAGAGCTGTTGGGTCGCGAATCTAAAATTTATAAACATATTTATATACATATATTATGTATATATTTATTTTATATACATAATTTATAAACACACATAGTTATTCGCACATATACTTATCTGTGTGACTACAGATAAGTACATTCTCCCCTCTCTTACACACAAACACTAACACACACACATACACGAACACACATATACACACACACGCACTGAAACTGTCATAAATTTTAAATTGTATAAAAGTTCTGTCTGAATTTCTTTTAATAAGTAAGATGTAATTAACTTAGAAAGAGCGGGGCATCCTGACACAGGTATTATTTTACTTAAAAGGATGCCTCCACTGTGTAAACGAAATTGTAATCCAATTTTGAGAAAAGAAAAAAAAATCATTTTTCATTATTTTTTTTTCATCACACTAACCAGCAGAGAGGAACTTGTCGCCCGCGTTGTTGAAGTTGACGTCCCGCACGGCCTGCCGGTGCCCGAAGTACGTGCGCACGCAGCGCCGCTCGCCGTACACCTCCCAGATCTGGGACACGCAACCCATACCGGTAAAACCGGGAAAACCGGGGTAATAACCGGGAAAAATTACATTCATTAAGCGAATATTTTGTATTCCTAATATGAAATAAATATTTTTTCTTTCTTTTCTTTCTTTTCATATATAGGTAATAAAAAAAAGTGGCTAATCTATTAGATTATTGAAATTATCAGTTATATTGTGGAATAAAAGTTATGAAAATACTGTATTGAATTGCAAAATCTCATGTCATTGTGTAAAAACAGGTAAATCAGCGAAACCGGCATGATTTCGCATACGACCTCTTACTTACTTCTTCCAACTACGTCCCACTGCAAGTATTGAGTAGATACTATGTATGTGACGTCACAACTCATTTGTAGTTAATTGTCGAAATTTTTATTAATTTAAAAGGTAATAAAAACCATGTATAAAAATAACAATTAACAATTATACGGCTTTCCAAGTGAGGATTACTGTCACATTTTTGAGATATGCATTTATAATTTTTCTATGCATAGTGACCAACCCTATTTCAATGGGCATGATGACAGATTTTCAAATACCTTTCCTTATTGTAGGTACACGTCTCCTAGTTTCGAAAAAAAGTTTATTTCAGCAATAAACATAAGTTTTAACGTAAATTAATGTATTTTCTGCTATGTAATTTGAATTAAGCGCGAAAACGCTCGTAGGTGTCATGGCGTCGGTTTGCTCGTCAAACTTCAAGCAACACGATGACTTTTACTGAGACGTGACGTCATTCCTTTTGATTGGTGTTTCAAATAACATGGCCGATTGCTGTATTTAATACTTTTATTTTATTGAAAATCTTATTAATCTTAATGTTTATATTAAAACGGGATCATATTTTAGAACTTTTTTAGCGTATATTTTTCTGTAAAACTGTTTATTCTCTGATTCTTTAATAGTGTCATCATGCCTATTCATTTAAAGAGTCGTAATTATTAGAGTGGCAGAACTAATTCTGCTGGTTTTTTTTTATTTTTTTTAAAGATTTTTGTAAAAATTGCTATTTTCGTACCTGAAAAACAAATTTCACTTCATGACTAATTATTTCTATTTATTTATTTATGTGAAAGCACCTTAAACTTAAAAACAAAGGGTCTAACTTTATGCCTATAGGCGTTGTCTACTAGTCAAATCTGGGTTATGATGAGAATGCAAGGTAGGCTTTAATAAAACAACAAATAACTATTTTTAGGAAAGCTAAAACACTCTACACAGGTTTCAGTTACTTTTCCAAGAAATCAGGTAAACAGGTTCCTTACTACAAGTATCTCTGTGGAAATGCAATAATCACCCTTTAAATGAATTGAAATAGAGTCTTGATCACTATACACAAAAAAACTCCAAATGCATATCTCAAAAATGTGACACTAAACCACGTTTCGAAAGGAGGATACTTGTAAATTTATTTTTATACATGATTTTTATTACCTTTTAAATCAATAAAAATTTCTATAATTGACTATAAATGAGTTGTGAGTTGTGACATCACATAAATAAAATGAATGAGGTTGTCACGTTTTGACAGCTAATTAAAAGTCCATCAGCCATCCATCCATCAGCCTTTTAAAGTCCACTACTGGACATAGGCCTCCCCTAATGTTCGCCACTCCGTCCAGTCCTGCGCCCTCTGAATGCAGCAGTTTCCCGCTATCTTCTTCAGGTCGTCAGTCCACCTGGTCGGAGGGCGGCCTGTGCTCCTTTTGCCGAGACGTGGTCGCCATTCGAGGACCTTTCTTCCCCATCGGTTGTCAGTCCTCCTAACTAAAAGTATCTATCTCAATTGATTGGGTAGTCCAAGACTGGATTGAAATTCGTTAGGAGACCATCACACCTCAGACAATACATGATCTTGCCTTTGCTTGCAGAAAATGTACATGAACTGCAGCAACCGCGACAGTCTTTTTTTGAGCTTCACATGAAGCCCAAAAGGACTGACATTGTGAAAAACTTGTTCAGTCTCCACTTACATGAAATTGAAAAAAAAACAAATATTAGTTACCTTAACCCTACAGTCCATGCCAGCAGAGAGCATGAGGTGAGCCGTGCCGGGGAACCACCTGACTGCCGCGATCCCCTTCGTGTGGCCTTTCCATGTGTGAATGTGTGCCTGGAAATAGTGGGAATAAGATATTAATGATACTGTAAAAGCTGACACATAAGCATTATACACATTACTAGTGGGTCCTGCAGATGTTGCCCTGCTTTAAAAGTATTGTTAAAAGTATTGAAAGAGGATTTGTTTTCTTATTATCTTGAAGAGATTTAATGTTACTGTCAAACAAAAATATAAAACAAATATTTTAATAGTTATTTATTTATTTATTTTATTGGTGGGTGCCCAAAGCTGATGACGGTGAACCACGTACAGTTATAAAATAAAATAAATTTGCACAAAAAAGCACAAAATTGGGTTTAATTTAACTAACTATAATGATAATAATGTAGAATTATTTAAGTCTACTGTATTTAGTGTGTGCATGAGTATTTAGTGTTTATTGTAAATAATTAGTTCATAATTTAAATTTAAACATAATATAACTTTAAATATAACACTTTAAAAAATAAAATTGTACACCCTTTAAGGGCAAATATGGCGATCTAAATATTTTTGTAAAAACTTTTTGCTACCCATATTTGTGCAAATAAAATATTTTCTTTTCTTTTCATTTCATTTTATGGGACCACCTTGATGCTATACTGAATTTCAATTAGAAATAATCATCAAAATCTGTTCAGAAACAAAAAAAAGTTATGCCTAAGCATTGATTTCAACTGGCATTCACCGCTTTAAGAGGATAACAGTTACTATTTAAATACTTTGACTTAACATATTTTTTTACAGAATAAAGATAACAAACCTTGGGTAAGAAACATTTGTCTGGAGGTGTGTCACTCCGTAACTGTGTTTCACTTCTAGGTGCTTCAAACCATGATCTCCCTGCATAGTCTGTCGCTTTGTCAACTGGAAAATGTTTATTTTACATAAATAAATATTATAAACGCAAAAGCTTGGGTTTTTGTATGGATAGATGTTTGTTGTTCAATCACGCAAGAGCAGCTGAACAGATCGGGATGAAATTTGGCGTAGAGATAGATAATTATGTAGTCTGTAAAAGAAGATATGGTTTTTATGGATAGATAAATATCATATTATATATAACAATTAAATCACCTGACCAAAGCCGGGCTGGACCATTACTTTTTCATAAATTGATTTATAATGGCTAATTTTATTATAATGGCTAATACCAATCAACTTAATATTAAGTATGGATTACAAAATGTTATACAATTGAAAGCTTTCTAGTACTTACTGTGGAATATTGATTTTTCTTCAAGTGGTTTGTCATCGTCAACTTTGCCCTTCTTCTGTCTTTTAGCTAAAATTTCCTCTAATTCTTTAGCCTCATCACCCTCTGGCTTCATTACCCTGGAAACAACATTGATATGCTGATAATCTTGAAGATCTGTGACTGTTTCTAAAGTAAAGGTACCATTCAGGACAAATTTACAATGGTCCCTAAATTATATAGGTTGGCAGTTTTGTGAAAGTCCACTTCAGAAGTTATTACTTATACAGAAAACATAATCACAAATACATAATATATCTTTAATAATAAAAATTAATTTAAAAACTAGAATATTAACCATGCCATTTAAGTAACATTATTAACCAAATCAAAAAAAATAATCCAATAGCTCATCTAGTAAAATATTCCAAACTTCTTTAGAGGCTAATAAATCAGTACAAGCCATTTTCAGTGGCAGCCATACAACAAAACAGAATATTACTGATGGATACATATTATAATATATAGTCACCTCCTTTCACCAACATATCCACCCCAGGGTCCAAGGAAGCCAGTTATGTCTTCAGGGTTGTCATTCTTGTTCCGTTTCTTTTTGTCTAGTGGCCGCTTTTTAATATTCTCAAACACTGTCTTGCCTTCTGACTCCTCAGGTGGCGCCACCATGGCTGATACTGAAAACATACAAACATTACATGTACTATAAATATAGATAGATATTTACCTAGCTATGGCAGAAATGCTTTATGTGTAACTTTTACAATATTTAATACAAGACTGATAACATTAATTCATCAATGTCATTTCATCAAAAATATCCAATGACTTATTTTTTTAGTATGACCAAATTAATAAGAATAATGTTCCATAGTAAACAAAGCTAATGAAAGCTTTGCACATTCTAAGAGACAAAAATATGTCATACTTAAAAAATGTTTCCTGCAACTGCAAAAAAAGGAATGAGGAAAAAAGGAATATAATAATAAAAACTTGATGAATTTACAGATCATATAGCCTCACAGTTCACAAGTGACGCATATTTTCATAACCCCCTTAACCATGACTCTTGGCTTATATTATCATTAACACGTTCGTGTGAGCAACCTCAAAGGTAATTTGCAATCCTGCACCTTGTGGCACTTGGGTGCACCTTAAGGCAAGGTACCCATATCCCCTACAAAATTTTGTGATGTCTTAACACGTTGTTAATGATATATAGTGGCTGTGTAAATTACAGAAATCGACGCTGTTGCGGCGCAAAAAAGATGTGCCTAAAGATTTCATTCTTTAGTTGGACGGCATAAGGTGTTCCACCGAAAAAATGTAGGATGCTGGGCGACATTGCGCCGACTCACAATTAATTCAAAACTACGTCGTAATCAGTTAATCATGCGAACATATTAATAGCTGTAACCCTTTTTACATCCCACTGCTGGGCATGGGTCTCCTCATTATTAAGGATTTCACCACTTCTCCAATGCATGTTAGTGAAGATATATTATCATGGTAATTATTCCGTATTGCGCCACCAGCGATTTTGAGGCTGATTTTTTTTATGACTTCGTCATGACTTGTTCATGGCATGGTCATGTCATGTTATGTTGGCGCGTGACCTTTTTTGAGAAGTGGGAATATATTTAGTTGTGAATTGTTTTTCTGAAAGAGTTTTTTTTTTACTTACACACCACTGCATCTCCATTAGCATTGTCATCTGTTGAGGGATCTATAGCATAACCATAACTAGTAAACGTCCGCCTTTGGTTTTCAAACTGAAATTCACTAATGTGTGCCTTTTCTACATAGCCAGATAGTATGTTTCTGCTCGCTTTCATTTGTTGTGTCTGGAAAGGATTTTCTGGTCCATATGTTGGAGCATATAGTTCCTCGTACTTAGGATTGTGCATTAGTTCCTGATTCTTCGGTATTAGGACTCTTGAGTCATCATTATTCTGGAAACAAAAACAGAATTTGATTGAATTGATACCTATTTTAATCCCTATGTATGCTTTGTTTCTTTAATACCTAAGCAACAAGCTGTGTAGTGCAGCATTGGTTAAGATACACTTTGGTAACTTGGAGAACAAAGTAAGAGCTTAACTATGAAAACAGTAGAAATTTAGTTTCATATAACCTGGTCGGAGTGTCTACTTAGGGGCGGGGAATAATTAGCCTCTCTTACCGTAGGCATTACAACGGGGGCAGCACAAATTTCCATTTTCTTGGCAAGGGATAATTTTGGGTCTACAGGTTTTAAATGCGTCAACAATCCCTCGTTGCTGTATTGTTGTTTACTTTCCACGTCTTCGCCTTCATCCTCCGAACTGCTGCCGTAATCCACAATATTTTGCATTATCAAATTTACTCGATACTTTTACACAAAATTAGTATGTTTATGAATGAGCAATTTTATTTTATTTGTACAACTTTAAAGAAACTAATAGCATAAAAACAAAACTGACATGTTGTATGTTGTTATTTCAAAAGATTTATGACACACACATGACGGATGTCGCAATGTGACGTGCGACGTGTACTTTTTTTTCAACTTTTATAATGGCGTCGCAAACTCTGTGCATATTGCCAGCGTAAAGTAAAATTTTTGCATCACTGTAATCGTAGAAAAAAGTCAGTTAGGCAGTCTCTATAATATAGTATAGTCTAGTATAGTCAGTCAAATGTTCAAGTAAAGTGATGGCTACTTTACCAGAACATGTCCGATGGAATTTTGGAGGCAAGCCTAAAAAAACATGTTTTCGCACTATTATTTTATTTCACAACACTCGTGCACTGTCATTAACCTATATCGAGCAAAATGCCATCAACTTTATCCGACACAACTCAAAAATACACTAAGAAAATGAAAATAAAACAAGAGCACAACTTGTTCCTTCAGACTTCCCGCCAAAACTCCAACGTGCGACGTGCGTGACAGTGACATTGACAACTGCTAGAACGAAATCAAGTATTTTTTTAAATTATGGCATCGCAAATACTGAGCATATTACCAGCATCAAGTAAATTTTTTACATCACATAGTAGTTATAGAAAAAATCAGTAAAATCAGGCAAAAGTTAAGGTGAAGAAACTATACTGAGTTCTGTAATCTGTAATTTATATGAAGAAAAACAAAAATTAAATATCTAAGAAAATGAATAATGGCAACATTACTATGTTATTCAATGGTACCAACCTAACACAAGAGAAAATAAGAGAACAGATTATCACAGCGAAAACAGATTATACCATCGTTTAGCATATACAACTGTCACGCCCCTTAGAGCATCAAAGTTACTGTCTCACCCTTCAGTAGAGACGGCATAGCGCATCGCTTCGATACATAATTTTTGTGCCAAATCTGGTGCGGGGGAAGAACGCACACATTTTAATTTTGTCACACACA
Source organism: Pyrgus malvae (assembly GCA_911387765.1). Lineage (NCBI taxonomy): Eukaryota > Metazoa > Arthropoda > Insecta > Lepidoptera > Hesperiidae > Pyrgus > Pyrgus malvae. The sequence goes on along the minus strand of OU426950.1, from coordinate 26,561,959 downwards.
TTCACAATTATTCTTTCATCGCTACAGACGCATACATTTCTAAATATGTCAATTTCAATTCAATGTCATTTTCTATGCACCGTCAACACTGACACCGACACACACAGACACACTATTTGTATAACTAGAAGGCTCATTGTGTCTGGACGTTGACGGTTGGGACAAGGGGTTCGCCCGTAAAGGCCACTCCTCTGACGAGTGTCATTCCTATGGCTATCATACCTTGATGCTCTAATATGCTAAGTAGTAAGTCTATGTATTATATTTATATTATACATAATTCAACCTTAGAGCATCAAAGGTACTGACTCACCCTTTATTTCATTTCATTCACACAAAGACATGTTGAAATATCTGTGGTGAAAATTATTTTATTTATTTCAGAAAAATTATGTACCTACATACAAAATAAGCAATTTAATTTTACTTTAAAAATTTTAACTAGTTTTGGCGGGAAGTCGAAAAATACATAATAATATTGTGCTCTTGTTCAATTTTCATTTTCTTGGTGTATTTTTGAGTTATATCGGATATATTTGATGGCATTTTGTTCTATATAGGTTAATTACAGTGCATGAGTGCTGTTAAGTAAAATAACATTGTGAAAATATGTTCTTTCAGCTTGCCTCCACTCCAAAATTCCATTAGTCACGTTCTGGTAAAGAAGCCATCGCTTTACTTAAATGTCTAACTGACTTGACTGACTGATTACTGACGAGTTACTGACTTAGTACCTAATATTAATATACTCACTCCGGTCCAATTTCACCGAAACTGGCAAAAACGTGATGCAAAAAATTTATACCTACCTACTTGACGCTGGCAATATGCAGAGTTTGCGATGCCATAATTGAAGAAAATATAATAAAAAACATATTTTCAGTTTTCAGTCTTGCCAACTATACGCCATAAATCCATAGTCAGGTGACGAGCTCTTGTGACAGTTCTTGTTTTCAGAAAATAATTTTAAATAAAAAGTAAAATACAAAAATGGCCCTTCAAGCTGCAGTAAAAGGAAAACTGATCAGTGTTATCGGAGATGAGGTGATTAACAAGATACTCTGTTATTTTCTTATAATACCATCAATTACTTTTCTTGAAGACTTTGTTTTGGTTTCCCTTAGTTTATCCCTGTTTTTGGTTTCAATTAAATGTATATTGTGTATTCCTAATAAATTACAGGACACCTGTGTTGGATTCCTTCTTGGAGGTATCGGCGAAATTAACAAGAACAGACATCCTAACTTTATGGTCGTCGACAAAAGTAAGTTAAAAATATTTTGTCTCGTTATTGCTAAGAAATCTTTAATTTTATTACTTATTATACTATTACTACAATATAAGCATAATATTATGTAGTTTTTCAATAATGGCCTCAATGAATAGATATTTAGAATGGCCGCAACCCTTTTTGCATCCCACTGCTGGGCACGGGTCTCTCCCCATTATTGGGGAGGCCTGGAGCTTACTCCACCACGCTGCTCCAATGCGGGTTGGTGGAGATATTTAGAATAAAACTTAATAAGTCACTATGAAAATCTTAAAACAAGTAAATTACATTTCTTATTACCCTTTTTTTTCTAATCTACTAGATTAGGGTTGCCAAGTCGTCAAACCTAATAGCCGGACAGACCAGACAGTTTGGCCGGACATTTGGTTAGAAAGGCCTGACACCCTACATCATTGATGATTTTGAGTCTCAGTATTAACAGGTACGACAAAAAAACTGAGGCACTGCAGCCTGTGAGAGCGACCGACAGACGAGCGCTCTGCGCTCGCTTGTTTGCGAAGTGCGAAATATAACAAAAGCCGGACACCGTTTATTGTGACCGGAATCAAAAAGCCTACCTATTTCCAGCTTCATCCGGACGCCTGGCAACGCTATACTAGATACAGTCTTTTTAGTGCTTTCATGTTGCAAACAATATAAGTACTTACTGCTTTTTCATGAAATATGAATCTATAAATTGTAAAGGAGTTTACAATTGGAAGTAAATACATAGATAGTAGGAAATACTTTCCATCATTTGTCTTCTATATCTTGTCAGATGTGTGATAGGAGAAATTGATGAGATAGATTAAATGTTTTTTGATATAATCTTAACATAAAAGTCTTTGTTTTATAATTTATTTTTATGTAATTGTTATAGATACTTAATATATTATAGGACTACTTTCAATAAAAAAAAGGTGGTTGCCTGTAAAGTCAGTTTATTGACAATTACAGAACATATTAAAAGAGGTAGAACGGCAATAATGCGCCGTTCATATGAAAACTGATTTCTGTTCTGCCAGTCGAAATAAGACAATTTTAAACCAACGTGAATGTGTCAGTCAGAAACAATGTTGTTTCTGCCCTAGGGGAGAAACAACGTTGTTTCTACCCGGCACATTCATTTGTAATTAACAAAAAGAGATCAAAACTCACAGTTACAATGCATGTGATATGAAAAATCATAACCGTCTGACAGCTGTTGTCAAATCATTGTCAAAGATTTTAATGTTCTTTTATTATCTGATGATTTCTGAATTTTCTATGATTAAAATAGTATTAGATATTACTGCGCTATTTGTCTGAAATAGTCTTACTTCAACTGGCTACAGAAATTAAAACTTTTTGTTTCATTACATGTGATATGAAAAATACAGTGTGTGGCACAGGATGAAACAAAATTTCAGACCAGAGCGATGACAGCCCGAGCGAAGCTAGCAACTCTTGCCTTCTTCAGAAATCGTCTTGTTTCACCCCTTGCCACACAATATACTATATAAGTTTAATAGTAGAGGAAAACATGATTAATTGTTCGCACATTATTAAATTATTTGTGGTAAAATCATTAAGAAAAAAACCTCGCAACTCAACTTTTTATTGACATTTTTTTGATGTTTTTATAGCAGCAGATTATACTTTAATTTCAATTTTATATGCTGCTAAATTTTAAGAAGTTTTTGTTGCCTACTTATCAATACCTTTTAACTAACTTTTTACACTATTTAGTTTCTATACTTTAGTTATAATTATATATTTAGAGCTATTTTATCTAGTTCGGCGGCGACTTCTTACGTAGTTCAGTAAATAAATTATATTGTGAAAAAATCCAGGTTGAGATTTTTGAAAAAAAATATTGCTATCCAACTGCATTAACTCTGGTACAAAATAGGTAACTAGCGAAAACATCTTAAATAAAATAGAAAGAGGTTTGGTCTTCATTTGATCTCTCTTCTGTCTTTATTCTTGCAATGCAAGCCAATTCTTCGCTTCTTACAGCACAATGCCATAATCAAGCAATCCAAAAACTTGCTCACAGATACTCCAGTGAGTGAAATCGAGGAGTGTTTCAAGAGGTTCGTGAAGCGCGATGACATCGACATCATCCTGATCAACCAGAACATCGCGGAGCTGGTGCGTCACGTCATCGACGCGCACACTGCTCCCGTGCCGGCCGTGCTCGAGATCCCATCCAAGGATCATCCCTACGACGCTAGCAAGGACTCTATCCTACGTCGCGCTAAGGTAACACTTATACCGTCATATTTACTGGCCTAGCTCATCAACCAGAACATCGCGGAGCTGGTGCGTCACGTCATCGACGCGCACACTGCTCCCGTGCCGGCCGTGCTCGAGATCCCATCCAAGGATCATCCCTACGACGCTAGCAAGGACTCTATCCTACGTCGCGCTAAGGTAACACTTATACCGTCATATTTACTGGCCTAGCTCATCAACCAGAACATCGCGGAGCTGGTGCGTCACGTCATCGACGCGCACACTGCTCCCGTGCCGGCCGTGCTCGAGATCCCATCCAAGGATCATCCCTACGACGCTAGCAAGGACTCTATCCTACGTCGCGCTAAGGTAACACTTATACCGTCATATTTACTGGCCTAGCTCATCAACCAGAACATCGCGGAGCTGGTGCATCACGTCATCGACGCGCACACTGCTCCCGTGCCGGCCGTGCTCGAGATCCCATCCAAGGATCATCCCTACGACGCTAGCAAGGACTCTATCCTACGTCGCGCTAAGGTAACACTTATACCGTCATATTTACTGGCCTAGCTCATCAACCAGAACATCGCGGAGCTGGTGCATCACGTCATCGACGCGGCCCCCGTGCTGGCCGTACTTGAGATCCCTTCCAAGGAATGGTTGATCGGAAAGATGGCCCTACAATGCTAGCAAGGACTCTATCCTACGTCGCGTTAAGGCAGGACGGATAAACTTCCGTTTAGAACATACCTCCAATATTGATCTGAAATTCTGAAAGTTTGACCTTGAACATCAAATTTGCGGGTATTATGGGTATGATATTCTTGATCAGCGCGTCCAAATAAATAAGTGTACCAAATTTCAGATCGATTGGAGGTATGTTCTAAACGGAAGTACACCCGGCAGGACATTTATGCTATATTTATTACTAACTAGTAACAAAGCGGGAGTCGTCGCCCAATCCACACCGGTTCGTTCAAGGACCGTCGCTACGACAGCGACGCCCTCTGCCTATCGTAAGAGAACACCAAACGACTATCAGGTGGCCCCATTAAAGATGGTTGGAAGCATGTGAGATGTTAGGCCATGGCTCCGATAAAATTAGCCATGGTTTTTTTTTTGGGCAAGTTGGTAGAAGATCCTGGGTTCTTTACAAGCACAGAAGCAGACAGCTGAGAGGATTTTAGTGAGGTCAGATCTTACATAACTCAGTGCTTTAACAAAGATGTAAATGTAAAGCATACACCTTGTGTATCATCATATCTTTTCAGCGTTCTACTGTGCATTTAGAGCCTAATCATCCTCTTTCTAAAATTTTGTCTATATACCACACCCTTGACCATTCGATGAAAACTAACGATATCTGTCACGCCCCTTAGAGCATCAAAGTTACTGACTAAACCTTCAGTAGAGATGGCATAGCGCCTCGCTTCGATACATAATTTTTGTGCCAAAACTGGTGCGGGGTAAGAACGCACACATTTTAATTTTCACACATTCACAAATATTCTTTCATCTCTACAGACGCATACATTTCTAAATATGTCAATTTCAATTACAAAAGTCATTTTCTATGCACCGTCAATTGACACTGAAACCGACACACTAGTTGTATAACTAGAAGGCACATTGTGCATGGACGTTGGGACGAGGGGTTCGCCCGTAAAGGCCACTCTGACGGGTGTCATACCTGTCATACCTTGATGCTCTAAGGTCACCCCATACTAAGTCATGTTTTATTTTTGACTTTATTTCATTTACTAATGAGTGTATTTTTTTTTTCAGGGCATGTTCAACCCTGATGACCTGGTACGCTAAGCAAGTGTTATTGCATGATATTTTGTCTGTACTTGCATAAGTTACACAACAGACTGGCACATGTAAATATGCCAACAAAAGAATACTAACACAAAATCAATATCGCATTTATTAAGGTCTGTTTTCTGTGTGCAATTTAAAAAAAAACTAAATCAGTTTGGTTTTTAATACATTCCGCTAATTAAAAAAAAAACTTTATTTTTTTGGACCGTTTAAACACTGTTAAATGCCATAATAATTTAATGTTAAATTATTGTTGTAAATTATGAACAACAGAGTATTAAAATACATTATTTAATCTTGTATAGAGTTGTTGAAATTGTATTATAGTATGTATATCACCTACATGGATTGTTTTATTTCTGAAGTTGAATTGCATGTGTGTTATAATTAACAGTGTTGATTTTTGTTTTCTTGTGTGAATCTAAAACTGCGCGTAACAAAGGTATGTAGATATTTATTTTATGTGGTTATTATGTTTGATATTTTCAATATTATATGTAATGTATATTTACTTATGTAGATCTGTAATATATATTTTTCATTTTCAGTCTATGTTTGGGGCGGATAATTACTCAACTTAGTTAACTTCGTAGTATTCTTAAATGTAATATTTCTGTTATTATTTTGAAATTATCGCCTGTATCAGTATTTATAAAATAAAATTCCTTTAAATATTTATTATTTATATTTATTTACATTTATTTATTAATAACACTTAAAATTAACATAATACTGCACACTTATTGAACATGATACGCTCACAGCATAGTTATAACAATGTTAATCGATAACATTTATTTTACATTTGGTATCGATAGGTGCTCGAAATACCCGTAAAGCGAGAAACGAGTTGTGAATGGTTAATTTGAAATTAGAACCGTTGGGTTCTAAGGTTTATTTTTTCAATCGTCGAAGTCATTGACGTCATTTTCGGCCTTCTTGTGGCCTACCCAGTCCCACTTGGAGTAGTGGAGCTTGGTCTTCTTGAACTTGGGGTTCTTGGAGGTGATGCGTACGAAGACTCTGCGTCCGAAAAGCGGCTGCAGTTGTCTGAAGTTGTCGACAAGAGGAAGGTTCAGATTGGAGAGGAGGCCGCGGAAGTTGTCCATCTGCAAAGGAAAGATTGTATCAGTTGACAATATTTTTTTATCATTAGTAATTTTTATCAATTTATGTAGTCTATTTTCTTTCACATTGGGACATTTTAACATGACAAAAAAAACATGGAATTTGATGAAACTTGGACTGTTTCCCTAGTTAAAATATAAGTACATGATTTAATTTGTTTCCGAGAAACAAGTACATGCGCTCACGAGATTTAGTTTAAGCTTGAAAGGCCTAAATAGATAAACACACTCAAACAATGACCTTATATCATCGATATAGTATAGTCGTGCTTGCTAAATGATCGATGCCTTATATATTTAAAACAAAGGTTTAACTGAAACCTCCTTTTTAGATGTCGATTGTACATTTCCAATCATAATTAATCCAAACTGTATATAATAGTCCATACAGCCTAAAACTCTGAGCTCAAAATTAGTTTGAACTATATTTTAGCATAGTAGTATTTAAATAGATATTTAAATAAATTGTCAAACACAAGAGAGTCATTTGTCCTATATTTTAAGGAGGTTAGTCTTACCTGGAAGACCGAAATCGGGAGGTAGTCGGAGAAGATGACCCAGGTGACGGCTTCAGCGCAGGGCGGAGTGGTGAGGGACCCCTTGTAGGTGTAGAAGCGCTCGGTGTCCAGCCCGGACAGGATGGAGGACAGCGAGAAGGTGTGCGGGAGCTGCATGCTGGTGTTGTAGTTCTCAATGGCGGACAGGTTCTTGATCAGGGGCGTCAGGAGCTTAGCGTCGTATTCTACTACCTGGAATTAATTTAACATTGCTTTTTGTATTGACATTGATAGGTATGGAAAACCGTAGCTATGCAGCTTGGAGCGTCTCTGACAAGTTTTTAATATATATACCTACTAATATATAAAGCTGAAGAGTTTGTTTGTTTGAACGCGCTAATCTCAGAAACAACTTGTTCGAATTGAAAAATTTTTTTTGTTGGATTACCTATCGAGGAAGGCTTTAAGCTATTATATAACTTCATGCTATGACAAATACCAAAGTCCACGCGGACGAAGACGCGGGCGGCCGCTTGTTTCAAATAATAACGTTAGTAACAAATGCGAGTTGTCGACTTTGAAGTAGGTACCTCTAAGTTCGTATAATTTTGTGCCCCCGCTTCTGCAAAATGCATCACACTCAGAGCTGCGCTCCTGGCAGATGTCGCTTAGGTCAACTCCTTAGGTGCGGCCATTTCGATACGAGAACTTTGCAAAATGGTCCCGCCCCGTGGTTTTTTTTTTTTTGGAAGGAGTAACAAACGAACATGCAGACCACTGTGTAAAATGGTCAATAGAGCCCATGGACCTCTACACACAACCTCAAGCAAGCCTAAGTCTTGCCGTGGTCGTATGCAGTTGCGCTGCTACTCCGAAGGCTGATGATCCCCTCGTGAAAGTCTGGTCGGCAACCGAAACACCGAAAAATAAAAAAATGCTTCACGGCAGAAGAGGGCGCAGCGGTGGTACGTGGTAGCCGAACCATTACATTTAGGTACTCTGGTGTTTAGTGATCAGCATTCAGCATAATATGAACACCAAGTAAGCTATGCCTGAAATCGTAGTATTACTATGGCTGCAACCCTTTTTGCGTCCTACTGCTGGGCACGGGTCTCTCCTGCTTATTGGGGAGGCCTGGAGCTCACTCCACCACGTTGCTCCAATGCGGGTTAGTGGAGAATTGGAGATGCAGGTTAGTGGTCAACCCGCTGTCGGATATTTTCAAACCGCCCATAAGGCCTCCGACAAGGTTTAACGACTGTTATCTGTTGACAACGGCTTAACGTGCCCTCCGAAGCACGGAAACTCGCATGAAAATTTCGCACTAGCGGTCACCCATCTCACACCCAACCGCTCCCATTTGGCTTAGCTGCATAGACCGCTGCCGAGCCATGCGCGCTACAGTTGCTATACGAATACGATTCCGTAAAAGAGTTATTTCGTAGCGTAAAACGCGGCGGTGCTTTCCCAGTCCAAAAGAATCGCAGACGAACTGATAGGGACCTGCCACAGATTAACGAGGTTGTTATTGATGGATTGATGTATTCCTCTGTAATAATCAAAACATTTAGGAGAACCGTGTCCATGTAGCCGTAAAAATAAAACTGAACCTAACGTACCTGATAGAAGAAAGCCAGCACACAGAGACCGTCAGGGTGTTGGAGGGCTTCATTGAGGCTCCTGTACTTCTTGTTCCGGTGGATGATGTGCATCTCGAGAGGTAGCCGCATGTCGTTCAGGGTGTGCTCAGCCCCGCGGTTATTCTTGTCACCCCAGTGGAAGTGGAGCCCCTCGATCTCGTACTCGTTGTCGAGGGGACCGCCGAAGATGTAGGGCAGACGGAAGCCCTTCTTCTCTTCTTCAGGAGAGTACTTGGGGATTGTTAGCGCCACTGTAAGAAAATGTGACTTAGGATTTAGGAAGCCGTAGCACTCAGGTGATAGTGTTTTACAAGAATTTTTTCCTCCTTTTTCCTTTATCTCTCTCTCTTTCAGTAAGGTCTCCTTTTCAAGTAAATTATCTACCACTAGTGTAATGTGCTCCTGTTAAGCACGGTCTCTTCTCAGAAACGAGATAGATTAAGGATATTACGCCCTCGCATGGGCGTACCGAGGGGAGGGGGCAGGGGGGGTCAGCGGCCCCCCCTGGATCAAGGTCCAGATTCAGGGAATCAAAAATTCCAAAAGATTTCCTAAACGAAAAAACAAACCTATAACGAAAAAGCTAGATATGCTACCTCCTGCTGTCCTTTGTATATATTTAATACTTTGTGTGCGTGTCTTCGTCGTGGTAGGCACATTTACGCGCAGTACTTGCGCGGTATTGTTTTAAAAAAATAGATCCCTCCCCCCCGCCCCCATCAAAAACTGGCGTCCCCTGACCAAATGCTTGTCCCCTCCTGACCAAGTGCTTGCCCCCCTGACCAAGTACTTGCCCCCTCCCTGACCAAAAATACGCCCATGCGCCCTCGGTTAAATTTGAGTAACTCTCAAGCAGCAAGTTAAGTATAAATGATAAATATATGTATGTATATGAAACATATCTTCCACTACCGGACCTTAGGAGCCTGAGATGTATACCAAAAAACTTGAATTGCTGACCCGGACGAAGGCGGACTGTCGATCTAGGGTCTCGGGTTCGATTTCCGCAAAGACAAAAATGGACACCGGGAATCTTTTGGGGCTACAAATGTAAAGTGCTAATTACCTGAATGTCCATTATTAGTGATGGTTAACGGTCCTGGCAAGGGGTTCTGGTAGCCCGTGAGCTCCATGGCGGGTATGGAGATGGGGATGGCTTGTCGCGCTGCGATGGCGATCGGAGACTGCTGGCGCCCGCCACACGCTGGATGGAGGACGGCCCATCGGCGCTGGTCCGAGGCACGGTAGCCCCAGCCGACTACGAACGATACTGTGGACGATGATCGATAATTAAGGTGAGCACTAAGCTATGTGCCTTATTTATTTCTTTATTACAGTCCACAATATGTTTACAGTCTATAACCAAACATATTATGTGAAATTAATTTAAATGTTAATAGTATATTGTGTGGCAAGGGGTGAAACAAGACGATTTCTGACGAGGGCGAGAGCATCGCCCTGGTCTGAAATCGTGTTTCATCCCGTGCCACAGTCTGCCACACACTATATTTTTCTTATCACATGTAATGAAACAACGAGTTTGTTTCAGTAAACATTTGTTTGTGAAAAACCAAAATTACCTACTAGTCCGATTTAGATATGGTTTTCAATTATGGTTTTGTCTACTAATTTCTCTATTTTGATGCTGTTGAAATATATTGAAATAAAAAGCAAAATAAAAAAATTAATGTATCAGCGGCCATGGGCGTACCCAGGGGGGGGGGCAGGGGGGGGGGGCAGCTGCCCCCCCTGGATCAAGGTCCAGATTCAGGGATTCAAAAATCCCAAATGATCTAAACGAAAAAAGAAACCTATAAAGAGTACGCTAGATAATATGCCACCTCCTGTTGTTTCCTTTGTGTATTTAATATTTTGTATGCATGTCTTCGTATAATAGACCAGGGTCGATAATTTTGAAAATGGTAAAAAGTGAAATAATATTATAGTAAGATGAAAGCCATTGGAAAAGGTAGAGAATATAACAAAAATGAAAGGAAAAATTTTACGAAACACATAAGAATACAATATAACATAAAATCTTATGTTTTTCGAGTAATTTAAGTATAAATTTTAATAAATAGCCCAAAATTGTACAAAATGATTCAAAATAAATTCGGATTCGAGTTTTCATTATTGTACTTCCTGAGAACATTTACTGTAGTATTGTATATTTTTATACCATCAGAAAGTAGAGATTTCATCGAACAAAAAGCACACCGACCTTTTAAATTAAAAAACTAAAAAAAAACACGCATTTTGAAAATACGAACTAAAAGGTTAAAAAATAAGAAGAAAATGTATTTTACTGTAAAAAAAGCGTGGGGAGGTTTTTAAGATACTATTGACACCATGCACCCCACGCTTTTTTTTACAGTAAAATACATTTTCTTCTTCTTTTTTACTTTTTAGTTCGTATTTTCACAAAAGCGTGTTTTTTTTTTAGTTTTTTAAAGTACATTATTTATTTTTAATTTTTTAGTTGGTTTTTTTTTTCATATTATTGCATTGTCATCGGCCCTTGACCCCTGTGCAAAATTTCAAGTTAATCAGATATTTAGAAGTAGGTGAAAATGAAGTTAAAAGATTCCGTTACATACATACAGGTCAAGGTAATAAAAGCGTGTTAAAAAGCATATAATTTTTCCATTGAAAACTAGGGTGATGTTTCAAAATGAGTTGAAAAACATAAATATTTTAAACCGAAAAAATTACTGTGTGTTTGGTTCATAAAAAGGTAGGTTATCACCAAATTTTGTGAAAAAATATTTTTTTAGCAAAAGATAAAAATAAAAAATTCAAAAACTTAGTTATTTGAATATTTCACATAAATTTTGAAGTTATTTGAAAAAAGTGTAAATACAAAAGTTGTAAGTAGACCGTTATTTACACTTAAAAACTCACCCGCTCCCCCTTCCCGATCTCAGATCGCGCGTAAAAAAAATTCCTTTTACATATTCTCTATTCTTCCTTTTTCAATGGGTTTCATCCTACTATAATGGGTTTCATCCTACTATAAAGGCAAATAACCCAGCTTGAAAAAATTCCCCAAAACCAAAATGTTGTCCCCTCCTGGCCAAGACTGCCCCCACTGGCCAAGACTTTGCCCCCCCCTGGCCAAGAACCTGGGTACGCCCCTGTCAGCGGCGGTAAAGATATGATTGAATTAATAATAAAAAAACCTGACTTAAACAACTCAAATCTACTCTTTCATAGTAAGTATAGGTATAACAGAAAAGAAACTGCGGTATTTGCTCTTATGTATTTTAACGATGGCATCATCTGCACATATCTATATAAAAAAACATAGACTCAAGTTTTCATGTCAGATTGCCTCTCAAACTTTTCGGTTATAAGTCGTTGAAGGTTCAATAAACCCAGTTCCGTGTAGTACGAACCCACCCATATATTTCACTCATTATGATACTGTTACACACTCATAGCCCCACAGTAAGGTAATTAATACCCTGTGTCGTGGGTACAATGGACACATACAAAGACAGGAACACAAACACCCAGACCGAGAACAGAAATTTAAACATATCAGTCAAATTTCTGTTTCGCCGGTAATCGAACCCGGGACTCCACGATTGGCAGTACGGCATGATAACCATTGCGCCACGCGGGTCGTCAAAACTGTCAAACAACAAAATAAGTTTGAATGAGTAGAAACAAGGACCACATTAGTAAGCTTCATGATGTCTTTAATTAATTGTTAAAAAAACAACAATAATTGTTTTAACAATTGTCTGTATAGGTAAAACTTACTTATTCAGGTTTCTAAATGTAAATGCAATTATGTAATAGGTTATCACTAGGACCCTAATTAAATTACTTACTTTACTTTTTTTTATAGAGAATAGAGACCAAAAATAAAACAAAAAATCTCTCAAAAAATATGTACTTAAGTATAAATTACAGATTTTTGAATATTATCATCCAAATTATTGTTAAATTTAAATTCATCACAATTACCATATTGTTAAAAACCTATAAAGTATGTGTTAAATCTACCTACATTATAAATTATAAGCTTATATACGTGTTAGGCATAGACATGTGGGATTAAGAAGAAAAAACGTGATTTAAATTTCAAATAGACCCTAATACAATTCGTGTTCAGTCCGAATAACTTATAGAATATTTTAAAGCACGATATTATCCATTATTATGCGAAAATTATGCGTAATTTATGCCCAACAAAAGTTATTGCTCATTTAAAACGTAAACCCCATCATCAATCAAGCAGTTTTGTTTTTAAGTTTATTGGCAGTGTTAACTAAATATTCACGTCTGCTTGTAACGTTGTTACTGACCGTTTGACGAGATGCAAAACATGCCACTAAAAATCATTCTGCATTCAAAAAAGAACAATGCGCATCATCAATCGAAATAAAAATCAATATTTATAATCCAATTATTTAATTCAAACGTTTAATGAAATAGTTCTGACGCAGTTACAGTAACAAAATGATGATAGCTTTAATTTAGGTTAACGATTTTGCTGCAACCCTTTTTGCGTCCCACTGCTGGTCACGGGTCTCTCCCCATTATTGGGGAGGCCTGGAGCTTACTCCACCACGCTGCTCCAATGCGGGTTGGTGGAGATGCGGGTTAGTGTCCAACCCGCTGCCGGATGTTCTCAAACCGCCCATAAGGCCTCCGACAAGTTTTAACGACTGTAATCTATCGACAACAACTGGGACCAACGGCTTAACGTGCCCTCCGAAGCACGGAAAGGCGCATGAATTTTTTTTTTTGCCACTAGCGGTCACCCATCTCACACCCGACCGCGCCCGTTTGGCTTAGCTGCATAGACCGCTTGCGTTCTACGCTAGCCGCCGTACCATGCGCGCCTCGTTTAACGTTTAGTTTAACGGACAAAATGCATTTTAGCGGGAATCGACTGCATAGACCAAATGTTATCTTTTATTATCGATAAGTTCGTGACAAATGGCTGAATTCCTTATTTCGTAACTTGGATTATCTCGTCGATATGCATTAACAATGATGAAAACTTCAAATATACTCGACCTTTTCGTCGCTAATCTAATACAGATTTGAGGTCAAACCTGGTAACTCATATGCAGCAATACATAATGCATCTCATAGGTACAGTTTACTGAAGTTATCAGCATCTTGCAAAAGTTTGCCATATTATCTCTATGTTTAAAGGATTCTATGCCGTATTACAATATCAAAGCTAGCAAAGCCTTCTAAAATTGTGTTCGTGTCCTGAAATGTGGAACCTGTTATTAGCGTTCAGTTTTACTAATATTTAAGTTAATAGTGTTGCATAGTTCAACTAAGTGGCAATAATGATTATTTCATTTCAAGCTATTATACAACTCCTTGCATAGAAAATTGTGTTGTTTTGTGTGCTTAAAATATTAAATTTCATATCTTGAATCGCATTGAACTTAAATGATTAGGTCCTAGTGGTGGATTCGTAGCAGCCAGCCCTAAACTACACTATACTGTTGCCGAGTACAGTGATTTTTTTGTGACAATTGAACAAACTTAAAATTTTCAGAGTACCTATGCTCTAGGCCTCCTCAGTTACAGGCGCGGTAGCAGCCTTCAATTTGGGGGGGGGGGGGGTCACTAACAAATTTGGGGAAAGAGCTAGGTGTCGCAAATTGGTTTGTTTTGCCTTCCATCTACGCATGATTGATGGATTTTGGGGGGGGGAGGGTCATGTCCCCTGTGGCCATGGGACCGCGCCTGCTCAGTTATGGGCAGAGATCCGTGTCTAGCAACAGGACGTAAAAAGTATTGCTGTTAATATTTGCCATTTCGGTGTACTTTTGTAGATTTTTGCTTACAGTTGGTTACAGTTTACTTCGCAATTATTAATTTAATTAATCATATTTAATTTTATAATCTCAGAATTAAAATATAGATTGTTCTTTTTTACAAGACTGCGGCGAAGCCTAAAAAGAATAGTTATGTTTTTAGCGCGTACATGTGTACGCAATGAGGTTTATAATTATAAAAATTAGTATGTACGTATTTCCGTTCTTTTGTTCCCTTAATTGTAACTGTTAAATCAGTGAACCGATTTTGATAAATGATACGCCGTTAGATTTGTCTTGATGGCGCGAGTATCACTGGATAAGTACATTAAAATAAAAAATATTGAAAATAGAGAATTTTGAGGGTCATACTGTGGAGGGCGAATTTTTTAATCTTCTGAACACATAGAGTGGGGTATCAAAATAAAGGGTTTTAATGGCTGGTTATAAAAAAATACACAACTTATATGTTTAAAAGGACTAATTCAAAAATTCTTATTAAATTTAAAAAATAAAAAACGATTACGTAAACATTATGTTTACGTTTCACACTCATAGTCCCGCAGTAGGGTAAATATCGTGTATCGCGTGGGTACCATGGACACATACAAAGACATGACACACACAAACACCCAGACCGTGAACAGAAACTGAAACTCATCATGAACCCGGATCCCCATTGGTAGTCCGGCATGGTAACTGTTGCGCCACACGGGTCGTCAAAACATTACCTTTATGCAAATTAAAAACTAAATAGAAAGAAACAATTCCCGTATTCTAGGACTTTCCTAAGTATGATAATATATAATTTAGTGGACGAATATCTTATCGTACCTTAGGGATAATAAGCGGTTATAATTTAAAAACATCAGGCAGCGGGTTGTTGGTGTAGGTGTAGCTTCGGGATTAAGAATAGAGCTACGGTATCCCCTGATCGCAGGAGGCGACTAAAAAGGGGCTTCCGGGGTTGCGGGCGGGGAGAATGGGAGATCGATCCGTCCAGCCAGCAGCCCCGGGAAGGACGGCGGTGTGTGCGCGGCCGCATGCTGCCGTAAACATCGGAAGGTGCAGGAGAGTACATCTGCTCTTTGAAGATGGGCCCATTTTGGGGGCGCCGCGCCCGGAGGACACCGGTGCGTTCCACTGGAGATCCCAGAGTTCTCCCCACGCGCAGAGTCAGGCCAGCGATGAAGTTTTAGTGAGGTCAAATCCCACATAACCCTTTGAAGTACCTTTTGAAGGTTTCCCGCCGATAACCAAAAAAAGGTAGCGAAGTGGAGTAAGTAATCTCCAGGCTATCTGAATTAGTAGGAGTGACCTCAGCAGTGGGAAGTAAAAAGGGTTGCAGAAAAGTATGAATCTATGTAGTGCAATCGATAAATGTGTGTATTATGCTGTTTGTCGGATGTTTGTGCGATCCAAATCAAGCAATACAATGGGAGCGAAAGGAAGATATTACATGTTTCGCGTGTTTATGTTCAACACATAACACCATCTTTTAACTTCTAATTGCAATCTTAGTGATCTTTAATTATCCCGGCGTTTATTTAATCATTATATTTCAACTTAAATGCAAAACTAGACTATCTGATTTTATGCTCCAATGAACTGGTTACTAAATATTTATTATTCTTATTAATGTGTCAGTTATGTTCAATTCAATTCAATTCAATTCAATTTATTTATTTGCAAGAACACAGTACTTACATCGATAAGGTGTTACATACATTTTAATCCAATGTGTCCTACCTCACAAAGGTGTGCAAATTTATAATTTTACAATTATTATTGAGATTTATAATAATTTAAATATTATTGCTGATTATTATTAATAGTCATTATTTAAATGTTAAAATCAGTAAATAATAATAATACAAAAGTCATAAAAATAGGTCACAGGATAACATTAGGTATATTAGTACATTATATCTATATTAGTCATTCTTTATGATTATAAAAGTCTTTTAGACTGTAAAAATTATTGTCCAATAGCCAGTAATGTAATTTATTTTTAAATTTAGTATAAGTAGCCTCTTTAAGCGTTACTGGTAAATTATTATATATTTTTGCAGCAGTATACTGTACATTGTTACTTAAAGATTTTAAACGGCATCTTGGAATACACAATTCTTTTTTTATTTTATAATATTTTTTTTCTATTTATTATTTGTTTTTTTTTTACCTTTTTATTGTTCATCCAAATCTTTAACTCAAAATCAGTCATTGCTTTTAAAAAAAATTGATAATTTTTCTGGACTTTTTTTAACTTGTATATTTTTATTTATTAAGTAATATCAGCAACATTTTTATTTATTTTTAAAGTATATATGTAAATTATGTAAATGCCTGTTTTATTTTGTGATATATTAAAACATAATTAAGTACTTACCTTTTACCGCCAAAAGAGCGATAACGATTGAGATGATAGGTTTCATTTTGACACTTATTTTTTTTAATTGTTGTCTAATTGTGTAATGAGCACTTGATGCTTCCTCCTCCGCGGCCAGCGGTTTATATACTACACATCCACATCTTGAGCACTGCGATTTGAATGGCCTAACGCGTCACCGATGTGAGAACTAAACCCTTAACTTGATGATGCCAAAAATAGTTCATATTTTCTTATTCAAATTTATCTACCAAAAGTTGTGCAAATAATAAAAATTGTTTTAAAAATTGCATTGTAGTTTTTTGATGTCACAATTAGCTATTGCACTTTATTGTTACGCATTTCAACTTCGTAATCACTGAAGAATTTGATATCCTTAGGAGTTCATATTTTATCACTAATATTTGCTAAAAGTTCTGCTGGAAAAAATAATTATGTAATTTTCAAAATTGCACTGCATTGAAAAAAGAAATGTGAAAAGTTCGTTCAGTATTTTCTTCGTTATTACACTTGTTGGTGCATGCCTTCAATTCGTTATCACTGAAGAATTTAAAGTCCTTAATAAGCAGCAGTCGTAGATTTATATTTTTTACATTCTTTGCAAATAGATACTAATAGGTACTAATCTAAGTACTTGACAGAAATAAACTCGAGTTTAATTAAATTTATACAATACAAATCATATAAATATTTTATATGTATGATTGTATCATTAACCGAAAATATCTTAAACAAAACCAAATACGGTTGGTTTTATCAAGAGTGAAACAGGCTATGATACAACAGATAAGTTAATAGATTAATTATTGGCCTTTATAGGTGCAGGGTCAATTCGACCTTTGCACGCAACTTGAACAAAAATGTATTCCGTTGCATCGCGAAGGTTAAGCCAGCAGAGCCATCGGGAGAAGACGCCCGAACAATAGATAATAACAACCACCCCGAGATGATGTCAATTATTCTAACAGCCAAAACAACCATTGATTAGATCAATAATATAAATAAAGGGTTAGCTAAATGTTATATAAATAGGTATACGTTAAGATAAACTCTTTTAGTCGGTAATGTCTTTCTATATTAAATAGTTTGCTGTCCATTACTACCTACTTATATCGAACTTCACGTGATAAAAAGGTGATAATTTTGATCTAAAACCGGAGTGGTTTATTTTATAGAAGAAAAATTAATATACTTATTTAAGTGCTATATAATATTGGTGAGGAGTTAGGAATCCTGCAGATTACAGGTGATGCTGCAGTATTCGGTGCTACTGAGTACCATCTATCCACATTTCACATCCACTAATTAAAACGAGTTCAAACAATGCCTTTGCTGTAAGTTGGCGAGGAATCGGGTATCCTTCAGATTCTTGATGGTAGGTACGTAGCTTCAGAATTAAGAATAGAGCTACGGTATCCCCTGCCTGATCGTAAGAGGCGACAGAAAGGGAGCTTCCGGGGATGCGGACGGTGAGAGTGGGAGCTTGACCCGTCCAGCCAGCAGCCCCGGGAGGAACGGCAGTGTATGCGTGTCCGCATGCCGCCGTGAACACCTGAAGGTGCAGGAGAGCATACCTGCTCTCCCGAAGATGGGCCCGTTCTGGGGCGCCGCGCGTGGAGGACACCGATGCATTCTAATGGAGATCCCGGAGTCCTCACAAACGCAGAGATAGGCCACCGAGGGTTTTAGTCCTCTCCCAAGGTGCCGAGTACCTTTTGAAGGTTTCCCCCGATACAAAAAAAGGTAGGACCTCTGGTTCCTATGTTAGGACAGATAGACATACAGACCACAGATGCACAAACACGTGAAACCTAAATTATAAAACCCCTCTTTCTAAAGGCTATCGGAGGATAACAGCTTATTTCAACAAACTAAATAGCTTTATAAATGTACCTGTAACCTGTAAATATTATTTATAGTTGCTGTAATCAAGTTTTTCATAGACTTCACTATAAGGTCTACGCAGTTGTCTACTGCCACCTAATTTTATGTTTTAATTTTTTTATAAGATGTGCCGAAACGAAATAAACCGAAACATTTAAAACTTTTCAAAAGTAGTGTACCTAATTTATGAAGAAGAAAATATAATATATGGCCGAGCAGTAAAGACCTCGGTCTCCGTCACAGAGATATCGGGTTAAAATCCTCGGCAGGCACCTACTCTTACATAAATTTGTAAAGTGCGTATTTATTGTCGCTGCCCCACGGAGACGAAAATATTGTAATAGGTACTAATTAAGTACCTATTTCGAGGTTTTTCATTACGGTGCATGCCTGAGAGAAACTCATAATTTCTCAAAGCCATAATGTCCACCACTCCGCACTTGGCCAAGGTGGTCTATGGCCTAAATCCCTCTCACTTGTGGGAAAAAAATTGCTTTATTTTCTTAGAATAAATACGTATAGAATGACAAACAAAATATTTTTATTTTGTCCAAATTAACTATAAAATACTACAAAATATTGAAAACACTGTGAAAAGGTATTTTATTAGATTTCTTTTGTTTTAAGAGCGGCCCGCTCAACGTGCGCGAGTTTGGTTTCTATAATGTAATTGTAATTATTCTAAGTTTATTTTATTTTTTATAATATATTGCGGTGACAATACCTTTGATGCTCTGTATTGCGATGTAACTTTTTTATAGCTTTTGTAATTGGAATAATATACCTGGTCTACTTATCATAAATACTGAAGAATATCAGTTCTCGACTAATAATCTTAGACTAAGAATAATGATGCTAATAATAATTGATATTTTTTATCTTTAATTTTTCGTACGTACATATCTCAAATTAAAAACACTTCCTGCAAGATTTAAGCATTCCACTAGTTATCCTGAAACGCACAGATTCGCAACTCTTCAGCTAATTACATACTCCGGTGTAAACAAACCTTGTATCGTATGGTGCTAGAAGTTTAATCCCACCAAAAACATTGTCGTAACTGGTATTTCTTTTTCGTAAGTTGCTTATGGGAATATTTTTATTGTACTTGTTCCTTCCATATACCAAATTTCAGTCGTCTATCTTGAAAATTTGCGAAAGTGTATGTATACTTATTTATATTATATTTTAGGTTTTTTTTAAATATATTACGGGGTTACTAAGTAGGTACTCAGTTTAAAAGTTTTATAAAAGGAATATTTTAAATACTGTACATATTAATACTGGATTACTTTATTTTAATTTATTTCCTTTCCCATGTGTATCATGTGTATCTATAATTAAAAAAACTTTCTCAAAGATTTGAGTATCCAATCGGTCATCAGTACCATCCCGAAACACGCAGATCGCGAGTCTTTAGAATTACATACTCCGGTGTAAACAAACGTGTAAGGAATTCAGGCAAGTTCAGTCCCCCTAAAAACATTTTCATGTAAAATCTTGCCAAATAGAGTGCATTATGGTTTACCCTGTGAAAAGAGATCAGAAATTCAGAACGGCATTTTGACTCGGATGTAGAGTTCGTGAAGTTAGGGCTTACCTTTAATACTTATACGTGTTGATTCAGGACTTCGGCTCTATACTACATCTGTAGCGGCAGTCTCGACAATCGCTAAGGCGGCTTAGCGACCGAAATCGGTCGTTAACTCGATATCGATAGCTGTTTAACGAAAATTGGTAGTCTCGACTGACTAAAATGTCGCCAAATTAATAGCGTATTTACGAATTTAAACGTCAAACTTCCGATGATTGTCGTAAGCTTAGTGATCCACTATCTTGGAATTGCGAAAACGCAGATAGCCGTATTAAAATAAAAACGATAAGTAACGAATGTCGAGAGTACAGGCAGTCTCTTTTTCAAAGATAAGCCATATTTAAGCACTCGCCTTTACCTTTAGAGCCCCAGCTTAGAGCATCGAAGGTATTGACAAAATTTTGCATGAAAATGTGTTTTTTGCATGAAAATATTCCTTTTTTAAGTTTCTTATGGCAATGTTTTTATGTTTAGGTATTTCTTCCGTATACTACCAAATTTGTGAACTCTAGCATGAAAATTAGTGAAAATCTTATACAAACCCCCCAATTTTGGGGATTGGAGCGGCAAAAATTAAAGGTTTTTGAATTTTATTGTTGTATACTAAAGTTAGCTTACATACCAAATTTTAGCTTTCCTGTACTTGCGGATATACCCTAACAAATCTATTTGTCAGTTACAAAATCGGAATATTTCTTTAGATATCAATAAAATCTAAAGTAAGTTTGTATGTCGTTATATTTCGAGAATTTTAACTATCTGGTACCATATTCGACACCAAAGTTATGCGGGTTCACAAAAAATGACGAAGCATTTCGAGAATAGAATAGTGGTGGTGGTTTCAGTGGCGGATTTTGGATAGGATCTAATTTACTTAGGCACGAAATTTACAATATTCTTATTCCTAATTTGGCAAAGTGAGATCTCCCGCCGGGCGAGGTGGTCACGCCCGGAGAGCGGCCACACTCCAACTGACTCAGTTCGGAGCTTGTATATATGGTCGGATATTCAGAAAACTTCGATAGCGTGATTCGGGAATATCCGTGGAACCATCTCCTGATGAGTAGCGGAAGGTCGCTACATTACCCCCTGCTCAAACTGGTCTATGACTTCAATAATCCAAGTGCAATCTTCGCTTACAAGCGCATGAATGCCCCCTATCTGCGGTGAGTCGAGATGTGAGGGTGCAGACCTTGTGTAGCCCTCCGTCCGCGGTGAGTCGGGATGTGAGGGTGAAGCGAAGAGTGGAGATGCCCTCTGTCCTGGGTGAGTCGGGATCTGAGGGTAGGATGTGGAGGCGAGTAATGGCTACTCAAGCCGTCCATGAAATCCTTGGAAGCAGGTGTATTAGGAACAGGAAGCGTGTACATGGTGCGCTGCGATGATCCTGACGAGAGGTGAAGTGATGCTGCAGTCCATCCAGGGAGTGAGGGTGCGGCTTGTGAAGGTCAGAAGGTACATATTCTTGTCCGGGGTCACCAGTTTGGCAAAGGCAAAGAGGATATAACCACTACGTTTTAAGAGACGGGAGTGCCTTACAAATAGCGTAAATTCTATTATGTATGAAACGGAGGCGAAAAATCGAAAACAATGTTGCCAATATGAAGCCGCAAACGTCATATTCATGACATACATAATGCCAATATCAAGAAAAAAATAAATAGGGATTGCACAGAAATTATCGATATCGGTATTTGTCGATATGAGTGTGTGACCCTTGACAATTTTTGTTAATAGTTTAGGTAGGTTAATAATGAAAAAAAAAACAAAGTACCTATATTGAAAGAGTTTTATTTCGATCAAACTTTAATATGTTGAAAAATGTTAGTTCCTTTACTCCTACTCGTTCTTGGTAGTCATGTTGAACCCTGGCTGGTTTCACTCCATACTCCAGGTTGGAAGTACTGCAATACAAATAATGCATGGTGTACGCATGGTGTACGCATGGTGAACGCATTCATTACTAAAATTAGGGTTGAAAACTTTTTTTAGTTGTGAGGTACCTAAAATATAGCTTTCTGTATTCTAGTCAGTTGAGACCCCTTCATAAATTATTTATTTGTAATATAATTTATCCCTACTAATATTATAAATTCGAAAGTAACTCTGTCTGTCTGTCTGTCTGCTACCAATTTTAACGAAATTTGGAATACAGATAGAGTGGACCATGGGAAAGGACATAGGTATCCTACGGGAATCTATAAAGGGGGTCCACACGGGCGATGCCGCTGGCGGAAGACTAGTTACAAAATAAATGAGCAAAAAAAAATCCGAGTAGAAATTAATGTATGATGAATGTTTATAAAGTTAAGTTATTTTTATTGTACTTCATTTCAGTAGCAGTTTCCAGAGTTAAAGCAAGTACTACTATGTTAGTGACTAACTCGACTTACCATATTGACAAAGATTATTGTAATATTTTTATTTGATTCCACATAAAATATACCGCCATTTGCAACAATACGATCTGCAACAAACATGGAATGTTCTTATTAAGTACAAAAATATATAAAAAATATACGTGTTCGAAAACTTGCAGGTACCTAACAGGCTTTTGTTTTGATAGATTAAGTTAAGAACGACATTTTGGTATCAACCCAGGTATCCTTCACCTCAAATGAAAATTATCGATAAAACTTACACAACACTATTCTTTACATATCACTAAGGTTATGCATTATTTTACTCGAAAACCCAACTGTTTGATGAAAGTTATGATTTACACACTGTTATTTTACGCGGTAATAAATTATATTCTGTACTTACCGATCTTCGTCTAGAGGAAATCTTGCCATGAATATTCTTTTTTGGCCGTCCATTCGACAAGTTTTTACTCCACATATTTCGAACTTTTTCTTTTTGAATCCACTCATTTTTGCCTTTGTAATTGTCTTAAGTACTTTCTAGACGATCACTACTCCCAGTCTCCCAAAAATATCGCAAATATTTAGATTGTTTTAATGAAAAGAGCACTGACTTCTCAGATAAAGCACAAATAGAGAAATGTCAAAGTCAAGTCACTGTCAACATGACGCGCATGGCGGCAAAAGATGTACAATCCGACTAAATTCGAATGCCGTCAATTACATACTGCTTTGTAGATGTCGAAGTTTTTTCAAACTTAGACGGGTTAAAAATTCGCTTCCGTTTCATAGAATCGTTTTTTTACCTTGATCTTGCGCCAGGCGGCAAAGGGAGATCTCCCGCCGGGCGAGGTGGTCATGCTCGGGGAGCGGCCGCGCTCCAACTGACTCAATTTGTAGCTTGTATGGTTGTTGGTGGGATATTCATAATACTTCGATAGCGTGATTCAGGAATACCCGTGGCGCCATCTCTTGATGAGTAGCGGAAGGTCGCTACACCCAACATACAGACTTTTGAGTTGAGACCAAAAACATTTAATGTAAAATTCTACAAACTCGAAAGCACTTTTAAAGTTATCAGATCTTATGAAGATTAAGGCCTTAACTCTACAAGATTTACGTCTTGGTTAAAATGTAGATACTTAGCCTGGATGTTTTTTTTTTACAATTATTGCCACGCAAGAAGTGTTTCTTTGATGGCCATAAATGTATAAACGGTGAGAAAATATGGAAAAATTTCGAAATGACTACTTAGATAACTTATTTTATTTTCCCCATATTTTCCCATATAAACTGTTAGTAACTGTCAAACATTGGTCCTTCGCGCCATGATGATGACCAAAACATGGTCCATGGGTCCATTGGTTTTACACAGTCAAAATAACAATTCATCTGACACTGTGCATAAGATTAGTTTTATATTTTTTATTTGACAGTAACATAATGACTCTTTGAGATGATAAAAAAAAATCCTCTTTCAATACTTTTAAGGCAGGACAACGTCTGCGGGGCCCAGTAAACAAATAAAATTAAAATAAGTGAATTTTGGTAACCTATTTTACATGAAATGATTTAAGTAGGATTAAGTAGACCGATAATAGCCTAGGTCTGTACATTCAACTATCCATCAGCCTTTAAAAGTCCACTGCTGCAGTCCTGTGCCCTCTGAATACAGCGGCTTCTCGCTGTCTTCTTCAGGTCGTTAGTCCACTTGGTTGGAGGGCGATCTGTGCTCCTTTTGCTGAGGCGTGGTCGTCATTCGAGGACCTTTCTTCCCTTCGGTTGCCAGTTCTCCTCACTATATGGCCCAGCACATTTCCACTACAGCTAGTTGATTTTGAGAGCTTTGTCCAAGCTACTACACAGACCTTCGATCGTCTACGAATTTCATCGTTACGTTTTCTAAACAAGTAAAGAGCCGGCCTTCCAGTTTTACATATAAGGATATTTATTTCATTTAACAAAATAGAAGAAAAATATAGTGCTGCAAATTGCGTGACCTAAAAACAAAGGTCATGTATTTATTTATTTTATTTATTTATTTATTTATTAACTTAATTAACACGGGTAAATACCAATTACGTTAATTAAGGCAAACTCATTTATAATTCACGCTCGCAAAACATCTGACATTTTAACAATATATCCGTCCATTCATCCGCAAACAAGTCACATTCAGGGTATTGGTCCAAGAATGCATTTAGTGCAGAGAGAATACGAGGCAGGGGCGAGTGAGCACGCGCGACTGTACGCGCCAGCGGCACGGCAAAAAGTTCATGCTTGCGACCCCGTCGGTAGTTGTCTGGGACGAAGAACCGGCACAGTGCGTCACTAAGATCTACGGAGTCAATCCTACCGCTAAACACCTTGCATGCCATGATCATTTGACGATATGATCTCCGAACTTCTAACGAGTTAAAGCTCAACGCACCTAGCAAAAACTTTGTTGGATATAGGTATGGGTAATATCCGTATACGCGTTTATATAAGTATCGCAGAAAGGCTTTTTGGACCTTTTCTAGCATGAGTGTGTATGTAGCCTCATACGGATTCCAAACCACGGCGCTAGTTTCTAGTTTCGTTCGTACTAGGGCGCTATAGATTAACTTGATAGTACTAATAGAATTGAAATCCCTTGAACTCCTTAGAACAAACCCCAGGCGTCGGTGAGATTCTTTTGATAAATTAATAATATGGTCATGAAAAGTGAGTTTCTGGTCGAATGTGACTCCTAAATCCTTTACGGTATTAACTCGGGTCACTATAAAGTTGTTAATCTTGTAATTAAAGTGTATAGGCTGTCTCATTCGCCCGAATGTCATACAGTAACATTTGTCCATATTCAGGTCCATTTCATTCTGGATACCCCATTGAATTACGGCATTGATGTCCTCCTGAAGTGCTACACAATCGGCTTCAGACCTTATCTCTTTAAAGAGTTTAAGGTCATCAGCGTATAGTAGGCACTTAGCATGCTTGACAACCAAAGGCAGATCATTAATCATGAGCAGAAAGAGCAGAGGGCCCAGGATCGACCCCTGGCTGACACCAGAAGGCGTGAAATATGGTTGAGATTCGTAAATGCCAAGCCTAACAAATTGCTGACGATCTTTGAGGTAGTCCGCAATGAGCGTGAGAAGGTTTGGCGAAAAACCGATGGCTGCAAGCTTCATCAGCAGGATGTCATTATTGACCCGATCAAACGCTCTCCGGAAATCGAAGTACAGGGCGTCAACCTGGCATTTACTATCTAGACGAGTCGAGATGTAGTCAACAAGGGTTAACAGATTAGTGTCGACAGATCTTTTGCGTCTAAAACCGTGTTGCTCGTTGCATAGATATGGGTCGACCTGCGCATATATAGAATCATGTAGAATGATTTCGAAGATTTTTGCCGGGAATGATAGTATTGCTATGGGACGGTACTGATCTACAGAAGTTTTATTCAAACCTTTAGGTATAGGCGTTACTCGGGAAACCTTCCACTGTTTGGGATAAATGCCATTTTTCAAGGCTAGGTTGAATATATGGCAGAGTGGATCACACAGTGTGTATTTGTTACCTTTAATAATAAACGGTGGAAGGCTGTCCGGTCCAATAGAGTTACCCGGCTTAAGTTTGTTTACAGCCGAGATAACGAGTGAAGGCGTTATTTCGCTTAAGGTAATCTGATTACTGTTCCTGACCTGACCGACTATTTTGAGACAAGCTGCGTTTAATTCTGGACGGCAAGGTAAAAATACAGAAGCAAAGTAGCTCGCGAACGCCTCCGCTGCTTTAGGTCCTGAGTACTTGACATCCTGGTAAGTCACAGACGGCTCAAATCCTCCCTTAGAACGTAAACACGATATATAGTGCCAGAACTTACGTGGATTGAACTTGATATCCTGTTCAATAGATTTTATGTACTTGTTATAAGCTTCATCAATACTATTTTTTAAAGCAGCTCTTAAGTCTGAAAAACGCTTATAATCATCACCGGATTTAGTTTTTTTCCAAATACTATGCAATTTTATTTTCCGCTGTGTATCATGTATAATTTCCAAAGTGAACCAAGCAGGATATCGCCTGTCTTTCCTAGAGTTGCGGCGCTTTTTTGGCATACATAAGTCAAAGATGTTATAAATATTATCATAGAAATAAGAACAAGCGATTGATATGTCTTTGGCTTCTAAAACGTTATGCCATGAAACTTTTGAAAGTAAGTCTTTTAACAGTTTAAAGTCGCATTTCTTAAAATTCCAGTCTTTGGCTGGATTAATATTGCTTGGTTCCATGAGATCAGAGTGACGACCCATCTCAAATCTTACCTTAATATCAAGAGGTGGGTGATATGCGTCCGGCAGTACGATTCCCTCTGTAGAGGAGACACTAACCTCATCCACACTGATGCTTTCCTGGACCAAAACCACATCTAACACACCTCCATGCGAATTCAACACATCATTCCTCTCAAGCAGACCACATAGTGATAAAAAATAGCAATAATAGTTATTAACAAATATTGATGCACTGTTCATATTTAAATCACCAAATATAAAAATTTGACCTTTTAATAAATTTATGAAACTTTCGACTTTGTTGAACCAGACAAAATAGTCACTATCCGTAGCACTAGGCTTCATATATATTACACATACAAAGAATAGACGACCAAGAAACGTAAAACTCGCCCACAGGTCCTCACCACTTTCAGTTTCCAAGTCAGGTCTTCGTTGTAATGCGATAGGCGGTCGCGCAGCGAGCATGACCCCACCGCATGCTGTAGGTCTATCCCGACGCAGAACACTCCAGTCACCGCAGGTAAGTTCGCCATTTTCTACAGAGTTGTCAAGGAAAGTCTCCGTAACCGCTATCAGGTTGTGCTCAAGAGTACCTAAAGCATTACGCCATACTCTTAGTTTAGTCTTCAAACCGCGAACATTCTGGTAGAAGATACCGATATTGGCGATTTTACTGTTCTCTCGCCATTCGAATATTTTGGGCGTTTTGTTGCTCACGAAAGGGCTGATTCTTATCGGGCAGATGCGAATGCCCATGCTTTTTGAAGTAAACCCAAGGCTTTAACCTGGCGTTAATTGGCCAAATATCTTGTATATGTATTGAAACAAAAAAGCTGATTAATAGGTTAGCTCAAAGTGTCATTGTTTTAATTTATGAATACTGTTGTTATGTTGTTAAAATGTGTTAAAAAGTACCAGTTAAAATCCTTTTGCTGCATTTGAGTATTTAATGACGGTAGGTATAAATGCTTACGCAAATTAGAAATTTTGGGTTAAGCTATTGCCATACTTACTAAAATCGTTTCCAGGCTAAAAAGTGAATACTAATTAGGTAGGTACATAGCTACAGAAACTATGTAAAATGCTGATATATAACAAAATGTACAATACTTTGGTGCCAGTTTTTTAAATTTAAGCGCCAAATCCACTAAAAGGTCGTTCGTTTATGTTTTCAACAACGATCAATCAAAATTCACGTAGCGTAAACCGTCAAATAGCATCCATCACCCTCGACAGGCGGAGCCTCGTCGCCATAAATTATGAAGACGGTTCGGTCTAATTGTTAATGGGTTTTATAGAGTTGTTCTCTATTATTTATTCGATGGATGTGACGCTCGATGGTTCCGCGGCGCTTGGCTATGGTTGTATTGTAGGCGGGGCTAGGGGACCGAGACAAATTCGGCGCGCTTTTTGTTGTGTTTTTGTAGTGATTAGTAATCACAGTCACAAAAAGCGCGCCGTAATCACTGATTTTATTACGTTATGATGGACATTCTATATGTTATTATATTATTTTTATATATTAATTATTTAGTATTATTAATTCGAAAGTAACTCTGTCTGTCTATCTGCTACGCATTCACGCTTGAACCACTAGGCTGAAACGATTTTTATGAAATTTGGCATAAACATAGATAAGACGTTGAGAAAGGACATAGGCTACTTTTTACTTCGTAAAATTATCTCATTCCCACGGGAAGCAAAGTAAATCGGAAGTAAAGCACCGCTGTGCATGCCGCTTTCTTCGGAAGCGCTGGGGCGTCATAGTAGGTGATAAAGGTGATAAATCAAATCAAATGTCATTTATTGTTGAAAGGGGTACATTTTTTTTTCAATTATGGCATCGCAAACTCTGTGCATACTGCCAGCGTCAAGTATAATTTTTGCATCAATTTTTTGCCAGTTTCAATGAAACTGGACGAAGACGAAATAACAAAGTCAGTAAGGTCGTCAGTAATCAGTCAGTCTAGTTAGTCCAACATTCAAGTAAAGCGATGGCTACTTTACTAGAATGTGTCCAATGGAATTTTGGAGGCAAGCAGAAAAAACATATTTTAGCACTGTTATTCTATTTCACAAACACTCGTGCAATAGAATTAACCTATATCAAACAAAATGCCATCAACTTTATCCGATATAACTCAAAAATACACCAAGAAAATGAAAATAAAACAAGAGCACAATATGTCTTTTTCGACTTCCCGCCAAAACTCCTAGGGGTACACTTACGCACACTTACGGCAGATGTTGTATAAAGATACGTCATACATCCCTGTCTAAAAGCGACACCATATATGTATCTATAGGTACCTACCTAAGCCAAAATAAGCCATTTTATATAAAAATAATTTAAAAAGATTAATAGTTATATTCCAAGATTATAATTTAGGAAGGCATATGAACCGTTATGAAATAGTACCTATAGTAACTTTATCGTCAAGACCATTGTACGAAGATAGAGTTGTTTGGATGCACAGTTAAAAAAATACGGGAAGATGAATATCAACCAATGAATGGGTACAACGATTTCGCAGGTTAATATTCTTAAGATTTGTAACTGAATCATGGATAACTATTAGAGTAGTATGTACGTTGAGTAGGGTTCATTCAATTTTATAAAATGATGACATAATACTTACGATGTGAAACACGAGTATATGTACTTGAGTAGTTTTTTTAATTACTTACCGGGCGTTGGCCCAGCTCGAAAAACAAATTCCTAGTTTTTTTTTTAAAGAT
The DNA here is from genome assembly GCA_911387765.1 of Pyrgus malvae. NCBI lineage: Eukaryota > Metazoa > Arthropoda > Insecta > Lepidoptera > Hesperiidae > Pyrgus > Pyrgus malvae. The sequence goes on along the minus strand of OU426950.1, from coordinate 26,532,340 downwards.
CAACGAGTCCTTTGATTGTAAATTATAAGTGGCGGTACAAGGTCACTTGCTGTCTATTTACTGGCTTGCTCAGACTTGTTGAGGTACTTAACACCCAGTAAAGAGGTAAATACTGGCTGGGTAAGTTGTACATATCTACTGGGGTTTTCGATTTGGATTTTATCTCACTAAAACCCCCTCGGTGCCATCTTCATCGCTTGTGAAGGGGCCCGGGATCGGGAGGGAAACGCACCGGAGGTGCCGGTGTCGCGATGCCCTTCTGGCTTCTTGGCACACGCACATGGCATTCTTCTTTGACATGTTGGAGGACCCAATAAAAGATAGATTTTCATAAAATAAATAAAAAACGCTCTTTTTGAATTCAAATAATAACATCTTTACAATAAGTTTTTACTTCCAATTAATGATCCATTATGAACTTATTGCTTTTTAGGGTTCCGTAGCCAAATGGCAAAAACGGAACCCTTATGGATTCGTCTTGTCTGTCTGTTCGTCCGTATGTCACAGCCACTTTTTTCCGAAACTATAAGAACTATACTGTTGAAACTTGGTAAGTGTTCTGTGAACCGCATTATTAAGATTTTCATACAAATATAGAAGAAAAAAACAATTCCCCATACTTAGAACAGTTAGAACTGAAACTAATTTTTTTGCATCAAACCCATACGTGTAGGTATAGATAGGTCTTCAAAAATGATATTGAGGTTTCTAGTAGGTATTTTTTTTTCTAAACTAGAATATTTTGCGCGAGAGAAACTTCCAAAGTGGTAAAATGTGTGTCCCCTCCTGTAACTTCTATACAGATAAATAAAATTGGAGTGTCTGTTTGTAATACTAAAATTTATACTACATCCATATGAATTAAAGTAAACAAACATTTGTAAGTAAACATTTTTTACAGTTTTTGTCTGTCTGTCGGTCTGTCTGTCCGGCTAAACTCTGAAACGGCTGGACCGATTTTGACGGGACTTTCACTGGCAGGTAGCTGATGTAATAAGGAGTAGGCTACTTTTATGTTAGAAAAACTCTAAAACTAAAGTCCTCGTGGACGAAGACGCGGGCGACCGCTTGTCTAAAATAAAACTAAAAAATATATATGATGTACATTACCATGCAAACAAAACCAAAAATTGTTTTGAACGAGATCTTATAAGTAGTTTTTTTAATAGTTACGTCATAAATCGTAAACCGCAATTTACCTTTAATTCAATCTTAATGCAACGATGGCTGTGGATGATCAAAGGCAATGATGTATTTCTGTTGCCGCTATAACAACAAATAAATACTAAAAATTTAATAAAATACATATTTAAGGGGACTCCCCTATAATTATCGTTATTTTTTATAGATAATGGTACGGAACCCTTCGTGCGTGAGTCCGACTCGCACTTGGCCGGTTTTTTTAAACTATAGTTATATGGTAATTTTTGAATGCATTTTTTATATATAGGTATGTATGTTCCTTGACTTAGAATAATTATATATGAGATTGTAAAGACAAAATGTACCTAACATTTATGATATTTTGCATACAGATACAGCCGTTCTGGACTGTATGATGCGGGATTTTATCTATAAACGGCAGTAGCTACGCCCTTGCTATGACCAATACCTACCTGTTTTGAGAGCTGGATCCGTACCCTGATCTCCTAACTCACTCGATATCTAATGAACTGGTCGAGTTCTTCATTCGTCGTAGGGCACAGGGCTTTGAGAAAAACCTTACCGGGTCGAACATTAAAAATCCAATTAGACTTAAAAAGGACATCATTAACATCGTATCAGATTATCATTTAACAGGCTATAATTTTTGATGACAAACTAGCACCCGTCAAATATTCGGTCGTAAACCATACGGAGGGCCCGAACATTGCGCATGGACGACGCGTAGAGGCGCCAGACAATATTCGTACAAAAAAGTTCGCGGTAAGAATTTTAATTCAGTCGTATTAAGGAGAAGGTTAATATAATTTTATTTTTCGAGTGTTAATATTTTGTTTGAAAATAAAACAAAGTCTATTTAAATTGATAAAAAAGGTAGTTAATATGAAAGGGCTGCACTGGGTGTTAGGTTAGGTACTACGTAGGTACCTAATGTACCTACGAAACAAAACAAGAGTAATTATATTTTTCCATCAATTGTTTACTATACCAAGTAGCAGCAGTAAAAATAGATATAATAAAGAGAGTTTGGCAAAGGAAGATCTCCCGCCGGGCGAGGTGGTCATGCCCGGGGAGCGGCCGCGCTCCGGCTGACTCAATTCGGAGCTTGTATATATAGATATAGTCGGATATTTAGAAAACTTCGATAGCGTACAAAAACCCATCATGGTGGGTACCCATAGCTGATGACGGTCAACCACGTAGGTACGGTTCAAATAAAATAAAATAAATTTGTATAAAAAGCACAAAATTGGGTTAAATTTAATTTAAGTAGGTAGCTAAAGTGATAATAATGTAAAATTATTTAAGTAGGTATACTGTATATTTTATTGTTTACTGTACATAATTAGTTATAATTTAACTTGTAATTATATAACTTTTACACTAAAATTTGTACACCCTAAAGGGTAAATACGGCGATCTAAATATTTTTGTAAAACCTTTTTTGCTACCCATATTTGTGCAAATAAAATATTTTCTTTTCTTTTCTTTCTAGCTTTCCGCCCCCGGCTTTGCCCGAGTGAAATTCGTTATACGTATTTTAATCGCCTATTTCTACCCCGTGTTGGTGGAAATGTCAAAAAATCTAGTACAAATATTTATTTACTTCCTATCCTGTTTAGTGCCTAAACACAAAGTTTTATCATTGTATCTTCGACGATGACAACACTTCATACAAATTTTCATCCCTTATTTCAACTCTTTAAGTTTTGATCTATGCTTTATGTCTATTTTTCAATATAAAAATCATATTATGTCATTTGCCAAGGTCCACTCTATCTGTGTACATACCAAATATCATTAAAATTCCATTTCCTAATTTCCTTTTTACATACCTACGTACTACACAAAATCTCCTCTCTCTAGAATCTCTAGATAAATATGTACTATGCTCATATTGGCCTTAACATTGTATTTTAATAAGAGATCAAGATTGTCTACTGCCGATAAGTAGTTCTATACTATGCATCATTTAACGAAATCACATTGAAGATCTATGGAACGATGACATAATATTGCAAAAAAAATAATTAACTGGGTGGTAGATCCTTTCTTGTTATGAGATGACTAAATATAGGCAGTTACCTAAATTGTGAAGTACTCTTTACGCGCTTACTCCCTTTTTACTTCCCACTGTTAGTCACGGGTCTCTCCCCATCGGGAGAGTTTACCACACTCTGTTCTAAAGTTTTAATGCGTAATCTGTAGACGAACACGGGTTACTGACGTACGAGTTCTAAATATCTGCAAACTGAAGTGGCAAAGGGCACGTCATATAGTTAGGAGGACTGACAACCGATGGGGAAGAAAGGTGACCACGTTGCGGCAAAAGAAAGGATTGACGACCTGAAGAAGTCAGCGGGAAACCACTGGATTCAAATGGCGCAGGACCGGATGGAATGGCGAATATTAGGGGAGACCTACTCGTATGTCCAGCAGTGGACTTCTAAAAGCTGATGGATGGATGGATGGTTCTAATGCCCTCTAAAGTACGGAAACGTGCTTGGTATTTTGCTACCAGCAGTCTTGCGTTGTAGGTACCAGCTAATTGATGATGCTGTGCCGTAATTGATAGAATTCTGCTGCAATTACAGTTCAATGTTCATTTCCTTTGTGGCAAATTATGCACAGATGGGATATACTCGTAGTCATCATCACATATTGAGGAGCTTGGATTTGTGTTTGTGTAAAGGTATATAGAGAATAAATTTACTTAACTACAAAGTTTAAACAAGAAAGTAAGTACTTTACGTGTAAGTTATTTAGCATGTGTCGTCGGAAAAGGCTCTCTTTCTTTCTTTAAACACTTATTCGCAATATTTCGAAATGTTTAAAAAAGTACGTTTCAACATTTTAATATGCATATTTTTTATTCCAAATTAATGAAAAAAATGAAAATACAAGAATTGGTAAATATTAAGACAAAAGGTCACCGTTGTCACAAGCGAATTCTGACCCTGTAATGCCTTTGGCCTTGTCGCTTGCTAGGTACAAAATTAAATCGGCGATTTCTTCAGGATCACTTATTCTTCTCAGAGCCACAGTGTCCTTGAGAACTTCAACATTGAAACTGATGTTAGCTGCTTCAAATATTTCTGTTCTTACTGGTCCAGGGTGTACAGTATTAACGCGCACTCCGTGAGGTGCCAGCTCCATCGCTGTACCACGAGTAAACATATCTAGGGCAGCTTTTGAGGTGCAATAGGCAACGAATTTTGTATCTTTGATTTTTTTGCTGAGTATACTGGAGATATTGACAATATTACCTTTTGTTTCAATGAGATACGGCGCCGCTAAACAAGTCAGAACAACAACTGCCTTTAGATTTGTATTCATTACTTCATCGTAAATGTTTAGTAATTCTCCATCTAAAATACTACCACTTCGTAAAATTCCAGCGTTGTTAACGAGTACGTCCAGTTTTCCATACTTTGTTATTGTTTCTTCAACAACCTTTTTTGCATCATCTTCATTCGAAATATCTGCTTTTACAATAAGATGGTCAGCGTTATACTCTTGACATTTTTCAGCGACTTTCTTTAAATTCATTTCATTTCTTCCGACGATTACAACATTGGCACCCTCTTTAGCGAAATGTACTGCTGTAGTGGCTCCTATACCAGCACTTCCTCCGGTGATAATCACGACTTTATTCGTAAAACTCATGGTATGTAGTACTTATTAAAGTTTTTGGTTCGGAGTTGACAAAGAATACCACTGTACAGAAACAGCGTTATCATTGCGATTTTTATATAATTTTTGTATCTTATCTGAATAATAAAATAACACAAAAGATATTGTTATCAAATCGGTACTTAATGCAGTTTGCATAAAAAAAGTGAATCCGAAACATATGCACCCAAAAACCTGTAGGTATCTATAAAGTACGCGCGCGAGCTCCGAGGAATGATAAGGAATGTTGACGTAATAATTTAGAGTCGATATTGTGCTGTCGATATAATAACACATCTTAAACCTGCGCGCGAGTGTAAACTATGAAATATTTCAATAATTAAATTAAGAAAATAGTGTTAAAAATTTCAATGAATATAAGTTAATAATAGTGTGAATAAAAAAAAAAATATTTTAAAAAAGGCGTGGGGTGCATGGTGTCAATAGTTATAAATATTTTATTGACAGATATGAGTAGAGTGATTATCATTTCGATAATATTTTAAAAAGCACCCCACGCTTTTTTTTAAATAAAATATTTTTTTTTATTCACACTATTATTAACTTATATTCATTGAAATTTTTAACACTATTTTCTTAATTTAAATTCATTAAAATTTATTTTCTATTTTTTAGTTCGGTTTTCTATAAAAAGCGTGTTTATTAGTTTTTTTAAACTATTCTTTATTTTCTACTTTTTAGTTTGGATTATTTATTCTTTCCATGATGTTTCCACGAGCAATGGACTGGTTACTGAGAACCTTCTTCTTTCTTTCAAAAATATCTTTATCTATCATTAGGCTTGTTACATAACAAGGTTACATATTTTTTTAATTTTTACGTTTTCATAAAATTTCACCTGTCTTACGACTTAACAAATTATTTATATTCTTTATATATCTCATACACGTTTTCGGTTACTGAGCACCAATAGTCTACCCCCCTACATAAATATGAGCAACCCAAGCAGCAAAATAGTCGAATAGTAATTAGATTACTCAGCCTTTAATCGTATAAGAGCCGAGTAACCGTTCTTAAAACACCCATTTATCGTGTAATAGCGGTTATCTCGACTATTTGGCAATATTTGCTAATGTGTGCTTTAAGGACGTCGAATAAACGTTTACAGCACTATGTTTTAGCACTTTTACTCCACCTTTTAGCAGATGCTGAATTAAAGTGGCTAAAATACTCGTTATTAGATCGTTTGATCTATAACAGTCGTATAATAGCTGTAGCTCTATAAACGCAATCGAACAAAAATCATATTTTGCAAATTGAAAAATGGAATAATTTTATCAAATTAGTGTATTGTCATCGGTCCTCAATAAATCTACAAAGTTTGAACGAAATCTGGCCGTTTAAAGTGGGTCAAAATCGCGCCCAAAGAAGTCGGTTACAAACATACAAACATACAGTATCACGTATTTATTTAATCATAATCATTTATGTACAGGGTAGTACAGTTTCTAATATATATATATATCACGCATGTTCGCCATGACTGGCATGCGAATATCTTATATTTTATTTTTACACGCTTTTACACGCTGTTACACGCTTTTTATTAGCTTCACCTGTATGTTTGTATGTTTGTATGTTTGTATGTTTGTATGTTTGTAACCGACTTCTTTGGGCGCGATTTTGACCCACTTTAAACGGCCAGATTTCGTTCAAACTTTGTAGATTTATTGAGGACCGATGACAATACACTAATTTGATAAAATTATTCCATTTTTCAATTTGCAAAATATGATTTTTGTTCGATTGCGTTTATAGGCGAATCAGCTATTCTACAGCTATTATACGACTGTTATAGATCAAACGATCTAATAACGAGTATTTTAGCCACTTTAATTCAGCATCTGCTAAAAGGTGGAGTAAAAGTGCTAAAACATAGTGCTGTAAACGTTTATTCGACGTCCTTAAAGCACACATTAGCAAATATTGCCAAATAGTCGAGATAACCGCTATTACGCGATAAATGGGTGTTTTAAGAACGGTTACTCGGCTCTTATACGATTAAAGGCTGAGTAATCTAATTACTATTCGACTATTTTGCTGCTTGGGTTGCTCATATTTATGTAGGGGAGTAGACTATTGGTGCTCAGTAACCGAAAACGTGTATGAGATATATAAAGAATATAAATAATTTGTTAAGTCGTAAGACAGGTGAAATTTTATGAAAACGTAAAAATTAAAAAAATATGTAACCTTGTTATGTAACAAGCCTAATGATACTTAGATAAAGATATTTTTGAAAGAAAGAAGAAGGTTCTCAGTAACCAGTCCATTGCTCGTGGAAACATCATGGAAAGAATAAATAATCCAAACTAAAAAGTAGAAAATAAATAATAGTTTAAAAAAACTAAAAAAAACACGCTTTTTATAGAAAACCGAACTAAAAAATAGAAAATAAATTTTAATGAATTTAAATTAAGAAAATAGTGTTAAAAATTTCAATGAATATAAGTTAATAATAGTGTGAATAAAAAAAAATATTTTATTTAAAAAAAAGCGTGGGGTGCTTTTTAAAATATTATCGAAATGATAATCGCTCTACTCATATCTGTCAATAAAATATTTATAACTATTGACACCATGCACCCCACGCTTTTTTTAAAATAAAATAATTTTTTTTATTCACACTATTATTAACTTATATTCATTGAAATTTTTAACACTATTTTCTTAATTTAAATTCATTAAAATTTATTTTCTATTTTTTAGTTCGGTTTTCTTTTTAAATTAGTTAATATACATCAATTTATGCTAACATTTATATTATAATGTCACCGCCTACAACCCCGGAAGCCCCCTTTTGTCACCTCTTACGATCAGGGGATACCGTAGCTGCTGAGCACACCGGTGCATTCGACTGGAGATCCCGGAGTCCTCCCCAAGCGCAGACGCAGCCCACCGAGGGAGTTTTAGTGCTTTACAAATCCCACATAATCCAGTATCCTCTCCCAAGGTACGGTACCTTTTTAAAGGTTTCCCCCGATACAATAAAAAAAGTACAGGACCTACGTGAAATAAGCAAGCACTAAAGAGTTTTTGTGGCAGTTCATCCATTGATTCCCATCCATTGTCATTCCATTGGTTTATTCATGGATTTTCAAGAAGTTTCTTGGTACATGGCTGCATGCAACCCTTTTTGCGTCCCATTCCTGGACATGGGTCTCTCCCCATTGTGGACAAATTAAAGAAATTTGGCAAATTTCAGGTCGGCGCCCACCTGGATCTGGATTAGCACCTACAGCATTAGTACCTACTTCATTCATGGGTATGCGCAACTTTTTGTAAATGCGTATTTATATTATCGCTGGTCCACGTTAAGGGAAAATATTGTGAGCTATATTTTCCAGCACTGTGTATGCCGGAGTATCATAAATTAAAATTTCTTGAAGGAATGATATACAAGTCCCTCCCACGTCCGAGACCTTTTGCCAATTGTGGAACTGGGAAGGGAAACAAAATAATCTCTCAGTTAGAAACTGACAAGAGTGACAAGAACTGCATTCAAATATTTTTAGTTGATACTGGCAATACGTCTTGCGATGCCAGAAAGTAAAAAAAATAGTGGGATATTTCCTTTCATAAAGGGGGATTCGTTACTCATTGGATATTTTTCCCTTTGCAGTTTGCTTCTGTTTTAGTTTCAGAGTTCAAATTACATACTCTCTGGTTCAAATGGTTTTCGTGAGTTTTGGCGGGAAGTCGAAAAAGTCTTGTTTTAATTTTACTTTCTTGGTGTATTTTTGAGTTACATCGGATAAATTTGATGGTATTTTGTTCGATATAGGTTAATTAAAGTGCACGAGTGTTGTGAATTAAAATAACAGTGCGAAAATATGTTTTTTCGGCTTGCCTCCAAAACTCCATTGATCACGTTCTTGTAAAGAAGCCATCGCTTTACTTGAATGTCTGACTGATTACTAACGACTTACTGACTTTACCTATTATTGCTCGTCCAGTTTCACCGAAACTGGCAAAAATGTGATGCAGATTTTATGCTTGACGCTGGCAGTGTGCAGAGTTTGCGATGCCATCTCAGACGAACTAAAAAAATGGTCTGTGGATGTCATAAGATATCTTATGAAAAAAAAGCGTTTTCTTTTTTCTTTCAGACTACGCTATAATACAATAGCTAAAGCTATATAGCCAATATAGCGCACCATACATCGTTATGGACACGTTCACACTGTACTGTACTATATTATTATTGGCTTCCTATACGCTATAATTGGTGCGATGCGCTAAGTTTTTTTTTTTTTTTTCAACCTTTTTTATGTCCCACTGCTGGGCACAGGTCTCCTTCTCACACAATTTAGAGGGATTTAGGCCATAGTCCACCACGCTGGCCAAGTGCGGATTGGTGGACGTCATGCTTTCGAGAAATTATGAATTTCTCTGAGGCATGCACGGCGATGGAGAACATCGTAATCAATGAAATATCACGATATTTTCCATCACCGTAGAGCAGCGATAAATTCGCATATAACAAATTTCTTTGTCAGAGGTGCGAGCCGAGGATTTGAACCTGGGATCGGTCGCGTCGAAGACCCCGGTTTTCTACCACTCGGCCATCGCTGCTCTTACTATGCGCTTACATGCGCTAAGTTACTGTGCTATAAATTCCCTTCAAAGATCGCGATCAACTAAGCTTGCTATGTACTATAAATGCTAGCGAATGTAACATTAGGGAGTTTTGGCGGGAAGTCTGAAGGGACAAGTTGTGCTCTTGTTTTATTTTCATTTACTTAGTGTATTTTTGAGATATAGGTTAATGCACAAGTGTCGAGAATGATTTTTACTAAGACTAGCAAGTGCAAGTGATGCAAAAATTTTACATGACGCTGGCAATATGCTCAGTTTGCGAAGCCATTTAAAAAAATATAGCATTAGGCCCTTCTTTGCTATACTATATAGCACAATAGGATAGCATAGTCTTGAAATCAGCTCTATAACTGTCTCTGTCATACATACATAAATCTACTTCGAGATGTGCGATAAATACAACATAATGTGGAATCATGAACTTGTAATAAAAATAAAAACAAATGTAATAGGTCCTTATGTATTTATTTATAAGTTTATCGTTTTCCTCCAACACGTGGCGCAGCCTTTTGACTCACTTTCGCGGCCTTGGCTTTAGGCGCCGACTTGCTCTTGGGTGGAGGAGCAGCAACTTTCTTTGCTGCCTTAGTTGACTTTTTCTGTTCTTTTGCAGCTCTGAAAAGGGGGAAAATATATGATAAATAACATTGTAAGGTTATAAATTTCTATGGCAGTACAGTAAAAACATATAAGAAGTAAAGTTCTTAACAAGTTTCTAACTATAGTGCTTTTATTGCACCTAAAACTCAGGGACAAAATTTTCGAGATTTGGAAAGCTCCTGTAACTTTCTTATAGTGATCTAAAGTTCCTGAAAGGTTCATTATACTACAACCCACTGTTTAGGGTGGGGAAACTATGCGTCTTTCACACTAATCTTATGCTTAACAAAACCCTCACGAGGTCAAGGTTGTTGTCCCAATCAATTTGGAGTGTCCTCTAGAATAGCTAATCTAGATGATCTCCTCTAGAGTAGCTAGATGATCTCCTCTAGAGTAGCTAGATGATCTCCTCTAGAGTAGCTAGATGATCTCCTCTAGAGTAGCTAGATGATCTAGAGTCTAGATCAACATGACAGTGAAAGAAATAGTTGCAACATGATTTGCACTCTACACCATTCTTATCATTATGGACGCAAACCTGATGTTACATATAATAGCATGAATTTTTTTTTTCTATGGACCACAAAATCAGGATGCTTTTTTAAAAATAATTCATATTAAGAATATTTCAATATACCTCTATACTTTAAAATATTGCAAAGGTAAGTGATATGATTAAGTCCAAATTGAAAGTAATATTATTTTTGTTTACCTTTAGAATTGTTAGCCCAAACTTATATCTACCTTGGAGTATTCAATATTATCTTAGTGTGGACATGGTTGCATAACAATGATGCAATCTTATACCAGTTCAGGTAGAAATGGAGGAAAACTTGAAAAGTATCCAGAAGTTTGAGGTTACGAGAGAGTTATAGGGGATTTGTACCCCACAAAACTGCTTCTGTGGCATGCCTCCAAGGCATGCTGCCATACACATACTGGAGCTGGATACATCTCTCCTGGAGCAGCCACCAGGCAAAGTGCACTATAGCTCATATTCTATATCCTTAGCTACAGGGAAGACACACAACCTGGCTTAACATTTAGCAACACTTAAATAATGATTCTTAAGAACATAAAGCAACCATAATTATACACCATATGGAAAGAAATATAGACCACCCTAAAGAAAGAGTTCTTTATTTGATAAAAAAAAATACTAACTTGATAGCTTGTTCTCTCTGTGCTTTCCTTACTTCTGGCTTCATGTTACGTTTGGCCATGATATCACTAAGGGAGGCACCAACAATTGCACGTTGGAATTTTTGAGTCCTCCTTGTACGCTTCTTAGTCTGCTCTTCCTCTTGACCCTTCTTGAACTTGCGCCTAAAAAGAAAGATTTCTATTTAAGTAATCTTCCATTAACAACATAGAGCCACAACCGTTTTTTGCGTTCACTGTTGGAATGGCTCTCTCCCCATTATTGGGGTGAACTGGAGCTTACTCCACTATGCTGCTCCAATTCAGTTTAGTGGCCAACATGTTGTTGGATGTTTTCAAACCACCCATAAGGCCTACGACAAGGTTGAACAACTGCTATCTATCGACGGGGCAGACTGCTTAACGTTCCCTCTGAAGCATGGAAACACTAATGATTATTTTTGCCACTAGCAGTCACCCATCTCACACTCATTGCCCATTTGGCTTAGCTGCATAAATTGCTTGCATTCTACGCTGACTGCCAGGCCATGCACACTTCTACAACATAAATTAAGGTACATTATGGCTTACTCTCAACTTCATGTGTTTATTGAAGTATACAAAATTCACAGTAGTAAAGATACTTCAACTCAGTTGTGCGCGCGGCGCTATGTGTGCGTGGGCTAGTAATTATGCAGCTTTAATTTGTGTGACAGTGACACGGCCGTGATCGTCCGAGCAACTTCACTATACCTCTTGTCACGCACACAAAGTCACTGTGTATATACAGGTTTACCCACACATAGCGCCGCGCGCACAACTCAGTTGAAGTATCTGTATATAGTGTGATTTGAAATTATTAGTACATCAAAGTTCAGATTCTTTTTTTTTTGTTTCATAACCAGCTGTCACCAATTTTTGACTAATCATATAGATTGTTACTGCATTGTTTTATCAATATAAAACCTTTGCATTATAGCCTCTTCAATGAAATGTGTTTAGGGCACATTGCTTGATGTTTTCAATGTCTACATTTCTATCTTTAAATAATCTGTGAGCAGCGATGGCAGAGTGGTCAAAACCGCGGTCTTCAACGCGACCAATCCCTGGTTCAAATCCTTGGTGTGCAGCTCTGACATAGAAATTTGTAATGTGCGCATTTATCACTGCTCCACAGTGATGGAAAAATATTGTGTATCGTGATATTTAAGTGATTACTATGTACTCCATCACTGTGCATGCCTGAGAGAAATTCATAATTTCTCGAAAGCATGACATCCACCAATCCACACTTGGCCAGCGTGGTGGACAGTGCCCAACAGTGGGACATTAAAAAAATGGTTGAAAAAAAATTTCTGTTCTTGGACTGGGTGTTAGTGTTTTTATCTTTATATGTGTCAATGGTACCCACGACACAGGGTGTATCTACCCTACTATGGGGCTATGAGTGAGTGTGAATAGTTTGTTATTGAGTTTTAGTTGTGAATTTTGATATATCACATATCTATTTAGCATTGCTTTTATGCATGAGAAGCAAGAAGCATTGTTTTTTGAGCAAATATAAAAGAAAAATAGAAATTTTGTTCAGCAGGTTAATGTTGTATTCAATGTTTAGATGGTGCATGTTGAATGATTTCAATTTACTCTTGAATTTTTTAAACGTTATACACACCTATATAGTACCGTCCATGTCACTTTACGGGGATTCCTTCGCATAAGATGAGCGGCTTCACATTTCGAGTTTAGGAATGTGAAAGTCTGAAACATTACACACCCACAACCTTTATTATATTTATAAGTACATAGTTAAGTAGGTGTACCTTGCAGTTACATTATAAGCTAATTTATGTTTGAGGTTAGATTTGATGGTTTACAGCAGTTGTAACAGTCTGTTCTCACACACAAACATTTTATTTCCAAATATCCCAATATTCTAGTTATTTTCTCCAAAATAGCAATAATATAAAATAGTAAGAAGATCAAATAGATGCAATCTAAAATTATAAATTTACCCAAACATCATTCCATTTCCATTCAAAACTATAGAAGGTATGTAATAAAATGGATAATATAGTTCATAAACAATACCTTATTATCAGTATTATAATCTTAATTTGGTCGGAGTATCTACTTAGGTTTCCCTCAATGGTTGACAAAATTTGTTTTGATCAGTTGAGGTTATAGACAACAATAATTTTATGACTGAACCAAATCTGAAGGAGCGCTGTGGGCGGCATTTCTTCCCATTACAAATCTATCTTTATACACACTTATTTAAGTAATATTTACCTTGCCGTCCACCTTAACCATGGTTTTTCCATGGCCAGGATAGATCTTGTAACCACTGTAAGCGCAAAGTCCGATCCTGAAAATGAAAAACACATGATTGAAAATTTCACTTCACATTCCTAATAAATCATCACAATACTTTAAAGAACTTATGATTAATAAGATATTGAGAACTGAATTTTTATTAACGAAAACGTACTTCATTTTGACTTCTACACGAAAAAGAGACAGAAAAATTTAAAATGTTGCCAGGTAAAAAGAACGCTGTCATTTTTCTTTCTTGTCATAGAGTCTCAGATATACGTATAATGATATAAATTATAATCTATAGTTTGTGGTCACAGATCTAATCAGACTCAGACACTTGATTCAGACAGATTGTATTGCTAGCACCTTAGAGCATCAAAGCTGACTCACCCTTCGCCCGATAAATAGGGCCGTCTAATCGCCCCTTATATTATAAGTCTATGAATTGTGTGAACGACGTTTTAGTCGCGAGATCTATCGCTGTATGTTTTATTAATTTGGTTAGATGACATAATTATTGTTTTAACGCTGCAGCCTACTTTAGTTCTAACTCTTACCGAAATGAGTCAAACTTTTGGTTCGGGATGTCTGTTCTATACTAGTAATATAGTTCAATGAAATGAAATACATAGTTTATGAAATGAAATAGTTTATTAACAACCTGGGTAATAATATACACTTGATGTTTGTCATTGTTGTATGGCCGACCGTCATCCGCTTTGGGTGCCTAAAGGCTTAAATGGGCTAGGAGAAAAAAGCGGGTGGAAAAAAACTGGCTTAAGCAATGTTCAAAGTAGCAAAACTCCTTACACATTATTTCTTTGACGAACTAGCCAAATTTGGCGATACTTGACAGGTTGAATCGTAGTTTAATTGGCAACTCCACATTATATATAATATAATTAATATAGAATGTATGTAGGTAATGTAGCCTGTAGGGTAGGGTAGGTTCATGTCGTAGAGCGTCAAAATTGACAGGTATGACACCCGGGTGAGTCAGTACCTTTGTTGCTCTAAGGTTCATTTTCACAATTTCGGACATTTCCGTTATCTTAATTAAAACAATTTCAGAACATTTCTAACTTAATTACATATATCTTAAAAAAATAATAAATAAACTTAAAATAAAATACATTATCCAAATCGCTGTAACTACGGCATTGTGCCCAAGATACTGGCAGCATTACCTCGTTAGATTCCGTTATGCTAGGTCAAATTACTAATATCAATATGCCAAATGCCAAGGCAAGGCAATGAAGGCAACAAAAAAAACAATGTGATGTGACTGTCAGAGTGACGGGTCGGTCGAGTGGTCGGTCCAGTGTTGCCAATGCTACCGAAAAATCGGTATTTTAAACGATTTTTTTAACAATCTACCGATACGACTATCAATCGAGGTTAAATCTACCGATAAACTTTAACACGCTATCCACACGGTACCTGGACTTATCCACGGACCGGTTCGTAGTACAGTTGAACTTTGACCTTTAGGAAGTTAATTTACGAGTGTGAACTCATTGATGTCAACCTTAACGCTTTGATAGAAGGTTGTCTTTAGCTTTAAAGGGATCTTAACTGCCTGAAACTGGAACTGGAACTGGGGTTTAGACAAGAAGTATTCGAGCCAATCTTTATCAAATTATTTTAAAAACTTGTTTAAAATTGAAGGATTGAGCATAATTGAATTCGTAATTCCGTTTAGAACATTAATAGGTCATTTTTGTATTTAAATATACAAGGAAATTGATTATTAAATTTCGATCAAATACAAAGAGTTCAATTTGTCTATGGTTTTGTAATTGCACACAAAATGCCTTATAGGTTAAAATAATTGTTTCGGCTTTGCATTAGATACAGTGCTTCCACAATGAGGGAAAATTTCCCTTTCGAGGGGAAGTTAAGGTCCAGAGGGGAAAAAAAGGGAAAAGAGTTGAAAAGGGAAAATCGTGGATAAAGCATCGTGGATAAAATTTCGGAACTAATTTTTGCATATGTTACTAGTGTTACTATTTTATTGTAAAAGAAATATTTTATCATACTTATTTATATGTATACCATATTTTTATACTGTGCTGTGGCTGTGGTACCTATGCTAGGTGATTTTATTACTTCATCATCACTGTTGAGCAGATTTTTACTACTACTGTAAAAAAAGCGGAATAATTTTTGAGGGGAAAAAATCCGGAAAAGGGGAAATCTCAATTGACCCGTGGGGAAAGGAAATCATTAAAGTGGAAATACTGATTAGATAGTAATTTATTAAACAAAATGGACAAAAAGTGGAAAAGTGACGAGGTTGACAGTGACTCCTTCTGACGCAGTCGGGTAAAAATAAAGGCTTAATGCAAATCTACCGATTTTTATTCCAATATACCGATTTTTCATATTATTTCTACCGAATTTTGATTTTTACGATCGGCAACGCTGGGTCGGTCGAGCCGACTCGAGCCGTCGAGCGCAGGGTTGCCAGACGTACGATAATTATCGTACATGTACGATAATTTTGACACCGGTACGATGTACGATACAATATGTATTATCGTACGCAAAAGTACGATAATATTCAACCCTTCTCAGAAGTCAGGTGAAAAGGCTAGTACCGAAGTCCTAAAATCATCCAAAAATACAAAATTATGTCCATTACCGTCTAATCTATCAAAATACGGAAGGAATAACAGTTCATACATTCTTTCCTTTTAATCAGAGTACAGTTCGCTAGCAGAGAGTGTGACTTAGTTTAGATTTGTTAAAAGTCCTATTTTCAACTTCTGTAAGTGACTAACTTTGTTTTTTATTAGGGTTCCGTAGCCAAAATGGCAATAAAACGACTCTGATGATCACACTCTTTTGTAAAATTAACAAGTTATTTTTTTATGTTCGTTCACATTTCAAATTTCCTAAAATTCCTATATTATTTTAGTTCCGTGTGGCTCTGGCCGTTGTTGTACGATAATTTTTCATCTGGTACGATAATTTTTGAATATTGATACGATAATTCGCCCGCACTTGTCTGGCAACCCTGGTCGAGCGATCAATATCAATCACGATGTGCTACAAAAACTGAAACAGAAAAATATCTGATTCCGATTCGAATACCAAAATAAAATAGAAAGCATCTATATTAATTCCATCAAATTTAAAAATGATTTGTTCGGATTTCTTAGAGTTTCAGGTTGTTATTTAAGTTATTCAATAAACCTATAGTTTTTAGTTTCTAAAGATAACCTATAAAAGTAACCAACAACAATAGCGATTGCACAATTGAAATACAATTTTGTCTTATTTGCTATCTTTCCTATTTATTTGAGTTATATTATTTTAAATATACTGTGTAATTTATGTAAGTTGAATATTAATAAAATCACAATAATTAATTATCCCATTCCTACAGGATAACCTGAAAAAGATGCGGGTATTGGACGATAAAATTGTTTATGCTCTTAATACTTCAATACCTACAGAGTCGTTTCAGAAAAAAGTAGACGCTTCAGCAGCTTGTAATGATTTATATGAGCAAATACACAAAGGTCATGAGGAAAGAGAAAAAGTTATCAAAACTTGCATTGTCAAGACTGCTGAGGTTGTTAAAGACTTGCGAGCTATGCGCGAAGAAAAACCAGATAACATTGAAGTTACGAGGAACTTAAAAACTGAACAGAAAAAGGTTTATCATATATTTCATCTTTGATAATTTTTTGAAATCAGTTTTATCTGAATCTTTCTGATTTTCCCTGCTCACATTAATGCTGTCTGAAAGTTTGTGCTGTAGCCACGGGAGGTCTACACTTGACCAGTTTAAATTTTTCAGTTGAAAACAGCAGCTTATTCACAACCACATCAATAGCATATTACATGCACATTTTAAAATCATATTTCACATTATTGAAACAATTCGAGGAGTTTCAGGCTTGACATCTCATTACTTCAATATCATTTATTTTGTTGGCTCATCAGGCTATATTGTACAGCACAAACGATAAATGCAAGAATGTCACATTTTATCATGCAGGTAGTAAGAAGCATAGTTGACTCACTTTGTAAGTGTGGTTACATTTAACACACGAAAAACAACCAACAGCCTTCGAAGTAGCAGACATGAATCTAGTCCAGCTTGTTTGAGGTTAAATAGAGATGTCTGCGAGCTTCAGCTGCCTGCACTCAAGCAACCAATTAATACGGAAAATAATTTTGCTCATAGTACATTTTTTTTTACATCATTAATCAAAGAGAAACTTCATTTATTTATTTAATGTATAAGCATCAACAAAATGCAGTTACATTAATGTAATAGGTGCTTATAAATGTAAGAACTAAATGTTCTCTTAGTAAAATTAAAGGATAGATATTTTAATAAATGCCTATAATAATAATATCTGATGTATCATTGTTATTTTCAGTTACGCCTGTTGCAGACTGAATTAAGTGTTGAAGAGGTGATTAGAGAAAAGACAACAAAGCTATTTATGGAAAAATGTAGGAGCTACTATAAACCAACCAATTTATGAAGACTGATATTTTATTAATCTGTTGCGAATTTATGTACATAATATATACTGTAATATAGATATTAGTTGCAATAGTTGTATCATTCCATATTCAACTTCCTGAGATTTCTAGTAGAGGAAACATTATTGATGGAAGACACACATTATTGCCTACAACAGATTTACCTCAAAATAATAAATAGTGCAGCCACAATGCCTTCATACTGTTAATTTGGGCCACACATTATGGAAGTGTGTGTATCTGTCTACACTTACCACAGATTTATTATTAATATGACTGACTACACTTCCACTTCCATAGCAGATGCTTATGATAGCATAATAAAAATCGGTTTGTCTACAAGCTTAGTTTGTGTTGGACATGGTTAACAGTTTTATAAACATAATATTTTCTGATAAATATAAAATAAAAGGACAAAACACTTTTGATTCATTTATAAAACTACTTATAATAAAGCTGTAATATTTACACAAGAATAAATATTTTAGAAGCGAGTTGTTGTTTTCGTTCATTTGTTGGACTGTGCAGCTTGAGCCTTGTTTTGTTCTTCCTCATATTGCTTGTGCCAATCTAGATTCATTTGGTGGACTGATTCTCCTCTCTTGGCAGCAGCCTTGCCAGATAATACTGCGCCTAAGCTAGCAAGTGCAGTTAGGAGCATAAGGACATTTGCAATTTTTATTCTGGCCTCACTCCTTGATCTTTCAATAAGTTCGAATCTGAAATGTTAAAATTAATTTCATACAGTACAAGAAATGTGACAATGAATTTCAGATTGAGATAAAAATAATATGACAGTTTTAATATTTAATTTTGATAACAGATGAGTTTCATCATTATCATTTTTAAATAGTTTTGCTCAACAGTTTCAAACATAATTCTTTTATCCCAAAGGCAAGAGAATTTTTATGCTGGTAGAGCTTATTTATATGGAAAAAAGAAAGACATAATAATATCATAGTTATAGGTGAACTAATAAAAGAGCCTTTTAAAATAAAACACAATTTTGAGAAAATAAATGTCAAACAGTACCAATAAGCAGCCTACAAGCCTTCAGTTTTTAACTGTACAATTAACACTGGCACTCTTATATTGTCAGATGTACTGTACAGTTCTGTTTTACCTACTTAACGTTACACACTCATAAACGTTACACACTCATAGCCCCACAGTAGGATAATTAATACCCTGTGTCGTGGGTACCATAGACACATACAAAGACAGGAATACAAACACCCAGACCGAGAACAGAAATTTAAACTCATCATTCAAATTTCTGTTTCGCCGGGAATCGAACCCGGGACCCGTCGATTGGCAGGCCGGCATGGTAACCATTGCGCCACGCGGGTCGTCAAACTTAACATTCAAGTAACTATTATTTGACTGTACAAATAAAACTGGCCAGTCTGCAGACTGCATTAGTTGTATGCCTAATCTCTTGCCATGCAGACTTTATCACATATTATTTGTGTACATATTTCATCATAATATACTACTCTGTCAAGTTAACATGACACCTAGGCTAGGAAGCTACTACTTGGTAGAGTTAACATGACACCTGGGAGGCTATTCTGTATGCATCCGTCCATAAGTTCTAACATTTTCAGAATAATTTTTGGCATATTTAGACACTTTCTTTTTTCATGAATTTAAAAGATTAACGATAATATCAAGCCACTGAATGAATAATATTGCTAGAATTTCATCAGTCTTACTCAAAAATGTGACCCGAAAATTCACGAAGTTTCTGATACGGGCATACAGAGTAGCCTCCCAGGTGTCATGTTAACTTGACCGAGTTATACTCTGTATATCCATAACTTTGTGAATTTTCAGGTCTCATTTTTTAGTAAGACTGACAAATTCTAGCAATATTATTCATTCAGATTCCGAAAATGTTAGAACTTATTGACAAGTGCATACATACAGAACAGCCTCCCAGCTGTCATGTTATCTTGACTGAGTAGTAGGTAGATTGTTATATCAGACTAAAATTTAATATGTGCATACTGATTAGTATGATATTGGTCCGTTTTATGGTCCCAATTTTCAGGTACTTAAAAGCGATGTTTCTATCAGCGATAATCACACCGCTAATATTGCCGATAAAATTATTACGTATTGAGAGAACATGATCTACTATTAGTGTGGAAGATATATTGCATAACATTTATACGTACGATACAAATTCAGGTACTTCTGCCTTGCTCTTATACTTTTTCGTCCATACAAGAATGAATTTTTGTAATTCAGATGGTCGATATTTATGTGACATTGAACCTCCTTCGGGAGCATTTTTCGGTCCCGGAGGAGCAGTGCACATACCTCTCCTTAGTGCAGTTGCATAATATCGAAATGAGAATAGTTTATTCATAATTATCTCGAATATTTATCAAGGCAAACAATAAACGGAGATAACAGATTATATACTTTTTATTCTAATTTTATCGCTTGTTTTTTTTGTCTCATTTCGTTCTACCACCCACCTGATTAACATGACACTGACTGTCACTGACATGACATTGACAGTGGACGGACACTACTGAAATATTGACGTTTAAGTTAATATGGGTCTTATTATTTATTCTTATGGTCTTGGAATCATCCTTTTTTGGCATGATAAGAAACATTTTCATTTTGAGTTTTGGCGGGAAGTCAAAAAAAAAAATATATAAAATTAAAATCAGTAAGTCGTCAGTATTCAGTCAGTCAAGTCAGTCAGACATTCAAGTAAAGCGATGGCTTCTTACCAGAACGTGACCAATGGGAATTTTGGAAGCAAGCTGAAAAAACATATTTTCGCACTGTTATTTTATTTCACAACACAACACTCGTGCACTGTAATTAACCTATATCGAATAAAATGCCATCAAATTTATCCGATTATAACTCAAAACATGTCCCTTCCAGACTTCTCAATTTCTCACCAAAACCTCGACATATGAAATGGTACGTAGTATAAAGTATTGGCATAAGAATAAGTATTGGTAATATTTGGTAATATTGGTAATTTGGTATTAGAATTTTGATATGTGGCAACTGGCAAGTCTGGGGCACTGATGCCAGATGGGGGGGATTCCCCCCAAATTTGGGGGTATTTTCAGACCACGGGGGAATTTTTGGGGGGACAAATCCTTTGGGGAGTTCTGCGGGGGGAAAAATGTAAGCAAATTGGCATTAGCAATTTTGTCGTTGCCTTTTTCTAACGCATTTGTGGAAAGAGCCTTCTCGCAAGTTGCGATTATTAAAGACAAACTGAGGAACATAATATTAGCCATCAACACGGCCGAATCAATTTTGAGAATAAGATATTCTATGCCGGAAGGATGTTTTAATTTTAAAGCAACTTCAAAGATGCTCAAGAGATTTAACTCGGAGAAAATGTATTGAACTGCAGACGACGGAAGTGGAGATGCTGATCCAGTCATGGAAGCAATTGCTGAATTATTATAAATTTTATAACTGGATCAGCATCTTCTGTTGAACATCTTTGAAGTTGCTTTAACCTTTTGAGCGCCTCGCCACAAAGGCATTTCCGAGTCCTGTACGCCAAAGCAAAAAGTAAACAAGAATACCTACGAAAAGAACAGTGCTTCCAAAAGTACAATACCAAACAATACCATATTTACAGTTACTTTTGGAACAGTACCTTCTGTTTTATACAAATATCAATAATATTATAAGTAAATAAAACGTTTGACTTAATTTTTAAATAGTTTTCAAAGTATGTAATATTACAACACTAGCGGTCAAACATAGACGACTTTGGCGTGCTGGACATGGAATTTACTAAGATAAAAGTACATGTGATTTAGTTCAATATTTCTCAGTACTTGTGGCTCTAAAGTTCCTGTTTTTTACCCTCACATGTTGCTGAGATTTTCTTTTTTTGAGGAATGTAGAATCAAAATAGGTACCAATTATTATTTCCAATGTCTTTATTTCTTATTTTTATGGACTGGGTTTTTTGTTAACTATAGACGTCGTTGGCGACCGGAGCCCGCAAGTGCTGGTCAATCATAGGTGACTATGGCGGTCAAAATGTTAAATGTGTAAATAAATATTTTTCCAATTACTGGGGGGATTTTTTTCAAAACATTAACATTTTGGGGGGATTTCGGATGAGATTTGGGGAGAATGCTAGATCATCATCTGGCAACACTGGTCTGGGGCAACATGCTGTCAATGCTGTCATGTTCTAATTAAAAAGTACGTTCGTCGTTCGTTTATGACGTGATACGTCTTGTCTTGAGAATTGAATTACATTTTATAGAAATTATAAGCGAATTTATGGTGGATTGATCATTCACGAACGTCACTTTCTACAATATATTTCAATAACGTGGTAAGTTGTTGCAGCGACGAATCTAAAAAATGTTAGGGAATAGTCTTGGAGTCTTTTGCGCTAACATGTTTTGCTCTTTGTAATGTCGAAAAACTAAGATTTTGCGATACAATATAGTGTATTATTATAGTTTCTTTTCCTGTTGGTTGTAGCTCGTCAGTTTGATTAGTAATGAAAATATTAGGTTGTCGTTGATATTCATTTCGACTTAAGGAAACTTATAGGTAATTGAACTACTTGTGAGATTGTTCTCAGACATCTTATCAATAAAATGTACTGAAAAAGTGGGCATAAATTTTTCTTGTTAGAATACAAAACGTGATGGTGATCTGTATTAGTCCACATGATGCTTAGACCACATTGCACCTTCTTAATATCATAACTTTATACAAAGATAAATAAAAAATCAATTTGGTGTTAAGATATGAACTCCCATTCTTTACCTTTAAAGTTACTTTAAACAATTGTTTATATGTTATTGAATTTTCAGTGGCTTAATATTATCAATGACAACGTTAATCTTTTAAATTCATGAAAAAAGAAAGTGTCTAAATATGCCAAAAATGATTCCGAAAATGTTAGAACTTATGGACGGATGCATACAGAATAGCCTCCCAGGTGTCATGTTAATTCGTCCGAGTAGTATATAATCTATCATAAAGAAATAAAAGCTTATTTTTTTGAGTTAAGGTATCCATGACCTAAATGTTTTTAATTCTGCAAGATGAACAAGCAAACACAAAAAACAGTTGATTGTGTACACAAAATTTTTAATTATTTCAAAATTGTAATTGTAAAATTAAATAAATAAAGAAAACAATATTCATCAATAATATGTTATACTTTCAACCAATCATTTGTTTTCAAATCCCTTTTTATTTTGCTTTTATTATATTTTTATACTAAATAATGAATAATCATAACATTTGTTTTTGGAAACAGTAAAAACAAATGTTATCATTAAGTGAAAGTTATACAATCATTACCTTGCTATCAATTAATGAATAATATTTAAAAAGAAAACAAGCATAAAAATTTTTTTTACTAAAACATGCGCGCATGGCCTGGCGGCTAGCGTAGAACGCAAACGATCTATGCAGCTGAGCCAAACGGGCACGGTCGGGTGTGAGATAGGTGACCGCTAGTGGCAAAAAAATTCATGCGCGTTTCCGTGCTTCGGAGGGCACGTTAAGCCGTCGGTCCCGGTTGTTGTCGATAGATAACAGTCGTTAAACCTAGTCGGAGGCCTTATGGGCGGTTTGAAAACATCCGACAGCGGGTTGGCCACTAACCCGCATCTCCACCAACCCACGTTGGAGCAGCGTGGTGGAGTAAGCTCCAGGCCTCCCCAATAATGGGGAGAGACCAGTGCCCAGCAGTGGGACGCAAAAAGGGTTGCAGCCAGCCAAACAAAAAACAGAAAATATTTGGAGAAAATAGATTCTGTGAAGATGGACTCTTAGAGCATTAGATTTTATTGTAAAACTTAGCATCCAAGTTTAGTTACCAATGAATAGAAAGATTTGCATGAATAAAAAAAAATACCATAAGATGCAAAGTTTTTAAGATAATGTATACAACAGGTGCCTTATTGCTTCTTATTGCTATTTTTCAGACATTCTAAAGAGTAGGAGAGTAAGATAAATTCAATGTTCATACGGATATATATTAAATTCCAAATTCTGATTATAAGTGTTCTTATAAAACTGGCAGATGTCGGGAGGTCACAAGCACCGCTACAAGAATGCGGCTCTGAGCGCAGATGAACTGCGCCGCCGCAGAGAAGAAGAGGGTGTGCAGCTGCGAAAACAAAAGCGGGAGCAGCAACTATTTAAGCGCAGAAATGTCAACTTACCTGCCCCTAATGCACCTGACATTGCTTTGCAGGTCAGATGTATTTTTAACATGCTTTTGTTAGCTTCACTTGTATGACTGTATGTATGTTTATTTGTAACGGACTCCTTTAAGACTGTATTTTGACCCACTTTCAATGAACAGATTTAATTCAAACTTTGTATACTTATCAAGAATTGGTGGCAATACAATAATTCAATAAGATTATCTCATTATCCTGATTAAATAAACTAAAAATAAAAAAATAAATATAGTTGAAAAACAAAAAAAAAAAAAAAACATTAAAACATATTTGTGCAAATAAAAGTCTGTCTTTGTCATGCTTTTAAAGCACACGAAACTAAAATATTAAAAATAATCTTCAATATAAGTAGAAAATAATAATGAAATACTAGTATTATTTTGAAAAAAGCATGGGTTGCCTGATATATGAAAAATATGGCACAAAGTGCACCAGACCTATTTTAAGTTTTTTAAACTAAAAATAATGTTGAATTTTTAATTATTTAAGATCATTCACAGAGGGCTTTACTAACTTTAGGATTCACCAGGTGGGCTCAGAGCAGTTGGTGCAGACAGATTTTTTCTCAGTTTGTATGTAAGATTTATGTTCCCAGTTTGGTTAATCTATTATAAAGATTTAATTCTATATACGTAACTAAAATAATAATAAGCTAATCACATTAAATTTGAAGTGTTTGGTTTTAAAACTGTAAAAAAATATGTTGCCACTAAATATTAAATCTTTCACATTTTATGTTTTCCTCATTTATTTTTATTTTGTTGATTTATCTGAACCTATTTATAGAAATATGTATATGTACTTAAACCGAGAAGTTTTATGCTTATCTCCTGTGTAAATAGACAGAAGCTATTTTTTAATTTTAGCTGTTGATAACTAAAGTACAAATTGTTTTACTTTCAGGAGGATATAAATATTTCGCCTTTGGATGACATTGCACCGTCAATGGTAGCTGCCCTTTATAGTGATAACCCTCAAGACCAGGTGTTGGCCACACAGAAGTTCAGAAAGCTTCTAAGTAGAGAACCTAATCCCCCTATAGATGAAGTGATACAGTCCGGAATAGTTCCTAAATTTGTTGAATTTCTAAGCGATACTTCTAATCCTACACTGCAGGTATGTTGTGTTTGGTTGTGTTACTAATATTACTATAGGAATCAGTAGTAGTATTACTTTATTAAGTAAAAGTATAGAAGTGTTGTGTAAAGAGCAATATTCAATTGTTTACAACACAGAACATAGTATTCTGTGGTTTACAAAATATCAGTAATTATCAGCAGGTTTCCTCTAGTATGTTTTTTGTGTATATAGATTCTAGAATATTAAAATATTTCATTTCAGTTTGAAGCAGCCTGGGCGCTTACGAATATAGCGTCAGGCTCATCAGAGCAGACAAGAATTGTTGTGGAATGTGGTGCTATACCTATCCTTGTTAGCCTTATCGCCGCACCTGGTAACAGTTCGGATGACGTTCGAGAACAGGTAATCACAAAGATATTATGATTTTACAATAATTTTTTTGTTGTAAGTTCACTTTACAGTTGTTTGAGTAGATCACATAATTATATAGCAATAGGAGGTTTACTTGTCATTTAGTATTTCCTACAAAACTACGATATTTCGAACTTTTTGACTTTAAATGAACAAAATTATGTTTTTTGTTTTGGTCTGTTTGGTTGGTTTGTTTGGTTTTGTGACATTCACGATTTTATTTTAAGCTGTCTGTCAGGTCATGTCATGCTATCTCAACTCGTTTTTTGGGTAACTGGCAGTCATTAAACAGGCTTTTCCGTTTTTTCTTTTAATGAACTCAAAATAGTAATACTTAAATCATCAAAAATATTTTCATGCTCATGGTAGTGAATTTTTTTTTCTACACTTACAGCAAGAACTTTTCTCCTCTCTACTCACGGCAGGCCAAGAGGGGACTGGTAGTAAAATTTAGAAACATTTAGGCCCTATTTCACCACCTCCAAGTAAAGTGTTGATTAGTTACCCCAAGTCCCAAGTAAAATTAATTGTCAGGTAAAAGCTATGAGTACAGGTTCGGAGATATAGAGCTTTGAAATGAATAAAATGAAAGAAAATATATTATTCAAAGCTCTATATTTCCGAAAGTATATCACTTTCGACATTTCATTATATAACACTTTCGTTTTATAATATTTTTCTCTGTCGATTGCCGCAAGTACCATCAGTGGCCGCCAACATTTCATGTCTCCATAGTGGAGCCCTTACGGGTGATCACCTTAAAATTTAGGTATGCTGGGCTTCATACAAATATGTTCTTAGCTCTTTGAAACTAAATGTCAATTTTGTGTGCGTGCAGGCGGTGTGGGCGCTGGGCAACGTGGCGGGTGACTCTGCGCGCTGCCGCGACATCGTGCTGGCCGCCGGCATCATGCCGCCGCTCGTCGAGTGAGTCTACTGTGTATTATCGGTGCTAATACAATAGGCATGATGACACTATTAAAGAATCAGAGAATAAATGGTTTTACAGAAAAACATATGCTAAAAAAGTTCTAAAATGTGATCCCGGTTTAATATAAACATTAAGATTAATAAGATTTTCAATAAAATAAAAGTATTAAATACAGCAATCGGCCATGTTATCTGAAACGCCTATCAAAAGGAATGACGTCACGACTCAGTTAAGGTCATCGTGTTGCTTGAAGTTTGACGAGCAAGCCGACGCCATGACACCTACGAGCGTTTTCGCGCTTAATTCAAATTACATAGCAGAAAATACATTAATTTACGTTAAGAGTTGCGTTTATTGCTGAAATAAACTTTTTTTCGAAACTAGGAGATGTGTACCTACAATAAGGAAAGGTATTTAAAAATCTGTCATCATGCTTATTACTTCAAATGCTTTCTTATTGTTTGGTGTACGGATGTTTAGAAAATACTTTTAAAATTAAGAATCAGAGGATTTTTTAGATTGTCTCCGATCAACAAAGATAAGACAAGTTTACGTACCGGTACGAGGGCCATGCGATATCCTGACATAGTTCACGTACACATGCAGCGTGTGTAAGCACGTTGTGTTTTTATGTAGTAGACGCAACATTCCGCGCGGGCGGTTTGTAGGGGCCTGAGGGCTGATCCAATAGTGGGCTGATTTTGTTTACCTGAAAGAAATTATTTCAATCAAAGTAAATGGAATATTTTCTTTCAGAATTAGAAAATCAGGGGGCTGGTAATGGCATCGCATCTGTGTATATTGCCAATGTCAGGTGACCATTTGTACCCAGTTTTTCTGAAAAACATGTTTGATGAAGACACCTGCACCTACGTTCAGTTTTTTTTAATTTATTTCTTTCATCAGTGTAGGTACATTCAAAATTACAAAAGTCTGCCAAACTGTGAGACAGTTTGTTGGCAGCGTTCCCGTGGATACGGACAGTATAATAATATATTATCACTTAAAAATGTATTTTTAATTTTAAATATATTATTCAGAAGTGTTTCAAAGTTTAAAACTCTTAGAACCCTTTGTCCTTCATTAGGTTGGTAACAGGAGATAAATGAAAACAAGAAGTTAATGTATTTGTTTTCTTTGCAGGATTTTAAATAAGTACACAAGGCTATCTATGACCAAAAACGCCGTGTGGACATTGTCAAATTTGTGCAGAGGCAAAAACCCTCCCACGAATTTTGAAGCTGTTGCAATAGGTAAAACAATTTATTGAACAAGAATTCTTACATAGTTATCGCTAGATAATAATGTGCCATGGAACTTTAGTTCCAGATTTACGGCTTATGGTTTTAAATGCATGCATGCTTACAAAGAATTAGACCACTCATTATGTCAAATTGAGTTAGAGGTGGTACAACTAGCAGGTTCGATTGAGGAAGTACCAAATATATTTATTATTATATAAGCTTTTTTTTGTCAAAATACGGACTAAAAAGTAAAAAATAAGAAGAAAAGGTATTTTACTGTAAAAGAAGCGTGTTTTTTAGTTTTTTAAACTACATTTTTAATTTATTTTATTTTTACCTTTTTAGTTGGATTTTTTTTTCATATTATTGCATTGTCATCGGCCCTTAATCCCTGTGCAAATTTTCAAGTTGATCAGATACTTAGAAGTAGGTGAAAATGAAGTGAAAAGACTCCGTTACATATATACATACATACAGGTCAAATGAAATGAAATGAAATGAAATGAAATGAAATGAAATGAAATGAAATGAAATATTCTTTATTCACTGTACGGTTCATTTACAAACTCTTAGTGAACGTTATTTTTTTTGTTCTGTCTGCTCTGGGTGCGCTTAGGCAATGCTGAGCTGAAGAAAAGAGCAGACGGAGAAAAACTTCAGCCCTGTTTTAAAATATGAGGTATACAATAATAAGCTTTCTTACAGAGTAGCTATGGGCAGATAAGGAACATACGTGACAGCTAGGGCTTGAGCTCCGGAATTCCGGAATTCGCATAATTCCGGAATTCCGGTAGAATCCAATATCGTTTCCAATTCCGGAATTGGCGAGACCAATATCGAAATTTCGATATTGAAAAAAAAATATTTTATCACTAAGGACATATCGGACTGTGATCACGCGATCTGCGTGCTCATAACACAAAGCGCGTTAAAAACACTAAAGAGCGGAACCAAGGCACTAAAGTGTTCTCAAGGGATTTGAGTATTGGGCAAAGCCAGTTGACAAGATTGAAGACGGAGTCTGGCACTATAGTTTCGTCTAAGCCGGAAGTTCAGAGAGAAATTGAGAGGTACTACGGACGGTTGTACAGCTCCTCAAAAGCTCCCATTACCAATGTGGTGAACGATAAGAGAGCCAAATTGACCCGACACTATACCGAAGATATTCCGAAATACAGCCTGTACGAAATTAATAGGGTGACAGAGCCCTTTTAAAGAACTATAGACCCATCGCGCTTCTGTGCCACGTCTATAAGCTGTTTTCAAGGGTTCTTACTTATCTGGATTCCGCCGGATTCCGAAAAGGCTATAGTACCATGGACCACATACACACGCTGCGACTGGTTATACAAAAGACCGAGGAGTATAATCTGCCGCTATGTATTGCGTATGTGGACTATGAGAAAGCCTTCGATTCTATCGAGCCGGAGTCTCTCCAGCGATGTCAGATTGACTATCGGTACATCGAGGTGTTGAAGTGTTTATACAAAGCCGCAACCATGACAGTCCGAGTCCACGACGGAAGCAGTGGACCTATTCCACTGCAGCGCGAAGTACGAAAAGGGGATGTTATATCACCGAAACTATTTACCGCTGCACTGGAAGACGTGTTCAAGCTGATGGAGTGGAACGGGCCATTATAATATGTACGTACCTAATAATATGAAATTTTGTATTGTAATAGTGAATGAAATTTATAATTGTAATAATTTTGCTAAACTCCCAACTACACGTATTTGCATTCCTGTTATGGCAGAGTATACTGGATTTTTTGTAAACCCCAACATCTATGACCATTAAGGTTATGTACTGTACTCTTGCAAACAAACGATTTATTATTATTATTATTAAGATGAACATGGACACGACAAAGATCATGTCTAATGTCCATGTCACACCCATACCGGTCGTTGTTGAGGGCGCTACTCTCGAAGTTGTCGACGAGTACATCTACCTGGGACAAGCGATCCGTATGGGTAAGTCCAGCTTCAAGAGAGAGGTAATTAGTAGAACTCGGTTGGGCAGCGTTCGGGAAATTACAACGTGTCTTCTCGTCCAGAATACATCAGTGCTTGAAGTCGAAAGTTTTCGAGCAGTGTGTGTTGCCAGTGATGACCTACGGCGCTGAGACGTGGTCCTTTACAGTTAGCCTTTTCCATAAGCTCAGGGTTGCCCAGCGACCGATGGAGACGGCTATGCTTGGTATTTCTCTACGCGACAGAATGAAATATAAAATCCGTAGAAGAACGAAGGTTACCGACATAGCTCTCAAAATCTGCAAGCTGAAGTGGCAGGCCTATAGTAAGGAGGACCGACAACCGATGGGGAAGAAAGGTCCTCGAATGGCGACCACGTCTCGGCAAAAGGAGTACAGGCCACCCTCCAACCAGGTGGACTGATGACCTGAAGAAGACATCAAGTAGTCGCTGGATTCAGAAGGCCCAGGACCGGGAGGAGTAGCGAACGTTATGGGAGGCCTATATCCAGCAATGGACTATAAAAGGCTGATGGATGGATGGATGGATAGATGAATGGAAGGACATATCGCGATAAAAAAATCTATCCTTAATAAATTATCATAAACATTCAAAATTTTAGTATCAGAATATTATAAATCTCTTTTTACAATATCATCCTTTTGCCCATCTACTTCTAAACCTTAAAAAAATCGTGAAATATATTGTCTATATTATCTCCAGAATCTAATCTCTCCTATTCAGTACTTAGGCTTTATAGTACCTACAATTGAATTCAAAATCTTGGTTTTTTCTTTTTGGCAGTCTTAAGTTTGTGGGCTTGATCTAGACTTTTTTTAATTTAAACATCTTCTACCGCAGTACCGCGGCACACTTTGTCTGCCTTTAGTGCTTGCATACCATTTAATTTTTCAGTGTAACAGACTATTAAATTCTTATAGGTAGCATTTTTTTGTAACAAAATGTGAGAGCATAGTCAAAATAACTAAGAAATGAATTTTGTTGTAACACCAACAGTAGACATGCATGTCATCTTTTAGGTTTCAGACTGTTTTTGGAACTAATAATAGACATTCTTTTTTTTTAGAAATAACTAATGGGACTAAGAAAACAATCTATTGTTTTCTTCAGAAATGATCCAATGTTTCCAATGAAATAAAAATAAAAGAGAAATTTTATAACAAAAAGGATAAAATGATACCTGAGAGTTTGAAGTATCCTTCACTAAAACAATATGAAATGGCAGCATATATGTATTTTTCTGTCACATTGTAAATAACAAATGTTTGTATTGTAACTTTTACAGGGGAACTGCATTGTATTCTTGCTTTGTCTTGAAACCGATGATGTTAGAAGTCTCTTGTCATCAAAATAATTGGCATATAAACAAGAACATTCTTATTATTTGAGTTTTTTCGAAAGTGTCACCCTTTGGTTACCTGTCGGGCATTGGTGCTTTTACCTTATTATATTTTGGCAATTTTTTTACACTTATAGTCTTCTTAGAGTCAATTTCGACTTTTATGTATCACTATTTTGTACAAAAAGACACTTGAGTTCCGGAATTCCGGAATTGAAATATTGAATATCGAAACCCAATTCCGGAATTGAAAAAGCGTCCGATATTCAAGCCCTAGTGACAGCTACCGCATGTGTCAATGTCGACCCACAGCCATCTGTTAACATTGGCAGTTTGATTGATTTAAATCTATTACATCAGTTATAGAAACAGCCTTGTGGGAATACAGCTCAATCCCAAGCTTTTTTATCAATTAAATAGTCCTTAAGATCGTAATAAGCCTTGCGGCACAGGACTTGTTTGACTTTCTTTTTAAATCTGTGTAAAGGAAGGGATTGAACACTTTCCGGGATTTTATTATATATTCTGATCGACATCCCGATAAAAGAGTGGCTCTTTTTGCGGAGCCTACACTTAGGGAATGCAAGTTTGTGGCCATTCCTTGTCGAAACACAGTTCGAACTATGTAAATCCAAAAAAGTCATAAATTCGTGTTTATTTTTACGAACATACATTATATTTTCATAAATATATTGCGATGCAAATGTTAGTATATTCGTTTCCTTAAATTTTTCTCTCAGAGACTCTCTAGAATTTAATTTATAAAGTTAAGCTAATAAAAGCGTGTTAATATAATAATATGCAAACATTTAATTGCAGGTATACCAGTATTAGCCCGGCTGCTGCACCACAGCGACTGCGACGTGCTGACGGACGCGAGCTGGGCGCTCTCGTACCTGTCGGACGGGCCCAACGAGAAGATACAGGCGGTCATCGACGCCGGCGTCTGCAGGCGGCTCGTGGAGCTTCTGATGTGAGTGTCATGTGGTTTAAGGGTTTATCATCAGTCATCAACCCGCATTGGAGCAGCGTGGTGGAGTCAGCCAGGCCTCCCCAATAATGTGAAGAGACCCGTGCTCAACAGTGGGACGCAAAAAGGGTAGCAGCCATCAATGGTGCACTGCTGGAAATAGACCTCCTCTAACATTTGCCACTACGTCCGGTCCTCACAAAAGTGTATAGAGGGTGAAAAACATAATAATTGCTTTCTAGCTATCCTGCTTCTCCAGGATTCACTAAAACTAGCCTTTCTACATACGGCTTCTTTATCTTATGTTTAAACATCACAGTGATATTGTTCCAGGCACAGTAAACACGGCGTGGTATCTGCGGCTCTCCGCGCTGTCGGCAACATCGTGACCGGCAACGACGCGCAGACGCAGGCCGTGCTCAACTGCGCGCCGCTACCCAGCCTGCACGCCCTGCTGCGCGCGTCGCACGAGCCGCTGCGCAAGGAGGCCTGCTGGACCCTCTCCAACATCACCGCGGGGAACGCCGCGCAGATACAGGTGAGCTGCGCGTGTACAGTGAGGCTGTACAACTGCGCGCCGCTGCCCAGCCTGCACGCCCTGCTGCGCGCGTCGCACGAGCCGCTGCGCAAGGAGGCCTGCTGGACCCTCTCCAACATCACCGCGGGGAACGCCGCGCAGATACAGGTGAGCTGCGCGTGTACAGTGAGGCTGTACAACTGCGCGCCGCTGCCCAGCCTGCACGCCCTGCTGCGCGCGTCGCACGAGCCGCTGCGCAAGGAGGCCTGCTGGACCCTCTCCAACATCACCGCGGGGAACGCCGCGCAGATACAGGTGAGCTGCGCGTGTACAGTGAGGCTGTACAACTGCGCGCCGCTGCCCAGCCTGCACGCCCTGCTGCGCGCGTCGCACGAGCCGCTGCGCAAGGAGGCCTGCTGGACCCTCTCCAACATCACCGCGGGGAACGCCGCGCAG
Organism: Pyrgus malvae; assembly: GCA_911387765.1. Taxonomy (NCBI): domain Eukaryota; kingdom Metazoa; phylum Arthropoda; class Insecta; order Lepidoptera; family Hesperiidae; genus Pyrgus; species Pyrgus malvae. Next base: position 26,499,156 of record OU426950.1, on the reverse strand, counting down.
ATACAGGTGAGCTGCGCGTGTACAGTGAGGCTGTACAACTGCGCGCCGCTGCCCAGCCTGCACGCCCTGCTGCGCGCGTCGCACGAGCCGCTGCGCAAGGAGGCCTGCTGGACCCTCTCCAACATCACCGCGGGGAACGCCGCGCAGATACAGGTGAGCTGCGCGTGTACAGTGAGGCTGTACAACTGCGCGCCGCTGCCCAGCCTGCACGCCCTGCTGCGCGCGTCGCACGAGCCGCTGCGCAAGGAGGCCTGCTGGACCCTCTCCAACATCACCGCGGGGAACGCCGCGCAGATACAGGTGAGCTGCGCGTGTACAGTGAGGCTGTACAACTGCGCGCCGCTGCCCAGCCTGCACGCCCTGCTGCGCGCGTCGCACGAGCCGCTGCGCAAGGAGGCCTGCTGGACCCTCTCCAACATCACCGCGGGGAACGCCGCGCAGATACAGGTGAGCTGCGCGTGTACAGTGAGGCTGTACAACTGCGCGCCGCTGCCCAGCCTGCACGCCCTGCTGCGCGCGTCGCACGAGCCGCTGCGCAAGGAGGCCTGCTGGACCCTCTCCAACATCACCGCGGGGAACGCCGCGCAGATACAGGTGAGCTGCGCGTGTACAGTGAGGCTGTACAACTGCGCGCCGCTGCCCAGCCTGCACGCCCTGCTGCGCGCGTCGCACGAGCCGCTGCGCAAGGAGGCCTGCTGGACCCTCTCCAACATCACCGCGGGGAACGCCGCGCAGATACAGGTGAGCTGCGCGTGTACAGTGAGGCTGTACAACTGCGCGCCGCTGCCCAGCCTGCACGCCCTGCTGCGCGCGTCGCACGAGCCGCTGCGCAAGGAGGCCTGCTGGACCCTCTCCAACATCACCGCGGGGAACGCCGCGCAGATACAGGTGAGCTGCGCGTGTACAGTGAGGCTGTACAACTGCGCGCCGCTGCCCAGCCTGCACGCCCTGCTGCGCGCGTCGCACGAGCCGCTGCGCAAGGAGGCCTGCTGGACCCTCTCCAACATCACCGCGGGGAACGCCGCGCAGATACAGGTGAGCTGCGCGTGTCCTATGCAATGATGCGCAGACGCAGGCCGTGCTCTACTGCCGCTGCCCAGCCTACAACAATAACTCCAAATTCCTACATGGGACACTAAGTACTCAAACAAAAGGGACTACAGGGTTGAGGAACAAACTCTTTACCCAGACCCACTCTTTACTCAGATTCATGAGGATCAATGCCTCATTGGTGATTTCACTCCGACGTTAGGCGATAGGCATTTTTCCCAAGGTTTGGTAACATTACGACCGTAATCCACCGGCCCCGCATTCGGCAAGTGGCCCTCATCAGAGGACTCAGCCAGCCGTACTGCCTGCACGCCACACAGATTGTCATAAGTGGTAATTTAGCATAATACTGCACGCTGAACAAAACAAGTTTGGACAGATGTTCCAATCTAATTTGGAATATTTCTGATCGATACAATATATAGTTTTTTTTCCTACACACTTGCACTTTTATTATTATTGGAGTGGAAGAATTTATAAAACTATAAAAAAGTAACCTTCTACATGACGGAATAGCAGTACCTTAAAAGTACATTAAACCTTCCTATAAGTGGACATTTCATCCATCCATTGCTCCCACGTTATCTGTGTCTTTGCTAGATCTATAGTAGTTTTGAACTACAGTATGACAGTGCTTACTATATCTTGCCTTATTTCTTAATTATCTTCAAATTAAAAAAAACCCCTCGGTGGCCTGCCTCTACGTTTGGGGAGGACTCCGGGATCTCCAGTGGAACGCACCGGTGTTCTCCACGCGCGGCTCCGGATGGGCCCATCTTCGGGAGAGCAAATATTGTGCTCTCCTGCACCTTCCGATGCTGACGGCGGCATGCGGACGCACACACCACACACTTCCCGGGGCCGCTGGCTGGATGGGTCGAGCTCTCTCTCTCACCGTCCGCAACCCTGGAAGCCCCCTTTTAGTCGCTTCTTACGATCAGGCAAGGAATACCGTAGCTCTATTCTTAATCCCGAAGCAGGGGACTAAACAAAGTAATGTACTACAGATATTACATATCCTACTAACACTACGAACTTTGGTAAGTAAAGTAATGTAAAACGAGTTGTTTCTTATGCAGATTATAATAATTATTTACATTGTTTGTTACAGGCTGTCATAGATGCAAACATAATCCCAACCTTAATAGAAATATTGAAACAAGCAGAGTTCAAAACAAGGAAAGAAGCTGCCTGGGCGATCACGAATGCTACTAGTGGAGGGACGCATGCGCAGATTGCGTAAGTGACATTCATTGTTTTTTTCAAATATACAAACATTGAACTAGTTCTTTCTTAGTTGATAATTTTGATAAAAATGATATAAATTATCCAATAAATAAATATTCATGAAATAAAAATGATAAGGATAATGTGATGTGTGACTGGCAGAGAATGCCATTAGGTGTTAAGTCTTACCCTGTAACCCTTAGTTTAAGGTGCTACAAATGATAAATACATAAATAATATTGGATTGACATATGACTTAAACGATTATAATGTGGCTTGATTCCAACGAAACTGGCAGATTTTAATCAAAATGTTTTATTTGATAGTGGAAATATGAACAGATGGATGATGCCATTATTGAAAGAAAAAATATACATGCTTCCACATTGTTGTATGATATAACCATTGACAACCCGTATGATGTAAAGGTTACCATGCCAGGCGGCCTTCACAGGTACTGGGTTCAACTCCCCGGAGGATGTTGGAATGATGACTTTCAAAGTCTTTTCTCTGTCTGGGTGTTTGTAAGTCTGTCTTGTGTGTGCTCAGCTCATTATACTCATTGTGTTCATTGTATTTTACGACACAGTGAATATTAGCGTGAGGCTATGAGTGTGTACCTTTATTTATATTTTACTAGCGGCCGCCCGAGACTTCGTCTGACTGGACTTTATAAAAGTAGCCTAAGTTACTCCTTATTACATCAGCTACCTGCCAGTGAAAGTTCCGTCAAAATCGGTCCAGCCCGTTCAGAGATTAGCTTGAACAGACATACACACACCAACTCAGAAGTTTTTGTGGGCTCATGCACAACACTTTGCTGAAGATCATGACATGATCAAACAATTACAAAGTTTACGGTTCTATAAAGGACATTCAGACAAACATTTATTTTTATATATTATATAGAATACTAGCTGACAAACGTTATCTTAAACTTAACTGAATATTGAATTCGAATTAGTATATTGATAAAAAAAAAATTAAACACAGAGTTTATTATTCTAATGACCGAAGCATCTGTTTCATAGAATAGAATAGAATAAGTTTGGATGGGCGGGCGCGCAATTATGACCCAAGCCCACTGTTGGGAAAGTTAACACTCCCAATTAGGTACCAGCATAATGCCAGTACAATGTTAATCAAAAGATTACTCACCGGAATTCTTGAATCGAAGCCACCTCTCCTATATACAGTCACAGGATCCTGGACGTTCTTCCAGACTGCAGTCTGCCGCTTCAAGGTTCCGCTTGTAATCTTGATGGGTTTTAGATTAGTACTTAAGAATATTGTCGAACATAACCAAAGAACGTTAGTCGACGTGAGTACCGTACGTATGCAACCGCGCCGCCATACTGACAGGCGCAGATAATATTCCATTTTTATTTTTTTCTAATCATAGACAAGAGGCCTATGCATTTCTTCTCCTTCATCCAATATGAAAGGAGTTCGGTAAACTGCGAATCAGAAACCGATAAGCACTCCCGAAAACATTATGCTGGCAAGCTAGCAATAATTGAGAGTGTTTTATATAGATATTAAACCTATGAAAAATGAAAGTAACATTATAATAACAAATCGCCTAACCATGCTCCCCCGCCTTGGAAGTTTTGGAGAAAACTTTCAAAGAGAAAGAAAACTGAAGATCATAAGTATATGTAATTTAAGAGTATTAAAAGCAATGGAGAAGTCTCATGGTCAAGCTTGAAGCACGTAACTTCGGTATATTAATTTAATTTTAAAAGCTACAATAGAAAATATTTAAAGAATACGGTTATATTAATACCTATTACTTATCTAATAAACTATTATCTTAATTATCTCAAAAGTTATTGATTAGGTATTGGATATAGTTTTACAACAGGACGTTTAAACATACCAAATTTGGTTTTAACTGTTGCAACGCGAATTATTCCATCCGAACCAGGATGAATTTCTGTAATAATACCTAGTGGCCAAGCTAATGGAGGAGAATCGTCCTGTCCCACGAGTACGACAGTACCGATCCGAACTGGATGGTCCGGAGTAGACCATTTCTGCCTAACTTGCAGCGTATGCAGATACTCTAGACGCCATTTTTTCCAAAAGGATTGAACCATACTATCCAGCAACTGTTTACGCTCGACCAAACTAATTCGCGTGTCTGTTAGGTCCGCTGCAGGTAAATACTGCAGTGGCGTGGACATTAAAAAATGAGCCGGTGTTATTACTTCAGGATGAGGGTCGGAAGACATTACTGTGAGTGGCCGCGAGTTCAAAATGCACTCGATCTGCACTAGCACCGTCTGTAATTCCTCATACGTAAGTATTTGGGCTCCTATAACCCTATAAAGATGAGTCTTTAAACTTTTAATGTTGGATTCCCACATACCTCCAAAGTGAGGTGCGCGGGGTGGAATCATTTTCCACTCAATACGACGACTAGTTAAATCTTTCCCTAAAGCGGTATGGAACTCTGATTTCATAAGAAATTTATAAAGATCGTCTAAGTGGGCCTTTGCACCAATGAAATTCGTTCCATTATCAGAGTATAAACACGATACAGGACCACGTCTCGATATAAAGCGGCTGAAGGCAGCTAAAAATGCGTTAGAAGTCAAGTCAGAGACAAGCTCAATGTGAATTGCCTTTGTTACCAGACAGACGAAAAGGCAGATATATGCCTTCTGGGAGCGTTGACCTCTACGCCGAGTAAGAGTAATTTTAATAGGGCCTGCATAGTCAACTCCAGTGTGAACGAAGGCTTTCGCTTCCGTCACGCGACAATAAGGAAGATCAGCCATTTTAGGCGTCGGATGTGAAGGACGTACACGAAAACAAGAAATACATTTACGCACGTTAGCCCTTACGACAGTTCTGGCATCTAATATCCAATATCGCTGTCTTAAAATGGACATAAGAAGTCCCGGGCCGGTATGACAATTAATAACATGATAATGGTTTATTATTAAATCTACTACCCGATCGTGTTTGGGGAGTAAAACGGGATGCTTTACCTCGAAGGGTAAATTTGCCTTAGACAAGCGTCCTTCAATACGCAAAATGCTATGTTCATCAAGAAACACGCACAAATTTTTTAATTTATTACAAGGGGATTTGCCATTTTTAAGGGCAATTATATCATTTGAAAAATGCAATTTTTGAACAGCAGAAATAACATATCTTTCTGCAACCATCAGGTTATGAACAGCTCCAGACGAACGATTTATCTTTTTTATAAATTTTAGGACATAGACTACAATACGCAACAGTTTATCCCATGAAGACACACGTTCAAATAATAAAGTAAAGACTGAATGTTCCGAATGAACAGTCGCTGTAAAAACCTTTGTCTTGTGCTCGGGTATTTTTTCAGCATTAGTAGGACCGAAAGTTTTCACCGGCCATTCAGAAACTGGCGTTCGCATCCACGTTGGCCCCTTCCACCATAAATCATGTGAGATAAGCTGCGAAGGTAGCATACCACGCGATAAACAATCACTAGGGTTGTCGCTACCTGCGACGTGATAGAAGTTTTCGGGCGGAAGGTTTTCATGACACTGAGCAACGCGGTTACTAACGAACACCGACCAACGATGCGGTGACGAATGTATCCAAGATAACGCGATAGTCGAATCCGAAAAGGCATATGTTCCTGCAATAGGAATACGCGAGCGGTAAGTATCATGAACAGTTTTGATTAATTTAGACATAAGTACCGCTGCGCACAGCTCCAAACGAGCAAGTGTCGTAATTTTGGTGGGTGAAACCTTTGATTTCGCACACAGCAATCTACAAGTGATATCTCCGTTTGAAGCGGTGGTGTGTAAGTATATGACACAGCCATAACCTTTCATACTGGCGTCACAAAAGGCGACAACCAGAACGGTACTGTTGCTCAAAACACCACTGTGACGTGGAATTTTTAGAGTGGATAATAAAGAAAACTCTTGCATGAGATCAGAAAACCTTTTAATAACGTTTTCTGGAGGTGTATCATCCCAACCAATATTACATAGCCACAATTCTTTAATAAGTAATTTGGCATATAATATGACAGGAGCTACCAAGCCTAGGACGTCAAACAAGCGGGCGACTATGGAGAGTATGGTCCGCTTCGTACACTTCTCCTGGACATAAGAAGTCTTGAAAAAGAAGTTGTCGTCGGCTGGTTGCCAAGAGAGGCCTAACACCTTAGTGGCATTGTTAGAGCCCTCAGAAAAGTTTATTGAGTCGCGAAGAGACTCAGGTACATTTTTAAGTAAAACTAAAGAATTACTCGTCCACTTAAGTAATTCAAAAGCCCCGGCCTTAAACAACGAGATCAATTCTCTAGAAAGGCGGACGGCGATGACGTCATCAGGCACACTATGAACTAAATCGTCCATATATAAATTACTTTCTGCTACTTGTGCAGCTTCACCAAAGTGTGGCCTCATGTCCTCAGCTAACTGGCGAACAGTTCGCATGGCTATGTAAGGACTGGATTTCAACCCGAATGGAAGGCGATTAAATTGAAAAGTTCTAATACTTTCATTATTATTAAATCGAAACAATATTCTAAGATATTTATGATGCTCTGGAAGTACACCAATTTGCAAATACATCTGCTTTATGTCAGCAGTCATAGCTACGGGAAACAATCGGAAATTTAATAATAACAAAAACAAATCGGCCTGCAAGTTAGGTCCTGTATGCAGGACGTCATTAAGTGACAACCCTGTATGAGTTTTGGCGCTCGCGTCGAGTACAATACGAGGCAGTGGCTTGTCCGCCCGGGTGACAGCATGGTGAGGAATATAATATCCCTCATCCGCAAGATCGCATTCATTGACCTCAGACAGGTAACCGCTTTCTATATAGTCGCTAATTACTTTATTGTAATTTAAACGTAAGTCCGGCGACTGTTTAAATCTGCGCTCCAAAGACATAAGTCGGCGCAAGGCGCCAGAACGCGAGTTACCAAGGTCACTCGGATTCTTACAGAAGGGCAAAGCAACACTGTACCTCCCATCGACCGCGCGAGTAACCGACGATAAATAAATATTTTCACATTCGGTCTCATCCGGGCTTAAATATTTTATGTTCGGTATCTCTTCGATCTGCCAAAAATTTTGCATTAAATCGTTAAGAGCAATGGCAGATAACGAAGATGGTACAGCGACATTGCTGGGGTAATCACCCATTAAAATGTAACCGAATGCAGTCGACAAAGCGGGTGGCAACTTTGTCCCCGATTCGATTCTGTCACCTAAATAAATATATGGAAACAATTGTGCACCTAACACGACATCAATATTGCCAGGAACATTCCATGACAAATCAGCAAGGGGTATACCCTCTAGGTAGCCCATGTCACCCTTAGATATATAATGACTGGGCAGTTGATCTGTAATACAATCAACTACTAACGCGTATATGGAGTATTTATTATTTGGGTATACGCGGGACTCAATGTCCAAATATACGTAGCCCAGTATAGGACGCGAGGCTAAACCAATTCCTTTAATAAAAGAATTATTTAAAGGAATTATTGGCAATTTGAGTGCTTTACAACAATCAAGTGTAACTAAATTATTCTGTGAACCGTTATCAATTAAACATCTTACTATTACTTTCCCGTTATTATTATTTTTCGAACTTGCATAAACTTGAGCAGTCGACAGTAAAACTTGCATCTGCGGCTCCCCGAAAGACGCACGAGCCGCGTGGCGCTCACTGGCCATGTTCGCGTTTGCAGTAAACGAATTCGAACTCGGGCCACTCACAGGGCCACTACGCGTCGCACTAGTGGTCGACGACTCACCCTCATTAGATATACTATGCGATGTAGACGCAGAAGAACTGCATTTAGATTTTTTTACGTTTCTATTTTTAAAGTGTAAGAGGGTATGATGACGTTTTTGACATAGCTCGCATACAACAGCTGATTTACAGGACGTTACAGTATGTGTAATACCAAGACAATTCACACAGCCATTTTTCGACTTTATAAATTCAAATCGGGCCATTGGTGTATCTAAGTTTTTAAATTGAACACAATTATAAACAGAATGATCAGCGTTATTACAAAAGACACAGCGCCTAGAATGCGTTGCATGACTATTATTATTAGCAATGAATGACTTATGTACTGATCGCGATGGATACGTAGATGCTTTATTTATTTTCACTGCAGGGTCCGACGATCGATTCGAACTTGAATGATTTGTGTTTGAGCGTTCTAAAATTTTAACTCGATCTCGAATAAATAAATTTAACTTATCAAAGGAAGGCATTTCTTCGTTACGAACAGACGACTCAAAAGCCTGAATAGTATGCGAATCAATTTTTCTTAAAGCGCAATGTAAGAAAATGAAATCGGCAAGATCTTTGAAATTTAATTGTTTTAAAGCTAAAATCGAAGCTGAATATTTTTCAATGAATGAATCGAGACTGCCGGCTGTATCACTACAGCTCTTAGCATCCAAAATATTATTTAAGTAATGCGTTCCTAATGATCGCTTGTCTTGATATTTATTCACTAAATTATCCCATAAAATTTTATAAGTGTCGCCCGTAGGTACAATACCTGCGGTGACCTTCAGAGCGCCGTGTGTCAACTTACCCACTAAATATTGCACGCGCTGCGAGTCAGTCAGATCACTGTTGTTATGTATGTTAGATTTAAAAGATTCATAAAACTTCGGCCAATTCTCCATTTTCCCGTCAAAGTAAGGCAATTCAATCGGTGGCAATTTAATGTTACATTTTGACTGAAAATTATCATTAGAATCTTCACGTTTGGAGACATTTGATCGCAATGCTTGAACAATATAGTTCCTAACACGCTTTACTTTAAGGTATAAATCATCAAACGCATCCAAACATTGATAATCAATCTTAAATTTCGAATCCATCGATACTTGACGAATTTCGAATCCATCGACGTGTGACGTGAGAAAGCAAAGACGTGTACTATTAGCTCGTATTTTAAAATTAAATAAGTGTTGTAAAACAAACATTGTCGTGTGTAAATATACATTACTAAAGGATTTCATTAACTTTATTACCGGATTACAGTTTAAATGCAGTGAAAAACTCAGTGATTGGCTTAAAACTAACACAAATTTTAAAATTGAAAATTGTAAATAACAGAGTTTGTAATCAAATCAACTAAAAATATTAAAAATAAAGTGGGTAGAGCAAAATATTACTTCCTCACCTCCCACGCTTCTATAACGTGACCCATCGCGAACACGGCAAAATACGACGACTAATTTCGCACACTTTCTACAAGAGACGCTTGGTCGAGGCGGAACACGGACATACTGCGATCGGCAGACCCGAGGTTCAAATCTCATCATCGTGGTATATTTTTTCAAAGATTTTTTCATTTAAAGATTAATAATGGACAATTCAAATATCACTGTACGAAGACGCAGATCAAAATCATTCACAGAAACCACAAATTTTTCTGTTATTGTTGATGAAAACAATGTATCTAATGTTTCAAGCATATTTAACACATCAAGCCAGAGTTTACCAAATACATCTATAAATGACAATGAATTTATAAAGACTTTGCAAGAACGAATCAGTAACCAAACATTACAATTAGAATCGGCTAATATAGAAATTGAGACATTATCACTAGAAAATAGGGACCTAAAGAAAACCTTAGCTCAACAAGAAAAGACTTTAAAAATATTAACAAAAATGGGTATATCTGAGAGTTCTTTAAAAAATGCTCCATCGCCTGTTATAACTAAGGTAAAAAATACGATTTCTAAAAATACTTCGCCCATAACACAAAATTCAAACAGAAGCTACCAACATATCACACAAATTATTAATTTGGAAAAAACTATAAAAAAACTAGAAAAAGAATTAGAAGAAGCTAAAAGTTTAATAAAAAAGCTAAATGATACTATTATTACCATGGGACGTAATTCTGCTACTGTAAGTGACTTTACTATATTAAAAAATTCTACGGAACAAACAAAATCCATTAAGACCGTCTATATTCCAACACCTTGTCAAGAATCGTCATCCACACATAATTTTGTTTCACAAAGTTCTATGGCATATAACAATCCTTCTGCAACAGTATCTACCCTAAAACCAGGTCAAGAAACGGTAACAATAGAATGTCACGATCTAAAACCTATGGAAACAGACAAATGCAAACGAAAAATAGTAATAATTGCGGATCAACAAGGCAGAAGACTGCGTCACTACCTTCAGAATCTTGTAGGCGAAGAGTTCTTAGTCATGTGTCTGTGGAAGCCAGGAGCAAAAATTTGTGATCTTCTTTCCTCTTATAAACAAGATCTGTTATCACTTACGAACACAGATTATATTATTGTATTGGGAGGAGTGAACGATAAAAATCCAATCGAATTTAGATATAATTTTGAAATGTGGTTGAGTACTATAAAAAATACAAATGTACTTATCTGCGAAATCCCTTATAATAATCTATTAAATGTAAAAAAATTAAATTATGAACTAAAATTCATTTGCCACCGTAATAAAAATTCAGTGTTTGTTGCACTAGGTTTCGATCGTTATGTACCTCGAAAATCCTTCTATCCAATATTTATCAGCCGTTCTCTTTTAAAAGAGATACTTAGAAATGAGTATCATCAAAAATTAAGTAAATATAATTCAATGACCCCAAAAAAACTTTTATTAAATATGTCCATTCAGCGTTTTGATAAATGTACACAGACAGAATACTCAAATACTAATAGTGTAAGTTATAATAATAATATAGGTTCCTCAAATTCGACCCCAAATATTGATAAGAATAATGTAAATGAGCTTTTTCGCGTATAGTAATGTAACAATATTACATCAAAATATTAATGGGCTCTTGAGCAAGGCTGACTTATTGTTTGTTCACTTGAATGATCTGCTAAATACAAATCCTTCCATTGATATACTGTGTATAACAGAACATAACATGATTTTTACTGATACTGAACTCCTAAATATACCAACGTATCAATTAGCAACTTTTTATGCTAGAGACAGCCGAAATGGTGGATGTTGCATTATGTTGAAAAATGGCTATACTTATCGTGAATTGAATAGTATTAATAATTTGTCAATTTCTAATATTTTTGAATGCTGTGCTGTGGAACTTTTGGATCACCCGGTCGTTATCGTTTGTATTTATAGAAGTCCCAAGAATACCTGCCAACACTACCAATTATTCTTTAATAAACTAGAAATATTATTACACCTTATTTGTTACAAAACGAATAAAAAAACTATCATTTGTGGAGATTTTAACATTGACGTAAGCAAAACAAATAAATATTCTCTACAATTTATACATTTAACACATAGTTTTAACTTGAAAATAGAATTTGACAAGCCAACAAGAATTTGTAGTGCTACTTGTATTGATAATATTTTACACAACTTTGGCAGAAATAGAAAAAGCGCTATTGTAGATCTAGGCCTCTCTGACCATACGGCACAAATTTTAACAATTCCTATAAAAGCAGTTTGTACATTAAAATATTGGTATTCATGGCAGCGAGACTATTCTTTAGATAATCTATGTAAATTTAAAAATTGTATGGAATGTATAAAATTTACTAATATTTATGATTATACCACATGTAATGAGGCTTTTCATGCTTTTTATGAAGAATTTATGCTGTTCTACAATTTATGCTTCCCTATTATCCGAAAAAAAAATCTTGTAAACAAAAAGAAAAAGTGGATAACCAAAGGTATAAAACATTGCTGTAGACGTAAACGATATCTTTTATGGAAATACAGGATAAATCCTAATAACACTAACAAAATATCTCTCAAAGGTTATTCCTACAGACTGAAAAAGGTCATCAAACTAACACAAAGGGCACAAAATGATCACTTTATTCATCTAGCAACAAATAAGGCAAAAGCGACATGGAAAGTAGTGAACAGTTTCAAAAAAAGCATGCCTAAAGAGTATATAAAACAAATTAAAACCGACCAGGGACTTACAAATAAACCATGTGACATTGCGCAAGCTTTTAACGACTTTTATATTGACCAAGTCCATTCATTAAATGACGGAAATAACACGACATGTTTTAACACTTTGACATATAATAAATTTAATTCTTTCTTTTTTAAATATATTACACCTAATGACATTTTTTTTATAATAAAATCCTTGAAAAACACAAACAGTACTGGGAACGATGAAATATCGACTAAAGTAATTAAATACGTTGCTCATTTAATATCCCCCGTACTTAGTTACTTAGTAAATCTCTGCATAAAAGATGGAACATTCCCTGATATTTTGAAAACAACAATAATAAAACCACTTTTTAAAAAGGGAGATAGAGAGGATATGGGCTGCTATCGCCCAATTGCCTTAATTTCTGTAATGTCAAAAATTATAGAAAAGGTAATCTACAATAATCTTTACACGTATTTCGAGAAATTCAATATATTCGCTAAAGAACAGAAAGGCTTCCGCAAAAATATGTCAATAAATGTAGCAATTTACGATTTTTTGCACAGAGTGATTTTAAGTATGGATAAAAAGATGCCAGTAATAGGACTCTACATGGATATAACAAAAGCTTTCGATTTTGTGCAGCATGATTTACTTATAAATAAATTATATAAATACGGAATACGCGGTAAAACACTTGATTTGATAAAATCTTTTCTATCAGATAGAACACAGATAACACGAATATCACGCATATGTACAAGAACTAAAAATGAAATTATATATTCATCACATCCTCGTATACCTAAGTTTGGCGTTCCACAAGGAAGCGTACTGGGCCCTTTGCTGTTCTTAATTTATATTAATGACTTGCCTAATTGCATAAAATATCCCATGACTCTTTTTGCGGATGACAGTTCGGTTGTTTTTACTTGCAATGATATTAATAATTTTGAGTGTGAAATTAATGATAGTTTAAATACAATAATTAAATGGCTTCAATCAAATAACTTAATTATTAATTTGAAAAAGACCCAGTTCATGAATTTTCAACAACGGAAAAGTCTTGTAAACCAATTTGACATTAATTATAATGGAGAAATAGTGAAGGAGACTAAGTCGACTAAATTCTTGGGTCTTCATATCGATAATAATCTGAATTGGAAAACGCATGCAGAACATGTATGCAAAAAACTCAATCAATTTTCTTATGCCTTATATGTACTATCTAAAGTAGTAAACCAGCAATCGCTTCTAACTGTGTATCACAGTGTCGTATCTTCCATTTTACGTTATGGCATTATGTTTTGGGGAAACTGCTCTAAACGTGAAGATCTTTTCAAAGCTCAAAAAAAGTGTGTTCGCGCTATAGAAAGAATACCTAGCAATGAAAGCTGCAAACCACTATTTAAGAAGCACAAAATATTGACTTTGCCCTCCCTGTATATTTTAGAAGTTATGATATTTGTGAAAACCAACCCCGACCTATTCAATGACTATTTAAATAGTAAACGGCATAAAACAAAATTATCGGCCGTTCCATCTAAGACAGCGCTGCTTCGGAAAAGTGTTTTCGGTATGGCGCCAAAAATTTACAATAAAGTTCCGACTTCACTGCGAGAATTAGCCAGCATTCAAGAGTTTAAAAAAGAGTTCAAGTCTTTGTTAATGGATAAATGCTACTATTCAATTCATGAATTTTTATCTGACACATATATTTAATGCTTGATTATACTTGACATTGTATTAAATTGACATAGGTAATATTATTGAATTGAATTAATTTTTAATGTATCTGATTTAATTATTTCCTTATAAATGTAAAAATATGATGTACTTATAATATCTAATGATGATTGTTGCAAATTTTAAATTAATGGTGCATGAATTTTAAATTTTAAATTTGTATACCCAGAAGGGTTGAATATAGTGTACTGTGTAACATTGTAATTAATATGTAAGACCTTTTTGACCTATATTCACAAATAAATGGATTGAATTGAATTGAATTGAATTGAATTGAATTTCGTATATTTCATCGAGGTATGTTTCGAACTGAATACGCATTTCGTCGATGATTTCAGACTTAACCATGAAATTCTCATTGCTTCTAGACGAAAAATCAGAAATATTTGATGCTAATTTATATAATTCACTCATACGAGCGTATAATCGCTCCTTCTTGGCGGTAAGTCGAGCTAAATTATTGTGAGCGGTCGCCATCTTATTACTGTTGTAAAAAAGGTTATGCAAATATTATGCAATGTAATTTTTACTATAAATATGAATTTAAGGTTGCAAAAAACAGCTGGATATTATTAATCCAAGCTTAAATCCAAAATATTACGTAAAATGGGACAAAAAAATAACAGAAAACATACGTAGGTATGTTCAATTTGCGTATATTACGCAGAGAATTATTTATAATTAATTAAATTAAAGCTGGATGACATTCATCCGAGCTCTGAAGGACCAGAAAATGGATGGGCGGGCGCGCAATTATGACCCAAGCCCACTGTTGGGAAAGTTAACACTCCCAATTAGGTACCAGCATAATGCCAGTACAATGTTAATCAAAAGATTACTCACCGGAATTCTTGAATCGAAGCCACCTCTCCTATATACAGTCACAGGATCCTGGACGTTCTTCCAGACTGCAGTCTGCCGCTTCAAGGTTCCGCTTGTAATCTTGATGGGTTTTAGATTAGTACTTAAGAATATTGTCGAACATAACCAAAGAACGTTAGTCGACGTGAGTACCGTACGTATGCAACCGCGCCGCCATACTGACAGGCGCAGATAATATTCCATTTTTATTTTTTTCTAATCATAGACAAGAGGCCTATGCATTTCTTCTCCTTCATCCAATATGAAAGGAGTTCGGTAAACTGCGAATCAGAAACCGATAAGCACTCCCGAAAACATTATGCTGGCAAGCTAGCAATAATTGAGAGTGTTTTATATAGATATTAAACCTATGAAAAATGAAAGTAACATTATAATAACAAATCGCCTAACCAAAGTTTATTTGCAAAAATAGAAATACATGTAATTTTTCTTTCCTAAGAACGTTCTCCGGACAATAACAAACACAACAAAAAAACAATTAGCAAATTCGGTCCAGCCGTTCACGTGTGATGCCGTGACCAAGTTCATGAATACACGTATAGATTTGGCGGCAGGTACCTCGTGGAGCAGGGCTGCATCCCGCCGCTGTGCGACCTGCTGACGCTGACGGACGCCAAGACGGTGCAGGTGGCGCTCAACGGGCTGGAGAACATCCTGAAGGCGGGCCAGCAGCCCGACCAGCGCGACAACCCCTACGCCGCGCTCGTCGAGGAGTGCTTCGGTGAGGCCGCTCTGGGGTGCCGGACTCGACGCTGTCCGCTAATCTGTATTTAGTCAGTCATCAGTGAACCGTGATGGCTAGGCATTAGAAACTTTCACAGATGATGTATTTCTCTTGCTGCTATAACAAAAAATACTAAAAATAGAATAAATAGGTATTTAAGGGGGGCTCCCATACAATAAACGTGATTTTTTTAGATAATGGGCTGTTTCTCATGAACTGTAATGGCTACACATTAGATTTTTTTTACAGATGATGTATTGCTATTGCCGCTATAACAATAAATACTAAAAATAAAATAAAATAAACATTTAAGGGGGCTCCCATACAATTAACGTGATTTTAGATAATGGGGTGCATCTCGACGACCTGTATGACGCAATCGTTACCCTGCCGGACTGCCAATCTAGGGGTCCCGGGTTCAATTCCCGGCGAAACAGAAATTTGAATGATGAGTTTAAATTTCTGTTCTCGGTACGAGTGTTTGTGTTCCTGTCTTTGTATGTGCCCATGGAACCCACGACACAGGATATTCATTACCTTACTGTGGGGCTATGAATGTGTAACGTTCTTAAAAAAAATCTCATGAACTGTGATAGATAGACATTAGAAATTTCCACAGATGTATTTCTGTTGCCAATATAACAACAAATACTGAATACCATACGTGCGCGAGTCCGACTTGCACTTGGCCGGTTTTGCTTATGTAAGCAGATTGTATGTATTGTATTATTTTATTTTAGTAACTGGGTTAAGTGGTAATTTGTATCTCGCTAAAACAATCCGGTTAGACTTACATGAGGCGACCGTTGGCCACACATTGAACAGGCAAGACTTAGGTTTGCTTGAGGTTGTGTGTAGATGTCCATGGGCTGCAGTGACCACTTAACACCACGTGGTCTGCGTGCCCAACTGCTACTCCATTAAAAAAAACGATTAGTGGCTTGCCTTAACACTTAAAAAGCATTCCAGCATCTCCAGGGGAACCTACCGGTATCTTCGATGTTTTACAAAAAGGAACTGTCCCTATTTAACCTCGAAAGTCCTCTTTATAGTTACCTATTACGATCAGGCAGAGGTAACAGTAACCTTAATCTTAATCCAGGGCTATGCGTTATCTAAGATTCTGATCAATCATCAGCTACAGACACACAGCAGATGGCTATAGTTACCAACTGGTTACTATAGTAACGTGACTTGTTGACAGACTCTTAGAAAACACACACCGAGACAATGTGCACATGCGTATACCCCTTCAACCAACACGGAGCGTACAGTCGGTCGTTCTCTCTCGGCCCTTCCTCGTTTTCTCTCTACGCTAAATGCATTTTTAGACCAAAATCCTAAATGCTACTTTTTTGTGGATGAATGGACGGATATATCGTATATTGTTAATGTGTCAGATGTTCTGCGAGCGTGAATTATGAATGAGTTTGCCCGAATTATTGTAATCGATATTGTATCCGTGTTAGTTAATAAATAAACTAAAAGGTTCCTTTGTTTTCATTTCTATTTTCATTTTTTCAGGTCTCGACAAAATAGAGTTCCTTCAGTCACACGAAAATCTCGACATATATAAGAAGTCGTTTGAAATAATCGAGAACTACTTTGGTTCGGAGGGAGAGGATAGCAGACTGGCGCCCGAAGTGTCTTCCACCACAGACCAGTACGAGTTCAATACAGATCAGTCCGTGCCTATGGGCGGTTACCAGTTTTAAAGCCTGTGTACGCCTTCTTTTATTATTGATGTCCAGTGTGCAGTGAGTACTATACATTGCTTTTTACCATAGGCATGTCTAGAGATATTTTAAGGGGGGCTTGGCCTCCAGTAGTCTCAGGGAAGCTATTATTTAAAATAAGAAAATGAAATTGACTAAAAATGCATTTTCTTTGTCAACTGTAGCTTAAACATATATATATATATATAATTCTCTTGTAACAATGTTTGTTACCATACTCCTCTGAAACGGCTCGACTGATTCTCATGAAATTTTGTGTGCATATCGGGTAGGTCTGAGAAGCGGCTACTATCTATTTTTCATCCCCCTAAGTGATAAGGGTACCCACCCCAAACATTTAAACGCAGTACGGAGTTCGCGGAGTCAACTAGTTATTTTATAAATTGGTTCTTAATTTTGATACCTTATTACATATTTATTAGTAAAATTCTAGGGAGGATACTGCCCACCAGCCCTCTCTTCCTGTACCCATGCTTTTTACCTTTAAAATAAGATATTTTGACCAATTTTGTACTGTATAAAATACGATAGAAATATATAATCTAGTATAGCCTTTAATAAGTGTTGGTAATTTTGTAGTTATTACTTTTAATAAGGGTTAAGGGTTATCAATTTATATCTATGCTTGTAAGCCAGAGCAAATAATTTTATTTCAGATGCCTATGAGGAGAGGGTATAATCATCAGCTTTCGCGGAAAATATCTACACCAGAGTGTTATTATATTTTGCACTACACATGTAGAAGTGTAGAACCATTTTTATTAAGTCATCTTCGGAATTATTAACCTGAACCTCGCCTTTTTTGTTGTAGATAATGGCATATCTAGTTAATTTTTAATGTAATATATATTTTTTGTTGCTTTGTATGGCTGTCTTCGTTAGGGCAACATTGTATGTTGTTATGTGATAACACTTTTTTATTCTTTATAATGAATTAAAGATTGGTACCAAGTATTTTATGACTTTGAACTTGTCCACTACATTGACTAGTAGTTAGGGTCCTCTTTATAAAAAGCAAGACACATTAATTGTTTTTTTTTTTATAACATTTCATATACTAAGCCTCACTACACTTCACCCCACATATATGTAAATAGATAATAAAAGAGTTTAATACTGTAATTTACACATTTAATAACACTACGAGAAACAAACAACAACGCTCCGCCATTTTATGTATGCAACAAGCGTCCCTTGTTAAAAAAAAAGGTTCCTATAGCGTCATCCCGTAGTGTTGTGCCTTGCGCCTAACAACTTTTCGATGGCCAATACAAACATTATATTTATATGATACTATGCTGATTATATTATTGATAATTCTTAAAAAAAAATACAATATATATCATTGTCATAATTTGAAGTTAAGTATTTATTAATTCTTTTCAATTTTAGTTTTACAGTTTTACAATATTATGATCCGAAAGCATAAAAATATAGGTATAATAGGTCTGCAACCTATCAATCAATTTACACTGATCAATGAATGATTGAATGCAGACACGCTGCATTCCAGCGCTGGATCAATGTAAATATGTTTCAATCAAGTGTTTTAAAGTACAGCGTCCAGTGTCCAGTGCTGGATTGGAATAGATTCGTTCCTATTTTTCAATCCAGTGACCTCCCCCCGCACGCCTCGCACCCCGCGCCGGTGTCGCTGACACCGTGTAAACGCAACGGGCAGTCTCCGCCGCGTACTCGTATATTGACCACACTTCTGTTTGTCTGGTATGTATACAAGTTCGCCAAAAAAAAAAAAACTAAATCAATACAGGGTTTAGGTGTTTTGACATTTTTTAAAGAACTTTGCCTAAGTATTGCTTATCTATTTTCTCAAATTAGTCTTTAATTTAACCGTTTTTCCTCAAACAGTTCATTCGCATCGTGAAGCCATAGATTTAGATTTTTTTTCGCGTAATCAGTATTTTTTGACAGCATTTAATTGCCTGCGCTTTCCAAGACGCGGAATACCCATTTTTGCTGCAAACTTGTCACGAGTGTCTACTGGATTGAAAGTAAACAGCCTGATCCAGCAGCAATACCAATCCAGCGCTGGAATGCAACGACGCTGGATCCAGCCATTGGATTAATGCAAATCAGCCTTCTCCTTGACTGAATTGCTTACTTTGGTATTAGAGACGCGTCGATTTACTATTGTCATAACTTATTGTCGTTTGAAATGTTATTCTTTTTCGAAATTTTTACTTTAAAATTTCCATGAGATCATAGCTGCACTTACATACTATCTTACCTTAAAATCGTTTAATATTTTTTAATGTGATAAAAAGGGCTGTTCAATTCTGGGCTTCAAAATTATTTTTATGTAATAATAATACTTAAAACTGATTTTTTTTTGTAATTATCAATTCAAACGTCGACAAGTACTGTTGCATGAATGTACAAAAATCAATTAAAAATAATAACGTTATTTATTTTTCATGACGAAAACAATAAAGAATCTTGGGCACTTGAAAATACGATCAAAATACATAATTATGATAAATTATATTTATGTTTTGGTGTTGTTGAAGTCACAAGTATACTGCACATAATTTTTGATAAGTTTAGAATTACTTTGCAGCTAATATAACTTCTACTTTTCTCTCTTAAATGTGCAACGTCTATTAATTCTAGTATATTTTTAAACTATATTTGGCAACTCTAAACGCTTATACCGAAATAAGACAAGCTTATTGTTAAGATCACATTTTATTCTTTAAACACGCTATAGCAGTGTTCATATTTTTACCATTCAAATAATTCGTACTTCAACCTATTGTTTGTTTTTGGATTAATTTTAGGCAGAGATGCCACTAAGTCATTTAAACAAATTATTCATATTTTACTTTATTACTGGATATTTATAATAATATATCTTTTATATTTCATTATTATCTGTTTATTATTATCTGTATTGGGTCTATTGACGATCCACATGGCGCAATGGTTACCATGCCGGACTGCCAATCGAAGTGTACCGGGTTTGATTCCCGGCAAAACAGAAATATAATGAGTTTAAATTTCTGTTCTCGGTCTGGGTGTTTGTGTTCCTGTCTTTGTATGTGTCCATGGTACCCACGACACAGGGTATTAATTACCTTACTGTGGGGCTATGAGTGTGTAACGTTTATTTATTTATCTGTATATATTGTCATAGCTCTCTAATTTTTCTTTCATCATAGATCTCCAGCTGGTCTAATAGATACTTTTGTAATTATTGAAATACCAGATAAAAATATATGTTTATTATTTATTTCTGAACACTAGTGGCATCTCCAAAAGCATGGACATATTATTTAAAAATGGTAACTTTAAGAAGTTGCGAAAAATGTAAATAAAACTGATAGGTGCTTTATATTAGAAACTTTCGATTTATTTCAATTATTCAGTTTCATACCCATGTACCAACCTACTTATTGGATATAATCTAAATTGTAATTTTCAGTCCTATGTTTATGTGCTTGTTTATTCTAAGTTTAAATAATATAAAACAGTGTTAACTATTAATTTTAACAGTTTTTATTAAAGCAATAAGATAACGCTTGAATGTACATTTTCTAGCACCAAGTTATTGTGACTTACTTAGATGTAGGTGTACCTATAGTCTAAAATAACTGTATATGCATAAATAAAATCCTTTGGAACTTTATAATTATTTTGTTTTTGTATTCAGTTACCCTTGGACATAAAAATCTTTAATACATCACAAAGTATATTAATAAAAAATAGAGCACCTATGTATATTACTGGTAATTTTACATTTATGTTTTATGCACAGTGTGCACTAAAGTAATAAATATATCAAGATTACAAAGTATTGCAAGGGATATAACATTAAAAAATTACTTAAGTTTACTTATTTACATAAAATATTTATTTTCTTACACAATATATAACATTTGTACACATAGAGTAAAGTAAACATACAAAATATTATTTTATTACATTAAAATATCTTTGATTTGTAAATTTTCTCACTATAAAAATATGTATATGTTAAATGTTTTGGTTGCATTTGAACATTATATTCACCAGAAAAGCGTAATGTTAGGAAATTGGGGCTATATAGATAGAACATTGGAGATTTTCTCCTGTAATACCTTAAAATATTTGCCTCTACAAACCGATAATAGTATATCAAAAATTAAGCCATACAAATACGTTCAAGACATGTTTACCTTTCACTTTGTAATCCAATCCAAAAGGTACCTATTTTAGACTGAACGAGGATTTGTACTTTGCTTCCATGCTCTTGTTATTAATATAGGGAGACCGAGGAGAGTTGAAACAAAGGTAAGTTGAACGTCGCTTATTTGCCTTACCCGTTACCCGCCCGCTCCCTCAGTCAGTACTCGCTCACGCGCCACAACTGACGGTTACGCTCACAGAATATTATTAAGAGGTAGAACGGCAATAATGCGCCGTTCGTATGACTGGTGTCGCCGATCAAGCCCCGCCTTTCACCTCCATTATATCTGTACTTAAATAAATACGAAGCTTACGCACATATTTGCAATTTCAAATCTAGCCAATCTTAGGGCCGCACAATCACACGATTTCAAATGGACGAATCACACCCAAGCACGCACACAAGCACGCATATCGTTAGCACGATCGCGTGTTTCTGTAGAGATTTTGAAATTTTGAGCGTTTGCTCAAAATTCCTTGGTGCGTCTGCCCCGCCCACATTTCCATTCTACTCTTTTAATATGTTCTGTGGTTACGCTGCTATCAAATGTGAAACGAAAAAATTGATAAAAGTAAGTTTTTGTTGTAATTATTTCTTTATCTAAATTCTGCTTAACCAACTATTTTATCCTAAGTTTTATACGTTATGTGCAAGCTTATAAATCGAAGATTCAAGAGGTATAGTTAACTCAAACGCAATGGCGGCTGATTTTTGTACCCTAGGTGAGTTGAAACAGGCTGTTTCAACTTATCTCGCTTGCAATTTGTTTGGCATTGACATTATATTTTATGTTGAGTTTTTTTGTTTGTTGTATGGTGTGCTTAGAGCTTATGTTATGTATAATTTTGTTTTAGGATGCCGAACGAATACAATCGGAAGACTGACCGAGGTACAAGCAAAGAAATATTATATGAATTAGCCACCGAAGAAGTAATAATACGCAAAAAAACTTAACGTGAAAGTTAACGTGAATGTGCCAAAAGCTATGATTCAATCATAGATTTTTTATATCTTGAATCTATGGATTCAAATCATATATCATTCTATAGATACATCAAAACCAAAAAAGCGCATAAAAGCGATGAAAAAGCCCTACACCACCATCACTTGGATATCTACAATTTTTCGAATGACGAAGAAAAATCTCTGTGCGAATACCTCTTGACATGTTCTGATGCCAATTTTGGATGAAGCCCGACTTGCGTATAAACTCGCCGTATAACAAATATTGCCCCTCTTCCTGGATACAGAATGAAGTGGCTGGTGAAGTTTAGTTGAGATTATTCATAAAACTTCACGCTATTTTGTCTTTGAGAATGCCACAACCGACTGTGCATTGCTCGTGCATTAACAAAACCAACGTAGAATTATGTTTCAAAAACTATACTTCTGGTAGATATCACTTGGAAGCAAAAGACATCTAGAATGTCGATGAATCTGGAATAACAGGTGCTTAAAAACTAGGCCGTCATTGCGAGACAAGGTCAAAAACAGGTCAGTGCTATGACCTCGGCAGAAAGAGGCACTTTGGTCACCATAGCGTAGTTGCATCGGAGGAATGCAATAGGAAATTGCATTCTTCTAATGTTTACATTCCCACGTAAACGTTTAATGAACATTTCATTCGTGACGGGCAGATCCATTGGAACAGCTAATGGATCTGGATGGATGCAAGAAGATGATTTTATTTATTCCTGGAACATTTAAAAAATCAAAATGGTGTTATTACTGGACAACCACGCCTCGCATACCGCTGTCAGGAATATAAATTTCTGTAAAGAAAATGGAATTATTTTACCCACCCCATTGTACCCACAAGCTCCAACCCATTGATCAAGCAATCTTTTGCCCCGTCAAAAAGCTATCAACACAACATGTGACAACTGGATGTGGTCGCACTCGGGAAAGTGATGATACTGATGATATATATGCCATTTCAGGGATGGTCAAAACTGCCTTTGACATTGCAATCACAGTAAGGAATGCGACTGCGGGATTTCGGACGACTGGTTTATGGCCGCTTAATACAGAAATATTTGGAGATGACGAATTTTTACCGTCAAGTGACCGATCGAGCTTTGGCACCATCGATCGTGCGAGAAAATCCTGTTGCCCATGTAGATCAACGTAAACTTAAAGGGAAGATGATCGAACTCCAAGTCATTCGGTTATTGATGCATTATTAAATAATTCTTCAGTTTTTGATGCCGATATAAATGCGCCTGAAGTAACGTCGCACTCTAATATTCCCGGTGGCACATTCGATAATGAGTTGGATTCTCCTAGTTTAATTGCAGATAGTTGCACCGTTTCAACTTCAGTTCCAAACGACGACCCGCGGGCCTATTAGCTAAAAACAGCAATCAGCCAGCGACCAACAATTGTCGCGCAGATATCGCGATCGATTGCTTTACGTCAAAAAGTTTCGTATCACGGACACCATTGCTTGCATATGGCTTGCTTGCAGTTTAAGGGAAGACAACAGCGCCAAAAGCAATTTGAGTGACGATAAATGGAAACTTCTAAAACAAAGCAAGGCTTATTACGATCTTAAGGACTATTTAATTGATAAAAAAGCTTGGGATTGAGCTATATTCCCACAAGGCTGTTTCTATAACTGATGTAATAGATTTAAATCAATCAAACTGCCAATGTTAACAGATGGCTGTGGGACGACATTGACACATGCGGTAGCTGTCACGTATGTTCCTTATCTGCCCATAGCTACTCTGTAAGAAAGCTTATTATTGTATACCTCATATTTTAAAACAGGGCTGAAGTTTTTCTCCGTCTGCTCTTTTCTTCAGCTCAGCATTGCCTAAGCGCACCCAGAGCAGACAGAACAAAAAAAATAACGTTCACTAAGAGTTTGTAAATGAACCGTACAGTGAATAAAGAATATTTCATTTCATTTCACAAGATAGTTGAATGTTATGGCAGTTTTGGTAATGGTTTATTTATAGAATGCTTAGCTTTATTTACTTCCTTCCTTATTATAACACCGATTTGTGATTCAGTGCGTACACCTTCGAATGTTGTTTCACCAAAAAAGTTTCTTCTGCTGCAAACAGTGCTTTCCCTTCAACGGCAAACACAGGCACTAACACAACCATTCACCCTTTGCCGACAACTTCGAATGTTACTTCGGCTGCAGCTGACGTAGTTTCTGCTTCAATTTCTGCCACCACCACTGTATTTGTGTGAAAAAAAAAAAACAAAGAAACCGACGAAACCTGATAAAAATAATAAAAATAAAGGAAAAGCTAGTAAGAAAGGAAATAGCAGCAGTGATGATGATGAAGACTGCATCTGTATAGTTTGTGTGGAGCCATATTCGCGAAGTACGCCGAATGAACAGTGGATTCAGCGTGTGGATTGTAAGGCATGGGCGCACCTGGAATGCACTGAAGGCGACGTGTCTTATGTATGCCATAATTGTTTATCTGAATAAGATTTTTTGTGAAAATTAAAAAAAAAACTATTCTTATTCCTATTTATTCTCTCTATTCTTTATTCCCAAGATCTCAATAGGTATCGGAAATATGAGACTGATTTACAAATTAAGACTAATTATAATTTAAATATATTTTCAAAAACATTGTTTTTATTAGTATAATTATTACCAGGTAAAAAGTGTTTCAACTCTCCTACAACATTGTTTCAATTTACCTCAGTAAGAGGAGAGTTGAAACAAAGTCACTAGTTGTCATCAAAGCAACTTTTCATGGTGATAAAGAGGAAAGTGGCAGGCTTTGTCCTGACCATTTGTAAGAATAATAAAGAAAGTTTCATTTAGAATTGTACAATTTCTGAATAGAATAGAATAGAAGTGTGCTATAAGTTATGGTTCACAATACGAAAACTGTTTCAACTCTCGTCGGTCTCCTTACGTATATCAAATTTGTATACTAGACCTGTAAAACAGAGACCAAAACACCTATTTATAGTTTAGATGTCGATAAGAAGGCTACAGAAATAAAATATATATATAAAAAAAGTTAACTAGGTACTTCCCCGGGCGAATCATAATAGTTCTACCACCTCCCAAATTTTTATTTGATAGTCCTCTCATTATAGTTCTATCAAGGGCTTTTTCATAGTTCGTACACTTCTATTATTATGAAATTACTGCTAGAATTTTGAAAAAAAAAAATGCAGAAAATATTTACTCAAATATTAAAGGTTAACCTAAAATAAGTTTAAAAGAAAATGGTGAATGTACTGCCCTTTCCACGATTTTAACTTATAGGTACCTACTTATCCAGTTTTTGCAATACCATTTTATCCTTATTATGTATGGTCACATGAATCACTAGTTAAAATATTCGTGATAGCGGTAAATTAATTTCTATAAAAAACTTATATTATGGCTACCGTTATTTTCACCAGGACACTCCCATATCATTAAAATATACGAGGGTTTTTAAGAAACGATGTTCTAAATGCATGTTCTCCCAAAAGCTCATACGATCTGAGAGGGGATTTCTTCCTTTTGTGATTTCTGTACCTATGCTTAGATAGTTTATTTTATCTGGACTTTCTACAGGATCCCAGGTGATATTCAGAAGGGGATCGTTTTCATCTGGTGTTGGGTTCCTGAAAAGAAAATAGAACGCTGTATAAATTGCCAACAACACAACACATGGTGATGATTGCATAGGTTAGGGTGTCAAAATCTTCATCCATTAAATAAATGAACATTAATTTTTAGGGTGGTAGGAAAATTTCTTGAAAAATCCGTTAATAAACCTTATAATGGTCCCATTATTGTACCACTAGTGTTAAAGAAAACCCATTAAAGATGACCTTTGTTTTTTGACTTTTTATTAACCTTTACCTATAACTTACCCAAATTTTGCAAAATTTGTCCACATTTTCACCACTCTACTCCTCGTCGTCAAAGCGTCGCGATTTCCTTTACACTGTACGGAGCATTTCTTGATATCAAATATAAAAGGAATTTCCGCGCTGTGACCCACACACGAGAAAAAATTCAGACACTGTGGTACCAACCATTCTCCCGCACTGTTCAGGATATAGTAATAAATGGGGCATTCGGGTGCTGCTTTGTTATGAAGCCGTAACGATTTATTTACGTAATAGGAAAAATGATAATCTCTGAATAATTGCAAGTAATGAGTTTTGACATGTGCCGGGGAGTCATCGACTGCAATGTAGTGATCAAAAAGTTGCTGACCAAATTTAGTCACAGCAGAATCACCAATGGCCAGTGATTTTGGCACCAGTAGTTCAACGTTGTTCTTAAACTTATCATAATCGTAAAACTCGTCTTTGATGTGCTTAAATAAATGTGTCACATTATTGTTGCTGCCTATTATAAACGGCACCTTATTATAGTTTCCAGATCTTATAATTATATATGGGCTTTTGGTGAGAAAAGCAGATTGACTTTCGAACTCATCTTCAATGCACGGTTTAAATAGAGAGTCATAAATATCACTTCCGCTGAGGTCAAACTCCTTGAGGGACAATTCACGACAGCCTGTCATTATGTCAATGGCTGAAAATGATCTTAATTCTTCGACCGCTTCTACGATGTTATTGCTTTTGACTCCCAATGTTTTCGCCAGTTCCATAGTTCGAGATGCAGGTTTTTTAGCAAATACCCAATTATTCAGTGCACAAGCGTTCTGCAAAATAGCTTTGTGGAATAAGCCAAACGCCATCGGTGAAAGCATCATGAGATGTGTTATAGCTGCTCCCGTACTGCTTCCGAATAGAGTAACGTTGTTCGGATCTCCACCAAACTTGCTGATGTTATTTTTAACCCATCGTAACGCCATAACGATGTCTTTGAGACCATTGTTGCCGGGAGCGGTAAAGTCTTTAATGGACAAGAATCCAAAAGGTCCCAAACGAAAGCCGCATGTTACGAAAACGACGTTTTGGTTTAGTAACAATTTTGGGTCCAAAGCGAAATCTACATACACCATGAAGTTGAAGCTTCCGATCCAAAACATGACTGGTAAGGGTTTGTCGGGCTTGATGTTCGGGGTGAGAACTTCGAGGTACAGGCAGTCTTCCGATCCTATTATTTCGTAGTTAAAGTAAAGGCTCAGGGGCTTCGGCATTTCTTGCGTACAGTCCAAGACTTCTGTCCATGGTTGAATTGGACTGGGTGGCTGAAACAAAAATGAAACATGTTCAGTTGGAGGCCTTTTTTGCATACAGCACACACTGTTATCGCACCATCTTTATGTGACACTCGAGCAATGGTTTCCATCAAAACAGACCTACTGTTATTAATTTTTTTTTAGTTATTTTATAGCCTTCCAAAAGATGTTAAAAATCAAACATCTACCTATGTCTTGAAATGTCTTCTACAGATAAAAATTAAAAAGAGTATTTATGGTATTAGTTTCGCGTTTGACAAAACTACATATATATTTCACATGCGTTGCAGTTGCCATTATCGCACTAGAATTAAATTAAAGTACAGTAGTAGACCAGCCAGAGGCCACATGGTGTTCAGCAGTCACTGCAGCTCATAGAAATATATGCAAAACCTTTAGCAAGCTTCAATCATGTCTGAGGAGTTGTGCCTTCGAAGTAGAGGCCTCATGTAAGTTTGGCCGTTTCAACCATACATTTTCACCTTTCCACAGAAACACAATAGAATTGCTTGCCAGCAGTGATGGGTGTATGGCAAAGGGAGATCTCCTGCCGGGCGAGATAGTCATGTCCTGGGTGCGGCCGCGCTCCAACTAACTCATTTCGGAGCTTGTATATATGGTCGGGATATTAAGAAAACTTTGATAGCGTGATTCAGGATACCCGTGGCCATCTCTTGACGAGTCGCGTCCGGTCGCCACAGGTGCTGTACAGTAGGTATTTGCGAGGTTACTTTACCTACAAAATGTGTGCGACTCATCACAATTAATTCTCCGTACGTATTTTTTCCTGATTAGTATTAATTTCTACGTGATTAAAAGTTTTCTTTCCAGGAGGCAATCCAAAATGCTTTCGTACAGTTACTCGAGAGTTCTATCACAAAAATCTTTCTATTAGATTGCAGCAATCATAAGGATCATAAGGGTAAACATTTTGATTAATAAATATGTTGAATCTTAAAAAAAACGAGTTTCAGTTGTTCATTACAAATCCCCTTTCATAACCCCTATAAATTTTCATAACACCTATAATATTTTTTTTTGAGAATGCTCACAAAACAGGTAATTTATTTATGTTGTTTGCAAAATGATTTTGTAGTAAAAATTTACTTAACGAAGAGAACAGAGAAGAGAAAGAAGGGAATCATGGAAAGATTGTGTTTTTTTGTTACAACTTTTTGGTATTTCATTTAAAAAATACTGAACTATTTTTATTGTTTCTGATTTATCAACTGATTATTCAGAAAACATTAACAATGCAAAAATATTTTGTATTATATAGCAGTATATATTGTGGTTTATCATTTTTCCTTAAAATCAGGGTATTTTTAGGAAAAGTACAAATCATCAAAATTAAATGTCTCTGAAACTAATGAAAATCGGACCTGGTATTACATGAATGATTTTAGAGCAAATAGTCCATACTTTCACCACTTACAAATACCAATTACACATACATATTCCAATCACGCTGTATATTTATTTATATTATTTTAAAATACAATGAATAAAAATTGTAAGAAAAATGTTATGTTAATAAAATAAACTCATCAATAATTACTTAGTGTTTCTGTCTTCAAATTAACACATACAATATAAAATTTTGCTCTTTTTTTAGTTGAATGCAACAATACAAGTACCACATGGTGTAAAGAGGTCATTGCACATTCAACTCAAGGTTGCATTCAGTACTCAACCAAAAAAGATTGTATTACTTAAAGCTGCAAAAATTATAATACTTGTGTCAACCCACTTCATGTCCCACTGGTAGGCACTTCTCACGGAAGTGAGAGGGATTTAGGCCATAATTCACCATGCTGGCCAAATGAGGACGGGTGGACATCATGCCTTTGAGAAATTATGAGTTGCTCTCAGGCATGCACGGTGATGGAAAACATCGGAATTTATTGAATAACAATTTTCCCTCACCGTGGAGCAGCAATAAATATGCATCTAACTAATTTCTTTGTCAGTAGTACACGCGGGGGTTCCAAGTAGTTCAAACTCTATATCTCCATGTCGGAGACAATGGATTTTGCAGCTCCGATTTTACGTTCTAGTTAAATCATAACAACCCCCCACAAAAGTGATTGTAACTCAATATCTGTTCTTGTACTCTACAAATTTATAATTCCTTTATCAATAAGTTATCGTAAATGGGTATGTCACTGATAAGTAAAATAAACAGAAATTTTGGTACCTATCATAATATCCATACATCACTTGGAGTCAAGTTACTAATTCAAAAAATAAACAATTTACAAAAATATAAAAATGCTTTAGTAAATTGTTTATTTATGATAATAATATGTATAAGAAAAGAGACTTATTAGAAGCAACAAAAACATATCTTAATATTGAAAACAGGCAACCAGATGCAATTTGCTTATCAGAAACATTTAAAAAAAAGGTGTTAAAATGTTAATTTTAACATCAAGTTAAAACAAATTGATTTACCTATTATAAAGCAGATGTCCATACCAGAGGCGGCTCGTCCTAAAGAGCGCTGGTGCAGTGCACTCCCAGGAAAATTACATAGGCAATCTATGTCCCTTCATACCTACTACTAATACTACTACCTAATACATACCTACTATCCTTACATTACAGTCATTCTATTATACTATACCTATACAAAGTATATTATATTAATTATTACCTATATCTATGCGTACCTACATTTAGCGTAAAGTTGTAAGTTGTAACGAGTGGAGCGCCAGCGATTGCGCTCCTATGGAACGAAGTTTAGTACGATTCCTAGCGCTGTATTCAATGAGTGCGAAAGAGAAACATCGACACAGGCCGACGCGTGAAACAAAAGATTTCGTATGAGAAATTAACATAATCTGGAGCGCCGCTCACGCGCGACGTTGTCAAACCGTGGGCTCAATCTGCTTATGCGATGTTGCTGTTCTTATGTATACAAACAAACGTGTCGTCGTCTTAGTCAGTTATTTCGTAGTTTTTCTTTTAAATGAATATTTAAAGAAATAGTTTATGCGCGACAGTTTGTGTTAAAAATGTAACAATACAGTGTATCTTTTATCATTTGTATATTTTAGTAAGCAGTGTGAAAAAAGCTTTCGAAATACGCCTTGAACTGAAAGCAATAATGTTGTACGAAAACTAAATCTTTTAAATTACGCGTGTTTTTAAATCTGAACAATATTTAAAACCCTTGGATGTGAAGAAAGCAATAAATTAATTTGTTTTCCGTGTCTTGTGGTTATCAACTGGACTGGACTGGAACTGACACAGACAGTGGTGGTGAATCTGCTTGGATGGCAACGGGTGGTAAAATATTTTGTTTTTTTTTTGTGAATCCCCATCGAAAAATGTCACTAGCCGCCACTGGTCCATACCAAAATATGTTGAGTGTTGCGGTTTTGAAGTGATGGGATATAATCTTATTATTATTTGTTTATATCGTACCCCAAACTCAAACCCACGCATGTATCTCACAAAATTAGAACTGCTACATAAAATAAATAAAAAACGTAAAAAAATACCATAATAGCTGGAGATACCAATATAAACCTAACCTGACTCATGAACACTTTTTTTTTCTTCCTATCTCCTACTAATCCCCTACAACAATTGTTTTTTTAATTTATAATTGTATTTATAGTTATTTTTAACCCGTTTTAACTATAGGTCCACTTCTTCCTTGAAGCAATTTGTTATGTTTAATGGGGAAGGCACTTGCCCATCATACTTTCATGAGGTGTCCATGAGCAAGTAATCATATAAAATATTATCTTAAAAAACTATAGTCCAATATGGTTTTAAATATGAAGAGGCTTACCAGAAATCTCAAATTACCCAGGGGTGGTTTGGCGTACGGGATTTTTTGAAACTTATAAATATTTCCCTCCGTATTTTTATCAATATATCCACAAATGGGCCCATTGTCTATCTCAACAATACATTTACTGTCTTCATCAATAACGTCCATTTTATTGAAACACGTCTTAGCTTTTTAATTGAACATATCAGCAGACCGAAGATTTGTTTTTTAGTTTCAGTTGCGAGATAGGTATTCCAGAGATAATTGTGTCATTGAGTAATAAAAAGTTCAACAGTTCATAAAGTGACCTCGAAGCCTTGTTTATTGTATGCAGTATATGATTATACAAACAATAAACTTAACTTTAAATAATTCTTAATTGAACTTCTAACACAAATGATTTTTTAATAATTTATCACAATTTAACTAAAGCCTGCAATATAGTTTATTTAATTAGACTGTGTGTGTGTGTCAGTCACACTGTCACTGTGTCCATGCTGTCATATGTCATCATGTCAGCTGTCTTTCTTTTTTTTTGTTTTAGTAATGGTATCTAATTTGTACATACTGCCAATGTTAAGTGAAAAAAAATACAGTAATCAGTAAGTCAAGTCAGTCCAACATTCAAGTAAAGCGACGGGTACTTTATTAGTGTGTTCGATGGAATTTTGGAGGCAAGCAGAAAAAACATATTTTAGCACTGTTATTCCATTTCACAACACTCGTGCACTGTAATTAACCCAAAGATATTTTATTTTGACTAAGTCATAGTAGAAAATGAAAGACTGTCAAGCGGTGGCACAGAGGTAGAGCACTACCTACCACTATAACTGACAGATAGTGTTACTGTTAATTTCCTATGTTGTTAATCATAAAACTGGTTTGTCACATCATGTTCGAAGTAACGGGAAGCTTAGCCTACTTCACTGATGTTTTCACGAAAGAAAAGCAGACTCTAACCGATTTCAAAGTTTTGGTTTTTAGATTTGATACACCTAATTTGGAATTTTAGGTAGGTTGCCATAGAGATAGCTCAACAAAGTTTACTGAGTAAATAGCTGATGAAACAAAGAAGTTTTTAAAATACTTTTGGTTAAAAAATGTTGTTACTTTTTTTTAAAACACTTTTTATTTTTTGTTTATTTCCTTTCATGCCATGTTTTTTTATTTTATGGCGCAAGTGTATGGGTTGCGAAGTAAATTATCTTTGTATTGAAGAGGCCTAACTATTACCTAAATAGTAAAAAAAATCAAAGCTTTATCTCAATTATTCATTTCAATATGCTTAAAATTGTCTTGCAACTCTTATATAAGAGAAAAAAAAAACAATCATAACTTCTAAACTACGAAAAATCGCGGAACATACATGGGGGTGATTCGGGTAGCCCAAGGGGTGCTCTACTTCTGGGCCAACGCTTGACATTCTTTCCTGGGACACCCTGTACTTATATAAAAAATCTACGAATTAACCTCTGTCACAATACAAGGAGCGCCTGCTTTTGTCAAACAAATGGCTCTTTATCCGATATAAGTCAAAAATACATGAAAATAAAACAAGAGCACATTCTGTCTTTTCGTATTTTCCGGCTTCCCGATAAATTTCCATAGACTTAGCATATACTAACTATATAGCATATCATATACTATACGGTAGTGTATGCTACGTCTATGTAAATTTCTGATAGATTCTATCGCTTAGACTAAGAATAATGTACTTTGTTCTATCGACATTTATTTTTTATTTTATATATTTCTTTTTTTTCCTTCAGTATTGGAATCGCATCTTTGCATATTTCCAGTGTCAAGTAAACACCAGTGGCGGTCCCAGGGGGGAGTCACAGGGGACATGACCCCCCCCCCAAAATTCATCAGTCAAGTGTAGATGGAAGACGAAACAAGCCAATTTGGGAAACCTCTTCCCCCAAATTTCTTAGTGACCCCCCCCAAATTTCTTGGGGACCCCCTCTCAAAATTGAAGGCTGCGATCGCGCCTGGTAAACACATGAAGTACCAGTATTGTCCGTTTCGTTAAAATCGGATATAATAATACCGATAATTAAAGTCGAATCAGTGTTAATTAGTCAACACTAAGTTCATATTAAAATTTGTTTGAAACAACCATAGGCTTAAGATATAATTTTATCCGTCCATGGAAACAACCATTCACAGGACGACTTATCTGAATTTTTAAAGATACAAAAGTTCTACGTTTGCGCAGCGGCTAAGAAATAGTAAAAATAAAGCAAATAGATAAATGTAATGAAAATACTTTTAAAAAGAAAATAGTAATTTTAATAATATCACAATAAATCTAATTACAAGGTGTCTATTGTTAAACAACAATACAATTATAATTTTGACAAATCTACTTCACGGTCATAATAATCGTTTAAAATGCTTTGGTCCATAACAGCTTCGTCACAATATTTCATTTTTCTAATTAAATCAATCCTTAGTTCTTGGACGTCCTTTTCCAGCATGCTTTTGAAGGCTACGGTTCCGATCATGTTTGCGAAAAATTTTCGGTTAGCAGTAAATTTGGGCGACAATCCAACAGTAGTCTTTGATGGATAATTTATGTAACTGTTAATATTTCCCGATACAAATCTGGAAATATATTTTTTTTGTGTAAATTTATGTATTTTTTGGGAAAGGTAAATTCTCTTTTTAAAACTTTAGACATAAGGTTCGGGATACAAGCTCTTTGTATTGTGCCTGAGGGGTGATCTTGACAAGGATACAGACCTAGGCATTATTTAACTGAGTAAGTAATCCAAGGAAATATAGGTTAGATTAGGTTTAGGTGCTTTGTTACAATGAAAGCAGTTAAAACCGTTTCATAGAAAACAGTCCTTGTTCAAAGTTGGCGACTGAGTTATTTGTAAGGAGGGGGGAGGGCTTAGGGAGAAGAGGTTAATTTTTTTATGGGTACTCAATCTACTCTGACTGAGTTTGGCTAAAACTCTGGCTACTCTGATGTAAGGTGGTAATACTAGTGATCCGAGTCGGCTTCGTTCGGCTGATTTGAGTTTATATATTTTCCTTATCTATCCTACTAACAATAAATTTTTACGGAATAAAAAGTAGCCTATATGCTATTCCACACATCATCCATATTCATTCAAACATCCAATCAGACTTACTTACACATTAATATTAGGTATTAGTACAGAAGTAAAGATTGTTTTATAATTGCCCTTGAATAAATTCTAAAATAGACATTTGGGCTCCTCGACTGTAGCCTAGTAATCATGCTTACTTTTGATTAGGCATCGTTGTTGATAAACAAGCGGTAAATAATGTGTCAAATAGTTGAGCGGTACTTTCTGTTACGAATTTGGCCTCGTCAAATCTGAAACAACGGTAAAAGTTTAAAAATTAATGGTTATTGTTATCAAAACTCCAAATGTCAAATATTATATGAACAACCTCAATTTTCTTTCTTTCAATAATGAATGGCATCGCTTCTGTGCATATTGTCAATAGCATAACATTTATATCCAGTTTTTGCTCGTTTTTATTAAAATCGGGCGATATGGAAAATCAAATGAGTCTTCAGTAATCAGTCAGATATTGAAATAAAAACAAAACTAAAAGGGGGCTTCCGGGGTTGCGGCGGTAGGGAGCTTGATCCGTCCAGCTAACGGCCCCGAGAAAGACGGCGGTGTGTGCGTGGCCGCATGCCGCGGTAAGGATCTGAAAGTGCAGGAGAGCATGAAGGTTTCCCCCTCCCCCCAGCGACACAGAAAAAAACATGTTTTTGCACTTTTTTTCAATACACTCGTACACTTTCAGTAGGTATCCTATATTGCACAAAATACAAAATGCCATCAATTTTTTTCGATATACATACGAGTAGATTCTCAAAAATACTTTCCTCCATTCATTTTACTTTTAAATTTAACACAAAAGATAGTGTAATTTATTTTGATACTAACAATATCCTTAATAATATTAAATTTTATAAAATCTCTTAAATTCTATAATATCTCTAGGATACCCACTTTCCTCCTAAGTCATCGCAAAAATACTGGGAGAATAGAAATAGTAAAATAAGTAGTTTATGGAGTGTTTTAACAAAATACATGCTACATACACTTTTCTCACAATAAAATTATCTCAACCGTGAAATGACTAAAAACAATAAACGATACAATAACTATAAAGCCAACAGCTCGCTTTTATGAAAATAAAAATTGTAACACTTTTTTTCGAGCATTACTGCTATATAAATCCTAATATATATAAATCTCGTGTCACAATGTTTGTCCTCAATGACTCCTAAACCACTTAACCGATTATAATAAAATTCGCACACCATGTGCAGTTCGATCCAACTTGAGAGATAGGATAGTTTAAATCTCAAATTATAGTCGCAATATTATTTTATTTTTTATATTTTAAGGTAGAACAACGTCTGCCGGATTCGCTCTGTTAGTAACTGTCAAACATTGATTTTGCGCCATCGTCCAGAAGCTTGACATTGTCTGAATAACAAGACATCTGTCACTATTTGTTTTATATTTTTTATTTGGCAGTAACATAAAAACTCTTTGAGATGATAAAGAAACTAATCCTCTTTCAATATATTTAAGGCAGGACAACGTCTGCCTGGTTCACTAGTAGGTTTATAAATTTGATACGTTTCGTACGGCGAATGTTACCATGCCAAACTGGTAGTGGTAGCTACCACTGGTAGCTATTCTTTTTGTCGTTATCGTTGCCTATTTCAGTTTTTATAATATAAAGTTTCTTACGTGTAATAATATAAGACTAGTACCTGGATATGCGTATTTTTAAGTGACAGTCCAATTCTCAAGCACTTTTCCATTTTATTATTACTTCTTCAATTGACATAAAGTGGGAAAATACGAAGACAAGAGGGGAAACTAACTGTAGTAAGGCGATGAGGAAATTATAATTTTTCCTGAAAGGGGAGGACGTGTCGGGAGGTTTGCATTTTGAACTGTCATTTGGAATGAATTTCCGGCCCCGTCTCCGCTGTCGCAGGGGTGTTCAATTGGAACATTGGCCCGATAATAAATTAATTCCCTCGCACCACATCCGACTCGGTACCCCAATACCGGGATTGGCTTTTCCAATAATCGCATAGATAGGTACTATACTGTGGGGAAGATACCGAAGGTAAACTGCCTAGGTTTTTAAACTTTATTGGGAGCTGAGCTAAAAAACTACTTACTTCAATCAGACAAAATACAGAAGAGCGACATCTACTCATTCGTATTTTAAAAATAATATCTTCTTAATAAACTTTTATAAGTAACTAGTAATCATAATTAATGTGAAGCATCAAACTTAGTACTTTTTACATTTTCAATTCGCAGAAAAAAAAA
Organism: Pyrgus malvae; assembly: GCA_911387765.1. Classification (NCBI taxonomy): domain Eukaryota; kingdom Metazoa; phylum Arthropoda; class Insecta; order Lepidoptera; family Hesperiidae; genus Pyrgus; species Pyrgus malvae. The sequence goes on along the minus strand of OU426950.1, from coordinate 26,462,405 downwards.
ATACAAATACAAACCGTCCACGAGGTAGGGTCCAAGTTCTTCAAGGCCCGTAGTAGACCTCAAGTGCTCTCTGAACACACCCTCGGTCTTATCAAGGAAAGGCGTGAACTATGCATCCAGTCTCCGTCTTCAATGTTGAAATACAGGCAGCTAAATAAACAGATATCTTGCAGCAGACGACGTGATCTGCGTGCTCATAACACAGAGCGCGTCAAAAACACTATAGAGCGGAACCAAGGCACTAAAGTGTTCACAAGGGATCTGATTATAGGGCAAAGCTAGTTGACAAGATTGAAGACGGAGTCTGACGCTATAGTTTCGTCTAAGCCTGAAGTTCAGAGAGAAATTGAGAGGTACTACGGACGGCTGTACAGCTCTTCAAAAACGAACGTGAACGATAGTGAACGATAAGAGAGCCAAATTGACCCGACACTATACCGAAGATATCCTGGCCGTCAGCCAATATGAAATTAGAAGGGCCTTTAATCAGCTTAAAAACAATAAAGCACTGGGAGATGACGGTATCACATCAGAACTGCTGACAGCTGGAGGAAAACCCCTCCAAGTGGCGCTCCAAAAAATGTTCGATACCGTCATCAGTATCGGAAATGTCCCGAAGGCGTGGAGCAGAAGCGTGGTGGTGTTGTTCTTCAAAAAGGGAGACAGAGCCCTTTTAAAGAACTATAGACCCATCGCGCTTCTGAGCCACGTCTATAAGCTGTTTTCAAGGGTTCTTACTAATCGAATTGCGCCCAGGCTAGACGACTTCCAGCCTCCCGAACAAGCCGGATTCCAAAAAGGCTATAGTATGGACCACATACACACGATCCAGCGATGCCAGATTGACTATCGGTACATCGAGGTGTTGAAGTGTTTGTAGAAAGCCGCGAAAGATGACAGTCCGAGTACACGAAGGAAGCAATGGACCTATTCCACTGCAACGCGGAATACGATAAGGGGATGTTATATTCCCGAAGCTGTTTACCGCTGCACTAGAAGACGTGTTCAAGCTGATGGAGTGGAACGGGCTGGGTATTAACATCAATGGCGAACACCTCACACACCTTCGATTTGCCGTTGATATAGTAAACCTGGTGGAGAACCTGGAAGAACTCAGCACTATACTAGGTGACGTCATAGCGCCTCACAAAGGGTGGGTCTTAAGATGAACATGGACAAGACGAAGATCAGGTCTAACGTCCATGTCGCACCTATACCGGTTGTTGTTGATGAGCGCTACTCTCGAAGTTGTCGACGAGTACATCTACATGGGACAAGTGATTCGTATGGGTAACTCTAGCTTCGAGAGAGAGGTAACTCGTAGAATCCAACTCGGTTGGGCAGCGTTCGGGAAATTACAAAGTGAAGACACTTGTCCAGAATACCTCAGTGCCTGAAGTCGAAAGTTTTCGAGCCGTGTGTGTTGCCAGTGATGACCTACGGCGCCGAGACCGGAACCGTTAGGGTAGGCCTATGTCCAGCGCATAATAATATGTCAAGTGCATAATAATATGCATCTATCGTACACCGGACAGCAACCCTCTTATATTTCTTAAGCAACTAGAGAACTTATTGTTTGATTTATGTCGAAAAATTAACTATAAAGTTGTTGTAACTGGTGACTTCAATATTGATATACTGAAAAATACAAACATAACAACACAATTCATTAGATTAGTTGAAACCTTCAATTATATAATACATATACAAAAACCCACAAGAGGAAAGTCATGTCTTGACCAAATTTTAAGTAATATTCCTCAGGCGACTGGAGATATACTTAATCTTTATTTATCTGATCATAACACAGGACAGCTATTAACGATACCGTTATTAAAAAAAACAACAATCCCTAACGCCCTATATGTAAAACGCAGAGATTTTAGTACCAGTAACGTATTAAAATTTTGCAATTGTATTTCTCAGCTCTCGTGGACTGAAGTACATGACGAAATTGATGTAGATAAAGCTTTTAATTGCTTTCACGAACTTTATACGTTGTTTTATGAGCTCTGCTTTCCTGTGGTAAAAATAAAGGTAAAAAAACAATCCGAGAATGCGCGTTGGATCTCCAAAGGTATAAAGATTTCTTCAAAAATAAAACGTCATCTGAGATATCAGTACTATAAAAAACGTACTGCAGGATTTAAACTAAAATATTTACGTTATACTAAAATCCTAAAAAAATGTTTGTTATCCGCTCAAAAACTTAACAATCAGAAAATTATATACAGGGCTAAAAATAAGTGCAAAGCGTCATGGAGTATTATAAATGATAATTCAACTACGAAAACGAATGACAAATTTATTCATTCAATTAATGTTAATAATGTAATTTTTAATAAACCAATTGACATTGCGAATTTATTTAGTAATTATTTTATAGATTTGACTAAGGAAAATACAATTTTAAACATGACATACAAACACAAAATTGACATAAATGATTATTCTATATTTCTGTCGCCAACAACTGATGTCGAGATTTTCAAAATTATTATGAGCCTTAACAACACAAATTCAACAGGTTACGACAATTTACCCACCAAAATTATTAAAATTACATCAAAACTAATATCCCCTATATTAAGTCATTTGATAAATCTATCATTCATGTCTGGTGTATTCCCGTCTAAGCTTAAAATTTCTGTCATAAAGCCTATCCATAAAAAAGGGGATAAGTCAGTATTAAACAATTATAGACCTATTGCCCTTATACCAATATTTTCTAAAATCTTTGAAAAGGCAGCATATATTCGTATATATAATTTTATTGAAAAGCATAGCCTATTATCACCTAATCAAAATGGGTTTCGAAAAAATAAATCTACATCCCTATCTGCCTTTAATCTTATAAACAGTGTTCTAGAAAACGTTGATAAGAAAATAAAAACAACAGGGATATTTTTCGACTTAAGTAAGGCGTTTGATTTTGTTTCTCATAAACTTCTTTTAAGGAAGTGCGAAAAACTAGGTATACGAGGTATTCCACTCAAATGGATTGAAACTTATCTTTCCAATCGTAGGCAGTATGTGGAAATAAACAGTATTAATCCCATAACTTTAGAAGAAGAAAACTGTAAGTCGGAAGTAAAATACAACAGAGTAGGAGTACCCCAAGGCAGTATTCTCGGACCACTCCTCTTTATCTTATACATTAATGACATAATAAATGTTATAGATTACCCCTGTTTCTTTATTTGCGGATGATATTGCCCTAGTAATTCCCGCTAATTCAACTGACGATTATAATAACACAATAAATGAAACGATTGATAAAATAGTGGTATGGCTTACTGATAATAACTTACAGATAAATATGTCAAAAACCAAATTTATCCAATTTGGCAATATTCAATCAAAAAAATGTGACCTTAATGTGTGTTATAAAAACCAAGTCATAAACGAAACGGATTCGATTAAATTTCTTGGTATACACTTAGATCGATGCTGCACTTGGAAGGAGCACATAGATAAATTATGCAGTAAAATAAGTCGTTTCGTATATCCCTTATGGCGTCTACCAAATATAAGTAACTTATCAACAGCTCTTAAAGCATACCATGGGTATATAGCCTCTAATCTGAGGTATGGAATATTGTTATGGGGTAATTCAGTAGACGTTAACAAAGCCTTTATAGCCCAAAAACGTTGTGTGCGTGCCATATGTGGAGTGTCTCCACAGACGAGTTGCAAGCCTCTTTTTAAAGACCTCAAATTACTAACTCTGAGCAGTATCTATATTTACGAAGTATGTCTATTTGTAAAAACGCATATGAATTTATTTAAAAAGAAAAGTGAGCATTGTCAATTTCTAACAAGATATCCGGAAAAACTATGTTTGCCACTTAACAGAACAGTCATGCGATCCAGAAATGCATACCATATGTGCATTAAGATTTATAACAAAATACCAGACAATTTCAAAGATCTACCACTCTCGCAATTTAAAAAGCAAATGCATAAGTGGCTTATTGAGAAATGTTTTTACACGCTCAAAGAGTTCTTGTAATGAATTGTAATTTAATATATAATTGACCTTCGACTAGATATTAACTTTTAATTGTTTTGACATTTATTAATTTTATTATGTATTTAATTCAATTTTATTTATATTTTTATTTAAATTCTGACATTTGTAATAAGACTAATAAGTATAAAATAAAATTGACGCATGCTACCTAATAATTATAAATGTTACTTTAGTCTTGTATATAAGGATTAATTTTAAATTCATTGTTAACCGAATAATTTGCACGCTGTATTACGGCAAATGTGAGCTTCTAAAATAAGAAATGTATTTACCAACTATTGACCACATTTATGCAAATAAATTATTTCATTTCATTTCATTTCATTTCATTTCATTTCATTTCATTTCAGCAGTGGAAATGAAATGAAATGAAATGAAATGAAATGAAATGAAATGAAATGAAATGAAATGAAATGAAATGAAATGAAATGAAATGAAATGAAATGAAATGAAATGAAAATACTTTATTGTTGACTGTTTACACACATACAATAAGATGTTTAAAATTATAATTGGAGTTTTAAACAGTCTACCATGTCCTGGCATACAATATTATTAATTAAAATTAACTAAAAAATATTTTATTTTAAGATCCGATAAGAATAATCTTAACGGATCATCGGCTTTTGATGCCTACCCACCGCTGGGTCAATGAGAGAAAAAAAGCCGGCGGAAAAAAAACTCTCAGGCATTGTTTAGAGTTACACTTATTTTATAATGTATTTTACGCGGAAGCTCCCCAAACTATTTTTATTGCACGTATTACGATGTCTTATCTTCAAAAAAATCGTTTATATTGTAATATGCTTTTTTTATAAGCCAATGTTTTAATTGTTTTTTAAATTTAGTATTTGGTAACTGTTTTATATCTATGGGTAATTTATTATATATTCTAATAGCAAATATGTATGTACTATTTCTGAAAATCTGACATTTTACTCGAGGTAAATACAAAGCGTCAATATCTTTTAGTCTCGTGGGCACATCTCTTATGCGCATGTTTATTTGCTTTTCAAACAAGTTTTTATTATTAAAAACGAAAGTACAAATCTCTAATATATATATTCCAGTTAATGTAAGGAATTTCTTTTCTGAAAATAGTGAGCGAATAGATTCGTCACCCGCTTTACCATACAATATTCTGAGACTACGTTTTTGCAATATAAATGTTCTACTAACATTAACAGAATTTCCCCAGTATATAATACCATATGTTAGAAGGGGGTAAATATTGGCATAGTAAAAACTTTTAGCTACTTCAAGAGTTGACGCATCTACTAATACTGAAAGAGCGTAACAATTAGCCGATATCTTATTATTAATTTTATCAATATGACTTTTCCAATTTAAGTGGGTATCTAAGGAAACCCCTAAGAAATTCGTTTGCTCTACTTCTTCTATTTCAACTGCATTTAAATGAATATTTAGATTTTCTAAGTTCTGTTTATAATTTTTAAATTGCATTATTTTAGTTTTATTTAAGTTGACCTTGAGGTTCAGTGTGTCTAGCCATGTTTTTATAGTTACTAGTGTACTTCTTATTTCATTCCTATAATCCTCAGCTGAAATGTTTTCATTGTAAAATAAAATTGTTGCATCATCAGCGAACATAACACATGGATATTTTGCTATAGTGGGTAGTTCATTTATATACATTAAAAATAATAATGGACCAAGAACACTACCCTGAGGAACACCTATTTTACAAATCTCGAATTTAGATTGAACCTCTTCTAACGTATTGTTCGATTTATTAAATGTTGTAAGTACCGTCGATTGTTTCCTATCATTAAGGTAAGATTGTAATAGCTTATAAGCGATACCTCGAACACCAATTCTTTCCAACTGTCTTAGAAGTATGTTATGCACGACACAGTCAAACGCCCTGGTCATATCGACAAACAGAGCGGCGCATTTTACTTTATTATTAATATGTGTCCAAACTTGAGAAAGCATCCTGTATATAGCACAAGAGGTAGATCTATTTTGCCTAAATCCAAATTGAAAATCACTTAATATTTCATTTCTATTCATGTAACTAACCAGTCTGCAAAAGATTACTTTCTCGAAAATTTTTGAGAAGCTAGGCAGTAACGCTATTGGTCTATAGTTATTAATTATGTCTTTTGGGCCTTTTTTGTGAAGGGGCTTAATTAATGTGACTTTAAGATCATCTGGAAAGCAACCCGTTTCTAACATGATGTTGATAATATACACTAGAGGTTTTACAATTGCATTAATACAAGACTTAATTACTTGTGTGGAGATCCCATCGTAACCACAACTTTTTTTATTTTTCAGTTGCCTAACTATTGTAACTACTTCTTGTTCGTCAACCGGTTTAAGATACATACTTTGACATACACTATCAAATTGAGGGACATATTTATCTTCAAATGAGTTATTGATATTTTGTGTTATATAAAGGTTATTAAATTGCTGTGCTATCTCTGGTATGCTGGTAATTTTTGATGCCCCGATTTTTATGTCCTTGATGGACTCCCTAAATTGGTTGCACGGTTGAGTTAGGTATTTAATAAGCCCCCATGTAGCTTTAATTTTATTAGAACTATTACATATATATCTTGAGTTGGACATCCTTTTAGATGATCTTATTACAGCTTTTAAAATTTTCTTATAAGATTTATAATGTGACTCGGACTTACTGGACCTGTTTTTCATTAAGTTAAGATAAAGGTGCCTTTTTTTCTTACTTGATCTTCTAATGCCTTTCGATTTCCAATTGGACTTCCTAGAAACGGTAACCCTTACCCTTTTAATTGGCATGCAACAATCAAATATACTTTTAAAAATATTAAGAAACGTTGCGTAGGCAGTGCTAACTTTAGTTTGTACATATACTTCCGCAAAACTAACTTGAGACATGTACTTTACTAAAATAGGCAAATTTTTATCTACTTCCCTTTTATACATGTACCAATGCTTTATATCAGTGTTGAATTTACATGGGATTTTTATAACCTGTCCCGAATGATCCGATAGTCCATTGTGTAATACTTGCGTTGTAAATGTTTTTATATTTGTTATTATATTGTCAATACATGTTTTTGAGTGGCTAGTTATCCGAGTTGGCTCTACAATAGAAAAACGCATTTTGTAGGTATTTAATAACTCGGCAAAGTCTCTAGTGTAACCACTTTCACTTAGTAAATCTATATTAAAATCGCCTAGCACTATAACGTTTTTACGAAATCTTCTAATTTTTCTGGTAAGTTTTTGAAACATTATTTCGAGTTTATGAAAAAATACTTGGATATTGCTCTTAGGAGGTCTATACAAACATATTACTGTGTAATCGAGGTCAGGTAAATAAATTCCACAACATTCAAAACTTTTTTCTAATGATATCTCAAGAAGCCAGTCTAATTTATTATAATTTAAAGATTTTTTAACATAAATACAAGTGCCACCTCCTTTAAAATTCTGTCTTGAGTAATGTGATGCTAAGATATAATCTTGTAACTTTACACTTTGTAACTCTAATTCCCTAAAATAGCTTTCAGTAAAGCAGAGAACGTCAATCTTAAAGTTTAAGTTATTGAGGTAAAGGTCAACATCATCTTTTTTTGATTTAATACTTTGAATATTTTGGTGAAATATATTAATACTACTTTTTAAGAAAAAACTGCGCATTAGGTATATCATCTGTCTGTACACCTATATCATTACCTCTCATGGTTACTTCGTTACAAGTTTGTGTAGAAGCATTTAAAGTATTTTTCTTTTTGAAAGAAATGATATTCTTGTAATAGTTATCATATTTGGACTATAAAAGGCTGATGGATGGATGGATGGATGGATGGATGTTTATTATTCATTTTCATTTCAATTCATCAAGTTCGATATATATATATATGTATATAGTTTAAAAAAATATTCAAGTTCTTGGAATTAGATAAACTCATGAAATTATTGTATTTCCACCGATGCTTGATTAGTGTAGAAAGTTTGAATTAAATCTGTCCGTAGAAAGTGGGTCAAAATCGAGTCCAAAAGAGACTTACAAACAAGCTCACAATCTCACAAACATACAGGTGAAGCCACAGAGAAATGACTATGAATGACGAAGCTAATATAAGTGTGTAAAAGTTACGCATTTAAAAAGTAATAGGTACCTACAAATTAATTCGATATTCAAATGGCTCAAAAATAATTTTGAAGGATTGGGTTATTTTGGAAAATAAGAGAGAAATAAACGTTAAACGAATTAAAATAAACGTTATAAACGAACTGTGTTTGAGGTATTGACCCTATCAAAAACAGTTAGGTGCTGATGTACCTAGTGTAGCAGTTACACCACCTTTAAACCCAATAAAAAATGTGTATTGTCGTTGATCGTCGATGATAATTTAAGCTTTACGAAACATACAACATTTGTAGTCATTCAACTATTAGGGACGTCTTCATAAATCAATATCACATCCATGCCTAATTAGGTCAAAGTGGTGTTGGGTTCACTATTCCCGAAGGATTGACTGGCGTTCTGGTGATATTAATTAATGAAATCTATTACAGATCCAGAGTCTGACATCTGTCAATCGCACATGGATCGAGTGCCAGTAACATACCTTCTGATTCTGAAAGATTCCGAAAATAGATTAGGTATTATCTATGTATAACTTGTTGACTTTTACAACCACGATAATAGGGATTGGTGTAGATCAACCTTTTCTTATGCCTTTTTTAATCGTGCATACTAATATTATTATTAACATTAAAACATTATTAACATATGCGAAAGTGTGTTTGTTTATTTGTCCTTCCTCGAGATCTTATGAAATTATGTTTGTGCGTAGAGATAGGAGACTGGTGTCGGGGGGGGGGGGGGGGACCTTCAAAAGGTACCCGACACCTTGGGAGAGGATACCGGGTTATGTGGGATTTGACCGCACTAAAACCCCTTCGGTGGCCTGCCTCTGCGTTTGTGAGGACTCCGGGATCTCCATAGGAACGCACCGGTGTCCTCTACGCGCGGCGTCCCAGAACGAGCCCATCTCGGGTGAGCAGATGTACTCTCCTGCACCTTCAGGTGTTCACGGCGGCATGCGGCTACGCATACACCGTCGGGGCTGCTAGCTGGACGGTTCAAGCTCCCACTCCCCTTTTAGTCACCTCTTACGATCAGGCAGGGGATACCGTAGCTCTATTCTTAATCCCGAATCTACAGGGACTGTGTAAGAGCTACCTACTGGCCCCTGGCCTTAGCCTGGACTTATACTATATAACACCTAACAGTACCTTCTTCTGTGGGACCATAATAATATAACTCGACCACCTACTTTGGGATTACGCTCAAAAATGCTTTTTAGCTTTACCATTGAAAGGAATTTGAAAGAAAAGAAGAAAAGAACAGAAAAGAAAAAATAAAAGAAAAGAAAACAGAATAAAAGAAAAGAAAACGGCATAAAAGAAAAAGGAAATAAAAAATATTTTTTGCGCAAATATGAGTATTACAAAAGTTGTTTTATACATTTAACAGTCCGCCATATTTACCTCAGTGAGGTTTGCAAATATAGTGAAAAGAAATAAAATTACTGAAATCTAAATAACTATTTTATTTGTAAAGTTCACTATTATTTTTGAGTATTTGTCTATTTGAGTATGTGTCTGGGTGTTAATTTATCTATTTAAGTATGTATTTAGAATGATATAAGTATGTTTATCAGCTTTCTGATTACCTACTGTAGCGGCAAGCGCAACAACATTGATACCGTCAATTATCGTGAGAAAATATTACAATCCAAAATTATGTGGGTACTACATCGCCGCTCACGCTCTCACGACCTCTCGCTCTAGCAAGAATATGCAGCATAATGTGGGTACTCTGACAAGAAATATAACAGAAATACCGACATAGAATTTAATTATGCAACTACCCACATCACGGAGCACACCGACCGCGACGCAGTACAGAGACGATTTAATCATGACGTTCGTTGAATGAAACATGAAGATTGCATAATAATATCAATCTTCGATCATCAAATCGTCGTCGTCCACCACACCGCCGTCGAGCATACTCCAGCGCCGTGCATCCACCGTCGACCCTGGAGACCGCTGCTTCCTACACGATGCCTGGAGGACGTCTGCTTCCCGCCGCTGCCGCCGCCGAATGACTACGCGGGCGCGCACGGGCCTTATATTTATGTAGCCCATCTGCGGCTGACTTCACAGCAGCGGAATGAGTACAGCGACGAAAACGTCCAATTAGATTTCCTCGCGTTATTTGATTATTATTTATATTAACGTTTATTTTATTTTAATTTTATTGGTAATAATATTTGTGATCTTATTGGTTATTGTTAATTTCTTGTATTATGATTGGTAAATGGTTGTTGATCGCTTTTGTATAAATAGGTGTTGATTTTCAAATAAATTCCATTCCATTCCGGTTCACTTTCCACATATCGGACTTACCTACATCAGTTGTTTCACTCCGCTCTCCACAAATTAGTAAGGAGCCCTAACCAGCTAGGGCACCCCCTTACATTGGTGACCCCGAGCGGCCGACCAGGCTGTTCAAGAACACTGCACTTCATCCGGAGCTACTGGAACGTCTCTCTGCCCGAAGAAAAGCAGCGAAAATTTCTACATCATCAGCGTCAAGCAAGAAGATTAAATCCAGGACCCCTGGAGGAACATTTTCAAGCAACCTTAACAAGAAGAAAATTTATTAAGACAAAACCATATTAAGAAGAATATTTCAACGATGGAGAGCAGCACCAATACGCAGATATCAGTTGTCGAAAGATTTTCATCACGTGCATTGCCCGGTGACACTCAAATTCTTGTCGAAGAAATTCGCAGATTATCACAGGAAGTCGCAGCGCTCAAGTCAGCGACATCACACTGCAACAACCAACAATACTACCAGCGTGACCGAAGCCATCGAAGACCATTCTTTCGCCGAGACCGCTCTGCAAGTCGAAACTCAAAAAATCGCGCACGAAGTACAACACCATCATCCATATGCTACTATCATCGTCGTTTTGGTTCTGAAGCAAGAAGATGCACAACGCCGTGTTCATTCAAGAATGAAAATATGAAGTCGGAAAACCTTTCAAATACGCTAGCTGCGGCGGAACCTGGCGTATGTGAAAAGTCCAACCGCCTGTTTGTCACTGACAAGAAGACAAGGACAACATTTTTGATCGACACCGGAGCCAACATTTCAGTATTACCACCGAGAAAAGGTCAAATACTGAAGCCACTGGAATTTCAACTCTATGCTGCAAACAATACGGTCATCCCGACCTATGGAGAGAAAACAATGGAACTGGATTTAAACTTACGCCGACCGTTCAAATGGAGGTTCATCGTCGCACGAGTCAGCAAACCAATTATCGGGGCAGATTTCCTTCAACACCATCAACTGATCGTCGATATCAAAAATAGAAGACTCATCGATGGAAAAACAAACTTATCGTCGCAGTCGTTCGTCAGAGAAACCAATCTACCCACAATAAGAAGCATAGATATTCAACAATCGTACCACAACATCCTAGCGGAATTTCCCGGAACTACAAGGCTTACTTCAATGAAACTTACGCCAAAGCACAACGTCGAACACTACATCGAGACATCTGGACCGCCATTGCATTGCCGCGCACGTCCTATCGCACCACATCGCTACGAACGAGTACGAAAAGAATTCGAAAATATGATCGAGCAGGGATTATGCCGCCCAAGCAAAAGCCCATGGTCATCACCTCTACACATCGTACCTAAGAAGAATGGTGATCTGCGAGTATGTGGAGACTACAGAAGACTAAATGCAGTCACTACACCGGACCGCTACCCGATTCCAAGGATTAAAGACTTCACGTTCCAGTTGTCCAACAAGACTATTTTCTCCACGATCGATCTCAACAGAGCCTACCAACAAATCAAAGTTCGCGATGAAGACATAGAAAAAACAGCAATAATTACACCGATGGGGCTATTCGAATTTCCTAGAATGGCACCAGGACTGAAGAACGCCGGACAAACCTTCCAAAGGTTTATTCACGAAGTACTACAAGGACTCGATTTCGTATATGCATTCATCGATGACTTATTGGTTGCAAGTCCAAACAAGGAAACCCATGAAGAACATTTACGAGCTGTACTACGAAGATTAGAAGACAATGGAATCACAATCAACCCTTCAAAATGCATATTTGGTCAAGAAGAAGTCAAGTTTCTTGGATTCACAGTAAACCGAGATGGTATCAAACCGCCTGCAGAAAAAGTCACAGCAATTACGCAGTACGCCAAACCAAACACGATAGAAGAGCTTAGGCGTTTTCTTGGAATGATAAATTTCTACAGAGAACACATACCGAAAGCCGCTGAAATTCAAGCACCACTTCACGCCTACCTGCATAATTCCAAGAAAAAGGATAAATCAATTATCAACTGGACAAGTCAAGCAACAGAAGCATTTGAAGCATGCAAAGTTGCAATTCAAAATGCAGCTTTACTTGCACACCCGTCTCATGAAGCACCGATTGCAATCTTCAGCGACGCTTCCGATTCTTCAGCAGGAGCAGTTCTTCAACAATACGTTAACAAACAATGGCAACCACTTGGATATTTTTCGAAGAAATTTTCCGACGCCCAGCGCAACTACAGTACGTTCGACCGAGAGCTACTAGCTATTTACATGGCTATCAAACACTTCAGGAAAATGTTTGAGGGTAGAGATCTAATAATTTTCACCGACCACAAACCACTTACCTACGTTCTTAAGAAGCAACCATCAGCATCGGAAACACCACGTCGTGCAAGACAACTCATTTTTATAAGTGAGTTTACAACCGACATACGTCACATCAGTGGGAAAGACAACATAGTCGCCGACACTCTGAGCCGCATTCCTGTCGACAGTATAGCCTGCCCAACTTCAATGGACTACGAAAAGTTAGCTGAAGCCCAAGAAAAGGACAAAAATATAATCAAGCAGTTAGGAAGACAAAGTAACCTATCCTTCAAAGAAGTTACTATGCCTGTCTCTCTCAAGCCGATCCACTGCGAAGTATCTACAAACAACATTCGACCTTATCTACCTGAAGAATTTCGAAGAATCGCATTCGATGCCGTACACAACATCAGTCACCCAGGAATCCGGACAACCAGAAAATTAATCAGTCAAAGATTTTTCTGGCCGTCAATGAACAAGGACATCGGAACGTGGGCGAAGCAATGCATACAATGTCAACGATGCAAAGTACAACGACACACTACGAGCAATGTATCTTCATTTCCACAAGCGGAGAGATTTGAACATGTACATATCGATATCGTCGGACCTCTGCCTACCACTAGTGATGGACATCGATACCTAGTTACCATGATCGATAGAGCGACGCGCTGGCCTGAAGCAATACCTACCGAAGACACATCCGCCGAATCTGTCGCCAAGATTGTCTACAACCACTGGATTTCACGTTTTGGTTCACCTAAAATCATTACGACCGACCAAGGAAGAAATTTCGAAAGTAGATTATTCGCCAGCTTACTCAACACGATGGGAATTAAGAGGACTCGCACAACGCCGTATCATCCACAATCAAACGGGATGATAGAACGATGGCACCGCAGTATGAAGACAGCACTCAAAACCCGTCTATCTCGACATACTACGTGGACAGACGAGTTACCTACAGTTCTACTAGGACTTCGAGCCGCATCACGTACCGACACAGGTGTGAGCGCTGCCGAGCTCACATATGGCTACAAGATACGTTTACCCTGCGACTTTTTCACTTCAACTTCAACACAATCTCAAGAAATGGATTCAGATTACGTCAGTCGTCTACGCGCTTCAATCAACGAAAATAAACCAACACAAGACGTCGTACACGGAAACAAGAAACCGATATTTATTCACAAGGACTTAGAAACCTGCGAGCAAGTCTTCATACGAGATGACAGCGTGAAGAAGCCTCTTCAACCTACATACGAAGGACCTTACTACGTGCTAGAGAGAAACGCGAAGACCTTCAAACTACAACTACCAGATAGAAGATCAGCAACTATCTCTGTGGACCGCTTGAAGCCTGCCTACACCATCAATGACAATACTACTGAGGATACTCTGAGCAACGAAGTGACATCCGCACCTTCACCAGCGAGCAACCAGCAACCATCTTCATCTCAACATCGAGCTTCGTGTTTGAAGACTACTCGCTATGGCCGCACCAGCAAGCCTCCTGTACGCTTTCGCTAGGGGGGGGGAGTCCTGTAGCGGCAAGCGCAACAACATTGATACCGTCAATTATCGTGAGAAAATATTACAATCCAAAATTATGTGGGTACTACATCGCCGCTCACGCTCTCACGACCTCTCGCTCTAGCAAGAATATGCAGCATAATGTGGGTACTCTGACAAGAAATATAACAGAAATACCGACATAGAATTTAATTATGCAACTACCCACATCACGGAGCACACCGACCGCGACGCAGTACAGAGACGATTTAATCATGACGTTCGTTGAATGAAACATGAAGATTGCATAATAATATCAATCTTCGATCATCAAATCGTCGTCGTCCACCACACCGCCGTCGAGCATACTCCAGCGCCGTGCATCCACCGTCGACCCTGGAGACCGCTGCTTCCTACACGATGCCTGGAGGACGTCTGCTTCCCGCCGCTGCCGCCGCCGAATGACTACGCGGGCGCGCACGGGCCTTATATTTATGTAGCCCATCTGCGGCTGACTTCACAGCAGCGGAATGAGTACAGCGACGAAAACGTCCAATTAGATTTCCTCGCGTTATTTGATTATTATTTATATTAACGTTTATTTTATTTTAATTTTATTGGTAATAATATTTGTGATCTTATTGGTTATTGTTAATTTCTTGTATTATGATTGGTAAATGGTTGTTGATCGCTTTTGTATAAATAGGTGTTGATTTTCAAATAAATTCCATTCCATTCCGGTTCACTTTCCACATATCGGACTTACCTACATCAGTTGTTTCACTCCGCTCTCCACAAATTAGTAAGGAGCCCTAACCAGCTAGGGCACCCCCTTACACTACCATAGTACAAGCTCTGCTTAGTTTGGAATCAGATGGTGTTGTGTGAAATTGTTCAAATATATTTATTTATTATTTATTAAGTTGAAAGGGATAGGCAATAACTTCAAGAACTTATAGCTCTGCTGTTTTTTAACTAAAATAGGTTTTAATTTGAATTTATGTGCTAGTAGGTATGACAATTTTATTCTTATTTTGTTAATAAAAACCACAACTAAATATAAATCCACTACTTAATAATTAGAGGAGTTATCCCCAAATTCCTAGAAAGAAATTATTGTCCACTTTGAGAACCATTGATACGTCGTCGTCTCCGCAATCACTTTATTAGCTGTCTTACAACAGCCCTGCTTCCCCGTCTTATACACCGGTTATGAGTGATTTACCTGCATTGCCGCCTACTTTATTGAATTTTGATTCCATCTCCCAAACCCTGACGCAAACATCCGTAAAGATTTCTTGAATAGGATATTTTTTTAAAAACAACAAAATTACTTAAAGTGTAAAACAAAAAATTAAGCAACGGAAGATGAGCCGACTGCGAAGCGTGAGGTCGTGGGTTCGATTCCCACCCAGGACAAATATTTGTGTGATGAACATGACTATTTGTTCTGTGTCTGGGTGTTAATTTATCTATTTAAGTATGTATTTAGAATTATATAAGTATGTTTATCAGCTTTCTGATTACCATAGCACAAGCTCTGCTTAGTTTGGAATCAGATGGTGTCGTGTGAATTGTCTAAAGATATTAGGTATTTTAGGGCATCAAGCATTTAGGTGCCACCAGAAACATATCAAACACGAAAGAGAGTTTCGTTTCCAGAACCAGGTTCCAGTTTCGTGTCGTTTTTGAAATCTACTTATTAATTGGTCATCGAGATATTATGATAATAAATAAAATAAAAGTTGTCGTTTTCTCTTTTATTAAGACCATATGAAAATATGTAGACAGGAAAGTATCAAATTTCGTCCGATAACTTTCCTCGGCTCGTGAAGTAGTCTTACTACATTATTTCATAAATAAAATATTTCCTTTATAATATATTTCTACTAGAGCTATTTTACAATAAAAGTAAATAATAAAATCTATTTGAATTTATTAATTTTATTAATTAGAATTAGATATAAAGGCTTTCGCAAAAATTAAATGATCCGTGATAATCGGAATGCAAAAGGAGCTGAAAGGCATGACCGGTATTGCAGGCCTTATTATGCGGGTTGGGAATGCGGCAGCAGGGTCAGCGGCTCAACTATATTGGATTCCCGACTTTCAAGGCATTAGATAAACTACTATGATTGCCTATAGTAACTGTGTTTTTGGCGGGAAGTCGGAAAAGACATAATGACGATGTTCTTGTTTTATTTTAATTTTCTTTGTGTACGTATTTTTGTCTGGGTTCTGTCAAATAAAATTAATAGCATTTCGTTCGATTTAAGTTAATTACAGAGCAGAAGTGTTATGAAATGAAAGAAGAAATTATGTTTCAAAAAACAATTTCTTGAGAATTCCATCGGACACGTTCTGATGAAGTAGCCATTGTTTTACTTGTATATCTGATTGACTTCAAACTGATTACTGACGATTTACAGACTATCTATTATTAGTTCGTCTAGTTTCGTCGAACTGGGACATTATTAAAAAAATGATCGGTTACAGCACAGAACATATTAAAAGAGGTTAGAATGGAAATGTGGGCGGGGCAGACGCGCCAAGGATTTGAGCAAACGCTCGTATCTCTACAGAAACACGTGATCGTGCTACGATATGCGTGTTTGTGTGCGTGCTTGGGTGTGATTTGTTCATTTGAAGTCGCGTGTTTGTGTGGCGCTAAGATTGGCTAGATTTGAATTTGCAAATATGTGCGTAAGCTTCGTATTTATTTAAGTACAGATGTAATGGAGGTGAAAGGTAGGGTGGGGCTTGATCGGCGACACCAGTTTTCAAACGAACGGCGCATTATTGCCGTTCTACCTCTTTTAATATGTTCTGTGGGTTACAGAATGCTGACGCGCTTACATAACGCACATACATTAATGTACCTATACTGTGTAATGTGCGCTTCGCAGACAACACACACGTGCATTCGCGGGTGGGTTTACTAAATATATTAATAGGTTCAATAAAGAGATCCTAACCTAGTTGCGATATGATTAATAAGTACCGCCAAAAACGAAACGAAAAAATGAAAAACTAGAATTTTAATGAAGAGTGAACACTAACGAATTTCCTTGGCAAAAATGGGTGCAACAGTACTCAACTCACAAACGTAAGGGACTACGGGAGCGAGGAACAACCTCTTTACCCGGGCAGACTCATGAGGATCACTGCCTCATGGTGATTGTTAGGCGGTAGGCATTTTTTTGCCAAGGTTTGGTCAGAGCAACACGTTCTCAGGCTACCTTGCCGGACTGCGGTTCGAGAATTTTGGGTGAGGCAGAAATTTTAATGATGAGTATAAATATAATTATTGTTGGTGGAAGTTTGTGTTCCGGTCTTTGTATTTGTCGATGGTGTTTAGGACACAGGGAATTCAAGTGTTGGGCTATGAGTGAGAAGCGTTATCCTACAAAAACTACTATTGATAAAATTATAAAAATAAATAGGTAAATAAATATAGATTATTTAAGTTAATTACAAATATATGAACGGACAGTTACCCCTGAATTACTTATATTTATTATACTTATCATTACTTGAAAAACAATTAGGTATTTTTATTAAATTAATTGACGTCTAAAAAATTAATAATTAACATTTCTATTCTTTAGAACAATTGAATTAAAATTATTGTTACGTTGAAATTATACAATTTAAACGTGACGTACCTATAACATTGAACTACTACTACATGACTACTACTGACTAATTTAAGTTATGATAT
Source organism: Pyrgus malvae (assembly GCA_911387765.1). Lineage (NCBI taxonomy): Eukaryota > Metazoa > Arthropoda > Insecta > Lepidoptera > Hesperiidae > Pyrgus > Pyrgus malvae. Next base: position 26,444,438 of record OU426950.1, on the reverse strand, counting down.
TTTAAATTGATTTATTCACTTTTTCATTTGATATATTTTATTTTGCCGTGCCCTACCTTTTATTTCTTTTTTTGGTATCGGGGGCGGGGGCGGGGGCGGGGGCGGGGGCGGGGGTAAAAGGTATCCGGCACATACCTGCACATACCGGGTTATGTGGGTGGGATTTGACTGCACTAAAACGCCGTGTGTAACCACTGGTTAATCCACTTCAACTTTTATCAAATCAACTTCAAGAACTTCTTGCCATTTCATATATTTCACCATTAGGGGTAACGATGATAAAATTTGCATTTCTCGAGGTAATTTGTTTCCGCCGGCTGTCTTCGCGCAATTAAATTTAAAGTGGACGGTCTGGAACTGTTTTGATTTAAGAGAATTAATTAGGTACTGTTACGGACTTGCCATGACTTCTTTTCCGTACTCCTAGTACTCTTATTACTCCTAGTGGAGTAGTGGTATTTTTTATAATATTTATCTTACGTATCATCTATCTATGTATAATTTACGACATTTGAAAGCTGTTAACGTAGTGGTATCTCTATATTTGTTGGCTATGATGAAGTATAAATTAAGGCGAAAAGCCAAGTATATGAACAACATAAATTTTACTTTACAAACTTACGTCCCTTATTTTATACAATTAAGGATTAATTTTGCAAAAAGCAAATGTCTCTGTAGGAGCAAGTACCCTAATCGTAAATTTAAACTTAAAAAAGTTACTCCTTCCTCCTCCATACAGGCGTTCATCTCTTATTGTAGGTATACTCCCCTAGCCATCTATTTCGATGGCGCTTATTATGCAATCTATTTCGATGGCGCTTATTATGCAGTATTTAAGTATTTATGGCTACAGCCCTTTTGGCGTCCCACTACTGGGATTCGGGTATTTCCCCATTACTAGGAGGCCTGGAGCTTACTCCACCACGCTGTTCCAATGCGGGTTGGTGGATATGTGAGCTAGTGGCCAACCCACTGTCAGATGTTTCCAAACCGCCCATAAAGGTTTAACGATCGTTATCTATGGATAACATTCGTTAAACAACAGATATTCTTAATCCCGAAGCTACAGGGACTAAGGAAGGTCTACCGACGATATTATCTTTTTAATAGATTGGTATATGTAAGATTGCACATTAAATTCATCATATCCGAATAATGTTTTGGTTAAAGCAAAAACTTACCCTCAGCAAATGGCACATAAAAGCGCCAAGAGGTCTTCAATTCGAATTGAAGAGCACAATTAGGATAAAACCCGGCTTGGAATTGTTAGAAAATATTTATAGGGCAAATTCGATTGGTACGGCATCGCCAGCTGTGTTCTAATGGGCTGTTCGTACTCGCTCTAGCTTTAAATGAACAGGCAACCTCCAGATGTGGCTCGCGAAACCCGAATTTTAGATTGCTGTTGAAATACATTGTAGTTACGTAAGAATATATCTTAATCTAGAAAATTTCCTACCGTTACCGTTCCTACCGTTTCAAATATCGTTATTAAAATCTTAAATTAGTTATGTCTACAAGCAGTGTTTCATTACAAAGTTGCTTTTATTTAGGTATAGACATCATTTCGAAGCTATGGATTTTGGCGCTATCTGGTGCAGAGACGGATAAGAAAATTTTCAACTTTTATCAGCATGATTTGTAAAGTGCATAGATTATACCTTCGGATTCCTTTGCTTTATCTTAATATTCAATTTAATCCAGAATGTCGGCTTAGATCAGGCAACTATCTAAATTGGCTAGTGATTATACTATAGTAAATTTCGTTGGTTCTTAGATGTACTTATTATAAAAATTTGTAAGATGGTTTCTATTACACCTATAAAGAATCAACAAGTTGGCCTATTTTTAAACCCCAATGACATTGAATTAGGGCTTTTTATTTTTGAAACCTTTTTATGTACCTTTACCGGGCACAGGTCTCCTCTCACAAGTGAGAGGGGTTTAGTCCATAGTCCACCATGTGTGGATTGGTGGACAATAGTGGACATCATGCCTTCGAGAAATTATAAGTTACTCTTAGGCATGCACGGTATATAGAACATCGTAATTGAATATCACAATGTTTTCCCTCACCGTGGATGATAAATAGACACATTTACAAATTTCTACGTCAGAGGTGCGCATCGAGGCACTGAACTCGGTATCTCTGTGTCGGAGACCGCGGTCTTTACCACTCGGCCATTGCTGCTAAATCTTTGCGGTTCTTCGTACCAACTATTTAGTTGTGATGTTAAAAATCGAATCGTAGTGAAGAGATTTTTCTTATTTTTTAATCATCCTCTCGTCTAATTCGTTTTAAGATTAAGCTTATTATATTCCTAACATTTTTATTATGTGTGTGGCAGTTCATTTATCTCTCTTAAACCCTCATATGCCAAAAGCGATCGGGATTCCCGCGGAGTCACCGGACCATTCATATCCGCTTTGTGTGCGCTTTGTGGGCACAAAGGATAAATATGTTGCCTCATCGATTAGCACGCACGACATACCTACCTACAAACTACTAAATTGTATGTTTTACTGTAAAAACATACTGTACTACTATTTTTATTAATGACTAAACATTTGAATATATACAGGCATATTATGTTACAGAATCCGTAACTATGAAATCTGTAGACGAACGAAGGTTATACCGATATAGCTCTCAAAATCTGCAAGTTGAAGTGGCATGGCGACCACGTCTAGGTGTGCTTAGAGCACAGGCCGCCCTTCAGGCGGATCACCTAAACAAGACAAGTAAATACATAGGATAATGAAGCGCGCATGGCCCGGCGGTTAGCGTAGAACGCAATCGATATATCGCTCATCTAGTACTACAAAGACGGAATTGTCACAAAATGCAAATATGAGTTAATGATGCCAGAATGTTCCAAAATGTTCAATACGTATGGTGTTACAAAGTCGTTTTTATTGTTCAACAAATGAGCGGAAGACAGCGCCACTGTCTTTGTTGCACCGGTACAAAAATTGACTCGCCCTGAGTGTAACGCCGCCACATTGGTCAATTGCGCGGTACGCCCCGTGACGGTCAGTCGTGTCAGAGTGCTACATCGTCGTTCAGGTAATTATGACATCAATTTTTTTCCATTTCTAAGTACCAAACGACGTAAATGTATTTTCTGTCTTTGTAGCATCAAAACAAAATCCTTTATTGAGAGTTACAATGCCGTAAATGTATTTTTTTGTCTTTGTAGCATCAAAACAAAATCCTTTATTGAGAGTTACAGTGCCGTAAATGTATTTTTTGTCTTTGTAGCACCAAAATAAAATCCTTTATTGACAGTCACAGTACCGTAAATGTATTTTTTTGTCTTTTTATCACCAGAAAAAAGAAATTTTGAGACCTTCAATGCCTTAAATGTATATTATTGACTTTGTAGTAACAGACAAAATTTATATTTTGTGAGCTAGAATACCGTATATTATGTATTTTGTGTCAGCGGTTAACTGTTGTAGCTCTTAAAATTGAATGAAATAATGACGTGATAGTATATACAGTCATTATAGCACTATAGCTCAATGACTTTACTGTACTTTGTGTCAACAATGACAACATTGCACCACAGAATTGTAGTATAAAAGAAATAAAAACAGGTGTAATTTGAAAATATTAAAATATTGTATGGATGTTTTTCTTCATTATTACTAAAAGTAGTAACTTAAAAAGTTAAAAGTATCTAAATAAAAATAAATTAACAAATAGCATTCAAGTTAAGATCATTACTTTTTTTTGTTTTAAATAGTAACCTACTTGTATGTGTTGTGTGTGCAATAAAGCATTAAGCTATCTACTTATTTGCCAGTAATGGTATTGTTTTTCCAGAAAAGTAAGGTGAATTAAGCTAGGTATTTTAAATGGTAATAAAATGGAGAGTAATCGCAATAGAAAAATGTTAACAATAGCTATAGAAGGCCGGATTCCTGCTCCTTTCTCTAAAAATATAGAGCAAAACCAATGCTCAGATATTGAATCGGTTATAAGTGAAGAAATAAAAGTTCCATCTACCTTTGCTGCTATTAAACGCCGATGAAGAAACTGCGTATACAGAAGTGTCTACCACAGTGGATGCTCCAGTTCGTCACAAAAATATCAAACTTTAAATGCAAGATATTAATGTTGCTATCTCGACGATCCCTCGAAGGCTCAAGACAAAATTCCGTAAGTAATATTAAAACTTAACGAGCAAGTTATTGGGTGCATCCACATCAAGCGAGCAGCTTCAGCCTAAATATTAAGTCTTTTTCGATAATAATATTTATGATAAAATAACACTGTAGGTACTAACTGTTAACTCGAATTTATTTGCTTATTATTTTGCAGCAAGACGTTTGAAAATGTCTTTTCCAACTAATGACAAAATAATTCAACATCTTGAAGATTGCAAAGAGAATGATATTAGTACGAACGAAAGAGAATGATATTAATAAGATATTAGTACTCAAGATAAAACAAGTCAGTTGGGTAAAGACTAAAGATACACAAAATTTTCAAAGCGCCGCTGATGAAGAGCTAGCGAAAGATATTCCACCAAAAGAATGTCGTTCACTTCAAACCCAAGACTCTGTAGAACTGCTTACACAAAGCCTGGTTGATATTACTTTTTATTCACACAATTTTTATTCTGACAACTGTTGTAGACAGCAAAAAAACAAGTATGTTTATTATAGTCATTTGTTTTTAGATAGTGTCCGTCCTTTAAAAAAAATCGTTATATAATTATTTATTTCTTACAGGTTTATTCTGGCGATGTATTTCTACGCTATATGAATTTAAACTCAGTGACTCATAAATTCCTTATTCGTGGACATACCCAGAATGAAGGGGGTAATGCTCACTCTCTCATTGAGAAATCAATTAAAAGGGCTAAAAAATCGGGTCCGATCTATGTCCCAAGTCAATACGTACAACTTATACGTAATGCAAAAAAAACTGGAGAGAATTTTAAAGTAGAAGAGCTCAACTACGACGACTTTATTGACCTGAAAGCACTGAATGAAGAAATAGGGATGAATTCTACTAAAACCACAGACGGAAATACCATGAAACTAACGGAAGTCAGAATGATACGGTTTTTGAAGAACAGTGACACTTATGAGTACAAAACTACGTTCGACGAAAAATAATCTTGGACAAAGGTTCTGATTAAGCCTAAAACTGCGTCTGGGCGCAGATCCGGCAGATCACGAAGGGAAAACGCTATAAAACGTGACACTAAAACCTGCATATCTTTCGAAAATCCCAATTGCAGAGCAGAAGAAAAAAAGATTTGTTGTTCTTGATAGAGAAACATGTTGTTCCAAAACAATATAAGTATTTCTATGATTCTATCTTCTAATTTGTCTTTTCTGGCTAGGCAAACATTTTTTTAAAGTTTTTTTCCTTTGGAGAATAAGGTTTATTTTGATATGTGTTTATATTTTTCTTAGAAAAACATTTTTTTTGTTACCTATGTTTTATTTTTCATTTATTTTGATTGTACCATTTTTAGTTCCTATTATTTGTAAGCTGTCTTTGTTTGAAACAAACATAAAGTACTTATTTCAATGAAACAGCTGTGATTAGCGATTGCTTTAGGTTATTTCAATAAGTATTTTGATTTAAGGATAACAAATGAATCTGTGATTTATGTACCAATACGCAATTATTCAAAGGACTGTTAATTATTCAGTAAGTAGTTTAAAATAAGGATAAAAAAATACAAATTCACCTCTGATTTACGTGCCAATAAGTAATGTTAATTATTCAGTATTAAATTAGGCTGTACTAAATGATTATCTCAAATTAAGTGTTTTAAATAAAATTGACTAATACCTATTTCCGTAACACAACTTCAAAAAAAAAAGCATTTTCAATGCAACAATAACACAATTGTATGTGTCAAATCATTTCAAGTGGTTTTTTTTATACTTACACTTTACTTTTTTAAATATTTTTGCTTTTGTACTCTACCTGTATATTTAAACATCCAAAATATCCTGGTTGTAGTTATAAATAATATAAAGTGAAATAATAAAACAAAACAGAACAATTAAAAAAACTTTAAAACGCTCTCCTGTAAAATTTGCAAAATGATAGTTACGTCTTTGTAGTACTAGATGAGCGATATGCAACTAAGCCAAACGGGCGCGGTCGGGTGTGAGATGGGTGACCGCTAGTGTAATGTGTGTAATAATAATTATAATGTAACCATAAACAATAAAGAATATTTGATTTGATTTAACATCTTATAACATGTATTCGAATAAACGAAGTTGGAATTGCACTTTTTTTATTCATATAGTTGGCAGTGTCACCAACATAGCTAAATAAAAGTAATATCATAACGAAAATTAGATATGAATATTATTGATTCTATTTGTAGGCATGTAAATTCAGCAAATTTGAAATTGGTGGGTGAACTTAAAGCTTAAAACTGTAAGCAGTGAACCTAAATGTTATTAAAGATATTTTTAGAACATTCTTATTATTTTTAGAACATTCATTACACATTATTCAAATTATTTTGCCTGCCGCCTACTATCGGATTCAATATTCATCAATCGCCCACTATGCTCATCACAGCATCCCTCCCTTTCTCCCACACTCGAGATATTTTTAGCTTTATAACTAAGCAGAAAGGCTGGGATAAAATATTACTTAAATATTAAAAAGTTAAATGTAAAAAATAATAAACATAGTAAAAAGTTTTCTTTATAATATGTAAAAAATAAACGCTATATATTCATATTGTAGCACAAACTAGGAATTCTTGTGTTGTGGCTTTTTTCGGTATCGGGGGGGGGGGGGACCTTTAAAAGTGTTGGAGAAATCCGGATCGACAAGGACCAGATATTGATGGGTAAAGGGGGGACCTCCGGTTCGCTATGACAAAAAATGGTGGTGGAATAAAGGATGGAAAGGAGGGTGGTCCCCCGTTGCGGGTGCAGGAATTGTGGACTGTAAGTTGCGGTTTGAATTAATGGTGGAAAACGAGAAGGATTGGTAAAGGGAACAAACGCACTTACTTGGTGCTGGAGCAGATGGTATGCTCGTGTACTGATGAAGTCTTCATCAATCTTCTCTTGCCCGGGAACTGGTGTTGTCCTTCACACTCACTATTATAGGTACCTATTAATCACTAAACTATTAACAGCGGTGATGGTGGCGATGCGGCGAGTCTGATGACCACGTGTTAGGTGGCTTGCGGTGCGGTTGTCACTAGAGGACTTGCATACGCGTCGGCGGCGTGCGCGTCGGCGGCGGGACGAAGGCAGACTGACTGATAGATCTTCCTGATCCATATTATGTAATAGTGCGCTTGCGGGGAAGAGAGGGAGGGTGAAGGGGAGGGAGGTGAAATGACTTAATTGGCGCGAACATCCCCCCGGCCTTGAGGTCTCCTCAAATAGCGAATTAAAAAAAATAAAAAATAAACATAAATATATACAGCGGAGTTAATATCATGTAGAAAAAACTATATATGCGGTGAACAGAGGCGATGCGATGAATATAATTAGTAAATTAATAAAAATATTATAATAGCGGGATGAGAATTTATACTTAAACTATAACTTATAAAATATAAACTACAATATTATTGTGTTGGTAGAGGGCAAAGTCTAACAATGGGCCGCTGCAAAGTGGAGCTCTTAGTCTTCACTTGTGCAACGCGCACCACACCATCCCTACCAGGAAACAGTTCAGTGACGACGCCTAGCGGCCACTGAAGAGGCGGAGCGTTATCCATATCGATAAGAACAACGGTTCCTACAGAAATGGAATTAATAGAATGTTTATTCCACTTTTCTCTTGCTTGTAGTGTATGTAAGTATTCTGATCTGAAGCGCTTCCAGAATGACTGAACTATCGAATCAAGCAATGAAAAACGTGATAAAAGATTAATGCGTTCTTTACTAAGATCCGCGGCGGGTAAACATCCAAGTGGATTAACAGCGAGGAAATGCGCGGGCGTAAGTGCAGTAGGTTCCGCCGGATCGCTACTTAACACGTAAAGCGGTCGTGAATTTAATATGCGTTCGACCTGAGTGAGGACAGTAAGCAATTCCTCGTACGTGAGGATTTGCTTACCTATGACGCGAAATAAATGATACTTTACTATCTTTATATTTGACTCCCAAAGCCCACCAAAATGTGGAGCGTTTGGAGGGTTAAGTTTCCATGTGATGCGGTTATCAGAAAGGACCTGATTAAATACTTTATAATATTCGTCTGAACGTAAAAAGGAATGAAGTTCCTTCAAGTATGAACGCGAAGCAATAAAATTAGTAGCGTTATCACTAGTGAGTCATCATCATTAACGACGTGCGAATAAATCACGCAGCCATACGCCTTTTCACTGGCGTCGGCGAACGCGACTAGCGAGACTTGGGAATTTTTATTTATACCCATATGGCGAGGAAACTTTAATTTCGATATCAAAGGTAACTCTGAAATATATTGTTGCCATACAGTAACAACGTGAGCGGGCGGAGCCTGGTCCCAGTCAAGTTTGAGAACCCATAAGGTTTTAATGAGAAGCTTAGAGAAAAGAATTACTGGACCCACGAACCCCAGAACATCATACAAGCGAGCGGTTGCGGATAAAATAGAACGCTTGGTACAAGCGAGCGGCGGTGGCGAAACTAGAAAAGAAAAACAATCAGTTGCGGGGTGCCAACGAAGATCCAATATTTTAAAAATATTTTGGTCGTCGAATGAGACCTCGTCAAGCTGACGGCGCGTTGCGGGGATGTGCTGTAAAAGCTCTGAACTGTTACTAGTCCACTTAACCAATTCAAATCCTCCACGCTGAAACATTTGAATTAGTTCAGTGGCTACGTCAACGGCGCTGTTGACGCAGGGCGCGCAGGACGCGATATCGTCCATATAAATATCTCGTTCGACCACCGAAGCAGCCAAAGGATAGGACTCCCTCTCCTCGGAAGCCAACTGACGTAATGTGCGTAGCGCAAGAAAAGGAGAAGAGCGTAAACCAAAAGTCACACGATTAAATTCGTATGTTTGTATGTCTTCCTCCTTAGAAAAGCGATAAAGAATGCGTTGAAACGCGCGGTGCGATTTTTGTACTTCAATGCATAAATACATTTGCCTAACGTCGGCAAAAAAGGCGATGCGATAAACTCGTACGTTTATTAAAATATTAAAAATATCAGACTGTAAATTTTGCCCACTATGTAAAATACCATTTAATGAAATGTCATTATCTGACTTAGCGCTTGCGTCGAGTACTATTCGCAATTTAGTTGTACTTTTATCATTACGTATGACAGGGTGGTGCGGGAGATAAAAGCAAGGTTCCGTAGAATTATTTGAAGCAACCAATGATAAATAACCCTTGTTGATGTATTCCTGAATAACCTCATTGTAGCGGGAGCGAAGATCGGGACATCTATTAAAACGTCTCTCTAGGAGCGAGAAGCGTTTTTTAGCGGTTATAAAAGAATCACCTAACTTATCAGGCGTGTCCTTGAAGGGCAGAGCGACAACATATCGTCCGTTCAAATTGCGACGAGTAGTGGAAGTATAAATATTCTCACATTCCTGTTCATCAGGACTCAAATAAGTTTTTTGCGGCAGCTCCTCTAACTTCCAAAATTTTTCGAGCAAATGCGTGAGCGACGTTTGACTATTATCAATACGAGTAGGATAAGAAACTAAAGAACGCGGCATGCATGTAGGAAAGTCGATATCTGCGTCTCCCATTATTATGTATCCTAGTGACGTTTCTATGGCACTCGGCGATTGCGAATTAATTATTTTATCAGTTAACAAAATTTGTAAATAAGTATTAACCCCTAATAAAACGTCAATGTCACCTGGTGTATGGAATTGATCGTCAGCTAAACGTAAATTATTTATATAATTAATTTTCGAAACGTCTATTAACGACTCGGGTAATTGTCCAGTTATAGTGGGAACAACTAGCGGTTCAATATGATAAAGTTTATTTTCATCAAAGCGGGAGCTAAACTGCAAAGAAGTAACACCTAAAATCTTCTGCGACACCCCACCGATTCCTTGCGCCTCCCTAACTGGTGTTTTATTGGAGATCGGTAGGTACAAATGTTTGCAACACTGTTTCGTGATGTAATCACATTGCGAGCCAGGGTCCACTAAACAACGCAACAAATATTGGTGTCCGTATTTAGTACAAACTTTAATCTTCGCAGTTCCCAATAATGTAGTGCGGTGCGGCGCATTACCACAATCGCGCGAAACGTTACATGACGTGGATGCATTTTTTTCTCCTGGACCTTGTTCTACCGAAGGCTGATCGACCTTATTCCTACTACTAACAAAATGAAGTAGCGTATGGTGCGAGCGGGAGCAATACCTACATCTACGCTGCGACTTACAAAATGGAGTGGCGTGTTTATTACTTAAACAATTAGTGCAACATTTATTTCGTTTTACAAAATTGTACCTGTCCTGTGCATTTATTTTTAAAAAATGCGGACAGACAAATAGGTGTTCGTGATCAACCGATTTACAGAAAATACATGACCGATTCGAATCTGTATTAATAAAAGTTTTGCTTATATTTTTAGCGGGAGCGGGAACAAAATTACCTTTAATTTTATGGTTGTTAGACGTATGCGAAGTATTTATTGTATGGCATAAAGCCCTATTCTGGTCATGTAAAAACTGAACCAAAGCGGAATATTTCGGTATGTTTACGTTGCGACATGACATTTCGAACGACTTTACGGTATCGTTATCTAATTTTCTAAGCGCGATATTTAGAAACAGAAAATCAGATATGTCATCAATATTAAGTTGCTTAAGAGCGTTAATAGAAGCATCAAATTTATCCATAAATATTTGATAACCAGCGGATGTGTTAGTGTTTACGTTCTTCAGTTCTAACAGCTGACTGACGTAGGTAGTCGCGAGCGCACGCTCGTCGTTATATCTACGTATGAGCGCGTTCCATATCACAGAATAGTTTTCAGCTGTAGGCATTAAGCCTGAGCAGATTGATAATGCCTTATCACTAAGTTTACTAACAAGATAATAAACGCGTTCAGCATCTGTTAATTGCTGATTATCATGAACTAATGGTTTAAATTGTTGGTAGAACATAGACCAGTGTCGTATGTCACCATTAAAAGAAAGTAATTCTATGGGCGGAAGCGATGGTATAATTTTTGTAGGTAAACTATTCTGTAATTTACTTGAAGATGAAGCGTTTAATTTTGACACTTGACTTTTAATACGACTATATAGATCATGAAAAGATTTCCACGATCCGAAATCTACTTGCGCATTCGGATTTAATTTTAAATTTGTAACATTATAAGATTCTAACGTGTCCTTGAACTCGGTACTCAAGTATTCAAGGTCAGATGCCGTGTCAAGAAATGTGTCCTGTTCGTCTGACGAACTTGATGCACTTATAGATAAATCATAAATTTGTTGTAAACGTTCGTAAATAGAATTTCGTTTTGCAATTAATATTTTCAATCTAATTTCGTCATTTGAAAGCGTTTCAGATTCAATTTTGCCTTTAGTAGACATTTTGTCGTGAACAAGATAAATCAGTTAAAACAGTTAAGATTATAAAAATTATGTATGGCGTAATGAATGAATACGTAGGTAGTTACTAGCGAAACAACGATCGCCGGTCGCGTCGGCTCCGGCAACCACAAATATGGCGGACTTCAATTAATGAAAAATAGAATGCGTACCTATGAGGTGTAATTTCGATTACAAATATAGGTAAATAATGGTGCGAATGGTGCGAATGCGCTTTGCAAAAATAATAATATACCTACGTGAGCGGTGCGTTATTAATATGCGGGATATAAAATAATCGTAGATATAATACTTATTTGCAAAAATAAATAGCGGATGGTGCGGTGTGTTTTGCAAAAAGAATAATAATATACCTACGTGAGCGGTGCGTTATTAATATGCGGGATATAAAATAATCGTAGATATAATACTTATTTGCAAAAATAAATATGAATAGGCACTTATAATATATTACATGAAATACATATGTATGCGTATTTATGAGATTAAATAATTAACCCGGGTGATGTGACCAAACTATTGGCTCGAAATGCGGCTCGACTGGACCAAAAAATTGGAGGGAATCCGGATCGACAAGGACCAGATATTGATGGGTAAAGGGGGGACCTCCGGTTCGCTATGACAAAAAATGGTGGTGGAATAAAGGATGGAAAGGAGGGTGGTCCCCCGTTGCGGGTGCAGGAATTGTGGACTGTAAGTTGCGGTTTGAATTAATGGTGGAAAACGAGAAGGATTGGTAAAGGGAACAAACGCACTTACTTGGTGCTGGAGCAGATGGTATGCTCGTGTACTGATGAAGTCTTCATCAATCTTCTCTTGCCCGGGAACTGGTGTTGTCCTTCACACTCACTATTATAGGTACCTATTAATCACTAAACTATTAACAGCGGTGATGGTGGCGATGCGGCGAGTCTGATGACCACGTGTTAGGTGGCTTGCGGTGCGGTTGTCACTAGAGGACTTGCATACGCGTCGGCGGCGTGCGCGTCGGCGGCGGGACGAAGGCAGACTGACTGATAGATCTTCCTGATCCATATTATGTAATAGTGCGCTTGCGGGGAAGAGAGGGAGGGTGAAGGGGAGGGAGGTGAAATGACTTAATTGGCGCGAACAAAAAGGTACCCGACACCTTGGGGCCGGGTACCGCGTTATGTGGGATTTGACCGCACTAAAACCCGCTCGGTGGCTGCCCCTGCGCTTGGGGAGGACTCTGGGATTTCCAGCGGAACGGGCCCATCTTCGGGAGAGTAGATGCTCCTGCACCTTCCGATGCTTACGGCGCCATGGGGCCACGCACACACCGCCGCCCTTCCCGGGGCTGCTGGTTGGACGGATCGAGCTCCCACTCACACCGTCCACAACACCGGAAGCCCCCTTTTAGTCGCTTCTTACGATCAGGCAGAGGATACCGTAGCTCTATTCTTAATCCCGAAGCTACAGGGACTGTGTTGTGGCTACCCTCAAAGACAATTTCATAAACATTTAGTCCAGGTATATAATTTAAGAAATCATTCAAATTTTTGCCTCGCTTCGAACCAAACCTTGAACTAAGAGCACATTGTCAATATTACGCTGTACTGGCCATCGATTCTGGTGAATCTGTTTTACATAAATACTACTAGCTTCCTATACGATATTAGGCATTGGTTAGGCGATTTGTTATTATCATTTTACTTTCATTTTTCATAGGTTTAATATCTATATAAAACACTCTCAATTATTGCTAGCTTGCCAGCATAATGTTTTCAGGAGTGCTTATCGGTTTCTGATTCGCAGTTTACCGAACTCCTTTCATATTGGATGAAGGAGAACAGTATCATAGGCCATAATCTTTGTCTATGATTAGAAAAAAATAAAAATAGAATATTATCTACGCCTGCCCAGTATTGCGGCGGTCGCATACGAACGGTACTTACGTCGACTAACGTTCTTTGGTTATGTTCGACAATATTCTTAAGTACTAATCTAAAACCCATCAAAAACTACAAGCGGAACCTTGAAGCGGCAGACTGCAGTCTGGAAGAATGTCCAGGATCCTGTGATTGGATATAGGAGAGGTGGCTTCGATTCAAGAATTCCGTGAGTACGCTTTTGATTATATTATGTTGGTTACAATAATTGATTGTGTTGTACTTTCCCAACAGTGGGCTTGGGTCATAATACGCGCCCGCCCATCCATTTTCTGGTCCTTCGAGCCGGATGAATGTCATCCAGCTTTAATTTAATTAATTATAAATAATTCTCTGCGTAATACACGCAAATTGAACATACCTACGTATGTTTTCTGTTATTTTTTTGTCCCATTTTACGTAATATTTTGGATTTAAGCTTAGATTAATAATATCCAGCTGTTTTTTGCAACCTTAAATTCATATTTATAGTAAAAATTACATTGCATAATATTTGCATAACCTTTTTTACATCAGTAATAAGATGGCGACCGCTCACAATAATTTAGCTCGACTTACCGCCAAGAAGGAGCGATTATACGCTCGTATGAATGAATTATATAAATTAGCATCAAATATTTCTGATTTTTCGTTTAGAAGCAATGAGAATTTCATGGTTAAGTCTGAAATCATCGACGAAATGCGTATTCAGTTCGAAACATACCTCGATGAAATATACGAAATTCAAGTATCGATAGATTCTAAATTCAAAATTGATTATCAATGTTTGGATGCGTTTGATGATTTATACCTTAAAGTAAAGCGTGTTAGGAATTATATTGTTCAAGCTTCGCGATCAAATGTCTCCAAACGTGAAGATTCTAATGATAATTTTCAGTCAAAATGTAACATTAAATTGCCACCGATTGAATTGCCTTACTTTGACGGGAAAATGGAGAATTGGCCTAAGTTTTATGAATCTTTTAAATCTAACATACATAACAACAGTAATCTGACTGACTCGCAGCGCGTGCAATATTTAGTAGGTAAGTTGACACACGGCGCTCTTAAGGTCACCGCAGGTATTGTACCTACGGGCGACACTTATAAAATTTTATGGGATAATTTAGTGAAAAAATATCAAGACAAGCGATCATTAGGAACGCATTACTTAAATAATATTTTAGATGCTAGGAGCTGTAGTGATACAGCCGGCAGTCTCGATTCATTCATTGAAAAATATTCAGCTTCGATTTTAGCTTTAAAACAATTAAATATCAAAGATCTTGCCGATTTCATTTTCTTACATTGCGCTTTAAGAAAAATGGATTCGCATACTATTCAGGCTTTTGAGTCGTCTGTTCGTAACGAAGACATACCTTCCTTTGATAAGTTAAATTTGTTTATTCGAGATCGAGTTAAAATCTTAGAACGCTCAAACACAAATCATTCAAGTTTCGAATCGATCGTCGGACCCTGCAGTAAAAATAAATAAAACGTCTAATACATAAGTCATTTATTGCTAATAATAACAGTCATGCAACGCATTCTAGGCGCTGTGTCTTTTGTAATAACACTGATCATTCTGTTTATAAATTTAATACCCTGTGTCGTGGGTACCATGGACACATACAAAGACAGGCACACAAACACCCAGACCGAGAACAGGAATTTAAACTCATCATTCAAATTTCTGTTTCGCCGGGAATCGTACCCGGGACCCCTCGATTGGCAGTCCGGCATGGTAACCATTGTGCCACGCGGGTCGTCAATCTCAAAAACTAGAAAACAAATTTTGATGAAACTAAGTATTTTTCCTAAGTAGAAATATATCTGATTTAAATAAAGGTTCATCTCGATATGATTAAAACTTTCTGAGAAATTTGAGGACAATAACATACTTGACAAACATACCTACTGTTACGATATTTACGTTACGTAGCGCCCGTGCTTGGAAGCATAAATAGATCATCATACTCAATCAAATATTCGGTTTTTAATTCCAACAATATTACATACATGCAGATCAAATTGATATTAAGCTCCTTACACGCTTTATTTGAAGTCGGTTAGTAACAAATCGGTCAAACCACACTTGGTCTGCGTGGTTGATTGACCCACATCCCTCTCAGTTCTGAGATGAGACATGGGCTCAGCAGTAGGAAATAAAAACGATTGAAAAAAAGAAATGAAAGTGTGTATGTAACAATTTTTATGTACCAAGGGTTTATTTTTTCTTTGGCGACCTGCGTGGCGCAATGGTTACCATGCCGGACTGCCAATCGACGGGTCCCGGGTTCGATTCCCGGCGAAACAGAAATTTTAATGATGAGTTTAAATTTTCTGTTCTCGGTCTGGGTGTTTGTGTTTGTCTTTGTGTGTATCTATGGTACCCACGACACATATTTTCGTACTGTTATTTTATTTCACAATACTCGTGCACAGCCAATTAACCAATATCGAACAAAATGCTATCGACTTCACCGATATAACTCAAAAATACACTAAAAAAATGAAAATAAAACAAGAGTACAACATGTTTTCATACTTCCCGCCAAAACTCATTTTTAGTACTTTAAGACCTGCCCCCCTCACCGCCAGCGCCCAGACTTGCCACTCTTGCCTGCATACTTAGCATTTTTTTCCTACTATAGATTTCTTTAATTCTTTCTACTATACATTTCTTTAATCCCTAATTTTATATTGGAATTTTAGAATTGGAATATTAGATTGAAATTGGAATTTTAGCTATTAAAGACAACATTAACTATAATAAGATCTCAAATAGGTATAATATTGTCAGCCAACAATTGCCCCTAAAGGTGTCTGTCTATTTCTTAAGTAATTACTTCGCTTGCCTAAAAATACGGCGGTTAGATTCTTAGAATCTTTGGTTCATTAAGTAAAGTTGAAGTAATACTTAATGAGAAATACCTTTATACTTCTCAATCACAAATTAAATTTTCGTAGCAAAACAGTGTGGTATTTTAATACTAAACTAACATGAATATTAATTAAGCTTCCTAAGCTTTACATTCAGTTTGGAAAGCTTTTAGTAAAACAATGAAGTAATGTAAAATTGTAATTTAAATTACATGTCGGTTCGTTTAATTTCACTAAGGCTTTCATGATTTTAGTTGTATATTAAAAGTTGGACATTGTGAAATTTGGGAGGTTATTTAACTTACATAATCCATGTAAAATTTACATTTTTACTGTACGCAATAATTATAATCCGCCTACGTTACGTTAGCTTTCATTTCAGGCTTCTAGTCTATTTTATAATAATATTAGCGGGCCCGGCAGTCGTTGTCCTGTCTTAAAATATCAGAAATTATGAATTTCAAAGACATCACAGACAGACAAATATAAGAAAACCTTAAAAAATATAAGAAAATCAAGAATCCAGTTAAATTTTAATCCTTGTTTATTTTTAATGTTTAGGAAATTCTTAAAGTATAAAAAATCTATTGAAAGAAGTGATTAATGTATTTTTTTATAATTCTTATGAGTTTTATTTTACTGCCAAATAAAATATTTAAAAATTGTTGCTTGACGCTGGCAATATTCCCACACTTTAGACGCAAGTCGCATTGCCATTATTGAAAAAAGTTATGACTTGGACATTGGCGAAATGGTGAAATGACCAAGATGTGATTAGAAAATACAAAAAAAGAAATGACAGACTTAAAACTTTAATAAATTATTATGAGCATTAAAAATGATAAATATATAATCTTTATATCTTTCCTTTATAATTTAATATTTATTGGTTGACCGTGTGATACCCTATTTTTGAAAATCATATTATATTAGTTTTATCAAGATTATTTTTTAGATTATTGTTATTTAGGGAGTGTACTAATAATTCTAGAGAATTGTTTATTTCGGTTTCAAAATTACTTTTGTCATCGTTTGTAAATACAAATATATGTCGGCGCAGGCTAATAAAGTTGTTTACAAACGAGCGCACGTGCACCGTGTGACGTTATCGTACGGATCGTACCACTCCATGAATCAGGCGAGGTGGGGACGGACTGGCTGCCGCTTTATAAGGCAGCGCGCTGTGCGGATCGGCTCACTCCCAACGAGAGTCTCGCCGCCCAGACCACGCCGGCAGGTCGACTGGAATAAGTTCCACGACCAGCTGGAGACCACCACGCCGACTCGCCCTGTCAACTCCGCAGATGACGTTGACCAGCTTGCGGTCGACATCACTGCCAGCATTCGGGACGCCTTGGACGCTTCCACAACGGAGAAGGAAGTCGAGGACAGGCTCCCGCCTGTCCCCTTTAACATCCGGAAGCTCCTTACGCGGAAGAGGCGTCTCCGTAAGAGCTGGCAGCAATCTCGATGTCCCCAGCTGAAGAAACAGCTCAACGACATCGCGGAGCGGATCAAGGTAGAGTTGGACGCGCACGCGAACGAGAGCTGGGAAGGTCGTATCGACGAAGCTCATGACGACTGGCCGGCGATTCATCGACTGTGCCGGTCGTTCAAGAGCACCCCAGCCCCCGTTCGCCCGCTTCTCCACTCGGATGGTACGCCGAGATACCGGGCGGAAGATCGCGCAGAGATCTTCGCCGAACACCTAGAACGCCAGTTCCGGCCGAACCCGACTGACCAGACAGAGCACGTGGGGGAGGTTACGCGACACGTGATTGAACACCTGGCAGCGCCTATAGCTCCGGACGAAGACCCAGTGGTCTTTTCCCCGAGCATGGTCCAGCGTGCTATTGAAAGGACAAAAGCCAAGAAGGCTCCCGGCGCAGATGGCATTACCAACGCCGCGCTCCGCCACCTCCCGCGAAGGACGGTTGGAGCGATTACTCGCCTGTTTAACGGCATTCTGCGCACGGGTAAATTCCCGCACATATGGAAAATTGGGCACGTCATTATGTTGCCCAAGCAGGGGAAAAATATACTGCAGCCCTCGAGCTATAGGCCGATCACCTTGCTGCCCACGTTGTCGAAGGTGTTTGAGTCGTTGCTGCTCAAACACCTCGTACCTCACATCACGCCTCGTCCTGAGCAGTTCGGATTCCGCCCGGAACACAGCACGACTCTCCAGTTGTCGAGGGTACTGCATCACGTCACCGCGGCCCTTAATAAAAAGGAACGCGCGTGTGCAGTATTCCTCGACATGGAGAAGGCGTTCGACCGTGTTTGGCACGACGGCTTGCTGTACAAGCTACTGCAGTCGTCGGCGCCCCGGCGTATCATCAGAGTGATCTCCAGCTTCTTGCAGGACAGGAGCTTTAGGGTGTTGGTAGACGGGGCTCTATCGAGCGAACGTCGCATAGAGGCCGGTGTCCCACAAGGGAGCTGTCTGTCCCCGGCCTGCTATTCCTGCTACACCGATGACATCCCGGCGCCTGAGGAGGCGCTGCTAGCACTATATGCAGACGATGCCGCCTACGTCACAACGTCTATAAAATCGGCTCACGCGGTCGTCAAGATGCAGCGTGTATTAAATGCGCTCCCCGAATGGCTTGCCAAATGGAGGTTGTCGGTGAACGTGGGTAAGACGCAGGCCGTCAGGATCGGCGGCTTCTCACAAAAAGATCCCACCCTGAAGCTCCTAGGACAAGAAATCACATGGTCCACCCAGGCTAAATACCTAGGTGTGACCATAGACCACAGGCTGACCATGGTGCCACATGTCCGCAGCATCTCCACACAGGCGAGGGCGGCTGCTGCCGTACTGCGTCCTGTGTTCAACTCGAGTCTCCCTCTGAAGGCCAGAGTGGCCATTTACAAGAGCTACGTCCGCCCCCGCCTCACGTACGCGGCGCCGGCCTGGTTCGCCCTCACCAGTGAAGCGCAGCGCAAGCGCTTGCGCTCTGTGCAAAGCGCGACACTGAGGAGGGTGGCCAACGCGCCGCGTTACGTGAGGAACACCACCATCCAGAGGGACCTTCGGGTTGAGTCACTGGATGGGTTCGTCAGCAGCCTCGCCCAAAGGATGTTCGCGCGCTCCGACGCGTCGCTCCTCGCGCATCTGCGCGAGCTGGCGCCGCTGCACGCGCGCCCGCCTGATCGTCGTCCCCTCCCGCGCGACCTGCTCGCGCAGGACTAGCCGCGGGAGGCGTTCGCCGTGCAGCCACACCAAACTGAAGCCCGAAAAAAAGAAGACTCCAGGCTGTCCTGAAGAAAGTGTAGGAGAGAGAAAAAAAAGGATAATAATAATAATAAAAAAAATAAAAAAATATATATATATTATAAAAAATATTTAAGGAAAAAAAAAAAAAAAAAAAAACCTTCTACACCGGACGCTGGACAGCCTCCTTTCACTACCAGCCTCAGGATTAACTGAACTGAATAACATGAAGACCACACCAAGAAGAAAGAAGACCACGACAGGGACCACCCGGTCCCCCCGCCAATGACCGGGACCATATTTATGGCCCGCGGAAGCCACCCATGGCAGGGGCAGGCCCGAAACGTGTGCCCCGGGCCCCTTGCGGGGCCCGCGAAGATAACCCGGACTGATCGGCTCACTATTATCGCGGCGCTCACCCAGTCAATATCCCGAGATTGTGATCACGCCTGAATCATTTTTAGTTTTGCTAATTGTTAACTTGTTTATTAATTATTTGGTTGATTTACTTAATAAATTCAGTGCAAATAAATACTGAAGTTTTTGTATAAAATGTCGAAAGAGCAGTCGAATAATAATACGGATGCACAAGATTGGCGTCCTCCTTCGCCAATACTCCAACACACGCCCCGTCCATCCGAAATCAGAAGTGGGATGGACCGAGGTATATCTTCGGCTCCATCCACCTGCACAGGACGAGATGGCAATGATAACAATCAAACACTGTCTGCACTGGCCAACATCATAGAGAATTTAACACGACAGCAGCAGGCCAGTATGCAAGCCAATCATGAATTTCTTGCAGGGTTGCTAAGCCAGGCTGTGGCCCCAACAAAACGACCAAGACTCAGTGACATCTATATCGCATCCTTTGACCCTGATGGTGATGTACCAATCCGCGATTGGTGTGAACACGTGGACAGGGCAAAGACCCACTGGAAATTGACCGACTACGAGATATGTACCAAAATAGCTGGCTTATTGCAAGGTCGGGCCAAATCTCTTGGAGACACATGGCTAGTGAAGTCACCAGTATGGGCCGACATGCGAGAAGCATTAATTCAAACATTTGAACCCGAAGCTCGATATTCAAATGATATTGTGAAATTACGAAGTTTTAAATTTGATCTTGCAAATCCTGCCGAATCCATAACTAGAGCCTGGAATATTTGGAAACGGGTCATCAATGGTGACAAAGAAAAAGACGCCGTGGAGGCTGTTATTGGTTGCATAGACAACGAATTTCTTCGATTGCGTCTATTATCTAGCAAGTGTTCTTCTGTTCCAGAACTAATTTCGGTTGCAGCTACATTCAAACAGCGGGAACCCAGACAATTGCAGGGTGAACCGCCCGCTAAACGAGCAAGAATTCGTAACAGTAGAGACGAAACTATGCTTTGTTTTAAATGCGGTAAACCTGGACATGTGCAATCAAACTGTATCAAGGTTAGTGAGAAAATTAACGATCCAAAGCCGTTGCTAAGTACAGTCAATACAAAAGAATCTTCTAACCGGACAGAACGCCCTAGGCCCAAGTGCAGTTATTGTGAGAAAGTTGGCCACGTTGAATCCGCTTGTTTTAAAAAATTGAGAGATGAAGCTGAAAAAGTAAACTTGGCTAGAGAACATGAAGATATATTAACACCAATGACTGTCAATATCAGTAATAGCAAATTTACAGCCTTTTATGATAGCGGCGCAGCACGATCCCTAATAAGACATTCAGTTAGTCAATCTCTCCCTGGAAAACGGGAAGATTGTTGCTTGATGCTGAAGGGGATTGGCAGTGAAAGTGTTCCAATTTTGTCTTGCCAACGGATCAATGTAACATGTAACATAAATGGCATATTTGTGGAAATCGCTTTTCACATAGTGGAAGACCACGAAACACCTTGTGGTCTCTTAATTGGAGCAGAAATAGTAAAAGGCACAGGCTTAAATGTTCTCATTACTGAGAAAGGTGCCACTATTATTAGGAATTCGATCATCTCAAGCATCAATACAAAAGAGGATCCATTTAAAACTTAGACACTGATTTAACCAACGCAACAGAAGTATCTAAATTGAAAAATCTTTTGTTAAAATACAAAGACACATTCGTCTCCGGAATTCCAAAGAACAAAGTGACCACGGGAACTTTGGAAATCCAGTTGAAGGATCCAACCAAAGTAGTATCTAGAAGACCTTATCGAATGGCACCAGTGGAACGACAAAAGTTGAAAGCCATTATCAATGACTTGATGGATCACGGAATTGTCAGAGAGAGCACCTCGGATTATGCCAGCCCGGTAATTCTCGTTAAGAAAAAGAATGGGGAAGATCGAATGTGCACAGATTATCGAGAATTAAATAAAAATACTGTTCCCATCAAGTTTCCACTTCCAATAATTTCAGACCTAATTGACAGATTATCGGATGCCACCTATTTTATCAGCCTAGATATGGCGCAAGGATTTTATCAGATTCCAATCAAAGAAGAATCAATACCAAAAACTGCGTTTATTACACCAGACGGTTTGTATGAATACGTAAGGATGCCGTTTGGACTGATGAACGCACCAGCGGTTTTTCAACGAGCTATTATGACGGCGTTACGACCCTTACAGGATCATATCTTGATTTATATGGATGATGTATTGATAAAGTCCAAAACATTCTATGAGGGATTACAGATTCTGGAAAGCGTTTTAGCAGCGTTAACCAATACCGGATTCACTGTTAACATAAAAAAGTGCTCCTTCTTTAAGACATCCATCGAATATCTCGGAAACCTAATCACAAATGGAACGGTTCGTCCAAGCCCAAGGAAGGTCGATGCCTTAGAAAAGTCTCCAGTGCCTACGAACGTAAAACAAGTACGTCAGTTTTGTGGCTTGGCTGGCTACTTCAGGCGCTTTATACCATCTTTTTCCGAATGGACAATGGACTGCAGAATGTGAAAGCGTCAGACTCGACATCATCCGTCGTTTAACATCAGCACCAATATTAACTATTTTTCGAGAAGGACTTCCCATTGAACTCCATACGGACGCCAGCAGTACAGGGTTGGGTGCTATCCTTATACAAGTGAAGGACGGCCGACAACATGTAATTGCATATATGAGTATGAGAACCACTGAACCCGAGAGTCACTACCACTCCTACGAATTGGAGACTCTTGCAATAGTCAGAGCAATAAAGCATTTTAGGCAATATCTTTATGGCAGATCTTTTACGATAATCACTGACTGCAATGCCATAAAATCATCATCAAACAAACATGAACTGCTACCAAGAATCCATAGATGGTGGTCATTTCTTCAACACTACACCTTCAATATAGAGTACCGTCAAGGATGTCGAATGAAACATGCCGATTTTTTTAGCCGTAATCCTGTGGCGTGCATCAATCTAACTCAGAATGTTGATACATGGTTGAAGGTTGAGCAAAGACGTGACGCAGAATTAGCTCAAATTATAAAAAAGTTGGATCACGGCGAAGAAATAAACGAGTATCGTTTGAATAACCTTGTTTTAGAACGCCATTATGACAAAGGAGAACCTGGATACAAGAAGTGGAAAAAGGTGGTTCCAAAATCATATCAATGGAGCATCATTAATGCTTACCATAGCGCACTAAAACATTTTGGGTGGGAAAAAACCCTCTCAAAGATCCAAGAATGTTATTGGTTTCCAGAGATGTCCATAACAGTAAGACGATTCGTGGATAATTGCGTTATATGCAAAACTAGCAAAGGGCCCTCCGGAGCCAAACAGGTAGAAATGTATCCCATTGAGAAGAAACCTGTTCCCTTTGATACGATTCATATAGACATGACTGGACATCTTACTAAAAGAAACAACAAACATGAATATGTTGTTGTCATTGTTGACGCTTACACAAAGTTTGTGACTCTGACTTATGCCACAAATAAGACTGCCTTATCAATGCTGCGTGCACTCAAATATGTGGTGTCTCTTTTTGGAGCACCCAGGCAAATTATTAGCGACCAGGATACTGCTTTTAAAGCTGAATTTGAAGAGTTTTGCAAGTCTCATGGTATCCACAAACACTTCATAGCTCCAGGAGTTAGTCGTGCCAATGGCCAGGTGGAGCGAGTGATGAGTGTTGTGAAGAACGGGCTAACCATAATTCGTAATTACGAAACTCAGGACTGGAAGAAAGGTTTGGAAGCGCTTCAGCTAGCAATCAACTGTACCAAGAACAAAACTATAAATGTCAGCCCAATTAAAGCCCTCACCGGAAGACAATGTGCAGTACCACCAGAATTAATATCTTTAATAGACGAGGAAAAAGGGACAGTAAGTCGAGATCAACTAGATAATTACATGCAAAAGAAAATTGAATCAAGAGGAATGGAAGATAAAGAAAGGTTTGACAAGGGTAAAGCCAAGGTGAAGAGGTTCCAAAAGGGAGATATAGTTTTATTTAAGACCAACCCTAGGTCTCAAATTGGGCTTGACCTGAAATACCCAGATGCATACGTTATTTGGAAGATACTACCAAACGACCGTTACCAAGTAAAAAAGATAACAGGACGCGGACGCCCTAAGAAAGTAGCTCATGATCAACTAAGATTGGCACCCAAGCCAGACGAAAACATAAATCAGGATTCCATGTCGGCGTTAGAGGAATCTACAGTAATACCAGAACCCAGTATGCGCCATGCCGAAATTGACAATCATGATGACTTGAATGAAGTCCCAGTGACTGAGATTACGGAACAATAAAGGTAACAGCTTATAAATGTTATTTTTAAAAAAAATAATTAGTACACACATACTTAGATGCCTTGTCTGCAAATTATTTGCTTTGATAATGATGTAAGTTGAGGAAGTAAGTCCTTACTATTGCGTAGAGTGAAGTAAGTTGAGGACAGGGGCCTCCTTACTATTTCGTAGAGTGACGTAAGTTGAGGACAGGGGCCTCCTTACTATTGCATAGAGTGACGTAAGTTGAGGACAGGGGCCTCCTTACTATTGTGTAGAGAGACGTAAGTTGAGGACAGGGGCCTCCTTACGACCATTTGTTAAATTATGGTGTTGCTGTTCATTTTTCTTTCCTTACAGGTCGAGGGCGACCTTTTTGCAGAATGGCCGTGTCGGCGCAGGCTAATAAAGTTGTTTACAAACGAGCGCACGTGCACCGTGTGACGTTATCGTACGGATCGTACCACTCCATGAATCAGGCGAGGTGGGGACGGACTGGCTGCCGGTTTATAAGGCAGCGCGCTGTGCGGATCGGCTCACTATTATCGCGGCGCTCACCCAGTCAATATCCCGAGATTGTGATCACGCCTGAATCATTTTTAGTTTTGCTAATTGTTAACTTGTTTATTAATTATTTGGTTGATTTACTTAATAAATTCAGTGCAAATAAATACTGAAGTTTTTGTATAAAATGTCGAAAGAGCAGTCGAATAATAATACGGATGCACAAGATTGGCGTCCTCCTTCGCCAATACTCCAACACACGCCCCGTCCATCCGAAATATACTATCGTCAGTAAAAGGTATCGTTGGCTGTTTTATGACTAAGAAATTCATTTAGTTTTATATAAAAAAAGGAAAATAGTAATAGATTAAGCTGCATATTATTGAACTTACTAACATAAGGTTAGTAAGTTTAATTGCTGCTTACTTTATACAAAAAACATTGTAATTTACTTACAAATTTTACTTCCACATTATAGTACTGACTAAGTAAAGACAAACTTCCGAGCGATTCCATTTACATACAGTAGCCATAAATATTTGCTTATCGTGAAACAGGAGATTTATGAATAATGGACAGTGTTGTTTGAGGGTATCACATGCCGGCATATCGTCGGCGTCGCCTCTATCAAGACATGAATATTGTTTTGTTTGTCCTACTGAGAGAACCCACATATTGGGTCGACATCAATAGGTAGATGTTTCAGATTACTATAGTACAAAATTACATAACACAAGTAGTTGTATTATATATTTCTGTATATGACAACCTGCGTGGCGCAATGGTAACCATGCCGGACTGCCAATCGAAGGGTCCCGGGTTCGATTCCCGGCGAAATAGAAATTTGAATGATGAGTTTAAATTTCTGTTCTCGGTCTGGGTGTTTGTGATTCTGTCTTTGTGTGTGTCCATGGTACCCACGACATAGGGTATATCTTCTCTACTGTGGGGTTATGAGTGTGAAGCGTTATTTATTTATTTATTTTGCTTGTAATTGGCAATAATGAGTTTCAGTTTCTGTTTTTCGTCTGGGTGTTTTAAATTTTATGTCTTTGTGTGAGTCAATGGTACCTACGAAGCAGGGAATCCTAGTGTGAGTGTCGTAATTTAATTATCTTAGATTGGCTTTCGTTCAACGGAAATAGCGATGAAATTTTATTGATACCTCAGATGAAATTGTCTTGGATCGCGTTCGCGACAGAGTGCACCTCAAGAACTCGCTTCTTTATTGATCAACGGGCTTATAGAAAGGAGGATACCCAGTAAGAAGAATTTTCTCCATCGTACTTTTAATTTAGAAAATGGCGCATCGGAAAAAATTCCTTCCAGTTAAAGATAGTATTCTATTATTATTGACAAGACAATTACAAAAAAAGAAATATTTTATAGACGTAGATTTATTCTGACGTAATTAAAATCTTTAACCCTTTAACCTTTAACCCTTATTGTAGAGTTTTGGCGGGAAGTCGAAAAAGACATATTGTGCTCTTGTTTTATTTTAATTTTCTTTGTGTATTTTTGAGTTATATCGGATAAAGTTGATGGCGTTTTGTTTGATATAGGTTAATTATAGTGCACGAGTGTTTGTGAAATAGAATAACAGTGCTAAAATATGTTTTTTCTGCTTGCCTCTAAAATTCCATCGGACACGTTCTAGTAAAGTAGCCATCGCTTTAATTGAACGTTGGACTGACTAGACTGACTGATTACTGACGACTTACTTACTTAAATAAGATTTATAGACTGGTTCGTGACAAAAAATAATATTATTTTATTTTATATCTAAATCTTTACTATGTCTCCTCCATTAACTACACGCATGAAATAGGTGTTTTTGTTGCGCTGTGGAACGACTTTAATGTACAAATACGAGTATATTGCATGGACACATAAAAAAATAAGAAAAATATAATATCAATGTGGTCTTCAGTTAAAACTTCTTCATAAGTTGTGGTTAGTGGTAGAATATTCATGTTTCGACAGCTAAAGCCACTCGATACTAAGCAATTATGAGTAGCGATGGCCGAATGGTAAAGACCTCCATTCGGCCATCGGAGACTGAAGGGAAGATGTCGGGTTCAAATCCTCGATACGCACCTTTGACAAAAGAAATTTATAATATGCACATTTCATTGCTGCTCCACGGTGATGGAAAATATTGTGATATTTAATTGATTACGATGTTTTCCATCGCCGTGCATGCCTGAGATAAAATCATAATTTCTCGAAGGTATGATGTCCATCAATCCGCACTAGGCCAGCATGGTGAATTATAGCCTTAATCTTACTTGTTAGAGGACACCTGTACCCAGCAATGGGATATAAAAAAAAGGTTGAAAAAAAAAGCAATTATACCTACTGCGTTTTGGTAGAAAGGCGCGGTTGACGACCCAGCTTAAAGAAGGCGACCGTCGGCCTCCGGAGTAGCTACACAACAGCATGTGATCTCAAACAAAACTCTAGTCTGTATGGAGTATGTAGTACCTTGTCGACTGCATGCAGCGGCGGCCTTACTCATTGCGAGGCTACGAGCGGCAGGTCTTTGCGAGGCCCTTTGTCCTTCGTGAAAAGTATGTGTTGCGAAAGTAGGTCTGGTTGTTTGATTTAGGTAAATGTCATGTTTGAGGAAAATACTAAAGTTATACAAATTAATAAAATTTGAATTTTAAGATATTTCATATTTAAAGAATCACAAAATTAACAAATATATAGATGATATAGATATATAAATATATATAGAGAGAGATGATAAATATTGAAACTGATGTTTGCGACTTTTCTTGAGACTAAAATCTTTAATTAAAGTACAATAAAATGTAACGAATGAGCAACGTCATTTTCGATTGAAAGAATAGCAAGGGCTGAAAGCCGATCTTGTGTCATCGAATTCCTCAAATATCTATTCTATTTTATTTATTACTATAATAAATCTGTAACAAGTCGGTTTCTGTACATGGAAGATATTTGAGAAAAACTGTCACTAGGCATATTTATTAGCGTAATAGAACCTAAAACAATGATTTTTAGAATTAATGTCTGATTGTCTGTTCGTTTGTGCGCGCTAATCTCAGGAACGGCTTAACGTAGAAGGATGCGGTTTTCACTGATGTATTGGTATTTACTTGAGTTAACATTTTGCGCTTGTTTTATTTAAATCGGTTCACAAATAAATAAGTAACTTCCAATTTATCGATCAGTATTTGAAAGTATCGTCGTTGATTTATCGAAACTTCAGTTAATGTACTGAAGTTTTATAATGAAACTTATAAATGAAAAGAAAAATAGATAATACATATTATTATATAGAAAAAAAACAACATAAGATGAGCTGGCAATATGGTAAACTGTACGAAATAGGGTTCACGCTTTTTCTTACAGTTCCCACACGTCGACAATAATTAATCAATATTTTAATTTAATCTATACATAAATCTGAAGAGTTTGTTCGTTCGTTCTTTTGTATGTTTGTTTGAACGCACTTATCTCAGGAACTACTGGTTCCAATTGAAATAATATTTTTGTGTTGGATAGTCCATTTATCGGGGAAGAATATTTTTTTAAAGGCAGACGGGCCGCGTGGTGTTAACAAACCGCGTGGTGTAAGCAACCCCAGGGGAGCCACCCGAGGGCTTTAGGCTACTGGCTATATGACATCATGCTATGGCTAATACCGAAGTTCACGCGGACGAAGTCGCGGGCGGCCACTAGTCTATACATATTATTCAATAAAATTGAAAGATATGTGCGGTACAGTAACGATTTTGTAACTCATACATACTGCAAACAAAATAATTACTAAATGACAAGAGTTGACGAACGAAATGCAACACAATGAAATTTTCAATTATGTTTTGAATGAATGAATGAAACTAACTTTATTTTCTTAATAAATAAGAATTAAAGTTAAAAGTTTTAATTCAGACTAGATAGATTTTTAATTTTTTTTAAATATTAGCTTGTGTTGTTGCGCGAGGCCCCTCCAAGAGCGAGGCCCTGGGCGATTGCACAGTTCGCCACCCCCTAAGGCCGCCGCTGACTGCATGTTTATCTTTAACATAATTTAAATTAAAAGTTGGGCTAGAACTGCTTAGCTTGCAAATCTCTATGCTTGTTCTACCGACTCAGAACTGTACAATCCGTCACTTTTTACTACCAAACGAAGGTCAAATTTTACCGACATTATCTGCATACATACATCCACTGAGCGCTCGTGCAGTACGGACGTGTTATTAGTTGTTAATAATTTCTAATTAACCACAGCAAACTTATATCAACCTATTCGACACCTAGCATAAAACAGTAATTAAATTGCACCAGTACTACGTAACTTACTACCGTTTCATCCCAAGCGCAACCTGTCGGCGAGGTGACAAGCGCCCCTCACCACTTCGGGTAAGCGAGACGGACTCCTATTTTTTATCTTGCTCACCCAGTGACGCATACGCATCTTTTGTATTGCCCCAAGTGAACAAAGATATACGATGAGCCTACTACGCTCGCCGACTGGAAGCGGCACGAACATGGGTCGAAGTGGATCTCAACCAAATTTGCTATCTGGTAATTCGACTGCGATGGATACAATTGAGACACCATACCGCAAACGCAAAAATCCACATGATTTTGACGTCGAATCCCAATTAAGCGGTATTCAATCCCAAATATCTGAAATGATGCAACTATTAACGTCGTCGGTCAGTACACATAATGCCAATGTCACAAAGATCCAAAATGACATAACAACCATCAAAAATGATCTAATTGACATTAAAAACGGCATGGCAAATACGGAAGAAAAAATCACGAATTTAATTTTGGAGCAATCAGAAATAAAAAACACTGTTCATAACCTTACGAGCTCTATAGAAGCAACAAACACAAAGGTCGCAGCCCTAGAAATTGATGTACAAAACCTAAAAACATCTACAAACAACACAACGGAAGGTAATAAAACTTCATTAGAGGAAATCTTGGCAGAAATTAAAGAACAAAGTTTGCGGAGGAAAAACATAATAATAGCTGGCATCCCGGAATCTCAGTCTATTCACAGCAAAGAACGGCGCATCTCTGATAAAGCAGAAGCCCTGAAAATTCTACAGCAGATACTAGAAAATTGCCCAGAACCTGTAAGTACAATACGAATTGGCAAATATAAACCAACGTCAAATCGCCCTATCAAAGTATGCTTCGAGTCCGAGGAAACAGTAAAAGATTTGCTGCGAAATAAGAACAAAATAAAAAACTTGAACTTCAAATTATACTCCGACCAAACACCATACCAACAAGTGCAATTTAAGAAACTCAAAGATGAATTTAATAATCGACTAGCAGCAGGTGAAAACGACATTACAATTAGGTATCACAAAGGCGTCCCACAAATTGTAAAACATTCTCCAAAAAACCCCTAACAACCTGTCATGACCAACCTAGAGCACTCCTGACACACCAATCTGTAAAAAACTACGAGGAAATTAAATGTAACAAAAACTCACTTAAGTTCCTATACGCAAATGCCAGAAGCATAGTAAAACCTGGGAAATTTGATGAAATCTGCTGTGCCATAAAATCTTTCAAATTTGTCATACACATCCTGATACTAACAGAAACATGGATTAAATCAGATGAAGAAGCCAAAAGATTCCAAATTCCAGGCTACACTCACAACTATCATTTTAGACGGAACACAATTGGTGGCGGGGTCTCAATCTTCGTGATAAATTCTTTAAAACATTGTCAGACCACAGAATTTTCTCAAGATGATAACCATTTCTTATGGATACATTTAAAGAAATTCGGTCTTGACGTTGGAGCCATATATAAACCCGGAAGAACAAACGTCAAAACTTTCCTTCAAACCTTTTCGATGCAACTAAATCAAAGGAAAAGAGCTGTTATATTGGGCGATTTTAATCTTGATTTACTAGATCCTAAAAATGACGCTAAAGAATATATGGAGACCCTTCAGGAAAATGGATATATAATAGTTAATAATATCTCGGCAAAGTTCTGCACCCGTGAAAGTACACAAAAAAAGACCTTAATAGATCACGTTTCTACGAACATTAAAGAAAACCATTTCCATCTGGTCACGATAGAATCATGTATATCTGACCATAAACAATTATTTTTAGAAATAGCTAAATATGAGCCACCCACAAAATTAAAAAAGCAGTATGAAGCAATAGATTATAAAAACCTACAAATATTCGCAGAAAAAACTATGGTGGATAACAAGAACAATAATTTTAATAAATTTGAACAAAAACTTCATCATGCTATTAATCTCCACAAAGTTAAGAAGACAAAAATTATAAATCCGCCAAGACAAGACTGGATTAATAAAACAATTCTGGAAAAGATTAGGAGAAAAAATGACCTCTACCATCAACATAAAACCAGTCCTAACAACGACAAACTAAAAAATGACTTTTTAACCGAAAATAAAGCAGTTTCAGAGGAAATCCAGACTCTCAAATGTGACTATTACCAAAAACAATTTAATGCCTGCAGAAATAAACCTAAGAAAATGTGGAATCTTATAGACAGCTTAACACGCAACAAAACGAAGGAAAATTTAATGCCACTTAAACTAGAAAAAGACAACGAAGTAGTAACGAAGGAAGAAGAAATTTGCGAACATTTTAATAACTATTTTTCGACAATTGGAGCAACACTAGCTCAGAACATCTCCTCTAAATTTTATAATAATAAAACATTTACCTCTTCAAAAACTTATACAACAAATAATAATTTTGGCCTTGAGAACTTAAGCCCAACCACGAACGAGGAAGTCCTTAAAATAATAAATAATTTAGATATTAATACAAGTGTGGGTATTGATAATATAAGTACAAAAACAATCAAATGTATTAAACATCAAATTAGCAGTGAACTTACAAATTGCATTAACTACTGTTTGGAGCAAGGCGTATTTCCGTCGAGTTTAAAAATCGCGAAAGTTACACCTATCTACAAATCAGGTATGAAGTCAGACCCAAGTAACTATCGCCCCATATCCGTATTGCCAGTAATATCAAAAGTTTTTGAAAGAATACTTTATAGTCGCCTCGAAACTTACTTAAATACTATAAATTTTTTATATGATAAACAATATGGTTTTAGGCCAAAATCTAATACCTTGTCTGCAACGGCTGACCTAATTACAAAGATAAAAAACAACATAGACGAAAAGAAAATTAGTCTCGGCATATTTATTGATTTAAAAAAGGCATTTGACACAGTGAGTCACACAATTCTTTTAAGTAAACTTTCAGACATCGGGATTACTGGCAATGCTCATAAAATATTTCAATCATACCTTACAGATCGATCTCAAGTAGTAAAAATAGGAGAATTTCAAAGTTCTCCTAAGTCAGTAGCTTACGGAATACCACAGGGCTCCCTTGTCGGGCCTTTGTTATTTTTAATTTATATTAATAATATTAGCACACTTAAGCTCAAAGGTGACCTATCTTTATACGCGGACGATACTAGTTTATTTTACTTCGGTCATAACATCGAATCAATCATTGAAGATGCACAAAACGATCTTAATCTTCTAAATGTGTGGTTTCAGTGTAATCTACTAACTCTTAATATTGATAAGACGCACTATGTTATATTTGCCGCCAAAAACAAAAAAATTGCGAACTTTGAACCATTAAAGATTAATAACGTAATAATTAACAGAACATATAGTGAAAAATATCTAGGTCTCATCCTTGACAATCAGTTAACATGGAAGCCGCACATCGAAAAGATTAAATCTAAATTAAGATCTTTAACTGGCGCTCTACGCAGCATTGCTCGTTGCCTACCTCAAAAAGTAAGATTTACAATATATAATTCTTTAGTCAAACCCCACATCGATTACTTGATAGAAATATGGGGTTCAGCCGCCAAGACTAATCTTAATACGTTACAAATTGCACAAAATAAAGTTGTAAAAGCACTTTTCCATTATCATTTTCTAACGCCAACGTCAAGATTGTATAGTGAAACTAAACTAATGGACATAGATACGACTTATAAATACTATACCTGCATTCTTATACATAAAATACTAAATAAAAAAATTCATACTAATATTTCATTTGACATTAAAAAAGATCATCCATACTTAAAAAGATTAAGAAGTGCAAATAATATAATATTGCATAGGACGAGAACTAAATATGGTAAAAAGAATGTTACCTGTGAAGGAGCCCAATTATATAATAAACTACCTAACAACATTAAACTAGCAAAAAACGAAAAGATATTTAAACATCTTCTTAAAATTGAACTACTTAATAAATAACTAAAACTATAGAAACAGGTAATCTTAGTCTACCAATGATTAACTACCTAATACTAAAAATATATCCTGAAACATAAAAATGTTATCTATAAAGATAAAATACCTAATAAAAATTGTCTAAAAACTAAAGAAATAACTATTTACAAACTTCATAAAACTATCTTTAAACTTAAAATATATCTAAAAACCTAAATATCTTACCACAAACTTATATCTACAATCCTATAAACTACGCTCACTTAGCTCATCCAGTCACCACTGCGTCATAGATCCGTGTAACTCGCCTCGCTCAACGCATCATAAGTACGTATTTGTTCTAACGCATTTTAACAATTACCCACATTGTATTAAAGTAATTAAATATCAAACAAGTAATTTCTTATAGTTATATTTTCATTCAAATTGTAAAATATTATTGTAACATGTTATTTAAAATTGTAAAAAATGCTAGCAGAATATTTGTACGAACCACTCTTTCTTACTTTGGTTGTAAATAGGTATTTGTTGTAATAAGTTGGTCCTTCTGTGCTAACGCTCATGTATTTATGTAACATTTTTAGTTTTAATTTCCTATTATATAAGTGAATGTATAATTCTTTATGGGAAATAAATATCTTTAAACCTATACATTCAGCTTTGCACGTGAGATTTTGCCACAGACGTGAAAACTGTGAGACAACCTTTCAGCTAATGCATTTCCAATGGACCATAACATGGAGTTCTTCAAGAAATCTTTAAAAATGCTCTCCTTTAAAGCTGGTGTTGGTTAGTGAATGTGATACTTTACTGTTTGGTCTGTTTGTTTATCTGTGTCAATCTGTTTTATTAATCTGTATGTAATTTTACGTGTCCTCTATCTGTGTCTCTCTTCCGCTGTCTTTCTCTGTACATATCCTTTTATCAGTATGAATGAAGACATGATTTTCGAAATCATTCCTAATATTTTATTTGTGCAAAGTATCTCAATAATTTACAGTCGGTAATGCTTAGGAGCTCATATCTGTAGGCAACGGTGATCGCTTCAGATCACAAAAAAATGCACTACTTTTTTTTAGCAATAAAAAGCGAACAACCCCGAAGCTATAAATAAATCGCTCCGGGCGAGACCAATCACTATCATTTACCCACGACGTAGAGGGCAGCTCATTAGTCTCACAAAACGTACCTTTTCTCGTTACATAAACGACATCGATTGCGTTCTCTGTGCAATGTACTCGTAGAGTTAGTTCGGATAGTTCTCATTGGCTGAAAAGGAAAATAATTTTTTTTTCAAGAATGAGTGGAGCTTCTGTCAAGAATAATTTTGTTAGAGATGAGTATAACTATCAAGTTGAATTTTATATTTAAACGTCAGGACTATCAACATTCACGCGATTCAGAGCTGACCAAATAAATTATGCTTACGTATATTCCTTAAACATCGAACGAACTCAGAGAGTTAAAAAATTGGTTGTCTGTAAAGTCGGTTTACGGACGATAGTTTAACGTGACACCGTCAACAAAGCAATGAAAACAAGGTTAACTTTTCACTTCACTTAAGAAACAGTTGACGAACGGCGCAAGCCGAACGTGCAAGCCTTAACGTAACGTTACAAGCGTAACGATACAATGAGCGTAACGTAACGATGACCGTAACGTTACAATAAGCGCGAAGTTACAATGAGTCATCTTTTTTCGTGCATTCAGACAGAGTTCACCAATTTATTAGACGTTGTCACGTCAAAAAAGAAAATTGGTAGGTAAGTGAGCCTAACTGCTCACCACTTACCCTATCTTAGCCACTCGCCTAAACTTAAATTTATCACCATCATTATCAACAACAAATTTAATTTCCAAATACGGATATGCTTTCTCTGAATTCCTTATTCCTTGTGAACAGACTGTATAAATGTGAATTATCGTCTGAACTTTAAAATAGCCGTAAAAATGACAAACTAACGCACTGAAAGCGCAAACGTCGAAAACTAGTGAGATATTTTAGCGGACCTCTGGCACGAATCGCAATTTCCTATCCACAGTCGCTACACATAAACAAAATGTAGCGAAGCTCAACATTAGGACACGGGCTGATTCTGCTTACGTAACGGAATTGGCAGGGATAACGTAAATACAAATTTACGTGACAACTAGGCAGGGACTGAATCACGTCATAAAATAACCTTAATAATGAAGCGCGCTGTAAGTTTGACTCTACATTATGTCTATTTGTAATGCTGCCTAAAAAAAAGAAAAACTGTGATACGTGAGGTTCGGGTGACACAATAAAACGACCGTTGTCTTCCAATTATGATTTACTAAGTACTCACTTTTAATACATTACATACCAGCACGTATTCTACAAATGTAGCAGAAATTTCAAAACAAAACTCAAATGTTGTCACAACGCATCAGCAAAACTCATGTTTTAGCCTCTACCATTAGCAACGTAATCCGTAAGCGTTTTCCATAATGCCCTCACTTAAGCATACGTACCTCTAAGTGTGCCCTCATAATCCCTCTAATCCAAATAGTCGGAGGCGCTATTCATACATGGTTATTTGCGCATGAAACGTGCGGAACAAACGCAACTACAATGCAGAGAGAATCCCGACTAAATCAGTTTACGCATTGTTAATCGTTTTGTCCGGTCAGCTCGGCTGAATCGTGGGAATCGTATTAAGACGGAAACAAAATTTTCTACCTAATTCATGAATCCGTGAATTTCCGAAAGTTAAAGTTTCGAAAAAATGTGGTTTAGTTATTACCAACGAAAATGACTTTTTTCATCAATCTTATGACTACAGAGTGATTCATATATTCATATTTTTGTCGTAGAAAAGCTGGATAACAATGTTGAGATTGCGAGGAAATCCAATAAGGTTACCTACGTAACATAAATACTTGGTCACAATAAATGAGGACAAACAACATATAAACGCCCTGCCAACTGAAATCCGAAAAGCGCCTTCCAAAAACACCTTCAAAAGAATGGTCCGGGAATTTTATCAGAAGTCAATAATCAACTAGTCTGTTTTATCATCTGTTTATATTTGTGTGTTATTTATATGTATATATATATATATAATATGTATGTAGCTATGTATACATGTATTATAATATGTAATCTTATATTGTAATTTATTTTATGTATTATGTAATATTTATGTATTATATAATTTACTATATATATTTACACTTACTACAGTTAGTTATTTAGATACAAGCAAACCTTTAGAAAGATTTTCCTTGTTTTTCTTGTAGAAGGAATTCTATTGTTGTCACCTACTTAAAAATTCTCACCATCAGCCAGGGTTGACTGGTAGAGAATGCCTCTAGGCATTAAGTCCGCCCTTTGTACAACACTGTTTAAAGTTGTAACAATAAAGAATAAATAAATAAATAAATAAATAAATAAACGCTTTTTTAATGTCGACAATAAAGTCATGTATTGTTGAAGAATTCAGGATATCTAAATAAATGTAACATGTGTGAATGCCAATTGCACATTTTTGCGCTCTTTTCCGTAATTTTTAGGGCATTTTTTTAGACAAACGACAGATAGCAGACGTTCAAACTCATCGGAACGCTTATGGGTGATTTAAAAATATCTAATAGCGGGCTGACCACTGACTTACATCTCTACCAACTCGCATTTGAGAATCTTAGTGCTCCTGGACTCGCCGAACGTTTGGAGCAAGATGTAAAAAAGAATTGCAGCCAAATGAACCTAAAACATCATTACGTTTAGGTTGTTGTACTAAATGTTTTAGGCTACTCGATAACAAAGTTTCAAGTGAGTAAACGGTACTGACATTCTCATTTAAAATAATCGGGTCCGATAATTTGTAGCTCTCTTTAAGGGTCGTGAAGTAAAACTTTATTACGCGCTCCACCTCGCCCCACGGAGCACGCGAATAACGACTCTGTTCTCATTAACCTTGCCGCTGCCTCGGTTTGTATCAACAGCGATTACGCTTTTTATTTTGGACATACGCAATTAGGCATGTAAATGGTCGGTAAAGTTCTTCATAGCCAGGAAATTGGACGGAATAAAAGGCCTTTGTTGAGGCAGAGCGTAATGAGAAAACAGATTTGTGTCGTGTTGTATTTCAGTGAAATACTCGTAAAGGTACTGTAGGTCCGCCAACTTCATAACCATATTAATTAATATTGAGCATTGATGTCAAATTTATAAAAACTGCATCGGAGCAGGAGGTGAATTAAGTTCCAGGCCACCCCTGTAAAGGTGTCGTGCCTAGCAAGTAGGACGCAAAAAATGGTTGCGAGCCAGCCAGCCTTTTCATTATAGCTGTCAGAATACTAACACAAACAAAAACAAAAAAAGAAACGATTTCAGTAGTTTTGAGTAGGGTTTGAAGCGTGATTTTAATTTTCCCGCATACATTTACGTTTCATATTGGAAAGCGACTCAAACGGGTGCGGTCGGCTGGATTGCGAAGGTCGACACTTTAATCAATCAAACAGTTGCGAGAGGATTCACGTACCTCCTTGAAAAAGGCGGGTCTTGGAGCATTGCGGCCGCGTACTGTTATAGAGTTAGTGCTGTAGTGCCGCTCTTTACTTGTACAATGAGTAATGACATTAATTTTGCAAGGCAAACCAATATAATTATCATCGTACGTAATCTGGAGGTATACTTGAAACTTGACAACGATACATTCAAAACGATACGATACCAGCCCTAACATAGCGCATGTAACCTACTCTAAGAAATATTCGAATTACTTCTCGTTCACCGTATCGTTTTGTCGAATCATAAACAAATATTCTAATTTTGGAGTGAATGAAATGAAATGTGTCATACGAAGTAAAGAATGATAGCGTCGCTATCAAGGTAATATTGGCACTTACATTTATTTTCTTATAGTCTGAAATATCGATCGTTCAATCATCGATACGAAAGAAAAAAACGATATTACTTTGTGGAGCGGATTTCAAAATTATTTTTGTTCGAAAGCTTACACTCCCAATGTGGCCCTATTTCAAAATATAATGAAGGGATCCCAATGTAATCAAAGGGAATTATCAAATTTTTTAGGCACGCACGCACACATTAATTTTCATATTTAGCCGGAGTGACGTGTGACAGTTCAGAATATACGAGTGTGCTTTACTTTCATCCACTGAAAAAAAAATGATTGTGTTATTTATTCTCCGTCGTCCCTTTTCGCAATATGAAAAACATCAATATAAGGCATAATCAGGCAGAATGTTTTTATATTACAACTCCTTGTGGTGAATTCCGCTTTATTTAATTAAAATTGCCATCCGTCTATCTAGTTCCCTCAACTCTTTTAAGTGCCAAGTCAAGGCGCATTACCTGCGAACTTGACTTGGTTTCTTCGTATTATTATATCTAACGCTCGCCTGTACACCCTACCTCTATTTTAATTTCTTTCCTTAACTCCTTACCTCGATGGTTGTCTGGAAGAAATCGCTGCTTAGCGATAAGGCCGCCATTTGTACATATATTATCATAAAAATCTGTAATACTTCTTTGTTTCAAGTGGTGTACAATAAAGTGTAAAAATAAAATAAATAAAAATAAATTGCCTTGATGAGAGCGGGATAGCCCGTGTTTCTCTATGTTCAAGAGAGGATGTGTTTTATATTCAGGCGTAGTATTGACAGTCGTGAGTACACGTAACTTATTACATGATGATATTTTACTTGCAAAGATACCGACTTCGGCATTACATAAATTACTACGTTTACATATTAATTTTACATCACGAATTTTAGTAACAGCCCTTTCTCAACGCATCTTATAATACATAGTTCCAAGCGAAATCATTAAAAAAGTTAAAAACAGCATGGCATTCAAAGAAAAAGTCCATTTAAAAAAATCACATATTTCTGCAAAATACTATCTTTTCTGTTTTTTCGTTTCTACAAAAAGAACGGCAAACAAAAATTTTCCTCGTAAATGAAAGAAAAACCTGTCACCGCCGTCATCGTTATAAAAACTAACAAAGTACGGCAACACTATTAAAGGTGTCGTAAAAGCGAGGCGGAGAATTCTCTTCTTTATATTTTTTAGGGCGTTCTAGGTGCCACCTGAGTCATAAAAAGTGAAATATGGTGCCTCCTAGCGGACACCCTCTCTTATGAGATTAGATTGAACCGAAATCCGATGGAAAGGCGAGAGTAACATGTCATTCTAGGAATGGCGCCCACGTCTTTGCCAATCGATCACGATAATGAAGCTTTTGAATGGAAATGAGCCTGCTCGTATGAGACGATAGAGGACAGTAATTGTAGATGTTTTCTTACACACGAGAATTTGTTTTTGATCTATCATTTCTTCCTAGAAACGTTCTCGTTAGTTTTCTTCTTGTTTTGTGACTTTAATAGACTTAGTTTTTAACGAAAGTTGATATTGTAATAGTAAAGTACGAGTAGCAGAGACTACAGCCTTTTTTAAATAATAATAAATATAATTAAATCGGCAATTTGCTATTATAAAGCAACTCCAATGAGGTGGGTAGTAGATGGTACGAGTATGTTATTTATAAAATTTGTATTTATCTACCTAGCCAGCTTCAGTTTCGTCCATCGTGCACTGCTGCTCCGGATGCCGGTGGCTGATATTAATTTACATCAGGTATTTTAAATTCTTCTCATTTAAAATATTTTTCAACTTACAAAGCGAAATCATCAAAATGTTCCAATATAGCATGGTGTTCAAAGAAAGATATTGGTCATTTTTATTTCAAAAAATCACAGATTTCTGCAAAAAACTATCTTTAGTGTCTTGTTTTTCGTTTATAAAAAATAACGATTTTCATAGACTTTAGGTAACTAAAATAAAAGCCTCTCGCCGCCGTCATCGTTATAAAAATTGACGAAGTAAGGCAACACTATTAAAGGTGTCTTAAAAACGTGGAGGAAAATTCTCTTTCTTTATAGTTTTTTCGGCGTTCTAGATGTCACTTGAGTCATATAAAGTGAATTATGGTGACTCCTAGCGGACACCCTCCTCTTGTTAGATTAGATTGAATCGAAATCCTATGGAAAGGCGAGAGTAACATATCATTTCAGAAAGTGTCCACGTCTTTACCTAAGTTTTATCCGTCGTTTCTTCCCAGAAAAGCTCTCGTCTGCTTTCTTCTTGTTTTATGACACTGGCGCAAAGTTTCAAACTAGAACACATATTAATTAATTTATATTAACTAATTATTTATAGATAAAATCGCAAAAAAACCATTTTTCATTCGTTATAGTCAGTTACGGTTGCTATCGATAGATTACAGTCGTTAAACCTTGTTGGAGATCTGTAGATGGTGTAAAAAAATCCGACAGCAAGTTGGCCACTGACCCGCTTCCTCCACCAAGCAATATAAGTATGTCATAAGAGACCCATGCCCAGCTTGGGACGCAATAAAGGTAACAGTTAATACAAATGATGATGAATGTGAAGTACTCAAATCTAGTTTGAGTAACACTCGGCTAAACCAATCGCTATTTTATCCATGACGTAGAGGGCAGCTCATCAGTTGGCAAAAGGCAACATCGCTCGTTACTTTAACGTCATCGATTTCGTTCTCCCTACGACGCAGTTTTAGTTCGGAAAGTCGCTGTTGCCCTTCGTAATGGCTTGTTAAATTGCCTGCGGCTTTAAGGTGTTTTACTCGTATATCTCACAAGCCGAATATTCGAATAGGATCGCTGAAAGCATCTTTTCGTTGGACGTCTATCAATCTGTTTGGGGTATGGGACGATGGTCAATTTTTCATTTCTTGAATAATTTAAAAGCTTTCATAACCGATAAAGATAAACCTTAAAAGATTTCATAAACGATAAAACGGCATAAAGGAATTCCATAAAAACCTGGGAGGTTTTTTTTCCGCCGGCTTTTTTTCCTCTCAATGTACAAACACCCTGTGATACGGGTACCCAAAGCTGACGATCGGAACCGATCCAAAATATAAATAAATAAAAATTTTAATTTTAATTTATAAAAGGCGCAATATGGGACAAATAAAAATAATGGTAAAATAGATGTAAATGTACATTTCGTAACTGTATTATAGTTTAGTTTTTTCCTTTTATATTTTTATCATTGTAAATTTGCATACCTCATGAAGGTAAATATGGCGAACTAAATATATATAAACAACTTTGTAAACACCCACATTTGTGCAAATAAATGTCTTTGTCTTTGTCTTTATATTCTATGTCACAAAGTCCGTTTGGCTATGAATATTGTGAGGCGTGAACATGAGAACCTTGAGAGCCCTCAGTGTCTAGGAGTCAGCATGACAACTAAAGCATAATGGATGGCTGCAAACCTTTTTGCGTCCCACTGCTGGGCACGACTCTCCCCTTATTGGGGAGGCCTGGAGCTTACTCCACCACGCTGCTCCAATGCGGGTTGGTGGAGATGCGGGTTAGTGGACAACCCGCTGTCGGATGTTTTCAAACCGCCCATAAGGCCTCCAACGAAGTTTAAAGACTGTTATCTATCGACAACAACCGGGTCTGACGACTTAACGTGCTCTCCGAAGCACGGAAACGCGCATGAAATTTCACCCATCTCCCACCCGACCGCACTCGTTTGACTTAGCTGCGTATATTGCTTGCGTTTTACGCTCGCCGCCGGGCCAAGCAAGCTTCATTATTAAGCATAATGGATACAAATACAAAATTCAATTATGCTTTATTGTACACCAAATCAAAAAAGTAACACACTGAACTGAACTAATATTATATTATTCTTGTTCTTATGTTTGATAAAGCAATATCCATGAATTTCGACGTAGTAAGGGAAAATAAAATAGATCGACCTGACTAAACCAATCATTATTTATCTACGATGTAACAGGCCAGCACGGCTTGTTACCTTAACGAGTGCGATTTTCCTTTGCCAGAGGTACAATTTGCCACGTATAGTTCTTTTGCTCTCTGCATGTAATAGTATCATTTTGCTGTTTATGTATTTTTGCTGCTGTACATACAGTATTTATTATTCAGCGAAATAGGTAGTAATTTCTAGTAAGTAGTAGTAGTAGCTAAGTATCGAAGCGCGCATGGCCCGGCGGTTAGCGTAGAACGCAAACGATCTATGCAACTAAGCCAAACGGGCTCGGTCGGATGTGAGATGGGTGACCGCTAGTGGCAAAAAAATCATGCGCGTTTCTGTGCTTCGGAGGGCACGTTAAGCCGTCGGTCTCGGTTGTTGTCGATAGATGACAGTCGTTAAACCTTGTCGGAAGCCTTATGGGCGGTTTGAAAACATCCGACAGCGGGTTGGCCACTAACCCGCATCTCCACTAACCCGCATTGGAGCAGCGTGGTGGAGTAAGCTCCAAGCCTCCCCAATCATGGGGAGAGACTCATGCCCAGCAGTGGGACGCAAAAAGGGTTGCAGCCAAGTAATTTGCTAGTTTGTTTTTGAAATCAGTATCGATAGGTACTGTAGGTAGAAGATTAGATGCGATAGGTATCCGAATCTGAAGCAGTTATTAATAATCTTCTGTGTAAGCAGGGTTTAAAAAAGTGGTGTAACCATTTTGCGCGATTTTTGTTTGCGGCTTCAAGCATTCATGTCTACGTTCTTAGCATATTCATAGAAAAATGTCATATTGAAGTTACACTTCTTTTGGCGCGTTTGGATGAGAGTGAATTTGTGAGATGCGCGCGAAGGAACGATATGATGAAGTTCGCCACAGAATAGAAATGATATCAACACTGAATATAGTAACAGTACTTAATATCTTACTCAAATCTTACTATATAGTAGACTAGCTGTGCCCGCGACGTCGTCCGCGTGTATAAAGACTTTTATAAAATGGATTAAAGGATTGATTAATAAATTAAGTTTTTAACAAAAAAATAGAACCGACTTCAAACGGTAAAAAATAAAATTGTTCAGTACCTACTTCTTCTTGCTTATGGTAATGACTCTTAAAACTATTTCAGGAGTCGGGCCCTTAGCAAATGTCGTATTACTCGTTCTAAATTGACACCGACAGTACAGACAGTGGGACAGTACCTACTTCTTCTTGCTTATGGTAATGACTGTTAAAACTATATTGGAGTCGGTGCCCACTCAGAACGAAAGGTACACTATATTTACTAAGACAGGACATTTCACTAAGGGCCCGACTTCAAAAATAGTTTTAAGAGTCATTACCATAAGCAAGAAGAAGTAGGTACTGAACAATTTTATTTTTTACCGTTTGAAGTCGGTTCTATTTTTTTGTTAAAAACTTAATTTATTTCACTCTTTTTAGTAATTTTAATAATTCTGTATGTATTAGCATAATTGGAAAATTTTTCACTTTACTTTTAAACTTTAAACAGATTTACCTTTTATAATCATGTTATCTAATAGCCTGAAAGAATGCTACTATCAATCCACCTGAACGTATAAATTAAAGAAAGTATTTGCTCTCGGCTCCTAACCGTTGAGGAGTTGTACCTTCAATCATCAGCTAAGCAACAGCTGGTTTTAATTACTAGACATAAATATTTGTATTATGTTAAAAATATGACTAAAAGAATGTATGTGCCTATTAAGTTTCAGTGTTTCCCTCGATTTCCCTAATATCACATCATCAGATTTTGACATGGTGACAGTTGGACCACCTCAGGAATGTAAGA
This sequence comes from Pyrgus malvae, assembly GCA_911387765.1. Lineage (NCBI taxonomy): Eukaryota > Metazoa > Arthropoda > Insecta > Lepidoptera > Hesperiidae > Pyrgus > Pyrgus malvae. Next base: position 26,400,792 of record OU426950.1, on the reverse strand, counting down.
TTACGAACAAAAAAACATTTATTGAAAGAATTTTCTCTCAACTCCTAACCTTCGTAGTACCTTCCATCATCAGCTCAGCGACATAATATGATGATAATTATACACAAATGCCTGTTTTGCTTTAGTAAAATATGAAAATCATTTTGTTGTGCTATAAAATTTGAATGTTCCCTTCGATTCCTCTGGGATCCCCTCATCAGACTTTGACTTAGTGACAGTTGGGCCACCTCAGGAATGTAAGATTTCGAACAAAAAACCATTTATTGAAAGAATTTTCTCTCAACTCCTAACCTTTGTAGTACCTTCCATCATCAGCTCAGCGACATGATATGATGATAATTATACACAAATGCCTGTTTTGCTTTAGTAAAATATGAAAATCATTTTGTTGTGCTATAAAATTTGAATGTTCCCTTCGATTCCTCTGGGATTCCCTCATCAGACTTTGTCTTGGTGAGAGTTGGACCACCTCAGGAATGTGAGATTACGACTAAAAAACTATTTATTGAAAGAATTTGCTCTCAACTCCTCACTTTCGCAGTACCTTCCATCGTCAGCTCAGCAACATGAGATGATGATTACTATGCACAAATATCTCTTATGCTTCAGAAAATATAAGAAAATCAATATATGTGCCTATAAAATTCGAGAGTTCCCCTCGATTTCTCTGGGATCCCATCATCGGATCCCGATTTGGTGACAATGGGACCACCTCGGGAGTATAAGCATACGAACAAAAAAAGAATTTTGAAAATCGGTCCACAAACGGCGGAGTAATCGGTGAACATATATAAAAAAAAAATACATACAACCGAATACAGTACCTCCTCCTTTTGGAAGTCGGTAAAAAATTAAAGATTATTTATTTGCATTGAATAAGTACTAGGTAGATTATTCTTACATATAGTGAAATCACTTATAATACAATGTTCATATGTTCAGAAGAAACTTAATGTATTTTTTCTAAATCCTTCAAATCTAAAACAGTAAGGAATGCTTACTGTACTGATCTTACTATCCACTTTTCTCACGATTCACTTGTCTCGCGTAATCAGATTCTCTTTACAAATATGTACCTCGTTTATTAAAGTTAAGAGATACTGCTGTGCCCGAGGCTTCATCTATGTTATAAATAGTATCTTTAGTAAATTGGGTGAATTTATACTGCAAAGAATGTATAGACTCATTCTTTATACATAGCTTTAACCTACTGCAGAAAAGAGGTGCACTATACAACTACTTGTAGTTGGGAGATAAAATTTCTAAACATACACGTGCTTAGGATTAAACAATCGGAAAAATAATTGTAAGGTCAATTAATAAACTATAGGTTTAAAACTTGCGGACAGCAATTTGGTCATAAGTCATAACTCATAGAACATTGTGAAAACTAAAGCAGAAGGCAGGGTCTCTACACAGTGTGCTATCTGTATTTGGAAATAAAGAATATTTTTATAAAGAATCTTTAAAGAATCCTTAATATCTCCATCAATCAACGTGTGTGGATGAGCCCTCAGCCCGTACGCAATAAAGAGACGCAAAAAATGAGTTAAGTTATCATTGGTCCAATTAACAATGTTCAGCATCATACGTATACCTACCCAACGATGGGACAACCCGCGTGGCGCAATGTTTACCATGCCGGACTGCTAATCGAACTGTCCCGGGTTAGAATCCGGGCGAAGCAGACATTTCAATGATGAGTTTAAACTGTTCTCGGTCTGGGTGGTTGTGTTTCTGTCTCTATGTGTGTTCATGGCACCCGCGACACAGGGTATATCTACCCTAATGTGAGGCTATACGTGTGAAATGTTATTTTTTATTTTTTTTACACTATGTACTTACTTTTATTAGACTTAAGGCTTTTATTTCAAATTATCTCCATCGATTCACTTTGGAGAAGAAATGAATATTGCTCAATAACGCCATCTACCGTATGACATGTAAACTTTGTGGTTGATAAATCGAATGTCAAATTACCAAATAGGTAGATATTGAGATTAACAGTTGGTTCACTAAAAGTTTAACTATTCATCACCTAGATGTCTGCAGTAGTCTTGTTTTGTTAAGGCTTTGTACATTCTGTATGAAGGTTTAGATTCCGTATCTTATAACCTTAATGCTGGATTCATTGAGATTGTAAGATTTGGATTTCGGTTCATCGGAGCTTGAGGCCTCCTCAATATTGGGAGAGCTCCATGCTCAGCAGTGGAATGCTAAAAAGGTTGCAGCTTGATATAATGTAGCGATAATAATCGTTTCAGCTGCAGCCTGTTAATAATCTTCCACCCCAAAAGAAGACTAATAAGCTGAGCAACTAACTCAATGGAGCCTGTGATGTAAGGTTCGGCGGCGGTAACGCTCGCGATGCGCTTATTAGGTAGCCATACTCGGCCAACGAAAGAAAATACAGTAAGCTGATCTAAGTATATTTAATATAGTCGACAATATTAGTGAGAGTTCAAAATAATTTTACTTAAATTTAAACTTTTGTTTATGGTTTTAAATGGGCTGTTACCGAAACTTTCATACAAATTCCCCAAAGTGCCTTTTAAGTTTATGTCGCGTATTGTGTAAATGAACATAACTTTTTTGTTTATCACCCGATTGATATGAAATACACACTAATGTTACGGAAATTCATTCAACAATAAATCAGTAAACACATCATTCAAAGAAGGGAAAAGAATTTGAGAATGAAATATTAAGTTAAGGTTAATTATTATACGCTTGAGATACCAACTTTCGAATCCACTTTATTTGCTATTGAGGGGTAGTTTTGAAAAAAGCTTAAATAGAATTCTTACTATATGTTAGTAAAGATTACAAATACAAAATTATAAGTATATTACTCTGCACAAAAATATTCTGTACATCAAGTTTCGACACTCAATTTTCAAAGAGTTTCAAAGAAAATTGACATTTAAAGGGTGAATTTCGGGAAATGCTGAAACACGTATTCTTTTATTTTGGTTAGAAAATATATATACCAAAGAGATTTCAAGAAAATCTATTGAAAAAATCCAAGTTTTCCATACAAATTTTCATCGCTCATTTCACACCCTTAAAGGGTGATTTTTAAAATTATCTATAGCCTAAATGTTAGCGAGGACCAATATATATAAAACAAAAAAAGTTTCATCAAAATCCGTCCAGTAGTTTTTGCGTGAAAAGCTAACAACAGACAGACAGACAGACAATAATTTCAAAACTTATATTTTTAGCTTCTGTTACTTATAAAAAGACCCACAGAAGTATTTTTTAAAATTTATATGCAATGTACAGAATTGACCCTGCTTACAGTTTTATTATATGTATAGATAGATATTAATAAGCCAGTCAAGCCAGTGTTGTGAAATATAGTATTCATATGAATAATTATTTTTTTATTTAAACAAAATCTTTTTGATTGATTTTGATATTTATCGTCGATTACTACTGCGTTGGAGTTATTTTAAAATTATTCATACGCCAAAGAAGTATAACTTCAAACGCGTATAAATAAGTACACACCCTTTATTATGTGCAACAACGCGACGACGTGAATCAGTACGCGATTTGGTGCAAATGTCTCTTTTCCTACTTTGCAGTCAGATTGATATTGCCTGTCAGCGTAATTTTGGTATGGAAATTATTGTATAATAAATTAAACTTTCTTCACGGCCTTACAAGAAAAAAAATTTGCCAACTTTTGAATCTTTTTTATTGTTTTGAATAAGTCAAGCGTTACTGCGTAGGCTATTTTATTTTATTTTATTTATTTCACAATTTATGTACACAGTTACATAGAAGACATGGACATTAACAGAAATGGGGTACAAAGGTACTGCTTATTCCTATAGAAATTTCTTCCAGCAGACCTGTAACTGGAGAGCTGGATATTAATGGTTGAGTGTGTGTACGCACTTATACATAATATCAGATCATATATATTTATATAATATAAGTACATATAATACATACATATACATGTAAACATACATATACATACTATATAATTATAAAAAAAAATACAATAAATACAATAACATATATACCTAAAAAAAAAAAAAATTCAAATAAAACTGTAATAAATATGACATTCTATGCTAAGGAGAGATAGTGGTCCTTGACACGACGCTTAAATAAGCACAAAGTTTTGATTTGTCGGATATTAGGTGGCAGTGAATTCCACAATCTGACCGAGTGGACAGTGAAGGAGCGGGAGTAACAGTGTGTTCTAAAAGAAGGATAGTTAAGGAGAGATTTAAGGGGTGCACGGCAGGGAGCAATGGAAGATCGTGTGAAAGAGAATCGATCACGCAGATAAGGCGGAGCAGTAGGATTGCGGAGGATATTAAAGAGCAAACATAGAATGCGAGTGTTTCGGCGAAAACGGATAGGGAGCCACTTGAGATCCTTGCGAAAATGGGAAATATGATCAAATTTACGAAGTCCGTAAATGAATCGAATGCAGAGGTTTTGCAAGCGCTCAAGTTTGTTCAACAGCTCCTCAGTAGCATCCAGGTAGCAGGAGTCGGCGTAGTCAATAATGGGATGGATTAACGATTGAGCAAGCGAAATTTTAGTTTTTAAGGGTAAAAAGCCTTGGAGACATTTCAACGAATGAAGAGAGTGGTGAACCTTGCGGCTGACTTCGTTTATATGCGGTTTCCAGGAAAGTTGTTTATCAATTATAATACCCAAATCCTTTACCGTGTCAGTATAGGGTATTGGGACTCCATCCAGGCTAACTGATGAAATGCTGCAGTCAGCAATTTTATTGCGAATATAGCGGCTGCCAATGATGATGGCCTGTGACTTGGCCGCATTGATTAAGAGACCATATGACTTGGCCCAGTCGCCTATACGCCTCAAGTCATCATTGACAGCAGCTATAGCCGACTCAGTCTGATCCAGTGTAAAATGGCGGTAGATTTGTAGGTCGTCTGCGTAGAGATGGAAATAACTTGAAATGACCGATGATATAGAATTAATGAACATCGAGAATAGGAGCGGAGAGAGAACGCCACCCTGAGGTACGCCTGCATTCAGGTTGCAAGACTGAGAAAGAGTTTCCTCGACACGAACCCTCTGCGAGCGACCTCGAAGATAGGAATCAAACCATGAGATGGTAGTAGGTGAAATATTTATGGACTGCATAATTCCCTCCAAGATATCAAAATCAACAGAGGAAAAGGCATTGCTAAAATCAAGCAGCACAAGTAATGTCAGTTCCTTCCTCTCAATAGCCCAGCGAATGTCATCAGTCACCTTCAGAAGGGCTGTGACAGTGCTGTGACTCGGACGAAAGCCTGATTGGAAGGGACTTAAAAGAAGGTTGGAAGATAAGAATGAGAAGATTTGGTTGTGGACAATATGCTCAAGAATTTTTGAAAGAAAAGGTAATATAGAAATGGGGCGATAATGGGATGGCAAAGTAGGACTGGAAATTTTAGGAAGAGGAACTATATGCGCATGTTTCCAAGCTGAAGGGAAAGTGGAGGTGGAAAGAGAATGGTTAAAGATATGAGTGAGAATGGGTAAGAAAGAGGGCAGGATCATCATGATCATTCGAGAGCATAAATTGTCACAACCAACAGCAGAGGAGGTGGAGATAGAGGAAAAAGCCTTTTTTACTGTTTCGACAGAGACGGTTGTAAGTACAAATTTAGAACATGTTGGTTTAGGCAGCTGTGATAGCACGCGGAGAGTGTTAGACTTGATCTGAGGATCAATATTTACAGGAGAACGAGAGAAGTATTTATTGAGCTCAGTCAAATCAACATCGCCGCAAGCAACATCACGAGACTTGCCCACTCCAACAGTTTTCAAAAATCTCCACACTTCAGAAGAACTCCGGTTGATGAGGGAACTATGGAAATGGCGTCTCTTAGCATCTCTACACATACGATTACAGCGGTTTCGTAGTTCTTTAAACCGATTAAGGTTTGATTCCGTAGGGTGCCTTTTATACCTTCTTTTGGCTTTGTCACGCTGTGCCATCATTTTCTTAATGTCGTCTGAAAGCCAAGGTGCGGGTTTATACCTAACACGAATACGACGAAGAGGTGCATGGTGATCGTAAAGGCTAAGCACAGTTTCTGAAAAAATTCTCACCTTTTCATCGATACAGCCGTTACTGTATATAGGAGTCCAGTCCACAGCATCCGCATCACGCTGCAATGCCTCCAAGTCAATACCCTTGTAACTACGAAGGAGAATAGACTGTGGTTTTCTTTTAGGGGAACGGATGCGGTATGAGAGATAGACCAAGTCATGGTATGAAAAAGAGGCAGTAAGTTGCCCATGCGACACAACGTTACTGGGGGAAGAAACGATCATCAGATCTAGAAGAGAAGGAGCACAGTTTGGGAAGTGATGGGTGGCATGAAGAGGCAACAGTTCAAGGTTGAAAGCAGTTAAGAGGGACATAAGTTTTGAAGAACGATAATCGTTCTTCAGCAAACAGGTGTTAAAATCGCCCATTAGAATAAAGTGATCATATATAGGACATAGATCGCTTAGGACTTGATCCAGTTGATCAAAATAGTTGACGGTGAGGTTAGGACTATAAAATACTGCAAGTAGCATCTTCGTGTTATTAATCTTTATTTCAATAAATATGAATTCAGCAGATTCAGAGTACAGAGGTGGAGATGAGCTAATAACTTGGTACGGAATGCCTGTGCGTAAGTATATAGCAACGCCGCCACAGCCTTTGCCGACTCGATCATTACGGATAAGAATAAATCCTGGCAAAGAAAACTGCGTAGAGGGAAGAGAAGGTTTGAGAAAAGTCTCAGAGATAAGAAGTGCATCGAGATGATCACTGCTTATGGATGCTAAAAGGTCGGAGTAGTGCCGTGGAACACTTTGGACATTTATGTGTGCAATGTTAAGAAAACGGGAAGACTTAGGACATAAAGAGGCGATCTGGTCATATATGGTATATACGTTTAACGTCACCAACATTAATAAATAAATAAATAAACGATTCACACTCATAGCCCCACAGTAGGGTGAACATACCCTGTGTCGTGGGTACCATGGACACATACAAAGACAGAAACACAGACACCCAGACCGAGAACAGAAATTTAAACTCATCATCCAAATTTCTGTTTCGCCGGGAATCGAACCCGGGACCCTCCGATTGGCAGTCCGGCAAGGTAGCCATTGCGCCACGCGGGTCGTCAAAACATTAATTTATAACACAATAATTTTCTGCTATACTTTTAGAAACCGAAGACTGAATAATCCTTCCCTTCATTCTATTATTTATTATATTTTTCTTTTTGTCTTTTATTTTTACTTGTAACATGTGATAAAATCACCCAGTCCGAAATAAAAGATTATTATTATCATTATTTCCATCATCAACATGAAGCGTGTATGTCACAACAGCTGGCGTAGAATGCAAGAGATCTATGGACCAACGCGTATAAAATTTGCCACCGTCACAGGACCTGGTGACGGTGGCAAATTTTATACACGTTACGTTGCCGTGTTTCGGAATACTAAGTCATCGGTACAGCTTGTTGTCTTTAGATAGCAGTCATTAAACCTTATCCAAGGCCATCCATAACGGTTTGACAACCTCCGACAGCGAGTTGGCCACTAACCTGTATCGCTACTAACCCGCACTGAAGCAGCGTGGTGCTTAGCTCTAGGCTTCAAATAAGGGGAGAGAACTGTGCCGAGGACGCAAAAAGGATTGCCGCGATCATCAAAAAAGTCCTTTAAAATCCCTCAGCTTCGTAAGTATCTCAACATTTAAAACAATAATCCGATAAAAAGAAGAAACAAGGTACCTGTCTTGTTTTTTGGTATCGGGGGGAGGCGGGAAGCTTTAAAAGGGAGAGAGGAGGCTACTGGGTTATGTGGGATTTGTTACCGCACTAAAACCCCCTAGTTGACCTTCTGCACTTGGGAAGGTACTCCGGGATCTCCAGTGGAACGCACTGGTGTTCGCCGCGCGCGCCCCTGAACGAGCCTATCTTCGGGAGAGCAAATGTGCTCTCCTGCACATTCAGATGCTTACGGTGGCATGCGGCATCACAAATACCGCCGTCTTTCCCGGTGCGTTGGCTGGGTGGAGCTCCCACTCTCACCGCCCGCACCCTGGAAGCCCCCTTTAAGTCGACTCTTACTATCACGAGGGTATACCGTAGCTCTATTCTTAACCCCGAAGCTACAGGGAATTGAGACAAGGTACCTATGTATGAGTATAGAACGATATTAGTTGATTATATGCGTGCCTTCATTTTACTTGCCAAGATTCGAGTAGCTTTATTATGTCAGTATAACATTTTGAGCACTTTTAGCATCACTGGAGCATTCCGTAAAGTACAGGCTGATTTTATTCAGTAAAGTTTATGGATCGTTAAAGCTTTCATCTTGCTTGTGGAACATTTTATATGTTCTGTTTAATAACGGCGTTTTGAATTAAACACACAAGTACTTATTTAACGAATAAAAGTAAGTATATTCGTAATTATTAGTGTTTGAACTAATCTGCAAATTGATTTATTGGAATATTTATGTATTATGGATTAACGTATTTGTAAAATAATATCGTATTCTTTACGATTTTATTTTAAAACCTACAGACAATGTTAAATTATAATACTCATTTGGTTTTGAAACAAAAGAATTAGGTAATTAAATATAATTAAAGAGTATGATTTAGGAATTTTAAATATATTTTTGTTGTGTCTGTACAATATAAAGTTTTGAAGTTATTTAAGAATGAAAATGAAAAGTGACCTATTTCCACTTATACCTATTCGAAACTACCCAAGGGACAAACTTAAGAAAAACAAAGAAATTAGTTATTTAGGAAAATTAATCAAGTGTCAAGTCTTATAATTTTCAAAGAAAATGGTAATAATCCCGGTTATTTATAATTTCCAAATGAATAGCCTAAGTAAGACCATTGGGCACAGCTTGTTTGATTACACATCAAAGCAAACTTTGCTACGTCCGTAATCTATACTAATTAGTAAAAATTTGTATTTTTGTATTTTTTTTATTGTATTTTTGTATGTTTGTTATGAATAAACTCAAGAACTACTTACTGTTCCGATTTAAAAAATCTTTCACCAATAGAAAGCTTTATTCACCCTAATTAACATAGGCTACTTTACAGGGGAAATGCTTCATTCCTACCTACGTGAAAACGGGTAATAGGGTCAACGCGGTTGAAGCAACTGGCTAAACGCCTATGATTTTAATATAGCAATGAATCCTGGAATAGCACATAGGCTATTTTTAATCCTACGGGGACCCATTAAATGGGTCCATGCGGGCGATGCCGCTAGCGGAAGGCTATTTTTTTAAATAAAGTGTATTTGTGTCGTTAATGTGTCTTGCGTTTTTACCAGTATTAAATGCCTTCAATACTGGTAATAATGCCTTATTAAGGCTCCTCTTAAGTGTATCGTTAGATTTATCGCCCCTCTTTTTTTAAATCTAAGTACTTCTTTTAAAATTAAAGTCAAGAAGTTTTTTGAATGAACCTAAAACAATACAGAGTCACACCTCCGGAACCGGAACGTATAAAATAAAGCCGCCACTGTGGTGCCCCAGTTTCAAAATCCCTGGCTTATGGCATAATATTTTTCCGACAGTAGAGGCCACATATCCGCCATAAAATGAAATGTTTGTATTTAATGCTACGCCTGTGTAAATTTTAATTATTACTATAATATGTGCCTCGCGGTTTAAGGCATTATTAAGGCTCACTGTAGGTGTATCGTTAGATTTATCGCCCCTATTGTTTAAACATCTAAGTACTTCTTTTAAAATTAAAGTCAAGAAGTTTTTTTCTGTTTTAGTATTAACGATTCGCGCGATTGAAGCGCGCATAGCCCGGCGGCTAGCGTAGAACGCAAGCGGTCTATGCAGCTAAGCCAAACGGGCGCGGTCGAGTGTGAGATGGGTGACCGCTAGTGGCAAAAAATTTCATGCGCGTTTCCATGCTTCGGAGGGCACGTTAAGCCGTCGGTCCCAGTTGTTGTCGATAGATAACAGTCGTTTAACCTTGTCGGAGGCCTTATGGTCGGTTTGAGAACATCCGACAGCAGATTGGCCACTAACCCGCATCTCCACCATCCCGCATTGGAGCAGCGTGGTGGAGTAAACTCCAGGCCTCCCCACTAAGGGGAAGAGACCCGTGCCCAGCAGTGAGATGCAAAAAGGGTGGCAGCCATTAACGATTCAGTTTTGCCTCGAGGTCTAATTTCCCCTTCTTATACCAGTGTTTATGTCGTCAAATCGCTTTTAAGTCCTGATTGATTTTGGTTTGCCAATCTTGATCCTGTTTGTAATTTATGTTATTACAAGAAAATAAAATATATTGTTAAGAATTTAAGACCAAAATCTGACGTAAATAAATGATTACAGAAAGACAGGGTAACTGACTTCAGGCAGAACGGAAGACTACGGGTTATGAATCTTGCATATATTTTGCCTAAATAAGTTATAATGTTTGTAAGGCCTCTCCCTTTTTATTCGTTTTACTGCGAAAACCCGTCGTTTCCTGACTATGATTTATATCGCGGTCTGCTAGCTGAGGGTCACTTTAATAAATGTATTCGGGTAAGGTGCTCCCAGAAATGGATGGGAACTTTCTAGATGCAATAACCTACAGAAGATATATTCAAGTGCCATTCCGTACATCATTAAACTAGTGGATAGAGAATATTTTTGGATTCTTCTTACTTTGTTTTTGTTGGTACTAATTGTTTTTTACTAGCTACGCCCTGTAGCCTAAACGGCTCGATGGGTTTTAACTCTAGAGGTGTCGTTGGATTCGTCTCAATCGTGTGATAGTGAAATGTCTCACAAACAATGAAATTGATTAGGTTGAAGTAAATTAATAACAATTTTGTCCATTACAGTTTTTTCACTTCAGAATTGCCTTTTTTAAGAAATAAACGAATAAAATAAAAAATGTAAAAAGTCGTTTGACACAGTGACGTGAATAATAATGTATAAGACATAATACCATATCTAATGTTAAACTAACTCTCTGCCTTATCTTAAATTTAAAACGTTCATATCATAACATTATTCTTAGTCAAAGGTTTATATCATGCACAGATCACTTCTCTTTTAAGTTGCTCAAAATCTGACTTCATTATTCTCGCCGTCTAATAAAAATGCTTTTATATACGGATAAATATTTTTTCCTGTTACTAATATTATTAAGTTAATACCGTACGTATATGTTATTATTATGTAGATAAGCCGATTATTTATTAGCTACCATTGTTTAAGAATGCTATTATACTTAACTCAACAAAGAAGCTTTTGTTATCGCGTGCTTAGAATTTTATTCATGCGAGCTTTTTGTTGACTTCCATTGTATTTAATCCTATGAATACCTACACATGAAAATCAAAGAAATCAATGAGTGAAATCTTTTGGTCTCGAATTTAGAAATATATTTCTAAAGAAATAAACTTTTTTTTGGTATCGTGGGGGAAACCTTCAAAAGATACCCAGCACCTTCGGAGAGGTTACCGGGTTTTGTGGGATTTGACGGCATTAAAACCCCCTCGGTGTCCTGCCTCTGCGCTTGGGAGGACTCCAGGATCTCCATTGGAACGCACCGGTGTCCTCCACGCGCGGCGCCCCAGAACGGGCCCATCTTCGGGCACATATTTAGCACTGTTATTTTACTTCACAACACTCGTGCACTGTAATTAACTTTTATCGAACAAAATGCAAATCAAATTAATCCGATATAACTCAAAAATACACCAAGAAAATGAAAATAAAACAAGAGCACAATATGTCTTTTTCGACTTTCCGCCAAAACTAAAAAAAATAAATAATTGGTTGTCTGTAAAGTCGGTTTACGGCATAGACTTAGGATTACTGTAGTGTATCCTAAGTCTATGGTTTACGGACGATAGTTTACCGTGACAACGTCATAACAATTCAATGAAAACCACATTAACTTTTCACTTTTGGAGTTTTGGCGTGAAGCCGATAAAGACATATTGTGCTCTTGTTTTATTTTCATTTTCTTGGTGTATTTTTGAGTTACGATATATCGGACAAAGTTGATGGCATTTTGTTTGATATAGGTTAATTACAGTGCACGAGTGTTTGTGAAATAGAATAACAGTGCTAAAAGATGTTTTTTCTGCTTGCCTCCAAAATTCCATCGGACACGTTCTAGTAAAGTAGCCATCGCTTTACTTGAATGTTGGACTGACTAGACTTACTGACTTTGTTATTACTTCGTCCAGTTTCATTGAAACTGGCAAAAAATTGATGCAAAAATTATACTTGACGCTGGCAGTATGCACAGAGATTGCGATGTCATAATTGAAAAAAAAAACTTTTCACTTCACTTTATAAGCACCCGACAAACGGCCTCTATGCGAACGGCGCAAGCCGAACGCTCAAGCCTCAAAGTAACGTATTTATAAGCGTCGTTCGTAACGTACAATGAGCGTAACGTATAATGAATCATCATTTTTCGTGCGTACAGCCGGCGTTCATCGCTTTATTAGACGTTGTCACGTCAATAAGATAATTGGAAAGGTGTAATGTTGATAGTATTAATAGAGTAATGTTTTCCGTAGAGAACCACCCATAACCATGGGGGAGGAAATATAATGAACTTGCGTCCCACAAGTAAAACGATCGAATGTTCATAGTCGACTGTTTAATTATAATTTATGTTACATTATGTTCCAACAATATCCCCCCTTTTAATTTTTTTACATAATATTTAGATGGTTAGACTTAAGAAATATATAAAATAGTTCATTAAAGTTGTTTTTTGTACCCAAAAATTACAAAACATAATATTGTAATTATATTTTTAATTAAGGAAGTATTATATTTGGCATACATAGTTCTTAGATGTTATACTCTTTTAATACATAATAATTATTAGGATAACTATATCACAGTTACAATATAATATTATTATTATGGAGTAATATTATATTAATATTATTATTATGTTATGGTGAAGACAAAGACAAAGACAAAGACTTTTATTTGCACAAATATGGGTGTTTACAAAAGATGTTTTTATACATTTGGTTCGCCATAATAATATTTACCTTTATGAGGTATGCAAATATTACAATAATTAAAAACTTAACTAATTACAAATTACAAACACAAAAATGTACATTGAAATAGTTTCATTTACTTTATTATATGTATATTACTTTTATCTTTATTTGTACCCATATTGCGCCTTTTAGTTTATTTATTTTTACTTTTCGGATCGCATCCGATCGTCGGATTTGGGTACCCATATTGCAGGGTTTTTGTACACTGAGAGGAAAAAAAGCCGGCAGAAAAAAAACCTCCCAGGTTTTTATGGAATTCCTTTATGCCGCTTTATCGTTTAGAAAATCAGTGACAGAGTAATACGCCTTTTCCAGTGAATACGTTTTAAGTTCCTTTTTAAACTCATTGCCCGTTTTTATTTTGAGGAATTCTGGTATGTTATTGTATATTTTGTGTAAAAGACACAGACAATGAAAGTACATATTTTCGAAACATGTAATGCATTTTTAGAAAAAAAAAACATTAAGTAATTGTTTAATGAGTTATCCTATACAATATCCATACAATATATACTCTATATACTAGTTACAATATAATAATAAAAGTTATGGTAAAAGTACATAATTTTCGAAACATATAAGCATTTTTAGAAAACCATTAATTGTTTAATGAATTATGCTACACAATATACATACAGTATATACTTCTAAATACTTCTAGTCTAGGTACAATCATTTGTTTCTTGTATGGCCGTGAGATGATCAACGTGACAGCGTTCCATTAAATAAAGTGAAGGTCAAACAACCGCAGCAGTCCGAGGAGAGGGTAAAATGAGCATACGTGATTACACGCGTTTTCTCAAAAAATGGGCACTTCTTTTTATTAAAAAAATAATAATATCAAATGGGAATTTGGTTTTAGTATGAAATGATCATTGTTCACAAAAATATAATTTTGAAAAATAGCATTTTGAAGAATTGAATCTTCTGTTTTTAATTCATTATGAAAGTAGCTGTAATAAAATACCAAGTATAAATTTCGACGATAGACAGATAATAAATTAAAATCTAGAAAATTGCTTACGTTAGATAAATAAAGTGAAGTAGAAAATTATCACAGACCACCTATAACGGGTCTAACGGGTAAAACGGGTGCAAATTATATACTCCCTATATTCTTAATAAAAGGTTGATGTAAATTAAAAAAATGAGCCGTTGCGGGTCGCCTGGCAGATGTGAAACATTCAACCATCGATATAAAAAGTAGGCATTCAACTTATTTAAAACAGATAATATGCATAAAAAGTAAATCTAGTTGATTTTAACTGTAAATTGTTATGAAAAGGATTTCCATAAAGGTAATCTTTTTATAGAAATCTTTTTCAAAACAACTTAGTATGCTATACGTTTATTGAACGTTCCAAAATACGTTGTTACACTCAAGCCTTTGGGAAGAGACAGGAAAAGTTCAAATAACCCAAATTAAGGAGCGCTATAAAGATACCCTCGGAAGCTTCCTTGGGAGCAATTCATGTAAATGTTACAGTTTGAGTGCTGATGACCAAAATATAAGGGTTAAAATGTATACACTTTTGATGTTGTTGAAATGAATTTATTTAAGGAAGATTTTGTTCGTATCTACACGATGTATATACGTATGGAATATAATTAAATACAGTTCTTTAAGTGTTTCAGAAGATCAATACAATATCATTGATATTTGAAGAAGAAATTACAAAAAGGCGTAATATCAACTTTTTTTAATAAACTCCCTCACACGTATTCCGGTCATGAAATATTCAATTGAGTTTATTACATTTTCGTATCGGGAAAATCTGACGGAGAGCAATCTCGGCGGGGACCGAGAAATATAACGAACATTTACAAATACTTGCGTCCTCAAAATAACGTATTAGGGAACGTCGAGTACGAGTATGACATACATAAATAGTGGCGGTGAAGAAGTCAGTCGACTATAATAAAGAGGAGTTTGCGAGGATATAGGGTAAGACTGCAGAGCGCCGGCGCCAGGCTATTCGCCCTCGCTTCACGCGGCGCCGCCAGACCCGCCGGCGCCGCCACCGCCGCTGGCCGCCACACCGCCGCGACGCACCCCGACGTCAACGACGGCCATCACGCGAGCTCCAGTGCTTTTCGATACGTGTCTAGCCTTAGTGAGAGCTCGCCCGGAACGGTGGTCGAACGAGCATGAGTGATAGAACTGCTCTGGTTGCGAGCGCACTAACTTAAAAGTGACAGTGTTGTGAATTCATTATTACAACTATGTGTCGGTCAAGAAACGTTAAAGGCGTCAACGTTGTGGCTCATTCAAAAGACAATTTTGAAAAGTGTGAACTTAAACGTTATCTCGTTTTGAATCCGGCGTAATTCATGCGTCGATAAGACATGGCTTCGTTCTTTAAGGAGTATTTATTATTAATACTTATATCACTATGGCACGTGTGTAATTTTGCTTCTACTAGACAAGCGATACGCAAATGCAGACCCACTACGAACTTAACGTCGTCGTCGTGTCAAACATGTGCCTACAATATTACCATGAAAGATAATTCAAATTTAATATATAGAGAGCAAATGTGTTGTCACGTAGAGGATACGTTGCGAAGTTTTCCTGATAAATATTCAAACAAAACCTTTATAGAAGTTTCAATAGAGTACAGGGAAACATGTAATATGAGCAATACCGTTCTCGATATAGCTTTTATAGATACAGTTTCACTTATCTTAAGGAATAACAGTATTGTAGATTTCCGTCTTATCGCGAAAACATTACGTTTGAGAGAAATTGATATATCTTATAACAAATTACAATACATCAAGAAAGGTCATTTTACTAACTTTTCTTATCTTAGAAAGCTGAATCTGAGAAAGAATCTAGTAAAAGATATTAATGAGGATAGTTTCATGGGATTAACTAAGTTGGAAACACTGGATTTATCAGAAAACAATTTGACTGTATTATCGAACGTGTTTACTCCTCTGAAAAATCTGCAACATCTCAACTTGAGCAGGAATAATATTGAATTCATCTACGAGAATTACTTTAATAATTGGTTATTGCAGCACTTGGATGTATCCCACAACAATTTAAGGAAATTAGCACCAGGTGCGCTGCAGCTATTGCCTAACCTGGCTCGATTATTGCTGACAGATAACCCGCACTTAGGGATTACACAGTTGGACACACAATTATTGGTAGGCACTGGCCGCAGATTACAGCAAATAGATGCATCGAGAACCGGGCTATACCAAGTCCCTGAAGCGTTTACACATTCGGTCCGTTTTTTATCGCTCGTTGGAAACAAAATAAGTGCAATCAGGTGTGGAGATCTAGACAGCTATCCCTTATTACAATCCCTAGATTTTACAGACAATAAAATTGTCGCCGTCGAAGATGATTCGCTTGGCAGACTGGAAATGTTACTATTTTTAAATCTCAACAAAAATCTTCTTAATACTGTGCCAAAATCTCTCCCAGATGAATTGAAATATTTGTCGGCTAGCGATAATCTTATTAAAAATTTGTCGATACCTGATTTTAAAAATCTGCCTAATCTACGGATATTGCAATTGAAAAATAATCAGATATTTTACATTCAAGACCACGTATTCGATGACTTATTGTCATTAGAAATGTTAGATTTATCAAATAATCCTATAAAGGTATTATCCTCTAGTACTTTCGATGGGCCCCTGTCACTTCGTGACTTACGACTTTGTTATTTAAATATTTCGGTGCTTGAACAAGACGGCTTGTTTCCAATGTCATCTCCTGAGAGTGTGCAAATGCTTCATTTGCAGTCGAGTCCAGGTCTTGCGCGACAATTGCTGTCTGATTCAGCAGCTTTAGCCGCCTTCTCACACTTACAGTACTTAGATTTGAGGATGAATAACTTGACAGCTATAAGAAGTGATTTATTATTTTACCTTGCACAACTTAAAACTTTACGATTGCATGGTAACAATTTAAACTGTAGTAATGAGCAATGGTTGACCGATTGGATGAATTGGAATAAGACATTGTCTTCTGGTGAAACTTGTTACTATTCAACAAGTGAGGCAAAAACAGAAATAACAAAATATAATTGCACGTTTCCAGAGACATTTACGATTAGTGACAGCTTGCCACCTGTTAATTTATATAGTACTGAAATGATCAATAAATTACTAAGATATTACGGATATCTTAACAATAAGGCTGATAAAAACTCAACAAAATTTGACAATATTAGTGCGAGTATTAAAAATAATATATCTACAGATATTACTCCCAATACTGTTTTAAATAAAAGAGAAAAGAGCAAATCTCAATCGTATAGAAAAGATATCATGGAAAATAAAATACTACTGCAATATTATCTTAATGAATCTTCTGCTGTAAAAGCTAAAGAATCAGCTAAAATTTTGGATCAAAATAAAATACAAAATGATCAACTTAATGTCGATCATAGGTTTTTAGATATTGATCACTATTTTTCACACCATAAATTAAAGAAGAATGACGAGTCAGACCTATTAGAAGCAGGCAAACAAAAGACTTCAGGAAAACGTTTAAATACTCCGATATTGAGTAGTGACATTCTTCCACATGGTTTGGCGTCTGGAAAGAAACAAATGAAAGACAATTTTGCTGCAACTGAACATAATACTATTAATCCTAATGAAAAACTAGAATATTCACCTTATCAAGATACTCATACGAGCTATGCGCAGTATATTGGGATGGCAGCAGTCCTGAGTTTAATAGTCATGTCATTAATTCTATGGGCGAGTTTCCGCCTCAGATCAAGAAAAAGACAAACAGTAGCAGTAGATGCTGAAATTGACGATCAAATAGAAGTATCGAATATATCTGGGGGAGTGTTATGGTGACATCTGCGAGCGGCCGACCCCACGCCCTTCGAATATGACTCTCTTCTAACGTAGCATTAACGTAAGTAGATTTTTGTTTACATGATATCGAATTTCATATTTATCTTATGTAATTGTAAATGTTTATGTTTAAATAAGGGTTTTGGTTATAGGTAAAGTAAATTTTAAGACATCAAATCTTGTTTATCACCAAAACTGATAATGCAAATGTTTAATGGATTACTAGTAAAACATTAATTGTAAACACAAAAATAGCAAATGATGATACAAATTTGAATTCACTTATTGATATTGATAGTTAATACTAAACATTTCATTATCTTAAAAAGTCTGCAGGAATGATACGAAAATATAGTTGACCTTACTTACAAAGTGTATGTATTTGTGCATATATGATATAAGATAAATAATTAGTTTCTTTTAATCGTTAATAAGACCAAAATTCGTGTGGAGTCGCTAAAGACTACATTCTGATTTTGATTAATAATTGGCGGATTTATATAATTTAAGAATTCATCTATCATTTTATTAAACTTTCTGACTTGAAGAATGTAATATTACAGTATAGACCATACTGTAGCAAAATTATCGAATACATTTAACGATTTATGTGGAGCCGTTCTTAAAAGATTTAATTTTTTAGTAAATTACTTTTATTTCTGTTGGTTTTGTTTGCTTGGGATAATCGTATTATGTAGATGGTAATTGGGCCGCGGGTACATTTAATCTCCTTTGACGACCCTATCGTCAACTTTTATATGTATATCACCTCAGCCTTATTTTTTCACGTTATATTTTACTTTTCTAGTAATAAGCATAAGCCTTTTTCTTATATCACGGTTTAAGATTTATAGGTTCTATAAACTCAAAAAATTCTTTAAAAAGTTAGAACTCAGAGACGATTAAGCGATACGATATGAGACGATAAAGAAAAAAACACGTTAAGTTATACTAAGTTTTTATGACTATAGAGGATAATTCATTGAGATAGAATTTTGATAAGCATCCAACACTTAATAAAAGTTATCCAAATTTGTTCTAAAGAACTATATGATGTCGATTATAGAGTGAAAAAAGCATTAATAGATTTTCGGAAAAAGTTATACATTTTTCTGGAATTGAATCAACACTTTAAAAGAATATATCTTCTTACTTTTTAGTGAAAATAGATTCCATAGGATTTGATGACCGAATTTATCGTTTAAAAATTCAAAGTCAAATGAAATTCTACAATTTTTTTATATTCTAAGAAAGTTGGAATATGTTATCTACTTAATTTTATCTAAGGTAAAAACATCTCTCTCTGTGAAAATTTAGTACTTGTTAATTTAACTTAAAGTTTTAATTCGGTCTCTACTTAAAAAAATACGTACAATATATAACATTAACTACAAGGACATGCCACCAAATTTAGATTTTACAAAAATCGAAATTCGGTGACAGAAAGAGCTTTTATCAAAATTATAAAGATTTGCATGATAAGATAAATTCTCAATAATGTAAAGTCAATCGCAGAGTTTTGAAGACGTAAAAGCTTACAAAAATTGCAAGAAAAGATTATAATTTAAATAGTGTTATGTTGAGAATTCATTAAATAATAGAAAACAGCATTTGCTTCAAGGCTTAAATATAGACTTTATTGTTAAAATTGTTTTTTAAAATGTGTATCAAAGTTATCCCGATTTCTAAATGTATGTAAGGTTCGAATCATCGGCGTTCGAAGTATGATATGTTTATATAATTAGGGTTCTTAAAGTGGTTACAAACCAGCTTATTTTTAGGCGCGTATACGGTCGTTTCGGAAAACTCGCTTACACGCGCGCGAATTTTGTACTGGAAAATGTCAAATTTCGCTGTTTCGCTGTTTCGCGCTTACAGTCGCTTCAAAATTACTCACGCAAGTATCTACACAGCTAATTTCATTAAAAGTTTAATAAAATTTTAGCCTACTTTAAAGTTGAGATCATAGTGTTTCAGAACTACTTTCGACTTCGTTATAGAGTGCGTTCCTCTTACTGACCTTTCTCAACAAATGAAACATACTCGTTATTCTTAATATATATTTTTTTCTTTTTTTCTTTCTATTTTCTAATTAGCTTTTACAAGTAGTAATACCGAATGTATCCAATTGTAATTGTTGGTATGTTTTTGTTTCAGTTTGAATCGGTCGGCTGCTGTCACCTGTGGGAGCATTTGTGATAATACGGGACATTCATATTTTTCTATGAAATAAGTACAAATAAAGGGACTAACATCCCTGCTGGTTATGTATGTAATGTAAATAAACGACCCTGTAGAATTTTACATATAAGATTATAGAGTTATTTTTGTGTAAAAATGTAGTATTGTGATCTCTGACATGTATGCCTCTAAGTCATTGTAAATAATACCTACGATAGTTATATATACAGAAGTATATATAGAAAATACCGCTCTCGTAACATGTTACCTGGAATTTGTCATTGTATGTTAGATATACTTCAAGTATCCATTTGATTTGACTGTTTAGGGTTTCTCAATAATAATATTAAGTATAACTACATGTAACGTACTATATAAGTACCTCTAAAGATTGTTTCGTATTTTGCGTTAAGAGGCCGTAGGTATACGAAATTTGCCCGATTTCGCTGATTTTGCTGATTTTGCATAGAAGATTTTGCAGTTAAAATATCGTATTTCCATAAGTTATATTTCACAATTTTTTTTTCAAATCTTTTTTTATGTCCCACTGCTGGGCACAGGTCTCCTTCTCACAAGTGAGAGGGATTTAGGCCATAGTCCACCACGCTGGCCAAGTGCGGATTGGTGGACGTCATGCTTTCGAGAAATAATGAATGTCTCTCAGGCATGCACGGCGATGGAGAACATCGTAATCAATTAAACGTCACGATATTTTCCATCACCGTGGAGCGTGGAGCAATAAATGCGCACATTACAAATTTCTTTGTCAGAAGTGCGCGCTAAGGATTTGAACCCGGGATCGATCGCGTCGAAGACCGCGGTTTTTTACCACTCGGCCATCGCTGCTCTATTTCACAATATAACTGATCATTCCATTAATAATCTAATAAATTAGCCATTTTTTTAGCTTGTTTCGTATACGGCCTCTTAAGTTCGAATAAGACTTCAAGTTACATGTTATGAATAGCGGCTTTATTTACGATATTTGTACGCCAAAGCATTTGCAAGAAGCAGTTCATGTCTTCCCTACTAAATTTTAGTGTAAAGATAAATATTTGACAATCATGAATTCATAATCATTTATTAGTGTTTCGCCAACTGAGATGAAATGTGCCAATATTTGCTAAATACTTAATCAGTTTATGACTTCTCTTCAGCTTTGTTTAGTTTGTACAGTTATACATATTGTTACACTTCTGAATTATCCGTATGTAGTTCTGAACAATCTGTAAGTTGAATTTTATTTTAATTACCTGTAGCTTGTAGCAATATAATAAAAATGTTTTCATCAGACTTAATAACTATGTAAACAAATAAGGTTAATTTATTTGAACTTAAAATTTATAATATAATGATTTTTTTCAAGATTATTTTTCTAGTATTTTAATTTAAAATACTCGATGTATTATCCAATTTCCTAGCGCTTTATTAAAATCTTAAAGCATCAAAGGTACTGACTCAGCCGTCAGTGGAGAGGGTATTGCGCCTCGCGGGCCTCGCTTCGATACATAATTTTTGTGCAAAATCTGGTGCATGAACGCACACATTTTAATTTTGTCGTTCATTCACAAATATTCTTTCATCGCTACAGACGCATAAATTTCTAAATATGTCAATTTCAATTAACAAGTTAATTTTCTATGCACCGACAACACTGACACCGACACACACACATACACTAGTTGCATATAACAAGAAGGCACATTGTGCATGCACGTTGGGACGTGTCATACCTGTCAGTACCTGTAATGCTCTAAGATTAAAAAATGTAATTTTAATGTTTCACGTTTTTGTCACATATTTAAAATCGATACATTTCAGACATCACTGTGAAACTATGGTTGTAACTCGATATATAACATTTTGAAGACAATGATGGGTAGATCTATGTTTTTACGTAAATTGTAGTTTATGATGTACAAAACATTAGTCAAAAGAAATAAAGAGACGTAAAATGAACAGATATTTTTTTTATATCCACGATATTATGTACAACCTAAATCTGAAACTTTGTGCCAATCTATACAGTTACTAATATTATAATTGCGAAAGTTTGGATGTTTAATTCAGGCGCGGACGCAGCTTTCAATTTTGGGGTCACCAAGAAATTTGGGGGGAAGAGGTGTTCCAAATTGGCTTGTTTCGCCTTCCATCTACGCATGACTGATGGATTTGGGGGGGGGGTCCTATCCCTGTGACCCCCCCCTTGGACCGCGCCTGGTCTAATTGGATGTTGGTCGAATGGTTGTTAATTAATCACGCAACAACGGCTGAACCCATGGGATGAAATTTGGCGATAGTGATTGATATATTACAGCCTGGAATAGCACATAGGCTACTTTTTAACCCGGAAATATCTACTTCCGTGGAATAGATTAGTATCTAATATATAAAATTCTCGTGTCACGTTGTTTGTAATTAAATTCCTTTGAAATGGTTCGACCAATTTCCGTGAAATTTTGTGTGTATATCGGTTAGGTCTGTGAATCGGACAGCATCTATTTTTCATCCCCCTAAATGTTAAGGGTGGTCCACCCCAAACATTTAAACGCGGTACGGAGTTCGCGGGGTCAGCTAGTAATCATATAAACTCAATTGATCAGAGCGAAGTTGGGCCGGATTACTGGGTAATGATATTATGAATAAAAGATATGAAGTAGATATGAGCGCCGATGGGTGGGAGGTCGGCGGCGGCGCGCCGACTTTTTGGTGTCGGCGGCGGCGGCGTCGTCGGCGGCGTGACCTCCAAAGGATTTTTGGATGTTGGCAGATAAAAAATAAAAAAACACGTAGTTTATCGATAAAAATATTAATATTTATTAAAACTTAAAAATAAATAAATTACGGTTCAGGAAAGTGTGACATTTTTGGCACTTAGAAAAAAAACAACGTAATTATACAATTTCGAATAACAATTCGCCGATATTGCAGGTCGGTGTACGACAGGATAGTTTTTTTATATAAATAAAATGTATGGAAAGGCAGACGGGCCGCGTGGTGCTAAGCGATCACCGTCGCCTATGGACACGGGTAACCCCAAGGGAGCTTTGTCGGCTTTGAAGGAGAGCTTTTTTACAGCTTTCTTGAAGAACCCAACTGGTCCACTGGAAATGTCTTAGCTGGAAGGTTGTCCCATAACTTACACGTCCGTGGTAAAAAAAAGAGCGTGCATAGCGGACTGTGGAGGACCGTCACGAGTCCAGATAGTGTCGGTGGCACTTTAACCTTCGTCTGGTGGTATATTCATGAAATGTTGACGTAGGCATCATTTTAAAAAAGTTGCTCAGTGCGCTCATCATAGTAAAGTCGGTAGAACGTGCAGAGCGAGCCTCTTCCCAAGCTTAGCAGTTCTAGCCTGTCGGTCAAGCTTGGGTCGTTGATGATTCGGACTGCGGAGTTTGAACGAAGTCAAATTAGTATAGCTGATATTTTGATGCTCCTGCGGGAGCAGTACTCCTTGTGACGTTTTACCTGGGCCTTATACAGCGTTAGGAGTTGCCCCGCAGTGAAGTACTGCATCACCCTGTTGAGGACATCAAGCTTTTTGGATTCCAATTTGACCTTGTTCTCCAGGTCATTCCGATACTGCACTTTACTCGTAATGTCAACTCCCAAGATACCGACACTTTCACCAACGGTGAGTGCGGTTCCCTGGAACTTGGGCGCTATAACAAATGGGTGTTTTTTAGCGGTAAACGCGCAAACTTGTGTCTTTGTAAGGTTAAACTCAACAAGGTTAAGTCGACCCTATTACGAGAACCACTCCAGAGAGTTCTCGACTTCACACATAAGTTTGATTCTGCTTTCCTCCACTTGTGACCGAAAGGCATTGGCTCGACAGGTGTATAGTGCGTCCACCGTACTATCATCTGCATAGCAATGTATACCGCGGATTACCGCGTGATTTTTGCAGAATGTCATTGATATGCAGAATGAATAGTGTAGGGAACAGCACTGAGCCTTGGGGGAACACCGGTGTTAATGGGCTTCATATCTGAGCAGCATCCGTCAACAACGACCTTAATCTGCCGCTCAGACAGAAAGCTTGCCACCCAGTTGCATAGACTCACGGGAAGACCGTAAGATGGAAGCTTCGCGAAAAGGACCCTGTGCCAGACCCGGTCAAAGGCCTTTGCGATATCCAGGCATCTGCCAGATAGTTGATTTTTGGAAATTTGCATAAGGCCACAAATGCAATAAGAAGCTTTAGAGGATAGTTTTCGTTATTTTTTTAGTTAAGGTGGTAAATTAAACCCTTCTGCAATAATATCAAAAAAATAATAAAAATAGATGAGGAAGTATAGCCATAAATAGCAGTCTTTTCCTTTGAAATTTCTTAAACATGCGTCACAAAACACTTGATCGTTGAGAACTGTTCTTTCTCTTTCATCTTAATTTACAATTAAGTTTTCAAAATAGTTCCATCAGTAACTGTGCCTTGTTTTCACTCGGGATAGCGTCCGTAGCGACGTCACTGTATTTTTTTCTTTTTATAAACGTACACATTTTCTAGAGCCGACGACGCAGCCATTTTTCATAGCTAACTGCTTAACGCGTCCTACTTCAACAACGAGCACGTTCATACTATTTGACTAGTGACCGATTAAACTATCTCTCTCGCTCACTCGGCGCGCCGTTACCTTTTCGCGGCGGCGGCGGCGCGGCGAAATCTGCGGCGGCGGCGGCGCGCCGGCGCGGCGCTCATATCTAATATGAAGACATGCAATGTATTAAATTTCCATACTATATATACCTCTTCTAATGTTCAGCTTCCCTTACAATAAAATCAATTTGACGAATAAAATTGATTTTATTGTAAGAGAAGCTGAACTCATTTAAAATCTAATAAGGTGACAAGGCAGACAAGAATAAGGGTCTTTGACAAACTTTATCAAAGTTATCTTAGCCCCTGGCCCTGGTATTGAATTCTTAATTTGAATTATTATAATGGCCGCTTTTACGAAACCAACATCAATACTGCGGTAATTTTTATTTTAATGAATAATAATATTTAACGGAACTTATTTACATAATGCTTCTTTACTGCTAATACCTACATCGAAATCTCATATCACAGTGTTTATGTTCGCATAGGTTTTTATGAAATTTAAATGTAGTACAACCTCTACATTTAGTATGTATCGTAGGTCGTAAATAACATAATAACATGGTGTATTTATGTAATATATATGGCCAAGGTGTCCAGAATATCTTTTCTGTATTCACTTATTGAGAGAGAGACATTTAAACGAGCAATTCTAATATATATACCTAATATATATACCTACACATATAATCTGGATCTCGGAAACGTTTCCAATGATTTTCATGAAATTTAGTATGCAGAGGGTTTCAGGGATAACTTGATCAAACTCTCTCTCTTTAATCTCGAACTAAGCCCATGAGTCTAAAGAAAAACAATAGTTTTCATCCGAGCAACGCTCCATCGTACTTAGTAATAGGGTACTTAGTAATAGGGTCTTGGATACACAGAAAAAAATGCATACCTTAGCAGCAGCATTAAGCAGATTAATTATTAATTTATTTTTATACTTACATGATTTTTATTACATTTTAAATCAATAAAAATTTAGTCAACTGACTATACATGAGCTGTGACGTCACAAATCATTTTCTCGTATAAAATGTGTGAGGATGTCACGTTTTGACAGCTCATTAAAAGTATCTCAATTGATTTGTTAGTCCAAGAGCGGATGCTACACACTCAAAGCCTTGGATTTCCTGTGCCGCATGCCGTTCCTTTGTGGTCACAAACAAGACCAAGAACAGTAAATGATACTCATTATTCTAATTACTGTCTCGCCGGGAATCGAAACTGGGATCTCTGATTAGTAGTCCGGCACGGTAACCTTTGCGCCACACGGGTCGTCGTTATAGCGACTGAAACCGCAGGACATACTTAGTGAACATATAAATACAAGTTAATGAGGTTTTGTCATATAAAGCAGGTAGATCAAGATAACCTAAAATTAAATACCTTTTTTTTAAGTATTTTACGTCTGTACTTATGTGACTATAACATATCAAATAATGAATGATATAGAGGATAAAAGTAGGTGATATTAGTTAAGAAATTTAATTCTCTAGTACTGTAAATCAGAGAGAAAACGAATAAGAGTTTGTATAGAGAATTCCGTCCACGTTTCCATTTAACAGGGTTATTCTAAATTCTATACGAAGAGAATTGTAAACAACCCGGCAGCTATTATGAGTCTTGGTGTACAAGACAAACAGTCTTCGAGCGCCGTTTGTGTTTAGTTCAAATATTGACGGCCCCCGGGCTATAGTTATCAGCCCTTGCTATTCCAAGAATTTAATACCTAATTTGTAATAGATACAGTTATTTAATAATAACAGGACATAATGCAGATTCCTCAAAGCATAATTATAACAGTTTGTTAACTTATATTAGGTCTTTACCTATGAAATTGCCGTTTTGTATGGAATAAGTGAAAGTACTTATTTTTTTTAACTTTTTTATTTCTGTTATTCAAAGTAATCACCCATAGAATCGACGCATCTTTGCCACCGTATTGGCAATTTATTGAAGCCCTTCTTGTAAAATTCAGCTGAACGGGAGGCAACAAACTCTTCAAAGGCATTTAGTACTGACTCTCGGGAATTTAATTTTTTACCCACTAAAAAGTTGTCTAAATTTTGGAAAAGTAGTCAGTAAGTGCAAGGTCTGGTGAGTATGGCGGATGAGGGAGAGCTTCCAACCCCAGCACTTGCAGCTTGAAGACTTTCTGTTGTGCAGTATGGGGTCGCGCGTTGTCGTGAAGGAGCAGTGGGGACGACCGATTGACTAAAGCTGGTTGCCGATGTGCAAGCTTCTCCACCATTGTCTCCAGTTCTTCACAGTACACATCTGCAGTAATGCTCATGCCGTTTTGTAAAAAGCTGTGGTGGATCACACCCGCACTAGACCATCAAACAGTGACCATCACCTTTAGGGGTCATTTTTGGTTTAGGGCATTGCTTTGGTGCTGAACCAGGATCTAACCAACTTGCTGAGCGCTTTCGATTGTCGAACAGAATCCATCTTACATTATATGGTTATCACAGCTCGTACCTACATATTGATGAGTAAAAAATGTAATTTGACTATTAAATTGTAGAAGAATACGCATTTATTTTTTTACTTTTTAGTGCATATTAATTTGTTTTGGAATAATTTTCTTTTGAAATAGGTTTTTATTTTTGTTAAATTTTTTATTTATTTTCTGATTTTTAGTGGATTTGAAGTACACTAACTAATTTGATTGAATATGGGTAGACCTACTAAACGTGCTGCTCCTATGAGACAGTGCCATTTAAATGAAACAGTTAGAAATTCTGCCACAGATCGCACCCTTACTGTAAGTCGTTAAGGAGTTTCATTGAACATCATATTTAACTACGACAATTACTTGGCCATAACGACGTTACGGTAGGCGACTCAAATATCCGGATAGCCTATAAAAGATTCGGTCGAGTATCGTTAATTCACTCCTACGAAGTGAAGAGTTCCCTTATTTTGTCATGGATCTCATAATCAGAACCTAACCAAACTCTTATCAAACTAGTCTTGAAGTATGTATATCCTTTCTAATAAAAAAAGAATCATTAAAATCGGATGGCGTGATTTTGAGTTATTCGTCCATTTGTCGCGCAGCTACTTAATACCAATTTAAGACTTTATGGTTTTTTCATGGATGCCATTGTCAGAATGGGACCACACGGGAAGCATCAGCTTTCAAATAAAAAAAGAATCATCAAAATCTGTTCAACCCAAAGTTCAGAGGTAACAAACATAAAAAAACATACAGTTGAATTGATAACCTCCTCCTTTTTTTATTGAAGTCGGTTGAAAAATAAAAATAAAATGAACTTGAAAAAAATCTATAATTATAACTTCCTATGATTTAAAAGATGTACTTATGTTTTTCAATCGTGCAGGTCAAGTGTGGCTTGATGGAATTCTGATGACCGAAGGAAAGGATAACTGTCTCAGGTATTCAATCTTTTACATAATGTTTTTCTTCATAATAAAGTCTTCTCCTTAAGTCTTCTCTTTATATACATTTTCGTCTGTTGTCTTAATATATATATGTACTAGCTGTGCCCGCGACGTCGTCCGCGTGTATAAAGACTTTTATAAAATGGATTGATTAAAAATTAAAGATTATTTATTTGCATTGAATAAGTAGTAGGTAGATTATTCTTACATATAGTGAAATCACTTATAATACAATGTTCATATGTTCAGAAGAAACCTAATGTATTTTTTCTAAATCCTTCAAACCTAAAACAGTAAGGAATGCTTACTGTACTGATCTTACTATCCACTTTTCTCACGTTTCGCTTTTCTCGCGCAATCAGATTCTCTTTACAAATATGTACCTCGTTTATTAAAGTTAAGAGATACTGCTGTGCCCGTGGCTTCATCTATATTAAAAATAGTATCTTTAGTAAATTGGGTGAATTTATACTGCAAAGAATGTATAGACTCTTTCTATATACATAGCTTTAACATACTGCAGAAAAGAGGTGCACTATACAACTACATGTAGTTGGGAGATAAAATTTCTAAACATACACGTGCTTAGGATTAAACAATCGGAAAAATAATTGTAAGGTCAATTAATAAACTATAGGTTTAAAACTTGCGGACAGCAGTTTGGTCATAAGTCATAACTCATATAACATTGTGAAAACTAAAGCAGAAGGCAGGGTCTCTACACAGTGTGCTATCTGTATTTGGAAATAAAGAATATTTTTATAAAGAATCCTTAAAGAATCCTTAATATCTCCATCAATCAACGTGTGTGGATGAGCCCTCAGCCCGTACGCAATTAAGAGACGCAAGAAACGAGTTAAGTTATCATTGGTCCAATTAACAATGTTGAGCATCATACGTATACCTACCCAACGATGGGACAACCCGCGTGGCGCAATGTTTACCATGCCGGACTGCTAATCGAACTGTCCCGGGTTAGAATCCGAGCGAAGCAGAAATTTCAATGATGACTTTAAACTGTTCTCGGTCTGGGTGGTTGTGTTTCTGTCTCTATGTGTGTTCATGGCACCCACGACACAGGGTATATCTACCCTAATGTGAGGCTATACGTGTGAAATGTTATTTTTTTTTACACTATGTACTTACTTTTATTAGACTTAAGGCTTTTATTTGAAATTATCTCCATCGATTCACTTTGGAGAAAAAATGAATATTGCTCAATAACGCCATCTACCGTATGACATGTAAACTTTGTGGTTGATAGATCGAATGTCAAATTACCAAATAGGTAGATATTGAGATTAACAGTTGGTTCACAAAAAGTTTCTATTCTTCACCTAGATGTCTACAGTGGCTTTGTACATTCTGTATGAAGGTTTAGATTCCGTATCTTACAACCTTAATGCTGGATGCATTGAGATTGTAAAATTTGTATTTCGGTTCATCGGAGCTTGAGGCCTCCTCAATATTGGGAGAGCTCCATGCTCAGCAGTGGAATGCTAAAAAGGTTGCAGCTTGATATAATGTAGCGATAATAATCGTTTCAGCTGCAGCCTGTTCATAATCTTCCACCCCAAAGAAGACTAATAAGCTGAGCAACTAACTCAATGGAGCCTGTGATGTAAGGTTCGGCGGCGGTAAGGCTCGCGATGCGCTTATTAGGTACCTATAGTCTAGCCATACTCGGCAAACGAAAGAAAATACAGTAAGCTAATCTAAGTATATTTAATATAGTCGACAATATTAGTGAGAGTTCAAAATAATTTTACTTAAATTTAAACTTTTATTTATGGTTTTGAATGGGCTGTTACCGAAACTTTCATACAAAATCCCCAAAGTGCCTTTTAAGTTTATGTCGCGTATTGTGTAAATGAACATATCTTTTTTGTTTATCACCCGATTGATATAAAATACACACTAATGTTACGGAAATTCATTCAACAATATATCAGTAAACAAATCATTCAAAGAAGGGAAAAGAATTTGAGAATGAAATATTAAGTTAAGGTTAATTATTGTACGCTTGAGATACCAACTTTCGAATCCATTTTATTTGCTATTGAGGGGTAGTTTTGAAAAAAGCTTAAATAGAATTCTTACTATGTTAGTAAAGATTACAAATACAAAATTATAAGTATATTACTCTGTACAAAAATATTCTGTACATCAAGTTTCGACACTCAATTTTCAAAGAGTTTCAAAGAAAATTGACATTGAAAGGGTGAATTTCGGGAAATGCTGAAACACGTATTCTTTTATTTTGGTTAGAAAATATTTATACCAAATTTCAAGAAAATCTATTGAAAAAATCCAAGTTTTCCATACAAATTTTCATCGCTCATTTCACACCCTTAAAGGGTGATTTTTAAAATTATCTATAGCCTAAATGTTAGCGAGGACCAACATATATAAAACAAAAAAAGTTTCATCAAAATCCGTCCAGTAGGTTTTGCGTGAAAAGCTAACAACAGACAGACAGACAGACAGACAGACAGACAGACAATAATTTCAAAACTTATATTTTTAGCTTCTGTCACTCATAAAAATACCCCTAGAAGTATTTTTTTAATTTATATGCAATGTACAGAATTGACCCTGCTTACAGTTTTATTATATGTATAGATTTCTTGTGTGCGTCTGTGTATCACTGAACTTCTCATAAACGACTGGACGGAGTATGATGCAATTTTTTTGTGTGTGTTCAAGGGGATTTGCGAATGGTTTTTACCGACTTCCAAAAGGAGGAGGTACTGTATTCGGCTGTATGTATTTTTTTTTATATATGTTCACCGATTACTCCGCCGTTTGTGGACCGATTTTCAAAATTCTTTTTTTTTTCGTATGCTTATACTCCCGAGGTGGTCCCATTGTCACCAAATCAGGATCTGATGATGGGATCCCAGGGAAATCGAGGGGAACTCTCAAATTTTATAGGCACACATATTGATTTTCTTATAGTTTCTGAAGCATAAGAGATATTTACGCATAGAAATCATCATATCATGTTGCTGAACTGATGATGGAAGGTACAACGACGGTTAGGAGTTGAGAGCAAATTCTTTCAATAAATGGTTTTTTGTTCGAAATTTTAGATTCCTGAGGTAGTCCAACTGTCACCATGTCAAAATCTGATGATGTGATATCAGGGAAATCGAGGGAAACACTGAAACTTAATAGGAACACACATTCTTTTAGTCATATTTTTAACATAATACAAATATTTATGTCTGGTAATTATCACCTGCTGTTGCTTGGCTGATGATTGAAGGTACAACTCCTCAACGGTTAGGAGCTAAGAGCAATTTTTTTTAATTTATACGTTCAGGCGGACTGATAGTAGTATTCTTTCAGGCTATTAGATAAACATGATTATAAAAGGTAAATCTGTTTAAAGTTTAGAAGTTAAGTGAAAATTTTTCCAATTATGCTAATACATACATAATTATTAAAATTACTAAAAAGGGTGAAATAAATTAAGTTTTTAACAAAAAAATAGAACCGACTTCAAACGGTAAAAAATAAAATTGTTCAGTACCTACTTCTTTTTGCTTATGGTAATGACTCTTAAAACAATTTTTGAAGTCGGGCCCTTAGTGATATGCCCTGTCTTAGTAAATATAGTGTACCTTTCGTTCTGAATGGGCACCGACTCCAATATAGTTTTAACAGTCATTACCATAAGCAAGAAGAAGAAGAAGGTACTGTCCCACTGTCTGCACTGTAGGTGCCAATTTAGAACGAATGGTACGACATTTACTAAGGGCCCGACTCCAGAAATTGTTTTAAGAGTCATTACCATAAGCAAAAAGAAGTAGGTACTGAACAATTTTATTTTTTACCGTTTGAAGTCGGTTCTATTTTTTTGTTAAAAACTTAATTTTACTCGTATGTTCACGATTTGGTCTACTGGAAAATGTTTTTTAATTAACTTTTTATCGATAAGTAGTTCTCCCATTAGGTATAAATTGTTTCTACCTATCAAACGTTTGTATTCCGTGCCGTGTCGTTCTAAACTTTGACACAGTTAGTAGGTATAACAGGACAGTACGTATACCATTACTTGTTTTATATTTATGTTTGACAGTAACATGAAATCTTAATAAGATAATAAGTATATATGTTACGGTAAGAGTGAATAATTGAAGATTATTAATAATTATCTATTATTATTAATAATTACCGAAAGTAGAGGTTAAAGTGATAAATTAATCACATTTGTCGGTTTTTATTAATAATTTAACCCTAGTAGTGATAAATGTAATAAGTGGCCAAGGGTTGCGGGGCGGGCGGTGTTTAACCTCGACTTTCGGTAATCATTAATAATAATAGATAATTATTAACTTCGTAGTGACGTAGGTAAACTATGTCGTTCCATAATATACAGCGCCAGTACGCATACGTACTACCCGAAAAATACCCAAAACCGAATCAAAGTACCCCACTTTCCACGTGGTCTTGTCTGTACTACCCCTAGAGTGTATATAAAAAGCCGAAGCTGCGAAGGCGAGCGCAGGTGCCGCGCTTTCTTACGCTGGGGCGGAGGGAGTGGTCTTCCCGCAGCGCCGGAGATATCACGGAGCCAGACCTCCCTCCCACTTCCCCCTCGCACCCACTAACCATTGTAAATACTTAACTATTTATTTTATAACTTTTACCAATATGTATCGTGAATTATTAATAATTACTACTAAAAGTAATAAATTTCGATCGTTTATTCACATTTACCAAAACATGTGGTTATTATTAATAATTTTGTAAAAATATTAATAATTTTCAATTAATCAGATTTACCGTAACATCTGGAGCTGGGTCGGACCACTAGTCTATGATAATAAACTCCGTGTTATTTATGATACTAAACTATAACCGTAACATAACCAAAACAGTCATCAATTACTTTTATACCGCAATAGTTTCTTTCCTAAGTAAGTCATTGTCATTTTATGGCTTCGAATATAATTTCAGAATAGTTCGTTTTACAAAGGCCTAGCCAACTTGACGTGTATTCAGGGAAAACAAAGAGATACCTGTTGAACAGCTGACGATCGGATTTAAAATTTTTCAAAAGTTGGTAAGCCCTCATTGCCTCATAATGCTAGAATTCAAAGCGAAAACTTGAAAACAAACAGGCGGTTCCTGTAAAGGATATAGTTCGAGGACTAGTGTGGCGTAATGGTTACCTTGCCGGACTGCCGATTGGAGGGCCCCGGCAAAGCAGAAATTTGAACGATGAGTTTAAAATTTCTGTTCTCGGTCTGGGTTATTGTGTTTCTGTCTTTGTATTTGTCCATGGTACCCACAACACAGGATATACATATCTACCTTACTGTGGGGCTATGAGTGTGAAACCTTATTTATTATTTATTTATTTTTGTTCGCAAGATTACATCTAAAGAGAAATGATAAATTTTTGCTGACCTAAAGAATTCAACGTACAACGTTGTGTCCACCGTCGGTAAAAGTTGCATGTATACAGTAGCCTTGAATAATTCATTATGACTCACGTCGTGGCCACGAGTGTCACGACCCCACTTTCTTATTTTCTTCAGGAAAGAATATTGTGCGTCTGGTTTTATACTAGGGTTTATATAAAGCATCTTCAGTTTTGGCGGAAACTACAAAAATATATAGATGAGGTAAAGGTATAGACACATGATATAGGTTAATCACAGTGACCAAGTATTTTGCAAGGGATACAAAAATAGGCTTTTTAAAAGTATATTATATTATATCCAAAATGAGTCATGACGTAGGTTGTTGGGTTTACGGTGAAAGGCCCAAAACGAGGCATATCATACACCTAGGAGCCCACGCCACAGTCTTTCAGGCGGAGGTGTTCGCCATAATACAGTGTGCAAAGCTAAACCTTGAAAGACGCTGTGTCAACAGAAACATTTTTATCTTTTCGGACAGCCAGGCAGCCCGTCAGCCCGAGTCTCATTATTGAAATAAAAATAAAAAAGTATATTGCAGTATTTTAGTGAGATAAATCCGCATTGACAAATTGCTTTGTTGTTTTTATATGATTACATAGTCTTCCGCCAGCAGCTTCACACGCGTGTACTCGTTTTAAAGGTTCCCGTAAGATTAAAACCATCCTATGACCTTTCCCAAGGTCCACTCTATCTGTGTTCCAAATTTCATTAAAATCCGTTCTGTAGTTTAAGCGGGAAAGCGTAGCAGATAGACAGACAGACAGAGTTACTTTCGAATATATTATTAGTATGGATTAGTCATTGCTACATAAAGTTACATGGAACGTACTACATCTAGATATTATGAATATGACTGAGTGTATTGTGAGGGGGAGATATTTTATTGCATTAATATGGAATTTCTCTGACATTTTCGCATGATTTATTGTATCTTA
Source organism: Pyrgus malvae (assembly GCA_911387765.1). Taxonomy (NCBI): domain Eukaryota; kingdom Metazoa; phylum Arthropoda; class Insecta; order Lepidoptera; family Hesperiidae; genus Pyrgus; species Pyrgus malvae. The sequence continues at coordinate 26,366,303 of OU426950.1, read as the reverse complement.
GATCAAGAAAAGGTAGCTACTTAATCGTCGTAACCAAGAGTTATTTCCGTAATTTCGGGTTGCCCAGGTTCTTAAGATGCTATAAATTTCGTTAGCCTCGTGGAGATCGTAGATACTACTTTCTACATGTATAAAGAAATTTTACATTACATAACACACATTATTATCTGTTGCGGCGACCATACACTAGGGATTTATGTCACGGTGCCTTCTTTGAGTTAAAACAAGAGAGGGAACAGACTAGAGTAGAGATGACTAATTTTTTTTGCGTTATTGCTATGCCAATGTTATCACTACCTGACGTCACTTCTTGTTACTCATTTCACACATTTTTGAGTTTTTATTTTTTTATTTTATCGCCTTGTATCGCAGGTTTGTTAGTGCGCGAGACTTATATTGGTTTCAAAGTAGCGTATTATACGGTGCGTAATTTTGCTTCTGGGAATGTCAAATTTTATCGATTCGCGGGTATACGCGCTTCAAAAAATAAGCAAACGACTCGCGAACGCGCCGAATAAAACGCTAGTTTAAAAGCCACCGTGACAAGAAGGCATAGGTACTCGTATACAGTACGGTTCACGAAAGATGACTATACATGGCAGCTGTCTGCGCCTCATACACCTCGCCTCGTACATCCATGAAGAAAGACAAAATAATTTTTTAATGTTAAGAAACAATAATGTAATATTGTAAATGCTAGTTATGAAATTATTCACATTCACTCCACACTTCCTAAGGAGCCTAAAATTGCCTTCTGCGCAGTGGTCATCTTTCGTGAACCTATCTCGCGGCGGGTCTTACGAGTACCTTAATAATATAATAACTACGGCAACGATGACTAAAAGTACCTACGATACGTGAGGGTTTGATTGGGTTTAATTATTTACTTTAAATTCCGTTTTGTTTCACTTTTTACCGACTTCCAAAAAGAGGAACTAATGTGTTCGTGTACCTATTTTTGTTTAAGTACTGTCGCCCTATGTCACTATCTTTGACCACCTTACTGGTGAATGCAGAGTACTGTGCCTGACCATAACAGAGAGTCTCCATTGATTGAAACCTGATAAAAAAATTGGTCCAATATGTCGATGTATTTTGGAACGTAAACTAAACATTTTTAAGGTTAATTTCAATTACTCTGAAGATGCGTCATATTTATATAACTCAATTGACTTGCAAAATCTAAATTAAGAAATAAAGATAAACAAAAGAGGAAATTGGTTCAATTAAGTACGAAATAGTATAGATGATTGCGAACCGTAATAGCTCCATATTTATTCCAATCAAATGGACTTCCGTGTTTGTACATTATCAACAGAAGGTACCAACAAAGGGCTTATTATTTTCCTTTCCAATTCCCTCTCATCGCTATCTAATTTTATTGGCTATTGTTCCCGTTATTTATGATTTGCCGAATTGTATTTCGAGCAGACAATAGCATTGATCGACCTATTTTCCGTATCGGCCAAATTAGTTTTTTCTCAATGCATCCGTAGCGGAATTAAATCAATTTACAATACAGCCCTTATTTAGTTTATTTACCTTGTTGTACTAAGTAAATTATGAGAGCATTATGGACAAATGTATTGTTCGAAAACGTATTAAGAAATTGTTTCGATTTTGCTATATAAAGTGATCAGCGACGGCGCCAGCAACCTGTACAATACAGAACTGACAGTCGGTTTGGTCAGCGCTTTCTTCGTATGTACATTGTACATACTGTAAGTCTGCAGCCGACTTGGATCCTTTGATAAGACTTCCAATAAAAATAATAGGCTGGCTACGTGGCTCTCGCTATCATTATTATATTATTATAGTTATCTGGTTATCATTATATATTTTTCAATTGTATGTTATTTTTATATTCTGTTGGGCTGTCAGAGTAATAAATACAACTAACTTTAATATTAATATGTAACGATAATATTTTAATACAATATAATTGAGCCGATATTTTACTAAATCATGAAACAATCGATGTCCAACACGAAAGTGTATCTAGAATTGTACCTAGAATAACAGTGACTTCGCTTACAAAACTCGCATCGCGGTATTTCTGATATTACACATTTCAGGAAATCTAAAAATTAATCATAGGTACTATGGTATGGTAATGGTTTGTCAATAATCATAAATGGATTTTTTAAACCGGTAAAATGTTGATTGGTTTGTGTTTTTATATTCTACCACTTCTTTTTCGTTTAGTCAATCAAAACTTGAAATCATTGTGAAAATGTCCCCCATACTTCTTCTAGATAATTAGTGATTAAACGAACTTACCTGTAAGTGAAGTTCTATCATAATTATGTGAGGTGCTTCGTTCGAAGAGATTAGATATACACATGTAGTCCCACGTACAATGTCGCCATCTATGCACTTAGTTGAAAGAAATAAAATTAAAAAATAATTTGATACGTAGGTAGATGCAATATTACCAGACCGCCGCTATAAATCCAACCTGTCATTTAGTTTAGAGATACATATTAGTATATTTCACAATAAAGGGTCCATAATAATATATAATTATAATATGCGCAGAAGGGAGGGGGGGATGCTAATCTCTTCGAACGAAGCACCTCACATAATTATGATAGAACTTCACTTACAGGTAAGTTCGTTTAATCACTAATTATGCTTCAGTGCTTCGTTCTCGAGATTAGATATACACATGTAGATGTTGAGAGCTAAATTGTGAAATATTATTAAAAAATGAATCAATTGATTTAATAATTTATTATAACAATAGATATTATAATAACTTAAATGTAAACTTAATTAGGTGTTTACCGTTTACAAGTAACATCAGATTGACAGATATGAGATTTAATATTACAATACATAGAGATATTGGTTATTAAAATTAACTACTGATTAGAGTCAGCCAGTATACCTCTAGCAAAACTATGGTTATCAGGCTCCGAAATTATTGATTTATTGTAAAATTTTGCAAAAGTGGTAGATACTCCACTCCAACCTGCTGTTTTCCTAATTAAATCTATGTTAACACCCTGCCTTTGTGCCCGAGATGTGCTAGCGTGTCTAGTACTGTGGGCCGAAAATACGGACACATCTATGCCACATGAACTCAAGGTGGATTTTATCCATCGGCTTAAGGTTTGTGAACTAGCTTTGTTATGCGGTTTTCGTGTGCTAATAAAAAGGGAAGTGTGATTATGACGTAATGTTTGGTGACGTCCAAGTAAGTCGACAATAATTTGGCTGGACAAATTTCAGGTCTGTCTCTAAAAAAAGGAATTACAAGAGTTGGTTGTACTGAATTAATATTAGATGTTTTTATTAAATCGGGAATTTAATTAAAATTTCGTTAGGTTTAATATTTATATTCTGAACATTAATTACTGAAAATGTTTGAACTCTATGTGCAGTAATAAGAGCAAGTAGAGTAATCAATTTATGTGAAACTTTTTCTAGAGATAAACTCTCATTAGGACTCCAACTGGCTAATGTTTCTATAACCAATGAAGTATCCCAAGTCGTATTATACTTTGGTAGGGGAGGTCGAAGTCTGTACAAGCCTTTAAAAAACCTTTTAATGCGATCATCCTCGCCTAATCGATTACCTTGTATGAGAGACAGAGCGGATCTACAACAATTAAGAGTCCCGTATTGGGCTCCTGATTGAAATAAATTCGTTAAAAAATAAATGATATTGGGAATCGAAGCCTGGTACATATCTATATGGTTTTTACAACAAAAAAGATACCATTTTTTGAAACAAGTGTCATATTGTTTGATGGAGTTTTCTGATAGCGAAGCGAGCATGATGTTGATGGACGACGGTGAAATACCTTTTTTCAGGAACGACTCCCGCACAATATTCCGGCAACCAGGGTAATTTGTGAGTGAATGCGTTGATTGCTAAAATGAGAAATAATTAAGTCATTAGAAGGGCGGAAAAATAATGGTTTTGATACAAGCAGCCTTTGAAATAAAGGATACCACGGCTGTGTCGGCCATACAGGTACGATAAGGATACCCTTGGCTGTATCATTAATTATTTTTCTCAAAGTTTTGAGAATAATTGAAAATGGGGGAAATCCGTAGAAAAACCATTGTGACCAATTTAAAGAAAAAGCATTTATAGAAAAAGCATCAGGATCTTTATGCCATGAAACATACTTTGGGCATTTTTTATTAATTTGACTAGCAAACAAATCAATGCTAGGTTGCCCATAATGTGTAACAATTTGTTTAAACGCTGAATCTGATAACTCCCACTCAATATCAGGATGAACTCGTCTCGATTCAGCGTCAGCTATACTATTTTCAGATGACGGTATGTAAAGAGCGTAAATAAATAGTTTACGAGCCTCACACCAAGACCAAATGTCTTTTGTAATCTTCGTAAGATGGGGATACTGAACACCACCCATACGATTAATATAGGAAATGGCAGTCGTATTGTCAATACGTAGTATTAATTGAGAGTTAGTAATATTTTTGGCAAATATTTTTAAACCTATAAAAGCTGCTGATAATTCTAAAATATTAATATGTTGTTTTGATTCCTGGTGACTCCACATTCCGCTTGCCCTTTGACCCGCACAATAGGCACCCCATCCCGTAGTTGAGGCGTCAGAATAAGTTGTATTGGTCATATCTAATTTTACTTACAGAACTACTTATAGATTTAATCCACCATTCAAAATCACACTGCAATAATGAGGGAATAGACATGAATTTATCATAATTTTTGTCTTTTTTGAGGTTTAAAAATTTACATCGCTCAAATTCTTTAGTATAAAGCCACCCATATTCGATTGCAGGGCAAGCAGATGTTAATAAACCAACTAACCGAGCAAATTCACGAATTTTACATCTATTGATAGCTTTAAATTTTTGTAATTCTGTCTTAATTTTTATGCGCTTTTCTAAGGGCAAACTTATTTCCATTACTTCAGAGTTAATTATAAATCCCAAATACTTGCAGGAAGTACTTGGAGTCATGCAGCTTTTTGACTCATTTATAATAAACCCCAAGGAACAAAGAAGTTTCTTAGTGATGTTGATATTGTTCAGACAACTATTGTAACATTGTGATATTAAACAAATGTCATCCAAGTAAATTGTGGATAAATTACCGGTGCATCTTAATAGTTTTACTACCGGTTTCATAATTTTCGTGAAAACATAAGGAGCGGTATTAAGACCAAATGGGAGGACATTAAATTCAAAAAATTTACTATTAAATTGGAATCTTAAATATTTTTTAGAGTTTTTATGTATTTTTACTAAAAAATACGCGTCCTTTAGGTCCAAAGTCGACATGTAGCAATTTTTTGAAACTAATTTTATCATAGTACGCAAATCTTCCAATTTGAAATGTTTTGCATCAATAAATCGGTTTAGATTTTTCAAATTCAATATAGACCGTGACTCGCCATTTGGTTTTGGTACTAAAAATACACTGGATATATACTGATTTGTACATGGTTCCCATTCTGATATAGCACCTATAGACAATAAGTGATTTAAAGCTATGTTAAATTTTTGTATTTCCGAGTCCGAATAAACCGGGCATTGCGGAATACAACTCTGAAATGGAGTTTTTGAAAATGGAATCTCATAACCACGTATCCAAGACAAAATTGTTTGGTCAGCGGTTATTTGTTTCCATTGATCATAGTAATAACAAAGCCTGCCGGCATAATTTACCGTGTTGTCTATCGGCGACCGCGACTGGTGGTTGGCCGCGAGCCTCTGTATGAGGGCGTATGCTGAGTCCTCAGAGGGGCAGACTCCTTCGCTCTCGGATTCCCCGTCGGCCTGCGGTTCACGGGGGGAGCTTTCCTGTTTAAATTTTTGGCAGGTGGTGCAGACCTCGGCTTGCTTGTGCCAGCCTTAGTTGGCGCTGGTGTCTTCATTTCTGCTCCTGACTTGTTTATGGCCTTCACTGTTCTCAAAGTCTCCGAGAGGTTTTGTCCAAAAAGCAAGTCATCAATTTTTGTCAACTGTAATTGATCTTTTAATTCTTTTTTAAGGACTGCCAGAATAAAATTTCGCCTTGTGACAGAGTCGTTGTGTTGTAGGTCACATAAGATACGTCCTGCATCCATTAATAGTTCTAAAAGCGTTTGATCTTTAGATTCTTTAGCCAAGAGAGATGTTAGAGCCTCACTAAGACACGAAAGAGCGCAACAAATATATTTTTGTTTACTCTGAATGGCTTTATCTCGTTTTAAAACAACCTCAGTTATTGCAGCTTTTATCTCTGGATTTAGAGATGGAGCATCGATAAGCCTGCAATTACCTGGTGGTAAGTGCGAATCTAAAAGTTCTTTGCGAACCTCCTTATTTAAGCCAGAAGTGGCTATAAATTCAAAACGGATGGCCAAATCCTTTTGTATATCCTTACCAATCGCTTGTATAGCCGTAGGATCAGTTCCTAGAATGTCCAGTTTGGCTTCATCCAATTCCTGTACCGAATGATGGTCTTCCTTGTCAGGATCAGTATTGGGAACAGAGATACTACGGATCGGTGATACAGGATCCGGTACGACTTCAGCTTCGTTGTTTGTCTCTAAAGACAGTTGGTTTTCAATGACATCCGATTCAAAAAGGATGTCATCTGAAAATTAATAATAAAATATTTTTTATAATATTTATTCTTTACTTAATATAATAACCTCAACAGAGAAGGTAGTTACGTAAAACAGTAACAAAAAATGCGTCTTTCTTCATTATGTAATATCAATGTTTGATGACATACAATGACATAATACAGATCGCTAGTATACCTAAACAGGTATTAGCAGGTACAAACTTCTTAAAGAATTGTACTTATACGCGGATAAGAAGAACTCAAAACGTTACTTCGTCAATCCGGTGGTTTTGTAAAACGGTTTTATGGATAAGTTACAACTCTAGCGTTGTATCGTTAACCCATTTTATAATAGGCAGGTAACAACTCGATTCGTTGAAACAAATGCCCTTTAATTCGTGGAGCATCGAAGACATATTGTATTTTTACTTAAATATGTATTTCGAGTCATCTAGGAAAATTTCAATAATTGCTTACCTTGAGGGTCGTTAGACATTTGCGCTGAATCGGATGACGATGAAGACTTACGACGGCGTTGGCCCCTTAAAAGTTTTCTTTCCAGCTTTTTTATTTTCTTCTTAATACACACATCAACACTGTCTAGGGATATTTCGAATTTTCTCAATTTTATCAAAATTCTTTGTGAATAGCCTGCAACATGTATATATTTTTATGAAGCCTATTTATCAGACTATAGTTTAGAATAAAACAAAAAGATTTTTAATGTGAAAATAAAATTTTATTCATATAAATACAAAAAGTGAATTAAGAGTAAAAGTAACGATAAATTGTTTTTTAAAAAAAAGTAAAACTAAAGGAGAAAATTCCATTCTTTTTGCAATCATGCAAAAAAATCAATAGTCAGTAATACCACCCATGACATTAACAACCGTCCTGCAACGGTTTTTCATGCTATGAATCAGGTTGTCAAAGTCATGCTGTGGGATATTGTCCCAGGTCCTGCTAAGATGCAAAAAAGTTACTCTTCAGTAGCAAGGTTTGCAGGAAAATTCTTCATAGCCCTTCTTTGGAGCATGTCCCACGCATGCTCTATGGGGTTTAGGTCCGGTGATTGCGCAGGCCAGTCTAAAACCGATATGTCGTGCTGCTGCAGCCACCTGGTTACCACTTACGCTGTGTGCGGACGGGCGTTATCATGCATGAGCGTGAATCCTTGGCCCATTTGCACTCGATGGGGTAGATTATTGGTGCTAGCACCTGGTCACGGTATTTTTCAGCCGTCATGGTGTTTCTGATCCAAACGAGATCCGTTCGTCCACCAGCACGTATTCCCGCCCAGACTATAATTGTGCCGCCATGGTATGGATGGACTCCCTGAGGGTGTTGCAGACGGCTTTCACGACCAGGAACTTACCATACGCGTACTCTTCGTGAATCAGGATGGAAACCGAATCTGGACTCATCAGTAAACAGGACTTCCGACCACTGGTTATCTTCCCACAACAAATGTTCACGAGCCCACTGCAATCTTATTCCGCGATTTCCTCGCCGTAGTGTTGGAGTACGAAGTGGTCTGCGAGCATAAAGGTTTGCTTCATGCAGTCTTCTCCTCACAGTTTGATCACTCACCAGCAACTGGTGTTCAGACTGAAGCCTTTGAACCAACTGCATGGTCGTAACATTTGGTTGCCTTTTTGCAGCAACTTGCAAAAATCGGTCTTGTCGTTGGGTGGTCTTGCGCTTACCGCCTGGGTGTCTTTCGGCCACTTCACCGGTAGCACGATATCGTGACCACAACCTCGATATGACGTTTTGCTTTATCCCAATCTCATCAGCAGTTCTCTGTTGAGTCGCTCCAGCTTGGAGCATGCCTACTGCCCTTAACATTTCGTCTTTCGTCAAATGGCGGCGCTGCATTATGCATACAGTGCTAATAAATTTAAAATTAATCACTTTTTCGTGATAAAACTCTAATTTTTCACAAAAAATGATCAAAAACCATGATTAATAAATTTAACCTTTCGACTCTTGCACTAGGTTTGCCGCGCACATCTTTTGTTTTAAATTAATTTTCGTAAATTCAAATTTGGAATCATTCAAAATGACCTAAAAATTATGCTTGTAAAAAAGATTTAAAATCCAGCCAGCATTTTTTTAATTAAAGAACTCTAAACGAAATATCCCTAGACAGTGTTGATGTGTTTATAATCTAATGACTCGGAATCACTACGTTTTCTTTTAGGCATGTTTAAATTAAAGTAACTGAGACGTTCTAACTATTAAAAACGAAAAAAAGAATATTTATGTGCAAAGTGGCGTAGCACTGAAACATGAATGACAGGTTGGATTTATAGCGGCGGTCTGGTAATATTGCATCTACCTACGTATCAAATTATTTTTTAATTTTATTTCTTTCAACTAAGTGCATAGATGGCGACATTGTACGTGGGACTACATGTGTATATCTAATCTCGAGAACGAAGCACTGAAGCATAATTCTCTCCGGATCCCATAGAAATGACTGTTGATAAGCTTTTTATCCTTCTTATCTCACAATTACAAAAGCCTGTTAGTGGCACGGGAACAACTACATCTTGATTGCAGAGTCATCATTGGCGGAAATTCACTATCCACCAGTGACGTAGATCGTGGAACACGTTACTTTACTGTCGACACTACTGTCCTCGTAATTCTATTATTTTTCGGTTGAAAGGTGCGGTTGCTAGCAATGCTCACATGAGGCGATATGCCTTCTGAAGAGCAGCACAGTAACATTATGACCTTAGACAACACTCAGGCTTCTTGAGGTTTTTTGTAGCTCCATGGACTAGCGACAACATTACTGAAGTCACTTGTAGGTAGAACTATTATGGTTCGCCCGGGGAAGTACCACCACTGCACCCACTCCTGCCGTGAAGCAATTCTGTTGTATTTTGGTGGAAAGGTGCAGTTGCCGGCCACACTTACATGAGGCGACCACCAGCCTCCGGAGTAGCAGCGCAACTGCATACGACCTCAGACAAGACTTACCTATGCTTGCTTGAGGTTGTATGTAGATGTCCATGGGCTGCAGCGACCACTTAACACCACGTGGCCTGCATGCTCGTCTGCAACTCCATTCAAATAAAAAAAAGTCAGTGAGCGACCAATGAAAAAATTGCTACGTGCGTGTGGATTCTTCATTCATTGACGGAAATTTCACTATCCACCAACGTCGTGGATCGCGGAATAACTTAGAACGCTTTACTGCCGACATTATTGTCGTCGTTATTTTATATTCGTTTATCTCTAGCAACAGAACTTTTTGATGTCTTTTGACTAACTTTCATGACTTCAGATAACGCTCGGCTTAATTCATGCCGAATTTATCTAGACATTCTGAGATCACAATTTCCATATTTCGTCAAGTTCAATTATTTCCATTTCAGGAAATACGATTACAAGTAAACTTTTTCTGCTTTCTTAGCCCTATAACTGATTTGTAATGCATATTGTATTACGTTCCCAATGTTGTTTTGCTTGTTTACAATGCTCCCGCATTGGCGCAGCGTGGTGGAGTAAGCTCCAGCCCCCCCCCCCCCCCAATAATGGGGAGAGATCCGAGCCCAGAAGTGTAAGGGTTGCAGCCAATGCATATTGTAAAGACATATTATTATAATGCTTCACGTTTAGGCTTAAAATCAAAAAATATGTTGTAGTTATAATAGCCATCTGATATATATCCGATATCGTCCTTCTAGTAGTGTAGACATGGGTTTTACTAGAAGCATATTATATTTTCAATAATTCAACTCCGATTCAAATATTCTTTATTGTACACCAATAAAGTTGTGAGAAATCAGTATTAGTATTGACTAAACGTATTCATAACGAAAGGCGGGGAGTAGGTATATTTATTCGTTTTCCTAAGAAGAACTCTTGCAAAAGTAATCCAATTAAAGGTCAAAGTTGGCGACGGGAACTCGCTATTTACTTGCAATACCAATATAAATTGTTGTTGATAAAAAGTTCTATAGAAGCTTATTATTCCTATCGGTATTTATTACATAACATACGAATTAGGTATTCTATACTAATATTATAAAGAGGAAAGATTTGTATTTTTGTATGTTTGTAATGAATAAACTTGTGGAGGAAAAGGGGAGATCTCCCGCCAGGCGATGTCACTGCCTGGGGACCGCGGTCCGCCGAATGCTAACTTCGGGTCATTTGTATATATACTGAGAATCTAGGAAACTTCGATAGCGTGATTCAGGATACGTCTTCTGATTGGCCAGTTCAGTATGACGCGTGTGACGTAGTACTCTATTGTTTGAGAGTTGAGGTGCGGGTCATGTTGCTGTAGGTATCGCGCCGCTACAAACTCAAAAACTACTGTTCCGATTTCAATTTCATTTCATTTCATTTCATTTCATAGCAATGAAGCTTGGAATAGCACATAGGCTATTTTTTATCCTACGGGGACCCATTAAACGGGTCCACGCGGGCGAAGACGCTGGCGGAAGGCTAGTTATATTATAAAAGGAATCTCAAGTGCAGCTAAACATTATTATTTTTACTCAGAATATATTTGACGGGGCGTGGCCTCATAGAGTCCTGAGCTACCGACCGGGGCGGCACATGAGAAACCACGTTTAGGTTCGAAACTAGTTGGGATCCCTTAAAGAGTTAGGTGGAAGAACTTTAATTGTTCGATCGGGTAAGTGCCATCGCTTTCGCGGGTGTAGCAATTCTGGGATTGCTGGAAAGATGCAGTTACCTGCCGGATCTACTTGAGGTGACCATCTCTTCAGAGTAGTATAGCATACAAGCAAATGTATACGAGCTCAGGCTTGCCTAAGTTTGTGTGTGTACATGGCCTGCAGGGATCACTTAGGAGCAACTTAGGAAAAACAAAAAAGTGATTACTATTCCATCAACATGGCCAACACATCGTGGACTTGAAGTTGCGGTGATTCAGCGGATTCAGCCTAGCTGCGACAGAGGGTCCCACAAAACTTTGCTCAGAAATCACTTCTGTCATAAGGCTCTTACTTAGTAAATCCATACCAACAATTTCTAAAAAAAATGTCTCCTAATGCTGGCGGAGAATCTGCAAGTCAGATATGATTAATATCCAGCAGCCTTCATGTCAATGATAAATGGCGGCCACGTACGGCGGAATAGGGAAAAGCCCATATTTAGCATCTGATTCAGTTACTCGCGTTTTCTTAGTAGGTATTCGGTAATATTTTAACATTTTTTTCAATGTACAAATTGGTGCAAGAAAACCAACGTAACGGAGACTGAACTGTTAGTATTAACCTTAAGTTAATTTAATTTTTTCGGGTACAAACATCATACATCTTTATAGGTTGAAGTACCCTGAGCTGATACAGCCCAAGCCCCTTTATTCAAATAAATAAATAGTATTAACCAAGTTCCTTAAAAAAACCTAAGACATCAGTATTAGTCACTCTCCATAAATATGACCATTAAGGTTATCACTAAAAAAATAGGGCCAGTAGGATGGATGGATGATAAATGAATTAAACGCGGCTGGCACAGAACTCCAGCGATCTACGCAGATACGAGTAAGCCTAACGGGCGCTGTCGGGTGTGAGATGACCACCAGTGGCCTTGTTGGAGGCCTTATTGGCGGTTTGGAAACAACCGAGTTTACCACTTACCTGCGTGCCCACCAACACGCATCGCAGCAGCGTGGTGGAGTAAGCTCCCCAATAATGGAGAGTGCCCGTGCCCAGTAGTCGGACGGAAAAGAGTTTGAGCCACTAAAAATATTGTGATTTAATCATTTCACAGAGGATTTCTAATCAGAGCATTAGATATAAACTATAATTCATGAGCTATAAATGGGCGGGCTGACAATAGTGGCTTTAGCAAGTTCCGGTGAGACGTTGTTAATTAGATTAGTTCGCAAGTTGGACAGGAATGATGGCGATTGACCAACTCTGAACTTTAACGTACAGCTTTGTTGGGTGGAAATGGAATTTAGTGTATGAATGACTTGTTAATATTACAAATAACTCTTGGTTGACTTTTAGTTACCAGTTCGTGCTATCAGTCGAATAATTTGCGTAGGTTTTACGTAGTAACTGCACACAATAAATTAGATAATAAATAGAGATTTCTTTAGAAATAAGCAGTAACTTTGCACATACTTTTCCTTAGTCTTAAGTTTTCCTATACTTATTCTGTGTGTGCATAAATAGAAAATAAATAAATAATCCTACTAATATTATAAATGCGAAAGTAAGTTTGTTTGTTACTCTTTCACGTGGAAACTACTCAACCGATTATCATGAAACTTTGTACTTACATATATTCTTGGAGTTTTTTTTTTCAACTTTTTTTTATGCAGGCATGCACGGCGATGGAGAACATCGTAATCACTTAAATATCACGATATTTTCCATCATCGTGGAGCAGCTATAAATGCGCACATTACAAATTTCTTTGTCAGAGGTGCGCACAGAACATTATTAAAAAAAATAGGTAAAAAAACTTTTTAAGTTAAACGGTTTTATGTTAAACATACATTGCAATGTTTAAGATAAATGTACTAAAAACTAAAAAATAAGAAATTAGATACAGTCGTGGGAATTATAAACATATGCATAGACTAGACTAAAATAAAACCGTGGGGCACGTCAATTGTCTACAATCGTTGATTAAAATGTTTATTTTGTAATGTTACACTATAATTAGGCAGTTGTTCAACCGACAACGATGGACGTGTGATAAGTAGGGCTAGAATGTGGAAACAAGCTAGCAAGCTCGATTATAAGCGAGTTTTAGGGTTTCATAGTGGTGAGCGAGTAGTACTTTTATCATATGTTTTGTCGATTAAAGACAAACTACGAGCAGTGAAACGATTCCTCGCCAGCCAGCAGTGTGAATGTCCAACGATAAACTAGTTGAAACATCTCTTTTATTTACATGGAGTGTATAACTATTGGAATTTCCATGAGCAAGAAAATGGCCGCAACCCTTTATGCGTCCCACTGCTGGGCACGGGTCTCTCCCCATTATTCGGGAGGCCTGGAGCTTACTCCACCACGCTGCTCCAATGCGGGTTGGTGGAGATAAAAAAAAGCAAGCAGCAGGAGCAAGAAAATAGTAAGTAATTTCCTCACCGTCTGCGGGCCAACTGCCTATTTTAACGACGAATTAAACGATTCTTCTATCGCACATTAAGTCGATAATTTGTAGACAATTGACGTGCCCCACGGTTTTATTTTAGTCTAGTCTATGCATATGTTTATAATTCCCACGACTGTATCTATTTTATTATTTTTTGGATTTTAGTACATTTATCTTAAACATTGCAATGTATGTTTAACATAAAACCGTTTAACTTAAAAAGTTTTTTTACCTATTTTTATTTTCTAGTTTTTAGTTTTTTATAAATTTTTTTACCATTTTGTTCCCACGAGTAATGGACATTTAAACGGTCGACCCCCCCAGAGGTCCAATAAAGGGGCAAGGCTATGTACAACAAGATGCGCCTGAGTCTTGAGGGGAAAACGCTAACGATATATCATTTTTATCCACCCTAATGCCATACAGTTCTCGGCGCGTTTTAACCTTTCACCTTAACTTGGGTGGTGTACCGCTAACGACGTATCATTTTTAGCCACCCTAACGCCACACAGTCCTCAACACGATACAAAATCTTGACTTGGGTGGTGGATTCAGGCTGGATTAATCAGATACCTAAATTACAGATTCAATTTCTAAATTTAAATCTTATTATTATACGCCATTTGGTGGCTGCGCCCATCTTAAATATTGAGGTTGTATAGTGCACTGTATTCTTCTTGTCAAGCCCTTTTATTTGATACCCATATTGGTGGGACTGATAAAAAATTGTTATCAGCCATTTGGTAGCGGCGGCCATCTTAGATTTCAATTTTGCATAGTAAATTGTATTCTACTTGTTGAGACCTTTCATTTGATACCCATGTTGATGGGATTGATAAAACCTAAGTTATCCGCCATTTTGTAGAGGCCGCCATCTTGGATTTTAATTTTATAATAGTACATTGTATTATACTGGTTGAGCACTTTCATTTGATACCCATATTGATGGGATCGATAAAACCTACGTTATCCGCCATTTTGTAGCGGCCGCCATCTTGTATTTCAATTTTTTATAGTATATTGTATTCTGCTTGTTGAGCCCTTTCATTTGATACCCATATTGATGGGATTGATAAAACCTACGTTATCCGCCATTTTGTAGCGGCCGCCATCTTGGATTTCAATTTTTTATAGTATATTGTATTCTGCTTGTTGAGCCCTTTCATTTGATACCCATATTGATGGGATTAATAATAAAACATAAATTATCCGCCATTTTGTAGCGGCGGCCATCTTGAATTTATAATGATAATGAATAAACATAATTGTATTGTCACCAAAATCCAAAGTGTATACAAAATTTCAGATTAATCGGTTGACAGGAAGAGGGTGAAATTTGAATTACTAAATTTGACCCAAGAATAAAACAAACGGGGGGAGCTAAATAAAACCGTTTAATAATAATGTTCTGTGGAGGTGCGCGCCGAGGATTTGAACCCGGGATCGGTCGCGTAGAAGACCGCGGCTTTTACCACTCGGCCATCGCTGCTCTTCGCTTCTTGGAGTTATCAGAAGTAAAATAGGTTTCTTTAAAAAAAAATAACGCGGGTGAAACCGTGGGGTTATAGGGGCTGGTTATAAATAAAATAAAAACTTTACTTCTCAGGGAATTTTAATTTTAAATCTAGGTGCGTAAAGAGTGTTCAACTTCATTAACTACTAAAATCTCGTTCCTGTAAACCTTAGCTTTCACAAAAGCAATAAGGTTTAAGATTTTTAAATAACGTTTGCTTCTTTCCAAAAATGCATTTCAAATCTAAGTTGCCGCAGCATACAATAGTAATCATTTAATTCGTTGGACAGCGGTAAAAATGTTGTTTTTAAGCATATCTACAACGTAACTGCAATAGACTTTTTTTATTTTACTAAAAGGAAAAATCACATTTTACAAATTTATTTCTTTTCTTAATAATCAATCGTCTACTACGATCCAGTTTATGCGATATATACTTGCATTTTTCGTTTTGATAATAATAAAACAACTTATCTTCTATAAGAAAAAATGGTCAAAAGAGAAAAAAAAACCTCAATTTTTGCAATTTTTTTAATCAAAATTCTATATCTTGATTCCGGTTAGCTTGCTCCGAGTACCTTTATGAAGTTTCTAGCATCAGTCAGAAATGATGGAAATACTACCTACCCTTGAAGGTAGGTTAACTTACCATGCAACTGTAATATAACTTTATACACAAATATAGGTATAATGAGTATGACTAAAATGAAGGTCCATTGAAAGAAAGTTTGTTAATTAGTGTATAAAATATGATGAATGACTGGCTGACGATATGAAACAGAAAGAGAGTCATGACACCTCTCTCTCTCACCTCTCTGAAGGATTGGAAATAGATAATAGAAGACGAATTTGCAAAATTATTCATTGAAAATAAAATTAACGATTAAACTAAAATAGTAAATTGTTATTTTCCTTGGCAACGTCCCACATACATTTTGTTCTTTTTGTGTTACACTTAGGCTATGAAGTCGCTTAACTTTTAGCCGTGTCTTGTATACAGATTAAGTAGTCGGAAAGTGTAAGTGTTCAAGAAGTTAAGAAGTTCCTCCAGGGATTTATTGTTTGTTCCTAAGTGGGACGAGGTCGAGTGCCATGCCGATGTTCCTACGCCATGTTAGCTCTGACAAGTTTGGCAAGTGCCTGTCCCGTGACACCTGAGAATTTCGAAGCTCATTCGACAATAAGGAACAAGCATGATGACATATTTCAACGTGAAATATTTATATTTGTGATAAAAAACTATAGTATTCTATAGAATAATTTCAGCAATTTTTTCATTTCATCCAATAATTTTTCTTATATTTTCTTCGGAATCCTTATACTTTAACAAGAAAAAAAAATACGGCATAAACTTAAACGCAGTTTTTAACGGTTACAATTGAAAATCAATTGTAACAGTTAATAATAAACTATTTAACTCAACAAAATTTCTTCTTATTCACTTGTTATGAACTAGTGGTACGTTATTGAATAAATGAATTCTGATCTTGAATACTTCGTTTAGAAAAATATTGTTATAGATATTTTGTTCTAAAGCGGAGTGAGGTTCCCGACACAAAGTTAGGACTGACAAGTTCGGCAAGTGCCTGTCCTGTGACACCTAGGAATTTAAGAAGTTCACTCGAAAATACTGAAAAGTTCACTCGAAAAACTAGTGGTGCGTTGTAGAATAAATAAATTCTGACCTTAAATACTTCACTTTTTTATTTTTCTTTACCTTATTTTATGTTCCAGCGCTGGGCACGAGACTGGCGAAGACCGGGTTGGTGTACATAATGCTTTCGAGAAATTATGAATTTCTCTCGGGCATGCATTGTAATGGAAAACATCATAATAATTAAATATTAACGTGGAGCAGCGATAAATACGCACATTACAAATATCTTTTTTCGAAATGCGCGCCGATGTTTAAAGTTGAAACCGTGCCGGAAACCGCGGTCGTTACAGCTCGGCCATCGCTGCTCATACTTCGTTAGAAAATACTTGGTGTAGAATATTGTTATTTCGGCAATTTTTGTTCTAAAGTGGAGTGAGGTTCCCAACACCAAGTTAGCTCTGACAAGTTTTGACAAGCGCCTGTCCCGTGACACCTGGGAATTTTGAACAGGCGCCCGCTTTACGAGTTTATCTAACAATGCTGAAATATTAAACTCACCGAGATTTCTTGTTACGGACTTGTTACGAACTTTAGCGGTTGGAGTGTGTTATTAAATATTCGGTAAATAAATAAACTGAAATTTTAAACGCATTCTGAACTGAACTCGAGTACGTCTGTTTGTAAATTGAAATTTTGGTAAGTTATGTACTTAGTTGATATAGAAGTTTGTGAAAAATATGGGTTTAATGAATTTATGCGATTTTGTTGTGGTGGTGGATAAATCGAAGGACCGCAGATTAAAATAGGCGCTGGTTTTGAATGGTGTGTCCAGTATACCCCAAAGCCCAACAACGTCTGCAATCAATAGAAAATCCCCTACTCACCGTTCGTCTGAGCCTCCGGCTTTCCACGATCGTAGTTTCCGTCGAGAACGTCTCTTCTTCTTTCTAGTCGCGTTGTACACGGTACAAATTGGGTTTTGATGCAGGTTGTGGGTTCCTCACGGAGGATGCTTCAGATGCACACGGATCTTCTTTTTAATATTTTAAGAATTCTCCCTTACATTATCGGGATGACCAAACACGAACAGATTACCATGGCAACCGCCGAACAACTCATTGACAGTGGAGCAGAAGAAAATCACTGACCACAGACAATGTGTAGCTACAAAAGGTTTTAATACCGAACAGGTGGTATAACTTTAATGTCTCGGAAGTACCACCGTTCCACCCACTTCTGCCGTGAAGCAATCCTATTGTATTTCGGTGAAGAGTTGAAGTTTCCGGTCAGACTTTATGAGGCGACCATCAGCCTTCAGAAAAGCAGCACAACTGCATACTACCACAGCACTTCACAGGCTGCAGCGACAACTTAACACCACGTGGCCTGCATGCTCGTCTACTACTGTATTTAAATAAGAAAATGTATCTACTAAGAAGCAATATAAGTACAAGGAAAAAAACACAAGTAGGTACTTTGTCCTTCCACAGTCGGCTAAATAGAAATTCGCATGCTTGTAGAGAAAAACGTATTTTTCCCTTCCACAGTAGGCTGAAGATATGAGGAAGTCAGTAGGAAGCCTTTACTACAACTACAACTAAAAGTTCTCATGTAGGAACTAGGAAGGTTGTAGTTTTCTAAACTCTAGGCTTAGAAGAAGATTTTAAAGTTTCACGGATCTAGTACTTAATTAATTCGAGATTAATATATGATTAAGAAGCATTAATTTAATTTGAAGCGCGCTTGGTCCGGCGGTTAGCGTAGAACACAAGCGATCTATGCGACTAAGCCAAACGGGTGCGGTCGGGTGTGAGATGGGTGACCGCTAGTGGCAAAAAATTTCTTGCGCGTTTCCGTGCTTCGGAGGGCACGTTAAGCCGTCGGTCCCGGTTGTTGTCGATAGATAATAGTCGTTAAACCTTGTCGGAGGTCTTACGGGCGGTTTGAAAACATCCGACAGCGGGTTGGCCACTAACCCGCATCTCCACCAAACCGCAATGGAGCAGCGTGGTGGAGTAAGCTCCAGGTCTCCCCAATATATGGGAGAGACCCGTGCCCAGCAATGGAGTGGAACGTAAAAAGGTCTGCAGCTAGCCAGTCAATTTAATTTTATTTTAATCGTATTTATACCTTTGTAATACTCTATAGGATGGAATACAGATAAGCCTTAAAGGTTAGTAAATAAATTATATTTAAAAAACAATTCTCAAAAGCAAGCTTTTGAAATTCTTACTATTACTAAAGATGGCAATATATTTTAAAACGTAAGGATACTCGTAATTTTTAAAAGTTGTTAATCTAGGATATATATGTAGTTACTTTTAAGGTGTTTCAAAACTTTCAAGCATTAATATCGCAAAAATAGCGACTGACAAACAACAGTCGCAGGCCGCGAGCCAAATAGCAGCATTCATTAAATAACCTGCTATCTGCATGATGGTATCTGGCGTCATAGTATCCGCCGCGCTGCCAAATTACACCCTCGAAGCGTTTCATTATAGAGGGCGCGCCGAGCCACGGGGCCCGCACACTATACCTACCGCAGTCATGGGATGTTTGTCGTCACTTTTAAAGGGCAATTAAATGATCCCTTTTGAATCCCTACTTAATATTATAAATGCGAAAATGTGTATGTTTGTCTTATGTCTGTCTGTTTGTTGACATTTCACGATAAAACGGTTGAACACATAATATATTCATTGAATTGTTGATGAAAGTGAGACTTAACTTTGAAGACCTGTGTGGCGCAATGGTTACTATGCTGGACTGCCAATCAGAGGGTTCCGAGTTCGATTCCCGGCGAAATAGAAATTTGAATGATGAGTTTACATTTCTGTTCTCGGTTTGGGTGTTTGTATTTCTATTTTTGCGTGTGTCCATGGTATCCACGACACGGGGTATAATTTCCCTACTGTGGGGCTATGAGCGTCAAACGGTTTTTTTAACTAACAGCGTGTATTGCTCACCTTAGTTACGGTTTCAGATGGACAGTCTCCTTGGCGTAGTGGGTGATGAGCCGACTGCGAAACGTGAGGTCGAACTCACGACGGTTCGATTCCCACTCAGGATAAATATCTGTGTGATGAACATGACTATTTGTTCTGTATCTGGGTGTTAATTATCTATTTAAATATGTATTTAGAATTATATAAGTATGTTTATCAGCTTTCAGCTCTGCTTAGTTTGAAATCAGATGGTGTTGTGTGAATTGTCCAAAAATATTTATTTATTTTTATTTATTTATTTCTTACAAACCAGAACATACTGCGCTGGGCATGTTATTAATTTTATGAAATGCATCGTAAACCAGAAGCTACTTGCAGTTAAGAAACACTAAAGGTAACTCGAGCGCTGTAAATCTTAGTTAAGTAGAACCCGTTCTCATATTTTTGAACGTTTAATTCGCGCAGCGTTTACGGTAAGCAGGCGAGGAAAATCGGCAAAAATTCTGAAAAGAAAAATTCTCAACGATGCGAAGAACATTTTCATTTTGCAAATTCAACAAGGAAATAAAGTGTTTATTTGTTTACAATTATATGACGAAGTGTTCAAAATTCTAAAAGCAACTTTAAAGAACATTATGTTATTATGATTTTTGTATATAGGTAACTCTAAGGTTTTGTCACACATAAATTCAATAAAAAACATATAAACATTATTATGTTCTACGATTATGATAATATCTTAGAATATTATTTTATAAATGTGTCGTAATATTTTGAAGTATTTAATTCTATTATAAATATTAAAAAACCAGTTTCAGAATATTTATGGAACTCAGATATAATCCGAAAAGAAAAGTTTACTCCATTTTTATCTAGAACGAGATGAATAAATTCAAACTCTAAACAAAGGAAGTATTGTATACGAGAATCCTTTGTTAGCTTAAATAGGCGTGATTAATTCTAGCTTTCTTCTGAAATGCGTTTGTGTTTTAAAAAGTTCTTTCAGCCTTCAAAGGCCGTTCTCTAAAATACATTCGTATTGTTATGTAATTCTGTATTCAAAAAATATGTACATATAAAACTTATGACGGAGGTAGTTTGTTCTGTTTTACAGTGTTAGCTCTAAATATCGGGCGAATTCTTTGCATTATTTAGATAAAGAGTTTTTTTTAAATATGGTTACTGCTTTGCGACTTGCGGCTTCTATTGGCTATTCTTCTAATATGCTAATCATCTTAATTCCGGATTGATTTGCAACTTAGAGCATCAAAGTCTCACCCTTCAGTAGAGACAGCATAGCGCCTCGCTTCGATACATAACTTTTGTGCCAAAACTGGTGCGGGGGAAGAACGCACACATTTTAATTTTGTCACACTTTCACAAATATTCTTTCATCACTACAAACGCATACATTTCTAAATATGTCAATTTCAAGTAACAACGTCATTTTCTATGCACCGTCAACACTGACACCGACATATACATACACACTAGTTGTATAAATAGAAGGCACATTGTGCATGGACGTTGGGACGAGGGGTTCGCCCGTAAAGGCCACTCCTCCCTGACGGGTGTCATACCTTGATGCTCTAAGATTTGCAAGCCTAACTAAAAGGAATACTCAAATTTTTCGTCCGTGACGTTTTTAATACTGATGGATATAGAATGTACATTTACATTTAGCTTCATATTTACATGGCTACTATTATTTCTAGACACTTTTTTAAGGTTCATTAAAAATTGGAAATCTTCAAACTTTGATTTAGGGCCTCTTTTACCACCTTCAAGTAAAGTGACAAGTACGCTAAAGTCGGTTAAAGTCACGCGTAACTTCAATTTCAATATCACGATGTTCACTAATCATATGATAAACTGACCCGTACTCATAGCTTTTACTTGCCAATTAACTTTACTTGGGACGTAACTAATCAACACTTTACTTGGAGATGGTGAACGAGGCCCTTAGTGTTTTTGTTTAACCACCTGTTTAGTTTAAACGATTTTCTTTTAAATATTTCATCTATGTAACGATTTAAAGTACATTAATCTAATCAATTTTGATTTTTGCCCTATTGATTGCCGTCTATCTGTTTCTTATATATAAGAATTATTATTATCTTATATATATTTGATCCACGGGGAACGCGCGTAAGAAAACTATAGATATATCATGGATATATCTTATATTCCTGAGGATTGTGAACGAGAAAAATATAGTGTCAGCTTGGCTGCAACCCTTTTTGCGTCGCACTGCTGGGCTCTCCCCCTTATTGGGGAGGCCTGGAGCTTACTCCACCACGCTGCTCCAATGCGGGTTGGTGGAGTGTCAGCTTATGTAGGAGTATTTCAGATATCTATTTTCCATTAACTCCTACATTTTCTCCTCTGGTTTAACAGAATTGGGTTGAAATCACTTTACTTTCACGACTGAGCCTTTTAGAGCATAAAATATAATGTTTTAGCAGATATTCTTAAAGATCCCTTTTGAGTTTTGTCGTAATATCCAGTATTACGATAGCAACAGCAAACTTGACAAAAACAAAAAAAAACGTTAAAATCGACTCTTTCGAATAAGACACAAGGCGAAAAATCTAAGCGTTTTTGTACGTGAATAAATAAGACAGCGAATGTGTTGGTACGCTCCACTAATATAAAAAGCTTTCGTAAACCCTTTTATCGAGAACAACGTCAATTTATAGCAAAAGGCGCGCGCGGCATTGTGTACGTATAGTTTAGAGATATGAAGATACATAGGTTCTTATAGTAAGTTACAATATATAGCTTTTGTGTGTATTTTAATAGCTATGTGATTCGAAAGAAAGAATGAATCATAGTGAAACAGCTGCCTATGTTTACAACAGTGTTGTATAAGAAAATAACTTATGTCAAACGAGAACGTGAAGATTGAAATTAAATGCATTAAATCATCCAATAATCTTAGGTCAAAAAATAAATAAATACAGAATCTGTGAATAATGAAGTGAGGCCGGTTTAAACTGCACCTTGCCACACGGTATGTGCGTGTAATGTGTACGAACTATAAACTTAGCATAATATCCTAACTCTATATCTACTATGGAGTTTTTTCCGCCCGCTTTTTTCTCCTAGCCCATTTAAGCCTTAGAGCACCCAAAGCGGATGAGACGGTCAGCCGATGGCCGTACAACAATGACAAACATCAAGTGTAGTTACCCAGAATGTTAATAAACTATTTCATTTCATTTCAACTACTTCATTTCATTTCATTATAGTACCTACGAACACACGTGCACATTACACGCACACACAACCATACTGCACCTTGTTTTACCAATAGCATCGCGGTGTATCGAGAAAAACTTTGTCACAGGTATCAGAATTCACAAGAATAAATGCCGGATTGTGTTGAGGAAGTTTAAAATGAATAATATTCAAGCGAATTCAAACGATAACAATGGGGTAGTTTGAATTCGATCGCACTTTCGCCCACGTAAACGTGTTTAAAAACCGGCCTCACTTTGTTGTTTGCTAAGTTACTTTACTATTTTATTTGATATAAGCTTACAGCAATGTTCAGCCAGCAGCTCCAACCTGAACGTTCCCATTTTTATACTTGAAAAATTGATAGATATTTTATGACAGATTTTTTTAAATTTTAAATTTTAAAAAATCTGTCATAAAATATCTATCAATTTTTCAAGTATGAAAATGTGGTCATGGGATCTATTAAATAGAATTATTTTCCAACGTAGCTCCAACCTGAGCGTTCCCATTTTAAAAAAATCTGTCATAAAATATCTAACAACTTTTCAAGTATGAAAATGTGTCATGGGATCTATTAAATAGAATTATTTTCCAATATCTTTGGTGCGAGCGTATCGCACTGCCAAGTGCTTTGAGAGGCGACGAGGTCGATACATAGAGAGCGTTGACTCTTCCATCATATTTTACTTCAAATAACTAATTGAAGGGCGAGTAACAAGATATGCGTAAGGTTGTACATTGATGTGATTTCCGCTCAAATGCAATGTCACTCGTACTACTCGGTCGAGTTAACATGACACCTGGGAGGCTATTCTGTATGCATCCTGCAGTGTATGCCTAAGACGCCTCTATTATAAGTTAGGTTTAATATTAAACTGAGACAGTTATAATAAACTCCTTAATCTATCAACACGCCTTCTCATTCACCTACGAGCCTGCGACGTCTTTAGATGGCGACCCTGCCAGGCCGGTGCGCGTGTGACGTTTCAACGTCTGCATGCGCACCGGTGGGCATTTCAGAAGATCCGAGAAATAAATTTAAATAATAAAGAAATATTTGAAGAAAAAATAGAAGAGAGAAAAATTACAAAATTACAAGAAAATAAAGATTGAAAAACATGAAAATATTTAAACGAATCATAAATATGAGCAAAAACAATTATTGAAGAACTTATAGCCGCAGAGTGAAGAATGAAGAAGCGAAACGGGAACATTTCGAGAAGCTAACTACGAGTAGAATAAAGACAGCCAAGAAGAGGACTTTGCCTTCGACATCTTTAAATCGTCATGACCAAACAAAACATTCTACATTATTCAAAATCGAACTTTGGACTTCATTTCCTACTTAAACGCCGGTTCCTGAGCAGAAGAGGAGCATCCCAGACCGGACCAGTGAAAATCAACCCATGAGCTGCAAGGACGTCATGTTGAAATACCATTGGTGCAGATAAATTCGTAAAGGTACTCATTTTGCAAAGTAGGTCACGAAATTTCATAATACATAAAATATAACTAAAACTTGCTTTTTTTGTTAAACTTATATTTTTAATCAGTTCTTTTTATAAAAGAAAATCTTTATAACTACCTACGATAGTAGTTAGTTAAAGTTATATTTGTTGGTATTCAAAATTCATTATTTAAAATGTTTAATCAAATTTTTTTTCTCGACATTTGAAAGATTGTAAAAATATTTTTTAAAGTTTGTCTTTTACTTTATACATCATTATTTTTTTAATCTAATAATGTTTTAGTTGGATTTTTTTTATAAGGTACTTCCTACATTAAATTTGTTTTTAAAATTTTATAATATTGTAATTAATTTCACTATAAAGTAAAATTAAATTGTTTGTATTTTGATGTTAAAACTCGTATAAAAGTAGTACCACTCAGTTTTTACTCTGATTTCGCTTAGTTGCAGTTACTTTGTTTCGATTGTTGCTATCCATCCTTTTTATGGGAATGGAATGTATAAGATTCGGATTGCAACAATGATGCAATGCCGATGCAGTTTCTTGTTGCATACACATCCTTTGTCTAATGTTTCTGTACCTCTTATTGATAATATAATAATCATTTATTTTTTTGTTATGAAATTGAAGTAATATGTAATTGACGAATGATAATGTAAGTTCAATTTTTAAAATATGACTGTAAAAGGTCTCGATGGAAGTTACATTAAGATGAGAAAGAAAATTAACAAAATTATTTATTAGAAAATTACTAGTAAAAAATCTATGACGATAAATAGGTATGAGTTTATAAGCAAGGATTTCTTCCGTAAGTTAGTACTTTTGCTAACGATTGGGTTTGATCCCCCAAGAGTTAAGAAAGTATCTAACATACTGATGAAATATTGAATGTTCACTAATATTATGTAAAGATAATAATGAATTAAGGAAACATGGATATGACAATAAACATATTTTAAAATGTATGCGAAGTTACTGTTATTGTGTTAAAGTGGATATGAAGATATTAATAAAAGTGCTATAAATAAATAATAGACACAAAAGTCTAGAGAGAGAGTTTAGTGTTTTAGTCCATTATCTTGATCATGTAGTTCCGCGAGCCGGATACGTGAAAGAAATGGTTGTATCTGGCACTTATGTAAAGTTGTTAAGGGATATTTGCCCTATATGTAATTTAAAAACATTATTAACTATGTATGAAGTTAGAAAAATTAAAGTGTTTTAATGTTATGTACTGAAAATGAGTAATTATTCAAGGAGAAGTCATTGTAAAATTTACTTTGTTTGTCGACATAAACCTTGGATATGACAGCCAGAGAAAGCGTTTAGATCTAGGTACCTAATAAAAAAAAATTATGACGTTTTTCTAGAAAGGATTTTAAATACTTACTGGACTTGACAATTATGAGTAGCTACTACTACGGATTTGACGTTATATATGAAATAAGTAAATAATGTATAATTAATTATATAAGGATTATTTTTATCTTAAGAATATGTAATTTCTACATATTTTTTCTACTTGTATAACTAACTTTAATTAAACATTATGTTGTCTTGGCATATTTTACACCGGCCTACCTATTTTGAATTCTTTGTTGTTTGTGTCGTAACATTTTTCGCCTATGAATTTCTTCATTTATACTAAGTAACCAGGTTCAGGTCTTTGTTTTCGGTAACTTTAAAAAAAATACAAAATTTTACATTTTAATTTTTTTTCTAAGGCCCCCGGAGGTGTAGTGTATGCCTAAGACGCCTCTATTATAAGTTAGGTTTAATATTAAACTGAGACAGTTATAATAAACTCCTTAATCTATCAACACGCCTTCTCATTCACCTACGAGCCTGCGACGTCTTTAGAATCCGTCCATAAGTTCTAACATTTTCGGAATCATTTTGGCACATTTAGACACTTTCTTTTTTCATGAATTTAAAAGATTAATGTTGTCATTGACAATATTAAGCCACTGAATGAATAATATTGCTAGAATTTCATCATTATTACTAAAAAATGAGACCCGAAAACTCACGAAGTTTCGGATACGGGCGTACAGAGTAGCCTCCCAGGTGTCATGTTAACTTACCGAGTTATACATGAATCGGTCATAAACGTAGATTTTTTATATATACTACGTAGTCAAAATAAAATATCTATCTATGGTCATAAAGTCATTTTAGGGGGGTAGAACTTGCATTGTTTGGCCGGAAAATTAATAAGGCTGCACATATTTCTACCGTGAAGTAACTTTATTGTGTTTCGGTGGATAGATGCGAATGCTGTCCTGACTTTTATAAGGTGACTAGCAGCCTTCGTAGTATACTACTCATTTATGACCTCAGGCAATTATTTTCAGGTAAAAAAAGTATGTGAATAAAGAAAGTATATGAAGCGCGCGTGGCCTGGCGGTCAGCGTAGAACGTAAACGATCTATGCAACTATAGGCGCGGTCCGGTGTGAGATGGGTTGATATGATGCTATTTCATGCGCGTTTCCGTACTTCGGAGTAGTTCGGAGGGCACGTTAAACCGTCGGTCCCGGTTGTTGTCGATAGATAACAGTCGTTAAACCTTAGCGGAGGCCTTATGGGCGGTTTGAAAACATCCGACAGCGGGTTGGCCACTAACCAACCCGCATTGGAGCAGCGTGGTGGAGTAAGCTCCAGGCCTCCCCAATAATGGGGAGAGACCCGTGCCCCGTGTAAATAGGGTAGCAGCCAAAAAAGTATACATAGTATATAATCTATAGTGTATCCATAAAAATATATTTTTTTTACAATATCTTTGGTGGGAGTGCTTAGTCGAGTAGGCATTTCTCAGTAGCACTCGATGTGGGTGCAGTATCGCGTATCGGACTGCGAAGCAGGGACTAAAATCGATATTTTAAAAATATCGATATAACCAAAAAAATTCGATAGTTTGATATCGATATAAAAATAGCGATTAAAATATCGATAATTTTATCGATAATTTATATCGATAATGTAAGTAATAAACATGCGTGCGAGTGCGACGTTGCCAGATAAAAGAAAGAAAAAAGAAAAAACAGAAAGAAACGATACATAATATACATATAAACGATAAATAATATCTACGGCGCGCGCGCTTAGCTACCACACCACACCAGACGTAAATATTGGCAACACGCATAGGCACCCACGTAATGTGTAATTTGGCAACGTCGCGTAGCCTAGGTTATTGAGTATTGACACTAGGTATCGATATATAATTATCGATATTTTTATCGATAATAGAAAAATCGAAATATTTATCGATAAAATTTTATTATCGATATTTTTTATCGATATTTTAGTCCCTGCTGCGAAGTGCTTTCGCGCGACGGCGACGGTTTGATACGTAGAGATCGATATGTACCTAGGTGGCATTGTAGACCAAACCTTGGCAAAAATGTCTACCGCCTAACGGCGTAGTGAAATCACCATGAGGCAGTGATCCTCATGAGTCTGCCCGGGTAAAGAGGTTGTTCCTCGCTCCCGTAGTCCCTTACGTTTGAGTGCTCAATGTCTCGCGTAGGAAGTCCCTGTTGTTGTTGTACCTAGGTGGCGTGTGTTCTCTTCAATCTTGGTTTATTTTATTTATTTTTAGTTTGCTCTGAATAACGAAATAATTGAAGGGCTAGTGACAAGATGTGTAGTTGGCTTGTTGTACTTGGGGCCTTCTCTGTTTGATATTGTGATACCCGCTTAAATATTACTCATACAAGAATCAGTCCGAAACTAGTTCATAATGTCACTTTACGAGTATGCTGGTCACTTAGTGTTAAGTGGTTGCTTCAGCCCATGGATATTTACTCATAAGATCTACACACACACACACATATTATGTTCATCTTCATACATATCTTTAAATTTGAGGAAAATGAAAAAAGTGCTGTCTGTAATCTGTGGAGCGAGTAAGCTAAGCGAGCCTTTTAGGCCTATATATAAACTGACGTCACCAACCCGCATTGGAGCAAGCGTGGTGCAGTAAGCTCCAGGCTTCCCCAATAATGGGGAGAGACCCGTGCCTGTGGGACGCAAAAAGGGTTGCAGCCAAAAACTGACGTAAAAATCTCACTTTTAATTTAAAATAGCTTATTGAAGCTTTTAACATAGAACGATAAATACAAATCACGTTATAGAGCGAGCTACGGACAAAGTAGCTATTGGATGCAGTTGACCCAGAACACAATGCTTGTCGGTCAATGAGTTCTATATTGAATCCGAGATCGATTGCACCGTTATTGAACTATGAATGCAAATCGCTAATGATTTATGGGTCAATCGATTGTCCTATAAAATTATTAGTTGATTTAGATTGACTATTGGCTAACTAAAATCTCTTGCTGGACCTACAACACACAAATATATAGAACTAAATTGAATATCGGTCTATAATTTCCTGTCTGTTTAATTTCTAGCATGAGTTCACACACACTCCGAAATTGAAGTCAAAAAGAATTGTATATGAGTAGGAAAATCATAAAATACTCGTAAATCTGTTCTAATCTGAAAAACAAAGAATCGATCGAGTCCTACCTTTAAACTTACGTAAAAGTGCTAAGTAAATTTTAAACAGCTGATTGAATCTTTTCAATAGAACTATAAATGCAAATTACGTTAATGAGCAAGCTATGGATAACGTACATATCTATTGGATGTAGCCAGCGGCTTCCCGTTCAATGCATTATCTATTGATTTAGTGCTCGGTTGTACCGAAGTTCAACTTTTGTACATTGAACGATAAATGCATATTACTTTATCAAAAGAACAATGAACAATGTAGCTATTAATGCAGTTGGCGATCAAACGTTGCTTACCGCTAAATGCGTCCTATATTGAGTTTAAACTCGACTTCTATGGCAGTTAAACCTTTTTACGTGGAATGACAAATGAAAGTCGCATTATCGAGTTAGCTATTAAACATTGAGCGGACTCAATGTTTTCTCCATTGAATCAAAGCTCGATTGTCATAGTTTAACCTTATACATTCATTTACCCAAGAAATGTTGAAACGTGAAAACGAAAACAAGGGTTATATATAGTCGGGCGCATTGCAGCTTCGGGATTAAGAATAGAGCTACGGTATTCTCCGCCTGATCGTAAGAGGCGACTAAAACGGGGCTTGCGGGGTTGTGTGCGGTAAGAGTGGGAGTGTGATCCATCCAGCCAACGGCGGTGTTTGCGTGGCCGCATGCTGCCTTAAGCATCGGAAGGCGTAGGAGAGCACATCTGCTCTCCCGAGGATGGGAGTTTTGGATGGGAGGAACGTTCTGGGGCGCCGCGCGAGGAGGACACCGGTGCCTTCCACTGGAGATACACAGAAAGCAGGCCACCGAGGGGGTTTTAGTGCGCTACATGTCCCCATAACCCAGTATCCTCTCCCAAGGCGCCGGATACCTTTTGAAGATTTCCCCCGATACCAATAAAAAGGTCAGGCGTGACAATGTTGTTCCAATATAAATAAAAAACTTTTGCAAATTACACTTTTATCATTTGATTGAAAGATATTTATATTTTATGTACTTGCCTACACAGATTTTAACTTTTTGTCTGGTCAGACAATAGGGCCATACTTTTACTTTAGTATTATTTTTGGAGATCTCTGGATTTCTAGACCTAGATCAGTATTTTATTATCCATGTATGAACGATAAATAAAGAATCGAAAGGCAGTAAAATAAAATCGGGCCAGAATATATGTTCGGGGCAATAGAAATAACACGCGCGACACAGAACACGAACGTTATTTTACGACCTATATTTATTGTTGTCGTAGTGGAAATTCAGTTTCTACGAGTATGTAGGTATTATACTTTACATTCTATATGTTATAAAAGCGCACATGATACTGCAGATGATGCAGTAACGATGTGTGAAGCTTAGTGAAACGGGCGTGGTCGGGCGTGAGACGAATGACCGCTTAGACCGAACCTGTGGTCTTTAAATAATACTTAAGATTTTTTTATTTAAATGGAGTAGCAGACGAGCATGCAGGCCACGTGGTGGTAAGTGGTCGCTGCAGCCCGTGGACAACAACTACATACAACGAGTAGTTGCGCTGCTACTCCGGAGGCTGGTGGTCGCCTCATGTGGCCGGCAACTACACCTTCCCACCGAAACACAATAGAATTGGCTCACTGCAGAAGTGGGTGCAGCGGTGGTACTTCCCCGGGTGAACCATAATAGTTCTACCACCTAGGTACAGAGAATAACTTAAGATTTTTTTCCAACCCTTTTACGTCCCACTGCTGGGTACAGGTCTCCTCTAACAAGTGAGAAGAATTTAGTCCGCACTTAGCCAGCGTAGTGGACGATCCACTACGCTGGCTAAGTGCGGATTGGTGGGCATCATACCTTCGAGAAATTATGAGTTTCTCTTAGGCATGCACTGCGATGGGAAACATCGCAATCGATTTAATATCACAATATTTTCCTTCGCCGTGAAGTAGCGATGAAATGCGCACATTACAAATTTCTTTTTGTCGGTGAACCCGGTATTTCCCGCGTCGAAGACCACTCGGCCATCGCCGCTCTTTCACTCTCTCAATTAAGATAATCTTAACTAATTAAAATAATTTAGTCTCCGCGCCCGTCTCCTAGCGAGCGCCCGGAAGGCTCATGAGGGAGGATCTCGTTCAGGTCCAAAACTAGTTGAACATCATCAAGTATCCACTATGAGTACTTATAGCCGGTAGTAAATAATCATAAGGGGCCATCCATAAATTACGTCACACGAATTTCAGGACTTTTTAACCCCTCCCCCCCGTCTTTGTCACAGGTTGTCACATTTTAGAACCCCACCCCCTGATGTGACGTCACACATTTTCTAATTTTATGCATGTATTAAAAAATAGACATGATCTTCGTCTTGTCCATGTTCATCTTAAGACCCACCCGTTGGTAGGCGCTATGGAGGTCACAATATTTAAAGTTTTTCATTCACATATAAATTTCGAGTTTGGGTATTTTAAATTTAAACATGTGACATCACAAAGCTTTTGACCCCCCTGCCTCTTGTCACATAATGTCACATTCTGGTGATACACCCCCCCCCCCTTTAAGGTGTGACGTAATTTATGGATGACCCCTAACCGAAATTGTCAAAAAATCACGTTCTATATTCTATATACTATAGTTACCTTACCTTTAATACAAAGACCTGACTAGTTAAGAATAATGTCGAAGATTACTACTCGTGCCAAATAAGGACCGTTTATCAAAAGGTATCTCGCTGTAGAGTAATGCTGTGTTGGCAAGCGCATATGGCGAGACCAATAAATCAGTCGGTGGGCGGAGAGCATCGACGTTTGTCTAAAAAATCGACCATTCCTACATCGTTTGTTGCCCGCTATGGCCGATACACTTTACACGATAAAAACTTGCCGTTTGATAGATGGTAGGATCTTTTTCAGGAAGTATTTTTTAGACAAAATTAATGTTTTTATTTTTTATGATACAACCATTAATTTTTTTTACCCTTCTATGGCTAACACCTATTTTTAAGAGCCATATTAGTAGCCATTGTGCATTAAATATAGACATGGGCGTGGGTACGCCCGTGTTTTTGGTCGGGGGGGGGGGGGGGGGGGGGCAAATACTTGGTCAGGGGGGGGCAAGCATTTGGTCAGGTATTTGTATTTAAGTTCTTGATCGGACGGGGGGGGTCCATTTTTTAAAACTTTTTACACGAAGACACGCACACAAAATATTAAATATACAAAGGAAACAGCAGGAGTTAGCATATCTAGCTTTTTCTTTATAGGTTTCTTTTTTCGTTTAGGAGATCTTTTGGGATTTTTGAACCCCTGAATTGGACCTTGATCCAGGGGTGGGGGCAGCTGCCCCCCTGCATCCACCCCCGGTACGCCCATGAATATAGACGCTATAGGAAGGATGGCAAGTAAAAGGGCTTTATCATACGAGACCGGAATGGCATAAGTACCTAATAGATTTAGGTACTCTTTAATAAAAAAAATAATAATCGTCAAAGGCATCGAAAACTTTATAAGAAAAGTGTGCGAAGTAAAAGTACGTTCTCAATTTCATTTTCCCCTTATTAGCGATCCATGCTTTAAATAAGATTCTAAAGTTTTTCTCAATTTAACTTTGCTTGAGTCGCTTAAAGACTATGAAGTTAGTTAAAACAGCTTCTTTTCATATTTGCCGTTATTATTACAGGAAAAGATAGGAATAAAATAATACCTTAGTTTCTCAGCTTACTGGAATATAGAAGATAAACGAAAAATAAGAGGATTGTTCAGTATGAATGAAAAGGAGAAAATATTCTCCACACTATGACCTACCACGATATTGACGAGCTGTTCAAGCGCTCGTAGCCATGAATAGAATAGTAGCGTTTTCATGACCGCAAACATACTAATACCTTTAAACGAGCAATTCTTGTATGTACCTAGATATATAATTTGAATCTCGGAAACGACTCCTACGATTTTAATTAAATCTAGTGTACAGGGTTTTCGGATGCAATAAATAGATCTAGCTAGGTTTCATTTTTAGAAAATACCGTTCAACCTTTTTACAACTTAAAACCCAAACTGAAAAATATGACTCTTCCTGCCATCTATCGACGAGTATATGTAATTCTATTTATTTAATTGGGAGCTGTAGTAGACGGCGTCAATACCTAAATTCTATTTATTTCAGTTCTGAGATTAAGTAGATGGCTTTGTTAGGTAAGCCAATGGGCCTCTGAAAAATGAGTTGTTTTTTTTTATCCGAGTGACGCTCGGTCATCCAGGTACTGTATTATTATTTTCAACGAAATCGTATGTGTTTTTATGTGTGTATATTTTTATTATTGTTATTTTATTAGTGTGTAAAGTGTGTCAGGTTGTTATTTACCTCCCTTAATGGATTGTCCCATCGTGTCCCCACGTCTAAAATGAAACTCGGTATTAAAATTTCAAAGTACCAACTAATTTTAGTACCTAGCTCAGGGGTCACGATGATGGATGAGCTGTCAGTTCGAGCGGACATGTAATTTTATACCTACGTAAAGATTAACCTTTAATCCATACAAATATATATAGCTGAAGAGTTTGTATGTTTGAACGCGCTAATCTCAGGAACTACTGGTTCGAATTAAAAAATACTTTGTGTGTTTAGTCCATTTATCGGCGAAGGCTATATAACATCATGCTATGACTAATACCAAAGTCCATGCGGTTGAAGTCGCGGGCGGCCACTATTGTTAAGTTTGCAAATAGCTAACAGAAACATGTGTGGCATTTTATTTCTTACCTAGGGATTTACCTACATCCAACGAAAATATATTGTAATTGGTAATTACTAATAGAACAATCTCTCATTATTTTTTACTAAACCCGCAATAAATCGTATTGTGATGACGGGATACTAAAGGATTTAAAACAAATTTCTTAGGCGTATTAGGGCACAGAGCAGCGATGGCCGAGTGGTAAAAAACCGCGGTCTTCGACGCGACCGATCCCGGGTTCAAATCCTCGGCGCGCACCTCTTACAAAGGTAATGTGCGGATTTATCGCTGCTCCACGGTGATGGAAAATATCGTGATATTTAATTGATTACGATGTTCTCCATCGCCGTGCATGCCTGAGAGAAATTCATAATTTCTCGAAAGCATGATGTCCACCAATCCGCACTTGGCCAGCGTGGTGGACTATGGCCTAAATCCCTCTCACTTGTGAGGAGACCTGTGCCCAGTAGTGGGACATAAAAAAGGTTGAAAAAAAAAATTAGGGCACAAGTACATGGGTAACTACCGACTTTGCATAGGCGGTATTTATGTAAATTGTGATAATTATCTGTTCTGCCTCTTGTTCAGGTCGAGACACTCCTTTGTTTCATTATCTCTTTTGTTTTTTCTTCACGAATGAACAAAAAGTGGGCGCAAGTTACTGCGCCGCGCAAAAATTCGACTCTCGGTCGCAGGCTGTTATCAAGAGAACTTCTTAACTGTGTAACATATTTTGCTAGTTAATGTTTGAGTCCGGCATTGAAAATGATATAAAATGAAAGCACTTTTAAGTAATTTCATAGATTAAGAAAGTAGATAAAGTATAAAAATAAATATCTACTTAATATTATAAATTCGAAAGTTATCTGTCTGTCTGCTACGCTTTCCCGCTAAACTACTGAATTAATGAAATTTGGACCACAAATAGACTGGGCCTTGGGAAAGGACATAGGATGGTTTTTATCCTACGGGAACCTATAAAACGGGTCCACGCGGGCGAAGCCGCTGAGGAAGGCTAGTTTATATAATAATTTTCAAAATTATTTTAAAATTTCCAATCAACGTTCATTATGCATAATGTTATCACTGTCTCCATCTGTCTCCACTTGAATCAATTTTCAGCCACTCGATGATCTAACTAAAAGGTGAGAAACAACAACTTCAATGATAAAATATGAATCATGAGTTCAATATGAACTTTTTTCTTCTTTATCTTTCAATAATTTTTGTGTCCCTCTGCTGGGCACAGTGAGAAATATGATTGATTTATGTCATATTCCACACCACGCAGTTCAAGTGCGGAATAATGGACATCATACCTTCGAGATATTATGAGTTTTTCTCAGATATGCACGGTGATGGAAAAATACCGTAATCAATATAACAATACTTTCCATCACCACGGAGCAGCTATAAATACGCACATGACGTATTTCTTCATTTTGTGAGAGGTGCGCGCAGAGCATTTGAACCCGGTATGTCCGTGTCAGAGACGGCGGACTCGGTGCTGCTGATGAGTATAATTTCCATTCAGTACATTTTTTACAATTAACGTCTTACGTCGTTATGGCCAAGTAATTGTCGTAGTCATATACCGATCAAAGAAACTCCTTAACGGTTTAACATAATAACTCCTTAACACAGTAAGGGTGCGATCTGTGGCAGAAGTTCTAACTGTTTCATTTAAACGGCGCTGTCTCATATGAGCTCAGCATATGAGCAGCATGTTTAGTAGGTCTACTCATATACAAATTAGTTTGTGTACTTCAAATTCACAAAAAATTGTAAATGTTTTTTTGTTAACTTTTTTAACACTTTATTTTTGTTAGCATAATTCTCTATGCATAAAACAAGTGGAATATCAACAGTTCCGTGGCTGTATAAGTGTTTCTTTAATTTTTAATGACAAATTCTTTTCCAAGAAATTTCTCCAGTGTTTTAATTATGCCTCCTGAGTGGAAGGTAATTAAAGTAATGCTTACAGTGCACTTTGAATGTGTCTTTCGCTCCCTTTCACATTTTACGTTAATTTAATGTTGGTTGAAGACTTCATATAACTAAGTATTTTTTATAACTTGTGAAGCTAGTCGGTATAGAGTATGTCCTCTTTTTGTTTACAACTGCTCAGAACTGAGCTGTTTTCAAAATTGAAAGGATTTACATGACTTTTAATTTCGGCAATTGAAATTAGAGCGCGCACGGCCCGGCGAGCTCAGTCAAACGGGCGTGGTCAGGTGTGAGATGGGTGACCGCTAGTGGCAACTATTTCATGCGCATTTCCGTGCTTCGGAGGGCACGATAAGCCATAGCTCGGAAACGCGCATGGCATGGCGTGGTGGAAAACGAAGAAATTGGCGGAAGAATTTCGAAGAGCAACGCGTCTTTCGGTTTATCTTTGTCCCTTTAATCGTATCCATTAAAGGCAAAGCGAAGTTTAGATTAGTATTTCTTCGAGAGCGGTACCTAACCGTTAGTAATTAGACGTTGTAGCCCTCAATTAGAGAGGCGCTATTTGAGATTAGTGGGAATTCTCTTTATGTTGTGAATGCGGCGTGCACCACCGACTGTTGTTTTATTTATGTTACTCGTAGATTGGATTTCTGTTTTTTAGGTACCTTAGGTTGTTATTCACTTCGTTGTTTTATTTAATGGAAAGTACCTATAAAGAAACATAAGGGTTTAGTACCCGAAGGGTGCCAACGGGAACCTACCGCTGTCTGACCGTCTGTCCGTCTGGCTGTATCTCATGAACTGTGATGGCTAGACATTGGAAATTTTCACAGATGATGTATTTCTGTTGCCGCTATAACACCAAATACTAAAAAATAGAATAAAAAGCATTTTTAATTGGACTCCTATACGATAAACGTGATACGTGACGTAACGGAATCTTTTAACTTTATTTTCACCTACTTCTAAGTAGTTTTACTCTGATTTTCTTGAAAATTTGCACAGGGGCCAAGGGCCGATGATAATGCAATAATATGAAAAAAGAATCCAACTAAAAAAGTAAAAATAAATAATATAGTTTAAAAAACTAGAAAATACGCTTTTGTGAAAATACGAATAAAAAAGAAAAAGAAAATGTATTTTACTGTAAAAAAAAGCGTGGGATGCTTTTTGAGATATTGTTGGCACCATGCACCCCACGCTTTTTTTAAAGTAAAAAACATTTTCTTTTTATTTTGTACTTTTTAGTTCGTATTTTCACAAAGCGTGTTGTGTAGTTTTTTAAACTACGTTATTTATTAGATAATGGTACGAAATCCTACGTGCGCGAGTCCTACTTGCACTTGACTCTTAAAAACTGGTGTGGGGGTTCCCCAGGATTTTAAATATGAGATACGGTACCCTCAAGTAGGTATTACCTACCCTGCCTGATCGTAAAAGGCGAATAAAGGGACTTCCAGGGATGCGGGCGGCTAGATCGAACCGTCTTTACCTAACTTTATAACAACGGAGTTCCGCAAAGTAACGCCTGTTCCTATTAATCTAAACCAATATTTATATTATAAAGACGTTACTAAAAACTTTTGTAAGTAACCCAAGGTGTAAAAAATACCATAAAACATCTTTGGTCGCATGCACTGCGGAAACTATTGATGATAGAACAAAAGTATGTACAATATTAAAGAATAAAAATCAATAACTACAAAAAACTTCACGATACTATATATGTGCAACTATTATAGTTCTATCACAATAACCACTGTTTATATTTTAAAAATTGATACTTCTGTTTAAATCCATATGTTTTATCCAAATAAATCATATTGTTTTCAAGACTGTTTCAATTCATGTAGATAACTTTTAGAATTTTTCAAGTCGTATATTCCGTTCAAAAGATATTACGAATTTAAAAAGTCATAGATACAGAAAAGGCGTGGACGTAATAATATCCTATGGGTCCCATAAAACGGGTCCACGCTGGCGAAGCCGCTGGCGGAAGGCTAGTTATAATATAAAACACCAAAACATCATTATTCTTATATGGGACTTAATTTTCATATTATTCGACCCGCTTGGCGTAATGGTTACCATTCCGGACTGCCGATCAGAGGGTCCCGAGTTCAATTCCCGGCGAATTTGAATAATGAGTATAAATGTCTGTTCTCGGTCTGGGTATTTGTGTTTCTGTCTCTGTGTGTGTCCATGGTACCCACGACACAGGGTATACGTACCTTACTGTGGGGATATGAGTGTGAAACGTTATTTATTATTATTATTATTAATTTTTGTTCGCGTTAAAGTACAGTTTGGTGACTGAAGTAAATTGAAGCTTGTCGAAGGTAAATTCAATATTCATACATTCAGAATGATTTTTCTGTCAATCGTTTGTAAAGAGTATTTAATGGAGATTGAATTTTTGTATAAAAACCTGTGAATAAAATTTACGCCTATCTGATTGAAAAAACTTTGATGGAAATGCAAGTAGGTAGTGTCTATAAGTTTTTATAATTTTATTTTTGTTTGGAATTTGAATAACAACAAGCATACCGCAACCTACGTATCGCCGGCGGCGAGCATACTGACCACGTGTTGTTAAGTGGTCACAGCTACTAGTGGTTGTCTGTTTCTGCCCAATATCAAGCAAGCCCTTACTTATCAAGTTGCTATTTCTCCACGTAATTCCTGAAGGAAATGGTCACCTTAAATAAATAGGTCAATGTAAACCTAGGTTTCCACAAAAATACAATACACTTTTCATGACAAAAATACTAAAAGCACTTAATATTCGAAAATTGGCCAAGTGCGAGTCGGACTATTGCATGAAGGGTTCCGTTATTCCGTAGCATTATCTATAAAAAATCACGTTTATTGTATGGGAGTTTTTGTTATATCGACAACAGAAATACATCATCTGTGAAAATTTCAGCCCGATGACAGACGGACGGACAAACATACGGACGGAAAGCGGAGGCTTAATAATATGTTGTATGGTATGTTGACACCCTTGGTACGTAACCCTAAAAAACGAAGTAATTTCCATTTAGGAATTACGTACTCAAACTAGATAACGCAAAGTTGGCGCACTGGCGACGATATTTCCTGCGACCGTATACAAAATCTAGCAAAATCCATATACAGAATAATATGGTTTTCTTAAACAAGTATTAGTGTGATATTTAGTCACGTTAGATTCCTAACTCGTTAGAAATAAAAAGGAGTTCCTAATATATTTATTTGAAATCGCAAACCTCGGTTAACTTGTAACTGTGAGACTAATCCCAAAGTAGTGTAAACAATAAAAGATATAAAGTTCAATATGAGCTTTGAACTGTAACACCTTCGTAATTGTATTAATAACTTTATTAATATCGTGCCTGCGACGTCGAGAAATTGAGAAGTTAAAGACAATATGAGACATTAAATTCCTGTGGATAAAGTATCACTACAGCTTACTTTAATTAAAGTTTCATTTTATATTTTGACAGCCTCCGTGGCGTAGTGGGTGATGAGCCGACTGCGAAACGTGAGGTCGTGGGTTCGATTCCCACCCAGGACAAATATTTGTGTGTTGAACATGACTATTTGTTCTGTGTCTGAGTGTTAATTTATCTATTTAAGTATGTATTTACAATTATATAAGTATGTTTACCAACTTTCTGATTACCATAGTACAACTTACAAGCTCTGCTTAGTTTGGAATCAGATAGTGTTGTTGAATTGTCCAAAGATATTTATTATTATTATTTATTTATTTTAAAGCGGTGTGCTAGTAATGAAAATGTTTTTTGAAGTGAAAACTTCTTTAGCGGCGTTGTGCACTTTTTTTGGGATGGGTAAAAAATGTTAAACTCGCGTCAGGACACGTGGCCTGATCGAATATTCGTAAGACGGAGGGGTGACAGCTGATGACGGCTCGACTATCTATACTTGTAAAATTTGTTTATATCAGTATTTAAAAGGACATTGAACAAAGTGCATCTATTAATGAAAAAAGTGACGAAGAAATAGTGAAAGAAAATGAGTGAGTACTTTATAAAAATACTAGATGAAAACCTACTGAAAATACTAGATGAAAAATAATACTGATAATAAAAGCAATTCGTGCGAAATTATTCCCTTACCATTCCAAAATATCAAAAATGCACAACGTTAATGTTCAAGTTTTCACTTCTGCCGGCACTACCGGAGTGCAACCCGTTGTTTATTTTAACGGAGTATCAGGTAGCATATAGGCCTCCATAAGTGTTGTTGCAGCCCATGGACATAAACACAAACTCTTATTGAATGTCGTCCGCTGTTGCGCTGCTAATCCGGAGGTTGAGGGTCACCTGATTCTAGTCAGCTGGCAATAGGGTCTTGGACACTATGCACAAAAAATTCAAAATCCTTACCTTAAAAAGGTTGCACTAAATCACGCTTGGAAAACATTATTGTTAATTCTTTTTTATACAATGATTTTTATTACCACTGAAATCAATAATAATGAAGTCAATTGACTATATATGATAAGTGACGTCACTTATCATCTTCTCATACAAAATGTATGGGGATGTCACGTTTTGACAGCTCATTAAAAGTATCTCAATTGCCTTGGTAGCCCAAGATCGGATTGCATCTTTTCGAAACATAACAGATTTATTGCTTCTTCTCCGATGGAAATGGAACAACAAAATTTCTACAGTCTATAAAATTATTGCTTTAAAGTACTAAAATATCGCTATAATATGGAAAGTTAGGAGCCACGCATAGTACTCAGACAGTGGTCGGCTGCCAAAGTGCACAAACATGGAGGGCTTTTCTACTTTTTTATTTGCTAATCCTATGCATGGTCTGAAGTACCCATCCAAGGGTGACTTAATTGATTCGTTAAGCAGGAGTGGTCGCATTTTCACACCGAACTTTGACATGTACAAGCAAAAAGGTACCCTATGAGATTATTTATTGATTAATTTGATTATCTATATAATGTATAAACAGATGAAGATGGAACAATTTAAGAACATTTTTCCTATAATTGTGAAACGTTGAATTTCAAGCTTTACAAAAGCAATTGATTAACAAAAGTTAACAAAACTCTACATAATTCTCCTTTCTGAAAAGAAAACGAGCTGAGAGTTACAATGATTACTATTCGTTTCAACTTCAAACACATAGTAAATCATTCGGAAGCAACTTATATTTGTTCTTCTCGTAATATAACCTTCATACTTATAAAGTGTTTTAATTAAACCACAAAACAAAATGCACTTGGTTGTTTTTTCGTCGGTAATAGTTTTGTTCCCTTTTATTTAATATGTGGAAAAGGGGAGATCTCCCGCCAGGCGATGTCACTCCTTGATGCGGACCTCAAACATATATTGGCCGAAGGCTCACTTCGCACCATTTGTATATGTTGTGATTGAATAAGGAAGCGCCTTAGTAAGTAACTCCTTATTTAGGGCAATTAAATTTCCGTTTCACCAATCGATGTATGTATAATAGGTCAGTCCTATGTTACGAGTAGCCTAGGATTGTGACAGTAGTCCATGGATTTGTTCGTCAATCTATTTAATTTGAGCGACTGTCACATGTGTCAGTTTAAGGGCACCTAAGCGCCATCCCAAATCGGTGTCGTAACTTTAGGCCTTTTTATGCCTAACGTCGTTAGTCGTGACTTAAGGGTTAGTGAAACGTGTTTTTCCTCTAGTTGCCTTAATATTTAGGCACCTGATTTAGGCGTATCCTATGGTTAGCGAAAATGGGTGTAGGAAAATTTGATAGAGTGAGTGAGGATACGTTTTCTAATTAGCTAGTTCAGTATGACATAAGTGACGTACATATGTATGTGTTCTATTGTTTTCGATATTCGCAGCTTGTGTCGTCATGCGTGGTCAGTATTTCATGTGAAACACGTGGTCACGTTACTGTAGGTATCGCACCTCTACAAATTTACACAATCATAATTTTACAGATTCAAATTAGATCAATTTGCTTGTTAGTGAACTTTCCACTTTAATGTTACGCGTCGGCGTGAAAAGCTCTTCATAATAATTATGGTCGTTAGCGATTGCAACGCATTCGATGCTCACCGTTGGAGTGGTTTCAAGTGATGTTTAATTATTGTGACAATAATTTACGCTTTTATATTGTTTTATTTTATTTGAATGGATTGATGGAGCAAACGAGCATGAGGCTACGTTAGATGGTCCCCGCAGCCCATCGACATCTACACACCTCAAGCAAGTCTTGCTTGTGGTCGTACGCAGTTGCAATCTGAAGACTGATGGTCGCCTCATGTAAGTCTGGCCGGCCTTTCAATCAAAACACAATGGCTTCACCTGAAGCTTACTCCACCACGCTGCTCCAATGCGGGTTGGTGGAGACGCGGGCTAGGGGCCAACCCACTGTCAGATGTTTTCAAATCGCCCATAAGGTCCCGACAAGTTTTAACTACTATTATCTATCGATAACAACCGGGACCGACGGCTTAACGTACCGAAGCACAGAAACGCGCATGAATTTTTTTGCCACTAGCAGTCACCCATCTCACACCCGACCATGCACGTTTGGCTTAACTACTAAGATCGCTTAAGTTCTACCGCCTACTAGCCGCCTGGTCATGCGCGTTTCTACCACATACCTATGTATGATAATTTGGTTTGAGGCTATTCATAACATTTTATTAATCACATGACATGGTAAGGGATAGCTAGAGTTCAAGCTTGAGTATTACTTGAGGCCATTTGTGCCTCCAGAGACTGATTAACGGCAACCGCACCTTCCTACAGGAACTCAATGAATTTGCTTCATAAGACGTGCAGGAGTGGCACTTCCCAACCTTACAATCTCATTCACCTCTCCATCTTTGCGCCGTATTGCTTGCTCACTGATGAGGGTCGTGACCATCACCTAGTATTATCTTGTGTATGATGGTGCGCCACTTCTGTTCTCAGCGGTTTTTAAAGCCTCATGGATGGTAGAGGCAAGTGCAGTGCGGATTTGGTCAGACCAACGTATTGGGCTTCTTCCACGTGGGCTCTTTCCTTCGATCTTACCATTGATCATAAGTTTCTCTAGTGTGTCATTAAAAGAAAAGAAAAGAAAAAAATATTAATTTCATATTAGGAATACAAAATATTCGCTTAATGAATGTCATTTTTTCCCGATCATCGCCTTTAGGTGCCCGTTTGGGCTAGATGTTGAGCTGAGAGAAAAAAGGCGGCGGAAAAAAATCCCAGTAGCACTCTATTAAAAAAATACATTATATATTTGAGATAACAGAATGGCTATGGGTTGATAATGGGCACATTTGACAGCTGATCGTGTGAGACACTATCAACCCACTTTCACCTGCTCACAGATGCGAGTTATTACTAAAACTAATAACTTCTTTACTCAAGAATTCTCTATAGGTAAATAGAGGAAAGCCTTATTTTTATATACGGATGAGTAGACAGCGAGTTTGATTAAAAATGCCCCAATATTAATTACTCCTTTACTTTCTCTGTAAATAATCTTAATAGAGGAAGCACTTTTTGAAAGTCAAATGTACATAGAGCTATTATTCACTTATGAAAACAGATGTTTTTAGGTCAGATTTTTTTTGTATATTACTATTCGCATACTATACTGTGAATAAAAAAACCTCTATAACGTACACTCAAATATGAAAAAAAAAAACTGCTTCGAACTTGACTTCAGATACCTACAGGTAGGTTACTTCCGAAAGAATTAAACATTAGCAAAGGCTCTCTCCGCCTAAAATTCTACTTTCGCAGTAATTATGAACAGAAATTCGTTTCGAGATGCGTTTCCCAAAACTTGTGAATGTTTTCTGTATGTGTTTGCTTATACATATACCATCTGTATGATGTTGACTGCGAGCTGCGTAAACTGAATATCAAAGTACCAATTTGCGCAGCAAACCGTGATAATCCGTAGAGCATGATGTGCAGCCAGTATAATATTTTATGTATGTACTCGGTTTTTCATATTAATTTTCATTTTCAATATAATGCTATACGAGTAATAACGCTTTAAAAATAAATTTAAAATGCAAAAAAGCAACACTTTTTTTTCATTTTTACGAAGTTATTCTTCAAAC
Organism: Pyrgus malvae; assembly: GCA_911387765.1. Taxonomy (NCBI): domain Eukaryota; kingdom Metazoa; phylum Arthropoda; class Insecta; order Lepidoptera; family Hesperiidae; genus Pyrgus; species Pyrgus malvae. The sequence continues at coordinate 26,322,604 of OU426950.1, read as the reverse complement.
ACTGGTAACACAGACTAGTAAGTATGATTACTCTATATTAATGACGACCCGCGTGGCGCATACCGGACTGCCGATCGGCGGTTTCCGGGTTCGATTCCCGGCGAGTCTCAACGGCGAATTTCAATGATGTGTTTAAATTTTTGCTCTTGCTCTGGGTGTTTGTGTTTCGGTCTTTGTATATGGCCACGGCACCCACGACACAGGGTATACTTACCCTACTGTGGGGCTATGAGTGAGTGTAAAACGTTAATTTAATCTTAAGTTTTAATTGTAAAATTTTAATCTTAAGGTTTAAAATGAAGCTTGAAAAAAACACTTCGTTTTCATTTTGACAAAGTTAATCATCAAGAAATGAGGGACTGGGAAATGAGAAAAAGAAAGTTTTTCGGTCGTAAAACAAAAAAAAAATATTTACTTTACAATCCGTGGTGATCAGTAAAGCATGAGCCAGTATTATTACTATTAATATTTTGAGTATGTACGAGACGTTGGAACTGGTTAAGCGACGTGATGTCGGAACTTTTGAAGTAAGTGCCTTGTATGTCGGTATTTAAAGCTTCGTGAACTGGTTTTGAAAAGTTATTTTGGCATAAAACGCGCGAGGGAGTCGAATGCTGCAGTCATTAGGGGTCGGAAGCTTTCAACTCGTTGAAACGGGCGGTGGTAGTTGTTGTGGCGTGTAGATGATAATATGAAATTTTATGTGCGCTTCCGTGCTTCGAAGGACACGTTAAATATTTATTTATTTATTATTTAAAACTATATTACACCACTTGACAAAATGGTATAAAAGGCGGACTTAATGCTAAAAGCATTCTCTGCCAGTTTACCTTTGGGCGGAACCGAGATTATTGTAGGCGGCATAACACTCTTCATAAGAACAATAAAATATGAATACATAACAAAATATTATAAATAATATGATACAAACACACACACAACGTGTAATAAGGCTACTTATTTTCTGAATATGTGTATATATTATATTCTTTATCCTTATATGTGTATATTCAGAAAATAAGGCTACATAACAAGAATTATTTATGTGATTAAACTAAAATAGTGAGCTGTGACACGAGTTTTGAAAGATTGTTTGAGTGAGGTTTTCCTTAGGTCGTCCGGGAGAGCATTCCAAAGCCGAGCAGCATGAACAACATAGGAGTTAGATAATTGGCCGTATCTAAAACTACGTTGCTAAAAGTTATTTTATCATGAAACGCGTGAGGTCCCCTCTCGCCTCCTTACTTAACCGACGTTTTTTCTCTAATGATGCTTTTTTCATTCTTAATTGCTGGTGATATTCATTATAGTCTGTAATTATTGTGGCTATGATTTAAAAAATAATCATACAGAATAAAAAACATACATCCTGGCTGCAACCCTTTTTGCGTCCCACTGCCAGGCACAGGTCTCCTTATTATTGGGGAGGCCTCGAGCTTACTCCACCACGCTGCTCCAATGCGGGTTGATGGAGATGCGGGTTAGTAGCCAACCCGCTGACGGATGTTTTCTAACCGCCCATAGGGCCTCCGACAAGGTTTAACGTCTGTTATCTATCGAGAACAACCGGGACCGACGGCTTAACGTGCCCTCCGAAGCACGGAAACACGCATGAAATTTTTTGCCACTAACAGTCACCCATCTCACACCCGACCGCGCCCGTTTGGCTCAGTTGCATAGATCGTTTGTGTTCTACGCTAATCGCCGGGCCATGCCGGGTTTCTCCGGCAGAGGAGGTTTCTCCCCATTTTTGAGAAGGCCTGGAGCTTACTCCATCACGCTGCTCCAATGCGGGTTGGTGGAGGAACATCCATCTACTGAAATAAACTTTAATTCTGAGTGTTTATGAAGGTGTTTTGGATATGGATAAGGTGTCATGGATATGTTGACTATCTAAACTAAATATAAAGTTCTTGCATAGCAAACCATGATTTTCAAGTTTTAAGTACGTTGTGTGTCGTATTCAAAGCTACGTGAAATGGCTGCGGAAAATAATTTTGGCATGAAACGCGTCGGGAGCGATTAAGGAGTGCGGCTTTTAAACACTTCATTATTTTAATTCCTTCTTAACTGCTCGTCTGGTTTAGTGTAGAATGTATCTGTAGTTAAGTATAAGCTCCTTCTTATATTTTTTTAAAATGAGACTACCATACATATTTTTACACTATTTCTTTTGTTTTCTTTCTCTATCTTTTTTTTCTCTTTCTAAACAATTTCTTAGCTTTTCCTTTATTTCTCATAAACGAAGCCTTTTTTTTGTTTTCGTGGGGGAAACCTTCAAAAGGTACCCGGCACCTTGGGAGAGGGTACCGGGTTTTGTGGGATTTGACCGCACTAAAACCGCCTCGGTGGCTGCCACTGCGCGACGTCCCAGAACGGGCCCATCTTCGGTAGAGCATATTATTATGTGCTTTCCTGCACCTTCCGATGCTCACAGCGACATGTGGCCACGCACACATCGCCGCCCTTCCCGGGGCTGCTGGACGGATCGAGCTCCCACTCACACCGTTCACAACCCCGGAAGCCCCCTTTTAGTCACCTCTTACAATCAGGCAGGGGATACCGTAGCTCTATTCTTAATCCCGAAGCTACAGGGACTCATAAACGAAGCCTACCACCCATTTTCACCTTCACCCAGGGTCGACTGGAAGAAAATGCCAAAAGGCATTAAGTTAAGCCCTTTGTAACCCCTTACTTTGCATTTAAAATATCAGTAGGTATGGATTCTTTGCTGAATGCCGCTTGATATTATGTAACTAGTGGTGTTACTTTAAGCGGTGGTGGAGTTAATGTTCTGGAGTAGCGTAATGCGCGTTATCCGCTTAACCTGTTTGACAATAAACGAGAAAACGTCGCCGCCAACATTACACGTCCGGGCTTGGGAGCTCGAACAATAAGTCGACTTCTCTTAATCTTCTGCTTTAATACAACAAAACAAGATTTGATGACTGCTTTTTATCGGTAAGCATTGGGATGGCTTAACGCACAAAGTCCAGGAACTATGTATTCAATTAGCCACTAACCACCACCATCTCACACCTGTTCGTTTCGCGTAGCTGCGTAAATAGCTTGCATTCTATATTATGTTATAAAAAAATGTTTGGTAGGTGGTAGAACTATTATGGTTCGCCCGGGGAAGTACCACCGCTGCACCCACTTCTGCCGTGAACCAATTCTATTGTGTTTCGGTGGAAAGGTGCAGTTGCCGGCCACAATTACATGAGGCGGCCACCAGCCTCCGGAGTAACAGCGCAACTGCTTACGATCTCAGACAAGACTTACCTATACTTGCTTGAGGTTGTATGTTGATGTCCATGGGCTGCAGCGACCACTTAACACCATGTGGCCTGCATGCTCGTCTGCTACTCCATTCAAATAATAAAAAAAAGAAATTCTAGTACGTACAGATTTCCCAACTAATTAATACACTATAAGATCGCTACAGAATTAATGGAATTAAACCGAACTGTTTTCGTCGTGTTGACGTTTTGCGGTGGCATACTACCATCCACACTAAACAAACTACAAATAACATCGTGAGCGCGATCCAGAAACTAACACAGAGTTATGTAGTTTGAGTTCACAGAGCATAGAAAAACAACTTGAGTTATTCAAAAGAATGAAAAGAATAATGTCATGAGCCATTTCACTGTCAAGAGAATGTCCATGGGCTGCAGAGACCACCTAAAACCACGTGGTCAGGATGCTCGTCTGCTAAGCTATTTTAAATAAAAACCAGCAAAGTGCGAGTCGGACTCGCGCACCACCAAGGGTTCCGTAAAATATTTTTTTATATGATGTAACATTTACGGTTTTTGCAATTTTTCCTTTATTTGTGCTATAAGACGTGCTTCGTACCAAATTTCAAGATTATGAATTTACGGGAAGCACCCTGTAGGTTTTGATTTCCTTGCGAGTGTCGTAAAATTTACGGCATAAACGGCTTAGAAGTTTAGTTAGAATTTTTTCACAGCTACAAGGGACAGTTGACCTGAGTATTTGATATAAATTCCAGCTTGATACCCTCACGCGTTCCTAAAAAAAGGGTCTTGACAGACAGGTAGATCGACGGAAAATAAAGTACTGGTTCCGTTTTTCTGTTCGAGGTAGAGAATCCTAAAAATAGGGCATGTTGCTCAAAGGTACTCCACATTTTTTTTGTAATTTGTCATCTTCCTTGTAAGTAAAACATAATTGGCATTAACGTTTGTAAACATTTATCCTTAATTAAAAAATGTAGAACGAGCGCACTGCGCCGCTTTTGATATTTCATTTTCCCGGTACTGTTCCTCCCGGGGCGCAGATTACACTGGGTATTTTTACATTGGGCTGGGTATTTTTACGAAATCAACGTCAAAAGGAGACAAGGTTGAAATTAGACCCGATGAGTGTTATTCCCGTTTTAGGTAATCAATTTGTGATCCTTTTAGATAGTGTTGTAAAACATGAAATCATGTTAAGTATTTCTTAACTTCCGTGTAGTTTATTTATTAATGATAGAAACTTCCAAAAAGTCAAAATATCGTAATTACATATGTATATGACTAAAAAAGTTGCACTTAACCATGCTTGGAAAGCAGGAAAGTTTATACCTTTTTATACGTGATCTTTATTGCTTTTTATATTAATAAAAACATAGTCATTACAAATTACAAATGATTCGTGACGTAACGAATAATTTTCTTATACAAAAAAAAATGAGATCACGTTTTGACAGCTGATTAAAAGTATCTAAATTGATTTGGTAGTCCAGTACCGGTATAAAAAGTTGTTGGTAGTGTCCGACCGAATGTTCGGTTTCGTTTTCGGTTGAGTTTTGTCAAAAACACGAGTCTCGGTTTAGTTTCGTCTTCGGCGGCAAACTTGCCGAAAATACTACCGAAACCGAATGTGCATTCGGGAGTTTTCGCGCTGTGATTGCTCATTTTTGGCGCGTTGAATGAATGAATGGATCCCATCAGAGCCAATGTCGTGATTCGCTTGTTTGCAGTTCGTTTTGTTTTGTGGTGGCGAGTTTTCGAGTGATTTATTTTGAATTTGGTAAGTTTTATCTCGTTTTATGACGTTATAACGGAAGTAAACATCAAAAAATATTCAATATGACTGATAAAAGTATAATCAAGTTTAATCTAACCTATAAATATTTTTTTTGATTCGCTTTACTCTTTCGCAAATGCTGTATGTAAACAAACATTAGTTAGGTAGTTAATAATGACTATAGTGCATTTTATAGTGATAATGTTATGGATTCAGAGTTTCAAAGTTCATTTTAGTATTTATTACCAAGGTATCCAAGTGACAAGTACAATAGATACTAACTTACGTACTACCATTTATTTCTTAAATATAGGTTCCTATGTTAAATATTATTAATGAAAATGTCGAAGACTCCTTATCTATGTAAAGAGAAAACAATAAAGACGGACTGATTATTGTAACTTTTATCTTTATTTTTCCCTCGAAGTATGATCCTTGTAAAGAAGTTTCGATTTCGGTTTCGGCCCAAACAGAGACCGTTGCCGAAATTCGTTTTCGGTTTCGGTCGTAAAACTAGTTTCGGTCGGACACTTGTTGTTGGAGAACAAAGTATTGTGTGTGACATGTTATATGATCAGTAAAGATTTTAAATTTCTTTAATTTTAAATTAAAGAGCTGTAAGCTTACGTAAGAGCATATTAAAAACTTTGGTTACAATTTTTTTTTCTAAAGTTGTGTTAATATATTCAGCCAACAAATTATTACAAATTTAGTAACAATCCATCACGTGTGCTTAAAATCTTTTTAATTCTATTTTTTTCTTTAAAAAATTGAAATTGAAAATTTAAAAACTTTTAAATTGAATTTTGACATTGTGATAAATGCCGATCACATAGTGTGATGTCAAAATACGCTACGTACATATTTGCTACGAATTTAGCGCAGCTACGAGTGTCGTCGTAGTCATTTATATAATCTTTGTTATTAATGCTTCTTTATGACTACATTTTGTTTGTATTCTATATATTCTAGCCCTAATGTTCCCCCTCCAATAATGAAAAGGTGATAAAAAGAGGATCAGAGTTCTTATGTACCTTTTTAATACGCTTTTATTAGCTTGACCTGTATGTATGTATGTATGTATTTATGTATGTATGTATGATTGAAATGAATGAAATAGTTTATTAACATCCTGGGTAATAATATACACTTGATGTTTGTCATTGTTGTACGGCCATCAGCTGACCGTCATCCGCTTTGGGTGCGCTAAGGCATATATGGGCTAGGAGAAAAAAGCGGGCGGAAAAAAACTCCAGCCCTGTGTATGTAACGGAATCTTTTAACTTCATTTTCACTTATTTCTAGGAGTCTGATTAATTTGAAAATTTGCACAGGGGTCAAGAGCCGATGACAATGCAATAATATGAGAATAAAAATCTAACTAAAAAATTAAAAATTAATAATGTAGTTTAAAAACTAAAAAACATGCTTTTGTGAAAATACGAACTAAAAAGTTTTTTTACTTTTTAGTTCGTATTTCGTAAGCATGAGATAGTTTTATGAAAATACGAACTAAAAAGTAACAAATAAGAAGAAAATGTATTTTACTGTAAAAAAAGCGTGGGGTAGTTTTTAAGATACTATTGACACCATGCACCCCACGCTTTTATTTACAGTAAATACATTAAATACATTTACTTACTTCTTATTTTTTACTTTTTAGTTCGTATTTTCATAAAACTATCTCCCACTAACGTTCAATAAATCTTCGCATGATTCACTGACAGCTGGAAGGTGTACCTTTTAGATGTCAGCTTTCCACTGGAACACAATAAAATAGATTATTGGAACACAATAAATAGAACGGCAGAAGTTGTTCTTCTCCGGGCGATCCATAAAAGTCATCCACCTACATTATTCACTTCATGATAATTATCCCTTAACACTGTTAAAACTGTGAGGCACATGGGGTAATAAAATGAAATTCTATAGAGCGTGTTCCTGCCAATACCAAAGTTACTTAGCTGTTATCTACGGCAATGAAAGTTAACGAACGCTCGTCGACATTCGACATCGCTTTTTAATGCCGCGCCCAATAATCTGTACGTGCCCAGCCTGCTCAAACTCGCTAAACGTTCAGACCCCAACACAGAACTGTTAATGTTGCGCGGATGTATGTAGAAATTGTTTGGTTTCGTAGTAATTTAATTGTAATGATTTGACAATATTTTATATGTATTTTGTTATTAATTTAATAATAGTATTTCATATTTAATATTTATTTTGTCTGTGGCAGTATAGTTTAGATTCGTTCTACTACGTTAGCGCCATCGATAACAAAATAAATAATGACGCGTTTTTTGAAAATGGAACGGTATTGAAAAATAATGTTGTAGTGAGCGCGAAGATAAGTTGGTTATTGACATGTTATTGACGATTTAAAATTGATATACATACTTCAACTCAGTTGTGCGCGCGGCGCTATGTGTGCGTGGGCTAGTAATTATGCAGCTTTAATTTGTGTGACAGTGACGCGGCCGTGATTTTCCGAACAACTTCACTGTACCTCTTGTCACGCACACAAAGTCACTGTGTATATACAGGTTTACCCACACATAGCGCCGCGCGCACAACTGAGTTGAAGTATCTATATTGAAATATTGTAATTATTGAAACTCAATTATATTGTCGTTGTCATCAAGAGTAAAATACTAAATCATAATTAATCTAGCAAAATAATATTAAAATGGTCGCAAGAGCTACTATAGTGGAACTGAAATCATTGTACATTTACCAAGCCAGAAGCGTGATTTTGTAAGAAATTGTGTGTATGCATTAAGCAGACTTTTAAATTATTTGGTATTTGGTAAAGAGTTTCTTTAATAAGTAAATATAAAGTTTTATGTAGACTGTATGCATAAAAGGGCCTTTGCACTTTAGTTTTGTTCGTCCATAATAATATGTAGTTAATAATATTTTATGCTAATTTTGCTTAGGAGTGCAATTAAAATTAGCGTCTTACATCATTCTACATTAATTTCTATTTAACTAAAAGTGGCCAAGTGCGAGTCGGACTCGCCCATGAAGGGTTCCGTAGTAGCAAGCATGATTATTTTTCGTCAGCAAAAATAACTTTGTTTTTCATAGCATAACATAATAATATATTTATGATAGATCTTTCATTAACTTTGAGAAAAAATGATTTTTGGAACCTCAATGTCATTTTAAAAGACCTATCTATAGACACCCTACACGAATAGGTTTGTTGAAAAAAATTTTTTTGTTTGAATTTCATGTATGGAGAGCCCCCCGTTATTAATATATTTTTTTGTATAAAAATCGTAAAGCGGTTCAGAGATTATATCTACCTACCAAGTTTCAACTTTGAAGTTCTAATAGTTTTGGAATGAAGTGGCTGTGACATACGGACGGACAGACAGACAGACATGACGATTCTATAAGGGTTTCGTTTTTTTGCCATTTTGGCTACGGAACCCTAAAAACAGACACTTAAAGCTGTCCGATAAGTGCCTACAAAAATTAGTTTAAGTATTTGTACCTAAGTAATAAATCAGTATTGTCAGATCCGAATCCATACACAAACCCAAAATCCCACAGCTCATATATCTTATGTACGTTGTATCAGTTACAGCATACCATTTGCGACAAGGACGGTTGTTTCAAACAGTAATTGATGGCCGCGTCGCTTCGCTTCTGCGAATGATTGCATCTACAATCACTCAGCCTCGTTTGTACATTCTTGTCTGACAGTTGTGACTAGGGTTACCAACTTCTTTTACACGAATTAAAGTATACTTAGGTCTGAGAAGTAAAATAAACAGTATTATTTTTTTATTTTAATTTGATTGGAGTAACAGACGAGCATGCAGGCCACGTGGTATTAAGTGGTCGCTGCAGCCTATGGACATCTATATACAACCTCAAGCAAGCATAGGTAAGTCTGGTCTGAGGTCGTATGCAGTTGCGCTGCTACTCCGGAGGCTCATAGTTGCCTCATGTAAGTGTGGCCGGCAACTCACCTTTCCACCGAAACACAATAGAATTGGTTCACAACAGAAGTGGGTGCAGCAGTGGTACTTCCCCGGGCGAACGATAATAAATCTACCACCTATATTTTTTACATATTTTTAGTGCTTCTCGCACTACTTATCAATTTAGTCATTTTTAAAAGCTTCATCAAAAAACTATCTTATCTAATCATAAAACTATAATTAAAATAAATAAGTAGCTAAGTTTTTATTAAATTAATTGAAGCTAAAATTAGGTAGTATTTGACAGATTCGTTCAGAAACGCTCGATTGTGTCTGCGCTGCACTAACTTTGTGTTCGTCCGAGATGTTGATACTGAAAACAGTATTTTGTATACTTTATTTTTGTTCAACATTAAAAAGTATAATGTAGTGACAAACAATATAATACTGTATTTAACAGTATGGTTGGCAACCCTAGTTGTGACGTACACGTTTTAGAAACGCTCTTTTAGTAACTCAGCTGTATTCATCAAATATAAATACATACTACCTACGTTGAATCCAATTAATATGAAATTTAAGGTAGTCGGAATAAGATATCTTCGTGAGTAAATTGGGACCAAAGATTGATATGTTAAGAAGTATGATAACAGCAAAGGACTCGAGCGCAGTCAGGCCTGAGATGGATGACCGTTTGTGGCAAATTTCATTTTGAAAGCGTGCTTCGGACGTGTAACGGATTACGAAACCGAATACAATTGCTTTCTATAATTCTTTATTTCCATTTTCTCTACATCTTTATTACTACAAGAATATTATCGTTCTTATGAGATATGTAAGAAATTCACGTTCCACAATAATGAAGAGCAGAGAAGTACCTATTTTTATCGGTTTAGGGTTGAGTCACATTGATCGACGCCTTTCACTTTCTGCCGATTGAATACGAATACACTAATACCATTATGTCCATCGCCAGCTTACGGAGCAGTTCGCATCCGTACGCAGCTCTACGGTGGCGTTCATATTCGTACGCAACAGTACGGAGGCGTTCGCTTTCGTACGCAGCCGTGAGATGCTGCACGTATGCAAGCGGATCTTCACAAACAGCATGGACACGTTTCATATTGTTGTTGCCACGATGGATTGTTCAATTGTCAAAGTCGTCATTTCAAGAAGTGCAAAATTTTCGAAGATGTTCATGGACCATTATCCATGACCACTATGGAGAAATACAGGAAGTACGGTATATTTTTCAGCCGTCGACGACTGACCGTGTTTCGTACTAGTCTGTCACCAGAGGCTTTGCGCTCTTTTTGTATGGACAAATCGTCGAACGCCGTCGATCAATGTGACTTGACTCTCAATCGAACCGGACGGTAATAACGAAAAAAGATGCGAGATAGCTTATACTTCGGCGGAGTTTATCCTGAACTCTACTTCTCCACTCTTTCTTAATTATTATATTTTGAACATCAACAAAAAAATTAACACATAATGGAGAATATACGTGGTCGATTTTTTAGCCACTAGCGGTCACCCATCTTACACCCGACCTCGCCCGTTTGGCTCAGTTGCAAAGATCGTTTGCGCTCTACGCTAACCGCCGGGCCATGCGCGTTTCGAGCCTTTATAGTTTTCGTATGATGGAGCCATTTCGAAGAACAAAAACCGTGATCGAATAAACCGCCTGCATAACGCTGTGCAGGAGCTCGTGTCGAGGCCCCAGGGACCGGTACGAGGGCTCAATATCAATGGCGCATTCATTGGGCAGTTGAAGAAGTCTTATGTGTTTACAGCTTTATGAACTTGAATGATAAATTTGCTCTTATTAACACGCTTTTATTAACTTGACCTGTATGTATGTAAGTATGTATGTATGTATGTATGTAATGGAATCTTTGAACTTCATTTTCACTTACTTCTAGGAGTCTGATTAACTTGAAAATTTGCACAGGGGTCAAGGGTCGATGACAATACAATAATCTCATAACTTTATATTAAAGTCGTAACTAGGATCATCAGGATAAAATAAAATATACGACGGCCGGCTGATAAATTCGTGGCCTAATGTACTTAATGAAACAAATATAAAGTTTTATATTTTTAACACGTCTAAGTGTCTGATTAACTTGAAAATTTACACAGGGTGACCCTTAGGGCCTATAACAATGCAATAATGAGAATAAAAATCCTACTAAAAAATTAAAAATAAATAATGTAGTTTAAAAAACTAAAAAACACGCTTTCGTGAAGATACGAACTAAAAACTAAAAAAATAAGGAGAAAATGTATTGTACTGTACAAAAAAGCGTGGGGTGGTTTTTAATATACTATTGACACCATGCACCCCACGCTTTTTTGTACAGTAAAATACATTTTCTCCTTATTTTTTTAGTTTTTAGTTCGTATCTTCACAAAAGCGTGTTTTTTAGTTTTTTAAACTACATTATTTATTTTACAGTTTTTGTTCCTACACGAAATCAGAGGATATTCTTTACGCACAATTTAAATAATCCAAGTACATGTTCTAATTTCATTATGTTCCATCCAATACAGGTTTTCTTCAGAGAGGAGCAACTGCGTAAGAACGTTCTTAAATCATTTTTTTCAACCTTTTTTATGTCCTACTGCTGGGCATAGGTCTGCTGTCAGACTATAGAGGTATTAAGGCCACAGTCCACCATGCGTTTCAAGTGCGGATTGGTGGACACATCATTATCATCAGACGACGGTTCGATTCCCGGCGAGGTAGAAATTTGAATGATGAGTTTATATTTCTGAACTCGATTTGGGTGTTTGTGTTTCTGTCTTTGTGTGTTCATGGTACACACGACACAGCGAGTATCTACTCTACTGTGGGATTATGGGTGTGAAACGTTATTTATTATTATTATTATCATACCTACATCATAATTAATTAAATTTCACAATATTTTCTCCCGTAAAACAGCGATAAATATGCACTTAAAAAATATTGTCAGAGGTATGCGCCGTGGGTTTGAACTATAAAATAATAGGTATCTTTGTGTCGGATACCGCGGCTTTACCCGCTCGGCCAGCGCTACTCTTAATGATTGCTCTTGATTCATTACTCATTGTTTAAATATGCAAGCTCGTTTCAATAGATCTGCCGCAATGGAGTCTTATTTTAGATTATCGCTCATTAATATTACCTCCAAGGTAATTAATCTTCATTATTGTGAGGTAGACTCGTCAATTCGTATAAAAGCTAAGTATTTTAAACAAATTTATTCAATTCAATGTAATAAAATCTATACTAATATATAAAGCTGAAGAGTTTGTTTGTTTGAACGCGCTAATCTCAGGAACTACTGGTTCGAATTGAAAAATTACTTTTGTGTTGGATAGTCCATTTATCGAGGAAGGCTTAAGTCTATATAATGTTACGCTGCGACCAACAGGAGCGAAGCATCAGTGAAAAATGTTGCAAAAACGGGGAAAAACTGAAAAGTTCATTTGTTTGAACGCGCTAATCTCAGCAACTACTGGTTCGAATTGAAAAATATATTTTGTGTTGAATATAACATCATGCTATGACTAATAACAAAGTCCACGCGGACGAAATCGCGGGCGGCCGCTAGTACAAAATAATTGCACAGAGGCCTTAGTGTAAGTGTGCACACGAGAAAACGTTACTATCGCGTTTGCGTTAAGAATTTAATTATCGACCTTATTCCTTTCAAATTAAGATCTATATGTCCAATTTTAACTCTGACGCAGTAGTAACGTTTGTGCGTTTACAAACTCACACTAAGGGCTCAGGTCCTGGTAATAACGCAAACCGTTTTCGCCTGTCCAAAACAGAAAAACGAGAATGACAAGACTTTAATATTCTTCTAATTACAGACTCCGGAGAGACGTCGATATAGCTTCCTTATATTCCCATTTCCAAATTTATAAGCTCAACAAGTTGTTTATTATACGTGGTGTAAAAGGATCAGTAAAATTTTATGTAAAAATTGAAAACAGAGGTAAAAGGCGCAAGTAGGGTCATTATAGCTGCCCCTTCGGGAAATGAAGCGGGATTTTTTTTAAATTTCTTTTTCGTAATCCGAGTAAGTTGCAAATCAGTAAATTTATTAAATAAATGTCATTAATCATATATACTCAGTATTGTTGTAAGGCTTTTATTTGTTGAACATAATGTACCTTAAAAATACCTTGACTTTTAAATAAAAGTTTTGTTTAAAAAAGTTTTCTGTGTATTTTTTTATTTTTATTTTATTTTATTCTGGACACAGACAGTCATTTGATACAACTAAATCTATGATAACATAAACATGTGTGTTGTAGACTTTGAGTGCCAATAAAATATTTATGCATGTACAATAACTCATCTACAGAAGGACAGCTTAGCTAATACATATGTACGTTGTAATACAAATTGCATTGAAACTATGTGAAGAAAAATGTTATACAATAGTATTTTTATATTTATAGTAGTGTGTCAGATTGTTTTAAATAATATTTCAATCAAATTTTATTCTGTTATTTTTTAAATTTCCCTGTATACTTGTTCATTTGGCTATAACCCTTTTAAATACTTTCACTTTTTTGTTACTTGTTCATTTAATATTACGTAAATTATGCAAAACAATATTTTCTTAAATTTTCTATTCATCGCTTCATAAATTCTCTGAGACTTTGTACTCCAAATACAGATATGTTCACAGATACGACCTTTTCAACTTAAAAGGGGAACAATGCGTTTAGCTCATTAATCAACGTCACGCCTTACACAACGAGAATGACCGATTTCCTCGAGATAGAGTGCTCTGTAGTAAAAACTCTGACATAAAGAATGCTGCGGACAAAAAAGGATATATAAATTAATTTATTCATAATACGCTTTCAGAGGAAAATAAATGAAGTTAAAATAACAGATCCGTATTGTGAAATTTATATAAAATAAGAGCAGCAGCGTGGGCCGAGCTGTAAAACCTGCGGTCTCCGACACGGAAATATCGGGTTCAAACCTAATTGAAATGAAATGAAATGAGATGAAATGAAATGAAAGGAAATGAAAGGGAAGGAAAGGAAAGGAAAGGAAAGGAAAGGAAATAAAGGAAAGGAAAGGAAAGGAAAGGAAAGGAAAGGAAAGGAAAGGAAAGGAAAGGAAAGGAAAGGAAAGGAAAGGAAAGGAAAGGAAAGGAAAGGAAAGGAAAGGAAAGGAAATGGAATGAAATGAAATGAAATGAAATGAAATGAAATGAAATGAAATGAAATGAAATGAAATGAAATGAAATGAAATGAAATGAAATGAAATGAAATGAAATGAAATGAAATGAGATGAGATGAGATGAGATGAGATGAGATGAGATGAGATGAAATGAAATGAAATAAACCAGAAAAGAGCACTGCGCTCCCCATCAACAAAATCTCAACGTTTAATTTTAGTACCGATTCTACGACCTACGATTACGATTCTTCGATCGAGTAGTCCGATTTGATAATTCGATGAGACATATTTTTTACCAAATATAATTTATAAACATATATGCCTATGATAACTTGACTATCGAAAAGTGTTCATAGCTATTTTTAATTTAATTAATTTTAATCAATTTTCTTTCATATCACCTTCACTCTTGTAATAACCGAACGAGTGAATGTCTTCACCGGCTCTTAGACCAAGACGGAGGGGTGACAGCTGATGACGGCTCGACTGTCTATACTTTTTTATATCTTTATGTATATGTTGTTATATATTTTTATGTTTAAGAATTTTGCGTTAAGCTACGGACCCTTTATAATATTACGCATTATAAAGGGTGATGTACGATGACGCTTTGTTAAGAGCAGACAGGAAAATATTGAAGCGCCGCAGTCGTAATGCAAAAGGTTCTGCTTGGCCGCGTGAGAAACGACAGTTGGGAGACGCGCAGGTATTGTTTTGTATTCGTAGATCCACTTTATTATTTCGTGTATTTTACTTGTGTTTATTTAGACGAAATATTATTTTCGACGAACCTTTATTGTCTTACGATATTGAAGTATTTATTTGTTTCTTTTTTTTTGCAAATTTCTTAAACTAGAAGTTTAAAAGAATTAAATTTTGAATTGTATGGTAGGCTTTAGTAATGGAAAAGTAAGTAAGGGGAAGTACCACCGCTGCACCCACTTCTGCCGTGAACCAATTCTATTGTGTTTCGGTGGAAAGCTGCAGTTGCCGGCCACACTTACATGAGCGACCACCAGCCTCCGGAGTAGCAGCGCAACTGCATGCGACCTCAGACAAGACTTACCTATGCTTGCTTGAGGTTGTATGTAGATGTCCATGGGCTGCAGCGACCACTTAACACCACGTGGCCTGCATGCTCGTCTGCTATTCCATTCAAATAAAAAAAAGGAAGTAAAAGTATTTTATCTATCCTTGGAAGCATATATTGGTATGTATATTGGTTTGGAAAATATTAATTTAAATTAAAACCTGAACAACTGAAATTCATTAAAATAAAATACTACACAATTTTAATATAGTGCAAAGTATCAACTTATTCCTACAAATTGATTTTTACCTTTAAACTTTTAAACCATGGAGGTATAACAAGTTTAAACTCAATAGTGATAGGTATTTAGTATAATATTAGGGTAACATAGTTAGCCACTTAGAGGAATTAACCACAACTTCGTGGTCGGACGGGTACCTTGATCGATAAGGATTATCTCTGGGTAGAGCTGTGTTAAGGCAAATAATTTAATGTTATTACTTAGTTCATTGTTGGTATTGCAAAGCAGATTCAACGAAAATTAAAGTGCAAGTAAAAAAACTTAATGTTGTAGTTAGCACAGCTTTTTGCAATAATATACAATCAAAAGTTGACAATCCCCGTTGTGACTTAAGGAAAGTAGTTAAATACTTAAATCCTAAACTTAACATCCCCGCTATTAAAAACGTCTAAGTGCCAAAACGCGACATAGCATCTATGCACACCCAAATCGCCGATTTTCAACCTTTTTTTAGTCCCACTGCTGGGCACAGGTCTTTCGCAAGTGAGAGGGATTTAGGCCGTAGTCCACTACGCTGGCCAAGTGCGGATTGGTGGATACCATACCTTCGAGAAATTATGAGTTTCTCTCAGGCATGCACGGCTATGGAAAACATCGTAATCAATTAAATATCACAATAATTTCCATCACTGTGTACAGGCGCGGTCGCAGCCTTCAATTTTGTCACCAAATAATTTTGGGAAAAGGTATCCCAAATTGACTTGTTTCGCCTCATCAACGCATGACTGATGGATTTTGGGGAGTTTAGTCATGTCCCCTGGGACCGCGCCTGACCATGGAGCAGTGATTGAATGCACACATTACTTTTTTTGTTTTGTCAGAGGTGCGCGCCGTGGATTTGAACCCTGAATCTCCCGCGCTGGAAACCGCGGTCGTTACCACTCTGCCATCGCAGCTCATCATCGCATCAGCGAAAACATTTAATCCGGCGGAGGCCGCGCGGGATTACCGCAGGCCTGCGCTCAGCTCACGCACGTCGAGGGCAGATCGTGGGATTAATGTGACATAATCGGAATACATATATAATTTATATCTCAGAGGGTTTCCCCTGTCAAAGTCGCCTGAAATAACTGTCCATCGCCTTGATTGTGGTAATTGTGGCCTTAGTGAACTTTATTTATTGACTCGTATCTTTACCTGGAATAAGTATTTTATTGTATCATCTATGGTTGTAAGCTGTTACTGCAAACAATAAGCAATACTCATTTGGGAGTTTTGGCGGGAAGTCCGAAAATACATAATATGGTCTTGTTTTATTTTCATTTTCTTGGTGTATTTTTGAGTTATATCGGATGAAGTTGATGTCATTTTGTTCGATATAGGTAATTTACAGTGCACGAGTATAGTGAAATAAGATAACAGTGCTATATATAAAATATGTTTTTTCTACTTGCCACCAAAATTTCATCGGACACGTTCTGGTAAAGTAGCCATCGCTGGGCATCGCTTAATTTGAATATTTGACTGACTTGATTGACTGATTATTGACGACTTACTGACTTTATAAAAGTTAAAAATTATACCTACTTGAGGCTGGTAATATGCACAGAGTTTGCGATGCAATAATTGAAAAAGAAATACTCATTTAATAACAGTATTTTTCCGTCTACTTTAAACTGCATCAACAGTGCCAAAACGTAGCCAAAGCAGAATAAATTATTGTAAAATAACTTTAAGAGTTTGTAAAAACTGGACAGAGCATAACATATTTTAAGTTTTTTTCTTTTAATCTTGTTTAACACTGTGGCATCAGCGCAAACATTGTATTCAGCCGAGGCCGCGCGGGATTTCAACAGGCCAGCTCACGCACGTCGAGGGCAGATTGTGGGATTAATGCTTCATTAACGGGAAACAGAGTTCGCAACTGATATAATATATATTTAGAATCTTTTAGAATTCTTCATCGTTTGAACTCACGTGATATAATTGTGGTCTTTTACTAAGTAGTCATTAAATATTTTGATTTTTTTATGTTGTTGCATGCCGTCGCAAGCACGGGAAAGTGCAAGAGAGCACCATCGGTCTCCAGATGAATGAATGAATTTATTTTTATTTATTTAAGCATGCGTACATTTTGGTGTTATAACAAGGTTTACCAACATACATACTTTCCTGGATACACCAGTGTACAAATATTTTATGCCACATTATAAATGTATTTAATTATCAAATTTTATAAAAACATTGCATATTTTTTTTGATAAGAATGTGAAATATCATGTCAAAAAAATGTAAATCTAATTGCTGTTTAATTGTATTGTTACAGATAAAATCATTTGTCATATGATGGGCCCGCTTGAGGCGCCGCTTGCGAGGTACACCTGGAGATCCCGGAATTCTCCCCAAGCGCTGAGGCAGGCCACCGAAGAGGTTTTAGTGCAGTATGTCTCCCAAGGTGTCGAGGACCTTTTGAAAGTTTCCCTCCGATACAAAAAAGGTCTCCTCGGCTTGTCGGGAGCATTCGCGACGGCACTACCGTGTTTCCAGATATGAAGATAAAAGATTTGCTAGCTGCCTACTAAAGGTTATGTACCATAAAGACTCTCTCTCTGAAAGAGAGTAAATATTAAATTTATATTTTGGCATTTGTAAATAATTCAGTCTATTCACAATAAACTGCTGCTTGAGATATTCAGCGTAATTCTTTTGAATTGTCTCTCTGAACTCTGACTATTAATTTGTAACTAATACATGTTTCAGAGCACAATTACTCATCGCATACCTAAATCAGATGGAGCTCGTTAGCAACGATCATAATATTTGATGTGAATGCACTTGGTATTCGACGTTGGCGTGTTAAATATTGTCTTGATGCAAATCAATCACCTTAATCACTTGACAATGCCACAGACAAACACTTATTTGTAAATATTTTAGATTTTAATGAAGTTTTTGTTTCATTACAGAGAGTAATAATAAGATGTATTAATATCTTTAAAGCTATTCCTATTCAAAAACAAGTTTCACACCCAGTTGTGGGTACCATGGACACATACAGAAACACAAACACCCAGACCGATAACAAAAAAATAAACTCATCATTTGAATTTCGGTTTCGCCGGGAATCGAACCCGGGATCCTCCGATAGGCAGTCCGTGACCCGTGTCACAGGTCGTCAAAATTCAAGAATATGTAACTTTCGAAAGTCTATAGTTTTGTAAATTTAATTAAATATTATAATACACTTACGAGTAATAACATACGTAGATAATGTTTAAACAGCAAATAGGTATCGATGAAAACTTTATTTGCGTTTATTATTGAATTAAAATAACTTCTATTTTTATTTTCACAGTTTTTATTCCTTCACAGCTACAGTAATCAGTATTTAGATTAAATTTAACTGTGCCTTTACGAAAAAATATTAAAGAATGCCGCATCGTTTTTGGAATGAAAAGTTTGATGAGTTTTAATTTGCATTCCAGTTTTTGCTGACCGAAAAGTTTGCTTTGAGAGTGGGAAAATGGCAAATCTAGACTAAAATATGTAAAATTTAAAATAAACTTTCCATGCTTTATGAATTTTATTTTTTTCAACCATTTTATGTCCCATTGCTGGGCACTGGTCTCCTCTCACAAGTGAGAGGTTTTAAGCCATAGTCCACCACGCTGGTCAAGTGCGGATTAGAGGACGTCATGCTTTCGAGAAATTATGAATTTCTCTCAGGCATGCACAGCGATGGAGAACATCGTAGTAAATTAAATATCACGATATTTTCCATCATCGTGGAGCAGCGATAAATGCGCACATTACAAATATCTTTGTCATAGGTGCGCGCCGAGGATTTGAGCCCGGGATCAGTGGCGTCGGGGACCGCGGTTTTTTACCACTCGGCCTGCTTATTTTTGAGTATAAAATGTACCATTCAAAATTTTGTGCATTTTAAATAGTTACTAGTATTGAATAATGACGTGTATAGTTTAATATAATATTTAACCCTGCTTTACAATCAAAGACAACACTAAAAGTCATAAAACTATGTCAACAGATTCATTACCATCCCCTGAATGTTTTAGGAGAAACAGAGCAATGCAATATTTATGTCGAAACAGTTGCTGAAGTAGGGAACTTGTTCGATATAGCTGGTTTTGGAAAAAGGACAAAGGAGACTGATAAATAATTCAAATTCTGTACGAGTAAAGCCGCCCCAAGGAGTCGAAAAGGAATGTTCGTGTAGTCGGTACTTCAGTTACGGAGGACATTACCACACCCAATCCTCCATAGATATTCGATAGGCTTATAAAAGGATTTTTGTGTATAAAGCATTAGCGTATAGTTACAGTTTTATCAAAACTTTTAATCTAATGACGTCAAAAAGGTGAATAATTTGTGTTTTAGTAAACAAAAAGCACTGAATAAACTTGCGAAGGCTTTACTTTGGTAAGTACCACAATTTATTCAATTCAATTCAAATCTTTTATTTAAATTACAATCCAAGTTAGATGTTGTACTAAAATGTCGAATACACTGGTCTGGAGCTGGCAGTGACTTTAAAAGAAAAATCTACAGAGTTAATAATGGAATGGTACCGATATTAGGTGCAGTATACCGATAATAAATAAATAACGCTTCACACTCATAGCCCCACAGTAAGGGTATATATATCCTGGGTATACCAAGGACACGTACAAAGACAGGAACACAAACACCCTGACCGAAAACAGAAATGTAAACTCATCATTCAAATTTCTATTTCGCCGGAAATCGAACCCGTCCTGGGTCCGTCCTTCAATTGGCAGTCCGGCATGATAACGCCATGCGGGTCATCCAATATACCAATAAAGATCTGGTATGATATATACCATTATTGCTAATATTGCACCGATAATACTCTATGCCTATGTTTATTCTCTTCAGTTCAGTTTTTATGGCGCACTGCGGGACATAGATCTCC
The DNA here is from genome assembly GCA_911387765.1 of Pyrgus malvae. Taxonomy (NCBI): domain Eukaryota; kingdom Metazoa; phylum Arthropoda; class Insecta; order Lepidoptera; family Hesperiidae; genus Pyrgus; species Pyrgus malvae. The sequence goes on along the minus strand of OU426950.1, from coordinate 26,302,210 downwards.
TCTAACGTTCTCCGCTCCATCCGGTCTTGCGTCCTATAAAATCCAGCGGCTGCCCGTTGACTTCTTTAGGTCGTCAATCCATCTGGTTAGTGGGACGACTGTGTTATTTTTAGTTATTACTTAAGCGAGAGTGGCTGATTATTATTCCAATGGAATGCTGTGCGTTTGGTTAGGAGCTTCAACTCCCTGGGGCAATTCCGTAACCTGGTTACCTAACTATATTTATTTCTATTAACTTCATGGTATAAGCGTAACTAGTTCTGATCATATGCTTTTTGATTAATAATGTAAATAAATTAATCATAAAGAGAAAAGGCTCTGTGCTTTTACGCAGTTTTTGCTCTGAAGAAATCCAGCCTTAATTCACTTCAAAGTTAATAAGGTCGAACCATGTCATTATGGCGTAATGGTTACCACGCTGGACTCCAATCAAGGGTTGTATTTTTAGCGGAGCAGAAATTGAAAAGATGAGTTTCACTTTCTGTTTTCGGTCTGGTTGTTTGTGTTCATATCTTTGTGTGTGTCCATGGTAACCACGACACAGAGTATTTCAACACTATGAGTGTGAATTAGTGAGTTATTAATAAGTCAGTCAGTCAGTCAGATAACAAACCACGACTTCTCGATTAAAAAAAATGTATTGGCAGTTTGATTAAACTGGACAGATAATCTCGCTTAAAAATATGATAAAAATCTTAATTTTATTAATATTTTAACAATTTTATTTTTCCCAAAAACGTCTGTCATCATTTGTTGTTCGTACTTTCATTCATTTAAAAGTATAATATTAATATTTTAATTGACAGTAATATAGAAAGCCATAAATATAATAAAGAAGTATGAATAACTTACCTACTTCAATATATTTTTTGTACTTTAAGAATTTCTCAAATAGAGGCTTTTAATTAACTGGATCTGGCACGATTCTTGATTTTCTTATAATTTATAATAAATGATTTTTGACGACTGCCGGGTTTGCTAGTTATTAATATACGATACAAGTTTGTTAAAAACCCTGTAGCTATATATACTCGAAATTATTAGCTCGCAATATAAATTCATATTAAAGTAAATTCAAATTAGTTCGAGAGAGCACTTTAGGACGAAATCATTTTCATTGAAGGGCCTGTCATGTTAATTTTAGATTGACGGTTTCTAATATTTTCTGTCAAATTGACTCCTCCCCTCGATCTCAATTTCCTTCAACCCACGCGTTATTGATGATATTTTATAAATATTTTGCTGATATTCTGATTCTATTCAACGCAATTTAAATGAAAACGTTACCCGAGGGTTTCGAAACTGAAGCCCTGATATAGGCGTTTTAAATGCATAACTTATACATTATATTTAATATTATAAATTCGAAAGTAACTGTCTGTCTGTCTGTTACGTTTTCCCCCTAAACTACTGAACCAATTTAATGAAATTTGGAACACAGATAGAGTGAACCCTGGGAAAGGACATAGGGTGGTTTTTATCCTACGGGAACCTATAAAACGGGTCCATGCGAGCGAAGTCTTTGGTGGAAGGCTAGTAAGACCCTAAAATCTTTTCGCGATAATTCATTTTTTTACGGACGGCGAACTTCAATTTGTGATAAAAACAATCCAGTACTTTTGACTACCAAATAAATTGAGATACTTTTAATGAGCTCTCAAAATGTAACATTCCAAATGAATCGAAAATGAATTGTTAAATTATAAAATTTTATAGCCAATGGACTAAATAATTATTGAATTAAAAGGCCATATAAATCAAGTATAAAAAATAATTTGCAATTGTCCTGCTTTCGAAGACTTTCGTTTAGTGCAACCTCTTTACGGTGTGCATTATGAATTTCAGTGCATGGTCTCCTAGATCCCATTAACTTGCAATTTCCCACCATTTTAGAACTAATCTGTAATTTGATTTTCTTATGGTAAAAAATACACATTCGAAATTTAAACATTTATGAGCGGCCAGGAGCGCAGAACTACTCGTATCAATGTATTGTATATTTGTACTTGTGCTCTGTCGCTCCACATGTATGTATGTCCCCCACATGGGTTGTAGTTTTGTTTCCCGTCCACTTTTTTCTCTTAGCCTTAGCGCAACTAAAGAGGATGACGGTCAGCCGATGACCATATAATTACGCCCATCAAGTGTATTATTACATAGGATATTAATAAACTATTTCAACCATTCCAAATACTTGTAACAGCAAGCGTCAGTTCAAGAAGTCAAACACGAGACCACGAAATTCACAATTATCATCCATCCAAAGTTCCAAAATTTAAAACATTATTTAACTCCAGGCCTCCGAAATCATCGCAGTGATTCGTGCCAAGCAGTTAAAGGCAAAAGTTTTTGTAAAACATGGAAACATGGAAAAGGGCAATTTAAAATAAAAGAATCTGAAATCAAGCCCACAATAATTTAATTGCGACGACAAATATCCGCTAACTCTTTATCACCGCCTCTGCTAAAGTTGTAAAGCTTACACCCAAGCGAGTCGTTCGTTGTATAGAAATTTAGTGGAAGCGTACCATAAATTTTGTACTTTGGGTAAAGTTGGTGAATAATTTTCCGTGTCTCTGTTTATTATAAGCCAGCGAAGTTGTGTCTAACTTGTTTCGTAATCAACGACACAAATGTGGGTTTCGGTACACTGATTTATATTTTACCGACCTCGTTAGTTAGTACATATTAAAGGAACGTTGTCGTTCATTATAGCTTAAAAGTAGCTAGTTTTTATTGAGTTCTCAAAATGTAACACCCCTCATATACTTTGGATGAGAAAATGATTTGTGACGTCATAAAATTTTGTAGTCAACTGACTATATTATTATTAATTTAAATGACAACATACCATGTGTAAAAATGAATTAAATTAACATTAATTATAAAGCGTTCAAAATTTGGTTTAGTGTGACCCCTTTATGATATGCGTTTTTTTTTTATAGATAGTCTCCAAGAACCTACTTTTAATTTACCCCAATCTTTAAATTAAGCAAAATTTGATTTTCTTATGTTTAAATAAATACATTCGAAATTTAACCATTTATGAGCGCCAGAAGTGGAGATTCCACGTTGGTAAACAACGTTTATATCGTGACGACGACACATATCCGCTAACTTTTTATCACCGCCTCGACTAAAGTTGTAAAGCTTACAGCAAAAGTCGCTCGTTGTATAGAAATTTAGTGGAAGTGTACCATAAATTTTGTGCTTAGGGTAAAGTTGGTGAATAATTTTCCGTTTCTCTGTTTATTATAAGCCAGCAAAGTTGTGTCTAACTTGTTTCGTAATCAACGACACAAATGTGGATTTCGGTACACTGATTTATATCCACCTCGTCACTAAGATTATTTAAGGATAAGGATATTAAAGGAAACTTGTTTTACTTTATACTTAGAGGAGGTTGTGTGCTGCTCGAAAAAAATGCCTCAAAGTAGCTAAAGTATGTGCTACTACTACAGTGCTTAAGTACTGCTAATAGCCGAGTGGTATAGATACTTGTCTCCGACGCGGGTGTCTAGTTCAAGCTCGAATACCACTACAGCTAAGCCCCACTATGAAATGTCTAATGTGCATATTTACCTCTGCTCTACGGTGAAGAAAAATATTGCTATACTTCATTGCGATGTTTTTCATCACCCTGCCTCCCTTAGAGTTACTAAGAGTAATAGGGAGAAAGACAAAACAATTCCGGTGACCTACCAAATCATTTGAGATACATACTTTTTTTTACAATTATGGCATCGCAAACTCTGTGCATACTGCCAGCGTCAAGTATAATTTTTGCATCAATTTTTTGCCAGTTTCAATGAAACTGGACGAAGTAGTAACAAAGTCAGTAAGTAAGTCGTCAGTAATCAGTCAGTCACGTCAGTCCAACATTCAAGTAAAGCGATGGCTACTTTACTAGAACGTGTCCGTACTGGCACGAACTTTATTACGATTTTAAATTAGAAGCATAGATTTATTTTGACTTTGACTACTTACGTCAAGATAGATTGGCAATACAAAAGAGAAAGAACATAGTTATGCGTGCGTTAGAGCGAGATAGATATGAGAAATCATTCAAGTACACTAGATATATAGTATTTTATTGTCCTAGCGTAATTCATGAACGAAATAAATTCAGCTATTTTCCTACAATCCCAACTTTTAAAGCTTAAAGTGGTGTTCATTGGACATAACATAACTAAATATGGTTACGTGTGCAGTAACCCAAATAATTATACATTTCACAATGACATGTAAGTAAGAATGAAATTTTTAGCGGTCTAAATGCAATGTTTTAGATCTGATATAAAAATGTTATATTTGAACAGATGGGAAAAATTATGCCTTTTTCACATTAAAAAATATCCAAAATAACAATAATTTTACCTACAATATACGGTAAACACAGATCGTACCTACATTCATGAGTAGAAAATGCAAGTTGATTATTAAGTTGTAAAAGAATACGCAATATATTATAATTTATTAAACGTGTGTCTCCAGAATAATGAGTGCTTTAATAGAGTTTAGACTTTCGAGTGCGGACACACTGCAAGTCCATATTTGTGCTCGTTCTCAGGACTATTTATAAATTACCTTCGTTCACACTTAGTTGAATATCGCTTGCAATATTCAAACAAGAATAAATAATGTAGTTTAAAAAACTAAAAAACACGCTTTTGAGAAAAAACGAACTAAAAACTAAAAAAATAAAAAGAAAATGTATATTACTGTAAATAAAGCGTGGGGTGGTTTTTAAGATACTATTGACACCATGCACCCCACGCTTTATTTACAGTAATATACATTTTCTTCTTATTTTTTTAGTTTTTAGTTCGTATTTTCTCAAAAGCGTGTTTTTTAGTTTTTTAAACTACATTATTTATTTTAAATTTTTTAATTTTTACGTTTTCATAAAATTTCACCTGTCTTACGACTTAACAAATTATTTATATTCTTTATATATCTCATACACGTTTTCGGTTACTGAGCACCAATAGTCTACTCCCCTACATAAATATGAGCAACCCAAGCAGCAAAATAGTCGAATAGTAATTAGATTACTCAGCCTTTAATCGTATAAGAGCCGAGTAACCGTTCTTAAAACACCCATTTATCGTGTAATAGCGGTTATCTCGACTATTTGGCAATATTTGCTAATGTGTGCTTTAAGGACGTCGAATAAACGTTTACAGCACTATGTTTTAGCACTTTTACTCCACCTTTTAGCAGATGCTGAATTAAAGTGGCTAAAATACTCGTTATTAGATCGTTTGATCTATAACAGTCGTATAATAGCTGTAGCTCTATAAACGCAATCGAACAAAAATCATATTTTGCAAATTGAAAAATGGAATAATTTTATCAAATTAGTGTATTGTCATCGGTCCTCAATAAATCTACAAAGTTTGAACGAAATCTGGCCGTTTAAAGTGGGTCAAAATCGCGCCCAAAGAAGTCGGTTACAAACATACAAACATACAAACATACAAATATACAAACATACAGGTGAAGCTAATAAAAAGCGTGTAAAAATCGTCAAAGTTTGTCACATTCTTGCTAGCTTAATACATGAAGCTTCACACTAAATAAGTTCTAATAACTTTTTAACTGTGCTAACTTAAGGTCTATAACTTGTCCTGGCAATATTTTACACGAAGTTTCTGGTGTGGTAAATTCGTGCAGGACAAGACAGTACAGGACACCAACCAGTTTTTGAACATTGTTAATATGAAAATATCTCAAGAAAACGGTGTAGTGCAATTTGGTAAACCACAGAAAGTACTTATCTACAGCAAGGGAAAAATAACGACAGCAAAAAAATATTATTCAGTCGCCCTTTAGACCCTCGGCTTAATGACAGGAAAATTTGCGACAAATTCAGCCCTAAAACCTTCAAATACTTGTCATACTTCATGCTTGCTATTATTAAGTAAATGTTCATTTACGCTTGAACATTCGGTTAATTGAAAGTAAACATAATATGAGCTCAGTTATGTGCTTAGCATTAAGGGAACATTTGGTGAAATTAAAACGACAGACATTACTCGGGTAACGTGCGTGAATGTAGTGCGGCGAGTGTAGGAGCGCAGTTTCGTTAGAACTGAGTATGAGGTTAATTGGACTTTTCATATGTATGTACGTAAGAATAAGAAGTGCTTTAATGGTCTTGAGAAAGCCAACGTGTTGCAATTCCTTATGTTACCCCATTCTCATAATAATTTTTAAAATACATTTATTCATGCTGGGTTGGATATCGCATACCATATCCAACAAAGTAAAGTCATCCAATTTTATAGTATTCTTGTTAGCTCGGATTCTACGGGAGTTCTTAACTTTTCAACAGTACGCGCTAAGGTTTCATATTGGCAACATTTTTCATTAATAAATTTTTTTGGGATAGATTGATCCAGCACAGAACATTCAAGGCTACCAATCTGTTTTTAAACATTGTTAACACAGTACGCGCTAAGGTTTCATTTTGGCAACATTTTTCTTTAATACATTTTTTTGGGATATATTGATCCAGCACAGAACATTCAAGGCTACCAATCTGTTTTTAAACATTTGTTGGAGAAAGGGTGGGACCTCCGGTTCGATATGACCAAAAATGGTGGTGGAATAAAGGGTGGAAAGGAGGGTGGTCCCCCGTTGCGGGTGATGGAATTGTGGACTGTAAGTTGCGTGTCGAATTAAAGGTGGAAAACGAGAAGGATTGATAAAGGGAGAAAGCGCACTTACTTGGGGTATCCCAGGGGCTGGAGCAGATGGTATGCTCGTGTACTGATGAAGCCTCGATCAATCTTCTCTTGCCCGGGAACTGGTGTTGTCCTTCACAATACACTATAGCACTTATTCATCACTTTAAGTCAGTTAAATCACAAACTATTGACAGCGGTGATGGTGGCGATGCGGCGAGTCTGACCACGTGTGGTGGCTTGCGGTGCGGTTGTCACGAGGACTTGCATGCGCGTCGGCGGCGCGGCGGACGAAGGCAGACTGATTGATAATTCTTCCTGATCCATATACATTTGCTCAGGTGCGAATGAGGCCGATATAATACAATAGTGCGCTTGCGGGAAAGAGAGGGAGGATGAAGGGGAGGGAGGTGAAATGACTTAATTGGCGCGAACATCCCCCCGGCCTTGAGGTCTCCTCAAATAGCGAATTAAAAAAAATAAACATAAATATATACAGCGGAGTTAATATCATATAGAAAAAACTATATATGCGGTGAACAGAGGCGATGCGATGAATATAATTAGTAAATTAATAAAAATATTATAATAGCGGGATGAGAATTTATACTTAAACTATAACTTATAAAATATAAACTACATAGGCATATAGAAATATTATTGTGTTGGTAGAGGGCAAAGTCTAACAATGGGCCGCTGCAAAGTGGAGCTCTTAGTCTTCACTTGTGCAACGCGCACCACACCATCCCTACCAGGAAACAGTTCAGTGACGACGCCTAGCGGCCACTGAAGAGGCGGGGCGTTATCCACATCGATAAGAACAACGGTTCCTACAGAAATGGAATTAATAGAATGTTTATTCCACTTTTCTCTTGCTTGTAGTGTATGTAAGTATTCTGATCTGAAGCGCTTCCAGAATGACTGAACTATCGAATCAAGCAATGAAAAACGTGATAAAAGATTAATGCGTTCTTTACTAAGATCCGCGGCGGGTAAGCATCCAAGTGGATTAACAGCGAGGAAATGCGCGGGCGTAAGTGCAGTAGGTTCCGCCGGATCGCTACTTAACACGTAAAGCGGTCGTGAATTTAATATGCGTTCGACCTGAGTGAGGACAGTAAGCAATTCCTCATACGTGAGGATTTGCTTACCTATGACGCGAAATAAATGATACTTTACTATCTTTATATTTGACTCCCAAAGCCCACCAAAATGTGGAGCGTTTGGAGGGTTAAGTTTCCATGTGATGCGGTTATAGTTTTATTACGCGGTAATTTTTTTTATAAATTTTAGAACACAAGCTACGTGAAATAAATTATCAGGAGATAAAGAAGACTGTATTTGCGAAATGCGGTTAGCCACAAATGTGTTAAACCTGTGGGGTGAGGAGCGGGCCCAACAAAGGGCGACTTCAAAGTCCGAAAATGCATAAATGTTACTAACAGGATGCCTAGCGGATAGCGTGTCATGTACGGTACGCAGTAAATTAGCGAGTAATACTAAGGCGCATAACTCGAGCCGAGCTAACGAAATAGTTTTTAGCGGAGATACTCTTGACTTAGAACAAATCAGCGTTACCACTGGTGAGTCATCATCATTAACGATGTGCGAATAAATCACGCAGCCATACGCCTTTTCACTGGCGTCGGCGAACGCGACTAGCGAGACTTGGGAATTTTTTTCTATACCCATATGGCGAGGAAACTTTAATTTCGATATCAAAGGTAACTCTGAAATATATTGTTGCCATGCAGTGACAACGTGAGCGGGCGGAGCCTGGTCCCAGTCAAGTTGAGAACCCATAAGTTTTTAATGAGAAGCTTAGAGAAAAGAATTACTGGACCCACGAGCCCCAGAACATCATACAAGCGAGCGGTTGCGGATAAAATAGAACGCTTGGTATAAGCGAGCGGCGGCGGCGAAACTAGAAAAGAAAAACAATCAGTTGCGGGGTGCCAATGAAGATCCAATATTTTAAAAATAATTTGGTCGTCGAATGAGACCTCGTCAAGCTGACGGCGCGTTGCGGGGATGTGCTGTAAAAGCTCTGAACTGTTACTAGTCCACTTAACCAATTCAAATCCTCCACGCTGAAACATTTGAATTAGTTCAGTGGCTACATCAACGGCGCTGTTGACGCAGGGCGCGCAGGACGCGATATCGTCCATATAAATATCTCGCTCGACCACCGAAGCAGCCAGAGGATAGGACTCCCTCTCCTCGGAAGCCAACTGACGTAATGTGCGTATCGCAAGAAAAGGAGAAGAGCGTAAACCAAAAGTCACACGATTAAATTCGTATGTTTGTATGTCTTCCTCATTAGAAAAGCGATAAAGAATGTGTTGAAACGCGCGGTGCGATTTTTGTACTTCAATGCATAAATACATTTGTCTAACGTCGGCAAAAAAGGCGATGCGATAAACTCGTACGTTTATTAAAATATTAAAAATATCAGACTGTAAATTTTGCCCACTATGTAAAATATCATTTAATGAAATGTCATTATCTGACTTAGCGCTTGCGTCGAGTACTATTCGCAATTGAGTTGTACTTTTATCATTACGAATGACAGGGTGGTGCGGGAAAAGAATCACCTAACTTATCAGGCGTGTCCTTGAAGGGCAGGGCGACAACATATCGTCCGTTCAAATTGCGACGAGTAGCGGAATTATAAATATTCTCACATTCCTGCTCATCAGGACTCAAATAAGATTTATGCGGCAGCTCCTCTAACTTTAGCGACGTTTGACTATTATCAATACGAGTAGGATAAGAAACTAAAGTACGCGGAATGCAAGTAGGAAAGTCGATCTCTGCGTCTCCCATTATTATGTATCCTAATGACGTTTCTATGGCACTCGGCGATTGCGAATTAATTATTTTATCAGTTAACAAAATTTGTAAATAAGTGTTAACCCCTAATAAAACGTCAATGTCACCTGGTGTATGGAATTGATCGTCAGCTAAACGTAAATTATTTATATAATTAATTTTCGAAAGGTCTATTAACGACTCGGGTAATTGTCCAGTTATGGTGGGAACGACTAACGGTTCAATATGATAAAGTTTATTTTCATTAAAGCGGGAGCTAAACTGCAAAGAAGTAACACCTAAAACCTTCTGCGATACTCCACCGATTCCTTGCGCCTCTTTAACTGGTGTTTTATTTGAGATCGGTAGGTATAAACGTTTGCAACACTGTTTCGTGATGTAATCGCATTGCGAGCCAGGGTCCACTAAACAACGCAACAAATATTGGTGTCCGTATTTAGTACAAACTTTAATCTTCGCAGTCCCCAATAACGTAGTGCAGTGCGGCGCATTACCACAATCGCGCGAAACGTTACATGACGTGGATGCATTTTGTTCTCCTGGACCTTGTTGTACCGAAGGCTGATCGACCTTATTCCTACTACTAACAAAATGAAGTAGCGTATGGTGCGAGCGGGAGCAATACCTACATCTACGCTGTGACTTACAAAAAGGAGTGGCGTGTTTATTACTTAAACAATTAATACAACATTTATTTCGTTTTACAAAATTGTACCTGCCCTGTGCATTTATTTTTAAAAAATGCGGACAGACAAATAGGTGTTCGTGATCACCCGATTTACAGAAAATACATGACCGAGACGAATCTGTATTAATAAAAGTTTTGCTTATATTCTTAGCGGGAGCGGGAACCAAATTACCTTTAATTTTATTATTGTTAGACATATGCGAAGTATTTATTGTATGGCACAAAGCCCTATTCTGGTCATGTAAAAACTGAACCAAAGCGGAATATTTAGGTATATTTACGTTGCGACATGACATTTCAAACGACTTTACGGTATCGTTATCTAATTTTCTAAGCGCGATATTTAGAAACAGAAAATCAGATATGTCATCAATATTAAGTTGCTTAAGAGCGTTAATAGAAGCGTCAAATTTATCCATAAATATTTGATAACCAGCGGATGTGTTAGCGTTAACGTTCTTCAGTTCTAACAGCTGACTGACGTAGGTAGTCGCGAGAGCACGCTCGTCGTTATATCACAGCGCGTTCCATATCACAGAATAGTTTTCAGCTGTAGGCATTAAGCCTGAGCAGATTGATAATGCCTTATCACTAAGTTTACTAACAAGATAATAAACGCGTTCAGCATCTGTTAATTGCTGATTATCATGAACTAATGTTTTAAATTGTTGGTAGAACATAGACCAGTGTCGTATGTCACCATTAAAAGAAAGTAATTCTATGGGCGGAAGCGATGGTATAATTTTTGTAGGTAAACTATTCTGTAATTTACTTGAAGATGAAGATGGAGCGTTTAATTTGGACACTTGACTTTTAATACGACTATATAGATCATGAAAAGATTTCCACGATCCGAAATCGACTTGCGCGTTCGGATTTAATTTTAAATTTGTAACATTATAAGATTCTAACGTGTCCTTGAACTCAGTACGCAAGTATTCAAGGTCAGATGCCGTGTCAAGAAACGTGTCCTGTGCGTCTGACGAACTTAATGCACTTATAGATAAATCATAAATTTGTTGTAAACGTTCGTAAATAGAATCACGTTTTGCAATTAATATTTTCAAACTAATTTCGTCATTTGAAACCGTTTCAGATACAATTTTACCTTTAGTAGACATTTTGTCGTGAACAAGATAAATCAGTTAAAACAGTTAAGATTATAAAAATTATGTATGGCGTAATGAATGAATGATTACGTAGGTAGGTAGTTATTAGCGAAACAACGATCGCCGGTCGCGTCGGTTCCGGTAACAATATGGCGGACTTCAATTAATGAAAAATAGAATGCGTACCTATGAGGTGTAATTTCGATTACAAATATAGGTAAATAATGGTGCGAATGGTGCGGTGCGTTTTGCAAAAATAATAATATACCTACGTGAGCGGTGCGTTATTAATATGCGGGATATAAAATAATCGTAGATATAATACTTATTTGCAAAAATAAATAGCGGATGGTGCGGTGCGTTTTGCAAAAAGAATAATATACCTACGTGAGCGGTGCGTTATTAATATGCGGGATATAAAATAATCGTAGATATAATACTTATTTGCAAAAATAAATATGAATAGGCACTTATAATATATTACATGAAATACATATGTATGCGTATTTATGAGATTAAATAATTAACCCGGGTGAAGTTACTAAACTATTGACTCGAAATCGGGCTCGACCTGGACCAATTTTGATGGAGAAAGGGTGGGACCTCCGGTTCGATATGACCAAAAATGGTGGTGGAATAAAGGGTGGAAAGGAGGGTGGTCCCCCGTTGCGGGTGATGGAATTGTGGACTGTAAGTTGCGTGTCGAATTAAAGGTGGAAAACGAAAAGGATTGATAAAGGGAGAAAGCGCACTTACTTGGGGTATCCCAGGGGCTGGAGCAGATGGTATGCTCGTGTACTGATGAAGCCTCGATCAATCTTCTCTTGCCCGGGAACTGGTGTTGTCCTTCACAATACACTATAGCACTTATTCATCACTTTAAGTCAGTTAAATCACAAACTATTGACAGCGGTGATGGTGGCGATGCGGCGAGTCTGACCACGTGTAGTGGCTTGCGGTGCGGTTGTCACGAGGACTTGCATGCGCGTCGGCGGCGCGGCGGACGAAGGCAGACTGATTGATAATTCTTCCTGATCCATATACATTTGCTCAGGTGCGAATGAGGCCGATATAATACAATAGTGCGCTTGCGGGAAAGAGAGGGAGGATGAAGGGGAGGGAGGTGAAATGACTTAATTGGCGCGAACAACATTGTTAACACTAAAAGTTCAATTCCCAACAAAAAAAAACTATATTTATACCTTTCGATAAACCGTATAAAGAATCTACTGTAATATAAAGGTAAGAATAGCAAAAATATCAGATAACCGGCCACGGAATCGCCGGAACCCAACACTGCTCGGCCAAAACTCTTCCTTCACTTATAAATTAAAATTTACATTGTAGTGAGACTTCAATTGCTCAACTCTCACAGCCGTATTCAAGAAACATACTTGCTTAAGTAAGGAGGCAACGCTATGTAAAGAGCGCTATTTGACGTGCGTTCGATATGTCAAGCCATCGTTTCATGTAGATTTTGACAAACGTATTGTAGCAGGTATCGTCACTCAAGTATCGTCTATGAATTCGTTTAGATGATTCTATGCGTTGGCGAGGACTATGTGACCTCACAGAAATGTTTATTAATACGGGTGTCATCAGTCTTGTTGGTTGTGTGTTGTTGTTCTTGATGTTGGTGTTGGTCTTGATTCTTATGTAATGTGCAATTTCCTCCTTTGTAGAGTCATGCTGTCGGAACACTTACAGCAGCATCGTCGCTGTGGCCGGCTGTAGCTTAATGTTTTTGTCCGACACAAAGTCCCGAGGCCGAGGGCATAATAAACACATATTATTTTATATACCTACGGCATGAGGGAATGCGGTGTTAGAGCATTGATGATATTGATTCACCCGTCAAGGTAACATCAAACAAATAAATTTTAAACAACTTTCTGATTACCATCGCTTAGTTTGGATTCAGATGGCGTTGTGTGAATTGTGCAAAGATATTTACTTATTCTTTATTATTTATTTAAACATATACCGGCCTTTGATATAATGTACCATTTCAATTACTGCACTAAAATTAACATTTAATTATTCTATTGAACAATGAGTTCCAAAGTAGATAAACTTTGGGTAGTTGCCGTACAATTTTGTTGTTCATTTCCTGTTTTTCGTAAAATATAAATGCAGTTCACATTGCTTCCGGCAGTATCACCTGCAACGGATCACTGAACTCAGGGGATGTGAACCGTGTATTTCATTCATTAACTGTTTATATTATTATTGGTTACTTAATTTCCTGCAATGAAAAGCTTTATTTTGTTGTTAATAGTTCACTTTTTTTCGGTTCTCTCATTATTTACCGCCTTTGAATCTCTCTGTGCATAGGTAAGCTGGTAGATACTGCCATTGGGCATTAAGCTCGCCTATTGTACCACAATACTTGGGGTTCAATAAAGTTTTAAAATAAAATGCTCGTTTAAAGTTTAAAGTTTTTTTTTAAAAACATCGTTAGTTTACGCAAGCCACATTTGATTTATTTTTCTCCTCCGTTCACTTCTGTATTATTTATGTATCTAAATTGGACGTGAGTAAAAAGTCACGTTATGTTTAAAATCAATTTCCAAACAATTTGCGAACATTTCTCAAACACTACAAACCGATGGGGTTGATTTCTTCAAAGGTAAATTATTTTTCCAAAATTATTACTTTTAACATTAAATTTAAAACTCATAATGAATTAGCTATGGTAATACCAATCCGCACTTTGCCAGCGTAGTGGACTAACACCATTCTCATTTCCTGGAGTAAAACTGTGCCCAGCAGTGGTACGTTCATATTTAGATTTAATCTAAGTGTCTTGGCAATAGAATTTTATTGTTAGTGCAGTGTGGTGCAGATTGGTGGGCGTGTTATTGAAAATTTGCGATATATAAAATAAAACAAGAACTATAGGTACAGGGTCTTTCTAACTAATACCTTTAAAAGAGCGAGTTTCGGGGATGAAATATCGATACGGCTAAGTTTCATTTTTAGAAATTGTGTTTTATTCGTATTTTCAGCCATAATCAACCTAAATATTTACTGAAAAATAAGACCCTTCCTGACATCTGTTGGAGAGTATTAATAATAATATTGTGGCGTAGAACGCCGTCAAACGTCATCCGCCAATTCGCCGTTCCAACAAATGACCATGTCGATTTGAAAGACCTCTATAAACATTTCGTCGTCTGAATAAAAGCTTCATTGGCCGTATGTTTAAGTAGAGTGTAGACTGACTACGGAGCTAGAGACGCGGGTTCAAACCTCAATCAAATGCATATTAGGTTTTTTTTCCTTTTTTGGGACAATATTTTCTTTATTGGGAGTTAATTCAGATGGCGTTGTTAAGTAACACTAAGCCAATGAGTGTTTTGTTTGAAATTAAAGCAATAAAATCAATTAATTTTACCCAAGCAACGCTCGGTCGTCCGGGTACTCTTACCGGGGCTTAGTTATATTAAGCTTAAGTTATAAATCGGGACTATTTCACCCAACAACGGTCTCCTTCAAATGAAAATACTGTAAGCGAACAAGTTTAGAACAAAACTGGCTGCTGGCCCTGCTGGGCGCGGGTCCCTCCCGTGGTTGAGGAGACCCGGACCTTACTCCACCACGCTGCCCCAATACGGATCGATAGAGAGAGAGACAAAAGTTCTACAATTTATAGGACTTTAGCCTTTTAAATAAACTTGTTGTATTCTATTATGTTATAATGATATCACGTACAAATAACTTTTGCCAAGAAACGAATGGCGCAAGAATCTCTCGTTGCGAACTTCTCCGGAACTAGTCGGGAAATTAATCTTATCTCACTTTACCCGAGCTTTCTTCATGTCTGTGTTTAATTATATAAGTTGTAATAACATGCAAATCAAATGCTGTAACGTCGAATTCATCACCTATATTGATTTCTTTAGTTAAAAATAACTTGCAAAAAGTGTGATTTGGATAAATTTGTTCGTTATTTGGATAAATACGACAATACCTACAAAAGAACATGAAGCTCTTTCCTTATTTTAATAAGTTATGTGTTTAAATTTATTTAGATAAAGTTGATAAAAACATTATGAAAAACTATAATTTTCATAATCAAAATAAATAATTAAATAAATAAATAAAAACGTATTATTAAATCACATGTTAAAATGTACACAAAGAGCTATAATACATACTCATTAGACCTCATCTTAGGACCTCATAAAGTACCATGTAGGTACTGAGTTGAAAGGAACTGTGGAGAAATTAAAAAACTTGCTTTTGTAAAAAAAATCTAACGAAAAAGTAAAAAATAATAAGAAAATGTACCTATTTTATTGTAAAAAAGCTGCTGGCAGTGCAACATAAGAAGGTTGAAAAAAAATTATGTTTTCCACGAATAATCTCACAGAAAGCGCTTTTAATGTTAGCAGTGAAATTTTCTTCCGCCTGTAATTTTGTGTGTCCTTATTTTCAACTGAGTTGCAACTATAGAGTGGAGTACCTCATTAATTCTTAAAACGAAAGTCATCTCCACGTCTTCCTTCCCCACGCAAGTAAACATAAATAATTTGTAACATTCCGAGGTTGCGAGTGAAAATAAAATTGAAGCAGAGAACTAGCTTTGGGTTACTAGGATATTTATACAACAAGGTGTGATGTATGTACGTATTAGTTAGTCTAAGGGCCTTTTTCATCACTTTCAAGTAAAGTGACAAGTATGCTAATTGTAGGTTAAAGTCACCCGTAACTTCAATTTCAATTTCACGATGTTCGAGTAGCACTAATCATTTGATAAATTGACACGTACTCAAAGCTTTTACTTGCCAATTAACTTTATTTGGAACGTACTAATCAACACTTTACTTGGAGATGGTCAGCGAGGCCCTAAGATGTATATTGAGACAGTAATAGTAGTATGAAGCCGCGCGGTAAAAGGAGATGGTGAACGAGGCCCTAAGATGTATAATATTGAGACAGTAATAGTAAATAGTAAAACTAGTTGGACCAACGCGAACGGTTGCACCACGGGGATTTTTTCCCGATGGACCAACTACTCGGTAGTTCAACGAAACAAAAGTAAAGCTATCATTCAGTAAGGACGCCTTTTGCTACCTTCCGAGGCTGCTACGTCATTCTCTATCAAATTCGCATTTTAAAGGCAGTGTGATAAACCAAATGCCTCAATATATGATTATGATATTTGCATCATCATGCATCACCGTTGTCTATTAATTTATGCCGGCAAGTGGTCAAGATCATTTCAGGAGTTTACAGAAAGAACAGGTTCAAGCAAGGTCAGAGTGACAATCCTACTAAATTATTCTAAATGGTTTAAATCCCTTTTACATCCTGTTGCTAGACACGGGTCTCTTCCATCATTAAAGAGGTCCGGGAAATACTATAACACGTTGCTCCAACACGTTTGGAGGATATATTGGATTACTCGTTGTAGAATGTTTAAAATATAGATAGAGCTACCGGAAAGCTTTAGTAGCAGGGTAGTATTTTGGAAATTAAGTTAAGTTGACGACCGTGGCGCAATGCTTACGATGCCGGACTTACAATCGAAGGGTTCCAGGTTCGATTCCTGGAAAAACAGAAATTTAAATGATGACTTTAAATTTCTATTCTCGGTCTAGGTGTTTGTGTTTCGGTCTTTGTGTTTGTCCATGGTACCGACGACACAGGGTATATCTACTTTGGGGCTATGAATGTGAAACGTTATTTATTTATGGTTTACCCGGGAAGTACCATTGTTGCACCCTCTTTTGCCATGTAGCAATTTAGTTGAGTTTTGGTGCATTTTCTGGCCGGACTTACATGAGGCGACCATCAGCCTTTGGAGTGGCAGCGCAACTGTATACGAGCCGAGACAATACTAAGATTTACTTCAGGTCATGGGCGTACCCAGGTTCCTGGTCAGGGGTTGGGGAATTTTTTTACAAGCTGATACCGCACTTACCCGCAGACACGCACACAAAATATTAAATATACAAAGGAAAAAGCAGGAGGTAGCATACATATCTAGCTTATTCTTTATAGGTTTCTTTTTTCGTTTGCGATTCTTGAATGCGTGAATCTAGACTTTGATCCAGGTGCCCTCCCCCTTGCCCCCCTCGCCCATGCTTCAGGTTGTATGTAGTTGTCAATGGGCTGTAGCGTGCACTTTACACCACATAGCCATGCTCATCGCGTGTTGTATTACCGTACAAAACATTCATAAAGCTCTATTTTGTTAAAAAATGACATACAATAAATAAATAAATAATTATAACTCTGTTGATTTTTAACCAATGTTAATTTTGATTTAATTTTTTGTGGAAAATTTATTTTCGCTAAGTGTTTCAGCAAGTTTAAGTGTTAAACTGTACAAACGATGTAAGTATATTCAAAAGATCCACAGCAAGCGCCCTCTGTATTCAAAACAATAAATTCATAACGTGTGTTATGCTGTGAAGTTGTGGAACCACGCGCCTGCAGTTGGAGTTCGCACCTCGCATACATAAATTTTAGAGCTTCGAAATTTACACGTGGAATTCAGTTCTGACTGTATGAAAATAACTTCATATTTCAAATGTGTCATCAAAAGTAATTGGTTTATTTTAAATTATTTAAAATTAAGATGAATCAGCCTTTAAATAAAATCTAGAAAGTAAATTAGGTTGGGTAAAATTCTGTTGCTTCCCTCAAACCCTCCTCATAAAAATATACCCTGAGGGCAAACCCGAAGTCGTAAATTTTTTGTTATATCACAGGTGCTTAATTATGCCTAATATCGACATGGAAACTGGATATTGTTTCAAATTGCAATATTCACAAACACAAAGGCCTAAGTTAATTTTCAAAATATAGTCTAACTAAGCCTGTAATGCAGAGGAAGCGTAATAAGTAAGATTTTAATGCATACGCAAAATATATAGGTGTACCGGAAAGTTTTTACTGGTTTTTCTGACAGATGCCGCTAGCCATCAGTATGGAATAAAATAATTTGGCATATATGGCATTTTATTCTACTGTCATTAACCTTCAAAAACTACTCATTTTCATTCTGACTAAATAATAGTCTCATAGTTTTGTAGCTTTGTGAACATGTCGAATATCGTACCTGACAAAAAGCACTTGCGGCATGCATTGCTTTACTTATTTCATCAAAAGAAAAAGGCCATTGAAAGTCATCGTTTGCTGGTAGAAACTCTTACGGAGAGCATGCTCCAAGCGTAAAAACGTGTGAGACGTGGTTTCGAAAATCCAAAACGTAAAAAATCGTGGTTATCGCCTGGCCAACCTGGCCCATCAACTCCGAGGCTGGATCGCTTCGGATAAAAGACAATGCTCTGTGTTTGGTGGGACCAGGGTGGTGTGCTGTATTACGAACTTCTAAAACCTGGTGAAACAGTAAATACTGATAGCTACAAACAAATAATCAATTTCAATTATGCATTGATTGAAAAACGGCCAGAATGGGCCCGAAGACACGGTAAAGTGATTTTGTTACAGGATAATGCACCATCACACACAGCAAAACCGGTGAAAGACGTATTAAAATCGGACGGAGGGGACGTATTATCACACCCGCCGTACTCTACGGACCTGTCTCCGTCCGACTATGACTTTTTTGAGTCAATGGGGCAAGTACTGGCTGCGCAGCAATTTGCAAATTTCGAAGAAGTCAAAAAATGGGTCGTTGAATAGTTCCGCTCAAAGGACAAGCAGTTCTTTTGGGATGGCATTCATAATTTGCCAGAAAGATAGACAAAATGTGTAGAATCAAATGGTATAATACTTTGAATAAATACCATTTATACATTTTTTTTTAATTATGTGACTCTTCATTAAAAAATCCGGAAAAAAGTTTCTGGTACACCTAGTAAAATGAAATCGATAGATAATTAATTTCCGGAAAACTATTTATCTCCAACTCTTGTAAAAAAAATAATCGTCGCGGGCACGACCGAGGTCGTAATCTTGTCAAACTTTTTTTGTGTTTTTTTGTTATCACAGGTACTTAATTGTGCATATTTATATATCCAAACGATATATAAATATGCACAATTGACTTGTAATATTCGTAAACTAATCTGAGGCAAATGCCGTGAATATTTAACAAACAAGTAATATAGCAAGCCAAAGAATCAGATCTCCTGAAGAGTCAAATCCCTTACTATACTCGCTCTACAATTTGGTCTCCCTTTTACTTTATTGCTTTATAAATATGTAAAATAATATTATAAATAATAATATAAATAATAATATATA
This sequence comes from Pyrgus malvae, assembly GCA_911387765.1. NCBI lineage: Eukaryota > Metazoa > Arthropoda > Insecta > Lepidoptera > Hesperiidae > Pyrgus > Pyrgus malvae. The sequence continues at coordinate 26,282,669 of OU426950.1, read as the reverse complement.
TATAATAATAATATAGCGAAAATAAAAATAAATTTGGTTTATAAATAAAAAATCTCTTATTGTTATACGAGTATGATGTTATGCATTTGGCCTCAATAAAATTACAATTCCAATTGTTAATAATGTTTTGAATTGATGTGTTACAAAATGTTATTATCTACGAGTACAATATATTATAAAATTTTACATAACTGCAATAAAATGGTAAATATTGGCTATCTTATTTGTTTTGTTGTTTGGTTTATTATAATATTATTCAGAGTGGAGGAACGAAGGAGGTTGCCAAGCAATTTGGCAGGATCTCTCGGATCGCTCGAAGATATAATGGTATTTATAGTGAATGCTGGCAGGAGCGGAGCGTAACTTTTGCTAAAATGCCCTCACACTTTTTGTGACGATGCGTATTGTTGTCGTAAAACGTCTTATGTGGTAAGTTAATCCAACCTAGGGTGATTTAGCGGTGGCGACGTGTTTTGTCAAATTAAAACCTACGTCGTAACATCGTTAGCGTGATTCAGAAACCGATACAACGCCATGTACTCGTAGCTTAACTTATCTATCAGGTGCGTTCGCAGCCTTCAATTTTGGGAGGGGTCACCAAGAAATTTGGAGGAAAAGGTGTCCCAAATCGGCTTGTTCCCTTCCATCTACGCATGACTGATGGATTTGGGGGGAGGGGGGGTCATGTCCCCTGTGACCCCCCCTGGGACCGCGCCTGTTATCTATACTAATATTATAAAGTTGAAGACTTTGTTTATAAAAGTGTTAATGAAATAAAATATTTACTAATTACTACATAACAAAAATATTATTGTGTTGGATAGCTCATTTATCGAGGAACGTTTTAAGCTATAAAATCACGTTATGACCAATAGAAACTAATTAATATATCTCTGGTTTTCATGTCTTTATCCACGCGGACGGTGTCGCGGGCAAAAATAAACATTGTAAATGAAATCAAGCTTGACTTATTAAAGATAACTTTTAAAAATAACTTGTTGGTCTTACCTGTCAATATAATCATATATTGACATTTATAAGCATTTTGTAAAAGAGATCTGAGTCCCACAGTTAAATATTAAAAGAATTGAAAATAACTACCCATAGACGTAGAATTTCACTTAACTATTTATGATAATTACCAAAAAAAAAAAAATTGGAACTTACCATAATTTATTTATTTATGAATTAATTTAAGTAAGAAGTAAAATAACGACCCTACCTTGGGGGCCAATAAATTTTTATGCCTCTGAATAACCAGCTTTCCATTAAAGGGTAGAAGTCATGACAGCTGTATTGTTTAAGTGATAAATGGGCTGTAAATACGATTCAGAGGTAATAGCCAATTAAGAAGATTTGTGGAAGAAATAAATCAGACGAAATTTTGTTTTCTAAAATTTAACTCATCGCCAGTCTGACGTAAATTTGTTTGTCTCAAAAGATAAATATTTGGAAGAACAGCAAATTTTTTAATTTTATTTTTAGGTTACTCAATTCGACCGTATATATGCTTTTTCAATGTATATTTTTTGGAACATCATCCTTCATACAGTCATTACGGGTAACTTTGAATTGACGTTTTACTTTGAACAAAGTTGGAAAAAAGATTTGACAATTTATTACATTGAAACTTTTCTATATTTCAATATAATAACTGTTTTAAATGGATTGCCAAAATATTTTGTACCAAATGAAAATTAAAGAAATAAACTATTAATGCCATAATTCTGAAAATTCCCGCCTTTTCCGTGGTTAAGTTGCTGGAAGTTTTTGAGCGCTGATTTGGAATCGTAAACTAGTCCACTTTGATTCATATGGCAAAACCAAGCTATTTGTTACTTTTTTACGTCAGTGTAGATGTTATTTTTATAGATAAGGTTTTTAAATTTAATAATACCTTCTTTTTGTTTTACCTAAACCTTAAAATATTAAGGTATTTACACTCTAAAAAAAATTATTCAAAGTTACCCAAAATTCATGATTAATGAAAATTCGAGTTTTAGGGGAAATTATGGGTAGTTCTGTTGTTTCTTCCGCAAATTTATTTTGTTAGACAGAAAAACCAACTTAAAAGGACACTATTCATTCAATAAAATAAAGGTGTCATAAATAGAAATCAGTTTTAATAATGAAAATAATGTAAAAAATGTTCAAAGTTACCCGAACTGTACGTAATCCATTTGTTTGTTGAGAAGACGAACTCTTAGCTACTGTACTACTAGTATTACCACTCCACCTTCAGCCTGAAACAAGATACATCTATTAAAAACGTTTGATATATCATCCCTACTACTATTATAAATTGGAAAGTAACTCAGTCTGTCTGTCTGCTACGTTTTCCCGCTTAAACCACTGAACCAATCGTAATGAAATTTGGTACACAGATAGAATCCATTCCATCTTCTTATATTCTTGGGAAAGGATATAGGATGCTCTTTAACCTACGAGAACCTATAAAACGTATCCACGCGGGCGAAGCTGCTGGCGGAAGGCTAGTGTTAAAAAAAGTAAAATGTTAGTACGACACATGAACTACTAATAGAATTAGCATTATTTATTGAGTATTACGATAAGTATGTGTAATGTATAAATATATATCAAATAAATTCTAATTAATGGCTACCGATGGAGCGATTGTTTTATTACACTATACACCTAATATGATTTTAATTACCCTCCAACATCCTAAGCCCCTTACACTTAATTGGACGTGTAAGTGTTCAGGCTTACGATGCGATCATTTTAACGGCACTATTAGGCCGAGGGAGGCCTCAAGGGCCCCGCCCTTATTTGAGTCAGCTAATTACACATTTGTATAGTTAATAAGCGCGTTACGAAAACCATGAAACGGCCAAGCAACACATTTTGACGGCATTGTAAAGTTGGAGCTATGCTTTGCATGAGGTCTAACATCCTTACACAGAGTAAGCCAAACATCGTCTTAGCAATAATTTACATGATAATATTTTTGGTGGGTGAACATTTCCTTTTTGTAATTTGGTTGTATTAAAATGTAATTTTCAGATCCCTAGCATATAAAGCGCCTAATATTCTATACACCTTTCTACCACCTTTTAACAGAGAGATTTAGTGAAAAATCCTTATACATAAGTATATTTTCTAATCTTGATATTATTATTATATTGTGTTTGTGTGTGTGTGTGTGCGTGTATGTCACTGAACTCCTCCTAAACGACTGGACGGCTCATGATAAAAAAAAAAACTGTTTGTTCAAGGGAATTTGAGAATGGTTTATTTACAATTTGGTCCACTGGAACGTGTTTTTTTTTTTTTTTTTATTTATAAGTAGTATTCCAATGTGACAGTAACATGAAATCTGATAGTAAAAAAACAAATCCTCTTTCAATACTTTTAAGGCAGGACAACGTATGAACCCAGGCGGAGCTGGGCCGGACTACTAGTTTAATATATAAAATTCTCGTGTCGCAGTGTTTGTTACGAAACTCCTCCGAAATGGCTCAACCGATTCTCATAAAATTTTGTGTGCATATTGGGTAGGTCTAAAAATCGGTCAACATCTATTTTTCATGACCCTAAAAGTTATGGGTGGTCCACCCCAAACATTTAAACGCAGTACGGTGTTCGCGGGATTTGCTAGTATGTTATAAAAGACTATATGCCATAATTTCACATCTCTAGCATGAAAATTTGCCAAGTCTCATATATAAATTTCCATCCCCTCCATTTTGGCGGTTGGGGGCAAAAGTTATGTGTTTAATTTTTTTTGCTTTTTGTGTACTAAAGGTAAAGCTAACATTCAGCTTTCTAGCAATTCAGCAGGTACCCTATAATTTCTACAATCATCTGTATGTCAGAGACGAAATCGGTGTATTTAAAACTTTATAACGCACTAAATTATTTATTGAAGCGCGCATGGCCCGGCGGTTAGCGTAGAACGCAAACGATCTATGCAACTAAGCCAAACGGGCGCGGTCTGGTGTGAGATGGGTGACCGCTAGTGGCAGAAAAAAAAATTCATGCGCGTTTCCGTGCTTCGGAGGGCACGTTAAACCGTCGGTCCCGGTTGTTGTCGATAGATAACAGTCGCTAAACCTTGTCGGAGGCCTTATGGGCGGTTTGAAAACATCCGACAGCGGGTTGGCCACTAACCCGCATCTCCACCAACTCGCATTGGAGCAGCGTGGTGGAGTAAGCTCCAGGCCTTCCCAATAATGGGGAGAGACTCGTGCCCAGCAGTGGGACGCAAAAAGGGTTGCGGCCAAATTATTTATTAGTCTTCTACTATTCAAACCCTTTCCTGAGAATTTTAACTGTCTGGTGTACTATTCTAAACCAAAAGTGGGATTAAAAAAAACGACGAAGCACTTCGAGAAAGGAACGCTTCGCTTGGTTCGTGTTGGTGGGGCACTCCCATGAATATAGAACACTGCTTTGGAATTTTAAGTTTAGCTTGTTAAGTATGCTATCGTAACGTCACAGTATTTTAGTAATAAGTATTGGTAAATAATCACATCGAGAGATTAATGAATAGCATTTCATCTTGAAACTCACTCGCTAACTAATTTACATCGGACCCTAAACAATAACAGCAAATGAGAAGCGCTTAATAACGGAAATTGCCTGAAAATGACTTACTCGTAGAATCGCTCCAATACGGCTGAGAATATTGATTTATTGTTGTAAATTAATCTATAAATAATTACCAGTGCGGTACAATTTGTAAAGAGTCTGAAGTGAAGGCAGATTGTTATGAAGAAGATTTTTTGCTTTTTTCAAGTGTGGCAGCACTGCCTCTGTTTTGTAGTAAAATTAAGGCGTCAAAAAAAGTTTTAGTACGAGGTACCATTTTCATAGGAGCGTCTAGTTTCGTCAAAGGGAAGGAAATGAATAAAACGGAAGGGAAATCCCGGTATTGATTAGTTTTTTTAGTCAAGTTTGAATAAAAATTGCAGACAAAAGTTACAAAAAATAAGTGGCGATGACAACGAATATTGAGTATTCTCCCTCACAGTGTAATAAGATTTAAAAACATGTTTATGAGCCTTTATTCTTGAGTAAAATATGAGTAAGGACTTTAGTTATGTACGTATTATGGTCGTAAAAACATTTCTGTCGGTATCTTAAAAAAGCTACCAACATCATCTATTTTTAAATGTGTAGGTAATGATTTCGCAATGATTTAAATGAATTTTGTAATTGTTATTGGTTAATTAAACCAAAAGTATTTTATTTACTTTTTTAATTGGCTCTGGCAGTATAGTTTACATGTCGTAGGGTAAGCGCCATCGATAAAAAAACAAAGATGACGACGCGCAATTTGAAAATGGAACACTGTTAAAATTATAGATATTTTATTTTGAATAAATAAATTTTCAGTAGGTAAGCGCTATGTAACATGACATTGTTGCAAGATTTTAACATTGATCATGAAATATTGTTATTATTAAAAGTGTGAGGCTTAATTATAAAAATCTAATATGAAATAATTTTCTCCGTTTTGCAACATTTTTCACCGATGCTTTGCTCCTATTGGTCGCAGCGTAATGTTTAATTTTTAAAAGCCTTCCCCGATAAAAAATGGACTATTCAACACAAAAAGAATTTTTCAATTCGAACCAGTAGTTTCTGAGATTAGCACGTTCAAACAAATAAACAAACTATTCAGCTTTATTATATTAGTATAGATATTGATAATCTATCTGAGGTGTTTGATTTCATCACAAATAAAAGACAAAAAGTTACGTGTTAATCTACAGAGGTTTGGTATAGGTTGAATATATACATATAACTTGAATAAAATTGCTTGGGTTCTTTTAAAGAAATGATTTCATACAAAAGTTCTCACTATACTCCAAAGATGAAGAGTGAAAAGTAGCGTGAAATCAAACTATCGGAAGTTCTTTCCAAACTTTAAAAAACTCTGTTTGCTCCCAGGAACACATTAGTCTACTGTTTGCAGTCGTTAATTGAGAGTTGGAAGTATATTCCTACGAGTATAGTGGTAGGTGTTTTACGACTTTTTATTCGAAAGCAGTAGCAGATAAGCATGTGTCTCATACGGTCAGCTGTCACTGTGCCCATTATTGACCCATATTTCTTTCTTCTATATTCTGTTATCTGTACTAATATAATATAAAGCTTGAGAGTTTTTTTGTTTGTTACCGGTTCTGAAAAACTTGAAAAATTCCATTTCCATTCCATCCTTAGTCCATTTATTGAGGAAGGCTATAGACCTAATACCAAAGTCCACCCGGACGAAGTCGCGGGCGGTCGCTAGTCTCAAATATATAATTAATGTCCTTTTTTTAAAAGAGTGCTGCTGGGAGTTATTTCCCGCCGCCTTTTTTCTCTCAGCTTAACATCCATCCCAAACGGGTACCTAAACCGTTGACCGGATAAATTACATTCATTAAGCGAATATTTTGTATTCTTAATATGAAATGAAATGAAATTCATTTCATTTCATGCTGTAGGTCGCCTTATGTAACTTAAGGCCGGCCACTGCGTAGGACCACCGAAACACAACAGACTTGCTTCAAGGCAGAAGTAGGTGCAACGGTGGTACTACCCCGGGTGAACGATAAAAGTTGTACCACCTAAGTTATTATTTTAATGGTAAAGTGACCTGTTTCGATGTCGGTCTTGAACCAAATCGTAAAGCTGAAATATTCTCTATATTCAATCAAAAATTCAAGAAATACACCTTGTAGGTGATAGAACTATTATGGTTCGCCCGGGGAAGTACCACCGCTGCACCCACTTCTGCCGTGAACCAACTCTATTGTGTTTCGGTGGAAAGATGCAGTTGCCGGCCACACTTACATGAGGCGACCACCAGCCTCCGGAGTAGCAGCGCAACTGCATACGACCTCAGACTAGACTTACCTATGCTTGCTTGAGGTTGTATGTAGATGTCCATGGGCTGCAGCGATTACTTAACACCACGTAGCCTGCATGCTCGCCTGCTACTCCATTCTAATAAAAAAACTAGCCTTTACACCATCACACCCATCGCACACAGATCACGTCTAGTGCAATTAATGCATAGTGTGCGACCAACGCTCGGTTTTCCACTGTCAATGTGTGTGCCGTTTCCTGATTTATAGGCGTGTGACTGCATCCACTGAATTAAACTGCAGATGAATTCCGCTAAAAATGTTGCGAGTTTGCGACATTTGGTGTCACGCGTATTGATGTTGCCGCAGCGAGAGTTGTGTTGGCCTTTTATTCTGCTACGGTAACGCTGCTCTTTTATCCTGCATCAAACAAAGATAATTCAATTATGTTGAGCAGAAATAAACTTTTTAACTTTTTAGGGATTTTTTGTAGGTGGTTTTGAATTAACCATTTTGTACTGGCATCTTTGTACGGCTCGCGGGCGCGACCGTCGTGCAAATCAGTTCAAGATCCCCACGGTCGAGGAAATTAGATGCCTACACTGTGTCATTACGGTAATCAATGCAGTAATTGAGTTGCGCCATTGTCTCGGCTGTCACATGAGGCAAGTTCGGGGATAAAACCTAGTTAGCGACGGTGATTGCGCCCACAGCGCCTGGAATCAGATTAGCCTTCGGATCAGTTTCAAACTGCGATGAGGTGGCTTAGACGTAGGAGCATCGAGCTGCGCTTTTGGTTTGTTTAGAGATATTGTCTTACTATTTGAAGCAGAAGAGGTCAGGTCTGGTTCATTCATCCATCCATCAGGCTTTAAAAGTTCACTGCTAGGCATAAGTCTCCCCTAACATTCAACTACACTCCGTCCTCCAGTCCTGCGACCTCTGAACTCCAGGACTTAAGTCCACGGATGTAGGTTAATTTACGGTAAATACTCCGTACAACATAGCTCCAGTATATTGGCAGATGATGTCTTGCTGGATGACGTGACTTTGACACGACGCGGGCTGAATAATTTCGATATTACAAATTTTAATGTTGAAAATGCACCATAAATATAAAATATTATAATTTATATGATTATATTTTCATTCCTTCTTCTTCTTTAGTCTAGCAGGCCTAGAATTTGAATACGTGATGGCATATTCACTAGGTCTGGGACATAAATAACAGGATGGTAACTATTATATGTATTAGTGACTTGGCAATACCATTTTCATAATACATTTATTTTACTTAAACCTTTGCAAAATAAGTGTTAATGCTTGTATACCCTACATATGCAATAATAATGACATAAATTATATGACAGAAGGCATATAATTAAACAGTAATTTATTAAAGACAGTAATTTATTATGAGCGGAAGAAGAGGAAGCCTCCCTGTCGCAACCAATGCGGCACTGCACCGACTGGACACAACAGTCTGCTGCGTCCCGCCATCCCAGCGACGTACATCTACGTCTCTCGTCGTCACTTCACCTCGAAGGCCTCCGATATCGTGGAGTACCTGAAGGTTAAAACGAAATTCACACTAAGCGTTGAGAAGTTGGATTCACGCAACGCAGTGAACTTTAGTTCATTTGCGGTGCGCGTCCCAACTGAATTTCTCAGTACCTTCCTGGACGAGAAGTTGTGGCCAAAGGGGGTCGTGTTCAGAAAATATTATGGACGCCGGCGACCGCCAGAAGTCACCGGACCCGCGCTCACATCGCCACAAAAATTGTGACGTAGTTTTTAAGTTATAATTATTATGTATGTTAGTATGTAAGGTATTTATTGTATGGGCCTCGATGCCTGAAATAAAGGAATTATTATTATTATAAAAATACAAATAAAAAAATATTAATACAACCACTTAGAATAATTGAATTTCATGGTTTATTGACGTGGGGTAATGTAGGGAAAATATTTTTTCTCATTCAATAAATACACTCGATTGAGTGACTAATTTATTTTCTTACTTATATTTTATATAACTTATATTTTTTTTAACGTACTACATAAATTTTAAAAGCGTTATGTCCCCCAAGCTGCATAATATTATTATGGCCAGCGTGGTGAACTAATAAGGTCTGAACCCCTTTTAATTTCGAGAGTATACCAATGCACAGCAGTGAGATATTTAAGAAGGGTCAAAATGAAAGTACGTACGACATGAATAAGATAACATTATGCATTTGTTGTCAGACACAAGATGCAAGACGATGACATAATCTCGCTAGATCCGCGGCAGCTCGGAGCGGCTATAAACATGCTATAAAAGTAAATTGAATCGCTCCCCGGACTGTTGCCACACGCTGCATGCTAGGGCTTGACGCCATTTAGTCTTGTGCTTAAAAACTTTGTTTTAACACGAAGCTGATGTAATAATGGCTTTATTGTTGCCACACGCTGCATGCTAGGGCTTGACGCCATTTAGTCTTGTGCTTAAAAACTTTGTTTTAACACGAAGCTGATGTAATAATGGCTTTATTAGGATTTAAAAAATATTATAGGCTGCTTTTTTGTCCAAAGGTGACACGTAGTTAACGTGAAATAACTCACATAAATGTATTTTGACTAAAACGAAACGAAAACGAAAAGTTAAAATAATTTATATAAAAATGTTTTAAACGATTTAATCTCCTTAACTTTACATTTACCAAAACACGTGGGTTTTTTTCTATGTATTATCTATTTTTCTTTTCATTTATAAGTTTCATGTTATCATTTAAGGGACTGCAAATTATAAAACTTCAATACATTAACTGAATTTTTCGATAAATCAACGACGATACTTCCAAACAATGATCGATATATTCTTGAAATGGACGTAACTTTTTTATGTTTGTACCGATTTAAATAAAACAAACACTAAATGTTAATCCAAAATAATAATAATACATCAATGAAAACCGCATCCTTCTACGTTAAGCTGTTCTTGAAATTAGCGCGCACAAACGAACAGATAAACAGACAAACAGACAATAATTCTAAAAATCATTGCTTTGGGTTCTATTACGCTAATAAATAGCCCTAGTGACAGTTTTTCTCAAATATCTTCAATGTACAGAAACCGACTTGTTACAGATTTATTATAGTATAGAATAGAAGAAGAAGAAGATAGATAGATAGAAGAAGAAGATAGATAGAAGAAGAAGAAGTTAGATAGAAGATAGATAGAAGAAGATAGAAGATGATAGATAGGTAAAATAGATAGATAGATAGATAGAAGAAGATAGAAGATAGATAGATTGATAGATAGATAGAATAAAAAGAAGATAGAAGAAGATTATTTAAAAAGATCAAAACCACATCTTTTTTAGTATAGCCATTTAGTATAGCCACCGCGCAATGAACAATGTAGTTATAAATGGCTTCCAAATTGACAAAAACTTTGAACGTAATATAAACTTCAGCTGTTCCCCGAAAAAAATTAGCACGACGAAGCAATTATTGTAGGTGTTACTGTTAACCGATCTTTTCTGAGGATATCTTGTAAGTTGAACAATAAAATTGAAGCTAATAACTGAAAAGGTAGAAATATCCAATAGTCCTGGTCCATAAATCAAGCGATCTGATTGCGTTCGCATTACTTTGCGTCGCACCGCATCGGATCGTGCTATCATATGGTCACGTCACGATCACGCAACCGCAACAGATGTCGACTGTTTATTGTATTCGTGACTCGCCAAAGCGTAGCGCTATATTCGCGTCAAAATCGCTCACGTAGGACGTCGTGTATATGTACATATATCACTGATCTCGAGATCTCGACTACAGGACAGTTCTGATAGGGCTTATGTCCAAACATCCTGCATTGCCTGCCTGCGTCGGACTAGCATTTAACTGTCGAATTATCTTCGCTGTCGTAATTATGGTATTGGAAATCAAATATTGTCTTCAAAGATACTATGCTTTTGATACTTTGTAATTGTTTTGATATATTATTGCTTTATTAAAAGCAAGAATCTATATAAACTATTAAGCTTCAATATTTTAGAGCAGTTGTAGAGGGAGAGAGGGAGGTGTTATTGCATGAAAAAAGTACACACCATTATACTTTCTGATTGCGGATTGTTACAAAGTAGTTTTTACCTAACTTTATGTTAATTTTGTGTGAAACATTGTTTACCACGCTAGGTGTTGCCCTGTGTTAAATATTAGAGTGTTTCTTTAAAAATAAAGAACCGTTTCGTAAGCAAAGTCCGCATTTTGCAATAAAAGAGACGAGCGTTGTAATGTTTACTCCTTTTCACCAAAGTACATTAGAATAGCTTAACAGGAAAAATAGTACAGTAATGGTATTTTCCTAATAGAATTAAGAATTGTTTTACCACTTCTAGAGGAGTTAAATTTTTATTAAAGTACCTACCAATAACAGACATTGATCAAACATAAAATAAACATCACAAAAGAAACATCAATGCCAATATAAACTTCAATTATTATTAGTCAACGAGGCTTTGCCAATAATAAATAATTGAGCATTTTTATTAGTTTCGTTAGGGGTGGCAAGGACCAAGATTGATGATTCTCGTGTACATATTTTATTTTTCCTCTCAGATAATATCCTTGTGTCCAGCTTAAGGACCGAGCCGGAAACAGGACAGCAATTTTCCTCCAAATATAGAATAATGGGGACCGTTTAACATTACGTTTGTTGCATAGTTACTACTACGTATAGATATTCTGTTTCACGAGGTCTAATCGAATCTCGTTGTAGTAGTGATGTGTACTGACGTGCACTTGCAAGTATTCGTAAGATCTTAAAGCGCTAACAAAGGAATCTGAAAAGTTAGAATATATTAAGAACGTTAATAACAAATACCTTTAAAAATATTATTTCCCTACGGACAAATATATTTACGAATACCTTTAAAAATATTATTTCCCTACGGACAACTTTTTACTTACTTTATTTTATTTTTTTAATGCTGACATAGAACATCACTAATATCGTATTACTTTGAGTTGGTACTGAGTACTGAGTGTACGCATGTTAACATTTTCCTTAAATATTTTCAAAAAAAGTACCTATAAACGATTTCTCTCTATATGTCTATCCCATAGTCAGCTCAACGACACGTTCCCATTGAAGCGATATTTGAGCACGTTAGATGACTATATATGAAATGGCCCGGCGGCGAGAGTAGAACGCAAGCGATCTACGCAGCTAAGATTATAATAGAGATGGATGACCGCTAGTGGCAAAAGTGGTTTCCGTGCTTCATAAGGCACGCTAAGCCAGCGGTCCAACTTGTTGTTCATTTAGAAATTGTAAAGTATTCCAAAATTGGACCTATTTATGCAAACCGGAACCAACCCACACATGATGATGATGATAGTTTTGAGAAAAAGCTGTTTAATGTATTAGACAACTGATGTTTTGTGGATTGGTAAACATGTCATGAAAATGTTTTGTTCTGTCAAAATAGTCAGATCATTTTGATTTTTACAGGGTCGAAAGAAGGTACAATTTTAAGCTTTTCTGTGTACTTAACTCAATTTCGGCATGAGTGTGGATTGGTTCCGGTTTGCGTAAATAGGACCAATTAATCTGATAACACAACAAATTACATGTATGTAATAGGACCTATCATCTATTTAAGTTTTGTTGGCGCAATGTCTTGTTTTCTTTAGAATTCTGTATTACCTGTTAAAATTCTATTGAGGCAAGTGTTTTGTTTTCTACCAAGGCTTCTACAATGCGCCTTGAACGAATACAAACAATGCACCCGCCGCTGGTATAGATACACGCTCTTTACATTACGAGATGCTCTTAGCGCCATTCTACAATAGTGTTTGAAGAGAAAGCTTTACAATACTGACGGGTCTAAATAATGTATTTAATAAAAATGATGTTACATTTTAGTTTCTCAGGCAAGAGAATGACGCTGTGGTATATTCAATATATTAGGGTAAGGTAAACGTCCGTAATGTCGACAGTGTACTAGTACTCGTCATCCCATAGGAAAACGTCTAAAAGTTACACTTTTTACAAATAACGAGTACCAGGATACTGAAAAAAACTGACGATAGTAGGGACCTATATCTTATAAATTGATGTTGTCATAAATTATAAAGAGAACACACATTAACTCTCTGAGGTTAATAGTAATGCAGTGACAGCTGACCGACCTGTTTTGTATACCATTACGTAGATTATAAAAGCAATATTGTACGAAACCTTAGATTAACACAAAATGGAAGATACGCTACCTTCTAACAAACCACTGTTATAATGCGTCGCTAATACACACACACCCACAAATGCAACTACACGTTACGCTCAAATATTAGAACAGCTACCTCCCCTCTCGCTGCTGCTGCATTACCGGGCCCCCGCGGGGCATCGCATAACATTTTCTAGCCATTGCAACTGGACGAGTTTTAAGATGGAGACTCGCTCGACAGGCTTAGGCTTCTCGACAAAAATATTAAAATTAATGACCTTTTGGTATACTCACGCATGAATAATTACTCCATTATGTTTATTGTTCTTCTTAGAATGGTTCCTGCACTTATTAAAGGTTCAACCAGGCATTTTTATCATAAAACACTTGACTGGCGATATCAACCAACACAACTACATCCGAGAACGTTCCGCTTGCGATTAGGGCGTACCAAGTAACATTTACTCAGTTTACCTGTAACACGTGTTGTGGGTATATTTTTTTTGTATTTATCTAAGTACGAAACATAGTCTTAATTTTTTAAAGATAATTTCTTCTCTATTGAGTAGTCATATCTCATTTGGCAATTTATTGAATCGTATATATCAGGTACACTATTACTACTACTACATATATTAGGTTATATACTAGGTACTCGCGTTTTCTAAAACTGTTTAGACAACAGATTTTTACAGAAATTGCTCAATGTGAATTCCCATTATATTAAGTTACGCTCATTGTACGTAGAGGTCCCTAAGGAGCGCGGAATCTCGTTCCTTAACAATAGATACCCTTTTTATTTCTCGTAAAAGTAGTATCTGCAGAAAAGGCCGATAATACGAAAAGGAAATAGCGAGAAAATGGTTTTTCCCTTTCGTCAAGTTGTCGTTTGAATCTCTTATGATTATGTCGTGCTCGTAATATTTATGACTATTACTAAAAGGATGGGGAAATCAGAAAGGATTAGGTAGCTCTTTTCTATTATAATGTTTCAAAACTCTAGTTCAACACTCAACACTAAATTCTTTTGTCTTTAAAAATAATTTTCTGATATATTACTGCTATACAAGAGTCACTGATGAAATGACGAAAGGCTGTTCAAAGCCTTAACAATAATTCACTTATTGTGAACAAACATCCTGATACCTTCTTATGCATTATGTTACCGGTATTTTCTTTATTGCAAAGCGGTTATTTCTCATGTTTTTTAATGCATATAATATTGCAAGTATACACCGTATTGTCATAATACGAGTATATATCGATACAAATAAATAAAATTAGAGTGCCTGTTTGTAACATTAAAATAACCACTTTTTACTACATTTAGATGAATGTACCAAATATATATACATTCGACCAATACAATACACCAAAATATTTTTTTAAATTTTGTCTCTCTATATCTATATATCTGTCTGTCTGTTTGTTCCGGCTTATCTCTGAAACGGCTGGACCGATTTTGATGGGATTTTCACTGGTAGGTAGTTGATATAATGAGGAGTAACTTAGGCTACTTTTATTTTAGAACAATTCTATAAATAAAGTCCACGCGGACGAAGTTGAGCCGGCCGCTTGTGAAACAATATAACATGACATTTTGTACCTTACGGTGTGTTTTCCATTTTTGTAGTACCTTAGTTTCTGTGGTACATTTAACCACCTACAATCTATATAATACTTTGCTTATTGTGTTACGCTGCTGACAGGTGTGTGGTATTGATTTTAACAGAAATTATTAAGTATTGAAATTATTCGATCGGGGAAGTTTCGCCGCTGCATCCACTTCTGCCTTGAAGCAACTTATTGACGACCTGCGTTTCGCAATGGTTACCATGCCGGACTGCCAATCGAAGGGTCCCGGGTTCAGATTATAATTTGCAACTGCATATAACCACAGGCAATGACCCATTTGGGGTGGTGGGTACATGTCCATGGGCTGCAGTGAATACTTAACACAACGTGGCTTGCATGCTTATCTGCTACTCCATTCAAATAAAAAATATATCATGCCTGTCAACCTGTACACATATCTACTGAGTACTACATGTCTGTGATGAAGCTTACTTAATTAAATGGGCTCTTTCAATCCCCTATCTTTACGACAACGATGTTATAAAGACCTGCAGAGAATTTCAGAGATTAATTTCTAGGAAGAACACTCAGCATCAGATTAGCGCCCGAGCCCTTCCTTTAATGTATCGTAGATTTTATAACTTTACCTTTATGTTTAAGCAGTTACTCGGAGAAGGGACCAGGAAATATTAGGCTTGGATTAATAACAAAAATAAAAACAACAAGACATTTTCTTTACCTACGGAAGCTTCTGATAAGTCCATTGTATTGCCTTGTATTCAGCGCGATCATGATAGGTTAACACTTCGCAATAAATTGTTTTAAAACACCTTATCTCTAATCAAAAGTAGATCACCTCTTTACTGTATATCTCGTTTGGCTATAATAACATCAGAGAATTCTAAATTCCATTGTCCACAAATACTCGTAGTTTGCGTAGTATGAGTCTTCGAAAATCCATACACTAAAATGTGTAATCGGTGTCCAATGTTAAAACTGATGTAATTATTCATTAAAAGAACAGGAAGTACTTTGAAATCGGATAGTTTTATTGAAGAGATTCCACAGAGAGAACGTATAGACAAGAAATTATAGTGATGTACTGCAAAATTAGTCTAGTCACAGTTAATCGGTAATGTCAAATGTTATTTGTTGTCTCACACAATCAGCTGTCACGTGTGACCATTAACAACCCACAGCCATTCTGTTATCTCAAATATATTATTATGTACTTTTTTATAAAATAGTGCTAGGAGTTTTTTTCCGCCGCCTTTTTTCTCTCAGCTCAACATCTAGCCCAATCGGGCACCTAAAGGAGATGACCGGGAAAAAATGACATTAAGCGAATATTTTGTATTCCTAATATGAAATAAATATTTTTTCTTTCTTTCTTTCTTTCTATTATTACAGCAAAATCATTACGGCTCCTATCACATTTCTCTAAATCGCAGTAAAAACAAACGATGGTTTAATCTGATAATCCCGCAGGAATTTTTATTATTCAAATGTTCCGCTGCTAATGTTTCACAGCGCGTCATCAATCTTTGCTGCGCTGAACGTGAGCATTACGTTACGACCCTCTTGCAATTATCCACTCGAATAAAAACGTTTTAAGTGTTAAATGAACGGTATCTCAGCAGCGCTTGTCCGACGCAGTGATTAATTGCAGATCTTGTAAGATGATAATTAATTCGCTCTGCACAACTTCTGAGTTCGTGCCTTCATATTTACTTGGTATAATACTATTGGTCCAGCTCAACTTTGCCTGGGTGCAGACGTTGTCCTGCCTTAAAAGTATTGAAAGAGGATTTCTTTTTTTAAAGAGTCATTTACATGATGCCATTTTCTTGTACATACAAGGGCAATAATTGAATGCAATACATTACGCGCAATAATTGATCTTCAAGAATTGTAAGCAACTGTTTACACGCGGGTATAAGTAAAAAAATGGAATGCAATTATTGTATGAAAGTCTTGACAAAAAATAATTGCAAATGTCTTTTGTTTACACCACTACAATTATGTTTAGGCGATTATTGCTTACAAGTTTTGACTTGTCTAAACTCTGACTTGTATGTGCATGTACCATTTTCTAGTGGGTTGCTTCAAGTATTGCACGTATTTGCGTTGGTGAATTTTTCATTCTAGTGTTGAACGTTTCAGAAGCTACTGTGTTTATTAAAAATATGAACCAAAAAGTGTTAAAATTCGGTTCTGCTGATTTAATAAAGTTCATTGAGACTTATCGCAATCATGAGTGTTTATGGAATACTGAAAATGTAAATTATGAATCGTGATGCACGTAATGCTGCACTAGCAGCATTTGCAAAGGAATTTGGAGTTGACGGTTTTGGAACTAAGGAAATAACAAGCAAAATAAGAAATTTAAGGACGCAGTATCACGGGGAAAGGAAAAAGATAAAAGATTCAATGGGCACCGGTTCCGGTACTGCTGATGTTTACAAGCACGCGTGATGTTTACAAGAATTGCGAAATTATACTTAAAGAGATTTCATGTTACTGTCAAACAAAAATATAAAACAAACAATGACATACGAACTGTGCTGTTATTCTGACTGGGTCAAAGTTTAGAAAGACATGGCACGAAATACGAATATTTGACTGGTAGGACCTATTTATATGAGAAAACTACTTATAAATAAATAAATAAAAACGGCCAATTGCGAGTAGGACTCGCGCACCGAGAGTTCCGTAAAATATTTTTAATGTATGATGTAACTAAAAATTTACAGTTTTCGCAATTTTTTCTTTATCTGTTGCATAAGATATTGCTTCTTACTAAATTTTTAGATTCTGAATTCACGGGAAGTACCCTGTAAGTTTTTATTCCTTTACGAGTGTCGAAAATTTAAAATTTGCGGCATAAACAGCTGTATTAGAAGTTTGATTATTTTACAGCTCAAAGGGACAGTAAACCTGAGTATTTGAGTATTTCCAGTGGACCAAATAGTGAATCTAAACCATTCTTAAATCCCTTTGAACACACACAAAATATTTCATTATAATCCGTCCAGTCGTTTAAGAAGAGTTCGTTCATTTCATTTCAAATACATTTCAGTTCAAATTCATTAATCATCCTCTTTTTTGATGGGGACATCTTCATAAGGTACCCGGCACATTGGGAATCCGGTATTCTCTATACCGGGTTATGTGGGATATGTACCGCATTAAAACCCCTCAGTGGCCTGCCTCTGCGCTTGGGGAGGACTCCGGTATCTCCAGTGGAACGCACCGGTGTCCTCCACGTGCGGCGCCCAGTACGCGCCTATCTTCAGTAGAGCAAATGTGCTATCCTTTACAGATGTTTACGGCGGCATGCGGCCACGCACACACCTCCGTCCTTCCCGGGGCCGCTGGCTGGACGGATCGAGCGCACACTCTCATCTCCCACAACCTCGGAAGCCCCTTCATTACCCTAACCTAGGGATAGCAAATATTTTAAATTAAGTAACCAAAGATTATCATGGAGAAGAGAAGAGAATTTCCTGCAATTCATGTTAAAGAAAACAAACGTTCATTGCGAGTACAAACAGCAATCGGAAAATCTCTCGATGTTCCTTATTCCTGCTCGAGTCGCTTAGTTACGTAAATATAAACAACCATCGTTCTTCTTCTACTACGCAGATTTGGATGAAAAGAATAACACCGATACTAAAAGTATTCATGTATTCATGTAAAAACCTCACCCAAGCATGGCAAATATTTGAAAATAGGCTTGAAGTACTTTTCATGGAGACGATTTTCTCAATTCAAAAGAAAACAAATGTTAATAACGAGGACAAACAATAATCGGAAAAGTCTTTCGATGTTTCTATTGCAGAGTAGCTTAGTTACGTAAATATAAACAGCCATCGTCTTCTTCTACTTGTCGAGTTGGATGAAAAGGTCTATATGCCCCCATTTTACTACGTTCATAGTTTCTTTGCCTCTAAACAATGTTTTTATACTCAAACTATGGAAGTACAAGTACAGTGCATAAGTGGCACGTTGTAAGGAAGTGAAATGAAATATAATAAAATATTATACTATTTTTGTGATTTTGAAGTGAAAGCTTCTTTAGCGGCGTTGTGTAGTTTTTGGGATGGGTAAAAAATGTTAAACTCGCGTCAGGACACGTAGCCTGATCGAATATTCGTAAGACGGAGGGGTGACAGCTGATGGCTCGACTGTCTATACTTTAAAATTCGCATATATCAAGTATTTAAAATATGGACATTGAACAAAGTGCATCTATTAATCAAAAAAGTGACGAAGAAATAGTGAAAGAAAATTAGTGAGTACTTTATAAAAAAAAAGATAAAAACCTACTGAAAATACTAGATGAAAAATAATACCGATAGTAAAAGCAATTCGTGATAAATTATGCCCTAACCATTCCAAAATTATTATAAATGCACAACGTTAATATTCAAGTTTTTACTTCTGCCGGCATTACCGGAGTGCAACTCGTTTTTTTTTTACTATGTTAGGATTACGATATAAAAATAAATTAGTAATTTCCTAAAAACATAATCTTTCAAATATAAGCTTTTGTTATTATTATGCAGGATGAAAACTCACTATGATTTTAGGCGAAGAACTTCCATTGGACACCAAAACATTTTGCGGGCGACATTTCATCTAAGGCCGCGATAATATTTACATAGGTCGCGTCAACTATCGTCCATAAAAGAAAACGAAAAGAAAACTAATATTACGTTATCTTTCTCACTAGCGTCAACCAACATATCCACTGAGGAAAATATAACCATTAGATAATTTATTGAAGTGAAATTTCTAATGCGACTTCCAACAAGCTTGCGTTAAACGTTTAACGCTACCGGGGAGTAAAAAGAGAAAGAAAGATACACAAACTTAGAGAGAGAGAGAGAGAGAGAAAGAATTTCACTAAAAATCAATTTCTATCCCTTCCTATTTTTATTTCCACATTACGAAGTTTCACTTCATCCGTGCGGAGGGACTCCACGTTTTTTTCATTCCTGTGTTTATAAATATTTTTGGAAAAATGTGATATAGGTAATAATATGTACGAAACAGAAAATTTTATATCTAAAATGTAGCAATTTAATACGCAACATCATAGTGCTGGTATAGATAGAAGTCAGAGAGGCTTCGGTCACAGTATGTGCGCATACAAGCGCGCTTCCTTTGAAATGTCAGCAAAGTTATAAAAGTTATGAAATCTTAAAAATATTAATTCGCTATGAACAACTCTTTACGTTACTTGACATGAAACTCTTGATTCTGTACGCCAAGCAACATTCATAGCCGAACGGACTTCGTGACATAGAACATTTATAGCGTCGTACAAAGTACAGTACAAATAACACCCATTTTCACTAACCATAGGATACACCTAAATCAGATGCCTAAATATTTAGGAGTTGACTAACAACGTTAGTCATAACCTAAAGTTACGACACCGATTTGAGATGGCGTAGTGTGGTAGTGCTTAGGTGCCCCTAAACTAACACATGTAATAGTCGCTAAAATTGATAATAGATTGAAGAACAAAACCATGGACAACTGTAAAAAAACTACGCTACTTATAAGATAGGATCAACCTATTATACATACTAGTACATCGATTGGTGAAACGGAACTATATTTTAAGCATCAAATTGCCCTAAATTAGGAGTTACATAGTAAGGCTTTCCCTAGTTCGTCGTTAGTGAAAACGGGCATAATATTAAGTTCTTCTTTCTTAGGATTGTGATCGTAGCGTCATACAGCCCTTTGCTCACACCCATAAAAACGTATATTATCTAACATAAAACGGCAAAAAATTTACATAACTCAACTTAAACGCTTTTCTGGCCATTTATTCCATGACCAATAAATATAATCGATAGGTAATTAACTTGTGCGCCGCGATATTATTCGCTATCGACTTTTTAAGCCAATGATCGCCGATGCGGATATCAAGTGGAGTCACCTCAGTGCAAAGCGTAAACAAACGGCTTTAAATAATTAAGAGGTAATAAAAATACGTTTTATGATATATACGATTTTTATGTATGCAAAGGGTTTCGGGGGCGATAAATTGATCTACTCGTATCTAAATTTCCTTTCTAGAAAACGTAGTTTTATCCGTGTTTATAGGCAATATCATTTCTAAGATATCATAATATTATGACGGTTTATTTCGCCTTTTTTTTTCTGTATATTTTCCGACTTCGCGCCAAAAAAACTGCAATAGTTCATAAGTGTCACGTACTTTAAATAAAGAACGAACTAACAACAAACACATGACAGGTCGGAACCATTATATGGGAAAATAAAATTGTTGTTTTTAATAATTAAATTGAATTACTGCATAAATGTTTATTTTCCTGCACATCTACGGCTGGAGCTCTTCAAAATGAGATTATAAGCGATTTTTTATGTGCAGCTATCGTCCCGTAATCACTGGGACAAAAATCGGCTTGCGCTATTAATTTATAGGATTTGATTGTATGTGGCAGTATAGTTTTGTTTTCTTCAATTATGGCATCGCAAACTCTGTGCATATTGCCAGCGTCAAGTATAAATTTGTATCAATTATTTACAAGTTTCAATGAAACTGAACGAATCAATAATAGATAAAGTCAGTAAGTCATCAGTAATCAGTCAGTCAAGTCAGTCAAATAAAGTCATTCGTTTAATTCAAATAAAGTGATGGCTACTTTACCAGAACGTGTCCAATGAGATTTTGGAGGTAAGCCTTATTTTAGCACTACCTATAACCATATAATATAATATAACTAACATATATCGAACAAAATGCCATCGAGTTTATCCGTAATAACTCAAAAATACACACACATTGTCTTTTTCGACTTCCCGCCAAAGCTCGGCAAATATAGTTTGAATGTTTTAATAATAGCGTCATTGATAAAAAAATGTTTTTTTTTTTTTTTCAATTATGGCATCGCAAACTCTGTGCATACTGCCAGCGTCAAGTATATTTTTTGCATCAATTTTTTGCCAGTTTCAATGAAACTGGACGAAGAAATGACAAAGTCAGTAAGTAAGTCGTCAGTAATCAGTCAGTCTAGTCAGTCCAACATTCAAGTAAAGCGATGGCTACTTTACTAGAACGTGTCCGATGGAATTTTGGAGGCAAGCAGAAAAAACATATTTTAGCACTGTTATTCCATTTCACAAACACTCGTGCACTGTAATTAACCTATATCAAACAAAATGCCATCAACTTTATCCAATATAACTCAAAAATACACAAAGAAAATGAAAATAAAACAAGAGCACAATATGTCTTTTTCGACTTCCCGCCAAAACTCCTTAAAAAAATGTTAGATTACACGCATTTTGAATATGGAATGTTCGTAGAAAATAAAACAAAAGAGAGCGCAAAGATAATGTTGGTTGATGATTTAAGATTGTTATTATTGAAACTTTATTACATTGTCATGTCATCAAAAGTAAAATACTAAATCATAATAAACGCAGCAAGAATTATTTCTAACGAAAGAAAATTGACTACATTATATTTGAATTATCCATCTGAGATGTTTGATTTCATCACATTTATGAGATCGTCAAGTTAAATGAGACTCTTGTGAGCACTTGATACATGCTTTGTAACGTAAGAATTACAGAGCAGGATCTGAATAGACTCAGCGATGCATGAACTCTGAGAAGCTGCAACTCCATTGTCCGTAACTTCAAACGTTATGCTGAATGGAAACAGCTCAGTTATCTTAATGCCGCAACGATGCACCGTTTTTTCTGTTTTGTTGTTTCTATCTATTTTGAACTCGTTTAAGGTTGTTACTAAAATTAACATAAATATTCTGAAAATATAACTAAAATATTATGAACAAACACCAACCATTAGTAATTATTTTCTATTGGGATATTATAAATTGCATATCAAATAAATAATCGCCTATCAATACATACTCATCATTTATATTCTTTTTTACATCAAATAACTTACGTCACTACAAATAAACTAAATGTTTAACAAAACTCAAACTGCAGATAATTCGAAATTTTACATCAATATGACATTACTTTTTTCCTCATAATGCAATACAGTTATCTAAATTTATTTTTGTACAAAAATACTACATACATAGCATAAATACTGACTGCACAGCAAATTTTTCATATTTCATGTTTTACGTACTTCTGTAAGTTTACACACAACGTTTGACTACCATGGCGTCTCCGAAGCCCTTTGCTTCTGTGTCTGAAAAATACCCAAAACCAAATCAGAGCACCCCACTATCCACGTGGTCTTATCTGTACTACCCCTAGAGTGTATATAAAAAGCCGGAGGCGCGGAGGGAGAACACTCCCCGCAGGTGCCGCGCTTTCTTACGCTGGGGCGGAGGGAGTGGTTTTCCGCAGCGCCGGAGAAGTCACGGAGCCAGAGCTTCTTCCCACCTCCATTTTTGATGGGAAAAATCGCTGTACGCTGCGAAAATAAATTGTAGTGTGTTTAGTGATATTTTGAGTTGAATATTATGCTGTGCAATCAGTAATTTTGATGGGAATTTGGAATCTTATTGCATAGAAAAAGGATATTTTTTGATTTGCGTTTAAATACTACCCTTTTCTATTCAAACATTATCATGAAACTGACCTAAGAGTACGAAATCTGTAGTTAATTTAGTAATGCGTTAATGCAAAATATACGGGAGTTTCTTCATGGTAATACTAGTTTGTTATATCGGTATGACTACGAGGATACAGATATCCTCGTGGTCATAGCAATACGCTGTCTAAAGCAAAAATAGCTCTAAAACTACAATTAAATATCTATTTCCTTCTTTTAAACTTCTGTTCCATTCAATCACGGACGAAAATATAACACTCAATTCTATGGTGGTGTCACGGGACAAGTATTCAGTGTGTTACCAGGCGCCTGACATGTTTAGTTAGTGTTCCACAATGATATTAAATATATAAAACAAGAAGGTGTTCCAACAACTGTTCATTCTCAAAAATCGTTCTTATGAATAACGCTGCTTTTAACTTTGATCGTTTACCCCAATTTTAATGACATGTGATCCAGAGCCATGATGTTTTCCTAAATAGACCTATTTTCAGGAATATGTGGTAACGGATGGATAAAATTTCTAAAAATCCCGGCTAACAGGCAATGCGTATCAAATCGCTTCTAAGCTGAAACAGATGCAACAAAATATGTACCATTTATTGATTTGTATCGTTTTAAAATGCTTTCTTGCAAAAAAAATATTCTATTTTAAGTCTATTCACTGTATTTTTATTCCTATAGTTTTTACCTGTAAATATAAAAATACCAGAATTTTATTGACCACTACAAAATTCCTCAATTGTACCTAAATTCAGCTCATCGAACAAAAAATATTTAACAAGGCAAACACAATGTGCAGTAACAAAATAAAAAATAAAAGGTTCAATTGATACGTTTCAGCGGTAAAACGTAGTAAAAATAACATTTTGAATTGCAAATTGATCTAATAGTTGAACGAAGCCTTACACAATAGCCAGTTTTAAAAGTCTCCCCGTGTGTAATACAACCAATGAACGGCAGGGTTACTGTGTAACTTGTTGGTGCTTACACAAATAAGCTCCATTCTACTAACTCCTTATGTGTTTTTAAGGCACTTAACATGACGACCGGTGTTGCGCCACACCACACCATGGTTCACCATGCCGGACTTCCAATAGAAGGGTCCCGAGTTAAATTCCCGGCGAAAGAGAAATTTGAATGTGAGTTTAAATTCTGTTCTCGGTTTGGGTGTTTGTGTTTTTGTCTTTGTGTGTGTCCATGGTACTCACGATACAGGGTAAATCTTCCCTACTGTGGGGCTATGAGTGTGAAACGTTTATTATTATTATTAATTGTAACATACTTGTTACCTACGTTTCTGTATTCTTTCAAATATTTTAGATGTGATACAATGACTTTAATATAATACAATAATTTAAATATAAATTGATGTAAACTTTATTTTTAAAGTAATTGTTACCAAAAGTTACATGTTACGCTTAATATTTTTAATTTGAAATATCAAATGCTGTGATTTACAACGATTTTTGGCGTGGACGCAATTTCAAACAATCAACGCAATCTTTTAAATCTTTAGAGTATTTGAAAAGTTATCACAACAAATATTCACGGCTTTCTCGCAAGTTAATTTTACAACTCAATTTTAATTTCAGTTTACATTAAGTTGGTGTTGACTTTTAATTTTTTAGTTTTTAATTTTCCATAAACTTGCAACACCGACTCCAAAAACAACAATAATTGTACCTACATTATAATATGGTTAACACAGATCGTACCTACATATTGATGAGTAGAAAAATGTAAGTTGACTATTAAATAAATTGTAGCAGAATACGAAATTATTTTTTTACTTTTTAGTGCATATTAATTTGTTTTGGAATCGTTTTCTTTTGAAGTCGGTTTTTGGTTTTGTTAAAAAAAAATATTTTTCATTACTATATTATTTTGTTTAACGTTGAAATATTTAAAAATAAAATTTGAAAGAAACTGCTTATCAAAGCAGGTATTGAAACGCAAAATAATTAGTAACATTTTTCTTGAAAAAATTCTTGCCTTTAACTGCTTCTGATGCAGTGCTTTAATATGCATTGAACTCTTTCAATTAAAAAACAAAAAGAAAAACGGACAGCATCAGAGTTTTACTACAGTAGCACCAAATGGATTTTTAGTCAGTCCAACTTAAGCTAGCTAATTAGTTAGACGCAATTGCAGTGAAATTGCTAGGAATCTCAACTTTATTACTACCTTTTTAAATGAATTCCGACGGCAATTCAACTCTTTAGATTTCTTTCTTTTTATCTTTACTTCGATACTTATATTATAAAGAGGAAAGATTTGTATTTTTGTATGTTTGTGACGAATAAACTCAAAAACTACTGTTCCGATTTCAAAAATTCTTTCACCATTAGAAAGCTATATTCACCTTGAGTAACATAGGCTACTTTTTACCGCGGGAAAATGTTTCATTCCTACGTGAAAGCGGGTAATAGGGTCAACGCGGTTGAAGCAACTGGCTAATAGCATATGAATTTAATATAGCAATGAAGCCTGGAATAGCATATAGACTTTATTCTTATGCATAGCATAGGCTATTTTTTATCCTACCATTAAACGGGTACACGCGGGCGAAGACACTGGCGGAAGCCTAGTTGTTAATATAAGTTAATTCTGGTCATTGGCTGCACGCGCTTCCATCTCAAAATTTAGGCACAGTTTTGGACCCATCAACGCTGAGGATTGCGATAGGCCTCGGCGTTGGCGCTAAGGTGTGTGAACCCCATCAATGCTTATGTGGCAGAGGTGTGAGTTACTTTGGTCGACATGGACTTTCCTGTACCAGGAGTGCTTGCCGATTATATCGCCATGGCGCTATAAACGATTTGATCCGCAGATCTCTTGCCACTGTCTCTGTACCTGCATCGTTAAAACCTTCAGGAATGTGCAGAGACGATGGCAAGAGACCTGATGGAGCTACGCTTGTACCATGGCGACTTGGCCGGACCCTGGTATGGGATTTTACTTGTGTGGATACTTTGGCCCCATCACATATAATTGAAACATCTAAGAAGGCGGGGGCCGCAGCCGACCATGCACAGCTTCTCAAGCGCCGCCAATATTCTTCCATTTCAAAAGATTATGAATTTGCGGCGCTTGCGATGGAAACTATGGGTCCATGGTCGGCTGACATGAAAACATTCATGCAAGACATGTCGACCAGACTTATTCTAGCCTCAGGTGACCAGAGGGCTGGCAGCTATTTTTCTCAAAAAATTAGCCTATTAGTTCAGAGGGGAAATGCTGCCAGCGTTCTGGGCACAATGCCACAAGCGCAAATTTTAGATGGGATTTTCTTTTTATAGTTAATTGTTTTAGTTTTTAGTTTTTATTATTACTTTTAAGTCGTGTTTCATTGTTTGTGTTGTCTAAAATAAAAGTATACCAATATATAGTTAAAGGTGAACTTGGTTGTGAATTTAACTCAACTTGCTGATGAATTCATTTTTGAAATAAAACTGCTACATACTTATTATTAGAGTTTTTTTAATATATAAGAAAAATGTATTGTCTGGCTGTGCATACAAAAATACCATACGTAAGTAACGTGATGTTTGACCTGACCTAAACAGTCTTAGGAAGTTACTTACTTAAAAATCGGTTTAACAATTATTTATTTTTGTTGACTATCTAAGGGTCGTTTTTTCGTAAAAGAGTGTTTTTTTCGTTTTTTTTAACTATTATTTATAAAATAATAATGTGACTTGGCAACACGGTGAAACTTTATAAAATCAACCTGAAGTGAAAAATTTATAGTAAGGTATTGCAACGTAAAAATGATTTGAGTACCATTAGAAAAAAAAATTCTTCCTTTTGACTGCTTCTGAAACAGTACCTACTTTAATATGCATTGAGTGGTGCTAGAACTCTTTTAATTACAAACAAAAAGAAAAACGGACAGCACCAGCGTTTTCCGAATGAAGTACCAAATGAACTTTTTGTCAGTCCAAGTTAAGCTAGCCAATTAATTTGCGTAAATGCATTGAAATTGATAGGAATCTCAACCTTATTTCTACCTTATACATACATGACTTACGTCAATAGGCATGATAAAAGATTTTTAAATACCTTTCCTGATTGTAGGTACACGTCTCCTAGTTTCGAAAAAAACTTTATTTCAGCAATAAACTTAAGTTTAAACGTAAATTAATGTATTTTTTGCTATGTAATTTGAATTAAGCGCGAAAACGCTCGTAGATGTCATGGCGTCGGCTTGCTCGTCAAACTTCAAGCAACACGATTACTTTTACTGAGACGTGACGTCATTCCTTTTGATTGGCGTTTCAGATAACATGGCGGATTGCTGTATTTAATACTTTTATTTTATTGAAAATATTATTAATCTTAATGTTTATATTAAAATGGGATCATATTTTAGAACTTTTTTAGCATATATTTTTCTGTAAAACCATTTATTCTCTGATTCTTTAATAGTGTCATCATGCCCATTCAACTCTTTAGAAATAATTTTATTGTTCTAACCATAAAATATACCTATTTTATGGTTAGAACTACTGCTATAAGCTATAATATTATAGTGAATTCTTTTTTGAGATCAAACTCTATTAAAAACTAAACTTATTAAAAATATATTGTTTTAATAGAAAAATGTTAATAGGTATATGCCATTAATTGGCATACTGAAATGCCATTAGTATCTTCATATTTGACCTAATCAAAACATAGTCATAGAGAGTTGAATATTTTATCATTGTCGTAGTTATTTATCTTATATCGCATAGGTCAACATTGGAATTGTAAAAAAACTACTGTTTTATACTTTTGCTGTAAGAGACGAAGTTATTTCTTGGCGTTCTCAGGGGACACTAATGTCGTTAAACAGACGTAGCCTCATGCTCGAGATAGCCCCAGTGATTACAAATTACCTGAGCCCTTAGTGTGAGTTAGTAAACGCGCAAACGTTACTACTGCGTCAGAGTTAAAATTGGACAGATAGATCTTAACCTGAAAGGAATAAGGTCGATTATTAAATTCTTAACGCAAACGCGATAGTACCTAACGTTTTCACGTGTGCACACTTACACTAAGGCCTCTGCACTGTTGTTGCGGTAGTACAGCTAGCTATCATCCTAAAGGTCGATTTACATCAAACAAACATAGAGCTAGAGCTAGAACAAGAGCATTCTTTCGTGATCTTTTAGTGTAAACGAAAACTCGTATGCAGCGTTTACATCAAACGAACAAGGAGCTAGAGCTAGAGCAATCGCTAGAACACAAGAACGCTTTGAAGAGACCGCTCAGGGGCGCGAGCGCGTCCGAACACGCAAGAACGCTCTAAGCAACTGTTTGCGCGCTCTAGCGCCGTTTACGTCCAGCGAGCGAGCATTCTTAGAATATTCCATAGAATCTTTGCGAACGCACTACGAACAACGAAAGAATGCTCTACGCCTGTTTACACTAAAAGAATTTGATATAGTGGGGATAGAATGAGCATTCGCTCGTCTGATGTAAATCAACCTTAATATTACGTTAAGTTACGTTTGTCTACCGCAGCCGTCATCGTCACCGAGAACGGGATGACGGTGCTGAAGTAGCAGTACAACATACATACATTTACTATGCCGCGTGTCCACCACACGTCCGTCATTTGAGCGCCGTCATCCCGGCCGCCCGGGATTTCGAGTATATCGGCGTGACCGCTAGAACGGGGCCAAGATTTTGACGGGCCGATGTGCCGGCAAAATAAAACACATTTGAACTTGCCCACACACTGCCGTCGCACCGTCACGTTACTATAGATCTGTTAATATTTTGTCTTTCATCGATTATAATAACATCTATATATAAATGAATCCTTATTTTCCTTGATCACGGCATTACGCGTGATTTAGTTGGACCCATTTCGCTGATTCCTTTTTGTTGTGTTTGTAATTGTCAAGAAAAAGAAAAAAAAAACGGCAAATTGTTTGTAAAGTAGGTTTACGATCGAGATGTTTACGTGATAACGTCCGCACGAGAAAATCTCCATTCGTTTGTATGCCGCTAGAGTGAGAGAGACGGAAGATCGGTCCACTCACTCGAACGCTATGCCAGCCTCCGCTCGTGAGGATTCCGCGTGACAAGTTTCACGGAATGACTGGCAGCGCTCGAGATGAGACGGGAGATCGGTCCGTCTCTCTCTCGTTATACCTGCGATCGCGCTCGTGAGGTTTTGGTGTGACACAAGTTTCTGAACATGTCACCCGACTAAAACGATTTTAAAGACGTTATCACGTCAATAAAAAATGCGCGGAAAATCAAAAAATTAAGAATACTTACCTACCTTACCTATTAAATTTTCTAATGATTAACCTAGCCATCACTTTATCTCTTCGAAAACGCAACTTCCACGCGTGACAGCTGAAACAAACGATCGCCGTCACGTCATCTTAAAATTGGTGCGAAATAAACTCGTCCTCGTCGACGGTCCGGCGACGGGGGCGGTGGACAAACGCTCTTTCAATGCAAGTGCAGCGCTGCGTGTCGGAGGAACAATACTAGGTGCAAGCTCAATCTAATCCTTGAGCTGTTGATCGGTTCTGTACACTTGATTGCTTTTGTATGTCGTTAAATTTTATACACAATATTTAAAACAATGTTCGATGCACGCTATTTTTTAAAATGGTATACGAGACGAGCATATACCTAAGCCACGTGGTATTGAAAGGTTGCTGCGGTCCTTAGACATCTTCAGACAATCGCATATGCGCTGCTATTACGGAGCCTGAAGGCAATTCACCTCAAGTACGTGTAAGTCTCACCGGCAACCGCAACTTTGTGACCGGAACACAATGGACTTAGTTCACAACAGAAATGGATTAAAATCTATCTAATACCTTTTAACCAGCGATTCTTGTATATACCTAAATATTTTTTTTTTAATCTCGGAAACTGCTCCAACGATTTTGATGAAATTTAGAAGCCTTATTTTTAGAAATTTTAAATTATTAAAAAGTAATTTTAGCGATAATCAATTTAAATATAAACTGAAAAATACGACTCTTCCTGACATCTATTGGAGAGTATTAATAATATTGTGGCAATTAATTAATAATATTGTAACTAAATAAAATACAAATTGATCTCTCTATTACCCATTCCGACACACATTTACTGCTTAATAAAATAGGATTATTTTATTCAGCATTTCATGTTTTATAAAGATTTAAGGATATCCAAATCTTTAAGACATTAAGATAAATTGCCGCAATGCGCTGTACCTGCAGACAGACGATACAGTTTAAAGTTTCAAGACGGCGCGTCTTCCCTAATTGCGACTGCAGGAAAAGTTGAAGGCTGTAATATTAGAGCTTTAATACTTGATGAACGTAAAAACTATGTGATAATATTTGTAGGTTCCCAATGTGAGAACTTCTATTCAAAGTTTCTATTGAACTGCTCGCGGAACAGATTTTTTAGGTCGTATTGTTTCGTTACAGTAGCAGACGAGCATGCAGACCTCGTGGTGTTCAGTGGTTGCTAAAGTCCATGGATATTTACAACATTTATCAGCAAGTCTGCCTGCCTCGATGGTCGTATGTAGCTGCTACTACGGAGGCCGGTGGGCGACTAATGTACCGTTCCTTTCTAGTCAAAAACAGACTTGAGACCTTTCTTTTCGTGAAACATTCCTGTTTCCAAATTAAACAGTTCATCTTTAAAACCTTACAGAAACGTGCTTAAGAGAATAAGATAAATTGTCGCAATGCGCTGTACCTGTAGACAGACGATACAGTTTAAAGTTTCAAGACGGCGGCGCGTCTTCCCTAATTGTAGGAAAACCGAAAGGTTGTTATATTACAGCTTTAATACTGCATGAACGTAAAACGTCGTCCAGGTACTGATACATTTGATACGAGTTATCCCCACTCATATTTCAAAAACGTACATAATATTGCTTTTAGATATTCTTTTCATGAAGTCGGCTCTCTGGTTTACGTAGATGTATTCTGTGAACCACATTAAGATTTTCACACAAAAATAAAAAAAAGCAATAAATTTTGAGGGTTGCCAATACTTTGAACTGAAACTCAATTTTTTTTCCATCAAACCCATACGTGTAAGATATCTATGGATAGGTCTTCAAAAATGATATTGAGGTTTCTAAAATCATTTTTTTCTAAAAGTTTGCGCGAGAGACACTTCCAAAGTGGTAAAATGTTGGTCCCCCCCTGTAACTTCTAAAATAAGAGAATGATAAAACTAAAAAAAATATATGATGTAGGTACATTACGATGCAAACTTCCATCGAAAATTGGTTTGAACGAGATGTAGTAAGTAGTTTTTTTTAATTAGTAGTTTTTTTTAACTGTGCGGATGTTCAATTGTTGCGAAATAACGGAGATGTATACACATATACTAGTGACATCCATGGCTGTACGCGCTGGTTGGATCACTGTCTGGTTACCAGTAGTGCTCTTAGTTATATACAGCGTATAACTGTAAATAACAATGTAACTTGGTCTGATCACTATCCCTTAGAAATATATTGTGATCTTAACTTATCACATATGAAGCTGACGTCTGAACACAACACAGTAAATAAAATAACTTGGGGTCACAGGGATAGTAATCAGATTAAACTGTATACGGAGATTTGTAATAATAAGTTAAGTAAAATAGTGTACCCATTAGAGTTTACACAATGTTGTGGAAAGTTTTGTGATAGCCTTGAACATAAAAACGCAATTGACAAGTTGCATTCAAAAATTGTGATTTCACTACAGAATGCAGCCATACTAAGTCATAAGATTGCCAAGAAAAATAGTAAAAGGTATATAACGGGATGGAACAAACATGTGAGACCTTTTCATAGTAGAGCTCGCCTATGTTTTCAGTCCTGGATAATGGCTGGGAGACCGAATAGTGGGGACATTTATAATGAAATGGTAGATACTCGTAGGCTATTTAAAAGAAAATTAAGATGGTGTCAGGATAACGAAGACCAAATAAAAATGGATATTTTGGCGTCAGCACATAATGCTAAAAATTTTGGTAAATTCTGGCAGCAGACAAACAAACTGAATACACGGGCGAGCCTTCCTGTTGAAGTTGAAGGAATAAGTGGGAATAAGAATATTGCAAATATGTTCAAGGCTTATTTTAATGTAAATCCTGTAATCAAGGATGTTATGGATGATTCGGCGCGGGATGTCGTGTTTTCTGGAGGTACACCAATGAACTTCACAACAACGGAGGTAAGTAATGCTATAAAAGGCATGAAGCGTGGTAAATCTCCGGGACACGATAGCCTCAGCGTTGAACATCTGCGACATGCGGGTGTGCACCTTTCCAGAGTCCTTAAGTTACTCTACAACCTTTGTATTAGTCACAGTTACATTCCGGAGGAAATGATGAAAACCGTAGTGGTACCTATAATAAAAAATAGGACGGGGGATGCGGCGGATAAGTCCAACTACCGGCCCATATCTTTAGCGACTGCTATGGCGAAGGTGCTCGACAGTCTCATTGATATGCAGTTGGACAAATCTGTCAGAATACACGACGCCCAATTTGGTTTCAGGCCAGAGCTGTCAACAGAATGTGCTATACTCTGCCTCAAGGAGACTGTTAGGTACTACACAGACCGTAAAACGCATGTATATGCGTGCTTCCTGGACCTATCCAAGGCATTTGACCTCGTGTCATACGAGGTATTATGGCGTAAGCTAAAAAATGAAACCAGCCTGAGACCGGAATTGACGTCACTGCTCCGGTACTGGTACAGCAACCAAACTAACGTTATAAGGTGGGGTAATACACTGAGCGACCCCTACAAACTTGGCTGTGGAGTGAGACAGGGAGGGCTGACGTCGCCGAGGCTATTCAACGTGTACGTAAACCGTCTGATGGAGCGTCTCAGCAGTGCCGGTGTCGGTTGCTCTGTAGATGGCGTATTCATAAACAACATAAGTTATGCAGACGACATGGTGCTGCTGAGCCCCTCTGTTAGTGGTCTAAGAACGCTTTTAAAAATATGTGAGGACTATGCCGGGGAAAATGGACTCAGCTATAATGCTAATAAAAGTGAGTTTCTCGTTTTTAGGGGAAAAAACCAACCTAATAACTTTAAACCAAATATAAAACTCTGCGGTTATTCCCTTAAGCAGGTAGCTGTGTTCAAATACCTCGGCCACGTAGTCACAGAGCGCCTCGACGACGACAGCGATATTGAACGCGAGCGTCGGGCAATGTCGGTCCGGGGGAATATGTTAGCCCGCAGATTTGCACGCTGTACTAAACAGGTAAAATTAACATTATTCAGAGCATACTGCCAAAATTTTTACACGTGCAGTCTGTAGGTGGATTATACGCGGCGGGCCTGCAGAGCTCTTCGGGTTCAGTACAATAATGTGCTGAGGGCAGTATTGGGGAAGCCACGACATTGCAGTGCGTCAGGAATGTTTGCGGAGGCCAGAGTAGACGATTTCTACGCCATTATACGCAAACGTGCAGCATCCATGATGCGCCGACTCGTGAGCAGCACCAATGCTTTCCTCAGTACATTTGCGTGCAAGCTGGACAGCCCTCTCTGGAGGAGCTGGAATGGTGTACACACAGAAGCCAATCGGCGTTAATGTATTTTATTATAGTTTTATTTCATATTGTGTACTAACATAGGTTAAGACATTGTTTACTAACCAAAATATGGACCATGATCTGAAATAAATTATTATTATTATTATTATTATTAATACGTAATAAATCGTTAACCACAATTTACCTTTCATTCAATCTTAATGCAATGATTTCTATGGATAATCAAAGGCAATGATGTATTTCTGTTGCCGCTTTTGTTATACAAATACTAAAAATAGAATAAAATAAATATTTAAGGGGGCTCCCATACAATAAGCGTAATTTTTTATAGATAATGGTACGGAACCCTTCGTGCGTGAGTCCAACTCGCACTTGGCCGGTTTTTTAACTTTGCCTTGTAGTCCACCCAGTACCAAAAGGAAAATCTTTTTAAAGTAACCGCCAAAAATTTTTTGTTTTACAAAGTTTTAATATTGAAAGAAATATCATAATTATAATCTATAATTATATTATTTTTTATATAATATCGACAAACTATGGATCAATGGTTATCATGCCGGACTACCGATTGAAGGGTTAGAAGTGATGAGTACACTGTCAAGCGTGCTTGCGTGCGTGTATGTGAGCTTTTGAAGCGTTAGTGAAATCTGAACATCTTTGTCATTAACCAAACATCTTGAAAAAAATTGCCTTACTCACATAATTCTTGTACTTTTAGCTGGTCTGCTGACGTTACCCATGACTGAGCTCCAGAGATTTATTACATGTATGTACACAGTGTTCCTAATTTACTAGCAGCCGCCGGCGTCTTAATTCACGTTTTTACCCCTATAGCCTTCCTCAATAAATGGACTTTTCAACACAAAAATATTTTTTTATTCGAAATCGTAGTTCCTGAGATTAGCGCGTTCAAACAAAAACTCTTCAGCCTTATATTATTATAGAGATCTACACGTGTGCTGAGCTCTCTCGAGTACCTAACGCACACTAAAAAATGTGTATGTGCACGTCTCACAACCTTCATAGCCCAACACACTTTGTGTCATGAAACATTTTTGATACATTCGCAACGCACTAGATAATGACATGGATTACTACAAGAATAATATGGGTTACAATTGATATTGTAAAAACATTATATACTTGCTTTTACCTTTGAGAACAAAATTCGCCTGAACGTTCGCACTAAGCCACACGAGAATCGTCTGCCAATTTTCATTTCGCCCTGAAAAGGACTCCCTAATAGGCGAATACGTAGGTAAATCTCACGGGAAGCCCACCGATTTTTACTTGTTCTGTCCCTCGGAATACCGCGATTATTCCGAACGACTTTCCCCCGATGAATATTAAAAATTTAAGTAAGCCGGGGGAATTGTTCAGGATGTAGACATTCATAATTTTATCCCATTTAAATTTAATGTGCGGCTACCATATTATAATAGACGGTTAATTCTTGTCATTCTTATTTAAAATTATTTAATTTTTTTCTCATCAGAGATGAGTATCTATGTTGACTTGACAGCTGTATACGTAGATTTCGTCTTGTATTTAAGATAAAATTATTTGTGATTTTTGTATAAAATAAAAAATAGGTGTTTTAATCGTAAAAATATTGTAATCAATAACATAGAGAAATTAAACACTACGTTATTCAATAAGAACAGGTACATGACATTTTGACAATAAGAAAACATTTTAAAAATATGGAATTAAAAGCTAAGTACATATTTAAAAATCTAAGGAGGTTTTATCTATGATCAATATATTATTATGTATATATTAAAAAACGGTCGTCTCTCCGCTAGTTTGTACCTAATAAAAAAGTAAGCTACCTATTTGACACGTATGGTGCAATGGTTACATTGATGGACTGCACCAGGTTCATTTCTCGTCGAGTTAGAAATTTTGATAATGAATTTTGATTTTTGTTTGCGGTCTGGGTGTTCGCGTACTGCCTTTGTGTATCTTTATGTATTCTGGTGTAGTTATATACTCGTATATATTTAAGTTAAAGCTACAGGACCCAGTAAACAACCTTGGAACACAGGTCAAAAATAACAGAGGAATAATGTCTGAATGATATGTGCGGTCCATACGTCTTTATTCCAATGACCATTCATTTGTGGCCGAAGGGGCAGCGCCGTCCAGTCAGATTAATGTCGATCCGATTTTGTGCTTACCTTAGGTACACTCGTTAATGTGTAGTAGAATAGAGTGATATATTTATTAAGTTTGGTAGGATTTATATTAGAATTACAGATTGGTAGAACTTTTATGGTTCGACCGGTGAAATTGTGTTTCGGTGGAAACTTGCAGTTACCAGCCAGACTTAATAATAATAACTACTCTTTATTTGTAAACCACATACAATGCAATTAAAAATTAATGAAAATAATAATAAAACAGCAGTAGTGACCAAAAGGCGGTCTTATCGCTAAAGCAGCGATTTCTTCCAGATGACCTTTGGGTTTTCTACATGGTAGAGAGATAATAATCATGGTCGTCATAGGTCTGACTTCAAATAGATAGAATATTTTTTACAGGGGAATATAATCGGTGTATGCTGCCGAATTTAATTATTTTTTACTAAGGAGGAGAACATAATCGGTATACAAGTACGCCGACGTACGCTCACTCTTGATGTTTCATTTTTATAAGTAGATAATTTATTTAAATCTAATTCTGAGTACAAATTTTAGTTTATCGTGATAGTATGTTTGATGTAAACACATCCGTACGCGGAAGCGGAAACCGGAAAAAGTTATGTTTTCAAAATCCTACAGAAATGTTAGAAATATGCCTGGCGTATTGGCGTATTGCAACTGGCGTATCACAGTTGCAAAGTCGGTCTGTCAATAAAATCGTGCGTGTAAACGGTTACCCATCTTTTTGTGTCAACAACATGTGCAATATAATTTTTAAGCCGACCATATTGCACGCGACGTGTTGTCTATTTGCTAGGATAATAGTTTGTTTGATTTATTTATCTTTAAACATGAGGTGAAAGGTTGAAAACATCATATTTCATTCGGTTGTTGTGAAAGCCGGTTCTAAAAGTAAGATATACAGATGAAAATATTTATTTAGGAAGAGGAAAACAATTTTGTCCATTCATAATATATGAATATAGAATGC
The DNA here is from genome assembly GCA_911387765.1 of Pyrgus malvae. Lineage (NCBI taxonomy): Eukaryota > Metazoa > Arthropoda > Insecta > Lepidoptera > Hesperiidae > Pyrgus > Pyrgus malvae. The sequence goes on along the minus strand of OU426950.1, from coordinate 26,245,806 downwards.
TCCTTGTTGATTATAGCATAGATTAAACAAGTATCAGAGTGACATAAGCTAACGGTCAAGATTAGGTGACATTTCGTTAGCTCTTACTATTATTATTATTAACATTGTGTAGGTACGTAACATTATGTATATACACAAGATCATTCTATCATCATTTATTTATTGTTTATCCTTGAAAACAAGTTTGTTTACACGACTAAGTTCCAAATTTCACTTTAAGTCAGTGTTTTGTAACTTAAATTTTAATTCATATGTACTCATGGTTTCATAATATTGTGATTTATAGCGCGCATGGGTCGGCGGCTAGCGTAGAACGCAAGCAGTCTATGCAGCTAAGCCAACGGGCGCGGTCGGGTGTGAGATGGGTGACCGCTAGTGGCAAAAAATAAATCATGCGCGTTTCCGTGCACACAACTCTTTTACGTAAAGTTGTCATGGTAACGTTTTTTTTAATTATAGCATCGCAAACTCTGTGCATATTGCCAGCGACAATGTTAATTTTTGCATCACTTAGTAGTCACAGAAAAATCAGTAAGTCATCGTCATCAGGTATCAATCAGTCTAGTCAGTCAGATGTTCAAGTAAAGTGATGACAACTTTACCAGAACGTGTCCGATGAAGTTTTGAAGGCAAGTCGAAAAAACATGTTTTCGCACTGTTATTTTATTTCACAACACTCGTGCACTGTCATTAACCTATATTGAACAAAATGCCATAAAATTTATCCGATATTACTCAAAAATACACCAAGAAAATGAAAATAGAACAAGAGCACAACTTGTCCCTTCAGACATCCCGCCAAAACATGGTATGGTATGGTAACGTTATGGACTCTGAGTGCTCTCGATGCTACGCACACTGAAAAAATTGGTGTGCATCTCACAAATTCATAGCCGGTCAGACTTCGTGACATAATATTATAACACTAGCGGCCGCACGCGACTTCGTTCGTTCGTTCGTGGACTTTAGTTTTCGAATTTTAAATTCTAAATAAAATAAAAGTAGTTTAAGTTACTCCTTATTAAATAAGCTACCTGCCAGTGAAAGTCCCGTCAAAATCAGAGATTAGCCGGAACAAACAGACAGACCGACAGACGGACATACAGACGAAAAATAAAAAAAAATGTTTTGGTATAAGTACCAGTTATACATTCATATTAATGTGGTAAAAAGCTTTTTTTTAATGTTACAAACAGACACTCCAATTTTATTTATTTGTATAGATATCAACACGTTTTTTGGCCGCAGTGTTGCGGACGTGATCTACATACGATCACAAGTAAATATTAGGGCGATAAATAGAATTTTTAAAATCAAATTATTCTTACATACACCAGACATAGTCCCGACTGCTAATTGAAATTAATTATAACTTTGTTTATTGAATAATTTACGAAGAGCAGAGTATTGTTTAAATCTTGGTTTGGTTTAATAAATTATAATTGTAGGAGACAAGGTCGTTAATCCTAGTCGGCTTTAGTTACCAAGCCCAAAATGAATAAGATAAAATTTAAATCCGAGGCTCCAATAAAAGTTTTAACTCTGAATTTATAAGCAAACAATAGTTTGTTAGTCAAAAGCCGCACAATTTCGAAATAATATTTAAATTTCGATAATAATCTTTAAAAATAGTCACCACTCATGAAGGAGCTACTTTAAACCTTGACAGAGAAGAAATTAAATATGTTAATACAAATTGGATATTAGGTATATTGCAGATATAAATAGATTAAAGATTATCAAAAATTTAATACAGAAGTAATAGAAAAAACGGCGACAAATATCAGTGGGTAAAATAAATTAAATGCATAAAGCGAACAAAGTTACATGTCATGCTTTAGTATTAACGTTAGTAATTATAATGTACCTTTGTAAATAAAGAAAGAAATAAATAAAATATCACTGAAATTGACGATTTTAGAATGAATTGAAGAGTGGGATCGATAAAAAACAGCAATAAATCAACTTTTTATTGGTATTCTAATCTGGCCATTTGATGACCGGAAGTAAGTTAAAATGTTCTAAGAGTTATAGCGTACATACAATAGACGTTTTTTTAATCACGGGGAGTACACCCCAATCAAAGACTGCAATCTTTATCTGATGCTCTCGACTGAATCCGAAAATCACCTCTTTGGATCCCCATAATTGTTTTGAAAATATTACTACAATAGAACTATACTTATATACTTAGCACTAGTCTTCCGCCAGCGGCTTCGCCCGCGTGGACCCGTTTTAATGGTTAACGTAGGATAAAAACTATCCTATGTCCTTTCTCAAGGCCCACTTTACCTGTGGTCTAAGTTTCATTTAAATCGGTTCAGTAGTTTAAGCGGGAAAGCGTAGCAGACTGACAGACAGACATACAGACAGAGTTACTTTCGAATTTATAATATTAGTATGGATTATGCATGTATAGACTCCATATATCTACTGACACAAATTCAAACTACTTTACCGCGACCTTACCGGGGTGTAAGGTAAGATGCATTCAGGAAGTCTGAATAATTCATTTCGACTCGCTGCCACGACGCTATTTTCCCCGATTACACAGTCTGATTTTTATCAAGAATGGTTGCCGGATGTGGAAAATGTTGTTTTACGACTGTGTAAAAACTTCTGTGTCGATTTATTTTGACTTGCTGAATTACAACTAAAAGTAGATATATGGATATGTTTTCCAACGATTTAGAATGAGAAAATTTTTCTGTACCTCCCGTATTGACCCTTTACAACTCTCATTCCATTGCTATCACTTTATTGACCATTAATGCTGTTATTTACGATTCCGTTAATTGTGTGTTGATCCGACAATAGAGTTGGACCGGGCCGGCGGTCCATTTTCCTTATTAGTTACATTATGTAGATAAAGAAGTTTTTTTTAATAATAATGGAGCGTTATTGCTTCATATAAATATTATATGTTTATTATTACTTATTATTACAAAGAATTGTGAATGTAACTTCACATAATTATTTAATTTTATGAACGGTTTAATAGACCATATACGAAATTTTGCCGATTTCGCTGATTTACGTCAGTCAAATTGTGCAATAAAACTTATGGAAATATTGTATTTTAACTGCAAAATCTCATATGTAAAATCAGCTAAATCAGCGAATTCGGAAAAATTTCGTATACGGCCTCTTAACTCACGTCACGTTTTCGGAAGATTGAGTTTCGGATCTGAACGAGTCGTGGTGTCCTGTAAATGTTACGTTAGGTTAGCATTTTTTTTAAATAAAGCTAATTTCAGTACCAGGGGAATTTATTGTATTTCAATCATTTCAGATGTCAAAGTTAACGTCAGCCCGATGAAAAATTAACACAGGTAAATAATTTTCTGTTACTGTAAACTGTTATCAGAAGTAGACATAAGTACTCGTATTAAGCTAGGTCTGACCATCGGTGCGTTGGCGCTGCGCCAGCCCCTGGACAATACGGTACTACGATTGGTTTCGTTAGCTCTTTCCATGTTTAGTAAGTCTGCAGTGCAATGAAACACGTTTATTTGTCAATAAAATTTTCAATACATTCAAGTCACCAAGATTTTTGTTTCTGGGACAACCTTCCAGCTGAGGCATTCCCAGTGGACTATAACATGGAGTTCTTCAAGAAAGCTGTAAAAAAAGCTCTCCTCCAAAGCCGGCAATGCTCGGGCGGCTCCCCTAGGGTTGCCCGTGTCCATAGGCAACGGTGATCGCTTAACATCACGCGGCCCTTTTGCCTTATTGTTAGGTTTATTTATAAAAAAAAACAATAGACTTGGGCTTATGGGTTAGTGGATTAAATTTTCTGTATTCGTACCTGAACAATCCTCCGCGAGAGGTGAGGGTGTATCGGGAGATTGGAACTACACTAGTAAAAACACGACTGTCTTCGTTCATGTAGTACTATTTATTCAGTGTCACATTTGGATCTTATAGTATTACTAATGATTTAAACTTAAACGATACCCAAGTATAATAGTTTCTTATCGATGCATCAAATTTATCGCTTCTTACGAACATTACACGTAGCGATATTTTATAAAAAGGTAATTTTAGAACCAGGACCTGAGAATTGATTGTATTTGATTCATTTCAGATTTCAAAGTGAACGTTCAGCGCGATGGAAGCTGTTCACAGGTAAAATCATTTCTTGCTACTAAATTGTTTGTACTTGTACTAAATTGTAAATACAAAATGCTGGAAATGGTCTCTGAAACATGGAATCAAAAATAGATATAAGTATAAAGCTTTTATTAAGCTCTGAAGGTTCCGGCCGGTCGGCGCGTTGGCGCGGCGCCAGCCACCGTACAATACGGCATAGCGATTGGTTTCGTCAGCTCTTTCCATGTTTAGTGAGTCTTCAGTCAATTGAAACATGTTTATTCGACAATACTGTGATATTTCACTCACCAAATTTTTTATTACTTCATAATAATCAACTAAGCTTTTTATTAAGCTCTCTAGATTCTGGCCGGCCGGTGCGTCGGCGCTGCGCCAGCCTCCGGACAATACGCCATTGCGATTGGTTTCATCAGCTCTTTCCATGCTTAGTAAGTCTGCACTCAATTAGTTCACGTTGTTTCGACTACAGGGATATTAATTTTAACATGATTTTAATTACTTGTTATAAACTTCAGTATATGTATATAGGGGGGTATCTTATTAAATGTTTGGTAATTGTTTGTTCCAAAGTAGGGCGAAGACAAGTCTCGTGTGTCTCGAGTTTCCGACAAGTTCGAAAGTCCCATCTGTCCCGTAACACCTGGAAATTTAAAATAGAAACATTAACAAGTTTACTCGACAACACCCAAATATTTAAACTCACCTTATTGATTTGTTACAAACTTCAGCGGTCGGAATGTATTTTTCAATACTTGATGTACTCCGCGGATTTTCCCGCATTATAGCATGATGTTTTACAGCTTCAAACGTTCCTCGATTAATGGACTATCCAACACAAACATATTTTTTGATTCGCACTAGCATTTCCCGAGATTAGAGCTTTCAAACAAACAAATTGTTCAGAGGTCAAATGTCACACGCCTCGATGTTCCCGAGTGGTTAGCTCTGACAATTCCGAAAGTTCCTCCCGTCCTGTGACACCTGAGAATGTTACAGAAGATTTTTGTTACTTACTTGTAATACACTTCACAGTTAAAGCGTGTATTTAATTATTCGGTACTTAATTGATTGTTTCAAAGTGGGGCGAAGTCGAGTGTCACGTGCCCCGATTTTCTGACAAGTTCTAGCCCCTCCTGACCCGTAACACCTGGAAATTTTAAACAGGTAGATGAATGAACAATACTTAAATATTTATTTCACCAAGATTTCTCCTTACTGATTTGTTACAAACTTCAGCGGTCGGAGGGTGTTATCAAATATCCGGTAATAGTGGAGCGAGGTCAAATGTCACCTGCCTTGATGTTCCGACACCAAGTCTGCTCTGACAAGTTCGGAATCTGTTCCCGTCCCGTTACATCTGAGAATTTTAAACAGTTACAGGAGAATAAGTTTATTTAGCAATATTTCACATATCAAGTTGGTGCTGTATATTTTATTTACATGAATTACAGTCATTTTGGCTAACTTTTATTAGACGTTTAACTTTGAACAAAGTTGAAAAATTTATTACATCCAAACTTTTTGATGTTTCAATATAATAACTGTGTAAAATAGATTGCTAAAACGTTTTTGACCCAAATGAAAATTAAAAAAATAAACTGTCAATGCCATAATTCTGAAAATTCACTGTGGTTTTAGGGGTAACATTAAGGCAGATCATCTCGCAAATGAGGCCGTGGAGTGTGGGGACATCTACCCATACAAAATTTATGTACCTGATTTGTTTTCTTTACCAGCTACATATCTTCATAATTCGTGGCGTGCACTATGGAAAGAAATAAGCAAAACAAAGGGAAACTATTTTTTTAAACTACAGCCAACTATACCCAATATACCTTGGTTTTCCAAACATAAACTTACCAAAAAAACTACTAGCATTTTAATTCGATTGCGACTAGGCCATACATGTACACCTTATCATCTGGCTAGACTCAATTTAATCGATAGCTCTAATTGTGCCTGTGGTACTGATATAGGAGACGTAAACCACTTATTTTTTTCTTGCCCAATGTACAATCATTCATCTTTTTTTGCTTCCCTTATTTCTCTGAAAGTTCCTTTTCCCTCCTCTGTAACATGTCTACTATTAAGCAAAGATCCTGGTATTTACAATAGTATTTCATCATTCATATTAGAGAATAAAATACAGATATAGTATAATTATTTATTTACCTATTTATAATTATTAATATATTTTATAAAAATGTAACTGTATATATATTTATATTGTGCTTTCATAAACTATGTATTCACATCATAACTTTCCTGTTTGATTTTTCCAAATTGACTCGATATTTTTATTCGCGTCTCGTTTCTCCGCTTTATAAATCGTCATTGGCGATACGCAAACCGCGTGATGCCAGTAGAAGAAAAAAAAATCTGCAAATTCCCGCCTTTTCACTGGTGACGATGCTGGAAGTTTTCGAGCTCTGATTTGGAATCGTAAACTAGTCTACTTTGATTCATATGGCAAGACCAAGCTATTTATTACTTTTGTACGTCAGTGTAGATGTCATTTTTATAGATTAGATTTTTAAATTTAATAATACCTTCTTTTTTTACCTAAACCTTAAAATAACTTAACTTTGGTCAACAATGATGAATTAAAGGCGATTGTGGAATTTGACGAAACTCAATCTACAGCTGAGCTAGCAGCAGCTTTTGATGTTAGCATCAAAACAATTTTGATCCATTTGCGACAAATAGGAAAACTTGATAGATGGGTGCCCCACGAACTTAACGATCGCCAGCGCAACGTAGGCGTCGAGACCTGCCTCGCGCTGCTCAATAGGCAAAGAAATAAAGGAATTTTTAACCGAATTGTTACGTGCGATGAAAAATGGATTCTGTTCGACAATCGAAAGCGCTCAGCAAGTTGGTTAGATCCTGGTTCAGTACCAAAGCAATGCCCTAAACTGGAGACAATGATGGAGAAGCTTGCACATCGGCAACCCGCTTTGGTCAATCGGTCGTCCCCACTGCTCCTTCACAACAACGCGCGACCCCATACTGCAAAACAAATAGTCTCCAAGCTACAAGAGCTGGGGTTGGCCCTCATCCGCCATACTGACCAAACCTTGCACCTACCGACTCTTACTTTTTCCAAAATTTAGACAACTTTTTAGTGAGTAAAAAATTCAATTCCCGAGAGGCAGTACAAAATGCCTTTGAAGAGTTTGTTGCCTCCCGTCCAGCTGATTTTTACAAGAAGGGCATCAATAAATTGTCAATGCGTTGGCAAAGATGCGTCGATTGCATGGGTGATTACTTTGAATAATAGAAATAAAAAAAGTTTAAAAAAATAAGTACTTTCACTTATTCCATACAAAACGGCAATTTCAAAGGTAAAGACCTAAGTAATATTAACAGCAATCTTAAGAGAAAGCTTTAGAAACGTAAATCTGACAGAAACATATTATATCCAAAATATGAAAATCGAACCATATGTTTGAGACACGAGGCGAAAAATGTAAGCGTTTTTTGTTCGTGAATAAATAAGAAAACCGGGTGTTGGTAATCTCCACTAATATAAAAAGCTTACTTTAAGCTTTTTATCGAGAAACAACATCAATTTGTTGCCAAAAACGCGCGAGGCATTTGTAACTTTTATAGTTTATAAAAATGGAGATACATGAGTATTGGGTACAATATACCCATTTGGTATACCCTGAATGTGTATCGTAGCAGAGGGCCCACTCTGTAAGCATCAGTCCGTAAGTTCTAACATTTTCGGAATCATTTTTAGCATACTCAGATCGCTTCTTTTTCATGAATTAATAAGATAAGTGTTGTCATTGATGACATTAAGCTATTGAATGAATAATATTGCTAGAATTTCTTCAATCTAATCCAAAAATAAGGCCCGAAAATTCACTTAGTTTCGGATACGGGCTTACAAAGTGGGCCCTCAGATCTAGTATCCAATTTTAACAATTGTAAGGAATCGACCATTTACAGTATCTTAATAAGTTATACTGGTAGTAAAAAAATAAATGTAAGTCAACATAAACGTTGTCAATGAAAAATCAAATAGGTATGGATTTTTTCGTGTGTGAACTGGTATTGTGGCAAAATTTAGCCGAGTGTCTATTTTTAGCGCTCAATAGGGGCTCAGTATAGTATCGACCTGCGAAGTGCTTTGAGAGACACAATAAACCGATACCTAGCGGTAGTTCACAGAAGAGGAAATTGTGTCAACTGATTGTAGTTTTATCTATCATATTTTATTTACACATTTCTACAGGTAACATATTGATGCCATAACTGATAACTCTTGGAATATAAATAAAATGAATTATATATATTATACATAATATATATAGTTATACAATGGGAATTTTCATCTCAAGTGATAAAAAGTAAGTCAGATTCCATTATGATTACAAATTCACAGAAATGTAGTGAATAATTGCGAAAATAAGATGTATTCTTTTTTTAAATTTTCCCTTTTTCTTATATTATAGATTATAAAAGATAAATATTATATCCTAAAGAGCTCCATATTCTCGATGAATTTATTATAGTGTCATGTATCAACGAATAGGGAGGCCAAAATGGGTCAAAAATGTGAGTTTCGAACTTCGGAGTTAGAGTAGAGCCCAGACTTGCTTGAGGTTTTGTGTCCATGCCTAGCGACCATTAAAACCACGGGTCTCCTAGGCTCGTAATTTAAATAAATTTAATCTACAAACTGTACACACAATAAAATAATAAAAAGCTTTAAGCGTCGACAGATAAAAGAAAATTACGAACTACGCACAATGTAGTTATTGGAGGCAGTTGGCGAACACAATGCTTCCCGTTCAGTGCACTTCTATTGAATCGCGCTCGATTGCTCTTTAGTTGAAACTTTTATAATAATTTTGCTGAATAAACTTAGATAAATTGAAAAATGGAATTAATTAATTTGATAAATGGAAAAGTGGATCAATTTGATATTATAGACAGTCATAACAGCAGATTTGCATTGTATTGCGTATTTTATTAATTAACGATGCCGTAATCAAATGAAGCGCGCATGGCTGAAGCGCGCATGGATCGGCGGGTAGCGTAGAACGCAAGCGGTCTATGCAGCTAAGCCAAACGGGTCCGGCCGGGTGTGAGGTGGGTGACCGCTAGTGGCAAAATTTTCATGCGCGTTTTTGTGCATCGGAGGGCACGTATAGCCGTCGGTTCCGGTTGTTGTCGATAGATAACAGTCGTTAAACCTTGTCGGAGGCCTTATGGGCGGATTGAAAACATCCGAGAGTGGGTTGGCCACTAACCCGCATCTCCACCAACCCGCATTGGAGCAGCATGGTGGAATAAGCTCCAGGCATACCCTGATAAGGGGGAGAGACCCGTGCCCAGCAGTGGGACGCAAAAAGGGTTGCAGCCAATCAAATGAAAATTTATATTTGTTTTATAACGTATAAAATGATAGACTAAAGGTAAAACTATTATAAATGGCCCGACCAAAAAAGGACAATCGCCGGGCACTTATTCTGATTACTTGATATATTATTCACGTGCGGACAAAACAAATCTGCCTGTAAAGCAAAAAAAATATAGGCGCAATATATTTTCGACAGTTCTTATAGGTGGTAGAACTATTATGGTTCGCCCGGGGAAGTACCACCTCTGCACCCACTTCTGCCGTGAACCAATTCTGTTGTGTTTGGGTGGAAAGGTGCAGGTGCCGGCCACACTTACATGAGGCGACCACCAGCCTTCGGAGTAGCAGCGCAACTGCATACGACCTCAGACAAGACTTACCTATGCTTGCTTGAGGTTGTGTGTAGATGTCCATGGGCTGCAGCGACCACTTAACACCACGTGGCCTGCATGCTCGTCTGCTACTCCATCAAATAAAAAAAAGTAAATGTTATCGCAATCGGCACTTGAAAAATTAGAGATTTCAAAGAACATTCTAACCAATACGTAAAACTATTTCTATACATACAAATACATCTCAGCATAGAAAGTAATAATCCATCGTGAGGGCCGGGCGTGCGTTACGCTGACTGTTCCTGGCGGACGTTCCTGGAATATTAACTCGCAATGGGCTAAAAACCGGTCAAGTGCGAGTCGGACTCGCGCACCAAGGGTTCCGTACCAATTATTTGAAAATACGGAAAAAAATCATGACTGTTGTATGCCTCCTTTATTTATTTATTTATTTAAACTTAAAGTATTACCTTCACAAATAAGGAACACAAGGGCGTGCTTAATGCCTATTAATGCCTAATTCAATAAATAAACATTTCATACTTGGACTTAAATAACTAAATAATACGTACAAATAAAAATACTTATATATAAATACATACATACATTATAATAAATAAATACATATTACATACATAATATATCCTTATAGGTATATTTGTTTTACTTCAATTTAATTATTTGTTTTTTAAGTGAATATATACCTAAGTAAAAAGTAAGTTTCAAACATTAAAAAAAAAGCAAAAAAATCTTTAGTTAGTTTAGTTTGTTATATGGGAGTCGCCATGAAATACTGATTGTTTCTGTTTTTTAGTATTTGATGTTATAGCGGAAAAATAAGTATATTATCCATGAAAATTTAAACTTTCTAAATATCACGGTTCATGAGATACAGCCTGGTAACAGACGGACAGACAGATAGCCGGACAGAGGAGTTTTAGTAATAGGGTCCCGTTTGACCCTTTGGTTACGGAACCCTAAAAATGGTAACTTCATCCCGTCTCGGCTCAGGTGACACGGGGCTTGACGTTGGTAATTTGACGACTTTATCCGGGTCCATTTTGAAACAAAAAGTAGCTAGGTCAAGGGGTGACTGCTTAGGGGGTTAAATAAACGTGTTTTGCATAATTTTGGTGGTCTCTTCTTGTTTTATTAAGAAAACGGGCAAATTCTTCCTTAATTGAGTTTAAGTGTATTAACAGTATACTATAATACAAATATACATGAGACATCTATCTTCTATCAGAGGGAGACATGTAAAGAGTAGTACTCAAATACAATTTTTTATTCAAATACGTTTACAAAAGTACACACTCAAACGTACATATCGTATATGCAACGCTTAAAGAGGTCAATAGAAGAATGTTAATGGGCTTACAGTCATGTCATAATAATATATAATTTTATGTGTCACGTATATCAGAGAAAATAAGTGGGAGATGACATTTATTCTATTGAATCTTAAAAAGAATATTAAAATGGACTCTATAAGAAAAACTGAAAGTTTTTAATATCTTTTTCCTATTATAAGTTTCCGGTTTAACTAAGAATCCTCAGTGTTACCTTATTTAACTTTGCAGCTTGAATCGCTTATAAAGATAATGAAGTTCGTTTAATCCAGCTTCTTTTTATATACTTGGTAAAAATTTAGGAAATAAAGTGAGACTCACGTAGTTTTATTCGGGGATGCCCGATTAGTTTCATCCTAACCAAAGACCTTAGTCATGAGCTCCCACCGCCCGCGCGGAGCCATCACGGCGGAGATTCAGAGACTATTAGTTTCCGAGTACAGTCGTAATATTAATATTAACAATGTTAGTTTACACTCACAATCCGTTCTGTAAAGAAGTTAGATTCCTCTCAAAACGCTGCATAATTAACAATCTACTGCTTCGGCAGCATTGAGAAAATAAGGGCTTTTTGTAAAAACAATGAAGACATTAAATGTTTCTAATATGTCTGTAATATTCAAAGAAATGCTAAGTTTACCATTTCAATAATATTATATCGATTTATGCTAGTAACAAGTCAACATGAAAGCCACACTAAAGTAAGATATCATAAGCAATAGGTAAATATTTGTGATATAGGTCAATTAACTTAGTCTCTGTAGCTTCAAGATTAAGAATAGAGCTACGATATCCCATGCCTGATCGTAAGAGGCGACTAAAAGGAGGCTTCCGGGGTTGTGGGCGGTGAGAGTGGGAGCTCGATCCGTGCAGCCAGCAGCCCCGGGAAGGACACCGGTGCGGGACAAATCCCACATAAACCGGTATCCTCTCCCAAGATGTCGGGTACCTTTTGAAGGTTTCCCCCCGATACCAAAAGAAAAGGTTAAAGTAATCGACCTATAGTAAAAACTTCTATAGCATATAGTTATTTGGCCCGAAAAGGGAAGTACGACGGCTGCACCCACTTCTAGCGCATAATTCTATGGTGGAAAAGTGCGGTTGCCGGCCAGACTTACTTGAAGCAACTATCAGCCTGCGGAGTAACAGTGCAACTGCATACAACCTCAGGCAAAATTTCTTATTCTTTTCAACCCGTTAGATAAAATTATCATTCTCTTGATTTGTTTACAAGCTGATTAACTTAAATGTCTGAAACTTTATCTGCACACACATACAGTTGTATGCAACACACTGGTATGACAGGTTTTAACAGCGTATTGAAGAAGCATACTTACTTGGCTGCAACCTTTTTTGCGTCCCACTTTTGGGCACGGGTCTCTCCCCATTATTAGGGAGGCCTTGAGCTTACTCCACCACGCTGCTTCAATGCGGGTTGGTTGGTATCAGCATACTTACTTAGCCCCTTCGTACACAAGGCTACGCAAATCTCCGATACTTGACGATTTCAGTCTCCAAGCGACTACCGCAATACAAATTCATTGAGGTTCGTACACTAGTCGCGTCGCCGACATTCGTCCCGCGCCTCGCGTCGCGCCAGTCGCGCGCTACTTGCCGGTCGAGATCGTCGCTACCAAAGATATTGGAAAAGACAAGCTACATAAGTCGCAGAGATTTTCAAGATGGCGGAGCAATTATTAATATTAAATTTGTTTCTGAGGTAGAGAAATATCCTTGTTTATGTAATTATAATCTAAAGGAATATTCTAAAAAAGAGATAACAGAAAAAAGTTTGGTAGCAGTAGGAAATGCCGTTAATTTAACAAGTTGGTATCTTTTGCAGCAACAAACACTCTGCAGTTTATGTTTTTTTCTATGTACGGATGTACCCAGTATCTTCGGTTACGATGATTTATTTGTTACCGTAATGATTGTACAAAATTATGGTTTCATCATCACTTGTGTCAGACATTTTGTAAACGTGTGATCTGTTTAGTCGCTACGTCTGCAGTGGCTGAACAGGCAATTCACGTCTTGCGACTCAATGTCGTGTGTACGGACCGTGCGCTACTTGATACTCGCGACACGATACTAATGTAGTTTACAACATTAGTATCCAAGATTTGCGTAGCCTTGTGTACGAAGGGGAAGTAAGTAGACAACGCTATGTAAAGAGCGCTATTTGACGTGCGTTCGTTATGTCAAGTCATCGATTAATGACGATTTTTACAAACGTATACCTAGTAGCAGAGTCTTAGAGAAACAAAGGTACTGACTCACTGACTGGTGTCATACCTGTCAATTTTGACGAACTACGAGCAGAGTGCACTTAAGTATCGTCTATGAATTCGTTTCGATCATAGACTTACAATATTATCAGCCGTATTCAAGAAGCATACTTGCTTATGTAACAGGTTGCTTGTTGTTATGCAAAGAGCGCTATTTGACGTGCGATCGATATGTCAAGACATCGAAATATGTATATAGACGACCCGCGTGGTGCAATGGTTACCATGCCGGACTACCAATCGAGGGGTCCCGGGTTCGATTCCCGGCGAAACAGAAATTTGAATGATGAGTTTAAATTTCTGTTCTCGGTATGGGTGTTTGTATTCCTCTCACAAATAATGGTACCCACGACACAGGGTATTAATTATCTTACTGTGGGGCTATGAGTGTGTAACGTTTATTATTTATGACGTGCGATCGATATGTCAAGCCGTCGAAATATGTATAGATTTTGACAAATGCATAGTACCAGTCATCCCTCAAGTATCGTCTATGAATTCGTTTAAATGACCCTATGCGTTGGCGAGCGCTATGAGATCTCATAGTATTATTTATGAATACGGGTGTAAGCTTACACGAAGCTAAGTACATTAAGGGATGCCATTAGCTTCATTGGTAATTCGAACATTAATTAAGGCAGAATGCCAGATTATCGCTGAATCAAATAACTATAACATAACCATTAACTGCATAGATAGATAGGCACTGCAATACATATATCACATGTGTCTGCACATATTGGCATATCATAAATTATTTTATTGGCTATGAATTACACATTCCAATATATCACACATATATTTCATCATTAACTGACATGCTCAAACATAGTTGAAATTGATAACTTCCTAGCATAAACTAAAGGTTTATGGGTACACATTTGATCATACAAATGAACATCAACATAAGTGGTTTACACATGTATATATATGTGGGATAATATTATGTTGATTAGTTATTTTATGATTTGTTTACCCTATTATTACTGTATTTTTTATAAAAGGTTAGCATGGTAGTTGAAATTGTGTAAGTAGCAACACTAGGATTCTGACGGACGATGAAAAAGATGTACGTTGTGCTGTGAGTGTGTTCTGAGAAATAAAATAAGAATTAATTATCACCATCAAGACTTTCACTTGCCGTTAATCCCACAACTTTTGGGGGCTCGTCCGGGATGATCATGGGTCATGTACCGTTTTGGTGGTGAGTAAGGACGAAGATTACAAAAATATTTAGAAGAAACTAGCTGACCCGACAGACGTTTTCCTGTCTTAACTATGGATATTAAAATCGAATTTGTAAAAAAAATATATTAATTATCAATTTTCTTAATTTTTTTCATTGATAAGAACCTTCTCCTGATAATAAGAAACACAACAAAAAAGAATTATCGAAATCGGTCTAACCGTTCACGCGTGAGGCCGAGACCAAGGGAAATAGGAATTCAGTTTTATACATATAGAGTTAGAGAAATGTTTTGCCCGCGACTTCTTCCGCGTGTACTTTAGTTATCAGGACACAGTTTAAATTAACCCCGTAATAATTGTGTCATACGTATCTGTTCTGCGTCTGCAAGTAGGTACTGCTATAAAATATAGGTAACAGGTTACTACAGTACCTACTTCGTTTTGAAGCTGGTGTTAAAATGACCAAGTCATTTGGTGCACTAACCCGCTAGCAAGCCACATAAACCTGAGAAAAACAGCCCCCTTTTTAGTCCGACGAAATATAAAGGTTGTCATAATTATATTTTTAAGAAATAAGAAAGTCAGGCCCTATATACCAATGTTTATACTGCTAAGTTCAGAAATGAGATGATAATTAATTTCTATACATTTTACTTAACCCTTCCCCCGCCTTTTTACCCTTTTAGGCGGAAGTTTATCCATTTCACCTGCTCAAATCATTTTAAATTGTAATCAATCACATACTCGTATGTATATTACCTACTCTACTTATTAGAAGTATAAGTAGAGTAGGTATATATATATAGAGTAGGTCCAAAAATGAGAAAATTCCATGTAAACTTCACTCTCCTATTTCACTCTCGTAGGAGTTAGTTTACTTTTTAAAGGCTCCAAAATATTTTGAGTAAATCTAGTATCGTGTTGCAGAGCCAGCTCCTGATTTACCTAATAACTTTATTCAACAATTAATTATTTTCACTTAAATCTACCTTCTTACGGTATCTGAGACTACGCCCGAGAGAGACAGCGAGTTAATTATTTAACATTTCAACCACACTAAAACCCACTGAATAGGATTTTCAGCGAAACCTGCCAATGTCTTCCATGCGCAGCGATGTACTCTGTGGCGCGGCGTTACAAATGGGCTCTTGGGTGAGCAATGTAGGTAACTCTGCCAAGAGTCGTGCGGCCGAATACGCCGTCGTTTTACCCGTGGCTGTTGGTTAGACTCCCAGTATAGCCGTGAAAGCCTCTACTTAGTCGCTTTTTATGATTACGTGGAGGACACCATATTTCATATTGTTAATGCCGAGGTAACTTTTATGTTTTCGGGACGGAATCTTCGCAAGGTACGTGTCAGATTGAAAAGTGATACCGGGTTATGTGGGATTTATACAGCACTAAAACCTCCTCAGTGGCCTGCTGAACACTCGTTCATAGGACTCCATGCGCGGTGCTCCAAATCGCCGCCCACAACTCCAGAAGTTCACATTTATTCGCCTCTTACGATTAGGTAGCTGATCTGTTCTTACTGTATCTAGTCTTATTGTAGCTCATATTCATAACTTCCACCTACGGAGAGCAATCCCGAGCTAGCCAGTTTAGCTTCTTGAAGAAACTACCTACATTGTACAGAAACCTACAACAAATGTATGAAGAGTATTTTTTAAGTATTCATATTATATTATCTATGAAGTTTTTAGGTTACTAAATAAACTGTCATGGAAGAAAATAAAATAATGACAGATCTCGTTTTAACGTTTGATTCCGAGAGCTATTTCGAGAGAAAGCGACAAAAAAGTACAAACATTTTCAAATAGCAATTTTTTTATATTCCGTCTAATTGGTGGAGCATAGAAATATTTTTGGCAGTCAGCAGGATTTCTTAACGTTTCGCGTAGAATGTACCTACTTACCTCAATTTAAAAATAAATATTCACTGCAGTAACTTTTCAAAAACCATAAAAACATAAAAAATAAGAAGAAGCAGGCAGTCAATTAATGATAAGTTTCACAGTGTTCAGTCATGCAAAACTTGTAACTCGGTGTATCACGTATGAAAGTCGATAAAAATAGTAACTAACATTTTGCAAGTTCAAGAGTTTTCATATAAAAAATCAAAATCTTTTCCATAACTGATGATCAACGCCTAATTTTTTAATACCGTGCAACAGTTCATCATGGATTTCAAACACTAAGAAATTTAGCTGATGTGACGTAATTAAAACAAAATATTAGAAAATGGTTGCAAGTTTTCATTGCTTAGCTCTCTGAATATTTCATGTGAGTCACATTTTTGAAGGACGCTGTCTTGTCTTAAATGTTAATGTTGCATTCGAATTGGAAAATAGTTTTTAAATTTTCTAAATTTTCGTGATATTTCCTTAATGTTTTATTACATAAGTACCTTCTTCTGCCAATTACAAACACAACAAAAGTAGAATTAGCGAAATCGGTCCAGCCGTTCACGCGTGATGTCGTGACCAAGGGAAAATGGGATTCATTTTTATATATACAGATTCCTAGATTCCAGATTATTTCCTTATTGTAGCTCATATTCATAACTTCCACCTACGGAGAGCAATCCCGAGCTAGCCAGTTTAGCTTCTTGAAGAAACTACCTACATTGTACAGAAACCTACAACAAATGTATGAAGAGTATTTTTTAAGTATTCATATTATATTATCTATGAAGTTTTTAGGTTACTAAATAAACTGTCATGGAAGAAAATAAAATAATGACAGATCTCGTTTTAACGTTTGATTCCGAGAGCTATTTCGAGAGAAAGCGACAAAAAAGTACAAACATTTTCAAATAGCAATTTTTTTATATTCCGTCTAATTGGTAGAGCATAGAAATATTTTTGGCAGTCAGCAGGATTTCTTAACGTTTCGCGTAGAATGTACCTTTTTTTTTTTTTTTTTGGTGTCGGGGGGGAAACCTTCAAAAGGTACCCGGCACCTAGGGAGAGGATACCGGGTTATGTGGGATTTGACCGCACTAAAACCCCCTCGGTGGCCTGCCTCTGCGCTTGGGGAGGACTCCGGGATCTCCTAAGGAACGCACCGGTGTTCTCCACGCGCGGAGCCCAGAATGGGCCCATCTTCGGAGGTTAGATGTGCTCTCCTGCACCTTCCGATGTTTACGGCGGCATGCGGCCACACGCACACCGCCGTCCTTCCCGGGGCTGCTGGCTGGACGGATCGAGCTCCGACTCTCCCCGTCCGCAACCCCGGAAGTCCCCTTTTAGTCGCCTCTTACGATCAGGCAGGGGATACCGTAGCTCTATTCTTAATCCCGAAGCTACAGGGACTTCGCGTAGAATGTACCTACTTACCTCAATTTAAAAATAAATATTCACTGCAGTAACTTTTCTAAAACCATAAAAACATAAAAAATAAGAAGAAGCAGGCAGTCAATTAATGATAAGTTTCACAGTGTTCAGTCATGCAAAACTTGTAACTCGGTGTATCACGTATGAAAGTCGATAAAAATAGTAACTAACATTTTGCAAGTTCAAGAGTTTTCATATAAAAAATCAAAATCTTTTCCATAACTGATGATCAACGCCTAATTTTTTAATACCGTGCAACAGTTCATCATGGATTTCAAACACTAAGAAATTTAGCTGATGTGACGTAATTAAAACAAAATATTAGAAAATGGTTGCAAGTTTTCATTGCTTAGCTCTCTGAATATTTCATGTGAGTCACATTTTTGAAGGACGCTGTCTTGTCTTAAATGTTAATGTTGCATTCGAATTGGAAAATAGTTTTTAAATTTTCTAAATTTTCGTGATATTTCCTTAATGTTTTATTACATAAGTACCTTCTTCTGCCAATTACAAACACAACAAAAGTAGAATTAGCGAAATCGGTCCAGCCGTTCACGCGTGATGTCGTGACCAAGGGAAAATGGGATTCATTTTTATATATACAGAAGAAGATTGCAAGAAAATTTTCCGGTTGCTAGGCAACACATCCCCTTGCAAAAAACAACGAATGTTTCGAGACGTAGAAGACGGAGAACAATTGAAGATGTAAAAAGAGGAAGACGTAAAAAACGAAGACGTAAAGACGAAAGTATTGAAGAAGTAAAGATTAAGAAGTTATGACTCAATTAAGAAGCCAATATAGAAGCATGCTGCCGAAAAAAGACTCACTGTCTTTTTATTACGATGCTGAAAACCGAAACCACCAAGGAGCACGAATATCGTTTAGTGATTTAGAAAAATCGATGATACCATTTACTGGTGATGACACATATCCGGTTTCGAACTGGATTGAAGAATTAGAAGATACTGCCGAAATCATGGATTGGTCCGATATTGAAAAGCTGGTTTATGGAAAAAGACTACTTGAAGGTACTGCTAAACTATTTCTCAGATCTATTGGAAGTGTAAAGAGCTGGGAAACTCTGAAGAAGTTGCTCCAAGAAGAGTTTAGTCCTAGGCTGAACAGTGCCATAGTACATAAGAAGCTTGCATCACGTAAGATGAAGAACGAAGAGACATTACAACAGTATTTTCTTCACATGAAAGAGCTAGCCCTGCACGCAAGCGTTGAAGACGCGGCACTTATGGTTTATGTTATTGATGGCATTCGTGATGCTGAAACTAACAAGGCTATATTGTATGGCGCTAAAACATTAAATGAGTTCAGGACTAAATTAGATTGTTATGAAGAATTGAGAAAAAGAATTGAAGAGAAGAATAATTTCAAAGATAATGTTAGACGAAGCAATTCTGCTGTTGAAGGTTCTCTGAATGTTACAAACAACGGACGAAAATCAGTTGTAAAAAGATGTTTCAATTGTGGTGATACTGATCATCTAGCACCAGATTGTACGAAAGGCGTTAAATGTTTCCGATGTAACAAATTTGGACATAAAGGAAATGAATGTAATACTCAACCTAAAAAGTTTTTAAACATTGAAGGTGAAAAAGACGAGAAGACTCCTTTTAAGAAAATTAAAATTAATGACATTGAAAAGAATACATTGATAGATAATAGACGTGACGAAAATTTAATAAAGATGACAAAATTGACAGAATTCGGAAATGACGAGAAGAAAACCGATAAAAGTACTAAATTATGTTTAACTGGAATTAAAAATACAGAAATCACTACCGAAGAGAAGATTTTTCACGACGACTACACGGTGGGTGATATTCAGTTTTCTGAAAACATAGAAAAGAAGATCAGAGTGTATAAACCTAAACAAGGTAAGAAGGATACTAATATAGATAGAATTGAAATGAAAATAATACTTACCGATGAGATTCCTATTCATCAAAATACACGCAGTCGGTCACCTATGGATAAAGATGAAGTAAATAAACGAATAGAAGATTGGAAAGAAGAGGAAAATGATCAACCAAGCAAAAAGACGTCACATATTAAAATAGCTCAAGACGACGATGTAAAGATTGAAGTAAGTAAGGAAATTTTTGAGAAAGAAGCGTATAAAGATTATTGTTTACAAAATGGCACACTCACAAAAAAGAAAGATCAAAGAAAGTTAGTTGAAGTTCCAAAGAAGATGCAGTATGAAATTACACGAAAGAATCACGAGAAAAAATATTTAAGCAGTTATAAGATGGAAGATCTGAAAAGCAAAATTAGAAAGGTGTCAAATGATTGGGTAGATTTTGTTATGATTTTACATAAAAGAAGAAAAATGAAATGAGATGAATGAGCAGGATGGCCGTGTGGGATAATATTATGTTGATTAGTTATTTTATGATTTGTTTTCCCTATTATTACTGTATTTTTTATAAAAGGTTAGCATGGTAGTTGAAATTGTGTAAGTAGCAACACTAGGATTCTGACGGACGATGAAAAAGATGTACGTTGTGCTGTGAGTGTGTTCTGAGAAATAAAATAAGAATTAATTATCACCATCAAGACTTTCACTTGCCCTTAATCCCACATATATGTATATGTGCGATTGCATAAAATTGTAATTAAAAACAAGACTATTCACGCAAAATACTGCGCGAGCACCAGTTAGCATACAATAAATTTTATTGTTACTTGCATATATAATCAGGCGCGGTCCCAGGGGGGGATCACAGGGGACATGACCCCCCCCCCCCGAAATCCATCAGTCATGCGTAAATGGAAGGCAAAACAAGCCAATTTGAGACACCATTTCCCCCAAATTTCTTAGTGACCCCCCAAAGACTTCTTGGTGACCCCCCCAAAATTGAAGGCTGCGACCGCGCCTGGATATAATATATTGTAATAATATAGCAAATTGTATTTGTTTACAAAGTTTACCAATATTGGAGTTTCCTGATTGTTAGTTTATATAATGATACACATGAACATCTGTTTGTAAGTTAAATAACCATTTTCTTTATTATCCAAATAATAGAGAACCAAATAATAATGTCCAACATGCATTTGCCTTTCGGTCATGCGATCATAAGTATATTTATCGCGGGTAAATACCCATCCACCTATTTATATATATTTTACTACCCTAATACTTCTAAGTATCAATTTGAGGCTTGTATGGCTCGGCGGCTAGCGTAAAACGCAAGCGATCTAGACAGTTAATCCCAACGGGCGCGGTCAGGTGTGAGATGGGTGACTGCTAGTGGCAAAAAATTTTCGTGCGCATTTCCGTGCTTTGGAGGGCACGTTAAGCCGTCGGTCCCGGTTGTTATCGATAGATAACAGTCGTAAAACCTTGTCGGAGGCCTCAGGTTTGAAAACATCCGACAGCGGGTTGGCCACTAACCCGCAACTTCACCAACCCGCATTGCGTGGTAGTAAGCTCCAGGCCTCCCCAATAAAAAAAGGAGCCGTGCCCAGAAGTTGAACGCAAAAAAGAGTTGCAGCCATCAACTTAAAGTCGGAACTTAATCATAAGGCTTATTATTATAGCTTATTCTTACAAGCAGGAAAGTACCAACTTTGCGTTACCACTTGTAGAAGCTCGAGAAGTTTTTGTTTTTTTTTTCTTCAGAAACGAACATAAAATGGCCGCAAGTAGTAAACTTCCCTCCCGGAGATGAGTTCTCTCAAACATACGCCGCGTTGTTATCAGACATACTTCTTGATTGGGTAAGTTACTTCCCAGCAAATATTTTTCTCTGTTCTTGAACTACCTATACATGATTATATTTGAGAAGACTTATTTTTGCTAGTTTTGGCGTGTAGGTAAGTTTAAGTAAGATTAACAATGTGAAAAATTTTTGATCAAGTTCTTATATATATTTAAGAAGAATATAAGGTGTAACGGAACGTTACAAAGCACCGTTCGCACGCGATGACGAGCAAAATTGCATCGTCGAGCGCGGGTGTTGCGCTGGGGGCAACAGGGGGATTGACCGTTCGACCGAGCAGCGCAGACGTAGAAGTGGCAGTACTGGCAGTCGCTATAACGTACTACTCCTTCAAGTTAACATGACACCTGGGAGGCTATTCTGTATGCATCCGTCCATAAGGTCTAACATTTTCCAATTAATTTTTGGCACATTTAGACAGTTTTTTTCATGACAAGCGTTGTCGTTGATAACATTAAGCTACTGAATGAACAATATTACTATCATTTCGTCAGTATTACTAAAAAATGAGGCACGAAAATTCACGAATTTTCGGATACGGACGTTCAGAGTAGCCTCCCAGGTATCATGTTAACTTGACCGAGTAGTAGTGATTAATTTCTCTGTGGCAGTTGCACTTCGACCGTAGGTATTAAGTACGTTACTGTGTCACTTTGATTCACATTGAGTGTGGTCGGCAGTTACGATTTTTAACGTGAAGTTATTTTTTAATACAGTTGCTCAAAAAGTGACGTATTGCAGGGACGTTTAGCGTGCGGGAAGTGGGCTATTACACACTCGTGCTTTTTCTTTACCTTTTCCGCACTCGTGCGTTCTCTTTCCCAACTGTCAAAATAATGTCTATTAAAAAGAAAAATCCAACCACGAAGTTTTAGAAGTTTTTATGATTCATGCAAATATTTCTAAAAAGAAGCTACTAATTTGTTTCAATATCAGATTTAATGATTTGATTCAATGAATTAGGTTAGGTTTCATTTCATTTCATCTCATTGACATTTTCATTTCATATCAATAAAAAAATTCTACTGAAGACTTGGCTGTATGGGCATAGTTCCCTTTGCCTACCCAGTATGAGTAAAGAAAACAAAAAAATCTCTGCTTATAGGTATTCTTTTACGGTTGGCGCCTTTTTTCAAAAATGTTCTTTATGAGTTTTTATTATTTTATTAAATTGCTTCATTTTTTCGCAACTGTATTAAAAATAGTCGTTCAGTACACGTGCGGAACCGTCATTGGAAGGAGTTCCGACTGTCAACCCTCACCTTTGGCTGCGCCTCGGCTCGGGTAGACATTTGTCGGAACTCCTTGCAATGACAGCCTTTCCGCACTTGTAATGAAATATACTATTTAAATTTAAATTTAAATTTATATTTAAACGCATTATCAGCGAGCGTAAGTGGCTTCTTGCATTAGGGTAAGTTTTATATGGCACATTAAACCTAACAAATGTTTAAAAATCCTTTGCTCTTCAAACTGATCTTTTTTCTTTAGCGTATAGTTCATAATATTATTAAATGATTCTTTATTTAAATGTTTACCTTTTCACCTTTAGCAAAATTGAATATCTTTTTACAAATATAGTTTTCATTGTTTTTCTTAAAAGCTGTTGTTTATTAGATTGATGGTCTGCTTAATGGTAATGTGAACTACGTTCTGGTAATTCCACCACGTCCAAAGCAACTACTGTACTGCCTGCTTTTATTTGTACGTTAGTGGGTTTCCAGGGTGGTTGATTTAAAAGCCAAATTGTAATGCTTGGTTTATACTTGCGTTCCATGACTTACCTTACGTTTAAAAAACCTGCACAAGCAATTCGTAATTGAAGAAGTACTAGTGCGTTGCTTGATTATTTTGCTGCTTGCCTGCATGCCTGCTGCTTGCTGTGTACAGAGAAAAGACCAGAGATCAATATCCTCGTGTTACACGGATACAATTTTCAGCCCTGGAGGCAGCTTCACATCATACGGCCGGACGCATGAAAAAGGAAGTACTGCGCTTCGAAGTATTAACAGATTAGCCCGTTAACCCATTACCCTACAAATGTTACGTGCCCATTTTTAAAAATTAAATTAAATTATTAAAAGTTCGATACTTGTGTTTTATTAACTCTTAAATAAATCTCAGGTTATTATATGGCACAAAGGCTATTAAATCACATATTATTAATAAATTGTTGTTTATTTATAATGGGAACGGTATCTTAAAAAATATTTTATATTGATATTATATATACAATACAAGCGAGTAAATAAGTTGTAGGTATAACTTATTTAGATTCTAATTTAAAATATTATATTTAATTTTGGACTACTAATATCCTGTTAGTGAACGTCAAACTTTTCAGGAACCTCGGCTCTAGATGCTTTTGTTATGAAAAATAATTTATATTGATATTATATATACAATACAAGCGAGTAAATAAGTTGTGTAACTTATTTGGATTCTAATTTAAAATATTTTATTTATTTTTGGAGTGAACGTCAAACTTATTAACCAACTATGGGCGATGTATTAAGCTGAGGGAAAAGAGTTGGAGGAGAAGATCTCTTAGCAGCACTCTTAAATAACGATTAACGATTTACACTCATAGCCCCACAGTAGGGTAGATATACCCTGTGTCGTGGGTACGATGGACTCACACAGAGACAGAAACACAAACACCCAGACCGAGAACAGAAATTTAAACTCATCATTCAAATTTCTACATCGCCGGGAATCGAACTCGGGACCCTTCGATTGGCATTCTGGCATGGTAACCATTGTGCCACGCGGGTCGTTAAAGCCAGTTATTAAATTAACTTAGACTTAATCCCTTATACCTACACAGGCACATTATACGAAAGCTACATAAAATAACAGAACCACATATTCACAGTAAGCTAATTTATAATTCATGACAATATTAAGAGGGATCTTTGTATTTACTTTAAACAATGATTTTCCATCCACTCGGCGATGGGAAGCTCATTACCCTATTCACCCCGCTTGCTTCTGGCTTGAAAACACAACATATTGGGTAGTTGAATGATGCTGAGTATGTGGTTTTAATCAATAGAATATGAATACCGTATTCCTAATATAACAATAATATAAATTGAACTTTAATATTTGTTAAAATCAATTATATTATAAGTAGTATATTATTGATTTTTTGTCCGTCTCTTTCTAGTAAAAAAAAGTGAGTAATAATATGCATAATAATATTTTATATGGCGATATACCACACTGACGTCACTATACTATAATTCTTTCTCCGTCTAACATCTGATAATAATAATAATCTGATAATAATGTATTTATTATCAGTTATAGTATTTTAATTTAAAATGGTGTACTTTATCACTATATTTTCCATCAGTACATTTTATAACTTTGTTGCTTACAGTAAATGTAAGTCTAAAATTTTTTTGTTAAATTACCGGGCCATGTACAATATTAGTTATTACTACGCGATAATTTACTCAGTTACCTATGTCTCAATCCATCCATCCATCAGCCTTTTAGAGTCCACTGCTGGACATAGGCCTCCTCTAATATTCGCCACTCCGTCCGGTCCTGCGCCCTCTGAATCCAGCGGTTTCCCGCTATCTTCTTCAGGTCGTCAGTCCACCTGGTTGGAGGGCGGCTTGTGCTCCTTTTGCCGAGACGTGGTCGCCATTCGAGGACCTTTCTTCCCCAACGGTTGTCAGGCCTCCTAACTATGTGGCCTGCCCATTGCCACTTCAGCTTGCAGATTTTGAGAGCTATGTCGGTAACTTTCGTTCGTCTACGGATTTCATTGTTACGGATTCTGTCGCGTAGAGAAATACCAAGCATAGCCCTCTCCATCGCTCGCTGAGCGACCTTGAGCCTGTGGAAAAGGCTAACTGTAAAAGACCACGTCTCAGCGCCGTAGGTCATCACTGGCAACACACACTGCTCGAAAACTTTCGACTTCAGGCACTGCGGTATTCTGGACGAGAAGTCTCATGTAGTGAAGTAGCAATATTATCTATTTATGTATGCAAACTTTATTACAGGCTAATGTCCTGAGTGATGAGTGTGTAGCGAGACGAAAATTAACCTAATTGAAAAGCGTATGTAAACATTAATGACGGAAATGTGTACCAATGACAAGTAATCAAATATTAATTGAAAATAACCCGTCCCAAGTAGATAGAGCATTGCCCTATCTTTATATTTAATCCTATGCATATGTTTCTATCTAATGTTAGACCAAAAACATTTTAATACGCTTTTAATTGCTTCACCTGTAAGTTTCTAAGTTTGTTTGTAACTTTTCTTTGGACTAAGAGCATTCATAGCGTATGAGCGTGGGCGCCAAAGCAAAGCCATTTCAACAAAATATGACTCAAAAGTCATATTTTGTTGAAAGTGTAGCGGGATGAAAGAAAGCGTTAATGTAAGTCAAATATTTTTTTTATTTACTAAGCTTTTTACTGTAGACACTAATACAAAAACAAATATTAACAAGAGACAAACAAATAGAGTACAAATGGCGGCCTTATCGCTAAACAGCGATTTCTTCCAGGGAACCACAGTCAAGGAGTTAAAGATGGAAAAGACGTAGAAGAAGTTTTTTGAATTCGTGTATGACCATGGCTACTTCGAAATATTATACTATATGTTAAGATTAGTCAGAAGACACCTTCTCGCATATTCTCCTGGCAATATACCTAATTAACTAACGTATGTATATTCTGTTACATACTAATTTCATAATGGTGAATATGTAGCGGGAGGAAATATTGCCCTAATTGAAACGCTTGTGTCAACATCGATGGCGGCTTTGTGTGCTAATGAGGAATAATTAAATATGAATTGAAAACAAGCCATCCGAGTAGATGTCCTCGGGAAAGGATAAGGGCACGTGCATGGAGGAATAAAAAAGAGTGCGATTACGCGCTCGGGAAGGACACCTCAGTTTCGGTAGTCTGTTCTTTAGTCGCGCCCTCAAAAGTAGCAATAATGTTAAAGGGCTCAATTAGTTTTTCTACCTAAGGTTATAAAATCATGTTTTTTTAATAGAAGACACATTGTATCGTCAGCGAGTTACGGATCGGCCACAGCCAGGGTGAAATCAGCAAGTCGAGACATCACTTGTTGAATACTTTTTTACCGACTTCCAAAAGGAGGAGGTACTGTATTCGGTTGTATGTATTTTTTTTTATATATGTTCACCGATTACTCCGCCGTTTGTGGACCGATTTTTAAAATTCTTTTTTTGTTCGTATGCTTATACTCCCGAGGTGGTCCCATTGTCACCAAATCAGGATCTGATGATGGGATCCCAGGGAAATCGAGGGGAACTCTCTAATTTTATAGGCACACACATTGATTTTCTTATACTTTCTGAAGCATAAGAGATATTTGTGCATAGTAATCATCATCTCATGTTGCTGAGCTGATGATGGGAGGTATTGCTACAGTGAGGAGTTGAGAGCAAATTCTTTCAATAAATAGTTTTTTATTCGAAATCTCACATTCCTGAGGTGGTCCAACTGTCACCAAGTCAAAGTCTGAAGAGGGGATCCCAGGGAAATCGAGGGGAACTCTCAAATTTAATAGGCACACACATTGGTTTTTTTATACTTTCTGAAGCATAAGAGATATGTATGCATAGTAATCATCATCTCATGTTGCCAAGCTGATGATGGAAGGTACTGCGACGGTTAGGAGTTGAGAGCAAATTCTTTCAATAAATGGGTTTTTGTTCGAAATCTTACATTCCTGAGGTAGTCCAGCTGTCACCAAGTCAAAGTCTGATGATGGGATCCCCGAGAAATCGAAGGGAACATTCAAATTTTATAGCACAACAAATGATTTTCATATTTTTACTAAAGCAAAACAGGTATTTGTGTATAAATATCATCGTATGATGTTGCTGAGCTGATGATGGAAGGTACTACAATGGTTAGGAGTTGAGAGAAATTTCTTTCAATAAATGTTTTTTTGTTCAAAAACTTACGCTCCCAAGGTGTTCCATCTATCACCAAGTCAAAGCCTGATGATAGAATCCCAGAGAAATCGAGGGGAACATTAAAATTTTATAGCACATCAATTTATTTTTATATTCTTACTAAAGCAAAAAAGACATTAGTGTTTCATTATCATCATGT
Organism: Pyrgus malvae; assembly: GCA_911387765.1. Taxonomy (NCBI): domain Eukaryota; kingdom Metazoa; phylum Arthropoda; class Insecta; order Lepidoptera; family Hesperiidae; genus Pyrgus; species Pyrgus malvae. Next base: position 26,217,967 of record OU426950.1, on the reverse strand, counting down.
GACGTTGCTGAGCTGATGATGGTAGGTACTACGAAGGTTAGGAGTTGAGAGCACATTCTTTCAATAAATGGTGTTTTGTTCGAAATCTTACATTCCTGAGGTGGTCCAACTGTCACCATGTCAAAATTTGATGATGTGATACTAGGGAAATCGAGGGAAACACTGATGATTGAAAGTCCTCCTCAACGGTTAGGAGCTGAGAGCAAATTCTTTCATTAATTTATACGTTCAGGTGGTCTGACAGTAGTATTCTTTCAGGCTATAAGATGACTATTAGATAAACATGATTATAAAAGGTAAATCTCTTTAAAGCTTAGAAGTTAAGTGAAATTTTTCCAATTATGCTTATACATACATGTACAGAATTATTAAAATTACTAAAAAGAGTGAAATAAATTAAGTTTTTAACAAAAAAATAGAACCGACTTCAAACCGTAAAAAATAAAATTGTTCAGTACCTACTTCTTCTTGCTTGGTAATGACTCTTAAAACTATTTTTGGAGTCGGGCCCTTACTAAAATGTCCTGTCTTAGTAAATATAGTGTACCTTTCGTTCTGAATGGGCACCCTCCAACATAGTTTTAAGAGTCATTACCATAAGCAAGAAGAAGTAGGTACTGTCCCACTGTCTGTATTGTCGGTGCCCATTTAGAACAAATGGTAGGTACGACATTTTAGTAAGGGCCCGAGTCCAAAAATAGTTTTAAGAGTCATTACCAAGCAAGAAGAAGTAGGTACTGAACAATTTTATTTTTTACGGTTTGAAGTCGGTTCTATTTTTTTGTTAAAAACTTAATTTTATTAACTCGATTTGTGAGTTACATAATTAGCCTAACTTAAACATACTTTTATTATTAATATCTGCGATAGATATTAATAATTATCTAAATCTAACCTAAGCCTAAGAATGGGTGAAACCCGTCCGATGTTAGGTACGGGAATCCATGTTCGTGGGAACGACGCGCGACACCTGCACGGCATCAGATGTCGCCAACGTCAGCACTTAATTCACTATTTACACTTTGTCCATACGTAACAAGCGTAAAAATATATGGGATGGGTTGTGGGATAGTGTAAGAGTTGTAAAGCAGTTTTAATGACTTTGTTTAAATAAAATACGATGCCAGTCGTTACATAAATAATCGAATACACACACATATATATATATCAATTGTCTTTAAAAAGAGTGTTGCTGAGAGTTTGACTACTCCGGCTTTTTTTTCTCAGCTCGAATCGTCAACCATAAGAGCACCAATAGGTGATGTCCGTTAAAAGCTGGACAAGTTGGACTGGAAATATTTGTATTCCAAAAATGATTTTTCTATTTTATTAATGTCGTCTGGAGACGAGTTTGTATAGATAATTAGTAGTTGTGTAAATAAGTTGATAGATAATAAGATATATGTGAGCACAAAAAAAAGAAGGTAGAAAGGTTAAGCATGTTCTTTAAGTTAATAGAGTTAATAATGTAAGTTCTTAAATTAAAAATAAAGTATCAGTGCATAAACTATGCAAAATAGGATGAATTTTTCCAGGCCCTCGAGGTGTTGGCCATGTTACTGTAAACGGAGCTTTATACTCTGACAAAGCTGCGGCCTCAATGATAAGAATCCAAGGTCTCTACAATTGCTATTATAATATTTAATACCCATTCGGGGATTGTGATTGTACGTCAAGTTCATTTTCTTATTATTTATTAATATAATTCTTAATATTTAAGCCCTTTTTTCTCGGTTGATTCTGATAACATATTTATTGGCTATTCCTGTACTGCTATAATCGGGATATAAAACGTGCGAAGCGAAAAGGCAAATATAACGTGAAATAGTACAGATACTTCAACTCAGTTGTGCGCGCGGCGCTGTGTGCGTGGGCTAGTAATTATGGAGCTTTAATTTGTGTGACAGTGACGCAGCCGTGATCGTCCTAGCAACTTCACTGTACCTCTTGTCACGCACACAAAATCACTGTGTATATACAGGTTTACCCACACATAGCGCCGCGCGCACAACTGAGTTGAAGTATCTGTATCAACTTTGAGTATATTCAAAACAAATGAATGCTAAAACTCGGATTAAAATATGAATTTGGTTTTGTTTTTACAGTCTTTAAAAGTATTCGTTAAGTTATTTTGTAACAAGGCAATCGGAGTGGACTGGAGACCTGAAGAAAACATCGGGAAACCGCTGGATTCAGAGGTCGCAGAACCGGACGGAGTGTCGAACATTTGGGGAGGCCTATGACTAGCAGTGGACTTTTAAAAGCCGAAGGATAGATGAATGGATTACTATTATAAATAGTTCTCATGTTGTGTTCAATAGAATAGTGCTTATGTTGAGCTCTTGGTAGCTAATATTATCAGGACATATTATATTATTAAATAAATGTAGCATGTATATGATCTATTTATTATTGTCATTACAATTTCTCACGCCCTATTTTCAGAAAACATAAACGAGGTTATTTCAATTCGTTAATTTTAATAACAAATCCTTTTGAGCGTCTGTTCCCTTTATTTTAATTACGTGCCCTGAGTGGGAGATAATTGAAGTAAAGCTCCCAGTGTAATTTGAATGTGTCTTTCGCTCGGTTTCATTTATTACATTAATTTCTTGTTGGTTCAATCCGTAATACCTGAATGCACCATTTTAATTCGTGAAGCTAACTGTGTCGTTTGGTGAGCGTAGAACGTATACCAGCCTATCTGCCTTACATAAAAGGTGTGACGGACAAAATTGGATATCTGCTGCGGTCCAAATACAACATCAGGACCATTTTCCGTTCTCCTACACAAATAAGGGAGTTCCTACGTTCGCCAAAGGATAAAGACCCGCTCAACGTACCTGGCGTTTACCTTATACCGTGCAACTGTGGCAAGGGTTATATCGGTGAAACCCGACGCAATATCGCTACCAGGCTGTCCGAGCACATACGTAGCATAAAGAATATGGACAGCAAGGGGTCGGCAGTCGCTGAACACGCCCATTCTCAGGACACGACTCACTTTATTCGCTTCGACAAAGTATCGGTGTTGGCGAGAGAAAAATTCCTCGTTCCCCGGAAAGTTCGTGAAGCAATAGAGATTAGTCGTCGTCCAAATTTCAATCGCGATAGTGGTTGGACTGTCCCCCCAGCCTGGAGACCAATTCTACATACTACGTCACATTTCTGTGCAACGGACACTTTGGAGAGCGACACGGTTAGTACGGTATGCTTCCCACCGAAACTGTGCGCGCGCGCTGCTGATGACGACACGCAAGACAACATGAAGACTGCCCCGACTGTAACCAGCCTAACCTCACCGAACAATAACACTTCGGGCCGCACGAGTCGACGAGCCGCCCGGGCCGCGGCGCGCAGTCTCCGCCGTGATGTCACCGCGACCGGCGGCGGGAGCTCATGACTAAGGTCCTCGGTTAGGACCGAAACTAGTCGGGCATCCCCGAATAAAACCACGTGAGTACAGCCGTGATATTTATATTTACAATGTGTCGTAGAACCTCATGCACAGTACGATATGTAGAAAGATTGTTATGGGACTAAAACATTTTGTTTTAGCTTATAAATAGATCTGGCGATGTGAATGTAGTGACCTTCCGCTACTCATCAAGACACGGCGCCACCCGACGGGTATTCCTGAATCGCGCTATCGAAGTTTTCTGAATATCCGACTATCTATACAAGCTCCGAATTGAGTCAGTTGGGGCGCGGCCGCTCCCCGGGCATGACCACCTCGCCCGGCGGGAGATCTCCCATTGCCAAATGAATATAATTTTTTTTTATCTCTTTCTGGTATAGGAAAGAACTAAGGCCATAAACATGAATGTTTTATTTAACACAACCCCCAAGTATGAAAAAAATTGCCAGTCCTTTTTATCAGTGTAGAACCAGTAAGAAGTGCGCTCAACATTTTCTAATCAGTAAATTAGATAGAGTAAGAATTTGAAGCCAAGACTTTGGGCGTTCAGTGCCAAGGCAAACATTAATTGTTTAAAATAGGTTATTTTTATTCATCTGCTACTCTATTTAAAAAATATAAATAAAGTACATTGGTCGGTTAGTGTGATCCAATCCAATAATCAACATAAATCCATTTTGAACGTATTACTATACTAAGGTTCTTGGTAGTAGCACTTTTTTCCGAACAGATATAAAATTGAATTTATTTCTGAATGTTGTCCTTTTATTTCTTAGAAAAATACTAAAGAGATTTTCCCTTCTTACCGTCAGATTGGTTTAAGAGGGTTCTGTTATAAGATCTAGCACTAAGCCACTTTTCAGATCAAAAGAATTTAGAACGTTGAAGTTGCGCGTTGAAATCTAAAAGCTCTAAGTCAGTTGTTGCGGTTAGAAGTTTAGAAGATACAGGCTTTCTGCGTTAGAGAAGAACCTACTTAGAAAGATATTTGTTTGGTATGATGTATTTTTAACAAACATAAAAAAGCATATATACCTACGGTCGAATTGAGTAACCTCCTCCTTTTTTGAAGTCGGTTAAAAAGTTGAAAAGAAAACATACATTTTAGCTCTAGTCATATTTTATTAAAACCATTATGTACTGAGACGATTGTGATCAGGGCGTGCCATCAGGGCTGGTTCAATTTTCAATGACACGCGCCCCGTCTTTGGATTTATCTTTGTTGGGGTTTCTAATCTCGTTCACTAAGTTTTGAACAGAACGTTCAAAGTTTAGAGACGGCCTATCTCTGGGAGTTGTAAATGTCGGTAATTACCCGCTGTAGCGTTAATTTGAGGAGCTATTAGAGATTAGTGGCGTGTCTCTTTGTGTCGTGAATGCGGGCCCTGTTCACTGGAGTTTTGTTTTCATTACTTTGCGTCAGCTACTATCTACGAAGCTTATTTTGTTAATGAAGTGTACATCGAATAATGCAAAAAAATTATATCGCATAATTCAATGTCCACTTCTTTGAACAAACATTTTGTAATGAATAAACTATAACATGCAGCATTATACTTATGTTAAGTTTTAGAATTAAATGGTTTAAAATTTGTTTGTAAATATGTTGCAGACTTCCAATGAAATCTCATCTATAAATATAACTATGTATTTATTATTGTTTTTTTTAAATTATTAAATAAGGTATTTACTTACAATTAAATACATGTTTATTTATTTTTTACCTGTTTTTAAGGTAAATAGATTTAAAAAGTGAATTGTGAAGATTTGCATGGATATAAAAATCAAAACGAGTAAAAGGCAGTATCGGAGTCTCTTGGACAACATGGCCAAAAAACTTGGTGTCCTTAAAGGGAGCGAGGCAGTACTTCACTGCGGAGCAACTCCTGACCCTGTATAAGGCCCAGGTTAGACCCCGCGTTGAGTACTGCTCCCATCTCTGGGCAGGAGCACCAAAATACCAGCTATTTGACTCCGTTAAAAAGCGCGTAGTACGAATCGTCAACGACCCAAGATTGACTGACTTGAATTGAAGATTGATTGATTTTCATGAAACTAAACTTCAACCCAGGGGTTTCGCGGGTGATAAATCGATCTAGCTAGGTTTCAATTTTAGAAATTATCGTTTTATCTGGAATTTCAGTGATAATCAACTTTATGTTTTTATATTTAAAACAGATAAATATAACTCTTCCTGACGTCTATTGGAGGGTATCGATAATACTAGAACACCGTCAAACGTGATCCACCGTTCAATGTCGACTTAAAAGAGATAAGAGTATCGTCATTCCAATTAAAGCTTCCTTGGCATGTTGGTTACGTAGGCTGAATGCGGAGCTACAGACCCGGGTTCCAACCTTAAGCATATTGCGTTTTTTATTTTTGTGATATTTTTTAAATTGGGAGCTATTTCAGATGGCGTTATTAAGTACCACCATGCCAATGGGTATTTAGTTTGAAATTAAACCAAGAAAATGAACTGTCTTTATCCGAGCAACGCTCGGTCGTCCGGGTACTAATAATTATATGCCTAACCTTTTCAGATCCCCAGCGAAGTGTGTAATTGGGAATAGGGACCTTGGCTTTGCTTGTTTTAGATTTTTACAAAAAAATACTTAATTTACTTAGTATGTTAATTTTTTTAAAGTAATTTCTTGTTAACAATATTTTTACCAATTTTTTTTACCTTTTTAAAGTTTATCATGCAATGATAGACTCAAATGAGTTTAATTTGCATGTGAACCTTACGCTTTAATGTTACGCGTGAAAGCCCTTCATAATAATTTGCGTTGCAAACCGCTAACAAGTCTTGTTCAAATTAGTAGTTAATTAGTCCAAGAGGGGATTATTGGATTTTCTCGAGCGCGTCACACTAAAGTCAGGTTCAGTAACATATTATATAACAAGTAAACTATATAAGTTAAGGTAATTTACCCGTCCCTTTTCATAAATTGTTCAAAACCTGTAGGCGCTCCTCCATTTTATAATGTTTTCCTTCCTACCGCTCAATTTTTAAATGCATTAAATCATGGCGTTCGATTAAATCCATATTTAGCATCATGGGTTCTCCTGCTAAATCAGATGCTCACCGCTGGAGTGGATTTGAATGTTGTTTAATTGGTCCAGCAGTAATTAAGGCAATTATTTTCGTATACTATTTTGATTTAAGTATAAGGGTTTTACAAAAAAATTATAGAAATTTAATTTACAATGTACTATTACTAAACTACTACTATTACTAAACTACTAATTCATTAAAAATATGTCGTTATTTAATTAGAAAAGATACGTGAAAAAAGTTATATTAATAATTGAAATAAATTTATAAGTTGTGTACGAATTACTAATAAAATATTATAGATAGGAACCATCACCTTAAATATGTGCCTAAATTGTATTTGTAATCATCAATTTATCAATCTTTAATCAGTATCGCCTTGTGCACCTTATTGAACGCACGTATATCGGTCACTGCAGCTTTATTGATATTCAGCCAATATAGTACACAGCCATACGTGTACAAATACTGCATCTTACTGGCTGCAACCCTTTTTGAATTCCACTGCTGGGCACGGGTCTTCCCCATTATTTGGGAGGCCTGGAGCTTATTCCACCACGCTGCTCCAATGCGGGTTGGTGGAGATGCGTGTTAATGGCCAACTCGCTGTCGGATGTTTTCAAACCGCCCATAAGTCCTTTTAAGGCCACGTTAAGCCGTAGGTCCCGGTTGTTATCGATAGATAAGCGTCGTTAAGCCTGGTTGGAGGCCTTATGGACGGTTTGAAAACATCCGACAGCGGGATAGCTACTAATCCCGCATCTCCATCAACCCGCATTAGAGGAGCGTGGTGGAGTAAGCTTCAGACCTCCCCAATAATGAGGAGAGACCCGTACCCGTACCCGTGCCCAAGTAACTCAGAAATACTCCAAAAAATGAAAATAAAACAAGAGCACAATATGACTTTTTCTTTCCGCTGAAACTCCGCTGTAAACATTAATAAGCAAATAGATATAAATAGGGGCGTCAGTATTCGTAAAATCTCCTTATTCTGTAATTCTTCAGCGTTACTGCCGTGACTGTTTTATTAAAACAATAAATCTGACGTCAAATGCACCCGCCGTTGTAACTGAATTATAGCTGTACAATTGACTTTTTCGAAAATTATTAGCTTATGTTTAAAGCCAAGTAAAGCGGGCTATTGAAGCGAATGTTGGTGAGTGGTAATACTTATTAGATAGAACCAGCTTGTTAAAGTAAGAAGGTAATAATAGTAAGAACATTCTATAATGGAACTACATATTTTTATCTATTTTTGGTGGAAAATGTAAATAAAAAAACTCGTAATTGTAACTGTCTCATGCTGTTAATACAGTTAACTGGAAATTACTTCGAAGTAAATTACTTTACGTTTTTTTAGTTCCCACTTTTTACTATTTTTGTCTGTCTGTCTGTCTGTCTTTCTCATAAAGATATGTTAAAAACTACTTTGCAACAATCCGCAATCAAAACCTATGATGGTGTATACTTTCTTCATGCAATAGCACCTCCCTCCCTCCCACAAAGGATACATGCGCATGCAACAATAAAAAAATGTACACCAACATACGTACCATCACCACCATGTTTGTGTGTGAATTTTTATAACAATGTAGTTCTGCAAAGTAAGGCTTGATTCTATTAATTATGTCTATCTTTCTGTCTGTCTGTTTGTTCCGGCTAATCTCTGAAACGGCTGGACAGATTTTGACGGGACTTTCACTGGCATATGGCAGGTACCTAATATAATAAGGAGTAACTTAGGCTACTTTTATTTCAGAAAATATCTAAAAAGCCCACACGGACAAAATCGCGGGCGGCCGCTTGTATTAAATACGTACGATTTCGCCTCCAGGTGTTAATAAGAAACTATTAAACTTCAAGCAGTTATGGTACATATTATTATTACACTACACCGCTATGTTGGTAGCTCGAAGAATGTTCCCAGGACAGCTTTCTTGGAATGTCTTGGAAGTCAACGCGTTTTCCATTAACTTTAAAAACATTCGAATCGTTCGTTCATTAAAAAAGTTATTGAAAGAAAACGTCGAGCCGCTGTTGATATTTCATTATCTCAGTATTATGCCTCTCTGGGGCAAGAATTATATTGGATATTTTCATGGAGTCAATTTAAAAAAGAGACGAGGTTGAAATTAGGCTTGTTGAGTATCGCACTCCCTTTGTGTAATCAAATTGGGGTCTCTCTTAAAGTGTTGTAAAATATTTTACGGGATTAACAGCCAGGGCTACGTTGTGTATATTTTTGTTGCTTAGCGTACATTAATTGGCAAGTAAAAGCTATGAGTACGGGTCAGTTTATCATATGATTAGTGCTCGTGCTCGAACATCGTGAAATTGAAATTGAAGTTACGGGTGACTTTAACCAACAATTAGCATACTTGTCACTTTACTTGAAGGTTTATCTTTCGTTAGTGATTCACATTTTGTGTGATCAATTAAGATATTTCAAAATAAAAAATATCTTTAGTAGGATAAACAGTTCTACTGACGTCCTTCTTTTGGCTTAAAAATTATAGGTAGTTTGACACGCAATGTGCTTCGAGCGTAACACACAGCTCACAGCGAGCTACAGTAGCCGTAGCTGACTAAAAATAATTCAATTCATCTATCGGCTTTTAGAAAGTCCACTGATGGACTACTGGAGATTCCTAATATGCACCATTTCATTCGGTACTGTGCCCTCTGAATCGGGTTCCCGCTGTCTTCTTTGGGTCGTCAGTCCACCTGGTTTGGGGTCGGCCTATGCTCCTTTTGCCGAGACGTGGTTGCCTAATTGGTGGTGGTCCTAGCTTAATGGTATACAGTACGTTCAGTAACCTTCGATCATCTACTGATTTCATTTACATGTAGCTCTCTCCATCTCTCGCTGAGCGACCTTGAACCAATGGAAGAGGCTAACTTTAGACCACGTTTCAGCGCCGTAGGTCATCACTGACAACACTTTAGACTTCAGGAACGAGATACATAACGTATCCCGCTTATAGTTCTAATCTTCTACTTTACTTATAAATAAGTATAATAAATAAGTATCTTTGGAAAATTCACACAACACCATCTGATTCCAAACTAAGCAGAGTTTACACTATGGTAATCAGAAAGCTGATAAACATAGGTATACATTTTTTTTTTATAAATAAACCTAACAATAAGGCAGACGGGCCGCGTGATGTTAAGCGATCACCGTCGCCTATGGACACGGGCAACCCTAGGGGAGCCGCCCGAGCATTGCCGGCTTTGAAGGAGAGCTTTTTTTACAGCTTTCTTGAAGAACCCCATGTTATAGTCCACCGGGAATGCCTCAGCTGGAAGGTTGTCCCATAACCTACACGTCCGTGGTAAAAAGGAGCGTGCAAAGCGGACTGTGGAGGACCGCCACGAGTCCAGATGGTGCCGGTGGAACTGTAACCTTCGTCTGGTGGTATAATCATGGAATGGTGATGTAGGCATCAATTTGAAGAGTTCCTCGGAGCACTCACCATAGTAAAGTCGGTAGAACACGCAGAGCGAGCCTATGTCTCTTCGCAAGCTAAGCGGTTCTAGCCTGTCAGTCAATCTTGGGTCGTTGACGATTCGGACTGCGCGCTTTTCAACGGAGTCAAATGGGTGTAGCTGGTACTTCGGTGCTCCTGCCCAGAGATGGGAGCAGTACTCCATGTGGGGTCTGACCTGGGCCTTATACAGCGTCAGGAGTTGCCCCGCAGTGAAGTACTGCCTCGCTCTGTTGAGGACACCAAGCTTTTTTGATGCCAATTTGGCTTTGTACTCCAAATGACTCCGGTACTGCACTTTACTCGTAATGTCAACTCCCAAGATACCGACGCTTTCACCGATGGTGAGCGCGGTGCCCTTGAACTGGGGCGCTATAACAAATGGGGCTTTTTTAGCGGTAAACGCGCAAACTTGTGTCTTCGTGAGGTTAAACTCGACAAGGTTAAGTCGACCCCATTCCGAGACCCGCTCCAGAGAGTTCTCGACTTCAGACACAAGTTTGATTCTGCTTTCCTCCACTTGTGACCTAGAGGCATTGGCTCGACAGGTGTATGGTGCGTCCACCTATATACGGTATATCATCTGCATAGCAATGTATACTGATTACTGCGTGATTGTTGCAGCATGTCATTGATATGCAGAATGAATAGTGTAGGGGACAGCACTGAGCCTTGGGGAACACCGGCGTTAATGGGCTTCATATCTGAGCAGCATCCGTCAACAACGACCTTAATCTGCCGCTCAGATAAAAAGCTAGCCGCCCAGTTGCAAGGGAAGACCGTAAGATGGAAGCTTCGCGAGAAGGGCCTTGTGCCAGACCCGGTCAAAGGCCTTTGCGATATCCAGGCTGACTGCCAAAGCCTCCCCGTTACCCTCGATGGCTTCAGCCCAGCGGTGTGTGAGGTACACCAAGAGATCACCGGCCGACCGGCCCTGGCGAAAGCCGTACTGACGATCGCTGATCAACCGATGTTTCTCGAGGTACCTAAGGAGCTGTGTGTTTATAACACGCTCCATCACCTTAGAGAGCAGGGAGGTTATCGCAATAGGCCTGTAATTCGACGGGTCACTGCGGTCACCCTTTTTCGGAATTGGGTGTACTAAGGCTACCTTCCACGAAGACGGTACTTTACTTGTGGTGTAGGAAAGCGAGAATAAGCGCGTTAAGACGGGAGCCAACTCGGGAGCGCACGCCTTTAGTACGATCGCGGGGATATCATCCGGCCCGCTCGACTTCTTGACATCGAGGGCTTGCAGAGCTCGTCTGACGGCCTTTTGAGTGAAACGCACGTCCTTCATCGAGCTCTCACACTGCCTGATGGTCGGCGGTGCGGCGCCTCCGTCGTCCAGAGTCGAGTTTGAGGCAAACAGGGTACCCAGGAGATCGGCCTTCCCTTTTGCCGTGTGAGCCAGAGTATCGTCCGGTTTCCGTAAAGATGGTAAAGACGACCGACAGAAGTTACCTTCGACAGCCTTGGTCAGCGACCAAAAAGTTCGACTCCCGCAAGGGTAGCTTGATAGACGCTGGCCAATTCTACCGATGTGCCTAAACTTCGCCTTGGCTGTTTGCTTCTTTTCCGAACGGGAGGCAGCGTTGAATTTTTTTCGAAGCTTAGAAGTTTCGGGGTCGTTGCGCGCGTGCGTATCAGCCCAGGTTTTAAACGCTTCTTGCTTAAGGCTTGAAGCCTTAGCGCAAGACCCATTAAACCAGGGCTTGTTTCGCCCGCCGATGGATACTGAAGAGCTGGGAATAAAACCAAGCATGCCCTCTCGTATTACATCGGCTATCGATTCCGCACACGTGCTAGGATCACCCGAGGTGAAGCACAGCTGCCTCCAGGGGTAGGAAGCCAGGAATTCCCGGAGTCCATCCCAGTCCGCTGACCCGTAATGCCAGACTTGACGCTTCCCATTGGATCGAGAACCTTCTGGGGGCGGCAAGGGTACGGCAGAACTTACCAGGCAATGGTCAGAAGTCCCAAGTGGGGCCCCAACCGTCACCCGGTAGTCAGATGGATGGGTGGTCAGCAGAAGATCCAGCAGAGAGGCAGTATGGGTCTCAATATCTGGTACTCTGGTGAAAGTGTGTACCACCTGCGTCAACCCATATGCCAAGGAGAAGTTGTAAGCGGCCCTGCCAGCAAAGTCGGTGATTCTGGATCCCAACCATTCGGTGTGGTGAGCGTTGAAGTCACCTAGAACCACCAGCTCAGCCGAGGGACACTGTTCCAGCACTCTGTCGGACGTCTTTTGGACGTGCTCAAATAGTCGAGTCGTCTCCGCGTCTCCGCTAAAGGACCTATAGAGGCACGCGTAGATTCGGGTTCTAGCCCCAGCGTCTACGCGCGCCCATAGCACCGATAGGTCCTTGTCTTCAAGGGAGCTAAGTCGGCGACAGCAGACATCGCCCCTGACGTACATACATACCCCTGCCCTACGCATAAAAGCGTGTTCTAAAGTGTAGCCGGGATAGTGTAGGTACGACGTATCGTCAGGTGGCGCGATCTGCGTCTCCGTGAGGAAAAGCAAAGCCGGCTTTGCTGTCTCAAGGTGTTGGTGGACAGCATTCAGGTTGGAGTGTAGTCCCCTAATGTTGCACATGTCCACAGTAAATGTGGGGGGGATGGCCGCTGAGTAAACTTTACTTTCGCAATTTTTAGTACCCATCTAGAAAAGCTGTAAAAAAAGAAAGTGAGGAATTGGAAGGGAATCGCTCCGTTGGTGCCCCTCAGGCCCTGGCGTAGGCTTCTTAGCGCCAAGCCGATGGCAGAACGTGGGTTGCCGGCGCGGGGGAAGAAAGGGCCCCCGGTCCCCCCCGTGCGCAGGTGCCGGGCCCCCCTCCGGTCTCTTACCCCGGCACGGCACCGCGCAACGGGATTTTTCGCTGGTTGGCGGGACAGCCTCCCAGGCCAGAGGTTATCAGTGAGGCCTGGGTTCGGGTCCCCAACTGACCAGCGGGCGGCCAGCGGAAAGCCGTTTCACCGGGTCTTCCTAGTCCCCGCGCCGACACACCACGGCTACCAGGGCGAAGGCGCCTTGAATCCAACGGAAACCCAAGAGGCATCAACGGAGCGATATAGGGATAGGGAAGGGTGGGACAGGGAAACTGGATCTCAGGCTCACAACCGAAACACGCCAGAGGCACACCAAGGCAAGCCAAGGCAAGCCAGAGGCATTAAGCGGTTGACTCCGACCCGAGGGTGGTCGCCACCCAGCCAGGTCCCACGAAGGTACCTTACCACCGAGCAGTTGTCGGGTTTAGTCGCCTTTTACGACACCCTGGTATCCCGACATGGGGCTGGGGTTAGTATTCTTAATCCGCCCCAGCACGGAAAATAATATACTAATTTAAAAAAACTAAAAAACACGCTTTTTATAGAAAACCGAACTAAAAAATAGAAAATAAATTTTAATGAATTTAAATTAAGAAAATAGTGTTAAAAATTTCAATGAATATGAGTTAATAATAGTGTGAATAAAAAAAAATTTATTTTAAAAAAAGCGTGGGGTGCATGGTGTCAATAGTTATAAATATTTTATTGACAGATATGAGTAGAGTGATTATCATTTCGATAATATTTTAAAAAGCACCCCACGCTTTTTTTAAATAAAATATTTTTTTTTATTCACACTATTATTAACTTATATTCATTGAAATTTTTAACACTATTTTCTTAATTTAAATTCATTAAAATTTATTTTCTATTTTTTAGTTCGGTTTTCTATAAAAAGCGTGTTTTTTAGTTTTTTTAAACTATTATTTATTTTCTACTTTTTAGTTTGGATTATTTATTCTTTCCATGATGTTTCCACGAGCAATGGACTGGTTACTGAGAACCTTCTTCTTTCTTTCAAAAATATCTTTATCTATCATTAAGCTTGTTACATAACAAGGTTACATATTTTTTTAATTTTTACGTTTTCATAAAATTTCACCTGTCTTACGACTTAACAAATTATTTATATTCTTTATATATCTCATACACGTTTTCGGTTACTGAGCACCAATAGTCTACTCCCCTACATAAATATGAGCAACCCAAGCAGCAAAATAGTCGAATAGTAATTAGATTACTCAGCCTTTAATCGTATAAGAGCCGAGTAACCGTTCTTAAAACACCCATTTATCGTGTAATAGTGGCTAAAATACTCGTTATTAGATCGTTTGATCTATAACAGTCGTATAATAGCTGTAGCTCTATAAACGCAATCGAACAAAAATCATATTTTGCAAATTGAAAAATGGAATAATTTTATCAAATTAGTGTATTGTCATCGGTCCTCAATAAATCTACAAAGTTTGAACGAAATCTGGCCGTTTAAAGTGGGTCAAAATCGCGCCCAAAGAAGTCGGTTACAAACATACAAACATACAAACATACAAACATACAAACATACAAACATACAAACATACAAACATACAAACATACAAACATACAAACATACAAACATACAGGTGAAGCTAATAAAAAGCGTGTAAAATAGATAAATTAACACCCAGACACAGAACCAAATAGTCCTTGTCCAATGTTCTTCAAACAAATATTTGTCCTGGGTGGGAATCGAACCGACGACCTCACGTTTCGCAGTCGGCTCGTCACCCACTACGCCAAGGAGGCTGTCAACTTAATTGTTAATTAAAATAATACACAGTGTTACAATACACAGAGTATTTTGAACACATTTGAATCTAAACTTTCTGTATTATAAAACAAAAGTTATCGACAACAAATGTTCGCTTTTTACACATTAATTAACTCTGATATCGTTGTGATATAGTTCTCTGTTTAGACGTAACATTAATGCCAATTTACATTGAATAATAATCAAATTTCATTGAAATTGGTTTAATAATATTCGGTACTGAATTTACGCCGTGCTTAAATTCCTTTGTGGCGAGGAACCTGCACAAGTTGCCACCCGTCACCTTTGACCACGTCGACGTTACCAGGCTGCTGAAGGACATCACAACCCTAAAGGCAAGTCTGGCGGAGGTGGTGTTAAAATTGGAGGCCTCTCAGGTAACCATTAATGAGCTGCGGGCTGAGGTTGCGATATTGCGCACTACGTCGGTTGCCAGTAGGTCACCAGAGGTCAACAACATCAACACGCGTCGCGGAGCAGCTATCGCTTCGCCGTCAAGTTGCGAGTCAGCGAAATCAGACTCCTCACCGGCCGCTGTTCTCGCACGTGCTAGCGCTAATGTAGCCGCTACCCGTCCCCCGCCTCCCCCGTCGGAGGTGCCGCATGCGCAAGTTTCGTCACCGCCTCAACGTGACTACGCCGCAGCCGCCCGCCAGCAACCCAAAAGGCGGACAATACTGAGGACTGAGAGTGGGAGCGGGAATACCCGCAACGAACCCCCTCGTAGTGCGGTGTCTATTGGACAACCGGACAAGGACGGCTTCATCAAGGTGGAGCGAAAGAAAAGGAGGCCTCCTTGCCGCAACCAATCTGGCACTGCACCGACAGGGAATAATCAGATTCTGCGTCCTGCCGTCCCAATCACACACATCTACGTGTCCCGTCTGCACTTCGCCACGAAGGTCTCCGATGTCGTGGAGTACGTGAAGGCGAAGACAAAGTATACTGTGTGGGTTGAGAAGCTAGAATCGCGCAATGCGGTGAACTTTAGTTCGTTTGTGGTGCGCGTTCCGACTGACCTTCTGACTACGTTCATGAAGGAGGAGGTATGGCCGAAGGGAGTCGTTTTCCGCAAATATCGCGGACGCCGTCGACCGCCTGGAGTCACCGAAATCGCGTCTCACAACGCCGAAAAAAAGTGACCTTAGTTTTAAGATATAAATAATATGTATGTTAGTCCATAAGGTATTTATAGTATGGGCCTTGTTGCCTGAAAATAAATGATTTATTATTATTTATTATTATTATTATTATTATTAAAATGAAGTCAAACGTGGTATGATGAGAGGACGGAATGATTAAAATTAACTTGTTGTGTGTTCATTCATCCAGATTCTTAATCATAATATGTACCTAAATGAATTCCGATATAACTCATAAACGTATCTCATATCAGATATACATATTTTTTCTTTACATATTTTTTTATATGAACCGGACGAAAAGGTAGACGCGATCATCGTCACATATGGGCACGAGTAACTATACCGAAGTATTTATTGAAGAAGACCTATTTGTACGTGAAACAATCATACCCGAAAACAAATTATAAGGGAATTTTTAAAAACAATGCTCTTATGTCCTTACGTCATTACAATCAGGGGGCTACACAAGTTTATTATCTTAATTGACATTTACGAAATTTCACATCATCTCGAAATATTATAATCCCATACATTTCATTATATTCTACAAGTGTACTTTCAAGGAACGTTGCTTCAAGCAGGTATTAATCATGACGTGGGTTCCCTCGCACCAACCCGTTTCATCAACCGCGAATGATTGCGTGAATGTCACGCAGAAGCTGGTTTGCACATTCTAGTCTGACGACTGTGACGTTTACATGCTTACGAACTTGCCCTTTCAGTAATGTTTCGAGCGTATTTCAGCCGAATTCCAAGAACTGAAATAAATACTAGAATCACTACATTACTCTTGACAGGTCGTTACTTAAATTCTATGCTGCGAAGTTTTGTTGCCAAAAAATCTTTTGTTGTCTTACTTAACGTCAGCAGAGCGTCTAGCTCACGCCACAATCATATCCCTCCGGTGACTCATAACTTTATATTAAAGTCGTTACTAGGATCATCAGGATAAAAAAAAATATACGACGGGCGGCTGATAAATTCATGGCCTAAGGTACTTAATGAAACAAATATAAAGTTTTATTTTTTAACACGTCTAAGCTTCTGATTAACTTGAAAATTTACACTGGGGTCAAGGGCCGATGACAATGCAATAATATGAGAATAAAAATCCTACTAAAAAGTTAAAAGTAAATAATGTAGTTTAAAAACTAAAAAACACGCTTTGGTTTTGTTTACAGTAAAATACATTTTCTTCTTATTTTTTTAGTTTTTAGTTCGTATTTTCACGAAAGCGTGTTTTTTAGTTTTTTAAACTACATTATTTATTTCAGCAGAGCGTAACTGGCTAACATAATTTGAAAAATATGTTAGATATTTACGTTTCATAGTAAAAGGAATTTAATGGCTCTGAAGCTTGTCCCGCTTTGTTACAATAAAATGCTATTTTTAATTAATTTTTTTTATCTATTTTTTAGTTGGATTATTTACAAAAGCGTGTTTTTTAGTTTTTTAACTATTATCTATTTACTACTTTTTAGTTTGGTTTATAAAATATAAAAGCTTGCTTTTTTTAAATGTTATTTTTAAATATATATTTTTTCTTATTTATACTATTATTAGTTTATGCTTATGGCTAAAGATAATGGTTGGAAATTAATTTTAATATCAATTCCTGCCTTATCGACTATAGATGAAAAATATATAAATTGACAAAATCTTATTTTGCAAATTGATTAATAGAATAAGGGCCTCGTTCACCATCTCCAAGTAAAGTGTATTAGTTACGTCCCAAGTAAAGTTAACCAATAATTACAAGTTACGGGTGGCTTTAACCGACAATTAGCGTAATTGTCACTTTACTTGAAGGTGGTGGAAGAGGCCCTAGTTTTATCAAATTAATGTATTGTCATCGGTTCTCAGTAAATCTACAAATTTTGAATAAAATCTGGCCGTTCAAAGTGGGTCAAAATCGCACTCAAAGGAGTCGGTTACAAACATACAAACAAACATACAAACTAACAAGTGAAGCTAATATAAGGCGTGTAAAAAGCTTACAGCGTCTAACTCGCGCCATAATCGTATCACTCCGGTCACGTATTTTCAGTTTTACGAAGAAAATGTTTCCACTAAAACACAGTAACATACATATATACTTGCGCAGAGCTTAAAGCGGATTATGAGAGGATCCCAAGCAGGGCTTGAAACTCGCAAGAAAAGCAATATCCATTATCTTGGAACGCTTGGTATGTCCACCGCGCATTGTTGGTGCCTACACCAAACATGATTATTGTTTAAATCATGGAGAAATATTCGCATGGGAGAAATTAAGCTGAAATATTAAATGAATTGATTTTTGTCGTAAATAATGAAACTGTACTGCGTAGTAGGTGACTTACATTTTGCGAAATAAATAAAAATATTGTGAACGTGCTAAAAAGTGGGGTCGATTACATCAGCAGTATTAATTTTCAGAATGTTGCAGTTGATAAGCGAGAATAGTTCAGTTAATGTATAACCACATTGAAGTTGACTCAATGTCTTTTTGTCGGCAAGTTCAACGTCAATGTTTTTTTTAATCATTAAGCAAGTTGTAGAAACCAATAGAAAAATTCAATAGTTAGCATTTTTATAAAGTACGTAAACCAATTTCTATGTACGTCCCGCTCTATCGTTTAGGGCCTCTTTCACCACCTTCAAGTAAAGTGTCAAGTACGCTAATTGTTGTTAAAGTCACCCATAGCCTACCTCGCATTCTCAACATCACCCAGGGTGGACTGGTAGACAATGCTAATGGGCATTAAGTTTTACCCTTTGTGACTCGGGTGTTTCACAGAAATAAATAAATAAAAATAAATAACTTCAATTTCAAGATGTTTGAGTAGCATTAATTATATGATAAACTGACCTGATCTCATAGCTTTTACTTGCCAATTAACTTTACTTGGGACGTAACTAATCAACACTTTACTTGGAGATGGTGAACGAGGCCCTTAATCTCAAAAATTGTCCCATGCATAAGACGCTATTGTGATATTGTTTAGTTTTGGAGGCTATTGCACATAGTTTATTTTTATGTCGTTTTGAGTTTAACGTGTTGTATTTAGAAATGTCGTTTTTAACCATTACACATATTTCATAGATATATAACGAAGAACTGTTACTCGAAAACTACTCAACCAATCATCATGAAACTGTGTACATACATATTATATTCTTTGAGTTACCAGAAGTAAAATAGGATACTTTAAAAAAATAACGTGGGTGAAACCGCGGGGCACAGCTAGTAATTAATAAATTGTTAGACACTTTATAATCCAAATATAGTTATGTTCACTTAACCCTTCTAACTTAAAAGGGAAACAATATTTCTGGCTCGTTAATCAACGTCACGCCCTACACAACGAGAATGACCGATTTTCTGGAGATAGAGTGCTCTGTCCTAAAAACCGTATGGATAAAAACCGTAGCGGACAAAAAAGGGATTTCTTTTATTCTGTCGTTATACGCTTTGAAAATTAAATGCAAATATAAGGTATTAACAATAACAATACAATACTAATTACCC
The DNA here is from genome assembly GCA_911387765.1 of Pyrgus malvae. Lineage (NCBI taxonomy): Eukaryota > Metazoa > Arthropoda > Insecta > Lepidoptera > Hesperiidae > Pyrgus > Pyrgus malvae. The sequence goes on along the minus strand of OU426950.1, from coordinate 26,198,705 downwards.
ATTATTGTGTATCCGCGCTGAACAATATCTTAACTCTGACATCTGATAATTAAAATAATGATTTTACAAGTATGTTTCTTTAATTAAAACGATGACAGCCGAACTTGTTCAATAGTTCGTTTTTGTTTTATTTTTGGGACCGATATTTCAACTCCCAGGCAAAGTTTTTGGCTGCAACCCTTTTTGCGCCCCACTATTGGGCACGGGTCTCTCCCCTTTGTTAGGGGGAGCCTGGAGATTAGTCCACCACGCTGCTCCAATGCGGATTGGTGGAGGTTTGGGTTAGTGTCCAACCCGCCATCGGATGTTTTTAAAGCGCTCATAGGGCCTCCGACAAGGTTTAACGACTGTTATCTGTCGATAACAACCGGCACCAACGGCTTAACGTGCCCTCCGAATCACGGAAACGCGCATGATTTTTTTTGCCGTGGTGACCGCTAAGTCACCCATCTCACACCCGACCACACAGCTTAGTTGTATGCGCGCTTAAAGTTATTAGTCAGTTAATATTATCACTATCCCTTTCATAAGTAATAAGAGTAAGAATGAAGAAAACTTTTATCCGATGATGGAAAAAACACGAGAATTCGTATTTTTGTTCCTAAAATAAATGTTCACATTATATTTGTTAATATAAAGCTTTTGGTGTTAACAACAACTTTTTACAGCTCGAATTCACTCATAAAATATTAATTAGATAAGATTTACAGCAAAACAAAACACATATTTTTCGTTTTGGTTTTAAAAAATCATCGCGTTCCGAATCCATTCACAATTTATTATGATTAATGTAAACAATAATATTTGCGTACGTGTCGCGATTTTCGCGCGTATTCAAACTGTCATAAACAAAAAGTTGAAACCGGGGACTCTTTCCGTCCATTGTTACGTACTTAAGAGAAACAATAAATTAAAAAACACAATGTTTTGAGTTTGAATTTTTAGTTCTTGATATCTGCAAGCAAAGTTGAATGGCATAATCATTTGACAGAATATAGGAAAAAAGTTAAAATCTGTTTTTCTACATTGCACAATTTTTATCATATTCATTGCGCCTATGTCTTGTAAGTTATTTTGCGCATTACGGGTAATGGTATATAGTACACTTACGGGTCGACTAATTGTAATTTCATGAACCGTTTAAGGCTTTTATAATTAAATGTCAAAGAGACAGATAATTCCCAGAGCACAAAATACCATAAAGCGAAAATTAAATGGCGTAAAATATTTCAAGTGTCATAAAGGAAGAGACGCGCTCTGTGATAAGCGACAGAAAAAATGTATGTCGGTTTATGAAACGAGTTTCGATTTACGAATACGACCACTCTTAAGAAGGGTTGGAGAGCTGGGGAAGCATCATACCATATCAAATACTCCTTTGAAAAATAAGGCGTAACTTATTCGCTCGGGTGATTGAGTTTATATCTATACTACTCGTAATATATAAAGCTGAAAGGTTTGTTTGTTTGTTTGAACGCGCCAATCGCAGGAACTACTGGTTAGAATTGAAAAAGTCTTTTTGATTTGAATAGTCCATTTATTGGGGAAGGCTATAGGCTATATAACATCATGCTATGACCAACACAAAAGTCCACGCGGACGAAGTCGCGAGCGGTTATTGCCATCAACCCGTTAATTGCCATGCTCTTACAGGGTATATGCTAGTACTAACGACACAAGATAACAAGTAAAAAAAAATGAAAAATTTGTTTATTTTCTCAAAATAGTATGACAATTTTGTTTACACAGTGGAGGCATCCTTTTAAGTAAAGAAATACCTGTTTCAGGATGCCCCGCTCTTTCTAAGTTACTTACATTTTACATAATAAAAGAAATTCAGACTTAATTTTATACTTAATTAAAATTTATTACAGTTTCGGTTTGTGTATGTGTGTGTGTGTGTGTGTGTGTTGGTGGGTGTGGGTGGGTGTGGTTGCTTGTGTTTGTGTGTGAGTGTGTGTGTGAGAGAGAAAGGAGAATGTAACTGTATGCCTAATAGTTGTGAAAACAACTGTGTATGTTTATAAATGATATATATAAAAATAATATAATATAATTATACTTTTATAAATTTAAATTAGCGACCCAACAATGCTTCAATTTCTTCATAACTCATTTTATGTAGCCAATCTGTTAACTCATTTTTCAAAGTATGATGATGTTTTCCAACAATATTTAATGTTTTATTTACTTTGCTGTATACATACGCAGAAAATCTTTTATACTGATGTTTATCAAAAAATGTTTTGGCACTAGGTATGTCGATTTTAACTCTTCTTTTTGAAATGGTATTAACGTTATATATGGTTTTATGCTTATTAATAAGTAAATGCAAAACATACAACTTTCTCACAGTTAAGATATCAGATATTGAATATAGTTTTTCCGTAGAAAATCTTCTAGGTTTGTTATACATAACTTTTAAAAGTATTCTTTGACTACGTTCTAACCCTAAAAATTTAATTTTGGAAGCCCCTCCCCAAACTGGAATACAGTATGTTAGAATAGATTGAGCAAGTGCTATGTATACCTGACTAAGCAATTTTCTTGTTGTCACATGTCGAAGATTCTTAAAAACCCAAATCAGTTTTCTGACCCTGCCAGATAAAACGTCCAGATGTGCATGCCAACTGAGTCTCTGATCGATTAGTATACCTAGGTATTTAATAGTGTCAACTTTCTTAATTTTGGGACAAGTGCATCTGGATTGGTTAGTATCACAATAATGAATTGTTAGACTACTGTTTACTGGTTGTGTTCTTTTATTGATAGAAAAGCAAATGTAGTTTGATTTAGTAGTATTTAGGGATAGGAAATTTAAATTTAACCATGCACATATATTTTTTAAATTACTTTCAGCTACGCTATGGACTTCTTCCCACGATCGGCCGTAAAATACAATTGCTGTGACATCAGCATAAGAGAATATATGTCCATTTTTAATATCAATATTACATAAGTCATTAATATATATTAAAAACAGGGTAGGCCCTAAGACACTACCCTGTGGTACACCGAAAGTTATTTGAAGGTCGTCACTAGTGTAGTCCCCTATTTTAACACGTTGAGTTCGCCCAGTGAGATAGTTTTTAAATAAGTCTAGTTGTTTACTTCTGATTCCTATCTTTTCTAGCTTTCCAATAAGAACCGGAGTTGATACTGTGTCGAACGCTTTTTTCAGATCCAGAAAGACAGTTAAAAATTTGTTTCTTTTATCTAATTGGTCGACAATACAAGACGTTAAATCACAGATTGCATCTTGGGTGCATTTTCCTTTTCTAAAGCCGTACTGTGAATTTGATAGTATATTGTATTTTTTTAAGTATGATAGTAATCTGTTATTAATTAGTTTTTCTATTATTTTTGATATGCCAGACAATACGACGACGATATTGGTCGATAGTTATTTAAATCCCCAAAGTCTCCACCCTTATGGACTGGAGTAATAATAGCTTGTTTAAGCAAAGAAGGGAAGAGTCCTTTTGAAAAACAGAGGTTTGCTAAGTGGCATAATATAGGGACTATTACATCTTTGGATATTTTTAAAAACTTAATCGGAATATTGTCAAGTCCAGGTGCACTATCAGGTTTTAAATTTAAGAGTATGGATTCGATTTCTTTGCAGTCAGTATCGACCAACACAAAAGATGTTGGCTGTACGTTGTCAGTAGTTACAGTTGTTTTATTGCAATGTAGTTCTTTATTATTGTGTATATCTTCAGCAATATTCCGGCCAATGTTGGCAAAGAAGGTATTGACGGCGTTTACTGAAAGTTCTGGGCTTGTTTTAATATTCAATAATTCATTATTTGTTGTTTTTGACTGTTTTATATGTATTATAGATTTAATGTTATTCCAGAGATTTTTCGGATTTTTTACATGAATTGTCCGTGTATTGTCATGCAGAGAGTCTGTAATTTTTTTAACAAGTGTCTCAGTTAATAAGTTAGGGTCGTCACAAAAAAGAAGAGAGGGGAGATTTTTATTTAATAAGCTAGTGAGAGCTTTATCAAAGTCGACATGCTTTTTAGTTTTGTGGCATATTTTGTTACATTTAATTTTTTCTAAGCTCAACAACACCATTTTATGATCTGTTACGGTTGTATTCAGAACGGCTATATTAGGAGAAATATATTTTCCTTGTATTTTTAAAATATAGTGGTCAAGACAACTATTTCCTCTCGTGGCTATCAGATGACCAGGTAGTAAACCATAAGCGGACAAAATATTATTTAAATAATTATTGCGATTCTTATAATCTAGAGCCGTATCATTAAGTTTATTAATTAGATTTATGTTTATGTCTCCTGTTAAAATAATGTTTTTACTCGTACATATATTATCAAGGCAGGTTTGAAGCGATTCAAGAAATTTGTCAGTATTTGCATTTGAGGGCGATCTATATACACCTAATATCGTGTAAGTAAATATATCTATTTGCAAACAAGAAGCATGATGTAGCCTGATTTCTTTAATTTTTGGATTAAGGTTAGTTTTAATATAAGCGACTACCCCATCGTTTTGATTTAAATGACTAGTTGTAGTGTAAGCGGTGTAATTATTTAATTGTGGAATAGATTTACCACTATCTAACCTACATTCGGTTAGTATTAGTATGTCAACCTCATGTTTTAAATTTGTTAAAGTGACTTGCAAATCATCAAAATTTTTATAGATACTTCTAATATTCTGCGTGATTATAGTTAGATCGTTTTTATTTATTCGGAAGTGTTTATTTATGTCTTCAATATCACAGTTTACCGATTTTGATATTTCTGTTTTATCTAATTCTTTTAGTGTTGTCAATGTATTATCCATAATAAAGTAATATGAGAAAAATATGTGTTTTACTTAAGTTGAGGCAAGAACAAATAGAACTGTGAGAGCAAAGCAAAAACCATTCACAAAATTGTGTATTTATGACGTCTATTAAGTTAAGTTTATGATTTTTAAACATTGAAGGATTATATGTGCATAATATATTATAATAGAATATTATTATGTTGTGTGATTTAGTGTTTGGTATTTGTGTGTTAATGTTTTTTGTAATACATTTTAATTTTTTGATGTAGTTAATGTTAAATGTATTTGAGAGTGAGTTAACATTGGAATAATCAATAATATATGATTTAACTACCAGTCATATTTTAGACAATTCTTGGAGCTGGGCTTCTCTTGTAATATTCACTATAGGTGAGTCATCGTTCATTCGCAGGTATACTTTCCCGTAGTTTGTCCAACAGTATTGTACAACTAGTTGTACAACTAGTTTCTTTGTTTGAAATCTCTGGCTAAGAAGTACAATCTAGAAGCTTGATGGGTTAGATTTTCCGAAATAAAGATAGGAATATCTGGACGAGATTTGAAACCAAGGTGTTTTGCACTTAATTTATTTGTTTTGTTTTTGTTATTATAGTTTCTAGTAGCTTTCATGATCTCAGTTTTGGCTAACGTGTTTGCAAACTCAAAAATCAGTGTGCTTCTTTCTTGATTCTTCTTTTTTATTTTTATTATATCTTTGATTTGTATTTGTTCCATTTTTACTTCGATACTGTCGCATAGGTTTATTACTATTTGTGTTAAATCTGTTTTATTCTCGTTCCCTTCTAAAGGTACATTTTTGATCTCTATGTTCGACTTCTTTTCAACTCTCTGCATTTCTTCTATTTTATTTTCCAACATGACTATGCGTTCAGTATCCACTCTTCTTTGGATTTCCAAATTATTAATCTTATTTTTCATCTCAGTGTTTTCTTCACTTAAATATGCTAATGTGGTTTGCATTACAAGGTTGTTTTGCTGGATTTCTTGTAATGTGCTTAAAATCATGTTGATTTTGGTCATAAGATCTTTCATTTCATTTCTCACATCAATCATAACGGTATCCTGGTCTTCTGGTGTATTATCTTGCGAGATTTTCTTTCTTTTGTTGCGTGTAGCTATGAAACTAGGTGGAGTTGTGTCGTCTGGGGCTACGTTGGAGACGTCCGGAACAGAAAACGATTTATTTGGCGAGCGCATCATCATTGGTACTATGTACTTGCTTCTTAATTACAAAAATATTACGTAGCAAAGTGAGCGCAAAACAGCACTATGTTCAAGTTAACGTACCGGTAAATATCAAACAAGCTAGGTACGTACGATATTATTCCGCACAAACGAAATGTGTTGCACATGCACTATCTTCGTCGTAGTGCGAGGCGTAGCAGTTCCCTTAGCTCGTAGACTCGTAGCTCTTACGTAGCATGCAGCTGCTACCGCACGTCTACGCGTGGAATATTCCGTTAGCGGTGGGGAAGCGAGATGTACCCTGTTTGTTGGTATTTCTTGTCTCTTTTTCGCGCCGCATCTATTGTCCGCAAACTGTCAACGATGTTGGCGAGTGACTTTAGAAATTAAATGTTATTGAAATATGAGTAATTTTGAAACTTAAATTCGTATTTTTCGCTTGTCGGAGAAACACGTCCACTCGCGACGGCGTCACGAAGAAAGAGGATCTACGGATCTGGATAACACCTAGAGTGTTAAAATGACAGCAATAAATAATTTATTTATTAAATTCTTAAATTCATCGACAGTACCCACATACAGCTATATTTTGGATTAAATGGAAAATTTCTTTGATGAGTTTGAAATGGAAATACAATTTGTAAATTACTTGTAACTAGCTAAGCAAGCAATGTACGATGACCACGGGAACAACTATTTTTAATACAGTTGCGAAAAAATGAAGCAATTTAATAAAATAATAAAAACTTGCAAAGAACATTATTGAAAAACGGCGCCAACCGTAAAAGAATACCTATATGCAGAGATTTTTTTGTTTTCTTCACCCATTCTGGGTAGGCAAAGGGAACTATGCCCATACAGCCAAGTCTTCAGTAGAATTTTTTATTGATATGAAATGAAAATGTTAATGAAATGAAATGAAACCTAACCTAACTCATTGAATCAAATCTTTAAATCTGATATTGAAACAAATTAGTAGCTTCGTTTTAGAAATATTTGCATGAATCATTAAAACTTCTAAAACTTCGTGGTTGGTTTTTTCTTTTTAATAGACATTATTTTGACAGTTAGGAAAGAGAACGCACGAGTGCGGAAAATGTAAAGAAAAAGCACGTGTGTGTACTCACTTCCCGCACGCCATACGTCCCTGCAATACGTCACTTTTTGAGCACTGTATAAAAAATATTATCACTGATGTAAGTACAATGTCGGAAGTTGGAAAACAGAATTTACGATAAAAGTTCTTAATATCGCCATGTCATTTCATTGTAATGATTTCACACTTCACAGTCAGGGGAAAACACGTCACTTTAACGTGATGGGGAAAACAGCCTCCGTGTCATTTGTCACCGTCAGGCACTCAACACTGAGCAAAACGTAATCGCATGAAGACATTCTCTTCTTGTTACTCGATGTATATTGTAGACTGTCGCCTACTTCTCAATTCAATAACCACTATCAAGATATGCCAGGACAAGAGTAAAAAGAATTTGAACTTTATTCAATTCTATTTTCAAATATACATAGATATTACCTTTAATTTACAAAAGTCTCTATGTTTTTTTATTTGTCAGAGCACGTTGTGTTAAATGTTCACTGTAGCCCACCCATGGACATCTACACATAATCTCAAGCTACTCTAAAGTCACAATACAAAAATCTATTTTCTTAGACAGTAGGGTCACTCAGCCCAATTTTTGAAATTTCGACAAATGACTGTGCGGATTGCTAGAGTTGGTGGCTACAAAAAGGAAAGCTCTGATTGATTTTTTTTTCTATGTATGTAATATTCAGTTTAGAGATAAAAAATGTATTTAAAAGATAATAATCATTGTATTTTTACATGATTTTTTCACTTGCAATGCATATACGTTCGTGTGGAATCTTGCAACTTAATTTTGACGCAGATCATATCTGCACCCAATTGAGCTTAAATTTTGAATATCCGTACAATAAATGTATCTGAACTATATTGCAAATAATTATAAGTGCTATTAATACTGTAAATCTAAAATGGCTGCCATAACAAAAAAGCGTATTACATAATTTTTGTACAACTCACATATTGAGTATCAAGTGAACGGGCTTAACTTGTAGAATATATATACTTACTATGAAAAATAAATTGTATTTTAAGATACCACCTCAATATGGTAGGTTTTGTACAAATCATAATAAGGGTATCAAACGAGAGGATGTAACTTGCAGAGTACCAAAAATATGTAGGTTTATTGATAATAATGAACAAAGCCTATAATAAAAAAACAGGCACTTGAAAATTTGATATGAAACTATGAAACTCGATTTTCAGTCCACAGTGCAATGTGGCACTGCCTTGCCAAGATTGCTTATCGGCCGTGTAAATCACACTTGTCTGTGTGCGTGTGTCAATTCGGTCGATAGTATGAAGTTACTCTATTGTATACTTATTTCTATCATGTATAAGGATGGTTTTATAGTCACGCTTACGCCCGTGCGGTTGGTCAGCATCGCGGGCCACGAGCTTTGATTGACCAAGAGACGCTTGGATTGATACATAGTTTAACCAACACCCGTGGCTGGCCCGCGCTGACGATACTATGTAACAATTCAAGAGACACAAAGCTCGTGACGAACAATGCTGACCAACCGCGCGGGTGTAAGCGTGACTATAAAACCACCCTAAGTCTTGCCTGCATTCGCATGGGATTGCGCTGCTACTCAAGGCTACTCGCCTCGTATCTGGCCACGTCTGGCACTATGAATTCACCATAACAGAATTACCTACTCCAAGGCAGAAGTGAACAGTGAACCATAAAAGTTGTACCACTTATAATTTATTACATAATAAAATTTTAAATGCATATGTTTCAAAGATACAGATAATAAATCAGAAGTTTTCCAGACCGTTTTTTTCTTTTACTGCTGATAACAAAATCGATCGCGCAATTGTATAGAAGCCGACCGCAAGGGTATAGTTCGCTGACACAGCTACGAGAAAGGTTCGCAATATATCTGATATACGTTCATTTGAAACGTGATATACTTTCTTTCAGTTATTTGTGTTCCAAACTATTGTGTTCTCGCAAAAACATAATCCTGACACTACTTTGTTTTTTAACAGTTCTGTATAAATTGGTCAAAGAAAACAAGAAGAAAATATATTATCGTATTTAATATCAGAAATAAAACGTGCATGACCCGGCAGCTGCCATAGAACGAAAGAGATTTATGCAGCTAAGTCAATAGGGCGCGCTCAAATACAAATACAAATAAATACAAATCATTTATTTGCTAAAATGTGGTCACAAAAGATGAAATAATTTTATAATTCCAGAATGCGATAGGACTCAAGCGGTCTATGCAGCTAAGCCAAACGGGCGCGGTCGGGTGTGAGATGGGTGACCGCTAGTGGCAAAAAAATTCATGCGCGTTTTCGTGCTTTAGAGGGCACGTGTCGTCGGTCCCGGTTGTTGTCGATAGATAACAGTCGTTAAACCTAGTCGGAGGCCTTATGAGCAGTTTAAAAACATCCGACAGCGAGTTGGCTACTAACACGCATCTCCACCAACATGCATTGGAGCAGCGTGGTGGAGTAAGCTCCAGGCCTCCCCAATAATGGCCATGCCCAGCAGTGGGACGCAAAAAGAGTTGCAGCCAGATTAGATATAAGATAGGAGATAGTCAAGGGTCGGGTGAGATAGGTGATAGCCAATGGCAAAAAATTCTGGTACGGAAGGCACGCTAAGCCATCCATCGCGGTTATTATCGACGGATTACAGTAGTTAAAATTAGTCGGAGGCCTTAAGGGTTCTTAAACCTAGTCGAAGGCTTTACGTGTGCGGGCCTTGCGGGTGGTTAATAAACATCTGACAGCGTGTTGGCCACTTTCTCGCATCTCCATTGTCCACCAACATTAGAGCAGCATTGTGGAATAAGTAGTGGGACGCAAAAAGGGTTGCAGCGAATAAAAAAGGCTAAGAACTTTACTAATATAAGCAGGAACACTTAATAAACTATGCTTTACAGAAAGCCGTTTAGACGGGCCGCCTAAAAGATAGCAATACAATATTTATACGGAAATGGTAGCTGGAATCGAGGATTTGTTCGAAATAGTTGGTTTATAAAGAAGAACAAAGGAACTGATAAATAATTCAAATGCTGGATGCGGACAAGGCAATGCGAATACGATAAGAAAGTAAACGTTCACATAGGGGTTTTTGAGTGTTGTGGGACTCTACAGTGCTCAGATCTTTGTAGTATTCGATACTAAACAATCATTACAAAATGATTGTTTTGTACAATTAAAACATTATCTTATTCATCTTAATATATATAAATTACGTGTCACGTGTTTGTCCGCGATGGACTCCTAAACTACTTAACCGATTTTAATTAAATTTGCACTCCGTGTGCAGTTTGATCCAACTTGAAAGATAGGATAGCTTACATCTCAATTTATAGTCGCAATATTAGGTATTTTATTTCTGATACTTTAGGGCAGGACAACGTCTGCCGGGTTAGCTAGTACCATATAGATAACCCGTGTGGCGTAATGATTACCATGCCGGACGGATTTCGGAGGGTCCCGGGTTCGATTCCCGGCGAGGCAGAAATTTAAACGATGAGTTTAAATTTCTGTTCTCGGTCTGGGTGTTTGTGTTTCCGTCTTTGTATGTGTCCATGGTACCCACGACATAGGGTATACCCAGGGTGTTTACATAACATTCTATTTTATATGCCTTATTATTTACTAGCCTTCCACCAGCGGCTTCGCCCGTGTGATCCCGTTTTATAGGTTCCCGTAGGATAAAAACCATCACATGTCCTTTCCCAAGGTCCACTCTATCTGTGTTCCAAATTTCATTGAAATTGGATCAGTGGTTTAAGCGGGAAAGCGTAGCAGACAGACAGACAGAGTTACTTTCGAATTTATAATATTAAGTAGGGATTTTAAAAAAATTTAAAGTTTAAGAGCTATTGAGATCGATCTAATCTCTAACATCAAGTTTCGAGGGAAATATTCGATAAGGTAAGGTCGATATTCATGATTATTGTTATTAACAGAGTTCTAAGAAGGCTGTATTATATTCATTAAACACTTAGGCGAGAGAGGCTGATTAGTATTCCAGTGGATTACTATCCTTTTGGTTAGGGGCTTCAAGTCCCGCGGCGATTCCCTGAGCTACTTAACTAATCACATTTATATCCACTAACACAAATATTAGGGTAGTTAGTTCGGATCACACGCTCTTTGCCTATTTAATGTTTCTGTTTTATTTCTACACAACTAAAATTAAAAGATATCAAAAGTCTCACAGAAATCGTTAAGTTTACTATAAAATACAGAATTTCTTATTGAATGAGCTAGATGTCAACTTTAATCTAACCTTATAGGAAATTAGGCATGATGACACTATTAAAGAATCAGAGAATAAATAGTTTTACAGAAAAATATATGCTAAAAAAGTTCTAAAATATGATCCCGTATTAATATAAACATTAAGATTAATAAGATTTTCAATAAAATAAAAGTACTAAATACAGCAATCGGCCATGTTATCTGAAACGCCAATCAAAAGGAATGACGTCACGTCTTGTTGCTTGAAGTTTGACGAGCAAGACGCCATGACACCTACGAGAAAATACATTAATTTACGTTAAAAGTTAAGTTTATTGCTGAAATAAACTTTTTTTCGAAACTAGGAGACGTGTACCTAGGTATTTTAAAATCTATCATCATGCCTATTATGTAAGAATATCAAAATATGCTATCCCTAAATCATTGACTACTGAAATTATGTTACCTACCAATGGGAACAATTTTATATGTTAAAAGCGCAAGCAGATTTTTATATATTAATTACTATTCGCAGTGATTATGGGAATCGTCCCATGTAAAAATCAACAATCGAGCTGATAAAAAATCGGTTATGGTCTCATTTTGAAAATCTCCAGCCGTAGATATGCAGAAAAATAAACATTTTAATTGTAAATCAATTCAATTAATAAAAACAATAATTTTATTTTTCCATATAATTCTCATATACTTACGTAGTTCCAACGTTTCTCATTCAAAAATATGACACAAGTATGAAGTGTATTTTTTAAAATTGTTTTTGGAGTTTTGGCGGGAAGTCGAAAAAGACATATTATTCTCTTGTTTTATTTTCATTTTCTTTGTGTATCTTTGAGTTATATCGGATAAAGTTGATGGCATTTTGTTTGCTATAGGTTAATTACAGTGCACGAGTGTTTGTGAAATAGAATAACAGTGCTAAAATATGTTTTTTCTGCTTGCCTCCAAAATTCCATTATTATTGACTTACTTACTGACTTTGTTATTACCTACTTCGTCCAGTTTAATTGAAACTGGCAAAAAATTGATGCAAAAATTATACTTGACGCTGGCAGTATGCACAGAGTTTGCGATGCCATAATTGAAAAAAAAATGTTTTTACAAGAGGCGTCTGTCATACATAACCGTAGACTAAGAATAATGTACTTACGTAGGTACAGGTGGGGTCCCACGGCCCGCCAGGCCACAGGCCGCGCCAGACGTCGCCCCGCCTGAGTAGGCCTGTCACGGCCCGTACTGAGCATTCCCATGGCGTGTGCCGGCCTGGTGCGGCCTGTTGACTGACATACCAACATGTTAAGTGATACGGATTCCTGTTAAGTCTGTAGAAATTAAATTTTCTTTTTTCTTTTTAACTCCGTGATAGGGATAGTTCCATCTTTTAAATTACCTAATTTTTAGGCGTAACCATGCATCATGGACATCTTCCTTGTTTTATGTTGAGGCGACGAACTATTCCAAAGCGCTGGTCATTTTCATAAAGAGTTAAAAACTCGAATATGAGCTCATTCGTCCACTCCATCATGTGCGTGTGTACGTGCAGGCGCTGCTGCAGGTGAAATTAACGATTACAACCGACGCGCCTTTGAACTTACCGACTCCCGATGGATCGGACGGGCGACAACAGGCCACCACAGGCCTCACCGGATGCGTCGGTTCCCACGGCCTGTTGGCCTGGCCTGGCGCGGTCTGATCTGTGAGAAAGCAGGCCGTGGGACCCCAGCTTACTACTATACATAAAGGTGGGGTCTCACGGCCCGCCAGGCGACAGGCCGCGCCAGACGTCGCCCCGCCTGAGTAGGCCTGTCACGGCCCTTACTGAGCATTCCCATGGCGTGTGCCGGCCTGGTGCGGCCTGTTGACTGACATACCAACATGTTAAGTGATACGGATTTCTGTAAGTCTGTAGACATTAAATTTTCTTTTTCTTTTTAACTCCGTGATAGGGATAGTTTCATCTTTTAAATTACATAATTTTTTGGCGTAACCATGCATCATGGACATCGTCCTTGTTTTATGTTGAGGCGACGAACTATTCCAAAGCGCTGGTCATGTTCATAGAGTTAAAAACTCGAATATGAGCTTATTCGTCCACTCCATCATGTGCGTGTGTGTACGCGCAGGTGCTGTAACGATTACAACCGACGCGCCTTTGAACTTACCGACTCCCGATGGATCGGACGGGCGACAACAGGCCACCACAGGCCTCATCGGATGCGTCGGTTCCCACGGCCTATTGGCCTGGCCTGGCGCGGTCTGACCTGCGAGAAAGCAGGCCGTGGGACCCCAGCTTAACTCTCATTATATTTTTCGAATGGCGTCCCGGTCTTTTCACCATTTTGCCAATGTCAAAGTTGGGGTGTCATTAGTGTCATTACATACATTTTAATATTTTATTTGAAACTTCCTTCTTCAGTACTTCACATAGGTTTTTTTATAATGGATATTAATTTATTTAAATTAGCTCTCTCTGTGATGACTCTGCTATTTGATTCTATATATATCAAAGAGAAAGGTGACTCACTCACTCTTCACGAAAACTTAACGTATAAAGATGGAATTTGGCATGAAGGTAGTTTATAGTAGACGTCCGCTACGAACGGATTTTGCCACAGGGCCAGATTAAGAGGGTCTAAGAGCTCTCGGATCTTATTTATTAAAGCGTAAGCCGATTTTTGTCCGAGTGATAATAAGCCGATGACTGTCCTAAGTCCTAAATCCGTCTTGAGTCCGTACTGATCATTCAACCAAGATACAATTTGACAAAAACTCGCTCCATCGTGATATTCACCAGACACGTCGCACACGACAAGTAACAATAATTACAAAGCTCATAGTACAGTGTATTGAACTGCATTTTTTAAACATTTTTTTTAAATGAATGTGTAAGTAATAAACTGTGAATTTTTATGCTCAACAAAATTTAATAAAGTAAATTGTTATGGAAAAATTCACACTGAATTCATAAAAAAATAATTACATACACTATTTGACATTAAAATTGTCGTTTAAAAAGGGTTTCATCATTTTGGCCCCAAATCACAGAATACATAATAGTTCGCCAAATGTACATACAATTATATCTGTGTGTGACGCTAACTGTGTGTGAGTGACTTGCAGTTTACAATGAAGTAAAATCAAAACAAAACCTGTCATAGGTTTCCAAATTTCGCAGGCACAGCAACATAGTACAAATAAAAATGATCTGCGTAGGCAAAGATGAAGTACCTATGGGTTTCAATTAGGACACATGAAATCTGCGGAATATATTCACTTCATGCTGATGATCCTTTCTAACGCGGGTGAAACCGCGGGGCACAGCTAGCCTGTAGCCAACCGGGCCGCTTACGCGCCAAAACACTCTTTCAACCGGGGGTCTAGAGATTTTTTGCCGCGATACGCACTACGAGTGTTATTTATGTTCCTGCGACCAGATGTTTACACTTACAACGACTCCAGTTACATTTCTCGGAAGGGAATGAAACAAGCTTACACCTTATAGCTATTAAGTATTTCTACGATGTGTTTTGTTTTTATAATCATCGTTCAAAGCCAAACAAACAGTCCGCATGTTTAGATTGTTGTTCCGCTTGGTATAAAACGAATGTAACATATAATCAAAGAAAAAATGTGGCACATTATTTATATATTCAGAATCTGCATGAAAAGACCTTTCTAATAAAGTATAATACAAGTATGTGTTCATACAAAAAAATTAACAAATTTGAGGTTGAAGTTACGTAATGTTTTTTTCGCGCGCCGTTATAAATTGCACATGACGGTGTATTGAAAATTTAATTGCAATGATAGTATTAGTCGTATTCATTTAGTTATTCCTTTATTCTTTAGGTGAAGTATCTCGAAACGTTGTATATTTTTTTCAGGTTCATTGAATGAAAAACATACTTCGTAGAAGATGAAAAACGAAAAGTCGGAAAAAATAGGAAAAAAATTCGAGGTCACGTTAAAATTCATTTAACGAATTTTATAATTAATCTAATTAAAATCAGGGGGCACACTCATAAAGAATAAGAAATTGCCTTTCCTGCAATATAATTTTCATTGACACTTTTCATACACAAATAGACGTAAAAATGCCAAGAAAAGTAATGAATTTTTTTTTCATTCAAACACGCAAGCAACAGAGTTTGTCAGTGCGCATTACTTATTGTAAAATTAACCTTATTGCGTACTCCATAAGGCGTCGACGGATGCACGGTAAAGTCTGTATTCGTTTGATTTTATATTCAAATTATAAAGAAAACTAATTACTAATCGAATAATATAAATAAAATATAGATTCCCTGATAAATTATCTTTATACTATTAGTGATTGTCATGGTTTTGTAACGTAATAATAGCAGAAAAAAATATAACTTCTATATATAGCAAAATTCACACACAGAATTGATCTTGATTCATTTGTATAACAATGATAAAATATAGCAAAAGATACAGAAACGGATTCCTTATAAAATAACCTTTCTACATATGTATGACAGTAATGGTTTTTAACCACTAAATTGTGTAATAATTGAGCTAAAACCAAAACAGCGCCATTGTTGTGGCGCCGCGCAATTCCACTTCATTTTGAAAACCTATTTTACCAAAAATTATGACGCGCATCAAACTTCTGGATATTTGTTATTACTAAAAACACTATAAATGAAATAATTATAACACTTTACTTACGTTTTCAGTAGAAAAATCCACATAAATCAGGAAAAAACCGGCACTAGCACAAACTGTCACTGAGTATTACCAAGCAAATTTGACGACTGAAGGAGTGTCGATTTTGCAACAGAGATTTCATTTTATTTCACTACCAACCTACAGATATTAAATGACCGAATGAACGGAGAATTTATTCCTCTATGAATTTAAAAATACACCAGACTAAATTGAGACTTATTTTTAAAGCAATACAGCTTTAAACAGCGCGAGGTCGAGAGGACATCAATAGATGTCACCGGTATGTCGTAAATTTTTTGACGACAGCTATTGATGTCCCCGGGTCTATAGAGGCTAGTTAAGGTATATGCAAGTAAGCTGTTGGTACAAACACTTACTCCTGTGCTTCTGTAATTCAACAGTTTCCATCAGTATTCAGTGCACATTGCACGCGCTCAACAGGCGGTAATGATGCAAGATTAATCTAATTTACGGCTGAAGCTGTCACAGCACAGTACAGTGTGTTTCTGTTTATCATATTATACCTAGTTCATTTATATGTACGACAAAATTTCAGACTACAATATTCCCTTTTAAAATAAATAATAAATAACTCATAGCCCCACAGTCGGATATATATACCCTGTGTCGTGGGTGCCATGGAGACATACAAAGACAGAAACACAAACACCCAGACCGAGAACAGAAATTTAAACTCATCATTCAAATTTCTGTTTCGATCGAATCGAACCCGGGACCCCTCGATTGGCAGTTCGCCGTTGCGGCACACGACCCGTGTGGCGCGATGGCGGACGGTCGACTTCTATCGCTCTAGAGCTTACATTGAGATCTAAAATAAGGAATGGTAAAACTAAAAAAATATATGATGTACATTACGATGCAAACTTCCACCGAAAATTGGTTTGAACGAGATCTAGTAAGTAGTTTTTTTTAATACGTCATAAATCGTAAACCACAATTTACCTTTCATTCAATCTTATTGCAATGATTTCTGAAGGCTCCCATACAATAAACGTGATTTTTATAGATAATGGTACGGAACCCTTCGACTCGCACTTGGCCGGTTTTTTTCCTTTTAATTGTGCCTACAAACAATGTTTTTACAATTATTAACTGCGAGGGTGGCATTTCATTTTCAAGAACAGCAGAGGGAAAACTTCTGTGGGTACAAAAAAGTTCATCTTGCGAATTGTTCAGAAATTGTTTTTTGACTTGTTGACTTTCAACTCTCAAACCAAAGTCAAATGTACCTACATACTTGCCGCACTCCACTGAAATGTTACCGAAAGCTTTTATAAACTTCTTGTGACTTGCTATGAATAACAGTAGATTTTAAGACATAATATACCTCTAATTGATTAGGGCATCCCTATAGTCCCTATATTATTATAATTCGTTCATTTACCTAGTTGACATTATATTGTTATTAATTAATACCTTTTTTTATATAATTTTAATATATTTTGATTATTATGATTGTAATTCTATCTATAATTAATTGTAAATAAGTAATTAAGTTTATGTTTGTTAATATTCGTAATTCATTGTTCATTAGTGTAATTGGAGCAATCCGTACTAAATGACTAAAATAAATAAATAAATAAATAAATAATAGTGTAGGGGAGCGTGCATGGCTCGACGGCTAGCGTAGAACGCAAGCAGTCTATGCAGCTAAGCCAAATGGGCGCGGTCGAGTGTGAGATGGGTGACCGCTAGTGGCAAAAAAATTCATGCGCGTTTCCGTGCTTCGGAGGGCACGTTAAGTCGTCGGTTCCGGTTGTTGTCGATAGATAACGATCGTTAAACCTTGTCGGAGGCTTTATGGGCGGTTTGAATACATCCGACAGCGGGTTGGCCGCTAACCCGCATCTCCACCAACCCGCATTGGAGCATCGTGCTGGAATAAGCTCCAGGCCCTCTCCAATAATGGGGAAAGACCAGCAGTGGGACGTAAAAAGTAAGTTTTTGTATATTTGTTTCATGGTAACCAACTATCTAAACGTGGGGGCAAGCAACCGCGGATCACAGCCAGTATTATTACACAAAGTAATTTTGTTAATACCTTATACTAATATTTAGCTGTAAATTATAGATATCTGGCTTGTTATGCAATACCTTAATATCTTGATAAGATATTTGATCTGCCGTACATCTACTACGATTACTTACTAATGATTGTCATAGCTTAATTGACATCACGCCACAAGTTATTTCCTATAACAAATGTTTGTGTCCATATAATGTTTATTCAAGCATTTGTTTGTATATTGAAACACGAGGTACATATAGGGGTTTAGATAGGTATTCAAATTTTAGAAAGGTATTCAAAAATTCAAATTATTTTATGCATTCTTGGAATACAGAATGAACGTCTATCATTTCGCGGTCATCGGCTCTAGGTGGCCATATGGGCGATGGCTGTAACCCTTTTTGCGGGCTCACTGCTAGGCACGGATCTCTTCCCATTATTGGGGAGGCCTGGAGCTTACTCCACCACGCTGCTCTAATGCGGGTTGGTGGAGATGCGGGTTAGTGGCCAATCTGCTGTCGGATGTTTTCAAACCGCCCATAAGGCCTCCGACAAGGTTTAACGACTGTTATCTATCGATACCAACTGGGACCGACGCTTAACGTGCCCTCCGAAGCACGGAAACGCGCATGAATTTTTTTTGCCACTAGTGATCACCTATCTCACACGCGATCTATGCGACCGCGCCCGTTTGGCTTAATTGCATAGATCATTTGCGTTCTACGCTAACTGCCGGACGATGCGCGCCATGCGCGTATGGGCGATGAGTTGAGTATACTCTCAGCAGATTTCTTTTTTACTACCAGTTGTTACATAAATACTCGTATTATTGGATAGTATGTCTATGGGCCGACAATGAACACACGTGAGAGCTACCTACCTACAGTTTACATATGTGGGATACATGTTATTTCCCAAAGGAATGTGATATATAAGCGGGGTAGAAAGTAGTCTATAATATTTATATTAATAAATAAACAAAATAACAATCTAAAAGTGTGATTGACAAATTTATAATGTTTGTATGGAGTAGGTACTTACTAGTACTGAATTTAATATAACATTGAGCGCCTCTACTGACGCTTGTCTAGTAAGTACATATGTACATAGGTGCGTAATTGAAATGCCAATCTAACGGGAATATTTAAGGGCTGTACTAAGATTTAAGCTGTGTTGAACAGATTAGAAATACCAATATAAAAAATAAGTTGTATATCACAAATAAAACACTGCTTTTAAATTAATTTCCTTGCACAGAACTATTAAAGTTTGGTTACGTAATATTATGCATTTTTGATCCAACCTATATAACGACCTATATACTACCAAAGACTCCTGGTATGTTTTGGTCACATTCCCCGTCACTGACTGGGAAATTTTGATAAAATTATTAGTATAACTTGCCTATCATCAAGATAATGGGCAAGATCAAAGCAAAAATGCCACGCACTCGATCAACTAACTGTTGGTGATCGCATAAACTGGACTTTCCTTCACAGAAGTCCTAAGAAAAGTCAAATATCGCAAGAAATGGAGACAGCTCATAAGAACTACAAAGGAATTTTATTGAGGGCATAACCCAAACAGGAAACTGAATCCAAGCTGTGTTTTATTGAGCTTTTCAGTGCAGTCAAAGACTTGATAAATGAAATACATGTAGTTCAAATCCCCCGGGTAAGTTTCCGTTGCAGGTGATGCTGCCGGCAACGATGCGAATGTATTCATATTTAAGGAAAAAAGACAATAAATAACAGAGTGAATATTCAGTTCACATAGCAGTCACAATTTATAACATGCACCGCACAGGGTACAATAAATAATAAATAATTTCTGACAAAGAAATTTGTAATGTGCGCAATTTATCGCTGCTCCACGGTGATGGAAAATATCGTGATATTTAATCGATTACGATGTTCTCTACCGTCGTGTAAGCCTGAGAGAAATTCTTAATTTCTGGAAAGCATGACGTCCACTAATCCGCACTTGGCAAACGTGGTGGACTACGGCCTAAATCCCTCATTGTGAGACATGTGCCCAGCAGTGGGACATAAAAAGATAGAAAAAAAAAATTGGCCAAACGGTATGCTGTTTGCACGAAGACTGTAATATCAAAGAAACAGTTAGAATGTTGTGTTTTTTAATAGTTAATTGTAAACTTAGTCAAACGTTATGTAAACTTCAGCATTCTCTGATTCCAACCCCTTCTCAATAAACGTTTGCGATCTTTAAGCGAAAAGGTTTAAATTATAGTTCGCTCACTTTGAATCGTATTTTCATGCGAATGTATATATATATATATATATATATATATATGTATCATTATATGATTTGCCTCGTGTCGACTTAAGTATTAAATTACGAGTATAACATTTTAGTATTAAAATTGTGTTGATATTGTTCTAAGATTTCTACTAAATAAATGTTACTGTGAATATCTATACAATAGTATAAAGTTTGTTTCTTTGAAAGCGCTAATCTCAGGAACTATTTGTTCGAATTCAATATAAATATTTGGATGGGCGGGCGCGTAATTATGACCCAAGCCCACTGTTGGGAAAGTACAAACACTTCAATTATTACTGTAACAGCATAAAGAAGTCAGATCGTACTTACGGAATTCTTGAATCGAAGCCACCTCTCCTATATCCAGTCACAGGATCCTGGACGTTCTTCCAGATTGCAGTCTGCCGCTTCAAGGTTCCGCTTGTAGTTTTTGATGGGTTTTAGATTAGTAATTAAGAATATTTTCGAACATAGCCAAAGAACGCTAGTCGACGTAAGTACCGTTCGTATGCAACCGCCGCCATACTGGCAGGCGTAGATAATATTCTATTTTTATTTTTTACTAATAATAGACAAAGGTGCCTATGATACTCTTCTCCTTCATCCAATATGAAAGGAGTTCGGTAAACTGCGAATCAGAAACCGATAAGCACTCCTGAAAACATCATGCTGGCAAGCTAGCAATAATTGAGAGTGTTTTATATAGATATTAAACCTATGAAAAATGAAAGTAACATTATAATAACAAATCGCCTAACCAATATTTGTATTGTATATTCGGTTTAACGAGAGAGGATTTAGGCTTTAAAATATCACGCTATAACGTGGGTAAAACCGCGCAGAATATCTCGTTAAAAACAATTTGCAAACTAATTTCAAAATACATACTAATATTATAAATGCAGAAGTAAAAGTGCGTGTCACCCTCATATTACGCACTTTTAATCAACCTTATTACATGTAATTTAAATGTTCGAAGGTCACGAATATAGTTTGGTATAATTTGCCTTATTTGAAAGAATCGGTACACGTATGCTCATTTGCTACTTCATTAATATAATACAAAATCGAAATGAAATGTAAATAATGTAATGCAAAATTAGGAACATAGAATGAATTTTACTCCATTGACTATCATAAATCGATAAGTATTTCAGAAAAAAATGACCCCGAGAATAAGGTCACATAAGGGCGCTCTAAACACTATGAAGGCACTTATTATTCCCACCGCACATACCCATACGCGGCAAAAAAAATCCAATTAACTCCATACGACGAGTTCCGACGATACTACGCTCCCTACATTCACGCTAAACTCCAGCCCTCTTACACTAACGACGATTTTAAATTACATTTATAGGTAGTAGAACTTATTTGTTTCTTCAATTATGCCATCGCAAACTCTGTGCATATTACCAGCGTCATGTATAATATTTGCCTCACTTAGTAGTCATAGAAAAATCAGTAAGTCGTCAGTTATCAGTGAGTCTGTCAGTCAGTCTTGTAAACCGCACTTTAAAGATTTAAAAATAATGACGCTTCCCTCCCTATACATATATGAAATATCCCTAATGGTAAAAAAAGATTTAAATAACTATGAAACTCTAAAATCAAAAAGACATACTAAAAAATTGTGTTCAATTGCATCAAAAACAAAACAATATAACAAAGGCGTGTTTTGCATGGGACCAAAAATATATAATAACTTACCTGAATCCCTCAAGTTTTGTAATACCCATATTTGTGCAAATAAATTATTTTCATTTCATTTTCATTTTCTAGTCAGTCAGATGTTCAAGTAAAGCGACAGCTCTACCAGAATGTGACAATTGGATTTTTAGAGGCAAGCCGGAAAACACATTTTCGCACTGTTATTTTATTGCACATCACTCCGATATGACTCAAAGATACACCAAGAAAATGAAAATAAAACTAGAGTACAATATCGGAAGTCGAGAAAGACTTCCCGCCAAAACTCTTGGTAGAACTATATTGGTTCGATCAGGCAATTAACGCCGCTTCATTCTCTTCTGCTATGAAGAAATTTGTTGTGTTTCAGACGTTTCCATTTCAGCCAGCAAAATTTTTGCTCATGGGACATACATACCCTATTTTTTTAGCTAGAAACAAGAATAAGAACAAAAAACAGTTTTTTATTTGAATTTGTGAGGAAAAAACATTAAATTTTATTAGACCTATACCTATTTATTATATTTATTGGTATGTTTGATCAACAATTTCTCTGAAACTAGTATAAATATCAAAATAATGCTTTTTGATATGAATCCAGTACATTCTAACTTAGGCTAACTTCAAAGTGTCATCAAAATCGGTTCAGTAGTTTTTGAATTTTAATATTTTCGTAAGGAAAATGTACCCTTTTCAATTGACATGTACTTTGAAATTAACTTGATAGGCCTTGCAAATCTTAAATTTTATACTTATAACTTTTATTTAGTATTTTTATTAAATTCACCCAAAACGAGTCAGCATCTCTCGATTGTCACAACCTTTCGAAGCCATTTTGGACGTAAGAAATATGCAAACCACATTTTATTACTGTAATACGCATACACATACTGTTGTACACCGTTAGCAAACCCAGAAACACCACCTAAATGGTCAAATCGCTGTAACTTTTTTAAAAGCAAATATTTTTTGTTTGGAAATCGATTTAAATGTATATTTTTACGTATGTAATCAGATATAATCAGTAAATTACATGCACAAGAATAAAATCTTTTTGTGACCTGTGTTATCATCAAATTAGTTTTAACTAACCTTATAGTCTTGGGTAACGAATATAGTTTGGTACAATTTTCCTCATTTGAAAGAATCTGCATGCTCATCTTCTATTCAAATAAAACAGAAATTTAAATGTAATTTAATAAATGAATTGCGAAATTCGAAATTTAGAAATAATTTTGTTGGATACACCAAAATCGGATAGTTTAACTTCATTGTTTATCGATTAGTAATGATTAGTAAGGTATCCATCCATCAGCCTTTTATTGTCCACTGCTGGACATAGGCCTCCCCTAATGTTCGCCACTCCTCCCGGTCCTGGGCCTTTTGAATTAGTAAGGTATAAGTGGCGAGAACTGTATTTCAAATAAGGTCACACAAGTCTTTAAGGCTGTCGGTGTGGGTGCTTTACACACTATGAAGGCACTTATTATTCCCACCACACACGGCAAAAGAAAAATCCAATTAACTTCATACGTGAAGTTACGTCTAAACTGCGCTCTCTATAAATACGCTACAGCCCAATCCACTTACACTAACGACCACTTTCAGTAATTTCGTGGATCACCTCAGTCTCATTACCACTGCGAGTCAATAACCCCTATTGATACGTGTCGCTTTAATTTCAGTAATTGTTTCGTTAGTTAAGTATATATTTTAATACTAGCGGCCGCCCGCAACATCGTCCGCGTCGACTTTGGTAGTAGTCATGGCAAGGATGTTATATAGCCTAAAGCCTTCCCCGATAAATGGACTATCCAAAATATAAATAGTTTTTCAATTTGAACCAGTAGCTTGCGTATTTTAACATGAAAATCATTGGGTTTTGTATAGGTTTTAAAATCTTTGGTGTAAGATTTTGATTGTCAGCTATGAACGACTGCCCGTTTTATAAATTAAAAAAATAATTAATTATAATTAATTAAAAATGAAATAATTACCAGTATAATCTGTCATTTGCAGTAGAATTAAAACTTTTAGTCGTCTTCATGAACTTAGTTCAACTTTGACTGTTCCCATCCTTTGATAATTCGTGTAAGTCGTTCAGTTCGACAGCCGAGGCCATTTTCATGATACATTTCACTAAACAAACACGCAAAAAATACTTATCTAATAGTTTTTATTCCTTTCTTTTTATGATACATAAAAATGAGGCAAAATTTAGTGAGGTGAATATTTGAAGGTTATAGGGTTGGAGTTATCGCAAGTTTTCCGGTCATTAGAGCGAAGGTCTGAGGGGGAGTGAATAAAAAAGTCATTTTTGCCATCGTGATTTTTCTGTTGATATAGTATTACGGAGTTACCTGAAATTTGAGACACCATTTTTTGTTATCTGCTGGGCAAAGGTCTCCTCTAACAAATGAGAGGGATTTAGGCCATAGTCTACCACGGTACGCGGGTCTAGTGCAAATTGGTGGACATAGGTGGATTGGTGTTATATTATGTGAATATAACTATTGCGTTACAGTGGAAAGTTGTAGTTGCCGGTCAGACGTACATAAGGCGATCATCAGCCTCCGGAATATCAGATCAATGCATTTATTTTTTGAGCAGAAACTCTATTGGCGAAACAAAATATTTTTCTCTCATATTCTCTTCCCCTCTTTCCTTCTCTGATTGTATCTCTCTTTCCATTAAATAGAGCTAGGAACGAACGCATTTTTTTTTATATGTAAGCGGTCAACCCTTACTCAGATGCATATACAAATTATATTCTGAACCGAAAAATTTGTGATATATTTCACTATTTATGTATATTGATTTTCATAAAACGAAGAAGAATTTGTGACCTATTTACAAATTCTAGAACTTATAAATAAACCAACATTCTTATGAATTAATTCTTATATAGAAACAGAACATCGTTAAAATATATTCAAATTTTCATATAAGAGTATAATCCTTAGAATGAGTAACGATCCCGAGGTAAACCGCACTTCTATGAAAGAGGATCGCTACTCGAATGTTCGGTGCTATATTTATTTGAAACGGCTTACGAGTATGTATTCGTTTTTTATATTTTACTAAAAGAAAGTGAATAAATTATATAAAAATTATTGGCGCTACTATGGGTGTAACAAAAGTGTGTTATATACATTTATTAGCTCACTATATTAACCTGTTTGAGGTTTGCAAATATTGTTATTTTACCTGATTGTAGATTAATAACTTGTTTATTCTTAGGTTATACGTCAACGATAAATTTATAGCATACTAGTTGAACTAAGATTTCCGTACCTATTTAAAAGGTTTGTGGTGGACCACCCTTATGGCTTAAAAAAGCGGTAAAGCCATTTTGGAGGATGGCATACACTAACATTACTAATACTGTGACACGAGAATTTAATATATTTAAAAAAATGTTAAAACGCTCAGCAAGATAAATCTAATTAGCAATCTTTTGATAACACGCTTTCATTGCAGGAGCTAGCCGTAGCTTTATGAGAATTAGATTTTCTTAAATGCGATATCGTAGTCATTACCTAACATAAGAAAATACTAATTAGGCTTAGCGGACTTCAACTTACAGAAAAGGTTTTTTTTTAATGAACATGTAAAAGAACTAGAGGGATGTTTTATTAATTAGATTATTTTTAATTTCTGATTTAATTTTACTTAATTATCCGCAACATTACCAATAATAACTTCGCCAGTTTCGTCTCAAGATAATGTTAATTCAAGGAGACTTTAATCTTTAATACATTCACCACGTACTTCCAGTAAGTACGGCCATAATGGAAGCTTAATAATTGGGAGTGCTTACAGCGAACCATATTATCTTACTTTCTTGCTCGTAACGTGACTATTAAGAGATATTTTTATATCCCCTTATCTATACTGCGCAATTTTATTCACACGAACTGCAAAATGGTCTTGTCAGCAATTCCACGAGTGCTCTTCCACCAATCGGGAAAAATACTCCGTGTATCACTTTTATTTTTTGTTATTCATATTCATTCATTTGTTAAATTTGATGGAGTATGGAGGTTAGCTAAAGTAGAGTGGTTATTTCTAATCTAATAAGTTCACAAGAATATAGGTATAGGCCACCGTGCGCACTGTGTTAGGTCCGTACGTTGAGTAAGTTACTATAGTCCCTGTAGCTTCGGGATTAAGAATAGAGCTACGGTATCCCCTGCCTGATCGTAAGAGGCGACTAAAAGGGGGCTTCCGGGGATGCGGATGGTGAGAGTGGGAGTTTGAACCGTCCAGCCAGCAACCTCGGGAAGGGCAGCGGTGTGTGCGTGGACGCATGCCGCCATGAGCGCCTGAGGGTAGAGGAGAGCGAATCTGCTCTCCTGAAGTTGAGCCCGTTCTGGGGCGCCTCACGTGGAAAACACCGGTGCGTTCCACTGAAAAGTGGAGTCCTCCCCAAGCGCAGAGGCAGGCCACCGAGGGGGTTTTAGTACGGTACAAATCCCACGTTACCCGGTATCCTCTTCCAAGGTGCTGGGTACCTTTTGAAGGTTTCCTCCCGATATAAAAATAAGTAAAAGAACTATGAGGGCTCACGGTCGGCCCCGCCCCACGCGCCTCCGCACGCGCATTTGCGCGATGAGACGGAGGATTAATAATAGAATTGCTTCACTACAGAAGTGGGTGCAGCGTACTCAGATTAATTGAGCATTATTTGAGGTTGTGTGTAGATGTACTTGGGCTGCAGTGACCACTTAATACCACGTGCTTTACATACTCGTCAGGTACACCATTCAAATAAAAATAATACTGTGATGAGACTAACAATACTCAAGGATGATGCAAAAAATAAAAAGACGATGAGATTTCATAACTCTTTATTATCCGTACCTTCAAACTGGATAGTGTTAAAGTTAACAAATAATATATAAAACTGTGCCAAAGTTGATAATCGTTGAGCATAATAATATATTCAGTTCCAGTACCAATATCTGGCCGGAATACGAGACCCGAACAACAACAGGCCAGAACAATCTATCGCTTTGTGATAGAAGTTTCACGGCATTTGTGCAATCGTGGTTGACATAAAATACAATCAGAAGAGAATACTGTTACGAAACTAACAATACATTATGTTACTTTATCGGATGAGGCAAGAAATAAAAACTCCATGAGATTTCATATTTCTTTATTATCCGCACAAATTGGACAGTCTTAAGAAAATCACGAACAATAGCTAGCTTTAATATGCAACTGTGCCAAAGTTGATAATCGTAGCGCATACCTATATTCAATTTCAATCTTGGAGCATCACAGGTACTGACAGGTATGACACCCGTCATGGAGGAGTGGCTTTTACGGGTGAACCCTTCATCCCAACGTGCATGCACAATGTGCCTTCTAGTTATATACAACTTGTGTGTGTGTGTGTGTGTGTCGGTGTTAGTGTTGTCGTATAGAAAATGACGTTGTTAATTGAAATTGACTGATTTACAAATGTATGAGTCTGTAGCGATGAAAGAATATTTGTGAATATGTGACAAAATTAAAATATGTGCGTTCATCCCCCCGCACCAGAGGACCCACTCTGTACGCATCCGTCCGTAAGTTCTAACATTTTCGGAATCCTTTTTTGGCATATTCAGATCGGTTTTATTTCACGAATTAATAAGATTAGCGTTATCATTGATGATATTAAGGTGCTAAATGAATAATATTGCAAGAACTTCTTCAGACTTATCTAAAAATTAGACCCGAAAATTCACTAAGTTTCGGATACGGGCGTATAGAGTGGGCCCTTAGATTTGGCACAAAATTATTATGTATCGAAGCGAGGCGCAATGCCCTCTCCACTGACGGGTGAGTCAGTACCTTTGATGCTTTAAGATTTCAATACTAGACCTAAACAAGCCAGATAGAACAGTCTATCGCTTTGTGATAGTGGCGTATTATTATATCTTCCTGCGATTTATTTGTTTGAATGGTGTTTATTAGTCCAGCTTTAACTGAACAGTAATAAGAATTAATATACACAAGGATTCCTTATATCTTGAGTAACATGAACACAAATATAAGGGAACACAAAAACCCAGACCGAGAACAGAAATTTTTACTCACTGAAAGAAAAAAAAATCAAATTATAATAATATCAGTACGATGAACATAAGTAATTCTTTTTTTTTCTCGCTGGTAATCAATCCATGGAGTCAAATATAATATAGATTCGAATGTTTATATATATATATGTCTATAATTATTATTACCTCTTAAACATATTAAAATAAAATATTATTCGCAATAACAATATGATAATACGATTACGAATACATATGTATTTATATAGTTAATAACGTCGCAACACATGCGGGGAATGTCTCGTTAGGTTTTCATAGGCCGTTGTTTCCAGTAGCTCTGATTGTAATGCCTGCAAACTTTTTTGTGTCCCACTGCTGGGCAAGGGTCTCTCACCATTATTGGTAAGCGTGGACTTAAGGCCGCCCATAAGGCCTCCGATAAGGTTTAACGACTGTTATCTATCGATAACAACCGGGACCGACGGCTTAAAGCGCCCTCCGAAGCACGGGAACAAGCACGAATTTTTTTGAAACTAACGGTCACCCATCTCACATCCGACCGCATCCGTTAGGCTTAGCTACATAGATCGCTTGCGTTCTATGCTAGCCGCGCCATGCACGC
Source organism: Pyrgus malvae (assembly GCA_911387765.1). NCBI lineage: Eukaryota > Metazoa > Arthropoda > Insecta > Lepidoptera > Hesperiidae > Pyrgus > Pyrgus malvae. The sequence goes on along the minus strand of OU426950.1, from coordinate 26,169,996 downwards.
TTCCTTACACCAGAAACTAGTATATACTATGTAGCTGAACTGAAACGAATAAATAATAAAATAAAAGTTACACACTCAAACCCTCACAGTAAGTTAATTAAAACCCTGTGTCGCGGGTACCATGGACAAATACAAAGGCAGGAACACAAACACTCAGATTGAGAACAGAAATTTAAACTCGTCATTCAAATTTCAGTTTCGCCGGGAACCGAACCTGGGAACCCTCGATTGGCAGTCCGGCATGTTAACCATTGCGCCACGCGGGTCGTCAATCAGCGGAAACTTCTTCAATCAGCGTAAACGTACGCTTAAACGTTTCACATCAAAAGTTTCAATCATCAAGTGTTCAGACTTACGTAACATAAGACGCTATCATTTTGATGTCACTATTATGTTATTACGACGTAGGTCTCTAGAAACTCGCCCTCGTTCGAGTCGAACAGATTACATAATATTATTTGTATCCTTAATAACGTCGCAACACATGCGGCTAGTGCCTCGTTAGGTATTCATAAGCTGTTGTTTCGAGTAGCTGTTGATTCTATTATGTCGAAGAAACGGGGGCTTATGAAGCGCTTTATGCTATTTGACATTGAATTCGCCTGCTGTTAACGATATTTTTCTCTATTTGTGATACTAGTAGTTGCGAGAGAGAGGTAATGAGAGGCTTAAATCTCTTACAGATACTTCAACTCAGTTGTGCGCGCGGCGCTATGTGTGGGTAAACCTGTATATACACAGTGACTTTGTGTGCGTGACAAAAGATACAGTGAAATTGCTCGGACGATCACGGCCGCGTCCACGGAGTAGCAAATAACGCGCACACCCCCCAAGGGAGATGGTACGAAGCGTCGCTAACGTTGCCCTAGGTAAGCGCGATCACGCTGCGATAACTGGCACCGCACGGTTCGGCGGCCATTACCATCAAATGTCTCGTTCCCGATACCAAATATTTGTATTTGATAAATTATGGCTCTCTGCGCTATTTTAAATTGCGGTAATGATAGCACGAAAAAAAAATTTCAATTGGAGGTGTATCATACCATCGGTATGTATTATTTATTTTAAAATAAAATATAAAATTTCTGGAAATATTTCAAACGAAAAACTACATTGTGGGTACGGGAGCAAGGTCTAAAATTAAAAGTCATAAGAATCATAAAATTCTGAGACGTTCGGCGCTACTCGGTAAGTGATGTGAAAAATTTATCGATAGCAAATTATGTTTTGAAATACACATTTTATTTTAAATTACGAATAAATTATAAGACATTGGACCTTATTATTTTGAATTATTTTTTGTTATTAGCTATTGTTGAGCGCAGCTCACTTCACTCCTTGATCTTAGTTATTTTATAAAAATTGATATTTTTTTATAAAATATATTGAACCAATTAAAAAAATATAATTTTATGTCGTCAGATTTCTTAAGTATGTTTGCTCAAAAGAAAATTAGATAAAAGCAACGGGTCGTTATGATTGGACGCCGTCAAAAATGAGCACAATATGTGCGGACCATTGGTTTGGACCATTTCGATGAAAAGCTAATTACTATATTTAAACAGGGACTTAGATGCATATCTTAAGACGCAATTCCCAGCTGAAAAAAAAAATTTTCATGTAAGTTTTTACAACATTATGCAAATTAGCGAAACCATATCGTATTATTTATATCCTATGTGGTTACTTTATACAGAAACACTAATTTTAAACATAATGTATACCTCAACTTATTGATAATTCACTTGAGTTTATAAAATGTACTCATAATATAATATAAATAAATATATGTAAATAAATAAACATCAACAAATATTATATGCATGCATATATAATTTTATATACGAATATGAGAATATTAGATAAATAGATGTTGGATTGCCTCTATAACTGTAACCTACTTCTGTTGTAATATAATATACTAGTGGACCCCGCAGACGTTGTCCGGCCTTAAAAGTAATAAAAGAGGATTTGTTTTCTTATTATCTTAAAGAGACTTCATGTTACTATCAAACAAAAATATAAAACAAATAATGACATACGAACTGTCCAGTTATTCTGACTGTGTCAAAGTTTAGAACGACACGGCACGAAATAAAAAACGTTTGACAGGCAGGAACAATTTATATGGGAAAACTAAATAAGTAAAAAAGTAATTAAAAAACATTTTCAGTGGCCCAAATTGTGAATCTAAACCATCCTCGAATCCATTTGAATACACACAAAAAAATTCATTAAAATCTGTCCAGCCGTTAAGGAGGAGTTCAGTGACATACACAAGAATTATATATATTAAGATATGAATATTTTGCACAAAATTCTTACGATAGTAATATTAAAAATTATTTTTATTTTTATTATTTGATCTATATTAAAAGCACAATGTATTGAAGGTACTTAATTGAATAAGGGTTAATGCTAATTGTTTTTAAGTTGCTTCGTAAATAAGCCATTATTTAGCTGTCATCGCCCTGGTCTGAAATCGTCTTTGTTTCATCCCGTGCCACACACTGTTTTCTTCATATCACGTAATAAAACGAGTTTTGATTTCTGTAGCCAGTCGAAGTAAGACTATTTCAGACAAATAGCGCAGTAATATCTTTTGACAACGATTTGACGACAGTTGTCAGTGCGATTCTGACAGACTTGAAATAAAGACGTAAATAATAATAAAAACCGGCCAAGTGCGAGTCGGACTCACGCACGAAGGGTTCCGTACCATTATCTATAGAAAATCACGTTTATTGTATGGGAGCCCCTTTAAATATTTATTCTATTGTATTTTTAGTATTTGTATAACAATAGTGGCAACAGAGATACATCATTGCCTTTGATTATCCATAGAAATCATTGCACTAAGATGAATTAAAGGTGAATTGTGGTTTACGATTTATGACGTATTAAAAAAAACTACATACTAGATCTCGTTTAAACCAATACACACATTTTACCACTTTGGAAGTGTCTTTCGCGCAAACTATTCAGTTCAGAAAAAAATGATATTAGAAATCTCAATATCATTTTTGAAGACCTACCCATAAATACCCCACACGTATGGGTTCGATGAAAAAAAATTTTTGAGTTTCAGTTCAAAGTATGGGGAACCCTCAAAATTTATTGCATTTTTCTATTTTTGTGTAAAAATCTTAATGTGGTTCACAGAATACATCTACGTACCGAGTTTCAACAGTATAGTTCCTATAGTTTCGGAAAAAAGTGGCTGTGACATACGGACGGACAGACAGATAGACATCACGAATCCATAAGGGTTCCGTTTTTTGCCATTTGGCTACGGAAACCTAATAAATGAAGGTGCCAGGTAGAAACAGCGTTGTTTCTCCCCTAGGTCAGAAACAATGTTGTTTCTGACTGACACATTCGCATTGGTTTGAAGCTGTTTTATTTCGACTGGCAAAACAGAGACTAAATCTCGCTGTTTCAATGCATGTGATACGAAAAGTGTATTATTGACCATTCATTGAAAATAAATGCCCAGCATTTTTACATTTACCTGTAAATGTTTAATGAAACGTTATTTAAAATATCGACATTTTTAATCGACTTCGTCTGCAACACTCATTGACTTGAACGATTAGAAGTAACCGTTAAGGTACTATGATCCTTATTTCTTAGATTTTAAAGTATTTAATGGAAAACATGTGTTGTAAGCGGCATCTAGCGACGAGTAGCAGCATTACTTGAATTCTTTTTCGGAGGAAAAATGTCGGAGGAAAAGTTAAATCGTATTCACGGAATTAATTTTGCTCATATTACTTTAAAGTCTAATATTGAATGTCAATAAAAGCGTGATACTGCCAAGGTAAATTAAAAAATCGTGGCCAATTATATTAGTCTTTTCTATGTTCTTTCTATATGTTACTGATTTTTTAAATGTGTGTGTTTGGCGACACTGGTTCTGGTACAAATACAAGGTTAGGGCACCTCTACTACTTGTTTTCTTCTCTGTGGCCGCGTCACTGTCACACAAATTAAAGCTGCATAATTACTAGCCCACGCACACATAGCGCCGCGCGCACAACTGAGTTGAAGTATCTGTATTAACTAACATTTGAGGTTTTTAATCTCTCATTAAAAGTACAAACAAGATTTTTATTTTATAGTGTCAAACTTTGCTCATCAAAATGCATATGTGTGAGAAAGAGTGCGCAATCTTTTGACAAGGAGCCTACAATTGAGTACCTTCCTACTAGAGAATAAAATAAAATTTGATATCCTTATCGTCTGCCATGAAACAAAATACATATATAGCACTATTATACCGAAATATTCAGTTTCATCTATTCTTATCATTAAATTTATTTTAATGTTTTGGTTATTTAATGTATGGACATTTGTATGGACTTAATACGATAAAATACAAGAGTGTGTTTGTATATTATTATTTTTTTGTTTCACGTCGCTATGTAGTGATCTTATAGTATGATTTATTGCGTGGAGATAGTAAGGAAGCTAGAGAGTGTCATATGACACTTATAACACGGTAAAACATTGCATTTCCATATGTAGATTTCTATTTAATGTATTTGTACGCAGGCGCGGTCGCAGCCTTCAGTTTTGGGGGGGTCACTAAGAAATTTGGAGTAAGAGGTGTCCCAAATTGGCTTGTTTCGCCTTGCATCTACGCATGATTACGCATCACGCAAGGATTTTAGGGGGGAGTCATGTCCTCTGTGACCCTCCACCCCTGGGACCGCGCCTGTCTGTACGTATCGGGGGCAGAACGTAGCACATCTAGTTTCTTATATAATTGACTGGTTCTTGGAGCTATTTAAACACAATATCTCTAACAAAACAGATGAATGACAGATTAATTTAACTTTTACTATTGTTTGTGTAGAAAGGTCATTGCTCACATCGGAGGGTGGTTTGTGGTGTCATATTAATTGTGATACGCCTACTCGATTACTGAAGTTAGACATTCTGAATTAATTTTATGCTAATTAATTTTATTACAGTCAATTAACATATCATTATATTTGTCTATTAATTGTTAAGTGAAAATAAGATTTAAAATTTACTTTTGTTGCATCTGAAATTTATAATTAAACTCCTCAAAATAATATGAAAAATGCGTTAGCGATAGGACCGCCTTCATATTTGTCTTGTTTTTGTGATATTACAGTAACATTTCTTTGTTTATGCCGACTCTAACATTTGAGATGAATTAAATTTAAAAAAATGTTTCAACGTGTTTTTCTTATTAAATAACTACAGTATGGTAAAATTTTCTTTAGTAAATCCTTTGGAAACCTTCCATTACTCATCAAAAGATGGAGCTACATATACTCTGAATCACGTTATAGAAGTTTTTCTATAAATCATGCATATAATAATATTATTTACTGCTGCAAAATGAAAGCAAGCCACACACATGGCATGTTGTATGCCATTAGGCATTAAGCTCGCCTATTGTACCATAAATTGTTATGGTTCAATAAAGTTTTTAAATAAATAAATACACCCTTTAGACACCTCGCTTGGTGAGAGTTTTCATTTTATTTCAAAAGTAATGTTACATTAAATGTTTGTCAATATTGTCTATTACAGAATAATTAATGAGATTTCCTCTCGAAACTCACTCACTAACTAATTTACACTGGGTCCTAACCATTAACGCGAATGAGAAGCGCTTAATAACGGAAATTGCCTGAAAATGACTTAGAAACGCTCCAATACGGCCGAGGAAATTGATTTATTGTTGTAAATTAATCTTATACGTATCTGGTATCTACAGTTGAAAATTGGTTAAAAGCTGTTTTTTTTTTATTTGAATGGAGTAGCAGATGGGCATGCAGACCACGTGGTGTTAAGTGGTCGCTGCAGCTCATGGACCTCTACACACAACCTCAAGCAAGCATAGGTAAACCTTGTCTGAGGTCGCATGCAGTTGCGCTGCTGCTCCGGAGGCTGTTGGTCGCCTCATGGAAGTGTGGCCGGCAACTGCACCTTTCCACCGAAAGGTATGTCAAGTTTTAAGGTATGTCAAGATAAATATGAGCTTTTGCGAGACGCCAGGCAAATCTGAAAAATTTCAATTATTTTAAATAGATGAATACATTGTATATTTTACTCGATGGATGAATAGCATAAAATGAGGCATACCGTATTTTCTAAAAGCTTAAAATACCTGGACCAATACTTATATAATCTCTATTATAATAATATAAAGATGAAAATGAATGTAGGGAAGGTTTAACGGTTAGCAAATATGAAAAAAAAATGGAAATAAATCGTAAAACAACCAATTTAACTTTCTTTATAAACTGTTAGTACTTAACTAACTGTCAAAGTTGTTCTTAATGCTATTGTCCAAAAATCGGACATGTTCATACAGGACACGGGACAGTTTATCTTTCATCTAACAAGTACCGTTAGACAAAGTCAGTTTCGTAGTAAAATTAATCTGTCGATACACAATGTATGAAACGTCATTACGTCAATAGGAGTATAACTATCAGATTTGATAAACTGTAGATATTTTATCATAGCTGCGAATATGAAATTGAATATGGAAAATATTGATTTAAATACCTTCAGATAATAATAACATCGGCACTCTCCGAACTTAACCGACAATATGGTTTGCGCTTACGGAGTCTTTACTCGATTTTCTGTACATTGCGTCTAGTATATTTCTCGATATCCTTGTTGTACTTTCTTTTTGGCATAATTATTAAATAATTTACACAAATAATGATTTATAGAATTATCAAAAGTGTTGATCAGCAAAGCACTAAAACACGAATGACGTTTGAAGTAACAGTTGGCTGTAACGTTGGATACTAGGAGCTGCCAGTACAAAACATAAAAATGAGGTTTTTATTCGAAAATTTTATATATTATTATTATGTTTTTAAACTATAGCGTTGATTGGCGAGTAGTAACGCGATACTACAATTATTCTAATTTCGAGGATGAAGCGCTCGTGTAATTATGATAGAACTTCACTAAGGTAAGTTCGTTTAATCATAAATTATTTGTTTTATATTTTGACTAGCCTTCCGCCGGCGGCTTCGCCCGCGTGGACTCGTTTATAGATTCCCGTAGGATAAAAACCATCCTATGTCCTTTCCCAGGGTCCACTTTATTTGTGTTCCAAATTTCATTAAAATTGGTTCAGTAGTTTAAGCGGGAAAGCGTGACAGACAGACAGAGTTACTTTCGAATTTATAATATTAGTAGGGATTTAGTAGTAACATACAAAACTTTTAAAGGTGATGAATAACCAAATGTGCTTTTAATACTTTTAAGGCAGGGCAACGTCTGAGAGGCGCACTAGTCAACAATGGTAAAGGAATTAAGTGGATACATTCTATCTTTCTGTACCTTGGACGAGTCAAAAACAATACACACTATACAAAGAATAAGCTGGCTACTAAAATAAAAGAGCGCTATGCTGAGTACTGTACCTCAGCCGTTAATTTTATATAAACCGGAACACTGAACAGCCATTACGGCTGCCTTGCTGTATGGTTTGTCCTGTTCAGCCAGATGCAATAATGGAGACTAATTGACATTTGCGGAGTACGTTTGTTATGTTTAGACAAGATATATGTGGACTATACTCGAAATGCAATAAATTAGCACCATTGTTTAAAATGTTTATCATTAGGAAGAACACCTGTTTTATCACATCTACCATTTTATTGAAGGTACATTTTTTATTTTTTCTGTAATTTCATTGCATTTTCGGATTCCACATAAAATGGTACCATGTCTAGTATGAAACAGAACATTAGTTACATCTGGTAATTTCACATACTTTAACATAATCAATTTACTGTATGGAATTAACGCTGGAATCTAAAAAATTGTATTGAATGAAAATTATTTCCACAATGATGATAATGTTTTTGAAAACGTCCACTTTATCAAATATTACATTTTTTTAAAGAGCTAAGAAATGAAATGAAATGAAATGAAAATACTTTATAAATTTAGAAATTAAAGTATGTAAGTTTTATAATTTTTTTGTTTAATAGTCGATATATTTTACTTGTAAATGTAGTGTAGAAGTTTGATATATAAAATCCTGGATTGTCAGCTAAATGTAACGTAAAAATAAAAAAGAAGTTCTCTAAAAGAAGCTTACCGTGCACAGTTCTTATGAGGAAAGCCAACTGAAGAAACTGTAAGGTGACTTAAAAATAAGCAAAAAAGGTAACACGAAGGTTTTCCTCCGAGAACCATTTTTCAAGCTACTTTCGTATAGTTAACATCATTGATTTACTCGAAGCCAAGGCATTTTCAAGCCAAATACTATGTTGAAGGTAAATAGAGGTGAATGTAGGTACTATACTGTATTTTGTTCATATAGATTAGAGAAATTACTTTTATTCCGCTAATATCAATACATAACATAATTTTAGGGTAAAAAACTTAAACAAATAGAACACTAATTTGTTTGATAAACCATTCACATTATTAAACTGTTCTTATAAATAAATCAATAGGCATGATCACATATTTTTAAATACCTTTCCTTATTGTAGGTACTTAGGTACACGTCTCCTATTTTCGAAATAAAGTTTATTTCAGCAATAAACTTAGGTTTTAACGTAAATAATGTGTTTTCTGTTATGTAATTTAAATTAAGCGCAAAAACGCTCGTAGGTGTCATGGCGTTGGTGGGACATAAACATTGCATTGAATGTATTGCGAGTGTATGCTAAATTTCAAGCAACACGATGAAATTTACTGAGACGTGACGTCATTCGCTCTGATTGGCGTTTCAGATAACATGGCCGAATGCAGTATTTTATACCTTTATTTTATTGAAAATCTTATTATTATTGAAATGATTAGTTATATAGTGCAATAAAACTTATGGAAATACTGTATTTTGACTGCAAAATTTCCTGTGTAAAATCAGCTAAATCAGATAAATCGGCAAAATTTCGTATACGGCCTCTTAAAGCGGGATCATTTTTTAGAACCCTGTTAGCATATATTTTTCTGTGAAACCATTTATTCTCTGATTCTTTAATAGTGTCATCATTAGATTGCCTATTGTGCCTGCGAATTCTGTAAATGTAATTTAAAAATGATACTAATACAGTTTCATTCTATATGTGAAAGTATAGTAAATAAAGTGAGGCCTACTACCTACTTGACATTCAGATAAACTGCACCTCAGACCAATACCACATTAGGATTCTTATTTAACGTTCTAAGCAATTACACCTTTGGGCCCCCATCCATTAAATCGGTCATTAACAACACATCTTTAATAGAAAAATATTATAGACTTATGTAATGACATACATTTTAATAAGTATGAAAGACAAATGAGATAGGTATGTCTAATAGACTAAAAGAGAAGGAGGCAAGCATGTAGACCACGTGGTGTTAAGTGGTCGCTGCAGCCCATGGACAACCTGTCGTTTACAATTGCGCTGTCTGATGATCACCTCCTGTAAATCTAGCCAGCAACGGCAAACACAGTATATATGCAATAGTTTACCACTAGTTACTTATTACCACTTTGAAGCGCGCATGGACCGGCGGCGACCGTAGAACGCAAGTGATCAACGTAGCTAAGCCAAACGGGCGCGGGTGTGAGATAGATTCCGTGCTTCGGAGGGCACGTTAGGCCATCGGTCCCGGTTTTTGTCGATAGATAACAGTCGTTAAACCTTGTCGGAGGCCTTATGGGTGGTTTGAAAACATGCGACAGCGGGTTGGCAACTCACCCGCATCTCCACCAACCAGCATTGGAGCAACGCGGTGGAGTAAGCTCCAGGCCTTCCCAATAAGGGGAAGAGACCCGTGCCCAGCAGTGGGACGCAAAAAGGGTTGTAGCCACGTGTAAGTTATAGTGGAACTTACACGTCCTTTTTACCACGGACGTTTAAGTTATGGGACAACCTCCCAGCTGAGGCATTTCCAGTGGACTATGACGTGGGGTTCTTCAAGAAAGCTGTAAAAAAAGCTCTCCTCCAAAGCTGGCAATGCTCGGGTGGCTCCCCTAGGGTTGCCCGTGTCCATAGGCGACGGTGATCGCTTAACACCACGCGGCCCGTCTGCCTTTCGGTTCATTTATAAAAAAAGTTTACTTCTGCGGTGGAACCATGAAAGTTCTAGTACAGCAGTGAGCAGTGATTATCGTGATCACAGGATCCGTGAGCTCGAAGCGGCTATAAAAGTAAATTAAATCGTTTCCCGGACAGCAGCCCACGTTGCACGCTCGATACAATTTAACGCTGTGTGCTTTTTACAACTTTATCCTCTGTACAGAATGGTATGACTTTTTAAGGATAAAAGGTGTCGTGGTATAAAATATTACAGGAATTCTATGTTACGCATTTTTACATGAAGTTCTAATTTTGGCCACTCACTCATTTCAAAAATCATGTATCAAATAATATTATAAAAAAAATATAAATTTAAAAAAATATTAAAAATTAAACATATCCATCTGAAAACACGATGTTACCATGCAGATGAATAGATCAGTCGCTAATAGGGAGAAGTTACTCTTGATTCATATTTACTTATTCTTCGTCTGGATATGTTCCCCAGTCAAATAAAGACAGTACTTCTACCAATATCGTAACACCATCGTAACACATCATTACGGAATGCAATCTCGATCTCGCGAGTTTGAATTTGGAATTTGCATTCCCTACACATCATTATGGTGGTGTACCAAGTGCCCCTCCAAACAATCAAAATCAATGATCGCGATCCAACTTGATAATGTACAAATGGGCATGATGACAGATTTTTAAATACCTTTCCTTATTGTAGGTAAACGTCTCCTAGTTTCGAAAAAAAGTTTATTTCAGCAATAAACTTAACTTTTAACGTAAATTAATGTATTTTCTGCTATGTAATTTGAATTAAGCGCGAAAACGCTCGTAGGTGTCATGGCGTCGGCTTGCTCGTCAAACTTCAAGCAACACGATGACATTAACTGAGACGTGACGTCATTCCTTTTGATTGGCGTTTCAGATAACATGGCCGATTGCTGTATTTAATACTTTTATTTTATTGAAAATCTTATTAAACTTAATGTTTATATTAAAACGGGATCATATTTTAGAACTTTTTTAGCATATATTTTTCTGTAAAACCATTTATTCTCTGATTCTTTAATAGTGTCATCATGCCTATTAGATTGACCTTATAATCTGATCACAAAATATGGATGTTTCAAAATCAAGATCACAATCTAATAGAATATAATTTAATGTTACTGATTTTTTTACATGTTACATACACATACTGTTTATTTCCCTGTTAAGTAACTTTTAATCCAGAAGTGCCTTTTTTGAATTTATTGAAAGTGTGGGCCAAAACACAGTGTGAATACGAATACGATGAGCTTTACTTTATAAAAATCCGGGGCGGTTACAATACATGGACTAGATCTAGTTTGAACGTGTAATGTTGTGGCGCAATCCTACGATCCATGATAACGGTCAGTTTTATGAAAGCGATCTAGGTTGAATTTGTAATGACCGCCGCTCGGAAGGGTGAACGTCCCTACTGTCATCGTCCTAGTACTTGCCATTACATGGACATGAATTACATGCACTGTGACGCTGACGACAATCGTATACCCTGTAAGGTAAATGTCCATAATTTCGTTAGTGTACTAGTACTTGTCATTTCATAGAAAAAGGGCAAAAAGTTACACTTTTTCTATGCATGACGAGTACTCATTCTCTGACAAAAACTGACCGGAGTACGCACGTTTACCTTACATAAATCAACACCCTATTCAGTTGCTAACTTTACCGCGACTGCTTAATTAGCACAGGGTATAGGGAAGGTTAGTTAAAACTTATAATCACTTCAAAATAAAGTTTTATGTTTACTGTGCATAGAAAGATATGTATTGGCTGGATACTGCTGACACATTTAATTTGGCAGTACTAAAATGTATCACTACTATTTGTTACCAACTGCAGTTAAAAGTTTTACTCGTCTTAATTAACTATCTTATCCTGCAACATTTTGCAATGAACTCAGCAAACGCAGTCACCTCAGTTATAATTAAGGAACTTGCTGCGACGGCGGCTTGCTGAATACTTACGAGTATACTTATGCCTCTATAAGTACTGCTTTTCTCTCTACTTCCGATGGTAGATAGGGAATACTCGTCGTCGGATCGTCAAACGGATTCGTTCTTGTTATATTTCAAAGTCAATATTTTAGTATTTATATTTCACTATTTTAAGATACATGGCTAAGAATGTTGTGGCTGTTATCAATAAAGGCTTAAAAATCTCAAGTTGCCTACAGCTACATCTGAAAATATTGCAAGTCCTCAAATAATTGCCAGCTCGATGCCATAAAAACTAAAATCTAGGACAGGTTGTAGCTTCGGGATTAAGAATAGAGCTACGGTATCCCCTGCATGATCGTAAAAGCGACTAAAAGGAGGCTTCCGAGGTTGTGGGCGGAGAGAGTGGGAGCTCGATCTGTCCAGCCAGCAGCCTCAGGTATCTCAGTCAATCAGCTATCTGCTCTCCCAAAGATGGGTCCGTTCTGGGGCGCTGCGCGTGGAGGACACTGGTGCGTTCCACTGGAGATCCCGGAGTCCTCCCAAAGCGCAGAGGCAGGCCACCGAGGGGGTTTTAGTGCGGTCAAATCCCACATAACCCGGTACCTTTGTTGGTTAGTTAGTTGATGGTACCCCAAGATGCCAGGTACTTTTTGAAGGTTACCCCCCGATACCAAAAAAAAGGTCGGATGCGATAATATAAGTCTATTTCTAATTAAAAGCTTCAACCTCATATCCCCACCGTGAGGTAGGGTATATCTACGTGTCGTGTTGTGTCGTGGATACCATGGACACATTCCGCAGTCCGGCATGGTAACCATTGCGCCACACGGGTCATTAAAGGTTATGTTTGATAAAATCACATTTGATATGGTTTTTCTAAGTTAGGGATAAAAAGGATCGCACCACAAGTTTGTTCATTAGAAATGTGAATATGTGAAAAGAATGTAAGCATAAGTCCAAAGATTTTAGTTAGGATTTTTTAAGGATGGCAAGGGCCAAGATTGATGATTCTAGTGAGTCTATTTTGTTTCACCGCAGATAATCTCGCTATGTAAAGCTGTGAGCCGGAAATACGAAAGCAGTTATTTTCCTGACAGTATAGAAAATATGGATCATTAATCGAGTATTACGAATCGCTGTCCTCGTTGATCCCGATCATGGCTATGCCCAATGGGGCATAATGATGCCATATATTTACAACTTTTTTGAAAGTATATAATCGACATTACTTTATTTTCAAATAATATTATGTCTTCGATTTTTTCATTCACTCTATAAAATTTTATTGTACACATAAAAAAAAGAACGTTTACAACTGTACAATCTCAAGCAAGGCTCAGTTTTGTCTGACTTCATATGTGGTACACCTTCCATAAAAACTTTTCTATTCTGTATCTTTAAGGTATTACTAATGTTTTTAATTTCAACATAGCCAAAGTTGCTGCAATAATAGAATAAAATTGTAGAATATTCTCGGGTGTATTCAGTAAACCAATTTAAACATACATTCTTAACGATATTTATGGAAATTGCTCGCCGTGAGTTACGCTCATTGTGCTTACAAGTACGGGAGGTACGAGTTAAGAGCACGAAATCTTTTCGTTCTTAAAAATATCCTTTTTATTATTTGTCGTACTACGTAATAGTACATAGTGACCAGAAAAAAGTACATGAATTCGAAAGAAAAATGGCGAGCAAATGTATTTTCCTTCCCGTTAAGTTTTTACTTTTATATTAAGTTGTTTCATAGCTTTGGAAAAAAGATGGTTGGGGGAATGGTCCTAGTCCCTGTAGCTTTGGGATTAAGAATAGATCTACGGTATCCCCTGTCTGATCATAAGAGGCGACTAAAAGGGGGCTTCCGGGGTTGCGGACGGGGAGAGTGGGACCTTGATCCGTCCAGCCAGCAGCCCCGGGAAGGATGGCGGTGTGTGCGTGGCCGCATGCCGCCGTACACATCCGTACTGGGGGCGCCGCGCGTGGAGGACACCGGTGCGTTCCACTGGAGATCCCGAAGTCCTCCCCATGCGCAGAGGCAGGCCACCGAGGGGGTTTTAGTAAGGTCAAATCCCACATAACCCGGTATCCTTTCCCAAAGTGCCGGGTACCTTTTGAAGGTTTCTGTATTGTTGGTTTCTTCAATAAAACACACTGTTGAGGTCTTGGGTGGTTTATTTAAGAGTATATTTTACAATCTTTGTTAATATTAGTAATTATTCGCTACTAGTACGTGTACTTCCTTAGACAGTCGTGAGAGAAGAGAGCTGTCACATTCGATTTACATTTGTCGATGACATAAAATAAAGTAACGTTCCGTTACTACATCATCCCCTTTTACAAAAATTAAAAAAAAAAAATTCTAACATTCAACCCCTTTTACAAATTATTATTAACATTAAACCCCTTTAAAAAAATTAAATTTTATTATTACTACTACATCATCCCCTTTTACAAAAAAAATAAAAATTCACAATATTTGCATTTAACCCCTTTTACTCTTAAGTACTACTTTTAAGTTAATACATCAGTCTTAATATTATTACAATATTATGTTATACTACAGTTAAACACCAAATAAATTACAAGTCTTAAACAATATTAAGTTACACTACAATTACACATTCAACCAGCGAGCACCTCCTCTGGTGAACCACAAAGTCTACGCTGGTCGAATAAAGAAAGAGGTTCTGGTATAGTTTACATTATTTGTGTCTCTTATATCATATGATCTATTACCATTACAAGCAACTATTCTGCCTTGTAACCATACATTTTTTTGTGGCTCTTTTTTAAACCATATATTTTGACCAACTTCAAAGTCTTTTTTCATTCTACATGTCTTATTATAATTCTTTATGTTTCTATCTATTTGTTTACTAAATTGATACTGTACATTACTATTTAATTTTGGTTCCAGATATTTATGTGAGGTTATTAATTTTGTTCTTATATTTCTATTCATTAACAATTCACAAGGAGAAAAATTTGTTCCAGTAACTGGTGATATTCTATATTTTAATAAAGCTACTCTAAAATCTGTGTTATCTTCATTACATTTATACATTATCTTTTTAGCTATCTGAACTCCTCTTTCAGCCATTCCATTAGACTGGGGGTATCTAGGACTAGTGTAAGTATATTTAAAACCCCATTCCTGAGCAAACTTTTTACATTCACGAGAGTCAAATGGTACATGATCTGATACAATCTCACTAGGAACACCAAAGTTACAAAATAAATCTAGTAAACTATTATTAATTGCACTTGCAGTTTTGCTACTCAGATACTTAATATCTAACCACTTGGAGTAGTAATCATATATTATTAAATAACATTTTCTCTTAAAATCCATGATATCAATACCTAACTTTAAAAATGGTAAACTAGGAACTGAGTGTGAGATCAATAGTTCTTTTACATTATTATTTTGATAAGTCTGACAGGGGAAACATTTTTTTACAAATTCTTCAATATGACTATCTATATGAGGCCAATAATATAATTTACGAGCTAACTGTTTCATTTTAGACATACCTATATGTCCTTCGTGTAATATTTTTAATGTTGACATTCTTAAACTTTTGGATACAATCAATCTCTCTTTATAGAATACTAATTTGTCATCAAATGACAAATCATCCTTCAACTTGTGATAACTATGTAAATACTCTGGAATGTTATTAGTCTTAGGCCACCCACTCTTAATATATTCTATTATTTCAGTTAACTCACTATCATTTGAACTTTCCTTAATAAGGTTAAGCTTTTGTTCCTCCGTACATTCTAAATTCTGACTTAAGCCTACACAATGTATAACTTCATACATGTAAGGTTCATCAACCTCATCGGATTCCTGGTATGACCGAGATAGAAGATCTGCTATATACATAAATTTTCCTTGTACATATTTGAACTCTATATTATATTTTAATAATTTAAGTTTCAATCTTTGCAATCTAGGGGAAGGTATGTCATGCAAATGCTTTTTTAACAAAGATTCTAATGATAGTAATGTTTTGACCATAGATATAATAATGAAATTTTTTAGTGGCCCACACCACACTTAACAATTCCTTTTCTATCTGTGAGAAATTTTTCTCTGACTGAGTTAAACTACGAGATGCAAAACAAACTGGTTTGTTATTTTGTAGTAAACAACAACCAATGCCATCCTTGGATGCATCACATTGTACTACAATAGGTAACCTACTATTAAAATTCTGTAAGATTGGAGCTTCAGTAATTTTTTTCTTAAGATTATTATAAACATTTTCATGAACTTCTGTCCACATCCTTTTTTAACAACAAATGTAATGGTGAGGCAATATCAGCCATATTTGGAATAAACTTTCTTAAATAACTGACCATTCCGAGAAAAATTTGTAACTGTTTTTTATTAGTTGGACTTTTCATACTTAATATTGCATTTACTCTATCTGGGTCTATTTTCATGCCTTTTTCAGAAAACAGATGACCAAAATATTTTACTTCCTTCAATTTATATTGAAATTTTTTCTCATTAAATCTAACATTATGCTCTAATGCTCTTTCAAAAACTTTTCTTAATATTGCATCATGTTCTTGCTCTGAGTCACTACTTATTAACAAATCATCACAATAGACAATTACTCCTGGTATATCTCCGAATGCCATTTCACTATACCTTTGAAATATTTCAGGCGCTACTGACAAACCAAATGGCAATCTTAAAAATTTAAAACAGCCATAAGGGCTATTGAAAGTACACAGATCATTTGAATCCTCACTGAGCTTAATATTATAAAATCCATCTGACAAATCTAATACTGAGAAACATTTTTTATTACACAACTTGGACACAATTTCATCTATAGTTGGTATCAAATGATGTTCTCTTATTAATACCTTATTAAGATCTTTCGGATCTAAACAAATTCTTAGTGAACCATCTTTCTTTTCAATAATAACCAAATTACTCACAAAACTTTTTGGATGCTCGACTCTCGCAATGACCTTGTGCTTCACCAGAGCTTCCAACTTGTCCGCGAGACGCACTCTCCGTGGTGGTCTCACTACCGGTTGCACACCAGGTTGAATGCGCAACTGCAGAGGACGCTTAAATTCACCCACACCCTGAAAAAGTTTTTTATTCATATTAATAATGTTTTCTTTAGTATTATTACAGTCTTTCTTAGTTTTAATCATATTAATATTATTATTACTTAACAACTTCAGCTCTAATAGCGATTTTAAACCTAAAATAGGTCTCACTTGTTCTTTTATTATTAAAAATTCCAGTTTTACAAACTCATCATCATTAATATTTTTATTATAAACTTTTAAGGTTATTTTCCCTAAAGGAAATAACTTGCCACCACCAAAGACCTCTATTATAGTTCTAGTCTCAGATAAACTGATATTTTTATCATCATCGACTAATTGTTTCAAATCCTGTATACTAATTACATTTATCTGTGCACCTGTGTCACATTTGAAGGTCACTCTCTTATTTTCAACTCTTAATTTTTCTATCCACTCATTATTCTTAATATCTATGGTGCACACTAGTCATAAGTCATGCACATTATTCTGACCAGATTGATTAACACTGTGAATTTTCCTATTTTCATTTGCAAAATAACAACCTACACTGAAATGATTCATTTTATTACATTTATTACACTTCTTCCCATATGCAGGGCATTGCCTCTGACCATGTTCAGTATTACATTTTTTACACTTATAGAAATATTTATTGAAACTGACTTTATTGTTAATATTTTTAAAATTACTATTTAATGACTTGATTTTCTCATGATTAACTATGTTCTTAAATTTAAAATTATTACTTGAGTACTTAGCTTTATTTTCAGATGAGATGTGTTGCCGGGATGCCTTAGTGTCCTGCACCGCATGAACCTCCGGGTTAGCCAGCGTCTTCAAATGTTCCCTGGACAGCTCCACAGATCTGCATATTTCTACTGCCTTGTTCATTGTCAAGTCTTTAACTTCGAGAAGTTTTTGCTGAATCCGTTGCTCCTTGACACCGATGACTATCCTATCCCGTATCATGCGTTCTTTCTGGTCTCCAAAATTGCAGTTTTCTGCCATCTTCCTGATTGCTGTATAGAATGCATCAAAGGATTCACCCTCTTCTTGCAATCTCCTGTTAAAATTGTATGTGTTAATGACTTCGTTTTGCTTCGGCTTGAAATAATTTTCGAAGACATCCAGTACTTCTTCTAATTTTGCTTTTTCGTCGGTTTTTAACACATTGTAATAAAGTTCCTGTGCCTGTTGCCCGATGCAATTTAGCAGTATTGCCGCTTTCCGAGTTTCTGATAATTTTTCAAAGCCGGCAGCCATGATGAAGGTCCTAAAACTCTGTTTAAATCTCTGCCATTGTGGATAGCAGTTGTCCACGTTGTCCAGATTTAGTCCTTTGGGCATTTTATATTCCACAGCACACGTCATAACGCCTTTTTCGTCCTCCGACATTTTATTATATTATTTGTACTGCAGGCACGTGTTTCTCTTACCGGTGTCCGGCCCGTTCGGGAAAAAAATTTTTTCTTATCCTTCAAAATCCTTGCGGCTGCGCCATGTATTGTTGGTTTCTTCAATAAAACACACTATTGAGGTCTTGGGTGGTTTATTTAAGAGTATATTTTACAATCTTTGTTAATATTAGTAATTATTCGCTACTAGTACGTGTACTTCCTTAGACAGTCGTGAGAGAAGAGAGCTGTCACATTCGATTGACATTTGTCGATGACATAAAATAAAGTAACGTTCCGTTACTACAGTTTCCCACCCGATAACAAAAAAAGGGGAAATGGTCCTAGTTGTAACTAATTCATAAAGTTCCACAGCTAACGGAAAATCTTGAACAATTAATCTCACGTAGATTTTTTTTCAACCTATTTTATGTCCCACTGCTGGGCACAGGTCTCCTTCTCACAAGTGAGAGGGATTTAGGCCATAGTCCACCACGCTGGCCAAGTGCGGATTGGCGGACGTCATGCTTTCGAGAAATTATGAATTTCTCTCAGGCATGCACGGCGATGGAGAACACCATAATCAATTAAATATTACGATATTTTCCATCACCGTGGAGCAGCGATAAATGCGCACATTACAAATTTCTTTGTCAGAGGTGCGCGCCGAGGATTTGAACCCGGGATCGGTCGCGTCGAAGACAGCGGTTTTTTACCACACAGCCATCGCTGCTCACGTAGATTAAACACGTATATTTATTACTGTACTCGTATTTACTATTATCTCATATAGCTACTCGTACTTTAAGTTAAGTATAAGTATTCGGCCTTTTATACTTGCTTTATTACTTACTTATTTTATTTTTCATCACAGGTAAGCGTTCCGATTAATAAAAATAAAGTTATTCCCGTTTCGTAAACTGAAACTCTTTATTAAGTTATAAACTTTCTGTTAAATGTTTTTAAAACGATATCTGACAAGGTTTAGGACCATTTTCTATGTATAGTCTCCGGATCCAATAATAATAAATAACTAAACATTACACACTCATAGCCCCACAGTAAGGTAATTAATATCCTGTGTCGTGGATACCATGGACACATACAAATACAGGAACACAAACACCCAGACCGAGAATAGAAATTTAAACTCATCATTCAAATTTCTGTCTCGCCGCGAATCGAGCCCGAGAGCCCTCGTATCGCAGTCCGGCATGATAAACATTGTGTCATACACCATTATTTTGGCTTCAGGGCTTTATGAAGAGGTGAGGACTGACAGCTGCTGGAGAAAACAGGTAATACAGGTGAACTGACGAACTGAAGTAGACAAGGGGAAGCCGCTGGATTCATAGGGCACAGGACTGGACAGAGTTGCGAATGTTAGGGGAGACCTATGACCAGCAGTGGACTTTTAAAGGCTGATAGAAAGGTGGATGGATGGCTGTAAATCCTGTTGTCTTGGAACTCATAAAGTTAGTTGCGGATTGTTTCGCAATCAGGACGTATCATGGTGTATATCTTTTATTGTTGCATGTGCATGTATCTTATGTAGGGAGGGAGGTACTATTGCATGAAAAAATTATACCTCCACCATCATACGTTCTGATTGCGGATTGTTGCAAAGTAGTTTTACCTAACTTTATAAAAGTGGAGTTCCACAAAGTAACGCCTGATTTTATTAATTATATTGAAACTTGTAACAAAAACGCAGCTGTAAACAAACTATCAAATATTATGTCTAAAACACCGCAGAACCTATTTTTCATCCTACGTTGGTATCACAATAACTGGAAGTACACACAATATGTGCCTACATGCAGGAACTTCAATATCATCCCGCCATATGATACCAATACACTCTTATAGTGCACTCTGTTGCCGGTATTTTCTTTCTATTGCAAGGCGTATGTTTTCCTGAATTCAATATTGCATGAAGCAGGTTGTAGCGAATATAGCAATATCCAAGCAGGTAGTAGCGAATTAAGGGGACAAAGAGTAAATTTTTGTAATATGGAAAGGCCTTAAAAATACCTAATTTGTGTGTCACATTTTTTTATTTGGTATTTTTTATTAAATGGATAAGATATATTCGTACAGTTATTTATAGGAGAATACCTGTAAACAGCAGGTATTTTCATTACCTACTTGCGAACATTCCACCAGCCCGACTGCTAACGTACTGTCACCGGTGAATTTACTTTTTACTTCTTTTACGTACCCAACACTGCTTCTCACAGTCATATAAGATTCAAATATTTTTATTGAATACTTGTGGACCCCGCAGACGTAGTCCTGCCTTAACTGGATTGAAAGAAGATTGGTTTCTTTATCATCTCAAAGAGTTTTTATGTTACTGTCAAATAAAAAATAAAATAAAACAAATAGTGACAGACGAATTGTTTGTTCAGGTTATGTCAAACTTCTAGATGATAGCGCGAAGAACCAATGTTTGACAGTCACTAACAGTTTATGTAGGAAAATAAAATAAGTTGTGGTTTTTGGCGGGAAGTCGAAAAATACATATTGTGCTCTTGTTTTATTTTCATTTTCTTTGTGTATTTTTGAGTTATATCGGATAAAGTTGATGGCATTTTGTTTGATATAGGTTAATTACAGTGCACGAGTGTTTGTGAAATAGAATAACAGTGCTAAAATATGTTTTTTCTGCTTGCCTCCAAAATTCCATCGGACACGTTCTAGTAAAGTAGCCACCGCTTTACTTGAATGTTGGACTGACTAGACTGACTGATTACTGACGACTTAGTTACTGACTTTGTTATTACTTCGTCCAGTTTCATTGAAACTGGCAAAAAATTGATGCAAAAATTATACTTGCAGTATGCACAGAGTTTGCGATGCCATAATTGAAAAAAAAATAAGTTGTTTCACTATTAATTTCGCAATTTTTCCATATTTTCTCGCTTTGGAACCCTCCCTGGATTTCTACTAATATTTCAAGACCAGAATTAGCCACATCAATTCAGCCGTTTTTGAGTTTCAGCGAGACTAACGAAGAGTAATACATTTTTATGTATGGTAGAGATAAAAATATATACCTCAAAAGCTGAAGTCGTTCGTAAGCAGCTGCAGTAATTAGAAAAATGTGTCGCAGTCATTATGCCCTCCTCTGGACAAAATAGAGAATATAATTTTGAATTAATTTATGGTATTATCTTTTGAATTTATGTTTTGTATATTACACATCGGAGTTTGTTTATTATGCAATGTATTAATGATACTTCAGTAGCGTGATTCAGGATACACGTGAATTACCTTGATTATTACCTTTCCGGAACGCGTCGCGGAAGACGCCACATGGCTCTTTAAAGTTCCCGCCAAAGCCCCAAATGTCAATAAAATAATGTTACTTTAGCATATTATATTAAGAAGATTGAATGATTGATGTGCCAGAAAACGTTACTCAAATTACTCCTCGTAATCCTTCACACGGTGACTGTTCGATATATGTTTTTTTCAGTCGGTACTGTTGATCCGAATTACTGACGACGGTCAAACTGAATATTAAAATGAGCAATAACGCACCTTCATAACCCAAAACTAAAATTCCTTATGTCGTAAGTAAATACCATGGACACCCAAACCAAGTATAGAAAATGAAACTCATCCTTTATTTATTTCCTCGCCGGGAATCGAACCTGAGACTCTCAATCGGTAGTGTATTCGGCATAGTCACCATATTGGTCGTCAATGTGAATGAATGTCGATTTGAAGTAAATTGGCAACACTATTCACCATCAAGTCACCAATGTTAGCAAACACATGTAGTAGATTCTTACGGTCCAAGTAAGTACTCCAAAAGCGTAGTTATCAATTTGATGTGAGGTTTATATGTTATGAAAATAAAAATAAAAACAACAACTACGTTCCTTTAACATACTTCTTACAAGTTCCCGCTAAAACTCCAAAAAACAATTTGTTGAAATATTATTACGTTAGCACATTACATTGAGAAAAGGGAGCAATGATTGATGTGTCGGTGAAACGTCACTCAATTCACTTCTTCGTAATCCCTCACACAGTGACTGGTCGATATCTGTCTCCCTCTGTCGGTACCCTTCGAATTATTGGCGTCGATGAGTACTATTTGACGACCCGCGTGGCGCATTGGTTACCATGCCGGACTGCCAATCGAGGGGTCCCGGGTTCGATTCCTGGCGAAACAGAAATTTGAATGGCTGACTGGCTGCAACCCTTTTTACGTCTCACTGCTGGGCACGGGTCCCATTATTGGGGAGGCCTGGAACTTACTCCACCAAGCTGCTCCAATGCGGGTTGGTGGAGATGCGGGTTAGTGGCCAACCCGCTGTCGGATGTTTCAAACCGCCCGTAAGGCCTCCAACAAGGTTTAACGACTGATATCATCAACCGGGACCGACAGCTTAACGTGCCCTCTGAAGCACGGAAACGCGCATGAATTTTTTGCCACTAGCGGTCACCCATCTCACACACGACCGCGCCCGTTTGGCTTAGCTGCATAGATCGCTTGCGTTCTACGCTAGCCGCCGGGCCATGCCCGCTTCATTCATTAATACGTTAGCACATTACATTGAGAAAAGGGCCTGCTGATCGATGTGTCGGCGAAACGTCACTCACTTCACTTCTACGTAATCCCTCACACAGTGACTAGTCGTTATCTGTCTCCCTCCCTGTCAGTACTCTTTATACCATAGGCTTATAATATACGCTGGTATATTAAAAGTCCATGATGCGTCTATGTCTTATACGAATTATTCATGGTAGAGAAACAAATGCATTAAGGGAGTACTAACATTGTATAAGATTTTTTAATACAGTTGCTCAAAAAGTGACGTATTGCAGGGACGTATAGCGTGCGGGAAGTGGGCTATTACACACCCGTGCTTTTTCTTTACCTTTTACGCACTCGTGCGTTCTCTTTCCCAACTTTCAAAATAATGTCTATTAAAAAGAAAAAAAACCAACCACGAAGTTTTAGAAGTTTTTATGATTCATGCAAATATTTCTAAAAAGAAGCTACTAATTTGTTTCAATATCAGATTTATAATTTGATTCAATGAGTTAGGTTAGGTTTCATTTCATTTCATCTCATTAACATTTTCATTTCATATCAATAAAAAAATTCTACTGAAGACTTGGCTGTATGGACATAGTTTTGCCTTTGCCTACCCAGAATAGGTGAAGAAAACAGAAAAAATCTCTGCATATAGGTATTCTTTTACGGTTGGCGCCATTTTTCAAAAATGTTCTTTGTGAGTTTTTATTATTTTATTAAATTGCTTCATTTTTTCGCAACTGTATTAAAATAGTTGTTCAGTACACGTGCGGAACCGTCATTGGAAGGAGTTCCGACTGTCAACCCTCACCTTCGGCTGCGCCTCGGCTCGAGGAGACATTTGTCAGAACTCCTTGCAATGACAGCCTTTCCGCACTTGTAATGAAATATACTATTTCAGAGCAGTGGAAGATGATCGGTTAAGACAGCGATCTCCAAATCAAATCAAAAATATTTATTTTATATTAGGGATACAAAGTATTCGCTTAATGAATGTGATTTTTTCCCAGTCATCGCCTTTAGGTGCCCGTTTGGGCTAGATGTTGAGCTGAGAGAAAAAAGGCGGCGGAAAAAAACTCCCAGCAGCACTCTTTTTAAAAAAAGTACATATATATTTCAGATAACAGTATGGCTATAGGTCTATAATGGGCACACCTGACAGCTGATCGTATGAGACACTATAAACTATAAACCGCGTCTCCGATGCAGAGGTTTTCAGTTCGACTTCGGCCGGTTTTATGTAAGGACCGCGGACCCGTGGTTTCACTGGCATTGGGTGGGATTATTAGCATGAAGTGAAATCTATACAAGATTTCATAGGTTCTGATTGCAATTCAAAAATGTATTGCATATTTATGTATAAATAAATTAATTATTTACTTATTCGACAAATAAAAATAAATTGATTGATTGACATTTTACCCTCCGATGTATGACCGCGATACGAGCAGCGATGGTCGAGTTGTAAGGACCGCAGTCTCGGACGCGGGAGATGACACGTTCATATACTCGGCTCGCACCTCTGACGATATAAATTAGTAATGTGCGCATTTTCATCCCTGCTCCACGGTGATGGAAAATATTGTGATATTTAATTGATTACGATGTTTTCTATCGCCGTGCATGCCAGAAAGAAACTCATAATTTCTCGAAGGTATGACGTCCACCAATCCACACTAGGCCAGCGTGGTGGACTATGACCTAAATCCTTCTTACATGTTAGAGGAGAACTGTGCCAAGCAGTGGGACATAAAAATGGTAAAAAAAATGTAACCGATGTCATCTTTCAGAAACAGGAACATTTATTCATTTTGAATTGCTTTTCTGCCAAATTTCTAGCTTGTAGTACAAAAAGGGCTTTCATGTAAAGGAGTGGGTTCTCACAAGTTTGTCCTTACGAAGGCCTTTTTAATCCGGCCTTTTCGCAAAATGCGTTTTTAGTGAATGTCTAAAATTTTGTCTTTGTACCTACGTCGAGCTCCTTTCGAAATTTCGTGATGAGTGAGTGAGTCACCTTTCAATTTCATATATTATTATTTAGATAGTAGATCTACACAATTCCTATGGAATTGTTATCTTGAGGTCACAAGACAATAACATTAACATTCTAGCTTACCCTCAACTATTCGAGCATGGTTATACAAGTAAATCAAATAGGATTACTCCCATTTAGGGTTACCAACTCTTTTTACAAGAATTAAAGTATATTTAGGTCTGAGAAGGAAAATAAACAGTATTTTACAAAAATGAACAGTATTTAAATTTTTAAACATATTTTTAGTGTCTCGCTTAATCTTAACTTATCAATTTAGTCATTTTTAAAAGCTTCATAAGCCTTACCACAAACAAAACTATAATTAAAATAAATAAGGAGCTCATTTTTTATTTAATTATTTGAAGCTAATATTAGGTAGTATTTGACAGATTCGTTCTGAAACGCTCGATTGTGACTGCGCTGCACTAACTTTGTGTTCATCGGAGATGTTGATACTGAAAACAGTATTTTATATACTTTATTTTTGTCCAACAGTTAAAAGAATAATGTAGTGAAAAACAGTATAATACTGTTCTTAACAGTATGGTTGGTAACCCTACTCCCATTGTAGGCAACCGTCCAACTTCCTAAGCATTCGTAAACTTATACTACGTCATTTACAGAACTGCCTTGGCCTCATTTCGCTTGTGGCGCAATGGCACGTCGGATTGCCAATCAAGGGTCCTGGGTTTGATTTCTAAGCGAGGCAGAAATTGAAATGATGAATTTCAATTTTAAAAACGTCATGTAGTGCTATGAGTGTGTGGCATGAGTTGATATTATTAAAAGAATTTTCACCAAACGTACGCATAAAATAAATTCAGAATAAAACATCGATTTTTTATCATAATTTAATGGAATAAAATGGCAGTGACATACGAATAGACAGATAGACATACATGACGACTAAGGATTTCTATTCGGTATGGAACCTTCATCATAGTAAATGTTAAAATATTAAAAGCAACATACGAGTTTTTTCAAAGACCAATAAATGTTGAACCGTAATAATAAATTAAATTCGCTGAATATTTTTCACCGTCCAGTTTTTCCCGGTAATCCCCACCAATTGGTTCTAACAGAAGATAAGCCCATTACGTATGTTCGTGCCTGTTTTATTTCCGATAAAAAGTCAAGATTAGAGTTAGAAATAACACATCTATTCTCATATTAGCTTCTTAATTAATGTTAAGAAATACTTTAGGAAATTTGTGCATAATAAGTACTTCATATTAAGTTTATTGTCTGGTTTTAAGTTGGATTATAAAAGGTTATTAATGAGCTACTAGGGACTTCAATTAATTGGTTTAGTTTCTCGAGTACAAATAAAAAAAAAATATAAACCCTTTATTGCCTTTAATAAAAGTTTTTTTGACTTAAGTATTAAAATAAACTACCTACACTTAGGAATATCTAAAAATTCTCACATAGAACCCCCTCCCAACACCAAAAAAGGCTACTTTCCAGCCCCAACTATCAACAAAAAAATCAGTAGAAATGTTGCGACATGAAAGAAGAAGAAACAAGCAAAAACACTTTCGGCCCCATAAACGGCCACAAAACGGCCCATACTATCGAAGTGAAAGAATATGAATATGACATCACCGTCCGCTAACCAAACAGTCCAAATTCTATGGGAAAAGCAAGTGATTTGCAATTTTGACGGTTAAAATTGTGGTTGTTTTTTTTCTTGTTATTTTAAAAGAATTCTGATAAAAATATTAAAAACATTATTGGATGAAATAAAAAAATAACTAAAATTTTCCTATTTAATTTTCATATATTTCCGTATTTCCTAAAGATTATTATTAATATTAAAAAGACTACGTCACGTTTAAACTCGTAGTAGGCATATTCCCTATTGGTAACTCCCCCGTCACGTTTAAAGTAGGCCACATAGCGAAGTGAAATACCGACAGTTACAGGAAAGAAGTTGCGGTTTTGTAAGGATTTTTTACTTTATTTTGCAGTCATGGCTTCAGTTTCAATTCAATGGACGGAAGCCTTGAAAAGAAACTTTCTGCAATGTGTTGAGCAAATACCATGTTGTAAATTAGAACACGCCAGAACGTTTTTTCTTTTTTGTTTCATTGTCCTTATTTTACGTTTTGGACCTTACTGCTGGAGCTGTGAAATGTTGATACGCGATCTTTTTTAAATATAGGGCTTCAAAATCACAATTATAGTGTTTCGTTCAGCAATCGTATATTTTATAAGGTAGAAACGTTCAATTAAGGTTAAAAGTGGAGTCTTATGGTCTTTTCACGTGCACGCTTTAAGCAATCTTATTTGTGTTCTTAGCTTGTGTGACGTGCTCATGGATGAAGGTCATATCCGTGACCAACCAGTTGATGCAACAGTGTTTTAAAAATGATATATGCCAATTCTGAACCTTACTTTGTATGTCTCTTAAAATGTCAAAAATTTATTTTATTAATCTTTTGACAGTCTAATAAAGTCAGTTTTTAAGACAGGGCTTTCCTTACGAGCCGAATATCCGAAAACAACTAGCTTGAATTGTAATTACCACCCATAAAATTAATAGAATCAGGTGTTACTTTGCAGAACTCCATTGTTATAAAGTTAGGTAAAAACTACTTTGCAACAATCCGCAATCAGAACGTATGATGGTGTATACTTTTTTCATGCAATAGCACCTCCCTCCCTACGTTCTCGTCAACGTCTGATTGCGGATTGTTGCAAAGTAGTTTTTACCTATCTTTATAATGACCACCCACTCTACTTTTTTCAACCATAACTAATGTTGTATAACCCACATTGTTAGTGCAAAAACTTCATTGTATTATAGTAGGCTAGTATCTCATTTTGACGTGACAACGTCTAATAAATTGAAAGCGCTGCGCAAAAGTATGACTCATTATAATGTTACGCTCATTGTAACGTTACGCATGTAACGTTACGTAGAAGCTTGAGCATTCGGCTTGCACCGTTTGTCGACTGTTTATGAAGTGAAGTGAAAAGTTTAAGTGGTTTTCATTGTTTTGTCATGACGTTCCTTGTCACGTTAAAGTAACGTTCGTGAACTGACTTTATAGACAAACAATTTTTTTTCACTTGACTGGAATAGCAGACGAACGAGCATACCACGTAGTGTTAAGTGGTCGCTGCAGTCCATGTCCATTTACATACAATCTTAAGCAAGCAAAGGTCAGTTTTGTCTGAAGTCGTATGGAACTCCATACGACTTAAGAAAAAACGATAAAATACTGCATACAATGTAGTATAACTATACTGCTACTCCAGCTGCTGCTACTTACCCCATGTAAATACGTGTTTCCACCGAAAAAAAATCCAATTGCTTCACGGCTGAAATGGGTGCAGCGGTGGTACTACGGTCAAATCTTCAAGTTGGTGTTATAGTATCTTGTTACAATTTTTTATGTCCCACTGCTGGGGCACAGGTCTCCTCTTAACAATTGAGTTGGATTTAGATGGCCTAAATGGACTATGGAGTCCACCACGCTGGCTAAGTGCGGATTGGTGGACGTCATGCTTTCGAGAAATTATGAATTTGTCTCAGGCATGCACGGCGATGGCCAACATCGTAATCAATTAAATATCACGATATTTTCCGTCACCATGGAGCAGCGATAAATGCGCACATTACTTTCTTCGTCAGAGGTGCACGTCAAAGATTTGAACCCGAGATCGGTCGCGTCAAAGACCGCGGTTTTCTACCACTTGGCCATCGCTGCTCATTGAGCGATAGTACTACCCAGGTCAAATCTTCAAGTTTGGTGTTATAATAAGTATTTGAATACAAAATATTCTTGTTTCATGACACCTACCTAAACTATCATTTAGCCCGAAAGACAGTTTTAGTTGCAAGTAATAGTCGCAATGCGCGAGAATTTCCTGCTGAGAGGATTAAGTCTAAAGTTTCCAGGCGCGCCTTGCCTAATTGTGCAATGCAGGAATAGTGGAAGCAGGAACCATTGGAGCTTTAATATTTGATGAATTCGTTATGGTATAGCGCGAGCTTGTTGTGAATATATATTATATTATATAAATTGTAATTTGTAACGCATATTATCTGTGTTATTAGGAAATACCTACTAATCTCATACATATATAAAATCAGCTAAATCAGTGAAATCGACAAAATTTAGTATACGGCCTCGGAATTTCGATGCGAAAAATCGAATCGGGAATAATCGGGATATCAAATGCAGTAAATCCATACAAATCTGTGGACCTACCACATACAAACAGTTTTCGGTTGGCTTTATAGATACCGTGAAATAATTGACGATCAGTTAGTGAACATTGGTACTGAATAAAATTAAAATATTTTGAATTTCAAATTTATTTTTTTATAAATGAACCGAACAAAAAGGCAGACGGGCCGCGTGTTGTTAAGCGATCACCGTCGCCTATGGACACGGACAAGCTCAGGGGAGCCACCCGAGCATTGCCGGCTTTGGACGAGGGCTTTTTTACAGCTTTCTTGAAGAACCCCATAGTCCACTGGAAATACCTCAGCTGGAAGGTTGTCCAATAACCTACAAGTCTGTGGTAAAAAGGAGAGTAAAAATTTGAATTTTTTAAGAATATACAGATACTCTTCTACGACCTAGCATCCGATTTTTATTTTATCCTGAAAAGAACTTCCTAATTGGCAATTACATGAATAAATCTCACACAAAACCTGCAGATTCTATATCAGCTTTATCTCGCGGAATTCCCACGGTTATTCCAAATAGCTCACCGGAATAAATATTAAAAATTTAAGCAGATATTACCCCGGCTTACGATGGTTCAAGATGGAAATTTTCGTAATTTTATGCCGATAGAATTTCAGATGTTGCTACAATACGGTTATGGAGTTCAACGGATACTTTACGTTTATTTAAGTCTTCACAGATGTAAAATAAAAAACATTGAAAACATAACATAGTGGAGTTATTATGATGATCTTAGATATTATGATGAAACAAGCAAATATTTTTATTATTTAATTCCTCATTAACAGCCTCCTTGGCGTAGTGGGTGATGAGCTGACTGCGAAGCGTGAGGTCGTGGGTTCGATTCCCACCCAGGACAAACATTTGTGTAATTAACATGACTATTTGTTCTGTGTCTGGGTGTTAATTTATCAATTTAAGTATGTATTTAGAATTGTATAAGTATGTTTATCAGCTTTCTGATTACTATAGCTCTGATTAGTTTGGAATCACATGGCGATGTATGAATTGTCAAAATATATTTATTTATTATTATTATTTATTCTCTGATAAGTTACCACTATTTGGTAGCTAATATAAAATAATTCTTAGCAACAATACAATTAAAATATTGTACCCTGGAATAGATACCTTTCGAATAGCTCCGTGTGAATCAATGGCTACCAATGGACTGCCATTCAAGGGTCTTTGATTCAATTCCCGGCGAAGCTGAAAATGGATTGTTGAATCTCAATTTAGGTCCTTGGTATGGTCTGTTTGTGTTAGAAGCTATAGCATATACAGGTACTGAACCACGCCCACACTGTGTCTGTGTAGAGTTATTTAATATCATATATTTTTTATATATACTAGTCAAAGTCATAATAAATCTATGTTAAATATTATAACGTCTTCGTATACGATGTTCCGTTCAAAGAGCTTAAGAAGAAAGTGAGAGAGTGAGAACAAAATTTAAAAAAATACTGCTCTGTCAAGTTCGTGCAAGTTTATAGATCGAAGTATTTTTTTGTCACTTTTCACTAGGTTGTAAAGGTTCCGACCGTCCGGTGTGGTTGGCGCGGCGCCAGAAGCTTTACAATACTGGATTGTGATTGGTTTGGTCAGCCCTTTCCATGTATAGTTTGCTAATTTGGTCATGGCACAAAAATAATCAAAATGCACTAAACCACGCTTGAAAAGAAGGATAATTGTCAATTTATTTTTTATACATTATTATCATTGCTTTTTAAATCAATATTAATTCAGTCAATTGACTATACATGCAAATTAAGAATATTAACTAAAATTTATTTTATTATTAAATTGGATATTGTTGGCGCAATGGTTACCTTACTGGATTGCCAATTGAGAGGTCCCGGGTTCGATTCCCGGCGAAACAGAAATTTGAATGATGAGTTTAAATTTCTGTTCTCGGTCTGGGTGTTTATGTTCTTGTCTTTGTATGTGTCCATGGTACCCACAACACAGGGTATTAATTACCTTACTGTGGGGCTATGAGTGTGTAACGTGTAAAAAATTGTATACGAAAAGGGTATAAATTGAGCATATTAACTTTAAAACTTGTAATACTATACACACATTATAATCAAACCTTGAAACATGATAAACGATGTCCCTAATCACCTGACAAGCGGCTTCACAAAGTTCCGGTGAGGCGCAGGTAATTAGATTAGTTCGCAAGTTTCGGAAAAGACGGCGACTGACCAGCAGTGGTCAGGATAGCCCACGATACAATATAAATTATGTGATCTATGGATGCAGAAACTTTAGATTTCTACAACCTGTGGCTTATGTTTTAAATAATTATTGCAAACAATATGTTATATTATTTGACTCCTACCATATTGAAGTTATTGCACAAATAAAAATATTAAAGTACTAGTTTTCCGTCAGTGGCTTCGCCCGCGTGGACCCGTTTTAAAGGTTCCCGTAAGATAAAAACCATCCTATGTCCTTTCCCAAGGTCCACTCTATCTATGTTCCAAATATCGTTAAAATTGGTTCAGTAGTTTAAGCGGGAAAGCGTAGCAGACAGACGAACAGACAGACAGAGTTACTTTCGAATTTTTTATTTTTTATTTGAATTGAGTAGCAGACGAGTATGTATGGCCTACATGTGTGTTGTGTTAAGTGGTCACTGCAGCCCATGGACATCTACATACAATCTCAAGCAAGCATAGGTAAGTCTTGTCTGAGGTCGTATGCAGTTGCGCTGCTACTCCGGAGGCTGATGGTCATCTCATGTAAGTGTGGCCGGCAACTGCACCTTTCCACCGAAACACAATAGAGTTGGTTCACGGTAGAAGTGGGTACAGCGGTGGTACTTCCCCGGACGAAACATAATAGTTCTACCACCTACATGATATCTCAACTCTTAATTTATTTTAAACTAGTGAGCCAGCCCGGCTCCGTTGGGGTGATTTGAGTTATTTATTTAAACTTTACGCCATACAAAAGTATTGGACAGAAGGCGGACTTAATGCTCAAAGCATTCTCTACCAGTCAACCTTAAGGTAGTGGGAGATCGATGAAGGCGGTGACAAACGGGAAAAAATTTTAATAAAGCAGCTGTAACGAGTGAAAGAAGAGTGATAGCGAACGTAATAGATACTAATGTAAAAAAAATGTATTTAATATTATTACATATATAAAGTTCAATAATTAAATGATACATAAAATATAAACATAAATATAATACATACAATAAATATATATATAAATAGATAATTATATAAATACATATTATATAATACATATTGTATTATATATATTATAGAGTTAGTATGATTACAATAACAGAATACGGAAATAGAAATACAGAACCATAAAATCAAACCAAGAATGATGATAAACGTCGTCCCTAATCATCTGACAACAGCGGCTTTAGCAAGTTCTGGTGAGGCGCAGTTAATTAGATTAGTTTGTAAGTTTCGGGATGACGGCGACTGACCGACAGCGGTCAGGATTTTAGCCCACCACACTGGCTTAGATATTACAGCATTAAGCAGTAGTTTTAATTTTATATAGCTTTTTATATAAGATATACGATTATAATATAATAGTAGATTTTTAAAAAAAATATAAGAATTATAAATGTCAGGTACAGTAATAGTAGTTTAGTTTAGTTTAGTTTTTTTTTTTTACTAGATAGTAATAGTAGTTTCATGTTTTTATATTCGACAATGACAGCACTTCATACAAATTTTTAATACCACCATAATGTTCGATAACTTTACTATAGAGTTATGTATCCACAAAAAGAAAGATCAGAACAGGGTCGAAAATATGCTGAAAAATTCACATATCGATTGTCGGATTTAAGAGTAGACCTACTGGTAATTTGATTAGTTCGTAAGTTTCGGGGTAACGCCGACTGACCGATAGCTGTCAGAACTTTAGCCCACGACATCGGCACGATACAAAGAGCGCCTTTCTAGACATTGGCTAGTAGAAATAACAGCATTAAGTAATAACTTTATATTTTTCATGTCACATGTAATGAAACATAACGCTTCGCTCGGGCAGTCACCTCTCGCCCTCGTCAGAAATCGTCTTGTTTCACCCCTTGCCACACAATATACTATATATAGCTTGTTGCCTTTTGTATGTATTGTCTTTTAACACGTATAACATATCTATAGATTGAAATTTTGTATTATAAGAATTACACGAACTGTTTAAGAAGGTATTACGTGTGTATTTTCTTCTAGATGGAGGTACATAAAACAGGTCTTTGCAACGTGAATTAAATCGGGGCCATCTCAGATTAATGTTACTTTATAGGTAAGGAAAGTCAACATAATTATTTATTAACTTAAACAAAAACATTTGGTCACTCTCGAATCGTCTTTCTGTTAGTGTTGAGGTATCTTTGATAGTGTTAAATCTAAATCTCACATGTTTATTGAATAATTGTTTGGTGTCATTAATGGCACCAATCAACATGCTTCAATTTCGGCGCGCGAATTTGGTTTCTATAATTAATTAATATAGGTAATTACAATTATTCTAAGGTTTATCCTGATGTTAAACTATCTACTTTGATACTTTATTATCCTCAGTTAACTTTATTATCACGAAATTGGACGTTATGTAAAGTCTCCTTCAAGGAATCGGAAAAGTTCGCCATCTTTATACTGAGAAAGTTCACCGAGATAGCGTCAAAGAGCCCGAGGTATTATCGAGCTTCTTTTCTGGAATTCCTCGAAGGACGCCACTGAAATAGAACACGGTACGGTCTTTATAACGACGAAATGTTGAAATATACCTACTACATTAAATGATTTAAAGGATTTTAGCTATTTACTTACCTAATTGGATAACAATAGAATAGTTTGGGATATTTAAGCAAACTATTGTTAATTAAATAAGATTAGAAGGTTCCGGAGAGGATTCGAGGTGTGAAATTTCTTGCATAAACCACATACTGGGATCTGTACTTTGAATCGGTTTTAAGCCTATAATTATTCTATCATTGCTTGGTATAGAGTAGTATAGACCAAATAGATGTAGACCTAGAATCTCTTGATTATGCGCTGTGGAATTGCTTAATATACCTGCTATATTATTTACAAACATAAAGATTTAAGTATTTTTTGCTATAGCTTATATTTATCATTAAGAATGACAAATGAGTGTATACAATATTGTTATGTTCACTTGTATATTTTATTTTGTCATGCCCTATCAGTGTCGTGTAAACAATGGTTAATCCACTTGTAAGACCTATTGTAACCCAAAAAGTTTGTGGTAATAAATAAATAAATACCAAAAATTACTAATATGATGTATAAAAACTACTGATATTCACTATCCTTGATCCTTGAATGAATATTAGATTATCTTCTTTAAAATTACGAGTATATTACGGTAGTTAACTTTACTATCATGACTTTGCACGTGTCTCTTCCAGGAATTGGAAAAGTTCGTCATCTTTATTCTGAGAAAATTCAGCGAGATAGCATAAAAGAACCCGAGGTTTTATCGGGCTTCTTTTCTGGAAAACCTTGAAGGACGCCATTGGAATAGAACATGGTTTAGTCTTTATAACGACGGAATGTTGGAACACCTACTCTCTGCTTTTTATCAAAGCTTTTCTCGGAATTTAACTTACTACTACGACAATTATTTTTCAGCCCCATTCAATCATACGATTGTAAAGCTTATAAGACCGCTGTATTTACGGATTTGCTTTGCTTTCGACTTCTATTGACATAAACGCCGATAGGTATTAGTTATTGAAAAAAGATTTATCTCAAACTAGAAATTTATCGTGAAATCTGAACAAAAAACAATGAGGTTGATAGATGCTACTTGAGAAGTTTGAAGAAGCTGATTGTGAAAAAAGCACAAAAGATAAAAGTTAAGAAACGAATGGCAATGTAAATCTATATAATAATAATAATACCTTTAAACGAGCAATTCTTGTATATACGTAAATAAGAATTTTATTAAATTTAGTACCCTGCTATCCGGGGTGATAAATCGATCCAGCCAGGTTTTATTTTTTTAAATGTTAAATAATAAAAAAATATCCAACGTTCAAAGAAATGACAATGTCGATATGAAAGGGCTCTATAAAAATTTCGTTCATTGAATTAAAGCTTCCTTGGCTGATTGATTACGTTGGCTGACTGCGGAACTAGGGACTCGGGTTCAAAGCTCAATCAAAATATTGCGTTAATTTTTTATTTCTTATAAAAAATGTTTTTATGGAAGCTATGATATATGGTATGATGGCGTCGCGTTGTTAAGTAACACCAAGCAAATTAGTGTTTCGTTTGAAATTAAACCAAAAAAATAAATTGTGTTTATCCGAGCAACGCTCTGTCGTGCAGGTACTAAATACTTAAATTTGCAGTTTCTGTATCTGAGCGCAATGAAGAAATTCAATAATATTGAAGAGACAATCTGATACAAATACATATGATGTAAATGTACATTTTTAAATTTGTGTTTTAATTTTTTTGTCTTTTTAATATTTTCATACCTTATGAAAGTAAATATGCCGGACTAAATTTAAATGAACAACCTCCGTAAATTTACATAAGCGCTGAAAGTTTAACCCACCTACTAACATTGTGACAGAGATACTAAAGTTATCCGACTTTAAATTTGGAATCGAATAAAATTGTTTCCACTCGGAATAATAGTTTGTGGGTCAAATGGCAAGTATGAATGGCGCCTATAATTCGATTGTCAGCTCGAACAATTGGGAGATAAATTCAGCTTTACGTTGCCAGGACGTAATATCGCTTACATTTAATGCTGTAGATGTTGGAAATAAGTTTGAATTGGCAATTATTTAAGGTTCAATATGATTTTTATTAAAATTTAATAAATGATTGTTCTGTAGTTGTGCCAATATGTAGAAGCCAATTCATTGGTAATTGGCTATATAGTTAGGAGGACTCACAACCGATTTGGAAGATAAGGCAAAAGAAGTACAGGCCGCCTTCTAACCTGCGTCCTTAGACAAAGTAACATCGCTTCGTAGCGAAACGATATCTAAATTCGTCATCGTCTTCGAGATATCGAAAACAATTTCCTAGCCAATGTAACACTAATGTCGCGATCGTTGTGTCGAATTGTTTATTCGATAAAAAACTGAAATATTGGCTATGGTATCGAAAATTTAGCTGTCAGTGTAAGTCAAGAAGTGTCAAATCAGATCAAACCCGCGAACTTTTTTGTTGTTTTAAAAGGTTTTCATGTTAAGATTAAGTGAGTGTTGCGTATAATCGTTTTCAGATTATAGTAAAAACAATATTTTGAAAGTGGTAAGTGAAAAGAGTGTTAAGTATTACTTTAAGATGGCCTTCAAAACTTAATGCTATTTAAAATAGATTCAGTTTTATGTGACGGATGTTCAAACGATGATGGAATGATCTTTATTTTAATTTTTAGTGATAAAACATCGAATCAAGAGTGCGAGCAAGTCCCGAACAATTGTCTACGCAATTTGAGTATATGTATGTAATGGAAACGTAAGTAAATCAAAGTTTTATTTATGAGCATGTAATGTAAACAATGATGCGAACTCAACAATGAAACACTTATATTGAAATTTGTTTGTTTATGTTACAGTCATTGTGACCTGGCGAGGCCCCTTGCTGGATCACAAGGTCGGGTAAGATCAGACCGAATATGGACTGAACTGCCATGCAATCTACAACGCCTATAACAGAGAATAAATACGGATACGAGAAATAATAACTCAGTGTCAAAAATCAGCTGAATGAAATCCGGCCATATTGTTTCGATAACTACAGCGTTTTACCATTCGTTTCGTCATCTTTTTTGGCGATCGCGATCGAAGCGAAGGCGAACGCTTAAAGTGCTGCTTGTCTACGCATTTATATGGGATAAACACTAAAACGATTCGTTACTTTTATGTTTTCGTTACGAATTATAACATTGTCTACCAACTTGCGATAACGATGTCGATTGACCACGTGATTTAACGCGGCTTATGTCAATCCCATACATTTTAGTATTTTCTAACTTCGTTATCGTTTTTAAATTGTTACTTTGTCTAAGCCCCCTGGTGGGCTAACAACTTGAAGAACATACCAGGAAAATACTGGATTCAGAGTGCTATAACCGAATGGAGTGGCGAATATTACATGCACTTTGACGCAGTTCAAGTTTATAATGGTACTCGTATTATTTCGTGTAGTCTGGCTATAAACTTAAAAATCACATTAGATCGCATCTCTATATATAAAAATGAATCCCTATTTTCCTTGGTCACTGCATCACGCGTGAACGGCTGGACAGATTTCGCTAATTCTTTTTGTGCTGTGTTTGTTATTGTCAGGAGAACGTTCTTATGAAAGAAAAATAAGAAAATTAAATCATAAATCATAAATTTGTTCATAAGTTTGATCATAAGTTTGGCAAATTGTGATATTTACGTTGCGACGCTACGCGACGTTTGTAGTGGATCTATTAAACGTAACAAGTCTCACTTATCTAACAAATACCACATACTACCTGCTTGCATTATTCTATACTACCAAAATCATTACCCGCATCGGAGCAGCTCGGTGAAATAAGATCCAGACTTCCCATATAATCAGGAACAGTAATCCCCAATAATCAGAAGCAGTCCAAATCGACAACGATCCAAGATTGACTGACAGGCTAGAACCGCTTAGCTTGCAACACATTTCTCGCTGCTAAGCGAGACATAGGCTCGCTCTGCGTGTTCTACCGACTTTACTATGGTGAGTGCTCCGAGGAACTTTTCAAAATGATGCCTACGTCACCATTTCAGTCCGCTTTGCACGCTCATTTTTACCAAGGACGTGTAAGTTATGGGACAACCTTCCAGCTGAAGCATTTCCAGTGGACTATGACAAGGGGTTCTACAAGAAAGCTGTAAAAAAGCTGTCCGATCCTCCGGCAATGCTCGGGTGGCTCCCCTGGAGTTGCCAGTGTCCATAGGCGACGGTGATCGCTTAACACCACGCGGCCCGTCTCCCTTTTTGTTCGGTTTATTTATAAAAAAACGACCCGTGCCCAGCAATAGTACTTCTTCCAATCTTAAAGTATGCAGGTTTTGATCCTGAATCATTCACTCGCTCAGAGTTTTTTGCTTCCATCGTTTCTACCATTATTGTGCATTCACTAAAATGCCTCTTTCAAGTGGGCTGAAGTGGCTGTGCATGACGCCTACTTAACATAAAAGCTTTGAACCTCTTGTTCAAACTGTGTTTAAGTGGGCATCAAAACGCAAAATTAAAATTTTAAAAGCTTTTTACTTACTTGCAATGTATGTTTCTTCAGATGTTATTTTGCAACTCAACTTTGAAGCAGATCTCTAAGACCGATTGAATTAAAACTTCACGCTTTCGTTCAATTTGGATGGCAATGAAATTATTGTTACGAATTAGAAGCGCGCATGGTCCGGCGGCGAGCATAGAACGTAAGCGATCTATGCAGCTAAGCCAAACGGGCGCGGTCAGGTGTGAGATGGGTGACCGCTAGTGACAAAAATTTCATGCGCGTTTCCTTGCTTTGGAGGGCACGTTAAGCTGTCGTTCCCGTTTGTTATCGATAGATAATAGTCGTTAAACCTAGTCGGAGGCCTTGAGGGCGGTTTGAAAACATCCGATAACGGATTAGCTACTAACCCGCGTCTCCACCAATCCGCATTGGAGCAGCTTGGTGGAGTAAGCTCCAGGCCTCCCAATAATGAGGAGTGACCCGTGCCCAGCAGTGGGACGCAAAAAGGGTTGCAGCCACACACTATTACATTTTAGAATTATAAAGCAGAATCTTTCAATGTAAGTTCACTGGACTTACAATGATAATATTGTGACTCGTAAGAATATAAATTCATTTAAGAAAAAGCATAAATGGATTGTGTTACAAAATGATTTGAGATACCTCGATTTATTTTGAAATGAAAATATATTTCATTTTATCTGAATAAAAGCTAAGATAGCTCCACAAAATAAAATACTTATTTTGAAAAGAAATTCTATTTCTATTTATTTCAACCTCAATAACTTAGAATGTCTCTAAAAGAGATTAACAAAACATGGTGTGGTATTTGAAGAGATTACAAGGACGATCAAATAATATAATTCAGAGGCAAAACTTTTCTCAGAATATTGAATTTATGATACTACCAGCTGTGCCCCGCGGTTTCACCCGCGTTAGAAAGGATCATTAGCACGAAGTGAATATACTGCGCAAATTCGTTCCTTATTTTATTTAAAATTACCTACAGCATTGCGTATGAAGTCCTCGATCCATTATTACCAATAAAATGCTGTAAGTAACCGCCGTGGTGCACCGCCGCCGGCGCCGTGTCGCTGTAATGTTTTTTTTTCAACCTTTTTTATGTCCCACTGCAGGGCACAGGTCTCCTTCTGACAAGTGAGAGGGATTTAGGCCATAGTCCACCACGTTGGCCAAGTGCGGATTGGTGGACGACATGCTATCGAGAAATTATGAATTTCTCTCAGGCATGCACGGTGATGGAGAACATCGTAATTAATTAAATATCACGATATTTTCCATCACCGTGGAGCAGCACATTACACATTTCTTTGTCAGAGGTGCGCGCCGAGGATTTAAGCCCGGGATCGGTCGCGTCAAAGACCGCGGTTTTTTACCACTCGGCCATCGCTGCTCTAACATAATGAGTACTGTACTCTGTTAATTAATAAAAGTGAAAGTCCCGTCAAACTCGGTCAAGCCGTTTCAGAAATTAGCTGGAACAAACAGTCAGACAGATAGACAGACAGACAAAATAAAAGAAGCCTGAGTTACTCCTTATTACATCCGCTACCTGCAAGTGAAAGTCCCTTCAAAATCGGTCCAGCCGTTTCAGAGATTAGCCGAAATAAACAGACAGACAGACAGAAAAACAGAATGAAAGTAGCCTAAGTTACTCCTTATTACATCAGCTACCTGTCAGTGAAATTGTCGTCAAAATCGGTCCAGCCATTTTAATGATTAGCTGGAACAAACAGACAGACAGACAAAAATTGTAAAAAATGCTATTTTGGTATATGTACCATATAAACATTCATATGAATGTAGTAAAAAGCGGTTATTTTAATATTACAAACAGACACTCCAATTTTATTTATTTGTATAGATATATAGATTGAAAAACTGTGTGTAAGAATTAAATCGCTGAAACAAAAGACTATATAGTTCGTTAAATAGTATTTAGTTCTCGTTGGTTTTTGTCCCGAACAATACTTTATCACGCGCTCTCTTCGCTTTACGATGTCTTTAAGCGGGTAATAAAGACGTTTATTGGACAATTAACATAAGGAACGATGTTAAATTGAGCAGTATTAAATCAAGAAAAGTTTTAGCTGGCCCACTGCTGGGCACGGGTCTCTCCCCATTATTGGGGAGGCCTGGACTCCACCACGCGGTTCCAATGCGGGTTGGTGGAGATGCGGGTTGGGGGTCCCCCGCAGTGCTGACTTCCACGTAGTGACCCCTGGGCAACGCCGTGTCTGACCACCGTAACGGAGTGGCAGACCGGCGGCAAACGAGCGCTGTGCGTATTTGTGATCTTGAGGGCAAATACGAGTCTTTGTGTGTCGACGATGTCGAAACCCTTGCGGGATGCCTCCGGGCGTTTCGCCAAACCAAAAGGCCCTTCTCAGGGCCAACCAAAAGGCCCTTCTCAGGGCCAACCAAAAGGTCCTTCTCAGGACCAACCTAAAGGTCCTTCTCAGGACCAACCAAAAGGCCCTTCTCAGGGCCAACCAAAAGGCCCTTCTCAGGGCCCCCGAGACGCTTCGGTGTCGGAGGCAAGCCGCGCAACATCTGCGGCTAGCCTATATAGTGCGGCAGCTGACTTCTCGGACACCGACGTATCCATCTCGGACGCGGCGGCGTCCGGAAGCAGTCTTAAGCGGTCGTACTTGACACGCAAGTCCGAGGGTTCCTCGGGCTCGACGTCCAGCAAGGCGAAGAAGAAGACCAGGAAGAACTGCTCTTCTTCTTCTTCCGCGACTGAGGTGGAGGCTGTTCGCCTGGAGCTGTGCTCCTCGCGCCAGCTTGACCTGACAAGGAGGGCGCAGGTCCAGGCGGACTTTGAGGAGAGGGTCGCTGCCAAGGAGCAACAGACGCGCACCGCTCGGCTCAAAGCCGGATACGGGTCGGCTGTCCTTAAATTTGACAGCCTTTCCGTGGCGGAGCTGGAGCGCGTAGCGAAAGAGGACAAGGAGGAGATCTGTGAGGTCGCCTCCAAGTCCTCAAACTTAAAGGGGACCTTTCAGAAGGCCCTGAAATGCCGCGCGGCTAGCCTGCACGGCATCGTCCTGGAGCTGTTGCAGCGTACTGCAACAGACGAGACGCGGCAGCTGCAGGCGAGGGTGGACAGCCTGCAAGCGGAGGTCAGCCAGCTGCATACAAAGCTGGCTGAAGCCACGGCCTCACCCGCCAAGGCCCCAACGGCAGAGTCCCTCCCCTACTCCAACCTTGAGGATATCATCCGCAAGGTTGTCATGGAGGAGAGGGCCTTCACCCGAGCCTGCTTTGCGGGCATAGAGGACCGGCTCCTGCCGGAGAAACGTCTTTGTCCACCGCTTGCGGCGGACAGGACCTCCGGCGGGCCACCTCAGGCCCCGAAGGCGTCCAAGGGCAAGGGAGTGGGCAAGACCACGAAAGCGGCACAACCCGTCCCTAGCGCAAGCGCGGTGCCTAGCTCTGAGGACGCCCTCCTTCCCTCTTCCACTCCGTCCAACACGCCTTGGACGGAGGTGGTGAGGAGAAGAAAGGGTAAGGGCAAGACAGGAGTGGGGAAAGAAAAGGGCAAGGGCAAGGCACAGGAGAAAAAAGCGGCCTCCTCCTCCAAGCCCATGCCAGCGCCCTCCAAAGCAGTAAGGGCCCCAGCCGGCGTCAAGAAATTGACTCCTCCTAAAACCGCGGCTGTCACCGTGACCATCGTCCCGGAGGCCGCGGAGAGGGGAGAGACGTACGAGTCCGTTTTAAAGCGGGCTCGCGCTCATGCCGATCCTACGAAGCTGGGGATCGGCAGAGTGACGTGTCGCCGGACAGTAACTGGGGCTCGAATATTCGAGTTCCCGGGGGCCAAGGGAGCGGAAAATACTGACCTCTTCGCAGCCAAGCTGCGAGAGGGCATCGCGGACGTGGCGAAGGTCACAAGGCCCACAAAGTCCGCCACCTTGGAGGTGACCGACCTGGACGACTCGGTCACCAAGGAGGAGGTCGTGGTGGCCATAGCAGCGGCTGGAGGCTGCTCGACTGAAGCAGTACGTAGCCGGGATATTAGGCCCGGCCGCGGCGGACTGGGCACCATTCGTCTAGAGTGCCCAGTGACAGCGGCAAAGGCCGTCCTGGCCAAGGGGCGGCTGCTCGTCGGCCTCAGTTCGGCGTCGGTCCGAGCACTTGAAGATCAGCCTCTGCGCTGCTTCAAGTGCTTCGGAATCGGACACACGCGAACCACGTGTCCCTCCCAAGAGGAGAGGAAGGACGCGTGCTACCGCTGTGGAAAGCAGGGGCACCTGGCGTCATCTTGCCAGGCCGCCAAGCCACACTGCGTGGTGTGCGCGGCCAGTGGCCGCCCTGCGGACCACGTGATGGCTGGGAGGAAATGCAGGCCTCCCACCACAAAGGGAAAGCAGCAGGTCGCAAGGCAACCTGCTGCTATAGCCGCCCCCACTGCTGGCCCAGCAACGGTGGCCGATGAGGGGGGTACGATGTCCGAGTAATGCAGTCCGGACATCGTATCCTTCAGGCGAACACCAACCACTGCAGAGCGGCCCAGGATCTGCTCATGCAATCCATGGCCGAGTGGTTGGTTGACGTGGCGGTAGTTGCCGAGCCGTACTCGGTCCCTGGCTACTGGCTGGGCGACAGGGATGGCTTGGTGGCGATTGTGGCGCGGTCTTCCACAGACTCCCCTCCTCTCTCACTACTAGAGAGAGGACCGGGATATGTGGCCGCCGCGTGGGGAGATCTGGCCCTCGTCGGGGTCTACTTCTCCCCTAATCGCCCTCTCCAGGACTTCGAGGATTTCCTCGAAGTCCTGGCCGCCGTTGTCGGCAGGGCAGCGCCACACCAGGTCTGCGTCTTGGGGGACCTGAACGCCAAGTCGGTGGCGTGGGGAAACCCGGCCACCGACGCGCGTGGGCGGGCAGTGGAGCTGTGGGCGGCGTCCTCCGGACTCTCCCTCCTGAATAGGGGGAGAGTCCAAACATGCGTGCGGCAGCAGGGTGGGTCCATCGTGGACCTGACCTTCGCCACCCATCTGCTGGCCGCGCGCGTGCGGAACTGGCGGGTGGACATGGCGGAGACCATCTCGGACCACAGGTATGTGCGGTTCGAGATCTCCGCCCAAAGTCCACGGGGGAACGCCAGACCATCCGGCCGATCCCCCTTCCCGCGGTGGGCCCTCACCCGCCTGGAACGGGAGGCCGCAGAGGAAGCGGCCTTCGTCCAGGACTGGTTGTCGCCACCAGTCGACGTACTGGACGTGGACGCGGCGGCGGCCCAATTGGGAGAGTCCCTGGCCGAGGTGTGCAACTCCAGCATGCCTCGGTCATGCCGCCCGCCTCCCCGACGCGCCGTGTACTGGTGGTCGAGGGAGCTGCAGCGGCTCCGTGT
Source organism: Pyrgus malvae (assembly GCA_911387765.1). NCBI lineage: Eukaryota > Metazoa > Arthropoda > Insecta > Lepidoptera > Hesperiidae > Pyrgus > Pyrgus malvae. The sequence continues at coordinate 26,126,081 of OU426950.1, read as the reverse complement.
TGCCTGCACGGCGGCGCGGCGGAAGCTCGCACGGGCTCGACGGCGGCGCCATAGGGACGGGGACGAGGAGGCCCGCCTGCGGGACGCCCTCACAGAGGTGAAGACGGCCCTCAAGGCGGCAATTGCGGAGGCTAAGGACTCGGCGAGGGCCGAGTTGCTGGCGGGTCTCGACGCCGACCCATTCGGGAGACCATACAAGGCGGCGCGGAATAAACTGCGCCCCTCTGGTCCCCCGGTGGCCGAGACCCTCGAGCCGTCGTCGCTGGACGAGGTGGTGCGGTCCCTGTTTCCAAGCAGGGACGTAGACTTCACCCCTCCAGCGATGAATCCTCCGCGGGGGGCGGCTCCGCCAGAGGAACAGCCGGAGGACCCTCCTCCCATTTCAGGGGCCGAGCTTGGCGCGGCGGTATTTCGCCTCCGCTCCAAGAAAACGGCCCCTGGCCCAGATGGGGTCCCGGCTAAGGTGGTCGCGATCGCGGCCTCCGTCATGCCGGGACGGTTTCGGGACCTCTTCGGCGCGTGCCTCGTGACCGGGAGGTTCCCGAGACCATGGAAGGAGGGGCAGCTGTGCCTCCTCCGCAAGGAGGGCCGTCCTGCAGACTCCCCCTCGGCATACCGGCCTATCGTTCTGCTCGATGAGGCCGGTAAGATGCTCGAGGGAATTGTGGCCGACCGCCTCAAGGCCCACTTGCGGCGTGTGGGGCCGGACCTGTCGGACGCTCAGTTCGGCTTTAGAGCTGAGCGTTCGACGGTGGACACCCTGGCCCGCCTCAAGAGCCAGGCGATGGAGGCAATTGAGGCGGGGGATGGTCTGTTGGCTGTGTCGTTTGACATAGCCAACGCTTTTAATACCATCCCCCATTCCACCATCTTGGAGGCACTCCGATTCCATGGAGTGCCTTCCTATTTGAGGCGCCTCCTGGCCAACTATTTGGTGGACCGGGAGGTGGTCCTGGTGGACAAGGCGGGCCAGGTCCGGCGATACAGCGTGGAGGCCGGCGTTCCGCAGGGGTCTGTTTTAGGACCCCTGCTTTGGAACGTCGGATACGACTGGCTCCTGCGGGGATCGCTCCTGAGAGGTACGAGTGTCATCTGTTATGCGGATGACACTCTCCTCACAGCCCGCGGGAGCTTCAGGGAGGCCGCCAGTCTGGCGTCGGCGGGCGGATCGCTGGTAGTGGACAGGATCCGCCGCCTGGGGTTGAAGACGGCGCTGCACAAGACCGTGGCCGTATACTTCCACGGTCCGCGACGGCGCCCACCGCCGGATGCCCACATCCACGTGGGGGGCGTCCGCATAGCGGTAGAGACCCAGATGAAATATCTGGGTCTCATCGTCGACAGCAGGTGGCACTTCAGCGCGCACTTTAGTGCGCTGTCGGGGCGCCTGCTGAAGGCAGCGGACGCTCTCTCGTGGCTGATGCCCAATTTGGGAGGGCCCAGCAAGCGGTGCCGGCAGCTGTACGCCGGCACACTGCGGAGCATGGCCCTGTACGGGCCCCTATTTGGGTGGACTCCCTTCGTAGAAGGGAGAACGCCGCCGCCCTTCGGGCGCCCCAGAGGGCCATCGCCCAGCGGGTGGGCAGGGCTTACCGCTCGGTGAGCTTTGCGGCTGCGTGCACCCTGGCCGGCACCCCGCCTTGGGAACTCGAGGCGGAGGTGCTTTCCAGGGTGTACGAATGGACGGCGGGGCGGAGGGCGCTTGGAGAGCGCCCGGCCCCGGAAGAGAAAGCGGCCGTCCGACAGCAGGCGCGCGATGCCGTCATTGCTCACTGGGCGGAGGACCTCGCCGCCGCTCACTTCGGCCGCCGGACGCTGGACGCCGTCGGACCGGTCCTAAGGGACTGGCTCGAACGTGCGCATGGCTTCCTCTCATTCCGCCTGGTGCAGGTACTGTCCGGACACGGTTGTTTCGGATCGTACTTGCACCGAATCGGCAGGGAGGAGGCCCCATCGTGCCACGACTGCGGCGCGGCGGAAGACACGGCGCAGCACACCCTCGAGGTGTGCCCGTCGTGGTCCGAGCTGCGCCGCAGTATGGTTGCGGTGGTCGGGCGGGATCTCTCGCTCCCCCGCGTTGTGAGCGCAATGCTGGAGAGCGAGGGGGCGTGGGCGGCGGTTGCCTCCTTCTGCGAATCCGTCATGTCGCAGAAGGAGGCAGCGGAGCGCGCGCGAGAGGAAGACCCTCTTGCGCCCGCGCTCCGGAAGCGGCGAAGGGGACGGAGGAGGCGGGCGTATGACCGCCTTCACCTTCCCGATGGTGAGCAGCGGGCGACGGATGCGGAGGCTCCTCCGCCCGCATTGCACCGCTCACCATCACTGGATACGGGGACGATCGCGCACTCTCGACCGTCCCCGTTGCCCCACCCATCATAAGGGAGGGGCGCGAAGGGCTCGCCATAAAGGCGGGGCTCGCCGGAGGGGGACTGGACGCAAAGGCTCTGCCGGATTCCCAGACCCTCTCCAAGAGGCGAAGACGGAGTGCCGCTGGGGGTTTTAGTGGGTATACCAGGGGGTATTGCCCCTGGGGAGTCCCACATACCCCTCTGCGGGAGGGGATGCGTAACGCATTTCCCCCAGCGAAACCAAAAAAAAAAAAAGATGCGGGTTAGTGAACAACTCGCTGTCGGATGTTTTCAAAACGCACATACGGCCTCCGACAAGGTTTAACGACTGTTATCATTTTATTTATTTATTTATTTATTTATTTATTGTTGTACCAACAAAGTAAACACTTAAACAGTTTTTGCAATAATAAATTATGGGTAACAAACTTAGTGTTACTTTAATAACAGGTAACAAACTACTAGTTTTAAACACATCATAAAAAAATTAATAACATTAATTAATAATATTGAAATTATCTTAATCTTACAAAATAAATTATTATACATTTTAAATTATTAATTTACTATCAATTACATTGGAATAAATTTGCTGCATTATAATTTATTTTGAAGGAAATACATATTGACATTTAATTTAAAACATAATTTCAGCTAAAAAAATACAATATAAAATAAAATAAATTACGAAAAAAAAATTATTACAATTTCATATTAATATATCTTTTAAAACAATTTACTCTGTTTGAAAAAATGTCTATTAACGGCTGTTTTTCCATGATTTTTACTCTATTCTTACAATAATTACAAGTACACACGATAATATCTACGCACTCACCATGGATACCGTTATAATTTCTCATTAGCCTGTTTAAGGGGCTAAAGTGACCCAATTTTGTTCGTGCAGGTCTTTCAAAAAATGGTTTATATTTTAGAGTCCTTGGTAATGCTCTAGGTACACAAATATTTATATTTATATATTATCATCGACAACAACCGGTACCGACGGCTTAAAGTGTCCTCCAAAGCACGGAAACGCGCATGAATTTTTTGCCACTAGCAGTCACCCATCTCAAACCCGACCGCGTCCGTTTAGCTTAGTTGCATAGATCGTTTGCGTTCTACGCTAACCTCCGTGCATGCGCGCTTCAAAAGCGCGAAAAAAGTATTTTTAAGGATTCATTCTGTTCCACGTTAATCAAGGCAGAGGCAATTACCAATTACTAGAGGCGCGCTTAGTAAATCGTGCGCAAGTGGGTGTGAGATGGGTGACCGCTTGTGGTAAATTTAATGCGCGTTTTGTCGCTTCGGAGGATTTCTCCTCGCTGACCTCTCTGACCGCTGGTATCAGTGGTCCGCTAGTGATCGACGGTTGTCGATAGATAACAGTCGCTGAACCTTGTCGAAGACGTTACGGGCGATTTAAAAACATCCGACAACGTCCTCCTTGCCCAGTAGTGAGATGAAAAAAAGTCCTGCAGCATATTCTATACAACCAACGAGAGCCAAGTGGCTAAAACAACAATAAAATGAAATAAGATATAAAATAATAACGAAGATGAATGAAGTATGATAAGTATGGAGATTATTTATAACACCACAGTTGTTACCGGAATTCAGAATATATACAAGAATCGCTCGTTTGAATGTATTTGATTAGTGATTGGTTATAGTGGTAGCTTGTAGCCAGAAGTTTACGTAATATCGTTATAGATATTATCACTAAAGGCGATTACTTCGGCGTCGATTATGTTAATAATAGAGCTGAACGTGTTGCGTTGTGTTGTACGCGATGAAAATTTGAATTTACGGGTAGTGTTATCATACGGCATTTACATAATAATAGGTTTGAGTCTTACGTTGCATATCAAATAATGTCTACAAGGATATTTCTTAATTATTTAATCTTTTTAGTATAAAGGAACTTACAGAATGTGAATTATAGGAATAGAAATTGGTAAAATTTCTCTCTGGTAATTTTTTTTTCATAAAATAGTTTAAATTTATAAAATATAAAATTAACTCTTTACATCCTCACAATAGGAGTCGTGGGTTTCTTGGGTACCGTGGACTCACGCAAAGATAGGACTACAAAGAGCCAGACCGAATCCAGGAATTGAAACTTATCATTTCAATTTCTGACTGTCTGGCTTTGGAACTCAGGACTCCTTATTGGCAGTCTGCCTGAGAAGAAGAAAATACTTTGCTTTTGGGATAGAGAAATATGAAGGATCTGCGCATTTCCGGAGGAGACCCGGGGACATTCCTCACTCCCATATTTCAGCGGAGCTTTTTAATCTTTCCAAGAAAACCAGCCAGTTTGATGCTACTAGAGACAAGAAAAAAAGGGTCTCTCTAGCTCAAAATTAAGAATATGTACTACGGTATCCCCTGCCTGATCGTTAGAAGCGTCTAAAGGGGTAGTAGGTGAATAGGAATAGGTAGTAGTAATCTTTTGTTTGTGGGATGGTACAAATCGCGCATAAACCGGCATCTCTCCTTATATGCCGATACCTCTTAAAGGTTTTCCCGTGATATCACTAAAAAGGTTCAAGAGTAAAATATCCATCAAAGAAAAAACCGCATTGCTGGAAGAATTGTGGAATCAATATAGCGAACCAACAGGTGAGTCCCAAGAGCAATAACTGAATTGTTCTGCTGAAAATTATATTACTTAGCAGTCGAGGTCGATCAAATCGCTTTAATAACTTGCCCATTGGGATTCGATTCACTTTTGCACCACTTCGTAGCAATGCTACAACGCTACGTGATCTCGTAGCACTGCACGTAGCGTAGTTTGATATAATGGACTGAGCGTTTGTACTGCTGTTCTTAACGAGAGAGAATGATAAAAAAACAATAAATACCTAGATTGCTATTTTTTATTTAGTTAGGAACCCTTAAGTAACTGCTTATAAGTCTACCCGAACTCATTTTTTATCTTTATAGTCTGTGCCTTTTCTGATTGTTCGACCAAAGTAAGTAAGTACCTTAAGTAACTACTTAAATGTGTACCCAAAATCGTGATTTATCTTTATAGTGCATGCCTTATTGGAAACATATCGAAATCATTATCAAAGTAAAAAGTACCACATAATGGCGACCCGTGTGGGGCAATGGTCACCATGCCAGACTGCCAATTATGGGGTCCCGGGTTCGATTCCCGGTGAAACAGAAATTTGAATGATGAGTTTAAATTGCTGTTCTCGGTCTGGGTGTTTGTGTTTCTGTCTTTGTATATGTCCATGGTACCCACAACACAAGGTATTAATTACCTTACTGTGGGACTATGAGTGTGTAACGTTTCAATGTAACGTAAGTTAAAGTAAGACGAAATCATTATCAAAGGAACTTCCTCTAAGAGACAGTATCTGATCGTAACCTCCAATATCGTAATTAGGTCGGCTACAATAAAACTTCGCCAATGTAAGCCAGTGGCTTGAGGAGGCAAGATAAGATCCTCCGGCGCCGTTTAGCGGAAAACTTTCGCTATTAAGATGTTTATGGTAGCAGAATTTAAACTGTTTCACCTACTGCACCGAATCCTAAAGAAATTCTGTAGGTGGAACTATTATGGTTCACCCGGGCACGTACCACCGCTGCACCCACTTCTGCCGTGAACTAATTCTATTGTGTTTCGGTGTAAAGGTGCAAATGCCGGCCACACTTACATAAGGCGACCACCAGCCTCCGGAGTAGCAGCGCAACTGCATACGACCTCAGACAAGACTTACCTATGCTTGCTTGAGATATATATATGTAGATGTCCATGAGCTGCAGTGACCACTTAACACCACGTGGTCTGCATGCTCGTCTGCTACTCCATTCAAATATAAAAATAAAAAACAAACAATTCTATTGTGCTTTGATTGATAGGTGCGTTTGCCGATCATACTTACATGCGGCGACCATTAGTTTCCAAACCTTACCTGCACATTCAGGCTTTCATTAAAATTAATATAATAATTAAAATAAATTAAAAACTTTAGTACAGTCATTCCAGGTAACTTTGAATTGACGTTTAACTTTGAACAAAGTTGGAAAAAAGATTTAACAATTTATTACATCGAAACTTTTTGATGTTTCAATAAATAACTGTATATAATAGATTGCCAAAATGTTTTTGTATCAAATGAAAATTTAAAAAATAAGCTGTTAATGCCTTAATTCTGAAAATTCCCGCCTTTTCCGTGGTGAAGTTTCTGGAAGTTTTTGAGCACTGATTTGGAATCATAAACTAGTCCACTTTGATTCATATGGCAAAACCAAGCTATTTGTTACTTTTGTACGTCAGTGTTGATGTCAGTTTTATAGATTAGGTTTTTAAATTTAATAATACCTTCTTTTTATTTTACCTAAAGCTTAAAATATTAAGGTTTTTACATTAAAAAAAATATTCAAAATTACCCAAAATTCATGATAAATTAAAATTCCAGTTTTAGGGGAAATTATGGGTAATTCTGATGTTTCTTCCGTAAATTTATTTTGTTAGAAAAAAAATAACTCAAAGGGACACTATTCATTCAATAAAATAAAGGTGTCATAAATTTAAATCTTTTTTAATTATAAAAATAATGTAAAAAATGTTCAAAGTTACCCGAATTGTACGTAACCCTTGAAATAACTGGTTACAAGTCTACCTAAATTCTTTTTAACTGTCTATATACAATGTGCTTAAGAACTAAGTATAAAATCTTCCTCAAAGAGACAGTATCTGATCTTCACTTCTAATACCTTAATTAGGAGTGCTACAATAAAACTTTGACGGTTTAATGTAAGCCAGCGGCTTGAGGAGGCAAGATAAAATCATCCGGTGCCGTTTAGACGAAACTTTCGCTATTAACAGGGTGCCCGCACATCCAGCCTCTCCGGGACTGTCCTGAGCTGTGATTAGAAATAGAGTTGCCCTCGGTGTACAGCAGGCTTATAACTTTAATCCGATTGTTTAAGTTGCACAGGGGCTTAGAAAGTGTCAGTTAAAACTTATAATGGGATTAAAATTATAGTTTATGTTTATTACGTATGTGGTGTAAAATCTTTATGATTCAATCGAAAGATTTTCACCGCTGCACCATTTTTTTTGTGAAGCATACGAGTATCTATTGTGTTTCCGTGGAGAGGTGTGGTTACCAGCCACATATACAGCGCAAATGTACACTAGTTATCTTAATATTGAATCAAGTATACCAAGAGGGCATACAGCGTCCTGCGTTTCCAGTATAACAATGCGTTTAGGGCGTTGTTGGGGCTCCCGCGACACTGCAGTGCCTCGGGGATGTTTGCAGGGGAGCGCATAGATGGCTTTCAAGCTATTATGCGTAAGCGTATGCGCCCTGTGGCAGCGGATGCGCGGGAGTACCAATGGCATCCTGTGTACTGTGGCAGACCGGTTTGACGGTCCCATAATAAAGCACTGCACCACCATGCATGTGATGCACTCAGACCGTGCTGCCAAATAATAAGACATTAATTTTAAGTAATTTCTTTTGTTTTTTTTTGTATTATACTACTAACATTAGTACATAAGTTTCAATTTACTAACACATATGGATATATGTCCGAAATAAAATTATTATTATTATTATAATATGACCCCAGAATTAATATTTATGATTATTTATTTATTTATATTTATGTGAAAACCCTAAAACTAAGGTTCACAAAGGGTAAAACCTAATGCCTATTGGTATTGTTTACCAGTCGACCCTGGGTGATGTTGAGAATGCGAGGGAGGCTTCCAAATTAAACACGCTAAAAGACACAAGATTAAAAATAATAATAATAACTGCGTTCATAATAAAATACGTACACTAATAAATATTCATATACATAAATACATAGATGTCCGAGCATATGCTCGGATATTCAGAAAACTTCAATATCGATTCAGGAAACTTCGATAGCATGATTCAGGAATACCCGTGGCGCCATCTCTTGATGAGTAGCGGAAGGTCGCTACAGACCTAAATCTCTTACTACTCTGCTTTTACAAACAGTGCATAAAAAAAGGGAAAGGAAAACATTAAGAACACAGAACGGCGGAAAATGAACATTACAGAACTTAATGGCTTACTCGGCGATCGATTTATTCAAACGACCAATAAATATTCATCTGTAATTAACTGGTGCGCCGTCGATCGCTGAATACTTTTCGCTGTCGTTTCTCGGTAACCCTTGCCGAGATTAACAAGTAAGTAGCTTCAACTCAGAAACTGAAAAGTTAGTTACGTATGTATTTTATCTGGCTATGAATACTAAGAGGTTTTTAAAATACTGATACATTATTCTTATTATACTTTATTATTTTTCAAATTTGAAGCGCGCATGGCCCGGCGGTTAGCGTAGAACGCAAACGATCTATGCAACTAAGCCAAACGGGCGCGGTCGGGAGTGAAATGGGTGACCGCTAGTGGCAAAAAAAACATGCGCGTTTCCGTGCTTCGGAGGGCACGTTAAACCTTGTCGGAAGCCTCATGGGCGGTTTAAAAACATCCGACAGCGGGTTGGCCACTAACCCGCATCTCTACCAACCCGCATTGGAGCAGCGTGGTGGAGTAAGCTCAAGGCCTCCCCAATAATGGGAAGAGACTCGTGCCCAGTAGTGGGACACAAAAAGAGTTGCGGCCATTAATTTCAAGCAAAATGCGTGACATAAAGTTCAAGTAAAATTCAATTTGATTTATCAAGAACCCATTTAACTTTCAGTCAGAAAGCTAGACAAAACCCCCTTGACGAGATTCTCAACTTTCTGAAACCATGAAAATGTGGACCGTTAATTAAATTTTAAATTTAATATTTTAATGATCTACTAACGACTGTACATTTGAAGAACCCGAATGAGTAAACAAGATGGAAGATTTTAAGCCTGACTATAAATAAATAAACGTTACACACTCATAGCCCTACAGTAAGGTAATTAATACCATGTGTCGTGGGTACTATGTACACATACAAAGACAGGAACACAAACACCCAGACCGAGAACAGAAATTTAAATTCATCATTCAAATTTCTGTTTCGCCGGGAATCGAACCCGGGACCCCTCGATTGGCAGTCCGGCATGGTAACCATTGTGCCACGCGGGTCGTCAACTATGTAGTTTGTAGCTTGTGATATTTAAAACATTTAACGTAGATGAATAAATAAATGCCACACTTAGATGAGAACATAAGAAGGAAATGTAATATCTATTGTTTACTGTGTGTGTCATGTTTAGTGTGTATGTGTAGAGTGTGATGATCATAAAACTTGTTTGATTGAAGTCAATAGTGTATGTACGAGTATAAAATCATCCATACTCCATACTATACTATTATTAATATTATAAATTTGAAAGTAACTCTGTCTGTCTGTCTGTCTGCTACTCTTTCACGCTTAAACCACTGAACCGATTTTGATGAAATTTGGCAAAAACATAGAAAGGACGTTGAGAAAGTACATAGGCTACTTTTTACCGCGGGAAAATATCTCATTCTCACGGGAAGCAAATGAAATGAATGAAATGCAAAAAAGTGTTATAAATACACTACATGTTATTACTTACTTCATTCACGTCCATTATCGTATTTTATCACGTATATCCTTTTGTTTTATTCTTATACTTTGCTTTTCCTTTATTTATTTACAAAATTATTTACTTTCTGTGTTTGTTTATTTACATTTTGACGCAGCTATCAAAATTGTCATATCTGTCTTTTATGTTTCTTATTTTTTTAATTCGTTTTATGGCATTGTATAAAAATCCTTTTAGCCGTTCAATATTAAATGAAAAGAAAAATTTTATGTTTCTTATTTCATCTCATAGATTAATAAAGCATAGTATTGTCTTTGGCCTAATCAAATTTTTTATATTAGCCCGTTAATCAATATTTTATCTATACATAAAGCTGAAGAGTTTGTTCATTCGTTCGTCTGTATGTTTGTTTGAACGCATTAATCTCAGGAACTACTGGTTCCAATTGAAAAATCTTTTTGTGTTGGATAGTCCATTTATCGGGCAAGCGTTTTTTTAAAGGCAGACGGGCCGCGTGGTTTTAAGCGATCACCGTCGCCTATGGACACGGGCAGCCCCAGGAGATCTACCCGAGGGCTTTAGGCTATATTATTATAATATCATACTATGACTTATTAGTCATAGGACTTTGGCCTTATTACCTATTACCAAAGTCCACGCGGACGAAGTCGCGGGCGGCCTCTAGTTGTGATATATTTAGATTATTAGAGACTATCTTAAGGATGTAGATTGTAAAACCTGTTCTAACTTTTAAAATCGAAAAGCTGTATAAAATCAAGAATAAAGACTCTTGCAGAGCTTGCAGTTTTCTATTCGATGCCCATGTTTGTAAAGTCGGGAAACAGCCGGGTGTTGACTCCGCCCGCATCACTCCAGAATTGTGTCAGTTGTGTTTGCATTCTTATTTATACTGATGTTTGTTCTGAATAGTGCTGAAAGTTGTAGTAAAAATATAACGAACTACGTTAAAATTTGTAAAAAAAAACAAAATAGATTTAAAATGGATTTATTTTAATGTTTTTGGTTTGAATTTCGCGTCAGCTTCATAAAATAATAATATTAACAATTGCTTACACTTTTAGCAATTTGACAACCCGTGTGGCGCAATGGTTACCCTACCGGACTGCCGATCCGAGGGTCCCAGGTTCGATTCCCGGCGAAGCAGAAATTAGAATGATGAGTTTAAAATTTCTGTGCTTGATCTGGGTGTTTGTGTTTCAGTCTTTGTGTGTGTACATGGTACCTACGACACAGTATATATCTACCTCGCTGTGGAGTTATGAGTGCGAAATGTGAAAAAATGTACACGTGCATTCCTGTAAAAGTTTACGGTACGCGATTACAAAAAACGAGCTTATACGAGGATATAATACGCTCGTCTAGTAATATATGTAGGTGGTAGAACAATTTGGTTCGCCCGGGAAAGTACCGCTGCACCCACTTCTGCCGTAAACCAATTCTGTTGTGTTTCGGTGGAAAGATGCAGTTGCCGGCCACACTTACATGAGGCGACCACCAGCCTCCGGAGTAGCAGCTCAACTGCATACGACCTTAGACAAGACTTACCTATGCTTGCTTGAGGTTGTGTGTAGATGTCCATGGGCTGCAGCGAGTACCTAACACCACGTGGCCTGCATGCTCGCCTGCTACTCCATTCAAATAAAATAAAAAAGTCTGGAACCGCTCTGAGGGCAAAACAGTATTGTTCAAGTGCCTAGTCAGCAATACGTTACGGGCTCGTAGCCACATTTAGAGCACCTAGTGACCTGCTCCGGCGGTAATCTCGTTCACGTTTCTGATTGTGCTACACTAGTATCTCGTGATGCAACAGTTGCAATGCGGCTCACACTTTTAATTAAGGAGATGAAACTACTCTCAGTCTTTCACTCATTTCATGTGATTAAAAGCATTAGTCTTTTTAGATACTGCAATAAAGTTCACTTTCTGTGAATAAATTGAAAGTCAACCATTTCAGTTCATAATTTAATTTTTACAATTGCAAGATCTTAACGCAAATACAATACAGAAAGGAGGTACCGATTTATGCTGTCTATATGTATATTCTCTTATATAAAAGAACGTAGACACGATTCGACCCGGGAGGTTTTTCCCCGCCGGTTTTTTTCTTCTCAGTGTACAAACACCCTGTGATATGGGTACCCAAATCCGACGATCAGAACCGATCCGAAATATAAATAAATAAATATTTAAATTTTTAAATGGCTCATTATAGGACAAATAAAAATAATAACAAAATAGATGTTAATATATATTTTATAATTGTGTTATAATTTAGTTTTTCTCTTTTATATTTTTATCATTGTAATAAAATAATATATATTTATAAACAACTTTTGTAAACACTCATATATGTGCAAATCAAAGTTTTTGTCTTTGATACTGTTTATGAAATTTTGTCTGTTATTATGTACATACGGAAACAAACTTGAAGGTGAATACAATCAGTACAGTAATTCAGGCACTGTTCCAGCGCCTAGTCAGCAGTACGTCACGGACTCGTAGCCACATTTAGAGCACCTAGTGACCTGCTCCGGCGGTAATCTCGTTCACGTTTCTGATTGTGCTACACTAGTATCTCGTGATGCAACAGTCGCAATGCGGCTCACACTTTTAATTAAGGAGATGAAACTACTCTCAGTCTTTTCACTCATTTCATGTGATTAAAAGCGTTAGTCTTGTTAGATACTGCAGTAAAGTTCACTTTCTATGAATTAATTGAAAGTCAACCATTTGAGTTCATAATTTAAATTTATTTCATTTTCACAATTGGCTGCAATCCTGTTAGCGTCCCACTGCTGAGCACGGGTCTCTCCCCATTATTGGGGAGGCCTTGAGCTTACTCCACCACGCTGCTCCAATGCGGGTAGGTGGAGATGCGGGTTAGTGGCCACCCCACTGTCGGATGTTTTCAAACAGCCCATAAGGTCTCCGACAAGATTTGACGACTTTAATCTATCGACAACAACTGGGACCGACGGTTTAACGTGCCCTCCGAAGCACGGAAACGCACATAAAATTTTTAGCAGTAGCGGTCAACTATCTCACATCTGACCGCGTCCGTTCGGCTTAGCTGCATAGATCGCTTGCGTTCTACGCACGCCGCCGAGCCATGCACGCTTCATCATCATTATCTGTGGTGCTACAGCCTGTTATGAGCCTTGGCCTGGTTAAGAACATCTCTCCAGACATGTATATATCTCACTTTTTGCTTCCATCCTCGGACACCTATCGCTTTTAGGTCTTGCTCGACTCCGTGTTGCCACCGTAGTTTAGGTCTTCCACGATTTCTGCGACTATCAGGTTTTCCTTCTAGGAGACGCTTAGGAGTTCTGGTTCCGCTCATACGTTCAACGTGGCCTAGCCAGCTGAGGCGTCCAATTTTAATAGTTTTTAAAATGTTCGGCTCAGAAATGTCATATATCTCGTGATTGTATCTAATCCGCCAACATTCGCCATCCAAAACAGCACCAAAGATACGTCTTAGGATCTTTTCAAATACTAATAGGTCGATTTCGTTTTTTTGCGTGCTTCATAGCATTTCTAATTAAGGAGACGGAACTATTTACAGTTTTTTTGCTCGCTCATTTCATCTGATTAAAAGCGCTACCCTTGTTAGATAGGTTTAAATACATTGCAATGAGATCCTCTTTAAAATTCAAGTCAAGGTCTTGGTCTACTTTCAATTCATACTCTTATCTTTAGATTTATTCATTTTGATTAGGTATTTGTTCCAGAATCGTGTACATGCTAACCGGCGCGCATGGCCCGGCGGTTAGCGTAGAACGCAAACGATCTATGCAACTAACAGGCGCGGTCGGGTGAGATGGGTGACCGCTAGTGGCAAAAAAATATTCATGCGCGCATATGAGCAGCGTGGTGGAATAAGTTCCAAGCCACCCCAATAATGGGCAGAGACTCGTGCCCAGCAGTGGGACGCAAAAATGGTTGCAGCCAAGGCAAACATAATATTATGCTCGTAGATTTGAGGTTAATGTATTTAATTGCTGAACAAAATGTAGACACAATGCTATTTTAAGAACTTTGCCTTTTGTTTTACTTAAATTACTTAGCTTAGATTAAAACAAAATGTAGTTAGTAAATGAATCGAAAATTATTATCAATATGCATGCAACAATGTTCCTATTTTAAGTCTCATGTCATGTGATTACTCCTCCGAAATCACTCAACTGATTATTACGGTTTTGATGGGTAAATTCAGTAAGCTAATATTGCCATCTAAGTAATAAAGTAATATTCTTCTCGCACAGTTAGAGAAAATATGCATAGTATAATAATATGTAATTATAACTCTTAAAATTAAAATGAAATATATTGAAGTTTTATTACATCAGCAGTCAATAAGATAGAGTGCTCGTTTCTATACAACGTGAGGATGAAAGCCACGAAAACCAAAGTCAAATTACTGAAATATAATTTTAGAAAAAAAAAAGTTTAAAATTTTAATTACTGAAAATAATTTCGAGCAAAGTATTTTTAATTTCGGAGCATTTCAACCATTTTCAGCTTTATATTCATGACACTGAAATGTAACACGGAAATGCGATGGCATACTGTTGCGATAATCGCGTCAATAAATGCCCGCCAGTGACACTATTCGCAATAAACTGTACTGTTCTGATTTGTTGTTTCGGTTTATGTGTCGATATCTACAATTACTTAATATTAAAATTTAAAATTAAAATTAAAAAAATTTGATTTTAACTATCTAATTTATGTATCTGTATATACTTATTTCGTGTCCATGCTACTTGCTATAAAAATAATGTAAAAGTAGGCTCTTTTTTATTCTAATGGAATAGCAGACGAACATGCAGATCGGCAGCCTCAAGCGAGCCTAAGTCTTGTCTATGGTCGTATACTACTACTTGATAGCTGTCGGTTGTCAGATGTAAGTCTGGCCAGCAACTGCACCTAAATGCTAAATTGCACCTGTTCCATCGAAACAATAGAATTGCTTCACGAAAGATGTGGTCGCAGCGATGATACGTCCCCAGTCAAACCATTAAAGGTCTAACATGTACAAAACTTTGTTTAATTTTTAGAAAGTAACCCTGAATTGTGTAGGGTGTACTCCTGGTTATACCAGAAGTTATACAACATTTGCCGGAATGCGCCGCAATATGTAACCCCAAAAGCACAAAAAAATCAACTGAATGTTAAAGTAAGTATAGTTTATAGAACACATTATTTTTAAGCAAGTTTAATGGAATGATGTTGCATAACTCGCTCTTGGCCAGCGTGGTACACAAAAAATATTTTAAATTGACGTAGAATGAATATTAAAATCTCAAAGAAAAGTTTAATGTGACGTAACAATACCGAAAAAAAATGATTTTTGTACATATCATTGGTTAACTTATATTTAAGAGTGTTATTATATTTTCTACGAATATTTCGCAGAGGAACAAAAATCGTATAATAGAGGAAGAGTTATCATTCAGGGTTATGTGTGCCCCAAAAATATTTCAGGCCCTGCGAAACGTTCCACTGACTACGAGGATAGTTCATCAATTCGATTCGGTTCATCAATTAGAATCATAGGATATTTGCAACATGTAGGTATGTATGTATGTATTTATGTATGTATTTATATATGTATATATGTACAGTTATGTATGTTAGTACGTTTATCTATATAAATATTTATGTAGGTATGTCTATGTATATTTAATTTTTTTATCTATGTGCACCTCACCCACACGCTACCTTACCGACTTCTCCTCTACCCTAAGGTAGTCTGGAAGAGATCGCTAGAAGCGATAAGACCGCCTTTTGTCCACTAGAATTAAAATGTATAAATTGGTATGTGTTGATTTTACTGTTATGTACGGTGTACAATAAAGCATATTATTTGTATTTGTATTTGTATAGTTTGTTCCAGTCTCTGGGGACGATACAGCGACCCGCTACTGCAGAACGTATAGTCAATAGCTTGTCTTTCTTTATTGGAACACGTTGTTCTAAAAACATACGAAATAAGAAAGCCAAAAGGTTCAGGTTGCTAGCTGAACTTTTAATCCACATCCATATTTGTTTTGTAGTTGTAACTTTATATTACAATAATACACTAATTTTCGGCCCGCGGCTTCACTCACGTGGCATACACGTTTTTCCGCATAAAGATTAGATATTTTCACAGGGTAAAAAGTAGTATATGTTAGAAAGAAGAACAAACAAATATCCATATACGATTAACTTGCAAACGAGCGATGGTTATGTAGCTATTTTTGATATTCACATTTATGTACCTTAAACTTTTTGCCTTTCTTTTCTTACCTGGAATTCTTACTCGACCAAAAAATTCAAGAAATATATGCCAGAATAAAATAACAAGTTTTCGTTTTCTTACGGATGCTTGGTGAGTATTTAATCAAGTACTTTTGTCGAAAGCTCGGGCGAAGAGATGGATTCATCGGCTAATACATATTTGGCGTTATCAATGGATTGCATGTCGTTCCTTTGTTTTTATTATTCGATCTCGTGTCAGCTCTATTCTGTAATTCGGGGATTTTTTAATTCAAGTAGGAAAAGTTTATCAGCCTCACTCAGCATTTAATATTGCTCGAATATGTCTTTCCATTTAGCATTCCCAAGGCTGCCAGACTCCATAAACTGCTAGCCAAATCTCCACCGACAGAACTGGGACTATTAAAGAAACCAGACGGTACCTACACGATTACGGAGGAAGAAACTTTGGAGCTGCTATCAAAAACACACTTCCCCGGATCGTACCTAACGACGCAAGGATGTGATATTGCCTTGCCGATGTGCCCGCAGGGAAGACCGAGGAGTGAAGTCTGGAAAACGGCGGCACAAATTTTCAGACCCGGCAAAGTAAGATGGGCTTTAAGCACTTTTAAGCCATTTAAATCAGCTGGGGATGATGGAATCTTCCCAGCCCTGCTTCAGCAGGGTGGAGAGGTTCTAATACCCATTCTGGTAAAAATTTTCAGGGCAAGCTATGCCTGGGGAAAAATACCAGAACCTTGGACTAGGGTTGTTGTTACATACATACCCAAAACGGGTAAGAGGGACTTTTCGCAGCCAAAGTCCTTCAGACCCATTAGTCTTACTTCATTCGTATTAAAAACGATGGAGAAAATCTTAGATCAGCACTTAAGAGACGTTACGCTGGTGGAGCGCCCTCTGCAGAGCAACCAGCATGCTTACCAGAGGGGAAAATCCACAGAAACAGCTTTGGTATCTCTCACCGATGCCCTGGAAAGGTCCCTAGAGGACAAGCAGATCGCCCTATGTGCTTTTCTAGATATCGAGGGAGCGTTTGACTTCAACTATTGTCAATGGTTTGATGGCCAAAGGCGTCGAGAATGCCTCTGTTGCGTGGATCAAGTCAATGCTCTCGGCCAGGGTTATACAATTAACCCTTCATGGACACAAATATGAACAAAGAACTACCCGAGGCTGCCCACAGGGAGGGGTCCTGTCTCCCCTCTTGTGGTCCCTAACGGTAGATCAGCTACTGAAGATTCTCAACAAGAAACGCTTTGATGTGCAAGGATATGCCGACGACCTTGTCATTGTGGTCAGAGGTTTCTGTCAAGACACTTTGTCATCGAGACTCCAGGAAGCGCTAAACATTGTCTCTGACTGGTGTAGGAATAACCAACTATCAGTCAATCCAGACAAAACAGTAATAGTCCCATTCACAAGGAGGAGGCTCTTAGATAAACTAAGGCCCCCACGTCTAAAATGGGTCATGACGTAGGATGTGGAGTTTACGGTGAAAGGCCCAAAACGAGGCTTAGCATACACCTAGGAGCCCACGCCACAGTCTTTCAGGCGGAGGTGTTCGCCATTATACAGTGCGCAGAGCTAAACCTTGAAAGACGATACGTCAACAGAAACATCTTTATCTTTTCGGACAGCCAGGCAGCACTCTTGGCCATCAGTTCGTACACTGTAAATTCGAAACTGGTCAGGAACTGCATAGAGCGACTCAACGCACTGGATGCGAGAAACAGAGTCTTTTTGATATGGGTTCCAGGACACTCATCCATACAAGGAAACGAGGAAGCTGATGTACTGGCACGTGAGGGTGCAAAAGGGACTCAGCTTGGTCCTGAACCATTCTGTGGTATTTCCAAAACGACCATCCGACAAAAAATTCTCACTCAGTGCAGGGAGGAGGCGATGAGGGACTGGACTGAAGGACCAGGGCACAGCCACTCCAAAGCTCTGATACGAGGATATGATCGGAGTTATGCTGAAGAGCTATTAAAGCTCAACAGAAAGAATATCCGCACGGTAACCAGAGTCCTTACTGGACACTGTAAGCTCGGAAGACATATGTCGCTTTTAGGACTAAGTCCAACCGACACGTGCAGATACTGTGGGGAGGAGAGCGAGACACCACGCCACCTCCTTTTAAATTGTGGTGCGCTAAACCACAAGCGTAGCATTCATCTTGGGAGGCACGTGTTGCTGCCAGATGAAGCCAAACAAATCACCGTCCATAAAATCCTAGCCTTTATCAAGGCTATCGGGTTGGACGGTGATCTGTAATCTGGCTACGGGTACAAACAATCTTTATAGGTTGAATTACCCTGGGCTGATATAGCCCGAGCCCATTATTCAAATAAAAAAAATAAAAAAAAATTGCTCGAATAAATGAAAACTTCTCTTCTACACATTAAAAGAAACAATTTTTGAGCAAACAAAAGTTGAAAGCTTTTCGTGAAAAGCAATCAGCAATCATAGTGGTATAAAATGTTAGAGAAATGTTGTGACGTCCGTTCTGATTTACAACAATAATCCGATTATAGGGCTGGAACTGTCTGGCTAATAAACGGGACCTGACAGGATTAGCAATCTGCTACGTCAATAAAACTTCCCAACATAGAATTTAATTAATGACCCGTCAGGAGTTTTCGTTTGTGTTTGTGAAATCCAGCTGTAATATGTTCCAAGCATTACTGGATGATTGAATTACATTTGCTGTTCAAGACGTGACTAGACAAAAGTAAGACAAGAGTGTGTAAACTGTGTGAACGAGCCTTGATAAGATGTCCCACTGCGGACACAGTTCTTCTCTTGTTGGAGAGTTAAGACCTAAAACTCTCCAAACTCTGTCTCTTAAATATAAGTTAACCAATGATACATACAAAAATCTTTTTTTTTTCGGTTTTGTTACGTCACTTTTAACCTTTCTTTGAGATTTTAATATTCATTCTACGTCGATTTTAAATATTTTTTGATAGAGCTTAACAATCAATAATACATTTTATTTATCAATCTTCGACACAAAATTTTCTTCTTGAAGTATTATGATTTTGTTTAAGGACAATACAAAACACTATGAGTATAATCGTTTAGTTACATAATACAGTGAAAAAAATATTATAGTTCTCGTTATTCGAAGAATAGTAGCCACAATTTTGAAGGCGGCAATCGATTGGCTGCAACCCTTTTTGCGTCCCACTGCTGGGCACGGGTCTCTCCCCATTATTGGGGAGGCCTGGAGCTTACTCCACTACGCTGCTCCAATGCGGGTTGGTGGAGATGCGGGTTAGTGGCCAACCCGCTGTCGGATGTTTTCAAACCGCCTTAACGTCGTACGGTAACGGCTTAACGTGCCCTCCGAAGCACGGAAACGCGCATGAAATTTTTGCCACTAGCGGTCACCCATCCCACACCCGACCGCTCCCGTTTGGCTTAGCTGCATAGACCGCTTGCGTTCTACGCTAGCCGCCGAGCCACGCGCGCTTCAACAATCGATTAGCAACGATTAAAAGATACGATGCGAGTGAGATGAATGTAGAAATCACAGAGCTATTAACATCGTTTTGCGGATGAGCGACGACAGTAATTGTTGGGCCGGATACAGGATGTATTGCCTCATAGTGGGTAATGAGCCCACTAGACAGAGTCTTTGTCATTCTTAACTAAAGCACCTTTGTTACGTGGAAGCTCGCACAAATCTTGACCCGTCAACTTCAGTCACGCGAATGTCTTCACTTGAGTAGGCATCTTCATCTTCAGAGCTAGAGAGAAAAACATTTTTATTATTTGAAGTTTGTTGACGTAATATAAAGGAATTGTTTTCTAGTAGGACGACCCGCGTGACGTAATGGTTACAATGCCGGACTGCCGTTCGGAGCGTCCGGGTTCGATTCCCGGCGAAAGAGAAATTCTGTTCTCGGTCTGGGTGTTTGTGTTTCTATCTTCGTCTGTGTCCATGGCACCCACGATATAACTACCCTACTGTGGGACTATGAGTGTGAAACGTTATTTATTTATTTATTTTATTAGTGGGTTTTGGTTGGATTTCTATTTTGCGAACAAAATATTTTACTGTGTAGCTAAACGTCAGCATGGAGCATCCAGTTCGATTACTGCAATCATAATGAAATCTCTGGTGAGGTCACGAATTATAGTTCTACGAAGGAAATGTTTTCGCTAGAGTACAGTATATCGTGCTTGCGCGGTTCTTAAAGGCTGCTTTAAGACTCTCAGGAAAAGTAATATTATCTTGGGAAGGTTTTATCCACCTGGTTGGAGGGCGGCCTTCATGCCACTAATCCTGCCTAACGCGGGTGAAACCGCGGGGCACAGTTGGTATTGGACAAAATGATTTCTCTATAAAGATGTAGGACGATTTTTATTTTTTTATTTTTTTCAACCTTTTTTTATGTCCCACTGCTGGGCACATGTCTCTTCTCACAAGTGAGAGGGATTTAGGCCATAGTCCACCACGCTGGCCAAGTGCGGATTGGTGGACGTCATGCTTTCGAGAAATTATAAATTTCTCTCAGGCATGCACGGCGATGGAGGACATCGTAATCAATTACATATCACGATATTTTCCATCACCTTGGAGCAGCGATAAATGCGCACATTACAAATTTCTTTGTCAGAGGTGCGCGCCGAGGATTTGAACCCGGGATCGGTCGCGTCAAAGACCGCGGCTTTTTACCACTCGGCCATCGCTGCTCACGACGTACACGACTGTAGGACGATACTCATATGTAAAATAAATAAAATTGCGTCAATGTAGTAAATAATGATTGTAATAACCTGACCTGCAATAAAATGGTTT
The DNA here is from genome assembly GCA_911387765.1 of Pyrgus malvae. NCBI lineage: Eukaryota > Metazoa > Arthropoda > Insecta > Lepidoptera > Hesperiidae > Pyrgus > Pyrgus malvae. The sequence goes on along the minus strand of OU426950.1, from coordinate 26,105,125 downwards.
GGTGAGCTTCCGCGTAAAATATAAATACTGAATATTAATTACCTATATACCTAAATACTAACACTAAACAATGCCTGACAGTTTTTTTTGTGAATATTTTAGTGAACCCATTGTACCAGAAAATTTATTTAAAACAGAACTGGAGTTTTTTTCCGCCCGCTTTTTTCTCCTAGCCCATATAAGCCTTAGCGCACCCAAAGCGGATGACGGTCAGCTGATGGCCGTACAACAGTAACAAACATCAAGTGTTTATTATTACCCAGGATGTTAATAAACTATTTCATTTCAAACTATTTCATTTCAATTTTAAAGCGTTCATCAAGTTTAGTACCTACTTTAAAAATATTCGGTGTCATGGAAAAATTGTTTACTTACATAATTTTCGTTACATTCGCAGAGTCTCGGTTTGTGAAGGTATGAAGTCTAATCACACAGTCAAGTGTTTTCTCATTATTGCTAAAATTAACTAAATAGCCCTTAATTAAAAGACTAAAGTCACTTTTACTTTTACAACATACGGCATCTTAAGCCCTAATAGACTTTAAACAAATACTATAATCTTCAGCACCCTCATTAAATAAAACGACAATGGTTACAATAATGTTCATAGTTCCCGACGTTAAGCGAGGAAGTGGGTCGAGACAAGTGAACCATGTAAGAATATCTAGACGAACTCTGAGAAAAGCTTAAGATAACGGAGAAATTATATAAAATTAAGTATGGAAGTGAATTTTTTATATTGGGTGTTATATTTTGTTATCTTCAATTGTTGTGATAGTGAATAAGATTGATCTCTAGATAAATTTATCCGAAAATAAAATCAAGTACTTTTATGTCAGTCATCACAGAACAGTAACGATGAAATCCGAAGACGAGTGGAGGTTACCCACATAGCTCTCAAAATCTGCAAGCTCAAGTAGCAAAGGGCAGGCCATGTTGTAAGGAGGACTGACAATTGATGGGGAAGAAAGGTCCTCGAACAGCGACCACGTCTCAGCAAAAGGAGCACAGGTCGCCCTCCAACCAGGTGGACTGCCGACCTGAACAAGACAGCGGGAAACCGCAAAAGGCCTGGGACTGGATGGAGTGGAGAACGTTTATGTCCAGCAGTGGATTTTAAAAGGCCATGTATGTAAGTGATCACAGATGCAAAGAAATCGTTTTAAACCATAGTTGGAAATTTAAATAATATTTTATGAAACCAATTCTAAGATTCATTTTTGCATAGCTCTAATACCTTTAAACGAGCAATTCTTGTATATATCTAAATATATTTTTTGAATCTCGGAAACGGCTCCTAAGATTTTGATGAAATTTAGTACACTGGTTGCGGGGATGATAAATCGATCCACAAATTTTTATTGATAGGAATTGTCGTTTTATTTAATGTTTATGCAGTTAAATATAAAATTACTCTTACTGACATCTATTGGAAAATATTAATAGTATTGTGGCGTAGCAAGCAGTCAAATGTTGACAGTCAATCCGCCCTTCAAACAAATGACAATGTCGATATGAAAGACCTCTATAAAAATTTCGTCAACGGAATTAAAGCTTTCTTGGTCGAATGGTTACGAAAACTGACTACGGAGGTAGACCCGAGACCCGGGTTCAAATATTAAGTGGGCAAGTTGCATTTTTTATTTTATGTGACAATTTTTTTAAATTGGGAGCTAGGTATTTCAAAAGGATTTGTAAAATAACACTAAGTCAATGAATGTTTTGCTTAAAAATAAACCAAGAAAATAAATTGTTTTTATCCGAGCAACGCTCGGGCGTCCAGGTACTTTTTTATATATACGACGTAGTCAAAGTCATAAAAAATCTTTGCATATTTGTGAGAATCACTGTTCAACACAATTCAGTACATTAACAGTTATGCGTACTGAATCTCAATGCATAGTTCAACAATACCTGAACGTGCTTAACATAGCATATCTAAGACTGTTCAAAATGATTCAATATTCTGCGAATATCGTTGAAGCTTAACCGTATTAAACGTTGTAGCAAACTGTAGGTACCGTACCGTACTGTTAAGTAATACGATTCAATTCGTTTGCGTTTACGCCAATAACATTATTATTCAGAGCTGGCTCCTCTGCGAACTGAATTATATGAAATCCACCAGGTTAATAGATTACAGCGCAGTATTGCGTCCCGCTCTGTGTCCTCGCAGGGAGGGACAGAAAGCTCTGCATTTGATTGCTGCAAACAGCAGACCACAAACTATTATTTCATTTATGTAACTGCAAACTGCATTGAAATTCGCTAATTCTCTCAGTTACAGTACATCGTTGGACGTCGCCGTCCCTATATGCGCATAGTAACGGACGCTAGAGCTCTATAGTTGAATACTACATTTTTTTTCTGGCCACTTATTTTTTTCGTCTCACTGATAGTCACGGGTGTCTCCTCACTATTGAAGAGACCTGGAGCTAATTCCTACATGCAGCTCCGATGCGGGTTTCCAATGAAAATATTCGTTGAACGCGCCGTCCCGCTCTATATGCGCATAGTAACGGACGCTAGAGCTTTATATTTGAATACATTTTTTTCTGGCCAAATTGTTTTCGTCTCACTGATAGTCACGAGTGTCTCCCCACTATTGATGCGGGTTTCCAATGCAAATATTATTCAGAGCTGGCTCCTCTGCAAACTGCATTATATCTTTATATTATATGGAATTCAGTAAATCTCTTATTTTCAGTGCAATATTCCGTCCCGCGCTGTATCCATACAAAGACGGACGGAAAGCGCTGCAGCTGATTACTGCGAATAAGATCCAACTTATTTAAATTTGTAAAATGAAAAACTCAAAGGACTAGGTGTCATATTATTTGTATAGAAGCAATCTGCATTATATGGAATTCACCAAGTCTCTAACATACAGTGCATAAGGGCGCCGTCCCAATCTGTGTCTGCACAGTGTCAGACGTAGAGCTGTTTACTGCAAATGGGACCTCATTGATTTCTATCCACAAAGTGTAAACATTCCTGCTCTGCATTCGCACAGTGACGGGCGCTAGTAAGCTGTTAACACTAGGGCACTAGCTTTTATTTAATTTGCTTAGTTGCAAATTGCATTATATGAAATTAACTAAGTTCTCTCTTATTTACATCACTGCAGTGTATGACAGTGACTGACAAAAAGCTCTGCAGTAATTATTCCAAATGATACGAGCATTTCACAAATTTCAGACTGCGTACTGTAAACACTGAAATATTAGCTATGATTTCATTAGAGCAAATCAAGCTTTGATATGATTACAATGACATTTTCATTTCACCCTTTATTTATTGGTAATGGGATATCAGCAGGTATGTGTAATTTCAACTTTGCTCAATTTTAACGTTACCTTTGTTTTATATTTTTTTTTAATTAATTTTATTGTAATTTAATGATTGACTTTTATTATTAATTATGTATTATTATTGTTGTTGTTTTAATTTGATTATGTTGATTGAAATGTTTATATTTTTGTAATTTAATTTAACTTGAATTTAATTTTGATTTAATGTGACTCTATTTGTAGGAATATATTTTGACATTTGTTTTTTTCTTTACTTTTTAATTTTTAAATAATGAAATTGACTTGTTAAAATTGATTATTTCGAATGTATGTACTTGATTTATTATTCAAATTCAATTCAATTAACGCATTAGGCAAGATCCTGTTATGTTAGTTGATAAGTTTTAATAAATAAATCCTCTATAATAATTGCTTTACTTATCATTAGTCAGACAAACTTAATGGATAAATATCGAGGAAGCTAAAATACAAATATTTAATGGAATCAAAGAGATTATAATTTAGGGCGAAAAAGGATCAGTAAAATTTAACGTATGAATAATTGAAAACAGAGGTAAAAGGCACAAGTAGGGTCGTTATATCTGCTCCGTCGGGAAATGAAGCGGAGAAATATTTTATTTGAGCGGGAATTTTTCCCTTGCTGAGTAAGTTGAAAATGAATGACTTTATTAGATAAATGGTTTTATGTCCATTTTAGGGATTCACTTTTAAAATACATAACTTCAAAGTTTAAGTGTGATGTACATAAAATATGGCCTTGTGCGAAGGCGCATTATCGTGGTGCAAAATCCAAGAATTTTCTTTCCACAAATCTGGCCTTTTTCGTAATTCTCTCAAATTCGAAATGAAGTTATTTTCACAGAAATTATTCGTCTATAGTTTTGGCGGGGTCAAAAGTTCAAACACAGTTTGTTTAATAAAACATTTAATTCGCTTTTATTTTCCACTACAACACTGAAATCATCAATATTTTAGTAATTATTTATTAAAATTTCTGCTTGATAATACAATATCCAAAAATTTGCGTTCCAATCCTTTATTTCAGTCATTCGAATATCGAATTCATTCGCATTACTTTTTAAATACATAACTTTTTAAATCAGACAATTCTTCTATAAATATAGACCAAACAAAAATACTTTTATCGTAATGAATTACAAGTAATTGCATTTTATCATATTATAGATACATTAAAGTTAGTCTTACAATACTACCTAGATTTGATTCAATAATCAATGTTGTCGTATAAAATCGGAATGACCGAATTTATAAAAAAACTGTGTTCTGGTTCACACCAGTTCACACATTCTGTATATAAAGAAAATAGTAATTATAAGTATATGTATAGATATATACTTTTAAATACCATTTTGTTCATCATTATTTTCAATTTGCATTTATATTTTCTCGTAAAAACTAAAATTCAAATTGGTGCGCCAATAATTGCCAAGTCAACAATATAACATCAGCATAGCTAAATATGAAAGCAATGCCATTGACTTTGTTGTACCAATAATTAGTATACACTTAAGAGATTTTATGATAGAACTGAATACGCTATTTACTTAAACCTACAGATTTTATTTACAAATAAAAAAGTGGCCAAGTGCGAGTCGGACTCGCCCATGAAGAGTTCCGTAGTAGCAAGCATTATTATTTTTTGTCAGCAAAATTAACTTTGTTTTTCATAGTGTTTGTATGAACAACAAAGTTATATTTGCGGTTTTTAAAAATTTACTATATCTCAAAAACTGCATACTATATCTCGTTCAAACCAAATTTCGTTGAAAGTTTTTATTGAGATCTACAACATATATTTTTGATAGATTTTTCACTTTCTTACTTTAAAAGTTAGAGGGGGGGGGGGGGGGTACCAATATTTTACCACGTTGGAAGTGTTTACCTTTCAAACGATTAATTTTGAGAGAAAATGATTGTAGGAACCTCAATGTCATTTTAAAAGACCTATCTATAGACACCCTACACGAATAGGTTTGATGAAAAAAAATTTTTTTGTTTGAGTTCCATGTCTCCAAGACCCCCCTTTTTAATATATTTTTATTTCATTTTTGTATAAAAATCGTAAAGCGGTTTAGAGATTACATCTACCTATCAAGTGCGAACTTTGAAGTCCTAATAGTTTTGGAATGAAGTGGCTGTGACAATACGAACGGACAGACAGACAGACAGACATGCCGAATCTATAAGGGTTCCGTTTTATAAGTTCCGTATTAAAAATATTATTTAACAAAAAAAAATTAATGACATTAAATACTACATTTATTAATGCCGAGCATGTAAAAATATAATATGTAAGTATGAAGATTATATAATGGAAGTAAGCAAGCAAGCGGTAACATACAATATCGGTTACGATGATGCAGTACGCTTACAGTATTCTAGTACATAATGTTGAACTCCATATTATTATACATCCTTATTTTATTCAGTTCGAATATAATTCGAAATTCGATTATTTCGAAATATTAAATTTAAAGAATAATGATCCGCGACAAAAACCGCTTTGTATTGACACAAAGTAACTACTCGTAACTATTACTAATGTTGTATTGATGAAAAATTTGTGACAATAAATAATTCCTGATCATTATCACTGATATAAATATGTATCAGACATAACATAGAAGTTAGAAAAAAGGGGTTTTAATGAAGAATATCGGAAAAATATTTTGGGATCGAAAAGCACGTGAAAATTAAATTCGCAGTACTGATGTATTTTTTGCCTATTCAAAATATTTTTTTGTGAGCTCGAAACGGTAACCCTATACTTATGAGTGAGATATTTACCTACTAAACTTATAAAACTGAACCTATAAAACTGAACTTATAAAACTTATGTTTTAGAAATGGATCAAGCGGAGTACTACATATAAAACGCCTTATTTTTGTCCTATAATTTCACTTAACCGATTCCACAGTTCACTGTGAGGGGAAAACATGTCACTTCGATCTGACAGTGAAGAACAGCCTCTTTGTCATTTGTCAACGTCAGCCACTCGCCGCGGGGTCGAACGTTATTTCATAAAGACCTTTCCGTTCTTGTTACACGGCACGTGCAAAGTATGCTGTCATCACGTGCGAATTTAATAGATTCTAATGAGACACTACAGAAAATCTTTGAAAAGCTGTTTAAAATAATAATATATAGAAACTGTTTCAATATATACTAATATATAAAGCTGAAGAGTTTGTTTGTTTGAACGCGCTAATCTCAGGTAATAATGGTTTTAATTGAAAAAATATTTTGTGTTGGATAGTCCATCAGATCATGCTATGACTAATACCATAGTACACGCGGACGAAATCGCGGTCGGTCGCTAGTTCTCATTTAAACCGTCTAACTTAAAATATTTTGGTCAATTCTTTCATTTTTATTACAATTTTGGGGGTAGAACTTTTATGGATTGACCGGGGAAGTACCACCGCTGCTCCTACATCTGCCGCGTGAAGCAACACTGCTGTATTTTGGTGAAAAAGAGTAAAAACCGGCCAGACTGTAACTTCAAGTAGAGCTATGGCTAACTTACTAACACGTGTCCAAGGTAGTAGTAAAAAATATATTTTCGAATTGTTATTTTATTTTACAACACTCGTGCGCTGGCACGATAGTATCTAGTTCGATATAGGCTAATAGTAATTAAATTCAATCAAAAATTGAACTATAACTTCCTTAAGGAATTATATCCAGCATAAAGCTGTCTTTATTCTATGTTTATGTGTAGTTACTATTATTATATAACATATTTATTTAGTTTTTAATTTAATTTAATTTTTTTACTTTATCGTTCTTTCTAAATTGTTTATTTTGTTGTCAATTGTTCACTTTTTTCGGTTTTCTCATTTTTACCGTCTTTGAATCCCTCTGTACTCCCTCAGGTAAGCTGGTAGATAATGCCATTGGGCATTAAGCTTGCCTATTGTACCACAATGTTTGGGGTTCAATAAAGTTTTTAAATAAATAAACTATAATAGAAGCCTGCAACTTTATCCGATATAACTCAAAAATACACTAAGAAAATGAAACAATAGGACATTAGACTTCTTGCCAGTCCCTGTAGCTTCGGGATTAAGAATAGAGCTGCGGTGGATGGATGGCGCTGTGTGCGTGGCCGCATGCAGCCGTAAGCAACAGCAGGTGCAGGAAAGCACCATCTGCTCTCCCATAGATGGGTTTAGTGCGGTACAAATCGCACATAACCCGGTATCCTCTCCCAATGTGTCGGGTACCTTTTGAAGGTTTCCCCCCGATACAAAAAAGGAGGCTCTGTGGGTAGAGATGACATCTCTCGCGACTTGGTTAAATGAGCGCGTTAACACTCATACGAGTTATATGTGTTTAAAGGTTTGTCTTTGAGTATTGACGAGCGTACATACGATTTCAATTGAGTATAAAAGTTTCACACCAGAACAGACAGTAAGCGCGTTAGCCGAAACGACCATACACGCAAAAAATACGCAAGTTTGAAAACTCCCTAAGTGCATACAATACGCTGGTATAAAAATCGCCCTACCGACCGAGAAAATCTTCGAGAACAAAGAAAATTTTCCCTTTGAGACTTTCTGTTCTACAAATAAAATGGCACTCTGCAGAAAGAAAAAGAATAAAACTACACATACAATAAAGATAACTTTCTTTGGCTCCGTAATTGAGACCGTTCTAAAATCTTTTGCTGACGGTTCTCTATTTTTCTTTGTGACTTTATTCTTTCTGTATAATGTTCTGAACAATGTTACTTTAAATTCCAATTCTAAGAGTTGGTAATATATAGCAAGTACTTACAAGATTTAAAAGAAAGTAGAGTAGTTGTTGCCCATTTGGCTGCAACCCTTTTTTTTCGTCCCACTGCTGGGCACGGGTCTCCCCCATTATTGGGGAGGCCTGGGGCTTCCTCCACCACGCTGCTCCAATGCGGGTTGCCCATTTACTACATCTAAAAATTAAATTCATAAACCACTAATAACAGTGCTTAAGTTAAATTATCCCTAACGCCACGATGATGTTTTAAACAAAACAGAAATAAATTGCTCTTCAAAGCAATCACCTGCACAAAAATATTTATTTTTTATAAAATTATAAAATTAATAGCGGCCGCCTGCGACTTTATTCGCGTAGACTGTAAGTTTTAGATTTTTTCTAATATAAAAGAAAGCCTAAGTTACTCCCTATTACATCAGCTATCTGCCAGTGAAAGTCCCGTCAAAATCGGTCTAGCCGTTTCAGAAATTAGCCGCAACAAACAGACTGACAGACATGACCGACAGACATGACAGACAGACATGACAGACAGACATGACAAACAGACATGACAGACAGACATGACAGACAGACATGACAGACAGACATGGCAGACAGACATGACAGACAGACATGACAGACAGACATGACAGACAGACATGACAGACAGACATGACAGACAGACATGACAGACAGACATGACAGACAGACATGACAGACAGACATGACAGACAGACATGACAGACAGACATGACAGACAGACATGACAGACAGACATGACAGACAGACATGACAGACAGACATGACAGACAGACATGACAGACAGACCATTTTTTAATGTTATTTTGGTATATGTACCATACCTATATACATTCATATGCAAGTATGTAGTTAGTTTAATATTACAAACAGACACTCCAATTTTATTTGTATAGATTGCAAAATTGATTCTAATTTAGAGCGATTAATTATTTATTCAGTGTAGGAAATTAACCAATAACAACGAAACCGGTTGATAAATGAAATACACGGTTCACATCCCGTTAGGTGATCCGTTGTAGGTAGGTGATACTGCCGGCAGCAATGCGAACTGTATTTAAATTGAATGGAAAAATAATAAATACGGCTATATTCAAAGCTATGTTCGGTTCGCCGGGCAATAACAATTTATAACATGAACTGCGATTCTGGATAGTATTGAATAAATTAAATGTCTATTTTTAAACAAACATCAGAACAGTAAATGTTTTAAATGTAACGTTTTGATGACATGCAATCCATCCAGACTATTTCAATATTATAAAATCAAAAGTAACTCTGTCTGTCTGTCTGTCTGCAAGTATTTACTTGAAAAGACACACAAAAGAAATTTAGTTGAACGTGAATGATTCGGCGGCTGGCGTTGAACGCAAGTGATATACGCAGGTAAGCCAATCGATAAATAACAGTCGTTAAACCTTGTCGAAGGCCTTTTTTTCTTTTTATTTAAAGAGCTTTGTCCATGAGACAATGTGGCTTTGTAAGGTAAGCCGAAATTACCGAAGCCGTTGAATTACACAGCATTACATTAAAGCATAATATTAATTAAGGTACATTGAAAGCCCACGCCTGACTAATTTGTATAGCGCTCTGGCACTGTCACCTGATGGGTGAGCCAAGACACTATTACAGATTCCTACATTGGAACTTTTGCTGTGCTCCAGTACATATTTGCTACATACTGCCTTGTTCCGGACACATTCCATCAATACATGTTGTACATATGTACTTCCACAGAGCGTATCGTAGCAGACAGACAGAGTTACTTTCGGATTTATAATATTATATAGAGATTAAAAAATCTGCATATTCTAATGTTTATGTAAGAAGACAGATAAACAAAAACTGTATAACAGTATTAATATGTAAGTAAGTACGAATACAAATCAGCTTTATGTTGAAATCTGTTTGAACTAACATGGTCTTTGTTAGTTCACCTGAGGAACTGAGAAATTAATTGTAACCTTAGCTGAACTTTATGTTTATCTTAAGTATTAGTTGTCTGATTCTAACCTCTATTATGTCTTTGCGAACGTTTGCAAGAAGCTACTGTAAGTAAAAAGGCTTAAGTTATAGTTTCCTTTGAAGGAATAGGTATTACATTAGTATCGTATTCTCCTCAGCCTCGTCTCTATGTCTAAAGTAATCAAAACATTGGCTGCAAACCTTTGTGCGTCCCACTGCTGGGCACAAGTCTCATGTCTCCAATGCGCGTTAATGGAGATGCGGGTTAGTCCTCCTCCCATCCCTCTGATCTCTCGTCGGAAGTTTTCAAACCGCTCTGCCACCTCTAAAAAGTTTAGCAACTGTTTTTATTTTATTATAATGGAGTAGCAGACGAGCATGCAGGCCACGTTAAGTGGTCGCAGCAGCCCATGGACATCTGTACACAACCTCAAGCAAGCATAGGTAAGTCTTGTGTGAGGTCGTATGCAGTTGCGCTGCTACTCCGGAAGCTGGTGGTCGCTTCATGTATGTATCAATCGACAACTGCACCTTTCCACCGAAACACAATAGAATTGGTTCCAGCAGAAGTGGGTGCAGCGGTGATACTTCCCCGGTCGAACCATAATAGTTCTACCACCTACCAAATTATCTGTCTAAGGTGTTATCTATCGATAACAACCAGGACTGCTGGCTTAACGTGCCCTCCGACGCACGGCAACACCCATGAAATATTTGGCAATAGCGGTCGCCCATCTCACATTTGACCGCGCCCATTGTACTTAATTGCATAGATCGCTTGCATTCTACTCTAGACGCCAGACCATACGCGTTTCAAAAATTATAATTAATAATATTTTTACTCTACTGAAACTGTTTTTACATTGTCGGACTTTATGTTAACAGTGCCAGAATACCTCAATGCCTAAAGTCGAAAGTTTTCGAGCAGTGTGTGTTGCCAGTGATGACCTACGCTACGGCTAGCTCAGCGCGCGATGGAGAGAGCTATGCTTGGTATTTCAACTACGCGATAGAATTCGTAATATTGAAATCCGTAGACGAACGAAAGTTACCGTACATAGCTCTCAAAATTTGCAAGTTGAAGTGGCAATGGGCAGGCCATATAGTTAGAAGAACCGACGACCGATGGGGAAGAAAGGTTCTCAAATGGCGACCACGTCTCGGCAAAAGGAGTACAGGCCGCCCTCCAACCAGGTGGACTGATGACCTAAAGAAGACAGCGGGAAGACGCTGGATTTAGAACGCAGGACCAGGAGGAGTAGCGAACGTTAGGGGAGGCCTACGTCCAGTAGTGGACTACAAAAGGCTGAAAAGAAGAAGAAGAAGAAGATGTTAACATTTGGAGCAGTACGAGTAAAATTACCGATTTAAAATTAATACGGAGTGTTACGAACAGTAGGTACTTAAAATAAAAATGATCTCGAGAATGAGGTCACACAAGGGCTATTGCCTAACAGTACGTCGGAGCGCTTAACACTGTAGCGACCTTCCGCTACTCATCAAGAGATGGCGCTACGGGTATTACTGAATCACGTTATCGAAGTTTTCGGAATACCCTACCATATATACAAGCTCCGAATTGAGTCAGTCGGAGCGCGGCCGCTCCCCGGGCATGACCACCTCGCCCGGCGGGAGATATCCCTTTGCCAAACTGGTGACCCCGGACAAGAATACGTCCCTTCTGACCTTCATCAGTCGCACCTTCACTCCCTGGATGGACTGCAGCACCACTTCAGCAGCTCATCAGGTTCATCGCAGCGCGTCTGGACCACGCTTCCTGATCCTGATCCAGCTACCTCCAGCGACTTCGTGGACGGCTCGAGAACCCACTACTCGCCTCCACACTTCAATCTACCCTCACATCCCGACTCACCGTGGATAGAGGGTATCTCCATACCTCGCTTCACCCTCACATCCCGACTCACCGCGGATAGAGGGTAACACAAGGCCTCACCTTCACATCTCGACTCACTGAAGATAGAGGGCATTGAAGGCGCTTGTAAGCGAAGACTGCACAAGCTGGGATTTCTGAAGCTATCGACCTCCGGTCTGAGCAGGGGGTGATGTAGCGACCTTCCGCTACTCATCAAGAGATGGCGCTACGGGTATTACTGAATCACGTTATCGAAGTTTTCGGAATACCCTACCATATATACAAGCTCCGAATTGAGTCAGTCGGAGCGCGGCCGCTCCCCGGGCATGACCACCTCGCCCGGCGTGAGATATCCCTTTGCCAAAACACTATTAAGGCAGTTATTATTCTCACCGCACCGACGGAAAAATCCAATTAACTTCATACGAATAGCTCCGATGAAACTGCGCTCCCTACAAACGCTGCGATCCTATTACTTTACTTTTATTACACTTACGACTATTTTCAAGATTATTAATGGAATCACTCGTCAACTTTATGTCGACAGTGACTACGTGACTACTTTGCGTTAAACGCTCTCCTGCTCATCATCATAAGCATGTAATGCGCTTTATATAAATCGTAATGATAATACCACATAATGTTGACTTTTAATTTACCTTGGGTACCTAAAGGGACCTTGCAATTTAACGTACTAAGCCATGCGGCAACAGCATAGCGCAAGACTTAGAATAATTACATTATAGAAACCAAGTTCGTGCGCCCAAATTGAATCATTTTAATTGGTGCCATTAATGTCACCAAACGCCGGGCCGCCGCGCCGCGCCGGCCGCGCCGGCCTCCGTATTCAAGGTTAAAGCACGCCGAACGTACTACCGAAAAATATATGACAGTTTGTGGTGTTAAAATGTGTCAAATACTTTTGAAAAACAAACAGACCTATTAACATAACTTTTCACAGTGAAGTTTTCAATATTTTGTAGTATTTTATAGTTAATTTGGTGAAAATAAAAATATTTTGATAGTTAGATGTGACATCTGTGTGAATCTATTTAGTGCTTCAATTTTGACAGTGCGCTTGTATGAAGACACTCATTCTATATTATTCTGAGGTGCAAGCATTGTTCGTACTTAAACCCAAGCGACTAGACATTGGAGCGATATGAGTGCATTTGGTAGTAAAATGAGTCACTAATTTCATGCGTGTTTCCATGCTATCTAGAGGGGATCCGTCGGGGTTGGCGTCAATATAAAGGGGTAGTTAACTTTGTTTAAATGGATGAATTATCTCTATCAACTCTACTGGTGCAACGTAGGCTCCGTTATCAAGGCCTCCTGCGTAGCAAAGTTTGCGTAAAATCTGATGCTCTGTGATAAAATATCTATGATTTCAGCACTACGCTAGTTACCATTAATTGAATCTAAAACACACAAGAATATATAGTATCCGTTTTAAGTCATGCGTTTTATAAAAATTGCTTTTTACAATGAAGTTTAATAAAGTTTAAAATGAAAAAGCAGCCGCCATCTTTATACAATGACACGTCAATTAAGCTCCCGTAAATAGGTTAATGTACAGTATGTGATTTAATATCCGCTTTTGAGCCATCAGGTATAAATTAAAAATTTATCAGCTATAAATCAAGATACCAGCCGCTCCCGATAAATCCACTAGATCTGTCACTTACAGTAGAATGCGTGTTATATATGTTCATTTGAGATAATGTAAGGTCTTAATACGCAGTATTAAGCAGTCGCAGCAGCCTTTGTAAATATACACACATCCTTCGGCAAGCCTGAGTCGAGGATAAGAAATGTAATATCGAATGGTTTTGAATTCCGGTATTGATTTTCGATATTGAGTCTCAATACCGCAATTCAACAAAAAAATCTTCAATCTGGTACACACGAGCCCGAGGTCGCATGTAGCTGCGCTGCTACTCCAAAGTCTGTTGGACATGTCATGTAAGTCTGGCTAACATTTAACCTATCTATACTAATATATAAAGCTGAAGAGTTTGTTTGTTTGAACGCGCTAATCTCAGGAACTACTGGTTCGAATTGAAAAATTCTTTTTGTGTTGAATAGTCCATTTATTGAGGAAGGCTATAGGCTATAGGCGTCCACCATTCCGCACTTGGCCAGCGTGGTGGACTATGGTCTAAATCCCCTCTTTTGTGAGAAGGAGACCTGTGCCCAGCAGCGGGACATAAAATAGGCTATATAACATCATGCTATCACTAATACCAAAGTCCACGCGGACGAAGTCGCGGTCGGCCACTAGTACTAAATAAAAGTAGTTTCACGGCATACACGTTCTTTCATACTTGGAATCATAGACCATAGTACGTAAGTACATTATTCTTAGTCTAAGCTTGGAATCGTTGGCAGTTTCATTGGACGATATTTTGACGTAGGGGATTAGAATGTCACTGGGATATAATTTGCGAACGAATTTTTACGTGGAAAATTCCGTATTTCTTCTTCGTGATTCCTTTGTGAAAACTGCGCCACGATTCAATATTTCAAGATAAACTGTTTTTTTGGCAGTGTTGAATGTAGTGAAGTAAATATTTGAAGGCGTTTAGGCTTGGAGTTATCGCAAGGTTTCCGGTCATTGAACCGGAAGGCAGAAAACTAAGCAAAACGTCCTAAATTTTTTAGAGTAACTAAAGTGTTATTCGTTTTACATGAGATGAAAAATGTGGCAAAAATAATGAAATTTACTAAGTGTATTAAAGCCTTCAGTACACCCAGGTGGAAAGTGGTTCGGAGTCACTCGTAGATTAGCGAGGTGCTTACGCGTTTTGCATCCCATTTCTGCAAGTTACAATGTGGTTGGTAGAGTAGTAAAGCTATAACTAATTTTTTTCCTTATTTTGAGACTAATCATGTCATGTTAATAATTACCTGCCATTGCAGACGTTGACGACTGAAAATTTATCGATAGTTATTTCGGCCCGCCAGCTAACTTTCTGTAACATTCTGCATATTGCCAGCGTCAAGTATAATTTTTTGCGTCATTTTTTTGCCAGTTTCGGTGAAACTGGACGAGTAATAATGGGTAAAGTAAAGTCAGTAAGTCGTCAGTAATCAGTCAGTCAAGTCAGTCAGATTTTCAAGTAAAGCAATGGCTTCTTTACCAGAACGTGACCAATGGAATCTTGGAGGCAAGCCGAAAAAACATATTTTCGCACCGTGCACTATAATTAACCTATATCGATATAACTCAAAAATACATCAAGAAAGTATAACTAAATAAAACAAGAGCGCAATATGTCTTTTTCGACTTCCCGCCCAAAACCCCGTCAGCTATTACTTAGAGCATAAAGGTATTGACAGGTATGACACCCGTCAGCCAGCTAATGTTCTAAATAGACCTATTTACGCAAACCGGAACCAATCCACACTCATGCCGAAATTGATTTAAGTACACAGAAAAGCTTAAAATTGCACCTTCTATCAACCCTGTAAAGATCAAAATGATCTGACAATTTTGACAAAACAAAACATTTTCATGACATGTTTACCAATCCACAAAACATTACCTAGTTGTCTAATACATTAAACAGCTTTTTCTCAAAACTATCATCATCATCATCATGTGTGGGTTGGTTCCGGTTTGCATAAATAGGTCCAAATAAAAAAAATCAACTCTTTTTGATTGAGCGAAATCTTCCTGTTTAATTATATTAACATAGAGATATAAACAGAGATTGTGTTAAATTACCGTTTTATTTTCTACTTATTCCGAATTTGGTAGCAATTTTTTTAGTGTTGCGAGGGTTGCAACAAAATACAAGCAGAAAAAGGTTATGGTAAAGGACACGTCATTGCTAATGGATTAAACATCGTCATAATTGACGCAATGGTTACCATGCCGGACTGCCAATCGAATCGGTCCCGGGTTCGATTCCCGGCGAAACAGAAATTTGAATGATGAGTTTCAATTCCTGTTCTCGGTCTGGATGTTTATGTTTCTGTCTTTGTGTGTGTCCATGGTACCCACGGCACAGGGTATATGTACCCTACTGTGGGGCTATGAGTGTGAATCGTTATAATTAATCATTGGAAAACATCTGGCGCTAATTGTAATTTATCTTCCGTCTTCTAATCTCGTCGTGGCGTGATATCATCGCGGAAGGTAGCTTAGCTCCTTTTGAAGTCACCCTCGTTTTGTTGCGTAATGGCGTAAAAGCTATTTCACGATCTTAAAAAGTTGTGACGAGTGAAAAATAATGCAGCTCTGATTGAGATGGAGCGTTGCAATCACAAGACTCTTATGGATGACTCATTCAAACTTAAAAACGGATATTATGTTGATAAACTTTTGTTTAATGAAATCTCCTCATTTATATTCAGATTATGGGTCTCTCTTTTACCTTAAAAAACATCGGGTTGCACTCCGGTAGTGCCTGAAAACTTGAACATTAACGTTGTGCATTTTTGATATTTTGGAATGGTTAGGGAATAATTTCGCACGAACTGATTTTATTATCAGTGTTATTTTTCATCTAGTATTTTCAGTAGGTTTTCATCTAGTATTTTTATAAAGTACTCACTCATTTTCTTTCACTATTTCTTCGTCACTTTTTTCATTAATAGATGCACTTTGTTCAATGTCCATATTTTAAATACTTAATATATACGAATTTTACAAATATAGACAGTCGAGCCGTCATCAGCTGTTACCCCTCCGTCTTACGAATTTTCGATCAGGCCACGTGTCCTGACGTGAGTTTTTCAATTTTTACCCATCCCAAAAAAAAAGTGCACAACGCCGCTAAAGAAGTTTTCACTTCAAAATTTGAAAGCATTATTTTTCAGTGTTGCAAGTACACCTGCGCGTCAAAATACAAGCAAAGAGAAGTAAAGGTTAAAGGTTATAGATTGCTTATATCAATAAATATTATAGATTTTAGGTTATACATTGCTTATGGATTTTATGTCATCATAATTAATCATTTTAAAACATCTGCTGTTTTAATCTCCTCGACGAGATGATATCGTAGCGGAAAGTGAGGTTCCTTTTGAAGTCACCCTCGGTTTGTTGCGTAATGGCGTAAGGGCTATTTCTCGTGGAAGAACTGTACTTTACGACCGCACGAATTTCGTAAAGGGAGGGGGTGGGGGGGGTGGGGGAGGGGGTGTCTACCCTCCCCCTTTTATCCTAGACCGCGGAAACGCGTAGTTTTTAAATTATGAAAAAAAATTTTTCAAAAATTATAAAAGCAAAAACTAGCCTATGCGTCACTTAAGACGCGGAATTTAGACTTTTAGGGAGGGGGGACCCCTTTCCCTTTCCAAAAAAAAATAACTATGCAAAAAAAAAACTATGCAAAAAAAAATTTGCAAGCATCTACTTATCCATTTTGGGAAGAAAAAAAAAATTAAATAAAACATAAATATTCTGATTAGTGTATATTTTTATTAACACTTTAAACATATGAAACAAACCATAACAAAATTTAACAATGTAACATACGATATTAACAAATAGTTAACCTATTTAAAAATATTCTGATTTGTGTATATTTTTATTAACACTTTAAACATATGAAACAAACCATAACAAAATCAAACAATGTAACATACAATATTAACAAATAGTTAACCTATTTAGAAATATTCTGATTTGTGTATATTAATATTAAATCTTTAAACATATGAAACAAAACATAACAAAATCTTCTTGAAGTTCCACTGCGAGAGAAGCTCAGTAGTATACAAGTTTTTACCCTTGCCAGAAGACCCTGCAATCAATAAAATTACAATGATTTGACATGGAAAGTCCAATTAAAAAGTAACAATAATAGCATAAGTTACAATTTATGGAGTATGGTTACCGCTGTAACCTAAATATTTTAGCAGAACGAAGTATGTTGGTTAAATAGTATTCCATAGCAGGGGGGCTGTTTTAACCTAATCTAACCAAATCTGTAGTTTTTAACAACATGTCTAAAAGCAAACACTATTTGGACTATGTCACCAATGTCGACGGAACCCCGCTGCGCGGGGTTCCTTTTTTCTGCATTGAATTAAAACGTTCTAACCTAACCTAACCTAACCTGTCGTTTTTGAACTGCACTTCTTCTTCTTTCTTTTTTTGTGGGGGGCTTAGCCCCCCACTCCCCCTACTCGGGGGGCTTTGCCCCCCGAGACCCCCCTACTACGTTTTCTTCATCAAAACATAAAGAAAAGGGAATGAAAAGTCCAAAAATATAGTGCAAATGTGCATCAATAGTGACATTTTTTTATGTTTGCTTTTTGCATGGATAACAAACTGTCAAAAACAGAATTTTGACAACTATTAGAACTTTTTGCCACTTAACACAACTTTTGAAATAAATCTGGTGAGAATTATACATACAAAGTATGTTGTGGTGTTAATAATAAATATACAAAAAATACCTGAAGGAGTAGGTTGTGGGCCGTCGTTGGTTGCAGGCTCGGTTCTAGAAGAGCCAGCTCGTTTCTCCTCAGTGTGTTGCTCAACGTGAGGCGCGCCGCGGTGCTCGACGTGAAGCACGTCGTCATCCATCAACGACACAGACACAAGCGGAGTCATCTTCATCATCAGAGTCCAACACTTGCACTGGGTTTTGTGGAGGTGTGTGGCCAAGCGGCTCACAAGAGTTCATCACTTGCACACACAGAGAGATGATTTCGTAACAAGACTGGAGTCTATCACTAGCACTACACTCAACTCTTGGGCGGGGACGCAGCAGAACACGAGGCCTGGGGCTTTGGGGACGCCATGGTAGACAAACGAATGATTTGAACTCAGGAGTACGTAGAACGTCTCGACTTGGCGAAAACAAAACAAGCGTGTAATTATTATTTATTCTTATGACAAGCGATTAAACAAACGAAATGGCCATTGGTCGTATGTCAAAAACGTTCTTGAAAAAAAAATCTTGAAAAAAATTATCGCGTTCTTATACTGCAACACATAAGCTAATGAAACCATTTTAAACAAAAATACAAAAAACTAGCTTTAAAAATCAATAGTCATTTTATTTAATTAAATATATGTTTAATTCGTCGTAATATTTACTTATTTACGTAATTTATCTTACTTTTATTTATAATAAAGTATTGTTACAAAATGTAATATAAGCGGCACTAGCAATAACGAAACGCAACTGACAGTACTCGTTGACAGTACTCGTTTTTGTGCACAGAGTATATTTGTATATTGTTTTTGTGGGTTATATTGCTAACTAAATATTGTAAACTTTAAAAAATTTTATCTCAGAAACTATTTATTTCCGCACTAAAAGATTTTACAGGGAGTCTTTCTAGAAGTAGACCTCCCCCCCAAAAAAGTTTGAAGTCGAAATTCGTGCGGTCGTAAAGTACAGTCCATCCTTTCTCGTTCTTAAACAAATCACGCCATTCCACGGCTTAAGCACCTCGGTGCTTGCCGGTGAAGGGATCGTATCAGTTAGGGTTTCCCAGACTGTGGGAGATATATTTATCTGTATATAGATACCGCTATACTATCGTCTTCCATAGTGTTTATTTATCATGAACTCCTTCAAACTTCTAGGCTTTATTTACGTTTTCCGTACGAATTTAATATAACTTTAAAAGTGGGTTCTAGTAAAATAATTATTTACTATTTACATTTTACTTACTTGATTAATTGTCAATTCTCATGACAAGACAGTTGACTTGACATTGACGGCTTTTGTTCCATGTTCCACTGGTTGAAAGGCAAATGTAATTCCGTTAATCATGCCAATCAAAACTAAGTTTTTTCTTTTGTGTCGGTCACTGTCCTGATTTCTTTTTTAACTTATTTTTCATTAATTTTTTTTTCCTCTGTAATTTTACTATATTGTATGTGATTTCTTATCTAATTGCTGGTAGGTAGGAGTTAAGGAATTGTAATCAGTTGTTTTTTTTTTCTTACTTATTATATTTATTCTCATTCACTTTAACATATTTAGATGGATAATAATAATGATAGCGATGAACAGTTCTTTTCCTTTTCTTCTTCCTCCTCCGACGGATTGAATAGCAGTTTTGAAAGAATTCCTCCTCTTAACACTACATTAGATTCTCATTTCTCAGACTGTCTGAAAAACTTCAACGTTGTTCATATTAACGCCCAAAGTATTCCGGCTCATTATTCCGATATGTTGTCGTCTTTTGATAGCAAGCATATACATGCCATTCTTGTTTCAGAATCATTTTTTTCACTTAATACGACATGATCGTACTGATCGGAGCGGTGGGGGCGTTGCCATATACCTTCGATCACATATTCCTTTTTCAGTAGTACATACTTCTGCACCGAATGTTTCTGGAAGCGCAGCTGAACATCTCCTTATAGAAGTCAATCTTTCCAATAATAAACTCCTCTTAGGAGTCTATTACAGCCCCTCACTTAACATTGACTATTTTAACTCCTTTGATAACGTACTTGAAGAACTTTGTCCCCAGTATGATCACACAATAATTATGGGCGACTTCAATACTTGTCTACTTAAGCAGGATACTCGTTCGCTTAAGCTAAAGACTTCAGTTGAGGCTGCCAACCTTCACTTACTACCCCTCAAAGCTACTCACTACTTCCCAAATTGTGTACCATCACTATTAGACCTAATTATTGTATCATCTCCTGACTACGTTGCTAAACATGGTCAATGTGCTGCTGAGGGTTTTTCTTTCCATGATCTCTTATACTTATCTTATAGAATCCGTCCGCCGAAAGCTAAGTCAAGAGTTCTCCTTCAGCGAAATTTTAGTGGAATGGATTTAATGAAACTTCGTGCTGATGCTGCAAGAGTTGACTGGTGTGCCATTGATCACGCTAATACGGTAGACGAAAAGGTAGAAATTTTTAAATCCTTGCTAGTCACACTATATGATATACATGCCCCCATTCGTCCTGTGCGAATCCGACACCCACCAGCACCATGGCTCACTGCTGAGGTAAGAAAAGCCATTAATATAAAAAATTCAGCTAAAGCTAAATACAAGTCGGATGCCAACGACACTAATCGTGACAAATATAAATCTGCTAGGAACCGTTTCAACATGATGTGTAGAGATTCGCAACGACGCCATGTTCACAAATCTGTCCAAGATGAAGATCCTAGCAAAGTCTGGAAATTTCTAAAGACATTAGGAGTTGGTAAAAAACCCTCAAATTTACTTCCTAATAATCTCGATTTAAATGATTTAAATCGAAACTTCTCAGCATCTTCTTCCGTTGATAACATAACGAAATTACAAACCTTAAATCTACTTTCTAACACACCCAACCCTACATCTTCTTCTTTCTCATTTACTCAATTTGCTGTTCGTGATGTTGAGAAGGCCATAATGTCTATCTCCTCTGACGCGGTCGGCAGTGATTGCATTAGCCGTAAAATGATCTTACCTCTCCTAGACCTACTTGCTCCCGTCATCACATCTATATTTAATCAATCCATTCTTGAAAACGCATTCCCCTCTTCATGGAAGGACGCTCACATCATTCCAATTCCTAAGAAATCGAATCCATCAAATCTTGTCGATTTCCGACCCATTTCCATCCTTCCATTTTTGTCCAAAGTCCTTGAGCGTCTTATCTATAACCAACTCAGTTTCTTTCTTACCGAAAACTCCATGTTAAATCCGTTACAGTCCGGTTTCCGTTCCTGCCATAGTACGGTACTGCTCTTCTGAAAATCACTGATGACATACGCGAAGGAATGGACAGTAAAAAATTGACGGTGTTGACTCTGCTGGATTTCAGCAATGCGTTCAACACTGTCAATTTTGAGATCCTACTCGGGGTGTTGCGCTCCCTCAGCATATCTCCGGCAGCTATTGATTGGTTTCATTCGTACTTGTATGGACGGCGGCAACGTATTCAAATTCAAGACACGTATTCCAACTGGTGTAATACGACTGCTGGCGTCCCACAAGGTGGCGTGTTGTCTCCTCTTCTTTTTTCTATTTTCATAAATTCCATAAGTCAACGCCTATCTTCTCTCTACCATCTATATGCAGACGACCTACAGATTTACAGTCAAACCTCTCTAAGCAACCTGCCCAATGCCATTGCCACCTTAAATTCAGACTTAAACTACGTCATGGACTGGAGCAAGTCTTACGGGCTTCAACTCAATCCTAAGAAGTCTCAATCAATTATAATTGGCAGCTCTCGCTTGATATCTAGAATAGACTTTTCGCAGATTCCACCTATAAGACTGGGAAATGAAATCATCCCTTACAGCGACAAAGTAAAAAGTCTGGGCATATACATTGACCGGTGTCTTAGTTGGGTACCTCAACTAACAGAGATAAGCAAGAAGCTGTTTGCTGCAGTGAGTTCACTTCGAAGGCACAAAAACATCTTACCAATTCCAACTAAAATTCTGCTTGCACAGTCTCTTCTTCTCCCAATTCTTGACTACGCTGATGTATGCTATCTGGACATTACCACGGAGCAATTAAATAAACTTGAGCGACTCCAAAACTTATGTATACGGTTTATATTTGGACTCCGAAAATATGACCACATATCTGAATATCGCAGTAAACTCAAGTGGCTCCCAATCATACTTCGCCGAAATTCTCATATTCTATCTCTTCTCTACTGCGTCTTATTCAATCCAAACGCTCCTCCTTACCTTAAGCAACGCTTTCAATTCCTTCATTCTACTCACAACCTATCACTTCGATCCTCAGACAACCTTATTTTAAGTATCCCTCCTCACTCCTCATCTTTTTACCAAAACTCCTTCACTGCTACCGCAGTTCGCCTTTGGAACTCCCTTCCTAAATCCATCCGTCTATCTAGTTCCCTCTATTCCTTTAAGTGCCAAGTCAAGGCGCATTACCTGCGAACTTGACTTGGTTTCTTCGTTATTATTATCTAAAACTGTCAATCATATTCATCACTGCTCATCATTAAAAAAAAGCGAATCTAAGACTCGCTTGTACACCCTACCTCTATCTTAATTTCTTTCCTTAATTCCTTACCTCGATGGTTGTCTAGAAGAAATCGCTGCTTAGCGATAAGACCGCCATTTGTACATTAGATCAAAAAAATCTGTAATACTTCTTTGTTTTTAAGTGGTGTACAATAAAGTGTATAAATAAAATAAATAAATAAATAAATAAATATAGAAATCCATACTTTATGATAATATTATTAACATTATAAATTTTACAGTAACTCTGTCGGTCTGTTTGTCTGTTATGCTTTCCCGCTTAAACAATTCAACCAATTTCAACAAAATTGGGAACACAGATAGAGTGTACCTTAGGAAAGGTTATAGGATGGATTTTATCATACGGAAACCTTTAAAACGGATCTGCGCGGGCGAATCCGCTGGCGGCAGGCTAGTATAAAATAAAGAGGCTTTGAAACTATCATCAATTAAAATAATTTTTTCAATTTTTAATTTTTTATCAAAATCATAATCATAATAATAAATCATTTACTGTGGACAGTAGGTAAAAAGGGTTGGTTTATTTAAAATTAACATCAAGGTCAATTTACAGCGCTACGTCCTACCCATATAGGCACACAATTAATTTAACATTTTGGCTTATATTTAACAATCTAAGAATTATTATTATTATGTCAAAATTACAAAAATAATCCATACAAAAACATTACAATAAGCTCAGTGTGTTATATAATAACATGTCAATATAAATAGAATTAAAATATTAATAAACAAAATAAAATTACTTTAAAGTTTGTAATCGAATTTTATTCGATTACAAATTTATATCGTTTAAATAGTCACACACTATAAAAACAATAATAAACATTTATTTACTGCAAACTTTTTTACAGTCTATAAATTTTTAACTTCGGTTAATATGTTTCTTACTACTCGTTCGCTTCGAGTTGGCCGTCGATGACCGTTACAAAATGACGTCACAGGCACATCAACTGGTAACGTCCACAAAAATATAAGTGTATTTTTATTGCAATAATTTTTATGATTGCATTCAAACCACCGACCACACAGCCTCTAGACGCCTCATAACAGGCAAATAGTTCTGTCAACACATCAGACTTATAGTTCCGATGTTCCGACAAAAATGTCCGCTATTAATGATCTTTTGGAACAAATTTAATTTATCGATAAGTGTATCACTAATCTAAAAAATATGAGTAGGTACGTGTCACTATCTTTCACTGTGGCCTTGAATTAGCAAATCACAGCGTTGTAACCTAGCTTCGTCTTACAGATCGAACAACTTAGTTAAAGTGCGTACGTGATACCGTTGTTAACAGTACTAATAGGGTCTGTCTAAGAGCGCGAGCGCGAAGCAGGGAGGGTGGGAGCGGCCAACTCGAAGAGAACGCATAGTACCTATATGAGATGGTAGTTTATTAAAGATTTATTTATGACGATATTATGTCACATATGCATGTTAAAAGTATGTTGTGGAACCAAAAATTTAAAAAAAAACTTGGTGATTCCCCCGCTGATTCTTACCGCCTTTAAATATTGGGGTGGACCGCACTTACTTAGGGATTTGAAAAAAAAATGATTATTACAGAATCATGCAACAATAATGTATTGAATCTCTTACAATTTCCATTTCATATACCGGTTAGGAACCAGTGAATCAGTAATTAATGGATTAAGTTCAAGAATATTTCATCTAAAGGCACCAATTAAAAAGTTCGGTAATTATGTGTTCTCCAGTAATATTAAACAGTATCTCTGCACATTTAAAATTTTACTTACGGGATGTACCACGTACACCAGTATCACGTAGTACCACGATTCACTTTCAAAAATTTCAAATGTAGTCAATAGTACGATAGTCTCATACAGTAGGTAGGTAGGATACAGGTACGTACGTACGTACGTACGCACAATAAGAATAATAAGCAAATTAAAGATTAAACTTTTTTTGTACTATTTGCGCGTATATAAATTACTCAGTAAATAAAAAAGAACAATAGTAAATTAGTATAGAATATAAAGATTTATATTATTCACATATATTTAATTAGGTATTATCATTGTGTGCTATTATTTAAAAACAACAACTGAATAGACAATATTTATTTTTGTTAATATTTTTGGGCAGTTTAAAGAGTCAGACTGTTTTTTCTTGCTCTTCTCTCAGAAATACGGCGAAATAAGCACACTTAAATTAGAAAAATAGTATATTTCGTTACAAGTGCGGAAAGGCTGTCATTGCAAGGAGTTCCGACAAACGGAATTCGGAACTCCATCCAATGACGGTTCCGCACGTGTACTGAACGACTATTTTTAATACAGTTGCGAAAAAATGAAGCATTTTAATAAAATAATAAAATCACAATAAACTCAACTAACTAATCATCTAAACTCGCAAAGAACATTTTTGAAAAATGGCGCCAACCGTAAAAGAATATCAGATATTTTTTTTGTTTTCTTCACCCATTCTGGGTAGGCAAAGGGAACTATGCCCATACAGCCAAGCTTTCAGTAGAATTTTTTATTGATATGAAATGAAAATTAATGAAATTTAATGAGATGAAATGAAATGAAACCTAAACTAACTCATTGAATCAATTAAATTAAATCTGATATTGAATCAAATTAGTAGCTTCTTTTAGAAATATTTGCACGAATTATAAAAACTTGTATGAATTTTTTTTAGTAATAACTACGTGATTGTTTTTTTAATATACATTATTTTGACAGTTGGGAAAGAAAATGCACGAGTTCGGAAAAGGTAAAGAAAAAGCACGAGTGTGTAATAGCCCACTTCCCGAACGCTATACGTCCCTGCAATACGCCACTTTTTGAGCAACTGTAATAAAAAATACTTTTCGTCAAGAACGAAAGTAACATTTATTAATAAGACTTTTTGGCACCAAGAACAAAATATCGTTTAATTTTGAGATTCTTCTCCTACTGCGTAATTCCCAGCCCAAAAATGATGTTTTGTTGTTTTGAATTTTTTTTAATACAAATTTTCAAGTTCCCAAGATTTTAAATTAAACAAGGTGTTATTAAGTGTATAAAACATTTTTTTTATGTCCCACTGCAGAGCACAGGTCTCCTTCTCACAAGTGATTTAGACCCTAGTCCACCACGCTGGCCAAGTGCGGATTGGTGGACGTCATGCTTTCGAGAAATTATGAATTTCTCTCAGGCATGTACGGCGATGGAGAATATCATAATCCATTAAATATCACGATATTTTCTATTACCGTGGAGCAGCGATAAAATGCGCACATTACAAATTTATTTGTCAGAGGTGCGCGCCGAGGATTTGAACCCGGGATTAATCGCGTAGAAGACCGCGGCTGTTACCACTCGGCCACCGCTGCTCTAAACATTAATTTAAACATTAATTTTAATTATTGAAATTATTTCTTTAACCCTGTACTTGGATGTTTTGAAATGAAATGAAATGAAAAACGTTTATTGATAACTGTTTACAAAAAAATTAGGCGTTTGCGTTTAACAAGAGTCTACCTGTAGTAGGTGGTAGAACTATTATGGTTTGCCCGGGGAAGTACCACTGCTGCACCCACTTCTGCCGTGTGCCGTCGTCCCCACTGCTCCTTCACGACAACGCGCGATCCCATACTACACAACAGACAGTCTCCAAGCTGCAAGAGCTGGGGTTGGAAGCTCTCCCTCATCCGCCATACTCACCAGACCTTGCACCTACCGACTATTATTCAATTACCGAGAGGCAGTACAAAATGCCTTTGAAGAGTTTGTTGCCTCCCGTCCAGCTGATTTTTACAAGAAGGGCATCAATAATTTGCCAATGCGTTGGCAAAGATGCGTCGATTGCATGGGTGATTACTTTGAATAACAGAAATAAAAAAGTTTAAAAAAATAAGTACTTTCACTTATTCCATACGAAACGGCAATTTCATAGGTAAAGACCTATTATATAATTATACAGATATAATCCGTCTGTAATGTACATGATAAATTTTAGTAAAATCTGTGAAAATCTAGCACTCGAACCAGTATCAAGGTGGTATCTGTTTATTGTTTATTATATTTGTCATTTACGAGCTTCTGAGCGTATCGACGCTCGTACGACTTATATGAGTAGCAAAAGCTTGCCGGTTTGCGCCTACCAGAGCTTCCGAAAACAAAATTTTACGAGTGTATACTACGCTGGTTTGAAATCGCTGTTAAAACGCCTTTTACGCTCATAAAATTTGTCTTTTCATCGCGTGTACACGCAAAACAACAAGATTCGACGTTTTCCGGTACAAAAAGAAGCCCGCGTGTAAGCGAGTTTTCCAAAACGACCGTTTACGCGCCGAAAAATGCGCGTTTTTAAAACCGCTCTTCACAATATTAGATGACATTGCCTTATCTTTTTATATTTATATAGGAACAAAACGTTGAAAGATATTCGCATTTCCATTTATAATCCTTTGAATGAGTAAAAGACCCAGAGGTGGACCGCAAATCTTTCAAAAAAGGATCGCTACCGTAACGGTCGGCGCTCTATATTCAAAGTAATAAAACGTGGATTATTTTACTGTAGCTATAAAATTTCCTTTGGTAATTCATAGACTGAAACATTGTTTATTTTTAGTTAGGTACTACTAGGTAACTAGGTAGGTAATAACGACTAAAGGGTGTATTAGTGAAATTGTTGGTACTTTGGTAGTTATATCTTAGCAACTTAATATAATTAGTACGCCTATTTTGATAGGAAATAAAGTAATGCGTTATGTTATGTACCTACTATACGAGTTTTATATCGAGAATTAGTAAAGGCGTAACTTTTATAATCTGATACATGACATACAGTTTGAAAAGACTATCCAAAGTAACTAATAGTCCGATATTTAAATCTTTTAAGATCACGGTCACTATAGTTTAAGATTAATGTATGATGATAAAATATAATGTAAATTTTATTTTATTTATGTGACCTCCATCATAAATTAAAATCATAAATAATAACTCCAAGAAAAGTTTCAGGAAGTCCTTTCGTTAACTTTGGAATAATAATTAAACGTCAGTAATTTTATACTCTTGAATTTTCCCAACAATTTAGTATTTATTGGAAACAAAACAAACTTAACCTTAAATAAGTGGGGGATACTTTAAGAGTAACAATTGGTGTCTGTTTCAGAACAAATTGTACACTCAGAGCTCTAATGAGATCGGGGAGGTAGAGTTGCGGCGAAGAGGGGGAGGCAGGGGAACGGAGGAGGAGGATGTCCCCAAGGACTATATTTTATATTTAATTGACGCGCAGCTGTCACTTAATGAGACGTGGATTCTTGTAATTTACCATGTTTGCTCATCTTGCACAAAATTATTTATGAACAAATTAGTCAGAATTTATAAAATACGATTCAGCAATAGTACTATTGTTTGAATTTATTCAACTCAATAGAAACAAATATATGAAAATAGTGGAGAAGAAGAACAAGCAAAGCATAACAAAACAAATGAAACATTTTGCAACCGAATTTAGTTCAAATCTGAGTTCAGTTATTATAAGTAAAATTTCAGAAGTATTTTAGGTACCGTAATAAAAAGCAACGCATTAGAATTTTAGATAAATACATAGTGTAACATTAATATTGAAAAAAAAAGTGTGATTCTTTGTTTAATAATGAAAAATAAATAATTTCGCTTCAATTAAGCTTAATTAAGCTTAATTTAATTAACTTACAATACTATAAAATTATACAATTCATAACTATTAATATATTAATTAATAGTAGGGGAAGGGACCTGATGCACTAAAATACAAGCATCGGCCTAGTTTAGGTTCCAGATTTACCACAATTTACATTATATTAATAAGAATAGGCATGATGACACTATTAAAGAATCAGAGAATAAATGGTTTTTTCAGAAAAATATGTGCTAAAAAAGTTCTAAAATATGATCCCGTTTTAATATAAACATTAAGATTAATAAGATTTTCAATAAAGTAAAAGTATTAAATACAGCAATCGGCCATGTTATCTGAAACGCCAATCAAAAGGAATCAGTAAATGTCATCGTGTTGCTTGAAGTTTGACGAGCAAGCCGACGCCATGACACCTACGAGCGTTTTCGCGCTTAATTCAAATTACATAGCAGAAAATACATTAATTTACGTTAAAACTTAAGTTTATTGCTGAAATAAACTTTTTTTCGAAACTAGGAGACGTGTATCTACAATAAGGAAAGGTATTTTAAAATCTGTCATCATGCCTACTATACAAACTGTAAAATATTTTGATAATAGCAACACTGTGTATATTAATGGCAAATGTATTTACTATTCGTACCAATGACAATGTAATTTGTTGGAAATGAAATAAAGGTATTTTATTATTATTATTATTAAATTGGTGAAATGGAAACGCGATCGATATCCAATAATAGGTAAAAGATTCTAACAATCCACGTTTTGTATCTCAATTTAATTGTATCTTGTAAATTACGTAAATCAGAAGGTGAATATTTGAATTATAACTCACATAATTAAATACTGTTTATGGTTATATTTTGGTGCTTCTATCAGAAATTAACGATTTATGCGCGCTTGATATCTCCTCCGACGACAATGCCAGTAATTTTAGGAAAGCTTCCCTTATTCTGTTTGAGATTAATGTTCTAGTCCACATGTTGATCATAATACAACGATTTGACAGCCTGTGTGGTGCAATGGTTACCATGCTGGACTGCCAGTCGAAAGGTCCCGTACCGTCATCTCAGCTAACTTTTGTTACTTTAGTCAATAAGTTAGAACATACCTCATCCTGCGACACAGTTTTCTAACTACTGCAGTTGTTTACGAACAAATTTAAATTTTGTCATGTTTTATGTTCAATAAAAAATCTTTGAAATCTTTGTAATATTTCACCCCAAACTGGGACAAACCTTTCCTTTGAAAAAAGGACTTTCCTACCAGTTATAATTTCTGTTTTGCATTTTGCAATTGAGATGAGATTGAGATGAGTTAGATGAGATTATAAACGATTCTCGCTCATGCCCCACAGTAGGGTATTCGTTCCCTGTGTCGTGGGTACCACGGACACAAACAAAGACAGAAACACAAACACCCAGACCGAGAACAAAAATTTAAACTCAACATTCAAATTTCTGTTTCGCCGAGAATCGAACCCGGGACCCTTTGATTGGCAGTCCGGCATGGTAACCATTGCGCCACGCAGGTCGTCAAGCTAAAGATTTTTTTTTGAAAGCGCTAATCTCTAGAATTACTGGTTCGAATTGAACTTCTTCTTCTTTCTTTTTGTTATTTGTTATCAAAAAGATTTGTTCCATAGTATATATAAATATACGAATCGATAACGAAAAAGTTGTAAAGTTTTATAATTATTTATAGTTACATCACGTTATTAATATATCTCTGACATTCAAGTCTCTTACGCAGACGACGTCGCTAGCACCAGCTTGTATTTAAAAAGAAACAAAAATATATAATAATAATATATATATATATATATATATATATATATATATATAACATAAAAAAGGAAATTATCTCCACATTGTGACTCCCTAAACAGAGATGCTTACCTTTTTCCTTATTTCTTTGTACCGTAGCTGTTTTAGAATTAAATCCATAAAATGCCTTTATTAAATTTGATTTCTTAATACGATGTAATCTTGAAAGCTTTAAAAGTCTTCCAATAAATTAACGCGATTCAGACCCTCTGTTATCAAAATATCACAGGGGTTGAGTCAGTGCTATTTTTAATACAGATATTCTTCGCTACAGCGTTGGTTGCTAATGGATTTTCAATATTTTTGATGTGACAAACAAGGAAAATGGAGTGACATCTTAAATTCATTTCTCTTGCTTTCCGCTTCGTATATAATATATCCGTTTGACGACCTATATACATATGTACCAATCGCGGGATCGATTCCCGGCGAAGTAGATTTCTGTTCTCAGTCTGGGTGTATTTTGTCTTTGTGTATTTCCATGGTACACACGACACATGGTATAGATACCCTACCCTACTGTGGGGCTATCAGTGTGAAACGTTAAATGATATATTTGGCCTATTCCACTAATCCCAATCCCAACCAGCTATAGATCATGGTGGGGACAAGTGGATTTCTTTTTCACTCTTGTTTTTGGGTTAAGTGGAGTTTCATTTCCTCTCATCCTTACTTGTAAATAGATAAGACAGATGACCCGTGGGACGTAATGGTTACCATGGCAAACTACTGATTGGAGGGTCCCGGGTCAGATTCCCGCGCGAAGCAGAAATTTGAATAATCTTTAAAATTTCGGTTCTCGGTCTGGGTATTAGGGTTTCTGTCTTTATACGTGTACCCACAACACAGGGTATATCTATCCTACTGTGGGGCTATTAGAGCTATTAGTGTAAAAAGTACGTATTATTAATATTACGAGATAAATATCAAGATTTCCTCTATTCAACTGTATTGCCCTCTGGTAAATACATTATGATAAGCTGCTGATATCTAAGGATCATGAATAATTGCATACGTTGCTTGTATATAATTATCATAAGCGCTTTATGGGGTTTGGTAGGCGCTTAATGGAGATTCACATGAGACAGGATCAATAAAATTATATGCATAACATAAATAAGTTCTCGTAAATACGAGTACTGTCAGTAGGCATTTACATTTCTAGTAATTGCAATGTAAAGACCGGCCTTACACATATCCGTAATTGAGTACATTTGGATCACATATTAAGGTAAACATCCGTACTATTGTCAATTTTTGTCAATGTCCCGATACTCGTCATTGACAGTGTTTCTATGGAATGACGAGTACTAGTACGCTGTCGACATTATGGACGTTTACCTTACTTATAGTATTAAAATATCTACGGAAAATAGGTTATACGGGTGTTTTATTTACAAGGGATAGTAAATACAAGTCTTTACAAGGGATAGTAAAGATAAATTTGAAACTACAAGAGGTAGAAATACGTTTCGATACAATGAAATCGATTTCAGAGTTAACAAAATTTGAATTTATTTAAAAAAAATCCAAAACATCGTTAAGAGAGGTTTAGCGTCTTGTTGTTATAGCATCTTTGCCTTTGGTGTTTCCATGGTAACCACGACATAGATCTGTATAAAGATATACTGCCCACTCTGCTATAAAAAAGCGCAACCAAGAGAAACAATCCAAATTACGCCGCAATCGTCAATTAGACCTTCATTAGGGCGTCTGGCGAGCTACATGGACTGTTCAGCTTAAAGTCCGACCATAATGGCTATCCTGTGTTTTGGGATTTATACAATTACCGGCCGAACTTTACTGCTCTACAATGCGCTTTGGTTCTAAGCGGGCAGTATATTTTTTTAAAGATCTCAAATAATACTGCAATACACAAACACCGAGAAAAGATAAGACAAACAACCTCCGTGGCGTAGTGGGTGATGAGCCGACTGCGAAGCGTGAGGGCGTGGGTTCGATTCCCACCCAGGACAAATATTTGTGTGATGAACATGAGTATTTGTTCTGTGTCTGGGTGTTAATTTATCTATTTAAGTATGTATTTAGAATTATATAGGCATGTTTATCAGCTTTCTGATTACCATAGTACAAGCTCTGCTTAGTTTGGAATCAGATGGTGTTGTGTGAATTGTCAAAAATAAGAATTAAAAAAAACGTCCGCATTGTCGTCAGTTTCTGTCAGTATTCCAGTACTCGTCGTTCATAGAAAAAGTAAATATTTATCTTTTGGCCGATTTTCTATGGACTCACGAGTACAAGTACGCTGACGTCATTACGGACGGTTACATTAACTTGTCATTAACTTTTCTGTCTACCTGGAATCGAATCTAGTCTCTTGATCGGTAATCCAGCAGATGACGGCAATAATTTAATTTCTTTGGTATCATTTACTTTATTATTTAGTTATGTCATAGTATCAACAGCCAAGATCCAATGAAATGAGAAAATAAGTACTAGATGTGTTATAATCAATAAAAATCCTTTGCCATATTTACATTTTGCCGCATACAAAACTATGACATGCGAGCACAATTTTAGAACTAAAATGTCATACTGCTGGTATGTTTACGTAATTTTTATTTATACATTTTTTTATTTGAATGGAGTAGCAGACGAGCATGCAGGCCACGTGGTGTTAAGTGGTCGCTGCAGCTCATGGACATCTACACACAACCTTAAGAAAGCGTAGGTAAGTCATGTCTGAGGTCGTATGTAGTTGCGCTGCTACTCCGGAGGCTGGTGGTCGCCTCATGTAAGTGTGGCCGGCAACTGCACCTTTCAACCGAAACACAACAGAATTGGTTCACGACAGAAGTGGGCGCAGCGGTGGTACTTCCCGGGCCAATCATAATAGTTCTACCACCTATAAAAGAGAGGTTTATCATCTTGTAGTTATAGCCTCTATGTCTTTTGGTGTTTCCATGGTAACAATGATATAGATCTGTAAAAATATATACTGCCCACTCTGCTATATCCAAGCGTAACGAAGATTTACACTGTCATTGCCAAAATCTCATTGATTTGACTTATGTATAAAATTCAGCAACATGACGCATTGAAAGAAATCGAAATAAACATTAAAATATCTACTTGTATGAATAAGAAGAACATAAATAACAATAGAAACTATAAGTGCAAATTTGACAAAGTTGCTACATTTGTAGCAATTTGTAGTAAAAAGTTCTTCCAATAATAAGATATCGTTTTCATTAGTTTCGTTAAAGACGACAAGGACCAAGATTGATGATTCTCATGTCTTCGTTTTATTTTCCCGCGGATAATCTCGTTGTCTCCGGCTTAAGGACATGTGAGCCGGAAATATGACAGATATTTTCCTCTAACTATAGAAAAATGAGCACCGTTTAACATTGCGCATTGCTACCATCGCGTAGATATGAAGTTTATCCGGCTACCCAGAGACGACATAAGTAACGATATTTATTGCACATTGAAGCGCACATGGTACGACGGCTGGCGTAGAATGCAAGCGATCTATGCAGCTATGCCAAAAGGGCGCAGTCGGGTGTGAGATTGGTGATCACTAGTGGCAAAAATTTCATGCGCGTTGTTGTCGATAGATAACAGTCGTTAAATCTTTTTGCCAATAACTCGCATCTCCACTAACCCGCATTGGAGCAGCGTGGTGGAGTAAGCTCCAGGCCTCCCCACGAAAGAGGAGAGACCCGTGCCCGGCAGTGGGACACAGAAAGGGTTGCAGCCAGCCAGTGTCTGTTGTTGTTACTCAGTATTATTTTAGTTTTCCATAAGAAACGACATTTTCACTAACCATCGGTCACAGTCCTTTGTGTGTCACATCACTCCACAGTAAGCTCCGCGTTGTTTCTCTTGAGTAATGTCTTCACTCTTGAGCTGATAAATGCCTTGATTACATTCCCCTGACTTGAGTGCGATGGATGGATGACCACTCCTCCTTATTGACCTCTTGCCATAATACTCGTATCATTGTCTCTTTTGAATGCGAATGATATTTTTTATGAGAAAAGAGATTGTATTGAAAAACATTGTAGGTAGCTGAGTTTTTATTAGTGTTTACTTTTATTTAATAGATACTTTTCTACGCCCTTAGTTAGTGTCTGTTACTGTATGTTAGCACAGGAGTAGATAAACGACCAGAGTGAAAGCTTCATACAACCGCGCGAATCGGTTGCACTAGTACAAGCACGCGGAGCATGTGTGCGTGACCACTGGCCGCTTGTCGCGTACGCGGCAAGACTGGAAAAAACCGGTTTACGTTGGCACAGCCAGTTGACAATCTCAGGGTTTGTGCGACGTACGTTTTTTGTTTTGTTATTTAATTTTGCAAGTTTGAATATTTACTTAATATAAAAACGTGGTATTTTATTAATAACAATGGTTGTTTACTGTACTGTTTGTATGAATAATACTAGAAAAAATAAAAATATATCATACTTTAACTATCCCAAGGAGTACAATAGGTAAGTCAATATTTGATTATTACTTTTTCAAGTAAGTGGGTACCTACCTGTATTCTATTGTGTGATTCTTTTTTTTAATAAGAAGAGGATACTACACAA
Organism: Pyrgus malvae; assembly: GCA_911387765.1. Classification (NCBI taxonomy): domain Eukaryota; kingdom Metazoa; phylum Arthropoda; class Insecta; order Lepidoptera; family Hesperiidae; genus Pyrgus; species Pyrgus malvae. Next base: position 26,070,197 of record OU426950.1, on the reverse strand, counting down.
TGCGCTCTTACCTTTTTATTATTATTACGAAATTTTACAAAACATTTGTAGGTACTTATATGTGGGTGGGTTGCTATGTGTGTTAAGTTGAAATATCGCAAGTAAGATTTGAACCACTTCCCGATGTTGTATACTTACCTGCGGAACTTTGGTGACAATCCAATAATGATAGATATAACCTGACGCTGCAACCAGGATCGTCTCCTCTTCAACGGTTAGGAGCCCGGTCACGAAATTTTGTATGTTAGTTTAATTTTAATAGTTCAACACAATTTTTATCATGAGTTGCTGCTGCAGCCATCGTTGTCTTGTCTCTTTACGAGGGAACTCTTTAACTCGAAACTTTGTAAATTAAAATTAATTTTGTTTGCTTACCATAATCTTCACCATAAACTGCTTTTTGATCTTGAAGTAAATATTGTCAATGTTGGCAACGAAATACTTCAACATATTAAAGATTGCAAATTTGATATGCCATGTGAGTGTTTCCCATTAGATTACTTGAAAAAACTATATGTTAGATTTAGAATTTACCACACCATTAAAATATGTTAGATTTAGAATTTACCACACCATTAAAAGAAACAATAAATTATTAAAAAACAAAAATTGTAAAAAGAAAATTATTAGAGTAAGTAATTTGTAAAGTATTCTATCATACTGAATAATAAAACTATTTAACAAATGTTTTTATTTTAATTTTATTTGTCTTAACCTATTGTGACAACCCTAACAGAATAGGTAACAATTTTTCCCGTTCTTAAGAAGCTTTCACTCTGGTCGTTTATCTACTCCTGTGATGTTAGTAATGTTTTAAATTTTTAATTTTATTACGTAACAAACTGGATGGATAATGGTCGTCCGATGACCGTATAATTAACTAACATAAGTGTTTAGTGTATAATATATATATTATACATACATACATACTCTCAAAAACATAATCCTCCTTCTGGCGCAGTCGGGTAATAACGTTTCATTTCACACTCATAGCTCTACAGTAGAATAAATATACCCTGTATCGTGGTTACCATGGACATACACAAAGACAGAATCACAAACACCCAAACCGAGGACAGAAATTTTAAACTGATCTCTCATGCTTCGCCATCAATCATTTCATTTTATTTCTGATAAATTTGCTATCGGTGCCAATTCTTTGTGTGTTGTCTATTCACAGTAATTTACACTATTCACATCACTCCACAGAGTAAGCTCATTGTTGTTGCTCTTGAGTGATGTCTTCGCTCTTCCGCTGATAAATGTCTTGATTTCATTCCTTTGACTGAAATGAAATGCGATGGTTCGATGACCACACTTCTTATTGTCCTCTTCAAATAGTTTATATTCTTGACTTGGTATCTTTCGAATGTTAACGGCACCCGATTATCCAGAAATTACTAAGTGTGGTTTTTACTACTAAATTACTAAGGTTTTGGAAAACATACACGATGTTTTTCGAATCCTATTTTTCCACACTCTTGATATAAATAAGTAGCATTTAGAGATTTTATAGAGTCACTATTCACTTTTTCAATTTGTCTTGATGAAAATGTAGGATTAAAGGAAACAGTGTGTGAAATACTGAGGTGAATTTGAAAGCAAATTAGCCTTGGGTAATTCAGGCCGAGGTCAACGTCAAAGCTGATTAGATGAATGAAAAGAAAAATGCAAATACCTGCTGTTCGCTAGTTGCAATATACAGACTTTTTCTTTGAGCAGAATACGTAATTATCACGCTTTTCAAGTTGTAGCAATTCTTTATTTTCTGTTTTGTTTGAAGATATAAATTTGAAATAATGAATGATTGCTATAAAGAAACTATTAAAACGTACTGGTTTGATAAAGTAACACAGTACAAGCAATTGTTGTGAATAATAAATTGTAAATTGTAAATTGTAAAGTATCCGGCATTGTCATACAACCACGGTTATCAAAAAAAATTCAGTTTCAAGATTTCTTTATTTCATATTCAATTCAAAAACGCCATTTATCAGTAGTCAGGTTTTAGTTTTGGATCTTAATTATTTCCATTCATAACACCTGCACGTGTAACGGCTGCTTACAAAAATAGCTCTAACTGCTAGAATTTGCTTCTCCTACACCAACACCTCTGGGTTATCACTCCGTCTGCCGTAGTCGAGGAACAGGGGAGACTTCCCCGGGAACAATCGGGTCGGTGGTGTTGTTACTCACCAACAGCTCGCCACAAGCCGTTATTGTTATTATTATTATTATTATCTACCTAAACTGTGATATTATAATATTATTTAAAAGCCTTTTCTCAGGACGCTTTTAATAATTTAACTCATTATTTTAAATTTAATGTAATAATAATCAAAACTAAAAGTTTTGCTTCTATCGGTACCTAAGTTTCTAACCTTGCTTTCTTTAGAATTGCTACTATTTGCTTTTATGGGGAGGAAAGTTCCATTTGGGAGCAAACATAAAGGACATTAAAGTTTCAAATGGATTGTAATGCTCCGCTAGACGGCAATAGGTAAAAAAATATGTGTATTTGGCATCTAAACATTAATACAAATAAATAAAATTGTAGTGTCTGTTTGTAATATTAAAATAACCGCTTATATGTATACATATGCATGTAGTAAAATATATAGTACATATACCAAAATAGCATTTATTCAATTTTTGTCTGTCTGTCTGTTTGTCCCGGCTAACGTCTGAAACGGCTGGACCGATTTTGACGGGACTGTAACTAGCAGGTAGCTGATATAATAAGGAGTAACTTAGGCTACTTTTATTTTTAGAAAAAATCTAAAAATATAATCCACGTGGACGAAGTCGCGGGCGGCCGCTAGTCCTACATATTTATTCAAAATAATATAGACTTATTTCGTTAATTTTATTTTAAAGATAGCTTTGAATATGTAACTATGGAATGAGTCTGTCTTCGTCCGGCCGCCGACGCGCACGCAAGTCCTTTCGTGACAACCGCACCGCAAGCCACCACATGCGTGGTTAGACTCGCCGCATCGCCGCCATCACCGCTGTTAATAGTTTATGATTTAATTGACTCAAAGTGATGAATAGGTACTTATAGTGTAGTGTGAAGGACAACACCAGTTCCCGGGCAAGAGAAGATTGATCGAGGCTTCATCAGTACACGAGCATACCATCTGCTCCAGCCCCTGTGATAATCCAGGTTAGTGCGCTTGCTCCCTTTATCAATCCTTCTCGTTTCCACCCTTTATTCCACCATTTTTGATCATAACGAACCGGAGGTCGAACCGCAACTTACAGTCCACAATTCCTGCACCCGCAGCGGGGGATCATCTTCAGATCCACCATCATTTTTTAGTAGAGTTTCGTTTCCTTTAGATTCGAATAGTATCTACATATTACCAATTCAGGTACATAATTTAGATATGATCCCCATTTCATAGAATGAACACTATCGCTAGCGTTAGAACAAAGAAGCACATAAAAATATACTGTAAGATACGATAGCCCTAACCACATAAATTAATGTTGTGTCTCAAAAATATAAAATGTCTATTCAGTAATTTTATTCAAAACATCACGGGCTTTTAGTATATTTTCCTAAATCATTGCTTAAAGAAACATAAACGATCATTTAATCTGGTGATCCGACATTTTTATTATTCGAATGTTCAGTCAGCTGTTTTAATGTTTGAACACAGCACGTCATCAATCTTTGCTGAATTGCAAAATGGGCTATTACGGCCACCCTCTTGCAATTATCCACTCGAATGAACACGCTTAAGTGTTAATTGAACGATACTTTTGTAGGTAGAGGTGTGAGTTACTCGTAGATACTATAAGTTTGGACCCTTACAAAAGAATAGTGAAAATTGTTTCCGAAAAAGGCTATTGTAACTGGAATATTTTGTACAATTGGAAACCTACCAATGCTGAGTTCATAAATATACGTGTAATAAAAATAAACACCCTTACTATAGCCAAAAACCAAATTGATTTTCTCCCTAAAAATAAACGATATCATGTTGATAAATCTCAATACCGCCTTATTTCACCCTCGTAGCTATCAAAGTTTAATAGAAAAGTAAATATCTAGTTAAAGTAGCAGTGTAAATTGGAATTGAATGTAAAATGTTACATCAGAAGCTATTCTACGTGTTAATACAACTCACTTGCCAGAATTCTTATAAATGAAATAATGTAGTTTAAAAAACTAAAAACACGCTTTTGTGAAAATACGAACTAAAAAGTAAAAAAATAAGAAGAAAATGTATTTTACTGTAAAAAAAAGCGTGGGGTGCATGGTGTCAACAGTAACAGTGGTAAAAACCACCCCCCGCTTTTTTTTACAGTAAAATACATTTTCTTCTTATTTTTTTACTTTTTAGTTCGTATTTTCACAAAAGCGTGTTTTTAGTTTTTTAAACTACATTATTTATTTTTAATTTTTTAGTTGGATTTTTATTCTCAAATTATTGCATTATCATCGGCCCTTGACCCCTATGCAAATTTTCAAGTTAACCAGACGCTTAGACGTGTTAAAGTACCTTAGGCCACGAACTTATCAGCCGCCCCTCGTATATTTTATTTTATCCTGATGATCCTAGTTACGACTTTAACATAAAGTTATGAGATTATTGTATTGTCATCGGTCCTCAATAAATCTACAAAGTTTGAACGAAATCTGGCCGTTTAAAGTGGGTCAAAATCGCGCCCAAAGAAGTCGGTTACAAACATACAAACATACAGGTGAAGCTAATAAAAAGCGTGTAAAAACATACATACCAAGACCAAAGAGACTTAGTAGTGTCTACGCTATTTACGTAGTCTTCGCAATAGATTTACTGCTTACATTCGTGATGTCGGAATTGGTAGTTCTCGCAACTTTGGTCATTGGCTAAATTGACGCGACTTATCTTAACAGCGTTTGCGTAAGACAACACATACATCCCTAATCAGAGGTGATTTAAATCTCTGGCCCTAATAGAGTTATGCCATCATTATATCCTGCAGAATAATTAAATTATTAATTATTAATAATTTTAATATCTTTGTAATAATTATTCTTAAAAATTACTAATCTTAAACATACTCTACGTACTATCTAAAATAGTAAAGGAGAAAAGTAATGTTACCTTTTCTCATGTATTGGTTTTAAGAAAAGTCTAACGCAATGTATACCAAAATGCAGTAATCACAGAAATACTAAGAAATGGTATTACTATAAAACTTATTAAAAATATAAGAAATAGTATTAACCGGAAAATATCGACAACTACCAAACAAACAACGTTATCGATGAAATAATTTTACTTAAACGCATTACATTAAGAAGAGGGTGTAGTAATGATCAATGAGCCGGTGAAACGCCATTTATTTCCAGTTACTACTACTGTAACTTAGACAGAGACTCGAGAGCATCATATTACATTCTCTCTAATTGCTTTCAATGCTCTTTAGACAAATTATCGAAGGTCTATAACTATAACTGCCGCTGGTCTATAACTATAATTGGAAAGTGAGATTTTTTCCATTGTTTTAAAGTGGCAGCACCAGCCGCTACGAGTTTCTGGTTCGGGTCAGTTACTCTTGTTGCGGTCGGGTGTGAGATGAGTGGCAAAAAAATTCATGCGCGTTTCCGTGCTTCGGAGGGTACGTTAAGCCGTCGGTCCCGGTTGTTGTCGATAGGTAACAGTCGTTAAACCTTGTCGGAGGCCTTATGGGCGGTTTGAAAACATCCAACAGCGGGTTGGCTACTGTCCCGCATCTCCAGCTCCAGGCCTCCCCAATAATAGGGAGAGACCCATGCCCAGCAGTGGGACGTAAAAAAGGTTGCAGCCAGCCAACTCTTGTCTAAATTTACTCTTGGTACAACCGATTTCGATCTAAAATTTTGGTAATGTGAACTTGTTTGTAACAGACCTTAGTTAGGATTTAGTTTTACGAGTATATTTTATTATTGCTGGTTTGCTTTATAACAAAAATGATATCGAATATTAGGTATGTATAGTAGGAACAGTAAAATTCCGAACAGTTAAAAAACTGTTCGGAATTTTAATACATATAAATATTGTTTGCTTGAATAATAATAAATAAGAGAGAGAGAGAGGTAACTCGTAGAATCCAACTCGGTTGGGCAGCGTTCGGGAAATTACAAAGTGTCTTCTCCTCCAGAATATCTCAGTGCCTGAAGTCGAAAGTTTTCGAGCAGTGTGTGTTGCCAGTGATGACCTACGGCGCTGAGACGTGGTCCTTTACAGTTAGCCTTTTCCATAAGCTCAAGGTCGCTCAGTGAGCGATGGAGAGGGCTATGCTTGGTATTTCTCTGCGCGACAGAATCCGTAACGATGAAATCCGTAGAAGAACGAAAGTTGCTCTCAAAATCTGCAATATTGCTGAAGTGGCAATGGGCAGGCCATATAGTAAGGAGGACCGACAAGCGATGGGGAAGAAAGGTCCTCGAATGGCGACCACGTCTCAGCAAAAGTACAGGCCGCCCTCAAACCAGGTGGACTGATGACCTGAAGAAGATAGCGGGTAGTCGCTGGATTCAGAAGGCCCAGGACCGGGAGGAGTGGCGAACGTTAGGGGAGGCCTATGTCCAGCAGTGGACTATAAAAGGCTGGTGGATGAATGGATGGATGGACTAATAAATATATAACAAGCACCTATATTAGGAATAAGGTATTTACTTTCTATAATTTGACAAATTTTGGAATTATAATAAAACAGGCCTAAAACCTTCCCACAGTGTTACAATATCCCTACGATTTTCGAACACTGCATAATTTGAGAACGTGTTTTTGTTTCTTCAGTTTGGCAGATGAGGCAGGAAGTAATTTGAAAGTTGAGATTCATTCCAGCAGTGCCAGGTCGACGAGAGCGCTGTCAGAAAGTTGTGCATTAACTTTACATTGCGAGTTGAACGAACCCTCCCAGCTATCGCGGAATTTCTCAATTACACTCACAGTTTTAACGTATATTATGTTTGAAATGCGAGTTTGGTATACATTTATAGTTATTTAAGATAGTTAAACGCTTTGTTTGTTAATACGACACGATAAATAAAATTAACATAAAAATACAAAAAGTTGAAGAAAAAAAACAACGGGCAGCCGCTTAAAAGTGATTTCTTTTAGGCAATCCTAACATACAAAATAACGTATATGTAATAATGTATATGAAAATACAGAAAATGGTTTACAGTACAAGTAACATTGAAAATTTACAATACAATTTTAAGGAAAAATGGACCAGTAATTGTATTTGATTTCGGCAAATGTGAATAATCTTTCATAAAATTTATGTGACATAAATACACATCAGTTCATAATCAATCCATTTCCTGAAAAAAATCAAATTAAGTGATAATGAAAATTTGGCATTAAAAATCGTAACCTAAATCTCGCATTATAATTCTTGACGCAAGCTAAAAAATTGCTAATGTATTAGATTATTAATGAAATGAGCAGTTATATTGTGCAATAAAACTTATGGAAACACTGTAATTAAGCTGCAAAATCTCATGTGTTAAATCAAGTAGGTAAATCGGCAAAATTTCGCAAGCGACAAGCAAAGTAGGTCTGGATAACATGTTAAAAAATTACAATGGTCACTTTTCATTTCATTTTAGACATGGGCGTTTCGAGGGGGGAGGGCAGGGGGCAGCTGCCCCCCTGAATCAAGGTCCAGATTCAAGGATTCAAAAATCCCAAAAGATCTCCCAAATGAAAAAAGAAACCTATAAAGAATAAGCTAGGTATGTGAACCCCTGTAACGTGGAAGGCAAAACGCGCGGTACCCAGCTTGAAAAAATTTGCCCCCCCCCCCCTGGCCAAGAACCTATAAATTTACTCTCCCCCCTGACCAAAAGCTTGTCCCCCCCTGACAATGAACCTGGGTACGCCAATGTACTTAGAATCAATAATTTCAGGTCTTTTATGGTCGACACACAGCAGCATAGTAATATGAACAGTTTAATCTGGTTGGTAGACCTTTAGAGTGAATAATTATAATATGTGAATTAAACTTAATGCTATTTGACAATGACTTAGGCGCGTGTGTTTAATGACCGGGTGGCGAATGGACTCATTATTCTGCTAGTAATTAATGTTAGAATGAGTTCTTTGTAAGTTCCAGTAACTGTGAGTTATTTACAACATTTTTAATATGTATCCGTTGGAACAATTCAAGTATCAGTGAAAGATCTTGTGGTTGTTCCTACTCAAAAAGAAATGGGAGCGTGGGCCTGAGGATATAAATAATAATAATAATAATAAAGTTTCACACTCTGTGTCGTGGGTGCCATGGACACACGCAAAGACATAAACACAAACATCCAGTCCGAGAACAGAAATTTTAAACTCATCATTAAAATTTGTGCTTTGCAGGAAATCGAACCCGGGACCCTCGGATTGGCAGTCTGGCATGGTAACCATTAAACCACACGGGTCGTCCGGGGTATATTAGGGAATAAATAAATTAGCTAACTTTTTTTCCTCAAGAGGTTTAGGAACGAAACTAGTCACATTCCACAAAAAATGAACCGTGATTTAAGTTGGTTATAAATATTAACTCTAATAATAATAATAATAACGTTTTACACTCATAGCCCTACAGTAGGGTAGATATACCCTGTGTCGTGGGTACCATGGACAAATACAAAGACAGAAACACAAACACCCAGACCGAAAACAGAAATTTAAACTCATCATTCAAATTTCTGTTTCGCCGGGAATCGAACCCGGGACCCTCCGATTGGCAGTCCGGCATGGTAACCATTGCGCCACACGGGTCGTCAACTCTGCATGCTTGTTTATAAATTCATCTCATAAGGGCCTCGTTCACCATCTCCAAGTAACGTGTTGATTAGTTACGTCCCAAGTAAAATTAATTGGCAAGTAAAAGCTATGAGTACGGGTCAGTTAATCATATGATTAGTGCTACTCGAACATCGTGAAATTGAAATTGAAGTTACGGGTGACTTAAACCGACAATTAGCGTACTTGTCACTTTACTTGAAAGTGGTGAAAAAGGCCCTGAGTCAAATGAAATGAAAGGAAATGAAATGAAATGAAAATATTTTATTTGCACAAATATGGGTGAAAAGAAAAGGTTTTACAAAATATTTAGAACTCCATATTTACCCCTTAGGGTGTACAAATTTTAATGTTTGCCTAGATCTACACGTATATGTAGATGTTTTCTCGAAACTACAATAATATTTTCATAGGCTACAAGCTTTACACAACTAAACCGAAAAGGATCACTCGTAGTAAGTTAAAGTTATAACCTCTTCAGAGGCCTTGGTGTAAGTCTGCACACGCGAAAACGTTACCAACGCGTTTGCGTTAAGAATTTAACTATCGACCTTATTCCTTTCAGGTTAAGATCTATCTGTCCAATGTTAACTCTGACGCAGTAGTAACGTTTGCGCGTTTACAAACTTACACTAAGGGCTCAGTTCGCATAACTAGTCTCATTGACTTTAGTTCAAAGGCATATTCGTGATTCGTATACAATGAGGAAACGCGAGTGGCTGTATGCCTATGTTTACTTAACCCATATAGGTGGAAAAGTTTGAAAGCTTTTAACAACAAATACTTGAAGTATAATCACGGGTCACTAGATAAAGAGCCTAATTTGGCTGCAACCATTTTTGCGTCCCACTGCTGGGCACGGGTCTCTCCCCATTATAGGGGAGGTCTGAAGCTTACTCCATGACGCTGCTCCAATGCGGGTTGGTGGTGATACAGGTTAGTGGCTAACCCGCTATCGGATGTTTTTAAACCGCCCAAGGCCTCCGACAAGGTTTAACGACTGTTTTCTATTGACAACAACCGGGATCGAAGGCTTAACATGCCCTCCGAAGAACGGAAACGCGCATGAAGTTTTTTGCCACTAGCGGTCACCCATGTCATACCCGACCGCGCCCGTTTAACTTAGTTGCATAGATCGTTTTGAAAAGGGGAAAAAATGAAGTTACAAGTCCATAACCGTCAAGCGATTTATTCGAACGACCAATAAATATTCAACAGTAATTAACCTCCGCGCCGATCGCTGAATATTTTTCACTGTCGACTTATCCACGGTAATCCGCCGAGCTGGATATCGAGTGGCTCCAGTTTGGAAAAGCCAGTTCAATAAGTAAAAGTAATTTAACTACCGTTGATAAACGTTAACGGTTTGTTAATAATAGCATACGTGGCATATTATAAACACACACGTGCTTATCGGATATTACATTGGCTAAACGATAATATTTTAAAGGATAATTCATAATTTTAATAATTTTAAACGATAATATTTTAAAGGATAAAAGATAAGATTAGTACTGTATTTATTAGAACAACGTAACTGAGCCAAACTAGCACGGTCGGATGTGAGATGGGTGACCGCTAGTGGCATTTCATGCACGTTCAAATGCTTCGGAGGGCACGTTAAGCAATTGATCCCGATAGTAATCGATAGATAATTATTATTAAATCGATAAATATTAAACCTTGGCGGATCACCATAATAATAGTATTTTGTACTGTAGTAAAAATATCACTATAATAATAGTGATATTAACGTCAATAAATGGAAAGAGATAGCGCAGAGCAGAGACCAGTGGCGCTCTCTTACATCGGATGCCAAGGCCCACTTTGGGTCGCTGAACCACGGAAGTAAGTAAGTAAGTAAGTTATAATACAGATACTTCAACTCAGTTGTGCGCGCGGCGCTATGTATGGGTAAACCTATATATGCACAGTGACTTTGTGTGCGTGACAAGAGGTACAGTGAAGTTGCTCGGACGACGATGGCCGCGTCACTGTCACACAAATTAAAGTTGCATAATTACTAGCCCACGCACACATAGGGCCGCGCGCACAACTGAGTTGAAGTATCTGTAGTATTTTGTAATTGGTTTTCTTTGCACTTTGCACAGTTTTAAATGGTCGGAAAATGAGACAAATGTGCTAGCATGTAGGGTCAAGGATATTTGACAGCCCGAATTGCGTAACGATTTTCATATCGGATTGCCGATTTAGGTTTTGGTTATATTCCCAACGAGGTGGAAATTTTAATGATTAAGTATAAATTTCTTTTCTCCGTCTAGGTGTCAGTTAATGTTGTGTATGCCCATGGTACTCACGACAAGAGAATCCTAGCTTGAGTAATGTTGAGTAAAATCACTGTCTAAGATTCTCAAATCCTGGAGCAATCAATAAAAAAAATGAAAATAAAAAATATTGCCACATAAACACAAATATTACATAACAAATAAAAAAATACATACACAATTTAATTTATACAAATATTTTGGCAAAAGGGAGCGACTCAGCTTGTGCTGCCTCAAGAAAAAGATCCTGAGCAGCGCTGATTTTCAGCCGTTCCTACTCCCTATGTTGTAGTGCGGGAGTTTTGGGGTCGGTTCCCCTAACACTGCCACTCTGCGATAAAATAAAATACTGGCAACATTAAAAACAATCTGTGTAAACATGCAAAATAAAAAATTAAGCTATAATTACATATAAAAATTAATCAAAAGTCAATTTATATTTTTATGGTCATACACTACACGTGTCATAGAGTACTCTCATTCATTTATCAAAGCGCACGAAAGTGCACCGGCCAAGTTCTAAGCACAGGCCGCGCGCACACCGTGCACTATTTACCCGAACCGCTTCGAGCCACTTTTGACCCCCCTGTATCTTCTTACCTGATTAAAAGATCTGGATGAAACTTTATGGACATAATAACACCATTTAATATACTTTGAATAAAAAGTTTCAATATTGAAGCTATTACAGAAAAAAAGTTATAGACTCGAGAAAATTGTAAATTTGGTACTCACTGACTCATGTACTCACTGACAGCTCATCAAAATGTTTGACCACTTCTAGAAGACCTACAAAGCTGAAATTTGGCATTTAGCTAGTCGTTAGGGTAAGAGTAATGGGAAAATTCGAATATTGGAAATTGGTCAAGTGCGAGTCAGGTTTTAGTCAAAATTATGTATAATGTTGGTAATACTCTCTAAGACTTAAAAATCTGGTATTTGGCATGGGGAAAGTCGTTAACATTTAAAAAAGTAAAGAAAACATCGAAAATAGGAAATTGGTCAGGTGCGAGTCAGATTATAGTCATTATCATTATGATGTATAAAAATATTGGTCATACTTCTCTAAGACCTACAAATCTGAAATTTGGCATCGGGGTAGTCGTTAGCATAAAAGTAAAGGAAAACTTTAGAAAATAGAAAATGGTCAAGTGCAAAAAGAAATTATAATACACGAAAAAAAAAATCAGAACATAAAAAATAAGAAATTATAGTATATTCAAAATTCATTTTAATAGATAACTAACTACGTTTTGAAATGAACTATAAACAAAACAATCCATTTCATCCCAAGATGTCGTGAACAGTATCGTATTGCAGTTTAAAAAAAATGTTTAAATTATTACCTGTTACATAAAGCTATTATTACATCTGGTGGACCAGACACACTTCATTTTAATAATAATAATTATAATATGAACAACGTTGCGATAGGTACCATAAAGCAAACTGAGCAAAAAGAAATGAAATCCCACCAAAAACATAAATGTAAAAATGTAGGCCAAGTTCTTGTATAAAAAAAGAGTTGAAATATAAACTACAGCCAAATTAATAATAATCAGAACCGATATTAATCATTCTTAAGGTTTTGAAATTTTAATGAAGGAAAAAAGTCCAACTCTAAAACTTACCTCCGCAAGATTTGCTCTTTTCAGAAGTATTGGTGTAATGAAAACCCGCCAAGTTGGAATGGTAAATATCGGTTCTGATTATTATTAACTTGGCTGTAGTTTAGATTTCAACTCTTTTTTTTATACAAGAACTTGGCCTACATTTTTACATTTATGTTTTTGGTGGGATTTTTCTGTAAGCGGTGCATTAAATAGTCCTATTTATATTTCATTCACAAAGCAAACGGAGGGAAAAACGGACTGCTCTAGAATTTTCCAAGTAAAGCACCAAATAGATTTTATTCAGTCTAAGTTAAGCTAGCCCATTAGCATGGAGCAAGTGCACGGAGAATGCTCAAAATCTTATTACTCAACTCTTCTATCGTTAATGTGCATTAGTTCTTAAGTGCACCTAGCATTTTAGAAGTAGTGAAACTATGTTCTTTAAGCGGTCAATCTGCATACTCTTTTTAAATAAAACTAGCAGTGTTGATAAAAGGGCCGAATATTGTAAACTATAATCTTATTTAAAAAGTGTTAGGTACTTGCTCACTAAGTTTCGATGAGCAGCGATAGCCGAGTGGTAAAAAACCGCGGTCTTCGACGCGACCGATCCCGGGTTCAAATCCTCGGCTCGCACCTCTGACAAAGAAATTTGTAATGTTCGATTTTATCGCTGCTCCACGGTGATGAAAAATATCGTAATATTTCATTGATTACGATGTTCTCCATCGCCGTGCATGCCTGAGAGAAATTCATAATTTCTGGAAAGCATGACGTCCACCAATCCGCACTTGGCCAGCGTGGTGGACTATGGCCTAAATCCCTCTCAATTGTGTGAAAAGGAGAATTGTGCCCGGCAGTGGCACATAAAAAGGTTGAAAAAAAGTCCCTGTAGCTTCGGGATTAAGAATTGAGCTACGGTATCCCCTGCCTGATCGTAAGAGGTTACTAAAAGGGGGCTTCCGGGGTTGCGGACACTGAGGGTGGGAGCTCGACCCGTCCAGCCAGCAGTTCCGGGAAGGATGGCTGTATGGGCCTGGGCACTGTTAGCGCCTGATGGTGCAGGAGAGCGCATCTGCTCTCCCGAAGATGGGCCCGTTTTGGGGCGCCACGCGTGGAGGACACCGGTGCGTTCCAATGGAGATCCCGAAGTCCTCCCCAAGCGCAGAGGCAGGCCACCGAGGGGGTTTTAGTGCGGTACGAATCCCACATAACCCGGTATCCTTTCCCAAGGTGCTGGGTACGCTTTGAAGGTTTCCCCCCGATACCAAAAAAAGTACTTGCTCACTAATCAAAAATTGTTTGAAATAAATGGTATGCGTCCATATTTTACTCCATCAGCATTTATAAGTCCACTATTGGACATATTATACTTCCCATAGTGTTCTCCACTCTGTCTGGTCTTGCACCCTCTGAATTCAGTGACTTCTCGCTGTTTCCTTCAGGTTGCCAGTCTACCTGGTTGAAGAGGTCCTGTGCTCCTTTTTCCGAGACGTGGTCATCATCACTATTTGTTGGTCCTTATAAAAATATGACCAGAGGCCTTAGTGTAAGTCTGCACACGCAAAAACGTTACTAACGCGTTTGCGTTAAGAATTTAATTATTCCTTATTCCTTTTAGGTTAAGACCTATCCGTCCAATTTTAAAGCTGACGCAGTAGTAATTTTTGCACGTTTACAAACTTACACAAAGGGCTCTGCTCACTGCCACTTTAGCTGTAATAACTGTTAACCCATCAGCAACTATCACCGACGTTCAACTTTAATAATGTTTTCGATGCATTTTCTGTTATTAACCTAATTTTTATAAATTATCTAAGTATGTAATGGTTTTAGACGATAATCTATACCTATATCCTTCGGTTCATTGCCCAAATTTTATATCAAAGTTCCCCTAAAATTTTTGCCGCAGTGAATTTTCCCGATAGCTTTATATTTCATTGGTTATGCGCAGTCATTGGCAGAGGCAGCAGAATTTAGGGTATAATAAATGTTATACGAGATAAAAACTTGCAACATTAGCACCCCCTGCTTCGACATAACGACTACATGGTGAGTACGCTTTTGCACTTACATCCCTACTGTACCATTTATGATACGAAAAATGATTTCGAAGCATCCCTAAATAAGATTTATATAAATTGCCGAAACTTATGACAGAGTAGACTTCTGTCAGCGGCTTCGTCCGCGTGGAACCGTTTTATGGGTCCCCGTAGGATAAAAATAGCCTAAGTGCTATTCCAGGCTATAATTATCTCTAACTTTCTTCCATCCATTTGAAATACGACTTAAGGTGATATATAGCTATGTTAAAATCATAGGCGTATAGCTAGTTGCTACAATTGCGTGGACCCTATTATCCGCTTTCCAGTAGGAATCAATCATTTTCCCGCAATAAAAAGTAGCCTATGTTCATCAGAGATGATGTCGACTTCTAAAGATAAATGCATTTTTCAAATCGGTCGGTAGTTTCGGAGCCTATTCTATACAAACAAACAATCAAATCTTTCCTCTTTATAATATTAATGTATTTTCTTATAGAACGAATCGTGAGTGTGAACTAACATTGTAAATATAAATATCACGACTGTACTCACGTGGTTTTATTCCCGAATTTTATTAAATTAATACCGAATAAAACCACATGAGTACAGTCGTGATATTAATATTAACAATATTATTGTAGATATTAAATATTGAAAGTTATATTTCTGGTAAACAAATAACTTTTACGTTTCAAGATTTACAATAATAAAGCACACAGACATATTCACATCAATCCTCTGTAGTCATGTTGCCAATTTATATTGGCTATGACAACAGGTATTTATTCAACAGGACGAACAAGGTCCATCTAAGGAGCTAATTAATTCGATTAGCAAAATATACATGTTTTATGTACGGAAATTTGCAGGAACGGGCGCTATTACATTTAGTCGGAACCTTGGCCTTATACACCTAAATAAAATTGTAGTGACCTCCCGCTACTCATCAAGAGATGGCGCCACGGGTATTCCTGAACCACGCTATCGAAGTTTTCGGAATATTCTACAATATATACAAGCTCCGAATTGAGTCAGTTGGAGCGCGGCCGCTCCCCGGGCAAGACCGCCTCGCCCGGCGGGAGATCTCCCTTTGCCAAAAAAATATTGGTTCAAGAGATCAGAAGTATTTCAGAGCTTCTAAATTACCGAGACTACTCAAATAGCTACTTTTAAAAGGTAACCGCTCCATGTAGGGTACTCCAGTAAGGTACTCTACATAGTCCGTAGATATCCAACACTAACCACAAGAACAACTTCTTTGTACTTTGCAATAAATGTCAACGGTCAACAGGGCTCCGAACACTGCACAATCAGAACCGCAGAATCCCAAGATCAAACACACGTGGCTCATTACGTCATGTATGTGGTACGCTACACTTAAAGTAGGCCTTCTGAACTGCAGCAACCTACGATCACACACACGTGGTTCATTACGTCATGTATGTGGTACGCTACACATAATGTGTGTGTAATAATAGAGAAGCAAGCTAAGCGCAAGCACCGACCAACTAATTTGCGGCATGCTTGAGACGACGTCAGCATTATCCTGGCAGCGTTCAGCTTGATTTATGGTGTGATGATATATTAGCGTTTAATGTAGCTCTCAAGATTGCGATGCTTTGCTAAACTAATACAGCCAGTATAAGAATTACAAAATAATTACGATAGTAGAAAATATTGCTTAGAATTAAGAGGCCGTATACGAAATTTTGGGGATTTTGCTGATTTACCTGATTTAACACAGGAGATTTTGCAGTTTTGCCTGGGTCATCTTTGTGTGTGTGTCAATGGTTAGCGCTATATTCACATCTCTTATGTCTCCCGATGATTTGTAGATACCTATTCATTGATTTATTGCTTTATTTCTTTCTAACGTGTATTTCTTTCTTACTTGTGTACATCAACGGGAGAGGAGGGGGGGGGGGGCAGCTGCCTTCCCCTGGAGAATAAGCACAATGTATTTGCCTTATTTACTTACATAATAATATGTTAGCATCATTGTTTACTTAAAATATTTTCTTAATAATATATTAAACCTTTCCATTACGAAATCACAAAGGAGGCTAGAACAAAGAAAATCCCGATAAATTTTACGTTGGCTTGAATACCGAATACCCGATCCTGCAAGTGGATGTACACTGGAATAAATATTTAAATCAACTTTCAGTCCGACTCTTTTTTCATAAAAATGTTGTAAAAAAGTATAGGCATAGTAAGGAGTTTCATACTTGTAAGCCCCTACTTACTCTATTCACATACAGGAATTCAATAAAAATGAAATGAAATGAAATGAAAATATTTTTTGCACAAATATGGGTGAAAAAGGTTTTACAAAATATTTAGAGCTCCATATTTACCCCTTAGGGTGTACAAATTTTATTATATTAAATTAAATAATTATTTTAATGACTTAACATAATGTAAACATAAATTCTTAAAATAACTATTACAGAAGGGTACATAAGAAACATTAAAGTAGTTTTAAATTTTACAGTTTTAATTAATTAGACTTAAACCCAATTTTGTGCTTTTATAATTATTTATTTTATTTGAACCATACGGGGTTCGCCGTCATCAGCTTTGGGCACCCACCAGGATGGGTTTTGTACACTGAGAGGAAAAAAGCTGGCGAAAAAAAAACCTCCCAGGTTTTTATGCCGCGGACAAAATTATTTATTAGTCATTTTATTTTATTTGTTATTTTATTTTATTAAAAAGCTTAACACGTATTGGATTCGCGATGCATCATTATTATATCCACTAGTGGATCCAAGGAAGGCCACCACAAGAATTATACAAATCGTGATGATTTTAAAATCCTCACGCATCTTGCATGCATTCAATGAATATGCACATCACATTATCGTGCTTTCTTCCAAACTAAACCCCCTCCCTCAATAAATAATAAGTACCTGGACACCCGAGCGTTGCTCGGATAAAAACAATTGATTTTCTTGGTATGTTTTTAAGCAAAACTTTCATTGGCTTAGTGTTACTTAACAAAGCCTTTTGAAATACCTAGCTCCCAATTTAAAAAATAATGTCCCAAAAAATAAAAAACACAATTTCCTTACTTGAGGTTTGAACCCGGGTCTCTAGCTCCGTAGTCAGCTTTCGTAACCATTCGACCAAGAAAGCTATAATTCCATTGACGAAATTTTTATAGAGGTCTTTCATATCGACATTGTCATTTGTTTGAAGGGCGGATTGACGGTCGACATTTAACGGCTTTCTACGCCACAATATTATTAATATCCTCCAATAGATGTCAGTAAGAGTAATTTTATATTTAACGGCAAAAACATTAAATAAAACGACAATTTTTATCAATTAAATTTTTCTGGATCGATTTATCATCCTGGAAATCAGGGTACTAAATTTCATCAAAATCTTTGGAACCGTTTCCGAGATTCAAAAAATATATTTAGATATATACAAGAATTGCTCGTTTTAAGGTATTAGATATGCCGCAACATTCATCTGGATAAAGAGCAGTCTAGCGTCGATTAAAGAGCGAAAACCACTATATATAGTTATAGTAAGCAGTGGTCGAATCGTTGTAGCGTATATTTGATCCAAGCTAGTGCCACCCATCTGTCGGAAACGCCATGTCGGTTAGAGGCGCAACGCACTGGATAAGTAGCGTACCTATATTTGATCCAAGCTATCGGACCCATCTATCGCAAACGCCATGTCGGTTAGAGGCGCAACGCACTGGATGACACTAGCCTCGTGTATATCTCTTTGTAGCAATTATACCCACAGCAACAGTTATCGGTACGTTCTATTCAATAAATCTAAATACTTTGTTACGTACAAGTTGTACCCCGCGATTTCACCCACGATAGAAAGATTTAAATATATTATAAAGAATCTTCTCATTGGAATTAGGTGGTTTCCTGTGGTAAAAAATAAATGTCACTTTCCAGACTGCTGACTATCTAACTCCAAGAACAAAAATTATTCTATAAGGTCACTCATCAAGGCGTGAAAAACGAACAAACAATGCAAATTCCTATTTATAATATTGGTTTGGGTTTATACCTATAGTTCCTGTTTCATTTAATAAATCTTGAGTTTTGGTCATGGAATATCTCTACTGTATGTCTACTAGTTATGGAATATCCCTACTTTGGGGCTAAGAGTGTGAAACGATAGATTTATTGATTGATTAATAGGTTAATGTGAAATTGTGATTATTTGCTTTTCGTTTGTTTCCTTTTTTCACGTAAAAAGTAAAATGTCACTTTCTAGTCTGCTAACTACGAGTATCTCCAAGAACAAAAAATATTCTATAAGTTCACTCCATCGAGGCATGTAAAACGAACAAACAATGCAAATTCCTATTTATAATATTGGTTTGGGTTTATAGCTATAGTTACTGTTTCATTTAATAAATCTTGAGTTTTGGTCATGGAATATCTCTACTGTATGTCTACTAGTTATGGAATATCCCTACTATGGGGCTAAGAGGGTGAACGATAGATAGATAGATATTGATTGATTGATAGGTTAATGTGAAATTGTGATTATTTGCTTTTCGTTTGTTTCCTTTTTTCACGTCGATTATGCTACGAATTGACCAGATTTTTTGTTTGGAGATAGTTGGGGGGGCTGAAGTATGACATGGGCTCTACCTTTTACCGGGGAAATATCTCATTCCTATAATGAGCCTATAAGCATCGATGGCCGAGTGGTAAAAAACCTCGGTCTTAGACGCGAACAATACCGGGTTCAAATCCTCGGCACGCACCTCTGACAGAGACATTTTGTAATGTGCGCATTTGTCGCTGCTCCACGGTGATGGAAAATATCGTGATATTTAATTGATGCCTGAGAGAAATTCATAATCTCTCGAAAGCATGACGTCCACCAATCCGTACTTGGCCAGCGTGGTGGACTATGACCTAAATCCCTCTCACTTGTGAGAGAAGACTTGTTGAACCAGCAGTGAGATATAAAAAGGTTGAAAAAAAGAGGAAAAATGTGTAGCTCACGCGGGCAGAGTCGCGAGCCGAAAGCTAGGAGGTTCCATAAATATATATAAACATATTAATATTCAAAAATATATCTTATTTAACCTCGGCTTACACGGGGTGTTAATCAGCTATCTGGAATAAATAAATAAATAAATAAATAAATATAAATATCTTTGGACAATTCACACAACACTATCTGATTCCAAACTAAGCAGAGCTTGTACTATGGTAATCAGAAAGCTGATAAACATACTTATAATATTCTAAATACATACTTAAATAGATAAATTAAAACCCAGACACAGAACAAATAGGTAGTCATTTTCATCACACAAATATTTGTCCTGGGTGGGAATCGAATCCACGACCTCACGTTTCGCAGTCGGCTCATCACCCACTACACCACGGAGGCTGTCAATAATAGTGCAAATGCGTTATTTTAAGCAAGACTAGGGTTTCTGCGTAGATGTTTATGGGATGTGTCAACATGTGGCTTGCATGTTCGTTTGCTACTTCATTATTATAAATAAAAAAGATGTAAGTTCTGCTTTATAAAAATGGACTTTTTATGAAGCTTAAAGTTTAAAACTCGTAGATAATTCCATTTAATAATATTTCAGTAAAAGCATTAAACCACCCGAGGATCGTCTACCAATTTTCATATCGTCCTGAAAAGAACTCTACGAAAGGCAATTGCGCAGGAAAGTCTCACGGGAAGTCAATAATTTTTATGGCTCCTTTACTCGTCTTTCCCACAGTAATTGCAAAAAATAGCATAACCTAGTTAAATATTAAGGATTTAAGCATTTATTCCCGCGGTGGAGCAGTACAGGTTGTAATAGTTCGTGTTTTGAATTTAGCATTTGAATTCAATGCGGAAATACTTCAGGAACTGAATTACCTAACATTTAAAATCTAAAATGTAAAAAAAATATTTTGAAATACCTTTGTCAAAAATTCTTAACTTTTCACTGCCATATTACTGTCATATATGTACTATAAACTATTAAAGAATAATACTAAAAAGTGTTAGGTATGTGCTACTCCAGACTATATTCAATCTCTGTGCCGAATATCATTCTGATCCGTACTGGTACAGCCGTTCAAGCGTGATTGAGCAACAAACATCTATCCAAACATCTAAAAATACATACATAAAAAAATCGCATTTATAGGTTTACTTGTCATGATTGTATTGGGGTTGAGAATCAAATTATTCCTTTATCTAGTATCATTTAGCTCATCTAGTTATTAAAATTTTAAAAATGAATAAAGTGAATAAAACCGGAAAATGGCCGATTAATTATAATTACATGACGTCTGGTTACTCTTTTACTTAATAAATCATAATTGTAAAAGACAAAGGTCGTTAATCCTGTTGGGCTTAATTTCCGACCGCTTTTGTTAAACAAACTCCAATAAAAACGTGAAATTAAAATTAAAACTATGTTTAAAAGCAATTATTGGCTAATACGCATCATTGGCTGCTACCCTTTTTGCGTCCCACTGCTGGGCACGGGTCTCTCCCACTTATTGGGGAAGCCTGGAGCTTACTCCACTACGCTGCTCCAATGCGGGTTGGTGGAGATGCAGGTTAGTGGCCAACCCGCTGTCGGATGTTTTCAAACCGTCCATAAGGCCTGCGACAAGGTTTGACGACTGTTATCTATCGACAACAACCGGGACCGACGGCTTAACGTGCCCTCCGAAGCACGGAAACGCGCATGAATTTTTTTGCCACTGGCGGTCACCCATCTCACACCCGACCGCGCCCGTTTGGCTCAGCTGCATAGATGCTTGCGTTCTACGCTAGCCGCCAGGCCATGCGCGCTTCATTAGACTTTACTTTTTAAGGTAACGGGTATTATAAGTCTGTGTGTGAATGTCACTGAATTAGCGTCAGAAAGTATACGCGACCAGTACGCAGAAATCGTGTATATTTTCCAAGACTTTATTTTGTTTTACGTTCTGAAATCATACAGTGCTGGAGAACTATGAGTGCGTACTGGCCTTGTATTGAACTACCTTGAGTTCACAAACGGATTAATCAATTAGGTCTAGATTTTGTGTGAAATTGTTCGACGCTTTCGTTAAACTACATAATATTACTTCATCACTAAGGAATCATTAAGACTTGAAATACTAAGGACAATAAATTTTATTATTTTTCTTTTTAGAATTTAATTTAGTCGGTGGTTTTATAATTTTAAATTATTTGGCAGAAATAAAACATTGCGTTCAAGAATAAATTAAATGTTTTTAACTTAGAATAATATAGAATGAGTGTCTTCATACAAGCGCACTGTCAAAATTGAAGCAAATTGTGCGCGCGAACTTGGTTTCTATTATGTAATTATTCTAAGGTTTTTACCTACTTACTTCCCAAATCACATACTCACACAACACCATCGTTAGCTTAATTCAGATTCCAGTACTACGCTACCTATCTTGTGTTATTATAAAAAAAACCCGTACAAGACATAAAAATATTGAAGGTATCTGCGTATTTATAATCAATTCATATTTATTTAAGCATTGGACCCCCGTCCAATATTGTTTTAATATTGAAACGGTGATAGAAATAATTTTAAACAGCTCCTTGAGGATTGCTGTTAACTCCGAGGTGGGAAGAGGTGTCAAAAGTCGACATTGACATAGCCGACACTCCGTTAGCCGCCGACAATTTCGACAAGTTCCGGTAGTGTCTTCTGGTCGACACTTCTGGGGATCTTAAATACGCAGCAGGTTAACGAGTTTATTCCATGACACTGGAATATTAATTCCCTAGATTTTTTTTGCGAACTTTAGTAGCCGGGCGTATTATTAAACAATGAAGGAAATGAAATGAAATGAAACGAAACGAAACGAAACGAAACGAAACGAAACGAAATGAAATGAAATGAAATGAAATGAAATGAAATGAAATATTCTTTATTCACTGTACGGTTCCTTTACAAACTCTTAGTGAACGTTATTTTTTTTGTTCTGTCTGCTCTGGGTGCGCTTAGGCAATGCTGAGCTGAAATAAGCCGAATACATAGTCACGTAGCAATAGGAATTATATAGATAAAGGCTATTAACAGTTTCACAGAGGGACGCTTATTGACAGATTCTTGTTGTTATAATGTGAAAATAGTAATTATTATTATTTTACATAACTCTTTTTTTATATTAAATGTTTAATATTTAGAACGGGAAACCATAAACTTAAAACTGACACAAGATTGAAGATATAAGTAGTAGCTCCACTAAAACTGTAACACAAGTGTGTAGTGTTTCTGATTAAATTATAAGAGCGATACAATTTTTTTCCTGTTTCTATTATGCCAAAGAATTCAATGCTTTTCGATGGGACTCGTACTGATAACTTTCGCCGGGCGACTATTCCGGGCATGTTTATCTGATAACAGCATAGGGGCCGAACCGGGAAAATGTGATGTCAGCGTAAGTGTTGCGAGTATTTTATAAGTATATTTTCTGTTCACCCCCTCTCAAAGGGACTTATCAGATGATACAGTTGATAAGCGACAAGTAAGTCTTCAGAAAAAAATAATCCAATCAATACTCATATTTTAAAGCTGATGCCTTAATTTCTTTGAAATCGCCTGGAATCACTGGTTTGAATTCTTTATTTTTGTGTTTGACAGTCTACTTATCAAGCAAAATTTCAGCTTTAGGAAAGTTTATAAAATATCACGCTCGAATAAAACTGCGGAGCGCATAAACTATAAATAAATAATAATAATCCAGGTAGCAGATGAAAGCTAAAAACTACGACTGAGACACGCAGAGAAATGAATGTGAGTGTTTTTGAAGCAGTGCAAAATGACTCGTTTATTATGTTTCAACTAATATTGTATACTGTATAGTATAGTGTAGTTGTATAGTGTATATTGATTTATTTACAATATTTAATATAACTCAAACGCCTATCAAATTGAAAGCTCAGAGCAATATAAACACAGCTTCAATAAGATGCGGTTATCGTTTCATGTTTAATTATACCCGCACGAGGCAGATCATATTATAACTTAAAATTAAATGTTCGCTTGGAAACGTGACCTCCACGTGTAGGTAATATGTATTTGAACTTTAACTTTGATTGAAACGTACGCGTAGTAAATAAATAATAAAGCCTTTATTTCCATACTCTAACGATTTTAATTTAACAATTTTAATAATAATAAATAAGATTTAAATATGTTTAAAATGTTACCTTTATATTGTATCGCAAATTTTTGCATGCTTTATATACTAAGGTTAATGTGAGATACCTTGTTATTTTCATATTATTATAAGACCTAATTTGTGTCTACATAATTGCAAATAAATTAATTTAATTTTAACGTTACATAGCTAATGTTGTTAGTACTTGTTAATAAATTATCTTATATACTATTGTTGGTGCGTTTAGTTGTATTTATTGATAAGGTATATGGACTCCTCCCTGGGTGAAGGCTTCCTTCACTCCTCTCTATTGTTGCCTATTGTTTTCTAAAGTCAGCCAGGTTTTCCTTGCTATTTCCTTGATATCATCAGCCCACCGTCGAATTGGCTGAAGAGCAGTAAGGATATTTTTGATGTACGTACATGTTTTTCACTAAAAGATTTGAAACTGACAACGCTAAAAACACCTAATTAATATTCGGCTTTGGTTGCAATTATATACTCAGTACGTACCTATATAAGCTGAACTGTTATGGCCTAAGCAAAATGTAAGCTCAAAGTTATATAGGTCCTTAGAAATAATTTTAGCATTCTAACATAGTAATAGCGGAGCTTTCTATACCACTCTGCATTTGAGGAAGTTTGTCAGCGAAGTCATGAGTTAAAGAAATACTCATCAGCCCTAAATCTCCTACGAGGTAACAAATTTCCAGACAAAGAGCTTGATTACATGTAAATTGCAGTTCGAAGAGAATTCTAATAATAATATCGGAATCAGAGAATTCTAATAATATAATAATAATATTAAAATAGATGTAAATGTACATTTCGTAATTGTATTATAGTTTAGTTTTTTTCCTTTTATATTTTTATCATTGTATATTTGCATACCTCATGGAAGGTAAATATGGCGAACTAAATATATATAAACAACTTTGTAAACACCCATATTTGTGCAAATAAATGTCTTTGTCTTTGTCTTTGTCTTTGTCAATGCTCACTTAAATAAAAATAGAAAAAGACAGATAAAGATATAAATGTAGTATTATTGACAATTAATTAAAAAAACATTTCTATTAAAATACATTAGACCTGTAAGACTAATTTCCCAAATGTTTAAATTAGATTACTTAAGTTATGATATTTAAATTGATTTATTCATTTGTTCAATTGATATATTATTTTTTGCCGTGCCCTACCTAGTGTGAACACTGGTTAATCCACTTTAACTTTTAAGATTTATTGTAACCTAACACGTTTTGGCAATAAATTAAATAAACATTTAAAAATCTGCAAAATACAAAATGATTCTTCATAAATACTTAACAAATTATTTTCCTATTATGGTGACACTTTAAATGTGTATGATCTATATCTAAACATAATAATATAATAAATCTGTAA
Organism: Pyrgus malvae; assembly: GCA_911387765.1. Classification (NCBI taxonomy): domain Eukaryota; kingdom Metazoa; phylum Arthropoda; class Insecta; order Lepidoptera; family Hesperiidae; genus Pyrgus; species Pyrgus malvae. The sequence continues at coordinate 26,044,921 of OU426950.1, read as the reverse complement.
CAAGTCGGTTTCTGTACATTGAAGATATTTGAAAAAAACTGTCACTAGGGCTATTTATTAGTGTAATAGAACCCAAAACAATGATTTTTAGAATTATTGTCTGTTTGTCTGTTTGTCTGTTTGTCTGTTTGTCTGTTTGTCTGTTTATCTGTTTGTCTGTTTATCTGTTCGTTTGTGCGCGCTAATCTCAGGAACGGCTTAACGTAGAAGGATGCGGTTTTCACTGATGTATTGGTATTTTTTTGGATTAACATTTAGGGTTTGTTCTAATTAAATCGGTTCACAAACAAAAAAGTTAGGTCAATTTCAATAATTATTTTATTTAATATTTATTAAATAAAATTTGTACACCCTAAGGGGTAAATATGGAGTTCTAAATATTTTGTAAAACCTTTTTCACCCATATTTGTGCAAATAAAATATTTTCATTTTATTTCATTTCACTTCAATTTCAAGAATGATGAAATGAATGAACGCCTGCTGGCTGACTCTGCGCAATGAATCAGCACTCCGGTGCTAATGCATTCGTTCAGGAGCTCTCCCCTTCCCCTCTCGACGTCGTCCATCTTGCGTAATGTGTGTTATAATATAAAATCTCTTAATAAACTGTTACTTAGTTATACTGGCCTTTGTATCATTTCATCAGGTTATGGGCCCAGCACGCTTCTACTGCGCCATTCTGCTATGTTATAATTATAGATAAAGTACTTATAATGAAACTGTAAGCAGGGTCAGTTCTGTACATTGCAAATATTTTTTAAAAATACTTCTAGGGGTCATTTTATAAGTAACGGAACCCAAAAAATATGTTTTGAAATTTTTATCTATCTGTCTGTCTGTCTGTCTGTTGTCAGACTTTCATACAAATACTAATGGACGGATTCTAATGAAACTTTTTTCGTTGTATATACATTGGTCCTCGCTAACATATAGGCTATAGAAAATAAACAAAATTGTCCTTTATGGGTATGAAATAAGGGATAAAATTTTGTTTGGAAAACTTTGTTTTTTTCAATAGATTTTCTTGATATTTAGTACAAATATTTTTGACTAAAATAAAGAAATACGTATTTTAGCATTTTCCAAAATTCACCCTTTAAGTGTCAATTTTTTTCGAAATTCTTTAAAAACTGATTGTTGAGACCTGATTTATAGAATCTTTTTAGGAAAAGTATTTCACTTGAAATTTTGTATTTGTAATCTTTATTGAAAATAATAAGACACCTATGTAACCTTTTTTCAAAAACCATCCCTTGGTAGCAAATAAAAAGGATTCAAAAGCTGGAAAGTGAAGGTTAGAATGATTAACCCTAATTTTACTACCAAATTCTTTTCCCTTCTTTGAATGCAGATTTACTTATATATTGTAGAATGAATTATTGTAACATTAAGTGTGTATTTCACATCAATCGGTCCATAAACAAAGTAATGTCCATTTAAACAATACGCGGCATAAAATTGAATCGCGCTTTGGTGGATTTAGATGAAAGTTTTGTTAAAAGCCGTTTAGAAAACCATAATTAATACTTTACAATGAAATCGAAATTATAAAATAATTTGTGGTTCCGAAGATATAGGGAGGTCAAACGTAAGATGAACTTTTATCAATATCGTCGACCATATTAAATAGAGATCTGTGTGATCAGGGTAATGCTTCGTTGGCCGAGAACGGCTAGCCTACAGCCCCTACAGGTATAAAGCGCACCGCGAGCCCCGCCACCGAGTCTTACAGAAGACTCCTGAGCCCTACAGAAGAGGTCTATTGCTCAGCTTCTTCTTGGAGCTGAGAATCGTGAATAAGCTGTGACTGAAGCGACCATTACCGATAAAAGCTAAATAGCTGTATCCTTTTAACGTCTCACTCCTGTCCTGGGCTTCCCATTATTGGGGAGGCCTGGAGATTACTTAACCACGCTGCTCCAATGCGGGTTGATATGCATATTGTAACTATTAAAGAAATTCTAACAAAGGAATCTTTATTAAAGCAACGGAGGAACCACAAGTTTCGATAATTACTAACATCTCTTAATATTCTGATAGCAAGTTTTCAATCACTTATGCTAGATTTCATCTCTAAATATTTTAAAAAACCATACATATCACCACATATTCAAAGAAATCCTCACTACAAAATGTACAAAACCTTAACAAAACGAGGCTACTGCCGACATCTATGATCATATTCAGATCTAATTAGGGATCTGTTGCAAATTCGGTATATCGACAATTTAGTTTATACGCTATACGATAGATGTCGTTGTTACCCATTAACGCTATTACAAAGTGGATTGGTGGAGATTATTTCAAATAATTAATTACGAGTATATTTACTTAATAAAATATCTAATAAAAAAATTAACAACTTAGAGAGCTTTGGAACTGGCGCTGATATTGTACTCATTGTGGTAGAGCATTATGGAGGCGCGACGCGGTGGTTACATCCACATATTATTGGTATCGACCTTATTTAATAGACAATAATAATTATCGACTCGCGCAGGCGCGGTCCCAGGGGGGATCACAGGGGACCTGACCCCCCCCCCCCAAAATCCCTCACTCATGCGTAGATGGAAGAGGAAACAAGCCAATTTGAGACACCTCTTCCCCCAAATTTCTTAGTGACCCCCCACCAAAATTTCTTGGCGACCCCCCTCCCAAAATTCAAGGTTGCGACCGCACCTGGACTCGCGTGGCGCAATGGTTACCATGCCGGACTGCCAATCGAAGGGTCTCGAGTTTGATTCCCGGCAAAGCAGAAATTTGAATGATGAGTTTAATTTTCTGTTCTCGGTTTAAGTGTTTGTATTTCTGTCTCTGTGTGTCTCATGGTACCCATTACACAGTGTATATTTACCCTACTCTGGGGCTATCAGTGTGAAACGTAAAAAAATTCAAAGTGTTCTACCGACTTTACTATGCTGAGTGATCTTTTCAAAATGATAGATAGCTACGTCACCATATCATGATTACACCACCAGTCGAAGGTTACAGTTCCACAGGCCGCTTTGCACGCTCCTTTTGATGTTTGAACGGATGTGTAAGTTATGGGACAACCTTCCAGCTGAGGCATTTCCAGTGGACTTTGACATAGGGTTCTTCAAGAAAGCTGTAAAGAAAGCTCTTTTTGAAAGCCGGCAGTGCTCGGGTGGCTCCGCTGGGGTTGCCCGTTTCCATAGGCGACAGTGATCGCTTAACCACGCGGCCTTTCTACCTCTTTGTTCGGTTTATTTATAAAAAAAGTGATTTCGAATAAACGAATAAGCAATTGCCGAGGGTCTAATAAAAAAATGTTATTGAAATGAGTAGACGTTTTCAGTGGTTAATTTAATAAGAGCTAATACATACATACGCAGTACTGGCACCGGTGTTACATTAATATGCTAAAGCGTCACGGCAGCAGCACGGCATGGTGGTCACGCCCAGAATAATATTAGTAATCGATATATTTATTTCTGATGGTGTGTGAAGGGTTGTTAATAGGACCAATTGACTCTTAATGGCGTAGGGCCTGATCCTCTCACGCTGCTCCAATTCAGGTTAATGACGTCTTCATTGTTAGTGGCCTAACTGCTGTCGCAAGTTTTAAATCGCTCAAGAGACCTCCATTAAGTATGAACGACAGTATGTTAACGACAATTGCAACCAATGTGTAAGCAACCAAGAATTTGACTCCCAACTACTAACCACGCCTGACATAGCGTAGACATTTCACCATCTTTCTGCAATATATTTAAGTTACATAATGATAATGAATCTATGCATTATTTGCAGCACAAATTATTTAATTATAATGATACTTTCCGCGGGCACAGCAGTACCTACTATCTAAACACTTTAAAAACAGGCTATTATAATACGTTTAATTTGTAAAGAGAAACTGATGATAACGACTGAAAAGTCGATATTATAAGAGGAGTACAGTAAGAATTGTAAGGACTAAAGTATCTACAGGAAGAATGTATCTACTCAACATAATAATATAAACTTTTGTATCATAAGTAATTTCATAAAAAGTAACAATAATCCAAGGGACAGTGGAGGGCAAGCGGTCACGAACGAAATTGCAACCTCATCAGCCACGACAACTCTGTCAAGAGTGAACGACTAAGGAGGAGCAGGAACAAATAATCCAAGCCTAATCTGCCTAAGCCTTTTGTACAAGTCTATCTACGCGGACGACGTCGCGAGCACAGCTAGTTTTAAAATAAAATAAAAACATTAAAAACTACTCTACTGTACGCTGAATCGCAGTGCACGTAATAAATTGTGACGACTAAGCGAACCGAATATCAACTTGGTATTTATTTCTTTTTTCCATTAAATATAAAAGCAATTCATATTGCTGCAGCACATCACTTAACAGAATGTGAATTCATTTATCAACTGTTTGTATTGCTCGTTAGGCTGGAAAAAATCTCTATTTTCAAATATTTTTTTCAAGTAATTTTCCACATTAAATCGTTTAGTAAAGGAAACTATTTTAAAAGCAATCATTTTAACATGGGGCTTAGGCAGGATTCATTATTTTACTTCTTATCTTTAGTCACGTATTTAATCTAAAAATAAGATGTAGCTTTATCTAGAAAAGATTAGCGCCGCATTATGTACATAGGTGTTCGCAGAGCTTGCAGAAAAGGCCAGTTTAAGTGACGACACCGTATTAACATTTTCTGCTTCTCTTTAAGCTTTATATTAAATTAAGCGATATTTAATCTTCTCGTGACGCTAGTCTCCATATAGGATAGCCCCTATATCTTGTCTTAGCCAATCCACTTCTGCAGTACATAAAAATCACCGATATACATTTCAATTACGTATTAGCTATGAGTACTTATGTATGGAGTAGAGTTTCCGCCGTCAGTGTACATATTATTTACAATTTTTACACTAAAACAAAAAAAAAAACGAAAATTATAACTATATACAATATTCTACAAAAAATATATATAAAAATATAAAAGTTTTACAAATAAAATAACTCATCTAAAGTGCCCGTGTGTGGCATGGTACCCAAGACACTGGCGGCATTGCCACGTTGAATCGCGAGGCTCAACCTTTGGGAAAAGTAGCCGCCAGCTCTTAGGTCACCGCAGGCCAGTACAATTTTGTGCGACATTTCTGACATGAATTTTTTCATGTCAGAAGACCACGGCCCAAACGTCTCTACTGCAAGCGCCGTAAATATGTAATTGTCAGATAGATTACTATATTTACGACGCTTGAGACTTTGGGCCTGATCGGCCGCGGATCCAGCCTTTTCTGCGGACATCTTCGTGTGTGATGGCGCTAAGGTGTCCACACAGGTCACATCCCATACCAGAGGCCGGCCCAGACTCCACGGTACCAAAGTAATCCCATCCGGTCTCTTACCATCGCTTCTAGATAAACCAGGTGGCTCTAGTGTAGCTGGTATTGAAGCGGTGGCAAGAGCCCGACGGATTAAATCGTTAATTATTAATATTATCAGTGTACATAATTGTGTGCGTAGATTGTAATATAGATCATAATCTATCAGCAACATCAATATTAATTACTAATTTAGGATCATAGCAGCTCATGGATCGCATATGTGTGGGTACAAATATTAGTTCTGGAAACTGACCCGCAGCGTGGAGTGTCAACACTGTCAACTAAGCTATGACCACATTCGTTAGTAGACTGTTGTTTGGTTTTGCGTCTGTTGATTATATCTAATTGATTAGCTATACATTCAATTAAAGATGATTAAGTTCAATCATATAAATCTTAAACGCTTAATGTAAACACTTAATTGAGATGAGAAATGTGATTTCAGTACCTCTCATTAAAAAAGTATGTATTTCGAATGTTAATTTTTGTAATGATTTACGAATAGGAAGTCATTAGAGAGAGAAAATTTGTTACTTACTAAGTAATTAACAAAATTATATTTATGTTTTTATAAGTCTACAAACTCTTCTTAGATATTCTTTCAAAATTGTCATAATGTTGTTTATTCTAGAAGGATGAAAAACGCAAATAAAAGTAGCTATTTTTGAAATTGGAGAGAACTGTTGGCAGGATTTGGGTATGTTCTCAATTACAGAATAAAATAAAATTATCTTATTGGATTTATTGGTTTTATTCGTCCGCTAGCACTATTTTATTTATGTAACAAGATGAAAAAGAAACTTGCTTTATTCTTGGCGATTTTCTGCGGTTGCTCGTTTATTGCGCTATTGCGATTTTGCGGAACATTCGCAATCTTAGTATATCCGTTCTAAAGCCCATTGATTGCGGCGACAATATTTGACATTCCACACCACACTTACTTGACCGTCCCTTTCTGAGAAGTATGTTGTGTAAGATTTTCCTCATATTTCAAAAAACTGCCATCATTTGGCTCATATTGATATACATATAGTATGGAAATAACAATTTCGTTCTGACTAAAATAACAAAAATCGTTGCATAAACTTACATTAAAAGGTAAGCTAAGGTATGAAACTATATGAATACCAAATATAGCGAAATAAGCTTCCCAACGCAGGTATTCAGTACTACAGGTATTTAACCTTGATTGTTATGCCTGCCTTGCAAGGTATAACAATCAGCGTTAGACACCCATATTTGTGTCGCTGATTACGAAACAAGTAAAACTTAACTTTACTCCCTTATACTAAACAGATACACGGAAAATTATTCACTGACATATCCAAATTAGAAAAACCAGCCTGAACCAGGCGATAAATAGATTGTTGATATATCTGTCGCCAAACTTTAATTAGGCAAAAATTTAAGCGCAGCCTGAATAATATGTACATCCATACTAATATTATGAATGTATATTTGTTTATTTATTTGTACTTCTTTACGTAACATAATGTCTTAAAGATAAGTTTGCTTTATTCTCAGATATTTTCTGCAGTGGCCCGTTTATTGCGCTATTGCGGTTTTGCGGCGGTATCCGAATTCTTCGTATATCCGCTCTAAAGCCCATTGATTGCGGTAACAATATTTGACATTCCACACCACACTTGACCGTCCCTTTGTCGAGAAGTATATTGGGTAAGATTTTCCTCATACTTGAGAATAGGTATCGTCATTTGACACATATTTTCAGGGTTGTAGTATTAATTCAACCCTATAATTTTTAACTTTTTTATGCCTTTGTGCTGGACACAGTTCTCCCCTCGGAAGTGAGAGTAGGGGTTTAGACTACCACGCTGGACAAGTCCGGTCTGGCTGGAGGACATCATGCTTTCGGGAAATTATAAGTAACTCTCAGGCAATCACCGTGATATAAAAAATAGTAATTAAATATGTATCATAATGTTTTCCGTAGCCTATACGCGAGGTGTAACAAGACCTACAAAGTAAACAACGTCTTTATAGTATTAAGTTTAGCCCCGCGTAGAGTGGCTGACTTTGACAAATGACACGGAGGCTGTTTTTCACTGTCAGATCGAAGTGAAATGTTTTCTCCTCACTGTGAACTGTGGAATCAGTTAAGTGAATTTAAAGGACGAATGTCTTTGGAAATGGATGAATTGGAATGCCTCTGTATACATAGCATACCTCAGGGAGCTAGTGTATACATTTTTTTAATTAGTATATCACACTTCATTGATTTGACGACCCGCGTGGCGCAATGGTTACTATGCCGGACTGCCAATCGAGGGGTCCCAGGTTCGATACCCGGCGAAACAGAAATTTGAATGATCAGTTTAAATTTCTGTTCTCGGTCTGGGTGTTTGTGTTCCTGTCTTTGTATGTGTCCATGGTACCCACGACACAGGGTATTCATTACCTTACTGTGAGGCTATGAGTATATGACGTCTATATTGAATTTTGATTCTTCAATTTCCTAAAGCTTTCAAAGTGCTGGCTGATCAAAGTAGAACTGCCACTTCAAACTTTTAAAGCAAATTGTTGGATAGATAAGCAAAAAATACGGCTGGACGGCAAATTAAAATTCTGTCCGAAGTTATCACAAACTTTTGATCGCAAAATATTATCCGGGTTTTCCTTATTAAAACCTTTTTTTGCGAAGCATAATTGAAATAAATGGTAAATCATTTGAGCCGCTAAGCTCGCGACCCACTTTAAGGAAGTAAATCTTTCCGGGAATGGTAAAATAAATTTTACAGATTTTTGGCACTTTCCTACTTGTTTTATTTTATTTTTTGATATATTTTTGAGTAATATCGAACAAAAATGTTGGCTTTTTTTGTGTATTGCTGCAAAGTCACGAAATCACGTCCATTGATTAACATCCGTTCTTTCACGTACATCATCTATACATATAATAAACCTGTAACAAGTCGGTTTCTGTACATTGAAGATATTTGAGAAAAACTGTCACTAGGGCTATTTATTAGCGTAATAGTACCCAAAACAAAGATTTTTAGAATTATTGTCTGTTTGTCTGTTCGTTTGTTCGTGCTAATCTCAGGAACGGCTGAATGTAGAAGGATGCAGTTTTCACTGATGTATTTTTTTGGATTAACATTTAGTGTTTGTTTTATTTAAATCGGTTCACAAATAAAAAGTTACGTTCATTTCAAGAATTTATCGATCAGTGTTTGGAAGTATCGTTGTTGATTTATCCAAAACTTCAGTTAATGTATTGAAGTTTTATAAATTACAGTCCCTTAAATGATAACATGAAACTTATAAATGAAAAAATTAGATAATACATAGAAAAAAAACAACATAAGATGAGCTGGCAATAATATGGTATACTGTACGAAATCATCACGCTTTTTCGCACAGTTCACACACGTCGACAATAATCAATATTTTAATATATACATAAAGCTGAAGAGTTTGTTCGTTCGTTCGTTTGTATGTTTGTATGAACGCACTAATCTCAGGAACTACTGGTTCCAATTGAAAAAAAAATTTTGTGTTGGATAGTCCATTTATCGGGGAAGCCTTTTTTAAAGGCACACGGGCCGCGCGGTGTTAAGCGATCACCGTCGCCTATGGACACGGGCAACCCCAGGGGAGCCACCAGAGGGCTTTAGGCTATATAACATCATGCTATGACTAATACCAAAGTACACGCGGACGAAGTCGCGGGCGGCCACTAGTCTGTATATAAGGCTAGAGATATTATTATTAGGGGACATTTAATAATGAATGTATCGCTTTATTTGAATGGCTGATTGACTGCAACTCTTTTTGCGTCCCACTGCTGGGCACGGCCTGTCCCCATTATTGGGGAGGCCTGGAGCTTACTCCATCACGCTGCTCCAATGCGGGTTGGTGGAGATGCGGGTTAGTAGCCAAACCGTCGTCGGATGTTTTCAAACCACCCATAAACCTTCTGACAAGGTTTAACGACTGTCAATATATCGACAAAAAGCGGGACCGACGGCTTAATGGCTTAATTTTTTTTGCCACTAGCGGTCACTCATCTCTTACTCGACCGCGACTGTTAGGCTTAGCTGCATAGATCAGTTGCGTTCTGCGCTAGGCGCCGGGCCATGCGCGCTTCACTACTGATTGGCTGCAACCCTTTTACGTCCCACTGCTGGGCACGGGTCTCCCCATTATTGGGGAGGCCTGGAGCTTACTCCACCACGCTGCTCCAATGCAGGTTGGTGGAGACAACATACTTAGTATTACTGATTATTACAACATAGTATTACTGATTACTACCGACTTAATGATTATCGCTACAATGTTGTCTCGTTTCAACGAAACGGGGAATATTTTACGTAAATGATTTACTCGACAGTGACAACATGCACCGACGACACGATGCCATTCAGTTAAAAAAAAGTTGTTTAAGTAATCAACGGGGACATCAATGCGTCGATGTCACTGACCGATACTTCGATGGTAATAGTTAGCATAAAATAGTTGATATAAAGTAGTGTTTAATTTATGTATATACTAGTGGACCCCGCAGACGTTGTCCTGCCTTAAAGTAATAAAAGAGGATTTGTTTCCTTATTATCTTAAAGAGACTTCATGTTACTATCAAACAAAAATATAAAACAAATAATGACATACGAACTGTCCTGTTATTCTGAATGTGTCAAAGTTTAGAACGGCACGGCACGAAATACAAACGTTTGACAGATAGGAACAATTTATACGGGAAAACTACTTATAAATAAATAAAAAATAATTAAAAAACATTTCCAGTGGCCCAAATTGTGAATCTAAACCATCCTCGAATCCATTTGAATACACACAAAAAAATTCATTAAAATCTGTCCAGCCGTTAAGGAGGAGTTCAGTGACATACACACTCACAGAAGAATTATATATATTAAGAGATTCTGAGTCGATACAGTAGCAGTGGCTTCGATCCGTCGTAAGTATGGACTTACATATTTTTACAATAGTTTTATATGGATGGTCGTAAGCTGATAGCAACCCTACGCCCCTTTTGACATGCTCTTGGTCGAAACTGGACAAAACCTCTTTTTGGAATAAATTAAGTACATTTTCCAAGTACTAAAGGTACCTATATATGTTAGCACTGAGTCCAGGATTTCTAAATTTGTGATAATGAACGATTACTAAAATACTCTGATGTAGCGAAAATATTAAACTTTTGACAACCCGTGTGGCGCAATGGTTACCATGCCGGACTGCCGATCGGAGGGATCGGAGGATAGGAGATTCGATTCCCAGCGAGGCAAAATTTGAATGATGGGTTTTTTCTGTTCTTGGTCTGGGTGTTGGGGTTTCTGTCTTTGTGTGTGTCCATGGTACCCACGACACAGGGTATGCCTACCTGATTGTGGGGTTATGAGTGTGAAACGTTATTTAAATTTATTTAATGTTATATAAGAGGAGTTTTCATTTCACGGACGTTTAATATTTACTTACTTACTAGCAAACTTTTTACGAGTTACGCCTTATTTGATGGAGTGATGCCATCTCTTCCACCGTACTTAGGCGTGCTCTTATTTGGTAAATCGACAGTCGTTACATTAAACGGAGATACATTTTTTTCTGTCGCTTATTGAGCATGACTGCTACTTTATGAAGCATTTTAAACATTTTGCGTCTTCTTTGCTGCCATTTAGTAGTTGCTCCCTTTATGACATGATAAAGTATAGATGTTCTATGTCACGAAGTCCGTTGGGCTATGAAAGTTAGGGGGCGTGCATATGCACATCGTTTTAGTGTGCTCAAAATTAGTAAGTAACGAAGGCGAGGATTTCTAAATCTATGTATACATATCTGTATGTCCTTTATTAGGATCATAAACTAAGTATTTATTATTATCATGTCATGATCTTCAGCAAAGTGTTGTGCATGAACCCACAAAGGTTTCAGAGTTGGTGTCTGTCTGTCTGTTCCAGCTAATCTCTGAAACGTTTGGACCGATTTTGACGGGCCTTTCTCTGGCAAATAGCTGATGTAATAAGGAGTAACTAAGGGATACCGGGTTATGTGGGATTTGTACCACACTAAAACTCCCTCGGTGGCCTGCCTCTGCGCTTGGAAGGACTCCGGGATCTCCAGTGGAACGCACCGGTGTCCTACACGCACGTTGCCCCAGAACGGGCCCATCTTCGGGAGAGCAGATGTGTTCTCCTGCACTTTCCTATGCTTACGGTGGCATGCAGCCACGCACACACCACCGTCCTTCCCGGGCCTGCTGGCTGGACGAATCGAGCTCTCACTCTCACCACCTATAACCCGGAAGCCCCCTTTTAGTCGCCTCTTACGATCAGGCAGGGTATACCGTGGCTTTCTATTCTTAATCTCGAAGCTACAGGGACGAACATTCTACCACCTACATAAATTTTTCAACGAAATGACGGGTATCTATCTATCTAATCTAATACCTTTAAACGAGCAATTCTTGTATGTATTGTTAGCGAGGCTAACTCATATTATGTTATCTGTGGTGTGGTGTCTGGACGCGAAGACTTGTGGCGCCATCTAAAGAGGAGGTGGAGGAAGCAGGGAGCGTGTCGCCGTGACAGTATTCTCTCGAGCTTGAATAATTTGTGCAATTCAAATGAGTAAACCAGGAAATTTTCACATTGATTTGTCGTTTCAGAATGTTATTTTATAGTATCTAAATATATTTTTTGAATCTCGGAAACTGCTCCAAATATTTTGATGAAATTTAGTACCCTGGTTTCGGGGGTGATAAATCGATCCACAAAATTTTTAACTTTATAAAAATATTTTCAATGATAATCAATTTAAATATAAACTGAAAATTACGACTCTTCCTGACATCTATTGGAGAGTATTAATAATATTGTGGCGTAAACGCTGTCAAACGGGGGAGCCCACGAGACTCATTGTGGATTTCCTCAAGCGTCATCAGGACCTTGTGCTTTTTATAGGTTGGGTTATTATTATTATTTAATATTATTATATTTTATGACGTTTTGCGTTTAACCAGTGGAGAGAGATTTTTATTATTTAAAATTCATGGTTCAACTGTAACGGCGTATTCTAATCTGACTATTTTAGCAGTAAGATAAAAAATTATTGTACCTATATAGAAGGTCTTTTTTAATCGTGGCAGTACTCAACAGAAAATGAAATGCAATATTTATTTGCATAAAACACGGTACATTTTACGATAAAAATCTTACAATATTTTTCACGCGTGTCTTACCGACCTAGTCGGTGGGCAAATATTTATTAATAAATAAGATAAAGTCATCGTGTCTTTAGTAATAACAGTATATCCTTAATCTATAGGTTAAATCATTAATTTACTTTTTTTAATTTAAGGATATTAAATGCAATTTCATACCCGAAGGTACATGTCATTTTTTTTAAATAATAATAATAATAATTTAATAACAATAATATTAGATATTAATAGTAATGATAATATTTGCATAATTGAATAAAAATTTATAATTTATTAGCCAAGCGTTTGAGGTGTCCAGCATTTGTCATGCATGCATGCATTCTATAAATTCCTTTGTGGAATAAAAACAGTTCTTAATCAATAATTTAAAAATAAAACCCTTGAACCGATTTAATGTAAGATTTTTTTAACCGAGATGGCAGCAAATTATAAAGTTTGATGCACATCACAATGCTGTTTCTCGAATAGCATGCCGTATAAGATAATAGTCTATGCAATTGACCCTATTGCCGATTGGAGAATGTATCATCTTTGGTATCAAACCGATTTTGATTATTTTTGACACATATCAGACTTTCGTAGATGTACGTTGATGGCAATGGCGGGAGATTTAGTTTTTTTAAATATTGGCTTACAGGAGTCCATAGGTTCCGCACCTTAAATGGCCCTAACACATTTCTTTTGTATAATAAATGCTCTATTGAAGTCAGTTGAATTCCCCCATAAGAGTAATCCGTATCTTAGGACCGAACACACGTATCCGTGATAAGCCATCAATGCTGTTTTTTATTTGCTACTTTTAAAAGATGGTGTAATGCGTATATGAATTTATTTAGTCTTTAACATCCTATTTCTACATAATTTTTCCAATTTAAATTTGAGTCAATTTCAATGCCAAGAAATTTAGCTATTTTATTTTAGGATGCAAGGTGTACCGCATATCTTAATCTGTCGCGCTCGAGTAAATCCGAAAATCCCGTCTTGGGCTCCGCTACTACCATCCGCCAATCCGACGTTCAAAGAAATGACAACGTCGATTTGAAAGAGCTCTATGAAAATTTCATTCATTGAGTTAAAGCTTCCGTGGTCGAATGGTTGCGTGAGCTGACTGCGGAACTAGAGACCCGGGTTCAAATCTCGATCGAAACCATATTGTGTCTATTTTTTATTTTTATCAAAATAACTTTTTTTATTAGGAGCTATTTCAGATGGCTTTGTTAAGTAGCACGAAGCAAATGATTGTTACGTTTTAAACTAAACCAAGAAAATATTTTTTTTAGAAAATAAACGATTTAATGTTATCTCATTGTATAAAATCTGGTGCAATAAAGTATTTTTGTATTGTATTGTATTGTCCGAACAACGCTCGGGCGTCCAGGTACTTGTAATAAAGATGATAATAAGACCGTTGACCGTACCGTCACTATCCACAACACTTCATAAAATTTACAATGCAGAAGATACTGCAAAAGCCTACAATGACAAAAATGCGCTAAAAGTACAAAAACGTCATAACTGCAGAGAATATAGTAAAACCGTGCAATAAATGTTATAGCTTTTACTGCACCATTGTGTTCTGTAAAATTTCTCTCTGCATTAATTACGCTTTCAGATGTCAAAAGCTAAAATGAAAATATAAAACGCTGTCCCTAAATTTTTCTGCCGCCGGAACAATAGGCGGGAAAAATGCCAGCTTTTAACTTTGTGTTTCTGGTTTGATTACGCGCGAAATTCGCAGCACCTACGTAAATTTTGTTTACATGAATCATAATTATGAACGTATTTCAACCGTAAGCGTTTTTAAAAGCCGTTAAAAGGATAATGATTTATGTATGCACGCAACTTTTGATGGCATATTGCTTATTATGAGTATTTCTCAATTCAAAAAAACTGTAGACATAAATTCAATACGGATTTTGGTTTACATTAAATTTTCGGGGGAGTCCAACTAAATCTACACTAATATTATAAAGAGGAAAGATATGTTTGTTTGTTTGTATTGAATAGGCTTCAAAACTACTGATTTGATTTGAAAAAATCTTTTACCATTAGACTCCGGCATTATCTCCAATGAACATAGGTTACTTTTTACCGTGAGAAAATGCTTCAATCCTACGGGAAAACGGGTAATAGAGTCCACGCGGTTGAAGCAACGCCTTTGATTTTAATAAAGCAATATAGCGTCTTACGTCGTATTTCAAATGGATGGAAAAAATTAGAAATATAGCCTGGAATAGCATAAAGGCTATTTTTTATCCTACGGGGATCCATAAAACGGTTGCACGCAGGCGAAGCCGCTGGCGAACACACTTCACTTTGTAACACTAACACAAGTTGCTTTCATTTGACATGACAAAGCATTCGATTAAATGACGAATACTGGAACAATGAGAATAGGGACGTTTACCGTACCTTCTTCACTATTCACAAGCATATCGTTACGTCAGGATGGAAGCAGTCAGTATAAACTGCAAAAGCCAACAATAACAAAAAGTATCAAAAAGAAGAGAGAGATGCAGAGAATTTAATAACAACGGTGCAATAAATATAACAGCTATTACTGCACCATGTATTCTGTAAATTTTTTCTCTGCTTTTAATTAAGCTTTCAGATATCAAAAGCTAAAATGAAAGCATAAAACGCTGTTCCTTAATTTTTCCAACACAATAGGCGGTAAAAGTTCCAGCTTTTAACTTTGTGTTTCTGGTTTGATTACGCACGAAATTCGTGGCACGTACGTAAATATTGTTTCCATGAATCACAATAAGGAACGTAATTCGACTGCGAGTGTTTTTGAAAGCCTTCAAGAGGATAATGCTTTATGTAACTACGCAACTCTTGTTAGTATAATTTTTTATTATTTATGCATATTCCCAAAAATAATATAAAAAAATTATAGATCTGGATACTAATACAAACAGATTTTTTTCTGTTTTACTAAATACTAGAACAGCCGTTTTGTAAAATAATTTAGCTCGTCACAGAGTTTATATGGTAAAAAGTAGTCACTATTGTCCATTCATCTATCCAGGCTTTAAAAATCTTTCCCGGCATTGTATTGGATGAAATATAAAATATATATAATATAGGTATTTTACGTTAAGAAATATGGAATTGTGAATATATAATATGAATGTGAAATATGAAAATATTAGTTTTGTATTATTAAAATAAAATTTATACATATTCCCTATTGCTATTTCTCGAGAGGGTTTGGCAAGACAATAATTGAAGTTGCAAGCTTACCTAAGTTCTTATAACTACGGAATGCAAATGAGCGTATTCTGGCGTTCGATGTTTGTATGAGAAATCCTTTATCACAACACACTTAACACTTCGTAGTACTAACACAAGGTAAACTCTTAAGTAAAACAGTCTTAAGTAAAGTATACAACATCCTTACAAATACATTATATTGTTTTCGTATATACTCACAACAGCAAATATACATTATAATTGTTATTTTCGAGTTTCTCAATATGGGTCATAGGGGTCGTTGACGACCCGATCATTAGGAAACCTTGTGTGGCGGCATACTGATGGAAACTATCTTTAGACGCATCATTTATAAGTTATTATGGACCCGAAGATTATCCCCTTTTTATAATATCTTTATAAGTATTATGTACGTCGATACTACTCTACATTGGAAAATTGTACAGGTAGACGTGAAAATAAGTTATTAAAGATATCAAATCAGGGTTAATATCACTTTCGTTTTGGTGAGAAATTTCATGTAGTCTGTATAAGCAGAGTATCTATATTCTTCTAAAGGTGTGTTGAGATCGTTAGATCAACAAGCTGTTGAGCTTGTGCCTAAACCTACCCTATTTCTTTTACGAGAACCTTTAATTTAACGCTAAATTTTAAATGTCATTATTCTAACATATCGATGTGAGGCGCGTACAAAATCTACATTTAAGGAGTTGATACGTAGACATCTGTTAGCAAGTAACTAATGAGTCATTATAAGTTGGCATTATGGCTGTCACCTTTTTGACATTAATAGTTGTATATTTATGTACGCTTTTTATGTATGTATATATTTATGTATGTATGTATGTATGTATGTATGTATGTATGTATGTATGTATGTATGTATGTATGTATGTATGTATGTATGTATTTATGTATGTATGTATGTATGTATATAACAATTATTTTCTTTTCATTATTTTTATACCAATAACTTTTTAAATCACATCTTCCTGCCTACCGTAAGTTCTCACCATCACCCAGGGTTGACTGGCAGAGAATGCCATTAGGCATTAAGTCTTACCCTGTAACCCTTATTTTAAGGTGATACAAATAAATAAATAAATGTTTTTTTTTTGTTTTGACCAATTCCAATTTATTCGCTTGTTAGTCGCTTCCTACGTCATAAAACTTCATTTCTTTACAGCCCTACAGAAATCTTTTCGTTTAATATTTACAGCTTTATTTCCCCCTTGCGTATAATTCCCCGTGAGTTAAACAATAACAACAATGCGCTGCGGGCACCGACAATGCGCTATGGACCCACAAAGCCTTCCAAGATAATGGATATTGCTTTTCTTGCGAGTTTCAAAGCCTGCTTGGGAATCTCTCATAACCCGCTTAAAGCTAGCCCACTGTGCTTTAGTGGATACATTTCCTTCGTAGAAATGAAAATTCGTGCCCTCACCGGAGATGTGATACGTTTGCGGTGCTCAAGTCGGACGCTCTAAGCTGACATTCAGTTACACAATAAAAGATTTAGCTGTCAACTATACAGTTGTAAGCAAAGCATAGACTTAGTTTTAGTGACGGCTGATGGCTCGACTGTCTATACTTATAAAATTCGTTTATATCAAGTATTTAAAATGTGGACATTGAACAAAGTGCATCTATTAATGAAAAAAGTGACGAAGAAATAGTGAAAGAAAATGAGTGAGTACTTTATAAAAATACTAGATGAAAACCTACTGAAAATACTAGATGAAAAATAATACTGATAATAAAAGCAATTCGTGCGAAATTATTCCCTAACCATTCCAAAATATCAAAAATGCACAACGTTAAAGTTCAAATTTTCACTTCTACCGGCATTACCGGAGTGTAACCCGTTTTTTTTATATTAATAAACCGAACAAAAAGGCAGACTGGGCGCGTGGTGTTAGGCGACCACCGTCGTCGTCGTATTTGGTTTTTAACTACTTATCGTAAGGTTTTTCTTCAATTCTGCAAGTTTCTTCAAAATTCTTATAAAACGGTCCTTCTTACAATGCTATCGAGAAAATAATAGGTTATTACTACTACTTTTAAGTGTTTGCGAACCTTTCAATATTATAATCGCATTCGAATCCCGGGAGGCACGAAACGATGCTCTGTTTTCAATGTTTTTAAAGATTAAAGCGACCAATGCCTAAATCTATCGAGATTTATGAATGGAGCTGAATGTTATTTCAGCTTTACTGACGAATAATTAAGTAGGACATGTGTAAGAAACGTGAATTTTTGTAGAGTTGGATATGATCTGTATTAAAATATGTTCACAAGAATCCAGAATCTATATCTTTTAATAAAAAAGTTTATGGTGAAAATATCCAATTGCAGTAAAATGTTTGATAACTAATATTAGTACAGTGTAAAGTAAAGTCAAGATGACGATGATGTCGCCAAGTCGGACGTGACGTTGGTCGTGGATTTGATTCCCGGCGAGGCAGAAATAAATGATGAGTTTAAATTGCTATTTTGGAAGTTGGTGATTTTGTTTATGTCTTGTCTATGTGTATGTCTATGGAACTCAATACACAGGAAATTCTGGTATGTGGTTGTGGTTATAAGTTGTTTGTTTTTTTGTCGTATTTTTTAGAGATAAATATTGTCTCTAATCAAAAGAGGGCAGAAATTAGAGTCGAAAAAAGTTTAATATTCTACTGCTAGACCTTACTTTGCCACGGTATTGCCGATTCGCTTCAGAACGATTAAAATGGTACTCTTCGCGAAATTCTACGTCTATGGATTCTCCATTACTGTGAAACGAGAATGTCTAACATATCTTTCGCGATAACATTCTTAGTGGAAATAAAGAGGCGGATAAAACGGAACTAAGGAGTTGTAGAGTAGAATGCAGCGGCATAATTTAACGTTAATTTTATTCAAAGAGTCGGTAAGAGCAACTTTTTTTCGCCGTTACTACAATAGTTTTATATAAGTGCACGTATTTATAGGTGTTATTCTTTCTATTTGATTATTTCTCACTCATTCATTGTTAAAGGGATAAGGAGGAGGAGAGTTGTGTTCATCATTATCTACCTTACCGGGATCTCCAGTGGAACGCACCGGTGTCCTCCAGGCGCAGCGCCCAGAATGGGCCTATCTTCTAGCCCCCTTTTAGTCGCCTTTTACGATCAGGCAGGGGATACCGTAGCTCTATTCTTAATCCCGAAGCTACAGAGACTGGTGGTACTTCCCAAGTTGAACCTTTAAAGTTCTACCTCCTATAAAAACCATGGCTATGAGTGTGAACCTTACTTGTAGGTATGCGAATCCAAGAAAGTTTCCTTAAGAACTTCCTTTGTGAAGACCATTTCTTGCAATATGAGGCGTAGTTACAAGAAGCTTGATGTTTCTTAATTATCACTGGGAGGAAGGCTCGCTGCTATGTATTTAACATACCTATATTGGAAATTTTAAGTCAAAAGATTTTTCGAAAGCTCTTTTTGCACGATACTTTTTGCATTACGACGACCTGAGTGGCGCAATGATAGCCATGGTGGACTGCCAATCGAAGTGTACCGGGTTCGATTTCCGGCGAAACAGAAATTTGAATGATAACTATAAATTTCTGTTCTCGGTCTGGGTGTTTATGTTTTTGTCATTATGTCCATGGTACCCACGACACAGGGTTTATCTACCCAACCAGCTATCAGTGTGAAACGTTATTTTTAAACTTTATTATTGCGGGCGTTACTACTACTGAGGCATTCATATGCCTCATCATATACGATCATTCGCCTCATGTAAGTGTGACCGGCAAACGCACCTGATCGTCAATTTTAAGTTCAGTCCTTTTAAAGAAGGAGCTTTAGCAGTGTATGATGAGTTCTTAAAGTGTACGTGGGTACCATGGACATTTTGTGTATGTCCGTGGTACCGGGTCTCATCCCGTCAAAATCAGTTTACTCGTTTCAGAGATTAGCCGGAACAGACAGATACCAACCTCAGATACCAACTCAGAAAGCTTTGTAGGCTCATGCACAAATACATAGTTTACGATTATATATTATGTCCTTATCCTGACCAAAAAGAAAAATCTCCGTGAGACCCTTCACACTCGCTCATTTCACAGCGCTGATTGTGACACGGACCACTCCCTGGTGGCTTCTCATGTTGCTGTCACTCACAAGAAGATCCATTCATCAAAATTACCCGGTAGGAAGAAGATCGATCTCCACCAAACCAAGAATGATGAATTGGTCCAAAAGTTTGAAGAGCTGGTACGCGATGAAACTGCCACCTGGGATGTTGACGCTCCTATTGAGATGGAATGGGGCAAGGTAAAAAAGCTGCTCACAGAAGTGGCTGCTACGGCCTTCGGCCACCAGAAGGTCAGTAACCAGGACTGGTTTGCAGAAAACATCGAACATTTAACACCCCTGCTCGAGTCCAAACGTCAAGCTGCGCTAAGACACCGTATGAGCCCATCGCAAAAGTCTCGTGAAGATCTTGCGAGTGCTAAAGCTGCATTGCAGCGCACATCACGGCACTTTGCAAACGCGTACTGGACTAAACTGTGCCAAAGCATTCAATCGTGCGCAGATGTGGGAAACTTTGGCGGTGTCTATGCTGGTATCAAAAAGGCCCTCGGACCTTTGCCTATAAAAACAGCCCCCCTTAAAGAAGCAGATGGCACGGTTATAACAGATAACCGACGCCAACTCGAACGTTGGGTAGAACATTATATCGATCTCTACTCAGAACCAGTTGATATAATGCCGGAAGCTGCAAATCGCATGCCCAAACTAGCTACCTGGACTGAGCTAGATGATCTTCCAACTATAGGGGAATACCACAAGGCTGTCAAACAGCTTAAGACTGGAAAAAGTCCTGGAAAGGACGGCACCCATGTTGAAATTATCAGGCTCAAGTGCATATTACCTATCCTGCACAATCTGTTGTGTAAATGTTGGGAAGCGGGTTATATACCACAGGATATGCGCGATGCCAACATCATTACCCTATACAAAGGCAAAGGTGACCGCGGTAACTGTAATTGTTATCGCGGAATATCCCTTTTAAGTATAGTAGGTAAACTATTTGCTCGGCTAGTCTTATTCAGACTTCAGAAGCTCGCTGACCGTGTATATCCCGAAGCACAATGCGGATTTCGCGCCCAACGGTCCACAACGGATATGATCTTTACACTTCGTCAACTGCAAGAAAAGTGTAGAGAGCAGAGAAAACCCCTGTACGTGGCGTTTGTAGATCTTAACAAGGCCTTCGACACCGTAAGTAGGGAAGGCCTTTATACTGCACTTTTCAACATTGGGTGCCCTCCAAAACTCCTCAGTCTCATTAAATCTTTTCACGAGGACATGAAGGGTTCTGTTGTTTTTAACGGCAATACATCTGAGCCGTTCAATATGCGTAGAGGTGTTCGCCAAGGCTGCGTGTTGGCTCCTACCCTGTTTGGTATTTTCTTTTCATTGCTCTTTAAAGTAGCTTTCAGCAATGACGAGCAGGGTATCCACCTACACACGAGGGCTGACGGGAAGCTTTACAACGTTTCGCTTCTCAGGTCTAAGCGGAACCGCGAAGACTTGTTCGTCGATAGCCTTCTGTTTGCTGACGATGCAGCTTTCGTCGCCAATTCTCAAAGCGAGCTTCAAGACATTGTTAGTAAGTTTTCCCACGCGTGTACTCTGTTCTCAATGTCCGTTAATGCTAAGAAAACTGTAGTGCTAGTTCAAGGCGCAGAAGCACCAAATATCATGCTTGGTGGCGCTCCCTTGACTATAGTCGACAAATTTTGCTACTTGGGGTCGACTGTGTCAAACAATCTCACGCTCGACGCTGAGATCGATACACGTATTGGCAAAGCAGCGACCATGTTTGGCAGGCTGAGTACAAGAGTATGGAACAACAAACACCTGACCACAAAAACCAAGATGATTGTTTACCAAACTTGCGTTTTAAGCATACTCATGTACGGGGCTGAAACCTGGACTACGTACGCAAAACAGGAACGTCGACTAAATACATTCCACATGCGCTGCGTTCGAAACATCCTACATATAGCCTGGCAGGACAGAGTGACAAACGAACGGGTTCTAGAAATTGCGCAGCTGCCTAGCTTCACTGCCCTTCTTAAGCAGAGACGATTGCGGTGGCTAGGGCATGTGCACCGAATGGACCCTTCTCGTCTACCGCGGCGTGTTCTTCTTGGCGCTATGGCAAACGCCAAGAGAGGGGTAGGAAGACCTATGTTGCGTTTCAAAGATTGCGCCAAGCGGGACATGGCTGTCTTTAAGATCGATTCTAAATGCTGGGAGAAGATTGCTGGAGATAGGGACAAATGGCGAAAAACTGTGCTCAATGGGCGTAAAACTCATGATGACGCCTGGTTTTCTGGTCTCGCTGACAAAAGACAAAAACACCACCTAAATATGCATGTTCCAGTCATTGATTCCATCTTCACATGCAGAGCTTGCGGTAAGTCATGCCGCTCTCGTATTGGCTTATTTAGCCATGAAAAGTCTTGCCTCAGACGCTGAATAAATCGTCTGTCACAGACGTATGAGGCCTATGATGATGATGATGATTATGTCCTTATTATGTCCTTTATAGAATCGTAAACTGTGAATAAAATATAATAATCTGCGATATATTCATACGTTTCATCTAGTTATAACATGATGTTTTATAAAAAACTAAAACCCTCTGTAGTGTACAAATGAATCTACATTCGATGGCACTGGCTCGGTCACTTGGTGTGCGCAGGCGGCACGTCCGCTCTCACCTCCGGTTCGCACGGTACTAACTAATGCTGCACGCCCCGCCAAATCATGAGCACGAGACAGTGTTTATAGCTATTCCTATAGTTATAGTTTATAGCTATTCCTATAGTTATAGTCTACTACAAACACTACACCCTCTTTAATCTTTAATACATGAACTAAGACAAATATTTTTTCAATTTGAACCAATAGTTCTTGAGATTAGCGGTTTCAAGCAAACAAAGTATTTAGCTTTACTATTACTGCAGATGAAACAGAACGTCAACCAACATTTCTGTTATTAGGGCTCATATGGGTCACGCAACCTATACTTGTTCACCAACCAATTCCAAGTTCTTAACTTCATAACCCGCTTCGCTAGAGATCAAAGACGGCGATTAAAATATATATAAGACTTGTACTCCATTATAATTGCTAAGAGAAATTGTATACTACAGTTTTTTTTTAAATGTGGACTTATATGCTTCTGTGATGGCACTAGCAGTCGGTAAACCTTGTCAAGGTTTGAAAACAGTGAGACAACCCACTCTCTCGCGTATATCTCCGTCGATACGCACCGGAGTAGCGTTGTGGAATAAGCTCCACGCTTTCCCAACATTGGGGAGAGACCTGTGTAACCATGCTTAGATATAGGTAATTAAAACTACTATTTCATATCATCTTACAAATTTTATTAAGCTCAAATTATCAAGTTTTGCCAATTCCTTGATAAATAAGGTGGCCTTCGATTAATTAAAGGGACAGTTTGACCTATGCCCATTGAAATATAAGCTACGTTTGAAACTGAGGAAACGTAATGAAAATGAAACTCCAGTGTACAAGGCCCGCATTCACGACACAAAGAGACACGCCACTAATCTCTAATAGCTCCTCAAATTAACGCTACAGCGGGTAATAGGCCGTCTCTGAACTTTGAACGTTCTGTTCAAAACTTGCTGAATAAGATTAGAAACCTCAACAAAGATGCAGAAACGGGTGTGTATCGTTTGAAGGGAAAATTGCTATCAGCCTTGACAACTCGCTTTGATTGCAGTCCTGGATTTATAAATAACCGCGGCCTAGGGGCGGCAGGGTGCTAGGGGCGGTAGATTTCAGAGGAGGGTCCCTAGATTTCAGAGGATAATCGTTTGGCAAAGGAAGATCTCCCGCCGGGCGTTGTGGTCATGCCCGGGGAGTGGCCGCGCTCCGTCTGACTCAATTCGGAGCTTGTATTTAAGGTAGGATATTCCGAAAACTTCGATAGCGTGATTCAGGAATACCCGTAGCTCCATCTCTTGATGAGTACCGGAAGGTCGCTACAATCGATAATCGAAACCAATATAGGTTTCGATAGGAATGATCGTGTGAGTAATAGATGAGAGCAGCAAGGCGAGCGGACGACAGTGGCAACGTAGCAACCCCCGCTTTCCTTAGGTATGTACATGGGGCGGCGGAAATAAAGTGGCAGGGCCTACACCATAAAAAATATATGAATCCGCCACTGTTTGATTGAAATGATCACTAAGTAGTAACGTTCGGGGCTGGGAGATGGTCTAAGCAAACTTTTACTCAAACAAAAATTGCTGTAGCAAAATACCTTCAAAGC
Organism: Pyrgus malvae; assembly: GCA_911387765.1. Taxonomy (NCBI): domain Eukaryota; kingdom Metazoa; phylum Arthropoda; class Insecta; order Lepidoptera; family Hesperiidae; genus Pyrgus; species Pyrgus malvae. The sequence continues at coordinate 26,020,806 of OU426950.1, read as the reverse complement.
CAACCAATAACAAGTAATGTTGTGTTCAAAACTAGCCGAGTAATCAGAAACCTCAACGAAGATAAATGCAGAGACAAGGCATAGACAAAGAAATTAATGAAGAATTATGAATTTGCGGCGCTCGATAGAAACTATGGGTCCAAGGTCGGCTGACATGAAAACATTCATGCAGGACATGTCGACCAGACTGATTCTAGCCTCGGGTGACCAGAGGGCTGGCAGCTATTTTTCGCAAAAAATTAGCTTATTAATTCAGAGGGGAAATGCTGCCAGCGTTCTGGGCACAATGCCACAAGCGCAACTTTTGGATGGGGTTTTCTTTTTATAGTTATTTTTTTTAGTTTGTATTATTAATTTTAGTTTTTTATGTCCTTATAGGTAATTATATGATTAAAACAATTCATCTGTGAAAAAAGGCATAGACTATTTTAAAAGCAATATTATAATGCACACAATCATAATTACCCTAGTAAAAATTTATTTTAATTCTTTAAAATCCATTTGTATTCGACTATATTTGCGCGTTCAAGCATTAACAGCTAAGTGGGGTGAATGCCCTTCAATCTCCTCTTGAGCTTTGCATAGCTAAAGCCAAGTGGCTGGAAAATCATTGATGCAAAGATAAACCGATCTCTGTATGCCTTTTTAACACGCTTATATTAGCTTGACCTGTACATAATATAAATAATAATAAAAATAATAAACATTACAAACTCATAGCCCCACAGTAAGGTAATTAATACCCTGTGTCGTGGGTACCATGGACACATACAAAGACAGGATCACAAACACCCAGACCGAGAACAGAAATTTAAACTCATCATTCAAATTTCTGTTTCGCCGGGAATCGAACCCGGGACTAGTAGCCCAGCATGATAACCATTGTGCTACGCGGGTCATCATATGTTTGTATGTATGTATGTATGTAACGGAATCTTTTAACTTCATTTTCACCTACTTCTAAGCGTCTGATTAACTTGAAAATTTGCAATGCAATAATATGAAAATAAAATCCAACTAAAAAATTAAAAATAAATAATTTAGTTATAATAAAAAAAACACGCTTTTGTGGAAATACGAACTAAAAAGTAAAAAATAAGAAGTAAATGTATTTTACTGTAAAAAAAGCGTGGGGAGATTTTTAAGATACTATTGACACCATGCACCCCATTTTTTTTGAGTGAAGCAGACGAGCCTACAGACAATTTGATGTTAAGTGGCGCTCCATGCTTAACCTCATGAAAGCCTGAGTCGTTTGAATTCGATTTCAATGCGTTTGAATTCGCACTGCCACTCCGGAGACGAGGACTTGCAGGCAACAGCACCTTTTCCCCGTAACACAATACAATTATTACACGACAGAAATAGCGCAGTTTTTGGATGTTACTCAGTCAGTGTTATGGATTCAGAAAAATAAAATTGTGGCTGAAACCTTTTTTAACCACAATAACCATTATTGGGGAGGCCTGGAGCTTACTCCAGCACGCTGCTCTAATGCAGGTTGGTGGAGATGCGAGTTAGTGGCCAACCCGCTGTCGGATATTTTTAAACCGCTCGTAAGGCCTCCGACAAGGTTTAACGACTGTTATCTTTCGACAACAACTGGTACCGACGGCTTCACGTGCCCTCCGAAGCACGGAAACGCGCATGATTTTATGTTGCCACTAGCGGTCAACCATCTCACACCAGACCGAGCCCGTTTGGCTTAGTTGCATAGATCTTTTGCGTTCTACGCTAATCGCCGGGCCAAATAAAAATAAATAACATAAAAATATTCTATTAGTTAATTACGTTGGAAAGCATTGTATGAATACCACATCTGTTAAATTTATCATTTCATCGCACACAATGACAATATTATTATGATTAATTACTACTACTCTTGATTTCATATAATATAATGTTGATGCCGTTATAGTGTAGAGCGCCTTTATTTCGAAAACATTGTTGTGTACTAGCTGTGCCCTGCGGTTTCACCCGTGTTAGAAATCATTAGCATGAAGTGATTTTCCTCCGCAAATATCGTGTGTCGTAATTGAAACCCATACTTTTATTTATTCTTATCTTTGCCAATGCAGATCAGTTCTATTTGTAATGTTAATACCTATAAAACAATGTTAATAATATTTGCTGTGTCCGCGACGTCGCAACTTTGTCCGCGTTGACTTTAGTTTTATATATTTTCTTAAATAAATTGATCTTAATTTACTCCTTATTACATCAGCTATCTACCAGTGAAAGTCCCGTCGACATAGGACGGCTATTCAGAGATTAGCCGGTACAAACAGACAGACAGACAGTTTACATTATTAACAACTTTTGTCTATCTGTTAGCCCCTTCGTACACAAGGCTACACAAATCTTGGATACTAATGTTGTATACTACATTAGTATCGTGTCGCGAGTATCGAGTAGCGCACGGTCCGTACACACGACATTGAGTCGCAAGACGTGAATTGCCTGTTCAGCCACTGCAGACGTAGCGACTAAACAGATCACACGTTTACAAAATGTCTGACACAAGTGATGATGAAACCATAATTTTGTACAATCATTACCGGAAACAAAGAAATCGTCGTAACCGAAGATACTGGGTACATCCGTACATAGAAAAAAACATAAACTGCAGAGTGTATGTTGCTGCAAAAGATACCAACTTGTTAAATTAACGGCATTTCTTACTGCTACCCAACTTTTTTTCTTTTATCTCTTTTTTAGAATATTCGTTTAGGTTATAATTATATAAACAAGGATATTTCTCCACCTCAGAAACAAATTTAATATTTAATAATTGCTCCGCCATCTTGAAAATCTCTACGACTTATGTAGCGACGATCTCGACCGGCAGGTAGCGCGTGACTGGCGCGACGCGAGTCGCGGGACGAATGTCGGCGATGCGACAAGTGTACGAACCTCAATGAATTTGTATTGCGGTAGTCGCTTGGAGACTAAAATCGTCAAGTATCGGAGATTTGCGTAGCCTTGTGTACGAAGGGGCTTACACGTATGCTATTACTGCAAAAAACCACACAGTATGCCCAACGGGCTTATTCTGACGTGGCATCTATCGAAGCTGACGTTTACGAGCATATAACGGTGTCAACGATTGTACGATTTACATACGAGTATATGCCGAAAGCTCGACGATTTACGCCTGCATGTAGTCTAAAACTGCGTGTAGGATCTGAAAACAAGATTTCATGAGAGTATAAAACGCTCATAGAGCAACAAAGGTAATGACTCACCCTTCAGGAGAGACGACATAGCACCTCGCTTCGAAACATAATTTTTGTGCCAAATCTGGTGCGGGGGAAGAATGCACACATTTTAATTTTGTCACACATTCACAAATATTCTTTCATCGCTATAGATGCATACATTTCTAAATATGTCAATTTCAATTAAGAACGTCATTTTCTATGCACCGTCAACACTGACACCGACATACACAGACACACTAGTTGTATAACTAGAAGGCACATTGTGCATGCACGTTGGGACGAGGGGTTCGCACGTAAAGGCCACTCCTCTGACGGGTGTCATACCTGTCAATTTTGACGCTCTCTCTACGAATACGCTAGTCTAAAATAGCGCTAAATAGAATAGGGAGGTTTTTTTTCCGCCGGCTTTTTTTCCTCTCAGCGTATAAAAACCCAGTGCATTGGGTACCCAAAGCCGACAACGAGGAAAAACACCGTTTAAATAATTTCATGACTATAAAATAAAAAACGCAAAATATGGGATAAATAAATAAATAACATGGTTTGTAAACATAATAAACAAATTAGTTATTTAGATTTAAGTACAAAAGATATATAGGTAGATTTAAGTGTAATTTTTTATTTCTTTAATCTAATAATAGTAATTTTTATTTGTTTAACAATATTTGCATACCTTACTGAGGTAAATATGGCGGACTTTATATATATTAAACAACTTCTGGAATACCCATACTTGCGCAAATAAATCATTTTTCTTTTCTTTCTTTTCTTCTTTTCTCTTACTCTTCAACACAATCAAATATCGTAACGTTTGTGTTTTTTCTCCACTCGAGTCCGCGAATTTGTAGGCAGAAATAATTTGTTTACAACCGTATAATGCTATAAAATTACTTCTAAAGAGAATAAAATTGAGGTCGGTATTCATTTAAGAGTTGAGTAATAAGGTTGCGAGTATTCTGGACTCACTTGTGCCAACTAATTGGCTGGCTCGGACTGAATAAAAATTTACTTGCTGCTTCGCTACATTTTTGAAACGGTGGTACTGTCCATTTTTATCTTTATTTGTTTTTGATTGAAAGAGTTGTATCTCCATTGAATTCCAATTTAAAAGACTTTAAATAAAAACTCAAACAGAGCGGCGATGGCCGAGTGGTGGAAAACCGCGGTCTTCGATGCGACCGATCCCAGGTTCAAATCCTCGGCTCGCACCTCTGACAAAGAAATTTGTAATGTGCGAATTTATCGCTGCTCCACGGTGATGGAAAATATCGTGATATTTCATTGATTACGATGTTCTCCATCGCCGTGCATGCTTGAGAGAAATTCATAATTTCTCGAAAGCATGACGTCCACCAATCCGCACTTGGCCAGCGTGGTGGACTATGGCCTAAATCCCTCTCAATTGTGTGAGAAGGAGACTTGTGCCCAGCAGTGGGACATAAAAAGGTTGAAAAAAAAACTCACTGAAGTTTTTCCAAGGAAAACGTTGTTCATTGTTTTATATCGCAGTTGTTGCTAATTAAATGGTTTCTATAAGTTTGATTTTAAAATAATTGACCTTGTCATCAACACTAGTTGTGAAACTAAAAAGAAATATAGTTTGAAGCAGTTGACCGGTTAAATTAAACGGTTAATTTATTAATTAATGTAATGTGGTAAAACAACAATAAAAAAACTTTGGAAGCATTTTTTTGTTTTTCGGTAGTCGTTACTCTTTGGTAACATTCCATTGGATATAGGCGCTTAGGTGGATAAAGATCTATTAAATAATCTCTTATTCTATCAATAGGATTGATTTTTAACTTTTTAATTATTATTAAAAGGTATTTATAAACAGAAACCCAAGACCCATTAAAAATTACACGCGCGTAACGTTGTCACAAAGTGCGGTTAAGGGTAGCCAATTTAAAGAGCTCTTACAAAGATTATTACTCTGCAGAATATAACGACGCTCCATAACCCCATTAGGGCTATATCGGATATGTCTTCCGCAAGCGCTGCTAGAATAAATTGCGTTAATTTAAGGGACGACCAAAGCTACTGCCAATTACGATCCAAGGAACAAAAACGATTCACACTCATAACCCAACATAAGAATACTCTGTGTCATAACCCGACATTAGAATACTCTGTGTGTGTGGGTGCCATGGAAGCACACAAAGAAAGCACAGCGAAGGCTTTGGATTAGCAGCACATCAGCACACCACCACAGGCAAGGCTTAGGTTTGTTTGAGGTTTTGTGTAGATGTCCACGGGCTGCAGCGACCACTTAACACCACGTTACCTGCGAGCTTGTCTTTTTTTTACTTGTTAGAAGTAGCAGACGAGCATGCATGCCACGTGGTGTTAAGTAGTCGCTGCAGCCCATGGACATCTACAGGCTTTGGATTAGCAGCGCATCAGCACACGACCACAGACTAGGCTTAGGTTTGATAGAGGTTTGTGTAGATGTCCATGAGCTGCAGCGACCACTTAACACCATGTGGCCTGCATGCTCGTCTTCTACAGCATTCAAATAAATTAAATAAAAAACTGGCCAAGTAAAAGTCGGACTTGCGCACGAAGGTCCGTACCATTATCTAAAAAAACACGTTTATTTTATGGGAGCCCCCTTAAATAATAGTTATTATTATAATAACGACCACTGATTTTCAGCATTTTATTCTATTTTTTACCGACTTCCAAAAGAAGGAGGTACTGTATTCGGCTGTATGTATTTTTTTTATATATGTTCACCGATTACTCCGCCGTTTGTGGACCGATTTTCAAAATTCTTTTTTTGTTCGTATGCTTATTTAGTATTTTTTGTTATAGCGGTAACAGAAATACATTATCTTTGAAATTTTCTAATGCTAGACATTAGAAAATTTCACAGATCACGGTTAATGAGATACAGTCTGATGACAGACAGACGGACGAGAAGCGGAGGTTTAGTAATAGGCCCTTCGGGTACGGAACCATAAAAACACCCAGACCAAGAAAAAAATTTAAACTTATTATTCAAAGTTCTGTCTCACTGGGAGATGGACCCAGGACTCTCTGAATGACAGTCCGACATAATGACCATTGCGCTGTAAAGGTCGATAATGGATATGACGCAGTCGGATCGTATAATCCGCCGTATAACATTACAGCTAGCCGGTTCCTGAAACAGGGCCGATCTGTATTGTGGCGGGTCCACGATTAGCCGGATTGTTATTGCGATACTTTCTACAATATGGCGGATCACGTTTAGCCTCATTGTAATGAAGCCTCGTAGCCACCCTGAAACACATTTTCACTATAATTATTTATATTCGAAAAATACTCAAACCGAATCAGAGCACCCCACTATCCACGTGGTCTTGTCTGTACTACCCCTAGAGTGTATATAAAAAGCCGGAGGCGCCACTCCCCGCCGTAGGAAATAGCCGCCGCCGACGGCGACCAAAAAGCCGAAGCTGCGAAGGCGAGTGCAGGTGCCGCGCTTTCTTACGCTGGGGCGGTGGGAGTTGTTTTCCCGCAGCGCCGTCTCACAGATGTCACAGAGCCACTTGTTTTATTACATTATCCAAGCCTTCTAAGATATTATATAAAATTGCTAGTTAATGTGATTAATATTCATTGCCAATTATCACTTTATCTAAATTGAGCAGATATTATAAATAATGGCTAGATAATAATATAAAATCCGGATTTATTAATTTGGCTGTAACATATAGGCAATTGGGCGGCACGATATCACGCCGCTTTGACGAACGCGAAGAGCTCATACAATACAACGTTCGCTAATTTAGCTGAATTGCAATCCGGCTGAACGAGAGTGCGTCGCATTACAATACATCCCTGTTTTAGGAAATAGCTAGCCGGAATGTAATACGGCGGATTATACGATCCGACTGCGACAGATATATGGCGAAAAAAAATCGTTTCGAGTAGGTGACAGATATCAGAGGGTGTAAAAGTAGGAAGCGAGTGTGTACGGTCTTTGAACGCACATCACGCGTTTGCCTAAATTGCACTTGCGTTCAGTGCCCACCGTACCGCGTAATACACAAGACAATTCCGCAAGTGTACTCATTATCATTCAAATCAATCACACGTTTATATTCGGTTTTTATATCATTTATTAAATTTACTTTTACACTCAAACATCGTATCATTCACAACTATCAAAAGGTGTTCCCAACAGAGTAAAATGAAGCTAAAACTTTCATAACATTGATTCCCCTTCTATTTGCTCTTTTTACTTTCATACTAAACTTTGTTTTTGGTGTAGCTTTAAGAGCGAGGGTGCGATGAGGTGCTATCGTGATTTATCTACGCGATATCTGCCGTTAAGTTGAAATGAGAGAAAATTCAATTTCGTCGTCGGGAGTCGAAACTTATGTAACCAGTACAAGACATCTTTTTGAAGAGCGTCTCGGTCATTTGAACATTTTGCCAATGTCTAGTACATTATTTCTACTTAGTTTTTGCCCGTTTCGTTGGAATCAGGCTACACAGGTGATTTGTAATAGGTGTAATTCCTTTTAAGGGGTGAAAGTATGGTTTGTACTTTATACGCTTTATACGTAATACCTAACTCGACAATTTCAAGTGTATTTGTAGATTCGTTAAAATTTTGTACTTATAATTCATTTTTGTAAAGCTGATAAAACAGATAATTGATTTACCTAATTTTTTTAAAGAAATATTTTTAACTACAAATTTAAAAAGCAATTTAAATGACGGCAATTTAATTTTAGTGTTTTTTTTTAATTATTTTTTTCAATTATGGCATGGCAAACTCTGTGCATACTGCCAGCGTCAAGTATAATTTTTGCATTAATTTTTTGCCAGTTTCAATGAAACTGGACGAAGTAATAACAAAGTCAGTAAATCGTCATTAATCAGTCAGTCTAGTTAGTCCAACATTCAAGTAAAGCGATGGCTACTTTACTAGAACGTGTCTATGGCTACTTTACTAGAGCGTGAATTTAATTAAGTATCACAAGAATCATAGGAAGTTTATGGTAGTAACAACATCAGTGAAAACAGGGTTAATTTATGAAAATGTTTGTTTTATTTTAGAACGTTGTTTTAGGCACAGAATACATAATGGTACAAGTTAGGCAAGTTCTTATAGGTATAGTATTTCTCAATTCGTTTTAAGGTTGTTGTTTATAACCTTAAGGTAACCAAAGTTAGAAAAACAACAATACATTTAGGGGAAGGGCTCGGGGCGCTAATCTGATGCTGACTGAAAAGATTTAGTGAACGCACCCTCGAAATTAATGTCCAGAAGAGATTACGTTATATCAGTAGATCTGTACATCTAAGCAATACTCTTTAAATATAGGGAGATAAGAAAAACAGTAACGGTAAGTCCCTGTCGTTTCGGGATTAAGAATAAGGCTATGGTATTTATTCCCTGCCTGATCGTAAGAGGCGACTAAGAGAGGGCTTCCAGGGTTACGTGAGTGGGAGCTAGAACCGTTCAGCTAGTGGGCCCGGAAGGATGATGGTGTGTGTGGCTGCATGTCGTCATAAGCACTGGAAGGTACAGGAGTGCACTCTCTGGACGATGGACCCGTTATGGAGCGCCGCGCGTGGAGGTCACCAGTGCGTACATCTGGAGTTGTTTTCAAGCACTGATGCGGGCTATCGATACGCTTTCATTGCGATCAAAATCCCACTTCAGCCCCCAACATATCGGGTACATTTTGAACGTTTCCCCTCCGATACAAAAACAGTAGTGTAACAGTAAACATTTTAAAATGTTTAAAAAATAAAGCTTCACAGTCCTATCCCACAGTAGGATTCCTTGTTTCATAAGTGCTATGGACACACACAAAAACATGAACACAATTATTTTACCGGGGGGGGGGGGCAGGGGTAGTGGCTCAAACCCCCATAACCATTTCGGGTTCACCCTTGGACAAACCTTTAAGGCCTAAACACACCGGATCCGTACACGTACGCGTAAGCGTGCACGTGCACGTACAATTATGTAAATTCGTTCAATTCAATGGCCGTGGTAACACTTGTCCTTGAGCGTTTTTTGCATTTTTGAGTTTTGCAGTTTGTTTATTACGTAAAATTTTTGAATAAAACGTATATTGATGCAATTGGAAAATAATTAGAGTTGAGTTAATTTAGTTGTTTATAATTTTGAGCCTTTGTTTTTCGTTTTTAGAAAGTATATAGTGTTAGCGTTGTTTATTTTTATTGGTGTTAGTGCTATCGTTATACTATAATTTGTTATTGGACAATGTCAAGAAAGTTTTGCAGCTATATATGTATATGTACACTATGTACTATATTATAGTGAGAGAGCAATATATTATAATTACATATTACTCAATACCACTAGCGACACAAATGCTCAACAACAATGCTCATAAATGTAACAATAACCTATTTTAAGTTTAAAACCCGACATGTCTAATAAGGTGCTTAAATTTACGAATTGATTCCTCATACAGGTCAAACCTAATACTATAAGTATTGAACCGCATAGCAACTCGGTTTGATCAACCCGAGTTGAAACCGGTTTACATAGAAAGTCGAACCGTTCAACCCGGTTTGGGATATTTTCCTTATTGGACGACACACCGAACAAGTTCGAACACGCGCGTATCTTTGTTGCGCGTTACTACGCGCGTGACTACGCATTCAGTTGTATTTGTTTTCAAATGCTGCCGGCGGCGGGGTGCTTTGTTTTTCATAATGAATAACGATATAAAAAAAACTAATTGAATTTTGGCGAAAACATGAATGTCTATCTTCTTGTGTGAGTGTGTATGTCACTGAACTCCTCCTTAACGGCTGGACAGATTTTAATGATTTTTTTTGTGTGTATTCAAATGGATTCGAGGATGGTTTAGATTCACAATTTGGGCCACTGGAAATGTTTTTTAATTTTTTTTTATTTATAAGTAGTTTTCCCATATAAATTGTTCCTATCTGTCAAACGTTTGTATTTCGTGCCATGCCGTTCTAAACTTTGACACATTCAGAATAACAGGACAGTTCGTATGTCATTATTTGTTTTATATTTTTGTTTGATAGTAACATGAAGTCTCTTTAAGATAATAAAAAACAAATCCTCTTTGAACAACGTCTGCACCCGGGCGGAGCTGGGCGGGACCACTAGTATAATATAAAAAATAATGAGTATGAAATTTGTCATATAAAACTTTAATGGGAAAAACTTGGAGCAACACTTCAGATTGTATTTTTGCAAACCCATGAATATCCTAGCACAAAAGTAGTAATATAGCTTTTTCTTCATCAGAAGAACTACTTGGTCCATTCACCCAATCTTCGTCAGACATTCTGCACAAGAGCAAAAGTATGGCTGCCACAGCGGCTGGGTACGCAAGGGACCGGTTGCGTTGCGTGCCCAGCTCGTATGCGTAAGCGTAAGCGTAGACGTATGCGTAACCCGGTGTGTCAGGGGTCCACGTGCGTCACTACGCGCGTGTCTACGTGTACGTGCTGCACACGGAGGCGGTGTGCTCTGGGCTTTAATTGCTCCAAACTAAAATTGGGAACAGTGTCACATATGTAATTCATATTCATAATTTAGATATCTCCCCCGCTAGGAATCGAATTCAGGGCCTCCTACAAGCCACGCGGTTATTCTACGCTCCGCTCCATTATTTTGCCATCTACTCGCAGCTAGATATTGCACAATATTTGCGATATCGAATGTATGAAGACAGACGGCCTCGTAATGGAAAGAAAATACCGGCAACAGAGTGCATCATAAAAGTATATTGCTATCAGATGCCGGGAGGATATTGGAGGAGACATATACATATACAGTGTACGTATCGTGTGGATAGAAACTAAAATATTTTCTAGACATGCTTTTTAGTCAATTTGACACAATACTTACCTAATCTTATACAAAGCGTTATTCTTAAAAACTCATAAAAAAGCTTCCTAAGCATTATTTATCTAATTGATGATTATAATATTGATTGATAGAATTGATAAAAAGTGGAGTAGAGAGTGAAACAGTGTTCATAAGTGAGGAAGTTTGATGTGACAGCGATTTAAGATATATGTAGGTAATTTAAACATTAATTAAAATATTGCTTAAAATTTAAATAACGTTTTTTTTTCTTAAATTTTTTTCTTAAATTAAGGCATCGCAAACTCTGCATTGCCAGCGTCAATTATAATTTTTGTATCACGTTTTTGCCAGTTTCCGTGAAATCGTAATCAGTCAGTCAAGTCAGTCAGACATTTAAGTACAGCGATGGCTTCTTTACCAGAACGTGACCAATGAAATTTTGAAGGCAAGCCGAAAATAGTATATTTCATTACAAGTGCGGAAAGGCTGTCATTGCAAGGAGTTCCGACAAATGTCTACCCGAGCCGAGGCGCAGCCGAAGGTGAGGGTTGACAGTCGGAACTCCTTCCAATGACGGTTCCGCACGAGTACTGAACAACTTTTTTTAATACAGTTGCGAAAAAATGAAGCAATTTAATAAAATAATAAAAATTCGCAAAGAACATTTTTGAAAAATGGCGCCAACCGTAAAATAATACCTATTTTTTTTTTCAATTATGGCATTGCAAACTCTGTGCATACTGCCAGCGTCAAGTATAACTTTTGCATCAATTTTTTGCCAGTTTTAATGAAACTGGACGAAGTAATAAAGTCAGTAATCAGTCAGTCTAGTCAGTCCAACATTCAAGTAAAGCGATGGCTACTTTACAAGAACGTGTCCGATGTAATTTGGGAGGCAAGCAGAATTTACATATTTTAGCACTGTTATTCTATTTCACAAACACTCGTGCACTGTAATTAACCTATATCAAACAAAATGCCATCAACTTTATCCGATATAACTCAAAAATACACCAAGAAAACGAAAATAAAACAAGAGCACAATATGTCTTTTTCGACTTCCCGCGAAAACTCAAATAATTAATACCTATATACCTATATGCAGAGATTGATTTGTTTTCTTCACCTATTCTGGCAAAGGGAACTATGCCCATACAGCCAAGTCTTCAGTAGATTTTTTTTATTGTTAAGAAATGAAAATATTAATGATGTGAAATGAAATGAAACCTAACCTAACTCATTGAATTAAATCATTAAATCTGATATTGAAACAAATTAGTAGCTTCTTTTTAGAAATATTTGCATGAATCATAAAAACTTCTAAAACTTCGTAGTTGGTTTTTTTTCTTTTTAATAGACATTATTTTGACAGTTGGGAAAGAGAGCGCACGAGTGCGGAAAAGGTAAATAAAAAGCACGAGTGTGTAATAGCCCACTTCCCGCACGCTAAACGTCCCTGCAATGCGTCACTTTTTGAGCAACTGTATTAAAATAGTATATTTCATTACAAGTGCGGAAAGGCTGTCATTGCAAGGAGTTCCGACAAATGTCTACCCGAGCCGAGGCGCAGCCGAAGGTGAGGGTTGACAATCGGAACTCCTTCCAATGACGGTTCCGCACGTGTACTGAACAACTATTTTTAATACAGTTGCGAAAAAATGAAGCAATTTAATAAAATAATAAAAACTCGCAAAGAACATTTTTGAAAAATGGCGCCAACCGTTTAAGAATACCTATATGCAGAGATTTTTTTTTGTTTTCTTCACCCATTCTGGGTAGGCAAAGGAATATGCCCATACAGCCAAGTCTTCAGTAGATTTTTTTTAATATGAAATGAAAATGTTAATGAGATGAAACGAAATGAAACCTAACCTAAGTCATTGAATCAAATCATTAAATCTGATATTGAAACAAATTAGTAGCTTCTTTTTAGAAATATTTGCATGAATCATTAAAACTTCTAAAACTTCGTGGTTGGTTTTTTCTTTTTAATAGACATTATTTTGACAGTTGGGAAAGAGAACGCACGAGTGCGGAAAAGGTAAAGAATAAGCACGAGTGTGTAATAGCTCACTTCCCGCACGCTATACGTCCCTGCAATACGCCACTTTTTGAGCAACTGTATTAAAAAACATATTTTCGCACTGATATTTTAATTCACTCGTGCTCTATATTTAACCTATATCGAACAAAATGTCACCAAATTTATCCGATATAACTCAAAAATACACCAAGAAAGTAAAATAAACAAGAGCACAATATGTCATTTTCGACTTCCCGCCAAAACTACTAAATAACGTTTATGAGTGGCTGTTTGTTTAAGTTCTGAATTTAAAATATCATCTACGGTGTACAACCATAAAAGCAAGAACTGTTTCCCGAGGATCCTAAACTTGCCTATCCAAACTCCATTGGCGGCTCTGGGGAGGTTGGGAAAACTGTTACAGTGGTTTTGGTCGTTATTATTTATGTCAAATGTTTCTGTTCTAAACTAATTTTGTTATGAAATAGTTTCAACCTTCATAGGGTAATGACTTCAGGTATTAAACTATGAAATGATAATGTTTTCTAACATTCCCATGGAAATACCATACAAGGCAATATGGTAAGACTGACTAGGAAATAGTAATATCTTTTTTATTCAATTATTAACTTACCAACTTGTAAGATAATAATAATAATATGTATTTTCGACCCGCGTGGCGCAATGGTTACCTTTCTGTTCTCGGTCTAACTGTAGGTGTTTGTGTTTCTGTCTCTGTGTGTGTCATGGTACCCACGACACAGGGTATAATAACAATATATCTACCCTACTGTGGGGCTATGTTATTTAATTATTTATTTTATTCTACTTATTACAAAAATGTTTTCGTCCTTATTTATCTTCTTCAACTGAGAGGTCGTCCTTGTCAGTGTCTTGTCCTCGAGTAAATCGATGATGCTAACTTAGAAACCAAAGTAACTTGAAAAATGGTTCTCAAAGGATAATCCTCCTTACGTCCTGTTTCTTGTTTATTTTCTTTGCCCGGTCTAAAACCAATTTCTTCAATTTGTTCTTCCCAGAATAAATAATATATTATTTGCGTATTTACTGCAGCCCCACGGTGAAGGAAAACATAATAATGATTCAGTACATTCCTGAGCGTTATATAAAACTTCTCAAAAACAAAATAACGAATGTCCTGTGTCATGGGTGCCATGGATACACACAAAGACAAGAACAAAAACACCCAGACCGAGAACAGAAATTTAAACTCATCATTCAAATTTCTGCTTCGCCGGGAATCGAACCCGGGACCCTCCGATCGGCGGTCCGGCATGATAACCATTACGCCATGCGGGTCGTTCTGTCTTTGCCCTACTGTAGGGCTATGAGTGTGAATTGTAATTTTTTTAAACTTCTAAAATGCATGGTGCCCACAAACCCGCACTTGGCCAGCGTGGTGGACTATGTCCTAAGTCCCTGTCCAAAACGAGTCATGTACCCATGCAGTGGAGCATTAAAAGGGCTGAAAATAAAAGTTATACTGGAATTCTCGAATACCGTAAGCCCGGATTGTGAACTGTGAGTAATGTGTGGGGTGCCTCGATGCCGCGGCTCAATCACTGCGTCCAATCGCCCGCCGCTGTGACGGCTTACGAGCTTATTAAATCACAATTACGCAATGGACAACATAGTTTGATTTCAAAATATATTTTAACTTTTTAAAATAAAGACGAGGCAAGCGAAGAACACTACCTTATTTTTCTCGAAGCGACTCAATCTTTTTGTTCCCCTGTAACTTTAGTTTGGTATATTCTAGATGGTTTAAATTCTCGGGAGAAGATGCTAATGAACTGCGGCTTGGCCGTTTCGTTACTTCAAAACTAGATATTTGCATGAAAAAAGGAATGAAGGCTTTCGTGACAGTAGTAAACCCAAAAGTTTTGACTAATATGCTGAAATAAATAAAATTGGCACGTACGCGCTTGTAGAGTCAATGCGCACAGATTCAGCAGCTTAGCTCTGCGTAAAATTTAATAACTCATTAAGAACTGTAATGTCTTCTTCTAATGTTGAGTCTTGGGAACATGTTACTAGAAAATTGATGGGTTATCACAGTTTTTTAGTATTATTATTTATTCGAGTGATAAATTAATATCAATACTGGTTATTGGGCTGCCTTTGTCCAAAAATGAATTTTCAAATATTATTTTCAAAGGACGGAAATTTTAAGACATACAAGAATGACTATTCTTGTACTGTTTCTGAAATATTTAAGTTTTATCGAAAATTCGTAAAATAACAGATTAAATTGCGTCGCAGAAAGCAAAAGAAACGTGTTCGAAGGGTCATTTCATTTTCCTTATTTGTCACAACAAATATTGAAAATCCATTAGCAACCCTCACCACCTGAAGCGAGAAAAATCTGTACCAAAAATAACAATGGTTCCATTTTTGCAAAATTTTCATTACGAGGAACCGTTACGTGTTTATTTTTTATTTGTATGGAGTAGTCCACGCGGTGTTGAATGGCCGCTGCAGCCCATGGACATCATGGAATAATTGGATTGGAATTAATGTATTGAATTGAATTACCATGTATAATACTTAAATTCAGACAATTTCCTACATGAATAAATTAAGTGAAATTATTTTGTTGTTAATATGTGATATTATTTAGCATGGTTATTATTAATATGTAACGAGTATATTATAATGACTCAAATGTGTATACGCCTGCAAAGGTAGTTAACAAGAACTTTATTGTATATATACTTACTGTGTAACAACTTGTAACATTTGTACCATTAACTACTAAATGCACAATATTTTTTTATTCTATTCTATTCTGTTCTGTTCTGCTCTGCTCTGCTCTACCATGCCCTACCCTGCTCTGCCCTGCCCTGCTCTGCACTGCTCTGCTCTGCTGCGCGCTCCGCTCCGCTCCTCTTCACTCCGCTCTGCTCTGCTCCGCTCCGTTCCACTCCACTCAGCTCCGCTCCACTCCACTCCACTCCAATCTATTCTATTCTATCAAAATACAACGTCATGCAAACCTAAGTCTTGCATGTGGTCGTATGCAGCTGCGCCGCTTCTCCGAAAACTGATGGTCGCCTCATGTTAGTCTGGCCGGAAACTCCATCCCCAGTACATCCCCGGGAGAATCATACAAGTCCTTGTTTTGTTTGTTCCAACAAATATTGAAACTCCATTAGCAACCCCAACACCCGTAGCGAGAAAAATCTGTATTAAAAATAAGAATGACGCCACTCTTGCAAAATTTTCATTGCGAGGGGACCCGCTACGCTTTTTGTATTTACTTTGCAACAACTTCGATCCAATCAACTTGGATAAAGTTATTGAGCCAAATTTCTTTCTGAACCTTTGTGATGTTATACTGAATTTTCGTTGAATAAAATTCATGCCATCTACACCAAATTGGAGTACCGAGCGACTTCGAATTATGAAATTTGACTAAAGAATACATATTCGGTTTAGGATTCAAATTTAGGTATATAAGAAATGATATCTTAGAATATTTCAGGGTAGTGCATTGTGAATAAGTGTCAGAATATCTTCGAAACTTGAATAGCACCTACATAAATATGCAATTACAATTGAGCAGCGATGGCCGAGTGGTAAGAAACCGCGGTCATCGACGCGACCGATCCCGGGTTCAAATCCTCGGCGCGCACCTCTGACAAAGTTTGTAATGTGTGCATTTATCGCTGCTCCACAGTGATGGAAAATATCGTAATATTTAATGGATTACGATGTTCTCCATCGCCGTGCATGCCTGAGAGAAATTCATAATTTCTCGAAAGCATGACGTCCACCAGTGGTGGACTATGGCCTAAATCCCTGTCACTTGTGAGTAGGAGACCTGTGCCCAGCAGTGGGACATAAAAAAGGTTAAAAAAATGCAATGAATTGGGCAGCGCAAGATGCTAAGATGCTATCAATTGATCCCGTACATATCCAGCTCTATACGCAATATGTGATGTGGGCGCTTTATTATTCTGCCTTTTTATGCTACTAGCTTTCCGCCCGTAGCTCCGCTCACGTGGACTACACGGAACTCTTTAGTCCCCCAGTTATTTCCATACAAAAATCATGTCAATCCGTAGCAACGTTACGACGTGAAAAATCAAATGAACAAACACACTATCATGAATAATATTAGTATGGATTGCTTTGGTGACTTCGTTTCTTATAACTACTACATTTTGGCTGCGTTTTTGATCTGGACATGGACATATGATAAGTATCTTATATGATTAGAGATATTAATTAAACTTTATATCAAAATTGTTAATTAATTAATTAATTTGGCTCCTTGCTTAGGATTCTTGATATTTCAGCAGTGACTTAGGTAAGGCTGCAGCCCTTTTTGCGTCCTACTGCTGGGCACAGGTCTCTCCCCATTATCGGGGAGGCGATAGCTTACTAGCTTACTCCACCACACTGTTCCAATGCGGGTTAGTGGAGATGCTGGTTAGTGGCCAACCCGCTGTCGGATGTTTTCAAACCGCCCATAGCCTTATGGGTCCAACAAGGTTTAACGACTGTTATCGATCGACAACAACCGGGACCAACGCCTTAACGTGCCCTCCGAAGTAAGGAAACGCACATGAAATCTTTTGCCACTAATGGTCACCCATCTCACACCCGACAGTTGCCAGTCGGGCTTAGTTGCATAGATCGCTTGCGTTCTACGCTAACCGCCGGCCATGTGCGCTTCACTTAGGGCGGTAAACTTAACAACAATCCTGGCAATAACACAAGGCTTTTGACGACCAGGATATAACACGTCCACACTGTACTAACTAAGTTGTGCTATTGTCTCGGTTGATAAAGTGGAACGTTCGAGAATAAAACCTAGTTAGCGACGGTGATTGTGCCCACAGCGCCTGGAATTAGATTAGCTTTCGAATCAATTTCAAACTGAGCTGAGGTGGGTTGCATACACCTATGTTCATCGATCCGGTCTTGTGTACTTAAAGATATGACAAAGTACATATTTATTAAAAACTAGTGGACCCCGTAGACGTTGTCCTGACTTAAAAGAGGATTACTTTCATTATCATCTCAAAGAGTTTTTATGTTACTGTCAAATAAAAAATATTTAACAAACAGTGATAGATGAATTGTTATTCAGACGTTGTCGAACTTCTAGACGATGGCGCGAAGAACCAATGTTTGACAGTTACTAACAGTTTATATAGGAAAATAGAATAAGTGTTTTACTATTAATTTCGCAATTTTTTCATAATTTCTCACCGTTTAAACCTTTCCTGGAATTCTACTAATATTTCAAGACCAAAATAAGCCACATCGCTTCAGCCATTCTTGAGTTATAGCGAGACTAACGAACAGCAATTCATTTTTATATATAGAGATAAATCATTACAAAACAATCTTAAAACGTCTATAAGTACCTCGTATATTACAAAGCTGACGAATTTGTTTGAAAGCACTAATCTCGGGAACTACTGATTCGAATTGAAATATTATTTTTTTAAATATTATTTTTGTATTGTATAGTCCATTTATTGAGGAAGGCTTTAATTAAGCTATGAAACATTACGTTTTAATGCAGGTAAAACCACGGAGCACGTCTATATTACGTAAATCGCTCCAAGCGTATTTAGGGGCTGTGTAGAAGTCTGACAAACAACAAAATTAAAGTGAACAAAGAAGAGTTTCCGAGGATATAAACAAGAAATAATTACCACGAACAAATTTGCGGTGACGGTGAAAACCGGAGAGGTAATATAATTTTATTAATGTACTTTATTGCTTCTTGCTCAGGCTTAAAGAAAGACAGAAGTTGACAGCTTTAAATAGTATTTTTTAATAATTTTGATTGTCGACATAAATACTCTCGACATCTATACCGCAAAGCCTCAAGATGAAAGTCTTTAACCAGTGCGTCGTACCCGTTATGGCCTACGGAGCCGAAACATGGACACTGACGAAGCGACTGGTTTATAAGCTTAAGGTCGGGCAGCGAGTAATGGAGATGGCTATGCTCGGAGTGTTCCTCCGAGACAAGATCCAAAATCAGGAAATCCGGAGTCGGACTAAGGTCACCGACATAGTATTGAGAGCCAGCAAGCTGAAGTGGCTGGTCACATCTGTCGTAGAGCTGACAATCGTTGGACAATACAGCTTTTGGAGTGGAGACCGTGTTTAGGTAAACGGCGTTTAGGCGCCGGGTGGCGGGAAGTAACTGGATGCGTTGATCCGAAGATCGGGCTCAGTGGCACGCCTTGGGAGAGGCCTATGTCCAGCAGTGGACTGCTATAGGCTGATGATGATGATGATGAGTCGACATAAATATGGTATCTCAATTACTGTGTGTTGGATAGTAATGATTTAACTAAAATTAAACGTTACACACTCATAGCCCCACAGTAAGGTAATAAATACCTTGTGTCGTGGGTACCATGGACACACACAAAGACAGGAACACAAACACCCAAACTGAGAACAGAAATTTAAACTCATCATTCAAATTTCAGTTTCGTCGGGAATCGAACCCGGGAGCCCTCGACTGGCAGTCCGGCATGGCAACCATTGTGCCATGCCATTGTCGTCGAACTCTATCATAACTTTGAGAAACAACTTATATTTGACCAACGTAGTGAAAAATGGCTAAGTAGTTAATAAATTTAATACAGACCTACTTTTAAGAAAAGAAGTCATCTGTCTGTATCAAATGTTATAGGAATTTACACCACAAAGAATTGAAGTAAATATTTCATAATATTACCATCTCAAAGATAGGTATTTTACTTCAAAGGGTACCCGGCAGATTGGGATTACGAGTACTTACCTGATTT
The DNA here is from genome assembly GCA_911387765.1 of Pyrgus malvae. Classification (NCBI taxonomy): domain Eukaryota; kingdom Metazoa; phylum Arthropoda; class Insecta; order Lepidoptera; family Hesperiidae; genus Pyrgus; species Pyrgus malvae. Next base: position 26,000,931 of record OU426950.1, on the reverse strand, counting down.
TTATTATATTCTACGTAATCTATGTTTTATTATATGATTTGTTAAATAAGTACTAACAAGAACGTTCGCACGAAAACATGGCTTCAAAGTTTAAAGCATCAAGGTATGACAGGTATGACACCCGGCAGAGGAGTGGCCTTTACGGGCGAACCCCTCGTCTCAACGTCCATGCACAATGTGCCTTCTAGTTATACAACTAGTGTGTCTGTGTATGTACTGACACACAATATTTGTGAATGTGTGACAAAATTAAAATGTGTGCGTTCTTTCCCCGCACCAGATTTGGCACAAAAATATTATGTATCGAAGCGAGGCGCTATGCCGTCTCTCCTGAAGGGTGAGTCATGCTCACATTGATGCTCTAAGCTTCAAAGTGAAGTTTAATCTTCGCCGAGATAGGGCTTGGAAACTGATAATGCTAAAGGTAAACATAAAGTTCGGCTAGGGTTACTAATAAATTATCTAGTTATTCAGGTGAACTAACATGCCCTGCGCAAAATGTTAGCTTTATCTAATTTCTAAGCGTACTTACATAGCATTATCGTTACTAGTGATATGTAGGTGGAAGAACGTTTATGGTTCCACTGGGGAAGTACCACCGCTGCACCCACTTTTGCTGTGAAGCAATTCTATAAATTGAATATTCTATAAACGACCCGTGTGGCGCAATGATTACTGTACCGGACTGCCGATCGAAGGGTCCCGGGTTCAATTTCCGACGAAGCAGAAATTTAAATGATGGGTCTAAATTTCTGTTCTCGGTCTGGGTGTTTGTGTTTCTGTCTTTGAGTGTGTCCATGGTACTCATGATACTGAGGATATTTGCCCTACTGTGGGGCTATGAGTGTGGAGCGTTATTGTATTTCGGTGGAAAGGTGCAATTGTCAGCCAGACTTACTTGAGGCGATCACGAGCCTTCTTAGTAGCAGCGCAACTGCATACGACCACAAGCCAGACTTACTCGTAGGCTTGCTTGAGGTTGTGTGTTATTACCACTTATCCTGCATCCTTGTCTGCTAATTGGGTAGGGGTTTTCCATTCTCGACCTTTAAAAAGTCGGTTTTTTCCCAAGTTCCCACCATAAAACCCTTAGGGAGAAGGAGACTCGTTTCCCCAGTTTTTTATTTTTATTTGAATGGAGTAGCAGACGAGCATGCGGGCCACGTGGTGTTAAGTGGTCGCTGCAGCCCATGGACATCTACATACAACCTCAATCAAGCATAGGTAAGTCTTGTCTGAGGTCGTATGCAGTTGCGCTGCTACTCCGAAGGCTGGTGGTCGCTTCATGTAAGTTTGGCCGGCAACTGCACCTTTCCACCGAAAAACAATAGAATTGGTTCGCGGCAGAAGTGGGTGCAGCGGTGGTACTTCCCCGGGCGAACCATAATAGTTCTACCACCTACAATATACTGTTTCCTAAAACTTAGCTAGCTATTATTCCTATTGAATTTGCACCTGTTACTATCGGTGTGACGGTGGTGGGTATTTTCCATAGTTATTTAGGTTTTCAGTAGGTAGTATTTACTTTGTTTTTCAATTATTAATTTCCCATATATATGGCAAAACAGCCAAGCCACAAATTTTAGTAAGGTGTAGAGTTTGTGAATGTGCTTGTAAAGTTAAGTCATGTACAGTTAGAAGATTGGTTCTTCTTAAGATCTGATAACTTATTGACAGTGCAAACCTCATTTTGAAAACATTTTACTAGGGAATATTTTTATTGGGTACTTATCCACTGTAAACAGGAAAATATCCAAGTTTGTCACAAGGAAAAAATAAATAGACACTTAACTTTGCTAACAGAGATTATCACCGGGAAATATATGTGTTTGAGGCTTAAAGCATCAAAGGTACTCACCCGTCAGTGGAGAGGGCATTGCGCCTCGCTTCGGTATATAATTTTTGTGCCAAATCTGGTGCGGGGGGAAGAAAGCACACATTTTAATTTTATCACACATTCACAAATATTCTTTCATCGCTACAGACGCATACATTTCTAAATATGTCAATTTCAATTAACAACGTCATTTTCTATGCACAAACAACACTGACACCGACACACACACACTAGTTGTATATAACTAGAAGACACATTGTGCATGGGATGAGGGGTTCGCCCGTAACGGCCTCTGACGGGTGTCATACCTGTCAGTACCTGTGATGCTCTAAGATTTGAGGGCTTGTTAACACCGCTACCAAACCGTTTGACTCTGGGGTACCTATAGACTACTAGCGAACCCTGTAGACGTTGTACCGCCTTAAAGTATCAGAAATAAATTAATATTGTGACTATAAATTGAGATGTAAGCTATCCTATCTTTCAAGTTGGATCAAACTGCACACGGTGTGCAAATTTTATTAAAATCAGTTCAGTAGTTTAGGAGTCTATCGCGGACATAAAACGTGACACGTAATTTATGTATATTAAGATTACAGAACACACTTATCCAGTTTCTGTCTCAACGATAATCAATCCCGAGACTCTCAGATTGGCAACTAACATGGTACAAAACATAAAAGATTTTATTTTATCTATATCAATTATCACATTATATACTGCTAATAAATGACCTGTCACATTTATTTTTATTATATCGGTCTAAATATCATTATTTTAAATTAGTACTTACCTCAATTTAAAAAATGAACCAAACAACTTTTATAAGAGATATTTACGCATAGAAATCATCATCTCATGTTGCTGAGCTGATGATGAAAGGTACTGCGACAATGAGGAGTTGAGAGAAAATTCTTTCAATAAATAGTTTTTTATTCGAAATCTTACATTCCCGAGGTGGTCCAACTGTCACCAAGTCAAAGTCTGATGAGGGGATCCCAGAGAAATCGAAGGGAACATTCAAATTTTATAGCACAACAAATGATTTTCATAATTTTACAAAAGCAAAACAGACATTTGTGTATAATTATCGTCATATAATGTTGCTGAACTGATGATGGAAGGTACTACGAAGGTTAGGAGTTGAGAGCAAATTCTTTCAATAAATGGTTTTTTGTTCGAAATCTTACATTCCTGAGGTGGTCCAACTGTCACCATGTCAAAATCTGATGATGTGATACTAGGGAAATCGAGGGAAACACTGAAACTTAATAGGCACACACATTCTTCTAGTCATATTTTTAACATAATACAAATATTTTTGTCTGGTAATTATCACCTGCTGTTGCTTAGCTGATGATTAACGGTACAACTCCTCAACGGTTAGGAGCTGAGAGCAAGTCCCTGTAGCTTCGGGATTAAGAATAGAGCTACGGTATCCCCTGCCTGATCATAAGAGGCGACTAAAAGGGGGCTTCCGGGGCTGCGGGCGGTGAGAGTGGGAGCTCGACCCGTCCAGCCAGCAGCCCCGGGAAGGACGGCGGTGTGTGCGTGGCCGCATGCCGCCGCAAGCATTGGAAGGTGCAGGAGATCACATCTGCTCTCCCAAAGATGGGCCCGTTCCAGGGCGTCGCGTATGGAGAACACCGGTGCGTTCCATGGGAGATCCCGGAGTCCTCCCCAAACGCAGAGGAAGGCCACCGAGGGAGTTTTAGTGAGGTTAAAATCCCACATAACCCGGTGTCCTCTCCCAAGGTGCTGGGTACCTTTTGAAGGTTTCCCCCCCGATACCAAAAAAAAAGAAAAAAAAAGGAGCTGAGAGCAAATTCTTTCTTTAATTTATACGTTCAGGTGGAATAATAGTAGTATTCTTTCAGGCTATTAGATAAACATGATTATAAAAGGTAAATCTGTTTAAAGTTTAGAAGTCAAGTGAATTTTTTTCCAATTATGCTAATACATACAGAATTTTTAAAATTACTAAAAAGTGAAATAAATTAAGTTTTTAGTATACCAAATTACGATATTTTATTAATGGAAATGTTTTGATACGATCGCTTTTAAGCGATAAGGCCGCCCATTGTTTGTTTTACTGTTATTTTGTATTTTTATTTTATGTCGTAATGATTGTTGTGCATTACAAACAATAAAGAGTTTATCTATCCGACCGCGACCCGCGTGGCGCAATGGTTACCATGCCGGACTGTCAATCAAGGGGTCCCGGGTTCGATTCCCGGCGATACAGAAATTTGAATGATGATTTTAAATTTCTGTTCTCGGTCTGGGTGTTTGTGTTTCTGTCTTTGTGTGTGTTCATGGTACCCACGACACAGGGTATATAATACCCTACTGTGGGGCTATGAGTGTGAAGCGTTATTTATTTATTTATCTATCTACCTTATTAATTAATATGAAATGACTGTACTGTACTGACTGTAATGTTTGTATCGAAAGCTCATTATACATACACTGTTGCAGTTAATCACTCATTTGTTAGCGGTTTGATATGGAAATATCGTATGCGATTTTAAGCCTCAATAATGATGTGGGTTTAGTATTACAGCTCTATTGGGAACGCAAATAAGCGTCTAAAATACTGCGAAATGAATAAATTATTTATGCTGCAGTAAATTTACTACGCGAATGGAACGCGAAGCGCGCATGGCCCGGCGGTTAGCGTAGAACACAAACGATCTATGCAACTAAGCCAAACGGGCGCGGTCGGGTGTGAGATGGGTGACCGCTAGTGGCAAAAAAAAACTCATGCGTGTTTCCGTGCTTCGGAGGGCACGTTAAGCCGTCGGTCTTGGTTGTTGTCGATAGATAACAGTCGTTAAACCTTGTCGGAGGCCTTATGGGCGGTTTGAAAACATCCGACAGCGGGTTGGCCACTAACCCGCATCTCCACTTAACCTCCATCTCTCTTAGGTATGGTTTTGTATTTTGGGGTAATGCAACGTGTATTGAAACAGTTTTCAAAGCGCAAAAAAAATGTATTCGGTCAATGTGTCGACTGCGGCAAACAGACACATGCAAGCCACACTACCAAACTCTAAAGATATTGACGCTCCCTTCGTTATATATCTATGAAATATGTGTAATGGTTAAAAACGACATTTCTAAATACAACACGTTAAACTCAAAAAGACATAAAAATAAACTATGTGCAATAGCCTCTAAAACTAAACAATATCACAATAGCGTCTTTTGCATGGGACCAAAAATATACAATAATCTACCGGACTTTCTTAAAATAAAAACTAATAACGAATTCAAAAGAGAACTCAAAACATATTTAATTAAAAAAGCGTACTATTCGGTCACTGAGTTTATAAACGATAAATAATAATAAAAAACATAAAATAATATAAACCAAAAAATAAAATTCCATAATAAATAATTTTGTCCGCGGCATAAAAACCTGGGAGGTTTTTTTTCCGCCAGCTTTTTTTCCTCTCAGTGTACAAAAACCCATCCTGGTGGGTGCCCCAAGCTGATGACGGCAAACCTCGTATGATTCAAATAAAATAAATCATTATAAAAAGCACAAAATTGGGTTTACGTCTAATTAATTAAAACTATAAAAAATTAAATGTAATACTACATGCAATACTACATACTTTAATGTTTCATGTAATCTTTAATAGTAATTTTAGAATTAAAGTTTAAATTAAGTCATTAAATTTAATTAGTTTATCAAATTAAATTAAAATTTGTACACCCTGAGGGGTAAATATGGAGTTCTAAATATTTTGTAAAACCTTTTTTTTCACCCATATTTGTGCAAATAAAATATTTCATTTCATTTCATTTCCACCAACCCGCATTGGAGCAGCGTGGTGGAGTAAGCTCCAGGACTTCCCAATAATGAGGAGAGACCCGTGCCCAGCAGTGGGACGCAAAAAGGGTTGCGGCCAAATTAACTACGGTATTAGTTGTAAATTTACATATAATTATGGAAAAGGGAACATAATCTTTAGCAATACTAATTACTTATAAAATAACAAAGTTTATCGAATATATAAAGAAACTTAAATTGAATCAAAATTTTCAAACAATTTGTGTTATACTACAACATTTTTGAATAACGTTTCTGTTTGTTATATACCAGTACAAATCGTGTCCGTAGTAATATATATTAGGTTTTAGTGGAACCTTGGAACAATCTTAGTTAATGTTGAACGAATTATAGTAGGTATTGGTTCAACACTACAGCTCCAAGGCAAGTCAATTGACGATATACTTATAGACTGCCTATATGTAGAATACATTATGAAAAAAATACACAATAGATTTTTCAAGAAAGGAATAATCGATCCCGGCGGTGGCTTTGGCGGGGAGGATTGCGAATGCCGCCGCAAAACCGCAATAGCATAATAAACGATCAGCCGCGGAAAATCCACAAGAACAAAGATAAGTTTTTAAAGCCATCTTGTTGTTCAAATATGGGGGTAGAAATAAAACTACATAATAAAAAAAAGGTAACTTTATTTGACTCAGTTATTGATGTACTGTGATATCTTTTGCTGAACGTTTGCCCTGGCTTTAACGCAGCTATAACTTTTCTGGTATGAACTACACCTGACTGTGATCTATAACTTTCGCCCTTTGACCGCTGCTCAGCCATGCTCTGTAACCAAGATATAGAGTTTGTAAAGTTTGACCTTAAAAAGTATACAGTGTTTATTAATTAGTGGGTTAAGCAACTGCCAATCAGGTACCTATTACATCTTATTAATTATATGTACGTATTCAATCCTATAATTCTTAAAATGTATTTTATCTACAGTGACGATCACAGAATACTAAAGAGTCTTCTTCACACGTGGTATGTTTAAGATTGGAGCAAAATTTTATGTTTTTAATTAGTTTATAACCTGTAATATACGTTTGTGTCTTCTCGTCCAGAATACCTCAGTGCCTGCTTGATGCCTCTTCGAGCAGTGTGTGTTGCCAGTGATGACATACGACGCTGAGACATGGTCTTTTACAGTTAGCCTTTTCCATAAGCTCAGGGTCGCTCAGCTTTGCTTGGTACTCTCTACGCGATAGAATCCGTAACGATAAAAACCATAGAAGAACGAAGGTTCGACATAGCTCTCAAAATCTGCAAGCTGAAGTGCTAATCGGCAGGCCATATAGTTAGGACGACCGACAACCGAAGGGGAAGAAAGGCTTTGAATGACGGTAGCACTAGCGGTCACCCATCTCACACGTGACCACGCCGTAGACCTGTCAACGTCGGAGACCGCTGTTGTATAATTATTATTTATTCTTATGCCGCTGTCTTTATTTAAAATACTTATGTGAGAAATAAATGTATTCTTTATTATATTTAAACGTACATATGGAAAATCATGTTACTTCCTCTACTCTACTCTCTACATCTTGACATATGTAAAACGCTCCGCTTAAGCTTTAGTCAGAGTTCGTCTGAGTATTCATACATGCTTCATTTACCACAACCCACATCTTCGCTTCATGGAGTTCACAATGGAAATCATGCGACTGCTGGAAGTAAGTGCTGTTCTGATTTTGTTTCACGGAGATTAGGTATTAGATAAAATATTAACTTAAAAAAACACAATAAAACACACGCAGTGAAATTATGAAATTAAACAGATATTGAAACACATCGTAAAAAATGTTCAAAAACAAGTATTTTTTATGAAGTATCCAAATTATTTAGTACGTTGACTAACAATATAAAGCAAACAAAAACATTTAAAAAGCTTCTGTAATCCCCGTAAACGATTTTACGTAGGTACTCATGCATTACTTAACTTCAATAGTATGAGCCACAACCAATCACTTTTAATATATGTAAACATTACGGTAATGTATTTACGGTGCGAATACAGCGCTAATGCTAAATTTTCTATTTACCCACATTTTATTTAAATTTGTACCGTATTTGTATTCAAATTAACAAATGTTTAGGATAAACCACAGAAACTTATTTATTGTAAAGGTTGATGTCGTTGATGATTTTATAATTAATTTGGTTAAAATAAAAATATTTTGTTTGTTGGAAGACAAACAAAATATTTTTATATTTATTAATATTTTATTATATTTATCCTACGGCTGTAGGAATTTATTTAGTGCTTTAATTTTGACAGCGTACTTGTATGAAGACACTCATTCTATACGTATTTATTCTTAGTTATCAGATGACAGGATGATAATATTGCAATGGTGTATCAAATCAAACAGTAGCAGCTCAAAAATTTGTAAATTCTGTGTACGTCTTTACTAACTCTAGAAATAGCAAAAAAAGTTTTTTTAACTACATTATTTTTTACTTTTTAGTTCGTATTTTCACAAAACCGTGTTTTTTAGTTTTTTTAATTGTTTTTTTTTTCATAATAAGCCCTTGACCCCTGTGAAAATTTTCAAGTTAAACAGACGCTTAGAAATATGTGAAAATGAAGTTAAAAGATTCCGTTACATACATACATACAGGTCAAGCTAGTATAAGCGTGTTAAAACATGGAGGTAAGACAGGTTAAAAACATGGAGGTAAAATGAGTTTAAGTTACATGTCTTTCTTAAAATGTATGTTTATTTACTGCTTTAAGTTTTTTTTCACGTCTCTTTGTAGTGCGGAGCAAGCGCACTAACCTGGATTATCACAGGGGCTGGAGCAGATGGTATGCTCGTGCTCTGATGAAGCCTCGATCAATCTTCTCTTGCCCGGGAACTGGTGTTGTCCTTCACAATACACTATAGGTACCTATTCATCACTTTGAGTCAGTTAAATCATAAACTATTAACAGCGGTGATGGCGGCGATGCGGCGAGTCTAACCACGCATGTGGTGGCTTGCGGTGCGGTTGTCACGAAAGGACTTGCGTGCGCGTCGGCGGCCGGACGAAGGCAGACTGATTAATAGGCCTTCCTGATCCATATACATTTGCTCAGGTGCGAATGATGCCGATATAATACAATAGTGCGCTTGCGGGAAAGAGAGGGAGGATGAAGGTGAGTTAATTGGCGCGAACATCCCCCCGGCCTTGAGGTCTCCTCAAATAGCGAATTATAAAAAATAAAAATAAATATATACAGCGGAATCAATATTATGTAGAAGAAACTATATATGCGGTGAACAGAGGCGATGCGATGAATATAAATATTTAGTAAATTAATAAAAATATTATAATAGCGGGATGAGAACTTATACTTAAACTATAACTTATAAAATATAAACTACAATATTATTGTGTTGGTAGAGGGCAAAGTCTAACAATGGACCGCTGCAAAGTGGAGCTCTTAGTCTTCACTTGTGCAACGCGCACCACACCATCCCTACCAGGAAACAGTTCAGTGACGACGCCTAGCGGCCACTGAAGAGGCGGGGCGTTATCCATATCGATAAGAACAACGGTTCCTACGGAAATTGAATTAATTGAATGTTTATTCCACTTTTCTCTTGCTTGTAGTGTATGTAAGTATTCTGATCTGAAGCGCTTCCAGAATGACTGAACTATCGAATCAAGCAATGAAAAACGTGATAAAAGATTAATGCGTTCTTTACTAAGATCCGCGGCGGGTAAACATCCAAGTGGATTAACAGCGAGGAAATGCGCGGGCGTAAGTGCAGTAGGTTCCGCCGGATCGCTACTTACCACGTAAAGCGGTCGTGAATTTAATATGCGTTCGACCTGAGTGAGGACAGTAAGCAACTCCTCATACGTGAGGATTTGCTTACCTATGACGCGAAATAAATGATACTTTACTATCTTTATACTTGACTCCAAAAGCCCACCAAATGTGGAGCGTTTGGAGGGTTAAGTTTCCATGTGATGCGGTTATCCACAAATGTGTTAAACCTGTGGGGTGAGGAGCGGGCCCAACAAAGGGCGACTTCAGAGTCCGAAAATGCATAAATGTTACTAACGGGATGTCTAGAGGATAGCGTGTCCTGTACGGTACGCAGTAAATTAGCGAGTAATACTAAGGAGCATAACTCGAGCCGAGCTAACGAAATAGTTTTTAGCGGCGACACCCTTGATTTAGAACAAATCAGCGTTACCACTGGTGAGTCATCATCATTAACGATGTGCGAATAAATCACGCAGCCATACGCCTTTTCACTGGCGTCGGCGAACGCGACTAGCGAGACTTGGGAATTTTTATTTCTACCCATATGGCGAGGAAACTTTAATTTCGATATCAAAGGTAACTCTGAAATATATTGTTGCCATGTAGTAACAACGTGAGCGGGCGGAGCCTGGTCCCAGTCAAGTTTGAGAACCCATAAGGTTTTAATGAGAAGCTTAGAGAAAAGAATTACTGGACCCACGAGCCCCAGAACATCATATAAGCGAGCGGTTGCGGATAAAATAGAACGCTTGGTGCAAGCGAGCGGCGGCGGCGAAACTAGAAAAGAAAAACAATCAGTTGCGGGGTGCCAACGAAGACCCAATATTTTAAAAATAATTTGGTCGTCAAATGAGACCTCGTCAAGCTGACGGTGCGTTGCGGGGATGTGCTGTAAAAGCTCTGAACTGTAACTAGTCCACTTAACCAATTCAAATCCTCCACGCTGAAACATTTGAATTAGTTGTCTACGTCAACAGTGGCTACGTCAACGGCGCTGTTGACGCAGGGCGCGCAGGACGCGATATCGTCCATATAAATATCTCGTTCGACCACCGAAGCAGCCAAAGGATAGGACTCCCTCTCCTCGGAAGCCAACTGACGTAATGTGCGTAGCGCAAGAAAAGGCGAAGAGCGTAAACCAAAAGTCACACGATTAAATTCGTATGTTTGTATGTCTTCCTCATTAGAAAAGCGATAAAGAATGCGTTGAAACGCGCGGTGCGATTTTTGTACTTCAATGCATAAATACATTTGTCTAACGACGGCAAAAAAGGCGATGCGATAAACTCGTACGTTTATTAAAATATTAAAAATATCAGACTGTAAATTTTGCCCACTATGTAAAATATCATTTAATGAAATGTCATTATCTGACTTAGCGCTTGCGTCGAGTACTATTCGCAATTTAGTTGTACTTTTATCATTACGTATGACAGGGTGGTGCGGGAGATAAAAGCAAGGTTCCGTAGAATTATTTGAAGCAACCAATGATAAAAAACCCTTGTTGATGTATTCTTGAATGACGTCATTGTAGCGGGAGCGAAGATCGGGACATTTATTAAAAACGTCTCTCTAGGAGCGAGAAGCGTTTTTTAGCAGAAAAGAATCACCTAACTTATCAGGCGTGTCCTTGAAGGGCAGGGCGACAACATATCGTCCGTTCAAATTGCGACGAGTAGTGGAAGTATAAATATTCTCACATTCCTGTTCATCAGGACTCAAATAAGTTTTTTGCGGCAGCTCCTCTAACTTCCAAAATTTTTCGAGCAAATGCATGAGTGACGTTTGAATATTATCAATACGATTAGGATAAGAAACTAAAGAACGCGGCATGCAAGTAGGAAAGTCGATCTCTGCGTCTCCCATTATTATGTATCCTAGTGACGTTTCTATGGCACTCGGCGATTGCGAATTAATTGAAATGAAATGAAATGAAATGAAAATATTTTATTTGCACAAATATGGGTAGCAAAAAAGGTTTTACAAAAATATTTAGATCGCCATATTTACCCTTTAGGGTGTACAAATTTTATTGTAAAAGTTATATAATAAAATTACAAGTTAAATTATAAACTAATTATGTACAGTAAACACTAAAATACACAGTATACTTAAATAATTTTACATTATTATCACTTTAGCTACTTAAATTCAATTTAACCCAAGTTTGTGCTTTTTATACAAATTTATTTTATTTTATTTGAACCATACGTGGTTGACCGTCATCAGCTTTGGGCACCCACCATGATGGGTTTTTGTACGCTGAGAGGAAAAAAAGCTGGCGGAAAAAAAACCTCCCAGGTTTTTATCCCGCGAAATATCTTATTTATGTCATTTATTTTAGTTTATTATTTATTTTAGTTAATATTTTATTATATATATTATTATTTATCGTTTAGGAACTCAGTGACCGAATAGTACGCTTTTTTAATTAAATACATTTTAAGTTCTTTTTTAAATTCATTAATAGTTTTAGTTTTTAGGGAGTCTGGTAGATTATTGTATATTTTTGGTCCCATGCAAAATACACTATTATAATATTGTTTTGTTTTGGAAGGTATTGAGCACAACTTATTGTTGTGTCTTTTAGAGTTTAAGGTATCATACTTAGAGATGTCACATTTGACCATTACAGATATTTCATAGATATATAGCGAAGGGAGTGTCATTATATTAAGATTTTGAAAGTGTGGTTTACATGTATCTATCTGCCGTAGTTGACAGATTGACCGTATACATTTCTTTTGCGCTTTGAAAACTGTTTGTATTTCCGTTGCATTACCCCAAAATATGAGTCCGTATCTTAAGGTTGCGCCAACATACGCATGATAGGCGCTTAATACCGCCGATATATTTACCACTTTTGATAATTTATAGAGAGCGAATGAAAATTTACTGAGCTTTTTACATACGTGCTCAATATGTGTTCTCCATGTTAATTTGTGATCTATGTATAAACCTAAGAATTTTGTTGTTTCAGTTTCACTTATGGTTCTTCCTCTATAGTTTATATTTATTGATTTTCCGTAAGATACTCGATTTTTAAAAGTCATTATATTTGTCTTATCAAGGTTAATTTTAAGATTGTTTTTATTTAGCCAGTCTACTTATGATTCAATGGAATTATTAATATCAGCCTCATAGGTATCAGGATTATCATTTCTAAATATTACCGTGCTATCATCGGCAAAAAGAACCATGGGATGTTCAATAACTTTCGGGAAGTCATTTATATAAATTAAAAATAGCAACGGACCAAGAATACTTCCTTGAGGTACTCCGTATTTAACTTCTTTGGGATGATTCGAGATACGTGTTTCTCCTGTATTTTCGTTTTTTCATTTACTTTTGTTATTTCAGTTACCTGTTTTCTATTACTTAAATAAGACATTATCCAATTTAAAGCATTATCTCTTACGCTGTATTTCTCTAATTTATTTATTAAAAATGCGTGGTCTACAAAGTCAAACGCCCTAGTCATATCCATATAAAGCGCTGTAATTTTTTTTCAAATTCAAATTCAAATCATTTTTATTGTGGAACATGAGTACAATACAAGGTGTAACAAAATTTTGCAATCCTCCATATTCCCGCCACGGATGGGCATACAATATATACAAACAGAAATCACAATTTATTTTTTAAAAATATATAGACAATTTAATTATACTTAATTTAAAAAAATGCTATTTATGTCAAATGATTTAATAATAAATTAACAATTGTATTAATTAATGGATTTGTCACTAAGAAAATCATTTAGCGTGTAATAACACTTGTCGATTAAAAACTTTTGAAGTCTATGTTTAAATAATTCTACCTCAACAGTGGCACGGATCGTTGCAGGAAGCTTATTATATATAATAGGTGCTTTGACGAACACACTTTGTTTATATAAATGAGTTTTTGACACTACAGTACATAATTTATCTGTTCTGCGTGCCCTCGTCTTAAAATCGAACAAATGTAGGTTGGACTTGACGAATACACTGCACTCAAATATATAGAGGCATGGTAGTGTAAGGATTTTGAGAATTTTAAAATATTTTTTACAGGACTCCCACGGTTTTATGTTGCATATTGATCTAATGCAACGTTTCTGTGCTTTAAATGCTATTTCTTTGTGTACGGAATTACCCCAAAATATGACACCATATCTAAGTGTTGAAGATACACATCCGTGATATGCAGTCAAAACGGTTTTTTGAGGAACAGTTTTCCTTAACATATAGAGCGCATATGATAGTTTGCTTAATTTTTTACGTATAAAGTCTATATGAGCTTTCCATTTTATGTTATAATCTAAGTATAGACCCAAGAACTTTGTGATATCTGTTTCCTCTATTTTGTGACCTAAATAGTTAACATTAAGATTCGGTGTTAAATTTTTCCGTTGTCTGAAATTCATAATTTTAGTTTTATTTAAATTTATTTTCAAATTGTTAGACTCGAGCCACTTAATTAAACTTATCATAGATGAATTAATGTCACTTTCCAGATTGTCAACGTTTTCATTGTAAAATAATATGGTACTGTCGTCTGCAAACAAAGTCGCAGGTTGGTCGATTATTTGAGGTAGAGGGTTTATATAAATAAGAAATAAAAGCGGCCCCAATACACTGCCCTGAGGTACACCATATTTAATTGCTTTATGGTCAGATTCATAACTGAGTTGACACTTTGTTTTAGGACACAAGCTGCTAAGTTGCGTATATTGTACCCTATCTGTTAAATATGATTTGAGGAGATCATACACGTTACCCCTAATGCCATAGTCATATAATCTAGATAAAAGGATGTCGTGATCTACATGGTCAAAAGCTTTTGTGAGGTCAACGAATAAAGCAGATGTCGGTATTCTTTGATCCATTTTTGACATTACATCTGCTAAAAAATTATATATTGCCATATTAATTGATTTATTCTTTCTAAATCCGAATTGTTGTGGTTTTAGTATTGAATGTGCTTCTAAAAATGACAATAATGACTTATATATGACTTTCTCAAAGACTTTCGAAAAGACGGGAAGCAGAGCAATCGGTCTGTAATTATTAATATCAGACTTATCACCTTTTTTAAATAATGGCTTTATTATGGCTGTCTTTAGCTGACTGGGAAAAACTCCTCTCTCGATGCAAAGATTTACTATATGACAGATGACAGGAGAAATAATTATAGAGCAATTTTTAATTATTTTTGTAGTGATTCCATCGTAACCAGCGCTTTTAGTATTTTTCAGTGATATTATTATTTTATGAATGTCATGCGGTATCGTCGGGGGTATAAAAATTGAATTCAAATTTGTATTTGTCAGATTAATGTCACATTGTTTATTAGTTAAACTATTTTCAGCATTAGCTACGTCAATAAAATGATAATTAAATTCATTGGAAATCTGTTGAGGGTCAGTTATCATTTTTCCATTAATTTTTAACAAAGGTACAGTTTCTGTTGGGCATCTAATTTTTTTATTGTTTATAATGTTCCACGTAGCTTGAGTTTTATTATAAGAATTGTCTATATAATAAGTATTTTGACACTTTTGGGTCTGCTTAATAACTTGCCTGTAGCGTTTGTTATAGGCCTTGAAGGAATTCTTATTATTATTGTTCTTTAGTGGAACATATGGTGGCTTCAACTAAACATTATTTTATAAAATTCACGAATAATTCGGTACACATTTCTAAAAAATATATTGACAGTAAAAAGATATGAGATGACAATTTTGACACACAAGAAAGGAAGTAAAAAATAGACAAATAAATTAAAAATAAAGATAAAAAAGTATTTATTCATCAGGGGCCGCAACATCCTCCGGCCCGTTGAAAGGCCACTTTCAACCAACTTGGTTTGCAGCTCACTACTGATCGTTTTGCTGAGCCTAGTACAGTTGTTGCTGTTGCGCGATGTAGAACTTTAGCTGAACTACTGATCATTCACCAGCTCACTGTCACGAGTAGCTCGGCTGAGTTTGTCGCTGCTGCACGATGTAGAACTTTAGCTGATCTACTTGATCGTTCACCAGCTCACTCTTACTCATTCCTAAACGGTCACCCGAGTTTGTTGCTGCTGCACATTCAGTAGCTCACTCTTGTTTATGTTCCCGTTTGGTTTGGTTTTTCCGATTTTGCTTGTTTTTCGGATTGGTTTCCGTTCGTTCCCCTCATGGGCCACCAAATTATGTTCTTTAGTGGAACATATGGTGGCTTCAACTAAACATTATTTTATAAAATTCACGAATAATTCGGTACACATTTCTAAAAAATATATTGACAGTAAAAAGATATGAGATGACAATTTTGACACACAAGAAAGGAAGTAAAAAATAGACAAATAAATTAAAAATAAAGATAAAAAAGTATTTATTCATCAGGGGCCGCAACAATTATTATTAGGACATGTTCTATACACCCATAATAGTTCTCGATTACGCTTACTGCAAGCTTTTATACCCCGTGTTATCCATTTAGGTTTAACTTGACTATTTATTTTTATTTTTTTCTGTGGAAAGCACAGGTCATAAAGCAACTTGAACCAATTATAAAAAATATTGAAAGCCGTATTAGGATCCTCATTTGTATAGGCATCGTGAAAAGTAAGTTGTTGGAGACAGTCCCTAAACTTTTTTATATTTTCTTTACAGTAGTCACGCCTAAAAATATACCAATATTTAAATTTGCAGGTTATTGTTACGGGGCACATTAAGATTTGCGCTGTATGGTCAGATAGCGCTAGCTCTATTATTTGGTTCTTACAACCTTTAATATTGTGCGCAAAATTGTCAATACAAGTACTACTAACTAATCGAGTTGGCTTTTGCAATTCCAGACTTAGGTTAAATGATGACAAAATGGATTGAAATTCCTTCGAGTACTTGTCATTTTTTATAATATCAATATTGAAGTCACCACAGAGTATGACTTGCTTTTTATTGTGAAAGTATTTTGACAACATGTATTGCAACTTCCCCCAAAAAATGTTATATGATTGAGAGTTGGTTTTTGGAGCTCTATAGACGCATATCACATAGATTTGATGCTCAGTTAATTCTATAGCTGAAAATTCTACGATTCCCTGCAATGATATTGCGTGAATTTCATCTAAGGTTTTAAATTTATGAGTGTTCCTTACAAGAATGCAACTACCACCATGTCTAGTTTGCCTCATATATGATGCAGCTAGTGTGAAATTAGGAATGTGCAAATTATACTCGTCACCGCTAATCAAGTTGTGTTCAGTAATACATAATACGTCAACTTGCGTGCCACTATTGTGTAGGTCATCAATACAGACAATTAATTGGTCAGATTTATTGATTAGTCCATTGATATTCTGATGTAAAATATTGATAAAGTTATAAACGAAATAAATTATTATTAGTTGTCATTACGGAATTACAAGAGTTATTATTAATTAAAATGTCATTACTATCTACAGGAGGCATGTCAATATTTTCATTAATTATTGTCCTATTACATTGATCCAATTTACATTTATTACATACTAACATTTCAGTACTGTGATTATAAGTTAGCTCCCCCTCTGTTTGGGTGCTTACGTTATTAAATTTTTTTGTAGCAAGACTCTTGTGATAAATTTCCTTATTCTCTTTTGTAAAAGATATGTAAAATTTCCTTCAAAAATGATCGCGCAAGGTAAGTAGCAAAAGATCTATAACTTGGTATAAATCTAGAAAAGTTAAGATCTACATACACTACGTTATTATATTTTTTACAAAGAAACTTCATTTCATAATTTAATTTTTTTACATTAAGGTATCTATTGTATGGTATCTCACCCACAATAACATTTGTGTTTGTCACTGATGTCAACCAAAGATTAAAACTAAAGTTAAATTCACAAGGGTTTTTGTCATTAACTCCACCTAGAAATATAACATAATCATTTTTGGTCAATTTTTTTATGTCACTCTTCATTGTCTCTACAATATTTGGGATAGCTGCATTAGGTTTTACGAAACTTATCACATTATATTCAATACCTAAAAGGTTTTGTAGTTTTTTTCTTAAACCAATGCCTTGATTATCTGAGATAATTATGACTTTGTATCTGCTTTTAGTTTCGTTTTTTATATGGTTGTAGCATGATTCTGACTTTATATTGTTTATGGTTTTATGATGGAGAGGATTTTCCTTCGGGACCTCAGTTTGAATCGATTCAGATGTTGATTGTTTTGTAGTCTTTGTACATCCAGTCGTCGAATTTATTGCAGTACATACTTTCAAAGGCGTGGAACCAAGGCTTCTACATACATTCTTAACGCAGTGAAGAGGGGATGATCTAGACGTGCACATTTTAATTTTTAACATTTTTTTAAAGATAGGTGTGTGCGAAGTATTAGATTCATGGTTTGGTAGAGTAAAATTTTGTGATAATTTCTTCAAAAGATCTATTTTATTTTTTTGTTCGTCAATAGTTTTTGTTAGTCGTCTATTTTCAGATAATAAATTGTCTATTTCTTGGTCTGCACCGCATAATTTTTCTTTTAATATTTTTATTTCACTTTTTAATTCACATGTATAGGAATTTTCACTTGTTTGTGTCACACTGTGCAGACTATACGTAGATGAATCTATAAGGGTAGAATTGCATATATCTGCATTTTCTGTGATGAAGCCAATATTAGCTTCGGAGGTGGAGCGTATTAATTTTTTTCTTAATGTGATATTTTCCATTGTCGTGAGAAAAAAAAAATGTGATTTTTTTTTTTTAAATGTTTCTGTGTTTTTCCAATACCAATTTTAAATATTAATGATTAAAAAAAATAAAAATTAAATAAAAAAACATGAGCTAATGTGATCGAGGATTTGAACCATGGTATGTGACGTAATTTGATGCAGTTGTTTACACACAGAGCCACCGAGTCGCTGACGATAATGACTAAAGTTTTGTATCTTTTTCAAATTTTGCTATTGGATTGAATGTTGGTCGGCAATGGTTTGATGAGTCATCGTCTTTGTTCACATGAACACAGTCACTCTGCTTGTTTAACTTTTAACTGTCACTTATAATTTTTTGAACTTTGTAATGATTTTACACATTTGTCACTGCACTATGAGTTATTATTATGTCACTATTTTGTCCATTGGTGCGTTAATTTAACGGGTAACTAAATATTTCACACGATTTTGAAGTTTTAACTGCTTGTTATGATTTTTATTTAGAGAGACACAGAAGTTACGTCTTAACCGTCCGCGGCGCGCGGGGGGAAGTTGTTTTTTATTATCTAGACTCATCATTACCTTTTGTAAAAAATTATACACAGCTGAATTAATGGACTTATTCCTACGAAAACCTACTTGCTCTTCCGCTAAAATTGAAAACTTTTCAAAATAAGTGTACAGATTGTTATAAAGGACTTTCTCAAATATTTTAGAAAAGATTGGTATGAGTGCTATAGGTCGATAACAAGTTATATCCTCTTTGTCTTGTTTTTTGAAAATAGGCTTAATGACAGTTAATTTTAATTTATCTGGAAATGTACCAGTTTCTATGCTTAAATTAACAGTAAAGGCTAAAACAGGCGCTATTAAATTTGATACCCGCTTTATTATTTTTGTGCATATACCATCATATCCTGTACTATTTGTGTTTTTCAAGCCGTTGATTACTTTTATTATTTCTTCGCTTGAGGTAGGCCGTAAGAAGATAGAATTTGGATGGCGAGAATTTATGTTGTACCTATTAGTATCTAAATTCTTAGAACTAGTTTCTTCAATTTGATTCAAAAAATAATTGTTAAATTCATTAGCAATTTTTTCAGGGTCTGTTTCAATGTGATTCCCTAATTTAATTTTATTTATTCCTTGCTTAGGGATATTACAAATATTGTTGTTTATAATTTTCCATGTAGCCTTTGTTTTATTTTCTGCATTTTTTATGAAATAGTCATTTTGGGATTTTTGAGTTAACTTAATTATTGTCTTTAATTTTTTTGAGTACGATTTAAACTTATTTTTTGCCAATTTACTACGGGAGATCCTATACTTCCACAATAAACTTCTCTTAATTTTAGAGCACTTTTTAATACCTTTAGAGAGCCATCGAGGGCTTTTTTTAATAAACAATTTTACTTTCAAAATGGGAAAACACAAATTATAAAATAATTCAAAAAGTTCGTGGAATATATTAAAAGCATCATTGATGTTACTGCACGTATAATATACATCATGAAATGTTAAACTTTGTATGCAGTCTACAAATTTATTTACATTGACAGTGCTAAAATCACGCCTATAAGTATACCAGTGTGTTATGAGATAACTTTTTTTTTACCGGGCTTTTTAAATTATTTTATCAGTTAACAAAATTTGTAGATAAGTTTTAACCCCTAACAAAACGTCAATGTCACCTGGTTTATTGAATTGATCGTCAGCTAAACGTAAATTATTTATATAATTAATTTTCGAAACGTCTATTAACGACTCGGGTAATTGTCCAGTTATAGTGGGAACAACTAACGGTTCAATATGATAAAGTTTATTTTCATCAAAGCGGGAGCTAAACTGCAAAGAAGTAACACCTAAAATCTTCTGCGATACTCCACCGATTCCTTTCGCCTCTTTAACTGGTGTTTTATTTGAGATCGGTAGGTATAACCGTTTGCAACACTGTTTCGTAATGTAATCGCATTGCGAGCCAGGGTCCACTAAACAACGCAACAAATATTGGTGACCGTATTTAGTACAAACTTTAATCTTCGCAGTCCCCAATAATGTAGTGCAGTGCGGCGCATTACCGCAATCGCGCGATACGTTACATGACGTGGATGCATTTTGTTCTCCTGGACCTAG
Organism: Pyrgus malvae; assembly: GCA_911387765.1. Classification (NCBI taxonomy): domain Eukaryota; kingdom Metazoa; phylum Arthropoda; class Insecta; order Lepidoptera; family Hesperiidae; genus Pyrgus; species Pyrgus malvae. Next base: position 25,980,676 of record OU426950.1, on the reverse strand, counting down.
TTGTACCGAAGACTGATCGACCTTATTCCTACTACTAACAAAATGAAGTAGCGTATGGTGCGAGCTGGAGCAATGCCTACATCTACGCTGTGACTTACAAAAAGGAGTGGCGTGTTTATTACTTAAACAATTAGTACAACATTTATTTCGTTTTACAAAATTGTACTTGTCTTGTGTATTTAGTTTTAAAAAATGCGGACAGACAAATAGGTGTTCGTGGTCACCCGATTTACAGAAAATACATGACCGAGACGAATCTGTATTAATAAAAGTTTTACTTATATTCTTAGCGGGTGCGGGAACCAAATTACCTTTAATTTTATTATTGTTAGACATATTATGCGAAGTATTTATTGTATGGCACAAAGCCCTATTCTGGTCATGTAAAAATTGAACCAAAGCGGAATATTTAGGTATATTTACGTTGCGACATGACATTTCGAACGGCTTTACGGTATCGTTATTTAATTTTCTAAGCGCGATATTTAGAAACAGAAAATCAGATATGTCATCAATATTAAGTTGCTTAAGAGCGTTAATAGAAGCGTCAAATTTATCCATAAATATTTGATAACCAGCGGATGTGTTAGTGTTAACGTTCTTCAGTTCTAACAGCTGACTGACGTAGGTAGTCGCGAGCGCACGCTCGTCGTTGTATCTACGTATGAGCGCGTTCCATATCACAGAATAGTTTTCAGCTGTAGGCATTAGGCCTGAGCAAATTGATAATGCCTTGTCCCTAAGTTTACTAACAAGATAATAGACGCGTTCAGCATCTGTTAATTGCTGATTATCATGTACTAATGTTTTAAATTGTTGGTAGAACATAGACCAGTGTCGTATGTCCCCATTAAAAGAAAGTAATTCTATGGGCGGAAGCGACGGTATAATTTTTATAGGTAAACTATTCTGTAATTTACTTGAAGATGAAGATGGAGCGTTTAATTTGGACACTTGACTTTTAATACGACTATATAGATCATGAAAAGATTTCCACGACCCGAAATCTACTTGCGCGTTCGGATTTAATTTTAAATTTGTAACATTATAAGATTCTAACGTGTCCCTGAACTCAGTACGCAAGTATTCAAGGTCAGATGCCGTGTCAAGAAATGTGTCCTGTGCGTCTGTCGAACTTAATGCACTTATAGATAAATCATAAATTTGTTGTAAACGTTCGTAAATAGAATTTCGTTTTGCAATTAATATTTTCAAACTAATTTCGTCATTTGAAAGCGTTTCAGATTCAATTTTACCTTTAGTAGACATTTTTATTTATTTTTATTTATTTATTTATTTATAAAACTTACAGTATTACCTTAAAAATAAGGAACACAAGGGCGTGCTTAATGCCTAAATGGCATTCTCTACCAGCCAACCCTGGGTGACGAGTAGAGCTTGAGGTAGGCGCATACTAAGTCAAAAATAATGAAAATCAAAGAGAACTCGTTATGCGTAATTCAATAAATTCACTTATCATACTTAAACTTAAATACCTAAATAATACGTAGATATAAAAATACTTATTACATACATAATAATAAATAAATACATATTATAATATATATACTAACATAATATATATACATAATATATATACATAAATATATATAACTATATGCCAAACGAGAGTTGTTATATATATATAAAAACAGATCAGAAAATAATAAATTCAGATGGCAGTAGTAGAACCACTTAAAAGGTGATTGCGAATAAGTCTCTTGAATACCGTTTTGCTTTTAGCTTTTCGGATGGTCTCAGGTAGGGTGTTCCATAGTAGTATATCCTGAACTGTAAAGGAGTATCGGAAAAAATCACTTTTATGTGGAGGAATTTCGAGCTTAAGATTGTTAGAAGAACGTAGACCCCTGTCATGAGTAGAACAGAGGTAATGAAAGTTTTCCTTTAGATACTGAGGAGAAGTTGGATCATGTAAAATGGAATACAGAGCCAAGAGAATTCTAGAGTTGCGCCTCTGTCGAATAGTGAGCCATTTAAGCTGGCTTCGGTAACTAGAAATATGATCGTATTTACGAAGATTGAAGACAAATCGGATACAGTTATTAAGGAGGCGATCTAGTTTATCCAGAAGTTTTTCATTTAGGTCCGGGTACGACACATCACCATAATCAATCATGGGGAGAATAAGGCTATGCATAAGCATCAGCTTTGTTTTGTAAGGTAAAAAATTCTTTAAACGATAAAAAGACTGCAGGCAACCGTTGACCTTTCTGCAGATTTCATTAACTTGTGCCTGCCAGCCCATACCGCTATCTAGTTGTAAGCCATGGTTTTTCGCAGTGTTGTTAAAAGGTATTACAACATTGTCATATACTATAGCTGGAAGGGCCTGGGTGTCAATTTTAGACAGTAGTCTTGAGCTGCCCATCAATATCCCCTGGCATTTCATCGGATTAACACTTATACCGTGTGCAGTCGACCACAGTTTAATAGCATTAAGATTGCGGTTAATAGAGGTGATTGCACCGTGAAGATCTTCGATTGTGGATTGAACATACAGTTGTAAGTCATCGGCATAGAGATGGTACGAACAATCAATAACGGAAGTGATAGAGTTGATAAACAACGAAAACAACAATGGAGAAAGAATACCGCCTTGCGGAACGCCAGTTTGGAGGTCAGCCCATTTGGAGCATTTCTGTCCCATGTGAACTGACTGCTGACGATCGCGAAGATAAGATGTAAACCACACTAGAGCATTAGGAGAGAAATTATAGTGATGGGAAAGTAAGGAGAGGAGAATATCATGGTCGACTGTGTTGAAAGCGTTTGAAAAGTCAATAAGTACCACGACTGTAACCAGTCTGTCGTCCATACCCCGTTTAACATCGTCAATGACTTTAACTAGAGCAGTAGTGGTACTATGACCAGATCTAAAACCTGACTGATAGTCACTCAGTAGGTTATGTTTAAAAATGAAAGAGGAGAGTTGCTTATGCACACATGCTTCCAGAATCTTTGAGAGGAAAGGAAGAATTGAGATCGGGCGGTAGTGATTGGGAAGCACAGGATCAGAAACTTTTGGGAGCGGTCGCACATGCGCCTTTTTCCAAGTAGACGGATATTGCCCCGATAGCAGAGAAAAGTTAATAATGTGTGTGATTGTAGGCAATAGAATCTCGACTATCGGCAATATCATCGCCCTACCTATTTGATCATTACCTACTGCTTTGGAATTAATTTTCAAGAGGGTTTCACTAACTTCCTTCTGTGTAACCGATGAAAGTTGAAAAGCGGGTATAGGTGGTGGCTGCATGCTGACGATCAGGTTTATTGTTTGGCTTTTTATAATTGGATCAACAGGCAAAGAGGACACAAAGAAACTGTTTAAAGAATCTAGTGTGAGACTGAAATCCTGTGCTTGTTCGGGTGGTTTACATAGTCCGAGAGAACGAATAAATTTCCACACGGTAGCGGGAGAACTATTAATAATGTTTTCATGGATATATCGGTCATTTTGTAGTGAACAAGATAAATCAGTTAAAACAGTTAAAATTATAAAAATTACAAATGGCGTAATGAATGTTGGTTTCGTAGTTATTAGCGAAACAACGATTCGGTCGCGTCGGTTCCAGTTACAATATGGCGGACTTCAATTAATGAAAAATAGAATGCGTACCTATGAGGTGTAATTTCGATTACAAATATAGGCAAATAATGGTGCGAATGGTGCGGTGCGTTTTGCAAAAATAATAATATACCTACGTGAGCGGTGCGTTATTAATATGCGGGATATAAAATAATCGTAGATATATAACACTTATTTGCAAAAATAAATATGAATAGGCACTTATAATATATTACATGAAATACATACATATGCGTATTTATGAGATTAAATAATTAACCCGGGTGAAGTTACTAAACTATTGACTCGAAATCCGGCTCGACATGGACCAAAAATGATGGTGGATCTAAAGATGATCCCCCGCTGCGGGTGCAGGAATTGTGGACTGTAAGTTGCGGTTCGACATCCGGTTCGATATGATCAAAAATGGTGGAATAAAGGGTGGAAAACGAGAAGGATTGATAAAGGGAGCAAGCGCACTAACCTGGATTATCACAGGGGCTGGAGCAGATGGTATGCTCGTGCTCTGATGAAGCCTCGATCAATCTTCTCTTGCCCGGGAACTGGTGTTGTCCTTCACAATACACTATAGGTACCTATTCATCACTTTGAGTCAGTTAAATCATAAACTATTAACAGCGGTGATGGCGGCGATGCGGCGAGTCTAACCACGCATGTGGTGGCTTGCGGTGCGGTTGTCACGAAAGGACTTGCGTGCGCGTCGGCGGCCGGACGAAGGCAGACTGATTAATAGGCCTTCCTGATCCATATACATTTGCTCAGGTGCGAATGATGCCGATATAATACAATAGTGCGCTTGCGGGAAAGAGAGGGAGGATGAAGGTGAGTTAATTGGCACGAACAGTAATAAAAACTAATATAAGCGTGTTAATAAGTTGTGTATGATTAATCAGTCGATATCCTTAAATATAAATTTGGAGAAAATTCTAAAACAAATATTATAGTGTAAACAATATTTGATGATACAAAAAACTACAATCCTAGCTCAATTTCTAAGAATAATTGCTAGAATTATAAAGCATGTTTATTACGTCTTTCGCTTAAATATTGAAAATTGCAACTAGCAATTAAGCGACTATTTCAATTCTTCGTTTCGTTCGTCTAATTAGCTGTGTCGCCTTTCTCGCTTCAATTGTCGAAGGCCTATTGTCTTCTTCACTCACCTCTGCATTTCACTCCATTCTAGCTGACACTCACGTAGCGTCTGCCCTTGTTGTGTAACGCGTTTGCTTCTAGCATACAAATTAACTACTGACAGAGTGATTTGTACGAATAGAAATGTAGGAATGGAAATATAAGATATTAAGAAAGGAAATGTTAACTTCTTCTTATTAAGAAAAAAAGGTAAACGTATTGAAATTACCGTACGAGACTGAATTACAATAAGTTTGGAGACGTAAACCGGACTACTGAAGATTACGCCCCACAGTCATGCTGCATAATGAATACCCATTGTACCTGAAAATTTATTTAAAACAGGGCTGGAGTTTTTTTCCGCCCGCTTCTTTTTTCTCCTAGCCCATATATGCCTTAGCGCACCCAAAGCGGATGACGGTCAGCTGATGGCCGTACAACAATGACAATATATTATTACCCAGGATGTTAATAAACTATTTCATTTCAAACTATTTCATTTCATTTCATTTCATTTCATTGTGCTATAAAAAGTCTTGCCAAAGACAATGTTTCCACTTGAAGTGCTACCCGATTTCAACTTCTTTTTTCAACCTATTTTATGTCCCACTGCTGGGCACAGGTCTCCTTCTTACAAGTGAGGGAATTTAGGGCATAGTCCACCACGCTGGCCAAGTGCAGATTGGTGGACGTCATGCTTTCGAGAAATAGTGAATTTCTCTCAGGCATGCACGGCGATGGAGAACATCATAACCAATTAAGTACTACGATATTTTCCATCACCGTGGAGCAGCGATAAATGCGTACATTACAAATTTATTTATCAGAGGTGCGCGCCGAGGATTTGAACTCGGGGTCGGTCGCGTCGAGGACCGCGGTTTTTCACCACTCGGCCATCGCTGACGATTTCAATAAATCAATGAAATACATATCATAATTTTGAATGCAGTCAATCATCGTTAGCTCTAATGCTTTTGGCGGCCACAACTGAGCACGGCTCTTCCCGTTATTTGGGGCTTATTCCATCAAGCTGCTCCAAATGTGGGTTGGTGTTATATTTCATAAACTAATAGTTGATTCACAAAGGATTATTTCCAGAATAACAAAGTTTTTTTGCAATCTACCTATTTTGGTAAAAAGGAAAAATCTGTGTATTGAAAATAGCGAATAACGAGCATAATATTATTATGCATTCTTCGTTTCGCTCGCCTAATTAGTTTTGTCACCGTTCTCGCCTCAGTTGACGAAGGACGATTGTCTTCTACACTCACCTCTGCATTTCACTCTATTCTAGCTGACACTCACGTAGCGTCTGCCCTTGTTGTGTAGCGCGTTTGCTTCTAGCATACAAATTAACTACTGACAGATAAATTTCTATGAACAGGTTAAGAAAAAATGTTAAAGTTTTGAAATTACCGTACGAGACTGAATTAAATTAATTTTGAAGACGGAAACCGGATTACTGAATATAATGCTATAAAAAGTCTTGGCAAAGATCATGTGGTACCCCATTTCAATAAATCAATGAAATACATAATAATATCATAATTTTGAATGCAGTAAATCATCGTTAGCTGCAATGCTTTTGGCGTGCCACAACTGAGCACGGCTCTTCCCGTTATTGGGGCTTATTCCATCAAGCTGCTCCAAATGTGGGTTGGTGTTATATTTCAGAAACTAATAGTTGATTAACAAAGTATTATTTCCAGAATAACAAAGTTTGTTTGCAAACTACCTACCTACTTATTTTGCTCAAAATGAAAATCTGTATATTGCAAATAGCAATTAACAAGCATTTACATTATTCGTTTCGCTCGTCTAATTAGTTTTGTCACCGTTCTCGCCTCAATTGACGAAGGACGATTGTCTTCTACACTCACCTCGGCATTTCACTCCATTCTAGCGTCACACGTCTGTCCTTGTTGTGAAGCGTTGCGTTTGCTTCTAGCATACAAATAAACTAGGTACCTAGAAAGTAATTTGTACGAATAGAAGTACAAAATTGAAAAAGATAGTGCTTTCGTAAGAAATGTACTAACGTTTCCAACATTTAATTATAAACTTGAGCACCCGTGTAGTGCATTGGTTGTCATGCCGAACTGACATTCAAGGGTTCGATTCCATGCGAGGCAAAAATAAAAAAGCTGAGAAAAAAACTAGCTGAGAGAAAAAAGGCGGCGGATAAAAACTCACAGAAACACTCTTTTAAAAAAAGTTCATTTAAATATTTGTGATAACAGAATGGCTATGAGTCGATAATGGGCACACGTGACAGCTGATATTGTCACGAAAATAAAAGTCTTCAAATAAAAGTCTATGTGACATTTTCTCACAAGTAGCGAAAGTTAAATAGAAAATATTCTTAGTAAAGTTAAGTCTGAATGAAATTATTTGATCGTCCTTGGTTTCCCGTCGAAGACCTCATTATCTACTTTTAAGCTCCCTTTGAGACGTCTAAGAAATTGAAGTTGAAACTTTTATATCTACAGACTCGGGATTTGATATTGAGAAAAGTTGATAAATAAGTAGAAATATATTCATACAATTTAAAAATTGAGGATTTTGGCTTATAGAATTACTAGAAACTATAAACTCAAACTATAACTTCCAACATATACAATTTTGAACACAAGGAATAGTATAAATTGAAAAAAAAAATGTGTATGTACTTATGTACACGCGTTAGAAGTTATACTTCTTTGGCGTATGAAAAAAGTTTAAATTAAAATAACCCTAACGCAGTAGTAATCGACGATAAATATCAAAATAAATTAATCAAAAAGATTTTGTTTAAAAAAAACCTTTTATTAATGTAATAATTATTTTAAATTAATATTCAAAATTAATTATCCATATGAATACTATATTTCATTTCACAACACTGGCTTGACTGGCTTATGAATATCTATCTACTATAATAGTATGGACACTAAGTACTGTAACTATATTCAGTGCTGATATTATTTCTATTAGGTGGCTAACTTCATCATGTCGTTCCTTCACACAGATTCACTCTCATCCAAACGCTCCAAAAGAAGTATAACTTCAATAAAGATCCCATTTTGTCCCCAATCGTTCGAGCTGACAATCGAATTAGAAGTGCATTCATACTTGCAATTTTATCTGCAAACTATTATTCCGAGAGGAAACGGTTTTATTCGATGGCTGAATTTCAAAGTTGCAATATAATCTTTGGAAGCGCGCATGTCCCGGCGGTTAGCGTAGAAGAAGCGCGCATGGCCCGGCGGTTAGCGTAGAAGAAGCGCGCATGGCCCGGTGGTTAGCGTAGAACGCAAACGATCTATGCAACTAAGCTAAACGGGCGCGGTCGGGTGTGAGATGGGTGACCGCTAGTGGCAAAAAAATTCATGTGCGTTTCCGTGCTTCGGAGGGCACGTTAAGCCGTCGATCCCGGTTGTTGTCGACAGATAACAGTCGTTAAACCTTGTCGGAGGCCTTATGGGTGGTTTGAAAACATCCGACAGCGGGTTGGCCACTAACCCGCATCTCCACCAACCCGCATTGGAGCAGCGTGGTGGAGTAAGCTCCAGGCCTCCCCAATAATGGGGAGAGACCCGTGCCCCGCAGTGGGACGCAAAAAGGGTTGCAGCCAATATAATCTTTGTTGGCAAGTGGGTAGATCTTTAAAGGAGTCAACAATTTTAATACTTGACATTTTAGCCTTAATACCTTTATGGTTGTTTAAAATGTATTTAATGAACATATTATTTTGTTATTGACAATCTAATTAAATCTTTTTCTGGTAATTTTTAAAGTTCAAATTTTTTTTGGTTCATGTGATTCAGATTTCATGTAACCTAAGTAGATATTACAAATACTATGTGGGAAATATTAATTCCTAGAAAAATCGCGAAATAAATGGAAAGCATAACACTCGTATTTACCTTCCGTCGTTATAAACATCGTAAGCATGTTCTATTTCAGTGGCATCTTTCAAGGTTTCCAGAAAAAAGCTCGATAAAATCTTGCGGTTTCCTTGACGTTACGAGTATCTAGTTTAAATTTCTTTATTCTGAGAAATTCTGAGAAATAAGTAGAGAAGTTTTAACATAGAAGGTAAAAATATACAAAAGATCTCTTAACCTCATGATCTCTTAAACCTAAAAATAGCACAAAATTTATAAATTTAAATTTATACAATACTAGCCTTCCGCCAGCGGCTTCGCCCGCATGGACCCGTTTAATGGGTCACCGTAGGATAAGAAATAGCCTATGTGCTTAACCGCGTTGACCTTATTACCCGTTTTCACGTAGGAATGAAGCATTTTCCCGCGGTAAAATGCCTATGTTACTCAGGGTGAATGTAGCATTCTATTGGTGATAGAATTTTTGAAATCGGAACAGCAGTTTTTGAGTTTATACATTACAAACATACAAAAATACAAAAATTCAAATCTTTCCTATTTAAAATATTAGTATAGATTTATATAAATTTTATAAATGAAATGAAATGAAATATTCTTTATTCACTGTACGGTTCCTTTACAAACTCTTAGTGAACGTAATTTTTTTTGTTCTGTTTGCTCTGGGTGCGCTTAGGCAATGCTGAGCTGAAGAAAAGAGCAGACGGAGAAAAACTTCAGCCCTGTTTTAAATATGGGGTATACAATAGCTAGCTTTCTTACAGAGTAGCTATTTTGATTTATTTAATAATTCAAGCAAATAACATCCTAGGGCGTATTTAAAGCCTATGTAAATGATAAATTTGAATACAAGCCTATTCAAGTTCAGCTAAGAAACAAAACCGCCTAATAAAGACGTAAGCTGTAGAATAATTATTTAGGATAGTTACATTTAGACCTTCATTATTAATTATGGCGATATACTGAACAAGCCAGTATTAATTTTATTCACTACACATAACTTTAGTGACAAAGTTGGAATATCACGATTACGTCACCGCAGACCGTCCTCTGAAGCGAGGAAGGGCCTACATAAACATACGCACAAGTTAAATTAATTTGTCATTCATGCTGTTTGTTTACGAGTTTGGTGACCAAAGTGGTCAAATTAATAACTCGTTATTCTACCGCGAAACATAATAATATATATGTTTCGCGATATGGCAGATTGTGCGGAATGAAACTCAAGTACTTACTCGTAGTTACTGTTTTTATTTTATTTGAATGGAGTAGCTGACGAGCATGCAGGCCATGTGGTGTTAAGTGGTCGCTGCAGCCCATGGACATCTACATACAACCTCAAGCAAGCATAGGTAAGTCTTGTCTGAGGTCTTATGCAGTTGCGCTGCTACTCCGGAGACTGGTGGTCGCCTCATGTAAGTGTGGCCGGCAACTGCACCTTTCCATCGAAACACAATAGAATAATAATTGGTACACGGCAGAAGTGGGTGCAGCGTTGGTACTTCCCCGGGCGAACGATAATAGTTCTACCACCATATTTATTTATTTATTTATTTTTGTAAACGCCTTAAGCTAGAGGTTACAAAGGGCTTAACCTAATGCCATTTGGCATTTTCTTCCAGTCGACCCTGGGTGAAGATGAAAATGTGTGGTAGGCTTTGTTTATGAGAAATAAAGGAAAAGCTAAGAAATTGTTTAGAAAGAAAACAAAAACGGATTGCACTCCGGGAGTGCCGGCAGAAGTGAAAACTTGATTATTAACGTTGTGCATTTTTGATTTATTGGAATAGTTAGGGAATAATTTTGAACGAATTGCTTTTATTATCAATATAAAAGTACTATCATTTATGGCGTAGAATACAATATTTATTTATTGCGCTATCGCACACAAATATTACAATTTATATTACATTAAAATACATTATATTACATTAAAATCGATTGTTCGATTAATCGATTTCGATGTTACAACACTTCTCTCCAACCGTCTTAAGGTTTTTCGATCAGCACACGTGACCTGACGCGAGTTTCACAGTTTTTACCCATCCCACAAAAGTGCATAACGCCGCTAAAGAAGTTTTCACTTCAAAAATAGAGAATGAAAAACAAAAGAAATAGTATAATAATATGTACACATATACAACTTATGCATACCTACATATACCTACACTGATATACATATTCTCATTATATACACAAATACATAAATATACACAATTATACACATATATTTATATTCTAAAATAAATATAAATAATTCCTAAAATTTTGTTGATGGATACAACTCTTATCGATAGTAAATATGTTATTTAGAGGTATAGATATTCAAAAAATAATAAACGAACTAGTTTCTTAAACGATAACTTGCTTGGTGCCTTTCTTACAATTTCGGGCAAGATATTCCAGAGTTATATAGCCTGAACTGTGAAGGAATGGTGGAAAAATCCACTTTTATGCGGCGGAAGAGAAAGAGTAAGATTTTCGGAAGAACGTAGTCCTCTGTTGTGAACAGAGCAGAGGTACTGAAAATTTTCCTTAAGATATGTAGGAGAAGTTGGATCATGCAACACAGAGTACAGAGCCAATAGAATACATTTAAGCTGGCTTCGAAATTTGGAGAAATGAAGGAGAGTGAGATCAGGGTAAGACATTTCAGCGTAATCGATTATGGGTAGAACGAGAGTGTGCACTAACGTTAGCTTAGTGTTATATGGGAGAAAGTTCTTAAACCGATATAAGGCCTGCAGGGTAGCGTTGACCTTTCGAAAAATTTCAGTAATCTGTGGTTGCCAATTTAAACAGTTGTCCATTTTTATACCAAGTTTTTTGAATGTCATCGGTGACTTTTATCAAGGCTGTAGTGGTGCTATGACCGGGACGGAACCTAGACTGACGTAAACTCAGTAGGTTATTAGTGCAAATAAAAGAGAAGGCTTGCTCATGTACACAGGCTTCCAGAAATTTTCGAAAGGAAAGGAAGGGCGAAAGTGATTAGGAAGCGAGGGCTTAGAGATTTTTGGTAGAGGTCTAACAAATGCCTTTTTCCAGATGGCCCGACCCCGACAATAAAGAGCAATTAATGATATTAGTGATATAAGGTAGAAGACTCTCTACTATCGGCATTATCATTGACTTTCCGATATCGTAACACCCAACCGCCCTTGATTTAATTTTTGAAATTACCTTCATTACTTTCTCCTGACTAACAGTGGAGAAGCTGAAGGTTGGAGTAGATGGTGATTGCAAAGTAGCAATTGAAGATAAAGTGTGACATCTGACTGCAGGGTCTAAAGAAGCAGTAGAAACAAAATGTTTATTATTTGAGTCAATTGTAATAATACAAATAATGTAAAAAATGTTCAAAGTTACCCGAATTGTACGTACTTTAAATCGTTAAATCCTGATTTACAATCTGATTTCTATTTATGACCTTTATTTTATTGAATGATTAATGTCCTTTTGAGTTGTTTTTTTTTCTAACAAAATAAATTTACGAAAGAAACAACAGAACTACCCATAATTTCCCCTAAAACCCGAATTCAAAGTTATCATGTTTTAGGTAACTTTGAATATATTTTTTTAGAATGTAAAAACCGAATATTTTAAGGTTTAGGCTTAGGGTTTAGGTAAAACAAAAAGAAGGTATTAAAAATTTAAAAACCTAATCTATAAAACGGAAAAGGCGGGAATTTTCAGAATTTTGGCATTGACAGTTTATTTCTTTAATTTTCATTTGGTACAAACACATTTTGGCAACCCATTTTACACAATTATTATATTGAAATATCAAAAAGTTTCGATGTAATAAATTGTTAAATCTTTTTTCCAACTTTGTTCAAAGTTTAAAGTCAATTCTAAGTGACCCAAAATGACTGTATTATTTTTAATTTTATTTACATACATTACTTCTTTCGCGTTTGTTGATTATCTGTCAAGCCAACTGTTAGTTTACTGTTAGGTTGTACATAAAGCACAAGTTTATTCAAAATATGTGAAGCAAGCGATCTCTGTATTCAAAACAATAAATTACATGTTAAGCTAAGTTAAGCAGCGATGACCGAGTGCTAATAAACCGCGGTCTTCGACGCGTACGATCCCGGATTCAAATCCTCAGCGCGCACCTCTGATAAAGAAATTTATAATGTGCGCATTTATCGCTGCTCTACGGTGATGGAAAATATCGTAATATTTTATTGATTACGATGTTCTCCATGCCTCAGAGAAATTCATTATTTTTAGAAAGCATGACGTCCTCCAATCCGCACTTGGCCAGCGTGGTGGACTATGGCCTAAATCCCCTCACTTGTGAGGAGACCATGTGCCCAGCAGTGGGACATAAAAAAAGTTTGAAAATGTTAAGCTATGAATTTGTAAAACTACGAGACTGCGACTCATACGCAGTCTCGTAGTTGACTTAACCGTGCATTTATAATGAACTCTTAGAGCTCCGTGAGATTCTTAGTTCTGGCTGTGTAAATTAAATTTTGAATATAAAAATGGAAGCATCTTAAGTCAGCATAAACTAAGCAATACGGTACTTTAAATTCAGCAAAGCAGCATTCACTTTAAATTCTGTACGTAGTAAATGTTACAAATGTAACCAAGAAAAGCGCCTCACACTATGGTGAGGTACCTACAATTAATATGATGTGGTATTTTCTTAGAGCATCAAATTTACTGACTTACCCTTCAGTAGAAAAGGCATAGCGCCTCGCTTCAATACATAATTTTAGTGCCAAAAGCACCAGGCAGGGGTAGAACGCACACATTTTAATTTTGTCACACATTCAAAAATATTCTTTCAATGCTACAGACGCATACATACATTTCTAAATACATATGTCAATTTCAACTAACAACGTTATTTTCAACGAGGGGTTCGTTCGTAAAGGCCACTCCTCTGACGAGTGTCATACCTTGATGCTCTAAGTGTATTTCAGATATCCCTATTGTAAACTAAAATGTGTTAATGACATCTAACCAATAATTCTTACAAAATAAATGACTAATCAAAAGATAATTATGACAAACCGACAAGAACTAATCAATAACTATTTCAAGCGGACCTACGATACTGTTTGCTTTTACAGTTAGTGTGGCTTCAGGAATTTTACGCTCGCCCCGAACGTACTCGTATGTAGAATCAAGCTTCTCCCAAGCTGTTAGATTTTATCTATTCTTGCACCATAGAAATGAAGGTAGACATTGTCTGTTATTAATTTTTAATTTCATCTCTCCGAATTAATGGAAGGCAAGATAATTGATATCTCATACGATTTTCAAAATGGTTAAAATAAGTACGTAGTAGGTATATGGAACCCGTTACCGGTAGGTTACGACCATAGCTAAACGGATGCCCAATTTCTAAGTCCAATACTATGGACTGCTGCTAAATGCCGATATTTTCATAGTAAATTCAACTCAAAAGGACATTAATCATTCAATAAAATAAAGGTCATAAATATAAATCAGATTGTAATAATAAAAATAATGTAAAAAATGTTCAAAGTTACCCGAATTGTACGTACTTTAAATCGTTAAATCGGGATTTAAAATTAAACTAGTTCAGACTATGGATACTCTGGATACATTACTAACGCGACGACGACGACGACCCGCGTGGCGCAATGGTTATCATGCCAGACTGCCAATCGAGTGGTCCCGGGTTCAATTCCCGGCGAAACAGAAATTTGAATGATGAGTTTAAATTTCTGTTCTCGGTCTAGGTGTTTGTGTTCCTGTCTTTGTATGTGTCCATGGTATCCACGATACAGGGTAATAGTGACGTTAATGTGGGGTTATGAGTGTGTAACAATTTTTTTATTACTAATAGCAAGAAAAAGTATTATATTATTACTAAGCCAAGCACTTAACAATTTATCTTACCTTAAAAAGTCGGGGTTACTTTTTTGTTAAAAAATAATAAAACTAGGTACGGATTTTTCTTACTCATATTACAGATTTAAGACGGCTTGTCAGGTTAATTTTCCGTTAAAAATGTAGGCAAAATCATTTTAAATTTCAAATAAGGACAACATCTTAGATTCTTTTAAAACTTGAGTGCTTCAAAACAACAAGTGTCTAAACAACAATACAAAATAAACAGTTATTTTTGGCCGGGATTCAAATTAAAAGACGTCTTGTTCTTGGAATTGTAAAGTAAATAAGAAATGTTATTTTCATTCTCGGCGGAAAGATTTTTTACCTAATTGGAGTGTTGCTCATTACGCCGAATTTCAGAAGAAGGAGCGAGAGGACAGCCAGCTGATGTTTTAAAGTTGGCGAAAAGTAATTTTCTATATTTTGTTTTAAGCTGTGTCCATGGTCGGCTGACATAATAAAATTCTGCATGGATATGTCGACTAGACTTGGCCTCGCTTCGGGTGACTAGAGGGCTGGCAGTTATTTTGCTAAAAAATCAGTCTTTTGGTTCAACGAGGGAACGCTGCCAGCTTTCTGGGCACCATGCCGTAATTTTGCCGGTCTTTTGGATGGCATATAATTTTGTGAAATATGTATATTATCTTTCACTTTTTAAGTACTTTTTAATTGTTTAAAGTTGTTTCTAAATAATAGAAGCATTACAAACTGAATACTTATAAGAGTGAAGTTAATTTTTTCAATTACTCCACACAAAGCCCTATACTAGGAATCACTATTTTATAAAAACAGTACGAAAACATAAATCGTAAACAGACCGAAAACAGAAATTTAAACTCACCTTTTCAATTATATCCTCACCGGGAATCGAAAACGGGATCTTTGATTAGCAGTCCGGAATGATAACCATTGCGTAACATGGGTCGTCAATCTTCATATTCTAAACTAACTTGTTAAACTTGGTACAGTTCTTAAGTACCTATGTAATGTTGTACACTTTACATAATATTTACAATTATCCACTTATATTAGATAAAACCTGTAAAATAAAAAGTGTAAAATTTATTAAGTGCAACTTAAAGGCAGATAGTGTTTAATTCCACCCAAAAGCTTTGATATGCAGTTAACGAACTTTTATATTGGTGGCTGAAAGTGTTGATCTTTAATATCAATTCCTGACTCGCAAGGAACTATCAAATATGTAGATGGAAATTGTTATCATATTCGTTTTAACCCCTGTAGTGTTAGCTATAAAAACTGTCTCGTGCTCATGGTGTGGCGGGGCGTGCGGCGTCAGTACCGTGCGAACCAAGGGTGAGAGCGGACGTGCCGCCTGCGCACATCATGTGACCGAGCCAGTGATGGCACACTTATGGAAGTGCATTGCGAATGTGGAAGAACATACACTACAACCCCCACAAAATTCACGATGAAATTTTGCTACTGATCAAGAATATATCAGAAATGTAGGTAATGATTATTTTGAAGTCACAGGTCGTAAAACTTTTTCAAAATAGTGTGATCTTGTAAGTTGGAAGTAGGATGTGAGAGTGCATATTCTAACTAACCAACCAACCTCACAAAAGTATATATTTAGAAAAACTTCAAGCAGCATAAGTAATAATATTTCTCTACCTATAGAGGAAGTATGAAAAAGATACAGAGTAGACAGAAATGAAGAACGTTATTTTTAAAGAATTAATAAAATATATTTATTTCGGTAGCAGCTAGTACAATAAGAGATTTTTTCCAATTGACATAGAACGAAAGTCAGAAAATAAAAACGCAAACACATAAGAAATCTGTATAAATAAATAAAATTAAGGTCTGTTTGTAATACTAAAATAACCACTTTTTCTACATGCATATAAATGTAGATACGGTACATATACCAAATTAACACTTGTCTGTCTGTCTGTTTGTTCCGGCTAATCTCTAAAACGGCTGGACCGATTTTGACGGGACTTTCAATGGCAGGTAGCTTATGTAATAAGGACTATCTTATGTAGGCTCTAAAACTAAAGTCCACGCGGACGAAGTCGCGGGCGGCAGCTAGTAATTACTAAAAAGTTTGTCATAGAAAATACAAATATAAAATAGAGTTTCGCTACAATCTCCTTTGTTAGCGTTTGAAAAACGCAAGATAATACAATTTTCAAATAAATGCACATAATATATTTCATGGTCTGCAAACCCTAACTGATACGATCCCTTCACCGGCAAGCACCGAAGTGCTCAAGCCGTGGAGTGGCGCGATTTGTTTAAGAACGAGAATAGCCCTTACGCCATTACGCAACAAACCGAGGTGACTTTACAAAGAGCGCATCACCTTCTGCTACAAAATGATACGCTACGTTGTGTATTTATTTCTGGCAATCGTAAGCTAAGTTTTAAAAAATATACCATTTTAGCGTATAGCGTTTTTCGGCGCGTATACAATCGTTTGTTTGTTTTTTGTAGCACATGTACGCGCGAATCAGCTAGGTTTGACAAACGATGACGAAAGACAAAAAATTAAGTTTTTAACAAAAAAATAGAACCGACTTCAAACGGTAAAAAATAAAATTATTCAGTACCTACTTCTTCTTGCTTATGGTAATGACTCTTAAAACTATTTTTGGAGTCGGGCCCTTAGTAAAACCATAAGGTAAAAAAATATGACTAAAATAATGTGCGTGCCTATTAAGTTTCAGTGTTTCCCTTGATTTCCCTAGTATCACATCATCAGATTTTGCCATGGTGACAGTTGGACCACCTCAGGAATGTTAGATTTCCAACAAAAAACCATTTATTGAAAGAATTTGCTCTCAACTCCTAACCGTCATAGTACCTTCCATCATCAGCTCAGCAACATGATATGATGATAATTATACACAAATACCTGTTTTGCTTTAGTAAAAATTTGAAAATCATTTGTTGTGCTATAAAATTTGAATGTTCCCTTCGATTTATCTGGGATCCTCTCACCAGACTTTAACTTGGTGACAGCTGTTGGACCACCTCGGGAAAGTAAAATTTGGAATAAAAAACTATTAATTAAAAGAATTTGCTTTCAACTCCTCACTGTTGCAGTACCTTCCATCATCAGCTCAGCAACATGAGATGATGATTACAATGCACAAATATCTCTTATGCTTCAGATATATGTATATCATGTATATATCATGTATATATCATCAGTATAATAAAATCAATGTGTGTGCCTATAAAATTTGAGAGTTCCCCTCGATTTCCCTGGGATCCCATCATCAGATCCTGATTTGGTGACAATGGGACCACCTCGGGAGTATAAGCATACGAACAAAAAATGAATTTTGAAAATCGGTCCACAAACGGCGGAGTAATCGGTGAACATATATATAAAAAAAAATACATACAGCCGAATACAGTACCTCCTCCTTTTGGAAGTCGGTAAAAAATACGCTAGAATGAATCCACTCTAAGTTTGAATGAATTGAAGAAATAATTACTTTGAATAGAAGTTTATTTCGTAACGGTTTTTAAGCATCTACTGTAATTGTTTTCGAAAGTTTCCCAGCCATTCTTGTTTTGAAGTAGGCCTTATAAAATAACTTTCCTACTTCATAAAAAACAACTTTAACTGTGAAGTTTAGTTGTTTAATTGACAATTTGTTATCTATTAACACGAGACACAAAAGATTTTAATAAATTAATCACTACCTACTAATTTTATTTACTTATTAGCTGTGCCCGCGACGTCGTCCGCGTAGATAAAGACTTGTACAAAAGGCTTGATTAGAGTTGGATTATTTGTTCCTCCTCCTCCTTAGTCGTTCACTCTTGTCAGAGTGGTCGTTGCTGATGAGGTTGCAATTTCGTTCGTGACCGCTAGCCCTCCACTGTCCCTTGGATTATTGTTACCTTTTATGAAATTACTTATGATACAAAAGTTCATATTATTATGTTGAGTAGATACATTCTTCCTGAGTCCTTACAATCTTACTGTACTCCTCTTATAATCGACTTTTCAGTCGTTATCATCAGTTTCTCTTTACAAATTAAACGTACTATAATAGCCTGTTTATAAAGTGTTTAGATAGTACTGCTGTGCCCGCGGAAAGGGTCATTATAATTAAATAATTTGTGCTGCAAATAATGCATAGATTCATTATCATCATGTAACTTAAATATATTGCAGAAAGGTGGTGAAATGTCTACGCTATGTCAGGCGTGGTTAGTAGTTGGTTAGTCAAATTCTTGGTTGCTTACACGTTGGTTACAATTGTCGTTAACATACTGTCGTTCATACTTAATGGAGGTCTTTTGAGCGATTTAAAACTTGCGACAGCAGTTAGGCCACTAACAATGAAGACGTCATCAACCTGAATTGGAGCAGCGTGAGAGGATCAGGCCCTACGCGATTAAGAGTCAATTGGTCCTATTAACAACCCTTCACACAGCATCAGAAATAAATATATCGATTACTAATATTATTCTGGGCGTGACCACCATGCCGTGCTGCTGCCGTGACGCTTTAGCATATTAGTATAACACCAGTGCCAGTACTGCGTATGTATGTAATAGCTCTTATTAAATTAACCACTGAAAACGTCTGCTCATTTCTATAACATTTTTTTATTAGACCCTCGGCAATTGCTTATTCGTTTATTCGAAATCACTTTTTTTATAAATAAACCGAACAAAGAGGCAGAAAGGCCGCGTGGTTAAGCGATCACTGTCGCCTATGGAAACGGGCAACCCCAGCGGAGCCACCCGAGCACTGCCGGCTTTCAAGAAGAGCTTTCTTTGCAGCTTTCTTGAAGAACCCTATGTCAAAGTCCACTGGAAATGCCTCAGCTGGAAGGTTGTCCCATAACTTACACATCCGTTCAAATATCAAAAGGAGCGTGCAAAGCGGCCTGTGGAACTTTAACCTTCGACTGGTGGTGTAATCATGATATGGAGACGTAGCTATCATTTTGAAAAGAACACTCAGCATAGTAAAGTCGGTAGAACACTTTGATTTTTTTACGTTTCACACTGATAGCGCCAGAGTAGGGGAAAATATACACTGTGTAATGGGTACCATGCGACACACAGAGACAGAAATACAAACACTTAAACCGAGAACAGAAAATTAAACTCATCATTCAAATTTCTGCTTCGCCGGGAATCAAACTCGAGACCCTTCGATTGGCAGTCCGGCATGGTAACCATTGCGCCACGCGAGTCCAGGCGCGGTCGCAGCCTTCAATTTGGGGGGGGGGGGGGGCTCGCCAAGAAATTTCAGTGGGGGGTCACTAAGAAATTTGGGGGTTGAGGTGTCAAATTGGCTTGATTCGCCTTCCATCTACGCATGAGTGAGGGATTTTGGTGAGGTGAGGGGGGGGGGGGGGTCATGTCCCCTGTCCCTGGGACCGCACCTGCGCGAGTCGATAATTATTATTGTCTATTAAATAAGGTCTATACCAATAATATGTGGATGTAACCACCGCGCCGCGCCTCCATAATGCTCTACCACAATGAGTTCAATATCAGCGCCAGTTCCAAAGCTCTGTGTTGTTAATTTTTTATTAGATACTTTATTAAGTAAATATACTCGTAATTAATTATTTGAAATAATCTCCACCTATCCACTTTGTAATAGCGTTATTGGGTAAAATAATGATTATGTAACACCACCTGTAAATTTACCTGTAAAAAGCAATTAAATATGAATAAATGAATAACAACGACATCTATCGTATAGCATGTAAACTAAATTGTCGATATACCGAATTTGCAACAGATCACTAAATAGTTCTGAATGTGAACATAGATGTCGGCAGTAGCCTCGTTTTGTTAAGGTTTTTTACATTTTGTATTGAGGATTTCTTTGAATATGTGGTGATATGATATGTATGGTTTTTTTAAATATTTAGAGATGAAATCTAGCATAAGTGTTTGAAAACTTGCTATCAGAATATTCAGAGATGTTAGTAGTTATCGAAACTTGTGGTATGACCGCTCGCATTTACTTTATTATAGCGTGCAGGTGTTCATACATTTCATCATTCTTGAAATTGACGTAACTTTTTTGTTTGTGAACCGATTTAAATAAAACAAACCCTAAATGTTAATCCAAAAAAATACCAATACTTCAGTGAAAACCGCATCCTTCTACGTTAAGCCGTTCCTGAGATTAGCGCGCACAAACGAACAGATAAACAGACAAACAGATAAACAGACAAACAGACAATAATTCTAAAAATCATTGTTTTGGCTTCTATTACGCTAATAAATAGCCCTAGTGACAGTTTTTTTCAAATATCTTCAATGTACAGAAACGGACTTGTTACAGATTTATTATATGTATTATTATTATTATATGTATAGAAGATATAGATAGAAGATAACACAAAAATTCACAAAAAAATCTAGACCACAACATATTCTTTTCAACATCCCGCCAAAACTCTAGGCAAATCTTATTATCATTTGTACTTAGTTAATGTAGATCTATGTAAAAATCATTGTGGTTTTAATTAGAAACTTTTGGTGTAAATTATGATAAATTCACTATTATTTTAGGAAGCATTTCCATCGAACACATCATATTTTACGGTGACATTTTCTCCAAGGCCGCAATAATATTGACATAGGCCACGCAAACTACTTACCGCTCCTATATAACGAAAGAAGACTACTATTACATGATGTGTATTCTAACCGATGTCAGTAAAAGTACGGTAGACAAAATTGCCAATATATCTGATAATTAAATCTACACCAATATACTTTAAAACATTTGTGGGCTTGTTTACAGGCTTTAAATAATCCGCCGCTGCACATGGTGGAGTAAGTTTCAAGCTTCTCCAATATTGAAGAGACACCCGTACATACTCGGTCGTAAAGGTCTGCATCATTAGAGCATCACAGATACTAACAGGTATGACACCCGTCAGAGGAGTGGTTTTTACGGGCGAACCCCTACAATACCAACGTGCATGCAGTTCGGGTTTCTTCTCGTGCGGCCTCTGTGCCGCACGGGGAGCCAAGATTCGTTTTCCTCTAGCTTGGGGATTCTGCCGCGGCCCGCAGATGCGGAGCCGGTCAATGGAGTGGTAGCCAGGGGGGCCTCCCCCTGGCTTTCCGGTGGGCGGGATCCAGACTTCTGGATCGGGGTTGTCTTCATATTTATAGGGGCGGCTTTCGCCGCTGGTCAATCCGGTGTGGGCGCGGCACCTAAGTGCCGCGGGTCAGTCCTGGTCGGGAAGAAGCTATTCCATGTGAGTGGCCATGGACGCCATGCCGCTCCGAATAGCGGGCGCTGCGTCCAGGCCTTCACTCACTGCAGACAGCACCTGCTGCAGCATCTTGGTTAGGTCCTGCAGGAGGCATAGTTGCCGCCGGCAGGCCTTCTCACTCTCCCCCTGTCGCGTCTCCTGTGCGCGAGAGGGGGCTGAGGTGGGCGTCTTCTTAGAGCTCTTCTGAGCGGGTGCTGGTGCGGGTGGAGCGGTTGAAGGGGCGGCCTTTGCCTTCTTCCCCTTCTTCTTCTTCCCGTTCTTCTTCTTCTTTGGAAGAGGAGCTCCGCGGGTAGTCGGCCCGTTGGCCGCGGCCATGAGGGAGCCCTTGTGATGCTCCTCCACTTGCCGCGGCTGGCTAGGACCGGCTGATGGCTGTCTTCTTTTCTCCACCGGCTTGGTGGAGAGAGCTACCGTGCCAGCACGCTTGTTGCGCGCCTCCCGCTTGAAAACTGGGCACGATGTGTGATTGGCGGGATGCGGTCCGCCACAGTTCGCACAGGTGGCGGGTTCGGCCCGCGGACGCGGGCACTCGTGGGCGGCATGGTCCTCGCCGCAGCACACGCAGGCGAGGGGTCGGTGGCAGTTGTGCGAACTGTGTCGAAACTGCTGGCATCGGTGGCATTGGGCCGGTCCTTTCTTCCCGCGCCATGCCTCGATCTTGATGCCGGGCATGCACAGCAGCTCCTTTACTGCGTAGATGCCCGGCAGGAGGTCTTCAGTCCTCTTCAGGATGGCGAGGAAGATGCAGCCGGGCCGGCCTCCTCGGGCCCGGATGGCGCGGACGTACTCGGGTTCATACCCGAGTCCGCGGAGCTCGTCTTCAATGTCCTGCGTCGGTGTGTCGGCGGGCAGCCCCCTGATGGCCACCCTGGCGCTCTGCTCCGACGGCAGGGAGTACGAGAACCAGGAGATCTTCTCCCGGGTCTCCAACTCGGTGAGGTAGCTCTGGATGAGCCGGAATTCTTTGAGCTCCTTCGGCGAGAAGCGTACTCCCCGCCCGAAGGGGCGCGCGTTCGGAGCTCTCCCCAACTTTTCTTTCAGCACCCTGAAGTGGTGGTGCCAGTTGGGGAGCCTCTCCACTATGAGCGGTGGAAAGCGGGTGCACGGCGGCTCCTGTCGGTCAGCCGGCGGCTCCTGGCGGTCGGCCGGGGAGTCTGCGGGGATCGGTGTCGTTGCTGCTCGTTGCGTGGCACAGGTGCTCGACAGCGGGGCTGTAGCCCTGCTCTGCGACGGCGCGGCGGGAGGCGCGCTTGTGGTCGCAGGCATGGGCACAGCCGGCTGGAGCACCTGTGGCGTGGAGTCTGGGCGCGGCGCGGCATGGGCGCGCAGCGACGGGGGGGGGTGACGCTCGCAGCAGGCGGTGGGCGGGCTGAACCCGCGATCGCCGCTGCGAACGAGTATGGCATCGGGGCAGGAGCTGGTGCCGGTGGGGCGCAAAGCGCCGGTGTCTGGTCCGGTTGGCAGGGGCTGGGGTCGGAAAAATTCCGCTGTACCCTCGGTCCCTGGCTGTGGCTGCGTAACCGGGGGTCGCGGAGGGTTGGACGCTTGGCATCAGGGTTTGGATCGGCGTCCTCTTCACTCCTGAGTCTCCTCTGCACCCGGTCTGCTCGGACACTGTGCCAGAAGTTAATGATGGCCTGCTCGTCTGGCGTGTTGGTGCGGTGCTGCTTGAAGGCATCCATCAGGAATTGATGGATGCTCTGCACAATTTCTTCCGGCGTAGTGTCCTCGCGTAACAGCTGGGACTTCACCAGATAATCGTACTTCTGGCGGGTATTCGGAGAAAATTCCGAAAGCCATCCAGAAGTACGGGCAGGCTGGGGAGGAGTGCTGTCCGGTGGTGGTTTGGCAGCTGGTGTTGGAGCAGCCAATGCTGCTGCTGATGCTGCTCTCTGGGGCGGCGGAAACGCGGGGCGCGACGGGCGCGTGCCGGCCGCGGGTTGCGGCGGCGCGCGCGGGCCGGCTGCGGGTTGCGGGGACGCGCGCGGCCCGGTCGCGGGTTGCGGCGGCGCGCGCGGGCCGACCGCGGGTTGCGGCGGCGCACGCGGGCCGGCCGCTGGTTGCGACGGGCGCGGCGCTTCGGGGCCACGCGATCCTGATGGGCGTGGCGTGGTGGAGTCAGTGGGCCGTGGGAGACCCGACGGCCGCGGCGCGGATTGAGGAGCGCGCTGCGCATCAGCGAGCGGCTCCGTCAATCGGCCAGCGGCACGGTCGGAAGTTCCCGGCGGCACCGATGTTGGTGGTGCGGCTTCTTCTATCCCGCTCGCGGCGCGGCTCATCTGCGCGGTGTCGTGCCGGCGGGTGCCGGAACGACCGCGGCCACTCGATGAGTCGCGCTGCGGCTGGGGTTGCGCGGGTTTCCCGCGGGATCCTCGATGGTGGGGCATCTCGCCCTCGCAGTGACCCAACGTGCATGCGAAATATGCCTTCTAATTATAT
Organism: Pyrgus malvae; assembly: GCA_911387765.1. NCBI lineage: Eukaryota > Metazoa > Arthropoda > Insecta > Lepidoptera > Hesperiidae > Pyrgus > Pyrgus malvae. The sequence goes on along the minus strand of OU426950.1, from coordinate 25,956,482 downwards.
ACTATCAGTGTATGGATGTGTGTGTCGGTGTCAATGTTGTCGGTGCATAGAAAATGACATTGTTAATTGAAATTGACATATTTAGAAATGTACTTATGCGTCTGTAGCGATGAAATAATATTTGAGAATGTGTGACAAAATTAAAATGTGTGCGTTCTTCCCCCCGCACCAGATTTGGCACAAAAATTATGTATCGAAGCGAGGCGCAATGCCCTGTCCACTAACGGTGAGTCAGTACCTTTGATGCTTTAATGTCTGCATCCAATATTTTGGCAATTTACTAGCTCTTGTAGACATTTGTGTAAGTTCAAAGTTTAATGCGAAATTACGGTAAGAGTCTAAAATATTGTTTTCCAATATAGCACAAATTTTAAACAGAAATGTTGCAGTATTTTTCAGTTTCTGAAATTTCTTTTTACTTTTATTGTCGGGATATAAAAAGTTTATAATAGTTACTGTTCAAAATGTTTCAAGAATGTACTGGTAACTATGAAGCAACTTATTCCCATCTAAAAAGTAGCACACTTAATGTTCGTACTGCAGTAGACGAATGCGAAAGTAACTGTGTGTGTGTAAGTGCGTGTGCGTGTGCGCGCGTGTGTGTGTGTTACGTTTTCTCACCTAAACTACCTACGTGCTCGGTGTCAAGTGTTGTCTTCATCGAATATAAAAACATGAAACTTTGGATGTATGCTCTGTAAAAGAAGTAAATAAATATTTTACTTCAGTTTTTGACTTTTTAGGCTACACACACTAATATAATCATTATTTGCGGAAAGATCCTTATTTATGTTTCATCAGATGATTTGACTAATTTTCCAGTACATGCATACGATTACTGTTTTCTCGAAACCGCAATAACATTATAGGAGGCGTCAACTATATTGGGCCGTGGCGACAAAGCAAAGAAGAGAGGAAATTTCGGTATAAACAAAAAATATTCCTACTTTATACAACAATGTAATGTAACGGCTAAATGTAAAGAATAAAACTTACTATATTTAAAGGATGATCTGATCGGCCAAAAAAGAAAATTAGGTATATAAAAATAAGATAATATTATATTATGTTAATAATAAGTATTGGTGCCCATAGAAATAAATTTCATGGAAGTCAAACAACATTTAATTAAAACTTTGAGGCTAAATGTCCCCTATTACGAAACAGATGCATGTTTTTGACAGCCTTTTGAAGTAATCCCTCTGATTCCCCTCACGCTGCAGGAACTCTAAAAACAAGGTGGTTATTGCGCCTCTTTGTATATAAATCACTTTTAACTTCGTGAATATAAAATCAAAACTTCGTTTAGAAAACATTGCCTTCCTGTCTATGAATAATGTTACGACTTTGAGTACCTATATCTCGAGAACAAAGCGTCGTACAGCAAAACCCCAAAAACGCATAAACAGGTATTAGGTCTACTATCGAACAGTGAAGAAAGTTCTCGAAAAATCGGTCATAAGAAAAACATCGATTTCTACCAGTAAACAAATTCGGGGTCCGCGGCGAGTACGTACCTATATATAGCGTACATGTATAGGTTGTTTACATCGCGGGTCGCGGCTATTGTTTATGACTACATAAGCTGTACATAGGTGCGTAATAATTTAAAGGAAGGTTCGGGACGGGTCTATTGTATTTGGTGGTTCGGGAAATTTCTAGAGAACCATGGGTGGCCGCATATAAGGCACGCGCCGAGCCGCGACTGGGCAGTTTATTTCCGGAAGTGAAACCGAAGCGATCTCTACCAAGCGACAAGGAAGAATTATTTCGACGACTCAAGCGAAGATATTGGACTATAGTGATTGTGCATTGTGATTCGGACTCTGTGAAGTGGATTTTTGTGGAAGCTGACAATAAACGCCTTCTACGTTACCAACGGCATTTTCATTACCCATAGCGCGTAACAATTGGTGTCAGAAGCGGAATGCCGTTAGTCTAGTACAACGAGACCAGGAGACAGGTCGGTATGGATGCTGCGCGACAACGTGCGGCTGAAGGGGAGGACGAGACCGCTGCGCCGGGGTCGTCGTCAGGGGCAACCGCAGCACCGGCTCCGACAATGGATATGGCAGCGCTACTGTCCGCCATACAGGGGATGCAAGAAAAGATGACGGCCAATCTAGAAGCTAGACTAGAAGCTAGCCAACGGGAACAGGAAGCCATCCGCCGCGAACAGGAAGCCAGCCGCCGCGAGATCCAGGAACAGATCCAGGCCAGTCTAGAAGCCAGCCGCCGTGAACAGGAAGCCAGTGTTCGACAAATCCAGGATCAAATCCAGACCAGTCAAGAGGTCAGCCGTCGAGAGATCATAGAGAAAATCGACAGTGGACTTACTGGCCTTGGCGAGAAAGTTAAGGAAGTGGAGCATGAGGTTAAGGGAGTCACGCTAAGAACCGACCAATTGGAAGAGCGGGTGGAAGAGCTAAGCAAGGAGGTCGTAAAACTGAAGATCCGTGAACCGATTTCAGTACCTTCTGCGTCATCCGCGAGGCTCGACCTACCACACTTTGACGGAAGCTCTTCCTGGGCAGCTTTCCGGTACCAGTTCGAGACGCTTGCGAAAGCAAATGCTTGGGGACAGGATTACTCCTTTACCGCTTTAACCCTGGCCTTAAGAGGGGACGCCTTAATGACAATCGAAAACCTACGAAGGAAGGCAGGACACTGGAAACTCTAATGGAAGCGTTAGAAATTCGCTATGGCGAGAAACACCTGGAGTATGTGTACCGAGCTCAGCTTCGAGAGAGAACACAAAAGCCCAATGAGAGCCTCCAGCAGTGGGCAACAGAGGTTGAAAGACTTGTAAGGCGTGCCTACTCTTCGACACCAGGGAATATAGAAGTGTACTTACTGCAGGCATTTGTCGACGGGATACGAGACCTAGAGGTCAGGGCTGCTGTGCGTCTGGGCCATCACCAGACTCTGAAGAGTGCTTTGGCCCATGCCCTGGAAGTCGAAGCCGTGAGACAAGATACAAGGTACCATAAAGTAAGGGAAGTGGTAACGGAGGAAAAGAAACCACGTTATGGCCCCACATGCTACAGTTGCGGCGAAAAGGGGCATATTCGGTTGGAGTGTCCCAAGAAGAAAAGAAGATGGGTTTCTGACTCGGAAACCCAAGTGGACGACTTACCGTTAAACTAGATGTCGCCAGGGCCGCGGGGCGGGCGCTGGTTGATCAAATTAATGCCCCCTGTGTTACAATTAACCAAGTTTGCAACGGAAACAGTTTAACAATTGAGGGTATTGTGAATAACCGGACTTGCCAATTCACTGTGGATACTGGAGCCTCTTGTTCAATTGTGAAGCCTGAGCTACTTCCGCGAACCATTCAGTGGACCAAGCGATCGCCAGCGTACCGTCTTCAAACAGCAACCGGCCAACCAGTTTCCGTCCTCGGCAATATAGACGTTGATTTGAAGATTGGTGACCGTATATATCGACATCCAGTATTAATTGCCAGTATCACCGATGATTGCATTTTGGGACTGGACTTCTTAAGGAAAGAACAGTGCGTTGTTGACGTACGGAAAGGGGTTTTGAGGTTCCCTGATCAAGAAGTATGTCTTAATGGATCTGAACCATGCAATCTTTACTGCTCGAAGGACACTGTACTAGCACCCAGATCGGAGTCTCTAGTGAAAGTGAAATTCCCCTCGAAGGTTAAAGTAAGAAGATGCGTGATTGTTGAGGACACCGGAAGCAACCATAACTTGATTACTGCAAGAACTCTACTCATGTCCAAAGGAGTATCTACGGTTCGGGTTCTCAATATGAGTAACGAGGAAGTTCATTTAAAGAAGAACAGCTTAATGGGAAGATGCGAGGAAGTGAAACTTCTTAGACAGCTGGGAAATATCAAAGCAGTACAGCCAGAGAAACAAAATAGCGCTGATATTGTCTGTCAACTTCTTGAAGCTTCTAAGGAGAATTTATCTTCTTCCGAGCGACAGCAGGCATGGGAACTCCTATCAAAATTTAAAGACATTTTTGCAAAGGACTGTGATTTCGGACGAACGGGACTCGTCAAGCACCAAATCGACACCGGCGACGCTAGGCCCATTAAACAAAGACCTCGAAGGATACCATGGGCAAAAGAAAAAGAAGTCACTGAACTCGTCAAAGACATGGCTAGTAACGGAATTATCGAACCTTCTACAAGTCCGTGGTCTTCACCAGTTGTCTTAGTAAAGAAAAAGGACGGCAGCACAAGGTTCTGTGTAGATTACCGGATGTTGAATAACGTTACTAAAAAGGATAGTTATCCCCTGCCTCGAATAGATGACACGCTGGACATGCTCAGTGGTATGAAGTGGTTCTCTACCATTGATCTGAAGAGTGGATATTGGCAGGAGGAGATAGATCCGAAAGATAAGGAAAAGACAGCATTCAGTACAGGAATAGGTAACGGTCTATGGCAATAAATTGCCATAGACCGTTACCTATGATATGAATGGCATGACTTTAAAAAGTCATGCCATTCGGCTTATGTAATGCACCGGCAACCTTCGAACGTCTCATGGAAAGGGTAATGGTGGGCCTTCTTGGAGACGTATGTTTGGTCTACCTTGATGACATCATCATCATGGGGCGTACTTTTAAGGAACACCTGCGGAATATAGAAAAGGTCTTTACACGGCTTAGGAACGCCAACCTTAAGCTAAGCCCGAAGAAATGTGCCCTCTTCAAGAAAGAAGTAAGCTACCTTGGGCACATAATTTCCCCGGAAGGAGATAAAACCGACCCAGAGAAGATTAAGGCTGTGCAGGACTGGCCTACTCCGAGGAACAAATCTGAAGTACGATCATTTCTGGGTCTGTGTACGTATTACAGACGTTTTGTAAAGAAATTTTCAGATATAGCCAGGCCATTACATCGTCTTACGGAAGAAAAACGAGATTTTGTCTGGGATTCGACTTGTGAGGATGCCTTCAGAGAGCTAAAACGTCGTTTGTGTGAAACGCCGATATTAGGATATCCAAGTCGCGATGGGAGGTTCATCATGGATACGGACGCGAGTAATACTGGAATCGGCGGCGTTTTATCACAGATACAAGGCGAGCACACGGTAGTGATAGCATACTTCAGCAAATCACTCTCGAAACCAGAAAGAAATTACTGCGTTACTCGTAGAGAGTTACTTGCCGTGGTCAAGGTCTTGCAACATTTTTCGAAGTACCTTATTGGTCGCCAGTTTACACTACGGACAGATCACGCAGCGTTACAATGGCTCCTGCAGTTTAAAAATCCTGAAGGTCAAGTGGCACGATGGCTCGAGCAACTGCAAGAGTTTCATTTTGTTACGGAACACCGGAGTGGAAAAGGACACAGCAACGCTGATGCCTTATCACGAAGACCTTGTCCTGAAGATTGCAAACACTGTCAGAAACAGGAAACCATAGGACATGTTAAATTAATAAGGACGCAAGGTTTAGACGATGAATGGACCAACGAAAACATGAAGAAAGCGCAAGAAGGAGATGATGATCTACGGTTAATACTGGACTGGAAACGAAGTGAGAACAAACCCAGTTGGAATGATGTGTCAGCATGTAGTCCAGTCACTAAAAGCTATTGGGCTCAATGGGACAGCTTAGTCTTGGAAAATGATGTCTTACATAGAAGATGGGAGTCTAACACCGGAAAGGAAGTAACCCTACAGATCGTAGTACCAAGAAGTATGGTGTCGTCCGTCCTAAGGCACATTCATGATGGAACTTCTGGTGGGCACCTTGGCGTGAAGAAAACACTAGTAAAGCTGCGAAAAAGATTTTATTGGGTACATTGTCGCGAAGATGTGGAAGACTGGTGCCGAAAATGTACAGCTTGCGCTTCAGTCAGAGGTCCCCAAACAAGAAGTAAAGGCAAATTAAAGTTGTATAACGTTGGAGCACCTTGGGAGCGTATAGCTATTGACGTAGCTGGGCCATTTCCAGTAACCGAAGATGGAAACCGATACATCGTAGTTGTGCAGGACTATTTCACTAAGTGGCCTGAAGTGTTTGCCACTCCCAATCAAGAAGCACACACCGTGGCTAAAAAGCTCGTGCAAGAAGTAGTCTGTCGATATGGTGTACCTATGGAAATCCATTCGGACCAAGGACGTAATTTCGAGTCGGGACTATTCCAAGAAATGTGTAGTTTGCTGGGCATGCATAAGACGCGCACGACTCCTGCTCATCCACAGTCAGACGGTATGGTCGAGAGATTTAACCAAACGTTGGAAAATCACTTGGCTAAGGTAGTGGATGAACATCAAAAAGATTGGGACCAATACATACCTCTGTTCCTTATGTCGTATCGTTCGGCAATCCACGACAGTACAGGATTTACGCCAGCAAAGGTAAACTTTGGAAGAGAAATGAGGCTTCCGATAGACGCCATTACTGGAACTCCACCGGATGGTCCCAAGATTGTGACGGAGTACGTAAGTGATCTTCAATACCAGCTAAATGAGGTACACAAGATGGTTCGGGAGAACAGCTTGAAAACCAGTACAAGCATGAAAACCCGATACGACAGGAAAGCCAATTCCAAGGGATTTGAAGAAGGAGCTCTAGTGTGGTTTCACAATCCGCAGAGGAAAAAGGGGAAGTCCCCGAAATTACAACCTCGCTGGGAAGGACCTTACACTGTTGTCACAAAGATTAACGACATCACGTACCGGATTAAGAAGGGTCCCCGCGGCAAGCTAAAAGTAGTACATGTAGACCGACTAGCAAAATACCACGGAAAGAATCATGCTCGGGACGAGCATGACTAAGGAGGGGGTAATGTTACGACTTTGAGTACCTATATCTCGAGAACAAAGCGTCGTACAGCAAAACCCCAAAAACGCATAAACAGGTATTAGGTCTACTATCGAACAGTGAAGAAAGTTCTCGAAAAATCGGTCATAAGAAAAACATCGATTTCTACCAGTAAACAAATTCGGGGTCCGCGGCGAGTACGTACCTATATATAGCGTACATGTATAGGTTGTTTACATCGCGGGTCGCGGCTATTGTTTATGACTACATAAGCTGTACATAGGTGCGTAATAATTTAAAGGAAGGTTCGGGACGGGTCTATTGTATTTGGTGGTTCGGGAAATTTCTAGAGAACCATGGGTGGCCGTATATAAGGCACGCGCCGAGCCGCGACTGGGCAGTTTATTTCCGGAAGTGAAACCGAAGCGATCTCTACCAAGCGACAAGGAAGAATTATTTCGACGACTCAAGCGAAGATATTGGACTATAGTGATTGTGCATTGTGATTCGGACTCTGTGAAGTGGATTTTTGTGGAAGCTGACAATAAACGCCTTCTACGTTACCAACGGCATTTTCATTACCCATAGCGCGTAACAATAATAACCACGTTTTATAAAAATAACGCTTCACAATCATAGCCCCACAGTAGGGTAGATATACCCTGGGTCCTGGGTACCATGGACACACACAAAGACAGAAACACAAACAGCCAGACCGATAACAGAAATTTTATACTCATCAGTCAAATTTCTGTTTCGCAGGGCATTACCCAGGACCCTCGGAAGTCCGGCATGGTAACCATTACGCCACGAGGTTCGTCCATATGTAATATTTTAATGTGTTAGTTAAATGTGTTATCAAATTAGAGGACTTCATTTTGTGACTACCGGAAATTCAGAATAAGGATTACAAACCTGACTATAATTGATTTCAATCCTGACTTTAATTATATGACGACCCATGTGGTGCAATGGTTAACATGCCGGGCTGCCGATCGGAGGGTCCCGGGTTCGATTCCTGGCGAGGAAGAAATTTGAATGATGAGTTTAAATTTCTGTTCTAGGCCTGGGTGTGTTTGTGTTTCTATCTTTGTGAGTGTCCATGGTACCCACGACACAGGGTCATCTACCCTACTGTGGAGCTATGAGTGTGAAACGTTATTTATTATTTATTTATTGGGAATAAATGTGTACAGAACGTAGAGCTACTAAACGATAAGTTTATTAAAACTGATAGGTACGTACAATTCGGGTAACTTTGAATATTTTTTACATTATTTGTATTATAAAACTGATTTCTATTTATGGACACCTTTATTTTATTAAATGAATAGTATCCTTTTGAGTTCTTTTTTTTCTAACAAAATAAATTTACTGAAGAAACAACAGAACTACCCATAATTTCCCCTAAAACTCGAATTTTAATTTATCATGAATATTGGATAACTTTGAATAATTTGTTTTAGAATGTAAAAACCTTAATATTTTAAGATTTAGGTAAAATAAAAAGAAGGTATTATTAAATTTAAAAATCTAATCTATAAAAATGACATCTACACTGATAGTAGATAGACGTAGAAAATTAACAAATAGCTTGGTTTTGTCATATGAATCAAAGTGGACTAGTTTACGATTCCAAATCAGAGCTCAAAAACTTCCAGCAACTTCACCACGGAAAAGGCGGGAATTTTCAGAATTATGGCATTAACAGTTAATTTTTTAATTTTCACTAAAATTAAAAATAAATAATGAAGTTTAAAAAACTAAAAAACACACTTTTGTGAAAATACGAACTAAAAAGTAAAGAATAAGAAGAAAATGTATTTTACTGTAAAAAAAGCGTGGGGTGCTTTTTGAGATACTATTGACACCATGCACCTCCTCCCTTTGTTTACAGTAAAATACATTTTCTTCTTATTTACTTTTTAGTTCGTATTTTCACCAAAGCGTGCTTTTTAGTTTTTTAAACTACATTATTTTAAATTATGTGTCAACCCAGACATACCTCTACAGCAAAAAATAAGTAAAAAACAGTAACCTTAGACATACGACACACACAATCTTCCAATTAAGCTAATTGAATGTTTCAATGAGACGCCATTCGTAATGTTAGTTTTATTTGCTCGGACAACCGTCGCTAATGGACGGGGCTAATTAATTGGATGTCAGCACCCTACGGTGTTTTGCTTTCACGTATTTTATTTACATACGTGATATCCTTTTGCGTGTACAGCATTTCGTATTGTTTCGGTATGATTTCCTTTCAATAAACATGCCCTTTCAATATTCATTTACTTCGGACGAATTTTATCTTCCTATTATATTACATAAATTAAGTTCTATTTGTTAAAAATTTAATTATCAAAATAATAAAACCTAAAAAGTACTTCAAAAGGTTAACAATTAATATAAGCCCTACTTTGCTTAAATCCTTTTTATTGTGTATCCTAGCGGCCGCCTGCGACTTCGTCCTCATGGAATTTAGTTTTAAAATTTCTCTAAAGTAAAGGTAGCCTCAGTTACTCCTTATTACATTAGCTACCTGCCAGTGTAAGTCCCGTTAAAATCGGTCCACCCATTTTAGAGATTAGCCGCAACAAACAGACAGACAGATAGAAAGACAGACAAAAATTGTAAAAAAATAATATTTTGGTATATGTACCGTATATTTGCAATGCATGTAACATTAAAATACATGCATATGAAATGCATGTAATATAAAGCAGTTATTTTAATATTACAAATAGAAACTCCAATTTTATTTATTTGTATAGATGGTAACGACTTCTTTAGAGTCGGTACACATTCAGAACGATAGGTACGCCATTTCACTTAGGGCTGGACTCCTTATTGGAAATCGGAAGAAATAGACAGCACAACATCATATTTCATGTAAGACGTTTAATAATTAATGCCGAAACCACACATATTGTTCTGAAATCCACCTACCTACTACCTAGCACATTACAGGTACGCCTAGGGGATGCTACACTGATGACGTGCTGTTGATCACGCGTGAATATTATATACAAGGAGCATTGCAGGATTTTCTTCTGTATTTCTTTGTGTATCATAAAAAACTATTCGACAATAAGGGGAAATAAAAAAAAGTTGTAACTCCTTAAAATTAATTTTACACTAATATTTAATAATAATAATATGGTTTCTTGTAAAAACTCCTCCCTTACCTTACAGTTCAAATTAAAAAGTTCGACTATTTCATTTGAATAATATTTTTGAGTTTTGGCGGGAAGTCGAAAAAGACATATTGTGCTCTTGTTTTATTTTCATTTTCTTGGTGCATTTTTGAGTTATATCGGATAAAGTTGATGGCATTTTGTTTGATATAGGTTAATTACAGTGCACGAGTTTTTGTGAAATAGAATAACAGTGCTAAAATATGTTTTTTCTGCTTGCCTCCAAAATTCCATCGGACACGTTCTAGTAAAGTAGCCATCGCTTTACTTGAATGTTGGACTGACTGATTACTGAAGACTTACTTACTGACTTTGTTATTACTTCGTCCAGTTTCATTGAAAGTGGCAAAAAATTGATGCAAAAATTATACTTGACGCTGGCCGTATGCACAGATTTTGCGATGCCATAATTGAAAAAAAAATATATTTTTGGTCCAAGTAGAGTCAGCCAATTAGTTTGTTGTTCAAACACAGAAATCGACTAAAATATTTTGAGATATTTGACAATAATTGCAAATATATAACTAAGTACATGCATGTTTTAAGAAATTTTCTATTATTTTTTTTCTTATATAATCACATAGCAAAAAACTATCGTTAAAGCTTAGCTTCGTCGTATCTTAAATTAGGTCACACGTAAAATACCGACAGCTACACAAAACAACTTATGGTTTTAGCTTTTTTATTTTATTTTAGTCACAATAATGCACGTTGTTGAAGCGCGCATAGCCCGGCGGTTAGCGTAGAACGCAAACGATCTATGCAACTAAGTCAAAAGGGCGCGGTCGGGTGTGAGATGGGTGACCGCTAGTGGCAAAAAAATCAAAATTTCATGCGCGTTTCCGTGCTTCGGAGGGCACGTTAAGCCGTCGGTCCCGGTTGTTGTCGATAGATAACAGCCGTTTAACCTTGTTGGGAGGCCTTATGGGCGGTTTAAAAACATCCGACAGCGGGTTGGTCACTAACCCGCATCTCCACCAACCCGCATTGGAGCAGCGTGGTGGAGTAAGCTCCAGGCCTTCCCAATAATGGGGAGAGACCCGTGCCCAGCAGTGGGACGCAAAAAAAGTTGCGGCCATGCACGTTGTTATATACCTATACTTCAACATGCTTTTATCTTTTATGTGGTAGTTAATAGTCGATGGAAAAACATTTCTACGTAACCATCCCTCTAATTCGCATGTAGGAAACAAAGTGTTTGAATTAGAATGAATGTGCGTCTTTTTCAACGTGAATACTACTTTGTAGTTTTTTTGTTTATCTGGGCGTTTGATGCTCTGAATCTTTATTCGGTGATAATTTCACGCGATCCTGAAATGAACGTAGCGTAGTTTTTTTTAATTTGAATGGAGTAGCAGAGGGTCGTTAATCAAGCTTAAGTTTTGCCTGATGTCACATGCAGCGCCTACGTGCTGTAAGTAAAGTCATAAGGGTATGAAAACAGTGGCGCCCCAACCAATGTGTTCAAAACACTTTCATGATATTCAATGTTTAACTGAATAGTGTATAAAATAATAACACTTAATAATAAATAATAAATAAATAACACTTATTAAATTCCACTGTGTTACGAAATACTTTTCAATAAAGGTAGACTTACCTGCGCTATGTGTACCTTTTGAACAATACACGGCATGCTGCGAAACGTTATAACCCAGCAACCTGTGGCGTCTACGATGCATCACGTATGTCGACATGAAAATGATTTAACTATTCCATTTTATATTCAACCTATATTTTAGTCTGCCCCCGTTGGTTTATTGCCCACCTTGACATCAAAATTTCTCAAGTTTCTTCGAATATACATACATATGCCAACTTTTAATTTTATAAGTGAAACAATGGTCATTTCTAGAGCTCAGTAGAGTTCCGGATATAATAAATGTTGTGCAAGATAAATTGAACTAGCAACATTAGACCCTCTGTTTCGACATAGCGACTACATGGCGAGTACGATATTTCACTGCTGACTCCCTGCTGCTACAATTTATGACGCGCTGAATGATTTTTCAACATCCTTAAGCAATATTTATAATAACTCTAGATTGCGGTAAGTAACTATATCGTCCTGTCCTGTATAATATTTACGCCATAAAATTATGTCAAGTCTTACAATATAGAATAATCAAATAGCAGGTACTTTACGAAGCTCGTATAAAAAGTCATAACAATAAATGACTACGGTCAACAGAGTTCAAAGTGCTGTGCACAATCTGAACCGCAGTAACCAAAGCTCAAACAAACGGAGCCATTACGTCATGTACGTAGTGTATGTACATAGTACACATGATGTGTATCTAATGACAGTGGGACAGGCAAAGGACTGCCGGCCGCAGGTCCCGAGCGCCCAAATTGTAGCGAGGTCTGACGGCGCCAACAATCTAGACGGAGCTCTGCGTGATTTATAATGATGATGTATTAGCTTTTGATGGAGCTCTCAAGATAACCACTCTGTGATGCCTACTGTTAAAGTTTTCTAGTATATTAATAATATAATAATATCATAAAAACTACAACAATAATATAATAATATAAAAACTACAACAGAGTCCATGGCTGCAACCCTTTTTGCGTCCCACTACTGAGCATGGGTCTCTCCCCGTTATTGGGGAGGCCTGGAGCTTACTCCACCACGCTGTTCCAATGTGGGTTGGTCAGAGTCCATGCTTACTTTTAATTTTTTTGCACGAGATTGATTAGTTTGGATTGTAAAAAGGTATGATTTTTTTTTAAACATTAAATAAATAAACTTTTTTATATCTATTTACTTTATGATCCCCTTTTACTTACATATTACAAAAAAATTAAAAGTAGGTATTGTGACTATCTGGTATTAAACGGAATGATTATGTAAAATGTAATTAATATAAACGAGCACACGGTCACATATTTCACATCCGACCGCGCCTTTTTGGTTTAGCTTAGCTTACTAGTTCTAGCTCAAAATACGCCTCCAGTTATCAAACAAACAAATACCTAGATCGGATGGACTTACAGGGTTTTTGCCATTGAAGTCCATCCATTTCTCTATCTAGCCTATAGAAATCTACTGTTGGACGAGTAACATGCGGCAGATATAAAAACTGAATATTTCAGATGAATCGCGGCAAAGTGGGAATGGAATTCAAATGCTTTAATGCAGGTTTTGATCACATTCACAAAAATATCACTTTTAAATCTACATTCATGGTGTGCAAAAAAAATCCGCGATGCGCCCCAATCCGCACCGATGTCGACTAGCCCAGTGATCAACTCTTTTTTCAGTTTTGGAATCCCATTGTATATAACTCAAAAGTATCCCAAAAAATTAAAATAAAACAAGACTAAGACATTCCTCTTCTACATTCCAATTTTCCGAACACTTTGATTTTATTATGTCTTACAAACAGAGTGACCGTCTTCTTCCAAAATGTATAATTAATTAATTACAGTTATTTAAATTGTGACGCGTGTTAAAAATTGTATTCTATGATTTTCTCAGTTACATAAAAATAATTCTCGATATATTTAGTACAACGTTTTATATACTTTAGAAACGTATTCGTATATTCGTAGGTCTTATAAGAAGTCTTAAGTATTTCAGGTTAAACCTCGTATTTTGAACTACACAAGAATTTTCTGCCAATTTTCATTATGGCCTTAAAATAACTCCCTAATACGCCACTTCGTGAGTAAGCCTCATGTGAAGTCTAAAGATTTTTACTTGAAATTTCCGCTGATGAATCTAATTAATACCTTTAACCCTAGAAAGATAACCTACGCTTCAGAGGCGCCCGCGTCGGTTTGACATCGCTGTCTCTTTCTAATGAGCGCGCGTATCTACCTGTCCTTTTAAGTTAGCTCTGTGGTCGGTGCACAGAATCGCGGGACGGCCTTTTTTACGCGGTAAGTACCATAGTTTTACAGTTATGACTCAGTGTTGCGCTCCTGAGGCGCATGGTTATCTTTTGTGTGATTTTTAGTGAAAGTATGAATTTGTTTATACTTACATAAAATGTTTATTATAACTGTTTATTTCTTTGTTTTAACATGAAATCTTTTCGCCTTCATCATGACGAGCTGGAGAACACTATCTGATGATGCAATATATAGGTTTATCGCAGAAGAGGAAGAGGACGAGCATGAACGAGAGCAAGGAAGTGACAGTGAGATAGAAGATAATTTGGGGGAAGATGACATACAGACTGATTTCGAAAACGAGTTTATAGATGATGAGGTGCCACAACAATTGAATGATACACAAAATGAAGACGATGTAAGTCTGTCTGTATCTTCAGAGCCCACTGGAACTTCGGAATCATCCTGTCGTGCCCACCGCGTAATTGTTCCTGATCGCCGTGTGCTTAGGGGTAAGAACGAACATTGCTGGTCGACAATAAAAGGACAAAGTCGCGGAAGGACATCTGCTATAAATATTATTCGCACAAGTAGAGGTCCAACGCGCATGTGTCGAAAGACTGGAAGCTCCTACTTTGCCAAAGCATGTAAGAGATAATATCTCAAAAATTCTTCTGAAACCGGTTGTACAGAACGATACAGACAATGAAGAAGAACCTCCAGCCAAGAAAAGGCGGTACTGCATCTTTTGCACTAATAAAAAAAATAATGTCTAAGATGACTTGCACCAAATGCATTAAAGTTTGTTTTGAATGCCTATCAAACCAAATTTGACCCAAACGATTATAATTTTGAATGTTTTTTTTTAGTCGATTGGTTAGTAAGAAATAATATAATTCGTTTTAAAGAAAAAAAAAATATTTTTTGATACTATGTTCCTGTAAACAGAAGACTGCTAATTTTGTTGATTTTTTCTAGAGGTTTTTTGATTTAAGTTTAATGTTTAAAATATATAAAATATTTCACTAAAAAGTTTTTTTAATTTTTAGTTCATTAACCACATTTCAAAACAATGAAGTAAATAAATACAATAAATAGGTATTTCATTAAAAAAATATATTAATATATCGTGCGCCTCCGAAGCGCATGGTTATCTTTTGTGACAGTCAAAATATGGTTATCTTTCTAGGGTTAAACGAGCAATTCTTGTATGTATCTAAATATATTTTTTAAATCTCGGAAACGGCTCCAAAGATTTTGATGAAATTTAGTACACTGGTTGCGGGGAGGATAAATCGATCCACAAATTTTTATTGATAGAATTTGTCGTTTTTTTTAATGTTTATGCAGTTAAATATAAAATTACACTTACCGACATCTATTGGAAAATATTAATAATATTGTGGCGTAGAAAGCCGTCAAATGGTCAACATTTGACAATCCACCCTTCAAATAAATGACAATGTCGATAATTATGAAAGACCTCTATAAAAATTTCGTCAAGGGAATTAAAGCTTTCTTGGTCGAATGGTTACGAAAGCCGCCTACGGAGCTAGAGACCCGGGTTCAAATCTCAAGTAGGCAAGTTGCATTTTTTATTTTTTTGTGACAATTTTTTTTTAATTAGGAGCTAGGTATTTCAAAAGAATTTGTAAAGTAACACTAAGTCAATGAATGCTTTGCTTAAAAATAAACCAAGTAAATAAATTCTTTTTATCCGAGCAACGCTCGGGCGTCCAGGTACTAATTATAATTTAAACAGGTATGCGAGAGAGTTGTTCCGGCCGGAGATTGGTATTTTTAATGACATTTAAATTTGATGTGCGACCTGATATGAAAAATGAAAATACCTATCGATATTTGATTGAACTAATGGAAAATTTTATAGTGTTTAAATAAATTTTAAGATAATGTATTTTAATGTATGTTTTTGGTTCCATGTATTATTATATTGGCATTAACTGAATTGACATTGACATTGTTGTTTGGAACGCCTTAACCGGCAAATCTATTTTTGGAGCTTATATTTATGTACATATTTATGTAATTTTAAGGTGAAATTATTGTACCCAAAAATAGTCCAAATAAAGATTATGATTATGATTATGATTCTCATGAGCTGAAGTGACAATTTTTTTTCAAATGTAATAAATAATACGAGTACACATCATGTCAAGCAAAAATACTGTAGCTAATACCTATATAAAACGATAAAAGTGATAATGTTTTGATAAAAGTGATAATTTTGACAGCCTCCATGGCGTAGTGGGTGATGAACCGACTGCGAAGCGTGAGGTCCTGGGTTCGATTCCCTGGGTTGATAAACATGACTATTTAATTTTTTTCTGTGTGTGGGTGTTAATCTATCTATTTAAGTATGTATTTAGAATTATATAAGTATGTTTATCAGCTTTCTGATTACTATAGTACAAGCTCTGCTTAGTTTGGAATCAGATGGTGTTGTGTGAATTGTCCAAAAATATTTATTTATTTCAATTTTAATGTTTTAAATTAACTTATATCATTTTCTTTCTCTTAAGTGTCCATCAATCCATTCATCAGTCTTTTAAAGTCCACTGTTGGACATAAGCCTCCCCACGCCGCTAATTTTCACCACCCTGTCCGGTTCTGCGCCCTCTTAATTATGCGGTTTCCCGCTATGTTCTTAAGGTCGTCAGTCCACCTGTTTGGAGGGCGGCCGGTGCTCCTTTTGCCGACCTTTCTTCTCTACCGGTTGCCAGACCTCCTAACTATGTGACCTGCCAATTGCTACTTGCAGATTTCGAGAGCTATGTCGGTAACCTTCGTTCGTCTACGGATTTTATCGTAACGGATTCTGTCGCGCAGAGAAATACCATGCATAGCCCTCTCCATTGCGACCTTTAGCCTTCGGAAAGGGCTTACTATAAAATACCATGTCTCAGCACCGTAGGTCATCACTTGCAACACACGCTCTTAAGTATATCGTAGTGTTATTTCTACATACCGTAGGTACTTAGATCTTATTTAAAACAAAAGCAATTTATACGAGTAGCTAGCTAGGATGTTAAGCTTATAGTAATATCATAAAATAAACTCTAAATAAACTGCTCACAGTAGGAAAGACATGCCGTGTGTCATGGGTACCATGGACACACAAACCCAGGCCGAGAACAGAAACTAAAACTCATCATTGTGGTTGAGTTGAAAGTTGTGGCCAAAGGGGGTCGTGTTCCGAAAGTATCATGGACGTCGACGACCGCCAGAAGTCACCGGACCCGCGCTCACATCGCCGCAAAAAGTGTGACGTAGTTTTTAAGTTATAATTATTATGTATGCTAGTCTGTAAGGTATTTATTGTATGGGCCTTGATGCCTGAAATAAAGGAATTATTATTATTATTATTATGTATCTCTCCTTATAGGTCACGGGTCGAAGATGTTATTTGACCCGGTCATTTGGAAGGCTTGCGTGGGGACATAGGTCCAACACGTAGAGGCCCCTTTGAGACACTTTAATGTTATTATGTGGTAACACGTAACGGATACCATCCTCGGCCGTATCATATAAAAGGTTATATTATGACCCGAAGATGGTCCCCGCCAGGTGCACAGGAACTATTGCTACAAAAGGGGATACTAATATTGGGTCTATGGGGATGAGCGAACGAGGGACTGGTAGATGGGCTATGGAGAACTATGGGACACCTGCCGTTCAGACTAATAAATAATCTAAAGTGAGGCAGGTGGTGACTCGCCACTCACTGAATGGGCCCCCAAAAAATGGCGTAAATGCCTGGGAAGCAACATTGGCGTGAGCAGCTAGGGGTGTCGAGAGGAGCGGCACCGATTTCACCATCGCGGGGGGATAAATCCAACCCGGAGCGGGTTTCCTCGCTATTACGCCAATTACTTAGTTACACTTCCACCCCCGAGCATATAGCTCTAACGGCTCCACTCTAGACGGCCAATTAAGGCAAGCCAGAGGTGGGGACCTGTTCCTCTGGGTTATCACTCCGCCTGCCGGAGACGAGGAACAGGGGGACTTCCCCGGGAGCAATCGGGTCCGTGGTGTCGTTACTCACCAACAGCTCGCCACAAGCCGCCCTGCGGGGTTATTATTATTATTATTATTGCAATCTCTGCTTCGCCGGGAATGGAACGCCCTATTGTGAGTCCAGCATGGTAACCGTTGCGCCACATGGGTCGTTAAACTAAGCAACTTTGGCACGAAGATCGAAAACAGCAGACGAAATTATACAACATAATAATATTTTCTTATTGAACGAATCGTGAGTGTACACTAACATTGTAGTTATATATTACACGACTTTACTCACGTAAATTTTTATCGGTATTGCCGACATGTTTCGGTCCTGACCGAGGACCTTCTTCAGGAGCTCCCGCCGGTCGCGGTGGCATCGCGGCGGAGACTGCGCGCTGCGGCTCGAGCGGCGCGGCTGGTGCGGCCGCTAGCGTGAGTGGTGGAGGGAACGCTTAGGCTGTTCTCAGACGCGGCAGTCTTCTTATTGTCTTGCGTGTCGTCATCATCGGCACTCGCGCACAGGTTCGGTGGTGCGCATACTATACTGACCGTGTCACTCTCCAGGGTGTCCGTTGCACAACAATGCGACGTAGTATTAAGAATTGGTCTCCAGGAAGGGGGAACAGTCCAACCACTATCACGGTTGAAGTTTGGACGACGACTTATCTCAATCGCTTCGCGAACTTTTCGTGGTACGAGATACTTTTCTCTCGCCAAAACCGCGACTTTGTCGAAGCGAATGAAATGGGTCGTGTCCTGCGAGTGGGCGTGTTCCGCGACTGCCGAACCCTTACTGTCCATATTCTTCAAGCTACGTATGTGCTCAGACACTCTGGTAGTGATATTGCGGCGGGTTTCACCAATATAACCCTTGCCACAGTCACATGGTATCAAGTATACGCCAGGTACATTGAGCGGGTCCTTGTCTTTTGGTGAACGTAGGAACTCCCTAATTTGTGTCGGAGAACGGAATATGGTCCTGATGTTATATTTGGACCGTAGTAGGTATCCAATTTTGTCCGTTACTCCTTTTATATACGGTAAGTAGGCTGGTATACGTTCCACGCTCACCAAATGTCGCTTCGAGGTTCCTCCCATCAGCCGCAGGCTTTGTCTCCATGAATAGCCATTACTTTCCAGTACGTGCCTCACGTGATTAAGTTCCGAGTTTACGTGCTGGAAGTCGCATAGATTCAAAGCCCGACCGATGAGAGTTCTGGGCACTGAAGAGAGGTGGGCCGGATGGTGGTGTGAGTCTGCCTGCAAGTACCGGTCGGTGTGCGTCGGTTTACGGTATACGGTGTGTGACACCTTTCCGTTTGGCTCGCGGCAGACTAGTACATCCAGGAATGGTAGTTTGCCTTCCTTCTCTTTTTCCACTGTAAACTGGATTTTAGGATGTACAGTGTTTAGGTGCTCCAGAAACTCAGGTAACCCATCCTTGGTTATTATCGCAAAGACATCGTCAACGTACCTCCACCAGTAACGCGGTCTAGTGGTGGCCGATTCCAACGCTCTGGCCTCAAACCACTCCATGAAAATGTTTGCCACAACCGGAGCGATGGGTGACCCCATGGCCACTCCGTCTACCTGAAGAAAGTATTCACGCCGCCAGACGAAATAACCAGTCCTCAAACATAGCTCCACCAATTCACTAGTTCCGGTAGGTACATCTGTGTTCTCTATCAACGTGGATATGATGTGGATGGTGTCATCTACCGGAGTGTTGGTGAACAGTGAAACTACGTCAAAACTGACCATTATTTCGTTGTCAAGCAGCTGTAAATCTCCCAATAGGCCGACGAAATGCCCCGAATCTCTCACATGGCTAGATGTTCTTCCCGTGAAAGGATGTAGCACGGTAGCCAGGTGTCTGGAGAGCTTATAAGTAGGTGAATCTATCTGACTCACGATGGGTCTCAAGGGCCAGTCCGGTTTGTGAGTTTTTGGCAAACCATAGATTCTTGGTGGAGTAGGGTTGTGAGGGCGCAGGCGGTTTACCAGGTCTTCGGGGAGGCACTCTTGCATCAGTTTGAGGAGCTTAGATGTCACCCTCGCCGTAGGGTTATAATCCACTTTTTTGTAGGTATTGGTATCATTGAGCAGTCTGGAGATTTTGTTTTCATAGGCTTTTGTATCCACTACAACTGTCGCATTACCCTTATCGGCCGGAAGAACTAGCAGATCCTCGTTTTTTCGCAAGTTACGGAGTGCTGTGATTTCTGGTGCACTAATGTTTCCTCTTGGTGGTTTTGACTTGCGCAAAAAAGTAGACACATCCTGCCTCAAACATTCTGCATCCCGGTGAGGAATTTTGTTCCTTACTATGGTGTTTTCTAAATTTGTAATAATTGTTTCCACCGGGATTTTTCGAGGTGCTGGAGCAAAATTTAGACCCCTTGACAGGACTTTTATCGTAGTGGCATCGAGAACTTGCGAAGATAAATTAATAACAGTCGTTTTTAACGCCTCGTCTGTACACGGCCTTATTTTTAGGACAAAACATCCAAGTAAGGCATACGAATAAATTTAATAACCTTAACAAAGTCGACGAAATAAACAAAAGTACCCTCACACATAAAAATAGTACAAAAATAAGGCCGTGTACAGACGAGGCGTTAAAAACGACTGTTATTAATTTATCTTCGCAAGTTCTCGATGCCACTACGATAAAAGTCCTGTCAAGGGGTCTAAATTTTGCTCCAGCACCTCGAAAAATCCCGGTGGAAACAATTATTACAAATTTAGAAAACACCATAGTAAGGAACAAAATTCCTCACCGGGATGCAGAATGTTTGAGGCAGGATGTGTCTACTTTTTTGCGCAAGTCAAAACCACCAAGAGGAAACATTAGTGCACCAGAAATCACAGCACTCCGTAACTTGCGAAAAAACGAGGATCTGCTAGTTCTTCCGGCCGATAAGGGTAATGCGACAGTTGTAGTGGATACAAAAGCCTATGAAAACAAAATCTCCAGACTGCTCAATGATACCAATACCTACAAAAAAGTGGATTATAACCCTACGGCGAGGGTGACATCTAAGCTCCTCAAACTGATGCAAGAGTGCCTCCCCGAAGACCTGGTAAACCGCCTGCGCCCTCACAACCCTACTCCACCAAGAATCTATGGTTTGCCAAAAACTCACAAACCGGACTGGCCCTTGAGACCCATCGTGAGTCAGATAGATTCACCTACTTATAAGCTCTCCAGACACCTGGCTACCGTGCTACATCCTTTCACGGGAAGAACATCTAGCCATGTGAGAGATTCGGGGCATTTCGTCGGCCTATTGGGAGATTTACAGCTGCTTGACAACGAAATAATGGTCAGTTTTGACGTAGTTTCACTGTTCACCAACACTCCGGTAGATGACACCATCCACATCATATCCACGTTGATAGAGAACACAGATGTACCTACCGGAACTAGTGAATTGGTGGAGCTATGTTTGAGGACTGGTTATTTCGTCTGGCGGCGTGAATACTTTCTTCAGGTAGACGGAGTGGCCATGGGGTCACCCATCGCTCCGGTTGTGGCAAACATTTTCATGGAGTGGTTTGAGGCCAGAGCGTTGGAATCGGCCACCACTAGACCGCGTTACTGGTGGAGGTACGTTGACGATGTCTTTGCGATAATAACCAAGGATGGGTTACCTGAGTTTCTGGAGCACCTAAACACTGTACATCCTAAAATCCAGTTTACAGTGGAAAAAGAGAAGGAAGGCAAACTACCATTCCTGGATGTACTAGTCTGCCGCGAGCCAAACGGAAAGGTGTCACACACCGTATACCGTAAACCGACGCACACCGACCGGTACTTGCAGGCAGACTCACACCACCATCCGGCCCACCTCTCTTCAGTGCCCAGAACTCTCATCGGTCGGGCTTTGAATCTATGCGACTTCCAGCACGTAAACTCGGAACTTAATCACGTGAGGCACGTACTGGAAAGTAATGGCTATTCATGGAGACAAAGCCTGCGGCTGATGGGAGGAACCTCGAAGCGACATTTGGTGAGCGTGGAACGTATACCAGCCTACTTACCGTATATAAAAGGAGTAACGGACAAAATTGGATACCTACTACGGTCCAAATATAACATCAGGACCATATTCCGTTCTCCGACACAAATTAGGGAGTTCCTACGTTCACCAAAAGACAAGGACCCGCTCAATGTACCTGGCGTATACTTGATACCATGTGACTGTGGCAAGGGTTATATTGGTGAAACCCGCCGCAATATCACTACCAGAGTGTCTGAGCACATACGTAGCTTGAAGAATATGGACAGTAAGGGTTCGGCAGTCGCGGAACACGCCCACTCGCAGGACACGACCCATTTCATTCGCTTCGACAAAGTCGCGGTTTTGGCGAGAGAAAAGTATCTCGTACCACGAAAAGTTCGCGAAGCGATTGAGATAAGTCGTCGTCCAAACTTCAACCGTGATAGTGGTTGGACTGTTCCCCCTTCCTGGAGACCAATTCTTAATACTACGTCGCATTGTTGTGCAACGGACACCCTGGAGAGTGACACGGTCAGTATAGTATGCGCACCACCGAACCTGTGC
The DNA here is from genome assembly GCA_911387765.1 of Pyrgus malvae. NCBI lineage: Eukaryota > Metazoa > Arthropoda > Insecta > Lepidoptera > Hesperiidae > Pyrgus > Pyrgus malvae. The sequence continues at coordinate 25,934,105 of OU426950.1, read as the reverse complement.
GCGAGTGCCGATGATGACGACACGCAAGACAATAAGAAGACTGCCGCGTCTGAGAACAGCCTAAGCGTTCCCTCCACCACTCACGCTAGCGGCCGCACCAGCCGCGCCGCTCGAGCCGCAGCGCGCAGTCTCCGCCGCGATGCCACCGCGACCGGCGGGAGCTCCTGAAGAAGGTCCTCGGTCAGGACCGAAACATGTCGGCAATACCGATAAAAATTTACGTGAGTAAAGTCGTGTAATATATAACTACAACATAATAATATGTCTGAACGATATGTGCGGTCCATACGTCTTCGTTTCAAGGCCATTCATTTGAACCGTAGGGGCAGCGCCGTCAAGCTACTAGATTAATGACGATCCGATTTTGTGATTACCTTACCTAGATACACTAGTTAATGTGTACTTGGATAGAAAGATTTATTAACGTTAATAGAATTAGCAGAATTTGATAGGATTGTATGAAGTTTTTTTTTTGCGTAGCATTACATAACTTGAAAATTCAGTCTCCGCTCAGGATGTGGGTCGTTAGAAACGGACATTTTATTTAAATCTCTGAGAGAGTGCAGAACCATTGGGACTCTTCTACGAATTTCAGGACTCCACAGACACACAGGAATTTATAATCACACAGGAATAGCTGCGTGAGAGGAACGATCGTTTGCTATTATAAGTTAAGATTCTGAAGGAGGTAATTTTAACGGTTCGACGAGGGAAGTACCACAGCTGCTGTCAGTTCTGCCGTGAAGTAATTGTTTTGTTTTTCGGTAAAAGGTGCAGCTTTCGGTCAGACTAACCTAACTAATCGATCGAAAAAATGCTATGTACTGCTGTAAAAATCGCATAGATTATTTACTAATAGTTTTTGAATGAGAGTGGCAAAAATTGAGTAAATGACTCAATTTTTGCCACTCTCATTCAAAAACTATTAGTAAAAAAATATTGACCTTAGTCAGTTTTGAGAGAAAATAGGCCAGAAATTGCATTTGATTTCGGCAAGTTGGAATAATCTTTCATAAAATTTATGGGACATAAATATACTTCAGTTCATAATCAATCCGTTTCCTAAAAAAGCCAAATTATTAAAGAAAATTTGGCATTAAAAAACCAAATTATTAAAGAAAATTTGGCATTAAAAATCTTTTAAATTAACCTAAAACTTGCGAATCAGCGAAATCGGCAAAATTTCGTATACGGCCTCTTAATATTAAAATTAATTGCAACTTTGTTTCCTTAACAATTTATCAAAACCGGATTATTTTATAAAGCTGGTTACTCTTTGATTTAATAAATTATAATTGTAGGAGACAAGGGTTGTTAATCCTGGTCGGCTTTAACCCATTTGGACCCAAATGTAATCAACTAGTGCAAATTACAAAAAATCTTTATTTACTGATTAAAACACATATTCTTATAAATAAAAAATAAATTAATTGAAAGTATATATATTTCTTCATAGAAAAAAACAGGCGTTCTCAAATGGGGACGATGGGTTCATATGGAGTGGAAATCTTTGAAGCATTGTTTTCAATATACAATGTTTTTATACACGTATTACATTGTCAACGTGTTTAATTGTGGACACACGGCACATCGCAATTGTTTGGGAAGATTAAAAGTGGCCAATTCCAGCATGCTGCAAGCTTGGCTCCACAGAGGCTGGTTAGTAGTCGCAAAGTTTGACTCCCGAAATGTCTCAAATAATGACAAGCAATATAGCGACGAAACTGAAGCTGATCTAGTTTGGTATAATTTTCTAGAAGGCGTAGGCGCCATGCATTTGCAACTGCAAGGTCCAACATGTATGTAAAAAGTACCCACTACCATTTTTCCACCGTATAGCAGTGCCATACGTAAATTGACTGATCTCCTTGATCTACACCGCCCATTCCCTTGTAAACTTATAGTATACTTATACATATACCCTTGAAATACATGCGGGATATCAACGTCCGCTTCTTTTCTTCTCCACAGTGCTTCAACGTTTTACTTTTACTAGAGGTAGGACGTTGTCATAGTTTGACCCCATTGTGATTATTATCCAGTCAACGAATGAAAAGAACTTGATTCGTTGAAACGGTAGTCAAACTCAGCACGAACCTTCTTCTCAAATTGTTTTACAGCAGTTAGTGATTGGACACTTTTTGGTTCTACCTTCTGCAACCCCTCCGCCAATTGTTCGTAGGTTGGCTTGGTCTTACACCACCAGGGTGCCTGTATATTTTGTGGTGGTTTGGGTGCAGTTTTATGTCTCGTATTTTCAGCGAGCGTTTCATTATCGCTGCTATCTCATTCCTCTTCATCTCTTACTGTGAACACTTCGATTGTACCTGGTGTGTCGCGCAGAATGTTGTTACTGTTTATTTTATCCTCATCTCCTTCATCTTCGTCGGTAAGCACAGTTGGTTCTGGAGCTAAAGTAACTAATTGTAGCTCTGCATCATCATCTTCTTCAAGAATCACAGCATTGTGTGTTTTTTAAAGTCCGTGGTACTCGTTGAGACTGCAGAATGTTCGTATAAACATCGTTTATCAAATAATTACCAAATGACAAAACCACGAAAAAATACCTCTGATGTGCCCATCGTCCCCAATTGGGGACACTGTTATAAAATTACTCTCTCTATAATCAGTATTGATCAAATAGTCATAATTTAATTTTACTTAATACTATGTATTACCTTTATGTAATTTATGTAAAAAAGACAACAATCCTAGACGTAAAAGTCAAAAATAAAAATTACTTAATGTAAGCAATCTCTGACGCTTGAATATGCTCCAATAAATGCACAGTAATATCACTTTAAACTACTTATTTTTCACGTCCTGGTATAAATACACGTTAAATGCTTCTTAACCTTTAAGTATTCACAGTACAAAAAAGTAAAATCTAAAACATTAATAAATTGAGGGTATTTGTTAAGACGTCCTCGTTTGAGCACGGCGGGGCTAAATGGGTTAATCACCAAGCCCTTCTTTAATCCCAGGCTCCAATTAAAGTGTTAAATTAAAATATAACTCTTAATTTGTAAACAATCATACCCTAAAGTTCTCAAAAATAGATATTTAATTAAAAATAAAAATATGGACTTGGATAATTATTTTAATAATAATAAATAAAAATAACGCTTCACACTCATAGCCCATACCATACAAAAAGACAGACACACAAACACCCAGACCGAGTACAGAAATTTAAACTCATTCAAATTTCTGTTTCACCGGGAATAGAACCCGGGCCCCGTCGATTCGCAGTTCGGCCTGGTAACCATAGCGCCACGCAGGTCATCAAATTCTTTTAAAATGAATATTGTTTTACAAACTTTGATGGCGATATTTATTTGGTTCGAAAAAGTTCAATACAGAGGTATTTACAAAAACCTTGGCATGGCAGGACCATGTGTCCAATACTGAAGCTCTGCGGCGGTGTGGGATGTATGGTATGGAGGCTTTACTAATGCAACGCCAACTTAGATGGTGTGAACATGTCCTTTGTATGGTAGATCACCGTCTACCTAAGCTGTCTTTTACTCTGAGATGGCTGAGGGCAAACGGAAACATGGCGGACAATATCTGCGTTACAAGGACGTGCTGAGAAGACACTTAAATGCAAGTGCTATCGACCACACTTGTTGGGAGGAGCATGCAGTACATAGGACGTCCTGGCGCTCTACCATTCATAACAAGGTAAAAGCCTTCGAAGAAGACAGACTGCTATCGCTTGACGAAAAATGCCTACTTATTAAAAAGAGACCCAAGCCCTCCTACAACTATACATACAACTCGAGTGGTCAACTATGCTGTCATACCTGTAACCGAATACTTAAAACTAAGTTTGGTTTAGCCAGTTATATAAGAGCTCACTCTCGTAAATAGCTAAAATAGGGTCGCCATCATCGAAACCGATATACCATATATATAGAGGACTATAATAATATATTATATAGGTACTTACAAGAAGATATAGGCACAAAAGCGCTCTTTATATTGTGATATAGGCTATCATCCACTTTAGCCATGTTTTGTTCACGATATTCAATGAAAAGCTTTTTACGTATCCTCAATATTAAGAAAAGAAAAAAAGAAAATTCTTTGCCCACTGCATTTAATGACTAATGTAGAGACGTTTTATCTTATTTTTAAAAGCTATAGCGGAACTAAATGCCGCCAAAAGGCATAATGTTCAACACTTAAGTATATATGTGGTAGAATTATGAACGTGGTTCAAGTAGGTACTGCAATTCACTATAGAAAGGTAAACGTCCACAATGACGTCCGCGTACTAGAACTCGTCATTCCAGAGAAAAAGGCCCAAAAGATAATACTTTTTCTACTCGTATAAATGACAAGAACTAGGACACTGGTCAAAACTGATGACAATACGGACGTTTCCCTTACCACAGTTCAAAGTTTCAATGGATTTAAGTTATCTAATCGGACGTTAATAGCTTGGGTTGCTGTGGCGGATGGTTGCTAATTAGATTAGTTTGGAAAGTTCCGGTCGGAAAGGATCCGCTGACCAAGATATTCAATTGTGGTTAGAAATTGGTATTGAATATACATAATGGGAAATTTACTGAGTACATTTTCTTATTTATTTATTTATTCATTCAAAACATGTAATACAGGTTACCCTAAAACATTACATGAATCTGCTTAAATAGTATTTCATTACAAGTGCGGAAAGGCTGTCATTGCAAGGAGTTCCGACAAATGTTTACCCGAGCCGAGGCGCAGCCGAAGCCCATACAGCCAATTCTTCAGTAGATTTTTTTTATTGATATGAAATGAAAATGTTAATGAGATGAAATGAAATGAAACCTAACCTAACTCATTGAATCAAATCATTAAATCTGATATTGAAACAAATTAGTAGCTTCTTTTTAGAAATATTTGAATGAATCATATAAACTTCTAAAACGAATTCGTGGTTGGTTTTTTTTAATAGACATTATTTTGACAGTTGGGAAAGAGAACGCATGAGTTCGGAAAAGGTAAAGAAAAAGCATGAGTGTGTAATAGCCCAGTTCCCGAACGCTATACATCCCTGCAATACGCCACTTTTTGAGCATCTGTATTAAAAAATAATTTACAAGCTAACGTAAATTTTCTTACACTATCGTAAAAGAGCTCTGGCATCTGAGTGAGCATGCGGTTAATCAGTGCGGGGGCAGCGCAGTGCGGCGCCGCGGCCGTGCGGCGCGAGCGCTGCGCGGGCTCGGCCAGCAGCCGGCCGGGCCGCCTTCCGCCGTAATCTCCGCGCATGTGTGTCTTCGGGACCTTTAAACCACAATCAGCTAGAGCCGTAGGATAATCGATTTTGCCATTGTACATTCAATAAAAGTGAAGCATAAGAAATAATTTTCGTCTTAATGCAAAGGTGACTAGACCTACCATTCCCGTAACATATAGTGAAGGATATATCCTTCACTATATGTATGTAAGAAGGTTTGGCTTACCTTATTACCCTTTCCTTGAGTAAATCAAACCACTTTCAAGATAATAATCACTGTATTTTATAGTATATCACTACACAACATTAGAACATGTGTGACTCATACTAACTCGTTATATAACTGTGAAAAACAACTGCACTTACCCAGTCTAATCTTATGACACAGAAACAATAACCTCAACCACTTACTTGATACAGTTACTGAACTACACTTAACTCACTTATAATGACAACACAGTTATAAATCAATACTTATTTGAACAGAGCTTTAGCGTACTTATTTTACTACCTAATTCCTTGATTTTTTTTTAATTCTTTGAATTATCTCCATCATGAGAGAATAATCTCATGTGGATCGAAAACGATTGCGTCGTATTCTAATTTGCTGCGTACAAAGGCCTTGTACAGAATAACAGCTACGTTAGTATCTCCATATGATCTGACTGCATCCCTTTTTGAGTACCACTCTTGGGCATGTGTTTTCTCCTCATTATAGGGGAGGTCTGGAGCTTACTGCACCACGCTGCTCCAATGTGGGTGGGTGTTGATGCAAGTAGGTAAGTAACCAACCCGCTGTTGAATGTTTTCAAACCACCCATAAGGCATCCGACAAAGTTCAAGGAATGTTATCTATCGATAACAATTAGGAGTAGCGGCTTAACGTGCCCTCCGAAGCACGGATCGCGCATCAATTTTTTGCCACTAACAATCTGAAAGTCGACCGCACCCGTTTTGCTTAGCTGAGTAGATCGCTTGCATTTTACATCAACCGCCGGGCTATGCGAGCCAAGTTATTTACATAACATTATATAAGCTTTATTTACTTGTTTATTTATTGGAACTTACAACTAACGTATATTGTATATATAGAACGCAAGGGATCTATGCAACTAAGCCAAAACTGGCGCGGTCGGGTGTGAGATGGGTGACCGCTAATGGCAAAAAATTTCACGCGCGTTTCCGTGCTTCGGAGGGCACGTTAAGCCGTCGGTCCTGGTTGTTGTCGATAGATAACAGTCGTTAAACCTAGTCGGAGGCCTTATAGGCGGTTTGAAAATATCCGACAGCGGTTTGGCCAATAAACCGCATCTCCACCAACCCGCATTGGAGCAGCGTGGTGGAGTAAGCTCCAGGCCTCCCCAATAATGGGGAGAGACCTATGCCCAGCAGCGGGATGCAAAAAGGGTTGCAGTCACAACTAATGTTTTATTTTCCAGACCAGTGTGTTAATGTAGTCAAAACTGGGTTAACTAAACATAATCAATACAATTACATATAAACACTAAGTTCTCAGTATCACATAAATTTCAATATAAAAGCTGACGATATAATTAATTATCAATTTATCTAGTTTAATTTAAATGCATATAGCGGTATATAAAGGCAAAAAAGTAAATAAAAGCATAGATAGTCGCCTTAACAAACTTCAGGTAAAAAGGTCCTGTAAGTTCTTGCCTTCAAACTTAAACTTTTGTTTTAAAACAAATGTTAAGGAAAAACAATCTCAACAATGTTCCTTAGCAAACAGGAAACAAGATAAGATTAAGAAGTTCAAGATTTCAAGTTCAGTTTTTAAAGTTACTTTTATGGTCGAAAAAGAAGTTTTTTTTCCTGGCTGTAAACATTTTCGTTTTACTGCTTAGCACGGATATTTACCTATAACTATATCTTAAACTCTAGCAGAAATAAAATGCAAAAAAACTATAAAAAAATTGAAATTTTAGCGAAAATCGGTATGATTTCTTTTTTTTCTGAAGACTTTCCTGGCAATGTTAAATTGTTAATTATATAGTAGACAAAAGAGTTTAAGTTCTAAAGAATGTTTTATTAAGATTGAACGTAATCACCATTTATTATAAGGCAAAGAGCAGCGATGACCAAGTGGTAAGGACCGCGGTCTCCAACGCAGGAGATGTCGGGTTCAAATCCTCAGCGCGCACATCTGACAAAAGAATTTGTAATGTGCTTATTTCATCACTGCTCCACGGCGATAGAAAATATTGTGATATTTAATTAATTACGATATTTTCCATCGCCGTGAATGCCTGAGAGAAAGTCATAATTTCTCAAAGGTACATATGATGTCCACTAATCTGCACCAGCGTGGTCTTCTGTCTCTCCCTTGGTAGAGGAGATATGTGTCCACTAGCGGCACAAAATAGGTTGTAAAAAAAACAAAGCTAGCCTCCCACTAGAACCTAAACTTTTCACAACCGTTTTCGTATGCTATTAGAGCTTATTCTACCAGGAAGCTCCCACTTGCGGTTATTTGGAACTCTGTGGATGCTCCAAAGCAGGTTGATTGAGAACTTAGTACATTATTCTAATGTAAATACTAGGTGTACCAGAAACTTTTTTCCGGATTTTTTAATGAAGAGTCACATAATTTAAAAAAATGTATAAATGGTATTTATTCAAAGTATTATACCATTTGATTCTACACATTTTGTCTATCTTTCTGGCAAATTATGAATGCCATCCCAAAAGAACTGCTTGTCCTTTGAGCGGAACTATTCAACGACCCATTTTTTGACTTCTTCGAAATTTGCAAATTGCTGCGCAGCCAGTACTTGCCCCATTGACTCAAAAAAGTCATAGGCGGACGGAGACAGGTCCGTAGAGTACGGCGGGTGTAATATTAATGTGATAATACGTCCCATCCGGCATCCGTCCGATTTTAATACGTCTTTCACCGGTTTTGCTGTGTGTGATGGTGCATTATCCTGTAACAAAATCACTTTACCGTGTCTTCGGGCCCATTCTGGCCGTTTTTCAATCAATGCATAATTGAAATTGATTATTTGTTGTTTGTAGCTATCAGTATTTACTGTTTCACCAGGTTTTAGAAGTTCGTAATACAGCACACCACCCTGGTCCCACCAAACACAGAGCATTGTCTTTTATCCGAAGCGATCCAGCCTCGGAGTTGATGGGCCAGGTTGGCCAGGCGATAACCACGATTTTTTACGTTTTGGATTTTCGAAACCACGTCTCACACGTTTTTACGCTTGGAGCATGCTCTCCATAAGAGTTTCTACCAGCAAACGATGACTTTCAATGGCCTTTTTCTTTTGATGAAATAAGTAAAGCAATGCATACCGCAAGTGCTTTTTGTCAGGTACGATATTCGACATGTTCACAAAGCTACAAAACTATGAGACTATTATTTAGTCAGAATGAAAATGAGTAGTTTTTGAAGGTTAATGACAGTAGAATAAAATGCCATATATGCCAAATTATTTTATTCCATACTGATGGCTAGCGGCATCTGTCAGAAAAACCAGTAAAAACTTTCCGGTACACCTATATAAATCGCTTTTATTTTAATGTTGGTTTGGTTGTTTATTTTAATATTTAGTTTAATGTTGGTTAATCAGGAATGTCTACATGGTTTTTTCACAGCATTTAAGACTATGTACAAATGTATTTATTTGCAAGTGTGATGTCATGAGCCAAATAGCAGCATTAAATAACATGCTATCTGCAGGAATAGGCATGATGACAGATTTTTAAATACCTTTCCTTATTGTAGGTACACGTCTCCTAGTTGCGAAATAAAGTTTATTTCAGCAATAAACTTAAGTTTTAACGTAAATTAATGTATTTTCTGCTATGTAACTTGAATTAAGCGCAAAAACGCTCGTAGGTGTCATGGCGTCGGCTTGCTCGTCAAACTTCAAGCAACACGATGACTTTTCCTTAGGCGTGACGTCATTCCTTTTGTTTGGCGTTTCAGATAACATGGCCGATTGCTGTATTTAATACTTTAATTTTATTAAAAATCTTATTAATCTTAATGTTTATATTAAAACGGGATCATATTTTAGAACTTTTTTAGCATATATTTTTCTGTAAAACCATTTATTCTCTGATTCTTTAATAGTGTCATCATGCCCATTGTGGGGAGATAGCATCCCGTACGCTGCCTAATTACACCCTATGTGCGTTTCATTATATTATGTACCCAGAGTTTTTCTCCTCTGGCTCTTTTCTCTCGGCTCAACTCATCGCCCATAAAAGCACCTACAGCCGATGACCGTGAAAAGATTGATGTCGTTAATAAAAGTACATGCACGACCGAGCGTTGCTCGGATAAAAACAATTTATTTTCTTAGTTTTATTTCAAACGAAACACGCATTTGCTTAGTGTTACTTAACAACACCATCTGAAATAGTTGCCAATAAAAAATATTTCCGCAAAAAATAAAAAGAAACGCAATATGGTTGTGATTGAGGTTTAAGGTCTCTAGTTCCGCAGACAGCCCACGTAACCATTCGGCCAAGGAAGCTTTAGTTCAATAAACGAAATTTTTATAGAGCTCTTTCAAATCGATAATGTCATTTCTTTGAACATCGGATTGGCGGATGGACTTTGACGGCGTTCTACGCCACAATATTATTAATACTCTCCTTTATATATATAGATGAACATGAGACGTAACATAATAATGCTTCGAAACCATTATCTTATGCCACTATTATATCTACCACTTCTTTTCCAAAACAAGGTTTTCTATATCGTAATGCCTACCCATGATCCATAAAAACCGTCCCCCTAAAATATTTTCGTCACAAAATAGTAAGTTTAATACTTCACTTAACAATTTCTGCCTATACTTATTTTCCTTCAATGAATTCTTAAGATGAACTTGAGCATTTTAATAAACGTCGCGAATATTTAATCATCTTCGTTGTGGTTTCCTTATCTGTATAATACAACGTTACGCAAATAAGAATTCAACGTACTGAGAACGATATTAATATTGTAAATGTAAATGCATCGTAAAACATAAACCAACTAACAAACATTAGAGTTAACTAAGGCGTTATAAGGCTCGGCGAGCAGCGATGGCCGAGTGGTAAAAAAACTGCGGTCTTCCGCATCCATCATCATCACTTCACCATCATCCTCGGGTTCAAATCCTCGGCGCGTATTTTTTTTATACCTGACAAAGAAATTTGTAATGTGCGCATTTATAGCTGCTCCACGGTGACGAAAAATATCGTGCAATCGTGATATTTAATTGATTACGATGTTCCCCATCGCCGTGTATGCCTGAGAGAAATTCATAATTTCTCGAAAGTATGACGCCCACCAATCCGAAATTGGCCAGCGTGGTGGCCTAAATTCCTCTCATTTGTGAGGAGACCTGTGCCCAGCAGTGAGACATAAAAAAGGTTGAAAAAAAGCCGTTACAAAACTTTGTTATGTTGAACCCGTGCTCATATTTTCAAACGTTTTATCCCCGTTTACAAATATCAGTATAAAATCAAGATGGAAATTTTTTGCATTATATTTTGCTGGTAGTAAACATTCCGATGTTTAATTTTACTGTTTGCACCGGGGTGCAATAGTTATATTTAAACTGTACGGAGTTAAGAGGAATCGCGGCTTCAGCCGAATTAGAATAGGTATTTTGGAGTAACTATTGCTATCGCGCTGCGCCCTGCGCTATCAGCCGCGTGCGATAGGGACAGATGCAGCTCTGACCGATTATATCGTAACTACAAACTTTCTGACTAAATCAAGGTTTCGTATTCTACTGTTTCCTCCTTCAAAATTGAGTTTATTAATTTAATTTCTTTCACAAATATCAAGAAATAGAATAAGTCTATGTTTTTATGTGGTTGTAAAAACCTTTCAAATTGGTTTTGTAATTGTTGGAATAGGGCTGTATAAAAGAGGCATTTTCTACGATTTTTGAAGAGTCATATTTTCTATTAGTTGATGGAAAGAAACAAAACATAGGGGCATAGCTTTAGCAGATCATTCCGCTAGAAGCATTATCCAGGGAAAATAGGATGGCAAATATAATAACTTTAATATTTATATGTATTGTAGATTGATTTTGTTAGGAAGGAAAAGTTTTACCGTTTTTATCTCCAACAAGATAAATTAACTCAAGCTCTAAACAAAGGAAATATTGTAGGCGAACATCTTTTGTTGTTCTAAATAGATGTGATTAATTCAGCGTTCTTATCAAAGGCGTTGGTGTTTCAAATTATTTTTTTTAGGTTTCATACCTTCATTCTTATTGCTATGCATATAAACAAATTATTATAAAACTTAATGAGAGGCCAGTCTTAGTTGCGAGTCGGAGTGGTTTTTACTACTTAAAACATACTATATTTTTATTGGTATCGGGAGTGGCTAATGTATTAGATTATTAATGAAATGATCAGCTGTTATATTGTGCAATGAAACTTATGGAAATACTGTAATTTAACTGCAAAATCTTGTGTTAAATCAGGTAAATCAGCGAAATCGGCGAAATTTCGTATACGGCCTCTTAACTTGCTAATCAGCTTATCTCTATCAATGGCTTTGCAAGCGGAACAAAATTAGACATTCAAATCTCTCTCTATCTCCCACTGGCATTTTTAAACTCATGGAGGCTGTTTAGTGTATCAAATTATATTATCTATACTTAACTTTACTTAAGTAATAATATTATAAAGAAGAGAGATTTGCTTAATTGTTTGTTTACATTAAATAGGCTCTAAAACTACTGGACCGATTTGAAAAAAGATAACCTTCAATTCTTAAGGCATCTTTCACCCCCTTCAAGTAAAGTGACAAGTACGCTAATTTTCGGTTAAAGTCAACCGTAACTTCAATTATTATTTCAATTACACGATGTTCGCGTAGCACTAATCATATGATAAACTGACCCGTACTCATAGCTTTTACTTGCCCATTAACTTTACTTGGGACGTAACTATTCAAACCTTACTAGGAGATGGTGAACGAAGCCCTTAGAATCCTACATTATACCTAATGAATATATATAAATATTTTCAAAAATACGTTACAGAAATCACAATAGAACAAAGTGATGTAGGTACTATAGTTTTATAGATGACATTATATCGATAGTTATGTTACAATAAAATATATTATGAAACTTTTCCAAGCGTAAATGATTTCGTGGTAGGTGGGCGCAGTATCAGACTACGAAGTGCTTCAGAAGGATCATTGAACCGACGGTGTCTCGATACACAGTGAGCATTAGTGGGCGGCTTGTGCCCATCTTGGTTTATTTTTACTTCTCTGTAAATAATAGGTATATTGATGGGTAAGTGACAAGATAATATATGCGTAGGTATACTTGAGGCTTCGCTCAGTGGTCTTATTTTATGTTTAAATTTAGATTATACTTGAGCAGTCATAAGCAATATTAAGCAATATCCTCATTATAAAATCAATAAATCAAAATTTTTGTTGCAAAAAAAATTTATTTTAATATTAAAAAAGGCCTCGTCGAAGTGAAAATACATTTTCATCTCACAAACATTTTCTCTTAACCATAGAAAGTAAATAATTCGTAGCTTTGAGGCCCGGGCGAGCGTTACGCGGACTGCTCCTGGCGGACGTTCCTAGAATATTAACTCGCAGTGGAATAAAAATGGCGGCTTTAACCCCTCTCGGGTCAGATGACATTGGAATTTGACGAAAGTAATATGACGTCTTTATCCGGGTCCGCTTTCGCAACAAATAGCAGTCGGTATACAGTTCATTCAATTTAGTGTCTCGCAAAAGTATTAAAATTATTTATTGATTGGAGATCGTAAATTTTTATCATCATCATCCAAATAGAAAAAGGAATATTTATTTATTACTATACTAACTGCGAAACCCGGCGTTGCTCGGGTTAAAATACGTCGCATGTTTAATCTTAACTTTAAAGAGATTTACCTTTTATAATCATGTTTTCTAATAGCCATCTTATAGCCTGAAAGAATACTACTGTCAGTCCACCTAAACGTATAAATTAATGAAAGAATTTGCTCTCAGCTCCTAACCGTTGAGGAGTTGTACCTTCAATCATCAGCTCAGCAACATGATATGATGATATTTATACATAAATGCCTGTTTTGCTTTAGTAAACATATGAAAATCAATTATTGTGCTATAAAATTTGTATGTTCCCTTCGATTTCTCTGGGATCCCATCATCAGATTTTGACTTGGTGACAGCTGGACCATCTCAGGAATGTAAGATTTCGAACAAAACCTCATTTATTGAAAGAATTTGCTCTCAACTCCTAACCATCGCATTACCTTCCATCATCGGGGGAACTCCACCCACCGCGATCAAACTCCCTTACTATCATCTACGTACTAAGGGGTATTTACCACCCCAACGGGAAGTTGATTGGAGTTAGTGATAATAGAGAAAACCGTGTCTTTACGTACAAAGAAAACCCTTTACTTTATATATATATATATTAAGATTACTTGTAAAGTTTTGACAGGATTATGCTACTTCAAATGATATTTTTTCCATGGTCAAATAGCAAATGTTTTCGAGAGCAATAATAAAGACTCTATAATCTATTTCGTAATGAAAGAAATCCCGATTCCTTCTTTAAAGTAACACGAAAATACGTCCTCGATGAAGTTACAGTACATATTCATCTTGCAAACATATTTTCTCCATAAGCATAGATACTAAATAATTCGAAGCTACGAGGAGCGGCATGCGATGCTTGGATTGCTCTTGGCGGACGTTCGTGGAATATTAACACACAATGGAATAAAAATGACGGCTTCAACTCATCTCGGCTCAGGTTACACTGGGATTTGACGTTGCTAATTTAACGCCTTTATCCGGGTCGGTTTCGCGACAAATTGCAGTCGGTATAAAGTGAGAATGGCATAAGGGGTTCCGTTGACATGTTTTGCATAATTACCATACCCTATACGGATAACAATTTAAAAGACTTGCTATGCTTTTTTTAGCTGACCACCCGTGTTGCGCAATGGTTATTCGACTACCGATCAAAGGGTCCTGGATTCGATTCCCGGCGAGGCACATATAATTAGTTTAAATTGCCGTTCTGTCTGGGTATTTGTGTTTCCGTCTTTTTGTGTGTCATGGTACCCAGTACACAAAGAATCCTACTATGATGCTTTAATGTGTAGCGTTATAAGTGTGTAGATTGTAGTAAGATTTAGTTACATAAATAATAACAAACACACATACGAATATAGGCTATGTGATTTTATGTGGTCGCTTAAGCAAGTATGAGGCTTACCTTTTTTGTATCAGGGGGGGGACCTTCAAAAGGTACCCAGCACCTTGGGAGAGGATACAGGGGTATACATATGTGGGATTTAACACACGCGTGGCGCACAGTATGAGTCAATATCCGGCGAGCAGGTGACCTTCTGATACTTACGGCGGCATGCGGCCACGCACACACCTCCATCCCTCCCGGAAATGCTGGCTGGAGTGAATCCACTCTCACCGCCCGAAGCTGGAAGCCCCCTTTTAGTTGCCTCTTACGATCAGGCATTTTAGGCAGGCAATACCGTAGCCCTATTCTTAATCAATTCTTAATAAATTTGCTTTGCTTCTCCCATTTTCGAGTATGTCTGTACATGTTCATGGCCATGCGCATGGCCCGGCGGTGAGCGTAGAACGCAAACGATCTATGCAACTAAGCCAAACGGGCGCGGTCGGGTGTGAGATGGGTGACCGCTAGTGGCAAAAAAAACATGCGCACTTCCGTGCTTCTCAAGGCACGTTAAGCCGTCGGTCCCGGTTGTTGTCGATAGGTAACAGTCGTTAAACCTTGTCGCAGGCCTTATGGGCGGTTTGAAAACATCCGACAGCGGGTTAGCCACTAACCTGCATCTCCACCATCCCGCATTAGAGCAGCGTGATGGAGTAAGCCCCAGACCTCCCCAATAATGGGGAGAGACCGTGCCCATCAGTGGGACGCAAAGAGGGTTGCAGCCATGTACATGCTTGTTGTGTACATACCATCTTTATGGATTTAAAATATACGAATAACACATGAATATATTTCATCATATTTATATATATAAAAGAGGATGTTTGTATATATGACATCGCAAAAATCAGAAACTATTCGACCGATTATTATGAAAATTGGTATGTATATGTATTTTTTCACGGAGAAGGTTTATATGCTATCCATTATTATTATTATTTAATATTTAAACGCGATACGGAGTTCGCGGGGTCAGCTAGTATTATATATAATACATATCATATTTCATGATATCATGAAAGCTCATCATGCCTTTGAGAAATAATAAGTTTCTCTCAGGCATATACGGTGATGGAAAACATAGTAAATACTGAAATATCAAACTATTTTCTATAACATATCATAAAGATGCCTAATTGATAATATTATTATACATACATATATTTAAAAACCTCGTTTCTTAGAAGGAAGAATAAAGCTTTTAAAAACTCAGATAAGAAAATAAAATCAACGTTATAGTGAATTCAATGAAGTACTGATATCAAATTTACATTAATTTTGTGAGTTTTTACCTGTTTTAATCCAAGAGCAAACTAAACTCCGGCCAAACACTTATTAAGTTTATATCTACCAATATAACTATGTAAGGTATGCCATATAAATAAGTGCATATAGGTAAGTACGATTGGCGGCCTGGGGTAGCGAGGCATGCGAGGGAGCTTACATTTTGATGTATTGACAAAGGGCGCAGTCCCTGTGTCAGCAATTTGCCAGCGTCCATCATTCATTGAGAGTCGCACTGACGACTATTCCCTGTGTGAGTTTCAAAATGTTTTTATTTTAACAAAAAAAATACCATAAGTATCAAGTATTGGTACCAAATCTTTGCGCATTTTATTTAAAACTCATGACGGACTAAAACTCGGCAGAACGCTTCATCTAACAGGGAACTATGCAAGGTATGCTCAATGTTCATATAACTCAATAAATACAGCAGAAAGCGTACATTTGTCACTGTAGCCCACAGTCGGCACGCAAAATACAAATCATCGTTTGTGGCGGCCTGGGGTAGTCTGAGGTTTCTGGGGAGATTTCATTTTGATGCATTGGCTCAGCCCTTATGTCAGCATTTTGCGAATGCCCATCATTCATTGCGAGCCGCGGAAATAACTTTATAAAAAATTATTCTGACTATAACATGATTTAAAATACGTACTAATAATTCAACGTACTACACGTTGAATGTAGGTAACAAAGTATGTATAGTGTGTTTGTATGATCGTACTATACATTGTTTACGAGAAGGGTCTGCTTTTTTATTGAAAAATAATATCTACGAAACTGCGGCTCTATATAATAATAAAGTAAGATTAAGATAGCATATATCTTAAGTCGTTTATGGAGAGAAGACACGAGACCTTACATTTAATACCTTAGGCATTACATTGTATTGGTGGCAGTCATGTCAGAGTAGACGAAAATATAAAATAATTTTACTGAGAGCTTTGCTAAAGAACCGCTCAGTGAATAGAATGGCTGCAACCCTTTTTGCGTCCCACTGTTGGGCACGGGTCTCTCCCCATTATTGGGGAGGCCTGGAGCTTACTCCACCACGCTGCTCCAATGCGGGTTGGTGGAGATGCGGGTTAGTGGCCAACCCGCTGTCGGATGTTTTCAAACCGCCCCTAAGGCCTCCGACAAGGTTTAACGACTGTTATCTATCGACAACAACCGGGACCGACGGCTTAACGTGCCCTCCGAAGCACGGAAACGCGCATGAAATTTTTTGCCACTAGCGGTCACCCATCTCACACCCGACCGCGCCCGTTTTGCTTAGTTGCATAGATCGTTAGCGTTCTACGCTAACCGCCGGGCCATGCGCGCTTCAGTGAATAGAATAATATCACTATATTTAATTTCATTTCACCGAAACGAAATAAAATTTTAATGTAGAAATAGGCAGGTAGGTATGTATAGAAATTTCTGCGGGAGATGATTTACTTGTTTTCATTTAGTTGAAAAGTAATTTTCTATGTACACAAATTTTACGTCAAACTGGAGTACAGTTTTGTGTAGATCCTCACCGGCTCTGTACGTAATGCTGAATAAGTGTATTGAGCGTTTAAATTGGCGTGACATTAAGGCTGGTGGCCATTTTCTCTTCGAAAGGTATTCGCCCGTATCTGCATTTGTCTTCGTAGAAGATCTTTATAATTCAGTAAGTTTAGAACAGAACATTAGACTTTAGCTTTGATAGCATATTTATGGAAGTTGTAAATGTAAGATTATCTGTAGTTTTGTTATCATTAGTTTATATGACTTCCACGTACTTTTTATCTCGAAAGACAGAGTTAGGCCAAATTCCACCATGCTGGCAAAGTCCGGATTGTCTGGCATTATATCTTCCAGAAATTATGAGTTTCTCTCTGGCATGCACGATGAAAAATGCCAATTAATTAAATATCACAATATTTTTCCTCACCGCGAAGCAGCGACTTAATACACACTTAATTGTGTCAAAGATGCGGTTTGTACTCGGTGTCTTCGTGTCGGAGACCGCGCGATGTACTGCGGACGGACGGACAGCGGAGGCTTCGTAATAGGGTTCCGATGTCACTCTTCGGGTACGGAACTCTGACAATGCCGCTATAAAGGTATCCTTAGCCAGATCAGATTAAGCGGCTAAAAAGGCGCTTCCGGGGGTTGCGGATAGCTAGAATGGGAACTCGAACCGTCCAGTGTCTTCGAGAAGGACGGCGGTACAGCGTGGCCGCCCGTCTTCTACCAAGTTTCTGACTGTATAGGAGCATTACTCTCCTGGACCTGTTTGCGGTTCCTCACATGAAGGACACTAGTTCCACTAGAATTCCCGGAGTCTTCATATAGAGCTAAGGTAGAGAACCGAGGAGCCTTTAGAACAGCATATATATCCCATTGGGTACCGGTACCATCTGAACGTTATCCTCCCGACAATTGATTTTGTCCTCAGAAGCTAATATAGTTTCTGTTGTTCCTCCATATTGACAGAATTATTAGATTCGCTTTGATCAGATACAAGATTGCTTTTTCGAGTGAATCGACCCTTTCTATAATAAGATTTAAAGGGACATACGTCGCGGTAAATAGGTTACCAACTTTATGGCATGTATGCAGCAAAAATGTATTTCAGATAAAAAAGTATTTTAGAAGCATAAAAATTTACACGTTAATAAAATAAAGTTTAACTTAATCCTGTATATTTAATATTTTTTGATGATTGCAAAGTTTGAAATTAATTTTCATTGCTGTGGAAAAGTAAATTTAAATAAATTAATATACCTAAACGTATAATTCACGCTTGGTAATACTTTTTTTATACCGGGGGAGAAACCTTTAAAAGATACCCAGCACCTTGGGAGAGGTTACCGGGTTATGTGGGATTTAAACGAACTAAAACCCCCTCAGTGGCCTGCCTCTGCGCTTGGGAGAACTCCGGGATCTCCATTGAAACGCACCGGTGTCCTCCACGCGCGGCTCCTCAGAACGGGCCCATCTTCGGGAGAGCAGATGTGCTGCTGGCTGGACTGGTCAAGCTCCCACTCTCACCGTCCGCAACCCCAGAAACCCCCTTTTAGTCGCCGCAGGCGCGGATCAGGTAGGGGATACCGTAGCTCTATTCTTAGTCCTGAACCTCCAGGGACTAGCTTGGTCATACCTACCCCTATAAACAATGTGACATTTATATTATGTCCGATTGATTGTTATTAAATTTTCCGCTTTGATGTATTGCGTTTTCATGAAGAACTCTCCATAATAATTATTATCGTTAGCGAACCTCACGCTGGATTCCGAACTAAAGTGGATTCAATTGTTGTTTAATTTGTGAAACAATTATTCACAGATTATGATTCACAGTCCGAACACAGTCGGCACGCATCATACAAATCATCGCTTGAGGGGGCCTAAGGTAGCATAAGTTTTTGAGGGAGATTTAATTTTGATGTACTGGCGTAGGACTCAGCCCTTATGTCAGCATTTTGTGAATATCAACATAGGTTGACATCATATTCACTAAGAAAATATGCGGAGAGTGTATTCAGAAAATGTATAAATTAAGATAGTTGTAATCGGAATTTTTATTACTTATTTTAGAATTAGCTCTATCCGTTATTTTCATTCATTTCCTATTTTTAACGAACTCTAGTTAAAAATACATTTTATATGTAATTTCGATATACTATTCGTTGTCGTCTACATTTCTACGCAGGTCGGATAAATTAACATAATAAAGTACTTTAACAACGTACTTACACGGACTATAAAAAACCCTAAAACACTCCAGTCCGAAGTTGATTACAGAGTCTACATTATACAACGCAACATTAGAGAGTACAACGGTCGGTGGCGGGGTCGAGAGTGACCACAGAGAATTGCTCTAGCGGAGCGTCGTATCGATGGTAGCGTGACAGCCATAGTGTCATTCCTTGATTCATATTAAAGGAGATGTTATAATTTTTTGTTAACGTCTATAAAATATATAATTCAGATGTATGGCCACCGCTCACCAACATATTCCGTAATATGGCGTATGTATATCAAGTGTACCAATATTACCAACCGAAGATTTAATGTCAAGCATAGGTAGTAATAAACAAACATACATACAAAAAACGTAGAAATTTTCAGATATAGCTTATTTGTGGTAAAGCACAACGGGCTACCTTTAAGCGAGTTATAAGAGGTTCGCAAGCAGGCTTAGAAACTCGCAAGAAAAGCAATATCCATTATCTTGGAGGGCTTTGTGTGCCCACCGCGCATTGTCGGTGCAGGGCATTGTTATTGCTGTTTAACTTACGGGAATTACGCAGGGGAAAATAAAGTTGTAAATATAAAATGAAAAGTTTTCTGTGGGGTTGTAAAGTAATGAAGCTTTGATGCGAAAGAGAATTAGATGTAAGTCACATTGCAAGTTGTAATATAAATCGAAGCAACATTTATTATAAAGTAATAATAATGGATTAAATTAGAATTTTAAAAAAATGCATCAAAATTTGACTCGAAATCTTAAATTCTATATTCTAATCATAAAATGCAACAATTTAAGTGTCGTATGTTAGAGAGATTTCTATAATTTCGTGTATTTTTTTCAATCATTTATTAAATTGTAATCTGCAAGGAATAAAAGTTTTTATTTTATTTTATTTATTTTAACATTGCAAGTGTAGCTAAAACGTCATCAATCATCAAAATTGCATGAATACGATCTTATCAGTAACTAGATTTCCACCAGACCACATGTTTATTCTCATAAGAATGTGTTTTTCCTGAGAAAGAAATCAAACCTGTGTCACTCTACCCCCATACGTACAAATAAGGATAAAATGCAATACAATGCAATACAATCCCATGCAAACGCATGATAATGTCAGAGTGTGTTTGTTCGTTTTTCTTTCTTTCGCTTCGCAATGGTGCTATAACTACTAAAATATCTCATTTCTATGTTATTTAATTTAAATTACATGGGCGTATCCATGGGTAAAAAACTAGTTCACAACATAATACCGCATGCCTATTAGATATAGACATAGACTTACAAGTTATTTTTTATTTTATCTTGGTACAATTTTATTACAAAAATACAATAAATAAATACAGTAAAAAAACAAACAAGAAACAAAATAAAGGGGAAACAAAAAAATTGGCGTTAAATTCCCAAGTAGCACGTTAGTGTATTTTAGAACTTATTTTGCAACCTTAGGTAGCATATAGTGATGCAAGAGTTTATTATTTATAGATGCAAACAGCACTCGAATTTGCAAATAAGTAACTCCTTATCACTAACAGTTGCTTCTGAGTGATTTTTGTTCCTGCTTTATTACTTATGATAGTATTAAGCCGAATTTATTACTTACAGACGCATAAAAGTTTTTATTTTCTCTTTTTAAGAACTCAAAATTAGCATATGACGTTTTAAAAGCCCCCTAAAGAACTGTGCCCTAATAGGTGGTATTTTTTCCTTATTTGGCATCTCTAGTACTAAATAATTAGTATATACGAGTTATTTATCATCTGCAGTGGCTTTCACCATGGTTTCAAGGTTATAACAAACTTATTATATTATTATATTGACTTGTAACTGTTGAGTGTAAATAGTTGAAAAAATTTTTTTAATAAAAGGTAAATCGAACTAAAAAATGAAAAATATATATAAATAGATTAAAAAACTAAAAAAAAAACACTTTTGAAGCACATCAAAGTAAAAAATGGAAAAAATATACTTAATATAAGCAGGAAATAATAATGAACAAAAAATACTAGTATTATTGTGAAAAAAGCGTGGGGCGCCATATTTTTCGTTTATCGAGCAACCCACACTTTTTTCACCTGTGGCTTGCGGTGATGAAAGCGAATTTTATCCTGGAATATCCACTGTCGGATGTCTTCAAACAGCTGATAAGGCCTCCGACAGGGTTTAACAACCTATTGGTAACAATTAACAGATTAACGTGCCTCCCAAAGCACGGAATCGTGCATGAAATTTGCCACTGCCTGTTTTCCATCTCACGCCTGCCATCTTTTATTTTGCTCAGCTGCATATATCGCTTGAGTTCTATGGCAGCCGCGGGCCCATGCGCGCTGTTTATCTTTAATTCACTACGTACGATAATGACGATGTTTGAGGGTCGGTAATGGTAACTGCGGTTCAGATTGTGTCTCTGTCGACCATTGAAAGTTATTTTGAACTCTTTATGGACTGTGTAAAGTACCAAATTGGATTCAGGCTATTCGGGGCGGTTTTGTTTGAAAAGTAACATTTTAAGTGGATTCCGTTATTTAAAAGCTCCAAAATATCGATAGGTTGATGAACTAAAACGCTCCGAGCTTTAAATTGGTTAGCAATAACTTCATTGCGGTGCATTCGTGAGGCCTTAAATGTGCTATATTTTAAACGGAATGGCGGCCCTTCCTGCAATTGTAATAAATTACCTTACATTTATTTCGCTGCTGGTCAGTTTAATTGGCTCCATGGATCTTATTCGTTCTGATAAAGCTGTGAGTTGATCTTAAAAAACAAATTTATTCAAATAATTCAAGTACGTACTTAAATATTACATGTACAAAATAATTCGATTCGATTCGACGTTTCACATCCGCCAATATTTCCGCGACGGCTCATATTTTTGGCCTTCCATTGGAAAAGGAAATATGAACGTAAATAATTAAAATTCAAGATATAACGCTTCTGTTCGTGTGTTGACAGTGAACTCCTACTAAACATCTGGACCGATTTTAATGATTTTTTGTGTGTTCAAGTGGATTCGAGGCTGGTTTAGATTCACAATCGGTCCACTGGAAAATGTTTTTTAAATTTTAAGTTTTCCGAAATAAATTGTTCCTACCGGTCAAACGTTTGTATTTTGTGCAGTGTCGTTCTAAACTTTGACACAGTCATAATGACAGGACAATTCGTATGTCACAGTTTGTTTTATATTTTTGTTTGACAGTAACATGAAATCTCTTTAAGATAATAAGAAAACAAATTCTCTTTCATTACTTTTAAGGCAGGGCAACGTCTGCAGGGTCCACTAGTATGTATATGTAAATAAAACACGTGAAAGCAATACTGTAGAGGCCGCTTTCCAATTAATTAGCCCCGGCCATTAGTGACGGTTGAACAAATAAATCTAACATGTAACATGGCGGCCCGTTGAAACTTTCTATTAGTTTAATTGTTAGACTGTTTCTTTTTCTATTATAGTTTTTCGATTACTTTGAGTTGATGGAAAATGCTTTAAACATGCATTTATCGCTGCTCCACGGTGATGGAAAATATCGTGATATTTAACTGATTAAGGTGTGCCGTGCATGCCTGAGATAAATTCATAATTTCTCTAAATTGGCCTAAATCCCTCTTACTTGTGAGAGGAGACCTGTGCTCAGCAGTGGGACATAAAAAGGGTTAAAAAAAGATCAAATAAAATGTAGCTAATACTAAGAATGCCTATTTAGCTAGGTTTAGGCGAATATTAAAGGAAGTTTAGTCCAGCAGTGACTTTTAAGAACTGATGGATGGATGATGGATGAAAATGCTTTTATATAATTGGATCTTCACTAAGTTTACGCCACATCAGGCACTCGATAATCCACTTCAGCGAGGATAACACGAAAAAGTCGATGGCATAAAATATTCAGCGATAGGCGCCTGCTGCGCAGCGGTTAATTACTGTTGAACATTTGTTGGTCGTTTGAATAAATCGCTTACTGGGTACGATTAAAAGTTTTAATTTGTACATTTTTTCTGTAAAATTTACGGAATTGTCTTCATAGATTCTTGTTTAGATAACATTGAAACTATTATACATTAAAATCTTATTAAGTTATGGTGTCCCAAGCGCAATACAGGAAACCTGAAATCAGAATATGTGAAATAAACATAAAAACTTTTTTTTCAGTAGTCTGTGTTTTTTTTATTTGTTTACAATCAATGGCAATAGTAAAGTTACACACCACTTTATTATTGCCGTTGTATTGTTTACAAAAAATACTGTAAGATATAAAAACAGTAGATTCAGATAAAACCCTGTGTCGTTTCTTCTTCTGAAATAAATTTAATAATCTAAATTCTGAAAACTTTGTTATGATTTTAATTTGAATTAACGTCTCTTGATATATCTTACAGTGTTTATCGTCACTTTGGCGAGGAACACGGTAAAAAAATCGACGGTGAAAAATATTCAGCGTTGGCGCCGGTTGCGCAGCGGTTAATTACTGTTGAATATTTATTGGTCGTTTGAATAAATCGCTCGCTGGGTAGGCTTTAAAGTTTTACTGAGTTCGTATTTTGTGGTTAAATTTTCACCATTCCCTTCGTAATGTTATGGAAAATCCAATTTCCTGAAATTTTGTAGAAAATATAAGTACCTTATAATGATACTTCAATATCATCTGAATCATACCATAAAATGTGTGTATTTCTCATTTAGCTATGTACCTGCTTAAAGAAAATGTTTAGAACAGTGAACCTATCAATTATAGTAGGTACTTATAGTTCCCCTGATTGATTCCCATACCTTTTTGCTTCGATGACACTTTGAAACTCATCCACTCACTTGGCCAAAGCCATATTATCTCGCATGAAGAATTAAACCCGGTGACAACGGCGCTGTATATGACGCGATATACGTGCGCAAGTGAAAACGGGTAATTATGACCCAGCGTCATCGCTGGCGTAGTAATTTCGTGACCTACGTCCATAATTTAGTGTTATTATGAATTTACGATAGTAGAATGCTACTTTTCAAGGCACCCTGGTAATTCAAGCTGACAGTTACATAAATTGAGTAGAAATAACTTTTGCTGACACCGACAGAGTTAAGCGATTCCGTGCTGTCTGATCCCCTTCGCTTTACTTGTATGAACATGCCAATAGTTGACGCAGCCTATGTAAATGTTATTGCGGTCTCGGGAAAACATTTCTACAGAAATTTACTAAAAAATGTTTCTCTTAGTAACTATAAGTCCTATATTTTTTCTTTACGAAAAGTAGTAAAGTAGTACTCATAATAACATAATGTCCACTTTGATTCTCCAATCTAACTATCTTAATGCTTTAAAAGTCTTCATTCATTTGGCCAAAGCCTATCTTACTGCATGCAACGCAATGCAATTCACGGGTAGCAACGCAAAATCATGGGTCCATCACATATCAGGGGGATATCTTCAAAAGATACCGGGCACCTTGGGAGAGGGGATACCAGAATACGGGTTATGTGGGATTTGTACCTATGAACGTGCCAATAGTTGACGCAACCTATGTAAATGTTATTGCGGCCTCGAGGAAACATTTTCATAGAAATCGTTCCGATCTATGGGAACAGAGGACAATAAATGATAATATTGTGAGTTTGCTATACACGTATGTAGAGTTTTCTTTTTGCCCAAAAGTCATACTTTTTATACATTAAGACGGGTACTGAGACTCTGACGACGATACAGACGTTTACCATACTGTTACCATATTAAACATAAACTTACCATCGCTTTTCTCTACGGTGATGCTTTTAATGATATTGACTGTAACTTTACTAAGTTAATACTATGTATCGTATTTATACCTACCAACAGCTTCTTCATTAAATCAATATGATCACAATTGTTATGGCTGGCTGCAACCCTTTTTGCTTCCCACTACTGGGCACGAGTCTCTCCTCATTATTGGGGAGGCCTAGAGCTTACTCCACCTCGCTGCTCCAATTCGAGTTGGTGGAGATGCGGGTTAGTGGCCAACCCACTGTCGAATGTTTTCAAGCCGCCCATAAGGCCTCCGACAAAATTTAACGACTGTTATCTCGAAAACAACCGGAAACGACGGCTTAACGTGCCTTCAGAAGCACGGAAACGCGCATGAAATTGGTTACCACTATCAGTCACCCATCTCAACGTTTGCGTTCTAGGCTAACCGCCGGGCCATGCGCGCTTTAGAATTGTTATAAAACTATACAATTATAATTCTAAAAATACCTACCATGTTGTATATATAGATATAAAGTTTTAAAATAGTTCTAGTTATTTTAGATACATACCTAACGTACAAACGGTTTAGTTGCATTAGGACAAATTCTCTTTACGCCAGATGCGCGTTAGGTCAGATTTGCTTGAAGATAAAATATAAAATTTACAGACAACTAGAAAGTTATTACACCATAAATCTAAATACTTTTTGCCCTAAGGTCATATTTTTTATACATTAAGACGGGTACTGAGACTCTGACGATGATACAGACGTTCACCATACTGTTACTATAAAATAAACTTACCATCGTTTCATACGGTTACTACGGGGATGTTTTAATGATACTGACTGTACCTTCACTAAGTTAATACTATGGATCGTATTATTTTGCCCTAAAGTCATATTTTTTATACATTAAGACCGGAACTGAGACTCTGACGACGATACAGACGATCACAATACTGTTACTATAAAATAAACTTACCATCGATTCATACGGTTTCTACGGGGATGTTTTAATGATACCTACCAACAGCTTCTTGATTAAACCATAATGATCAGCATTGTTATAAAACTATTCTAATAAAATTCCAAAAATACGTACAACATGGTTACATACTATGAAGTCTCAAAATAGTCCTAGTTATTTTAGATACGTTCCAAACGTAAAAAAGTTTTTATCGCATTAGGACAAATCGCTTTACGCCGGATGCGCGTTAGGTCAGATTTGCTTAGTCCCTGTAGCTTCGGGATTAAGAATAGAGCTACGGTATCCCCTGCGTGATCGTAAGAGGCGACTAAATAGGGGCTTTAAGATAAAATATAAAATTTACAGATAACGAGAAAGTTATTACACCATAAATCTAAATCTGGCATAAAGAGCATCAGTCTTAATACGATTAAACCGTACAAACTGTTAGAGGTACTGCTTAGTTCGTCGATGGCAGGGGGTCGTTCAACTCGCAAATGCAAAGTTAATGCAGGGTTCTGACATCGCGCTGTCGCCGACATTTAAATCGAATGAATCCGCTGCAATAAATCTCTATTTTACAGTTTTTCCTTTTACCCTTTGTTGTACAGTTTCTGTTTGGTTTGGCTGCAACCCTTTTTACGTCCCACTGCTGCGCACAGGACTCTCCCCATTATTGGGGTGGCCTGGAGCTTACTCCAATGCAGGTTGGTGGAAATGCGGGGTAGTGGCCAACACGCTGTCGGATGTTTTCAAACATAAGACCTCCGACAAGGTTTAACGATTGTTATCCATCGACAACAACCGGGACCGACGGCTTAACGTGCCCTCCGAAGCACGGAAATGCGCATGATTTTTTTTACTTCTAGCGGTCACCCATCTCACACTCGACCGCGCCCGTTCGGCTTAGTCGCATAGATCGCTTGCGATATACGCTAACCACCGGGCCTTGCACGCTTCGCCCGTTTAGTTTACTGTAGATCAAATTTTGGCAAAGGGAGATCTCTCGCCGGGCGAGGTGGTCATGCCCGGAGAGCGGCCGCGCTCCTACTGACTCAATTCGGAGTTTGTATATATAGTAGGATATTCAGAAAACTTCGATAGCGTGATTCAGGAATACCCGTGGCGCCATCTCTTGATGGGTAGCGGAAGGTCGCTACAAAATTCTTACTTATACCTATATTATGTATACTCAAGCGCGCATGGTAGGTACTGTGGCAAGCATAGAATGCAAGCAATCTACGCAGCAAGGCTGGTCTAATATTGTAATGGTTCAAACAAAATATATATATGTAATATATATATGTGTGTGTGTGTAATGGTAACTAATAATAGCAAATTTAGTACTCGTTTCTGTGCTTCAGAACGCACTTTAAGCCGTCAAAGCAGTCGTCAAAACTTGTCGGAGGCTTTATAGACGGTTCAAAATAATCTTACGGCGAGTTAGGTACCTATATATCCAATTATAATACTTTGATAAAATATTTACATTGAATTTGCACATGCTAAGGCTAAACAAATGTTGGTACACTACATGAAAACGAGTACATGCATTAATTTACAACTAAACAACAAACAATTCAATCCAATGAATATGTACATATTGTAAATAAGTGGTTAATTTTGTTAGTTAAATACAATAAATTCTAACTGAATTGTAATATAATAGAATCCGATATCTATTTAGCTTCTCACATAGTGCGGGTTGGCATTGGCGTAACGATATCCGAAACAATTTAAACTTTTGGTAAGTATTGTTTCCTCTTCCCCCTTTTCTATTTACTCTCTATTAAACTTTGTTTTTAGTACCTACGAGAGTGTGATGTCGTTTTATCTATACAACGAAGTGAGGGAAAATCGAGTGACATCTTAAGAACCCAACAATTCAAAAGGTACTTATTTGTTACAATACTGAACTTTAATATTTATAAATCTTCCTTGTAATAACAAGAATATAATAATTTACATAAAAAAATTCCAAAGGCAATAGCAAAGTTAAAATATAGGTACTAAAAACTCAATAAGAGTTTTTTTAATTAAAACTTATTAATAACTGCGGCCGCCTGCGACTTCGTCCACGTGGACATTATAAAAGCAGACAAACAAACACCGACTCAGGAACCTTTGTGGGCTCATGCACAACACTTTGCTGAAGATCATGACATGATCAAATGCATAGTTTACGATTCTAAAGTTTGTCTGTAAAGGACATACAGACAACATTCAGTTTTATTGTATTACATATATAAACCTTTCTCTTGAATCACTCTATAATTATATATTAAAAAACGGCATCAAAATCCGTTGCGTAGTTTTAAAGATTTAAGCATACATAAAGACAGTGGGAAACGACTTTGTTTAATACTATGTAGTAAAGTGTCAACGAAGAGTAACGTATATCAGTAATACTTATAAAAAATTCGAAGTAGCTACCGAAACTCATTGCTGCATTGAACCGTGTTGTAAGTTCAGGCCTTTTCAATTTAAATAATTGTCAAATAGTATGGTAGTATTCCGTTGTAGCTGCTCGAGTTTTAGCGAATCTATTGTACCATGTACTGCAGTGCATGTTATAAATTGTAACTGCTAAGTGAACCGAATATCCGCGCTGATATTTATTGTCTGTTTTCCATTAAATAAAAATGCAGTTTTTATTGCTACCGACAGTATCACCTGCAACGGATCACTTACTTCGGGATGAACCGTGTATTTCATTTATCAAGTCTTTGTGCCGTTGGTATTGGTTAATTGACTGCACTGAAAAGCTCGATTTAAAAATGAAATAGCTTGCAGCAATGACATTAAAAATAAAAAAAACGTAGGCATGTTATGAGTATAAAGTTTCAATTCCAAAATAGTCCCTCAAAAATCTTCACGTAATGTGCGACATACTGTATGAAAAGCATCATCAGTTCACTATGCAGAAGCCTATGTCTCTTCGCAAGCTGAGCGATTCTAGCCTCTCAGTCAATCTTGGGTCGTTGACGATTCGGAGTGCACGCTTTTCAAATGAGTCAAATGGGTGTAGCTTATTTTGTATATTGTGTATTTGTGTATTGTGTTATATTGTATTATGGTGCTCTTGCCCAGAGATGGAAAGGTACTCTTATTATTAAACTTCTTATTAAAGGTAATATTATTACAAAAGATTGTGCTCGTATTTTCAAATAGGTTTTGTTTTTGGCTCGTAAACAATTAAATGTCGATCAATGCTTTAAACAATAATATATAGGTTAAGCAATTATTGCTTGCAAAACAAACTTGCTAACGAGGTATAACAATCAGTGTATGTAGGCCCACCAATGATATTAAATAAAACAATCATTGAGGCCCACACTTACGTTGTTAATTACGAAACAAGTTATAGATAACTTCGTTAGCCTACTACTATAGGCTGTTTCTGTGTCTCTACTACTGTAGAGACAGAAAATTATTCATCAACTTTACCCTAAGAACAAAATTAATGGCTAGTTGGTACAATGGTCAATTGGTAAAATTGTTTTATCAAGCGCGTACACGCGGGAAACTGTGAGTTTCTACAAAGCTAAAGTTTGTTTGTTTGAACACGCTAATCTCAGGAACTACTGGTTCGAATCGAAAAATTATTTTTGTGTTGAATAGTACATTTATTGAGGAAGGAATATAACATGATGCTATGACTAATACCGAAGTCCACGCGGACAAAGTCGCGGGCGGCCACTAGTGACCGTATAAGCGCCGAAAACTACGCTAGTTTGAAACCGCTGTTAAAAGGAAAAAGCTAGTCTCCAGTTTCAACTCGGAAAAAACTGACATAAAAGGATTTTTAGGGCGGTTTTAATTATGAAGCAGTAATTTTATCTGTAAAGCTCCGTCGTGCAATGGCACGCGCTTGGCACGGCGGCTAGCGTAGAACGCAAGCGGTCTATGCAGCTAAGCCAAACGGGCGCGTTCGGGTGTAAGATGGGCGACCGCTAGTGGCAAAAAAAAATTTCATGCGCGTTGCCGTGCTTCGGAGGGCACGTTAAGCCGTCGGTCCCGGTTGTTGTCGATAGATAACAGTCGTTAAACCTTGTCGGAGGCCATAAGGGCGGTTTGAAAACATCCAACAGCGGGTTGGCCACTAACCCCGCGTCTCCACCAACCCGCATTGGAGCAGCGTGGTGGAGTAAGCTCCAGGCCTCCCCAATAAGGGGGAGAGACCTGTGCCCAGCAGTGGGACGCAAAAAAGGGTTGCAGCCAGCCTCGTCGAGCAGTTTTATCAGTCTCAGTTGCGCAAAGCGCAATTTTATTTGTACTTTTAACAAATTATCTTGAAGAGTACATTTACTGACCTTTAAGTCCTTTATCATGGAATTGCAGCTTTTCAGCGGGATTTCCGGCCCGCGCTCTAAACCCCATTGATGACGAGAACAATGTTTGACATTCTATACTACGCTCGATTTCCGAATAGTATTAGTATAATAGATTTTAAAAAAGATAAAAAGGAAAATAAAACTTCTTTTTATAACACATTTACAGAACCTATCTATGTTAAGATGAACAAATGTTAATACACTATATGAATACGTCACGGCTGGAAACCTTTTTCGTCCCACTGATGGGCACGGGACTTTCCTCATTATTGGGGAGGCCTGGAGCTTATTGCACCACGCTGCTCTAATGCAGCAGCAGCAATGTCTTCAAACCTCCGACAAGGTTTATTGACTGCTATTTATCGGTAACAACCAGGATCGATGCCTTAAAGTGACCTACTAGACACGGAAAAGTTTTAATCTACAATTTTAAAAAACTCTGAGAAGACTGTCACAAAACGATTTCATAGCGGTTTTAATTAAAGAGCCACAGAAAGTTATCTGTATTGCCACGTGCAGTTTAAATATTTTTGAAAATTGCTTTTCAAATTTAAGACTTCTGCGGTTGGAACTTTAGTATGCCATTGCAGCGGGATTCCCTGCCCGCGCTCTAAAGCCCATTGATGAAGAGAGTAATGTGTGACATTCTATACCGCTTTCAAAATTTCCTTTCCGAATAGTATATTGTAAAAGATTTTCCTGGTACTTTCGAGTAGAAATTGTCTTTGGCGCACATTGTCATCAATTTCAGGTAGGTATGTTACATAGGTCTACTAAAATACCTTATCTAAATACTCACAATAAACAATTTTTGCTAGCAAAATAAACTTGCTATCGAGGCAAGTTTAACAACATACAAATACGATTATTTCGTGGGTGTAAGCTTAGCGACTTTGGCTGAAATTTCCAATACGAGCCAACAATAATAAGCACCCGGATATCTGTGGTAACCAATTAATTACAGTGCGGTGCTCTGATATAAACATGAGGCGATCTGTAGTAGAAATGCAACTGCAAACGACCTCACAAGATTTAGTCTTACTTGAGGATTTGTGTAGATGTCCGTGGGCAACAAACCGCCAGCGTGGAAAACTCAACACCATGTGGCCTGCATGCTCATGCTACTATATTTAAATTATTTTTTTGCAATGGCTACTTGATGACGAAGCTGAAGTAGTATTGTGTGCTTTACAATAGGCATGACGACACTATTAAAGAATCAGAGAATAAATGGTTTTACAGAAAAATATATGCTAAAAAAGTTCTAAAATATGATCCCGTTTTAAAATAAACATTAAGATTAATAGGATTTTTAATAAATTTAGGATTTTTTTCGAAACTAGGAGGCGTGTACCTACAATTAGGAAAGGTATTTAAAAATCTGTCATCATGCCCATTCTCTCTCTCTCTCTTCAGCCCTTATTAGTCCACTGCTTCCAAGGCGCGCCACTGAGCCCGGTCTTTCGGAGCTCTACGCATCAAATTGCTCTCCGCCACCCGGCGCAGATCGTCACCTCGCAGGGGGGCGTCCTACTCCCCGTTTACCTAAACGTAGTCTCCACTTCAAGAGCCGTCTACTCCACTGATTGTCGGCTTTTTGACAGATGTGACCGGCGCACTGCCGCTTCAGCTTGCTGGCCTTTAAGGCTATGTCGGTTACTTTGGTCCTCATGCACACCGAGCCTAGCCCTCTCCATGGCACGCTGTGCGACTCTGAGCTTGTGGAACAGTCCCACCCTCAGTGTCTGCGTTTCGGCTCCGTAGGTCATCACGGATAGGACACACTGGTCGAAGACATAATATTTCTAATTATTTGCTAACAAATAACTATGCTCTAACCGTAAGTTAATTTATCCGAGTTGTTCCCATTAGTAACTACTAAATACAGACTCTTGGAACCGTATTTTAATGAAATAAACTTTAAAGGAGATACCTAAATATACCATGTTTATTGTTTGTCTCCTACCATTGCCATACCATTCATATTTTATAATCTAAGGTAATTTAAAAAAAAATCTTTGGAAGCACTTTCGTTTAAACTAAACTTTTATTTGAAATGAGAAAGTTCGGATGTACGATATGTTTGGATATTTGTATGGATGTTTGTTGCTTAATCACACAAGAACGGCTTAACGGATTGGGATGAAACTTAGCACAGAGATAGATTATAGTCTATAATAATACATAGACTACTTTCAAACCCAGAAAATGTACTGTTTTAGTGGGATAGATTCGTACTATCATATAAACTCAAATCACCTGAGATCGGATTACTATTACATACTTACCAATATATTTTTTATTCTATACTTATCTATGATTTTGACAATACTGATTTAAATTTTTTATTCGTTGACATTGAATGTTTGTTTTCACTGTGAATTTAATTTCTGACATTGTTATTAATGAATTGTATTATTATTTGCATGACTTTATTTTATTATTGCTTTACTGCCATTTATTGATAGCATCTTGTAATTGTATTTTTAATATTTAGTTATTTTTAATTATTGTAATCATTTATTGGTTAAATTAGATAAACTAACGACTTGGGGTTACCTGTAATGTTAGTTTTAAGCCTATGAAATAAATAAATAAATAAATCTATGATTGGAACCCCATTACTATATTATATTATTATTGTATAATGTATACGATATTATATGAGTTTATATTCTAGTGTATAAAAGACTGTAAGTATCTTTCATTTAGGGATACTTCTACTACAAATAGTACCATTAAATAGGAAACGAGCGAACAAACTATCCTAATAATATTTGTGTTAGTGGATATAAATGTGCTTAGCTAAGTAGCTCAAGGAATCGCCGCGGGACTTGAAGCCCCTAACCAAACGGATAGAAATCCACTGAATACTAATCGGCCTCCTTCGCCTAAGTGTTCAATGAATATTACACAACCTTCTTATAACTCTTTACATTGAAGATTTATCAATTTTATCATGCATATTGTCTTGTCCATGTTTTGTCTGTTTTATCCATGCCACTATATATGTATATAAATAGTAGTATTAAATTTAATAATGGTAATCTTATATATAAAATTCTCGTGTCACAGTTTTCGTTGCCATACTCCTCCTAAACGGCTTGACCGATTCTCATGAAATTTTGTGAGCATATTGAGTAGGTCTGAGAATCGGCCAACATCTATTTTTCATCCCCCTAAGAGATTAGGGTGGCCCACCCTAAACATTTTAGGGCGATACGGAGTTCGCGGGGTCAGCTAGTAAATAAATATAATAATAATAATAAATTTGATATAAATGTACATTTTATTTTTATGAAGCGTGCATGGCCCAACGGTTAGCGAAGAAAGCAAACGATCTATGCAACTAAGCCAAACGGGCGCGGTCGGGTGTGAGATGGGTGACCGCGCTTCGCTTGATTGCTTAACAAATATGGGTCTTTACACAAGGTACATGCTTACGTACAAGTGAATACATATTTAGTACGCCATATGTATTTACCTATATGAGGTATGCAAATATTACTAAGATAAAAGAAAAAACTTAATTATAACATAATTTATAAAAATGTACTGGCTGGCTGCAACCGTTTTTTGCGTCCCACTGCTGGGCATGGGTCTCTCCCCATTGTTGGGGAGGCCTGGAGCTTACTCCAACACGCTGCTCCAATGCGGGTTGGTGGATAGTGGACATAGTGGTGGAGTTTACTTTGAACACACTGTCCAGAATTTCTGTAAATTATAGTAAAATGTGAAGACATCGTTTTTGTAAGAGAACATTGGGTTGAATCACACATAACTGAGAGAAAGGACATCACATTTTAAATGTAACGTACCTATATCAGATACAATGAGGACCTTTCTCGGAGCTAAGTCAGCGAACTTAGTCCTTGCGGTCGGCTTCTAAAAACGTGCACACGCTATTGCTAGCAGCACAGAACATATTAAAAGAGTAGAATGGAAATGTGGGCGGGCCAGACGAGCCAAGGAATTTTGAGCAAACGCTCAAAACTCCAAAATCTATACAGAAACACGCGATCGTGCTACGATATGCGTGCTTGTGTGCGTGCTTGGGTGTGATTCGTTCATTTGAAATCGCGTGATTGTGCGGCGCTAAGATTGGCTAGATTTGAAATTGCAAATATATGCGTAAGCTTCGTATTTATTTAAGTACAGATGTTATGGAGGTGAAAGGCAGGGCTTGATCGGCGACACCAGTCTTCATACGAACGGCGCAGTATTGCCGTTCTACCTCTCTTAATAATGTTGTGTGGCTAGCAGTGAATGAAAACTGGTCTGAGAAAATCAAAGTTCTGTTTTGAGAAACTTATTACGTTATAAAGTTTGTAATAAATGAAATGGACCGTTATGTATGAAAGAAAATACATTCTGAAGAATTGAAAAGAGATTTTTCTGAAACCTATGTATATTATTAATTCAATCAATCTCAACTCGCAAAGCACAGTGTATCAAAAGTACCCTGCAAAGTAGGTAAATTAGAATTGTATTTTCAGAAAGGTAGGTCAGGTTCCCCGTAATACTTGTTTCAAAAAAATTTAGGGTGCCGTACTAAAGGTTAAAACGAGATCCTATTACTCGACTCCGCTGTCCGTCCGTCCGTCTGTTCGTCTGTCACCAGGCTGTAGTATCTCATGAACCGTAATAGTAGGACAGTTAAAAATTTCACAGATGATGTATTTCTATTGCCAATAAAACAACAAATACTAAAACAAAATAAAATAAATATTTAAGGGGGATTCTTACACAAAAACGTGATTTTTGCCGTATTTTATAGACAACTAGCTAACCCCGCGAACTCCGTACCGCGTTTAAATGTTCGGGGTGGGCCACCTTTATCAGTTGGGGGGGGGGGGGATGAAAAATAGATGTTGGCCGATTCTCGGACCTACTCAATATGCTCACAAAATTTCATGAGAATCGGTCAAGCCGACACGAGAATTTGATATATAAGATGGTAAGAAACCCTTCGGGCGCGAGTCCGAATCGCATTTTGCCGGTTTTTTACTGTTAAAATAGTTTAATTTAAATACCTTATTTAACAAGAAGCGCCTTATGTGTGGTTTGAAAACACTTGGCCACTAACCCGCATTACCACCAACCCGGATTGGAGCAGCGTGGTGGAGTAAGCTCCAGGCATCCCCAATAATGGGGAGAGACCCGTGCCCAGCAGTGGGATGCAAAAAGGGTTGTAGCCAATTTAAATCTTAATATATATAATTCTTCTGTGAGTGTGTATGTCACTGAACTCCTCCTTAACGGCTGGACAGATTTTAATGAATTTTTTTGTGTGTATTCAAATGGATTCGAGGATGGTTTAGATTCACAATTTGGGCCACTGGAAATGTTTTTTAATTATTTTTTTTGTTTATAAGTAGTTTTCCCATATAAATTGTTCCTATCTGTCAAACGTTTGTATTTCGTGCCGTGCCGTTCTAAACTTTGACACATTCAGAATAACAGGACAGTTCGTATGTCATTATTTGTTTTATATTTTTGTTTCATAGTAACATGAAGTCTCTTTAAGATAATAAGAAAACAAATCTCATCATACCACTTTCAGGAAAATGCAATTGCTGAAATCAAAGAGCGTGAGTTCCGTAGTAAAAATATTGTGATTAGTGGCATTCCTGAACCCCAATCCTTAAATAAAGATGAACGTATGAACATGGACAAAAAGGAGGTAAATTGTATACTGAAAAAACTAAATCAGACGTACCCTGAACCTGAAATTATGTTTCGACTGGGAAAATTTAAAGCAAACCAAACTCGTCCCATAAAAGTATGCTTCAAATCACAGGAAACTGCCAAGTCAATTTTGCGAAACAGAAAAGATATCGACATAGAAACTATAAAAATCTATTCCGATCAGACACCGCAGCAACAAAAATATTTAAAAAGTCTAAAAGATGAACTCAAACGACGCTTAGAAACAAGTGGACAGAAGAATTTGGGAATAAAATATATTAACAGTGTGCCACGAATCGTCGAGTTACCGCCAAAAAACGGGAAGTCCAGCCACAGCGAAACAAACTAAATCGATTAACAGACACCGATAATGACCATATTACTTACCAAGTCGCCAATAATTACAGTGAAATCACAACCACAAAAAAATCGCTGAAAATATTGTATGCTAATGTTCGTAGCTTAGTAAAACCAGGAAAATTCGATGAATTAAAGTGTATCATGGACTCCTTTCGTCCTAGCCTTCAGATGGTTATTATATTTTATTATATTTAGATTCCAGATTGCAGGATACACACATTATTTCAACTTCAGGTCTGATGCGAGAGGAGGTGGTGTCTCAATCTTTGTAAATGATACCTTAAACCATAGCCAAATTGAAGCTACATGTCAAAATCACAACCATTTTCTCTGGGTAAATATCGAAAATTACACCCTGGATGTATGTGCTATATATAGGAAACCTGAACAATCAAACGTTAAGACTTTTATAGAAACCTTCTCAGATCAAATACAACGACGCAAACGAGTTATTGTCTTTGGTGATTTCAACTTTAACTTGCTATCGCTTGACCGAGGGACTATTGAATACAAACAACTGATACAAGAGAATGGCTATCAGATTTTAAATAAAATAGACGAAACATATATTGTACAAGAGATTCAGGGACTACAAGAAGTATAATAGATCATATATGCTCTAACCTACAGCAGGAAAAATTTCATGTTGCTATTGTCAATACGCCGATGTCCGACCACAAACAAATCTACTTTGAGATGAAACTTTACCAAACAGATCCTTTGAAAAAAGTGAAGTATCAAGCAATCGAGTATGTGAAACTTTACAAATCTCTTTCTGAACTTCAATGTGACAACAAAGAACACCAGTATAGTATCTTGGAAGAAAAACTAATAAAATGTATCAATGAAAACAAAATTACCAAATCTAAAATATTATACCCACCGAGACAAAACTGGATAAAAAGATCTATCATGCAACTAATAAATAAGAGAAATGAACTATGGAATCAGCACAAGAAAAGTCCAAATGATAAAATTAAAAAAGAAAATTTCATTAAGAAAAGAAACGAAGTATCTGCGTGTATACAAAACACAAAGTCAGATTATTACATTAAAACATTCGCTGAATGCAAGGACCAGCCTGCTAAAATGTGGCAACTTATTAATAGTCTTTCATGCAACAAATCAACTACTAAAGCTACTCCAAACCAATTAAAGACTCAAAATGGTATTACATCCAATGAGAAAGAGATATGTGAAGGTTTTAATAAGTTTTTTGCTAGTGTCGGCTCAGTACTTGCTAATGAAATTAAAAAACAACATACACACATTAACTCTGTAAAACATATACCTGGATCTTGTTCATACACACTTAAAACACTACCTTTAGCTACTAATGATGAAATTTTGAAAATTATAAAAAACTTAAAATCTAACAAAAGCTCGGGATTAGATGGTGTTAATACAAAATCAATAAAATGCGTAGCAAATCTGATTGTTGGCGAACTCACAAACTGTTTAAATAAATGTATTAGAGAAGGAACATTTCCAGATAGTCTGAAAATCGCAAAAATAACACCTGTCTATAAATCTGGAACGAAAAGTGAACCGGGTAATTATCGGCCTATATCAGTACTCCCAGTTATGTCAAAAATCTTTGAAAGAGTTCTTTACAATCGTCTTGACCAGCATTTATCTAGATTAAACTACATATACCCAAAACAATATGGTTTTAGACCTAAATCCAATACTCTCTCGGCGACCATAGATCTTGTAACAAACATTAAGCTTAAAATTGACAAAAAGCAAATAGTATTAGGCCTGTTTGTAGACCTCAAAAAGGCTTTTGATTCTGTCAGTCACGAATTACTTTTAAAAAAACTCAGGGACATTGGTTTACAAGACAGTGCTTACGAAATTTTTAAGTCTTACCTTTCAAATAGAAGGCAAGTAGTTAAAATAGGCGACATTGAAAGTAACCCTGAAATTGTAACGTACGGGATACCACAAGGCTCAATTATCGGTCCGCTCTTATTTCTGATACATATAAATAGTGTACACCAGATAGGCTTAAAAGGAGATCTTACGTTGTACGCGGATGATACGTGTCTTTTTTACTATGGTAATTCTGTTGATAGCATTATAGGTGAGGCTCAGAGTGATTTAAATATGCTTAATATATGGTTTCAACAAAATCTCCTCACAATTAATGCATCTAAAACAAATTACATGATATTCGCAGCAAAAAATAAAAAAATTGGTAATCATCTCCCATTAACATTAAATAACCAACAAATTAATAAAGTTAACAAAGAAAAATATTTAGGACTAATTTTAGACAGTAAAATGACTTGGCTTCCACACATCCAAAAGATTAAATCAAAATTAACGTCACTCACGGGAGCACTTAGAAGCATTGTACGATGTTTGCCGATTCAAGTACGCTATACT
This sequence comes from Pyrgus malvae, assembly GCA_911387765.1. Lineage (NCBI taxonomy): Eukaryota > Metazoa > Arthropoda > Insecta > Lepidoptera > Hesperiidae > Pyrgus > Pyrgus malvae. The sequence continues at coordinate 25,895,179 of OU426950.1, read as the reverse complement.
ATTTACAATTCTTTGGTGAAACCACATATTGATTACCTGATTGAAGCGTGGGGTACAGCGGCAAAAACAAACTTGAAAATTCTGCAAATAGCTCAAAATAAATTAATTAAAGTTCTTTTTCAGTACAACTATCGCACACCCACGGAGGAACTTTTTAAAAAAACTAAAATTCTTAATATTACTCAAACATATATTTATTACAATTGCATACTTATACGTAAAATTATAAACAAAGAAATAAACACAAATATTAACTTAAAAAAAACACGATAAATCACACAAAATGAAATTAAGAAATGAAAAAGATATTGAACTCTACGCACATCGTACAAAATACGCAAAAAGAAGTATTTTATACGAAGGATCTAAATTATTTAATACGTTGCCTAATAATATCAAGCAATCAAAAACTATGTACACATTTAAAAAGCTTCTAAAATCACATATCGTAAACGATCCTAAGTACGCACGCATTACTGAACTTCAATAGTTTGAGCCACATCCAGTCACTCTTAATCTGTGTAAACAATAAACTGTTACGATGCGAGTACTGCGCTGATGCTAAATTCTTTTCTATTTACCCACATTTCATTTAACTTTGTATTTAACGTACCTAACAAAAATTGTAGTACATTTAGTGTAAAGTATATTCTCATATAAGTGAATTATTGTATTCTTATGGGAATAAAGATATCTCAAACCTCAAACCTCAAATCCTCTTTTATTACTTTTAAGGCAGGACAACGTCTGCGGGGTCCACTAGTACCTTATAAGACAGACCATTCTGGCTTTGACGAGTGGTATCTATAGTACACGTACTATTGCGTGCATAAGGTAGCTAAGACATAAGACTCTAATCCACTTTGAAAGTCTGACTGTGTGCCAAGCAATAACATTAAATCAATGACTTCAAACAGCTCCGCTCCTAGCTAATCCTTATCGATCAAGGTGCCCGTCCACCACGGAGTTAGCGAGTTAATCCTCAAAGTAGTTACCTTGAGATTCGTGGCTTTGTCTGTCCACTAAGGAGTCACTTAGAGCATAAGTAATGTCATCATTAACCGTCAATAAGCAACTCGGTAGAAACCACGCCATTGATCAATGTAAGTAACGACCTGCGTGGCGTAATGGTTACCATGCCGGACTGCCAATCGAAGGGTCCCGGGTTCGATTCCCGGCGAAACAGAAATTTGAACAGTTTAAATTTCTGTTCTCCGTCTGGGTGTTTGTCTTTCTGTCTTTGTGTGTGTCCATGGTCCCACGACACAGGGCATATTAAAATTTATTTATTTATTTAATTTGTCAAAATTATTGTTTTAACTGTTTGTTGTTGAATACTGTGAAAATTTTATCTGCTTTAAAGCTGCAGATACCAAGAGGATAAATGAAAACATAAAACATACCCTCAATGTTTTTGCCGCCTAAAGAATGGGCGGAAAACCTCCAGCTTTAACTTCGTGTTTCCGTTGTTTTTTTTATAGATTTATTTAGACGACCCGTGTGGCGCAATGGTTACCATGCCGGACTGCCAATTGGAGAGAGAAGGGTCCCGGGTTCGATTCCCGGAGAAACAGAAATTTGAATGATGAGTTTAAAATGCTGTTCTTGGTCAGGGTGTTTGTGTTTCTGTCTTTGTATGTGTCCATGGTACCAACGACACAGGGTGTATCTTCTCTACTGTGGGGCAATGAGCGTGAATGAGTGTGAAACGTTTTTTATTACATTGAGTCTTGTTAGAATTAATTGCTATGTATTTTCTATACTTTTTTACAGCCTGCCTAAAATGTATGAAAGGCATGTCACGTCCACCAACCCATACTTTGGCAGTGTGGAAGCGTAACCTAAGCCCCTCTCGAGATCAGTGCTCAGTACTAGCACTAGAAAAAGGGCTGATTAAGATTCAAAGATTTCAAAGACTTTATTGAACACAAAAACAGTAATACAGAAACATATTGATCGTATGTTTCTGTATAACTGTATTAAGGACTGCTCAATGTAAGTAAAATAATGTAGCATAGCTAGTAATTAAGAATCAGTACACTGCAGAAACATTATCCTGACATGGTGACAAAGCAAGGTCCAAATATCATTCGGGCCAGAGGGTCCACTCTGTACGCATCCGTCCGTAAGTTCTAACATTTTCGGAATCATTTTTAGCATACTCAAATCGCTTCTTTTTCATGAATTAATAAGATAATCGTTGTCATTGATGACAGCTATTGAATGAATAATATTGCTAGAATTTCTTCAATCTAATCCAAAAATAAGGCCCGAAAATTAACTTAGTTTCGGATACGGGCTTACAGAGTGGGCCCTCAGCATCGATTTGCCAGGTTGACAAAGAAATCTAACGTCACTAAGCGACCGTCGTTTCATACTTTCTTCCACGTGCGTTTCACGATTCAGTAATAATGCCAAAGGAGGTATTGCTGTCAAGAGTATCTCGCTACACTACAGTAACGTTTTGCTGCAAAGCTGACACGGCGAACGAATAAAAACTTGAGTCAGGGGTGCAGTGCGTCGACAGTTATCTACAAAATCGAATGTCACAAAATTTAACGTCAATATGCGACCACCACATCGTCTAATACTTGCTACTACCGATACACCATATTTCTTAACTTACCATTTGATGTAGGGTAAAAGCCAGATAGTAGTCCCATTTTTCTAAAATGCTCTATTATAGAAAAATACTTAATGGGAATAAAAGTCATGTAAGTATATCAAACGATAAATCGTTAATGTTTGTTTCAGACGTAGAACGCAATCGGGAGCAAGTAAAGCCGTCGATCGTGGTTGATATCAATATAAAGCCGTCGTTAAACCTGTTTGAAACATCCTAAAGCAGGTTGACCACTAACCTGCTTCTCCACCAACTCCAGGCCGAACAATCGGGAGAGCCAATAAGTAACAACATAAAAAAATTGCACTCTGTGCCGACAGAAGTGAAAACTTATTTTGGGGCGTTAGACATTTTTTGAATGCGCGCATGGCCCGGCGGTTAGCGTAGAACGCAAACGATCTATGCAACTAAGCCAAACGGGCGCGGTCGGATGTGAGATGGGTGACCGCTAGTGGCAAAAATTTCATGCGCGTTTCCGTGCTTCGGAGGGCACGTTAAGCCGTCGGTCCCGGTTGTTGTCGATAGATAACAGTCGTTAAACCTTGTCGGAGGCCTTATTGGCGGTTTGAAAACATCCGACAGCGGGTTGGCCACTAACCCGCATCTCCACCAACCCGCATTGGAGCAGCGTGGTGGAGTAAGCTCCAGGCCTCCCCAATAATGGGGAGAGACCCGTGCCCAGCAGTGGGACGCATAAAGGGTTGCGGCCAGACATTTTTTAGATGGGTACTAGGATTATTGGATTATGAATTGCATTTTATGTATGAATTGTATTTTATTAATTACTGGAAACTTTAAAATACATTTAATATTCTTTTATGAAAAATGCTCCGAAACTTACCAAACAAAATGCTATCCCGACGGCGAAACGCCAAACTAAAAGTATATTCTTGGCACTCGGCTCTGTTGCCTGCGTCTCGTAACGGTGTCGCGAGTCCAGAGATTTTATCTCATCTAAAAATATGTGTACCGCGCTAAAAGAAGTTTTCAATTCAAAAAAGATTCGCTGATAATAACGTCTACGTCTATCGATTTTTCCGTTAAGCACAAAGAACAAACTATTTCACCTTACGAAAGGGACATAAAATGGTCACCTTCGCTTTTCAATAATAACTTTTTACAACCACTCTCCCGAGCTCAAAGAAGGCGAAACTGAAATGACCCAAGCACATTATCGGTGACCTGAAACTATGAAAACCCTCGCATGTGAGTAATAATGTTTATCAACCTTAATAGTCCTTTAAAATGTCGCTTTCTATATTTTTCTAATAGATAATAATGAGTCCCTATGTCCTTTCTTTACTAAATATGTACCTACAGACTACAAAACTAGCGTTTACCTTATTTTTATAATGAGACACATGATCATATTTGAGAGACTCTTAAAGAGTCTAAAGATTGACATAAATTTATTTTTGTAATCCGCATAAATTACCTTCAGCTGTTTGTAACTGTGAGCTTGTGTCATGGTCACGATTGTCACGATGACGCCATAAAATTACATTAAAAAGTTTATTTTGCCAAAAGTGATTAAGTTTTTAACTTTCGCGCAATTTTCTTAGTTTTTCTTTCATAAAAAACCTTCTCCTGGCAGTAACGAATACAACAATACCTACAATAATTTGCGAAATCGGTCTAGCTGTTGACGCGTGATGCTGTGACCAAGGAAAATACAGATTTATTTTTATATATAGATAATTAACCTTTTTTTGATATCGGTTGGGAAACCTTCAGAAGGTACCCAGCACCTTGGGAGAGGATACCGGGTTATGTGGGATTTGTACCGCACTAAATCCCCCTGCCTCGGCACTTGGGGAGGACTTCAGGATCTCCATTGGAACGCACCAGTGTACTCCACGCGCGGCGCTCCAGAATGGACCCATTTTCGGGAGAGCAGATGTGGTCTCCTGCACCTTCAGGTGTTCACGGCGGCGTGCGGCCACCACGTATACACCGCCGTCCCTCCCGGATCGAGGTCCCACTCTCACCGTCCGCAACCCCGGAAGCCCCCTTTTAGTCACCTCTTACGATCAGGCAGTGGATACCGTAGCTCTATGCTTAATACCGAAGCTACAGGCACTAGAGATAAGTAATCTAACTACTAAATATATTATGTTCTTAAGAGCAAGTACAGTTCAACTTTGTGATAAGTCTGTAAACAAACTTGAAGACTGAACAGTATTGAGGAGTAGAAACTACCAATTTTTATCCTATATTGCAAGTTAATATTCCAGGAACGTCCGCCAGGAACAGTCGGCCCTCGTAGCTACAAATTATTTAGTCTCTGTGCTCATCGAGAGGTATTTGTACGAATATGAATATGTTTTCACTTTGACCGTCTTTGTTAAGTAGGGGCCGCAATATATGCTGTGGTTTAAAATATGTTAAATTATTGTAATATTTTTTTGTAACCTAAGTAATTTTTAACACGCTTTTCTTAACTTGACCTGTATGTATGTAAGTATGTATGTATGTATGTAACGGAATCTTTGAACTTCATTTTCACTTACTTCTAGGAGTCTGGTTAACTTGAAAATTTGCACAGGGGTCAAGGGCCGATGACAATACAATAATCTCATAACTTTATATTATAGTCGTAACTAGGATCATCAGGATAAAATAAAATATACGAGGGGCGGCTGATAAGTTCGTGGCCTAAGGTACTTAATGAAACAAATATAATTTTTTATATTTTTAACACGTCTAAGCGTCTGGTTAACTTGATTTGCACAGGGGTCAAGGGCCGATGACAATATTATTATACGAGAATAAAAATCCAACTAAAAAATTAAAAATAAACAATGTAGTTTAAATTACTAAAAAACACGCTTTTGTGAAAATACGAACTAAAAAGTAAAAAAATAAGAAGAGGGGGTCCCGGGGAGGGGTCCCGGGTTCGATTCCCGGCGAAACAGAAATTTGAACGATGAGTTTAAATTTCTGTTATCGGTCTGGGTGTTTGTGTTCCTGTCTTTGTATGTGTCCATGGTACCCACGACACAGGGTATTAATTACCTTACTGTGGGGCTATGAGTGTGTAGCGTTTATTCAAAAACAAAAAAACACGCTTTTTGTGAAAATATGAACTAAAAAGTAAAAAATAAGAAGAAAATGTATTTTACTGTAAAAAAAGCGTGGGGTGCATGATGTCAATAGTAACTTAAAAACCACCCCACGCTCTTTTTTACAGTAAAATACATTTTCTTCTTATTTTTTTACTTTTTAGTTCGTATTTTCACAAAAGCGTGTTTTATAGTTTTTTAAACTACATTATTTATTTATAGTTGCATGTGCATGTATTCTATGGGGGAGGTGCTATTGCATGAAATAAACGTATATACCATATCATACGTTCTGATTGCGGATTGTTGCAAAGTAGTTTTTACCTAACTTTATAACAATGGAGTTCCGCAAGGTAACGCCTGATTCTATTAATTATAATAGTAACAAATTATGAAAATAAAAAAACAAAACACTACATACTACTCTTCCCCAAATAAATCCCCAGCTAAAAGAACTCCTTCTATTTTTACGATCTTTCCCTTAGTATCTTAAATATGCAATGCAATATTTTATTGTCAAGTACTCTAAATGACCAGCATTAGGTAATACTTTGGAGAATATGTATAATTATTTAAGAGGTGAGCGTTGAGTTTAAAGTATTGTATTCTATTCGTTCTACATTTAGTTGCGAGATACAGTGACAAAGTGAATAATGTTCCGCACGTCGGAGATACAAAATGTCCCTCTAAAACACATATTTGTAACCTTTAGAATGTTCTTTATACTTTGCTACCTTCATATTAAACATATTCATTATGTCAAAGCCGCATAATTATATTGAGCAGCGACCGCGGTCTCCAATATGGAGATACCGGGTTCAAATCCTCAGGACGGACCCCCGACAAAGAAATTTGTATTGTGTATGTTTATACTTGCTCCACGGTGATGGAAAATATTCTGACGTTTTATTCATGATGTTTTCCACCACCTTGGATGCCTGAAAAAAAAGATTAAAGCCTTGAAATAAATGATTAAAGCCTTTGGATGTTAAAAAATGTTATTAATGCCGGGTCATTCACATAATTGGTACATCTTTGTTACAAAGTTTTCAAACTGCATGATGTAATGCGGGCAGTAAAATAAGAAACAAATAAAGGAAAAATATTTTTAACACGCTTTTATTAGCTTGACCTGTATGTATGTATGTATTTATGTATGTATGTATGTAACGGACTCTTTTAACTTCATTTTCACTTACTTCTAGGAGTCTGATTAACTTGAAAATTTGCACAGGGTTCAAGGGCCGATGACAATGCAATAATATGAAAATAAGAATCCAACTAAAAATTTAAAATAAATAATGTAGTTTAAAAAACTAAAAAAACACGCTTTTGTGAAAATAACAACTAAAAAGTAAAAAAATAAGAAGAAAATGTATTTAACTATAAAAAAGCGTAGGGTAGTTTTTAAGATACTATGACACCATGCACCCCACGCTTTTTTTACAGTAAAATACATTTTCTTCTTTTTTTTACCTTTTAGTTCATATTTTCACAAAAAGCGTGTTTTTTAGTTTTTGAAACTACATTATTTATTTTATGTTAACAATATAAAATATTCGCTTAATGAATGCAATTTTTTCCCGGTCATCCCCCTTAAGTGTCCGTTTGGGATAAATGCGTTGAGCTGAGAGAAAAAAAGCCGAGTAAAAACTCCCAGGAGCACTCTTTTGAATAAAAAAAGTACAAGATATGAGATAACAGAATGGACGGGTTGATAATGGGCAAACGTAAGAGCTGATCGAGTCGATAAATCAGTCGGTGGGTGGAAACCATCGACGTTTATCTCAAAAAATGGCGTGCCTCTCCGCGACTGCCGCATCATTTGTTACTTGCTGTTTCCGATACACTATTCCTTTATCGATATATCTAAAGCTCGATGGTACAGAACCTGAATTTTAACTGCAGCGGTAGTAAATATAGGCCGCAAATAGCACGATTTTTTTTCAGTAGTGGCATGATTTAATCATATTGTCAGTTTCAAGTAAAAATGGTTTGAAGTGGTATTGTGATGAAGTATTGCAGCAGTTTCAAGTATCTACTTAACTTTGCCTTGCTCACAGTCACCTACATTCAGCAACATGTTAATTAATATAATTTAAACGAGCAAGGCATGAAGAATTATGCAAAACACGTCAATTCAATCACTTATTCAGTCCCCTCGACGCGACTCCCTGGCTACAATTTGTTGCGACTGATCCGGGTAACGGTGTCCAATTAACATCGTCAATTCCCAATGTCATCTGAGCTAAGATGGAATGACGCAGACATTTTTATCCCCGTGTGTTTCACGATTCACACTCATAGCCGCATAGGATTCCCTGTGTTACGAATACCAGATAGATACAAAAATACAACACCCAAACCTAGGATAGAAATATAAAGTCCTTGTAGCTTCGGGATTAAGAATAGAGCTACGGTATCCGCTGCCTGATCGTAAAAGGCGACTAAAAGGGGACTTCCGGGGTTGTGAGCGGTGAGAGTGGGAGCTCAATCCGTCCAGCCAGCAGCCCCGGGAAGGGCGGTGGTGTGTGCGTGGCCGCATGCCGCCGTAAGCATCGGAAGGTGCTGGAGAGCACATCTGCTTTCCCGAAGATGGGTTCGTTCTGGGGCGTCGCGCGTGGAGGACACCGGTGCATTCCGCCGGAGATCCCGGAGTCCTCCCCAAGCGCAGAGGCAGCCACCGACGGGGTTTTAGTGCGGTTAAATCCCACATAACCCGGTACCCTTTGAAGGTACCTTTTTAAGGTTTCCTCCCCGATACCATAAAAAAAGGATAGAAATATAAAGTCGTCATTCAAAGTTTTACCCAGAATTGAACATTTTTTACGATTCATTAGCGTTCACCCATCTTACACTGTTAATTAGTATAAACTGTATATAATTTGTAATTTGTTTATCACACTCTGTGGTGCATTGTCCGCTGCCTATCATGTTTTTTTCCGGTTCCGCTGTCTCTCTTTCTCGATCTCTGTGTATGCTGTAATTTCGCATTCACGCATAAATAATAAATCTCTCTGTATCTCGGAAATATGGTTTCTTTGTCCCGCGTCACACAGCGTCCGCTTGGCTTCCACTGAAGGGCGACCGCGTCCGTTTGGCTCAGCCGCGTAGCTATTGCCCTGCACGTTTCAATGTTACCCCTGCGTCATACGGGCCGTCAAAGTAAGTTTGACTTACCTACTATTAATATTCCACAAACGTCCACCAGGAGCAGACCACGTGACGCACACGCTCCGAATTATAAAGTTTTTATTCTCACTGACGTGTACGAATATGAAAATATTATTTCACTTCGGTCGGCTTTTCATGTGAGGATTTCGTTAAGTCCTTTAGAAAAGTTTGAAAGTAATTTAGAACCGATGTTATTGCTTTTGGGACCTTTTTTCGTCGTTTACTCAGTTTACAATCACAAATTATTACAATTTTCACTCAATGAGTGTAAAATCAAATGTGCCGACTCGCGCCAACTATGTACATCCAATAGCTATATTGTCTATAGCTCGCTCTTACTTTTATTGTTTGATACAAATAGCTTTTTTGATTCAACTTACTTTTAGTGCATTTATCTATAAGTATCGTATTGATAAAAGCCCTTCCAATATAAAATATATATATTTACAAGGTTCAAGTACGAGACAATCGAGAGCTGATTCAATATAAAAACATTGAGTGGAAAGCATTGTACCGGCGCGTGCCAACTGCATCCAATAGATTCATTGTCCATTGCTCTCCCCATAACTCTGTTTTTAATTGAGCGCATATAGAGTTACAAGTTTTCAGTTTGAAGATATATGTGGTGCAACGGTTACAATGTCGTTCGATTCCCCGCGAGGCAGAAATTTGAAGGATGAATCCATACTATCCATACTAATATTATAAATTCGAAAGTAACTCTGTCTGTCTGTCTGTCTGCTACGCTTTCCCGCTTAAACTACTGAATCAATTTTAGTGAACTTTGGAACACAGACAGAGTGGATTTTGGGAAAGGACATAGGATGGTTTTTATCCTACAGGAATCTTTAAAACGGGTCCACGCGGGCGAAGCCGCTGGCGGAAGGCTAGTTTAAATATATGTGGAACGTGAGCAAGGAAAATAACTATTTATATAATTAATAACCTTTTATTATTTTGTCACTAAAAATTTGCCACGCGTCTTTATTAGCCGAAATCATCTTCTGTTCTTTCTGTATTTTATATCTGTGTCACGTCTTTCTTCCTTTGTCTTCCATATCATCAGCCAATCACTCATCATATCTTACACACTTATTATCAAACCTTTTTTCTCTGGACACCGTCATTTTAGCCATTAGTTAACATAATATTGTTATATCGTATATTGTAGTTAATGACTCTAAATTTATATGTGTCCATGATACCAACGACACAGGGAATTCCAGTGTGGGGCTATATTGTTCATTAATCTATAAATATTATATTCGATATTCCTTTATACTGGAAAGGTGCTACTGTGTACTAGGTCTTATATAAAATGTTTAATTAATCTAAGCAAAATCATGTAGTTTTCAAATCACACTGTCGATGTGACTGCGTAAGTAAGGTATATACATAAGTAGTTTTCGACATGGCGTGGCGACGTTCTTTCAAAACGAATACCGTATGTACCAAATGTTATGTTATGACAAACAAAAGGAGCTCACTTTTTAAAATTTAATTTATTGGACACAAGAAATAAATTCGCAAGAGCAAGGAGTCTTCAACCCTGTTTAGATAAGCTTCTCTAGAGGCAGGAGTTAATGGAAAATAGACATGTGAAATACTCACTGCAGATATACGAGTGTGCTGACATTACATTTCCCTTGTCGAGCTTTGCTACAACAAGAATCTGATAAATACGCCCCGGATACTTCGTCAGGTCCTAAGTTATCCGTAGAGTTTTGGCGGGAAGTTGAGAGGTTCAGGAATCATGCTATGTTCTAGTTTAACTTTCGTAATCTTTGTGTTTTTGAGTTTTTTTTTTTTTTGCTTTCAACCTCCATTAAGACACGTCCTTATAAAGTATCCATCGTTTACTTGGACATTTGACTAACTTGATTGACTAAGAACTGACGATTTACAGATTTCGTCTATTCTTACTTCGTCCAGTTTCAACGAAACTGGCAAAAAAGTGATGCAAAAATTATACCATATTATCATTATAGAGAAAATTATTACCATTATAGAGAAAAAAATTATCCGTAAAAAAGAAATTTCTATCGAAATTTATCGTTTTTTTTTTGCATTAACTTAATTTTAATCTTTAGAAAATAAATACGGCAAAATATTTTAACACAGATGGAGAAGTTAACTAAAGCTTTCAACCTAAGTTACGAGCCTTTGCAAGGTTTTAATATTTTTACGTCTGTGCTTTCACGTTACAAATATAATTATTAAACTTTGATCACACAGTCCGTAGAAGCACAAAAAGTATCAAATACTTGTAAGGGTAAACGTGTCTGGAATTTTATTTAACGTGCTTTTTTTCTCAAACTTTTTAAGTCCCGCTGCTGGACACAGGACTCTCAAGTGAGAGGGATTTGGCTCATAATCCACCACGATGGCTAAGTGCGGATTGGTGGACATCATGCTTCGAAAAATTATGAGTTTCTGTCAGGCATGCTCGATGATGGAAAACATGATATTTAATTCTACATTAGCACTATATTTTTCATCACCGTGGAGCAGCGATAAATACGCAACGCCAGGACTTCGAACCCGGTATCTCCGTGTCGGAGACCGCGGTCGTTACCGCTCTGCCATCGCTGCTCTTTAATTTGCATACAACGGCACAAATTTGTAGGTGGTAGAACAATTATCGTTCGCCCGGGGAAGTACCACCGCTGCACCCACTTCTGTCGTGAACCAATTCTGTTGTGTTTAGGTGGAAAGGTGCAGTTGCCGGCCACACTTATATGAGGCGACCACCAACCTCCGGAGTAGCAGCGCAACTGTATACGACCTCAGACAAGACTTACCTATGCTTGCTTGAGGTTGTATGTAGATGTCCATGGGCTGCAGCGATCACTTAACACCACGTGGCCTGCACGCTCGTCTGTTACTCCATTCAAATAAAAAAAATTGATTGATATACCTGATAAAATTATTTTTTAAAGAAAATGTAAGGAACTTGATCTAGAAATCAGGATTAATACTTATCACTCATTTCCAAAGGTCATACATCAGTTTTAGAAAACATCACGGTGAGTTATTCGTAATTTGAATTTGAATTTCGTTTCGCTTGCAAATCCATGTGGACAGATAAGCTGATTAGCAAAAAAGGATATCCCATAGAAGCCGCGGCGTGGGAGGCATACATAAAACAAAGTCGTGTTAGTTACACCATTTATAAGTTTTATAACTCAAGAATGGCTGGGCCAATTTTTATGATTTTTGTGTTTTTGGATTTGTCTTCGACGGGAATAGGATAATATGTATTAAAATATGATATAAATCTCAATTTTATTAACATTTTAACTATTTTATTTTTCCATATATACGGTCCGTCAATCGTTTGATGTGTGTGCTTCCATTCATTCAAAAATATGACACGAGGTGTCTGTCGTTTCTTTTTTTCTGTTTTCGAATCGCATCTTGGTCTTTTCACTATTTTGCTAATGTCAAAGTTGCGGTGTCATAACATAAAGTCTAATATTTTATTTGACTTTGTGAGATTGAGATTTGACTAGTTATTAGATTAGATTAGATTAGAGAGAGATTGAGATTTTGGTAATATAAAAACTTCTGTATGATTACAATAGATTTGTTGTACTTTGAGAATTTGCTAAATGAAGGGTTTAAATTAACTGGACCTGGAAATGATTCTGTAATGCGATTATTGATTTTCTTATAATTTTTACTAAAGGTTTTTTGTTGATGTTTAATGTTTTTACGTACTGTGAACTTGATTATTTCAACTTTAAAGCAGAATAACATCTGCCGGGTTCGCTAGTTAAAATAAAATCTCATTATCCGAGAAACATCACCAATCCGTTTTATAACCAGGTTTTCGACGCGCGTCGCGGAACATTAGTAGGTATCAATCAATCGATTCTTCTTTTCATTTATCATTTCTTTGCATTGATCTGCAAATAACAATAAACAATTTTTTTTTAAAATAGCTGATTCAATGAAATCTAAAAACCGGCCAAGTGCAAGTGCTCATGCACAAAGGGTTCCGTGCCATTGTCTATAAAAATCACGTTTATTTTGTGGGGGCTTTAAATATTTATTTTATACTATTTTTAGTATTAATTTGTTGTTATAGAGGCAACAGAAATACATCATCTGGGAAAAATTCTAATGTCTAGCCATCACGGTTCACGAGACACAGCCTGATGACAGAAAGACGGACGGATAGCGAAGGCTTAGTGATAGAGTCCCGTTGGCACCCTTCGGGTACGGAACCCTAAAAATGACCAAATTGCGATTCGTCGTTCAAATCGTTGCAATTTTATTGGTTGCAACCCTGTCGTCCCACTGCTGGGCACGGGTCTCTCCCCACAATTGGGGAAACCTTGAGCTTACTACGTTGCAGCAATGCAGATTGTTTGAGGTCTTTTTAATAAATAAATAAATAACGCTTCACACTCATAGCCCTCCAGTAGAGTAGGTATACCGTGTGTCGTAGGTACCATGGAAACACACAAAGACAGAAACACAAACACCCAGACCGAGAACAGAAATTTAAACTCATCATTCAAATTTCTGTTTCGCCGAGAATCGAATCCGGGACCCTTCGATTGGCAGTCCGGCATGGTAACCATTGCGCCACGCAGGTCGTCGTTTTAATATCTAGTTCTTATTCGAAGTACATTCGAAAACTGCGAACCGATGGTCAATTATCCTACATAATATTATAAATGCGAAAGTAAGTTTGTTTGTTACTCTTTCACGCGAAAACTACTCAACCGATCATCATGAAACTTTGTACATATATTCTTGGAGTTATCAGAAGTAAAATAGGATACTTTAAAAAAAAATAACGCGGGCGAAACCGCGGGGCACAGCTACTTATATCATAATCTTATCATTGTAATAGCAATCCAAAGGGTGGGTTTTAAAACTATTTTCTGAATTGATAAGACTTCTTTTACTTCTGTTTTATTCTCTTCTCGAATTTATAAGAAAGAAGAAGATAAAAATAAAAAGTCTAGAAATTTTAAGAACAGTTATACAATTATTGATCGTATTATATATTAGTTATTTATTTATTTTATGGTATCAAATCATGAATCATTCGTTTCAGGTAAAAATATTTTGTAAAAATGGCCGTAAAAAATTATTACAAGTGGTCGTCACGGTACACAAAGTAATTTCCCTACTTACCTTTTTACGAAATAATTTTGTTCAGAACACCAAAGTTCAAGGAACAAAGTAAAACTTTTGCCTGTAAATACAATACAAATTATTCACGTACAATCTTGATACAACTTTGTACGGAACTAACATTTTGTGGAAGATGTTTATGACTACATTAAGTACAAGTTGAATAGGTTATTAGCGATTTCAAACATATTTGTATAGTTAGAATCATTTTTATTTATTTACTAGTCTTCTGCCAGCGACTTCGTCTGCGTAGACCCGTATTATGGGTTCCCGTAGAATAAAAACCATCCTATGTCCTTTCCCAAGGACCACTCTATCTGTGTTCCAAATTTTATTAAAATTGGTTCAGTAGTTTAAGCGGGAAAGCGTAGCAGACAAAGAGACAGAGTTACTTTCGAATTTATAATTTTAAGTAGGGATTTATTTTTATTTATTTATTTTGTACACATACACATCTAGTCGGGTGTGAGATGGGTGACCGCTAGTGGCAAAACATTTCATGCGCGTTTTCGTGCTTCGAAAGGCACGTGAACCTTGCCGGAGGCCTTATGGGCGGTTTGAAAACATCCGACAGCGGATTGGCCACTAACCCGCATCACCACCAACCCGCATTGGAGCAGCGTGGTGGAGTAAGCTCCAGGCCTCCCCAAAAATGGGGAGAGACTCTTGCCCAGTAGTGGGACGCAAAAAAGGTTGCAGCCAAACACATTTAATATCACGATTTTATGATAATACAACCAGACGATGATTAAAGTTCCACCAGCACATTCTGAACTCGTGACGGTCCTACATAGTCCGCTTTGATCTCTCCTTTTACCACGAACGTGTATGTTATGGGACAACCTTCCAGCTGATGTATTTCTAGTGTACTATAACATGAGATTTTTTCAAGAAAGCTGTAAAAAAACTCTTCTCCAAAGCCGACAATGCTTGGGTGGCTCCCCTGGGGTTGGCCGTGTCTATAGGCGACAGTGATCACGTAATACCACGCGGCTCGTCTGCCTTTTTGTTCAGAATATTTGTATAAAAAAAAACAACGGGTTGCACTCCGGTAGTGCCGGCAGAAGTGAAAACTTGAAATTTAACGTTGTACATTTTTATTATATTTTGGAATGGTTAGATAATTATTTCGCACGAATTGCTTTTATTATCAGTATTATTTTTCATCTAGTATTTTCAGTAGGTATTCATTTAGTATTTTATAAAGTACTCACTCATTTTCTTTCACTATTTCTTCGTTACTTTTTTCATTAATAGGTGCACTTTGTTCAAAGTCCGGATTTTAAAAACTTAATATAAACGAATTTTACAAGTATAGACAGTCGAGCCGTCATCAGAAATAAAAGTCTTTGTCAGCTGTCACCCCTCCGTCTTACGAATATTCGATCAGACCACGTGTCCTGACGCGAGTTTAACATTTTTTACCCATCCCAAAAAAGTGCACAACGCCGCTAAAGAAGTTTTCACTACAAAAATATTTTTTCGTTAACACTTAACGCTATGTTCTGGTCATCTGGTATTGTATAATCATAGATATGCAATTGTGCCCCGGAGTGCAATATTCTATGCCGCACCAAACAAAATTTGCATTAAGTAGGTAAGTAATATAAAAGATTCAGCTGAATATTTTTTTTACTTTCAGTACTTTTTGCATTTTTGCCAGTTTGGAGTAAAAACATTTGATTCCAAGTTTTGCCCATTATATTAGGACACGCGTGGCGTAACAATACACCGCTGCCGA
Source organism: Pyrgus malvae (assembly GCA_911387765.1). Taxonomy (NCBI): domain Eukaryota; kingdom Metazoa; phylum Arthropoda; class Insecta; order Lepidoptera; family Hesperiidae; genus Pyrgus; species Pyrgus malvae. The sequence continues at coordinate 25,879,428 of OU426950.1, read as the reverse complement.
TACGCAATTTGTGACCACTATTACTCCTATTACTGTTTTCGGAAGGCGCGTTAAACTGTCAGTCTCTAAATATTGTTATCTGTAGATAACAGTCCAAAACATCCGCGGGGTTGCCCACTAACCCGCATCTCGAATTGGAACAGCGTGGTGTAGTAAGCTCCAGGCTCCCTAATAATAGGTATAGAGCTGTACCAAGCGGTGGGAAAAAGTAGCTATTCCAGCCACACTTATCAATAACATTTCAGTATGTTAGCGTATAGGTACTCAAAATTTCAAACACAGCACACACACTGTACAGAAGTTATAAAACTCTTAAGTTATTGTGTAATCAAATCAAAATTTATGCTATAAACTCTACTTGCCTGTGTCTTGGGCTAAAGTTCTGACCGCGTGTTGGTCAGTCGCCTTCGTCCACGGAGTTAGCGAACTAATCTAATTAACTACGGCTCACCGGAACTTGCTAAGCTGTTGTTAGCCGATTAGGGACATCGTTTATCATGATTCAATCTTTATACCTATTGAATGGTTATAGTTTTCATCCTAAGAATTTTTACTTGATTTAAGCGGAGTGAAACCAGCATGGCCCGGCGGCTAGTAGAACTCAAGCTATCAACCCAGCTAAGCCAAACGGGCGCAAACGGTTGAGATATGGGTGACCGCTAGTAGCAAAAAACTTCATACGCGATTCCGTACAAAATTTTGCCTTGTGTGTCAAATAGGCGAACAAGGAGAATGTCTTGAAATACGTGTAAACCATAATTTATTATAAATTTAAATATGTAAGGCATAGAATATAAACCTTATTGATGTTTTTACCATAGTTAGAATGTCCATTAGATATTTTTTTTAAAAGGATCCAATTTAAACAATCAATTACTACTAGCGCAAAACATTCACGTCGTCTGCAGACATACTATTATACTATAGAAAGAGCTGACCAATCCAATCCTTGTACCATATTATCCAGGTGCTGGCGCCGTGCCAACGCACCGGGCGGCTCAAACCTTTACAACTAAATAAAAAAGAAACTATTTAAGTCTACTTTGATCATTTGATTCAGAACATGCTTTTAACATTTTTCTTATACATTGCGAAGACAAGATATTTACTATTTTCTTATTGAACGAATCGTGAGTGTACACTAACATTGTAGTTATATTTTATACGACTGTACTCACGTAAATTATATCGTATTTGCCGACATGTTTCGGTCCTGACCGAGGACCTTCTTCAGGAGCTCCCGCCGGTCGCGGTGGCATCGCGGCCGCACCAGCCGCGCCGCTCGAGCCGCAGCGCGCAGTCTCCGCCGCGATGCCACCGCGACCGGCGGGAGCTCCTGAAGAAGGTCCTCGGTCAGGACCGAAACATGTCGGCAAATACGATATAATTTACGTGAGTACAGTCGTATAAAATATAACTACAATATTTACTATTTCAATATAGAGTTTTGAGAACACTAAGAGCGGTTTCAAACTACCATAATTCTCATCGCATTCACGCGTCGTTTGATTGTAAGTATTTTGAAACGCGTGTACCCGTGTCACGCTTAAAGCATCAAGGTATGACAGGTATGACACCCGTCAGAGGAGTGGCCTTTACGGCGAACCCCTCGTCCTAACGTCCATGCACAATGTGCCTTCTAGTTATACAACTAGTGTGTCTGTGTGTCGGTGTCAATGTTGACGGTGCATAGAAAATGAATTTGTGAATTGTTGTGAATTGAAATTGACATATTTAGAAATGTAGGCGTCTGTAGCGATAAAAGAATATTTGTGAATGTGTGACAAAATTAAAATGTGTGCGTTCATTCCCCGCACCAGATTTACACAAACAAAAAACAGGCAAAGACAGACAAAAATTATATATCGAAGCGAGGCGCTATGCCGTCTCTCCTGAAGGGTGAGTCAGTAACTTTGATGCTCTAAGCTGAAACGTCAATGTTTGAAATTTTCAGATGAAAAAAATTACGCGTAAGTAATTGACCGTACACCGGCGAAAAATCCGCTACTTTTAAACCGCTCTAACGCTCGAACTAATTAACATTGTGATAGTTACATATTTTATGTTTTGGCCTATATTATCACGCGTTCAAAATGACGAATATCTGAACAATACAATAAAATATCATTATAATTAGCTTATTTCATCCCAAAACATTCCATATTAAGAGATTCAATATACCTAGAAGTTCGTTTGGATAAAAAATTTGTGATATTATTGTATCCTTGGTTGTCTCTGTTATTCTTTGCTGCTTCTTACTATTATTTCTTCTTACTATTATTCATTCTTACTACTTTGTTTTGAATATATTTACAGTACCTGTTTATTGTTTAATGCACCCTACCCTCTAATTTCGAATTTGTCTTATATATATTTCCTTCTCGGTTGTCTGGAAGAGATTGCTGTTTGTAGCAATAAGACCGCCTTTTGCTTTCGTGTTAATGTATCTATGTAATGTATGTTTTCCTTGTATTGGTGTGCAATAAAGAGTTTGTATTGTATTGTATTGTTATTATTACAAAGTGGTAAAGATTTCTAAAAGTATATTTTGACACAAATCCATTTTAAGAAATCTAATTTATTAACGAAATACGATAAAGGGTCGGACAATGTTTTTTTTCGGATCAAAAATATTTACGCTAAAAACAATGACATAAAAAATATTGAAGAAAATAAAATGTTCTTTGTTCGTTTCTTACGTAAAAGAATTTAAAATAAAAAAAATACGACGTGAACTCTTGTAGCGTCGGATAATTCTTTTAAACCATTGTAGCATACAGATGATAAAGATTACAAACATGAGAACTTTATTAATGGTTTTTGCCTTATATCACTTTTTACCAATCTTAACACATTTTAATTAATATTTACAATGTAAGCCTTAGATTAAATAAGGGGTTGTTAATGAAAGCCTGCCAGGATTAAGAACCTTTGTCCCTAACAATTATATTTTATGATTTCAAATGAATAACCAGGATATAAACAATAAGCCGATTTAATAAATTTGCTGGTAAACAAAGAAATTAATTTAAATAAACGAACCTCATTTTATAGAGATGTACTTAGAGGTGATTAAAAATTAAAAGTTTTCCGCTGTTCACAAAACTTCTTTTCACTGTATTAAAATCGAATCAATTGGGTGTCTTAAGCCTAGGTATATAGGAGCAAGTGAATGAATGAATGAATGAATGAATGATTGAATGAATGAATGAATGAATTTATATATTTGCATAAATATGCGTACATATAAGTTGTTACATTATAATTAACCTGCATGATGTTATAATTAATTAAATAGTGATGTTAAAATTGTCATATAACAACATTATATTGCTGAAAATGGAAGCGCGCAAGGCCCGGCGGTTAGCGTACAAAGCAAACGATCTATGCAACTAAGCCAAACGGGCGCGGTCGGGTGTGAGATGGGTGACCGCTAGTGGCAAAAAATTTCAAGCGCGTTTCCGTGCTTCGGAGGGCACTTTAAGCCGTCGGTCCCGGTTGTTGTCGATAGATAACAATCGTTAAACCTTGTCGGAGGCCTTACGGGCGGTTTGAAAATATCCGACAGCGGGTTGGCCATTAACCCGCATGTCCACCAACCCGCATTGGAGCAGCGTGGCGGAGTAAGCTCCAGGCCTCCCCAATAATAGGGAGAGACCGGTGCTCAGCAGTGGGACGCAGAATGGGTTGCAGCCAGCCAGCCATATAGGAGCAAGTGATGTTAAAATTGTCATATAACAACATTATATTGTTGAAAATAACACAACATAACGTAGCGTAACGCACAGTATGGGGTAAAAACATGGTAAAAATAAAGAAAAAATTTAATGTGTAAACGGCATCAATATGTAAGGCATTATTATTCACTACTCATTCAACTCTTGGTACCAATTACTAAGACAAGTGATCTCAGACTCTTTTATAGTTTCTAGATTTATTGCCAAACCAGCGTTTTTATCTTGAGAGCTCTATCAAAAGCTAATACATCACCATAAATCACGCCACCGTCTTAGTGTATTTGCTGGCCGATGCCAGCAAATACACTGAGACGATTCTCAAGCATATCCAATATTAGGTATTCTGCTTGCTTCTCCAACATTACATACCTACTTGTTTTATCTTTAAAATTAAATTCACTGCGTACACGACATAACCACATCTACTCATGTGACATAACTTCCCTTCCCTTCCCTTCCCGTGTTTACGCGTCGGTTACAGCGGACTAGGTTTTTACAATTCGAATATCTATTACATAATATTCTATTATACTCGTATTTCTCGAAGCTCGATCTACTACGGTTGTAGTAGTGTACTGACAAGCTTTAGCAAAGAAATCTGAAAGTCTCTGTTGGTCTCTTCACGCTTAGTTTTCATCTTCGTTTCATTCAAAGATTCATAGATTTTTATTGAACATTAAACATGACAAAATTTGAATTTGTTCGTAAACAACTGCAATAGTTAGAAAACTGTGTCGCAGTCATTTACGCTCACCTCTGGACAAAGATGAGGTATGTTCTAACTTATAATTTACAATAAATACATACTTTTTACAAATAAAATATTAGAATGTAGGTTTAGATTACTAGAAATTACTTAAACATAATTTTAATCATTTAATAATGGCATAGCAAACTCTGTGCATATTGCTGGCAATTGCATCACTTACTAGTCATAGAAAAAATCAGTAAGTCATCAGTAATCATTCAGTCTAGTCATATATGCAAGTAAAGCCCACACTAAGCTAAGATACTTTACTAAGCTACTTTACCAGAACGTCGATCAGATGATGGAGTTTTGGAGGCAAGTCGAAAAAATATATTTTCGCACTGTTATTTTATTTCATAACACTCATGCACGGTAATTAACCTATATCGAACAAAATGCCATCAACTTAAATCAATATAACTCAAAATTACACCAACAAAATAAAACAAGAGCAAGAAAGGGACATGTTGTACCTTCGGACTTCCCACCAAAAGACCCACGTTTAGTTGTCATACCGTGAATCATTTCTATTGTGTTTCGGTGGGAGACTTACATGCAGCGGCCTTCGGAGTAGCAACGCAACTGCATACGACCACAGAAAAGACTTAGGCTCTGTATAGTCCGTGGGCTGCATCAGCAATTTATCACAACACTTGGATTGCGCTCTCGTTTACTTACAGAAATGGGATTCAGAGAGCTTACCTTTGATCACAGAGCAAAGATGCATTTAATGTACGCAAGCCGTACTTATGTAGTCAATCCGTACTTTAATATTATAAATTCTGTCTGTCTGTCTGAGTTTTAATGAAATTTGGAACACAGATAGAGTGGATCTTTGGAAAGGACATTATGATAGTTTTTGTTCTTTTTTTTTTTTTTGGTATCGGGGGGGAAACCTTCAAAAGGTACCCAGCACCTTGGGAGAGAACACCGGGTTATGTGGGATTTGAACCTCACTAAAACCCCCTCGGTGGCCTCCTCTGCGTTTGGGGAGGACTCCGGGATCTCCCATGGAACGCACCGGTGTCCTCCATACGCGACGCCCTGGAAAGGGCCCATCTTTGGGAGAGCAGATGTGATCTCCTGCACCTTCCGATGCTTACGGCGGCATGCGGCCACACACACCGCCGTCCTTCCCGGGGCTGCTGGCTGGACGGGTCGAGCTCCCACTCTCACCGCCCGCAGCCCCGGAAGCCCCCTTTTAGTCGCCTCTTACGATCAGGCAGGGGATACCGTAGCTCTATTCTTACTCCCGAAGCTACAGGGACTAATGATAGTTTTTGTCCTACGGAACCTATAAATCGGGTCCACGTGGACGACCGCTGGTGAAAGGCTAGTACGGATACGGGTATGAGTATTACATTTTCTTGAAAACAATCTATTTTTGAAGGGACTACCACTTATATTAGTAACCGATAATAATAAATCATGCTTAGAGATGTTGAAAAATTATAGCGTGCGTCATAAATTGTAGTAGCAGGGTGGTCTAGAGTGAAAAATTGCAGTTGCCATGTCGTTATATTTTAGCAGAGGGCAGTTGCAAGTTGCAAGTTAAATTAATCTTCTAGAACATTTATTATATTCGAAATTGTGCAGGCCAATTACTCAGCAGCAGCAATTCAATTCGATGAAAATTATAGGAAACTTTGTAATAAAAAAATGTGTGCATTGAACGAAGGATCCTGCTTGAAGATTTAAAAAAATCATTTTATATTATTGTATGTAAGAAAGATTTTTTAAATACCTATATTTCTTTCACAAATTGGCAGTGAGTTGTATAATGGTCTACATGGATTTCAAAAATAACTACATATATATAGGTATTATTTGTAGGTAGGTCCGTGCCGCCCTCAGTCATTTATCAGCAATGGGCATTATCGACAGCGCGCAGTCAACTCACCCACAATCTGATACGTTGTTAAATTAACTCTTCTTAATGTTGTTTTACTAGTTTTTGTAGTATTTTTGTTGTGAAATATCTTCTATGACGGGTTACATTTATTTTCGATGTGACAACGCGCCAACAGGGCGTAGGTCGTTGAAGATGCTCCGTAACCACTAAATATTACGAGGCTAAGTGTTATTTTGCTCTTGCGTTTTAATTATTAGAACATAATAAGAATGTAAACACACCCTTACCTCATTAGGACTCTATCGGTTATTTTATCTATCGGTTTCTCAAGCGCTGCTGCGATAAATCGCGCTAACAGTTACTGTCAATTTCGGCGTAACGAGGAGGCGCCAGTTACGACTGTCCCATATTTTTTACGTGATTACTATCGTTTTATTATGTACGAATATAGGCAAAGTCCATGATTGTTTGAGATTGTTTGCAGATTGCCATGGGTTGCTCCGTTATCTAAGCATCACTTGAGCCTGCATGTTTGTCTGCTATCTGTTTACATAAAAAAAGAAAGACAATAATATTGCATAACTTGCTCGTGTCGAAGACGACCGTGATCACCTATAGTCCGTACAGCATAGCTGTGTGGTGGCACAGCCAGTCTACCTATCTGCAAGACTCAAGTGTTTGAAAACCCAATTTAGAGAGTACTTATGAATGATATTTTTTTGCAGCTTAAGATGCTCCGAAACCTCATTAGGGTTATATCGGTCCCTCACAAGCACATCGGAAATAAATCGCACTAACAGGCAAGTCGACAAATTTCGGCGTAACGAGGAAGCGCCTGTTACGACTGTGCCATATCTTTTGTGTTATTACTATCGTTTTACTATTTACAAAGTCCAGACTTGTATGATTGTGCGTATGTATTGCTAAAGTTGTATGTAAGCGTTCCTGCAACGCTTGTGTAAAACATAACTGAAAATTACGCTAACAGGCAAATCGACAGTTACTGCCATATTTGGCGTTACAAGGAGTCACTTAGGATTAACTTGCAACCTACTACAAAGTAGTGAAATTTATGTTATAAATTATACAATAATTTTGTTTTTGTTTACTTCAACTATATATTGACGACCTGCGTGGTGCAATGGTTACCATCTCGGACTGCCAATCGAAGGGTCCCGGGTTCGATTCCCGGCGAAACAGAAATTTGAATGATGAGTTTAAATTTCTGTTCTCGGTCTGGGTGTTTGTGTGGCGCCCTAGATCGGGCCCATCTGTGGGAGAACATAATTTATGTGGTCCCCTGCACCTTCCGATGCATACGGCGGTATGCGGCCACGCACACACCGCCGTCCTTCCCGTGGCTGTTGGCAGGATGGATCGAGCTCCCACTCTCACCGCCCGCAACCCCGGAAGCCCCCTTTTAGTTGCTTCTTACAATCAGGCCTTAGCTGCATCATTTTTGTTAAAATCCATAATTACCCGAAGTTATACTCAAACACGTAGTATCAATTTGCTGCCACTTATATTACTTAAGACACAGTGGTTTTTATTCACAAAACATTCTAATGAGAGCATAGAGTGGAATGAAATGAAATATTCTTTATTCACTGTACGGTTCCATTACAAACTCTTAGTGAATGTTTTTTTTTGTTCTGTCTGCTCTGGGTGCGCTTAGGCAATGCTGAGCTGAAGAAAAGAGCAGAGGGAGAAAAACTTCAGCCCTGTTTTAAAATATGGGGTATACAAAAGCTAACTTTCTATGCAATGGCGTTAAAAGCCTCATCTTGATGTAAAGAGCATGTAGTAGCTCTATATAGTATAGGTATTTATAAAAGGCGCAATATGGGACAAATGAAATAATAAAAAATAGATGTTTAACGTTCATTTTATAATTGTGTAATAATTAAGTTTTTCTCTTTTATATTTTTAGCATTGTAATATTTGCATACCTCGAGAAGGTGAATATGGCGAACTAAATATATAAACAACTTTGTAAACACCCATATTTGTGCAAATAAAAGTCTTTGTTTGTCATTATTTAGCTTTGACTGAAATGGTTGGGTTTTTGAATGAATGGGTTTTTGAAATAAAAGAACTTTAATAGAGGATATTTAGGCTGCAAGACCTTTTTTCGTTCCATTGCTGGGTCTCTGTTCATTATTGAGGAGGCCTGGAGCTTATTCCAGCAATTTTTTTCCACGCGGAGATTGGGGAAGGGATATTTATTTACACTTCTGTGTTAAATAAACTTATGGGAATACTGTATTTTAACTGCAAAATATAATATGTAAACTTAGCTAAATCAGCGAAATCGGCAAAATTTCGTATACCTACGGCCTCTTAGTGCCTAGTGGTATTCTCTCTTTCTCTCTCTCTCTCTCCCAGTAAACCGCGAGTGAGATTGCGAGTAGTATTTCCTATTCGAAACATTATCTTTAGAATAAAAGGATGGTCTAAAGTAAAAAAAAAAACACCACTCAGAAAAGAAACTTTCAATTGAAACGAAAGAATATGATTTTACGATATTGTGCCATATACTTCCATATATTTTAAATAAGTAATGATACAAAGATTTTTTTGGATGCCATATATTTTTAAAATACTAAGAGATTTTCTGGAAAGATATTACGATAAATATCGTTCACATGTTATCTTTGAACAACCGAATTAACTTCATGCCTACTGGAGGGTAGCGATACGCAATATTGAACGGTGCTCATTTTTCTGTGGTTGGGGGAAAATCGTAGTCGTATTTCCGACTCACATGTCCTTAAGCTGGAGACAACGGGATTATCCGTGGGTAAATAATATGAAGACAAGAGAATCATCAATCTTGGTCCTTGCCGGCCTTAACGAAAGTAATAAAAATACCTATCTTATTATTTGAAAAGCCTTGTAAAGTAATGGAGTGGGACTTGCAGTTTCTGTTTGAATTTATGTTCTAACTTCTTTTAAAAATTTATTTTCTGGTCTATTATCTAGTGTTTTTTACGGGACAAATAAAACATGTTCAATGTTCATCCTACAAGGGTTAGTTTCAGTTTTTTTTGTCTTTTATTTTTCCAATAAAAATATTTTAACGTAAAATGTTACCAAGGTTGCCATTGACTAGGGTCAATATTTGACGACTTGGCTATTTTGATAACAGACATCAGCATGTTAAAAGAACTTATTGTACTAGAAAAGTAGTGTACAGTGAATTATATTTTTACCCTAAGCCCTTGTGACGCTCTCGAACCGGACAAGCCATATTTTTTCACGACATGTTGAGCAATTCTTGTAAATACCTACATACTATATATAATTGAAATCTTGGAAACGGCTCCAACGAATTACATAAATTTAGTGCCCAGGGTTTCGGGGGTGACAGATTGATCCAGCTTGGTTTTATTTTTAGAATTTGTCGTTTTATTCGAATTTTCAGCGATAATCAACTTAAATATAAACTGAGAAATATGACTGTTACTGACATCTATTGGAGAATATTATTAATATTGTGGCGTAGCGTAGAACGCTAAATGTCATCCGCCAATCTGCCGTTCAAACAAATGACAATGTCGATTAGAAAGAGGTCTATAAAAATTTCGTTGATGAAATTATAGCTGGACTAGTTGGACCAACGGTTGGTCCACGAAGAACTCGCGTGGCTGACTGCAGAGCTAGAGACCCGGGCTTAAACCTGAAGCAACCATGTTGCGTTTTTATTTTATTTTTTGTGACAATATTTTTTTAATTGTTAGTTATTTCAGATGGCGTTGTTAAGCAACAATGCGTGGTTTGTTTAAAATTAAACGATGAAAATCAATTGATTTTATCCGAGCAACGCTCGGTCTTCCAGGTTCTTTGTACTTAAATAATAAACGCTTACATACATACCTCGCTTAATTTTGACCGACGACTTTGGATAACAGAAATTTAAACTCATCATTCAAATTTCTGCTTCGCCGGGTATCTGGATCTTATTCTTAATCCTAGCAATGTTTGTCAAAATGGGTCTTTGTCAGGGTTCCAAAAGAAAATTGTATTTAGTATGCGTTTTATCGATAAACGTTACATGCTAAATTTCTGCTAAAAATAATGTAAATTATTATTATATTTTTACTTTCGCAGAAGTACCATAATTTTGTTAAACATTCAACAACCATAAACCAATAATATGTTACACCATTTATATGTTACAACATTTTCCAAATCTATTGAAAGAGTTATAGAATCCTGTATTGTAACGAGATTAGTAAAGGATTTGACAAGATTTAGATTGGGATTGCCAATCTAACCTCGCCATAAATCCTGTTTTTCCTCTTAATTTCTAAAAGGATCTTGACCTCTTTAAAAAGTATGCGGGGTGTCGTTTTCGTTAATAGATTGGCGTTTTGTTGAAATAAAATTAATTTTACCTTTATTTTCCGGTTGTACTTTTTCTTTAGGAATGACGTCGCGGCCTGTTATTGGTTACAATATTTTATTTATTACATTATTTGTATAAAACACTACCTAATATGTATTATTAGGAGTATTTATTTATTTATTTATTTAATTCTTTATTACACCACATAGATTGGTATAAAAGGCTTACTTGTTAAAGTACTTGCAACTATACTGAATTAATTAGAGAACTCGCTATATTCGAACTGCAATTATTTTTTGTGTACGTACAAAGACAAGACTTTATAGATTTTACGAAAAAACTAAATCAAGCGTTCGTTTATCTCTACCTTTTCCTAACTATATTTAGATAATAAGCGTAGCTGCTTCCGCAACCCTAAATTGGCTGCAATACAACCCTTTTTGAGTCGCACTGTTGGGCTCGGGTCTCTCCCCTTCGTTGTGGAGGTCTGTAGCTTACTCCTTCACACTGTTCCAATCATAGAGCAAAGAAAAACCAAGAGAGATGTTATAACCTGCTATTTGCACTAGAAACAGTGTCTCCAAACACACACATTTTTAAAAGCCGTCCACATTACAATACATAAAAAAGATTCATACCATTGGTCACTAATTTAAAAAAAGTTTGACAGCATAACCTTAAATAACACTATGAATGATATTCAACATGCGATCTTAAAGTTACAAGAGTAAGATTATTTTTTGTTTAACAATAATTTCACTTACAACTATTTGCCATATAAAACAGAAATTCACCACCTAGTACCACTTCTCGACGCTAGATGCCGCTAATAACGCGTTTGTTCTATTAAGTACGTTCAGAACTATGAAATAAGGTTCATATTTCCATGTACCTTCGTGGTCATCAATTTGAGCATATTGCTCAAATTGGCGCGGACACAGTTACGCCCCAATGGCACTTCTCCTTGTTTTTCGATTTCTATGGTTCCAATGTTAATTAATGGAGTAATTCCCCTATGAATACTTAACAAACTATTGCAAAACAAATATTTATTACAATAAACTAAAACGGGAATTTAACAAGGATTGTGATTAAGATTGCGTCTTAAGATTGGTAAAAAAGAGCTCTTCACTTTACTTTACTTATTTAGAAAAATAAAATAAAGCCTTTTAATTGCTAATAGCTTGGCCTCGAAACTTATCTTACTGTTACTATTTTTCTTATTAACGTACGGATAACTTTGTCCTAGAAATGGCAATGACGCAGGCATCTCTCCCGTACCTGCAAACTTTTCCGAGGAACTAGTCGGGATAATCTTATCTTAATTTTCCCGGTTTCCTTCTCGTCTGTGTTTAATTGTCTAAGTTTTAATAACATGCAAATCGCGCGCTGTAACTGAAGCGGACTTATTAGTTTTGGCATCACATAAATGCCAAGAAGAATGAAACTAATATGTTTTCTGCCAAAAATCCCCACACTGTGTTGTGGGTACCATGTGCACACATAAAGACGGGAACGGAAATTGAAACCCATCATTTCAATTTATGTCTTATTGGGAATCGAACCAGGACCCTCAATAGGCACTTCAGCATAGTAACCATGCACTATACATATGACATATCGCCTTAAACCTTCGGGCCCATCGGCCGTCCTTCGGTCGTCTTAAATGTCTGAGGGTTTTAAATTAATTTGCGCTGAAGAATCATGGTCATAATAATATATTTTTGAACTTAAAATTTAATAAAAGTAAAACGACGCTTGAAATTGTATTTTTGTGGGCCCCACAACACAACCTTAGGACTCTGATTTGGATTCGTAAAAACAATTTGTAGAAAAATGTTCTATTTTTATCAATGTTATGATGCAATATTAAGAAAAATAACAATTTGATATGTTCTTGAGGCGACCTTCCGCAAGTCGCAACTTATCAAGAGATGGCGTCACGGGTATTCTGAATCACGCTATCGAAATTTTCTAAATATCCGACCATCTATAGAATTGGACGACCATATAGTCAATTGGAGTACGGCCGCTCCCCGGGCATAACCATTTCTCCCTTTGTCAAATTCGCAATATGATTAATGAGTGAAAATGCAGTCGAGATAAACATGATAAAAGTTAAACTGAACGAAGTTTAAGTTAAAGAATTCGTAAAAATGTAGGTAACACTTGAACGATTTATTTCTCGGTGCGTTTCAAAGTTTGGGTTTATTGAAGAAGATGAGAGCCACAGCCTCCCAGCGCGGTAACAAGAACAAAATGTCTTTATGAAATTACATTTAGCCCCGCGCCGAGTGGCTGACATTGACAAATAACACGGAGACTGTTTTTCTCTGTCAGATCGAAGTGACATGTTTTCCCCTCAATGTGAACTGTGGAACCAGTTAAGCGAAATTAAGGGACGAAAACAAAGCATATAAAATAATTCTTACGGGTGCTAAAATTTTCATGTTTTAATCAGGGTTTCCAACGCTGCAATAATTTCTGACGTGAAGGAATTATATTGTTTCGCAGTTTAAAATTAGGGTCTCTAGAGCTATCGTCAACCTCTGGAGTAGCAATATAACTGGATCCGATCTCAAACAAGAGTCAGGCATGCTTGAGGTTTTGTGTACCACTTAAACCTCGAAATCTTATACCTTATTTATTTACTTAAGCCTTATTTAAACTTAGCGCCGCGTCACCTGATTGCTCGTCTAATACTCCATTGAAATAAAAAAAAAATATTGTCTTAAGCGCTCAATTTCATCTCGCTTTCTTACTTTTAAACCAAATAAATGCAAAAATAATAATAAATGGAGCTGGACTAAAAATCTTGAACTCTACGATTTCTCTTTGATTTGAAATGAATGATAGATATTTGAAACGACTAAACTTGTCTTCTTTTGGAAAATTTTCTTTTCGAAAATAGAAGTTTTTAAAGTAATCCCTGGTGACATCCACGCGCCGATGTAACTGACTGATACAGTGGCGGCCTCGATCTGTCGTAAGCCGATAGAAGCACCAGATATCTGCGCCTCTCTCTCGAACTAAATTGAAAAAAAGATTACTTTATCCTACTGATGGCTTGAAATTTTAGGGATCTTTTTGTATTTTGTGTTGCATACGACTTTAGGCAAGAATGACGCTGTAATGTCTACTTAATACTGAAGCAGCACAGTACAGACCTGCTCTTCATTCTTCATAAAGTTAATTGAAAAAGTAGATTCTTGAGTCCCTACTCATGGTAAAAATTAAGTTTTTGTGTTTGTGTATTTCTTCGGATACCGCTAAGAAATTATAAGACAACAATAATCCCTAGCCCTAGTTCCCTACTAATATTATAAATTCGAAAGTAACTCTGTCCAAATTTTAATAAAATTTGGAACATAGAGTGAAACTTGGGAAAGGACATAGGATGGTTTTTATCCTACGGGAACCTGTAAAACGGGTCCACGCGGGCGAAGCCGCTGGCGAAAGGCTGGTGTGGATATAAGAGGCTTGTGATCCACGAAATTTCGAAGCATAATAATCAATAGGTAGTTTTAAAGAAGCACCAAAATGCGTTCACGGCGATACCTATTCATATTTTTTAACTATTCTCTGCAACTCTACAATGTAATATGCCGATTTATTAAGACTTTTTATTTCAGAGTATTTCAGTAACTCAAAGGTATATCTTGGCTCACAATAACCGTGAAACTAAACTACCCCTGTGGCGTAATGGTTATCATGCTAGACTGCCGATCGGAGGGTCCCGGGTTCGATTCCCGGCGAAGCAGAAATTTAAATGATGAGTTTAAAACTTCTGTTCTCGGTCTGGGGCCGTGTTTCTGTCTTTGGGTGTATCCATGGCACCCACAACACAGAGTATATAAATCTTACTATGGGCCTATGAGTGGGGATCGAATCGATTCTATTTGTAAATATAGTAAAAATACATTTTGTTTACAAGTTTAGCTATGGCAACAGAAGCGTGCAGATCTTAGGGATTTCAGATGGATGTTATCATCAATTCTTCCGGTAATATTGTGTTAATCTGGCAATGGGGCCTCGAAGTCAGTAGGTTAAACGCAGAGACCTGCTGTAATCCAGCGTGGTTTTCGGGCGGATTAGGATTAACCCTCCTCGTTGATAATAAGTTACTAAAGAGTAGGTCTTGAGATAATAATCAACGTCAAACCCTTAACTTTAACTTTATGTTATAGTTCAGTAAACATTATTTTGGGCTTTAGGTTTTTTTTAAATTGAACAGAGTAGTATGCAGGCCACGTGGTGTGAAGTGGATGCTAGAGACACACACAACCTTAAGCAAGCCTCTGTCTTGCTCAAGGTTGTATGCCGTTGACAACGGCCCGTTGCTTGTGCTGATTCTCCGAAAGCTTATAAATAAATAAACAACGTTTCACACTCTTAGCCCCACAGTAGGGTAAATATAACCTGTGTCGTGGGTACCATTGACATACACAAAGACAGAAACACAAACACCCAGACCGAGAACATAAATTTAAACTCATCATTCAAATTTCTGCCTCGCCGGGAATCGAACCCGATTCCCCCGATATAACCATTGCGCCACACGCATCATCATGGTCGTTATGTTTGCCTCGTGTAAATCTGACCGAGAAATACCCCTTTCCACAGATTCCCAATAGAATTGTTTCACCTTTGGTTTAGTTTCAGAATTGGTTGCAGTGGTGGTACTTACCCGGGTGATCCATTAAAGTTCTATCTATATAAAGTATAGTCGAGGAGCCCACGAGGCTAACTGTGGATTTACTCAAGCATCATATTTGTGGAGTTTGTGCATTATATAGGTTGGGTGGTAGGAAGATTAAAAGATTATATGACGTTTTCCGTTTAACCAGTGGAGAGAGCGCCTATAGGTTTTCAAAAATTGTATACGAAAAGTACAGGTAAAATAACGACAAATATCGATCAATAGTAGAATAATTTAATCGGTAATCCGGCGGATCCGGCGTGATTTTGGGCCTACCGAATGCGGTCAGTCAGCGCCGGATCCGGTATCAGATACTTACATAAAACTATAACACAGTAGCTGAATATATTTAAATAAGAATGACGTTTATTTTAATATCAAGGATTTCCGTTATTTAAATTTAAATTGCAAAACAACCATTTTTTTGGTATCAGGGGGGTCCTTGAAGGTCTTTTGTAGGTCCCCTCAAAAGGTACCTAGCACCTTGGGAGAGGATACCGGGTTATGTGGGATTTACACCACTCTAAAACCCCCTCGGTGGCTTGCTTCAGCGCTTAGAGAGAACTACGGGATCTCCAGTGGAACGCACCGGTGTCCGCCATGCGCGGCGCCCCAAAACGGGCCCATCTTCGGGAGGGCAGATGTGCTCTCCTGCACCTTTGGGTGTTCACAGCTACATGCGGCCACGCACACACCGCCGTCCTTCCCAGGGCTGTTGGCTGGAAGCCCCCTGTTAGTCGCCTCTTACGATCAAGCATACCGTAGCTCTATTCTTAATCCCGAAGCTACAGGACCTAGATCATCAACCTACAATTTCAATCTACATGACAACAAATAGTGTGGTAGATTACACTAGTCTATAAGACTTAGAGCAGTGTTGTAACCTACCTCATTATAAGTTGTCTTGTGGATCAACCTACAAAGACGAACGTGAAACAACAATTTCAAAGTAAAATAGTAATTTATGATAGTACTCTACTAGCTCTAAACAGAGCAGTATTTACCTACCTTCATCTGCCATTTCTCACTCGGCAATGCAGAAACCTTACTTTACTGCTCAGACGCTATATTTTTCTGTCGCCTCCTAATAAAGCATCATTATACGTCACTCCGTTTATTTTACGAGTAATATATTTCTTTGAATGCACACCTCAAGCTGATGATTTTTATGCGGTTCTTTGGTTTAAAAGCTTTTATTGTCGTTTTGCTACTAAAGATTGTTATGCAGGTGTAAAATCGTCTAATGAACGTATTCATACGATGAATACATTCTAGTAAAACGTAGATTTAGTTTTTGTTCTAACGAAACATAAATTACGTGTCGATTCGTAAATGTATTTGCAACGTGTTTTAATGCCCCGCTATTTAATTTTTTCATTAGCACATTAAAGGATCGCGTAGCTTTTCTATAATTTTGTTTATTTTTTTTTTCAACTTTTATTTTTTATGTCCTACTGTTGGGCACAGGTCTCCTTTTCACAAGTGAGAGGGATTTAGGCCATAGTCCACCACGCTGGCCAAGTGCGGATTGGTGAGCGTCGTGCTTTTGAGAAATTATGAATTTCTCTCAGGCATGCACGGCGATGGAGAACATCGTAATCAATTAAATATCACGATATTTTCCATCACCGAGGAGCACCGATAAATGCGCACATTACAAATTTCTTTGTCAGAGGTGCGCGCCGATGATTTGAACCCAGGATCGGTCGCGTAGAAGACCGCGGCTTTTACCACTCGGTAAAAAAAAAATATGCAGTTGCATTTGATTTTTACTCCTATTAATATAAGTACATAGAAACAATGCAGTAATAACAACAAGTGGAAATATGTTTTACAGCGGAGCTTTTTGACTTTATTGTTTTATTTATTACCATTGTATCTGATTTATTGACCACAATTTTTAGAAGGACAATGGTGTTTTTTTACAATGATGACTTTTATACTACAAAAGGTGAAAATGAAATAATTAACACGAAAAGAAAACATTGGACCTTTTTTTTCTATAACAATTCAGAAAAGTATTGTCCTTAGGTAATTGCAATTATATAATATTGTGAATTTACGTCGGTATTTACTTAAATTATTATGTACCAGCTGACCAGACAGAAAGTGTACTGTCTTAACTATGAATATTGAATTCGAATATTAAATAAAAAACTTTAATATTCTTAAATTTTCAAATTTTCCACGCAAATATCTTATTTTCTTCTTTCTTCTTCTTAGGCTCTTAACCTTCTCCTGACAATAAATAATGTAGTTTAAAAAACTAAACAACACGCTGTTGTGAAAATACGAACTAAAAAGTAAAAAATAAGATGACAATGGTGGGGTGCATGGTGTCAATAGTATCTCAAAACCACCCCACGCTTTTTTTACAGTTAAATACATTTTCTTGTTATTTTTTTTACTTTTTAGTTGCTATTTTCACAAAAGCGTGTTTTTTTTAGTTTTTAAACTACATTATTTATTTTTAATTCTTTAGTTGGTTTTTTTCAATAATTTCGTATCCTATTCAGCAAACCCTTTCATTTAATACCCATATCATGGGGGTGCATTTCAAATAGTCATTCCGCCATCTTGGGAAGGACGCCATATTGGATTTGTAATGATGTTTCTTAGTTAGTCATGTATTGTCATCAGAACTCAGAGCGTGTGCAAAATTTCATCCTAATCGAAGACCGGGAAGTGGATCAAATTAAGATTCCAAGATTTTCTTACATACCTACATAGTTAGTTACAAGTGAAGATAATAAAAGCGTCAAAAAGGAGTTAACGAAATTGGTCCGCTTATGCGAGATGCCGTAACCAAGGAAAATAGCGATTCATTAATATCTATACACACACACACAGACACACCGTATATATATACACGTGTGTGTATAGATATTTTTGTAGATAGATTTAGTATCATTTGTAGCAAGAAGTCACTAACAAATTGCCATATCTCTTGTATTCAAAAACTTTTGATTAGCAGTACGGTCGTACGTTCTAAATAAATCCGTAGAGGTAACACAAATGTCATCACTTGGAGTTAGAAAGCAGTTACACAAAGATTGGTTCGATTATTTTGGCCAAGTTGACGTAAAATTCCTATTTTTTGTCGCCCCTCGTTTTATATTCAGGGCTCGAAGCACGTAATTCACACATTGATCACACGGAGAAATTCCGTCGTGTCATCTTCTCTTCCATTTTATATTACTTTTGTAACATTTGAAATGTTCAATAATAAGCTATTCATCATACAGCTTATATAATTGAATTTGATTCCTATATACATCACATTATTATTTTTCTACGAGATATTTTTAGGGAGATATAAAAAAGTCTATCTCATTCTCTAACGCCCCAAACAATCTCCAGAAAAAATTGGTTGTCTGTAAAGTCGGTTTACAGACCATAGGTTAACGAAACAACGTATACATATACGTATAACAAAACAATGAAAATTTGGGTGCAATGAAAACCACACTAATTTTTCACTTCACTTTATAAACAGTCGAGGAACAGTGCAAGTCGAACGCTCAAGCCTCAACGTAACGTTACAAGCGTAACGTTACATTGAGTTATCCTGTTTCGTGCGTGCAGCCGGCGTTCATCGATTTAAGAATTATTTAATTAGATGTCGTCACGTCAAAACCAATCAATCCATAGCACCCATGAGACATACAAACAAACACATATGAAATTACTATGGACATTTTACAATTACTAATAAGAAATCTTAAATTCGTTCCATAAGATCAGATGCAGGAAATATTGCAATAACCTACAATACCAATGTTAGACAAAATAACAATGAAAGGATAAAAATGGGTAATATAGAAAGAGACACGAACGAAGAACTATGAATGATATTAAATTCGTGGATTAAACGAATGCATTTTACAGCGTCTGACTACGCCGTTGTATTCTGTGATGTTATTATTTTATTTTAACTACGCTTTCAGATAAGATGAAACCATAAAACGCTGGGTTTTAATTTTCCTGTCTTACAAAAAAAACGATGGACGAAACAGTTTTACCCACTTTGAATTTGCGTTTATAGCGGTTTGAAAACGCTCGAAACAAAGGTAATAAATAAGTTGGAGCGAAGTACTATGTGTGTAATTTTACCTTTTCTTTTCAATCTTTTTACGTCCCACTCGCACAGGTCTTCTGTCGAAAGTGAGAGGGATTTAGGCCACAATCTACCACGATAGCAAAGTGCGGATTGGTGGATATCATGTCTTCGAGAAATTATAAGTCGCTAAACGGCAGTTGGTTAAGGGGTAAGAATCAGGGATGTTAGGGAGCTCCGTAACCATAACCGAAACTATCGGATATCCGATATAAAAAAATATCCGTAACCGTAACCGAATCCGAAATAAAAGTTTCGGATGATACCGGATAGGGGCGGAGCCTAATTGAGACACGTTATGACGAGTTGTTTTAATTAATATTGTATAAGTAATAATTTTGTTATTACTTTTTCATTTTAGGTAGATTAGATAACACTCAACATAAATTTATAATCAAATAGCTGTAATAATTATACTTACACTAAAAACCATTTTATTAGCTATTTGTATTTTACTTTTGAAATTCTTTAAAAATTTAATATCCGTAACCGAAATTATCCGAAACTGACGGATAATCCGAAATAATTTCATATCCGTATCCGTATCCAGTATAATAATCATTCCTACATCCGTAACCAATCCGTATCCACATCTCCATAACATCCCTAGTAAGAATACTATTTAGAATAATATAAATATTAATAATAAGAAAAATAGAAAAATGTGGAAACCACCTTATTAAAACATTTGGATGTTTTGGTTCATCATGAATACACTCTGTGACTAAAACTGTCATAAAATAATAATATACTTAGATTTTAGATACGAAATGATGATTTTAAGATTGCAGATTATGAAAAAATAAAGGAAATACATTCATTTTTTGTCCGTATCATTCTTTATCCACAGAGCTTTTAGGACAGACCACTCCATCTCGAGAAAATCGGTCATTCTCGTTGTGTAAGGCGTGACGTTGATTAATGAGCCAATGTATTGTTTCCTTTTAAGTTGAGAGGGTCGTTTCTATGAACGTTGCTTTATTTGGAGTAATAGGCAGTCAGAGAAATAGTCAAAGTATTTAACAATATGATTTTGACGATTCGGCGCATTGTGGTGTGGCGTAATGAATACAATGCCAGACTGCCAATGTGAGATCCAGCCTGGATCTACATCCAGGGTTGAATTTCCAGCGAAGAAGAGATTAAAATGACGATTTGCAGGTTCTGTTCTCGGTTAAGTGTGTTCATGTCTATGTTCATGGTATCCACGACACAGGATACCTGCAATATCGTGGGGTTATGAGTGTATAACGTTATTGTTATTCAAGCAAATATTTAATAACGTTTAACACTCATAGCTCTACAGTGTGACTGTGTCTTGGGTACCATGGACACACGGAAAGGCAGTAATACAAACACCCAGAACGAAAACAGAAAGCTTAAACACATTAAAATTTTTGCTTTGCCGAGAATCGAACCCGGGACCCTTCGATCGACAGTCCAGTATAGTAATTATTGCCCCACATGGGTCGTCGAGCGCAATACACCTCTTGACATTTAACTATTAATTATTTAAAAAAAGGACGGACGCCATTTTTGTGAAGTTAAAACATTGTAAAATAAAATAAAAATAAAGACTAGTGATTTAACCCTTTTATATAACATAGCTTTGTAAGTAAAATGAAAAGGAAATTATGAAAACTCATAAAAAATAACATTTATTTAATAAAGTAATTCATTTTCGACTTACTCTGCAAAAGTAAAAATTTTCCGCTTGAATAAATTTTTTCTCCGCTTCATTTCCCGAAGGGGCAGCTGTAACGACCCTACTTTTGCCTTTTACTTCTGTTTTCAATTATTCATACATGAAATTTTACTCGGTTCGTTCCGAATTATGTATAAACACTTGGATTGATGAAACGTTTAGGTGTTTGAAATTTTTAGAAGGGTTATACAGCACTTTTTAAAAGGCCGTATACGAAATTTGGAGGTAAAATACAGGTATTTCCATAAGTTGTATTGCACAGTGTGACTGATCATTTCAATAATAAATTAAATTGGCCACGTTTTTATTTTTATTACATTGTTTTTAATAGACCTGAAAACGCTAACAGTTTGATGAATTTTGTAATAGGTATAGAATATTAATTATTTCCGGCTAATTTTTAAACTTAAACGGATCGAAAAAAAATGCTATGCATTGCTGCAAAAATCGCATATATAGTAAATGTCAACTTCATGTCAATGTCAAATGTCACTTTTTGCCACTCTCATACAAAAAATATTAATAAAAAAAACCGCAACCCTTTTTACGTCCAATCCAATGCGGGCTGGTGGATATGCGAGTTAGTGGCCAACCCGCTGTCGGATGTTTTCAAACCGCTCATAAGGCCTCTGACAAGATTTAACGACTGTTGTCTATCGATAACAACCGGAACCGACGGCTTAACGTGCCTTCCGAAGCACAGAAACGCGCATGAATTTTTTTGCCACTAGTAGTTTCCCATCTTACACCCAATCGCACCCGTTTAGCTTGGCTGCGTAGATTGCTTGCGCATAGCCCAGTGGTTATGCGCGCTTCAATGAGATTTATACGAATACACAATAATATCTATATCTTGTGACCCATATGGTATCGTATAATGGTTACCAAGCCGAACTACTTATCAAGGCTCCCGTAGTAATTCTCCATCTGGGTGTTCAAGGGAACACAATAGGCAGTACCTAGTAATTGAAACAACAATGGACCTAATCAGATACTGGGAAGCTCTTTGTATTGTGGTAGTGCCCTGCGACAAGTAGATAGATGCGTCTTCTATCGCTCGAAGTTCCTTATCGCGTCCTGTTCGCTTCAGTTCCTGCCCACAAAGTTTTGCTTGTTAACATTGTCGTCTTACTCCTTTTGTAACTTAGGTACATAAATATCCTGTGACAGTTAGATATTAGTTAGCGGTAAATAATGGAAACAGCTAGATATATAGTTCTGTTTTCGTAAACAAAATAATGTTACCGGGTATTGGGTCACATTATACTAAATAGGGAAAGTATTAAATTATTATTTTGTGCTATACGATAAGCCAATAATAGTATGATTAACCTCCAGCCCCATAACAGATTACTGAGTAGTTTTTTACAACAGCTTCAGATGCGCTATGTTTAGCGCATTTTTTTAATGTATTCGAAACCTTGTGCCTAATAGTCATGAATTTTTACGTCTTCTTCTTCTTCTATCTATCTATACTATAATAAATCTGTAACAAGTCGGTTTCTGTACATTGAAAATATTCGAGAAAAACTGTCACTAGGGCTATTTATTAGCGTAATAGAACCCGCAACAATATTTTTTAGAATTATTGTCTGTTTGTCTGTTCGTTTGTGCGCGCTAATTTCAGAAACGGCTTAACGTAGAAGGATACGGTTTTTATTTGATATATTGGTATTTTTTTGGATTAACATTTAATGTTTGTTTTATTTAAAACGGTTCACAAATAAAAAAAGTTACGTCCATTTCAAGAATTTATCGATCAGTGTTTAGAAGTATCGTTGTTGATTTATCGAAAACTTCGGTAAATGTATTGAAGTTTTATAATTTACAGTCCCTTAAATGATAACATGAAACTTATAAATGAAAAGAAAAATAGATAATACATAGAAAACAAAAACCAACATAAGATGAGCTGGCAATAATAATATGGTAAACTGTACGAAATAGGGTTTAGGTAGGTTAGTAGGGCTTTTTCATACAGTTCCCACACGTCGACAATAATTAATCAATAATTAATCTATACAAAAAGCTGAAGAGTTCGTTTGCTCGTTCTTTTGTAACTTTGTTTGAACGCACTAATCTCAGGAACTAAATTTTTAAATAAACCAAACAAAAAGGCAGACGGGCCGCTTGGTGTTGTACACGGTCAACCCCAGGGGAGCCACCCGAGGGCTTTGGAATATCTAACATCATGCTATGACTAATACCGAATTCCACGCGGACGAAGTCGCGGGCGGCCACTAGTAGTAAATAAATTCACGTTTTAAGGTTCCGTACCCGAAGCGCGCCAACGGGACCCTATTGGCTATTACTAAGCTTCCTCTGTCCGCCGGTCCATCTGTCCGTCGGTCTGTCTGTCCGTCTGTCTGTCAGGTTGTATCTCATGAACCGTGATGGTTAGACATTAGAAATTTTCACAGATGATGTATTTCTGTTGCCACTATTACAATAAATACTAAAAATAGAATAAAATATGTATTTAAAAGGGCTACCATACAATAAACGTAATTGTTTTAGAGATAATGGTACGGAAACTTACGTGCGTGAGTCCGACTCGCACTTGCCCGGTTTATTATTAAGACTGGTTACTTGAATATTGTGCGATACAAAGACATTGCATAACTCTTCCGCTAATTTATAAATCTATTTGCAATAGGGTAAAACATTTTACTAAAGTAAAGAAATCTAACGTAATGCTCGTTAGTTTGACCTGAAAAGTATTTGCTGACTATCCTCAGCAGCGCTTCACTTAATTGCACTACATTCCAGATTGGAATCAATTCGCCTCACTGGGCAGTTGTGGTTTCATCCTTTTCAAGCCAATTCGTGTAGGTTGTCCATTTTATAAAGCTCTATTTATATATCTATCAGCCTTTTAAAGTTCACTGCTGGACATAGGCCTCCCCTAATGTTCGCCAATCCGTCCGGTCCTGCGCCCTCAGAATCCAGCGGTTTCCCGCTATCTTCTTCAGGTCGTCAGTCCACCTGGTTGGAGGGCGGCCTGTGCTTCTTTTGCCGAGACGTGGTCGCGATTCGAGGACCTTTCTTCCCCATCGGTTGTTAGTCCTCCTAACTATATGGCTTCCCATTGCCACTTGAGCTTGCAAATTTTAGAGAGCTATTCGGTAACCTTCCTTCGTCTACGGATTTCATCATTTCGAATTCTATCGCGTAGAGAGATACCAAGCATAGCACTCTCCATCGCTTATAAAGTTCTAGCAATACAATATTTTAACGCATGTGTTTCCAATAAAATATATGAGAATTTTGTTTGTTTTTTACGTCAATATTTTATTCTAGCAATCCGGCCGCAACTCCACCCGCTCGGGCTACACGTTATTGCACTCTCCAGCATCATCAAACAAAAACTTAGGTCCATTCGTAGTACCGTTGCAACGTGAAAAGACTTATACTTTCACCTTTATAATAAGAAGAAAAAAATATTATATTTATATTAGGAGTACAAAATATTCGCTTAATGAATGTCATTTTTTCCCGGTCATCGACTTTAGGTGCCCGTTTGGGCTAGATGTTGAGCTGAGAGCGAGAGAGCGTCGGCTCTCCCGAAGATGGGCCCGTTCTGGGGCGCCTCGCGTGGAGGACACCGGTGCGTTCCACTGCGTGCGTTCCCAGAGTGCTCCCCAAGCGTAGAAGCAGGCCATCGAGCGGTTCTTAGTGCGGTACAAATCCCACATAGCCCGGTATCCTCTCCCAAGGTGCTGGGTACCTTTTGAAGGTTTCCCCCCATACCAAAAAAAAGGTAGCTATTACCTACTCATAATTCTATTGCTGCCAACAAAATCTTTTATAGTGTATCTGAACGTCAGCTTAGATTATCGTAATCGTATCAAATTTCCAATCAATCAACGAATTTTCAGTTTTACAAAGAAAATGTTGGACCACTAAACTACAAGTTATGAGAGAACAGGCTTTGAACAGAACGAAATAGGCTTTAAAACTCGCAAAAACAGCTATATCCATTATCTTTGGTTTTATGTGTCCACAGTAGAAGTAGGAGCCCACAGTGCATTGTTATTAATGTTTGGATGTAACCCACTTTTTACTTTTTGCGACCCACTGCTGGGCACGGGTTTCTGCTCATTATTGGGGAGGCCTGGAGCCTACTCCACCACGCTGCTTCTATGCGGGTTAGTGGAGGTGGTAGTATTGTTTAACTAATGGGTAATTACGTATTAAGAGTCAGAGGTTGCTTTAATTTATTTAAATCCGTGAAACATTGAAGTACTTCGCTCCACCAACCAGCATTGGAGCAGCGTGGTGGAGTAAGCTCCAGACCTCCCCAATAATGGGGAGAGACCAGTGCCCAGCAGTGGGACACAAAAAGGGTTGCAGCCAATTACGTATTACGTACGAATTCGTAGGCACAGAAGGAAGCGAAAATAAAGTCTTCAAAATATGTTGAATTGTACGGTAATAAATGTTTAGTGTGTAGCCTTCACTTGTACATGAAATAAATTAACTGAGTATGACGACTAAAGATGAAGGTCTTAAAGACGAAGGAAAGTAGAAGGGATGAAAGTAAATAACTTTATTTGCAACAGTACAGCAAAGAACTCAGAAACATCATAATATATATAATTCTTCTGTGAGTGTGTATGTCACTGAACTCCTCCTAAACGGCTGGACGGATTTTATTGAATTTTTTTTGTGTGTGTTCAAGGGGATCTGGGAATGGTTTAGATTCACAATCTGGGCCACTGGAAATTGTTTTTTTATTTCTTTTATTTATAATTTGTTTCCCATATAAATTGTTCCTACCTGTCAAACGTTTGTATTTCGTGCCGTGCCGTTCTAAACTTTGACACAGTCAGAATAACAGGACAATTCGTATGTCATTATTTGTTTTATATTTTTGTTTGACAGTTACATGAAATCTCTTTAAGATAAATAATAGGAAAACAAATCCTCTTTCATTACTTTTAAGGCAGGACAACGTCTGCGGGGTCCACTAGTACATATATAGAATTGCACACCCAAATGTAATTTAAAAAAACAAACATTATTTGAAACTAAATAGAAATCAATAGAAAAAATTTATGAACTACTAAGGCTTTATTATTACAAATAATAATAATAAGTATTTGTCGTTTAAGCAAAATGTCAGTATTGCGTCCTTAGAAAATGTCCGCATTATGATGTCTCGTTGCCTGTCTAATTAGTGGAAAATAAACTAAAGGGAGCCATTAATTAAGAGCCAGAAGTTGCTTTAATTTATTTAAATCCGTCAAACATTGAAGTACTTCGCGCATAATGAGTAAGTACCTACTTCAATTACCAGCATCTCTGTAAAATAAACTTTGTACAGTACTTATATTTAAGCACTGAAATAATTTCCGTCGGAAATCTCATTTAAAGAAACATCGGGTAAGTGAAGTATGTTTAAGTAGACAGACGACTGCGAGTAAAGCCTAAGCTCAGCAACTTTCTTGTAATAAGAATAATAATAAAGTACATACCTAGACGACCGAGCATTGCTCGGATAAAAAAGATTTATTTTTTTGGTTTAATTTCAAATGAAACATTTATTTGCTTAGTGTTACTTAACAACGCCATCTAAAACAGCTCCCAATAAAAATATTTTCACAAAAAAATATAAAATAAATGCAGTATGGTTTTGATCGAAGTTTCAACCTGGGTCTCTAATTCCGCAGTCATCCCACGTAACCATTCGGCCAAGGAAGCTTTAATTCAATGAACGAAATTTTTATAGAGCTCTTTCAAATCGACATTGTCATTTCTTTGAACGTCGGATTGGCGGATGCCGTTTGACGGCGTTCTACGCCATAATATTATTAATACTCCCCAATAGATGTCAGAAAGAGTCGTATTTTTCAGTTTATATTCAAATTGTTTGTAACTAAAAATATATTTTATAGTTTAAAATTTCTAAAAATAAAACTTAGTTCGTCGATTTATCATCTCCGAAACCAGGGTACTAAATTTCTTGAAAATCGTTGAAGCCGTTCACGAGATCCAAAAATATAAGTAGGTATGTACAAGAATTCATTTAAAGATAGATTAGACAATAATAACGTTTCACATTCATAGTCCCACAGTAGAGTAGATAATCCCTGTGACGTGGGTACCATGGACACAGACTAAAACAGAAATACAAACACCCAGACCGAGAACAGAAATTTTAAACTCATCATTCGAATTGTGCTCATTGCCCCACATTAAGTCATTTAATACCCTGTGTGTCGTGGGTACCATGGACACATACAAAGGTAGGAACACAAACACCCAGACCGAGAACAAAAATTTTATGAACAAAGCAAAACTCATCATACAAATTTTGCTTCGCCGAAAATCGAACCTGGAACCCTCGGGCAGTCCGGCATGGTAACCATTACGCCACACGGGTCGTCAAGAAACAAAATGATTTGATCTTTTTCTGTATCCGTACCAATAGTGTCTCACACGATCAGCTGTTACGTGTGCCCATTATGGACCTATAGCTATTCTGTTATCTCAAATGTATAAATGTACTTTAAGAAAAGAGTGGCAGAGCTGGCAGATTTTTTCCGCCGCCTTTTTTCTCTCAACATCCTCAGGCGCTCACGGCATCTTGCGACCACACACGCACACACACCACCATCCTTCCCGGGGCTGCTGGCTGGACGGGTCGAGCTCCAACTCTCACTGTCCGCAACCCAGAAAGCCCCCTTTTAGTCACTTTTTACGGTCAGGCAGGAGATACCAAACCTCTATTCTTAATCCGGAAGTTACAGGGACTAGATAACAGCTACCTACTAGAAAAAAAAATCGCCAAATTCGATTCTGATCTGATCTGATTAGGGATGTTAATTATAATATTCGATAATGTGAAATTAACAATTTCAGGTGTTTTTCCATCAAACGATCACTCCAAGAAAAAAGTTTTAGGTACCAGCAAGTTTATTGAGTTCTGTTTACAGAGAGCCCCTGAAACGGTTCATAAAATAGGTATATTAGTACCTAGTAGTATATGTATGTTTATAAAGTCCCGGCTTACCTCGCGTATTACTTTATAAACATATTTACGTATCCTCACGAGACATTTTATAGTAAAATAGTAGTATATTATTACCTAGAACTAGTTACAAAATAAGTAGCACAGCTACTGTTCCGACTATTCCGACAAAAATTCTTATACAAAACTGTGTATCATCTTTCTAGACTACAATATGTCACGACACGATAAAGACTACTCATGTGAAGACATTTTGCGTGACTTAAGTTAGCGGGTCAAGATTTTTGTGTGAGCCTCCACGTAACGAAGGTACTTTAGCTAAGAATGACAAAGATAGCGCTGTTTCTAGTCGACTATTAGGCCATACTATATCCAGTTTCCGTGCATCTAAATGGCACTTACTATTCATCCGCAAAAGTATGATGAGCTCTGTGATTCATACATTCATTTGATTTACTTTATGTAGGGTTTTTTATTCAAATGGAGTAACAGTCGAGCATAGGCCACGTGTTGTTAAATAGTCGCTGCAGCCCATGGACATCTAGACAAAACCTCAAACAGGCAACTTTGTGTTTTGTTTTCAGCAATTGCACTGTTATCCCAGAGGCTAATTGTTATGGTAGGTAATTAGATGAATGAAGCGCGCATGGCTCGGCGGTTGTGTTTACGCAAACGTTCTATGCAACTAAGTCAAACAGGCGCGGTCGGGTTTAAGATGGGTGACCGTTAGTGGCAAAAAAATTCATGCGCGTTTCCGTGCTTCGGAGGACACGTTTGTTGTCGATAGGTAACAGTCGTTAAACCTTGTCGGAGGCCTTATGGGCGGTTTGAAAAGATCCGACAGCTGGTTGGCCACTAACCCGCATCTCCACCAACCCGCATTAGAGCAGCGTGGTGGAGTAAGCTCTAGGCCTCCCCCAATATTGGGGAGAGACCCGTGCCCAGTAGTGGGGCGAAAAAAGGGTTGCAGCCAATTAGATGAATTAATAAAACTGAGGCCAAGGACTGAGGTAAGAAAAGTTTAAAAATCCGCTATAAAAGTTATCCCACACCTTTCCTCGGTATAACCGCCTGGCTCACTTAAGACCGATTAAAATACTTTCCTTGGCTGCTCATTACTGTGGAACGTGAATTTCTTACATATCTTATACGATAATTTTCTCGGCAGGAATAAAGAGTTGGTGAGAAGAGAAATAAGGAATTATAGAATGCAATGGCAAACATGGAGTTTTTTTTATCAATGAACTGAATAAAAAGGCAGACGGGCCGCATGGTGGTGGTAGTGTGAGTTGGATATAATGAATGATGCAATTTTCAGACGTATTCCTTCCTGACTAATAAATGTTTCTTCATATGATGTTAGAATATATTAAAATTGGTTTATGCATTATAAAAACTTTGTATGAAACTTTGATATTTGTTAGTGTAATGACTAATCACAGAGTTCCAAATAACCCGCACCCCCCAGTTTTCTCTGTGTGACTAATAATATGAAAGTCATGACGTTTGCTTGCATCATAAAGTAAGGGTAAATGGAATAGCTTTACAAATGAGCTAGTTAGAGATGGCGTTTAAACATGGACCCTGCTGAAAATCATATCCATCCACTATACTATCCCTATATACTAACCCTGATGAGAATCACATCTATCAGCATTTAGAAGTCCATTGCTGGACATAGTCCTCCCCTAACATTCGCCACTACGTCCGGTTCTGCACCCTCTGAATCCAGCGACTTCCCGCTGTCTTTTTCAGGTCGTCATTCCAACTGGTTGGAGGGCGGCCTATGCTAGTTTTGTTTAAACATGGTCGTCATTCAAGGATTATTCTTACCCATCGGTTATATCAGTCCACCTAAATAAATGGTCTGCCCATTACCACTTCAACTTGTAGATTTTGAGAGCTTTGTCAGTAACCGCTGAGTATAGAAAGCCGTAATCTTTAATCTCTTTGCTAAAAGTACGAAAGACTTTGATATGATTCTTTTAATACATCAATAATCCGATAAGGTAGGCACTGTCTTCGCACAAAATGAACCTGACAGAATTGGCAATCTACTACGTCAATAAGATTTCCAAACATAGAATCTAATTAATGGACCGAAGTTGTAATTTGTGTTCTTGGAATCCAGTTGAAATATTCTCGAAATGTACGGAAAAGGCGAGTTTGTAAACACGTGAACGTCACAGTCGTCAAACAAGAATGTGCAAACGAGCTCTGAGTGATATTCAGACGCAATCATTCGCAGTTGATGGAGAGGGTTGCTGCGAGTGAAGCGACGCCATGATTAATAACTGCTTGAAACAACTTTCCTTGTCACTAAAGAATGCTGTTACTGATACAATAGACTTTCTGTCTCACGCGCCTCGCAGGTAGGCTCTTATGAATTTATGATTGTAGGTAGACCTTTAATGGTTCGACCAGTGAAACCACCGCTATACAAACTTCTGTCGTTAAGCGATTATGTTGTGTTTCGTCTGAAAGATGCAGTTACCGGCCAGTTTTACATGAGGCGACCATCCGACAAAAAACCTTTGGAGTATCAGTGTAACTACGTACTACCATACCATACAAGACTTAGGCTTGCTTGAGGTTGTGTGTATTATGGGCTGCAGCGACTACTTAACACTACGTGGCCTGCGTGCTCGTCTGCGACTTTATTCAAATGAAAAAGAGCGTATATAAATTGGGAAATATTTTGTAGAGTATCTTATAGGGTAATAGTTAGGTACATACTACTAATACATGCGCGATACCTGACATGACCACGCGCTTCACTTTAAATGCCGACCATGTAATACGACGCAAGCAGCGAACTTTGTTAACAATAGAATACCTACGTCCCACTGAACTGACCAATCAGAAGGCGTATCCTGATTCACACTATCGAAGTTTCTTGGATTCTCAGTTTACAAATGGTCCGAAGTTAGTATTCGGACCGCGGTCCCCAGACAGTGACATCGCCTGACGGGAGATCTCCTCTTTTCCTCCACAAGTATTATAGCATTTGTTTAGGGTTTCTTCATTGCGCAAAAAATAGTAGGTGTCTTTAAAGTAAGTAATTAATAAATTGTGAGTTCAATACTTGAGAAATATAAAACAACTAGCTGACCCGACAGACGTTTTCCTGTCTTAACTATGGATATTGAAATCGAATTTGTAATTTTTTTATAGTGGTTAAGTATTCTATAATTTTCTAGTTTTCCGCGCAATTGTCTTATTTTTTTCATTGATAAGAACCTTCTCCTGATAATAACAAACACAAAAAAAGAATTATCGAAATCGGTCTAACCATTCACGCGTGAGGCCGAGACCAAGGGAAATAGGAATTCAGTTTTATACATTATAGAGTTATATAGAGATGTGTTTTGTCCGCGACTTTTTCCGCGTGTGCTTAAGTTATCAGGACTCAGTTTTAATTAACCCCGTTATAATTGTGACATACGTATCTGTTCTGCGTCTGCAAGTACTGCTATAAAAGATAGGTAACAGGTTACTACAGTACCTACCTCGTTTTGGAGCTGGTGCTAAGTTTGGTGCACTAACCCGCTAGCAAGCCACATAAACCAGACCGTGAAAAAAACAGGCCCCCTTTTTAAATTAGTCCGACGAAATATATAGGTTGTCACAATCATATTTTTAAGAAATAAGAAAGTCAGACCCTATATACCAACTTTTATACTACGAAGTTCAGAAATGAGATGATAAATTTCTATACATTTTACTTAACCCTTGACCCGCCTTTTTACTCTTTTAAGCGGAAGTTTATCCACTTCACCTGCACAAATCATTTT
Organism: Pyrgus malvae; assembly: GCA_911387765.1. Classification (NCBI taxonomy): domain Eukaryota; kingdom Metazoa; phylum Arthropoda; class Insecta; order Lepidoptera; family Hesperiidae; genus Pyrgus; species Pyrgus malvae. The sequence goes on along the minus strand of OU426950.1, from coordinate 25,847,455 downwards.
AAATTGTAATCAATCACATACTCGTATGTATATATATAGATATATATATAGAGTAGGTCCAGAAATGAGAAAATTCCATGTAAACTTCACCCTCCTATTTCACTCTCGTAGGAGTTAGTTTACTTTTTAAAGGCTCAAAAATATTTTGAGTAAATCTAGTATCGTGTTGCAGAGCCATCTCCTGATTTACCTAATAACTTTATTCAACAATTAATTATTTTCACTTAAATCTACCTTCTTTTTGTATCTGCGGCTACGCCCGAGAGAGACAGCGAGTTAATTATTTAACATTTCAACCACACTAAAACCCACTGAATAGGATTTTCAGCGAAACCTGCCAATGTCTTCCGTGTGGCGAGGCGTTACAAATTGGCTCTTGGGTGAGCAATGTAGGTAGTTCTGCCAGGAGTCGTGCGGCTGAACACGCCGTCGCGTCGTTTACCCGTGGCTGTTGGTCCGAGCTCCCACTATAACCGTGTACACCCCCGAAAGCCTTTACTTAGTCGCCTTTTATGATTACGTTGAGGACACCATATTTCATATTGTTAATGCCGAGGTAACTTTTATGTTTTTGGGACGGAATCTTCGCAAGGTACGTGACAGATTGAGAGGCGATACTGGGTTATGTGGGATTTATACCGCACTAAAACCTCCTCAGTGGCCTGCCTGAGTGTTCAGAGGACTGCGATATCTCCAGTAGAACATACTGATGCCCTCCATGCGCGGTGCTCCAAATCGCCGCCCACAACTCCAGAAGTTCACATTTATTCGCCTCTTACGATTAGGTAGCTGATCTGTTCTTACTGTATCTAGTCTTATTGTAGCTCATATTGATAACTTCCACCTACGGAGAGCAATCCCGCGCTAGCCAGCTTAGTTTCTTGGAGAAACTACCTACATTGTACAGAAACCTACAACAAATGTATGAAGAGTATTTTAAAGTATTTTATCTATGAAGTTTTTAGGTTACTGTCCAATAAACTGTCATGGAATAAAATAAAATAATGACAGGTCTCGTTTGAACGTTTGATTCCGAGAGCTATTTCGAGAGGTAAGCGACGAAAAAGTACAAACATTTTTAAATAGCATTTTTTTTATATTCCGTCAAATTATAATTATAAATATTTTATGTCAGTCAGCAGGATTTCTTAACGTTTGGCGTAGAAGGTACTTACCTCAATTTAAAAAGAAATATTCACTGCAATTACTTTTCTAAAACCATAAAAAATAAGAAGAAGCAAGCAGTCAATTAATGATAAGTTTCACAGTATTCAGTCATGCAATACTTGTAACTCGGTGTATCACGTATAAAAGTCGATAAAAATAGTAACTAACATTTTGCAAGTTCAAGAGTTTTCATATAAAAAATCAAAATCTTTTCCATAACTGATGATCAACGCTTAATTTTTTAATACCGTGCAACAGTTCATCATGGATTTCAAACACTAAGAAATTTAGCTGATGTGACGTAATTAAAACAAAATATTAGAAAATGGTTGCAAGTTTTCATTGCTTAGCTCTCTGAATATTTCATGTGAGTCACATTTTTGAAGGGCGCTGTCTTGTCTTAAATGTTAATGTTGCATTCGAATTGGAAAATAGTTTTTAAATTTTCTAAGTTTTCGTGATATTTCCTTAATGTTTTATTACATAAGTACCTTCTTCTGCCAATTACAAACACAACAAAAGAAGAATTAGCGAAATCGGTCCAGCCGTTCACGCGCGATGTCGTGACCAAGGGAAAATGGGATTCATTTTTATATATACAGATTCAGCCATCTCGGTAATCAGTTATTGAAATTTATAGTTTCCTGAACTAGTTTTCAAAATTTATTGAATTTTCATAAGAAGGTGCAGAAGGAGAATTTAAAATATCCGAGCGGTAGGTACCAACGGTACGGGTATGAAACTTGTAAATTGAGAAAAGATTGAATTCCTTGAGTGTGAGTTTGAGATATATATTGCAGCTGCCGAGATCAAAAGTTCAATATAAAGAAAATTTAGTTCTCTCCCTGAAATCGAACTTGGCAGAACTTGGAAGATGTTCTATGTCACGAAGTCCATTCGTCTGCGAAAGAAGTGAGGCGTGCACATGCACATTGCTTTAGTATGGTTTAGGTCACCCCTAGAGCACTCAGTGTTGAGGAACGTCATCATGACAACTAAACGTAGAAGAGTTATTCATAGTGAGATAACATTTTTCAAGATTTTCATATTTCTTTGCTAACGTTTCAAAAGTTTATACACACAACATAAGCGTGCCAGTACACATCACTACTACAACCGTATTCTAATTGTGATCCAAGTACCGTGTGATTAACTCTCAAGCTTCCTCAATTATAGGAAGAGGGTAGGTATAGTCGACCATTTCTGGCTGGCTGCAACCCTTTTGGCGCCCCACTGCTAGGCACGGGTCTCTCCCCATTATTAGGGAAGCCTGGAGCTTACTCCACCACGATGCTCCAATGTGGGTTAGTGGAGTTGCGGGTTAGTGGCCAACCCGCTGTCGGATGTTTTCAAACCGCCCATAAGGCCTCCGACAAGGTTTAACCTCTGTTATCTATTGACAACAACCGGGACCGACGGCATAACGTGCCCTCCGAAGCCCGGAAAGGCGCGTAATATTTTTTTACACTAGCGGTCAACCATCTCACACCCGACCGCTCCCGTTTGGCTTAGTTGCATAGATCGTTTGCGTTCTACGCTTACCGCCGGGCCATGCGCGCTAGTAGACCCTAGCGCACCGACACCAAACACCAACCTACAGTCAAAAACATACTATTTTTAATATAGATAACATTAATAAAAAATGTTTAAAATGCATTAATATTGTGCATCCTTAATGAATATGTTCATTTTTCGGGTTAAAACATGTATTAAACAAAGTTACTCGTATTTATTACCAATAATCGATTTTAGAGTAAAATCTACCTGTCTTAATATAAATTACTGATATTTAAATAAATATTTCATCACTTAACTTAGAAGTTACCTCACACGCGCGATAATGGCCCAAGTAATTTCAAGTTTCTGAACTTCATTATCTGCCTCGCTGAAGTCATGAAGCGATAATAAAATTTGTACTAATGACTTGTAAGTTGAACTGCATTATAAGAACTTAAAGATATTGTTAAATTTTATATGAAATAAATATTTCATCACTTAACTTAGAAGTTACCTCACACGGGCGATTATGGCCCAAGTAATTCCAAGTTTCTGAACTTCATTATCTGCCTCGCTGAAGTCCTGAAGCGATAATAAAATTTGTACTAATGACTTGTAAGTTGAACTGAAATAAAAGAACTGAAAGATATTGTTAAATTTTATATGAAAGAAGTATTTTGTTAGTAAGATTATTTAGCTATTTGACGTCTACACAATAGTTTTTTTATTTATCTTCTCGTATAGTGCCACAAACTTATGACTCGGTCATGGCGGCGCTATTGTCGTGCTATTGAGAAGTCAAAGCTTAGTGTTGCCAGAAAATCAATTATCGCTATTTTCAGAGTAAAAATAAATACGATGCAAGGACTGCTTAAAATTAAGCACAGCACATAATCAATATATTTTAATACTGAAAGAAACATAACATACAATAAAAGGTTGTAGTAATAATACACATGTAAGTAGTACATTTTATATTTTAATATCATAATATAATCATCTAAAACATCATCAGTCCAAGTTAAGGGATGTACACCATCAATTTCTATATTTGAAGTATCAAGCTCAGTTGTATCTTCGTCAGAATCGCTGCTTTCACTTTTACTATCACTCCCTGAAGTTTTGATGAACGGTTCATCTAAATAGATATCTTTTTTCAAATACTCTTTTTAAAAACAAAATCCCATGAGCACAATGTTTGTGCCATTCAGAAACTGTTGTGGCAGTTGTGGCATATCGGCATTTGGCTTTCTAATGATATGCTCTGCCAGATGCATTGAAAAGAAAGAAAGAAAAGAAAAGAAAATATTTTATTTGCACAAATACGGGTACAAAAATATTTAGATCGCCATATTTACCCTGTAGGGTGTACAATTGAATCAGCTTCTTCTTTTTCTTTGATTAAGTTTCGCACAAACCGCTCACCAACGCCTGTAAAATAAATTGGATATATTTATGAGTATATACCATAATAACAAAACTCGCATTTTTAACAGAAAAAATCCCTGATTGGTGGTACAATATATGTACCAATATTGACGATGCGCTTAGTATGCCGCTGAATATCTGTATAATCACTAAACCGACTTTAATGACAGTATTCCCTATTAACTTTCCCTAAATCAAAAGCTGTTATGCCGAAAAAATCACTATTGCAATCTGATGAGTGGTTTCTGAGAAATGCACGAACGAACACATTAACGTAAAAAAATATCACGAAATATCGTACATTTTTATTAAGTCCTATCATGGTAACATGACAACATGGTAACATGGTAACATGATAACATGACAAAAAATTCACAATATTTTAAAATTCCAAAAATATTATATTATTATAGGTCGAATTTGAAGTCGGTTAAAAATAAGAAAGGTCGAATCGGATGTACGACAAACACAAACTGGCAACACTAATCTGTGGCAGCGACCGGTGAAGTACAAAGGGGTCGTTCGTACAATTTTACAAACAATTTTAATGGCGTTTGGAGACGTTTCTCTTCTTGCATAAAAGATAACACTTTTAAAATAATGTTTTTTGCAAGCATTATTTCTATATTTAGAAACACAAAACAATCTAAAATATTACCAAGCAATGTACCAACGTCAAAACTGACAACAATGACATTTAAAAATGGTGGCATTTGTTCCAGTTTTAACCGCCGGGCCAGATAAGTTTGTGGCACTGTACACAAAAATTTTAAGCTTCAACAATATACCTATTTTGTACAAGAGCAAATTACAAATGAAAAGAAATAAACAAGAGTAGTTTCAGGCAAGATACCTCAACATGCTATGACATTTCAAATCAAAAAATAAAAACACCATTTCATTTCATTGAAAGTAAAAGAAAAACGTCAAAAAGGTACTTTTATGATGCCGTTTCATTCACGGCTACGAGCGCTTGAACAGCTCGTTAATAGCAACGATAGGCTATGAAATAGCGTATATTTTCGTTGACACTCTGTCACGAGTTGTGGCATTTTATATTGTCCTATATCAAGGCAAAAAAGATTTAATGTTATTTCAGACAAGATATACAAGATACTATCATGTTTCAAAGGTACAAATACAAACACAAGTTCAATGAATATAAATAATATCCACAAATGAATACCTAAGTACTACAGTGTATACACAATATCATTTAAAATAAATAATAACGGCAATCGAATACTACAAACACAATTTCATCGAAAATAAATAATAACGACAAACGAATAGATACTCTCATTAAACCGCTATGTTTATGGCTACGAGCGCTCGAAGATGTGAGGAAGAGCTATTAAATGGTGTAGGCATAAGAATAAATAATACTACGTAGAACGGAAACTCCCGCTCCGAACGGGCTCAAGGTCACGATATTAGCCTACACGTTAATTTCGGCTAAACCGACTACTGAAGACGGGCTGTCTCGGACGGGCGCGTCAATTACAATAACGGCGCCAAGTTAATGTGGTGTGTTTGGTTGTACAAACAATTCTAAAACAATGCCAAACTTGAGTTTTTTTAGTTTGCCCAAAGATGATGCGAGACGAGATAAGTAATATTTTTTAAATATTATTCCTTTTCCGTACCTAATTTATCAAAAGGATATGACCAGTTCTTTTTGTGTAGCCAATTGTTTCACTTTCACTCAATTATAAAAAAAAAATGTTAGATAACTACAGCATTTTAACATGTCGCCAAAATATTTTTTAATAGCCCCCGCCATCGGTCATTGAACCTTTCTCGATTGTTTTGCCTCGCGATTGCGGCGCCGCGGCACTGGCGCACGCACGTTATACTTAATATGTAATTCGTTTATTTTAAACCTACACTACGTAAGTACTTACACCTATGTAGGTAAGTAATACTTACTTAAATGGCTTCATTTGGTATGGTACTTATAACTTATTAAGTAATATTATTTATAAGTATGTATAGAGTAGGTAAGTATTTATTATTCTCATATTTTGTAATACTAAACTAAAATAATGATTTTTAAGTAAAGAAAGACTTATATTTTTGCGCTATTATCTTTAGACATAAGCATTACTAACAGTTCACAGCCCTGGCAGCACGCCTGGGCGACAGAGGGGCGTAACGGGGTGAAGAGGGAAGTAGGTATATAAATTGCGGCATATCGATGGCGGTCAAAGGAGATTCCGTTCTATGTAGTATTATTTATTCTTATGGTGTAGGTATGTTTTCATTGGCACTCTACCTTGAGTTATGCCAGTTTTGAATTTTCTTTTTTCAAGGCAAAAAATATTTCGTAATCGTCGCGAAGACAAAGAAAAAACTAACTGATTTTTAAACAAGATACTTTTAGATAACCGAGATTCTTTTATGACACTCATAGATTGTACATGTTTGTACTTGTAAATGAACTCTAGCAAGAAATATTTTATAAGACTGAATCACTTACTCAAAACTTTGAAGTATTGAACGTATCAATCAATCAATCAATCAATATTTTTATTTGCCAGAATATAGGTTACATTTTCCACAAAAAGTTTTTACAATATTGTCTCTCTATATTCCACCTGGGAAGGTGTGCAAAATATTTACAGTTTGTTTTAGGGCTATGAATATGTCTACAGTTTAAAGTTATTTTAATTATTACAGGGAATTTTAACATTTATTACATAGTCAAAATAAAATTCATCATTCTTCATAAGTTTATACAGTATTAAATAATCGGAACAGATTAAATTTAAATAATAACAAATTAATTTAAGTCAATACAATGTCAATTAAATTAAGTCAATAACAGATACATATTATTATTTACTAATTTGAAAATATCATTATATGTCGTAACATTTATAATTAATTTTATCTTCTAAGAAATCTTTGACGGAGTAACGTAAGGATTAATAATTACCTAAATTTTTGAATGTACGCCCTTACAAAAAAATTATTTGATGGTTGCGTCACTTCCAGTTTACATGACCTTATACTTATCTTTTTTATTTTTCACCAAATGTAGCTAGTCATTTGAACTTATTTTGATTGACCGCAAAGTTGTAAAGGAAAAAATCGTCGCTTAGAAAGAACTTTTTAATGTAATACATGGTTAACATTTGAATTTAAGCTCGGTATACATAAAATTTAAACTCTTTGTTATTTCTATCTCCAAATATCTAACACATTTTGTATTGAACTATACTAAAAGATAATACGAAACAACAATTAAAATAACAATTTAAATTCTGAAAATTTTACGTAGAAGGTTGAACTATTGAAAAATATGTGGATTCAGAACTTAATTGAACGGAAGCAGAAACAGTTATACTGATCATAGTTCGCTCCATGAATGAATTTATCATTTGAGCAAAACTCTCAAAATAATTTAATTTTTAGTACAGTTGGTGGGCAGTTTTGGGTGTTGTATGTTTCTTAAGCTTTCTTTTTTTGGCAAAGTGGGATACACCTATGTAACAATACACGAGACGGAGAGACAATACCATGAAGGCGTGCTTACGTATTGCTACTCTACCAAAAAAATCAATTTTACGTACACCACTTTATTGTTCTGTACTTATAAAAGGATAATATTTTTGTGTTCACCAAAAATCGGGGGGAGGTGGAGGGCGAAGCCCCCCGCCAAAAAAGATACGAAACGAACTCGTCATTTAAAATGAATGAGTTCGGTTAGGTTAGGTTTGACTTTTTTAAATGTACACAAAAAAAAGGAACCCCGCGCAGCGGGGTTCCGTCGACATGCTACGATTAACTTTTGTTCATTTTTTATTAAAAAAAGCTACATTGGACATTAATTGGTGTTTGATTCAAATACATTTTGCAGTGCATTATCTGAAGTAAAACTAAAAAAATAAATGCTTGTTTTTAAAATTAGGTGTATTACTATTTTTACAAATTTGCAACAGTTGTTAAATAGTCATGGTCGTAGAACATTGACGGATCTGCTGTAAGTCATATTTTACGTGGCGGCCATTTAAAGTATTTTCAACCGTTTTTTTGTCATATACCTTTTAATTTAAAATCAACAGCGCTAGAAATTTACATGCATCTAATAAAAAATGATGTTTTTAATATACAATAGCAACAATACAAAATAATTGCGTAGTTTTCAAGAAAATTCACATGTTTCGTTATACTTCGGAGTCTTATCAGTTGCAAAGTCTTAACCGACATTTTTCTTCGGAAACCTACTCTAATAAAATGTCGGATCTTACTTTACGTTCATGTTCTACCAACTTATAATGAAATAATGTTGACGGATATGAAATATTTTTTTAAAAATAAAAGAATTTTAATTATGTAATAAGTTTTATTATTTTATCAACTTAAGTAATTAGATAAATCAAATTTTAATTTTTTTTACAATCACTTTTATGAACATAATAACTACTTAATATACTAAAAAAAATAAGCTAAAGTATGAAGTCTTAACACTTGGTACCTTTTATTTAATTAAGATACTAATAATAATTCTTATTTGTAAGTAATACCTATGATACGGTACTTAAGCACTAGAAAGTTATGTATCTATGTATTGTATGACATCAATAAATTAATCAATAGAGATCAACAACGAGATCAGAATTTTCATGAAAAAAATCCTAATAATATATTTAAATAAAATATGAATAATAAGTAGTGACAATGTTTTTTATTCGATAAAATTTACCTATTCAGATTCATCGTCATTATTAGAAACCTTTCCAGAATGAGTTAAATTTTTGAATAAATCGTGGTACTTGTTAGGTATTACACCCGAATTGCAAAGACTAATAAGATCGTTATGCTTATCGTTGCTGATGGGAATCGGATTAGAGTAAGCTTCGCGTAAGATTGGTGTATTATAGTTTCTAGTCTCTTTTCTAAGGACAAGCGTCATATAATCATCGTTTAAGGAGTACTTATAACGAATCTTATTACTCTGCGTTTCCTCGACATGCACTTCTTTAATGGCTGTCCATGTAACATTACGATTGTCGGTGTTCTTAACCCAATTTTTATTTTTTAGTTGTTCTTTAAAGTCAAAAACCATTGACTGGATACGTGTTATTTTTGCCCATCGTACAGCCAATTTCCATTCATCCGGCGTGTAAATTAATTTATGTTCAGCGGCTCTTTCAATAACGCTATGGACGGAATCCCCTTCATTTTGGGTGTGTCCCTTCTCCAGAAACCTGTGAGTTATGGTCACACCAAATTCTTTCGCTGCATGAGCATACATATAAAAAAACTATTCGGTTTCGATTCTGGTCTGCACAATTGTCAGACCAGAATCGAAACTCTTTTATACCGTTTTGTAAATAATATTTTTTTATGAAGTCATACAAGCAACTGGCTACTTCGTTTGCCCCACGTTTAGCGATACTTTCATCCCACATATAACAATACCCATGTTTCTGGACCATGTCGTAAATTGTGAAATTATAACAGGACAACTTTCTTTTATAATATAAAATACTCATCTGCCCATGCGGACAGGTTAGTACCTTTTGGAAATCAAACGTAGCCCAAGCAACACGACCAACAAGTGCGTCAGTTTTGTCTTTGTTTTTTATGGTCCTGGATAAAATTTTGTTGAATTGATGTTTAGAATACTGTTCCTTGAGCTCCTCGGACGGATTTTATGCATTTTTAAAACTATGGCACTGGTCGCAAGTATTTTTTTTTGGAATGTGGAAACTTAAATTAAAATTACTATTAACAATATCCCTATATTGCCTGAGGCTTGTAGCTTTGTTAGAATATTTTTGAAGATCGGGCCATTCTTTGTAAAAATTAAACATGCGAGCGATGCTCAAACTTCCATCCAAATATAGTCTTTTCGACGCTGCCCTATTATAATGAGACTCTACAGGCGCAAACGAATTCACATGAGCACAAACTGACATTGTCATCTCATCGTTAATAACTTTTTTGTGGTTTTTATGCTTCCCTCTCATGTCTATTTCTACCAAAGTGCTTCCATCGTATTTATCAATATCAATACATTGCTGATATTCTGCTGGGGGTAAATATGGGGACTCTTTCTGGTCCACTGGCAAAAAATGATCTTGTTTTAGAATGGAATTCGGTGACTGTATGTTCAAATTTTCTTTATCTGCTGGTTTTTTACTTATTTCACCTCCAAGTATGAGGTCATCTTCAAAAACGTCTTTATAAACTTCATGCATTTTTTCAATTATATTGTGCGCTCTTAGTGGTAATGGTGAAAAGCATTCTGAAAATAATAACGTGTAGGTGAAGTGAAACTGTAAATCTTCAGTCTTCTGTGAACGTAACATTAAAACACGTTGTAGGTATGAAAATTATGTATAGTAAGAGAAAAATTATTTTTATTTACAGAAAATATATTTAATAACATGAAGTTAGCACGTGCATAAAAATTATTATAAATAGATTAAAATCGTAGATTTTTTGTGTTAGAAAAAAGGCGGATGTAAATTTCAGTTCGAAAAAAAAAGTTGGAAGTACACATACGACACAGAAATACAAAACCGTGTGCGCAGAATATCGTCGATTGTGACCGTCCGTCACTGCCATGTCCGTAGGAAAACTCTGTATAATTACATACACTACGAATACCAATCATTGTTATAAAAACATTACAAAACTACTAATTATACTTTACTATTAGTGTATCAAATGTTTTTATAAAAAAATTAAATCTATAAATGTTTAATAAACTTCCATAGAAGAGTGACGGGTAATTAAAACCGACGTTTTTAAATACTCTTCTGATATTTTGATACAAATTATTGAAATTAACGAAATAAATTATTTCATCTAATTAATTTACTTACCTGGAGTTCCTGGTATGCAATCCTCATCACTGTCGTAATAATCTTGGTTAGAATTTTTCAATCGTGTTTTTTCCTCGTTTTGAGATTGTTCTTCTACCAGTCTTATCATAAGTTCAGACCTTCTTGACTTCATTTTTAAATCCTTTTTACAATTTGCGCAATAAATAGCAGATATGAAAAAATATAATATTCAGAAAACGTAAATTATTACGGCATAATAACAAAATCACGCCGACCGCGTAGGAGTTCGACGGAAAGTGACGAATGCGTAGGTCCGTCGGCGTGTTTCGGACGTTCCGCGCGTAATAGATAGTCGGACAAGCAAACCCGCCATTGTTCTACGATCGCTAATCAAATCCGTCAGTATACCAGTTGCATAATTTCAAAACTATATGTAAAATCAAAATTTTTTTATCAAGTTACAATAATACCTATTATTTGCTATCGAAATAAAGCAAAATATCATTTTCGGTATTTTTTCAAAACCGACACTATTCTACGATCATGACCTGATGCTCGTTATGACATATTTTAATGAACATATTTTGGTGCACATTCAGTATATTTGGTGGATGGAACACAGGCAAAATTAGGTAAATGAAATGGAAATAAATTGAAGTACTTTTAAATACCATCCCTTATAAAATATGTTTATTGGACGCAAAAATATATTCGTGAGAGCAGGGAGAATCCAGCCCTTATCTGATAAGCCCCTCTAGAGGTGGCAGTTAATGGAAAATAGACATGTGAAATACTTGCCACGCATATACGCTGACATTACATTTCCCCGGTTCAGCCCCTACACTGCTATCTGATGGTAGGGCGAGCCCATGATGCTAAATGTGGATAACTCGAGTGTGATGGGGACCTAGTACATTTTACAGATTGGGCGGTGAAAAAATATGCATGATTATTTTCAATTTGGGTTCGGTATTCTCTCCACCGGCAAAAACCGCGCCATTAAATTTTATAACAGAGAAATATGTAGATGAATGTAAAAAAAGAAAAGATTGTATGCATGATAATAAAAAAAATTTTTTTGCTCTCTCGGGCGAGTTTATATTATTTTTTGTTTTTATTTAAAATTAAATGGTTATTAAGCATTAACATTAAACGACTTTTTAAACTTAAATAGGTTATTCTAATCTGACCGGAAGTTAAATAATTGCATTCTAAAATACAAGGGTATATGAAAAATAAATAAATAAAATCAATAATCTTTTAATTATCGTAGGATGAGTGTTGAGACACGTTGCAAGGTATGCCCCATAATCTGAAGCGCTCGAGTAAATCCAAAAATTCACTCCTAAATTTCCCCCTACTATGATAAACATGCCCCGAATACTCGCCGAGCTGTAAGTTATCAGTACGAAGCCATCGAAACGCATCGAATTGTTTTGGCATAAAGTGAAATATAAACACGTAAAAATAAATCCTCGAACATAAACATACGCGGAAAATTTTATTGCGCTTCGAATTTTATCGGAAATGTTTTAAAATGTTTAATACAGATGGGTTAAAAGATTCTATACCAAATAATATTATAAAAATGACGGATTTCTATTTTTGAAAGCGCTAATTTGAAGAAGTACTGGTTAGAATTGAAAGATTCATTTTGTGTAGGATTACTAATTTATCATTGCCTAAGCGCACCCAGAGCAGACAGAACAAAAAAAATAACGTTTACTAAGAGTTTGTAAACGAACCGTACAGTGAATAAAGAATATTTCATTTCATTTCATTTCATCGAGAACGGTTTTAGGCTATATAAAATCAATTTGAATGCAAGTAAAACCGTGAAGCATATCTAAGTAAGTAAAAAAGCTTTTAACCTAACTTACTAGCGAAGTTTCAACACTTTTAAGATTGTGCTTTCACAAATACAATCTTAAAACTTTGAAGGCCGCTGAAACTCAAAAAGTAATCCTAAACCTACTTGTAAAAGCGAACGTGACTGGACTTTTTAAATTTATTTTGACTTGAATGAAAGGCCACAAAGTAGGTACTCGTAGTTGCAGAAACCCTTTTTGCGTTCCTTTACTGGACACGGGTCTTTCCCCGTTATTGAGGAAGCCTGGTGCTTATTCCACCACGCTGCTCCAATGCGGATTGGTGGAGTTGTCGGTTAGTGGCCAACCTGGTGTCAGATATTTTCAAACCACCCATAAGGGCTCCAAAACGCCAAAAACGACAGAGTTTTATGGTTGACATCGTTGGGACTGATGACTTAACTAGCATTCCGAAGCAAAGACACGCATGAAATATGCCACTAAAGCGGTCAACTATCTAATTGTATTGGGGGAGAAACCTTCATAAGGTACCCGGCGCTGGAGAACTTCGGGATCGATCGATCGAGGTCCTCGGCGCACGGCGACCCGTGGGCCCGTGCCTATCTTCAGGAGAGCTTATAATAAGCTTATAGCTTATAAAGCTTATATATAAATATCTTTGGAAAGTTCACACAACACCATCTGATTCCAAACTAAGCAGAGCTTGTACTATGGTAATCAGAAAGCTGATAAACATACTTATATCATTCTAAATACATACTCAAATAGATAAATTAACACCCAGACACAGAACAAATAGTCATGTCACAAATATTTGTCCTGGGTGGGAATCGAACCCACGACCTCACGTTTCGCAGTCGGCTCATCACCCACTACGCCACGGAGGCTGTCAATGTCAATCTGAAGGCGCAGGAGAGCAAATGTGCTCTCCTGCGCCTTCAGATGCTTACGGCGGCATGCGCCCACGCACACACCGCCGACCTTCCCGGGGCCGCTGGCAATACGGATCGAGCTTCCACTCTCATCGCCCGCAACCCCGGAAGCCCCCCTTTAGTCGCCTCTTATACGCCTGCCACACACTCGACGAGTGGCATGGGAAGTAACGAGAAAAGGAGGCAGAGACATAGTGTGGCAACATTACTCGTCATGCCACACGTCATGCGCCTCGTCCTGCCCACTGCTCCCTATTTTGTCGGTTTTTGCGCGCGAGTCAAAGGACCGGCAATACGAGTGCGAGTGGCTGGCCACATAATCGCGCGGTCGCTGTCCGCATCGAGCGCTCGCGCAAGACGCACCCGTATGCAAAATTGGAAATTATGTCGTCGCCAAGCGTGGAATGGTCAAATGAAAAAGTGTAGCGTTGGCGAGGACGACGACGACGATGTATATTTCTTTTTACTACATTAATATAATTAGCTATACTAAAAATGCATAGCGCGCACGCTGCCACCGTTTCAATGTCCATTGTCTCACCAAGGCAAATGACAAGACAAGTGAGGAGCGTCGCGATTAATTGCGCGAGTAGAGCAGTGTGTGGGCAGAGAGGGCAACATCGCGGCAAATCACGGCAGCGCGAGGAGCATAGCGATGAGCAGCGCAAGGAGCATAGTCTGGCAGGGGCATAACGATCAGGCATACCGAAGCTCTTTTCTTAATCCCGAAGCTACAGGGACTACCAACCTTACACCCGATCGTGCCCGTTTCTCTTAGATGCACATAAAATAATTTAACGTAACAAATTGAAAGTTTTATGAAGACTTTGGTACTATTAACTTACAAAAAACAAAGCAGGTATGTACCTGACTAAAAATCTTCAAAGAACATCAGTTCTCCCAGTTGGAAAATGTCAAGGAGAGCTAATTTAAATGTCCCATTTCGTTTCGCTTGCAAATCCATGTGGAGATATAAGCTGATTAGCAAGTTAAAAGGATATCCCAATGAGCTGCGGCGCGGGAGGCAAATTAAAATAATCTCATTTTCCGGGAAAAGCCCAATTCGGTTGATTCACGAATTGGGCTTTTCCCGGAATTCGTTGCGTACCATCTTTCACTGTCTATCGATCAAAATATAATGTTTCTGTATTTCAATTTTAATAACGTTATTAATCCATACTATCCTCATATCCATACTAATATTCTGTGTGTGTTTGTGTGTGTGTTTATGTATGTGTATCTGTAACGTTTTCACTCTTTAACTACTGAACCAATTTTAATGAAATTTTTGTACATGGGTAGAGTAGACCTTGGGCACGAACATAGGATAGATTTTATCGTGTTAAAGAGGTTGAAATAAAGTAAATTTGTATGAAGTGTTATTATTGTCGAAGATAAAAACATAAAACTTTGTATTTAGGCACTGGATAGTAAACAAATATAAAATTTATACTAGAGATTTTGCTTAAAACGTTTTTGTACTCGCCCATAATGACACCCACTGGCAGTGTAATTAGGCAGCCCGGGATGCTATCCATATAAGATGCTTTATAAATTCTTCAAAAGGAACTTTTTTTGTGTAAGTATGAAGAAAGTATAATTTATTACTGTAGAAATGCTCAGTCCATTTTATGTATGTAGTTTTTTTTTTAATTTCTACTCAAAAATCCTTAGGTCAATCAGCATTCAGAGAAAGTCTGAAAGGCATGAACGACTTATAGTACTTTTTTTTCACAATCACCACCACAGTAGGTTAGGTATACCCCGTGTCGAGGGTGCCATGGACACACACATAGACATAAATACAAAAACTCAGACCAAGAACAGAAACTGTCACTCATAGTTTCAATCTCTGTTTGGCTGGTAATCGAACCCGAGTGCGCCAAACGGGTTGCCTATTGTTTAAAACATGTATTATTTTTTGTACATTAACAGTGCGTATACGGGCCTCGAGGTGCGACGCCCATAATGACCCCTACGCGGGCAGCTTTGGCAGCGCTGGATGCTATCATGCCACATTTACTGCAGATAGTGCGTTATTTAATGCCGCTATTTGGCTCGCGGCCTCCAGACAACACTTTCAGGGTTCCGTAGCCGAATGGCAACAAATAAGAACTAACAATACAAAAAAAATACACAAATCACCCATTATGGGTATCAAATGACAAACCTTGTAGAATAGTATGAAAAAAAAAACAAAATACGAAAAGGCCCTAAAATGTAATGTACCTATATAAAATGAATTACCTAAAAGATTGTTTTCTAAAAGGTATTTAATGAAAATTTTTATTGCTTGTAGTAGCGAGCCAGCTTTCGATATGATCTTCAATGGCTTATTGAAATGAAATGAAATATTCTGTATTCACTGTACGGTTCATTTAAAAACTCTTAGTGAACGTTATTTTTTTTGTTCTGTCTGCTCTGGGTGCGCTTAAGCAATGCTGAGCTGAAGAAAAGAGCAGACGGAGAAAAACGTTCAGCCCTGTTTATAAACATGGGGTATACAATAATTGCGCGTGCATTAATAAAGCGCGCATGGCTCGGCGGCGAGCGTAGAACGCAAGCGATCTATGCAGCTAAGCCAAACGGGCGCGGTCAGGTGTGAGATGGGTGACCGCTAGTGGCAAAAATTTTTTGCGCGTTTCCGTGCTTCGGAGGGCACGTTAAGCCGTCGGTCCCGGTTGTTGTCGATAGATAACAGTCGTTAAACCTTGTCGGAGGCCTTATGGGCGGTTTAAAAACATCCGACAGCGGGTTGGCCACTAACCCGCATCTCCACCAACCCGCATTGGAGCAGCGTGGTGGAGTAAGCTCCAGGCCTCCCCAATATTGGGGAGAGACCCGTGCCCAGCAGTGGGACGCAAAAAGGGTTGCAGCCATACAATAATTAGCTATGGGCATATCTAATACCTTTAAACGAGCAATTCTTGTATGTATCTAAATATATTTTTTGAATCTCGGAAACGGCTCCAAATATTTTGATGAAATTTAGTACCCTGGTTTCGGGGGTGATAAATCTATCCACAAAATTTTTATTGTTGGATTTTTTTAACTGAATAAAAATATTTTCAATGATAATCAATTTAAATATAAACTGAAAATTACGACTCTTCCCGACATCTATTGGAGAGTATTAATAATATTGTGGCGTAAACGCTGTCAGGGGAGCGGGGAGCCCACGAGGCTCATTGTGGATTTTCTCAAGCGTCATCAGGACCTTGTGCTTTTTATAGGTTGGGTGGTAGGAAGTTTAAAATTATATTATTTAATATTATTATATTTTATGACGTTTTGCGTTTAACCAGTGGAAAGAGATTTTTATTATTTAAAATTCATGGTTCAACGGTAACGGCGTATTCTAATCTGAATATTTTGACAACCGGAAGTAAGATAAAAAATTATTGTACCTATATAGAAGGTCTTTTTTAATCGTGGCAGTACTCAACAGGAAATGAAATGAAATGAAATATTTATTTGCATAAAACACGGTACATTTTACGATAAAAATCTTACAATATTGTTCATGCGTGTCTTACCGACCTAGTCGGTGGGCAAGTATTTATTAATAAATAAGATAAAGTCATCGTGTCTTTAGTGATAACAGTATATCCTTAATCTATAGGTTAAATCATTAATTAGCTTTTTTAATTTAAGGATATTAAATGCAATTTCATACCCGAAGGTACATGTCATTTTTTTTAAATAATAACAATAATATTAGATATAAATAGTAATGATAATATTTGCATAATTGAATAAAAATTTGTAATTTATTAGCCAAGCGTTTGAGGTGTCCAGCATGACAATATTCTATAAATTCCTTTGTGGAATAGAAACAGTTCTTAATCAATAATTTAAAAATAAAACTCTTGAACCGATTCAAGTTTTCATCACAAAGCTGTTTCTCGAATAGCATGCCGTATAAGATAATAGTCTATGCAATTGACCCCTATGCCGATTGTAGAATGTATCATCTTTGGTATCAAATCGATTTTGATTATTTTAGACACATATCAGACTTTCGTAGATGTACATTGATGGCAATGGCGGAAGATTTAGTTTTTTTTTTTAATATTGGCTTACAGGAGTCCATAGTTTCCGCACCTTAAATGGCCCTAACACATTTCTTTTGTATAATAAATGCTCTATTGAAGTCAGTTGAATTCCCCCATATGAGTAATCCGTATCTTAGGACCGAACACACGTATCCGTGATAAGCCATCAATGCTGTTTTTTATTTGCTACTTTTGAAAGATGGTGTAATGCGCATATGAATTTATTTAGTCTTTGGCATACTATTTCTACATGATTTTTCCAATTTAAATTTGAGTCGATTTCAATGCCAAGAAATTTAGCTATATTATTTTAGGATGCAAGGTGTACCACATATCTTAATCTAACGCGCTCGAGTAAATCCGTAAATCCCCTCTTGGGCTCCGCTACTACCATCCGCCAATCCGTCGTTCAAAGAAATGACAACGTCGATTTGAAAGAGCTCTATGAAAATTTCGTTCATTGAATTAAAGCTTCCGTGGTCGAATGGTTGCGTGAGCTGACTGCGGAACTAGAGACCCGGGTTCAAACCTCGATCAAAACCATATTGTGTCTATTTTTTATTTTTATGAAAATAACTTTTTTTTATTAGGAGCTATTTCAGATGGCTTTGTTAAGTAACACGAAGCAAAAGATTGTTTTGTTTTAAACTAAACCAAGATAATATATTTTTTTAGAAAATAAACGATTTAATGTTATTTCATTGTATAAAATCTGGTGCAATAAAGTAGTTTTGTATTGTATTGTATTGTATATATCCGAGCAACGCTCGGGCGTCCAGGTACTTATGCTTATAAGCCGGCATTCTTTTGGCCAATCTATTTTTCTTAAAAGCCCTGAAAAAATTATTGGTTCTGGCAGTACCTATTCTTTTATTATAAAAAATAATTTATTATCCCTATCTCTGCTTAATATTATAAATTCGAAAGTAACTCTGTCTGTCTGTCTGTCTGTCTGTCTGTCTGTCTGCTACACTTTCCCGCTTAAACTACTGAATCAATTTTAATGAAATTTGGAACATAGATAGAGTGGACATTGGGAAAGGACATAGGATGGTTTTTATCCTACGGGAACCTATAGAACGGGTCCACGCGGGCGAATCCGCTGGCGGAAGGCTAGTTTGTTTATACGTGTAACTAGGGAATGCAAATCTCGTGAGATTGGGGCTCAAGCGAGATCCCGCGAGTTAATGAATAGTAATACTCGACCCGACACGACGCGACTCGGAGCGACACGACCCGACACGATGCGATCCGACCCGAAGCAACCCGACGCGACTCGACCCGACCCAACGCGACCTGACCCGACGTGACTCGATACGTCACGAGGTAACCAAACGCGACGCGACCCAACCCGAAGTGGCCCGACGCGACCCGACGCGACTCGACGCAACGAAACTCGAAGCGACGCGTGTATCTATATAAATTGTGTAGTTGTTCCGTATTGCTTATAATAAAAATTTAAACAAATAGGCTTGTTTTTCTCTTTAAGCTTTTAACTCTTTTCTGTGGCAGTGCGTATATAGGCCTCGGAGTGCGTCGCCCATAATGACCCACGCGGGGTGAAATTTGGCAGCGCGGGCTGCTATCATGCCACATTTGCTGCAGATAGTGTGTTATTTAATGCCGCTATTTGGCTCGCAGCCTCCAGCTGACAAACACTTTTAGGGTTCCGTAGCTGAATGCCATAAAACGGATCCTAGATAATCTGTCCCGTCCGTAACTCACACACACGTTATTTCGAAACTATTCGGATTAAATATTTGAAATTTAATTACTATTATGGATTATTTGAACACCATTTTACGATTTTATTATAAAAAACAAAAATTTTGGAGGAGACCTCATAACTGGTAGGCTGGTAGTGGCTCTAAAAACTAATTCATGAAAGTCGGCCGCTTTTAAACAAAGACACTTCCAAGATGTTTAGTAAATGGAACCTTACCCTCTTTTATTTTTTTAAGAGAGAGAAATATCTATTAAAAAAAAATTTTGTACATCTCAGTAGAGACTTCTAATGAAATTGGTTTGCACGAGATGCAGTCCGCAGATATCGAGATTTCAAACATTCGAATTATGATATTTCACTCTATATCGTTTATTTAAAAAAACAGCACATTTAAAATCGAGTGGAAAATAAAATATCTTTGGCTGCAACCCTTTTGCGTCCCACTGCTGAGCACGGGTCTCTCCTCCCTATTGGGGAGGCCTGGAGCTTACTCCACCACGCTGCTCCAATGCGGGTTGGTAGAGTTGCGGGTTAGTGGCCAACCCGCTGTCGGATGTTTTCAAACCGCCCATAAGGCCTCCGACAAGGTTTAACGACTGTTATCTATCGACAACAACCGGGACCGATGGCTTAACGTACCCTCCGAAGCACGGAAACGCGCATGAAATTTTTTGCCACTAGCGGTCACCCATCACACAACCGACCGCGCCCGTTTGGCTTAGCTGCGGTCTACGTTTGCGTTCTACGCTAGCCGCCGAGCCATGCGCGCTTCATATCTTTGCTTATGCGCGCAAAATATCTTTATGCTGTCAAAAAACATACTTCATATTACTATGCGGAACCCTTCATGAGCAAGTCTGACTTGCATACTTTATCATCAATATGTGCGTAGATAGACTCCGCAGATAGACCTACAAATGGGATTCGATGATTTTTAATTTATTTAAGGATGCTTTATTCTAAAAGTAAAGCGAAATCTAATTTTATAATTTATTTTATTACTGTAGAAATCCTAAGATCAAATAAAAATGATTTATAATAATAAACTGTTAATGTTGTATAATAATAAACTCTAATTATGTGTTTAAACAATTAATATTACTACCTACAAGAAATATTATTATTAATTATATTTATCGGCTGAGTGTCTTACTGAAAGGATGTGCAGACTCCTACGATACAAGTTTTATAATTTAGTGTAGGGTCTGCTTGACTTTACCAGCAATATAATACAAGCCAATTTATTTTGTCATGTTGGTTATATTATTTGTGATTGACCGCAACCCTTTTTGCGTCCCACTGCTGGGCACGGGTCTCTCCCCATTATTGGGGAGGCCTGGAGCTTACTCCACCACGCTGATCCAATGCGGGTTGGTGGAGATGCGGGTTAATGGCCAACCCGCTGTCGGATGTTTTCAAACCGCCCATAAGGCCTCCGACAAGGTTTAACGACTGTTCTATCGACAACAACCAGGACAGACGGCTTAACGTGCCCTCCGAAGCACGGAAACGCGCATGAAATTTTTTGCCACTAGCGGTCACCCATCTCACACCCGACCGCGCCCGTTTGGCTCAGCTGCATAGATCGCTTGCGTTCTACGCTAGCCGCCAGGCCATGCGCGCTTCATGAGTGAGTACTTTATAAAAATACTAGATGAAAGCCTACTGAAAATACTAGATGAAAAATAATACTGATAATAAAAGCAATTCGTGCAAAATTATGCCCTAACCATTCCAAAATATCAAAAATGCACAACGTTAATGTTCAACTTCTCACTTCTGCCGGCACTACCGGAGTGCAACCAGTTTTTTTTTACTTTTTAGTGCATATTAATTTGTTTTGAAATATTTTTCTTTTGAAGTCGGTTTTTTTTTATATTTTTTATATAATATTTTTCAAAGCTTACTCACTCACTCACTCTTTTATTTATTCGTTTATTGACCATCGTCCGGCATGGTACCGATTTCGACAAACATGAATTTGACTTTATTGCAACTTATAGTCTGATTACATTGACCAACCTGCAGGGGCCGACCCGGCATATATTGCTGGTTATCTTGAGTATTTTATTACAATGTACTCAGATAACCAGCAATGTATGCCGGGTCGGCCCCTGCAGGTTGGTCAATGTAATCAGCCCTTTAACTCGCTAGGTTTCTTATTACCAACTTTAAGAGGTACGGTTGTTAAACATCTGACGACATTGGACACGTCGCTCATTTCAGAGACTAACAACAATTCCCAGAACGACTCTTCAAAGGCTTTAACGGGCTAAGTACCTACTATCGTTTGAAATTACAGTTTGCGGCGAGATAAACCTATGATGAAAATGAAAATAAATTATTTGCGCAAATATTTGTATTACAAAAGTTGTTTTATGTACATTTATTAGTTCGCCATATTTACCTCAGAGAGGTATGCAAATTTGTAGGAGAGAATTGAAACGTTAGTTGAAGATTTTCCTTGCTGCAAGCGCAAGTCTTTTTGCGTCCCAAAGCTGGGCATGAGTCTCTCCCAATTATTGGGGAGGCCTCCAGGCCTCCAGCTCCAGTTTACTCCACCGCGCTGCTCCAGTGAGAGTTGGTTGGTGAAGATAATGGAGATGGTTCGTAACAACCCGCTCTTGGATGCTTTCAAATATCCATAAATTGTAATTTATATTGATTTTGATATGACTATGACAATTACTGACAATAAAATTGTATGAAATTGTAATTGTTATCTTTATAAGCCTTCACATAAAATAAACTATCAACCAAACTGAGCTGGCATCCTAGCAAATAGGAAACATCACCACGCCGTCTGCAATATGGTCGGCTTAAAAAATCATACCGCACATGTTTGTCGTCACACAAACTGTTTACTCGCGTGCTTTTATTGACAATAACTTTGCGACTTGGTATGCGAGGCGTATTCATGATGTTTTTCAGGATTTTCAGGAAATTTGAGGTTTTTAGTCACCGTACGGATTTTAAAACAAAACATATCACCATAAACTTATAGATAAAGCTTTTCTTAATTTTGTAGCTAACAATTGAAAGAAAGAAAAAATATTTATTTCATATTAGGAATACAAAATATTCGCTTAATGAATGTCATTTTTTCCCGGTCGTCGCCTTTAGGTGCCCGTTTGGGCTAGATATTGAGCTCAGCTCAATATCGCTAGATATTGAGCTGAGAAAAAAGGCGGCGGGAAAAAAACTCCCAGCAACACTCTTTTAAGTACATTATTTATTTGAGATATCAGAGTAGCTATGGGTGACAGCTGATAAATTGAATATAAGTCACTTTATATTAAGTCATAAATGTGCTATTTTTATATTTTATAAAAATATTTTGACCGGGGAAGTACCATCGCTGCACTCACTTCTGGCGTCAAAAAAAATCTGTTGTGTTTCGGTGGAAAGGAGCAGTTGCTGTCCAGATTTAAGCGTGGCGAACATCAGTCTTCGTAGTAGCAGCGCAATACGACCACAGGCAACACTTAGGCTGGCTTCAGATTGTGTGTAGATGTCCATGGGCTGCAGCGACCACTTAACACCGCGTGGCCTGTATGCTCGACTGCTACTCTATTTATAACCGTGAGCCGTCATGGGACGCCTGGTAGATGTGGAACATCGTGTTCGTATAAGTAATATGCATAAAACACAAGATTACGACAGGAACTAAACACAGCATAATGAAAAGGATGGGTGTCAGTAAAGCTAAACAATGTCGAGTGCGGTCAAAAGTAGGATGGGTGGCCATTCAGCTACATCTGGTGACATCATAACAAGGATGGGTGTCAATAAAGCTAAGCAATGTCAAGTGCGGTCAAAAGTAGGATGGGTGGCCATTCAGCTACATCTACTCTGTGGTCATAAGAAGAATGGGTTGTTAAATTAAACGTTGTTAAATTAATTCAGCTCGTAATCCCATACAGTAGGTACATTTACAAACAATACGAACGCGTACATTATGAACGACTCAAATGGGAAAATACCTGCTATTTATTGTTTCTCTTAGTGAGTCAATGTTTTTATAAGAGTGAGAATTATTTAGATCGTCGGAGTAAGTGTGAAATTTATAAACTTTATTTTTGCTTCGCCGGTTGTTTTAAACGTACTCGTAGTTAGGTAAAAACTACATCGCAACAATCCGCAATCAGAACGTATGATGGTATATACTTTTTTCATGCAATAGCACCTCCCTCCTCTCCTCCTCCCTCATATATGCACATGCAACAATAAAAAATATACACCAACATACGTACCACAAACAACACGTGTTTCGCCTCAAAAAAAGCATCATCAGGGTTATTGACTCTATGACTACGACGTTTGCGCTGACTGCGAGTAACCATAAGAATGGCGGAGTAAAGTCTTAGCCGGGTCCAGTTAATTTAAATAAAAAATATCCATCATAAGAAATCTATGTGAAGTCCTGAAGAAGGTAGTTTTTCTTTATCCTTCTTGAGAGTTTTTTTTAATATTAATGTCAAATAAAATATTAAAATGTATGTAATGACACTCTAACTTTGACATTGGCAGAATAGTCAAAAGACGAAAAAAAATAATGACAGATGCTTAAGAATAAATAATACTACATAGAACGGAAACTCCCGCTCCGGACGGGCTCAAGGTCACGATATTAGCCTACACGTTAAACAGAATACTGAAGTCGGGCTGTCTCGGACGAGCGCGTCAATTACAATAACGGCGCCAAGTTAATGTGGTGTGTTTGGTTGTACAAACAATTCTAAAACAATGCCAAACTTAAGTTTTTTTAGTTTGCCCAAAGATGATGCGAGATAAGTAATATTTTTTAAATAATATTCCTTTTCCGTACCTAATTTATCAAAAGGATATGACCAGTTCTTTTTGTGTAGCCAATCGTTTCACTTTCACTCAATTATAAAAAAAAATGTTAGATAACTACAGAATTTTAACATGTCGCCAAAATATTTTTAATAGCCTCCGCCATCGGTCATTGAACCTTTCTCGATTGTTTTGTCTCGCAAATGCGGCGCCGCCGCGCCGCGGCACTGGCGCACGCACATAATACTTAATATGTAATTCGTTTATTTTAAACCTACACTACGTAAGTACTTACACCTATGTAGGTAAGTAATACTTACTTAAATGACTACATTTGGTATGGTACTTATAACTTATTAAGTAATATTATTTATAAGTATTTATAGAGTAGGTAATACTAGGTAAGTATTTATCATTTTCATATTTTGAAATACTAAACTAAAGTAATGATTTTTAAGTAAAGGAAAACTTATATTTTTGCGATATTATCTTTAGACATAAGCATTGCTAAGTATTACTAACAGTTCACAACCCTGGCAACACGCCTGGGCGACAGAGGGGCGTAACGGGGTGAATATAAGTAGGTATATAAATTGCGGCGTATCGATGGCGGTCAAAGGAGATTCCGTTCTATGTAATTATTATTTATTCTTATGACAGACGCCTCTACTTCATTCTTTTTTTTTCTTTAATTATGGCATCGCAAACTCTGCACATTGCCAGCGTCAAGTATATTAATTTAACAAATTAATTTTTGCATCACGTTTTTGCATGTTTCGGTGAAACTGGACGAGTAATAATAGGTAAAGTCAGTAAGTCGTTAGTAATTCAGTCAGTCAAACGTTCAAGTAAAGCGATGGCCTCTTTACAAGAACATGACCAATGGAGTTTTGGAGGCAAGCCGAAAAAACATGTTTTCGCACTATTATTTTAATTCACAACACTCGTGCACTTTAATTAACCTATTACTTAGTATTGTTTATTTTTTTCTTAAGGTGTTATATTTATAATTTAATATAAGTAATTTAGTTGTATATAGTTATTTATTTTTATATAATATACAATGTAATAAAATGTAATTAAATGTTTGAATTGTATTATAAAACAAAATGAAACTAAAAAAAATAACCTATATCGAACAAAATGCCTTCTTTATCTGATATAACTCAAAAATACACCAAGAAAGTAAAAATAAAACAAGAGCACAATATGACTTTTTCGACTTCCTGCCAAAACTCTACTTCATACGTTATGTCATATTTTTGTATGAGGAACGAAACGAACAATCACATTTGACAGGTCGGAATCATTAAATGGGAAAATAATTTTCGTATTTTTTTATTAAATCGATTTTCTATTTAAACGTTTAAGTGAAAATATTTTTTCTGCATATCTAAGACTGGAGCTCTTCAAAATGAGACCATTACCGACTTTTTATGTTCAGCTATCGCCCCGTAATCACTGGGACAAAAATCGACTTACGCTATTAATATATAGGATAAACTCGCTGCTTCGTTCGATGCATGGCCGGCGAATAATGAGCATAAATCATGCAACGTGTAATCTGATGTTTGCAACACTTTTTCATTAAATCTCTTGACGAAAATGGAGTATTTTTTAACTGTTAATTTTTCATTTTTTTCAGCTATATTACTCGCAATACATTGGATCATAGGACATCATAAGAATACGTGATACATTTTCTGTATTTACATTATAGCTATTATGGCAAACACATTATTTGATTTCATAAAAATATACACATAGAGGTTTTATTGAAACCTAATATATGCCTACGCTTTATCGTTACGACCTTTGAGCTACGACAAAAGCTCAACTTTAGTATAACGGAATAAAAGAGACGGATTGAAATGTTATCCAAGTTTACGACTTGTATAGAAATATTAGATTACAGCGCACATCCACTCGCAGGGTCGGGACAGTACGACGTGAAATATAGCGGGTTCTCTTTGTTGCCCGAACGGTAGCCTGTCTTAGCGTCTTTTGTCATTTCGCAATAAAAAGGTTTAATATAATAAAATCCTCCCTACCTATACATATATAGGGGTATACATATAGAAGAGAACTTTACATTTAGGGAAGTTCTTTGAAAAGATACGTTTCAATTTCTGTTTTCGGTCTGAGAGTTTGTGTTCCTGTATTCGTATACGTGAAGACCACACAGACATATATACGTCTGTGATACCCACGACACAGTGCGGTTTTTAACGGTAACCAGTGCGGTTTTTTAGTGTGAACCGTAATAAAAAATATAACGATAAAGTGCTTCACGCTCGTTGGTTTTTTTTGTTTGTTTTAATGATGTCGCTGTCGGCCGAGATTTATCGCCCGCGCGAGTCCTGCTGCTTTTCATTTTCTCAAACACCATTAGCCTTCATTTTTCTTCCTCACTATTTCGTGTGTTTGACCACTAGAAAGGGTAATTTATCATTTTGGTAGCCTAAAATTTACTTTTAATACAGTTGCTCAAAAAGTGGCGTATTGCAGAGACGTATAGCGTTCGGAATGTGGGCTATTACATACTCGAGCATTTTCTTTTTTTTTTCATTTATGGCATCGCAACATCTGCATATTGCCAGCGTCAAGTATAATTTTTGCATCACGTTTTTGCCAGTTTCGGTGAAACTCGACCAGTAATATTAGGTAAAGTCAGTAAGTCGTCAGTAATCAGTCAGTCAAGTCAGTCAGACATTCAAGTAAAGCGATGGCTTCTTTACCAGAACGTGACCAATGGAATTTAGGAGGCAAGCCGTAAAACATATTTTTAATACAGTTGCTCAAAAAGTGACGTATTGCAGGGACGTATAGCGTGCGGGAAGTGGGCTATTACAGACTCGTGCTTTTTCTTTACCTTTTCCGCACTCGTGCGTTCTCTTTCTCAACTGTCAAAATAATGTCTATTAAAAAGAAAAAAAAAAGTTTTTATGATTCATGCAAATATTTCTAAAAAGAAGCTACTAATTTGTTTCAATATCAGATAATTAATGATTTGATTCAATGAGTTAGGCTAGGTTTCATTTCATTTCATTAATGAGATGAAATTTCATATCAATAAAAAAAATTGTACTGAAGACTTGGCTGTATGGGCATAGTTCAATTTGCCTACCCAGAATGGGTGAAAAAACAAAAAAAAAATCTCTGCATATAGGAATTTTCAAAAATATTCTTTGCGAGTTTTTATTATTTTATTAAATTGCTTCATTTTTTCGCAACTGTATTAAAATAGTTTTTCAGTAGGTACACGTGCGGAACCATCATTGCAAAGAGTTCCGACTGTCAATGACAGGCTTTCAGCACTCGTAATAAAATATATTATTACCTAACAAATAAGTAAAACACGGTATATAATTTGGTAACAAAATTAATCAGATCACGTTATTACTCGGTAATGTTAATACTGAAGACATAAATAGCAACGAAACGTGTAAAATTAACTTACATTATAACCTATGACGGTGTTAAAAAATCCCTAAGAGTCAATGTTTTTCGGCATATACGGTCGTTTCGGCAAAGGCGCTTACAAGCGTGATATGAATTTGTCAAATTTTAAATTTTTTTTTTAATGTGTTCATTCGTAATGTTGCTTGAGTATTTTACGATTGAGCAAACAGTACTTTGTTTATCGCTCCATTTGAAAAACCCAGTTATTTATAAAAAATGAAACAATCCTATTAATGGATTAAAAAGTAAACCTTTTAACACTTACATTAAGAAAACTGTTATCAAATTGTTAAGAAAAGTATCAAAAATGCAAAATGCTTTGCGTACCTGAGAAAAATTTATAATTTCTCTAAGGCCCAAATCCCTTTCACAACAAAGAGCTGCATTGCAACTATTGCAACACTAGCTCGTGAATGTGAATGAGACTACTGCTGGAGCAGGTCACTGGCTGCTCTAAATGTGGCTACGAGCTCGACACGTAATACCGAGTGGGAACTTGAACAATATTGTTCTGCCTGTCGTACTTTCTTTTGTCCAAGATAGAAACGATGAACACAATTTTATCAAAGAAAACATAGCTTAATCATGCCTATGTACTAGGACCCCTGTTATCATGTAAGCCATGGCCCCTACATGCTTAACGATTAATTTAATTACTATATTGCACTAATTTATGCACTGAACGAATGGGAATGGAATTTCTGCCGATTTTTTTCTCTCAGCTCAACTGATTTAGCCCAATAGGGGTCCGGGCCCGTACTCCACTTCGGTTCTCCACCTGGGTGAAGCACGGTATACCCGGCCTAAAAAGCGTAGTACTAAATATTTATTGTTATTAAACAACATAGCCGTGTAAGCCGCATTGTGATTATTACAGCACTTGAGCACAGGCAGGAAATGTGAATGAGATTACCGTCCCGTACGAGGTCACTGGGACTCATGGGTGCTCTAAATGTGGCTACAATCCGGGGACGTAATACCGACTAAGAACTTAAAGTTCCCTCAGAAGGTCAATAACGGGAGGTATTAAAGTAAGAAAGACACCGAAGTCCTTACCTACTTATTTTCTAAAACATCTCAGAGTGATATGAGCCTTATTTTGCATTACTATCTAATGTTTCAGTGAACACGTTCAGGGAATGTGAATGAGATTACCGTCGGTCACTGGGTCTAAATGTGGCTACAGCCAGACGTAACACCGACAGGGAACTTGAACAATACCGTTCTGCGTCCTCACACCTACTATTGTTCAACCAGTTATGTTCAGCATTGATCAAAGGATACACAGCTCGATCTCGCCTATGTGATAGGGCGGTAATTAAATAGAAACTACATTTATTGAGTATAGAAACCTACTACTTACATAAAGTAGAGTAAAGCAAAAGGGGTTAATCTATGTTCGACAAAACTAAAGACTAAGATAAAAAATAATAAAAAAAGTATATGTTTCTAAACTATATGAAGAGTACAAAAAATTACTTCAGGTGTAAATTTCAAAAATGTCACACATGGAAACTAAGTAAGTAATATTTTTACACGTGTTTCAATTTATAGAACTGTGTATGCTTTACACAATGTAGAAAGGGCAATGATATTAAATAAAACCTTTACAAAGTTTCCATTCATCGGATTGAAAGGCAAAATAATAGATACAGTAAAAATATAGGCACCGAGCCTGCTACAGTCAGAGAAATTACGGTACTGGCCGACTGCTTCCTTCAACAGCGGAATTCATCGGATTTTCTTTGTAGCCCCCGGAAGAACGGAGAAGGTTATGTAATCGATACGTATTATTAGTAGGTACATGTGTTATATAGTCGACACGTAAATTACTCAGAAATTATGTAGTTCAATATTGATAATTACTTTCATTCGGTGTGATAAATAAAAAAATCCAATCACAACAGTACTTTAGAGCAACAGTGGATAACAGATACTATATGTACGGTATAGATATTTTTACAGATTTTTAACTTTTTGATGTTGGGTTCATTTATTTTATTGTTAAGAATTAATTTAATTAGAAAAGGTTTAAAGACATATTTGTATTAATATGACTAAAACATTCAGTAAATCCATTTTCTAACATTGCTGCAAACAATGTCACACTAAACCAGCCAAATGCAATGTAGGTAATTTGCAAACACGGGCTCATGTTCGATACGTCGCTTTATCTAATTTACTGTGCAATCGAACATCGAGGCCATTATTACTAAGCTGATTCGGAACACTGCCCGCTCAAACCAAACCTGTGAATATTCTGTTAGTTATTTGCCTCATATTATCATCATTTAATACGAATTCGTGGTAATAAGGTCAATGTCCGATAGCGCTGTGTTATATTTATTTTTTTAGTAATTTTATGGTATTGTTACAGAGAATATCCATCCAAAGGCTAAATTAAAAGCTACATACATAACATACATCACGCCAAACGCCGTCTAGATATTTAGTAGCATCATGAAACATGCGTCAAACATTATTGTTTGAATATGCCCGAAACCTGGTGAAGCCATTTTCTTGAATTGCAGCAAATATACATTGTCACACTAAACCAGCCCTATCATGCTCTGCAATGTAGATAATCTGCAAATACAGGCACATATCTATATCTATACCTCATATATAAAGCTGAAGAGTTTCTTTGTCGGTTTGTTTGAATGCGCTAATCTCAGGAACTACCTACTGGTTCGAATTGAAATTTTTTTTTTGTGTTTATTAGTCCATTTATTGCGGAAGGCTATGCTAGCTATAACATCATGCTATGACTAATACCAAAGTCCAAGCGGACGAAGCGGCGGGCGGCCGCTATGGTCGATACGTCGCTTTATCTAATTTACTGTGCAGTATAACACCGGTGCCACTATTACTGAGCTGATTCGACGTACTGCCCGCTGAAGCTCAATACCCGGGGATATCTCGCTCGTTTACTTGCCTGGTATCACCATCATTTAGTACCTTCTGTTGGTTGATTTATTAAAATATTTATTTCGTGAATTGTTTTCGTTTTTGACAAAAAAATTGAACCGACTTCAAACGGTAAAAAATAAAATTGTTCAGTACCTACTTCTTCTTGCTTATGGTAATGACTCTTAAAACTATTTTTGGAGTCGAAAAAAAGTGGAGAAAAACCCATTTATTGAAAGAATTTGCTCTCAACTCCTACCCGTCGCAGTACCTTCCATCATCAGCTCAGCAACATGAGATGATGATTACTATGCACACATATCTCTTAAGCTTCAGAAAGTATAAGAAAATCAATATGTGTGCCTATAAAATTTGAGAGTTCCCCTCGAATTCCCTGAGATCCCATCATCAGATCCTGATTTGGTGACAATGGGACCACCTCGGCAGTATAAGCATACGAACAAAAAAAATATTTGAAAATCGGTTCACAAACGGCGGAGTAATCGGTGAACATATATATAAAAAAAACATACAGCCGAATACATTACCTCCTCCTTTTGGAAGTTGGTAAAAATTGCAAAAAAAGGTGCTAAAGTCACAAAAAGAAAAAAAAACAAAAGTTTTATTACGTCAAGCTAAAATAAATAATATCTGAAAGTGAGATACGACTTTTGAGACTTACCATTCGTAAGAAAAAGTATCATATTCCAAGTACTTAACAATATTATTTTTTATCGTTTGAAGGTTTTTTTTAAACAGTAATCTTGCATTGCAGTAAACACAACGTAATACTGAACTAACTTAGCATGTTCTGCAATGTAGGTTATTTGCAACACGGGCTCATATGGGCGATAGTACGGCGCTTTATCTTATTTACTGTGCATTCGAACTCCGAGGCCACTATTACTAAGCTGATTCTGAATGCACGCTTTAGCTCAATACCTGGGGATACCTCGCTCGTTTATTTGCCTCGAAGAATTTAGTTACCACTGTTTGATGGTTACTATAATCATGTTCGTATATTTTGTACTTATCTAATCAAATGTAAAATTTGCAAAACAAGGTTTTAGTTAAAGTCACGAGTCAAGGTAAAGTTTTTTAAAAAACAATATGTTTTCTACCTCGTTTCTTTCTCGTTTTATCTCATTCTCAATTTCCTACTGCTGAGATGGAAAGGAAACTATGTAATATAGGTACAGAATAAACGGGTGCACCCACATATATGTATGATAAGTGTCCACTACGTCGGCAAATTTCGTGTGCGTTTCCATCTTTCACGTGTTGACAGCGCGATAGCCACTTTCTCGCAATGGAGCAACGTGGTAGAGTAGACTTCAGGCAACCCCAATATACCCAAATTAAGCCAATTAATTCGAATTAGTGGCACTAATCTGAATGTGAGACAAGGATTTGTTATAATTTATTTTATCCATCCATCAGCCTTTTACTGTCCACTGCTGGACATAGGCCTCCCCTAACGTTCGCCACTCCTCCCGGTCCTGGGCCTTCTGAATCCAGCGACTACCCGCTGTCTTCTTCAGGTCGTCAGTCCACCTGGTTGGAGGGCGGCCTGTACTCCTTTTGCCGAGACGTGGTCTCCATTCAAGGACCTTTCTTCCCCATCGGTTGTCGGTCCTCCTAACTATATGGCCTGCCCATTGCCACTTCAGCTTGCAGATTTTGAGAGCTATGTCGGTAAACTTAGTTCTTCTACGGATTTCATCATTACGAATTCTGTCGCGTAGAGAAATACCAAGCATGGCCCTCTCCATCGCTCGCTGAGCGACCTTGAGCTTGTAGAAAAGGCTAACTGTAAAAGACCACGTCTCAGCGCCGTAGGTCATCACTGGCAACGCACACTGCTCGAAAACTTTCGACTTCAAGCACTGAGGTATTCTGGACGAGAAGACACTTTGTAATTTCCCGAACGCTGCCCAACCGAGTTGGATTATTTTATAGGTAAGTAGTAATATTATGTTACTATAGAACAGTATATTCATCTGAAAGCTACATCAAAAGCTAATACATCATGATAAATCACGCCGAACACCGTCTAGACATTTACTGGCGTCGTATCAAACAAACCTTAAATTAGTTTACATGAGTATAAGCACAGATATGTGTAACTATGTGGTACACAGATATGTGTAACTATGTGGTGTTGTAGGTGGTAGAACTACCTATATTATCGTTCGCCCGGGGAAGTACCACCGCCGCACTCACTTCTTCCATGAACCAATTCTGTTGTGTTTCGGTGGAAAGGTGCAGTTGCCGGCCACACTCACATGAGGCGACCACCAGCCACCGGAGTAGCAGCGCAACTGCATACGACATCATACAAGACTTGCATATGCTTGCTTGAAGTTGTATGTAGATGTCCATGGGCTGCAGCGACTACTTAACAGCACGTGGCCTGCATGCTCGTCTGCTACTCCATTCAAAATAAAAAAACATAATGTCATTTTTATGTTTGTGTATTAGTAGCAGGGCGGCTCCGATTATGAATACTACTCAGTGCTTTGTTGGCTTTCAGTAAACTCGTTCTATTGTTCGAGCGGGAAACTACCACTGTGCCCATTCTACTGTGAAGCATTTTTTTATGTTTTGGTGAAAATGAGCAGTTATCGTTGTCAGTTGAGCAGAGGCGACCATCAGCCTTCAGAGAAGCAGTGCAATTGCATATGATCTCATGCAGTAGCGGACCTAGAACTTCAGTTTGGGGTGGGCTTGATTTTATTTTGGGCGTGCGGGCTGTTTGAGGAATTTGTCAATGGAGGGGAGTGGCTTAACGCATAAAGTGTAATCGATTTGGGAGGCTTAATTTTAGTTTCACAAACATTTGAGGTTTATCAAGGGTGAACCCAAATGGTTTTGCGTGGGGCTTGAGCCCCCTGGATCTGCTAGCGATCTTATGCAAGAGTCAAGCTTGCTTGAACTTAAATATTCAACAATTGATGCTGATGATTAACGATTGATACGCCACACGTGGCGCAATGGTTACCCTGCCGGACTGGCAGGAGTACGATGTTTGTTGATGGTCTGGCATAATATATTAGGAAGTGGTCACCACGAACCCAAACGATTTGAAATAATGAGTTTCAATGACTGTTCTCGGTCTAGTTGTTTGTCTTTCTGTCTTTGTGTCTTTCCCGGGTTTCCAAAACACAAAAAATTCCATTGTGGGGCTATGAGTATGAAACGTTATTTATTCATTAAATATTATTATTGTAAATAGTGAGCCTCCTTACAAAATAAAAATTAGTTCTATCCGCAATTGGGCTTCAAAATTGTTTCGGTTCTCTTCAACCAACGAGTTCACAAAATAAAGCGCTGCCACCTTATTTTAAGCAAGATTTAAACAATAACTTCATTGAGCTGAATGCGTGAAATATGCAATATTTTAACCGTAATGTGACCGATCTTGCGAATAGTTATAAATTATCTCACATTTATCTCGCTCCGGTCAGATAAATTGGCTCCATGTGCCTTGTTCGTTCTATTAAAGTAGTGAAGTAACTACGGATTAATAAAAATAATAAATAATCCGGTCTTGGACTACCAAGTCAATTGAGATACTTTTAATGAGCTGTCAAAACGTGACATCCTCATACATTTTGTATGAGAAAATGATAAGTGACGTCACTTATCATATATAGTCAATAGCCGGATCCACACCGGACGATCCAAAATGGATCGGCGATCCCGCGATCCGCGATCCAAGATCGTGATGCGTGGAGCGTGGATCGTTCTAACAGAATCTTTTGCGATCCTGACTAGCTGCTCCAACGCGCTCCTGCCGATCCATACTGAATTTGTCAATTGACTTCATTATTATTGATTTAAGCGGTAATAAAAATCATGTATAAAAAAGAATTAACAATTATATTGCTTTCCAAGCGTGATTTAGTGCAACCTTTTTAAGGTAAGGATTTTGAATTTTTTGTGCATAGTGTCCAAGACCCTATTGTAAAATATCTTTACATACTTAATTTGTGTACCAACTTTAATACCTATACAAAATAGTAATAGGTATACTTGGTATATATACGTTTTAAAAGTACTGCTTGGTTGCAACCCTTTTTGCATTCATTGCTGGGCACGAGTCTCTTCCCATTATTGCTGAGATCTGGAGCTTACTCCCACCACGCTGCTACAATGTGGTTTATATCTGTCCCTGATCGATAGACGGATATCTATCCCAATATATTGAGTAGTTTTGTAGCCTCCAACATGACCCCCCCCCATTTATAAAATTAATAAGGTACTGAAACTCACTCTCTGAAACCTATGCAAAACAGTAGACATGGACTTAAGAACAAATAATGCATTAACTATACTAACCCTATCCCAAATTGTGTTTGTGTATATTCTCGACTTGACTCCGTAGATTGGTTGCCAAAAGAACTTATTTGCGGTAGTTCTGAATAGCGCAATTAAATCACACTAGCTATAAAATTAGTCCTGGAGAAAAGAGTTGAAATGAGGTCGGAATTCACTAAAGAGTCCAGTAAGTAATAAGATTGTGAGCATTCTCAGAGCACTTGTATCGAACTAACTGCTGGCTTGATTTCAACTAAAAATTCGTTTCACGCTTTGCTTCACTTGGAAAACTCTAAGGCCTGTAGTAAGAGCTAGTTTTTTGAAGCGCGTGTAGGAGCATATTATGCGAGCTTTCTCCAATTATAACTCTGACGAGCGTTGACGCGGTTACAAGCACATATAAGTCAGCCGCTACTCAAAAATACTCTAAGAAAATTCAAAAAATAATAAGACTGTGCCGTGCCTCTTGCAAGTTTCTGCGAAATTACTTAAATATTATAATTAGTATTTTTGCTTTCAGAAGCTGCAACTTGCGAGGGAGGGAAGACCTGCGACTGACTGACTAATGTTCTTCTGAAACAGGAAAAGTGCATGAAATTCATCACTAGTGATCACCCATCTCACACCCGACCACGTTCATTTAGATTACCTTAAGATAATAATTTAAGCCGACTGTGAAGTCTGCTATTATGGTATTAAATTACTTCCATGAAATTTGAAGTTGTGTTGTTTATTTCAATTTCCATAAGCGTTATTCCGAGAAATATTTGTTTATTGCAAATATGAATGTATATACGACTAAATAGACTGAGAGAATAAATACGACATCAATGCTTACGTAAATTAATATTTAAACAAAGTTTGGTTTTTACCCAAGAAATGTGAAATTCTAAGTAACATTTTTATGTGTATGGTAAAAAATTTCTAAAGCAATTTGATATACACTATAGAAGATAGATAGATAGATATTAGAAGCGAAAGATGCGAAGCGATGAAGCGAAGCGATGGCCGATCGGTGGCGACCGCAATGTTTTTCTCAGCATGCAACAGCGAAAAGTAGGGACATATATTTATGCGTGCCGAAGTTTTGAACTCAGTATTTCCGTGTCGGTGACTGCGGCTTATACATATAGGCCGTCGCTGCTACCCACAACACATACCTATAATTTTTGGGAGTAACGAATTCTTGACTCTTTATTTCACACAGACTCACACAGTATAAGAACGCCACTGTAGTCGCGTCACGTTTGCACTTATGGAACATACTGCGACCTCGAGCTTTCTGTCTCACGACTATGTCACTGGAGCACTGTACTGTAGGACTTACATATACGCTCTCACTGTTATTACGAATTTGAGCTTCACACTTCTGAGAAGAATTCCAATTATTTTGTGGAGAGTACTCTATAATTTCACATAGTAATAGAACGCTACTTGCATAGATGTATATAGATAGGTAGAAGAATGAAAATGGTTCATGGGTGTGTAGGTAAGCATAACGTGCGACTAAATCTAGCTAAATGATATGGGAGGATGAAAACTTAGAGAAAAGTAGAAGAAAATTGCAAAGACATGAATGTTGAGAGGAAATCTTATTTCAATTTTTATCTTGTTCTATTTTTACACAGAGGCTGAATCTACTCATAGTAATGTAAGCCCACGTGGTTGGCTACTTGTAAGTCACTTTTCAACTCAGTTTGTAGTGTACTCTTTTGTATGACTTTATTCTTATATAATAATGAAAACATTTTATTGTGGTGAACGATATTTTACTGTTTACATTAAAATTATTTTAAAAAATATGATAATTTTTTCATGCAACGCTGAATATTGTCTAAATTAGAATATTGTGTTGATGTAGAGATTGGCATATTTTGCATTAAATTAATGTTAATATAATTATAATAATATACATATAAGTATAAATATTTATATAACTACGTTATTTTTCTTTTTATTCCTATGGAAAACTACGATTGTGAAAATGTGGGGGGAAAAAAGAGACAGCAAAAATACGTTCAAAATGACGAGTAAGTTCAGAGAAGCAAATGGCAGGAAATAAACTTTGTATTACAGGAATTAAACGTCTAAGACAAAATACTCGGTCAACTCGCTTCAACTGACAACAGCTGGCGTCGAAGTATCAACTTGGATACTTGAGCCGAGATCACGTAAATATAATGGCAGATAAAGTTATCTAACTAAGGATCGCTGTGCCTCTCTTTTCTATAAGACTAGCATAAGCTAATAAAGATAGCGTAGTTGGGTTTTTAATAATGTCCATCTCTATTTCAAATCCAGTACAAATTTACGGTCACCTTGATTTTTTGAAGTGAAAACTTATTTAGCGGCGTTGTGCACTTTTTTTGGGATGGGTAAAAAATGTTAAACTCTCGTCAGGACACGTGGCCTGATCGAATATTCGTAAGACGGAGGGGTGACAGCTAATGACGGCTCGACTGTCTATTCTAGTAAAATTCGATTATATCAAGTATTTAAAATATGGACATTGAACAAAGTGCATCTATTAATGAAAAAAGTGACAAAGAAATAGTGAAAGAAAATGAGTGAGTACTTTATAAAAATACTAGATGAAAACCTACTGAAAATACTAGATGAAAAATAATACTGATAATAAAAGCAATTCGTGCCAAATTATTCCCTAACCATTCCAAAATATCAAAAATGCACAACGTTGTTTCTAGTTTCCACTTCTGCCGGCACTACCGGAGTGCAACCCGTTGTTTTTTTTATTTATTCATTTATTTTAGGCCATTGTCCACCGAATTAAAATATGTAGTTATCGTAAGCCATTTCATGTCTACCGGATTGAAATATGTAGTTAACGTATCGTAAATATAAGTGAGCAGCGATAGCCGAGTGGTAAAAAACCGCGGTCCTCGACGCGACCGATCCCAGGTTCAAATCCTAGGCGCGCACCTCTGACTAAGAAATTTATAATGTGTGAATTTATCGCTGCTCCACGGTGATAGAAAATATTGTGATAGTTCATTGATTACGATGTTTTCCATCGCCGTGCATGCCTGAGAGAAATTCATAACTTCTCGAGGGCATGCCGTCCACCAATCCGCACTTGACCAGCGTGGTGGACTATGGCCTAAATCCATCTCAATTGTGAGAAGGAGACCTGTGCCCAGCAGTGGGACATAAAAAAAAGGTTGAAGAAAAAAGAAAAATATAAGTTAGACGTAATGATTAAATTTGCAGCAACTTTTCTTACCTTTAGCCAACAATTCGTACTTGGCCATATTAATATGGAAGTATGGAGTTTCTTTTAGGTATGCACCGTGTTATAAAATAATCATATTTAATTAACTATCACAATATTTTCCCTCACTGTAAGCACTTGCGCGCCGAGGGTTTGAACGGTATGTTTGATCGGAGGGTTTTACCGATCGGCCATTGCTGCTCAATACTACTTTTAATCTCAGTAATGTTTACGTGAAATCTTTATGAAAACTACACACAATAAGATAAAAGCCGTTTAAATATTGCTCCTAACCTTATCGCTTATCGTTGAGGCACTATTACAGCGATATATCAACCCACTGAGGCGTTTGAGATTGCACGCACAATGGGTGCACCTGCACGGAGCTCATTTACCGTTGAGTGAGCCTTTGAGCTCCTTTCAGACGCAGTAAATGTGAGAATCCGTTCCGTAATATTTACGTTGTAGTGTCTGTATCAAGTGCCCGTTCAAGCGTCTAATTTAACTAAATCCTTTACGTCAAGAGGTTGAGAAATATATCTATATAAAGAAACTATTTAATTACATGGATGGTAATTGTATTTATTTGTTAATAAACATGTAGTAATAAAATTAAAAACTACTTAAAAAGAAAAATAATAATATACATATTTTACAAAATGTATATGCCACCCAAAAGACCTGATTGCGGCATGGTGCCCAGAACGTTGGCAGCATTCCCTCGTTAAACCAAAAGACTGATTTTTGAGCAAAATAACTGCCAGCCCTCTGGTCACCCGAAGCGAGGACAAGTTTGGTCGATATATACATGCAAGAGGTTTCATATTTATAGGTCTACGTTTCAGTTACGTTACGTTACGGCTTCCAAATTGTACGATTGGCGACTCCATGGATGCTGTTTTGCGATTTTATGACCACTAAAATTCGAATGTGGTAGCGGAATCACGCGTTTTAAGATTTTAAAGTGTGCACGGCACAGCGTTCGGTCGCTGCGTTTAAAGAAAGAAAGAAAATAATTTATTTGCGCAAATATAGGTACTTATTACAAAAGTTGTTTGATTTGTTAGTTCGCCATATTTACCTCAGCGAGGTATGTTTGGAGGACAAATCCAATAGAGATCTCCCACTGGGCGAGGTGGTCATGCCTGGGGAACGGCCGCGCTCCAACTGACTCGTTTCAGAGCTTGTATATGGTCGGATATTCAGAAAACTTCGATAGCGTGATTCAGAAATACCCGTGGCGCCATCTCTTGATGAGTAGCGGAAGGTCGCTACAGTTAGTAACTATAACTAAAATTACTTTTAACCTTGTTATAACTAAATTTACTATAATTTAAAACAACACTGACTTTATTTTAACCCCTATTGTGTGGCAGTAAATATGAGATTTTGTTACGTAATACCTACTGACGTTGCAAAGACTGTATCAAGAGCTCGTTTAAGCATCTAATTTAAGTACTCCCTACATCAAAAGGTAGCTGCAACAAGACATATTTATAGGTCTACATTTTAGCAATTTTATTTTATTGATTTAATTGACTTTGCAATTTTATGACTACCATAATTCGATTGCGGTAGCGGAATCGAGTGTTTTTCATGTGTGCACGGTGTAGCCACAAAGCTCTTTGTATTGTGGTGTAGCGTTCGGTCGCTGCAGTTAGCTTCCATAAAGCGACTACCTCGTCAATTGCCGGTTCTAAATGTAGCTAGTGTGGCTTGGCCATTATCGCTTATCATAGAGGCGCTATTACTGCGCTGTTACAATTGAGCGGGGCGTTTGAGATTACGCACAATGAGTGCACCTGCACGGAGCTCATTCACCGCTCACTGAGCCTTTTGAGCTCCTTTCAGACGCAGTAAATATGAGATTCTGTTATACTGACGTTGTGAAGGCTGTATCAAGTGCTCGTTCAAGCGTCAAATTTAAATACTCCTCTACGTCAAAAGGCTTAAACCTACTTTTGCACTGTACTGTATTGAGACTGCCCCAATGGCCATTTTTACTTGATTGCGTTTAATCTCTTCCACCTACTTGGTCAAAGCCATGTCTTGCATATAAGCGGAACAACATTAATTTATACCATCAAATGATTAGAATTCTTAAGTGAGGTCGGTCGATAGCAGTTACATAGATTGAGTAGGAATAACTTTCGCTTATACCACGAAATTTCCCCTCCGCTTTACTTGTGCCACCACGGTCCGATATAGTTGACGCGACATACCTATGTAAATGTTATTGCGGTCTCGAGAAAACATTTCCACAGGAATAGTATGAAGCTACGGAAAAAAATCGAAATTGTCAGATGAAACCTGAAGTTTTATTTACCTGCCTGCAACCCTTTTTGTGTCCCACTACTTGACACGCGTGACACTCTCCCCCTTATTGGGGAGGCCAATATTATTTTATTTACATAAAATACATCTATTAGGTCCTAATACTAGTACTAGTACTAATACTAAATGTACTAGGTGTACAAATCTAACGAAGTATGCTCCTTTTTGGATGTCATAATAATATCTTATTGGATTATAAATTCTCAGTATATTTTAATACATTCTCGATACATTTAAAGTAAAAAGTAATTTAAGAAACACGAATGTACTGCATTATTTCGAAAATCACATTTTTGACATTCTTGCAATCATGCACTTTACCTACGCGTTAAACTTTTGGTAGCCTTAAAATGCTGAAATATAGCGAGTATAAATAACTGAAAACATGCCTACAAAATATTGTAAACTTATTTATTTACCACTAAATTTTTCCTTCGTCGATAGATTTACTGATACCAGTGATCACACATTTATTTGTAAGAACCTAATGCTAGTCTTCTCTTTGTTTTCTTTTATTACTTGGCGTAGTGTATGTAAATATTATTGCGGCCTTGGAGAAAATGTCATCCAGAAAAATTTTTTTTTAATTTTTTTTTTCAAGTATAGCATCGCAAACTCTGTGCATACTGCCAGCGTCAAGTATAATTTTTTCATAAATTTTTTGCCAGTTTCGATGAAACTGGACGAAGTAATAACAAAGTAAGTCGTCAGTAATCAGTCAGTCTAGTCAGTCCAACATTCAAGTAAAGCGGTGGCTACTTTACTAGAACGTGTCCGATGGAATTTTGGAGGCAAGCAGAAAAAACATATTTTAGCACTGTTATTCTATTTCACAAACACTCGTGCACTGTAATTAACCTATATCAAACAAAATGCCATCAACTTTATCAGATATAACTCAAAAATACACCAAGAAAATGAAAATAAAACAAGAGCGCAATATGTCTTTTTCGACTTCCCGCCAAAAACCCCCTAAAATATTTTTATATTGGACCAAAATGTTTTGTCTAAAATCTTATTATTATTATGAGCTTATATTCTACAGAATATAAGATTATTGATTTTATTGTATATAGTATATAACTAAAAGATCCAAATTTAAACCAGAACTGTTTTTAATAAAACTACCTATGTTAAATAAATAAGAGTTGTAATACACACGTCTGAATTTTAGTAATTTTAGGCATGCACACGTTGAATTTTAAGATGAGTTCAACAATAGGTTCAACGGTAGGTCATTTAACAAATTATATCATTCATTCGTCGTCCTCATTTAACATATTCAGTGCATTTAGTTCTTTTATGTAACACAACTACGAGTAGCAAACAGTCATAAGCGGCCACCTGATGGTGATTGGTCACCGTCGCCTATGGACATTTGTAACACCAGAGGGGTCGCCTATGCGTTGCCACTTGCCAGCTTTGTTTTCAAGGGCTTTTAAATTATACGTCTTTTTTGAAGAACCCAATGTTGTAGACCAACGTGAATACCTTAGAGGGAAGCATATTCCACAGTTTACATGTTCTTGCCAGAAACGAACGTGAAAAATGGACTGTTGGCGTGTTGTTCAGAGGAAACCGATGAAAACATACACAAATATACAGAATGCTAAACTTTTAAACCACCCTTTGCTTTGCCGTATTCTGGTAAAAAACTTTATCCTTAAATTGTATTAAGTTGTGCCGAGGAAGTGTCAAACACTCATTATATTTCCCTGCGCGACACGTCAACAAATTTTATATTGAAAACGAAAACTCTTGTGACTCGTTAAAACTTACCTGATGTTTTAAAGGACGAAAATTTCTTTACTCATACGCGTTTAGTGCGACGATAAGAAACAAAAAAAATTAATGGTTAGTGGAACACAAAGGCGATCAAACAACTCGCGAAGATTTCCACCTAAAATAAATAAACAAAGTAGGCTTAAGTTCAATGTTTGCATTATTGCGTGAGTTACGTGTTGAGACAGCCCTACTACTATACTAGCCATTGTGTCAGCCCTATACGATGTAGCAACCACCAACTGATTACGATGCATCTTGCTTCGAGGAACGACAGCGCTGACTAGGCGCGTTGCAAGTGCAGGTGGCCCATCTGCCGTGGGAACGCAGATCACCTCCATCGCGGAAAGTGACTCAACGTACTCTCTTAATTATTATCTTCCTAACTTTAATTTTTGAAAGTTGTAACAATTATATTAAAAACTGATTAAAGTACATACTAATAGTTAAATTGCATTATTATAAACATCCCCGACGCCCAGCTCCCGTAACTGGCGCAGTCGAAAGTTCCGGATAAAGTCGAGTTAGTCGCGTTTCGGACTGTCGAAATCCAGCTAAGTACATCGAGTACGAATCGACCCGGAAAACGAACTTTTCTACGAGATCGGGACGTCGGAGAATCCTGCTCAGTTCGCGCTACATCCGAAAATCGATGTGCAGATGCGAGATGAAGCTAATTCTGTGAGTAATAGATTTTAAGTATGTAATAATCCTGTTGGTTGCAGTTCCTATATTTTTCCTGTTCCTATAAGTATATATATTGTAATTTTGAGTTTATTGCATAGTTAGATAAAATCTTTCAAAATTTTTTCTACACGTGCAAATAAGGGTAATTTACCCAGTTCTCGTCAAGATATTCGGAGATCTATACGAGACCGTAACCGTAATTTAGATTTATTTGTCATAGAAGAGTCTTTAAATATGACAGAAAATTCAGTGCCAAGTTTAAGTGGAACGGCAATTTCTGCCTCTTTGTCGGACAAAACCGATAAAATTTATAATGCTTTAAGACTAGTTCCTGAGTTTGATGGAAATTCAAATGTTTTAATTAGGTTTTTGAATATATGTGATCAAATTGTATTAGCTTATGTCGATCCGGCATCAGGAAACGAGTTAAATAATTATGCAGTGATCAATGGAATTTTAAATAAAATTACGGGACCCGCGGCTAGAACCTTAGCTACGAACGGAACCCCATCGGATTGGAACGGAATCCGCGCAGCTCTTATTAATAGTTTTTCAGATCATCGTGATGAATCTTCCTTATATAGTGATTTATCTATGTTATCTCAAGGCAATGACACACCACACATTTTCTATGAACGAATTCAGAATTTACTCGGTACAATAATGACATATGTTGAATTACATGACGATATTACAACTACAGTCGAAGCTAAAAGAACTTTATACAAAAAGTTAACTTTGCAGACTTATCTTAAAGGCTTACATGAACCATTAGGTTCTCGCATACGTTGTATGAGGCCTCCAACGCTTGAAAAGGCTCTGGAGTTTGCTCAGAAGGAATTAAATATTATTTACATGCAAAATAAAAATTCTTATTCACGAAAAATTACACAACAGACACCAACATTCAGACCTAACAATTTTAATCCTTTTTGGAATAAAAAAAATAACCAGCAGTCATACTCGAATAACTCTCAGATGTTGCCATACTTAAATAATAAGCCTTATCAAGGTCCGTCAAAAACCCAGCAAATATTTAGGGCTCTGCCAAGATCGAATATGAGCACTGGTTTTAGAATTCCACATAGCGACACTCAACCGTTACAGCATCAACGCCATGTTAATAATCAAATGCACGGACAGCCTATGAGTGGAATTAGCCACCCCAAAGCCCGTACATTGCCACCGACTTCAATGAAACCTGAATGGAGCCGACAAGGTCAG
Source organism: Pyrgus malvae (assembly GCA_911387765.1). Taxonomy (NCBI): domain Eukaryota; kingdom Metazoa; phylum Arthropoda; class Insecta; order Lepidoptera; family Hesperiidae; genus Pyrgus; species Pyrgus malvae. The sequence goes on along the minus strand of OU426950.1, from coordinate 25,803,279 downwards.
TACCAGTCTCCAAATTATTATAAAGAAATTAATAGCAATGAATATGATAACTGTAATGGCATTGATAATTATGATAGCTTTGTGGATAGCTATGATATGAACTATGACAACCCGTGTAACGTAGTTGACCATTTAGTTGCAAATAGTCACATAAATGACAGCAATTACGTTCATAGCCAGAAACTTACTGACGAACAGACTGACGAACAAACGGACGAAAATTTTTTATCAGCTCAAGTTGTAACACTGTATTTTACACCACTGTTAACACTTACTTTTTTTGCTTTGGTTTTCCACATATAATAACATACTTGTTTTACATTTAAATAATTGTAAATCACCATTGTTTGTCTTTAGTTTTTTTGTACTTGACGGACTGACTGACATTATAGTGACATCTGGCTTTGACGTTTGGCAAGTACAGGTAGTTGTTTTTTTTTTTATGAAAAGGGTATCGGTACAGCAGTTATTTGGCCAACATTACTGGTAGTAAATTATTTTAGAATTAAAATTGAGATATCCTAGATTTTATTAAGATAAATACTAATTGCTTTGTCAAACTAGGCCCATGTCCGTCACGAGAGTTGTTTTTCTTAAATGTCGGTAAAGTATATTTTTTTTCAAATCATAGTTGCAATTGGACTTATGCGATACAGTGTTGCTTTATTTTTTTTTGTTTTGTCTGTGACCATGGTGCATTACGGTGCAAGAAGTGGGTTTCTCGAACTTTCGGCGTTCGCCAACGTATATAAGGACTGGAGGGGTAGGCCTCCGCCTTTTCTTTCTCCGGAGCCGGCGTCAAATAGAAGCAGAGTCGTCGCGTGTAGCCCGTGTTCTTAGACCACGTGCGCTATTCTTCAGTATAGCTGGTGAGAATCTGATGGATTTTTGTTGTAGTTCTTCTTTCTTTAAAAAGTGTTTCCTAGTGCTGTGCACAGTATTTTTGGTGCTAAGAAGTGCGTTCCTTTTGTTTTTAGCTGCCATTTCCTGGGGTTGAGTTCGAGCGCCTGACCCTCGCCGAACTCCCTCACCTTATTTATTTTGGAAGAACCCAACCTTTGTTGGTAAGTTTTGAACCATTTTTTTTTAAAAAGGTTAGGTTTATTTGGTGGGCCTATTGTCAAACACAAAGGTTAACCACGTGTTCCTTTGTGTTCCAGGGTTCTTCGTTTCTTGGTTCTTCTTCTTCTCTTTTACTTCACGAGACGTCCACTCCATCAACCCCATTCTACATCCACGTGGTAGTAATCATCGCGTTGGAATCTTCCTGAGGGTTGAATTGGTTGAACCGTCTTGGAGACCTCAACCCCATCCGGAGCGTGACGCCCTGTGGGTGTTGGTATCTGCGGTCTCCATTTAGAAAACTTATGCTGCCTCTCCAAGGATTGTTCCGGGTTCCTTGAAGGAGGGAAGTAGGAGTATATTTTTTTTAACTTCAGTTTCCTTTTTATCTTAAATTATTTCACCTTTTATCTATATAAAGGGAACAACAAATAAGGAGAAAACTGTTAAACTTAAGACTTATTTCTTAGGTATTTTACCTGTATTAGGTAATAAGAACCTCTTATGTACTTTTAGTTAAGTGAAATTAGATATAATAATTTGAACCAACTGTTTGATTGTGATAGTGTGGTAAGGCGCCCAACAATTTAATTACCCTTTGAAGAATTGATAATAAATAATCCATTTTTTTTTTGTTCTGTGTAGTTTTTTTTTTAACCACACCGTCCTCCAGGCCTACACACCCACCACCCTCACACACACCGGTGCACCCTAACATCTGGTGCACCCTGCTCACCGCTTATAGAGCCTAGCCGAGGTGGACTGTCACAGTGGCGTTCCCAACGTGTGGCCTGGAAAACAGTTGGTTCACTTGTACAACTTTGTTTGTTATTTTAAGTAAATTGTACTTGTTAACTTTTCAGGTTAATATTTCAATCAATATTGTAAATTGTAACTTTAACTTAATTTTTTGGTTTCCACATTGAATCTACTTTTTGTCAATTTGAATTTCAAATGTTATTTTAATTGTTAATTTTAAATTGTACTTTTGTCTTTTTGACACTCTGATTATTTAAATCTGTGAAGTATTCCTTTTAGAACGGAAACTTAATTTAATTAACAATTATTTTATATCTTTATTTTAAATATGGCAGGTTTAGGTTGCAACATTAAATTCCTAACTAAAGATGAAATTATTTATGAGCTGTCTATCCGGAAAATTTCAGTTTCTTCGGAGAGTCGTCTGGAGGAGCTCCGAAGGAAGCTTCGCTCCACTCTGAAGCTCACCCATGGAGGTACCCTTAACGTGTCTGGTGAGGAGGCCGACGGTGATGCGGGTGAAGAGTTGAAGGTAGTTTCTGCAAAGGTTAGTGATTTAGCTTCGGTTTTGGCTTCGGACGAGACCTCATCGGAATCCACTCGTATGCGTTTGTTAGGGCGGTGCCGTTATTTGTTAAGGAGGTTGAACCGAATCTCAGACTCAAAGTATGAGGGGGAGACGAGTAAACTTAGGGATTCCTTGGTCAAAAGTGTTTCCATCTTAGATCCGGATAGCTCTAGTTCAGAATCAGAGGGGAGCTGCGGTAGTAAAAGAGAGGTAGTGCGCAGTATCCTCCATAAAGTAGAACACAAGGTGAATTTAAATAGTTTAAACTTAAAATTTGATGGGCAAACTTGTGTTCGTTCATTCATTAATAGATTAGAAGAGCTCAGAGTGGCTAGGGGCATTAACGAAGAGGAGGCTCTTCATGGTTTTCCTGACTTATTGTCCGGTCCGGCTTTGTGCTGGTTCCGTGCCAATAAGTCTAACTTTTCTAGTTTATCAAGCCTTTTGTCCGCTTTACGGAATGATTTTGATCTGCCTGACTATGACCATAGATTATTGCAAGAGATATATTCTCGCACGCAAGCAAAAGGGGAATCCATTGCTGTCTATACCTCTATAATGTTAGGAATGATGTCCCAGCTCTCAGTTCCTTTGTCGGAGGAGGATAAACTTAAAATTATTATGAGGAATGTCCGCCCCGAATATAGTAGAGAATTTATATTATTTGACATAAAATCTATATCTCAGTTATTAGAACTTGGGAAAAAATGTGAATTAATAAGGTACAGAATGGAAAGTTTTGTTGAACCTACACCTGTAAAGAAATCTTTGGCTCCAGATTTTAATTTACCCTTTAAGGCTGAAACCACATCTAAGCCACCCAAACTCTCTCAGGTATCCTCTGTATCACGATCGGCAAACCTTAAGTGTTTCCGTTGTGGGGAGGTAGGGCACCCTACTAAGGAATGCACTCTTACTGGGGAGATACTTTGTTATAAATGTGGAGAAAAGGGTGTGAGAGTTGTTAACTGCCCTAAGTGCTCCTATTCAAAAAAACTGAATAGGCCTGTCTCCGTGAATGCCAGGGTTCCGGAGACACATTTAGCTCCTGATATTAATGTTAAATTTTCTAAAGGGCATTCTACTAAGTCCGGCACACCAGTCTCTGCTTCCCCTGCTCAGCCTGAGTCGAAGCAAGCCAAGCCTAAGAGGCGCTCGACTCTGCCATGTAAGGTGTCGCAGCAACCGAAAGGGTCAGTAGTTGAACACAACCACTCAATAGAACCCTTATTCTCACCACCAGCTGAGGACCATAGGCCATATTTGTCAGTTACCATCTTAGGACAAAAGGTGTGTGGTTTATTGGACTGTGGTGCTTCATGTTCTATTTTAGGTGACAATGTTCACATGTTGTTTTTAAAATTAAAGGTTCCACTTTTAAACTTTGACCAGCCCAGAGTGCTGAGAGTAGCTAGTGGAAATGAACTAGTTTGTAAATCTTATATGAACCTTCCGGTAGAATGCAATGGAATGGTGCAAGTAGTTACTTTCTATGTTCAGCCACAAATTAAATTGCCTATTCATTTTGGTATTAATTTTTGGAAAGCTTTTAATTTAGGTCCTGATATTTTATCCTGTTTACCTACATCCGATATTAATAGTTTTAATCTTAGTAATATTAAGGAAGATGGCTTAAGGAGCCTGGACTCCTTAACCGCTTCTCAAAAGGTTCAGTTAGAGCGAATCAGGACTTTGTTTAATAACATTAATACTGATGTTGTTGGTTTGGGTCTTACAAATTTAATTGAACATAATATTGATACTGGGTCAGCCCAACCAATTAAACAGAAGTACTATCGCCTTAGTCCGGAGAAACTTAAGCATTTAAACAGTGAGTTAGACCGAATGTTAAAACTCAAAATTGTTGAGCCTTCATCTTCGCCTTGGAATTCACCCGTTACTATGGTGCCTAAGTCCAATGGTGAGGTGAGACTTTGCCTTGATAGCAGGAAGGTCAACTCCGTTTCTAAATCTGATGCCTATCCATTACCTTACATTAATTATATATTGGACAACCTTCGGGACGCCAAATATTTGACGTCCCTGGACCTGAGTGCGGCATATCACCAGGTGCCTCTCTCTCCGTCTTCGAGGGAGAAGACGGCTTTTACAGTGCCAGGACGAGGGTTATTCCATTATAAGGTGATGTGCTTTGGTCTCATGGGAGCCTCTGCAACCATGCAAAGGTTGATGGATAGTCTCTTTAGTGCAGAATTTGACAATAAAGTATTTTGTTATATTGATGACATAATTATTTGTACTAGTACCTTTGAGGAACATATAAATATTTTAAAACGGGTTTATGACAAACTTAAGTTTGCTAACCTCACTATCAACATGGAGAAATCTATGTTCTGTAGGAGTGAATTAAAATATTTGGGGTATGTCGTAGATTGCTTTGGTCTTAGGACTGATCCATCAAAAGTCGATGTGATCATGAATTTTCCCACTCCTACAGATGGGAAAGAGGTTAAGCGATTTTTAGGTATGGCAGGTTGGTATCGTAGATTTATAAAGGATTTTTCCCAAGTGGCTAGGCCCCTTTCCCGGCTTACTAGTAAGAAGGTGAAATTTGTATGGGATGCTGATGCCGAGGAATCCTTTTCACAATTAAAATCCGCTCTTATATCATCTCCTATCCTTAGGTGTCCTAATTTTGAGGAACCTTTTTACATCCATACTGATGCATCTTCTTATGCTATTGGTGGTGTCTTAACCCAGAAGCATGAGGGCGTGGATCATCCAATTGCTTACTGCAGTAGGACACTTTCTGCCCCTGAAACAAATTACACCGCTACGGAACGGGAGTTACTAGCCGTCATTTATGCTCTAGAGCAGTACCGTTCCTATGTAGAGGGCAAGAAGTGTTTTATTGTGACTGACCATGCCTCACTTCTGTGGTTCTATAATTTGAAAAATCCAACGGGCAGACTTAACCGATGGGCATGTCGGTTGAGTCAATTTGATTTTGAAATCATCCATAGGAAAGGGAAGGAACATGTTATTCCGGACACTTTATCCCGAATCAAGATTGACTCTATCGACATTGTTCCCGAGGATGTCTCTGACCCGTGGTACCTTAAATTACTTGATGGATGTAATAGGAATCCCAACCATTTTCCAAATTTTAGTATCATTGAGGGGAAGTTGTACCGGTTGTCCAAGAATAAATATAACCTAACTTCTCAGTTTGACTGGAAGCTGGTGGTTCCTTTGGAGAAGCGACCAGACATTCTGAAGAGGTACCATGATGACCCCGAGGCAGGACATTTTGGTGTGGCTAAGACCCACAAGAGGATTTCCACGTATTACTTTTGGCCTTCTTTATTTAAAGATGTCAAGGCCTATGTGGATTCTTGTGAAACTTGTCGCTGTTACAAGCCTGTTAATACAGCACGCCCCGGACTCATGGGAAATCCCAAGTTAGTTTCACAACCATGGGAAGCTATTTCTTGTGATATACTTGGACCTTTTCCTCCATCTTATTCTAGGAACCAATATTTATTTGTAGTTTCTGATTATTTTTCAAAATATGTTTTAATATTTCCTATGCGTACTGCTACTGCTAAAAATATTGTAAATATTCTTCATAAAAAGGTTTTCTTAGTTCATGGAGTTTGCAAATTTTTATACACTGATAACGGACCTCAATTCACTTCTAAGGAGTTTAGGGATCTTATCACTCAATTTGGAGTGCCTAATTTGTTTTATAATCCTCGCTATCACCCTCAGACAAACCAAACAGAGAGAGTGAACAGAGATATTGTTAGGGCTATTGCATCTTATGTGCGTTCTGATCATCGCAACTGGGACCAGAACATTCCTGAGATCCAGTGTGCCTTGAACACCTCTGTTCACGATAGCACCAAATTCTCAGCTTATTTTTTGAACCATGGTAGGGAGATAGTCTTGGATGGAGCTTTATATAATTTGAACACCCCGATAGATAGGCAAGCCGTACGAGTGGATTCCGACACCTTTCCGAAGGGATTGCCGAAGTTAAAGGAAATATTTGGCAAAGTTCATTCCCATCTTAAAAAGGCTCATGAACATAACGCCAAATACTATAACCTGCGGAAGCGACCAGTGGAGTTTCAGGAGGGGCAAATAATTTATAAAAGATGTTTTCCCCTATCCAGTGCTCCCAAGTACTTTTCTTCCAAATTGTCTCCGAAATTTGAAAAGTGTATAATTAGCAAGAAACTTTCTCCATTAGTTTATTCATTGAAGTCTTTGGATGGGAAATCTTTGGGTCAATTTCACATCAAAGATCTTGTGGACAGGAATAGGGAAGAGGAATCGGCGTAGAAGGTGGTAGCAGCTGTGCTGAAGAGCATTGGGTCACTAGGTTAGGTTTTTGTGTCTGTGTTTGTCCTTAGCGTAGTAATTCCCGTAGGCCTAGATGCATTGGTGGGCCTTCTGTCCACCAATGATGCTAAGGGACTTACTCATAGTTAGGTAGGGGTCAAGTTTTTTTTTTTTCTTTTCTTTTAACAATGGATTAAATTTTCTTTCATTTGGGCTTAACCTTGTCTTTGTATTTTGTCGGGTCGAAGTTTGTCGAAAAATTTTATTTCTTCAAAATAAAATTTTTCTTTCCAACGGGAGATGTACTGTAACACTGTATTTTACACCACTGTTAACACTTACTTTTTTTGCTTTGGTTTTCCACATATAATAACATACTTGTTTTACATTTAAATAATTGTAAATCACCATTGTTTGTCTTTAGTTTTTTTGTACTTGACGGACTGACTGACATTATAGTGACATCTGGCTTTGACGTTTGGCAAGTACAGGTAGTTGTTTTTTTTTTTATGAAAAGGGTATCGGTACAGCAGTTATTTGGCCAACATTACTGGTAGTAAATTATTTTAGAATTAAAATTGAGATATCCTAGATTTTATTAAGATAAATACTAATTGCTTTGTCAAACTAGGCCCATGTCCGTCACGAGAGTTGTTTTTCTTAAATGTCGGTAAAGTATATTTTTTTTCAAATCATAGTTGCAATTGGACTTATGCGATACAGTGTTGCTTTATTTTTTTTTGTTTTGTCTGTGACCATGGTGCATTACGGTGCAAGAAGTGGGTTTCTCGAACTTTCGGCGTTCGCCAACGTATATAAGGACTGGAGGGGTAGGCCTCCGCCTTTTCTTTCTCCGGAGCCGGCGTCAAATAGAAGCAGAGTCGTCGCGTGTAGCCCGTGTTCTTAGACCACGTGCGCTATTCTTCAGTATAGCTGGTGAGAATCTGATGGATTTTTGTTGTAGTTCTTCTTTCTTTAAAAAGTGTTTCCTAGTGCTGTGCACAGTATTTTTGGTGCTAAGAAGTGCGTTCCTTTTGTTTTTAGCTGCCATTTCCTGGGGTTGAGTTCGAGCGCCTGACCCTCGCCGAACTCCCTCACCTTATTTATTTTGGAAGAACCCAACCTTTGTTGGTAAGTTTTGAACCATTTTTTTTTAAAAAGGTTAGGTTTATTTGGTGGGCCTATTGTCAAACACAAAGGTTAACCACGTGTTCCTTTGTGTTCCAGGGTTCTTCGTTTCTTGGTTCTTCTTCTTCTCTTTTACTTCACGAGACGTCCACTCCATCAACCCCATTCTACATCCACGTGGTAGTAATCATCGCGTTGGAATCTTCCTGAGGGTTGAATTGGTTGAACCGTCTTGGAGACCTCAACCCCATCCGGAGCGTGACGCCCTGTGGGTGTTGGTATCTGCGGTCTCCATTTAGAAAACTTATGCTGCCTCTCCAAGGATTGTTCCGGGTTCCTTGAAGGAGGGAAGTAGGAGTATATTTTTTTTAACTTCAGTTTCCTTTTTATCTTAAATTATTTCACCTTTTATCTATATAAAGGGAACAACAAATAAGGAGAAAACTGTTAAACTTAAGACTTATTTCTTAGGTATTTTACCTGTATTAGGTAATAAGAACCTCTTATGTACTTTTAGTTAAGTGAAATTAGATATAATAATTTGAACCAACTGTTTGATTGTGATAGTGTGGTAAGGCGCCCAACAATTTAATTACCCTTTGAAGAATTGATAATAAATAATCCATTTTTTTTTTGTTCTGTGTAGTTTTTTTTTTAACCACACCGTCCTCCAGGCCTACACACCCACCACCCTCACACACACCGGTGCACCCTAACATCTGGTGCACCCTGCTCACCGCTTATAGAGCCTAGCCGAGGTGGACTGTCACAAAGTTCCAAGTGTCCCAAGATAGAATTAAATTTACAAAATAAAAGACAGCTTCCATACATCCAAATTCATAATCCGCCGCTAAAATTATTAATAGATACAGGAGCAAATCAATCTTTTATTAACCCTGAAGCTATAGAGAAATATTATTCGGATTTACCATTAAACTACGACCCTTTTATTGTGACAAATATTCATGCTTCTACTAAAAATAACTACTCTATAGAAATACCATGTTTTTCTGAAATTAATGACAGTGATCCCATAAAGCTTTACATTTACAGATTTCATACTTATTTCGACGGTTTAATCGGTTGTGACTTGTTAGAACAGTGGAAAGCAAAAATAGATTTAGGCTCTCGCGTACTTAACACACAATTTGCAAAAAATCAAATCGTGATAATACCAGCGCAATCTAGCAAAATTATTAAAGTTCCTACTACTATAGATAACGGCGAAATCATTATAGATAGACAGACCATTTGTGCATGTAGTGTTGGTGATTGTTTGACTACTTCCGATAATAGCCAGGCCTATGTAGAAGTTTCTAATCCTTCCAAAAATGATGTGATTTTCACATTGTCTGAACCAATTTCTGCAAGTATATTCAATGAAGAATCTGTTTCAGCCTATAAAAAATTAAATAAATATAATAATAAAAATTTAGAACGCACACAACAAATTTTATCGCGATTACGAACTGATCATTTAAATAACGAGGAAAGTGCAAATTTAATTTCCTTGTGCAAAAAATATGCAGATGTTTTTTATGTAGAAAACGAGCCACTTACATTCACCAATCATATCAAGCACCGTATAAAAACGACCGATGAATTTCCTGTTCATTGCAAAACATATAAATACCCTCATGTGCATAGGGATGAAGTTCGGACTCAAATCAAAAATATGTTAGACCAGGGAATTATCAGACCATCCACTTCTGCTTGGAGTGCACCCATCTGGATTGTACCCAAAAAGGCAGATGCTTCAGGTAAGACAAAGTGGAGACTTGTGGTGGACTTTAGACGACTGAATGAAAAGACTATTGAAGACAAATACCCCATCCCTAATATTAACGACATACTTGACAAATTAGGTAAATGCCAATACTTTTCGACTTTAGACCTAGCTAGTGGTTTTTACCAAGTAGAGACTCACCCTGACGACATACACAAAACTGCATTTAGTGTTGACTTTGCCCCCGGACATTTTGAATTTTTAAGAATGCCCATGGGTCTAAAAAATGCCCCCTCAACCTTTCAGAGAGTCATAGACAACGTTTTACAAGGCTTACAGAACGAAATTTGCGTAGTTTACTTAGACGACATACTTGTATTTTCCACCTCACTACAAGAACATATAGTTAATCTACGTAAAGTTTTTGACCGACTTCGTTAATCCAATTTTAAAATTCAATTGGACAAATCGGAGTTTCTGAAACACGAAACACCTTATTTGGGACATATTATAACATCTGACGGAGTAAAGCCTAACCCTGATAAAATTAGTGCTATTTCAAAGTATCCAATTCCCAAAACGACAAAACAGATTAAAGGATTTTTAGGCTTACTAGGATATTATAGACGTTTCATACCTAACTTTGCAAGACTGACCAAACCACTGACTAGCTGTTTAAAAAAAGGCGCAAAAATTACCCTATCTGAAGAATACATTGAATGTTTTAATCACTGTAAAACACTACTGACTAACGACCCGATATTACAATACCCTGACTTCACTAAGGACTTTAATTTGACGACAGACGCATCAAACTTTGCACTTGGAGCTGTTTTATCACAAGGACCTATAGGTAATGACCGACCAGTAGCTTACGCATCCAGGACTCTCAATGACAGTGAATTAAATTATTCGACAATTGAAAAAGAATTGCTAGCAATAGTGTGGGCGACTAAATATTTTAGAGCATATCTGTATGGTCGAAAATTTAAAATTATCACAGATCATAAGCCCTTGCAATGGCTCATGAATTTAAAAGAATCTAACTGTAGGTTGACAAGATGGAAATTAAAATTAGCTGAATATGACTTTACAGTAATTTACAAAAAGGGAAGACTTAATACTAATGCAGACGCTCTTTCTAGAGTTGAAATTCATAATAATGATTTAGATTCAATCAATGTTAATATTTCTTCCTCTTCATCATCAACTGTTACCGCTCCAGATGACAGACCCTTTATAAGTCAATCGACGACTGACGCAGCACCAGACATAAAACCTTTAAGTAGTCCATCTTCCACATTAACAGCGAACTCTCGATTTTCTATTACTGACGAAGTATTACCTGCAAATGACGTTGTAACTATCAGACCATGTAGTGAAACCATACATACCAGTAATGAAAATCCTGTACTTGGAATACCTATTGTCGATAATCCTTTAAACAAATACCATAAACAATTAATTCTTAATATTTGTGAGCATCCATCTAACTGCAAACCAAAATTCACAACGCCTTTTAACTTGTATGAAAAAATAGTTATAGATATTTCAGTTACCAATTTTCAACAAGATTTGTTAAATGCTGTAAAAAAATTTGTTAACCCCAAAATTCAGACTGCTATTCTTGTAAATCCGCCTGAAAAAATGCTTACCATTGTTCCAATTTTGCAAAAATTCTTTAAAAGTTCCTCAATGAAGTTAGTCCTAGTTAAGCATGAGTTAGAAAATGTCAGCAATTATTTTGAGCAACAAAATATTATACGCAAGTATCACGAAGGTAAAACTAACCATCGTGGTATCACAGAAACCTATTTATCTCTTTATCATAGATATTTTTGGCCTAAATTAAAAGAAACTGTAAGTGAATATATTAATTCATGTACCGTATGTAGTCGAGCTAAATATGATCGTAATCCTATTCGCCCAGAATTCAAAATTGTACCACCTCCTAGTAAACCATTTGAAATGGTACATGTAGATATACTAACGATTAATCAAGAAAAGTACTTAACTCTTATAGATGCATTTTCTAAATACGCTCAAGTATACCAAATAACTGATTGCACAGCCCCGAATATAGTAAAAACCTTTCTTACTTTGTGTACCCATCATGGGTTTCCAATTAATTTAACTACCGACAGAGGAACAGAATTTACTAATCAGGTATTTAGAGAATTCCTTCGGTTACATAATATATACCACCACACTACTGCACCTTATGCTCCTAATGAAAACGGCATGATTGAACGTTTTCATAGCACCATACTCGAACACTTAAGATTATTAAAACTACAATTTAAAAATGAATCCGCTTCTACTTTAATGAAGTATGCTCTAATTGCCTACAATAGTTCCGTACATAGTTTAACAAAATGCAGACCTTTTGACTTAATAACTGGACATTTCGATCCGCGTGACCCTACTGACTTAAACTTAAATGAACGATTATTGCAGCAATACATTCAAGACCATCGCCAAAAAATGGAATTAGTATATAAAATTATACACGACATTTCACAGACTGAGCGTAACACACTTATGTCACAACAAAATGCTAACAGAGAACCTCAAATCGATTATGAAGAAGGGCAAGAAGTTTACATTAGGAACCCATTGGCTACACGACAAAAAATTGCACCTCGTTTTTTACATGATAGGGTTATTTCTAACTTACCTGTCCATATATACACTTCAAAAAAGCGCACACCCGTTGCCAAAAATAGACTGAAACGCAAACGCAAAACGTCTGGATTGTTGCAGATGCCTGATGATTCTGACAAACCTGGCCCAAGCACAAGGCACAAGATATCCGGCTTGACAATTTAAATGATGGTCCTGGCATTCTTCCCTTTAAACTTGGACCTGCAAAAATAACCGCACATTATCACACATTTTTACATGACATTAATTTTGATCAAATTCAGAAGCAATTAGATTTGACTAAAACTCAGTTAACTGATGTCACAAATAATTTAACAAATATAAACTTTGCTTTTTTTAAATATCAAATCATACACTTGTCTGACAAAATTAAGGAAGTCAGTGCTCAATTAGATACTTTACTGCCAACAAAAAGAGCCAAGCGAGGTTTAATTAATCCTTTGGGATCTGTAATTAAAAGTATTACGGGAAACCTTGATTATAATGATGCTTTACGGTATGAACAAATGTTTCATATCTTACAAAAGAATGATATAGATTTAGCTAATAGTTTAAATAATCATATAAGTTTATATAAGCAGATGATTTTCCATCAATCAGAAATATTAAGCAATTTAAGTAGTAACCAAGTTAAATTAGAAAAAGCTTTGACATACTATATTAATACTACAGGAAATAATACTATGCAATTTACGCATTATTTCCAATTATCGCAAATATTAACACTTATAGCTGCAAATATTCAAGAATTGCGTTTAGAGATAGATAGGATAGAAAATATTTTAGCGTTTAGCCGTACGAGTACCGTACATCATTCTATTTTAAGTACTAGTAATATAATTGATATGTTAAGCAAATTGAAAGAAATATATAACGAATATCAGGTTATTGACTTAGTTGATATTCGACTTTACTATGATTTAATTAGTTTAGGATGTTATTTCGTAGACAATAAACTCATTACCGTTTTTAAATTTCCCATTGTATTTCCATCATCTTATGACCTTTACCGTTTATGCCCGGTTCCTAATAAACACCATGAAGTCATAATTCCTCCATCTCCTTTTATTGCAACCAACTCCAAGGAATATGCATACATGGAGGCAGAATGCCCGAAGGTCGACTCCACATTCATATGCAAGCAGCAAGTCAGCTATCAGACCCGAACATCTCAGGACTGCATCAGTACACTAATTAATTTACAGAAAATAGATGAAACGTGTCACCCCACGCCTATTTTTCTGTCTCAGGAGGCTCTACTGGAGCTTGACGATCAACACTATATACTATCTTTTCAAACACCCACGAAAGTACAAACGTTATGTGGACAGGAACGTCACCAAATCATTGAGGGTAGTTTCCTCGCTACTATTCCGAGGACTTGCAGCATCAGGACAACGGAATTCACTATCACCAACGTTAACGATAAACTCCGTGGACAGCATTTCGAGATACTCACATTCACAAATTCAGAATTACTAGCCTTGTCATCTTCAAATAATCGAAGACCTGACTTTAACATTACTGCAATTGATCTTAATAAACTACATGTGATTGAAGACCAAATATCAATGGAAACTTCACCAAAAGTAACTGACGCCACTTCGATGAGTACTTACCATACTACTCTTCCTTTGTACCTGTTAATCCTACTGGGTACAATTGCGCTCGCTATTCTGTATATAAGGCGATACCGGCGAAATAGAAAATCTGAAGACATATCGAAGTCTAATGTTGAAATTTCTCTTCAACCATGTGCAACCTAAAGTGAGCATCACTCGTCGACAGCAATACGAGAGGAAAGGAAGGCCGCAATATTTGCACTAAACGTGGGCAAATAATTGCTCAGCTGGGGCGGGAGGAGTTACGTGTTGAGACAGCCCTACTACTATACTAGCCATTGTGTCAGCCCTATACGATGTAGCAACCACCAACTGATTACGATGCATCTTGCTTCGAGGAACGACAGCGCTGACTAGGCGCGTTGCAAGTGCAGGTGTCCCATCTGCCGTGGGAACGCAGATCACCTCCATCGCGGAAAGTGACTCAACGTACTCTCTTAATTATTATCTTCCTAACTTTAATTTTTGAAAGTTGTAACAATTATATTAAAAACTGATTAAAGTACATACTAATAGTTAAATTGCATTATTATAAACATCCCCGACGCCCAGCTCCCGTAACTCGTGCTTCGAGATTATTGTTTTCTAAACCTCTGAGCTATATTTCAAACTCCTCTTAATATTGAGGTTTATTTATTAAATAATTATATTTACTATTAGCGGCGTTGTGCACTTTTTTTGGGATGGGTAAAAAATGTTAAACTCGCGTCAACTACACGTGGCCTGATCGAAAATTCGTAATATGGAGGGATGACAGCTGATGACGGCTCGACTGTCCGTGCTTGTAAAATTCGTTTATATCAAGTATTTAAAATATGGATATTGAACAAAGTGCATCTATTAATGAAAAAAGTGACGAAGAAACAGTAAAAGAAAATGAGTGAGTACTTTATAAAAATACTACATAGAAATTAATACTGACAATTCAAGAAATTCGTGCGGAATTATTCCCTAATAGTCCAGGGTCGATAATTTTTAAAACCAAAAAAAATCATAATAGGATGAAACCCATTAGAAAAGGAGGGAAATATGATAAAAATGAAAGGAAAAATAATTTACGGGCGATCTGAGGTTGGGAAGGGGATGGGGGTGAGTTTTTAAGGGTAAAAAACGGTTTTTCTCGATTTCCGGCAAAACTAAAAGTCCTATCGAAAAAAGTCAAATGGAAAAGTTGTAGATAATAAAAAGATCTAAAACTTTTGTATTTACACTTTTTTCACATAACCTCAAAATTTATGTGAAAAATTAAAAAAACCAAGTTTTTGGTTTTTTATTTTTATCTTTTACAAAAATTTATTTTTTTTAACGAAATTTTGTGAAAACTTACCTTTTTATGTCCCAAATACGCTGTAATTTATTTAATTAAAAATATTTATTTTTTCACCTTATTTTGAATTAATATCGAAAAAACAGCCTAATTTTCAATCGAAAATTCACCCGTCAAAATATCAGCTTTTTTCAAAAAGTTGGTGTGGTTTCTGTTCGTTGGAATCTCTACTTTCCGATAGTAAAAAAAAATATATGTTATTATGGTAAATCTTCTCAGAAAATGCAAAAATTCAAAAAATTATCTGAAAAGACAAAATCGAATTAATAATGTCTTCACTATTTAATCGTGAATAAACTCCCATGAAAAAAAAATATTAAAGAAATCAATGTCAAAATGTATAAATAATATATTATAAATCTATAAAAAAGTATAAAATATATATGAAAATCGGCCAAAAGTTTGTTTTATTAGAAATATATTTACGATATATATTTTATATATTTTTTATAGATTTTAAATATATTTTTTATAGATTTTGAAATATATATTTTTTCATGGGATTAACTAAATTGGTTTGTGCAAAATTAAGGAGATAATTATTTTTTTATCTTGTACTAAAATATCATTTAATTTCAATCTTTAGGTTATGTTAAGTTAAGCATACTATTTTTTAAAGAAAATATTACGATTTTTATGGTTGAGTTGATTGATACAGATAAAAATAGAGATAGTATTTACCTTCCTATGCAGATTCGAAAAGTTTTATTGTTTTTTTAAGTAAACTTATCACAATTATCTTCAAGAAACTCAGTGCCAGATTAGTCGTCCCGGTACTACGAAGAAACAGAGATTAATCTGAGAATAAATTCTTTATTAGTCGAGTAAAATTATTTATTATTACCTCCTTATAGTAAATAATACTTATAATTAAGTTATTTAAAATTGTACCTATAAATTAAAACAAATGGAGGCGTGCACGTGTATTTTTATAAACGATGTTGTATACTGTACTGTATTTCGAATACTGGTTAGGGTAGCGGTTGTAACAGCTGCTACGAAATATATAGTATATAATAGTAGGTATGTATGTAGTAAGACCCAGACCCGCCTAGCCCCTTCCCCACTTCTCCACGAAATACCTTTTGATGGGCTACAATTTTTCGTAGGTCACTCAGGTATATCTACTCAGGTATATATAATTTATCTCAAAATAGTTATAAATAAGCATCTACGCATATAATTTAAAGAAAATTAGACAACTTTCTCCAAATAATGTAGATGTCTTATTAAATATTAATTTAATTAACTTATTTGTTTGTTAATTATAGTAGTATATTTTTATTTGCAATTTTTTTGTTATCAACGTCACATGTAATCTAACGTTTTTCGAGTAATTAAAGTCTAAATTTGAATAAATAGCTCAAAATTATTTATAATAATTAAAAAAAATTTTCAAATTCAAGTTTTTTTTTTAATTTTTGCGTTTTCTGAGAAGATTTACCATAGTAACATATTTTTTTTTCACCATCAGAAAGTAGAGATTTCAACGAACAGAAACCACACCAACTTTTTGAAAAAAGCTGATATTTTGACGGGTGAATTTTCGATTGAAAATTAGGCTGTTTTTTCGATATTAATTCAAAATAAGGTGAAAAAATAAATATTTTTAATTAAATAAATTACAGCGTATTTGGGACATAAAAAGGTAAGTTTTCACAAAATTTCGTTAAAAAAAATAAATTTTTGTAAAAGATAAAAATAAAAAACCAAAAACTTGGTTTTTTGAATTTTTCACATAAATTTTGAGGTTATGTGAAAAAAGTGTAAATACAAAAGTTTTAGATCTTTTTATTATCTACAACTTTTCCATTTGACTTTTTTCGATAGGACTTTTAGTTTTGCCGGAAATCGAGAAAAACCGTTTTTTACCCTTAAAAACTCACCCCCATCCCCTTCCCAACCTCAGTTCGCCCGTAAATTATTTTTCCTTTCATTTTTATCATATTTCCTTCCTTTTCTAATGGGTTTCATTCTATTATAATTTTTTTTCACTTTTCATTATTTTTAAAGGCTTCTACCCTGGACTATAACGATTGCAAGACATCAAAAATGCACAACGTTAATGTTTTCACTTCTGCCGGCACTCCGGGAGGAGTGCAACCCATTGTTTTTTTTCGCCGGGAATCGAACCCGGGACCCTTCTACTGACAGTTCGGTATAGTAACATTGCACCACGCAGGTAGCAGTATAAAAACAATCGTAAAATTGGTACCGAAACTTCTTTACATTTTGTCCGTTATTTGTGTACAGCGAGTGCAACGAAAACTCAAAGGTAACTCGCTACCTCATTAATATTGAAAACGAAACTAGACTGTAAAACTTCATTTAATTAAACCTAAATAATTTGTTGTATTTTGATTCTGTAAATGAAAATAAATTTGAAACAAGGAATTTCATTTTGAGTAACTAGGATATTTATAACGAGTCCCTGTAGCTTCGGGATTAAGAATAGAGCTACGGTATCCCCTGCCTGATCGTAAGAGGCGACTAAAAGGGGGCTTCCGGGGTTGTGGACGGTGTAAGTGGGAGCTCGATCCATCCAACCAGCAGCCCCGGGAAGGGCGGCGATGTGTGCGTGGCCGCATGTCGCCGTAAGCATCGGAAGGTGCAGGAGAGCAAAGCTGCTCTCCCGAAGATGGGCCCATTCTGGGGCGTCGCGCGTGGAGGACACCGGTGCGTTCCGCCGGAGATCCCGGAGTCCTCCCCAAGCGCAGTGGCAGCCACCGAAGGGGTTTTAGTGCGGTCAAATCCCACATAACCCGGTACTCTCTCCCAAGGTGCCGGGTACCTTTTGAAGGTTTCCCCCCCGACAACAAAAAAAAAGGATATTTATAACGATTTATTTGTATCTACACCATTAAACCTGATGGGGCAATCGTTTGAATATATTGCAACGAAAAGTAAAGTTTATGCACTGCAACAGAAACAGAAAAACAGCGTTGAGTAAATAAACAGGTTCAAATCGAGGTCAAAAAGACAATCCCACTTAATTATCTTAAATAGTTTCAACCACTTTTTATACCGCGCTGGGCGGTATTTTCATCATGAAATAATCTTGAAGGATCTAAAACAACGTTGATATTTAATATAAAAATCAGCCAAGTGCAAATCGGAATGGTTGGTATATTAATATATTGTACCTTTTTTTAAAAGAGTGCTGCTGGGAGTTTTTTCCGCCGCCTTTTTTCTCTCAGCTCAACATCTAGCCCAAACGGGCACCTAAAGGCGATGACCGGGAAAAATGACATTCAATAAGCGAATATTTTGTATTCCTAATATGAAATAAATATTTTTTTCTTTTCTTTTCTTTTCTTTTCTTTTCTTTTCTTTTCTTTTCTTTTCTTTTCTTTTCCTTTCTTTTCTTTTCTTTTCCTTCCTTTTCTTTCCTTTCCTTTCCTTTCCTTTCCTTTTATTTTCTTTTCTTTTTTTTCCTTTTTTTTGAAGTGAACACAACTGAATATTTTGTGAATATTTCAAGCATCTACCAGTTATCGTTATTAAGATCGGGAAAAAATATGCAAGTAAAACACTTTTTTGTGTGGGAGCCCTTCCTAAATAATTATTTTATTATGTATTTAGTATTTGTTTTTATAGCTGCAAAAGAAAATACATAATCTGATCCTTTGAAAATTTCTACTGTCTAGCTATCACGGTCATGAGATACAGACTGGTCACCGACAAAACACAGACGGACGGACAACGGAGTCTTTGTAACAGAGTCCATTTTACAGTGAACCCTAGTTCCATTTCAGATCAGAACGCTAGTAAGCAAAGCGCGGCTGGACATTACGATGGTGAGTTATTAGAAAGATAACGCCAAGAAAGCTTGAATAATCGCAAATAGTATTAAATGACAAATTAATTAATAGCTCTTCAATAAAGACAAAATGGTTAATTAAGCAAGTCAACTTCATAGTTGAAGTGTTGTTTATGAATTTGGTACTTTTATAAGTATCTGCTTCAAAAACAAGAAACGCTTTGAGGGGGACTCTTGAAATCACTTACGGGAGTTTCAAAGTAAACTTTCTATAAAAGTACGTAATTGTTGAATTTCAGTCCTCAATAAACTAAAGCGTCAGATTTAGAATGTTATCAAAAAAACAAATAGCTTAGCGAATAGCGGAAGCTCTCTTTGTGAAGTCACCCTCGGTTTGTTACGTAATGGTTTAAGGGCTATTCATAGACTTATACTAGCATAACTATAAGTCCTAAATAGACATAATATATTAGCGTAATTATAAGTCTATGAGGCTATTTCACGATTTTAAACAAATCGAGGCATTTCACGGCTTGAGCACCTTTACTGGTGAGCCAAACCACAAGGAAGAATTAGTCAGTCCGTTAGTCAGTCAGTATCTTGTTAGTCAGTAGTTAACGAATAAATTTCAACAATAATCGCCGCCAATTAAAAAGCTCGTTAAATGCAAACTCTTAGGTATTATTAAACAGGATCTTCAACGTATAAATAAATCATAATCTGAAGTCTATGTCTACAATAACTTACATAGTTTAGTAGGTACATAAGTTGCTTGAGATCTTCTATTTGTATAGGTGTAATATGAGTTTTGGTGAGAAGTTCAAAAAACATGTAGTGCTCTTATTTTATTTCAGTTTCTTGGTGTATTTTTGAGTAATATAGGAAAGCTGTTGTTATTTGGTTTTTATTCGTGCTCGAGTGAAGTGAAACAAAATAACAGTACAAAAACTTATTATCACCTAGGCTAAGACCTGTGCTTTATATATTTGTATATACTTACTAAGTATTGTTTGAAGCGCGCATGGCTCGGCGGCTAGCGTAGAACGCAAGTGGTCTATGCCGTTAAGCCAAACGGGCGCGGTCGGGTGTAAGATGGGTGACCGCTAGTGGCAAACAATTTCATGCGCGTTTCCGTGCTTCGGAGGGCACTTTAAGCCGTCGGTCCCGGTTGTTGTCGATAGATAACAGTCGTTAAACCTTGTCGGAGGCCTTATGGGCGGTTTGAAAACATCCGACAGCGGGTTGGCCACTAACACGCATCTCCACCAACCCGCATTGGAGCAGCATGGTGGAGTAAGCTCCAGACCTCCCCAATAATGGGGAGAGACCCGTGCCCAGCAGTGGGACGCAAAAAGGGTTACAGCCAGCCATGTATTGTTTGCCTTGGTGGATGAGCGGGGTACCCAGTAACATGGGTCACCAACCCAGTTTAGGGGACATGCGACTTGTTGTAATGTAACGTGATATATTAAATAAAACATTTTTTATATACATATTTTGAATATTTTGCGCTTGCCTCCAAAACTCCATCGGACACATGTGGTGAAGTAGCCATCGCTTTACTTGGATATCTGAATGATTTGACTTCGGCTATTATATTTATTTATTCTTTATTACACTACATAGAATAAATGTATAAAAGGCGAACTTAATGCTAAAATCATTCTCTGCCAGTCTACGTTTGGGCGAAACAGAGATAGTAGTAGTATTATATCGCCTGATTTTAACGAAAATGACTAAAACTATAGACAAATCTTAAAAAACTAGACATTGGCAAAATGGTCAAATAACCTGAACGCCATTCGTAAAGAAAAATATTTAAAGGACAAATAAAAGTGATAAAAAAAACAGAACAAAATACTTTTAATTAACTTTTTCGGCCACTTTAAAATATCAGTCTGCCTTCCTTTCATTCCTTCCTCTAAGCGTAGTAAAGCAGAAGTAAAATTCAGCGTAATAAGCAAGAGTCCAATTAGGAAAAAATATACCAATGGAAATGAAAATAACATTTCTTATTTACAAAAGCACAGCTCCAAGAATAACATTACCTACTTAATTTTGAGATTTCCTCTTCAAAAACTTCTGTTTATTTTGTTTTGTTGTATTGACACTTATTATTTGTTAAAATTAAGGGATAATTAATCTGATAAATCTGTTGAAAGATCTGTAGTTTTTAAAGGGTTATTTTTTGGGGATAGCGTTGCCAGGAGTCCGGACAAAGCCGGACATAGGCCTGTCCGGCCAGAATAAACGGTGTCTGAATTGTCCGGCTTTAGTTAGGCTTTTTACATTTCGCCGAGCGTGGCCGAGCGCAGCCGAGTCTACTGTCAGTATCTCCCGAAGGTCTCAGTGCCGCAGTTTTTTGTCGTACCTTTTAATACTGAGAAACAAAATCCTCAAAAATGTAGGGTGTCCGACTTTTCTACCCAAATGTCCGGCCAAACTGGCTGGTCTGTCCGGCTATTAGGTTTGGCGACCTAGCAACCCTATTTGGGTACCTGAATCCGTAGTCTGACTTTGCCCAAAAAAGTACCATTTACGGAATTCACTGTTTTTTTACTTTGTGTGTCTTGTGATTTACTGACCCGTTTAGCAGTTTTCGCAAAGCCAACTGTAAGTTTACAGTTAGATTGTAAGTATACCTATGTTTAAGCTGTTACTCGTAGATTATAAGCTTAAGTTTATTCAAAACAAAATATCTCTCAGAGCCAGCGCTCTCTGTATTCAAAACAATAAATTCATAATGTGTGTTATGCTGTGAAGTTGTGAAACTACGCGCCTGCAGTTGGAGTAACCTTGCATTTATAATGAACTCTTAGAGCTTCGTGAGCTTCTTACTTCTGCCAGTATAAATGTAATATACAATACAGTAGTGGAAGCATCTTAGTCTTAAATAAGCATAAATGTGACTTATTATCAAATCGTACAGCATGGAAGTGTGCATTCGTTTCCAACCAAAAACAAATTTAACTTCTATACATTAGTTTTTTTTATTATGAAGTAGCAGACGTGCATTCGGGCCACATGTTGTTAAGTGGTCGCTGCAGCCCATGGACATCTACACAGAACCTCAATCAAGCTGAGTCTTGACTGAGGTCGTATGCAGGTCGTATGCGCTGCTACTCCAATGGCCAATGATCTCCTCATGTATATATGCCTGTTTAGCAACTTCTTCTTTCCACCTATAGAATTGATTCATGTCAGACGTAGGTGCAGCGATGCTACTTCTCTGGGCAAACCATAGGAATTCTACCACCTTTTTTATTTACAGTATATAGTAATAACTCCAAGAAAAGATTGGAGAAGTCCATTTGTAACCCTTTTTTGTATCGGAGGGAGAGGAACCTTCAAAAGGTACCCGGCACCTTGGGAGAGGATACCGGGTAATGTGAAACTTGTACCGCACTAAAACCCCCTCGATGGTATGCCTCTGCGCTTGGGGAGGACTCCGGGATCTCCAGTGAAACGCACCGGTGTCCTCCACGCGCGGCGCCCAAGAACGGGCCCATCCTCGGAAGAGCAGATGTGCCGTCATGCGGCCACGCATACAACGCCTTCCTTCCCAGGGCTGCTGGCTGGACGGATCGAGCTCCCACTCTCACCGCCCTCAGCCCCGGAAACCCCCTTAGTCGCCGCGTTCATTTGTAACCTAACTTTTCAATAAAAAATTAAAAGGATTTTTCCCAAAAAACCGTTAAGTGAATAAAAAATATTTTATTTCCCATCAATTTTCATTTTCATGGAAACAAAACGATCTAAACCTTAAGCAACAAAAGAAGTACATTTAGAGCTCTAATGAGATAAGGGAAGTAGAGTTGCGGTAGGAGCGAAGAGCAGCCAGGGGAGCGGAGGGAGGGATGTCCTCAAGGACGATATTTTACGTTTAATTGACGCGCTGCTGTCACTTAATGAGACGTGGATTTTTGTAATTTACCATGTTCGCTCATTTTGTGCAAAATGCTTTATGAACCAATTAGTAAATATTAAATTATGAAAAACAATTTGTTATTTTTTTTTTCAATTTAGCTAGCGAAATAGAACAAAAAGTTAAATGAACAAATATGTTGGAAAAAATCTAGATTCGCAATCATCATTCGCTTTAATGTTGACTTGCATCACACGCGGTAACAATAAGGTTAAAGGCACATGTCGGTTAAACTTAAGTATAACCTTGGGCGTACCCAGGTGCTTGGTCAGGAGGGGCAAATTTTTAGGTTCACAGTCAGGGGAGGAGGCAATTTTTTTAGAAACAAAACTGGGTTGCATCAACTTACCCTCGTTACGTTTTAACGCAACTTAAACTGGCTTAATGGCAAGGTAAAAGATAGCGCCAGTAACAAGTATAGGTAGCTAAAATGTACTAACAACTGACCCTTAGTGACTTGATTTATCAAGCTAGGCTTACAACAGAAGCAGCTTTTTTTTAAAGATCTTGGCGAAACTCTAGAAGAAAATGTAACTTTGGGTTGTTGGCGGGAACTTGGAAGATTCATGTTGTGAATAGTCATAATTTCACGTCTCGACTAACGACGAATTTCTCGAGATTTCTCAAGTCGAGAATTATCAAGTAGGACCCCCGTTCGTTAATGAATTGGAATGGTGCTAAACGGACCATCGCTATCAAATAACACTCAAATGATTCCAACAATCGACTCTCGCTTTCATTTTAATTGTATCTTGGCAGTAACAACGGTAAATCAGAAGGTAAATATTTAAGTACAAATTTTAAGGGAAGGGCGCCTATTATTACGCTTAGGTACGTTTATTAGAAATTAATGACTTATGTATATCATTAGGCAGTTTTCTTCTGTTTCCTTTTGAGATTAATTTTCTATTCAAAATGTCGAGTAAAATGTATTGATCATAATGTTCAAAGCGATAAAATACAAATTTTAAGATTTGTTTTATTAAGCAAGCAAAATGTTTCTCGATTGCATAAACACCATACAGAATATTGAAAGAAGAAAGAATAAGTCAAATGGCAAAA
This sequence comes from Pyrgus malvae, assembly GCA_911387765.1. NCBI lineage: Eukaryota > Metazoa > Arthropoda > Insecta > Lepidoptera > Hesperiidae > Pyrgus > Pyrgus malvae. Next base: position 25,779,368 of record OU426950.1, on the reverse strand, counting down.
TTTAACCGTTAGGTATGCATTTTTTTTTTGTCTCTAAAAAAATCTTACTTTTGGAACAGCCACGAGGTTTTCTTAGGGTCGATACATATCTGACGGAAAATGCGTCGCGTATTTTCGGTCGCGTAACGCTAAAACAGACAAATATATAATAAAACATTCAACCTTTCACACCTAACCGATAATGCGTTAGTGCGTCGTGCGTACAGCGTCTGTTCCGTTTCCGTCAACGCATTGCACTCGTAGGTCGACGTTTTTAATTATGAAACAATACACAATCGTAAGGAGTTCATCAAAAGATTCTACGGACATACGGTCAAACTGAATAAATTTTGTTGGATACTCTCTTAAAGTTGCATATAGACAAAGAAATTGGCCAATTGATATTCTTTTAGTATTTAAAGGATGCACCTAATGTCGACGTTTCCTTTTTCGATCTTGTTCAAAAGCCTCCCAAATAGTCGATGGGCTTCAAAATTCAATATCACACAACACAACCGCTCTGTAGATGCTGAACAGAAATTGACTAGACGTGTAATGTGTCAGATCTAATTTTACCGAATAGACGCGACCGATGATACGCTGGACGCGCGAGGAAGCTAAACTTCCAAATAAAGCTACTTAAACATTAGTATTTCATTGACCGCTTTAAAAATTATAGTAGATATTTGGTATTAATTAAGGAAAATGAGTCGAACCGACATAACTATTAAAATTAATCCCTAAGTAATAATTACAGTCAGCTTCATTGTTGCATTTAATTACATGTGTAAGTGTTGATCATAGTAATCGCACTATTAGCTTGTGGACGCCTCCCTAGAGCCCACCCTTGTTGCAGTAAGAGCCTAATAGTAATTACATAATTTGAATTATGATCGGCACTTCCGCTCACACACACATTATTCCAAAACTGGACTCACTTTGTTGTTCGCCGATTTACATCTTAATTACTAAGTACTTGTATTTTATTTTATCTGAGATTAGTAAAGATACTTCAACTCAGTTGTGCGCGCGGCGCTATGTGTGCGTGGGCTAGTAATTATGCAGCTTTAATTTGTGTGACAGTGACGCGGCCGTGATCATCCGAGCAACTTCACTGTACCTCTTGTCACGCACACAAAGTCACTGTGTATATACAGGTTTACCCACACATAGCGCCGCGCGCACAACTGATTTGAAATATCTATAAGCGTAACATTATAAGGTATGTATATTATGTCAGTGTTCAGGCTTACGTCGATCACTGTAACCGAGCTATTAGCTTGTGGGTGGCTCTCTAGGGCCCGTCCTTGCTGCAGTCTACGCCGAGCATGCATTTTATATTTGACGGTAATAACCGCAACATTACATTTGTAAGTGTTTAGGCTTACGGTGCGATCTATGTAACCACGCTATTAGCTTGTGGCGACTCTCTAGGGCCTTGTGGCAGTCTACGCCGAGCATACATTATTATGTGTAGTAAGTAACAGCAACAACATTACCTTTGTAGGTATTCAGGTATGTAGGCGTACGTCGATCTTTGTCACCGCAGTATTAGCTTGCGGGCAGCTCTCTAAAGGCCCGTCTTCGCTTCAATCTACGCCGAACATAATAAGCGCAACATTAGGTACATTTTAAGTGTTCAGGTAAGCTTGAAGCTGAAGCCTGTCGATCTTTGTCACCGTACTATTACTACACGTCCACATAGTCGTCTAGGATACATATTGTGTAGTTAATAAGCGCAGCACATGCGGGCTAATGTCTCATTAGGTATTCATGACAGCCTTAGTCGACTTCGCGAGTAGTTGAATCTGCAACGCGCAAAAGGAAGTGTGGGATGTGCTTGTTTATGCTGTTTGACATCCGACACGCAGTTGGCTCGTAAGGGGTGTTTTTCAGTTTTTATGATGCATTCGTTTTTTTTCTGTGCGTAAACTTAGAATTTAAAATCCATAATATAAACGAACTACTGAGTTTTTGACGTGACAACGTCTTAAATTAGGTTGCGGCTGGGAGTCACTTATGAAAAAGAGTAACGCTCGGTAACGTAACGATGAGTCACCGAACGAGAGAGAGGCCCGCCGAAGTTTACATGTACAATGTTTTAGTAAACAAAATATATTTCTATAGTTAAAATTTGTGCAATTCTTATTTTCATTCAATTCCTTGTTCCTATTGTGCAATTTAATTATATTCATATCAATAAAAAAGACGTTGTCACGTAAAATCTTCGCCCGTAAAACCGACTTTACAGGCAACCATTTTTTTTTAAACTTTCTTTCTCAGCCACATAAGGCATCCTCAAACAATCTATCTACAAATCCTGATAGCAATCAAAACTAGACAGACTTGTTAATAGGAAGAAGTCAGCAAAAAAAATATAAGTATTACTGTTGAGCAGCGATGGCCCAGTGGTAAATAACCGCGGTCTTTAACACGACCGACCCCAGGTTCAAATATTCGGCGCGCACCTCTGACAAAGAAATTTGTAATGTGCGCATTTATCGCTGCTCCACGGCGATGGAAAATATCATGATATTTAATTAATTAAGATGTTCTCCATCGCCGTGCATGCCTGAGAGAAATTCATAATTTCTCGAAAGCATGACGTCCACCAATCCGCACTTGGCCAGCGTGGTGGACTATGGCCTAAATCCCTCTCACTTATGAGAGGAGACCTGTGCCTAGCAGTGGGACATAAAAAGGTTGAAAAAAATTACTATTCAAGAAGCTGATAAAGTAGACAGGTGGTTTTAACTTTGTAAAGACAAATTAAACTTCTCCGACCCCTTGGATATGTCTTACAAACTTTTGCTATGATCATTGGCTGCAAATCAATTTGCATCCCACTGCTGGGCACGGATCTTTCCCCATTATTATCGGGGATACCTAGTGCTTAGGTACCTATTCCACCACGCTGCTACAATGCAGGTTGGTGGAGATATGAGCTATGATCATTACAAAATGGAAACTGATATTAACTTCTACCGTTATTTAACACAAGAAATAATAACTGCATATCGAAACTCACAACCGGTTGAATATGAGCATAGCTCTCTCCTGCTGCCCAATTTCAAAATTCAGAATCTAAGAGGGGTTTCAAACTATTAGTGCTATTACTGCGCGTGTAAGGTCGTTTCGACAAACGCTGTTACATGCTCTTTATTTGTGAACCTGAAAATGTCAAAACTGTCGTTTCGCGTGTACGCATTAAATACATCGGTCTGATACCGCTTTAAGTCACCAACCGTACGATTTGTGATATAACATTTATGTGTAGAATAACGAGTTATTAATTTGACCATTTAGCTGCTAAATTCATAAACAAACAAAACGAATGATAAATTAATTTAACTTGTACGTATGTTTATGTAGGCCCTTCCTCGCCTCGAACGGTCTGTGGTGACGTAATTGTGATACGCCAACTTTATCGCCAAAGTTAGATATTCTGAATTAATGCTTATCTTGTTCAGTATAATATTAAGATCATCGCTACATTTAATAATGAAGGTCTGAATATATCCCGAATAGAGGTAAATTATCCCCGCCTTCGCATCGATTCATTAGGCGATAGTATTTTTAAAATAATAAAGTTAAAATATACGAACAATTTCGTTATGTTGCTAACTAGAACTTTTGCTATTATTAGAAACATTATTCAATCAATTCAAATCAATTCAAATTCATGTTTTTTTTTTCTATGTAACAGTTACATGTTAAGTTTGAAATGGCTACTGCACCATATTGTGCTGATAGAGATTGCTTTGGAAGCATCCAGGCAACAAATTTATATTTGCGCACTTGTTTGTCATTTGTTATAACTCAAAAAATAGAACATAAAACAACGATGTCATACCCCTTCAAAATTCCCACCACAATGCATTAAAATTAAAACTTTGCTTATAAGTCCATAATAAACAAGACTAGATTTACTTATAATAAAAACTTTAAGGTTATGAGAGTTTTACAACTTTCTTGCTTTAAGACAACAACACTCCAGAGAGTACAGTAATAAAATTAACTCTCCGGTTTCACCCTCACCCTCAAATTTATTCGCGGTAATTATTTCTTGTATATTCCCATGAAACACTCATATTGCTTATAAAACTGTGTGTAATCTCAGTGAGATAAAATTTGTTTATACCTATACTTTTCGGTATTAAGAATAGAGCTACGGTATCCCCTGCCTGATCATAAGAGGCGACTAAAGGGGGGCTTCCGGCGTCGCGGGTGGTGAGAGTGGGAGCACGATCCGTCCAGCCAGCGGCCCCGAGAAGGATCCGAAGATCCGAAGCATCCGAAGGTGCAGGAGAACATCTATTCTCATGAAGATGGTCCGTTCTGGGGCGCCGCGCGTGAAAGACAACGGTGCGTTCCACTGCAGATGTCGGAGTCCTCTCCAAGCGCAGAGGCAGGCCACGGAGGGGGTTTTAGTTCGAAACAAATCCCACATAACCCGGTATGCTCTCTCAAGGTGCCGGGTACCTTTTGATTCAAAATACAATACAAAAAAGATACAAATAAATAAAATAAACTAAATAAAACCCCCGATACAAAAAAAGGCAGATATGTTAACCCATAATTGGAGAGGTCTGGAGCCTACTCTACCATGTTGTTCCAATGCGAGTTGGTGGACGAGCATGTTAGTGACAAACTTCCTGTTGTATACCATAACATAAGCATTTGTCTTAATTTAATACTTAAAACTCATACTTTTGATATCAACAGGACAGAATGGCATTTGGCCATTCCACAAGACCATATCAACCCGATGCTGCTATGTCCAAACCACCTCATCTTAGTTAGAAACTGATCCGTAGGCTAATCTGATTCCAGGCTCTGTGGACGCAATCACCGTCGCTAACAAGGTTTATTCCCCAATGCACTACACGTCACAGACAAGACAATATCGCCTAACTTGCTGTTACACTGATTACAGTATTAACACTATGTAGGCATGTAATTGTCTCGAGGACGGCAACGACTTGAACATTCGCCAGAATTTCTGTCTACTTCACTAAATTGCAGAAAAGAATTAGTTTAAAAAATGTACGAGTATTAAGTTTAATGATACCTACTTTTTAAGTATGACCCGGCGGTTAGCGTAGAACGCAAACGATGCTACTTAGCCTAACGAGCACGGTCGGATGTGAGATTGGTGACCCCTAGTGGCAAAAACTTTCATGCGCGTTTCCGTGCTTCGGAGGGCACTTTAAGCCATCGGTCCCAGTTGTTGTCGATAGATAACAGTCGTTAAATCTTGTCGGAGGCCTTACGGGCGGTTTGAAAACATCCGACAGCGAGTTGGCCACTAACCCACATCTCCACCAACCCGCATTGGAGCAGCGTGGTGGAGTAAGCTCCAGGCCTCCCCAATAATGGAGAGAGACCCATACCAAGCAGTGGGACGCAAAATGGGTTGTAGCCACTTTTTAACTTGGTAATTTGGGCAAATTACCCGTTAAAATACTTAAAATACTCTTGATACTGTTTGTTCACGCTTTATTTACAGTACCCGGATGGCCGAGCGTTGTTCTGTTAATAACAATTGATTTTTTAGAGACTCATTGGCTTACTAAATAACGCCATGTACTCCAGCTCCCAATAAAAAAAATAGAACTACATATTTTCGCCGATAGAGATCAGGAAGAGTCATATTTTCAGTTTATGTTTAAACTTAGATCACGGATTAAACGGTATTTTCTAAAAATGGAACCTAGATAGATCGATTTATTGCCCCCGAAAACCGCTGAATACTAAATTTCATGAAATTAGTAGGAGCCGTTTCGGAGATTCATAATACATATTCAGGTATATACCTACAAGAATTGCTCGTTTAAAGGTTAGATTAGATAAACATCTGTTTCTAGTTCTTGTTGATCTTAAAAAGTCTTGTTCGAAAGCAGATAATAAATAAGCGTTAGGTACTGCAACATAATAAAAAAAAACACCAACGTAACACGTTACGTCAATATGTAACAAGCTTAAAGAGCGTAATAAAGAGGACACCATCACATCACGTTGCGCTTAAAGCAGGAAACTGTGCGAGACGAATGGGCAGCGTGAAACCAAGCGTCACATACTACCGGCAACTGAAACAGAAGTGGTCCGTGTGCGTTGCACTCTGAATTATTCGGGATTTTGTTCATTCATTTGTAGGTGGTAGAACTATTATGGTTGTATGTGGTAGAACTATTATAATTATAGGTGGTAGAACTATTATGGTTCGCCCGGGGAAGTACCACCGCTGCACCCACTTCTGCCGTAACCCAATTCTGTTGTGTTTCGGTGGAAAGATGCAGTTGCATGAGGCGACCACCAGCCTCCGGAGTAGCAGCGCAACTGCATACGATCTCAGACAAGACTTACCTATGCTTGCTTGAGGTTGTATGTAAATGTCCATGGGCTGCAGATACCACATAACACCACGTGGCCTGCATGCTCGTCTGCTACTCTATTCAATTAAAAAAAACATATTTACGTATATACAAGAATTATTATTGCTCGTTTAAAGTTTATATTAGGTAAACATCTGTTTCTAGTTCTTGTTGATCTTAAAAAATCTAATTCGAAAGCAACTAATAAGTAAGCGTTACTGCAACATAATAAAAAAAACACAAACGTAACACCTTACGTCAATATGTAACAAGCTTCGCAATAAAGAGGACACCATCACATCACATTGCGCTTAAAGCAGGAAACTGTGCGAGACGAATGGGCAGCGCGAAACCAAGCGTCACATACTACCGGCAACTGAAACAGAAGTGGTCCGTGTGCGTTGCACTCTGAATAATTCGGGGTTTGGGTTCATTCATGGCTGCAACCCTTTTTTGCGTCCCAATGCTGGGCACGGGTCTCTCCCCCTTATTGGGGAGGCCTGGAGCTTACTCCACCACGCTGCTCCAATGCGGGTTGGTGGAGATGCGGGTTAGTGGCCAACCCGCTGTCGGATGTTTTCAAACCGCCCATAAGGCCTCCGATAAGGTTTGACGACTGTTATCTATCGACTACAACCGGGACCGACGGCTTAACGTGCCCTCCGAAGCACGGAAACGCGCATGAATTTTTTTGCCACTAGCGGTCACCCATCTCACACCCGACCGCGCCCGTTTGGCTCAGCTGCATAGATCGCTTGCGTTCTACGCTAGCCGCCAGGCCATGCGCGCTTCATGGTGTCAGGCGCTTCATTCAGGGTTCATTCATAATGAACGCATATTCCCAAGCAGATACGTTATTAATAGTTTCTGATATTGGCCCGACCAAACGAGTTTATCCTTACTGACCATAAGGATGTTAAAGAGTTTACTTTGAACAATTTAGTTTTAAAATCAAGAGCAAAGCAAAGAGCTTCTTATTTGATCACATCATCAAGTTAAGCGATATAATACTAACAATGATATAATTTATCATGTTGTGATCCTAATGAACCGAAACATAAAATGTCTTCTCTTTTTCCTGATTTCTTTTTGATGATGCTCGTTTGATGTGGATTTAGAAAGTATTCATAAAATGTAATCTCTAAATACGCTGCATTCTCGCAAACACTTAGAAAACGATTTGCCCCAACAACGTTAAGCGATAAGCTAAACAAGTAATCGCGTAGTAAAAAGATACGTAGCCACGTAGTAAAATTATAATAATTAAACTAACCAGGCCAGTTCTTTCATCCTAAAATTAACTATTAACATTGGCTACAACCCACTACTGGGCACGTGTCTCTCCCTTTTATTTGGGATGGCATGTAGCTTACGCCACCATCTATTAACATTAATGATTCTATAGAACCTTGGTTGCCACTTTTCTCCGACCCACTGCTGGGCACAGATACCTCTCCACATTACTTGAGCTTTTACCACCACGCCGTTTCAACGCAGGTTGGTGGAGCGACTAGGTCCTTTAGGTGTCCCTGTAGCTTCGGGATAAAGAATAGAGCTACGGTATCCCCTGCCTGATCGTAAGAGGCGACTAAAAGGGGGCTTCCGGGGCTGCGGGCGGTGAGAGTGGGAGCTCGACCCGTCCAGCCAGCAGCCCCGGGAAGGACGGCGGTGTGTGCGTGGCCGCATGCCACCGTAAGCATCGGAAGGTGGGCCCGTTCCAGGGCGTCACGTATGGAGGACACCGGTGCATTCCATGGGAGATACCGGAGTCCTCCCCAAGCGCAGAGGAAGGCCACCGAGGGGGTTTTGTGAGGTTCAAATCCCACATAACCCGGTGTCCTCTCCCAAGGGACCCAATTTTTTTTTATCCTTCTGCTGTCATATACAGTTCTGTTTTAGCACCTACCATAGCTTCACACCACCGCCACGGGTTGACTGGCAGAGAATGCCATTAGGCATTAAGTCCGCCCTTTGTACTTTTATTTTATGAGTGCAATAAAGTATAAATAAATAAATAAGGTGCTGGGTACCTTTTGAAGGTTTCCCCCCGATATCACAAAAAAAGGTTCTTTAGGTACTACAATGGTTCATACCAAAAATTTTACTTTAATTTTTGTAATATGCGTTATGCTATTCACTCGAATCAACAAGAAATACCAGTAAAATATCAAAAATACTAGTACCTCAATAAAGATAACAAAAATATTATAATACCTTTATGAAAGTCTGTAACACCCAATCTAACAACAAAAGTCTGTTTCATAACTTTTATTTTATAGTGAAACTTGTTCGCATCTCAGTTTCTGCAATAAAAGCACAACGTCTAGAATAATAAGAAAAATTTTACCTCTGGTCACCTTTATTTCACAAACTTTTAGATAAGAACCAACCGCATAGCAATAAACTTTGAAAATGAATATTCGTTTCAGAATCAGGACATGCCTCAGTTATACGTTTAGTTTGCAGACCTTTTTTGAGGCCCACTGCTGGGCACGGGTCTCTTCCGATATTTGGGGAGACCTGGAGCTTACTCTACCACGCTGCTCCAATGCGGGCTGGCCTCTGCCAGCCGATGCCACCCGCATCTCTATTCGGGTTAATGTCCGACCCGCTGTCGGATGTTTTGAAACCACCTAAGGCCTTCGACGTGGTTTAACGACGGTTATCTTTTGATAACTACCGGAACCATGGGCTTAATGTGCCTTCCGAACCAAAAACATGTAAACGCGCATGAAATTTTGCTACTAGCGGTCATCCTAAAATTGTAAAAAATTGTATTTAATATTGTTATTTATTTTTTAGCATCTTTCTCGCACCTGTATTCCAAAATTCCAAAATTGTAAGTTGTAGAACAAACAAACAATTATGTGTTAAAAGCGAAAACAGCTAAATGGTGTCAAGAAACTAGTATTGTTAATTACTTAGGTATAACACTGTATGTTTTCCTAATAAAATAAAATAAAATAAAATAATCCTTCTCACGTCCGGCCGCGCCCGTTTAACTTAGCTTTGTAGATCGCTTGCGTTCGCCATACAAGCTTCACTTGACGACCCGCGTGGCGCAATGGTTACCATACCGGACTGCCAAACCAGGGGTCCCGGGTTCGATTCCCGACGAAACAGATATTTGAATGATGAGTGTACATTTCTGTTCTCGGTCTGGGTGTTTGTGTTGTCTTTGTATGTGTCCATGGTACCCACGACACAGGGAATATATACCCTACTGTGGGGCTATGAGTGTGAAGCGTTAATTAATTAATAAATAACGTATATATTTATCTAAATAATTTTAAGATATTTACGTGATTCTGTGAAAGTAACTTACTGCTTTTTCGGGGTGAGCAATAGAAGAAATTACAGTTAAGATGAAGCTAAGAAAATAGGTCAGAAAAAGGATGGACAAGGGTTTTCCTTAGAGAACCATTTTTCAAGTTGCTGAGGTTTCTAAGTTAACATCATTGATTTACTCGAAGGCAAGAAACTGACAAGAGGAATACTCACTTGAAGAAGATAAATAAGGGTGAACTTAACCAACGAGGTTAAATTTCTGTGATGAATTAAGATGAAATTTTTATTCCACAATTTATGTACCTAAGTGCGGAAAAAAGGGGTGATCTTTGTCTTTTTTCAACAATGGTTACATTATTTCTAACTGTATTTACCATATAAATAGAAAAGAAACTCTGAGCAAACATTTGCCGTTCTAAAAAAGTCCACGTATAGTAAGAGAGTCCGGGATGATAAATTTGCAGTTACTAAAGCATCATGGGGACCTATTGAATTGTGAATTGGTCCTTAAACGATAAAGGCCGAAACACACCGGATCCGTACACGTACACGTAAGCGTGCACGTGCGCGTACAATTACGTTGTAATGTCTGGAACTTCATGAGACATGGCACACCGCTTGCGTGACGTGTACGTGCACGTAAACTGCATGCGTACCGCTACGCATTGCAGCTCCCAAAGTTTATGTTTTAGTTGGGAGAAGAGCGTGTTTAAGTTATCAACAAATTTACAAATTAAGATAGAATATATTAAATGCAAGATAAGTATTTTTTCAGTAATTAGACGATTTTAGTTTGAATAAGGGTAAGGTTAGAACTTATTTTTATTTGAATTAAGTAGCAGACGAGCATACAGGCCACGTGGTGTTAAGTGGTCACTGTAGCCCATGGACATCTACACACAACCTTCAGCAAGCATAGGTAAGTCTTGTCTGAGGTCGCATGCAGCGCTGCTACTCCGGAGGCTGGTGGTCGTCTCATGGAAGTGTGAAGCCGGCAACTGCACCTTTCCACCAAAACACAATAGAATTGGTTCACGGCAGAAGTGGGTGAAGCGGCGGTACTTCCCCGGGCGAACGATAATAGTTCTACCACCTACAGACACACCTATAACTTGGACAAGAACCTGCAAAATTAAAATAAAATATCACTTTATTGGTAAATTGCACAATCGTACAAACCTCATGAACGAAATGAACAAAACACGAATTAATGAACCTGAAATACAAATAAATAATGTAGTTTAAAAAACTAAAAAACACGCTTTTTTGATAGGTAATACGAACTAAATAGTAAAAAATAAGAATAAAATGTATTTTACTGTAAAAAAAAAGCGTGTGGTGCATGGTGACAATAGTCTCTTGGAAACCACGCTTTGTTTTTACTACGCACTATTTAGTTCGTATTACCTATCACAAAAGCGTGTTTCACAAAGCGTTAAATTTTTTAGTTGGATTTTTATTCTCATATTATTGCAAATTTTCAAGTTAATCAGACGCTTAGACGTGTTAAAAATATAAAACTTTATATTTGTTTCATTAAGTACCTTAGGCCACGAACTTATCAGCCATCCCTTGTATATATTTTTTCCTGATGATCCTAGTTAGGACTTTAATATAAAGTTATGAGATTATTGTATTGTCATCGGCCCTTGACCCCTGTGCAAATTTTCAAGTTAATCAAACTCCTAGAAGTAAGTGAAAATGAAGTTAAAAGATTCCGTTACATACAAACATTCATACATAAATACAGGTCAAGTTAATAAAAGCGTGTTAAAAAAATCCATAGCGATGCATCTTGACTTTAGACATGAGTAATGATTATCTCATAGCAAAAGCGATGATGAGTTCACACGGCAGCGGCAAGTAATCGGTGGCTCGGGGCGGCCATAAAAGTAAATTGAATCGTTCCCCGGACCACTGCCCCACTGGCCCACGCTGCACGCTCGATACTCCATTTAACGCTCGGTGCTTTTATAAGCTATGAGCCTTTGCACTAAACTGATGTTACGGCTTTTTCAGGGAAAAAATTATGTCGTAGTGAACAAAGTATTGCAGGGATGTTACGTACCTAAATTCTTTTTTGTCATGTTAACGAATTTTGCTGATAGCTTTTGAAAAAATCGAAGTAATATATTGTAGGCCGTAGAACTTTAATCCATAAAGCTTCAGAATTAAGAATAGAGCTACGATATCCCCTGCCTGTAGGTAAGAGGCGACTAAAAGAGGGCTTCGGGGGTTGCGGGTGGTGACAGTGGGAGTTCGATCCGTCCAGCCAGCAGTGAGAAGGACGGCGGTGTGTGCGTGGCCACATGCCGCCGTGAACACCTAAAGGTGCAGGAGAAAAAAATTGCTGTCGCGAAGATAGGCCCGCGAGGCCGTAATGGATACCGGTGCGTTTCACTGGAGATCCCGGAGTCCTCCTCAAGCGCAGAGGCAGGTTACAGAGGGGGTCTGAGTGCGGTACAAATCCCATATAACCCGGTATCCTCTCCCAAGGTGCCGCTCCCAACGTCGCAGAACTTTAATGGTTCGACTGGGGATGTACCACCATGGTGCTGCATCCACTTTTGCTGCGAAACTAATTCTATTGCGGTTTTGTGAAAAGGTGCAGTTGCTGGCCAGATTTACATGATGCGATGATCAGCCTTTGGAGTAGCAGCGCAAACGCGTATACTCACAGGCAAGAATTTCTTATAAAATTAATAGAATCAGGCCTGCAAATTATAAAGTTAGGTAAGAACTACTTTGCAACAATCCGCAATCAGGACGTATGATGGTGTATACTTTTTTCATGCAATAGCACCTCCCTCCCTCCCTCATATGACACACATGCAACAATAAAAAATATAGACCAACATACGTACCACCACCAACACCTGTTTCGCACCAAAACAGAACTTCATCAGGGTTATTGACTCTACGGCGGTTACTCGCAAAGTCGACGGACAGATTTTATTGTTGCATGTGCATGTATCCTATGTGGCAGGGAGTGAGGTACTATTGCATGAAAAAGTATACACCATCATACGTTCTGATTGCGGATTGTTGCAAAATAGTTTTTACCTAACTTTATAAGAATTTCTTGGTTGTGTGTAGATGTCTATGGCCTGTAGCGACCACTTAGCACCTTGTGGCCTGCATGCTCGTCTGTTATTCCATTTAAATAAAATAACTAACTAATTTAGATTACACATATTACATGTAATAATACAGTTACTGTAGGTAACTAATATGAACTAACTTACTTCAAGTTACCTACCTATTAAGATTCGATCAATTTGTGGCAGCGGTCCAGAAATTCGGAGCCAAGAAATCGTCTAAACTTACCGTCTACTTTCAAAACACGTCTCTACAACTGTTATAAAAACTATAGAGTTTGTCCATTCGAAATATTAAGTTATATTGTTAAACGACTCATTAGTCTAGGGAAGAACCATTAATTTAATATAAATAATTAAATATAAACATACTAAAATAGTGTTACTACATGAGATTTATCTGATTATCTGATCTCTGCTTTTACAAGTATGAAAATTATGTAGTATTAAAAATACCTTGCAAGTAACACTACATTCAACGAATACAGTAATAATAATAATAACTCACACTCATAGCCCCATATTAGGATATATATACCCTGTGTCGTGGGTACCATGAACACATACAAAGACAGAATCACAAACACCCAAACCGAGAACGGAAATTTAAACTCATCATTATTTATGTTTCGCCGGGATTCGAAACCGGGGCCCCTCGATTGGCAGTCCGGCATGGTAACCATTGCGCCACGCGGGTCGTCAAACAGTAAAAAATAATTCCAGTAATAAAACAAGCATAGATACTTTGTTTTTATTATTGTTGTAAAGGACGGCAAGATGCATCTGATGATTGTCATGTCACTACTTTTATCCGCTCGGATACTATCGTTGTCTCCAGCTTCAGACCCCTTAGTGTGAGTTTGTAAACGCGCGAACGTTACTACTGCGTCCGAGTTAAAACTGGACAGATAGATCTTAATATGCAAGGAATAAGGTCGATAGTTAGGTAATTTCTTAACACAAACGCGATAGTAACGTTTTTGCGTGTGCAGACTTACACTAAGGCCTCAGGACATGTGAGCCGCAAAAACGACGGCGATTATCCTCCAACTATAGAAAAATGAGCACCGTTTAACGTTGTACATCTCTGAACTCGAGTAAGCACGAAGTTTTTCTGACTGCCTGGAGTCTCCCGTAGATGACACGTTAACGTTATAAATCACGCCTTTCCAATAAATATCTAAGCATTATGAAATTGGATGTCATTCGCACTTGTAGTAGGTAAGGCTGTTTTCAAATCCGTTAAATGTATTTGTTCAGGTCTGATAGAACTCAAGTGTATAGTATCTTTTTTTTTTTTGGTATCGGGGGGGAAACCTTCAAAAGGTACCCGACACCTTGGGAGAGGATACCGGGTTATGTGGGATTTGACCGCACTAAAACCCCCTCGGTGGCCTGCCTCTGCGTTTGTGAGGACTCCGGGATCTCCATAGGAACGCACCGGTGTCCTCCACGCGCGGCGGCGCCCCAGAACGGGCCCATCTTCGGGAGAGCAGATGTGCTCTCCTGCACCTTCAGGTGTTCATGGCGACATGTGGCCACGCACACACCGCCGTCCCTCCCGGGGCTGCTAGCTGGACGGGTCAAGCTCCCACTCTCACCGTCCGCATCCCCGGAAGCCCCCTTTTAGTCGCCTCTTACGATCAGGCAGGGGATACCGTAGCTCTATTCTTAATCCCGAAGCTACAGGGACTAAGTGTATAGTATCCTAGAGAGAGTATTTATGTTTAAAGCTACTTAATTCTATCTCTGTTCATTGGCATGTTTCTGTTCGTTATTCAGACAAAACATTCTTGCGACGTTAGTATCTGTAGTAACAGATACTAACGTCGTAAGAATGTTATATAAATAAAATAAGTATATTTTATTCTCTAACCAACTAAACAAAAAACGGTAGATTAATATACCCACATTACCCCACGGTAAATACAGGGTTGATCTCCTTGAGCGATGACGCCACTCGTAAGCTGTGACAAATGCCTTCATTACTTTGCTCTGCCTTGAGTGGATGAATGACCACAACTTTCATAGTCTTCACGACGTTATTCATAATGACTGTCTCTTGAATTTTAGCGACATCTATTTTCGCCACCTTGAAGTTGTAAAGGTTTGGTTTTTAAAAAGAAATCAGCTTTTATAGTTTTTTGTGATAAGTGTTTATTTCCTATGCGATGCCTTAAATGAGTGTTAACAATAGCGCAACTTTCCAGTATATCTTATATATAAAATTCTCGTGTCATAATGTTAGTTACCATACTCCTCCGAAATGGCTTGACCGATTTTTATGAAATTTTATATATATATATATATTCAGTAGGTCTGAGAATCGGCTACTATCTATTTTGCATGCCCCTAAGTGATAAGGGTGGCCCACCCCAAAAATTTAACGGCGGTACGGAGTTCGCGGGGTCAGCTAGTACTCGTATATTTTAGTCTATGAGTGCAACCGTCGTTGCCGGTAGATACAAGATATAATTAAAAAAAACTAAAAAACACGCTTTTGAAGCACATCAAAGTAAAAAAGTGAAAAATAATCCTTAATATAAGCAGAAAATACATAATAATGAACAAAAAATATTAGTATTATTGTAAAAAAAAGTGTGGGTTGCTCGATAGGTATACGAAAAAAATGGCACAGAGCGCCCCACGCTTTTTTTCACAAAAAATACTAATTTTTGTTCATTATTATTTTCCGCTGATAGTAAGGACTATTTTTCACTTTTTTACTTTGATGTGCTTCAAAAGCATGTTTTTTACTTTTTTAACTATCTTTATTTTTAATTTTTAGTTCGATTTGTTAGAAATTCCAAATTCAAATTTTTTTCGAAATAAAGCAAGAATAATATTGTTTAAAAATTCGTTTTTCATTTGTTTGAGTTTCAACATGGCTACAACTACTAGGGACAAATTGAAAATTCGCGGTATTTACGAATACGAGTTCCACAATGGCACCAATGATTATATTACCGCAATAGAATAGGCATAAAACTTATTATGGTGTTTGATGGGTCTCATAGTATCCTTTGGTTTTATATAATAGAATAATTTGAGTACTTTTACTTAACTACCATTTTTATTGGACTTCCTTTGTACATATATTTACGTGACTAGAGTGCCTTATAAATATAATCCAGTATACGTTTATTAAAGTAACCATATATTCCTGTATGACTTCGGAATTATTTCAGTCACGCGAATGTCGGATTTACGTGATCTTTCAAGTAAATTAATACTATCTGACGTTTGTGACTCAATTTACCTTACGCAAAACAAAACGTGATCAAAATATTTATGTTTATATATCGAAAATAGATTTATTTTGTTATATAATTATAAGTATGTTTCATTAAAAAATTACTTGCCTTGAATATATTGCCTTAAATATTTCGAGGCAATAGAAGAAAAATTTGTTTCTACTGTGACGTGTATTACATTTTATTCATTAAACTATTATTTACTATATAACTATTACTGCGGTGATGTTAAGCCCGCTTACTTATAAACGTTGTGTATGGTTATGATAGTTGCATAATACTAGGCTTCCGCCAGCGGCTTTGCCCGCGTGTACCCGTTTTATAGGTTGCCGTAGGATAATAACCATCATATTAATAATATGTCCTTTCCTAAGGTCCACTCTATCTGTGTTCCAAATTTCATTGAAATTGCTTCAGCAGTTTATTTGGGAAAGCGTAGCAGACAGACAGACAGACAGGCAGTGATACTTTCGAATTTATAATATTAAGTAGGGATTTTGTCTTACTGCGGTTTCACACGAGCGTATTTTTCGGCGCGTTCGCGTGTCTTTTGTTTGTTTTTTAAAGCGCGTGTAGCCGCGAAACATCCAGATTTGATATTTTCCGGTACAAAAAGCTGCGCGCGTGTAAGCGCGTTTGCCAAAACGAACGTATACGCACGTAAAAACACGTTGGTGTGAAACCGCACTTACTTTGGCATACCTAAGTATGTCATTTTGAGTGTGTCAAAGTAAGACAAAAAATCAATAACTATTAAAAGTTTAAATACCGTTTATCAGTAAGGGGGTAGTTTTATAGTAAGTTGATTTAAGATAAGAAAGTTGAGTTTGTAATCTATTCAAAATGCTTAAATTTTACTGACCTGAAAGCTGAATATGTAAAAATAGCAATCGTGCTTTATCCAAGCTTTATAGATCAAACGATGTTTCCGCATTACACTTTATCTATATATTTTTTTTGTCTGTAACGTTATATAAAGTCTCTTTTTAGTAATTGGCAAAGTTTTTCATTCGTTCGTCTTTGTTCTGAGAAAGTTTACCGAGATAGCGTCAAAGTATCTAGATTTTTTTCGATCTTTTTTCTGGAAACCTCGAAGGACGCCACTGAAATAGGACATGATTACGATCTTTATAACGACGAAAGCTAAATATTTTTGCCATTTCTAGCTTTGATGAAATATAAATTTAACCTTTTCTTAGAACTAGATTCACTATAAGTATAAAGTTACTTAAGCCCTTTTAAACATTAGTGATATCCACCTTATAACCCACATTGGAGTATAATTTTATTTCTTTCAAGCATCTTTGGCTCATAAAACATACACATAATACAATCGCAAAAACATTTCATTATAAATTACAAAATTGGCATTATTCTATTAATTTAAATTGAAATTATAATGACAATTAATTAAACATTATAAGCACATATTATTATTTTATTACATTAAAATTAAAATATTAAAATTACAATTAAAAAGACAAAGTATTTATTTATTTACCCTGTTATGAATCATACAGCAGTGATTCAAGTACAGGGAGTCATATCTGTCGGACAAGACCATCAAGATCCTGTTAAGGCTGGCTCGGACCCTGCGCAACAAGGACGTGCATCGCTTTCTCATGATCGTATAGAAACAATCTACTCGCGATTCATCGAACATTCCTGATGCGTAAGCTCCAGGCCTTCTTATCTCCTTAGTCCCTATAGCTTCGGGATTAAGAATAGAGCTACGGTATCCCCTGGCTGATCGTAAAGGCGACTAAAAGGTGCTTCCGGGTTTGCGGACGGTGAGAGTTAGAGCTTGACTCGTCCAGCCAGCAGACGACGAACGACGGCGGTGTGTGCGTGGCCGCATGCCGCCGTGAACACTTGAAGGTGCAGGAGAGCACATCTGCTCTCCCGAAGATGGGCCTGTTCTGGGGCGCAGCGCGTGGAGGACAACGGTGCGTTCCAATTGAGATCCCAGAGTCCTCCCAAGCGAGAGGCAGGCCGCCGAGGGGGTTTTAGTGCGGTCAAATCCCACATAACCCGGTAACCTCTCCCAAGGTGCTGGGTACCTTTTGAAGGTTCCCCCCCCCCCCCAGATACCAAAACAAAAGCTCCTTAATAATGTGGAGAGACCCGTGTCGAGCAGTGCGACGCAAAAAAGGTTGCAGCCGGGTTGTATAGAATTATGTATTCCATAAACTGTAACTAAATGACTTGACGACCCGTGTGGCGTAATGGTTACCATGCCGGACTGCCGATCGGAGGGTCCTGGGTTCGATTCACGCCGAAGCAGAAATTTAAATGATGAGTTTAAAATTTCTGTTCTCGGTCATCACCTGGGTGTTTGTGTTTTCTTTGTGTGTGTCCGTGGTACTCACCACACAGGTAGTACCCTACTGTGGGGCTATGAGTGTGAAACGTTTATTTTATTAATTAATTTATTTTATTAAAAGTGTGCTTCAGTGAAGCTATATTATAAGTAAAATAAATATTACAAGATGGAAGAATTAAATATATCTAAATGATTGGTACCGATTTATATCTGAGAATATTGAAGAAAATCATAATTTTATGCTATTTAGGAATTTGGGATACTCTGCAGTAGTATTTTATTAATATGATGACAAAATCTGACAAATATGTTGTAAGTTCTAATTATACATAGATTTTTTTAATTCGTACAGTAAGGTACATATATTTACTGCGCATTCGAGCAGCGTGGTGCTCAACAGTGGGACGTAGAACAGCTAAAGTAAAGAATATTAATAGGTGAAAATATTATAATTTTTAAATATGTAATGCTAACTAATTCCTTTAAAGCTTCACCCACTTGCTAACAAAGTGACACAGACAAAGGTATCTTTTTCAACTATGAAATTGAGTCATCGAATAAAATCGTTTCCTCTCAGAATAATAGTTTGAGGATCAAATTGCAAGTGTGGATGGCGCTTCTAATTCGATTGTCAGCTCGAACCATTGGGGACAAAATCAAATTTATATTTCTCTCTCTAGTCATACTATCGGTTCTGTTTAAAACTACAGATGTCAAACTATTTGACAATCACGTAAATATTTTATTTATATTTTATTAAGGTAAGGGTTTCCGTAAAACACAAAGCGCCACTGATTTTCATACAAAACAAAAGCTTTATAGCATAAAATTGGCAATAAAAGCATGAATTTTGTAAGGAAATACATTATTATCAATACTCAATGCTCTCTATTTATATGCGACACTTCCTCTGGCATTATTTTCAACTTCCAAAGCCAATTTGATTTGAAATAAAAGAAGATCTAACCGTTTTTCAAATCCAAAATCATCACCTTAAATTTAATGTGCAAAAAAGCGCTCATGGCCCTGCGGCTAGCGTAGCAAGTGATCTACGCAGATAAACCTACGCAGATAGATTTTGTAGGTGGTAGAACTATTATCGTTCGCCCGGGGAAGTACCACCGCTGCACCCGCTTCTGCCGTGAAGAAATTCTATTGTGTTTCGGTGGAAAGGTGCAGTTGCCGGCCACACTTACATGAGGCGACCACCAGCCTCCGGAGTAGCAGCGCAACTGCATGTGACCTTACCTATGCTTGCTTGAAGTTGTATGTAGATGTCCATGGGCTGCAGCGACCACTTAGCACCACGTGGCCTGCATGCTCGTCTGCTACTCCATTCAAATAAAAAATAAAATAAAAAAAAACCAACGTGCGTCGTCGGGTTTGAGATGAGTGTCCAATAGCGGCAATGTACAATTTCAATTTCATGTACAATTCCGGCCACGATGAGCCATTGGTTCCGGTTGTTATTGATGGATATAAGTCATTAAACCCTGTTGGAGGCCTAACAGGTGCTTTTAAAATATCCTACGGCGGGTTAGCGGATTGGAGCAACAAGGTAAGCCCTAAGCCTCCCCAATAATGGGTAGTGACCCGTACCCAGCAGTGGGATGCAAAAAGTTTTACACCCTAACAAAAATGTTTTTTTTTTTTGTTTTTGTATGTGATAGACACGTGTATTTATTGGCTGCAACACTTTTTGCATCCCACTGTTGGGCACGGGTCTCTCCCCATTACTGGGGAGGCCTGAAGCTTACTCCACCACGCTGCTACAATACGGGTTGGTGGATATGCGGGTTAGTGGCCAACCCACTGTCGGAATTTTTTCAAACCGCCCATAAGGCATCCGACAAGGTTTAACGACTGTTATCTTTCGACAACAACCGGGACCGACGGCTTTACGTGCCCTCCGAAGCACGGAAACTATTTATTATCTGCTATTTAAAACAGAATCTAAACCAAAACATTTCAAAAATAATATTCTTACAATGTTTCTATCACAGTGTGCCGCCTTTGCCTCTTTCAAATGCGCTGAAGTGTGAGTGCATGGCGTTTACTTAATGTGAAAGCTTTAAAGCCTTGTTAAGCTTAATGCAAACTGCAGTAAAACCCAGAAATACTCTTTTTTCATAATAATTAAACAGATTTTATTAACCTAAATGTCGTTTTAAGGTCGTTCAAGTTTCTGTTACAAAAATAAATAAATGTATTTTCTAACAATCTACTGGAGATTCCTCATAAAAATACTGCTATTTTTACTCGTTGAAACTCCCTTTATGAAAAAATCAGGCCAAAGTCTTAAATTCATAAAATTAAATAAATTTCTACATATTTTGTTATTTTATATTATATCTCTAGATATAAACGATTCAACTTGAATTTCTTACAAAGACAAAGACTTTTATTTGCACAAATATAGGTGTTTACAAAGGTGTTTTTCTCTGTCTCTGTCTGTCTTAGATGCCTCAAGATGAATTTAACTGTAGATAATGTGGATACCAAGAAAGATAAAATAATTTAATTCAGAGACAGGTGCGGTCCCAGGGTAGGGGGGGCACAAGGACCATAACTCCCCCCCCCTCCTTCTCCAAAATCCATCAGTCATGCGTAGATACAAGCCAATTTGGGACACCTTTTGGGAAAAATGTTTCACCAAGAATAATCGAATCAAAACACAAGATTATGGACGTAATGGTGCGTTAAATAGTATCTATTTATTGCTGGTTCTTGTTCCGAACAGTACTTTATCTCGCCCGCTTCGCTTTACGACGTCTTTAAGCGGTAATAAAGACGTTTATTGGACAATTTACACAAGTAACGGTAGTAACGGTAGCATTGAGCAGTACTGAAGATGGAAATTACAAGTTTACTTTTTTGCCGTTTAGCAAAGCAACGATAGTTTATGGTACTTATACGTATACATACATATTGTGACGACTTTGAGTACGTACGAGTATATCCCGAAAACAAAGCGTCGTACAGCAAACCCCCAAAAACTCATAAATGGGTATTAGGTCTACTATCGAACAGTAGAAAGTTCTCGAAAAGTCGGTGATAAGAAAACAACTATATTCTCGATCGATCGCGATCCGCGGCGAATACGTTAACAAACACTGTATAGTATAGTGGTCGATTGTTTACATCGCGCCTCTTGTTTATGACTAGCGTAACTACGAGTATAAGTGCGTAGTATCGTAAATAGAAGGTTCGGGACGGGCCTATTGTAGCAGGTAGTTCGGGAAAGTTCTCTAGAACCATAGGTAGCAGTATACATACATAATAAGGCACGCACCGGGCCGCGACAGGACTCAGTTTAGTTCTGGAAGTGAAATCGAAGTGATATCTACCAAGCGAAGAGGAAGAAAGATTTCGGCGACTTAAGCGAAGATATTGGACCATAGTGATTGTGCTTAGTGATTTAGATTCTGATTACTGGATTTTTGTAAAAGGAGACAATAAACGCCTTCTACGTTACAAACGGCTTTTCAATACCCATAGCGCGTAATAATATTATGTCGGTGCAACGATCGCCATCAAACAGTCATACACGGCAACTGACAGCACCAAACTCATCCATACATTACAACTCTGATTCGGCCCTTGACGTGTCAATCCAAAACATTTTTTAAGACAACTGTTTTAATGTAACTAAGCGCCAAAAGCGCACTTTCGAAGACAACCACCAACCACCGCCCTCGTCAATGTCTGAAAATAAAAACCATTGAGCATGAAAGAACAACAGGAACATAAATTTGAACAAAAATAAACCTCCTAAATAAAGCCTTAATGAAAATTATAACACAAATCAAGCCGTCATAAGTTCAATCACCGCCTTATCCCGACAAAACCAGGAGCTTCAGCAAGAAATTAAGTACCTGAAAGAGACAAACGAGGAATACAAAACTCGACCTTGGAAACTATAAGTCATGCTCAAGAAAAAAATCATGTTCTACTATGTTTGAAATATATGTATAATAATCCAAAAAAGGACAAAAATTTTTAAAAATCTATAACTTAGATTTTTAGTAATAATAGGGCTTCTCTACCAAAATTAATAACTTATATTTTAGTCAAAAACTTCTTCTTTAGTCAAAATGTGTGATTTTTATGGTATTCTATACATGCTAAGTGTAATCTGAGTATATTATTATGTATTTGTCATCTAAACCAAAATATACCTAATGTAATTCATTTTCCTTAATAAAGCTGACTCTAAATGTTACTTCCATTACGGCTGGATATTGAAAATAAATTTCAAACTTAATTTCCGACCGATCAAGCAGGTCACATGATAATTTTATTCGATTAAAAGTTTATGGTTCAATTTAAGACTTCATTTGTAACTTATAGAAACTCGTTGGTAGTTCGAGATTTTAATTCTTCAACATGTGATTAACACATTTTTCTTTAATCTTTAACTTAAAATTATAAGAAAAGAAAAGAAAAGAAAAACATTTTTATTTCACGTTAGGAATACAAAATATTCGCTTAATGAATGTCATTATTTCCCGGTCATTGCCTTTTGGTGCCCGTTTGGGCTAGATGTTGAGCTGAGAGAAAAAAGGCGACGGAAAAAACTCCTAGCAGTACTCTTTTAAAAAAGTTCATTATATATTTGAGGTAACAGAATGGCTATGGGTAGATAATGGACACACGTGACAGCTGATCGTGTGAGACACTATCTAGGAACAACACTAGCGGAACAACAATATTCAGATATAAATTAATTGATGGCGGCAGTTCAGTGTTGTAGATAGATATTATCAGTAAACAGGATCAAACGGGTTCGATTATGTTCATGGTACAGCCTAACATGTTTCCGATCATGTATTCGATGAAAGTTTGAATTTATGGATGTTATCGTGTAGCGTTTACAACATAATTATTTCCGTAGCATACTCCCTTCTGAAACTACAACATTTCAATCATTACCATTATTAACTATTTGTTTGACCTTTTTTCACGTTGCAACAGTGCTATGGATTCACCTGATTTTTTTATGGATATTGTTTGAGAGTAGAAGAGTGACAGGCTACTTTTTACCTAAGGAAAATAACTCATTTCTATAGGGGAAAACAAGTAACTCACGCGAGTGGAACCGTGGACGGAATGTAATTATTAACTGATTATAAATTAGTCAATACTTTTGCGTATAAAGAAAAGAAAAGAAAAGAAAAGAAAAGAAAAGAAAAGAAAAGAAAAGAAAAGAAAAGAAAAGAAAAGAAAAGAAAAGAAAAGAAAAGAAAAGAAAAGAAAAGGAAAGAAAAGAAAAGAAAAGAAAAGAAAAGAAAAGAAAATAATTTATTTGCACAAATATGGGTATTACAAAATTTGTTTTATATACATTTATTAGTTCGAAATATTCACCTCAGCGAGGTATGCAAATTTAGAGGACAGAATTAAAACGTTAAATTGTAATGTAACTAAAATTGGCTGTAACTCTTTTTAAGTCTCACTGCTGGGCACGAGTCTCTCAGCATTATTGGGAGGCCTAGAGCTTACTCCACCACGCTGCTCCAATGCGGGTTGGAAGAGATGCGGGTTAGTGGCCAACCCGCTGTCGGATGTTTTCAAACCGCCCATAAGGCCTCCGAGAAGGTTTAAAGACTGTTATCTATCGACATTAATCGGGACCGACGGCTTAACGTGCCCTCCGAAGCACGAAAACGCGCATAAAATTTTGCCACTAGCGGTCACTCATCTCACACCCAACCGCGCCCGTTTGGCTTCGTTGCATAGAATTGCGTTCTACGCTAACCGCCGGTCCATGCGCGCTTTCACTAAAATTACTCATAACTAAATTTATTATAATCGTGGACAACATTAATTGTAACCCGTTTTATACCGATACAATTAACACTTATAAAACAATCGTGGCGTTTCATTGGATATTTATGTTCAATTGACATAGGGCTATTAACTAGTAGACTTGTTTATAAACTGTAAATAAATAACTCAGTCAATACTTTTATGTTTCAATAAAATTTCCAATTCCAAATGTATACGCCACACCAGTAACTGCCAGATTTATGAACCGACTGCGTAATAATTCAAGCGAAAACGGCAAACAGTTTCGCCACCGTTGAAATAGCTCGACAACGTTTTGCTCCGATTCAATTAACACTTATAAAACAATCGTTGCGTTTCACTGGATATTTATGTTCGATTGACATTGGGGTGTTAACTGGAAGACTTGTTTTTGAAAAACGTAGTCGTATCTGATGTAGTCTTAGAGCATCAAAGTTACTGACTCACCCGTTAGTAGAGACGGCATAGCACCTCGCTTCGATACATAATTTTTGTGCCAAATCTGGTGCGGGGGAAGAACGCACACATTTTAATTTTGTCACACATTTCTAAATAAGTCAATTTCAATTAACAACGTCATTTTCTATGCAGCGTCAACACTGACACCGACACACACAGACACACTAGTTGTATAACTAGAAGGCACATTGTGCATGGACGTTGGGACGAGAGGTTCACTCGTAAAGGCCACTCCTCTCTGACGGATGTCATACCTGTCATACCTTGATGCTCTAAGGATGTAGTAGATCATCTACGACTTACATCTAGAAACAAATTTATATAAAAACAGAATATAATATAAACCAAAATTTATTAGTGTCCTATTAACGTGCGCCTCTAGAACACAGTATGTTTTTTTTTATTTGAGTAGAGAGGCTCGGACCGTATCAACCCAGGGTACTTCAACCTATTTAGATTTTTTGTACCCAAAGCCATACGTTAGTCTTGAAGAAATCTAGGATTTTGTTGACTTGCACTTAATATAACCTTAGCAATTTTTTTTATATAATGCTTTTTTTAAATGTATCGTTTATCGTGATTTTCTAGCTGATTCTTAGAGCATCAACATTGACAGGTATGTCACCCATGTGAGTCAGTATCTTTGATGCTCTAAAAGCTGATTCAATTAATTTAAAACAAACGTTCGCCGCAAGAAGAAACTGCAATCCGAAAAGTCTGTCAATGTTAGTTGTTCCTGCACGAGTCACTTAGCTATAAAAATAATATAAACAGCCCTAAGTCTTTTTAAATCTGTATAACGCTGATTCTATCTCTAAACTGTCAATGTTATGTTCAGACTCATAATATATTGTTTTCCATCACGGTAAATGGAAAACAATGTAATGAAGTACTGTAAAGTTTTCTATCCGCAGACCACACACACCCATTTTCACTAACCGTAACCTAAATTAGATGCCTAAATTAGGCGTATCCTACGGTTGGAATACGGTAGGAGTTTCCTAGAGGAAAAGCATGTTTTGCTAACCCTTAAGTCACGACTAATGACGTTAGGCATAACATAAAGTTACGACACCGATTTGGGATGGCGTAGTGCTTAGGCGCCCCTAAACTGACACATGTGACAGTCGCTCAAATTTTTTTTTTCTTCAATTTTGACATCGTAAACTCTGCATATTGCCAGCGTCAAGTACAATTTTTCCATCACGTTTTTGCCAGTTTCGGTGAAACTGGACGAGTAATAATAAGTAAAGTCAGTAACTCGTGAGTAATCAGTCAGTCAAGTCAGTCAGACATTCAAGTAAAGCGATGACTTTTTTACCAGAACGTGAAATTTTGGAGGCAAGCCGAAAAAACATATTTTCGCAGTGATATTTTAATTCACAACACTCGTGAATTAAAATATCAGTGAAATACTATAATTAACCTATATCGAATCAAATTTATCCGATACTAGCTGTGCCCGCGACGTCGTCCGCGTGTATAAAGACTTTTATAAAATGGATTGATTAAAAATTAAAGATTATTTATTTGCATTGAATAAGTAGCAGGTAGATTATTCTTACATATAGTGAAATCACTTATAATACAATGTTCATATGTTCAGAAGAAACCTAATGTATTTTTCCTAAATCCTTCAAACCTAAAACAGTAAGGAATGCTTACTGTACTGATCTTACTATCCACTTTGTCACGTTTCGCTTTTCTCGCGCAATCAGATTCTCTTTACAAATATGTACCTCGTTTATTAAAGTTAAGAGATACTACTGTGCCCGTGGCTTCATCTATGTTAAAAATAGTATCTTTAGTAAATTGGGTGAATTTATACTTCAAAGAATGTATAGACTCATTCTATATACATAGCTTTAACCTACTGCAGAAAAGAGGTGCACTATACAACTACTTGTACTTGGGCGATAAAATTTCTAAACATACACGTGCTTAGGATTAAACAATCGGAAAAATAATTGTAAGGTCAATTAATAAACTATAGGTTTAAAACTTGCGGACAGCAGTTTGGTCATAAGTCATAACTCATATAACATTGTGAAAACTAAAGCAGAAGGCAGGGTCTCTACACATTGTGCTATCTGTATTTGGAAATAAAGAATATTTTTATAAAGAATCTTTAAAGAATCCTTAATATCACCATCAATCAACGTGTGTGGATGAGCCCTCAGCCCGTACGCAATAAAGAGACGCAAAAAATGAGTTAAGTTATCATTGGTCCAATTAACAATGTTCAGCATCATACGTATACCTTCCCAACGATGGAACAACCCGCGTGGTGCAATGTTTACCATGGCGGACTGCTAATCGAACTGTCCCGGGTTAGAATCCGGCATCAAATCCGGCAGAAATTTCAATGATGAGTTTAAACCGTTCTCGGTCTAGGTGATTGTGTTTCTGTCTCTATGTGTGTTCATGGCACCCACGACACAGGGTATATCTACCCTAATGTGAGGCTATACGTGTGAAATGTTATTTTACATTATATATATAGTAGTTTTTTACACTATGTACTTACCAGTGGCGGCTCATCCTAAAGAGCGCTGGTGCAGTGCACTCCCACTTTAAAATTTAAATATTACATAGGAAAATTACATAGGTAATCTATATTCCTTCATAATACATACTATCCTTACATTACATCTATCATCTATCCTTACTAACATTATATCTACGCGTACATTTATCGTCATATTGTACGAGTGGAGCGCCAGCGATTGCGCTCCTAATGAAACGAAGTTTAGTACGATTCCTAGCGCTGTATTCAATGAGTGCGAAAGAGAAACATCGCAGCACATAGCCGACGCGTGAAACAAAAGATTTAGTATGAGAAATTAACTTAATCTGGAGCGCCGCTCACGCGCGACGTTGCCAAACCGTGGGTTCGGCCGTGACGCGTGCCGTGAGGCGTGGCCTCAACCTGCTTATGCGATGTTGCCGTTCTTATGTATACAAACAAACGTGTCGTCGGCTTTGACAGTCATATCGCAGTTTTTCTTTAAATTAAAATTAAAAAATAGTTTATGCGCGACATTTTGTTTTAAAAATGGAACAATACAGTGTATCTTTTATTAAAAAGCGTCAAAAACTATAGAAATACGCCTTGAACTAAAAGCTAAAGGGTCCTCAAATTGCACTTACACAAAAATGTAATACAAAAACTAAATCTTTTACGCGTGTTTTTAAGTTTGAACAATATTTTAAAACTCCTTGGTTGTGTGGTTGTAAAGAGACCAATAAATTATTTTGTTTTCCGTGTCTGGTGTTTGGAAACTGACACCGGCAATGGAGGTGAATCTGCATGGATCACAACGGGTGTTGACGATTTAGCGCATCTTTCAATAAAATTGTTTAAAGAAAATAATTTTTTTTTTATTTTTAATAAAAATAAAATAAATATTCATAAAGCGCTCGATTCTGCATATCGAAAATCTATTCGAGAGTTAAATGAACGCGTTGATGAAATTTTACGGCGTTTGATAGATTGTGTGGTATTTTGTGGTGCATTTCAAGTTGCTTTACGAGGGCATGATGAATCTACGGAATCCTTAATCCCGGAATCTATAGAGGTTTGGTTAATTGTGTATTATTTTATTTTTAATTTTATCTATTGTGAAATGTGTATTATTGCAATGCATTATGTATGATAAACATTGAAAAACGATTAATTAATTCTATGTCTGATTTTCACAAGAAAGTCATAGATGTCTTCGCTCGTCAAAAAGACCGGCGAATGAATTTTCTGTATAAATAAAATAAATGGTAAGCTGTAAGTTTTTTTTTTGTGAACCCCCATCAAAAAATGTCACGAGCCGCCTCTGGTACTTACTTTTATTAAACTTAAGGCTTTTATTTGAAATTATCTCCATCGATTCACTTTGGAGAAGAAATGAATATTACTCAATAACGCCATCTACCGTATGGCATGTAAACTTTGTGGTTGATAAATCGAATGTCAAATTATGAGATTAACAGTTGGTTCACTAAAAGTTTAACAGCTATTCGTCACCTAGATGTCTGCAGTAGTCTCGTTTTGTTAAGCTTTGTATATTCTGTATGAAGTTTTAGATTCCGTATCTTACAACCTTAATGCTGGATGCATTGAGATTGTAAGATTTGGATTTCGGTTCATCGGAGCTTGAGGCCTCCTCAATATTGGGAGGACTCCATGCTCAGCAGTGGAATGCTAAAAAGGTTGCAGCTTGATATAATGTAGCGATAATAATCGTTTCAGCTGCAGCCTGTTCATAATCTTCCACCCCAAAAGAAGACTAATAAGCTGAGCAACTAACTCAATGGAGCCTGTGATAGGTTCGGCGGCGGTAAGGCTCGCGATGCGCTTATTAGGTACCTATAGTCTAGCCATACTCGGCCAACGAAAGAAAATACAGTAAGCTAATCTAAGTATATTTAATATATTCGACAATATTAGTGAGAGTTCAAAATAATTTTACTTAAATTTAAACTTTTATTTATGGTTTTGAATGGGCTGTTATCGAAACTTTCATACAAATTCCCCAAAGTGCCTTTTAAGTTTATGTCGCGTATTGTGTAAATGAACATAACTTTTTTGTTTATCACCCGATTGATATGAAATACACACTAATGTTACGGAAATTCATTCAACAATATATCAGTAAACACATCATTCAAAGAAGGGAAAAGAATTTGAGAGTGAAATATTAAGTTAAGGTTAATTATTGTACGCTTGAGATACCAACTTTCGAATCCATTTTATTTGCTATTGAGGGATAGTTTTGAAAAAAGCTTAAATAGAATTCTTACTATGTTAGTAAAGATTACAAATACAAAATTATAAGTATATTACTCTGCACAAAAATATTCTGTACATCAAGTTTCGACACTCAATTTTCAAAGAGTTTCAAAGAAAATTGACATTTAAAGGGTGAATTTCGGGAAATGATGAAACACGTATTCTTTTATTTTGGTTAGAAAATATTTATACCAAATTTCAAGAAAATCTATTGAAAAAATCCAAGTTTTCCATACAAATTTTCATCGCTCATTTCACACCCTTAAAGGGTAATTTTTAAAATTATCTATAGCCTAAATGTTAGCGAGGACCAATATATATAAAACAAAAAAAGTTTCATCAAAATCCGTCCAGTAGTTTTTGCGTGAAAAGCTAACAACAGACAGACAGACAGACAGACAGACAGACAGACAGACAGACAGACAATAATTTCAAAACTTATATTTTTAGCTTCTGTTACTTATAAAAAGACCCCTAGAAGTATTTTTTTAAATTTATATGCAATGTACAGAATTGACCCTGCTTACAGTTTTATTATATGTATAGATAACCCAAAAAATACACCAAGAAATTAAAAGTAAAACAAGAGCACAATGTTTTTTTCGACTTCCCGCCAAAAACTCAAATTGATAATAAATTGACGAACAAAACCATAGACAACTGTCAAAAAAACTAGGCTGCTCATAAAATAGGACCAACATATTATACATCGATTGGTGAAACGGAACTAAAATTCGCATTGCCCTAAATTAGGTGTTACTTAGTAAGGCGTTCCCTTGTTTGTCATGAAAACAGGCAACAGTGTCGATATACATATACGTATCCCTAGTCCGTCCAGATAGTCGGTCTTCGTTGCTTTGTACTTGTTTTTCAATAAGTTGTAGTGAAAAATGGGACATTATAAAAATGGTTATGCAATTTATAAAAGAAAAAAAAATATTTTAATTGATGACCCGTGTGGTGTAATGGTTACCATGCTGGACGGCCAAGGGTCTCGGGTTCGATTCCCGGCGAAAAAGAAATTTGAATGATGAGTTTTAGTTTCTGTTCTCGGTCTGGGTGTTTGTGTTTCTGTCTTTTTATGTGTCCATGGTACCCACGACACAGAGTATATCTACCCTACTATTGTGATATGATTGGGAAACGTTACTTATTATTTATTAATTATGACTCGTATTATTCATATAACTGCTTTGGCTCTACACTAAAAGTGATACTATAATCCAAAAGCAAATTGAATTTTCCCTCGCTTTAACTAAATGGTATGGCCGCAACCCTTTTTACGTCCCACTGCTGGGCACGGGTCTCTCCCCGTTATTGGGGAGGCCTGGAGCTTATTCCACCACGCTGCTCCATTGCGGGTTGGTGGAGATGCGGGTTAGTGGCCAACCCGTTGTCGGATGTTCTCAAACCGCACATAAGGCCTCCGACAAGGTTTAACGACTGTTATCGATCGACAACAACCGGGACCGACGGCTTAACGTGCCCTCCGAAGCACGGAAACGCGCATGAAATTTTCTGCCACTAGTGGTCACCCATCTCACACCCGACCGCACCCGTTTGTCTTAGTTGCATAGATCGCTTTCGTTCTACGCTAACCGCCGGGCCATGCGCGCTTCTAACTAAATGGTATAATGCAGATAAATCTCAAGAGCGCCTGATCTTCAATTTGTACCAAAACAAAGTTTAATGGAAGAGCAAATAGAAAAAGTAGAAATAGAAACAATGATGTTAAAAGTTTAAATTGTTCGAGATAACGAGCCTCGTTACACAAATCCCAACCCACACCATGTGGAAACTAAATAGATATCTGATCCTTTTATATTCAGTAACTATTTACTTTGTTTGACTACTAAAACTAACGGTTTATTTACAATTCATTCATGTAATTGATACGTTTTATTTTTATGAATTTATATTTTTTTATAACGTTTCACACTCATAGCCCCACAGTAAGGTAGATACCCTGTGTCGTGGGTGCCATGGACACACACAAAGACAGAAACTCAAAGACTCAGACCGAGAACAGAAATTTTAAAGTCATCATTCGGATCGGATCGGAGGGTCCCGGGTTCGATTCCCGACGAAGCAGAAATTTGAATGATGAGTTTAATTTTCTGTTCTCGGTCTGGGTGTTTGTAATTCTGTCTTTGTGTGTGTCCATGGCACCCACAGGGTTTTACTACCCTACTGTGAGGATATGAGTGCGATACGTTATTGCCTAATACCAGGCAATTCATTTAATGCAATCGACTGTGAACCATGCCCAGTAACATCACATCAATACGCGTTAGAATCCCGCGTCGCTCGCACATGATTTATTACTATTGGAAGCAACTTGCTGAACTATCTCCACATAGCAGGCCCATTCACTCTCTATCTCAGATAAATCATGTATTCGGAACGACTCATCGGTATTAACTTCAATTTTGTTATAAATGGCTCTACAATCCTTTTAGCGTCCTACTGCTGGGGTCGGGTCTTTTACTATTAAGGAGGCCTGGAGTAAACTCCACCACGCTGCTCCAATATGAATTGGTGGAGATGCGAGTTAATGGCTAACCCGCTGTCGAATCTTTTCAAACCGCTCATAACGCCTCCGATTTAACGACTGTTATCTATCGACAACAACCGGGACTGACGACTTAGCGTACCCTCCGAAGCACATAAAAACGCATGATTCTTTTGCCAAACTAGTGGTCACCTATCTCACACTCGACAGCGCTCGTTTCGTTTAGCTGTGATCTACACTTGTGATCTACGCCCGAAGCGCGGGATTTTTATGAATACAAAGTATTTTTCAAGATTTCTAGGAAATGGATAAACAAAAATTATTTATGTTTTTGTATTTCTACTGTTTGCGTCTGAAAAATAAAATTATTAGTCCATTTATTCATAGGACACGACACAGAGAAAATTTTTTTTTTCATTCAGAATTTAACAAACCAGTTGTACCGTGAACGGCGTAGACAAAAGCCGCTGAATATTATCTCAATCTTCATTTAACTTTCGTAAATTAATTTTCATTTGATCATTTCATCAAGAAGTTATAATTAAAGGAGCCTCGCAATCGTCGTTCACAAACGGAATATTGGCAAATCAATTAAAAGTGGGATTGGTTAGGCGCCGCGCCGCAGTCATTCATCAGTATTGAGAATTATCAGCGGTGCGCAGCCAATTCGCTCGTATTTTGATAAACTAAGCTGAATATCGTGTTTTTAAAATGTCCTATTTATAAGTAGATATTACTCTATCAAACGAAGTGCGCATTGCACGGCTACTATCGTAGAAAGCAAAAGTTTTTGCAACTTTCCGGTCACTTTACAAACCTCAGATATTTCTGACAAAAGGGTACTTTTTATCGCTTCTTCATCTTCCGATAACTGTACAGGCATTTTATTAAATAAACATGAGAAGGTAGAAATCATAACGAAGAGGACTACTTGTTTCCATGTCGTACTACCATCGAGAGTCCCGGGTTCGATTGTCGAAGAAGCAGCTTGAGGCAGCTTAAGGCAGCAGTTTATCAGCAGCTACTCTGCAGATATTAAGTTTTTTCTTGAAAAACATTATTTACATGTAATTTCATCTACATCAACTATTTGTTAACTTTTAGGCGTCTGCTTAGAAAAAAAAAATTAAAAGAGAATTTTACCTCGCTATTTGAAATTATTTTGTCATAGAGGAATGGATATTTCTTTGAGGCTTTTCTGTATGTCTCGCGGTCCCAAAACGAAGTTACGTGGCACCTACCTGAGGGTTGAATTTTTATTCGCCCTCTTAGTATTCAGCGGCGGTAGCGCATAATTTGCCCCGAGGATATATCCACAAGGGGTAGGCAAGTGGCACCCCCGACTGACAACAGGCACCCAAACTGTTTCTGTGTCGGAAGTTTATTTAAAAACCTATAGGTAGTGAGCAAACGGAGCCACGTGCGCAAAGCTGGTGTTATGTAAATATTCCATCTACATTTTTGTGTACAAGCTGTATATTTTTCTATAGTGACGTCGCATACTCATAGGTTTTGAAGGCGTGTTGTCTATGAATCCTTTATTAAGAGTTATCAATGTTAATACTTAAATAATACCTAACTTATAATAAGGCCTGTTAGGCATACACTACAACTCCGGGGGCATTAATTTTTTTTTTTAAATTATGTATTTTTTGTTACTAAAATTGTAAAGATACGTACAGGCTATTGCTGAAAATCAAAGAGCTAAAAACAGGTAGGTGTAATACCACAACTCCTTATCAATAAATAGTCATAAACACCAAGAAATAAAACTAAAATTTAAACGCAACATTCAAATTTTTGGCTCATTGGGAATCGAACCCAGAACGCTTCGAACGGCACTCCTTCAAGGTAACCACTGTGCCATACGTGTCATCAAAGCTTAGCATTTTATTAAGGCAGCAAAATTTTAGATATAATAAATTCTGTACAAGATAAATTTAACTTGCAGCATTAGCCCCCTCGGCTTCGACATAACGACTACATGGCAAATGCGATTTTTCACGGCTGCCCGCCGTACTGCTACAATTTATGATACGGGGAAAGATTTCTCAACATCCCTTAGCAAAATTTATATAAATGGCCTAAGCTTACGATAAATAGCTATATCCCCTCAAAGTATAATAACGAATCAAATCGACGGGTAGAAATGTCACTAAAATATAAATGTGGAGTTTAACCGAGTGGAAATAACTTTTAAAAATGTTTAAGCCTGCTGAACATTTTGATCATTTATTTAGTACTAGTTGTGCCCGCGACGTCGTCCGCGTAGATAAAGACTTGTACAAAAGGCTTGATTAGGCTTGGATTATTTGTTCCTCTTCCTCCTTAGTCGTTCACTCTTGACAGAGTGGTCGTGGCTGATGAGGTTGCAATTTCGTTCGTGACCGCTTGCCCTCCACTGTCCCTTGGATTATTGTTACCTTTTATGAAATTACATATGATACAAAAGTTCATATTATTATGTTGAGTAGATACATTATTCCTGAGTCCTTACAATTCTTACTGTACTCCTCTTATAATATCGACTTTTCAGTCGTTATCATCAGTTTCTCTTTACAAATTAAACGTATTATAATAGCCTGTTTTTAAAGTGTTTAGATCGGACTGCTGTGCCCGCGGAAAGAATCATTATAATTAAATAATTTGTACTGCAAATAATGCATAGATTCATTATCATTATGTAACTTAAATATATTGCAGAAAGGTGGTGAAATGTCTACGCTATGTCAGACGTGGTTAGTAGTTGGGAGTCAAATACTTGGTTGCTTACACGTTGGTTGCAATTGTCGTTAACATACTGTCGTTCATACTTAATGGAGGTCTTTTGAGCGATTTAAAACTTGCGACAGCAGTTAGGCCACTAACAATGAAGACGTCATCAACCTGAATTGGAGCAGCGTGAGAGGATCAGGCCCTACGCGATTAAGAGTCAATTGGTCCTATTAACAACCCTTCACACAGCATCAGAAATAAATATATCGATTACTAATATTATTCTGGGCGTGACCATCATGCCGTGCTGCTGCCGTGACGCTTTAGCATATTAGTGTAACACCAGTGCCAGTACTGCGTATGTATGTAATAGCTCTTATTAAATTAACCACTGAAAACGTCTGCTCATTTCAATAAAAAAATTATTAGACCCTCGGCAATTGCTTATTCTTTTATTCGAAATCACTTTTTTTATAAATAAACCGAACAAAGAGGCAGAAAGGCCGCGTGGTTAAGCGATCACTGTCGCCTATGGAAACGGGCAACCCCAGCGGAGCCACCCGAGCACTGCCCGGCTTTCAAGAAGAGCTTTCTTTACAGCTTTCTTGAAGAACCCTATGTCAAAGTCCATTGGAAATGCCTCAGCTGGAAGGTTGTCCCATAACTTACACATCCGTTCAAACATCAAAAGGAGCGTGCAAAGCGGCCTGTGGAACTTTAACCTTCGACTGGTGGTGTAATCATGATATGGTGACGTAGCTATCATTTTGAAAAGATCACTTAGCATAGTAAAGTCGGTAGAACACTTTGATTTTTTTTACGTTTCACACTGATAGCCCCAGAGTAGGGTAAATATACACTGTGTAATGGGTACCATGAGACACACAGAGACAGAAATACAAACACTTAAACCGAGAACAGAAAATTAAACTCATCATTCAAATTTCTGCTTCGCCGGGAATCAAACTCGAGACCCTTCGATTGGCAGTCCGGCATGGTAACCATTGCGCCACGCGAGTCCAGGCGCGGTCGCAGCCTTCAATTTTGGGCAATGGTCGCCAAGAAATTTTGGTAGGGGGTCACTAAGAAATTTGGGGAAAGAGGTGTCTCAAATTGGCTTGTTTCGCCTTCCATCTACGCATGAGTGAGGGATTTTGGGAGGGGTCATGTCCCCTGTGACCTCCCCATAATATGTGGATGTAACCACCCCGCCGCGCCTCCTTAATGCTCTACCACAATGAGTACAATATCAGCGCCAGTTCCAAAGCTCTCTAAGTTGTTAATTTTTTTTATTAGATATTTTATTAAGTAAATATACTCGTAATTAATTTTATTATTTGAAATAATCTCCACCAATCCACTTTGTAATAGCGTTATTGGGTAAAATAATGATTATGTAGTTCACCACCTGTAAATCTACCTGTAAAAAGCAATTAAATGTGAATAAATGAATAACAACGACATCTATCGTATAGCGTTTAAACTAAATTGTCGATATAGCGAATTTGCAACAGATCACTAAATATTTCTGAATATGAACATAGATGTCGGCAGTAGCCTCGTTTTGTTAAGGTTTTGTACATTTTGTATTGATGATTTCTTTGAATATGTGGTAATATGTATGGTTTTTTTAAATATTTAGAGATGAAATCTAGCATAAGTGATTGAAAACTTGCTATCAGAATATTAAGAGATGTTAGTAATTATCGAAACTTGTGGTGTGACCGCTCGCATTAACTTTATTCTCTTACAAAAGTTACACACTTAAATTTATTCTTCCGTTGCTTTAATAAAGATTCCTTTGTAAGAATTTCTTTAATAGTTACAATATGCATATTAACCCGCATTGGAGCAGCGTGGTTAAGTAATCTCCAGGCCTCCCCAATAATGGGAAGCCCAGGAGAGGAGCGAGACGTTAAAAGGATGCAGCTATTTAGCTTGTATCGGTAATGGTCGCTTCAGTCATAGCCTGTTCACGATTCTCAGCTCCAAGAAGAAGCTGAGCAATCGACCTCTTCTATAGGGCTCAGGAGTCTTCTGTAAGACTCGGTGGCAGGGCTCGCGGTGCGCTTTATACCTGTAGGGGCTGTAGGCTAGCCGTTCTCGGCCAACGAAGCATTACCCTGATCACACAGATCTCTATTTAATATGGTCGACGATATTGATAAAAGTTCATCTTACGTTTGACCTCCCTATATCTTCGGAACCACAAATTATTTTATAATTTTGATTTCATTGTAAAGTATTAATTATGGTTTTTTAAACAGCTTTTAACAAAACTTTCATCTAAATCTACCAAAGCGCGTTTCAATTTTATGCCGCGTATTGTTTAAATGGACATAACTTTGTTTATGGACCGATTGATGTGAAATACACACTTAATGTTACGATAATTCATTCTACAATACATTAGTAAAACAGCATTCAAAGAAGGGAAAAGAATTTGGGAATAAAATTAAGGTTAATTATTTTACCCTTCACTTTCCAGCTTTTGAATCCTTTTTATTTGCTACCAAGGGATGATTTTTGAAAAAAGGTTACATAGGTGTCTTATTATTTTCAATACTTTTCCCAAAAAGATTCTATAAATCAAGTCTCAACAATCAATTTTTAAAGAATTTCGAAAAAAATTGACACTTAAAGGGTGAATTTTGGAAAATGCTCAAATACGTAATTCTTTATTTTACTATGCATTTAAATGCATTAGCACCGGAGTGCTGATTCATTGCGCAGAGTCAGCGTGCAGGCGTTCATCCATTTCATCCTTGAAATTGACGTTACTTTTTTGTTTGTGAACCGATTTAAATAAAACAAACCCTAAATGTTAATCCAAAAAAATACCAATACATCAGTGAAAACCGCATCCTTCTACGTTAAGCCGTTCCTGATATTAGCGCGCACAAACGAACAGATAAACAGACAAACAGATAAACAGACAAACAGACAATAATTCTAAAAATCATTGTTTTGGGTTCTATTACGCTAATAAATAGCCCTAGTGGCAGTTTTTTTCAAATATCTTCAATGCACAGAAACCGACTTATTACAGATTTATTATATGTATAGATTTAATCTTAATATATATAAATTACGTGTCACGTTGTTTGTCCGCGATGGACTCCTAAACTACTTAACCGATTTTAATAAACTTTGCACATCGTGTGCAGTTTGATCCAACTTGAAAGATAGGATAGCTTACATCCCAATTATTTTTTCTTTTTTTATGTCCCACTGCTGGGCACAGGTCTCCTCTCACAATTGAGAAGGATTTAGGCCATAGTCCACCACGCTGGCCAAGTGCGGATTGGTGGACACATCCCAATTTATAGTCACAATATTATTTTATTTCTGATACTTTAAGGCAGGACATCGTCTGCCCGGTTCACTAGATAATTATATCTTTTTCTTAACAATGGCATTTTTTAAGAAAAAAAAGTAACAGTTCTCGTTACTTTTCTATTGTATCTTTATTTAAGTTTAAAGCATCCCGCACTATTAAATTCAGTTTATGCTCGCAGCAACCAAAGTGACCCCAATTTAAAATCGAACTTGCCCTTAACACTTAACATTTTATCATTATCGGAAACGAAAATGTAAGGACTTCGATTTAATGTTGATTCACTGTAGGTATAGGTACTTGTAAAGTCCCTGTAGTTTCAGGATTAAGAATAGAGCTATGGTATCCCCTGCCTGATCGTAAGAGGTGACTAAAAGGGAGCTTCCGGGGCTGCGGGCGGTGAGAGTGGGAGCTCGACCCGTCCAGCCAGCAGCCCCGGGAAGGATGGCGGTGTGCGCGTGGCCGCATGCCGCCGTAGCATCGGAAGGTGCAGGAGAGCACATCTGCTCTCCAAAAGATGGGCCCGTTCCAGGGCGTCGCGTATGGAGGACACCGGTGCGTTCCACGGGAGATCCCGGAGTCCTCCCCAAACGCAGAGGAAGGCCACCGAGGGGGTTTTAGTGAGGTTCAAATCCCACATAACCCGGTGTCCTCTCCCAAGGTGCTGGGTACCTTTTGAAGGTTTCACCCCCGATACTAAAAAAAAGGTATACTTGTAAACAATTGAAATAGGTAACTAAATAGCACGTTTATAAAAATTAACGGTAATTATCTTTCTATTTTAATATAAAGATCAAGAAAGTCCATGGAGCTATTTTATCTGAACAGCAGCCAAATTAAAGGTAATCAATATATTATTATTCTTAGGAATGCCCTACGTTACATTCAAAATATAGACCTATGCGACCTTACGCATGCACCTGAATGAAAATTTACTTATAATAAACTTTTTGCATTACATAAT
Organism: Pyrgus malvae; assembly: GCA_911387765.1. NCBI lineage: Eukaryota > Metazoa > Arthropoda > Insecta > Lepidoptera > Hesperiidae > Pyrgus > Pyrgus malvae. The sequence continues at coordinate 25,740,474 of OU426950.1, read as the reverse complement.
CTAGTTCCTAGAGAACACAATGTGTTTATAATGCAAGTGACGGCTCTAAAAGTGTATTTTTGACGGATAGCCCGAATTGAAATCTAATTAAACACAGTCCGTATAAAGAGCCAACACAATAACTGTTGAGAGCCAACAGAGCTCAGAGAACTGAAACAATCTGAACCGCAGTAACCAATGCTCAAACACACGGAGGTCATTACGTAGTACATGTAGTGCATGTACAGATAATGTGTATTTAACATTAGTGGAGCCAAGCGCTGTCGCAAGCCCTCATCATATCATTTGGGGCATGGTTGTGACTACGCCGATAAATATCAAGGCAACTCCGACATTAGGCGTTATTTACGGTGATATATTCTACGCTATCTCAAGAGTAAGGTATTATTTTTTGAAAATAACAGTCCGCCATATTTACCTCAGTAAGGTAAGCAAATATTATTTAAAGAAATAAATTGTCGACTTAAATCTAAATAACTAATTTATTTATTAAGTTTACGAACCATGTTATTTATTTATTTATCCTAAAAAACCGGCGGAAAAATCCTCCCAGATTTTAGTTTCGTAATCCCGTAAATAAATATAAATTAATAATTGTAGGAGCAGCGATGGCCGAGTGGTAAAAAACCGTGGTCTTCGACGCGACCGATCCCAGGTTCATCCTTGGCAAAGAAACATGACAAAGACAGAAGACACACCTCTGACAAAGAAATTTGTAATGTGCGAATTTATCGCTGCTCCACGGTGATGGAAAATATAGTGATATTTCATTGATTACGATGTTCTCCATCGCCGTGTATGCCTGAAATTCATAATTTCTCGAAAGCATGACGTCCACCAATCCGCACTTGGCCAGCGTGGTGGACTATGGCCTAAATCCCTCTCAATTGTGTGAGAAGGAGACCTGTCCCCAGCAGTGGGATATAAAAAAAAGGTTGAAAAAAATTGTAAAGTTGTAACTGTAACTATATCTTTAATTGCTTAAGAGTACTCGTACCCTGCGCTAAGAGAGTTCATTACAATATTAACAGCGCTAAAAGAAATCATTAATACAATAAATTGACGATAAATAAGAGTAGCGACCAGCGCTACGATGGATTCTGATAAAATGTCGTTCATTTACATTAGAAGTCAACGCTTTTGTCGCGTCGACTTTCACTTGTCTTCATCTCCTAAGATAAAGACATACAAATTCAATCATTCTTTTGTTATTTTTTTCTTGTTTACCAAAACGTAGGCATGATCTGTCTTTGCTTTGCCTTTTATTACGGTCTCATTGAATCTAGGTTTGCAGGCTGTGCATCAAATGTATCTGAGTATTACTGAACTGTACGGAATTTCCAAGCCTAAATAATCCGCGCTGCGTCAGTTTATGTGCACCATAATGATTTAGGGCCCAGTTCAATGACTATCGGGTATCAAAGCCTGATTTTCCAGGATGAATAGCGAGAGTAATGCGGGTATTTTGCTTTAGATCCCCAGCTTTTCAGACAGCCACTTTTGTCACTTTTCACCAATAATTAATAATACTTGCTACAAATGTAGAAACAAGGCACCGATGTGGAAATGAATTTAAATTCTAATTATCTGGCTGCAGCCTGTGGACATCTACACAGAACCTCAAGCAAGATGCTTATGCAGATGCGTTGCTACTCCGAAAGCTAATGTTAGTCTGGCGCCATGTGATGCCCGCCCTACACGTAACGAGAAATCGATGTAATTTCCCTGTACTATACTGTAGATCTGTTTGTGCAGATTTATCGCAAGTATGTTAAGTCGTTGCAATTAATCGTTCGTCGGCGGCAGTAGCAAATTAGATAAATCGTTCTCGATTGCGTTTGCACAGTTTATCATTACGTGTAACAACCACCTAACAATTTACGATTAAGGTATACACGACACATGGTATCATACGGTGAGGTTAATATGATGACCTGCGTGGCGTTATGGTTACCATGCCGGACTGCCAATCTAAGGGTCCCGGGTTCGATTCCCAGCGAAACAGAAATTTGAATGATAAGTTTAAATATCTGTTCTCGGTCTCGGCGTTTGTGTTTCTGTCTTTGTGTGTGTCCATGGTACCCACGACAGATGGTATATCTACCTTAATGTGGGGGCTATGAGTATGAAGCATTATTTTTTTTTATTAATATCCTCCCTCCCTCCCTAATGGGAGGACTTTCTTTTTACAAGCTTTTTTAGTTTCAATATTTACTTCAGAGTCAGAATTGTGTAACGTTGATTTAACATTTTAAAGGAAAAACAAATAGAACTTTTACTGTTGGCTGTGCATGTCAATCTTCTATAACGCCATGAAAAAGTCGTAAATGCACCGATTCGCCAGTTCGAGTAAAATTTCTTGCTCGAGTGCCCACGCGGTGGAGCGGCACATGCAGAATTTTACGATTCTTACTACTTTGTCGTTTGATATCCTTTCTACTATATTGCAGTCGTATTCAGTCAATTCTTTTTATGTTTTATTGAATACTAAAATGATGTGCTTGAATAATAAAAATAATAATAATTTTTATTGCAACAAGTATAAGTATATAAGTTTACAAGATGATACAAAAATTACATATAGCATTCGAACTCTATTCTAGGCCTATGGTTTTATTTTTGAACTAACCTTTCGCTCGTGACTTCGTATATTGGTTATCGGTAGGATATTGAAAAACCTCATGCCACCAAATAGACCGATAAATCGCCTGATGCGCAGCTTGACCATGAGCGTTCTTTTTATATTACGCGAGCTATGCTTGGCTTGATACAGCTTGCAATGTCAACAGTCTTAAAACTAATCATACAATGTCAATTAAATTAAATTATAATTAAATTCCAATCATTGTTTTTTACAAATTGGTCTAAAACAAAATTAAATAATTTATAAAATATGCGTTTTTGTTCAAAAATATGTATTTTGCAGGATACTGTTAGGTAGAGCAATCGTTGCAAATTGTTTTTCAACAACTTTACTAAAAAATCTGATTAAGAAATGAAATTTTTTGCCATAAGAAATACAAACAGCCGAACACAGTACCTTCTTTTTAAAGTCGATAAAAATAAACAAAAATTGTGCTTTAGATTATTTAATAGTCTTAAGATGAAATCTGAGATTATTTGATTTTTTTTATTATTATATTGATCATACCCAGTCCTTTAAACCGCATAACCTCGCGTTAGTCAAGATTAGACCAGAAACCAAAATATATCTTAAAATGAATGTATAGAAAAAAATGCATAGGGACACCCTAATGTCCTAGCTGCAAACCTTTTTGCGTCCCACTGCTGGGCACGGGTCTCTCCCCAATATGGGAGAGGCCTAGAGGCCTTCCTTCACCACGCTGCTGCAATAAGTGAATGGGTTCCTGGAGTCTAATGTCCTAGAAGTATGAAATATAATACATATTCTCATATGTGACCTGTATACATAAAAATACATACTTTTATAAGAGCAGTGGAGTCCATTCAAGAGTACGACCAAAAACATCGTGATAACATAAAGTTAGGTAAAATAACTTTGCGAGTAACCGTCGTAGAGTCAATAACCCTGATGATGCTCTGTTTTGGAGCGAAACACGTGTTGATGGTGGTACGTATATTGGTCTATATTTTTTATTGTTACACGTGCATGTGTCCTATGCGGGAGGGAGGGAGGTGCTATTGCATGAAAAACGTATACACCATCATACGTTCTGATTGTTGCAAAGAAGTTTTTACCTAACTTTATAACAATGGAGCTCCTCAAAGTAACGCCTGATTCTACTAATTTTAACGTGATAGCAGTTTTTTACTACCTATAAGTATTTCATATTATTATTAACAATAACTATAATTCCAGATTTATATCAGTTTTAGCTGCAAGTTTACCAGAATATCTAACAGATTCATTAAGTATTAAAACTGCAATATGCCTTCCTCCACTATTCCTGAATTTCGCAATAAGGCGAGGCGCGCTGTCTTGAAACTTCAAACTTCGTCTTCTGTCTGCAGGTAATTAATTCTCGAGCATTGTGACGATTACTTGAAAGTAAGGACTCACTTTTGCGCAAAATTATATTACCTAAGTGTAGAATATGTTAAAAAATAACGGTTCACACTCATAGCCCCAGAGTAAGGTAGATATACCCTGTGTCGCGGTTACCATGGACAAGCACAAACACAGAAACACAAACACCCAGACCGAGAACAGAAATTATAAATTCATCGTTCAAATTTCTGCTTCGCCGGGAATCGAACCCGGGACCATCCGATTGGCAGTCCGGCATGGTGACCATTGCACCACACGGGTCGTCAATATGTTGTTTTTACAATTGACTTAGGTATATATATCAGCTATAGTTACAGATAAGCATTTAAGCCAAAGGGTTTTAAAAGACGGAATATTTTTTAGAACAACAACGCCTTTAGAATGATCGTCAGTGTCGGCGACCAAGAAAAACATATGTGAGAATTGAGAATAACGTATGAACATTCCATATTAAAAGTTGCAAGGGCCGCTGAACGAAACGGCATCATCTATTCCCGTTTCACTTACACAGAAGAAGACAAAGACGGCAACGTCTATCCCCGTCTCACGCGCGGCGTCTAAAACGAGATGCAACGAGTGTTCCTGCTTCGCTCACACAGGGCGGTGTGACGAGTAGAATCGAGATTGGAATGCGGAAAATTTACGAAATTAGTATGGAAAATTAGATATCTAGATTTTCATGATTTTTCTTTATAATATGGTTAAGGATGATTAGTTATGTAGGATAACACAATTTTTATAAAGAAATTTGTATAGGTTACGTAGATATTTAAGGTTGAAGTTTTTTCTGTACTTAGGTAGTTTTTTGTTAATAAGATCGTATTTTTATATGTTTTTGGATGTTTTTAGGATTAATACGATAGGAAATAAGTTTGTCTACATGGATACATAGTTTTTATGAATATATTTTGTGAATTAGCTTAGTTATTTAGGTCATAAGGTTAGCAATTGGCGAAATTTGTTGGACTTTGTGTATATTTTCTTAAATAACTCTTTATGTATTTTACCTATGAAAATGGAACTTATATAGTCTAATAGGATAGTTTACGAGGAACAAAACTATGTATGATACATATGTATAAGTGAATAAGATCAATAAAAAGAACCCGAAAAACAGCCTTCACCGAAGCAAAAATTGTATCGAAATAAGGCCGCGATCGGGCTATTGCACGCGGCTGTCTTTCTCGTATTGCTTGGGGAGTACTTAAGCAAATTGGGGCCAAGGCAAAGCATTCATTCATTCATTGGATTCATTGCGTTCTACGTTGCGTTCGGTACCAGTATAACCAAACTTCCCACGTGTTACCACTCGCGCTGAGTTCCGACGGTAGGGCAGGGTGCTTACACCCCAACTGTCGCATCTCCTCGCCCCTTTTATTATAAAAGGGGCTGGAGATCGGCCTGCCGGCACACACCTCTGAAGCAAAGTCGAGGGTAATGCTTATAAACTTTTTACGACCTATCCAACATGGAGCGCAGAGGAAGACGACCGGGACGTCCACCAAGGAGGGGAGCCGGTGCTCGCCGCGTCGTGCAGAGGAATATCTTCACTGGTGAGATCATTCCGCTTTCGCCGGCGCTTGACGAGCAGCTGAACCCCTCTTTTCAAAGGGCTCCTAGGGAGTCTGCTGCTGTCCCGTCAATTAGCGGGATAGGTAGGGATACTACCAAGAATACTACCGAAGAAACTGAGGAGACGAGACGGAGGCCTTCGAAGATTCCAAGGCGGGCGTCCATGACACCCCCTTCCGAGGAGGGACCGTCTAAGATCATGGCGGTGAGCCGAACACCAGGCACATCTACGTCCTCCTCGGAATACGAAGACTCGCGCTCAGCACCGAGCGAGGAGGGTGAACCTGGCGACGGGGTTGCCGATGCTGCTGTAGAGTCCCCTCCCAAGCCCCCATCCCTATCCGCGTCTCCTCCATTGTCCCCGCGATCCCGGGCGGGTACCCCACCGCAGTCTAGCCTCGACTCTACGTCGTACGCTGACATAGCGGCGGCGTCGACGCCGGGGCCGGCCAGAGGTGCGGTTACCCCCCCGAGGACAACCACCCCCACCCCCCACACCCCTCCGCCGTCTAGTTTCGCCGGAGCTACTACCGACGACGCCGACCAACGTTCGCCGTCCTACGCCGCGGCCCTTGTAGCGCCGCCGCCTACTACCGCATCGACTGCTGCCCCTACCGCTCCAGCGATCAGCCAGCAGTCACAACACCCTGTCGTGCAAGGCAGGTCGCAGGTCTCGACTGCGGCGGCCGGGAAGGCGTACCCGCCCTTGGTGGTGGAGGTGCTGCCTAACTGGCATGAGCACTTTGCGACGCTGCGCGGCTTATTGGGACATGCACCCAACGCAAAACCGTTTGGAAAGGGAGTCCGCTTCCTGCCCCAGTCGGCGGAGGAGTACCGGAAAGTCCAGCGGTACCTCGTCGACCTAACCGGCAAGGTACCGGGATTATCTTGGTACTGTTATACCCCCCAGGACGACCGCCCGACGAAAGTCTGTGTAAAAGGTCTGCCTGGGGACACAGAACCGGGATTAATCACCGAAGCGCTAAAGCGCCTGGACTTCCCGGTACGCTTCACGACACTGATCCCACCCAAAAAGGGCTGTCCGTACGTGACTTTCTACGTGCAGCTGGATCGGATGGCGGAGAGTGAGCTCGCTCGCCTTTATAGCGTGAACGAGCTCCTCTATATGCCGGGAGTAACGGTGGAAGCGTGGAGGGGTCGTATAGGCCCGCCGCAATGCCACCGCTGCCAGGCAGTCGGCCATTCATCGTCGAACTGCCACCGGCCCGCCAGATGTCTCAGATGCGCGGGAGAGCATCTCGTGCGTGACTGCCCCCGGCCCAAGGATGCCACTCCCGTGTGTGCAAACTGTCGGGGGGCACACGCTTCTAATGATAGGAGGTGCTCGTACCTCCGACGGATGGCGCGCGTGAGAGGCATCGTTTTGCCCCCACCCCGTCCACCCAGACCAGCGGCTCCTGCTCCCGTTCCCGGTCGAGCATCGCCCGCAACCGCATTAGCTCCAGCAGCGCCTCCCGCACCACAAGGTACACTTCACAGGGTGGTGGAGGAGTACGCGCCCACCCCGGGCGCCTCATTGATGGCGCCGGCAAACCCGCCCGCTGCCGCTCGTAGCACGAGGACGAGCAGGAGCAGCCGTAGGCGGGCTAACCGGGCCCAGCGGAAGCAACAGAAGCAGGCCGCGCAGGCGCCTCGAGCGACCGCTGGGGAGCCAGAACAACAGGCACCGCTACGCCAAGCATTGGCCATCGCCCCGCCAGCCACCCCTGTGACGGCTGCGCCTCCGGCCCGCCCTCCTGTCGCCGCAGCGGCGGGTCCCATTACGCGAAAGCGTAAAGGTAGGAGGGGCAAGCGACCGCAAAGGGAGGGAGAAGCCCAGGTTGTACAACCAGCGCCGGTTCCCACCCAACCACCTACCCCTCGTCCCCGGACCTCCATTACACCCACCCCCGTCCCGCGCCCGTTACGAGCACTGGGTTTCGACGCGTCAGCCGAGGAACTTATAGCCGCAATAGCGACTATAAGTGAGGCGATAGCGCGTCACCCGGAGCTTGTGCGTTGCATCCGGGATGTCATGACCGACGTCCTCGGGCTTCAATATGGCGGTCAATCTTAGGCTGCTGTATTGGAACCCGGGTGGCGTCGCGAAACACACCCAGGGGCTTAGGGGTCTCCTCCAAGAGCAAGACATTCATGTCCTGCTACTGGGGGAGACCAAACTGAAACCTAGCCAGGGCTTTAACCTCCCGAACTACTTCGTGTACCGTCGGGACGAGACGTCGGCCGCCGGCATCGCTTACCGCGGTACGGCTGTCGCGGTCCGTCGCGACGTTGTGCACCAAGTACTACCAAACCCGCCGTTCTCACATACTCGCTCCACTGGGGTAGTTGTGAGCGTGGCGGGCAAGGACTTGCGGTTGTTTGCGGCTTACCGCCCGCCGGGTCCTAACTTCTGCCCCCGGGACATCAAGAACATCTTGGACGGTGCGATTCCGACTCTACTGGCGGGTGACCTGAACGCTAAGCATAAAGCCTGGGGTTCTAGGGTCATCAATCAGGTGGGTCGGAAACTCTTGCAGGATGCCGAGGAGAATAATTACGTGGTGCTGGGGCCTGAGACGCCCACGCACATTCCCTCAGACGCAGCCCACCGTCCTGATGTCCTGGACATAGTGCTCCACAAGGACCTGCCGTGCCCGGTCCACGTGGAGGTACTGTACGAGCTTGACTCGCAACACCTCCCCATTTTGGTCACGCTTGGCCTAGGGGCGGAGGGAGTTGCCTTTCCCAGGACGCGCCGTAGGACGGACTGGGGAGACTTCCAGGCCAGATTGGCCAATTTTAATCTTACAGGGCCACTAGGCACACCCGCCGAGGTGGAGGCCGCCTCCTGGGACTTTGAGACTTCGGTCAAGGGGGCTCTGGAGGAGGCAACCACCGAGGTGCCATATGTAGACTCCCGAGAGCCTCTCCCAGCCCGTCTGCAAAAGATGAAGGAGGAGAAGCGCCGCCTGAGGAAGCTACTCCCGCTGCCCCCGGGTCAAGCGAGACCTAAACGCCATCACCGAGAAGCTGCATGGTGAGATGAGTGTGCACCGTGGAGTCAGCTGGGAGATGCGAATCGACCGAGCTGGCGAAAACGAGACGTCGCTACACCATCTCAACAGGCAGCTCACTCGCGCCAAGGTGCCGGCTTACCCTCTGGTAGGAGCCGACGGTAAGCGGCACTTTTCGGCGTCAGACCGCGCGGAGATCCTTGCGGGGCACTTGGAGGAGCAGTTCTCACCCAATCCCGCGGCCGCTGCCGTCCGCGAACATCACGAGCGTGTGGAAAACCGCGTACACGAGTTCCTGAGTAGTCCGACACCGTCACTCGAAGGGATCGAGTTTGTCTCTCCCACTGAGACGCGGAAGGTCGCCCAGCGTCTGAATAAACGCAAGGCGCCAGGCTACGACGGGATTTCTAATGCGGCATTGGCAATGCTGCCCAATAGAGCAATGGTCGGTCTGACTAAACTCTACAACGGCATCCTTCGCACCGGCCACTTTCCGACCACCTGGAAAACGGGTAAGGTAATTGTTCTCCCGAAGCCGGGGAAAGATCCCCAGTACCCGGCTAGCTACCGTCCCATCACACTGCTGCCGACCGCAGCGAAGCTGTTCGAGAGGCTAGTGTTGGCCCGAATGCGCCCATCGCTTAGTATAAGAGATGAGCAATTCGGGTTCCGCGCCGGCCACTCGACGACGCTACAGCTTACACGGGTGCTACATCACTTGGCAGATGAGCTTAATTACGGGCGGCACACGGTGGGCGTTTTTCTCGACATGGAGAAGGCGTTCGACCGTGTGTGGCACCCAGGGCTCATCTACAAGCTGCTAGACACACCCGTGCATGCGATGCTGGTCAGGCTGGTGGCAGCGTTCCTGGAGGGGCGGGAGTTCTTTGTTTCGGTCGAGAATAGTTACTCGTCCCGTCGCCCTATGTGCGCAGGGGTGCCACAGGGCAGCTGCCTATCGCCGTGTTTGTACGCGGTCTACACAGACGACATTCCCACTCTAAAAGATAATCTTTTGGAAGGGGAACGTGACGTCACGCTCGCGTTGTACGCGGACGACAGTGCATTCTTCGCATCATCGCGTCGAGTGGAGCTAGCTTGCGCCAGGATGCAGCGCCTGCTCGACTTACTACCGGAGTGGCTGGACAAGTGGAGGTTGACGGTTAATGTCGGTAAGACGGTCGCCACACTTTTCAGCCGCAAACGCACCATGCCGCCGCCGCTGCGTCTCCGTGATCGAGATGTGGCTTGGCAACCTACAGTTAGGTACCTTGGATGTCACATCGATCGCTCGCTGCGGATGCAGCCCCAGGTGGACCATGTCGTTCACCAGGCGCGCGCCGCGCGGGCGATTCTCCGACCGGTGTTGACATCCCGGCTACCGACTAACACTAAACTAAGGGTCTATAAGACTTACATCCGATCCCGGCTGACATACGCGGCCCCTGCATGGTATGCGTTGGTGTCACAGTCGCAGCGTAAACGTCTCCAAGCGCAACAGAACATGGCCCTGCGAGCAATCGTAGGAGCCGGCTGGTACGTGCGGAACGATGTCCTGGCGCGTGACCTAAAAGTTCAGTCGGTAAGTGAGTTTGTGTCCCAGTTAGCGCGCCGCATGTTTGAGCGCGCGGACAACGGGCCACATTTCTCGCTGCGGGGCCTAGCGCCGCTTCATGCGCGCCCGCCCGAAGGAAGGCCCCTCCCGCGAGAAATCGTGGGAGAGGTCTCCCCCGACCACCAGGGGGCCGACTGAACTGCCTAACATTAAGGCAAGCTAGCTTGCCACAGGCCTCACACCCGCCTATAAAGCGGGTCCATCACCGGGGGACATTGCTTCCCCTCGAGACTGCCCGGGTAGGAGGAAGTACCTCGAGACCCGAATCCCGTTGCTGCGGCGGCCACGGCCGCGGCGTAACGACGACTACGCTTGCTTGGCAAAGCATTCCTCGGCGAGCTCAAAAGTAAGAAGAAAACAAGACTCTGAAGACTCTGAAGACTCAAGAAGACTAATAACAAGAAGATTAAAGAAGATTGAAGAATTTTGGAATATTTGAAGACTGAAGTTTGGAAGAAGACTTCAAGACCATACGAAGAGGCCTTGGCATAGGGAAATTAGGGTTCGGTTAGGGCTGGCTGGGTTCCTTATCAGGAACATAAGTGGTTTTATTCAAAGAACGTCACCCCCTCACCCCCCTCCTCTTCCCCGTGACAGACGACTGACGCAACTCCCCGACACCGACGTGGCACCTCGCAGGTTGGGTTACCGGCGTCGGGTTTAACATCTCACACCCGATTTACACCCGCCACTCCCCTTTTGGCCTCGCTGGTGGCTACTACGATCCCACCACGCGTACTCCTAGGGCGAGTAGCGCGAACATACATACCGTATAGACGCGCCGCCCCCACAGCTGGTCCTTCGAGCCGGATCATCGTGCCATCGTCATCGTCGGGTTACCGCCGCCATCATGCCTGTCACACGAAGTCAACGAGGCGTCTCTCCACCGGAGCAACCAACTGCGCCCCAGTCATCGGATGAAGCACCGGGGACACTGGACACTTCGGTCACATATGGGACCACGACGGAGAGCCCGCCAACATCAAGAGTCACCAGGAGCGAAGCCACGGTCCAGGAAGCAGCACCACCAGGGGTTCCTGCGGCACCACGGAAGACTCACTCCACGAAGTCCACCAAGCAACGGGAATGGGAACTGAAAGTGGAAATGGCGCGGAGGCGAATGGAAGAGTCCAAGGCTGCTGCAGAATACACCAGAGCACAGTACGAACTGCTTCGAGCGGAGAATGAAGATTCCGGATCCGAAGTTGAAGATCCCGAAGAATGGAACGCGAACGTCCGTTCATGGGTACATCATGCATCGGTGGAGGGGATGTCCGAGGAGGGGCATCAGAGGCAGGTGTCCGGGGAGGGGCACCGATTGGGGGCGTCCGGGGAGGAGCGAACCAGTCAGCCACCTGTCACCACTGCAGTTCCGGAACACCGCACCGAACCCGGGACCAAGGAGCTCGCCGAGGCAATCATGAAGGCCATCTCGATTGCACCGAGGAATTTACCGCAACCGAGTTATATACACGATCTGCCCGACTTCGACGGAAGAAATGAAGAATGGATTGCCTTCAGGACGGTATACGAAGACACCGCACCGCTTTTTACGGGAATTCAGAACATGGCGCGGCTGCGGCGGTCACTCAAGGGCACAGCGCGGGAAGCAGTGAAGAGCCTCCTATATTCAGAAAGCCCACCTGAAGAAGTTATGGAAACCCTCCGTCGAAGGTTTGGAAGACCCGAAGCCCTGATCCGGATGGAATTGGAAAAGGTGAAGAACCTACCCCGGATCCCGGATAAGCCGCGTGACATCTGCGTGTTTGCCAGTCAGGTGAACAACACCGTCGCGACAATAAGGGGGCTAAGAAAACCGGAATATCTGCACGCGCCGGAAATGGTAGCCAACATCGTGGAGAAGATGCCTCCGACGCTGCAGCATAGGTGGTACAGATTCGCCGCCAAGAAGAAAAACGAAGAACCTGATCTGGTGCTACTAACGAAGTTCCTCAATGAAGCAGCGGATGAATGTGGACCCTACGCGACGCCAGAGGCTATGCATCCAAGGCAGCCTCCCCGGCGTCAACTCACACACACCGCATCCGAACAATTGGAGGAAGAAAGGAAGACCTGCTGTCCACACTGCCAGTATGAACATCACCTCTACGAGTGCCGCAAGTTTCTACGATTGCCAACCAAGGAGAGATGGGAGGTCACGAAGAAATCGAAGATGTGCTTCAAGTGTCTCCAGGGGCGACACCGGAAGGAAACCTGCCGACGTCCTCCATGCAAGGTGTGCAAGAGGTGGCATCACTTCGTGCTTCATGAAGACCAGGGGGATTGCCCGAAGCCCGAAGCGAAGAAAGAAACTGCGGACAGGGAGATCGCCAACAACGTCAGGCTCCCGGTGAACACTACGAGGACAGCAAGGGCCTACTTGAAGATGGTTCCAGTCGAGTTGTATGGACCAAGGGGGGCTGCCAGGATCCTAGCACTACTGGACGAGGGGTCAACCGTCACGCTTCTGGACTCATCGGTCGCGAGACAACTAGGCCTCAAGGGACCCGTGGAGGCGCTCACCCTAGAAACTGTGGGAGGCAGGACCATCACCAAGGGAGATTCTATGAAGATCAACATGAAGATCAAGGGGTTGCACCAGACCAGGAAGAGGAACATCTCTGGGGTACGCACGATCGACGACATCAACCTGACACCCCAGATGATTGAAAAGGGAAGAATTGAAGAATGCGCTCATCTCAAGCCGATGGTGAACCAGTTGTATTATGAAGAGGAATCACCGAAGCTACTCATCGGTCAAGACAACTGGGAGCTCATCGTGTCCAGAGCAACACGCAAAGGGAAAAGAGGTCAACCCGTAGCATCACTGACTTACCTAGGGTGGGTGCTACATGGGTCCGATGGAGGAGCGTCGAGGCCTGTGAACTTCGTAACCTGCGCGCACGTTACTTCTAAGGAAGAGGAATTGGAAAAGGTCATCAAGGAACATTTCGCCGTAGAATCGTTGGGAATCCATCCACGCCGACCGACCACAGATATAGAAGAACGGGCTCTGGCAATTCTGGAAGAAACTACGAGGAAATTGGACAATGGGCGCTACGAAACCGGCTTATTATGGAAGAATAAGGATACGAAGATGCCGGATAATTACAAGCAAGCAGAAAATCGCCTGAAGAACATCGAGAAGAAGTTGGACAGGGACACGGCACTGAAGCAGGAATATGAAGATCAGATCAGGAATCTTCTCAACAGTGGCTACGCAGAAGAGGTCAAGCACGAGTCCACATCCGAGAAGAAATGGTACCTGCCTCACTTCGCCGTCACGCACCCTACCAAGAAGAAGATACGACTGGTGTTCGACGCTGCCGCGAAGTACCAGGGGAAGAGCCTCAATGATGAACTGTTGCCGGGACCAGATCTGTTGCAGTCACTGTTTGGAGTTTTACTGCGGTTCCGTCAGAGGCCAATCGCCGTGGTAGCTGACATCAAGGAAATGTTTCTTCAGGTGAAGATACGAGAAGAAGATCGGGACAGCCTTCGATTCTTATGGAGGGGAGGTCAACGCAGCGGGACGCCGAGGGAGTATAGGATGACATCAGTTATATTCGGCGCCGCCTGCTCTCCGAGCGCTGCTATCTTCGTCAAGAACAAGAACGCGTCGGAACACAAGGAAGAGTACCCGGAAGCGGCAAGGGCAATTGAGCGCAATCACTATATGGACGACTACCTTCACAGCTTCGGGACTCCAGAAGACGCAATCAAGATAGCAAGCCAGGTGGACCTCATACACAAGAAGGCTGGGTTCCAGTTAAGGGGTTGGGCATCGAACGATGAGGAAGTATTAAAGAAGCTCACTCCGGAGGGGAACAACATGGAAGTCGAACTGGGGACCAAAGAAGAAAAGACATTGGGACTAAGATGGTTCACAGGGGGCGACGAAATAGGATTCAGAACGAGTCTTCGCAACCTGCAGGAAGAGGTAGCCGAAGGGAAGAGGACTCCAACCAAGAGAGAGGTCACAAGCGCCGTGATGTCGACATTCGATCCACTGGGGCTTGCATCGCCGGTGCTCATCCAGGGGAAGAAGCTGATCCAGAGCATATGGAGGAGCGGGGTCGGATGGGACGACAGCATCACCGATGAAGACAACAGGACCTGGGAGGAGTACCTAGAAGACCTGCAGTTGCTGAGGGATCTCCGGGTGCCAAGGTGTGTAGCGCAGTCCAACACCGAGGGGGAGCTCCACGTCTTCGTCGACGCGAGCGAAGAGGCCTACGCATGCGCCGTGTATCTGAGGCAGCGCGACGAAGAAGATGGCTACCGAGTGACACTACTGGCGGGCAAGGCAAGGGTGACCCCGCTGAAGCCAGTGTCCATCCCGAGGTTGGAGCTACAAGCGGCGCTACTGGGTGCCAGGATGGCGCGATCGGTGCAAGAAGAACTGGACGTCGAGATTGTGAAGAAAACTTATTGGAGCGACTCCAGCACCGTGCTCTCCTGGATCAAGACCGATCCAAGGACATTCAAGACCTTCGTAGCACACCGACTGGCGGAGATCGAAGACACGACGAAGCCTCAAGAATGGCGCTGGGTACCTACAGCACACAACCCGGCTGACGACGCAACGAGAGGTATACCGAAGGATTTCAACAGCGGACACCGATGGTTCAACGGACCTGCATTCCTGGCGCAAGATGAAGAGGATTGGCCGAAGCCGCGGACCTTCAAGGCGGAGCCCACGGGAGAAGAGAAGGAAAAGTCGACCGTGGGGGCGACTTTGCCCGTCGACAGGTATCCAACTCCGAACCCTGTCAAGTTCTCAAGCTGGACGCGACTGGTAAGGGCGACCGCGAGGGTACTGCAATTTATCGACCTGTGCCGGAAGAAGAAGCATGCAGTAAACGTGTCCCGTAAGTCCGAGCGTCGAGATCCCACATGGAGGCGAAACAAGAAGAAGGTCAAGAAGACGACCAAGCCCGTGAACAAGAAGACCCAAGAAAGAAGGTTCCTTCCCCTCAATCCCGATCACATCGAAGAAGCCGAGAAGATTTTATTACGAAGAAGCCAAGAAGAGAGCTTCCAGGAAGAGGTACGCTGCATCACGAAAAAGAAGCCATTTGAGAGGAATAGCCGGCTTAAGAAGTTGGACGTCGCCATTGAAGATGGATTACTGCGGCTCCAAGGAAGAATCGATGCAGCGCTACACACACGAATTGAGAAGAGACCGGTGGTGCTAGACAGTAAGCATCACATCACCAGGCTGCTCATCGCGCACTATCACAAGAAGTTCAACCACGGGAATCATGCGACGGTGATCAACGAGTTACGACAGCGCTTCTGGATCCTGGGACTGCGGTCTGCGGTGAAGACGACGGTTCATCGGTGCCAGTGGTGCAAGGTGCACCGCGGCACGCCACAGCTCCAGCCGTTTGGGAATCTCCCGCTGGAGAGACTGCGACATGGAGAACCACCGTTCACCTGCACTGCTGTGGACTACTTCGGCCCCATGACCATCACAGTGGGTCGACGCCATGAGAAGAGGTGGGGCACCTTATTCACATGCCTCACAACCAGGGCAGTCCACGTCGAGCTAGCCGCATCCTTATCAACGGACTCCATGATCCTAGCGCTACGAAGGATGGCGGCGAGAAGGGGGATGCCAAAGACGATCTTCAGCGACAACGGCACCAACTTCGTGGGGGCAAACAAGGAACTGCAAGAAGCCCTCGCCAGCCTCAACCAGGAAGACATCATCACCGCGACGGAGAAGATGAGCATCAGGTGGAAATTCATACCACCCGGGGCACCGAACATGGGGGGTGCATGGGAACGCCTGGTCCGATCCATCAAAACGGCCCTGGCAGTTACCCTCAAGGAAAGGCATCCCAAAGAAGAGGTCCTGCACACTCTGCTATTGGAGGCGGAGCACCTGGTGAATTCAAGACCACTGATTGACGTCGACGAAGACAACGAAGAAGGGGCCCTCACCCCCAATCACTTCTTAATTGGGAGATCCTGCGGAACGAGATTAGGGGCATTCACCGACGAAGACCTCACCGGCCGACGAACATGGAGGACAGCGCAGCGACTCGCCGACCACTTCTGGAGCAGATGGGTGAAAGAGTACCTACCGACTCTGATCCCTAGAAGAGTCGACGCACGAGCTACCACGAGGGACCTGCGGTGTGGGGACACGGTCCTCATCGTAGATTCTACGCTGCCAAGAGGAACATGGCCAAGGGGTGAGGTGGTCCGAACCTATCCAGGACCCGACGGCCGCACCAGAATTCTGGAGGTGCGCACGACGGGGGGCGTCCTGAAACGTCCCAGCTCCAAGGTGATCCTGTTGGTGCCGGCGCAACGCGACGAGGGGCGAGCAACCAGCGAGCCAGACTGCGGGGAGGCAGTCATCGCGTCGGACAACGAGCATCGGGTCGCCGGGCCAGGAGTTGGTGCTACGCACGAGGGGGAGGATGTCGGCGACCAAGAAAAACATATGTGAGAATTGAGAATAACGTATGAACATTCCATATTAAAAGTTGCAAGGGCCGCTGAACGAAACGGCATCATCTATTCCCGTTTCACTTACACAGAAGAAGACAAAGACGGCAACGTCTATCCCCGTCTCACGCGCGGCGTCTAAAACGAGATGCAACGAGTGTTCCTGCTTCGCTCACACAGGGCGGTGTGACGAGTAGAATCGAGATTGGAATGCGGAAAATTTACGAAATTAGTATGGAAAATTAGATATCTAGATTTTCATGATTTTTCTTTATAATATGGTTAAGGATGATTAGTTATGTAGGATAACACAATTTTTATAAAGAAATTTGTATAGGTTACGTAGATATTTAAGGTTGAAGTTTTTTCTGTACTTAGGTAGTTTTTTGTTAATAAGATCGTATTTTTATATGTTTTTGGATGTTTTTAGGATTAATACGATAGGAAATAAGTTTGTCTACATGGATACATAGTTTTTATGAATATATTTTGTGAATTAGCTTAGTTATTTAGGTCATAAGGTTAGCAATTGGCGAAATTTGTTGGACTTTGTGTATATTTTCTTAAATAACTCTTTATGTATTTTACCTATGAAAATGGAACTTATATAGTCTAATAGGATAGTTTACGAGGAACAAAACTATGTATGATACATATGTATAAGTGAATAAGATCAATAAAAAGAACCCGAAAAACAGCCTTCACCGAAGCAAAAATTGTATCGAAATAAGGCCGCGATCGGGCTATTGCACGCGGCTGTCTTTCTCGTATTGCTTGGGGAGTACTTAAGCAAATTGGGGCCAAGGCAAAGCATTCCTCGGCGAGCTCAAAAGTAAGAAGAAAACAAGACTCTGAAGACTCTGAAGACTCAAGAAGACTAATAACAAGAAGATTAAAGAAGATTGAAGAATTTTGGAATATTTGAAGACTGAAGTTTGGAAGAAGACTTCAAGACCATACGAAGAGGCCTTGACATAGGGAAATTAGGGTTCGGTTAGGGCTGGCTGGGTTCCTTATCAGGAACATAAGTGGTTTTATTCAAAGAACGTCACCCCCTCACCCCCCTCCTCTTCCCCGTGACAGACGACTGACGCAACTCCCCGACACCGACGTGGCACCTCGCAGGTTGGGTTACCGGCGTCGGGTTTAACATCTCACACCCGATTTACACCCGCCACTCCCCTTTTGGCCTCGCTGGTGGCTACTACGATCCCACCACGCGTACTCCTAGGGCGAGTAGCGCGAACATACATACCGTATAGACGCGCCGCCCCCACAGTCAGATCCTTGTGGCTTATCAATAAATTATTTTCATATTCTTTCGTGTAGTCAATGTTGGCAACAATGTGTAGAGGTGCTTATAAAATATATTTTTTCGTCCTTTTTAATGTTCTTTCATTGTTAAGGTATCTCCTCAATTTTTTGTTTGTGGGCATGCAAATTATATCAAAGCTAGTGCACCATAGTTAACAGTTCACAAACGAAAGTCGTAATATTCAACTGTTTAGTTCTAGTGTCCATCACTATATAATGATGTATTAATTCTACGCGACTGAGTGTGTTTCATATAATACAATTTGCAGTTGTAGATATTAAATCAAAGCTAGCGATCCAGTGCTTACAATTTGCAGAAATTTCTAGTATTCAATTGTGTAGATCTATGTCAATATGTAAATATAGAGAGGGAAAACGGCAAGACCTGAAAATTTCATATAATGCAGTTCGCAATTACACAAATGAAATCATAGCTAGTGTTTCACTGTTTACTGTTTGTAGATGGCTCTTCGTCCGTCACTGTGCGGACACAAGGCCGGATGAAATGGTGCAATGGAATTAAATTTAGAATATTAATAATGTAGTTTAAAAAACTAAAAAACACGCTTTTGTGAAAATACGTTCTTGTTTTTTTAGTTTTTAGATCGTATTTTAGAAATGAAAACCAGAAGCAGAATATTTAGATCACCATTTAATTCACAAAGCCTTTGATACAATTTACAGGTAACGATTTAAGGTTTCTAATTAACATTTCCTTATACAACAACAATTAAATAATAAGTAAGCACAGACACAGAATTTCAGTACGCAATCGGGCAGAGTTACAGCCGTTATCAAGATTAAAGCACTAATAATCCTCCCTTAGAGGAGGCCTCGCTTTTATAGGCGTTTTCTCCTACTTCGTCATATTTTTTATTCAACTACCGGCGTTGATTCCTAACACGGCCTCTCCTGACATCCTGGCGTCCCCGCCAGGCGGTGAAGGTCCTTCAATGCCATACACTTAAGTAGCAGTGCACTGAAGCTCTTGAGCGCCTGGTGCCACGTAGAAGCACACGAGAGCGCCACGTACCGTACAGTGGCGGAGGCAGCAGCCTTCAAACGCATGATGACATCTTCAAGGATTAGCTTCTGCAAATGAGAACAAATCAAACTAAATACCAAACTTAAAGATCGGCCTGTTGTCTGCAGCACTTTTTGAAATTTAAAGTTTTTTTTTGTAATAAATCTAGCAATTAGGTTTTGAATCATAAAGCATGAGATGTTCTAGTGACTTAACTGCAATTTATAACAAGCGCTTCTAGATAAGAATTAAGCTTATGAGATATTTCATTAAAGTTTTGGAACAGTCATTAAAACTAAGCTTCTGAATTTAAACAAAAATAGTAATGGAACTTTGAAGCGAAAGGTAAAAGAACACAGTTAAATAAATAAAATAAATGGCTATAAATAGAATTTATAATTAACAGGTTGTTGCTTTTTCTAAATGAATGTACTCGTAGCGCCATCTAGTTCAAAAGTTTAACATAACAACTGAGCTCCTTTTTAACGATAACATCCGGCCGTCCTGTTTACACGTTCGTCCTCGATCGTGTGGGTCTGATTCAAGAACTGCAAAATGAAACAAGTCCTGTTAAAACCTTATATTTTTCTTAAATTTTTATGACTTCTTACAATACCGGCTTGCATGTGAACTTGAGTAGCCCAAACTTAAACACGGCTTGACCTAGGTGATGTTCGTACAATATTACACTAGTCGTGTATCACCGCATTGCAATCTGTAACAACAGTGTTCATCACGGATCTCTGTTAACAATAACACGGCTTCAACTAGATGTTTATATAGGATCCCACAGTCTTGTATCACCGCATTGCAATCTGTAACAACAGTGTTCATCACGGATTTCTGTTAACAATAACACGGCTTCAACTAGATGTTTATATAGGATCACACTAGTCTTGTATCACCGCATTTCCAATCTGTAAAAACAGTGTTCATCGTAGATTTCTGTTGTACATATGTTGTTCACAGGCACTCTTTATAGGTAACATTAAATGCGCAGCCGATATTGCAGAGAATGTATTAGACTTATTAATTGTTCGAAAGGCAATCGTTTAGAACACTTAACTATATCAAAAAAGAAATATGAATCAGGTTTCATTTTATGGTAACAGTTTCAAAAATGACATGTAAAGAAAATTAATATATTTGTGCATAAATTAGGAACAACGTACTTAGAAGAACTTTTAGGTCCAATAAAACTAACAAAAATTTACCAATATAGAAAAAAAAACTTGGGTCAGATAGGATGTAAAAAATGAAGTCACCAGTAAAGCCCCCCGGGGTTACAGAGCCCGCGGGTTGTATGCTAGCATTTTTCTTAATATTTTCATCTTGCTGTCAATAGTACACAGTGTGTTACACTTTGTTACAAATGTTTATAGCACCATGGTAAAAGCGTGCTTAAACCAGTAGAATGTTTTATTACAAGTTCAGCCAATATCGTCACGCTGTCATCACTAGTAATACCCAGGCATTACACAGTCTTGGCCAACAGACGACACTGTCATTTACCAAAAATAAAAATTCGATAGCAGACATAATGACAAGTTTAGTATCACGCGAAAAAAACTTATTTGCACATTGAAACACAAGCGTAACATTAAGAAAATGAAATTTTATGAACAAACTTTTAAAGGAAAAGTAATTTGTTATTATGAAAGATTTATGTAACTCACTGCCGGTTCACTATTCCTACCAGCTAGAATAACAATGTGCACAGTTAGAACTGACCAAATCACATGTCCTCGTGTTCTCCCGTAGTAAAGGTACACAGGTTGAAGCTCGGCCTACCTGACATTACTCTGCTACAACTTACAAAACCGTTTCTGATATCTTTACTAATCGCAGTCAGTAACGAATATTCAAATTGGTCAGCGGTAAAGGTATATAGGTAGCCGAAAAAAAAAACTCCCTGTACCTATTTCATCTGAAAATGGTTTAGCAATTTGTGCGTTAACAAAATGATTAACAAAGTAGGTAGGTAGTCAAAAAAGAACGATAGTATCCAGTATAAACCTTGTCTGTAAATGCACTAGACATCAATTAAATCTGACAAACAAAACTGTTATATCACATTATACCGTTGGTTTATAATTGAGCTTGCTTAATGTTACTTATTTACCTTAAAAAATCATTAATCATAAAAAGTAAGTAATAGGTAAAGAGAGCAACTTTCTTTTTAGTACTGTTATTCTTGGTTGTCAACACTACTTCAACCACTGATCTAGAGTGTCATTTTTAAGCTTCCAGCATCCATTCTCAACTTGCTTCCTTCATTAGAGGAGAGTCTGAAAACTCAAGAAAAATCTCAAGGTTTTGTCCCGTGTTACTTGAATAAAAATTGATAAATACTCTTAACTCTCAGCCAACAACTTTGATAGTTAATTATACGAATACTCATAGCATATGCAATCTATATAAAATATCAACTGTCACTTTTAACTTTAAGATTGTATTCGGTTATTTATGCAAGTTTGCTAAAATTTACTTTTGGTACAGACCAACCAATTCAATTTTTGAAGTAAAGATTAAACGTCTTTGTTTAATGCTTACATTTGTAGGTATTCAGAAAAATATCAGATACCAAGTTTATAAATTGACTTCTTGCTTTGAAATGACTACAAATATTCAAAAACACTGTTTCACGAAAATAATTGCGTGCACTCTCGATTCGGAAATATTTAACAAAAATGTTGCCATTACTTACTCCCCAGTGACGGTACTGTACTCGTTGGGTACAAATAAATACTTTAAAAGGTAAAATTAACCGACTGCAAGAACTAGGTACTCATTTTCTTCATACATAAACTTATCTCAAAAGCAAAGGATAAGCAGAGTATTTTTAAAGTAACAAAAAAAAATGCTTTTTCACTTGGATTCGCAAAACTAATAAGTAACAAATGTAGCATTAAATTTTTATCATGGATAGACGTATCCATCGTCGAATCTTCGATACAGAATACTACTCTGGGGAAACTACAGATTTCAATAAAGCGTTTATAGCACAAAAGAGATGTATTCGCGCTATAGCTAATACCACTCCATTAACAAGCTGCGAGCCTCTCTTTAAAAGGTTTAAAATATTAAGTGTGCCCTGTCTGTACAATCTGTACATATATGAAGCCCGTTTAATTGTAAAGACACAACTTTTTATTTACAAGGAAAGATGAATATTGTAATTTTTTTTTTACTTGTTTTCCTGATAAGACTATTGGTGCCTGTCAATAACCTAGTCAGCTATAAGGTCAAAAAATTGCTACCACATGTGCGTCAAAATTAACAATAAATTACCGACAAATATTTAAAACTTCACTATGGTAAAATTTAACATAAAACTATACCACATATACTACATACCGCAAATAAATATTTTCTTAAAAGAATTATTTTTTACTTACGGGTTCTGACCTTACCCAACGTTTTCATATATACGAGTAAGTATACGAGTAAGTCTCACTCCGAGAGTTATCACTGAACTGGTACAGATTGTTTAATCGATACACGAAAAATGTAAAAAAAACGTGCGTACTGATTTCTGCATTTGTTCAGGATGAAACTTTAAATGTGGGGCGCGCGTCTATCCCACTTCTGATTTTAGAAATGAAAACCAGAAGCAGAATATTTAGATCACCATTTAATTCACAAAGCCTTTGATACAATTTACAGGTAACGATTTAAGGTTTCTAATTAACATTTCCTTATACAACAACAATTAAATAATAAGTAAGCACAGACACAGAATTTCAGTACGCAATCGGGCAGAGTTACAGCCGTTATCAAGATTAAAGCACTAATAATCCTCCCTTAGAGGAGGCCTCGCTTTTATAGGCGTTTTCTCCTACTTCGTCATATTTTTTATTCAACTACCGGCGTTGATTCCTAACACGTATTTTCACAAAAGCGTGTTTTTTAGTTTTTTAAACTACATTAATTATTTTTAATTTTTAGTAGGATTTTTATCCTCATATTATTTATTGCATTGTCATCGTCTCTGACCCCTGTGTAAATTTTCAAGTTAATCAGACGCTTAGACGTGTTAAAAATATAAAACTTTATATTTGTTTCATTAAGTACCTTAGGCCACGAATTTATCAGCCGCCCGTCGTATATATTTTTTTAACCTGATGATCCTAGTTAGGACTATGATATAAAGGTGAGATTATTGTATTGTCATCGACCCTTGACTCCTGTGCAAATTTTCAAGTTAATCAGACTCCTAGAAGTAAGTGAAAATGAAGTTCAAAGATTCCATTACATACATACATACATCCATACAGGTCAAGTTAATAAAAGCGTGTTAAATTAAGAAGACTGGTGAATTCCATATAATTCAGTTTATAGAGAAGCCAGCTCTGTATCTGTATAAGTATCTACAGTTTAAAATAAAGATTTTTTTAATCGTCAAACGTTATTGTAACCATTGTCCTTTTTGTTTTTTTTTTTTTTTTTTCAACCCTTTTTTTATGTCCCACTGCTGGGCACAGGTCTCCTACTCACAACTGAGAGGGATTTAGGCCATAGTCCACCACGCTGGCCAAGTGCGGATTGGTGAACGTCATGCCTTCGAGAAGTTATGAATTTCTCTCAGGCATGCACGGCGATGGAGAATATCGTAATCAATGAAATATCACGATATTTTCCATCACCGTGGAGCAGCGATAAATTCGCACATTACAAATTTCTTTGTCAGAGGTGCGCGCCGAGGATTTGAACCTGGGATCGGTCGCTTCGAAGACCGCGGTTGTTTACCACTCGGCCATCGCTGCTCATCATCATCATGCTATCAGAAACTAATACTTCGTCTGTTGTAAATGTATAAAATCGACTTCAGTCTTTTAATTAAGGACTATTTAGATCATTTTAGAGCTAATGAGAAAACTTGACTGTCTTATTAGTATTAAGCTTTTACTAAGAGATTGTCTGAATATTTTTTTTCACGCTTTACTTATCACGACCCAATGGGCATGATGACAGATTTTTAAATACCTTTCCTTATTGTAGGTACACGTCTCATTGTTTCAAAAAAACGTTTATTTCAGCAATAAACTTAAGTTTTAACGTAAATTAACGTATTTTCTGCTGTGTAATTTGAATTAAGCGCGAAAACGCTCGTAGGTGTCATGGCGTCGGCTTGCTCGTCAAACTTCAAGCAACACGATGACATTTACTGAGACGTCATTCCTTTTGATTGGCGTTTCAGATAACATGGCCGATTGCTGCATTTAATACTTTTATTTTATTGAAAATGTTATTAATCTTAATGTTTATATTAAAGCGGGATCATATTTTAGAACTTTTTTAGCATATATTTTTCTGTAAAACCATTTATTCTCTGATTCTTTAATAGTGTCATCATGCCTATTCTTGCTTCACGACGGAAACTATGAACGTTACTTTAAGCATTTCCGTTTTATTTAATGAGGGTGTTGATGATAACAGTTTTTTGAAGTATAAGGAATTAAGATGTCGTCTGTTGTAAATTTATAATAGTGACTTAATTTTTTTACAACATTTTATTTGATGTTTTCCTTCACCACGGAATAGTGATAATAAATACGCAGAGAACACATTTCGTTGCGCACGACGGGATTTTAACAATCTGCATATCGGATATCGGTGTCCTAACGATTGAGCTATTGCTGCTCTTAAAATAAACCAAGAGAAATTTTATGTTGTGTTTTCTTCCACCAAACGTTTCCATTGCGATATCACAGGCAACGCAAGGACAGCTTTCGTTCAGGCAACAAAGAGAAACCCGCTATATTTCACGTCGCTAGTAAGTATATTGGATACCCTCCTGAAAGTGCATCTGCACTGTAATAAAATATTCTCCGCAGACCGTAAAGTTGGATAACGTTTCAATCCGACAGTTTCATTTCGTGATACTAAAGTAGGATTAGTGTCGAAGCGTAAAACCAAAGATGCCGAGAAACAAAAATAAAGATTAGACAAATCTAACTGTATCTTAAACTACTTTGGGGAAGCAGGTGCCTTCCCCAAAGTAGTTTAAGATATATCTTTTACAACACTGAAAACGAATGTAAAAGACAGATATTTCTCAACAGTATTTTTGTACATATTTTAATTACATGAAATAAACGATTTGATTGATTTTTTGTAACCCCTTTTTAAATCCCACCGCTGGAAACGGGTCACTTCCATATATACTTGTATAGGTGTATGGCGGCTATCTTACAATACACTGCTCCAACTTGGATTGATAGGTTGACAAAGATGTGAATATTGCACACGTAGTTTTTTATGATGTCTACAAACTTGTGCGATGAAGAGATGCTAAACTTGTATACCAGACTTATTTGTCGATTTTTGTAGGATCTTTAAAGTTTAATACGAAAACTTTGACGGCACTGTCAAGTAAGTAGATGGGATATCTACTTGAATAATATATTTAAATAGTTCTTCTACGTTATTAAAAGGCATGTTCATCCTTTAATTTTCAAATCAGGTTACATTTAAGAATCATAGAGAAATGTAATTAAAAACAGTACACAGGTTATTTTTAATTGTATTTAGTTCGTACTTTCCACTTGTATATAATTAGTACCTATGTTTTTATTTTTCACGGATATTTCTTTTACATCTTTCAAAATATGTACTTCAAAGTATGTAATAGTTCTTAAGAGCTCCAATACCTATAAGGGCAATAAAACAGTACAAACAGGAAACTTTGCTGCCACAAGACTATAAAAATAAGATGTTCTACGACAAAGACAAAGACAAAGACAAAGACAAAGACATTTATTTGCACAAATATGGGTGTTTACAAAGTTGTTTATATATATTTAGTTCGCCATATTTACCTTCATGAGGTATGCAAATATACAATGATAAAAATATAAAAGGAAAAAAACTAAACTATAATACAATTACGAAATGTACATTTACATCTATTTTAATATTATTTTTATTTGTCCCATATTGCGCCTTTTATAAATAAAAATAATTTTTTTTATTTATTTATATTTCGGATCGGTTCCGATCGTCAGCTTTGGGTACCCATATCACAGGGTGTTTGTACACTGAGAGGAAAAAAAGCCGGCGGAAAAAAAACCTCCCAGGTTTTTGTGGAATTCCTTTATGCCGTTTTATCGTTTATGAAATCAGTGACTGAGTAATACACCTTTTTCAGTAAATACGTTTTAAGTCCTTTTTTAAATTCGTTGCCTGTTTTAATTTTGAGGAATTCCGGTAGACCGTTATATATTTTTGGTCCCATGCAAAAGACACTGTTATGATATTGTTTTGTTTTAGAAGCGATTGAACATAATTGACTGTTATGTCTTTTTGATTTAAGGGTTTCATATTTTGTGATTTCTGTTTTGACCATTAAAGAGATCTCGTAAATGTATAAGGAAGGGAGCGTCATTATTTTTAAATTTTGAAAATGTGGCCTACAAGTATCCGTTTGTTGTAATTGACATATTGCTCGAATGCATTTTTTTTGAGCCTTAAACACACTTTGAATTCCAGTCGCGTTTCCCCAGAATATTATACCGTATCTTAATGTTGCACCTACGTACGCATGGTAGGCATTTAGAACCGCCGTTTTGCTTACAACTTTGGCCAATTTATATAAAGCAAAAGAAAACTTATTTAATTGTTTACAAACGTGTTCTTTGTGTGACTGCCACGTTAATCTGCTATCTATGTATAGTCCTAAAAATTTTGTTGTTTCTATTTCAGATATCAACTTTCCTTTATAGTTAATATTTACTGGTTGTCCGTATGATACTCTATTTTTAAATGTCATTATGTTTGTTTTATCAAGATTAATTTTAAGATTATTACCATTTAGCCACTCTATCAGTGATTCAAGACAATCATTTATATTACTTTCAAAGGAACCTGTGTTTTCATTTGTAAATATTACTGTACTATCATCAGCAAATAGTATCATCGGTTCTTTTACTGCTTGAGGAAAATCGTTAATATAAATTAAAAAAAGTAAAGGGCCTAAAATACTTCCTTGAGGCACTCCATACAGTACTTTCCTAGAGAGAGAATGATGTTTCTCTTCAGTTTTTGTGATTTCATTAATTTTTGTTATTTCTGTTATGTGTTCTCTGTCAGTTAGGTAAGAGTTGATTAAGTTCAACGCATTGCCTCTGACTCCATATTTCTCTAACTTATTAATCAGCAATTTATGATCTACATACTCGAATGCCCTTGTCATGTCCATATAGAGCCCGATTACCTGTTTCTTATCATTTAAACCTGTCATTACTTTTTGTAAAAAATTATAAATTGCTACGTTTATTGATTTGTTTTTCCTAAACCCTACCTGCTCATCAGCAAAGATAGAAAACTTTTCGAAGTAAAAATATAATCTGTCATGGAGTACTTTTTCAAATATTTTAGAAAAAATAGGTATTAATGCTATAGGTCTGTAACATCCCATGTTCTGTCTGTCCTGTTTCTTAAATATTGGTTTGATAATTGTGACTTTAAGTTTCTCTGGAAATATGCCAGTTTCAATACTTAAATTTATATTATAAGCTAGTATTGGTGCAATTATATTTGATACCCGTTTAACGATATTCGTACATATACCGTCATACCCCGTACTATTTGTATTATTTAGATTATTTATTATTTTTATAACTTCGTCGGGTGAGGTTGGTTTTAAGAAAAATGAGTGTTGACTGTTAAAACTAATTTTATGTATATCACTATTAATCTTTATATTACAGTTATCTTCAATTTGATTTAAGAAGAAGTCATTAAACTCTTTGGCGATAATTTGTGGGTCTGTTTCAATGTGGTTCCCCACTTTGATTTCATTAATATCTTGTTTAGGTATATTTATAGTGTTATTGTTAATTACTTTCCAGACAGCTTTCGATTTATTATTAGAGTTCTTAATAAAATAGTCATTTTGAGATTTTTGTGTTAGTTTTATTATTCTTTTAAATGTTTTTGAATAATTTTTAAATTTATTTTTTGCCTCCATGCTGCGAGAGATCCTGTACCTCCAAAGTAAACCCCTTTTAATTTTGGAACACCTTTTTATACCTTTTGAAATCCACTTTGGTCGTTTTTTCGTAAGTATTTTAACTTTTAAAATAGGGAAACAAAGATTATATAATAGTTGGAATAACTCGTGAAATACATTAAAAGCATCGTTTGGATCAGTACTTAAATAAACGTCTTGAAATGTTAAATTTTTAAGACTGTCGATAAATTTTTTAATATTTTCAATACAATAATCGCGTCGATAGATGTACCAGTGCGTAATGAGGCAATTTCTTTTTACCGGACATTGCAATATCTGAGCGGTATGGTCCGATAATGCAAGTTCAATTACGCCAGATTTACAGTTTCGAATGTTATGAGCAAAATTATCAATACAAGTTTTACTGCAAAGTCGCGTTGGTGTTTTAATGGACAGCTTAAGATTATATGAGTCAAATATTTCTTCAAATTCGGATGTTATTTTGTTTCGTTTTAGAATATCTATGTTAAAATCCCCGCACACTATTATCTTTTTATTTTTAAAACAAATATTATTTAGAAGGCTATTTAATTTCTCAAAGAAAAGATCAATGGAAGTCGAATTATTTCTTGGCGATCTATATATACAAATAACTACAATTCTGTGTTCAGTTAACTCCACCGCACTACATTCTATTATATTTATTACGTTAAATTGAGTAATTTCATGTATATTACGATATTTATGACCTTTGCGAATTAATATACACGATCCACCATTTCTATTATTTCTTACGCAGTACGAAGCGAGATTAAAATTTGGTATGTTCAAGAAGTTAATGTCAGTTACGATCATGTTGTGTTCCGTGACGCAAAGAACATCGACACCTTTTTTTTGAAGGCATAGATCATTCAGGCAAACAGTTAATTCATCCGATTTATTTATCAAGCCATTAATATTCTGATGCAATATATTAATGTTTTTATACACGAAAAAATTTTTCTGATTGTGTCAAGTCTTCTGTTTGTGTTTGTTTCTCAGACTTTATATGGACATAAGAACAGCTTGTCTGAGTACTATTGTCTTTTGTTTCGGGGATAGTTTTAATATTTATCTTATTTTTGTGGTTAAACGTTAAACGACACGACTGATCAAAGTAAATGTAAGTAGTTACTTTATTACGTCCCGGCAAGCTGGCCCGGTGCCAGTACTTGGACAGTATGGTACTGCGATAAGTTTGGCCAGTTTTTTTCATACACGGCACGTGTTTAGCCGATTTAAATGTACTATTTTTAATTATTCTATTGTAGTTCCATACGAGTATGCAGTTTGGCTGCAACCTGCATATTTTGCGTCCCTCTGCTGGTCACGGGTTTCTACCCGTTATTGAGGAGGCCTGGGCCCTATTCCACCATGCTGCTCTTATATGGGTATTTGGAGAGCATGCAGGTTATATGGTGGTATCCTCTGCAGCCCACGGACATCCACATACAACTGCAAGCAAGCCTGAGTCTTGCATTTTTTTATCCGGGGGAAACCTTTAAAAGGTACTCAGTACCTTGGGAGAGGATACCGGGTTATGTGGGATTTGACCACACTAAAACCTCTTCGGTGGCCTGCCTTTACGCTTGGGGAGGACTCCGGGATCTCCAGTAGAACGCACCGGTGTCCTCCACGTGCGGCGCCCAGAATGGGCCCATCTTCGGGAGAGCAGATGTGCTCTCCTGCATCTTCTGATACTTACGGTGGCATGCGGCCACGCACACACCGCCGTCCTTCCCGGGGCTGCTGGCTGGACGGATCGAGCTCCCGCTTTCACCGCCCGCGACCCCGGAAGATCCCTTTTAGCCACATCTTACAACCAGGCAAGGGGATTTTGTAGCTCTATTTTAATCCCGAAGCTACAGGGACGGCCTGAATCTTGCCGATCATGTGCAGTTTCGTTACTACTCCAAAAGCTGATAATTGACCTCCTGTAAGTTTGGCCAGCAGCCGCGTATTTCCACCGAAACACAAAGGAATTAATAACATGGTTAGTACCAAGATTATTCGTCAAAGTTGTGGATTTTGGAATAATTTGCGTTACTGCTGTCATTATTGTCCTCGTAATTTTCCATTCCTTTATCTCTATCGACAGAAATTTTTGATGTCTTTTGTCTAACTTTCTTGACTTCAGATAACACGCTTGGATAAATTCATCTCGAATTTATTTCGATATCTTGAGACCGCTGTTTTCATATTTTAATGAGTTCTACAGTTTTCAGAAAATACGAATCGTATTTTTGCCTCTTCTACTCTCTTTTGACTAAATCGCAATCTATCGCATCAAAATTCTCACAAAACTACTAAAAATATCTACGAATGCTGTTGGAAGTGTTCGTAAGTTAAATATGAACGCCCAATTTTGAGCAGCCTCAGTGTTAATGGCGACTGTCTACGTTCTGAACAAAGAAATCCAAAAAAAAAAACGACGGGTTTCACTCCGGGAGTGCCGGCAGAAGTGAAAACTTAAATATTAACGTTGTGCATTTTTGATATTTTGGAATGGTTGGGAAATAATTTTGCACGAATTGCTTTAATTATCGGTATTATTTTTCATCTAATATTTTCAGTAGGTTTTCATCTAGTATTTTGATAAAGTAGGTACTCACTCATTTTCTTTCACTATTTCTTCGTCACTTTTTTCATTAATGGATGCACTTTGTTCAATATTTTAAATACTTGATATAAAAGAATTTTAAGATAAAATTATACTTGACGCTGGCAATATGCAGAGTTTGCGATTCCATAATTGAAGAAAAAAAAGTATAGACAGCCGTCAGACGAGCCGTCATCAGCTGTCACCCCTCCGTCTTGGTCTAAGAGCCGGTGAAGATATTCACTCGTTCGGTTATTACAAGAGTGAAGGTGATATGAAAGAAAATTGATTAAAATTAAATAAATTAAAAATAGCTATGGACACTTTTCGATAGTCAAGTTATCATAGGCATATATGTTTATAAATTATATTTGGTAAAAAATATGTCTCATCGAATTATCAGATCGGTGAAGGTCGATCTTCCACGTCTCCTCTACTATCTTACGAAATTTTTCGATCAGCACACGTGACCTCGCGCGAGTTTCACAGTTTTTACCCATCCCACAAATGTGCTCAACGCCGCTAAAGAAGTTTTCACTTCAAAAATTCATTCAAATAGTCACCTACGAGTATTAATAACATTCCGTTTAACTTTTTATTGTTTTTAACAAAAAATTGAATTCAGCTATAACGTGAATGGAACCATACAGGTTTATTTCCATAAGCCAATTTCTTAATTAATAACGAAATGATATACCATGTAGGAGTATATTGTTCAAACTGAAATTGTATCAAGAATGTATAGTAGTTGGGACAGAATAAAATAAAACTCTAGCTAAGTCACTGTGCTTAAATTTTTGTTCCTTAAAAGATGCAATGTTTTAAAATATTTAGTCTATTTGTATTTACTAGAAGCTGCAAGAAAAGTTTTGAAAAATTCGCTAATGGCCACTAAGAGGCTAAGGTATGCAATTTGAAAGTAAACCTGCTACTATTAAGATACTTTTAAGATTATTTTAAAAGCTTTTCATAAAAATTTAAGACAAAAATGTAGGGTCAAGTCGATTAATCTATAGTGTTTAAAACTTTGAAACTATTAGGTAAAAGTCATGTAGTACTTGTAGCTTCTACGATCTTCTACGATCTATCGTAAGAGGTGTCTAAAAGGGGGTTTCCGGAGTTGGATGAGAATAAGAGCTCAACCCGTCCAGCTTGCAGCCCCGGGAAGGAACGCGGTGTGTGTGTGGCAGCATGTCGCTGTTAGCATCTGAACATCGATTATCTGAAGGAGAAGGAGAGCACATCTGCTCTCATGAAGATGGGCCCGTTCTAGGGTGCCGTGGATGAAGGATACCGGATCGTTCCATTGGAGATCCCGGAGTTCTCCCCAAGCGCAGAGGCAAGCCACCGAGGGGGTTTTAGTAGGGCAGAAATCGCACATAACTCAGTGCCGGCTACCTTTTTAGGGTTTCCCGCCGATACCAATAAAAAGGTGGAAGTCATGTGGCTGAAACATGCAGCTAGCGTAATCTATCTATGCAGCTATGTGAAACGGATATGGTTAGGAATTTGATGAATGACAGTTGACAGCATATTTTATTTTATATCAGTGTTTCAAGGAAAAGCATTGTAAGCCGTCGATCCCGATTGCTATCGTTTTATGTTCTTTTGTAGAATATAGCCATTGAAATTGCTTCAGATTTCTTTGAAAATTGTAATTCAGACAACGTTGGATACCAACTCAGATAGTGAAAGTGTTCGAGAAATTCTTCCGGGGATTTGTTTGTTTCAAAGTAAGGGACGAGGTCGAATGTCATGATGGCTAGATGTTAGCGAAACTAAATTAGCTCTGACAAGTTGGGCAAGAGCCAGTCCCACGACACTTGACACCTGGAAATTTTAAAGCTTATTCGGTAATACTGAAATATTTATCAGAACAGATTTCTTCTAACAGGGTTGATATGAACAGTGGTTGGAGAGCGTTATTAAATGTATACAATTTGAATTCTGACCTTAAAACTTCGATCAGAAAATTGTTATTCCGGCAATGCGGCATTGTTTATTCTAAGTAAAAAGAGGTCCCACCACCAAGTTAGCTCTGAGAAGTTTGGCAAGTGCCTGTCCCATCCTTAGAGCATCAAGGTAATGACAGGTATGACTTAAGGTCCCACCACACCTGGTGTACGAATTTTTCTTATAATGCTGAAATATTAAACTCTTCAAGAATTCTTGTGACGAACTTCAGCGGTTAGGATGTGTTATTAAATATTTGGTGATTGTTTATTCTAAACTGGAGCGAGTTCGAATGTCACATGCTTCAAAGTTCCCGATACCAAATTCGCTCTGACAAGTTTGGAAGTCACTCATGTATGTAGCCCATGTACAGATAACCTCAAGCAAGTCAGACTTGCCTGTGATCTTATTATATTCAGTCGCACTTTTTTATGTAAAAAAACTAGCAAACATGAATTTGGGCCACCTGGTGGTAAATGGTCACGTAATATATCGATGGTGGTCACTACCTCCTATGGACATTTGCAACATCAGACCGTGTAATTCGGATGAGCGCTCACTGTTGTACATGCGGTACAAGATACTTAGAGCGCCAATATCCCTACGCTTAGAACTTCGAGCCTATCGGTTAGCCTAGGAACTTTGGAGTAGCAGTGATCATTTGACTCACTGCTACTCCAAAGTTGATGGTCGCCTTATATAAGTCTGGGTGACCTATTTGTGTAACTGTTGTAATATTTTTTTTTATTGAAAGTATTATACAAAAAAAAAAGAAAATAAGGTGATACTAGCGAACCGTTTCTTCCACACGTAGGACAAAGTTATAAGGAAGTCAGACGGAAACCTTTTTACTTAAAATTCTCGTGAAGAAGAAGAGGCGCTGCGCAGTTTCTGATTTCAAAGATTCCACAGACAGACAGACAAAAGGAGAGAGGAGTCAAGAGTATTTTAGTATTAAAGCATCTGTTTAATTTCTGGCTATTTCAATATATTAATAACGGTACGCTAACCTTCTAAAAATTAAATTAATTCTTGAGGTGATAAACATCGAAAATAACACTTTACTTTCGAAATTCAATCGTTATTAGTGCTTACAGTTTGTGATTCCGATAAAAGTTTATTGAACTTTTTGGGCTCTGTATATCATTTTTTCGTAAACAAAACGGTTAATAAGGCCTTACTTAAAAGGTACTCAGTGAAAAACGTATTTTCACAGCTCTTAAACGTACAATAATATCAAAAGTTGTTTACCAGTCGCAAACCGCGAGCCAAATAGCAGCATTAAATAACGCGCTATCTGCAGGAAGTGTGGGGAGATACCTTCCCGCGCTGCCAAATTACGAGTACACCCTGCGTGCGTTTCATTAAAGAGGTTATGCTCCTATACCTACCACACTACCATGAACATAGGCTCATCAGGATAGTGTGGGCTTCAGTACTACTTTCTTATTTTGGAAGTCGGTAATAATTAGTCCATAGGTCTGTAGCTTCGAGATTAAGAATAGGGCTACGGTATCCCCTGCCTGATCGTAAGAGGCAACTAAAAGGGGGCTTCCGGGGCTGTGGACGGTGTGAGTGGGAGCTCGATCCGCCCAGCCAGCAGCCCCGGGAAGGACGGTGGTATGTGCGTGGCAGCAAGCCGCCGTAAGCATCGTAAGGTGCAGGAGAGCATAATAATATCTGCTCTCCCTAAGATGGGCCCATTGGCGCCGCGCATGCCGCGTGCCGCGCAGGCTACCGAGGGGGTTTTAGTGCGGTCAAATCCCCCATAACCCGGTATCCTCTCCCAAGGTGCCGGGTACCTTTTGAAGGTCCCCCCCCCCCCTCCCTCCGAAACCAAAAAAAATGTTTTAAAAAAAATATCGATAAAATTCCAATCTCAATATTTTTTGATCTTTACTTATACTTGATATCCAAATTATGCTAAATCAATTCATTTGGTATTCATCGGATTTGTATGCGTAGCGGAGTAACGGCTGAATGTAAAAATAGAGTTTCATATTATAAGTATTGTTTAGTAGAATATAGAATTGGAGTGAATCTTCTTTTCCTTCGCAACGGAGTCCTTTGAAGCATAAAAGTATTAAACTGGTATAAAGTATAAAAAAAAACGTTTCACACTCATATCCCCACAGTAGGGTGGATATAGCCTGTGTCGTGGGTACCATGGACATATACAAAGACATAAACACAAACACCCAGACCGAGAACAGAAATTTAAACTCATCATTCAAATTTCTGTTTCGCCGGGAATCGAACCCGGGACCCTCCGATTGGCAGTCCAGCATGGTAACCATTACGCCACACGGGATGCTTCAAGATTTTTGCTTTGCCATATTTCAATTATGTAGCAAACGCTAGAGACATCTCATGAGGCTTATATCTTTAGAAAAACATATTTAAGATGTTCAAAACCAAATGTTTCGTCTGCGAAACTAGGCGGAAAATCTAAACGTTTTTTGTACGTGAATAAATAAGAAAGCCGGGTTCGTACGCTACAATAATAAATAAAGCCTTCGTAAATCCCTTTTATCGAGAACAACATCAATTTATTGCAAAGAAACGCACAGCATTGTGTTATATGTATAGTTGAATATAATAATATGTGGAGCTAAATCGGTATAGTAATATACACTATTATACACATTTAATTAAAGTGAAGTAATACTCTTAGTTATCTGAGCCCTTAGTGTAAGTTTGTAAACGAGCAAATATTACTACTGCGCCGAGTTAAAATTGGACAGATAGATCTTAACCTGAAAGGAATAAGGTCGATAATTAAATTCTTAACGCAAATGTGTTAGTAACGTTTTCGCGTGTGCAGACTTACACTAAGGCCACTGATTCGAAAATATGATTCTACCAGAATATCTAGGTGCATAAGTTAAGAGTTTTTAAATTTTGTTTTTATGGTGCGTTTCTAATAAATATACATCATATAGGTACCAATCCGCACTTGGCCAGCGTGGTGGACTATGGCCTAAATCCCTCTCACTTGTGAGAGGAGACCTGTGCCCAGCAGTGGGACTTAAAAAGGTTAAAAAAAATACATCAAACAAAACTGTTCCAAAGAATATGCATAACTAACAATGGTTGACTGCCTCCGTGGCGTAGTGGGTGATGAGGCGACTGAAGTCGGCGAAGCGTTAGATAATGGATTCGATTCCCATCCCGGACAAATATTAGAGTGATGAACATGACTATTTGTTCTGTGTCTGGGTGTTAATTTATCTATTTAAGTATGTATTTTAATTATATTATTTATCAGCTTTCTAATTACGATAGTACAAGCTTTGCTTAGTTTGGACTCAGATGGCGTTGTGTAAATTGTCCATAAAAAACAAAAAAAAACTTATTCAATCACGCCCGGTGTTTCTTACTAGCCCTTTATGCTTGCGAAGTATCGCATATCGAACAATGTGGTACTGTGAGAGGCCGACTACTCCTAAATAATAACACTGCACACGCTTAGCCCCACACTAGGTTTCCCTGTGTCGTGGGTACCATTGACGCTCACAAAGATATAACTACAAACACCCAGACCGATTAAAACTCGTCGTTTCAATTTCTGTTTCGCCAAGAATCGCCACACTGGTCGTCAAATATGTGTAGACGAAGCTAAGCCATGTTAAACGTTGATTATGTGTGCTGTTTTAATACATTTATGATATTATACTCTTTGTAAACTCTTGCAGGGATATTATGTAAAATTGAATCATGAAAAGCCATATATTTAATTTAATATTTTTTAATCAAATAGAAAGAAAGAAAGAAGAATCAAATAAACCTTCTAAGTCAATGTTATATTTGAGATCAATCCGTATTGTGAAGTTTCAGACCCTTTCGTCGCGTCACGGGCGTATGATCGAGTTCAAAGGCGTGGGTGCGTATACAATAGCCACCCGAACCTATCAATACGTTCTATTTCTGATTTACGTGCTTTGCCTACTAGCAGATTATATCTCTTGCCAATCTGATTTAGCGTTATGTGATCATTTTTAGATATTGTAATTTATACGGAATTTTATATCTTAAAATTAACGTAGGTATTAAAGTAATTGGTATTTTTCAAACGTTGAAGCGGTTTCAAACAAACTTTTCGGTACGTTTGCTGAAACGACCGTACTGAAACGTCGTACGTTGTCGTACGTGAAACTGAAAATGTCAAATTTTGACATTTCACGTGTACTTTTTTGATACGCGAATCAAAAAATAAACAAAAGACGTGAGAATGCGCCGAAAAATACGGTAGTTTAAAACCGCTGTAATGATACTTTTTCCGCTGAAAAGCATCGCCTCGTTCTCATAATTATTCACTATTAACTGTATTAGCTTTATATAGTGGTGAGCAGCGTGGCCGATCGGTAAAGCCATGGTTTCTGGAACGGAGATAGTGAGGTCAAACCCCGGCGCGCACCTTTAGTTAAGTCTAATCTAAGGTCTAATAAGTGGTTATTGCTACCCCACGGTTAGGGAAAATAAAGTGATACTAAATAAATTACGATACTTTCCACCACTGGGCATGCCTGGAATTCACTAACAATTTCTAGAAGATAATAATATGATGTCCACCAATCCGCACTTGACCCGCGTGATAGACATGGCCTAAATCTCTTTCACTTTTAAGATAAGACCACGAGTCTATCCCAGCAAAGAGAAATAAAAAAAGTTTGAAAGGAAAATATTTATCGCTATCTATATCTCTATCTTATCTATATATATATAACAATAGTAACCTACTTAAAATGTGATACAGCTGAACTAAAGTCGAAAACATTTTCTTACTCGTACAAATACATCCCGGCGAGCATAGTAACTTAATAATTCCTCGCTGTAAGATCCGGGAACACGCACCGATCCTGGCGGAAGTTCGTGAAATATTAACTCAAAATGGGATAAAAATGGCGGCTCCATCCCTCGGCACAGTCGACGCTAGGATTTGACGGTGGTAATTTGACGTCTTTGTCCGGGTCAGTTTCGCAACAAACTGTACCCGAGACGAGGGGAGAGTAGTTAATAGACTAAATTGATATGTTTTGCATAATTTCCAACGCGCTGCTCGTTGAAATTATAAAATAAACATGCTACGTGTGTCTAAGGAAGGTTATTAACAAGAAAAATATCGTGCGATTTTTTTGATTTAACATACTATGCATTACA
Organism: Pyrgus malvae; assembly: GCA_911387765.1. Lineage (NCBI taxonomy): Eukaryota > Metazoa > Arthropoda > Insecta > Lepidoptera > Hesperiidae > Pyrgus > Pyrgus malvae. The sequence continues at coordinate 25,702,736 of OU426950.1, read as the reverse complement.
AATTAACCAGCTTTTCACTGGCGACGTGAAAGAAGGGCAAAAAAACAAAGAAACTGATGACAGTTTATTTGTTTTTTAGTAATGGGTACCGTATTATAAAAGCTATTTATATCTATGCTTTCAAGAAAATATATAAGGGGGCTGGATCGGCCATTGCCTCACTTTGCGGGTGACCGTCGTAGAGTCAATAACCCTGATGATGCTCTGTTTTGGGGCGAAACACGTGTTGGTGGTGGTACGTATGTTGGTGTATACTTTTTGTTGTTGCATGTGCATGTGTCCTATGTGGGAGGGAGGGAGGTGCTATTGCATGAAAAAGGTATACACCATCATACGTTGTGGTTGCGGATTGTTGCAAAGTAGTTTTTACCTAACTTTATAACAATGGAGTTCCGCAAAGTAACGCCTGATTCTATTAATTTTTCAAGAAAAGCGTAAATATGACATTTTACAAGTTATATGGGACAAAGTAAGATAGGTATTGGAAGTTATATTTGTATTATATTAACGAACTCTAAAGTAAAAAATACTATGTCAATATTAAAATTGTTTTGTCTACGGAATTCTTTTAAGTACTCTATCTCACAGAATATTAATCGTCGCAATCCTTAAATAACTTTATAAGAAAAATGTTGGAAGTAACAGAAACTTCTGAAGCTCTTTTTCCCCTTATTAGCGTTCCGCGCTTTAACTAAGATTCTCCAGTTTTTATTTTCAATTTAACTTCGCAGCTTGATTCGCTTTAAGACAATGAAGTCGGTAGTTTAAAAATAGCTTCTTTTCATCGAAGGCGAATGGTGAAGGTTTCGAAAAGGAGGCGGCTCTTTTCAAAACACTGCATAATAAAGTTAACTGGCTCTACGTAACGCCAAGCTGATTTTGGAGAAATACTTTTGCTTTGTAGTTTTATTATTTCACAGCTTCTAGGATCTTTTTTTTAAGTAGGGAATGCATTTACGCACCGTCTCGACTTCTGTCGGGGGGAAAGAAGGAGGTGTGTGGGACTCCCCCCTGCCGTTACGAGGCAGGGGTATACCCACTAATCCCTACTGCGCTCCTCCATCGCCATCGTGACGATGTCGTGGGAAATCGGCAGAGCCTGTGCTTCCACAACATCGTCGGCGACTGCCTGCCTATCTTGGCAGGCCCTACACGCTCCCCTTATGGGGAGGCTACAGGAATGACCGGGAGCGCCGGGTCATTCCTGTCCATCAGTGGTGGCCTGTGCAATGTAGGTGGAGGCACCCCCGTACCTCCAACCTGCAGGCCACCACCGGGGAGAGGGAGAGAACGGTCGTATTTCCGTCTTCTCCTTCCCCTTCTTCGTTTGCGGAGCGGGGGTTGGGACGGATTGTCCTCCCTCTCCCGCTCCGCCGCCTCCTTCTGAGAGATTACTTCCTCGCAGAAGGAACAGCTTCTAGGACCTTAGCCTAAGTGGCTATAATCCTTTTTACATTCCGCTGCTGGATACGGGTCTTTCCATTCCATTTTATTGGAGATACCTGGAGATTGCTTTGCCACGCTGCTCTAATGCTGGTTGGTGGAGATATTGATTAGTTCGGCTTTCGGATTTTTTCGAATCGCCCATAAGGAATGTAGCAAAGTTTACCGACGGTTATCTATCGATAACAACCGGTATCTCTGCCTGAACGGGCCCTCCGAAGCACGTAAATGCACTTGAAGTTTTTACTACTAGAGGTCACCCATCTCACATCCGACCGCATCTGTTAAGCTAAGCTGCGTAGATGGCTTGCATTCTACGCTAGCCACCGGGCCATGCGCGCTCGTGTATGTGGTTTTAATTATCACTCGGGATCTCCACCTATTCCTGAAATTAGGTGTCTTGACAGACAGGCGGACATACGAGCAGACGTACAGAACCCTTACAGTTACTTATGATAAATACTCGGAAAACGTTTAAACTGTTCCTGTCCCAAATTAACATACTTACATTTATTTTAAGAGACTGAAATACAACACCTTACTTTACTCACCTTTTCCTGGCTGTTTCATACGTCGAGAACCAAAGGTTGAAATCCAACACCTAACTTTACTCACCTTTTCCTGGCTATTTCATAAGTCGAGAACCAAAGACTGAAATACAACACCTAACTTTGCTCATCTTTTCCTGGCTGTTTCATACGTCGAGCACCAAAGACTTAAATACGACACCTAACTTTACTTACCTTTTCCTGGCTGTTTCATATGTCGAGCATCAAAGACTGAAATGCAACACCTAACATTACTTACCTTTTCCAGGCTGTTTAATACTTGTAGCACCAAAGACTGAAATACAACACCTAACTTTACTTACCTTTTCCTGGCTGTTTCATACGTCGAGCACCAAAGACTTAAATACAACACCTAACTTTACTTACCTTTTCCTGGCTGTTTCATACGTCGAGCAATAAAGACTGAAATACAACACCTAACTTTACTCATCTTTTCCTGGCTGTTTCATACGTCGAGCACCAAAGACTTAAATACAACACCTAACTTTACTTACCTTTTCCTGGCTGTTTCTTACGTCGAGCACCAAAGACTGAAATTCAACACCTAACTTTACTCGCCTTTTCTTGGCTGTTTCATACGTCGAGCACCGATATAAACTATAAACGGATCTTTATTACAGAATAAGAACTGGAGAAGGGCAATAAAGACGTCAAGTATTTCTCTTGCAATTATTACTTTATTATTCGTTGTGTTGCAGAATGGTGGAGATGAGTTTTAGGAGCCAACTCTCTGTCAAATATTTTCAAACCTCTAATAAGATCTCTGACAAGGTTTAACGACTGTTTTATATCAATAACAACCGATACCGATGGCTTAACGTGCCCACCGAAGTATATAAACGGGCATGAAATTTGTGCCACTAGTGGTAACTGATGAGTTACCACTGTGAGATGTCACACCCTACGCCAGTTCAGCTCAGCTGCGTATAGTTCACGTCATATAAAAAGAACGCTGGAAGAAAATAGAGGGGGTACACTCGCACACGAAAGTCTAGGCATAGAAAGGCTAGGTTTTATTTTTGAACTAACTTTCGCTCGTGACTTCGTATATTGGTTATCAGTAGGTTATTGAAAAACCTCATACCACCAAATAGACCGATAAATCGCCTGCGCAGCTTGACCTTCAGCATTCTTTTTACATTACGCGACCTATAGATCGCTTGCATTCTACGCCAACTGTAGGGCCATGCGCGCTTTACTGTCGCGAATATTTAAGGTTATTTTAAGAATAAATTTTCAATGTATTTTTCAAACTCTAAGTAAGTACAAAATGTTGTTGTTAAATAACACTAATCAAACGAGTGTTCGTTTGAAACTAAACCAAGAAAATAAATTGTTTTTATCCGAGCAATGCTCGGTCGTCCAGGTACTACTAATTTAAAAAAGGACATTTCAAACTTTTTTTAAGAATTTTACATAAGGTCATGTCTTTAAAATTTTGGTCTCGATTTAAAATAGAGTATTTTGTCACCGGTTTGTACCTGGGGGGTCGAGGTACAAAATTATTTATTATTATTATTAATAAAAAAATATTTTCAAAAGAATAAAAAAATAAACTCAATATGGTTTTGATTGAGGTTTGAAACCGGGTCTCTATTTGCGCAGTCAGCCCACGTAACCATTCGGCCAAAGAAACTTTAATTTAATGAACGAAAATTTTATAGAGCTCTTTCAAATCGACATCATTTTTATTCTTTGAACGTTGGATTAGCGAATGGCGTTTGACGGCATTCTACGCCACAATATTATTAATTCTCTGCAATATATGTCAGGAAGAGTCGCATTTTTCAGTTAAAAGTTGATTATCGCTGAAAATATTTTTTTTATAATTTAAAATTTCTTAAAATAAAACCTAGCTGAATCGATTTATCACCCCCGAAACCAGGGTACTAAATTTCATCAAAATCGTTGGAGCCGTTTCCGAGATTCAAAAATTATATTTAGGTTACAAGAAGACACTGAAATACTCATAATACATGACCAACATTCTTCCCTTTTTCCCTCTTTTTCATACGTTGAGAACCGTCATAAAGTACAAACGGATCCTTATTACAGAATAAGAACTCGAGGAACGGAATAAACTCGTGAAATATTTCTCTTGCGATTATTTATACAGGCCGTATAGATGACGAAGTTCCCTCAGGTAGTGTACACTCGTGAATATAAGTGTTACTTTTCGCTTTATGTTTATATAACATTTTTTAGCCGCGGAAAATTTAATACGACAAAAAAAGGAAGTTTCTGTGATTTTTTATGATATGCCGATACTTTGCCTTAAATCATATCTTTAAAAGAATTGCATCTTCAACTTTGCGAGAGGCCTTAAACCTCCTTAATCCGGTCATCGCATAACCTGTTCTTAGCTGATCTCTATTATAGTTCATTCGCGTTAAGAAAATAGTGACTCATCAGTGCAACTGCAGGGTAAGGGTGTATTCATAATGGAGAAAAAAATTAAACATTTTTTTTTCAAAACATTAAATAAGTTTAATAGAAAAATAATAAAGTATCAATGATTTTAAACATGTTAAAATATTCCTATTAAGGTAATTTTTAATGTCAACTTAAACGCTATATTAGTAGAGTAACACATATTTGGATTAATGGTTGAAATACTTATAAACATTGTAAATTACGCGTCTCTCTCCGCTATGTATAATTGATCCACTTTTATTTTTTTTAATAGGTGAGATATCCATTTTCCAAATTTAATTTTAAACAAGTAGTACGCAAAATACACAACCGATCAGTTCGAAGGTCTGACTTCAACTGAGCACTGTGAACTCGCCTTACTAATTTCTAGCGTTTTAATTGGCTAGGGGGCGTGGCTTGGCCGGCAGTCGGTGATGAGTCACTATTTTCTTAACGCGAATGAACTATAAATATGAACTCTCTCTATGATAATTTCATCCTAATACTTACGTAAAGCGGTTTCAAGTTATCGTAATGAGTGCTTGACCTTCCGCTTTTATATATTTAAATTGAGAAATTTTAGTAATTTAGTTTTCTATGACAACGCATTTGGTTTTTAATTTCAATCCTATCCTACACCACCTACACTTAACCCTAGCAAGAAACAATTCAGTAATATTTCAACAAAATAAATTCAATTTTCTCCCCGCGTAGGACTAAACTTGATCTTTAAAAAATAACACTATCATCGTTCGTTTTTAAAAATGTGGTAGTGTTTTACATTCATATAAGTAAATAAATGCATAAATAAACATATGGGCATGACTGTACTCACGAATAGTTCGGATTATAATAGCAAAAAGTCGACATAACGAGCAGTCAATACAGTGTGCGATGTTCAATCGTTATTTTGTTTTTCGTTGTTTTTGTTATGATTATATTTCATTTCAATCATGTTTTAAGTTGAAAATGAATGTTACCTAAAAATTGTGCAGATTTTTAGAAGATTTTAAGTGAACGTAATAAACATAATGTTTCACATTTGCTCGCATTATTAAGCTGCATTATTCGAGTAGATATTCTTGGATCGAGGTCGAGATCGAGATCGAGTAAACATTTTTGGTTTTGGTCAAATTTATTCAGATCATCCATTAGTTGTATCAACGTTACTACGTACTAATTTTCCAATATCTTTGTACTAATGAGTAGTTCAGTTAACGCATGGCATCCGGGCTGATGCCAAATTGCTCTTCGAACTAAGAGCAACGACGGTATAGACACCATCGACGGAGTATCCATTGCGCCTCGCCTCGATACATTACTATTTATAATAAAAATATGATAAATATTACAAAGACGAGTGCATATGGCTTACTTTATGAAAAAGATGTCAGCTCTCATGTAGTCATTTTCTTGAATCTACACGCCCAAACTCTACCAGTCCTAACTTTTGCGAGCTGGTGAGCTCTTCATTTCAGTCAAAATGTGTGGCTTTGCTGTTTCGCCACGGTCACAAAGGCATTCGATATATTCTTCACAGGGTAAGTAATAACGATTCATAAAATTTGGTACGGGGAAAGAACATGCTTATTTTTTTACACATTGACACCGTGTCCTTCTGCTTCTAATCTATCTTTACAAAATAAAAAGCGTCGCTTCCTGTGTAACAAAATCATTTTACACTCAGAACTAGTTAAATGACCAGTCCAGACCAGACCAGATCATGACTTTTTTTCGAAGGCCGCTAACGCAACACTTTGACAACGCAAGCTGGCCATTGCTCACAACGGTCGTTGCTCTAAGACTTCGATTTGATTTGTCTTTGTTGAAGCTTCTAATCTTATTCAGTTAGTTTTCAACAGAATTATCTGTATCAACCTTTTTCTTGGTTTTTGACCAATTGGAACGTGTACATTGGGATTTTAAACAAGCAAATTAAAAATCATAGATGTTTAAGATCTTTAATTTGGCGACGTTTCGACACTCTCCGCGAGGTCATTTTCAAGCCTATTAAGAACAACAGAAATGATAGTAACGTACAGTCATAAAAATTGTTAAATCCTAAATAAACGTACAATATAAAAACAATTACATACCATTATGTGTTTTTAACAGTTAGTTAAGAATAAATAAAGGCACTTATTATAATAAAATTCGTGTGATCAAAATCAAAACAAAATTCGAGTGACTTATGTCAAATAACTTAGAGCAGTCAATGTACTAAAAGAAAAAAGAAAAACAATCAAATTAATAGGTGTACGTCGATAGGTGTGAGCGAAGAACAACGAGCAACACAGTCTATCTGGTGCTTTGCAATATACCTATGTATGTAGCGCTAAGATTATCTACGTCAGATCTTTCGTTGACAGCATTTGGAGTTTTTACAATATTAATCATTTCGCGGATGATGCGTTTTTTGTAGAATCTTTCAGAACAGCGAACCTTTGTTTTTTCATAATCAAAATTATGGTCAAAGTCAACCCTGTGTTTAGTTAACGCTGTATAAGATTTTCTATCTCGCTTTACATTGTAATCGTGTTGGTAATGTCTCTGTTTTTAATACTGACTGTACGTTACTATCATTTCTGTTGTTCTTAATAGGCTTGAAAATGACCTCGCGGAGAGTGTCGAAACGTCGCCAAATAAAAGATCTTAAACATCTATGATTTTTAATTTGCTTGTTTAAAATCCCAATGTACACGTTCCAATTGGTCAAAAACCAAGAAAAAGGTTGATACAGATAATTTAGTATCGTGGAACGCTTGGGTATTCACTTATATATATTTCAACAGAATGCTCAGAGTTAAGGCCGGTTCAAATTTAAACGGTATTCGCTGCCGCTGTGGATAGAAGTACTCGTACATGCCGCGCGTGTTTCGCTCATGTATTAAGTAGTTCAGCGGCTATAGCGACCTGAGATGTATTCGCTGACCGCTGTGGGTACAAGTACATACCGCGCGGGTTTCGCTTGTTGTGGTAACTGGTGAGTCAATTAAAAGTAAAACTTCCTTATCATGGCTATCCATCACAGTCTTGTAGAAATTAAAACGTAACTCACGTGTACAATCCTTGGCGACACAGAAATGATTAAATGGTAAAATTTCTTTACTTTCTTGAGCGAAACTCGGACGCGGTATATAGCCACAAAGGTAGCAGAATCCACTCTGATGTGAACAGTAATATTACCGTATACCCACTCGGCTTTCTCTACCGCAGACAGCAGCGAATATCGCTTAGGTCTGAATAAGCCTTAAGAGAGGCCTATCTTTAAGAAAGATAAACGTTAGTGATCAGCGTTGTAGTGTTCAGTAACAGAACGTCTGAGTGAGATTAATAGCAATAACTAATAATTTGGAAAATTATTTTGTGACGTAAAACGTAACACAAACTGTGCATTACAAAGGAAGTAGTTACTAATCTAAGCAAGGAAAAAAACTTAAAGGAACTGTTCTCACCTGAACAAGCGGAAGATTGCTAAATCGAATAATAACAATAATAGTATCTTTTGTACACAAAATCACAAAACAGTGACTTAAAAAACTTACGTGGCTTGCTTACTTGAAACAGTATCATATTTGTTGTGATGCAGCGTAAAAAATATGTTAATGTGTATATAATATACGGTGGATCCAATTTCGGTAGACCTTATATGTAATTTTCGTTAGCATTCTCGTTAATCGACCCATTGAGTTTGTTGATTGAAACAGATTGTGACGCTTATTGTCTGAGGCTGGTAAATTCGATATTCATGCATTTAAAGTCATTTCAACGGAGATTGAAATTTTTGCATAAAAGTGCCTGTCATTAAGGATTGTATCGCATCGTTATCAATTTAAAACGTAATACGTTAAAGGGTTTTTTTTTACATTTTTGGAGCATGCAGTCATACTTTGCTGATTAATATAAGTATCATTTCTGGTTTAGATGGCTTCAAGAAGGTAAATGTGACAATTTCAAGCTTTTATTTTTTTGGTATCTTTCGAAAGGTACCCGACACCTTGGGAGAGGATACCGAGTTATGTGGGATTTGACCGCACTAAAACCCCCTCGGTGGCCTGCCTCTGCGTTTATGAAGACTCCGGGATATACATTGGAACGCACCGGTGTCCTCCACGCGCGCGCCCCACAACGGGCCCATCTTTGGGAGAGCAGATGTGCTTTCCTGCACCCTCAGGTGTTCATGGCGGCATACGGCCACGCATACAGCACCGTCCCTCCTGTGGCTGCCGGCTGGACGACGGCTTATGAGGAAGGACCTCGTTCAGGTGCGAAACTAGTTGAGCAACATCAATTACGCAACTTGAGTATTACCGTCAGTAAATAATCAAAAAATTCTTGTTTGGATACATTACGTATTCTGCTGTTGTTATTTGCTGGATAATAACGTGTGCCATTAACTTGAAGCGGTGGAGGAGTTAATGTTCCGGAATAGCGTAATTCACGTTATCCGCTTAATCTGTTTGGCAATAAACAAGAAAACTTCGCGGGATTTGGGACGTCCTACAATAAGCTATGTCATGTTTTTGCACTTATGGAGTACGCACACGTAGCTTGGAATTAGCTTTAATACATGTGATTGTGTTAGGTTATTGATTTTAGTGACAAGTAGCAATTTATCAAATGCTTACCACGTTTAAAAAAATAAAGAAAAATGTGATGAATACCAATTTTCCACATACTACAATACCACACAAAATCCCTAAATCTAAACAAATAAATAAAATTGGAGTGTCTGTTTGTAATATTAAAACAGGCGGCCGCTAGTATAAAAATAACGATTCACACTCTTGGCCACACATTAGGGTAGATATACCCTGTGTCGTGGGTATCATGGGCACATACAAAGATACCAACACCCAGACCTAGAATAGAAATTTAACCTAATCATTCAAATCTCTGCTTCGCCGGGAATCGAATCCGGGACCTTCCGATCGGCGGTCCGGCATGGTAATCATTGCGCCACGCGGGTAGTCAATGACTATGAATGAATATATGAAGTGAGCCGCAATTTACGAGATACTGAAAAGATTCCTAAGTGACTTTTTTCAACCTTTGTTATATCCCACTACTCTCTCGGCTCCGATCTCTCAGTGTAAGAGAACTAAGTAGTTGACTATGACATGGGTTTCTTCAAGAAAACTGTAAAGAAGCTCTTCTCCAAAGCCGGGTGGCTCCCCTGGGGTTGCCCGTGTCCATAGGCGACGGTTATCGCTTAGCACCACGCGGCCCATCTGCCTTTTGTACGGTTTATTTATGTAATAAAAAACTAAATGACTTGGCTGCAACCTTTTTTACGTCCCACTGCTGGGCACGGGACTCTCTCCAATATTAGGAAAGCCTGGAGCTTACTCCACCACGCTGCTCCAATGCGGGTTAGCGGAGATGCGGGCCAACCCGCTTTCGAATGTTTTCAAACCGCCCATAAGGCCTCCGAAAAGGTTTAACGACTGTTATATATCAATAACAACCGGGACCGACGGCTTAACGTGCCCTCCGAAGCACGGAAACGCGCATGAATTTTTTTTGCCACTAGCGGTCACCCATCTCACATCCGACCGCGCGATTTAATGACTTACGAACCGGGAATTGCACATGACAGAAGTTGTATGGTTTAGCCAACAGTGTCTCTGCCGTTTATCTTTTCTTACCTGAAGCAAATCTCTATCTTATTGGTGGATGCATGCACTGGTTATTGCCCACACTTATCCTATCCTACTTCCTACCAATATCCTACTTCCTACTAATATTATAAACGCGAAAGTTTGTAAGTATGGATGTTTGTTACTCTTTCACGTAAAAACTACTGATTGGATTTTAATAAAACTTTACAATAATATAGCTTATACATCAGAATAACACATAGGCTAGAATTTATGAAGACATTTTGTGGATTGTCCAAAATATGACAATAATTGTCAAGTAAGTAGGAAAAAATCTACCACCTGCGAGCTATTCTGGTGTGCGCTGCCAAACCGCTAGAGTTACACATGTCGTATGTAATGTATGATGGAAATGTTTATCTTAAAATATAGTCTTACAAAAAGGCTGGTCCACTGCACTTCAGAAGGGACTTCACTTTGTGCTAATGATCCTCTCTAACGCGGGTGAAACCTCGGGGCACAGCTAGTATTAATAAACTAGAATACTCAACATCTCAAACACTATAGTTTTTAAAGGTAGCAAGGTACGAGGCTTTGTTGTGGCGATTATTTATTGCCAAGTTTCTTGCAAATTGGCCTCTCCCATACATTACGTAAAACATTGCAGCATTAAATTTTCTAATATGAACATATTAAATACCTGTGAGCCTGCCTCCAGGTGATAAATTAGAATTAGAAACTATCCGGTTTAAGTATTTTGTATTTTGGAAACCATTTTGGTTGCTTTAAGAGGTTCACGAGAATATTTTCTAACTAAAATTTGGTTTTGGTACGTTTCTTAAAGATTCAAATCTCTCGTTATTTATAAAATATAGTACGAGCTCAACGAGGCCCTGTAAATATTTCATATCTCTGTATTGCTTCTCCCTAGGCTCGTGAATGAGTTTTAAGATGTTCACGAAATGTATTATATTTAACAATATTAAATACCCACGCATGGCCCTGTGGCAGACGTAGGAAGGAAGCAATATCCGCTGCGTTAGCTGAGCAAAACCGACCCAGTGAGAGTGAGAATAGTGATTGCTCTTACTAGTGGCAAATTTAATGCGCGTTTCCGTTCTTTGGTGCTCTTATTATCAAAAGTAGGTACATGGACGACCGAGCGTTGCTCAGATAAAATAATTTATTTTCTTGGTTTAATTAAAAACAAAACACTCATTGGCTTAGTTTTACTTAATAATGCCATGTTTCACACCGCCGTCTTCCCTGGAGCCGCTGTCTGAACGGATCGAGCTCCCACTCTCACCGCCCACAACCCCGGAAGCCCCCTTTTAGTCGCCCCTTACGATCAGGTAGGGGATTCCGTTGCTCTATTCTTAATCCCGAAACTACAGGGACTACCCTCGAGACGCCCTGGGCACTAAATTTCATGAAAATCGTTGGAGCCGTTTCCGAGATCAGATTATATACTTAGGTATATACAAGGATTGCTCGTTTAAAGTAATATCTACCGTTTAAAATATACGAGATAGATATCATAATAACAATAATAGTACCTTTGATTGAAGTAGATAAGACACCATAAATAATTAAAGCCTAAACTTAAATACTGCTCAGAGTTTAGATGACCACCAATTTGTTAATTTTTTTTACCTTATACTAAAAGAACTCAAATATTTTCAGTATGTGAAAATAAAAATTACAAATGATAACGTAATAATATACTATAATAATAGAATTAGTGGGCAGATATTTCCAAGCAAGTTAAATCAAATATAGAAGACCTAAGTAATTCCATTCGAGATAATACGGGACTGAGTTTTTAAAGCTGCTTAACTGAATACGCAACGCAGATTACGCTAGCAAAGATTTCAAAGAGATGGGAAAATTAATCAGATAAGAGTAGAAACGAAAAACATCTTACCGTAATGAGATTTCTAAAAGCTAAGTAGATAGTCGTATACGTAATTATATCTGTCTAACGTTTATCTTCTAAAAACCTTACTTATTTTCGAATAGTAACTACTGAAAGAAAGATTAAATAATTGTAGAAGGATCTATAACAATTGAGTTTAAACTAAAAGGTCACTCATAAATTCATTCAATTACTTTCAATATATGTAGGGGGCTCGTGTGTGGCGTTTATTCATCCCCGGTTACTTCAATCAATCCATCTTTGACGACCTGTGTGGCGCAATGGTTACCAGACCGGGCTGCCGATCGAAGGGTCCCGGGTTCGATTCCGGCGAGGCGAAAATTTGAATGATGAGTTTAAATTTCTGTTGTCGGTGTGTTCATGGTACCCACGACACAGGGTATATCTGCCCTACTGTGGGGCTATGAGTGAAAGTTTGACGACCTGTGTGGCGCAATGGACGACCGGACTGCCGATGGGAGGGTCCTGGGTTCGTTCCCGGCGAAGCAGAAATTTGAATGATGGGGTCAAATTTTCTGTTGTCGGTCTGAGTGTTTGTTTTTCTGTCTTTGTGTGTTCATGGTACCCACGACAGAGGGTATATCTACCCTACTGTGGGGCTATGAGTGTGTAACTTAATATAACGTTTATTTAAGGAAGATTGCACCGTAGGTCTGGTTATAGTTTCCGTCAAAACTAATTTTAACGGTCACTTCAACAACGACAATCACTGAGGTCACTACGTCAATCACTACGTCAGTACATAATATCTTGATGACGACAATAGATTTTAACAATAGTGTGTTTCACCATCACGTTTTTCTTGATTGTTAAAGTTAACAGGCGGTGAAGTTGATACTCAGTTGATTTGATATTTGACCATAACAATAGCTTTAACCGAAATCGAGCAGTTATCGTTACCGTTCAGTTATGATATCATTACAAGCATAGCTTAAATGGTTTATTAGTTTGGGTTTAGTTATCGTTATAGTTACATGGAGCAACACACCCTTTATAAACAAAGTATATCCGACAATTTGACGACCCGCGTGGCGTAATGGTTACCATGACGAACTGCCGATCGGAGGGTCCCGGGTTCAATTCCCGGTGATGCATAAATTTTAATGATAAGTTTAAGTTTCTGTTCTCGGTCTGGGTGTTTGTGTTTCTGTCTTTGTGTTGTCCCTGGCACCCACGACACAGGGTATATCTACCTTACTGTGGGGCTATGAGTGTGAACCGTTATTTTTTTATGACCGCCTTTCTATGAACAACATTATTTCATTCTCAGGGAGAATTAAAATTTAATACAAATTGAAATTTTAATCTTGGCAGCTACTATAAAATATCATAACCTATGCATAGGTGTATATTGAAAAATTCAATCTGTTTTCAATTTATAGTTTCTATTTCCATATATTCAGATATTTTATGTTCTCTTGCTGCACCTCCTATGCACTTCCTATAAGTAACGACGAATCGTTATGACATTTTATATGTATCGTTCGAAATTCCTTTGATCGAAATTGTAGAACCTTGTTCAGGAAACTGAATGCATGTTCTACATTTATCCTTCCTTAACTTACAAAGAGAATAAGGGCCTCTTTCACCACTAATCACCACCTTCAAGTAAAGTGACAAGTACTCTAATTGTCGGTTAAAGTCACCCGTAACTTCAATTTCAATTTCAATGTCGAGTAGCACTAATCATATGATAAACTGACCCGTACTCATAGCGTTTTTCTTGTCAATTAACTTTACTTGGGACGTAACTAATCAACACTTTACTTGGAGATGGTGAACGAGGCCCTAAAATATGCGACTTCCAAATTAATTATGTCACACAAAATTGCCAACCAGTTTAAGAAATAGGGAAGTAGTCATGTCGGAAAATGGTCATATTGGAAAGTGATCATAATAGGAAGTGGTCACCAGGGACCCAAACAGAAAAATATATAAAATTGTCTGACACATGTCACATTAACTTTTAGACAAGTTGTGCTCTTGTTTAATTTTCATTTTCTTATTTTTTTTTTATTTGAATGGAGTAGCAGACGAGCATGCAGGCCACGTGGTGTTAAGTGGTCGCTGCAGCCCATGGACATCTACATACAACCTCAAGCAAGCATAGGTAAGTCTTGTCTGAGGTCGTATACAGTTGCGCTGCTACTCCGGAGGCTGGTGGTCGCCTCTTGTAAGTGTGGCCGGCAGCTGCATCTTTCCAGCGAAAAACAATAGAATTGTTTCACGGCAGAAGTGGGTGCAGCGGTGGTACTTGCCCGGGCGAACCATAATGGTTCTACCACCTACAAAATTTTTTTGAGTTATATCAGATAAAGTTGATGGCACAGTGCACGAGTGTTGTGAAATAAAATAACAGTGCGAAATAATGTATATTCGTGTTGCCTCCAAAACTCCATCGGACACGTTCTGGTAAAGTAGACATCACTTTACTTGAACATCTGACTGACTAGACTGACTGATATCTGACGACTTACTCGTACTGATTTTTTCTATGACTACTAAGTGATGCAACAAACAATATTCTTGACGCTGACAATATGCAGAGTTTGCGATACCATTATTAAAAATGAAAAAAATGATTTAACTAACACAAATCAAAAGCTGACGGGACTGTTACTCCATTTTGTGAAACATTTTTTTCGAAGTAGTTGGGAGTATATTAGTTATAACATTTATACCGCGTTACACCGCGTATACACCGCGTTATTTGGATCTCCGTGCGTAAGTCCAAGACATGGATCACTGGCTCAGTGGCGGGCCTTGGAAGAGGCCTATGTCCAGAAATGGACTAAGAAGGACTGAAGAGAGAGAGACAGAGAGAGAGAGAGTATAATAATGTTTCCTCACATCTTTCGAAATTCAGAGAAATACAACATATCTTAACTGTACCCAATCGCTACTGAAATTTGTCCACTTTGTGGATTACCACGTGATTTTTTTCGTATTTCGTAGCTACGTTGTTGTTTACAGTTCACGTACTGATAAATCGGTCGAGTGGCAATAACGTCGTCAAATAAAATCAGGGCCACTGGTTGTACAACGCAATGCACGACCTGGTACATATGTCAAGTCCCGAGAGGCTGCTGGAACAGTCGCGTTCCGAAATACTCGTATTTGCAGCTTGCTAGTTTTCGTAGTGTATGGAACGTAACTTGACGTTTATGTCTCTGAAAAATATCGGAATAAAACAGAATAATACTGAGAGAGTTATTTTCCCGATTATGGCCTTTAGGTGCCCATCTGGACATAATTTAGAATTGAGAGAAATATAGCGGCGACAAATAAACTCCCCGCAACACTCTTTTGAAACAAAAACATAACATATTTGATATAACAAAATGGATATTGGTCATTTAAAGCAAATAAATGAATTTGAATTTGAATTCATAATGGCTGATCGTGTGAATAAATAAAATAAAAGTTTTTTTTTTCCAACCTTTTTTATGTCCCACTGCTGGGCACAGGTCTCCTACTAACAAATGAGAGGGATTTTCAAGCCATAGTCCACCACGCTGGCCAAATGCGGATTGGTAAATATATAAATATTTAAAATAAAAGTTACAATATGTTCGCGCCAATTAAGTCATTTCACCTCCCTCCCCTTCATCCTCCCTCTCTTTCCCGCAAGCGCACTATTGTATTATATCGGCCTCGTTCGCACCTCAACGATCAGGAAGATCTATCATCGTCAGTCTGCCTTCGTCCCGCCGCCGACGCGCACGCCGCCGACGCGCATGCAAGTCCTCTCGTGACAATTGACAACCGCACCGCAAGCCACCTAACACGTGGTCATCAGACTCGCCGCATCGCCGCCATCACCGCTGTCAATAGTTTTGTGATTTAACTGAATAGTGCAGTGTATTGTGAAAGACAACATCAGTTCCCGGGCAAGAGAAGGCGTCATCAGTACACGAGCATACCATCTGCTCCAGCACCAGATTAGTGCGCTCCCTTTATCAATCCTTCTCGTTTTCCACCTTTAATTCGACACGCAACTTACAGTCCACAATTCCATCACCCGCAACGGGGAACCACCCTCCTTTCCACCCTTTATTCCACCACCATTTTTGGTCATAGCGAACCGGAGGTCCCCCCTTTATCCAACAAATTTGGTCCTTCGAGCCGGATTCCCTACAATTTTTGGTCCAGTCGAGCCTGATTTCGAATCAATAGTTTAGTAACTTCACCCGGGTTAATTATTTAATCTCATAAATACGCATACATATGTATTTCATGTAATATATTATAAGTGCCTATTCATATTTATTTTTGCAAATAAGTATTATATCTACGATTATTTTATATCCCGCATATTAATAACGCACCGCTCACGTAGGTATATTATTCTTTTTGCAAAACACACCGCACCATCCGCTATTTATTTTTGCAAATAAGTATTATATCTACGATTATTTTATATCCCGCATATTAATAACGCACCGCTCACGTAGGTATATTATTATTTTTGCAACGCACCGCACCATTCGCACCATTATTTACCTATATTTGTAATCGAAATCACACCTCATAGGTACGCATTCTATTTTTCATTAATTGAAGTCCGCCATATTGTAACTGGAACCGACGCGACCGGCGATCGTTGTTTCGCTAGTAACTACCTACGTAATCATTCATTCATTACGCCATACATAATTTTTATAATCTTAACTGTTTTAACTGATTTATCTTGTTCACGACAAAATGTCTACTAAAGGTAAAATTGTATCTGAAACGGTTTCAAATGACGAAATTAGTTTGAAAATATTAATTGCAAAACGAAATGCTATTTACGAACGTTTACAACAAATTTATGATTTATCTATAAGTGCATTAAGTTCGTCAGACGAACAGGACACATTTCTTGACACGGCATCTGACCTTGAATACTTGCGTACCGAGTTCAAGGACACGTTAGAATCTTATAATGTTACAAATTTAAAATTAAATCCGAATGCGCAAGTAGATTTCGGATCGTGGAAATCTTTTCATGATCTATATAGTCGTATTAAAAGTCAAGTGTCAAAATTAAACGCTTCATCTTCAAGTAAATCACAGAATAGTTTACCTACAAAAATTATACCATCGCTTCCGCCCATAGAATTACTTTCTTTTAATGGTGACATACGACACTGGTCTATGTTCTACCAACAATTTAAAACATTAGTTCATGATAATCAGCAATTAACAGATGCTGAACGCGTTTATTATCTTGTTAGTAAACTTAGTGATAAGGCATTATCAATCTGCTCAGGCTTAATGCCTACAGCTGAAAACTATTCTGTGATATGGAACGCGCTCATACGTAGATATAACGACGAGCGTGCGCTCGCGACTACCTACGTCAGTCAGCTGTTAGAACTGAAGAACGTAAACACTAACACATCCGCTGGTTATCAAATATTTATGGATAAATTTGATGCTTCTATTAACGCTCTTAAGCAACTTAATATTGATGACATATCTGATTTTCTATTTCTAAATATCGCGCTTAGAAAATTAGATAACGATACCGTAAAGTCGTTCGAAATGTCATGTCGCAACGTAAACATACCGAAATATTCCGCTTTGGTTCAGTTTTTACATGACCAGAATAGGGCTTTATGCCATACAATAAATACTTCGCATACGTCTAACAACCATAAAATTAAAGGTAATTTTGTTCCCGCTCCCGCTAAAAATATAAGCAAAACTTTTATTAATACAGATTCGAATCGGTCATGTATTTTCTGTAAATCGGGTGATCACGAACACCTATTTGTCTGTCCGCATTTTTTAAAAATAAATGCACAGGACAGGTACAATTTTGTAAAACGAAATAAATGTTGTATTAATTGTTTAAGTAATAAACACGCCACTCATTTTTGTAAGTCACAGCGTAGATGTAGGTATTGCTCCCGCTCGCACCATACGCTACTTCATTTTGTTAGTAGTAGGAATAAGGTCGATCAGCCTTCGGTAGAACAAGGTCCAGGAGAAAAAAATGCATCCACGTCATGTAACGTTTCGCGCGATTGTGGTAATGCGCCGCACCGCACTACATTATTGGGGACTGCGAAGATTAAAGTTTGTACTAAATACGGTCACCAATATTTGTTGCGTTGTTTAGTGGACCCTGGCTCGCAATGTGATTACATTACGAAACAGTGTTGCAAACGTTTATACCTACCGATCTCCAATAAAACACCAGTTAAAGAGGCGCAAGGAATCGGTGGAGTATCGCAGGGGATTTTAGGTGTTACTTCTTTGCAGTTTAGCTCCCGCTTTGATGAAAATAAACTTTATCATATTGAACCGTTAGTCGTTCCCACTATAACTGGACAATTACCCGAGTCGTTAATAGACGTTTCGAAAATTAATTATATAAATAATTTACGTTTAGCTGACGATCAATTCCATAAACCAGGTGACATTGACGTTTTATTAGGGGTTAACACTTATTTACAAATTTTGTTAACTGATAAAATAATTAATTCGCAATCGCCGAGTGCCATAGAAACGTCATTAGGATACATAATAATGGGAGACGCAGATATCGACTTTCCTACTTGCATGCCGCGTTCTTTAGTTTCTTATCCTACTCGTATTGATAAAAGTCAAACGTCGCTCACGCATTTGCTCGAAAAATTTTGGAAGTTAGAGGAGCTGCCGCAAAAAACTTATTTGAGTCCTGATGAGCAGGAATGTGAGAATATTTATACTTCCACTACTCGTCGCAATTTGAACGGACGATGTGTTGTCGCCCTGCCCTTCAAGGACACGCCTGATAAGAGATTCTTTTATAACCGCTAAAAAACGCTTGTCGCTCCTATGACGCTTACAACACCCGCTACAATGACGTAATTCAAGATACATCAACAAGGGTTTTTTATCATTGGTTGTTTCAAATAATTTTACGGAACCTTGCTTTTATCTCCCGCACCACCCTGTCATACGTAATGATAAAAGTACAACTAAATTGCGAATAGTACTCGACGCAAGCGCTAAGTCAAATAATGACATTTCATTAAATGATGTTTTACATAGTGGGCGAAATTTACAGTCTGATATTTTTAATATTTTAATAAACGTACGAGTTTATCGCATCGCCTTTTTTGCCGACGTTAGACAAATGTATTTATGCATTGAAATACAAAAATCGCACCGCGCGTTTCAACGCATTCTTTATCGCTTTTCTAATGAGGAAGACATACAAACATACGAATTTCATCGTGTGACTTTTGGTTTACGCTCTTCGCCTTTTCTTGCGCTACGCACATTACGTCAGTTAGCTTCCGAGGAGAGGGAGTCCTATCCTTTGGCTGCTTCGGTGGTCGAACGAGATATTTATATGGACGATATCGCGTCCTGCGCGCCCTGCGTCAACAGCGCCGTTGACGTAGCCACTGAACTAATTCAAATGTTTCAGCGTGGAGGATTTGAATTGGTTAAGTGGACTAGTAACAGTTCAGAGCTTTTACAGCACATCCCCGCAACGCACCATCAGCTTGACGAGGTCTCATTCGACGACCAAAGTATTTTTAAGGTATTGGGTCTTCGTTGGTACCCCGCAACTGATTGTTTTTCTTTTCTAGTTTCGCCGCCGCCGCTCGCTTGTACCAAGCGTTCTATTTTATCCGCAACCGATCGCTTGTATGATGTTCTGGGGCTCGTGGGTCCTGTAATTCTTTTCTCTAAGCTTCTCATTAAAACCTTATGGGTTCTCAAACTTGACTGGGACCAGGCTCCGCCCGCTCACGTTGTCACTGCATGGCAACAATATATTTCAGAGTTACCTTTGATATCGAAATTAAAGTTTCCTCGCCATATGGGTATAAATAAAAATTCGCAAGTCTCGCTAGTCGCGTTCGCCGACGCCAGTGAAAAGGCGTATGGCTGCGTGATTTATTCGCACATCGTTAATGATGATGACTCACTAGTGATAACGCTACTAATTTTATTGCTTCGCGTTCATACTTTAAGAACTTCATTCCTTTTTACGGTCAGACGAATATTATAAAGTATTTAATCAGATCCTTTCTGATAACCGCATCACATGGAAACTTAACCCTCCAAACGCTCCACATTTTGATGGGCTTTGGGAGTCAAATATAAAGATAGTAAAGTATCATTTATTTCGCGTCATAGGTAAGCAAATCCTCACGTATGAGGAGTTGCTTACTGTCCTCACTCAGGTCGAACGCATATTAAATTCACGACCGCTTTACGTGTTAAGTAGCGATCCGGCGGAACCTACTGCACTTACGCCCGCGCATTTCCTCGCTGTTAATCCACTTGGATGTTTACCCGCCGCTGATCTTAGTAAGGAACGCATTAATCTTTTATCACGTTTTTCATTACTTGATTCGATAGTTCAGTCATTCTGGAAGCGCTTCAGATCAGAATACTTACATACACTACAAGCAAGAGAAAAGTGGAATAAACATTCTATTAATTCCATTTCTGTAGGAACCGTTGTTCTTATCGATATGGATAACGCTCCGCCTCTTCAGTGGCCGCTAGGCGTCGTCACTGAACTGTTTCCTGGTAGGGATGGTGTGGTGCGCGTTGCACAAGTGAAGACTAAGAGCTCCACTTTGCAGCGGCCCATTGTTAGACTTTGCCCTCTACCAACACAATAATATTTCTATATGCCTATGTAGTTTATATTTTATAAGTTATAGTTTAAGTATAAATTCTCATCCCGCTATTATAATATTTTTATTAATTTACTAATTATATTCATCGCATCGCCTCTGTTCACCGCATATATAGTTTTTTCTATATGATATTAACTCCGCTGTATATATTTATGTTTATTTTTTTTTAATTCGCTATTTGAGGAGACCTCAAGGCCGGGGGGATGTTCGCGCCAATTAAGTCATTTCACCTCCCTCCCCTTCATCCTCCCTCTCTTTCCCGCAAGCGCACTATTGTATTATATCGGCCTCGTTCGCACCTCAACGATCAGGAAGATCTATCATCGTCAGTCTGCCTTCGTCCCGCCGCCGACGCGCACGCCGCCGACGCGCATGCAAGTCCTCTCGTGACAATTGACAACCGCACCGCAAGCCACCTAACACGTGGTCATCAGACTCGCCGCATCGCCGCCATCACCGCTGTCAATAGTTTTGTGATTTAACTGAATAGTGCAGTGTATTGTGAAAGACAACATCAGTTCCCGGGCAAGAGAAGGCTTCATCAGTACACGAGCATACCATCTGCTCCAGCACCAGGTTAGTGCGCTCCCTTTATCAATCCTTCTCGTTTTCCACCTTTAATTCGACACGCAACTTACAGTCCACAATTCCATCACCCGCAACGGGGGACCGCCCTCCTTTCCACCCTTTATTCCACCACCATTTTTGGTCATAGCGAACCGGAGGTCCCCCCTTTATCCAACACAATATATAAATACTAATAAAATCCCAATGATATTGAAGGAGCTGAGTTTAAATCGCGACGTAAACCTCTGACACATAAAATTTGCTAAAAATGCATCTTTATCGATAAATGATAAAAACGGCCCGTCTAGCACAGTACTTAAAAAAATAAGTCTTTACGACAGAAACAAGAAATCGTCAACAACAATAGAAGATACAATGTGAGTGAAATGAATATAGGCATGACAAAGCTATTACCATCGTTTTCATACAGTAATTGTTGGCGCACAGAGACAGGATGTAGGCACTGCCTTACTGTGGATAATGGGTCCACTCGGCTCTGAACCGTTTTTGTCATTATTAGCTAAAGTACCTTTGTTACGTGGAATCTCCTATAAGAAATCTTGACCCGTCAAGTTCAGTCAGGCGAATTGTCATCACATGAGTAGGCATCTTTGTCTTCTATGAAACGTTGAGGGTGTAGAGAGAACAAAATGTATCGTTTTATTTAAGGTTTGTTGACGCAATAATAAACTTTTTACCTGACTGCTAAGGAAAAGTTCATGCATTTCATACTGTTTATATTCATTTCGTTCGTGTATGTATTTATGTTATATTTTTATTAATTTTCCAATTCGACTTCCATAGAGATGAGAAATCAATAAATCAATAAACAAGTTGTTTTTGAGATGTTATTTAATGAAACAATGTTTATTCTTTTATCGCCGTAACCTGGATATTTATCTATCTAAGACCTTTAAACGAGGAATTCTTGTGTATATATAATCTGAATCCCAGAAACGTCTCCAAAGATTTTCATGAATTTTAATATGCAGGGAATTTCGGAGTTGATAAATCGATCAGGTAGGTTTCATTTTTAGAAAATATCAAAATATAAAAAAAATTAAAAGGTAATTATAATATAACAATCACACTGTTGAAAATAGAATAAAAATATTAAAACACTGTCTTTTTATTTTTTTCTTACATGCCATAATGCTTTAATGTATTTATAAAAAGCTACAATCCCTTTTATTTGAACAATGTTATTACATATAACAGTTTATGTTTCTTAAGTTGTAGAAATTCTATATTTTAATATAATTTCGATATTTTCTGTATTTCAATAAATTTCTTGATTAAATAATGTATTATGTTTTACTTGTATTACGGGTAACGCAAACACGTAGTTTTTGACTAATAAGCGCACCAAGTGTGGGCGGGACGGGTGAGCATGAATCGCAGCGGGAAAAGCGGGTGTCGCGAGCGGGGCGGATGAACGCAAGTCAGTTTACGTTTCCCACTAGATTTGTTCAGAAATACCGCTTCCGACTGAAGACTTAATAAGTGCAGTATTTCGGCTCAGCCACCTTTGTGGAATTCTAGTGATTCAAATCATTCGTATCGACACGTAATCTTATATATATAAAAATATTGTGTCACTATGTATGTTGCCAATAAACTCCAAAACTACTGAACCGATTTCAATCTAATTTCACATGTACCCGTATTTTGGTCTAACTTACTGGATAGGATAGTTATCATCTCAATTATTTGCTTATGTCGTGAATGTAAACGAATAAAATGTATCAATTAATTGTTTCATAAGCAAGTGTTTATTTACTGTTTAGTTTTATGAAGTTCTCAAAGATGGCGGTGTAAGGTGATTCATCGATAAAATTCTTCAATATTATTTGACATCTAGGTTGCAAATACACCCAATAGATGGCGCTGTGTATTGTTTCTTTAACTGAACTAAAAATTTAAAAATAAAACTGGAGTACTCAATTGTAAAATTCATATTGTTGTACAAAAAGCGTGGGGGGCTTGATTTTCATTGCTGTAAATATTTTAACGATAGTTTATTATACCTCTAGTAATTATAATAAGCACCCCATGCATTTTATACAACAAAATGAATTTTTCAATTGAGTACTCCGGTTTCATTTTCAATTTAGCTAATTCGATTTTACCGGAAGGGTATTATTTCCTCAGTTTCGATTAGAGAAATAAAATATGGCGGTACGAAGTTTGCCGGGTCATCTATTTTTTTTTTATAAAGTATAATATTCTCTATGTCTATAGGGATCACTGTTGATATCGTGGCAATTGCTTTTATAAAAAAAGGTCCCACTTTATATAAGCACAAGCTGCAAAATAATCTGACGTTTTAATTTTATTTCCAATATCGCACGAGGTAGGTTAGGTACGTCCGGACCGCTCAATCGCCCCGCTACTACTGTGTTCATCCATGGAAAGGAAATGTGCGTTTTCCGCTCGACCCGCCAAAGCTCCCGCTGCCCGCCCCGCTGTCAGTGTAATTGCACACCATCACAGGTACTTACAGGTATGACACTGACGGGTGATAGGTATGACCTATGATGCTTAGACATAAAAAAAATTAAACCTTTTTTGTCATTAACATTTATAATAATACATTGACTTATTTTATAGGCATTTTTCGTTATTATAGCGTTGAAAACTCTTTATCGTGTATCTAAACGCCAGATTAGAGCGTCTGGCTCGCACCGCAATCGTATCACTCCGGTGATGGCACGTATTTTCAGTTCTACGAAGGAAATGTTTCCACTAAAACACAGTTACGTACTCGCGCGAAGCTTTAAGCTGATTATGAGAGGTTCCTAAGTAGGCTTTGAAACTCGCAAGAAAAGCTATATCTATTTTCTTGAAAGGCTTTGTGTGTCCACCAAGTTTATTGTTGGTGCCCGCACCGCGATTTGTTATTATTGTTAATGGACACTCAAAAAGAAGCGGTTCGTATTGGAAGCGATCTACATAGTTATGACAAACGGACACGGTCGGGTAAGAGATGGTTGACCACTAGTGGTAAAATAATTATGCCCGTTTTTGCGCTTCGAGGGCACGTTTTCGCATTGTTTTATTTTGTTTTTGTTTCATTTCATAAAACTCTTGCACTGTAAATAATCAACTCGTATATAGACAAAAATTATATCAACCTTATCCGATATAACTAAAAAGTACTTCAAGAAAATGAAAATAAAACAAGAGCACTTTTGTCTTTTTCGACTTTCCGCCAAAAACTCATTGTTTTTTTTTCTTCTTCTGGTCTAGACCTTATCCCATCTACTTGTACTTGTGCTTCCTTGTCCTTTTATACAATTGAACACAGTCTTGCGCAACATTTTCCTCAAGATTTTCTTCTTTTAGGTCTCTTTTAACCGTCACAGCCAAGTGTTGGGTAGTCTTCTACGAAAACGTTTCACCGTGGGCATCCCAAAGGCAAACTTTACCATATGGTCATCGGGACATCTCAAAACATGTATACAGTAAAAGCCTTTACTTGAGCTTGTTCACTATTGAGGCAACATTGAACAAATAATCATTGTGTCTGTTCAAGAGTAAATGTCTGCATTATGCCAGCTCCTTTACTGTCTAATTAGCGCTTTCATATTAGCGCCAAAGAAGCTAAAGAGTGCCCTTAATTAAAAGCCTGAAATCGCTTTAATTATTTCAAACTGACGAAACATTTACTTTCTTCGTACAAAATAAGTAAGCAATCTAAACTAATTTGTGTTTAAACACGTATGTATATGTTTACCTACTCGTAAGCGCTCGATTTTATTATTGAGCAGCGATGGCCGAGTGGTAAAAAACCGCGGTCTTAAACGCGACCGATCCCGGGTTCAAATTAAAGAAATTATGGATTTACCTAAATGAAATTCTCTCGCCTTTGGAATTCTCTTCCCAAAACCATCCGTCTTGCTACTTCACTCCACTCCTTTAAGTGCCAAGTCAAAGAGCATTACTTGCAATCCTGACTTGGTATCTCCTCTTCATCCACTTTCTCTTCTTTACATTTTAATCTGTCTATCTATCATTGTTCTTACCCAACTACTTTTATTTATTACTTTTACTAGCCTTAACTGTACACCTGCCTCTTCAACATCTTTTCTATCTTTAACTCCTTGCCTGTGGTTGCCTGGAAGAAATCGCTGTTTAGCGATAAGGCCGCCATATGTACTCTTTTTTATTTGATTCATGTATATAATTAATTTTTTGTATTGTGGTGTACATTAAAGAGTTTAATAAATAAATAAATAAATAAATAAATTTTACAATACTATAGCTTCTACATCAGAATAACACATAGGCTACAATTTATAAAGATATTGTGTGAATTGCCCAAAATATGACGATAAGTGTCAAGTAAGTAGGAAAAAATCTACCAATATCTGCGAGCTATTCTGGCGTACGCTGCCAAAACCGCTAGAGTTACACATATGTAATGTATGATGGAAATGTTTATCTTAAATAGTCCTACAAAAATGCCGGTCCACGGCACTTCACTTTATGCTAATGATCCTCTCTAACGCGGGTGAAACCGCGGGGCACAGCTAGTTAATTCAATATATGTATATTATTTCATGCCATATACATTTAGGTTAAACAACATATTTTTCTTTTTATTTTAAATGTACTGAATGGCATTTTTGTACATATTCGAGCAATTTACTATAGATTTAATAAAAAAAATAAAGTGGTTTAATAATAATGAAGTAATGTTTACAGAAACGTAAACAAATTTGGCGCATTAATCAACTTCACCGTTTATTCAATCGAGAATAACCGGTTTCTTCGAAACAGTTTAGAATATCATTACAGAAATACGTTAACGATTATGATTGATGTAAACAATATTCACACACAGGCTCCGATATTCGAGCGCATTCAAAACCGAAATAAGCGCAAAGTGAAAAACGGGATTTGGAACCGCCCATTCCAATACCAAGCGGAATGTAAGTTAAATAAAATGGATGTCAAACAATAATTAAAATGTACAGTAAAATGAATAACAAGATATCAAAATGAAAGACAGCGGAAATTAAACGACGTAATACTCGTATCTCTTAAGCAAAAAGGCACACTATATACTGGCGTAAAAAATGTATCTCGGTTTTACGTAACGACTTTCGATTTACTGAATACGACCCTTAAGATGGGTTGCTGAGACGAGAGGTATCTCATCTAGTGTATTATATTCCTCTGCCAAATATGGTATCACACAATCGTTACGGCACGGCATGAGCTATGTACCTACCTACAATCAGGGTTTCATTTTGTAGGTGATAGAACTATTATGGTTCGCCCTGGGAAGTACTTCACAAGCACCCACTTCTGCTGTGAACGAAACGAACTCTATTGTGTTTCGGTGGAAAGGTGCAGTTGCCGGCCACACATACTTACATGAGGCGACCACCAGCCTCCGGAGTAGCAGCGCAACTGCATACGACCTCAGACAAGACTTACCTATGCTTGCTTGAGGTTGTGTGCATGGGCTGCAGCGACCACTTAACACCACGTGCTCGACTGCTACTCCATTCAAATAAAAAATGTAGTTTAGGCTATTTTGGTTGACTTTCACCTTTTTCCTTCAATCTATATTCTTTACATCATATCGTGTCATATATCATTATGCGACCAACAATTGTACGCGATACTTTTTTGAAAACGCTACATTTCTACACGTCACGCAAGAGATCTACGCTAAATTTAATAGTCTGTTAAATTCATAGATATTTTATTTTGACTAGTATATATAAAAAATCTACGGTTAAATTACAGATTCAGAAACAGTGTAAATTAATACACATTTTAAACATATATTTTTATGTAATAATACGACGATTTCTGACATACACAGCAAATATTCGTAGCAAAAGGACAATAAAACCTCTTCAACCAACGAACCGCATAAAATCATCAACTTGAGTTGCGCATGGAGAAGAGTATATTATTATAAAGGGTGATATATGATGTTACTTTATGAAGAGCAGACAGGAAAATATTGAAGCGCAGGAGTCGTTCTGCACGGCCGCGTGAAAAACGACATCTGAGGATACGAAGATATTGCTATGTTAAGATCAACTTTCTTCTTTTAACGTCATTTTTGTATTCTAATATACCTACTTAGTTGTGTAATGAATTGTTAGATTAGCGACAATTCTTTGGCGTCTGTTAAATGGTTTTCACGCGACAAAGTATAGTAAAGTTTTTGGCGGGAAGTCGAAAAAGACATATTGTGCTCTTATTTTATTTTCATTTTCTTGGTGTATTTTTTGAGTTATATCGGATAAAGTTGATGGCATTTTGTTTGATATAGGTTAATTACAGTGCACGAGTGTTTGTGAAATAGAATAACAGTGCTAAAATATGTTTTTTCTGCTTGGCTTCAAAATTCCATCGGACACGTTCTAGTAAAGCAGCCATCGCTTTACTTGAATGTTGGACTGACTAGACTGACTGATTACTGACGACTTACTGACTTTGTTATTACTTCGTCCAGTTTCACTGAAATGGGAAAAAATTAATGCAAAAATTATACTTGACGCTGGCAGTATGCACAGAATTTGCGATGCCATAATTGAAAAAAAAAAGTATAGTAAAACAAGCTTCTATATTTATAACGCAGCTTGAAAATATAGATTAAGCTACTAAATTCATTATTTGTTGTTTGTTGTCATATATTTGAGATCTAATGACTTCAGCTACTACAACTGAACATCCATTATTATTGTCATCAAATAATGGTATATGTAACCTCTAATTTAAATTGTGCGTTCATTACCTTTATCTATTTATAAATGTTACCATAAGTAAAACCATATAATTGGAAAAAATATTGGTATCAAAAACATACATCTGCAATCCTGTTTTTATTTGTTTTAGACATATCTTGGTAAAAACTAATTATATCAAATGTAATGTAGATATTATAATTTGTTTCTGCACACGGTCTTACTTCCTGCATATACGAGTACTTTAGCAGAATACTTACTTAAAGATACTTCAACTCAGTTGTGCGCGCGGCGCTATGTGTGCGTGGGCTAGTAATTATGCAGCTTTAATTTGTGTGACAGTGACGCTGCCGTGATCGTCCGAGCAACTTCACTGTACCTTTTGTCACGCACACAAAGTCACTGTGTATATACAGGTTTACCCACACATAGAGCCGCGCGCACAACTGAGTTGAAGTATCTGAAACATATTAGCGCTTAAAAGTAAAAATCCATTAAAATGTTCTAAAAAAATTGCGAAAGAAAACTTAAAAGCATCAGCAACAAACTGATATTTTTGTTCAATTTAGTTTCAATTTGGGGTCGAGAGGGGCGTAAATATCTGCCTCCCCATCGGCTTACGATAGATTGAGGCCGCCAAAGTATTCGTATCAGTCAGTTACATCGGAGCATGGAAATGTCACCAGGATTAATTTAACAAAATCTATTTTTGAGTAGAAACCTGGACAGGTGTAACCATTTTTCTTGTTTTACGAACTAACACGTTTACATTTTGCATTGTTTTACGAATAAAAATAAATAACAAATATTTTTGCTATTTTATTTTTACCAAATTGGGTATTAGTGAATTCTTGGGGGAAAGAGTGTCCTAAGTCAACAAACACTGTCACGTATTATATTGGCAAGTGTTGTGTTTGACTTAAGTGTACTTTGAAGTTGAAGATACCCCTTATAGCCTAGCCTCATCATGGCGTAAGTTATTTGTGTTAAAAGACTCACATCTCCTTTGTGACAAAAGAGATTATTTCAGGTATCTATTTTTGCGTTATCCAATATGTTTTTAAAGCCTGTTGTGAACAATTCAATCAAGCCTCGTTAAATGAGTGTAAAGAAAAGCCTATGGCTCGGCGGCTAGCGTAGAACGCAAGCGGTCTATGCAGCTAAGCCAAACGGGCGCGGTCGGGTGTGAGATGGGTGACCGCTAGTAGCAAGAAAAAATTTCATGCGCGCTTCCGTTCTTCGGAAGGCACGTTAAGCCGTCGGTCCCGGTTGTTGTCGATAGATAACAGTTGTTAAACCTGAGGCCTTATGGGCGATTTGAAAACATCCGACAGCGGGTTGGCCACTAACCCGCATCTCCACCAACCCACATTGGAGCAGCGTGGTGAAGTAAGCTCCAGGCCTCTTCAATAATCGGGAGAGACCTGTGCCCAGCAGTGGCACGCAAAAAGCGTTAAAAGCCTAGGAAAGCCGTATAACTTTATCTTGCAATCTAAATTTTTTTATGTGAAAATTATCTATCAGAGTCAGACTAAGCAGTCATGAGGCAGACCCAAATTTTTAATACACACATATGTAATGATCAAGCAGAGTGCTACAAATATAACGCCTTATTTTTGCCCTTTAATTTCACTTTACTGACACCACATGTCACGGTGAGGGAAATACATTCAACATCAATGGGCCAGTAGAA
This sequence comes from Pyrgus malvae, assembly GCA_911387765.1. Classification (NCBI taxonomy): domain Eukaryota; kingdom Metazoa; phylum Arthropoda; class Insecta; order Lepidoptera; family Hesperiidae; genus Pyrgus; species Pyrgus malvae. The sequence goes on along the minus strand of OU426950.1, from coordinate 25,673,164 downwards.
AACAGCATTCATGTCATTTGTCAACGCCAGGCACTCAACTTTTTCGTGAACGTAATTCCATAAAAACATTTTTGTTCTTCACACGTACCGGCTATGGCTGACATTAACTTTTTATTTAATAAACGTTATCTAGAGACGCAATTTACATTCATGTTATTGTTATAATCCCACTACAGGGATTATCCTGTAACTCTGAGAAAGATTTAACACACTCACCAACGAAGTACCTAACTCATGATCCAATTTATTACATTAGATATTTTTAAACAAATTTCAGCCTAGCTAGAAATCAAATGCGGAACCCTTGATTGACAATCCGGCAAAATAACTGTATATTTTTTAAATTAATAATTTGAAATTTAATCAGTTAAATTTCATTTTTTAAGTATACTTAGAGCATCAAAGTTACTGATTCACCCTTCAGTAGAGACGGCATAGCGTCTTGCTTTGATACATAAATTATTTTTGTGCCAAATCTGGTGGTTGTCACACATTCACAAATATTCTTTCATCGCTACAGACGCATAACATTTCTAAATATGTCAATTTCAATTAACAACGTCATTTTCTATGCACGGACAATACTGACACCGACACACACAGACACACTAATTGTATAACTAGAAGGCACATTGTGCATGGACGTTCGGACCAAGGTTTTGCCCGTAAAGGCAACTCCGCTGAGGGGTATCATACCTGTTATACCTTGATGCTATAAGTAAATATAGGATAGATTTAAAACAAAAAATAACACTATAAACTGTGACCATAGACCGATGCAATATTTATGTCAGGATAGTTGCTGAAATTGAGAAACTTGTTTGAAATAGTTGGTACTGGGAGAAGCACAAAGGAGACTGATAAATAATTCAAATGCTGCAATGCGGTCCCCGAGGAACCAACAAGGAATGTTCATGTAGTCGATACTTGAGTTACATTAAGTACAGTGGTCAAATATCTATAGTGATTCGATAGGCTTGTAAAAGGGTTGTAGATTATGAGGGAAATTTTTACTTGCAGTTATAAAGGTAACGCGTAGATGAGCAGTATAAATTCTGTAGGAATTTTTTAATTAAAATATTTGACCTTAAAATATGGTAATCAGTGATAATAAAAAAGTTTTTTACACATAAAAGCCTAAGCGTCCAGCCGTCCCAAAGTGTGCTTCGACGGTTTTGAAGATGAGCTTATTTCATCTACAGCTTTCTTAAAACACACCATCCTTGCAAACACAAATGCATGCAACAGTGTAGAGTTATAGGTAGGATACATCTGATTTTCATCTGTCAACAATGAGAAGTGTGCATACCTCTAGAAGATAAATATGACGAACTAAATATATATAAACAACTTTGTAAATACCCATATTTGTGCAAATAAAAGTCTTTGTCTTTGTCTTTCTCTTTGTCTTTGTGATGTAACTAACGGTTCTACAGTCACATCTCAAACATAACTACATGGAGACGTCCATGACTTGATGTTAATAGAGTCCTGAAATGTTTGTATGATATTAATTGAATACTTACATAAAAAAGGCCGATTAGTATTCCAGTGGTTGCTATCTGTTTGGTTATGGCTACAGTCCCGAAGCAACTCCTAACCTGGTTAATTGACTACATCTATATCCACATCCAACACAAAATAATATTAACGAAATTATGCCGGGTCACCAGCTCTTTCAACATTTAGTGCTGCGAAAACAAGAGATATTTACCTATAGACTGTCAGAAATCAAAAAGTTTCTAATAAAAAGCTTTTTTTACGTTCCACTGATGAGCACAGGTCTCCTTTCAGAAGTGAGAGTAAAGGCCATTGTCCACCACGCTGTAATTCACGCTGGCCGAGTGTGAATATAGCTCATGTCATGGAGAAATAATGAGTTTTTATCAGTCACAGTAATCAAAAACATCGTTATCACAATATTTCCATCACCGTGGAGCAGTGATAAATACGCACATTATAAAATTATTTGTTTTTTGATAGACTTGTAAAAAATCTAAAATTAAAATAAATTAGAAAAAATGTATTCTGAAAGATTAATCCATGCAACGATTTGTACAGTAATGGCTAATACATATGATTTTTGTATGTCAGCTGAGACAATCTTATATCAAGCAAAACCAGATGGAGACGTACATGACCATTAATGTCAATAGAAGACTAAGATGGTTGTTCTATATTCATCATAGACTTAGGATATACTTACGTAATATTAAGTGTATGATATTCATCGAATACTTAAACGAAAGAGGCCGATTAGTATTCCAGTGGTTGCTATCTGTTTGGTTAGGGCTGCGAGTCCCGAGGCGAACCCTAACCTGGTTAACTGACTACATCTATATCCACATCCAACACGAAATAATGTTAACGAAGTTGTGGATCACACGCTCTTTGAATATTTAATGCTGCGAAAAGAAGAGAGATAACCTACTGCCTGTTAGAAATAATAACGTTACTTTACAAAAACATTATTGTGACGTGGTCGGTATAGATAGACAGTGAATCACGAAGTCTGATCAATTCTAATTGGAGTTATGCTTATGTGCTCTTTTGAAGCCTGTGCAAGGAAATGTGAACATCACTGTATCATCTATACTATATGCAGCATGTGGCCACGGCGGCATGTGGCAACACACACGCCGTCGTCCTTCCTGGCAGTGGCGTAGCTATCATAGGGCCTGGTGGTGCAGTGCACCAGGGCCCCGGAGCTCGGGGGCCCTCTAGCCTCAGCTATGAAAAGAATAATAATAAAATAAAATTTAAAAAAATGAAAAAAAATATTATTAGATTCGAGACTCGAGCCTGCTCACAAGATTTTCTTTTTTTTAATTCTGCCGTAGCTTATATCTACCGTAGAACTCATTTTCGCAAAAGAAAATTGCGATTTGCGTCGTTGTTTATTTATTCCCTTTTTCTTCTATTAAACACATGGAGATTCTAATAGAGACGACGTATGGATTTAGCCTACTAGGGATAATTCAACTCACTGTTTCCTATTCTTATTCCTATCAATAATTTTAAAGGCCAATATAAGTTAAAACTACGCGAAAAGAGGGGCGGAGGGCCCGATTCTCTCCCTATGCACCATGGCCCTTGTACCCCTAGCTACGCCACTGCTTCCTGGGCCTGATGGCTGGACGGATGTAACTCCACCTCTCACCGTCCGCAACCTTGGAAGCCCGCTTTAAGTCGCCTCATACGATCAGGCAGGGGATACCGTAGCTTTATTCTTAATTCCGAAGCTCTTTAATATTCGAAGGTCTTAAATATCTACTAGTACTAGTAGTATTAGTTAGTATATCTCAGCCGTCTTCACTGAGGGGATTTGAGTTTGTATGAGCATACTAATCTCCTCCAGAATAACAGTACATTTTGGGATAAAAAGTGGTATTCCAGACTATAATCTCTTTGCCGAATTTCATCCCAATCCGTTCAGCCGTCCTTGAATGAATTAGCAACAAACATCCATCCAAACTTTTGCATTTATTGTATTACCTACTATATATGATATTACAAACGGATTTGTCTGTGGCAAAAAAGAGATCTTGAATTTGTTATCCCACACAAATTATTAAGCTTGAATGATAATATGGGCTTCAATTAAACTTTATTGAAACTCAGCTATATGTTATGCCAAATAGCTTCACATATTAAATAACTTTAATAAATTTGTAGAAACTTCAGCAATTCACTATATCAAACATTAATTTAATATGATTTATTATTAATATGTGTTGGCAGGCACTTTAATCTTAGTTTATCGAAAGCACATCACACACGATTATTGTTAGTGGTTTAATATGAAAATGAGCGGCTCTTTTTTAACACGATTTTATTAACTTGACCTGTATGTATGTATGTATGTATGAATGTACGTAACGGAATCTTTCAACTTCAGTTTCACTTACTTCTAGGAGTCTGATTAACTTGAAAATTTGCACAGGGGTCAAGGGCCGATGACAATACAAATATAATCTCATAACTTTATATTAAAGTCCTAACTGGGATCATCAGGATAAAAAAAAAATACGAGGGGCGGCTGATAAGTTCGTGGCCTAAGGTACTTAATGAAACAAATATAAAGTTTTATATTTTTACCACGTCTAAGCGTCTGATTAACTTGAACACTTGCATAGGGGTCAAGGGTCATTAACAATTCAATAATATGAGAATAAAAAACCAACTAAAAAATTAAAAATAAATAATGTACATACTTAAAAAAAATAAAAAAACACGCTTTTGTGAAAATACGAATTAAAAAGTAAATAAAATAAGAAGAAAATGTATTTTACTGCAAAAAAAAAGCGTGGGGTGGTTTTTAAGATACTATTGACACCATACACCCCACGCTTTCTTTTGCAGTAAAATACATTTTCTTCTTTTTTTTTACTTTTTAGTTCTTATTTTCACAAAAGCGTGTTGTTTAGTTTTTTAAACTACATTATTTATTAAAAATTAAATGCAACAATTAATAGCAATTGTCATAATATAACAGCATTGAGAACGCAATGTGTGCCTCAACTACTGGGAAAATGAACAAATTATTAGTATTTTAGGTCTGTTACTACAGGATTATTCATTTCAGCATTTCATAAAAAGTATATAAAACAGTTTGGAATCTTAAAAAAATATAAAGTACCTATTACCGGATCATAAAAAAATATAATATGACCTACCCAAAATCCCACCTACCAAAGCACACAATACACAAAAATACGTAGTTGAAACAAATTCGGAACTTTCTAATCACTCGTGTTTCCATAAATATATGGTTGATTAACTTTACGGTAGGTTTTATTCGAGTAAGTTTGTATTCTTAACGTATTTACCCTGTAATAAAGTTTGTATAAGCATGTGATAATAATTTTATTCTTTATCTTAGTCTAACGTGCTCAAAACGACAGGTACAAGAGTAAAATAAAACATAGTTATTATTACTATAATAAGCTTTCATCCTCTGCTGTCAATTAATAAGCATATGCAACATTAAATTTATAAGTAAATAAAATTAACTGTACATAAAAATGCTAGTTATTAAAAGTAATGAAACGTGACATTTAAAAAAAGCTTCTGCCTGCGTTATACAGTTACGCGTCAATTAAACTTCGCTAATAGGTTAATGGCCCGCTGCATGTGATTGCACTTGTACGAGCATATCCATTATGGATCTATCAGGTACACATTATTGATTGCCAGCTTTAAACTAGGGTTAACTGGTAGAGAATGCTTCTCGGCATTAAGTCCGCCCTTTGTACTACATTTATACGTTGTATCTATCTATACTAAAAGGAAAGATTTGTATTTTGGTATTTTTGTATGTTTGTAATGAATAAACTCAAAAACTACTGTTACGATTTCAAATTCTTTCACCATCAGAAAGCTGCATTAACCCTGAGTAACATAGGCTACTTTTTACCGCGGGAAAATGCTTCATTCCTACGTGAAAACGGGTAATAGGGTCAACGCGGTTGGAGCAACTGGCTAAACGCCTATGATTTTAATATAGCATAGGCTATTTTGTATCCTACGGGGACCCATTAAACGGAAAGCTAGTAAAGAATAAATCAATAAGTAGTGTTGTAAGAGTCTTGGACACTATGCACAAAAAAATTCAAAACCTTACCTTAAAAAGGTTGCACTAAATCACGCTTGGAAAGCAATATAATTGTTAATTCTTTTTTATACATGATTTTTATTACCGATTAAATCAATAATAATGAAGTCAATTGACTATATATGATAAGTGACATCACTTATCATTTTCTCATACAAAATGTATGGGGATGTCACGTTTTGACAGCTCATTAAAAGTAGTCCAAGACCGGATTGACATTTATTTTGTGGTAATGATGAGTTTCATTCATTACATCATTCATTCATTGATGTAATGTCTGTTCGACTGAATCAATTTTGAATATTAATATATCTTTATATGCTCTATCTTATATATCACAGTGATATTCTCGAAAGAGTCGAATAAAATTAACTGAGATACATGACGGTGTTGTCAACTTTCGATCGAAATATCCTGTCTGCATCTATCTCTTTCAGATTATATTGATATTAAATGATGTTATAACACTTATATTATCAACTAGCCTTTCGCCAGCGCAGCTCCGCCCGCGTGGACCCGTTTAATGGGTCCCGGATGATAAAAAATAGCATATCTGCTATTCCAGGCTTCATTGCTATATTGAAATCAAAGGCGTTTAGCCAGTTGCTATAACCGCGTTGACCCTATTACCCTTTTTCACGTATGAATGAAACATTTTCCCGCGGTAAAAAGTAGCTTATGTTACTTAGGGTGAATATAGCTTTCTAATGGTGAAAGAATTTTTGAAGTCGGAACAGTAGTTTTTGAGTTTATTCTTTACAAACATACAAAAATATAAAAATACAAATCTTTCCTCTTTATAATATTAGTATAGATAAGCTACATATATAACAGAGTGATATCACTGACATAAAAACATATTACAATATATGTATGTTTTCTTTTTAGTAATACATTATGCTCATCTCTACTATAAACGGGGTGACTGTCCGTTCTCGATGGGGTCACGTGACCTGTCGTTTGCAGTAGGATTTACCCTTTCGTCTCACCGTTGTCAAATCACCCGCCCCACAACGTCCTCAAAGGATCGACTTTGAGAATAATGCATGTTGATCTTTCAGATTGGATTCAATGGCAGTTTCATTAGATGAGATTTCGACGTCGGGATTTCAATGTCACTCTGGCGCGGACGAAATTTCGGCGTTTCAGTAATATTTCTTTTCTTCACTTTTTGTGATAAGTAGGTACATGAAGTAGAAATTTGGGCTGAAATTTAGACTTACAATTTTAGCAAACAGATTTTTTTTTGCAGGCCTTTTTTCTTAGTACCTGTAACTTCGGGAAGAAGAGAGCCATGGTATCTCCTGCATGATCGTAAGAGGTGACTAAAAGGGGGCTTCCGGGGTTGTGGGTGGTGAGAGTGGGAGCTCGATCCGTCCAGCCAGCAGCCCCGGGAAGGACAGCGGTATGTGCATGGCCGCATGCCACCATAAGCATCGGAAGGTGCAGGAGAGTACATCTGCTGTCCCAAGGATGGGCCCGTTCTGGGATGGGCACATGGAGGACACCGGCGCGTTCCACTAGAGAACCCAGCGTCCTCCCCAAGCGCAAAGGCCAACGAGGGGATTTTGAGGTCATTGTGAATGTAGTTTTAATACATGAAAACGTTTCATACGTTTTATTAACTTCTACTTTCATATCAGATATTTGATAAAAGATCTTGCTTTCAATGTTCAAAATTCAATGTTAGATAAACGTTATATTCTGTACATCATTCGTGTTTATTTTTATGCCACGTTTACGAGTATGGCGCAATATTAGCGTTAGATAAAAGAAAGTACGTACCTACTTTCTAAGAGTGCAAAGATTAGCGTGGGGCGCATAAGTGTGAAATCTTTTATCTCGGCCTGTCAACTTCATACCAGCTATTAATTCTGAACCGTACTAACGTTTAATATAGTGTACTGTTATTGCAAGGAGTGCCGACATCGTCTACCCGAGCCGAGGCGGAACTGCTTCCAATGACGGTTCCGCACGTGTACTGAACAACTATTTTTAATACAGTTGCGAAAAAATGGAGCAATTTAATAAAATAAAGGCAAAGGGATCTATGCTCATACAGTCAAGTCTTCAGTAGATTTTTTTTATTGATATGAAATGAAAATGTTAATGAGATGAAATGAAAGAAACCTAACCTAACTCATTGAATCAAATTATTAACTCTGATATTGAAACAAATTAGTAGCTTCTTCTTAGAAATATTAGCATGAATCATAAAAACTTTTAAAACTTCGTGTTTTTTTAATAGACATTATTTTGACAGTTGGGAAAGAGAACGCACGAGTTCGGAAAAGGTGAAGAAAAAGCACGAGTGTGTAATAGCCCACTTCCCGAACGCTATGCGTCCCTGCAATATGCCACTTTTTGAGCAACTGTATTAAAAAAATAATTTTAATTCGATCATACTTTATCCGACTAACAATGTTACCCTTTGTAAATACGTATTATTATTTGCATTGACTCCGTGACAAGAAATACTTAAGCAAAGTTTTCATTAAAATAGAATAAATGTTTTTTTTGTATTGTTTATGTATTTTCCCAGGATTCTGAATCCAGCGACTACCCGCTGTCTTCTCAGTCCACCTGGTTGGAGGGCGGCCTGTACTCCTTTTGCCGAGACGTGGTCTCCATTCAAGGACCTTTCTTCCCCATCGGTTGTCGGTCCTCCTAACTATATGGCCTGCCCATTGCCACTTCAGCTTGCAGATTTTGAGAGCTATGTCGGTAACCTTAGTTCTTCTACGGATTTCATTATTACGAATTCTGTCGCGTAGAGAAATACCAAGCATAGCCATCGCTCGCTGGGCGACCCTGAGCTTATAGAAAAGGCCAACTGTAAAAGACCACGTCTCAGCGCTGTAGGTCATCACTGGCAACACACACTGCTCAAAAACTTTCGACTTTAGGCACTGAGGTATTCTGGACGAAAAGACACTTTGTAATTTCCCGAACGCTGCCCAACCGAGTTGGATTCTACGAGTTACCTCTCTTTCGAAGCTGGACTTACCCATACGGATCGATTGTCCCAGGTAGATGTACTAGTCGACAACTTCGAGAGTAGCGCCATCAACAACAACCGGTATAGGTGTGACATGGACGTTAGACATGATCTTCGTCTTGTCCATGTTCATCTTAAGACCCACCCTTTGTGAGGCGCTATGGAGGTCACCTAGCATAGTGCTGAGCTCTTCCAGGTTCTCCACCAAAATTACTATGTCATCGGCAAATCGAAGGTGTGTGAGGTGTTCGCCATTGATGTTAATACCCAGCCCGTTCCACTCCATCAGCTTGAACACGTCTTCCAGTGCAGCGGTAAACAGCTTCGGGGATATAACATCCCCTTGTGGTACTCCGCGCTGCACTGGAATAGGTCCAGTGCTTCCGTAGTGGACTCGGACTGTCATTGTTGCGGCTTTGTACAAACACTTCAACACCTCGATGTACCGATAGTCAATCTGGCATCGCTGGAGAGACTCTAGCACTGCCCAGGTCTCGATAGAATCGAAGGCTTTCTCATAGTCCACATACGCAATACATAGCAGCAGATTATACTCCTCGGTCTTTTGTATAACCTGTCGCAGCGTGTGTATGTGGTCCATGGTACTATAGCCTTTTCGGAATCCGGCTTGTTCGGGAGGCTGGAAGTCGTCTAGCCTGTGCGCAATGCGATTAGTAAGAACCCTTGAGAACAGCTTATAGACGTGGCTCAGAAGCGCGATGGGTCTATAGTTCTTTAAAAGGGCTTTGTCGCCCTTTTTGTAGCACAGTACCACCACGCTTCTGCTCCACGCCTCCGGGACAGTTCCGCTACTGTTGACGGTATCGAACAGTTTTTGGTGCGCCACTAGGAGGGGTTTCCCTCCAGCTTTTAGCAGCTCAGATGTGATACCGTCATCGCCCGGTGCTTTGTTGTTTTTAAGCTGATTAAGGGCCCTTCTAAATTCGTACAGGCTGACGTCCGGGATATCTTCGGTATAGTGTCGGGTCAATTTGGCTCTCTTATGTTCACCACATTGGTGACGGGAGCTTTTGAGGAGCTGTACAACCGTCCGTAGTACCTCTCAATTTCTCTCTGAACTTCAGGCTTAGACGAAACTATAGCGCCAGACTCCGTCTTCAATCTTGTCAACTGGCTTTGCCCAATACTCAGATCCCTTGAGAACACTTTAGTGCCTTGTTTCCGCTCTATAGTGTTTTTGACGCGCTTTGTGTTATGAGCACGCAGATCGCGTCGTCTGCTGCAAGAGATCTGTTTATTAAGCTGCCTGTATTTCAACATTGAAGACGGAGACCGGATTCATAGTTCACGCCTTTCCTTTATAAGACCGAGGGTGTGTTCAGAGAGCACTTGAGGTCTACTACTGGAGGGGGCCTTAAAGAACTTGGACCCTACCTCGTGGACGGTTTGTACCATCCTGGTGTTGTATTCGTCCACAGACTCGCATTCTTCCAGGCCCGCGAAACGATTTCGCAACTCGAGCTGAAAGCTCTCGGAGCCCTCGTTTTGGACAGGTGTTGGTCGGAGCGTAGACTTCATCAGGCGTGACCGTTCCAGCTTGATGTTGATATTTAATGTGCCTCGTACCATTCGGTGATCACTTCCGGTTTTCAACCTGTTGATCACGGAGACATCATTAAATATGTGCCGTTTGTCTGCCAAAATGAAGTCTATCTCGCTTTTCGTGGAACTATTTGGGCTTATCCAAGTCCACTTGCGCTGTGGCTTCTTCTTGAAGAAGGAGTTCATCATGAAGAGGCTCTCCCTCTCCAAGAAGTTAGCAAGCAAATGGCCTCGGTGGTTCCGTTGTCCAAACCCAAAGGGCCCTAATCTCTGCTCGTCGCCGTCTCGCGTGCCCAGTCTTGCATTGAAATCCCCCATCACCACCGTGAAATGAGTCTTAGAGGCATGTATGGCTCTACTGACGTCCTCATACATAGCCTCAACCTCATCGTCTGGGTGTGTCGCGGTCGGTGCGTATACCTGTATGACCTTCAGCGAATACCGTTTTGATATTCTGAGTATAAGGTACGCTACCCTTGCTGACACACTTTCGACTTTCGTCACGTTGTTGACGAGGGACCTGTGGACGAGAAACCCGACACCACCTTGGGACAGATGTTCGCCCTCCCGGTGATAGAATAAGTTACCGGATTTAAGGATTACCGTGTCCTCCCCCTCTCTTCGGACTTCGGATAATCCTATGATACTCCAGCGTAACTTAACTATCTCTGCTTCCAGCTCATGTATCTTCTCGTCGGTTCTCAGTGTCCTGGTGTTGTATGTTGCCAGGTGCAGAGGTCGTTTTCTTTTGTGACAGCCGAATCTCTGCCGGAGATTCTTAGCACCCCCTGCCCCGCCGTTACCATGGCCGCTGTCGTAACCAGGGATAGCGGGGCCGCCGGGGACTGGGGGCCGAGGTTTAATTGTGACTGCCATAGGGGGTTTTTGCCATAGTCACCACGCTTGGCATTGCGGGTTGGTGACCGCAGTAGATGATACGTTACTCAGGAAGACGCTGCTGCCCATCTCCTGGAATGTGTCCCTTGGTCGCCTCCTACGACCTCCTGGGAAGAATCGGAGTGGTGCTATTCTAACGCCGGCAACCACACGGCAATTTGATTAATAACGTAACACATATTGATTAATAACGTTTTATTCTATTACAAACACTAAATTTTAAATAACTATTAAATCTCTCTACTTCTTATTTCTACTTTCTCTTTCCCTTCTCAGTTCGAATTCTCAAGGTTAATTTGCTCGCATCTAATTATTTAACAGTAAGGATTTAAGGATATTCCAGTATAGGTATACTTAAGTGAAGTGGTGAAGGTTCACTACCCGTTCCCGGTTCCCAGGTTCGATTCGTGTTCGGTGAAAGAGAAATTTGAATGATGAGTTTAAACTTCTGTTCTTGGTCTGGGTATTTGTATTTCTTTGTATGTGTCCATGGTACCTACGTGTACCGGGTATATTGTTAGGCTGTGCCTGTGAAACGTGAAATTGATCAACTTTGAATGCTCAAATTAAGCGTAATTTGTAATTGGAGCATATAAGTAGCAAACGAAAACTAATGAAAAAATACATGAACGGATTGCAAACCAAACGTATTAAAAGTTCTTAAGCAATATAATTCAGCGTAGGCCGTCACAACTGATTCGGAGAATATTGTGCTATAAACGCAATATAAACGTGACGCAATAATAAACAAGAATGAAATAAATGAATAAAAAGAATATTATACAGAACATTACGTTTATCATACGTTTATCAAACATTGAATTTTGAACATTGTAAGCTAGGGTTTTTATTACATTTCTGATATGAAACTAGAAGCTAATAAAACGTATGACACGTTTTCATGTATTAAAACTGTGTAATAATTATGTAAATTTGAAGCGCGCATTGCCCGGCGGCTAGCGTAGAACGCAAGCGATCTGTGCAGCTAAGAAAAACGGGCGCGGTCGGGTGTGATATGGGTGACCACTAGTAGCAAAACAAATCATTTTTCAAAATTTCATGCGTGTTTTCGTGCTTCGGAGAGCACATTAAACCGTCAGACACGGCTGTTGTCGATGGATAACAGTCGTTAAACCTTACCGGAGGCCCTATGAGCTGTTTAAAAACATCCGACAGCGGGTTGGCCACTAACTCGCATCTCCACCAACCCGCATTGGAGCAGCGTGATGGAGTAAGTTCCAGGCCTCCCTAATAATGGAGAGACCCGTGCCCAGCAGTCAAAAAAGGTTGCAGCCAGCCAGTAGGTAAAATGATGTTAAATTCGTCATTCGCTAATTAGTCTCCTTTGTTGAAAGCGTTTGATTTGCATGTAATTAAAACTCACACACTTAAACACAGACGAGAAGGAAACGCGGGCAAATTGAGATGAGATTACTTTCCCGACTAGTTCGTCGGAACAGTTCGCAGCTACGGGAGAAATTCCTGCGCCATTCGTTTCTTGGAAAAAGTTATCCGTACGCGACAGGATAAAACGGTATCAAGCAGGGTTATTTAAAAAGTTTTGCGGTGTAATAAAACAAGTAATTTAGTTTTAATTAATAATATATTATGTTCTTTGACACTATTTTAATAAAAAAAATCTTTAATAAAATTGGTGTTAATTAAATCTTCAACTTTCAATTTATTAAGATAGTATATCTCTTGTCAAGCGTGGTTAACTGCGAATGGCCTTGCGGGTGGCGTAAATCACTAGCGATCTACGTGGCTGAGTAAAACGGGCGCGGTTTAATGTGAGATGAGTCTGAGGAGGAACTGGTGGTTTGTAATGAAATAAAGTTGTGGTGCTGTGGTTTTGCTTATTAACATGTCATTCTGTAGGTGTAAGACTTTATCAATATTAAGCTAACTCTAGTGATTTGACAGACAAATTTTATAGATGCTTTCATAGTTTGACCACCACTGCACCTACTGAAAGTTGTAGTTGCCGGCTTTAGCTATTTATTTTTTTAAATTAGGGTCAATCCCTTCAGCCAGCGCAGTCAGCGGCGCGCAGCGGCCGTAAGAGCAAGTGACTGACCACGGAACCGCAAGGGGCAACCTCTTTTGACTAGTCGTTAGAAGGTTCGTGCAGCCTCGCGGCGCCCTCCTTTGCATTCAAATAACTATGAACTATGTAATCACACAGATAATATTCGCCGCTGCTCTTTGAATGGGAATTGACCCTTAACCGAACAAAAAGGCGGATCGCATGGTGTTAAGCAATCACCTATGGTCGCTTATGGACATGGGCAACCCCAGGGGAGATACCCGAGCATTGCCGACTTTGGAGGAGAGCTTTTTTTATAGCTTTAAAAACCTATATGAGACCAAGGCCGGATTTAGGGGAGGGCAACCGGGGCTACAGCCCCGGCCTCCACAAAGGAGGGGCCCCCACAATAAAACTTCGGTAAAAAAATTAAATGCAGACTACAACACACTAGTAAACAACTTTTCCTTTCATATTTTTTCGCGTTTTACAATACTTTGAACAAACATGATCACATTAAAAATTAATAGAAATCATCGATCTATATTTGTTCAGTCCAATCGGGTAATCAGTAAAATATCAAAATCTCTAATGGCCCTGATAAGTACTTGCATTTTATTCCCCACCTTGAGGGAGAATCCCAATGGCTCAATGGCTGAGTGGTGTGGTACTCGCCAGCCTCGGAGATTGGGTATTTGATTCCGTGTCTCGACAGGACTCTCGATTCTTTATTTTTGTTCTTTCAATTATATACATGTAATTTAGATTAGCTTGAAATGGATTTCCGCAAAGTAACGCCTGATTCAATTAATTACTAAACAAGTATTTGATCAACAAATATTTTTTTCACAACATTTGTTGTGGGTGGTGCAGCGGGCAAAACTATTTCAACACTCTGTGTGCGTAAATAAAGTTTTTTTGCCCCGTTGCCCCGGGGCCTCCACACTACTAAATCCGGTCCTGTATGAGACGTATGACATCACAAATGCATACAATCTTAGGCTAGGCTGGGCTTGCTTGGAGTTGTTTCTAGATGTTTGTCGACGGGCTGCACTTAAATGAAAAAGACTAGGCGTTATCTATAATTTCTTCAAACTTTTCCATGTTTGGCTAACATGGCTTCAGGAATCTTAGTGGGAACACTGTGGCTCCAATTGTACAGTTATTTCCTCTAAGTTATGCATATTATACACAGAAGAATCAAGAATCAGCAGAGTATATAACCTTATTTCTGTTATATTATTCCCAAGTGATCACACGCCGTTGCGAATGAATAACGTTTCACACTCATAGATCCACAGTAGGGTAGGAATACTCAGGGTTGTTGGTATCATGGACACATACAAAGACTGCAAGAGAATGCAAGATAGCCAAACATCCTCCCTTAAATATTAAGGATACCGTATTTACAACATAAAAAATCACAAAGTATCGTTAAATCACGTCTGTGATGTGCGAATACACGTACGGAATTTAGAATGGGAATGATCGAAGCGTCCTACGAAGAATGGACACTCAAAAATACCGCAAAGAGGATATTTCTTTGATGCTTCTTACGGAACATTGAAGCATTTCTTACGAAGCATTTCTTTGTTCCGTTGATAAAGCTTATAAAAATTTGTTACCAGCAATTTACGTGCTGAACTCGACTCTTACGAAGAATATCAAAGCCACAAAACTTTCGTTTTTGCGTTTTTTACGTAAGAAAAATATTCCTTTTTGGACTTAAATAAGTATTTAATTTCGGTGTTTTTCAGCCGAAAATTACTTTTTCTCATTAAGCTTACGCAACATTTTTTATATTCTGGAATGGCTATTTCACTTAAAAGGTAATATGGACTCTCTAAATATTCAATAATAAACGTTAAATAAACGTTACACACTCATAGCCCCACATTAGGGTACATATACCCTGTGTCGTGGGTACCATGGACACATACAAAGACAGGAATACAAACACCCAGACCGAGAACAGAAATTTAAACTCATCATTCAAATTTCTGTTTTGCCGGGAATCGAACCCGGGACCCCTCGATTGGCAATCCGGCATGGAAACCATTGCGCCACGCAGGTCGTCAAATGTATTCTTTTCGTCAACGAATAAGCTATTTTAGTCAGATCAAAGTTATTTTGATATTTTTAAAATATACCAGGGTTTCAGCGATATAAGAATGTTTAAGCTGTGCGTGTAGCTTTACTTATGAAAAAAATTTTTGGGTCAATAGACTAAGTAGTTTTTAAATATCGATCATAACATAAAGTTTGCTTTGCTTTTTTGGATTTTTGTAAATCCCTACTAGCATACTTAGCCTAGCTATACGTATACTAAACTTTAGTTAAAAAGTTAAAGCTAATTTAAGTTTAATATAATACTAATAGTGATTAACTAATAGGGTTATAGTTTCAGTGGCTATTTACACTTCCAGTTTGCTGGTTATCTTCAGAAATCTCCGTTTAACTTGGATAGTCAGAGCAAAGATAGCTCACGGCAGGATTAAACAAGCGCCTGAATTTACTGGAGAGGAATAATGGGAAGTTTAATCAGGCCGCGTACTAAGATTGTAAGGTTTCCAGAAATAGCCAAGATTTTGCTAAACTTAAAACAAAGAGTTTGTTTACAGTAACCTGATTGTATATAGGCATATGTGTATGCAGGATTTGCTAAAAATAAACAAAAATGTTCGTTATGGAATAGGTACGGAGAATACTTATACAGAATCCTAACTAATATTATAAATACGCAATGGTATTTAATTATTTATTTGTCCTTCTTTTACGTCGCGATGTAGTGATTTCATGGAATGATTTTATGTATGATATGAGTGACATGGGCTACTTTCTATAAGTGTTTTGCTGTCTTCCAATGGTAAGATCTATTGTAATCTATATTATATTACATATAATAAATCTGTAACAAGTCGGTTTCTGTACTGTTTGAAGAAGATATTTGAAAAAAACTGTCACTAGGGCTATTTCTTAGCGTAATAGAACCCAAAACAATGATTTTTAGAATTATTGTCTGTTTGTCTGTTTATCTGTTTGTCTGTTTATCTGTTCGTTTGTGCGCGCTAATCTCAGGAACGGCTTAACGTAGAAGGATGCGGTTTTCACTGAAGTATTGGTATTTTTTTGGATTAACATTTAGGGTTTGTTTTATTTAAATCGGTTCACAAACAAAAAAGTTACGTCAATTTCAAGAATGATGAAATGGATGAACACCTGCACGCTATAATAAAGTTAATGCGAGCGGTCACACCACAAGTTTCGATAACCACTAACATCTCTTAATATTCTGATAGCAAGTTTTCAAACACTTATGCTAGATTTCATCTCTAAATATTTAAAAAAATCATACATATCATATCACCACATATTCAAAGAAATCCTCAATACAAAATGTACAAAACCTTAACAAAACGAGGCTACTGCCGACATCTATGTTCACATTCAGAACTATTTAGTGATCTTTTGCAAATTCGGTATATCGACAATTTATTTTACATTCTATACGATAGATGTCGTTGTTATTCATTTATTCATATTTAATTGCTTTTTACAGGTAGATTTACAGGTGGTGTTACATAATCATTATTTTACCCAATAACGCTATTACAAAGTGGATAGGTGGAGATTATTTCAAATAATGAATTACGAGTATATTTACTTAATAAAGTATCTAATAAAAAATTAACAATACAGAGCTTTGGAACTGGCGCTGATATTGTACTCATTGTGGTAGAGCATTATGGAGGCGCGGCGCGGTGGTAACATCCACATATTATTGGTATCGACCTTATTTAATAGACAATAATAATTATCGACTCGCGCAGGTGCGGTCCCAGGGACAGGGGACATGACCCCCCCCCCCCCCCAAAATCCCTCACTCATGCGTAGATGGAAGGCGAATCAAGCCAATTTGAGACATCTCAACCCCCAAATTTCTTAGTGACCCCCCACCAAAATTTCTTGGCGACCCCCCAAATTGAAGGCTGCGACCGCGCCTGGACTCGCGTGGCGCAATGGTTACCATGCCGGACTGCCAATCGAAGGGTCTCGAGTTTGATTCCCGGCGAAGCAGAAATTTGAATGATGAGTTTAATTTTCTGTTCTCGGTTTAAGTGTTTGTATTTCTGTCTCTGTGTGTCGGTGTAGGGGAAAATATATCCTGTGTAATAGTACTCATTACACAGGATATATTTTCCCCTACTCTGGCGCTATCAGTGTGAAACGTAAAAAAATCAAAGTGTTCTACCGACTTTACTATGCTGAGTGTTCTTTTCAAAATGATAGCTACGTCTCCATATCATGATTACACCACCAGTCGAAGGTTAAAGTTCCACAGGCCGCTTTGCACGCTCCTTTTGATATTTGAACGGATGTGTAAGTTATGGGACAACCTTCCAGCTGAGGCATTTCCAGTGGACTTTGACATAGGGTTCTTCAAGAAAGCTGTAAAGAAAGCTCTTCTTGAAAGCCGGCAGTGCTCGGGTGGCTCTTGCCCGTTTCCATAGGCGACAGTGATCGCTTAACCACGCGGCCTTTCTGCCTCTTTGTTCGGTTTATTTATAAAAAAAGTGATTTCGAATAAACGAATAAGCAATTGCCGAGGGTCTAATAAAAAAATGTTATAGAAATGAGCAGACGTTTTCAGTGGTTAATTTAATAAGAGCTATTACATACATACGCAGTACTGGCACTGGTGTTATACTAATATGCTAAAGCGTCACGGCAGCAGCACGGCATGGTGGTCACGCCCAGAATAATATTAGTAATCGATATATTTATTTCTGATGCTGTGTGAAGGGTTGTTAATAGGACCAATTGACTCTTAATCGCGTAGGGCCTGATCCTCTCACGCTGCTCCAATTCAGGTTGATGACGTCTTCATTGTTAGTGGCCTAACTGCTGTCGCAAGTTTTAAATCGCTCAAAAGACCTCCATTAAGTATGAACGACAATATGTTAACGACAATTGCAACCAACGTGTAAGCAACCAAGAATTTGACTAACCAACTACTAACCACGCCTGACATAGCGTAGACATTTCACCACCTTTCTGCAATATATTTAAGTTACATGATGATAATGAATCTATGCATTATTTGCAGCACAAATTATTTAATTATAATGATCCTTTCCGCGGGCACAGCAGTACTATCTAAACACTTTATAAACAGGCTATTATAGTACGTTTAATTTGTAAAGAGAAACTGATGATAACGACTGAAAAGTCGATTATAAGAGGAGTACAGTAAGATTGTAAGGACTCAGGAAGAATGTATCTACTCAACATAATAATATGAACTTTTGTATCATAAGTAATTTCATAAAAGGTAACAATAATCCAAGGGACAGTGGAGGGCAAGCGGTCACGAACGAAATTGCAACCTCATCAGCAACGACCACTCTGACAAGAGTGAACGACTAAGGAGGAGGAGGAACAAATAATCCAACTCTAATCAAGCCTTTTGTACAAGTCTTTATCTACGCGGACGACGTCGCGGGCACAGCTAGTGTATTTAATATAATGCAAATGAAACGGCGGAGCCAAGCTTGTTATCTATGCTAATATTATAAAGAGGAAAGATTTGTATTTCTGTATGTTTGTAATGAATAAACCCAAAAATTACTGTTCCGATTTCAAAAACTCTTTCACCATTAGAAAGCTACATTTACCCTGAGTAACATAGGCTACTTTTTTCCGCGGGACAATGCTTCTTTTCTACGTGAAAACGGGTAATAGGGTCAACACGGTTGAAGCAACTGGCTAAACGCCTATGATCTTAATATAGCAATGAAGCCTGAAATAGAACATAGTCAATTTTTTATCTTACGGGAACCCATTGAACGGGTCCACGCGGGCGAAACCACTGGCGGAAGGCTAGTATAATATAGACAGAAAGAAAATTGTGAACAAAACACTGAATGGTTCTCATTGAGATTGGTCTCATGGAGAATCTCAATCTCCACTCCTCATTTCAATTTTTTGAATAAGCAAACGACCCTGAATTGGACCACATGTCTCTCAAAAGATTGCTACCTTATTGGTTGTCGCTATTCGTGTACAAAACAGTTTACGATTTCATTCCTCGACATTCAGAGCAAAATGTGGTCAAGTATATTATTTTCACTCGAAAAATTTCGTTTACGAAAACTTAGACTGAAGTAATTGTTTATTCTTAGACAGGTATCTTTTTTATTTGAATGGAGTAGCAGACGAGCATGCAGGCCACGTGGTGTGAGGTGATCGCTGCAGCCCATGGACATCTACATACAACCTCAAGCAAGCATAGATAAGTCTTGTCTGACGTCGTATGCAGTTGCGCTGGCGAGGCTGGTGGTCGCCTCATGTAAATGTGGCTGGCAACTGCACCTTTTCATACAAACGCAACAGAATTGCTCACGGCAGAATTTGGTGCAGCGTTGGTACTTCCCCGGGCGAACCATAATAGTTCTACCACCTACCTATCTACTGATACGACAAGTTTATAGAATGGCTACAACCATTTTTGAGTCCCACTGCTGGGTACGGATACCTTACTATTAATGGGGCAGCTAGTGCTATAGTTGGTAGATATACGGGTTAGTGGCCAATCCGTTGTCAGATATTTTCAAACTGCTCATTATGCCTGCCACATGGTTTAAAATCTTGATTACAAACTTAACCTCTCGATAACAACCACCATCAAGGGCTTAACGTGCCCGCGAAATTGGAAACGTTTATAAAATTCGACTAAATATATAATATTTTCTCAGTAGGATAACCTAATTAGCAAATACTTAATATCCGTTTAAGTTCAGAGACCTTAATGTAAGACTGCACACGCAAAAACGTTACTAACACGTCTGCGAGAATTTAATTATCGACCTTATTCCTTTCAGGTTAAGATCTATCTGTCCAATTTTAACTCTGACGCAGTAGTAACGTTTGCGCGTTTACAAACTTACAGCAAGGGCTCTGAAGACTGTATAAATGTCAAGAGCTAGCGGCAGCTTACAAAGGCACGCTTCGTAGAATTTCGTAGTACAGTTGTAGCTGTCGTAGTCTACTTAGACGAGCTCTCGTAGACTATAGTTTAAGTAGTACCTACCAACTGTGACCTGAAAACCAGTCCCGAATAGTTAAATAGTTATTATAGTTAATTTAATTAAATGTTTAAAATAAAAATTCTATTTTTGTTTACCTCAATTAACTTCAACACTACTTAAATTTCTTTGTTCATTCCCCACTATAAAACCGGCCGTACCACTAGTGGTACGGTGGGGAATTTTTTATTCTCCAGTAAGGTATGCTTAAATTAATAATTTTAATCCAAGGAGACTTTAATCTTCAGTACATTCACCACTTACTTCCATTAAGTACAGCCATAATCGAAGGTTAATTGGGAGTGCTTAGAACGAACCGTTTTATTTTACTTTCTTGCTCGTAACACGACCGTAATGAGGTATCCCGTATTACCGTAGCTTTTACGCGCCATTTCGTGCACACAGACTGCGGAAATATGCGGGTCTAACCGTAGAGCTCGCAAAAAGGTCCTCTTCGTTACTTGGATGTGTATTTTTTATGAAACGCTAAGGCCACCATAGAATGAAATTAAAATAATATGGGATGAGATTTGTGCATGCTTTAATGTTGAAATGTCCTGCTTAACATTATGAAACTTTTGTTCAGTACGATGCAAATATCGGCCGGAGTACCATGCTAAAATATTTTTATGTCCCACTGCTGGGCACAGGTCTCCTCTCACAAGTGAGAGGGATTTAGGTCATAATCTACCACGTTGGCTAAGTGCAGATTGGTGGACATCATGCCTTCGATTAAATATCATAATAATCACCGTGGAGCAGCGATAAATGCGCACTTTGCAAATATAGGTATATCTGTCAGAGGTGTGCGTCGAGGATTTGCATCTGGTATCTCCCTAACCTTGACCGCGCACATTGCCACTCAATCATTGCTGCTCCAAGTTTAAATACATGAGTACAATCCATCGCATAGTAATATAAATAGTACGACGATAGTATTATGTGTGATTACAATTTAATTAAAACTACATTAAGGCATCCTTAAACAAATAATGATGCCAAAAGTAACAATTGATGTTTATTTCAGAACAAATTGTAAATAGATTAAGAGTTCTGATTAGATCGGGCATTAGCATTGTGGTAGGAGAGAGGGAGGTGCTAGATGGGAGCGGGTGAGTCTCCAAGGACTATATTTTACGTTTAATTGACGCGCAGCTGTCACTTAATGAGACGTGGATTTTTGAAACTTCAGCGCTGTTTGCTCGCGTTGCGCAAAATTTTTAATGAACCAATTAGTGAAAAGAGACGGTACAAAAAACAAAAAGCTCCTCATGCAGATAAGACTACCCGGATTTATGACGATAAGATATGTTGCTGAATGTAAAATTTTCTACTAAAGATAGTTATCGCCATCTTTTACGGCCTAATCGAGATGTTTAAAAACGCTCTTGGATTGAAGGATCGAGTTCAAACTCTGGTGCGCACCTCTGGCGAAGAAATTGGCGTATTTATGGCTGGATGCTTCAAGGTGCGGGAAGACGTTATAGTAAATAAAATAAAATAAAAAAATAAACGCTACATACTCATAGCCCCACAGGAAGGTAATTACTACCCTGCGTCGTGGGTACCATGGAAACATACAAAGACAGGAACACAAAACACCCAGACCGAAAACAGAAATTTAAACTCATCATCCAAATTTCTGTTTCACCGGGAATCGAACCCGGGACCCCTCGATTGGTAGTCCGGCATGATAACCATTGCGCCACGCGGGTCGTCAAATATCAAAAATAATTATGAAATGCGTGAATGCCTGAGTGGCAATCAATTCTCGAAGGCTGAATGATGTCCACCAATACGCACTTGGTCGGCGTGGTGGATAGCCTACCGTTTGCGAGTGAAGACCTAGGCCAAGCTGTCAGAGATGCAATGATGCAAAAGAGATGCAAAAATAATAATTATTTTATTTCGGACATACATCCATATGTGTTAGTAAATTAAAACTTATAAACTAATGTTAGTAGTATTACACAAAAGAAAAAACAAAAGAAATTACTTAAAATTACAGTCTATTATTATTCTAATTATTTGGCAGCACGGTCTGACTGCATCACATGCATGGTGGTCCAGTGCTTTATTATGGGACCGTCAAACCGATCTGCCACAGTACGCAGGATGCCATTGGTACTCCCGCGCATCCGCTGCCACAGGGATGCCACACGCTTACGCATAATAGCAAACTGCAAACATCTCCGAGGCACTGCAGTGTCGCGGGAGCCCCAACAACGCCCTAAACGCGTTGTTATACTGGACACGCAGGACGCTGTATGCCCTCTTGGTATACTTGATCCACAGGCTGCAAGTGTAAAAGGATTGGCAGTATGCCCTAAATAACGTTATTTTAACATCCTTTGTACACTTCGCAAACCTGCGAATCAGCATATTACTTCGGACCGTCAGCGCCCTACGTTCCCGTTCCAAGTCCAAAAATAAACGATCCAAAATACTTACATATTCATATAAAAAGAGTTAAAAATATATATTTAATCTAATAAAAGTTTTACATTTGTCATGTCTAATGACAGTTTCAATGTTTCCAATATTCATCTACTAAGAATTATTTCCATTCACATAAAACATTTTACTATGCAAATGTCGTATCAGGGCGACCCCTCATTTGAATTTCAAATACTTAATCATCACGTAATTTATATTATTAGACAATTAAACTGAAAGCAAGCGTTGATTGTTTAATATCTTAGGGACATATCGAACGTTAAACGCCTTATTTCAGAAACTTGCAAATGTAACGATTCACACTCTTAGCCCCACAGTAGTACACTGTGTCGTAGGTACCATGGACACATATGAGCACAAACACCCAGACCGAGAACAGAAACTGAAACTCATCGTTTTCATTCATTCATCGTTAGTTTAAACTTGTTTTCGATAGAAAGAAAAGAAAAAATATTTATTTCATATTAGGAATACAAAATATTCGCTTAATGAATGTCATTTTTCCCGGTCATCGCCTTTAGGTGCCCGTTTGGGCTAGATGTTGAGCTGAGAGAAAAAAGGCGGCGGAAAAAAACTCCCAGCACTCTTTTAAAAAAAAAGTACATAATAATATATTTGAGATAACAAAATGGCTATGGGTTGACAATGGTCACACGTGACAGCTGATCGTGTGAGACACCATCAACCCACTTCCACCTGTTCACAGATGCGAGTAATTACTAAAACTAATACAATCTACGAAGAAATAGCCTTGTGTGAACGAGATTCATTCCCACGCTCCTTTATCATTAAGATAGTCCTTAGTGTTATAATAAGCCTTACGGCACAGGACTTGTTTGACTGCCTTAAAAGGTTTTAAAGGCAGGGATTGAATCTTTATTGGGATTTTATTATATATCCTGATGGACATCCATTTCGGAAATGCCAGCTTGTGGCCGTTCCTAGTTAGACACAATTAGGACTATGCAAGTCCAATATAGTAGTGATTTGTTTCTTTGTTTTTACGTACATATATGATGTTTTCGTAAATTTATTGCGAAGCAAATGTTAGAATATCTATCTCTTTAAATTTCCGTATATTCCGTAAGTCAAGGGGATAAGATGTTCTTAATATCCAATCGATCATTAATTCCTACTTTACCGTACCTTTATTTTAACTAAGTTATATTTAATTACCTAGTCACGTATAGACACTAGCATGAGGAGCTGGACTTCATTCTCTTCTTTTTTTAACATGACGCATCATGATATGAGTACAAAGTAAAGGAACCGTACAGTGAATAAAGAATATTTCATTTCATTTCAACATGAAATTTAATTAAATTATTGACTACTAGCCGTCCGTCAGCGGATTCGCCCGCGTGGACCCGTTTAATGGGTCCCCGTAGGATAAAAAATAGCTAATAGATGTGCTATTCCAGGCTTCATTACTATATTAAAATCATAGGCGTTTAGCCAGTTGCTTCAACCGCGTTGACCCTACTATCCGTTTTCACGTAGGAATTTTCCCGCAGAAAAAGTAGCCTATGTTACTCAGGGTGAATATAGATTTCAATGGTGAAAGAAGTTTTGAAATCGGAACAGTAGTTTTTCCGTTTATTCATCACAAACATACAAAAATACAAATCTTTCCTCTTTATAATATTAGTACCTATAGATTAAAATGAGTCATATTATATTGGCTCACATATCAATAAGAATTTACTTATTTATTAATGAGAATCTTGAAATCTGTCTGCGAAACGGAAATTGCCTAAAAATTATTTCAAAATACGTCTCCTGTATTACTCCGCGGAAATTAATTTACTGTTGCAAATTAATTTTGGAAGAGGTTCTCTCTGATAGCTAGGTGATAACATAATGATTCAGCCATACAAGTATGTACCTCTGCGGCACCCATATCATCATGGCGATCATCAGCCTCCGGAGTAGCAGCGCAACTAAATACAACCTGAGGAAAGACTCAAGGTTACTTAAAGTTGTGATTAAAATCTGCAGCGATCATTTAACATGCCGTGGCTTACATGCTACACGGTCTTAAAGCAAACTACCTATCTTATCTGCCAAAGAAGAATGTGATATCAGTAGGTATAGAGGTAGGCAGTATAAAAGCAATTCGTGCGAAATTATATCCTAACCAATACAAAATATCAAAAATGCACAACGTTAATGTTCAAGTTTTCACTTCTGCCGGCACTACCGGAATGCAACCCGTTATTTTTTTTAAGCAAATACCACATATTCGTAAACAAACCAGTTATTAACTAGAAAATAGAAGAAAGCTCTTCTTAATATGTAAGCTTAGTAAAGCGGTGTTATGCTATACATAAACAGCAACTCGCGAAAGGAATAATGTTTGAACCTCAAGGAGTTATTAATAAAATAAGAAATGTACTTCAACATTTACTAGAGTTGAATCGACTACTATTAGCTATCGTATGGTTTACCAAGCGGTACTTAGAAAGCAAGCAGTCGGGACTTTTACACTTACGAGTTGGTAAATTTTAAGTTCCTACTAGAAAATATAACCTGTCTCAGAGGTAAAATCTAAGATTTACCAAGTGAATGATGGTAAAAATTCGAAATGAACAATACCTACAGTACTTGACGACCTGTTGGCGCAACGGCTTACCATTCGATTCCCGGCAAAGCAGAGATTGAAATAATGAGCTTCAAATTCTGTTCTCAGTCTGGGTGTTGTGTCTTACGACATAACACGTTGTACCCTTCTGTGGGGCTATGTGTGTGACGCGTTATTATTCTTATTATAAATTCCGGAGCAGATCTTACTGAAAAACGTTATGAATTACAGACAATTAAATACTACATAAAGTTTAACTAGATTCCTTAACGTATCTCCTGTGATTACAAAATCTCACTTATATATTTAACACGTGGCATGAATGTCTCTATAGAAACACGAGAGTCCTCACCTGACTGCTCACGGTTCTAATGCTAATATTAGTTTCCACCGTGCGCGCCAGGATCTTGATCTAATATGTAAATCTTTGAACACTGTTTTTGGTTAGCTGCTTAGGTGCCAACTTCCGAAAATAGTGACCTTATCGTGTTTTAGCTGTAGGTGTCCTTTTAAAATAATTTTGTTTGATAAGCACAATCCCATATGTATATTTAACCTTTAATCCCATATGTATTTTAACCATTTTTGTCACCACGCTGGCCAAGAGTAGATCTTTTGACAAACTTTACAATAGTAAATTTTAATTATAACAAAGAAATCGTAGCATACGTAGCAACGTTGCGGTGTGAAAGAAGGACAAACACACAAACAAACACAGTTTCATATTTATAACATGGAAAAACGTAGCCGCGAGCGGATAATTATTTCTTCTATACCTAATGTACTCAACAGTAGGTAGTAAAGTGTAAATCCCTACTTATCCCTACTAATATTATAAATTCGAAAGTAACTCTGTCTGTCTGTCTGTCTGTCTGTCTGCTACGCTTTCCCGCCTAAACTACTGAACGAATTTTAATGAAATTTGGAACACAGATAGAGTGGACCTTGGGAAAGGACATAGGATGATTTTTATCCTACGGAAACCTATAAAACGGGTCCACGCGGGCGAAGCCGCTGGCGGAAGACTAGTAATATTATAAATTCGAAAGTAACTCTGTCTGTCTGCTACGATTTCCCGCTTGAACTACTAAACCAATTTTAATGAAATTTGGAACATAGATAGAGTGGACCTTGGGAAAGGACATAGAATGGTTTTTATCCTACGGGAACCTATAAAACGAGTCCGCGCAGGCGAAGCTACTTGCGGAAGCCTAGTACTATATAAAGTTGAACTAAATTAATTAAAATATCTTTTATAATTACAAAAACTATCTTACATTTGACGACCTGCGTGGCGCAATGGTTACCATGCCGGACTGCCAATGTGCCAATCGAAAGGTCCCGGGTTCGATTCTCGGCGAGACAGAAATTTGAATGATGAGTTAAAATTTCTGTTCTCGGTCTGGGTGTTTGTGTTTCTGTCTCTGTGTGCGTCCATGGTACCCACGACACAGGGTAAATCCTACGGTGGGGCTATGAGTGTGAATCGTTATTTATTTAATTTTGCAACACCAGAAGACTCGACGTGGCATGAATGTCTCTGTGGAAACACGAGAGTCCTCACCGACTGCTCACGGTTCTAATGCTAATATTGGATACCACCGCGCGTGCCGAGAACTTCATCTAAAATGTAAATCTAAGAACATTATTTTCAAAAGCCAGCATGTAGCTTTATCATGTTTTAGCTGTAGGTTTTTGAGAGGTTATTATATCTTTTTTTTTTTCTTTTTTTTATAAGTACAATCTCATATTTCTCTAGGGATAACTGATGTTCCCTTGTAGGGACTGTTTATCACCACGCTGGCTAAGTTGTAGGTCTTTTAACAAGGTTCATAATAATAACTTTAAATCTTGACGAAGGAGCCATAGCATAAGTAGTACCGTTGCGGCGTGAACGAAGGAAAAACACACAAACAAACACAGTTTCACATTTATTACATTGGTATATACAGATTCGAAATGCGTGAGTTTATTAAGAGGAAACGCGGGTTGAGCCGTATTAGAAAAATAGGTATTTTGGAATAACTATTGCTATCGCGCTGCGCCCTGCGCTATCCCCCACGTGCGATAGGGACAGATGCAGCTCAGACCGATTATACCTACAAACTTTCTTCCTAAATCGAGGTTTCGTATTCGCCTCTTCCCTCCTTCAAAATTTAGTTTATTAAACATTTTTTCACAAATATCAAGAAATAGAATAAGACTATGCCCCTATGTTTTTATTTCGTCGTAAAAACCTTTCAAATTTGTTTTGCAGTTGTTGGATTAGGGCTGTATGAAAGAGACATTTTCTACGATTTTTGAAGTCATATTTTCTGATCTAATTGGCTGCAACCCTTGTTGCGTCCCACTGCTGGGCACGGGTCACTCCCCATTAATGGGGAGGCCTGGAGCTTACTCCACCACGCTGCTCCAATGCGGGTTGGTGGACATGCGGGTTAGTGGCCAACCCGCTGTCGGATGTTTTCAAACCGCCCATAAGGCCTCCGACAAGGTTTAACGAATGTTATCTATCGACAACAACCGGGACCGACGGCTTAACGTGCCCTTCGAAGCACGGAAACGCGCATGAAATTTTTTGCCACTAGCGGTCACCCATCTCACACCCGACCGCGCCCGTTTGGCTTAGTTGCATAGATCGTTTGCGTTCTACGCTAACCGCCGGGCCATGTGCGCTTCTGATCTAATTAGTTGATTGAAAAACACAACATAGGGGCATAGCTTTAGCAGACTTAAACTTAAACGTCATTGATAAAGAAAATGAAACCTCGATCAATTTCTTTCTGCATCAAGCACTCAAACAAAATCTGTGTAAACAACAAGCGCAGACCGACGCACATAATGTCGAAGCCACCTCATCTCAGTTTGAAACTGATCTGATCCGAAGGCTAATTTGATTCCAGGCGATGTGGGCGCAATCACCGTCGCTAACTCGGTTTTATCCTCGAACGCTCCATACCAGCCGAAACAATAGCCAACTCAATTACTGCAGCATTTATCACAGTAATAACACGGTGTAGGCATTGGAATTTCTTTAAGCGCGGCTTCTTTTCATCATCCTGCGACGTTTACAGGACTGGCTAAGTCGCGGAAAAAGCCAACATAGGTTACCTACCTAACCTAATTTAAGGTTTATTTTATTTTATTTTACGTTTCATTTAAAACAACATATACCATGTAGGCTCTGTATGTACTTGTTATCTGTATAACGGTATCTTGTGTTAAATTATATAATAGTAAGCTTCCATCTCGAATTGTTTTTTACAGTCAAATACCATGGACAGATGACACGACCAAGGAATACAGCGGGAAGTTGCTGCACTCAGAGGGCGAGGACCGGACAGAATGGCAAGTATTTATAAAGGCCAACAAAGGCAAGTATTTTAAAGGTCCAACAGTGAACAATCAGCCTAGTGGCTGAATGAAGTCATATAGTGGTAAGTTAAGCCAGCGTTACCCCAACAGAATACGGCAATACATGTCACGCTTTGAAACTGTCATGCCTGCAATTTATTGAGTGGACGCAGCACGCCACGCTGCCTGTACAGTGAGATAATATGTGACACAAATTGGCAGCGGGAAAACCAGTGTCGCACACTAACGGTAACTGCAGCAGATGTGGTCCGTATGCTTTGTCCTATGCCTATGGCTGAATTTGTATTTGCATATTTCATGTAACAATAACATATTTTCTGGGAGTTTTGGCGGGAAGTCGAAAAAGATCGATATTGTGCTCTTGTTTTTTCATTTTCTTTGTGTATTTTTTAGTTATATCGGATAAAGTTGATGGCATTTTGTTTGATATAGGTTAATTACAGTGCACGAGTGTTTGTGAAATAGAATAACAGTGCTAAAATATGTTTTTTCTGCTTGCCTCCAAAATTCCATCGGACACGTTCTAGCAAAGTAGCCATCGCTTTACTTGAATGTTGGTCTGACTAGACTGACTGATTACTGATGACTTACTGACTTTACCTACCGTACAGTAATTATTACCGAGTAATTATCCAATTTCACCAAAACTGGTAAAACGTGATGCAAAAATTATACTTGACGCTGGCAATATGCACAGAATTTGCGATGCCATAATTGAAGAAAAAAAAACATATTTTCTTGAGTCAATTAACGTTTTTTATCAAAGATATCAAAGAGCTTTTTGATGTTCTTGATGTTGTATTCTTGATGATTCTCGACATCAACTGTTTATGAAAATTAGATTTTGTAGACAAGTTAAATCAATATCTTCTACTAAAATGTTCTTCAGTATAGATAATGGGATGAATCGTATGATTAGAGACCTAATAAGTGAGATTGTAGCCAAATAAAAATTTATCAAAAAAAATATTCAGAAAATATTTATAAAGACTCCTCGTTATAAGTCCATAAATTTTTTCTTATTGCTTTTTGATGTCTATTCGAAATAGCGTAATTAATTATCGTTATAAAAATCTACCTTTAAAATATAGTAAATTACGTTATCATTACAAAAAATCAGAAAAAGATTTAACCCATCGACTTTTCACATAGTACTTCAGACGATTCTGATGTAAAATCCAAATTGTCGCGTAAATGGTCCCATCCCAATGAAATAAACATTTTGAAGCGGTGGAATCACTGTCATTTCTAATCAATTTTGGATCAAGGCCGATATAAAATATAGTAAATTACGTTATTATCACAAAGAATCAGAAAAAGATTTAACCCATCGACTTTTCACATAGTACTTCAGACGATTCTGATGTAAAATCCAAATTGTCGCGTAAATGGTCCCATCCCAATGAAATAAACATTTTGAAGCGGTGGAATCACTGTCATTTCTAATCAATTTTGGATCAAGGCCGACATGGTTAACGAATTTTCAATATATATGTTGTGCCTAGGAAAATGGAGTGAATTTCACTCCACTTCTGTACCGCACTTAAAGCATCAAAGTATGACAGGTATGACACTGACAGTAACTTTCATGCTCTAAGGTACCGCACTTAAAGCATCAAGGTATGACAGGTATGACAACCGTCAGAGGAGTGACCTTTATGGGCGAACCCCTCGTCCCAACGTCCATGCACAATGTGCGTTCTAGTTATACAACTATTGTGTCAGTGTGTGTCGGTGTCAGTGTTGACGATGCATACAAAATAACGTTGTTAATTGAAATTGACATATTTAGAAATGTATGCGTCTGTAGCGATGAAAGAAAATTTGTGAATGTGTAACAAAATTAAAATGTGTGCGTTCTTTCCTCGCACCAGATTTGGCACAAAAATTATGTATCGAAGCGAGGCGCTATGCCGTCTCTCCTGAAGGATGAGTCAGTAACTTTGATGCTCTTAGGTACTGCATAATATCTTAAGTTATTTGGCATCCATCTATACAGTTGTATTATCCTCATATCACTTTATGATTGGCTACTAATTAGGTATATGTGGATAACCGCAGGCGTTGTATGTTCAATTATCATAAGCGCATTACCACGTGTGATAGGCGCTTAATGGATATTCGTATAGCAGATTGTAATAATATGCGTAGGTAATACGAACACACTGTAATTATATTAATTACAATTATTTACTTAATCTCCTTAACTCTGTATACTTGATCTCTTTAATCTTTAAAACTCGTCCTTCCTGATCCCAAAATCTTGTACAAAATGAAAATGTACTACTTTTTAAATACGTATATAGCTAAAATTTAATAGTGTTCTGGTTACAGCGAACATTGTCTGTATTGAATTAATAAGCGGTTGTACGTTCTGGCTTGATGCGTTTTAATTGCAGTCACGACATGCCTCACACTACTTACTGGAACTGTACCTTTGCTCCCCTATAATGGCTGCAACCCTTTTTGCGTCCCACTGCTGGGCACAGGTCTCTCCCCCTTATTGGGGAGGCCTGGAGCTTACTCCACCACGCTGCTCCAATGCGGGTTGGTGGAGATGCGGGTTAATGGCCAAGCCAACCCGCTGTCGGATGTTTTCAAACCACCAATAAGGCCTCCGACAAGGTTTAACGACTGTTATCTATCGACAACAACCGGGACCGACGGCTTAACGTGCCCTCGGAAGCACGGAAACGCGCATGAAATTCTTTGTCACTAGCGGTCAACCATCTCACACCCGACCGCGCCCGTTGGCTTAGCTGCATAGACCGCTTGCGTTTTACGTTAGCAGCCAAGCCACGCGCGCTTTGCTATAATGTATATGCTCTTCTATAATACAGCTTGCATATATGTAGCATTTTGATATAATGCTATGTGTAAAATGTACCAAAAATTTATTTATTGCAACATTTTGCATTATTTAACATGAGTAGTTGTATAGCTAAAGACTAGTGTAATAATGTTACGGTTTCAGCGTACATAGAATAGAGACACTATCGCAGTGGTATGCGGTGGGGCGCACGGACTTGAGTGACGTGTTGTGGTGGCGGCCACGACACGCGTCACCCTACTCAATGGGCACTACTCTCCCTGAATACCTTCTCAGGGAGAGAAGACCGCATATCATTACGCTGGCCGGTACCAGTCGTTAGAGTTGGGCATCCATCCTGCCGTAAACAAGTACGCCCTCCAATGTCTCTAAACTTACTCCTGCTGGTGACTATCCGAGATGTTCCGACTAGTTGGACCAACGGTTGGTCCACGGGGAACTCGCGGTTCCGATGTCCGTCTACTACATTTATGAAAATTTTATTGGAAGCAATAACAAACTCATGAAAAGATATCCCTTAGCATTTAATTTTTTTGTCTTCAGCTAAATCAAGCCAAAATTTCAGCAGATAAATATGAGCGTCCTAATTTTCAAGACGTTCACGTGATTCCCAGAAAGTGAAATTGAGAAGATAGCGCATATTTAAAGGAATTAAGAAAATTATTAAGAAATTCAATGAGGAAGTTTTTTACGTTACAGAAAAAATTATCAAATTAGCGGAACTAGAAGTTTTTTCTAACTACTTAAAATGCAGTACCTTCTCTTCTACACTTGAACTCACAGCAGTAAAGTTAACAACAGACAAAAATCTGAGTTAAGAAATATTTATGGTGATTTTTCTGTAATCTACAAAGTTATACTCATATATTATGTACTTATTATGACTTTGACTACAGTATATATACATAAAAAATATATGGTAATACCATGTAATACTACTATCATAGGTGAGGTAAAAATATAATATTTGTACTCGATAATGAAGACACTTAGTCTTGAGTAAAAATAAACCTTTATAGTAGAATGGGAAGAAGATGTGAGCAGGACCAAATCGCAAGTACGATATGTCATGTTTCCGAACGAACCAAGCAACCGAACAACGGCTCGGAGCGGCTATGAAAGTAAATTGAATTGTTCCCTGGACTGCTGCCCCACACAGAAAACTCGGAGCTTACCGCTGCTTGCTCTTTGAACTGTGCCTTTGCACAGTACACATATTAAACACTTTGCTTTGTAAACTTTACAGTAAGAAATACGGAGACTTGTTAATATGAAATTTCAGTTTGAAAATTATGATGAAATATTGAAATACCTAATCCGACTAAGGTGTTTTAAATCCAAGCGAACAAAGTGAGGAAATAAATAATAATATAAGTTTTTGGCATTTCCACCTACTGTACTTATAAGTAAGTATAAAGCCTGAAAAACAAAACTGAATTTAAATTGTCATAAATGAAAAAGAATGTGGTGTTATTCTTATGTATATTAAGTGCCAATAAATACTACACATCAGTGCCTTATTAGGCTCTTCCAAAAATAAGATACCATTATTATTATTTTCATTAAGGACGGCAAGGGCCAAGATTGATGATTCTCGTGTCTTCGTTTTATTTTCCCGCGGATAATCTCGTTGTCTCCGGCATAAGGACATGGGAGCCGGAAATACGACAACGATTTTCCTCCAACTATAGAAAAATGAGCACCGTTTAACATTGCGCATTGCTACCCTTGAGTAGACATGAACTTCATCCGACTGCCCGGAGATAACATATTAACGTTATTTAATAAATCTTTATAATAAATATGTAAGTAATCCAACGAGCAAACAGTGCCGTCCTTCTCGCTAAATAGTCTAAATAATCACTTTTCATTAGCCTCGACGCTATGTCCCTCAGTAAAATCTAATACTATATCTGAAATTAATTCCATGGCCAAACCTTCAATTGACTCCTTTTCTTTTTCTCCAGTGACAGTAGACGAGATACAAAAAACTATATCTTCCCTTAAGTCAAATGCAATTGGGTGTGACAATGTTAGTAGAAGTATGATTATTAACCTACTTGAGCAGCTGGCACATATCATTACACATGTAATCAACTTCTCTATGTTGTCTGGTACATTCCCCTCCATTTGGCGTAAAGCTTATATTATCCCACTTCCAAAAATCTCTAACCCGACTCAACTTAATCATTACAGGCCTATCTCCATACTACCTTTTATGTCGAAAATACTTGAAGCTACTGTTCAAAAACAAATTTCATCCTTTCTGTTCAAAAATCGACTTCTTTCACAATTTCAGTCAGGATTTAGGCCTGGACACAGTACTACAACTGCGCTTTTGAAAGTCACGGAAGATATACGAGAAGGCATGGAGAGTAGACTGGTCACCATTTTAGTATTAATCGATTTTACAAACGCTTTTAATATGGTAGATCACGATATTCTCCTGGCCACTCTACAACATTTAAAGTTCTCGTCTATTGCCATAAACTGGACTTCCTCCTACCTTCGTGGCCGCCAGCAGGCTGTCAGATTGAATCGCGAATTCTCTGATTGGAATGATCTCACGTCAGGTGTACCACAGGGTGGGATTCTTTCTCCCCTGTTATTCTCAATATTTATAAACTTCGTCACTAGTTCTCTGGACTGTTCTTACCATCTGTATGCCGACGATCTGCAGATATATACGCAGGTTGATGTTAGCAACATTTGTTCAGGCATAACTGAAATTAATAAGAATTTAAGTAATATTTACTCTTGGTCGTATAAATTTGGTATCAACGTCAACCCATCTAAATGTCAGTCGATTATAATAGGGAGTACGCGACAATTAAGTAAGCTCGACTTGAATTTGCTTCCATCCGTTACCTATAATAATGCTGTAATTCCATTCTCATCCTCGGTCAAAAATCTTGGCATCCACTTAGACTCCACTCTTAGTTGGACCGTCCAGGTGAATGAAATCAGTCGTTCTGTTTTTACTGTATTACGCTCACTCTACCGTTTAAAGAATTTTTTACCAATTAAAACCAAAATATACTTGATACAAACGCTGGTTCTTCCAATTATTGATTATGCTGATGTGTGTTGCTCTGACCTGAATGAGGACCTTCTTAATAAGCTACAACGTCTTGTTAATTATTGTATACGCTTCATATTCTGTCTACGAAAATTCGATCACATATCTATTCATCGTCGCCGCCTCCAATGGCTTCCTATTCGTCAACGTAGACAGCTTCGCTTATTATCCACTCTGTTTACGGTGCTTTTCGATCCGCTTTCTCCGGAGTACTTGAAATGCAAATTTCAGTACCTTCGCGACTCTCACGAGCGTCAGCTTCGTTCTTTCGACTCATTGGCATTGTCTTTTCCTATTCACCATTCTGGATTCATATCCAATTCTTTCACGGTCCAAGCGACTCGCCTCTGGAATGCTCTCCCGGAGCACCTCAGGAAATTATACTCAAAGCCTTCGTTCAAAAAGGGCGTTTATGCACATTTCTTGGAGCTTTGCTCATAACTTGGAAAATGATTATTTATAATTTAATTTGTTATTATGTTATTATTATTATTATGTTCTCCGTTTTGAATTATTATTCTTATCTCATTATATCTGTCGTATGTATGTATGTATATATATGTTTCTATTTATCCTATCTTATAACTCTTCTATTTACTTCTTTCACAATCACTTTCTTTAATCTTGTGGCCGCCTTTATATTTTCTGCACTTCCTGAAGGTTAGCTGGTAGAAAATGCCATTTGGCATTAAGCTCGCCTTTTGTTCAAATTTTATAATTTGGTCAATAAAGAATAAATAAATAAATAAAAAAAGTATTATGAAAATGGATTAAATAGATGTCATTCTTTCCAGAATTTAAAGCATTTACTAAAAATATTAGAAACTAGCTGTGCACGCGACGTCGTCCGAGTGGACAAAGACTTGTATAGTAGTAGGTAGATTATTGTTTTTATTTTCAACCTTTTTTATGTCCCACTGCTGGGCACAGGTCTCCTCTCACTAGTGAAAGGGATTTAGGCCACACTCCACGCTGGCCAAGTGCGGATTGGTGGACGTCAAGCTTTCAAGAAATTATGAATTCCTCTCAGAAACTATAAATTTCTCTGGGAATTGAAAAATTGAATGAATTTATGCTGCAAAAAATGCATAGACTCATATCTTTAATCTACTGCAGAAAAGAGCTGAAATTACAATAAATATGTAAGTATTTTATGAAAATGGATGAAATGGATGTAATTATTTTCATAATTGAAAGCATTTACTTATAATATTAGAAATAAACCAGTTTGTCTATAGTTCCGTTCTAATTTTATCTTTAACTAGCGGCCGCCCGCGAATTCATCCGCGTGAACGTTTGTTTGTTTGTTTGAACGCGCTAATCTAAGGAACTACTGGTTCGAATTGAAAAATTATTTTTGTCTATAATAGTCCATTTATTGGGGGAAGGGTAATAGGCTATATAAAACTCTGCAGCTTTTTATTATATTAGTATAGATAACATGATTGTTTGTTTTTAAGTTTCTCGCTTCTCGCTCGTGTCAGCCAATATTAATGACATTGAGTGATTTAAGTTTATTTGAGTCTTGAACGATTGCGTTTTCTATTTTATAGTGTTAGCTATTATAACTGTTAAGTGTACTGTGTTTTGTTTTCTATCATGGCTAAATATGCTGCGCCTTGAACGAGGGAACAATGCTCCCGCCCGATGTTGCTCGCAGATAGGTATACGCTCCTTCCATTAACAAAATGCTTTTAACACTGTTGTAAGCTACTTTATTGTGAGGAAGCTTCCACAATACTGATAGGTGTTAATAAAGTTTTTTATTCAAACACAATTTTAGTTTCCGCGGCGATAGAATAAAGTTGAGGCATATTCAATAACGTAAATTACATATTCTCCATGGTGTATTCTAAAACAATTTAAACTCGTTACATTTTGAGAATATTTATGGAAATTGCTCGCTGTGAGCGCAGGTTTTATTAAATTACGCTCATTGTGCGCGGAGGTCCTAAAGAGCATGGAATCTTTAAGTTTCTTTGCAATACTCTTTTTATTATTTCTCATAAAATAGTGACTGCAAAAAGGACGATAATTCGAAAGAAAAAATGGTGAACAAATGCATTTTCTTCTTGAGTTATATTGTTGTAATTACTATTAGGTGCATAAAGCATGCGTAATAATTTTAACAGCTTTAAATATAAATAACTAGCCTTCCGCCAGCGTCTTCGCCCGCGTTGACCCGTTTTATAGGTTCCCGTAGGATAAAAACCAATCTTTGTCCTTTTCTAAGGTCCACTCTATCTGTGTTCCAAATTTCATTAAAATTGGTTCAGTGGTTTAAGCAGGAAAACGTAGCAGACAGAGTTACTTTCGAATTTAAAATATTATATAATTTCATAGCT
Organism: Pyrgus malvae; assembly: GCA_911387765.1. Taxonomy (NCBI): domain Eukaryota; kingdom Metazoa; phylum Arthropoda; class Insecta; order Lepidoptera; family Hesperiidae; genus Pyrgus; species Pyrgus malvae. The sequence goes on along the minus strand of OU426950.1, from coordinate 25,636,314 downwards.
ATAGTGGTGTCCTGCCATAAATAAAATCTCGAATTTTAAGACACAGATATTTTACTTTATCTCATATCTCTAAAAGTTTCCAGGAGAGGAGAGGAGATGGTAATATATTGCTTAACGCCCTATAGACGAAGCTTATCGTCGATAAACTTTTTCATAATAATATTATCTCATAAAAATAGGATTCTTTTTGGCAATAATAAATAAATTCTTACCGAGCCACGAATATAGATTAGCTATCTCCCGAGCCGCTGACAGTGATTCTTGTGAAATTGCAACTACTTAATTATTCTCTCTTTAATGTAAATATTTTTGCATTTTACTCGTGTTTTAAAAGGCAATAGTAAAGCAATTAAACCACCTTGTGTCTATAAAAGAATATAATATAAAACAAAATAAAAATATACATGCAGGAACTCCAATATCAACCCGCCATCTGATACCAGTACACTCTTATTGTGCAATCTATTGCACGTTCGATATTGCAATATCCAATGAGATAAATATGAGGCGAATGGTCTGTTTTCGTACTATACTCATGTGTTCAATATAATAAATAAATGACGTTTCAAACTCCCCACCGTAGATATACCCTGTGTCGTGGGTACAATGGACATACACATAGATATAAACACAAACACCCAGACCGAGAAAAAAAACTGAAACTCGTCGTTTCAATCTCTGCTTCGCCGGGGATCGAACCAGAGAACCTTGATTGTCAATCCGGCATGGTAATCGTTCACATCACATCACACTGGTCGTCTATTATTTTTAGATAACTATTATGTCTTGTTGTTTTTTAATTTGATGTACTCTTATGAAGGTTTCGTACCTCATAGCCTGACCGGCAACCGTACCTCACACAATTTAATTGATTTGAGAGTAATACTAAAAACTTGATGAACTAGTGAAAAAAGAAAATTAAAACACCCGAAGTGATCATCAAACCGCAAAGCAGATTATTCTAACCATATAGGTATGTATACATAAATAATATAAGTATTCACCCAATGAGATAAATCGCTAAAAGTATAATAAAATGTCTATTGAGTACTTAACTATAAAAATACAAGTACTTACCTAATATATTTCCTTAATTCATGGCGTGTAAAAAGTCAGTTATTTTTATGTTTCAACACAGCATCATCAATCTTTGCTGCGCTGAACGTGGGCCATTACGGCCACCCTCTTGTAATTGTCCATTCGAATAAAAAATTTTTACTTGTTAAATGAACGGTATATCTGCAGATCTCTTTTCCGACTCAGTGATTACTTTCAGCTCTTGAAATGCACATTGATATCAGGGCAAGCTGCAGGCTTAGAGCATCAAGGTATGACAGGTATGACACCCGTCAGAGAGGAGTGGCCTTTACGGGCGCACCCCTCGTCCCAACGTCCATGCACAATGTGCCTTCTAGTTATACAACTAGTGTGTCTATGTGTATCGGTGTCAGTGCGGACGGTGCATAGAAAATGACGTTGTTAATTGAAATTGACATATTTAGAAATGTATGCGTATGTAGCGATGAAAGAATATTTGTGAATGTGTGACAAAATTAAAATGTGTGCTTTCCTACCCCGCACCAGATTTGGCACAAAAGTTATGTTTCGAAGCGTGGCGCTATGCCGTCTCTACTGAAGGGTGAGTCGGTAACTTTGATGCTCTAAGGCTGCAGTCTTGTGACTGTGAATTTTTTATTATTAAACAGTACTATTTGTGAAGTGTCTACATTAAAATTTTTATGTAAAAACGTATGCTCTATGGCAATAAGCACGCATGATCTGGCTAGCGTGGAATGCATGCGAGCTACATCGGGTGTGAGATGGGTAACCTCTCGTGGCAAATATCATGCTTTGCAGGGCACATGTAGCCGTCAGTCCCAGTTATTATCAATAGATAGCAGTAATTAAGCCTTTAAGACACCATTAATGCTTAATCACTATGCCTTGTCGGAGGCGATTTGAAAACATTCGCTACCGGGTTGGCCATCAACCTGCATTTCCATCAACCCGCATTGGAGCAGCGTGGTGTAGTAAGCTCCAAATCTCCCCGATAATAAAGAAAGACCCGTGCCCGCCAGTGGGAAATAAAAAGGGTTGCAATCGGTATATTTCAAAACTTAAAACAAAACAAAACATCTAACAATATCATATTTATTTCAAACCCTGCACGAAACCATTAAATATTTCAGACTAAGCCAGAAAGACGTTCCACGAAGACAATTTCCAAAGTCGTTTGTCGTGATTTTCTGCACACAATTCACGTTATTGGAAACAGGAGTTCACGAATAAACTGCAATTGGAAAAGTCTGTCAATATTTCTTGCTTCTGCCAGAGTCACTCAGCTACGACAATACAAACAAAAGTTATTCTTTTTAAAGCGACGAACCTAGACAAAAGAATGACAAACAAGTTAAAAGAGTAAAGGAAAGTAATTGAAGGCATAAAAAGGTCTTTCCTTTGTTAAAGGCAGAAAACCTTTGATTGTTATGTTCAAAGTTATATTGTCTCGTAACAGATAGGTAAAACTCTCAATTTTTCTTACAAGAAATATTACAAAATACTTTCTGATTTTTGAAGGTAAACTATTGATTCTAAGCGTTACACACACTCATTAACGTTACACACTCATAGCCCCACAGTAAGGTAATTAATACCCTGTGTCGTGGGTACCCTGGACACATACAAGGACAGAAACACAAACACTTAGACTTATGCCCAGACTGAGAACAGATATTTAAACTCATCATTCAAATTTCTGTTGCGCCGGGAATCGAACCCGGGACCCAATGATTGGCAGTCTGGCATGGTAGCCACTTCGCCACGCGGGTCGTCAAAATTATGATTACTTCATCACATGACTGATACGTGTCGTAGGTAGCTTAAATGTTTTTCACTTTTACAATTTAGACGACAATCTGTGTAAGAAGAACGGAGGTAAATTTACATAAATTAATCTTGTATAGACCTAAAATGAGTCTCATAACGTCTACAGATAGCACGAAAAAAATGCTAAGTATCTTTAAAATTAACTTTTCGGCTCTACACACATATAAATCTATCACTTCTACCCACCAGAGAACGCTGAGTTCAAAAAATACACCCCTATAGATAAAAACTAAATATAACTTTCTCTCGCTTGTACTAAACAGTATCGAACCGAGAAATCTCAAGATCGTCTCATGTCGCCCTCGTAGCTACCGAAAACGAAGTTTAATAGAAAAGCGAATAGAAAAGGAAGAGAAGGGGGATACAATGAATTTGAAAAGTTTCAATTCACTTCTGATAAGCACTATCGTTAAACCAGCCCCAGCCCGCACTATGCGCACACCTACACACATATCTATACACATATCATTTACTTTCGTATTATTTTATGACTCTAGCGAAATTAACTATAACTATACATAAAATAGCCACGGTCTTCTACACGACCGATCCCGGGTTCAAATCCTCGGCGTGCACCTCTGACAAAGAAATTTGTAATTTGCGCATTTATCGCTGCTCCACGGTGATGGAAAATATCGTGATATTTAGTTGATTACGATGTTCTCCATGGCCGTGCATGCCTGAGAGAAATTCATAATTTCTCGAAAGCATGACGTCCACCAATCCGCACTTGGCCAGCGTGGTGGACTATGGCCTAAATCCCTCTCTCTTGTGAGAAGGAGACCTGTGCCCAGCAGTGGGACATAAAAAAAGGTTGAAAAAATATATATATAAAACTGTTTTAAGGAGTAAATGTGTATGTTTTAAGGAATAAATGTGTATACTGTAATTTATTCAATTTTAATACAAACTAGTAGTTTATGTGAATTTCTCAATTATTTAATTTTTTGTTAACGAATAAAGAGAGGAGGTTCTGTAATAGACGTATTTGTTTTGTCAGACATTTACTAAGCTATGCTTCTTTTTAAGCTATTGCATAGCTTTTACCATAAAATAAATAATACTACATAGAACGGAATTTCCTTTGACCGCCATCGATACGCCGCAATTTATATACCTACCTACTTCCCTCTTCACCCCGTTACGCCCCTCTGTCGCCCAGGCATGTTGCCAGGGTTGTGAACTGTTAGTAATGCTTATGTCTAAAGATAGTATCGCAAAAATATAAGTTTTTATTTACTTAAAAATCATTATTTTAGTTTAGTATTACAAAATATGAGAATGATAAATACTTACCTACTCTATAAATACTTATAAATAATATTATATTATATTATAAGTACCATACCAAATGAAGTCATTTAAGTATTACTTACCTACATAGGTGTAAGTACTTACGTAGTGTAGGTTTAAAATAAACGAATTACATATTAAGTATAACGTGCGTGCGCCAGTGCCGCGGCGCCGCAATCGCGAGGCAAAACAATCGAGAAAGGTTCAATGACCGATGGCGGGGGCTATTAAAAAATATTTTGGCGACATGTTAAAATGCTGTAGTTATCTAACATTTTTTTTATAATTGAGTGAAAGTGAAACAATTGGCTACACAAAAAGAACTGGTCATATCCTTTTGATAAATTAGGTACGGAAAGGAATAATATTTAAAAAATATTACTTATCTTGCATTATCTTTGGGCAAACAAAAAAACTTAAGTTTGGCATTGTTTTAGAATTGTTTGTACAACCAAACACACCACATTAACTTGGTGCCGTTATTGTAATTGACGCGCCCGTCCGAGACAGCCCGACTTCAGTATTCTGTTTAGCCGAAATTAACGTGTAGGCTAATATCGTGACCTTGAGCCCGTCCGGTGCGGGAGTTTCCGTTCTACGTAGTATTATTTATTCTTATGCTTTTACCGCGGGCTTTGAGCGCGGCGACTGAATCAAGAAATTCCGTAACGAAAAAAACCTGACAATCGTCTAAGTTCGGCAGACTTCGCACGGCGCGTATATCGTAGTCAGATTGCATATTTGATGTTTTACATTACGGCTAGCCATTTCCTAAAACAGGGCTGTTTTGTAATGCGAAGCATTCTCGTCCAGCCGGATTGCATTTCAGCTAAATTAAGGCGAATCTAGAGCGTTCATAAGAATGATGGGTGTCAACAAAGTTAAGCAATGTCGAGTGCGGTCAAAAGTAGAATGGGAGGCCAATAGTGGCCATTCAGCAACATCTAGTGCGGTTATAAGGATGGGTGTCAACAAAGCTGAACAAAGTTTTTAATTTGTGAAATGAAATGACTGCCTAAAAATGTAACCCACACATATACACCTATAGAGTGTGTAGCTATTTACTAATCAAAACCTTACTGTATATTTCGTCATAATGAATAATTTTAAAGGCAACAATTGCCGCGCCTATATTTATGATTAAAATATACTAGAAATATAACAATAATAAAATATATATCTTGAACTCAAATACTCACATAAAAATTGGCAGTAAAAGCGGTCGTTGCCAAAATTAATACAATTTATTCCAACAGCGCTCACGAAAGACCAAAACCGATATAACCCTAATGAGGTTGCGAAGTGTCGTTATAGTCAATATTCTGCGAATAATTTTATCTTCGTAAGAGATATTTAAATTGGCTGCTCTTAACCGCACTTTGTAATCATTTTGAATCCCAAATATATTGAGATTGCAACCTTTATATTTAGTAACCTTTACTCACGTATAAAATGTTTTGGAATAATAAAAATTGTAACTCGGCCTAAAGATAGTTCGGTACATACGATAACTCTTAATTAGCGAAAAAAAGTATTCTAAAAAAGATTCTGTGTTAATTTAGACATCATGTCTAAATTAACACAGAATCGCAGTTACGAAAGAGATTGATAATTTAATTATACAAACATTCATTTTATTAGATGACTTTTTTAACCTTTTTTTATGTCCCACTGCTGGGCACAGGGCTTAAATATAAGAAGGATTTAGGCCATAGTCCACCACCCCGGCCAAGTGCGGATTAGTGGACGTCATGCTTTCGAGAAATTATGAATTTCCCTCAGGCATCGGAGAACATCGTAATAAATTAAATATCACGATATTTTCCATCACCGTGGAGCAGCGATAAAAGCGCACATTACAAATTTCTTTGTCTTGTTTTTTCTAAAAACTTTAAGCTTAATTTACGAAAACACAGAATGATTGACACTTTTCTGTTCAAATTTAAAAGTAAGGTACGATTATAGTCGTCTATTTAAAAGAATTCGCGGCAAATTATTTAATCATTGAGATTCATTTAAGCGAGAGAAGGCTGATGGGAGCGAGTTGTCAGAAAGTTGTGCAATAACTTTCCATTTACAAGTTCTTCCTGCTATAGCGGAACTTCTCAGTTCCACTTAAAGTTCGAGTATGTAGGTGACGCAACTAAATTGATATTCCATTCTCATTTATGTAACTTGATTTCCACTCTGTTTTGTACGAAGAATGGGTTGTGGGATGTGGGAATATATAAAGTTTTTATGTAAAAAAACAGATAAGCAGGCCCGTTTTGCCACGTAAGTGCTCACCGTCGCGTATAGACATTTGTAACACCAGACGAGTAGACTATGTATTAATGTATTACCAGCCTTATTGCCCTTGAAAGGGCTGTTTTAAAATTCCATTCTTAAGAACTCCATATCGTAACCCAGCGTGAATACCTCAGAAGGCATCTTATTCCACAGTTTGCATGTTTGTGAGAAATATGGACTATTAACGATTGAAATATTATTATGTCCAGGTGGGGGTGCTTCTCTCATAGTCATTTTTAATGGTATATTTATACAATAGGCATTTTAGCTACATCGTAGCGATCGTAGCAGCGTAGCGCCGTCTGTTACGTGATATACTCGTATATTTATTTATTATTTATTTATTATTAACTTAAATAACACGGATAAACACCAATTACGTTAATTAAAGCAAACTCATTCATAATTCACGCTCGCAGAACATCTGACATTTTAACAATATATCCATCCATCCATCCGCAAACAAGTCGCATTCAGGGTTTTGGTCCAAAAATGCATTTATTGCAGAGAGAACACGAGGCAGGGGCGAGTGAGCACGCGCGACTGTACGCCCCAGCGGCATGGCAAAAAGGTAATGCTTGCGGCCCCGATGGTAGTTGTCTGGGACGAAGAACTGGCACAGTGCGTCACTAAGATCTACGGAGTCAATCCTACCACTAAATACCTTGCATGCCATTTGACGATATGATCTCCGAACTTCTAACGAGTTAAACCTCCACGCACCTAGCAAAAACATTGTTGGATATAGGTATGGGTAATATCCGTATACACGTTTATATATTCGTTTCGTATGAAACAGATCGTATTGAAACGTGCTAGGTAAGGTAAGAGTTCACCGGTGCTTTCCTCAGGAGATCCCGGGGTCCTCCGTAAGAGCTGAGGAAGGGTCACCGAGGGGGTTTTTTGAGTTCAAATCCCACATAACCCGGCGTCTCCCAAAATGCTCGGGTACCTTTTGATACCTTCGGTTACCCCCCCCCCCCCCAAAGTTAAGGTAAGAGTAATATTTTTCACTGACTGACTAAGACTGAAAATTGTTTATTTTTAACATACAGATAAATAAAAACGGGAACCTAAACGTACAAATATTATAAATAATATTAAATTTTAATTAGTAATAAAAAAATATCGCTGGTCCATGGTGATGTTCTCTATCGCCGTGCTTGCCTAAGGGAAATTCATAATTTCTCGAAAGCATGCCGTCCACCACTCCGCACTTAGCCAGCGTGGTGAACTACGGCCTAAATCGCTCTTATGTGAGAGGAGCACTGAGCCCAGTAGTGGGACATAAAAAAGGTTGAAAAAATAAAATAAAAACAATTATAAAATCGATTGTATAATAGAAAAATTTAAAAATTTATTAGTTAAAACGCTAAAATAGAGTCATGCAGCGTAATCGGACGCACACAGCGAAAGCAATAACATCAAATCCATGACACACGTTTGATTCCCGCGCCGCCCGAGTGTGGCTCAAAGAGATTTATTAGAATCGAATGCTCGCAAGCCGCTTAACTGCCTATGGAATGGGGTAGGTACAATTAAGAGGTATGCAAAAACAAGCGGAACTTACGAATATACGATTTAAATACCTGGCTTTTTTACATACCATTATTGGACACGGATCTGAGAGATCCAACAACCGAGGAGGCCTGAAGCATTAACTAAAACGGAATCTTCTTTGACCGCAGTTGAAACGCCGCCATTTATAAACCTACTTCCCCCTTCACCTCGTTACGCCCCTCTGTCGCCCAGGCGTGATGCCAGGGTTGTGAACTGTTAATAATGCTTATGTCTTGAGATAATATCGCTAAAATAGAAGTTTTCCTTTACTTAAAGTTTAAACCTTACTTGCCTTTAAATAGCTATTTACAAATGAAAAATTACACAAACAAGGTTTTACCGTAGTAAAGTATTTTATTAAATTTTCAGCTTTTACTGGCTGTATGGTGGTTAATTACTGTTGGATATTTATTGGTTGTTTGAAAACGATGCTCTACGGATAAACTTTTAATTAAAATGCTAGTATAGTGAAGGTTTTATAATAAAAGTGGTGCTTTATAACCGAGTTTCTATAATAACGTGTTTGAAAAGATATATGTTTTAGTCTTTTCATTTATGCAGCAGCTACTGGGCACGGGTCTCTCCCCATTATTGGGGAGGCCTAGAGCTTACTCCACCACGCTGCTCCAATGCGGGTTGTTGGAGAACTAATTTAATAATTCCATTAAACTTTCGCAAATTGATTTTCATTTGATCATTTTGCCGAGGAGAGTAATAATTGAAGGGCGTCGCGTTTGGTCGTTGTCAACAAAAGGAGTAATATTAAGTCAATTAAAAGTTTAGTTGGTCGGGCGCCGCGACGCCGCACTCATTCATCAGCATTGAACTCTATCAGCACCGCGCAGGCTGCGCCAACTGGCCATTTTGATGTACGCACAAACCACTATAAATTGACTCAATTTCCAAACACCTCTACTTTGATTGCACTTTCCCTTTGTAAGCGCGTTTTATCTTCGTTGATATACTGTATACCAGTAACTGCCATTAAGATATATGAAGTAAATAATGTTGTTTAAAAAACTAAAGAACACGCTTTTGTGAAAAAAAATTTTCACCCTTTTTTTTATGTCCCACTGCTGGGCACAGGTCTCCTCTCACGCGTTACTCACGAGGGATTTTAGGCCATAGTCCACCACGCTGGCCAAGTGCGGATTGGTGGACGTCATGCTTTCGAAAAATTATGAATTTCTCTCAAGCATGCACGGCGATGGAGAACATCGTAATCAATTAAATATCACGATATTTTCCATCACCGTGGAGCAGCGATAAATGCGCACATTACATATATCTTTGTCAGAGGTGCGCGCCGAGGATTTGAACCCGGGATCGGTCGCGTCGAAGACCGCGGTTTTTTACCACTCGGCCATCGCTGCTCCTATGTGAAAATGCATTTTGTGAAAATACGGACTAATAAATAATATAGTTTAAAAAACTAAAAAACACGCTTTTTGAGATAAAAGATTTTTTTACAGTAAAATACATTTTCATCATATTTTTACTTTTTAGTTCGTTTTTTCGCAAAAGCGTGTTTTTTAGTTTTTTAAACTACATTATTTATTTTTAATTTTTTTGTTGGATTTTTTTTCATATTATTGCATTATCATCGGCCCTTGATCCCTGTACAAATTTTCAAGTTAATCATACGCTTAGAAGTAGGTGAAAATTAAGTTAAAAAATTCCATTACATACATACATACATACAGGTCAAGCTAATATAAGCGTGTTAATAACGCGTGAGTGCAAATGAGCGGAAGAATTTTAAGACTTTTAACAAATAGTACTGTAAATAAAGTATCTGATTATGAATAGTACCATAAAGAACTTTGTTCATTCACGGATATAATATGGAATTAGTATGGAATAATATTGTTATTCCAGCAATTTTTATAACTAATTATATTACAGAAAAACTGGAATGGTACCTAAACCTATTGTAACAAATAATGAATAACACTTATTTCAAGTGCGTTAAAAGGGATAGCCAAAAAATGAACATAATATAATTCAAAAGCTTACCCCGACAAGCGATTTATTCAAACGACCAATAAATATTCAACAGTAATTAACCGCTGCGCCGTCGACCGTTGAATATTTTTGCCGCCGGCTTTTTGCGGTAATCCTCGCAAAGGTGGATTATCGAGTGGCGCCAACTCAGGGAGAAATGAGATAAGTACGTAAACGCATTTTAGTTATGCCTAATTAATTTCTATATTAATTAGGAGACTATGTTTACTCACTAACATAATCACTATTAGTACTTACACAATGCAATACTATGCAAGATATACCAATTAAGATTTTATAAATGATTTTTATATCACATTGTGGTTTTAAATAAGAGTACATGGACGACCGAGCGTTGCTGGGATAAACACCATTGCTCTTCTTGGTTTAATTTGAAACAAAAAACTCATTGGCTTAGGGTTACTTAACAACGCCATCTGAAATAGCTCCCAATTAAAAAAAATTGTTACCAAAAATAAAAATAAATGCAACATTCTTGCTTGAGGTTGAAACCCGGGTCTCTAGCTCCGCAGTCAGCCTCCGTAACCATTCGACCAAGGAAACTACAAGTATAATTCCACTGACGAAATTTTTTATACAGCTCTTTCAAATCGACCTTGTCGTTTGTTTGAACGGCGAATTTGGCGTTAGACGGCGTTCTGCGCCACACTATTATTAATATTCTCCAATAGATGTCAGTAAGAGTCATATTTCTCAGTTTATATTTAAGTTGTTATCGCTGAAAATTCGAATAAAACGTCAAATTCTAAAAATAAAACCCAGCTGGATCAATCTATCACCCCCTGAACCCTGGGCACTAAATTTCATGAAAATCGTTGGAATCGCTTCCGAGATTCAAATTATATATACATAATATAGGTATTTACAAGAATTGCTCGTTTAAAGGTATTAGATAATTCGACTCTAGATTTGTTAGGTGGTTTATGGTTCATCCTTGGAAATACCCACTTAATCCGTTGTATTGTGTCCCAATGGAACGGTGCAGTTACCGGCCAGACTTAAATGTGGCCACCATCAGCCTCCGAAGTAGCAGCGTAACTGCTTACAACCCCAGATAAGACTTACCTGTGCTTGTAGATGTAGATGTCCATGGGTTGTCGCGACCACTTACTACCACGTGGCCTGCATTTCCTACTCCACTGAAATATAAAATGGGGCTCTAGGGAAACAACCACTTGAAAAGATTTCTTGAGTGTAATAAATACCGGCTTAACTGCACGATTTTAGGGATCACAATAGCAAGCAGAATAATACATTTTAAGCCTATCTTTACAATGTAAAGTGCAATAGACGTAGACAAATACCCTTAGAATTAGACGCTACAGTGAGCACTTGATACAAGCTTAGAATCTTCATCATTGCGGAATAAGGTCTTATGTCTACTGCATCTGAAATAAGCTCAAAGGACGCAGTCAATGGTACATAAGCTCTTTTTAGTTGCAACTCTATTGTTCGTAATCTGAAACGCCTTCGGAATGATGCAATGATTCACCGTTTTTCCATTCGTTTCAACGCTGCTGTTTTGATCAAGGTTGAAGTTGTATTGTATTGTTCTCTTGGTGATTTTTAACGGTAGGTATATACTTACTGAATAATTAAATGACAGTTTGGGCATTAAAAAGAGAGATAAAGAAAAATATTACTGAAAAAGTGCAAGATAAAAAAGAGATATCAGAACTACATTATTTTATGTCATTAACCTTTGGACGAGCTGCGTGGCGTAATGCCAATCGAAGGGCCCCAGGTTCGATTCCCGGCGAAACAGAAATTTGAATGATGAGTTTAAATTTCTGTTCTCGGTCTGGTTGTTTGTGTTTCTGTCTTTGTGTGTGTCCATGGTACGCACGACAAAGGGTATGTCTACCCTACTGTGGAGCTATGAGTGTGAAGCGTTATTATTTGCATTATTATAACCGATTATTATAAACCGAACAAAAAGGCAGACGGGCCGCGTGGTGTTAAGCGATCACCGTCGCCTATGGACACGGTCAACCCCCGGGGAGCCACCCGAGCATTATTACTCTTATTGCTTATATTATTGTGCTTATATTGCGTTGTCAGTGTTGCCTACGGCGCTTAGACATGTTCTTTTACAGTTAGCCTTTACCATAACCTCAGGGTCCCTCAGCGAGCGGTCGAGAGGATGCTTGGTACTTCTCTACGCGACAGAATCGGTAACAATGAAATCCGTAGACAGACGAAGGTTACCGACAAATATCTCAAAATCTGCTAGCTGAAGTGGCAATAGGCTTGCCATATAGTTGGTAGGACTGAAAACTGATGGGAAAGAGAGGTCCTTGAATGGCGACCACGTCTCGGCAAAAGGAGCACAGACTGCCCTTCAACCAGAACTGACGACCTGAGGAAGATAGCCGCTGGTTTCAGAGGTTGCAAACTGGACGGAGTGGCGAACATTAGGACATTAAAAGGCTGATGGACAGATGATTACTTATATTGTTATAACATTTATGTCCCTTACTGAAATATGATTCTCAGACTAGAACAACGCCATTAAATATCTCGACACGGCCCCGTTGAGAGATATTAAAGTAATAAACAGCAAAAGCAGCTTGCGTCAGATTTCATAAATATTTTATGTTAAGCGTGTCCCTTTACATTTCCTTAAATACTTCAACTGTTTTTTTATTGGAATATACTTATATTTAGGCTCTTTTTAGGGTTCCGTTCTCAAAGATCAATCATTGATGTCAAAGTCGCACCACGTTCGCTAAGTGCTCTGTGTTTTAATTCATTAACATTCGCAATGTCACTTAAATCCGTAGAAAGTGCTATCCGGGACCTCACCAAAACTGTACTGGATCTCCAGAATAAAGTGATAACCCTGGAAAACCTAGTTACGGATCAAAATAATCTAATTAAAAAGCTTGTGAGTGATAGTGATAAATCTGTGACTCAAGGAATTAACGTAAATGTTACAGAAGATGAGGGTAGTAACATCTCTCAAACATCACATCATTCAAAGCGGCCAATTCGTGATGCACGACTTCGTGCGAATTCGACTATCTCCGCCGCTGCTCGTAAGGGTAAAGGAGAACGTAACATATCGCCTGGGCGCTCGCGAAATGCGGGGATCGTTCTGCCAACCGAAACTTGCCGAGCGACGACGTCCAGTCACAGCGCACCGGGCACGCCGAGCGTTCCGAAAGCCGATCAAGATATTATAAACACCGTGATGCCTACGAGTATGATTCATATGCAACAAGTGGCGGGCGATGCCGCTTGGGTGGAAGTAAAACCAAAACGGCGTATGTCCGAAAATGTTACTCGTGGTACTGCTACACCGGGTTCGAAGGCATGCTTGTTGTCAGCCGCGGAGAGGAAATCATTTTTGCATTTGTATTACTTGCAAAATGGAACTACCGCAGAACAGGTTTTGGAACACTTGCGTAATATTTGTCCTGATGATAACTGCTCAGCTGAGATTCTAAAGTCACGCGGCGATTATGCTTCTTTCAAACTGACTGTACCTAGTAAGCATTTGGAAAAATATTTGTCACCAGAGCATTGGGCAGAAGATGTTCATATCAAACCCTGGCGTAATGGGTTTCGTAAACCACAAAGCGAAAAAAATAAATAAGCCTAAATCTTACACATGTGTTTACCAAAACGTTAGAGGCCTTCGATCAAAATTAGACTATTGCCAAAATGCAATATTAGCACAAACTGCTGATATTTATGCGTTCTCTGAAACTTTTCTAACGAGCGGCGTTGGTGACGCTGAAGTGTTTCCCCCCGGGTATTCCGTGGTGCGGCGGGACCGCGCTGGTGACGTCGGCTGGGGCGGCGTGCTACTGGCGGTGCGGGACCCGTTCCAGGTGCAACAAGTCGTGGACGTGGACGGCTACTCCGATGAGTTGGAACTGGTAATGTGTATAGTTACTTTGGACCTTGTAAAAATATTGTGTTGCGTTGTTTACATACCTCCGAGTGCGTGTGATTCAATTTACTGTAAGACTTTTACTGCGATTGAAAATATCGTATCAAAATATGAAAAATTAGAAGTGTTGGTTATCGGTGACTTCAACCTGAACTCGTGCGGTCAAAATGTTCTGATGCAATTTAATTATATGACTCAATTTTGTAATTTAAGACAACGGAATACAATTCAAAATAAATATGGTACAATGTTAGATTTAGTGCTGAGTAATCTGGACAGTGAGCGAATTGAAGTAGGTGACGCTGAGCCCGTGGTGATCGCGGATGCCTACCACCCTCCTCTGGCGGTCTGCGTGCGCCCTGCGCGGCGGGCAGGTGACGCGCGACGCGCGTCCTTTACACGCCCGGGACCTGTCTCCCCAGAGTGGAATTTTCGTAAGGCTGATTACAACCTGCTCTATGCTTCCCTTGCCTCTATTGAATGGGACGAGATATATTTAACTTCAGATGTAGACACAGCAGTATCGACGTTTTATAGGTTAATTTATTCGTGTTTTGATGCTTGCGTTCCCTTGAAAAAAAACATTACAGAATACCGCTATCAATATCCTACGTGGTTTACTGCTGATTTAATAAGAAACATACGTATAAAATATTTTCATCTAAAAAAATATAAATCTTTACATTTAGAGTTTAACAAAGAAATGTTTAAATATTATAGACACAAAGTGAAAAATATGATAGAATTTGAATATAATAATTATATTAATCGCACCGAAGCAAGCATTCAAATGAATCCCAAACAGTTCTGGAAATTTGTAAAAGAAAAAAAATCGTCAAATTCTTACATTAGAGATTTCAAATACAAGGATAAGACTGTTAGTGGGCCTGATGCAGTCAATGCTTTTGCCAATTATTTTCAGTCTGTTTTTTTAGGTGAGAAACCTACTTTATCGGCAGATGACGCAGAGCGGAAGGCCGCAAGCCCCCTGTGTTCCACTCGCATTGCAATTGACACTCTTGATGTAAGTGATTTAAAATTAGCAATCAGACGGCTCAAAGCACATTCTTCTGCAGGACCTGATGCTATACCGCCGTTTATAGTAAAAGACTGCTTTAATGTTTTCGAGGAACCTTTGTTATACATCTATAATCTAGTTCTTAGTACATCGACATATCCTTCCGAATGGAAAGTCTCCAGGGTAACTCCTATACCCAAGGATGGTTCAAGATCAGAAGTTGAAAACTACAGGCCTATAGCTGTACTGTCTGCATTCGGCAAGATCTTTGAATCTATTTTAAACCGCCACATCACAAGGCAAGTAAGTGCGCAACTCAGCGACGCGCAGCACGGGTTCAGAGCGGGACGCTCGACTGTTACTAACCATGTTAGCTTTGTGGACTACACCGTTAAGCATATGGATTCAAGAAAGCAAGTAGATGCAGCTTACCTCGATTTTAAGAAAGCCTTTGACCGGGTAAATAACGATGTGTTATTAAATAAATTTTCGGCTGCAGGCTTTACGCCGAAGCTGCTCAAATTATTTGAGAGCTATTTTACAGGTCGAATCCAATACGTGCAGCTGTCAGGTTTTCGGTCTGATTCATATGAGACTTGCTCTGGTGTAAGTCAGGGAAGCACGCTTGGCCCGACGCAATTCTTAATTATGATTAATGACTTGCCGAGTGTGGTCAGGGCAGCTGAGTGCCTCATGTTTGCCGACGATGTAAAATTATTTTTGGGTATAGAGAGCTGTGATGACTGTCTGGCCTTGCAAAGGGATATTGACAATGTTGTTAAGTGGAGTGAACAAAACCAACTCGAGTTTAATACATCAAAATGCAAGCACATCACTTTTACTCGCTCCAGTTCACCCATTTCTTTCACTTACAACATAAATGGAATACCTCTTGCATGCGTCAAGCAGATTCGCGATCTTGGTTTGACCCTGGATAAGGAGCTGACTTTTAACCCTCACATTACAGAGATATGCGAACGAGCATATAAATCGCTCGGTTTCGTTATGAGGCAGACAACCAGATTCAAAGAAAGGTGCACAATTATCACTCTGTACTACGCGTTTGTTAGATCTAAGCTTGAGTATAATGCGATAATTTGGGACCCTCATGAACATAAATATACTCTTATGCTAGAAAAAATTCAGAAAAAATTTGCTAGATTTCTTTATAAAAAAATATTTGGATATTACCCATATTTATACCCGTCCCTATTTGTAGCAGGCATGGTGGGCATTGATCGACTGGAAGTGAGGCGCAAGTGTGCAATAATGTTACACTATTACCTGCTCCTAAACAATAGGATAGACAGTCCAACCACTTTGTCGCGCTGTTCGCTGTGCGCGCCGAGCAGGCTGCGCCGCGGACGCGTGCCGCGCGCGCTCGAGGCCGCGCCGGCGCGCACGCAGACCGCTAAACACGCGCCCACGGCCCAAGCAGTGAGGCTGCTCAATGCTTTGATACACCACAGTCCAGATGTGGACTTGTTCCATATGCCTGTATCACAATTTTTAAAGCACTGTTTTTGTTTTTTAAATGCGACCATTTAATTTAATTTAATTTTAAGTTTTTTTTGTTCCTGTCTGATTCAGATCAGATTCATATTATTATGTTGAATCGTAAGTTTGAAGTGCGCCTTGGATTTACTCTGTAAGCACTTCAAACATAAAATTTAATAAATAAATAAATAAATAAATAAATAAATAAAGAGTAAAACAGGACTTTAATACTAATACTCCGCTGTCCGTTCGTCCGTCTGTCTGTGTGTCTGTCCATCTGTCACCAGGCTGTTTGTCATGAACCATACATAGGGTAGCTAGACAGTTGAAATTTTCACTGATGAAGTATTTCTGATGCCAATACAAAAATAAATATTATAATATTTTACAATATTGTTCTCAATCTTAATAACGATGACTGATAGACGCTTTAAATATTCATAAATTAAATTAAAGTTAAAAGGTCTCGCATACAACAAACGTAGTTTTTTGCCATATTTATACTCGTAGATAATGGTTCCAACTCGCACTTGGTCGGATTTTTCTTTCGTTTTTCGTAAATCGCTCCTGTAACTTACATCCCTTGATCCCACATAGAGCGTTCACCCCAATTTTATAGTCACGTGGGACAAAGACGTGCTTCGGATCCTCTTCTCAGGAAATGTAAAAATATGGATGGATGGATTTACTGAAAATCCCCGCTAACAAGCAGTCCGGATCAACTCGCTTCTGAGCTTATCAGATGTAACACCGTACGGTTTGTTACTATAGTTGTGGGGACTTCTAGAAAATATTGATTGCATGTTTATTTATTTCAATAAATAAATAAAAAAATTGCCGCATTACCACCGATCTAAAAATGTGATAATAATTTCAAGTATGAGTAAATAAGATAAAAGATGGATATTCACTTAGGGTATTTATTCTTCATTTAAAATCCTCAGTTTTTAACCATTCAACATACAGAACTTATTTAATATGATATTAAAAGATATTTTTACGAGCCGTGTGGTGCAATGGTTACCATGCCGGACTGCCAATCGGAGGGTCTCGGGTTCGATTTTCGGCGAAACAGAAATTTGAATGATGAGTTTAAATTTCTGTTCCCGGTTTGGGTGTTTGTGTTTCTGTCTTTATATGTGTCCATGGTACCCACGATACAGGGTATATCTACCCTATTGTGGGGCTATGAGTGCGAAACGTAATTTATTTATTTAAAATAAAATAAATAAATAAAACAAATATCGTTGGACAATTCACACAACGCCATCTGATTCCAAACTAAGCAGAGCTTGTGTTATGGTAATCAGAAAGCTGATAAACATACTTATAATAGCTGTGCCCGCGAACTCCGTACCACCCTTAAATGTTCGGGGTGGGCCACCTTTATCAGTTTGGGGGGGGATGAAAAATAGATGTTGGCCGATTCTCAGACCTACTCAATATGCTCACAAAATTTCATGAGAATCGGTCAAGCCGTTTCGGAGGAAATTGTGACACAACGAAAACTGTGACACGAGAATTTTATATATTAGATTATTCTAAATACATATTTCATTTTATACATTGTGAGTTAAAAACAAATCTACGCCAAAAATTACATACTCACATTTCATGCATGAGTTCAGTTGTAAAACCCACCTAAACTCAAAAGCGAAGTCTCAAAACTCAAAAGCGAAGACTTGTATACAACTCTCGATTCTATGCAGTTGTGTGTTGTGATTAGCGTTGCCAGGCGTCCGGATAAAGCCGGACATAGGTAGGCTTTTTGATTGCGTGCCCGGCCAAAATAAACGGTGTCCGGCTTGTCCGGCTTTTGTTAGGCTTTTTACATTTCGCAAACGAGTGAGCGCCGAGCATGGCCGAGCACAGGCATGTCGACTGTCGATCGCTCCCGCAAGCCGCAGTGCCGCAGTTTTTTTGTAGGTCCGGCCTTTCTACCCATATGTCCGGCCAAACTGGCAGGTCTGTCCGGCTATTAGGTTTGGCAACCTGGCAACCCTAGTTGTGATACTTACTTAAGCGCACTCTCCACTTCGCCCGCACCTCAGAATTGTGTCAGTTATGTATGAACTTTTGTTTTAGACAAATAGTTGATGTTTGAAATAAAACCCGTTCAATTTTTTAAAGATTTATTTAAAATTGGCCTTTAAACAATTAAATTAATGACCATAGTAATAAAACGACACGCTATTTTGTTGTAGCCTCATGTTTACATTCCTCTACTTATATTATGAAAACTAGCTGTGCCCGCGACGTCGTCCGCGTAGATAGACTTGTACAAAAGGCTTGATTAGGCTTGGATTATTTGTTCCTCCTCCTCCTTAGTCGTTCACTCTTGACAGAGTGGTCGTGGCTGATGAGGTTGCAATTTCGTTCGTGACCGCTTGCCCTCCACTGTCCCTTGGATTATTGTTACCTTTTATGAAATTACTTATGATACAAAAGTTCATATTATTATGTTGAGTAGATACATTCTTCCTGAGTCCTTACAATTCTTACTGTACTCCTCTTATAATACCGACTTTTCAGTCGTTATCATCAGTTTCTCTTTACAAATTAAACGTATTATAATAGCATGTTTTTAAAGTGTTTAGATAGTACTGCTGTGCCCGCGGAAAGTATCATTATAATTAAATAATTTGTGCTGCAAATAATGCATAGATTCATTATCATTATG
The DNA here is from genome assembly GCA_911387765.1 of Pyrgus malvae. Lineage (NCBI taxonomy): Eukaryota > Metazoa > Arthropoda > Insecta > Lepidoptera > Hesperiidae > Pyrgus > Pyrgus malvae. Next base: position 25,617,168 of record OU426950.1, on the reverse strand, counting down.
TGACTTAAATATATTGCAGAAAGGTGGTGAAATGTCTACGCTATGTCAGGCGTGGTTAGTAGTTGGGAGTCAAATTCTTGGTTGCTTACACGTTGGTTGCAATTGTCGTTAACATACTGTCGTTCATACTTAATGGAGGTCTTTCGAGCGATAGCGAATAAAACTTGCGACAGCACGGCCACTAACAATGAAGACGTCATCAACCTGAATTGGAGCAGCGTGAGAGGATCAGGCCCTACGCGATTAAGAGTCAATTAGTTCTATTAACAACCCTTCACACAGCATCAGAAATAAATATATCGATTACTAATATTAATCTGGGCGTGACCACCATGCCGTGCTGCTGCCGTGACGCTTTATCATATTAGTGTAACACCAGTGCCAGTACTGCGTATGTATGTAATAGCTCTTATTAAATTAACCACTGAAAACGTCTGCTCATTTCAATAAATTTTTTTATTAGTGCCTCGGCAATTGGTTATTCGTTTATTCGAAATCACTTTTTTATAAGTAAACCGAACAAAGAGGCAGAAAGGCCGCGTGGTTAAGCGATCACTGTCGCCTATGGAAACGGCAACCCCAGCGGAGCCACCCGAGCACTGCCGGCTTTCAAGAAGAGCTTTCTTTACAGCTTTCTTGAAGAACCCTATGTCAAAGTCCACTGGAAATGCCTCAGCTGGAAGGTTGTCCCATAACTTAAACATCCGTTCAAACATCAAAAGGAGCGTGCAAAGCGGCCTGTGGAACTTTAACCTTCGACTGGTGGTGTAATCATGATATGGTGACATAGCTATCATTTTGAAAAGATCACTCAGCATAGTAAAGTCGGTAGAACACTTTGATTTTTTTTACGTTTCACACTGATAGCCCCAGAGTGCGGTAAATATACACTGTGTAATGGGTACCATGAGACACACAGAGACAGAAATACAAACACTTAAACCGAGAACAGAAAATTAAACTCATCATTCAAATTTCTGCTTCGCCGGGAATCAAACTCGAGACCCTTCGATTGGCAGTCCGGCATGGTAACCATTGCGCCACGCGAGTCCAGGCGCGGTCGCAGCCTTCGCCAAGAAATTTTGGTGGGGGGTCACTAAGAAATTTGGGGGAAGAGGTGTCTCAAATTGGCTTGTTTCGCCTTCCATCTACGCATGAGTGAGGGATTTGGGGGGGGGGGGGGTCATGTCCCTTATGACCACTGGGACCACGCCTGCGCGAGTCGATAATTATTATTGTCTATTAAATAAGTTCGATACCAATAATACGTGGATGTAACCACCGCGCCGCGCCTCCATAATGCTCTACCACAATGAATTGTACTCATTGTCAGTCAGCGCCAGTTCCAAAGGTCTCTAAGTTGTTAATTTTTTTATTAGATATTTTATTAAGTAAATATACTCGTAATTAATTATTTGAAATAATCTCCACCAATCCACTTCGTAATAGCGTTATTGCGTAACAATGACATCTATCGTATAGCGTGTAAACTAAATTGTCGATATACCGAATTTGCAACAGATCACTAAATAGTTCTGAATATGAACATAGATGTCGGCAGTAGCCTCGTTTTGTTAAGGTTTTGTACATTAATTTTGTATTGAGGATTTCTTTCAATATGTGGTGATATTTAGAGATGAAATCTAGCATAAGTGATTGAAAACTTGCTATCAGAATATTAAGAGATGTTAGTAATTATCGAAACTTGTGGTGTGACCGCTCGCATTAAATTTATTCTCTTACAAAAGTTACACACTTAAATTTAAAAACCCGCATTGGAGCAGCGTGGTTAACTAATCTCCAGGCCTCCCCAATAATGGGAAGCCCAGGAGAGGAGCGAGACGTTAATACCAATACATCAGTGAAAACCGTATCCTTCTACGTTAAGCCGTTCCTGAGATTAGCGCGCACAAACGAACAGATAAACAGACAAACAGACAAACAGACAATAATTCTAAAAATCATTGTTTTGGGTTCTATTACGCTAATAAATAGCCCTAGTGACAATTTTTTTCAAATATCTTCAATGTACAGAAACCGACTTGTTACAGATTTATTATATGTATATAGTCCGGCCAACGAGACGTGATAAAAAATGTAAACAAAGTTTCAGGGGTTCAAAACATTTTTATTTGAATAAATTATATACATAGCATATACTAGAGACCCGGCCCAGCTTCGCTCGAGCGATTAAGTGATATACATTAAAATTTATTTTACAAAAACCCATTTAAGTACTAAAGGCAAAAAATAGATGCGCGATGAGAATGCGCGCCGGGGGATGTTGTGATTTATGGTAAAACAAAATATCATTTCAAACAAATTTTAATCTGAAATGACGAAGCTAATTAACGTTTTTATTTAGATAAGGATTAATACATGCGTACATGTATAGGTTGTCTACATCGCGGGCCGCGGCTATTATTTATGACTGTACATAACTATAATTGCGTTAGTAACATAAAGGAAGGTTCGGGACGGGCCTATTGTATTAGGTAGTTTGGGAAAATTCTAGAGAACCGTGGGTAGCCGTATATAAGAATGTAAGGCACGCAACGGGCCGCGACAGGACATAGTTTAGTGAAAATGAAATCAAAGCGATCACTAGCTCCAAGCAACAAGGAAGAATTATTTCGACGACTACAGCGAAGATATTTGACTATAGTGATTGTGCTTGGTGATTTAGATTCTGTTGAGTGGATTTTTGTCCAAGGAGACAATAAACAACTTCTACGTTGCAAACGGTATTTTATTACCCATAGGGCGTAACAATATTTACATCACGTTTTTGCCAGTTTCGTTATAACTGGACGAGTAATAATAGGTAAAGTCAGTAAATCGTCAGTAATCAGTCAGTCAAGTCAGTCATAAATTCAAGTAAAGCGATGGCTTTTTTACCAGAACGTGACCAATGGAATTTTGGAGGCAAGCTGTATAAACATATTTTCGAACTGTTATTTTATTTCACAACACTCATGCACTGTAATTAACCTATATCGAACCAAATGCCATCAAATTTATCCGATATTACTCAAAATTATACCAATAACATGAAAATAAAACAAGAGCACAACATAAAGTCTTTTTCGACTTCCCGTCAAAACGCGACCAAATGTTGACAACTGTGGTACTGACTGCTTTCCTGTACCACGAAACAGGCAACAAAAGCTGTCGTTGACTAACTGACGCCATTACTGCATACGTGTGATAAGGACAGAGATAATTAGTGCTCGCTCTCGCAATAGTAACTTGGTAACGGTCCGTTTGTTTACATTCTTTATCTCGTCTCGTTGGCCGGACTATAGATAGATTTTATATTTTATAAATGGAATACATGTAACCAAATACAACAACATTCATGCAAATAAATACTAAATTATTTTTTATTAAAATTGACATGCTAAAGCCGATGTTTCCCGACTATTAATTATCTTTATATTTGCACCAAATAAATTTAATATTCATCGAAATTAACTCTTTCATAAAACAGTCGTACATGAATAAACATAAACAACCCAACATCGTATTTCGTACAAGTGAAATTCATTATTTAATGCTTTGATCATTGATTCCCAGTGTACAAATGGCTTTACGATTTAGAAAAGAAAATAAAATTATATATCGTTGACTGTATGTAAATACAGTACCTGGACGACCGAGCGATGCTCGGACAAATTTTTTTTCTTGTTTTAATTACAAATGAATGAAACACTAATTTGTTTAGATAACACTAAGTTAGCAGTTAATTATTAATTATTATTAGTTAACACTAGCACTTTGTTCAATGTCCATATTTTAAATACTTGATATACTTAAACGAATTTCACAAGTATAGACAGTCGAGCCGTCATCAGCTGTCACCCCTCCGTCTTACGAATTTTCGATCAGGCCAGGTGTCCTGACGCGAGTTTAACATTTTTTACCCATCCCAAAAAAAAGTGCACAACGCCGCGCCGCTAAAAAAATTTCACTTCAACAAAAATATTCCAAAAATTTTCGGGGGATTTTAGCGACCTTCAACTAAACCTGGCAACACTTGATTTACACGCACACAATTATTGTTATTAACGAAATTCACTTTTACAAAGACAAAGGACTCCATCCTTTCAACATTTAATTTAAAGTGTCTTTCAATGTGCATTTTTCTGCGGAACTTTTTTAATCACAAAACAAATAAAGAAAAAGGGACAGAACCAGTCACCGTCATGCAGTAAAGCACAAAATATTTTTTTATTCGGTCTTAGTTGAGGCAGCCAATTAGTTTGTCGCAAGTGCACCAAGAATGCTCACTGCCTTATTACTGGACTCTTAAATGAATTCCGACCTCAGTTTAACTCTTTTCCCTTTAGAACTATTTTATCGCTAATGCGATTTAATGGTACACTTTAAAATTGCAGAAAATTAATTCTGTTGGCGTTGAAAGCATCTACTATTATATCTCTTTTCACCTCAAAAAATACTTCAGTGTGTACTAGTTCGACGCTAATTTCATACAAATAATTAAAAGATTAAACAAACTTAATTTGAATTAGTTTTACATGTTAATATTATAATGTAATTTATTAATAAAATGTTAATAATAAAATTTCATCTGTGATAAAACAAATACAATTGACGACCCGCGTGGCGCAATAGTTACCATGCCGGACTGCTGATCGGAGGGTCCCAGGTTCGATTCCCAGTGAAGCACAAGTTTAAATGATAAGTTTAAAATTTCTGTTCTAGGTATGGGTGTTTGTGTTTCAGTCTTTGTGTGTGTCCATGGCACCCACGACAGTGGGAATATCTACCTCACTGTGGAGCTGAGTGCAAAACTTTTGAATATGAACCGCGCCGTTTACTTATAGTTTATTAAGTAGATAAAAGGATATTTTAAACATTACTTTATTAGTTTTTTAAAAGAATGGAGAAGAACTGCAGGCCACGTTGTGTTTAGTGGTCGCTGCAGCCCATGGACATCTACACACAAAGTCAAGCAAGTCAACACCCGTATTCATAAGCAATACTATGAGGTCTCATAGTGTTCGCCAACGCATAGGGTCATACTCGTGTAGCGACCTTCCGCTACTCATCAAGAGATGGCGCCACGGGTATTCCTGAATCACGCTACCAAAGTTTTCGGAATATCCTACCATAAATACAAGCTCCGAATTGGGTCACTTGGAGCGCGGCCGCTCCCCGGGCATGACCACCTCGCCCGGCGGGAGATCTCCCTTTGCCAAACTCGTATAAACGAATTCATAGATGATATTTGAGTGAAGCTTGCTTGCTTGCTTTGCGTTTGTTAAAATCGACGTGAATCGATGGCTTAACATAAAGAACGCACGTCAAATAGCGCTCTTTGCATATCGTTGCCTGTTTACTCAAGCAAGTATGCTTCTTGAATACGGCGGTACCAGTTAATCTCAACAGCCACTGCACCCTTCCACCGAATTGCAATAGATTTGCTTGACGGCAGAAGTGGCTGTAGCGATTGTACTTCTCCGGAACCATTAAAGTTCTAAAAAAAAGAAACAAACATACAAACAAACCATACCAAAGGAGTTTTGGCGGGAAGTCTGAAGGGATATGTTGTGCTCTTGTTTTATTTTCATTTTCTTTGTGTATTTTGAGTTATATCGTAGAAAGTTGATGGCATTTTGTACATTATAGGTTAATTTCAGTGCGCGAGTGTTGCGGAATAAAATAACAGTGCGGAAACATGTTTTTTTCCAGTTGCCTCCAAAATTCCATTAGGCACGTTCTAGTAAAGTAGCCATCGCTTTACTTGGACACCTGACTGTCTTAACTGACTGATTACTGACTACTTACTGATTTATCTATTACTACTTCGTCCGGTTTCAACGAAACTAGAAAAAAGTGATGCAAAAATATAACTTGACTCTGGCAATATGCACAGAGTTTGCGATGCCATAATTGAAGAAAAAAAACCATACCAAAGTTTTTTTCTGCGATTCCATTTTTTTATAGAGGAGCTATTTATTTCCTTTACAAAAAAAGGTTAAGAGTTGTTTCCTGTCACTCAGTCGCAAGTCGAAGTTGTTTGTCGTATTGTGGAGGCTACCTGACAGTAGAACTTCTATCCACCTTTTTAGTATTCAGTGGATGTAGGCACATAATTCGCACAAGGATCAAGAAACATGGCGTCCCCAGCTCCCTTTGAACTATTTTGAAATTTTCCGTATCTCTGCGAGCTGCTATGGTTGCTTTTGATCAACTTTGCTAAAAAAAACTTTGCTAAAAGAACTTTGCTAAAAAATAATTTTGCTTTACTATTTTATTATGTTGCCTATATTTTAGTCCTTACGCAGTATCTACTCTTCAGTTCATTGAACAAATTTAGCCTTTCGTCGCAGTGAATATTCCAATAACTTTTAACTTCGTTACACCAAGGCCGCTGAGTCAATGCCCGAAGGCCGAAATTGTTTTGGATATAATAAATGTTGTACAAGATAAATTGAACTTGTAACATTAGCACCCTCTGCTTCGACATAACGACTACATGGCGGGTGCGATTTTTCACTGCTGCCCACCCTGCTGCTACAATTTATGATGCGGGGAATGATTTTTCAACATCCCTTTGCAATATTTATATAAATGCGCTCACGCCCAAGCCCACGATAAGTAGCTTTAGCATTTTATTGAGAGAAAAATGACTGATGTTTCGGAATATGATATGACAAAGTAACTTACTGCGGATTATCTACAAAATCTATACATATGAAATTCTCGTGTTACTGTGTTATTTAACATACGAAACACCTTGACTATTTAAAAAAATCAGGTATATTCGGTATGTGTGGAGAATCTGTCGTAATCTATTTTTCAAACCCCTAAGTCATGGGTGGACCAAACCACAAAAAAAAATTAAAACTTTGAAAATGCGATACGGAGTTCGTGGGATCCAAGTGGGATCAGTCAAGTATACAAGTATTGAAATATTGTGAATAAGTTTTCCAATTATTAATCGGTAGCTATCTCTCTGGTTTAATAGAACGAACAAGGCCCATGGAGCCAATTAATCTGACCAGCAGCGAGATAAATGTAAGGTAATTTATTACAACTCGCAGCGAACCACCGCCATTACATTTAAAATTATCGCACATTTACGCTCTCATGCATGCACTTCAATGAAATTATTGCTTACTGATTTAGAACGCTATATTCTATTAATGTATAGGTTCGACCAACACGCATCCCGCAACCCGCGTCGAACATCACTCCAAGCACATAGTACTTGACTCGTTGACTCTACATACCGTTTAAGTTGACAGGGAAGTTTTGGAAGTAAGAAAAGAAATCCCATCAAAAACAATACTTCTCAAAAAAACCAAGTCTCGCAACTCAGTTGTTCTGCGGTATCGGGATGGCACGTCAGTGCCCCGCCAAGTCGAGCGCAAAGCAAACACTGCCGTACCATCCTTTACTGGAACCATTTCGCCGCATTTTCAGGCCCCTATTTGAGAACCTCTGGATAAGACTAGAGCGCTGAAATTTTCATCATCCAGTAAGCTATAATCACATACTTAAAATACAAAATTTCAAGTCTGTAGGTTATTTAGTTCCGAAGCTAAGCGAAAGCAAAGTTTCGCATTTACGACACTCACTCACTCATGGATCATCAAAATAGAACTAGTACTTCCCATAAACTCAGAGAGCTGAAATTTGGTACAGAGTTAGGGTTCAATGGCCACATAAAGGGAAAACTATAAAAACTAGGATAACTAGGATTATTTAGTACTCTTGGTCCATCCCTTACTAGAACCATTTCGCCACATTTTCAGGCCCCTATTAGAGAAGCTCTGGATAAGACCAGAGCGCTGAAATTTTCATCATCCAGTAAGCTATAATCACATACTTAAAATCCAAAATTACAAGTCTGTAGGTCATTTAGTTCCGAAGTTAAGCGAAAGCAAAGTTTCGCATTTTCGTTCGCATTTACGACACTCACCTCACTCATAAAATCAAAATAGAACTAGTACTTCCCATAAACTCAGAGAGCTGAAATTTGGTACAGAGTTAGGGTTTAATGGCCACATAAAGGGAAAACTATAAAAACTAGGATAACTAGGATCATTTAGTACTCTTGGTCCATCCTTTACTAGAACCATTTCGCCACATTTTCAGGCCCCTATTAGAGAACCTCTGGATAAGACCAGAGCGCTGAAATTTTCATCATCCAGTAAGCTATAATCACATACTTAAAATCCAAAATTACAAGTCTGTAGGTCATTTAGTTCCGAAGTTAAGCGAAAGCAAAATTTTGTTTATTTAGTTAGATAGTACCTGGGGGCGTCCAGCGTTGCTCGGAATAAAACAATTTATTTACTTGGTTTATTTTTAAGCAAAACATTCATTGACTTAGTGTTACTTTACAAATCCTTTTGAAATACCTAGCTCCCAATAAAAAAAAATTGTCACAAAAAATTAAAATTGCAGCTTGCCTACGAGATTTGAACCCGGGTCTCCAGCTCCGTAGTCGGCTTTCGTAACCATTCGACCAAGAAAGCATTAACATTATTCACGAAATTTTTATAGAGGTCTTTCATAATTATCGACATTGTTATTTGTTTGAAGGGTGGATTGTCAAACTTGTATATAAGACCCAGTGTATGAAAATTTTTAAAGCAATCGCAAATAAATGGGACTCGAAGTCACATCCTTTCTTCGACTCCGAGAATAAGTGACCCGAAGTTTTTTCGAACCTCAACCCCCTCTCCTCGAGTCCTCCAGGAGGCAGGACAGTAGGTAATTCCTTTGGTAGAAAGTTCATTGATTTTATTATGTAATTATTAATATTAATAATTAACACTTGTCTAATAATAAAGATAAAGAGTTAACGGTATGTTTATAGTTTGTATAGATTGAGTAGGTTCAGTATTATTTTCTTTGAGTTTTTTTTATTAATATCTAATTTAATCTAGCCTATTGCGTCCCAATGCTGGGCGAATGCCTCCCCTTCTGCTTTTAATACGCATATAAATAAAATTAAAGGAAAACTCTGGATAAGACAAGATTGGCTTTTATACTTATACTTACAAGTATACAAGAAGACACAGTCGAACGATTAACTTTATTCTACTCGAACATTACATAGGTAAATTAAATAAACAAATTACACTAAAATATTAATTTCGCTCATTTGGTCAAAATATAATGCATTGGACTAAGAGTGGCGGTGATAGTGAGGTCGCTAGATGGCGCCTGACTGTATTTTAAAACGCGCTTGCGGCCGCGTTACAATCGACTCGTTTACGACATTCTTCTACTGCGCTTGAAAACGTTTGCTATGGATAAGGAGGGATTATTTGCATTTTGTTGATTTCGCTTATTATTTCGTGAGGTTTGCTAAGGTTTAGGGCATGCATCAATGCGAAATACCTAATCACAAGCCACGCCTCTACCCTGCGGCGGGGTGATGTTCCCATAAACTCGCCATCGCCATCTATCGGTGACTTTAAGTAAAAATAAGTTGATTTCTAAATTACGAGCCAGCGTCACCTAGCGGAACAACGAAGAAGCTCTTATACAACGAAGAAGCTCAAATAACTGTCTTGCAACAATGTCATTTAGTAACAAAATTTTGAACAAATACGTTTAATATATCAGCAACGTACAGTACTTAAACATTGCAAAAAATACGAATGTACAGCTTCGACTGTTCTACGATTGTATACAGTGGGCCGCAGCTCATATGTAAAATTATAAAGTAAAAAAATCGATACTTAAAATAAATTCACAATTTTGTTCACTTTTTTAATGAATCAGAAACGGAAAAACGTTTTCACTGTAAAAAAAATATTTGTGGTTGAGGACTAATTTTACAAAAACTTTACAAGTGGGAATCGAACCCAGAACACTCCTACGAAATGCACGAGATTTTATTACGAGCTACGCTCACTACTTCACTAAAAGTGAAATAAAGGATCAGTATGGCTACACATTACCTACGTAAGGATTTCTCGTTGTCGTGTCGTTGTCGTTGTAGTGTAATTGTAGGTTTTTATTTATGAAACAAAATTGATTACGGTGTAAAAAAAATAAACACCTAAAGTATATAATGAATCATAGCTTTGTACCTAGGTTACTTACGTACTTTTCTTTTGTTCATGTAGACTTCTTTCGGCCGTAAGAATTTCAAATATTTATGTTTTCAGTCTGTCTTTTTATAAGCTTTTTAATGTAAAAATTATTTGTAATTTTAAAATAGTAAAAAAAAAACAAATTTATATAATATAAAAAACATATGCTACGCTGGGGATCGAACCTGAGTCGTATTGCAAACGTGAGTGAAACAAGACTTCAAAAACTTGACTACAGACGCTACTTTCCAAATCGTGAAATAAGGACCAAGTGTGACTACCGAGTAACCTAAATATTCTTTGCTCATAAATAGATAGCTAGCCTAAAATAAAATATATTACGAAAAAAATTATTGTAAATAGATTATCGATATATCGGGTATTGTTTCTTTTTACTTACCTTTTTTCTTCGTTCATATAAGCTATTTGCTGTCGTTTGAATTGTAAATATTTCCGTTTTGATAATTTATTTTTACTTTTATTTCCCATTTTCTAAACTTTAAAATTACCTAATTCTTACTAAAAATAATAACTTATACCTAATACTTACTTACTAAGAAACAAAATATATTTTCAAAACCTAAACAAAATGAAATAAAATTTGAAATTTTCGTATTTCGCGGGCGATACGGGCATAAAAAGTACGCGTCCATCGTTGACAGTGGTCACGGGTGGTATCATGGTGGGATGGGATGGGAGTGGCGTGGCGAAGAGAAGAGACTGATGGCATGCGTTACTTCAGCGGCCAGCGCTCGCGAGGAAAAGAAAGCATCATCTTATTTTGAATGTCGCATCCCGGGGCGGGGGGGCGGCGGCGCGCGGCGCGGCTGCTGGCGCGCCCGCCCGCGCGCACGCAGACCGCGCGGCACGCTCCCACCGCACAGGCCATAGTTTGCTTAATGCTGTTATCACTCATGAACCAGAACTCGACCTATTCTATACGTCCACTAATAAGTTTATATTTTATTGTGCTAAAATTGTATCAATACATAATCTTTGATAATTATTTGTTTTTAATAAATTTTAATTCAATTAATAATAATTGAAATCTAATTAAATTCTTAAATTTTATGTTAAATAATAATTAATTTAATTTGTAATACAATATAATTGCTTATGTACTATTTTATAATATTTGTGTTTAATATGATTAATATTGTAGTTCTTCAATAATATTTTTATAATGTAATAATGTTAGCTGGTAGTGCGATTTGGCATCGCTGTAAGCGCTACAAGCAATTGTTGTGAATAATAAATAAATAAATAAATAGTACTCTTAGTTTTCTAGGTTTAATTTACATTTAGGCAGTACTTCGAATAAAAAGAAAAAAACTGTGTCAAATAAGAAAATCTAATAAAATAAATCAATATGCCCACGTTTCTACAAAAAGAAGTGAAATCCCACCAAAACATTCTGTAAAAAACTAGCCAAGTCTCGATGGAGCTGCTTGTTTATCTCTAAAAAGTAATGAAATCTAGAGAAAGTCGTGCCAAGTCTAAGGTTCCTTACTGCGATTTCTTTATTATTATAGTTAATGTTGTGTGACTTGGCCGTTGAAGGATACACAAGTGTTATTTTATGTTAGATCGGTGGTCGATTTGACGCTCCAAAAAGAAGTGAGCAGAAGTCAGCATTCTCAATGCTGAATGCATGTGTTACACAATCAACAACAGCCTAAAATGAGACACTAGCGTCCAATTACCAATACCAGTATGGGCTATTATCTCGCTTAACATGGTACATACATGGTACGTACATGAACATAGGTAGTTAAAACAGATATAACATTACGTGTAAACAAAAAGAATGTTCAACGGCCAAGTCACACAACGTTAACTATAATAATAAAGAAATCGCAGTAAGGAACCTTAGACTTGGCACGACTTTCTCTAGATTTCATTACTTTTTAGAGATAAACAAGCAGCTCCATCGAGACTTGGCTAGTTTTTTACAGAATGTTTTGGTGGGATAGTACTTGACTCGTTGACTCTACATACCGTTTAAGTTGACAGGGAAGTTTTGGAAGTAAGAAAAGAAATCCCATCAAAAACAATACTTCTCAAAAAAACCAAGTCTCGCAACTCAGTTGTTCTGCGGTAAAAAGTTGTGAGATCCATGTAATACCAAGTCGGTTATTAATTTATACAGTCTCTACTTAAGCGACTTTCTGTCTTAATACGTCCAGTCTCTAAGACCACGATCGTGGTCCATAACAATTGAAAATCAATTGTGTCTGGAATCTCCGTAATCGAAGCATTAAGTTGTTACGTAATAATTAACAGCATCTTATAGTGACGCATATCAATATTAAAATTCTTTAATGTTTTATATAAATATAATCGAGACTTGGCCATCAGCTTTTGTTTTATTTTCATTTTGATGTATGTTTGAGTAATATCGGGTAAATTGAATCGGATTTGAGTAAATCGGGTATTAATGGCATTTTATTTGATGTAGGTTAATTACAGAGCACGGGAGTTGAGAAATATAATAACAGTGAGTAAACGTGTTTTTGTTTTGCTTGCCTCCAGAACTTTATCGAACACGTTCTGATAAAGTAACCATCGCTTTACTTTAATATCTGACTTGACTGACTGACTGCTAACTACCTGTACATTGCAGAGCAGGGTTAGCTCGGGCTCTTAATGTGTTCGTTACAATCACAGAATTTTAAGTAACGCAAAGCCATTTATTTTCTCTGTGTTTACAATACAAGCGCAATACGTGCTGCCATCAATTTTGGTGAACGCTCTAGTTAAACATACGATTCGAGCTATCCATCAATTTGTATCAATGTCAGTAAATCGGACCGACACACAGGATTGCTGCAACTATCACATAGCTGTGGGATTTAAAGGACTACTCGTTTGTTACTTATAAAAGAAATCCTGTGGCCTATGGTGCTTGTACTGGAAATCTATATCTCCATTCAGAGTCATTACCATAAGCAAGAAGAAGTAGGTACTGAACAATTTTATTTTTTACCGTTTGAAGTCGGTTCTATTTTTTTGTTAAAAACTTAATTTATTCAGTTTATATTTAACTTGATTATAACTGAAAATACGAATAAAACGACAAATTCTAAAAATGAAACCTAGCTGGATCAATCTATCACCCCTGAATTCCTGGGCACTAAATTTCATGAAAATTGTTGGAGCCGTTTCCGAGATTCAAATTATATAAATAGGTATACAACAAGGATTGCTCGTTTAAAGGTATGAGATGAAAGCCGCGTTCAATAATTTTTCTACTAACTATATTTATTATTTTAAGGAAGTAATTTAGTCTACTACGTACACATATTCCAACTTGATTAGCGGGGTGATCTTATTTAGATGAGATTGTGTTACGTGCCCTTTGTTCAACCGTGAATACAATCAGCACAGTAAGAGTTACCTACATGACATAGTTGGCGATATGTTTCTCTGTACGCATCCATCCCAAACTTCATAAATTTTCGGACCTCATTTTTGGACAAGTCTGGTGAACTCTTAGAAATATACAGAGCACCCAGTGACCAGTGTGAATCTCGTTCACATTCCATGATTGTGCTAACGAGGTCATGACGCAATAGCCGCAGTGCGGCTCAATACCACATGCTGATTCTAAAAGCACTTTTAATTACCGAGATGAAACTGCTTACTCATCTGTCTGATGAAAAGCTAAAAAGTTCTTAAACCACAACAAGAAAAATTCATTTCAATACCAACATCTCCTGAATTAAAAGTAAACTTTTAATTCACTTTCAACATTGTCTGGGTAAAACACGAAATTGCCGCCTTTGTGGGCTACTCGTTCCTATAGGAAAAAGCTGTTTTACTCAAAGTAGACGGAGAAAGTAGCCTATCTCACTTTCCAACTCCCAAATTATGTCGATAAATAATCTGGTCAATCTGTAGCACCGTTGCTACGTGAAAAAAGTAATTGAATACTATTGAAATCTACTAACGAACTTGCAATTTATGTAGTAGTCATGTCTCCAGAAGGATATTAGTTCTAAACAAAGTTGTATCAAGATTGTGGGTGATTTTATATTATTTAGAGGCAATAGTTAGTCTTTCCGTAAAGAGCTCCTTGAACTTTTGTGCTCTGAATATGATTATAATAATATAAATAAGGAGCGGAAAAGCTTTGTGCTTCGGGGAACTCCATATAAAAGCCATTTAAAAGCTATTTTCGTTTGTAAAAACCTAAATGAGACGAAAAAGACAGATATTTTCCAAATGCTAATACCAATAAAAACGTTTTATTTATAAGTTTGTAATTGTTTTACAAAATATAAGTACCTAATCACTATATAAATACTTCTGTTATTCTCGACTAATCTCGACGTTATTTATCCGTTATTCCGTTAAGTAACTTTTTTAAAGTAGGTAGAAATATCTACATTAAAAGGCCTGCTTCTGAAGAAATAAGATAGGTTCTAGCTTTACGTACACCATACTCGTAAATACAAAAATATCTGTTTGTCAGTGTGAGGCCGCGAGCCAAATCGTAGCATTAAATAACGCGCTATCTGCGGGGAAATGTGGTGTGGAACGACCGCGTGCTGCCAAATTGTATGCGTGAGCTTCATTATAGAGGGCGCGCTGAACTACGAGGCTGTTTGACATCCCTTTCAAAATTATGCAATGACCTGTGAAAGAGAAATTAGCCGAATGAGTGCTGATTTATTTGAAACACCGAAAAAGATAAAACTTTGCTTTAATATAGTAATAATTAACTATTTTCTAAACAATTATTTTAGTTGTACCACATTTTTACTACCTACTCCCTAACAAAGTTGCGTAATTATCTAATGCATACCTTCTTTTTTTGGATCCGGGGATTGATTCAGCCTCTTTTTTTTACGTAGAAAGTATGTACAAAAAAATTAAAAATTAAATATTTGTACTAAAAAAGCATTCAATTTTTGGACATAAAATGGAGATATTTAATAAAAACGTGGAAATTACTTCCTTGTTGCGGCTTGCTTGGAGGTTTAACTTGGCAAATAAGGATGTAATGTGCTGGGCACGTTATTAATATTGTAATATGCACCGTAAAGCGGAAGCTAGCTGCAGTTAAGAAACATTATGGATAACTGGGGCGTTATAAATCTTTGTTAAGAAGAACCCGTTCTCATATTTTCAAACGTTTAATTCTCGCAGCGTTTACGGTAAGCGGCGGGTAAGAGAAATTTATCAGCTTAATAGGGAAGAAAAATTTTCAACGATATTGTGAACTTTTTTATTTAATTTCACCGACAGTTGTTATAGAGATCAAGTCCAATTTCCGTTAATTTTGGACACGTTTGTCTTGTACTCGACTGAGATATAGAAATGTCAATATTCTATTAACGCCAGCCTCTACTAAGTAAATTTCTTTTATTCACTGAGTTTTGATTACATTTAGGGCCTCTTTCACCACCTGCAAGTAAAGTGACAAGTATTTATTGTCGGTTAAAGTCACCCGTAACTTCAACTTCAATTTCACGATGTTCGAGTAGCACTAATCATATGATAAACTGACCAGTACTCATAGCTTTTACTTGACAACTAACTTTACTTGGGACGTAACTAATCAACACTTTACTTGGAGATGGTGAACGAGGCCCTTAATCTAAACATATAATAAATGTTGTAATAAATGAGGAAAAAACATACTGAGGGATTTAGACTTTATCACAACAATCTATTTCAGAACGTTAGTAGCAAGCTATGCCTAAGAAAGGTCTGGAAAAACGAAACTTACAACACGATTGCGATGCGAAGCGAAAAAAGTAAGTGTTTTGTACGTGAATAAATAAGGAGATCGGGGTGTGTTACTACGCACCAGTAATATAAAAAGCCTACGCAAAGCCTTTTATCGAGAATACCATCAATTTATGATGCTAAAGTTGGGCGACATCCAGGGATCGTTTGCAGATATGGGGATACATTGGTATCTACTTACACTCAAATGTTAATAGGTACATATAAAGAGGTAAGCGTTTATTTCGAATTAGGTTTTACCAAGACAGAATTTAATTTCCGAAGAGAATTCAATTAATAAAATTAATGGGCCTTATATAAGTATAACGTATATAAATGACAGTCCTTCAAGGATAAAAAGTAAAATGAACCATGCGTAAGTATATTTTAAGTCCCATAAGTATATAAGGTAAACGTCCGTACCATCGTCAGTTTTTGTCAATGTTCCTGTACTCGTCAATCATAGAAAAAATGTAACTTGTGGCCGTTTTTCTATTCGTCGTTATTCTACGAGTACTAGTACGCTGTCGTCGCTATGGATGTTTACCCTACTTATCGAATCTTGTTTGGCCCGCGTGGCGCAATGGTTACCATGCCGGACTTCGATTGGCACGAAGGGTCCCGGGTTCGATTCCCGGCGAAGTAAAAATTTGAATGATGAGTTTCAATTTCTGTTTTCGGTCTGGGTGTTTGTGTTTCTGTCATTGTTTGTGTCCATGGTACCCACGACACAAGGTATATCTACCTTGCTGTGGGGCTATGAATGTGAATCGAATCGAATCGTCATATAAATCTCGTAAATCAACACGGTATTAGTGATCAAATCCGTATCGTCAATAAGGTGGCCGTCACGTAACTGGGTTCGAGTCGAGAGGCGGGAGTACAATGGCCACTCGAATCTACGGATACGTTTTCTGATACACGTGCCTGGACTACGGCCTGATTAGGATCTCTTGCTGGCTGGTCCGAGAATTCCATTTGTTCAAAATTGGAAACCACGAAAAGACAATATTTAAAACTGTCGTAATGTTATAGTTAGGGAACTTCTTCATGTATGTTGAGAAATCGATAGTTAAATATATACCTATATATACAAGCCAAACCAAAAGTAAAAAGAACTTTCGTATAAACTTAACGACCTTAAGACGCGGCATCTACGAGTAAGAGTAATTGATTCGATTTTCAGCACAGTTTTAATTACCTACTGTTCTCGGTCTGGGTGTTCGTAACTTTATTTGTATTTTTCTATGTTTGTATGAATAAACTCAAAAACTACTGTTCCGATTTCAAAAATTCTCTCACCATTAGAAAGCTACATTCACCTTGAGTAACATAGACTTTATACTGCTGGAAAATGCTTCATTCCAACGTGAAAACGGATAATAGGGTCAACGCGGTTGAAGCAACTGGCTTAACGCCTATGATTTGAATATAGCAATGAAGCCTGGAATAGCACATGTATAGGCTATTTTATCCTACGGGGACCCATTATACGGGTCTACGCGGGCGAAGCCGCTTGCGAAAGGCTATATATGATAAACTTTATTGTTACGTATCAAAACGTGATCAATAATTAAATATCACAACAACGAGTTCATGTATTTATTTTTCCGTTTGTGTATATTCAATTGACATTCCAATTCAAACGGTAAGCTTTAATAAATGTATTTTTATTTCCATTCCATAATTTTTGTCCGATAGGAAAAGAATATTTGTGACATTTTATAGTAAGGTGTTTCAATCGTTTGTACAGGCCTTCTATACTTGAATGAATATGTTTCCCAAGTGCGAAGAACATGTAGAGTATCGAACGCAATAATATAAACGCTACGATTTCTACTAAATTTCGTTAACGAAAGTAATAGCAATATCCACTTGAAAAAACGGTATTACGAGCTGATTGATGTAAAAAAACAATTAGTAATTTTCATACTCTTGCAAACATTTCCCTGTTAGGCTGGAAACTAAATAATTCGTAGCTATAAGGCCCGGGTGTGCGTTACGTGGACTGATCTTTGCGGGCGAACGTTCGTAGAATATTAACTCGCAATGGAATAAAAACGGCGGCTTCATTCCGTTTTGGCTTAAATGACACTGGGATTTGAGGTTGGTAATTTGACTAATCCAGATCGGTTTGCCAACAAATAAAATAATAGTCATGCGGAATAGGTGTGTATTTTGCATAATGACTACTTCCCCGCTTATCATCAATCATATAAAAAAAGTATGGTGTAGACAGTCCCTGTAGCTTCGGGATTAAGAATAGAGTTACGGTCTTCCCTGCCTGATTGTAAGAAGCGACTAAAAGGGGGCTTCCGGGGATGCGGACGCTGAGAGTGGGAGCTTGACCCGTCCAGCCAGCAGCCGCGGGAGGGCCGGCGGTGTGTGCATGGCCGCATGCCGCCGTGAACACCTGAAGGTGCAGGAGAGCACATCTGCTCTCCCGAAGATGGGTCCATTCTGGGGCGCCGCGCGTGGAGTACACCGTTGCGTTCTAATGGAGATCCCGGAGTCCTCACAAAAGCAGAGGCAGGCCGCCGAAGGGGTTTTAGTGCGGTCAAATCCCACATAACCCGGTATCCTCTCCCAAGGTGTCGGGTACCTTTTAAAGGTTCCCCCCCCCTAACCAAAAAAAAGGTAGGTATAGTTAAGACGATACCTAGATTAGAGGCCGAAATGGCAACTGAGATGATAGCTCCATGATCAATCTTAATAAGTTAAGTTACTTGTTACGTTTCTTGAACAAATATTACAAATTCCTTAAAAAAGGAACTTTACTCAGCCAGTAATTGAAGTTCATCTTCGAAGGTTCAGCATACGCAAACTTTCTTATTATTAATCCTTCCATCCAACGTTTCAGAATTCCTTAGTGAAATTCTTCTACCTAGAATAATTATATACCCAATTTTAATAATAATTTTTTTCAACCTCTTTTTTTATGTCCCACTGCTGGGCACAGGTCTCCTTCTCACAAGGGAGAGGGATTTAGGCCATAGTCCACCACGCTGGCCAAGTGCGGATTGGTGGACGTCATGCTTTCGAGAAATTATGAATTACTCTCAGGCATGCACGGCGATGGAGAACATCGTAATCAATTAAATATCACGATATTTTCCATCACCGTGGAGCAGCGATAATTGCGCACATTACAAATTTCTTTGTCAGTGGTGTGCGCCGAGGATTTGAACTCGGGATCGGTCGCGTTGAAGACCGCGGTTTTTACCACTCGGCCACCGTTGCTCATTTATAATTTAAATGAATATTATGTTCATAAATAATAATAAATAATAATAAAATAATTTATTGCCTTATACATAAAATTACAAAGTTGCAAGGAATGACAAACAATTTAATAAGTAGTAAGGCTGGATGTGACTCAGCTTATGCTGACACAGGATCGAGCGAGATCCTGCGCAGCGCTGATTTTCAGTCACACTCACATTTAAAATACTAAAACTTATTAATAAAGGAGTTCCAGTTTAAAACGAGCAGGATATCTAATATCCTTTTTTGTTTCAGATTATTTTGTTTTTCAAAAAAAAAAAACAAAAAGTGACACAGATTGAAGCACGAGTATATTGCCAATGAAAACATACAACATTTTATAGCCCATAGTACTATTCACGAGCTCTTCAAGCGCTCGCAGCGATGAATATAGCGGTTTTATGAAAGTACTCGTGTATTTTTTTATTTCAGTAAAATTTTATTTATTTCCATTGACACGTCGTGTAATGTAGTTATACATACTTACAATAAAATTGTCCGATTATCCGATCCGATCCGATGTATAAATATTAAAGAGACAATATTATTAACAGAAAGCCAGATTACCGCTAACATTATCAAAGATGTGTTTAAAATTAATAGAATCAGGCGTTACTTTGCGGAACTCCATTGTTATAAAGTTAGGTAAAAACTACTTTGCAACAATCCGCAACCAAAACGTTTGGTGGTGTATACCCTTTTCATGCAATAGCACCTCCTTCCCTCCCACATAGGACACAATGCACATGCAACAACAAAAAGTATACACCAAATACGTACCACCACCAACACCTGTTTCGCCCCAAACAGAGCATCATCAGGGTTATTGACTCTACGACGGTCACCCGGACTTTGCGGGTGACCGTCGTTGGTGGTGGTACGTATGTGCTATTGCATGAAAAGGGTATACGAGTATATACATACACCACCATACGTTCTGGTTACAGATTGTTGCTAAGTAGTTTTTACCTAACTTTATAAAGATGTGTATGTATCTATGTATGTTTATTATTGTGTGTATTATATTATGTATGTAGTTATAATATAATAATTACTCTACTATAACATTTTTTTTTTCTTTCGTTTTAATCATTTGTTCCTGTATCTTGTTTATTATGAAAGCCTACTTCACATTCTCAACATCACCCAGGGTCGACTGGGAGACCATGCCAATAGGCATTAGGTTTAACCCTTTGTGAATCTTAGTTTTAAGGTGTTTCACATAAATAAATGTTATGAGTGTTATGACACACATAGAACTCGTATGTACATTGTATAATTTAACCGATTCTCCTTGTAGTGCTTGTCCCGAACTAGCTTAGCTTACAGAACTAAGCTTATTATTTCAAGTAAGTCTGGTTCATGACTTTATGCACGTCAACTTACATTGTGGTACAATTGTGTTTAAATTGCTATCCCGCTTTATACTGGACCGAACATTTTCCTTTTGTTTTTCCTTCACGAGCTAACAAAAAGCGGTCGCAAGTTAAGTTACTGCGCTAAAGATAATTCAGTCTCAGAACCAGACCGTTTCTAGAAAAAGTTCTTAATTGTCTAACTTGCGGTATGCACTTGCTAGTGACTATTTGAGTCCGCGCTTAATTAACGTGATAAAATAATAGAGCAATTAAATGTTGCAAGGTAATCGAATAGGTAAGATAAATTTACGAATATAAGAATGTTTGACTATATTATGATCATATATCAAAGAAATGTGACATGGATGTTATAAAGTTAGGTGAACAATGGAGTTTCGCAATGTAACCCCTGATTCTATTAATAACATAGAATATAATGGATGTTATATTAAATTACACGTGAACATCTTTCATTATTTTAAAATGTAAGTTCCTTATATGTAAGTGCATAATATCATATTTCTTAACTTCATTAATCGATTTAATTTTCTAAAGCCATCACATACTTATATCCCTACAGCATGCTTATATTAAATTAATGTTTATCGAAAGTTTGAGAAGCACATTGAAAAGGGCGTTGTATCTACTTGAACCCATGGTTTTCCAGCTACCTCGACTTTAGTGAAGCAAAGCTCATTCGCCCTATTTTCTCTTCTCCTATGAGTTTGATCAAACATCGTCAATAAATTGCTAATTCAGACTACTCAAGGGCCCATAAATATTATAGTTATTATTTCTATTTGCTTCTACGTGTTTTTTATTATTTTTGAATGGAGTTGTAGGCGAGTATGCAGGCCACTTGGTGTTAAGTGGTCGCTGCATGGACCTCTACATGGACATCTACACAGAACCTCAAGCAAACCTGGTCGCCTCATGAAACACATTATAATTCACGGCAACAGCGCGGTGCTCCGGTGATACTTCCCGGTCGAACCATAAAAGTTCTACGAACTAAACGTTTCATTTAGGTACTGTGATTTATATGGAGAATATTTCTATAGCGAATGAACCTAAACTAGAACTATCAATTTAATATGAATTCTAATACAGTCTATTTTCCTGAACCCCGAATGTGTAACGGGGCGAAAAATTGGCCCAATTGAAAAGCGTGTGTCTACATCGATGATTAAATATGAATGAAACAATTCATGCGAATTTATGTCCTCGGGCACAAATTACGTATCGGCGGCGGCATTTTGTGCCTCGGGGGTGAATAAGGCCGCACACATGAAGTAACGCTAATATAATGCGACTGGGTGGTTCTTGTAAGAAATTCTTGTATATATCTACATAAAAATATATTCTTAGAAATTAAAGACCAAAAGCGAAAAAAGATTTATTCTCATAATAAATAAACAAAACTTTTCTAATTCAAATACTTTTAGATAACGTTTAACGCAATAAATTTCAATAATTATTACTTTCTACAAATCTACACGAAAATGGGCAGAGTTTTGGTGAGATGTTCGCAGACGACGACGACAAACGAAGAATCAACTACCACGCGCGGAAATTCTTCTCAAGCCCCGCAAGGGGCCCGGGGCGCACGTTTCGGGACTTCTCCTGCCGTGTGTTTCAATCGCGAGCCATAAATATGGTTCCGGTCTTTGGGTGGCGGACCGGGTGTTCCCTGTCGTGGTGTTCTTCTTCTTTCTTCCATAGAGAAATTAAACACTACGTTACTTTCTTCTAGGGCCTTCTGTTTTTCCTTGACAGGTCCGACCTGGGCATATTTGTGGAGAGGAGCTGCCAGGAGTTCGGTGTTGAGAGGATTTTATTCATTTTTTTAAATAATATAATATACTTTTTTTAATATATGATATATATGATTTTTTTATTAATATTTTTTTAAATATATATATTGTTTATTTTAACCCTGATCCACACCTTTCCCCGGACAGTCCTGGCGTCTTCAGTCCTTGGGCTGCTGGCTGAAGTCCTCCCGCGTGTTGGTACAAAAAATGCTCAAAAACATAGAACAAACACTCATTTCGGAGTACCATATTAAAAATTATCGTAATATAATTTACAGTAACATATACACGAATAATGAATAGAAAATTATATATATGTATAAACAGTGCAAGTTTCGAAAACAAAGAGTTTGTGGAGTTTAATTCAACCGATTTGGTTTACTAATATTAACCTACATTAGAACTTATTATCCTTTACTATCTAATGTAAGTAAGCATACAGGAACCCAATACCTACAAAAGTACTCACACATTTATCACTGCATGCCCACAGTCGGCACGCAACACACAAATCATCGTTTGTGGCGGCCTGGGTCAGTGTGGGCTTGCGAGGGAGAGTTTATTTTGATGTATAGGCAGAGGGCAGTCCCTGTGTCAGCATTTTGCGGACGCTCATCATTCACTCCGGGGCTTGGAAATAACGTTTACTATAATTGTTATATTATATTGTTTGTGAACGATTATGTAGGTTCTTATTCTTGTTTTAAATTATTTAAAAAAACTCCAACCAGACTGGACGGTTTTGAGGATTCAAAACCGAACTCATTTTTCCGAATGAAATAAAATTGGGCTTACAATTAAAAAGGTTTTTTTTATTCTTTTAGCTAAATCGTGTTCCTCCCTGTGAAAGATGTTAAAAATATTTTTTATCCTTTTAGGTTTATAGGTTCAGGTTTTCAAGGCAAACGAATTTAGAAGGTTGTAAAGAAGCCGTCTATTCGTGGAGAACATACCTAATCTAATACCTTTAAACGAGCAATGCCTGTATATACCCAAATATATTTTTCGAATCTCGAAAACGGCTCCAACGATATTGTGAAATTTAGTACCCTGGTTTCGGGATGATATATCGATCCAGGTAGGTTTTATTTTTAGAAATTTTAAATTATTAAAAATTATTTTCAGCGATAATCAATTTAAATCCTACTACTACTACTAATATTATAAAAGTAAGTTTGTTTGTTACTCTTTTACGCTAAAACTACTCAACCGATCATCATAAAACTTTGTACATATATTCGTGGAGTTATCAGACGCGGGTGAAACCGCGGGGCACAGCTAGTATACTATAAACTGAAAAATACTACTCTTCCTGACATAGTTTTGGAGAGTATCAATAATATTGTGGCGTAGAACGTCGTCAACGCTTTCCGCCAATCAATGTTGATTTAGAGGTCTATAAAAATTTCGTTCATTTAATAAAGTTCCCTTGGCCTTGGTGACGTGGGCTTACTGCTGAACTAGAGACCCGGGTTCAAACCTCAATCAAATCCATATTGCGTTTACTTTTATGTTTTGTGAAAATATTTTTTATTGGGAGTTATTTCAGATGGTGTTGTTAAGTAACACTAAGCAAATGAGTGTTTCGTTTGAAATTAAACCAAGAAAATAAAATGTCTTTATCCGAGCAACGCTCGGTCGTCCAGGTACTGGTGTATGAAAAAGTAAAGTTTTCTCACAGAATACTGACTATGTTTTGTGTAAAAGTACTTATCGTATGGCCTAAGTTTTTATTACACGCCTAGAATTACGTTTCGGATCTGTGTCACTTCAGTTTTGGTGTAAGTATTTTGATACATTTAGCTGTCGCAATTAATGTTCGTTCAGAACTTTCCTTCCATTCTGTACGTAACTACTTAATGAGTACCTCAATCAGCGCTGCAGGACTACTAGCAATTTTCCTTCAAAGGACGCGTTTCCCGTCTCTGGACTTATCTTTGTCGAGGCTTCTAATCTTATTCAGCAAGTTCTGAGGGGAAGGTCTGGAGATTAGAGGAGGCTAGCTTTAAGAGCGATAAACGTTAGTAATCAGGCGTTGTAGTGTTCAATTAGGGAGGCGTTGTTTGAGATTAGTGAAAATTCTCATTGTGTTGTGAATACGAATCCTCCCGTGGGTTCGGATTTAATTTTGTTTTAACTAAAGCTTCTATGTAGGTATTTAGTTACTCTATCTACTCTAGGTATTTAGTTATAATATTGGATGAAATCGGAACTAAATAGTGTTGATGGTTATATAAAATAAACCCTTTAGTTTCCAAAGTCTTTAGTTAGAAAAGTAAAAGTTGTCAGCTAGAATATACCTTTTTGTATCGCGGGCGAAACCTTCAAAAGGTACCCGGCACCGTAGGAGATGTAATACCGGATTACTAATACTAATATCCCCTCGGTGGCCTGCCTCTACGCTTAGGCCTTCCCGAGCGTAGAGACGCATTTCTCTGGAGATCTTGATGTGAGGTATCTCCAGTGGAACGCACCGATGTCCTCGTCGGTGCGCAGCACGGAAACATCTTTGGGAGAACAAATGTGCTCTCTTGCACTTTCGGATTACTAATACTAATATCCCCTCAGTGGCCTGCCTCTACGCTTGGGCCTCCCCAAGCGTAGAGACGCGTTCCTCTGGAGATCCTGAAGTGAGTTATCTCCAGTGGAACGCTCCGGTGTCCTCGTCGGTGCGCAGCACGGGACCATCTTCGGGAGAGCAAATGTGCTCTCCTGCACCTTCAGATGCTTACGGCGGCATGCAGCCACACGCAAACATCACACACACACACACACGCACTCGTCCTTCCCGGGCCGCTGACTGGACGGATCGAGCTCCCACTCTCACCGCCCGCAACCCCGGAAGCCTCCTTTTAGTCGTCTCTTACGATTAGTTAGGGGATACCGAAGCTCTATCCTTAATCCCGAAGCTACAGGAACTATCTAGAATATATCTAGAAATGTGGTTTCGCTGTATCCTTCGCACATAGTCAAACCGAACCTACTGCTTGACCAAGATGTACGGTTAGTTCAGCTTAGTAAGTTCTTTTTTTTAAGATTTAAAGATATATTTATTTGTACCTACAGAAAAACACTTTTACAATTGATATGTACATAAACAGTGGCTATGGTATAAACTTTGTTGCCACTATTCATGCCCATCTCCGAATTCAAGACAATAAAAATACATTATGAAAACAATAGCAGAATTTACTATCTAATACAAAGTATTAAAAAGTTCAGTGCTTTTGAATGTTGGCATCTTACACACATTGTTTCTTTACTAAGAAATAAAAAAACGATCCTTTATGTACCCTACTTCAAAATCTTCTATGATTTCAGCTTAAATTTAGGTCCATTAATTTAAAGTTTAATTATTACGCGAACAAATTATTTTGTTTCAAATTTTACTGGACCAACACTAACAAACAAAGCTCCAAAGTTATTTGTTAGGGTCATTATTATAACGCCCACAAGCATATTTATTAAAGGTTGCTGTTTCCAAATTTTATTTGTAAATCAAACATTGTTCCTGGAAAACAGGCGTAGAACTATTTTTAATAACATCTGAAATACTAATTAATATTCAAATACTTACCCGGACTTCGTACCCTGACGACCGAGCGTTGGTCGAATAAAAACGGTCGATATTTAATTTTATTGGTTTAACTTCAAACAAAAGACCCATTGGCTTAGTGTTACTTAACAACGCCTATTAAAATGGCTTTCAGTAAAAAATAAAAAACGAAATATGCTTGAGGTTTGAACTCAGGTCTCTAGCTCCGAAGTCAGACTACGTAACCAATAGGCTTCGATCGACGATATTCTTATCTCTTTCAAATTTACATTTTCATTTGTTTTCGAGATTCAAAAAGAGTCGTTTGCGAGATTCAAATTATATATCTAGGTATATACAAGAAAAGCGTTAAAAGGCATTAGATTGACTTGTGTTCATATAATCACGACTGTAATTTAACAGTTGCTATGAGTATTCAGTACACATTTCACGTGGTTAACCTCGTAAGACCGAACGGTAATTGCAAGCAAGTTGAAGATTTGACCGAAGGTCCTCTGAAAAGGACTAACTTTTTATACTAAGTAACGCCGAACACTTCAAGTCCATATTTGAATATGATAGAGTAATCCTATGAGTGTCATACTCACTGGGGCATTATGTTAGAGTATATGGATTTGATATATGGATAAAAATTTTTTTTTAGTTCTTTTAAAACGACTTTCGGTCATATTGATTATAAAAAGTATTTTTTTCTTTTTTAAATTTTATCAACGCAAATATGAATTTCAGGATATACTATGCAAGCTTTTTTTAAGCTTAATTGTGCCTATATTAAAGCGTTAAAATATTAGAAAAATTATTAAAATGAATGGAATTATTTCATATTTTATAGTTAGTCCCTTTAAAAGTACTTTCGGCTTTAATAATTTAACATGGTATCAAATTGCAATATTAGTTTAAAACAAAAAAAAGGTTAATAAAACAAAAAAATAAAAATTAATTCCGATCCCTATTTCAAACTTTCATCTACAATCTCCATTTCCACACTCAATCAAAAATTAAGACATTCCTATTTGTAAAATTATTGTTAATTAGACCGATAGTCCTTTGCAAAGGACTATAAAATTGTCGGCTACATTTATCTTTGTTTTTTAATGATTTACTAATTGAGCGAAAGAACAATTTAAAGTTACTCATAATATTGCAAAAAAGTTTGAATTAATATCGCACACACAAGCCGAACGGTCCCTTGCAAGGGACTAATAACTTTTGATACGATTTACGTTTAAATTTGATACGAAATAAGCAAAATAACTATCCCAAATGTTGATCATTATTCAAAGGTATACGACCAGATCTTGATTTTAGCACAAAAACTCAAAAAAGTCATAAAAATTTATTAAAATACTCACTACGTCCACGTGTGCGCACCATCTTCACGAACAAAATGTCAGATTTGACAAGCAGCAATATTTTTTTTTAATATGAAACCCCCTATACACAAAACTTAATTTTATAAGGTCATAGACAATACTCTGTTCTTTTTCGGAACGCGCGAAATTTTAAAATTACGAAGCGTCAAATAATTGGTACTCTTAGAAGGACCGGCGGCGTTACTTCGTAGTTGACTCTTAAAATTCGCCGGTATTACTGACTACAAACATATAGTTCTTTTAAAAGGACCTGCGGTCTTACGAGATTAACACGCTGTATTAATGATGCAAGATTAAACTAATTTACGGTTGCAGTTGTCACTGCAAATTGCATTATGGTCTCTTCATATCTACTCAATATCAGGACAGTTTGTCGATTTCCATAATAATTTACATAAATAAACTTTAAGTGTATAGTTTTTCCACTCGATTAAACAAAATAAAAGAGACATTATGCATTATTCATTGACCGTGGCGCAATGGTTATCATGCCAGACTGGACCGGGACCCCTCGATCAGGTTCGATTCCCGGCGAAACAAAAATTTTAATTATGAGTTTAAATTACTGTTCTCGGTCTGGGTGTTTGTGTTCCTGTCTTTGTATGTGTCCATGGTACCCACGACATAGGGTATTAATTACCTTACTGTGGGGGCTATGAGTGTGTAACGTTTATTTATTTATTTATTCAATTCATCATCAAATTCATCAAGCAGTGTTTAAATATTCCGTTATTCCGTTATTAATACAGATTGGCGGACAATTTAATCTTATTTTGATATGAAATAGTGTCTACTCTGTGATGCAATTTTAAGCTCCAATGATTATACGTAAAGTACTACAGCTCTATTAGTTCCCTGGACGACCGAGCGTTGCTCTGATGAAAGCTTTTATTTTTAGTTAATTTTCTTGGTTTAATTTGAAACGAAACACTCATTTGCTTAGTGTTACTTAACAATGCCATATCTAAAAATAAAACCTAGCTAGATCGATTTATCACCCCTGAAACCAGGGTAATAAATTTCATAAAAATCGTTGGAGCCGTTTCCGCGATTCAAAAAATAAAATTTAAGTATACTTATACACGAATTGATCGTTTAAATATTACGAGATTATATTCTGCTTGCATAATTTTATTTAATAGTTAGTTTTCTGTAGGTATATGTTTGTTAAAATATTTTATTATGTAAGTATTATCCTAAAATTTGAAAAATATCCATCCATCCATCCATCAGCCTTTTACTGTCCACTGCTGGACATAGGCCTCCCCTAACGTTCGCCACTCCTCCCGGTCCTGGGCCTTCTGAATCCAGCGACTACCCGCTGTCTTCTTCAGGTCGTCAGTCCACCTGGTTGGAGGGCGGCCTGTACTACTTTTGCCGAGACGTGGTCTCCATTCAAGGACCTTTCTTCCCCATCGGTTGTCGGTCCTCCTAACTATATGGCCTGCCCATTGCCACTTCAGCTTGCAGATTTTGAGAGCTATGTCGGTAACCTTAGTTCTTCTACGGATTTCATCATTACGAATTCTGTCGCGTAGAGAAATACCAAGCATAGCCCTCTCCATCGCTCGCTGAGCGACCTTGAGCTAAAATTTGAAAAATATAGTATAATATATAGTACTAATTTTATTTATTTTACTTGTGCAATAGTTTACTTACAGTAAAATATAGTATGCAGTAGATATACTCGTACCTATATAATAATTAAATTGTAGGCACTCCAATTTGCTAGAAAGGGGCAAGATAATATCTATATATATTTA
Source organism: Pyrgus malvae (assembly GCA_911387765.1). NCBI lineage: Eukaryota > Metazoa > Arthropoda > Insecta > Lepidoptera > Hesperiidae > Pyrgus > Pyrgus malvae. The sequence continues at coordinate 25,588,225 of OU426950.1, read as the reverse complement.
AAACTCAGTTGCTTTTAATCACAAACAAAAATAATCCCATTCTCATAGAGTGTGTATGAGTCCACTAACCAATTACAAAATTATTATTTCACGTCGCCAAGCTCGTAAGCCCACGATTGTTTAATTACGGTTACCTACTGACGTGCGCTCACTCTTTATCGCCGATTTGTATTGCAATGCTCTGCTGAAGTTGTAAGCTTACACCCGGGCGAGTCGTTCGTTGTATGGAAGTTTCGTGGAAAGCGCACCATACATTTTGTGCTTAGGGTAAAGTTGGTGAATAATTTTCCGTGTCTCTGTTTATTATAAGCCAGAGAAGTTGTCTCTAACTTGTTTCGTAATCAACAACACAACAGTAATGTGTTTCGGCAAACTGATTGCTTTACCAGCCTCGTTGGTTTTATTTTGTTATAAAGTTACGTTATAACTACTTTGCAACAATTTGCAATCAAAACATATGATGGTGTATACCTTTTTCAAGCAAAAGCACCCCCCTCCCTCCCACATAGGATACATGCAACAATAAAAATATACACCAACATAATAATATTATGTAAGTACTACCACCAACACATGTTTCGCCCCAAACCAGAGCATCATCAGAGTCATTGACTCTACGACGGTTACTCGCAAAGTTTTAAATAGCTTCTTATTATCTATACCTTCGTTATAAAGTATGCAGCCACAAAGTAAAACGTCAAAAAAATTGGAATCTTCAGATCGTTCCGCTTAGAGTAGCCCTCCAGAACGTTGCTTAGAGGTAGCTCAAGACTACAGGAACGACAAACAATATTAGCGGCACAATACATATTCGAGCATATTACGATAAAAATCTTACACATTATTCTTTTTACAAAAAGAAAGTCGTCTGTGGCGTGAAATTTGAAATATTCTTTCCATAATGAATGGACTTTGAAAAAAACGAGGATTGCGAACGGCACCGCAAAACGGCAATAGCATAATAAACGAGCAAATACAGAAAATCTCCACGAACAAAGCAAATTTCTCTTAAAGACATCTTGTTATGCAAACAAAATAGCGCCCTGCACAAAGGAGAGAAATAAAAGTACACATGCAATAAAGATAACTTCCTTTTGCTTCGTAATTGAGACTGCTCTATAAAATCCTTTGCCGACAGTTTTCTCCGGACTTAAAATATACATCTGTTTCTCTCTGTTTCTGGTTCTTCTTCTTTTTAATATTTAATAAACATGTTTATTCAAGTTTTAACTAAAAGGATGGCATTCTGTTTTCCGTAATCATTTCGCTTATTCGAAATTTTGTAGATATTTTATGACAACATAACTTATACATACTCTACGCATGAATCTGTTCAGATCATTCCCAACATGTCGTGAATGTGATGTGAAAATTAGTGATGTTTACAACATGACATTTTTAAAACGGACTCTTGATAGAACCTTAGAACAGTGTCAAGCAGCAATCACCCGCGGGAAATGAGGCCATACATCCACGTGTCAACATATCCAGAATAATATATTCCCACGATGTCTGTTGGCAACATGTAGTGACATTTGTTATTTCCTTTATTTCGCTGCCGGAAATTTAGGAAGATAAGAATTTAGTTCGCCACTCCGCATTGGTGCTGCGTAGTGGTAGAAGCTACAGACTAGCTTCATTTCTAACTTTTTCAGTAGGTACTGGATTTACCAAAAGGCAGAGTAGGTTGGAGCCTGGGCCGGGAGATATTAGGGGGCCGCAAATTTGGCCCAAATTTTTTTTGTTTCACAAAATTAAAGGAGAACCTGACTGCGTAAAATCACTTTCAATTTGAACTTGTTAAAGCTTTTAGTTTTATTTTATTTTATAGAGAATCGAATTTTAGTGGCCAGCAGGGCAGGGGGGCAAAAATTGATTAGCCTGGCTGCAACCCTTTTGCCTTTTCCCGCTGCTGGACACGGATCTCTCCCCACTACTGGGGTGGCCTGGAGCTTAATCCACAACGCTGCTCCAATGCGGGTTGGTGGAGATGCGGGTTAGTGGCCTACCCACTGTCGGATGTTTTTAAACCGCCCACTTAGGCCTCCGACAAGGTTTGACGACTGTTATCTTTCGACAACAACCGGGACCATCGGCTTAACGTGCCCTCCGAAGCACGGAAACGTGCATGAAATTTTTTTGCCACTTAGACTTAGCCGTGTAGATCGTAGCCGTAAAGGGCCATGCGCGCTTCATAAAGCCTAATCTTTAAAAGTAATATAGCATTACAGGATGTAAGCTAAGCTATTATGTAAATGGCTATTTAAAAGCAGTCACCTACGTAGAGATATAAATATTGACATCTATGCCAAATGATTTATTCGAAGCATATTCAAAAACTAGCGGCCGCCCGCGACTTCGTTAGCGTGGACATTGGACATTGCCCATATAGCCTTCCTCATATTATAGCTATCATCATAGCTACTCTGTAAGAAAGCTAGTTATTGTATACCCCATATTTTAAAACAGGCCTGAAGTTTATCTCCGTCTGCTCTTTTCTTCAGCTCAGCATTGCCTAAGCGCACCCAGAGCAGACAGGAAAAAAAATAACGTTCACTAAGAGTTTTAAAAGGAACCGTACAGTGAATAAAGAATATTTCATTTCATTTCACTTTAAAACATGGACTATTCAACACAAAAATATTTTTCAATTCCAACCAGAAGTTTCTGAGATTAGCGCGTTCAAACAAACAAATAAACAAACAAACAAACAAACTTCAGTTGTATACTACATTATTATTATAGATTAATTCACCTTTTAATCCCTATCAATATCTTACCACTTTCAAAAGGTTGAATTAAGCGGGGAAACAAGATCTTCATTAAAAAATGCATTATATTTTGAATCATTAACGTCCAAAAGTGCTAGTCATTTCCACATTGATGAAAATTGAAAATGAGAAAGTTACCGCCCGCTTTATAGAGTTAAAATTCGCGTCAGTTCAACATTGGAGATCAGAAAATGGGTTAATGGCTTACTGTGTTCGATTTTATTCCAATTTTAGAGCTATCAGGTTTAAATTATTGATTGCCAGCCATCAGCTATGAACGCTGACCGGGGTGATTGCCCGTTCTCGATGGGGACTCGTGAGCTGTCATTTGCAATAGGATTTACACCCTTTACCTTTTCACCCCGACCCACCCGTCAAATTATTCACCTCCACAGTCTACCCAATTCTTTAAATTACTGCATGTTAGTCTTTTAGATTGGGTTTTTGGCATGTGGTTCAATATCAGTCTCGCGATAAACGATACTTACCCCTTTAGATAAAAAAGACACCTAAAAATCATAAAATAATACAATTTTTTTAGGAAAATGACGCAAGATGTAATACATACGACTCGTGTGGCCCAATGGTTGCCATGTCGGACTACCGATCTTCGGGTCCTGAGTTCGATTCCCGGCGAATCAGAAATTTGAATGAGATTAAATTTCCGTTCTCGGTCTCGGTGTTTGTGTGTCTGTTTTCGTGTGTGTCAGGTGTGGGGCTATTTCTGTCTTTGTATGTGTCCATAGTACCCACGACACAGGGTATATATACCCTACTGTTGAAGCGTTATTTAAGTGTTATTATAACCTGTTTGTGAAGTAATTACCACTGTGAATGGTGAAGATTATGAGGGTTTAGAGCAATGTTAGCGCGAGGGGTTCGAAAGTCACAAGCCTTTTATCTCCGTCTGTCAGCGTTAGGTAATACTCTCGCTATTCAAAATTAATTCAAAATCGACGACTCTTAATACGGCTTTTATTTTGAACCTTTGATACGTCTTCACATTGAAATGGTACCTATTCAAAATAAGATTTTGAGTCAATACCTATATAAGGGGGATAAAATAAAATTTCATGTGTATTTTGGTCCTTCTTAAGTATGAACTAATTCAAAGTATTTTAGTGCAGCTACCGTAAACTACGTAGTTCACGAATAACTTGTGACTTGTGACCTGATGTAGGTGGCTATCTCATTAATACTGCAAACGCAACTCGTCTCTACACCCTCTTCACCTATGTACATAACAGAACTACACTCCAAATTTAAATAAGAAACTATATTCTGTATTTCTAGGATAATATAACAACATGGCGTCTAATGGATCCAGTATGCCAGATAGATTAGTACATTGTGAATTAGGTAAAACATAATTTTAAAAAAAACTTTTCACTCATGTTAATAAGTACCAATAGTAAAAATGTTTCTGCCGTTTTTACTTGCAAAAAGATAAGTTTTATTTATGCTAAAGAAAGTTGAAAATATATTACCTACGACATAATATATTTACTGTTACTGACTTTGTAATACATAATTGACGACCTGCGTGTCGCAATGGTTACCATGCCGGACTGCCAATCGAAGGGTACCGAGTGCCAGTTCCGGCGAAATAGAAATTTTAATTATGAATTTAAATTTCTGTTCTCGGTCTTTGTTTGTGTTCCGTGTTTGTGTTACGTCTTTGTGTGTGTCCATGGTACCCACGACACAGGGTATATCTACCCTACTGTGGGGCTATGAGTGTGAAGAGTTATTTATTATTATTTATTACTATAACATTTATTTGAGAAAATTGTGAATAAAAAATATTAACCTACCTCATACTCGTAGACTTGTAATAATATATAATAATATGTCTACTGTTCCAGTTCCACTTTAATACTTTATCAGTTTATACTATTTATGTTCCATTTTTGAAATAGTTTACAAATATCAGAGAGCTTATAGCATTGGAGCAACCAGCGTTGTAGCAGCGTGGTGGAGTAAGCTTCAGGGCTCTCAAATTATGGGAAGAAATGCGTGCCCAGGAGCAAAACGAAAGTCAACTTTCTGAGAACCGTTATTGTTGTTATTCTTTTTCATTTCCATACCTGTTAATTTCCAGAGAGTCGGTAATTAATGAATAAAGTTTAAGAATACTCAGCCATCAATTAAAAAGTTCGTTAATTGCTTGTAAAAGCCTTCAGGTAATTTTAAACAGTATCTATCTTTTCATTTGTTGTTACTCGTATTATATTTCATACACATATTTTCCAATAAATAAACCTTTCATTAGTTCAAGAACATCTTTATATACCTTCAGGTACATTAGCAATTCAGTACTTAGCAATTTATGTACCTTCTATCGGTATCTGATTTTCCCTGTAATTTTCTATGTACATTCGTATTATTATTTAAATAAAAAAAATAAACCGGTTACATTTTTAATACGCTTTTATTAGCTTGACCTGTATGTATGTAATGGAATCAGGACCGCGCCGACCCCCCACCACAGCCCCCACAGCGCCTGTGTGCGAAACCTATGAAGCGCCTCTTTTTTCACGAATGCTTTTTGACATTAAAATAGGTACATTTTCTTTATTTTTACTTAGTTCGTTTTTTCACAAAAGCGTGTTTTTTTTAAACTACATTATTTTTTTGCCAAGATATTCGGACTCCCTAAACATCAACCTGACTGCCTCTTGCCTCTGAAATTTGGCGAAAATGTAATATAAGCAAGAGTCCAATTAGGCAAACAATTTTGAAAAAAATATTTCTTCGTGAATGAAAATAACATTTCTCGTTTACAAATTAAACTTCCAAGATTTTCTTTTAGATATGGGTTATTCCTAGCCCCAAAAGCTTGCCATTTACTTTGTTTTGTAATTGGGGATCTTGTTGTTTTGTGGCTTACAAATGAAAATGGAATTGTAAGAGCCTTCTGAAGGTAAAAGATAACAATTTCAAAATTTTAAATTTGATTTTAATTAAAAGTGAAGTTTACAAATTTTGTATCTTGCTGTCGTAAATTGTCCATTTACGTGACAAGTCGTCTTCAATCTCTAATGTGAGGTAAATAAATCTGTATTTATCATGCATAAACATGCTTTCAACCATAGATTTTTTAATCTTGACGTAGTCAGTCATAAAAAATCTATGCTTTCAACGTTACCATTACTTTCGTACAAACAAGTTTATTGTTCAAAACCAACCTCCACTTTTTGGAACTCTTCTCTATCAGTCCGTTTGTATTCGGATCCGTAACTTTGGGCTCTTATAGTCCCTTTAGGCGCTGCGCAAACGTGTGTCTTCAACTGACGACTTTAAGGTTTTGTTTTAAACACCCATCGCGTTTTGATCCCCAACGAATATATGACAAGATACTTTTTTAGCCAAGCAATTATCTACTAATAAACACACCGGCACAATTAGCGGAACATACTAAAAGGTTGATTTTTCTTAAACTGTTGAATATATTGACAAGTAGTTTTTATTATTGTGGAGGTACCCTCTTAACAAATGATTTATGTACAAGTTGTAAACTTTTTTTAAATTGACAGGTTTTATGGTTCTTTTCCGAATTTCGTAGTTTCAATTGTTTAAAATAAGAACTTCATAGGAGTGTGTATCGAGATTTCGGATAATTTGACTAGTGGTTTTCAATAATGCGTGTTGTTCAGACAAGGAATGAGTGATACATCAGTAACTTTAGTGGCAATTTAAAGGCGATGACCATGATCAAGGAGGGAAAATCCTATCACGTGTTGGGTACCTAGTCACGTTTTGGGTATAGAGAATCGGCGGGTCATCATGTACGGAATAAAGTAACAAAAGTATTGTTTATTTTCATTTGTAAGTGGAAAATATTATCAAAATCAAACTACACCCAGTAGGTAATGAAACAAGGATGTGTATAATCACTTCGAAATTTCCATGTTCGGCTTACATAGTGGCATTGCAACACGAACATAGGCAGAGACAAAGCGGGAACTCCGACGCTACATTTCATATTACAGCTCGCGCGATAAGAATTTGGCTTTGACCGTTATTGCGCAGAAATCAGAAATTGGGTATCAACGGGCAATTAGCGGGGTGCGGGGCGGGTGTGTAGGCGCACGCGGTGCTCTGATTGGCGCTCCAGTCGTTCCCTGCCTCTACCCATGCGCAGTAATTTGCATCGCAATATATTTATGAAAATATAATGTATGTTCGTAAAAATAAACACGAATTTATGACTTTTTTGGATTTACATAGTTCGAACTGTGTTTCGACAAGGAATGGCCACAAACTTGCATTCCCCAAGTGTAGGCTCCGCAAAAAGAGCCACTCTTTTATCGGGATGTCGATCAGAATATATAATAAAATCCCGGAAAGTGTTCAATCCCTTCCTTTGCACAGATTTAAAAAGAAAGTCAAACAAGTCCTTTGCCGCAAGGCTTATTACGATCTTAAGGACTATTTAATTGATAAAAAAGCTTGGGATTGAGCTGTATTCCCACAAGACTGTTTCTATAACTAATGTAATAAATTTAAATCAATCAAACTGCCAATGTTAACAGATGGCTGTGGGACGACATTGACACATGCGGTAGCTGTCACGTATGTTCCTTATCTGCCCATAGCTACTCTGTAAGAAAGCTTATTATTGTATACCTCATATTTTAAAACAGGGCTGAAGTTTTTCTCCGTCTGCTCTTTTCTTCAGCTCAGCATTGCCTAAGCGCACCCAGAGCAGACAGAACAAAAAAAATAACGTTCACTAAGAGTTTGTAAATGAACCGTACAGTGAATAAAGAATATTTCATTTCATTTCATTTAATCCCCTCCCTCCACCCGAAGGTCAAAGCCAAACTCTTATCGCGCGAGCTGTGGATTAAAGTAGATCTCGTTGAGAAGTATATGTATGTTCTAGTCGAAAATCCTACTTGACTTCTGCTTTTATGCGGCTTAAAAATAATAAAAATACTCCTCTTATGTTTTACATAATATTATACATGATATTATCGAGCAAATATTAATACCTAATTGCGCGTTTCCGTGCTTTGGAGGGTCCGTTAAGCCGTTGGTCCCGGTTGTTGTCGATAATTAACAGTCGTTAAACCTTGTCGGAGGCCTTATGGGCGGTTTGAAAACATCCTTTTCAACTAACCTACATCATCAACCCGCATTGGAGCAGCGTAGTGGAGTAAGCTCCAGGCCTCCCCAATAAGGGGGAGAGACCCGTGCCCAGCAGTGGGACGCAAAAAAGGGTTGCAGTTAAATGATTCTTGTAACTGTAAGCGATAGGCATAAATCTTAGGTGCCTATTAATAATTGAAACAGTTGGCCCGATTGTTTTGAAAATGTTTAAAATAACCCTCCAACAATATAAGACCCTCACGCTTAATTGAATTTGTAAGTATTCAAGTTAACGACGCGATCATTTTAACTCCACTCTAAGTTTGAGGGAGACCTCTAGGGCCTTGCCCTTATTCGAGTCGCGTTATTACCCATTTATACATATAGTTATTACTAGTCGCAACACATGCGTGCTAAATTCTCGTTAGACATTCATATTTATTAGTTACGGCAGTTTCGAGTATGAGTTGATTCTTACGTAAACCTGAAGGGCTACTCTACGCGCTACGGTCCAAAGATTCGCGTATTTTTATCACATTTTGGTCCTTTTCTGACCTTTTCCTTAGTGGATGTGAATGTGGTGCTATTTAGGATATAATACCCTAAACTTTTTTAAATTGATCACACAAAAATACACGAAACTACAGACGTTGGTGCTAAGAGTAGGGCCCCGTTGTGGTGTCTAATTTGCCTTTACGCAGAAGATTATAAGGGCGGATAGTTGTTTAAAAAAATCATTGATAAGAACAAAATATTAACTAGGTATTTATTATATATCCAAGGGCCTGGGGCGACAAGGATTGAAAATTCGCCAATACTTGTAATGCACTTATTTTGTGCTCTTTCGACATCTGAAAGGTGGTGCTTACTGGTAATATTGTAAATGATGTTTTTTTTTATCTTAATGTACCTTATTAACAAATTACATAAGGCTATATTACTTCGTACAATAAACAAACAGAGTAAATGACAAATTAATTTAACTTATACTAATGTTTGCGTAGGCAGGTCCTTCCTCACATCAAAGGGCGATCTGTGCCGACGTAATTATTATACGCCTGCTCTATTAACAAAGTTTGACGCTCTGAATTAATGCCGTGCTTATTTAATTTACCAATATTTAATAAAGAAGGTCTGTACATACCGCTAATAAATGTAACAAGCCCGCCTGTGCCTTCATTAAGCAGTAAAGTAGCAAGCCTATAATAAATCTAAATATAACTGAAATATTTGTAATAAATAACATTGTTATGTTAAATTAGTTACGTCATCTTCACTTACAATTGGTGAACGAGTAAAAACGTAAATAACATTTACTTTAACTTTTACAACTTTCTTGGTTTAAGACTGAGCAACACGCAAGTACATTAATAAAATTAACTCTCCGACTTTCGCCTTCACCCTCAAATTTATTCGAAGTACGTAATTGTTTCTTCTTTATGTACCCAACAACATTTATGGAGACTGGAGGCTGTGTGTAGGCTTAAAGAGATTAATTCCTAAGTAATTTCGCAATCAAAACTGTTTTTATTGAATTACTTTTCATTAATATACAATTTCATGTCGTGATTCATGACATGTCGCACAGTGTTGAATAAATAAGGCACGTAAAATTATGTGCTCACCTATATTGTAAATGCGAAATTGACTCTGTCTATAGCCGGGTATCCAGTAGAGGTAAACTCGGGTCGAGCAGTCTCGACATGAAGCAAACAACCTCAGATTGAGGCTGCTTGCTCTGAGGCAAAGGCTCGAGGCGCGTTGTGGATCAGCTCGAGGCGAGTCGCCTCAGCTTGATCCGCAATAAATATATAAAGACTTTTTGTGACGTGATTTTTCTCGTCGGTATGACCCTGTCAGACTGGTAATCTTCTTTCTGATAGCGTCCACAGCAATCCCCAATTTGGAACTATTATCGTTCCACATTTTTATCGTAATATTTTGCGAGCACGGCAAATGAACCGACAAAATATGGCTCGGCTCGCGGCAACGAAATCGATCGGAATTTGCCTCGTATCGCGGCGTGTCTCAGGTTGAGGCAGCGTCACCACTTGCGCGTCTCGAAGCGAGGCAGCCGCTCGATCCGAGGCTGCCTCAAATGAAGACACGGCTTATCTGTATGTTTTATTTAAATATTTACTTTTAGATGGTTTTAATAACTAAATATCATTGTGCACAAATAACTTACATTAAATTTGCGAGAAGTAATGCTAACGCACAATACAAAGAGCGCCTTGTGGCTAAAGTAAAGAAAAATATTACTATGTCAGCGTAACATATTATTTAGGCAGTAAGTTGCCTATGTCAACTTCAGCTTCTAATTTCAAAAATTATTGCTGTCTGAGCATAGATTTTTTATATATTCTTGACGTAGTCAAAGTCAGAATAATAAATGTATGAGTCTGAACTTAAAATTAGTAATGAAATTTATGATAGGTATACATATTATTATATGTCCGACGAAATATAAATGACGACCTGTGTGGCGTAATGGTTGCTATGAAGGACTGCCGATCGGCGGGTCCCGGGTTCCCGGGATGAGTTTAAAATTTCTGTTTTCGGTCTGGGTGTTTGTTTTTCTGTTTATGTGTGTGTCCATGGTACCCACGACACAGGGTACCTACCTATTACCTACCTTAATTTGTAACTATGTGTGTGAAACGTTATTATTATTAATAAATACTAGATAACTCAGTAAAATACCAAACCACATCTTGGCGTGCATGTCCAACCACATCATCTCGGTTGGAAACTGATCCCAAGGCTAATCTGATTCCAGGCGCTGTGGGCGCAACCACCGTCGCTAACTACGTTTATCCTCGGACATTCCACACGTGACAACTGAGACAATAAGGTACAATACACATCTCAATTTGTAGTCAAAATTGAAAAGGAATGCTTATAATAATAGCATGCTGTCGACAGATTACTTTCTTGACGGCAACATTTTTTTAATACTCAATCCATACTATTCAAATTTATAAATGCGAAAGTAACTCTGCCTGCGTGTATATGTTACGTTTTCACGCCTAAACTACTGAAACAATTTTAATGAAATTTGGTACACAGATAGAGTGTACCTTTGGAAAGGCCAGAGGATAGTTTTTATCCCGGAAAAATGTATTGTTCCCATGGGATAGATTAGTGTGTATAATCACATAAACTCAAATCATCCGAGCGAAGCCGGTACGGAATTGGGCATGATGACAGATTTTTAAATACCTTTCCTTATTGTAGGTACACGTCTCCTAGTTTCGAAAAAAAGTTTATTTCAGCAATAAATTATGTAATTTGAATTAAGCGCAAAAACGCTCGTAGGTGTCTTGGCGTCGGCTTGCTCGTCAAACTTTAAGCAATACGATGACATTTACTGAGACGTGACGTCATTCCTTTTGGTTGGCGTTTCAGATAACATGGCCGATTGCTGTATTTAATACTTTTATTTTATTGAAAATCTTATTAATCTTAATGTTTATATTAAAACAAGATCATATTTTAGCACTTATTTAGCATACATTTTTCTGTAAAACCATGTATTCTCCGATTCTTTAATAGTGTCATCATGCCTAATGAAGTGACGTTATATAGCCGAGCTAACCCGAGCAAATCCATTTTTTGACACAAATCGACAGAATTTCTGTTTTCCTACTAAATCGTTTAATAAATGAAAAGATTAAGCCGAACCTATGTGTTGACCAAAACTACACTAAAGTTACATACGAAAGGGTAGGAAATAAAACAAAGTTACTAGCACTGTACATCAAAGTAAGAGCAAATCGTAAATTCGCAACACACGTTCCGACAACGTTCTATCGACTTCGGCTGTCGCATCGCTTTGAAACGGAATTCCTCTTCGCAGTTGTTTCATTGTGAGGACGCTACATTGCTAGTAGAACGGACACTGTACAGGATAAATTGGCAGTGCAAAGCCAAGCATCACGCCGTTCGATAAACGTAACAGACGTGACCCGTGTTCAGTGGACGCAGCTAATTTATAATTTGCATATTCATTCCCCTAACCCGCACCTGGTCAGCCTGGTGGACGTATGGCCTAAATCCTGAAAATATAAATTGCAAAATTAGATATGTCTCGAAAGGCAGAAAATGATCTCGTCACATTATCATGTAATATCATTCGTGCTTCGTAGATATTCCGACATTGAATAAATCTAGTGTTTTTCTTTACCTTTTTTTATGTCCCACTGCTGGGCACAGGTCTCCTCTCACAATTCAGAGGGATTTAGGCCATAGTCCATCACGCTGACCAAGTGCGGATTGGTGGACGTCATGCTTTCGAGAAATTATGAATTTCTCTCAGGCATGCACGGCGATGGAGGACATCATAATCGATTAAGTATCACGATATTTTCCATCACCATGGAGCAGCGATAAATGCGGACATTACAAATTTCTTTGTCAGATCCCGGGTCCCGGGTTCGATTCCCGGCGAAACAGAAATTTGAATGATGACACAGGGTATTTATTACCTTACTGTGGGGCTATGAGTGTGTAACGTTTTTTTTTTTATTTTAGAGGTGCGCGCCGAGGATTGAATCCCGGTATCGGTCGCGTCGGAGACCGGGGTCTTTTACCACTAGGCCATCGCTGCTGTTTAGTATTTATTACGACTACGAATAACTCGATCACCCTCAAAAATTAAATTTTATTCTTATACTAACATATTCGAGCTCTAGAGTAAAATTATTATAGTGTAAATGATTATAAATAAATATAAATGTGAATAAACGTAAATGAAATTTAATAAATATAAAAGAAGAAGTATAAATATTAATTGTGTATGATAAATAAAATCTTAGTATAATCGCCACAGATGTTATGTTCAGGATAGTGTAAATTCAGTACTTACCTCTATGAAATTTTTGTTTCTAATAGTATGGAATATTGTAGCTTTAAAAATCAATTTGTCCTAAGAACTTTGCGAACGAAAAATCTTATTTGATGCGTAGTAAAAACAGAAACGCGCAGCGCCTCGCAATGAAAGTTTTTCAAGGGTGGAATCTTTATATTTAATACAGCCTTTTCCCGTTACGGGTTGTGGTTGCTAATGGATTTTCAATATTTGTGTTGTGACAAGTAAGGAAAAAGAAATGACCGCTGGATTTTTTTCCTTTCGCGACGCAATTTATTTGGTTATGCCACCTGGAGACTATTACTATTACGAGAATGGGCATGATGACAAATTTTTAAATACCTTTCCTTATTGTAGGTACACATCTCCTAGTTTCGAAAAAAAGTTTATTTCAGCAATAAACTCAACTTTTGACGTAAATTAATGTATTTTCTGCTATGCAATTTGAATTAAGCGCGAAAACGCTCGTAGGTGTCATGGCGTCGGCTTGCTCGTCAAACTTCAAGCAAAACGATGACATTAACTGAGACGTGACGTCATTCCTTTTGATTGGGGTTTCAGGTAACATGGCCGATTGCTGTATTTAATACTTTTATTTTATTCAAAATCTTAATAATCTTAATGTTTATATTAAAACGGGATCATATTTTAGAACTTTTTAGCATATATTTTTCTGTAAAACCGTTTATTCTCTGAATCTTTAATAGTGTCATCATGCCTAAATTAAGTGGTTAAATATTATAATTTATATTATATTATTATAACATTCATACGATACGATAGTTAGGTACTAGTTACTGTTAGATTAAGGATGTAAAACCAGTAGATCATAATTACCTATATTAAATTTATCATTCAGAAACTAGACGAATATTTGACTTCTTCCCGCATGGGCTACACTTTTTTCCCCATAGAAATGAAATGTTGCAGGGCAGAAAATTGTCTCAGTCTTCTCTTCTCTTCTCAAAGTCCCAAAGAAGGAAAAACAAACACACTTTCACTTTTATAATAATACTAGCTAATGGTCACGGCGTCGACCGTGTGGAAAGAGACTTATGTATTAAGGTGGGGTCCCACGACCCGCCAGGCGACAGGCCGCGCCAGGCGTCGCCCCGCTTGAGCAGGCCTGTAGCGGCCCGTAATAAGCATTCCCACGGGCGTGTGTCGGCCTGGTGCGGCCTGTTGACTGACATTCCAACATCACTGAACATTTGATTTGAACCAAGCAAAAAAGACAACCATCAGGCAACATCGCGCCGCGCCGCGGTTTGAACTTGCCAACTCCCGATGGATCGGACGGGCGACAACAGGCCACCGCAGGCCTCATCGGATGCGTCGGTTCTCATGGCCTGTCGGCTTGGCCTGGCGCGGTCTGACCTTTTAAAGCAGGCCGTGGGACCCCATATTAGTCGTAACAACGTCATGTTTTATAGCCTAAAACCTTCTTCGATGTAAGTGTGGATTTATCGAATTCTATATTCCGAAAATACGATATGTTGTCCATTGCGTGCTTGCGATTTAATAAGCTCGTATTCATGCTCGTAGCCCGTCACAGCGCTGCAGTGGCGTGACGGGGCTGTGATTGATGCGCGGGCAGCACGGGCACCGAGGCACCCACCCCACACATTACTCACTGTTTACATTCCGGGCTTATGGTATTCGAAAGTTATACAATTAAAGCTTTAATACCAATAACATTTTGTTTACACCTGACCTGTCGAAGAAATTTTCTATTAAATTCGTTTCCGTCAATCATCCATGCTTGTTATTTTCAATATGATGATTTTATCGAATTTTATATTCTAAAAATTATTATTTTGCCAATGACCTTTATGAAATCATGGGGTGACAAGTAAAACACATTAATTACACTTAAATCTTATTGGAAGTAAAAAAGATTTAAACATATTTTGTTTTCAAAATTCTGATTTTGTTATCAAAATTCTGATATTTTGTTATTAAAATCTTTATTTCTGAATTGGTGGTGACTACTAGATTAAAAGTTGTCTTACTTAACCGAAAATAAGCTTTTTAAAGAAACGGTTAAGCAAAAAGAATAAAGTTCGTGACAAAAAGATTTTTTTTCCATAAACTGTACGTACCTAGTGAGTTACGAAATACGCTTTGTATGTTGGCTGTTGCCACAGATTTTTTATTTGACGTAGTCAAAGTCATAAAAAATAAGCTCGTAAGAGTGGTTTCATAATAGCGTATTTTTCATCTCGTATACGGTCGTTTCGGAAAACTAGATTGCGCGCGCGCTACCATTTGTTTAAAAAAATGACAAATCTTGACGTATTACGCCTACACGCGCTTCAAAAGAAAACAAAGAAAAGATGCGCGAACGTACCGAAAAATACGCTATTGTGAAACCGTACTAAACTAACCCATCACACAGCGCTGCTGCGGGGGGACGTTACTGGCTGGGCGCCACGATTGATGCGCGGGCAATACGGGCACCGAGGCACCCAACACTGCTCACTGTTCACGTTCTTGGCTTATGGTATTCAAGAATTATACCGTTATAGCTCAAATACAAATAAAATTATTCTTGATATAGACATTTTTCGTTAAATTTTGTGGCGTGCAGTGGACTGTATGTTGCTATGATGTGTTCAGGGTAGGCAGGTTTCAAGTATATGTAAGCTAAGCTATTATGTAAATAGCTATTTAAAAGCAGTCACCTACGTAGAGATATAAATATTGACATCTATGCCAAATGATTTATTCGAAGCATATTCAAAAACTAGCGGCCGCCCGCGACTTCGTTAGCGTGGACATTGGACATTGCCCATATAGCCTTCCTCATATTATAGCTATCATCATAGCTACTCTGTAAGAAAGCTAGTTATTGTATACCCCATATTTTAAAACAGGCCTGAAGTTTATCTCCGTCTGCTCTTTTCTTCAGCTCAGCATTGCCTAAGCGCACCCAGAGCAGACAGGAAAAAAAATAACGTTCACTAAGAGTTTTAAAAGGAACCGTACAGTGAATAAAGAATATTTCATTTCATTTCACTTTAAAACATGGACTATTCAACACAAAAATATTTTTCAATTCCAACCAGAAGTTTCTGAGATTAGCGCGTTCAAACAAACAAATAAACAAACAAACAAACAAACTTCAGTTGTATACTACATTATTATTATAGATTAATTCACCTTTTAATCCCTATCAATATCTTACCACTTTCAAAAGGTTGAATTAAGCGGGGAAACAAGATCTTCATTAAAAAATGCATTATATTTTGAATCATTAACGTCCAAAAGTGCTCGTCATTTCCACATTGATGAAAATTGAAAATGAGAAAGTTACCGCCCGCTTTATAGAGTTAAAATTCGCGTCAGTTCAACATTGGAGATCAGAAAATGGGTTAATGGCTTACTGTGTTCGATTTTATTCCAATTTTAGAGCTATCAGGTTTAAATTATTGATTGCCAGCCATCAGCTATGAACGCTGACCGGGGTGATTGCCCGTTCTCGATGGGGACTCGTGAGCTGTCATTTGCAATAGGATTTACACCCTTTACCTTTTCACCCCGACCCACCCGTCAAATTATTCACCTCCACAGTCTACCCAATTCTTTAAATTACTGCATGTTAGTCTTTTAGATTGGGTTTTTGGCATGTGGTTCAATATCAGTCTCGCGATAAACGATACTTACCCCTTTAGATAAAAAAGACACCTAAAAATCATAAAATAATACAATTTTTTTAGGAAAATGACGCAAGATGTAATACATACGACTCGTGTGGCCCAATGGTTGCCATGTCGGACTACCGATCTTCGGGTCCTGAGTTCGATTCCCGGCGAATCAGAAATTTGAATGAGATTAAATTTCCGTTCTCGGTCTCGGTGTTTGTGTGTCTGTTTTCGTGTGTGTCAGGTGTGGGGCTATTTCTGTCTTTGTATGTGTCCATAGTACCCACGACACAGGGTATATATACCCTACTGTGGGGCTATGAGTTTGAAGCGTTATTTAAGTGTTATTATAACCTGTTTGTGAAGTAATTACCACTGTGAATGGTGAAGATTATGAGGGTTTAGAGCAATGTTAGCGCGAGGGGTTCGAAAGTCACAAGCCTTTTATCTCCGTCTGTCAGCGTTAGGTAATACTCTCGCTATTCAAAATTAATTCAAAATCGACGACTCTTAATACGGCTTTTATTTTGAACCTTTGATACGTCTTCACATTGAAATGGTACCTATTAAAATAAGATTTTGAGTCAATACCTATATAAGGGGGATAAAATAAAATTTCATGTGTATTTTGGTCCTTCTTAAGTATGAACTAATTCAAAGTATTTTAGTGCAGCTACCGTAAACTACGTAGTTCACGAATAACTTGTGACTTGTGACCTGATGTAGGTGGCTATCTCATTAATACTGCAAACGCAACTCGTCTCTACACCCTCTTCACCTATGTACATAACAGAACTACACTCCAAATTTAAATAAGAAACTATATTCTGTATTTCTAGGATAATATAACAACATGGCGTCTAATGGATCCAGTATGCCAGATAGATTAGTACATTGTGAATTAGGTAAAACATAATTTTAAAAAAAACTTTTCACTCATGTTAATAAGTACCAATAGTAAAAATGTTTCTGCCGTTTTTACTTGCAAAAAGATAAGTTTTATTTATGCTAAAGAAAGTTGAAAATATATTACCTACGACATAATATATTTACTGTTACTGACTTTGTAATACATAATTGACGACCTGCGTGTCGCAATGGTTACCATGCCGGACTGCCAATCGAAGGGTACCGAGTGCCAGTTCCGGCGAAATAGAAATTTTAATTATGAATTTAAATTTCTGTTCTCGGTCTTTGTTTGTGTTCCGTGTTTGTGTTACGTCTTTGTGTGTGTCCATGGTACCCACGACACAGGGTATATCTACCCTACTGTGGGGCTATGAGTGTGAAGAGTTATTTATTATTATTTATTACTATAACATTTATTTGAGAAAATTGTGAATAAAAAATATTAACCTACCTCATACTCGTAGACTTGTAATAATATATAATAATATGTCTACTGTTCCAGTTCCACTTTAATACTTTATCAGTTTATACTATTTATGTTCCATTTTTGAAATAGTTTACAAATATCAGAGAGCTTATAGCATTGGAGCAACCAGCGTTGTAGCAGCGTGGTGGAGTAAGCTTCAGGGCTCTCAAATTATGGGAAGAAATGCGTGCCCAGGAGCAAAACGAAAGTCAACTTTCTGAGAACCGTTATTGTTGTTATTCTTTTTCATTTCCATACCTGTTAATTTCCAGAGAGTCGGTAATTAATGAATAAAGTTTAAGAATACTCAGCCATCAATTAAAAAGTTCGTTAATTGCTTGTAAAAGCCTTCAGGTAATTTTAAACAGTATCTATCTTTTCATTTGTTGTTACTCGTATTATATTTCATACACATATTTTCCAATAAATAAACCTTTCATTAGTTCAAGAACATCTTTATATACCTTCAGGTACATTAGCAATTCAGTACTTAGCAATTTATGTACCTTCTATCGGTATCTGATTTTCCCTGTAATTTTCTATGTACATTCGTATTATTATTTAAATAAAAAAAATAAACCGGTTACATTTTTAATACGCTTTTATTAGCTTGACCTGTATGTATGTAATGGAATCAGGACCGCGCCGACCCCCCACCACAGCCCCCACAGCGCCTGTGTGCGAAACCTATGAAGCGCCTCTTTTTTCACGAATGCTTTTTGACATTAAAATAGGTACATTTTCTTTATTTTTACTTAGTTCGTTTTTTCACAAAAGCGTGTTTTTTTTAAACTACATTATTTTTTTGCCAAGATATTCGGACTCCCTAAACATCAACCTGACTGCCTCTTGCCTCTGAAATTTGGCGAAAATGTAATATAAGCAAGAGTCCAATTAGGCAAACAATTTTGAAAAAAATATTTCTTCGTGAATGAAAATAACATTTCTCGTTTACAAATTAAACTTCCAAGATTTTCTTTTAGATATGGGTTATTCCTAGCCCCAAAAGCTTGCCATTTACTTTGTTTTGTAATTGGGGATCTTGTTGTTTTGTGGCTTACAAATGAAAATGGAATTGTAAGAGCCTTCTGAAGGTAAAAGATAACAATTTCAAAATTTTAAATTTGATTTTAATTAAAAGTGAAGTTTACAAATTTTGTATCTTGCTGTCGTAAATTGTCCATTTACGTGACAAGTCGTCTTCAATCTCTAATGTGAGGTAAATAAATCTGTATTTATCATGCATAAACATGCTTTCAACCATAGATTTTTTAATCTTGACGTAGTCAGTCATAAAAAATCTATGCTTTCAACGTTACCATTACTTTCGTACAAACAAGTTTATTGTTCAAAACCAACCTCCACTTTTTGGAACTCTTCTCTATCAGTCCGTTTGTATTCGGATCCGTAACTTTGGGCTCTTATAGTCCCTTTAGGCGCTGCGCAAACGTGTGTCTTCAACTGACGACTTTAAGGTTTTGTTTTAAACACCCATCGCGTTTTGATCCCCAACGAATATATGACAAGATACTTTTTTAGCCAAGCAATTATCTACTAATAAACACACCGGCACAATTAGCGGAACATACTAAAAGGTTGATTTTTCTTAAACTGTTGAATATATTGACAAGTAGTTTTTATTATTGTGGAGGTACCCTCTTAACAAATGATTTATGTACAAGTTGTAAACTTTTTTTAAATTGACAGGTTTTATGGTTCTTTTCCGAATTTCGTAGTTTCAATTGTTTAAAATAAGAACTTCATAGGAGTGTGTATCGAGATTTCGGATAATTTGACTAGTGGTTTTCAATAATGCGTGTTGTTCAGACAAGGAATGAGTGATACATCAGTAACTTTAGTGGCAATTTAAAGGCGATGACCATGATCAAGGAGGGAAAATCCTATCACGTGTTGGGTACCTAGTCACGTTTTGGGTATAGAGAATCGGCGGGTCATCATGTACGGAATAAAGTAACAAAAGTATTGTTTATTTTCATTTGTAAGTGGAAAATATTATCAAAATCAAACTACACCCAGTAGGTAATGAAACAAGGATGTGTATAATCACTTCGAAATTTCCATGTTCGGCTTACATAGTGGCATTGCAACACGAACATAGGCAGAGACAAAGCGGGAACTCCGACGCTACATTTCATATTACAGCTCGCGCGATAAGAATTTGGCTTTGACCGTTATTGCGCAGAAATCAGAAATTGGGTATCAACGGGCAATTAGCGGGGTGCGGGGCGGGTGTGTAGGCGCACGCGGTGCTCTGATTGGCGCTCCAGTCGTTCCCTGCCTCTACCCATGCGCAGTAATTTGCATCGCAATATATTTATGAAAATATAATGTATGTTCGTAAAAATAAACACGAATTTATGACTTTTTTGGATTTACATAGTTCGAACTGTGTTTCGACAAGGAATGGCCACAAACTTGCATTCCCCAAGTGTAGGCTCCGCAAAAAGAGCCACTCTTTTATCGGGATGTCGATCAGAATATATAATAAAATCCCGGAAAGTGTTCAATCCCTTCCTTTGCACAGATTTAAAAAGAAAGTCAAACAAGTCCTTTGCCGCAAGGCTTATTACGATCTTAAGGACTATTTAATTGATAAAAAAGCTTGGGATTGAGCTGTATTCCCACAAGACTGTTTCTATAACTAATGTAATAAATTTAAATCAATCAAACTGCCAATGTTAACAGATGGCTGTGGGACGACATTGACACATGCGGTAGCTGTCACGTATGTTCCTTATCTGCCCATAGCTACTCTGTAAGAAAGCTTATTATTGTATACCTCATATTTTAAAACAGGGCTGAAGTTTTTCTCCGTCTGCTCTTTTCTTCAGCTCAGCATTGCCTAAGCGCACCCAGAGCAGACAGAACAAAAAAAATAACGTTCACTAAGAGTTTGTAAATGAACCGTACAGTGAATAAAGAATATTTCATTTCATTTCATTTAATCCCCTCCCTCCACCCGAAGGTCAAAGCCAAACTCTTATCGCGCGAGCTGTGGATTAAAGTAGATCTCGTTGAGAAGTATATGTATGTTCTAGTCGAAAATCCTACTTGACTTCTGCTTTTATGCGGCTTAAAAATAATAAAAATACTCCTCTTATGTTTTACATAATATTATACATGATATTATCGAGCAAATATTAATACCTAATTGCGCGTTTCCGTGCTTTGGAGGGTCCGTTAAGCCGTTGGTCCCGGTTGTTGTCGATAATTAACAGTCGTTAAACCTTGTCGGAGGCCTTATGGGCGGTTTGAAAACATCCTTTTCAACTAACCTACATCATCAACCCGCATTGGAGCAGCGTAGTGGAGTAAGCTCCAGGCCTCCCCAATAAGGGGGAGAGACCCGTGCCCAGCAGTGGGACGCAAAAAAGGGTTGCAGTTAAATGATTCTTGTAACTGTAAGCGATAGGCATAAATCTTAGGTGCCTATTAATAATTGAAACAGTTGGCCCGATTGTTTTGAAAATGTTTAAAATAACCCTCCAACAATATAAGACCCTCACGCTTAATTGAATTTGTAAGTATTCAAGTTAACGACGCGATCATTTTAACTCCACTCTAAGTTTGAGGGAGACCTCTAGGGCCTTGCCCTTATTCGAGTCGCGTTATTACCCATTTATACATATAGTTATTACTAGTCGCAACACATGCGTGCTAAATTCTCGTTAGACATTCATATTTATTAGTTACGGCAGTTTCGAGTATGAGTTGATTCTTACGTAAACCTGAAGGGCTACTCTACGCGCTACGGTCCAAAGATTCGCGTATTTTTATCACATTTTGGTCCTTTTCTGACCTTTTCCTTAGTGGATGTGAATGTGGTGCTATTTAGGATATAATACCCTAAACTTTTTTAAATTGATCACACAAAAATACACGAAACTACAGACGTTGGTGCTAAGAGTAGGGCCCCGTTGTGGTGTCTAATTTGCCTTTACGCAGAAGATTATAAGGGCGGATAGTTGTTTAAAAAAATCATTGATAAGAACAAAATATTAACTAGGTATTTATTATATATCCAAGGGCCTGGGGCGACAAGGATTGAAAATTCGCCAATACTTGTAATGCACTTATTTTGTGCTCTTTCGACATCTGAAAGGTGGTGCTTACTGGTAATATTGTAAATGATGTTTTTTTTTATCTTAATGTACCTTATTAACAAATTACATAAGGCTATATTACTTCGTACAATAAACAAACAGAGTAAATGACAAATTAATTTAACTTATACTAATGTTTGCGTAGGCAGGTCCTTCCTCACATCAAAGGGCGATCTGTGCCGACGTAATTATTATACGCCTGCTCTATTAACAAAGTTTGACGCTCTGAATTAATGCCGTGCTTATTTAATTTACCAATATTTAATAAAGAAGGTCTGTACATACCGCTAATAAATGTAACAAGCCCGCCTGTGCCTTCATTAAGCAGTAAAGTAGCAAGCCTATAATAAATCTAAATATAACTGAAATATTTGTAATAAATAACATTGTTATGTTAAATTAGTTACGTCATCTTCACTTACAATTGGTGAACGAGTAAAAACGTAAATAACATTTACTTTAACTTTTACAACTTTCTTGGTTTAAGACTGAGCAACACGCAAGTACATTAATAAAATTAACTCTCCGACTTTCGCCTTCACCCTCAAATTTATTCGAAGTACGTAATTGTTTCTTCTTTATGTACCCAACAACATTTATGGAGACTGGAGGCTGTGTGTAGGCTTAAAGAGATTAATTCCTAAGTAATTTCGCAATCAAAACTGTTTTTATTGAATTACTTTTCATTAATATACAATTTCATGTCGTGATTCATGACATGTCGCACAGTGTTGAATAAATAAGGCACGTAAAATTATGTGCTCACCTATATTGTAAATGCGAAATTGACTCTGTCTATAGCCGGGTATCCAGTAGAGGTAAACTCGGGTCGAGCAGTCTCGACATGAAGCAAACAACCTCAGATTGAGGCTGCTTGCTCTGAGGCAAAGGCTCGAGGCGCGTTGTGGATCAGCTCGAGGCGAGTCGCCTCAGCTTGATCCGCAATAAATATATAAAGACTTTTTGTGACGTGATTTTTCTCGTCGGTATGACCCTGTCAGACTGGTAATCTTCTTTCTGATAGCGTCCACAGCAATCCCCAATTTGGAACTATTATCGTTCCACATTTTTATCGTAATATTTTGCGAGCACGGCAAATGAACCGACAAAATATGGCTCGGCTCGCGGCAACGAAATCGATCGGAATTTGCCTCGTATCGCGGCGTGTCTCAGGTTGAGGCAGCGTCACCACTTGCGCGTCTCGAAGCGAGGCAGCCGCTCGATCCGAGGCTGCCTCAAATGAAGACACGGCTTATCTGTATGTTTTATTTAAATATTTACTTTTAGATGGTTTTAATAACTAAATATCATTGTGCACAAATAACTTACATTAAATTTGCGAGAAGTAATGCTAACGCACAATACAAAGAGCGCCTTGTGGCTAAAGTAAAGAAAAATATTACTATGTCAGCGTAACATATTATTTAGGCAGTAAGTTGCCTATGTCAACTTCAGCTTCTAATTTCAAAAATTATTGCTGTCTGAGCATAGATTTTTTATATATTCTTGACGTAGTCAAAGTCAGAATAATAAATGTATGAGTCTGAACTTAAAATTAGTAATGAAATTTATGATAGGTATACATATTATTATATGTCCGACGAAATATAAATGACGACCTGTGTGGCGTAATGGTTGCTATGAAGGACTGCCGATCGGCGGGTCCCGGGTTCCCGGGATGAGTTTAAAATTTCTGTTTTCGGTCTGGGTGTTTGTTTTTCTGTTTATGTGTGTGTCCATGGTACCCACGACACAGGGTACCTACCTATTACCTACCTTAATTTGTAACTATGTGTGTGAAACGTTATTATTATTAATAAATACTAGATAACTCAGTAAAATACCAAACCACATCTTGGCGTGCATGTCCAACCACATCATCTCGGTTGGAAACTGATCCCAAGGCTAATCTGATTCCAGGCGCTGTGGGCGCAACCACCGTCGCTAACTACGTTTATCCTCGGACATTCCACACGTGACAACTGAGACAATAAGGTACAATACACATCTCAATTTGTAGTCAAAATTGAAAAGGAATGCTTATAATAATAGCATGCTGTCGACAGATTACTTTCTTGACGGCAACATTTTTTTAATACTCAATCCATACTATTCAAATTTATAAATGCGAAAGTAACTCTGCCTGCGTGTATATGTTACGTTTTCACGCCTAAACTACTGAAACAATTTTAATGAAATTTGGTACACAGATAGAGTGTACCTTTGGAAAGGCCAGAGGATAGTTTTTATCCCGGAAAAATGTATTGTTCCCATGGGATAGATTAGTGTGTATAATCACATAAACTCAAATCATCCGAGCGAAGCCGGTACGGAATTGGGCATGATGACAGATTTTTAAATACCTTTCCTTATTGTAGGTACACGTCTCCTAGTTTCGAAAAAAAGTTTATTTCAGCAATAAATTATGTAATTTGAATTAAGCGCAAAAACGCTCGTAGGTGTCTTGGCGTCGGCTTGCTCGTCAAACTTTAAGCAATACGATGACATTTACTGAGACGTGACGTCATTCCTTTTGGTTGGCGTTTCAGATAACATGGCCGATTGCTGTATTTAATACTTTTATTTTATTGAAAATCTTATTAATCTTAATGTTTATATTAAAACAAGATCATATTTTAGCACTTATTTAGCATACATTTTTCTGTAAAACCATGTATTCTCCGATTCTTTAATAGTGTCATCATGCCTAATGAAGTGACGTTATATAGCCGAGCTAACCCGAGCAAATCCATTTTTTGACACAAATCGACAGAATTTCTGTTTTCCTACTAAATCGTTTAATAAATGAAAAGATTAAGCCGAACCTATGTGTTGACCAAAACTACACTAAAGTTACATACGAAAGGGTAGGAAATAAAACAAAGTTACTAGCACTGTACATCAAAGTAAGAGCAAATCGTAAATTCGCAACACACGTTCCGACAACGTTCTATCGACTTCGGCTGTCGCATCGCTTTGAAACGGAATTCCTCTTCGCAGTTGTTTCATTGTGAGGACGCTACATTGCTAGTAGAACGGACACTGTACAGGATAAATTGGCAGTGCAAAGCCAAGCATCACGCCGTTCGATAAACGTAACAGACGTGACCCGTGTTCAGTGGACGCAGCTAATTTATAATTTGCATATTCATTCCCCTAACCCGCACCTGGTCAGCCTGGTGGACGTATGGCCTAAATCCTGAAAATATAAATTGCAAAATTAGATATGTCTCGAAAGGCAGAAAATGATCTCGTCACATTATCATGTAATATCATTCGTGCTTCGTAGATATTCCGACATTGAATAAATCTAGTGTTTTTCTTTACCTTTTTTTATGTCCCACTGCTGGGCACAGGTCTCCTCTCACAATTCAGAGGGATTTAGGCCATAGTCCATCACGCTGACCAAGTGCGGATTGGTGGACGTCATGCTTTCGAGAAATTATGAATTTCTCTCAGGCATGCACGGCGATGGAGGACATCATAATCGATTAAGTATCACGATATTTTCCATCACCATGGAGCAGCGATAAATGCGGACATTACAAATTTCTTTGTCAGATCCCGGGTCCCGGGTTCGATTCCCGGCGAAACAGAAATTTGAATGATGACACAGGGTATTTATTACCTTACTGTGGGGCTATGAGTGTGTAACGTTTTTTTTTTTATTTTAGAGGTGCGCGCCGAGGATTGAATCCCGGTATCGGTCGCGTCGGAGACCGGGGTCTTTTACCACTAGGCCATCGCTGCTGTTTAGTATTTATTACGACTACGAATAACTCGATCACCCTCAAAAATTAAATTTTATTCTTATACTAACATATTCGAGCTCTAGAGTAAAATTATTATAGTGTAAATGATTATAAATAAATATAAATGTGAATAAACGTAAATGAAATTTAATAAATATAAAAGAAGAAGTATAAATATTAATTGTGTATGATAAATAAAATCTTAGTATAATCGCCACAGATGTTATGTTCAGGATAGTGTAAATTCAGTACTTACCTCTATGAAATTTTTGTTTCTAATAGTATGGAATATTGTAGCTTTAAAAATCAATTTGTCCTAAGAACTTTGCGAACGAAAAATCTTATTTGATGCGTAGTAAAAACAGAAACGCGCAGCGCCTCGCAATGAAAGTTTTTCAAGGGTGGAATCTTTATATTTAATACAGCCTTTTCCCGTTACGGGTTGTGGTTGCTAATGGATTTTCAATATTTGTGTTGTGACAAGTAAGGAAAAAGAAATGACCGCTGGATTTTTTTCCTTTCGCGACGCAATTTATTTGGTTATGCCACCTGGAGACTATTACTATTACGAGAATGGGCATGATGACAAATTTTTAAATACCTTTCCTTATTGTAGGTACACATCTCCTAGTTTCGAAAAAAAGTTTATTTCAGCAATAAACTCAACTTTTGACGTAAATTAATGTATTTTCTGCTATGCAATTTGAATTAAGCGCGAAAACGCTCGTAGGTGTCATGGCGTCGGCTTGCTCGTCAAACTTCAAGCAAAACGATGACATTAACTGAGACGTGACGTCATTCCTTTTGATTGGCGTTTCAGGTAACATGGCCGATTGCTGTATTTAATACTTTTATTTTATTCAAAATCTTAATAATCTTAATGTTTATATTAAAACGGGATCATATTTTAGAACTTTTTAGCATATATTTTTCTGTAAAACCGTTTATTCTCTGAATCTTTAATAGTGTCATCATGCCTAAATTAAGTGGTTAAATATTATAATTTATATTATATTATTATAACATTCATACGATACGATAGTTAGGTACTAGTTACTGTTAGATTAAGGATGTAAAACCAGTAGATCATAATTACCTATATTAAATTTATCATTCAGAAACTAGACGAATATTTGACTTCTTCCCGCATGGGCTACACTTTTTTCCCCATAGAAATGAAATGTTGCAGGGCAGAAAATTGTCTCAGTCTTCTCTTCTCTTCTCAAAGTCCCAAAGAAGGAAAAACAAACACACTTTCACTTTTATAATAATACTAGCTAATGGTCACGGCGTCGACCGTGTGGAAAGAGACTTATGTATTAAGGTGGGGTCCCACGACCCGCCAGGCGACAGGCCGCGCCAGGCGTCGCCCCGCTTGAGCAGGCCTGTAGCGGCCCGTAATAAGCATTCCCACGGGCGTGTGTCGGCCTGGTGCGGCCTGTTGACTGACATTCCAACATCACTGAACATTTGATTTGAACCAAGCAAAAAAGACAACCATCAGGCAACATCGCGCCGCGCCGCGGTTTGAACTTGCCAACTCCCGATGGATCGGACGGGCGACAACAGGCCACCGCAGGCCTCATCGGATGCGTCGGTTCTCATGGCCTGTCGGCTTGGCCTGGCGCGGTCTGACCTTTTAAAGCAGGCCGTGGGACCCCATATTAGTCGTAACAACGTCATGTTTTATAGCCTAAAACCTTCTTCGATGTAAGTGTGGATTTATCGAATTCTATATTCCGAAAATACGATATGTTGTCCATTGCGTGCTTGCGATTTAATAAGCTCGTATTCATGCTCGTAGCCCGTCACAGCGCTGCAGTGGCGTGACGGGGCTGTGATTGATGCGCGGGCAGCACGGGCACCGAGGCACCCACCCCACACATTACTCACTGTTTACATTCCGGGCTTATGGTATTCGAAAGTTATACAATTAAAGCTTTAATACCAATAACATTTTGTTTACACCTGACCTGTCGAAGAAATTTTCTATTAAATTCGTTTCCGTCAATCATCCATGCTTGTTATTTTCAATATGATGATTTTATCGAATTTTATATTCTAAAAATTATTATTTTGCCAATGACCTTTATGAAATCATGGGGTGACAAGTAAAACACATTAATTACACTTAAATCTTATTGGAAGTAAAAAAGATTTAAACATATTTTGTTTTCAAAATTCTGATTTTGTTATCAAAATTCTGATATTTTGTTATTAAAATCTTTATTTCTGAATTGGTGGTGACTACTAGATTAAAAGTTGTCTTACTTAACCGAAAATAAGCTTTTTAAAGAAACGGTTAAGCAAAAAGAATAAAGTTCGTGACAAAAAGATTTTTTTTCCATAAACTGTACGTACCTAGTGAGTTACGAAATACGCTTTGTATGTTGGCTGTTGCCACAGATTTTTTATTTGACGTAGTCAAAGTCATAAAAAATAAGCTCGTAAGAGTGGTTTCATAATAGCGTATTTTTCATCTCGTATACGGTCGTTTCGGAAAACTAGATTGCGCGCGCGCTACCATTTGTTTAAAAAAATGACAAATCTTGACGTATTACGCCTACACGCGCTTCAAAAGAAAACAAAGAAAAGATGCGCGAACGTACCGAAAAATACGCTATTGTGAAACCGTACTAAACTAACCCATCACACAGCGCTGCTGCGGGGGGACGTTACTGGCTGGGCGCCACGATTGATGCGCGGGCAATACGGGCACCGAGGCACCCAACACTGCTCACTGTTCACGTTCTTGGCTTATGGTATTCAAGAATTATACCGTTATAGCTCAAATACAAATAAAATTATTCTTGATATAGACATTTTTCGTTAAATTTTGTGGCGTGCAGTGGACTGTATGTTGCTATGATGTGTTCAGGGTAGGCAGGTTTCAAAGAAGACGATTTCCTTTTAAGGTGTTTCCTCCATTAAGATAAGTAAGTCGATGCATTACCATATTAGGCCAACAATCGGTAATTCTACAGACTACCATATTTGGCAAACTATATAAAACAATAATGAACTTATGAACTAGAAAATGATAAAAACACGCATATTACTATATAAACGAAACAAATAAATCAAATAATATGTTATGTACAACACCTATTGTTCATAAATTCTATACCTAGTGAAAGTTATCATCGCGAACAGTAATCATGCGATATGTAATCGAAACAGTAGTCGCGAACAAATAATTTATATCTGTCAATCATTCATGTTTGTTATTTTAACGTGTCTACAATAAGATACCTACATAAGAACGCAAAGAAAGGTCTTTCATAAAAACATTGTAAATGTTTGTGCAAGTGCCCCTGAATACAATGTGATTTATAACATTTATTACATGCTTATAAAAGTCACTTGTATTGTAACACGAAAATATAGTTCCATAACATTTATTTTATAGCGAAACTTGGTACTATCTCGAATTCTACGATAAAAGCACAATTTCCATAAGACCAACTAGGTGCATACAATAGTAAAAATACCGCTCACGGGTCACCTTTGTTTCGCAAACTTAAGATAAGCAACTAACTGCACAGCAATAAACGTTGCAACCTGGAAATTTTATTTAGATTCTGACGCTGAATATTTTATTTTTCAGAATGTTTTATTTTTACAGATAAAAAATTGGTTGTCTGTAAAGTTGGTTTACGGACGATAGTCTCAGAAAAATTGAATTGATGACCTAAAGAAGATAGAGAGAAACCGCTGGATTCCAGTGACGAACATTAGGGGAGGCTTAAGAGCTGCAGTGTATAATAAACTGATGGCTGAGTGGAGACGATAGTTTATCGTGAAAACGTCATAACCTCATAACTATGAGCCGAACTATACCAAGTCTATGAGCCGAACGCTGGAACGCTCAAGCTAATCGTGCCTTTCGCTCGCTCGTCCAGCGTTCTCGCTCCGATTGTAACGTTACAATGAGCGTATCTTTACAATGAATCATCCTTTTTCGTGCGTGCACCCGACGTTCATAAATTTACTAGACGTTGTCAAGTCAAAAAAGTAAACTAAAGATTTAAACATACCTACGTAGGTATTAATCTAAGGATTTAAAAGATCGTTTAGTTTTTTTTTTTCAATTATGGCATCGCAAACTCTGTGCATACCTACTGCCAGCGTCAAGCATAATTTTTGCATCAATTTTTTTTTTGCCAGTTACTGGACGAAGTAATAAGAAAGTCAGTAATCCGTCAGTCTAGTCAGTCCAACATTCAAGTAAAGCGATGGCTACTTTACTAGAACGTGTTCGATGGAATTTTGGAGGCAAGCAGAAAAAAGATATTTTAGCACTGTTATTCTATTTCACAAACACTCGTGCACTGTAATTAACCTATATCAAACAAAATGCCATCAACTTTATCCGATATAACTCAAAAATACACCAAGAAAATGAAAATAAAACAAGAGCACAATATGTCTTTTTCGACTTCCCGCCAAAACTCCGATCATTTAGTTATATCATCCCGCATATTCATAGCAAAAAAACAAGTAGATTTTATTATATTTCATCTGTCAGTTACATTTACTTAAATCAAGTAGGTAAGTAAATTAAGTACCTACATAAGTAGTAAGTACCTACCTACATACCTAGACAATTGGATTTATTGTAGTTCCGGTGGAACTAAGAAAATAAGCAAGCAGAAGGGCCCGACGAGCATTCTCCTTTGAACCAATGTTCAAGTGATTATCTTAGTTTAATAATAAATCTAAAGCAAAAAAACTGACAAGCGAAAATTCATTGAAGTTTTTTTCGCGATTACAGAAGTAGGTAAGATACTTAATAAAAATAATACCAAATAATAGTTTTTATTATTACCAAACGTTTTCAGTTTCAAA
This sequence comes from Pyrgus malvae, assembly GCA_911387765.1. NCBI lineage: Eukaryota > Metazoa > Arthropoda > Insecta > Lepidoptera > Hesperiidae > Pyrgus > Pyrgus malvae. The sequence continues at coordinate 25,557,747 of OU426950.1, read as the reverse complement.
ATTACCATAAGTATGGATATACATAATACCAATATCACTGTTCCACTGAATTATAAAGTTTTCTTGTCATGCCGATACAGCACATTGATTTCTGAATCGAAAACAAAGGCCATGAGTCTCCGCACGGTAGCGACGATCCAAAGCAACTGGACGGCTAGCTATTACAACAAGTAAATTAAATCGTACCCCGGACGGAATACTCCCACGCTCAATAGGTACTCTGTTTGACGCTGTGTGTTTTTCTTTGGCTTTGAACCTCTAAACTTTAAACGAACACTAGGGCTTAGATGCCGTTGGAAACAAAATATTAAATAGACTCTATGTTACGTAGGTAAGTAAAATATTGTTTGTTTACTTAGAATAGTACCTAGTGTATTTAAACTTCAGAATGATGAAGTGAAAAAAAATTCAGAGGCATAAAAAATTCTGTGCAAACATGAGTACACCTTTATAGTTTCAATAGATTTGTATCAATAGTCCAGATACTTCTATAATTATTTAAGAAATCTACTAAACTTGCTGTCCGGTTGAACAGAACGCTTTACAGTCACTACAAATGGTCAAAATGAAACTTAACCCTAAAAGTAGTGAAGTCAAACTAAGAGAAAAGCATCAAATGCCTTACTGTCCGTCTACGCTGTCTTCGCTCCTAATATCGTAATTAGGACGGCTGTAGTAAAACTTCGACAGTTAAACGTGAGTCAGTGGCGTTGGAAGAACGAAGATAAGGCCTTGCGGCGTCCTTTAGTGGGGCATTTTCCAACTCTGGAACTCGCTGAAACTATGTCGCTGTCGTGATCAAAACTACCCTCGCACTCCAGCTGTTATTATTTAATCGGATTCTTTAAAAGGAAATGAGGCCTACGATATTTTTGAATAGGTACTTGATAAATTATAATTATCGGTGTTCATAAACTTTTAGGTCAACTACATGGTGCACGCGGCTCTCTAACTCTCGTCTCTTCCATCCTCCAAATCGTAAACCAAATGATGTTGCACAACTTTTTGTGATTCATACTTTATGAGAGTTGCTTGTAAATGTCTATGTTTTATTTACTTATCAAATAAAAGTGTAAACCTTATACTCAGGAACTTTGTAAACGGTTGTTAAAATATTTAAAAAAAAATAGGGGCGCATAGAAAAAGACATATCTGTAGTGCTGAAAACATTGCTGTAGTGCCATAATTCAAGGATCAAGAGACACGAAATAAAACAGACGAGAACTTTTGTATGGAGAAAAGGCCGTCCCCGTTTCCCCTTAACCTATTCCCAACTTGGGTACCTACTTAACTTCCGTCTGCTGAGAAAAGCTCAGTTAAAACTTATAATGACTTCGCCGTGTTTATGCTTATCGTACAAAAAACGCCACGAAGCGTATATTATTATTTCGTTAATATTTTTTTAAATCTTCGAACGTAAAATAAAACTAATGCTTTTATAATGTAATAAATACTTTGTACAAATGACAATTTTAAAGTGCTCTTAAAGTTCAAATTATTAATCAGGTTTTAATGAAGAAAGAGATACCTACGATTACGATGATCCGTTTAGTTCTCAAAGTTTTATTAGTCTTCATTAATGCAGGCTACGCACAGAATTTTGTATTCAGCTTAACATAGTAACTTTAGCATAGAATTTGTCTTTACCAATATCTTTGCATTTTAGCTATAATTTACCAACTTGTTGCGACTACGAGCCGACAACTTTTACTTGCCCACCAGAAAAGTCACGATAAGTATATCTTACTACTTTTTATATTGATTTAAAATTATGATTAAAGCATTTCTTCTTCATTATCTTATTGCAAGTACAACGACGTCAACAACAACCACCAAACGCGACGTAAAAGCTCTTCAGCTTCAGTTACAGAAATCTAAGAATTTTAACTTAGGCATTGAGAGACCGACTAATGTCGGAGAAGAAAGCTATATTTTAATTTTATCATATGCTTAATATTTTATAATGGGCATGATGACAGATTTTCAAATACCTTTCCTTAATGTAGGTACACGTCTCCTAGTTTTGAAAAAAAGTTTATTTCAGCAATAAACTCAACTTTTAACGTAAATAAATGTATTTTCTGCTATGTAATTTGAATTAAGCGCAAAAACGCTCGTAGGTGTCATGGCGTCGGCTTGCTCGTCAAACAACAAGCAACATGATGACATTAACTAAGACGTGACGTCATTCCTTTTGACTGGCGTTTCAGATAACATGGCCGATTGCTGTATTTAATACTTTTATTTTATTGAAAATCTTATTAATCTTAGTGTTTATATAAAAACGGGATCATATTTTAGAACTTTCTTAGCATATATTTTTCTGTAAAACCGTTTATTCTCTGATTCTTTAATAGTGTCATCATGCCTATTAGTTTTTGAGTCTCAACCTTGTCATCGTGTAGGTACCTATATATTCTATGACCGACCTTGCTAAACATGATTACAATAACACTTGTAGTGCTCGTCATAACCCCTTGAACAATAATGAATAGTTTAATCATAACAGGACAAGAACTGACTAAAAAGGAGGAAAACGGAATAAATACCAACAGAAACTTCAAGTACCGCTAAAACATCAGTCAACAAGGCTCTTTTCCAGTAATATCATACCATTTGTATTAGTTTAATTAAGGATGTGAAGATTGATGCTTCTCGTGTCTCATTATTATCCCGCGGATAATCTCGTTGTCTCCAGCATAAGGACATACGAGCCGGAAACACGACAGCGAATATCCTCAAACTACAGAAAAATGGGGTTGGGGACCGTTTAATATAGCACGTCGCTCTAACTTTGCGAAGATAGGTACAAAGTTTATTCTTTTCTTCTCTTCTCTTAAATCTCTTAAATCAATAAAACCAGATTCTTTTGCTCTGGGTGTTTCAATAGATTCTTGGACACGATACACAAAAAAAATCAAAAAGAATGCATTTAAAAGGTGGCAGTTGGCAAGAGAGCAAGGTTGGATATTGAAACAAATTAGTAGCTTCTTTTTAGAAATATTTACATGAATCATAAAAACTTCTAAAACTTTGTAGTTGGTTTTTTTTCTTTTTAGTAGACATTATTTTGACATTTGGGAAAGAGAACGCACGAGTGTGGAAAAGGTAAAGAAAAAGCACGAGTGTGTAATAGGTAGCCCACTTCCCGCACGCTATACGTCCCTGCAATACGTCACTTTTTGAGCAACTGTATTAAAATAGTATAGTTCATTGCAAGTGCGGAAAGGCTGTCCATTGCAAGGAGTTCCGACAAATGTCTATCCGAGCCGAGGCGCAGCCGAAGGTGAGGGTTGACAGTCGGAACTATCGGATATATTTGATGGCATTTTCTTCGATATAGGCTAATAATTATAGTGCACGAGTGTTGTGAATTAAAAAATAACAGTGCGAAAATGTGTTTTTTCGGTTTGTCTCCAAAATTCCATTGATCACGTCCTGGTAAAGAAGCCATCGCTTTACTTGAATATCTGACTGACTTGAGTCTTGACTGACTGATTATTAACGACTTACTGACTTCACCTAGTATTACTAGTTTAGTTTAACCGAAACTAGCAAAAACGTGATGCAAAAATTATACTTGACGCTGGCAATATGCAGAGTTTGCGATGCCATTATTGAAGAAAAAAAAAGAGTTTTGGCGGGAAGTCTGAAGGGACAAGTTGTGCTCTTGTTTTATTTTCATTTTCTTGGTATATTTTTGAGTTATATTGGATAAAGTTGGTGGAATTTTGTTCGATATAGGTTAATGACAGTGCACGAGTGTTGTGAATTAAAATAACAGTGTGAAAACATGTTTTTTTCGGCTTGCCTCCAAAACTCCATCCGTAGATAGAGAAACTAATAGATCAAGTCACACGTTCCATCTCTTTTACCCCACGGCGAAATAGCCAGATCTAAATACAGCATGTGCAAAAGAGACATGAATACAAGTTTCTTGTCCTTATCGCTGTAACCGGGTGACTCCAAAACGTAGACTCCAAAATGTCATTTCACAAAGTACTTCGAATGTCAAACTATGTTATTAACTAAGAAGTGCTGAAGAGTTTTTTTTGTAATTTTTCGTAATATTTCCATGTATTCTTAAAAAGGATGTGACTGAAAGTATATGTTGTGTATATTGGAGCCTCAATAAGGTGCAGTGCTTTAATTTAAGCTCTAAAAACCGACATAAACTAGTGTCGTGTGATGTTACATTTTATAGGTGAGTTTAACTACTTTTTACTGGCTGTTTGATAGTAATAACTAATCATTTTGTTAGTAAATGTTGTTCTACAACTGTATCAGTACCATTTAGTGTCTTTAAACCTCGAAATTACCTAAATTAAAATGTATATTATAACTGTCAGTGTTACCATATGAAGAAAACAATTTTTCCTCAATTTGGTATCTTAAATAAGAATAATAATGATTGAGGGCGCAGATAGGAATATGCCCGTGTATTTTTCCTTCTATAGCATACAATTTTAATACCTTCGTGTCACTTTTTAGACCGTTTGTGAATTGTGATATTTTCTGTGTACTTGTTTTCGTTTTGACAATAAACCATTTTGATAACCTTAAAAAATAACCAATTTAATTATTACTCCTACATGTAAGCACTTTGTTTACACTTATATGTGAACCACTCATAAAATTACAATTTTGAAAATTTTGGTTACAGATTTCCCACATGAGAAGATTTAGTAAAGGTATTGAAACACATGCCAATAATGGAATGAAAATGCTTCGCTTACTAATATTATAATGCAAGTGAAATTCATTACATGAATTAAGCGTTTTGTCAACTTACATACCATACATGAAATAAAAAAGGCGCATTGATCCAATTCTCTATTACTGCATGAAAAAAGGAAGAATATCTCTAAACAAATCTTATTTCCCATATTGAAATAAAATGGAACATGTTATCAGGTATAATAGATAAACACATTTAGTGCAAGTTTTTTTAACTCATCCATCATGACCAACTTTAGATATTTTTTTAGATATAGTAGATCATGCATATACCTGCATCAAGTTCAAGTAAACGTTAAATTTAAATTCCACGGGCAAAGATAATACCCAAATCTGCCAATAAAAGAAATAAAGAATGTATAAAAAATATTTTTTTAGTTTATCATTTTTATCAATCCTCAACGTAATTTCATATACTGTATATTATATAACACAGTACAACATAATGTATATTGGTATAGGTTACTGGATTACTGTATGTTGTTTAATATTTTAATTTAATTATCAAAACTAAAGATAAGCAACAATGATGGGAAATTAAAAGTATAAGAATTATTTTGTGTTTTATTATAACAATATAATATACTTTAGTGTTATGGAACGCAGTACAAAGTAAAATAAATATTCATTATTTTTTTACTTTGTACTGCGCTTTAATAATGCTAGAGGATATTATATTATTATGTAACCTAATAATAACCCTCTTATACATAAAAAAACTACGAAACGTTTTATACATGCCCTTTATAGCTAAAACATGCTTTGTCTTTTAACGCCGACGTTTTGACATAGACAAAAATGAAACAATTTAATCTTAGCGATGAGGTTTTTAAAACGTTTAATCATTTATATGAATAAGACGGAAAATTAGTTGTTGAGTGTGCTTTACTACTAAATTGTTTTGTATTCGGAATATGCAGCGTATTTTTAGTAACTCTAGTATTGATCTGATGAACCCGATTTCGAAACTCTTGTGTGCAAAAGTTATCTTTTGTAAATATTTAAAAACAGAAAACACATCACAATCAAATACCTTATATCAAATTGTTATTCCCTGAAAATTCCGGAAAATGAAATAATGACAACACTGTGGGTAAATATATCTATCTCACACGCGGTTACGCGGTGGCATAATCTATTGGTTTCTCTATCTACGACTCCATCGCACACGTTCTCATAAAGTAGCCATCACTTTACTTGAACATCTGACTGACTAGACTGACTAATACCAGACAACTTACTGATATTTTCTAAGACTACCTAGTGATGCAAAAATTATATATGACGCTGACAATATGCACATAGTTTGCGATGCCATTATTAAAAATGAAAAGATAATATTGAATGGCTGAAAGGATTTTTATCCAATGCTGTAAAACGAATTAAAAAAAGCTGTTCGCGGGCTTTTAAATGTCTGTCAACTGTCAAAATTTTATATTTGTATCGTCGTACGTAAACATTTAATTTTTAAAAGTGTTTAAAATGTGTAATATTTGCAGAATGAGCTTGTGTTACGATAACTAGGTCAACAATAATGCAAGTTATGTTTTAATTTTATTTTGGAGAAGATAAAAGGTTATCAAAAATGACTTCGCTCCTATCAGCTGAACTTTCTGCTACTTGCAATGCATTAGGAACTTTAAACAAGAAAACCGGAAAATATATGATAGATGATTTTACTCTCAATACCGTGAAAGATCTCATTAGATACTTACGACGTGATGGTGAAGACCATGAAATTAGAAAACATTTTGGGCAAACTAAAGTATTACAAACAGACCTATTGCCCATGTTGGTTGATCATTGGGAGAATGTAGAATTGTTTGACGTAACACTGCGGTTAGTAAATGTTTAATTATACTGAACAAATTTAAGTTAATTCTCTAGAATCAAACATTACCAACATTTATTTCAGACTTATAGTAAATTTAACAAATCCAGCCCTGCTATTGTATCGAGAGGAAGTACCAGTAGAAAGAACAGCTAGACATAATTATTTACAAATTCTTTCACACTTACAATATTACAAGGAAGAAGCATTCACCAAAGTTGAAATTTGGCAGGTTTTTGCAAAGAAGTTAGCAAAGATACTAGAAATTGTAAGTATCAGTAATCGCCATCTTTCAATTATCATCTAATTTTTTTCAAGCTGGGTACCGCACATACATTTGTATCTATGTTACATGAAGACACACAGGATATTAAATATACAAAGGAAACAGCAGTAGCATATCTAGCTTATTCTTTATAGGTTTTTTTTTGTTTGGGAGATCTTTTGGGATTCTTGAATCCCTGAATCTGGACCTTGATCCAGGACAGAGGGAGGCAACTGCCTCAAAATCTTTTATCCAGCTATCTGCACTTGGCCAACATGGTGGACTATGGCCTAAATCACTCTAACTTGTGAACCTGTGCCCAGCAGAGGGACATAAAAAATTTTTTTTTTTTTTAATTCCAAACATTATTATGGTTTAGTAATTAATAATTAATTTATGAATACAGGATTGGTCAGAAAGAGATGAAGACACTGGGCTAGTCATAGAAAGGATTTTAATACTCATAAGAAATGTGCTGCATGTTCCTGCTGACCTCGACAGGGAGCGGAGGCCGGAAAATGATGCCAGTGTTCATGACCAGGCGAGTATTAAGATAATTATTTCTTAGGTGCTTTAGGTTATTTGTAATATTTTGTAGTATTTATTTTAAACAGCAGATACACTGTCATAGTTGTTTCTGCTGTTTACTAAAACACATTTTTAATTATATTAAAAACTAGAGTTCTGCCAGCGGCTTCGCCCGCGTGGACCCATTTTATAGGTTCCCGTAGGATAAAAACCATCCTATGTCCTTTCCCAAGGTCCACTCTATCTGAGTTCCAAATTTCATTAAAATTGGTTTAGTAGTTTAAGCGGGAAAGCATATAGACAAACAGACAGAGTTACTTTCGAATTTATAATATCAAGTAGGGATAAAAATATCATACAAATAGCCTATTTTTAAAACTTATGGGGCAACAGACGTACCAAAATGTTAAGTAAATGTTAAGATGTAAGCTAAATTTTCACCTGTTGGTTGGTTTTTAATGTTGGAGGGATTTAAGGGAGAAAATGGTCATCCCACTATGATTTTCTGTATTTGGATGTGTCTTACCCTCTATTAATAAAATATCTGTGTAGAATGAATCCCTACTATTCAGTTTAGACCTCATGCCTAATGCCTTTTTTTCCCGCCTGCTTTTTTCTCCTAGCCCATATAAGCCTTAGCGCACCCAAAGCAGATGACAGTTAAGCCGAAGGCCGTACAACAATGACAAACATCAAGTGTGTATTATTACCCAGGATGCTAATAAACTATTTCATTTTATTTCATTATAATGATGCAGTGTCAGCCTTATCATAGAACATTTGTTGTGAAATTGTAGTACCAAAAATAGTATAAATGCTATATTATTACAACTAAGAGCGGTTTCAAACCAGTGTATTTTTTGATTGTAAAAGTCAGCCGCAGCAGATGTCATTGGCTGACATTCACTGGCGTAAAATATGCTGATGTGAAACCACTCTAAAAAACAGCTTTTTCATTGGACATACATAACATTCTTAATTGCAGGTGTTATGGGCGCTGAATCAATCTGGAATACTAGATATAATCTTATACATGTCTTCAGAAAATGAAAAACAATATTTTATGCACATTCTTGAAATAATATCTCACTTATTGAGAGAACAGAATCCTACAAGTTTAGCAGATGCAGCCTTGCAGAGGAGTGTTGATGAGAAATTGAGAGATGATCAAGAATTGCTCTCCTTAAGATTATCTGAAACAAAACAAAGAATGAATAAAATAAAACAATATTCTGCCACAAGGTATACTTAGTTAATAATAATAATATGTTTGTCTAAATCTTATTCAATATAATATTCAATAACAAAATTATGTAAGTACATTATTTGGTTGTTGAGACATGCTTTTAAGTAAATTATATGCTTGTGACCCCTCTTCCATATGTAAATCTCATCCATCCATCAATCCATCCCTCCATCCATCCATCCATCCATCAGCCTTTAATTGTCCTCTGCTGGACATAGGCTTCTCGGTCCTGGACCTTCTGAATCCAGCAACTACTTCTTACTGTGTTCTTCAGGTCATGAGCTTACCTGGTTGGAGGGCGGCCTGTACTCCTTTTACGAGACGTGGTCGCCATTCAAGGCCCTTTCTTCCCCATCGATTGTCGGTCCTCCTACCTATATGGCCTGCCCATTGCCAATGGGCATGATGACACTATTAAAGAATCAGAGAATAAATGGTTTTACAGAAAAATATATGCTAAAAAAGTTCTAAAATATGATCCCGTTTTAATATAAACATTAAGATTAATAAGATTTTCAATAAAATAAAAGTATTAAATACAGCAATCGGCCATGTTATCTGAAACGCCAATCAAAAGGAATGACGTCACGCCTAAGTAAAAGTCATCGTGTTGCTTGAAGTTTGACGAGCAAGCCGACGCCATGACACCTACGAGCGTTTTTGCGCTTAATTCAAGTTACATAACAAAAAATACATTAATTTACGTTAAAAGTTGAAAAAGTTGAAAAAGTTTTTTTCGAAACTAGGAGACGTGTACCTACAATAAGGAAAGGTATTTGAAAATCTGTCATCATGCCCATTCAACTTGCAGATTTTGATGTCTGTAACCTTCGTTCATATACGGATTTCATCATTACAGATTTTATAGTGTAGAGAAATACCAAGAATAGCCCTCTTTATTGCTCGCTGAGTGACCCTGAGCTTATAGAAAAGGCTAACGTAAATCTTTAAACCACTAAAGTTATTAATAATATGTACTTTGAATTCTCCAAATATGCAATTGGTCTATGTACTTATTGCATTTTTTTATCTTATCCAATAAGTTTTTGTCACTCAGGCACTCAAGGTTTGGAGGCACTTATGTAGTACAAAACATGAAGTCTATATCAGACAATGAGCTGATAAGTTTGAAGCCATTAAACAAAATATCCAATTTGAACTTCAATGGCAGTAAGAAATCCAAACTGGTCAAACCTAAGAACAGAAGGCCTATCGAAAGTGGAGCATTGGAAAGAAGATCTGCTTTTGCTATCAGGTAAGATAGGAAACACAACAAGCTGTTTCAACCTTATATTACTGAGTCATTCACTTCATAAAGTATAAAGTGGCATGAAGAATTCCATAACATCCTGCTAGGATTTTTCTGTCAGTTTTTTTTCCTGTCACTGTATAACAAAAAACAGAAAACCCAGTTCGATGATGACCGATGATGAGATTTGATCCAAAAAAATGTAAAAAGGTGCTATATGTTGACAAATAATATTGATAAAATTTATATAGTAAATGTACATTTTTACCTATTTCGGTAATTAAATATGCTAATCAAATTCTATATGACCATTTTATTATTAAAACACATTTTTGTACAAATAAAAGTATTTTGACTTTGTTAAAAATAACTAACATCAAAAAACAGAAAAAAACTGTTTTGCTAGATTCAGCGTATTATGCGTTATTACATTATTGATATATCACTCCTTCCTAAAACATTTATTTTAGATTATTCCTCAAAGAGTTTTGTATAGAGTTCCTGAACAGTTCATATAACCCATTGATGCATTATGTGAAGGACGTGCTAGTGAGGGCCAAAGCCCAGCAAAATGACGAGTCATACTATCTGTGGGCAATAAAGTTCTTCATGGAGTTCAATAGGGGCCACAAGTTTGAAGTGGGATTGGTGAGGTGAGGTATAACCATAAATCTTTATAGGTTCTTATTAATAGTTTATGATCAGAATGCAATTAAAGCCAATCATACTTTAGCTGATTTAATGATGAACAGAGGATTCTTATTGTGGTATCCTATTTTTTAGGGTTCTGTACCCAAACGGTGCCAACAGGACCCTATTACTAAGCCTCCGCTGTCTATCCATCTGTCTGTCATCAGGCTGTATCTCATGAACCGTGATGGCTAGACATTAGAAATTTTCACAGATGATGTACATCTGTTATATACCCCATACTAAAAATAGAATAAAATAAATATTTAAGGAGCTCCCAAACAATACGTTTATTGCTTGGGAGCCCCCTTAAATATTTATTATCTGTTGTTGTGCTGCTGTTGTGTTGTTGTTCTTAAATATTATGTATCTTTTAATAATTAATGGTACGGAACCCTTCTTGCATGAGCATGGCTCGTGCTTGGCCAGTTTTAATTAAATATTTAAATAGACTAGCTTTTATGAGCATGCAATCCAGTGATAGCTGGCATTACACTGCGTAGCCCCTCGACATCTATGTATAACCTTTAGCAAGCCTGTGAGATCACATGCAGTAACACAACTGCATGACCTACGACCTACTACTGTAGCTGATGATTACCGCATGTTAGCCCGGCTGTTAAACCTAAGTTCCACTGCTATAATTATGCAGATTCTGCAATGGCGAAGAGGAATCCGGTATACACATCCTCTGCGACTGTTTCACACTCAGCCATAGCAGGATTCGGATACTGGGCAGCAGTCTAGTCACATCGGAAGATGTCAAACTTCTAGACCCCAAGGGCATCGTACGGTTGCTAACAACCGTCGGCCTTGGGAATCGGATATAAACGCTGGGCCAGGTTACAATAGAATTCAATAGATCATTTACTGGTATCAGTGGCCTTAGGGTTGTACCCTTCCCCACCAACCCAAATAATAATTATAATATTCCGGCTAGGGGTGCATCGGTGGCACTTTCCCCATTGAAGGACCAATCTTCCTCATACGCCACAGTTCCACATATAGTGTCTTGTAAAAAGTACAAGATTTAATTTTGATGGATTGTATGGTTTATTTTAGCGAAACAATGTCGGTTCCCATGTTTCATTACGTGCAGCAACAAATGGAAAAGTATTACGATATGATCAAAGTAGAGAAGAAAAAGTTCAATGTGTGGGTGCGGAGGCTTCACCTCGCATTAAGAGCTTACAAGGAACTACTCCACACTCTACTGGCGATGGACAAGAGTACAGACCCCGGGGTTAAGGAATCTGCTAAGGTGTTGAAGAGTAATATCTTCTACGTTTTAGAGTACAGAGAGTTTATCCTTACAACTTTCCTCAACTATGATGAGAATAAAATGCCGAGGTAAGCTTCCATGTCATTCCTATTAGTGTATTAATCTTATAAAATATGCAAAGCTTCCAAAGGCAAAGTGAGCTACACTGTTTTTTTATGTGGTACTTGTATTGTAAAACTATTTTATTTTATACAACTTTTACATTTAACAACATTAACGTGATTCAAAAACCCATATAACGCAATCTACATTGACTTATTCAAAACAGTAATAAAACTTAAGCTTGTATTATTAAAGAGAACATGCATACAAGAGATAAAAATATATCTTGTATTACCACATACCACTATCATTTATTAGTGATCCATATTTAATACTTTCATAAACCCTACCCTTTAACGCAAACTTTAAATAATATCGTTAGCAATATAATTTACACTTTATTTTCACATCCTTTGTTTTACGATAATGTCATATTTCAGGTCATATTTGGTAGATCTCGTCGAAACCGTACATTTATTCCTGAAAATGTTAGAGCACTACTGCAAGAAAACAGGCCTAGTGGTGCAGAAAAAAGTCCGCAAGAAACCGAAAGCCAAAAGTAAGTAACTCACTCATTAGTTTTTCTAGAGTGGTGTTCAAACTACGCCTTTCAAAGCTCCCTTTTGACGTCCAGCAAGGTTGGAGTAATGAATTAATGTTACAGTAATAATAATAATTATAATAATAAACATTAAAGTTTCTGAAAGGGGCCTCCACGTGTTGGACCTATGTCTACACGCAAGCCTTCCAAATGACCGGGGCAAATAACATCTTCGACTCCTGATCTACAAGGAGAGAAACATAATAATAATCTTCATTTGTAAGTAACATTACAAGAGCGTTTAAGGAGTGGCAGTGGCTTCTAATGTCATTTGTTTCCTGTGTGATATAAAGGAAAGACGCAGTTTCTTTTAGTTTAAAACTAGCTTACCGCCCGTAGCTCCGCCCGCGTGGTCTACACGTTTTTTCCCCATAAGAATGAAACATTTTCGTCAAGTATAAAGTAGCCTGTGTGATAACTCAATCTCCAACCATTAAACTATCTCCATACAAAAAAAACGGTCAATCCGTAACACCTTTTCGAAGTTAAAGGACAAACAAACAACAAACACACTTTCACGAGTCAATCTGCAGCACCTTTGTGAAGTGAAAGAAGGACAAACAAACAAACAAAAATACTTTTACGAATCAATCTGCAGCACCTTTGCGAAGGGAAAGAAAGACAAACAAACAACAAACACACTTTCACGAGTCAATCTGCAGCACCTTTGCAAAGTGAAAGAAGGACAAACAAACAAACAAAAACACTTTCACGACTCAATCTGCAGCACCTTTGCGAAGTGAAAGAAAGACAAACAAACAAACAAAAACACTTTCACGAGTCAATCTGCAACACCTTTGCGAAGTGAAAGAAGGACAAACAAGCAAACAAACACACTTTCACGAGTCAATCTGCAGCACCTTTGCGAAGTGAAAGAAGGACAAACAAACACACTTTCACGAGTCAATCTGCAGCACCTTTGCGAAATGAAAGAAGGACAAACAAACAAACAAAAACACTTTCACGAATCAATCTGCAGCACCTTTGCGAAGTGAAAGAAGGACAAACAAACAAACAAACACACTTTCACGAGTCAATCTGCAGCACCTTTGCGAAGTGAAAGAAGGACAAACAAACACACTTTCAAGACTCAATCTGCAGCACCTTTGCGAAGTGAAAGAAGGACAAACAAACAAACAAAAATACTTTCACGAATCAATCTGCAGCACCTTTGCGAAGTGAAAGAAGGACAAACAAACAAACAAAAACCCTTTCACGAATCAGTCTGCAGCACCTTTGCGAAGTGAAAGAAGGACAAACAAACACACTTTCAAGACTCAATCTGCAGCACCTTTGCGAAGTGAAAGAAGGACAAACAAACAAACAAAAACACTTTCACGCATCAATCTGCAGCACCTTTGCGAAATGAAACAAGGACAAACAAACAAACAAAAACACTTTCACTCATCAATCTGCAGCACCTTTGCGAAGTGAAAGAAGGACAAACAAACAAACAAAAACACTCACGAATCATAGAACAACGTATAGTTTTTTGATAAGAAAAAACATTAAACCCTTGATTCCTAGTCAGTAAATACAGATTAATATGGTGCAGAAAAAAAGTCCGCAAGAAGCCGAAAGCCGAAGAGCCTGAGTGACTCACTCATTAGTATAATTATATAACTACGTTTTCTGCGGACTCGTTACTTGTAATTTAAAGTGGCGTTCAAACTATTCCTTTCAAAGGGCCCTTTGACGCCCTTTTAACGTCCAGCGAGGTTGAAGTAATGAATTAATGTTTCAGTAACACTACAAGAGCGTTTTAGAAGCAGTTCGTTCTAACGACCCAATTTGCGGAGGAAATAGGGTTTCTTTTAGTTAATGTAGATAAATCTCGTTGATAAGTTATTAAAAATAAACCTTTTCGTTAGCAATTAGCTTATTGTTTGATTGATTGAATGATTACAATTTTATTGTCGTTGCGAACGATTTTGTTGGTGTTACCGCCATGATTGGATTTAGTGGTTTAGCTTTAACCAATATCCACTTAACCGCAAGGCCAAAATTAGGCTTACTCCGCCGCTTCCGCGTATCCAGTTGGCTTTAGATCGATATTCAACACGAGTTAATTTCTAAAGTATTTCTTAAGTAGGTACTTAAGATGTCATTATTTTCATAAGTTATTGAAAATTTATATTACATACTTAGAAGGTTATATACGAATTTATTCTCAAAGAGAAATGACTAATAAATAAGTAGTTTAAGTATAGTTCAGAAGTTTATTTTTAAAGTAGCATTTTTGCTTTGATAAATACCTAATATGGGGGAGGGGGGTGTTTTAACCTCTTTTGCCTAGTATTTTGCGGAACTCCATTGTTAAGTTAGGTAAAAACTACTTTGCATCAATCCGCAATCAGAACGTATGATGGTGTATACTTTTCTTCATGCAATAGCAATACCTCCCTCCCACCAACAAGTGTTTTGCACCAAAACAGAGCATCATCAGAATTATTGACTCTACGACGGTCACTCGCAAAGTCTTTCTGTCATGTCTTAACGATGTTAGGGAATGTCTTAATTTTTAGCATCGGGATAGTTGCGGAGCTGAACAGTGACATGGGCTATCGCCCGCTTTTTTGTGTGAGCTGTGGGCGGAAAGCTGATTGCCGAGCAAACTACACTCACCGGCACAAATTCTTGTCAATTATGAATTTTAAGAATAATAAATGCCTTTTTTCACTCGACGCTTATTGTTGTACTACCATGTTACCGTTACTTTACTACCAGAGCAGAAGGCAGCGGCCCGTGCCCCCCCTCCCCGCAGCGCTCCCCCTCCATGGGAAGAGGTCCGCGCGCAGCTGGCGGCGTTGCTCGACGCGCACGTCGAGCTCGCTGTCCCCTTCGACGCCGCCTCCGATGCGCCTGCGGAACAACAGAGGTACCTCCGCCAGTCCCGATCTACCCTTGAGTAATAAACTAGTGCCACTGGTCACAAATATGATTTACTAGCTGACCCAGACAGCTCAGAGTCCTGTCTTAGTTATGAATATTGAATTCGAATTTAAAAGAAAACAATTAATATCGCGCTGTTATTCTTCAATTTTCTGATTTTCCGCGCAATTTTCTTTAATTTTTTCTTTCTTAAGAACCTTCTCCTGAAAATAGCAAACATAACAAAAAAAATAGCGAAATCGGACCAGCCAATCACGCGTGAAGCCGTGACCAAGGGAAGGGATTCATTTCCTATTGGCCTGTAAATGTTAACGATAACGGCACCGCTCAGCCATAACCAACGCCGTCATATAGATTAAACAAGAAAACCTATTGGATTTACTCGTGCTCGGAAACTGCAAGACTTGATAGAGTAACGATTTACTTAATTATTAAATAATAAACGTCCATAATTCTTACAGTTACATCGACGTATCCTTATGTTTTCGTTAACTATTATAGCCTTCAGTTTGTGCAAAGTGACCCGTTTAGTTAGACTACCGATCTCCACATTCTGTTTGTCAAATATCTTTGAATTAATTCCGAATTATTTTTATCGAGCAAAAGCCAGTATTCAGATTTGGAGATATAGAAGTATTATAATATGTACTTCAAGTAACCCCGTACTCAAATGCTTGCAAAGGAATGCTTATATTTTTTCAAGTATCTGTTTTTGATCTTTAATCATTAATAATGTAACCTTTATAAATCGTACATATTATAATTTCTCGCTGTAGCAAATAAATTCTAAAAGAAAAATATATTTTTAACTTTACAATTTTTCGTCAATTTAAATGTATTATTTTCATCATTATTGGTTTAAACACAAAATAAACTTCACATTCAGGGAAGACTGCATGAAGAAAATACAGAGACTGATGCGAGAACACAAGTACGAAGATGCGATCGGTACTTTTAGAGCTGCTAGGTATGTATTTAATCATTTATTGCAATATTACTTTATCATCTTCAACTTTTTTAAATTCATATTATTATGATGATACATGAAGATTATGTAATAATCACCACAAGTTTGACATAATTAACGATAAAATAAAATTGAAACAATATAAAAATAAGTTAATTTACTTACATAATGTGACTTTGGACACCCTTTAAAACTCATGCTTCTGTATTTAGATTGTTGATGTTTTGACTATGACACAGAGCTTTTAGCGTATATTAGTTTAATAACGAAAGCAATATGTATTATCAGATTATGTCAAAATCAAACCTAACCCAGGTTTGACATAAGATGATAATACGAATTGTTTTCGTAGGGAAGTGTGGCCCGAAGAAGGGATATTTGGCGTTCCGGGTATGGAAGCTCACGAGGAGCTGGACATGTTGCATACTGTGTACATCGCGGACTTGGGAGTCGAACCTGGTGAGCATACTTTTATATAAAGTCAATTAGGGAATGAACGCTGGCAACGCATTCACATTTGCCACTTGCGAGTGTATTGTGTGTTAAAAAACCCTGTTTTGTATAACGTTCACTTAACGCTGCACAGTCATAGCTTCAAAGCATACCCTGTGTCGTGGGTACCATGGACGAATAGATCACGAAAATAACTAATCATTTCTATTTTATTTAAACACAAAACTGAATTGCATGTATCCATGGTACCCAAGACACAGGGAAGTCTAATGTGAGGCTATTAGTATCTTAAGAGCTGTGGGGCATTATTTCATAAGTTCTGATAAACAATTCTTATGTTAAAAGTACACGTCGACGTTTCAGAGATTTCCTCACTGTCCCATCCATGAAATGATCCTGTATAAAAAATAATTTACATAACCTACAACACCAAAAAAGATATCAAAGCATATATTTTCTCAAACCATGAACCGTAATATTTAATATCCCTTTTCAGAAAATATGGCCAATGAAACGGAAACGCAAGAAAATTCGGAATATGATGAAGAAGGTACAGTGACTTAATACAATTTATTTAGCTTAAGCAAAGGAAAATTACTACGTATTTCAGACGTACGTACGTTTTTATAAAAAAAATGTTCAGGATTAAGATTACGATAATAATTTATGAAAAAAACAGGTGGCTCGATTTTTATGCCGGCCAGTGTACATAATAACATAATTCGTTTTTATTTTTTTATTTTAATGATGAACATGTAGACGATTTGGGTTTTAAGTAGTCTCTTATAGCCCATGGACATCATCTACATAGTAACGTTTTTTCTTAGGAGGTAGATACTAGATTTTTTTATTTGAATAAAGGGGCTCGGGCTGTATCAGCCCAGGGTACTTCAACCTAGCTAGGTTACAGATCACCGTCCAACCTGATAGCCTTGATAAAGGCTATGATTTTATGGACGGTGATTTGTTTGGCTTCATCTGGCAGCAGCACGTGCCTCCCAAGATAAATGCTGCGCTTGTGGTTTAGCGCACCACAATTTAAAAGGAGGTGGCGTGGTGTCTCGCTCTCCTCCCCACAATATCTGCACGTGTCGGTTGGACTTAGTCCTAAAAGCGACATATGTCTTCCGAGCTTACAGTGTCCAGTAAGGACTCTGGTAACCGAGCGGATATTTGTTCTGTTGAGCTTTAATAGCTCTTCTAATAGATATTAGATAGCCGCCTCATTTAATTCTCACCGGTGACCTTTTTATTTTTTATTTTAACTTTATTATTTTTCAATATTTTATATCCTAGAAGACGAAGAGGAAGAAGAAAGAACAACAACAGTCATCGAAACTGATTTCGATTTCCAAGACTTCGTTCAGAGGTAATATACCCTTCTATATCTGGATATCGATTGGTCGTTATGGGTGCTGTAAAAATAAAACTCGTTAACTCGTAATACGATCACTCTTCACTTTAAATCGCCTTCTCGATTACTCAATATTTAAATTACTTCCTTATTACAGATAAGTCGATTTCTTTGACTGGTTATTATGCTTCGGCTACGTTTAATAGAAATTCGCTTCATGCCACTCTTAATTATTTACCACTCAACTGCATGTATAAAATAATACCTACTACGCGTGGATTTTAATGTTTTTATTAACACGCTTTTACTAACTTGACCTGTATATGTATGTAACGGAATCTTTTAACTTCATTTTCACTTACTTCTAGGAGTCTGATTAATTTGAAAATTTGCACAGGGGTCTAGGGCCGATGACAATGCAATAATATGAGAATAAAAATCCAACTAAAAAATTAAAAATAAATAATGTAGTTTAAAAAACTAAAAAACACGCTTTTGTGAAAATACGAACTAAAAAGTAAAAAAATAAGAAGAAAATGTATTTTACTGCAAAAAAGCGTAGGGTGGTTTTTAAGATACCTACTATTGACACCATGCACCCCACGCTTTTTTTGCAGTAAAATACATTTTCTTCTTATTTTTTTACTTTTTAGTTCGTATTTTCACAAAAGCGTGTTTTTTTAGTTTTTTAAACTACATTATTTATTTTAAACTGATAATGAATAACATAAATGGTGACTAACATTTTTTTCGAAGTCAAATATATGTTGTTTAGGGCCCGGCACACACATTCTATTCGAAATGTCGATTCGGAATTCCGTAAATACATCACACACATACGTTTATTTCCGTTCGGAATAACAAAGCTAAGTTGAAAAGTGCAATTACCGAGTTATTCAAACATGGATGATGATTTTAATTGCGATTTAACCAAAGAATGTAAATGAGTCAATCCATACTATACATACTAATATGTTTTATAAATTCAAAAGTAACTCTCTGTCTGTTAGTAACGCTTTCCCCCTTAAACTACTGAACCAATTTTAATGAAATTTGAAACACAGAGTGGACCTTGGGAAAGGACATAGGATGGTTATCCTATGAGAATCTATAAAACGACTAGTTATACATAAAATTACAAGATATTTTTTTCCGTGCGGGATTTCGATCTTCACTCAAGGCCTGATCGGAATTCCGAATCGGAAAAAATTTAAAATATAAATAATAAACACATACTTGGTATGTGGTAGGTCCATACAACTTTGTGAATTTAATGCCGTCAAAATCTCGAATCGATATGTCGAATCGGAATTCCGAACGTATGCGACGGCCCTAACGCCTTCAAAAATTCCGAAAACGTACGAACCGAACGTTCCCACTGAGGCGCGAGAGTTTCGTACAAATTATTAAATAATACTATGTTTTGAAATTATGTTTTGAAATTAAATATGTTTTGAATTATCCACATCAAACTTTTTTTATGTGATGGCTCACTTGAAATATAACATACCTATATTCAGTTCAAAATTTTGACCCCCTTCGGTTTTGGATTCCAACACTTCAAAGGTACCCTTGAATAACTGGATATCGATTGGTTGACGGGGCCGTAAAAATAAAACTCGTTAACTGGCAATGCAGGGCGCGATGTACGATCACAATCTATTTTTAAAACGCCTTCTCGATGACTAAATTTTTAAACTTTATAAATTTACAGCCGTCGAAATCCCGAATCGAAATTCCGAACGTATGCGACGGGCCTTAATGCCTTCACAAATTCCGAAAACGTACGAACCGGACGAGAGTTTCGTACAAATTATTAAATAAAATATGTTTTGAATTATCCACATCAAACTCTTTTTATGTGATGGCTCACTTGAAATACAACATACCTATATTCAGTTCAAAATTTTGACCCCCTTCGGTTTTGGATTCCAACACTTCAAAGGTACCCTTCAATAACTGGATATCGATTGGTCGACGGGGCCGTAAAAATAAAACTCGTTAACTAGCAATGCAGGGCGCGATATACGATCACAATCTATTTTAAATCGCTTTCTCGATGATACCATTTTTTAAATTACTCATTTATTGCAGACAAGAGGATTACTGATTTTTAATGTTTGGGCTGTGCTTTACAGAGTTACATACGATTCATAATTTTTTAAATTAAAAATATCTTAAAAATGAACGTGGTTAATATCATTAGTGAAATCGATTTACTTCCCGTTGAATAGCATAATAGATTAATACCTATAGACAAAAACTACTTTTATTTACACAAGCATAGGTGTTTATCATAATTGTTGATCGTATACACATCCTGTTCTCCATATTTATTTACCTTACTTATATATGTTTAAATTACAATATCAGTATGTTACTTAGTTATGTTACTCAATACACAGGTATTGACTGCTGACATCCATTAATTTTAAAATGAAAAAATATATTTAACACTTAGTTACTCTATAGTAATTTTTAATATTATGTGTATTAGGTATTCAAAGTAACGGAAACTAGGTTTCTGTGTGGGCTATGTTTTTTCCTGTAAGAATCAGTCCTAGCATCAGCCTAGTCCTTGTAGCTTCGGGATTAAGAATAGAGCTACGGTATCCCCTCCCTGATCGTAAGAGGCGACTAAAAGGGGGCTTCCGGGGTTGTGGACGGCGAAAGTGGGAGCTCAATCCGGCCAGCCAGCGCCCCAAGAGGGCGGCGGTGTGTGCATGGCCGCGTGCCGCCGTAAGCATCGTAAGGTGCAAGAGAGCACATCTGTTCTCCCGAAGATGGGCCGGTGCGTTCCACTGGAGATCCCAGAGCCCTCCCCAAGCGCAGAGGCAGCCACTGAGGGGGTTTTAGGCTGCAACCCTTTTTACGTCCCGCGGCTGGGCTCGGGTCTCTCTCCATTATTGGGGAGGCCTGGAGCTTACTCCACCACGCTGCTTCAATGCGCGTTGGTGGAGATGCGGGTTTGTGGCCAACCCGCTGTCGGATGTTATCAAACCGCCCATAAGGCCTCCGACAAGGTTTAACGACTGTTATCTATCGACAACAACCGGGACCGACGGCTTAACGTGCCCTCCGAAGCACGGAAACGCGCATGAATTTTTTTGCCACTAGCAGTCACCCATCTCACACCCGACCGCACCCATTTAGCTTAGTCGCATAGATTGCTTGCGTTCTACACTAACCACCGGGCCATGCGCGCTTCGGGGTTTTAGTGCTGTAAAAATCCCACAAAAAAAGCTAGTAAAGTAGCTTATGTCACACTCCAGCCCACCAACTATCTCCGTACAAGAAATCAGGTCAATCCGTTACATCGTTATCGTTACGATACGCAGTAAGGACAAATAAATCAACACAGTTTCACATTTATTATATTCGTATGGATTTTATCACCCTTAAGGCCTCTTTCACCATTTCCAAGTAAAGTAAAGTGTTGATTAGTTAAGTAAGTAAACTTAATTGCCAAGTAAAACCTATGAGTACGGGTCTGTTTATCATATGAATTAGTGCTACTCAAACATCGTGAAATTGAAATTGAAGTTACGGGTGACTTTAACCGACAATTAGCGTACTTGTCACTTACTTGAAGGTGGTGAAAGAGGCCTTAATATAACACTCACAGTTTATAATACTCGTATGTTTTGTCATCGTATCATAAAATAACATAAAATAATTAAATCAAATAATATTAACTTTTACCGCGTACTATTCTCACCATTATATTGATATATCTCTCTATCTTGCTTCTTCTCTCTCACACACACATACAGACACATTTTTGTAACATTTTAATAATCCTTTAAATTTAAGAAAATGTTTGTAAGTGTAAGTGCTAGCTACCTATCTCACATGTAATGTTACTGATGTAAATTGTATATCTTTCCGCGGGAGGGCACTAGTGACATGTAACACAGGTTTTTATTAACCCATATCAGGCACCAGGTTCTCACAAAGTAAGGTTGTGAATTTTACATTTATATATGTTAAATTTGTACCATTGTACCATCTTTGTGAGTAACAACAAATAAATTATTATTATTTATTCTTTATCGTTTCTTACGTATTTTCTGATAACAAAATACATCAACAAATAAAGCATACCCATCCAGGTTCTGTCACCCGCGAGTGGTGAGCGCGTGCGTGTATCTGCTGGAGCGCTGCGAACAGAACCCGCCTCACACGAACCACTGCATACTGAAGATGTTGCATCGCATCGCGTGGGACTGCCGACGACCTTCCATGATGTTCCAGGCCTCGCTGTTCCTCACCTTCCAGAAGGTTCTCGCCAACCCTCTGCCGCAGTTGAAGGTATTATCCAGCTTTATTACAAACAAGTAGATGTGGAACGTATATATAACCAGTTTTGCTGAATACGAGTTGATCATTTTTGATTGCTCCTCGTTTTTTCGACTCACAAAACCCCCATTAATATTCTTGTGCTGAGAACAATAATTGTCCTCTCGAAATTGAGAGAAATTTAGGCCATAGTTATTATTATACCTAAACAAATAAATCATAACTATGAAACAGAGATAAATAATGAAATCGCTAAAATTATTAACTGGCTTGAATGCAATAATCTATCAGTAAATCTAATTAAAACTAAGTATATTCAATTTTATAACAAAAATGGTAATCCCTTAAATTTATCAATTAATTATGACAATTATCCCATTCAAGAAACCCATACAGCTAAATTTCTTGGCATTGAAATCGACTCAAATTTAAATTGGAAAAATCATGTAGAAATAGTATGCCAAAGACTAAATAAATTCATATACGCATTACACCATCTTTCAAAAGTAGCAAATCAAAAAACAGCATTGATTGCTTATCACGGATACGTATGTTCCGTCCTAAGATACGGATTACTTTTATGGGGGAACTCAACTGACTTAAATAGAGCATTTATTATACAAAAGAGATGTGTTAGGGCCATTTACGGTGCGGGACCTATGGAATCCTGTAAGCCAATATTTAAAAAACTAAATCTCCTGCCATTGCCATCAATGTACATCTACGAAAGTCTGATATTTGTCAAAAATAATCAAAATCAATTTGATACCAAAGATGATACATTCTCCACACGGCATCGGGGTCAATTGCATAGACCATTGTCTTATACGGCATGCTATTCGAGAAACAGCTTTGTGATGTGCATCAAACTTTATAATTTGCTGCCATCTCGGTTAAAAAATCTAACAATAAATCGGTTCAAGGGTTTTACTTTTAAATTATTGATTAAAAACTGTTTTTACTCCACAAATGAATTTATAGAATATTGTCATGCTGGACACCTCAAACGCTTGGCTAATGAATTATAAATTTTTATTCAACTATTCAATAATGCAAATATTATCATTATTATTAGTATCTAATATTATTTGTTAAATATTGAAACTATTTACTTTAATGCACTGGGAAAATTGTCTTATTAAAAATGCACTGGTTCAGGACACTTAGTTTATTGTTATAACTTCACAGTTTATAATACACACGGAGCACCACAAAACACGTCTAGTATCTTTAAAGACCGGGAACGAAGAGAGCGAGTCAGAGAATGAAATAGCATATATCTATGTATTTATTAGAATAATAAACATTCTCGCCCCTTTTTAAAGTGCAAAGCTTACTATCTAAGTTTATACAAAAATAATGTTGACTTTAAGAGTCCTGCTTTTTATTTAATTAGTTAGAACCTATATCCCAATAGCTAATCTAATAGGTAAGTATATAAACAGCAAAGTTGAGTATGTATTAAGTACATAGCTCCACTAATTAAACAAGTAATTACGACTACCTAGGTAAATGAATGTGTTAAGAAGTAAAGTTAAGGTAAGTAGCTGGTTTTACATAATAGGACTATAGATAGATAGTTAATATAGTTGACTTTATACAATAGCTAAGCAAAATACATCAATAAACAAAATAATTAAAGGTAGATAAGTATTTATGTCATATCATCAGACTTATTTGGTAATAAAATTAACTTATGTATAGGTCTAGTATAGTTACCTTTAGAAGTACGAACCAGTACTGACCTGATTAGGCCATCAGTTTTGTTTAAATTCATAGAGATAACTCTGCCTAGGGGCCAAAAAGTAGGAGGAGTAGCCTCATCTTTTATTAGAACTAAATCTCCAATATTTAAGTTTTTTTGAATTCCTAGCCATTTATTTCTGGTTTGTAGTTCCGACAGGTAGCTAAAATAGAATTGTTTCCAAAATCTTTGTTTGATTTGAATTATTCTTTTGTAAACATTCAATCTAGATTCATTAATATCTAGCTGGTTAGGTTCTGGTAAGTCAGTCAGTGCTGTCCCTATAATAAAATGAGAAGGAGTTAAACATGTTAAATCATTAGGTAAATCAGTAATAGGATATAAGGGCCTAGAGTTGAGAATCCCTTCAATCTGAACTAAGACAGTATAAAGTAACTCATATGTTAACTTAATATTAAATAAATATCTCTTAAGCAGTGATTTAACTGATTTTATACCAGCCTCATATATGCCACCCATATGGCTTGCTAATGGAATAGAAAACTTGAACTCAATGTAGTTTGAGGCACAAAAATCATTTATTTCACTGTAACATTTTTCATTAAGGAACATCTTATATAAATCATGAAGCTCAGATTTTGCACCCTTAAAATTAGTTGCATTATCAGTATATAAACAAGTAGGTATACCACGTCTTGAGATAAATCTCTTGAGAGCACAAATAAAAGCCTGAGTAGAGAGGTCAGTGACCAGCTCTAAATGAAGTGCACGAGTAGCTAAACACACAAATAAACATATGTAACCTTTAGAGTACCTACAGTTTCTAGTCATAGAACTTCTAATGGCTATGGCGCCACTGAAATCTATCCCTACATGGGTAAATGCTCGAGTCAATGTGACTCGGGGTGCTGGTAGGCTAGACATTTGTTGTCCACAGACCGTTCCTTGATACCTAATACATCTGGTACAAGAATGAATACATTTTTTAACTTCACGCCTACCATGTATAGGCCAGTAGGTAAGTCTTATATTGTATAATGTATTTTGAATACCAGAATGTAGTAGTTTGTAATGATAGTGACGAATGATAAGAGCAGTTATGTGATCTTTGCTTGGTAGTATGATAGGGTGTGCTTGATTGTATGGAATGTCTGAGTGATGTATGCGACCTCCAACACGTAGGATTTTATTTTGATCTAGGAATGGGTTTAATTTTTTGAGAGGGCTAGAAGTGAATGTGAATAATTTGTGTGTGTTTGTAGGAGATTGTATGTTAGTGTTTGGTTGAATGTTAGATAATTCTAGAATTTCTTTAGCATATGTGTTATATTGTGTAGTTTGTATGATGAAGTCATGAGAGTATTTTAGTTCTGTTACACTAAGGTAAGAAGTAACTCTGTTGTTTTTGTTTTTCAAGTTATGTAAGAATCTAAACAAGTAAGCCATTGTTCTTGTCAAGTTAGTAAAGCTTGAATGTTTGCAAAAATATTCATAGAAAAAGGAATAATTAATACCTACAGAGGAGCAGATATTAACCACTTTTAAGTCAGGTAAGTAATTGTTTGTGTCAGGTAAGTAATTGGTATCCTGTTGTATGTCTGTCTTTGTAGTAGTTGAAGTAATGGGCCAATGTTTTAGGTCTTGTCTTATCCACTGAGGGCCTTGCCACCATAGTGAACAAGTAGGTAGAATATTAGGCATAACTCCACGTGTGATCAAGTCAGCTGGGTTTTGTTTAGTATTAACATAGTACCAATCCTCACTTCTAGTAGTGTCGACGATTAGCATGAGACGGTGTGTGACATATGTATCATGTTTATTTTTGTAGGGTGATTTGATCCAACTTAGTACAATAGATGAGTCAGTAAATAAATAGACATTATTAATATTTATTTTATTTTTCGTGGCATCCTGGAATCTATTTACTAGTTTAGATAGGAGAAGAGCTCCACAGAGTTCTAATCTGGGAATAGATTGTTGTTTTTTAATAGGAGAAACTTTAGATTTAGCAGTCACAAGAGTACAAGTGGGTTTACTATTAGGATATGTCGCTCTTAGGTATAAGCAAGCACCATAGGTTTTGTGAGAGGCATCACTGAAACCTAGTAAAATAATATGTGTAGGTATGTCAGAGAAATAGTACCTAGGGATATTTATCGATTTCAAATCATGAAAATGAGAAATAAACTTGTTCCAAGTTTCTTGTAAATCAGAGGGAATAAGAGAATCCCAATCAGTGTTTTGCTTCCAAATATCTTGCATGAGTATCTTAGCCAAGATAGTAGAGGGTGCTAGAATACCTAAAGGGTCAAATATTTGGGCAATTTTAGATAAAATTCCTCTTTTGGTACAAGGGAAATTTTCTTCAAAATTAGGAATAGAAATAGTCAACGTATCCTGTGTAGGTAGCCACTACAAACCTAGGGTTTTTACTGATTCATTTAGAGCAAAACTGTATGAATTATTTTCAGTTTCTAGTGTAGGATTTTGTGTAGTTGAATCTAAACTCAATATGTGTGAGTAAATGTGGGGGTGATTGGCTGACCACTTATGTAGTTGGAAACCTGCTCTACTTAGCAAGTCAGTCAGTTCAGAACATAATTGAATACATTCCTGTAAGGATTGTGCTCCACATAGATAGTCATCCATATAGGAACTGGACTTTATACAGTCAGCTGCTCGAGGGTGAGTGACCATATGTTTGTCAGCTAAGTCTAGCATTGTGCGACAAGCAAGGTAGGGTGCACTTTTAGTGCCATAAGTGACAGTATCCAACTCTAAACACTGTAGTGTGTCAGACTTAGAGTCTCTCCATAGGACTCTTTGGAGGGAGGTATGTTGCGGGTTGATCCAAATATTTCTAAACATTTTAATAATGTCACAAGAAAAGGAATATTTATAAAGTCTGAATCTGAGTATGATATCAAAAATATCATTTATAGTAAACCATTCTTTGAGGTTGCCGCTCCGAACCTCTCGGGGCCGTCTTCCCGCTCGTTTTTGTGTATAAACCGTTACCACCGCAACCTCTCGCTCGCACACAGACGCGCTCGCGATAGTTAGGATGCTCTCGCGGCCGTCTTCCCGCGCTTTTATGAATAAAGCGTTGCCACCGCAACCTCTCGCTCACACCAGTCAGTACGCGTCAGTACGCGTTCGCTATTTCTGAATACGCCGCAACCTCTCGCTCGCACACAGACGCGCTCGCTATAGTTCAGGATGCGGCCGTCAGAGAGTCTTCCCTGCACTGGCGGCGAATACGCACGTTGCGCGCGCGACTAACCCACGACTAACCCAAGTAATAGTAAACCGGTGAACTTTGTTGTGTCATGTGTTTGTGTTAATAAACTTGTGAACTTTGTTATAATAAATTCCTAAGAGATCCTTCTCGTGTTTTTATATGAGGCCCACACCTCATATATGGCGCCCTAACGTTTAGAGGGTTATCTACATATCGCGCGTCGGTTATAAGTTTAAAAAAGTGCTGCGTGGCAACACAGGCACTAACCTAACTATAACTGTTAAAAGTGCCACAGTGTAAGCGAACGTTACGTGAACGTTTTGTGACTCATAATCTCATAAATAATTACAATAATGGAAACGCGTCGTAAAGCTGCTCGTCAAGACGAGAACGCCATCGTTAACCACGCCAGCCGCCATGTTGGCGCCGCGTGCTTGGAAGCGTTTCCCTCTGCCGCCTCGACAACAGCCCACCAAGACGTCAGTATTCCTACCACACCCGCTCCTGAGGATGATGATCCGACACAGCAGCGCCTTCGCGGCTTGCCGGAATTTGGCTCAGCGCCCCCGTCTGCATCCACAAACAGGACCCCAGAGGTAATATTTACACAAGAAAATGTTACAGCGCTTATCACCGCAATTCAAAAAAGTCAAACAGACGCATTTAAGGAAATTGTTGAGACATTAATGCATTCAGCTGCCACGACCAGCGAGACGCAGACTTTAGCACGCTGCAAGGCCACCTTCAGCGGCTCGAAGGCGGAGTCTGTGGCCGCATTTATTGATAGCGTCGACAGCTATATAGACTGCTGCAAAGTCTCTGACAAAAATGTAGTAAGAGGCCTATCAATGTTACTGACAAAAGACGCCGCAATCTGGTGGCAAGGTATAAAAAGGCAGGTGACAACTTGGGCTGACGCTAAGGAAAATTTAATAAGCGCATTCGGCGATCGACGTCCGCCCCACAGAATATACCTAGATATATTTAATAGTCCACACGGAGTAGAGAACACCGACTTATTTATTTCGAAAATTCGAGCATTATTTGCAAAACTACCACATGGAGATTTGTCAGATAATGCTAAGATGGACATAACGTACGCATTATTGAACAAAAGAATAAAATCCAAACTGCGACGCGACGAATTCTCGACATTCACCGAGCTCCTCCAAAAAGCCCGCGAAATCGAAGATTCCGCGGAGGAAGTGAAGTTGGCGTCAAACAACCACGTTTTATGCGGACCGTCAACAAAAGCGTCACCCGCCACGCCTTCACGCGGCTTGTCCACTGCGTTTCGCGCTGCACGCGCGCCCTCTACGGGGCATTACAGCAACACACGTGCCACGCCCAGCGAGACGCGACGCGTGAACGCCGATTCCGATGCTCGCGCGTTGCCCGCTTCGTGTCCAGAGATGCCGCTGCCAGTCCCGACGTCGGTGACGCCAGCCACTGCCACCAACATCGAGCACGGAAAAAAGTATAGACCTCAGTGCTCGTACTGCAAGCGCTATAATCACACTAAGGAACAGTGTCGTAAGTTGGCGAATCGGGGTGAGTCTACATTTTCTAACATTTCCGCGGAAGTGCGCGACAGTGACGAATCGGGAAATGAGTGCTTTTACAGTGTCGAAGTTCCACCTAATTGTGCAGTGTCGTGTAACGCTAATAAGTCGCATCTATTAACAGTAAGTCCAATAAGTTCTAATGCCGATTTTGAATGTAATTTTAAACAAAAAAATGTTTTTTCTCATATAATGAACAATATAAAGTGTAATAATTATAGTATAGAAGCCAGTTGTTCTGATAAATCATTTGTTAATGTTAATTATAGCGCAGCAGCAAGGTGTCCTGAAAGTTTACTAGAAAATGTTAATTGTAGTCTAGGACCTAGTTGTACGGGAAAATTATGTAGCGATGTGTGTATATGTCAAAGCTTATTTTATGATAATACTACTAACGAAAATTGTAACATAAAAATTAGTAATTCTTTGAATTTACTAACAGATGATAGGATTGCTAAGAATGTTAAGGTTAATGAAATTTGTAACTGCGTGTGTAGTGGACATTTTTTAACGAGTGGGAACGGTCGGGAGAGGCCCGTTGCATACCGCGAAGTGCGTCCGATTTTAAAAATCGAAATTTTAGGTGTCAAGGGTACAGCTCTGGTGGATACTGCCGCGAAGCATTGTGTTGCGGGACACACTCTGTATGTTCTCCTCCTACAAAAAGGTAATCCTCTCGTTTCTTCGACACGTAAGGTCAAGCTTGCTGATGGTCATGTACGAGAGATGGAAGTTTTAACCACTACTTTGACGGTAAGTTTGGACCACAGGAAGATCACATTACCATTTCTGATTTTTCCCGATTCCGGTAAGAATGAAACTCTTCTGGGTATTGATTTTATTACAGCTGCAGGAGTTGTTATAGACTTTTATAATGAAATCTGGTATTTTGGTAATAACAATAATACTAAACATAAACTACTTTTTGAACCTATGACGCGTCAAATAAGCTGCTCCTCCACGAATATTCTGCGTGATGACGAAGGTGCACACCTTATTCCAGCTGAGCGTAAAGCTCTCGCTGACGTCATCATCAGACATGCGAATATCTTTGAAGCAGGGGGAGGTACTACTCCATACGCCGAGCACTGTATAGACACAGGTAATCATCCACCAGTAGCAGTGCCGCCGTATCGTCTCACTCCAGCCAAAAAAGAGCTGATGAGGCAGGAGATACAAAAGATGCTAGATGATGACGTCATCGAAGAATGTGAGTCAGCTTGGTGTTCTCCGGCACTGATGGTGCCGAAGCCCGATGGGAAAATTCGGTTCTGCGTTGACTATAGGCGGCTCAACGCAGTCACCAAGACTGATAATTATCCGATGCCACGAATCGATGAATTACTTCAAGCGACGAAGAAAAACTGCTACCTAAGCACACTGGACCTTCGGTCTTCATATTGGCAAGTGGCCGTTAGGGAGTGTGACAAAGACAAGACAGCTTTCATATGCCCTCTTGGCACATTCCGCTTCAAAAAAATGCCTTTCGGACTTAAAAATGCTCCGGCCACCTTCCAGCGTTTAATAGATCGGCTTCGATCCTGTGCAGCTCTTAAAGAGGTAACTATACTAGCCTATTTGGACGATATTTTAGTAATATCAGAGGGACTGCAAAAACACCTAGATGACCTGGAACTAGTGCTCAGACGCCTGGAAGAATTTAACTTAAACGTAAACCGTGATAAATGCGCTTTCGCGAGAGAAAGTGTCCGATACCTTGGTCATGTCATAACCCAGGAAGGTATAGCAACTGACCCTCAAAAGGTAAGCGCAGTTCTGGATATGAACGAACCTGCCAACTTAAAACACTTGCGAACTTTCCTTCAAACTTGTTCGTGGTTCAGGAAATTTATACCAAATTTCTCTAAAGTTGCTGAACCACTGACACGGTTAACTAGAAAGAAACAAATCTGGACCTGGGGACCAGAGCAGTCCCAGGCGTTCAATGAGCTAAAACGGCTACTCACTTCTGCACCAATACTGGTTCAGCCTGATTTCAGTCAACCCTTCGTACTGCGTACTGATGCGAGTAATTATGCAGTGGGCGCAGTTCTGCTTCAAGGGGAAGGTAATCAGGAAAGACCGATCGAATATGCCAGCCGTCTTCTAAACGACGCAGAGCGCAACTACTCAACTACAGAAAGGGAAGCGCTTGCTGTAGTTTGGGCGGTAGAGCGTTTTCGTTCATATCTCGATGGTCAACCAGTTATCATTGGAAGTGATCACCAACCGCTGCGTTGGCTGCTCTCATTGAAATCACCAACAGGTAGATTGGTTCGTTGGGCCCTAAAGCTTCAATCTTTCGACATCAAGTTCGAGTATACTCCGGGAAAAGCAAATGTTGTCGCAGATACGCTCAGCAGGCCAATTTGTTCCAGTGAGACTTATAATAGCTGCGGTGTTTGCTCCATTATTTGTGATGTGCCAACAAAATCTCCTGGTCAAATCAGACAAGAGCAACTTGTTGATCCCGAGTTAACTAAAATAATTAAGGAACTCGAAGATGCCGACGAGGTTGCATCAAGAAGATGGTCGGAACGTGGGTACGTCATGAATCAGGGTGTCTTATATCGTTACAATCCCGACTCAGATAATGAGTCACCCCAGTTGGTCATTCCTGCGAACCAAGTGGTAAATGTTCTCAAAGAACTACACGATTCTCCTTTAGCGGGCCACCCTGGTATCGACCGCACCTATCATAAGGTAGCTCAATTATATTACTTCACAGGAATGCGAAGAATAATATCCAACTACGTAGCAGCGTGTATCCACTGCCAACGCTACAAGGCATCGAACACTAAACCACTAGGTCTCCTGCAAACGCCGGTCATGAGCCAACGGAACGAAGTGCTCGCTATAGACCTTTTCGGCCCCTTACCAGAAGGAGACCAGGGGGAGCGTTGGGTGTTCCTTATTGAAGACACATCTACAAGGTGGGTAGAATTATTTGCCCTCCAAGAAGCCACTGCTGAAGCGTGCGCCCGTGTCTTAATAGAAGAACATTTCCTACGATTTGGCTTACCGCGTCGAATAATTTCCGACAACGGGGTCCAATTCGTCTCTGCAGTCATGCGTCAGTGCATGTCAGTCTTGGGAGTGAAGCAAAACTTTGTGCCTCTTTACCACCCTCAAGCAAATCCCGCAGAACGCAAAAATAGAGACTTGAAAGCCATGTTAGCATATCTTGTGGAAGAAGATCACACTTCTTGGCCAAAGAAGCTGTCGATGGTTAGATTTGCTCTGAACAGCTCCAAATGCCGAACTACAGGTATGTCTCCAGCATATTTGACATTTGCCCGAGAAATGAGATCTCCCACAGAAGTAACGCATGATCTTCGAGGTATACTAGACAAAGACAATTTCGTCCCACAAATAACTCCGTACCTTAGGAAGTTTGTCCATTCACTTTCAGCTATCCGTGAACGAGTAGAAGTACAACAGGACCGATCAAAACAATATGCAGATCAATTTCGTCAACCTTCAGAGACTTTCCAAGTAGGTGATTTAGTACTACTTAAGTCCCACGTGCTAAGCAGCGTCCCGAAGAATGTGACAGCGAAGTTTGGACCGAAACGTGACGGACCATACCAAATTTCAGGTAAGGCCAGCCCAACTACTTACATCCTATCACCGGTGAGTCAGCCCAGTGAAGTCCTTGGCAAGTATCACATCCAGGATCTCACTGCGTACAAAAGAACGGATGATCGGTCACCTCCACAACCCGTAATTCCTAAAAGGAAACGAGGACGTCCAGTGACCAGGAAGGAAGACCTAGTCCAGGAGCGAGGACGTTCACCTGGACTAGAGGGGGAGGATATAGTAAACCATTCTTTGAGGTTGCCGCTCCGAACCTCTCGGGGCCGTCTTCCCGCTCGTTTTTGTGTATAAACCGTTACCACCGCAACCTCTCGCTCGCACACAGACGCGCTCGCGATAGTTAGGATGCTCTCGCGGCCGTCTTCCCGCGCTTTTATGAATAAAGCGTTGCCACCGCAACCTCTCGCTCACACCAGTCAGTACGCGTCAGTACGCGTTCGCTATTTCTGAATACGCCGCAACCTCTCGCTCGCACACAGACGCGCTCGCTATAGTTCAGGATGCGGCCGTCAGAGAGTCTTCCCTGCACTGGCGGCGAATACGCACGTTGCGCGCGCGACTAACCCACGACTAACCCAAGTAATAGTAAACCGGTGAACTTTGTTGTGTCATGTGTTTGTGTTAATAAACTTGTGAACTTTGTTATAATAAATTCCTAAGAGATCCTTCTCGTGTTTTTATATGAGGCCCACACCTCATACATTATAAATATTAGGACCTTCATAGAGTATGTCATTCAGAGATAAACCACTGGAAGTTTTAGCACTTGCATTGAAGACAGTACGCAATTTAGTTGATGCACTATCAGGTCTTATCACAGGTAAATGAGGCATGTAGTAAGCATGTGGGTCAGTCGGAGAGAAGTTATTTACATAGTGTGCATGACCGAGGTCAATGAACTCATTGATGAAAGACCTATATTGAGTGTAAAGGTCAGTATCCTTTGTCAGTCTTGATTCTAATTTTAGTAGGCAATTATAGGCAGTATTAAATGAATTTCCTAAACTGTCAAGTTTGTCTTTCTGTATAGGTAAGTTTACAACATATTTACCGGTGTCATCTTGAGTAGTGGTAGAAGTAAACAAGTCTTCACAGTATTTGTCATCGGGGGATAGCAACTTGTGTGTAGGTAGTATTTCCTCTTGGTTCCAAAAAGACTGTAGTATGTCATCAGAGGAAGTATGAGACAGGTGCATGCTAACATGTGTGTTATTGTTAGAAGTGTGTTCATGAGTGTCAGGGATGAAAGAGCCTGATACAACCCACCCAAAGGTAGTTTCAATTAAGAAGGGTAAACTTGAGCCAAGTTTTAAACGACCTGTCTGTAAAATGGAATAGAAAAGTTCAGCCCCAATTAATAAATCAATTGAGCTAGGTATGAAAAATGTAGGGTCAGCTAGTGAGTTTGCTTGTTGTGTAGGTATGTGCCACGTGTGAGTAGGTATGTAGTTATGTGGTAAGGGAACAGCAATGTTGTCCATAACAATGAATGTGAGATCGGCTGAGTAGTTGTTGTACCAAGATGAAATGTTAGTATGAACACTTACTTGAGAATGTTTTAAAGTATTACCAATACCAGATATATTATTAAGATCTTGCTTGAGTTCCAGCTGTAGTAAGGAAGCCAGTCTGTGGGTAACAATGTTGACCTCGCTGCCCGCATCCAGAAGAGCTCGAGCGTTCACCCACTTTCCTGATGCAGATTGTATTCTGACGATAGCTGTGGATAATAATATTTGTTGCTTGTTAGCACTAGACACTAGTACAGTAGAAGGTGAGGTTTGGGATGCATGTTGCAAAGTAGTATCAGGTGCATGTGGTTGCAATAGAGGGGTAGGTGCATGTGGTTGCTTTAGAGTGGTATTTTCAATGGGTGTACCCATAGCCGAAGCGTAATTTGTAGTGTGTAGTTGTGGGTCAGCAATGTCATTTAGCGTGGTGGGTGGTGTAGGTAATAAATTGATAGAAGCAAAGCTAACCTGTTGCTTAGGTTTATCCATATGTATACTTGTGTGATGTCTGCCATTACATGTTAGGCATTTATATTTAGAGCACTTGTGGCTGGCTTGATAAGGCTGTAAGCAATTGTAACATAAAGATTTAGATTTAATTAAGTTCACACGGTCATTAACAGATAGCTCAAGATAGCTTGGACACTTATGCAATGAGTGTTTGCCTTGACATAATATACAAGATGCAATTGGTTCGGTAGAAGTGACATGGGAAGACTTTACATTTGGTTTATCACTTGTTTTATCCGCATTAAGCATTTCAAAGGCAGTTCTACGTGCATTGAGGAATTCGAGCAACTCACACATAGTGGCAATAGTATTTTCCTTTCTGTTTAGCTCCCATGCAGCTCTTAAGGAGTTGTCCAATTTTTGCGAGATAATGAACACTAATAGAACATCCCAGCTGTCAACAGGT
This sequence comes from Pyrgus malvae, assembly GCA_911387765.1. NCBI lineage: Eukaryota > Metazoa > Arthropoda > Insecta > Lepidoptera > Hesperiidae > Pyrgus > Pyrgus malvae. The sequence goes on along the minus strand of OU426950.1, from coordinate 25,522,779 downwards.
AGGTTGATAGCCTTTAGTGAATCTAGACTTTGTTGCAAAGTGACTAAAAAGTCTTTCAAATTGTACCTGGTAATAGTTACAAAATTAGTTACAGCTTTCAAATGAAAGTTTACAATAATGGTTTTGTTCTCATATCTTTTAGTAAGGATTTCCAAAGCTTTCACATAATTTTCCTCAGTGATGAGTAATGAAGAAATGAGCCCCGCTGCTTCTCCAGTTAGGGCCGACTTTAGGTACTGTAGTTTACTGACAACGGGTAGATCAGTGCCGTCCACAGAAGCCATAAAAATGTTTTTAAACGCAGGCCATTGTCGAATGTCCCCATCGTATCTAGGGAGTTCCAATTGTGGTAATTTCACTCTAGGTTTCCTTGAAGTGCAGGTATCGTTACACATTGTCGTGCACAACGGATCGTGTCCGAATGACGATCGTAATGTAGTCGCAGGCGCTAGTAAAGCATCAATTTGCGCTTGGGTAGAAAAGTATTTTTCTTCGAAAACAGTACGTTCTTGTTCATGAGCCTCAGCTCGTTCTGGATCAGCGTCCAACAGTTCGATCGCGGTTTGCATGCGGTTTGTAAGTCCTCAAATTTGCAGACGATTTTTTCCATCTCCGCTTGCCGCGCCTTTAGCTCATGGGCGTTGTTTACTTGGGGATTGTAGCATTGCACGAAGTTGAATAGGCGTGTTAGTTTTCCCTTCACTGTGCTTCTTTGCGTCTTCAGAGCATCCAAAGACGCTGCCTGTTCCTCCACCGGCGTAGGCATCGTGGCACGTGTGGAGCTTCGCTTCGAAGTAACGATGATATATATTCGTGGATTTCACTATCCAAATATCTTTATTAGATTTGCTGTGTGCAGCTTAGCGATTTTGGTGTGTACACCGAGATTAATTAGGATTTATTTTTTTGAGCGTAGAAAAGAGGCAGTGTTCCGCCATGTTACACAAGAGAAAAAAGGAAGAATCCTAAGAATGAGTGGTTTTGAAGTTGAACGAACGTCTTATGTATGACGTATAAATGACGTAAGCGTTCGATGTCGAATATGTCGATAAAACAGTATGGTATGGAACAGTTGCACACTGTTGTCGTTAGATGGCGTATGCGCCGCGAAGTAGGTAGTTAATGTTACAAATTGGCGTGTGCGCCGAGAAATATGTATACCAGTAGGATGGCAGAAAAGTATGATAGGTAGGTTGGCGTATGCGCCGTGGTTGTGTAGGTAGCAGTCACTGTAGTTTAGTTGGCGTGTGCGCCCCGAAGCGGTGTTGGTGACGATAATGTAGTACGTCTCGTAGTCAGTAACACAAACAAAATGTAGATGTCGCTGTGTAGGTTCGACTTCTTGTAGATCTATGCTCTTCCCGCCCCGGCCAGAGTGCAGCACAAGCAAGATGAACGAATGAATGATTGTCCGTGTGGCACGGTCGATCTCGCGTGACGATCTCCTTGAGATTGAGTCTTTGAAGGCAAAACAAAATGGCGATCTTGTTCACGCTCCGAGCACAGTTTTTCAAGGCGACGAAGGACCACTATTATGTTAAATATTGAAACTATTTACTTTAATGCACTGGGAAAATTGTCTTATTAAAAATGCACTGGTTCAGGACACTTAGTTTATTGTTATAACTTCACAGTTTATAATACACACGGAGCACCACAAAACACGTCTAGTATCTTTAAAGACCGGGAACGAAGAGAGCGAGTCAGAGAATGAAATAGCATATATCTATGTATTTATTAGAATAATAAACATTATTGTTATTAAATTATTATTGTTATTAAATTACTATTGTTATTATTGTAATTAATTATGTTGTAAATGTAATGTAACAAATTGACATGTACCTTCGTGTATGAAATTGCATTAATATCCTTAAATTAAAAAATGTAAATTAATGATTTAACCTATAGACTAAGTATATACTGTTATCACTAAAGACACGATGACTTTAGCTTATTAATAAATATTTGCCCACCGACTACGTCGGTAAAACACGCATGAACAATATCGTAAGATTTTTATCGTAAAATGTACCGTGTTTTATGCAAATAAATATTTCATTTCATTTCATTTCATAGTCCACCACGATGGCTAAGTACGGATTGGACATCATGCCAATTAATTTAATTGAATTAATAATAATTGAATTCTAATTAAATCCTTTACTTTTATGATAAATAATAATTAATTTTATTTGTAATAAGTACAATAATAATAATTGCTTATGTACTATTTTATAATATTTGTTTTTAATAATTATGATAGATTGTAGTTATTGAATAATGTTTTTTAATGTAACAATGTTAACTTGTAGTGCAATTTGGCGTCGCTGTAAGCGTTACGAGCAATTGTGAATAAAAAAATAAATGCATTCGAGAAGCTATGAGTTCTTCTGAGGCATGCACGGTGAAGGAAAGCATCGCAATTAATTAAATATCATAATATTCTCCCTGGCCGTAAAGCAACAATAAAAAGGCACATAGCAAATTTATTTCTCAGAGATAGTGCTGGAGTTTGAATCCGATATCTCCGCGTCGGAAACCGCAGGTTTAACCACTGGGCTGCTACTTTTGTTTTGTTTATATTCTTTTATACTCGCATAACTTTTGTATCATGAACGAAACATCATATTAAGTCTCCTTTCAGGAATTGGAAAAGTTCGCCATCTTCATTCTGAGAAAGTTCACCGAGATAGCGTCAAAGAGCCCGAAGGTTTTTATCGAGATACTTTTCTGGAAAACCTCCAAGGACGCCATTGAAATAGAGCACGGTTACGATCTTTATAACGACGGAAGGTAAATATGCCTCGTAGTGATGTGTCGGATATCCGTGTCGGGTATCCGAGGGGAAGAAGATCCGTAACGTTTTGACGGAACTTTTACGGATCTTTTATTTTTATTTTTAAACCACATTTATTTTTAATACATAGCTAAAATTCCACATAGGATTATTTTATATTCACTGATACATTCTTAGGGACGGGTTAACATCACTATAAATAGCAAATTACATTTTCGCCAATGTCGAAATTTCTCCAACGTCGAAAAAAAATTAGTCCACTGTTCAAATCATATGCAGTCAATTTATATGCAGAAAAGACCACTAATGTAATTAAACATGTACTGTCCTGTCTGTCACGGAAAGCGTCATGTACAGCGATAAGCTACAACTATCAAGATCATGCGAGCCGACATCGATTGACTAAGAAAGTTAAAATCCGTATCCGCGGATCTTGATACCAAATATCGGTATCCATATCCCTATCCACGGAAATATTATTATTATTATCAATCCAAGGAATTATTATTATTATTAAACGTTTTACCGTTATTATTATTATTATATCCCTATCCACGGATCTACTTGTTGATAATCCGGCACATCCCTAATACCTAGTATCTCGGTTACTTATTCAAAGCCCTTTCTCGGAATTAATTTTACTTTTAGGGCAAAATGTATTTAAGTAATTTCAATCAGATGATTGAAATGCGTAATAAAGCCCTTTCTTTGCCGACCTTTTCTCGGTATTGCTTTGATCTATTTTTCTATTAACACAAACGGCATGTGTATGTTAGAAATGCCTTAGCTGGCAATAAGTTGTGATTAGAAAACAATTTTTACTGTCGTTTAATTTAATAACATTAAGTCCTTCATCGATCGCGTGCAGATGTGATTTTTTGAGTTTACATAAAAATTAATAATTCTGAATTATATTATGTAAATATTATAATTTATAAAGTATGTAATGCAATTAATCCGTAGGGACAAGCCGGGCAAGGGGGTTTGGAGTGAGGAACAGGAGGAAGAGCTGCGCCAGCTGTACATGGAGAACCAGGCCAACCCCGCCACCGATAAAGGTATGTTATATTTGACTTCAATATTTGTTTTCAAGCTAATTAGGCACGCTGGATCTAAAGAGGGCAAGCCGGGCCACTTTCCATCGATCAAAGTATCGACATCATAAACAGTATGAAAAAATGTGTCACAAAAAGACAATCGTCTTAGCCTCTTCTTGGTGTCAACAGGAAAGTGACGGTATCAACCCGTAATCTGTTGAAAGTTGGTACCTTCTGCGGCAACACAGAAAGATAAAAAAAATAACGTTTTACACTCATAGCGCCATGAACGTAGAGTTAGAGGTGTGTCGTGGGTCCCATGCACACATACAAAGACAGAAACACAAGCACCTAGACCGAGAAAAGAAATTTAAACTCATCATTCAAATTTTTGTTTCGCCGGGAATCGAAACGGGGACCCTCAGATTGGCTAGTGAAAGGAAAGTGGAATTTTTCTACCGTGCTTTTTGTGCGAAAATTCGAACATCTTCCTTGATACTAGTACATCACTTTAGTTTTTAGTTACTTGTTCGCGTTGTTCACCTATGCTTGTAGTTTGCGCCTATAATTGAGGTGGCACTTAGATTACCCTTTTAATGACTATTATGTATTATACTATATTGGTGTACACTTTGTTGGTGCAACTTATTAATAAATAAATAAATAATCATATTAAACGAATTCACAAATTCACCATATACCTTTATAAATAATTTTATTATCACATAGCGTGGTATGGCAAGCTAAAAGCGCAGAACATTTTTATTTTTATTTGAATGGAGTAGTAGATGAGCATGCAGGCCACGTGGTGTTAAGTGGTCGCTGCAGCCCATGGACATCTACATACAACCTCAAGCAAGCATAGGTAAGTCTTGTCTGAGGTCGTATGCAGTTGCGCTGCTACTCCGGAGGCTGGTGGTCGCCTCATGTAAGTGTGGCCGGCAACTGCACCTTTCTACCAAAACTCAATAGAATTGCTTCACGACAGAAGTTGGTGCAGCGGTGGTACTTTACCGGGCGAACCATAATAGTTCTACCACCTTCCAAATATAAGCTATCCTATCTTTCAAGTTGGGTCCAATTGCAATCGGTGTGCAAATTTGATTAATATGGGTTCAGAAGTCCACAAGTCCATAGCGGACAAACAACGTGACACGTAATTTATATTTATTAAGATTAGTAACAATAAAGTTTTAATATTTTGGCCACGACTCTCCTAAAATTCACTTTGAGGTAGAGCAAACTCTCAATTTTAAAATCGTAGATAGAATTTTGTGAAATCTTGGCCACGTTCTCTGAATTTTAAGCAGTTCCTTCGCAGTTTTAAATCTAATTGCGTTTAGACAACCAGCCATGACTATTCTCACCGAGTCAATAGAAGTTGAATTAAAATTGAGTTACAGTTAAAATTAAGTTTTATTTAGCAAGGCGTGCGAAAGCGTCCAATTTACTACTAGGCTTATAATTACAATTACATTATAGAAACCAAGTTCGCGCGCCCAAATTGAAGCGTGTTGATTGGTGCCATTAATGGCACCAAACGCCGCCGGGTCGCTCCGTAAGACATAAGGTTAAATTTTATCACAACATTTTTTAAAAACAAAAGACGTCTAATAAAATAACGTTTCACAGTGTTTTCAATATTTTGTAGTATTTTATAGCCAATTTGGTCAAAATATAAATATTTTGTTTGTCAGATATGACCGCTGTAGGAATCTATTTAGTGCTTCAATTTTGACAGCGCGCTTATATGAAGACACTCATTCTATACGTTATTCTAAGCTACTACGTATTTTTTTTACAGAAAATATTGTAATACTATTAACCTTCACAATTTCCAGCAATATTCAGCAACCACGACCTAATTCCGGCGATGTTCTTGTACAATTCTAAGTATTCATTCTTAAAATGAAAAATACGTTTTATAGCAAAGAAATAAAGTCTAAAATTCAATGCTCTGTGCGCCTGAATCAATTAAAGATTTGCGATGTTCGAATGCGGTGCAATTTTGGAGTTAGCTGTTTTTGTCCTAAAAACGAGCTAGGATGTAATTTACGTCGTTCAGTTCGTTTTAACTCACTATGTGTGGAACTTTCATTTCTACAGCGTGTAATTTGAGAGTGGTTTTTTGTATCAATTTTAAATTCCTTCTTAAAATTGAGTCATAAGTGGTGATCTTCTTTAGGTACAAAAATTTTGCCGAGATTATTTTGACTAATATTCATATGGATTAAAACTAGCCTTCTTATAAATTCCATCGAAAAATTACCAATAACAAAAAAATACTTCAAAAGTTAACCTTTTTAGTATCTATCTATGCTATCTATCTTTAGACAGATCTGTAGTCATCTAAACCCAATAATACTTTACAGAAAAATTCATTATTTGATGTAGTAGATTATTTAAATAAAAAAGACGAAATATGTTACCGAATCTATTTCAGACGCATCAGATTTAGATGTTATTTTTTGTGAACAAAAGTCATTTCGTATTAAATATTATGAGTCTTCAAAGTCAAAAAAAAGTCCTAAAATTTTAATACGAAATTTAATCAATTTATATCATATCATTTTAGTTATCACGCCAGACTGCCAATTGGGGGTCGTGAGTTTGGTTCCCGGCGAAGCAGGGATTGAAATGATGAGTTTCAGTTTCTGTTCTCGGTCTGGGTGTTTGTGGCTTGTGTACCATGGACTCGAACAAACATGTCTGTGTGTGTCCATGGTACCCACGACACAGGGTATACCTACCCTATGGAGGGGATATGAGTGTAAAACGGGAGCATAGTGTTTTTGGGGTATCCAATCAACTTTTGAAACAAAATACATTTTGTTATCTTTCAGTTTTAATTGTGGGGTTGAATGGTATTGTTCAGAGACGGTTTGTTGCCGGCGGCAGTTCACTATTGTGCGATATAATCAGAAAACGGGACTATTTCCGGGGTTATGTTCATGATAAAGTTTAATGCGTTTCATGGTACTCGATTAAAGTTTGAATTTATCGATGTTATCGTGTGGCGTTTAGTACATAATAATTGCCGTAGCACACTCCCATGTAAAATATTATTGTATGATATGGATATATGCTATTTTCTCCTTAAACTTCAGTGCTCCAGGCTGCTCCAATTATGCAGAGACCTGTGCCCCAAAGTGGGCCGCAATAAAGTGTTCAGACATGCTTCTGCAATGATAATATATTGTACCAAATTTTCTTCAAATAACAGTCTGAAAATTAAGGAATTGCATATTTTTGTCGAATTACTTAATAGATTAGTTAAGTTTGTAAATGAGTATTTTAACTTTTTTGTATTCTAAATACCCAGCACACTATAACACAAGTTCTATCTTATTTACGAATAAAAAGCTAAAATATAAGTGGTATGATATGTACACCACTCGCTGCTACCCTTTTTGCGTCCCACTGCTGGCTACGGGTCTCCCCATTTTAGGGTAGGCCTGGAGCTTAGTCCACCATGTGGCTCCAATGCGGGTTGGTGGGGTAATACAGTTACTACTAGTATATGCTGTAGGTGGTAGAACTATTATGGTTCGCCCGGGGAAGTACCACCGCTGCACCCACTTCTGCCGTGAACCAATTCTATTGTGTTTCGGTGGAAAGGTGCAGTTGCCGGCCACACTTACTTGCGACCACCAGCCTCCGGAGTAGCAGCGCAACTGCATACAACCTCAGACAAGACTTACCTATGCTTGCTTGAGGTTGTATGTAGATTATTGTAGATGTTCATGGCCTGCAGCGACCACTTAACACCACGTGGCCTGCATGCTCGTCTGCTACTCCGTTCAAATAAAAAAAATAGAAAATATATTAGAAAACTCTTTACAGATGTCATAGATTGGATACTGGACAACTTGATCGACCAAACCCGCACTCGCAGAGGTGTTATCAAGAAGCTGAAGGAGCTCGGTCTCATATTCCGCGCGCCTACCAAGAGAAGCAATAAGGAGAGAGCGAGAGAGAAGGTTCCTAAAGAGTTCAGCGAAGAAGAGGATGCCATGTTGAAGGAACTGTGGAATCAGTATGGAGAAACAACAGGTAAGTGAGAACTGAAAGCTGTTATTATGAGTCTGAAGGAGTTTGGACCGATATTCTGCATTTCCAAGAGGAAATATTGAGAGAGTAAGATAGAGGTATGCCTTGTTGAAAAAGTTATGTATGTAAAAATCGCTATGGGGAAACAGGTAAGTTCTACAAGTTCTATAACTTAACTATAGTCAGGCCAACGAGACGAGTTAAGAATGTAAACAAACGCACCGTTACCAAGTTACATTGCGACAACGAGCTATTATTATCTCTGTCCTTATCTTTCGTATGCAGTAATTGCGTCAGTTAGTCGACGACAGCTGTCGTTGCGTGTTTCGTGGTACAGGAAAGCAGTCAGTACCGCAGTTGTCAACATTTGCTCCGCCATTTTGTGAACAAGTTTATTCCTGTTTGAATTGCGTTCGAAGTGATTGGTATTTTTTCGTTTCCGTATTTACTTAGTTTTTGAAGTTACACTTCTTTTGGCGCGATTGGGAAAAATGATGACAGTGAATTTTTTACGATGCCATCATACGTACGATACCAACATAGTAAAAGCAAGAATATCTACCACCTGTCTCGCACTATCACTCACCTCACTTTGGTTTTGCACTGCACTTCTATTGTCTTCCAATGTTTTTGAGTCCGAGGTGAACAGAATGGAGCCGAAAATTACTTTTTAATACAGTTGCTCAAAAAGTGACGTATTGCAGGGACATATAGCGTGCGGGAAGTGGGCTATTACACACTCGTGCTTTTTTTTACCTTTTCCGCACTCGTGCGTTCTCTTTCCCAACTGTCAAAATAATGTCTATTAAAAAAGAAAAAGACCAACCACGAAGTTTTAGAAGTTTTTATGATTCATGCAAATATTTCTAAAAAGAAGCTACAAATTTGTTTCAATATCTGATTTAATGAGTTGATTCAATGAGTTAGGTTTCATTTCATTTCATCTCATTAACATTTTCATTTCATATCAATAGAAATAATCTACTGAAGACTTAGCCGTATGGGCATAGTTCCCTTTGCCTACCCAGAATGGGTGAAGAAAACAAAAAAATTCTCTGCATATATTCTTTTACGGTTGGCGCCATTTTTCAAAAATGTTCTTTGCAAGTTTAGATGATTAGTTAGTTGAGTGTATTGTGATTTTATTATTATATTAAATTGCTTCATTTTTTCGCAACTGTATTAAAAATAGTCGTTCAGTACACGTACGGAACCGTCATTGGAAGTCTCCGTGAAACTAGCAGAGCATTTGTTAGAAGAGCAAAAATAAATTGGTGTTCTGATGGCAGGCGCATGAGTTCCAGAGTTCCTTATAGTTTTCTTGAATAGTTCTGCCGTAAATACAAAGATATAGGCAGTATAAGATATTCATGAAATGCGCTGCTAACTTCCCATAGCCGTAGCAGAGCATTTTTAACGGATCCGAATGAAACTTGGGGTCCTGTTACATATCTATAAAACTGATAGTTCCTGATAGTTTAAAAAAAAAACTGTTTTACAAAGCGAGAAAAAAAATATTGTTTTTTTTTTGCCTAATGTCTATAATTTGGATTCTGACGATGATAAATGCTGAAGAATTGCATGTAACTTCAAAAACTGATAAGGTAAGAAGAGACACACAGTGATACTATGAAACTAAAGCAAAAAACATTTAAATTACTCTATCAAGGTACAAGTAACCCAATCTCAAATGTAAAATGACGTAAATATTGCGTCGCATCTAAAAAGAAATAATTTAAATACAACCTATTAAATCAAATAGAACTCTGCGGTTTCTGTTAGAGTAAAATGTATTGTAAAATAATAATAATAAACAAAACCTAGAACTATCACAGAACTCTCAGCAAAGCAGATTGAGTTCCGAATAATATCGAAGAAATGAATCAAAATCTAAAAAAATCTTAGTAACTTATACACAGCACCCACAAACTAGAACTATGCAATTTCTTATATTGTGGAATGTATTGTATAAGAATAAAAATAAAAAAAATCTAGACCTATCACGGATCTCTCAACAAAGCAGATTGAATGCGGAACAATATGAAGCAATTAATCAAAATTAAAAAAAAATCTCAGTAACACATATACAACACCAATCACATAGAACTCTGCGGTTTCTGATAGAGTAAAATATATTGTATAATAATAAAAATAAACAAAACCTAGAACTATCACAGAACTCTCAGCAAAGCAGATTGAGTTCCGAATAATATCGAAGAAATGAATCAAAATTTTAAAAAATCTTAGTAACTTATACACAGCACCCACAAACCAGAACTATGCATTTTCTTATATTGTGGAATGTATTGTATAAGAATAAAAATAAAAAAAATCTAGAACTATCACGGATCTCTCAACAAAGCAGATTGAATGCGGAACAATATGAAGCAATTAATCAAAATTAAAAAAAAACTCAGTAACACATACACAACACCAATCAAATAGAACTCTGCGGTTTCTGATAGAGTAAAATGAATTGTAAAATAATAAAAATAAACAAAACCTAGAACTATCACAGAACTCTCAGCAAAGCAGATTGACTTCCAAATAATATCGGAGAAAGGAATCAAAATTTTAAAAAATCTAAGTAACTTATACAATGCACCCATAAACTAGAACTCTGCAGATTCTTATATTTAAGAATGTATTGTATAAGAATAAAAATAAATAAAGTCTAGAACTATCACGGATCTTTCAACAAAGCAGATTGAATGCGGAACAATATGAAGCAATTAATCAAAATTAAAAAAAATCTCAGTAACACATACACAACACCAATCAAATGGAACTCTGCGGTTTCTGATAGAGTAAAACGTATTGTAAAATAATAAAAATAAACAAAACCTAGAACTATCACAGAACTCTCAGCAAAGCAGATTGACTTCCCAATAATATCGGAGAAAGGAATCAAAATTTTAAAAAATCTAAGTAACTTATACAATGCACCCATAAACTAGAACTCTGCAGATTCTTATATTTAAGAATGTATTGTATAAGAATAAAAATAAATAAAATCTAGAACTATCACGGATCTCTCAACAAAGCAGATTGAATGCGGAACAATATGAGGCAATTAATCAAAATTTTAAAAAAATCTCAGTAACATATACACAACACCAATCAAATAGAACTCTGGGGTTTCTGGTAGAGTAAAATGTATTGTAAAATAATAAAAATAAACAAAACCTAGAACTATCACATAACTCTCAGCAAAGCAGATTGAGTTCCGAATAATATCGAAAAAGGAATCAAAATTTAAAAAAAATTAAGTAACTTATACACAGCACTCAAAAACTAGAACTATGCATTTTCTTATATTGTGGAATGCATTGTATAAGAATAAAAATAAATAAAATCTAGAACTAACACGGATCTCTCAACAAAGCAGATTGAATGCGGAACAATATGAGGCAATTAATCAAAATTAAAAAAAAATCTCAGTAACATATACACAACACCAATCAAATAGAACTCTGGGGTTTCTGGTAGAAAAAAATGTATTGTAAAATAATAAAAATAAACAAAACCTAGAACTATCACAGAACTCTCAGCAAAGCAGATTGACTTCCAAATAATATCAAAGAAAGGAATCAAAATTAAAAAAAATCTAAGTAACTTATACAATACACCCATAAACTAGAACTCTGCAGTTTCTTATATTGTGGAATTTATTGTATAAGAATAAAAATAAATAAAGTCTAGAACTATCACGGATCTTTCAACAAAGCAGATTGAATGCGGAACAATATGAAGCAATTAATCAAAATTAAAAAAAATCTCAGTAACACATACACAACATCAATCAAATGAAACTCTGCGGTTTCTGATAGAGTAAAATGTATTGTAAAATAATAAAAATAAACAAAACCTAGAACTATCACAGAACTCTCAGCAAAGCAGATTGACTTCCAAATAATATCGGAGAAAGGAATCAAAATTTTAAAAAATCTAAGTAACTTATACAATGCACCCATAAACTAGAACTCTGCAGATTCTTATATTTAAGAATGTATTGTATAAGAATAAAAATAAATAAAATCTAGAACTATCACGGATCTCTCAACAAAGCAGATTGAATGCGGAACAATATGAGGCAATTAATCAAAATTTAAAAAAAATCTCAGTAACATATACACAACACCAATCAAATAGAACTCTGGGGTTTCTGGTAGAGTAAAATGTATTGTAAAATAATAAAAATAAACAAAACCTAGAACTATCACATAACTCTCAGCAAAGCAGATTGAGTTCCGAATAATATCGAAAAAGGAATCAAAATTTTAAAAAAATTAAGTAACTTATACACAGCACTCAAAAACTAGAACTATGCATTTTCTTATATTGTGGAATGCATTGTATAAGAATAAAAATAAATAAAATCTAGAACTAACACGGATCTCTCAACAAAGCAGATTGAATGCGGAACAATATGAGGCAATTAATCAAAATTTTAAAAAAATCTCAGTAACATATACACAACACCAATCAAATAGAACTCTGGGGTTTCTGGTAGAAAAAAAATGTATTGTAAAATAATAAAAATAAACAAAACCTAGAACTATCACAGAACTCTCAGCAAAGCAGATTGACTTCCAAATAATATCAAAGAAAGGAATCAAAATTAAAAAAAATCTAAGTAACTTATACAATACACCCATAAACTAGAACTCTGCAGTTTCTTATATTGTGGAATTTATTGTATAAGAATAAAAATAAATAAAGTCTAGAACTATCACGGATCTTTCAACAAAGCAGATTGAATGCGGAACAATATGAAGCAATTAATCAAAATTAAAAAAAATCTCAGTAACACATATACAACACCAATCAAATAGAACTCTGCGGTTTCTGATAGAGTAAAATATATTGTAAAATAATAAAAATAAACAAAACCTAGCACTATCACAGAACTCTCAGCAAAGCAGATTGAGTTCCGAATAATATCGAAGAAATGAATCAAAATTTAAAAAAATCTTAGTAACATATACACAGCACCCACAAACTAGAACTATGCATTTTCTTATATTGTGGAATTTATTGTATAAGAATAAAAATAAATAAAGTCTAGAACTATCACGGATCTTTCAACAAAGCAGATTGAATGCGGAACAATATGAAGCAATTAATCAAAATTAAAAAAAATCTCAGTAACACATACACAACATCAATCAAATGAAACTCTGCGGTTTCTGATAGAGTAAAATGTATTGTAAAATAATAAAAATAAACAAAACCTAGAACTATCACAGAACTCTCAGCAAAGCAGATTGACTTCCAAATAATATCGGAGAAAGGAATCAAAATTTTAAAAAATCTAAGTAACTTATACAATGCACCCATAAACTAGAACTCTGCAGATTCTTATATTTAAGAATGTATTGTATAAGAATAAAAATAAATAAAATCTAGAACTATCACGGATCTCTCAACAAAGCAGATTGAATGCGGAACAATATGAGGCAATTAATCAAAATTTTAAAAAAATCTCAGTAACATATACACAACACCAATCAAATAGAACTCTGGGGTTTCTGGTAGAGTAAAATGTATTGTAAAATAATAAAAATAAACAAAACCTAGAACTATCACATAACTCTCAGCAAAGCAGATTGAGTTCCGAATAATATCGAAAAAGGAATCAAAATTTTAAAAAAATTAAGTAACTTATACACAGCACTCAAAAACTAGAACTATGCATTTTCTTATATTGTGGAATGCATTGTATAAGAATAAAAATAAATAAAATCTAGAACTAACACGGATCTCTCAACAAAGCAGATTGAATGCGGAACAATATGAGGCAATTAATCAAAATTTTAAAAAAATCTCAGTAACATATACACAACACCAATCAAATAGAACTCTGGGGTTTCTGGTAGAAAACAATGTATTGTAAAATAATAAAAATAAACAAAACCTAGAACTATCACAGAACTCTCAGCAAAGCAGATTGACTTCCAAATAATATCAAAGAAAGGAATCAAAATTAAAAAAAATCTAAGTAACTTATACAATACACCCATAAACTAGAACTCTGCAGTTTCTTATATTGTGGAATTTATTGTATAAGAATAAAAATAAATAAAGTCTAGAACTATCACGGATCTTTCAACAAAGCAGATTGAATGCGGAACAATATGAAGCAATTAATCAAAATTAAAAAAAATCTCAGTAACACATATACAACACCAATCAAATAGAACTCTGCGGTTTCTGATAGAGTAAAATATATTGTAAAATAATAAAAATAAACAAAACCTAGCACTATCACAGAACTCTCAGCAAAGCAGATTGAGTTCCGAATAATATCGAAGAAATGAATCAAAATTTAAAAAAATCTTAGTAACATATACACAGCACCCACAAACTAGAACTATGCATTTTCTTATATTGTGGAATGTATTGTATAAGAATAAAAATAAAAAAGTCTAGAACTATCACGGATCTTTCAACAAAGCAGATTGAATGCGGAACAATATGAAGCAATTAATCAAAATTAAAAAAAATCTCAGTAACACATACACAACATCAATCAAATGAAACTCTGCGGTTTCTGATAGAGTAAAATGTATTGTAAAATAATAAAAATAAACAAAACCTAGAACTATCACAGAACTCTCAGCAAAGCAGATTGACTTCCAAATAATATCGGAGAAAGGAATCAAAATTTTAAAAAATCTAAGTAACTTATATATATATATTTTATATAATGCGGAACAATATGAGGCAATTAATCAAAATTTTAAAAAAATCTCAGTAACATATACACAACACCAATCAAATAGAACTCTGGGGTTTCTGGTAGAGTAAAATGTATTGTAAAATAATAAAAATAAACAAAACCTAGAACTATCACATAACTCTCAGCAAAGCAGATTGAGTTCCGAATAATATCGAAAAAGGAATCAAAATTTAAAAAAATTAAGTAACTTATACACAGCACTCAAAAACTAGAACTATGCATTTTCTTATATTGTGGAATGTATTGTATAAGAATAAAAATAAATAAAATCTAGAACTAACACGGATCTCTCAACAAAGCAGATTGAATGCGGAACAATATGAGGCAATTAATCAAAATTTAAAAAAAATCTCAGTAACATATACACAACACCAATCAAATAGAACTCTGGAATTTCTGGTAGAAAAAAATGTATTGTAAAATAATAAAAATAAACAAAACCTAGAACTATCACAGAACTCTCAGCAAAGCAGATTGAGTTCCGAATAATATCGAAGAAATGAATCAAAATTTAAAAAAATCTTAGTAACATATACACAGCACCCACAAACTAGAACTATGCATTTTCTTATATTGTGGAATGTATTGTATAAGAATAAAAATAAAAAAAATCTAGAACTATCACGGATCTCTCAACAAAGCAGATTGAATGCGGAACAATATGAAGCAATTAATCAAAATTAAAAAAAATCTCAGTTACACATACACAACACCAATCAAAAAGAACTCTGCGGTTTCTGATAGAGTAAAATGAATTGTAAAATAATAAAAATAAACAAAACCTAGAACTATCACAGAACTCTCAGCAAAGCAGATTGACTTCCAAATAATATCGGAGAAAGGAATCAAAATTTTAAAAAATCTAAGTAACTTATACAATGCACCCATAAACTAGAACTCTGCAGATTCTTATATTTAAGAATGTATTGTATAAGAATAAAAATAAATAAAGTCTAGAACTATCACGGATCTTTCAACAAAGCAGATTGAATGCGGAACAATATGAAGCAATTAATCAAAATTAAAAAAAATCTCAGTAACACATACACAACACCAATCAAATGGAACTCTGCGGTTTCTGATAGAGTAAAATGTATTGTAAAATAATAAAAATAAACAAAACCTAGAACTATCACAGAACTCTCAGCAAAGCAGATTGACTTCCAAATAATATCGGAGAAAGGAATCAAAATTTTAAAAAATCTAAGTAACTTATACAATGCACCCATAAACTAGAACTCTGCAGATTCTTATATATAAGAATGTATTGTATAAGAATAAAAATAAATAAAATCTAGAACTAACACGGATCTCTCAACAAAGCAGATTGAATGCGGAACAATATGAGGCAATTAATCAAAATTTTAAAAAATCTCAGTTACTTATACACAGCACCCTTCAACTAGAACTCTGCGGTTTCTTTTAGAATAAAATGTATTGTAATGAAATAAAAATAAAAAAAACCTAGTTCTATCCCAGAACTCTCAGCAAAGCAGATTGACTGCAGATTGATTGATTGAAGAAAATAGTCCTAATTGAATAAAATTATCGGTTATTCTGTTATACAGTATAGTTACAGCACCAATCAGTGAGAACTTTTTGATTTTTGATAAAATGTTATGTATCTTGTATCATCAAATATAATTTTTAACTAGAAGTTTCAGATAACTGCTTGCCATTATAAAGCAGGTAGCATACCGAAGAACATCACAGAAATTCTTCGTTATTGACAAAAATTATCAATTATTACAGTAATTAAAGCGAACTCTATTACTTAAGATAAAATAGTATCAATCCTTGACTACAATGACTACTTGATTAAAATCAATAATTAGATTCTGGAACGCTCGGAAAAAACATCAGCAAAGCATACCTGCTGTGTACGGAAAAATATCGAAGAAATTAATCTTAATTGAAAAAAATAATATATATCAGTTTTCCTTATATAACTTAAATCAACGAGAATTTTCATATTTTTGATAGAATAGAACCTAATTTATAACAATAAAAAATAAGTAGACCTCTCAAAAAAAGCAGTGCATGTAGTATACTGAACAATGTCTAAGACATATACCATCGCGAAAGTAAGTAAAAATATAATAATTAATACATAACTTTTATTTAGTGTATAAATCGTGGTAATAAAGAAGTATAGCTTTATTTTGTAGGTGGTAGAACTATTATGGTTCACCCGGGGAAGTACCACCACTGCACCCACTTCTGCCGTGAAGCAATTATATTGTGTTTCGGTGGAAAGGTGCAGTTGCCGGCCACACTTACATGAGGCGACCACCAGCCTCCGGAGTAGCAGCGCAACTGCATACTACCTCAGACAAGACTTACCTATGCCGCTATAAACATAGTTTTTAACATTGAGGTTGTATGTAGATGTCCATGGGCTGCAGAGACCACTTAACACCATGTGGCCTGCATGCTCGTCTGCTACTCCATTCAAATAAAAAAAGGAGCGTGTAAAGTGGACTGTGGAGGACCGCCACGAGTCCAGATATTGCCGGTGGAACTTTAACCTTCGTCTGTTGGTATATTCATGAAATGGGGACGTAGGTATCATTTTGAAAAAATCCTCGGAGCACTCACCATAGTAAAGTCGGTAGAACATGCAGAGCAAGCCTATATCTCTTCGCAAGCTAAGCGGTTCTAGCCAGTCAGTCAATCTTGGGTCGTATATATTGTATGATAAATCTGTATTGCTGAGAGTTTCGTGAAAGTTCTAGATCCCAATTATTTTCCATAATGACTTTACATTACTCTAACTCTAACAGAAACTACAGAATTCTAGTTGATGGGTGCTGTGACTAATTTACTTAGATTTTTTAAGTTTTAATTTGTTTCGTCGATATTGTTCGGCAGTCAATCTGCTTTGCTGAGAGTTCTGTGATAGTTCTAGGTATTATTTATTTTATTCTTTTACAGTACATTTTATTCTAACAGAAACCGTATGGTTCTAGTTTATTAGTATTGTGTATTATATGTTACTGTCAATTTTTCAATTTTGATTAATTTCTTCGATATTTTTCGGCATTCAATCTGCTTTGTTGAGAGTTCCGGGATAGTTTTAGATTTTCTTGTTTTTAATTCTTATACAATACATTCCTAAATATAAGAAACTGCAGAGTTCTAGTTTATGGGTGCATTGTATAAGTTACTTAGATTTTTTAAAATTTTGATTCCTTTCTCCGATATTATTTGGAAGTCAATCTGCCTTGCTGAGAGTTCTGTGATAGTTCTAGGTTTTGTTGATTTTTATTATTTTACAATACATTTTACTTTATCAGAAACCGCAGAGTTTTATTTGATTGGTGTTGTGTATATGTTACTGAGATTTTTTTTAATTTTGATTAATTGCCTCATATTGTTCCGCATTCAATCTGCTTTGTTGAGAGATCCGTGTTAGTTCTAGATTTTATTTATTTTTATTCTTATACAATACATTCTTAAATATAAGAATCTGCAGAGTTCTAGTTTATGGGTGCATTGAATAAGTTACTTAGATTTTTTAAAATTTTGATTCCTTTCTCCGATATTATTTGGAAGTCAATCTGCCTTGCTGAGAGTTCTGTGATAGTTCTAGGTTTTGTTTATTTTTATTATTTTACAATACATTTTACTCTACCAGAAACCGCAGAGTTCTATTTGATTGGTGTTGTGTATATGTTACTGAGTTTTTTTTTTAATTTTGATTAATTTCTTCATATTGTTCCGAATTCAATCTGCTTTGTTGAGAGATCCGTGATAGTTCTAGATTTTGTTTATTTTTATTCTTATACAATACATTTTTAAATATAAGAAACTGAAGAGTTCTAGTTTATGGGTGCATTGTATAAGTTACTTAGATTTTTTAAAATTTTGATTCCTTTCTCCGATATTATTTGGAAGTCAATCTGCTTTGCTGAGAGTTCTGTGATAGTTCTAGGTTTTGTTTATTTTTATTATTTTACAATACATTTTATTCTAACAGAAACCGCAGAGTTCTATTTGATTGGTGTTGTGTATGTGTTACTGAGATTTTTTTTTAAATTTTGATTAATTGCTTCATATTGTTCCGCATTCAATCTGCTTTGTTGAGAGATCCGTGATAGTTCTAGACTTAATTTATTTTTATTCTTATACAATAAATTCCACAATATAAGAAACTGCAGAGTTCTAGTTTATGGGTGTATTATATAAGTTACTTAGATTTTTTTAAATTTTGATTCCTTTCTTTGATAGTATTTGGAAGTCAATCTGCTTTGCTGAGAGTTTTGTGATAGTTCTAGGTTTTGTTTATTTTTATTATTTTACAATACATTTTTTTCTACCAGAAACCGGAGAGTTCTATTTGATTGGTGTTGGGTATATGTTACTGAGTTTTTTTTTAAATTTTGATTAATTGCCTCATATTGTTCCGCATTTAATCTGCTTTGTTGAGAGATCCGTGTTAGTTCTAGATTTTATTTATTTTTATTCTTATACAATGCATTCCACAATATAAGAATCTGCAGAGTTCTAGTTTATGGGTTCATTGTATATGTTACTGAGAATTTTTCAATTTTGATTAATTTCTTCGATATTATTCGGAACTCAATCTGCTTTGCTGAGAGTTCTGTGATAGTTCTAGATTTTGTTTATTTTTATTATTTTAAAATACATTTTATTCTAACAAAAACCGCAGAGTTCTATTTGATTGGTGTTGTGTATATGTTACTGAGATTTTTTTAAATTTTGATTAATTTCTTCATATTGTTCCGAATTCAATCTGCTTTGTTCAGAGATCCGTGACAGTTCTAGATTTTGTTTATTTTTATTCTTATACAATACATTCCTAAATATAAGAAACTGAAGAGTTCTAGTTTATGGGTGCATTGTATAAGTTACTTAGATTTTTTAAAATTTTGATTCCTTTCTCCGATATTATTTGGAAGTCAATCTGCTTTGCTGAGAGTTCTGTGATAGTTATAGGTTTTGTTTATTTTTGTTATTTTTTAATACATTTTACTCTACCAGAAACCGCAGAGTTCTATTTGATTGGT
The DNA here is from genome assembly GCA_911387765.1 of Pyrgus malvae. NCBI lineage: Eukaryota > Metazoa > Arthropoda > Insecta > Lepidoptera > Hesperiidae > Pyrgus > Pyrgus malvae. The sequence continues at coordinate 25,503,120 of OU426950.1, read as the reverse complement.
GTTGTGTATGTGTTACTGAGATTTTTTTTAATTTTGATTAATTGCTTCATATTGTTCCGCATTCAATCTGCTTCGTTGAGAGATCCGTGATTGTTCTAGATTTTATTTATTTTTATTCTAATACAATACATTCTAAAATATAAGAAACTGCATAGTTCTTGTTTGTGGGTGCTGTGTATAAGTTACTATGATTTTTTTAAATTTTGATTTCTTTCTTCGATATTATTCGGAACTCAATCTGCTTTGCTGAGAGTTCTGTGATAGTTATAGGTTTTGTTTATTTTTATTATTTTACAATACATTTTACTCTACCAGAAACCGCAGAATTCTATTTGATTGGTGTTGTGTATGTGTTACTGAGATTTTTTTTAATTTTGATTAATTGCTTCATATTGTTCCGCATTCAATCTGCTTTGTTGAGAGATCCGTGATAGTTCTAGATTTTATTTATTTTTATTCTAATACAATACATTCTAAAATATAAGAAACTGCATAGTTCTTGTTTGTGGGTGCTATGTATAAGTTACTAAGATTTTTTTAAATTTTGATTTCTTTCTTCGATATTATTCGGAACTCAATCTGCTTTGCTGAGAGTTCTGTGATAGTTATAGGTTTTGTTTATTTTTATTATTTTACAATACATTTTACTCTACCAGAAACCGCAGAGTTCTATTTGATTGGTGTTGTGTAGGTGTTACTGAGATTTTTTTTTTAATTTTGATTAATTGCTTCATATTGTTCCGCATTCAATCTGCTTTGTTGAAAGATCCGTGATAGTTCTAGACTTTATTTATTTTTATTCTTATACAATAAATTCCACAATATAAGAAACTGCAGAGTTCTAGTTTATGGGTGTATTGTATAAGTTACTTAGATTTTTTTTAATTTTGATTCCTTTCTTTGATATTATTTGGAAGTCAATCTGCTTTGCTGAGAGTTCTGTGATAGTTCTAGGTTTTGTTTATTTTTATTATTTTACAATACATTTTTTTCTACCAGAAACCCCAGAGTTCTATTTGATTGGTGTTGATGTTACTGAGATTTTTTTTAAATTTTGATTAATTGCCTCATATTGTTCCGAATTCAATCTGCTTTGTTGAGAGATCCGTGTTAGTTCTAGATTTTATTTATTTTTATTCTTATACAATGCATTCCACAATATAAGAATCTGCAGAGTTCTAGTTTATGGGTTCATTGTATATGTTACTGAGAATTTTTCAATTTTGATTAATTTCTTCGATATTATTCGGAACTCAATCTGCTTTGTTGAGAGTTCCGGGATAGTTTTAGATTTTCTTGTTTTTAATTCTTATACAATACATTCCACAATATTAGAAACCGCAGTGATCTAGTTGATGGGTGCTGTGAATAAGTAACTTGGATTTTTTTAAATTTTGATTTATTTCTTCGATATAATTCGGCAGTCAAACTGCTTTGCTGAGAGTTCTGTGATAGTTCTGGGTTTTATTTATTTTTATTCTTTTACAATACATCTTATTCTAACAGAAACCGTATAGTTCTAGTTTATTGGTGTTGTGTATATGTTACTGAGAAATTTTCAATTTTGATTAATTTCTTCGATATTATTCGGAACTCAATCTGCTTTGCTGAGAGTTCTGTGATAGTTCTAGGTTTTGTTTATTTTTATTATTTTACAATACATTTTACTCTATCAGAAACCGCAGAGTTCTATTTGATTGGTGTTGTGTATGTGTTACTGAGATTTTTTTTAATTTTGATTAATTGCTTCATATTGTTCCGCATTCAATCTGCTTTGTTGAGAGATCCGTGATAGTTCTAGATTTTTTTTATTTTTATTCTTATACAATGCATTCCACAATATAAGAAAATGCATAGTTCTAGTTTGTGGGTGCTGTGTATATGTTACTAAGATTTTTTTAAATTTTGATTCATTTCTTCGATATTATTCGGAACTCAATCTGCTTTGCTGAGAGTTCTGTGATATTTCTAGGTTTTGTTTATTTTTATTATTTTACAATATATTTTACTCTATCAGAAACCGCAGAGTTCTATTTGATTGGTGTTGTATATGTGTTACTGAGATTTTTTTTTAATTTTGATTAATTGCTTCATATTGTTCCGCATTCAATCTGCTTTGTTGAAAGATCCGTGATAGTTCTAGACTTTATTTATTTTTATTCTTATACAATAAATTCCACAATATAAGAAACTGCAGAGTTCTAGTTTATGGGTGTGTTGTATAAGTTACTTAGATTTTTTTTAATTTTGATTCCTTTCTTTGATATTATTTGGAAGTCAATCTGCTTTGCTGAGAGTTCTGTGATAGTTCTAGGTTTTGTTTATTTTTATTATTTTACAATACATTTTTTTCTACCAGAAACCCCAGAGTTCTATTTGATTGGTGTTGATGTTACTGAGATTTTTTTTTAATTTTGATTAATTGCCTCATATTGTTCCGAATTCAATCTGCTTTGTTGAGAGATCCGTGTTAGTTCTAGATTTTATTTATTTTTATTCTTATACAATGCATTCCACAATATAAGAATCTGCAGAGTTCTAGTTTATGGGTTCATTGTATATGTTACTGAGAATTTTTCAATTTTGATTAATTTCTTCGATATTATTCGGAACTCAATCTGCTTTGTTGAGAGTTCCGGGATAGTTTTAGATTTTCTTGTTTTTAATTCTTATACAATACATTCCACAATATTAGAAACCGCAGTGATCTAGTTGATGGGTGCTGTGAATAAGTAACTTGGATTTTTTTAAATTTTGATTTATTTCTTCGATATAATTCGGCAGTCAAACTGCTTTGCTGAGAGTTCTGTGATAGTTCTGGGTTTTATTTATTTTTATTCTTTTACAATACATCTTATTCTAACAGAAACCGTATAGTTCTAGTTTATTGGTGTTGTGTATATGTTACTGAGAAATTTTCAATTTTGATTAATTTCTTCGATATTATTCGGAACTCAATCTGCTTTGCTGAGAGTTCTGTGATAGTTCTAGGTTTTGTTTATTTTTATTATTTTACAATACATTTTACTCTATCAGAAACCGCAGAGTTCTATTTGATTGGTGTTGTGTATGTGTTACTGAGATTTTTTTTAATTTTGATTAATTGCTTCATATAGTTCCGCATTCAATCTGCTTTGTTGAGAGATCCGTGATAGTTCTAGATTTTTTTTATTTTTATTCTTATACAATGCATTCCACAATATAAGAAAATGCATAGTTCTAGTTTGTGGGTGCTGTGTATATGTTACTAAGATTTTTTTAAATTTTGATTCATTTCTTCGATATTATTCGGAACTCAATCTGCTTTGCTGAGAGTTCTGTGATAGTTCTAGGTTTTGTTTATTTTTATTATTTTACAATATATTTTACTCTATCAGAAACCGCAGAGTTCTATTTGATTGGTGTTGTATATGTGTTACTGAGATTTTTTAAAATTTTGATTAATTGCTTCATATTGTTCCGCATTCAATCTGCTTTGTTGAAAGATCCGTGATAGTTCTAGACTTTATTTATTTTTATTCTTATACAATAAATTCCACAATATAAGAAACTGCAGAGTTCTAGTTTATGGGTGCGTTGTATAAGTTACTTAGATTTTTTTTAATTTTGATTCCTTTCTTTGATATTATTTGGAAGTCAATCTGCTTTGCTGAGAGTTCTGTGATAGTTCTAGGTTTTGTTTATTTTTATTATTTTACAATACATTTTTTTCTACCAGAAACCCCAGAGTTCTATTTGATTGGTGTTGTGTATATGTTACTGAGATTTTTTTTTAAATTTTGATTAATTGCCTCATATTGTTCCGCATTCAATCTGCTTTGTTGAGAGATCCGTGTTAGTTCTAGATTTTATTTATTTTATTCTTATACAATACATTCTTAAATATAAGAATCTGCAGAGTTCTAGTTTATGGGTGCATTGTATAAGTTACTTAGATTTTTTAAAATTTTGATTCCTTTCTCCGATATTATTTGGAAGTCAATCTGCTTTGCTGAGAGTTCTGTGATAGTTCTAGGTTTTGTTTATTTTTATTATTTTACAATACATTTTACTCTATCAGAAACCGCAGAGTTCTATTTGATTGGTGTTGTGTATGTGTTACTGAGATTTTTTTTAATTTTGATTAATTGCTTCATATTGTTCCGCATTCAATCTGCTTTGTTGAGAGATCCGTGATAGTTCTAGATTTTGTTTATTTTTATTCTTATACAATACATTCCACAATATAAGAAACTGCAGAGTTCTAGTTTATGGGTGTATTGTATAAGTTACTTAGATTTTTTTTAATTTTGATTCCTTTCTTTGATATTATTTGGAAGTCAATCTGCTTTGCTGAGAGTTCTGTGATAGTTCTAGGTTTTGTTTATTTTTATTATTTTACAATACATTTTTTTCTACCAGAAACCCCAGAGTTCTATTTGAATGGTGTTGTGTATAATGTTACTGAGATTTTTTTAAAATTTTGATTAATTGCCTCATATTGTTCCGCATTCAATCTGCTTTGTTGAGAGATCCGTGTTAGTTCTAGATTTTATTTATTTTTATTCTTATACAATACATTCTTAAATATAAGAATCTGCAGAGTTCTAGTTTATGGGTGCATTGTATAAGTTACTTAGATTTTTAAAAATTTTGATTCCTTTCTCCGATGTTATTTGGAAGTCAATCTGCTTTGCTGAGAGTTCTGTGATAGTTCTAGGTTTTGTTTATTTTTATTATTTTACAATACATTTTACTCTATCAGTAACCGCAGAGTTCTATTTGATTGGTGTTGTGTATGTGTTACTGAGATTTTTTTTAATTTTGATTAATTGCTTCATATTGTTCCGCATTCAATCTGCTTTGTTGAGAGATCCGTGATAGTTCTAGATTTTTTTTATTTTTATTCTTATACAATACATTCCACAATATAAGAAAATGCATAGTTCTAGTTTGTGGGTGCTGTGTATAAGTTACTAAGATTTTTTTAAATTTTCATTCATTTCTTCGATATTATTCGGAACTCAATCTGCTTTGCTGAGAGTTCTGTGATAGTTCTAGGTTTTGTTTATTATTATTATTTTACAATACATTTTACTCTAACAGAAACCGCAGAGTTCTATTTGATTTAATAGGTTGTATTTAAATTATTTCTTTTTAAATGCGACACAATATTTACGTCATTTTACATTTGAGATTGGGTTACTTGTACCTTGATAGAGTAATTTAAATGTTTTATGCTTTAGTTTCATAGTATCTCTGTGTGTCTCTTCTTACCTTATCAGTTTTTGAAGTTACATGCAATTCTTCAGCATTTATCATCGTCAGAATCCAAATTATAGACATTAGGCAAAAAAAACACAATATTTTTTTTCTCGCTTTGTAAAACAGTTTTTTTTTTTTAAAAACTATCAGGAACTATCAGTTTTATAGATATGTAACAGGACCCCAAGTTTCATTCGGATCCGTTAAAAATGCTCTGCTACGGCTATGGGAAGTTAGCAGCGCATTTCATGAATATCTTATACTGCCTATATCTTTGTATTTACGGCAGAACTATTCAAGAAAACTATAAGGAACTCTGGAACTCATGCGCCTGCCATCAGAACACCAATTTATTTTTGCTCTTCTAACAAATGCTCTGCTAAGTTCACTGAGGCTCATTGGAAGGAGTTCAGACTGTCAACCCTCACCTTCGGCTGCGCCTCGGCTCGGGTAGACATTTGTCGGAACTCCTTGCATTGACAGCCTTTCCGCACTTGTAATGAAATATACTATTTACAAATGGCCGCGACGTCGTGTTCGCGGCGAGACGCTAACGGCGGTGTACGACGCGCTTCGCGGTAGGGTCGGCGACCGGCACCGACCGGCACTGACCGGCACCGACCGGCGCGGGCTGGTTCTCAAAGCGGACTGGTGTTGCGCGCGAGCAGGCGGGGAAAGGTCGGTGGGACGTCACGTTTCGCGTGAAAAATTATTAATATAAACATATATTTTCAATCTTTTGCAGGTTTCTCTTAAACTAATAAGAAGTATAACATCTAATTCTAATTTGTTAATATTAATGTAATAGTGTTTTGTTGTTGGATTTTTGCTGTTATTGTGAGTAGATGTTAATGTCGAGGACAATTTTTATAGTCATATTGATAACATGATTGATAGCACAATAGATAGTTTTGTCATAAATACGATTGATTCGGACTCTTCTGACGAGATATATTTGTCTACTACAGACGACAGCGATTAGAAGGTGGAAAAATTTGTATTTTTTTAGAATGTGGAATCCAAAATTTATTCAAATAAAAATGTTTTGAACTCCTGAAACTTTGTTTACATTCTTTATCTCGTCTCGTTGGCCTTACTTTATATACATACATATATATTTTTTTGTTGAAAATTATGTTCTTATAATCCGTGTTTAGTAGTTCGGATTCACAGTTCGCCTAAGATTAAATATATAAAAGTACCGGTATCGGTCGATTCGTGTTTGTTTTAATAAAGCCATGTCGCTTGCCTTTTCGATTCTCTTATGTAGCGCTTCGTAGCAATTTGCTACGACGCTACGTAATTTCGTAGCACGTTTCGTATTTTATGTAACTGCATACTTTGATTGTGCATTTCCTTTTTGTTTCGGATGCAAAATTGACTACGCATCTTCTAAACAATGAAAAGAAATACTGGGGAAATTTATATAACCATAGTGAATTATCATGAAAAAATTACCAAATTTCCATACTACAAATAAGGCTCACCAGTTTTCATGAAATAAAAGCACTTTCTATCTATCTACTACAGACACTGCAAATGTAAATTGCCCCACTGCTTAGCAGACTTTAAGAGCGGTTTCACACCAGTGTATTTCGACACGAGCAATTTACGCTACGCTAACTCGGTCGCGCGTCATTGTTTGTTTTTTAAAGCGCTTGTAGCCGCGAAACGTCAAGATGTGACATTTTCTGGAACAAAAAGTTACGTGCGTTTTCCGAGACAACGGTATACATGCCGAAAAATGCGCTAGTGTAACAGCATTAACACCGCCTTTAATACCATTGAGTTATGTGCTGTAAAAAAAAAATACTTAAATGAATAACTGTACTATGTTGAAAGAAAATAAAATTAATGAATAATATCCAGATCCAATGGGGCTAATAATGGCGGGAATGCCTCGCAAGAGGCAGAAAAAGAGCTACGTGGAGAGACTACTGGAGTTGGGCCTCATTCAGGACGCGAAGCAGTGCCGCAAGAAGCGTACCGCGGCCGGGAGGGGTGCCGCCGGGAGAGGGGAGCCTTCAGGTGGTAAGATTCAGACAGTCAGACATTTTTGGTCACCACTGCTGTTTTATTAAGTTTTTTTTTATTATTTGAATGGAGTAGGAGATGAGCATGCAGGCCACGTGGTGTTAAGTGGTCGCTGCAGCCCATGTACATCTACATACAACCTCAAGCAAGCATAGGTAAGTCTTGTCTGAGGCCGTATGTAGTTGCGCTGAGGCTGGTAGTCGCCTCATGAAAGTGTGACCGCACCTTTCCACCGAAACACAATAGAAATGCTCACGGCAGAAGTGGGCGCAGCGGTGGTACTTCCCCGGGCGAATCATAGTAGTTCTACCACCTACTAAATATTTTATGTTGCTCTATTTTATTGTTTTTTGTGGTGTACGAATATTGTTGTTGTCGCTACATGCGAACTCAGGTTATAGAACAGTATAATAAATTAATAAAATATAAAACAATATACACAACAGTATAATAAATTGTGAATAATGCTCGTAAATTGTAGATAGCTCATCGGACTCGACGTCATCAGATCAATCCGACAGCGATGACCATAGTAGAAGTTCGTCAGTCCCACAGAAACAGGCTAACAAGACAAAAGCAAAGCCGAACAGAAATACAAATGTGAGCAGGAAAAGTGGCACTAACAAAGGGAAAAGTGCTGAACTCAGTGCGGGCGAGATATGTCGGTTGTTGCTGCAGGCGGTGGATGAAGGTACGTGGCGATTGTAATCCCCAAACATAATTAAAACCTACCATATAAATGAATCAATAAAATATCAATGGATACAACTGTACTAGAATCCCCCTGACGTTGGCACCATCAGGCGCGGTCCCAGGTCACAGGGGACATGACCCCCCCTCCCCACCCCACTCAAAATCCATCATTCTTGGTAGATAAAAGGCGATAAGCCAATTTGGGACACCTCTTCCCCCAAATTTCTTGGCGACCCCCCCCCCCCCCCCCCCCGAATCGCCTGGGCACCATAAAAAGATTTCAAGTCGAAGTTAGTCCGGTTGGAAAATATTCTTTTTACCATTTAATATCTCAGTGCTGGGCAATTACTCTCTGCTGGCAAATTGGCTCTCGGAATTGAGAGGTATTTTTGCCATAGTCTACCACGCTGGCCAAATATCGGTTAGTGAACGTCATCACTTTGAGGAATTTTGTGTAATTCTCATTCGCTGCGAGCTAGAGCGTCTTAATTAACTAGGTATGAAATGCAATATTTTCCCTCACATGGAGCAGCGATAAATACGCACATATCCAATTTCCTTGGCAGAGATGCGTGCCGGAGCTTGAGTCCCTAACTTCCGCGTCGACGCCCAATATCTTTACAAGCGATGTAGATTATTCAATATACATAATTAAGGCCACTATCCCAGTGGCGTTTTATGAGTACTGACGTTTTTCCATCGTTGTCGCTGCACAAACACTACGTTGACGTCGTGATGTTCTAACATTCTAACAACTAGCGTTCATGCGACGACGTTACGTTTTTAGCAAACTCGTTCAATCACCCTTTCCACTCTGCTTGTATGAAAGAGGGCAGGGTTATGGCCAGCGTACAATCGTAACATTTTTTTGAAGCTATACTTCTTTTGGCGCGTTTGGATGAGAGTGAATTTTAGAGCTCTGCGGGAGAGGGGCCACTCTGTACGCATCCGTCCGTAAATTCTAACATTTTCGGAATCCTTTTTTGGCATATTCGGATCGTTTTTTTTAATAATTAATAAGATAAGCGTTATCATTGATGACGTGAAGCTACTGAATGAATAATATTGCTAGAATTTCTTCAATCTAATCCAAAAATAAGGCCCGAAAATTCACTTAGTTTCGGATACGGACTTACAGAGTGGGCCCTCAGGAACGACATGATGAAGTTAGCCACAGAATAGAAATAATAAAAAAAAAATATTTTTAGCACTGAATATAGTTACAGTACTTAGTGTCCATACTTTATAGTAGATACCTACATAGATATTAATAAGTCAGTCAAGCTAGTGTTGTGAAATATAGTATTCATATGAATAATTAATTTAGAACATTAATTTAAATAATTATTGCGTTAATAAAACGTTTTTTATTTAAACAAAATCTTTGTGATTGATTTTGATATTTATCGTCGATTACTACTGGGTTTGAGTTATTTTAAACTTTTTTCATACGCCAAAGAAGTATAACTTCTAACGCGTGTACCTACATAAGTACACACACTCTTCGCCATCGTCGCCATTCTGATAGGATTTTGTTGACAGCGATTTTTTTGGCTTCATCTGGCGGCAGTACGTGTACGTACGTAGATGAACGTGTAGCATAGCAATACAAATTTTCTTTATTGTACACCAACATTACAATAAATAAAAAACATATACAGAGGTTGTGGCATTAATAACTACATTTGGCGGTCTCATCACAAAAAATGATCTCTTCCTTCTACGTTTGAGGTTAAATGCATCGTAGCATGCGCACTACGTTAACGTTGAGTTCAAAGTCGTTGCGCAGATATCGGAGAGTCGTCAACGCTGGTAAAACACCAGTGGGATAGCGGCCTTACTTACAAATAAACTTGTTTGATTGTTTTTTTATGTAAAAAAAAATCAGCAAACAGGCATACGGGCCACCTGATGGTGAGTGGTCACCGTCGCCTATGGACATTTGCAACACCAGTGAAGTACTTCAGAGGGAAGCTTATTCCACAGTTTGCATGTTCGTGGTTGAAACAAACGTGAGAAAACGGACTGTTGAATTATAATAATGACAATTGCATTATAGAAACCAAGTTCGCGCGCCCAAATTGAAGCATGTTGATTGGTGCCATTAATGGCACCAAACGCCGGGCTGCTCCGTAAGACTTAAGGTTAAATTTTATCACAACACTTTTTAAAACAAAAGAAATCTTATAAAATAACTTTTGACAGTGGTTTCAATATTTTGTAGTATTTTATAGTTAATTTGGTCAAAATAAAAATATTTTGTTTGTCAGATGTGACAGCTGTAGGAATCTATTTGGCCGCAACCCTTTTTGCGTCCCACTGCTGGGCACGGGTCTCTCCCCATTATTGAGAAGGCCTGGTGCTTACTCCACCACGCTGCTCCAATGCGGGTTGGTGGAGATGCGGGTTAGTGGCTATCCCGCTGTCGGATGTTTTCAAACCGCCCATAAGGCCTCCGACAAGGTTTAACGACTGTTATCTATCGACAACAACCGGGACCGACGGCTTAACGTGCCCTCCGAAGCACGGAAACGCGCATGATTTTTTTTTTTGCCACTAGCAGTCACCCATCTCACACCCGACCGCGCCCGTTTGGCTTAGTTGCATAGATCGTTTGCGTTCTACGCTAAGCGCCGGGCCATGCGCGCTTCTATCTATCTAGCGCTTCTATCTAGGAATCTATTTAGTGTTTGGCAAAGGGAGATCTCCCGCCGGGCGAGGTGGTCATGCCCGGGGAGCGGGCGCGCTCCTACTGACTCAATTTGGAGCTTGTATATAGGGTGGGATATTCCGAAAACTTCGATAGCGTGATTCAGGAATACCCGTGGCGCCATCTCTTGATGAGTAGCGGAATGTCGCTACAAGTGCATCAATTTTGACAGCGCGCTTGTATGTAGACTAACGTTCTTAACGTTATTATTCTAAGACTGTTGACGATTGCCATTATGTCCAGGTGATGGGGGTGATACTTGTGAATAGCAGCATCGTATAAGCTTCCAGTTTTACTTTTAGGACTATCAGAAGGGTTAAGATGGCTCGCAGAGAACATGGAGGAAGTGGCTTTAGACCAAGAGGCGGAGGGCTACGACCCCGATGGCGAGGGTACCCCGCTGGTACCGATATCTGACTCCTCCGTGGAGGCCATGGAGAATGCCTTGTTCCAGAAAGTGTTGAAAGGTGTTGGCCTTGTACCGCCCTTCGACGAACAGGTCAGTATGTTAATTATTATTAATTTAGTAAATAAATAAAATATCAAATCAAATCATTTATTGCATGAATACAGTATACAGGATGGTCATATAAGTAAAACACAAAGATCTTGTATCCTACCATAATCATGGTGTGCAACAATATTAACAATTTTTCAATTTAAAAATAATAATTTATCAATTTACAAACAAACCAAGTCAATATTTCATTAAGATTATAATTATTATTTAACATATGTCAATATCTAATTAATTCTTATTATTACTTAACATGTCAATTTTTAATAACATCGTCAATATTAATAATAAATCTTCAACAATTTTCTTTGTAACTAAAAAATTCCGCCAAGTCATAAAAAGTCATATCTACTAGCCAACTAGAAATCTTATTTTTAAAAGACCGAAGAGGTAACTCTTTAAATTTATTTGGTAAGTGGTTAAAAACCCTTATCGCAGTTACATACGAATTCCTCTTACATATTTTTAATCTGTTCTTTGGTATATACAATTTATACTTATTTCTAGTTGGAGCGTTTCTATTTACAACTTGCGAGTGGATTTCAAAATGTTCAGGATGTTGCTTGACAAAAACACAGAGTTCTCTTATGTACATACAGGCCAATGGTAGTATCCGATACTTTTTAAATATAGGTCTGCAGCTGTTCATGGGACCAGCACCGCAAATGGTTCTGACACATTTTTTTTGGACGCGAAATACCTTATTAATGTCCACAGAATTGCCCCATAGTAAAAGACCATATGAAAGAACTGAGGAGACGTAGCCGTAATAAGCAGTGAGTGCTGCTTCAGTTGAGACCGTAACTCGTAATTTACTTAAAGCAAACACGAACTTGTTGAGTTTGTTACAAACGTATTCAATATGTGCTTTCCAACTACAATCTTTGTCTACCATGAGACCAAGGAATTTGGTTTTATCCACGTCTTCTATTTGAGCAGCATTATAGTTTATATTTAGGTCAATTTTCTTACGGAATTGGATCATTTTAGTTTTAGTAATATTAATTTTTAAATATTTACAATCGAGCCATCTAATGATTTTGTCTAAAGTTGTATTAATTTCGTTTTCATATTCATTGATATCATTACATTTAATTACAATTGTTGTGTCATCAGCAAATAAAATAGTATTATGTTGGGTAACATTTGGCAGATCATTAATATAAAGGAGAAAAAGGAATGGCCCCAAAACACTTCCTTGCGGGACACCGAAATTATTGACTAAAAACTCAGATCTGAATTTTAATTTATTTCCCTCACTAATTCTTGATATTTCAACACACTGCTTACGATCTAAAAGGTAACTTTTTAGCCAATCGTTAGCTTTTCCCCTAATTCCGTATTTATTTAATTTGAAAAGAAGTAAGTCTCGATCTACAAAATCAAAAGCTTTACTCATATCGAGAAATATAGCTGTAACTGGTTTATTTTCATTAATAGCTTCAGTTATTTTCTTAATTAAGTTAAAACATGCCAATGATGTGCTGCTATTTTTTCGAAATCCAAACTGTCCAATCCATTAATAACGCTACACACTCATAGCCCCACACTAGTATTCCCTGTGTCGTGAGTACCATGGACACACAAAGACAGAAACACAAACACCCAGACCAAGTACAGGAATTATAACTCATCATTTCAATTTTTATCTCGCCGGGAATCGAACCCGGGACCCTCCGATCAGCAGTTTAGTGAATAGTGAAACAGAAATTCAAAGTCATCAATGCAATTTTGTCCCTTCGCTAATCGAACCCTTAATTCTCAATTCTGAGCCCTTAATTAGCAGTAATGTACTACATTTTTAGTTAAACTACAGATAAAATCATTATTTATATATGTACCTACTTCTTCTTGTTTATGGTCTTTAAACTATTTTGGAGTCGGGCACTTAGTAAAATGGCGTACCTTTCGTTCTGAATCAATGGGCACAAGCTCCAAAATAGTTTTAAGATTCATTACCACTGGCAATAAAAAGTATCATATGCCAAGTATATTTCAGAAGTGAGAGGGATTTAGGCTGTAGTCCACCACGCTGGCCAAGTGCGTATTGGTGGACGTCATGCTTTCGAGAAATGATGAATTTCTATCAGGCATGCATGGCGATGGAGAACATCGTCATCAATTAAATATCGCGATATTTACCGTCGCCGTGGGGCAGCGATAAATGCGCACATGCCAAATTTCTTTGTCAGAGGTGCGCGCCGAGGATTTAAACCCGGGATCGGTCGCGTCGAAGATCCCGGGTTTTTACCACTCGGCCATCGCTGCTCGCTGCCAAGTATTACATTAATTTATATTTTTTTGTTAAAAAATTTTTTTTCGTGTTTGTATTTATATAAATAATATTTCAGGAAACCTACTGGAGAATTCCAAGCAGTCTTCATTTCGAAACAATCAGAAAGAGACGTGAAATAATACTGAAAGCTGTAAACAAGGATCTAATACTTGATGCTACACCAACAGCTAACGACAACCCCACAGACACAGCAGAACAGAATAATAGATCTGAATCTAGCGATGATGACGACCTCTTTGAAAAGTTGAGGAAAATGAGAGACGAAGCCATGGAAAAAGAACCCACTGTTACTGTTAACAGTACTAAAAGTGTGGCTCGAAAAAGTTCAAAGAAAAGCACCAACCGTAAACGAAGTCGCAGTATTGACTCTTCCAACGAGAACAGCAGAGAAAAGATGCAGAAAATCGTGGAAGTTGACGAGAATGTGGACGATGACAATGACGATATCCTGGCGTTCGCCAAAAGAACTCTACAGCGCGAAGAACTGCCCGACACTGAGGACATATTGCTGGACCTGCCGAAGCATAGTGGTAAGTTTGACAGACGGCAGAATATACTTTTAAACTGGGTGTAGGCATTCCGTTTTGTATTTTTATCATATCTCCAAATCTCTTAGTTAACGATTTGAACCTTTAGACAAGAATTTAAGAATTGCTCTATTTTAATTATTTTGCTATCGCTGACAATTCATAAAATTTTGTATTCGTGGAATCTTTTAACAGAACTGTTGACCTCATCAGTCATGCGTAGGAAGGCGAAACAAGCCAATTTGGACTCCCCCCCTCCCCCCCAAATTGAAAGCTGCAACCGCCCCTGCTTTAAGGAATTTTGTGTATCTTAGAAATACACGGTGATGGATTATGAAATCTGAAATAGTTTTCCCTGATCTTGAGCAGCGATTTATATCCACATAACAAAATTCATAATCAAAGATACACACCGGGATTTGAACTACAACAGCTCACAAAAACCTACTGTTTCCAATCCAATTATTTAAATAGCTAACTTTAAATTAATTTTGCTTTCAGATGACAGCGATAGAGAAGACGACGACGCGATAGTAGCGCCGGCGAAACGCAAGAAAATGCGCGTCGTGAGCGACGATGAGTCGGACTGATGTGTTGTATTGTTGTTAGCTGTAAATAAATAATTTAATCTGCATTTTTGTGTTTCAATTTTTACCTAATAATAAAAACATTGCATAATATCTACTTCTTAGAAATCTTGGGATTTTGCTCAAAGTATATCAAAAAATAATAAAGCAATGACGTCCCTTTATCAAAAGTATCACAAGTTATTTTAGGAGAGTTCTGAAGGGACAAGTTATGCTCTTGTTTAATTTTCATTTTCTTGGTGTATTGTTGAGTTATATCTGATAAAGTTGTTGGAATTTAGTCCGATATAGGTTAATGACAGTGCACGAGTGTTGTTAAATAAAATAACAGTGCGAAAACATGTTTTGCCTCCAAAACTCCATCGGACATGCTCTGGTAAAGTAGCCATCACTTTACTTGAACATCTGACTGACTAGACTGACTGATACCTGACGGCTTACTGACTTTTCCTATGACTACTAAGTGATTCAAAAATTATACATGACGCTGGCAATATGCACAGAGTTTGCAGTGCCATTATTAAAAATGAAAAATAAACTTATTTTAGATTTTCACTAATTTTAGTTTATGAGGGTCATCGTATGTTACCTTAGACTAAGAATAATGTACGTTACAAATAAATAGAGCAACTCTGTAAGTCTTACTTTAGACTTAAAAATTCCTTATGACGTAAGGTACCTACATCCTCACAGATCTCTATATACCTACAGCCAGAGCTACGAAGGTTAAGCACAATCCTAACTTTCTTTTGAACTGCTACTATTTGCTTTTATGGGGAGGAAAGTTCCATCTGAGACCAAACACAAAGGACATTAAAGTTTCAAATGGACTGTAATAGTCCGCTAGACGGCTATACGTACAAAATTGAGATGTCATACGCTTTTATTCAATTTAAACGAACATACTTTTGTCTGGTTTCTTTTGATATTATATTATGTGACGATACATATAAGTACATTTAAATAATATCTAAATTCTTCGTTAACTTTCTTTCGTTTAAACTAACCTGTCTACCTACAGTCAAAACTAAACTCCTTTTAAAATTAGATTGGTACAACAAAATCCATTATAAAATGTAACTTTATATTTTTATCGATATTTTTTGAGACCCGTGTACAACGAGGAAAACAGCTCTGAATCAGCTCTGCCGTTAACAGCAAATTTATAGTTCTTAAGGAAACAGTAGTAAAGCCCTCGTTTTTATGGTTTTCAGTCCCCTTCCTTTTTTAAGGCCTTAGTAATTTATATTTTAAAATGTAAACTTGATCACAAATAGTTGCCTTTCTGATGATACATTAATTGGATAAAATTGCTATTCAATGTTTGTACCCATTTGTAATTACTTTAAGTTTCATTTATATTATACAAATATCGACCTTTAATCACATGAATCAAGCTTTATAATAGATAGATAATAGTACAAAAACAGAACTACACTATCCATTAGTCCATTTAATTGAACTTGAATTCGAAGACATTCTGAAAATATTACTTGGCTTGAACGGATAGAATGACCAACAGAGTAGTAATTTTCTAATTCACAAGTGCGTTATACCTTTTTTTGTTATCGGGGGGGAAACCTTCAAAAGGTACCCGACTCCTTGGGAGATGATACCGGGTTATTTGACCGCACTAAAACCCTCTCGGTGGCCTGCCTCTGCGTTTGTGAGGACTCCGGGATCTCCATTGGAACGCACCGGAGTCCTCCACGCGCGGCGCCCCAGAACGGACCCATCTTCGGGAGAGCAGATGTGCTCTTCTGCACATTCAGGTGTTCACGGCGGCATGCGGCCACGCACACACCGCCGCCGCGCCGTCCCTCCCGGGGCTTCTGGCTGGACGGGTCAAGCTCCCACTCTCACCGTCCGCATCCCCGCAAACCCCCTTTTAGTCGCCTCTTACGATCAGGCAGGGGATACCGTAGCTCTATTCTTAATCCCGAAGCTACAGGGACTAAGTGCGTTATACCTAAGGATTGTAAATATGTGCAAAATAATGAATACACAGGAATTCCAATATCCCGGCACCTAACAGCAATATAATCTTATGGTGCGCTCTGTTACCGGTATTTCCTTTTTATTGCAAGGCGTATGTTCTGCACTCGGTATTGTGCAATATCCCGCCAGGCTGCGAAATAATCGAGAGAATGGTTTTTTTCGTAATGTAGGAAAGTGTTTGACGTGCGCACCTAGTTACTAGTTGTTAGTTTGAAATGATAAAAGTCATATCAGTAATAAACGTAATGACATTGCCTTAATTGGATAAGTAAGTACATAATTTTAAATGCGGGACGCTTTGTTCTACACATCGAACAGTAACTATCAATGTGTGGCGTAGCCTAAAATAAAAATTAAACAAAAAAATGTTAAATTGAAACATTTTAATCTGTTAAATTGATAATCACTCAACGGGTCCCACCCCAACAACCACTCCCCTATGCCGAATGCCGAGACTAAAAAATATACTGAAACGTCTATTCAGTGTTTATTAAACATTTAATATTTTCCTTCTTTGTATGCAAACAACAAACCATCGTACAGTCGTTGATTTTTATTATAAAATGTTAAATCAGCTGTTTTAATGTTTTCACACAGCCCATTAATCTTTGCCGAGCTGGAACGTTGGCCATTACAGCCGCCCTCTTGCAATTATCCACTCGAATAAAAACGTTTGATGTGTTAATTGAACGATATCTCAGCGGATCGTCGACTCTGTCATTAATTCCAGCTCTTGCACTGATACTGAGCGGTCCGCAGATTTATCTGCAGACATCATAAAGTCTATTATAGGTGGTATAAATGTTTTAAGGTAGGTAAGTATTGGATACTGATGAGTATTTGTTAAGTAGACGGACCAAAAGTTTACTGTTTAAAGTCGTATTCTTTAAGCAGTTAACTTTTGTGTTAATGTTAACTTTAAAGTTAATGTTAATTTTCTTCAAGATTCACTATATTGGTAAACAGGGTAAACAGAAGTTCATCGCAATCCCGTAACGTTTCCTCTTCCAGTCACTCAAGCATTTACCTACGTTAATACAAAAATATAAACAACCATCATTACTTTAGAAGCGTCGAGCCAAAAGAATGGAATGACAAACGAGTTCAAAAAGCAGTGGAAAGAAATTGGAAACAGCAAAATCTCCTTGCTTTGTGAAAGGCGGAAGACCTTCCATTGTTACGTTCAAAGTTATTTCATCTCGGCACAAACAGTGCTATAGCATATATATATACACATATATGGTAAATTGCAGGCAAAACGGTATTATTTATAAAAAATAATTTGTAGTATTATTTCCCTGTATACTACCCTAAGAGCAGCGAAGGCCGAGTGGTCAAAAACCGCGGTTTTCGACGCGACCGAGCCCGGGTTCAAATTCTCGGCGCTCACCTCTGACAACGAAATTTGTAATGTTTGCATTTATCGCTGCTCCTCAGTGATGTAAAATATTGTGGTATTTAATTTATTACGATGTTCTCCATCGCCGTGCATGCCTAAGAGAAATACATAATTTCTCGAAAGCATGACGTCCACCAATCCGCACTTGGTCAGCTTGGTGGACTATGGTCTAAATCCCTCTCACTTGTGAGAAGGAGACCTGTGCCCAACAGTGGGACATAAAAAAGTTTAAAAAAATACCTACCCAATGATTGCAACTCATTCCTTTCCAATTCTTGCGCATATGGAAAGAGTAAGACAAGGGTCGCGTTATATCACAATAGGCAAAAAGATTGATTTTCATGAAGAAAATTCCAAAAATAGAAAAATAAGGATTTAAATTTATCCAATTATAATAAATGTACGACAAGAGGATGTTATATCCCCGAAGCTGTTTACCGCTGCACTGGAAGACGTGTTCAAGCTGATGGAGTGGAACGGGCTGGGTATTAACATCAATGGCGAACACCTCACACACCTTCGATTTGCCGATGATATAGTAATCCTGTCGGAGAACCTGGAAGAGCTCAGCGCTATGCTAGGTGACCTCCATAGCGCCTCACAAAGGGTGGGTCTTAAGATGAACATGGACAAGACGAAGATCATGTCTAACGTCCATGTCACACCTAAACCGGTTATTGTTGATGGCGCTACTCTCGAAGTTGTCGACGAGTACATCTACCTGGGACAAGCGATCCGTATGGGTAAGTCCAGCTTCGAAAGAGAGGTAACTCGTAGAATCCAACTCGGTTGGGCAGCGTTCGGGAAATTACAAAGTGTCTTCTCGTCCAGAATACCTCAGTGCCTGAAGTCGAAAGTTTTCGAGCAGTGTGTGTTGCCAGTGATGACCTACGGCGCTGAGACGTGGTCTTTTACAGTTAGCCTTTTCCATAAGCTCAGGGTCGCCCAGCGAGCGATGGAGAGGGCTATGCTTGGTATTTCTCTACGCGACAGAATTCGTAATGATAAAATTCGTAGAAGAACTAAGGTTACCGACATAGCTCTCAAAATCTGCAAGCTGAAGTGGCAATGGGCAGGCCATATAGAGGAGGACCGACAACCGATGGGGAAGAAAGGTCCTTGAATGGAGACCACGTCTCGGCAAAAGGAGTACAGGCCGCCCTCCAACCAGGTGGACTGACGACCTGAAGAAGACAGCGGGTAGTCGCTGGATTCAGAAGGCTCAGGACCGGGAGGAGTGGCGAACGTTAGGGGAGGCCTATGTCCAGCAGTGGACAATAAAAGGCTGATGGATGGATGGAATAAATGTGAATTGTTATTCGTATTTCAAACCTAAATGCAAAACTTCGATACCTCGAATCTTACAATAAAAACTCACTCTCAAACTCTAAAGTACTCTAAAACATACTCTTATCTCAAAAACTCAGCAATTCATTTGTTTAATGGTCGCATTAAAAACGTATAATAAGACGAGACGAGAGAGATTTTTTTCACTTTCTACACTCTCAGCAAGTTTTAACAAGTAAGAAGTGGGTTCGTTTAAAGTTGATCGCACGTCCTCGCTTCGATAGTTAGAATATACACTTGACGCTAATGTGGTTCAATTTTCTATACAATTTAAGAATAAAAATATACAAATAAAATATTATATTTCATTTTTAAGAGGCACGCCGTAGTGTTGTTTTGAAAAAACAGAAATTTAACGGTTTTTTGCAATGATTACTAAACTATTAGTTTATCCCAATAGAGTATCGAAAAAGTTTATTTTTCAATATAACACATAGGAATATGTTTGTAAAATTTGATTAGTATTTAACATTGCCACGGCAAATAAGAAATTGAAAAGTGGAGATTAATTCGAGCAATGTCAGCAGGTCGCGCTTTCAGAAAGTTCTGCTTTTGGAAGTTTGAGCGAACCTTCGGAGCGGAACTTCGCATTTCCACTGAGTTTGAGTATGAAGTACGTGTCTGCATTGAGAATTGAGATAATAGCACAATACAAATTTTGAAATTTATTAAATTAACCGCGTAATGGTTTAAGTGACATATTCTTCGTATCAAAATTCACGATAATTGGATCTTAAAATTATGATAAAGCGCTTCATCTGCCGCTTTGGGTTTACAAATGTTATAATATTTTATTGAATCCTGTAAAATAGATCACTTCTGCCGTGAACCAATTCTATTGAGTTTCGGTGGAAATATATATGCAGTTGCCGGCCACACTTATATGAGGCGACTACCAGCCAGTCTGCTACACCATTCAAATAAAAAAAACATAATATTACTCTACATTGCAATTTCGTACAAAGTAAGTTGTAGTTTCACCGTAGACGCTACGGTGCTACGAGTGAAGCATGGTAGCGCCGTAGACTGCTACGAAAGATCTATACGATTATTTTGAGTTCGTAGGAAACAGATAGAAGCAAAGCATAAAATTACAAAAAAACACGTGTTTAGTGAAGAATATTTTTTCTGTAATAATCTTCCTTGAAATAAATAATGACACAGACACACTAATGGGCGTTGTATATTTCATAAAACTGTTGACTTCGTATTAGTCAATTCGACTGTGCCGAGCGATAGCAATAGTAATAAGGATAGTATAAAAGTCAAATCAATTACGCACGTTTCAATTCGCATCGCTCGAGTCTAGTTCGGAGATGATTTATTACTATCGGAAGCTCGCAACTCACTTTACTATCTCCATCGAGCAGGTTGAGCTCGGATATATTCTGACGAATAAGTTTTTTTTTTTTAAATCAAACATATTTTAATCCTGTCTTGTCGTCAAAGGTTCAAGTAACATAAATTATCTCTTAAAATAAACTACTAAGTACTAGTTTATTTTTGTAATAGTAATATTTTGTCGAATTTAGAAAACAATCTAAAACGGTTACGAGAGATAGGTAAGCATCTATAACTTAAAAAACGAAAGCACAAATAAATTATTTAAATGTTAATCAATACATAATAGTTTTTAAGGGTAATAAGATAAGGAATTTGACAAATAAAATCGACATTAAGTACCATTATACTTGTTTCACTCAACACTTTCATTTCAACGTACAAAATACTTTGGTGACAATGTTCGGCTATCTACTACTAATTTACGAGCGGCTACTTTACAAATAAAGTGCAATGGATTTAGCGCTTTTTTATTAATACGGGTAATATTTATTGGTTGTATGAATAAATAGCTCGCAAAATAACTTTTTTTGCTCGTACAAGTAAAGAGATTAGTTCCGTAAAATTAAATTACAGTGTTTTAGAAGGCTTTCAAATATTTTCAATTTTTTTCATTGTGTTTATAATAGCAATACATCAAACGCCTGATAACTTTATTTAACGTTTGTGAAATATTTTTGGTTTGCTATCGATGAGTTATTAAAGGGGTGACGCTATCGACATCGTCCGCAAACGGAATAATGTGAAATCAATCGCAAGTTGAGTTTGAGCGCTCCAACCGCATTCCATCCATCAGCAGGATGTGATGTGCGGGAGTCAGCGAATAGCTATCAGCCGCGATTTCCGCGTATCTAAATAAAAAATATTCGTTTTACAAACGCCTCAATTATATTTTAGAATTATGTATGACCTTCTATTAAAAGCACATTTTTCTGTACATTATTCAATGGTATGGTTATTATTACACTTGGTCAGTTAATTTTTTTAAATAACGTAGTAATTATCGTATTATAATACTTACCTACAGTTTTTTTTAACAATTTAACTCCACAGACTTATGTCCGTGCCATTATTTGCTTTTTTTTTCATTTGCGCGTTCTATAACTTTATTATTAGAAAACATATAAGCTCCAGTGTATGTATATCATTAAATCAGGTTCTGTCCGAGGACTGTCCCAGGCGTCGTAAGATATGTGGTCGTGGCCGAAGACGGTCCCGGTAGTTTGCCCAGTGTTTTTTCTATTAATTCATAATCTCTGTGGCTGATGGCGGTTTCCAGGTTGTACTCTTCGATAGTTTTTGTGCTTGCCTCTGTTGCTTTTTTGATGAACGCGCCAAACTTACCTACAGTTTATTACGATGATGTTGTAGATGGAAGAACTATAATGGTTCGGCCAGGGAAGTACCACCGCTGCACCCACTTCTGCCGTAAACTAATTCTATTGTTCCGACGAAAAGTCAGTTGCCGGCCAGAATTACGAGAACATGAGGTGAACATTAGCCTTCGGAGTAGCAGCGTAACTGCATGTGACCACAGACAAGCCTTTGAGCTTACTTAAGGTTGTGTGTCCATGAATGGGCGTACCCAGGTTCTTGGTTAGGTGGGGGCAAGTTCTTGGTCAGGGGGGACAAATTTATAGGTTCTTGCCAGGGGGGAGCAAATTTTCTCAAGCTGGTACCGCGCGTAATTTGCCTTCCACTTTACACGAAGACACGCACACAAAACGTTAAATTTACAAAGGAAACAGCAGGATATGCTATCTAGCTTATTATTTATAGGTTTCTTTTTTCTTTTGGGAGATCTTTTGGTATTTTTAAATCCTTGAATCTGGACAATGATCCAGGGGGGGCAGCTGGCCACACCCACTCCCCCGGTACGCCCGTGTCCATGGGCTGCAGTCCATGAGATGCTTGACGACTTAACACTGCATTTTTTTTAAAGTGCATAAAGGTAGCCATTGACGATACGTCTGTTTGGAATGCTTCTAAATGAATACTTCCTTATGGATGTACTTCAGTTTAAAGGCACATTGACTTACTTCCATTTGGACGTACGCGCCGCCACTTCGTAGATAGCACGCTATCAAGTAGACGTCGTACTGAAGAATTATCACAATGGATTTTTTAATAACATATTTTTAAAATAATGTTTCACACTCATGAAAATACCCACAGTAGGGTAAATCCTGTGTCGTGGGTAACATGGACACATACAAAGACAGAGACACAAGCACCCAGACCGAGAACAGAAATTTAAACTCATCATTCAAATTTCTGTTTCGCCGGGAAACGAACCCGGGGCCCTCCGATTGGCAGTCCGGCATGGTAACCACTGCGCCACACAGTTCGTCAAATGGTGGCAACAGCAGTGGGTATTTCGATATGTGTACGATTTATATTTTTCAATGACTTCTTGTACAAAGTCACGCGCAGACGAAGGCATAATTAAAAACTTAGCTCTTTCTAGCTCTG
Organism: Pyrgus malvae; assembly: GCA_911387765.1. Classification (NCBI taxonomy): domain Eukaryota; kingdom Metazoa; phylum Arthropoda; class Insecta; order Lepidoptera; family Hesperiidae; genus Pyrgus; species Pyrgus malvae. The sequence goes on along the minus strand of OU426950.1, from coordinate 25,479,955 downwards.
TAGCACATGTAGCCCCCGTCAATACATAGCAAAAACTGAAACAAAATTTCCAAAAAAAAATGGACGCGGTTTTGCCCATTCACAGACAAATCGAACGAAGTCCAAATGGCATGTCGCACGTTTTTGACAGTGACAGTCGGCCGCGGATGACGTCCATTTGGATTGGATACATGGATTTCAATCCGTTTGGAAATCCAAAGCTGGAAGATGTCCATTTGATTGGCATACGTTTCTCACATTCACGAAACAATTTTGGAAGACGTCCACTCCATTTGGATTGATGGACGTATCGTCAATGGCTACCTTTATATGCATTGAGTGGTGCTAGAAAAGTTTCATTCAGAAAACAAACAGAGGGAAAAATGGACAGCGCTGAGTTTTTCAAGTGAGATGAAGTAGGTACCAAACGGATTTTTATTCAGTCCGAGATGAACCGTCTAATTAGTTTGGCGCAAGTGAATCGAGGATACTGACAACATAGTTACTCAACTCTTAAATGAATTTTGACCTCAGTTTTACTCTTTTCCTTTTAAAAATATTTTAAAGCGAACGCGATTTAAACTCATCATTAATTAATGAGGACTTTCATAACCGCTGCAAATAGTTCTTTTGACAACCAATCTACGGACTCTTGACTCTAGTAAAGAAAATAAACAAAAAGTATACATATTTAGTTGTTAGTACATACATACAATTCGTATTTGATATTTTTATTAAAAAATCCGTTAATTTAATAAATCCAGTTTTTTTAACTAAGGGCGCTATCATTTTTATTTGAACAGGATTTCTTTATTTTATCTTTCTCTCATTCTGCTTTTTCATCGTACAGCTGAGTTGACTCTGCTGACCTACCCGGCTGGGAATTAGTCATATAGGGAAATATATGGGGAATTGGTCACCATGGACCCAAACGTCTGCATTTTTGTCATGTAGCTGAATAGTTTTTTAGTTATCTAGGTACCTTGCTTTCATGTACATTGTAATAACTTTATTATCTACTTATAACGAAACGTTTTTATAACACCTTTGCAAAAATTACAAAAAAAGCCAAATGATTTATTTGTACAAATATAGGTATTACAAAAGTTATTTTATTCATTTAATAATCCGCCATATTTACCTCAGTAAGGTATGCAAATATTATATTATATTATTAATAAATAAAAGTACTGACTAAAATCTAACTTAGAAATTTATTTAAGTACCTATAAAATTTACTAATCTTATTATTGATTTATATTTATCCCATATTTGCGTTTTTTTTATTTCATTGTTTTTGGTCATTATTTATACGGTATTTTATCAGCGTCAGCTTTGGGCACCCAATTACCTGGGTTTTTATACACTAAACAAATCATAGATGTTAGACTTCTGATAGAAGATTTTTATTATGGCTCTGAGTTTGCTACCCTCGTTTGTAAGTTATTTCATTTATAAATATATTTCGTTGAGGCTTTTACTCAGGATTTTCCTGTCAGGCAGTCACAAAACAAAACTATTTGTCGAGCTGACGACGGTTGAATTTTTACCCATCCTCTTAGTATTCAGCAACTGTAGGCGCATAATTTGCCACAAGGGTAAAAAGCGCCACCCCCTCTCACTGTTATTTAAGGGGTTACGTCTTAGAGCATTTATCCAAGGTTATGTACATATGCTAGTTAAATTTCTGTTAGTTTCCATATATTTATATATATACAACGTTTTTTTCTTAGTGGATAAATGTTATAAGCAATCTTGGTGCTAGTTTTATCAAAATATATTCTTTTAATCAATAAGAAAACATTTTTTTATTAATTGTTTTAAAACAATTAATACAAAAATATTTTCTTAATACTATTTATTTAACTGAAATAAGTTTTTCGTACTATCTCGAAATTTATCTCGAAATCCTTTTAATTTCTTTAGTTACTTATTTTATTTTAGCAAATTTGCATTGCTATTGTAAAGTGGTATGCAGTATGTACCCTTTTGCACTTTTGCTTGTACACTTGCTTGCACAATTGTTTTGTAATTGTAGTAATTCATTGATTAAAGGAAAAAGTATGAAGGTTTTAATATATTTAAAACTACGTAACTGTTAAGGGCGATTATAGTTTGTTCGCGCCTGCAAAAAGTTCAGCAGCAACACGTCGCGACCACTGTTTGCGTCTTATTTATTTTTTCTCACACTTTTGCGCCGGTACCATCGTTTTTAGTGATCTATTCTGTCATCGCTTGCTAGAAAATTCTAAATGTGCAATTCAAGCTAGTCAGCCGCAATTTTTGTAATTAAAACTAGAAATCAAGTAATTCAAGATTATACAAGTTTTTGAAGCTAGAAGATTGTCGTTTTATTGAGTTCGGCATCGGACTCCAGTGTCTGAATACAGACATAGTGGCGACCGTGACAGGACGTAACCTGGACGAACATTTGGATTGTGGAAGCTTGGAGTCCTACTGGAATCGGTCAGCAACAGCGCCGCAGCAATCAGCTACAGGGCAGCACCGCACTGAGTCCAGTCAAGTATTGAGGAACGAGCTAAACACGCATTTGGAGGGAACGCAGAATAAGCAACGCCGGGTCTTGGACTTTGGACCCGCAGCGCAGCAGATCATTGCAGCTAAGTGTTCCTTTCTATACCTTAAATCTCCCTAGCATTCATTCCTGCTATTCCGAAGTGTTTTTACTTGTGCAAACATAAGTTACATATAATTATTCTTTTGTAACCTTTCAAGGTTATTGCGTCATCCATAGGTACTTAGTGTAATTTCTTTTAGAAAACAAGTAATCCGTCTATTCCTTTGTCATATTTTAACAATATCCAGATAGATCTAGCTATTGAGAACACATATTAAGTCTAAATTAGTTGTTTTAATCATTTAAGACGCCGTTGTGCTTTTTCTGTCGAAGTACCTACCTACCGACTGTTACTAGTTTACGTTAGCGTTAATAATTGGTTGTTAGCGAAGCCCTAAGCGCCTTGAACCCTTGACTGTTCCTATTTTCTTTTCTGTGTGGTGATTATTCCGCCGAACATTCCAGGTTCCGGGTCGGTACCCACGAGTGAGCGAGATCAAGCCGTGCTGCGTTCCCGCGCTGCCTGTGCCCGCTGCGACTCCGCTCGCAGCCTCATCTCGACCTCCCGGGCGGCGGATACCACCAGTCAGGGGCGTGAGCGTATTTATTTGTTTTCCTTTTAATTTTCAAAATTTAATTTCAATAGTTTACGTTGATTTCCGTTTGTTGCGTTTTTACTTGAATTTGATTTCTTTCTCACTACATTTACAACTATTTTAATTATTGACAATGGGAATCGAGGAAGAAATCAAAACCTTAACCGAATTAATTATTAAGCGTAGTTCTGTCAAGGGTCAAATAACTAAGTTTAAAAATTATGTTGATAGATTATATGATGTGGAGACGCTTAACACTACACAAAGGGCAGAACTTACCCTCAAGCTTAGTAGGTTTGAAACATTATCCTCCAAGTTTGATGAATTGCAAAGCAAGATTGAGGTAATTAATTCTAGTAAGTTAGAGGATGAGCTAGTAGAACGAGAATGCATGGAGGAGGCGTTTATAAGCAATATTGTTGCCGCCCAAACTCTGTTGCAGTTACATAGTCACACTGACAGTGCCCATGACTCTAGTAACTGTCATAATGCTAGTCATTGTAGTCCTGATCATAACGAGACTGGTTTTAGGCTTCCATTAATAAATATTGCTAAATTTGATGGTTCGCATCTTAAATGGATGGAATTTCGAGATACATTCAAGTCTTTAGTTCACGATAATAGCCGAATTAGTGCCGTAAATAAGTTCCACTATTTATTATCTTATTTAGAGGGGGAACCGGCTCGTACTGTTGCTAATCTCGAAGTTTCATCCAGTAACTATCAAGAAGCTTGGAGCCTGTTGTTAGAGCGTTATGACAACAAGCGTTTATTAATTGATCACCACCTCAATTCACTTTTTAATATTACTGCGATCCACAAGGAGTCTGAGAGGTCGTTACGCTTCCTAGTCGATCACGTGACCAAGAATTTACGTGCACTGTCCAGTCTAGGGCAGGCAACTGAGTACTGGGACGTTATTATTATTCATTTAGTTTCGTCCAAGCTAGATAGTACTACTTTTATGAAATGGGAGGAACACCGTAATGCGATGTCAACTGAAACGCCCACGCTCAAGGATTTCCATAAGTTTTTGAACGATCGTGCGGCTATTCTGGAGTCGGTACATCGTAGCAAGGTAGATAATGTCTCTAGGGTTAGTCAAAGGCAGCAGCGTACCGCGACTGCTTCTAATGTTAAAGCGGAGCGCTCCCATGTAAAGTCATACGCGTGTACTAGTAATACTAATTCGAATGTTGCTCAACAAGAGAAAAATTCGTCTTCTAACTCATGTCCTTGTTGTAATTCAAATGAGCATAAGATTTTTGACTGTCCCTCATTTAAGGTTATGAGCGTTAGTGATCGTATAGCAGAAGCAAATAGATTAAAGTTATGTAAAAATTGTTTAAGGCCTGGCCACTATTTTCGTCAGTGTCGTTTCGGTCCTTGTCGGGAGTGTAAAAGGAGGCATAATTCACTGCTGCACCTGCCTTCAAATAGTGAAGGCAATGCAGCCTGCGCTATAAGCACTAGGTCTAGCTCGACTGATACGCTAGTTAACTTTTGTAATAAAAATATCAGTCAAGTTTTACTATCGACGGCTCTGATTGAGGTAGTAAATCCAAGGACGTCTAAATCAGAAACCGTGCGTGCCCTGTTAGACTGCGGGAGTCAATCCTCGTTTGTGACGTTGGATTTAAAACGAAAATTGGCCCTTGATGTCTGTCTTTTAAATTCCACGAATGTTATTGGGTTTGGAAATAGTAATTCAGGAACAATCACAGAGTACAGTGTTATTGAAATTAAATCATGTAATTCGTCCTTTAAGGTTATGTCTAATTTTTATATTATGAACCAGCTTACTAGTTCACTACCTAATTCTAGTTTTGATATTAGTTTGCTTAAAATTCCTAGTAATATTATTTTGGCAGATCCCAAGTTTTATGAACCGTCTCAAGTTGACATGCTTATTGGTTCGGATCTGTTTTGGGACATAATTGGCTGTGAGCAACAGTCCTTGGGTCCTGGCTGCCCTAGATTACACAGCTCAAAGTTAGGCTGGTTGATTGGCGGTCCCTTACCTAGTTATACGAATCAAGCTAATAATAAAGTAAAGTGTAATACAATTCTCACTAGATCTATACTAGACACTGACTTAGATTCTAGCATGAGTAGATTTTGGGAGTTACAGGAGATTACTCCTAGAACTTATTTAAATGATAAGGAGCAGGCATGTGAAACGCATTTTATGCAAAATACGCGTCGGCTATCGAACGGTAGATTTTGCGTTAGGTTGCCTTTAATTAAGTCCCCTGACTGTCTTGGCGATTCGTACGCCATGGCCAAGAAAAGATTTTATAATTTAGAGAAGCGCTTTAAGAGGCAGCCTGAAGTTAAATCTCAGTATGTTGCATTTATCAGAGAGTACGCGGAATTGGGTCATCTGTCGGAAGTAACGCTGGATAAACCTGTTTCTAATTTTCGTTATTATTTGCCTCACCATCCAGTGTTCAAAGAAAACAGTGAGACAACGAAAATAAGGGTGGTATTCGACGCGTCTGCTAGTACTTCCTCTGGCCTCTCTGTCAATGACATTCAGATGGTTGGGCCTCAAATACAGGACTCTCTCTTCTCCATATTAGTTCGAGCTCGTCTGCACAAATATATTTTGACGGCGGATGTCGAAAAAATGTATCGACAAGTTATGGTAGACGAGTCCGACCGAGATTTACAACTAATCTTATGGAGAGAAGATGAGCGTGAGCCAATTAAAACACTTAGGCTTAATACTGTCACTTATGGCTTTGCAAGTGCTAGTTATTTAAGCACTAGATGTCTTTGGCAGCTTGGGGAAGAAAGCGAGGATCCCCTTACTAAGACCATTTTACAGCATGATCTTTATGTAGATGACCTAATCACAGGCTGTAACGATGAAAATGAGTTAAGGTGCATTCAACGTTCTGTGTCGGAGGCCTTGAAGGCAGGATGCTTTAATCTGCGCAAGTATAAATCTAATTCTCCTTTAGTTTTGCAGTCCTGTTCTTCGAGCTCTACTGACAAGCTAGTTCTAAGCGAGTCCTCAAGCGCCCTCGGTATAGGCTGGGATTCAGTAACAGACCGTTTGTATTTATCCTTTGACATGCCACCTGCTACCGATAAAATAACGAAACGTGTTATATTATCCACATCCTTTAGAATTTTTGATCCACTAGGTTTCGTAGGCCCCTGCATAATTATTCCTAAGTTGATTATGCAGCAGTTATGGCTGGACAAGATTGGATGGGATGACGTTATCTCTAATGATATGCAAAAGGCTTGGCTTAAATTTTATAATAGTTTGAATTATTTATCTTCGCTCTCTATACCTAGGAAGGTCTTATGTGATTCACCAGTTACTACGGAACTACATTCTTTTAGCGACGCCTCGCAGAGAGCATACGGTGCATGTATTTATATTAGGTCTGTAGATGCGGCAGGCAACGTGTATGTTAATCTGTTGTGCTCCAAGTCAAAGGTAGCACCTGTAAAGGCCTGCACTATACCCCGCTTGGAACTTTGCGCCGCTGTGCTGTCTGCACGATTGTGCAACGCTGTTATTGATTCGTTAAGGTTCCCTATAGAGCGCAAATTCCATTGGTGTGACTCTAGTGTCGTTCTTGCGTGGCTGCGTACTAGCTGCAGAAAATTAAAAACTTTCGTGGCCAATAGAGTTGCAGAGGTGCTAGAGTTAACTAATATTGGTTGTTGGCGTTATGTACCTACGTTACAGAATCCTGCCGATCTGATATCTCGCGGGGCTTATCCTGAGGAACTGAGGGATAATAATTTATGGTGGTCTGGGCCAGAGTTTTTATTGCTAGATGAGTCATCATGGCCTACTTTACAAAAGGATCCATTAGAAAATTTAAATGGTTTGGAGTTAAAAGTAAATACGGCTCTAGAAAATAATATTTCAACAATAATTTCCTTTAATAACTTTTCTAAATTAAATAAATTGAAGAGAGTGTACGCCTATGTTTTACGTTTTTTACATAATCTTAGAAATCCTAAATCCAAACATCTAGAAGCATTTAGTGTACAAGAATTACAAGACTCTTTTTATCTCCTGTGTCGGGTAGCACAACAGGAATCCTTCCCTGTTGAGTACAACTTGTTGGCTAACAATAAAGCAATTAGTTCTCGATCTAGTATTATATCTCTTACGCCCTTTATGGATGCCAAGGGGTTAATACGTGTTGGGGGTCGACTAGACCAATCGACGCTTCCATTTGAAAGTAAGCATCCGATTTTATTGCACTCATCCCACCACCTCACTAAACTAGTATTTGAGCGGGAGCACATGCATAAATTGCATGCTGGTCCACAGCTGCTCCTAGCAAGCGTACGGAACTATGTGTGGGCCACTAATGGCCGCCAACTCGCTAGGAGAACAGTGCACAATTGTTTGCAGTGTAGAAAACTGCAAGGAAAAACATTAACTCCTATCATGGGAGACTTGCCCTCCCAGCGTGTTACGGTGGACTTCCCATTTCGTAGTGTAGGGGTGGACTTCGCTGGACCATTTATTATTTTGAATAGGAAGGGTCGCGGGGCTAGGACATCTAAGTGTTATTTGTGTATTTTTGTTTGCTTAAGGTTTAAATGCTTGCACTTAGAAGCAGTCAGCGACCTGTCAAAGGAAGCCTTTATTTCAACTTTACGTAGATTCGTGGCCCGTCGCGGAAGGCCTGCAGAATTTTTTTGCGACAATGGGCGAAATTTCGTAGGCGCGGCGAAGGATAGCTAGCTTTATAAGGGCCAATAGACAAGCTATTAATTCATTTTGTGGTGAGGAAGAAATTAAATTTGTGTTTTCTCCTGCTTACGCTCCCCACTTTGGTGGTATCTGGGAGGCTGGGGTAAAGTCTGCCAAATATCATATTAGGCGCGTTATGGGCAATTCGCATTTAACCTATGAGGAGATTGGAACTTTGTTTGCGCAAGTAGAGGCCATTTTGAATAGCCGTCCAATTTGTCCAATGTCCTCGTCTCCTAACGACCTCAATTTCCTTACCCCAGGACACTTCCTGCTTGGTCGGCCATTGACTGCGTTGCCGTCACCGGATCTCGTCGACTGCAAGACTACCAATCTTCGACGCTATCAGCGGCTTGAACAAATTCGGCAACATTTTTGGAGGAGATGGCCGCGTGAATATTTGTCCGAATTGCAACAGAGGTCGAAATGGCGAGTTCGTGGTACCACTCTTAAACTAGGAGACCTGGGTTTGCTGCAAGAAGAAAATTTGCCCCCATTATGCTGGCGAGTCGGACGCGTAAGCAAGTTGTTCCCTGGCCCTGATGGCGTGTGTCGTGTGGCGGACGTCCAAACCAGTCGAGGGACATTTCGAAGACCTTTTACCCGACTCTGCCCCCTGCCAGTGACGGAGCATCAAATTGAGGGTTAAAATCCGGCGATTTTAACGGCGGGGATGATGTTCGCGCCTGCAAAAAGTTCAGCAGCAACACGTCGCGACCACTGTTTGCGTCTTATTTATTTTTTCTCACACTTTTGCGCCGGTACCATCGTTTTTAGTGATCTATTCTGTCATCGCTTGCTAGAAAATTCTAAATGTGCAATTCAAGCTAGTCAGCCGCAATTTTTGTAATTAAAACTAGAAATCAAGTAATTCAAGATTATACAAGTTTTTGAAGCTAGAAGATTGTCGTTTTATTGAGTTCGGCATCGGACTCCAGTGTCTGAATACAGACATAGTTATCCGTGAGACTTTACATTAACTTCTTATTTATTCTTTTTGATACCTATTTACTTCTCTATAGGTATAAAATTAACAATTACCTATATTCATTAAAATATTAAATATAAATACCTAATAATATAGCTAATAACAGTACCTATTCTATGAATACCCTTACTCTACGTGCGTATATCCTTAAATTCGATTCAAAGTTCCCCTAAGATTTTATTCTCAGTAACTTCTTATTTTATTGGGTCGCTGAGTCATTGGTCATTGGATGGTGGCCAACGGTGTTTTGGATATAATAAATGTCATAGGGGATAAATTTTATTTGCAATATTAGCTCTGCTTCGATATGATACCCCACATGACAAGTGTGATTTCAGATTCTGCCCACCCTGCTGCTACGATTTATGATGCGGCGAATATTTTTTTATAGACTTGCTAGTTGCTAGTGCTAGCATTCCACCAGCGGCTTCGGCGGCGTGGACCCGTTTTAAAGGTTCCCGGATAAAAAAACATCCTATGTCCTTTCACAAGGTTCACTCTATGTTCCAAATTTCATTAATTAAGCGGGAGAGCGTAAGTAGCAGACAGACAGACAGAGCTACTTTCGAATTTATAATATTAGTATGGATGAAAGATTTACATAAATGACCCAAACATACGAATCGGAGCTTCATTGTCTTTTTAATGTGTAAATAAAGTATGCACGCCACGTGGCGTTAAGTGGTCACAGCGTTGCCGCAACACCCTAAACACTCAACCATTTATTTAGTGTGGTCGGCAATCTAACCTTTCCACCGAAACAATAGAATTGCTTCACCACACCACAGAAATGAATTATAGCGGTGATTTCTCCGATCGCACCATGAAAGCTCAAACACCAATTTTGTAGGTAAGTAAAGAAAAAAATTGAAAGCGGGAAAAAAATATTCGTAATACTACATACTTATCTCTATCTTATAATAAAATTATCCATAAACTTCATTAAGGTAGGTATAATCCTAAGTACTTATATAAAAGTACTCAACATAAGTGAATTTGGTTTTCTATTTGTTATTTGATCTGTGTAACTCTACCCCAGATAGAAAAGGGGCGGGCCAGCTAATTAATCTGCCGCGAGATTATTATTTCGGTTTTATTAAAACTAGCAAGAACGGCCATGACTACGTAATCAAATAAGTTTAAAGACTAAAACCCGACTGAAAAAGTATGCAACAAGAAAATATTCTCATCCAAAATTTGTTGTGTACAAAATAGTAGATATTTAAATAATGGGTTTTGGCTGGAAGTTGGAAGTTGATGGCATTTTGTTTTATATACATACCTACCTATGTTAATTACAGTGCACGCGTATTGTGAAATAAAATAACAGTGCGAAATTATTGCACCCAAGTTGCACCTTTACAATTATAGTGACATTATCAAGAAATATCTATTTTTGGTAAACATTAAATAAAGTTTTGTGCAGTTTACACTTTTTGTAATAAATGGAGGTTATTAGTGTCAAAAATTTATAAAACTCATGATACCTAAATATAATATTTCATTGTTAACTAATTTATCTAATAAACATGTTTATTAAGAAATGTAATTAAGCTATTTATTGATATATTTTAAAAGGTGTCGATATTAGGTCTAGTAGTTTTAAGATACTTTTTGTTATTGGTACGAGTAGGTACATAATATTTATGTAGGATGTATTATAAATATACGGCTAAAATGATGGTGCCCAGAGAAAATTAAAGAGGTTTCATAATAAACGTGTAAAATAATGATGAATGGCTGATGATATGGAAGACGACGGAAGGAAGACGTGACACGGATTTGAATATAGAGAACAGAATTCTGTCGATTTCAGTCAGACGATTTCAGTCAAGATATTGTATATTATGCTAAATTTATTGTTAGAATAAAATAAAAGATTAAATTACAATATTATTGTTTTCCTCGGCACGTACACCAAATCGGACTCTGTTTTAGTAACAGTCTATAAAGATGGTCGATTTAGCTCATTTCATAACATAAAGTCAAAATCATGAATTTTTTCCATTTTTTCTAAGGGTTCGTTGTTTTATCAGCTTGGCTATAAAACTCCATTACACATATTCAATAGTAAGGACTAGGTATTACGTTTAGAAATATACATATACGTTTCGGCTTTCGGTAACATTTACTCGAAAATCTCTTTGATACTCTAAAAAAGTAATCCGATAAATTCCAATGTCCGTCCGACGAAAACAGCGACGAGCGTTGCAATACGTTTCGACGGTGACTGACCACGCATTTGTTTTATTTTTGCCGCTTTTCAATCCGATAAACCGAAGCCGTGGAAATAAAATTTCAGCTATGTGTAGTTATCCTGTTTGGGAAATTAGATTAGCTGTTGGTATAAATATTATATTTTGGCTTAAAGTATTTTTTTTAAACATTCGTAACGTTTGTAAGTAAAACTAGAGTTTTGTACGGAACACTTGATGGGCAAATCAAACTCGCATTTTTCCGGTTCTTTATTTTTATACCGTTTTTATTAACCGAAGGTTGGACTGGCAGCCTTGTAAAACCTCTAAGTATAGAAAAATATAATAAATTCCAATTTTAAATTCATTCTTTGGTCAAATTCAAATGGCAGTATCAAAACTTTGAGCTTGATATACTTAGAAATTTCCCTGCATCAAACTAAGAAACAAAAATGGCGATTTAAGTTAATTGTAATTGTAGAACCTTACTACACATTGAAGCGGGAGACGTGTTCTCATGATAACCTTCCGAGAAGGAGCCGTCCTCGCTCAGCTAGAACAGCAGCCGGCCGGCTTCTGACATCGACAAAGATTGCCGACGAAGATGAGTACCAAACCAATATTTTAAAAATAATGTAGTTTAAAAAACTAAAAAACACGCTTTTGTGAAAATACGAACTAAAAAGTAAAAAAATAAGAAGAAAATGTATTTTACAGTAAAAAAAGCGAAGAGTGGTTTTTAAGATACTATTGACACCTCATATTCAGATTTTTACTCTCATATTATTGCAATCAGACACTTCTACTTGTTAAAAATATAAAACTTTATATTTGTTTCATTAAGTACCTTAGGTCACGAACTTATCAGCCGCTCCTCGTATATTTTTTTATCCTGATGGATGATCCTAGTTAGGACTTTAATATAAAGTTATGAGATTATTGTATTGTCATCGGCCCTTGACCCCTGTGCAAATTTTCAAGTTAATCAGACTCCTAGAAGTAAGTGAAAATGAAGTTAAAAGATTCCGTTACATACATACATAACTACATACATACAGGTCAAGTTAATAAAAACGTGTTAAAAATATTGGTGAACCGGATATTGAACGATCCTAAGATCAAACAGAACAGTCAAAGGAATGTCCACTTCTTTTAGCCACCACCATTATGTTGGTATAACACGGTTCGATTGACGTGGGTACGTACGAATCCGTACGATCCATTGATTCAGACCAATCGAAATTATTATACACGTATCAATCGATAGTCTACTTATATGTTGTTGTGTACGATATGGAAATCCCTACTAAAACCTTTACATGGTTTCTTGAATAATGAGCTGGTGTATGCTTAGAACATCAAAGGTATCATGACATTGAAGGGTGTATGGTTCCTTGAGATGAGATCTACGATTCGATTTTTGTCTCTGTCATCGTCCTAGTCTTACCTATCGTTTTGTTGCCCGTACCAGTTTATCTACTCATGTGCCCGTACCTCATAAATTCACGATGATTATAGGATTCGTTCAAGTTGTAAATAATCAATCATTACGATTTCATCAGATAGATCTTGTAAAGATCAATGAATCGCTCCGCATAATATGGAGCTCTTATGCCAATTACACACGTAACGATATATCGTAGCGACTTATCTGCGCAAACCTATTAACGCAAGATAATCTGCAACCAGTGTAGAGTAAACACTTTTGAGTCTTGTACAATCTACCAAGTACCTTTTTTATTTGAATGGAGTAGCAAACGAGCATGCAGGCCACGTGGTGTTAAGTGGTCGCTGCAGCCCATGGACATCTACATACAACCTCAAGAAAGCATAGGTAAGTCTTGTCTGAGGTCGCATGCAGTTGCGCTGCTACTCCGGAGGCTGGTGGTCGCCTCATGTAAATGTGGCCGGCAACTGCACCTTTCCACCGAAACACAATAGAATTGGTTCACGGCAGAAGTGGGTGCAACGGTGGTACTACCCCGGGCGAACCATAATACCACCTACCAATTAATGTTAGATTTATATTAAACCGGTATGTTACAAAAATTTGCTTCGAATAACTAACAACGAGTTAAGTATGTAAATGAGAGACATATAAAAATGCTTTCATATTGCTCCAATCTGATCTCATGAAACGGTCCTACCTATGACTATCGACAAACTTTTGCCCATGGCTTGCGGATAGGTATTTGCCGCCTGAAACGCTATGCTACGTTTATTAAAGCTGAAGCCGACTGCGAAGCGTGAGGTCGTGAGTTCGATTCTCACCCAGAACAAATATTTGTGTGATGAACATGACTATTTGTTCTGTGTATGGGTGTTCACTTATCTATTTAAGTATGTATTTAGAATTATATAAGTATGTTTATCAGCTAGTATTATGGTAATCAGAAGCTGATAAGCTTTCTGATTACCATAATACTAGTTCTGCTTAGTTTGGAATCAGATGGCGTATGAATTGTCCAAAGATATTTATTTATTTATATTATATAACTAGCTGTGCCCGCGACGTCGTCCGCGTAGATAGACTTGTACAAAAGGCTTGATTAGGCTTGGATTATTTGTTCCTCCTCCTCCTTAGTCGTTCACTCTTGACAGAGTGGTCGTGGCTGATGAGGTTGCAATTTCGTTCGTGACCGCTTGCCCTCCACTGTCCCTTGGATTATTGTTACCTTTTATGAAATTACTTATGATACAAAAGTTCATATTATTATGTTGAGTAGATACATTCTTCCTGAGTCCTTACAATTCTTACTGTACTCCTCTTATAATACCGACTTTTCAGTCGTTATCATCAGTTTCTCTTTACAAATTAAACGTATTATAATAGCATGTTTTTAAAGTGTTAGGTGATTTAGATAGTACTGCTGTGCCCGCGGAAAGTATCATTATAATTAAATAATTTGTGCTGCAAATAATGCATAGATACATTATCATTATGTAACTTAAATATATTGCAGAAAGGTGGTGAAATGTCTACGCTATGTCAGGCGTGGTTAGTAGTTGGGAGTCAATTTCTTGGTTGCTTATACGTTGGTTGCAATTGTCGTTAACATACTGTCGTTCATACTTAATACATAACATTCTTTTGAGCGATTTAAAACTTGCGACAGCAGTTAGGCCACTAACAATGAAGACGTCATCAACCTGAATTGGAGCAGCGTGAGAGGATCAGGCCCTACGCGATTAAGAGTCAATTAGTTCTATTAACAACCCTTCACACAGCATCAGAAATAAATATATCGATTAATAATATGAATCTGGGCGTGACCACCATGCCGTGCTGCTGCCGTGACGCTTTATCATATTAGTGTAACACCAGTACCAGTACTGCGTATGTATGTAATAGCTCTTATTAAATTAACCACTGAAAACGTCTGCTCATTTCAATATTTTTTTTTATTAGTGCCTCGGCAATTGGTTATTCGTTTATTCGAAATCACTTTTTTATAAGTAAACCGAACAAAGAGGCAGAAAGGCCGCGTGGTTAAGCGATCACTGTCGCCTATGGAAACGGGCAACCCCAGCGGAGCCACCCGAGCACTGCCGGCTTTCAAGAAGAGCTTTCTTTACAGCTTTCTTGAAGAACCCTATGTCAAAGTCCACTGGAAATGCCTCAGCTGGAAGGTTGTCCCATAACTTAAACATCCGTTCAAACATCAAAAGGAGCGTGCAAAGCGGCCTGTGGAACTTTAACCTTCGACTGGTGGTGTAATCATGATATGGTGACATAGCTATCATTTTGAAAAGATCACTAAGCATAGTAAAGTCGGTAGAACACTTTGATTTTTTTTACGTTTCACACTGATAGCCCCAGAGTACGGTAAATATACACTGTGTAATGGGTACCATGAGACACACAGAGACCGAAATACAAACACTTAAACCGAGAACAGAAAATTAAACTCATCATTCAAATTTCTGCTTCGCCGGGAATCAAACTCGAGACCCTTCGATTGGCAGTCCGGCATGGTAACCATTGCGCCACGCGAGTCCAGGCGCGGTCGCTGCCTTCAATTGGGGGTCGCCAAGAAATTTTGGTGGGGGGGGTCACTAAGAAATTTGGGGGAAGAGGTGTCTCAAATTGGCTTGTTTCGCCTTCCATCTACGCATGAGTGAGGGATTTGGGGGGGGGGGGTCATATCCCCTGTGACCCCCCTACTGGGACCGTGCCTGCGCGAGTCGATAATTATTATTGTCTATTAAATAAGTTCGATACTAATAATATGTGGATGTAACCACCGCGCCGCGCCTCCATAATGCTCTACCACAATGAATTGTACTCATTGTCAGTCAGCGCCAGTTCCAAAGGTCTCTAAGTTGTTAATTTTTTTATTAGATATTTTATTAAGTAAATATACTCGTAATTAATTATTTGAAATAATCTCCACCAATCCACTTTGTAATAGCGTTAATGGGTAACAACGACATCTATCGTATAGCGTGTAAACTAAATTGTCGATATACCGAATTTGCAACAGTTCACTAAATAGTTCTGAATATGAACATAGATGTCGGCAGCAGCCTCGTTTTGTTAAGGTTTTGTACATTAATTTTGTATTGAGGATTTCTTTGAATATGTGGTGATATGTATGGTTTTTTTAAATATTTAGAGATGAAATCTAGCATAAGTGATTGAAAACTTGCTATCAGAATATTAAGAGATGTTAGTAATTATCGAAACTTGTGGTGTGACCGCTCGCATTAAATTTATTCTCTTACAAAAGTTACACACTTAAATTTAAAAACCCGCATTGGAGCAGCGTGGTTAACTAATCTCCAGGCCTCCCCAATAATGGGAAGCCCAGGAGAGGAGCGAGACGTTAAAAGGATGCAGCTATTTAGTTTGTATCGGTAATGGTCGCATCAGTCTTTAATTCAATTCTTGAAATTGACGTAATTTTTTTGTTTGTTAACCGATTTAAATAAAACAAACCCTAAATGTTAATCCAAAAAAATACCAATACATCAGTGAAAACCGTATCCTTCTACAATAAGCCGTTCCTGAGATTAGCGCGCACAAACGAACAGATAAACAGACAAACAGATAAACAGACAAACAGACAATAATTCTAAAAATCATTGTTTTGGGTTCTATTACGCTAATAAATAGCCCTAGTGACAATTTTTTTCAAATATCTTCAATGTACAGAAACCGACTTGTTACAGATTTATTATATGTATAGATTTGCGTCCAGGGAAACATCAACAAACCATGTTGTCAACTGCAAGGTAAAGGTAATTCAATAAAAAAACGTCTAAATAAAACAGGTACATTTTATTTGAAAAAAATATGTACACAGCAAAACAAATAAATAATCTTATATTGTATATTAGTCTATAAAACATTAATTTCATTGAAATAAAATACTATACATAACTACATTTTAAATTATTTACATAATACCGTCTCACAAGTTCCGTGTGATTACTTTATTAAACAATATTCATTTTAACATTAAATATTACGTTGATATCTGGAGACATTTATCGTTTAGGACAAATTAAGTGGGATCCCTAAGATTAAAATACAATATTATATAAACAGTAAGTTATGATAAATCCTTTATAACCTATGCAATTATTGGGACATATCTAAGATCACATAAAGTAAATATACACATCGATAATATTCACTAACAATGACTGTTGATAACAAATTTCCTATTCAATTGTTATACATGATGTGACGTATAGTAACAATCTACCTAGAATTTTTAGCAAAACTTTTTTATTATCTACTATATATTATTTGAATAACGCGATAAGAAGCATTTTAGAAATGTTTAGAAAATAATCTCCCTTGTACCATAAAATAAACTTATAAATTAAGCGACACTTACAGTGAGAATCTTAATTTAACGTAAGAACAAAAAATGTAATGATGACCACTTTAGTTTGGTACTCGCTTGTCAGTTATAATATCAGCTTACGGTATAAAAACACATCAATCTCGGAAGTGTTCCCTGAATTACTTACAGGCATATTATCACAATCAAGCAGTAATTTACTTTTGTTCGTTGATCTACTGACTGTTCTGGCCTTTTTACTTTACGTGCTCAAGGAACCAAGGAAATACGAAAATGTTGTAGTTACTGTGATTAGGCCTTTAGTTTGATATTCATTTGTTCTTTTTATTTCATTGTGAATCTGATCGATGTATCCACCCTGAACGAAGATTATGCAAAGAAATACTCATAGCAACTTAAACTATGTATTATGTAACATATAGACGTAAATACTACAAAAATAGCGCAAACAACAAGAACGATGTGATGATCAAATGAACATAACGTGCAAATACTGTACTTATCGATACGTCCGGTTGCAGTCCGCCAGGCCAGTGTTATTGTCAATTACCTCCTTCATAAATTCTACGCTTTAATATGCTCAATATTTTGACTAGAAACCATGATATTACCTTCTAACAAAACGTAAAAATGTACATATGATATATAGCAAAATTTCTTATTAATATATACTTCACTAAATTGTACAATACATCGATGAAAAGTGTGATTTATATAAGTAGGTGTAGCACAAACTTTTCAGAGTTCAACTATTTTGTTGTGATTAGCAAAAGGGCATATTATACATTGTAAAACACATTCCATGTGTTCTGTAAGTTCCTGCGCCAAAAACCATTATAATTGTTTGTGCTACTTTCCCATTATTTATTTTGACGACGAGAAAAATCTACTCATATAATATTACAATAATGTATTAACTAATAAATTAATATAAAACAACAGTGATTCAATCACAGTTACTACATCTAAAAGACTATCTATCTATATTAATTATCTATTATTGTAAAATCAATGTGATGTGAATTTTAATATGTTCATCGATATAGAATATGAATGGAAGTCACTTTTTTACCAAACACATAGGAACGTGATACAAAAAGTAATTTTGTAAATTTAAATATGTAAGTATTTTTGTTACTATAATATGTCAAACAGATATTGTCACCGTTAAACAAACCACCCGAGAAACTAAAAGGAATGGCTAATACAAGGAGTCTGAAACCCGTATACGTAAATTTATAAACAATTGCCTCAAGCAATTTCAGCAGCATCGACGCTACTTCCCACAAAAAATTCAATATTCTATATGAAATTTTAAACATATTGTAAGTCTACGGCAGTAGTCCGAAATGCGTTCAATGCAACATTACTGACTTATAACATCTGAGGGTCTTTACATAATAGCACTTAGTCTTAGGGTCAGTTCAGGCAGACTGGAAAAATAATGCTCGAGCAACTTCCTGCCTGAATTGAAAATATGGCCGTATTACCATAGCCTTAAGTAGAAAAATTGCGCGCAACCGAGTTGCAAGCATATGTGATCCTACTGTCAATATTCATACAATTTTCTACTTAGGGCCCTGGTAGGACAGTCCCACTATAAATTGAGCCATTAAGGGCCCCGGTAGGACAGTCCCACTTTAAATTGAGCCAGTAAGGGTCCCGGTAGGAAAGTCCCACATTAAATTGAGCCAGTAAATTGCTCGGGCCTTTTTCCGTTCAGCCTGAACTGACCCTCAAGCGGTCGGAGTTACCCTTGTAACTGGTTTCTCATCAGTACCGAAGAGTTCCCAACAAAGCACGGTGGGCGGATGTCATCGCGAGGTGCGCAGGCGATTCCCGTTGTTGTTCCTCCTGTGCAGGCCGTCCCGCGCGCGGCGGGCGCGGCGCGGCGCCCTCTCGCCCCCCGCCGCCCCCTCGCCCCCCGCCCCCGCCGCCCCCTCCGCGCCCGGCAGCCCCTCCGCCCCCTCGCGCCCCTCCCGCCCCTCGCTCTTCTTGTCCAGCTCCGCCATCGCTTCCTGGATAGCATTCTCCAGGAGGATGTTCATTTTTCTACTCCTAGGTACGTACAAAATTAGACATTAGCAAAAATTTTACACTAAGGGCCTCTTTCATCACCTTCAAGTAAAGTGACAAGTACGCTAATCGTCGGTTAGTCACCCGTAACTTCAATTTCAATTTCACGATGTTCGAGTAGCACTAATCATATGATATACTGACCTGTACTCTATAGTTTTTACTTGCCAATTAACTTTACTTGGGACATAACTAATCAACACTTTACTTCGAGATGGTGAATGAGGCCCTAAAAGTTACTTCTCTAAGTAATCTTTAAAGTAATTAAAAAGTACTCTTTAAATAGTAGTAACGTTTTGCTGTCTGTTAAACTTTTGGTTGGGTTAATGTTACATGGTAGGTATCGAATGTAACAAAAATGTTTCTCAAAAATTTGTCGGTGAAATACTTGACGTTGTACAAAATGAATGGTTTCTAAATCTTCTTTGACGTACATTCATAATCCTAAAAAAATCTGGTAAATGGGTAGACTTCTATTAAACAAACTTTACTAAAGTATATAATACTGTGCCCAGGCATAAATCTAAACATGAAAATTACATAATTAAAATTCAATTCATTGTTACAGTTTATCACAGAGATATTATTAGATTTTATCACAGATTGGCAGTGTGTTTTTAGTTGCATAATAATTTAACACTAATATAGAATATGCCCAACTAAATTGTAAAAGTTCTGGTCATGCCCCCTTCTCTGGCTTATCTATTCTTGCTTAAATCAAAAGATTGTAGATTATTTATTTTGATGGGAAATATAAAAAATATTCAAGTAAATACTTTAGTAGAAAGCATTATGCTTTGACTACCGCGCCAATGGCGGCTGTAAACGGACGGTAGACGATTGAAAGATATCAAATTTAACAAACAAATCACTGCCACGGACAGAATAATATGTTACCAGAAAAAAATTGTTTTTTTTTTGCAATTTAAATTTTAGTAAGTACTCGTAATTTTAGAAGTAACACAATATTTGTAAGCCTATCAATGGCAGAATAAGAGAACTATATGTAACACAATATTAATATCTTTTAACCCTTATTCAACAAATAAATGATTTGATTTGAAAGAAATCTAGTCGGGATCTTGGCTGACCCTTAGTTCCACACCAGTGATCGAAGGTGACGTTAAATGGGCCGAAATGTTACGCAGGAATTTTAGTAATAGATATTAAATTGGATCCACTTGACCAGCGTGGTGGACTAGGCCTAAACCCCTCTCAATTGTGTGAAGGAGACCTGTGCCCAGCAGTGGGACATAAAAAAGGTTGAAAAAAATTTGGCTACTTTAACGTGCACGTGAGCAACGCGTCGGGTCGCGTCGTTCTCGCGCCGAAGAAGGGGTTAGGGCCTCCCCCGGCGGAGGGTGTGTGGCGCCAGGCGACTCACTTCCGGCGGTTGGTGCGCGCGGCGTGGTGCGCCTCCAGCCCCTCGCTGAGCGTGAGCAGGCGCGCGGCGGGCAGGCGCGCGGCGCCGCGCTCGGCCCCGAACCAGCGCACGGCCCAGCGCCCGTCCGCCGCGCGCGCCACCAGCTGCCCCGGCCACGACGCGCTGCCCGCCGCCGGGCCCCACACCACCTGCCCCGCCGCGAACCGCCTGCCGTCCTCCCTCTCCTCCCTCTCGCTCTGCCCCTCGCCCTCCCTCTCGCCCTCGCCCTCGCAGCCCTCCTCGCTTCTGCCATCTACCGGCGACCACCAATCCTTTAGTCTCCTCTCGATCGTAACCTCCCTAACCTCCACCGCGTTTGTACCAACGTACTAAGATAGCTTAGAACCGTAGCGAACCAATCATATTCTAGATAGGGTCTTGGGAAAAATCCAATGTGCATATCTTAAAAAGGTGGCACAAAACTACGCCTGGAAAGCAGGGTAATTGTTATATTTACTTTTATACATGATTTTTGTAACCTTTTAAATCAATAAAAAATTTGTCAATTGACTATAAATAAATGAGTTGTGACGTCACGAGTCAATTTCTCACATAAAATATATGAGGATGTCACGTTTTGACAGCTCATTAAAAGTATCTAGTTAATTTAGTAGTTCAAATCTAAATTATCCTATTTTAAAATCATACAGAAATCATCCATTTCTAAGTGCCTCAACAAGATAATTAGTAGCACTTGATGCAATGCAACAAGGGTTGTTTTTGTTTGTGTTCAATAATATAATTATTGAAACTAGATAAGACAAAACCTTTGTTCTACAAAAATTAGTACTTGGATGGCTACGATTCTCAACTTCTCAGTTATGCCCGGTAATTTGAGACCAATATTTAAAAAAACACGATGTGATATAAATATCTTTTAAAAATATTGAGAATATTATTAAAAACGTGTATTGCCACATTATGCAAGTAATATAATAATAAATTAAAAACATTAAAATACAAGTCTCATATTACAGTGCACGTACAGTTTAAAAATATAAGTTTTTCATATGTAATATAATAAGACTAATAAGAAACTATACACAACATTGTTAATATTTAACTACAAGTAATTTAAAGTTACTAACGTCGATATTTCTAATAAAAACCACCCTTAAATATTTTAATTACATCAGGTAGTAACCAAAATAAAGATTTAACAGTAAAATAATGTACAATTTAAAAAATCTAATTGTATCAAGTTATACATTTCAACAAGGGCTTCATACGAGCTTCGTTTTATTTATGGAACGTTCATTACAAAAAATAGAGAAAACTACTAGCAAAGGTTTCTAACTTCACATGGACCTGTTTACACTACTCAATATTGACAATAGATTATAAAAACTATCAAAACTGGTACTGAAACCCCAGTTGGCTATATAGCAACGTTTATTATAATTCCACTGACAATCAATAATATAGATTGGGTGTTTAGGAAAAAATACTAACTACAACTTTAAAATACTGTAATATCGGTAATATAAAGGTAATAATAGAAAGATATAAAAGTATATACACGATAATATAAATCGTACTTTTTCCCAGCACCCAGAAGAAAGTAGTAGTAATATGAGAATGTGCCGTACTTACAATGATGGACGGATGAAATGATGGTGGCTTTACAGTGATGCGTTAGTAATGGAATCCCAATTCGAGAGCCAATTTTGTTACTTCGAGTGTGGTGCAATGGAAAGCGACAGAAAGCCGGGTGAGAGCGCGTGAACGCTGCATCATGTTCTGATTAGTTTCCAGTACACCCTTTATTAACAGCTGTATCTTGTATTAACCCAACCAAAAGAAAACCAATGAGCAATTATATCGCATTATGAGGAAGCTGAAATATACCACAATACACGTCAGTTTCACTTTGTTCAGCGGTAAGTACGTTACAAAAAATATAAAAATTTTGTGTAGTCGCCGAATATAACGAATGCAAAACCAATACAAGACACAACATTTCGATAAATTTTGAATTTTGTTAGCTGTGACTGAAGCGTGAAATGGTTCTGGAAGTATTAGTAGATAGAAAGAAATCTTTTCTCAATGTCTTGTTTATAATTATGTACATCTTAGGAATATTGTGTTGACTAATTTTATAACTGTAAATTAGTGTGTTTTAAATTATTCTTACTTTTTAAGCCGAATTATCTTAAAAACCAATTGTTGTGGGAAGTTTTCATAATTTATATTCAAGTTAATTAAAAAAGATAGAACAGATTACATTTAAAATTAACCAGATATTATTATGTATGTTTTTAAGTACATCTGATATTATTAAATTTGTCAACAGTCAACACAAAGCCAATGAATAGCATCCCCACATTGAAACTGCATTAAAAATTATATCAGGCAGCAAGAGTTGTAAGCATTAAGGACACAGTTATAATTTCAAAGTGGACTTACCATCTCCAGAACCTATACTATTATGTCTGTCAAAAACTTTTTGTGGGGAACCATCCGAGCATGACCCAGAAGGGTAATGCCTCAAGTGTTGTTTGTCTTGAGAGGAAACGCCCATGCTATCGTAATCTTTATCCTTCGGTGGACTATGAACTGTACTGTAATTAGATCTCATTATTTTGTCAGTTCTATAAGAGGATCCATCCCCAAATTCATTTTTCCTCTTATACCCGTGTGAGCGATCGTAGTAGGTAGATGTCATGGGCAAAACACTGTGTTGGCTGTTTACAGCAGTCGAAGTCATACTATGATTGTACTGTATCTCTGTTGATTCCACTGTATGAACGCGATTTGATCGCATTAGTTGCATGTTAGATATAATATCTGAAAAGTTACAATTCAAACGATCAAAAATTATAGTTAAGGTCTTTATGTCTATGACAACAGCGTATCTTGTATGAACAAAATATTGTTTACAAGCGCTTACTTTGTGTTTCATTGTCGGAGCCCATATCATTGCGAGGCGGTGGCCAAGCACGTTCCCTCGACTCTGCCATGTCTTGTTCACTGCTTGACACGCATTGAACCATTGCCTGAAAATTTTTAATTACGATCACCGTTAGTGTTACATTTTTTAACATGCTTTTATTAGCTTCACCTGTATGTATGTATGTATGTATGTATGTATGTAACGAAATCTTTTAACTTCATTTTCACCTACTTCTAAGCGTCTGATTAACTTGAAAATTTGCACAGGGATCAAGGGCCGATGACAGTGCAACAATAGGAAAAAAATCCAACAAAAAAAAATGTAATGTAGTGTTTTTTTAAATATTCCTGACTAGAGCATGGTAGAGTCGGTATCAAAAGGGTTCTACATTTTTTAAGTTACTATAGTATGAGGTTGAAAGCAATCTCAAATTTTTTATGGATGATTTAGTATATATTTTTTTCTTTTATTTCACGAATGCAAGACAGTTAACCCGAGGTGGAAGGGGCTATGCTTGTATACTCTGGGTGTGTTACCTAAGAAGTTGTCAATATTTGAGTGAAATGTAAGTTAATAATTACTATAACTAGTAACTTAATTTCTATAGTAATAATCTTAATATACTATTGCTTGGTTAGTCGCTAGGGTGTAACCCGTGGTTCCTGTAGATTTGGGATTAAGAATAGAGCTACGATCGATATCCCCTGCCTGATCGTAAGACACGACTAAAATAGAGCTTCCGGGTAGTGGGCGGTGAGAGTCCTTCGATCCGTCCAGCCAGCGGCCCCGGGAAGGACGGCGATGTGTGCGTGGTCGCATGCCGCCGTAAGCATCGGAGGAGAAAATAACAGTGCGAAAATATGTTTTTTCAGCTTCTTCCATAATTCCATTGGTCACATTCTGGTAAAAAAAGCAATCGCTTTAAAATTGAATATCTGACTGACGTGACTGTCTTATTACTGACGACTAACTACATTTATTATTACTAGTTAGTTTCAATAAAAGTGGCAAAAAAGTGATGCAAAAAATATACTTGACGCTAGCAACATGCACAGAGCTTGCGATGTCATATCAGTCAGAAAGATAATAGAAGTCATGTCAGAAAAAAAAGTAGAGTACTCACCGAGGAGCTGGCGTCGGCGGGCTCCGGCGACTCGGTGGTGGTGTCGGCGTAGTGCGGCTGCGCCGACACGCAGCGCGCCGCCTCCGCGCCCAGCGGGCTGTGCGTCGTCGTGTCCGCCGCGCCCGGCGACCCGCCCGGGGACGCGCCGCGCGCGCGCCGCGCCGTCTGCGTCGACACCGAGTGCCGCGCCTGGCCCTCCGCGCCCTCCTCGCTCTCCGCGCCCGCCTCGCCCTCCTCGCCCGCCTCGCCCTCCGCCTGCCCGCCCCCCGCGCCGCCCGCCTCCTCGCCGCCCTCGCGCGCCTGCTCGCTGCGCCCGCGCGCCGCCACCCGCTTCGGCGCCCCCGCGCTCTCCCCGCCGCCCCGCGCCCCCGCCGGCGCCGCCACGTGCGCGCCGGGCGGGCTGGCCACGAGCGTCGTCTGCTGCTGCACGATGGTAGTGTTTTGCTGCACGAACGTCGAGTTCCGCCCGCCGCCGCGCTTCGGCGACAGCGGCACCACGAGCGCCTGCCCCATCTGGTTGGCCTGGATGAACTCCTGCGCATGGACGGGCGCGCGGCCCGAGCCGGGCGCGGCGTTGAAGGCGACGCCCGTCGGGCTCAGGTTGGCGAGCAGCGGGCTCAGCTGGCCGTTAAAGCCCGGGCTGTTGACCACGACCTGGCCGCCGGGCGACAGGAAGGGCGCGCCGGGGCTGGGCGGCGCCGGCATCACCTTGCCGTGCGGGCCGGGCGCGCGGATGACGACGCCGCCGCCGCCGCCGAACACGCCCGGGTTCTGCACCGGCGTCAACACGTTCTGTCCGTTCACCGTCTGGATCTGCAGCTGCACGGGCATCCCGGTCGAGTTGTCCTGGATGATGGCCGTCCCGTCGGCCGTCATAACCATGCCGCCGAGGTTCGGAACGATGAACTGCTGGAAGGCGGGGAAGTTCGACATGACGTTGTTCGCGTTGTTTATTAGGTTCACGGGCTGGAGGAGGTTGATCTGTTGGGATGGTGACGTATTCGCGATGATTTGTTGAGATCCAAAATTGCTCGAGTTTCCCTGCCCGTTCATCACGATGTGCGCGGGTGCGCCGGATTTGCCGGGCATGATGGTTAAGGCCTGCAACACCGGGGTCGGTGATATGTTATTGGTGGGCGAGAGCTGAAATCCTCTAGGAGAAAACTGTGGACTAGAATTATGTTGCGGCGAGGTGTGGTGCACCATTATGTTATTCGGGTTCTGCTGAGGCGCTGTGATTTGTAATACGTTAGTGATGTTGGCCGCAGAACTCTTCTTCTTCTTACTTCGTTTCTTCACGCTCTCGGGGGAGAGCATAGCGACCCCCTGTACGAAGTTCTGACCATTTTTAACCTCGATCTGCCTCGTGGCTTCGGGCGGACCCTGCCCTGGAACTAAGCCTCCTGTTACTAATTGAGGTATAACTTGATTCTGTTGCATAACTTGGCCATCTACAGCCATCATCGATTGTTGCAGAACGAACGGCGCTTGTAAAGTATTGACGACTACCGTTGGCTGATTTACTAGAGGTTGAACCCCACCTACGGCCGGAACGACTTGTGTTATTGATGTCGTGACGTTTGTCACCGGATTAGAACTCAATGTCGATATACTCGTCGAATGTTTAGGAGGTGGCGGGGGCATATGGTTCGAAGATACCAGTATTTGACCCGTCGAAGAAATAACTATTTGTCCAGGAGAATTTCTCCTACCCATCTGTGATAGGACTGTCGAATGAGTACTGCTCGTTTCCGGTTTTAAGGGCATGCTGCTTATGACGTTCTGAACCATTTCTAATGGTGATTTAGATATCATATTTTGAGCAGTCGTACCGGCGATATGCAAAGGATAACTAGTAGGCAAGTTAACAGAGTTGATGAACGGATCCGGTTGGTTATTTGGAATAGCATAAGTGGTCGCTAAATTAACGCTCGGAGGCGGCGAAGGCCTCACGAAATTCGCTTGGGAGGCATTTATGGAAGTAGTGGCAGTGTTAGCTTTTCCTGCTAATACAGAAGTGACTGTGTCTCTCGTAACGGAAAACCCACTAGCCATCGTAGTCACGAAGGTCTGCACGTAACACGCCTGTATTAGGGAGTGAGCGGGCCCACCTCCCAAGTGAGGAGGGGGGCAGTATCCGGGCATCGTATTCTCCATCCGCTTCCTTGTTTCCAACCTAAACATATCATGAGGGTTTTGCAAGCCGGGTTTCACCCCAACCATAGATATGTTATCCACTTCCATAAGATTCTTGTTGATATTGTGGTTCGATATGAAATGCATCATCTGGTTACCGTTAACGGGTTGGCTACTGGGAGGTCCGGGAGAATTGTACGGGTAGGCCTGACTGCTGCTCGGGGTAGATGGATTACTGCTGAGGCTATCTCTGCAAGATCCGGGATTGGAGTAGGCTGGACTTTGCATTGGGAATGTACAATTGCTGTGTATCTGGGAACTATTGCTGCCGCTACTGTGCGGCGTGTCGGTGTTCCGCGAACTGTTGGACAGCGTGGGCGAGGGCTCCGGCGGCGGCAGGCTCTCGCTGGGTGACACGTTGCTGGTACTGACGACACCGGCCTGTATGGGCCCGCAGCTCTCCGTCAACATGTGATTTCGTTCCGTGAAAGTAGAGGAAGTGACGGGACTGTCGTCGAACCCGTGCTTCGGGCTCGATGTGCTAGAGTTGCCGTCCATTTCTATTCCATAAATATTTTGTTTTAAATACTTCGGCCGATTATGATTATCTGAAAAATCGCCGCATTGTCCCTTGTATGAAATATTGCAACCCTTACAACATCGTGACATGGAATCCGTAGCTTTCTCTGGAACCAAGCTGCTATCCGGAGTATTGTTCGGCGATGGCGAGGAATTTGTCACGATGTTGCCCCTGTAGAGGCTTATAGTTTCACAAGCCTTACCCACATTTTTTATTTGCTTTTCATTTTGATTTTGCATGCCGTAGGGCCCGCCAGAATTATCATACTGATGACCGTCATAGGAAGAATTCATTCCGACTTGCCGGGAAATAGTATTATTTAGTAGCGCTGTCTGTTGAGCCAGATAGCCGCTAGGATCTTCCATGAATGAAGGTACATTATTACTTAATACATCGTCGGCAGTTTTTCCTTTGGGATCCTGCATGAATTTAACGCTATTGTTACTCAAGACCATAACCTTACTTTCTGTAGCTCCAGCCTTTTTCTTGGAACTTTTACTATTAGGTTTGGTTTTTTTCTTATTCAATTCGATCCCCTGCCACTGTTGACCCATGATATTATAATGTTGAGGTAAAGGCGGCACTCGAGAACACATGGAAGAATCGTTGTTAGGATAAGAATTAAAGGCGGTCGATGATTCTTCTCTCGAATCCTCAAATTCATTCTCTTGCTTCTGTGGCTTAGGACTCGGACTGGTCAAAGTGTTAGAATCATTTCGCTTCACTTGCCACGGCGGTGTTTTTGATGAGTTTGTTTTTACTACAGACCCATTTTGAATAACCAATTGCCCTTGAGGGACGTATTGGTTCTGCAATGGAGTTTTATTTGGGTTGACCGTTTCCATTACTTGTGCCTTATAACCTTTCATAACTTCGATTTGTTTCTGGTTTTGTTGTATGAAAATTTGTTGCTGCTCGTTAATTTTTTGCATAACCTCCGGGGTTAGTGCCTGGTTCAAGCCGCAAAATACTTGCGTACCGTCTTCCTTCACCGTTTTCAAAGATTGACTAGCTGCCTGAATTTCTTTCTTTAGATCCTTATGCTCCTGATCTAACATTGACTGCGCAGTTACGCTCATCATATTTTTGAAGTTATTTGCGTTTTTGTTGTACCCTGTATTGACACCGATAATTTGACCGTTGGTTCCTAACACTGGCATGCCCACATTTAGGGCAGGATGCATGTGACCTTGAGTCGATGGAGTTTGCTTTTGTACGGCTTCTAAGTGTTCTTGATGGTGTGTTATATATCCACTGTTGACTGTGAGATAATGGGAACTTCTTTGAATTTGCGTTTCCTGTTTTATTTCTGTTTCTTGTGTTATAACACTTGTATGCATATTTTGATGTTGAATAGGCGGGTAGGCGGAATGACTGTGCATATTGGCAGGACGTTGGGCGACCGGCACAGGCGAGGTTCTTCGCTTGATTTCGATATCATGTGACTGCGACTGAAATGTAAAAAAATACAATGATAAAATAAACAAACATACCGATAACATTAGCTTACTAATTGAAAAGTAAAGTACAATTTATACCTTGTAGTCTTGGAGCGGCCGTTCTCTTTGCACCATCAACTGCGAAACACTCATGTTCGATATGAAGCCCGTTCGCTGCTTCTTGGCTTTTTTCTTTTTTCCCGCCTCCATACTCGCTCCTGAAAAATAAAATTTAAATATGTTTAACTACCACTCAGTGCCTATTGACATGATGACCCAGTATAAATAATAACGGTATAAGTACGTTGTTGTGATAGTTATTACTCGGAACCTCCGTTTGCCGTGCGAATGTTCCTCGCTACACTACAATAAATCACTCTAAGTAAAAAAACACTAGATATTAATACTAGGTTGCATTTTTTTATTTTTTAGGTAACTCAAAAAGGCATGTTTTACATTGTTATTTTATTCCAAAACACACGGCTAATTAAATTATTATATTACAATAATTATTATGTCTAACAACATGCCATCAACTTTTCGATTCTATGTAACTTAAAAATACTAAAAACAAGTAAAACTATAAACCTCTTTCAAGTTCCCTCCAAAACTCGCCTGAATCTAAGACCGTTTAACGACTATTATTTACTTACAAATAATTTTACTATCTACAGAAAATAAATATCACAAATTGCTAGTTGAAGACAATAAAGACTAATTGTATCATCTAAATGACTAAATCTTACAAAGTGAGGTCGAGGGCCGGTCCCTGGCTGACTTTGCATCGCTCTCTAGACGCCCTCATAATTTAAATTATTGTTAGACATGTTAATGACAATGAACTTTTAATACTATAGAATAATTTTTTAAATTTGAAATGTACGAATACATAAACAAATACACTGATTTATTCCTCTGTAGGCAATTTATTATACTGGCAGTAAATCCGGGATTCGTGAGAGTACGTGTCTGTTCTTACAATTGTTCAACGGTATCCCAGTTTAACATCATAACAACAGAACATCCTTTGATGATGTGTCATATCATCATAGGATGTTCTGTTTTTCTTTTTATATCTTATATTTATATTTATCTAAATAGAGATAAAAAAAAATGTTTCGTACTAGCTATATAATTTTCGTATCCCGAAAAGATATTTTTACAACAAACAAACAACACTAGCCTACCTAAGTTTTTTTCGTTTATACGGAAACTAGGTACAGGTCGAATAGATGTTTAGGTACTTGTCATGTGAAGTCATTAGTGTTACATATAAAGTAGCACAGTGAAGTTTTCCGGCAAGTAGGCACGCCACAAATGGCATTATGAAACACAATACACCAGCCGAGACGTGTACACTAGTGTACAGTACACAAGCGGAGCACTGCGCGCTATTACGGAATTATAAAGTCGTTATACAACTCCCTCCGCTTGTGCTCACAGACATCGATAAATCAATGGATTCAGGAAGTTTCTATTCTGTATTAATGCCTCTTATAGTTCTAAACTTCTAATCTTATAACATCAATTGCTTGATTGCTCTCTTGTTGCTTCACTTGCTGCCAAGTGTATTATAGTTATTATCTCTGACAATCTCTCACAGGAAGAACATTCTACGGAAAAACGGTTAAATAAATTCAATCTAGATTTATCTACATCCGCGAAGAAAGATTAATTGCCTCCTTTTCTTATACTATTATCATGAACCTTTAAGAAACAAACAAAATTATCATATTGTCTGCGTCTCATAAAAAAAGAACAAAGTACTAAATAAGTACGTCAGTCGATGCGGAATCAACGGTGCGGTTGCAGATAAATTAGGTCACAAATCTCCACCCAAACTCCTCAGTCACTCGATAGAGTCGCTCGGTGTACAAGTAAGTATTAATAAAGCCGATAACAAGTTAAAAGAGCTTAAAAAGTATGCCGAGCCGGTGATTCGATAGCGTTTCATAATTAGTTAGCGAGCCGAGTATAATACCGTTATCTATTTGCGCATTATCTGGCAGATTTGCAATTAAAATACGAGTTGTACGCGAGGCGAAGGAGGGATGGGGTGGTCTCGGAGGCGCCAGGGCGCACGGGTGCCGGGCGGCGGCAGGGCGGGCGGCGCAGATCAATAGCGGCGGGGAGCGCCCACGCCGCCGCCCGCTCTGCACCACCGCCGATTGTTTCAAATTACACCCGCCCTTTGTTCCCGCCACTGATCGAGTCGCCAGCGTTTTTGTTTGTTCTAAACGGTCCACTTCCTTTACGGTAATTACGCAAGTCTGCGGTCCGCCATGTAGTCTTCCCGATTTGCCATCGCAACCCGCCGTCCGCTTCGTGCTCAATTTTATTCGTTTCCTTTCCTATATCTTATTCCTTTCGCGACCCTCGTAATTGTTGATTCTTTTATAAATCATGATTTATACGGACCATCCTTCTTTCATGGAGCTCTTTTAATCATAAACTATATTCTTAGAGCATCTGTATTAAGCATAGAAATTGACCCATTTGTGAAGCGACTAACAGCGATCAACGAGAGCTCTTTATTCTCAAGATCAGAAGTCATCTCGCGTCAAGTGGCGATCATAATCTTTAGACACCAAGTGTATGCTTCCGACTGATGCGAAGAAATAATAAACATTTATGGCAAGCGCGTAGATTAAAACCGAGACACTGTTTATTTGTGTGAAGTATGGTCTGAGATTACACTGTTCTGAGTAGACATACTTGAGAGAGTTGTCTTTTAAGAGCTTATAAACAGATGTTTTGCATTGCTTATGCAGATGACAAGATCCACATACAGGGTTGACATAGTGAAACACGGGTGGTGAAAAGCGTGCGTGGCTCGCGGGGGTGACGGGTGCAGTTCCAGGTTGTTACTCCCGGACGGACGGCTGACGAAGTGCAGTTACCCGCTATTCATGCCGCACTAAATGCACCCCGCGCTTCCGCTCCTCCACCTCCCTGCTCTTTGCCACTTAACAACAAAGAGACCGCTCTACTCTCTTTGTTACAAGAAACAACTCCGTCCGTCGAAACGACCACTTTTTCAGTGTTAGTTTAGTCTCTCGGAGGCACTATGACTTTACTCACATTAGAAGTCTGGCTTACTGTCTGCGTATCATGGTTTAAGAATGATCTCTCTTTTGCTTGAATCTGACGTACACTTAATATCGAAAGTAGGTAATATTTATTAGTATAATAAAAAAAATTGACAAAAGTGCGTATAGCAATACGATATGTCATAGACGATGAATATATCCTGCCATTTAAGTTATTAGCATCAATGTTTGTATTAATGCACTGATTGAAGCCGGGCTCGGTAGGGCAGCTATTTCCCGGGTAATCCCATTGGGTTCACACTCATGTAATTGGATGAAAGGGGACCGAGCGAGATTGCGCCTGGAAGGCCTTGCCGCTAATCGGATGATAATGCTCCCATCGTATAATCGCTCTTACGAGGTGCTTACAATTAAAAGAACAAAGGCTCAGCAAATATTAACTTTCGTAAGATAATTTTGTGTAGGATATTTTAGATAGGTACAACACCAACATTTGACCAAAAAAAGTTGTTTGAAAATTTACAGAACTGAATAATACCTACTACGTAACATAAATTATACTTATTACGAAAGAGCTAACATAAAATTCGTTAATGCCCTTACTGCGTAAATGTCTTGAAACTCAGACATCAAGGTTATTGTTGTATAATAGCCTTGTGGGAAATGGGCCAGTCAATGCCGAGCCACCCTATTCTATGAAATGAAATTCCAACAGAGCCTACTTAGGGACAATCACCGTTGACAGGTGATGCGAGGGTCGAATTCAATAATAATGAATGATTGATAATTTGATAAGTCCATTAGAGGTACAGAATTAGATAAAAGATGATAATCCGCCTTTGACACTGTATGAATTGGGAGGCAGACTGAGATAAAATAACGAAGTGGGGTGATTTTTGTTAATAAACAAAGGTTTTAGATATGAACACCGTTTATGTTATCTTTCTACATAGCTGAATATTTTAATAAGATTCTTTCCGACCCTTTTCTACTATTGGAAATTGACAGGGAATGACAGGGATTCAGGCCATAGTCCCTCGGCTAGCGAGTGCGGGTTGGACGTCATGCTTTCTAGACAAACATGGTGCCTATTTATCCAACTTCTAAAAATGCATGTCCTAATTTACTGTTGACTGTTTAACAGCGATATTTATCGCTATAGCTGAAGCTCTCTCGCATACCAAACATAATTTCTATCAATTACTTTCATTCTACTTTTCTTAGTGTTCGTACTGAGAAAAATAAAACTAATTTCGGGCGAGTCTGTATAAGAATAAATGATAAACTCTTTATTTAAGTATCGTTAGTTAAAATTTAGCAGGTGCTCAGATGCATCATTATTATCCAAGGTAAATGAGCAATCAGCTTATTTCAATTTATGCTATAAATTAAATCGTCTACCATACATATTACAAAACAAAGTGAATATAACTTTAGTAATAAAATGGCGGATACTATTATAATTTTTCTCATTTCCGCTCGGAAATATAACAATTCCGAAACCCAAAAGGAGTTGGCAAAACTGGATACTATGAACCATCACTATGAAAACACTCATGGAAAGCAGTCTATCCACTAACCACAATTTACTTAAGCATGAATCCCCACATTAGGGTTGTCAGGAAAACACACCGTTTGTATATAAAGAAAACGCAATTTTAATTTTCTTCTACTTTGTCTAGTAATGTTGTTAAAAATAACCAGTTTGCTTATAATAAGATATAGTGTCTTTTATTCTTCCAGACAATTCAGCAATAATCAAAGAAAAAATCGTTCAAATCGGTCCTGTATCGGAGTCTGTGGTACAATAAACAAACAAACGAAAAAAAAAACTATCCACTTTATAATATTAGTATATATGTTTTATACCGGCCACACTTACATGAGGCGAGACACTTACCACGTGGCCTGCATGCTCGTTTGCTACTCCATTCAAATAATAAAAATGTATGTATAGCTTTGTAACTCCTTTCAGTAGTTTTAGGGAGGCATGGAACTTACACTAACATGATGTTTAAATGCAAACTGGTACTACCCTAATCTAGTAGTAGATTATTCAGTAAGTAGATAGGAATGATACGGGAGCAGCGATGGCCGAGTGGTAAAAAACCGCGGTCTTCGACGTGACCGATCCCAGGTTCAAATCCTCGGCTCGCACCACTGACAAAGAAATTTGTAATGTGCGAATTTATCGCTGCTCCACGGTGATGGAAAATATCGTGATATTTCACTGATTACGATGTTCTCCATCGCTGTGCATGCCTGAGAGAAATTCATAATTTCTCGAAAGCATGACGTCCACCAATCCGCACTTGGCCAGCGTGGTGGACTATGGCCTAAATCCCTCTCAATTGTGTGAGAAGGAGACCTGTGCCCAGCAGTGGGACATAAAAAAGGTTGAAAAAAAAAAAAAAAAAGATAGGAATGTGTTTAAGTGGTCAAACACTGTCAATTGTTTTAGGTTTATGAGGCTTCTGAAAACACTTCACGACTGCTATCTATCGAAAACAGCCGATGGCCTCCATATAAAGAATATTCGGAAATGACTCCAGTCTTGAATAAAACGGCTGACAACCCTACGCCGAACACTCCCTCGCTCCAATCTGCCTTTGATACAACATGAATAAAATAATTTCTTTATTGTTACTCGTAATTCGTTTCATCTTGTTTATCGGGCGAATTAAAGATTGAGTTCGCAAAGTAATTTATTAAGCCAGACATCGTTTGAGTTAAATTATCCACGAGTTATATTTAATTAATAGATATATGGCGTAATTCGTAACCAGTACTTTAATTAAATTCTATTTCATATGGAATAAATTAAGCAAGTGTACCTATAAGTGTTTCATAAGAAATAACAGGTTTTTAATAAATTGTAATAAATGAAGTTAAAAACAATTGCATCAATTTTATAAAATGACTAAATGTAAGTACATATTATGTAACGCGTTTTACTGATACTACTCTCTTCCAATGAAGCGCGAAATCGCGTTCAGGTGCTAGATGGGGTGACCTCTAGTCTCAAAGTTCATGAGCGTTGCCAGTTGCCAGGCTTCAGAGAGTAGTCCCTGTAGCATCGGGATTAAAAATAGAGCTACGGTATCCCCTGCCTGATCGTAAGAGGCGACTAAAGGGGGCTTCCGGGGTTGTGGACGATGTGAGTGGGAGCTCGATCCGTCCAACCAGCAGCCCCGGGAAGGACAGCGATGTGTGCGTGGCCACATGTCGCCGTAAGCATCGGAAGGTGCAGGAGAGCACATCTCCTCTCCCGAAGATGGGCCCGTTGAGGCCCGTTCAGAGCGTCGCGCGTGTAGGACACCGGTGCGTTCCGCCGGAGATCCCGGAGTCCTCCCCAAGAGCAGTGGCAGCCACCGAGGGGGTTTTAGTGCGGTCAAATCCCACATAACCCGGTACCCTCTCCCAAGGTGCCGGGTACCTTTTGAAGGTTTCCCCCACGATAACAAAAAAAAGGCTTCAGAGGGTACGGATAACATGGCCGGAGGTCTTATGGCCTGTTTGAAAATATCCGACAGCGGGTTGGCCACTAGCCCGCATCTCCAACAACCCCTGTTTATTTATTTATTTGGAGCAACATGAGCAGCGCGAGTTAGCCGTGACTAGAAGTGGAGACGTAGAAGTGATATTTCGCCGATGAAAAACGATACACATCACAAATATGAGGCGAAAGCCGCAGAACCCGGGAGAGGGAGCTCGATCCGTCCAGCCAGTAGCCCCGGGAAGCGTGTGCGTGGCCGCCTGCCGCTGTAAGCATCGGAGGGAGCAGAAGAACACATCTGCTCTCCCGAGGATGGGCCCCTTCTGGAGCGCCGTGCGTGGAGGATACCGGTGCGTTCCACTGGAGATCCCGGAGTCCTCCCCAACAAGCGCAAAGGCAAGCCACTGAGGGGGGTTTAGTGCGGTACAAATCCCACATAACTCGGTATCCTTTACCAAGGTGCCGAGTACCTTTTGAAGGTTTCCCCCCGATACAAAAAAAGGCTGTTTCGCTGAATAGGTGCGGTTTTCGGACAACTTTACCTGAAGACTATCAACATACGGAATGGGCATGATGACAGATTTTCAAATACCTTTCCTTATTGTAGGTACACGTCTCCTAGTTTCGAAAAAAAGTTTATTTCAGCAATAAACTCAACTTTTAACGTAAATTAATGTATTTTCTGCTATGTAATTTGAATTAAACGCGAAAACGCTCGTAGGTGTCATGGCGTCGGCTTGCTCGTCAAACTTCAAGCAACACGATGACATTAACTTAGGCGTGACGTCATTCCTTTTGATTGGCGTTTCAGATAACATGGCCGATTGCTGTATTTAATACTTTTATTTTATTGAAAATCTTATTAATCTTAATGTTTATATTAAAACGGGATCATATTTTAGAACTTTTTTAGCATATATTTTTCTGTAAAAGCGTTTATTCCCTGATTCTTTAATAGTGTCATCATGCCTATAGCAGTGCAACTGCACAGCATACCATCACCACGATCTCTCCACGTGACCTGCATTCCTGATGGTGTAGCAGACACTCCATTAAAATAAATTAAAAATTACCCTTCTTCTGTTCAATTTGAGGGGGCGGGGTGGCCGGCGACTGCGCCCGCGCTTGTAGCGTCGCCAGCAGTTTCCGCTTGTGATTGCACAGCTTCGTCAACTCCGCGCCCGACGCGGTTTGGTATGGCTTGCTGGCCACCTGCAAATAATGAAAACCATAGCCAATAAGAAAGAAACAATACATTATACAAGTTCATTAAGATTATTGAGATATTTATTTTTTTTTCTTAACTTTCACGCAAACAAAGGGGTCTTCTTACGTGTATCTGTGAATCTGTATATATGTTTGCCAACGCAGATAAACTGCACTTATTATAATTGATAATAAAAGAGTTCCTCCACCGCGCATTGGAGCAGCGTGGTAGAGTAAGGTCCAACTAGATCCACTAAGATGCAAAAAAAAAAGGTACACACTTAGTTTAATTTTTAACGTACTAAAATATTGCTTCGTAGTATGCAAATACGCTATAAAATCGAGAAGTAAACAATAAATAAAAAAATCGTCAGAAATAATACAAAAAACAAAACAGATAATATTTTTTAACCCTTTAAGTTATAACAATAATTGCGTGAATTTATAAACAGATTTAGGCGGAAATCGAGGGAAAACGGCGGGTACACACTACACACACTGCTTTCATTAGGCGAGAATACAACACCGCGTTGCGGCAATTAGAGGCCGCTGCGCATCACAAGCCAGTCGTCGACAAGGTTATGCGTTGCGATTTTACATTAATACAAGTAGAGATAACAAACAATCTATTATGACTTACTAACGACTACTCGTTGAAGTACCTAATTCAGGAGTGCCTACAAGTCCATGTACTCATGAGTAGTGAAGCTCAGTCGACTTTACTATTAATTACGCAAGCCGCTTTAAAATAAATTAAGCCCTTGCAGTTTTGTACAGCGGTTTAGCTAATAACCTGCATCTCCACCAACTCGCATTGGAATAACGAGGTAAAGTGAAATCCAGGCCTCCCGAATTATGAGAGACCATTGCCCCGCAGTGGGACGCAAAAAGGGTTAAATTAAAAATATTAAAAGTATAAGAAGAAATAAAAGAAATATTTAATTATTTTTGCTCGATCCGTGAGCCGTTTACTAATACGACTCGTTTTCAGGATCAATTTTTCGTTCCAGAGGATTGTTTTACAGTTCAGTCAGCATAATTGTAAAATTAATAATAAAAATCTATGACAACTAATAAGCAAATATCTAAAAATAATAATTAGTATAAATGTAATTACTTGTTCAATTTAATACCTATTATACTGTTTTGCACACCAAATTTTGGTAAATGTGAGGGACTATCTGTTTGTAAACAACTAAGTATAATACCACATTCGAGCAAATAAATAATTTCATTTCATTTCATAATCTACATTGGTAACGCAAGTTGACAACATGCGTGGCGTATGGTTGTCATGCTGGACTGCCAATCGGAGGGTCCCGGGATCAATTCCCGGCGAAACAGAGATTTGAATGATGAGTTTAAATTTCTGTTCTCGGGTTGTTGTTTGCGTATTTGTTTGTGTCCATGGCAACCACGTCATATGGTACCTACCCTACTATGGGGCTGTGAGTGAGAATCGTGATTTATTTATTATATTAATAAATGCTTGGTAGGAACACAGCATCGAATTATTTGGCAACGGAGCCACGATGCTTGATTTACGAGTTGATCTAACATTTAGTGCTCACAATATAATAAAAATGGTTTAACACTTTCACTTGCTAAACATCATCATAGTGATGTATGTAGCTTTGGTTTGTTTAAAGTCTACTTAATGTTTGAAGCTAATTTTAACCCTTTAAAAAACTTAAAGTACATGTTAATGCAAATCAATTTTCTTATTCTC
Organism: Pyrgus malvae; assembly: GCA_911387765.1. Taxonomy (NCBI): domain Eukaryota; kingdom Metazoa; phylum Arthropoda; class Insecta; order Lepidoptera; family Hesperiidae; genus Pyrgus; species Pyrgus malvae. Next base: position 25,441,920 of record OU426950.1, on the reverse strand, counting down.
TAGATACTCTCATAGTATCTAGAGAAAAAGAGACACATAAATTTAAACATACGATAATAATGTTGGATATGCAAATGACATGTGCATTTTGTTTAATGTAGCCATTCTTTTCCCCAAATGTTTTCATAAAGTGTAGTGTAAGTAACCACGTCATGTACGAAGACGACATTCCGCTCTTCCAGTCGTATCACAAATTTCTTGCGCCTAAGCTTATTTTTGCATCATCAGAATATGTCATACGTATTTATTAATGCATACAAGAATGTACATGTAACATGTGGCAACAATAACGGTAATCATACGAACATGTAACCGAAATATGTAAAGAAGCGTACAGGAACCTCGGTTTCATATTAAGGCAATCAGTTGGGTTTACTAACTATAACGCCTTGAGAGCCTTATATGAAGCCTTGGTAAGAAGTCATTTGTTCGGTTGAGCGCTGCGACTGCTGAACGCGGTTTCTGACCAGATCGCCCTGTTCACTTGTACACTGAGCGAGTTCATAAAGGCGGTATACAAAGTACATAATTGAAAATTGTAATGAGGTTTGACATTTGATTTATTTAAATTACATATTTACATATTTGACGTATGAATTTTATTTTGACTAACTGGTTTATTTTTAATTTAATTATTTTGACATGTTTATTTCATTTTATGCCTATTAATTGTAATTTTAATTCAAATTGACATCAAAATATAAATTAGATTTATTTTTTCAATTATATTAAATTAATTTAATTGTTATGTCTTGAGTTTTTATATTGAAATTTATATTATTTTATGCTACAATAACGCATTGGTTTCAAAACTGTATTGTTAGTTGTAAGTTTCAGTAAATAAATAAATTAATAAACTTCGACGTCATTTGAAGCAACGCTCCTAACTGGTGCATTAACACTACCCCACTAAATACACCAATCGCTAGAGCTAAAACAAACGTTTACCTTGTAAGTTATCACTTACTTTTTCTGACAATCTGGACAGCAGTTCTTGAATGGATACATTTTAATAACAGATCTTAGATTTTCCCACTCTAAAAGGAAACTGGGAAGGAATATTTTAAGAATCAATTTTGTTTTGTGTCTGTCTGTAAAAGTTCTATTTAAAAGCTTTTACATATTTTACAATTTCATTCAATTTTGAAGCAGACCGATTGAGCTAAAATGATGTATACATGTTTAGTCCGGATGACAGTACTCAATAAGCTGTGTGACGTCATTCTAAATCTAATATGGCGGACCATCCAAGAAAGCGGAATTGTAGTTGTTTTTAACACATTTCTACAATATGGGTATCAAATGAAAGGGCTTGTTGAGAGTAACTCGAAAATTAATGGGACGTCATTCTAATCCAATATGGCGGTACATCCAAGATGGCGGAATAGTTATTTTTTATGCACTTCTGCAATATGGGTATCAAATGAAAGGGCTAACCGAGATTAGAATAACTAAAAAGAAAAAATAAATAAAAAGGAAAAAACCTTTTAAAGACCTTTCATTTAAAAAGAAGGAAATAATTTGATTCATTAACAATTTAACTATCAACTTATAACCTCATTATACACAATTATAAAAGCTTGTCGCAAGGTTTGCATTTAATTAGTACCTATAAGTATTTAATAAACTGAAATTGCGCGACAAGCTTTTTTTGCTTTTAATTTTATGATAGGCACGGAGTTCAGAGGTACCTACCATATTATAAAATGTTAAATTCTGATCTCTTGAAGCAATTAATAATCAGCCTAAAGTTGATGCCATTAAACCGAACATTTTCACATAATGGAATCATAACCAGTAAGGCTTTATTGATAATAACAATTGCGTACACATAAAGTAAAATAAAGATTATGAATTAAAATTGTACTTCGTAAACCTTATAATTAAATTCGTAAGTGTGACAAAATTGAAATTAACATAAACGTTCCACAAAAAAAGGTTATCTTCTAGTATACAAGTTACCAAAAAGCATGGTATAGTTTTTTCCTGAAAGTATGCGTGAATTACCACCACACATGTTAACGCAACGGTATGTACACTCGCGCGTCGGACAGAGGGCCTCCGTGCTCAGCCTTGTAACACTTAACGAGCAATCACATTTGCAGTTAAACGCCAAATTATGAGTTGTACATTACGCTATAAAATTATGAAGTACCCAATAAAAGAAACACAATGAAACAAATATAAACTGGCTATTAATAGCTGCTATTTAAGTACACAAGTGTGTCTGAACGATGTATAAACTTAGTCATTTGCCGCCTTTCCAGTGGAAACATCCGAAAATAGTAGAGGTAATTATAATAATTTCTATTAATAACAAAGACTTCGAACAAGTGATATATTATTACCAGATACTATAATTTTATTATCTTGAAAGCAAGAGAAAACCTAAATATAATAGTATACCACGAATACTAAAATGGATTTCGTTTGTAACTGAACCGATATGGTTGAAGAAAATTAGAAGACGGATTTCTGTATCTTTTACTACGAATATACTACAAAAATACATTATTAACGCGCACCAAAGATAGTTAAAAATGTCACCAATTTAATTTATATTGTATCATTTCAGTTGTAATGTTCTGTCTTTTGTGTATCCATGGCACCCACGACTCAGGGGCCCTACCCTACTGTGGGGCAATGAGTGTGAAACGTTATTTGTTTTAAGGTGAAGACGTTAAATTTTGTTTACAATATTTTTATTCCAAAATTATAGTAAATAGAAATATCAAAGCTGGGTAATTTTGTAACAAGCTCTTGTAAGGAACCCGTATTTAATGAGTACAAGTATTGTGATAAAGAAAAAATCGAAGGAAGCTCAATTATTGACACAAAACGGGTAACGGAGCAAGTTCTCGCTATCACAGGTATTTTCTTACTTTATTATGGTTTACTGCAAGTTAGGTGGATTTCTCCAATGTTTTTAGTATTTTTTATTACAATATGCATGTGTTTCATATATAAAATGATGATTATGGGTAATATTTTTAGTAATATACGATTTGCGATACGTAGTTTGAGTAGTTTTGGTACTTTATATGCACACTGGTTTTATTTTCAGACATGAATCGTAAAACGGTTGCGAAATTAAGAAAGAATGGTTCAAAAATAATTTGTGTGTGGGATTCACCCGAAAGAAGAAAAAAAGAAGCAGTTAAAAAAATTATTGGATGACTTTAACAAGTGCGCAAATTAAAATTCGTCAATTTTACACAGTGAAAAAAAATTGTTGGCTCTTCTTTTTAGACAACTATATTGAGTAGTTAACCTCCGAGTGTTACATTTCCCATTCTGTATTTTTGTATAAAGTATCAAAACCGATTAGGTCGACACACACACAGAGAGAGAGAGAGAGAGAGAGAGAGAGAGGCACACACAGTACAGAACCAATCAAGTAAACTCGACCTCGTGCAACGGACACACTGACAAAACATATCAGTTGACTAATGACTGCTCACTAATCAATAGATACATTTCGCTGTTGCTGAATTATTCATGCCATAATGCCATGTGACAATGTCGCATTCGCAAACTGAACACAATATTTACAAGCAACAGGGCCGAAACAAGCGTAATGTTTAAAAACATTGACTTTACTGACCTCAATTTTGAAAATACTGACCATTTACTGACCATTTTAATATGTTTTATTGAAGAAATGTTTTTAATTAAAAACTTTTTTTTACTTATTGGCTTCCACCATCCTCATAATAAATAATAACGATTTTTTTAATGTTCAATAGCGGAAAACTAATTTAAAAAATCGAAACGGTTCTCATGCCATGTCATTGATGTCATATTGTCGAATCCGCACATCCGCAAATTAAGCGCGACAGTGACAGCAATCAGGGATCATGTTAATTAAAGATGTTGTCGATATACTGTCACTGAAGACTTAATAAAAGTTTGTCAATATTCATTTATGTACTGAAAGTTGAGAAAGTTATACAGAGAACGGCTCTGTTTGTATGTGTTTTGATGGTGAATAAGAATAACTGGTTAACCGATCCCAAAAAAGGAATCGCGATATCATCAGGTTTGAAGGGTTTTAAGGGTGTCATCATGGTGGACTTCCTTGCTAAAAGTGAAACAATAAACTTAATACTGCAAGCATTTTGCGTCGATGTGAAGAGACTAAAGAGCCCAGGATGACATGGAAACAAAGTCACGTTTCATCAGGTTAGGGCGCGCAATCACGCGCCCGTTGAATCGAAAGCTTTATTTCATGATATTTTTTTTTATTGGTTTTGAATCAGTACTACTTGGAAAGCAAGTATAAGAAATATATCATCCTCGATGAAAATTACGACAGAAAATAAAAATATTTTTGTACATATTTTATTTTTCTTGAATAGGTCGCAGTTGACAGCAGTTGCAGTTTGGAAAGTCAATATTGTTTACTGTCTGTTTGTAAATTTCTGTTTAATAAAGGGTATGTTTAATAATAACACCATAAAGCGAAGCAACAAAAACACAATACTTGGTAATTACAGTACAAAACCAATCAACGGTAGCTATTATCAGCTTCCATGCTCACATTGCGACGCGTCGAAAGCCATGTCATATTGATTAACAGGCAACAGTACGGGACCGTAATAGCTTGTGCATTGCTTATAGTTGGTAGAAATTGCAAGCGGCCGAAATTCAAGAGGACCCGTATGGCGCAATGGTTACCACGCTGCCGTTCGAAGAGCCCTGGGTTCGATTCGCAGTGATGCTGGATTTTGAACTCCAAATTTGAATAAAAGGGGATTAGCGACTAACCCGCATTGAAGCGTGGAGTAAGGTCCAGGCCTCCTAATTTACAGAGAGAGATCTTCTCAGCGATATTGCTTATAGTATCACCGTTGTATCTATTTGCCGGGAAGCAATTCCGTTATGTGTTCAATGAAAAGGTGAGGTCACCTTCCACATAATATTAAATGAAATGAAAATACTTTATTGTTGACTGTTTACATACATACAGTTAGATGTTTAAAATTATTATAAGAGTTTAAACAGTCTACCATGCGCTGGCATACAATATTATACTTATTACTAATTTAAATTAATGTATAAAATAGTTTTATTTTAAGATCCGCTAAGAATCATTTCATTTCATTTCATTTCATTTCATTACATAATATTAGGCGACCTTCGGCCTCCAGAGTAGTAGCGCAACTGCATCCGTGATGCGACTTCAGACGAGTTGAGGTTAGGATATCGGCTGCAACGACGTAGTGGTCGTCAGTCAGTTAGGTCAGTTAGATGTTTAAAATTATTATAAGAGTTTAAACAGTCTACCATGCGCTGGCATACAATATTATACTTATTACTAATTTAAATTAATGTATAAAATAGTTTTATTTTAAGATCCGCTAAGAATCATTTCATTTCATTTCATTTCATTACATAATATTAGGCGACCTTCGGCCTCCAGAGTAGTAGCGCAACTGCATCCGTGATGCGACTTCAGACGAGTTGAGGTTAGGATATCGGCTGCAACGACCACTACCTAACCATACACAATATTGTTTATTACAATACAAAACCAATTAACAAAGAGCATCAGCTCGCACGTTCACCATATGCGCCATGTCGACAGCGATGTCATATTGATTACAATACTGCTCCTAATTAATAGCTATGTTTCAGCTCAAACAAATTTATTCGTGGAATGCCATATTGTTTGCGAATTTCCGCAAATTAAACACAATGGAAGTTTAATTAGAGACAACATTTGCACAAAACGTACACTTTTAATGGCTATAATGATACAAGTTGAAACTGCGATATCAAGAAAGCGCTTTCGGTAAAACGGTGTAAACGTTAGACGTGATTACTTTAATATTCCGGCTTTGTAAAAGTCTATGGCCTGTCTTATAGGTTTTCAGTATTTTTACAGGTTAAAGAGAGAATGAGAAAAATAGGAACAGTTAAACCAAACTAAAAATCTTTTAGGCACTTTCGATCAGTGACTAAAACGATTAAGTTAATTTGCAATGTAATTAATATTTAGTAATTTTAATTTAAATGCTGTCCGTTTTAAAAATTGAAAAACTTTTTTGTTCAGGAGTTGCACCTTCAATCATCAGATTAGCAACATAAGGTGATATTATGTTATTTAAAATATGACTAAAACAATGTGTGTGCCTATAAGGTTTCAGTGTTTCCCTCGATTGCCCTAGCATCCTATCAACAGATTTTAACATGGCGACAGTTGGACCACCTTAGAAGCATAAGTTATTGAACAAAAAAATATATATTGAAAGAATTTGCTCTCACCTCCTGACCGTCGTAGTACCTTCCATCATCAGCTCAGCAACATGAGATGATGATAATTATACACAAATGTCTGTTTTGTTATAGTAAGAATATGAAAATAAATTGTTGTACTACAAAATTTGAATGTTCCCCTCGATTTCTCTGGGATCCCTTCATCAGACTTTGACTTGGTGACAGTAGTACCATACATGATGATACCTGTCTCATTTTATCTGCCTTATATGTCTGATCGTTACCCTGAATACATTAGCATTCTTTATTTTTGAAGTGAAAACTTCTTTAGCGGCGTTGAGCACTTTTGTGGGATGGGTAAAAACTGTGAAACTCGCGTCAGGTCACGTGTGCTGATCGAAAAACCGTAAGACGGTTGGAGAGTAGTGTTGTAACATCGAAATAGATTAATCGAACAAACGATTGTTTATTTTTTAATCGATTGTAAGGGTTTCGATTAATAAAAAAATCGATTTTTTTAAAATCTATTTTCATAAAAAATGGGTTAAAAAATTTTTTTTCAAAGTATGAAAAAAATTTGAAAAGAATTAGAAAATGAAAAATATAAATTGTAATGTTTGTGTATGGTAGCGCAATAAATAAATATTGTATTCTACGACATAAATAATAGTACTTTTATATTGATAATAAAAGCAATTCGTTCAAAATTATTCCCTAACTATTCCAATAAATCAAAAACGCACAACGTTAATAATCAAGTTTTCACTTCTGCCGGCACTCCCGGAGTGCAACCCGTAATTTTTTTAAAAGGGGACGTCTAGTTTACTTTATTGTACTATGCATTGTTGCACAATATAATATTGTATTTTGTTTGTTTTTCTCATATGCTACGAGTATGATAAAATTGATAAATAATAAATATAATTATTTAACTTTAACAGTGACTTAAGAAAAAAACTTCATACGAATACCGTCATAACAAGTAAAACAACGTACGTAACTATATAAATTATGATAAATAAATAAATTGAACCTCTTGAACCTCATTGACGTTGATCTATTGATCCTCGAGGATAGCGGTACACCGGTACTCCGCAAAGCCGTGTTTTATTTGCGTGCGATGAATGTCGTCATTTGTCGGATCGTCGAGCGCTCGCCACTAATTAACGGGGACATTTACTACCAAACTTGCCTGTGACTGCACGGCCTGGTGCCCCAACCCTTCCTTACCACCCTCATGGGGTGGGTGTGCTGCGTTCACACTGGACTTAGCGTTTTTTCGAAATGCGAACGCGTAATAACGTTGCAATGTCACCCATCATTCAATTTAAATTTTAATACCAAACGTTTGAATCAATTTCTTCTCACGTTAAGCATTCTACCCACGCTAATCTACGGTAAGCGAAATAAATGTCATAATTCTATAAGTAAAAGAACTTTTATAAAATAGCATTAAAGTAGTTTTAATATTATTATGCTATTTTGCCTAGTCCCCCAACCCGACTTAAAAAAATAAATTGTAACAATTTACTCGAGTACCTGACACCTGACAAAGTGTAATACATGTATAGCAATGAAAACCTTCGAGCGAACAAGGTGTTAGCATTGCTACATTATCGAGTTATTGAGATGCAAATTGTCTACAAATCGATTAGTAAATGTAGGATAATATTAGCATGTCGAATTAATATCTGTAATGCCCAATACTAGTTTATTTAAAGGCTGATTCTGCTTCGGCCGGTGGGTAATTTTACATGACACAACTAGATCACAACATTGGTAACAGAGGCGGAACGCTTGCACTGATGTGAGCGTACATGTGACGATACCAATCATATTTGACTACATACTGTTATTTTACGATGTTCAAGCTGTAATATTTTTTTACCAACGATACTTTCACGGTGTGATAACTATGCAATCCTTTGTATATACCACTTTATTCATTTTAAGTATATTTACACCGATATTACCAAAGTCTTGCGACATGTTACATTGGATAGGTGGGTATAACGGCAAATTCACATTGAAGCAGCACAATGCTGCAGCACTTACCAGTAATAAGCTCCAGGTCTCCACAATAATAGGGGGGCGACCGTTACCTGTCCCCTTGCAGCCGTAAAGGCAAATAAATTAATGTATTTTTTTGAGGCCGCTACAATGAGAAAAATATTTTTTCTTCTCAACAAACCATTATCGAAAATGAAATCATGGGTACATGCTTGGTGTATAAAACAGAATCTAACAACATGTTAACCGCAGTTGGGAGTAAAGTACATGCAAAGTAAGTAAGGTTCAGAGCAAACAAGATAAGTGCCATAAAAGCTGTGTATGGTGGGCGACACGTCGCCGGTTTCCACACACCATAATATCATTTCATAGCCGCCTATTTGTCATCGTCGCGGGCCACTATAAAGACGCAGGGGCCCTAATCTAAATAAGCGCAATCGTCCAAAGTATTTTTGAGCGATTATTTTGTAAAAGTTTGAATAGATAATATAAAGCGTATGTTCTTAATTCAGCTATAGCTACTCTGTAAGACAGCTAATTATTGTATACCCCATATTTTAAAACAGGGCTGAAGTTTTTCTCCGTACGGAACGGACAGAACGAAAAAAACGTTAACTAAGAGTTTGTAAATGAACCGTACAGTGAATAAAGAATATTTCAATTTCACCATATTTTCGATAACTTTACTACAAAGTCGTTAGACGATCGTAGAGTAAAGCAATCATACTCTCGGTCGTAGAAAGTATAACGACCAACCTTCGAATTAACAAAAACACAACTGGCTGGCTCATCTATGCATTTTGAAACTATGGTAATAAAATATACCTAATAAGCAAATTTATGTGTTTGATATTATCATGAAACATATAAAAAATGAAAACTACCAAACGTGATAAAATAAACTTAGGTATTTTTTATTACAGTCTAAAGGTAAATTGGCGTATATGGTCATGGTTGGGAAATAGAATGGGGCGTTTGTAACGTAGAAGTCTTTAAGTTTCTTCTAATAACGAAAATTATTTTATATTACGACCAGAAAATGGACAGAGCTTTTGCATTTTTATTGACAAGCAGAATGACACAGAATAACTGGCAAAGGCTTAATAGAGACGACCGACTTCCTTATAGGCTAGGGCTTGGCTTGGCTTAAGGGAGACGTCATGGCGGCATGGCTCTGATTGGCTAGTAGACTGACATGTTCGTTACATTTAACACAATCCAAATCACTAAGTCAAAAGTAAAGTCAAAATTGTAACAATAGTGTTACGACTTTGAGTACCTATATCTCGAAAACAATAGTATTCATTATTATTTGTATACGATGTTTCTACGCTTTCTATTTTTTTGTTACTTGCCCATCACAACACATAAAAAGTCTGGCAGGTTCTACAGGCTACTTATAATAAGTATACGACTTACTAGAACCATAATCTTTTTGATTTCATAAAATAGTAGGATATTAATTTATTAAGATTCATTAAAACGATAACGATAAGCGCATTAGCGTAACTAATCCCTGCTTTGTAGTCATTACTTAAAATCAAGCAAAGAGAATTTTATTTTCTCCGCTATCGTCAATAAAAATAATACACAGAATGAATAATAATTGATGAAAGGAAAATTTTATACTTAGAAATTGATAATTTGTTATGTCCCGGCTAAGGATACCTTGATAAAGCTCAGTTCAGTAGGCTTCGAAAAACAGTCTCACGCGGTGGCAAATCAAACTTCGAATCACAAATGGCAATTAAAGTAACCCATTCATCATCACGATTGCCATTCAGTATTTCTAACCTAACTTATAACATGCTCTACAGTTGTAAATAACAACATAAAGGACGTAAACAGGTAGAATTAAGTACTTGTCGAAAAAACACAAAATAAATAGCAAATCCTACAATCCCTAAACCGATATCGTATTTATGATCTATCACAAAACAATAAATAACCTAAAAATGTTGTATATATATATAATATATATAAACAACATTGTAAACACCCATATTTGTGCAAATAAAAGTCTTTGTCTTGGTCTATGATTCCATTCCACATCAGAGGCCGATCTCGCTGCTACAATTAGTCAATAGAGAAAGCTCGTAGATACTCGTAGTAGTCAAGCCGACGGAGACGGCGATGATGCCTGCTATCGTGCCATCGGATTACTTGTCCATAAACATACATAAAACGAGACTACTAGTCCTGCAATCCATAAACGGATATCGCGTATTATGATCCATCGCACAAAAATAAACCCAGTCCAGTGGGCAGGGAAACACCTAACAATGTCGTTGTATATGAGTTATGTGAGTCCATTCCACATCAGAGGCCGATCTCGCTGCTACAATTAGTCAATAGAGAAAGCTCGTAGATACCTACTCGTAGTAGTACAGAAGACAAGCCGACGGAGACGGCGATGATGCTTGCTATCGTGCCATCAGATTACTTGTCCATAAATATACATAAAACGAGACTACTAGTCCTGCAATCCATAAACGGATATCGTAATCGTATTATGATCCACCGCACAAAAATAAACCCAGTCCAGTGGGCAGGGAAACACCTAACAATGTCGTTGTATATGAGTTATATGACTCCATTCCACATCAGAGGCCGATCGCGCTGCTACAATAGTCAATAAACAAAGCTCACAGATAGAAGACAAAGCCGACGGCGATGCTGCCGACTATCGTGCCATCAGATTACTTGTCCATAAACTTACATAAAACGAGACTACTAGTCCTACAATCCATAAAAGTATATCGTATTATGATCCATCGCAAAACAATAAACTCAGTCCAGTGGGCAGGGAATCACCTAACAATGTCGTTGTATATGACTCCATTCCACATCAGAAGCCGTTCGCGCTGCTACAATAGTCAATAAACAAAGCTCACAGATAGAAGACAAAGCCGACGCGACGGCGATGCTGCCGGCTATCGTACCATCGGTTTGGCGAAGCGTGTCGCAACACCCGCAACAACTGTCCGTAAATACATTTTATTGTAGCGTATGCACGCGTGTTAACTCGACTAAACAATGTTTTTAGACTGCGTTTACGTGCTATTTTGCATCTAAGAGAACTAGCTAAAATTGAATATCATCAGAAAACGATAGTAGATACACTCTTAATGAATTTAAAATTTTATTTCTGTTTCTCCTTTATATTCAACAATTTAAAAAATGACGTTACTAAAAAATATTATGTATGTTACAACAAAAACTATGATTTTGTGAACAAATTCTGTCTATACAATATCACAATACAAAACAGTTAAGACTTAAGAGTTTTTTTTTTCACCATTTTTTATCTCCCACTGCTGGGCACAGGTCTCCCCTCACAATTGAGAGGGATTTCGTTCGTCGATCGTAATCTATTAAATATCACGATATTATCCATCACCGTGGAAGCAGCGGTAAATGCACACATTTCTTTGTCAGAGGTGCGCGCCGAGGATTTGATCCTGAGATCGGTCGCGTCGAAGACCAGGCGGTTATTTTACCATTATGTCATCGCTGCTTTACTTACTTTACTGCTTTTCGTTACTTTACTTACTTATGTAACGAACCTATCAGTCAGCTAGCCAATCGGAGCCATGCCGCCATGGCGTCTCCCTTAAGCCAAGCCAAGCCATAGCCAATAAGAGGGGAGTCGTCTCTATATAAGCCTTTGCCAGCCATTATTCTGTGTCATTCTGCTTGTCAATAAAAAAATGCAGAAGCTCTGTCCGTTTCATTTCTGGTTGTAATACTTACTTAGAGTAATATAGACCATTTTATTAAGTCACAGCATAAAGATAAATAAATACAATAGAAACTTTGGTTAAAGCAGAGGCTAGTTAATTATAACAGCTCATTGAATGCGACAGTCACAAATTAGTTACCGTGCGGGAACGCGAAAGAGCCTTCTTAAAACAACGACGACCACAAAGTAGGTGCTCAATACCACATAAAATCCGGTTTTGATTTATTGTGCACCTCATTTTTATCTACAGAATACGTAATGGGTCGTCGTCGATTGCATCAGATGCGATAAAGCGATACCTTAACAAAAAACCGGTACACAACACATTATATATAGTACATGTATAGTTTATTACTATAACAAACAAAGCAATACTGTGAATAGTGAGAGAAGAGCTTATGATAAAAAAAGATTTAGCTTTAATTATTTTGGATAAAATTATAGCTCTACTAAATAAACAAGATTCACAGGAATCCAAAACTGGCTACAACCTCTAACATCGCAGACTAACTGTATACTATAGAGAATCTATCAAGGAACCACCTGATACCAATAACATAATAATAAGAAACCAGGTAGCAGTAGTAGCCGAACCAGTAGTCCTCCCGATGTACACTGTCTTATAAGTACCGTGCGCTACGGTATCCCCTGCCTGATCGTAAAAGGCTACTAAAAGGAGCCGGGGTTGTGGGCGGTGAGAGTGGGAGCTCGATCCGTCCAGCCAGCAGCCCCGGGAAGGACGGCGGTGTGTGCGTGGTCGCATCGGAAGGAGCAGGAGAGCGCCCGTTCTGGGGCGCCGCGAGTGGAGCACACCGGTGCGTTCCACTGGAGATCCCGGAGTCCTCCCCAAGCGCAGAGGCAGGCCACTGATGGAGTTTTAGTTCGGTACAAATCCCACATAACCCGGTATCCTCTCCCAAAGTGCGGTGCCGGGTACCTTTTGAAGGTTTCCCCCCGATATAAGGAGAGTCTATGTAAGATAAATATTTCTAATACTGTAGCAATAGTATATAGGTACTTGTCTATCAACGTTATTTAAACAAGACCCAAATTGAAAATAAACAACTCAATATCATATAACTAACACAATATGGCACATACAGAAACTAAACAATAATAGAGGTCATGTTTTACTAAGTGTACACAATATCTTACCCATAATTATTCCATACAAAGTGCATATCAGATCGGAATGTAATGAGCAGCGCACGGCCTATGCTTCAGTACAGAGCCACGCGGTCGCCACTTTCACCTCACATTGTGTGAAAGTTGCCAGCGCTTAGAAACCAACTCAACTATTCCCAATATACCAGACTAGATTATGGCGTAGTTTCATTTCCTTACCGTGATATTTTACTCTATTACTTGGGAACCGCGATTCGATTACAGAAATACGAAACTTTAAAAGGCGAATATAGCCGCACTTTCTAAAGCTAAATATGTTATCGTTACCTAGTTAGGTCGAGATTGAAAAAATGTTATTAGCCCTCGTGTAGTAAATTAACAGATATACAACCTCGTTACTAATATGCAATAGCGGTGTTGTATTTTAATACTAGTTCATTGAAACAATCTAATACTTCAAAATTTTAAGAAAGCAGTAGGTATTCATTGTTCAATTCATTTCAGAAACATTGGAAAAGAAAACAAATTTACGTTTTAAAAATTCTTCAGTCAAGTCGTGCCTCGAAAGTCAAGAGCACTTTTAAGGATTGATTGAAATCAGAGGGGTAACATCAAAGCGAAGAATCACGACCTTGATCGATCGTTAAATGTCACTTGATCTGTGTTGTCACGCGGAAGCGCCGGCGAGGTCCCTTGTTTTATTCTCTGTGAAACTCGACACAATAAAATTCCATGGCAACAATGTAAACTTTTTGCAACGATTAAGTCGCTTCTACCCAATCAAGGTTTTTCAAGTTAAATACCATGCTCTTCTTACTTCCGTTATCGAAGGACTTGACTCTCGAATTACCGATTATAAAACATAACTTTGTACACACAATATAAGTAGCGAATCCACATTACAAAAGAGTTTTTGAGAATAACTTTTATTCAAATAATTTGACAAATTTTTTAAAAACAAATAAAACATAGATCACAGCATGCTTGCGAGTCATGCCTTAGAAAATCACAATTTAAATACTTAATTCAACTGGATTTTTTTTAGATTAAGTAAAAATATACATTATTTTTTTATTACTAACTTACACTTTGATTACCAACATAATTAGAGTAATAACACATTACTTTAATTATGTTAGTAATCAAAGTGAAGCAAAACAAAATTAAGAAAGAAATTAATGTATGGATATTTTGCTGCCAATCAATGTTTACTGTATTTTATGTAGAAGTATCAAACAACCCATAAACTTAGCAACGCGTTTTTATATCTTTATTATATCAATATCTAGAGATCTTCTCGAATATCTTGGCGGTTGCAAAAAATCTACTCATACCTGTTATTATCCGGTTTGTGTCAATAAATTTATCTGTGAAGACCGATTGAGTGTTTTTTATTAAAAATACTTTTAATTTTTAAATGTTATTTTAATGTAGGTAGTATGTTCCTTATGCATGGATCTATTTCATTTATAATGTAATTTTGTTTATACTGTAAAAATAGAACAGTTTATAACGACCCTTCTCCTATGAAAGTTAAAATTGATTACTATACTCATAGTAAGGACTTTAAAGTCACTTTCACATAATGTAATGCAAAAACGTAGCACTATAAGCATGCTAAACACGATAAAACTTTTTTTAATAAGTTGATTTGTTAGGAAACAATTGTTTTAGTCCCTCTATAGGTACATGAGCATGAACTGAATAGCATTCGATACGTACGACAGAATATCAAATCAGTTATTCAAAATCATGTTACGTCTGTGGAATTTCATCCATCGCTGACAACGCGAAAAGATATGAGTGGATCAATTCAGTGCCCCGACTGAATGTGAAATCGAGATCTCGACGAGTGCATCTCAAGACGAATGCTCGGAACAAAGAGGAATCGATGAGAGCGGTAGTGTGGGGGGATGGGAGGTGAGTGCACCGACCTCCCCCAACGGGCCGCGGTGCAATTTGTACATTTCAAGTGCACACAAAGGCAGGGCGAGGAGGTCGCAGCACTCGCAGCAAGCTTTGACAGAATTAACTTGTCCGCCGCACGACTATTGAGTGAGTAAGCATCACTTTTAATGGAATTGCTCGAATGCACTTCATCTTCGTATACATACTTAGAAAAAATGATTGTTGCCAATTTGCAGGAATTAGTGTTGGTTGCGGCAAACTATTACACTTTCCAAATATTATAAATTGTTCGTGTAAATACCACATCTCTATCTAGTATGTGGTATGTCTTGTATCTAAAGTACAAATAACAGGTAAGGTTTCAAAAGAACTTGAATTGAGACGGCATCACAATTCAGGCACTGTCATGTTTTTCAGTTGTAAGAGGCATAAAAATAACAAGCAGCACAATGCTCTGAGCTCAATTATATTTCTTTAATCGCTGCAGTACAAATCTCGTTAGTGCGGATTAGCGAAGCAAATAAAGAACGAGAACAACGTTGTAGCATAGTGATGCCTTTAAGGCTATAGTCTGACTGAACGAATTAACGAACACAGTTTTATCCTTTGTTTTCTATGCTGAGTACGTAACTAAAAGGCATTGTTGTTTCATAATTAAATTTTATTTTGGCAGTTATAATACTTGCTTTCATGACGCCACCAGATCGTGAAATGTTACTTTCCAATTGTAACTTAAAATTGAACAAAATTTCAGATCCTGATTAAGTACATTTCATTTGGTGCTGAACGTTTACAAACTGGTTTACAAACTAACAATTAAGGCTCTCGTCCGGATTTTAAAAAATAAAGTTCTACTTTAAATGTTTTTTACTAGTCTCACAGTGCAAACTTACCATACTAGTGGAACTACAAAACATTATTCCATACTATATATTCCAACTGATTAGCGGTTGCTGGTGGTTCTACCGATAGGACCATGGGAAAAATAAAATTACCAGTAAGCGGTTGTACCATGTGCTACAAGCATATAAAACAAACATGATTGAATAATTTGAAAATTGAAATTAATTGTCATCATGCTACTGCACTTAATTAAAAGTAAATATGTGAATTATTGATTGATTAGTAAGAATTTATCTTCTTAATCACGTTGTTCTATTATAAGGAATAGTTAGGTGCGAGATAGTGAAGGACAAACAAACCGCCTGCTGCAAACTCCTTGTGCGGCCGCGACCTAACCTAAAGTGGGGCAAGCTATAACGACTCACTTGTTAGTTGTTAGGCAATGCTTGTGTGCTCCGAATAACTATGTGGATAGCCGCGCGGCCTGTCACTGCGTCTCCACAATGCTCGTCTTGTTATCGACGACACGTGGCTTGTACACAGTACGCAATTTAAATAAGGCTTTTACTGCGATATCAAAGGAAGATAAGTTACTGCTATATTTGAGACTGCAGAAACTTGCAGAGCACACAATGTTTCAAAATGGAATAAAGTATGGTCTTTAATATCGTGTAGTTTTATTAAAGTCGCAATAATTCAATAACCAATAGTTTTGTGGTTACTCAAAAAATTTGTAAAGCCCATATATAATAAAGAAGCGAAAAATATCAATACGTCAATGTGATCCCGCAGCGACTAGCTTAGTGCAAATTAAAACAATCTTATACTTAAGAATAAAGCACGAAAAGAAGAACATAACAAAACCAAACGTTATATGAACACAAGTTCTTGATGTTTATTTATAAATATTAATTTGATGATGCGAAACAGCGATACTGCTCATTTACCTCTTCGCTAAACGGACGATATAAGAAGGATGACTATTTCAATGAGTCCAAAGTTTAATCTATTAGAAATTAATTTGACGTTCAAGTGAATTTAAATACTTTTACCACATGTTCCTCAATTTGAATACGTTTTACTGAAAATAAACCTTAGATTGTCCTAATCTCGAATTAGTCCTAATCTCCATAATAATAATTGATAAATGATTTACAAAAAATTGAGCATCAGTCAAAGCTTACGAAATGAAAATGACAGGAAAAATCATAATAATGGCATCGGACTTTTGGCGGGTAATCGGAAAAAACATATTGTGCTCTGGTTTAATTTTATTTTTTTATGTATTTTTGAGTTGTATCGGATAAAGTTGATGGTGTTTTGTTTGATATAGGTTAATTACAGTGCACGAGTAAGTGCGCAAACAGTGCGAAAAAAATATGTTTTTTCAGATTAACTCCAAAGTTCCTTACAAATTACAAAGTCTCATTCTGGTAAAGTAGCGATCACTTTACTTCAATATCTGACTAACTTGACTGACTGATTAGCTAGGTAATTAGTCTAATTACTGACGACTTGCTGACTTTATCTATTACTTATTATATATATTACTTGTCCAGTTTCAACGAAACTGACAAAAAAGTGCCAAAAAGGTATGTCAGTTTTCACAATGTCATAAATACATTCAATGTAACAAACGTTGCAATTACAATACTACGATTGAAACAGAAGTTCTTATTACATCAGGTCAAGGCAACATTGACATAGTAATTACAGCATGCCAATTAATATTCCTAGTTTCATTCGCAGTAAGGACTTTGTAATCAACATTATTACCTACCAAGAAATTAACATGTGGAATTCGAATGTTAAAATTGGCACGATTAGATACATATGTAATTCGATTAAATAATAAAATTTGAACTGGTGTCGTCTCACACGTATGATAAACGAATAAAAAATTCTTATCTCTAAATTCAACATCTAAATCGTCGGCTAATTTACATTTGGAATTGCTAAAATTTAACCTTGAGGATTGAAAGAAAATATCAACACGATTAACGATCACTTCAAACTGCGATGTGCTGCTATATATTAGATGCGAGACAAACACCTATTTTTACCGACTTCCAAAAGAAGGAGGTACTGTATTCGGCTGTATGTATTTTTTTTTTTATATATGTTCACCGATTACTCCGCCTTTTGTGGACCGATTTTCAAAATTCTTTTTTTGTTCGTATGCTTATACTCCCGAGGTGGTCCCATTGTCACCAAATCAGGATCTGATGATGGGATCCCAGGGAAATCGAGGGGAACTCTCAAATTTTATAGGCACACACATTGATTTTCTTATACTTTCTGAAGCATAAGAGATATTTACGCATATAAATCATCATCTCATGTTGCTGAGCTGATGATGGAAGGTACTGCGACAGTGAGGAGTTGAGAGCAAATTCTTTCAATAAATAGTTTTTTAACCGAAATCTTACATTCCCGAGGTGGTCCAACTGTAACCAAGTCAAAGTCTGATGAGGGGATCCCAGAGAAATCGAAGGGAACATTCAAATTTTATAGCACAACAAATGGTTTTCATATTTATACAAATCAAAACGAACATTTGTTTATAATTATCGTCATATCATGTTGCTGAACTGATGATGGAAGGTACTACGACGGTTAGGAGTTGAGAGCAAATTCTTTCAATAAATGGTTTTTTGTTCGAAATCTTACATCCCTGAGGTGGTCCAACTGTCACCATGTCAAAATCTGATGATATGATATTAGGGAAATCGAGGGAAACACTGAAACTTAATAGGCACACACATGCTTTTAGTCATATTTTTAACATAATACAAATATTTATGTCTGGTAATTATCACCTGCTGTTGCTTAACTGATGATTGAAGCTACAACTCCTCAACGGTTAGGAGCTGAGAGCAAATTCTTTATTTAATTTATACGTTCAGGTGGACTGATAGCATATCTTTCAGACTTTTAGATGGCTATTAGATAAATGGTTTATGGTTTAAGAATTTTATTATTTCTCTAAGATTAAAATCACTTACAAGAAATAAATAAAAGTACATACAGTAGTTAATAAATATCGTTGCGAGCAAAATTTGCAGACATGAGGGTAATTGACAATAATAAAGCAATACAATGTTAGTCACAGTTAATAAAGCCATCTCTTCATGGCAATTAATAATGATATATCGTGTTATTTTAATTTATGGTATTAATATTTTTGTTTTAAGGCAACCGTTCCAAAATGTAGCATTTTAATAGTTTTTTGAAAATTTGTAAGTTTTTAGCCTCTTTTATATTTTTTGGCAGATTATTATACATCTTCGCACCCTCAAACATTATACTTTTTTTACCGTATTGTGTCCTAACCTTGTCTATGTAAATGTTTTGTGCCCGTCTCATGTTGCGTTTATGAATGTTTATATTTTTGGAAAAAGATATTTCTGATTTTATGTAGTTATTTAATATTTTATATATTAATATACATATATTGTATTCGTAAACTTGAGATAGCTGCATTAACTTAGTTTCTGAGTATATTGTTTTTGTCGGCGTCAAGTAATCGTAATGAAATAAGGCTTTTATCAGTTTGTTTTGGGTAGTTTGTAGTGTACGTATATTAGATTTACATGCTGATCCCCATATTTCTATCAGGTAGTCAATGTGCGGTTTAGCCATAGTATTATATATAACATATCTGACATTTAGCGGTAGGCATCTTACAATTCTTCTTATAGAACCTAAAAGTGATGATAATTTTGAATTTATTTTTTCTATATGTGGTTTCCATGATAATCGATGATCTAAAATGAGTCCAAGATATTTTTCTGTATTCACTTTATTTATTATTGCGCCATTTATGGTAAGTGGTTCAAAAATTGGTATTTTTTTGTTTTTTGCTGAAAAGACTATGTAATTAGTTTTAGTTATATTAATGGTTAACAGGTTATCTGAGAACCAGCCATGCAATATGTTTAAGTCATTCTGCGCTTCTTTAATAATCGTATTAATATTAGGGCCAAAATAGAAGAGGCAAGCATCATCAGCATATAACGTTATATGTCCCTTGAGGCCTATGTTATGTAAGCTGTCTATATATACTAAAAATAATAAAGGACCGATTATTGAGCCTTGAGGCACGCCATATTGGACAAGTTTGGGGCTGCTAACATTTTTATCTATTTTGACTACCTGAAAACGATTCGTAAGATAAGATTTAAGCATTTGGTAAGCTGTTCCCTTTATACCTAGTGCAGATAGCTTATTTAATAAGATATTATGGCTTACCGTGTCGAAAGCTTTTTTCAAGTCTATGAACACACCTACGGCTATATGTTTTTGGTCTATACTTGTCCTTAGTTTTGTAACTAAGTCAATAGTGGCTGATAGTGTATTAGATTTAGGTCTAAAGCCATATTGTCGCTCAGAAATATGATTGTTAACGGTAAAATAGTCACTTAGGCGTTTATGTATAACTTTTTCAAAAATTTTGGAAACTATAGGTAATACTGATATTGGTCTATAATTGTTCGGATCATCTTTAGGCCCTGATTTATGAATTGGTGTGATTTTAGCTAATTTTAGGGTTTCGGGGAAGTAACCTTCTTCAATGCATCTATTTATACAGTCTGTTAAGGATTTAGAAATTGGATCTCTAATACATTTTATAACTTTAGCGCTAATTCCGTCAACACCTTTGCTGGCGTTAGATTTTAAACTATCTATAATTTTTTTAATTTCGCTAATTGTAACAGGTTCAAATTTTGTAAGTTCACTCGTAGTCTTGATTGAGTCGCTATTCTCAGTTAAAGTACTGATATTAAGTTTTTGAACTGGAAATTGGCTTGCCAAAACACTACCTATAGTACTGAAGAAATCGTTAAAGTGATCGCAAATTTTTTGAGGGTCTGTTGTAGTGCCTTGTGGTGTGCGCAGTTTACTAGGGAAACAACTTTCTTTTAATCTGTTAGAGGATAAGTTATTTATGAGCTGCCACATTTTGGAAGAATTACCATCACAATTTTTAAATGCCTTATAATAGTATTCACTTTTGGTTTTTTGGATAAGTTCGAACGTTTCACTTCTCTCTTTTTTGAATCGATCTTCTGTCATCACATCATTAGGGTTTTCTTTAAGTTTCTGCCATAGCTCGTTCCGTTTATTAATTTTTTCTATAATATTACGGTTAATCCAATCATTTTGAGGGGGGTTGATAATTTTTGTTTTTATAATTTTACTTCTCAAGAGGGCTGCTTGAATAGACGATTCCAGGCTTATGTATTCTTCAGGGTGATGATTTATATTTTGTATTTGTTTAAAAAGTTTTTGGTAGTCTATTGCTTCATATTTTACTTTTCGAACAGGCTTAGGTTGATACTGTTTTATTTCAAAATAAATCTGTTTATGGTCTGACAAAGCTGAATCTATTATGGCCATATGGTAATTGTGGTTTTTTAAGTTAGTGCTAACATGATCCAAGATGGTGCTAGTGGTGGAGGTTTCACGTGTGCTGAACTTTTTATTTATTTTGTTTAATAAAGTGAATCCGTTTTCAATCATTGTCCTCTTATATTCGTTTACTGGTTGTGCTTTTTTAAGCAAATCATAGTTAAAATCTCCGAATATAATTGCACGTTTGCGTTTCTCTACTGACTGAGATAATATCTGAAGAAAGTTACTAGAATTTGTCCTTTCTGGTTTATAAATTACGCCAACGTCAATGGAGAATTTTTGAAGGTGTACCCAGAGATAGTGGTTGTCTTCTTCACACTTGCTTTCTATTAAGCTGTGTTTTAGATTGTTGTGAACGTAGATGGAGACCCCGCCACCTCTAGAGATGGTTCTGAAGTTGTACTAGTGAGTAAAGTTAGGAAGTTTTAACCGTAGCGCTTCATCTTCAGATTTTATCCACGTCTCTGCTAATAGAACAACATGAACCCTCTGTAAGGATGACATGATACACCTGAGTTCGTCGATTTTCCCGGGACTCACCAAGCTTCGAATGTTAATATACAAAAAATTTAGTGACTTTTTGGTTCTTTCGATTTCATTGTAGTGTTTGACCACTTGATATGTAATATTATTATCGCTGTAATTAATAGCATTTGCAAACGATGAAGAAGGTATATCATTTTTTAGTTTTTTTGTACATTTGCGATTATTTTTGGGACACCTTTGATGTATTTTATAGTTAAGTTTTCTTCACCATTTTCTTTTCTGCGTTCTAGTTCCTTTTTGAGCTCTTTTATTTGTTGTTGTTGATATATAGTCTTGTCAGCAAATATATTGATTGATGTATCAGTATTATTTGATTTATTTCGCAAGATGTATTTCGTTGTTTCAGGTGAGGAAAAGGTTACTTTTAATGGTCTTTTGTTTGTGGGGTTGTACTTTCCGAGGCGATGTACTTGAACAGGATCTGGGCATGCTGGGAATGAAGTTTTTATGATTTTTATAGCTTGTGCCATGTCCGAGGTATAACGTTCTTGGCGGTTTTCCCCTTGGGCTTCCGGGACTCCCACAATCACTATATTTTTCTCCCTTCGGTGTCGTTCTTCTAGTTCGGCAAGAATGTCACTAGTGTTTAATAAGCTAGTAGGGTTTTCAGTATACGATGTCGTTTTTATTTGCCTTATGTCCGCCTCAAGTTTATCTATTTTGTTAGCTGTGGCTTCTTGAAAAGTTTTCAGTTGGCCAACATCAGTTTTTAGTTTGGCGTGTTCAGACATAATATTGTGCGTAGTCAACTTTAAATTTTTCATTTCTTCCTTTATAGATGAAACATCTGCGGATATTTTTCCCAGGATTTTATTTTGTGTTTCGACGAAATCTTGTAAAATGGATGTCATTTCTCTGCGAAGATCATCAAACTGTCCGGCACTTACACAATCATGGTCTGGCTGTTTTCTTTTCAGCCGAGAAGAAATTTGTTGTAGCTCTGTTTTCTCAACATTTAGTTTTGATAAATCAGGTTGGGAACCTCCATTTCCTGGCGGCGACCTTAGAACACTCATAATTATAATATTATAAACATGACTATAAAAGGTAAATCTGTTTAAAGTTTAGAAGTTAAGTGAAAATTTTTCCAATTATGCTAATACATACAGAATTATTAAAATTACCAAAAAGAGTGAAATAAATTAAGTTTTTAACAAAAAAATAGAACCGACTTCAAACGGTAAAAAATAAAATTGTTCAGTACCTACTTCTTCCGGCTTATGGTAATGACTCTTAAAACTATTTTTGAAGTCGGGCCCTTAGTAAAATCAAAAATGTCCTGTCTTAGTAAATATAGTGTACCTTTCGTTCTGAATGGGCACCGACTCCAATATAGTTTTAACAGTCATTACCGTAAGCAAGAAGAAGTAGGTACTGTCCCACTGTCTGTACTGTCGGTGCCAATTTAGAACGAATGGTACGATATTTACTAAGGGCCCGACTCCAGAAATAGTTTTAAGAGTCATTACCATAAGCCGGAAGAAGTAGGTACTGAACAATTTTATTTTTTACCGTTTGAAGTCGGTTCTATTTTTTTGTTAAAAACTTAATTTATATTACCAGACATGATTATATAAACCACAATTATAATTTTTAATTGATCATCAAGAGCGTTCTATGTGACTCTAATAGATTGCGAGAGCTTCATAATAATGCATTCATAATTATGTGTATGAAACTTGTACCAGATATAACTAACCTAACTTATGCTACTGGGCTGCGAACTTTTAAGTACTCCCTTTTTTAAGGAGATAATTGTGATTTTTAATTAAAATATATAATAACATAGAAATCAATGAAAAGTAAACGAAAATCAGAACTGTTGTCATCAAATCTCTTTTCGTTGTTACTTGTTACCATCTCTAACAAAGAAAAAACTAGTTACAGAGTTTCTACTCATTATGCATCCGTCCGAAACTTTATTTGGGCCTCATTCAATCTGTCTGAAATTGTTTGAACTTTCGGATGGATGCATACAGAGTAGGCCCGTTGATAATCTAGCCTTAGTCTTATCTAGAAATCCAACTCGTACAAAACAATGGTACAGAAGTGGAATAATAAATAAAACAAAAACTTATAGGTTGGTAGATAGTTTCCAGACGAAAAAAACTTTACATCTGCAATTACAACTACAAATAAAAGTGAATTGCCGATTTATATTTTAAATTTAATTTACTGATGATATTATTTTTTACAACTGTGCCATACATAGATTAGTCACGATACTCTTACATTCAAACATTGAACTATATTACTTAGTGGGTAGTAAGTAGTACCTCAGTGCATTCATAGACGCATCACGCTAGCACTCCTGTTGGTACAACTATAGTCCTTGTAAGATACGTTGTACTTTTGATTTTTTTGCACATTTTAATTCGGGCCATTAAAGTGTGATAAAGAAATCAAAGGGTTAATTACCTTAGGATCAAAACTGAAGGTGGTTTCCGGTCGCAGGGGGCACGGCAGCCCACACTTGCAGGTGCCAGCCGTCTGCAGATAGTCCCGGAGTTGTGGAAGCGTGCTCAACGCCGTCCCACTAGGGCTGAGGAAACATACATTTATATTAGTCAAGTCAAAAGAGAGTGGCATTCTACTATCGTAAGAGAATAGAATTAAAAATGTATGGGATTGACCGTTATTTGAAACTCCGTGGAATTGACATTACATTAGCTAACGATCGAGATCACACAGAGAAAACAAAAGAGGGTGCCCTAACCTACTATTTGTCGATGTCGATATCGACAGTAAGACGTGTTTTTTCAATGATCATTTAAGAGCAACTGGCGGCCCTGAAGTTTGCAGTGCCAGTTAGCGCAGCGTGATCGCGCTCACCTATACTCACGCTAGTGATACTTTGTGCCATCTCCTCTGTGGGGGTGTGCGTTATTTGTAACTCCGTGGGATTGACATTAGCTAACGATCGCTATCACTTGACATTTCGTTAGATAACGTAAACCCCATAGATAAATCATGTTATTCTACAAGCGCGCGTTTGCAACAGTAGAACGGCACTTGGCTGTCCATTGATTAATTTGTAAACATAAAAATCATTACTAGGTATTTAAAAGATTGACGTCATTTAATCAGAAATGAGGCGTTCAGTAATGTATGAAGTTATTATAATTTACGACCGAAAGAAATAAACAAAACATGTCATTTCGGAATGTTAAGTAATAAATAAATGGTTATCCGTTAAGAAAATAAAAATCATTATCATTACGATGGCTCCCTTATATAGGATTTCTTGTGACACATGAGTATCATTCACACACAAAGACAAGTACAAAAACACACAGCCTTCTAGAATAGTGCCATAGATTCTGAGAAGTGAGTCTTCTAGAATAGTGCAATAGAATTCTGCCTCGCTGAGAAACGAATCCAGGACATGAAAACGGGAGTCCGGCATGATAACAATTTCTTCATACGAGTTGCTAAAAATATTAATACACATTCGAATAATATTACTTACATTGTTCAAACAAAAATGTCAACTAACTTCAACTATAGGCTGAATTACTTCAAAAAGTAAAGTGGCGTGAAAAATGATTTTATTCATTATGAAGATCTTCATCAGGTCATTAAAAGCTGACACTAAGCTGTCACAACCTGTGGATCCAACAAGGAGAATGGACCATCGGGAAAGCACGAGCATTGAAATAAAGAAGAATCTGTTCATCCTATTTAAAAGGCCACATTTTCAATATACAAAAACATGGAATGTTGATTCTCCGATCCAACATATTTGGTCTGTAAGACATCGTAATGGTTCGTTACTCCACTTTACCGTTCACCACTCATTCTTCACTGATTGTGATTACGGGCTGGAACATAACCAGCGTTTAAAATAGCGATCGAAAGATTATATTAAGGACGACGAGTTTTTGCAATAAATTAGCTGACTTTTTACTGTCCACCGTTTTTTATGACACGAGGTGAGCTGTACATGTATTTCTAGATTTTTGCCGGCGTTACAAAAACCTTGATGACTTAGTCTTATTAAACAACAAGAAACTTTGAGAAGTAAACTATGATTTTCTTTCTATAAGACGATATCAAAATGTATATAAATTAATAAAAACTCGTATTTGGGTTTTTTTGCATGCTTCTTCAAAAGCTGCGTCTATATATTTTTTCCATGAAGCCTGAAGCTAGTTTGTTGAGTAACAATGAAAAGTTGTGGTTGCTTACCACAAAAACATGACGTCTCCGGAGCAGCAGCGCAATTATGAATATCGTTGCAGTGAATAGCTACAATTAACTACAGCTTCATTATCTAATACCTTTAAACGAGCAATTCTTGTATATATCTAAATATATTTTTTAAATCTCGGAAACGGCTCCAAAGATTTTGATGAAATTTAGTACACTGGTTGCGGGGATGATAAATCGATCCACAAATTTTTATTGATAGAATTTGCCGTTTTTTTTAATGTTTATGCAGTTAAATATAAAATTACTCTTACCGACATCTATTGGAAAATATTAATAATATTGTGGCGTAGAAATGGTCAACATTTGACAATCCACCCTTCAAACAAATGACAATGTCGATAATGATGAAAGAACTCTATAAAAATTTCATCAACGGAATTAAAGGTTTCTTGGTCGAATGGTTACGAAAGCCGACTACGGAGCTAGAGACCCGGGTTCAAATCTCAAGTAGGCAAGTTGCGTTTTTTATTTTTTTGTGACATTTTTTTTTAAATTGGGAGCTAGGTATTTCAAAAGGATTTGTAAAGTAACACTAAGTCAATGGAATGCTTTGCTTAAAAATAAACCAAGTAAATAAATTGTTTTTATCCGAGCAACGCTCGGGCGTCCAGGTACTTCTGATAAAATTAGTACATATGTTGTATCTAATACATGGACAAATTGGACCAATATAAACAATTTCATGTTGACGAAGTGGTCGGAGGCAGGGGTGCGGCGCAGTGATTCGTGTAAGCGATTGAAGGCATATTTCATAGATTAATATTGTATACGGCATATTTGCTAAATGCGTGCGCAAAGGTCCTAGTCAAGCGTGGCGCTCCACTCGACTGCCTAGTTTAGTTATGTCTATTGACTGTTGCCCAGTCAATATAAAAATGCTCTGGCTTGCGCCACTAAGGTCGTATGTAAAACATCACCACGTAAGGTCGTTCAAAACAGTGTTCTTGCTCTACTCAAGTCAATTTCATAGTGTCTACTGTTGCCACGTCTTAAATACTAATATGCTTGTTAGACTTGCTACCCTACCCTCTGGTATGTCGGTACTGTTTTAAAGCATCGAAAATGTATTATGAAAAACAACACGGTAAAATGTTACAGAGCAGTACTTAAATATAAAATTCTGTCCACTATTTTTGTTCTCTTTCTTTTTCATACCAGTAAAATTGAATCCAAAAAAATCACTGCGATCATATACGATACGACCCTTCGCTTCACATTGTTAATTAGCGAATCACTTACGGTACGTACTTAAGACTTAAGACTTTTAATTTTTATCATACGTTGAATTATGAAGGCGAATGAAGATAGGAGCATTATCGGGCTGTGCGAGATTTTCACATCGAGGCTAAACTTTCGCAGGGCCTAAATCCTGTTTTATCGTAAGTACGATACGTACGATAAGTACCACTAGAAAATTCAAGATCAACAAAATACTTTATATTAAGTATTACCTGGAACAATAAATGGTAGAAGGAATTTTTGAAAGGTTCAAACTACAAATAAACAATGGTGATTCAACTATGTTAAAGGTAAGCACGAGAGCATGCTCACGCGATTGTATGGGCCCACTTTCTACTCTGCGATCGATGTGCCACATCCGCCTCCGATGACATTTAATTCAATCGTGTACATTTATAGTTTCTGCGGTTAACTTTCATAACCTAAATTTAAACGCATTATGCAAAATTATTCCTTATTACATAAGCATTACAAAACAATTTGAATGGCTCGTCAAAGTGCTAAGATTGTAATTGTTTAGCGAGAATAGATAGAAACGATGAATATATTATTCAAATTAAGCTAAAAAGTGAATGCAACTTTATCATACAGTTTGTCTATACAAGTATTGGGCTGACAGACTGATTCATCAACGCTTACGCATATTATTCGTAGAACAGGAAAAGAGGCAATAAAATCTCTTTAACCATTTGAAATGATATTTTTTCCCTCAAAGTGATTCATTACAGAAAATTTTAAGGATATAAATAATAATACCCTTCCTATATTTCCAGTACAAAAGTAATTTTTCATTTGAATGTCACAAGTACGGTGTTATGAGTAGTATTTATTACCTTTGTCAGTTACCTAGAAAAAATTATACGTAGATAAACATAGAAACGTCAACGTTATATTTATTTTAAAAATATATCTGTTGTTTTGACGAGTTTGATTACAATCTTATTTTACTATAACAAAAAAATACACCTATCGTCCATTGCTACTATTTATTACATCTGTTTCCATATTATAAATCAATAAAAAATGATAAAAAGGAAATGTTGTCAATTAACTTACATACTTTTGTTGATTTTATTCGAATGTACAAATTCGACCTTATCACGGGTCAGCTCACTTCACATGCCAGACAAAAAAACATCGTATGGATCGTACCCAATTAAAGGAAGATAACATCAATACGCTCCAAGGAATCATTAGGAGCAATTTGCAAACAACACAATCCGTTTACGATGACAGGACGAAGCGTCGTATAATACACGCACGATTAGTTATACTATAATAATAAAATAGCTACTCAAGTAGGTACTTATCATCCTTTACAAGCCGTTTCAAATACTTTTAATTTCCAAAAATTCGAGTTTTTCATATTGAATACAATACAACTTGATAGACCGCCTCTAAGAAGAAAGCACTAGATATGACTGACAGAAAGATAGAGAATACAACGGTCTGACAATGCATGATCAATACATGATCCTTTAAGGGTTTAGTTTTCCTATTTATGAAATCACAAACAGAGTAAAAAAGCATGTACTTTGAAAGAAGATGATTTGTAACCACAGTTTATATCGTACTAATTTCAAAATATAAATTAATCTTTCAACCTTTCCTCTCAAAGTGGGAGTGATCATTAAGTCACTGTACACGCACGTGTTAACAGTTTTGTTGCTTTATAAAAATACAGAAGCAAAAGGTCAAAATCTCGGCGTACAAGTCATTTTTCCTCGACTATACCACCGCGGTATTATTACACCTCGATTCGCTTTACAAACAGCCTCTTTCATAAACGCTCCACATGATAATTCACGGCGATTGTTCACGGTCTGGTACACCCGGTAAAGGTAAGCCGCGACCACAAAAAAGATTTTTGTTTGCTTTTTATGCATACGCGCCGACACTGTGGCTTTGACCACTATGCGTAGGGTTTCCATCCGAGATCGTGACTTCGGATTATTGTCGTCCTTGCCTCTGACTTTCGTATAGTAACAAATCGGCACACATTGTTATTGGCTGCAATCAATTTGCATCCGACTCTTTCCTCAAACGATCTCCTCATACGAATTGGTGGAGAGTAGGTTTAGAGGCCAACCAACTGTCGCATGTTCCAAAAACTCCCAAAGGTTTAAAAACTAGTGTCGCTATTATGCTATCGGAAAACAGAAAGGTGTCTGAATTTATTAGCCCAATAGCGCTCTATCAAACTTCCAACCGTATTCAACATTGCTTAGCTTAGTATGGCATCGAGCACGTTCAACACGAGACTCAGGGTTATTTAATTGTCATTCATAAATAGTTTCTTTTCCTTCGTTCTTGGTCTTGACAGTTCAGCAGTGACACGGACAAAGAGGTCTTACAAGGATTGGTTTTTCCATTTACTTACTTAAAATACGGAATAATAAATACCTAAAAATACATAAGATAATATTTGAATTCTGTGTACCATTTTCTGTGAAATAACAAAGCTTTTAAAACATGAAAAAGACAGAAAATATTTTTGACCAAACCAATTGCAGGAAGTCAAGAGTCAACAAAAAAAAAGTTTCTTAGAGGCATTCTGCGTTAAATTTCCTCTCGCATTCTTCCATTCTGTTTGTTGGTTCTGTCCTAGATATTTGAAGTGATCTAGCGACCCTATCTATCCAGGGTGTTCGCGGTTGGGCAACGACGGCCACTGTGCAGTGAAATTCGCGTTGTCGAACGAAACTTCGTTTGGGGGAGCGTGGAAGTAGACAGCTGTCGATAATAAGCACTGAGCACGCGAACCCTTTCGCACCTTGCCGTATTATCAACCTTTCTTCTCATTACCTATTTAGCATTTACTCACCGCTCTTTAGCTGCGGTTACACATACATATAATTTACATTTCAACAGGGGTACAATTACAATTACATACTTGAATTTGAAGAATTGTTGTTTACAATCCATTATAAAGCAAGATTATTTTGTTTACAGCTGTAAGCTGTAATGAGGTGGCCATTGCTTTTTCTTTTCTTGGGGCACAATTTCGTAGCGGAGTGTCCATGATATTATTTTACATCACATTACTATATAAGCTTTATTATTAATTAAATCAAAAAATTACAGGAACTAGGTTCAATTTTTGAAATTTTCTTTGATTTTTTCCATCCTATTGAAGCCGAAATGAAAATGAATGATTTAATATCAATATTATTTCAATGCGATGAGATTTTAGAAAGTAACATATTTTAAATCGCGCAAATCAATAATAATTCCATAAAAATGTTAAATCAATCATATTACTTCCAAATTTGGAGACACAAGCAGGAAAAATTGTTCACTTACGTGAGTGTCTCGTAATTCTCCTAAAACACTTTTTGCTGTCTTGTTACACCAGCCTCACTATAAACAGTTCCGTGAAAGTTAATACTTATGCATCAATAAATCTTCAAGTAAGTAACTTCACAATTACACGAACAACATGTAAGAACTTTATTATTACATATACAATATACAAAAATTATGTGGACAAGAGATGATATTTTAAGGTCCGATAATCCCAAACACTCGCAGCAACGGGACATTTAATAGATATTAGCTTCAGCTCACTGATGGATCTCATTTCCTTTGTGATCGCACGCGGTCATAGTATAATGGCTAAAATACTCTGGCGCGGTGCCAATGTGGACTGCCACAGAGAGATGTTGACTGCTTGCTCGATACATTCATAACACAACTCATATCAGCAAGACATTGACGGCTTTTTAGTTACCCTGCGCGATTTTTGTTCATCAAACATTTCAACGAACACCGTCATCGAGTACATTGTACCGGGGTGGATATATGAAGTATTATTATGATATTATACCGCTTAACACATATTTAATTGGTTCCAAAATAAATAAGAATGTCGGAATGTATTAGGAAGGATTAAGGCTAATACTAAAATAAAGAACATGATTATAAGTCGCGAAGTAAATTATATATTGATTAAGTACCATGTACTGCTTTGTGTCGAACAATGTCGTTTTTAATGTAAGCGCAGATGTTTACTTTCAAATATTGGCAAACGACGTTAAAAAAGCTAAGTACACAAAAATTGTATATAACACGACCATGGGAATCCTTTGACGGCGCCGAGCTAACTGTGTCCTTTATCGAGCGACCCCGACCCATATCAACCTCGTTCCCCTCATATGAATAAATAAAAGCTCAATTTGTTGCTCGCGCGTTTAACCGACGCAACGATATAAACGTTATCCGGTGTAAAATGAACTCCCCTGATGCCCTATTCGATTTAATATACTCCAAGAATGTGCTGAAGTGTATCCGTTTATGAAAGGTCATTCTAATTGGACGCGATATTGACACTCAGCGGAGAATGATCACAATTGTAAGTTAAAGGATTTTAAGTTAAAAATTGTAAGTTAAAGTTATACAAGCTTTTACTCGTATCAAATACGAAATATGGACTTACATGATTAAAATAAATATTTTAAGGTAGTTGCAATGCAGGAGGGAAAAAAGACGTAATCGTTTCAATTCTAAAGCATTAGAACCAAACCAAATCAACTGTCTCCATAGCACAAATATAAAAGAGAAAACAAAAATAATATGGAACAAGATAATTAAAAGAAGGCCGAAGTTAGAAACAAACACCAAATGAAGGCGACCCTTGACCGAAAAGGAAAACTGTTAGTAAGGCAACAAAACATGAAGTGTTAGGGGAATGTCCAATGTCATTATTTACCCTCTTTTACTCGTTCGCAGGGGAATTACGGTGTCAACTGTGATCAATACGAGCCTATTAAATAAATTATTGTTTTCTGACACTCAATTACTATTAAATGGGGCTCGCTCACACAGTTTATCAATTTCTTTTCAATTTCAAAAGCATAAGCACCCTAATGTAATAAGAATGACTAAGTGAATGAGAACATTGACTCAATATTTCAATGCCCACGTTATTCAGTCTCAAATCACGAATCTGTGAAAAAAACTTATTCCTATTTGACGCAAACCTAATAGATACAATTAAATACATAGTTTTATATCAAACTAGCCTTCCGCCAGTGGCTTCGCCCGCGTGGACCCCCTTAATGAGTCCCCGTAGGATAAAAATAGCCATTGACTCAATATTTCAATGCCCACGTTATTCAGTCTCAAATCACGAATCTGTGAAAAAAACTTATTCCTATTTGACGCAAACCTAATAGATACAATTAAATACATAGTTTTATATCAAACTAGCCTTCCGCCAGTGGCTTCGCCCGCGTGGACCCCCTTAATGAGTCCCCGTAGGATAAAAATAGCCTATGTGCACACACACACAATAAAGCAAGGCTAATTAAATTATTAAAAACCAGGCTTCACTGCTATATTAAAATCATAAGCGTTTAGCCAGTTGCTTCAGCCGCGTTGATCCTATTACCCGTTTTGGCGTAGGAATGAAGCATTTTCCCGCGGTAAAAAAGCCCAGTTTACTCAGGGTGAATGTAGCTTTCTAATGGTGAAAGAATTTTTGAAATCGGAACAGTAGTTTTTGAGTTTATTCATTACAAACATACATAAATACAAATCTTTCCTCTTTAAAATATTAGTATAGATGATGATATTATTATGTTTTATGTGAAATGATAATCAAAATTTAAGGACCCTACCATTTACAGATATAATCAAAAAGGATCACTGCAGCGTAAATAGTTACAATTTTCTAACTAGCATATTTAAAGATAAATTAGTAGACACAAACAAGGAAAATGCGGAGTAAATTAATTTAAGATTGCGAAATAATAGCACTTGGTGATACGAGGCGGAACATAAAGTCGCGTGAGGGCCAGTGGGCTGTTACGATCGAATTTATCATCGCGTTACCGGCAGGACTGCACGCTGCACGGCCAGCTCTCTGACTCACTCAGGGAAACCCTTCCGTGACTCAATTGTAATCAGGCCGAGCATCAACTAACACCCTGTTCATACTCTGAAGTCGTTTTGTACGAGAATGGACACTTTCACACTACAGATTACCCAAAACCTAAACATATACATGTTTTCTTACTTGTTTGAAACAGTTTATAACCATTATGTTTGTAGGCAACAAACAATAGATCAGTTGAGAACATATGTATGTATGAAGGAGAGAAACATTTATTGTGCAAACTTTTATAATAAAAATATACCACTATATTATTACAATGTTTATCTCTTTGTTTTTTTTTACACTACCCAAACTGACTAAACTAAAACATCGATACATATGAGTAGCATTGCAAAATATATTGCAATCGTAACAAGGATGCTATGGTACAATTTGTGCTAATCTTGCTATCCAATGGTAAGTCTTTCTATCGATTCTAATGTTTATCCATTTAATTTTATGCGTTTGTTCGACTTTCCAGATTCTTATTCTTTATGCAGAAATTAGTTAATTTCGATAGTACAGATACATTTCCAGAAGTAATGTGTAAAGCTCATAAAAGTATCAAGTGTGTTATCATCACGCGAGTCAATACAAACTACGAACATATTGTGACAACACGGGGCCGGCGAAGCAAATAATGTGTGGTTTGACTGATGGTTGTGATGGGGGACTGACTGATCCCATTGTTAGCTCACTGTTTACATTGTATCCAATTCTGTTATCGCCTGGATCATAGTAAATCCATTCATTGCTTTTAAGTACGAATGTTTCAGGACATACGGGGCTTTTCGTTCTATTATAATGTTTACCACTACAAGCTATGACAGCGATCTAACGAACTTGCGAACAAATTTTACTCTAACGTTGTTACGCATACTTACACGAAAATGTGTATGCTTTTCTGTCTGTTTATCTGTATGTTCCGCTTTCACATCAACACGATTGAACAAGTTTTAATTAAATTTGGAATGGAGATAGTTCGAGACCCTGAGGACATTGTAATTTCCATAAAATAACAACTTTAGCACAAGTCAAAATACGGAAAGAAATTTGTATTTAAGTTAACAGTTTTAAAACTTATGAAGAATTATAACTGAAATGGGGGCAGATTGAGAGCCTGGAAGAGACATAGCCTACTTTTTAGTATAGGAATAAATCTCATTATCATATGAATTGATTTTCATATGATAAGCGCGGGCTTTGCTGCGGGACAGGTAATGAGAGGGAAATAGGGAATAATAGTTAGGCTCACTAGCTGATCCAGGAGGAAGCTAAGAGGTCCGCTACTAGTTGGGTTGCAATGGAACCCACGAAATCTATGGAAAATAGTTATTCACTTCGTGCAAATGACCCTTTCTAACACGGGTATAACGGTAGGGCACAGCTTGTAATGACATACATAAGTAATGGAGATGATCATGTAGAGAAGAGAAATTAAGTAGCAAGCGTTCTTATTTACCGTCTCTCCACTCTTTGATGAGGAAGAAATGTTTGCTCTACCGTGTATACATATGGTGTAAATAACATACAAATTATTATTAAACGATTCTACTCCCACCGTCATAGAGAATCATAGAGTTATATCCAACAGCTATAAATTGAAACCATACTAACTAGCTCTTACTTCACTCTGTAGGTAGGCAGTAAGTGGATAAATAACACTTGTTCCAGTGAACAAGTCATAAAAATAAACATTTATCAGCAGTACTGAGCAAGCATAATTACTAAGATAAATTCTGTGCAATAATGCCCCCAATGCAGAGTTTAGTTATTTTATTTACGATATCAGTAAAGGTATAAAATGTTGTCCCGTCAAGTTCAGGTCCACGGTTCGCACCTGCCACGAGACGAGGCGAGCGGGCCGAGCGTAACAACGGGCAAAATGATTTCACTTGAAGAGCAAGAATTTTTTGTACAAACTACAAATACTTTTTGTTAGATTCGCATAGCAACCCCGACGGATCCCTTAGCAGCGCTTCTGTGGGAACGATCGAGTACACACGTTTCGTTTTGCCGCGCCCGTCTGGGGCCCATGTGAGCTGAGCGACGCATCCGGTAGAAACCTCGCATTGCCCGTTCACGACTTGACATTACACTCCGTTTATTTATCAACCTCTATTACAAACAACAATTGAACGAGCTACAAGATTAATGGCGCCTCTACACGCGCTTAACTTGTTCTCGATACCTATCAAACAAATGTTTTTGTTATTTGACGTCAGCCGTATTTGTTGGCCTTGATAGTCGGTTTCGTAGTCGTTAGCCCAGATTAATGTTAATTACTGGACATTTATCAACATTTGATTGCAATAATTACAAGGTGAAACTATTGCGACAACAATCGAATTATGAGAAAAATAGGTGGATTTTTGATGATGTAACAAGTATTACTAACTATGATAATATTATGTTACATAATGTGTACACTGCCTTCTGCCTTTCATGTACACCTTACTTGGGGCCATTACACTCACAACTGGTAATTTATTCACAGCCTATCCTAGATAACAGTTTGTCTGTTTAGATTTTTGCGTATTGAACTGATAAATTCTTGTATCTTAGTCTACTAAATGCATTATCTCTATATATAAAAATGAATCCCATTTTCCCTTGGTCACGACATCACGCTTGAACGGCTGGACCGATTCCGCTAATTCTTCTTTTTTTGTGTTTGTTATTGGCAGAAGAATGTACATATGTGAGAAAACATTAAGAAATTGCACGAAAACTTAGAATGTTTAAAAAAATATAAACTTATATATAAACTCGAATGCAATATACACATTTTAGACAGGACAAAAATTTGACACACATGAAATATTCAGAGAGCTAAACAATGAAAACTTGCAACCATTTTCTTCCATATTTTGTTTTAATTACGTCACATCAGCTAAATTTCTTAGTGTTTGAAATCCATAGTAAACTGTTGCACGGTATTAAAAAAATTAGCGTTGATCATCAGTCATCAGTTATGGAAATATTTCAGGAATGGTGAAAGTTGTGAATTTTTTTTTATGAAAACAAAATATTAGTTACTATTTTTAACGACTTTCATACTTGATACGCCGAGTTAGAAGTTTTGGATGACTGAACACTGTAAAAATTATCATTAATCAGCTAGTTTATTATAAAAAGTTAAGTCATGCACATCCTGCATACGTTAAATTTATTTATTTATTTAGTTAATTAAAACAACTTCCAAAATAAAGAGAATAATATTTTTAAATGCATAACAAAAGACTGATGCCACTGAGACGATTGACTTCAGAATTATGCTGTCACGAATACCGCGACCACTTTATGCAAAAATTTAAAATTTCAAACCATGGCAGCTTGGCTTTGGAGTCAAAGGTGGCTGCGAAGCAGCAGTACACGCAGCTCGGTCATTTTAAATGACGCAAAATTATGATTGCTTTTTAAAAATTGACGCAAAAAACGCATTTTATTCGGTAAACAGGAAAGTCACCAGAGTTTTTGATTATATTTGGCAATATTATAGCACCCATTCAAAATTATTGTTTGGTGATAGATAACGTCATCGAGTCTTGGTAGGTTTTCAGCAAGACGTCCCTCTTGACCCCGTAACTTTGGTTATCCGTAACCGTTTGGTTATCCAGTCAATTTCAAGTCAACTAAATTCTAAATTTAATGTATGGTACCTAGATGATGGTTCTTTGGGAGGAACTGCATCAACTGTATTGGAGGACCTGCAGATCCTAATTTAACGTTTTAATGACATTGGACTCCTAAATTTTAACAAATGTGAATAATTTTTTCGTACCACCTTACAGTTGACCAAATTTCAAATTTAAATTCATTAAAATTACACCTAACATAAAAATTGTCACGAAAGAAAATTTATCATTACTAGATGCTTCAATATTTGATGATGTAATTTTTCCCATTACAATTTATAAATAAGTAACATTTGATTCAATTTCGGATCTCTTTTTTATTCTGCCTGCAACCTCACATGGCTATATAATATATAGAAATTATACATATACATATTACGCCTAAAGGTAAAGATAATGGTTGAAAATTAAGGGGCCGTATACGAAATTTTGCTGATTTCTCTGATTTACCTGATTTAACACATGAGATTTTGCATTTAAATTTTAGCATTTCCATAAGTTTCATTGCACAATATAATTTATCATTTTAATAATAATCTAATACACTAGCCACTTTTTTAGCTTGCGTCAAGAATTATACTGCGAGATTAAGGTTACTTTAAAAGATTTTTAATGGCAAATTTTCATTATTAATTTTATTTATATTTCCGGAATAGGATTTATTATGAACTGAAGTATAATTATGTCAAATAAATTTTATGAAAGATTGTTTCGATTTTCTGAAATCAAATGCAACTTCTGGCCCATTTTCTCTCAAAATTGACTAAGTTCAATGTTTTTTTTTACTAATATTTTTTGTATCAAAGTGGCAAAAAGTGGCTCATACACTATGTATGTGATTTTTACAGCAATACATGGCAATTATTCGATCTGTTTAGATTTTAAAATGATCCAGAAATATGTGATATTCTATACCTATTACAGTTAAATTTACAAAACATCACCGGCTTCAGGTCTATTAAGCAAAATAACGAAATAAAAATTTAAAAGTGGCTAATTTAATATCATATTGTGCAATAAAACTTATGGAAATACTGTACTGTAGTTTAACTGCAAAATCTCCTGTGTAAAATGAGCTAAATCAGCGAAATCGGCAAAATTTCGTATACAGCCTCTTAATTTTAACATCAATTCCTGCCTTATTGACATAGACATTTTTTTTAATTGATAAAAATCTTATGTTGCAAATTGAATAATGGAATAATCTTATCAAATTAGTGTATTGACATCGGTCCTCGATAAATCTACATAGTTTGAACAAAATCTGGCCGTTTAAAGTGGGTCAAATCGCACCCAAAGGAGTCGGTTACAAACATACAAGTTAAGCTAATATATAAAAAAAACGCGTGTAAAAAAAGAGCGTCGTTTGCTATCGTTTTAACAATGAAAACTATCAAGTGATCATTATAATAAAACACGAGTATTAGAGTAGCATATTCGATTATTTGTCGGTGAGACGCTCTTCACCCAGCGTGGGCGGTGTGCCTCATTTAATGGAGCAATAAAAAATGTTCGACTGTGCTTACGTAATCCATATTATTTCCGCGTCGGAGCCGAAGCGGAGGTCAACGCGCGTGTGATCTTGTCTTTCGACTCTACTGTTGTTGCTCTTAAACAGATTAAACATTGGACACACAATCCTATAGGCTAAGCCCATCAGCCGCGACGTATTGAATAAATCATTGTTACGGTACCAATCAAATTTTATTACACGCATTAGAAAATTTGAAAATGATACAGGTATAACCCGTAGAAGTTTTTTTTTATTAAGTTAAGCTTAAGTTAAGTACTTCTTATTACAGCAGCTAACTGCCAGTGAAAGTCCCGACAAAATCGGTCCAACCGTTTCAGAGATTAGCCAGAAAAAACAGACAAAAATTGTAAAAGAATGTCATTTTTGTATATATGTACCGTATCTATACATATATATTCATATGCATGTAGTAAGAAGCGGTTATTTTAATATTACAAACAGACACTCCAATTGTATTTATTTGTATAGATCACATTCAATTCAGCCGTGACCGTAACGATTTCCTCAAAAAATATCATTCCATTTTATTTGTACTCATAAAAGTTCGTCTATTAATCTATACCATAGAAGACCTCTATATAGATCAACTAGCCTTCTGCCAGCGGCTTTGCCCGCGTGGACCCGTTTTATAGGTTCCCGTAGGATAAAAACCATTATATGTCCTTTCCCCAGGTCCACTCTATCTGTGTTCCAAATTTCATTAAAATCGGTTCAGTAGTTTAAGCGGGAAACCGCAGCAGACAGACAGACAAGAGTTACTTTCGAATTTATAATATTAAGTAGTATGGTTTTTTTGCCAATATTTATTAAAGTGAGAATGTTCACTTCGTTTCGAAAAAAACAAAACAAAAACTAAACCAAGTAACTTAATAATAGTAATGACGACCCATGTGGTGCAATGGTTACCATGCCGGACTGTCGATCGGAGGGTCCCGGATTTGATTCCCGGCAAAGCAGAAATTTGAATGATGAGTTTCTGTTCTCGATCTGGGTGTTTGGGTTTCTGTCTGTGTGTGTCCATGGCACCCACGACACAGGGTATGTCTACCATGCTGTGGGGCTATGAGTTGGATAGTCCATTTATCGGGGAAGGTTTTTTTTTATAAATAAACCGAACAAAAAGGCAGACGGGCCGCGTGGTGTTAAGCGATCACCGTTGCCTATGGACACTGGCAACCCCAGGGGAGCCACCCGAGAGCTTTAGGCTACATAAAATCATGCTATGACTAATACCGAAGACCACGCGGACAAAGTAGCGGGCGGCCACTAGTTAATCATAAAGCGTTAAACAAGAACTAACCTTTAAGTTTTAACTAAGTTTAAGTTTTGTGCGTTCATAGGAGGAAACAGTAGCTGTAAAGACCCAAGTACTGGTAGTTAGTAGTTTGCATAGAATAATAGTTTGAGAAATTATGCATTATTTTCAGGTATGCTATGGAAAACATAATTAATTAAATATCACAATAATTTCCCTCACCGTGAAGCAACGATAAATTAAAACGTAACTACTTAAATTTATTTGTCGGAGGTGCGCGCCTGGATTCGAACTCGGTAGGTATCTCAGTGGCCATCGCTGTTCATTTATTTAAGTAATAGCACAAAATCTCCAAAATTTAAAAACGCTGAAAAGTGTTTATTCGCGAGCAGATAAGTACCTACTCAACTTCAATAAATTTATAAAGTGTTCGTTCTTACTTAATTATTCATTAAAATCGTTAGTTTTTGGTGTTACTAAAAATATTTCTAACAAGTTTTACAACAAAAATACGTGTCATAATGATTTTCCTTTGTTCTATTCATAAAACACAATACATAACAATACATGGCTGTAAATTTCGAATTAGAGACATTGTAAAATTTTACTGACTTCTGCTCTTCTCAGGTAGATCATATTTTACTTGTATTTCATGTACAGCAAACAATAGGAGCAAAGTCGGTAGCCAGCCAGTGGTGTATACCACTGGCTGGCAAAATCGTTCATGTTTACATTATTAATTTTGGATGAGTTCGTTAAAGTAGATTTATCTCGGATAAATAACTTTATTATGACACTTACCGAAATTATCGTATTGTAACATTGTACCTTATAATTATAACTCAAAACAACTCCTAATAAAAATATTTTCGCATTTTGAAGCACAGGCACTGGCAGTCACTTTTTTTTAATTTCACTATCTTTATTCACTGTCACCTGTCTTGGAGCGCCCTATCATAAATCTTGAAGGTTAAATTAGATCTCTCGCAAGAGTAAAATGACATTTAATTTTGCATATAAATCGGATGACCGCCGAAAGAACACCACTTGCTAAATAAAACAACGTAACCACGTCGAGATAGGGTTGAATGATTTGTCCTTTGCTAGTGTTCGATGATAATGCAAGAAGCAAGTATCAGCTGTATCAGTATCTGTATCGAGTTTGCTTGGGACTTGTTTGGACTTGGGACTTTTGTTGTTGAAAAAAAATGTAAATTTGTTCAGTCAGGCTAATTGTCTCATAAAAGTCACAAATTTATTTATTTATGTATTTATTAAACCATTCTCACAGTGCTTACAGCATAGCCAAGGCGCACTACGAGCATAATATGGACATTCATCATATTTCAGAAGACCGAACATTGCAACAATTATTGATAATAATTTATTATGTAGCGAAACAATAGGAGCCTTTGACTTTGAGTTTGTTTGTCACAAGGAGTAGGTATTTGTCAGGAAAAATAATACATTAACATCTTTGTTTTTTTTTTCAACCTTTTTTATATCCCATTACTTGGTCATTACAGGCCTCCTGTCACAAGTGAGGAATTTAGGCCATAGACCACCGCGCTGACCAAGTGCGGATTGGTGGACGTCATGCTTTCGACAAATTATGAATTTCTCTCCGGCATGCACGGTGATGGAGAACATCGTAATCTATTAAATACTAGTGGACCCCGCAGACGTTGTCCTGCCTTAAATGTATTGAAAAAGGATTAGTTTCTTTATCATCTCAAAGAGTTTTTATGTTACTGTCAAATAAAAAATATAAAACAAATAGTGACAGATGTATTGTTATTCAGACTATCTGTCTATATAGGAAAGTAAATATATATAGGAAAGTAAAATAAGTTGTTTTACTATTAATTTCGGAATTTTTCTATATTTTCTCACCGTTTAAACCTTACCTGGACTTCTACAAATATATCAAGACCAAAATTAGGCACATCGGTTCAGCCGTTCTCAATTTTTTGCGAGACTAACGAACAGCAATTCATTTTTGTATATAGAGATCACGATATTTTCCATCACCGTGGAGCTGCGATAAAATACAAACATTACAAATCTCATTGTCAGAGGTGCGCGCCGAGGATTTGAACGGGATCGGGATCGGTCGCTTCGGAGACCGCGGTCTTTAACCACTCGGTCATCGTTGCTCCTCTGTGTAACATTTGTTTATTTAGACGCGTTATAACTAACTAACATAAGTTAGACATGTAGTTTCAAATTATTTAGAGGCCAATGGCACCCTCTAACGTAACGGCACTACCGTGAAGCCTTAAAAACAGCATCTTATTATTTTACATAGATAAGCAAAAAGCTGCTTTTTAGAACTTTTACACGGCGGGTGGTGACAATTATAAAATAAAATTTGCGCGCTAAGTCCATTGTGATGCTTGTAAATAAAGATGGAACGAATTGTAAATCGGATCAGAACGCCGGGTGCCGCCCATCGAGACCATCGAAACAATTGACCGTCTGCATTGCCTTTGAATACGGGCGATCCCAACATTATGCAAGCCGTCACAAAAGAGGACAAAGAAATTCCAAAGTATTTTAAGATGAGAATTTTTGAAATAATACATGTCAACTCTCCTTTTTGGCTTGAACACGTCCGTTATCGTAAATCAGTTAAGCAAAGGAAGGCAACGAGAGAAAGAATTGACATGTAATTTTATGACCGGTTAGCTGTATGAGGCTGTAAATAATAACACAAAAGACATGATTTTGCTTAACCAGAGAACAAGCCCGAAAGTCGGCATCTGTTGGGCAACTAGGGTTGCCATCTCTTAAATTTGTAACCAGGACAAGATGCGTAATACCCCCGGATTTTAGAGCCCAGAACCCGGACATGTCAACAGCGGGGGGACGGTGCATTTAGCGAGTCGGTTCGTCGGTTGATCGCGGCGTGTGAGCATATTGCGTGTGTCACGGGCGGCCCGATACTTTAAATTTTTCAAACCCGAACCACTAATGAAGCCACGCCCGGACGCTCCCCGGATGCCCTTTAATCTAGGACATATCCGAGGAAACCCGAAAGGATGGAAACCCTATTGGGCAACTTAAATTAGGTAAATATTGTAGGTTTACATTCTCATCAAAATGT
This sequence comes from Pyrgus malvae, assembly GCA_911387765.1. Lineage (NCBI taxonomy): Eukaryota > Metazoa > Arthropoda > Insecta > Lepidoptera > Hesperiidae > Pyrgus > Pyrgus malvae. The sequence goes on along the minus strand of OU426950.1, from coordinate 25,399,253 downwards.
TTTAAAGTAAACATAAAATGGAGTATACAGAGTAGAAATCGAAATCTTTGGTAGAATTTGAAATCTTTGGACCCGAAAGGTAGTAGTGAATAGTAGTGATTCAACAGCCATTACATGCCAGCTAAATTGTATAAGTAACATATTGTTTGGGTTAAGCATTGTGCTGCCAATGACAGATAAGCGTCTCGTAATGAGCGCAAGCGTCCTACAATAGCCGAACACGCCCCAGCTTCATAATACAATCATAATTAAACCCTTTATTTTCAGGTAAGTACATTCATGTAATAATAAATATTATAAGAAATTCATACTTTTTAACTATTCATACTTTAAAACACATCAATGTCTAACATAAAAACGAGACACGCAAATAAACGAGCTCATAGTCTATCTATACTAACGTGCCAACGACAGACGATGCGTCATATTCGTTTTACATTTTAATATGACGCGAATATACTCTGTATTATTATCATATACTTAATATTTATCAAGGACATCTCACACATTGCAAACAGATGGGAGATTAGTTTAAAGTTCGAAAAAGTTAAATTCTGTTGTTCTATTTCGATGGGATCAACTCTGGTTTTGGAGATTACGATATCCCGAATGCTACATTAGATGCCAATATTGATTATAATTAAAAAAACATGCTAAGAAGCCGTGGTTAAAAAAGGCAAAACAAACAATCTAACCGCAAGTGTGATTTTTCTTCACTCTCCGACAACAACCGACAACCCATCCGTGCTAAGTCCCGACATTGACGACAACACGATAAGCTTACCCACTGCAATCATTCAGTAATGTATAGTAAACACTGATTGGATTGAAAGGCTCAATAGGAGTGGTTAAGAATCTCGGTTATCATAGCGCCATCGAAGTACACACTTCAAAGCCGAGCACGCACCTCTAAGAAATTTGTACTTTACACATTTATCGCTGCTCCTCGGCAAGATACACGTAAAGCGTGTAACCAAAAATTGGTTACGATGTTGATCATCACAGTACGTGGTAGAAAATTTATACAAAGTATTCTCAAGGCATGTCATATTCACCAAACTGCACATGGTCGTGGACTGTGGTCTAAATCCCTCTTACTTGTAAGTGAAAACCAGCGCCCAGCAGTGGGACATTAAAAGATTGAAGAAAAGGCTTAAGAAAACACGTCTCTCGCCACTTGCGACGGCAGCGACGTCCGCACAGCTGCCCGACTGGTTTGGCCACTTGCGCCCGGATTGATTTAACGTAAACGCACGATCTGCGGTGCTCACTCGCCTACGTGTTCGCTCTGTACTTTATAATCGATTAAGTATCGTTAATCTAACTTGTTGAACTCTACACTATAATCATGCAATAGGTAGGTAATAGTTTTATTAAGACGGAAGTAGTAAAGCAAACAAGTTCTAACGTTTATAATACTTTAAGGGTTCAAAAACATAAAACGATAGGTCGAAAAAATATTTATGGGCAATTTCTACTGCACGCGAAAGCCTTTAAAATTCGTGAGATCATCAGAGAATCATAATTATCCACGTTGACCATGATCATTTAACAATCTTGATCTTATAAGGAGAGGTCACAAAAAAGCCTGCTACACTGCAGCAAGACTCGGCCACAAAAAGCACATTCTCCGAATGTCTCACAAATGCCGGATTTAAAATTAAAAGCATACTCATCTTTCGATGCTTTGATTTCGTTAATTTTCATAATCGTCAACATTTTTCCTTAAATTGGCGTTGGCAGTTTTTAAAGATCTTTCGTGCGAAATGATAACACTGCCATATCAACAAGTAATTAATTCTATTCTTAAGTTAAATAATTAAATTCTAACAGGCCAATCTGTACAGCAACCATGTTGAGTTTTTTTAATTAATTATGTTTGGATATTTTTAGAGCAAACAAAGCCTAAACTAGAGTTATGTAATAGATTTTTTTCTGTGCATCTGACAATCTGTCTGTCCATCCATCTGTCTACGTCTGTCTCTCTGTTGCTGCCTATCATAACCAATTTCAACTGACTTATCTTTCAAGTTTTCAGTCACTTCTTCCAAAATCTTCCAAGGGATAACATTGAAAATTGATGTTTATACTAATATGTATTTTGAAGAGGAAAAAATGGATTGTTTGTTTGTATTAAATAGGCTCTGAAACCACTGGACCAATCCAAATAAAATATTTTACTATTGTAATACACTATCCCTGATGAACATAGGCTATACAATATTTTTAATAATACTAGGATTCCAAACGAAAACTGTGACAATAGACGCGGTCCCAGGGCGGGCAGAGGGGACATGACCGCCCCCCCCCCCCAAAATCCATCAGTCATTCGTAGATGGAAGGCCAAACAAGCCAATTTGGTACACCTCTTCCTCCAAATTTCGTAATGACTAGAGACTAGGATGCACATGAAAAATAAGTATATGAAAAACAGAAGAACCAATTAAGACCTGAACCATACAAACAAAACTGGAGGTGCACTTCAAGCACTCAAGGAACTTCAAAAACAACAATGTAACTGAAAAAAGACACAAAAATATTAGATCTTATGAAGACAGATACTAGCAGATAGAATTAAAAAGAAGATAGAAATAGGTTTAGCAATGAACACAAACAAGACAGATATCCAATTCGATCACTGTAGGTAAATATGTCATTGTCAATGGATAGAACCTCAAGTATTTAAAGGAATATTGTTTGAATCAGATCAAATATCAAAAAAATTGTCATAACCAGTATATCCTGAAAATGGTCTAAGGACCCTCTTGGTCCTAGCCAAGCTTGTTCTAATACAGCAGAAGGAATTAGAAAATGTCTAGAGCCCATGTCTAGAGTCTAGGCACACCAAGTAAAGATATTTAATGTAAACTTTCTTATAATGCTATATTAACTTAGCCGAGGAATAAAGGCTTTATTTTTATACTAGCTTTCCGCCAGCGGCTTCGCCCGCGTCGACCCGTTTAATGGGTCCCCGTAGAATAAAAAATAGCCTATGTGCTATTCCAGGCTTCATTGCTATATTAAAATCATAGGCGTTTAGCCAGTTGCTTCAACCACGTTGACCCTATTACCCATTTTTAAGTAGGATTAAGCATTTTCCAGCAGTAAAAAGTAGCCTATATTACTCAGGGTGAATGTAGCTTTCTAATGGTGAAAGAATTTTTGAAATCGGAACAGTAGTTTTTGAGTTTATTCATTACAAATGTACAAAAATACAAATCTTTCCTCTTTATAATATTAGTATAGATTATCATTAGCTTGCCATTCCAGAAACTTTCTTCCCCTTCTGTTGTCAAGTTTTTTATAAATTAAAGATTCAGAGGGTGCAGGACAGGACAGAGTGGCAATAGTCCAGCAGTGGATTTTTAAAGGCTGATGGATAGATAGATGAATCATTAGCTTGAAAAAAGATAGAGAAAAAGAAAAAAGTAGAAATCAAAACATGTCATCTTTAGTTTAGAAGACAGCTATTTGACATACCTACATCAAGTCATACAGGAGATAGTTAGTAGTTTAGGAGAAAGTTGTGCAAAACAATATATTACGCGAAATCAGTTTGAGTACATAAAATGAACCGTTCTTGTTAAAACCTTCTTGTTCTATTTTTGATGGTAATGCCCCTGCCATGATGAGCAAATTGAAGTGCTAGGACATTACCTGCCTTTTCTTGAAGTGCTTCTTTTATTTAACCGTTATAACCTTGGTTTCGAATATACCAGATAGTTAAAATTCTCAGGATAAGATGTCAATAGTGAACAAATTAAATATATAAAATTTATTTATGCAATCAGCATAGCTCTCATATTTCAAGATTTTATTGATATCTAAAATATTTTATTACTGACACACTGAACATACATTATATTTTAAACAATTAACACTCATAGTCTGTGTTGTGTCGTGTTGTCTGTGTCGTGGGTGCCATGGACACATACAAAGACAAAAACACAAACACCCAGGCTGAGAACAGGAATTCTAAAATCATGATTAAAATTTCTGCTTTGCCAGGAATCAATCCCTAGGATCGGCAGTCCGGCATGGCCTTTGTACCACACGGGTTGTCAATTGCTAGGTTATTTTGGAAAGTTTTAAAAAGCTTGTTTTAAAAATTTGGTATGTAAGATAACTTTGGTCTGCAAAAAACAAAAAATTCAATAACCAAAAATTGTTTTTGAATTTTGTGGATCTCCAAAAACAGTTTTGATTTGCGAGAGATTTGAGACTTTCACAAATTTTATGGTCTGAAATTTAGCATGTGGAAAAAATAAACACAATAAAAGTACTGCCATAAGCAAGAACAACTCACCAAAAATATTTTCATGTAAAATATTGCCAAGACAATTACAAATGATTTGGCCTGTTAAATAGATATGTCATCAGATGTCATGTTGACTCTTCAAGCATTTAGTGGGATTTATTATTTTCAATTACCTTTTTGTTAGATTTATTTAAACAGTTTGTTATGTGTAATTAAGTAAAATCACACAAAATAGATAGCAAGCAGCCATCAAACATTATAACTATCCCTACTAATATTATAAATTTGAAAGTATAATATTATAAATTTGAAAGTAACTCTGTCTGTCTGTCTGTCTGCTACACTTTCCCGCTTAAACTACTGAACCAATTTTAATGAAATTTGGAACACAAATAGAGTGGATGTTGTGAAAGGACATAGGATGGTTTTTATCCTATGGGAACTTATAAAACAAGTCCACGCGGGTGAAGCCGCTGGCGGAAGGCTAGTGCTAAATATAAAACTTAACTTACCTAACATACAGCACTGAGGATCCATTCACAATCCTCCTCCATCCTAATGGCACAGTTATAGTTTGTGTGAAATCACTCTGCGCAGTCCGAAATTCACTTTCATTGGAAGGAGTCACCACCGGGGGCACCACAGCCAGCACCACACCATCCGCGGTGCGCACCAGCTGCGGTGAACCGTCCCCTTCACCCACAGACCTACTTACACCCACTTGCTGGTTCAGTATATTTATACTTTGATTCACAATAGATTGGTGTTGCACACTTTGTTCTAAAAACTGATAGTTCAAATAATTTTTGCTGGCAGGCTGCTCCCTATCACTGCAGCCAGTATTATCACTCTCACTATGCACTACACTTTCCACCTGATTATGATTTTGACGGAGAATACCAGTTACCATAGATGGCATATTATTGTCAGAGCTCACCGGACATCGAGCTTGGTATGCTGGAGGGTCTCCCCCTTCTATTGAGACCTGAGCTTGAAATGTTTCTATGCTATTCAACTCTGTTGACAGAACGCAATCCTTCTTTATGCCCGAACTGCTGCTCCCATCCAGTACCTTGCCGTCTTCGACCTTAATATGAGTATCTTTCAAGAACTGATGTGAAACCGGATAGTACTCGGGTTGTTGTACAACATTATCTGCTACTCCATAGCAAACCTTGCCATCGCTTTCGTTGAACTGCTTGTAGTATACGGCAGAGGTGTTTCGCTGGTCGTTGGGTTCGTGCGACCTGTACAGCGCGGTCCTAGGAAGAGAGATGTGATGAGGCAGGTTGTCGTGCAGGTAGAGGCCGTCGTAGGGCGGCGCGGCGGCAGGCAGCGGGTCGGGGCCCGCGCCGGCAGCCTCTAGCTGGCGCGGCTCCGCCACGTACACCAGCACGCGCGGCGCGCCCGCCACGCCCGCTCGCGACGCGCCCAGAGTCGCGGGCTTGCCGGACATCTCGCGCGCACATCACCCACACCCTGAGCCGCCTGCTCCCTAGCTGACCAGCGAAGCCGATCCGCGCGAGGACCGACCCAGATTCCACCTCGCATCGCCCTCCGCGCCCCGCTCATCGCTCGTCGTCCACGCTTTGCACCGTGACTGCTGCACCATCCTCGACCGAGTGTTTTTTATGTTTAGATCTCATCGATTAGATCTTGTTAATGATTTTACGACGGTCCGGGTAGCCGAGGCACTAAAAAGTTTTATGGGGGTGCCCCTTTCGGCCCCATTGTTTAGTTTATGGCACTTATTATAAAAGTGGGAGCAATAACTTTGCACTGCACTACTGGTATTTAATTCGTACGGTTAGGATCCATATTGACACTTCAGAATGTAAAAAGGTCACCGAACAAAAATCGCTCTCATCATCATAAATTCTTACACTTTACCACAAATATTTTTCCACAAATATAATATTCCTATTCGAAATTTATAAACACACAAATCGCTTGTTATCAAGGAAATAAAAAAATATTTTCGTTCCACTAAAACGATGCTTACGAGCTAAAACACTATGATCACTATGAACAAACAACGAAATACGAATTACGAATGAAAGCAATGAACGATGATATTCGACCAATATAGATAGGTAGTTTATATTTAAAGCTTTGTCAAGACTCAAAGCGAACTCTTCAATATGCGGGGTTATAGCAGAAAGTTGTACAAGTAGCTACCGTGCATGTCAAACAACCAATAAAATACGAGAAATGTTATTGCAGCTCCCTTCTGATTGGTTATATTTACTGAAATATAGCAGCTAAAGGTCAAATAGGAAAACAAATGGACTAAACGTAAAGGAGATAACGATATTTCTTTGCTCTTTTGCTCTTTGGTTTTTATAATAGCAAGCATAAGGCATAAGGTTTTGATTACAGAGTCCTCTTTTGGAGATTAATAGAAATCCATTTGATGTTGTCATGTTGAAAAATGCGTCTGTAGACATAGACAATGATAGCATTTAATCATAGAGAAACAAAAGTGATGGGCTTGCGTAGAGCATGTTAACGTTACACTGTAAATAAACCGTTACCGTTACTGTTAAAAAAGAAAAGGATGCAACTAAAGTTATTATTTTATTTCTCTTACCACAGCGCTCTGTTATTGTTAGATAAATGTTGTTATAAGACATAGACCAAACATTATTCTTAGTCTAAGTTATAAGACGTCTATCATTACATAAATATTTCCTTTTTTAAGCAGTGGTTAAATGAATCAAAAAGGATAAATAAAAGTTTTTAAGAACGAGACTAAAAAATATTTTTATTAAGCAAGATTTAATGTAAGTAACACGCTTGAAAAATTTTGTTGATAAAATGGTCTAAAATCAAAAACATCGTAAACATAAATCATGTGAGCTCTCCTTTTAAAATGCATTTAATAATAATAATATTGGACCTATGTCCCCACGCAAGCCTTCCAAATGACCGGGTCAAATAACATCTTCGACCCGTGACCTGTAAGGAGAGATACAAAATAATAATAATAATAACTCCGCAGGGCGGCTTGTGGCGAGCTGTTGGTGAGTAACGACACCACGGACCCGATTGATCCCGGGGAAGTCCCCCTGTTCCTCGTCTCCGGCAGGCAGAGTATTAACCCAGAGGAACAGGTCCCCACCTCTGGATTGCCTTAATTAGTAGTCCAGAGAGGAGCTGTTAGAGCTATATGCTCTGGGGTGGAAGTGTAACTAAGTAATTGGCGTAATAGCGAGGAAACCCGCTCCGGGTTGCATTTATCCCCCCGCGATGGTGAAATCGGTGCCGCTCCTCACGACACCCCTAGCGGCTCACGCCAATGTTGCTTCCCAGGCATTAACGCCATTTTTTGGGGGTCCATTCAGTGAGTGGCGAGTCACCACCTGCCTCACTTTAGATTATTTTATTTATTAGTCTGAACAGCAGTTTCTTGAACAATAGTTTCTTGGTTAAAAAAAGTCAAACCTAACCCAACCGATCCCATTCATTTTAAATGACGAGTCTTTATTGTATATTTTTTGGCGGGGGGTTTTGCTCCCCACCTCCCCCTATTCGGGGGTAAGGCCCCCCGAAACCCCCCTTCCCCTAATCTATAAAAACACAAACAATTCCATAAAACCAATGCAGAGTGATCGAAGGTTTTTTTTCTCAAAAAAGGTCATGCGCCAACATAACATGACATGACATGACAAGAGCAAGTCATGACGAAACCCCCCTTCCTTTTCCCTTTAGGAAATACATAAATAAATAGTTTCTATGTGCAAGCCATCGTAGAAAGTGATGCAGCGTTTTTTTGTCGCCGCGTTTTTGTTGCAACAGTGGGAGAATCTATCCCAGTATTTCCATCAATGGAAATACATAATGGAAATAGTGGGATCAACCCATATTTTTTAGTAACAATTTTCTTACTATCTATGTTAGTAAATTATAAAAAGTTGTTCCATCATTTAAAACATTAATATCCATAATTCATAATAATATATAAAATAAAATTTAAAAACAAATATTATTAAATTTAATCATTTTAAAAACATATTTATCCCATTAATTTGTTTATAGAGTATGTCCTATAACAATTTTGACAAAATAACCCATGGTCAGTCGTACTTGTCACATAATATAGTTTTTTAGGATGCTGTTCGGGCTGCCACGCAGTCTGGAAAATAAAGAGGGTGTCCTTTTTCGCATGATGGCATGAACATGAAAGCCATCAACGCGCGCTTCCACGAACATGTTGGAAGCACAGCACAGAAGCGAGGGATTTAAATTATTAAACGTTATTTTAAAACTTTAAGCATCAAAGGTACTGAGGGGTGTCAATATCTGTGATGCTCTTAGTTTTAAAGTTATGTAGGTACCTTAGACTAAGAATAATGTACGTAGGTACGTATTTTATAATATATGTTATTAGTTTATGACGTATTTCTATAATAATCATTAATTATTATAAAATATATTGTTTTTCTAAAATATTTTAATAGTGTCAAAACTTAGACAATGTTTCTTTGATAATAAACCAATGAGATAGGAAGTAAGAATGGGATAGGTTTAGTAGTTAGTAGACTTGTTATTATAGTAGGTCATTGCAAGAAACTAGTACGCTCTCGCACACTCTCTCGGTAGAGAGTACTATGTTCCTTGCTAGTACGTACCTAAGTTATTCTTAGTCTAAGCAAGAAACAGAAACAGAAAGACGTTTTGACACTTAGACTAAGAATAATGTAATTGGTCTATGGGAGTTTTGGCGGGAAGTCGAAAAAGACATATTGTGCTCTTGTTTTATTTTCATTTTCTCGGTGTATTTTTGAGTTATATCGGATAAAGTTGATGTCATTTTGTTTGATATAGATTAACTAGAGTACACAAGTGTTTGTGAAATATAACAGTGCTAAAATATGTTTTTTCTGCTTGCCTCCAAAATTCCATTGGACACGTTCTATCCTAGTAAAGTAGCCATCGCTTTACTTGAATGTTGGACTGACTAGACTGACTGATTACTGACGACTTACTTACTGACTTTGTTATTACTTCGTCCAGTTTCATTGAAACTGGCAAAAAATTGATGCAAAAATTATACTTGACGCTGGCAGTATGCACAGAGTTTGCGATGCCATAATTGAAAAGAAAAAAAATTAGTCTATGCTTTGACACTTAGACATGCTTAGACCATAAGCATATTTATTCTTATGCCATAAGAATAAATAATTATTATTTATTCTTATGCTTAGACCACATGGATCGTAGATAGAGAAACTAATAGATCAAGTCACACGTTCCATCTCTTTTACCCCACGGCGAAATAGCCAGATCTAAATACAGCATGTGCAAAAGAGACATGAATACAAGTTTCTTGTCCTTATCGCTGTAACCGGGTGACTCCAAAACGTAGACTCCAAAATGTCATTTCACAAAGTACTTCGAATGTCAAACTATGATATTAACTAAGAACTGTTGAAGAGCTTTTTTGTGTTTTTTCGTAATATTTCCATGTATTCTTAGTAAGGATGTGACTGAAAGTATATGTTGTGTATATTGGAGCCTCAATAAGGTGCAGTGCTTTAATTTAAGCTCTGAAAACCGACATAAACTAGTGTCGTGTGATGTTACATTTTATAGGTGAGTTTAACTACTTTTTACTGGTTGTTTGATAGTAATAACTAATCATTTTGTTGGTAAATGTTGTTCTACAACTGTATCAGTACCATTTAGTGTCTTTAAACCTCGAAATTATCTAAATTAAAATGTATATTACAACTGTCAGTGTTACCATATGAAGAAACCAATTTTTCCTCAATTTGGTATCCTAAATAAGAATAATAATGATTGAGGGCGCAGATAGGAATATGCACGTGTATTTTACCTTCTATAGCATACAATTTTAGTACCTTCGTGTCACTTTTTAGACCGTTTGTGAATTGTGATATTTTTTGTGAACTTGTTTTCGTTTTGACAATAAACCATTTGATAACCTTAAACAATAACCAATTTAATTATTACTTCTACATGTAAGCACTTTGTTTACACTTATATGTGAACCACTCATTATAAAATTACAATTTTGAAAATTTTGGTTACAGATTTCCGACATAAGAAGATTTAGTAAAGGTATTGAAACACATGCTAATAATGGAATGAAAATGCTTCGCTTACTAATATTATAATGCAAGTGAAATTCATGTTACATGAATTAAGCATTTTGTCAACTTACATACCATACATGTATTTTATAGGCGCATTGATCCAATTCTCTATTACTGCATGAAAAAAGGAAGAATATCTCTAAACAAATCTTATTTCCCGTATTGACATAAAATGGAACATGTTATCAGGTATAATAGATAAACACATTTAGTGCAAGTTTTTTTAACTCATCCATCATGACCAACTTTAGATATTTTTTTAGATATAGTAGATCATGTATATGTCTGCATCAAGTTCAAATAAACGTTAAATTTAAATTCCACGGGCACAGATAATACCCAAATCTGGCAATAAAAGAAATAAAGAATGTATAAAAAATATTTTTTTAGTTTATCATTTTTATCAATCCCCAACGTAATTTCTTATACTGTATATTATATAACACAGTACAACATAATGTATATTGATTGGTATAGGTTACTAGAATATTGTTACTGTATATTGTTTAATATTTTAATTTAAGTATGAAAACTAAAGATAAGCAACGATGATGGGAAATTAAAAGTATATGAATTATTTTGTGTTTTATTATATTAATATAATATACTTTAGTGTTATGGAACGCAGTACAAAGTAAAATAAATATTCATTATTTTTTACTTTTTACTGCGCTTTAATATACTTTAATATACTGCGCTTTAGTATACTGTGGAGATGCGGGTTGGCCACTAACCCGCATCTCCACCAACCCGCATTGGAGCAGCGTGGTGGAGTAAGCTCCAGGCTTCCCCAATAAGTGGGAGAGACCCGTGCCCAGCAGTGGGACGCAAAAAGGGTTGCAGCCACTGCGCTTTAATAATGCTAGAGGATATTATATTATTATGTAACCTAATATAACCCTCTTATACATAAAAAAAACTACGAAACGTTTTACACATGCCCTTTATAGCTAAAACATGCTTTGTCTTTTAACGCCGACGTTTTGACATAGACAAAAATGAAACAATTTAATCTTAGCCATAAGGCTTTTAAAACGTTTGATCATTTTTATGAATAAGATGGAAAATTGGTTGTTGAGTGTGCTTTACTACTAAATCGTTTTGTATTCGGAATATGCAGCGTATTTTAAGTAACTCTAGTATTGATCTGATGAACCCGATTTCGAAACTCTTGTGTGCAAAAGTTATCTTTTGTAAATATTTAAAAACAGAAAACACATCACAGTCAAATACCTTATACCTATCAAATTGTTATTCCCTGAAAATTCCGGAAAATGAAATAATGACAACACTGTGGGTAAATATATCTATCTCACACGCGGTTACGCGGTGGCTTAATCTATTGGTTTCTCTATCTACGACATGGATGCACATGGTAAGAATCTTTGACATGTACACAGAGAAACTGTCAAAGTCGTTTTCTACGTCTACGTACAGCAGTGTGACCATTTGTTGCAGATTTCTGTTAATTGGGCAGATTCATAGCTCATATTATAAGAATAAATAAATGTTCTTTGAAGTATTTTTTATTCAATAATTTTATATTGTTTAAGCATTTTTGGCAACTTCTAACTTTTCATGAAATTTGCCTTCATTAATCATGTCAAAGTAATATCCTGAAACAAACACAATTAACGGTTCGTATGAATGAATGACATATTGAAAGGACTAAACTAACCGTTAGGTAGTTATACCTTAATTCAATTTCAGCTTTGCTACAATACGAGTTTGATTACTGAACACATATATATGTGTGTTGTTGTTTTAGAAGATTTATGAAATAAATGTACATATTAATATATGCCTATAACATTTGAGAGTTCCACTAGATTTCTCTGGTAACAGTGGTAACCCATCATCAAACGTATTGACAATGGGATTATAAACTTTCAACAAAGAAGAGTTTTGAAAATTGCTCCACAATTGGCGCGGACAAATCGGTGAACATACATAAAAAAAAACAGTACTTACCTACCTACTTCTTTTGGAAGATGGTAATGAGAATATATTTTTCATAACTATCTATAAACAATCTTGAAACTGTATTTTTTATAAAATAGTTTTTTTTTTATCTAAAAATCATTCATCTTTCAGATATAATAAGTAGAAAGAGTTTGAATTTGGGAGAAATTTTATAGATTCCTGGCAGATCTTTCTCAAATTGAGGATGGTAATACCATAATACTTACTAAATGCATTGCAAGATATAAAATGAATATCAATGTCATGTCACCATGTCAGTCATCTCAGCTGTCATTGTCATTTTTCCATAGTTTACTGGAAATGCTCCTTGGGTGGGAAGGCAATCTTATGTAATATGTCAGTATATACAAATGTACTCTGTCATTCTGTGATCTTATGTTTGTGAAGGCCACTGAAGGCAATGTTGATTTAGTGTGTTAAATTGAGGTTATTTTACTGAATAATAAAATTTAGTACTCTATTTTTTAAGTATTAAATAGCAATTACAGTTTACATAAAGACATTAATATAATGAAGCGAAAGAACACTAAATTAGACGATGAAGAATGCCGGTATGCTTTGAGATAATTTAACTGCTACCCGTGATTTGTTAACTAAAATCATTTAATTACATTTTATTTCATGCTTTTAGGTTGTCATCATTATTATTCAAAAAATCTAAAAGTTTCGTCGAGAAACTATCGAGAGAAGACCCCCCTGAAACAGATTTAGATTTGAAGCCAGCTTGGACTGATGATGATGATTCTGAATTGTGTTCTAAACCTTTAACTAACAAGAAAGAAGAACTATATTCTCAAAAACTTAAACAGAAATATGAGACGTTAATGGGAACACCTAGTTGGGCAAAATTTACAAAGAATATCAAAAGTGAAAACAATACAGATCAATTGTTAAGAAGTGTTGGACATTTACAAAAAAACAAAAGTTTTGGACTTAAAAAGGATGTACTTGAGTTAAAGAATTTCCCCAAAATAAATTCTGAAACAGGAAATGAAGGGCCAATAATAACATGTGTTGAATTCCATCCTAAAATAAGTGTTGCTATGGTAGCAGGCCAGGCTGGTGTAGTATCATTATTCTCTATAGGAGGCGATGTTAACAATAAATTGCACAGTTTTAAGCTAAAAAAATTTAAGGTATCTACTGCACAATTCACTCCTGATGGATCTGAAGCATTCATTACATCAAAAATATCACATGAGTACTGTTTGTACAATTTAATAAAAGCTGAGCCAAATATGGTTCAATTACCAAAAATAGTGAAAAAGCCTAAAATATTCAAGATGTCTCCCAATGGAAAGTATCTTGCGACTACTGAAGGCTTTGATGAAGTGTACTTGATTTGTGCTCAGTCACGTGAACTGTTACGATCCCTCAAACATAATACAAACATCAATTCCTTGGCTTTTTGTAATAAGAGTGAGAAACTATATTGTTATGGAGTAGAAGGCCAAATAACAATATGGGACTTATCAATATTTAGAGCTGTTAAGAAGTTCTATGATCAAGGGTGTGTGACAGCATCATGCATTTCAATGAGTCCTTGTGGAAAGCTCTTGGCTACTGGAAGTGGAGAGGGAATTGTCAATGTTTATGATGCATGTAACTTGACTACAACTGAGCCCACACCTCATAAAACTATATCAAACCTAACTACAAAAATAACTAATATTAAATTTAATGGAACTTCTGAAATAATGTCAGTTGTTTCAGCATACTATCCTAATGCAGTCAAGCTTGTCCATATACCTTCATACCACATTTTCAATAATTTTCCAAGACAATCCAATTTGTATCAGGTGGAAACTGTGAATTTTTCACCCAATAGTGGATACATGGCACTTGGAAATAATAAAGGTTGTGCCTACTTATATAGACTCAAACATTACAAAAATTATTAGTGATAATGTTATTGTATAGTGACACAAATAAAAGCTCAATTCTTGATAACCTTTTTTTTATTGATGAATCAAAAATCTATTTGTATGTATTTGAGACAGGCATTTCGAAAATCTGAATTAATATTATTTCAAATAAATTTTATTTGAGAGTTAATATGTTCATCACCTCCATAAATATTGAAAGTGACAAACAATGCCGCCTACATTTTCTATGGAAATGCTAAGTGATAAGGTGTACCTGCCAGACAGGTATGGCGGCATTACGTTTAAGCTCTAGCTTCGTTTTGGAAAGTTTCTCTTTATAAATAAACGTTATACACTCATAGTCCCACAGTAAGGTAATTAATATCCTATGTCGTGGGTACCATGGACACACACAAAGACAGGAACACAAATACTCTGACAGAGAACAGAAATTTAAACTCATCATTCAAATTTCTGTTTCTCTGGGAATTGAACCCAGGCCCCCTCAATTAGCAGTCTGGCATGGTAACCACTGTGCCACGAGGGTCGTCAAATCTGATCTTTATCTGATTTATAATTGTATATGAAGTTTTTTTTACGTGTTGGAGTGTGATCATGGATAAAAATCAAGAAAGGGGTAACTACATGTTTTTTTATTTGTATGGAGTGGAGAATGGAGTTTATTTTTTTATACAAGCATGCAGGCCATGTGGTGTTAAGTGGTCGCTGCAGCCCATGGACATTACATACAACCTCAAGCAAGCATAGGTAAGTCTTGTCTGAGGTCATATGCAGTTGTGCTGCTACTCCGGAGGTTGGTGGTCTCCTCATGTAAGTGTGGCCAGCAACTGCACCTTTCCACCGAAAAACAATAACTAAATTAAATCAGAAGTCGCAAACATTTTGTCATATCATATACCTTTAATGATCAGACAATAATGATCAAGTGATTGCTATGAAAAAAATATGTTGCGATATGTTATTGAGTTTAGACGTGAAAGTCTATCAATTGTTGCAACTGCAACAGCATTGTTGAGGTTGCAACTTGGTAACAAATGAAAATAATAAAAAAAAACATTATTTAAAAATAAATAATAATATTGTTAAAACTGGAGACTATTAAATTGAAAGACATTTTAGTAGTTGATCTTTATTTAGGTATAATAGTCAATACAAACCAATTAAAGCAGAATGCTTTAAGTCTTACTACCAAGTCATGAATGAGTTAAGAATCCATGCTTTTCAATTTAACTACATAATACATTTTTTTACAAATTACAGAGCATTATAGGTTCACATGGGATTGCACAATTCTAAAGGTAATAATTGTAATTGTAGTGTTCAAATCAAAACCAATAATGCCTATGAGTTCAAAAATAAATAACTTATATGTGTATAAATAATCTAAAAGAAAATAAATCACAGTAATGAATTACTTGTACATATAACAGAGTTATACTATCCCATTATACAGTGTAACACCAAACATTCAAATAGTATACCATTCTAGAAAAAGGTTGTGTGAGACAAAAAGCTGAATTTTGAACAGTTCTGCCAGTTTTATTTAAAGCTATAATTAAACTTTATTAAGTGCAACATTAGATATTCATCATTAGAGATTATCAGAATGATTGGCATATTTTTGTTCTGATATTCCTTGTTTTTATAAAATGTTCAGAATTTCTGCTAATACTTGTTATTTAAATAATTGTACATATCATCATTACTTTGTTATCTACAATGTGTTATTTTTTAATCTAAAATAGTATAGGTAGTTATGTATTTTATTGTAATTATTAACAACTGTAATTGTATAGTTTAACAAATACTTAGGCTTTACAACAGTACCTATATTAAATTTTTGGATGCACTGGATATCATCTAAATGTTTTTAAACAGTTTAATACTCAAATGTGCAATATTATTGGCAGTAACGTAATTATTTTATGTGTGTAGTAGAGACTGACGCTCTTTAGTTACAATATATAATACATAATACTATAAAAGCATCCTACTTTCGGGATAGTAGAAAGGCTACTTCAATAGGACCCAGGAAATAATTATACGAAATAAAAAATCTAAATCCCAAATTTTGAGACAATAAAGTAATTATGCTATTAATGTATAGGACAATCATTACACAATATACCACTGATAGATCAGATTCTATAAGTACGGATACAATAACATTAAGATTGAATGTTTGAAGTAAGTTAGGTCCATAGCAGTGCTGCGGAGGGCAGATCTAGCTGGTGGCGCACTGCACGCGGTTCATGCCGGGCTGGTCGTCGTCCTCCTCGTAGGCGTTGCCCTGCGCCGCGCGCCGCCGCCGCGACTCCTGGTCCGGGTCCAGGTCCACCAGCTGGCACTCTTCTGCCAGCTCGGGAATGTCCACCTGCGTGCAAAATATGCAGAAAATTAAAAAAAATGCAGAGTTGAAATTTTTTCTGCATTACTCAGTAAAGGTAATTAGACATTTCTGCATTAGAAGCTAAGAATATGTTGAATTTATCATATTCATTTTCCCCTTGATCTTAGTTTGTTTCAGTATTTTTATTTTCTAACCTTTTTAATGTAAATTTTAATGTACAAAGGAAACAGACTCTTGGACTCTTGGGACTGAGAGGGATTTAGGCCACCAGGCTGGCAAAGAATGAGTTTGTTAGTGGATGTGACATGGCTGAACAATTTTAGTAAACTCATAAATGCAAGCTTATGGAAAACATAGTAATAAAATATGACAATGGTTTCCCTCTCCATAAAGCAGCGATAATACGCATATAACACTAAGTCAATGGTGCGCATTAGTGTTGAACCGAAGACCGCGTATCGGAGGCCGGCATTTTAACCACTCTGCTGTCGCTGCTCTTCCTAGTAATATATCACTTATAAACACCTACGTATTAGTTGCGAACGTAATTAGAGCAAGGTGCCAAGTAAGGCGTGCATTCCTCTTCCGATGACGTCGAATGAGCGCGCGTACCGGTGAGTGGTAAAAGAACTAGATTATTATGTTAAAAGACAGTTGTATAATATTGCACATTCACGTAGATAAAAAAATTTCACGAGTTCAATACCAAGTATGAACCAATCCCTACTAATATTATAAATTCGAAAGTAACTCTGTCTGTCTGTCTGTCTGCTACGCTTTCCCGCTTAAACTACTAAACCAATTTTAATGAAATTTGGAACACAGGTACAGTGGACCTTGGGAAAGGACATAGGGTGGTTTTTATCCTACGGGAACCTATAAAACGGGTTCACGCGGGTGAAGCCGCTGGCGGAAAGCTAGTAGGTACCTACATATTTGTTTTTACCCATAACTTTTATTATGAGTAATTTCATAAAATACACAGTCACAAGTTAATGTGGCAATGTACAAGCTACTTTTGTCGCTCACCTATTACAACCTTACATAAATTTTGTCTTTAACTTGTACAGTAGCCATTATGTCGTATTACAGTGTTAAATTAGATTAACATGTCATCGTTCATATAATCCTTAAAGATAGATTAAAAATTAGGCATTTTGGGCATATGAAGTTAAAACCCAATTATATAGAAGCATAGAAGTTATTTTCGAGATAACTGTTAGAATAAGGTGATCAGGAGTTTATTTCTTACCTGTGGACGAGGTGGTAAGCAGTTCTCCAAAGCAGGAATGACTTCAGGTGGAATGCGATTCGGGAAATTGACTATGAATTGAATAATAAGATTTCCTTTCTCAAATGGATTTTTGTACATGGGCATCCCTGTAAAAAACAATATCGATATTTACACATGCTATTGAAAAATTAAACCACAATTTTTTCATTTTTTATTTTTACTAACACAATGAAATAGTAAACAATTTGTGCTGATTTTAAGCATTTATGCATTTAAGAGGAGCATATTTTTCGGCGCTTATAGTTATAGTTTTGGAAAACGCGCTTACACGCATGCTAATTTTTACATTTAAAAATTTCAAATCGTGAACGTATATGCACGTACACGTGAACGTATACGCGCCGAAAATTACGCTACTTTGAAACAGCCGTATGTAACAAATTTTAGTGTAAACTTTGCAGAGTTTTCAAATCAACTTTGATAGTATTTATGTATTGGCACACAAGGTTATGAAGATAAATTATTATATACATACCCTCATTCAACACACACTTCACTTCACCAAGCTTGGTGACTTCTCCAGGCATCACAGTGATTACAATATCTCTATCGTCTAAAGTTCTAATCACTTTCTGGAATCCACACAGTGATTCTACCAACTCTATATTCATTCTTAAGATGAGATCATTTCCATTATGCTTGAACACCTAAAAATGAAATTTCAATTGAAATGAGCTTTAAAGAATCGTAAACTAAGCATTTGATGTTATTGATGATTGTGATTGAATGAATTAGTTTATTAAATTAAATTAATATTTGTACACCCTAAGGGGTAAACATGGAGTTCTAAATATTTTGTAAAACCTTTTTTTTCACCCATATTTGTGCAAATAAAATATTTTTATTTCATTTCATTGATCATGTCATGATCTTCAGCAAAGTGTTGTGCAGCTCATGCTGCACTAAGGTTTTTGAGTTGGTACAACCAAGTAGCATAGCAACGCGGGCAGGGTACACCTAGTTAATTATAAAATAAGAGTAGGTAAATTTTGCTATGATAAATTTAAAGAAAAGGTGTTTTAAAAAGTAAGATACCAAAAAATTATATACAGGAAAAGAAACATACATCATGCTCCTTTTCGTCCAAAACAATGATAAGATCGCCAGGCTCCATGTCAGGTTCTTGGTCCCCCTCCCCACTGAACACAATCTTCTGTCCGTCGCTCATACCCTTGTCTATATGCACTTCGATGATTTTGCGGTCTCGCACAGTTTTGCGGCCCTAAAATAAAGAATATTTTATGTTTTTTAAGTTGCTGAATTATGCTGTATTAAATTACATAGCCAATATGTAGTTTTGTTACTGTTATGACCTTAACTTTGTTAATTGTAAAACTCGACAGAATATTTGACATAGTGAAGACAACATTATTATTAAAGTACTTTAATAATGTGGCTGTATCATTCAATCATGATGATAATCACCAGTAGTCACCTTACATACTTAACAAATATCATCCTTAGTAAAACCACAAATTACGTATCGGCGGCGGCGCGCCGAGACAGATGGTCCACTCGGAACTAAAGCGAAATATTGTTACGCACACATTGACTTTGCGTTTACAGGCCGTCTCGGGCAATCTGGGACAGAACTATAGTCGAACTGTCGCTCGCGAGTGTTTAAAATTTGACGAGCTAAAAAATGGATAAGCGTTTTTATTACTGTTGCAGTGTATTCAGATGTTTTAAAACAACACAATTTTTTAAAAATAAGTACATAAATTGTAATATTTAATATTTTCCCATAGATTATTAAAAAATATATCTGAAAATGCAAATTTTTTATTAACACTTTAATATGCAATAATAATTGCGCTTTCAAGCAATGTAAAAATCGAAGAACATATTTTTTTGTCACTAATTTGTAAAAATTATTATTATTATCAAATATTACTTGTTTTCTATTTCATAAGTATGTTTCAAAAACAACAAAAATAGGTTCATTTTTAGTATTCCGTACCTCAAAAGGAAAAAGGAACCCTTTTAGGATCACTTCGTTTATTTACCGATTTCTCTTTCTCTCTCTTTTTAACCGAACTTGGCGCCTTTCTGCATTTTGGTTTTGTTCGAACTTAGTGCACTTGTTTACATTTTCTTTTTTTATTTTATCTGAGTTTACATTATTATGTTTTTGGCGGGATCACTACGTAAAATGGCGGCAAACCAACATAACATAGTTAAAGTCGTCGTCGTGTGAGATGTTTTGTATACATGATGAATGATTATAAGATGATGGTCTACCCATTTAGGTATACACGTATAAGATGAATGTGTAAACGAATCGATGTATCGCTGTCAATATAAAGCACCTAAACTAGACTGTTTCAAAATTAAGAAATTTATAGTACAGTAGCAACCCTAGGGAGTCAACCCAGTTTAGGTAGTTAATTTCGAAAACGGCGGGAGTGGACTTTCTGGATATTTTTTATTTTGTGGTAAAACCACAAATTACGTATCGGCGGCGGCGCGCCGGTAAAACACTCAGGGTTTCAGCTACTTTTAAAACAATCAAGTGATCTCATAGACTAAATGAGTGAGATATGACACCACACGGCAATCATTACTGCATTACTTCATTGACTCACCTGGCAAACCTTACAGCGATCCTTAGGATCAATGATTTCACGCTGACCCCTGCATTCCGAGCACACAATTTGGATCTGTTGGATCACACCAGGCCCTAAATGCTGCACCTGAATCTGCATACCTGTACCACGACAGGTAGGGCATGTTTGAACAGCACCCTGAAAATAGTTTACCATATAAATATTGGCATTAAAATCTAGTAATCTGTTGTAATTGCAATACATCCAATGTTATATTAAATTAGAGGAGAAACAGGTTTTGCAATACTTCAGAGAGGACTAATATATTATAATGGAAGTCTTGCCATTACAGATTGTAATCTGAGACTACACCTGATATTACTTAGGTTTATAAATTTATTGTATTCTTTGTTATGCTACTGCATGCTTCTATATTATGTCATCAATCTAAAACTTACCTTTTTACCACCACGTCCTTCACATTTCTCACAAATAACATTTTTCTGTAAGGCAAGCTTGCGCACTGCACCTCTATACAGTTCTTCAAGAGTTACAGACAACTGATGTATGACATCCTTTCCTTTACGCTCACGACCACGCCGCCGACCACCGCTGAAGCCACCTCCAAAGAACATGTCAAACAAGTCCATGGGAGATGAGAAGCCAGCACCACCACCGCCACCTTCCTTTAAGGCCTGCTCTCCACCTGTTTATAAAATACATATGTTTTAACACCAATACTTACCAAAAACTGACAGTTCAATCCCTACTTAATATAATAAATTCGAAAGTAAAGTAACTCTATCCGTCTGCTACGTTTTCTCGCTTAAAACACTGAACCAAGTTTAATGAAATTTGGAACACAGATAGAGTGGACCTTGGGAAAGGACATAGAATGGTTTTTATCCTACGGGAACCTATAAAATGGGTCCACGAGGGCGAAGCCGCTGGCGGAAGGCTAGTTACATATAAAATAAATGTCTTGATGTACAAGTGTAAACATGTAATTCTCACTATAATATTTGGCTTAAAATTTTATTCTATACTTATTAAATTAAATCATTAAAATCACTAAAACATACTTCGCAAATTCGTTTGAGGTAGAGCAGTTTGGTCAGAAAGAGAATTTGTAAAGAAAAAGTTTGTAAAACAAGTAACCTAAGCAGATAAAATTTAATTACAAGATTTTGTAAACATATTCACAAAAAAAAATTGAAATAATTTATTTTATTGCAAACTCATTACATATTGTAATTATTCCACACTTCCTGTTAATGTTGATGCTTTACCCTGAATAATAAATAGAATACTGGACTATGACTTAGTTTGTAGACAAGTTTTTATTTTATTTTAATAGAGGAGTAGCAGACCGGCGTGCAGGCTACTTAGTGTTAAGTGATTGTTGCAGCTCATGGATTATTAAACAAAACCTCAAGCAAACCCAAATCTTTGTTTGAGACAGTTTGCAGATGCTGATGAATGCGTCAAGTAAGTCTTGGTCTGGCAGGTGCGTGTTGTCAACCTTTCCACCAAAAATTTGAAGCTGCAAGTTTATTTATTTATTTATGTGAAACTTACCTCACCGACCTTAAATTAAGAGTCACAAAGGGTTAAACTTAACAACTTAAAAGGGTTAAACTTTGCCCATTCTTCTTATACCTCAAGCTTAATGATATCTTATTCTTATATTTCTTCTTATTCTTCTTCAAGTTCTATGATATCCAATAAAAAAATTAACTTATTTATATGAACCCAGATCAAAACCCTTACCTTGGTCATAGATCCGCCTCTTTTCAGCATTAGACAGTACTTCATATGCCTGTGATATTTGTTTGAATCTCTCTCCTTCATTGGGATTCTTGTCTGGGTGGTATTTGAGAGCTAGTTTTCGATATGCTTTTTTCAACTCATCTGACGTGCAGTTGGGTTTCACACCCAAAATGTCATAAAAAGTTGTCTCTTTCACCATTTTTCAGCTACAATAAAAAAAACTTTATCTTAAATATTTATTGCAATAATTGTTTCACAATGTTTTGATTTAACACTGATTTTTATGACTAACCACCATATTTTTACTTAAACTAAGTGATAACTCAATAATTAGACAGAACTTCCAAGGATTTATTTTGAAAAAAAAAATATATTTCAGCTTAACAATAATTGATTGATGTTTTTTTTATAACTGCATAATATGTATTATTTGAATTTAATTTTTTAAATATAAGCCTCTATGGTATGAAAAAAATTGGCTAAGTACATAATTGCTTAAGAATTAGACTTGTCAATAAATATGGTGGTAATACTGACTTGCAGAATTTTCAGAGTAGAAAATGAACAGGGCTATACCTATATGTTGTTAACTGTAAGTACAAATTAAGTTACTTGTACTGTACACATGAAGTCTTATGCTGGACTCAGATAATTATATTAATTAAGTGTTGACTCTGAGAGTCTGAGCTCTCAAGGAATTGGTTGACATCACCTAAATTAAACTACAGAATTGTGCAGTTCTGATATACATACATATAATAACTTATATTTATATTTATTTATGAAATATGGATTGGATGTATTAGGTATAGATATATGATATCGCTTATATTATTTATAAGTATTGCATATTAATTCACTATTTCTATAGTATGCACCTACCACAAGCTCTACACATCACCCAGGGTTGATAGAGCTGGAGAGGGCTGGTAGAGAATGCCATGAGGTTAATTAAATAAATAAAAAAATAAATAATCAAGCTATAATACAGTGTATAGGTATTCCAGCCCCTGGGTAATTCAGTGCCCCTTCTTGTCAGAAATGCTTATGAACTTAAATTTGTTAAAAATTCCCAGACTATAGTAACATTAGTATCTGATATCTGTATAATCTGAGAAATTCATAATGCAACATCTTCTTAGATAACCACAGAAACACTTAACAACTTTCAAATTAAATGAAGTCATATTTGCTGTTGAGGAATTTTTTTTTCAACCTTTTTTTATGTCCCATGATAAGTAAGTGGGATTAAGGCCATAGCCCACCAATCAAAAGTTTCTCTCTGGCATGCACAATGATGCATGACATTGTAATTAAATATTTCACATGACCATGAAGCAACAATAAATACACACTATTACGCACAATACTAATTTCTTTGTTACAGGATTTGAGCCCGCTACCTCCGCTTCAGAGACTATGGTTTTACAACTTGGCCACTGCTGTTTGAGGATTGACAATACTAAATAAAATGTTATCATCAGTGTTCCTACAAAAAATGCTCCCCATAAACATAGGACTGTAAACATACTTATTCTTGTGTGTTGCTTGAGACTGCATCATAACCAAGATACAAAATAATTGGTTCTCAGAAGCACTTTCAAAACATACTAGTTCTAGCATCTCTTTGTCTTTGCCTCATAGCTTTGGCTTTAAGCCAAATTTTATAGAGAAAATTTAGACACACATCTAACTTATCTATACTATATATAGGTAAATAAAATGTCTGTAGTATTAAAATATCTACTTTTTACTACATGCATATGAATGTGTATACAGTACATACATATACCAAAATAACAATTTTTAAAATTTTTGTCTGTCTGTTTATTCCTGCTAATCTTCATGATACTTCACATAATAACTTGTTTGTAATTTAATTCCTTCATAAGCACATGAGCAGCGATGGCAGAGTGGTAAATAACCACGGTCTTCGACATGACCGACCCCAGGTTCAAATACTCTGTGCGCACCTCTGACAAAGAAATTTGTAATGTGCGCATTTGTCGCTGCTCCACGGTGACGGAAAATATCGTGATATTTAATTAATTACGATGTTCTCCATCGTCGTGCATGCCGGAGAGAAATTCATAATTTCTCGAAAGCATGACGTCCACCAATCGGCACTTGGCCAGCGTGGTGGACTATGGCCAAAATCCCTTTAACTTATGAGAGGAGACCTGTGCCCAGTAGTGGGACATAAAAAAAAGGTTGAAAAAATAATAAGCACATAAGATTCCTGACAAATTTATAAATTAAATGCTACCAACTCTTAAATTAGTACTAGTAATTACTAAAACACTCTTCTTCTAAGTATATTAAATTATTCACCATACTTTTTTTAAATTATTGTGGAGACACCACACCACATGTGTGCTTTAGTAGGACATTAGCTTTGTTTCATGTGTGCTTAGAGAAGTTAGGTGTTAAATCACACTCCTTATTAAATGTTACCTTTAATTTAAGAATATCATCAATCACAACTCGGTAATTTTAACTGACCCAAATATTTTATCAGTTGAACTAAAGCTTGTCCACCTCAAATTAGGGCCAAATCGTAAAGAACACTTTTAGGTTAGAATTATATTGATTAGCACTGACTGATATGGCTTCCGTATCAATAGCAACAGCTGATATAGTGATTTTTTGAGCAACACAGTATCAGTAGATATGTAACAGTCCAAATTATAGTGAAAGGCGAAATAGCCGAGACATCGATTATTAATAAGATGTGCATTTAGTTAACTGTATTAAAATCTAAAAATAATTCAACTACGGAGTAATTTCAGTTGCGATAGCATTTACGTATGTAATATGTAATATAAAAAAACCTCATTGAAATCTATTATATCACGTCAATGTTTTCCTGCACTGCACAGCAACAGAAATAGGTAGGTAGGAATAGCAGTCACTACGTACCTAATATTCTTCCTGCAGATAAAGCGTACCAAATTATAACGAATAGCTAATTTTTATAATCCTTGAAAATTCCGTCTCTTTGAGTGTATTGTATAATATATGAAAGAAATGAAAAAAAGGTAAATTATTCAAGAAAAATGGAAAACCTCCAATGGGAAAAAAATATGAGAATGTAGCTGGCATGGTGGATGATGAAAATTCATGCTCTAACTTACGAATTTAACACGAAAAGGTTGCTAAATAGTAAATATTTTTTATTAATAAAGCTTACCTTGAAAAGAAACACTAACAAATCCACAACAGCAATCTCTCAAGTAAAATTTCCAGAAACACCGATTCTGCGATTTATTAAACGTGAACAAAAGACACAGCTCGATACTGGAGAACCAAGCAAGAACACGAGAAATGACGAGAATCGGTACTAATGCCGACCGACGAAACGAATGACGTTATTAAAATGAAACAAAACGTTTTATGTCGGTACGAGGGAAAGAGACAAAATTCACTTTTGAATACTGTCTGGCCAGAACGCGTATTTTCGAGAAAATTCCGTAGTGTAGTTACATTTCGTTAAATTGATGTTAAAAGTTTATGTTACGTTAAAAATCTAACCACATATTTTTTTATTTCTGGTGTAATTATAGATTTTGAAGAAAGAAATTGAATTCAAATGTCATTGCGTAATAAAGATTTCAACATTTAGGTAGGTGCACAATTTTATTTTATCGAGGAAAAAAAACGAGACTTTACGAGACAAAACACATTTTAATAATGCTAGGCTTAATTTTACGAACGATGATTTTTATGATGTCTTACGTTTTACTTAATTTATCCATTATTAAGTTATTATTACTTGTAACAGTTGTAACTGGTAAAAAAGTGATGAAAAAATATACTTGACTCCGTCATAAGAATAAATAATACTACGGCAGTATGCACAGAGAATGCGTTATGCGATGCACTTATAGAAAAATAATTCCGACAATCAATAACTATCATAGTTTTTTGGCGGGTACTCTAAAAAGACCTTAGAGAGCATCAAAGTTACTGACTCGCCCTTCAGGAGAGACAGCATAGCGCCTCGCTTCGATACATAATTTTTGTGCCAAATCTGGTGCGGGGAAAGAACGCACACATTTTAATTTTGTCACACATTCACAAATATTCTTTCATCGTTACAGACGCATACATTTCTAAATATGTCATTTTCAATTAACAACGTCATTTTCTATTTCTATGCGCCGTCAACACTGACACTGACACACTAGTTGTATAACTAGAAGGCACATTGTACATGGATGGACGTTGGGACGAGGGGTTCGCCCGTAGGCCACTGTTCTGACGGGTGTCATACCTGTCATACCTTGATGCTTTAAGAAAAAGACATGTACCTAGTAGTGCTTTTGCTTTATTTTCATTTTCTTGGTGTATTTTTGAGTTGGTTCAGGTTCAGTAGCCATCACTTTGCTTAACCATCTTACTGACTAGCTTACGTGACTAGACTGACCTAATACTTCCGCGTATGTTATAAGTCTATGAGTGGACTGACTGATTACTGCATAGCTTAGAACATCAAGGTGCAACTGACGGGTGAATCAGTACCTTTGATGCTTTAAGGCCCAAAGTAATTTGAAATACCCGCTTACTTACCTGGTCTATAGATTTACCGATTCAACAGATTTTTTCTATGTCTACTAAATGATGCAAAAATTATATTACTTGACGCTGGCAATATGCACCGAGTTTGCGATGGCATCATCGAAAAAAAAAAGATTATCAACCTGACAGCATCTGACAGTGACAAATATAGTGACAATTGACAATCAGCTTGCTGTTTTTTTTTGTTTCATTTTGGTTCTGTCATCCATGACCATATTCTGTCACAATGTTATCATTTTGGTTCGGCGCTCTGCTTACTTTGGTTTTATAATCGGTGATAGTGATAACGTCAGTCTGCCTGCAACTTGCAGCCCAGAGGGTTTGCGCCTGGTTCTTCTATTATTTTCGACGCCGTTCGCAGACTTAATTCAGATACGGTAGTGTACGCTAGCAGTAATACCGTAGAAGTCTCATTTGAATCCATTCGTGATCATGGCAGAGAATCAATTAAAAAATAGGGTCTGCATCGTTGGCTCCGGTAACTGGTAAGATTTTTCCACACTAGTTTTATTAGATCAGTTTGTTTACCGTGACCTTACCTTCAGTATTCGATGACATAACTTGTAGGTGCTACCTGAAGAATTCGCATAGTTTTCCTATGATTTGACCTTGTAAAAAATTTCGTGTTTTATAAAATGTGAAGTTTGGTTTAAAAGGGCAATCTTTTGCTCAAGCTACCGTAAAAAAATGTAAACATTAATTAAGTCTTACTTGACCACAGGGGTTCAGCAATAGCAAAAATAGTGGGAAAGAATGCTGCGCGACTTCCTAATTTCGAGGACAGAGTTACTATGTGGGTTTTTGAAGAAATGATTGATGGAAAGAAATTAACAGAAATTATTAATGAAACACATGAAAATGTTAAATATCTTCCGGGACACAAACTTCCACCTAATGTGGTAAGTACTGTTTTAATTTGTTTTAATGTATCTTGCCTCCGTTTGCTTTTGTTATCTGTTTATAATGTATTAAAATTAAAGTCTTATTCCAATGGCCCCCATAAACCATTTCTATATATAATATTGTAAATATAATAATAAATAATTAAATCACAATTTATTATGATGTTTCACATTAAATACATACAAAATAAAACTTTCTATTGCAATTTACTTGTGCTGACTTAGCACTAATTAAACTTCATGACCCATACAATTTTTGCTTTTAAATACTGTTGGCACTACAGCACGTGCCAGACATGTGTAAATCTATTTTAAACCTACTTCCTTACTCTGAGCTCTGTCAGTGCCAATATCACTCATTGCTTTGGCTTCTTATGTAAGTGGTCATTGTCCATGACTGCATTCATTCATGTTTTCTTAAATCCAAGTGATAGATGAGGTCATGAATATTTGTATTTTTTACTTAAATATTCTAATTTTAATTCAGTACCTAAGCATCATAAACTGGAGTAAAAATAATAATCTTTATTGACTAAATAAGAATCTAAGTACTTAATTAGTCAATAAAGATTAGGTTATTGAATAAAAATACATAATAAAGCTTACCCTTATTAACTCTAGGCACAATAAAATGAAAAAATAAACATGAACACTCTAGGTACGCTTCATGAACTACTCAGACTACCACAGGGGTCTTACTGAAAATCAGCTTAGCAGAAAGATACCTTTTCGCAGTACTGCAGCACAGTTTAACCATACATTAACAATAAAGTTGTTACCAACCTAATGCATGTAATTGAATTGAACTTTTCTATGTATGTGTTCTGTGGTGGAGACTTAGTCGCCAATAAAGTTTCTTTCCGTCCGTTAAGATTATTCTTATCGGATCTTAAAACAAAATATTTTTAGTTAATTTTAATTAATAATATTGTGTGCCAGAATATGGTAGACTGTTTAAAACTCCAATCATAATTTTAAACATCTTATTCTATGTATGTAAACAGTCAACAATAAAGTATTTTCATTTCATTTTCATTTCATTTCTTTCTTTCTAATACAATTGCATGTTTATTGCACAATTATTTAAACTACATATCATATTATTCCATTTCTGATATTCACACAAATGCATTTTTTCAGAAAAAAAAAATATGTTAGTGATTAGCCTATAGTTTAGGACTACATTGTCATACTAAAGGTCTATATTAAATCCAGCTTGTTTAAAAAAACATCATTATAATGCTCCATTAAAATGTCTTCATAATAGAATGATGAATAGGGATTTTTATAATTTATTAATTAGTCTGCTCACAATTAGTAAATAAGAATGTCATATAGAAGAATAATAATAACAAAATTAAATGTAAAATTTGAGAAACAATATTACATGTGTCTACTTATAATTGTTAATAATTTATCACATAATACAATACTATGCTAGTAACAGTGTTAGAAAATATCAGATATTTATTATAAATATCAAATATAGAATATTTATGATATATATCCATTTTGTATAAAATCCATATAATTATTTTATTATATTATATTTGTATATATGTTACATAAACATAATCCATTTAAAAAAAAAGTTAATATAAAAAACTAAATAACCAGACTGCGTTTCTGTGTAATTTGGAAATGTGAAAACCGTAAACAAGAATGTCATACCTGATTACACTTTACTTAAAAATCAACTAATAGGGGAAAGTAAATTAGTCCCTGTAGCTTCCGAATTAAGAATAGAGCGACGGTATCCCCTACCTGATCGTAAGAGACCACTTAAAGGGGGTCCGGGTCCGGGGTTGCGGACTGTGAGAGTGGGTGCTTGACCCATCCAGCTAGCAGCCTTTGAGGGTCGGCGGTGTGTGCGTGGCCGCATGAACATCTGAAAGTGCAGAAGAGCACATCTGCTCTCCCGAAGATGGGCCCGTTCTGGGGCGCCGCGCGTGGAGGGCACCGGTGCGTTCTAATGGAGATCCCGGAGTACTCCCAAGCGCAGAGGAAGGCCACAGAGGGGGTTTTAGTGCGGTCAAATCCCACATAACCCGGTATCCTTTCCCAAGGTTCTGGGTACCTTTTGACGGTGTCCCCTCGATACCAAAAAAAGGGGTAGGTAAATTATAGAACAGGAGCTCATTGTATATTTAACTTGAAGCAAACTTAAACTTAAAATTGAAGCAGTCTGGACCCATATCTTCAAATCACACATAAAAGAGCACTACTGGTAGTCTTACTTCGCAGCACCTTTCTCTCTTCTCAACATATTTATAAAAAGAGCAATTAAAGGTAATGACTGGAAAATAACATTCAATAAGCGAATATTAAATGTGCAGTCCAAAAATATTATTCATTTCATTTTGTTTATCAGTGATCAAATTAGTATAAGCTATCAGTATAGTTATGATATGCTTGTTTATGCAAAGAACATGTCACAGTTTTGCTGTTCAGCTGAGATTCCAATTAGACAGTTGATTTTAGTTGTTTTTTTTAGTCTATTTCTATATTTTAAGAGATTTGCTTTTTGATTGACATCTTACCTTCGATTTTTAATTACGAGATTTAATTAAGGCATTTTGATTAATACCAAGGTCGCGGTGCCAGATCTGGTGGAGGCAGCAAAGGATGCTGACCTGCTTATTTTCGTGGTGCCTCATCAGTTTGTCCGTACCATATGTTCCACACTCCTGGGTAAAATTAAACCAACTGCAGCGGGCCTATCGCTTATCAAGGTAATATTAATGTGTTAACTACACAACATACAAAAGAATATTATTATACTAATGATATGAACGCTATTGATAATTCTGTGGTTACTGAGAAAGTAAATTTAGTTATCTTTATTTGTTCAGATGTACTTATTAATTTGATATTAATTTGTACTTAAGCCTATTCAATTGATTCAAAAAAATTTTCGAAACATGACAGATAGGTACTCGTATTTGCCTACAGTTTATCAGATCAAGTACCTATTTAACATATCTGTCACATCCTTTTCTATTGAGATGATTATAACTTAAATACCTAACTGTACCAACTGCAGTTAATTTAGTGGGCCGCTTAAAACCCTGATCGTCTTAAAATTTGCTCGATTAATTCTTAAACTATTATGATAAAAGTAAACGACCTTAGTGCGTTGCATTTACCGACAGCTAACTGGCGTTACCACTTCGAATCAGCGCGGCAATTGTTCAATAAAGACCGCAGCGATTAATATGTTTACACATCAAGGTCGCTCAGAATAACCATTAGCGATCGTTATACAGAGCAAATTATATAACTTTTTATAAATTGTATAATACCAATTTGCATGCACTTGGCAGGGTTTCGACATCGCAGAAGCTGGTGGCATTGACTTGATCTCGCATATCATCACGAGATGCCTGAAGATTCCGTGTGCAGTTCTCATGGGTGCCAACATTGCTTCCGAGGTAACGCCTAAATTGTTACGTTAATTATAAATAAATAAATATCTTTGGACAATTCACACAACACCGTCTGATTCCAAACTAAGCAGAGCTTGTACTATATTAATCAGAAAGCTGATAAACATACTTATATAATTCTAAATACATAGTTAAATAGATAACACCCAGACACAGAACAAATAGTCATGTTCATCACACAAATATTTGTCGTGGGTGGGAATGGAACCCAAAGCGTCACCCTTCGCAGTCGGCTCATCACCCACTACGCCACGGAGGCTGTCAACACTAAACAATCAGACGCGATCATTTATGTAACAATTTGCGAAAGTTGTTTGGTCGCTACAAATCCTGTTTATAAAAGAATTAGGACATTATGTAAATTGTGATAAGTTATCTCAATCATAAACTGTGTGAACTGTGGTTACATTAGGTTTTTGGTAGTTTTGCTGCTATAATTGACCTAGTGGATAGCTTCATGCTTCTACGAAAAACAAATTTTAATAAACAATTATTTTTAAAATATTCTGTACGTTTATTCGGAATAATATACAAAATAGAATTGATTTGAAAAGCAGTTTAACAGGCAAATATCTAGTTTTATTTATTAAAAAAAATCTAGCTCTGTGCCAATACATTATAACTTGAGATGTTCTTATTTTATGACTCACTTAGGTAAATACTCCTATGATGGTTCAATAATTTAGCGGACAAAATCATGGTTAGAGCAGCATAACACGTATATTTAAGAAATGAATCAATAGTATCTACTTCATATAGTTTAACCCTAATGTTAGTACATATTTTAAAATACAAATGGGGCTGCAATACGTCCAATAACTTAATTTTACCGGCTACGGGCTACCTTGGATGCTACTATGAAGTAGTGCACACTATATACATAAATTATTACAATTCAAGGTCACGCTACTAGCTCTATGCACCTTACTAATAAAAATGAAAGCTTGGCGTAGCCTGGTACTTGTATTGTAACTTACGAGTAATGACCAACGCCGTAAGTATTTATATATGTATTTACGTAGGTAGCAGAAGAGAAGTTCTGCGAGACGACGATCGGGTGCCGCGACGTGATGCTGGCGCCCATGATGCGCGACATCATTCAGACCGACTACTTCAGGGTCGTCGTGGTGGATGATGAGGACGCCGTCGAGGTCTGCGGGGCCCTCAAGGTATGTAAATGTCGCAGGCATCTGTTTAAATCAGCCAGTGAATTGAAAGGCTAGCCCGTTTATTAAAAGCCGTCGTTCAATAAAGTGCCAAAATGACAACTAGCCAAGTCGTTGTTGAATGTATCGTCCAACGAATTGGCTGAACATCACTAAGGCAGCACTAAGCAAGCAGGCGACTTTGTAGCGATAGGTTAGAATGAACATCAGTAGTAAAAAGGAAACTAATTATTTATGAATCAATTTATTTAATGAATCATACAACGTTTATTAAAAGTTTATTTGAATATAAATTAAATTTAAAACTTTTTGACTAAAACTGAAAACTTATAGCCGGTAGCGTAATATTAGGCACATCCATGTTATCACATTTTTTGTATAATCAATAATCACATTTTAAATTTAAGAAACTCAGAAACATTAACGGCTTTAGGAGCTTTCTGACGCCATATTTGTTTTGTAGACTACCAGCGCCGCAGGGAAAAAATTGAACTAAATTTGAATCTCCTGCCCGATTTTATGTCAGCCGTCTTCAAAAGGCTAGCTTACAATAAGCTGACTAGTTGAATGTTGAGTGATCCTAGTTCAATCAACTATAGGCCAAGGCATTTTATTGAATGCCGGCGTTTACTAACGGGTTAGCCTTTCTTTGAGTGCATGATTTAACATACGCGCTGCGACATAAACATAGAATTGCACAGTTGTCACTACGGACCTTTGTCCCTCATTAATACCTAACGTAACACCGTATATAGATCATCTGATTCAATTCGAGAAAATAATACGATAAACTGAAAAAATTAACTGCTATAGGACCAAGGTGCTACTAACATCTTAAATTCACACAATAATGAAACATATGGAATTAGAAAGGTACCTTCCTAGAGTGCCCTAATTTAGACATAAAATTGTCATATTACAATGCAATAATATACATAAATAGGTACTATGCAAGATTATATTTTATATGTAGTAAAATTAAACCTTCTATAGTGCAATAAAATAACACTATAGACTGTTTTGCCATCAAATGTTTTTTCTTACAATATTTCTCAATACTTACATACCTACTAATCAGAGCGTATTTATCGTGCAGACAGTTTGTGCCAACTTGTGTAAACTGAGTAACTAAACTTGTAATAACCTTCGATGTTTGCATAAATACATTCACGCCTTCCACCCAGATAACAAAATCACAGTGTTTAAATTTTCGTAAAAATCACCCACCCAACGCATGTTATACGATGTCGTGGTACGGGCCAAGAGTTCAACGACCTCGGCAGTGGCCGTCAATGAAAGACGAAAGGAACATCGAAAGGAAGAAAAAATACTTAGGTCATGAAGTTAATATGTACACTTACTTCAGAGTTCAAACTTACAATGTAGGTATATTACGACGACTTATAATGCTTCGTTGTTTCCATTCGTTTGTCCATAAAGAGCAAGCGTAGATACGCGAAACGGGCGTAGTCTGGTGTGTGATGGTGATCGATTGAGGTGCAGAAATTTCATGTGCGTTTCCATGTTTTTGGGGGCTTGTAAAGCCGCCGCGCGGTCCCAGGTGTTATCGATAGATAGTCGTTATTCTTGTCGAAGGTCTTATGGGCGGTTAAAAAACACCTAACGGTTTTGTGGCTAATGTTGGACGGTTATGTATGGCCTACAATACTTACAAATAAATTTCAGATCAAGTAATAGATATTTGATACTCAATACTTTATTGTATATTAATAGGTACCTATGTAGTTACAATTATTATAAGTTGCATTTTTTTTCAATCTTTTTTTTATGTCCCACTGCTGGGCACAGGTCTCCTTCTCACAAGTGAGAGGGGTTTAGGCCATAGTCCACCACGCTGGCCAAGTGCGGATTGGTGGACGTCATGCTTTCGAGAAATTATGAATTTCTCTCAGGCATGCACGGCGATGGAGAACATTGTAATTAATGAAATATCACGATATTCACCATCACCGTGGAGCAGCGATAAATTCGCACATTACAAATTTCTTTGTCAGAGGTGCGCGCCGAGGATTTGAACTCTGGATCGGTCGCGTAGAAGACCGCGGCTTTTACCACTCGGCCATCGCTGCTCAAGTTGCATACATAACAATAATCCTAAGAGAGTGTTGCAATTTTGTTGTTTTGTAGGTCAACCGATTCATTTTGTTCTTACATTAACTATTTTATTGGGTTGATATAATTATATTTATTTTAATTTATATTTTATTATTGACATTATGATTTTATTATTTACTACTAACTACTTGACTGGTACTCTATCGTAAGAATAAATAATGACTCTATGGCTAAAATGCTTCGATTAGACAAAAAAAATTGTCAACATCCCATCACCTAAATTGCCGACGCCGCACAGTGGTCTGAAAATCAAGCTTCATACTCATAGAAACTGATTGTCAGAAATCAATAATTAAAAAATGTTATTGTAATAAGTACACCTCCCTTTGTTAACTGTTATAGTATGAAGGTCGTGAGTAGCTCCATGTGTGAGAAAAAAAATATTGTATTTTTTTTTGTATGGGAAAAAAACTTCAAAGTGGATTTTAAAAAAACTGATCAGAACTGAGGGTCTGGTATTCACATGAGTTATTACACCTTACATGGCGATTAAGATGACATACAATTGTTATGCCTTTCGGTGCCGCTTTGCATGTAGCAAGCTTTTGAAAGTTTGAGTTTTTGGTAGATGATTATTCAAGTCTTCATTTTATATTATAAGGATACCTATAACTTTCAACATGAAAATAATTGAAATTCGTATAAACACAAGGAATAAATACGTACTTAGGATATATTTAAATAATATAATTGTTTAAAAAATAGGAAATAAAAGCACATATTCAATAAAAACTGTCAAAATTTCTTTATTTGATTATACTATTAAATATTATTTCAGTAAATTATATAATTAAATGTAGTAATACTCAGAGCTTTACATATATATTAATTATTCTCTATTACTAACTACTTATAAAAGACCAATTATCTATCAAAGAGTGTCTTCTTCGTCAGAGTCCAGCATAGGTGCATTAACATCAACGAATTCAATATTCTCCTTGTCTATATCTGCATCATCATCACCAATGAGAAGAGATTTCATGTCATCGGTAATAGGTGTGCGTTTTGATTTTATCAGCTGTGGCCTTATGCTGGACAGGTAGGGATCTGACGAAACAAGAAGACCATTGAAAATGTCTTCGTTTGTTGCTTTTCGACAAAATTTTCGAGAATGGTCTTCTCGGATTTTTTTAAAATCTTTGTTTCTGGCTTCCGATGCCTCTTCAGATAATTTCCCAATGGGCATCATGTTAAAATGTTTAATGACTTCAGCACCGTGCATTAAAATTTTATGGACACTAGATGGCATGTAATACCAGCTATATAGTTCCACATATTTTTCTGCGGTTTGGTGCGCAAAGTTTTTAAACGCATCAACATTAATGGGCTCTCCACAAGCCATCACGCGCAAAAGTGTCGCAAGTCAAACTAGGATCCAAGCCTGTAATAGCTGCAGTTCTGGCAGGATCACCAAAAAATTTTCTAGCTGTATTTCCATCGTTTGTGGTTCCGGAACCTGAAACAAAAAATATGAATCAACAAAACTTAATCCAAAACATTGCATGAAAACAGTTAATGATATTTGAAAATAATAGGGTCATATTCCTAACAACTACTTTCATAACTCACCTTGTTTAACGATGTCTACTAAGAGGCCCATTTCATCTCGGAACTTTTGCTGTATGGCTTGTTTTCTACTCTTCAATGACTCTTTGCTGTCTGCATCTCTGGCTTGCCATGTTTTGAAGTCGAGTCTATAGGAAATGTGGAGTAGACACTCCATACACCTAATCCAAGCATGAAGTGTAGATAAACCATACTGAAATATTTCTGTTGAAACATATTTTCTGGAAACAAATGATTTGATTAATAATAAAATAAACAACATTACGGTAAGTTTAAATTAATTTGTAGAATTATTAATACTTACTCTGAGATCTTCTCTAAATTATTCATTTCCGAAGGAGTAGCTTTACAGATGTC
This sequence comes from Pyrgus malvae, assembly GCA_911387765.1. Classification (NCBI taxonomy): domain Eukaryota; kingdom Metazoa; phylum Arthropoda; class Insecta; order Lepidoptera; family Hesperiidae; genus Pyrgus; species Pyrgus malvae. The sequence continues at coordinate 25,362,896 of OU426950.1, read as the reverse complement.
ACAAGTTTGCATTGAAGTATTTGATAGATGTGAAGTAATTTTACCATCTATCATAGTCATCAGCATTGAGTGCTTCACAGTATGACTTCCTATAATAGACGGCTCTAGTGCTGCAATCTCAGCTTCAATCATAGCTTGTTCTTCCTTTATATTCAATTTGTTTTCACTTGCAAATTTGAAGTAAAGCGGTCTGCAGAACATTGTGGAAGATGGCTTTGGATTCTCCCATAACTTTTCTTCGCCACAAAGTGTCAAAGGCACAAAGGAGCACATAAAATTACTGTAATCATCTTCACCCCCCATAGTTTGCTTGTATAAACTTTGCCCTGAAGCACCATCAAAGCCCCACTTGCATGTAAGTGTTAATACTTTTCTGTCCAGACATGATTCCAAACGTAGGAATTTCCCAAGTCTAGCGACAGTTTTGTCCAAAATCGCTTGAAGCTTAACTTTTACCCCTCTTTCAGTGATATCTATAGTATTTTTTGGTGGGTAGCAGTCCTTCTTCGCCTCTAATATAGCAGTATATGAAGGATATAGGGGTATTCCCTCATCTTTTGCGCAAACTCTTAATGTTGTATACTGCCATTTTGAAAGTTTCAACGAAATCAGTATACCTAATGCTTTATCAGCGGAATATATGGGCTGAGCTTTCTTGGGCTTCAACAGTTGCTTTATCTTAGTAGCTTCCTCAGGATGTTCTGTGACTAATTTAATTATATCTGCTACGTTTTTGTTACCAGCACTTAAACCAGTTGCAAAAGCAAGGCTTTCATTGGTATGTGCTAGTAGTTCTTCCACTCTTCTTCTCTTCTGTAGCGGGCTTAGCTCAGAGAACACTTTTCTTGGACTCACCTCTGTTGATGTTCCAACACTGCAAGTCTCTGCATTCAACCCTAATGATGTTGATGCGCCCTCATTTACACTGCAGTCAAAACTAGAACATGGTTGCTGCTCTTCTAACACCAAAGAAGGTGTGATTTTTTCTTTTATGAACTCAGGCCATTTTATGTCTTCTTGCAGCCATATCTCATACTTTTTTATGAATGTTTTTCTCGTGCGATTACACGAGATCCATTTGTTTTTCAACGAACACACAAAAGTCTGACAGAATTGTTTAAATTCTTTATTTTCATTTTCTGACAATGTAACGTTTTTCACCAAAACTTCAAATAATTCGCTGGGTTTTGAAAAACAGCTATTGTTCGCCACAAACATAAACATATCCAAATTGGTACCGAAGCTTTCCATTATAACACGAAAACAAATCGAACTAAATAAGTATAGTAAGCGCGAACAAGTGCAAAGAGCTACTAAATTAAGTTAGCATATACGTCCTATTTATATTATAACTACCCTCATTTACGCTTGCTGTCGTTAATATGCTCATCTTATCAAAACTTAATTAAAATTCAACAGCAATGAAGGTAATTACTTAATGAGTTACTTTATCAAAGAAATTTTGTAGTATAATGTAAAAAAATCTGCACCTTTTTATTGTATTCATAAAGAAGGTCATTAGCAAGTTGTTAACTAATGACAACATCAGTAATGTTATGATCATGTAGTTATATCAAGGGTATGATTCAACTACCAACAACTCAAACTTTCAAAAGCTTGCTACATGCAAAGCGGCACCGAAAGGCATAACAATTGTATGTCATCTTAATCGCCATGTAAGCTGTAATAACTCATGTGAATACCAGACCCTCAGTTCTGATTAGTTTTTTTAAAATCCACTTTGAAGTTTTTTTCCCATACAAAAAAAAATACAATATTTTTTTTCTCACACATGGAGCTACTCACGACCTTCATACTATAACAGTTAACAAAGGGAGGTGTACTTATTACAATAACATTTTTTAATTATTGATTTCTGACAATCAGTTTCTATGAGTATGAAGCTTGATTTTCAGACCACTGTGCGCCGCCGGATAAACACGGCAAAAATCCCGATTTGGGCGAAATATGGTTTTTTCCCCGGACATCTCGGGAAAAATATTTTTTTCAACAAAAATAAAAAACATCGTTATAATTTTTTTATTCCATTCGATCTTTGACTATTTTGCCGAGCCTTCTTGAATGCGGGTTATTGTGGATGAATTTTTAATTAAGATTTATTTCAATTTATCGCTTATCTATTAAAAAAATGAATTTCCCCGACAACAAAAGTAAGTCCAAAAACAGAAAAAAAAACAGAAACAGAAAAACAAAGATGAAACCCGGACACTTTTCAAAAACCCCTACCTGACGGCCTCCGGACTGATTCTGACCCCCGGATTCGAACTAGGACAAATCCGGGGAAATCTGGACGAATGGCAGCCCTATTCATACCTTAAAAAGGTTGCATAAACCACGCTTGGAAAGCGGGATAACTGCTTGCTCATTTTTATGCATGTTTCTATTTTTATTGCCTTTTAAATCAATAAATAAATAAAAATTGACAATTGACTATCTTCGTGACGTCATAAATCATGTCACGTTTTGACAGCTCATTAAAAGTATCTCTAAGGAGTGAAGGTTCTACACATGTTTATTTTCACAGAACATCGTAGCGGTGGGTGCAGGGTTCGTGGACGGGCTCGGGTTCGGTGACAACACGAAGGCGGCCGTCATCCGGCTGGGCCTCATGGAGATGATCAAGTTCGTCGACGTGTTCTACCCGGGCAGCAAGCTGAGCACATTCTTCGAGTCTTGCGGGGTCGCCGACCTCATCACCACGTGTTATGGTGAGTTTACGTTTACTGAGGTAATAGAGTTCCGTTCTTGTAATTCTTTTTGACGTGACATCTGATAAATCGATGAACGCCGGCTGCACGCACGAAAATGGTTGACTCATTGTATCGTTACGCTCACTGTAACATTATTCCTGTAACGTTACGTTGAGTCTTGAGCGTTCGTCTTGCGCCATTCGTTGACTGTTTATTGTTGTGTAAAGTGAAGTGAAAAGTTAATGTGGTTTTCATTGTTTTTTTTAAGACGTTGTCACGTTGAACTATCCGTAAACCGATTTTATAGACCACAAATTGTCCATAATTATGTAATAATACTAATAATATATTATAGTCTTCCGAATGTGAAAACCGGATTTCATATCGTGAAATTTCTGTTATACAAAATGTGATTTTTATTTGAATGGAATAGCAGACGTACATGCAGGCCACGTGGTCAAACACATCCTCAAGCAAGCATATTATAAGTCTTGTCGATGTCGAATGCAGTTGTGCTGCTACTCCGAAGGCTGAAAGGGCCTCGTGTAAGTCTGGCCGGCAACTGCACCTTTCCACTGGAACACAATAAAATTGATTCACAGCAGAAGTGGGTGCAGCGGTGGTACTTCTGCGGACGAAACATAAAAGTTCCAGCCTCCGGAGTAGCAGCGCAACTGCATACGACCTCAGACAAGACTTACCTATGCTTGCTTGAGGTTGTATGTAGATGTCCATGGGCTGCAGCGACCACTTAACACCACGTGGCCTGCATGCTCGTCTGCTACTCCATTCAAATAAAAAAAAAATGAGTGTGAAACGTTATTAGTCTTGTGCAGACAGCTTCAGCTACAAATTCTACCAAAGATATTGGAAATGAATTCTACTAATTAAGTATTTTTAGTAAACTAAATTATTTCGCGCGAGTCAGCTATGTGTCATTCAAATTGAATACTTTGATGCCATTACCTGATCGATCACTACTTTAACGAATGATACCTAAGTATACCTGTTACTATCGTTTATTTTATTTATTACTTTACATTTCAATATCAACACAGTATTTAGAGTAACCATGTGCTAATTTCTTGAACACCAATGAGTAGTTTTGAAACTATTTTCGTCCGAGTAAATATCGTAGTACCGTAGAACGCACCTTTACGTCTATTTGTTATTTAACGTGCATGTGATGGTAATTTATGTTTATGTACATAAATTTGTATAGTAACGAGTTATAGTCGTGTCATCACAACGGCGTTGGCTTGAGCGGCTTCCGCGACGAAGCCTATAAAATGCAACTTATTACTATCTATAGGTTTTCGGAGATCACTGATGTGATTGAAATGAGTGAAGATATTTTTAAATAATTTTCTAATTAATAAAATCACGAAAATCAGTTTTATTTGAATGATTTCAGGACAGACTTGAATTTTTTTTTGTGTTGATTACATTTTTATTCCAACCTACATTGACATAAATTGGTATTTATTTATGTTCGTATGTGGCAGCAATCCATGGCTATACCCGTGTGCCTATGAAATGGTGTGTGTGGAAGTTTTATATAGGACCAATATACATTTATTCTTAATCAACGGCATCTACAGCTACGGCTAACCTCAAGCAAGTTTACCCAGTTTAGTCCATTTACTTTTGTTTACTATTATTCATTCTATAATATACCTACCTACATATTCTACAAAAATATGGCTGCAATTTGTTATAAAAAGTGTTTTAAATTATTTCTCAAAAGAATACAAATACAGATAGATATACACTGACAGAGAAATAACAATTTAGCATTTGTAAACATTTAACACATACAGGGTACATGCCGGTACATGCACAATTTTTAATATCGTTTATCAGCTATCGTAACTTGAATAGCGTACAAAGTTGTATGTATAGAGAAATTGACTGGAAGCGACAAAGTGAGCGTACCAATCACTAATACTTAATTTTTTTTATAAACATAATTTTTTACCTTAGTATAGTACCTATGTTTTTTGGTTATATCATAAGATCATAACAGATGAATTTATATAAATTAAAACGATACACGTAGTATTTATGTGATATGTTTATGAAATACATATATAATAAATTGTTTAAATTTTATTTGTAAATGCTAATGCAAATGTAAATAAACACACTAATTATTCCATAATGTACATGCTTACAATCAAATTCAAAGTGTTTGCCATAGTTTAATGACATAAGTAAACGTTTTGGTCGATTTAGGGACCTGCCTACTGCATAATTTTCGCAGTAATGTAGGTATATCTACTGTATAACATCGCGAAATGTTGCTCGAAATACACGACAAATGTATGTTTTGCACATTCCTTATCAAAATTACGATATTACTATCGTTGGCATCAAATAACACGAGTATATGTATATAATCATTGGCTTATCGTTAGCTTTTCTCATTTCTGGTATGTTACTTTTAGAGTATTTAGATACAGTTTAATACAGTAGATATTCTAAATCTTTTGATCTTTAAATCAAAGTAGTTCTATATTACCGTGACATATAGAACACATTGCCTACAAAAACAGATAGTAGAATAAATATTTCCGTATAAAATATTTAAATATATTTTAAAAAATCATATCAAGATTACAATCGTCTCGTAATCAGTCAGTTGTCATTAAAATTGGTTTGATTATTAAAAATTATGTTTGGTACATTTTTCCAGAGAGTTGACAGTAATATTGTTCAAATTGTTGAAATCGTTTTATTCATTATTTTTCTCTTAAATCTCTTAAATCTTCAATTAAAAAGTAAAAATATTCAATTAGATATTGTTCTACTTTTATTAATACCGACCGAGCAATTTTTTTCATCCTGCTAATTTTATAGTTAGCGATGTGGGCAGGTGCAGTTAAGTGCCTACTGCTAGATTATGTTACACTTTATCATTTCAATATCTGACGAGTTATGGGAAAATTCCTACAAACACAGATAACTAAGCTGCATGTGGGCGGAAAGCTGTATAATGGATTAAGCTTTCATTTTTAGTCATATTATTAAAATACTGTAATTCAAAAGGAAAAAAGAACCCTAATAAAGATCACTTCAATCAATTTGACATTAATATCTGCTGAATGCTACTGGATTTCTTCATAGCTCCAATGAAGAACTCCGAACTATTTCTGATAATATAATAAAAAAAACTTAATAAAACTAAGTAAATAAACCCGTCACTTACTTATTTAGAATGTTGTTAAGTTATGCAATAACAAAACCATTAAAATATGAATTGAATGTGCCAATAATCGATAGTCACACAAATCATAAATCCTTATAGAATGGAAATATGAACGGTCGGGCCCAGACTTTTACCAAACAAACCTTCCCAAGAATACTCGTACTTACAATTTAAATAAGTTTGTATGTTCCGACTACTGATTTTACAATATACAATTCTTAACTCGGTGTTCTAGGTACAGTATAGATGCATAATATTACTTTTATCATCAATAGTGCAAAGGTTGCGTTGCGAGAATGTAAAACCTATTTCATACCCTATTATATTGGGTAGGTGTAGTGTTTGTAGTAAACTATAACTATTGAAATAGCTATAAACACTGTCTCGTGCTCATGGTGTGGCGGGGCGTGCAGCGTTAGTACCGTGCGAACCGGGGGTGAGAGCGGGCGTGCCGCCTGCGCACATCGAGTGACCGAGCCAGTGCGATCGAATGTAGATTCATTTGTACGCTACAAATGGCGACGAGTATAAATCCTACCAGTATATATATTTTTTTCCCTCCTGGACATTGAAATAATAAAAAGGGGAAGGAAACAAGGAAGTGGAAAAAATTGTAAGTAAACATAAAATACAGTCATTGGATTGTTGGTTTATAACTGGAAGAATCATAACGGGAGTAAGTCCATTAATTACATTATATTCAAAAATTTAACTAAAAAGCTTATTTATCTAAAACTAAAAGACAATTTCAATATCAATACATAATTGTCGTGACATAATTAACTTTCTTTTTGTTATACACTGTCATTATGTATTAAGTATAAAACCGGTGTACGTTACCCATAAAATATTAAGTTTAAAATGACGACTTGTTTACAATATTTATTTTTAAAGTGTTTGGATTTGAAAATTTACCAATTTGTTAAAAGAATTTCAGTGTATGGCTCACAAAAGAAACCCACATAGTTACTATTCAATACAATATACAGCTATTTTGTGGGATATTTGTACAGTACACAGTACAGCAGCAGTGAATATAGGTCGTAAATATATAATATATATTGTTTGATTCAATCAGTAAGACTAGACGAATACATTCTAACCTTTAACTGGTACGTAAGTCGATGTACCTTTGAGTGAATAAATGATGTAAATAATCTTTTAGAATCACTATAATTATTCATCATTATTCAATCACCAATCAATATGGTAATGCGTTATATATAAGCTTACAAATTACACATACCTAACTCATAAAGAAACAATATAATGTTATAACGATCTATATACAAATTAGATTGTGGTTTTTGGTTAAACGTGAATTCATAACATTCATAACATGTAGGTATAACAATATTAAAATATCGTTTACGATATTATATATAATTAATATTCGATATCACGGGTAAGAAACGGTATGGTGACTAGCTTTTGAACATTAAACACCTGCTAAAATAAATATTAGGGTGTACGAAATTACAAAATTTTAGTGATCAGCAATAAGAAATGGAGAATCATTCTTCATACTAATATTGCAGGCGCGAAAGATTGTGGGTATGGATGTTTGTTGCTCTTTCATGTAGGAGTACGACTGATTGGATTTAAGTGAAACTTTACAATAATATAGCTTATGCAACGGAATAAAATATAAGCTACAATTTATAAAGATGTTTTGTGAATTGCCCAAAGTATGACGATGGGTGACAGGAGGGTAGGAAAAGTCTACCATCTATTCTGGTGTGCACTGCAAAAGCCGCTGGAGTTGTACATGTGTGGTGTGTGATGGATGTGTTGTCTTGGATAGTCCTGCAAGGAAGCCCGCACAGTGTATCTCATGTGTAGGCCAATGTGGCCAAAGTGTGTAAGCCATTATAGCCAAAATAGTGAACCAACACTACAATAAAAAATTGATAATTTACTGACCTTTTCTAACGCGGGTGAAATCTCTAGTTAAATTATAATCAGAGAAACCCTTGAGGCAGGTTTTAAAATAACTACTCATACTATTATTGTATTCGTATTAAAGAATAAAGCTAAATCGTGAAATGCAATTAGAAATTTAATAGAATGAAAGATGTACAGAGTTCATACACATGTTCATATACAAAGCATACGCTTTAATAAATTAAACTTAACAAAAGTTTCATATCAGTTAAAGTTTCATATTACTATAAAGTTTTTATATTAACTATGATGAGTCTTTACAGGCACTAAATAGGCTATAATGCACCTACGTATACGTGAGTAGATTGGTGAAAGATAATATCTCTAATAGCTCGTACTGATTAGGTGCTAATCACAAGAAGCTATTAAGTAAAGGATAATAGCAGGGAACTGTATTGTCAGTTGATTAACTCTTTAAATTAGTGCAATGGTTATTGACAAATGTCTTCAAACTCATAATCTAATGTGGGTATAAAATTCTTCTGTCACAGTTTGTGTTTATTAAGTACTCCTCCGGAACGGTTTGACGGATTTTGGTGAGGTTTAATATGTAATATATACCTATATTCAGTAGGTATGAGAATATGTTTATAACAGATTTTTATACCCCTAAGTGTGAGGGTAGCCCGCCCCAGACATTTTGACGTGGTGCGGGGTCAGCTGGTAAATAAATAAATAAAAAACTGCACCTTTATTAAAATGATTTATTCATAACATAATATACCTAGCTGAAATTCTAAAAAGATATCTGTTAACAAATAATGAAAAATTTTGAATAGTTTATTGATTTTATTTGTATTAAATCAATCAAATTTTCGGAAATATGTATAAAATACAAAATTTGTCTAGAAACAAATGATTTGTATAATGTTACCCAAGGCAATAATAGTACAAAGTATTCTCAAACTAAATAAATGTATGAGATTCAAGGTAACAAAGGTAATACCTATTTATCAATAGCGCATTAGATAAAACACTCTCAAAATATTTAAAGCTTGTTCATAAAAAATAAAATAAAAATAGTACAAAGTATTCTCATAACTAAATAAATGTATGAGATTCAAGGTAACAAAGGCAATACCTATTTACATATCAATAGGGCATTAGATAAGGCACAGTCAAAATATTTAAATCTTGTTAGAAATTCTGGAATTTAAGCGAAAAACTAATATACGTTTTGGTTATGATGTTACGAGTTTGATACAGTATGCGAGTTAAGTGTTTACATTTGTTACTAGTTGGTTAAGCTAGGTAGCTTAACTCGTTAGGTACTCGCACACGGCAAAGTAACGACAGTCAATAAGCCGTTTATTCTTCGCGTGCAGTTTGGTATACGCCCGTACAGTGTCTTGTTGTTGAGAATTGTGGTTCGGAAATTGAATGGAAGGATTTGAAAACAACTCATTTTAGAATAGAATAGAATAGAAAAATGTTTCTTTCTTCTTAAAACTACAAAATGCATACAATAAAAATATAATATAGGGTCACAAACATAACAGTGGCATTGTTGTAGTCTATTTGAGAAAAAGGACTGCACTCAGCCTGCTTGCAGCCAAAGACTACAACACTGATTTTCAGTGTAGCCTGTTGGTATTCACGTAGTTCAAACAGCGAGGGAGCATTATGACTGTAAATAACTTAATTATACAGAATCAATTACAGTTTACTATATGCTTAAAGTAAATATCTAATAAGCCTAAATAAAAGATATTTATTATTTATTTGAAACAAACAAGGCAGTTTAGTATGGGGTACAGGGTTTTTTATTACTTTTAGTTTTGTAAACCACTATTGTAGTTTATTTTGGGTATTCAGTAAATAAAGTTTAAATCTTATTCCACTAAAGGTACAGTATACTAATGATTGATTTGGAACTTATATTCCAATGTAGCAGTGTCGGGATCATTGCCGGAGCCACCGGCAGGGGGGCAAACGGAGTATACCCGTAAAAATTAAATAATATGGGGTCGATTCTACAAAAGTAAAGATTATCTAAATGCTAATATGTAATATTGTGCGTGGTTTTCTTACACGTAGTATTGTGGTGAATATCTCTGTGCTGCCTATGGTTGTGTAAGTAGGCAAGTATTTAAAGAAACATCTGAGAAAGAACAAAGTGCGCATACAGTTGCGCGCATGGGTGATATGATACCGTTGTAATGTAGAGTGCGTTTGTTGTCCCCTTTTGCAAGGGTCCACTTAGCGGAATCCAAATCGCCAAGCGCAGTCGCTATGGCCCAGTTTATTTGCTGTAGTTGTAGAAGTATTTCTTCTTGTCGCTGGGCAGAGACCGTTTCGATTTCACTTGTGGAGCTGGGCTGCGTGCCTTGGTTGCGGCTGCCCATGGTTCTCTACAGTTTTCCCGAACTGTTTGATACGGTAGGCCCGTTCCGAACCTACTGCTTGCGTTGTGTGCACGTGTGGTTATGTAAGTCGTGAAGAAAAGCCGCGATCTTGTCACCGATGGTGGACTTGGTACCTGTTTACGCGTTTTGAGGTTTGCTGTGCGACGCTTGGTTGGCGGGATCTGGGTGTACAAAGTCGTAACAACACCATTGTTGTTTATAATAAAACACCCCCCCATTAAATTTGAAAACATTGCTTGGTACAAAGGTGCCCCCATTAAATTGGAAAACTTGGTACAAAGATACCTCCATTAAATTGGAAATTTGTGGTACAAAGGTACCTCCATTAAATTGGAAATTTGTGGTACAAAGGTACCTCCATTAAATTGGAAATTTGTGGTACAAGGGTACCTCCATTAAATTGGGAATTTGTGGTACAAAGGTACCTCCATTAAATTGGAAATATGTGGTACAAAGGTACCTCCATTAAATTGGAAATATGTGGTACAAAGGTACCTCCATTAAATTGGAAATATGTGGTACAAAGGTACCTCCATTAAATTGGAAATATGTGGTACAAAGGTACCTCCATTAAATTGGAAATATTTGGTACAAAGGTACCTCCATTAAATTGGAAATATGTGGTACAAAGGTACCTCCATTAAATTGGAAATATTTGGTACAAAGGTACCTCCATTAAATTGGAAATGCATGGTACAAAAGTACCCCTATTAAATTGGAAATATCCTGTACAAATTTACCCCATTAAGAATTAAGAAAAAAAGAAGAATTAAGAAAGTAAGATTACAGAAGACGTAAGGCGTGGGACTCGGATTTGAATGAAGAAGACAAAGGATTATGGAGGTAGAAGACGTAAGGCGTGGGACTCGGATTTGAATGAAAAAGACAAGGGATTATGGAGGTAGAAGATGTAAGACATGAGACTCGGATATGAATGAAGAAGACAAGGGGTATATATAAAGAATAGAAGGCTAATGGGAAGCTGTAAGTGAAGACTGAGTGAAACTGGAAATCTTGAAAACAATTTAATGAGATTTTGAACGGATCAAACAAATTTAATAATTATTCATTGGGAGTATGTTTACTTACAAAGCAAAAATAATAAAGTTTTTGATAAGAAAGGGATGTAGTGTTTGTAGTAAACTATAACTATTGAAATAGCTATAAACACTGTCTCGTGCTCATGGTGTGGCGGGGCGTGCAGCGTTAGTACCGTGCGAACCGGGGGTGAGAGCGGGCGTGCCGCCTGCGCACATCGAGTGACCGAGCCAGTGCGATCGAATGTAGATTCATTTGTACGCTACAGTAGGTATTACTTTATATGGATAATATAATTTAAAATGTAATGTAATGTAATATGATAGACTGATGATATTGATGTTAGAAGGATAGACTAATTATGCGGCGGATGGTGTTTAGGTACCAGTTTATTTAGATTATATTCATTACAGGCTAAACAAAGGTAGACATACCTACTTTGATGGAAGAAAGAACGTTATCCTAAAATTTAAAGCTTGTTAGGGCTCATTGCAATGAGGTTTCTTTGGCTCATTGTAACAAAATAAGTGGCTAGGTACTACTCGTTCGCTTCGAGTTAGCCGTCAATGACCGTAACAAAATGACGTGACAGGCACATCAATCAATTGGTAACGTCGACAAAAAAAGTGTATTTTTATTGCAATATTTTTTATGATTGGCAGATTGCATTCAGACCACCGACCCACAGTCTCTAGACGCCTCATTACAGGCAAATAATTCTGTGAAAACATCTGACTTATAGTTCCGATTAAAATTTCCGCTATTAATGTTCTTTTGGAACAAATTTAATTTATCGATAAGTGTATCACAAACTCAAAAATATCCTGTGTACGTATCATTATCTTTCACTGTGGCCTTGAATTAGCAAACAGCGTTGCATTGCAACCTAGCTTCGTCTTACAGATCGACCAACTTAATTAAAGTGCGTACGTGATAGCGTTGCTAACGATACTAATAGGGTCTGTCTAGGAGCGCGGTGCTTAAATTATAATTAAAAAATCAATTGCGCATTTGCAGACAAATATTTTTGCAGACAAACCCCATAGCTATTACTTTTTTCATTTGCATTAAATACCTAAGTATTAAGTATCTACTGTATACCAGCAATGTCAATGTGTCATCGCTTATCAGTGCAGAAAACATTGTACCCACATGTTACATAACACGAACGTGTTAACGCTAGGTAAGTCAATATACTATAGCGTTACTTTGTTTATGCCATGTTCAGATGATGCCATGGCGTTATTAACTTAATAATGTGGCTTGGGATTATGACATCGGATTAACGTGAGTGCTTGATGAACAATGCTTAATTCTCTACGAACAATCAATGTGACGTTGGTGTTATTTTCATTTAGAAGCTGACACTCTCCGTCTCAAACGCTCGCTGGAGCAGGATTTAAAGTTAATAGAGTAATCACTACACTAGCGACACCATAATATTAATCACCTCAGGATCAAATGCATTTTGAATTACTCATTGTATGACTTGCGTTGTGAACGTCCTGTTAACTCCTGTTTATTAAAATTAGCGAACCCGACACACGTTATCCTGAAAGTATTAGAAATAAGCAAGTTTAAAGTACTTAAAAACATAAATATACGCAAAAAAACTGCAATAAAAATTATAAGAAAATCAAGAATCGCATTGCAGTTTCATAGCCAGATCCAGTTAATTTTTAATAACCCTTTAGAAAATTCTTAAAGTACAACAAATCTGTAGAGGGAAGTCATTAAAGTTTCTTTATCGTCCTTTTAAATTTTATATTACTGTCAAATAAAACATTAAAGATTAAGTGACGCAAAATTATACTTGACGCTTGCAATATGCACAAAATTAGCGATACCACCCTCTTTGATACCACTGAAAAAAGACCAAGGTGCGATTTGAAAACAGAAAAAAGAAATGACATACACCTACCACGTTTCTTATTTTTGAATGAATGAAATCACGAACATCAAAATATGATTGACGGACCATTTATATGGAAAAATAAAACTGTTAAAATATTAATAAAATTGAGATTTATTAATAAAAATAATAATATAGATTTACTTTTTATCAGTATGTTTGCAATATATTATTAGTTACTGAAATAACTAATTAAAACCCCCTCGGTGGCCTGCCTCTGCGCTTGGGGAGGACTCCGGGATCTCCAGTGGAACGCACCGGTGTCCTCCACACGCGCCGCCCTGGAACGGGCCCATCTTTGAGAGGGCAGATGTACTCTCCTGCACCTTCCGATGCTTACGGCAGTATACGGCCACTCACACACCGCTGTCCTTCCCGGGGCTGCTGGCTGGTTGGATCGAGCTCCCACTTTCACCACCTGCAGCCCCGAAAGCCCCTTTTAATCGCCTCTTACGATCAGGCAGGGAATACCGTAGCTCTGTTCTTAATCCCGAAGCTACAGACTTTACCGTTAAGACCTACTACTTTGTATTCGCAAATATTTGGTAATATACAATCTTCCTATGTTGAATTGATATTCCAGGTGGTAGAAATAGGAGAGTGGCAGAAGCGTTCGTGAAGACTGGCCGCTCCATCAAGGAGCTAGAGGACGAAATGCTCAACGGACAGAAACTGCAAGGACCCATCACCGCCCAAGAGGTCAACCACATGCTAGCAAACAGAAATATGGAAAACAAGTAAGAATCTTCCTACCAATATGTTGGCTTGAAAGCCATCCTCTATAAGTGGTATAATTTATCTATTTAAGTATGTATTTAGAAGTATATAAGTATGTTTATCAGCTTTCTGATTACCATAGTACAAGCTCTGCTTAGTTTGGAATCAGATGGTGTTGTTTGTCCAAAGATTTAAAAAAAATAGGTAAATATCTATAGATAGTAGAAATTTAATTGTTCTAATGGGAAATACCACTACTGCTCCCATTTCTGACTTGAAGCAACAGGGAATATGCATGTTTTTTTTTATTATATCAATAGATCCTATTTGGCATAGAGATGAAGACTAAGTGTTCTCAAAGTACAATATCCATTGGACCACTACGAAAGACAGATATGTGAGCTAAAGTTAAACCTCAACCCATAGCGTAGAAAACGGCCCATACAAGCGACAGCGAAGTGATTTGCAATTTTAACCGTTAAAAATTGCGTTTAAGAATATACTTAGTTGTCATATATATTTTTTATAGTTAAGTTATAAGGATATTGAAAAAAAACACATAATTGGATAAAATAAAAAAGTAACTTAAATCACATTTCACATTTCCATATTTCCTAGAGTATTAAAAAAAACTTTTCCATTTTGTCATTATTATTTACAATTTCCAATTGAAATATACATATTTTACTTAAAAATAAAATTTATGCATATTCCCTATTCTATTGTATTTCGGTGATAAGGTGCATTCGAGGGCCAGACTCACATTAGGTGACCATCAGCCTCCAGAGTAACAGCGCAACTGCATGCGACCTCAGCCAAGATTTAGGGTTGTTTCAAGGTGTAAATGTCCATGGGCTGTAGCGACCACTTACCACCACGTGACCTGTATGCTCGACAGCTACTCCGTTTAGATAAAAATTACATTATTACAGGTTTCTCTTAGATATTATAAACGTTATTGTCATTCTTAGAAACGAGAATAATTATTTATGTCGAAGTCCATCACGATAAGGACTTTTAGTAAGTAAGTAGTAAGGCATTTAATTCTTGTAGATACGTTTGAGCATTCTGGCGTAATACTTCATTGGATTTAACCAGTCTTCTAAAAATATTTTAATAATATTATTAATATTATAAAATATTATTAATCATACAATAATAGGTATTTATCTTTAAAGCTATTCGGTTTTCGGAGTTTGTGGATGTAAATAATTACAAAAGTCTTGCAAGAGACATTGGACAAAAATATAGTAAAGAATAAATGTTAAGATAACCCTTTTTTACTTGTTACTTTTAACAATATTGGCTCCTGAACAGATACATTGGTATTCGATGCACTTGACACTTTTAAATGAAAAGAATTTCTTTAGATTACACCGCATTTGACCTTATTTTACATCATTCTTCAATGTCGCTGGGTTTTATATGAACGTTAAAATGTTCTTATTAACTTTTTTATCTTCAGATCAATATTATGACTTTAGTGATTAAAATCGTTTGAGCATACCCAATGCATTTTATATATGATTGAGGATATGGAGTCGTGCGAACAAAAAATAACATAAAATGCTCAAAACTAATTAATACTCAGGGGCTATGTATGATCTCTCTATTTTAATTAACTTGTAGTCGCCAATAAATTGTGTTGGGATCACGAAATGTATTCTACAATTCGTTGGTATTGAGATAACGTTCCGATATTGAGTTATAAATAGTTGAATTCTAGGCATTTAACGCTGTTAACCCCGATTACACGGCGAGATGTCACGATACAATTGTTTCAATGATTGCAACCGAAATAATCGGTCTTGGCTTGCATCCACGGTCAAGGAAAGGCCGATGGCAGTGATATTGAGTTGGTTGCTTTTCGCTTTTTCATATACCTACCTATAATTACAAACGCTATTGACATTAAGGTCATAATTTATTTTCAATTCAATACTAATTGTGCTCTATTCATATCTTTCCGCGCATATTGATTTAGCTTGATTTTTATTGTGTCTTGAGTATTTGTTATCTTAAATATAAAATTTCCATATACGTAATATCTAACATTATCTTTATATATATAATTCTTCTGTACGCGTGTTGACAGTGAACTCCTCCTAAACGGCTGGACCGATCTTAATGAATTTTTTTGTGTGTCTTCATGTGGATTCGATGGTTTAGATTCTCAATTCGGTTCATGGGATAATGTTTATTCAATTTTTATTTATTTATTTAGATTTCCGATATAAATTGTTCCTACCTGTCAAACGTTTGTATTTCGTGCCGTGTCGTTCTAAACTTTGACACAGTCAGAATAAAGGACAGTTCGTATGTCATTATTTGTTTTATATTTTTGTTTGGCAGTAACACCGAGTAACACGCTCTTTAAGATAATAAGAAAACAAATCCTCTTTCAATACTTTTAAGGCAGGACAACGTCTGCACCCGGGCGGAGCTGGGCTGAGCCACTAGTATTATATAATTTTTATTTGTGCCTGGTCAACTTCTTTTAAGTTGTTATCGAAAAATTTTCGTAACAAATCTTCGAAAATATAAAAGTTTGAATAATAATAATATCAGCTATTTGGTTTTAACAAAGTTAGGGTGGTTAGGTGTAATCCTTGTTTTACGTGCTTAATATTTGTCAGTTTATTTTTCCACTAGCTGTGCCATGCGGTTTCATCTGCGTTAGAAATAATAATAATAGTTAGAAATAATAACAGTTAGAAATAATTAACAAAAAATACTAGTATTTTTAATATTATTAGAATTTAGGAGAGTTTAGAATTAGAATTATTTTTCACTTTTTTATTTTGATGTGCTTCCAAAACTTTCTTTTAGTTCGAATTATTGTTAAAAAAAAAAATTCAATTCATAAAAAAATATTAGATTGCCACGGATTCTTGATAAGAGTCCAAAGTTATAATTAAATTTAAATCTGTCCGTTGAAAGTGGCTCATAATCGAGTCCAAAGAAGAGTTACTTGACAAACAAGCTCACAAACGCACGGTTACTTACAATCAAACATACAGGTAATATAAGCGTGTTAAAAATGATTACCATACAGTAGTGAGACTCAGGAGATTTCCTCTCTTGGGTCTAAATTTGCCTCCATTCCAATTATAAAACAGCTATTCTCAGGGTTTAAAATAATTAATGTAAATATCGATTCTACTCTGCAGTTTGATTCCCGGTAAATAACGTTATGTGTTTTCCAGGCTCTCAAACTATCATCATTTCAAATTACATTAAAATCAAGACAGACAAACGAACACATTTTCGTATTAATAAATTAATAGAGAAGTAGAAACATTGACAGCTATAACATAACATTTGTAAAATGATGTTCAAAGTCTTTCAAATTCGATGCCTACAATTAACGATAATAAAAACATTGAGCACGTTGTTGCGGTTGCAGGTTCCCCCTGTTCACGGCGGTGTTCCGCATCTGCTGCGGCGACCTGAAGCCTGGCGACTTCATCGACTGCATCCGCAGCCACCCCGAGCACATGTAAGCCTTCTCCCTTCCTATCTTCCCTCTCACCACCCGCTACTAGCTCGTAGAACTACTTAAATAACTTAGATTAGATCTATTAACCGAATAATTCTATGTATACTACTGCACGGTCTGCTTAAACGGAATAAAAAAATATAATAGTAACGCTTTACACTCAAAGGATTACGTGTGTCGTGGGTACCAACGTTTCAAGTATACTCACTGAACAGAAACTTAAACTCATCGTCCAAACTGCCTTGTTGGGAATCGAACCCTGGATTAGCAGTTCGGCATTATAACCATTCGGGTATTCAAATCTGACACTGGACTGATTTTTTTTAAATTTTGGACAGTTATAGTTGTACTGCTTACTTTATTATTTATGGAAAGAGGACATAAGCGAGATACTAATGTGATAATAACAGCTGACCTCATTATTTATTTCTTATCCCTACTTAATATTATAAATTCAAAAGTAACTCTGTCTGTCTGTCTGCTACGCTTTCCCGCTTTAACTACTGAACTTAAATTTCAATGAAATCACAGATAGAGTGGACCTATGGAAAAGACATAGGATGGTTTTTATCCTACGGGAACCTATAAAACGGATCCACGCGGGCGAAGCCGCTGGCGGAAGGCTAGTATTGCAGTAAAAACTTGATATCGCATAAAGTGGGAAACATGACACGTACGACACAATGTCGTTTACCTAAACACAAGAATATTAATGCGTTATTACAAAGATTCAAATATTAGAAGTGTTCCAAACACTTCTATTTACTTCTATTTATTGGTGTGTGGACGACTAATTTAAAAACTGAACAGCCGAGTTAGTAGTATACATATAATTCTTTGCTATTAACTTATTGTGTACATAACAGTTTCCTTTCATTACATATGTATGTATATTTTACAGGGTGCTAGTACTTAGATTATTGTTTTTTTTATCTAAATTAATAAAAGCTTACGTAAATTGTATTAAATTTTCTGAGCCTGTGAGTGGCGAATTAATTTGTGCCATTATGAGATTCCTCCTTGTAGAGGGTTGTGTTAACATAGATATCTTTGAAGTGTGCTTTAACCTAACCTTTGTGTTATATTTCTTGTAACAAACGAATTGTGTGATGTGTTGCGTTCCTGTTTCAAACTTTTAGTTATTAAAGCATGTACGAGTAAGAATAGCAACTACGTATCGTATAACGTAAATTACATTTTTTATGATATAATATATAATAATTTTGCCAATATCGAAGAGGCAATAGATGGTAGTTTTATCTGTTTGATATATCGTCCTGTCAAACAAGCTTACATATCCCCCAGTCCATTATCACTTTTTTGGGTAGCTCCACAATAAATATCATGTAATAGTGGTTCAGATAAAATGATCGTTTCGGTTTTTATGTACTAAGTGAAACATTATTTATAGTAAAGGTAGCTGTAGTAGTGCAGTAAACTTATAGCATATTGTTAAATTTACTATGCACGATACTACTTTATGTATTGCACTTATTTTTTTAGTATATTTACTAAAATTATATAGATGTATGTATAATTAATAAGAGATTATTAAAATATAATTATGTTGATTAAATATGTTGAAGTAATATAACCTTTTATTGCCCGGATCCCCCATTTAGCAGTAATAATACTGCATCCAGATTAATTTTATTTATAGAAAAAAAAACATAAGAGTTAGGTTTATTGTATTTTTAAATATCCTATTGCATGTTCCAGATTCGCTCCCAAGAATATAAGCATTTACTAAAAGATGAAACAAGCTAAAATTTTATATTACGTTGCCTTGTTTTAGTTACGTTGCTAGCATGTTTGTTATGTTGTTTTTCTACGTTTTGTTATTTTTTGCATGTGTTTTGCATGTGTGTGTTTGGAAACTTGATTATACTCATCATATTTATTGTTTCTCGTCTTTTCATTTGAAGCGGCTTTTTATACATATATATTTCATTTTCAATTTTCAAAAATAATTAATTAACTACTCGCTTGTTGTTTATTATTATTATTATAAAAGCATAAATTACACTTACCGATGAAGTAAAAATTGTAACCTAGGGACATGATTCACGACCTTTTTTTATTTAATTGAAGAGTAATGGTTTGTTACTAATATTCTAGGACACAGCCCTCTCCTAAATGCTCGTTGTGAGCCGAATAAGGAATCACTGAGTTTCCATCGACGCACCGAAATTCCAATATAGGACATGGTCATCTTGCACTCATCTGAACCGTTCATTTAATGTCTAATACGACATCCACGAATAATATACATGTGCAGTTAATAAACTTAAAATTGCACTGATTTGTCTTATAAAAGTCATGCAATTTTCAACCTTAAGCCTAAAAATTTAAGATTTGATTTCATTTTAATTTTTTTCTGTAATTTGTAGTACCTCGACTATATATGTGTAATTACTAAAATGTGGGTGTAAAACTGATAAACGTATTCTATTCCGAAGATAAATAAGTAATATTTAAAATATTTGAGTCATAATATTGGTAGAGGTTTTGATACCATTTAAGTCGAAGCATGATTGTCCCTTCTGCAAGCCTTAAACATCTTCATTAAAAACCTTGTATGATTTAAAATCTTACCATATTTACTCTTATTAAACAACTGGTTCATGAAATGTGTACTTAATTTTCGTTGGGGTAATTTACAAAGTTAAATTTAGTTTTATATTTTTTACAGAAATTAAATTATGCACCCATAATCATCTTCATAATTTTCATTTGGCAATCACTTTTTGATATAACATTTATTTATATTATATCAAAAAATGATTTTCGCACTTAAAATTGTAATAGGCATGATGACACTATTAAAGAATCAGAGAATAAATGGTTTTACAGAAAAATATATGCTAAAAGTTCTAAAATATGATTCCTTTTTAATATAAACATTAAGATTAATAGGATTTTCAATAAAATAAAAGTATTAAATACAGCGATCGGCCATGTTATCTGAAACGTCAATAAATAGGAATGACGTCACGTCTCAGTAAAAGTCATCGTGTTGCTTGAAGTTTGACGAGCAAGCCGACGCCATGACACCTAGTAGCGTTTTCACGCTTAATTCAAATTAAATAGCAGAAAATAACTTTAAATTTACGTTAAAACTTAAGTTTATTGCTGAAATAAACTTTTTTTCGAAACTAGGAGACGTGTACCTACAATAAGGAAAGGTATTTAAAAATCTGTCATCATGCCTATTCATCCAAGATGACTTTATTTTTATTTGCTTTTTTAAGTGTAATTAAATTTTAAGTGCTGTCATACTAAATTTTATATTTAACTTTTTTATTTCTTAGAAGCTTCAGCAGGTTGTGTTTAAACATGTAACCTTTGTATATTGATTTTTATTTTCATTTTTTTCAAGGTGATTTTGTGATTATGTAAGTCACTATAAGTTCAAGAAAGGCTTGTTTAAATTTTTGCTTTTGCTAGTTTTAAAAGTAATTTTGTGTTTTTATTTTTTAACCATGTAAATTTCAATTCATTCATCGTGCAGCTATTAAGAAAAACTAAAGATGAAGCCATAATTAGTATTTGATTGTTTTATGTTAAAAATTATCGTAAGACATCAAGAAATTGACAAAGAAAAAGACACCCAAAAATTACTATGTACATGATTGATGATTATACATATCTTTTGCATTTTACTAGTCTTATATTGAGTCTTAACTAGTTTTATTTAAGTATAAAAAATAGGAATACAGCTTTTTACATCTGGTCAATTAGTTAATAAAACCTAATTTTGTAGGTTAGGTCACAAAGTGCAGTGCAGTAATGGTAAATACTGTATTTATTAAGTGCTTTATAACGTTAAGTCTAGGTTTGAAACACATTGAATGAATATAAATTGCTATATTTTTTTATTTAATACTACAGTTTTTTTTTAAATATTGGTGATTGATTTAAAATTGTCATTATAAACTATGTACAGTTCTTTTTTTAGAATTGTCATAAGTAGAAACAAATTATGATAATGTCCAAATTAAATATACCTACTTAGTCAGCCATCTTTAAATGTTAATGGATTTTTAATTTTGTATATGGAGTCAAATACAGTTTGATTTTTTGTACGTTTATATGCAACAATACTATAGGTATGAGTTTCATTATTGTAAAAGTGAAACAGTTTTGTGAATGCCATAGACTTAGTACTCGTATATTTATGTACTTATGCTAAGTCTATGGTGAATGCGGCGTACAAAGTCATTTTTGTATTTGATTAATACGTTTGACTTTTCTCATTTTATTCATTTTCTGACTGACAAAACAGAGTGTAAGTCAATTGTGGCCTTAGTTTTGTATAACCCATGTCATGTAACAGTTCAGTATCATTGTACATTATACTTACAATGTCACAGTCAACTTTATGTGATTTCATAAGGCATTTAGAAAACAGAAGCTCTGGTTGCATTGGATTGGATACAGGGAAATTACTCTTTTCAGGATTCGCATAGTTAGAAAATCACATTGCAGTATATGCTAAATCTGGGAGGTAAGAATTACCTAGTTGGGCTTCTGTTTTTGCATTCATACCGGGGCGTAACGAAGCGTAAAAATGAGCGGGAGAAAAATATTAATTTTTTTCTTTAAAAAGTTAGGTAAAAGATGTTACTTACTCTATGATAAACTGTGGTTAGTGAAAATCTTAGAGCATCAAGGTATGACAGGTATGACACCCGTCAGAGGAGTAGCCTTTACGGGCGAACCCCTCGTCCCAACGTCCATGCACAATGTGCCTTCTAGTTATACAACTAGTGTGTCCGTGTCTGTCGACGTCAGTGTTGTCGGTGCATAGAAATGGACGTTGTTAATTGAAGTTGACATATTATTATTAAGAAATGTATGCGTCTGTAGTGATGAAAGATTATTTATGAATGTGTGACAAAATTAAAGAATTATGTATCGAAGCGAATTTGGTACAAAAATTATGTATCGAAGCGAGGCGCTTTGCTGTCTTTACTGAAGGGTGAGTCAGTAACTTTGATGCTCTAAGGTGAAAATGTACTGTTACCATAAAATATTATCATTTTGCGATACGTAGATATCTATACCTTTTCGATACGATATTGAAAGCCAGTTACGCCTAGGTATGTACCATCTACGAATTGCTATATTTGTTTGTAACATAATGTGTCAATTATATAACATATTTTTTTCATATGTTTATTATTTCCATTGCTTTATTTTCTATGCATCGATTGAGAATACATGCTAGAATTTACAAATATAAGACCTTATATGATTAAAACGAGACGGAGACATTTTACAGCGTGTTTAGAACCTTACAAATGCCACATTATCATATATAATTGGTATGGTAGTACCAAATTTAAAGTTAATGGTAGTAATTTAAAGTTAACCTGCTTTATAATCGACCTGTGATAAAGAATGCAAACTCTTTAAACACAAATCCAGATGCTATAAGATAATACTCGAATTAAAAAAATGCAAATAATTTCCATCAAAGTGTCTGTCCTCCCAACTACCTGTATAGATTAGGACTTGTGATAGTTGTGATTAACAGTATCAGTAAGTACCCACTTAAAATTATGTGTGATAAGTAAAACTGTTACATACTTACTTATCACCGTTATTATCATAACACATTCGACGACACCAACTCACGAGCACATGTTCTTTCTAATACCTTTAAACGAGCAATTCTTGTATATACATATATACTTAAATATATATTTTTAATCTCTGAAACGGCTCCAACGATTTTGATGAAATTTAGTACCCTGGTTTCTGGGGTGATAAATCGATCTAGCTAGGTTTTATTTTTAGAAATTTTAAAATTATTAAAAATTATTTTAAGTAAAAATCAACTTAAATATAAACTGAAAAATATGACTCTTCCTGACATCTATTAGAGAGTATTAATATTTTAGTGTCGTGGAACGCCGTCAAAAGCCATCCGCCAATCCGACGTTTAAAGAAATGACAATGTCAATTTTATTAGAAAGAGCTCTATGAAAATTTCGTTCATTGAATTAAAGCTTCCTTGGCCGAATGGTGCTACGTGGGCTGACTCGGTACTAGAGACTCGGGTTCAAACCTCAATCAAAACCATATTGCGTTTATTTTTTTATTTTTTTTTTAAATATTTTTTTCGGGAGCTATTTCAGATGGCGTTGTTAACTAACACTAAATAAATGAGTGTTTCGTTTGAAATTAAACCAAGAAGATAAATTGTTTTTATCCGAGCCACGCTCGGTTGTCCAGGGATTATAATAAAAACTACGATGAAAGATATATGAAAAATGCATAAATATTGGGTTTGTAGGTAACTTTTTGCTAGAACGCTTCAGCTATACTAAGGATGTAACCTGACTTAACCTGAGTCATGTGCCGGCGGTTTCACACCAGCGTATTTAACAATACTCGTATGCCTGGAAGTAGGGTTGCCGTCTCTAAAATTTGTCAACCAGAACAAGACTCTAAACTAGGACAAATCCGGGGAAACCCGGACGCCCTCTAAACTAGGATAAATCCGAGGAAACCCGGACGCCCTCTAAACTAGGACAAATCCGGGGAAACCCGGACGAATGGCAACCCTACCTGGAAGGCATCTCGGACGTCGCGGTTGACTTTTACGCTCGTAAGATACCTACTCTGGTTTGAATCCGCTCTATCTGGTGACCACGAGACGCACGCTCAAAAAGCGAATTATAAGTGGAAGCATCTGCGCGGAGCGTATTAATTCTCATATCTATCATCTCAACTCATATAAATATCGTCATAATTAGTAGCCTAATTTCGTGGTCTTATTTAAAAGCCAAGGGCCCACGCGTACCTACGTACCTACTTGCTGCGAATGATCTCAACCTTTTTACGTCTTATCTACTTGCTAACTTAGCTTAGTTGTCTCACTGGCTAACTGCTGAGTACGGTCCTCCTTCCCCCAGTAACAGGTGGGACCTTACGCCATATATTGTTTTAGTGTGGATTGGCGGAAGTATATTATTATGTTAGTGGCCAATTCGCTGTCGAACGGTTTCACACAAATGCTACCCGGCAAGCTTCTATGATAGGCCGTAATCTGCTGCGACACAGTTTTTACTTTTGCTGTGGATCACGATTAATAAATTGTGTGTCTCTTATTAGTTATTACCTATGTTCAATAAAAATCTTTAAAATCTGTTATAGTCGATAACAGACGGGACCGCTATGCTCTAGCGGTCGCCCTTTCGGAGTTAGGGTTTGAATTTTGCTAGGAATACCCTAATGAAAATGCAAATTGCTAAAAATTACATTTGTAAATGTCATTAAATTTGAAAATCGGACTGCCCATTAGTTCAAAAATGTTTACAGCGTATTAAACATCCTGCAATATGCTGTATACAACAGTTCTAGTTCTATATTAAATTGCATTGAGAGCATAAGGTGGATGTAGGTAGGTTATATACTGAATGGAACATATTGCTCGTTATATTTATTAAAAAAGCTAAAGCTTCTACTTCTGTAATACTATGTGAGTAGTTTATGTTCGTATATAAACATGAGGATATTTAGTAATATATTTGGTTATTTGCAGGGTGAGGGTCTGATAGACATCAGCTGCGTGCGTATCATAAGCCATGTAATAGATTCCCTGCAAGATATATATCTTATGAAGACATGACAACTAAACTCAATTGTGTAATATTTATTTATGTATAAGTATTATGTTATTTTACGTATCTAACTATGTTTATTTAATTTAATTATGAATATATTTGTATATATTTTCTTATAATTTCTTATAAGTTTGAAGTATATTATATATTATGTATTTTTATTTTCTCTCAATAATTTATCACTTAATTTTGTATAAAAGTAAATTTCGTTTCTATTTCATTAACTTGAGGATTAAGATGTGTTTTTTGTTGTACTTTTATTACGCGTCTGATTGCCGAACACATTGAGCTGTACTTCAAATATTGCTTAGTGAATTCTTACATACCTACTATATCTTATGTTCGCTTCTTTTCGTTTTTATGTACAATACTTAGTTAAATTGTAAGCAATGCACTGTGTTTCCTGTAATCTAAGAGACGTTAATTTAGTGTGCAGTAAAAGTTATCTAGTTATAGGTGAATACAATATGAAATATTGTATATAAGTGATGACAAGGTCTTTATGGTGAAGTATTATGTTTGAAGTAGCCGAGCAGCTGTTATGTTAGTAAATACTATGTAGCAAATACAACTGTGCTCCTAGAAAGTTCAAGATAATAATATTTAAGATATTAAGGCCAATTAGTGGATCTCATTTGCTAGTAATCATGAGACTTTTAGATGTCTATAGGCTGCAACCCTTTAAGCTGGGCACGGGTCTCTATCCCATTATTGGGGAGGTTTAGAGCAGCGTGGTGTGCTTCAATGCGGGTTGGTGGAGATGTCTTTAAGCAAGTGATTAATGGGCGATAAAGATGCCTACTTTTATACCTACTGGCATAGTCTTTGATTCCGTGTTGACCCTATTCAACATAAACGTAAAACAAGTACATATGTCCCCAATATGTATCCATTTATCTAAATATGTGTGTGAATCAGCAATTACTTAGACCAATGAAGTGATGTGTGAATTGATGATTAAATGTGACGAATAAAATATGCGTTTTTACTAGTTTAGAAAAACCTATTGTTAGGAAATAGTAAAAAAGACAATAATTTTGACATGATTAAATGGAGACTAGTAGCTAGAAACGGAGACGTAGAATAACCTTTGTTTTTGGTGCCGCGGTGACCGCACTAAAACCCCCTCGGTGGCCTGCCTCTGCGCTTGGGGAGGACTCCGGGATCTCCGATGGAAAGCACCGGTGTCCTCCACGCGCGGAGCCCTGAATAGGCCCATCTTCGGAGAGTAGATGTGCTCTCCTGCACCTTCCGATGCTTACGGCGGCATGCGGCCACGCACACACCGCCGTCCTTCCCGGGGCTGCTGGCTGGACGGATCGAGCTCCCACTCTCACCGTCCGCAATCTCGGAAGTCCCCCTTTAGTTGCCTCTTATGATCAGGCAGGGGATACCGTAGCTCTATTCTTAATCCCTAAGCTATAACCTACGAAAGTAAAAATATTAAAACATCAGTTGATAATAAATAAAAACTTTATTCTCTCTAGGGTGTACTAAACATACACATTTGTTTTCTTTTATCTACAGGTACATTTTTTATATAGCCATTATGAAAATCTAGTGCAGTTATTTCTTTTTTGCCAACTATTCTTACTGATTTAAAATAGATGTATCTTCTGTCTTTACATAATATTCTTATTGCATTTGTTTTGTAACAATATTCGAATGCTCCTACAGGTATTTGGTTTTCAGCTTTTATTTCTGGCTTAGGTAAAAAAGCATTGAATAATTTCATCTCTTTGCCTCTGAATGTTGTTGTAAGAGAATACATCCCATATATTGCGCGATACAAATTATACACATCTTGTGAAGTCATATTTGACCAGCTTACTTTACTTATACTTTTATTAATTTTCTTTGCTGTAAAAAAACGTTTGGATAAAAAATATGTAGAAATCAAGAAAAACCACATTATGCCCTCAGATTCAGTAAAAAAAAACACCAGTTCTGTATTAATAAAAGTTTAAATAAGATTTTTTGATGAAGCAATAATTTTTGAAGGATTATATTATTTTTTTATGAAAAACTCATGCTTGACAAAAGTTATAAAATTGTGCCAAAATATTTTTATAGCATTATCAAATATTTTCCTTAGGCAGGTTTACAGTATATGCTCGACACAAAAAAAAACCTTATTATACAGTATATATTTCTGTACTATTATTGGGAAAAATATAAAACAGTTTATTACCATATGTGATCCCTTGGTTGCTCTGTGGCTGTGCTTTCTCTAAACTATAAGGCAGTGTCCTGATACACTCCACTAGCATATCTGCCCCAATATCTGATAAGAGTCCTTTCAGTTCAGGCAACTTAATGTCTTTGGGAACAGGAACTTTCTTCTGGTCTATTATTTCTCCTGACAAATGACAATCATTAACATAAAAAAATTACTGTGCTGTAGACAAAATACTTGTTACCATAATGAAGATACGAGTAGGTATAATATTCTCGCAATTTAAGAGGCCGTATACGAAATTTTGCCGATTTCGCTGATTTAGATTTTGCAGTTAAAATACAGTATTTCCATAAGTTTTGTTGCACGATATGACTGATCATTTTAATAATAAACTATTAAATGAGCCACTTTTTCATTTTTATTTCGTTATTTTGCTTAATAGACCTGAAGCCGGTGATAGTTCTGTAAATTTTACTGTAATGGGTATATAATATCACATATTTCTGGATCATTTTAAAATCTAAATGGATCGAAAAAATGCCATTTATTGCTGTAAAAATCACAAACATAGTGTATGAGCCACTTTTTGCCACTCTCATACAAAAAATATTAGTAAAAAAACATTGAACTTTAGTCAATTTACTTTGAGAGAAATTGCATTTGATTTCGGAAAATTGAAACAATCTTTCATAAAATTTACTTGACATAAATATACTCCAGTTTATAATCAATTCGTTTAAATGTAAATAAAATAAATCAAATTAATAATGAAAATTTGGCATTTAAAATCTTTTAAAGTAACTTAAATCTCGCATTATAATTCTTGACGCAAGCTAAAAAAGATTAGATTAGATTATTAATGAAATGATCAGTTATATTGTGCAATGAAACTTATGGAAATACTGTAATTTAACTACAAAATCTCATGTGTTAATTTGTAATTGTCTTTGTCTTTGAAAAGGTGCAGTTGCCAGCCACACTTACATGAGGCGACCACCAGCCTCCGGAGTAGCAGCGCAACTGCATACGACCTCAGACAAGAATTACCTTTGCTTGCTTGAGGTTGTATGTAGATGTCCATGGGCTGCAGCGACCACTTAACACCACGTGGCCTGCATGCTCGTCTGCTACTCCATTCAAATAAAAAAAACTTACCAACATCAAATATATTAGCTTTAATTTTCATAAGCGACACTCCTGTGACCTCATCGCCGTGCAGCAGTGTGTAGATGATGGGAGCAGCGCCGCGCCAACGTGGTAATAAACTTGGGTGAATATTTACCATACCTCTGGAATTGAGCATAAAATGTAAGTATAAAGATTATGTGCCGTAAGTTGAGTAAAAATAAATTATTAATGCTGTGCAATTCTACCATTGCTGAGTTACACTTATTGAATTATTTGAATTCCTTTAATGGACAAATATAGATAAAAGCTTGTTATTTGAAGCTATTACCTATAGAAACTATCCAATCTGGAAATGATGGTACAGTAAAAAAAAAATCCACATGGTCCAACTAGTTGAACCAATGGTTGGTCCACGGGGAATGCGCGATTTGAGCAATTTAAGGTTGCTATTAAAAAAATATAATGTATAAAAAATGAATGACATATTCAATGATATAGAATTAAGTAATTGAATTTCATATTTTGTGAAATAGTTATCTATAAAATATGTTTGTTTTAAAATAAAACTTCTTTATTTATCCAATTTGTGAATGATCAAAACATTGTTGACAAACATATAGGTTACTGCAAAATTTAAAAATTTCAAATGATTAGTAAAGACAAAATAATAACACTTTACACTCATATTCCCACAGTAGGGTAGATATACCTTGTGTCATGGGTACCATGGACACACACAAAGACAGAAACACACCAACAACAACACCCAGACGGAGAACAGAAATTTAATTTAAATTTCTGTTTTGCCGGGAATTGAACCTGGGACCCTTCGATTGGGAGTCCGGCATGGTAACCATTGCACCACACAGTGGCGTCAATCATAAAACAATGTAAGGTTAAGCTGTAATAAGATAAGTTGTAATAAGATGCTCACAATGAATTACTTGGACAATTTTTTTTTGCGTAATTGGACAATTTTTTTTGCGTAATTGGACAATTTTTTTTGTGTATCAAACAAGCATGCAAGCCATGTGGTGTTAAGTGGTAGCTACAGCCCATAGATATCTACTCAAAACTTCAAGCAAGCATAAGTCTTGTCTATGGTTTTATGAAGCTGCTACTCTGCAGGCTGATAATCGCCTCATTTAAGTCTGGACGGCAACTGCACCTTACCACAAAAACAATATGATATTTTAAGAATGATGTGATTGCTCATGTTCTACAGTGCCTCTGAAATGTTTATGCAGAACTAGAGAAACAAGTTTCACACAATAATGTCCAAGAAAACAGTGACTTTGATGAGAGCTGTCCGGGCCAATTGCAACACCATTCTTCAAAAGATTGGAGATTTTACATCTATCTGGCATATTTCTGAATGTATTAGAGATTAAATTTATAAGTGAAATATTTCTTAAATTCATATTATGGTTCACAGTTTACTCATAAATAACGGCCAGCCAGATAAATGTGGACGTGGACTAAAATATTTTATTAGCACTCCACATTTATAAAACCTTATCATTTATTATTTTCGTATCATCATTATGGTTAACAAATATGCAAATTAGTACTTACAAAGGAAATTTGTTGAGGACATTATCCTTGATCAAATGTCCAAATCCCACAATCAATCCTAAATCGTATTCTCCTTTACAAACATTCACAAGTGGCCAATGTACTATTTTAATATTCTCTTGTATAGCATATTTTTCTACATCCGTTTCAGTTTTCGAAGCATTTGCTGTTACTATGTCTAGTCGCCGAATAATGTTTTCTTTCTTCCTGAGGTATTAATTGTGTTATTAATAATATAGTATTAATATTTTGCAGAAGTATTTTTTATACTTTACTTTACTCACCTTAATTCATTGACTTTTTTAATACTTTTCAGAGCCATATCGTCAGAGCCGAAAAATAGCACATTATAATTGATTGAACTCGTCAATTTTTTTTGCAAATAGTTTATTTTTATTATATTTATTTTATTAATAACAAATTTAAGGTTATGCACTATAATTGTCATATTGATATGCTATGATGGATTTGTTTGTTTTGATTCCTTCTGTGAAGTTCTGTGTCTGGCTATCTAGTTGTCGTTGTCAGTGAGTCTGTCGCAAATGTCAAGTTGACGCTTACTAAGTGCTACCAACATAAGGCTTCTAATAGGTAAATAATGGAGCTTTCACACCTTTGTTGTTTTAGAATTGCTTAAAAATATAACGTATATAATAATTATAATATAAGGCGTCACTCGATTGAACGCTTCTTTTTATACGCTTGAAATCTTAAAGCATCAAAGCTACTGACTCACCCGTCAGTGGCGCAATGCTCTCTGCGCCTCGCTTCGATACATAATTTTTGTGCCAAATCTGGTGCGGGGAAAAGAACGCACATAGATGCACATAGTTTAATTTTGTTACACATTCACAAATATTATTTCATCGCTACACACACACTAGTTGTATAGACTAGACTAGACTGTGTATATAACTAGAAGTAGAAGGCACATTGTGCGTGCACTTTGGGACGAGGGGTTCGGGGATATAGGCAATACTGCTCTCTACCCATTTTCAGTTTAATTATGCGTTCAGTTCGGCTAACTAAAATGATGATGATGATGATGCGTTCTGCATTCTGTCTATACATGGTCTATAGTTCAGCCGCGGCAGTCTCGACAATCGCTAAGGCGGCAGCGACCGAAATCGGTCGTTAACTCGATATCGATAGTTGTTTAACGAAAATTGGTAGTCTTGACTGTCTAAAATGTCGCCAGTCAATAGTATATTAAGGGGGATTCGTTACTCATTGATATTTACGAATTTAAACGTCAAACTTCCGATGATTGTCGTAAGCTTAGCGATCCACTATCGATCGATAAGACGTAACAAATGTCGAGAGTAGCACAGATCGTAGCTTAACGTATCTTTGACAACGAATTTTAGCTATATATGTGGGGCCCTCGTCGTTGTTGTTTTGGCTATGCCGGTGGCTTTTCTCTGCGGTGTTAAATAAATGTCGTTAGAGTGGTTTCAGACCACCGCATTGAGCCTTAAAGTTATCCAGAGGGGTCTCTGGATCCGCTAGTGTTAGCCGTTATGTAATCTCAAAAATAATTAATAATTAACTATGAGCTTCTTTTTATAAAATTATTGTAATTTTATAATTTATTCTTATTTTTTTTAAAGAGTGTTACTGGGTGTTTATTTTCGGCTGCGTTTTTTTCTCTCAGATCAACATCTAGCGCAAACTAAAGTCGATGGCAGGTAAAAACTTGACATTCATTAAATATATTTGATTGTGTTCCTCTTAGACTAAGAATAATGTACTATGGTGTTCCTTATATGAAATAAATATTTTTTCTTTCATTCATTCTTATCTAGGAGGACTAAAATTTCTGGATCCACAGATGGTTGGTCCAGGTGACAGAACAGCGCCAGTCACCACTGGTCAGGTAAGTACCCATTTTGGCAGTATTCTGGGTACACACCCACAGCAAAGCAGTCTTATGTACATTTCTTTCACTCTTTATATTAATAACGTTGTATGTGTTTTTCTTCTTTCTTTTATTTTACCTTAGTTTACTTTAAATAATGCTATCTCTTCTCTGATCAAAAAGATTAATACAAACTTAAAATGAATATTTAAATAAGTATAAGCTACTTTTGCTATTAAGCTTAATGCTATTTGTCGCATTTAATTTCGTAAATCCCTGGTTTTATTGCAAGGCATATGAATAAATGACCTCTTACAGTGTTCATTTAATCTTCTGTACACGCCAAAGAGGGGACACATTATACGGGGTACACACAATCTCAAAAAATATTCAGCGTAGGCTACCGTTCGCTGACAATATATTCGGAAGTCGAACCTATTATCTACGTTGTTTAGTAGCTGAGCAAACGGTCATTCGAGATATTGGTTCACATTCACAATTTGGATGATTTAGAAGTTGTTATTACAATTTTTTAATAAGTTTTTAACTAACATAAATATACAGGTTGTTATGTCATAGTATAGATATATACATAGACCTAGGTACTAAATACTTATACACAAAAAAATTCAAATTTCAAATCACATCTTCACTTCGCTTTGTTCGGGAAAGGTACTCCAACTTACACTACAAACTATTACTGACATTATACTACTAGGTACTAGGTATTACATAAACTACAAAAAAACTAAGAAAAACGAAACAGTGTTCGGATTGTTTCATGAATTTACAATATAATATTCTGAAATTATTATTAAATCAAAGTAACCGTTAAATTAACCATAAAAAAGTTCTTGACGTTTCGTTAAAATTCCGGACAGGACCAACGAGGATCAATGAAAAATCCGTATTTAGCGTTCGTTGGACCGGTGTGTAAGCCGCCTAAGGGGACTTATTATCAAACATACTGAGTAGAAATTAGTTTAATTATTGTTCCCAAAAGTACGAGTTCGTTTATATGTATCCATTAGGGTCTAGGGACACGGATCATCCATTAGAGAAATTTCTTGTTCCTGCCTCAATTTGCACAAGTCGCAAACAGGTAAAAATAGGTATGTAATTGTAAGTAAATAAGACTGCGTGCTTACAATGACAGAGGTTTTGTATCCCATTTGAATAGAATATAATAAAAAATCTGATCTTTTATGCTGGACACAAAAACAGCCATAATATGCCACGCCACGCTCTTAAATAGTGTGTGTATCTTACGAACCTTGCGTATATTTCACTTTTATATGGGCAGTGCTTTGTCCATCGCTGCCCATAAATTTTATCGGCCTTCGGTTTAAGTATCCTATCTCTTGATTACCCGATTGCGTCGGAAGTTAAGGATATAGCCGGAACGTGTATGGGGATATAAACTTGAAAGAGACATTTCGTAGTCTTATTTTTTTATTTGAATGAAGATTGCTCTTAAGAGCATGCAGGCAACGTAATCTATGTGGTCGCTGCAGCTCATGGAGAAGCCAGCCTTGCCTTGCCTGATCGTATGCAGTTGTCGTAGTTGTTGTATGTAAGTCCGGCCTGGTACGATGCCTTCTTCCCAGGTCGAACTAGTTCTACCACCTACAAAATGTTTTCATGTTTTTGCTTTATTGTTCAATTATATGGAATACAATTGATGGCATTTTACTTGATATAAGTAAGTTAATTACAGAGCCCGAGTGTTGTGGTATAAAATAAGTTAAAATAACAATGCGAAGACATGATTTTTGTGGTTGCCTCGAAAACTCCATTAGATACGTATTTGCATAGATTTTTTATAGTACTACGAACTCAGTCATAATAAATCTATGCGTTTTTGAATTGAATGACACGACTTCGTCTGATTACTAATGATTATAAAGTACAGTAGAACCTCGATAACTCAAACCTCGGTAACTTAAAAACCTCTATAGCTTCAAAATATATGTTCCCTTCCCATCAGAGCCCAAAACCTCTATAACTTAAAATACGCAACCTCTATAACTTAAATAAGTAATCTCTGTATTGGCCCTCAGTTACTTAAAGAAATGTTTCCACAACCTCTATAACATAAAATTGTTTGTCAATGAGTCATTTTTAAAAGAGTTGCAAAACAAAAGATTTGGGTATTTATTGCTTGAACGTGTTCACTAGTTAAATTGTTAACGTAAACAATACATAGGTAATAATATGTCTCCTATTGCTTGCTTTTCGAAATTCTCTAAAGGCCTAGCCTTAGGCAACGGCTTACTTGGATCATAAGTTTTTGATCATTGTCTTGGAAACATCGCTTTACCTACTGTGTGATAAAACTGGCTTAAAATGACTTCAAAAAGAAAACTAACAACACTCGTATTTGAGTAAAAATAGGAACAAGAGTACATACATACAAATGCACA
This sequence comes from Pyrgus malvae, assembly GCA_911387765.1. NCBI lineage: Eukaryota > Metazoa > Arthropoda > Insecta > Lepidoptera > Hesperiidae > Pyrgus > Pyrgus malvae. The sequence continues at coordinate 25,328,704 of OU426950.1, read as the reverse complement.
TACCTACCTCTATATTAACATATCCCTAACATAGACCCTTGATAACTTAAAACCTCTATAACTTAAAATATTTTGTGTTTCCCTTGGACTTTAACTTATCGAGGTTCTACTGTATTTTTAAGTAGTTAATGTATCCCGATTTTTACCGGCTTCCAAAAGGAGGAGGTACTGTATTCGGATGTATGTATTTTTTTATGTATGTTAAATATTAACGTTTCGCTCGCATTACGTTTCACACTCATAGTCCCACAGTAGGGTAGATTTTCCCTGTGTCGTGGGTACCATGGACACACACAAAGACAGAAACGCAAACACCCAGACTCCGATTGGCAGTCCGGCGTGGTAATCATTGCGCCAGGCAGGTCGTCACCGATCGGTGTCCACCGATTACTCCGCAGTTTGTGGACCGATTTACAAAATTATGCGTATGCTTATACTCCCGAGGTCGTCCCATTGTCACCAAATCAGGATCTGATGATGGGATCACAGGGAAATCGAGGGGAACTCTCAAATTTTATAGGCACACACATTGATTTTCTTAAACTTTCTGAAGCATAAGAGATATGTGTGCATAGTAATCATCATCTCGTGTTGCTGAGCTGATGATGGAAGGTACTGCGACGGTTAGGAGTTGAGAGCAAATTCTTTCAATAAATGGGTTTTTGTTCGAAATCTTACATTTCTGAGGTGGTTCAGCTGTCACCAAGTCAAAGTCCTGTCTTAGTAAATATAGTGTACCTTTCGTTCTGAATGGGCACCGACTCCAATATAGTTTTAAGAGTCATTACCATAAGCATGAAGAAGTAGGTACTGTCCCACTGTCTGTACTGTCGGTGCCCATTTAGAACGAATGGTCGAATCGAACGACATTTTAGTAAGGGCCCGACTCCAAAAATAGTTTTAAGAGTCATTACCATAAGCAAGAAGAAGTAGGTACTGAACAATTTTATTTTTTATTAGATCAGATCATCATCTTTTTCTGACTTGGTGACAATGGGACACTATTTCTTTATTAAGTAAAAAGGGGTAATTAGGCATAAAGGGAGGGTCCAATAATTTTAGATATTTCTTTTTATTCATCCTGTTGTCGTTTTATTATTATTACGTACATTTTACATATGTACATCGTAAAATAAACTTATTGTTATATGCCTTCTCTTTCTACAAAATAAAAAAACTTCTTCCTGTAAATATTAAATAAAAATTAAATCAAAACTGTACTTGGTGAAACAAAACAGCGAATGGTCAAGTAATAACTAGCGATTGTACAATCGTAAATCTGTCATTTTGCTATTTTGGTAATAGCAAAATAGCCGTGCGGCATGCGTGCTTTCCAATTATCAGAGGTGCTTTCGCGTGGCTACAACAGCGTGAAAAAGACTGTCGGCTCGCAAAGCTCGGCTGATCCATTGAAGGTTTATTATACCGCGGCGGTTTAGACGGAGGGATAATAAACCGCGGTTTACGGCGGTAGGTGCTCCATTGACGGTTTATACCTTTAACCCAGCGGTCTTAGCTCACCAATGCATCACCCACTTTAGAACACCATTCTGGTTTAGTAATCAAAGTAACCTCAGGTGTACCTAATTATTTTCAATGCAATACTTTATCAGTGGGTAAAAAATACAACAAAATATATGAATACATTTATTTTTATTAAAATGTGCATATACATATAGGTACATTGAATACGTACTTAGGTAGGTAATAAAGTGTTTCATATTAGTTCATGTATAAGTACTTTATAATTATATAAACACAAATATAATACCAACACTTTATGTTGCAACCATTTTTATAAGTACCTATGTAGTTTTGTGTGAACCATGGGGGAAAACCGTCTGTGATTTCACAAAACTCACGCTTTTACGAAGGTATAAAAAACACAATAAGTAGTCCAACTGTTTAAAATTGCACAATTTTGTTGCTCAATGGTTGCGACTTTTGCAAGACTGCTAAATGACCTCAGACAAACAGGGCGGATATATAAATTTAACTTAATATTAATTTACACGATTTTAAAACGCCATAAATGTAGCGTTGAATGTTAAAAGTACCTATTCTTCTATCATTTTGTCGGCCTCAAGTAAATATTTTATAAATAAAGCAATTATTTTAGGTAACACGAAGGTAAAAGTTAAATAAGAGGTACATACATACCTACTATCAATTTAGGTCTGGAGTGTGTAATATCACAGTTGGTACACTAATAAATTATATTCCATTTTTATGTTTAAATTACCCACATGCAAATATTTTTCAAAATCAGTGATCAATCAAGTGAATGGAAGTGGGATAATTAAATAAACGCCGTTTATAAAACTCTATAGCCAGTCCAATTTCAAATAAGCGGCCAAATGGACCCCGTTTAGAGACCTCTATAGCCAGTCCAACTCTTAAATCACTTGTTTTGTCACTGTCAGGGTCATAATCACAATACGCATTTTGCATAAATGCCGATTACGCTGGGGCGCGTTGTTACTTTTTATTACCAACGGCTCGGCAAAGACGTCACGGTTAGTTTATTGTGCTTCAGATATCCACTAGCAAATGTGAATGTACGGCACGCGTTACCTTTCAGTACTTATTCGACACATACGTTCTTTTGTTCTCGTACTTTACCTGACCGGACATACCTACATACAAGGAGGGATTCTTGATAATGCTGTTTCCGCAGAACTAGCCCAGTTCCAGACCATGTGGTCCAACGGTAGATCAATTGACATACGAGTGATATTGATTTAGATCTTCAGGGCGTCTCACACTTGTAATATTGGGCTATTGTACAAAAGAGGTGAGAGATCTCGTGGGAACAAGCAGTATAAGAGCATTTATAATCGATCATTTCAGCAAATTAACTTTTTGAAATATCACATGTCTACGATGTTACAGAATAGTATATTGTGTGGCAAGGGGTGAAACAAGACGATTTCTGACGAGGGGCAGAGGTGACTGCCCGAGCGAAGCGAGGGCTGTCGTCGCCCTGGTCTGAAATCGTGTTTCATCCCGTGCCACACACTTAGTTTTTCATATCACATGCATTGAAACAGCAAGTTTTGATCTCTGTTTGTGTTTTGCCAGTCGAAGTAAGACTATTTCAGACAAATAGTGCAGTAATATCTTTTGACAACGATTTGACGACAGTTGTCAATGCGATTCTGACAGACTTGAAATAAAGACGTAAATAATATACAAATGAATGTGCCGGGTAGAAACAACGTTGTTTCTCCCCTAGGGCAGAAACAACGTTGTTTCTGACTGACCATTAGCATTGGTTTGAAATTGTCTTATTTCGACTGGCAAAATAGAGATCAAAACTCGCTGTTTCAATGCATGTGATATGAAATAAGTATTTCCATTAAGTACCCAATTTTAACAAATTGAGGTATAACGTTTTATTTTGATACTCAACTATATTTACATCATAAATATCATTCGTTACTACTAGACATTTACAGACAAAATAGTTTTATATGTTACGTGTATCTAATTGATTATAATAATTATTTTAATGACGATTAAAACTTCTCTTTTTGGCAAATTGTGGTTTGGCGTACCAAGACGGAGGTGTCACTGCGCTCTCTTCAAAGCTCTTCATGCTTACACTTCTTTGTGATCCTTCGCGTCCTGATAATCTGGACGAAACTGTTTCTATGTTACTGTTTTTTCTATCGGAATCACGCCTGTTATACGGTATATCCTTCATTTCAATTATTTCGACATCCGTTTCACTTAAATCTTTACTAGGCCTGTGTTGTACCTTGTGGGATTCAGTTCGCCCTGTCGTAGTTCTAAATGTGCTATTCATTCGCTTTGCCTTATCTTTAAACAAAAGCTTCTGCACCTCCTTGCGAAAATTTGGATGCGTTATTATGTAAATGAAAGGGTTAATGCACGCAGCAGTTTTACAAAATAAGGCGGGGACCATCGATGTTACGGGAGTTATAAGGTCTTTTTTGCCGAATATACCCAAAAGTGAGACCACTGCGTATGGTGTCCATGACACAAAAAATAATGCAATAACTACAATTACTAGACCGGCAAGTTTGATTTCAGCCTTGCGTTTTGTCTGCTCCTTAACGTGACGCACCGACATTCTTTCTCCCTCATTGCTTGTAGCGATGTTTCTCTTGCAGACTACTATGCGCAGGATGTTTGAATAACAAAATGTGATCGTACAAAAAGGTGCGACCCAAGCAGCGCAGAAGAATACAAAAATGAAATAACGTGGAGGTTTTTCTTCTGTGAGGTAGTCGAAGCTGCAGCTTGTGAGGTATGCTTCTGGTACATAGTGGCCGTATCCGATGTCTAACGCTGGAATGATAGCGAAGACACAGGCGTATATCCAGGACCCGACGGCGAGAAGGCGGGCCCGTATCGCAGTGAGCGCCCTGAGAGGTTCCAAGGGTCTGACGACTGCCCAGTAACGATCCAGTGCTATTGCAGACAACGTGGCGATGGATGTCGTCCCAGTTAGTCCACCCAAGAAGCCGTATATAATACAACCTGTAATAAATAAAAGTCGTTAATGTGTTTTAGAGATATAAGTACCTACTACGGCATGCATTATTATATAGACATTATTTTATGTCAAAACTTGTGGTTTGGTGAATCGGTATGAAACCATGCTTGTTTGAGAATTCAAATGAATAAATAAATAACGTTTCACACTCATAGCCCCACAGTAGGGTAGATATACCCTGTGTCGTGGGTGCCATGGACAAACACAGAGACAGAAACACCAACACCCAGACCGAGAACAGAAATTTAAACTCATCATTTAAATTTCTGCTTCGCCGGGAATCGAACCCGGGACCCTTCGATTGGCAGCCCGGCATGGTAACCATTACTTCACGCGGTCGTCAAATGGAGTATTATGTAAATAATTAATATATATACGAAGTATACTAATATATGTATATTAGTGTATCACTCAGTGTATCCTGCTTGAATGTAACTAAGCAGAAAAGTTGGTACTCATATTTACTGTTACTATAAATATAGAAAGTTTTATTATTATTCTAAATAAAGAAAGCTGTAAAAAACCTTCCTGCAAAGCCGACTATCCTCCGGTAACTACCCTGTAGTTGCCCGTGTCCATAGGCGACGGTGATCGCTTAACACCACGCGGCCCTGCCTTTTCGTCCGGTTCTTTATTAATATACATATTATTATGTATCACAAACATAATAAACGAACCTAAATTATTATAAACACGATCAATAATTTAATACCATATACGAATAATAACCATGCGTATGAGTCTCGGTCCCGGATGTTATTGATAGATTACAGTCTTTAAACCTTGGGAGGCCTTACAGGCGCTTTGAAAACATTAACACCGGATTAGCCACTAACCCGTACAATAGGTTCCATAGACCACACCAATACCGGGGAGAAGCCGCACCAAGCAGTGGGACGCAAAAAGGGTTAAGTTATACACACCGGTCTTCCCCAGTGCTGGTCCAAGGTGGAAGGAGTTAAATACAAAAACAGGTGTTTTCGCCAGCATCAACAAGTCGCTCAAGGCGAGGTTGGCGACGAGAATATTTCCAGGAGTTCGGAGTGAGCGGCACCTGTAAAAACAATGAAGGTGTTTTTAATGATAAGAATAATTGCCGCTATCAAACTGAGGCAAGATTAACTTCAAGTATCCTTGAAACCAAGATCGGCTATGCGCATTTTTTTGTAATTTTAACATTTCAAAAGTATCTTAACATTTTTAGCTTTGTGTACCTTTTGTGTGCCTTTTTTTTCGATTATGGCATGCCAAACTCTGCATACTGCCAGCGTCAAGTATAATTTTTGCATCACGTTTTTGCCAGTTTCGGTGAAACTGGATGAGCAATAATATTATGTATAGTCAGTAACTCGTCAGTAATCAGTCAAACATTCAAGTAAAGCGATGGCTTCTTTACCAGAACGTGACCAATGGAATTTGAAAAGTTGACAAGTTGAAAAAACATATTTTCGCACTGTTATTTAATTTCACAACACTCGTGCACTGTAAATAACCTATATCGAATAAAATGCCATCAAATTTATCCGTTATAACTCAAAAATATACCCAGAAAGTGAAAATAAAACAAGAGCACAATATGTCCTTTTCGACTTCCCGCCAAAACTTCTATTGGGGCCTTTTGAAACGCAGATTTTGAAAAAAAATTCATAAGGATGTCATGACCACCAACCCACACTTAGCTAGTGCCTATGATCTAAATCGTCATAATTTCTGAGAAGGAACCTGGATCAAGTAGTAATACAGTATCTAATACCTTAAAATTCTTGATATTTCTTGTATATTGTTACCTAAATATACTTTTTGAATCTCGGAAAGGGCTCCAAAGATTTTGATGAAATTTTGTAACCTGGTTTCGGGGGTGATAAATCGATCCAGCTAGTTTTTATTATTAGAAATTATAAATTATAAAAAAATATTCTCAGCAATAGTAATCAACTTAAATATAAACTGAAAAATACGACTCTTCTTGACAGCTATTGGAGAGTATTAATAATATTGTGGCGTAGAATGCCGTCATACGCCATCCGCCAATCCGACGTTCAAAGAAATGACAATATCGATTTTACAGAGCTCTATAAAAAATCGTTCATAGAATTAAAGCTTCCTTGGCCGATGGTTGCGTGGGCTGACTGCGGAACTAGAAGCCCGGGTTCAAACCTCAATCAAAACCATATTGCGTTTTTTTTTGTGATTTTTTCATTGGGAGCATTTTCAGATGGCGTTGTTAGGCAACAGTAAGCAAATGAGTGTTTCGTTTGAAATTAAACCAAGAAAATAAAATATTTTTATCCGAGCAACGCTCGGTCGTCCAGGTACTAAATTAATTAAGCATAGTAAAGGCCGAAAGGATACGATAGCACAAAAAAAAGGGATGAAAGAAAACAGAACTGAGACGGAAAATTTTAATAGCCTCCTTGGAAAGACTGATGACGTAAAGTAATGTAGCTATAAACATTAAATTGTATGTATTTTACCTCAGTAAAGCGAAGTGCATTAAAATAAATGAAGTTATTTGCTACAAACGTCGCCAATGACCATTTGCGCGTGTGGCATTGCGAGAGTAGGTTATCTAATTTTGAACATGAATATTGCAATACTTAGTTTCGTATTTTATTACCGTCAGGCGTATTAAGGAAGGACACTTTGAGATATGAGCTCCCTAAGTCCGTGGAACTCTGTTACATCCAATTACAGTTCTGTCTAATCTCCATAATCTCTACAACAGCTCCGAGGACGGACATACCAGTGTAAGTATACGTTACCGACAATTTGGATAATCCGGCATTCTATACAATGTCCCGACGATGTAAGTCAATTATGCCAAAATTTTCAGAATCAAAAGCGATTAATGCAATGCGGGAGCACACAAAAAGACTTTAAGAACCTTAATAAATCAATTCCTTCACTGAAAGAAGCAGTTTAGGTTAGGGGGACGTCGTCGTATCCCTCCAGGCTTTGGGCGGCTGCTTAGAGATGCTTTTAAAGATAAAGGAAACGTGAATGTAATATTAGAATTCGGAGTTCAAGTAACCGTGAGGCTTGTTTTACCTGAAATCTTCTTGGCATTCTACACAATAAATAGGTGTTGTCTATATGTAATATCTATATATCTAGTGGCAGTTAATGAAATGACAAACAATACACAAAAAATTATATGATGCCTAAACGAACTCAGCTATAATCTTCTTTAGATTATTGCCGAGATTATTATGAATTATTATAGGTCGCCTACATTTCAAACTCTGCGGTAACATTTACGTATCTAGTGCAGATTGTAGGTCTACCTAGACCACCTAGATATTCCTAGGATCCTATGTATCTAATTAAAATTTTACATTTAAAGCAGTGCTCGATATTGCCCTAGGGACTTTTACTGCTTTAAACAGACTGTATAGTGTACCGTAGATAGTGGTTACCTCTAATGAATTTTAATAACTTGGATAAGAGATTGTAATAGATAACTAAAATCTCTATAAACGGCATTAAACCCTTAAAGTATGACAAAATATCTACATTTCAATTAAAGGATTCAATACGTAATAAAAATTAATATGTACTTAAAATGTCTAAATTATGTAAAGCTAAAAGTTAATCAGTCTATGCTGAATCTATGCCAGCAATCAATGACCTGGTTTTAGATATTGCGGTGAGAGAGCCCATATCAGGCAGCAATTTTAAAATTGGATTCAAATTGCCGTGCAAGTTGAGTACGTCATTACGCTGAGTGCAAACGACGATTCTGCATAATAGGTTTAAACAATTGCTACGAGTATGTATGTATACATATACTATATAGAGCAGCGATGGCCGAGTGGTAAAAAACCACGGTCTTCGACGCGACCGATCCTGGGTTCAAATCCTCGGCGCGCACCTCTTACAAAGAAATTTGTAATGTGCGGATTTATCGCTGCTCCACGGTGATGAAAAATATCGTGATATTTAATTGATTACGATGTTCTCCATCACCGTGCATGCCTGAGAGAAATTCATAATTTATCGAAAGCATGACGTCCACCAATCCGCACTTGGCCAGCGTGGTGGACTATGGACTAAATCCCTCTCACTTGTGAGGAGACCTGTGCCCAGCAGTGGGACATAAAAAAAGGTTGAAAAAAAATGTATACACATACATAGGTAGTTGTAAATAAATACGAAGCTATTTATCTGGATATTGAAACGCGCATGGCCCGGCGGTTAGAGTAGAACGCAAACGGGTCGCGTGGTCGCGCGGTGGGTGTGAGATGGGTGACCGCTAGTGGCAAAAATTTCATGCGCGTTTCCGTGCTTCCGAGGGCACGTTAAGCCGTCGGTCCCGGTTGTTGTCGATAGATTACAGTCGTTAAACCTTGTCGGAGGCCTAATGGGTGGTTTAAAAACATCCGACAGCGGGTTGTCCACTAACCAGCGTCTCCACTAACCCGCATTGGAAAAGCGTGGTGCAGTAAGCTCCAGGCCTCCCCAATAATGGGGAGAGACCCGTGCCCAGCAGTGGGACGCAAAAAGGGTTGCTGCCTATCCTAGCTTAACTAGTTCCGGGAACTGCGACGTATAGCGAATGTCATTTATGAAGTATTGTTTAAAACGCTACAATTACAACACAGACAGAAACAGATTAGTATTTTTACGTTAAAAAAATGTTTTTTGTTCCATTAATGTATCTATGTATAAGAAAACTATATACTTGTTACTTAAAAACAGGCACAAAGTTACAAATAACCACATATGCATTTTGTGTCTTATTAGGAGATTAATACTTTTCTTTTTCTTTGCACAAGTGCAGCAAATTAAAATTCACAATAACAAGAATGGCCTATTCTTGTTAATGATGTATACGATTCCGTTAATACGGTACTTATTATCTGAGTACATTGTTCAGCTTATACTGCTTATATAATATCTTATATTTTACTGAATTTTTAGATAACATCTATCTAAAAAGTGAAAAAAGGACGATCGGATCGTTTTCAAAATGTCAAAATTTTTTTTACACATATAATGTACCTAACACAATATGTCACACCAGAAGAAATTTAAAGTAATCTTATTGTAAAAATAACGTTTCACACTCATAGCCCCACAGTAGGGTAGATATACCCTGTGCCGTGGGTACCATAGACACATGCAAAGACAGAAACACAAACACCCAGACCGAGAACAGAAATGTAAACTCATCATTCAAATTTCTGTTTCGCCGGGATCGAACCCGGTAGCCTCCGATTGGCAGTCCGGCATTGGGCCACACGGGTCGTAAATATACATATAACAAAACCTGTGGAATTAAGGAGGGTTGGAATGACCTACAACTTATCGTTCTTAAAATTATGATTATTAGGTTTCACATAAAAAAGTGAAGATAAGATATAATTCATTAGGTATCTTCGTAATATAATTATAATGTTTTAAATTGGCATTTCTTGGCGGAGCCAGTCTTCCAATTTTCCAGTTATCTTGGTATGCTCATCTTCTATGTTGTTGTTTCTTTCTGCAGCTGGGGATTTAGATATTGATATACTGCTAAACTCCTTGAAAAGTGGGAAGAGTTTCCGACGAGGTTGCTGAGAGCGTAATACACAACGTTTCAGTTGTGGAGAATCCAACATGTAGGAACAATTATACATGTCTTCTGTGTCCTTAGTATCCGTTTCTAAAAATATTGAAAACGTAAATCAGAATCATTTTAATAATTTGGCTATGAAACTAATCAATTTTCAGTACTATTTATAGAGGTTATCTATACATATATTAACACAGATTTCTAAATAATCAACGACAGAAGGTATTATAAAACCGTAATAAAAATAACAATTAGTTTTAGATATTAATTAGATTACTGACCTATAAAGTTTTCGATGTTGCTTTTCAGTCCTAAGATTTTATTATCTGTATTAATTTGATCCGGATGATCTTCAGTTTCATCATCATTATTATTCATCACCACGTCTACAAATAACGCTAATGACACGAGGAAAAAAAGTAACAGAAACTTTCCACTGCACATTTTATAAACGTGTGCTCTTTCGGCGAATAACTTTTAATTGAAATACATTAATACAGGTTGACTACACTTGTGCAAATGTGAGTCAATTAAACGAAATTAACATAGACTAGACGCCATTCGAAAGTGGATTCCTTGACATGTTTATTAGGTCGGTAGATTATTTATCTACATTTTATCTAGGTACCCAATTTTTAAATATTTATCTGCTTTGCAATGTATATTTTATTTTAATTTTAAATTCAGGCCCGGGTGTACGATTTATTTAACTAGAACAAAATTTTGAAAATATTATTTCTTACCTTCTAGCATGGCAGATACATTCTGGACATTTTTTTTCAACCTTTTTTATGCCCCACTGCTGGGCACAGGTCTCCTTTCAAAGTTGAGAGGTATTTAGACCATAGTCCACCACGCTGGCCAAGTGCCGATTGGTGGACCTCATGCCTTCGAGAAATTATGAATTTCTCTCATTCTGCCATTCTGGACATAGGCATCCCCTAACATTGACTAGTCTGTGCCGAGCCTTCAAAAATGCTTATACGTGCAATACCCTCCCTCTCCTACAAAAATGCCTACACATAACCCGTCCCTCCACGAAAATACCAATACTTAACCCTTGCCCTCTAACGCGTGCCCGCCTGACTCGAAGGCTGGATCCCATGTTGCCGCGTCCGCGTCCTAAGATCCAACGGCTTTCCGCTTATTGAAGTCGTCAGTTATTCTGGTCCTTTCCAAGACGTGTTTGTCAGTCTAGGACCTTTCTAGCCCCAACGTTATGGTATTTTCGAACAAAATCGCCAGGGAATGGCGTCAGATTGAACAAAGCGATATTTAACCTGCGGAGAAAGCTAGTGGTAAAAGACTACGTCTCAATGCCGTAATTCTTCACTAGACTGCTTAAAACTATCGACTTCAGACACTTGGTAAGAAAAAAAGAAACAAAATCTCTCGCAAGTGCCGATCGTGGCCATCCGCCGCGTACCTTCACGTTGATTGTTTCACCCGTTAAGGGGACATTATACGTAAATATATGTACACTAGTCAGGTCTAAGGTCCACAGGAGGTCACCATAAGTCCACTAGAAGTTATTCTTTTACAGGAAGATACAGAGGAAATCGTTTTTAGGATCAGGGATGGACGAGGGTATTAACATTAGAGAATGGAATAGACAGGAAGTTATCACTTTATAAAACAGTTTTTTTCATAATATGTTTTCGCCTTCCGGAAATTACCGCCCGGGGCAGAAGCCCCGATTTAAATAAGATACGGGCTGTATTTCATTTTTACCCCAATTTAGATTAGACATTCTCCTCAGTATCTGAAGGAAATTTTTCACTACCTCGGCTCTACTCATGACAGAGGTCTAAGTTCTTCTAATAAGCTCGAAATTTCTCCACATAAAAGTGATTTTTTCCGATACTCCTTTACAGTTCTAGCTATACTACTATGGAACACCCTACCTGAGACCATCCGAAAAGCTAAAAGTAAAACGGTGTTCAAGAGACTTGTTCGCGATCACCTTTTAAGTGGTTCTAATACTGTCATCTGATTTTTTTTCTGATCTGATTTTGTTTTTTATATAACAACTCTCGTTTGGCATATACTTATATATATTTATGTATATGTATTATAATATGCATTTATTTATTATAATGTATGTACTTAATAAGTATTTTTATATGTACGTATTATTTAGTTATTTAAGTTTAAGTACGAAATGTTTATTTATTAAATTACGCGTAATAAGTTCTCTCTTTTTTTATTATATTTTTTTATTTTCTTGACTTAGTATGCGCCTACCACACGCTTTACTCGTCACCCAGGGTTGGCTGGTAGAGAATGCCATTTAGGCATTAAGCACGCCCTTGTGTTCCTTATTTTTAAGGTAATACTTTAAGTTTAAATAAATAAATAAGAAAATTCCAACCAAGCAGGTCTTAGAGAAGTATATCGAGTAAGTATTACTTGTCATTAAAAATAATTATTAATGGACGTCTTAATAATGTTGCTGAAACTAACACGCACGTCTCATTAACATTAATTAATCAACCTAAATAAAAATAAAATTTCTTTCCACATTAAAATCATGAATTGCAAAACTAAAATACGCAATATATGCATTTTTGTACAAGCAGTTTTTCCTTGCGATCAAAAGCTTACAACAAATGAAGCTAAAACTGTTTTCCTCAAGCGAAGTCAACTGCTGTAATCCCGGCACAACGCCAGGACGTGTCTGCAATGGCAATAAAACAAGCTTTGTCGAAGGAATCAAATCGAGCGCTCCAACAATTTCTCTCGCATGCCTATATTACAATTTAAAACTATGAGAAAATGTTCATTTGGAAAGTCTTCGTCCCCGAAGATTGAAATTAATTAAAAATTCTGACGAAAATTTACAGCGGATGGTAATTAGTAAAAAGTTTCTAATTAATTATAAACTGCTTTCATAATCAAGAGCTCATAAATGTTTGCGTCTTTTCTATCATATACGAGTATATTATTTTTATTTTTATTTTAAAAATATGATAGAAAAGGCTAGACCAGGTGGCTAAAATAGTCGCTGCAAACCATGGATGTCTAAGAAGATCGTAAGAACTTGACGACCCGTGTGGCGTAATGGTTACCATGCCGTTCTGCCGATCGGAGTGTCCCGGGTTCAATTCCCGGTGAAGCAGGCATTTGATTGATGATTTTTGTTCTCGGTCTGGTTGTTTATGTTTCTGTCTTTGTGTGTGTCCGTGGCAACCACGATACAGGGTATATCTATCATATTTCATATTGTGGGTGGAAGACGCGTTCAAGCTGATGGAGTGGAACGGGCTGGGTATTAACATCAATGGTGAACACCTCACACATCTTCGATTTGCCAAAGATATAACTAGGATTACTATCCTGGCGGAGAACCTGGAAGGGATCAGCATTATGCTAGGAGACCTCGATAGCGCCTCACAAAGGGTGGGTCTTAAGATGAACATGGACAAGACGAAGATCATGTCTAATGTCCATGTCACACCTATACCGCTCGTTGTTGATGGCGCTATTCTCGAAGTTGTTGACGAGTATATCTACCCAGGACAAGCGATCCGTATGGGTAAGTCCAACTTCGAGAGAGAGGTAAGTCGTAGAATCCTACTCGGTTTGGCAGCGTTCGGAAAACTACAAAGTGTCTTCTCGTCCACAATACCTCAGTGCCTGCATGAAGCCGAAAGTTTTCGATCAGTGTGTGTTGCCAGTGATGACATACGGCGCTAAGACGTGGTCTTTCACAGTTAGCATTTTCCATAGGCTGAAGGTCGCTCAGCGAGCGATGGAGAGGGCTATGCTTGGTATTTATCTACGCGACAGAATCCGTAACGATGAAATCCGTAGACGAACGAAGGTTACCGACAGAGCTCTTAAAATCTGCAAGCGGAAGTGGCAATGGGCAGGCCATATAGTTAGGAGGACTGACAACCGATGGGGAAGAAAGTTCCTCGAATGGCGACCACGTCTCGGCAAAAGGAGCACAGGCCGTCCTCCAACCTGGTGGACTGACGACCTGAAGAAGATAGCGGGAAACCGTTTGATTCAGAGGGCGCAAGACCGGACGGAGTGGGGAACATTAGGGGAGGCCTATGTCCAGCAGTGGACTTTAGAAGGCTGATGATGAAGATGATAATTGTGGGGCTATGAGTGTGAAACGTTATTTATTGTTATTTATTACTTGCGCTGCTACTCGAGAGGGAGATGAAGTCTGGCCAGGAAGTGCACCTTTCCACTGAAATATAATACAATTGCTTCACGGAAGAAATTGGTGCATGAGTGTTTTTTTAAATTTTTTAAACCAATAGGATCTTGGACACTATTCACAAAAAATATCACAATGCACCTTAAAAATGTTGCACAAAACTGCGCTTGGAAAGCAGGACAATCTATAAAAAGTATCTCAATTTTTTGTGCTAATAAACATTTCTATTTCATAGTAAAAATGTAAAATATTTTTAACGAGAATCAGAAACTCACAGTTAATTAATTAACTTTATATTATGTACTTAAGTCTTTCAGACGTTAACATCGGCATTTACTCGAAGTATTCAAAGTCAACGAAGAAAATAATTACTAATTTAAGAATTTGATTTCGCGACTGTTTAAAATGTCCGGATCAAAGATATTCTGTTATAACACTGTAAGATAGGTATATCTAATAATTTAAATCCTTTTGGAAAGACCGAAAGTTTGGAAATAAAGTTATTCAAAATCTTTTGCTTTAATTATCCTAGCTATGGAGGTTACATAAATAAAATTAAAATCCTTTCTAAACGACTCTCAGGAGAGGTGAAGAAAGTAATCGGGTTAGGATGAAATCAGAGCTGGATCGATCCCACAATAGTAGATAGTATTTTTAGGTTCATAAATATTAATGAAAACAATAGAATTCTCAATAAGAATCAATCGTGTGCTTGTTAGAGACATAGAGTATGAAATGTTACGAATAGAATGCCTTGAAAACAATTGCATTTTATTGAATGAAGGTCCGCAGGAAATAAATTTGATTTCTTGGACTTCGGATGCAACAAAAGAAAAGTGGCCGCGCCAGTAATAACGAAAACCCACTTTTTAGATACAATTTGGTGAATACAACAAAGCTTATAATGAAAATGTTAATCTATTTTTACTTTAAATGTACTTTTTTCTTAGTCCATTCCAGCTCCAGCTGTCAAATGAATCTGTGTAATGGGGAAAAAATCTCGATGGTTAGACTAGCCTATGAATTTGACCACTGGGAAAAACCTAAAATTGAGTGAGGAATGGACCTATTAAATATTCGTTAGCACAGTAGGTAATACTTGTAGGATAAATTCTGCAACTTTAAATTGATTTTCTATGTGGCAAGAAATCAAATAAACAGCGTTTTTTACAAGTATTTAATACGAGTATTTACTTACTTAACATCAAATGGTTTATTTGCTCAAATCATAGTAGCAACAGTACAATTTTCTTCATGAAGTTAGTGTTAAGTATTTCTTCGTGAAGTTAGTATTGACAGCCTCCATGGCGTAGTGGGTGATGAGCCGACTGCGAAACGTGTGGTCGTGGGTTCGATTCCCACCCAGGATAAAGGATAAATATTTGTGTGATGAACATGACTATTTGTTCTGTGTCTGGGTGTTAATTTATCTATTTAAGCATCTATTTAGAATTATGTAAGTATGTTTATCAGCTTTCTGATTATTACCATAGTACAAGCACTGCTTGGTTTGGAATCAGATGGTATTGTGTGAATTGTCCAAAGATATTTATTATTTATTAAATAAATTGAAGATTGGGATAGACAACAAAGGGAGTGACAAAGGCGTTACATATAACGCCTCATAAGGCGCATTTACAGCAGGGAACAAATTACTTGTAACAAGCAGATATTGCTAGATAGTCAGGTGAGCTCGGGCTTTATTGACCGTCGTTTCCGGACATCTTGTCGTGGCCTTTACCTGAACATTGAAAAAGTTTGGCAGGAAATGATAGTAATCAAATGTACTCATTACTCATAATACTATTGCGAGTGACTTCGTTATTACGTTGTGAGGATACTTTAAAAGAAGATGAAACAATTACAATACTACAACGCTCACTTAGAGTGGTTTCAGACCAGCGTATAGGTAGTAGGGTCGTAAAAAATATTTTTAAAACCGCTAATACGCGCCTAATAGCGAGTAGTGACATTTTCAAGTCCTAAAAGGAGCACACGTGTAAGAACATTTTCCGAAACGACCTTACACGCGCCGTCAAATACAGTAGATTGAAACCGCTTTAAAAAAAAACAACGGGTTGCACTCCGGTAGTGCCGGCAGAAGTGAAAACTTGAACATTAACGTTGCATTGTGTATTATTGATATTTTGGAATGGTTAGGGAATAATTTCGCACGAATTGCTTTTATTATCAGTATTATTTATCATCTAGTATTTTCAGTAGGTTTTCATCTAGTATTTTTATAAAGTACTCATTTTATTTCACTATTTCTTCGACACTTTTTTATTAATAGATGCACTTTGTTCAATGTCTATATTATTTTAAATACTTGATATAAACGAATTTTACAAGTATAGACAGTAGAGCCGTCATCAACTGTCACCCCTCCGTCTTACGAATATTCGATCAGGCCACGTGTCCTGACGCGAGTTTAAATTTTTTTACCCATCCTAAAAAAGTGCATAACGCCGCTAAAGAAGTTTTCACTTCAAAAATCTGTTAGTCGTTGTACCTGCACTAGATACCTAGTCTACACTAAGGCAATTCTGTCTATATAGCCTAGTCTACAGCGTGATCGTGCAGGTGGCATAGTGTATAAACGGTCGGATGACGGTGGCAAATTTTCATGTATTTCGTTTCTTTGAAAGGGCATGTCAAGCCATTGGTGGTGGTAGCGTTTGCTAAGCGTTGTCGGAGGCTACGGGCCGTTTGAACATCGCAACCCTTCCTTTCCCGAATATATGTATGAACCTCTGTCTGACAAGCAATTTTGAAATATTTTAAAACTCAATTTTGCCTTTAATTAACTCGAGTATCAGATTAAGGGCACAGACCTTTAATCTGCATATTATAATGATCATTATTTTAAAGCTTTAAAATTTGTATGCATGAATTTGAATTGAACTAAGATAGTAAGTACAAATCGAACACTTCATGTTTGGTTTCATGTTATTAAATAATCCCTACTAATATTATAAATTTGAAAGTAACTCTGTCTGTCTGTCTGTCTGCTACGCTTTCCCGTTTAACTACTGAAGAAATTTTAATGAAATTTGGAACACAGATAGAGTCGACCTTGGGAAAGGATATAGGATGGTTTTTATCCTATGGAAACCTACAAAACGATTTCACTCGGGCGAAGCCGCTGGTGGAAGGCTAGTGATAAAATAAATAGGAAAAAAAATATTTATTTCATATTTGGAATAAAAAAATGTCATTTTATGCTTAGTTATTTTCTCAATTAAAGGGTCTTCTCAATTGCCCTTTAATTGAGAAAATAACGTGTACCTACTGTATTACTTCAAATATAAATTTTTACATTTCAAAAACCAACATTCAACAGTGCATACAAATATGGGAAAATTTCAAAATATACAACCTATCTATTTTAATAATTTGATACATTCTTATATGGTGATCTATACATAGTCGATTTATTTGCACTTATTTTGCACTTATAAAAGCGGCCAACGAGTTTTGGCGGGAAGACGGAAAAACTTATTGCTCTTGTTTTATTTTCATTTTCTTGGCGTCTTGTTGAGTTATATCGGATACAGTTGATGGTATTTTCTTCGCTAGAGGTTTATTACAGTGCACGAGTGTTGTGAATGTGACAATACACGATAAGCTTTTACGAGTATGATTATATAAATTATGTATAATGAGCTCATAACTTCATAGCTAAAATTTTAAAGGAAAATTGTATTTTCTTCTTTTTAGAGCATATAAATAAAAGTTTTTTTTAGGTTTTTTTTTGCTTTTAATTTTTCAACATGTCTTGCCTCCAGCCAAGCCATCGCTTGAATATTTGATTAAATTCACTGACTGATTACTAAATACTTACTGAATTTTTGTGTTATTACTCGACCAGTTTCAACGAAACTGGCAAAAAAAGGATGTAAAAATTATACTTGACGCAACATGCAGTTTGCGAAACCTTATTTGAAAAAAAAACCGGGCAACATAGGCAAATTACATTACTTTAAGTTCTGGGCATAGGTTCTGGGTATATTTATGGTCAAGCACGGATGAAGTGTAGGGTGTATTCTACGAAAAATCTATGCAAATAAATAAAGAGAAAATCTAAACGTATATGTAGATAGTGTAGATTTAGTTTAGAAAATGCACCAGTAATAGTACCTAGTTAAGAAACGAAAGAAAATCCTCTGATAAAGGAAATATGTTACGTGGGCTTATCATTTGTTCCATCGTGAAGAAAAACATTGTAATATTTCAAAATGTTTTCCTTGTAATATTTCTTTACGATGTTTTCCGTTACCGCCTGCACAAAATAGAACCGCACTTGCCCAGTATGACGGCCTTAGTTATTCTTCATTTTTAAAGAAAACGTATGCCCAGCAGATTGCATTAGTTCCAGAAATAAAATCAGTAAATCCAAACCTAGAGGGCTACTATTACCTACATACATTGTTATTTCCATGGACCTTCAATTTTGAGATTTACCAAATAATCTCCATATGTATTTAAGAAAAACTAATTGCAAAAATAAAAATTGTTATAAAATCGATTCCCTAAACTGGCAAACGATATTTTTTGAGGATACTGGGGGTTTGGCGGTAAGTTGGTAATATTGGTGTTTGCAATACCAACAAAGAAAGAAAAAAAAAGTTACTACATATCTACTTTTGTATAATTTTAAAATAATGTGTTTAATTTTTAAATTATCTGAAAACCTGTAAGTTATACGTGTGTGTATTATAATACACGAAAGATATCGATCATCAAAGTGGGAAAGTTTTGACCCATATACCTACATTTATCAAGACAGTAACAGCTTAAAAACTAATTCACTTTGCCACAATGTCTGAAATAATAATTGGAATAGTGAATGGGATAGCTTCTAAAACAAAAGCAATTACCTACATAATGTTTAAATATTCTTCCTATTGACTAAAATGTCTATAAATCTTCCAAAAAATATTTTGTTAATATTTTTGCTCAACATTTTCTCTTATAATAACATTACAAAATATTGCTTAATTATAGCCCCGATATCAAAAAAAGGTAAAATTTATTTACTCGTATATATAAATGTACCCTTTTTTTGGTATCGGGGGAGAAACCTTAAAAAGGTACCCAGCACCTTGGGGGAGGATACCGGGTTATGTGGGATTTGTACCGCACTAAAACTCCATCGGTGGCCTGCCTCTGCACTTGGAGAGGACTCCGGGATCTCCATTGGAACGCACCGGTGTCCTTCACGCGTGGCGCCCCAGAATGGGCTGATCTTCGGAAGAGCAGATGCGCTCTCCTGTACCCTCAGGCGATCACAGCGGCATGCGGCCACGCCCACGCCGCCGTCCTTCCCGGGGCTGCTGGCTGGTCAGGTCGAGATCCCACTCTCACCGTCCGCAATCCTCGAAGCCCCCTTTTAGTCGCCTCTTACGATCAGGCAGTGGATACCGTAGCTATTCTTAATCCCGAAGCTACAGATTAACATATTTTTTTAAATTTCAGTAAATTAACGTATCTTAGTACCACTTACTATCAGGAAGATACGATAATGTAGTTTAAAAAACTAAAAAACACGCTTTTGAGAAAATACGAACTAAAAACTAAAAAAATAAGAAGAAAATGTATATTACTGTAAATAAAGCGTGGGGTGCATGGTGTCAATAGTATCTTAAAAACCACCCCACGCTTTATTTACAGTAATATACATTTTCTTCTTATTTTTTTAGTTTTTAGTTCGTATTTTCTCAAAAGCGTGTTTTTTAGTTTTTTAAACTACATTATTTATTTTTAATTTTTTAGTTGGATTTTTATTCTCATATTATTGCATTGTCATCGGCCCTTGACCCCTATGCAAATTTTCAAGTTAACCAGAAAATTATATAAATTAACAAAAATCATATTTTGCAAATTGAAAAATGGAATAATTTTATCAAATTAGTGTATTGTCATCGGTCCTCAATAAATCTACAAAGTTTGAACGAAATCTGGCCGTTTAAAGTGGGTCAAAATCGCGCCCAAAGAAGTCGGTTACAAACATACAAACATACAGGTGAAGCTAATAAAAAGCGTGTAATAAAAAGATTTGGTCTTCCGAAGCTGTAATGTAAACGTAGAAAATTCAAAATGTACTGATGTTTGTCCACGTATACTCATTGGAGCAGTGTGGTGAAGTAAGCTACTGGCCCTTCCAATTTCGGGGACAGACCTTTGTCGAGCAGCACGGGGTGCAAAAAGGGGTTAGTCACTGCTAGGAAGTGACTAATTAAAACCAAAAGTTATGCAGCCGCCATTTTATTGAAAAAAAATTACTATTCAGAACGGAGTTTTGGTAGGAAGTTGAAAGAGAGATTGTACTCTTGTTTTATTTTCATTTTGTAGGTGGAATTTTGAGTAATATTATATAATGAAATGAAATGAAATGAAATGAAAATGAAATGAAAATATTTTATTTGCACAAATATGGGTGAAAAAGGTTTTACAAAATATTTAGAACTCCATATTTACCCCTTAGGGTGTACAATTAATACATATACAATACAATAATACATATTATATAATAACAGTGCACGAGTGCTGTACTTAAATGAAATACTGTGCGAAAACATGTTTTTCTGTTTGCCTCTAAACCTCCATTCTGGGAAAGTAGCCATCGTTTTACTGGGATATCTCATTATTGTGACCAATGATTTGAATAGAATAGAATAGAATAGATTTTTATTTGCATAAATGTGGTTTACAACAGGTGACAAAGACATTATAATGAGATCTCACATTTGCCTCTTTTTAGGCGTGCAATATTTACATTACTAGCAATTTAATTATACATTCAATTATTTAGATTACATATACATTATTATTTATTATATATTATCAATCCATTATACATTATCAATTTTTAAATTTATTATGATACATTAAATTAATCAACATTAAAATTATATTTGGAAGTCAATACCTACAAAAAATTGTCATGGCTAAGTAATTAATTTGTCATTTAAAAATTCGTCAACTGTGTAATAGCATTTGTTTATAAGTAAATGTCGTAATTTTGTTTTAAAGCGGAATAATTCAAGTTCTTTCATTACATCTGGTAAATGATTAAATAATTTGGGTGCCATGCAGTACACGCTTTTTTTATATAATTTACATTTTGACATTTGTGAAGGTAATAAGTATGTTTTATTCCTGGGTTTTCTTGGACTTCTTGGACTTTTATGATTATTTATATCGCAAAATGGTCAAACGACCGAGATGCCATTAATAAATAAAAAGAAGAAGATGACTCACAAGGATACACTTACCGATGAGAATTTTAGGCTAGCTATTTTTAAGGCACGAGAAATCGCCACAAAACAAAGGTGACGCCATATAAAGTGTAACTTGAGAATTCACAATAGCATTCGGCTATAAATTGTGTTCTTTTTACCCCCCGACGAAAAAGAAGTTTGATATATCGATATGCTTGTTTGTGATATCGTACTCGTCGCTCCAAACGGATTAACCGATTTGAGGGCGCTTATTGACAGAAGGTCTTGTTTATTCAGTTTAAGGTTTCTTTACTTTTGGTTAAAAAGTAGCCATCTTCAAGATACGAGTATTAAGCTCTCATGGGAAATATGTATTGTACTGCAAATACCAAAAGAGTTCCTAATTTTGTGTAGCATAAGGTATGTGCTATAAATCGCTAAGTGATTGTTTCTCGATCTTTAGCTCCTATGAAAGAATCTTAGCCATTAGCTATAATGTTCTAATTGTTTGTGGTCTCTAATTTCTTTAACGTTAACATAATTACCTATTGCTCCTAGTTAACCCGACTATGGCGAAGGAAAATACGGCTTATGATTTTGACATATGTATACATATAAGTATACAGTACCTGGACGACCGAGCGTTGCTCGGATAAAAACAATTGTTCAAGTGAAAACTTCTTTAGCGGCGTTGTGCACTATTTTTGGGATGGGTAAAAAATGTTAATCTCGCGTCAGGACACGTGGACTGATCGAAAATTCGTAAGATAGTAGAGGAGACGTAGAAGATCGGCCTTCAGCGATCTGATAACTCGATGAAACATATTTTTTATCAAATATAATTTATAAACATATATGCCTACTATCGATCGTTAAAAACTATCAATTGAGATAAAACTCATTCGGTTATGACAAGAGTGAGGTGATAAAAGAAAATTGATTAAAATTAGTTATATTAAAAATAGCTATGAACATTTTTCGATAGGCAAGTTATCATAAGCATGTATGTTTATAAATTATATTTAATAAAAAATATGTCTCATCGAGTTATTAGATCGGTGAAGGTCGATCTTCACCGGCTCTTAAACCAAGACGGAGGGCTGACAGCTGATGACGGCTCAACTGTCTGTCATACTTGTAAAATTCGTCTATATCAAGTATTTAACAAAGTTTTGAACAAAGTGCATCTAATAATGAAAAAAGTGACGAAAACATAGTGAAAGAAAATGAGCGAGTACTTTATAAAAATACTAGATGAAAACCTGCTGAAAATACTAGATGAAAAATAATATAATTTATTTATTTATTTATTTAAATATCAAAAATGCGCAACGTTAATGTTCAAGTTTTCTCTTCTGTCGGCACTACCGGAATGCAACCCGTTTTTTTTTCTTGATTTAATTTTAAACAAATCACTCATTGGCTTATTGTTACTAAACAACGCCATCTGAAATAGCTCCCAGTTAAAAAAATATTTTCACAAAAATAAATAAACGCAACATGCTTGCTTGAGGTTTGAACCCGGGTCTCTAGCTCCACAGGCAGCCTACGTAACCATTCGACCAAGGAAACTCCTCGTATAATTCCACTAACGAAATTTTTATAGAGCTGTTTCAAATCGACATTGTCATTGTTTCAACGGCGAATTGGAGGCTGATGTTTGACGGCGTTCTACGCCACTATATTATTAATATTCTCCAATAGATGTCAGTAAGAGTCACATTTCTCAGTTTATAAATATTTAAGTTGATTATCATTGAAAATTAGAATAAAACGACAAATTTTAAAATTTTAAAAATAAAATCTAGCTGAAAATCGTTGAAGCCGTTTCCAAGATTCAAATTATATAGGTATATAGGTATTTACAAGAATTGCTCGTTTAAAGGTATTAGATGTATATACATAAGCGGGTATGCACTTTTGTCTGTTTTGTATATCAAACATTATTACGAGTATATTTAAGACCTCGTTTTAGCTATCCCTCGTGACAAGCGATGGAAGCAATAAAACAGGGGGAGGGGGAACCTTATCGAAAATACTATTAACAGTGATTGATTTGTTTTTAAAATGTAGTTAATTTATTTGATTTGTCTTCGTTTAATGCTTGCATAATTTATCTTGCTTCGGTGGCCTGAGTTATGGGATTACGATGTTGTTGCAAGAGATACTTAGTGAGCGTTGATTAATGAACTAATCTTTGCGGATTACAAACAATATTAGTAACTTTAAACCAAACACTAAATTAGAAAAGGACAATCATCTTTAAAACTTTGTTTTTAATAGGTGTTAAGACAGGTCAAACAGGGAAGCTTTGAAACCATAGGAAATATCGAAATTTGTTATAATGAATCATGATACTGAATTGACAGTAAAGCGAATGTTATAGATTTTCCAAAAATCTTATAGTTTTGATTCTAGATACGGAATTTTAAAAGGCAAATCCTCAATTGCAATCCATAAAGTTTTCGTAAAAAAATAAGTAATAATTTCTTTCGAACACATCATGGTCCCCTAGAAAAAAAAATTGATAATCCTATATTCCTTGTTTTATGTTCCATCTTTTTATTCAGTGTTTTGATTAAAGATACTAAAATTGTATAACAGCGCTTATGTGTTAGATATACACATATATTGTTCTGGATATTGGAATCTGGTAGTTAGAGGTTAGTTTACGAACACAATGTAGCAAACGCTCTGGCAATGCTTACCGTGTTTCTGAAAATAAATTACCTATTACTTCGGTGAATGAAATGTTTACTAACAGTCCTCCTATTTAAAGGTAGATAATTTCAACGTAGAATAATATTTTATCTGTTAATTGATGTTTCTAAAGTTCACTGTTAAAATTCCTTTACAACACGGTCGTTACTATTAAATAAATAGAAATCATGAGAATTATATCAAACAGTTGTTGTTAGTTTCATTCATGAATTGCAGTCAGTGTAGATACAAAAAAAAGTTTGTAGAAAAAACCTGAGAGTATAAAGTACAAGTTACATTGGCTTACCACCGCCATAAGGAATAAGGACTAAAGCTCAGAAGGCCTTCAATTAGGTTTAACCATTGACGAAAGCAACCGGGGTCGAAGGTTTAACGTGCCCGTAAGCACAGAAACGTGCATAAAATTTGTCACTAGTGGGTACCCATTTTTCTCCAGACCAGACTTCCCACATGATTGTTCTTCATTTATAAACTAAGTACAATACGTGATAATTTACCTGAAATACATAATTATGACGCCTGCATTGCCCGAGCATCCGACGATTGCTAATGTTATGTAGAGCCCGCCCAAAGCGTAGTGTAACGCTGGGGCTGGAGGCGGGAATTGCAACCAGTGGGGGTTGATCAGGTTCAAGTAATCATCCGTAAACAATCCATATCGATACCATGAATCCACAGGCCAAAGTTGCTTAAATCTTTTCACCAACGCGTTCATATATTCCTGTCCGTTTTCGAATGTTTCTGTTGACGAGTTATCACGAAAGCTTTCTGAAGACCTTTTCTTTCGTAACTTGTTTCTCACACGTGACGAAATATTAACACGTCTGCGTTTTTTCCACTGTTTTAAATTCTTCAGACAACACCACAACAAATCACTTTGACACTGTGAGTAGTTTTCGTAGCCCAATAAATTAATCAAACACGGCTTAAACTTTTCAACGTGAAAAGTTTTGATCACAAATGCACTATCGTTACTTTCAAAATTAGTATTTATATTCACGCAGCGCACCATGATAGGGATAATTACTAAAATTATTTTGAGCACTTGTTTCATTTTACGATATGATAACTCTGAATGGCGAAAGTGGAGAGAGCACAACCGCTCCCGCTGCTTTCAGAAACAAAATGTAACTCCCGGGCGTCACAATGTTCACCTTTATTTCCAGAATGAATTAATATACGTAGGGGACGTATTTTACTCTCCAGACAAATTAATAATCACTTTGGAACGGAAAAAACTCAATGAATACAATTGGTAATGCAGTTACGTTCTGGAGACCGTCCAGACACTTTTTTTACAGTTGTAATTTAAAAATATATCGTGAGCGTTATTCTGGAATCTTGGCAGAGAAATCATCTAGTTTTAATCTCAAGGTACCTACTAAATAATTATTAATGAGTTTCATGAGATTTTATTATCCATACGTAGATAATTCAGGTTAGCAATTTGAAGGTCCATAATATTATGAGCTAATTGTAAATATTTTACTTACATATTCATAGCAATATAAGTGTCCGCCTGTCATAATTTTAAAGGAATAGTTACGATAGCGTCATAGAATCAGAAGGTAAAATATATCGTCAAGGTTGTCAATTTATGAAGATTTCGAACTCGAAGGCGAACTGAACTCTATTATTCAAACTCCGCTACCCATCTGTTAAAGTGAAGATTCGATCAAATAGAGCAGAGTTTTGAAGCCGCAATGAATATGGCTGATAAAAACCAAAAGCGGTGTAAAAAATACATGAACTAAAGAAAAAGATATTTTAAGCTCGGGATAAACATGCATACAAATGCACATAACATTTATTGGTTGACAGCCTCCGTGGCGTAGTGGGTAATGAGCCGACTGCGAAACGTGAGGTCGTGGGTTCGATTCCCACCCAGGACAAATATTTGTGCGATGAACATGACTATTTGTTCTGTGTCTGGGTGTTAATTTATCTATCTAAGTATGTATTTAGAATTATATATGTATGTTTATCAGCTTTCTGATTACCATAGTACAAGCTCTGCTTAGTTTGAAATCAGATAATGTTGTGTTAATTGTCCAAAGATATTTATTTATTTATTTATTATTGGTAGAATTCAGATAGATTCTCAATATTTAATTTTAATGAGAAATTCGTGTAAATATTCATATGTATGCAAGGTCGTTTACGTATGTACTTATGTATGTTTATTTACCTGTACAGTCATAATTTTTAAACTACTTATTACTAGATATCGTTGGATATCTCATTTTTGCGCTTTGAGCGTTTTGATCATCTGTTAAAGGATATTTGACGTAACATTAAAATAAATATGGGTCACTTTGGAGGATCTAAGTACAAATCTTAGCAATCACATTCTAAAATTGCATGGCTGCAACCCGTTTTACGTCCCACTGCTGGGCACGGATCTCTCCCCTTTATTGGGGAGGCCTGGAGCTTATCCCACCAAGCTGCTCCATGAGATCCTGGAGATGTATATGTTGTGTGTGGTAATCTCAGAGTGTACATACTCTTATGATATCTTGGTTTATGTATAATGTTTGAATACTTTAAATTTAGAATG
This sequence comes from Pyrgus malvae, assembly GCA_911387765.1. Taxonomy (NCBI): domain Eukaryota; kingdom Metazoa; phylum Arthropoda; class Insecta; order Lepidoptera; family Hesperiidae; genus Pyrgus; species Pyrgus malvae. The sequence continues at coordinate 25,301,956 of OU426950.1, read as the reverse complement.
TTAGATAGAATTGTGTCATATTTGTTGATTCCGTGACAATCTTTTGAATAAGAAACATGTATAGCTATCTGACATAACTTTCCTATTTTATAAAAATACGTTTTAATATAAGTAAATTAAAAAAAAACTTTAAGTTCAAATAAACAGTTTGCTAATGAATCCTTAAGTGTCTTTTTGGTTTGAAAGTGATCCCATTAGCCACATCTACCATTCAAGAGTATACTCGTAATTTGCATACGGTAATACATATTTTACAAAAGCATTTCTAATGCACAGTGTATCTACAAAAACTGCCTCATTCATTAATTATCGCCAAGAATAAACTGCTGAAGCTAGAAACATGAACTGTTTTATTAGATTTCTTTTGATGACGTAGATACCCATTACGGAAGAATTTATTGATATGCCAACCTAAAGAGAGTTAAATAAGATTCCGAAGTTTACATGGAGAATTGTTTTCTTTGATTTATTTACTTACCTAGTTGAATAATATCTTTGACAAAAGAAATGAGAAAGAAGAATAAACACAGAAGAATAGACAGAAGAAATAGGCGTATTTCAGTGTTTTTAGGGTTCCATAGCCAAAATGGCAAAAAAACGGAACCCTTATAGATTCGGCATGTCTGTCTGTCTGTCCGTCCGTATGTCACAGCCACTTCATTCGAAAACTATTAGGACTTCAAAGTTGAAACTTGGTAGGTAGATGTAATCTCTGAACCGCTTTACGATTTTTATACAAAAATAAAAAAAAATAGGGTGTACTTCCGTTTAGAACATACCTCCAAATGATCTGAAATTTGGTACACTTATGTATTTTGACGCGCTGATCAAGAATATCATACCCAAAATACCCGCAAATTTGATGTTCAAGGTCAAACGGACAAAAAAAATTTTCGACGTTTTCGCATGTATTGCGATAAATATAGATTTTAGAGAAAAATATTTCAAACAAAAGTTATAGGGCATGAGAAAAATGATATTTTTTGTTCTATAAATTTTTCGTGTAGGACCAGTGGTTTCGGAGAAAAATGTTACCGAACGGTCAAGAGCTTTGATGACTCTTTCGCATATGGGCGAGGTTCTTTCTATTTTTATTACATTCATTTTTGGGTTTTCATAGAGTAGGGAAAGGGGGGTTTCGGGGGGCTTCCGTCGACATGGTACCATTAAAAAAAGCAAAAAAAAAACACAAAAAGGAATCGTCAATTAAAATGAATGGGATCGGTTAGGTTAGGTTGGACTTATTTTAATTAATACAAAAAAAAAGGAATCCCGCGCAGCGGGGTTCCGTCAACATAGTACCTACCATAAAAAAAAGGAAAATAATAATAATAATAATAATAATAAAAAGATGCACTTCTAAGACCAAACTCCAACCTTCCCGTGGTAACTGCGTGAGTAGATTATTATATCGAAACTAAAGGAGTTTTGGCGAAAACTAGCAATTTCGGATGACTTTAACATTTTTCTCCGAAACCACTGGTCCTACAAGAAAAATTTATAGAACAAAAAATATATTTTTTCTCATGCCCTATAACTTTTGTTTGAAATATTTTTCTCTAAAATCTATATTTATCGCAATACATGCGAAAACGTCGAAAAATTTTTTTGTCCGTTTGACCTTGAATATCAAATTTGCGGGTATTTTGGGTATGATATTCTTGATCAGCGCGTCAAAATACATAAGTGTACCAAATTTCAGGTCAATTGGAGGTATGTTCTAAACGGAAGTTTATCCAAAAATTAATAAGGGGAGGCTCTCCATACATGGAACTCAAACAAAAAAATTTTTTTCATCAAACCTGTTCGTGTAGGGTGTCTATAGATAGATCTTTTAAAATGACATTGAGGTTCCTAAAATCATTTTTTCCCAAAGTTAATCGTTTGAAAGGTAGACACTTCCAAAGTGGTAAAATGTTGGTTCCCCCCCCCCCCTAACTTTTAAAGTAAGAAAGTAAAAAATCTATCAAAAATATATGTTATAGATCTCAATAAAAACTTTCCACGAAAATTGGTTTGAACGAGATATAGTACGCAGTTTTTGAGATATACTAAATTTTTAAAAACCGCAAATATAACTTTGTCGTTCATACAAACACTATGAAAAACAAAGTTATTTTTGCTCACAAAAAATAATAATGCTTGCTACTACGGACTAACTTTCATGGGCGAGTTCGACTCGCACCTGGCCACTTTTTCTGTAAAATCAAAGTAGGTAGGTATTTGTATAAAATAACTTTGCCCAAAAACTATCCCTTTTTTATTGTAACATTGTATTCTTTTGTTAGTGTAGGTGGCATACTTAGAGCATCACAGGTACTGACAGGTATGGTGAGTCAGTTGATGCCTTAAGGTGGCATATGACCACTACTTTTACTCTGAAGATCACTATGTATGTTTATTAAATGATTTAATAAAAAATGAATGAGGGATACCTCTAAAATAAATATTGTTATAGGATAGTGAAAATGCAGTTGACCAAAGTTGAATTTCTGAAAAACAAATCGTGAGTGTTTATTTTAAACGTTCAGTTATCATCGTGTAACAACTCTCACAATTGCGAAATAGATCCCATTGATGAAGCACCTGTACTACGCAATACATGAAATACATAGAAAAAAGATCAAACAAGATGTTGTTTTCCAATATTGGTGAGTCGAGACAAACGTGCAAATATAAATTACGAGCAGGGCAACAGGAAAGAAAAGGACAAAGGCCTCGTTCCCTGGGCGGGTAATTTCCGTTACTACTCCATGTTAACCATGCATGCTACTCTAATAACGCAACTTAATAAGAAAATATCTTTGTGAACCATGTAAGAAAGTACATATATTTCATATCTATATCTATACATATACATATAATAAATCTGTAACAAGTCCGTTTCTGTACATTGAAGATATTTGAAAAAAACTGTCACTAGGGCTATTTATTAGCGTAATAGAACCCAAAACAATGATTTTTAGAATTATTGTCTGTTTGTCTGTTTGTCTGTTTGTCTGTTTATCTGTTCGTTTGTGCGCGCTAATCTCAGGAACGGCTTAACGTAGAAGGATGCGGTTTTCACTGATGTATTGGTATTTTTTTGGATTAACATTTAGGGTTTGTTTTATTTAAATCGGTTCACAAACAAAAAAGTTACGTCAATTTCAAGAATGATGAAATGGATGAACACCTGCACGCTATAATAAAGTTAATGCGAGCGGTCACACCACAAGTTTCGATAACTACTAACATCTCTTAATATTCTGATAGCAAGTTTTCAAACACTTATGCTAGATTTCATCTCTAAATATTTAAAAAAACCATACATATCATATCACCACATATTCAAAGAAATCCTTAATACAAAATGTACAAAACCTTAACAAAACGAGGCTACTGCCGACATCTATGTTCACATTCAGAACTATTTAGTGATCTGTTGCAAATTCGGTATATCGACAATTTAGTTTACACGCTATACGATAGATGTCGTTGTTATTCATTTATTCACATTTAATTGCTTTTTACTGGTAGATTTACAGGTGGTGTTACATAATCATTATTTTACCCAATAACGCTATTACAAAGTGGATAGGTGGAGATTATTTCAAATAATTAATTACGAGTATATTTACTTAATAAAGTATCTAATAAAAAATTAACAATAGAGAGCTTTGGAACTGGCGCTGATATTGTACTCATTGTGGTAGAGCATTATGGAGGCGCGGCGCGGTGGTTACATCCAAATATTATTGGTATCGACCTTATTTAATAGACAATAATAATTATAGAGTCGCGCAGGCGCGGTCCCAAGGGGGGGGTCACACGGGACATGACCCCCCCCCAAAATCCCTCACTCATGCGTAGATGGAAGGCGAATCAAGCCAATTTGAGACACCTCTTCCCCCAAATTTCTTAGTGACCCCCCACCAAAATTTCTTGGCGACCCCCCTCCAAAATTTGAAGGCTGTGACTGCGCCTGGACTCGCGTGGCGCAATGGTTACCATGCCGGACTGCCAATCGAAGGGTCTCGAGTTTGATTCCCGGCGAAGCAGAAATTTGAATGATGAGTTTAATTTTCTGTTCTCGGTTTAAGTGTTTGTATTTCTGTCTCTGTGTGTCGCATGGTACCCATTACACAGTGTATATTTTCCCCTACTCTGGCGCTATCAGTGTGAAACGTAAAAAAAATCAAAGTGTTCTACCGACTTTACTATGCTGAGTGTTCTTTTCAAAATGATAGCTACGTCTCCATATCATGATTACACCACCAGTCGAAGGTTAAAGTTCCACAGGCCGCTTTGCACGCTCCTTTTGATGTTTGAACGGATGTGTAAGTTATGGGACAACCTTCCAGCTGAGGCATTTCCAGTGGACTTTGACAAAGGGTTCTTCAAGAAAGCTGTAAAGAAAGCTCTTCTTGAAAGCCGGCAGTGCTCGGGTGGCTCCGCTGGGGTTGCCCGTTTTCATAGGCGACAGTGATCGCTTAACCACGCGGCCTTTCTGCCTCTTTGTTCGGTTTATTTATAAAAAAAAGTGATTTCGAATAAACGAATAAGCAATTGCCGAGGGTCTAATAAAAAAATGTTATAGAAATGAGCAGACGTTTTCAATGGTTAATTTAATAAGAGCTATTACATACATACGCAGTACTGGCACTGGTATTACACTAATATGCTAAAAGCGTCACGGCAGCAGCACGGCATGGTGGTCACGCCCAGAATAATATTAGTAATCGATATATTTATTTCTGATGCTGTGTGAAGGGTTGTTAATAGGACCAATTGACTCTTAATCGCGTAGGGCCTGATCCTCTCACGCTGCTCCAATTCAGGTTGATGACGTCTTCATTGTTAGTGGCCTAACTGCTGTCGCAAGTTTTAAATCGCTCAAAATACCTCCATTAAGTATGAACGACAGTATGTTAACGACAATTGCAACCAACGTGTAAGCAACCAAGAATTTGACTCCCAACTACTAACCACGCCTGACATAGCGTAGACATTTCACTATCTTTCTGCAATATATTTAAGTTACATAATGATAATGAATCTATGCATTATTTGCAGCACAAATTATTTAATTATAATGATCCTTTCCGCGGGCACAGCAGTACTATCTAAACACTTTAAAAACAGGCTATTATAATACGTTTACTTTGTAAAGAGAAACTGATGATAACGACTGAAAAGTCGATATTATAAGAGGAGTACAGTAAGAATTGTAAGGACTCAGGAAGAATGTATCTACTCAACATAATAATATGAACTTTTGTATCATAAGTAATTTCATAAAAGGTAACAATAATCCAAGGGACAGTGGAGGGCAAGCGATCACGAACGAAATTGCAACCTCATCAGCAACGACCACTCTGACAAGAGTGAACGACTAAGGAAGAGGAGGAACAAATAATCCAAGTCTAATCAAGCCTTTTGTACAAGTCTTTATCTACGCGGACGACGTCGCGGGCACAGCTAGTTATAAATAAGGACAAGCATTTTATTAATTATTATGAAAATGAAAGTATCTTTTTATAGGGCTACTACGCCCTATAACTGCTTGCTTTTTTTTCAACCTTTTTTTTATGTCCCACTGCTGGGCACAGGTCTCCTCACAAGTGAGAGGGATTTAGGCCATAGTCCACCACGCTGGCCAAGTGCGGATTGGTGGACGTCATGCTTTCGAGAAATTATGAATTTCTCTCAGGCATGCACGGCGATGGAGAACATCGTAATCAATGAAATATCACGATATTTTTCATCACCGTGGAGCAGCGATAAATTCGCACATTATAAATTTCTTTGTGGTGCGAGCCGAGGATTTGAACCTGGGATCGGTCGCGTCGAAGACCGCGGTTTTTTACCACTCGGCCATCGCTGCTACCTGATAACTGCTTGCTTACTTGTGATAAAATCGAGAACGTACTTTTAATCGGGGATGTTAGGGTGCTCCTTAACCGTAACGGAAACTATCGGATATCCGATATAAAAAAATATCCGTAACCGTAACCGAATCCGAAATAAAAGTTTCGGATAGGGGCGGAGTCTAATTGAGACACGTTATGAAGAGTTGATTTAATTAATATTGTATACATAAGTAATAATTGTGTTAATACATTTTCATTTCTTGATATTTATAATCATTTTTATTTTAAATAGCTGTAATAATTACTCACAGACTGATTGTAATTCCTACCAAATGGTGACATATAAAAAAAAACCATATCATTAGCTATTACAGATACTTCAACTCAGTTGTGCGCGCGGCGCTATGTGTGCGTGGGCTAGTAATTATGCAGCTTTAATTTGTGTGACAGTGACGCGGCCGTGATCGTCCGAGCAACTTCACTGTACCTGTTGTCACGCACACAAAGTCACTGTGTATATACAGGTTTACCCACACATAGCGCCGCGCGCACAACTGAGTTGAAGTATCTATAGTACTTTTGAAATTCCTTAAAAATTTAATATCCGTAACCGAAATTATCCGAAACTACCTAACGGATAATCCGAAATAATTTGTATCCGGTATAAGTCATTCCTACATCCATAACTAATCCGTATCCGAAATTCATATCCATAACATCCCTACTTTTAATACCACGTATTTCTCACTTTCTAGTTAAACAGCCGTCACGGTAGCGCCGTTGTACTCCATAGAGACTAGGTATATTTACAATTGCGCGAAGAAATGTAGCCTTGAATATTCTGTTATATAAGCCATATTAAAACAATATTTCATCAACGTTAGTAATTTTTGCGCAAAAAAATAAGCAATATTTGTTTTCGGATTAATGTACGAGTAATTAATCAATCAGAACATGATTCAGTTTTGCATTTTTCCAATGTTAATGTTCCTAATTTATTTATTTTCCAAAGTAATTTTTTATTTATCAAGTTCTTGTATATTTTCTCTTATTAAATTATAATTTAAAATTTGTGAGAAAATTTAAAAAAAAACACAAAAGGATCACTTTTAAGAAGCGTTACACAATTCAGAATTTTATTAGGAAAATAAAGTGGTGAAGTCTTACCTGCAATACATGAGAAGAACTATAACATTCCCCCATGATCCGATAGCGGAAAATAAGATATAAATGCTGCCCAAAAACCTTTGTATTGTTGCATTCGGCGGCGGAAACTGCAGCCAGTGCTCATTAATCAGATTCAAATAATCATCAGAGAAATATCCAAGCTCACGCCAACTGTCTACAGGCCACATTTGTTTGAATTTCTCCACTAGCATGTCATGCTTATTGGCATCCGTTTGGTTATTTTCATTGGAATTGGTATTGTTAGTCGGTTTCGTCGAACCCTCCAATTGAAAAGTACTTTCAGTCGTGTTTTCAATAACCAGCGTTTCCTCTCGTTTTGGCCGAAGTGAGTCTGTGCTGCGCTCTCGCCAGTTTCCGTATATACGAATATGACTTATCCTCGTTTCGTTCCTATGCCCGCGACTGCATAATATACTCATTATGATAAACACGAATGATAATCCGAATACTGAAAATTTCCTCATATTTATAAATCTTCTTCTCCTATCCTAACGTGTAGTTTCTACGAAGTTCACTGAGCTTTTACAAGAGACCAGCCTGATTTTTTACGAAAATGTTTCAAAACGATTGCTTTTTGACTGCAGCACTCAGGGGACCGTTTCGGAGCCATACTTAAATTAGATTAGTATGGCTTTTAGGTAGTCCAGAGAATTGGCCGTTAATAAAGTCTGGTACTAGTTGATTGACGGACCTTGTCAATCACTTATGCAATTGATTTGCAACCATAAAACATGACGAAACTTTAAGGCATATATTTATTAAACAAACAATCCAAAAGTTCTGTCTGTATATTTTATGTATGTCTGTATGTATTTGGGTTACTAAGCTTTCTGTAAAACTATGTTATAATCTTTCTGAAACAATTTTAAATGTGTATGATTGGTTGCCATCACACACAAGTTGCTGTAACCCTTTTTGGGTCTGATTGCTAGACACGGGTCTCTCACCATTTTTGGGCAGGCCTGGAGCTTACACCACCACGCTGCTCCAACGCGGGTTAGTGGACATACAAGTATTCACTTATAAGTTTATCGGATCTCATGAAGAACAAAGCCCCTAACTATACAAGTTCTAACTCTACCTACCCTACGTTTTATTCAAACAGTATGACAATATGAAATTTATTTTTAAACACGATTTTTATTATCTTTTAAATCAATAAAAATTTAGTCAATCGACTATGAATGATATGTGATATCACAAATTTCATATATACATAAATATATTCATCCACCAACCCGCATTGGAGCAGCGTGGTGGAGTAAGCTCCAGGCCTCCCCAATGATGGAGAGAGATCCGTACCCAGCAGTGGGACGCAAAAAAGAGTTGCAGCCAAATATATGTACATGAATTTAACGGAGGAAAATTTTCTAAAACTTTAAAAAGTACCTTTATATTATGTAGAATAAGATCTTAACAATAGTTCACAATTGAAAAAGTTATGATGTAGCCTACTTCTGTGTGATGTATCATCTTCCATCCATCCATCCATCAGCCTTTTACTGTCCACTGCTGGACATAGGCCTGCCCTAACGTTCGCCACTCCTCCCGGTCCTGGGCCTTCTGAATCCAGCGACTACCCTCTGTCTTCTTCAGGTCGTTAGTCCACCTGCCGAAACGTGGTCTCCATTCAAGGACCTTTCTTCCCCATCGGTTGTCGGTCCTCCTAACTATATGGCCTGCCCATTGCCACTTCAGCTTGCAGATTTTGAGAGCTATGTCGGTAACCTTAGTTCTTCTACGGATTTCATCATTACGAATTCTGTTGTACCATCTTAGATTCTTCATTTATTTCATTCCCTTATAAACAAAGAACCAAATTAAGAATAAATGACTCATTCAGGTCAGCTCATAAAAAATAAAATTTTGCGTGATTACGTGCCTCATGCTACCTAATAACTACTAATAATAATCTACTGCACGTAGGGTGCATGGTTGTAGTCCCTGTAGCTTCGGTATTTAGAATAGAGCTACGGTATCTCATGTCTGATCGTAAGAGGTGACTAAAAGGGGGCTTCCGGGGTTGTGGGCGGTGAGAGTGGGAGCTCGATCCAAGCAGCCAGCAGCCCCGGGCATCGGAAGGTGCAGGAGAGCTCTGCTCTCCAGAATATAGACCCGTTTTGGGGCGCCGCGCGAGGAGGAAACCGGTGCGTTCCACTGGAGATCCCGGAGTCCTCTACAAGCGCAGAGGCAAGCCACTGAGGGGGTTTTAGTGTGGTACAAATCCCACATAACGCGGTATCCTCTCCTAAGGTGCCGGGTACCTACCTACTGAAGCCCCCCCCTCCCCCCCGATACAAAAAAGGCGGAATGGTTGTTGTAACCAAAGATAAAAAGGGTGTTGTTTTAAAATATACTTAATTTTTATTTCTTGAGCAATAATTTGAGTCGAGCTATTAGAGCATGGCTTTGAAACTAAATTCATGCAGTAATAACAAAGCTGATGTTATATTAATGTTAAGCACACGATCCAACCGATGTATCTATTATTTACAGTAATTAATAGATACTCATTACAGATACGACGCATCAGATCAAGTGCGGTGGCACTTGCCAAATTAGTCCCCTCAATTGGCTCATTAGATCAGATTAAGCTTCAATTACTAATTTATAGGGCGTGACGCACAATCGCTTGTGTAATCTAAATTATTACTCGTATGTAAGGTGTTCCTTATTCTGATGAGAGAGAATTATGGAATTTATAATCTTATTAATTCTGCTTTTATCTAAAAGAACTTATTTGAAGAGATTATTCTTTCGTAAACCAGTTCCTTTTCCTTAAACCTTTTAAACGGGGAATTGATTGTATTTAAGACACAGTAAGACAGTGTAATAAATTAAATAAATATTCTTACGCTTTACGTAGACTAAGATGCCTAGTAGATCAAAAGTCAGTCCTATCCGCCTATCATGGTTTTGTTGCCTCCACATTACGATATGGACTCATATTTTGGGGGAAATCCAATAATAAACATGAAGCTTTTAAAGCTCAAAAGCGATGCACTAGGACAATTTGTAACCTAGAGCAAATAGATTCCTGTAGGCCACATTTTATCAGTCTTAGAATTTTGACATTGCCCATAATGTATATAATGGAATGCGTCACGTTCGTAAAGAAGAATACACATTGATTTAACTATAAATGTGAGAACGCCTCAAAGATCCTTTAATTATAACGCCTGGAATACTCGTTTTTTTTTAGAAAATCTTTTTTTGGTATGGTCCCGGCGTGGTGGCTACAGACTCGCGCGCTGCGCGCGAGCGATGTGAATATTCGTTGCTCTGTGCTACAGACGAATACGTTTCTAAATATGTCAACAACGTCATTTTCTATGCACTGACACTACGTTATTCTTATATATAAGACTGACACCGACACACACAAACATACACTAATTGTATATCTAGAAGGCACATTGGGCATGCACGTTGGAACGAGGGGTTGGCCCGTAAAGGCCACTCCTCTGACGGGTGTCATACCTGTTAATACCTTGATGCTCTAAGAGTCTGGTTTGCTCACATAAACAATTTGCCGTTGATGTAATTTAAATCGCTTACCTATATTTAATTTGACTTTCAAATTCGGTAATATTGACATTTTAATTTGACTATTGCTTTTCCAATTAATTATTATTGGATTATTGTTTGATTTGTATAAGATAAATTTATTACTTGACACGTAATTGCGTACTTAGACCTCAAACTTACATTCAATAAAATTACGAGTATATAATGCCTTTCATATACATATTACATCTTTTATATTTTGAAGTTAACTTGTAATTTTTATAAAATTGGCATTGCATGTCCAAATAGGCATAGTAACATGAGTGTAACTTTAGCCTATTTAAGAATCTCTGAACCATATTTCGCAATTAATAATGATTATGATTACACGATTCACTCACCTGTGCGCGAAGGACTGAACTCACGTTCTAGGCGCAATTTTTACTGCCTACTCGTATTAATTTATCGTTGAGTGCATAATATTTAAGTATCAATTTTCATTACAATCAAAATCATAATTCATTCATTACAGTTGATTCCCTAGGCATGCCTCAGATTTATAGAACATTTTTTGAAGACAAGTCAAACTTCAAACACTTCAAAGTATTATATACAGTACTTGCTACCATTAAGATGTATGACCCAAATAATATCTTTGTTGATAACATATCTTCAGCAGCACATTAAAAAAAGATTGTCGATAACGTTTGATGGAACATTTTTCACATTTATTAAACTGATGTGGATTGTGATGAGGAAGAAAGGTTCTCTTACGTATGGAGAACACATTTTATCAAAAGGAATACCTACCGTATCCTTGATAAAGCAGATAGCGGGAAGTTGGACTAGGTACAAAGGTAAGAGGAACGTATGTTTCCTTCATAAATAAATTACTTACAGAAGCACGAGTATAAAATGATAATACAAATACGTGTGACTTTGATATATTAACGTATAAGATTCGTATTTTTTGGATTTTTCTAACGCTTTACGATAAATCTGGGGATTATCTCACACATATTTAATTTTCACCGCAGCTGTACCTGTCAATTGAATTGGGTAGTTGACACTATGTACAGAAAAAGTCAAAATGCGTACCTCAAAAGGTTACACAAAATTACGCTGGGAAACTTGGATAATTTTTTTTATTTTTTGTAAATGATTTTTATTTCATTTTATATCAATAATATTTTAGTCATTTGACTATACCACCTTGTGACGCCATAAATACATACATCCCATTAAAAGTATCTCAATTAATTAGGCAGTCAACTACCGTGTTGAATTGAAAATTGTATTGCGGGTTAAAAGAGGAAAACAATGGTATTATATGTCCATATTATAAGTATATCTGTTACAGGAAATGTATGAAATCCGTCATTGTATACAATTTCTAGAAATTGTATATATTTCCTAAAATCACCCGGAAATGTGTGATGTAAATTATATTAGACACACTTCCTAGGAAATTTATACATTTCAGCAATAGGAAATGTAATATATTAAAGAATACGTGCCGCCCGAGTGAAAGAAAGTTAATGGTACCATGTCGACGGAACCCTGCTGTGCTGTGCTGTGTCCTTTTTTTGTGTTCAATTCAATTCAATTCAATTCAATTTCATTTATTTGCAAGATAAGGTTATTAACAGTTGTTACAGGTAGTAAACACAGTACTCTTATCCTAACCCGAAAGGGTATGCAAATTTATAGAGAAATTCATATACATATTTTTACACTTACATAATATTGTTAATGACTTTATGCTACTCATCTAGTTACAAAATTCTTCTACATATTTATTACATTCTACCATAATTATATTTATCAATTAATTAGTCAATAGAAGTCAATAGAATTTTTATTTCAAATATTTATGTTTATAACCATACTTATCAATTAATTAGTCAATAGAAGTCAATAGAATTTTCATTTCATACATTTATGTTTATAATCATACTTATCAATTAATTAGTCAATAGAATTCAAGTCAATAGAAGTCAATAGAATTTTTATCTCATATATTTATGTTTATAATTCTGTTTTATATTTACAGAAATAATTATTTATCAAATTAAAATTAAATAGTGCGTCACATCATGATATAATTAAAATTTTGTCATTTAAATATTCATTTACAGTATAGTAGCATTTGCTTATAAGAATCATTTTAAGTTTACATTTAAATCGCGTCAAATTAATTTCTTTTAATTCGTCTGGCAGGTGATTGAAAATTTTTGGTCCCATAGCATAAATCGTTTTTCTAAAGAAACTTGTTTTACTAGTTTGATGTGGTAGTACATAGAATTTATTTCTGGTTTTGCGAGGTAATTTTATATGTTTAATTTCGAATAGATCCAAATGCTCTTTAACGAAAATACAAGCTTCATATATATAGAGACATGCCAAAGTTAAGACATTCAGAGCAGTAAACAATGACTTGCAACTATATGTCTGTTTCACCCTAAATATTGCTCGTATACACTTTTTTTGCACCCTAAATAAACGAATGATCTCTCCTGCATTGCCCCAGTGGATAATGCCATATCTTAAGTTAGATACCACAAGCCCATGATAAGCTACTAGCGCTGTTTGCTTTGATGCACTTTGTGTTAGTGTTTTAAGGACAAAAACAAAACGACTAAGTTTGTTGCATAGATACAAAATATGGGGTTTCCAGTTGAGGTTTTGATCTAATATAATACCTAAAAACTTATGTTCATCCACTTGTTCTACAATGTGATTATTATTTTGTATCAGAATTTTTTGTTGCCTTGCTTTATGAAGGTGAAATTGCATGTATTTTGTTTTATTCAAATTGATCAAAAGTTGGTTTTCTTGTAGCCACTGTATTGTATTATTCAAAGCACTATTTGCTATAATTTCACAAGAGTTGATGTTTACACTTTTAACTATAAGTGTAGAGTCATCTGCAAATAAAACAACTTTTTGGTCAGTACATTTTGGCAGATCATTTATGTAGAGTATGAACAACAAAGGGCCCAATATACTGCCTTGAGGCACACCGTGCTCTATATTTTTTAAACATGATAGAGCTTTTGATTCATTGTTGTTAACATCTATGTAATTTATTTCAGTATATTGTCTACGATCAGTAAGATACGATTTAATAAGTTCGTAAGCCGTGCCTCTAATACCTTGAATGTAGAGTTTATGTAAGAGCTTTTTATGACATACAAAATCGAAGGCTTTTTTCATATCCATGTATATAGATACTACAGGAACTCTATCGTTCAGACACTGCGCAATTTCACGTAAAAATTATATATAGCTAAGTTTGTGGTCTTATTTTTTCTAAATCCGTATTGCTCTGCTGTTAATATATTTGTTTTTTCAAAGAAATCATAAAAACGATTGTGTATAATTTTTTCAAATATTTTTGAAACTACCGGTAGTAGAGCCAATGGTCTGTAATTTTCACAGTTTTCTTTGTCACCTTTTTTATATAATGGTTTGATTACTGTATTTGTATTTTAATAGATCGGGGAATACTCCATGTGTAAAACATAAATTAACAACATGATTCAGTATTACAGATATATGGTGAGAACACAGTTTTAATATTTTTGTAGGAATACCATCATATCCTACTGTGTTTGTATTTTTTAGTGACAATATTATTTTATTAATTTCTGAGGGTACAGTAGGATATAAGAATATGGAGCTAGGAGTAGACAAGATTTGTGCTGAATTTTTTGTGTGATGGATGCTAATAGTATGATTCAAATTGTTTTTCACTATGTCAATATAATAATTATTAAATACATTTTATTAGAGTGCAGTGCCGTACGCGCTCGGTGTCGTACACGTACATTGCACTTACGAATAAAAATTATTCGCGATCTGCGCGGCGATTGCCGCGGCTCGTTGCAATGGCTATGAGTTCCGAAAAACTCGTGGCCAATGAATTGCTGGCGTTTCTGCAGCACGCCATGGACAGCATGGACGAGGTCAGCATCATCCAGATCTGCTCGTCCAACTATTCGTGTGAGGAGATAGTCAAGTCCAAGACGCTCCTGTTTGAGTCGCTCGGAAAGATCGACCAGATGCAGTCCCGCAGAAGGGATGAAAAGGGAGAGCGAAGCCTTCAGGACATAATCAACTTACTGAAGGTGACGGATCCCGATGACGTGCCGTCCTTCGTGGCGAGGAACTTGAATAAGTTGCCACCCGTCACGTTTGACCACGTAGATGTCACCAGGTTGCTGAAGGACGTAACAACCCTGAAAGCGAGCCTGGCGGATGTGGTGTTGAAGTTGGAGACCTCTCAAAACACCATCTGTGACCTGCGAGCTGAAGTTGAGTCGTTGCGAAGTACTTTGGCTATAAGTAGGTCACCAGAGTTCATTAACGTCAACACGCGTCGTGGAGCATGCATCGCTTCACCGTCAAGCGTCCAGTCAGCGAAACTTGACGCGTCACCGGTCGCTGTTCCCGCACGTGATAGCGGTGTCGTAGCCGCTGCCCGCCCGCTACCTCCCCCCGCGGAGGTGTCGCCTGCGCAAGTCACGTTACCTCCTCAACGTGACTACGCCGCAGCTGCCGCCCGCCAGCAACCCGAAAAGCGGACTAAATTGAGGATAGAGAGTGGGAGCGCAAAGAGTCGCAACGAACCCCCTCGTAGTGCAGTGCCTAAGGGGCAGGCCGATAAGGATGGCTTCATCAAGGTGGAACGGAAGAAGAGGAAGCCTCCTTGTCGCAACCAATGCGGCACTGCACCGACTGGACACAACCAGCTGCTGCGTCCCGCGGTTCCAGTGACATACATCTACGTCTCTCGTCTTCACTTCACTACGAAGGCCTCCGATATCGTGGAGTACCTGAAGGTGAAGACGAAATTCGGAGTATTTGCTGAGAAGTTGGAGTCACGCAACGCAGTGAACTTTAGTTCATTTGCTGTACGCGTCCCTACCGAATTCCTGAGTACTTTCTTGGACGAAAAGTTGTGGCCAAAGGGGGTCGTGTTCCGAAAATATCATGGACGTCGACGGCCGCCAGAAGTCACCGGACCCGCGCTCACATCGCCGCGATAACTGTGACGTAGATTTTAAGTTATAATTAATATGTATGTTAGTCTGTAAGGTATTTATTGTATGGGCCTTGATGCCTGAATTAAAGGATATTATTATTATTTTTGTGAAGATTTGATTTTCTCAGCTCTGAGGCTGGTTTCAGCTACATTTACGGGTAAAAACCAAGTAAAAGCAGCGAGTAATCATATGGTTTAAGTAGATGGTGTAATATTATTATGATGGGAAATTATGTCATTTTCTTCTACTTGCATGAATTTTCTCACTATTCTGCAAGTGTTTAAAATAGCGGCTTTCTGCAATGTAATATATGTTGTTTCTTTTAAGCCTAATTGCTTGAGACTCTGTAATAGATGCTTGGGGATGACTCCTGTGGTGGAAAGAACTATGGGGACTATTAATACCTTGTCTTGCTTCCAAATTCTTGTTACTTCTTCTTTCAGCTCAGAGTATTTATTGATTTTTTCACTTATCGTCTTTTTAAGGTTATGAGTATTGGGAATTGCAATATCTATTAAATACGTAATTTTGTTTATTTTATCCTTAAGGGTTATATCTGGTCTATTGTAGTGAATTGTTTTATCCGTCAATATTGCGCGATCAAAGTAAAGTTTGTATGATTTATTTTCTAGAACAGTTTGTGGGGTGTAATTATAATAAGGGGTGTTTATATTTTGTATCAGTTTATATTTAAGGGCTAGCTTTTGATGAATTATATTAGTTACTTGATTATGCCTATGAGTATAATCTGTCTGTGTGAGAGTGGTGCATGCTCCTGTGATGTGTTGTATGGTTTCAGATTGAGTGTGACATTTACGGCATTTATCATTAATTATTTTTGGGTCTTTAATTATGTATTTTCTGTAATTTTTTGTATTTATTATCTGATCCTGTATAGCTATCATAAATCCTTCGGTTTCTGGAAATAAATTGCCTATATGGAGCCATTTGTTCGATGCTATTGAATCTATGTGAGGCTGCTCCAGATCAAGTGGATGTCGTCCGTGTAAAACTTTCTTTTTCCAATCTTGAATTTTGTTAATTTGAGTGTATGAGTTATTGTTATCGGTAATTTGTGCGGGTTGTGTGACTGTGTAGCTATTTTTTAAATTCAGTGGGGTGTAATTATCATCATTTTGTACGATTGCTTCATGTATTTTACTGATTTGGGATTTGTTATAAAAAAACAATTTTAATGTGCTGATTTGCTTTTGCCATAACTGACAAATGTCTATAAGCCCACGTCCTCCATCCTTTCTTTTAATTGTCAGTCTTTGTATAGCAGATTTTGGGTGTAAGTGGTTATGGCGAGTGAGTGTCGTCCGTGTTGTTCGTTCTATTTTATGTATGTCTGTTTTTGTCCATTTGACTATACCAAATGAGTATGTTAGGACTGGTATAGCATAGGCATTTAGCGCCATTATGAGGTGCTTTCCTACCAGTTGTGTTTTACATATTTTGTTGATCCTATTGCTGTATTCAGTAGTAAGTGTGTGTTTAATCGATGTGTGGTCTATTCCTTTTAACTGTTTATATCCTAAGTATTTATACAATTCGTTTGGTTCTATGGCTGCGATTGTGTCGGTATGATTTACTCGATAATCACCAGGTAGTATTTTGCCTCGTTTAATATGAAGTATTCTGCACTTGTCTAACCCAAATTCCATATGTATATCTTTGCTAAACTTTGTTGTAGTATTTAATAATATATTCATATCTTTTTCGGTTTTTGCATATAGTTTTATGTCGTCCATATATATAAGATGAGAGATAACTGTATTTGTAGTGTCACATTTAAATGTGTATCCTACCTGGCATCTATGTAATAAGTGTGATAGAGGATTAAGCGCTAGGCAGAACCACAAAGGACTCAAGGAATCACCCTGATAAATACCTTTTCTGATATATATTTGTCTTGTTGTAACAGAATTATGGTGTGTAGATAACTGTAGTGTAGTCTTCCATTGTGTCATTATATTTCTCAAAAAATCTACTATTACTGGACTTATTTTGTAAATACTTAAAATTTTAACTAACCATGAATGAGGAATGCTATCAAAGGCCTTTTTATAATCTATGTATGTACAGTGTAAATTTCTATTTTTTGATGTTGCGTGTTTATGAATTGTTGAATCGATGACTAGCTGTTCCTTACATCCCATGTGGCCCCGTCTGCAACCCTTTTGTTCTTCTGCTATAATATTATGCTGATCAATGTGTCTGTTTATTCTTAACGTTATTGCTGATGTAAGAATTTTATATATTGTAGGTAAACAAGTGACTGGTCTGTACTGAGAAGGTTCTGATGTATATTTTGCTTTCGGTAGCATATAAGTAATGCCTGTGGTCATAAATGGTGGTACCTCCATTTTTCCTAAAATAATAGCTGTTAAGTTTTTGGCAATTGATTTGTGAAGTGAATATAATTTTTTATACCAAAAGTTATGTACTTTGTCTACACCTGGTGATTTCCAGTTATGTAACTTGGCTGTTATGTTTGTGATGTCTGACTCTGTGATCTCAATGAATTCCATTTCTTTTATACCTGACCACTTAACCTCTTCTTCCGCAATCCAATCTGCATTGTTGTTATGATATGTTTGCTTTTCCCAAATTTCGGACCAAAATAATTCTAGTTGCTCTTTTGTCGGCAGTTCTTCATGATTGTTTTCAATTTTACCGTCTAATAATGGCTTCTGTAAATTTCTGTAAAATATTTTTTGATTTGTACTAAATACAATATTGTCGTTTTTTCTCTGTAGAGCTTTCTTGTACCTTTTAAGCCTATTGACTTTGAGCGCTAATTTTTGTTTAATTGTATCGAGGAGTTCTTCAGGTTTTCTATTGTTGTTTTCATGTCTAGTATGTGTGCATCTGTTCTTAAATATAACTTCAACGTGTTTCATAATTTTGTTGGACCTATTGCCGTTTACATATTGAGTCAATCGCCCACAATCTACTCTGAGTTTCTCAATGTCATTTTCAAGACGTTTTTGCCATGGAGGTTTGTTGCGCTCTTTTATTCTTGTGTTTTGTGTATGATTTGTTACTTTGTAATTTAATTCTTCTGAAATAACTAGAGCAGTGCAGTAAATAATTGTATGAATATCTATTAGTTTAGTATCATCGGAAATAAATTGCTTTAAAATGTCATGGTTAAATATATATACTAGTTGGAAAAGTTTAGGGGTATATTGAAGCTTAGGTAGCTTTGGGCGAACTTCTGGGTCTATATTAGAATATTGTGAAATTGCCGATTTAAATTTTTCACATATTTCTTGTATTTCAATACTATTAAATGGGTTAAAGCATTCAGCATTATCAATTTCAGCATCTCGTGTAAGAGTTACAGGATCA
This sequence comes from Pyrgus malvae, assembly GCA_911387765.1. NCBI lineage: Eukaryota > Metazoa > Arthropoda > Insecta > Lepidoptera > Hesperiidae > Pyrgus > Pyrgus malvae. The sequence goes on along the minus strand of OU426950.1, from coordinate 25,283,004 downwards.
GTATGTATAGATGTACTATGGCATGATGGCTGAATATTTTGTGTATAGGGCTGGGGTCGTAAAGGGTTCGAAAGATCTAAAACTGTATTGGACATTTCTTGATTTTCGTTTACTTCTTCCGATTCAAGTTGCAGCTTTACTTCTTCTTTAAGTTTTTCTAAAGTCTCCTGGCTCAGCCGTTTGTTTCTTACTATGGTCCTCCTTTGGTCTGCTATTCTCTGTTCTGTTACTTTGATTTCCGGGTACTGTCTTGTAAAATACTCATGTAATTGTTTTCTGTAAGTAGTTAAGTCTGTTTCTAATTTAGTTATGTAATAATATGTGCGCATGATAAAAAGGTTTACTTCTTTACTCCAACTCATGCGCACTCTTGGTTTACCAGCTTTAGTGGACGCAGGTAAAAAGGCATTAGCCACCTGCGCAACATCCAAAGTCAGTATAGGGGAATGTGTATTTGATCTTCTTGTTGATGGTGACGTTGCTATTGATGGTGTATATGATATCGTACTCGGGCTATACGGTTCAATTGAACTTGTCCTGTCTGTCAGTTCGTCAGGTTCGGCTGTAACATTTTCGGAATTTCCGGTGGGAGCCCGCCTGCTCAACTCCTCACCGCTGACGGTTCGCATGCTGAAACACCCAGCGTCAGCTCCAGGTGTGCCCCGGCGATCACCCCCGGGTAGCGGCCCTAAACGTTTCTTTTTTCTTAACCGAGTCTCCATATTAAATGGGTGGTTGGGGCCGTTCGTTCGGAAGGGTAAATTCTAGATGGTATTGGTCTTTTATAATGTTCCTTCTGCTTGGAGCAGGGTATGGTCTAGCTGGTTATGCCATATATTTGTTCATGCCTTCCTTAAGCCCCCCCACCACGGCAAGGTGGCCCCACGGGGGGGTTATTATTATTATTATTATTATTATTGTTTCTTATTCGTTCTAACGAATCTCGATTTACGCTGGGTAAAACGGTTTATATGCTGCCCACGGGTATACACCAAGTGAGTAACATTTTAGAGGACCCTAATGAGATTTGTAGGTTATGTGGATATAGTAGTGGTGTCTGTTTGTAAAAATTTACGGACTATCCTGCATGTATTAAGTATTACTGCTTTTTGTAAAGTTAAATATGTGTATGGTGATATTTGTATACATTTAAGAGATTGGTGAAGATTTTTGGGAACAACTCCAGTTGTTGAGATGACAATAGGGACTATGTTTACTTTTCTTAGTCGCCACATTCGCATTATTTCATCCTTAAGTTCTGAATATTTAGACAATTTTCCTGAGATTGTGTTTTGTAAGTTATGCGTGTTTGGGATCGCTATGTCTATGATGTATGCAGTTTTGTTAATTTTATCTATGAGAGTAATATCAGGCCTATTGTAATGCACCGTTTTATCGGTAAGGATGGCTCTGTCGAAATACATTTTATGTGTGGCATTTTCTAGAATGGTTTTAGGGCTATATTTATAGTAAGGTATGGGTGGATCGTTCGTAAGATTGTGTTGAATCGCTAGTTTCTGGTGAATGATATTTGCAACTTGATCGTGCCTGTGTTTATATTCGGTTTGGACTATGGACGAACATGCACCTGTTATATGTTGTATCGTTTCAGACGATTTATTACATTTCCTGCAAATATCAAGGACGTTGTTCAATTTAACTATGTATTTATTGTAATTGCGTGTTTCAATGACCTGGTCTTGAATGGCTTGCATGAAGCCCTCCGTCTCCGGAAACAGCTCCCCTGATATCAGCCATGCGTTAGATGCTGTTTTATCGACAGAAGATTGGTTCAAATCTTTCAGGTGTCTTCCATGTAGCGCCTTTTGTTGCCATGCTTCTATCTTAGATTGCTTATCTATTATATTTTCTTTATTTTGTGTATTTTTATCGTTTAAGTTTAATGGTGTGAGCTTTAAATCATTGTGTACTATGATATTGTGTAAGGTGGAATGTACAGATTTGTTATGAAAGTAGTTCCTAAGTACTGTAATCTGTTTACTATGTAAGTTATATATGTCTATGATGCCTCTTCCTCCTTCAGCGCGTGGTAAAGTCATTCTTTGGAAACATGCTCTCGGGTGATGTTTTCTCTGTTTGGTCATTGATGTATTTATTGATCGTTGCAGTTTTAAGAGTTCGCTCTTCGTCCAATTAATTATGCCAAATGAGTAGGTCAAAACAGGGATGCAGTAACTATTAATACATTTTATCGTATTTCGTGAATTTAACTGTGTTTTTAATATTAAATGCAATCTACGTTTAAATTCCTTATTCAGTGTGTTTTTAGTATCTTTGTAATGTATGAGCTTCGACTGATTATAACCAAGATATTTGTAGGTGTCATTGTTTTGCAAAGAATTTATGAGTAGTCCATTACCTAGCTCGTGTTGGTATTGCTGATTTATTCCGGCTACGTACGAATTGATTTTACATTTTTCAATACCAAAATTCATATGTATGTCGTTTGAGAAACCTTCTGTAACTTCAATGAGGTCTTTTAGCTCTGATTCGGTTGAGGCGTATAGTTTAAGATCATCCATGTAGAGTAGGTGGCTGACTTTGATTTCCGTGTCAACTGATTCACCTTCTGAAATGTATTGTAGTCTTAACCCCTTTTGTGTAGAATTCAACTTATTGGATAGCGGGTTTAAAGCTAAGCAAAACCAGATTGGGCTGAGAGAATCTCCCTGAAATATGCCACGCTTAATTTGTATCAGTTCTGTCTCTAAAGTATTCTGTTTAGTAGATATGCGAAGTCGTGTTGTCCAGTTAGTGATTGTATTTTTGAGAAATGAAATAATAGACGGGTGTATTTTGTAAATTTCCAGAACTTTTATCAGCCAAGAGTGTGGAACGGAATCAAAAGCTTTAGCATAATCTATATAACCTGTGTGTAAATCTTTTTTATATTTATGTATATGTTGTAATATGACCGAATCTATTATAACTTGCTCTTTACAACCTTGGCTGAACTTACGACATCCTTTTTGTTGTTCAGATAATATTTGATTTTCTTCTAGGTGATGATGTATTGTATGAGTAAGGCATGATGTTAATATTTTGTACACAGTTTGCAAACATGTTATAGGTCTGTATTTAGAGGGGTTAGCCATATCTTGTAAATCTTTTGGTAGCAAATATGTTGTGCCTTCGGTTACAAATTTTGGCAGACTTGTAGGGTTTATTATGAAATTATTGAAGAATTTATATAAAAATGGTTGTATGGATGTCAGTTTCTTATACCAGAAATTATGGATATGGTCAGATCCTGGGGCTTTCCAATTATGAAGGTTTCTGATGACTTTTGAAAACACGTCTATTTTGATGTACTCAAACTCCATAGGCTCTATATGCAAGTGCCTCTTGACTTCTTGGTCAATCCACGAGGCTTCATTATTGTGTAGCGCAGAATCTTCCCATACACTTGACCAAAATGTTTTCAAACTGTCTAACGATGGGATACAATCAACTTTTTCGGGTATATAAGTATTACCAAGAGATCTATAAAATTGGCTTTCATTTCTTGCAAATTGGTTGTTTTGTGTTTTGCGAAGAGTGCAGGTTTTGTATCGCTTCAGCCTACTAGCAGTTACTGCCAGTTTCTGTTTAAGTGTATCCAAAAAGTGCGCTAGGTCTGTGTTGATTGCTTCGTGGTTTGTGTGTATTTTATAGTTTTTTAAAATAGCATCAACGTGTTTGGTTAAATTTGTATTCCTATTTCCTTTTATATATTGCGTTAGGCGCCCTATCTTAGCTCTTAAATCTGCTACTTTTTTTTCCATTCTAATTTGCCATTTTGGTTTAAATAATTTATTATTTTTGTATGATTCTGTTGTTTTAGGCGGTAATGTAAGTTTAGTTCCATTAAATGTTGCAGCCGTCCAAGCTGCACAGTATATTGATGTATGGAGTGTAAGAAAATCAGTCTCTGTATTTACATATTTTGGCAGAATTACTTTATTAATGAAATGGATTATGTTACAAAATTTCTTTGAGACCTTTTGTTTTGGTATAAAGGGACGATTTGTTGGCAAAGTCTGACTATGGTACTCTAATGCTGCTTTAAATGTTTCTTCAATTTTATTTCTTATTTCTTCTGACAAGCTCTTCTCTGCTGAATCTATATGTGTATTTTCATAGTTTGGTGTAATATGTTGTAGGGCATCACCGGGGTTTTGGTCACGGGTATAAGTATGTTCTTCATTAGAAATCTGTACTTCGTTATTACTATTATTTTTTAATTCATCTTCCACTTCCTTTCTTATTATTTCGAGTCTTTGTGGAGTTATCCGATTGTTATTTACTATTACTCTTCGTTGGTCTGATACTCTTTGTTCTGAAACATGGCTTAAATGTGGAAACTTTTGTGTGAATTCTTTGTGTAGCTGATTTCTATAGTCAGTTTTATTTGTTTCCAAATTTGTGATCCTGTAGTAAGCACGCATAATGGTTTCATTATGTTCCTGAGACCATTTCATTCGTGTACCCGTTATGCTAGTTATGTTGTTTATTAAGGAGCTGGATGATGATGGTTGTGTAAAATATTGTGAGTTCTGTATATTTGATCTAACTTCGTCGTAAATACGATCAATGGTTTCTTGTGATAGATATTTATTGCGTATAATCGCTCTTCGTTGGTCACCTACTCGTTGGCGGCTAACTGTCATATGAGGAAAACGTTGTATAAATTCGGAGTGTAATTGTTGTAGATATGAATTTGTATCAGTGTCTATTTTGGTTAGATAAAGATATGTACGCAAAATAAATATGTTCATTTCGTTCGTCCATTTTTTGCGCTTAGTACTCGTAGTACAGGTGGTGGGCACAGTTGTTACAGTCGAAATGCCTGTCTGTGCAACATCCTCCTGTATTAAATTACTGATTGGAGATGATCTAAGTGAAGGCGGGTATGATGAAGAATTAGATGATGAGAATGTAGGGCATGAAAATAGAGATGAGGTTGATTCACAAATAGATATTACATCGTCTTTTGTGTTTGAAATTTCAACGTGGTTGTTATCTTCCACGTTACTTTCCTCCTTCCTTCTACTACATCTAGCGTTGCCACCAGATGTTATTCGGCGAGCTCTGGGAAGCGGCCTTAAATTATATGTTTTCATTGTGTAGTTTTCCATCTTGAATATTTTTAGCGTAGGAATCTATCAGTCCGCCCCGGCAGGGCCCCGCTTGCCGGGGTAAGGCTAAATTACTCTTCGAGGTCGCCTGGTATCGAAGAGGGACCGTTAGCGACTGAGCTCCCCCTCAGTCATGCAGCCATTTGCGCACGGTACCTTTACACGCGTTTGGCTTGGGTGTCGGGCTATTCGCTGGTGCAGCAGATAACTAGAAGTACACGACTGCACCCCCCAGGGGGCACCACGTGGAGGTTGCCCGACAACGCCCCCCTTATTATTATTATTATTACATATATCGCTAGGCTTCGTCAAGATTTCATTATTATGTCGTATTGATTTTATTCTGGTAATTTTATTTTGCTGTCCATTAATTACTTGCCAGGTGGCTTTTGCTTTGTTTACTGATGAATTTATTATTTTAATATTTTGTAATCTCTTAGATGTATATATTACTCTTTTTAACATATGTGAATACTGTAAATATTTAATTTTCTTAGTAGTATTTCTTTTTTCATAACATTTTTGCCAATATAGAGATCGCTTTATGTGACTTGATTTTTTAATACCTTTTGTAAGCCAATTATTTTTTTTATTTTTATATATTTTAACTCGTTTTATTGGAATACATAATTTTTTTTTTTTTTTTAGATTCAAGTAATTATTTATTTTTATTTCATAAAAAGATGTTATTACATATATATACAAATAACTTAACATTAATCTTAAATATATATACATATATATACAAAACTTAAAATTAACATAAAAAACATATAAAAAGGCTTATAAATAAAATATTTCATCTAAAAAGTCCGTGTGAGGCATGGTACCCAAGACACTGGCGGCATTGCCCCTTTGTATGGCTAGACTGAGCCGTTGAGCAAAGTAACCGCCAGCCCTTAGGTCACCACAGGCAAGGATAAGTCTGGTCGACATTTCTGACATGAATTTCTTCATGTCAGAAGACCATGGTCCCATCGTCTCTACCGCTAGCGCCGCAAATAGATAATTATTCGACAAATTACTATATTTGCGGTGCTTGAGAGACTGTGCATGGTCGGCAGCGGACCCCACCCTCTCTGCAGTTTCGCTTATGTGCGATGGGGCTAAGGTGTCCGCACATGTTACGTCCCATACCAGTGGCCGACCTAGACTCCACGGCACCAGAGTAACCCCATCAGGCCTCTTGCCATCGCTTCTGGAAAGTCCAGATGGTTCTAGAGTTGCTGGAATAGAAGCGGTGGCAAGAGCCCGACGAACCAAATCGTTCAAGGTACCGTGGCGGAAAAGTCTGCCGGCACTCCTGATACAGGACAGGCCATGTCGACCAAAGCTGTCCACCTTTTGCCCACACGGACAAACATGAGGCTCGCACACCCTTACACCGAGCCGGAGACCTACTGCAATACGCAGAGCTACAGGATCCAGCACGGTGCCAATGTTCTTAGATGGGAGAGCGTGTAACCAATGCCCCGACTCACTTTGTGCTACTGCCAATAATCGAGCCCTATCTGTGCTGTCAGAGCATCGCTCGAGGAGGCTAGCATAAGATGCTTTTAGTGCTGGTATATCCCAAGTGGACTGTCTATCTTGAGATACACTTGGGATGTCCTCAGACGGAAAGGTGGCACCCCACACTCCTATAGCCTCCATCATGTACGCAACCCTAACATCATCAACATTTGTATTCAATATTTCTGTGATGAGGGTTAACGTACTATGACATGAAGCCAAGAAAGCCGGAAGAGCCAAACCTTCCGTCGTGCGGATGCCTAAACCACCAAACTTAACTGGCAGTGTTGCTTGCATCCAGGAGCGATCATCAAAATTCAAATTTAAAATTTTGGATAAACAATTTTGTAACGATAAATCTAAACTCTTTGTTATTAAAGGAAATTTCCAAAAAGGACAGCATCTAAGTAAGTACAAAAATTTTGGAGCGAATAAGCAAAGGCGCAAAATGTAGGTAGCCATGTGAGGTTTTATATCGAAAAGTCGATCTGAAATCATATTGAATTTATCTAATTTTGAATTTATTATGGGAACAAAAGCATCATCAAATATTGGAGCACCTAGTAAAGATAAATTTTCTTTTTTTGTAATATTAATATTTGGTGTAATAATATTGAACTTATTTGTAAGAGATAAAATTTGGTCTTCTGTTAAGAGGTCTGAAAAAAAAAGTTCACATTTATCAAAGTTAAGGCTAAGACCAGTTTGTTCAAAACGCCGAATTATTGTTTCTAGGTCCTCCAATACTGTTGATGCAGTTCCTCCCAAAGAACCGTCATCTAGGTACCATACATTAAATTCAGAATTTAGTTGGTTTATTATTGGCTGAATGACCAAACTAAAAATAACGGGGCCAAGAGGGTCGCCTTGCTGACATCCCACGCAAGACTCAATAACGTTATCACCATACATTAATTTTGAGGGGGTGCCATAGCATTGCCAAATATAATCTAAAATTTCAGGTATTTCTTTTTGAATTACAGTTAGAATTGCACCCCTATCTACCGAATTAAAAGCATTTTTTACGTCTATTTTTACAAAAACGTCAAAATTTTGTTTCATCAAAAATGAACGTGCCGAATGAACTGCTGCTTCACACCCACCCTTGACTCCAAAGCCAAGCTGTCGTGGTTTAAGTTTTTGCGTTAAACGCTCACGGTATTCACGACAGCATAACTTTGAAGCCAAACGTCTCAATGTACAGCCCACGGCAATGGGACGAATACCGCCATCCTTCTTCCTCAGAGCGACGAGGTTGGCTCCGTAAATTATTGGTGTAATATCTGAAGGAACTTGTCCAGCCAACATTAAATTAAGAAGGCTGGTGAGCTCCCTCAGAAGATCTTTGCCTACGTCACCTAAAAAGGGGTCAGTAAGGTCTTTTAATAATTGTGGAGTAATGCCGTCTAGGCCACCCGCAGAGCCATTCGGAAATGAACGAATAGCGTTTAGGGTGACCTCCTCGCTTACTCTAAGTGGAAGATGTGTCGTGTCAGTACATTGAGTAGATGCATATGAGGCTGCTGTTGACGCGGGATGTTTTTCGCGTAGAGCGTCAAGTGTGTCGGGTGAGCACGGAGCCATGGAATCCTCAGAAAACAAAATTTTTGCTGCGCCTTTTACGTCTCCATCTGAAAGTTTATTTTCGATAAGATGTAACTTATTATATGAATGTTTTCGTCTGATAGCTACTGTAGGAATTTGATGGTTTGTTGTGTTAAATTTAATTAAATTAGTTAGTGAAGTTTTCTTTGTACTATTTTTTTCTAAATGTAAAGTTTTGTAGGCGAATAGAAAAAGCTCTTCCCAAGTACTTGAATTGTTTTCTGAGACTACCCTGGCAACGCACTCAGTAAGGCCGCGGGCGACAGTCAAACGAGCTCCCTTTGGTACTCGCCTCACCATTCTAACATTGTTTTTGAGGAATGCGAGCCTCTGATGTAAAGTTTCATCACTGCGATCCCCACCTGCACGGACATCAAAGGAGGAGAGTGCTGATTGATCCACTGCATCGATACGAGGAATGTGGATTCGACTGCAGTGAATCTTTAAGCCCCTCTGTCCTTTAAAAAACCTACTATCCGCACAAATGGGGCATCGCAATAATGAAACATTATTAGTGTCCGTTAAAGACATAAAAGTGTAAAATCGTATAGAAATATATAATCATAAAATGTAAACTTACTAAAAATGTACGATACATATTTACATGAAGTAAAAAATTGTGCTATGCTATATAAATCAGTTATAGTTATCAATTATAATTCAATATGTATTGGACAAAAATGATTTTCATTTGCGGTCACCGATTTTCACCAAATGGTAATACACGTACGTACTGTGATGACTTTCAGTTAAGGATATTTCCGGCTTTATGTAGATTGTAGATATATTAATTGAAATATATTTCTCCTTGCTTTCTTGTCTTCCCTTATTTATTTTTTAAAATATTCCTTGTTATTATAATAATATTTACAAATATTTACAAAGCGAAGTCCATATTTTTCTTGACAGATGACACTTCAAATCATCGAGAACCAAACCATATAGGTACTTAGTATTTTTCTGATAAACATAAATTGTGAAAAAGAACAATAGTATTATGAAATAAGTTAAATGATTCATTTACATCTTGTGATTCAAATACCTCTTGAAAATATAAGTTTTCTATATAATTTTTAAACCTATTCAGATTTTCTCTACAGTAATCATACTTTTTAATATACCAAAAAATGTTAATTAGAAAAAGTCAAACCTAACCTAACCGATCCCATTCGTTTTAAATGATGAGTTCTATTGTATTTTTTTGGCGGGGGGCTTCCCTCGAAACCCCTTTCCCCTAATCTATAAAAACACAAAAACTTTTTTTGGCATTAATTCTGCGTCACTCAATATGTTTTTTGCAACATACTTGACGCTGGCAATGTCGTATGAGTATGCGATGCGATAATTGAAGAAAAAAAACGATGACCCAATGAAACCCTTAATAAAAACTCTGATTCTTCATTTAAAAACGTGTTTTATTTATTTTATTCACACATTGCGTTCGTTTTACACATTTCCTAACACGATATTAGAATTCTATAAAATTCCTGGGATATGTGCGTATTAAATAATCTCTGAATCAATATTTTATACATTTCCTAAATAGCCTTCGAATTGTATACATTTCCTAGGAGTTAAGAAGATAAGAACTACCCTTATATAAAATTTTGGTAAGTGCTGCCAAAAGTTTATCCTACAAGCTCGTAATTATTATATGTACGCTTAGTTAACAATTACAAAGATATATAATTATTTCGTCGTATCTCGCAATTCGTAGCAAATATTATAAACTTTTTGTTTATTTTTGGCTTTGATACGTGGCATGGGTTACTCTTTGATCTTAGAGAAAAGGTCGAGTAGCGACACAATAAAAATGATAAGTAGAGAGAGCACAGAGAGAAAAGGTCCCCCCGTCGGAGCGCGGGTGTTATGTGGTTAGCCGTAAAAATGCCTGACCATATTTTAAGGTGATTTTACAAAAAAAATTGGTGCTAACGAATACAGTTATAACAAAATTGCAGAAGAATTTTATATATTACATATTTTCTTATTATTTTTACAAAACTTATGTTTTCTGTTTGAGTGAATTTTATGTTTGTTCATACCACAGTGTACTTTTTTGGCAAGTAATACCTGAAAGTTAAAAAGTGTTGTTTGCAAATTTAGTCGACATAAACGTCTTAAGGTTTTGACCGTCAAAACTTTATTGTGGTTCTTAAAAATAATATTCTCTTACAGCAACGACGAATGTCACCCAGCTCTGCTATTCCTTAGGTTTACACAAGACATAAAAACGATTGATCCTATTTAACTAATACCATCGCTGCTCTAAGCATTTACACTATAAACTCTCCATTACAGTATGTATTATTAAGTTTACTGTAAAATCATACTAGACTGGACCGTGGAAACAAATTGGAAATATTAAGTATGTAGTTTATTACGTTTGATATAGATGGTGTTACAAGATTATTTACGAGTAGGTAACTGAAAATTAGCCAAATTTAAGTTCAGAGTAGAGTAAGAGTAAGAAAGAAGGGTGACTAAAAGTTACGGACTTTTTCAGTAGATGTCGTTTTAATGGAAGCGAGATTTCCAGTGTAAAGCCAACGCCATCCTTTTAGTTCTCTACTGAGACGATAGATCACGCTGGCATACGTGTTAAAGAAATATCTTAAGGACAATATTACAAAGTATGAAAACATACTCAAGCCCAGCTCTTTTGAAATGATATTTAAGTCATAGGTATGAATCAGTACTCAGCTCAAGTGGGTGATTTGAGTTAATATGACGTTAACTAATGTATTGCACGGAACAGTAAATATTTCGGGAAAAAAGTATATCCTAAAATCCGTTCTTGCGTGATTGAGCAACAAATCCAAGCATACATCCAACTTTCGTATTTATAATTAGTAAAGATTCTATAGGGGGCATCAACTAAATTAATTATTTTATTTACTACGTATTACGGCTAAAACAATGGAACTTTGAAAATTCCAATAGCTAGCCATCGATTTAGTTGTATTCAATATTTATTTCGCAATCATACCTTTAATTTTAGTGACAACTTGCTTACAAATCTTCGCACAATAAATTAAAATATAAGGAACGCTGGAAATGGTTTTACATATATATTTCTTACATCAGTCAACAAAAAAATGGTTTATTGTTGTAATGCTTAATTTTTATTTATCTCGATATGTAAAATTAAATAATAAAACAACAAAGCTGACAATAATAAAAAAAATATTGACACCATGCTTTTTTAAATGTTTTGTATTTAAAGGCTGCAAAATGTTCTATAAACGTCATGCTATTCTCACTTGGACGAATTTAAAGATAGCTGCCTATTCAAAGTACCAAGGAGAGCGTTTTCACCAGGATGTGATTAATCATATCACTTAAAATCTGAACGACGCTACCAAGGGCGGTACCACGAGAATATGATGGAAGAATACATATGGGGTTTAATACGTGTCTCGTGGCCTTAGAAATATAACAATCTATTGTATAATGTATTGCAAAAATAAAGAAGTATGAAAAATATAATTTCTAATTACTTTTTTAACTCAATGTCTAGTTGTTTCATATTTATTTTGCTATTGTTTATCACAATAATTGTATTTTAATTTTTTTTAATTATTTTTAGACTCTGATGTCCACAAATACAATCAATAAATAAATTGATTTTATTAGACACTCGTAAAACAGCTGTATTTTCTTTAATCAAAATTAAAATTTAATTTAATCAAAATGTACCATTTACTTGGCAGTGCTACGCCGTAGCATATGTATTATTCGTAGACTAGGCATTGACGTATCATGTTATTCACTTTTATAGTATTTAATTTGTTGATATTTTTCCATACTGTCTTTTGCGACTAGTAGTTATATAGGTAATGTTTATTGAATTAGTGTTGCAATGAATGTTTCCGATCATTTGTCATCGCCTGATTTTTGATACCTTTTACGAAATTCAATAGATAATCCAATAGGCTGAGATTTGTGACCTTTATTTTTTGCTAATCAATCATTATTTTAATAAGGAAAGTCTGCTTACTGCTGCTGACTAAGCTTTTTACAAAATTAATTTCTTTTGGAAAACATTCAAGTTAATTTAATAAATATGTACAGTGAATATTGGCTGTGTTTAAGGACTCAGTCTAAGATCACAATTTTATGCTCAACTGCCTTTAAAAAAGAGTTTTTCCCCGAAAATATTGACATATTAATCTCCATATAGCATCGTGTATGGGAATATTCTTTAAATATTGTGTATAAATCACAAAATTACCTAGTTACATGAAGTTTGTACTTGGCTGCCAAGTTCTATAGATAGTATCGTATTTAAGGTATGTAAACTAGTGATTTAAAGAATTACACAAAATAAAAATTATACGTGTATCATGATTGTTATTGAGGTGGCATATGAAAATTAAATACTTATTTCATATAGGTGCATTTTCACACCAGCGTATTTTTCGACGCGTTCGCGCGTCTTTTGTTTGTTTTTTAAAGCGCGTGTAAGCCGCGAAACGTCGACATTTGACATTTTCTGGTACAAAAAGTAGCGCGCGTATAAGCGTGTTTTCCGAAACGATTGTATACGCGCGTAAAAATACGTTGGTGTGAAACCTCACTAAGAGCAACTTTCCGAAATTGACAACAACTTTTGTTTTCAATGACGCGCTGATATTAAAGTAAATACACGACAGACAGACACGGCATTGTTATTCCACGTCCAAACATAATACAAAAGGCAACTTAGACGATGGCCTCGCGACAAAAAGAGTAAAGCACCCTTGAGGGTTGCCCTACGAGATTGCAAGCGGTTTATTGCTTCACCCCGTCTATTTGCTTACCATACCAAATGTTTACTATATATATATACATAATTCCTGGTTCAAGGGCAACTAACGTCTGCAGTATGCAATATTTTTTATATCTTTCAATTTTAATTGGTAGCTTACTATTGGCACCCACTCACTATATACTCCCGAATAATCAGGTTTCGAAATTCCTCTTAAATCCAATGACAAATTAAATAAGTGGTTTTACTATATTTAGTGTACTTTGATTTAGAACAGCGTGAAAGGCTAAACGCCTGCTTTGAGATTTCAAGTACGGTATGTTCAAGATGAATTCGATGCATGTCCAGATACAAGACAGTTGAAACTGGTGGGTCAATGGACCTAGTAGTGTCCAACATATTATACGGTGTTATGTCCCAAGTCTTAGGAATACCCTAGCGTCTGTAGAAATACTTTAATTTGTATTAAAACGAAATTGGTAGTTCAATAGAAAAACTCATGTTCCAAAGCTTACCAATAAGTCATAAGCTGCCAGAAGATTTCTCTCTATCTTATCTATCTTAGGGTTCCCGTAGCGCTGCATCCGTTTACTCTGTTGACTTATGAAATTGTGATGCACTAAATGTAGAGGAACTGTACATTTTTTATATATTTTTATGTATGTTTTTTGATTCAACTTGCACTCAAAACTTGTTGTGATAATTTAACGACTTTACGTTTACGATAGCGCAGGCATGTTATAATAATAATAATTGCGAGTTATATTGCAATGACAATAATTTCTGTTTCATAAAATGACTGATACACATTACTATAAAAAGTTGTTTTGAAAGTACAGCGATGCACTGTATTTCTCCATGGCACGAAAATTACCAAAAAAGAGATCGACAGTGCTCTGTGCTGCCCTAGTTTGGGTAACCCAGAAATGTTAGAGCTTTTTAGTAAAATTGTCTTGCAGCGAAAATAACAAGGAAATAAATAGCACAGAATAAAGAATCAGAATTATTATTATGTTCATGTAGGCACATGTAACATAGACAATAATAGACATGTTACACATATTTACGGATTTCACATTTTTCGCACGTTTGGATTCAGAGATCAAATATAAAAGTACTTGAAATCACATTAAAGATATAATTAATGAGTTTGTGAATGAGTTATCGGCGTACCGCATTTTACCTTACCTAATAATGTATGGCATGTTAGATTTATCTTTGATGCCTAATCTTGTGCCTTGATTGCTTCTGGTCAAGATAATCAATAATATACCTAAACTAGCATTTACTTAAATTGTTATGAAACTAATTTTTTTGCCACATCTCTTGTTTCTTTTCCAAGAACCGTTAAAATATATTATAATTTACAAAGAAAATTTTATTATGATTTTACTTAAAAAAAGAAATAGTACACCAAATTATTCTTCTTAATTTTTGCTGGTATTATTTGTATCTAAATAACCAGCTATGAATGGTATTTCTCTTATGAAAAATATACTTACCTGAAGCAGTTTCAATAATTTTATATTTAATTATTTCTATTTTTTCGACGTCAACACAGAATTCGTACTGTAGCCTTTTAGGCTACCTACTCTTGACACGTTACAACCAAAAAGAATTCGTTTGAAATTTAAAAGACAATGCGGGCTGAGACTTTTATTATTAGGCATGAACTTTGTTTCAGACGCAATCAAGACGTTGATGTTTATCATTATGTTAGTCCCAACATTGTCTTTGTACATTCAATAAGGTAACCGATAACTCGCAGTGCTGTAATTAGGGTTTTTTGTGTTTTATCTAGCTGTGTTGCATATGCTCCTAGAAAGTTACAAAAGTAGATCATAATAATTGTAAAGATGCGTATCTTATTTTAAAAAATGTGCAAAAATAGAATAAGTGTCAAACAGCACTTATTATAGTTATATTTTAGTTACGTTATTCATAGTTATATTTTAGAAATTTTCATGTGTTGACAATATGGGTACACTTCAGAGGCCTCAGTGTAAGTCTGCACACGCGAAAACGTTACCAACGCGTTTACGTTAAGAATTTAATTATCGACCGTATTCCTTTCAGGTTAAGATCTATCTGTCCAATTTTAACTCGGACGCAGTAGTAACGTTTGCGCGTTTACAAACTTACACTAAGGGCTCAGTACCGAGAATGTTGAGATGACATGAAAAAATTTCTATCCGTAGTTTTACATGTAGGTAACCAAAGTAAATGTTTTAAAAACTATTAATTAAAACTTCTATTTGTGTTGTTGGGCGAGAAAACTTGATAATAAAGTATGCTGAAAGAGAAGAATAACTAGTTTTAATTGAAGGTCCTAAAGTGCCTGAAGGGATACTGAAATTATGCAAAATTATTCTAACTGATAAGATCATCTACGAGTCTACGACAAGAATTTCATTTCGATAAAATGAAGAGAAAATATGACCCCAATAGAATCGTAAAGTAAGGAGTTACGGCACTAATAAAAGTAGAGTAAAAAGCGAGTACGGAGGTATTTATGGTTAACATTTATTTCGGCGATAAAACAAAAGCGTTTCTGAAGACCAATAGGTCAATGGGATGAATTTATGATAAACATAGAATCGGATATATAGATATAGAATCGGTAGAAAACAATGCTTACCTAACAAGAATTGATGCCGAAATGCGGTGGGAATCGTTAGTAGCTGGTTCAACACAAGCCATCGTTATTTTTGAAGGGCTGAATTTTTAATATTCTATCGAGTGAATGAAGCATTTCTACCTACTTGTATAACTACGTTAATAGATTTTCGTTTAAGTGTATTATGATGCTTACTATGTAATATTTACTTTGTACTATCACAATAGCTTCGTTGAGTGTCGGGGAGGTATTGTATGTAGGTTATTTTTATTTTACTATGTTAAATTTGGTATCTAATAGATATACATAATTAATTAAGGGATATGCAAATCCGGTGTGGAATACTAGCGATTAGACAGCTAAGCGAATGCGGTCGGGTTTGAGATGGGTGACCGCCAGTGGCAAAATTTCCTGCGTGTTTCCGACTTTCGTTAAACTTCCTGGTTGTTACCGATAGATAGCAGTCCTTAAACCTTGTCCAAGGCCTTATGGGTGGTTTGAAAACACCTGAAAGCTGGTTGGCCCTCAATCCGCATCTGCACCAAGTCGCATTAGAGCAGCGTGGTGCTCCCCCCCCCCTCTACTGACCTCTGAAACTCGATTCTCTAAAAACAACTAGCAAGCTTTAACAAGTTCATATTAAAAATCCTTTTTTTATGCAAAAAAAACCTAAAAACTAATATCTAAACACCAGGGCTCCCCAATAATGAGGAGAAACCCGTGCCCAGGGGTGTGACGCAAAATGGATTGCAAAGAGGCTTGCAGCAAGATAATTGGAAAACTGTATTCTAATGGTTTTCTGTTCAAATGACTAAGTTTACATAATTTTTTGATATTCTACTCTCATAGAGCTGGGGTGTCCGACAAATCTCTATAAATATTTGGATTAGGGAACCTAACCAAACAATACTGGTAGATCCTTAATTCCAGATAACGTTTGGTGAATAGATTATAATTGTTATTACTTGTGTCAATATAAATGGGATAGATACCTAATAAAGCTGTCATTACCTAATAATCAAATCTTAGTAAATAGACAGTACCTAGTACCTGGACGACCGAGCGTTGCTCGGATAAAAACGTTTTATTTTCTTGGTTTTATTTCAAACGAAACACTAATTTGCTTAGTGTTACTTAACAACGTCATTTGAAATAGCTCCTAATAAAAAAATCACAAAAAATATAAAATAAATGCAATATGGTTTCGATAGAGGTCTCTAATTCCGCAGTCAGCCCACGTAACCATTCCGCCAAGGAAGATTTAATTCAATGAACAATTTTTTTATAGAGCTCTTTCAAATTGACATTGTAATTTCATTTCTTTAAACGTCGGATTGGCGGATGGCGTCTGACGGCGTTCTACGCCACATTATTAATAACATTCTCCAATAGATGTCAGGAAGAGTCGTATCTTTCAATTTGTATTTAAATTGACTATCGCTAAAAATATTTTTTTAAACTAAAATTTCTTAAAATAAAACCTAGCTGGATCGATTTATCACCCCCGAAACCAGGGTACTAAATTTCATGAAAATCGTTTCCGAGATTCAAAATAGTATATTTCATTACAAGTGCGGAAAGGCTGTCATTGCAAGGAGTTTCGACAAATGTCTACCCGAGCCGAGGCGCAGCCGAAGGTGAGGGTTGACAGTCGGAACTCCTTCCAATAACGGTTCCGCACGTGTACTGAACAACTATTTTTAATACAGTTGCCTTTTTTGAAAAATGGCGCCAACCGTAAAAGAATACTTATATGCAGAGATTTTTTTTGTTTTCTTCACCCATTCTGGGTAGGCAAAGGGAACTATGCCCATACAGCCAAGTCTTTAGTAGAATTTTTTTATTGATATGAAATGAAAATGTTAATGAGATGAAATGAAATGAAATCTAACCTACCTCATTGAATCAAATCATTAAATCTGATAGTGAAACAAATTAGTAGCTTCTTTTTAGAAATATTTGCATGAATCATAAAAACTTCTAAAACTTCGTGGTTGGTTTTTTTCTTTTTAATAGACATTATTTTGACAGTTGGGAAAGAGAACGCACGAGTGCGGAAAAGGTAAAGAAAAAGCACGAGTGTGTAATAGCCCACTTCCCGAACGCTATACGTCCCTGCAATACGCCACTTTTTGAGCAACTGTATTAAAAAATATATTGCTCATTTAAAGGTATTATATAGATACATTTAGTTTCTTTATGCGTTTCTCTTTTTCCATAAAAAAACTTTTTTTGTCGGACTCTCAATCAGAGGACAGTCGAAGTTACAGGCATACAGACTGCGTCTTGATAAGCAATAGTTATCGCCCATGGACACACTCAACACTAACACAATCATTTCAGCTTTGCAGGAAAGTCTTTATACAGCTAGCTTTCTTCTACGACAGAGGCTTAAATCATTCTTGCCTTAATTGAAAGGTTGTGACATAAATTTAAAAGTCCGTTGCAAAAAAGTGCAAAACCGACTGTGGTGGACAGAGAGAGAATAGACAGAAATAATTGGCAGTGGTATTTAAAAAAAAATAGTTAAGGTTAGTTAGTTGGAGCATTCACCAAATTAAATTCGGTACAATTTTGGTTTTGGTGTTGTGCCCTTGTTTAATTTTTGTAATCTATCATCATCGGCTCTAGAAGCGGCTGTAGAATCACTTCGTCCAGTTTCAACGAAAGCAAAAAGTGATGCAAAAATTATAGTTGACACTGGCAATATGCGTAACGTTCCACTATTGAAAGAAAAAAAGTCAGTACAACACACAGTGAAAGCCTATATTTTTTTGTGAGCCTTTTGTGTGAATGGTTTGAGTCTGTCTGTCAATCGCAGGCCGTTTACGATTTGAACTGGAAACTTCTCTTCTCAACGGATACAGTATTTATAATATGTTAGGTCTTACTTGGGCACATCGTGGAATTCATGGGTACAACCCCAACTGAAACAAACATGATGTTAATCCATAACATTATGATCATGAAATGAAGCTTTTAGCATTATCCAGATAAGATTTTATCAGAAATCAAACAACGAATAGGTTTCCATATATATACATAATTTTAGTTTATTTATTAGGTCGCCTTCGCCGGTTAATGTAAAACAATATCATATGGGATTAACAATATTATTTTTACTAAGTTTTTACTTTTTGAAAGTGGTTATATTGTTTTGTTTAAAATAAATAATTTGTCGACCCGCGTGGCGCAATGGTTACCACGCCGGACTGTCAATCGAGGGGTCCCGGGTTTGATTCCCGGCGAAATAGAAATTTGAATGATGAGTTTAAATTTCTGTTCTCGATCTGGGTGTTTGTGTTCTAGTCATCGTATGTGTCCATGGTTCCCACGACACAGGGTATTAATTACTTGACTGTGGGGCTATGAGTGTGTAACGTTTGTTTTATTTATTCATTTCACTATATTTAGCGTTTTAGTTTTTTAATACTCGATTGGTGCAAAAGGCGATAAGGCCATTATGACAAAAATAATATTAATATCCATGTATCTAACCTATAAAATTTTAAGGTTACTCTCGATTTTCCTGTAATTCCATACTCAGAATTTGAATTGTAAACACAGTAAAAATCGTGTAAAATTCATCTTTACAAAAACTACCGAAACAAACTTAATTAATTTTTTATTATCGATCCATAGCCTTTCTGTTATCTCAAATATTAATGTACTTTTTAAAAAGAGTGCTGCTAAGGTTTTTTCCGTCGCCTTTTTTCTCTCAGCTCAACATCTAAGTAGTCCATTCATATTACTAATATGAAATAAATATACTTCTTTCTTTTTTATTGGACCAAGTGGCAACTTGTTTGCAAAAAAAAAAGAATCACGTAAGTACATATGGTCAGTAATCTTGGAGTAATCGCTGTACATACATAGAAAAAACATGCCCCATGCTTTTGGTGAAAATTACCCTAAAGTCTACTTTGTTGTAGTATGTTTTATAGTAATTATTAGTGGTTTCATTAGTGGTTGGTCAACAGCTGCCAAAGTTTTAATAAAAAAATATTCCCATCCTTTTAATGGCTGCAACCCTTTTTGCGTCCCACTGCTGGGCACGGGTCTCTCCCCATTATTGGGGAGGCCTGGAGCTTACTCCAGCATGCTGCTCCAATGCGGGTTGGTGGAAGTGCGGGTTAGTGGCCCGCTGTCGGATGTTTACAAACCGCCCATAAGGCCATAAGTTTAACGACTGTTATCTATCGACAACAACCGGGACCGATGGCTCAACGTGCCCTCCGAAGCACGGAAACGCGCATGAAATTTTTTGCCACTAGCAGTCACCCATCTCACATCCGACCGCGCTCGTTTGGCTTATTTGCATAGATCTTTTATATTCTACGCTAACCTCCGGGCCATGCACCCATCCTTTCAATAAAATAGGTAATATTTAAACTAGACATAACTCAAAAACCTATCTTAGCCGAATATATCAATGACTAGCCATCCCAATAATGGAAATACACATACTACAAATGATTATAGTTGAAGTACTACTGCTGGCACAAAATGTTTTGGGGACAAAAAAAGAAAAATTGTGCACTTCACTGAGATGTTTCTCGTGTAATTTTGATTTATGCTCGGGTGCCGTTGAATCGAAAGGGCCGGGAAGACTGACGACCCTTTTTACTTTCCGCAAAAACTCCAAATTACGACTGACGGTTCAAACTTATAATATAGCTTTAATGGATTCCTTATAAGATTTGCGGAAAACTTTTTATCTGAAGTAGGCAAATAAATCTCTTCGGAAAAATTCTTCTGATTTGATCCTCGTTGGTGGAATTAGAGATTGCTTTTCATGATTTATAAATTGGTGAATATCAAAAGATATGAAGTGGTATATGATTAGGTATTTCGCATGGTAGAATTGTATTATATAATGTCCATTTTATGATTTCTACCGTCCATAACCACAAACGGGATCTTAATATTTCGGATATCTCTTAGAAATATCCGTCCATACAGAAATAAGAAGTTAATTGTTACGGACATGGCTTATATAAATTTCGTACTTGACTGCAAAATATATGAAAATTTATTAAATATAAATTGCTGTTTTGTCATGAAACTGAAAAGAATGGGAATGCTAAGTTGAAGTAAATAAGTATTGGAAGGTTTATACAAATATTTTGCCAATATGTCATAAAGCATGTGATTGAATGCATATGGCGCATACGCCTGCGGCTAGCGTAGAACCCAAGCAATCTACTTATGCAGCTAAGGTGCTATTCGAAATGGGAGCGGTAGTTGGGTCGCTGTGGGACACAAAATGGTTGCAGACATGTCAAATTGTATATTTAATGGAAGAAAATATCTTAAATGGAAGAACGGGACTGCCTGTCACAAGTACTTATAAATTTATTTATGCTTACTAGGGTAGTTTCTACTATTGTTTAGGATAGAAAAAGGCTGGATAAAGTTTTTTAAATTTTCTTTTGAATAAAACTAGCATTATGCTGTTTTTGTTTTTAAAAATATTTAACAGAGTAAATGCGTGAATGTTTTGGCAGTATCAGGTAAAGCTTACACAGCACACGAACACTTTCATAGCAACGGGGCGAGCTTTATTCTTTAGCTTAAAAAGTTTCGCGCTAAATTAAATTTAAAATAATCCCCTGTTCGCAGTTAGCAAGGAATAGACTTTGCAATTTCTCTTTATTAAAAAATTTATGCTACTAAGGATTTGTTTTCAAAATAAATGAAAACTAAGTGCTACTTTAGAAAACAGGATTTATCTTTTTCTTCACGAAGAAAAGAGTATGTTGAAATGTTTAAGTCATTTATAGTTTAAAATACTAAAAAAGATAAAAAAATATGTCTCATCGAGTTATCAGATCGGTGAAGGTCGATCTTCACCGGCTCTTAGACCAAGACGGAGGGGTGACAACTGATGACGGCTCGACTGTCTATACTTGTAAAATTCGTTTATATCAAGTATTTAAAATATGGACATTGAACAAAGTGCATCTATTAATGAAAAAAGTGACGAAAAAATAATGAGAGAAAATGAGTGAGTAGGTACTTTATAAAAATACTAGATGAAAACCTACTGAAAATACTAGATGAAAAATAATCTTAATATATATATAAAAAGTAAAGGGTTTTCTTTGTACGTAAAGACACGGTTTTCTCTATTATCACTAACTCCAAACAACTTCCCGTTGGGGTGGTAAATACCCCTTAGTACGTAGATGATAGTAAGGGAGTTTGATCGCGGTGGGTGGAGTGGGGAGCTGATGGTGGAAGGTAATGCGACGGTGAGGAGTTGAGAGCAAATTTTTTCAATAAATGGGGTTTTGTTCGAAATCTTACATTCCTGAGATGGTCCAGCTGTCACCAAGTCAAAGTCTGATGATGGGATCCCAGAGAAATCGAAGGGAACATACAAATTTTATAGCACAATAATTGATTTTCATATTTTTACTAAAGCAAAACAGGCATTTGTGTATAAATATCATCATATCATGTTGCTGAGCTGATGATTGAAGGTAGAACTCCTCAACGGTTAGGAGCTGAGAGCAAATTCTTTCATTAATTTATACGTTCAGGTGGACTGACAGTAGTATTCTTTCAGGCTATAAGATGGCTATTAGAAAACATGATTATAAAAGGTAAATCTCTTTAAAGTTTAGATTAAACATGCGACGTATTTTAACCCGAGCAACGCCAGGTTTCGCAGCTAGTACTGATAATAAAAGCAATTCGTGCGAAATTATTCCCTAACCATTTCAAAATATCGAAAATGCACAACGTTAATGTTCAAGTTTTTACTTCTGCCGGCACTACCGGAATGCAACCCGTTGTTTCAAAGGCTTTTGAAGTATCACATCCACAGTTTTGTACCGTAGTCTATGAACTTCCTTTTGTTTTCGAAGAAATGAAGTGATTATTTTTCCAAAATACACAACATTCATAATTAGATGTTATAAATCAAAGAAAAACTTTTCACACTCATAACGTTTCATACTTATATCCCCAGACCGAGAACAGAAAGTAAAATTCAACATTTCAATTTCTGCTTCGCCGGAAAACAAACCCGGGTCCCCAGATTGACACTCCGGCATGGTAACGGTGCGCCAAAAGGACCGTCTCAATATAATAAACGTGTATGCAAAAGAGACTGAAGTTTAAGCTCTTTGACCAGGTAGTGTTTTTGTCCATGTGTTACAATGGTTCAAAGGACAACCGACAACACGCATGTTTTTGTGAGTAAAGTCCCGGCTGTGGCCATTTATATTCAAATAACATGAGGCAAGTTCTTGCCATTGTCCTTTATGTCTACATGTCAAACATTTATTTTTTATTTTTAACGTTGACCAGCGATGGTCAAGTGGTAAGAAACCTCGGTCTTCGATGCGAACGATCCCGTGGTTTAAATCATCGGCGCTCACCTCCGTCAAAGAAATTTGTAATTTGCACATTTATCGCTGCTCCACGATGATGGAAAATATCGTAATATTTATTTAATTACGATGTTCTAAAACGCCGAGCATGCCTGAGAGAAATTCATAATTTCTCGAAAGTATGATGTTCACCAATCCGCACTTAGCCAGCGTAGTGGACTATAGCGCAAATCCCTCTCACTTGTGAGAGAAGACCTGTGCCCAGCAGTAGGACATAAAAAAGGTTGAAAAAAATATTGACGTTATGAGAAAAATTAACATACATGGCATGAGCGTCTCTTATAGACAAGAACAAGGGGAACTGGCTGGCTGGCTGCGATCCTTTTTGCGTCCCACTGCTGGGCACGGGTCTCTCCCCATTGTTGAGGAGGCCTGGTACTCCACCACGTTCCAATGCGGGTTGGTGGAGGTATTCGGACTGCACAATCACGTATTTTATGAATACAATTTTAAATACTAAACAAATAGGATTACATATATCTTATTACCAAGGATAAGCCAGAATTGTCGTAACTGCCGTGCCGATATAGTAAGAGCTCATCAAGGGAATAATAATGTGCACTATCGATTCATTTATTTATAAAGGCTATGCAGCCTTACCCACGCGCAACCTTAAAAGGCTTATGGTATTAAAACAACAAAGCAAAATTAAATTCCTGCTATTATTATTGGTATCGAATCGTAATCCATCCAACCAATAAGAAATGATAATAACAATAAACACGTAGGTAAAAATGCCGACTGAACGTTCCGTATCAAATATGTATTTAATACTTAGTGGTAATGAGAGAACACAGTGTAAACGCAAAAGAGTGTCGGGTCGGGGGACGATTCTTTGACAGGGATCGCGAGGGCGGGCGGCGCTGAGTGCGGAGTGAGTGCGGGGGGTGCGGGGGCGGGGGGAGTGCGGCCGCCAGTCCGCGCCGCGCCGCGCCCCGGCCGCTCGCCCCACGCGGCCTTACGTAACGATGACGGAGCCCGCGAGCTGATGGCCGCGCTCGTCTGGTGGCTGGCGGCCTGCTGCCTGGTGCGCGCCGTCGCCGCCGGCAACCCCGACGCCAAGCGCCTCTACGACGACCTCCTCTCCAACTACAACAAGCTGGTGCGCCCTGTCGTCAACACCACCGACGTCCTGCGCGTCTGCATCAAACTCAAACTCAGCCAACTCATCGATGTCGTAAGTGCACCCGAATCGCCCGCGTAAACACGCGCCGTCCGGATGATCGCGCCTCGCGTGCATCGCTACACCAGCCTGACCTAGATCGGGAGCCGTCGAGGGTGCATTGCTAACGCATATTTGCTTGCACTTGCGCCCCGCATTTGGGATTCAAATTGAGATGAATCAACGCCTTGGATACGTGACCCACTTCTTTTAATTCATAGTCGCTGTAGTTTACATTATATGTCTCCAGGAGCATAACAAAGCTCTTTACGCTGCCTTAATAGGGAACTCAAACTTATTTCTAAAAATGTCGTCAACATTGCCAGGTCTATTAGACAACCCTAAGTTGTTTTACTCTCTCAGATATTAACTTACTTATTTGAAACAAAACTATTAAAAAAATAAAGCAAATATGTGCTTAGCAACATGTGCTGTCTGAGAATTCGTATTAATCTGGGAAATATGGATTAGCTGCAATCTACAGACGAGCTTCTAATCGTAATTTATGGGGAGGATTATAAGTGGCTCTTTTATCTTTTCTAGACCTTATTTTTACACTAGAAACGAGGCAGTTCTTCAATGTACAACGTTATGGTTTTCTAGACTTAAGTACTCAAACGTTCTAACTAAAAAAGCACATTCACATTAACAGATTCGTAATTAACACAATAATGGTAAAATGACAGACAAGCATATCAATAAAAAAATTACGTTTCACACTCATAGCCCCACAGTAAGGCTGAGTAAGATATACCTTGTGTCGTGGGTGCCATGGACACACGCAAAGAAAGAAACACCAACACCCAGATCGAGGATAGGAATTTTAAGCTCATCATTTAAAAGAATCAAACCCAGGACCCTCCGATCGGCAGTACGGCATTACACCACTCGGGTCGTTACTAACTCAATTTAATAAGCTATACAAAACCCTCAACGTTGTAAGATCAAAATATGATAAGCAGTAATTGAATTGATCTCTTATCTCGTATTCGTGAGATTTTCAACCGTATTTACGGGCGCAAACCACCAAAGATCAAATCCCAGAAATCCTTAGAAAAACTTTTTATTTTTATTGAACTTAGTTATTTCCACGAGTGTCAAAATACCTTATTTAATTTGAATATAATTTTAACACTAATTGGCCTGCAGTGGTGTTCAATGAGTACTCTCTTGAACATAATTGAGCAAAAAACGAAGGGACAGAAACATCTTAATGATGATACTCGGCCATGTCGTCTGATAAGGAGGCAAACAACGTCCTTCACCTTTCGTTCCTTTTCCTTTAGTCAGCGATTCTCCTGTTATAAAAGTTAGCAAATAACAGTTTTCTTCTTCACTTAATTTCGATATCCAGATGTTACTATCGGTGGTAATAAAATGTTACTGTTATAGATAATTCATATAAGCAACTATGTATATTGTAGGTTTATTTATCTACTATAATCACGCAGATTAATTGATAATAGGTGATAATAAGGTGATACATAGATGGTAGAACTTTTATTATTCGCCTGAATAAAGACCATCGCTGCACCCACTTCTACCGTGAATAAATTTTATTTTGTTTCAGTGGAAAGAACTGTACCTATGTAGACTTTATGAGGCGAACATCAGCCTCCAGAGTAGCAGCGCAACTGCATACGACATCAGACAAGACTTACTTGTGTAGGTTGTGTATTATGGCTGCAGCGACATTGTTAGTACCCAACAATAGGATCTTGGACACTATGCACTTATTTTAATGCATACCTTAAAAATGTTGCACAACTCTATGCTTGGAAAGCAGGGTTATTGTTAATTCATTTTTATACATGATTTTTATTGCCTTTTAAATCAATAAAAATGTGAGGTCACAAATTATTTTCTCGTTCAAAATGTATGAGGATGTCACGATGTCACGTTTTGACAGCTCATTAAAAGTACATATCTCAATTGATTTGGTAGTCCAAGACCGGATTAATTTTCCGAACGTAATTTTCCTCTCCTACCTACATCTTAATTATCAAAGTACCTGGAGAAAGGACGAAAAATCGTGACAACTAGTGAGCCATCTATTGCACCGCGCCGTTTGGTCGAACTACCCAAGTTCCCTTCAACTTACGCTATTCAGTACCTAGGACTATCGTGAATGATATTGGAGGAACTACTCTGTTAAGAAAGTACCGGGAAAAGATCAATAATACACAAAATGTTTGTTATTCATCCAAATTTTTTTTTCACCTTCAGGAACGATATACTTACGCCAATGAATAATCCAATCGTCAAAACATTTTTTAAACGCCTTTTCTGGAATATAGTTCAGTTCTCGCCGCAATTCTCCTTTAAGTCTTCTACCGATTGAAAACGGGTGCAACGAAGTGGTAATTTTTTATTTATTTATTTATTTATCAAGTAACATTACAGGCGATTGCCTAATGCGTTAATTGAATTGAAATATAGGTATTTAGTTTACATATTATACACATTACAGTCATAAAAAAAGTAAACTAATTGTAAAAAACAAATTTAAATTATAATTAAAACACATTAAATTAAAATTAAATCATAATTAATTATAATAGTCAATAATAATAAAAATAAAAAGTCATACCATAAATTACAATTAAAATAAAATCAAAATTAAGCATTCAATTAAAATTAAATCAAATTAAATCATAATTAATTAAAATTTAATTAAAATGAAATCAAATTAAATCATAATTAATTAAAATTTGAGCATCGATGGCCGAGTGGTGAAAAGCCGCGGTCTTCGACGCGACCGATCCCAGGTTCAAATCCTCGGCTCGCTGACAAAGAAATTTGTTATGTGCGATTTTATCGCTGCTCCACGGTGATGGAAAATATCGTGATATTTCATTGATTACGATGTTTTCCATCGCCGTGCATGCCTGAGAGAAATTCATAATTTCTCGAAAGCATGACGTCCACCAATCCGCACTTGGCCAGCGTGGTGGACTATGGCCTAAATCCCTCTCAATTGTGTGAGAAGGAGACCTGTGCCCAGCAGTGGGACATAAAAAAAAGGTTGAAAAAAAAGAAGAATTAAAATTTAAAACATTTAAAAATAAATTAACATTCAATAGTCATTAATTTAATATTTCATTCTAATAATAGTCAATAATAATGAAAATAAAATCATTCAGTAAATTACAATTACAATTAAATAAAATTAAAATTAAACATTAAACATTGACATTTCTTTTTCTTGACATTTGAGTTTAGGAAAAAGAAAGAAGTCGGCTGGAGCCATATCTGGTAAATATGGTGGTTGCTCGATAGTATTGGTTGAATGTTTAATCAAAAATTCGTTCACAATGTGGCCTTGTGCGAAGGTGGATTATCGTGGAGCGAAATCCAAGAATTTTCTTTTCATATATCTGGCCTTTTACGTCGAATTTGCTCTCTTAAATACCGCATAACGCTTAAATAATATATTTTTTTACCGTTTGACCTTCCGGCAAGAATTCCGAGTGCATAACACCGCAATAGTCAAAGAAAATAGTCGACATGACTTTGACTTTTGATCGACTTTGGCATGGTGTTTTCGGTTTTGGTTCAGCTTGAAGGCGCCACTCCGAAGCTTGTTAACTAGTTTGAATGTCAAAATCGTAAACCTACGTTTCGTCATCAGTAACTATTGGAAATTAGGTTAGGCAGGCACAAAGAAAACTTCACTTTTAAGAATTTCAATATGGAGACGTATATTAATAATTATTTTTATACTGGGAAGAGCTATGTCTGTTACCTATCAATAATACTGTGGGAATAAGCAACGAAACAGTGAAGCGTGTGGTTTTATTAACTTGGTTTTGAACTGGTAGGGATAGAAAAAATAAGAACAAGTTTTAAACACATAGGTGGCACCACTGCAAATATTAAATTATTATTTAGTCAATTCAGTTACTGATTAATTTTTGCATTTCAAACTGAAATAACCAACACGCCCCCTCAAAAATTAATCCTATATAATAATAAGATTTATACAATTTATACAATCACAAATCCCTAAACAGATCATATACACCTTCCCAATGATTACTGGGGAATACATAATCATGGTCCAACATTTGTTGCTAGGATTAGGAAAACCCAGGAAAACCTAATCAGACCATTTAACTTACTAAATGAATAAAAATGAATTATATACATATAACACTCGTTAACATTTCTTGAATCAATAGTATTATGTAATCAATTAAATTATCACTGCCCCAAATTTTACATAAAATTTTACTCCAGACCCATCCCCTTTCTTAACTGACGAAAGGCGGCGACAGGCAACGGTTTCGTCAAGCAATCTGCCAGCTGCTGACCTGTGGGAATGTATTTTAATTTTATTACATTTTGCTCAACTTGTTCTCTAGAAAAATGATATTTAATATCAATATGTTTTGATCGTTTGTGGCTAGTTAGGTTATTAGCTATACTTATACAGCCGTTATTGTCTTCGTAAATAATTATGGGCAAAACAATATTTATATTCAAGCTTAATGTTAGAGATTTAAGCCACAATGCTTCCCTAACAGCCTCAAACAAAGCCATATATTCAGCCTCAGTCGAAGAAGCTGCAACAGACATCTGTTTCTTAGTACACCAGGTAATTGAACAGTTATCAAACATTTTAAATAAATATCCTGTTGTACTCTTTCTATCAGTAATATCACTGCCACCCCAATCAGAGTCTACATACCCACATAAAATGTTTTTATAGTCACATCTCTTGTAAATTAATTTTAAATCAATAGTACCTTTTAAGTACCTTAGCACCCTTTTAATACACTGCCAGAGCTCTTTATTATTTTTATTTGTATACCTGCTTAGTATATTTACACTCACACTTAAGTCAGGCCGAGTGCACAACATGATGTACATTAAACAACCTATAGCATTACGACATGGAGCATCATATTTTTCATCTAAGTTTAATGCTTGAAAGTTAACTTTACTTTCTAACGGTGTACCAACAGGATTACAATTATGCATTTTAAATTTATTCAAGATTGTTTTAATATATGCACTTTGATCTAAAGATATTGTATCATTAAATCTAGTTATTTTAATGCCAAGAAATAACTTTATATCTTTTAAATCAGTCATTTTAAAAGAACTCATTAAATAATTTTTAAAACTATTCATCGTTTGAATATTAGCGCAAGCAATGACCAGATCATCGACATATAAAACAACATAAATATTTTTACTAACATCCCCTTTATCTAACACATAAATACATCTATCAACAGGTGAATTCTGAAAACCTTTTTCTTTAAGTGATCGATCGAAAACTTCAAACCAACACCTAGCTGCTTGTTTTAACCCATACAACGCTTTGTTTAATTTGCACACATAACCATCTTTACTATATATACCTTCCGGAACTTTCATATATATTTCTTCTTTTAACTCACCATTTAAGAACGCAGTTTTAACGTCCATATGATGAACTAATAAATTTAACTGATTTGCAAAACTAATAATAAATCTGAAGCTAGATATTCTAGCAACTGGTGCAAATGTTTCATTATAATCCGTAAGATATTCTTGACTAAACCCCCTCGCAACTAATCGCGCTTTGTATCTTAAAGGATTTTCGAATTCATCATTTTTGATAGAAAAAATCCATTTACAATCAACTACATTTTTATTTTCTGGCCTTGGTACTAAATCCCATGTGTTATTTAACAAAAGAGAATTTATTTCATCTTTTATTGCGCTTTCCCACTGACTTCTATCATCTCTACTTTTAATTTCATCATAAGAATATGGTAATTTGCATAAAATTGATTGAGCACAATACAAAAAATCACTGTCAATGCCTTTATAAGACTTAGGGGGACGATTTTTAATCCTATCACTCCTCCTTAAATTTAAATCACTATCCAAATTACAATTATCAGAACGTGTCTCAACATCATCATTACATTCAACTAAATCATGGTTAATTTTGCGAATTTTACTGGAGCACTCGTGCTCATCAGATTTAGAGGTATCTGATTTCAAACTGTCAAAGATCCGAGACTTGATTGACACTGATTTAGGCTCATGGTCCGTATCAGTTTTGTCAAGAGAATTTTGATTATTCCCTTCAAGCCGCAGTAGTGGCCTGGATTTAAGAAAATTTGTCTCATCCACAATTACATCTCTGACAATTACTAACCTTTCGCAATTAGGGTCCCAAACTTTATAACCGTTTGGTTCATATCCCAAAAAGATTCCCTTCCATGACTTTTCATCAAACTTTGTTTTACTAACTTTGTTATGAACATAGACAGTTGAACCAAAAACCTTTAAATATTTTAATTGTGGTTTTTTATTATGCCACATCTCAAATGGTGTTTGTGAAGACTTCAAAGCCTTAGTTGGAGTTAAATTAATTAAATAAACAGCTGTCAACACAGCTTGACCCCAGAATATCTTCTCTAATTTAGCACCGTTTAACATAGCACGAGCTTTTTCAGTAATAGTTCGAACCATACGCTCAGAAACACCATTTAGTTGTGGAGTTCGCGGAACTGTCAAATGATACGAGATACCCTTTTCAACGCAAAAGTTTTTCATTTCTGTAGATAAATATTCTCTACCGTTATCACAATAAAGGTTTACTAATTTAAGATTAAATTTAGCTTCACTTTTTGCAACAAAATCTTTAAAACACGAGAACACGTCAGATTTGTACGTTATTAGATACACAACACAGTAATGTGTAAATTGGTCAACAAAAAGTACAAAATAATTCTTGTTATCAATTGTAGAAGGAGTGATAGGTCCACACACATCGGAATGCACAACAAACAACGGTCGTTGAATAAAACTTTTATCTTTAGCTTGGTTGAATGGCAGCCGAGTCTGTTTCCCATTTATACAAGCTTCACATAAATTGTCGTTTGGTACCACTGTATTAATTTCAGCAATGTCATCTACCATATTATAATTTATGATTTGTAAGAATTTGCTTTTACTTATATGACCTAAACGTTGATGCCATATATCGTAATTATTTTTATCTGTACTATAACATGCTTGGGAAAGAGGGCGACTGACATTCACGTAAGCTATGAAATCTATAGTAATTAAATTATTTTTACACATACCTTTCATAATTATTTTACCATCCTTACATACTTGCGCTCCTTGTTGATTAAAGATAATTGTATAACCGGCCCGCTGCATCCTTGATACAGAAAGCAGGTTGTATGGAACCTCACTGCAGAATAAGACATCCTCTAAAACTCCTGGTACGCCCGTGTTGCTAGTAAGCTGTAAGGTTCCCTTTTTAGTAGCTGAAATAAAAGCACCAGTTTTAGCAATAGAAATTTTGAGAGGTTGAGGTAGATTGGTATACTTAATAAACAGGTCATCTCTGTTTATGATGTGATCAGATGCGCCAGAATCCAGTAAAAATGTTATTGTGCTTCCACTGGAACTTTCTTGATGGTCACCGGCCATAAAAGCAAAACTTGAAAAACTTGTAGATGGTTCATTAATTTCAATGGCCTGAACTGTTCTTGTTCGTTGAGAGTTTTGCTGCTTGATACGTTTAAAATAGTAACAGTCGTTTTTCACATGACCCTTGCGTCCACAGTGATGGCATTTTATAATATACGGCTTTGTTCTTGATTTAGAATGCGATTGATAATTATTAAAATGTGGGTAATTCTCAAACTTTCTTTTCCGCGATGTAGGAAATTTCCTTTCCGCTTGTAATATTTTATTACTCGTGTCACTAGATTCATTTTTCAACTTCACTTCATGGTCTAATAATCTTGTTTTAACAAAAGCCAACGTTAAATTATCTTCTGACAAAGTCTCGATCGCAGTCACGACGCCGTCATAACTCGAGGGTAGTGTGAGAAATAAATGTGCAACTTTATCTGTTTCTTCCAGTTTCGCCCCGGATGATAATAATTCCGCAATTAAATCCTCGAAAATTGAGAAATGTTTTATCAGGGGCACATCACTTTGTAGTTTCAATGCCAATAATTTTTTTACGTAAGGCCAACTGAGTTGCGATACTTTTTCGTTCGTACAAATCATCTAGACTTTTCAAAATATTCTTTGCGGAACTTTCCTCCTTAGCAAAACCGAGATAGGAGTCACTTAAATACTCGACAATCACACTTTTCGCAATCCGATTATTCTTTTCCCACTCGCGGCAACGTATTAAAGGCTCCTCGTCGATAACTTTTAGAACGTCAAGTTCGCTAAGCAAAGCACGTATTCTAAATTTCCAAACGCTATACTTTTCACCGTCAAATGATTTAATATTTCTTTTTATTTTGGAATTTTCCATTGTAGCACGGGTTTATTTTATTTGCCTGAAACACTGAATTCTAAAAGTCCTACAAACGCGATACGAACGTAACGAACACTGGGCCCATAACCTATTGGAAATTAGGTTAGGCAGGCACAAAGAAAACTTCACTTTTAAGAATTTCAATATGGAGACGTATATTAATAATTATTTTTATACTGGGAAGAGCTATGTCTGTTACCTATCAATAATACTGTGGGAATAAGCAACGAAACAGTGAAGCGTGTGGTTTTATTAACTTGGTTTTGAACTGGTAGGGATAGAAAAAATAAGAACAAGTTTTAAACACATAGGTGGCACCACTGCAAATATTAAATTATTATTTAGTCAATTCAGTTACTGATTAATTTTTGCATTTCAAACTGAAATAACCAACAGTAACAATGCGTTTCATGAATGTTGGGTCGATTGAGTTGTAGGAGAAAATTCAGGAATTTTAGGACTAGCCGAGAGGTAACATGTTTCATACCCAAATGATTAGTTAAAATGGTACAGATCGACTCGTGAGATACAGAAAGTTCGGCGGCTATCACTCTCAAAGTTGAATGAGGATTTTCAGTCACTATTTCTGCAGACGTTGATGGCCTACCAGAGCGAGGCAAATCTTTCATCACATCTCGACCGGTTTTTAACACTTTGTACCTACCACTCATAAGCACGTGTTTTGATGAAGGCGATTCACCGTAAGCCTTCTGTAACATTTTCAGTGACTCCGAACACGAAGGCTTAACTTACTAAAAACAGCACTGTATTTAATATAAATAACAGATGCAACTCAAACTCCGCGCCAAAATGGAAAACAGTTGTGCCAATCCAACAACAACAAATTTGAATTTGGAACCATAAACAAATCAATATCCATTCCCGATACTTTTTTGATTGAATGTATCACCTCGATGCGACAACACGTGAACCAGGTATTTCCCACATCCTTTCTTTATTTATCCAATAGACTGCTTAACTGGGGTTTCAGTGAGTGCCGAGTGACCTGCATTCTTGTCTGCTACTCTATTTATATAAAAATATAACAATAATTAACGCCAAATCCTATTGTGGATGTAGGAGTTATGTATAATTAATTACCGAACCAAGCGGAAAGAAATATTGAGCAATGTGCGTTT
Source organism: Pyrgus malvae (assembly GCA_911387765.1). Taxonomy (NCBI): domain Eukaryota; kingdom Metazoa; phylum Arthropoda; class Insecta; order Lepidoptera; family Hesperiidae; genus Pyrgus; species Pyrgus malvae. The sequence continues at coordinate 25,249,388 of OU426950.1, read as the reverse complement.
AAAGTTGACAGGCTCGGGCTTATTAAGTAACCAATAAATAAAGACAACATTTAATTTAACATTATTAGTGTTAAATAATTATATTATAACAATTGTAGCAATTCTTGTATACCTAAATATATTTATTGAATCTTGGAAACGGCTCCAACGATTTTGATGAAAATTAGTACCCTGGTTTCGGGGGCCATAAATCGATCCAGCTAGGTTTTATTTTTAGAAATTTTAAATTATTAAAAAATATTTTCAGCGATAATCAACATAAACAAATATAAACTGAAATATACGACTCTTCCTGACCTCTATTGGAGAGTATTAATAATATTGTGGCGTATACCGCCGTCAAACGCCATCCGCCAATCTGGCGGTCAAAGACATGACAATGTCGATTTGAACGAGCTCTATAAAAAAAATCTTTCATTGTATTAATTCCTCGGCCGAATGGTTACGTGGGCTGGCTGCGGAACTTATATATTGCGTTAATTTTCTATTTATTTGTGAAAATATATTGTTACGCGCTATGGGTAATGAAAATGCCGTTTGACACGTAGAAGACGTTTATTATCAGCTGCCACAAAAATCCACTTAACGGAGTCCGAATCACAATGCACAATCACTATAGTCCAATATTTTCGCTTGAGTCGTCGAAATAATTCTTCCTTGTCGCTTGGTAGAGATCGCTTCGGTTTCACTTCCGGAAATAAACTGCCCAGTCGCGGCTCGTCGCGTGCCTTATATACGGCCACCCATGGTTCTCTAGAAATTTCCCGAACCACCAAATACAATAGACCCGTCCCAAACCTTCCTTTAAATTATTACGCACCTATGTACAGCTTATGTAGTCATAAACAATAGCCGCGACCCGCGATGTAAACAACCTATACATGTACGCTATATATAGGTACGTACTCGCCGCGGACTCCGAATTTGTTTACTGGTAGAAATCGATGTTTTTCTTATGACCGATTTTTCGAGAACTTTCTTCACTGTTCGATAGTAGACCTAATACCTGTTTATGCGTTTTTGGGGTTTTGCTGTACGACGCTTTGTTCTCGAGATATAGGTACTCAAAATCGTAACATTACCCCCTCCTTAGTCATGCTCGTCCCGAGCATGATTCTTTCCGTGGTATTTTGCTAGTCGGTCTACATGTACTACTTTTAGCTTGCCGCGGGGACCCTTCTTAATCCGGTACGTGATGTCGTTAATCTTTGTGACAACAGTGTAAGGTCCTTCCCAGCGAGGTTGTAATTTCGGGGACTTCCCCTTCTTCCTCTGCGGATTGTGAAACCACACTAGAGCTCCTTCTTCAAATCCCTTAAAATTGGCGTTCCTGTCGTATCGGGTCTTCATGCTTGTACTGGTTTTCAAGCTGTTCTCCCGAACCATCTTGTGTACCTCATTTAGCTGGTATTGAAGATCACTTACGTACTCCGTCACAATCTTGGGACCATCCGGTGGAGTTCCAGTAATGGCGTCTATCGGAAGCCTCATTTCTCTTCCAAAGTTTACCTTTGCTGGCGTAAATCCTGTACTGTCGTGGATTGCCGAACGATACGACATAAGGAACAGAGGTATGTATTGGTCCCAATCTTTTTGATGTTCATCCACTACCTTAGCCAAGTGATTTTCCAACTTTTGGTTAAATCTCTCGACCATACCGTCTGACTGTGGATGAGCAGGAGTCGTGCGCGTCTTATGCATGCCCAGCAAACTACACATTTCTTGGAATAGTCCCGACTCGAAATTACGTCCTTGGTCCGAATGGATTTCCATAGGTACACCATATCGGCAGACTACTTCTTGCACGAGCTTTTTAGCCACGGTGTGTGCTTCTTGATTGGGAGTGGCAAACACTTCAGGCCACTTAGTGAAATAGTCCTGCACAACTACGATGTATCGGTTTCCATCTTCGGTTACTGGAAATGGCCCAGCTACGTCAATAGCTATACGCTCCCAAGGTGCTCCAACGTTATACAACTTTAATTTGCCTTTACTTCTTGTTTGGGGACCTCTGACTGAAGCGCAAGCTGTACATTTTCGGCACCAGTCTTCCACATCTTCGCGACAATGTACCCAATAGAATCTTTTTCGCAGCTTTACTAGTGTTTTCTTCACGCCAAGGTGCCCACCAGAAGCTCCATCATGAATGTGCCTTAGGACGGACGACACCATACTTCTTGGTACTACGATCTGTAGGGTTACTTCCTTTCCGGTGTTAGACTCCCATCTTCTATATAAGACATCATCTTCCAAGACTAAGCTGTCCCATTGAGCCCAATAGCTTTTAGTGACTGGACTACATGCTGACATATCATTCCAACTGGGTTTGTTCTCACTTCGTTTCCAGTCCAGTATTAACCGTAAATCATCATCCTCTTCTTGAGCCTTCTTCATGTTTTCGTTAGTCCATTCATCGTCGTAACCTTGCGTCCTTATTAATTTCACATGTCCGGTGGTTTCTTGTTTCTGACAGTCGGCACTGCTATGTCCTTTTCTACCTAAGGATACTCCATTAGCACCTTCTGTTTGAACTGCAGCCTCTCGCGTCATGGGTCGTTGATGCTGGTATATCTTAGGCCTCTCTTTGTTGTAAGTGCGCGTGTCCTTCCCGCAATCCTTGCCCCCACGTCGTTCCCCGGTGTCGCCATTCCTGCACCTCCCAGTATCGCGCCAGGACTCAACTGCCTGCTTTCGCAAACGCTCTTCTATCGCGCGGTCCTTTGATGCCGTATCCACGGGCTTGGCGGCACCGAACACCTTCTCTGCTGAGACAGGTTTGCGTTCCATCTTTTCAGCATGGGTCCCGTAGTAAGAAACCCATCTTCTTTCTTTCTTGGGACACTCCAAGCGAATGTGCCCCTTTTCGCCGCAACCATAGCAGGTGGGGATAAAACGTGGCTTCTTTTGCTCCGTGACCACTTCTCTTACTTTGTGGTACCTTGCATCTTGTCGCACGGCTTCGACTTCCAGGGCATGGGCCAAAGCACTCTTCAGAGTCTGGTGATGGCCCAGACGCACAGCAGCCCTGACCTCCAAATCTCGTATCCCGTCGACAAATGCCTGCAGTAAGTACACTTCGATATTCCCTGGTGTCGAAGAGTAGGCACGCCTTACAAGTCTTTCAGCCTCTGTTGCCCACTGCTGGAGGCTCTCGTTGGGCTTCTGTGTTCTCTCTCGAAGCTGAGCTCGGTACACATACTCGAGATGTTTCTCGCCATAGCGAGTTTCTAACGCTTCCATTAGAGTTTCCAGAGTCCTGCCTTCCTTCGGTAGGTTTTCGATTGTCATTAAGGCGTCCCCTCTTAAGGCCAGGGTTAAAGCGGTAAAGGAGCAATCCTGTCCCCAAGCATTTGCTTTCGCAAGCGTCTCGAACTGGTACCGGAAAGCTGCCCAGGAAGAGCTTCCGTCAAAGTGTGGTAGGTCGAGCCTCGCGGATGACGCAGAAGGTACTGAAATCGGTTCACGGATCTTCAGTTTTACGACCTCCTTGCTTAGCTCTTCCACCCGCTCTTCCAATTGGTCGGTTCTTAGCGTGACTCCCTTAACCTCATGCTCCACTTCCTTAACTTTCTCGCCAAGGCCAGTAAGTCCACTTTCGATTTTCTCTATGATCTCTCGACGGCTGGCCTCTTGACTGGTCTGGATTTGATCCTGGATTTGTCGAACGCTGGCTTCCTGTTCACGGCGGCTGGCTTCTAGACTGGCCTGGATCTGTTCCTGGATCTCGCGGCGGCTGGCTTCCTGTTCGCGGCGGCTGGCTTCCTGTTCCCGTTGGCTAGCTTCTAGTCTAGCTTCTAGATTGGCCTGCATCTTTTCTTGCATGCCCTGTATGGCGGACAGTAGCGCTGCCATATCCATTGTCGGAGCCGGTGCTGCGGTTGCCCCTGAAGACGACCCCGGCGCAGCGGTCTCGTCCTCCCCTTCAGCCGCAAGTTGTCGCGCAGCATCCATACCGACCTGTCTCCTGGTCCTCGGAGTGCGCCCCTCTTCGTCTCGTTGTACTAACGGCATCCCACTTCTGACACCAATTGTTACGCGCTATGGGTAATGAAAATGCCGTTTGACACGTAGAAGACGTTTATTATCAGCTGCCACAAAAATCCACTTAACGGAGTCCGAATCACAATGCACAATCACTATAGTCCAATATTTTCGCTTGAGTCGTCGAAATAATTCTTCCTTGTCGCTTGGTAGAGACCGCTTCGGTTTCACTTCCGGAAATAAACTGCCCAGTCGCGGCTCGTCGCGTGCCTTATATACGGCCACCCATGGTTCTCTAGAAATTTCCCGAACCACCAAATACAATAGACCCGTCCCAAACCTTCCTTTAAATTATTACGCACCTATGTACAGCTTATGTAGTCATAAACAATAGCCGCGACCCGCGATGTAAACAACCTATACATGTACGCTATATATAGGTACGTACTCGCCGCGGACCCCGAATTTGTTTACTGGTAGAAATCGATGTTTTTCTTATGACCGATTTTTCGAGAACTTTCTTCACTGTTCGATAGTAGACCTAATACCTGTTTATGCGTTTTTGGGGTTTTGCTGTACGACGCTTTGTTCTCGAGATATAGGTACTCAAAGTCGTAACAATATTTTTATTGGAAGCTATATCAAATGGCGTTGTTAAGTAACACTAAGAAATGTTTCGTTTGAAATTAAACCAAGAAAATAAATTATTTTTATCCGAGCAACGCTTGGTCAACCAGGTACTAAAAATAAAGTAACAAATATGACAACACTACATTTCCCCCGCGGCTCTACCCGTATGGCCTATGCTGCTCCTCAACCCCCAAACTACATATCTCCATACAAAAATTAAAATTTATAAAAATAAAACCTAGCTGGATCGATTTATGGCCCCCGAAACCAGGGTACTAATTTTCATCAAAATCGTTGGAGCCGTTTCCAAGATTCAATAAATATATTTAGGTATACAAGAATTGCTACAATTGTTATAATATAATTATTTAACACTAATAATGTTAAATTAATTTTCTATTTATTTGTGAAAATATATTTTTATTGGAAGCTATATCAAATGGCGTTGTTAAGTAACACTAAGAAATGTTTCGTTTGAAATTAAACCAAGAAAATAAATTATTTTTATCCGAGCAACGCTTGGTCAACCAGGTACTAAAAATAAAGTAACAAATATGACAACACTACATTTCCCCCGCGGCTCTACCCGCATGGCCTATGCTGCTCCTCAACCCCCAAACTACATATCTCCATACAAAAATTAGGTCCGTCCGTAGCATTCTTGCGACGTGAAAGAAGTATAAAGAAACAAACATATTTTCACGGTTGGTTACACATGGTTGAACCGGAGAGATCCAAACTAATTTAAAATCATAGATATGTTATTTTACGTAGTAGGTATTTATAAAAAATCTACGTTTAAAATATACCATTTTAAATTCTAATAATGTCTTACACCTACCACTTTCAAAAACATTATTGCAATTACTACTATTACTATTACGAGCTTATTGACGCCACCTCCCAAAGATCATTTGAGCCACTAAGACGCAACTAACTATAAAAGTGTGAATTAAGTATATCTCTTCCTCAATATATAAAATTTTCGTATCACATTGTTTGTTGGCATGCTCCTTCGAAATGGCTTGACCGATATTATTAAATTATAATTATATACATACATATATATATAGTAGATCTATGAATCGTTCGTAATCAATTGTTTAAAGCGTTATGTTGTAAGAGTAATCTACCCCTAACATTCATTTTTTATTTTTTTAAAGGAAAAAAACCTAGAAAAGGCGGTACGGAGTTTGCCGGGTCAGCTAGTGTAATTATGAAAATATGCCCAAAACTTAGGAGATAAAAGCTAATAACATATGCATACAACTCAAGGATAAGATTATTACGACTAATATAACTCTTCCCGTGGGTAAAAATTTTGCGGGGGTAACAAAATATAATAATACAAATATTCTTTATTGTGCACTAGCATTACACAATACAATTTATACACAGAGTTACAGTATACAAAATGTTGCCTTATCGCTGATAGCTATTTCTTCCAGGCTGCCTTAGCCTTGAATTGGTAAAATAATAACTAACAATTAATAACTACAATAACATGAGTGAATAAAATGGGTATTTATTGTGTTTGTTTCGTTGTCTTTCCGTACAACCTATTGAGACCGAAGCTCGACCTCCAACGTTATGATACGAAACTTTAATGACGAGGCTATCTCTTCTTCACTACTTGTTTTAAAAATGTAGGTTACCTCAATATTAAAGCTCGCTTTTGGGCGTATATAGATCCATACAAGTTGCAAGAAGAGGCTCTTCGATTTTATTAAAATAGATACAGTTTCTCCCAGCATTTCCCACCACTCACTATCGTAGACAGCGGCCCACTTCTGCCCGTCAGAAGTGCTTCTACCCCTTTTAAATTCAATGAACCGTCTAAAAACTGTCACACTATACAGAGCTGAGTGTCCTAAAGCTCTTAAGAGAGCTCTAAGCTTAATTCTTTTGCTGAATACACAGTCACCACAATGCAATATACATATTTAAAATATATCAGACATAGCTGACTTCGAAGCTAATTTCTGTAAAGGTCATAAACGCTTTTAGTTTTGAATTTTAGAGTTGTTGTTTATGTAGCGTTCACAACAAACTCCATTGTCGGTAAAAACGTGCGGAATGCGGTGAAGACTTTATAATAGCATTGTTCGTACCTTTGAACTTTCAACAAAAGGCTGTAATGCAGACCATGCATATTTTAAGTTCTAATTTTATTATTAAAAAATATTTTAAGAATAGGTATTTTCGTAATCGCTTACATTAACTTCTATTTTTATAGGCTCCTTTTGACTAAGCCCACATTGGAAAACTAGACTATTTTTAATCTAACACCATACATGAGTATTACTACCATAGCTAAATATGACATTCTGGGGTAAAATATGGGTACATATACTATGTTGAGGAATTATTAACAGTCATGTGTAATGTAAGTTACATAGTTCAATCTATCTCGGTTGCATTCAGGCAATACCCCGAGATCCGCCCGGTTAGCGAAGCATCTCAGCATTGTATTCCCGATTACAGAGATTAATCTTTCCGGGGCATCACAATAGGGAAATAGTATATATGAGAAACAGTTGTGTTGGGATCTAAACATTTTTTCCTGTTGTTTTTCAGTAACAATTTTCCGTGTAAAAGTTATTGCTATGAGGTAAGTTATCATTTACCAGCATTCTACCTATAGTTATTATGATATTAATCTATTGTCATAAATGTCACTGTAGTCAGTATTCATCTCGCTTTTTTATTTTTGACTTAAGTTTTTTTTGTATTAAGTTTAGAGTGACATTAATTTATTTTCAATGTAAGTAACATAGATTTACAATACAAAGACGACCCGTGTGGCGCAATGGTTACTATGACTGCCAATCGGAGAGTCCCGGGTTCGATTCCCGGCGAAACAGAAATTTGACTGATGAGTTTTAATTTGCGTTCTCGGTCTGGGTTTGTGTTTCTGTCTTTGTTTTGTCCACGGTACCCACGATACAGGGTATATCTACCCTACAGTAGACTACTACTGGACTATGTGTGTGGAGTGTTATAATAGTTATAATAAAAGTTAATTTACACATAGTATTATTAGGCAGATTCGTTAGTTAAGTTATTTATTTAGCTGAAAAGTTTAACTGTTCTGTGGGTAGGTACCTATAGTGTGGTCAAGCTCGGGTGAAAACCATTATTTATTTAACAATTTCCCGTTTCTATTTATTAACGTTTAAACACCGACTGACCTCTTATTTCGTATATTTAGGCATTGTAAACCAGTTCTTTTTAAAATATAAACAAAAATTTTAACAAAACAAAAAACCGTCTTTAAAAGAAAACTTTTCCAATACAAATTAATATGCACTAAAAAGTAATAAATAAAATAGTTTAAAAAACTAAAAAACTCGCTTTTGTGAAAATACGAACTAAAAAGTAAAAAAATAAGAAGAAAATATATTTTACTGTAAAAAAAGCGTGGGGTGCATGGTGCCAATAGTATCTTAAAAACCGCCCCACGCTTTTTTTTACAGTAAAATACATTTTCTTCTTATTTTTTTACTTTTTAGTTCGTATTTTCACAAAAGCGAGTTTTTTAGTTTTTTTAACTACATTATATATTTTTAATTTTTTAGTTGGATTTTTATTCTCATATTATTGCATTGTCATCGGCTCTTGACCCCTGTGCAAATTTTCAAGTTAATCAGGCGCTTAGACGTGTTAAACTTTATATTTGTTTCATTGTACCTTAGGCCACGAACTTATCAGCCGCCCCTCGTATATTTTTTTTATCCTGACGATCCTAGTTAGGACTTTATTATAAAGTTATGAGATTATTGTATTGTCATCGGCCCTTGACCCCTGTGCAAATCTTCCAGTTAATCAGACTCCTAGAAGTAAATGAAAATAAAGTTAAAAGATTCCGTTCCATACATACACATACATACATACAGGTCAAGTTAATAAAAGCGTGTTAAAAAAATATTGCATATTCTTCTACAATTTAATGATCAACTTACATTTACTCATCAATATGTAGTACGATATATGTTTACCATTATAATGTTGGTACAATTATTGTTAATTTTGGAGTCGGTGTCTCTGTCGGTGTTTGTTTATTTTATGATTTTTAGTAAATTGGAAGTATTTTTTGAATTGGGGTAAACCTACTAAACGTGCTGCTCATATGAGACAGCGCCGTTTAAATGAAACACTTAGAAATTCTGCCACAGATCGCACCTCTACTGTAAGCCATTAAGGAGTTTCATGGATGTCATTGTCAAAACTGGACCAAATTAAAATAGGACCACACGGAAAGCATCAGCTTTCAAATAAAAAAAGAAAACAAACATAAAAATACAGTCGCATTGCCTCCTCCCTTTTTGATTGAAGTCGGTTAAAAATAAAGTTCCTTCTTCGAGTTTGACTTCAAAAAAAAATATTAAAACATTTTCGCATATACGAGTACGTATCTTACTAGTTTTACAGATTCTCAAATACTTTATTTGGAGTCGTGTGCTTAGATCATGGTTATTAATACCTACATATGTATCTTCTTAGAAATGGGCACCGATCGAAAAACCTATGGATTTTCGAGTAGCGGAAGGTACTGTATCGCTTCATACTAACTTCCTGGCTTCATTATCCGAAGATCACATTATCATATAGTCAAGAAATTAAAAATACTTTTCACTATTTAATAACATTACATCATCATACACTCTTAGTACAGAATCCAGAAATGACCTTTATGGTGGCTTTCCTCTTGGATCCCATGATCAAAACTCAACCAAATTAATATGGAAATAATACAAAGAGACCACTTTTCGAATAAAAAACACGCCCAAATCGAGTAAGATTAAATTTGTCAAATCGGTAAATATACATATAAAAATGTAGGTCCTGATGAATTGATAACCTCCTCTTTTTTGTTGAAATCGGTTAAAAATAGCAGCTTCGAAAAGTACTTAGAAGCGAAAAAAGTAACATTTCATACAACATCCAGTCTTATTCTGCAGACACTATTGTCAGTTGTCTGACATAAAATGCGTCCCAAGCCAAATTGAGAAGATTACTGAAACAGTAATTAACTGGGGTAAAATTAAGTTACAAAAACATAAATTTAAAGCGGTCTTTATGTTTGCAAGTCGTTTTACAGCGGTCGTATCGTTTACACCGCGTTTTAACATAATAAAAGGATAAAATTTAAATAGATTTGCCCTGCGAAAATTCAGTGTAATGTGGTTTATAAAACAACTAACTATGCGCTAAAAATAAATGAGCGTAGATATAAAAATAATGCTGCAAAAAACAATTCGTCAATAATAAAAAAAATGCACTTAGTGTTGTTATGCTAAGCACTTCTACAAGTTTGTATTCCTGGTAGGGTAAAATTGCCTTTACAAATACATATGTAGTACTCTTCGTATATTGTCCTATGAGATTAAATCTGTGCGATCTTGCTCTTTTGAGGACACCGTCCTTCAGTCTCGGAGCAGAAAGGCAAGTAAGGGCTCTTACAAGAAATGAATAAGTTTTGCTGGCGCGATAAAGCCCCAGAGACGAGTCAAAATTGCAAAAAGCCAAGGGCCAGTTTGGGATATGGAAAATCCCTTTTGTCAAAGCGTTATTTCGTTTACTCATAGCATCGGCCTGTACAATTCTACAGAATTAAATTCACAACACAAGGCTTGGTAGCGTAAATAATAAAAAACATTTATATTCATTTATCCAACTTTTTTATTTAACTCAAAATACGTTTTTTTTAGTTACTGTGATACTTAGAGCATCAAAGTTACTGACTGGGTTTTTTCTTTACTGTACTTTATCCGATATATATATAACTCAAAAATACACCAAAAAAACGAAAATAAAACAAGAGCACAATATGTCTTTTTCGACTTCTCGCCAAAACTCTACCTTGATTCTTTAAACTGTGATGCCTCTACAGTCCACCCGTCAAAATAATACTTAAACATATATGTATTTTCTTAAGTCCTTGTATGCTGACACTTGGTATGTCAGGCCAGGATTTACACATAGCCAACCATTTTCCTTATTTCACTTCCAACGTGAAGAAGACTAATTTAAGAATAAAGTCGGCAGTGGGGGCAAGGGAAAACAGTAATTGATTATCTAGTCATTTGATATCTTAATGAGCTTACAATAGCAAAATATCGTATAGTTATCTATATATATATATATATAAAACAAAGTCGTGTTAGTTACGCCATTTATAACTCAAGAACGGCTGGAACAATTTTTATGTTTTTGGCTTTGTCTTCGCCGGGAATAAGATAATAAGTATGAAAATATGGTAAAATCTCAATTCTATTAACATTTCAATGATTTTATTTTTCCATATTAACGGTCCATCAATCATTTGTTGTTTTTATGAATGAACGCGCGAATATGTCAAAAACGTAATGAATAAACATGACACGAGGTGTCTGTAATTTTTTTTCTTTTATCGAATCTCATCTTGGTCTTTTCACCATTTGCTAATGTCAAAGTTGCGATGTAATAACTTAATTTTTATTAATATTTCATTTGACAATATTTTTTGAGTTATATAATAAAGTAATAAGAAAAATAAAGAATGTAATGAATCTGTTGAACTAAGATTTATAATTACCTACCCATTATAAATTTACATATCTTCTTCAGGTACGTTCGGACATTATTATATAATATCAATTATACGGAGGTTTTAGGCGAATTAATTTAAACAACCAACACTATTTATGACATCCAACAACGGGTTGGCGACTAACCTGTACCAATAAAAAAAAATCAAAACCAAAAATATATAATTCATATTAGGAATACAAAATATTCGCTTAACGAATGTCATTTTTTCCCGGTTATCGCCTTTAGGTGCCCGTTTGGGCTAGATGTTGAGCTGAGAGAAAAAAGGCGGCGGAAAAAAACTCCCAAAACCTTACCTTTACTGATTCTCATTAGTACAGCATAATGGAGTAAAACCCAAGCCTCCCCAAATAAGGGCTCAATAGTGGGACCAGAGGGTTCGATTCCGAGCGTGTTAGAAATTTGAAAGGTGAGTGTAAATTTATTTTCTTGGTCTGGTTGTTTGTACGTTATCTTTGTGTGTCCACGGCTCCCATCCATCATCCATGAATCTTATTATGGAGCTATGAGTACAAGCGTTTAATCTTGGCTGCAACCCTTTTGCGTCCCACTACTGGGCACGGGTCTCTCCCCCTTATTGGGGAGGCCTGGAACTTACTCCACCACGCTGCTCCAATGCGGGTTGGTGGAGATGCGAGTTAGTGGCTAACCCGCTGTCGTATGTTTTCAAACCGCTCACAAGGCCTCCGACAAGGTTTAACGACTGTTATCCATCGACAACAACCGGGGCCGACGGCTTAACGTGCCCTCCGAAGCACGGAAACGCGCATGTTTTTTTTTTTGCCACTAGCGGTCACCCATCTCACAACCGACCGCGCCCGTTTGGCTTAGCTGCGTAGACCGTTTGCGTTCTACGCTAGCCGCCGAGCCATGCGCGCTTCTAATTTTAATATATATAAATTTTAATGTAACGTTTAATCTTAATATATATAAATTACGTATCACGTTGTTTGTCCGCGATGGACTCCTAAACTACTTAACCGATTTTAATAAAATTTGCACACCGTGTGCAGTTTGATCCAACTTGAAATATAGGATAGCTTACACCTCAATGTAAAGTCGCAATATTATTTTATATCTGACACATTAAGGCAGGACAACGTCTGCTGAGTTCGCTAGTATAATAATATGACATTCGTCAAATCGGCAATTGGACAAAGATGTTAAAGCTCTAGTTCGTGATGTCGTCTGTTGGTCTAATTATGAAATGTACCAATAACGCTATTGGTCAATATCATAACATTTTACATGACAAAAAAAACAATAACGGTTCCCATATTTAGCTGCTGAATTTGAACTATTGCATGGACAAGACGTGCAAGTTTTTAATTTGATGTACCACCCAATACAGAATTTCATGCAGGAAATTCCATCTCGGCGATAAATTACAACAATTTCATTATACATTATAAAAACTAAGGAATGTTAAGAAAAAGAAGTTAATCATTTTGTAATAATAATTTGAAAGAAAACAATACAGAGCTTAAAAATATACCGCCAAAAAAGCCTAAATACTTATAGGCAACTAACCTAAAAACAAGTAACGTAACCTAACACTGTATTCTAAATTGTTAAGTAATTGATACCGCTCTGCATTATTCAAGTTTATTTCGTTAATCAGTAATGTAAGCACAACCCCATCCTTTGTACAGCGGTTCAAAATTAGACGTAGAGCGATAATAACTTTAATGGATTTCGGGGTGTTAGCGTTGATTGTCACGTACCGCGCCTCCGTTTTCTTCTCGTAATTTCGCTTACGCTTTACAAATACTAGCGAAATAGCTAAACAATAGCACAAAAGTATCGACATCTCGGACGCGGATCCCGTCGCAAGAATTTTAAAAGGATTTGTACATTTGTAGGAAGGGAAAAATCCACAGTTTAAGAAATAATTAGGTCTATTGAATGGACTTATGCAGGTTAGAAGCGCGCATGGCCCGGCGGTTAGCGTAGAACGCAAACGATCTATGCAACTAAGCCAAACGGGCGCGGTCGGGTGTGAGATGGGTGACCGCTAGTGGCAAAAAAAATTCATGCGCGTTTCCGTGCTTCGGAGGGCACGTTAAGCTGTCGGTCCCGGTTGTTGTCGATAGATAACAGTCGTTAAACCTTGTCGGAGGCCTTATGGGCGGTTTGAAAACATCCGACAGCGGTTTGGCCACTAACCGGCATCTTCACCAACCCGCATTGGAGCAGCGTGGTGGAGTAAGCTCCAGGCCTTCCTAATAATGGGGAGAGACCCGTGCCCAGCAGTGGGATGCAAAAAAAAAAGGGTTGCGGCCATGCAGGTTAGCGGGTTGCGATGTTTATGTATAAAGCATCGTATCATATTTTGGGTTAAATTGGTAATTAAAACCTATCACAAATTCATAGCTTATATTAGGAAATATAATTAGTCTCGTTCTTTTTATCGTTTACCCATACCAGCTAAATTTACATAAAATATAATAACTACATTGTCATATGTTAATTTTAATTCAATAAAATATATCTTGTTTCATATGCCTTGAACTTTAAACAGCTTACACAAACTTCACAAGATACAAGAATATTTTAAAATGAAAAGTAAGAAAAGAGTCAAATAATTTTAAAGAGTAAACACCAACCAACGCGGTTATATATGTATGTACTTGGTCTTAATAAAACTTATCTATTTATATTATGTACGAGGTATGTATATTAGTTGTGGCCGGTGTAACTATCTGGCTTACACTACGTTAGTAATAGTATTATGTGCTTATTCTATACGTCGTGAGCTGAGCAGAAGACACACAGAAGAACATTGACCTGTGAATGAGGGGTTAACGGTAAAAAGAGTCTGGGATCAGTGGCATGTCGAGCAATCCAGTAAGGACAGATCATACAACGAGCTTTCATTTGACGAGAGTTTAAATAGGATCACAGATAAAAAAAACTTCCACTAAAAAATAAGAAAACGATGATGCAAGCTATAGGGCATTAAATTAAAAAGAAAAAAAGAATAGCCTTTCTTTCAAACTTCAGGGACAAGGGAATCCTTTGTTGTTTCTCGTGCCTACAGGCGTCAGAGACTGTTCAAAATCACGGTCAGTATGCTTGTTTGCTAAGCACAAACGTACGTAACTATTACAACCAACCTCTCAGATCAAATAAAAAAGTATATTGATGGAGCTCTGCTAACAAAAATATGAGGCCAGTTATTAAACATGTGAGTGTGACGACCTACCATGTTGCGGTCATAATAAAAATTGCCTTATAATTATAGTTATTATTTATTAATACTATTCATTATAACTTTTCACAACACATTTCAACATTTTTTCTTGTGAATTTTTATATTTTTGTCAACTTATGACTCAATGCGCCGCGATTTTCGACTGGAAAACCAGGTGCAGTTTCGTTGTACGTGTTTACCTGCCTTGTGTGTACACAGTTAGGTGCAGTTTAAACCGGCCACATATTGTTGTTCGCATTTTCTATCTATACTTTTTTATTTGATCTGAGACGTAATCTGAAACGTACGTAGTTAATTTGAAGTTCGTGAACGATAAGAACCTAAACTGAAATTGTTGTAATACTGATGTTATGTATAAATTGTGACCAATAACATTAACCATTGAAATGTGAAAATACATGTGTTACGTGATGGCAATTCTGTTACCATACATCGGCTTACACCACGCACGCTCATTAAAGCAACGTTCTAAGCCCCAGGCCAGGCCTCTCCAATAATGCAGAGAGACCCGTGCCCAGCAGTAGGTCACAGAAAGCTGTCAGTAATAACAATAATACATATTATTGGCTGACAGCACAATATTACAATATACATATGGGACTGAAAATTAACAAAACGACAGTTTAGAAATTTTATCTGCTAAATTTGTAAGGCCATCACGTAATAGAGGTTTAACAGATATTGTAACGTAGTTTTCATTTAAAATTTATTTTCCGCGGGGATGTGAAAACCTACAGAGCACATTCACTAATGATTCTTCCTATTGCGTTTGAATACGCGTGGAAGCGCGCATGGCCCGGCGGGCGGCTAGCGTAGAAGCGGCAAGCATTCTATGCGACTAAGCCAAACGGGCTCAGTCGGTTGTGAGATAGATGACCACTAGTGGCAAAAAATTCATGCGCGTTTCCGTGCTTCGGAGGGCACGTTAAGCCGTCGGTTGCAACATTTGTTAAATTTTTATTTATAATTCCATTTTATTTCTAGTCTTATTTTTTAATTCAACGTATGTAAGTTTGCAATTTGAAACAAAAATTAGTGAACAATAATTCTCAGTGACACAGAAACCAAGTACTTACATTGCGCTAAAAGCCACACATTTTTAGAATTTCAGGTCCCATTTCATTTAAACTTTTGTTCATTATTTTATGCTCGCGTTCAATTTTGTATTTAGATTTATTTGGGGAAACCCAGTCTTTTTTCCTATATCTTTTTAAATTAAATAATTAAATTTTTCGTTACAAATGCAAATGTTGAGAAATCAAATAAACCTTTTTTAAAGTAGTAATGAATGAGTAATGAAGAGATGAAATTTTCCTCATGACGGATTTTCTTTAAGGAAGCTCCCTATAAAGAGTGTTTGATAAGTCCGAAGTTTATCAAACCCTCCACCATTTTACACGATTCCAATTCACACATATTAAGAGTTTTTTACGTCGTTTGTGTGATTACAGAATGTTTATTATGGTATTTTTGCAGATTGTACTATCTGCTTATATGGAAATTCACGGGATTACTACTCTAATATTATTATTTTTGATTGTCAGTATACAAGAACATACGCAACATAATTTTTCAACGTGTCGTTTAAATTAACATTGAATACCTCTCGCATATATTAAAACACAAAAATCGAATTACTTCTGGACTAATGGGAAAACGTATAACATAATTTGTCGTTATCGCCTACAAGCAAATGAAGACAAAGTACCCAACACCGATCCCGCCTTCTTAGCTTAGCCGTCTCCGTTGTCAGATGAGAAAAATGTAATATCCTTTGGGAAAACACAGCCGGTGATAGCCCGCGCCGGTGAAAATAAAATATTCAGGAGACTTTATACGATAAAACCTCCTTAACATATTATATAAGGCGGATAAATTTATGCATAAAATTGATACGAGAAAAAATTGCTTCATTTATTTTACTTTTTTAACGAATCTGTTGCCAAAAACAAGTTTTTACCACAATTTGCTTATCGATGCAATACCTATATATGACTTGGATGGTTTTAAATGTTTTTATAAGTTTAAGTAACTTCCTATTTTGATGTGTGCGAGACATTTGTCACACCAGAGAAGGAAATATGATTTGTACTACCTACTTCCTTGAGACGTATCAGGACTCTCAGGACTCACAGGACTTAACCCATTTTAGTTGAATGAGTATAACAAAAACAATCTGATGAAAAATAAATATTTTTAAGTACTTGTGTTTTTGAAGACATTCTAAGACTAGGTTGAATATCAGCTACTCAAGCTACATTTTATCAGTCGTGATAGTTTCTTTAATGACGCAGACACTTTCTGGGCCGTGGTGAGCTTAAATGTAGCCGAGAAGCTTACAAAGAAACAAGCCGGCATGACCACTTTCCTTTGTCCTCCTAATAGAGGCAGTATCCGTGAGGGTTTTCCTTATTTTCACACACGAAATTGCATTTTAATTTTGTCAGAGAGTTATTTTACACAAGGGAGTTAGTGAAATATAGTTAAAGAGGGTTCGATTTCCGATGAAGCAGAAGTTGTAATTGTGAATTACATTTTCTGTCCTCGGTCTGGACGTTTGTGTTCATATCTTGAAATATGTCTGTACCCACGAAACAGTATGGGGGGAAGGGTATGGGATTATGAGTACGTTTACACTAGCTCTAACAATATGTAGTGTTAACAGTACTTACAGGTAATAGCCGCTGCATCTTCCCTGTCGTGCATTTCATTTCATTAACTGACTGCGTTTCTTTGCCAGAACCTGAAGAACCAGATCATGACGACCAACCTGTGGGTGGAGCAGTCCTGGTACGACTACAAGCTGCGCTGGGACCCGCGCGAGTACGGCGGCGTGCATATGCTGCATGTGCCCTCAGACCACATCTGGCGGCCCGACATCGTGCTCTACAATAAGTGAGCCAGAACAACCGCCATCCGTACCTAAAATTGACAGCTAAACTTGACTGTGCTTAGGCGTTGCGAGGAAGCCATTGCATTATCTAATGTCCGTACACTATAGAAGTTATGAAGCCATGCATACCGACATTCACCTAATGTCCCTGCAGAACAGAAGTTATGAAGCATCAGTATGCATCTATCGCTATTCTTATTAAGGTCACAAATGTTTAAAAAAGATAATGAACCAGATAGAAAGTTAACTACAATTACTGTAAAGTAAGTTAACTACAATTACTGTAAAATTAACGCAAGATTAGAATTGTGTAGAAAACTTTTTTTTTTCTTATTTTTGTTTCTGTTCTCTTTTGGAACATAAAGAATAGGTAGGATTTTGCTAGCACACACTCAATGTTATTTCTTTTCTGTAAAATATCTCTAATTAAGTCACAAATGCGTTCGATAGCCGTTTTTTGGTTGAGATGAATGTAGGCTCGTTTTAAATAGATTTTGACTCCAAGTGACACCATAAAATGATTCATAAAGCCGTTTACATACGGCGTCGTCAGTTTAGAAAAACATCGAATCTCTTAAAGAACTTAATTAAAATATTTAAGTCCCAAAAGCGACGTTTCTTTATAGTGAATGTGAAAGGGGGTTTCGGGAGTTTTGACCAATCATATGTTTATGCACAAAAACGGTGGATTTACTCATAATGCCTGCAACATGTACACATACTGAATATTAAGATTTACATAATTATTATATTAGAAACGAAATCTTCTGTATCATTACTCA
Source organism: Pyrgus malvae (assembly GCA_911387765.1). NCBI lineage: Eukaryota > Metazoa > Arthropoda > Insecta > Lepidoptera > Hesperiidae > Pyrgus > Pyrgus malvae. Next base: position 25,231,297 of record OU426950.1, on the reverse strand, counting down.
ATGCTTATGTGATCGCTTAGTTATGCAGTACGTCCCTGTAATGTCGCCTCTCAAAGTACATCCAATATTCATCACTGGCTTCCTCGCAGAGCTGCAGTACACGTCGTTAAAATTATTCCTAGATAATATTTACTGTGCTTTCTAAACTTGTTTATGTTTATGTTACCTAAAACCACACCAACATAACAAATAACACTAAAACATGTAATCACTAAAATATGTATACCCATTGGTGTTTTCGTTACTTGTTTTCCGGTGCGCAGTTTTTGAATCACAATTTTTTTTTTATTTAAACATTTTTTTAACTTAAATTGTGGTGCAATAGGCGAGCTTAAGTACATTATATACCGGTTCACCTAACGAAATGCAGAGAAGCTTCATACTAATAAATTAACTTACGCGAATTTGAACCGTAATCAAAAACGCGCACTGTAGCAGAATTGTGAATGTGGCCATGTGAAATGCATTATTTATAGTTTGTGTTACCTATCCGAATCCTCCCAAAATTCCAAACTCCAAATAGTCAAGGAAAGACGCAATTGAAAATAGGTATAGATATAGAGTGATTAGAAAAGATACAAAAAATTACTGTTTTGTAATATGTGCCCTAAAACCAAATTTACACGTAGATCATCCAAAATCTACTTCATTCAACAAATGTAAAACTTACATAATTCATACGTAATACCGTTATAGACACTTGGCCTTCACAATGCGTTGCCAAAGCCCATTACAATGGAAGCTTTCAAATGTATACGTATGAGGCGTCTGTCCCGAGTCCCATTACGTCTGTATACTTGTGAATTCAGCAATCGTCACTAAGTTTAGCACTGAGCCTGTGCTATTTTTCGAGAGACTTATAGGACGGAAATAAGCTTGGAGTTAAAGATAAATAAGTGTGCTATAAATTTATTACACCATATTTACACGACATTACCATCTGTCTGAAAAAAGTATTTAAAGCTACGTAGGAAGGGTCCAGGGATCAATTTGTTGTAATGTTATAAAATTTTGTTCTAATGATTAAATCTAACGAGCGTCTTGCTACGAGTGCGACTACGCTTCCCGAATTGCTACGTCCCGTGCTACGAGCATGCTACGTCATCCGCTACTTCGAAACAAAAAAAAACTTATTTTAAAACACATCCATTGTCGCTTTCAATCATAAATATTAAACTCTACCACGAAACTTTTTAAGAAAATGGGAGCCGTAATAAATTATGAAGGCTTTTCACTTTTGCGAGTTGTCAGATGATGTTTCGTTTTTATGTCATGAACACTGCGGTACTGGCTCAACAAATTAAATTACTCGTAGAATCATCGCAGATTAAATGTTTTGTCGAGAAGATCATATTTCAAATTTTTGTCACAATCATATTTGAGCCGAGTAAACGTTAATATTGAAAAATTGTTTAATAACGCAAACACACCTCCCCAGGTGTTCAAAGTACGAACTCAGTACAATTACATTACAAAGCAAATGAAAGGAACACTTTAATGCGTTCAGTGTTCGTCACGCGTGCGCTACGTGTCGTGCGTAATATTACAAGTTTAAAATATGAATCTTAAAGTTTTGTTGCTAATTGTTATACTTTTACATTCGGTAACAAAATTAATTTATTCTTTTGTATTTTGAGTCTATCTATATTTTCAGTGAATTTCTAATTATGACAATACTTGTTGTGTATTATTTAGTGGTGTGATGTATTGAATAGGCTTTTATATATTTTTAGGTTACTGGTGAAGCAACAATAAAAGATGGCATAGGTTTGATATTTGAAAGAGTAAGAACGGGAGTGAGCAAATTAGTGAGCGATGTTAAAGCAGACCTGGAAACAGTTTTAGATAGGTCTTTAAAGGCTATGAATATGTTATTTTGAAAACATTTCCAAAGATTTGCCGCTTTTATGTAAACGTACATTCAGAATGTGAGTTAAGTATTCATTCATTGATATTTACTATACTCAATAGTACTCAAATATAAGATTTCAGTAAATTTATCTTAATGTATTTAACTGAGAGAAAAAAGGCGAAGATAAAATAAAACTCCCAGCAGTACTCGTTTAACACTTAATAAACAACAAAAACTTCCTAGATTACTCTTAATATATGTATTAAAGTTATTTAAATCTTTTACGGCTACAACCGGTTTAAGACATCGTTCATTTTGCGCAGCCTACTGGACCATTTCGGGTGGTGCTGACTTTGATAAATGAGCTGGACAGCAACCGCCAATCATTTCCGATGCCCGCCATCGCGACCTGCGTCCTCGTTCCAGATGTACCTACAAATTTCTCTTTTCACCCCCACAGACTTAGTTTTAATTTTATTTTAGGCCTTTAAACATGCATTGCAAAAAATCACTGCCGTTATTGAAAACTTACACGAAAATCACATTTAGCATCTCAAATATTTTGAAGACTTTAATGTTTTTGCTCATGAAATTGCATATGGTAAGGTCCATTGAATAATTTTGAAGAATTATTTTAATTTAGTAACGGAAAATCAATTCAACGACTCTAAGCCAGTTAGATATAATCCAAATATCTTATAATGATTTCTTCTCGTAACTCTAGAATAACGCGTAGAACAAATACAACTGTGCACACATTTTCTAAAGGTACTTACGATACCCAGTGTTTTATTGAGGATAGGTAAATATATTTACAATGTATCAATTGCAACACTACATTAGTAAACTTACTTAATACTTTTATTTTTGTTTTACAATTGGTCTGTTACAAAGTTTACTAGGAATAGCTGCAGAAAATCGTAATTTCCATGAAATATTGACCGCGCGGAGCGCTGTGTCTAAACGTCAAATGGCCGATCATAGGGCCCACGCGGCGCACGCGGCTTGTAAACATGGGTTAACATTGCAGTGCCGACGGCAACTTCGAAGTAACGTTGGCGACCAAGGCGACCATCTACCACCAAGGGCTAGTCGAATGGAAACCGCCCGCCATTTACAAGTCTTCCTGCGAAATAGACGTGGAATATTTTCCGTTCGACGAGCAAACGTGCGTTCTTAAGTTCGGTAGCTGGACGTACGACGGATTCAAGGTAATTGTGCGAGGCTCCCAGAAGGCTCTCGCTCACCGCTCTGTTTGTCCGCAGCGCCGACGGGAACTACGAGGTGACGCTGATGACGAAGGCCACGGTGTACTACAACGGCATGGTGGTGTGGCAGCCCCCCGCCGTCTATAAGTCGTCCTGCTCGATCGACGTCGAGTTCTTTCCTTACGACGTGCAAACCTGTGTGCTTAAGTTAGGCAGCTGGACGTATGACGGTTTCAAGGTGACGCCCCGCTGTACGCCGCTTGGCGCCGCGCGCGGGCCGTAGCGTAGGGCCCGCCGCCGAGGCCGTGTCCATGCAGTAGCTTGTTGGCTCGAACGTAATTCGTCGTGTAATTATATTAATTTTGTCCATGTGGTATGTTACTCACTTTTACATATCGACGGCGAAGAGCGCGACGGCGTCGAGCGCGCGACTCCCCGCCCGCTCCCCGCCGCCGCTCGCGCCTCTAGCTCTGTTATGTCGCAACTTTAACATGACTATTGCAATGACGATGTTAACGTATGTGGAGTAGCAGTATGTCGACGTGCGTGTCCACGAATGCTCCAGTTTTCCACGGTCGGTTCCACTTAGTTCGATCGGCCTTCCTCGCTCGACACGGAAAGGTATAAAATTTAAACAGCCAGGTGATATGGGATGCAACACCACTCGACTCGATCCCTTCCGAAGCCTCCCACTCTGATCGAGCCGTTCCGCGCCATAGAGGCTTTTGGGTCCTGTCGGCTAATATACATATAAGTACAGCGAACTGAAAGGATTAGAGACCGGAATAGCTCGCTTTACATTTACCATAGTTGGTGCGTGGAACGGCGTCCTTCGGAGCTCACACACCTCTCCCTAGCTGGCTCCGCTCGCGCCATACACACACGCTGACACACCGCCCGCCACACCGACGCTTCTTGCATGCTCCTTGACTGTCTGTGTACATTCCACTCACCGCATGACTCCCGCTTGACCCCTGACCAATTGCATTCCCGATCACAGCGGCCGCTCGCCGCCGACGAGGCGCGGCTCCGACACAGCTTCACACGTACCTACACGCGAACAGGTTAAGCACAGCACGTGGAGATTTATCAATGATGTTCACATCTGTTGCTCCACACACTTCCGAGCATAATATGTCATCATACTATATTGCATATTTTATACCTTTCCCTATTAGCGACTATTAGTGGCTGGAAGAATTCAGTGTCGCTGACCATTGCATGAACGATAAATCCATAAATATAGAAACAGATGAATAAATTTTCCCACACGATACAGACATGGAGTTCATAGTGCACACAATCTATACTAGATGTTTACAGTAGAATGTTTGGTTCGTCAACTGAAGTGAACGAGGAGTTCAGCTCAGTTGGCGAAGCGTACATGCATGCAAATCGATACACCTGAATGTAGCTTGCGCCTTATGTCAACTCCTCGCAATATTAAAAAGTGAATGTGATTAAAAAGAATGGATATCAAGTGTGGACTGTGAGCTGATGTGTGCGTGTAGTTGCGATGAGGCGCAGAGCCGGAGGAGGTCGCGCGGCGGCCCCCGACAGCGACACATACACGCGCGGCGGAGCCGGTGCTTCCGATCTCCTTTACGCATTTTGACGACTAGCTCTCAGTGGAGTCCACGAGCCACTTTCATATGTTCCATTATGGCGATCCTCATTGTAGACGGCTTCCCAGGCCGCACTTGGAAGTAGACTCCGCCATGACTCGTCGATACCTCGATTTTGATTTATTTTAGGCGTTTTCTGTGTTTGCGCGTTGGTATTACTTCGCATGATTCCAAAATGTCGTTGTTTCGTGTCTATGGATAAGTGTTAAAGCGTCGTTTTCTAAAACAGATTTTAAAGTGTTGATAATAATTTCTTCATAACGGGTACATCCTACTTGGCACACTTTGTGGTTTGGTTTTGTTGTCGACATCATTGTTATTCCACCATCTTTTAAGGATTAATACGTTCGAGTACCGACAACATTTAATGACTTTAGTGTTAGCCCAGTAAGGTTAATGGTGAAATAGTAGCTCCTACTACACATTAAACTAAATAGGCTCACATTGTGTGACAGGGTGCATGTATCGATTAAACTAATTAAATAAATGTGAAGATATTGTCACAATATCTGCCTAATAAATAGAAATGTGAATATATATAATTTTACGGCATAATATTAACATTACCTTTATTTAAAATTATAACAAATTTTATTCTTTATTTATTTTCGTGATGTAACCTGTAATCGTTTACACTTCGTAAAATTATATATATTTTATTGTAGAACTAAATAAAATAAGTTAATAAAAGCTAATCTATAAAAATAATGACTAAATGAATACTTTTAATGCATATTGTGTGTTTGTATTTTTATGTGTGTCTAGGTGTTGCACAGTTTCCGCTGGTTTCAACTTGCTAATATTAAATGCTACTAACTTTAAGTTTTCATTAAGAGTTGCCTTTTCAAAGTTAGATTACAATCTTCGTAAAGATTTATTAATGGAAGCAATTTTAAAATTAACTTTATTGGTACCGCAAAGCACATTTATTTATAAGACAGTGCTGACTAAAAATATTCAAAAATTCAATTTGTGGATACAATGTAAAAAGGCTATAAAAATAACAAATTGAGTATGAAAGATACCTAAATTGGAAAATCATTAAGATTAAAGCCGTAAAAAGAAAGTCTGCCTAAAAGAAAGTGAACAAGACATAAAAGTACAGCATAATGTTGTGTGAGGGTGTGTGCAGGTGGATCTCAGGCACATGGACGAGCAGGCCGGAAGCAACATCGTGTCCGTGGGGGTGGACCTCTCCGAGTTCTACATGTCGGTCGAGTGGGACATCCTCGAGGTCCCCGCTGTCAGGTCAGTCACCTTGCATTTAGGGGGCGCCCGTTAAATTATGTGACGCGTTCAAGGAGGGAAGGGGTAGAGTAGAAAATCATCTAAAATAAAATTACTCTGGGGGAGGGAAGGCCTAAGGGGAACTCTTCCACGAGAAATAGAAAAAATTGCAAGAAACCGGTGCTGGATGGCGCCGATGATTGATATTTCATAAAAAAATTGAGAAGTGCATTCCTATTTTTCAAAATTTATTGGAAGTGTTTAATAATAAAATTTTATAATGCTTGAGAATAAAACGAAAAACCAATACTTCTGCGTTTTAATATTATTAGATATCTACCATAGTATTAGCAGAAGAGTTTGTTTATTTGAAAGCGCTAATCTCAGGAACTTAAATTACTTGTTGGAACTGAAAGATTCTTTTTGTTTTGCAATATCCATTTATCGCGTGATGTTATGCTATAGGTACATATAACAATACACTCCGGTTAAAACTCCGAGGCATATCTAGTATAAAATAAATACGACATATTTACGCTAGATTTTGAACATAGAAATTACATTTTGATAAATCTCATTTGTGATTGGGGTATGAGGGTAAAGCCAAATCTCACGACCAGGGCGGGTTTCAATCTCTATAATCGCCTCACGTAATTAATAGACGCCTCTTTATAAAAACCAATTTCATGTGGACTGTTTGGATAGTAGTGATAATAGATATTCTAAGAGAAAATGCGTTGCTTATGTGAACAATTCGTAAGATCAGTTTTATGTGGAATGGTGTCTATTAGCGTAGCCTTCATCTATATGTACGTATAAAGTTCTGTAACTGTGCAAAATTGGAACTTTTTTGTTTTTATTTGAATGGAGTAGCAGACGAGCATGCAGGCCACATGGTCTTAAGTGATCTCTGCAGCCCATAGACTGTTTTTCTGAGGTCATATACAGTTGCGCTGCTAATCCGGAGGTATATGGTCGGCTCATGTAAGTGTGGCCGGCAACTGCACCTTTCCACCGAAACACAACAGAATTGGTTCACGGCAGAAGTGGGTACAGCGGTGGTACTTCCCCGGGCGAACCATAATAGTTCTACCACCTACAAATTTAGATTACAGTTATAGCCGAAAGTCGATTTATTAATGTTTCGTCCGACTCTTAAAGACCACTTTTCCGGATTATGTTCGGCCCGCAAAACCCTGAAATATTTTTCTTTATTTATGTTTAAATAGACGACCCGCGTGGCGCAATTGTTACAATGCCGGACTGCCAATCAAGGGTTCCGGGTTCGATTCCCGGCGAAACAGAACTTTTAATGATGACTTTAATTTTCTCTGGGTACTTGTGTTTCTGTTTCTGTACATAGGTGTGTCCATGGTACCCAAGACACGGGATATATCTATCCTACTATGGGCTATGAGTGTGAAAAATTATTTAATATGAGAATTCTCGTTATTGAACTAATACTCAGCTCTAACAATGGGACTGACAAAATTGTTACAGCTATAAATTTGTTTTCCTTCGACGACGTCGACTTGGGAATATCTAGTATGATGTATAACTTTATCAAGGCCGTCAAGGCGTATTGCAAGGAGCTCAAGAATAAAAGAGGCTCTTGCGTTTGTGTATTTAAACGAGGTAACTCGAGGTAGTAACTTTCTAAGGGTTACATTTAGAAAAGTATACTTCTTTAACGCTGTTTTCTAATTACTTTTTATATTACATCTGGTAAACAAATTAGAACATTGATCATAACTTTTTATTATTGCACATATGTGACAGCAGTTTAATAACACGTGATAGTTGTTGAAAGCTTTGTGCTTTTGCTTCATGATTCATAATATTGCGCTGAGGGACCTCAGTCATTATTGCTGCGCCCTAGTTTACCTACTTGAACCCACCCCTTGTTAAACACTCGACTTCACTTCATTATTTTTCCTTGTATCTTTTTTATTCCGCTACAAGGAGCATTTCAGCTTCAATCAGGAATGTTTTCTCGGGTATACAATATAAGCATAAAAAGTTGATACCTTTTACAAAAACACTTAACACCGCTCTACATTGCTCACGAGCGGCGCAAGCCAACGAGGCTAATTGTGGATTTACTCGAGCATCATCAGGACCTTGTACGTTTTATAGGTTGGGTGGTAGGAAGATTAAAAGATTATATGACGTTTTCCGTTTAACCGCGGTGGGGAGAGCGCCTATAGGTTTTCAAAAATATACGAAAGGTATAGGTAAAATAACGACAAATATCGATCAATTGTAGAATAAATTAAATGCGTGGTAAGTCATATTTCAATAATTTAAATTGCTTGATAATTCATATTTCAGTAATGTTATGATTTTAATTGCTTGCATTTAATATTTGTGTTAAATTTTTTCTCACTCATTCGTTTTTATGCCATAAAATCTAGATAGATTCTCTTTTTATTTAAATTCTATCTGCAATCGAAAATTTAAAATCCCTGTCCAAATAAAAGAGCACCTTTATAAGTATTGCTAGTAATATCCGCTTTGTGTAAACAAGTCAATTACGAAATCGGCGATGGGACAGGAAGAGAGGTAAATAACGCAAATTGAGCAAACGGTAAAGAGTCCTAAAGAGCTGTCCCCGTCGGTCCGCCGCAGCCATTGCCGTCCCCCGGCACTCCAGTTTCGTCATTCACAATATTGCTATTATAAGGGGATATTCCCATAAGTGATAACGTTTTAATTGTTTTGGCATCACTGAGAAAAATAACTATTATCTAGAATAGAGGATTTAATGTATTTGTTTACTAAAGCAGTTCAATCTAAACATGTTGTAGTTATAGGTGGTAGAACTATTATGGTTCGCCCGGGGAAGTACCACCGCTGCACCCACTTCTGCTGTGAACCAATTCTATTGTGTTTCGGTGGAAAGGTTCAGTTGCCGGCCACACTTACATGAGGCGACCAGCAGCCTCCGGAGTAGCACCGCAACTGCATGCGACCTCAGACAAGACTTACCTATGCTTGCTAGAGGGTGTATGTAGATGTCCATGGGCTGCAGCGACCACTTAACACCACGTGGCCTGCATGCTCGTCTGCTACTCTATTCAAATAAAAAATGCATGCTCGTCTGCTTCTCTATTCAAATAAAAAAATGTAATTCAGAAAAGTACCTCCTATGTAAATAACTCAGGGTCTTAATTTTGGTTACATAATACGAGTATATGGAGGTAGCTATTTAGTTACGACAATTAACCAGTTTTCGACATTTTTCTGTCAGTTTTTCGCCGATAGCAAAATAGAAGTACTTCTTTCTATTCAGAGGTTACGCTGGATAATTAACCAGTGCGATGAAAGTTCATAAAAAAATTCAATCCTTTGTATGCCATACTGGGCACAGTTTTTCTCTGGGAGATAAGAGAGATGTAGGCCGCAGACGCCATGGTCCTCCACGCTGGCCTAATGCGGGTTGGTGGCCCATATATCCACTAAAATACAGGCCTCGGCTTAGTTTAGGTTCCAGATTTCCCACAATTTACATTATATTAAGAACTATAAAAACTGTAAAATGTTTTATTGTCATCACTGTGCCAAGTGTATACTTACTGCTGCTAATGAGAATGTAATTTGTTGGAAATGAAATAAAGATATTTTATTATTATTATTATTATATTTTATGTTTATCCCAAAGCTTAGATAGAAAATGCCCTGTTCTATTGAACAATTGATGAAAAAATAAATAAAGTATAACGTTTATATATGTAAAGATAACATGGTTGTGATACTGATATTATTTAAGGTTAAGTATATACTAACGCCCCGACCCGGTTCCGCCCGAATGATTCCCACGGGAATAGTACATTTTTCTGGGAAAAAAGTAATCTATGTTCTAATCCAGATTATAATCTATGTCTTTGCCAAATTTTGAGCCGATCTGTTTAGCCGTTTTTGCATGATTGAGCAATAACCATTCATCCAAACTTTCGAATTTAAATATTAATTCACTTTATTTAGTTCAGGAGACTCGTTTTAACAAAACAAATGGCAAACTTTTTGCGGAGTGTACCTTACCGAAATATAATTCAGGCAGCATGTAAGGTTTGCGCATAATAAACTAATTTGACAAAATCCGCAACGCCCGACTCTCCATATTTCCCTACGAAGTCACATATTTTATAAATTTTACCTGGAAAGGAGTTATTCTGAAAAGTAGGTAAACATTGGATATTTCACACTGCGACATTTTATATTTTAATTCTAACGTTAACGGTTACGTTTATAGTGTACGATTTCGTTCACGGTAATTTAAATCTTAGGACATTTTCGTTCGTTTCTTCAACATGTTCTTTTCTTTGCACCTTTTCTTTCAGGCGACTTTTATGATGTTAATATTGCCCTACCATATAGAGCAAGTGCGTAGGTGCTTAGAATAAATTCAATGGTTTTATGGAGCACTCCGCAAAATTGCAAACTCTATCTACAATCATATTATCATAGTATCCCTAAATCTACTAAATCATACAATCATATTATCATAGTATCCATAGTATCCCTAACATATATGTATGTATATATAATAGTGGTAGTGTTATAACCTTATAACCCTATTGATTTTTTAAATAGACAAGGTCAAAAAGTCATACCTATAAACTTTACAGGTTTAAAGTATTGTAGAAATAACATATACTCGTAAACGAAAAGATTAAAGTAGTTGTTATACATATTGTATCAAAAACGTAATACGATGAATTATTACGGTAGAAGAACCAAAAAACCCATTGTATACGTAACGAATGTGAGGGTTTAATCGAGATAGATAAGCTTTATTCAAGCGTATTTATCTGTTAGGTTTAGAAGCGTTTGCCATATTCATTCCAACGATGAATTTCGGTGGAAAATGTGGGAAGATTTACGATATATTTAATCGAAGGTTTTCAATATCAAATAACAAGCCAACTTTGGTAATGAAATTCTAGCTAATGGATAATTATATCTATCTATCAGTACCTTACCTATAAATTATTATAAGTAAAGTACTGTACTGTAATACACTGAAGTCTTAGCTTTTAATGGGCTCAGATCGTTTTAATCGTTTGGGTCTGGGGAGACCACTTCCCCACTCTCTTATAGTTTGTTTGCAAAACTGAAATTCGTCTAGGAAATACATACAATTTTTTGTAATAATAACTGTATCACATCTAAGTACCTAATCCGTCGCATTGGAGTAGCGTGGTGAAGTAAGCTTCAGGCCTCCCTAATAATGGGGAGAAACATGGGTCTCGGGTGGGCACGGGCCCAGCATTGGGACGTAAAAAAGGGTTTTAGACAAGTACCTAAAACGTAGCCTGCATATTTTACCGCATGCATATTTTAAATTTAACAGAGGAGATATTAAATTTTGAAAATTCCTTAAGTTATAGTCTTTTTTATGTTGATATTATATATGTTTACTAAACGGCAATGCATGGAAAGCCTATGAAGGTTGGCGGTACAAGTCCCATAATAATATAATCCGTCTACTTAAGCGCTCTGCCGCGATACGACCGGGACGCATCAGATAAAATGTATTTACAAACGATACAACCGCAACACATCACATATTATATTTTACATCACCGATATACTTACTTCAAATCCGCTTACGTGTTTATTAAACCAAAAGAGTAATCAAACAGAATAAAATTAAATCAAAGTAACAGAAATTGACAGTCTCGTAGCGTTCGGGAAATTACAAAGTGTCTTCTCGTCCAGAATACCTCAGTGCCTGAAGTCGAAAGTTTTCGAGCAGTGTCTGTTGAAAGTGATGACCTACGGCGCTGAGACGTGGTCTTTTACAGTAGGCCTTTTCCATTAGCTCAGGGTCGCACAGCAAGCGATGACGAAGGCTATGCTTTGTATTTCTCTACGCGTCAGAATTCGTAATGATGAAATCCGTAGAAGAACTAAGGTTACCAAAATATCTCTCAAAATCTGCAAGCTGAAGTGGCAATGAGCAGGCCATATAGTTAGTAGGACCGACAACCGATGGGGAAGAAAGGTCCTTGAATGGCAACCACGTCTCGGCAAAAGGAGTACAGGCCGCCCTCCAACCAGGTGGACTCATGACCTGAAGAAGACAACAGGCAGTCGCTGCTTTCAGAAGGCCCAGGACCGGGAGGAGTGGCGAATGTTAGGGGAGGCCTATGTCCAGCAGTGGACTATAAAAGGCTGATGGATGGATGGAACAGAAATTGTATTAAATTATATGTTTTTTATTAAACTCGTACTGTAAGTGCAGATTGTATTGCGTTGAAACTTAGCAGATACTACTTACTTTTTTGTAACATAGTGATTCATATGGTTGAGTCGAATTAACATAGTAGATAACATAATAATGTAGTATAAGCTGTAGATAAAAGTAGGTACTTTTTAATTACAGTATATTAAAGGTTACAAAGTATAATTCAATATCTTGTGGTTGTTTCAAAATGTAGAAAAAAGTTTTACTCACTGATTTATTTCACGAAAGTGAATATTTATATAGTTAAATTGCTATTTATTTTCAAGGCATCAATTTTTACCGCTGGGAACGCATCTTTTCTCAGAATCGATTCGAGGATCTACCACGCTGACAAAGCTCGGATTGGTGGACGTACACTTCACAGCTTCATAAGTTTTAGGCATGCATAGTAATACCATGTTTTCATTTAGTAGGCGGTAGAACTATAATGGTTCGCCCGGGAAAGTACCACCGCTGCACCCACTTCTGCCGTGAACCTTTTCTGTTGTGTTTCGGTGGAAAGGTGCAGTTGCCGGCCACACTTACACGAAGTGACCACCAGCCTCCGGAGTAGCAGCGCAAATGCTTACGACCTCAGACAAGACTTACCTATGCTTTGTTGAGGTTGTATGTAGATGTCCTTATGGACATCTAGCTGGCTAGCTAGGCTGGTGGTGCAGCCCATACTGCAGCGACCACTTAACACCACGTGGCCTGCATGCTCGTCTGCTACTCCATTGAAATAAAAAATACTCGTATTATATGGAGCTATAAATATGGTTGTATCTAGTTTTTTTTGTGTTAAGCGCAGGGCTTTAAACCCAGTATTATAGGCTACCAATGCTCTTATTTTTAGCATTAACACTTTAAAATATCTTCTTGTACAGGAACGAGAAATTCTACACGTGCTGCGATGAGCCCTACCTGGATATCACATTCAACATTACGATGCGGAGAAAAACGTTATTCTATACAGTGAACATCATCATCCCTTGTATGGGGATCTCGTTTCTTACAGTACTCACGTTCTATTTGCCCTCTGACAGTGGAGAAAAGGTGCGTATCTTATGGATGTTTCCTTATTTTTCAGTAGATTTGTAGCGAAAATCCTGCTTTAAACTTTAAAAGATCAAAATTGAAGCACTAAATAGATTCCTACAGCTATATTGTTTTATACTTCATCATACATTTTATAGTTCATCTACACTATTGTTTTAAGAAACATTCTTGAAACAATAGAATAATGCAAATATTTCTTAAATTTTACAATTTTTTTTCACATTACCTACATATTTAAAAGAAGGGTAGATCTATGTAAAAATATATGTACTTAATACTATTTCTAGCAGGTTTTGTCGATTGAGTGCGATGTAAAACTTGAATTTGCGACGAAATGTCTTCACCGGCGAAACGCTTCCATAACGTTTATAAAATTACCAAAGGCGCCCTTAAGCGGCTGACTTAGCAACATTGCATCAACGAACGCCAACCGACTCGTCAAGTGAGCCGTGAAAAATTACGCCAATTTTATTAGCTTTTCCTTCACACTTTGAATACCAAACGCCATGCCCGACGCTTAAGCTAAGCATTACTCAGTATTAACTCAAAGACTTCAGAAAATTCTGAATACTTAGCTTTCAACTTTGGGAAAACCACTCAGTAAATTATAAAGTATTCTTGCAAATAACTCTTAGTTAAATTAAATGTTAAAACGATTACGAAGATGATATATAAATATTTTACTATACCGTCGCCACCACGCGGCTCAAAATGGTCCATCAACTACATCCATGGTCCATCAACGACAACTATCAACAAAAAGGTGAATCGGATAGTGACTTGATAATTTGTTATAATAAAGTGTCTTTATATATTCACCTATTAATTGTTTATATACGTATGTTATTGACACTTAATGATACTCGTATATATAGGTACATTGACCAACAACGTGGTTTATAAACGGTCAACGTGTTGTAAGTACTAGATAGACATTTATTATAATAAGATATCAGATATATTAAGAGTTCCAAATTACTTTAATATAACGTTATTTATAGTAACTGATATTATACTTCGTAATATACAGTTAAAATTTATATACTTATTTGTGTTGTTGGTAAGTAAAAAAATGCTACAGGGACCTTTAACAGGGGCTAAAAATATTTTGTAATAAAAATACTCGTTTTATAATTCAGTAAGGACAACTCTGTAATTGTTTACGAAATGCAGCAATGCAATATTAAAAAACCCTCCACACACTACATTAATGGTTGGTATGATGAATCTAAACTTGGGTACGTAAGAATATGCATTATAAATATTATAATCAAGAACATGTCTTCTATTAATTGGCTATATCATTCATAATAATGTTCTTGGGTGGGCGGGCGCGCAATTATGACCCAAGCCCACTGTTGGGACAGTAAACACTCCCAATTAGGTACCAGCATAATGCCAGCACAATAGAAATCAGAAACTACTCACCGGAATTCTTGAATCGAAGCCACCTCTCCTATATACAGTCACAGGATCCTGGACGTTCTTCCAGACTGCAGTCTGCCGCTTCAAGGTTCCGCTTGTAGTTTTTGATGGGTTTTAGATTAGTACTTAAGAATATTGTCGAACATAACCAAAGAACGTTAGTCGACGTGAGTACCGTACGTATGCAACCACGCCGCCATACTGGCGCAGGCGTAGATAATATTCTATTTTTATTTTTTTACTAATCATAGACAAAGATTATGGCCTATGATACTGTTCTCCTTCATCCAATATGAAAGGAGTTCGGTAAACTGCGAATCAGAAACCGATAAGCACTCCTGAAAACATTATGCTGGCAAGCTAGCAATAATTGAGAGTGTTTTATATAGATATTAAACCTATGAAAAATGAAAGTAACCTGATAATAACAAATCGCCTAACCAGTTCTTAAAAGAGTGTCTTACGATTTTAGAAGTACGTAGAGCACACTCAAAATTATTTATTTTAAAAAAATATTTTAAAGTAGGCAGTAACATGATGTTATTTTGTACCCATCCTTAGCTATAATATTATTGTAATAAAATGCTGAGTCTCTCCCTTTCCCTGCAGGTAACGCTCTCAATATCGATCCTGATTAGCCTTCACGTGTTCTTCTTGCTAGTCGTGGAAATTATACCCCCGACGTCGCTGGTTGTGCCTCTACTAGGAAAATATCTTATATTTGCTATGATTCTCGTCTCAATCAGGTAAGTTTAACCTTTCAACGTTTTTGATAAATGAAAACAATTCTAATATAAGCAAATAGTTTGAGTGGTTTCAAACTAACGTATTTTTAAGCGCGAGTACGGTCGTTTCAAAAAACGCACCACGCGCGCGTCTGAAAATGTCTCTTCGTTTCGCGCGTACACAGAGATTCATAACGTTATAAAAAATATCAAAATATAATGTTATATAACGTTATACGTATTTCGTTTCGTTATAATTATGACATTACTATCGAAAAGACGAATAGCGGTATTAAAAGAATAACGTTATGAAATATCGATATCAAAATAAAATAACGTTATAATATCGTTATTGCTAAGCGATATTGCCGCTTTGTCAGCTCGCTGCATATGATAATAATATTATTCCCCGTAAATATAACGTTATTTATATCGATATTTTCTAAATAGCGTTTACTGATATACCTAGTGTTATTATGATGTGTAAATAACGTTTAGTTGTAAAACGTTTTGTTTTTTATAACGATATGGGCACAAGTAGATAATAACGTTATGATTTTATAGCGGTATTTAAGCTCTGCGCGTACTCGCTCTTTCAAAAACTAATTTTACGAGCGTAAAATACGTTGGTCTGAAAAAGCTCTTAGATCTACCTACCTACATTCCCAAGAAATAAAAGAAAATAGCTGTATTGTTTTCACAGAATTCTATTACGTCAAAATAAACATACTACTACAAACAACACACAAAATACGATACGTTATCAGAGATGCTACGTAATTGAAACTCATGACGCCTACGTTATTGTTACTGATTACCAACTGTTTACACACAAACAGAAAAAATTACTATAACTAATTGTGTAGATATTTATTGTAAAGTGCCTAAATAATTTTAAATAAACTGTGAATTTTGCGTCACGTGTAACTTAATATACGCACGAATATATTGTGTAATAATATGTTACATACCTACCCATATATGCTTAAAACGGAGCGTTTGCAAGCTACATAATTTCCATATAAATTAAAACCCCGTCTTTCAAACAAGGTATTTGATTGCATAATTTTGAAAGCGGAAAGAAAATTAAATTTCAACGGGACTAATGCTTTTCACGTCATCTTTCAATGTTAAGCTTTTTATACTGGGTTATTTTGTATGATGTATACCCAACTACCTACCTTTTTTTTGTATCGGGGCGGAAACTTTCAAATGGTACCCAACACCATGGGAGATAATACCGGGTTAAGTGGGATTTAAATTATACTGCACTAAATCCACCCTCGGTGGCCTGCCTCTGCGCTTGGGGAGGACTCCGAGATCTCCAGTGGAACGTACCGGTGTCCTCCAGGCGCGGCGCCCCAGAACGGGCCCATCTTCGGGAGAGCGGATGTGCTCTCATGCACCTTCAGATGTTCACAGCGGCCGTCCAACACACCGCCGTCCTTCCCGGGGCTGCTGGATGGACGGGTTGAGCTATCACCGTCCGCAACCCCGGAAGCCCTCTTTTAGTCGCCTCTTACGATCCTGCAGGGGATGCCTACGGCATAGAGCTACGGTATCCGACTATACGACATTATAGGTAATATAAATATAATCCCAAAGCTACCTATGATGTCGTCATTTTGAGGATAACTCCTATTATAAACTAACGGTAAAACTTTAGTTAAATAGGCCCGACAGTTTCAATAAGGTGCTTGCTAGTAGTAAAGTTATATTAAGTCATCCAAATGTTATTGGTGGGCTCTCGGCGGATAAATAACAAAATTGCTTGTTGAGGGAGTCAGGGTCGGGCGTGCTCTTTCCTCCCAAAGTTTACCACCGCCTTGGGATTAACCCGATAAATCTTGATTAATCGCGCACATTTAGCTTTAGATATTACATGTTTGCGAATAATTATGACTTCTCCGTATATACGAACTGTTTATACGCAGTTATCCTATTAATAAAGTGCATTATATTTAATACTTGTAGCGTGCATGCATACCTTATACTATTTAATATACTATTGGCATAATTTATTAATTACTTATTATTTTTAAGCCTTTACAACAAATGATGAACGTAAACGATGAAAACGATGTATTTAATAGAACTGAATGTATTTTTTTTCGCTAAGCCATCGACTAAATTCACTCAATAAAACTCTTGCATAGGCATCTAGGTGAAATAAATAAGTATCCACATTCCCGTAGTAAAACGTACTAAAAGAAAAACGACGAGGACTTGATGGAATCCATTATGTTGCTATAATTACTGGCTTTTAACTTTCAAAAGCATCGCATCACCTTACTTTTATTTTAAGACCGAATACCTGGAATGGAAGTGAAGAGAAAAAATGTTCCCACGTTTTGGTATATCGATTGACTCTGTTTGATTTTGCTATTTTAAAAAAGAAAGAGAAAGATGTATAAGGATTTTTACTAATTAGTATGGTTTTCTGAAAACTAATAGTCTAATGAAACAATCGTCAATTCAATCCTACCCTCAGAAACGTATCTACCCTCTACAATATTTCCTATTTATACCTACTTATTCCTCAAATAAACATTGAATATTTTGTTACAGTATATGTGTCACTGTAGTGGTACTTAACGTCCATTTCCGGTCGCCCCAAACGCATCAGATGGCGCCATGGGTCAAGAGGGTATTTATCCATATACTGCCGCGGCTACTCTTCATGAAACGGCCGCAATATAAGTTTGACACAACAAGGTAAGATTTTGCTGTAAATATTATCATTGTAGATGTTAAACCAAGTCCCTGTAGCTTCGGGATTAAGAATAGAGCTACGGTATCCCCAGCCTGATCGTAAGAGGCGACTAAAAGGGGGCTTCCAGGGTTGTGAGCGGTAAGAGTAGGAGCTCGATTCGTTCGGCCAGCGGCACCGGGAAGAACGACGGTGTGTGCGTGGCCGCATGCCGACGTAATCATCAGAAGGTGCAGGAGAGCACATCTGCTCTCCCGGGATCTCCAGTGGAACACCGGTGCGTTCCATTGGAGATACCGGAGTCCTCCCCAAGCGCAGAGGCAGGCCACCGAGGGGGTTTTAGTGCGGTACAAATACCACATAACCCTCCCATACCAAAAAAGTTGTTGAACCAAGTAAAGTTGTTCTTAAAGAGCCCATAGTCTTTAATGTTTCATTGCCTTTATTTTTTATCAAAACTTCTTTCTTCTATCAAAAGTTATAGCAAGTGACTAAGTATTCTTACAGAAGTCTGTTGGCTCAACTTCGCTCGAGGGCCTTGTGGAAAAATATTAGAAGACTCTCGAATGTTCCGTAGCTATCTACAAAATGATTTAACTGATATTTTAGGTACAAAATATTGAGTGCAATAATATAATTCTGAAAAAATCGTATTCTGCAGTTCTATTTAAATGTTTCTGTATTGTAATTTGTTTTATCCTCCATTTCATAGATACTAATCGCTTATTTAGCAGACCATCATAGAGTATGTGTAGAAAGAAAATAGGCGTAGCCTTCAGGCATTCAGCCATTCAGCGGTATTGCAGAATAATATTATATATATACTTATATAGAATAATATTAAATATATTTCGAATAGTTCCGCCTTTTTTTTGAATATAAATGTTGACCGTTTCCTTCTGAAAACTCAATCAAAAACGCATACTGCCTGATAAAATTTTGGATATGTGTGGCTTACTAGCATATTTTTTTAAAGAGTGGAGGAGCAGACGAAAATGCAGGGCAGGTGGTGTTAAGTGGTCGCTGTAGATTATGGACACCTACACACACACAAACCCAAGCAAGCGTCTTGACGGCAAATACACCTTTCCACCTAAAGACAATAAATACGTTTCACACTTAGTCTTATAGCTTCACAGTAGGATAGATATACCTTCGTCGTAGGTACCATGGACACACACAAAGACAGAAACACAAACACCCAGACCGAGAAGAGAAATTTAAACTCATAATTTTAGTTTCCGTTTCGCCGGGAATCAAACCCGGGACCCTTTGATTAGCAGTCCGGCAACCATTGTACCACACGGGTAGTCAATAGAATTGCTTCACTTCAATGGGTTCGGCAATTCAGAAATGGGTACAGCGGTGGTAAAGCCATTAAAGTTCTACCACCTATTAAAAGCCATTTACCAATTAAAAGAAATTAACCTCTTAATATGTAGTAGTAAATCAAGGCGAGAGCCCGTAACAAGTGTAAATTAATTATAAGTTGGTCTAAAGACTTGTCTGTGGCGGAGTTGTCCGCTTATTTATCATCCCCGCGAAACCCGCTAACTTTAATATTAATAAGCTTAAAGTTCGAAGTAGACACTGCCTTCGAGGGAAATGATCTTCCGGATTCATCTACTGTTCATTAAGAAGTTGTGAAAATTGTGTTTTTTGTTTTGTCATCGTTACGGTTAGGTGAGGGTGGCTTACCACAGAAAATACATACCGTCTCTAGTGGTGGACTCCATAATCTTTCTGACCTTAGAGGAACCCTTAGACATGGTACATTATGTAAAAATGTTTTATCAAGTTGTATGTGATGACGACGATGTCATAGGTAACTGTAATTGCTTAGGTGTTTATTTCCCCTTATATATCTTGAGAAATAGGTTACACAAACAATTGACTGAATAAAAAAAACTAACAAATGATTTTTCCAATATTTTTTTTCAACCTTTTTTTTATGTCCCACTGCTGGGCACAGGTCTCCTTCTCACACAATTTAGAGGGATTTAGGCCATAGTCCACCACGCTGGCCAAGTGCGGATTGGTGGACGTCATGCTTTCGAGAAATTATGAATTTCTCTCAGGCATGCACGGCGATGGAGAACATCGTAATCAATGAAATATCACGATATTTTCCATCATCATGGAAATTTGTAATGTGCGAATTTACAGCGATAAATTCACACATTACAAATTTCTTTGTCAGAGGTGCGAGCCGAGGATTTGAACCTGGGATCGGTCGCGTCGAAGACCGCGGTTTTTACCACTCGGCCATCGCTGCTCCAATATACTCGTAGGAAAAGCTCTAGTTCTAGAAGTGCTTCGCACCGCTGTTGTCTCTCTGTCATCATCTAGTTTAAAAGTGTTACATTCCTCTTTACGTCATTAATGTTAATAATCATTGATTTTAATAAGCTTACAGACTTATTTTGACACAAATTAGATTTATAATAACGTAATCTTATAAAAGGGTCTATTTTGTATGTTTGCAAATTCTTCTGCGAATTCAATTCTATTTTTTAACAAATTTTTTTAAATATAGGTATAATGTTATTTCCTCCAGTGCCTTCAATTAACTTTATATTAAACGTACTTAGATCGATTAAAAAAACAGATAATAATGATAACACAAATAGATAGCTTTAGGCCAATAATATATTAACGTATTTTATTTGAATTTAAGTAGGGCAGTAATTTTAGTAATATTTATTAATTGTATATAGTTATTTTTTTATATCTACAATGTAATAATTTTGTTTCTGTTTTATATTAAAGTAGGTACTTCGAATCTAGTTGTTCGAAGTATCGCACATATTTTAGTAATGTATTCAAAATCCCTATCCTTAATAATTTTAATTTGTATGTGTTTCTTCGTGATGCAACTTTTGCTTGTACTGCGATACAAGCATTCTACGAGTACTTACCTATTTAACATAATAAATTCAGTGTACAAAGAACACTCGTGGAGTTTGGTTATATCGACATACCTTACTCTTCCCGATTAATGTAAGAATACAAACAGTCCCTACAGTGCCCTACACTAGTCAACATCGGCTCGTAACCAAAAAATATTCAAAAAGTTTTTAAATATACTATATATAATAGATTTAGATCTCAACGCAGATAAACAAATGATTGAAGTAGGTACAGAAGTATTATAATTCAGTTAGCAAATGGACATCCATTATGAAGACAAGTGGTATAATAGACCGACACCGCATCTTGGTGCGGTTTTGGATCGTTACATAAATGGATCGGCGGCGGCTCGGCTGCCAAAACCAATATAGGGACGCTCGATCCACGCCTTTTACGATTTTATCCAGTAATTAATAAGAACGTGGTTTGTTCGAGCCCATTGAATAGGACGAGAAATATCGCATTCATTCATGAACGAGAATTAAACTTGTTCGAATCGAATGTAGCGCATGATAAACGTTTATATACGAGTAGCTCGCTGGAAGGCAATGCAATTATTCTTTGAAGTTAGTTTTCCCGTGCATATGAAATATCTGTATCAAATATTATTTGTCATGATGTTTTTTCTTAATTTTTTTTACCTTAATCAATAACTTAATATAAATCTGTAGAATGATTAATGCTTATATTACTTACAGTTAGTAGTAAGTATAATAAATACATCTTCATCAGAATATGTGATCATCTTCTGTGATTTTTCTTTCTGAGTGGTAAATCAATCTGGAATCTTTATACCACAATAACGAAATAAGTTTACGTGACTCCTGTAGGCTAGCTAAAACTCTACCATCTGCATGTTGGTTAGAGCTAACATACTTACTATTGCCAGCGACGATTACTCTATACACGAGTTCATACATCATGATAAAAGCCTATAGTTCTCTCATAAATCTTCCTACTTCTGGAAAATTTTTCCTATTTTATGTGTCATCAAACTTTTCCATCTGGGTACAGTCTTCATCAATTTTTGCTTCACACCGCTGAATAAATTGTTTAGTTTAACTAACTCCACCACGCTGCCGTACTGCGTGCTCGCGTAGAACCTGAATACATACTCGTACATAGCGGTCATCCTTCTGTCTGTCAATGTTTTGAAATCGCCATAATCGCGAAAATTGTGTGGGGGGCTCCCCACAAAATTTTTTCATCCTCTGTCTATCGACAACAACCGAGATCAACCGAAGCATAGAAACGCACATGAAATATGACACTTTGTAGCTTGTCACACATCTTGCTCAATGGCAGGACTTATGAAGAACGCACCTAAACACGGGGTCCTACACCAACTATACGTTCTTCACTATATCATATCCACATCTATGTATGTGCATCTTATCTTATATACCTATCAATTGGCAGGTCGAGATACACAGCGTGCGGAGTGGTGGTGCGGTGCGGCGGCGCGGCCCGGCCGCTGTACCCGTACCGGCTGGCCAACGCCGACGACGACTGCTGCGCGCCCGGCGCGTGGCCGCCGCCCGCCGCGCCGCCGCGACCTCTCACCCGCACGCCCAGCAAGGAGGACCTGACGCACACCACTTACGTGCAGTCGGGGTGAGTTTGTTATACCTTCACGGCTTTAACCCATCTATAGAGCATCGCCGACGACTGCGCTGCCGCATCCGCAAGCCCAGCAAGGAAGACTTGACGCACACCACATAATAATAATGTGCAGTCGGGGTGAGTTTCAATCCATCTCTTATACGTAAAAACCTAGGTCAGACCAGATGCATATGCGTTCATGTAAGCGTAGACGTACATACAAGTCTCTTTGCGTTGTATTATATTATTATATAGCTGTGCCCGCGACGTCGTCCGCGTGTATAAAGACTTTTATAAAATGGATTGATTAAAAATTAAAGATTATTTATTTGCATTGAATAAGTAGTAGGTAGATTATTCTTACATATAGTGAAATCACTTATAATACAATGTTCATATGTTCAGAAGAAACTTAATGTAAATCCTTCAAACCTAAAACAGTAAGGAATGCTTACTGTACTGATCTTACTATCCACTTTTCTCACGTTTCGCTTTTCTCGCGCAATCAGATTCTCTTTACAAATATGTACCTCGTATACTGCTGTGCCCGTGGCTTCATCTATGTCAAAAATAGTATCTTTAGTAAATTGGGTGAATTTATACTGCAAAGAATGTATAGACTCATTCTATATACATAGCTTTAACCTACTGCAGAAAAGAGGTGAACTATACAACTACTTGTAGTTGGGAGATAAAATTTCTAAACATACACGTGCTTATAGGATTAAACAATCGGAAAAATAATAGTAAGGTCAATTAATAAACTATAGGTTTAAAACTTGCGGACAGCAATTTGGTCATAAGTCATAACTCATATAACATTGTGAAAACTAAAGCAGAAGGCAGGGTCTCTACACAGTGTGCTATCTGTATTTGGAAATAAAGAATATTTTTATAAAGAATCCTTAATATCTCCATCAATCAACGTGTGTGGATGAGCCCTCAGCTCGTACGCAATAAAGAGACGCAAAAAAACAGTTAAGTTATCATTGGTCCAATTAACAATGTTCAGCATCATACGTATACCTACCCAACGATGGGACAACCCGCGTGGCGCAATGTTTACCATGCCGGACTGCTAATCGAACTGTCCCGGGTTAGAATCCGGGCGAAGCAGAAATTTCAATGATGAGTTTAAACTGTTCTCGGTCTGGGTGGTTGTGTTTCTGTCTCTATGTGTGTTCATGGCACCCGCGACACAGGGTATATCTACCCTAATGTGAGGCTATACGTGTGAAATGTTTTTTTTTTTTTTTACACTATGTATTTTTTTACGCCATCTACCGTATGACATGTAAACTTTGTGGTTGATAAATCGAATGTCAAATTACCAAATAGGTAGATATTGAGATTAACAGTTGGTTCACTAAAAGTTTAACTATTCGTCACCTAGATGTCTGCAGTAGTCTTGTTTTGTTAAGGCTTTGTACATTCTGTATGAAGGTTTAGATTCCGTATCTTATAACCTTAATGCTGGATTCATTGAGATTGTAAGATTTGGATTTCGGTTCATCGGAGCTTGAGGCCTCCTCAATATTGGGAGAGCTCTATGCTCAGCAGTGGAATGTTAAAAAGGTTGCAGCTTGATATAATGTAGCGATAATAATCGTTTCAGCTGCAGCCTGTTAATAATCTTCCACCCCAAAAGAAGACTAATAAGCTGAGCAACTAACTCAATGGAGCCTGTGATGTAAGGTTCGGCGGCGGTAAGGCTCGCGATGCGCTTATTAGGTACCTATAGTCTAACCATACTCGGCCAACGAAAGAAAATACAGTAAGCTGATCTAAGTATATTTAATATAGTCGACAATATTAGTGAGAGTTCAAAATAATTTTACTTAAATTTAAACTTTTATTTATGGTTTTGAATGGGCTGTTACCGAAACTTTCATACAAATTCCCCAAAGTGCCTTCTAAGTTTATGTCGCGTATTGTGTAAATGAACATAACTTTTTTGTTTATCACCCGATTGATACACACTAATGTTACGGAAATTCATTCAACAATAAATCAGTAAACACATCATTCAAAGAAGGGAAAAGAATTTGAGAATGAAATATTAAGTTAAGGTTAATTATTGTACGCTTGAGATACCAACTTTCGAATCCACTTTATTTGCTATTGAGGGGTAGTTTTGAAAAAAGCTTAAATAGAATTCTTACTATGTTAGTAAAGATTACAAATACAAAATTATAAGTATATTACTCTGCACAAAAATATTCTGTACATCAAGTTTCGACACTCAATTTTCAAAGAGTTTCAAAGAAAATTGACATTTAAAGGGTGAATTTCGGGAAATGCTGAAACACGTATTCTTTTATTTTGGTTAGAAAATATTTATACCAAATTTTAAGAAAATCTATTGAAAAAATCCAAGTTTTCCATACAAATTTTCATCGCTCATTTCACACCTTTAAAAGGTGATTTTTAAAATTATCTATAGCCTAAATGTTAGCGAGGACCAATATATATAAAACAAAAAAAGTTTCATCAAAATCCGTCCAGTAGTTTTTGCGTGAAAAGCTAACAACAGACAGACAGACAGACAGACAGACAGACAGACAGACAGACAGACAGACAGACAGACAATAATTTCAAAACTTATATTTTTAGCTTCTGTTACTTATAAAAAGACCCCTAGAAGTATTTTTTTAAATATATATGCAATGTACAGAATTGACCCTGCTTACAGTTTTATTATATGTATAGATGTATAGACTATGAAACCGTATGAGATATGCCACACGGGCTGCGCGCATACATGTGCACAGGTGCGAATAGCTCTTCCGGTGCATTGTAGCTCTCCAGAGACAAACAGCCTGCGTACCTGGAGTGCGCGCGGAGCGACAAAGTCGCATCGTCGAGCACTCTGATGACGTTGTAATCTATGGATGTCCTGTTAAACGTCACAACGGGTAGGTATACACTGTTCTGTCCAGTGTGGGATCAAGCGTCTAATGGTGGTATTATTTTACA
Organism: Pyrgus malvae; assembly: GCA_911387765.1. Classification (NCBI taxonomy): domain Eukaryota; kingdom Metazoa; phylum Arthropoda; class Insecta; order Lepidoptera; family Hesperiidae; genus Pyrgus; species Pyrgus malvae. Next base: position 25,205,749 of record OU426950.1, on the reverse strand, counting down.
ACTTAAAATAATAAAACACAAAGATTTATTTAAAAGTATAGTCTAGGAGAATAAAGTACAGTAAAATTGCCTCTTTCCCAATCTTTATCACACATCGTGCACATATAATTTTGAAAAATAATATGGCAACCTCTGTGAGCGCAATGTAAGGATTTACTACGGCTCGTAGACGTATACGTAGACTTCACCAGGACGTCGTAATGCCAGGGTTCTACGCGCGCGTTACTACGCACATGTTTACGGATACATGGCTATACGCATTTTACAAAGGCGTTATCTTTGTACGGACGGAGAAGTTTAGTGTGATATATTAAAGTTCAAATTCTTATGGCTTTACATAATAGTTATAATGTTTAAAAATATTTCAAATTCATAAAACAAACACAATACAAACAAGAGATACAGTATCGACACACTGAATTAGGCGACCATTAGACGAACTCTATTCAGTAGGTACTCTAAAAAGCTATAAAGCTAAACTGTCGGTATTTCCATCTACTAACTTAGATACATCTCTTTTCCAGCTCTTATAGCTAAAACATAAGAGCAAACAAGCACATACCTCTGTGCAGTGCAGCCCATTGACATCATCCAAATTCAATAGGCTTGAGACTTACATCAGTCAAAGGTACTAAAAGACTATTTCACGAAACAAATGAGCCATTGCACTGCCACAGAATACTACAAATTACTTACATTTGAACTGAAATGCTCACATGGCGGGCTTACATGAGGTCGGTTAAGCCGTTTCAAGCTGCATGCAACAGTAGGTATTTGGTCAACAAGAGGTCTGCCGTAGGGTAGTATAAATACCTACGCATTCAGTAGCCCGCATTCAGTTTCAACCCTTTTTTGTATAAAAAGGGTTCGTGTTCGTGAAGATATACGTTAACTTCGACATGTTATTTAAGCCACAATGACACAGGGCACAATTATTATTATCAATTATATTTTTTAGTTTTATTTTATTGTAGTGTGTAGCCAAGACGCCCATAAATATTATTACGATTGTCATTAGAGTTAGTCTTAATAAAGACATTTAACAGTAAAGACGCCTTTCAATAAGAACCTGAGACAGTTGGGATATTTACATTATTTTCAAACTAAATGCTTGTTATGATTTACCTAATAAAGAAAGAAGCTCTTTGTATATGTACTAGGCTAATATGTACTAGCCTTTATGTGCAGCTGACAATTGCATTATCTTTCTATAGATCAAAAAATCTATCAAATTGACAAGTCAATTAAACATGACATTTTGTTAATAGCAACTCCGGTAATAAAAAGTCTACGTTCAACTTCATCTATGTTCAGAAAGCTTAATTCACAATACGCCAACCAATTAACTTTATAAAACTTAAATGGTCGTCGGTAACTTCAGAACGAAACTCTTAAAACAAATACATTCTTTGACGATTATGTTTTCAATTAGTTGTAGAAGCATTGAGTAAAATTAATGTATAACCTCATGGATGAACACGGTGTATATCTATTAGTGTTTATAGCATTACCCAATCAAACAGGTATTATAATCATCAATTTAGCTCATTTCATTAATTAGATACATTTATCTATTTTAACAATTATTAAAGTTATCAGGTTCAATTTTAATTCTAATTTTAATTAGCATACCAACCTTTTACGAAGTGTGATCGGTTATTCAATTAATTGAATTTCAATCCAGAAGTTACATTTTAATTTCAAACCAGTTAAATAATTCTTTCCCAAAGATTTACACGAAATATTGACCTCTACCTAATTCAAACGCAAGTTTACGTACCTATACAAGAAACTCCGTTGGACTTCTTAGGGATAAAAGATGAAATTATCATTTTTATAACGTTACGCACTCACAGCCCCACAATAAGGTGGGTGGACACCCTGTGTCGTGGGTACTATGGACACATACAAAGACAGAAACACAAACACCCAGACCGAGAACATAAATTTAAACTCTTCATACAAATTTCGGCCTCGCCGGGAATCAAACCCGGGACTGCGATCGGCAGTCCGGCATGGTAATTGATGGTAACCATTATTACGCCACACGGGTCGAATCTCATAATTTATTTGAAGTCTTACTATTGTGGCGGTAAATTAACTACGTAAGTACATAGAAACCGATAGAGGTACTGAACCAATAGGTATAACAATAATCTGCGATATGAAACACTAAACGCTATCTGGTCGGCCAATAAACCAATGATTAAAGCCCGGCCGAACTACGTGAACACCTCGCACACGTCAATATATTGCAATATAGTAAACTAATGATTGAGCTGTCGATTAGACTAGGTCCATTACATTGATGGGCTGTGGTTAACTGTTCATAACACGATTACCTAAAAAGTAACATCTACATATATGACATAGAAGTAAGATATTTTTTGTTGAAAGCTCCTAGTCATTAGGATATCCCGATAGTTGTAGTAAAGGAGAAGTGAAAATAGCCCTAAAAGTAGGTACCTGAGGCAATGAAACAAAAAAACTTTATTTATTAGCTTCTGTTAATTGCATTAATAAAAAGTTCTTTTAATTTTTCGCATTCTAATAGACAACTAAAATACATTTTCGTTAAAGTCATTATGTTAAAGCATTGTCTTAGTTTAGATCAAGCTTAATTTTTAAACCGGTTATCGACTTTACTGAAGGCCACCGGGTTCTTATTTTTGACCCTATTTTTATTTCAATCTCCAATCTTTACTATTGAACATTCATTCAGTTTTATATCATATCTGCGAATAGCCACGATTTTCTGCATACTGAGATAATAATAGAGGTACGTACTGAAAAGGTACAAGTAATTCCAGAAGTTTGTAAAATTATATATGGGCAAAGAAAATTAGGTATAGGTAGCAGACGTTAAACTAACAGATCAAATAATAAAACGATGGTAATTTTGGTCAGCGTAGACCTCAAAAATTCACAATCCCGAACGAAAAATAAGCCTAGTAGGACATTAAATAGGGTTGGAAAAAAATGTTTTGAAAATATGCATATATAACATTTTGATCCCCAAAAGTATTTGTTTTCGAACACCGTAAATATTTGTAATGGCCCGAATATATAGGTAGAGCTTATAACTGGAGCGCTGGACAATCTCGTTAAGCAGTTAACCAAGTGTAATTATTATTGACGTTGACTGATGGAATTTATGACGATGGTAGGCTACTCTTCCCACACTGTTTCTGTATTAGATAGGATGCAAATTGTTTAATTATATAACTTCGGGCCTGCATTGTGTAATCTCTTAGAGCAAACAAATTTATTTTTAGTTTCGTTTTTATTTATAGTATTCTTTAAAATGGTATGAGTTTTCATTCAAATTTCCGTGTTCCAAAATCTGCTTTTAACGCTTAAAATATTATGTGAACTGATTGTTTGGACATTATATTTTACTAGCTTCCGCCTAGCCTAGCTAAGAATGAGATATTTTCTCCAGGTAAAAAGTAGCCTAGTCTGTGCCTAGATCACTCTCGAACCCCCAAACTATCTCCGTACAAAAAAAACAAGGTCAATCAAGTAACATCGTTGTGACGAAAAAGGAGAACAAAGAGACGTACAAACACACATTCTCTTTTATAATATAAGTATGGATTTTATAATATTTCCTATACAGAGATATAACTAGCTCAGTCATAGATTAAAATGAGCTCAGTATAGGGATCTATTCAAAGAATCTATATTTGCATTTATCTAATATTTAATATCACAGTAGTGCTTCTAGAGTTAGTGTAATGAGGCTGAAAAGTGTTGAGGTGAAAAGGCTTGTGAGTTAAAAAATTTGAATTTTAATCTACATGATATCTGAGAACTAGGTGCGAGCTTGGCAACATTTTAGATACACGTGGGATTTTCTTAACACGTTACTTTACAGTTTTTAAAACTTTACAGTTAAAGAGGATAATAAAATTTTGTGGTAGTTTGGGCGACAGCAACCGCTTCGGCGGCAGCTGCGTGGTGCACGGGTCGAGCGAGGGCGGCGTGCTGGGCGCGCTGGGCGACGACGACGCGCTCAGCCCCGTGCCCGAGCCGCCCGGCTTCAGCCACTCCGCCTGCCCGCCCGAGGTGCACCGCACCTGCTTCTGTGTGCGCTTCATTGCGGAGCACACCAAGATGCTCGAGGACTCCACTAAGGTACGAAAACTTTTACAATCTATTTTGTAGGTGGTGGAACTATTATGGTTCGCCCGGGGAAGTACCACCGCTGCACCCACTTCTGCCGTGAACCAATTCTATTGTGTTTCGGTGGAAAGGTGCAGTTGCCGGCCTCACTTACATGAGGCAACCACCAGTCTCCGGAGTAGCAGCGCAACTGCATACGACCTCAGACAAGACTTACCTATGCTTGCTGGAGGATGTATATGTAGATGTCCATGGGCTGCAGCGACCACTTAACGTCGAACGTCGCGTCCGTGGACATCTACACACAACCTCAAGCAAGTTTAAGTGTTGCTTTAGGTGCGGGCATATGCAGTTGCTCTGCTGCTTCGGCTAACGGTCGCCACATGTTTGTCTGGCTGGCAACAGTACCTTTCCACTGAAACACTAGAATTGTTTGATGGCAGAAGTGGGTATAGGGTGTCCACAACGCGCAACGCCCCAGAACGAGTCCATCTTCAGGAGAGCAGATGTGCTCTCCTGCACCTTCCAATGCTTACGGCGGCATGCGGCCACGCACACACCGCTGCCCTTCCCAGGGCTGCTGGCTGGACGGATCGAGCTCCCACTCTCACCGCCCACAACCCCGGAAGCCCCCTTTTAGTCGCCTCTTACGATCAGACATGAGATACCGTAGAAATTTTAACCACTAACTGTCAATGCTGAGAATTTAAGTGAAAAAATCTGTTTATTTAAAGTGTTCTTGTAGTTTTCTATAGTCGTCCAATATATTTGTTAATTGTATGTGCTCTACTAGTTATCTAAATTGTCCCTAAACACCATGAAATAAAGCACATATTCCTAATTTTATTCGTTCCCTATATTTCAGGTGAAAGAAGATTGGAAGTACGTCGCGATGGTGCTAGACCGCCTGTTTCTATGGATATTCACGTTAGCCGTGCTAGTGGGCACCGCAGGCATCATCCTGCAAGCACCGACACTCTACGACGACCGTATGCCCATCGACAAGCAGTTCAACCAGATCGCCACGTCTTCTCTAGTGCGATGTCCCCCGCCTTCGTAACTCCGAGACTACCGCCGCAATAACTATTTACTGTAATTTGTCTGTAAAGTTAAGAAAAGAATTAATGACTGCATTGGACATTTCTTGACTGCCATAGGTACGATAGGTATATAATGGTCATACCTATTACCTATTAGATATAAATATTATTTATATGAACATTTGTAAATATATATCTGGAGGGTTAGCCGGATGTATGACGAGACGAGTGTATTGGTCACATTTTGTTTTTGGACAAACAAAAATCGTATTGTCCATGATATTGTTAAGCATTTTATATCTATTGCTTGAAACAGCGTGTGCTATCACATAAAGACGGGCCCTGTTGTTTTTCAACCAGACTCAATAACATAATTAATGCAATTTTGAACAAATAATAACGCACTATATAAATGTATGCATTATAAACAAAACATTGACGCAGGTATATACTCAGTTATATACTTAGGTATATAGTTATATACGCAGGTATATACTCAGTATTAATTATTTATAATACATCATTTCTACGTATACAACAACCAAATAAAAGGTAGAGCAAACAACATTATAAGTATCGATTAAGTTAAGACTATAATTTTCTTTTAGACACTTAGGCTGCTCTACAGGGCTGCTCCCACTAACGTTTTAAATGTGTTGGCTTTTCTCCAATGTTGCCGCTGCGCAAATAAGTACGACGTTGAGAAGTCTCTAACGGCAAGTTCATGCTGCAAACTGCGAATTTGCAAATTCAACGTTGGGTTTTTAGCCAACTGGTACAATCACGCCATCCCACTCTGCTCATATGGTCTAATCGTAGCATGTTGAAAAGTCGTCAACGTCAACGCTCGTAAAACGCCAGGAGTACCATACCATACAGGTTTTACCATATTTTTACATGCAAATTACAGTCAATAAATTGTACCGCGGCTCGAAATTGCCAGTGTACTGTTACAGTAATATTGTACTATGGTATTGCAGTACCATTATTTACATACATTACACATACATACATACATTACACATACATACATACAAATACGTACATTTCAATAAAGGAGTAGCTTTAAATAAAGCCCTAGTTGTAGGCACATTACTGATGAAAGTCAAAATAGACATTGGCCTTTATAAAGCCAATAGCCAAAGCCATAAGGGACATAATTCAGAAATTATTAGCTTCATTTAAATTACAATAACCTACTATAACCGTATTTTAAAGCCCGATACAAAAGAATGTGACTGAAAATTTAACGAAAAACATGTACGCATTAGATACTTGTAAATTAGGTATTTTTATACAAATGTACGAGAACCCACCGCTCGATTCTGCAGCTAAATGTTTTTTCGATGCAATTAATTTTAAATGAGTTTATAAAGTAAACAACGTATTAGGGAAGGGTTGCTTATCAAAAATTACCCGCAATTACCTGCAATTAATTTTAGTATAATCTATTCGCTAATGTAAATTGCAGCTATATGTTTTTTTAATGAATTTTACGACATTTGAAAGAAAATAATGTCACGAATTCAAAAAGAAATGGTTGCCAGCTCTCGCGTCGCTTAATTTTCACTAGCGAAAAGGTTATACTAAAATTAATTGTTGGTATTTGCGGCTTATTTTTGATAGGCAACCCATCCCTAATCCGTTGTATACTTTATAAACATTCATTTAAAAATAGTTGTATCGAAAAAACAGAAAGCTGCAGAATCGAGCAGTGAGATCTAAGACCATTGGGCATTTGGAAAACTGCAATAACACCTACATACCTATAAGTATACTAACAATAAGAAAATGACGTTTCAAAGCTAGCAACATTTGACAATATCACTGCATTAGAAACACTACCTACTAATCTACCTATAGGGTGTGCCTTAAATCACGCAAGATTTGAATTTCGTTGGTTTTTTTTACTTTTAAAATTTATAACTGTTTACTGGCGCATAGCTTGTACGTGCATTTGTCAGCAAAGGTGTGGCCACTATTTGTTGACTTAGTTTAACTAAAAAAACAGAGTTTTCTACCTTATTCAAATGTTGCATTAATTTTGGGTCATCCTACGAGTAAGTACTTGAAAGTAGAGATGATGAGGATTCCTCTTCCTCTTAATGAGGAAGTTACGCATTTTTTTGGTACTTCCACATCCTCTCTTAAATTAAGAGGAATTTATGAGGAATTTTCTTTTCGCATACTTACAACTAAAAAGTTATACTTACTTTTTGTAACTGTACTACTACTAAGTACCTTTTTTACAAAAACTTGAGTTGATTTTAAATACCTACTGCATATTATATTTTATTTAAAACTTACTAAACTTATTTTTTATAACTGCTTGACGATCCGTGTCGCCATTATAACCATGCCGAACTGTTTCCGGGTGACGGGTTCGATTCCTGACGAGGAAATTTTAATGTTGAGTTTGAATTTCTGTTCTAAGTTTAGGTTTTTGTGTACCTGTCTTGTGTGTCCATGGTTCACACTTCAAAGTGAATCACTAGGATTCTCTAGCCAGCCTATTTATTTATTTATATAGTTTTTACTCTTTTTCCCTTACTCAAACCATTCCTCTTCCTCTTCCTCATGAATATATCCTCTTCCTCGTCCTCATTGAATAACTCCTTCCTCATCAACCCTACTTGAAAGTATAGATGCAACGCACACCCGTCCTGCCGGCACGTGTTCTATTCCACGACACGTTATAACTAATATTATTAAATAATAATTCAATTTACGTGTACCTATTTGATTTTCATTTTCTTTCCACCTTGTGAAGTTTATAAAATGTAATTTTTCTTCTCTTTTCCTTCCAAACTAAATACTAGTATGAATTCTTCTTACAATACCTACATATAAGTACTTAATCAAATTAGTTACTTCCTTACGAAAGTATATATAGGTAATTAATAATAATTCCCTAATAATATGCCTATGTTTTATCAAGTAGTACACATGTGGCGTAAGTACGTGGGAGACATCATATTCCATTATACTTAAATAGAAAGAAAAGGCTTATAAATGTCGTAGCCAGCCATTAAATAAATCGAATCTTAAATAATTGCTTTCCTTTATATGTCAAGTAATGATTTAAGTTGCGTACTGATGGTCCAAACAAAGTCGCTGCGGGTTACATTCAACAACCTGACTAGTTGTTCTTTAGCTGTGCTGCTTCATTGAATGCCTGCATTTAATTAACGGACTAGCCTTTTAATTTAGGCTGTATTATAGGCTGTTTAAATTAAACCACAGAACATTACCTGTAACCAACCGGGCCGCTTTCGCGCCAATACACTCTTTCGACCGGGGGTCTAGAGATTTTTTGCCGCGATACGCACTACGAGTGTTATTTATGTTCCTGCGACCAGATGTTTACACTTACAACGACTCCAGTTACATTTCTCGGAAGGTAATGAAACAAGCTTACACCTTATAGCTATTAAGTATTTCTACGATGTGTTTTGTTTTTATAATCATCGTTCAAAGCCAAACAAAGAGTCCGCATGTTTAGATTGTTGTTCCGCTTGGTATAAAACGAATGTTACATATAATCAAAGAAAAAATGTGGCACATTATTTATATATTCAGAATCTACATGAAAAGACCTTTCTAATAAAGTATAATACAAGTATGTGTTCATACAAAAAATTTAACAAATTTGAGGTTGAAGTTACGTAATGTTTTTTTCGCGCGCCGTTATAAATTGCACATGACGGTGTATTGAAAATTTAATTGCAATGATAGTATTAGTCGTATTCATTTAGTTATTCCTTTATTCTTTAGGTAAAGTATCTCGAAACGTTGTATATTTTTTTCAGGTTCATTGAATGAAAAACATACTTCGTAGAAGATGAAAAACGAAAAGTCGGAAAAAATAGGAAAAAAATTCGAGGTCACGTTAAAATTCATTTAACGAATTTTATAATTAATCTAATTAAAATCAGGGGGCATACTCATAAAGAATAAGAAATTGCCTTTCCTGCAATATAATTTTCATTGACACTTTTCATACACAAATAGACGTAAAAATGCCAAGAAAAGTAATTAAATTTTTTTTCATTACTTTTCAAATCACGCAAGCAAACACGCAAGCAACAGAGTTTGTCAGTGCGCACTTATCGTAAAATGAACCTTATTGCGAACTCCATAAGGCGTCGACGGATGCACGGTAAAGTCTGTATTCGTTTGATTTTATATTCAAATTATGAAGAAAACTAATTACTAATCGAATAATATAAATAAAATATAGATTCCCTGATAAATTATCTTTATACTATTAGTGATTGTCATGGTTTTGTAACGTAATAATAGCAGAAAAAAATATAACTTCAATGCGCAAAATTCACACACAGAATTGATCTTGATTCATTTCTATAACAATGATAAAATATAGCAAAAGATACAGAAACGGATTCCTTATAAAATAACCTTTCTACATATGTATGGCAGTAATGGTTTTTAACCACTAAATTGTGTAATAATTGAGCTAAAACCAAAACAGCGCCATTGTTGTGGCCCCGCGCAATTCCACTTCATTTTGAAAACCTTTTATAACAAAAAATATGACGCGCATCAAACTTCTGGATATTTGTTATTACTAAAAACACTATAAATGAAATAATTATAACACTTTACTTACGTTTTCAGTAGAAAAATCCACATAAATCAGGAAAAAACCGGCACTAGCACAAACTGTCACTGAGTATTACCAAGCAAATTTGACGACTGAAGGGGGATGCCCGATCTGAATCGATTTTTTAGAAGATCGATTCACGGCAATACGATCTGCCGATTTTTTGAATCGATTCAACAGTATGCGATCTTCGCTAAGATCGAATCGCATGCCTCTGGAAGATCGTATGAAAAAATCGTATCATCTAAAAACAAAAATAATGCTAATTAAACAATATTTATTTATGATCTATGATATTGATAACACTAACATTTTAGAGGGGACGATGTATCTACAACAAAGTAAGATCATTACCTACACCTTTGTTGATATAGTCTCGAGTTACCTACCTTCCCTCGGAGTACGGCGAGTATGAAAATTAAATATGAAATGAAGTTATGTATTAATATTTTGTTTATTTAATACGTCGTCGGTCAGACTGATATTTTTTGTTAATTGTAGATAGCACTACGGTTGAATACGAAGTGTTTTAGGAAGCGTGACACATTCATTTAGAATATTGTTTTAAATATGGCTCCGCCAGTTAAATCATGTGTTTGGAAGTTTTTTGTTAGATGTGGTCAGTGCAAATTATGTCAACAGAATGTGAGAACCAAAGGAAACACCACGAATTTAAAAAATCATCTGAAACGACATCATCAAAATACTTATTCTGATTTGCACAAAAGTGGAGAAAGTTCAACTACATGCCTATTATTATGTCGAGAAATAAATCTTAAATGCAATGCCACTGTCTTTTTTATTATTTTTATAAAATTATGATACGATCTTCCAAGATCGTATGAGATCGATTCAATGCAATACGATTCAGATCGTGGATCGATTCAAGGGGTTACGATCCATTACGATTCAAAAGATCGATTCAAAACAAAAAATCGGGCATCCCAGAAGGAGTGTCGCTTTCAGTGTGACCATCTCAAAATTTCTAATCCTGCCTTAGATTGACTAGAATCCTGCCAAATCCTGCCAAAGTTTATTGTGAAAATGCCAAAATAATGCCAGTATATTATTAATTTATATAATTTATCGTGGAGCGTAGTTTTAGTATAGCGCAAGCGATTGTGCCGTCGCCATAGGCGTGATGGCAACTTACAATTCCATGCCTTACAAAATGCTATGTCAGGATTGTCTTTAGTTAGCCATGATGATAGTAATGGGTCTTTCTCCCACTCTGCTCTGTACGCTCTTTCATACTTTCGCTTCATTTTACCAAACACACACAAATTTATTGATTTACTCCTTAAGAGGAAACGCTACCGCCGTATTTCCATACAAGTGTATTCTCCTATTTTCTCCCTGGATAATGCTTCTAGAGGAATGATTTTTTGTGACAATATCTAAGTCTGCTAAAGCTATGCCCCTATGTTTTGTTTTTTTTCAATCAACTAATTAGATCAGAAAATATGACTCTTCAAAAATCGTAGAAAATGCCTCTTTCATACAGCCTTAATCCAACAACTGCAAAACAAATTTGAAAGGTTTTTACGACCAAATAAAAACATAGGGACATAGACTTATTCTATTTCTTGATATTTGTGAAAAAATATATTTAATAAACTCAATTTTGAAGGAGGGAAGAGGACAGTACGAAACCTCGATTTAGTAAGAAAGTTTGTAGGTATAATCGGTCTGAGCTGCATCTGTCCCTATCGCACGCGGCGGATAGCGCAGGGCGCAGCGCGATAGCAATAGTTATTCCAAAATACCTATTTTTCAAATAATTATTCGGCTGAACCCGCGTTTCCTCTTAAACTCGAGCACGAGCACCCAGAATAAAAGACAAATTATGAATGTGGTCGATTTAATTGAATCTATTTGAAATGTTAATACGTAATATAATAATATAACATAGCAAGAAGAATTAACACTCAAATATCAGTTTTATAGTTATATCCCTATGTATAAATTAATAGAGTTCATAATTAGATGTCACAAAAAATCTAAGAGAGGTTTATTAGAGGAATTCTGATGAATACCTGTGATCCTGTGACTAGTGATGTGGTATTGCCATAATTAACATTTAATTTCCCAATAATGCCAAATACTGCCGAATTTTAAAAACTGCCACACATCCTGCCATAGCCTAAAAACAGGGCTCAATCCTGCCAAAATGGCAGGAAACTGCCACATATGGTCACACTGGTCGCTTTTGCAACAGAGATTTCTTTTTATTTCACTACCAACCTACAGATGTTAAATGACCCAATGAACGGAGAATTTATTCCTCTATGAATTTAAAAATACGCCAGACTAAATAGAAACTTATTTTTAAAACTATAGAGCCGAAAACAGCGCGAGGTCGAGAGGACATCAATAGATGTCCCCGGTCGTTGGTGTACATTTTTTGACGACATCTATTGATGTCTCCGGTCCTAAACAGGGAGAGGTTAGAATGGAAATGTGAACGGGGCAGACGCGCCAAGGAATTTTGAGCAAACGCTCAAAATTCCAAAATCTCTACAAAAACAAGCGATCGTGCTATGATATGCGTGCTTGTGTGCGTGCTTGGGTGTGATTCGTTCATTTGAAATCGCGTGATTATGCGGCGCTAAGATTGGCTAGATTTGAAATTGCAAATATGTGCGAAAGCTTCATATTTATTTAAGTACAGATGTAATGGAGGTGAAAGGCGGAGCTTGATCGGCGACACCAGTCTTCATACGAACGGCGCATTATTGCCTCTCTTAATAATGTTCTGTGGTTTAAATCAGATGGCTGCGCAATATGCATATTATGCGTTTGTCATACATGCTGGTTTATAAATAAGTATCAAACAATTTACACGAGTATGTCTGCAATAAATGTTTTGCTACTAGCAGAAATGCCATCCTGCATTCTCGATATGAAATTGCGGTCATGAGTATTGTTAACACGTACATAGTTACCTACCTAAGTTATGATAATCGGCCAATACGTGTGTTCTACGTTTATACAGCAACACCAAGAATTACAAAGTTAATAGCCTTTACGACAGGACAGAAGTCCTGAGGAACGATATTAATAGATGTAATGTAAAATAGCAATTAGAACTTATAAGAATGTAATTTCCCAGTTATTTGCAACATAACGCTCAAGTACATAGAATAACTTTGTTTGACCTGTACCTAGTTCGTATGTATGTACCTACTTAAACAGAATTAGAAATAGAAGTAGACAAAATACCTGTCCCATCTGTGTTCGAAACATGAGATAGTTTACCTAGGCTTAACTTATTACATTAAATATAATACCCAAATATATTTAGTTTTGTTTGCTTGTTGATGAATGTCGCAATTGTGTGCGCATGTATATTATTATTGACAATTTGCCATAATTATGCCTATGTTTATGCCCAAATCTTATTTTAAAAATTATTGGAAATAAAATAGGTAATATTAAGATTTTGGTATAAGAACATCCAAAAAAACCAACTTTTCTAGACTAGATTTATTACCTACTATAATCTCATTATCTTTATCTACTTACTCAGTCCTTTCTAGATTCTACATTTCTTCGTATTTCAATACTACACTAATAATAATTATTGTCGTAGAATAGAACATGTACAGTGAGTAAATAATACTTATCGATTTTATTATTATGATAAGCAAGATGTATGTATGTACGTAGATTATTCATGATTCATTGCAATTCAATGCAACCTATCGTTGTAGAACAAATTATCGCCAGGTGATTAAAAACTGTACTACCTAATTCATACCAAACTTTAACAATTTCTTCGGCCATGACAAAATACATTTTTGAATAAAAGTGCTATGAATTCTCCTTATGATAGTTAGTACAATATAAAATTTTAACTTTTAAGTGACGATTGCTCAATTTTGTGAACGAATGTCTAGGAAATTCGCAAATGAATGGATTTCCACAATTTTATAAAGCTTCATTTACAAATGAGTGAGGCCCTGATCATTTATACTTAGTGTTTTTTTACCTTGCCAAACAAATATACCCTTAGATTGAGATGTAAAAATAATAACTGTAAATTTATTTTATTACAATGTAAAAAAATTGCAAATTAAACATCATTTTTTATTAAAAACGAATTTTAATAGGTCAGGAATTGAAGAACCGATAAATTAATCGCTGATATAAAATAAACATAATCTTGTACCTACAGAATAAAAGTATGTTAAAAAAAAGAATAAATAAATGCTTATATAAATAACGTAAGTAGTATTATACTTTAATTTTTGTCTAAGTATCAAATCGATGTTAAATTAATTCGTTAACACCATATGCAAAGTTTTTTGCCAGCCAAGAGGCATATAGTTCTACGGATGAAATAAGAGTACGTTAATTTGTTGTTGTAAAGAATACAGAATCACAAACTAGATACCTATTGTATTGGTGCATAGATTAGGGTCTTGTTGGAGATTATTACAATTATTATCTAATAAGTTATATTAATGAAACAGGCACATTGGACTGCTCGCAGTAGAGTAGCGCAGCTCAATTGTAGAGAATAAATTTGTAAGTACCTTATTTATATTGTTAATAAAATGTTATTACATAGAAAAAGCTTGTTTCATTAACATCCATTAAAAATAAATTTTGAAAACGTAATATATGAAACATTAACGAAATCCTTATCCTATTTCAACATTTTTATCTTCGTCACCAAAAACGGAGTCAAAAAGTTCAGAATTACCTGCTTGATTAGAAAAAAATTTGTCTAATATACTATCGGCATTAGCACTATCTTTAATAATGTCCTTAGCGTTATCTATTACCTTTTCATGATCTTCGGTCGACATCCCACCAAGCACAGAGTCTAAATCTAAATTATGTGAAACATAGTCTTGACTGGCGACGACTTGTTCATGTTGTTCCTCAGAATACGTTTTTTTGTCTCGCTTTTTTATAGCTGTAGCATTCAGGTTTTCATTGAGCATTTCTTTACTGCTTTTGTTCTCTTTTAATATACGTTCCACATCTTTAAAAGTCCCCGGAATTTCTTTAGATGACTCGTAAGCAGAAAAGTTTTGCACTTTAGATAGCTCTTCGTCCCATGTTGGTAATTTACTTGGGGTACTATTTAGACTAATGGTATTTTTCTGAGTTTCCTGTTGTAGTTCCCGCATAATAACTTTCATTTTGTCCTCGTCTGATTTGATGTTTTTAGAATTCAAGTTCAATACGTCCATAGCTTCATTTAAAACTTCACCGATTTCACTTACCTCAGAAATATTTTTATCATTCATCTCTACCTCGTGTAATATTTTCATATCATCCCAAAGAGATTCCATAGACTTTTTATTATCATTCATATTAAAGAATTCATTTTTTAATCTATATGAAATTTTATCTAACTCCTGTCGTAATAGACGGCTTACTTCAGTCAAGCGATCAGTTTCATTTTTGAGCATCTTCTTAATATCTCTCAGCCTTTCGTGACCATCGTTATCAAAAACGTTCATCAATGTTTCATTTACCTTTGAAATCGAGGAATGTATTTGTTCACTGATATCTTTGTTCGAGTATTCTTTATAATGCTTATCCGTCTCTTTAAATGTATCCAATGGTATTTTGTAATTTCTGTCGTCTACATCAAAACGGTCATGGTCCTGGCATTCATTATTACTAGTGGTAGGTTCAGTGACAGCACCGCTAATAACGAGTACTTGTTCCATAGCTAAAATGGTACAATGCACAGTATTCTTAACGTCAGTCATAACGTCATTCAAAAGTTTACCAAATGCGTCTTCTACGGATGACATTGCCCCAGTGATATCGTCATAGAAGGATGCTTTTATCTGCAACGATAAATAAAACATGTTTAGCTGGCCTGCGTGGTGGTAGGTATATATCAATTCTGAGAAGAGATTTGTTCCCAGCAGCGGGAGAAGCGTTGAAAAATTCTGACTATAAACATACATAATATATTTATTAGGTCTTTACATATGAAATTGCCTTCAGTATCAAAAAGTTGAAACAAGATTTTTTAATGAAATTGTTATTTAATCAATCGAAGTATGCGCCGATAATCGATACACTTCCGCCATTTTATAGACAGATCATTGATCCCTTTTGAAGAAAAAATCCTGGGAGCGAGTCTATGAACTAGGTATTTGAAGGCGGTTTTACTGCCTCATCAGATTTGAATTTTTTACCTTGCAAAAAGGTCAGGCAAAAAGTTGTCCAAATTTTGAAAAAAGTGGTAATTGGTTAGGGCAAGATCTGAAGAGTATGGTGGATCCCCTCTAACTTGGCGACCATTTGATGCGCAGTGTGTGGTCTGCCGTTATCCTGAAGGAGCAATGTGCTAGAGCAATTCACCAGTCTCGGTTGTTTAATGGCGAGCTTTTCCATCATTGTTTGCAATTGTTGGTAATACAAGACATAGTAATCGTCTGGCCTGATCTCAAGAAGCTGTATTGGATAACACCAGCACTGGTCCACCCAACACTAACCAGAATCTTCTTTTTGTTTAGTTTTTAACTACTTAGGGCAAAGTTTTGCCGGTTCTCCAGGGTTAAGCCATTGTGATCAGATCAGATCAGTTTATCATATGATTAGTGCTACTCGAATATCGTGTAATTGAAATTGAAGTTACGACTACAATTAGCATACTTGTCACAACTTGATGGTAGTGAAAGAGGCCCTTAGCATAATTAATAAAATATACAGTCAGCTTTGGTTAACAATTAACAAGCTTGTTACATAAAGATTTTTATACATCACTTGTAAGAATATCGTATTTACAAAATAAATCATAACCAAAATTTTACATTGGTTAATTAACAAGAATAAAACTTACCTGTAAAATCAACACTGACAAAATTAATACTGCTATTTTCATGGTGTCCTGGATATCGTTGTAGATTAATATTCCAATACTGGTCTACTACGTATTAGCTTTACTACTGTCATAATTTTGTGCATGAAATGGCGAGTTTCACAAACGAGTATTTACTTAACGTAGACACAAAAACGTAACTATTCACCTGAATCAATATTTACAATGTTTAGCGCAGGAGACAAATCGCTTAGAGATGTTCGGGGATACCTACACTTTGTACAAAAATAAAGCAAAACAATATGTATTCGTAAAATTTATTTTATCTTAATACATGCATACATACATTATACATTAATATATATCACAAACTCTACATAGCTAAGGATGAAAAATATTTCCATCCACAATTTTTTTACTTATGGACTATTATAAACTTATTGTAAAAATAATAAATACAGATAAATTGCTTTGTTTTCCGATACAAGACAACTACATTTATTGTCAGATTTAATCTGCAAGACCAAATTTACGAATTTTTTTATTGTTTAAGATTGCATTTTCAACATAATTAAAATATTCTTTTTATACTGTCTTGTAATATTTTGCAGCTCGCTAGCTTTATTTGCAAAAATGTGTTTCCTTTTCTTGAACCATTTTAGCTGCCCAAGTTACGTTTTATGGTTACAGATTTTGGCACTTGTTGAGCAATATTTTGTTCACAATATAAATCACATAGTTAAATTACATCAATATTACTTAATTTTTGTATCAAATTATAATTTATAAATTAAAAGTAATCATAAAATATTTATCAATATAATTCAAAGTAAAGATCTAATTTTATAAAATATACATTTTTTTCATTTACATTAAATAATAATGTAATGTATTTTAAAGAAGACTATATTAATTTATTGTAACAGTGGAACGATTCGATAGAGTATAATTCCTTCCCTATCCTACATATAAAATTTCCACATCACAGAAAACATTACTTTTAGATGGCAAAAATATTGTTAATTAAATTAATGTATGACCTCATTAAATCAAATAGACCTCATACAAAATTTAATATTAATAAAATTTATATAAAATATACGAAACACTTAAAAAAAGCAAAACATAATAACGAATAGAACACATTTCGAAATATAAAGAGCATTCTTAAAACAATGCAAATGGTGGAATGTAACAAGTGCATCCACAAAATATTTTGTTTATAAATACATAATACAAACTTTTAAATTTTCATTAAGGTAGCGAAAGCTCTCAAGTGGCTGATTGATTCATAATTTTTTGTTTGATGTGGCTAATGCATGAGTAGCATAATAATAATTGAAAAACATTAAATGATTATTTACATTTCTTAAACGAATTACATAACTGAGCGGAGGGCTATTTTCTATTCTAAGTTATATTAACTTGAACTTGATGACATACTGTATGCACACAAAAAGAAACTGAATGGGTAATCAATATTTTGAAGTACTTTTTTAAACATTGTAGACTATTGTTTATTGACTATTAAATACATAATGTAATTACTACTACACCAGACTCATAATCACCATAACAGCAAAAATGTGAAGCTATAACATTTTAAACCAAGAAAGGAGTAAAGGGGTAATTCAAATTAAAACAGCAACATTCACCAGGCAGTATTGAATAAAACAAGATGTCCGACGTATAACGATCCATACCTATCCATCCACCTATAAAATTTAATGGTCAAAAAAATGTGTTATAAGAAAAGTTTCACATTTTTAAGAGTATTCTATGAAAGCACAAGTAATATAAATAGTATAAGTAATCATTTAAATTCCTGTTGATGTGTCGATGCTGTTTTGTATGATTTTGTAGCTATTATTTCGAAAAGTAATAAATGTGTAAAAGCTATGCTGCACAACAATATGAGAAAAATTATCTGATTACATAGTACTTGACCACAAATTTTACTTGAATACGATAATCAAACACATAAAAATATAATATTTTAAAAATACCTTATTAATCTAGCAATACTATATTTTTTGTATTGTCATTTTGCATAAGATCTTACAAATGAACTTTAGAACGATAAGATTATACAATTGATTTTAAAATTAGTTTTGAGTCCATCGATATGTTAGTAAAAGTATTTATTACTAATAAGAAATCAACAATATCTCTGTCCTACTAATGCAATAGAATCAATCAAAATGCTCATTGTTATTGTATGGTTATTGCTTAATGCACAGACAGTGAAATGATCAACATCACTGTTCGTTAATGATATGTAAACAATTACTAACCACATGATAACATAAGTAAAATTACCTATCTACATGTGTATAATTTTTATAGAAAGACTTTAAAAAACGATATTTCGTCGATGTTAAATTTTCATCCCGCGATGAATGGGACAGAGATCCTAGTAACACGAGCAAAATGCATATAAAATGTAAAAAAATAAGGAGTAAAAGGAGATCATGTAACGATTTAATGACAATGATCAATATTTAATATCTAGTTACTACATAAATGCTCAAGTGAGCACCAATAAAGGGTATATAAAAATAGTTTATAGGATAATTGATTCATGACCATAAAACATAAAGTTTAATTTCTTCTATAAATGTTTTTATGCTCAATAATAAATTAGTTACCTATATCTTACATCAAAAAAGTTTTAAAGTTATACCTAGATCTATTTTATGCTCGAGAAAAAGAGTCGGGAATATTAAATTTAGTAAAAAAAACATAACGTGTTCGCATGCAATAAATTACGGTAGTCATCCTAACTAAAACTTAAAAATTTATAAGTATCTGCAATTAAATAGGCCGCGGGTGGGGTCCTAGCGACTTCACATTTTACAACCATATATTTAAGACGACTCCATCCCCCGCAAGGGATCTTATTAGCCATTGACGTCACATAATATCATACGTTTATAAACTTAAGGTAACATAAAACAATGAGCCTTCATTTTTCAAGTATCGAATGGTACACCAGCAAGCATTCAGATATCACAGATGTGTCCCGCACAACATCCACATTCCAATTATAGCTCGGAGATCACCCAAAGCTGTTGTGGTGACCTCAGGAGCTATCCATAAATTACGTCACACGTTAGAGGGAGAGGGTCGACAAAATGTGATATTCTGTGACAAGTGGTCCATAATTTCGTGACGTCACATTTGAAAATTTAAAATATTTAGCGAAGTACTTATTAAAAGTTTGTAGACTTGAATTGATATATTCGTATTCTTCATTAAATATATTTTTTTTTAAATAGTTTCACTAATTTCAAGAGATGGAACTGCTAAGTGTTTTAAATCAATAATTTCTAGATATTGTAATAAAAATGTGTGACGTCACACTAGCGAGAGGGGAGTACCTTAATTGTGAGCATTGACCAGGTGTGACGAGGCCCGTACTTCTCAAGGGGGTCAAAAGTCATGATTTTCGTGTGACATAATTTATTGATGGCCCCTCAGGGAGTCTCGGGGACGTCAAATTCGCGGGCGGGCGGCGCGGGGGGCAACTCGTCGGCGGCCGGCGGGGGGGACGAGGGGGACGCGGGGCGCGCAGGGGTCG
Organism: Pyrgus malvae; assembly: GCA_911387765.1. Lineage (NCBI taxonomy): Eukaryota > Metazoa > Arthropoda > Insecta > Lepidoptera > Hesperiidae > Pyrgus > Pyrgus malvae. Next base: position 25,185,584 of record OU426950.1, on the reverse strand, counting down.
CGGGGACCAGCAAGGGGGCTGGGGGGGACAGCGCGGGAGCCGGCGGGGACAGCGCGAGGTCCGTGTGGGCCAGCGCGGGATCCGTGGGGGCCAGCGCGGGAAGGGCGTGCAGCTTGGGCAGCGGCGGGATGGGCGGCACGGCGGAGGGCGCGGGGGCGGAGGGCGGCGAGGAGGGCCGCGCGCCGCCGAACCCGTTGTTCATGCGCTGGTAGTGCGGCTTCCACGTGTTCGCCGGCGGCGTGTAGTTCAGGTGGTCGTATTCTTTTTCTAAAGTTAATAAAAATAAGTATTCAGAAGTTGTTTGTAAATGGGCCATTGAACGTTAAAATATGTTCGGTCTCTCTTACGCCAGGCATTGAAGGCGTTTTCTCACGCACAAATAATATTAAACTGTAGTTTCAACGAATACTGAGCCTCAAAATTATATGAAATTTAAACTAGTCCGAAGTTTATATACAATAGGTATATGAAACAATTCAAAAATTTTATGCACAAGCCACCAACCAACAGTCAATAGTTCAAACTAATAAACATAGTAGCGCTGAAGTACTAAACACAATTAAGAATAAGAATTAACACTCAATCAGGAGTTCAGGGACAATTTTTAATGTATACACACACAAATAAACAAATAGGAAGAACTGCTTAATAAATTTTACATACCATATCCTTCCTTATGTTTAATCTCATCATAAACATGGTCCAGCTTATTATCTTCTTCTATGCAATGATATAAATTGGGATTTGTTAAATCTGCATCTTTATTCTTCAACGATGACAGAGGATTGTAAGCTGTAAGAGAAAATGTTTTAGTCACTTAATTACTTGTTACGACAGTATCCGATGCACGCCATGTAAATTTTCTTGAGTTGTAAATACGAGTATTGAAATAAACTTACTATCATTAGAACCAGAGGCAGTCATCCTAAGTTTCTCCATGGCAGTGTTGCTGAGTTTTCCCGTTCCGAGGTTGTTAAATATGTGTGTCGCGTTATTGAGCAATGTCGTCGAGTCATCTCCGCGAGTAGAGCCTTGGAACGAGTACACGGGATTGTCGAAGTGTTGTTGTTCTAAAAATAACGATAAAGTTTTATTGATGTTAGAACCCTAATACATATTTGACATTGACTGGCAAAATATATGTATATGACGAATTGGCAAACTTTAATAAATAGGAGCCCCATTACTGAGCACAGGTCTTACCCCTTTATAGGCCTGGAGGGCCTAGTAGACCTGGAGCTTACTTCACTATGCTACTCCAATGTGGGATTTTTCTATTTAATAGTTTTATTCAGGAACTTGGTTCATTATATAGATAGTTAGTTGTATTTTAAAACGCAGTGTACGAAGAGGTACGACGAGGCGCCATGATTATGAGTCTACAACTTATCATAATCATAATCTTTATTTGGTCTATTTTTGGGTACAATAATTTCACCTTAAAATTACATAAATATGTACATAGATATAAGTTCCAAAAATAGATTAGCCTATTTCATCTCTTGATATGTCCGACATATAGACGGTATTTGATGGAATGAACGATTTGCAATATACAAAGACGAGACGAAATGAAAAATATTTATCTTATAATATATTTTACTTTGCTGGGTGAAAACCTAACATTTGGTGGGTAAAGCTTGTCAAAAAAGGGAACTAGGAAATAGGATAAAGCTTTTATGTTTATTTCTGTTTTTATGCTTGAAAACGGTAAAAATGCCGTCGGTATAGTATAACACTCCCTCTCTCCTCCCCTAACTAAAATCCTAGATTCACCACTAAGATTTTAGATAGTATGGTAGCCAGGGACTTTATATTAACTGTTAGGTATGTTGACTGACTCATTTGGCATACATTAGTGACAAATGAGTTGTAAGCTCACCCGGCTGCGAGTTGGGGTCGGCGGTGTAGTGCACGCGCGCGATCTCGCGCTTGAGTGAGCGCACGCGGCGGCGGCAGTGCAGCAGCCCCAGCAGCGCCGCGCACGCGCACGTCAGCGACAGCGCCACCATCGCCACCACCAGCCCCGTGTTCGACCCTACTGGACGAGAAAGAGAAACATTAGGGTGTCCAAAAGTTGTCCTTATAAAGTTGGTTCGCCATATTTATCTTCATATGCAAATATTTCAATAATTTAAAAGTTAATTAATAACAATTATAAAATTTACATTGAAATAGATATTGTTTTTAATTATTATTTTACGCCTTTTTATAAATTATTTTTTAATTATTTATTTATTTCTCAGATCGGTTCCGATCGTCGACTTTGGGTACCAAGCTCGCAGAACACACAAAACAACAACACATTGGGTACAAAATTCCCAGTTACCCACCAAGGAACAGTTGTATGTAGACTCACCATCAGCCTGCGCGACCACCTGCGCGTCGCTGGCGCGCTGCTCGCAGGTGTCGCCGATGAAGCCGCGCCGGCACACGCAGCCGCGCACCGGCTCGCACTCCCAGTTGCCCACCGAGGAACACTTGTATGTAGACTCACCATCAGCCTGCGCGACCACCTGCGCGTCGCTGGCGCGCTGCTCGCAGGTGTCGCCGATGAAGCCGCGCCGGCACACGCAGCCGCGCACCGGCTCGCACTCCCAGTTGCCCACCGAGGAACACTTGTATGTAGACTCACCATCAGCCTGCGCGACCACCTGCGCGTCGCTGGCGCGCTGCTCGCAGGTGTCGCCGATGAAGCCGCGCCGGCACACGCAGCCGCGCACCGGCTCGCACTCCCAGTTGCCCACCGAGGAACACTTGTATGTAGACTCACCATCAGCCTGCGCGACCACCTGCGCGTCGCTGGCGCGCTGCTCGCAGGTGTCGCCGATGAAGCCGCGCCGGCACACGCAGCCGCGCACCGGCTCGCACTCCCAGTTGCCCACCGAGGAACAGTTGTATGTAGACTCACCATCAGCCTGCGCGACCACCTGCGCGTCGCTGGCGCGCTGCTCGCAGGTGTCGCCGATGAAGCCGCGCCGGCACACGCAGCCGCGCACCGGCTCGCACTCCCAGTTGCCCACCGAGGAACACTTGTATGTAGACTCACCATCAGCCTGCGCGACCACCTGCGCGTCGCTGGCGCGCTGCTCGCAGGTGTCGCCGATGAAGCCGCGCCGGCACACGCAGCCGCGCACCGGCTCGCACTCCCAGTTGCCCACCGAGGAACAGTTGTATGTAGACTCACCATCAGCCTGCGCGACCACCTGCGCGTCGCTGGCGCGCTGCTCGCAGGTGTCGCCGATGAAGCCGCGCCGGCACACGCAGCCGCGCACCGGCTCGCACTCCCAGTTGCCCACCGAGGAACAGTTGCACGCCTCCATGCAGTGGTCGCCGTAGTAGCCCTCGGGGCAGACTGCAACAGACGACAGTAATTAGCTTACATGGCGAAATAAATATAAAGGTGAGACTAAAACAGAAAGAAACTCATTTAATATCTTATCATATTAATGTATTTTTATTCTTTAAATACACCCTACTCGCTGCAATAAACTGATCAAGGTCAAGCAAAGATGAGGAGTTTAACAGTCAGGCACGTTCGATGCTTTGAAATTTTTTAAAGAAATCGTTAAAAAAAGTTTTTTTCGAGTTTAGGATGAGTATGTCTCACGGTGATTACTTTGCGAACTTAATACCTGTGTGTGTAGTCGTTTAGTCTATAGTCTGGCCAACGAGACGAGATAAAGAATGTAAACAAACGGACCGTTACCAAGTTACTATTGCGAGAGCGAGCAATAATTATCTCTGTCCTTATCACACGTATGCAGTAATGGCGTCAGTTAGTCAACGACAGCTTTTGTTGCCTGTTTCGTGGTACAGGAAAGCAGTCAGTACCACAGTTGTCAACATTTGGTCGCGTTTTGACGGGAAGTCGAAAAAGACACTATGTTGTGCTCTTGTTTTATTTTCATGTTATTTCATGTTATTGGTGCATGAGTGTTGTGAAATAAAATAACAGTGCGAAAATATGTTTATACAGCTTGCCTCCAAAATTCCATTGGTCACATTCTGGTAAAAAAGCCATCGCTTTACTTGAATTTATAACTGACTTGACTGACTGATTACTGACGACTTACTGACAATACCTATTATTACTCGTCCCGTTATAACGAAACTGGCAAAAACGTGATGTAAATATTGTTACGCCCTATGGGTAATAAAATACCGTTTGCAACGTAGAAGTTGTTTATTGTCTCCTTATACAAAAATCCACTCAACAGAATCCAAATCACCAAGCACAATCACTATAGTCAAATATCTTCACTGTAGTCGTCGAAATAATTCTTCCTTGTTGCTTGGAGTGATCGCTTTGATTTCACTTCCAGAACTAAACTATGTCCTGTCGCGGCCCGGTGCGTGCCTTACATTCTTACATACGGCTACCCACGGTTCTCTAGTAGAATTTTCCCGAACTACCTAATACAATAGGCCCGTCACGAACCTTCCTTTATGTTACTAACGCAATTATAGTTATGTACAGTCATAAATAATAGCCGCGGCCCGCGATATAGACAACCTATACATGTACGCATGTATTAATCCTTATCTAAATAAAAACGTTAATTAGCTTCGTCAATTCAGATTAAAATTGTACAAAATGTAATCAAATATCAATATACTTTAGAAGATGATATTTTGTTTTACCATAAATCATAACATCCCCCGGCGCGCATTCTCATCGCGCATCTATTTTTTGCCTTTAGTACTTAAATGGGTTTTTGTAAAATAAATTTTAATGTATATCACTTAATCGCTCGAGCGAAGCTGGGCCGGGTCGCTAGTATATGCTATGTATATAATTTATTCAAATAAAAATGTTTTGAACCCCTGAAACTTTGTTTACATTTTTTATCACGTCTCGTTGGCCGGACTATAGGCTGTGATCAACATTTTACAAGCATATGGACGAGGTAAGTTTACGAGCGGTGTTTATGAGCGAACCGTAGGTTTGTTTGGACGTACACCAGATGTATCGTGCAAGAGTGGCGTAAGTTCGATTCGATTGTCCACAGCACCTACGATATAGGATATCTCACAGCAGGGCTATGAGTGTGAAGCGCTATTATTAAGCGTAAAGCGTAATAGCGAAGCACACTGACACTGCGTGCAGTAGCTGCCGGTGTAGCCGGGCGGGCAGCGGCAGTAGCCGTCGCTGGGGCGGCAGGCGGCGCCGGGCGCGCAGCGGCACGGCTGCGAGCAGCCCGCGCCCCACCAGCCCGCGCCGCACGCCGCGCCGCACGCCGGCCCGTGCCAGCCCGCCAGGCACTGGCATTCGCCTGCACAAAATTAAAAAAAAAGCTTTAGTAAAATTCTATGATCAGACACCAGCGTAGTCTAGAAACGTATGACGAGCGTACACAAAAACAAAGGACCGCTCGTAAGAACTTTCTTAACTACTTTTAGGCGCGTATGCAGTGGTTTTGGAAAACGCAATTACATGCGCGCGACCTCTTGTACCGGAAACTGTCAAATCTCTCTGTTTCGATCATACACACGCTACGCACGGAAATGAACAAACGACCGTGTACGCGTCAAAAATACGCTAATTTGAAACCACTCCAAATTCCAACATTTAATTTATATTAGAATAACTTTTTATGAAAATAGGTAAAAATAGGTGATTGATGTGAAATGGGTGACTATTAGTGGCTAAAACTTTACATGCGTTTCCGTGCTTCGGAGCACGATGAGCCGGTTGTTATCGATACATTAAAGTCGTCAAACCTTGTCGATGGCCATCTACACAGTTTAAAAACATCCAACAGCCGGTTAGCTATTAATCCGCATTTCCACTTTCCACACACATTAGATTTATAAATGAAACACCTTTATAGAAAAAAATAAAACATTTAACTCCTTACCAGTAACATGATGGCAGTCGGCGCCGTTCTTGCAGTTGCATTTCTGCGCGCAGTTCTCCCCGTACGTGCCGAGCGGGCACGGGTACTCGCACGTGACGCCCGTGTAGCCGCTCGGACACGTGTACTTGCCCGTCACGGGGTCGCACGTCGTGTTCCCTACAACATTACAACGATCCTATGTTAGGAATCAAAATGACCAATTGATAAAACCAATGGGCATATCAATGTCTTTATAGATACTCTACATCATTTTGTAATTTAGCTTTTTTAATGTAAAGAAGTTGTTGATGTTTTGCTTTATTGAGATCAGAAGTTTACGTTGAAACTAATAATAGTGAACTATAGTGATATGACGTTCAGTGTTTCAAAATTTTGATTTATAAACAAGTAGGTATCTTAATAAATCAAATCGTATGCTATTATGAAAGGCGAGAATAGGGGATTAATAATGATGGTGATTAAGTGCCTGTAAATTACACAGTTACACTCCATAGAAGCGCGAGTAATATTTTATTTTATATATTTTATTTGTACACTTAATTGTACACCACTTAAAAACAAAGAAGTATTACAGATTTTTTTATGATATACTGTGCAAATAGCCAATGTAATACCAAGGTATGTGTAGGTGTATTATACTTCCCGTAACAAAATAAAGGACCACGGCAGATGTGCTACTTTAATCATTGACGATCGGCACTTTTGTGGCTGCATATCGATGCAGTTGAATAGTTTTAAAAGGACTTATCAGCCCTCGTAGATGCGGAGAGTGATGGAGCCGAGTGAACTGACCGTTGGGCGAGGCGGGGCAGGCCTCCTGGCAGCCCAGCCCGTAGGAGCCGGGCGCGCAGGGCCGGTCGCAGGCGGGCCCGCGCCAGCCCGCCGCGCACACGCAGCGCCCCGACGCCGCGTCGCACGACGAGTTGTTGGCGCACGGGCAGCGCGCGCCGCACCCCGCGCCGAACGAGCCCGCCTCGCACACCGACTCGCACCGCACGCCTGCCAACCAATGCTCACTGTTAACAATACGCATCGGCATAAACCGCCTCATGTCGACCACTGCTTGTTTCGCTTGCTGCTTACCTATCAAGTTTAGACAGGTCTCGAGTTTGAATGTTAATTAAATTTTTTATCGACAAAATCGAACCATTTTCATTAGAGGACTAGCATACTAAAATAAATCTAAGTTTTCAATAACTTAAACATATTATTATTATGTGTTCCGTTTGACGTCCGAAATCCATTACGAGAGTACATCGTTCCTTTTCCTTGCACTGCCGCTAGATGTCGCTACTTGTCCATTACGTGACCACGCCATCAGCGCCCTCTGTGGCCAAATCTGTAACTAATTCCGAAACCAGCGAGCGAGCCACCATATTGTGTCATTGTTGCGTCGTTTTTCAAACCTTCCGCTTGTCGTTAATTTTCAAACTTTAATTTCTAACCGCAATAAGTTTGAAACTTATTTTAACTTTCGAGATAAAAGTAGAAAGTTACTTTATATTTGTATGGGCAACGTCCGTACAATTTCACCATGTCAGCTGTTTACGCGACATCGGTCATTTCGTATTAATATTTTAATGTAATTAAAGTCAGTTCGCATCCGGTCATTAAGCGTACCGCGCGTTACTCATTTCATTACACCTAATTTACCTACTTACGGTCATACCCGTACATGGTCCTTCGAGCTTATCGGAAAAGCGGGATCCTTGTACGTGCACGTGTCAGTGGTTCCGTTTATGCCGAATCGACAGCGCTTATAGAGACATAGTGCGCTAAGTGTTAAGACTGTGACTTTGTAGCTGTTCAACTAAGTGAAGCAGCATCCAGTGTCTGTGCGATTTAAGGAGTGCAGAGCAGGCGGTCCGAGTACTAAGATTCGGGCATAGTAAGCAGCAGGGTGATCTGTCAAGTAAGATCTGTCCATTTATTTTGTAAATTTGTGTATTTAGAATTAAAACACATGACACCGGCGAGCGGTAACTCGAAACCTAATTGTTACCTACCGCATCATTGTGTGCATCGTGACGACTCAACCACTACCAAGTTACGAGTTGTATTTAATGCGTCAGCTACTACTTCGAGTGGAATAAGTTTAAATGATTTAATGTACAGGGGTCCAAATTTACAGCATGACCTTCAAAGTCTCATTATTAAGTGGAGACAATATCAGTTTGCCTACACAGCTGATTTAGAAAAGATGTTTAGACAGATTTGGCTACATCCCGAAGATCAAAAACTTCAAAAAATTATTTGGCGAAACAATCAATTTGATAATTTAGGAATATATGAATTAGCTACAGTGACGTATGGAACGAAAGCCGCACCGTTTTTGGCTATGATGACGTTGAAGCAGCTTGCAAACGATGAAAAATTAAACCATCCCGGAAGTCAAGCAATAGAAGCATTAAGAAGCTCTTTTTACATGGACGATCTTGTGCATGGATCTCATACGCCGGAGGAAGCAAGGCAGTTACAATCTGATCTTATTAAGATACTTAGATCTGGGGGTTTCAACATTAGGAAGTGGAAATCTAATTTACCAGAGGTGCTTGTAGGGTTGAACAATGTTACATCTAATCAAGAATTCGATTTTAAGCAAGTGGAGTCTTCTAAAACGCTGGGGCTTAGGTGGAACCCAGAAGAAGATCAATTTAGATTTCAGTTACAGATACCCTTGTCAACATTAAGACCGACAAAGAGGACGCTGTTATCTGACACTTCAAAATTATTTGACCCGTTAGGATGGTTGTCACCTATAACTATAAAATTAAAAATCTTATTTCAAGGCGTATGGAAGGCGAATATAGGATGGGACGATCCACTACCTCACGATATTAGAAGCGAGTGGGAACGTGTAAAGGTCGATTTAAGAGACATAGATCAGTTTGAAATTCCAAGGTGGCTTAAGACACACCGAGATGGACAGATTGAATTACACGGTTTCTGCGATGCATCTACGAAAGCATACGCCAGTGTAGTTTACATCAAAATACAGAAGGAAACCACGCCTTCAGTAATACTGGTAGCTGGAAAAGCTCGTCTAGCACCCGCAAGCAAAACCGTTTCCCTCCCGAGGCTGGAACTTTGTGGAGCACTTCTATTATCAAAATTAATGGCAAAAATTAAGGAATGCCTAAACAGTTACAATATTAAGATTTATGGTTGGATTGATTCAATGGTGGTACTTGGCTGGCTCAATGGCGATGTCGATCGATGGAAACCTTTTGTGGCGAACCGAGTAAAGAAAATCTTGGATCCAATGCCACCTGAATGCTGGCGATATGTAGCGTCCAAAGACAATCCAGCTGACTGCGCAAGTCGGGGGCTTTCCGCCTCACAACTTAAAACTCACAAGCTATGGTGGGAAGGACCAGCATGGTTGCCGACCTTCGTACCAGAAAACAAAAATAAAGAAATTTATGTGACGAATGAAGATGTGAGAAAAGTTAAGCAAGTGAATGTTATGTTAGCTAGCAGTTATGAAATTATTAAACAGGTGGTTGAAAAACAGAGTTCCCTAACTAAAGCAATAAGGATTTTGGCATGGGTTCTCAGATTTGTTACTAAAACTTATAAACAACAATACTTAAGCTTACAGGAGTTAAACAAGGCCAGAAATTTAATAATTAAATGTTATCAAAAAGAGAATTTTACAGAAGATATAGATCGCTTAAGAGAAACGAAGAATGTTAGTAATATTAGTAAAATATGTAGTTTAAATCCCAAGTTAGACGAAGACGGAATTTTAAGAGTTGGCGGTAGGCTGAAGCATGCAAATATAGATCCTGATATGAAATATCCAGTCATCATCCCGAACAACACAAGATTATCGGACCTCATAATAGATGAAGCTCACAAACTTTCCTTCCATGGGGGACCAAGATTAACAACTGCATTTATTAGACGTAAATATTGGCTCATTGGAGGAAATAATGCTACTAAGAAGCGTCTCCGTTTGTGTGTCCGATGTAAGAAACACAGTCCAATACTTCAGCATCAGTTAATGGGTGACTTACCAGAAGCACGCACAAATCCATCGCGTCCATTTTATCACTGTGGCATAGATTATACGGGCCACGTGACTCTTAAAGCCAATAAGGGCAGAGGTATTAAAACATCGAAAGGATATGTGGCAGTGTTTGTATGTATGGCAACTAAGGCCATACACTTGGAACTCGTCTCAGATTTAACGACATCAGCTTTCATTGCAGCATTGCGTAGAATGGCTGCCAGAAGAGGAGTTCCTGGTCATCTTTACAGTGACCAAGGCAAGAATTTTATTGGTGCCGACAAGATATTAAGACAGCAATTACAAGAAATTAAGAAAACCTTTAATTCAGAATTTATGACTGAGATAACAAGCATGGGGATAGAATGGCACTTTAATGCTCCATCTTGGCCTTCAGCCGGCGGCTTGTGGGAGGCAGCTGTGAAAAGTTTAAAGCACCATCTCAAACGAGTAATAGGAGATCAAAATCTCACGTATGAGGAGTTTACTACGTTACTATACCAGCTAGAAGGATGTTTGAATTCGCGCCCGCTCTGCCCTCTTACCGAAGATCCCGACGACTTAGATTTCTTAACTCCGTCTCACTTTTTATCGAGTGGACCCGTATTAACATTATACGACACAGAGAACGATCTTAGAACGAGATGGCATCTGACTCAGAAAATTTACAATGATATTTGGAACCGTTGGCGTGAAGAATATCTAACTTTATTATCTGCAAGGAGTAAGTGGAAAAAATCGCAAAGTAATATTCAGTTGAACGACGTTGTCATAATTAAGGATGACAATCTTCCGCCTGGGAAGTGGGCACTTGGCCGAGTCGTGAAACTGCATCCAGGATCTGATGGCTTAGTTAGAGTCGTTACTCTTAAAACCAAGAACGGTGTTATGCAGCGCCCTATAGTAAAACTTTCTTTATTACCCGTTAATCAAAATAATAACGTTCAACATGACCCTAACCAAAAAACTGATCAACAAGACATTCGGATTAAGCGCAAGAGGTCAAAGAAAACATTTAGTTTTGTTTCCATTTGTATGTCTATATTTCTAATTTTTATGACTTTATTAACATCTTCACACGCGGCATACTACAATATTAAGTCTTTGCCAAACAATAATAGTCTTTATTTTGATAGTATTACAAACATGCATTTAATCCGAGACGATTGGCGACTCATTGTCTACTACGACATGTACCCGTATCAGCAAGGTACCTCGGCGGTAGCTCAGTATATCAAATATCTTGAAAACACATGCACTCAGATAAGAAAGCAATTAAATTGTGATGGAATTATATTACAACTCCGGCACGAGTTCTCAGAGCTAAAGCATAACAATGTCATTCTGATGAACCAGCAGAAAGGCTCGCGACTAAGGCGACGCCGTGGTCTTATCAATGGGATTGGATATCTTGCAAACGATTTGTTCGGCGTGTTAGATGAACGATTTGCAAAGAAATATGAGAACGACATTAGTATTTTAAAGGAGAATCAAAATCATTTGGCTTTATTATGGAAGAATCAAACTTCAATTGTAGAAGCGGAATTAAATCTTTTGAAACGAACTGAAGGCATTATGGACAAACATCATAAAATGATTAATCAACGGCTAAACAATATCGAGAACTCTTTTAATGTATTTAAAACCGACGTTCAGAATTTAACGTTATTTAGTGATTTCTTTGCTTCCGCTATGATAGCAAACAATCTTTTATTTAGTTTGGAAAATACTCAGGAAAATTTAATGAACACACTGTCGAATTTGTATAATGGAAGGCTGAACTTGCATCTTATAACGCCTGAGCAATTAAGACATGAGTTGAATATTATAGCTGGACAGGTTCCTAAAGATTTAGCTTCACCGATAGAAAATGTAGATTTAGCTACTATTTACAATATGTTAAGAATAAAAGCAAGAATGCTAACGGACTACTTAATATTTGAAATTAAGATACCTCTGATAGGCAGAGATAGATTTGAAATTCTTAGACTTATTCCAATTCCTATTCAACATAATACAACAATGTTAACTATGATTCCCATATCAAATTACGCTGCTATTAATGTACACAAAGATCTTTTAATTGAATTAACGGAAGAAGAAATAAAATCATGTATGGTGCAGGATTCTAATACTATTTTATGTCATTTAGATAAACCGATTTATCATATTAAAAATGATCAAGCTTTGTGCAGCACAAAATTAAATACTAAAATCTGTAAAACTGTTACTACACCGTGTGAAAATAAATGGATCTCTTTAAGTAAATTAAATAACTATTTTTATTTTTGCTGTGACCAGTGTCAGCTTAAATTATTGTGCGGAGATCACGTAACCGTCTTACAACTGACTAATGCAGGTCTTATTTCTATTGTGGAAGGCTGCATGATCAAATCAGCTGATTTCTTTATGTTCTCTCATTATAGTACAACTTACACGAACAGAATTAATGTGAGTTTGGATGCAATGATTCCTGAAATTTCATCGGTAAACCATATAGTTAATTTGACTATACCTAGCCCTTCTGAATTACTTTCCAATTCATCTGAAACTGCTAATAATCTGAAGGAGATACAAGAACTGCAAGCAAAACTGGAGATTATTAAGCAAAGTGAACCTTTAATTACTCAAATCTCCTATCACGATGTCCATCATTATGTGGTAATTTATTCTATTGTGGCAATAATAATCGTGATCGGCGTAATATTTTGTTGCCGACGATATGTACGTCGGAGACCAGCAGCACCTGCAGCTTCTACGGCGGCGACGGCGACGTGCGCGACTACGAGGCCTGATGTGGAGGCCCAGCCTGTGGCTTCGGGGCCACAGCCAGCGATGTGTTGTGATAAGTGTTTAAAGTCTAGTGTTAAAGATAAGTGTTTAAAGTCTAGTGTTAAAGAAAAGTGTAAAAGGTCTTATAGTGTGAGTGAAAGTGAGAGTGATAAAGTGGAAAGTGCGCGAGTTATTAATAAAAATCGGGGTACCTCGCCGGTCGTACTTCGATCAGTGTTTACGGTCGTTGATAGCAATCGTCAGGACAATTAAATAATTAGAATAGAGTAAAAATTAGCGTAAAATATTAAAATGCCCTTCATCTTGTAAAATCAATCATAATACTAACCAATCATCGGGTGCATGTTAGTTTTAGAAATTATTATTTTTCACCTTGTTTAGTTTTAAGATCATGGGGTCATCTCATCTCTACTAACCTCATCTCTCGCGCCCGGGAGCATGTACGGGCAACGTCCGTACAATTTCACCATGTCAGCTGTTTACGCGACATCGGTCATTTCGTATTAATATTTTAATGTAATTAAAGTCAGTTCGCATCCGGTCATTAAGCGTACCGCGCGTTACTCATTTCATTACACCTAATTTACCTACCTATCTGTAAATTTAACCGCATTAAGAGACGGAAATATAGTTTTATTAAGAACATTTATCTTTTATTCCTTTTACTACGGTCATACCCGTACAATATTCTTTATCCATTACGTCAGTAGTGAAAATGAGTGAAATAATACCGCGCCTACGGAGACTTTCGGTGATTGTGTGTTTTCGCGACCGGGGTGTGAAGATGCGGAATCGACCGCTGGCCGGGCCAGGTCCGCAACCGCAGCCAACGTCAACATCGAGCTCGTGCGCCAGCGGTGCGAGCCGCCGCCGCAGCCCTCGTTGCCGCTCGCGAGATTCTTCACGAGACATGAACCGAAGGTTTGAGTTATTATCTCAACAACTGGTAAGTCATGTCAATAACATGCTTTGTGTTAGTTTCAATACTACGTTGTGCCCCAGTGCTTCGTTGTTTCAAATCCCGTAGTCGCAGGGCCATCGTACATTGCGTTTGATACGTTTTTTAAACATACCCACTTCAGTGGATGATTTTGCGGATCTCGGAATGTGTGTCGATACCTAAAGCCTATACTGACCGAGTTACGAGATTAGCTTCTATGCAGAGGTTCTTTACGTTACCCCGATGGCCTTTCCGACATTTTCCGAGGTAAAAGTGAATTGAAGAATTGGGGAGTTCGGTTGTACACGGCTGCGCTAAACCGTCCCTCCCCCAAAAATAAGTTTAAACAAAAGGAACCTGTTTCGATCAACACGGTAAAAAGAAAAAGGGGGGGGGCGAAAAAGGTCTTAACACACACAAACGTAAAATACTCGAAAAGGTTATAGGGCGGCTGTCTGATGCTTTATCGACAGGTATGGGCCAAATTAAATTCACCCAAAACCATCCTTGCTTTAATTCCATCAGCACGCCATCGTTCATATCCCCGCTTTTTATCATTACAAAGACCAACGGCAAAAAATCGGGTAATTTTCAATTCGAAAGTGTTGAACCATTTCATGGATCCGAAACCCTTTCACCTGTTTCATCACTTCCAACTTCACACTCCTAGTTTCTGCAACCCAACGATTGCGTTCGTAACCCACGTACCTATCGCGGCGGAGCATCGCTGTTTATGTTTTTTACGCGTCAGTCACGGAAGCCGTATGTTCCAAATGACATGCTTTCCATTTCGATTAAATTTAAATTAGTAACGGCACTGAGAATGTTTGAGTTGCTAACAGTTAATTGAACGGCCGAAGTACTCCGCAATGGAAGTTTCCGCTCAGATGTGTATTTGGACGATTCAGTTCATTGTCTTTGTCTATTCTTGTCCCGTCAAAATTGATGGACTTCCTGGGTATTACTAGGAACACACTCCTCAATACCGAGTATTTACCCCCCTCCCCCCAGCAGGTTAGCCGAAACGGGGGTTAAATGGCTAAATGCGAGCGTCTGCCCTCCAGGCCTCCCTCTATGTAGCGGCTGCTCCCAAGAACGCTGCGACGTCGCCTGCGGATTTCCCTCAGCACCTACGACAGCCGTCGGTCGCTCCAGGAGCCGGCCCCTGCGCCGCTTCTTGTCCCTCGCGGTTGTAGCAAACGAGGCCAAGTCCTCCAATTTTACTGTTGTACACGTCTCGATTCTCTTCTCCGCGGAATACATTTTTAATCGTCGAATGTTAGCTACTGTATACAAGATTCGTCAGTGCATTCTGACCCACTTGGCAGCCGCCAGTTGGTCCCTCAAGCAGGCGTAACGCCTCTTAGGGTATGTCAACTTTTCGACCTTCATCACCCTCCGGGGAAGATTGCATTGCCGTACGCTCCAGCGTCAGACCCACCTACTTCGACTTGCCCGCGCGAACGAATGGCGGCTACCCGTTTGGCAGCATGCAGTTGGTGCCTCAAGCAAAAGCAATGCTTCTTAGGGTATATCAACTTTGTGACCTTCATTACCCACCGTGGAAGGTTGCATAGCCCGCGCGAACAAATTGTCTTCCCGGGCGAAATACAGTTTGAACTGGAATGGTGGCTATCCGCTTGGCAACCGGCAGTTGGTCCAAGCAGGCGCAATGCCTCTTAGGATATGTCAACTTTCTGACCTTCATCACCCACCGGGGAAGGTTGTATTGCCGTACGCTCCAGCGACAGACCCATGTACTTCAAGTTTTTCCGCGCGAACGAATTAACTTCCGGGACGAAGTACAGTTGGAACTGGAATGGTGGTTTGACAACCTCAGCCAGCCAAATTTGTTGTAACTCACGCCTCCGAAGTTCAATAGGGCGCCTTAGTAAACAACAAGATGCTCCAGGATAAGTGGACTCCTCGTCAACGAGCTAGGCATTGCGTTGCATGCAAATGTTCGCAGAGATTTCCGCCATCTTGTCGAAAGCCCAAACTCTCAGAAATTCCACCACAATCCTGCAGAGCGACAACCGAACAGTTGTCTCTTACATAAACAACGAGGGGGAACGAGATTTGTAAAATTTCTCGAACTGACGAAGCAACTTCTAGCACTGACCGAAGGCCTGAACGCTGTACTTGTCCGGACGCGGCGGACGCGGCGCGGACACGGACGCCGATCACCTCTCGCGCAACCGCACCAGCTCCGAGTGGCACCTTCTGCACGAGGCGACGGGAAAGCTTTTCAAGCTTTGAGGAACCCCCGATGGAGACCTCTTCGCATACCGAAAGGCTCACGTTGTTTCAAACTATGCTACGCTAGACTTATCAAACTCGAACGCTTACTTTCAAGACGCTTTCAGCAGATAGTTGCGATTCGATCAGGCATGGGTTTTACCTGCACCAGCTCTGGTGCCACGTGTACTACAACACCTGAACTCTGCGTAAGGCAGATACATAATAGTTGCACCCAAGTGGACTAAACCTTTCCGGCCTCCAGACGCGAGTCCTAGGATGACCTGTAAAGAAAACAACCTAGCAACTGCCTTAATAGACACAGCAACAGGCCTTCCGCCTGCCTAAATCCACAACAACCTCCAGTTGGAAGCTTGGCTCATTACGGTTGGGACGCCTTGACAGGAGACTAGACACCTAAGGAAAGACATCTTCTTTCTACATATTGGAGAACGTCTGCACTTAAGACGTATACCCCTATATGGAATAAATGGTCTAAATGGTGTCGGTAAAATAATAGACTTCAGGCACCCTTCACCTGAAAATGTAGCTAAGTTGTTTCTTACTGATCGGTTAGCATATCACTATTAGTCAATAAACCGGTAATACCTTTGATTTGTGAAACACTGTCCGACATAAGAAATTTCATCGTAAAAACATATTTTGTGCATTACATTCATTTGTAAAAACATATTGAAAGCTACTTCACTAGCTAGGCCAAGTCCACCAAAATTACAAATATGGGATGCAACATTGGTCATAAAATTTCTTAAAGAAACAGATCTAAACTTGCCTAGTTTATTTAATGCATTGGCATAGTTTATTTGACGTTTCAAGACGTACTGCTACAATTTTCTTTTGTTAGCCTCAGGACGTGAAATACACGACCTAACGCTTTTGCATTGCGATCCAAAACATTTCTGCGACAGTGACGATTCAATTACTACGCATCCCGTATTTGGTTCAAAGCTTCATTGCGAAGCTTATCAACAATCAAGCTCGACATTTTTGGTATCATCAGACAGCAATACAAATCCATTGTATTGGCTTGGAATGTTGATAAATATTTCAAATAATGCCAGTTTAAAAGTAAAGATATTTTATTTATCACTAAATATAATATATAAATATAAGGTATTTATGCTATGGGCCTTGTTGCCTGATAATAAAGGATTTATTATTATTATTATTATTAAAAGCGCAAGCAAGAAAGCATTTTCATTTTCACTATTAAGTTCTATAACTATGGTTTATTAGTTCATATTAAATGGATTCCAAGGTAATCTGTTAGGCCAGCTACTGCTGTAATCATAGGTGGTTGGCTAAAACATACTCGTTCTGAAGCCGGGATAGACGCGTCGCCACATTGTTGTAGGTCAGCTATTTCACCTCTAAACCTTTAAGAGACCCAATTAATGACATTTTAGTCAAGGCTAATTGGCGTTATGAAAATACTTGTAGAAAATATTATTTCCAAGATGTGAATAAGTGTAGTGGCCAGAATCACGGTGCAGCATCAGAGAAATCTTTCTAAATTCTTTGCACCATCACATTAATATTTACATTACGAACTGATGCTATGTTTTTTCCAGTAATTATTTGATAAATGTCAAAATGTTACTTTTGACGGGTTTTGCAATATGTTACTGTTACATTGCTTTTATTATACATTACATTCGTGACTCGTAGTCTTGTGTATTGTCTGTCTTGTTATGTTTTCATACAAATTGTGAGATGACCATTCAATAATAAATATTCAATCATGCTTATTTTTCAACTTTCCTAAACAAATCACATTGTTGCGTTTCTTTTTCGCAAGCCACCAGGAGATAACAAACAAATCTCTCGTAATGGACTTCGGACGTCAAACGGAACACATAATATTAAAATTTTACCTTCCAATAAAATTTGTATTATGTTTCCTGAGACGTCCGAAGTCCATATAATGTCTTCCTGGTGGTGTATTTAACCAGGGACATATTACGAGCCGAACAATGACACAATATGGTGGCTCGCTCGATGGTTTCGGAATTAGTTACAGATTTGGCCACAGAGGGCGCTGATGGCGTGGTCACGTAATGGATAAGTAGCGACATCTAGCGGCAGTGCAAGGAAAAGGAACGATGTACTCTCGTAATGGACTTCGGACGTCTCAGGAAACATAATACAAATTTTATTGGAAGGTAAAATTTTAATATTAGATGCAAATGTTGCAAATTGAACATTACACAGAGAGAGCGACACCAATTAATTAGTGATGTTACTTTCCTGTACAATAGTACGAAATATTAGTAAAACTTTGCTTTGCTAGAACAGGATCAATAATATAATTAGTTTCATTTTTATGCTACAAAACGTTATCAATAATTGTTACTGATGCAGCACTGTTATCTTAACCGGAGTTGTTTTCATCAATCATCATTTTACCTTCCATACAATACTGATTGACTTGACACTAAATCAGCTGACGTGAAAATTATATTGTAACAGCTTTAAAATATTAGGGACAAAAATATACTTACGCCAAATTCTTTTATAAAAAAGTGCTCACATTTCTCAGACAGTTCATAAGTCAATCTATGTCTCAAATTTTTCTTGTCATGCGTGAACTCATTTTTTTTCACGAAAAAAGGAAATAGCATCTGCTCTATAAGATTATATATATCAGTTGCTGTTTTCAGTATCGCCATAGGCTCATTTAAAAAAGCACTAAGTGTACTTACCAATCAACTTCTTGGCTAGACCTGTACAGTATGAGTAATGGTAATTTTACTTTTATGGGACTAGCTTTTTGCCTAAAATGAAATAGATTTATAACGATATTGATACACATGATAATATTAAACTCTTATGTAGGTAGTTTATACCTAAACAAACAATATCTAATGGATGAGGTAAAATACAATACAAATATGCTTTATTGAACACCAAATAAAAAAAATACATAAAAAATAAGCTTATTGGAAATAGTGTAACAGGCTGCCTTATCGCTCATAGAGATCTCCTCCAGACTGCCTTTGGGTAGAGGAAAGAAGAAATGTACAAATAATGCTAATTCACACATTGGTACATTTACATATACACATATTATGAAGCCTAAATAAAAAAATAAATCAGCAGCTAACAAGCACTTCAATCATAGTAGATGCTAAGCATGTACGTCAACTTACAGAATTGTATCAATTTCATTGTATGCTTACATGTAACCCTCATACAATGTGACAGGATTATTATTAAGCCAATAGCTTTAAATCACGTTTAATTCTGAGCGAGCACGATTAGGTACGATTGATCCTTTATCGTGAGTGAAAGTGAGTCAACGTCGCTGACCCGTCGCGCCGGTGCGCCTTGTACGAGGTCCTGGATCCGAAAGCTAGCTTCTGAATGATTAATTTAGAGGTCTTTTCTTGACCAGACAGTATGTGTCACATTTGACACAAGTGTCGAGAGTGCCAGACACTCAAGTCCTTGAATTGATCTTTTCAATACACAAAAGATATTGACGTATGAATGTGAAACTTTATTTATAGTGCCACACGAAAAAACTCGTGTATAACTAGTTCCTCGTGCGTGCAAGGAAGTCATTCGGCTAATAAGTATTCTTTTATCACCTCTCAACATTATAAGTGTATTTTTATGTGTTATATTTGTATTTGTATGTATATCTTATTGAACATAAATATACTTATATTTTTTTATTATATTTATAATGATATGTAAGATATTGTATTTTTGTAGTTTATAATATATTTTATGTATGTATTCTGTATGTCTTATTATATTTATATGTACAGTACCTAGTCGTAGTTATTTAAGAATTTCTTTAAAAATAAAATAAATTTAGAAAAAGTTCGCGTGTAAATTTTGTTACATAAATATAATATTGTTGCCACCTACTAAAAGTTCTCACCATCAGCCAGGGTTGACTGGTAGAGAATGCCTCCAGGCATTAAGTCCGCCCTTTGTACAACTTTTTTGTTGTAACAATAAAGTATAATAAATAAAAAATAAGTAGTGACCTCGCCAGGGCGGCTCGCAGATGCACTGGCCGGTGACGTGGTGGCAGCCGCTGGCGTTCTCGGAGCAGTTGCAGGGCAGCTCGCAGCCGCGCCCGTAGTAGCCGGCCGGACAGCGCTTGTCGCAGCGTTCGCCCGTGTAGCCCGGCCCGCACACGCACTCGCCTGCAATAGGGGGTTTTTTTTTCAACCTTTTTTATGTCCCACTACTGGGCACAGGTCTCCTCTCATAAGTGAGAGGGATTTAGGCCATAGTCCACCACGCTGGCCAAGTGCGGATTGGTGGACATCATGCTTTCGAGAAATTATAAATTTCTCTCGGGCATGCACGGCGATGGAGGACATCGTAATTAATTAAATATCACGATATTTTCCATCACCGTGGAGCAGCGATAAATGCGCACATTACAAATTTATTTGTCAGAGGTGCGCGCCGAGGATTTGAACCTGGGGTCGGTCGCGTCGAAAACCCGCGGTTGTTTACCACTCGGCAATCACTGCTTTAAGGGTTACCAAATCCAAAAATCAAAATTCCGAACTTGTCAATATTTTTATATAAATATACTGCATAAATAATCCTGAATACACAAAGCAAAATTAAAAATTGTTTGGTGGGTATAATATACCCAATATAAAATATACATATTATGTATATTTTATTTCACTAGTCTCTTAATTATAGAAATTTCAGACGCTTTAATGTTGTTACTTTGATTTGTAATAAAAATAGTATGGTGTATTTCATTTTTTATTTCACTCGTCACTTAATTTTTTAAATGCCGGACGTTTTAAGATTCCCCCGTATTCCGGACAAAGTTTATATTTTCTGAACTTGTCTGGAAAATTCCGGACGTTTGGCAACCCTACCTGCAATGTGTACCGTACAGTTGAGTACTGACACCCATCCGAGGGTGGATCCAGCTTTCGACTCGCCCCCGTCACCTTTGGGAGGGGGGGCAAGGGCAAGTCGAATTACAAGAGCGGTTTCAAAGTAGCGTATTTTACGAGCGCAAAGGCAGGCGTGACAGATGTCGTAAGTATTGTATGGGTGGCATCTGTCAACATCTGTCATATTTTTGTGGGTAGTGAAAGAGGTCATGTATGTGGATTTTCATGGAGGAGGGAGGGGATTGCAGGGATCTGCAAGCATATAATTTTCGCAGGAGGGAGGGGGCATAATATATATTTAATATAAAAGCTAGCTAAATAATATATAAGCTTCACAGCTACAATTACATTCATTTTTTCGCGATTTTGGTTAAAAGTTTTACTAAAATTATAGTGATAATTTAATTACATTATTATATAGTGATACGTTTTTGTTTATGCAGATCAACAAAACATTAACATTATAGATTATCAAAGTAATGAACTAATCTAAAAGAACTCTACTAGCCCGCGAAGGCCCCCATGACCCTCCACTTTGTATAAAGACAGTTGAGGTTGATGCGATAAATAACTAACAGAAACAATTATTTTTATACCTTAAACTAAACCAATCTTGCATTTACCATCGTTAATGTACAATTCAATTTCATTTCACTATTAAATTACGGGTTGCACTCCTGGAGTGCCGGCAGAAGTGAAAACTTGATTATTAGCGTTGTGCATTTTTGATTTATTGGAATAGTTAGGGAATAATTTTGAACGAATTTTTTTAAGATTTAAAGATTTTAAGATTTCATTTTCTAATTCTTTTCAATTTTTTTTCATACTATGAAAAAAAAATTTTTTTAACCCATTTTTTATGAAAATAGATTAAAAAAAATCGATTTTTTAAATTAATCGAAACCCTTACAATCGATTAAAAAATAAACAATCGATTGTTCGATTAATCGATTTCGATGTTACAACACTACTCTCCAACCGTCTTACAGTTTTTCGATCAGCACACGTGACCTGACGCGAGTTTCACAGTTTTTACCCATCCCACAAAAGTGCTCAACGCCGCTAAAGAAGTTTTCACTTCAAAAAAACTGAGGAAACTGTTCAATACTAACCAGTAACGGGATTGCAAGGCGCATCATTCTCACAGTTACAAGGTAGCCGACATTTCAAGCCAAACGTTTTCCCGTCGCATGGGCGGTCACATTTTAACCCATCATAACTGAAAAGAGAAGAATAATTTAAAGAACACAATGCTCCACAAGAAACAAAAATTACAAAAAAAATTCTCTCAAACTCTCTCAAAATCCGTAAGAAGACTAAAAGTCCCCTTCAAAACACAGACACGTGCAAAAATGTTTGAACAACCAAACATCACAGTCAGATAGAAGAAAGACTGCAATAGATTCCTGTTGGAACAGGCTCTTTTTTTTGTATATTTGTGGGGTTTTTAGCTCTCTCAATCAGAGTGCGATTGTCTTCTCCTACACATTGCAGTGCTTAGACTCCATTGGTACGGGCTAGGAGACGGCAACATATCAAGGCACGATTTAGCGTCACGTATCCGACTGTCGATCGCCCTAGACACTATTGAAGTAGCTACCCGGGCTTGCAGAAGCACTCGCCGGTCTCGTGGCTGCAGGTGGCGTTGTTGCGGCAGTCGCACGTGTCGGCGCAGTTGTCGCCGTACAGCGGCTGCGGGCAGGGCTCCTCGCAGCGCAGCCCGCGGTACCCCGGCGCGCATAGGCATGATCCTGCGAAACAAATGACACTTTATGCTTTGGAGCTTATTGAAATTACGTCATATGTTAAGATGTGTGATATTGTGTGACAAAGAATGGGAAGGACCAAAAATTTTGTGACGTCACAATTACAAAATCAAAAATATATTTAATTAGTGGGGGGAGTCAAAAATTCACTATTTTTGTATGATGTAATTTGTGGACGGCCCGTCTCTCCGTCCATTTCGTCATCCGGTGCATTAGCACAACGGCGTTGCCGATGCTTGCGGGCATGCTGCCGGCTAACCTGGAGGAGGGTCATTCTGATAGAATAGACAAGTTGCAATGGCAGGAACGATGGAAATGAAGGGGTGAATAATATCGACTTTTCTCGTAAGTTAAGGGTCAAATGCAACTGTTAATCGTCACTAATACTGAGTAGGCATAGCCAGCTTTCAAAAGATACCATGATATGAGACTATCATCGAATAGCGTGTACGAATGGATAATAATAATATGTCATTGTGTTCATTGGTCTCTGGCATGAACAACATTCCTATCAACAATGTAAAGTTGCAAGTTCATACCATTCACAGGTGAGCAATGTCCGCTGTTCTCGCAGCGACAAACGGAGCGGCAACCTTTGCCATACGTAAGCAGGGGACACTGCCGCGAACATGTTTCTCCACTCCAGCCCGCTGCGCACTCACAAGTACCCGTCCAGGGGTCACACCTGCGAACAACATGATATTTTAATATAGTAAATCTGTGAGTATGAGCGAGGAGCAGCGATGGCCGAGTGGTAAAAAAACCACGGTCTTCGACGCGACCGATACGGAGTTCAAATCCTCGGCGCGCACCTCTGACAAATTTGTAATGTGCGCATTTATCGCGGCTCCACGGTGATGGAAAATATCGTAATATTTAATTGATTACGATGTTCTCTATTATCGTATCGTTCTCGATCTCAAGAAATTCATAATTTCACGAAAGCATGACGTCTACCAATCCGCACTTGACTACCGTGGTGGACTATGGCTTAAATCCCACTCACTTGTGAGTGGAGACTTGTGTCCAGCAGTGGGGCCTCAGAAAAAGGTTCAAAAAATCTGTTAGCAGTGAGACCGAGAACACGGAAATAACGAGGTCAATCCTATGGCGCGCATCTCTGACAAAGACATCTATTAAGCGCGTATTTATCGGTACTCCACGGTGAGGGAAAACGTTGTGATATTATTTATGTAGTTCGTTAACCTTATCATTTCCTTCATGCCTGAGTTATATGGCTGAAAACCTTTTTTGCGTCCCATTGCTGGGCACGGGTCTTTCCCCATTATTGGGGAGGCCTGGAGCCTACTCTACTACGCTGCTCCAATGCGGGTTGGTGGAGAGAGAGTTATATAATTATGATTATTATAGTAAATATAATAATAAGCATAATTTTTCGGAGGTATGAATGCGTACTTGATATCATAATGGACTATATGTATCTCTCAATGCCGAGAGGACTCTGAGACGTAATAAAAGGTTTAAAAAAAAAAACATGTTTGTTCATTTAGTTCATTTGATCTAGTAGTACAATCTAACTCACTACTACTTCATATTCAGTTCAATTGCATTGCATAAATGTATTTATCGTGGACGGACAGATCTATTCTAATGATGATAAGTTATTAGCATCAGTAGTCAAGAATTACAATTATTAAACATATTAAATAATGAATACCGAAAATATTACATAGAAAACTGATTTTCCTTCATACTGTACACTGTGAACCTTAATATAATTTTAGGCGTAAGTAATAACAGTAGGTTGGCGTGCTGAAACCATACTTAGTCTTAATTCATATAAGATAAAGAATCTTTCACGTGCACTGTTTCAAATATTAAGGAGTCAGATTAGGCGCGAAACTAGCTTGAATTCTCACCGGGGTCACGCGAGCCGTGCCGTGCATCTCTCTCGCTCTTGCAGTACTGAGAAATATATCCGTACGTTTTACTCTCTTGTCACTGAGTTACTGAACTAAATTGAACTAAATGAACTGCTTTGGGCTAGGGTGAGTGAGTGATACATATGGACAAGACAGGTGAAGTACGTACAGTTCGGGTAACTTTGAACATTTTTTACATTATTTGTATTATTAAAACTGATTTATATTTATGACACCTTTATTTTATTGAATGAATAGTGTCCTTTTGAGTTGGTTTTTCTGTCTAACAAAATAAATTTGCGGAAGAAACAACAGAACTACCCATAATTTCCTCTAAAACTCGAATTCAAAGTTATCATGAGTTTTGGGTAACTTTGAATAATTTTTTTTAGAATGTAAAAAAACCTTAATATTTTAAGGTTTAGGTAAAACAAAAAGAAGGTATTATTAAATTTAAAAACCTTATCTATAAAAATGAGATCTAAACTGACGTAAAAAAGTAACAAATAGCTTGGTTTTGCCATATGAATCAAAGTGGACTAGTTTAAGATTCCAAATCAGAGCTCAAAAACTTCCAGCAACTTAACCACGGAAAAGGCGGGAATTTTCAGAATTATGGCATTGAAAGTTTATTTCTTTAATTTTCATTTGGTACAAAAATATTTTAGCAATCCATTTAACACAGTTATTTTATTGAAATATCAAAAGTTTCGATGTAATAAATTGTTAAATCTTTTTTCTAACTTTGTTCAAAGTTAAACGTCAATTCAAAGTTACCCGTAATGACTGTACTTCAATTGTGTCATTCATTCAGGAACTACCCAAGTCTATAGTTCAGACGATAGCGGTACTCACATGTCGGTGGTGGCGGGCGCGCACTCGCAGCGCCTGTCGCAGCGCGCGCCCCACAGGCCGGCGGGGCAGGCGCGGCGCTCGCAGCGCGCGCCGGCCCAGCCCGGGCGGCAGGTGCACGTGCCGTCGCGCGCGCTGCACGCGCCGCCGTGCAGGCAGCCGCACGCCTGCGCGCACTCCACGCCCCAACGGCCCGTTGGGCACTCGTCCAGGCACTGTCGACAGCCATACCCTTGTACGTTTCACTTAACAAAGCCTTCGGGCCTTTCTCCCGCGACGCTACCGTCAAGCGTCTCGCAACGCAAAATGAATTTAAGGTGGCCATATACGGTACGAGAAATCGTTACAAACAGACCGTACCGTTCGAACGGTACCGATTAATCAC
This sequence comes from Pyrgus malvae, assembly GCA_911387765.1. Classification (NCBI taxonomy): domain Eukaryota; kingdom Metazoa; phylum Arthropoda; class Insecta; order Lepidoptera; family Hesperiidae; genus Pyrgus; species Pyrgus malvae. The sequence goes on along the minus strand of OU426950.1, from coordinate 25,159,950 downwards.
TATAATTATGTAGATATAAAACTGCACAGTTTCGTCCGATTTTTTAAGACTGTGCAGTCGAACGGAACGGTACGAAAATTTCAATTGACTAATCGTAACTTGTATGCGCTAGTTCTGTTTTCGTGTTCAATTCTGTTTTGTCGTAAGTAAATCGCAGTACGGGTGAACGTGCGCACCCGACAAGGCATCTCGATCAAACTAATCGAGAATGGCTAGAACAATTTATTGACTTCAATTATGCAATATTAATAAAAATAATTAGGCCAAATTATTATCTGTAATTCCACTAACAAATTGGCACGAGAATGAACTCTTCTTTTCATTAGTCAATTTGCACCAAATGCTACGATTTTTCCGCTTCACTTTTTTGCCATATTAATTCAATAACTGCTTAAACTGACTGCTAAAGTTATCACTGACACCATGTGCGTCGGCACCGTTTATTGTACTGTCTGACCGTAACGATTTCTCGTAACGTATATAACTTCTATGCAATGTACAATAAACTGAACCATTCGAACTATACAATTTGATAGTAACGATGTCCCGTAGCGTAAATGGCCACTATTACACACGCCATATACTAAAGTCCTTATCCCACGATGACATCGATGCAAAAACAATGCAACCATCGTAGTCGGACATGTAGCATGTGAATTTTTGTGAAATTTTGTGAGAGGAAAAACCTCAAAACATTAAAGATTCAAATACTGGAGACTATAGAAGAAATATCTACCAAACCGCATTGGAACAGCGTGGTGGAGTAAGCTCCAGGCCTCCCTAATAACGGGGAGAAGCTCGTGCCCAGCAGTGGAACGCAAAAAGAGTTGCAGCCATAGAAGAAATAAACTTTGCACTGGTGCAGACTCATGAGAATAACAGAATCAAGGTGATTTCAGTGCAGGCTTTTAGCATAGTAACAGAGCTTTTCCTAAATCCTATTTATTTATTTATTTATTTATGTGGCAGAATTGGCACACCAAATAACTGTCATTAAAAATAACAATTAACGAATATCATATCATATGGAAAGAAAAACGAAAAATAAAATGACGTGATTCGAAATACGAGTACAATATGCCTCAATATGGTGAACAAGCTTTACTTTCCATTATATCGGAAGCTTTGTCAACACTTTCTCATAACTGATTGAATTTAATTTTTATCTCCGAATTAGAGTTTAATATGGTTGTGGATGTACATACATTTGTATGGATGTATATGTACATTCAACAGGATGTATATATGTACATTCACGGTGCGGTGTATATATATATGTGATTAATGTGATGCTCTTATCAAACATGAGCTTATCGTAAATAAATAAATAACGCTTCACACTCATAGCCCCACAGTAGGGTAGATATACCGTGTGTCGAGGGTGCCATGGACACACACAGACAGAAATACCAGAATACAAACACCCAGACCAAGAACAGTAATTTTAAACTCATCATTCAAATTTCTGCTTCGCCGATAATCGAACCCGGGACCCTCCGATCGGCAGTCCGGCATGGTAACCATTACACCACGTGGGTCGTCGTATACCTTATTTTTTTAATTTAATTTAATGTTTTACAGACGCCAATGTAACCTCTCTCAACTATATTGTAATCACGATTTGGAAGCGCTTTACATTACAAATTAGTGTATTCAGGATAAAAAACCAAGACTTTACTTTCAATTATTTTTAAAACTGTAATTTCATTCTCTTGCGATAAAGTCAAGAAATACTTAAAAATAATAATCCTAGACTTAACTAAAAATTAAATAAAATAAACTTTCCATCAACTTGAATGGCACACTTTGCGTCTCACATGACTCATCACTTCTTAACCTTATTCTCCAATCTCAAATACTCATTACTACATAATTTACAGTAATGATGATAATAATATGAAGATCCACTTGAATTATTTATAAAACCCAGGACACTCGATGAAGTATGTATAATATAATGTTTCATCACTATCACAAATAAACTTACTGGTCATACTTAGAAAAGATAGCTACTAAAACATTTTAAATTAAGACAAAGACAAATTTGCAAAGTTATCATTAAATTTTCAGAGAATATAAAGACAGAATTTAAGCCCGCCAAAGTTCATTCCTTGAAAAGCAGCTTATGCAATATAGCCGTAATAACAATAACATTTGCAATATAGCCGTCATAACAATAACCGTCATATCAGCAAGATTCTTGAAATATGAACTCACTCAGTAAAATATCAGTAAACAAATAGTTGAGCAGCGATATGAGAGTGGTAATGGAATCGGTCTCTGAAGCGGGGTCCGGACTTCAGAACCCGGTCGCACCTTTGACTAAGAAATTATTTTGACTAAAACATTTTTCACCCATATTTGTGCAAATAAATAATTTCATTTCATTTCAAATTTGTCATATCATGTTAAATACGCACTTATGCTAAATCATACTAATCATACTAATATTATAAACACGAAAGTTTGTAAGTATAGATGTTTGTTACTCTTTCACGTTAAAACTACTGGATTGATTTTGGTGGAAAACGAATGGATTTTAATGAAACTTTACAATAAAGTTAAAATATAGCTTACACATCAGAGTAACACATAGGCCACAATTTATAAAGATATTGTGTAAATTGTCCAAAATATGACAATCAGTGTTAGGTAAGTAGGAAAAATACTACTATCTGCAAGATATTATGGCGTGCGCTGTTAAAACCGCTAGAGTTACACATATGTAATGTATGATGGAACTGTTTATTTTAAATAGTCCTACAAAAAAGCCCGCCACAGTATATATACTTATATCTATAACTCATGTGTAAGTCATTATAGCCAAAATAGTAAAAATAGATAATTTATTTCAAATGCACATTTGGTAGTAATAAATAGATTCTTATTTGAAAAAATATATACTTTTATCGCTTCTAGTATTATAAGTAGATAAAATATGTCTTTTACGCTACATCATACTACGGTGCGGTCCAGCGGCACGGCGCGGCGTCGCCGGCGGTGGCGAGGCTATATTATTATAACATCATGCTATGACTGAAAGTCCACGCGGAACAAGTCGCGGGCAGCCGCTAGTACAATATAAATACGCACTATTTATCACTGCTCAACAATGAAGGAGAGCAATGTAATATTTTATTTGTTAGTTAGTTATTTAGTTACTGGGAGGCGCGAGGTCCCAAATAGATTTTTGGCCTCCGATAATAGAAGCCTCTACCTCAGTCTATTCTGCGCAATCCTCTGCCAGTCATCCACACCTACTTCATGCAGATCCCTTTCCACCTGGTCCTTCAAATGTAATCTTGGATTACACAATTTACCATGACGGTTACAAAAAAATTCTTTATATCCATGTTGTCCACGAAATTGCACTTGATTAGTGTGGTGTACTAAGACCTGATTCCCTCTCAATGCCAAGAACTGTGAGTGAGTACCTGGCTACATCCCTTTTTGCGTCCCACTGCTGGGCACGGGTCTCTCCCCATTATTGGCCTGGAGCTTACTCCACCACGCTGCTCCAATGCGGGTTGGTGGAGACGCGGGTTAGTGGCCAACCCGCCGTCAGATGTTTTCAAACCGCCCATAAGGCCTCCGACAAGGTTTAACGACTGTTATCTATCGGCAACAACCGGGACCGACGGCTTAACGTGCCCTCCGAAGCACGGAAACGTGGATGAATTTTTATTGCCACTAGCGGTTACCCATTTCACACCCGACCGCGCCCTTATAGCTTAGTAGCATAGATCGCATGCGTTCTACGCTAACCGCAGCGCTTCAAGGTGAGTGAGTATCTAGCAGTGAGATATATCTCTCTTAATATTACAATGGCAATGGCAATTTATTATAGCTTTTTTTTTTGGTGGTAGATGTGAAAAAAGTGACACAGTTTCTCTCTGTACATATTGTTTTAAATTCATTTATTGGTAATAATAGTCAGTTTTTTTGTTAAAAATATAGTGTTTACTTACAGTTGTACACATTGCATATAAAGTTTTCCAGTATATGTATTAAATAAAAGTTCTGCTGTGCTCTGTCCCACCGGATAACCTCCAAACCACTGTCACAACTTACAAAGCTTCACTTCACTATAATAAATCACTTCTGTTATGGCTAACTACAACACTGTGGTTGAAACTCAACTTGCCATTGAATCCATGCTATCCAAGAAGATCACAGAGTTTGAGAACCAATTAAAAGCAGCTGCCCCACAAAGTAACACCACTGTGTCCAAACTGCAAGAGGAATTCCAAGTTTTTAAGTCGCAAGTTGGTACTATTCTTCAACTGCTTCGTCAACAAGCTTCGGAGTGCTTCAAAGCCTTGGATGTCATAGAGATGAGGCACCGGAGAAAATATCTTTTGTTTATCGGTATTCCTGAGACTGTTAAAGATAATCTTAACGATTACATTGTCAAACTATTCCATGACAGGTTTGGATTGCAAGTTTCTATTGGTAATCAAATTAAGGCCTGTCACCGTCTGGGCAAGCTGTGTGAAGGCAAGAGCAGACCTGTTTTGGTGCGCTTCGCGGAACAGTCGTTTAGAGCCGATGTTTGGAAGAAAAAGGCCAATCTTAAAGGCACCTCCATTGCAGTAAGCGAGTTCCTGACTCAGAATCGACAGGCGCTCTATTCTATGGCCCGCAAGCGTCTGGGTATTCGTAACTGCTGGACCATGGACGGCAACATTACAATAAAGCTTAGCGATGGTTCACGGCACCGCATCCACTCTCAGGAAGAGTTTTTGAATCTCGTCAATGGCCTGGACCAGCCTCAAGATTCCGAAACGTCGAGAGATTCAACGCCGTCACCAGCTCCAGCACCGCCGTCACCAGCTCCAGCACCGCCGTCACCAGCTCCAGCACCGCCGTCAGAGCCAGAAAACCAAAACAAAAGCAAACGGGCGGCCAGGCTCAAGAAATAACTTGGTTGTAATTCGTGAGTCTTTCTGTGCAGTTAGTATTTATTGTCATTTATCATTCGCAGTAGTTTTCACCGGTTGGGTGTAATACATTGATGATCCATTACTTGTACTCATCTCATTGTAACTTGTTGTTATGTTTGTGTTTCATTATTGTATCACTTTATTCTACCTGCTTTTTTCTCAATTATTATGTTATGTTTACGCTTTACTTAGTCAATTGACATTACCAACTCAATTTTCTTAATGACATCTCAACTGTCAATGTCTGTAAGCCATCTGCCACTTTGTTTTATCTATGGTATTTTTAGCTATGGTTAATGGCAAAGGCTTTCACATGTCAACGGCCAAGTTGAATGTAATCATATCTCATGTATATAAGTAGTTAATTGCCTACTAATTTAAGCTTACTAATTTTAGCATTTTAGTTTGATTTTGAATGAAATTTTGTAGTTAAAGCTTAATTTATTGCATGCCCTTTTTTCTCTATTTTGCTTGTATCTCAAAAGTATTTTCTACCATAGTGAACCGGTGGGACGGGCGTAGCTGAACTGTTTCCTTAATTTTTTTATCTTTATTTTATTTTATATTTATTTATTATTGTCGTATATTTTATTTTATTTTTATTTTTATTTTATTTTAATTATATTATAATTTAGTATACCTTATAACGCGATACGAATGTCCGACGACGAATCATTTCATTCCGCCATTGACTATAGCTCTTCAACATCTTCCCGAGAAGATTCCTTTCATGAGCCTGAAACTTTAGGCAACCTTTTAAATTTAGTGCTTGATAATTCCCCTGATACTTTTAACGTCTGTCATCTCAACGCTCAAAGCATACCCGCGCATCATGTCGAGCTATTAGATACTTTCACATGTACTTCTACTCACGCTATTCTTGTATCTGAAAGCTGGCTTAAGCCCTCTTTGCATACCCATTGCTACAGTTTGCCCGGGTTTGTTCTTATACGCAATGATCGCACGGAAAAGGGCGGCGGGGGTGTGGCAATTTACTTAAGGCACGATTTCTCTTACTCTGTAGTTGCATCCTCTCCATCTCCGTACTGTGCTAATGCTGAATTTATTTTCATTGAGATACAGGTGAAGCGCTCCAAAGTCGTTATTGGCGTTATTTACTGTCCCCCTTCCGTTAACTACTTCTGCAGTCTTGAATCGACCTTAGAATCACTGTGCTCAGTTTACTCACATCTCATTATCATGGGTGACTTCAATACTGACCTCCTCAAAACTTCGCCTCAAGCCTCTAAGCTTCTCGAAATTATTTCCTCTGTCAATCTTACTATCCTCCCTTCTGATCCCACTCATCATAATCTTGTCTCTCCTGACTCCTGGCTTGATCTAACCATCACTTCCACTCCCTCCCTCGTTCACAAGCATGGTCAGTTGTCAGCCTCCGGTTTTTCGCACCATGACTTAATTTATGCGACTTTTAAACTAAAAACACCAAAAGTAAAGCCTGAAATTGTTTGGATGCGCAATCTCTCCAGGGTAGATCCAGCGGCTTTGAAAAAGGATGCTGCATCAATTGATTTCTCCCCGGTTTATGCTGCGACCTCAGTTGATGACAAAGTCTCTTACTTCAACTCTAAATTGCTTCAACTGTTCGATCGGCATGCTCCGCTAAGGGAGGTTAAATTAAAAAGATCACCTGCTCCTTGGTTTACTAGAGGTGTACGCATGGCGATGACGCGGCGTGATAGAGCGTTCAGAAAGTTTAAACGCGACCGGTGTGATGAGAACTGGTGTACCTACAAGACTTTACGGAATCGTTGCAATCAGATGGTAAGGGCGGCCAAGAGAAAATTTTTCTTTGACAACATTTCGAACTCTTCGCCGGCCGATATATGGAAATTTCTTAACTCCCTTGGCATTGGTAAGGTTTCTGTGCAGACAGAAAAGTTGCCATTCTCCCTTAACGACTTTAACAAACACTTTTGTTGTACTCCTTCCCTTATTCCTGCTGTAAAGTCCCAAACTCTTTCTGAAATCGCTTCCATGGCCAATTCACAACTGACTTCTTTTTCGTTTTCTTCTGTATCTTTAGATGAAATTCTTTCTACTCTGTCCGCCATCAAGTCAAAAGCAGTGGGCTGCGATGATGTTAGCCGCAGTATGATTTTTCTTGTTCTTGATGTAATTCTCCCTGTTATTAATCACATTATCAATTTTTCTCTTTTAACTGGAGTGTTTCCTAGTCTCTGGCGCAATGCTTTTGTTATCCCACTTCCTAAAATAGCGAACCCTAGTCAATTAAACAATTTTAGACCGATCTCTATCTTACCCTTTCTCTCGAAATTGCTTGAAGCCGTTGTGCACAAGCAAGTCTCTTCTTTTATATACAAAAACAACTGTTTATCTCGATTTCAATCTGGCTTTCGTATTGGACACAGCACGACCACTGCTCTTCTCAAGGTGACAGAGGACATACGTGTAGGCATGGAGAATAGATTGATCACCGTCCTTGTACTTGTGGACTTCACCAACGCCTTTAACATGGTTGATCATGACATTCTTCTTGCCTTACTGCTTCACCACAACTTCTCTTCTAACTCTTTAAATTGGTTCAACTCCTACCTTCGCGATCGTCAACGTCAATCGGTACGATTCTGTCGGACAACCTCCGACTGGAACGCCCTTCTGTCTGGTGTACCGCAGGGTGGAATCCTATCTCCGCTCTTGTTTTCAATATTTATTAATTCTCTTTCTTCTTCCCTTGACTGCTCTTACCATCTTTATGCTGATGATTTGCAGATATATTTTCAAACTGATGTTGATTATCTAAATAACGCCATCAAGAAAATTAACTCCGACTTGGTTTAAATTTCTGCCTGGTCTCGTAAATTTGGCATATCTGTTAATCCCAGCAAATGCCAAGCAATTATAATTGGGAGTGACCGTCAATTGGCTAAGATAGACACTACTACCATCACTCCTGTCGTGTACAACAACACGCCTATACCTTTCTCGTCCAAAGTAAAAAACTTAGGGATTCATTTGGACTGCACCTTAAGCTGGTCTGCTCAAATACGTGAAGTCAGCAGATCCGTCACTGCCAAACTTTGTGCACTTAATAGACTCAGGAACTTTCTACCCATCAAAACTAAAGTCACATTGGTGCAAGCTCTCATTTTCCCCATAATCGATTATGGTGATGTGTGTCTTACTGACCTCAATGAAGATCTCCTCAATAAGCTGGATCGTCTGATTAATAATTGTATCCGTTTTGTATTCTGCCTTCGAAAATTTGACCATGTGTCTTCGTTTCGTTCCCAGCTTAAATGGCTTCCTATTAGAAAACGAAGGCAACTTAGGATACTTTCCACTCTCTTTACTATTTTGTATGACGATTTCTCTCCCGCTTATCTGAAGCAGTTGTTTCAATTTCTACGTGACACACATGAACGGCAGCTACGTTCTTCCGAGACATTGGCTCTCTCCATCCCTCTTCACCATTCGGGTTTCCTGTCTAATTCGTTTGCCGTTCAAGCCGCACGACTCTGGAATGCGCTCCCTGAAAACCTCCGTAAACCCTCAAGTAAATTTACTTTCAAGAAGAATCTTCTCTCATTTCTTCATGAAAAGTCTGCTTAGTGTTTCTAGTCAGTATCTATATCACGGACATTTTGTTACACTGTAGATAGGTTTTTTTTTAATTGATATTTACTTTATGTGTATGTATTTATTTATATATGTATATATAGTTATTATATATATGTATATATATGTATATATTATATTTATATATAATTATATATATATTTATGTATGTATATATGTAGTATGAGATGTTGTTTTTTTTTCTTCATATTTGTGATTGTATGTTTCACTTTTCTTCATTAGGTACCACCATTCGTTGTCTCTCAAACTACCCCAGGTTGACTGGTAGAGAATGCTTATAGCATTAAGTCCGCCTTGTACATAATTTGTATTATGGTACATGAAGTTTAAATAAATAAATAAATAAATAAATGGCTGGAAAAAAAGACTAAATTAACGTAGCAAAAGCTATACCTTATCTCCGGTGAAGCCAGGTTCGCATTGGCACTGTCCAGTGACGTGATGACATCCTGCTCCATTGGCACATTCACAAGTTCTCTCGCACTTCTCTCCCCAACGACCAGAAGGGCACCTAAAAAAATATTTTCCTTATAAATAATATGTTTTTATAGCATTGCTCAATATAAATTTAATCTGCAATAAAAAAACTTCAGCAAATCTTACTTTTTATTGGGTGACTTTGGTTTGTCCTTTATTCTTACATCAACAGCCAGTCGTAATTATCTTTTTTGTCATAGAAATAGTAAATGGGTTCCAAACGTTCTTATGCATTTTTATCTCGATAAAAATATCTGAACGTTGTAAATATACATTTGCAGCAGCAAAAGTGTGAGTTTTGGCAGACATTCAGGACTGACTCAGATAAAATACCAATAAAGTGAGGCCGATTTTGTAAAAATTTGCATGGGCGGTAGTTGCGACCATAGCAGCATAGTTCAAATCACCTTAGTATTTATAATATTATTCATTACACCCTTTCACAACATAATACGGAATTTTCTCTTGACAACGGCATGGTAGGTGCAAGGTGCAGTTTCGTTTTAGGCAAGTGCTTGTGAAGTGTACACGGCGAGGTGCAGTTTGCAGAATGCTATATTTACTTTATGTTGGCTATGATATTACAGAGATAAAAAATATTATTTTGTCTTAAGATGTAAATGTAGTAAAGTAAATAAGAATTGACAATTAATAAAAATAAAATTTCTATTGTTTTGAACAATTGAATCAAAATTATTGACGTTAGGATTACAAATTACACAATTTAGACATGACATAACTATAACATTGAAACTGTGAGATTAATTTCCCAAATGTTTAAATTAGATTACTTAAGTTATGATATTTTAAATTGTATATTCACTTGTTTACAATATATCAAATATTGTATTTTGCCGTGCCCTACCTGGGTCGTGTGAACACTGGTTAATCCACTTCAACTTGTAAGATCTATTGTAAACGAACACAATTTTGGCAATAAATAAATAAAAAAACAATTAAATAAAAGTAAAGAGTTCATACTTGTTAGCGCAGACCTCTCCGGTCCAGCCAGGCGCGCAGGCGCAGTCCAGCAGCGCGCCGCACGTGCCGCCGTGCTGGCAGCGGCAACCCTGCGGACACGGCGCGTCCGACGGACATTTCTCTTCGCACCTGAAACATCCATTATTATCGTCGAAAAAAATATTGCAAACCGGCCATGACTGGCGTAGCGACGGATTTACACATTTATATACCTTCCATTTTTACTAATGGTCTGATAGATTGTGCTATTTGTTAAATTTGTTTTGTGTAGGTTAACTTTGGTGGTTCGCTCGGGGAAGCACCACCGCTGCACTCACTTCTGCCTTGATTCAATTTTATTGTGTTCCAGTGGAAAGGTGCAGTTGCCGGCCAGACTTACGTGAGGCGAACATCAGCCACCGGAGTAGCAGCACAACTGCATACGACCCTAAGGTCGTATCTTACATACTTTGTCTCAAACATCAATCTTTGCCTGTTCCTGCTGCGAGTCCTACATCCGGCACCATTTAATCTTAATCCAATTTTAAAAAGTGAATTTTGAAAGCTAAATTTATTTTAATTAATTTTTAATATATTTTTCTTGTCTAAACAAGACCTACCTATGCTTGCTTAAGGTTGTGTGTGATGTCCATAGACAACACTGACCACTTAACACCACTAGGCCTGCACGCTCGTCTGTTACTCCATATAAATAAAAGTAGAAACGTTAGTTCTAGGCACTTCTAGATCAATGGGAAGTAGGTTTTAAATAGCTTCTGAAAGCATACACTCAAATCTTTGAAGGGTTTAGGGTTAAGAGATCCATTTTTAATTTTAAGTTACGAGCACTAAAAGAAAAGACTAATTTAATTTTCTCTCATAAAAATCTCTTAAAGTAATTGTATTTAACTCTTAAGTAATTGATAGGAAAAAAAGCCGGCGGAAAAAAAACCTCCCAAAAAAAAGTAACCCAAAAATACACATTTTCCAATAAATACGTTTTATGTTCATTTTTAAACTCATTGCCCGCTTTTATTTTGAGGAATTCCGGTAGGTTATTGTATATTTTTGGTCCCATGCAATGGACACTGTGTTATGATATTGTCTTGTATTAGAAGCTATTGAATAAAGTTTATTGTTATGTCTTTTCGATTTCGAATTCGAATTTCTTTTCGAAGGGTTTCATATTTAACTTATATCTATTTTCTTTTGATTATAATAAAGCTCGGGCTATATCAGCAACCCAGGGTACTTCAACCTATGTAGATTGTTTGTACCCGCACGCATACAGTAAGGATAACGGTAATGCGCTAAACCACATTCACTGTTTAGTACAGCGCACGAGCCGTAGATATTTTAAGAGCATCACAATGCCTGTATTGTTATATACTAAAGCGTGCTATGATGCACTGAGTACTCAACTACTTGATGAATGAAATCAATTTGCAAAATATGAGTAACGCACTTTATCAATAAATAATATAATAATAAAGAATAGAGCGTTTATTTATTATGTATGCCGTGCTCACCTATAATTGTGGAGACCATGATCTATAATTTATTATTGTATTTACCATATGAAATGTTATTGTGTTTACTGAGTTGGTGAGTCTAAAATAAATAAATAAAGAATACCAACCTATATACATACACAGAATCTATTACCGTTGAAATCAAATTCTAGAAATGAAAATGAAATTTGGCATGGACTATCTCCATGCCAAATTTATAAATAGAAATCGCGACAGGAAAGGATTTCGCGACAAGATTGGATTACAAAGCAAATTGTGGAATTATTTTTATTAGTACGGTCCTCTATTTTGCAAGCTCAACCTGCCAACCAACGCATATTCATATAAGGAGACTATTAAATAATGTTGTGTTAAGTAATTTGAACCATCTGTTATTGTTATGATAAAGATGTAATATGTGCTTCACTTTGCTTTAATCATATCATAACATGGCATGTTAACATAATAGATTCGTAAGCATTCCTTTATATTGACGTGAATTTTATTGGTCAGCTGTTTGCTGGGAATAACCGAAGGCTCTCTAAATAAATAAGTATCTGTATGTATTTCATTGGTGATTTTTTTGTTGAACGCTGTGTGTGTGTGTGTGTAGAATTTTCTGTATTGCGCGAACAATAAACGATTTTCTTTATGTGACTAAAAATGTGCAGATTTCATTACGATAACCGCCTACGCTATATACGATCCATGATGAATCCCATGGACATTTACTATATCTAACCTCAAGCGCGCCTGGGCCGTATGCAATTGCTCTGCTTCCCCGAAAATTGATGGTTCATGTAAGCTGGCAAACGCACCGCGCAGAAATGAGTGCTGCGGTCAGTGCGGTGACACTTCCGAATGACCTAACTTTCCCTACGACTTTTACTCAACGAACCTTAAAGCTAGTGGCTTCATTTTGATCCCTTCGGCTCATACAGCGATCCTTTGAATGTCGGCACGCAGTCACTGGAATGGCGACGCGACAAATTGACGTAAGCTAACGAAATGTCACGTGATCTCGAAATGTCAATCCTATACATTTTTCATTCTATTCTACAAGCGTTTAGTCGAATGAAACTTATCCAGCCCACCTGTGTGTCGGTGGCTCAGGCGTCGCCGTTCCAGCTCGCCGCGCCATTTATCAGCCCACTATGAACCAAGTTTATCATTTTTGTCAGCAGCAATCATCGTTTTTATTATTAGCAACTTTATCATTTTTGATCTCATACTCACAGTGGTCCCTTGAAACCGGGCACGCAGTCACAGGCACCCGTGGCGGGATGGCAGGTGGCGTTGTTCGCACACTGGCAGGTCTCTGCGCAGGCGTCGCCGAAGGTGGGCGGCGCGCAGGCCTTCTCGCAGGCGTCCCCCCGCCAGCCCGGCGCGCAGGCGCAGTGGCCGGTGAGCGGCTCGCACGTCCCGCCGTTCAGGCAGCGGCACTCGTGCTCGCACGCGCGCCCCCACTTGCCGTCCGGGCACGCTGGAATGTGTCACATGTGTCACATTATGTCACATATGGTGGCGAGCGAGGAGCGAGGAATTCGCGTGCCCCAAATATTAATTTGTTTCATATGTATGTTTAGAACGCCGGTGACCGCGCGTATGGTGGCGGACACGGAGCGAGGAATTCACGCCCCAACTGTTTATTTATTTGAAATAATTGTAACGGCCGGTGAGCGAATTACAATAGCCAATTACAACAGAGCTGGTTTAACAATTTCCTTAAAAATCAAGCGTCACTAATGACGTGCTTGGTTACATTCTGATCAAAGAAGACAATTTTGATAGTTTATTGTTTAGTTGTTATTTCGTAGCTTACAAAATCGGTAGCTTACAAAATTTCCAATACTTTTTTCTTGTACACAGGCTGTAGATTTTTTAAGTTTGAAAAGTTTTAATGAAGAAATGACTTTCTTGCTTGAATTCCGACTTCGATTTTCTGAACATTAAGTGAATATTTTATCTTACATTTTGTGAAAATTTAAACAAAACAGGAAACGGTAGTTACAACGGGGGAAGAAAATGTAACTTCTTCTCCCGTTGTAACTACCGAAACAAATGAAACTGCTTTTCACTTCGCGCCATGCGTGTTATTATAATTGACGTCTCTATTAAGGCAAGAGTAGATTCCTCGCTCCGTGTTGCCAACGGTAATTCTTCGTCTGTGCGATGACTAATGGGACGATTATTTTATTTAAATATTGGCTAATTTTAACAGCAACTCATACTTGAGACCGGTTGCGACAACTTTCAATTCTAGTTAGCCTAGATAAATTGAGACCTTCCCAAATTTATTTTAAACTACAAACAGATGTCATTAAACGTAGCCGCGGATCTTTATGCGTACAAATAAACCTTGTACGGAATATTATACCTATACGGTCAATGACATGGGATACGAATAGAATATACAAGTATGAAAAGTCAATACAGAACTGGTGCAAATAACCGCACCATTATACAGCATGACCCACTTAGCTCATCAAAGTGCAGACGAGCCATGCGGGCAACGATCGCGTCAAGTGCGAAATTAACGTATTAGGTGTTGTCCCTCGGATCCACTTACATATGTCACAGGCGGGGCCGCCGTATCCGTGCACGCACAGGCAAGTGTTGGGCGCCACACACTTCCCGTGCACACAGTTCTCCACGCACACAGGCACGCACTGCTTCCCAGAAGCGTCCGGCGCGTAGCCCGGACAGCATTCAGCCACCGGTCTCTGCTTAATCCTGGTATGCGTCTTGAAAACCGGCCTAAACTTTATCTTGTACTTCGAACACCGTGGCGGCACATTGAAGCACCAGGCGTATTCTTTCACTTGATATGGCTCCTGCTCCGACACGCGGACTGTTGTTGTATACCTAAAAAAAATGTATGAATTGAAATATTTGACAAATACGACGTTTGAATAAGGCTGTCTCTCTGCGAACCAACGGAACTTATAAGGAATTATATTTCTCGTATAACTTTCGGCATATCGCAAGTTTATTGTACATAGACTAGTATATTAAAGACCATGCATGCGTCAAAAAAAGGAAAACATATACAAGTTGGTAAAAAAATATTTGTTCAAAAAGTAAAAGGCGAGATCGTTTGTCTGGAAATAGACCTGGAATAGACATTTAAAAAAATCCAATAACACGATTTTACAAGTAGGTATTCCTTTAGTATGAGATGTTTTATGCATCATTTGCAAGTTCACAACTGCACTAATTTCAAAGGTCGCCAACAATAAACAATTATACATATATCACGAACCGAGTGAAGATAATACAGCGGTTTGCAGAATAAAAGCAAGCGTTTACATAGAACAATCAGTCACCCCTGCATTGAAATATCCAACAATAAACAAAGCGTTTACTGAATAACAAAGCACAATGGCTTTGTCATTTTTTCATTAAGACAAAATATTACAGCTGACCTCTCTAAGAGGAAATGGATTATAACACGTACCGAAGATACTTATTTTTTTCTTGATTTGGAATCAACCCTTTTCACAAGCTTTATATTAAACAAGCAATGTATGTTTGTCCGGGTAGAACTATCAACTCAATTTTGAAGCAGCTCAATTTTGAAGAAGCTTTTCAACTCATTCAAGCTCAAATTTTGTACACGTTTAGTTTGGATGACAATACAATAATATATATCTACTCAGCATTGTTGTAAATTCAAAATGGCGTATGAAATGTTTTTTGTATAAGCCATCCATTATTTATTATGGCAAAAGGAGTTCAAGCCACCCTCCAACCAGGTGGACTGATGATCTAAAGAAGACAGCGGGAAGATGCTGGATGATTCAGAAGGCGCAGGACCGGGAGGAGTGGCGAACATTAGGGGAGGCCTATTTTCAGCAGTGGACTATAAAAGGCTGATGATGGAAGATCAATAATGGGTACCTATCAAATAAAAGGTCATACTTGTACCATACATCCTGAAATAATTTAAATCCAAGATGGAAAATACTATGGTTATATTTTTATTCAACACACCTGATATGAGTATCAAATAAAAGGGCTTCATTTGTAGATTACAAAAGCTTGTTAACTATAAATAATATTTTTAAGCTTACTTAATAAGTAAGCATATAAAGGCCTCCTGTAAGGTATAAATGTTGCTATCTATCTCAATAAAATCACACATCAACCGGCTAAGCGTGCCCTCCGATTTTACTACAATCTTCAAATCCTAATAAAGCCCACCAGTAGATCAGCTGAGTATATTATTAAAATCTAAACCTTAGCCCTATATGGCTTATGTCCTGTACCGGATTAGTTAGTAATAATAATATGTAGGTCAAGTTTTACCTGTATCTAGATCTACTATGGATAAAATATAATAAAAAATAAGAACTTTTTAGATAGGTACATTTATACCCAAAAAAGATGTTACATAACAGTAATATAAAATTTAAAGACCTTGAGTAAGAAAATGTATAACTAGTAGATAGAGTCCTGAACTGACAACAATAAATTAGATTAATTGAATGCCAGTGCTGTGGTTCCTGTCCCTACTCATGTGAATAGAATGGAAGCTAGATATATTTGAATAATTTTGTTTTAAAAATTAATTTTATTATCCAATGATTAATTATTATTAAAAAGCAATCCTGAATTAATAACATCCCACCAAAATCATCAAAATGCTTTATTGTAATGGTTTGTGTAAAATTACTGTGAAGAGTGGAATCACCTGCAACAGGCATTTGCAAATGCTTACTACTTTGGCTCTAAGCTCAGGTAAACAATGTGTACATTGTTTTAGATTAAATAAATATTTATGAATTTTTATTTTACGTATGTTAATAAAATGTTACCAAAATGAGACTTTGTTATTTTTTTTAATTATTAAAAAAAATTAAAGATGCGGGCAGCACATCTCGACTCATCTATGTGCCGAAATTCAAATCAATCTGAGGTATAGGCTATCTGGAACTACACCCAAGAATGAATAAAACCGGACTTTTGCATGTTCTCTGTACAAATAAATAAAATTCAAGTCTGTTTGTAATATTAAAATAACCGCTTTTTACTACATCCATATGATGAATGTATATACAGTACATATAACAAAATAACATTTTTTTACAATTTTTGTCTGTCTGTCTGTCTGTTTGTTTGTTACGGCTAATCTCTGAAACGGCTGGACCGATTTTGACGGGACATGCAGGTAGCTTACTTACTGGCAGCTGATGTAATGAGGAGAAACTTAGGCTACTTTTAAATTACAAAATTCTTACAAATAATAACTACGCGGACAAAGTCGCGGGCGGCCGCTAGTTTAAAATAAAATATATGAGTTGACTAAGGAACCTCAGTTTTTTCGTCGAAAACACATCTGACATCTAGCTGCCTCGGACATTATGTAGTATAGTCGCTCATGTCCTACTCTATCCCAGCCACGGCGTTATTTGCAATTTCCAACAGCAGCAGAATCGTTTGTATGCTTTATTATGACTTTGCCATCGAATTTATTTTGCATTTGTTTATCAGTTCAATTGTAGCACTTATTGAATGTATGATAGTATATCTGAAATGTTACATTCAAGAGGCCTATTTCACATAATTTTGACCAAAATAGGAAAAATATGATTGTTTGCCGCTGTAAGCAATCTAAGATCTAATTGTTTTGTACTTCTTAAGTGTGTATTCTATGATACACCCAATTCTTAATTTTTTATCCTACGACAAAAACACTTTATTAATGTAGCCTTTTGAACGCCGTGATAATAACATACTCTCGTAAAAAATTCAACGAAAGCAAAATTATTGATTTTGCAATACAAAAACATCTAAATAATTAGGTACTTATATTATTTTGTTAAGTGTATTTTGTATTAGCACTATTAGTGAAATAATGAAATTATTAGCAGTGAAGAAGGTTTAATTTTTGCATGACATGGACATAGATACTTACGGTTCTTGACGTATACAGACATTGGGTCCCTCCAGTTGCGCTCCGGTCCAAGGGACCAAGGCCACCAGAGCCAGCACGACGGCCTGCCCCCACATCGCAGTTTCCGTTCACGCAGCTCTACCGCGAGTCTCCATAACAAATCGATTGTTTTCACCACTTTACGTCACAATGCACATTGAAACGCACCACGCACTGTTTTTCATTGAGGCAGATTTAAATTTGCTGAACGTTGCCGTTGCCTGAAACAATCAATTAGAAATTCGTTATACGTTTCGCAATATGTTTTTAATATAATATTATATAGTGGTGGTTTACAATAAACAGCAACAGTTGTTTTGTATTATAAATAAGACTGTAACCTTTGCTCAAAGTCTGTAGATAAGCTACCCATGCATAGGTCCTGAAAAAACACTTAAACAATTATGACAATGTTTAAATACAACCATCATTTTAGATTATACGGATAATTGTTAATATTGTTATGCAATATGTTCGAGGAAGTTTAATATATACAAATTACGGTCAGAGTGTCTACTTCTATGAAGCAGTCCACGGTTATGTCACACATGAAAACTATTCCGTTAAGATCCTAATAAGATTTTGAAAATATTTTAACGTTATTTTACAAAAAAAAAATCACATAATATATACTGAAATTGTTACCTTACCCAGTTATACGTTATTATTCTATACACAATTATTTTTTTCTGATACGATAGGTAAAATTAACAATACGAAAAACCGACGACAATTACTTGGCTATAAATGGCCTACGTCACGGTAGGTGACTCAAATATCCGGATAAAAGATTCAGTCGAGTATTGTTAATTTGCTCCTAAGAATTAAAGAGTTCCGTTATTACCGATCCCATAATCAGAACCTATCTACCCTCTTATCAAACTACCCTTGAAGTGTATTCTTTCCAATAAAAAAAAGAATCATCGAAATCAATTGGCGTAACATTGAGTTATTCGTCCATTTGTCGCGCAGCTACTTACTGCGAATTTAAGACTTATATGGTTTTCTCATGTATGCCAGTGTCAGAATTGAACCACACGGGAAACATCAGCTTTCAAATAAAAAAAATATCATGAAAATCTGTTCACCAAGTCGAAAGTTCTGAGTTAACAAACATAAAACAAAATACAGTCAAATTAATAACCTCCTCCTTTTTTATTGAAGCCGGTTAAAAATCATAAAACTGTGCTAAATGCTACGTACCGTAAGTTGTATCTCAGCCAGCAAAATCAAACAAACGGCACGCAGTTCAAAATACAGCACACGTATATTTTTATGCACTAATTGCTATGCGACATTGACCCTAAGACTTAGGACAATAAGAACAACGTCACTTAACAATCAGTGCAATTCAAAATGCGTCTGCTATACTTTCGTTGACCTACTCTACTGGCAGTGGCACGGCTCCGTAGTACATTTCGAGAAATCGGAAATATACTCGGCTTCTATACTAATAATATTTCGTGCAACAGCACTCACTACTTATTAATACTGTTTCGCCACAAACCTACTTACTAAAAATGTACATAGCGGGTATTTAAACAAAATATGGATTTAATGAAAAAAAATTTTTTCATATCACATGCATTAAAAACAGCGAGTTTTGATCTCTATTTTGCCAGTCGAAATAAGACAATTTCAAACCAATGCGAATGTGTCAGTCAGAAACAACGTTGTTTCTGCCCTAGGGGAGAAACAACGTTGTTTCTACCCGGCACCTTCATTTATTTATTATTTACGTCTTTATTTCTTTTTTTAAATATGGCTATCTGCGTTTTCGCAATTCCGCCAACTTCACGTAGTAGAGAGAGTACACGATGGAGACGATTGTACGGTAGTTGATTCAATGGACTCCGTAGAGAGATCTGTAGGGAAAAAGCTTGACATCACAATACGATCACAACATCTAATAAAAGTATAATAAAATAATTTAATATTACAGTTTTATATTGTTTACCGATATAAAATGCAGTAATGTTAGAAAAAGTTTATGGTCGGTAGTATACATAGACAATAAAAACACCACATTGACAGGACGGGGAATGTAAGATGGAAGGATGTCAAGAAGGGAGATAGATAAATTTGAGCATAAAAAAAATATATGTTCCAGGTTCCAGTTCCTTCGTCTATTCCACACTCGCACAATGAGTTATCCCGTACCCTAATTTTTGCAAGGAAAACTGGCGTAATACAATGACCGAGCCTTACTCTACACAGAGTGGACGTAACAGACCTGGAGAAGGATCGATATTTGAAGAACCAAGGTCTCAGAGGAATTTGAGGCTGGATTTCACCAAATGTTTTTCCTTTAATCAGTTTAGACGAAGCTCAAAGGTCGTTCCAAAGAATTCGAGACCGGACTTGAGCAACGTTACACAAATCTTGATAGTAAATGTAGGGATGGTTCTCTGTACTAATACGCACCGCTGCTTTAGCCGCCCAATCTACTGCTTCGTTACCAATTATACCACTGTGACTTGGAATCCAAGCCAGAGCAACCTGTAAGTTTTTTTCTTTACATTGCCACAACACTTCTTTGATTTTCAAAATTAAGGGGAACCTGGATCTGGATCTGAAAGGATTTGATTGGATAGGATCCAGACAGTTTGGGAGTCTGAAAAAATTATGGACCTAGTTAAATTATGGGAATAAATGTATAGGATAGCTTCTAATAAAGCTATAGATTCTCCCGTGAAGTACGCTCTACGGCTACGGCTTTGTATTATATAAATCATATGTAATGATGATTGTGTTGCCTGTTATGTTTACCCTGTGGAGCTCTTATTTCTCCTTCTATTAATACTAAGATTAAATTATTAATTTTAATTTACAAAGTACTTTGCGAATCTGTGTAGGTATCCTGCAATTCTAGTTCAAAACCCGACTATGAACTGGATGAGCAGGTCGTATCTAAAAATACCACGCATGGAAAATATGCGAAGTAATAAAATACCTATGATGCCGTTCAATCCACTGTCAGGCCAAGAATTGCAATTAAAACAATTATGTATGTTGTAATATAGCCTGCCTATTGCACGCTTATGCACATAGTATATTAAAGAATCCTATGTAAATTTTGCTTATTAATGAAAGAGAAAGTGTCTGAGCGTGCACTTATTAAACATATTAACCAAATAAATAAAAAATAAACAAAATAAGTTAACCTTGTAGCACCCCTCTTTTTGAGTCAGGGGCTTAAAAATACTTGGTACAAACCTGTAGAACAAAAATTGGTGGTACAAAAAAAAATTAAACACGAAGGCAGAGATTGAGAGAAGAATGTGCATTCTGCTAAAGTCTCAACTATTGTGGGTTTAATATATAAAGACACCATGATTTCAAGATTTGTTCATTGCTGCATAAGTGGTGCTCAAGTCGACCGCCTGGGTCACCACATTCTCTCGTGTAGACGCAGTGCTGGTCGTCAACCACGTCACGCTGCTTTGAATGATGTCATCCGGAGGGCCTTAGCCACCGTCAACGTACCGGCTCAATTAGAGCCGAACGGTATCGTACGTGACGATGGCAAGAGGCCCGATGGATTGACATTAATTCCTTGGAAGAATGGGAGGTGCCTTGTATGGGATGCCACATGTGGACACTATGGCCCCCTCCCATATAAATTTATCTTCCAGAGCAGCGGGTGTAGTGGCGAATGACGCTGAAATCCGAAAGCTGCAGAAGTATGTGGCTCTTAGTCGGAACTACATATTTCTGCCTTTTGGAGTTGAAACTATGGGACCATGGGGATCTAATGCTAAGATCTTTCTCAAGCATCTATCAAGGCGGTTAATTGAGTGTACTCATGATCAACGTGGTGGCTCTTACCTCGGGCAAAGAATAAGTCTAGCCATACAACAGGGTAATGTAGCCAGCGTTTTGGGTACACAGCCTGGGGACAGCAATTTGGATTTATATTTAGTTTTTTTTTTCTCTTTTAGTAAATAAATTTAGTTATACAATTTTTTATATTATTAGTTTTTAATGTTTTTGTATTTTAGGATAGTTTTGATTTGTTGTATAATTAATGTCAGTTATACCGAATAAAGATGATTGATTTTTTATAATTGTTATTAGAGTTTACTAAAGTTTATTACGAAAATGTAAATTAGAATAAATTAAAAATATAAATATGAAAATTGAAATAATAGAACATTGTTCAAAGTAATACACAGTATTACACAATTTAAACTACATAATAAAAAATATATGCATATATTTATACATATGTATATACTGTTTGGGTATTGTAGGCGACGCGATATTATTATTTTTTTTAATAGGAAAACCTCTACGGTAACGGTGTTATCTATTTTTGAAAAATAATACTTTTGGCATTATTTGGAATTGTCAAGGAAAAATTATTAGTGAAAATTTTCTAAGTTTCGATGAGTTCCCCGTATGGATGCGATCTTTTTGCCGAACTGGCACTGAACAGTAATAGGTATCTTGCTGCAATCAGGTCTTTCGGATGGCATATACATTTTGTAAAAATATGTATAGGTATATTATTTATTCCTTGTTCACAGTACATTAAAAAAATGTTTTTAAAAATGAATTGGTTTAAGATGATACACATTATTAAAAATGTGTAATAATGTGTTAGTTAACTACTACTCCCTGCCCGAAAATGTGTAGAACACATGGGCTACCTTAAAGGATGTTCATAACAATATGATGTGTCCTAGATTAGTCATACATAGATCTCCATTCAATTCTTGGAATAAAATTGATGCGTCATTTAATAAAGTAATTACTATTACTTATTATAAATTCACAATAATGGCTTGTTAATTAATACAAACTAATCTTTTTATCATATGATAGAGTAATTTTCAGATATCTCATACTCTTTATTAATTTGTACTACACTATGACTGTAAAATATGGTTCTGCTCATTATAAGAAATTACTTAATACTATGTACATATTACCCTCACACTGCCGTGCCTGGGACCTCCTAAGACTTTTTTATCAAGTGCATATTTATTTAAACTCATTTTTTTAACTTTACGTTTAAGTTTTTTTTTATTTCAGTCTTCGTTTTGATTCATTTATGATGCCTACCACATTTTCTCACCATCGACAAAGGTTGACTGGTAGAGAAAGCCATCAGGCATTAAGTCCGCCTTTTGTAAAAATACAATAAAGGGTAAATAAAGTATCATTTCTATACAAAGGCAATTTGGATTACAGTTATTCACTTCATTTTTTAAGTTATACCAAATTGCTTTTTTTAGTAAATTACCTAGGTAAATCACACATATTCAAGAGCGACATTGCAACATTACTCAATATAATATTCATTTATTTTCTTATATATCAAGCTTCACATTTTTCTTATCTTTACCAAGAATCGGTGTTCAGAGGAATTGATGTTGGGTTGGAGTGATTATGTGATGTTAGCCCACAGGATGCAAAAGCTTTTATCACCAAAACAAAACTATCTTATCTGTTGGCCTTCTACATATTCATACTATGTAATATGAATTTCATTCAAGTCACTGCACTGTCATTAACAATGCAGGTTTCATACTAGACTAGTAAAGTATGTAAACTAGAACTAAAGGCTGCAATCCTTTTTATGTTCCAATGCTGGGCACAGGTCTCTTCCCCAAATATGTAAAGTGCATGTGAGAGTGGGGTATGCAAACTTATTTTGTTCGCAAAATTAACAGAAAATATTTTCTTTACTTCCTTCCTTCAGAAAAATCATATATTTTCAGTATTTTTAAGTCTATAATTAGGTCAATAATTCAGTATAATAAAAAATATTTCATTAAAATAACTGTTTATTTAAGTATTTATGGTTGGTAGCCACATTGATATATTAATATACAGTCGGCCCCCGGTAATCCGACACACGTTTTGCAGGGCAGTATCAAACTATCGAATTTGTTAGATTATAGAGTACTACATAAGACCCCCTATAGTTATAATTTTCTTTTACAAAAGAGTACCTTGTAATCCGACAAATTACAGATCCAATGCTAAAATTCGATATGTTAAACATACAGTGAAGTACAAAGCATACTTCGTTATGTATGTCGAATTCAGTAAACTAAACAACTCTCTATTAAGTTTAAGTGTTAAGTTTTATTATGAACTTAAAGTCATTAATGCTGAAGAACTTACAAAAAATAATAACTTTTTAAGAAATAGTTGTGTACTAGACATGTTGGATTAGAAGGGGCGCGGGATAAGACAAGGGCCGGATTACTGAGGGCCCACTGTATTAGGTATGTAAGAAATTATAATCTTATATACATTTATTAGCGGTCCTTGACAGATGTGTGAGTAAGTACATAGACTTGTGACACAATATAAAAAAGAACAAGCAGTACAGTAGCTTCATCATATTCACTACACAATTCGGGTGATATAAAATGTTCACAAACTCGCGTCATCTACAGGTGGCCTGATCAAAATTTGTAAGACAGAGGGGTGACAGCTGATGACAGCTCGACTGTCTATACCTACTTGAAAAATTTGTTTATATCAAGTATTTAAAATATGGACATTGAACAAAGTGCATCTATTAATGAATAAAAAACTGGCCAAGTGCGAGTTGGACTCACACACAAAGGGTACAGTACCATTATCTATAAAAAATCATGTTTATTGTATGGGAGCCCCCTTAAATATTTATTTTATTCTATTTTTAGTATTTGTATAACAATAGCGGCAACAGAAATACATCATTGCCTTTGATTATCCATAGAAATCATTGCATTAAGATTGAATGAAGGGTCAATTGTGGTTTAGGATTTATGATGTATTAAAAAAAACTGCTTACTAGATCTCGTTCAAACCAATTTTCGGTGCAAGTTTGCATCATAATGTACATCTAATATTTTTTTAGTTTTATCATTCTCTTATTTTAGAAATTACAGGGGGGGGGACATTTTACCACTTTGGATGTGTCTCTCGCGCAAACTATTCTGTTTAGAAAAAAATTATATTAGAAACCTCAGTATCATTTTTGAAGACCTGTCCATAGATACTCCACACGTATGGGTTTGATGAAAAAATTTTTTTTAAGTTTCAGTTCTAAGTATGGGTAACCCTCAAAATTTATTGTTTTTTTCTATTTTTGTGTGAAAATCTTAATGTGGTTCACAGAATACATTTACATACTGAGTTTCAACAGTACAGTTCTTATAGTTTCGGAAAAAGTGGCTGTGACATACGAACGGACAGACAGACAGACGGACATCACAAATCCATAAGGGTTCAGTTTTTTGCCATTTGGCTACTGAACCCTGAAAAAGTGACAAAGAAATAATGAAAGAAAATGAGTGGGTACTTCATAAAAATACTAGATAGAAATTAATACTGATAATTCAAGCAATTCATGCGGAATTATTCCAAAAATGCACAACATTAATTTTTTCACTTCTGCCGGCAGTCCAGGAGTGCAACACGTTTTTTTTTCTAATTTTTGTTAGCCACCAGTTAAAAAAATAGAATGTGAGATACCTTCTTAGTCAATTGTTGTTGTTGCTTGAGTAAATATAGAGTAAAACTAGTCTGTCTGACAATCAAATAAATTTACAAGGGAGATTGATCTTTATTTGCAATCAGTGATTAGTTGTGACAGTGTCCATCTCATTGGTGGTCAACAAATATTGTACAATACTAGACATTATATTTCATTGCTCAATAGCATTTAACAAATAACAACTAGATCAATATCCACCATACTGACCTTGTAATCCCAGCTGAACTTCTCTGAAATCTTTTGTTTTAAAACTTTAAATTAGGTAAGTCCTAGTAATGACAGCATTATCATATAAGTCCAGCAGACAGGCAAATAAATACATATTTCTAATTTACCTGTGTCCATTTAAAATTACTATTCAACTTGTTTCTTAAACGTGTGACCTACTTAATTATCTGGTTGAAAAAAACTGTTCTTGCTAAATGAATGGCTAAGGGAATGGTTATAAATGCATGTCAAAGTAAACGAAGAAACACAATTTGCTTAGAATGTTATAGCTACAAATATACATCTCATTACTTACCCGGATATATCTGATTATATTACTGTCTCAGAATGAGTTGATTTGATGTGATTCACTTTGTACATAGCACTTCTCGAAACAACTGAGTGGTTGACTTTGTCATTAACAAAATATAACAACGTCCTTAATAACAAATTAACTGAATTTAAAGAAATATGCTTTAACTTGTGTTTTAATTAGGTAAAAGAATATTTCAGAAACACAAAAACTGAAATGCAATCACTTTACATAAATAACACTGTACTGGAATTTATTGGCCGGCCACAGACAGAGTCCAGTCCAGTCCACTCCACAGACATAGATAGACAAATCAGACAAAGCATGCATTGCTTTGCAGTGTGACCATTTGTGGCAGATTTCTGCCACTTTGGCAGATTTTATGGGGCGATTACATTGGCCAACTTTCAGGGTCCGATTTGGCATACATTGCTGGTTATCTTGAGTATTTTTTACAATGTACTCAGATAACCAGCAATGTATGCCAAATCGGCCCCTGAAAGTTAGTCAATGTAATCAGCCCTTTACGTAATTATGCTTTACCCCTAAATTTTGTTTCTGGCAAATTATGGTGCTGGATTATAAAAATGGCAGATTTTGGCAGATTTTAGGAATCACGATATTTTGGGGCATAAAATCCCATAATTTAAATGTTTAATGAGTATTTCTTTTATAAACGTAATATTTGGTATAATATAACGTAGATCTAAAAGGATTTCTCCGAACTGGCAACGTAATATTTAAAACGCAAAAGCTTGTATGTTTGTTGCTCAATCGTGCAAAAAGAGAGAAGGGTTGAGGTCTTGAGGAGCATGTCATGGATGAAGGCAATACAAATTGTGCAAAATTCAATTTTTTTTCAGTCGTCATAACGACCCGTGTGGCGCAATGGTTACCATGCTGGACTGCCAAGCCAATCGAAGGGTCCCGGGTCCGATTCCCGGAGGAACAGAAATTTGAATGATGAGTTTCTTTGTCCATGTACACACGACACAGGGTATTAATTACCTTACTGTGGGGCTGTGAGTGTGTAACTATGAGTGTATAACATTTATTTTAATCATATTATTATCACTGACTTTAATTGTATGCTATTGACATCACTGTAATACATATATTATTATTGATCATAAAATTGTAATTGTTTTTTTTGTAACTGAAGAAAATTTGTAACATATTAGTATTGTATATTGTTAAACCCCCAAACCCTCCCCTGTAATAGACCGAAAAACTCAAGTGGCAGTGGATTTGGCAGAATTTGGCCCAGCCTGTGGCAGATTTGGCAGAATTTAGGCCTAGCTTGTGGCAGATTCGCCAATTTTGAGATGGTATGGTCACACTGGTCATTACCAATGAGTAACGAATCCCCCTTACGGATTAGATTTAGATTATCAAAGGTCATTCTATGGTCATTACCAATGAGCTTAGACTAAGAATAATGTACTTACGTACTATAGACAGAGGCATATTTTCATTACGGCACGCTAAAGCGAGATCGAAATATACTTAAAGAACTTGTTAAAAAGAGATGGGAGCGAGATTTTCTGTCCTTTTCGGTGTAACAAAATATTTTGACAGTGCCCTTTAATTATGTGGCAGGCAAACTGTGGAAGTCGGGGTGACATTGTTGTTTTATAATATTTATGTGTTAAAATCGATTCTCACAGCTGTAAATTGTGTTGTATTAAAAGCAAATAACATTTTTCTAGTTCCATAATATGGTGAGCTGCAGTATTTTAGGTTGTAAGAGCCGCAGTGAGCGTAAACAGGAAGGCTGCCGGAAGGTATTACATTTTACGCGTAAGTTAAATACTTCTCTTTAAAATGTACTAAATATGTTTTGTTTATATATAGATATTTAATTACTTTTGTCTTATAACTAGTCATTCAACGTAAATATAGTGAAATTCGTGAAAATAAACTTATATTTGTTTCTTTCAAACATTGTCAAATTCGAAATTGTGTTGTCAGATCTCGAATCAAAATATCCTCCCCGTATTAGTAAAAAATTAACCATCTTATTTAAATATAATTATTTTTAACAAAAACAGTGACAATAATAATATCAAAGATTATGTGTTACCTCATTAGTAGTTAGTTACATTTCAAGCGGGAGGCTCAAATACCCCCTGTTTATATATAACTATTTAAGTGGAGACCAGTAAAATGTTATAGGCTGGGTGCACCAGGCGCGGTCGCAGCCTTCAATTTTGGGGGGAGGGTCGCCAAGAAATTTGAGGGAAGAAGTGTCTCAAATTCGCTTGTTTTACCTTCCATGTACGCATGACTGACGGATTGTGTCATGTCCTGTGACCCCCCCACCTGGGACCGCGCCTGGGGTGCACGTTATGAGCATTTTCCCGACATATTAAATTTCACTCACACAGACTATAAAAAGATACTCCATACATTTTGTATTAGACATTATGAGAAGTTTACCAGACGAATTTCATCTCATGTTGCTGTCATATTTTTTTCAGTTTTCCAACTGACGCTCTTGCCGAAAATAAATGGATTCAGGCCACTGGACGTATTGACTGGCAACCATCAATTTAATTCCGAATTTGTTCGGTCTATTTTGAAAGCCATTTATAGACCAAAAGGATAAAGAGAAGAAAAATAATAATAAAATTGATACAAATGTACATTTTTATATATTGCGTTATAACTAAGTGTTTACTTTTATCTTTGTAATATTTGCATAGCTCATTAAGGTAAATATGACGTACTAAATATGTATTAACAGCTTTTGTAAACACCCATATTGGTGCCATTAAAAATCTTTGTATTTGTCTTTTATTTTCTCCTATATGTATGTCCTGTAATTTGCTGACCCAATTAACTTTATGCCAGTCAACCAATCTAAACTCACAAACAACCATAATGCACAAGCATATAAATCCTTTCACAGTTTGGTCTGCCAATGTTTATAGTTTACTTGCTTGATATTGTAGATTACCAAATTTGGGGGAAAATATGATAAGTGGGTAACACTGGCTGCGAAAAAGAGATGCCAACAAAGTGGTTACACCGACCCGCTGTCATAAGAATAAATAATATTTATTCATGCCGCTGTCTAATGTCTTTAGATTATTGGTCTTTGCCAATGAGGAACGAATCCCCCGTCATTACTAGGGATGCCCGATTTTTTGTTTTGAATCGATCTTTTGAATCGTAATGGATCGTAACCCCTTGAATCGATCCACGATCTGAATCGTATTGCGTTGAATCGATCTCATACGATCTTGGAAGATCGTATCATAATTTTATAAAAAATAATAAAAAGACAGTGGCATTGCATCTAATATTTATTTCTCGACATAATAATAGGCATGAATATCTATAGGCATATGGTTTCTATAATAAAACTAAAGATTCGAACTCTCCGCATTTAAGTTTTTCAAAAATAACAATTTCGACAAACGAACTGGATCTAACCTATTACGGCTATCAGTCAAAGTGTTGCCAGCTAGAGAAAACACTTCGTATTCAACCGTAGTGCTATCTACAATTAACAAAAAATATGAGTCTGACCGATGTATAAAATAAACAAAATATTAATACATCATACCTTCATTTCATATTTCATACTCACCGCAGTCCGAGGGAAGGTAGGTAACTCGAGACTATATCAACAAAGGTGTAGGTAATGATCTTACTTTGTTGTAGATACATCGTCCCCTCTAAAATGTTAGTGTTATCATAGATCATAAATAAATATTGTTTAGTTAGCATTATTTTTGTTTTTAGATGATACGATTTTTTCATACGATCTTCCAGGCATGCGATTCGATCTAAGCGAAGATCGCATCCTGTTGAATCGATTCAAAAAATCGGCAGATCGTATTGCCGTGAATCGATCTTCTAAAAAATCGATTCAGATCGGGCATCCCTAGTCATTACAGACTTCTGTTCTGTTCTGTCTGACAGACAGACACGACACGACGCTAAAGTAAAACACGAGAAATTAAACACTACAAACACGTAAAACAGATGAACAAAACGAGACATTTTGATGAAAAATAGTTGAAAACTGGAAATTGTGAATCCTATTTGTTGAAATTGTTGTAATAGTCTTTGTTTAGAGAAGTTCTTTTCTACTGATTTCTTTTCTATATCGTCGTGTATTAATGATTAAATTTATCTACTTTAAGTCTGGATAATTGAAAGTAAAAGGACTGCTATGGATTCTTCGTCTATAGTCAGTTTTAACAACGATTCAACATATCAAACGACACTAAAAGCGGAGTTCAACAACATCAGTGTACATGAATTGGCCTTACATGCTATGCGTGATCGATGTTTACTTTTACAAAGAAGAATCAACACCCTTGAATCTGATAATATGCGTTTAAAACTCGACATGACAAAAGCACAATATATGCCTTTAGAAGACGATGAAAAACTTTCGCTTCATCAGAAGATAGCCGAACTCAATAAACAAAAGTCACAGTTAATGCATCATGTTTTCATGGTCTCCTGCGAAAATAAAAACTTATGGACTAAAATTGCAACATTAAAAGGGTATGATAAGGGAAGCAAAGAGGCAAAGCCTTTGGTACGCACTAACACTTACATACACAGCACTCCAAAAACAAGTGTAAATTATCAAGAAAAGTATTCTGAATCAAGCTTAGAAGAAATTTCACTTAAACTTATTAACAGTTACATACAAGAAAAGTCTCAATTAGTTGAACAATATGAACAAATGTCAGACCTTCAAGTTATGGAGGATGACATTTTGAACATAGACTCTATTGGTTTTGCTTATATAGAAGATCCTGCAACTGATTCCCTCAAAGAAATACTTAGTCAATCTGAAAAGTTACAGAGCTTAAAAAAAGAATTAGCTCAACAAGAAAAGGATTTGAAGTTTGTTATTTCTAAAATTGAAGCCATATTAAAAGGTAAACCAAATATTTTTTAAAGTCTGCTATACACATTGGGCCAAAATAATGGATTTCAGAGAAACAATAGTTTACTCCATAAACTAATTTGGTGTTACAATGACATCTACAGAATTAATTTTAGATGATATATGTTATGTTTCTTAGAGCATCAAAGTTACTGACTCACCCTTCAGTAGAGACGGCATAGCGCCACGCTTTGATACATAATTTTTGTGCCAAATCTGGTGCGGAGGGAAGAACGCACTCATTTTAATTTTGTAACACATTTACAAATATTCTTTCATTGCTACAGACACATACATTTCTAAATATGTCAATTTCAATTAAAAATGTCATTTTCTATGCACTGACACCGACACACACACTAGTTGTATATCTAGAAGGCACATTTGGACGAGGGGTTTGCCCGTAAAGGCCACTTCTCTGATGGGTGTAATACAACAGGTATTGTCTTGATGCTCTAAGGTTATGTTTATATGGTTTTACAAATGTTTGGTACATTTGAGTTATTAATAATATTACTAACTTTGATCTTGTATTTTAGATGGCTATAATTGCCCAACATGTGCAGCAAACAATGCAAAAGCTTCAACACTTGAACATAAGGAAATTGAAACAAGTGACAGTCTCATGAACTGGAATACTCCTGTTCAAGATTCAAGTAATTACAATAATTTCAATGAAATGAATTCTACTACCAGTAAAAATAATATTTCAGAAATCATAGGCAAGGACACAGACTGTGCACCTTTTGATAAGATATGTCCCATGTGTGGTGAAACATTCCAAAAAGAAGTTACTTTTACTGATTTTCAGGCTCATGTTGAAAATCATTTCATAGGTGATATTGATGAGGACTCTATTACAGAAAATTTTGATAATACTCCAAGTTCTTTTGATAACATTATTTAATTATATTAACTTTAACAATTATGTATTAAGTAATTCAATTAAATAATTTATAATCAAATATTAAATTATTGTATAGTCTATTTCATTAGTTAATAATTTTAAGAACTAGGTAACTTAAAAATAAAACCTCCATTTAATATATTTCACAATTTTACTATTTACAAGAATGAAACTACATAATTAGTGCAAAACAAACTTAAGCTAAGTCAGTAGGCTTGACATCAGTGGAATTGGATGGCTGCTGGGTAGTTTTCTGCAATAAATTCTTGCTAAACCACTGTGGTCTTTCTTTCTTCATTTCTATAATCCTCTTACCTTGCCAAAACTCCTTCGGCTGTAAAAAAAGTAAGGAAGGAAACTTAGAAATATGCATTTATTTCCTGTATTATAAGAGTATACTAAACTTTATTTAGGGTAATAACAGCTAATGTCATGTCATGTAACCTTTTGAGCGCCACGCCACAAAATGCCTTTAGCGTGGCGCTAGTCCTGTACGCCAATTAATAAAAATAAAAGTTTTATTTCAGTCCAAGAGCATAGAGATTATGACAAAAAAAATCAATAAAACCTTAACCTTTTGAGCGCCACGCCATCGCCACAAAGGCATTTCAGAGTCCTGTACGCCAAAGCAAAAAGTAAACAAGAATACCTATGAAAATAATAGTAACACTAACACTTGTTGTTGTGATGCACAATGTAGAATTAAAATACCTGTTATTATTTCCAATGTCTTTATTTCTTCTTTTTATGGACTGGGTTTTTTGTCAACTATAGACGTTGTTGGCGTCCGGAGCCCGCAAGTGCTAGTCAAGCATAGGTGAGGTGACTATGGTGGTCAAAAGGTTAAAAGGTTGCACTAAATTACTCTTGGAAACCAGGATAATTATTAACTCGTTTTTGTAAATGATGTTTATTGCCTTTTAAATTAATAATAATTTTATACAGTGAAACTCTATAACATTATTCTCAATATATAACAATAAATTACCTATAACATAGAAATGAGCACAATTTGGTTGGTTTACATCCCATGTATAAAATGTACTCTATGGTTTACATTATAACCCACATATTGATAAACTCTTTATAGTGATACAGTCATTATACAATGTGTTTATATGTAGACAGTACATATTTATTAGGGTTCCATTCCATAGTCAAATGGTAAAAAACAGCACCCTTATGTCTGTCTGTCTGTCCATCCATATGTCACAGCAACTTTTTCAGAAACTATAAGAACTATACTGTTGAAACTTTGTAAGTAGATGTATTTTGTGAACCACATTAGATTTTCACACAAAAATAGAAAAAAAAAACAATAAATTTCGGGGGTTCCCCAAACTTAGAACTGAAACTCATTTTTTTTAAATAAAACCCATATGTGTGGAGTATCTATGGATATGTCTTCATTTATTATAACTAGCAACGTTAACTTAATAATATATTATAGACTCCATTATTTTAACTATGTCACATTAGTATATAAATAAGTACATGTCAACTAATTTTATAAAGCATTATTCATATTATTCTCATAATTCAAATTCAATTTAATACATCAGTCTTATATGAACTAAAAATTCAATTAGATGTTATACTTATCAATAGTGTCAATTTCAATTATTAAAATGTCAGTACATTAGCTAAGTTGTATATTAATTTACATCATTCCATTCAGTCACGTTATTGCATTGAAAATAATTCATAAGTGAGTAAAAGCGATGTAGTGTTAAAAAATCAAATAGCTTTCTTTTAAATTTCATAATGGGCATGTCTTTAGAGTCTGGTAATTGATTTTATAAACACGAACACACATGTAATAGCAATTTTTTTTTAACAGACCAGTCTTCATAATGCTTTCAACTATTAGTTTATTGGGCCCGCGACATCTACTGCTAGTTATAAATTTATCATTGTGTTTTTTCAAGAAATTGGATACCTCATAGATATACATGCAAGCTAGCGGCAATATACGGAATTCCTTAAACAAGGTTCGGCACGATTTCCAAGGAGGTGCACCAACTATAGCCCGCAAACATCTCTTTTGTGCCAAAAATGCGCTGTCAACATGCGTCGAATTACCCCATATAATTAGACCATACCGCAAATGAGAAGCAACATACCCATGGTAAGCCATGAGCGAAGTTTTTGAGTCTGATGTTTTGCTCAGTCGTCGAATAACGTATACAAATCTATTGATTTTAGAGCAAACGTATTCAATGTGATATTTCCAGTTACAATTTTGTTCTATTTCAATACCTAAAAATTTCAAAAATTATATTGAGGTAATAAATATATAATATAATTTTTTTTTTTTTTTTTTGATTTTTTAACTTTTTTTTTTTATTTCATAAAAAGATGTTATTACATATATATACAAATAACTTAACATTAATCTTAAATATATATACATATATATACAAAACTTAAAATTAACATAAAAACATATAAAAAGGCTTATAAATAAAATATTTCATCTAAAAAGTCCGTGTGAGGCATGGTACCCAAGACACTGGCGGCATTGCCCCTTTGTATGGCTAGACTGAGCCGTTGAGCAAAGTAACCGCCAGCCCTTAGGTCACCACAGGCAAGGATAAGTCTGGTCGACATTTCTGACATGAATTTCTTCATTTAATTTAATTTAATTTCATTAATTTTTTTCTAAATAGTTTGTGTGAGTTACTTCCAAAGTGGTAAAATGTGTTTTACCCCCCCTGTAACTTCTAAAATAAGAGAATCATAAAACTAAAAAAAATATAATAATAACATCATAATTATTATGATGTACATTACCATGCAAACTCACCAAAAATTGGTTTGAACGAGATCTAGTATGCAGTTTTTTTTACCCCCTGTAACTTCTAAAATAAGAGAATCATAAAACTAAAAAAAATATAATAATAACATCATAATTATTATGATGTACATTACCATGCAAACTCACCAAAAATTGGTTTGAACGAGATCTAGTATGCAGTTTTTTTTAATAGGTATGTCATAAATGGTAAAATGTTTTATGGGGCCCTCTGTGCGCGAGTCTGACTTGCATTTGGGCAGTTTTTTTAGTTATAAGAATTTTCGGTTACGTTCCAAGAGTTTGAGGCTCTGAAACTTCCGAGGTTGTAAACAGCCCTCTTGCTTTTGTTATGAAGACATAAAAAAATATTGTGAATTTGGTTGTTTTTTTTCTTTACTCCATATAACAATAATTTGTACGCCCATAGTGGCAGAATAAGTGGACCATATAAATTTTCTAAGATTATGTGACTGTACCTTATTCAACAAATAAATAAAATTAAATGATTATAACTCTCTATAACAATAAAAAATGCTCGGTCCCTTGAGTTTCATTATAAAGAGTTTACCCTGTACATATGTTAATACATACATATATCCAATACCAGATTTTGATCTCACATCACAAGTTGAAAGTGGAGCATCAGTTAAATTTGAATTTGTTACCTTTATATTCTAAAGGGCAGAAGTAGTATATCTTGTTAAATATTGGTGGTTTCTTTTTAAATTAAACTATTGATGATGAATTTGTATAAAAAAAAAACCTAAAAACTAACTGTTATGTCACTATAACAAAAAGAACCGGTAGTACCGGCAGAAGTGGAAACTTGAACATTAACGTTGTGCATTTTTGATATTTTGGAATGGTTAGGGAATAATTTTGCACAAATTACTTTTATTATCAGTATTATTTTATTCTAGTATTTTCAGTAGGTAGTATTTTTATAACATTCTCAATCATTTTCTTTCACTATTTCTTCGTCACTTTTTTCATTAATAGATGCACTGTGTTCAATGTCCATATTTTAAAAACTTGATATAAACAAATTTTACAAGTATAGGCAGTCGAGCCATCATCAGCTGTCACCCCTCTGTCTTACGAATATTGGATCAGGCCACATGTCCTGATGCGAGTTTAACATTTTTACCCATCCCAAAAAAAGTGTACAATGTCGCTAAAGAAGTTTTCACTTCAAAAAGAATCATCGAAATTGGTTGGGGTGATATTGAGTTATTTGTCCATTTGTTGCAATACTTTACTTCATAGAATACTTACCTCATCTGGTAAATTCTCTCCTTCATATAAAACTATAACATCATTTTCAATAGGCTTGCAATGTCCTAGTTCTTCTTTTATTCTTTCTTGAATTAATTTGGTCTCTTCTTCTACTTTTTTGTAGCAGTTTCCTAGAAATATCTTTTTTTATATAAAGTGAATTTGTAAGAAAACATATACATATTTAACATTCCCAGCAGTCCTTGCATACTTATTTACATTCTTAGATTAAATACATAGATTTGAATAAATATGTATAGAATGAGTGTCTTCACACAAGCGCGCTGTTAAAGTTGAAGCACCTACAGCCATGGGCGTAGCCAGCCTTGGGCTCAGGGTGGGGCAACCTATCCCCCCCCCTCCCCCAGTAATTTTTTTGTAACTTGAGCCATTTGGGGTCTGCGCCTATGCCAATTTGTTAATCTGTAAATTTAGAGGTTTATATTTTCAGGTACAGAAAATAAACAATTACACACAGGATAGATAGGTATTATAGTTTTACTTATGAATAGTCGGTGTTATGAATTACGCGTTTTAATAAAATGTAATATTTAGTTTATTCAAATCTTTATAAAAGTATTGGCCATACAAAACATGGGCGTTTTGTATTTTGTAATGTTATTGCCAAGAGTGTGAGGGCACGCCGGCAGCCAGGGCAGGCACCAAGACGGCCCTGAGTATGAGCGGCGCGGCGATGCGCGCGTTCGGTCAATCGTGCGCGCTTTTTGTTTAGATCGCACTTTTTTTCATGTCGACTAATTTTTTTGTGTAACTTTCTTACGGATATTATGATTGTTGTTAGTATGTATAAAGAAAAAAAAATTGTTTAATTAGGCACCTTATAGGTCAGAGCCAGGGTGGGGCAAGCGCCCCAGCTTGCCCCAGTGTGGCTACGCCCCTGCCTACAGCTGTCACATCTGACAAACAAAATATTTTTTTACCGACTTCCAAAAGAAGGAGGTACTGTATTCGGCTGTATGTATTTTTTTTTTTTTTTATATATGTTCACCGATTACTCCGCCGTTTGTGGACCGATTTTAAAAATTCTTTTTTTGTTCGTATGCTTATACTCCCGAGGTGGTCCCATTGTCACCAAATCAGGATCTGATCATGGGATCCCAGGGAAATCGAGGGGAACTCTCAAATTTTATAGGCACACACATTGATTTTCTTATAGTTTCTGAAGCATAAGAGATATTTACGCATAGAAATCATCATCTCATGTTGCTGAGCTGATGATGGAAGGTACTGCGACAGTGAGGAGTTGAGAGCAAATTCTTTCAATAAATAGTTTTTTATTCGAAATCTTACATTCCCGAGATGGTCCAACTGTCACCAAGTCAAAGTCTGATGAGGGGATCCCAGAGAAATCGAAGGGAACATTCAAATTTTATAGCACAACAAATGATTTTCATATTTTTACAAAGCAAAACAGACATTTGTGTATAATTATCGTCATATCATGTTGCTGAACTGACGATGGAAGGTACTACGACGGTTAGGAGTTGCGAGTAAATTCTTTCAATAAATGGTTTTTTGTTCGAAATCTTACATTCCTGAGGTGGTCCAACTGTCACCATGTCAAAATCTGATGATGTGATATTAGGGAAATCGAGGGAAACACTGAAACTTAATAGGCACACACATGCTTTTAGTCATATTTTTAACATAATACAAATATTTATGTCTGGTAATTATCACCTGCTGTTGCTTAACTGATGATTGAAGGTACAACTCCTCAACGTTTAGGAGCTGAGAGCAAATTCTTTCTTTAATTTATACGTTCAGGTGGACTGATAGTATGTCTTTCAGACTTTTAGATGGCTATTAGATAAACATGATTATAAAAGGTAAATCTGTTTTAAGTTTAGAAGTTAAGTGAAATTTTTTCCAATTATGCTAATACATACAGAATTATTAAAATTACTAAAAAGAGTGAAATAAATTAAGTTTTTAACAAAAAAATAGAACCGACTTCAAACGGTTAAAAATAAAATTGTTCAGTACCTACTTCTTCTTGCTTATGGTAATGACTCTTAAAACTATTTTTGAAGTCGGGCCCTTAGTGAAATGTCCTGTCTTAGTAAATATAGTGTACCTTTCTTTCTGAATGGGCACCGACTCCAATATAGTTTTAACAGTCATTACCATAAGCAAGAAGAAGTAGGTACTGTCCCACTGTCTGTACTGTCGGTGCCAATTTAGAACGAATGGTACGACATTTACTAAGGGCCCGACTCCAGAAATAGTTTTAAGAGTCATTACCATAAGCAAGAAGAAGTAGGTACTGAACAATTTTATTTTTAACCGTTTGAAGTCGGTTCTATTTTTTTGTTAAAAACTTAATTTATAATATGACCAAATTAACTATAAAATACTACAAAATATTGAAAACATTGTGAAAAGTTATTTTATTAAACTTCTTTTGTTTTTAAAAAGTGTTGAGATAAAATTTAACATTTAAGTCTTACGGAGCGGGCAATCAACATGCTTCAATTTGGGTGCGCAAACTTGGTTTCTATAATGTAATTGTAATTATTCTAAGTTTACATTAAGTTTTTTGAAAAAATTAGTGAGTGATAAACAAAATAAA
This sequence comes from Pyrgus malvae, assembly GCA_911387765.1. NCBI lineage: Eukaryota > Metazoa > Arthropoda > Insecta > Lepidoptera > Hesperiidae > Pyrgus > Pyrgus malvae. The sequence goes on along the minus strand of OU426950.1, from coordinate 25,121,995 downwards.
AATCACAAATGTTTACTTCACACAGTGTTGTGTCATATGATTAGAAATTGTAATAGCAACATTTTATTAACATACCTATCAACAATGTAACTTTCATCCTTTTATTTATTTATATATGTATATATATAAAAAAACACTTGAATTATTTACATTGAAAACAAAATAAAAATCAGACTGAAATTAATTTACCATAGCTATTCAAAGTATAAGATTAAATAAAAGATTTGCTTATAATTACCACAAAGTCTTCCATTTTCATGATGATGTCCACATTGATAGCAAACTTTAATGTTGTTTTTCGGTAATATCATGTGGTAAACATAATCTTTGTGACCAAATTTCCGTTTAAGTCTTTTCTCTACAGTTCTTCTAAACTTCGGAACAGCTAGTAATAAACCATCTCCAATGATGTCTTTTATTGAAAACGTTTTGGCTGACGATGGTTTCTGTGCTGGTCTTTCATGAACATACGCTATTGCGAATTCTATATAACAAAGATAAGCAAAATTATAACATAATGTTAACCATTAATACAAAGGGAAATACTGAATCAAAAATAACTCGGTATACGATCAGTGTTTTATATTAAGAACAATACATTCATTGAAGTTTAGCGGTTACATACGCTACATACTAAAACCCTTTTAATTGTATAATGACATTAATGACTAAAGTACCTTTAGGTGGACCTCCAAACATTTGCAGTACATTCCGTTCTATTGCTTTAAGCGTATTCAGAAACTGAGCAACACGAGGCAGCATTTTTGTACTTTATGGTGTTAATATAGCTTTGCGAAAAGAAATTTAAAAATAACAATTTTAATTTTACCTCAACTAACCTAAAAACGTAATGATTTTGATTAGTTAGTGATTAGTAGTTGATTAGTGTAGTGCACAGAGGGATCCACAAAAAGTATCGATACTTGAGTAGTATCGATACTTGCGCTGCAATACCTAGTATTTTTGTACTCGATACTTTTGTTCCGATTCCTATATAGGTATTGATGCTTTTGGATGTACTCGATACTTTTTACCTTTCACTATTTTTGATCCAGATTCTATACTAAGGGAATCTCCGAATCTTCTAATCAGCGGTTATGTGTAACCAGTTGAGTACTCTAATCGAATCTTGTTTTTTTAAATGGGAAGATTTTATGAATGCTTATTAATTGTTTCAAAAAACGCTGCATATTATATACTGTTTGAAATTACCTATTATTATGACAGTAACTTGTACGTGTATGTATGAATTTGTATAAACTTTGGCAATTTTACAAATAAAATCAATATTCTAGTAACATTAATTTAAATATGACTCTGACTGTAGGAAGCAGGTTAGCTTGGAAGAAAAATTAAATTTATTTTTTATTTGATTATTATAATGTACTGTGTTGCTGGTAGTGAGAAAGTCTAGACTGTGGTGGTGCTATGGTGAAAGTCTAGAAACCAATATGCCGCCTCCTGGTGGGAGCAGTGATATCTGGCTAAGTTTCAGAAAGGTTGACAAAACTACTTGTTGTGTTCCCAGACCGAATTGTCCGGGTATCCACCCAAACGGCGACTCTCTGCCGCTGGACAGATAAGTTAGTGGACTGTATTACCAAACGAAAGGTGGAAAGTCGAGTGTAAGGTGTCTAACGGTCAAGCACTCACCTATGCTGCTGATGGTCGCAGCCCCGAAGCAGGGCAGCAGGAACCTTCGGCTTCACCTAAGCTCGAGCTAGCTAGTCTTACCTCGGAGTCGCCTACAGTTACCTCTCCCTGAACACGACGACTCGGAGCGTTGATCGTCGAACACTTCACACTCTTATTTTTATTTCTATACTTATTGTACAACTAATTTAACATACAGTGGCTATTTTGCGAGAGAATACTATACGATAACGAAAGATTTGCGCATACGCGACCGAAATACGAAAAGGTGGACAAAAACGAAAATTAGCGCGTGCGCGCCCGAACGAACCACCTTCAACCTTTTTTCTTTTCGATACAATGTCATTCATAGACAATCTACTACTCTATGGCTACGTACATCGTGTACCATTGCCATTACGAAAAATTAACTGATTAAAAACGACTAAAGTGAACATACCGCCCACCTAAATACTACGTATTTACGAAACAAACGTAACTAAATAGCTAAGTTACTAACTTACTAAACGAAAACTAATTACATTATTACTGATAGACGGGTAGAGGACATACCTTAATAACTGGCCTCTTGTACTGACCCGACACAGTCCTAACCGTAACTACTCTACAGACCCCATCAGAACCCGGATGTAAAGCCGTTATCCTACCAAGAGTCCATTTCAATGGCTCTACCTGTTCGTCTACAAGTATAACTAGAGTACCAATTTTGATATTCGAATAATTTTTATCCCATTTAACCCTTTGTTGTAGTGTATGCAAGTACTCGTTACGCCATCTTCTCCAAAAATCCTGATGCATCTTTTGTATGAGCTTCCAGCGTTGGATAACAGATAAATTCTGTTCGACGAAATTCTCTTCTGGAATAAGCGATAAAGGTTCTAACGTTAAAAAATGCGCCGGTGTCAGGGCAGCGAGATCATTTGCATCCGAACTAAGAGGAGTGAGAGGACGTGAACTAAGCATCGCCTCTATCTGAGTCAAGACTGTGTAAAACTCTTCAAAGGTCAACCTTTGGCAACCAACAACACGATAGAGATGAGTTTTAACAGATTTGATGCCAGCTTCAGCAAGCCCGTTGAAGTGAGGACTACCAGGTGGATTAAACGAGAATTTTATTTGCTGTTTTTCAGCTGCAATTTTCATGATGGTACCAAGGTAATTGCTTGCGCCTATGAAGTTTCTACCTTGATCAGAGACGATATTACTACATCGACCTCGACGAGCGACAAACCTTTTCAAGGCGGCGAGAAAAGCTTCTGTTGTAAGCTCAGACGCAAGCTCAATGTGAATAGCTTTGGTGACAGTGCAAACGAAAACGCAGATATAACCTTTATAGGTCCTAATACCACGGCCACGACTAAGAGCTATGTCAAATGGTCCACCATAGTCGACAGCAACACTAGAGAATGGTTTGATTTGGGATACCCGATACGAAGGCAAATTTCCCATGAGAGGAACTGGGACGGTTTTTGGGTTAACGCGAAAGCATTTTATACACCTAGATATAACTGAGTGAATCGCACGCTTCGGCGATAGAATCCAAAAGTCTTGCGAAATCAAATTTTGAAGCGTTTGAATACCAGGATGCATAAATTTTCTATGATACTCATCGATAATTAAAACAGTTAATCTATGATTGCGAGGTAAAAGAATGGGGTGCTTAACATTATACTCTACATCTGCGTTAGCCAACCGACCGCCCACCCTGAGAACTCCCGCATCATCGACGAAAGGCGACAGTTTACGAAAATGTTTGGGTAGAGAGTTAGGTAAACCACTACCTAGACTCTCCAATTCCCTCGAAAACGAAACAAGCTGAACATGCTTAATTATGAACATGAACGCTTTATTAAGCTCAGATACCTGTAGCGAACCAACAATTTTGGGATATCTCATATTATGAGCCAAACGAAAACAATACGAAAGAACACGCTTAACTTTCATAAGCGACGAAAACTTATCCAACAAATCATCTATAATATTATTAATTTTTGACGACAAAAAGCTAACAACCTTCTGTTCATCTACGATAGAGTAGGCGTCCTGAGCAACAGTGCATGACGGCGGCCAATTACTTTCTTCTTCAGAAAGCCAAGGGGGACCGTTCCACCAAATAGCACAATCCAACAAGTCAGTAGGAAGCATTCCACGAGAACCACAATCAGCAGGATTCGATGTAGAGCTCACATGACGCCAATGTTCTGGAGCTACCAAACCTTGTATGTGGCTGACTCTATTGGCAACGAAAGTTTTCCATTTAGAGGGACACGATTTAATCCATGCCAAAGCGACGGTAGAGTCAGACCAAGCTGAGAGCTCTTGGACTGCGTAGAATGGTTTTAATGCCTCTATGACCGAGCTCATTAAATTGGACAGCAAGACAGCAGCTAAAAGTTCCAATCTTGGAATCGACAACTTACGCAAAGGTGCAACCTTTGACTTTGCACAACAGAAGTGCACGGATATAGAGCCATCCGAATCAACGACACGAAAGAAAGTGACTGCACAGTAGCCACGTTCGGAGGCGTCACAAAATCCGTGTAACTGTAACGAAACGAAAGAATTTACCATACGACGAGGTAGAGCAAACGAAACTAACGACGACAACTGAGACTTAAATCGCTCCCAATCTTTAGCAATGTGAGGTGGGACATCGTCATCCCATGATACACCACAAGTCCACAAAAGTTGCATGAGATATTTTGCATAAAACGTAACTGGACCGAGAAACCCTAAAGGATCATAAAGCCGGGCAATGTTCGAGAGAATTATACGTTTAGTGCATCGAAAACTATTTATCTTATTAACTCTAAAACGAAATTGATCCGAATGTGGATGCCATAAAAGTCCCAATATTTTTAATGAGAGATCTGAAGTCTCTTCGAAATTTTTAAAGTCTTCCGAATATAAATCCGAAGGTGGAAGATTAACGAAAAAATCTTTACAATTAGATGTCCACTTCCTCAAATGGAAACGAGACGAGAGAATTTTTGTTAGCTCCGCGCGCAATTGTAGAGCCTGCTCTACTGTATCTGCTCCCGAAACGATGTCATCAATGTAAATGTCTCTACCAAGAACTGTAGCACCAGCGGGCAACTCTTTCAAAGACTCTAGGGCCAACTGAGCTATAGTACGGAGAGCCTGAAACGGAGCGGACGATACGCCATATGTAACTGTGCGAAGCCTGTAGTCTTGCACAGGATCGACAGGAGAGGGGCGCCAAAGAATACGCTGGTAATCTGCGTCATCTCTACAAACCAATATCTGTCTGTACATCTGTTGTACGTCACTGGTGAAGACGATGGAATGCCAGCGAAATCTTAATAATAAATCAAAAATATTAGTTTGAAGCTTTGGCCCCGCTAATAGCGTACTATTCAACGAAATTCCATTTGCGTCTCTACAACTGGCATCAAAAACAGTGCGAAGCGGAGTGGTAATTGAGTCGGGACGCAATATACCATGGTGTGGAATGTAATAAAATTTACCTACTGTTGAGGAAGGGGGCTCTACTTTTTCCATATGACCACAATTTTCATACTCCTTCATAAAGTTAATATAAGCAATTTTAAAATCAGGATTGAGATTTAATTTTCTCTCCAATGCCAAAAATCTCTTGTGAGCTATCTCACGAGTATTTGAAAATATGGGTTTGTTTGTGGGATCCACAAAAGGCAAAGGAACCACAAATCTACCATCAAAATTACGATAATAATTTTTTACGAAATATTCTTCGCACATGTGCTCCTCCTTCGACAAAATACTAATAGGAGAAACCACATATTCAATCTCCCAAAATTTTTTCAAAGAATTATCCAAATCCAAATTAGATAACTGCAAATGTGCATTTGAAACAAGGAAGCAATTCCTTGCTTTGCGACAAACACCAATATCACATTCGCCCATAAGAATCCAACCAAAAATTGTATTAATAGCCTTTGGTTGTCCAGCTCTGCCGTGTCTCAGACCAGGTAAAAGGGATGCAGCAAAAATGTCTGCATTCAACAACATGTCTATAGGACCAGGACATGCAAAATCTGGATCAGCCAAATTTAATCCATTGATGTGTGACCAACCCGAAAAATCTATAAACTGTGTTGGTTGATTACCACAAATTGATAACATAACAAAAGCTTCCAATTTAAAATTAATTATGTTTGAGTTATATGATTTTATCTCACACTGCAATGATCCCCAAGACTTTGTAACTGAATCACCAATTCCGTTTATTGACTGCTTAGTGTCACTAATATTTAAACCAAGTCTTTTAGCACAAGATTCAGAAATGAAGTTACAAGCGCTGGCACAATCTAACAAAACTCGAACAGGTTGGTAATTGCCAGAACTGTCCCTTACCAAAACTTTGGCAGTAGAAAACAAAATTGTGCTTTGATTATTAACTGAAGTTAATGCTATATTATTTGATTCTTCCAATTGATTTACTGAATTTAAAACTTCCTTTTCCTGATTTGAGCCATGGCTACTGGGATCTTGGTGTGGTTTTACAAAATGCAATAAAGTATGGTGTGAGTATCCACATACACTACAACTCGTAGGCGCTCGACATCTCTTTAACATATGAGACTTTGAAAAACAACGCAAACATAATTTTTTAGATTTAACAAAATTGAACCGAGATTTGACATCAATATCCAAAAACTTATTACATGCGGAAAGACTGTGTTGGCCCGTACAAAAGTCACAAGTCATATTCGACACAACAAAAGCAGACTTGGTCTTTTTTAAGTTATTACTTGACTTTGCATTATAATTTTCAACTCTATTGCTACTGTATGTTGGTTTTGTGGTTACTACATCTAATGCTCTAACTTGCTTTTTCACAAAATTCATAACCTGATCGAATTCAGGTACTTCATCTGAATTAAACTCTAATTGGAATGCCTCTTTAGTGTTTCTATCCAATTTCGACCAAAACAAGTGAAATAACATAAAATTTTTATCAGGTAAACTATACTTTTCCAAAACAGACAAATTTTCCGAAAATGTTCTACTAATTCTGTCAAGTTCAGAGGCTGACTTCACTTTAACAGGTTCACAAAATACCAATTTATCAAAATAAGTAGTTGCTATGTGACGCTTTTTATCATAATGTTTCGAGAGAGTATTATAAGCATCCAAATAGCTTTCCTCTGTTAAAGGGAAATTCTTAATCAAATCATAGGCCTTGCCTTGAACACAAGACATCAAATAATGTAATTTTTCAACTTTTGGAATGTCTTTACTGTGAATTAATGAATTGTAAAGTTGAATAAAGGAAATCCAATTGTCTAAATTCCCATCGAAAGATTTAATATTTATTTTCGGTAACCTTGCCGAAACCGAAACGTTTTCCGTATTTTTTATGTCGGGATTCGTAGTAACACTGTTATTTAACTCACGTAGCCGTAACAACATACCTTTAATTCTCTTTTCGAAAATAGCTGTGGCACTGCATGCCGACTGCCGCTCTGCAGCATTTAACGAGTGTAATAACTTCATTTGGGCAGAGTGGAACTGATTTGAGAGATCTTTTAAATCCTCTTCGACATACCCAAGCAAATCAGTTCCCTCCATAAGCTCAACACGCATCATCGCATAATCCCGCGCAATCCTATTAATGTCACCATCATTTGTATCACTTTTGCACTCAAACGACATTGTTTTACGTTAATATATTTACGATTTTAGCACCAAACAAAACGATAAGTTATTTTTATTTCAAAGTTCACGTTCAAACTATTTGTCAAACTATTGACGTTAACAAAATGACAATACTGATAGTGACAGATTTGACAGTTTATTAGTGCTACCAACAAACGACAATTACCTATTTAGCAAAGATAAACTGCCAACCAACGAAACAAAAATAGACGCGGTAAAAATTATGTTATACCCGCAAATGTTTTCGCAAAATGAAAATTACTAACTATAATGCGAAATACGAGAACGAAACAAATAAATAATCACTGTATGCCACATCAATTCCACAAAATGTACTCCAATGACCAAAAATGTCACTAAAGGCCCAAATATCGTGCCTCGAAATGATTTTAATATGTATTTAAGGGCCAGCAATCCAGCCGAAGTGACCAGAAAATGCCAGCAATCCGGCCGAAGTGACCAGAAAATGTTGTGTTCCCAGACCGAATTGTCCGGGTATCCACCCAAACGGCGACTCTCTGCCGCTGGACAGATAAGTTAGTGGACTGTATTACCAAACGAAAGGTGGAAAGTCGAGTGTAAGGTGTCTAACGGTCAAGCACTCACCTATGCTGCTGATGGTCGCAGCCCCGAAGCAGGGCAGCAGGAACCTTCGGCTTCACCTAAGCTCGAGCTAGCTAGTCTTACCTCGGAGTCGCCTACAGTTACCTCTCCCTGAACACGACGACTCGGAGCGTTGATCGTCGAACACTTCACACTCTTATTTTTATTTCTATACTTATTGTACAACTAATTTAACATACAGTGGCTATTTTGCGAGAGAATACTATACGATAACGAAAGATTTGCGCATACGCGACCGAAATACGAAAAGGTGGACAAAAACGAAAATTAGCGCGTGCGCGCCCGAACGAACCACCTTCAACCTTTTTTCTTTTCGATACAATGTCATTCATAGACAATCTACTACTCTATGGCTACGTACATCGTGTACCATTGCCATTACGAAAAATTAACTGATTAAAAACGACTAAAGTGAACACTACTGCATCCTGTAAAATCTGTTTTAAAGTGCTTAAAACGAGTAAATGGAGTGTAAACGAGGTTAACACGTCAAATTTTAAAGAATCATTTAAACACTCACAGCGAACAGAGTTAAGTACCAACAATAGGAGACCTGGTGTCCTGAAATACAAGCCCCAAAGCTTAGTTTAGGCACCAGTCTCCCACAGTATACTTACACACAGTAGTATATAAGCACAAATAAATAAAGATTATTAGTCATTTTTCTTTGGGCCCAATTGTAACAAGTTTAGATTTGTCTCATAAACAGTAAAATAACATTACAACATTAATTATGTAATTATCAGTTAGTTTTTCTAATCCAGGACTCATTTTTCAATTTCTTACTATTAAAGATATTACTAAGATAATTAGGTACTAAGAAACTGATTTGAAGTTAAAATATAAGAAGATTGTGATTTTTTTTTGTTCATTTTTTTAAAGTTATAATGATAAAAATAAATATTTGTATTATATTCAGGTCAAAGTTTGGAATGTACTAGTTTATTAAATATAAGTGATAACATTTATGTATAATTAAGAAAATAAATACCTATGTAAAATTTAGTATGTATAAGCTATATTGTGGGTGAGAAATAAAACAAATTATTATTATTATTATTAATAATAATAATAATTCTAAGTGGGCGCCTAGGTATTAATAATTATTTATTTGTTTGTATCACCAGGAATTTTCTGTAATTTCGTGGAAACACCTCAATGTATGCGTTAATTGAAAAGCGCTGCGGTTTTTTTTACTTTTTAAATAAATCTTTTAATAAAGAATGTTCTTTTTTAAGGATTTTTAACACGTTTCCCGAGGTAAAGAAAAAGTTCGATACTGAGTAGTATCAATACTTTTGATACTTTTATCGGTATCGATACTTTTGATACGATACTTAGTATCGAGTAGGTATCGATACTTTTGAAAATTTGCGGATCCGTGCATTATTCTTATTTTTTTTTTTTAATTCATTTTACGGCATTGGATAAAATCCTTGCAGCCATTCAATATTACGCGTTAATTTCTCCGAAATAGAAAGCGCATCATCAGTTGATGAAAAAATTTCTCTTTTCAACGGTCTCATTCTGAAGCTGTTTGATGCGCATGCACCCATGAGGGCTGTTAAACTCAAGCGACCTCCAGCTCCATGGATTAATCGTGGTGTAAGAATGTACATGACACGCCGCGATAAGCTCTTCCGTCGGTTCAAGCGTGACAGGTGTGAGGAGAATTGGCAACTTTACAAAACTGCTCGTAACAAATGCAATCAGGTGGTAAGGGCCGCCAAGCGAAGATACATCTTCGAAAATATTTCCTCCTCCTCTTCTGCTGATATATGGAAATTCCTAAACTCCATTGGTATTGGTAAAATAACTAAAGAAACGTCGATGCCTTCTTTCCCCTTAAACGATCTCAATTCTCATTTTTCTTTAGCTTCTTCCATAACTCCTTCTGTTAAGTCTGCTACCATCACTGAAATTGTTTCTCTGCCTCAACCTGCTGTCGCTCCCTTTACATTTAGATCAGTATCGGTAGATGAAGTTAGGAAATTGATTCTTTCTATCAAATCCAAAGCAGTTGGTTACGATAACGTCAGCAGAAATATGATCCTTTTAATTTTGGAACACATTATTTCCATCCTCACTCACATCATTAATTTCTCTTTGAGTACGGGGACATTTCCATCAATCTGGCGCAAGGCTTTCGTAATCCCACTTCCAAAAGTTTCTAATCCCCGTGTACTCAACAACTATCGACCTATTTCTATATTACCTTTCTTATCCAAAATTTTGGAAGCCGCTGCTCACAAGCAGATTTCTTCTTTTCTTTTCAAAAATAATCTTCTCTCTCCTTTTCAGTCTGGTTTCAGGCCTGGCCACAGTACAACAACAGCACTTCTAAAAATCATCGACGATATTAGGGAAGGTATGGAGAAAAAATATGTTACCGTCTTAGTCCTTATCGATTTCTCCAACGCCTTCAACGCAGTGGATCATGACATTCTCGTCGCAGCTCTTCAACAGTCAAAATTTTCATCCACTGCATTGAATTGGTTATCCTCCTACCTTCGCGGTCGACAACAGGCAGTAAGATTCAAACGAGTGCTTTCAGATTGGTGCGATCTGAAGTGTGGTGTTCCACAGGGTGGAATTCTTTCGCCTTTACTGTTCTCCATTTTTATTAACTACATTACTCATTCTCTTGACTGCCCTTATCACTTGTACGCAGATGATCTACAGATCTACAGCCAAGTCGACGTCTCCGATATTAACGGAGGCATAAATAAAATAAATAAAAATCTCTCCAATATAAGTTCTTGGTCTCGTAGATTTGGCATCAACATTAATCCTGCCAAATGCCAGGCTATCGTTATTGGTAGTTCACGCCAGTTATGTCGGCTTGATATCTCATCCATCGCACCGGTCACGCTTGATAATTATATCGTCCCATTTTTACCCACGGTCAAAAACCTTGGTCTCCACATTGACGCCACCCTTAGCTGGACGGCTCAGGTAAATGAAGTTAGTCGGTCAGTCTTTGCAACGTTGCGCTCGCTCAATAGACTACGGAACTTTTTACCGATAACAACCAAAAAATATTTAATTCAAACACTTGTTCTGCCGTTGATTGATTATGCAGATGTGTGTTACTCCGATCTGAATGAGAATCTTTTAAACAAGCTAGAACGACTTATTAATTACTCCATTCGCTTCATCTTCTGTCTGCGTAAATTCGACCACATATCTTCCTATCGTCGCCAACTTAGATGGCTCCCCATTCGTCAACGCAGGCAGGTTAGACTACTTAATACACTGTTTACCATTCTTTTTGATTCGCCTTCTCCAGAGTACTTGAAGTGTAAATTTCAGTACCTCTGTGACTCCCACGAACGTCATCTGCGTTCCTCCGACTCTCTTCTTCTAACAATTCCTCTTCACCGCTCCGGTTTTATTTCTAATTCTTATTCACTTCAATCGGTTCGGCTTTGGAACGCTCTACCCGCTGATATCAGGAAATCACACTCCAAGCTTTCCTTTAAAAAAAGTGTAAAGGCTCACTTTCTCAAAGAATATGTTTTATAATCCTACTTCTATTCAATTTCATTTTTATACATATATATGTATTTATGGATATATGTGCTTATTTTTATGCAATATATATTTACTTTGTCTTTTTTTTATTTATCTACATACAATTTTATCACTCATATTGTATCTATTTCTCTTCTCTTGTCTCTTCCTTAACCGCCTTTGAATTTCTCTGCACTCCCTTGGGTAAGCTGGTAGATAATGCCACCTGGCATTAAGCTCGCCTATTGTACCACATTTTATGGGTTCAATAAAGTTTTAAATAAAAAAATAAAAAAAAAAAATATTTTCGTTTCATTATTAAATGATGGCATCGCACTCTATGCATATTGCCAGCGTCAAGTAACTTTCTGCATCGTAGAATAAATCGGTAAGTCATCAGGTATCAGTCAGTCTAGTCAGTCAGATGTTCAAGTAAAGCGATGGCTACTTTACGAGAACATGTCCGAAGGAGTTTTGGAGGCAAGCCGAAAAAACATGTTTTCGCACTGTTATTCTATTTCACAACACTCGTGCACTGTCATTAACCTATATCGAAAAAAACGCCATCAACTTTATCCGATATAACTCAAAAATACACCAAGAAAATGAAAATAAAACAAGAGCACAACTTGTCCCTTCAGACTTCCCGCCAAAACTCGCATTATTCTTATGATCCGTGGGGCAGTGGCATGCAGTGGCTAAAATCAATCTGTCTCACAGAATAAAAAGTAACTCGGAAAAGTCAGAAAGAGAAAATTTGACATTGACGGATTGGTAGTGTCACAAATGTCACAATCCACTGTACAACAAGATCGAAGTTAGTATAACTGCAGAAAATAGCGACGTCTTACTTTACAGAACAGAAGTATTAAAAATTGATGGATTATTGGGGAAAGTAACAGATATTTTAAGGATTAATAAGAATAGAACGTAAAGAAAATAACTAAAAACAATATAATATGACAGGAAAACCATATTCAGTTAATGTAGATAAAGTTTATAGTCGGAGAGCTCACGGCCCATTTTGAGAACATACTTTAGGCAATTTGTATTGCAAATTTTTACACTCCTTTTAATTCTACTTTTTTGTTATATTAATATAATATAATCTATATGAATGAATTGATGTTTACTGTTTCTAATATTTTTTGCACTTTGGTTAGTTGTAAAAAAATTGGAGTACTTGTAAGCAATGGGGAAATTGGTTTTTTACTATTAATATGGACAGATGTAAAAGTAAACAATTTCGATTAGGCAGGTAGTTTTATGAAATAGTAAAAGGGTTGTAAAAGACGTGAAAGATACTAGAAAGCCTACAATGTTCCTATTGCGGTGATTGACCATAATATAAAAGGAAAAACGTTAGACATTAAAGACTTTGATTACCTGAAGAAAATAAAGTTAAGAACAGAGATACTTATACCAAAAAATTGCTAGATGCTACTGAAAAACTTCCTTTAAAACATGAAAGGAAAAGTAAAGAGAAAGAGAACAAAAGTTGAGAAATCAAAAATTGTGAGTTAATAAAAGTTTTTATTATTCCATATAAAAATTAAAAATAACTTTATTTATACGTGTGTGTGTAAGTATACACAGCAACTCAGAAATTGGCAATGCAATGTTTTTATATTGAAAAGAAGTACATCAACTGAAACTCAAACACATCATAAATTGAAAGTTGGAGCAAACAAGGTAAAGCAATATAATTTAAGTAATACACAACAACATTAAGATAATGTTTTAGTTCCATACAAAAAAAATGTTAATATTTTTTCGGTAAAATTAATAACAAGACAATTTATAATTGATCCAGTACTTTCTATAAAAGATAAGGAAAATAGATATATTACGAAATTTATTTTCTATTTAAATAACGTTTATTATATTTTGTCAACTATGATTGTAATAATATAAAATTTGCTTAGTATAAAAAAGAAACAGAATTAGTGTTTATAGATGATGAAGTTCAGTGTATTTTGATTAATCTTCTCATTGAATGTTCTTACTTAATATAGTAAAATTTAATTCTTTAATATATCTGTTTTCTTAAATCACAAAAAATATAATGTTGTTTCACTAATTTAACAATTTGTACAAAAATTACCCAGCAGAAAGGAAGTAGTTTCCATTTGCCCCACTAACTTTCTTATTTGAAAGCATTGAAGGATTTTATAAATAACTAAACAATTATTATAACTTTAAATAAGTGAATTTTGTAAATTAAGTATTTAAACGTACCACGGATACTCTTTATAGCAGTGTACTTTTACCCCAAAAATTAAAATTTTAACAATTCTCATAGGGGAAATATAAACACTTGATTTTTTAGGTCCCCTTTTCATCTAGAAATAAAACTGTGATTAGGGATCGTATATATAGATATTATCTACAGATTTTGCGTTACATTATTATTCTAGATGTATACTGATACAGATCCTATAGAAATTTAATTTAAACGACATTATCGAGCAGTGGATCATAACCGTACTATTTTATTAATCTGTGGCTGACATTTTTGCACGCTGCTGCCGTAGATAGAGAAAGCTGCACACTCTGTGGCTGCACTGGGCGGGCACTGGCACTGGTACAAAACGCCAGTGTTGTTATAGGAACACTTGGTTTTAATATTCCGGCAGATTCAAACAACTTTTAATTTCATAAAATCAAGAAACTATAACAATCAACAGTTTGATTTAATGTTCAAACAGAAAATACATGGAATAAAGTATCCATATTTTCATTGAAGTAGAATGAGACAAGCAGACTTTATATATATTTTATTCAGCTTGTAACACAAAAGAAGATGGCGTTTGACAATCAGCTGTATAAGTGGGGAGTAGGGATGCCCGATTTTTTGTTTTGAATCGATCTTTTGAATCGTAATGGATCGTAACCCCTTGAATCGATCCACGATCTGAATCGTATTGCGTTGAATCGATCTCATACGATCTTGGAAGATCGTATCATAATTTTATAAAAAATAATAAAAAGACAGTGGCATTGCATCTAATATTTATTTCTCGACATAATAATAGGCATGAATATCTATAGGCATATGGTTTCTATAATAAAACTAAAGATTCGAACTCTCCGCATTTAAGTTTTTCAAAAATAACAATTTCGACAAACGAACTGGATCTAACCTATTACGGCTATCAGTCAAAGTGTTGCCAGCTAGAGAAAACACTTCGTATTCAACCGTAGTGCTATCTACAATTAACAAAAAATATGAGTCTGACCGATGTATAAAATAAACAAAATATTAATACATCATACCTTCATTTCATATTTCATACTCACCGCAGTCCGAGGGAAGGTAGGTAACTCGAGACTATATCAACAAAGGTGTAGGTAATGATCTTACTTTGTTGTAGATACATCGTCCCCTCTAAAATGTTAGTGTTATCATAGATCATAAATAAATATTGTTTAGTTAGCATTATTTTTGTTTTTAGATGATACGATTTTTTCATACGATCTTCCAGGCATGCGATTCGATCTAAGCGAAGATCGCATCCTGTTGAATCGATTCAAAAAATCGGCAGATCGTATTGCCGTGAATCGATCTTCTAAAAAATCGATTCAGATCGGGCATCCCTAGTGGGGAGGAAAAATCTGAATGCCTGTGTGCTACTGCTATGTGGTACAGTATGTAGTTCATGTTCTCAGGCGTTTCGTTGCAGTTGTAGCTATGGCGTGTTTAAGTCCGAGTAGGCTCTGTGCTCGTGTGCAAGATAAGTTATTGTGTCAATTTGGACATAAAGTTCGAAGACAAACTGTATTTGTGAAACTCAAACCTCCTGGACCATCTCCATTGCGGATATTTGGAAAGACTTGTCAGGTTAGATAATTGTTTTATAATATTTTTGACTTGGTTGTGTTATTATCATCTTTTTGTGGTATAAAAATATATTACTCAATTAAAAGGAAATACACTCTTATTCCTATGGGAGATGGAGAAATACTTTCGCAGAAATTAGACTTTTTATTTTACATAACAGCATGACATTAACCTATAGTCAGCTGATCTGTTTAATTTCCAGTTGTCAGTTATCACAATATTATGAAATGTATTTTTTATGTGGACGTATTAATTAATTGGATTGCTTTGTGAATGGAAACCTAAAAGTGAAATCTTCGCAAGCCGTAGGGCAGTGGGTCGCTTCGCGGCAAGGTTCGATGGGTTGGTCGTTTGTCGATTTCCACAGTACAGCAGGCAATCCATAACTTTTACTTTCTTTAAATAAAAAGTAGTAGTTGGAAGTATGTCATGATGGTAAACATTCATAAATTAAATTTACTACACGTTTGTTTATACGCAGTTTTATGCAGAATTGTAATAGTGTGATATTGGTTGTGCTGAAAGTAGGATCACAATAAAATTGGAGCATGCATGACAGACAGATTGACGTTTTATGCTAGATTCCCCTGCGGCCGATAAAGTTGGTGACTGACGCGCGAGTAAGTACGCGGACTTGTGGCACAATACAAAGAAGAACAAACTGTACAGTAACTACCTACATTAAAAACTTCTCACTTGACAAATATTATGAAGTTACTGTACTGCTTATTTTTCTTAGTATTGTGCCACAAGTCCGCGTACTTACTCGCACGCCTGTCACCTCTTGTAGAGAGGATGTCGGAGACGTCGGAGTCGCGAATTTGCGACGCTGACGCGGTTTAAGTCCCGCGTCGTGCTTTCTCGCGCAGCGTGCGCGCATGCAATGTACGATCTCGGCGACTCACACTAAACTTTCTAAGCAACAATTATTTTTCGCATTAATATTTCATTTGGCTCCCACAACACACGTCGAATTACTTAGTATGTAGTTGATTTATTTGCATATACACACGCCCTCTTTTCCTTAATGGAGTAAGTCGTAATTACTCATTAAAGGAAAAACCGTAATGCTTACGGTCAATTACCTATTCTATTTTCCCGGCAAAACTCATTTTTGTAAACATCATGTTGTGATGCTTATAATGTATTAATTTCGTACATTGTACTTAAGACTAAGCTCTAGGCCTCCCCAATATGTCCCTGTAGCTTCAGGATTAAGAATAGAGCTACGGTATCCCTTGCCTGATCGTAAGGGGAAGGTGCAGGAGAGCACATACCTATTCTCTCCCGAGAATGGGCCCGTTCTGGGGCGCCGCGCGTGGAAAACACCGGTGCGTTCCACTGGAGATCCCGGAGTCCTCCCCAAGAGCAGAGGCAGGGCACCGAGGAGGTTTTAGTACAAATCCCACATAACCCGGTATCCTCTCCCAAGGTGCCGGTACCTTTTGAAGGTTTCCCCCCGATACAAAAAAAGGCCTCCCCAATAATCGGGAGAGACCCGTGCCTAGTAGTGGCAACCCTTTTGTCATTGAAATAATTACAATCATGGGTATACCATTTACCTAACTAAGTGGGTGATGGAGTTCCCGCATTGGAGCAGCATGGTGGAGCTTATTCCGCATCACACCAGTCCTCCCAAATTATGGGAAGAGACCCGTACCCAGCAAGGACACAAAAGGGTTTTAGCCAAGTGAGTGATATATTGGTATATAGTTACGTCAACTTACGTCTCACAGTGTTCTCTTGAAATCTCTCAGATCATAGCAAAATAATATAAGATCAATACCCTTCAGCAGCTGATCCTAATTTAACAAAAGTAGTAGTCAAAAACGTTTTGTATGTGAATATATCTTATAATATGCTTATATTTTTAAGAAAAATAATTGTTACTTTGATTGTCGCAACATGACGTAGAAGTCCTCATCCTTCTATTATGGTCATCGTTACTATCATCTATGAACTATGCTATGATCACTGGTTTAGTGAAAGTTTTGTGAGATTTCGTTGAATTTTTAATAGCATCAAAACTGGGTAACTTACCAAAGAGAGAGCCTTTCTTATTTTATTATAGCCCATTTAGCAAGTTTAGCGAACGTCGCCCTAGTTTTTGTTACCGTAGTTAGATTGTCAGTTGCATCAGATTATAACGTCTAATAAGCAAGTGAATAAATAAACCTATAATCGAAGTGACCATTATCAAATTGTCTTACCTATCTTGCGGTCTATTCAGAGAAATGCCTCCAGAGAGAGAGACAGTGTCGTGAGACTTAAGTACTGAAAGTTCACAGAAGATAGCTCAACAAAGCTAAACATACAAAAGAATGAGTATACGTTTTAAAATGTAGTAAATAATAATAAATAATCTTCTTGTTCATTTCTTGGGGGCAAATGATTCGGTCGAGCGAATAGCGTGGCACGTAATGTCCTGCGTAAATGAAGCTCACTAGAAATGCGGAACACATAACTATTTGTTCAGTCGACATCATTGTATAAGAGTTTGCGGCAACACATTCGACGTAGCATATGTTATTTTCGCCTTACAACATTTTCTTCAATCCTAAATTACGTGATGACAATACTAAAGGGCATAGAAAGATGGAAAATGTCTTGTTTGCATCTATTCTATTGGTAAGTTTTGCAATATGCAAACTGACGGTACGGCGCATCATCGAAGCTTCGTATCGTATCCCATTTGCTACCAAATTTAAATTTCCGAATATTTTCGTAATCTAATCGTTAAATTATTATTCATTTGACTAATATTCACGTTTACTACAGTTTCGATTAAATTGCGCAAATTTGACGTTGATATAGGTGTGTTTTGGATTGTGTCATAAAATAAAGACTACGTGATTTCGTAGCGCTTTTGTAAAATAGTGAGTGATTCACTGAGTAAAACCCTGATTGAGGCCAAATCGCTCTTGGTTCTTAATTAACTACTTACAATGTACTATTTCTCGGCTCGGCGATAGCTGAGTGGTTATAACACGGAAGCGGGAGTCCCTGGGGACTCCCGCTACTGGTATAAAACCCTGCACGTCCTTTAAGTAAGTAATTCATTAAGTGCGTATTTATCGCTGCTCGATTGTAAGGAAATTAGGTATTGTGATATTTCATTACGACGTTTTCCATTATCGTGACTTCCTGACAGTTAGAAGAAAATTCGCGAAGGCATACATGTCTACCGACCAGCAGTTAGCCAGTGGTATACTACGGCTAAAATCCCTTTCAATTTGTAGGGAAGACTGCCGTGCGTGCCCAGCAGTGGATCATTATGAAGGACTGAAAAAAAAAATGCACGGCACAAAGATTATTCATAGCCACTAGATAGCGCAGAAAATTGCGCAGAATGTCTTCATAGTGGAGGCCAACATGACAGGCGTATTTTCATATTTAAGTGGCTGCAGAAGGGGTCACTAGTTACTAGACGTCCTTGCTACTCTGAATGTTTGGTTGTCGGTGCGTTGGGCAACGCGCGGTCGACTTGCAAACAATGAACTCATCAGTGGTGGCTGTGGAAGCAATATTAATTGTTAATTGCAGTCTTTTACGCACGTGATGCTGTTGTTTGATAAGGACCGTGAGTTTGTAAGTTTTGTTAAGCAATTGCTATTTTGTTTGCAAATGCACAGTTTTACGAGGTTTATAAGTTCTGTATGATTTATTAATTATACTAATATTTCATATTTACTTTCTTGCATTCTTCTTAACTTCATACTCTAATGTAAAAAACTAAAAATTAAAATGTCAAGTTAATATTTGAAGGGTACAGGCAAAGAATAGGGAATGTCCTAATGAATTCATTTTTAGAAAAACACATTTTAAAGTTTGGAAGTCATATTTTTTTTTATTGAGATCGAAGTTTGCAGTTCTGTTTACTTAGAACTAATCAATACTTATTATTTAATATAATTATCCATATCATCAAACTTTTTAATTATTGAAATATATGTAATTGTCAAATTATAGCAATTCAACCCTCTTACAGCAAGTAAAAAACAAAGAATGTCCTGAACAAAACAAACATAAACAAGGAATGTCCAATTCAATCCACAACGTCTATAGTTTTTGAATCGTATTTAAGTGATACATAAAATACTTGTGTTTCCCTAGAACAAAATGGCATCAAATACATCAAGTCTTTGTATTTTATATAGTTTTAAGATATAATTTTATTTATCTATATCTATATTCAAATTTTAACTTCAAACTTTCTGCTTCTTCTTCTTCTTCTGCTTAATGTTGTACACTTATAAGCCCCGATAAATTAAGTTCTGCTCAGTACTTAACACTCCCCAATGAATTAAAATATTTTATTATGTTTCTCTGATTAATTTAATTTATAATTTCGAAACATTTGAACCTTGAACAGTTACATGATTCGCCTTGTTCATGAGATGAAAGCTTCTTAGGTTCTACCAGTCTTCTTTCTTTTCTTTGTAGTTTTATGATTAATAATATTATGAGAATTCTCGTCATTTTCTGAGCAAGAATCCATCACTTGTTTTATACGCAAAATAACAAAACGCAAGCTCGAAAAAATGTAATTTCAAAATGACAACTATCGGTTTGGACAATCCTTCTTCTCAACCGGTATGTCATGGACATTCCCAGTTCTTTGCACTTTGGGCATAAACAAAAACGTATTTTTAGCGATATCTGTCAAGTCGTGGTAAAAACTAGTGATTGAGAATGGTAATAACATAGACTCTGATATGCTTTCTTTACAAAATTTAAAAAACAAAAAATTGTGACATTCGCTGTTCTTTGCCTGCCCTTCATTTGTAAACAATTACAGTCCTCATTCTAATGTCTAACTAACTTAGACAGGGTTAAGTTACTTTGCAAAATAGCGTGTTTGATTTGATCTCATCACATTACGGGGTTTTCTTAAAAAAACTAAGTCAACTAACTTACTAATTCCTTTATCAAGTCCTTTGCTACTGGTAGTTTTACAGATCTAACAGATTTATCCCTGTAAATGATCAAGGAACTACACACATTTATGACAAATTTATGACCTAAAGAATTTATTCGAACAGGATTTTTTACCTACAATAAAAATAACTGAAACCTTGTTCTGTTTTATCTACCTTGATTAGATTTCTTGAAGATTTCTTCATGATGCTAGACACAACAAACGCATGACCTGACGAATTCATTCGAGCAATGCATTTAACCTAGAATAAATATAACTTAAACCTAATTCTAATTTATCTGCTACGATTAGATTTCCTGAAGATGTAACGATTGTTCAAGATACTACACGCAACCAACGCATGACTTGTCCAATTTATTCGAGCAAATCGTTTAAACTAGTCATAAGTATAAATAGTCATAATATGAAATGAACACTTATGCTCAAAAACCGTTTATTTTATTAATTTCGTATTTTAAATTATTTATTTCAATTAAAAAACACTGTTGCTTGTCAAAACTATCTTTGAAGACATTACTAATTGTAATCGTAAACATTTTAAAGCGATTACCTATCCGCTGCTTCCTTATTGCGGTGAATTACCTTATACACAAAGAAAATAAAGCGAACCATAACTTATGTGAAGGTATTAATTTCTTTGAACATGGATGACTTGCATGGAATGTCACAAGGTTAGTGGTAAAAGTATAATATTTTTCTCGGGACTTTCCCAGCCTTGCAGCTATTTATAGACCGACAGGTAGAAGCTTTTTAAAAACAATTTCTTATTTTACGAGGCTTTGTTAGCAACGAAAATGCGGAAATGCATACGAGTAAAAGATTGCATCTTTTCTTGTTGAATGGCGCAGTAATTTATACAAACTATTTTTGGTTTAATAAGGAAATACCTGGACGCCCGAGCGTTGCTCGGATAAAATAAAATGATTTTCTTGGTAGTTTTTAAGCAAAACATTCATTGACTTAGTGTTACTTAATAAAGCCTCTTGAAATACCTAGCTCCCATTTAAAAAAAAATGTCACAAAAAATTAAAAACGCAACTTGCTTACTTGAGGTTTGAACCCGGGTCTCTAGCTCCGTAGTCAGCTTCCGTAACCATTCGACCAAGAAAGCTTTAATTCCATTGACGAAATTTTTATAGAAGTCTTTCATATCGACATTGTCATTTGTTTAAAGGGCGGATTGACTGTCGACAGTTGACGGATTCCTACGCCACAATATTATTAATATTCTCCAATAGATGTCAGTAAGAGTAATTTTGTATTTAACGGAATAAACATTAAATAAAACGGCAATTTCTATCAATAAAAATTTGTGGATCGATTTATCATCCCCGAAACCAGGGTACTAAATTTCATCATAATCTTTGGAGCCGTTTCCGAGATTCAAAGAATATATTACATATTACTATTATTTTATTACTTACCTACATACAGTTTATTAAAAATAATGCCCAAGATGAATGATATCTAATACCTTTAAACGAGAAATTCTTGTATATACATAAATATATAATCTGAATCTCGGAAACGGTTCCAACGATTTTAATGAAATTTAGTATGCAGGGGTTTCGGGAGCGATAAATTGATCGAGCTAGATTTTCTTATTAAAAACGTCGTGTTATCTGTGTTTTCAGGCAATGAAAAACTACTTAAATATCATTACAATACGACGGTAAATTTCGCCTACATGTCTATAAGGTTATAATAGCTCAGGTGGGAAATCGGGCGGTCCCGAAACCTACACACACAAGCCCTATCTGATATTTTTTCCTTTTTTTTAAGTTCCTTTTTGAGATTAGACCAACAAATCAATCGTTTTTATCCGAAAGAATCTCCGCTATCCAGGCACTGATATTTTAACTGAGAAATTCGAGAGATTAGTTGTTAAGAATATGATAGCTGTATACAAATATACCAAGATAGGTGTGAAATACCTATCTAATCTAGGAACATTGCAGTCATATAATAGCAATAAGTACTGTATGACTACTTATCTTTGAATTCTGGATTATTTATTTTATAATATAGTATTTACTTTGTCTAGGTTCACCCATAAAGTGCATTATAGGTAATAAGCAAATTTTTCAGATTTTGAGAGCGTGACGAGCTGTTATTTTGCAATGCAATATATTCCAGTGCTATGCAACACTCGTCACGACAAAGCACTACCTACATTACTTGCCTATATGTGAAACGCAGAACACTGAAAAAACATTGCGTGTCGATATTAATATTCCTTTTTAAAGTTACTCACTCGTAGCCCTACTGATTTTCTCTGTCGTGGATTTCATGAACACAAAGAACTAGAAGAAGAAGTAATAAACTCATTATTAAAATTTCTGCCAGGAATTGAATTTGGGACCCTTCGACCAATAGTTCGCCGTGATAACAAATAAACGGTTTTACATCCATACTAGGAATCCCTGTGTCGTGGATACTGAGTTGTGCCTACGACACAAAGACAGGAACAACAATTTAAATTTGAAATTTGTCATTCAAATTTCTGTCGCGCCAGGGATCGAACCCGGGACCTACCAAGACATAACCAATACGCCACACTAGCACGTAGCTATGAAATACAGTATCCGATCGTGTAAAGCCTCAAGCTTATAATTTAAAATTATAATTAAACTATACAAAATTATTAATTAAAACTATACAGAATTAAATGTAATACTACATACCTACTTTAATGTTTCTTATGTATTCTTTAATAGTAATTTTAGAATTTAAATGTAAATTAATTAAATTAAAATTTGTACACCCTAAGGGGTAAATATGGAGTTCTAAATATTTTGTAAAACCTTTTTTTTCACCCATATTTGTGCAAATAAAATATTTTCATTTCATTTCATTTAATTTTTATTTTGAAAAAGTCTATAAAATTTATTGATTTATATAACATTTTTAAGTTAATAATCCATTTTTTCGCTGTTTTCATTTTCATACAGTTGTTCAGATACAGAATAATTTTGGTTATTTGTAAAGCTATGAAAATCTATAACATTTATTTGTCTGGGTGCTTTTAATCGTTTTGCTTGCATGCTACGAATCTTAAAATTCAGTCACGAGGCAAGATGGGGTCTCATATTGCCTCGTTTCAACTTCACGAAGTGAAGTGACACGAGGAAACGAAAAAGAAGAACACTTTTTCGGCTGCAACCCTTTTTGCGTCCCACTGATGGGCTCGATTCTTCCCCTATTTTTGGGGAGCTCTACCACACTGCTACAATGCGGGTTGGTGGAGATGCGGGTTAGTGCCAACCCGCTGTCCGATGTTTTCAAACCGCCCTTAAGACCTCCGACAAGGTTTAATTTGTGTTACTTATTGATAACATCCGGTACCGACGGCTTAACGTGCCCTTCGATGCACGGAAACGCGCATAATTTTTTTTCCTTCTAGCATTCACCCATCTCACACCCGACCGCGCACGCATAACTTAGCTGCGTAGATCGCTTGCATTCTACGCCAGCCGTCAGCCAGCGCTTTTTAACAGTCTACAAATTTTCAAACAACCACCGTCCAACGTCCTTGAATTGTAACCTCTCTGGGCCGCGGCGCGGTCTTTGACCCACTTACCGGTTACTTTATATACGCTTTGGTAATTATACTTTGATAGCTGCCTTTGGAGATAGAGAACGGCGTTTTTAATACCACCTCCGCAAGGCTACGTTAGAGTATAATAAACCAAACATCGATTGATTTTGAAATGTCAGTGATAAAAGAAAAAAACAGTTGTGTGTACTTTTGTACATGCCTTAGAAGTTATACTTTACTGGCGTATGAAAAAGTTTAAAATAACTCAAACGCAGTAGTGATCGACGATAAATATCAAAATCAATCAAAGATTTTGTTTAAATAAAAAACGTTTTATTAACGTAATAATTATTTAAAATTAATATTCATATGAAAACTATATTTCTCAACACTGGCTTGACTGGCTTATGAATATCCATCTACTGTATAGTGGACACTTAGTAACTACATATATTCGGTGTTGAAAATGTATGTTGTTATTATTATTTCTATTCTGTGGCTAACTTCATGTCGTTCCTGCGCGTGCAGCTCACAAATTCACTCTCATCCAAACGGACTAAAAAAAGTATAACTTCAAAAATATAATTATAATTACCTAGTCTTGCCATAAACATTGTAACAAAGAAAAAAATATTTTTTTAATTGCAAATAACATTTATTACTTTTACAGTGTGTTAGTTTAATACATAAATATAAAACAAATAAAAAATTATAAAGCTTATTTGAAGTGGTCTCCATTGGCTGCAATACAGTCCTTTAAACGTTGAGGCCAGTTATCAATAGAAGCACGCACTCTTTCCATGGGAAAATTCTTCACTGCCAATCGTATGGATTGTTTTAGGGACTCCAAATTATCATGGCGCTTAGAACAAGCCGTACTCTCTAAAACTGACCATAAATCATAATCCAGCGGAATAAGATCGGGACTAGACGACGGCCAGTCTTCGGCTCTGATGAAGCCCGAAACGTTCGCTTCCAACCAAGACTGCGTGGACCGAGCTTTATGACCCGGTGCCGAGTCTTGCTGGAAGGACCATACTTGGTTATTAAATATGGTGTTGTTAAGGGGCTTAACTACCTTCTCAAGAATGGTATCTTGATACACTTGTGCCGATGTTTTGATACCTTTTTCACAAAAATATGGCTCAGTCACTCCTTCATAGCTAACACCCCACCAAACCATCACTGAAGTCGGATAATGCCCACGTTGCACTCTGTCGACTAATTGGGAAGCTTCCTTAGAGCTTTGAGCATAAATACGGTCATTTTGTTTGTTAAAATGTTGCTCAATTGTAAAAAAAAATTCATCCGTAAACAAAAATTTTCTGTGACCTCCCTTTGCGTACCGCTTCAGTAGTTGTTTCGATTTTACCACCCTATTCTTTTTAAAATTATCAGTTAACCAGGTGACGTCAGGTGACCAGTGCGTCTCTTATAGGCTGGAAGTCCTAAGTCAACTTTTAAAATACGCGACATGGTTCTAGGTGCTATCTTCATCTCCCGAGATAAAATCTTTTGCTTGCGGACAGGATTTCTTCGAATTCTTTCCCTTACAGCTTTAACCACCTTTTTCGTACGAACACTACGTGGACGGCCAGGTCTTTTTCTGTCACAAACAGAGGAGGTCTCAATGTACCTATTAATAGCCCGGTACACAAACATTTGACTAATACCAAGTGTATGGAGAGTTTTAAAAATTGCAAATGGCTCCATACCTACTTAGTGTAATGCAATCACAGCGATTCGGTTCTCTTTATCACCCCACTCCATTTTAATATCGCAAAATATTATACAATGTATTGGCGCCAAAACGAGAAAACACAATGAACAATCGTATAAAAATGACAGATTCCAAATTCAAATGTAATATTTTTTTATTTTTAATTGTAACAGTATTTATGGCCAGACTAAGTATATACTTAGTTATAAATATATAAATAAGTAATGTTTCACACTCTTAGCCCCACAGTAGGAGAGAATATGCCCTGTGGCGTGGGTACCATGGACACATACAAAGACAGAAACACAAACACCCAGACCGAGAACAGAAATTTAAAATGATCATTCAAATTTCTGTTTCGCCGGGAATCGAACCCGGGACCCTCCGATCGGCGGTCCGGCATATCACCCATTATACGGGTAGTCAATTTATCGAAATATCAATACGTCAAAACGTACCCATAATTAAATACAAGATGTCAATTTTATAGGGAAATTCATGGGACATACCATAAAGGTAGCAAGCAATAAATTGGCTTTTAGTTGAATCAATGAAATGATACAGGTTTGAAGGACACGCCTAGTGGTTCCTGGTTGGTCAATGAACTGATGGCATTTCCTTTAGAAAAAAGCTTTTGGTTTGATTACCTACGACAGCTTTCTCTAACATTTTGTATCCAGCCCATCCAGCTATCCTTTTTTTTATTGTATTCATTAAAGTAAGCGGAGTCTTATTTCATACTACAGTACAATTAAAATCTTAACACTATTTGAAGTGAAATTTAGAGTTTACTCTAAACTAATTTAGCAATGCAATGCAGTCATTAAACGATGCCTATTTAATCGATGCTTACGAAGTGTAAGCCATATTATAATCTATAACGACAAAAGGTATATGGAAATGACGACGATTGATAGACCATTTATCAGAACTTCTGATTCAGAAGTGTATCAAAAATAAATGTACTCGAATGACACAGGAGTGTATTAGGTAATGGGTTATTACTTATCAAAAATAAATGTACTCGAATGACACAGGAGTGTATTAGGTAATGGGTTATTACTTAAATTATCACGAAATAATCGCTTTTAATTATGTTTTACCCTTATTAGTAACGATGATGATAATTACATTAAATAAATGAAGATCAAATCATAAGTTGTTTCAATTAAGTCAATATTCATTGAACGCGTTGATGTCTTTTGTTCGGCCGGCACGCCCGTAACCAGTAACGTACAATTTACGCAACGTTGCGATGTTATTGGTATTTACTGCAGCACTGATAACATATCTATAATATTTAGTTGCTCGGAGTGAAACAATATATTTTCTTGGTTTAATTTTGAAACGAAACGCACATTTGTTTAGTGTTACTTAATAACGTTATCTGTAATAGCTCCCAATAAAAAAATCAGAAAAAATGAAAAATAAACGCAATATGGTTTTGATTGAGGTTTGAACCCGGGCCTCTAGTTCCGCAGTCAGTCCACGTAACTATTGGGCCAAGGAAGCTTTAATTCAATGAACGAAATTTTTATAGAGATTTTTCTGATTGACATTGTCATCTCTTCGAACGTCGGATTGACGGATGGCGTTTGACGGCGTTCTACGCCATAATATTATTAATTAATACTCGCCAATAGATGTCAGGATGAGTCGTATTTTTCAGTTTATATTTAAGTTGATTATCGCTTAATTTTATTTTATTAATTTAAAATTTTTAAAATAAAACCTAGCTGGATAGATTTATCACCCCCGGAACCAGGGTATTAATTTCATCAAAATATTTCGAGCCGTTGCCGAGATTCAAAAAATATATTTAGGTATGTACAAGAATTGCTCGTTTAAATGTATTAGATAATCTGTGCAGCACTTTTAGTAATAGAATAATTGTTTTAATAACTATTTACCTAGCATCGATGGCCGAGTGGTAAAAAACCGCGGTCTTCGACGCGGCCGATCCCAGGTTCAAACCCTCGGCTGGCACCTCTGACAAAGAAATTTGTAATGTGCGATTTTATCGCTGCTCCACGGTGATGGAAAATATCGTGATATTTCATTAATTACGATGTTCTCCATCGCCGTGCATGCCTGGATTTTTCGAAAGCATTTCTCGAAAGCATGATTTCCACCAATCCGCACTTGGCCAGCGTGGTGGACTATGGCCTAAATCCCTCTCAATTGTGTGAGAAGGATACCTATGCCCAGCAGTGGGACATAAAAAAGGTTGAAATATATATATATATATATATATATATATATTTATACATCATCAATATTTTAATTAAATCTCAACCTTATATCAAAAATCTTTTTAATATCGCATTGCTGGGCATAGATCTCTTTTGAAGAAGATGTAGTAGTCCACCCATCACGCTGTCGGTGAAATGCGAGTTGGTGAACTCAGTTTCCGAAGCAATTTTCCTGTGAACTGCACATAATGTCTGATTGATAAAATTGATTTTATTTTACAAATTTTTGCATTTGTTAATTAATAATCAATTCAATAGTGTGTACTCGTAGTATGTTGTGTAAAAGTAAGTAACATGTTTACATCTCATTCATTAATAGAATCATGAAATATTAAGTGCTTCATTTCATATACAGAATGCTTTTTTTGCTGTAATAGAACAAGTGCATGATGAGTACATCTGTACTTCGTTTAATTAAGTGCAATACTCGTGAATAGTACTTTCGGATAAGATAATGATGTAATGGATAATGTCATATTCCCTTGACCAAAATGAAGGGTTTTGTTATGTAGTGTATTAACCTCTTTTTAATTAGAATTATGAATCACTAGTGGCCGCCTGCGACTTCGTCTGCGTGGACTTTGGTATTAGTCATCATAGCATAGCCTAAAGCCTTCCCCAATAAATGGACTATCCAACACAAAAATAATTTTTCAATTCGAATCAGTAATTCCTGAGATTAGTGCGTTCAAAAAACAAACAAACTCTTCAGCTTTATATTATTAATACTAGCCTACCGCCAGCGGCTTTGCCCGCGTGGAATCGTTTTATAGGTTCGCGTAGGATAAAAACCATATTATGTCCTTTCCCAAGGTTCACTCTATCTGTGTTCCAAATTACATTAAAATTGGTTCAGTAGCTTAAGCGGGAAAGCGTAGCAGACAGACAGAGTTACTTTCGGATTTATAATATTATATTATAAGGATTATTAGTATAGATTAAGTATTGTTTGTCATTTTGTTTTGTATTTTTAGTGCACTACGCATGAACATTGAAGTCTATAAAATTAGGTTTATGACACTACCGACATAATGTATGTGAGATGTGGGTATAATAAGTATGTTCATCTATTGATTGGTAATTGAAACGAATCTTATCACACTCTTATCCTAGTAGGCCAACCCCGAAAAACGTCATAAATAATAATGGTATCTTTAGAACGATTCTGATTTGAAATAATCCGTGAAATAGTCCGAACGGAGCTAAAATAAAGGAATTTGCCCATGTAAAAGTTGTAATATTTATTACAGTACACCGGCGCTGCCCTTTAAAATTACATTTAGTGTAATTTTTCGACCACTGATATATAGGTACAAGATTTTCTACTTTTTTTCGGTAATCGGGTTATGTGTATTGAACTTAATGTTGTAATATGTACGATTATCTTGTTTATAATTCTGTAAGTAATCGTGATGGCTACAAAGTAGTCGTATCTGAGTAATGGGACGTGTCAATTGTCGTCTTCTATTTAAAGAAACAGCGATCGAAGCGCAGAGTGTACTAAACGCTCGCTTTCTAATGTGCGGCCGCCGCCGCCCGGTGCCGCATGCAATTTTACGTGCCGCAATGTTGTTCATCATTTACATTGCTCACGGATTTGTTTTCAGGGTTCCGTAACTGAAATTTAGGTAAAGCTAATTTCAGACTACGCTATACTATTGTGATAATATATAGTATAGCAAAGAAGAGCCTAATGCTATACTATATAGCATGGCGTTCACATTTCGCGATATGATCGCTAGCAGTACATAGCAAGCTAAGTTAACCGCGATCTTTAATAATTTATGGCACAACATGAACTTAGCGCTTCGCACCAATTTATAGCGTATATTAACTATAACTATAACTTTAATGTTTCGACCGACGAAGTACCACCGCTGTACTCACTTCATCGTGAAGGAATTGTATTGTTTAGTGGAAAGGCGCAGTTGCTGGCCAGACTTACATACATAGGCGAACATCAGCCTTCTGAGTAGCAGCGCAACTAAATACGACCACAGGCAAGACTTAGGGCCTCTTTCACCACCATCAAGTAAAGTGACAAGTAAGCTAATTGTCGTTTAAAGTCACCCGTACCTTCAATTTCAATTTCACACTGTTCGAGTAGCACTAATCATATGATAAACTAGACCCGAACTCATAGCTTTTAATTGGCAATTAACTTTACTTGGGATGTAGCTAATCAACACTTTACTTGGGGATGGTGAACGAGGCCCTTAAGCTTGCTTTGTGTATGGATGTTCATGGGCTGCAACGACCACTTAACACCACCAGCCCGCATGGTCGTCTGCTACTCCATTCAAATAAAAAAAGAAAAATAAAAAACCAGTATCTTGTCCCTGAGAGCCTACTCTGTAGGCATCCGTCCGTAAGTTCTAATATTTCCCTATATATGTCCCGCAATATGTCCCTTATATCATATTTTTATAATATAATTCGGGGCAATGTACATATTCCTTCTGTGCTTGAAAAAATTGCATTGTTTGTACCAAATAACTACGTGCGAGCACGTACACATCAACTTTTTGCTGTGCCACTCTGTGCATTGGTGTCGAGGCGTGAAACACCGCGCGTCGGTTTTGGCTTTGACATTGCTCAATGGTGTTCTGGAAAAAAATCCCGAGCTGGACTTATTCCATTCAAAGCCTGCTGTATTTTATAGATTAGCAAGGCGGTATATTGAAATGTTTATTATGCAAACAAATTGGATTTTCCAAAATCTGTCATGTTTATATTAATAAGTTAATAAATAATAAATAAATAAATTTTCGGAATAATTTTTGGCATACTCAGATCGTTTTTTCCCGCGAATTAATAAAATAAGCGTTGTCATTGATGACATTAAGCTACTGAATGAATAATATTGTTAGAATTTCTTCAGTCTTTTCCAAAAATGAGGCCCGAAAATTCACTGAGTTTCGTATACGGGCGTACAGAGTAGTTGGATACCAATGAGATCGAGCAAACGAAATGTGCATGTAATTGTTTTCAAAACTACACAACTTAAGAGGGCGCGAATCGCCATTTTGCTTTACAGAGCGCTTATGTTCTGCGTCTACTAGAGATGCACTGTTAAGATAAACATATTGTCGACCTGTATGCAACTACCGAACCGGTGTGCCATCAGAAGGTCATGGGTTTGATTTCTAGCGAGGTGGAAATTTAAATGACGATGAAATTTCTGTCCCTTTGTCTGGGTGTTTGTGTACTTTTCTTTGTATGTGTCCATGGCACTTGCGACACAGGGTATCCTACTGTGAAGATATGAGTGTGAATCGTTATTTATTTATATGTATATTATGCATTGCGAATCTACGGAACACTTAGTATGTTCGTTACTACACGCACGCACCCGTTTTTTTTTTTGGTTAGTATAAAAGTCACAATGGGTTCCTGAAGCTGTACACGTGCGTGATACCCTCAATACATTTGTTTACTAATGTCCTAATAATGCCATTTCCATATTATTCGATTGTCACTTTACAAATTGCGGTATCGTGGTTTATAAATCTAACAAAAACAATATACAAAAAGAATGTATATACTTTTTAAAATGATAATTAATGGTAACATGTAAAAAGTGTTGTTAGTAATGCTACTTTTCGTGTGTTATGACTGTCTCTATAATTGCTTGCAGCTTGTAGCTTGTTTAGTACAAATGAAATTTAATTTATTTGCTATTGTTGTGGAGTTGGTTCTTGTGTAGCCTTTGTCAAACTTTCATTGATGTAAGCTCTTATATGGATATTGATTTCTAGTTATATATTGGCATTACTCTTCAAATTCTTCAAGCGTAAGGTAGGTTGTATTTTCCAATATATTTGGTATGTACCCTAGTAATGCCTAGTATTGAACGCAAGCTTCGTGAAGCGGGAGCGGTTGGAGGTAAAATGGGCGACTGGTAAAAATATCGGCTCTGGTTCCAAACATAATGATCCTTTATGTTAAAAAAAAATCTCTTATCTGTAAAGTTACTTAGATATTAAAGATGTATCGAGCAGCGAGCAGGAGCTTTAGTTGAAACAAAATCCTGGTACGCACCTCTGGTTAAGAAATGTGTTATGCAATGTTTCGCGGTAAGGGAAATTTTCACATACAAACAGTTAATATTTCAAGTTTTCTATCACCACAACTCTCAAGCTTGTACTTGACAGTTAGTTACACAAACGTTTCACTAAGGCATGTTACATCCATTAATCCGCGCTTAGGACAGCGTGGTTGACTATGCTCTAAATCTCTTTCAATTCTGAGAGACATGTGCCTAGCAGTGAAATCTCAAAAAGGATTAAAAAATAGCCAGTTTTAAATAACATCTCGCCTTTTTCTTTAATGCGTCTAAATTAAATGAAACTCATGAAAGTATTTAGAAGAAACGTCAGAAAACTATTAAGTGCGTTTGTAATTGATATTCTTGTTGTAATTCTTGTTAGGATACGTTCGTAACGCTCATTATGTGCTAACAGCCCATTAGGTAATAATACATAATGGTTCTGGTTTTTTGTAACCAACAACTAGCTGATATAAAAAGTAACCCTTATATTTGTATTCAAACGATATATATACCTGTTTTGAAATAGAGTGTAAGAAAATAATAGATCGATTTTCCTAAGGTGCATTAATTTTTTTGCAGTGGGAATTTCGTTCATCGATGGATTAATCAAAAGACCTTATTATGTTCCATTGTCTGCTTTGGTACCTACATCACACATGCCAAATACAGTGGATTTCACATATGTAGATTTTACTACAATGTTATCTTTTATCACTGAGCAATCTTTTATCACTGAGCAAGTAGAATTTATAAACTAGATCTAAGTCAGATGTGTACACCGGTATTCAAAAGCCCAGGTCTCCAGTGTGGGTTCTGGTATATCTTTTGCCAGGAAAGGCTATCGGTGCCTCTATTAAAAGTGGCATCTCGTTTCGGTTCTAATCTAATTATACAGGGATTAAAATATATCTGAAAGTAAATAATGAACGATATGGAAATCAATCGATGAACGTGCTTGATATATTGTATCATACAGAACATCTCTAATTATATAACAATGAGAAAGTATTTCATATATGTACGTCCCTCTATCAAGCACGCTACTAGGTCGTCTTAAGGTTCGTTTCGCACCTTGCAAACATCGCTGTGACGTGTGTGAAATCGAATGGAAGTAATTATTATTCTACGCATTGAGACGTCATGATAAATTAAGGATGTTGCCAAATGGATAGTCTTGTATTAAATTTATATGCGTTGCCTAATTTGTGTTTCAGATCATTGTTATCACATGTGCTAATGCTATAGCCGCCTTAAATTTGACATTCCATGCGTAAAATCCAAACAAAAGTAGTAAAATCAGGCATCTTAGGATTATTTCTCTTAGACACACTTCTGGATACGATTCCTTCACCATATTTGGGGAGCTCTAAAACTTACTTTACCGTGCTGCTCTAATGCGGGTTGGAGGCCATTCCGTTGTCGAATGTTTTTCAACGTCAAGAAAACCTTCGACATTGATTATCTAATGGTATTTATTGTCAAAGACCAAGTGATTTGTTTCTCGAAATATGA
This sequence comes from Pyrgus malvae, assembly GCA_911387765.1. Lineage (NCBI taxonomy): Eukaryota > Metazoa > Arthropoda > Insecta > Lepidoptera > Hesperiidae > Pyrgus > Pyrgus malvae. The sequence continues at coordinate 25,088,691 of OU426950.1, read as the reverse complement.
AGTTTTGAATTATGCCAATAGCGGTCACGCGTCCTTTTATTTTAATTTTAATGGAGAAGCAGACGAGCATGCAGGCCAGTTAAGTGGTCGCTGCAGTCCATTTACATTACTGCAGGACATTTACGTACAACCTCAACCAAGCATAGGTAAGTCTTGTCTGAGATCGTATGCAGTTGCGCTGCTACTCCTGAGGCTGGTGGTCGCCTCATGTAAGTGTGTCCGGCAACTGCACCTTTCCACCGAAACACAATACAATTGATTCATAGCAGAGGTGGGTGCAGCGTTGGTACTTCACCGGGCGAAGAATAATATTTTACCACCTACAAAAGTGCATCTTTAATCCCGTCGGCAGCCGTTCCGCTTAGCTTGTGTAAATCGGTTGTATTGTTTTACCAACAACTGCCTTTATCGTTCGTTCTCTATCTGATGCAGTTAAACTTTTGTAGCTTGTGACTTGCAAAATTCAGTCTTGTATACGAGCAATGTGACCAAGATACGTTTTGTAAGATTAACACTTTCGTGACTGTTAGACATTGTGTGTTCGTGTTGATGTTGATGGATGCATTGCCTGCAACGGGAATAAAAGTCAGAAAAATGTAAAATAGCTCGATTCCTAACACACTCACATCTCTCATGCATACAAACTTACTTACGAACATCGAATACGATAGACAGTTACCACAGATTTGTTTGATTTAGTGAGCTAATAGATACAGCAGATAAAGGTTGAAATATGGATTTGTAAGAAGGGACTGACGATCTTGTCTCCTTTGAGTTTTTGTAAAACTTTTTTGATGTCCCTGGAATGGTTCAAGTAGCTAACTACAACTATTATAGCAGAATAACTAGTTAAGTATAAACGGCAAGGGTCTGTTAATGACACCTTAATTACATTTATTATAATAAAGGTTTAAGTGATTGTTGGAAGAGCAAAAAGTGTATAAGTACATATTTATTAATAAAAATATTATCATAAATACCATTTTCGCAGTTTAGTTCACCGTGTCATGGTTCGCAAGTGCGCGCCGTGTATTTGCGAACTACTTGATGTGAAGTAGGTGCTTTAAACGACAACCTTTCAACGTGCTCTAGAAATTAAGCATGAATCACATTTGGTGTCACGAAGGTCACTCGCTTAGTAATAGTAATATTTTCAATTAAGTTATATTATTCAGGAATATATGAGGAATTTAGAAGTTTGATTATTTTTTAAACCCCAACGCAAACAGGAGTGTTATCTGTGCAACCGTATGTTTGTGTGTGTTAAAATACTTAGCTCTCAGACTAATAGGATTTTTTCTGGTCACTGTATAAAGGACTTAATTGAGAGTGTTCTTAGCCATGATTCAAGACTATCAGTTTAAAAATTATCTGCTCTTTACTAGTTAATGAAAGGGTCTGATCGATCCAATATTGCGTATACTGTCATTATAAAAGTATACCCTACATATGGTAACCTTGACCGGATACTGCAGTATTATCTAGAATCTGAAGTATAACCAACTTTTCACCGACTTACAGCATAAGTATAGGATCTTGGGATCTATGGGAATTTGGGATCTTTGTAATTACCTCAACGAAAGGATCCTGATCCTGCTGGATCATCTGGAATCCTGGTATCCCAACTCCTCATTTAAATGGTTTTTTTGTCTGATGTGGTGCAAAATCGGAGAGATTGCTATTCTTGACAAGTGAAAATGTTACTTTTTAATTAAGCTTTATACTTAATCATTCAAATCATTGGCCATATATACTCGTATTTTACCATCTGTTATGTTTGTACAAGCAATAATGTAAATAAATAAATAAAAAATCGACGACCCCTGTGGCGCAATGGATATCACGCCGGACTGCCTATCGGAGGGTACCGGGTTCGATTCCCGGCGAAGCAGAAATTTGAATGATGAGTTCAAAATTTCTGTTCTCGGTATAGATGTTTGTTTTATGTACTGTCTGGTGTGTGTGTCCATGGCACCCACGACGCAGGGTCTGACTACCTTACTGTGGGGCTATGAGTGTGAAATGTTATTTATCATTTTATTTTAAACGTTTATAAAAAAGTTTTACAACGTTTTTATTCCCCTTGTCAATATCATTAAGATACAAAAACATTGTGACCGGTATTGCTACTGCAGAATTATTGCAGCTTATGCATTATGCCAATATAGCTTTTATTGCTTTTATTATGTCATAGATACAAAAACAGTATAATAGCATCGAGGCCTACCAATGTCAAGCTGCAGCCTGGCCTGCTCGAAATATTTTTCGTTAAATTTTTTGAGTTAAGATTATTGTTTGTTTTAGCCCATCTCTGATATAAAAAACGAACCGATTCTAAAGTGTGCCTAAATCCTTTCTATAGATTGGATTTTATTATTGACAATAGATAAAAAAAATATTGTCTTTATATTTTGAATCGCTTACTTTAGTTTGATCACGCCAAGATTCAATCTGTTGGTTTGACATCTATCCAAAATTTTCTAGAATAGCAAATAATAAATCTAATATCCTTCATAGCTAAAATTAATTGATGTAGATGATAATTACATTTTTTTTTCAACCTTTTTTTATGCCCCACTGCTGGGCACAGGTCTCTTCTCACAAGTGAGAGAGCCTTAGGCCATAGTCCACCACGCTGGCCAGGAATGGTGGACGTCATGCTCTCGAGAAATTATGCATTTCTCTCAGGCATGCACGTCGATGGAGACATCGTAATCAATTAAGTATCACGATATATTATATCATCGTGGAGCAGCGATAAATTTACAATTTTTTTTGTCAGAGGTTCGCGCCGAGAATTTGAACTCAGGATCGTTCTCGTCGAAGACCGAGGCTTCTTACCACTGGACCATCGCTGCTCAGCAACTGCTGACAATGACATACCTATTCTGTTTGTCCCCAACGTGGGAATGGTCTATTGGTTTACTTAGTTTTTTGTCTATCTCCTACGAGGGGATCGTGTATTAGTTTTAACTGAGAGTGAACAGGAACAGCATCAAACCGGTAACTATACTATAGTTACAGGCATTATACGTACAAACATGTGCATACGTGCGTCGATTGTCGGTGCGTATGTTGCAACTGCCGGTCGGAGCTATCAGGTGTGGACTGCACTCGGCGCAGTCGGTACTCGGGCAGTTGCATAAAGCCGTTGCGAAACGCGGATCGCGGTCACTGCCGCTGCGGCTCCTAAGGGCAACCGCACCGTGGCCGCACCCTGCCACTTCACCATCGTAAGAGTATGGTCTAGGCTATATCTAATACTTTTAAACGAGCAATTCTTGTATGTATCTAAATATATTTTTGGAATCTCGGAAATGGCTCCAAAGATTTTGATGAAATTTAGTACACTGGTTGCGGGGATGATAAATCGATCCACAAATTTTTATTGATAAAATTTGGCGTTTTTTTAAATGTTTATGCAGTTAAATATAAAATTACTCTTACCGACATCTATTGGAAAATAATAATAATATTGTGGCGTAGAAAGCCATCAAAATGGTCAACATTTGACAATCCACCCTTCAAACAAATGACAATGTCGATAATTATGAAAGACCTCTATAAAAATTTCGTCAAGGGAATTAAAGCTTTCTTGGTCGAATGGTTACGAAAGCAGACTACGTAGAGACCCGGGTTCAAATCTCAAGTAGGCAAGTTGCATTTTTTAATTTTTTTGTGACATTTTTTTTTAATTGGGAGCTAGGTATTTCAAAAGAAGCTTTGCTTAAAAATAAACCAAGTAAATAAATTGTTTTTATCCGAGCAACGCTCGGGCGTCCAGGTACTTATTTGTTATATGTAATAGTATTTGTTATTGTTATCTCTTTATCTCTACATTTAATGGAGCTATAAGACTACTAGCAAAACGGTGACTGAGGGAATTTTTCAATCTTGGAATATCTTTTACTAAACCTTATTAATTAATTATTGAACCTATCTGATTACCGATCTAATTGCTGTTTTATGGATAATCGTTTTCTCTTTTTTATCAAACTCAAGTTTTGAAATATAAAAATATCTAACACCAACACATTATATATATAGGCACATGTATTATGACTTACACTCAGACGGTATTCTTAATTTTAAGTGAAGACGTTTGATACTTCATTATAAATATATACTAAGAATGTGCAGATTGTGGCCTAGTGATCTTTATCGGTCGTACCAGTTACGAATGCCGGTGGTATAAAATTTTCATTTCGAATTCTCGTTTTAAAATGTTTATTTCACTTTTGGATCAAGGTCGATGTATGCGTTCATCTTTCACTCAAAACTAACCTATTTCTATCGTAATTATTTTTTTAAATAGCAAGTTTCATTGTACTAAACGACCGTGATGTCAAATTAACTGAAATACGTTGCCCTTTTGTGCTAAGATAATCGATAACTAAAATTAGGGTTTTGGGCACTATACCAATGAATCACCGATAGGTCCACATCGCAAAACCTTCCCATACCAAATGCGAGAGTCATCAAATTACAAACCTGGCTTGAGTGTAGCTCTCAGCTGACGTTCTATGATATCATTAATGTTTCGACATTGCATTGCTTTGACTATAAATGAGTTGATTTGTCTCGATACCTAAATATTGATTCAGACCTGTCTGAGCCGCACTCATTCAAATAAAAAGCTTTTGAAATAACTTCAGCTGTTTATTTTTGTAATGAAGTCTTACCCCAATGTACAACAATGACTTGACATGAAAAGCGTGTTGTTTTATTCCAGTCTTCTATTCGTTTTCAATGTAATGTTAAAACACTTTCTATACATTATTGTACACCTCTTATCATTATTTTTATCACCATCATCTACCTAAACACTGTTAATGATCGTTCTGAAGCGATAAGACGGCCCTTTGTATTACGTCTTTATTTCCTTAAATAAATTGTGATGTTGTATCTTTTAATTTATAAAGAATTCGTTGTCATTGTTGTAAAACATACCAGGATGCTTTATGCAAAAAATTTAATGAACCGTGACCAAAATTTGATGATGACAAGTATGGACGTCTGGTTATGATTGATGGCTTGGTCTTCTCGCTTCTTACTTTGTCATTGGGTTTTTACTGCGCTTAATTAAAAGAAAACTGCTGAAAAAGTTTAAGGGCGAGATTCGAAATTCTAAGTGACCATTAATCACTGTCAAAATCACTTTTTGCGCGTTTCCCGGTTGAGGATGTGGTTGTATAATCCTTTTCCCTTGCGGAATGCCGCGTATTATCGTACTTCCTCCGAGTATACATTTTGATTTGAACGTTGGCCTCGCGCGCGCTCGTTGGTGCGTCGTTTGAAAGAATCGAGTGTTTCAAGGAAGAGAAATTTCTCTACTACTCTAGAAATACGAATTTTCAATACAAGTGTTGTTGAAACAAGTAGTCTTTAAAATGGGAATTCTATCACCCTTCTGACCACCTTTATGCTAATAAGAGAAAAAGGAGGACAGGCAGTAAGGAGTCTAGTTTACTCTCTGCTTTTTTTTCGTTCTTGCAAAGTATTTTCTCAATATAATCTTTTCATTACAGGCAATAATTTTTATATGAATATTATGTATGCTAATATAATTGGAATTTCGGACTGAACATCACTAATTGTCTATTTTTGGTTTGAGGGCCTACTCTGTACGCCCGTATCTGAAACTCAGTGAATTTACGGGCCTCATTTTTTGATAAGGCTGGAGAAATTCTAGCAATATTATTAATTCAGTAGCTTAATGTCACCAATGACAACGCTTATCTTATTAATTCGTGAAAGAACGACCTGAGTTCGATTTGGAATATTGGAGGGAATCCGGCTCGAAGGACCAAAAATGGTGGTGGAATAAAGGGTGGAAAGGAGGGTGGTCCCCCACTGCGGGTGTAGGAATTGTGGACTGTATGTTGCGGTTTGAATTAATGGTGGAAAAACGAGAAGGATTGATAAAGGGAGCAAACGCACTAACCTTGCTTCTCTCTTCTTCTCTTGCCCGGGAACTGGTGTTGTCCTTCACAATACACTACAGGCACCCATTCATCACTTTAAGTCCGTTAACTATTGACAGCGGTGATGGTGGCGATGCGGCGAGTCTGATGACCACGTGTTAGGTGGCTTGCGGTGCGGTTGTCACTAGAGGACTTGCATACGCGTCGGCGGCGTGCGCGTCGGCGGCGGGACGAAGGCAGACTGAGTTGATAGATCTTCCTGATCCATATTATGTAATAGTGCGCTTGCGGGGAAGAGAGGGAGGGTGAAGGGGAGGGAGGTGAAATGACTTAATTGGCGCGAACATCCCCCCGGCCTTGAGGTCTCCTCAAATAGCGAATTAAAAAAAATAACATAAATATATACAGCGGAGTTAATATCGTATAGAAAAAACTATATATGCGGTGAACAGAGGCGATGCGATGAATATAATTAGTAAATTAATAAAAATATTATAATAGCGTGATGAGAATTTATACTTAAACTATAACTTATAAAATATAAACTACATAGGCATATAGAAATATTATTGTGTTGGTAGAGGGCAAAGTCTAACAATGGGCCGCTGCAAAGTGGAGCTCTTAGTCTTCACTTGTGCAACGCGCACCACACCATCCCTACCAGGAAACAGTTCAGTGACGACGCCTAGCGGCCACTGAAGAGGCGGAGCGTTATCCATATCGATAAGAACAACGGTTCCTACAGAAATGGAATTAATAGAATGTTTATTCCACTTTTCTCTTGCTTGTAGTGTATGTAAGTATTCTGATCTGAAGCGTTTCCAGAATGACTGAACTATCGAATCAAGCAATGAAAAACGTGATAAAAGATTAATGCGTTCTTTACTAAGATCCGCGGCGGGTAAACATCCAAGTGGATTAACAGCGAGGAAATGCGCGGGCGTAAGTGCAGTAGGTTCCGCCGGATCGCTACTTAACACGTAAAGCGGTCGTGAATTTAATATGCGTTCGACCTGAGTGAGGACAGTAAGCAATTCCTCGTACGTGAGGATTTGCTTACCTATGACGCGAAATAAATGATACTTTACTATCTTTATATTTGACTCCCAAAGCCCACCAAAATGTGGAGCGTTTGGAGGGTTAAGTTTCCATGTGATGCGGTTATCAGAAAGGACCTGATTAAATACTTTATAATATTCGTCTGAACGTAAAAAGGAATGAAGTTCCTTCAAGTATGAACGCGAAGCAATAAAATTAGTAGCGTTATCACTATAGATAAACTTGCATGGACCTCTACGAGATATAAACCTCTTGAATGCGTCTAAGAAGCTGGCAGAACTTAGATCCGAGGCCAACTCTAAATGAACTGCTTTAGTGACGAGACATATAAATAAGCATAAGTATGCCTTTTGACTGCGAACGCCGCGCCTACGTGTCAACGTGATGTTAAGAGGGCCAGCGTAGTCTACCCCCGTGTGAGTGAATGCGTTGCACTGCTCGAGTCGGCAAGCAGGCAGCGCGGACATCATCGGGTGCGCTGCTTTAGGTTTATGTCTAAAACAAACATTGCATTTATGGACGCGATAGCGTACAATGCGTCGTGCAGATAATATCCAATACTTCTCACGCAACGCGGCGAGTAAATATTGCGGGCCAGCGTGAAAGTTTTTATAGTGATAATTATCTATTAAAAGATCTATTATATGTCCACCTTTTGGTAATAATATTGGATGTTTTTGCGACTCTGGTAAAGACGAATATTGAAGACGTCCACCCACATGAAGCAGATCGTCTGCGATAAACGGAGTTAACTTGCGTAAGGCAGAAGAGCAAGGACGCCCCTTTTGAATTTTAGTCAAATCCTCCGCGAAAGCGTTAGATTGTACCACTTTAATAATAGTTTTCTCTGCGTATTCCAAGTCAGAAGCGGTTATAGTTTTATTACGCGGTAATTTTTTTATAAATTTCAGTACATAAGCTACGGATCGGAGATATTTATTCCATTTTGAAAATTTTAAACTAAGAGTGATAAATGGATGCTCCGGACTATTACTAACGGTACATGTTACAGTTTTTTGTTCCGGTAGATCGGTGGTAGATAGTGAAGATGATTGTATTGGCCACTCACTCCTCGGTGAGGACAACCAAGCGGGACCGTGTAGCCACAGATCACAATTTATTATTTGTGACGGCAATAAACCGCGAGAAATATAATCGGCGGGATTTTCAAAACCAGCCACGTGAAATAAATTATCAGGAGATAAAGAAGACTGTATTTGCGAAATGCGGTTAGCCACAAATGTGTTAAACCTGTGGGGCGAGGAGCGGGCCCAACAAAGGGCGACTTCAGAGTCCGAAAATGCATAAATGTTACTAACAGGATGCCTAGCGGATAGCGTGTCATGTACGGTACGCAGTAAATTAGCGAGTAATACTAAGGCGCATAACTCGAGCCGAGCTAACGAAATAGTTTTTAGCGGAGATACTCTTGACTTAGAACAAATCAGCGTTACCACTGGCGAGTCATCATCATTAACGATGTGTGAATAAATCACGCAGCCATACGCCTTTTCACTGGCGTCGGCGAACGCGACTAGCGAGACTTGGGAATTTTTATTTATACCCATATGGCGAGGAAACCTTAATTTCGATATCAAAGGTAACTCTGAAATATATTGTTGCCATGCAGTGACAACGTGAGCGGGCGGAGCCTGGTCCCAGTCAAGTTTGAGAACCCATAAGGTTTTAATGAGAAGCTTAGAGAAAAGAATTACTGGACCCACGAGCCCCAGAACATCATACAAGCGAGCGGTTGCGGATAAAATAGAACGCTTGGTACAAGCGAGCGGCGGCGGCGAAACTAGAAAAGAAAAACAATCAGTTGCGGGGTGCCAACGAAGACCCAATACCTTAAAAATACTTTGGTCGTCGAATGAGACCTCGTCAAGCTGACGGTGCGTTGCGGGGATGTGCTGTAAAAGCTCTGAACTGTTACTAGTCCACTTAACCAATTCAAATCCTCCACGCTGAAACATTTGAATTAGTTCAGTGGCTACGTCAACGGCGCTGTTGACGCAGGGCGCGCAGGACGCGATATCGTCCATATAAATATCTCGCTCGACCACCGAAGCAGCCAGAGGATAGGACTCCCTCTCCTCGGAAGCCAACTGACGTAATGTGCGTAGCGCAAGAAAAGGCGAAGAGCGTAAACCAAAAGTCACACGATTAAATTCGTATGTTTGTATGTCTTCCTCATTAGAAAAGCGATAAAGAATGCGTTGAAACGCGCGGTGCGATTTTTGTACTTCAATGCATAAATACATTTGTCTAACGTCGGCAAAAAAGGCGATGCGATAAACTCGTACGTTTATTAAAATATTAAAAATATCAGACTGTAAATTTTGCCCACTATGTAAAATATCATTTAATGAAATGTCATTGTCTGACTTAGCGCTTGCGTCGAGTACTATTCGCAATTTAGTTGTACTTTTATCATTACGTATGACAGGGTGGTGCGGGAGATAAAAGCAAGGTTCCGTAGAATTATTTGAAGCAACCAATGATAAATAACCCTTGTTGATGTATTCTTGAATAACTTCATTGTAGCGGGAGCGAAGATCGGGACATTTATTAAAACGTCTCTCTAGGAGCGAGAAGCGTTTTTTAGCGGTTATAAAAGAATCACCTAACTTATCAGGCGTGTCCTTGAAGGGCAGGGCGACAACATATCGTCCGTTCAAATTGCGACGAGTAGTGGAAGTATAAATATTCTCACATTCCTGTTCATCAGGACTCAAATAAGTTTTTTGCGGCAGCTCCTCTAACTTCCAAAATTTTTCGAGCAAATGCGTGAGCGACGTTTGACTATTATCAATACGAGTAGGATAAGAAACTAAAGAACGCGGCATGCATGTAGGAAAGTCGATATCTGCGTCTCCCATTATTATGTATCCTAGTGACGTTTCTATGGCACTCGGCGATTGCGAATTAATTATTTTATCAGTTAACAAAATTTGTAAATAAGTATTAACCCCTAATAAAACGTCAATGTCACCTGGTGTATGGAATTGATCGTCAGCTAAACGTAAATTATTTATATAATTAATTTTCGAAACGTCTATTAACGACTCGGGTAATTGTCCAGTTATAGCGGGAACAACTAGCGGTTCAATATGATAAAGTTTATTTTCATCAAAGCGGGAGCTAAACTGCAAAGAAGTAACACCTAAAACCTTCTGCGATACTCCACCGATTCCTTGCGCCTCTTTAACTGGTGTTTTATTTGAGATCGGTAGGTATAAACGTTTGCAACACTGTTTCGTGATGTAATCACATTGCGAGCCAGGGTCCACTAAACAACGCAACAAATATTGGTGTCCGTATTTAGTACAAACTTTAATCTTCGCAGTTCCCAATAATGTAGTGCGGTGCGGCGCATTACCACAATCGCGCGAAACGTTACATGACGTGGATGCATTTTTTTCTCCTGGACCTTGTTCTACCGAAGTCTGATCGACCTTATTCCTACTACTAACAAAATGAAGTAGCGTATGGTGCGAGCGGGAGCAATACCTACATAAACGCTGTGACTTACAAAAATGAGTGGCGTGTTTATTACTTAAACAATTAGTGCAACATTTATTTCGTTTTACAAAATTGTACCTGTCCTGTGCATTTATTTTTAAAAAATGCGGACAGACAAATAGGTGTTCGTGATCACCCGATTTACAGAAAATACATGACCGATTCGAATCTGTATTAATAAAAGTTTTGCTTATATTTTTAGCGGGAGCGGGAACCAAATTACCTTTAATTTTATTATTGTTAGACATATTATGCGAAGTATTTATTGTATGGCACAAAGCCCTATTCTGGTCATGTAAAAACTGAACCAAAGCGGAATATTTCGGTATGTTTACGTTGCGACATGACATTTCGAACGACTTTACGGTATCGTTATCTAATTTTCTAAGCGCGATATTTAGAAACAGAAAATCAGATATGTCATCAATATTAAGTTGCTTAAGGGCGTTAATAGAAGCATCAAATTTATCCATAAATATTTGATAACCAGCGGATGTGTTAGCGTTTACGTTCTTCAGTTCTAACAGCTGACTGACGTAGGTAGTCGCGAGCGCACGCTCGTCGTTATATCTACGTATGAGCGCGTTCCATATCACAGAATAGTTTTCCGCTGTAGGCATTAAGCCTGAGCAGATTGATAATGCCTTATCACTAAGTTTACTAACAAGATAATACACGCGTTCAGCATCCGTTAATTGCTGATTATCATGAACTAATGTTTTAAATTGTTGGTAGAACATAGACCAGTGTCGTATGTCACCATTAAAAGAAAGTAATTCTATGGGCGGAAGCGATGGTGTAATTTTTGTAGGCAAACTATTCTGTAATTTACTTGAAGATGAATATGGAGCGTTTAATTTGGACACTTGACTTTTAATACGACTATATAGATCATGAAAAGATTTCCACGATCCGAAATCTACTTGCGCGTTTGGATTTAATTTTAAATTTGTAACATTATAAGATTCTAACGTGTCCTTGAACTCGGTACGCAAGTATTCAAGGTCAGATGCCGTGTCAAGAAATGCGTCCTGTGCGTCTGACGAACTTAATGCACTTAGAGACAAATCATAAATTTGTTGTAAACGTTCGTAAATAGAATTTCGTTTTGCAATTAATATTTTCAATCTAATTTCGTCATTTGAAAGCGTTTCAGATTCAATTTTGCCTTTAGTAGACATTTTGTCGTGAACAAGATAAATCAGTTAAAACAGTTAAGATTATAAAAATTATGTATGGCGTAATGAATGAATACGTCGGTAGTTACTAGCGAAACAACGATCGCCGGTCGCGTCGGCTCCGGCAACCACAAATATGGCGGACTTCAATTAATGAAAAATAGAATGCGTACCTATGAGGTGTAATTTCGATTACAAATATAGGTAAATAATGGTGCGAATGGTGCGAATGCGCTTTGCAAAAATAATAATATACCTACGTGAGCGGTGCGTTATTAATATGCGGGATATAAAATAATCGTAGATATAATACTTATTTGCAAAAATAAATAGCGGATGGTGCGGTGTGTTTTGCAAAAAGAATAATAATATACCTACGTGAGCGGTGCGTTATTAATATGCGGGATATAAAATAATCGTAGATATAATACTTATTTGCAAAAATAAATATGAATAGGCACTTATAATATATTACATGAAATACATATGTATGCGTATTTATGAGATTAAATAATTAACCCGGGTGATGTGACCAAACTATTGGCTCGAAATCCGGCTCGAAGGACCAAAAAATTGGAGGGAATCCGGCTCGAAGGACCAAAAATGGTGGTGGAATAAAGGGTGGAAAGGAGGGTGGTCCCCCACTGCGGGTGTAGGAATTGTGGACTGTATGTTGCGGTTTGAATTAATGGTGGAAAAACGAGAAGGATTGATAAAGGGAGCAAACGCACTAACCTTGCTTCTCTCTTCTTCTCTTGCCCGGGAACTGGTGTTGTCCTTCACAATACACTACAGGCACCCATTCATCACTTTAAGTCCGTTAACTATTGACAGCGGTGATGGTGGCGATGCGGCGAGTCTGATGACCACGTGTTAGGTGGCTTGCGGTGCGGTTGTCACTAGAGGACTTGCATACGCGTCGGCGGCGTGCGCGTCGGCGGCGGGACGAAGGCAGACTGAGTTGATAGATCTTCCTGATCCATATTATGTAATAGTGCGCTTGCGGGGAAGAGAGGGAGGGTGAAGGGGAGGGAGGTGAAATGACTTAATTGGCGCGAACAAATATGTTATATGTAAAAACTTATAGACGGATTCATACAGAGTAAGGTCTCAGGTCATTATAGCCCAACCCTTTTTGCGTCCCACTGCTGAGCACGGGTCTCTCCATTATTGGGTGGGGAGGTCTGGAGGTTACTCCACCACGCTGCTCCAATGCGGGTTGGTGGAGTTAAAAATAGTATTTCTAACCATAAACTATTGTATTGTTCCAGCGAGTAACAACATGCGGTCCAGCGTGCGGGTCAGCGGGCGCCAGCGCCATGACGGCGGGCGCGGCGCGGCGGCTCGCGTCCAGCCTGCAGAGCACCAGCACGGGCTCGCTCCCGGACTACGGCACACAGATTGTTGACCCCTACCGCCTGCTCGAAGACGATCTCAACGGCATATACGAGGACATACGATCGGTCAGTATTTTATATCTTCTTTTTGGAGCTAGCTTCCACTTGATCTTCTTAACAAACTATGTATTGATGTTCCACACTGGCCGTTCACAGCCAAGGTTACGCTAATGGCCTTGCTTTGGGGGGGGGGGGAGGATTGATCTGGAGATGGAGAGGCCGGGGGTAATAGTCCCCTTGCACACGTAATTGTAATGTAGTCGAGTCACTGAGGTTTTTTTGGACAAAATATTTCTTCTGTTAGTCACAGACAAGCCTTTGCTCGCACGTTTTTGCGGAGCGGGAGGGTGGGGTAAGGAGTCCCCTTTAACATCTCATATTATTAACTTTTGTATTTTTTGCACAAATATTTACGATTTCATCTTACAACCCATATGAACTTCCCTCGGGCCTCGCTTTCAATAAGTGAAGCGACTATTCACGCGTCAGTGTGAGTGTTGAATAATCCGGTATCTGATATCTGATAGTTGTATAAATTGGTAAGTATCTACTTTTTGGAACAACTCCAATATAGAAATATTGATGAGCTATAAAGCGATTTATCTTCCTAATGATGTTTTTACTTCAGAGAGTTCCCATACAGTAGGTGCCAGGTGTCTACACAAAAGATAAGCGACATACCAATGCTTAATCCAAGTTGACTGCCTGTTAGTTACGATCTCATAATTTGTTATGAATAATTGAGGGGTATTTTTACGATAGGTCAACGTGGTGTCCATTGATCGACAAGTATGTCAAAGTCAACGCTAGCACGCGAGCTGGGTTGTGCAACCCGCGCATCACCGGCCATTGCGGTTTACAACTTACTATTACTGCGACCCGGAACGCGGTTCGCGGCTTTAACTTACATTGATTACTTACAATAATGTACTCGTTGAATGTGCGTGCGACTTCAGCTGCCACGAAAGTAGGCTCATCCTCAATGTATTCCAAGATATTCCAAAAATGCTAGAACATGTATTTCATTATTTTCGACTAGAAAGCAGAAAGTACTCATAGAAACTTTTATAACACTTGAAGGTGTTTGAACCAAGCTTGACCGGCTTGACCCTTATTTAACTCTCTTAGGCATAGCTACCATACCTATAAAATTCTTAGTACATGCTTACGCCATAAAAGAACCGACTACATAAATTTCATATTAATAATTGTACAAGGTACTAGGTAGTAGAAAGAAAGCTACATTCTTCTTATTCGGAAATAAGGAGAGCAGGGTTTCCTTATTTCCGGCTCACCTTATCTGGTTCGTTACCGAAACCCTGCGGCTTATTGTTAAAAATGACGTGATGCATGTCGTTGTTTGATTTAACATTTATTTAGATTTTACGCTCCAACCAGTCTGCGGTAAGAGAATAGGCATCGCAGTTATAGCACCGTTTGGCGTTTCTCCCACTTCTCTTTTGTTTTCGTATCTTGATACCTGTGGATGTACGATTAATTTAGTTTGTAACCATTCAGAGTAAGGGTTTCTGAGTTCTTCTACTCACTTTCACTGTGGAAAACTCTGGGCTCTTATTAGGCTCTGGAAGGGCATCGCAAAGTGAATACTAGCGCAATGATCAGGAGATCCCAGACCCTCGCTGTATGTACTGGGCTGCCCTCGAGGATCTTTTACAGGGTAAAATTCCTGGATGCCTTATTCGCCCCGTCTAAGAGCCCACATACTCAAAACTGTTTAGAAAACCTCACGAGAACTAAACAAACTCTTTTCTTTGGACATCTATTCTTAATAAACTAAAAATTTATGAACTAACACGAAGAAGTTTGTTACCTAGTAAAGTTTAAGATTTATTAGATGCTGCAAGCTCTGCAGTAGAATAGGTCGTTTGTAAAACATTTGGTTGTCGCATACATAACGTTGCAACGCTTGGCAGTTATCACCTTCGTTATATGAAGAAGGCAATCAATTATTTAGTAATAATTTTATGTAAATATTACATCGTATATCTAATACTTATTGTAAACTTCATTGATTTATTTAATGCGCACCTACTTTAATGTGAGATCCTGAAGCTTACGGAAGTATCATTGTTATAATGCTGATTAACCCTTCAATTAATGTTTTCTATGGCCTATACGGTCTTCGAAAAGGTTTAACGAATTCTGTCTGCTTGAATGATCTCAAATAATTCTCGACCAATGACTTGATGTTCCCTCTGAAGCAACGCTTAAAAAGTGTAGGAGTCACTAATGCGCCTCCCAACCGACTTTTATTTAACTTTGTAGACTTCGTGTTTTACGCCAGGTGTCTCCAGATTTTGAAGATTAAATTCATCACGCTCATAAAATGAAGATCGAACTTGAAATTTATGGGCAGTATCCAGGTTGATGACTTCTTCAATTTCATTAGACCCTGAATTCAGAGGATCCTCTTTCTTAATCGTTTCTGAATCGTATCGTTACTAAATACTATTTTTCCGTACCGTCTTATTAGATAAAAGTGTAAGCGGTTTCAATAATCATATCTATTTCTTTAAAGACAGTTACTAAGCATCTGTTTCTAAACCAAATAAAGAAATAGTAAAACCTTTTTAGGTTATCAATTCGATTGGAAAGGACCAGTGACACCGGATTCACCCCGTCCTGGCGACATCACCGCCATATTTATAGATGCAGCGGCCCGTTCGCCTACTTTCTTGCTTGGGAAACTCGTCTGAAACTAGGCGCACACGTGAACGCCGCGCCACAACTTGCATATTTTCTAAATACTCATTTCCTAGATGTCAAAGCAAAAAGTTTTAGCAACGCACTTTCACGTACGCCACGTTATTGGCATTATACGCACAGCTAGTACGATTAGAGTATTGATTTTTATTATAGCTTCTTATAATAAAGTATAAACAATGGCTGAAGAAATAAATTTTGTTCATAGAATTCGAAACGTAACGCAACTAATAGTTGAATTTGATTAGGGTATTTTTTATCGTATTTAAGACATCTTTATAATTTTAATTAGATATAGTAACGGATAATAATTAAATTGTGGACAAACTTTGACTAAAAAACTCTTTGATGTGAATAATTACTCAATAAAACAAAAAAAATGCTTAATTTTTTGGAATACATTATTTTATATTATATTTGAATATTTTTTCTTTATTATCATACTATTTCTTTCATAAGTGCCTATAACATGGTCACCAACCCACACTTTTCCAGCAAAGATAATGTAACATGCGTAAATTCTTTTTAATTCTGAAGGACACTTGTGCTGTGGGATATAGGTATAAGAAGATTAAAACAACTCTTACTCTTGCTCTGTAATCAGACACATCTCTAAAATAACTCGATACTATTGATTCAACGGAGTCACCACAAGTGAATGGCAATTTTGTAATTCTTGCTTTCAGTTTTAGTTGTTCTTTTTTCCGATCGTTTATATGAATTCTGTCCTTGACTTGAATATTCCTCAGGATTCTATGTATAATACGTTCAAGATTAACGAAGATGTGTTGCAACCAAAACGAGTTGCTGATTGCGTTTTTCGACCTTGGAGCACAACAAAATGTTGTATTTCGTTCCATTAATCGGCTAACGACAGCGTCTTTGTTGGTGGTCATCTTTGAATAATTAATTTTCAATATTGAGAAACTATGCTCGAGAAGGAGATGTGTAATAGAATACACTAGTTTGCGCACTGGGTCGATTTTTCAATCGTCGCATAAAAGTATTCGTGGAATAAATGTGTCGATACTCTTATGATACGAAAGGGATAGTGGCAGTATTAACTAACTAATAAATTTATCCGGGGATTAAAAAATCGGTAGTTAGTGTCCTAACCAAACCAATCATTAGTCTCGTAGCCAGTAAACACACCTTCCACTGAAACACAAAAATAATAGCTGTTCTGTTATAATTGGGTGATCCAGAGGTTCTTTAATTTCAAATAACACAAGTTCTACCCATTAAATTACGAATGCCCTACTGACACCTACTCCAAAACGAAATTTAATTGGAAAATGCAAAAGGCATTGCACGCACATTATGACAATAACTTACGTTGTCATTTTGACCTTAAGACACATAATTCAATTACATGTTACGGGTTCTTTTGTTGTAGATTCAGTGTCAAGCACAGTACACTTACAAACTATTTTATATCACGGCCCCACTTTTTTATTTGATTAATTGTTTTGATGTAATTTTCTTTAAGGTACTTTTAGTTACGCCATTATTTATTGATTTTTTATATCCGATAGAAATCAATTAACAGGACATATTATAGTAAAAATGACACCTCAATAAAACACGTAATGGTAGTCATTAAATTAGCGAATTAATTACGTTGATAATACATCAATAATGAATGGATGTTGCGTTAGAACTGCGATGGAAAGTGCGGCGTGTGAAACCGCGCGAAACTTGAGCATTGACCTTGTTTCGGGGCTAAACGCTGTGAAGAAAACTACTGAGCACGCTTTCTTTATTGTTTTTTTAATGAAGTAGCGTTTGCTACAGGTAGTAAGCTGCAGGCCACGTAGTGTTAAGTGGTCACTGCAGATCAAGGACATATGCACACGTTGGGCAAGGCCGTCTGACATTGCACTAACTAGCTTGATGAGACTAGCGCCGAGGCTGATGACATATAAATGTGGCCGGCAACCTTACCTTTTGCCTTTTTAATTGTTGAAACGAATCAATTAAAAAGAAAGAATACATACCTTCACGGTCGAACCGTGCAAGTTCAAATTATGTGCCAGCTTCGTACTATTTATTCTACAAGTGGAATTTTAGGTCGGGAAATTTCAGTTTTGGCTAACCGATTACATAAACAATAACATACAGTACGTATTAACACATTGCAAAAACGGGTAATACTAAAATGTTTGTACACATTTGTGCTAAGTACAAGCGGCTATTTTTGGCATTGAACATGCTTTATGTTGTGTATTTATGTAGTTTCGATTATGAATTAACTTTTTAGGTAGCTTTTACGCTTGTTATTCAGCCTACGAAGTATGTTTTAGATTTTAGTAAATCTTGATACATATAAGTAACGTGTGACGTTGTTTGTCCGCGATGGCTTCCTAAACTACTTAACCGATTTCAATAAATTTGCACACCGTGTGCAGTTTGATCCAACTTGAAAGATAGGATAGCTTACATCTCAATTTATAGTCGCAATATTAATTTATTTCTGATACTTTAAGGCAGGACAACGTCTGGCGGGTTCGCTAGTAATAGATAATTTTTACGAGTCAGTTTTTTGCCAACAACAACAGGGACTTCCTACGCGAGACACTGAGTACTCAAACGTTAGGGACTACGGGAGCGAGGAACAACCTCTTTACCCGGGCAGACTCATGAGGATCACTGGCTCATGGTGAAATAACTCCGCCGTTAGGCGGTAGGCATTTTTGCCAAGGTTTGGTCAACACTACGACCGGCATGACCAACTTCCAATGTCTAAGTCATATTTCTATTATTTCTAACCTTCTAATCTAATTTTCAGAGAACTGTGATGCGATCACACCGGTGTCGCGGTGTCGCTAATCAGCACATTGCGTGTTAGATAAATAGTTTTGTAATATGGCATTGGCTCTGCTATTCTGTCCTAACCGATATTTACATATTTTCTTAGCAATACAAATATGGGGTAGCACATTTAATATGGGACTTTTCTATGTAGTCTATCGGAATGTTTACAATTTATTTATCATTCGTTTGTAATGATGATTCTACAAAAATTTTGTATAGACGGCGCAATGGTTCGATTCTCGACGAGAAAAAATAATAAATAAATAACATTTCACACTCAATGCCCCACATAGGGTTGCCAGGTCGCCAAACCTAATAGCCGGACAGACCAGCTAGTTTGGCCGGACATTTGGGTAGAAAGGCCGGACACCCTACAATGCCCTACATTATTGAGGATTTTGTGTCTCTGTATTAACAGGTACCTACGACAAAAAAAAATTGTGTGTAAAATCAAGCTTTTCAATAATATTAAGTAGGAGCGACTGACTGTCGACTCGCCTGCGCTCGGCCACGCTCGGTGCTTGCTTGTTTGCGAAATGTAAAAAAACCTAACAAAAACCGGACAAGCCGGACACCGTTTATTTTGGCCGGACACGCAAACAAAAAGCCTAACTATGTCCGGCTTTATCCGGACGCCTGACAACGCTAGCCCCACAGTAGGGTAGATTTACCCTGTGTTGTGGGCACCATGGACACACACAGAGACAGAAACACACACACACAGACCGAGAACAGAAATTTAAACTCATCATTAAAATTTTCGCTTCCGGGAATCGAACCCGGGACCCCTCGATTGGCAGTCCGGCATGGTAACCATTGCACCACGTGCGTCGTCAAAAATTTGAATGATGTGCTTAAATTTCTGGGTATGAGTGTTTGTGTGTCTTTGTTTTTGTCCATGGTACTAACTTCACAGGGAATCCTGGTCTACAAGTGTGAGGTGTTATTATTTATTTTGAATAGATAATAGTTCATTCATGGTATTTCAACACTTTTACAGTATAATACAGCGTCGTCGGGCAACTAGATAGTGATGTTCTGTGTCATGGACCATTCGGTTGCGTGATTCGCCGGCTGACCCTAAAGAATCCAAGCTAAACAACAATGGAAGCCTGTCTAAAATTGAAAATTATCGTATTATTATGTCGTATGCTGTTTCGTACAGAGTTAAGAAAATTTTCATTGAGCGTTTTATATTTTAGTCCTTCAGAACCATGCGAGTAATTTGGATTTACTGGTTACAGTTTAGCATTTTGACTCGTATGACGCCTCGCTGAAGTATAAAAGGCTATTGGTGTAATTCATAATAAAAAAAAGAATATAGCTGTATCATAACATGATAGGCGGGAGAATGTATCCGACTGAGGTGAGGTGAGTGCCCGCAGTAGTATTGTTTATATAAAATTCCTGTTACATAAAAGTATTAAGACACTTTTATTTAAAAAACTTACACCCGTTGGTTGTTTTTTGTAAAAGAGACTTTTCTGTCACCGACTAGGCGCACAATGTCATGTAAGCCATGCAAAGTAAAAAAACGTAAAGAACACTTGTACAAGAAATCCCTACTAATATTATGTATTCGAAAGTAACTCTATCTTTTACTGTTACTGTCTGTCTGTCTGTCTGTCTGTCTGTCTGTCTGTCGGTCTGTCGGTCTGTCTGTCTGTCTGTCTGTCTGTCGGTCGCTACGCTTTCCCGCTTTTACTGAAATTTGGAACTCAGATAGAGTGGACTTTGGGAAAGGACATAGGATGGTTTTTATCCTACGGGAACCTATAAAACGATTACACGCGGGCGAAGCCGCTGGCGGAAGGCTAGTATAATATAAATCTCTGAGTGAATCTAAAAATTTAATCGCTTTTACAGTAGTGTGTGCACTTTCATATGTATATCGTTTTAGCATTTTTAGAAGTCACCGTGACTAAATTAAACTCTAGTGGGCGTCGAGCGTAAGGTGACCCATTTTTGTTTTGCGTCAAATACTATCATAATTGTATAATGTCATTCTCAATGTCATGATGTCAATGGCATTCCTTGTCGTAGCTATGTTGTAGGCAAGAATTTTGAATTTAAGACTACGTTCTTTAACTAGTTGACTACTCTATGCTACGCCATTTCGTAGCATTGAATAGCTACGAATCGGGTTAAATCGATTATTTTTCTTACGCGCTTTATCGTAATATTAGACGTTTAGCCGTTATTTTCCTGTAACGATTGACATTTACCATTTTATGAAAATTTTCCTCGATAGTTACATTTAATATAACTATATATATGTAGTTACAGTCTTCACAAAAATATTTTCGCCATGTAGGAATGGCACACAAAATTTAAATGTCCCGAGAATATAATATGTCTCATTCTTTATGGTTATTCCAAACATAATTATTTATTTACCTTTGATTTATTAAGGTTTAATTTCATTATATATATTAAATACAATGATCCCACAAATAAAATGTATACTAAAACAGAAGTTTAATTTTGTCAATCTCTGTACTTTTATTTGCGTTGAATCTACAAGTGGTCTAAAAATAAATTTAAAGCCTGTTAATTAATTTATGAGTTACGCCATAATTACGTGAAAGATTACATTGGTTGTATCGTATAATTGGAGTTGTATGAAACTGAATATGCATACGGTAGTTGCCATTCACACATTAACGTTCCTTACAAAATTGAGTATTTGAATTGTTAATCTCAGAGTTTCCTTTTCAAGTGAAGTAATTAGGAACATTAGACAATGTTAAGCTAGGCTTTATTAGTGGTTGAACTACGCGCCTCCAACTCTACTATGAATTATGCAAGCAGAACTATTGTCAATAAGTATAGGCGACGTACTTTAATTATAGGTCGCTACTCCTTCCTAGTTGTATTTCCGAAAAAGAAATACACGAACTGTTATAATTTATTTAGATCAGGTTACTTGGACCATATAACAAAATTATTACCAACTAATACATAAAAAAATAAAAATACAATAAAACTATACACAATAAAACCTAATTATAATAGTTACTGATACTATACATAAATTATAATATAACTAGGTAACATAAAGGTTCGGCGTCGTGTTGCGCACGGTGTCTCCAGTAACAGGCTTCAGAAGCGCCGAACGAAACACAGTACATCTGGGCGAAAATTCCTCCTTCATGAAGGTTGGCAACTGCTATGTGGGAACTCTCACAACATATGATAAAATTCACATTGTGGCAAGAGTGTCCAATCGCTGAACCCTCGGTCTGATGTTGGTCTTGATGCGGATGTACTGTACAATCTCCTCAGCCTTTGTAGAGATATGCAGATGGCACTCATATGTCAGCGTCGTCGGAGTATACGAGTAGATAAGTCGTATTCGGTTTATTAAAAAGTGCTTAAAGCGCCATAGCTTAAAGCGATGGTCAAGCATGAATTAGCTGATTTAGGTCACCTCACAGGAGGTGCTTACTTCACCCGGCTTGGTGAAGTACGCATTGAAGCAGCGTGGTGGAGTGAGCTTGCCAGCAGCAGTGGGATGCAAAAATGGTTGCAGCCACAGGAGATACTTGCTCGAGGGTTGGTCGCTCACCCCAATTTGGCTGAAAAATGTATACAGAGAGCTTAGTGTAAGTTTGTAAACGCGCAAACGTTACTACTGCGTCAGAGTTAAAACTAGACCGATAGATCTTAACCTGAAAGGAATAAGGTCGATAATTAAATTCTTAACGCAAACGCGATAGTAACGTTTTCGTGTGTGCAGACTTACACTAAGGCCTCAGGCTGCGGCCTCTTGGCCGAACCTGGGATCGCTGTTACCCAACCCCTATTTGTTTGCTCTACTTTACCGCAAAACTTATCGGACCGGTAAAAAAAGGGCTTGTTTAGTCTTTTCAGTTTCAACGTTTATATATAACGATACTTTTATGGCGGTCAATTAACAGATTTTTCATCACTAATAATACTAGAACTTAAAAACAATATAAAAAACGGCAAATTGTTTGTAAAGTAGGTTTACGATCGAGATGTTTACGTGATAACGTCCGCACGAGAAAATCTCCATTCGTTTGTATGCCGCTAGAGTGAGAGAGACGGAAGATTGGTCCACTCACTCGAACGCTATGCCAGCCTCCGCTCGTGAGGATTCCGCGTGACAAGTTTCACGGAATGACTGGCAGCGCTCGAGATGAGACGGGAGATCGGTCCGTCTCTCTCTCGTTATACCTGCGATCGCGCTCGTGAGGTTTTGGTGTGACACAAGTTTCTGAACATGTCACCCGACTAAAACGATTTTAAAGACGTTATCACGTCAAAAGTCATTTAACGTCTGTCTCTCTTGAGGCTAAACGTTACTGTAATCGACACGTATTCTGTCACAGTGATGAAGGTTAACTGGATCGACGGTTAATGACTTCACTGACATAGTAACTTGACTGCGTGATCCAAATTAATGCCAATTATTGATTGAACTAAAATCTTGTCATTTAATGAAGGCAAAAAATAATGTGGATTATGCTACCAAAATTTTTCCTACTATCCGGTCTTGGTCTACCATATAAATTGACATACTTTTAATAAGCTGTCAAAACGTGACATCATCATACTTTTATATGAGAAAATGATTTGTGACGTCACAACACATTTGTAGTCAATTGATTAAATGTTTATTGATTTACAAGGTAATAAAAATCATGTATAAAAGTAAATTAATATTTGTCCTGCTTTCCAAGCGTGGTTTAGTGCCTTTTTAAGGTATGCGTACTATTTATTTCTATAGTACTATATATTTCTTGGCGTAAAAATCTACGGTTAATTTGCCGTGCGTAGGCACGGTTGTCAGTGTTGTATGGGATCCAGCAGGAGCTTGTTGGCGGTCGCGGCGGAGTTAAGAGGCCGTATACAACATTTTTCCGATTTCGCTGATTTACTTGATTTTTTTAAACATGAGATTTTGCAGTTAAAATACAGTATTTCCATTGCACAATATATGTAACTGAACGTTTCAATAATAATCTATTAAAATAGCCAATTTTTTGGCCAACGAGGCCCTTTGAGTCCTTGTAGATAACAAGAACTCAAAGGGCCTCGTTCACCATCTCCATGTAAAGTGCTGATTAGTTACGACCCAAGTAATTGTTTAATAAAAGTTGATTGGCAAGTAAAAGCTGTGAGTAAGGGTTAGTTTATCATATGATTAGTACTACTCGGACATCGTGAAATTAAAATTGAAGTTACGGGTGACTTTAACCGACTATTAGCGTACTTGTCACTTTAATTGAAGGTGGTGAAAGAGGCCCTTAGCCTCTTGAATTCTTATTATCTTTACTTAGGTTTATATGTAGATACGAGATAGATTCTCACTAATTAAATTAAATATTAAATCATATCGAATGATAAATGAAAATTTTATTTCCACTATTGTCTACCTGCAGGTAAAATAATGAATGCATGTGTATGAATCAAATGCTAAAGTTTTGATTGTTAACATGATTGATTTAAAACTGCAAAAGTGTTGCAATAACAAAAAAATATGCTACATAAAAGTTTTTTAAGACATCAGTCGTGACCGCAGCAAAAGGCAATATTTAATGGCTTTCAAGATGCCGTTCAGCGATTGGCTTCATCAAGGCAAGGGAAGCGCATTAAATGTCCACACAATGAAATTGCTATACACAATGTCTGTATTCAATTTACAACGATTTAGATTCACAATTGTCCAGGAAAACTTGCGTCAAATCCGCTGAGAGACTTGACGACTTGCGAAATTAAGCAAGCACTAATTTGGGAGAACTCTACCGTACCGAAATTGCGAGATTTAAAAGTATTTAGGACAAGTCTAAACCAATGTTTTAGAAATTGTAAGTGGTAGAACTATTATCGTTCGCCCGATGAAGTATCACCGCTGCACCCACTTCTGCCGTGAACCAATTCTATTGTGTTTCGGTGGAAAGGTGCAGTTGCCGGCCACGCTTACATGAGGCGACCACCGACCTCCGGAGTAGCAGCGCAACTGCATACGACCTCAGACAAGACTCCTATGCTTGCTTGAGGTTGAGTATTGTATGAGCTTGAGGAAGTGAAAACTTCTTTAGCGGCGTTGTGCATTTTTTTGGGATGGGTAAAAAATATTAAACTCGCGTCAAGACACGTGGCCTGATCGAAAATTCGTAAGACGGAGGGGTGACAGCTGATGACGGCTCGACTGTCTATACCTACTTGTAAAATTCGTTTATATCAAGTATTTAAAATATGGACATTCAACAAAGTGCATCTATTAATGAAAAAAGTGACGAAGAAATAGTGAAAGAAAATGAGGGAGTACTTTATAAAAATACTAGATAGAAATTAATAGGTACTGATAATTTAAGCAACTCGTGCGGAATTATTCCCTAACGATTCCAAGACATACTAGATGAAAACCCACTGAAAATACTAGATGAATTGTTTTTTTTGTAAAAAAATCTTTTAATCGTTGTTTAAAATTATTAAAAAATACAAATTTAATTATCCGGATATTCCATTTTGTGAATGCCATACTATAATTAATCTGGTGTTCTGCGAAGTTTCATAAGATTTTTTTAAAGTATAAAGTTAAGCTTAAGTAAATTGCATGCATGCCAATGCTAAGCGAGGAGCTTTCCCGTGTAGATACTATCTGGCATGACCTCTAAGCTGGCTCCATAAGGTTAAAGATTACGGAACCCTATAATGCTTCGTATAATGGTATGTATAGGTGTACATACGTGAAGCAATTCTTCTTAGAAATAAGTTTGATCGCAACGCAGGTAAATGAGGATGACCGACGTTAATAGTTGTAATCTGAAGCTTCCAGCACAGTTATTAGAAGCAGTAAACCTAGTGGGTTAAGACATCCAATGATAGACATTTGACACAATACATAGAGCTCCTTTTGTGCATTTGATGTAATGTCTTAACCGCTGTGACCAGCCGGTTGTTATGTGCGTATCTGTATTAATTTATATTATCACTTGCATCGGACTTGTATCGTAAAATTAACATTGCGAAGAGACCTACAAACCTCTTAAACTTTGCCAGCATTGAACTTGAGACTTACATAAGTCAAATGATACTGTCAGTAGAATATTTATCGGGTTGTTATTATATATGATATGCGCAAGTAATTTACGCCTTGTCTACAAAGTTGCTGGATAGTTTTTTGAAGTGAAAACTTCTTTAGCGGCGTTGCGCACTTTTTTTGGGATGGGAAAAAATGTTAAACTTGCGTCAGGACACGTGGCCTGGTCGAAAATTCGTAAGACGGAAGGGTGACAGCTGATGACGGCTCGACTGTCTATACTTGTAAAATTCGTCCTTATCAAATCAAATAGATATTTAAAATATGGACATTGAACAAAGTGCATCTATTAATGAAAAAAGTGACGAAGAAATAGTGAAAGAAAATGAGTGAGTACTTTATAAAAATACTAGATGAAAACCTACTGAAAATACTAGATGAAAAATAATACTGATAATAAAAGCAATTCGTGCGAAATTATTCCCTAACCATTCCAAAATATCAAAAATGCACAACGTTAAATCTTCAAGTTTTCACTTCTGCCGGCACTACCGGAGTGCAACCCGTTGTTTTTTTTTCATTTTACAGTGTAAAATTTTACAGTGACAAATGCTAAATCATCGTAAATATATTATAGAGGCTGCATAACGTATAAAGTTGGTTTCCGATATTGTGCTTATGTGCTTGACTGTCAGGGTACCACCGCTGTACTCAATTTTGTAGTGAAGCAATTCTTTTGTGTTTCAGTAAAAAAGCTGGGTACATTGTGAGGCGACCATACACAACCTTAAATATGACTTGAGCTTTCATGAGGTTGAGTTGATGTAGTATGCTGCCATGTTTCATAAAATGTTTTATTGCTTGTATAATTTTAATTTGAAACATCTAATGAGAAGGACTGCTGATCTTTGGCGACACCTCGCATTGACTCATCACCACGCTATATAACATAACAGTTCGTAACACCATAGTTACATATAAACGACTGTGTATATTGTTATGTTACTGGTCTCTGTAATACCCTACCCACTGAACACCAACTTGCTGGCATTAGTCTGACGGACTAGGCCAGAGCCGCTAGCTGTACTCCCTAGGGAAGTTAACAACGAAGTTGTAGGAATAGGACTTGCGTCATCGGAAGGATGAGTGTGTTATAATAATTCCCAATCTACTTATATAACCTACTCAGTAACATCGACATCGTGATTCAGAAACCAGTACAACGTCATCTGAGAAAACAAGCGTACAAATGATAGAAAGATAAAATGTATCAAATTACTTTCTTACCGCTTTAATGGTTCATCCATATTATTTCCTTTCATAAAATGTCCCTAAATGCATATTATTCGTGCAAAATAGTTTAGATATTTATCTGCCAGGCGTCTTGCGACGTTTCACATTTCTATTCCTTGTTAATGGATCAACTAGATACCAACTCGACTTTAGTACATCTGCCTCGCAGGAGCTGGAGCGGAATACAAACCAGGCAGAGTTGAACACCATAGCTACATACTATTTCGACGGACAAGGCAAAGCGCTCAGGCCGATGGTAGCGATACTCATGGCCAGAGCAGTCAACTACCACGTATACGGTGAAAATAGGTGAGTTATTTTTATTTTGTTCCCTTAAGCTTTTTCGCATGCTGCACTTCTTGCATGGCATGTGCTTGCATTGCAACACAGAGTTCCAAATAACCTGTGCATTGCAAGCTCTGAAAATGACAGTCCTCATCATATCAAGTTTAGTTGAAAGTATTGCTATCCATAAATATTAACAAATTGTTTTCCAAATGACATTAGTGTTTCAAATTTTTTTTAAAACTGCGCTATACTATGTGTTGTTTATGTTGTTTCGCACAGATGCAAAAAAATTGTTTATGCACACTTGACTCAATTCAAAGTAGTAGGTACCTTACAAGCGTTCAAAGTCAAGATTGAATAATTATGATAAAAATAAAGATATATTATGCCTTGTCTAGGATTATTTTAGTTTAAAGTAACCGTTGCCAATTTTCCTTTTACATGCGGCAAAAAAGTTCCCTCATTAATATAAATAGTCTCTAATATTTTTGAAATTTAGGTACTTTACATTTCGGTGTATGTGTTTAATGTAAAATGACATAATTTTGCACGTTTCTCGTTTCTTTCTGTGTCAACTGTGTCACAAAAAGGTCAATTGCCTTGCGTTTTGTTTTCGGTTGCTCAACTGAGTTAAACATTTGACCGAAGGATAAAGAGCGAGTTTATTCGATAAAGAAATGGCAAAATCGCCGCTTGAACAGTAGATTCACGTATGTGTTATAATACGCTGCGTACTGCCCCCTGCATGTGAGGAATATGTTAAGATCATACGTGATGAGTGCACTGCGTGCTACTGTACATGCGCAAGGAATTATTCATAAACGGGAAAACAAAAGTTTTTTATTGTCCAGTGAATTAAATATGTAGATTTTGTTAAAATATACTTGCTTGATATTAAAGCAGAATGTTAAACTTCAGAAAAACAACCATGATTCATTAAAGTTAAAGCAACTGCATTTAAAAAATGTACCTACCTATTAAGACTAATAACACATATTCATGACTGGATTTGTCTACCTAAAAGTTGTTTACTTCGAAGTTTAACTGAATTATCTGCCCTTTGATCATTTGCCGTAATGGTCCTTTCATGGATGGTCTTTGTTGTGCTACTATATAGGAAACAAACATAATTTAATATTGTACGTTACATCTAAAAATAATTTTAAATTCGGTACATTTTGTGTTAATTAGTAATGGTGATGCGGGAAAGTTCCGCATCGATCTTGAATCTCACTTAGTCACATTGCCAAATATACCTTGTTGGATGTTACGTAAAATTACGTATAATGCCTATTGTATTGAAATTTCATAATTGTTGACTTTGTTCATTTACACTTTGGATTGAGTATGCTGATATCCATTCATAATTATTATTTATGTATGTCTGTATGTGTGATTTGTTCATGTACTTAAAAAGCCATGTGCCTACATGCTGGCGTCCATCGTAATTAGTTGTATTTGCCTAACATTACCTTGTATACATTGTAAATATTGAAACAGGATTCAATTGCGTAATCATGGAGTATAATAGAATTTTAATCTCTATAGGTAATTGTCGCATAGTAGTCGTAGGTTACCATTCTTAACAAGGAAATAAGGAGGACAAAGTAAAAGAGTATTAGTATTTTCAGTAGAGACCGTTAGAGAAACTTAATAAATAATTAATGGCATATATACAACTTAATAACAACTATTAGTTGTATAGTCCTATAATATGCCGTTGTTGTTTCTTTCATACTTTTGTTCAGAATCAGCTAGAAGTTGTATATCTCGTATGTATGAATGTTTATATATGTTTGTATGTACGTTTGTTAGAAATCTTAAAAGTTTTGGAAAAGTTCAACATTTTACTTCACTTTTGTTGAACATAATATGCAAATTATCACAGACACTTGTTACAATCGTTAAAAGCATTACTGCCTCTTAAAACTTACAAGCTTCTGCTCCATCTCCTTAAGGAATTGTTAAGTACAAACGGCATAAAATGAAATATCAAGCCATATTTATAAAAACAACCTTTGTAGTATGAAATTTATAATATAAAAATTAGCAGCCTAAACTATTTTTATATAATAATTGAATAATTTGGAAGGAACGTAACAAAAAAAAATACCTAATTCAAAGATACTTCACATAGACCGCTGTTTTTTTTCAATCCATCTAGTTTTGACTGTGAATCCCTGTGGTGAATGCATCGGCCACGTTTGTTCTCTTCAATACTACGTAGGAACAAAGAAATATACACAGATACATAAACATACGAGTATTTAAGGGATGCAACGGTGGGTATCCTTTGCGTCTCTTTATACGAGTAGTTCGTTAAACATTTATAAATACGAATACACATATTTTGTCAGTATTGTAATCGCAAATACTAAAGTATTGTTCCTTACTTAAATTTTGAATGATGTTGAGAAGAGTAGTACTAGAATACATAATTGTCTCCTTATTAGGTAACGACACCTATTTAATAATTTATATGTCTAACTCCTTCTACGAACACTTGTTACGACGAATCGCATTTGATAATGTGTCGAGTGTTTGACACGAAAATAACCACTTGTCAAGGTCATATCTACGATGAGTGCTAACCTGTATGGCATTAAATTATAGAAGAACCTTAAGCATACCGATCGATTTGTTACGAGGTGCGTCTTCTACGCGGGCAATAAAATCGGTATTCGAATGTATTTACATACATTCTTGTGTGTGATATCGATATGTGACAGTTTTGTTTCATTAAAATTATTTTGTTATTTTTGCCATTTTTGTATATTACAATTGTTAGGATATGTAACAATTTCTGTAAAAACATTACCCTCCTTCTGACGCAGTCTTGTAAAAAAGGCGACAATGATTTTTTGTTGACTGCAAGGCCAACACTTGAATTTAACAATGTGTAGAAGATTTATAGTTAATAGATATAAATTACAATTTTTATAATTATTTTTAGGAACTATAATTAACATTTATTAGATAAATATTACAACATTATTGCACTTTTGCATGATTCGAGAGACGAAATAACCAATAAATTTTTATGGATATTCGTAAAAGTTGGCATTGAAGGCATTTTTAGTAGTTGTAGATAGGATGTATATAATATATTATGATCTATTATTTTTATTAATTTAACTTAATTTTCTTTCATTACGTTAAACTCTTAGTCTTAAACCAACAGTTATTTGCAAAATTTAATATCTGCACGATTTATTACTTTAGTTTGTTTGTTTTAGGTAGTTGTTCCTTTTTTAATCCAATCTGTTTCCCAATAATTATAATAACACTTCAGCTATACTGTACCTGTACCTGTACAGTATTTTTTTGTTTGATTTTATTATGCTGGTGTTAAGCCCGGTACAACCCTTCAGTTTAACTGCACAGTTTAAACTACAGTGACACTCTTGTATTTTCAGATAAACAGTACGATAGGTACATTCCTCAATTTCGCATACACACGATACGATTAAACTGTACGGTACTCGACTGTACAGTAGAAGCTGTTCAGATAAAACTGAAGGCCTGTATTGGCCATTAGACACATAAGAAATTAAATTTTTTTTTGGTTCAGTGCGCTGCTGCCCTCACAAAGGCAGGTGGCGATGATCAGCGAGATGATCCACTCAGCGTCCCTGATCCACGATGACGTCATCGATCAGAGTGACTTCCGCCGCGGGAAGCCCTCCGTCAACGTGCTTTGGAACCATAAAAAGGTAAGGCTCACTCATGAACGCCGCACACCATCGTCATCGTCTTGAATTGCTTTCGATTACACTCAGGGCTGCCAGGTGTCCGGCTTTTTAACACGCTCTTTTTAGCTTCGGTCGTATGTTAGTATGTAACGGAATATATGAACATGATTTTATTAAATTTAAAATTGAACTAAGAATAAAAGTAAATAATAGTTAAAAAAACTAAAAAAACACGTTCTTGTGAAAAAACGTAAGAGTAACAGTGTAAAGAAAGTGTGGGCTGCATGGTGTCAGTAGTAATTGGTAAATGTTTTATTAGGAGATCTGCACCCCACGCTTTTAAATAATATTACTCGTAATTCAAATTATTACAGTTGCGTCCGGCTCATTTATATCATTTCCGCTTGTCCAGCTTTTGTTAGGTTATTGACGAGTTTACCAAAAATTTAACAAAAGTTTACACCAGCTTTAGGCGTGGAAATACACAAGACAAAAGTAACATTTTCTTTTCTTTAAAAAGCCAGACGGGCTTTTAGAACAAAATGTCCGGCTAAATATGAATCTGCGTCCGGCTTTTAGATTTTTTGGGCCTGGCAACCCTAATTGCGCTATGCTTGTTATATTGCATCATTTCATTAATAAAACTGCAGTAGATCGATCGATCCATCGTTCAAATGCATCGTGTTACCTCACCAACAACGTTAATGCAAATAAAATCCGCCTCAAGGCCGCAAGGGCTATAAGAACCCGGAATGTTTAAGATCGTCTCTATATGTACTGGGAAAAACCGGCCGTGACATGAATACGATGCCCAATAAAAATTTTCGGCCGACAAAGTCCCATTGACTTGTGATGCCACCAGTAAATTGTTTAAATCAGACATCTGACATAGATACGATATTCAATCATGTTTTATTTATATAGAAATTTGCATTTAAATTTTTTAATGTTCGTCTGTATCTTCTGCCGGGTATAATCGAATATGAAAAACTTGTGACACGGTATTTGTGGTCGCATTCTTCATATATCGCATACGTAGTTATGAGAATAGAATAGGTCATAAAATGTGTTTCATAAAAATGTAAATAAAAATTCGCATACAGAATTTATTTTTATATTTTTTGGCGATAATATTATTGTATTTTTTTTATTTGGCATCAAAATCCCTATCACCCTATACATTCTACTTCTACGGTCTCCTGAGATTGTTTACTGCATAGTAATGATCTTTTCGTGTATAAAACCCCAGGCCATATCTAGTGATATTTGAAACACAATTTATTTAGTAGGAAGTACAGTTATGATAACGCGTAAACACCAAAAAAAAGTCTCTAAAAACATGGTATGTTTAGGATTATGTATTTTATTTTCCGCTGACAAAAGAAATATAAAGTAAAAATTCTAATTTGCATCTTTACCATAGAAAAACAAATAAGCGCTAATGTAAGAAATCAAAAATATTTTAATAATGATTTTATATTATTTATAACACAAAGTCTATCTATAACATGATTGATCGAAAACTAACGGAAGCAGATTGACATAAATATAACAATGCAAAAGTTGGAAGATATCGAGGTTACTATTACGTAAGGTAACTTAAAACTGACAACTTTAAGGCCCGGCGTGGTCTTGCACGCATGCCTTATCAACGGCCGACCTCTGCGGTGTTGACAGGTGCAAACATATTGGCCCGTCCTTGCGGCCCAATTTCGGGTCTTTTCATGTAGGTAGGTACAATTGACAGCGTGGACAGCGTGGTAGAGTAATCTCCAGGCTTCCCCGATGCTGGAGACAGTCGTGCTCAAGGTTTGCAGCTAATTGACAATTTTTCAAAAAATTGTAGAACCCAAAATAACAATATCGGTTATTTTCTTAATTATATAATAATAATAATAAATAATAATAAATGCTTCACACTCATAGCCCCACAGTAGGGTAGATATACCCTGTGTCGTGGGTACCATGGACACACACAAAGACAGAAACACAAACACCCAGACCGAGAACAGAAATTTAAACTCATCATTCAAATTTCTGTTTCGCCGGGAATCGAACCCGGGACCCTTCGATTGGCAGTCCGGCATGGTAACCATTGCGCCACGCAGGTCGTCAATTATATTTCTTAATTACTTATATTTCTTAATTTTAGAAAAAAATACTGAAAACCTTTGCTGACCGTAAAGTTACGATGCAGTGAGCTATTGCCTATACCAGTAACAATGATAGCGCGTCAAGGTTAATGTCATGTCATGCCATCCTACAAAAAATATTTTTTGACGCTGGCAGTATGCACAGAGTTTGCGGTGCCATAATTGAAAAAAAAAAGAAATTTTTGGTGCTGTTAAACAACTGTCAGATGAGTTTTTCTTCAATTATGGCATCGCAAATTCTGCACATTGCCAGCGTCAAGTATAATTTTTGCATCACGTTTTTGCCAGTTTCACCGAAACTGGACGAATAATAATAGCTAAAGGCAGTAAGTCGTCAGTAATCAGTCAGTTAAGACAGTCAGACATTCAAGTAAAGCGATGGCTTCTTTACCAGAACGTGACCAATGGAATTTTTGAGGCAAGCTGAAAAAACATATTTTCGCACTGTTATTTTATTTCACAACACTCGTACACTGTAATTAACCTATATCGAACAAAATGCCATCTTTATCCGATGTAACTCAAAAATACATCAAGAAAATGAAAATAAAACAAGAGCACAATACGTCTTTTTCAACTTCCCGCCAAAACTCCCAGATGAGTTTGAATATAACTTTATTGATAACTTTTTCATTACACGGCAAAAGTAGAAATAACATGACTTCGTACGTATGAGGTCACTTATGTTTTTCGTGTATTTTACAATAAAAAGGATCAATTATATTAATATTTATTAAGATATTTTTGAATGAATACATAGCGTCTATATTTCCATTTATTTACATTTAAATTAATAAAAAGTGTATGTTGAAAAATGTTGTCAATAGGCTGGTCCTGACGGCACTTATTCGGATATTTCATTATACGTAATTATAGAGGCCGCTGGCGACGGTCCAATAGCATTACCCAAACTTGGTGACAGGGTGTAGTGCTGTGTAACTCATGTCATTGTTTCATAAGTTTTCAGTAGGATGATTTCATAGGTTTGAGTACCATTTGGAGGTACTAAAACACATATATCTAGTCTTTTCAGAAGGGGTATGGCGTGGCCTTTTTGTGAACTCACGAAGACCCCATTTAAACATAAGACAAACCCGTGCGAAATATCAAACAGCATCCCCCCAGTATGACTATTCTCTCTAACCGGGATGCCACCGCCAACCATTGGTAGATGATTAGTTACATAAATCAATCGACATCTAATTATTCTTTTAAACAATTGTCCTCTTAAAATAATAAGAATTTTTAGTTAATTTTTAAAAGTTATTTTTACCAACAAAAAAAAAAATTCTGCTCTATAACTTCAAAAATGCGTGATAGATAGATAAAAATGTATTAATGACGACAATCAACCTTAAAAGATTACTGTGAGCCGCGCATGAGAATGTTGGTTTTAGCAATATTGATTTAAAGCTTAGGCACGTTTATTACACGTTATTTACCCATTTGCTGTCTTAATATTGGTCTTTGTTGAGCTGCGACCAATTTCGTATTCAATTTCGTTTTCATCCGTTATGTTATAGAAAGTCGATTCGTGTTTGGCCCGTTTCAATTTCAAAAATAGGCATCCGAATTTTGTCGGTGATGTAAAACGATTCACACGCCTTTGAATAATTTACGCATTAAAATTGGAAAAGTATATATCGACACACAAAACTTTTCAATTGTGTAACACGCTGACCGTGAACGGGCGCCGCGGTGAGAAGATATTAAGCTTATTTAGGTCACTAAGCTACGTTCAGGTGCTTGCCCTACATGTAAAAAGAAGAATAATACAGATTGTGGGAAGTGGTCCGCGTCGCGTATCGCCCAGCTTAAAGCCGGTTGTAGACAATGAACAGAGCTAAGTTAGTTTAGCTTAACTATCATATCTGAGACAGCTTTTCATTCTTGTGTGAAGACTATAGACAACAAAGTAACTTTTGTAAACTCACTAAAATACCTGCATGTGCTGTCGCGGTAACGTATCATTATTATTGCTTAAATGGAGTATTGGAGAGACTTTATACGGGTACCTAAATGACATTCATTAAGTATTTTGCATTCCTAATACTTATAGATAAATATTTTTTCTTTCTTTCTTTCTTTATTTAGTTACTAGCCTTCCGCCATCGGCATCGCTCGAGTGGACTCGTTTTATAGGTAGGACAGACAGACAGAGTTACTTTCGAATTTATAATATTAGTAGGGATTTATCTCTTCCTTTCTATTAATAGTCTGGACGGGTCTGTCCTTTCTTCACATATCCTTTTCTCATGATGAATAAAATGCTCATCTTCATCGATCATTATAACATCTCGTGGTTTTCAATCTGTATATAGATTTTCGCTATTTATTAGCCATATATTAGACTTACGCTAAATTCGACGTGCACGCAACTTATTCCTAGCTAAGCTTTATCGCCTTAGCTTAGCTTCGGCATGGCTTAGTTTTTCGTCTGCAACCAGCTTAATGCTGAGTTCAGATGCTGCCTTTCTCTCGCGCGTTCGACAGAGTGAGATGGGGCTATGACCCGGTATTCGTAGCTACGTACGTAAACAACGATGTATACGTAGTTTTCGAGAGTGGTGGGTTGAGTTACCTGCAAGTGGCCGAAAGCGACGACCCTCGGTGAAAGTGCCTTTCGGCCTTACTTTATCATCATTTTTGATTCCGCTTTGATTCTATTTAATCATCTACGTATAGTCTGTCTTTGTTGTTATAGCTCTAGATTTTTTTTATGATGGTAAAATTAATGGTTCTTATAACATTAACCTGGACGTTGTTTTGGTCTAAATGTAGGCCAAAATATCTATGGTAAAAATGTACACGTCAGTTTGGAATTCCTTTATGATATCGATTGGGATATTCGGTAATATTTATCATACACGCACCCATTTCATGACAATAATAATAAATACGAGTTCTACTAACATTTGAGACACGACCATTACGCAATTTAAATGAATATATTTGCCAAAGTTATTGTAACTATTAGATTTGTCAAGGCAATTTTCGTGAACCTTGCTGACAATAATCGCATCGTAAATACGAGTATTACACACATTAAAAATGTTTCTTGTTTTCGTTTATATTTTCGTTTTTACTGCGGGACTAATTTGTAATCTATTTATATTTATCAGCGAGTACGTCGACTATATTTTAATATAAAAGAAAATTTAAGTTGCCAACAAAAACAGTCAGTATTTGGCGTGCCCTGGTAAATCTATCAAAGGGACAAAAATACAAGCTTTTAGTACACATTGATCCTTACTAAAATTTGTGATGCTATACTTTGTAACTATAGTTAAATAGTAATTTTCTATTTTATCCAAGCCAATGAATCAAAACTCTACCTTCTAGATTTTTTTTCACGCTTTCATGTTTTCTTTTGCCCCTTTTTCTTTCTATTTTTACATTGTATACAAACATTACACTGTATACAAACAACAAAACCGCATTTCATTTAATTTTTTAATCATGCAATAGGCAGGATATTGATAACGATCCACCGATGAGTTCGATACACATTAGTAATGAAGGAAGTCTGTTTAGCAAAAGTGAGATATATGTATCATTAAAATAAATTGAGGAAATCCAAAATTTTAAACTGGCGTTTCGAAACACTACACCGCAGCGTAACGCCTAGAATCTAAATGTGCGTTGATTTATAGACCGGAGTTAAATGTAAAACTATTATAATGCACTGATATTTTATTAATACCTTTAACTTGCAGGCTTTACGCGTTCACTGGTGGCCTTCAAGCACAAAGTGCTTTGTTTGTCCACTGATTACATCTTCCGGCGATGTGATCTTCTTTACAAAATGCCACTCGAACCTTACATTACCATCTACCGACAGATCTTTAGATACATTGTAAATAATATGTACATTTTTAAGCAAGACGTACCATAATCAAGTGTTAATGTGTCGGTAGTGAAGACTTTTGTAATTAGTTATTCTTTAGGAGTTATCTTTGTTTATAACGATCTTTAAATCTGTGCCTGACGTTTATGCTTAATAGTAGTAGCTTACTTTATCACGCTGCACCAGGTTGGTGATGACATAGTGACCAACTCGTTGGCGGATGCTTTCTGGATGAAAACAACGGTCCGTTGACCAGTGAAAAAAATACGGACCTATACGAGTACAACCGGCCTAAGGACTGCTATCAAACAATCAAAACCGAAAAAGTACAATTTTATTCCCAACTACGTTGGTTTCGATTAGTGCGCTTCGAATGTACTTATTCGTATTACAAGAAACTATAAAAAGTATTACGTTTAATTATACAATATAGTAATAAATTAAGCAATTACTTTTATTTTACGCCTAAGATGTCCACTCCCGTTTACGTATTGTGTTACGTAAGAGCTCGGGTGATTAAGTAATGAGGTTTTAGTCCGGGTGACACTCACGGCATAAGAATTTTTCTTTTCGAACGTAACAACTTTTCCCTTGCAGCCTTGAACAAAGTCTTCGCTACAATATGCGTAGTTATTTATGAAAGAAATTAAATTAAAAGCAAAAAAAACTTTTATTTAATTTTAATTTTACCGACTTCCAAAAGAAGGAGGTACTGTATTCGGCTGTATGTATTTTTTTTTTTTTTATATATGTTCACCGATTACTCCGCCGTTTGTGGACCGATTTTAAAAATTCTTTTTTTGTTCGTATGCTTATACTCCCGAGGTGGTCCCATTGTCACCAAATCAGGATCTGATGATGGGATCCCAGAGAAATCGAGGGGAACTCTCAAATTTTATAGGCACACACATTAATTTTCTTATAGTTTCTGAAGCATAAGAGATATTTACGCATAGAAATCATCATCTCATGTTGTTGAGCTGATGATGGAAGGTACTGCGACAGTGAGGAGTTGAGAGCAAATTTTTTCAATAAATAGATTTTTTATCGAAATCTTACATTCCCGAGGTGGTCCAACTGTCACCAAGTCAAAGTCTGATGAGGGGATCCCAGAGAAATCGAAGGGAACATTCAAATTTTATAGCACAACAAATGATTTTCATATTTATACAAAGCAAAACGAACATTTGTTTATAATTATCGTCATATCATGTTGCTGAACTGATGATGGACGGTATTATGACGGTTAGGAGTTAAGAGCAAATTCTTTCAATAAATGGTTTTTTGTTCGAAATCTTACATTCCTGAGGTGGTCCAACTGTCACCATGTCAAAATCTGATGATGTGATATTAGGGATATCGAGGGAAACACTGAAACTTAATAGGCACACACATGCTTTTAGTCATATTTTTAACATAATACAAATATTTATGTCTGGTAATTATCACCTGCTGTTGCTTAACTGATGATTGAAGGTACAACTCCTCAACGGTTAGGAGCTGAGAGCAAATTCTTTCTTTAATTTATACGTTCAGGTGGACTGATAGTATGTCTTTCAGACTTTTAGATGGCTATTAGATAAACATGATTATAAAAGGTAAATCTGTTTAAAGTTTAGAAGTTGTGAAAATTTTTCCAATTATGCTAATACATACAGAATTATTAAAATTACTAAAAAGAGTGAAATAAATTAAGTTTTTAACAAAAAAATAGAACCGACTTCAAACGGTAAAAAATAAAATTGTTCTGTACCTACTTCTTCCGGCTTATGGTAATGACTCTTAAAACTATTTTTGAAGTCGGGCCCTTAGTGAAATGTCCTGTCTTAGTAAATATAGTGTACCTTTCGTTCTGAATGGGCACCGACTCCAATATAGTTTTAACAGTCATTACCATAAGCAAGAAGAAGTAGGTACTGTCCCACTGTCTGTACTGTAGGTGCCAATTTAGAACGAATGGTACGACATTTACTAAGGGCCCGACTCCAGAAATAGTTTTAAGAGTCATTACCATAAGCCGGAAGAAGTAGGTACTGAACAATTTTATTTTTTACCGTTTGAAGTCGGTTCTATTTTTTTGTTAAAAACTTAATTTATTTTATCTTAATTTAATTTATTAAAAGTTTTTTCCTTTAATTTATTTTTTTACTTTTTAGTTATTTCTAATATTCTCGACAAGCCCTTTCATTTTGATACCCATATTGCAGAAGTAAAAAAAAAATAACTGTGCCGCCATCTTTGATGTTCCATCATATTGGATTTAGAACGTCACACAGCTTATCGTGTATTGTCATCCAAACTAAACGTGTATACAAAATATCACCTCAATCGGTTGAAGATATCTGCTTCAAAATTGAGTAGCAAGATTCCACCCGAAAACACAGACAGACGGACGGGCATCGAAATTATCGTACGAAATGAATATTTTTTTCTTTTGTCCCTGAAAATCATCGTTTATAAAAAGATCGAGAGTTTCCTGCAATATTTTTCATACTCGGCCTTGAGCGATATCTCAAAGATACGGACGGACATTGGCGGACGCTTGCCGTCTGAAAGGTACTTACTTACGGATGTTGTCACAGTTCGCTCACACTTAAGATCCAATAACCCGTATTTGAGTTATGTCATTCAAATATACAAATGTTTGTCCTTCGAGCACGTCTGTATTTAATTATACCCACCATATACGCACACATTGTACGACTATCGCGCTATGATATCAGGGCGCGTCTATTTGATTTTTACATCGTTAATGAGCATGTTACTATGCACATATGTTGGGCTATTTGCTAATATCGTTGAGGGACTACGTGGTGGAAGTTAATCACGTTTTAATGCTGTCGCCATAGAATTTATCAAATACTGCTTGCTAGTAGAGATCCAACATCTATTTAAGAGACGGAATTTAGAGACTTTTAGATTTTTAACAGAAAATTTGTTTGACCTTGCTACAGAAAATCTAAGCTGCTTCCGAATCTACGTTATGGTAACACGATTTGGCCTCCGACAGATGTTTAGTTTTCACTTTTTATACTATTTGTGTGCTCGGAGAATGAGCGATGTAGGTTACGTCTTTACAGTACAATCACATTTTTTAAATGTTCGTCATTACATTGCACGGTCAGTGACTCCTGCTTTTTCCTTTTTGTGCGTTTTGTATTCGCTCGCTCTATAAAGGCGGTGCGCATAGTGGGTTTGCGACAATAGGTGGCGCGTCAAGGATGCAAAGAAACGTCAGTG
This sequence comes from Pyrgus malvae, assembly GCA_911387765.1. Taxonomy (NCBI): domain Eukaryota; kingdom Metazoa; phylum Arthropoda; class Insecta; order Lepidoptera; family Hesperiidae; genus Pyrgus; species Pyrgus malvae. The sequence goes on along the minus strand of OU426950.1, from coordinate 25,048,545 downwards.
GTAGATTGCCGATTCCTGTCGTATCTGTACCATTGTTCAGAATATGTCTCGTAACTTATTGTTCATTGGCTGCCATGCCGCAAAACGACGAGTTTTAAATCAGGATCGTACGCGCCTGGAATACTTACGTTTTTTCTATGTATGAATAATGTGATAGGTGTACACTGTACGGTACGACATGTAGCTATGCTACCTATTTTATCTGCAAATACGTACGAAGCATTAACTATCAAATAGTTAGACAATATTCTGTTATCTGCAAATTCAAATTTTTAACAAAATTTGGACCAACACATATTTATATGATGAGCGTAAGCCTATATTGTGAGAACTTTAAAAAAATGGTCACGATAGTATGCCACTCAAAATTCGCGCCTTTTAGGTAACGGACATCCGTACTCTTTTAATATTTGTTTTACGTAACATGTAGTTTCGGAACATTTAGTACTCGTATGGTATTCTCATGGTAAATATATTTGTACCTACATATGTGTGGACTTATCTTTATTATCGAACGTAGTAGATAGCACTAGCAATAAAAATATTACTTGAGCTGATTAAAATAACAACATTATCGATTTATCCATAACCAGAGGCGCAGCTGTCTACGAGTATATTTTAAGATACCTATATGGGAGTTAAAATGTTAATCTGTTGAATGCTAAGGTTACAATAATTATTGAGGATTATTCATAGACAGAACGTATGCCGATTTGTCAGCTTTCACTGTGCTAGTGTTATTCGAGTTACGTTCATAACTCTCTGTGACAAAAATATATATTAATCATAGCAAATGATTAATGTGCTATAAAAATTACAATTATAATTTATATATATTGCTGTAGGAAATAAATTAATTGTGGACTATAAAAAATTTCAATAACATAAAACAAACGGGGACGTAGACGTAGGGACGGGCCTACTGGAAGATATTTCAGTGTGGAATAAGTAGTGCCCTTGTACAAACATTATTTGTTCATTCTCCTTGTGACCATTTGTGTGTATATAAATTAAATTAAAAAAAAAAAATGGAACTATGAGAAACGTCCAATGGCGCATCCAGTTGCATACTTAAAATTTAAAATTAAGTAAGGCATGTTGTGACTTAGAACAATGCAAGGCTTTTAGAGTACAGGGTATTCCTTTAACATTAATGATTCCTAAGAAATTACTGAACTCAATGAGTTTTTAATTACACCTCACGTTGCTTTAAGTCCAAACACTGCTAGAATTAGGTACCTAGTAGCTAGGTACTAAAGTAACTATGCTACAGACAACCTCTTTGCCAAAGATTCGGGTTGGTAAACCCCCTAGTCAATCAGTCCTTTTGTAAGTTGTTATAATAAAGGTAAAATCAAAGTAAATATTACATGTAAAAATATTAGCTTAGACATATTCAGCTTTAAAGTAATGTGCAATGTTGCAAACATGACGAATAAATGATCGTTTAGTGAAAAAGGTCAAGGTATGGCTGTCTTTATTCATTTAAATATAAACGGACCATTTGCTTTTGCAACTTTTAGTGTGAATGAATGGGATTATAAATGTATTTTTCAGGTTTCCATGACTAATTTTGATGCCTTTATTTGACAAGCCCGCGTAACATCTTGCACTTATGTAGAGTCATTCGATCGTAAAAACTTCATAACAGTGAAAGTAGTATCAGGTATCTGTCTACTAGTTTTTGAGTCATTGAAGAACACACGATAGTTTTGCTTATTTAACAGCATATCATACGTGGAATCTTGACGAATTCTTACGATTTGTGTGGAAACATTTCGTAAGCCACCTTCTTACGACCTTACACATAATAATTTTAAAAATCGTTTTGTTATGTTGTAATTACGGTTCGATGACACTTGCACGGTAATTGAAAGAAACTCTGATTGTCGCTCTCGTGACTCGTATGTGTGCAATACATAAATCGAAAATTATCCAACTTTTTCCTCAACTCGTTAAGGGGTAATCATCGCTAATTATGAGGTCGCATTTGTACATTTTTATAGTTTCCTTGATATCAGTTTCTTTCTGCGTTATAAAGTTTTATTTTATACCAGCAAATAAAACCTTGTTAGGAAATACCACGTTATGGATTTATATGATGATAGTGCGAAAATCACTGCGGAACTATTTGAGAATAAATGCTTTAATAAGTACCTGGACGACCGAGCGTTGCTCGGATAAAAACAATTTATTTTCTTGATTTAATTTCAAACGAAACACTCATTTGCTTAGTGTTACTTAGGTAACAACGTCATCTGAAATAACTCCCAATAAAAAAAATATTTTCACAAAAAATAAACGGATGCATTATGGTTTTGATTGAGGTTTGAACCCGGGTCTCTAGTTCCGCAGTCAGCCCAAGTCGGCCGAGGAAGCTTTAATCCAACAAACGAAATTTTTATAGAGGTCTTTCAAATCGAGATTGTGATTTTCTTTGAACGTCGTATTGGCGGATGGCGTTCGACGGCGTTCTACACCACAATATTATTAATACTCTCCAATAGATGTCAGGAAGAGTATATTTCAGTGTTTATCATTGAAAATAATTTTTAATCATTTAAAATTTATCAAAATCAGGATCGATTTATCGCCCCCGAAACCAGGGTACTAAACATCAAAATCTTTGGAGCCGTTTCTGAAATTCAAAAAATATATTTAGGTAAGTTATTCTGCTAAAACTTGTTAATAATTATTGTGTTTCTACCCTTTGTTAGACTCTTATTAGGTTTAAATATTTCAAAATTACGAAAACCCAAAAACAATATTTTCTTCTACATAGGTAAGTAGGTATACCAACAAATTACTGCTCGTTAGTCTTGCTTCAGATCAAAACCGCTGCGGAGATATGACTAATTTTTTTTTTTCAAAATATTTGTGGAAGAATTGGTTTTTAAAGGGTGAGAAAAAAGGGACGAAAATAGCAGTACAAAAACTTTATTTTCTCATATAAACATTCCAACATTTGGTGTTAGTACTACCATCTGCCATTCAGAAATCAAGTTCCGTAATTAATACAGACACAGAGTTAAAAGTTCATCGGTCGTTATTTGTTTAATTAATATAAAGGTTTTTTTTATCAGTGAATTGAATTAAACGAGGGCTAATCTATGATAATTGTTTAAATCATTATCATAAATTTGCAAATACTCTGCTATATTATTAATTCAAGAATTTCTTGAGCTACATATGTATTCTTAAATAAAAATGTTTGTGTGCGTTACATACTCTAAAATGGTCAAATTATTGAACTACATTCGGCTGATAGCTTTCAATGCGATTCTGGATTCTCGCTGACACTGCGATCAGATTTACTGCTTATAAGCTTTTTAGGAGCCAATAGTTTACATATAAAAGGGCAAATTATGTTATTAACTAGTAAACTGACTCATTTGCTATTTCTTTTATTTCTATTATTAAAGCTCTAGCCCGAAACCAAGCGACCATCAATTGCGTAATTGGATGTGGTCTAATAATCTTTTTACTCTATATTTTACTGTTAGGATGTTGCTGTCTGTTTCTATTCCATTAATAATTTATGATCAAAAAGCTTTCTACATTACACATAAATGTGTATAATAATTTTTTTCTAATATACTCGAGAAATATTTTTTGATAATGAAATAAGTCTCTTATTACAGGGCTATTTACGTCACAAAATTGTTTTAAAAGCAATAAGTCTACATTACACATAAATGTGTATAATATTTTTTTTCTAATTTACTCGAGAATTATTTTTTTATAATGAAATAAGTCTCTTATTACAGGGCTTTTTACGTCACATAATTGTTTCAAAAGCAATAAGTTTTATCGCGCGCTCAAGTTGAGCGTTGATGTCTTTTGTATGGAATACTGATATTGTCTAACATGTATGACATTCGTGTTCTGCGTTTTAATTAGGTTATAATTTAGAAGGAATTCCTTCAGACGTCTTTTTATGCAAATTTTATATAGTTGCCAGGTGCTGTGATAACGAGTTACAGAAATATTTGTAGCGTATTCGGTATTATTGTATATGAATCATTTATCAAAGACAGAAGCGCGCTTTGGCAATTAGTTGGCATTTATTTAATACAAGTTTAATCGCTTTGTTAATTACGAACATTCTTGGATAATAATAGTCAGGGGAAATGCATCACGGTTATTGATGAATAAATAGTAGTTTAATGAATGGAAGTCGTTGAACTATTACTTTCTACTGGCCGCTGTATGACATAGCGTTTCGACGAAAGCAAAATTCGTTCAACACTTTCCTCCAGTGACCCAGCTGACGTGTTTAATAAAGAGTGTGGAGTCAAACTGGTCTTTGTAACAGTACCTTGTGCGAAGTGGGACGAACGCGTGTCGGGCTACACAAGTGTACCAATACAATTCCGATTCTATCGTAGTAATTACCTAGTAAGTAGTATTAGATTCTATCGTAGTAATTGTGTATACTTGGAGATGCCGGGTTCAACTCCTCGGCGCGCACCTCTGACAAAAGAAATTTGTAATGTGCGCATTTCATCGCTGCTCCACGGTGATGGAAAAAATAGTGATATGTAATTAATTACGATGTTTTCCATCACCGTGCATGCCTGAGAGAAACTCATAATATCTCGAAGGTATGATGTCCACCGATCCGCACTTGGCCAGCGTAGTAGACTATGGCCTAAGTCCCTCTTACTTGTGAGAGGAGACCTATGCCCAGCAGTGGGACATAAAAAAGGACTGGAAAAAATAAGTGTGTATAATATGTATGTATCTCCATCAAACCGCATTGGAGCCGCATGGTGAAGTAGGCTCCAAACCTTCCCAATTATGGGGAGAGACCCGTGCTCACATGTCCCAACAATGAATCATACAAAGGGTTGAAGACATTTTTTTAGTCGACAATAGAGGGTCTTGGACACTGCACAAAAAAAAATCAAAAACCTTACCTTAAAAAGGTTGCACTAAATCACGCTTAGAAAGCAATATAATTGTTAATTCTTTTTTATACATGATTTTTATTACCGATTAAATCAATAATAATGAAGTCAATTGACTATATATGATAAGTGACGTCACTTATCATTTTCTCATACAAAATGTATGGGGATGCCACGTTTTGACAGCTCATTAAAAGTATCTCAATTGACTTGGTAGTCCAAGACCGGATTTTTTTGATCTAGCAAACCACATTCACAGCATAACCTAATTATAAGATTGTACTCGTCAGACATTCTCAAACATTTGGGTGTTCAGAGATGAGTTCTATAACTATTAGAAAATTATTTTATTTGTTATCAACAGTGTTTGAATGAAGCGTATGCAAATAAACTATAGTTATAGTCAAATTTTGATAGCTCAGCGTGACTGCAATCTTTTGTTGCACCCTTCGTCTCTTCCATATTTGGCTGATTTGAGCTTAACCCACTACGCTGCTCTTGTGATGATTGGTCGGAGATAAACAAATTATAAATTTTCTGGAAATTCCCGTAGAATACTCTCTATCAAATGACAAAACAAAAAAATAGTTGAAAGCTATTTTTAAATTGAGCTGGTAGTATTTTAGTAAATAGTATTTTTAACTTTATTATATTATTTTACAATACTGAACTAATTCTAATTATAAAAAGGAATTTTAATCATAATCTGTAAATTATACTCTGTAAGTATCTAAGATTCTTAGGTTTAACTCCACTAATCACTTCGAATAAATACAAAATCAACGTTGACGTCAGCAGAAAGAAATAAACATGTATTTAGCAGTGATTACAAATATAAACAGCCATCTTATTATGCAAATCATTTTTCGCATGCACAATAAAATACGTGATATTTATGCTTTGTAACAAATAGCAAATTAATCTTATTTTGTTATAATACAGCGTTGTTACTGTTGAAATGAAATGAAAATGAAATGAAATGAACGGGGAAAAAAACAATGAACTGAGTGAAATGAGAGGGGGAAATGAACAATAAACGGGGACTTTAAATGGTTTGTGTTTAATAATAATATATTTCTCGAGTTTTTTTTAATATTCACATTGCCTCATTTTGTGAATCTATGTTTACAGGCTGTACAATGCATTGACCTATGTCAACTTTGACTTGGTTAAAAGAAAAATATACTTTTACTTTTGTATGGTTCCGTCCCTCAAACGGAAAAGAGTCTCTTCTGATCTGTTATCGGTTCAATACTTTGAAAAAAAAATCGAAGCCAAGCCAAGTCAACGTAATCCGAAGAAACGACGGTTTATGCCGCATATTTCATACATTTCACAAGGTAATCAATATCTACCTTTGACCTGCCATAAAATATGATGAATGCCTTATAGCGCAAGCAAAAGCAATATTTTAAACATTTGAATTTGTAATAAGATCACATAAAGAATTCATTTTTATTTATCAACAGTTTTAGATTTATTATTTTTGTGTCATATATGTTCGGTACTGAACCTTCAGTGCCCGATTTCGACTCGCACGTAGCCGGCTTTATTTTTCATCAAATCGCCCACTCACGAGTGTTGCACCAACCCGATGAACATTTATACATCCTGCTGTCAAGGTCATATGTTTTTCGCGATGCTACTTGCATTGCGCGTGCGTGCATTTTGCAATTATTCTTGTACTTATAATTCCCATTTCATTCATATAATCGGACTTATTGATCTATAAAAAAGGCCATTTACATGACAGATAATGTCAAAATTGTTATCTGTTAATGAATTTACGCAAGTTGAAACTTTAGAACCTCATAATTTTTGTAACCGCAGAATGAAAAGTGCAAAGGTCGCGCCACAAATTCTTATCAATTTGGGTGGCCACAGAGTTCTCTAAATTCCCGTCTCGGATAGCTTCGAGATACGTAATCTTAAATTTTTTGACTAGTTTACCAGCATGTGTCGCTATATCTAGGCATGTATGTTGAAACGATGGACTCGTCGGCCACTAATCGCCCCAACATACCTGCGGGGGTTTCGCAACCGCTCGACCGCTCACTCGATACGAAATACTTCTTCGATCAACTGTAATTCGAATATATCTCGATCGATAGGTGACTCTGGTATCTTATTTATTCGGATCAATGATAAATAAATAGGTTACTGGTGAAAGCGAACAAAAATTTCTAAACGTTATGGATTTTTATTAATATTATAAAGTCGTGTTCTAGTTTTGTAGGTTCCTAGACAGCACTTAGTATACAGATTGTACTAAAATCTAGCAAGTGCATGAAGTAATCCTGACAGAAATTTGTTAATGTTACATTTCTACATTATCCTATTTAATTTATCTTCTGTGAAACAATTATAATTAAAACATACATATTCATATTGTAATTTGGTTCGAATATTTCAAGTGCTAAGTACATAAGAATTTATGAATGACTTTTACTTTAATCGTTTGCCGTAACTTTTCCTCATAACATTTCATTCATCTCGCGGGGCTCAAATGAGGAGGTATTATCATTTATCAGCTTACTAGATATCGTAGGTGTGTCCGTGAAGTGTTGCAATGTACCCGCCGGTGGCTACTAATGCGGCATTTCTTAAAGCTGCTCAGATGGCTAATACAAAAGTTATTGGAGGGGGTTGAGAGGGGAGTCAAGGCCGGCCGCTTGACACACATCCCACCACATTCACCTTCCGACCGCCACCTGCCCACCACCACTGTCAAGGCTGCCTTGCGAAACTCCTCAACCATACACATACAAACTCGAGTGTCTCTTGTAAAAATTCTGTCGCAACTGACCATCGGACCTGGTGGAGTAGTCGATTTCAAGTTCACCGATGATGATTTATTGTAAGACGGGGTCTCCCATCGGAATGCAGTAGTAGTTGTAGTAGTAAATGTGGTCAAGTGTATAGTCATGTCGAAAATTTAATATTATGTCTGCTTAAACGAATTATAAAGAGCCATTACTTTTAACATTACGTTTTGAGGTTCAAATACTGCAAATTCAAAACGTTTATATTATACATATATGTTTATTACATATAATTCTTCTCGTAGAAGATACGATGTCTGCAAAAATTACATTACAATTTATAGGTGTAAATGAATTGCGGAATAGAAACTTAAACGCATTCAGAATTAAGTTGGCGTGAAATCGTAGAGATTTTTCTGGTAAATTATTCATGTGGCTCGCGTTGGGCACTTTCGACGCGTTCTCGTGAAAGCCTTTCACTCTTATCATGTGTCGTCCGCTGAGTTCCGTCAAATAGTAAAAGCAGGATTTAGATGTGACGTGATCTCGTCATGCATTATCGATTTTAATGAAAGAATAGGGCTGGTGGCTCTTGGTCCCTTAAATGTAAACATTTTTGTGTGATTGTATCAGAAGTAAAACTAAGCATGAATTGTATGAATGTTGTTACAATCAGCGTTAGTGTCCCACTGACGTCGATAGATTGTCCTCAATAGTGTGCCTTTAAATTTATTGCTTTTGGTTTGGTGAATCTGCATTCCAACATTTTTCAAGATTCCTTATTCGGATTGAATTCGGCCCTTACGGGTGCGGCGTCGTCATTGGCTTATTTTAAGGCCTATCGATTTATAAGCTTGTGTTTATATTTAAATAAATATGTACCAGCACTTAAAAATCGATACTCGTGAGTAATGAAAGAACACGAATTTCAACATTCTTTACACATTTGTTGTGTCATTGTCTGCTTAAAATTTTGTAATAAAGCCTTAAAAAGATTTCATGAAAATCTTGTATTTACTGAGAACAGTGTAGTGCAAGTCCAAAATATGAATTATAAATACGAGAAATTCTTACTTGGAACTGAGTAAAATTAAGTAGTTAAATTCACGAATACGCACTTAATCCCTTACTAGGGTATACTTCAGTAAAACATACGAATGTAATTGGCTTCAGTAACAATTAACGGTAATTAAGTACCATGATCGTGTATCAAATTATTATGTAAAGCCTTGATCCACACCGGTCGGTTCTTCTGCATTCCTATGCTGAAGGCGGCCGGTTCGTAGTTCTACGGTGGGCGTATGCGCGTAACGGATGCGTTTTTAGTCCGGATCGTGGACGCCAGAAAGTGTGTTAATGCGTGCATGATTTGCGCAACCAAGCGCGCAAGACACGCGCCGCCACCGTTCGCTCCCGTCAGCGATCCCGTTGTCTCTTCCACATGGACTGGCACATGCGGTTACATGAAAATGCCAGTGATTAGTGCCAAGCTTCTCTTAAAGCTAAGTGACATTTCTGCCTTACTGATACCAACTTTGTAAGGCATGAGTGACTTTTTAACGGCCGTATAACAACTATTGGTGTCATTAAATTTCGATGACATTACATTAGACGATTAGACAAACAAAAAAGATTAATGATAAGCGTACCAATTATAGATACTGTTTAAAATATAAACCAAGTAGTTATAATACTATTCAATGTAGTAAACAGTTTCCCTGGAATATTTTTAACCGTTAATTAAAAATCTGTTACGAATTATATTTATGATACAATGTGAAAACATATCCACAGTAATATATGCAGAATAAATGAAAATTCTGGTGAAATATAAATGTGTAAATGAATTAAATTACCTTTCTAAGTGATAATTACTTTGTCCGCTCTCAGTGCAAGATTAGAATTTCAAATATTTCTCGTATTTATTTTGTCATGAGATATGTAAAGTATCCAGTAACTCTATCTTTACTTTATCATTATTTACTTGTAGTTAGGTAGTCATCATAGTTCAGTTTTATTGTTTGCTTAAACCCGGATGCAATCTTAAGTCTCTTCTTCTTTTCACTGGTTTTTTAATGAAAAAATTACCATTTTGTTTAATACTTGGACACGTTTGGCACTAATAGCGACGTTACTAAGCAATAAAGGTCGACGGACATTATAATTTAGATACACCGTTGCCATGTATCTGGACAACTTGATTTGTAGCCGGCGGAATTTCTGCTCTAAATTTGCGAACCAACACAATCAAGTAGAATACAACATGATCTGTCTATTCCTAGTGTAGTATGATGTGACAACTGTCAATACCGCAAATCTGAAAGCCGACAGCTTCCCGTGGCAGTGACAGTAATTGTAGTAGGACTGGCAGCGAGCCGGTCAAAGGCTGTAGGAGGCTAACCAGTGACCAGTGTTTGTTAATGAGTAGCCTAAGCCCGCGCAGGGCTGCGTACGTACGATACGTGAGTGTATTTTCTAATAGCAATATTATGTATGATTGTACCTGGGCGACCGAGCGTTGCTCGGATAAAAACGATTTATTTTCTTGGTTTAAATTCAAACGAAACACTCATTTGTTTAGTGTTACTTAACAACTCCATCTGAAATAGCTCCCCATAAAAAATAATAATAAAAATAAACGCAATATGGTTTTGGTTGAGGTTTGAACCCGCGTCTCTAATTCCGCAGTCAGCCCACGTAACCATTCGACCAAGGAAGCTTTGATTCAATATACGAAATTTTTATAGAGCTCTTTCGAATCAACATTGTCATTTCTTTGAACGTCGGATTGGCGGATGGAGTTCTACGCCATAATATTATTAATACTCTTAATAGATATCATGAAGAGTCGTATTTTTCAGTTTATATTTAAGTCTATTATCGCTGAAAATATTTTTTAATAATATTAAATTTCTGAAAATAAAATCTAGCTGGATCGATTTATCACCCCCGAAACCAGGTTACTAGATTTTATCAAAATCGTTAAAGCCGTTTACGAATTAAAAAAATAAATAGGTATATACAAGGATTGCTTGTTTAAAGGTATTACATTATTAGCTAAGAAATTACTTAAGAATAAGAAATTTGTCTAATAATTACAATGGTTAGTGCAGTTTGATGTAACACCTGTCAAAACCGCAAGTCTGATAGCCGATAGCTTCCCGTGGTAATGTTAGTACTCGTAGTAGCTACTTACTGGGCGCGGCGAGCCGGTCTATGGATGTAGGTTAACCAGTGTCCAGTGTTTGTTAACGAGTAGCCTGAACCCGCGCACGCGCAGAGTTGCCGTACGATACATGAGTGTATTTTCTAATTGCCAAAATGTAAATGACATAGTAGGGATAAATTAGAATACTGTCTACAATTACAGAGGCTAGTGGAGTTTAGTGTACCACCTGTCAACACCGCAAGGCTGATAGCTGATCCCGTGGCAGTGTTAGTACTCGTAGTAGCGAGTGAGTGGGTGCGGTGACCCGGTCAATCGATGTAGGCTAGCCAGTGTCCAGAGGGCTGCCGGACAACACAAGATTTTTTCTAATAACTAAAAGATGTATGATTTGGCGGCGAAATTTACCAACATTCTTTTCTTTTTTAGCTTAGTTCTGTGTCACATGTTTCAGGTTCTCTTCTTCTTTTTTTTTAAACAAAAAAAAAACATCAAAACATGTTTCTCAATAAATTAAGTTTTTAACAAAAAAATAGAACCGACTTCAAACGGTAAAAAATAAAATTGTTCAGTACCTACTTCTTCTTGCTTATGGTAATGACTCTTAAAACTATTTCTGGAGTCGGGCCCTTAGTAAATGTCGTACCATTCGTTCTAAATTGGCACCGACAGTACAGACAGTGGGACAGTACCTACTTCTTCTTGCTTATGGTAATGACTGTTAAAACTATATTGGAGTCGGTGCCCATTCAGAACGAAAGATACACTATATTTACTAAGACAGGACATTTCACTAAGGGCCCGACTTTAAAAATAGTTTTAAGAGTCATTACCATAAGCAAGAAGAAGTAGGTACTGAACAATTTTATTTTTTACCGTTTGAAGTCGGATCTATTTTTTTGTTAAAAACTTAATTTATTTCACTCTTTTTAGTAATTTTAATAATTCTGTATGTATTAGCATAATTGGAAAAATTTTCACTTAACTTCTAAACTTTAAACAGATTTACCTTTTATAATCATGTTTATCTAATAGCCATCTAAAAGTCTGAAAGACATACTATCAGTCCGCCTGAACGTATGAATTAAAGAAAGAATTTGCTCTCAGCTCCTAAACGTTGAGGAGTTGTACCTTCAATCATCAGTTAAGCAACAGCAGGTGATAATTACCAGACATAAATATTTGTATTATGTTAAAAATATGACTAAAAGCATGTGTGTGCCTATTAAGTTTCAGTGTTTCCCTCGATTTCCCTAATATCACATCATCAGATTTTGACATGGTGACAGTTGGACCACCAGAGGAATGTAAGATTTCGAACAAAAAACCATTTATTGAAAGAATTTGCTCTCAACTCCTAACCGTCGTAGTACCTTCCATCATCAGTTCAGCAACATGATATGACGATAATTATACACAAATGTCTGTTTTGCTTTGTAAAAATATGAAAATCATTTGTTGTGCTATAAAATTTGAATGTTCCCTTCGATTTCTCTGGGATCCCCTCATCAGACTTTGACTTGGTGACAGTTGGACCACCTCGGGAATGTAAGATTTCGAATAAAAAACGATTTATTGAAAGAATTTGCTCTCAACTCCTCACTGTCGCAGTACCTTCCATCATCAGCTCAGCAACATGAGATGATGATTTCTATGCGTAAATATCTCTTATGCTTCAGAAACTATAAGAAAATCAATGTGTGTGCCTATAAAATTTGAGAGTTCCCCTCGATTTCCCTGGGATCCCATCATCAGATCCTGATTTGGTGACAATGGGACCACCTCGGGAGTATAAGCATACGAACAAAAAAAGAATTTTGAAAATCGGTTCACAAACGGCGGAGTAATCGGTGAACATATATAAAAAAAATAAAAAATACAAACAGCCGAATACAGTACCTCCTTCTTTTGGAAGTCGGTAAAAATGTTATCTTCAACGAGAGCAAACTTGACAATTATTTAAACTTCGTTGTTTACATTATATTTTTGAGGTAACATTTATTTTACTTAATTATTGGTTTAGTATGGTTATTTATAAGTAAGTTAAATTTATATCTGCCGTTATACAGAGATTGCATAATCAAGGTGAACATAGATTCCGCTTCCGTGATTTCTATGCAGAATTAAATTGCCTAATTTTATATTTTACAAGTTTTAATGTGACTTATCTAATCATTTGTAAAATTAATCTATTGCTGACTTTGAAAGCGTTGTCTACTGAATATCGTTATAAAACGTATGTAGACAGAAACTCTTATAACGTTTAGCTCAATCTTCTTAATTAACTTTAATCTTGGTTTAGGATACATAAAATAAGTGGCATGATAGAATAGGAAACAACCCTTACGAATCTCACTGAAAACTTATCTAAAAAGAAAAACTTGGCTCAATTCAAATAATTTTACCATGCACCATGAATTAGAAAGAATCTGTAAAAGTCTTCTTTCTTACATTTAATAACATTTCATACAAAATTTGAAAATATATTTAGATTTCGATATGATTTGGTTACCCTAGTAATAAGTAGCGCAGTGTTTCTCAAAGTAGATGATTATGGAATAGACCCTTTTGGACGCAGAAAACCACAAAGGGGCAGCGAAAGCCTAGAAAAAGGAAAGTGCTATTGAAGCTATTTATATAGCGATATTTAGATTTAGATTTTATTATTTTAATTATTATACTAATTCGTCAAGTCTCGTGTCGATGATAATGATAGAAGTTTCAAGAATTCAGCAATACTCGGGGGCGTTATTTAGCTAAGCTATTATATCTCAAAGAAGGCGGTGGATAAAATTAGTTTGAGAAGCTATGTCGTAGCGTAACGTAACGTAGAGCGCGCGCGGTCGCCCCAAGCGCTAAGCGGCGTCGGCGCGACTGTCGCGTCCGGCGAAACGGTCGCCCTCAGTATTAGTATGCGGCCGCATCACAACTTTCTACACATTCTTGGTGCTGACGAAGAAACCAGCGCCGATACACATAACAATTATCGATCGAATGCTCATTGTATCTACGTCGCCGGCGAACATGCTATCACGATCGATTTACCTAGAGTTGCCAACAAAACTGGTTTTATTCACGTATGTCGTTGTTTTCACTGAGCAAAACCTGATCGTTTCTTAATCATTTGCAATTGATATTGAATTCATACATTCGCGGCTTGTATTTATGCGTAGGTGATTTATTCTGTCAATAAATAGTATATTACTTACTTAAAAAATATTTATATTATTTACGCCTTAAGCATTTGATTACAGTTTTAATTAAAGTCATACTGAGGTAATTAACAAAGTTTTTTGCTGTATTTTCCCTGTCGAGCTAAATTGCTTACTTTCTCCAAGTGTACATGGATTTTATTATAATAAGCATAAGCAATGTTGTTCAAGCAACCTCTCTTAAATTTAGTATTTTGACATTATAATCATAAAACTGTTGCCTAATTGAAAATGAAATCATGCTTATGTTTTCTTCACGATAGTTATACATACTTTAGAATAGATAAAAACTGTGATTACTGTGGTTTAACTCATTCCACATTATAATTGAGCTAGACATAAGTCATATGAACCGATCGGTAAATGTTACGACGCCCCACAAAGCATTAGGATCATACCGTCCTAGTACAGTGGCGTTTGCAATCTAATTGACGAGACGGTCGGACGCCACGTTTGTACGATAGCACAGCGGGTTATATTCGCATTCATTTCATAAGTAAACGTTTTCAACTTATAAAATCAAACACAGCGCTTTAGAACTATCATTATCGCCAGTTTAAACCTATAATATACAACTCTCAACCGCAACAAAATGGTATTTAAAGCTTGTGAAAACAAGGCTTAACAAGGCTTTAAATACTATTGCATTCACGAACTTTAAATACTTTTTGTTGCAATTGACGGCTATATATTATACACTTCAACTGGATGATAATGATTCCAAAATGCGGTTACTGATAACATAGTTGCGTTAAGTCAGCTACAGTCTGTCGACGCGAGTTTCAAGTGATCTGACTGACTCATCAGTCCGCGTGTATCTGCTACAGACTGTCTATTAGATGCGTAGTTCCAATCATTAAAAAAAAATCCGTCGCGGAAAGTGTGGCAGATGTGAAACATCAAAAATATTTTGTACAAATAATATTTATGCATAAATAGTGGTTAATGAAAGTAATTAAATAAGGATTAATTAAAAATAAAAGATATAACTTCGTGCATACATTTTATTTTTTATCACTTCAACCATATACGTGTGTTCTTCTTAATAGCACAAGCTAGATGTCGCTACCGCCACTTTTCTGAATCACGCTATAGATGTTACTGCGTACATTTTCTTCGATATCGTTCGTTTCCGTACTACGCAGAAAATCGGTGTGACCTTTGGATATTTATTGGATATTTCACATCAAAAGTTTGACAATCGCCAGTCTCATAACATCGACATTCGCAGTGGCAAAAATGAATGGTAAATCAAAGCCTCGCTCGCTCGTCATTGAACTAAATTTATAATCACGATTATACCCCGCACACAAAATTGGCTGCCGGCCATTCAGTGATAATGACAATGTGGGAATTTAATTTTGCTGCACTTCACCACAAAATACACGTGACCTGTGGTCATTATAGCGTAGTGGCTACAGTAACGTTATTAGTAAAAGGGATTTAATGACCTCAAATTTATTACGGTCGGTCGATTTTCATTGAGCAAAAAATTACAATGTATTGGTTATCTTTAGGCACAAACCCGGAGTGGGCTTTTGTTACAACAATAGCATTTCAGACTTCTATGACCATTTAATTGGGCGGTCGACTTATGAAAATGAATGAAATGAATGAAAAAAAAAATTCAATTAAGTTTTTTCTACTACTTACAAATAACAAAATTTGAAATGAAATCTTTTAAGATTGCTATCTTTTTTTCTGTAGTTAAACGTTTTCTCACTTTATTTTGTTTCTCTTTGTGTTTAATGTTTAATTTGAAACATACATGTAATATATTTTAGTTTGATTGATATAATCTGATTTTGGTGTGTTAATCGAGAAAGTATAATGTTTCGACTGAAACAATAAAATTGTTTGGTCTACACCGTTTAATCAATTCCATTAAATCAAGGAAAACAGTGCTGGAAATACCAAAAGGCTAAGTAAGCAGATATTGGGACTCGGAAAATTTGGCCCAAATTTCTAGATCCGCCACTGACGGAAAGACAACACCTTTGTAAGATTTTTTCATATGGTTGAAGCAGTTCAGTAACACATATATATACCTACCTATTTACAAATAATAAATGATTAATTCATTAAACATGTGTCTTTTGTTTTATTTTCAGGTAGCGATGGCCGGCGACTTCATCCTCGCCGTGGCGTCGATGATGATAGCTCGCCTGCGCAGCGACGAAGTCACACTTGTACTCAGCCAGGTATCCCTTATTTCTTTATTTAAATAGAACAACAGACGAACATACAGATGGTGTTAGGACCACCTAGGCCCGAACTTTGACTTAGGAGTTGCTACTCCAGAGGCTGATGGTCGCCGTATGGCTGGCACGGCATCAATAGTGGGTTAACGTAGCCATAAAATATGGCAGTCATAATCAATATTGTAATGAATATCGCCTATGACACGCGATAGGTTTAAACGCATCTAACGATACCTACGGCCCTTGGCCAAACTGCTTAAATAATAACACTCTTTACCTTTGACGCATTTGAATAAAGTATTCATTCTCATATAAAACCCACAGACCTTATTAATTACAAATCAGGGGTAAAATTGTCACAAAAATAAAAAAATCGCAACATGCTTGATTGAGGTTTGAACCCGAAATTTCTAGCTCCATAGTCAGAACTACGTAACCATTTGACCAAGGAAGCTTTAATTACACCGATAACATTTTTATAGAGCTCTTTCAAATCGACATTGTTATTTGTTTGAATGGCGAATTGGCGGATGACGTTTGACGACGTTCTACGCCACAATATTATTAATATTCTCCAATAGATGTCAGAAGAATCATATTTTTCAGTATATATTTAAATTGATTATCGCTGAAAATACAAATAAAACGACAATTTCTAAAAAGGAAACTTATCTGGATCAATATTATCACCCCCGAAACCCTGGGCACTGAATTTTATGAAAATCGTTGAAGCCGTTTCGGAGATCCAAATTATATTATTATTAATTAATATATAGGTATACTAGAATTGCACGTTTAAAGGTATTATTATATATATGTATATCAGCTAGTTATCTAAGAAACTATATTTCCATTTTGAAATACGTTAAACAAAATAAAAATACAAGTCTTAATTCTTTATCCTAAAATGATTTCATGCATATAAATAATAATAATAAAATACTCTTTATTTGTACACCACATACAATGCAATTAAGAATTAATGAAAATAATAATAACACAGCAGTGGTGACCAAAAGGCGGTCTTATCGCTAAAGCAGCGGTTTCTTCCAGACAACCTTTGGGTAATAAAACATGGTAGTTAGATAATGAAATAGGGTAGGGGCGTACAGAACTACAGACTTACAGTATATACAAACAAAATACATAAACAATAATGATGGAAACAATAACATACATACGAGATAAATGCATTATACATACAGACCCAAATAAAATAAGAGAGAACATAAATATACTACTAAATATTATTAGTGGGATTGATATAAAAGTCTTTAAGGTGGTTTTTAAATGTACTTACTGTCTCTGCTTGCCTCATTGAAGTCGGAAGCTTATTCCATAGACGGACAGCAGTGCAAGCAAAAGATTTTTTATAAAATGTCGTTCTATGGACCGGAGTATTCAGAGCGAGGCTTTTTACTGTCCGAAGTGGACGATTTGGTGCAGCCAGGTATTCAAATCGCTCTTTAAGATAGGCAGGAGCAGAAGGATAGTGCAATACACAGTAGAGAGCAGAAAGAATGTCCGGCGAAGGCGGATTGGGAGCCACTTGAGCTTAGTGCGGTATTCAGAGACATGGTCATATTTGCGAAATCCAAATATGAATCTGATGCATAAATTTTGAAGACGCTCAAGCTTATCTAATTGCTCCTCTGTGAGGTCAAGATAGCATATATCGGTATACTCAAATATAAAACGAGTAATAAAATTATTATTAGGTATAGGTACATAATTTAAATCATTATCACGCAGATAATAACGCAGGTGCAATGATATTTTTAGTTTTAAAGGCGGATTTGGGAGCCACTTGAGCTTAGTGCGATATTCAGAAACATGGTCATATTTGCGAAATCCAAATATGAATCTGATGCATAAATTTTGAAGACGCTCAAGCTTATCTAATTGCTCCTCTGTGAGGTCAAGATAGCATATATCGGTATACTCAAATATAAAACGAGTAATAAAATTATTATTAGGTATAGGTACATAATTTAAATCATTATCACGCAGATAATAACGCAGGTGCAATGATATTTTTAGTTTTAAAATTGCTGTTAGTTACACAACGTTTTGGAGGTTCGTGTATTAAGATCCGTTATTAATATTCTTAATTATATATATTATCATATAAATGCACATACCTAATAATAGCAATGCAGCACGATATAGTGCTAATCGCCGGAATTACAGAATGTCCTTAATACATTGGTAATATGCTAGAATTAGTTAATTTACCTTAGTTTAGATTTATGCGCATGCGCAATGCATTGTTTCATTAACAACAGAACGCGGTTCCTATTGGAGCTAATCGCTGTAATCAGAAAGAGATTATCCGATCAGTCTTTTTGCCCTGAAACCGCTGGACGTGGGCGTTCACGTTACATCCGATCAGTCTGTTTTGCCGGCTCTAAAAGAATTTATTAGCCACTAGGTCTGTTTCGGACGGCCACGTTTTCGTTTTCCTTAGGGATTCCAGTCTAGGACTTGTCTTGGTATGTGATTTGGATTCCTTGGGATGTGATTAGGATTAGAAAGAGCAGATTAAGCGCGGCGTTTTCTGAATGTTTACATACATATTATTATAATAATTTATTCTCTCTAACTCTTTGACTGACACTAGCGGCTGTTCCTCAATCACCGTGTCATCATTCAAAACTAGATCCAATGAGCAGCCTAATTTATTAACCTTTGCATTTAATTTTGTTTTTATTTTACGACTAAAGTAATTTATTAGATGCGAATGTAAAGTAGGTATTAACAAATAAAACGTCCAATGTTTTACTTAAGTTTATTTGATTCTTCTTTTCGTTCAAGTAGGTACTACATTGTGTTAGATCCATTAAATAGTTTCAAGATATTATTTAACAAATATTAGTCCTACTAGAGCCCGCTTATATCGCCATTAAATAAATAGGAGATTCAATCATGAGTCACGCACAATAAGATTTTGAGACTATTATACATAGGTGATGGTAGACATTTTTTCTGACTATGAAGTCATAGCAGGCAGCGAACAATTAAATTATAAGAACATATTTGACCATAAATTATTAGACCAGACAGTCTTTTATTAGTTTTGGCGGAAACTTGAAAGAAATATGTCATATTCACATCTTTTTACAATTTTGACTACTCTTATGTCGTAATGGTCACCATGT
Organism: Pyrgus malvae; assembly: GCA_911387765.1. Lineage (NCBI taxonomy): Eukaryota > Metazoa > Arthropoda > Insecta > Lepidoptera > Hesperiidae > Pyrgus > Pyrgus malvae. The sequence continues at coordinate 25,029,136 of OU426950.1, read as the reverse complement.
CGGACTGCCGATCGGAGGGTCCCGAGTTCCGTTCCCGGCGAGGCAGAAATTTGAATGAAGTGTTTTTTCTGTTCTCGGTCTGGGTGTTTGTGTTTCTGTCTGTGTGTGTGTCCATTATACCCATGACACAGCTACTGTGGGGCTATAGTGTGAAACTTTATTATTATGACTGTGAAACACTGGCAAATCTTCAACGAAAAAAATTCGTAGTGCTAAAAATTCTAGAATGTTCTTCATTCGAAATTGAACTTATTTAATATTTAAAGTTGCGAAGTACATTAGTGTACAGATCAAATTAGCTAAAATATTATTGACTCATTACTGTCATTAGAAATTGACTCATTAGTGTAAATTGATTAGACAATATATAAAATATTCACAACGAATGTAGAAATTTCCCTGACCTATTGTAAATATAAAACGACTTTGCCTTTTGCCATTTTATCAACAAAAATGTTAATATTACGACGATCGACGAGTATAATAATATGACGACCTGCGTGGTGCATATTTGACCATAAAGTATTAGACCAGACAGTCTATTAATAGTTTTGGCGGAAACTTGAAAGAAGTATGTCATATTCACATCTTTTTACAATTTTGACTACTCGTATGTCGTAATGGTTACCATGCCTGACTGCCAATCGAAGGGTCCCGAGTTCGATTACCGGCGAAACAGAAATTTGAATGATGAGTTTCAATTTCTGTTTTTGGTCTGGGTGTTTGTGTGTCTGTCATTGTGTGTGTCCATGGTACCCACGACACAGGGTATATCTACCCTACTGTGGGGCTATGAGTGTGAAACGTTATTATTTGTTTATTTATTTATTATTGATTATGAAAACTTTGTAACTTGCAGGTGGTAACAGATCTGGTCCAGGGAGAGTTCATGCAACTGGGCAGTAAGGAGACGGAGAACGAGCGGTTCGCCCACTACCTCACCAAGACTTACAGGAAGACGGCATCGCTTATCGCCAATTCAGTCAAAGCAGTGAGTGTTGCCTTTTTTACCGACTTCCAAAAGAAGGAGGTACTGTATTCGGCTGTATGTATTTTTTTTTTTTTTTATATATGTTCACCGATTACTCCGCCGTTTGTGGACCGATTTTCAAAATTCTTTTTTTGTTCGTATGCTTATACTCCCGAGGTGGTCCCATTGTCACCAAATCAGGATCTGATGATGGGATCCCAGGGAAATCGAGGGGAACTCTCAAATTTTATAGGCACACACATTGATTTTCTTATATTTTCTGAAGCATAACCGATATTTGTGCATTGTAATCATCATCTCATGTTGCTGAGCTGATGATGGAAGGTACTGCGACGGTGAGGAGTTGAGAGCAAATTCTTTCAATAAATGGTATTTTGTTCGAAATCTTACATTCCTGAGGTAGTCCAACTGTCACCAAGTCAAAGTCTGATGATGGGATCCCAGAGAAATCGAAGGGAACATTCAAATTTTATAGTACAACAAATGATTCTTATATTTTTACTAAAGCAAAACAGGTATTTGTGTATAATTATCATCATATCATGTTGCTGAGCTGATGATGGAAGGTACTACGACGGTTAGGAGTTGAGAGCAAATTCTTTCAATAAATGGTTTTTTGTTCGAAATCTTACATTCCTGAGGTAGTCCAACTGTCACCAAGTCAAAGTCTGATGATGGGATCCCAGAGAAATCGAAGGGAACATTCAAATTTTATAGTATAACAAATGATTCTTATATTTTTACTAAAGCAAAACAGGTATTTGTGTATAATTATCATCATATCATGTTGCTGAGCTGATGATGGAAGGTACTACGACGGTTAGGAGTTGAGAGCAAATTCTTTCAATAAATGGTTTTTTGTTCGAAATCTTACATTCCTGAGGTAGTCCAACTGTCACCAAGTCAAAGTCTGATGATGGGATCCCAGAGAAATCGAAGGGAACATTCAAATTTTATAGTACAACAAATGATTCTTATATTTTTACTAAAGCAAAACAGGCATTTGTGTATAATTATCATCATATCATGTTGCTGAGCTGATGATGGAAGGTACTACGACGGTTAGGAGTTGAGAGCAAATTCTTTCAATAAATGGTTTTTTGTTCGAAATCTTACATTCCTGAGGTAGTCCAACTGTCACCAAGTCAAAGTCTGATGATGGGATCCCAAAGAAATGGAGGGGAACATTCAAATTTTATAACACAACAATTGATTTTCATATTCTTATTAAAGCAAAACAGGCATTTGTGTATAATTATCATCATATCAAGTTGCTGAGCTGATCATGGAAGGTACTGCGACGGTTAGGAGTTGAGAGCAAATTCTTTCAATAATTTTTTTTTGTTCTAAAACTTAAACTCCTAAGGTGGTCCAACTGTCACTATGTCATAATCTGATACTGGGCAAATCGAGGGAAACACTGAAACTTAATAAGCACAATATTATACATATGTACAGAATTATTAAAGTTACTAAAAAGAGTGAAATAAATTAAGTTTTTAACAAAAAAATAGAACCGACTTCAAACGGTAAAAAATAAAATTGTTCAGTACCTACTTCTTCATGCATGGTAATGACTCTTAAAACTATTTTTGGAGTCGGGCCCTTAGTAAAATGTCCTGTCTTAGTAAATATAGTGTACCTTTCTTTCGGAATGGGCACCGACTCCAATATAGTTTTAATAGTTATTAACATAAGCAAGAAGAAGTAGGTGCTGTCCCACTGTCTGTACTGTCGATGCCCATTTAGAACGAATGGTACCTACGACATTTTACTAAGGGCCCGACTCCAAAAATAGTTTTAAGAGTCATTACCATGCATGAAGAAGTAGGTACTGAACAATTTTATTTTTTACCGTTTGAAGTCGGTTCTATTTTTTTGTTAAAAACTTAATTTATATATTTATACCCTTTTTATAACACTCGTAATTGAGTCCTAAAAACCGAAATATATGCTCGTAAGTACTGGCAGCATTTAATGTCACATATATATGTTGAATAACTTCATAAAATAACTGATGTAATGAAAACTGGCCAAGTCAAATCTAACCTACTTTAAGATCTCACATTTTTAAATAACAGCAATTTTTATAAGTATCCAATAAAACAAAGAAATAGAGTTTATTACTTGTTCATAATATTATTTTGTTCCTATAAATACATATTTGGATTTTGCATAGAACTTGGCACTCATTTAGATCTCCATTCTTTTTGCGGCGAAGCCCAAAGCCAAGCATAATTTTTGTATTGAATTTGGCTCTCTTTTTTACATGTATGCTTTTGGTGGGATATCATTACTTTTTGTAAAGAAAACTAGGCAGGTATTGACTACAACATACATAAATATATATATTTTCAATACTTAATACATATATTGGAATAGTTTCAAATATCTGCTTGTAACGGTTCCAACGCTACAATTTTTTATTGTATGGGGACCCCCCATTTTAATTTTTTTTATTTTTAGATTTTTTCCTACGCTTACACACAATTACCGAGCTGGATTCCAAATTTTATCCTTCTAGGTCATCTGGAAGTAGGTTAGATTTATGATTTAGGTACTATGTGTCAGTCAGTCAGTGCTAAAATTTACGACTTTTAACCTTCATATCTTTATAACCGTTTGAGCTAGCTTCATGAAATTTGGGCTTCTTGATGTCCTTATGGATATAATCAAAATTTGTTTGTCATAATTTTAATCACAATTATTTGTAATATGGGTGTTTACCTGAAAAAATAAAGACTTATTATAATTAAACACACGTAGTTTTATGTGTTTACGTTAAATAGGTTTTAAGTTATAGAAGGGTCAAAAGTGGCACCAAGTGGTTCGTGTAATATTACACTCTGCGCTGGTTAGCCAGTTCCTTTGCTTGTCAAGCCAAGTTGGCTTGACACGTTGCCGCGTGTCTAGATGTGTACTTTGTTCTAAATTTTAACCTATCGCTCGTAAATTTTAATATGTACGTTGTTCTATTTCTTGGAAATGACTGTCTTACGACGTAAGTGTGAAACAAATTTACGTCTTCTAAAGTACTCACGTATACAGGAAAAATAGTAACTACAGTGGTTTATTTCATAACTCAATGCAAAATACAATTACTGAGAAAGTTTGATGGAGTCATCGTTTGATTGCTGTGTTTTCCTGAGAAATTAATTTCCCTTATCATAATGAAAACATGGACCAGCACAACACAATGTACCCCACATTCCTCAGATATTAAGTCCTCGCAGACTTGCCGTTATTATTTCTGACGTATTTAGTCATTTGGATTTTTAAGCGTCACTGTAGAAAAACACAGTGAAGTCATTATAGTCAAAATGAAGAGATATTGCTCTTCATTTTGACTATAATGATTTTAGTACCTGGACGACCGAGCGTTGCTGAGATGAAAACAATTTATTTTCTTGATTTAATTTCAAACAAAACACTCATTTGCTTAGTGTTACTTAACCATCTGAAATAGCTCCCAATAAAAACAACAAAAAATATAAAATAAACACAATAAGTATGGTTTTGATTGAGGTTTGAACCCGGGTCTCTTGTTCCGCAGTCATCCCACGTAACCATTCGGCCAAGGTAGTTTTAATTTAATGAACGAAATTTTGATAGAGCTCTTTCAAATCGACATTGTCATTTCTTTGAACGTCGGATTGGCGGATAGCGTTTGACGGCGTTCTACGCCACAATAGGTATTATTAATACTCTCCAATAGATGTCAGGAAGAGTCGTATTTTTCAGTTTATATTTAAGTTGATTATCGTTGAAAATAATTCTTAATAATTTAAAGTTTCTAAAAATAAAACCTTGCTGGATCGATTTATCACCAACCAGGGTACTAAATTTCATTAATATCGTTGGAGCCGTTTCCGAGATTCAAAAAATATATTTAGGTATATATATACAAGAATTGCTCGTTTAAAGGTATTATATACCAAAACATTACAGTCAAAATGTTTTGTCTAGTGATGTTTACTTTTTGATTTTTTGATGATTCTCACAAGTGACTCTCTCACTTAGGCCATAGTCCACCACGCTGGCCAAGTGCGGATTGATCATACCGTCGAGAAATTATGAATTTCTTTTCTTTTTGAATACCTATATATTGCAAAACATCCTTATTGTTATTCAAATTCTTTGATAATTTTATTCCAAAAACGCACATGGCCTAAAACATGCCAAATCATTGTGAGTCATACTAATATCTTAATTTAAATAAATGGGCCATAGGAATGTACTGGTCAAATCAACCTGAACTATAAAAACACTTGATTTGCATAACGGGAACATTATTAATTCTATTATATAATATCGTTCGTTATCTGACAGACCTTATTTATTGAAAGAAATACGTAGAAAAAAATGCGTTAAGTATAATTTCACCATAAAATATTTTAAATATAGAATAAACCATAAATGCAAATAAATCGACCTTCCTTGTTGTAAAACGCAAAAGGCAAAGAATTAGTTATAACCCCATAGCTTTCGATATATTTTGTTCACAAAGAGAAAATTCGAGTAAGTACATGAAACTAGCGCTGCTTGTTTTCCATAATTTCGTATTTCGTTTTATATGGGGTTTTCATTAGTTCACAAAATTATCCTTTAGCCTTTCTGAACAGACTACCTGGTAAACGTGAAATGTGACTTAACTATACGTGCCCCGCAACCCGCGTTATAGCATAATGAGACTAAATTTTCCCCGATAAATGAAAATCCAACACAAAAAGAATTTTGCAGTAGTTCCTGAGATTAGCGCTTTCAAACTCTTCTTTATTTTAAAAGGTTATATTTTATTGCTTTGCGGAAGTCGACTAAAAATAACGTTTCCTATTTTCCCGCTAAAAACGCAACACAAAAAACACCCAGAACTTTGCGGAAAGTATATTATAGTTAAAAGAATACTATGTATTAATGATATTGTTTTCTGAATTTAATAAAATCAAATTCTGTTGGAATCTATAATAAATATTTCGTTTACGATTATTTGTACAAGTTTTTTTTACTACTGTGTAATGTTATGCTAGACCTTGAGTTAATTCAATAGTGTTTTGACATTTGCCCTTGTCTATGATCCTTATTGTGACGTACCTACTTAGTTTAACTTTTTATTTCAATCAATTCTTTAGACAATGTAATTTTTGTATTCGATGATATTTTAAATTTATATATTTTTTATATATTAAATATATAAGATTTTTTATTTATGAAAACCTACAAACTTTTTTATTTTATTTTATTTGAATGGAGTAGCAGACGAGCATGCAGGCCACGTGGTGTTAAGTGGTCGCTGCAGCCCATGGACATCTATATACAACCTCAAGCAAGCATAGGTAAGTCTTGCTGAGGTCGTATGCAGTTGCGCTGCTACTCCGGAGGCTGGTGGTCGCCTCATGTAATTGTGGCCGGCAACTGCACCTTTCCACCGAAAAACAATAGAATTGGTTCACGGCAGAAGTGGGTACAGTACAGCGGTGGTACTCCCGTACGTACAACTTGCTAAACTAAACATTGAGTCCATTCAACGTCATAACAATTTTATTATTTTTCACATTATGGCAATTTTCGAGGCGTGGTCTTATATGTTTATACTATTATTATCATCAGCGGAACGGCTTCAGACCGGCGTATTAGGGCCGGCGCACATATGGCGGAGCGCAGCGCAGATCATTTTTTCACTGTCAACCTATTATCGACATTGTGCTCATTGCAATAATACCTAAAATCAATCAACACAACAATTTTAGTCCTGAAGAGCAACGAAGCGACTACATGCGAAAGGTAGCGCGCAGTCGCGCGCTTGCGGTTGCCGGGCTCGCCGAAGTGACGCTTCTTTTTCTTCTTTTCTCCATAATCCTTCTCTTTTTTAATTCCTCTTCTTCAGTAATGTAATTAACAGCACGTCCCAATCCGTCATTTACTTCACGAATGTACACGTTTGATCTCTCGAAAAATTGCAAAACCAATGACGACGGTGTGTCGAGTGAGCGCAGTCTAGCGCATACTCGCGCATCCGCGCGGATGCACACTCGCCTTCTCAGGTAAAAATTCGCCTAATGTGTCACGCGTTTAGAAAACTTCGCGGGCATGCTCTGCGCTGCGCTCCGCCATATGTGCGCCGGCCCTTATGCGCGCATATAAGTTATATATAATATAAGTTTGGCAGCGCGGTTTGGCGCGTATCGGTGAGCTTTTGCCATACATGTAACTCGTATTAGTTTTGATATGACGCGCTTATAAGCTCTCGTAATTCAGCAACAGACTCGTATGAGTGAGTGGATTTTCGAAGTGCGAAAAGAAGCGCGCATATAAAACTCAAATACATAATATACCGAAACGATCTATATACGCGGTTTGAAACTCTAAGACGTATCGATTGTCTTAATTTAAAAATCCAAATCGGTCCAGCGATTAATTTTAGGATTTAGGGAAAATTTATAAACGTATTAAATAACGTATAAACGCATACAAATTTTTTTAACCTTTGTATCGCGCAATCAGCGTAAAAATAGAGTGGAATGGCGGAAAGCTCTACAGCAGTAATATAACAATAACTAATTGAAATTGTTACATGTGACAAATTTCCCGGAATAGGTATAATATAATAGTATAGAATGGATAGAAATTTTCCATCACATATATGTAAAAATTTAGTATAAGTAATTATTATTCTATGCCGTTAAAATAGCTATTGTGTTAATGTATAATTTATTCAATTAGTTACATTAAATATTTGTAAAAAAAATCTAACATTTTTACATGACAATTGGCATTGGTAATTCAAGTTCACTGTTAACATAACCTAAATCTAAAAGTTTATGACAATTTGTGATGGGAATGCATGTGTCTCGGTGGTAGTGATGGGGTTAATCGTAACTGTCGCATGTTGCAGGTGGCGCTACTGAGCGGCGCGGACGAGAGCACGTGCGAGGTGGCGTTCCAGTACGGACGCAACCTGGGCCTGTCGTTCCAGCTGGTGGACGACCTGCTGGACTTCGTGTCGTCCGCGCAGGCCATGGGCAAGCCCACCGCCGCCGACCTGCGCCTCGGGCTCGCCACCGCGCCCGTGCTCTTTGCCTGTGAAAAGGTACGGACTTTTTTTTAAATAAATTAACCCGAATAAAGTAACAATTCAGCAAACATCTTCGCTTATAGACACGAGCAACACTAATGGAGTCACCTGAGCTTTGCAGGCTTTGAGAGAGGTTTTCTGTAGGTTTTGAAGAACCCCAATGATATTCACTATACGCCGGTGACGAATGAAGCCTTATATCGATCAGAAGAAATAGCCTCGCAGTTTGAGTAGCTTCAAGCTTCAATGTTATTTACCAAGTTTTTGTTTTAACGAGGAAAGTACTATCGTTTCATCCAACAATTAAGTATAAAAAAACAAGAAAACATTCAATAAAATTTAAAATAAAAATTTTATGTCACATACATATATTCATTAATATCAGATTTTAAATTAATTGCACATATAATAAATAGGTATGTCAAAAAATGTGTTAATTTATATACTACGAGTATATATTAATAATACCATTAAAATACTTTAAGTCAGTAGTAAAAAAACGTATTTTTTGTGTCCGGCAGTACCCGGAGCTGAACCCGATGATAATGAGGCGGTTCCAAGAGGCGGGCGACGTGGAGAAGGCGTTCGAGCTGGTGCACAAGTCGCGCGGCCTGGAGCAGACGCGCTTCCTGGCGCGCAAGCACGGCGTGGAGGCGGCGCGCCTGGCGCAGCAGCTGGCTGACTCGCCCTTCCAGAAGGGGCTCGTCGTCACCACCGACCTCGTGCTCAACAGGATCAAGTAGCTCTCCCACCCTCCCCACCCTCCCCACCCGGCTATCGGCTCCACAGAAAGGCGTCCACGGTTCTGACGGTCCCCGCTCTGATCCGTTTACAATGTTATTGAGGATCAAGTTTGGCGAGGTTTCGGAAAAGGTGGCACCAACCTTGAGCTTGCGTTAAATGGAATGAGAGTTGTCGAGAAAGGCATTTACGGTTCCGAAGCAGCCAGCCTGACGTCATCATGAACTCAGCAGGATCATGTAGGCCTGATATCCTGTTCACTCTTCCTACCCAGCTATTGGCTGAAGAAAAGGTGTGCCCGGTCACGACGATCCCCGCTCAGATCAATTAGCATCGTTAATTAATAAATTGAAGAGTCAGGCAAGGTATCAGGAAAGTGTACCGGTTCTAAGTGCCGCCTATCGGCACCTTACTTGGGCTCAAGATCAAATGGAACGAGAGCTGTCGAAAAAGGCATCAACGGTTCCGAAGCCTCTTCCGGATTAAGATTATTTTGAGCTTAACAGGATCAAGTAGGACGAAATGTATGGAAACAACCTCGTGAACTCGGCTGAATCCAATAGTGCGCCCGCCGATACCCGAGAAAAGTGTCAACGCTTTGATGGTTCCCTCTACCCCCGACCCGTCGTCACCTTGAGCTCAACGGGACCTGGTAATCTTTCACTAACGTCACTGGAGGATTACCTAGCTCCCGAGAACGGAGCTCAAGTTCGGCCCGGAGTACTTCTGGGTCCGTGCGCGGCGCGTACTCTCCCCCAAGTACTCCGGCCGCCATTCCGGCGTCGTCGCCCTTACCCCCAAGGCCGACCGACGGTCACGGAATTCTGGACGCCTTTTTACCCCCGAGCGAGCTCGGTCCCGGTGGTCGAAGACTCTGTGTGTTGTGCGTGTGCCCGTGAGTGTGACGGTACGTTTGTGCGTATCGTAGATATTTTGCGACGAGTAATGAAACATGTGCCCGGTATAATGTACTTCGAATTTCGTGCGCGGTTCGACGTTCGACGCGCTAACTCGACGATTTAGTCTATTCTTGTTTGGCGTTATGAATAAAAACTGTCAGGCCAAGTGTAGCTATCAAAGTTTATACTTACATTTTGTGTTGCTCTGACATAATGTCATACTTTGACGTACGTCATTTTGAATTGACAAGAGTGAGACAAAGCTATTCCAGGTTCCAGGTTGACGCTGCGCATAACAGTTTTTATTGATGACTCTTGTTGTGTATGAATCTATGTATATTTCTGTAACAGTATGTATTCCTCTTCACTTGTGTGACCTGATTTATGTTAAGTTTCGTTGAATGTATTCTAACACCGTGTGAACTATCTACGACCGTGACGAAGATGCTATTAATTGCTGTACTATAGATTAAGCGTGGATGTGACTACTCGTTACCAAATACCGCTGTACATAATGTACGATAATGTGCTCAACTGGCTACATAATTACCGTTTTGGGCGATATAGACTATTTAATTTGTTTGTATATAGGAAGGTGCGATGTAATACGCACTAGTCTAGTTCTTCTGTTTTGTACGTGCAATGTTTCCGTAATAGGTATAGCGTTAAGTACCTGTGTTGAAATCACAATTGCGTCCGAAAGTTCTGTAACGAAATTATATCAATGTAACTTTTATTCTTGTATTGGCCGTTCATTTTGTATGCTGTGTAAATACTGCGAGTCATTGGATAAGTTACCCGTGTTTTATCTTCAAAACCAATTACCTCAATTTCTTTAGTATACACGTAACAAGCTAACAGTGTATATTATGTACGTTCTTATAGTATTAAAGCGTTAGTTTTGTATGAATATGCACAATATTATTTAGGCGAAAATTATAATGGCCGTTAAGAACTTAAAAAGTATATAAAGTCTATAGAGATTAGTTAATATTATAATTGTAAATAATACAGTTGAATATTATTCAGTGCTATTAAATATTTTTATGATCAAGGTATCAGATAATATGTGAAATGAAATGTGCACCAAGGGCGCAGTATTTTTAATGAATTGTTCGGAATATTATTTAACAAAATGTTAGTCATTAATAAGAGATGTGTAGGTTGATGTAATGCCAGATGCTCGATATTAAGAGATCAGAAGTTTTTGAAGAAACTTGTAATGAAATACGATATAAAAGTTTTTTCGGACATTAAATCAATCTCCGCTAGTATATGGACATGGAGTTAAACGGTTTTATGTACATTAAATGTAAACAATGGGAGTCATACGATGTTTATTTATATGTATGTAGTCATATACGTAGTTTATATTGTTTGTAAATATTATTACTTTGTAAAATGCTAAATCATGAATAATTTTATAAACATTAGTTACTGAATATTGTTTTGTTTTATTGACCACTTAAATACAGATATATACACGTATAGTTAGTAGGAATAAACTACATCCTTACTAATATTATAAATTCGATAAATTCTGTCTGCTACGCTTTTCCGCTTAAACTACTGAACTAATTTTAATGAAATTTGGAACACAGATAGAGTGGACCTTGGGAAAGGACATAGGATGGTTTTTATCCTACGGGAACTTTTAAAACTGGTCCACGCGGGCGATTCCACTGCTCTTGGATACAAAACTTTTGTATTCAAGACTTATTGTGGCTGAGTTTTGCGGTAACCCTAAACTTACAGTACATTACCATACAAAACGCAAAAAAAAAACAACGGGCTGCACTGCTGGCTAGGGTTGCCAACCGTACTCTAAAATAGAGTATTGTACTCTATATCATGTAAGCGTACTCTATAATCTATAACACTAATAGAGTACGCTAAAATACTCTTTTTTTTTACACAATTTTTACTAAACAAGTGCCAGTCATTATATTGCAAAAACCCATAATCAAAAAAAAATATTTAGAAAAAGAATCATTTAGAAAAAATTATAGAATATACGCTTGACCTTGGGTCCGTTGTTTGACGCGAGTACAATCGACGACAAAATAAACCTCTTTAATAACACAGTTATTCGCTTGTATGACGCTCACGCACCGGTGCATACTGTTAGGCTGAAGCGTCCCCCGGCTCCTTGGATGACCGAAACGGTTCGTGCTGCAATGACTAAACGGGATAGAGCATTTAGAATTTTTAAGAAAGACCGATCACAGCTTAACTGGCTATCATATAAGAAGGCCAGAAACAGATGTAATCAGATGATACGAATGGCCAAACGCCGATACATTCACAATAATATAATTAACTCTTCGATCTAAGGCTGTGGGTTGCGATGAAGTGAGTAGAGACATGATTTCCCTAATCTCAGATTTGCTACTTCCTGTAATCTCACACATAGTTAACTTCTCACTACGCACAGGACAATACCCTTCGATTTGGAAGAAGGCTTTTGTCCAGCCACTACCTAAAATTCCAAATCCAACCTTGCCTCAACACTTCCGTCCAATCTCTATACTTCCATTCCTATCCAAAATTCTAGAGGCCTGTGTACATAAGCAAGTATACTCATTTCTATCAAAACATAACCTCCTGAGTAATTATCAGTCGGGGTTTCGCTCAGGTCACAGCACTACTACAGCCTTGATAAAAGTGACAAATGATGTCAGAAAAGGCACGGACAATAGGCAATTGACTCTAGTGGTGCTTGTTGACTTTTCAAATGCTTTTAACACAGTTGACCACGACATCCTTCTCGCTATTCTTTCCCACTTAAAATTTAGCCCCACTGCCTTGGCCTGGTTTTCGTCTTATCTTCGCGGTCGTCAGCAGACAGTCCGAGTGGGACAGAAGTCCTCGATGTGGGCTGACCTGGCAACTGGCGTGCCGCAAGGCGGAATTCTTTCTCCTATATTATTTTCGTTATTTATAAACTCTCTTACTTCCGTCATAAACTGTTCGTATCATCTGTATGCCGACGACCTCCAGCTCTACGTGCAGGCCGACATTGACGGTCTCCATATTGCGTTTGACAATATCAATGCTTGTCTCAACTCGATTGCAAACTGGTCTCACCAATATGGAGTGTCTGTCAATGCCTCTAAGTGCCAAGCTATATTAATGGGTAGTTCTAGAATGTTGGCTAAGGTTAATTTTCAAAATTTACCTCCTATTTCGTATAGTAACAATGTGATACCACTGAGTCGGTAAGAAACCTTGGTCTATACATCGACAGCACTTTGAGCTGGCGACCGCATGTTGCTGAAATTAGCCGTAAAGTTGTTGCAGCGCTCCGGTCTCTCGGTCGTCTAAAACATTTTCTTCCGTTAAACACGAAGCTTACCTATGCTTATCCAGACACTGGTGCTGCCCATTATCGATTATGCTGACGTGTGCTACCCTGATCTAACAGAAGAACTTCTCAATTAATTGCATCCGATACATCTTCGGCTTACGTAAGTTTGACCATATATCCCATTACCGACACCAGCTTAAATGGCTATCCATTCGACAAAGGCGTCATTCTAGGATACTCTTTCTTTTGTACTCTATTCTAAATGATCCATCCTCTCCAACATACCTAAAGCAATGTTTTCATTATCGTTACACTACCCTTAATAGAGTACTTCGTTCTTCTGAAAACCTTAAGATGGATATACCATCACTCAAAACCTGTTTCTATCAAAATTCTTTTACCTGTCAGGCAATATCGCTCTGGAACGCCCTGCCAGACGAAATTAGAAAAGCGCCTTCCAAAAACGTCTTCAAAAGAATGGTCCGAGAATTTTATTTGAAGTCAGTTGTAATCACCTAATTTTTGGTACTATCACTTCTCGAAATATGTTTATTTTATTATGTATTATATTTATATATTTATTATTTGTTTATGTATTTATATATTTTATTATACATTTATATATTTGTTATATAAATATTATAGATGGACGTATATGTATGGAATAAAATATTTTGTGTTCTTTATTATAATAATATTTTAGTGTACTTAGACATACGAATAATATTATGTGCATATAATAAGTCTTCAAAATTTTACTTAACATGCTTTGGAATTGTAGAAAAATTTCTATAAGCAATATTTATAAATCACTGTCTTTGTTGTTGCTACCTACAAAAAAAACTCACCATCAACCAGGGTTGACTGGTAGAGAATGCCTCTCGGCATTAAGTCCGCCCTTTGTACAACATAGTTAAGTTGTGACAATAAAGTGTAAATAAAATAAAAAATAGAAGGAAAACCTTAATTTACAAAGATTAAAAATACACATGGATAGTTTATATTCAGAAGTTATAATTTTAAAAGAACTCCAAGCTGAATTGTTTAATAACAAAGATTTTATGCAGAAATCCACTGCCGAAAAATGGAAATTTATTTTTAAAAAGTGTCCTGAAGAATTTAATTGCTTAAAAAAATTATTGCCTATATACTCTCTGTTCCCGCCACTTCAGCATTTACTGAAAGAGTCTTTTCGCTCATGAATGTGAAGTGGCGAGAAGAGAGAAACAGAGCTTCATTGAAATTGATTAAAAATGAGCTCTTGGTCTATATAAACTTAGAGTTAGAATGTTTGGACTCATACGATTCTTTTAAAAACAATGAAAAATTGTTATGTGCTGCAAAAAGTACAAAAAATACCTTTTCAAAAATATAAAATAAATGATACTCTTTTTTTTAAGTCCATACTCTTTATTTACCTCCTTTAAAGTCAGATATACTCTATTTCTTTTAAAAAAAGTTGGCAACCCTACTGCTGGCAGAAGTGAAAACTTGAACATTAACGTTGTGCATTTTTGATATTTTGGAATGGTTAGGGAATAATTTCGCATGAATTGCTTTTATTATCAGTAGTATATTATTTTTCATCTAGTATTTTCAGTAGGTTTTCATCTAGTATTTTTATAAAGTACTCACTCATTTTCTTTCACTATATCTTTATCACTTTTTTCATTAATAGATTCTATACACTTTGTTCAATGTCCATATACCTATTAGTACGCAAGTACATTATTCTTAGTCTAAGCCTATAAACGAATTTTACAAGTATAGACAGTCGAGCCGTCATCAGCTGTCACCTCTCCGTCTTGGTCTAAGAGCCAGTGAAGATCGACCTTCACCAATCTGATAACTCGATGAGACGTATTTTTTATCAAATATAGTTTATAAACATACATGCCTATGATAACTTGCCTATCGAAAAGTGTTCATAGCTATTTTTTATATAATTAATTTAATCAATTTTCTTTCATCACCTCACTCTTGTCAAACCCGAATGAGTTTTATCTCAATTGACAGTTTTTAACACACAGAATATGCTTAGGTAGGCTTGCCTACTTAATTCCGTGCATGGCTACCTGGGAAGTAGATGTGAACAGGTAAGTCAATATAGGTAGGTACCTAGGCATCAAATCGGTGAAGGTCGATATTCCACGTCCTGACGCGAGTTTAACATTTATTACCCATCCCAAAAGAAGTGCACAACGCCGCTAAAGAAGTTTTCACTTCAAATAGGACCACAAACATTCAGACAGAATCTGTAGTTTGCACCCTGATTTTAATTTACATCATTCAATACACATTAAATACATTTTCCCAAAACAAAAAAAAACTTACGAGTATATCTCGTACCGGGAGAATGCGTGTACGCATACACACATCACATTTTCCTGAGCGAATGGCACATACATTTATGCTGTCGGTCGGTACCTACTTAGGCAAGGCAAAATGCGCCCCTCATAAGCCTGCACCTATCACACCATCCCCCAGTTACGACGATACCCAGACCGGTGAGAACGGTAAAATTTACGGTATAGATTTACCAGGCGCGGTCGCAGCCTTCAATTCTGGGAGGGTTCGCCAAGAAATTTGGGGGATGAGTTGTCCCAAATTGGCTTGTTTCGCCTTCCGTCTACGCATGACTGATGGATTTGGGGAGGGGGGTCATATCCCCTGTGATCCCTCCTGGGACCGCTCCTGAGATTTACGCAGTGAGGTCTTCGTTAAAATCTTGGTAAGCAACTTGAGATTATGAAACACAGTTAAGAAATCTCATAAAATATTTCTACGTATCACAGAGCGCCTGTTATTTCCTCAGAGCAAAATCTATTTGAACGCGGTCATGACTCATAGAAAATTGCTGCAGAGATACCTTCAATTGTTGGTTTGTAGCTCGTCAACTGATGAACTGTAGCGCTGTCTTTATTAATTGTTTTATTTGAATGGAGTAGCAGACGAGCATGCAGGCCACGTGGTCGCTGCAGCCCTTGGACATCTACATGCAACCTCAAGCAAGCATAGGTAAGTCTTGTCTGAGGTCGTATGCAGTTGCGCTGCTACTCCGGAGGCTGGTGGTCGACTTATGTAAGTGTGGCCGGCAACTGCACCTTTCCACCGAAACACAATAGAATTGGTTCACGGCAGAAGGGGGTGCAGTGGTGGTAATTCCCCCGGCCGAACGATAATAGGACTATTCCACTATTATTTACTATTCATCATACCACCTACAAATCTTTACTAAGTAATCGTCCTCCAAAATTAACAAACACGACATGTTTCAGTTACCTCACAGTTCCTGTCCGAATATATCAATAACGAACAGACCCAACGAGTTTCAGCAGGAGCGTCTCATTTTAAATTCGGTTTGAATACCTTATAACATTTTGCTACAATTTTTAAGTCCTTTCTCTTCGTAGAACATGTTAATGTTCACATGCAAGTCAGGACCGCAACCTGAAACTTAGAGTGGTCTCAACCACTTAAATAGCTGCTAACATCAACAGCCTAAATAATATTCTTTAGCTATCACATTTATTGACAATTCAAAGACTCGTTCCACCTTACATACCTACTAAAGCGTTTTGCGACAAAAGCAGGAAGGTACCATTAAGTGGCCAAACCTTTGACCTGTTTTTATTCGAACGTCAATTCTTTGATTTCAATGTACATGTTCATATTATATGATTGCAATACATACTACGTTCGTGCTTGCGGCAATCGATCGTCGGCGCCCGGTACCGGCAGGACGAACGAAATGCCACTGAAAAATGACATGGAATTTCAGACACTGACTGAAACTAGGGCGCTCAAATTTAACCAACGTTAATATATGAGTACCATCGCCGACAACCTTATGACGAAGGAACTAGGTTGATATTGGGAAAATTAGCTTAAGCTATAAAACACCCTGTTTTGTTATAGTGCAATCACAAGAAGTATCATTAACCCATATGAAGCAAAATCCATACTAATATTATAAATTCGAAAGTAACTCTGTCTGTCTGTCTGTCTGCTATTCTTTCACGCTTAAACCACTGAACCGATTTTGATGAAATTTGGCATAAACATAGACAGGACGTTGAGAAAGAACATAGGCTACTTTTTGGCGCAGGAAAATGTCTCATTCCCACGGGAAGCAAATGAAATGAATGAAATGCGCCGTGTAAGGTACCCGCGGGTATTAAGGCCTGTCGGCTATTAAGGCCTAAGTGACAAAAATCGTACAAAATATAGTAGTTTACAATCAAGGTTACACTCACACATGCAAAGTGCGCATAAAAGTTACTGCAAAGCGGCGGACGCACTCTGTCACGGCACCCCTCGCCAGTGTTGTCGACAACATTCTAAGGAGCGGTCACGCTGAACGAATTATAAAAATTGGCTCCAGTAAAACGTAAGTAATTTTTGAAATATCATATTTACATACCGGTATTGACTGTATTTTTATTAATTAATGTATGCTTACCGTACCTTACCATATTAAGTGATGTGTGGTGATCGAAATTTTATTTATTTTGTTTTCTTTGCGATCGTGGTCAGGGGATATTAAGGCCTATAAAATTTTGCTATAGGCCTTATTAAACTCCTATTTTTCAAATTGCTTAATATGGAAGGATTTATTTTTAAAATATATGCATGTATGTGGGTATATATGTCAAATTAATCTCTGATTGTTTTCAGTTATTACCGTGACGATGCCTCCCAAATGGGCATTGTAGTTATAAGACGATCTGATCTCAACCGTTCTAGCAATACAAAGAGCAACTATGATCTCCTGCCTACACCTGTTAAAGTTCAAACGTAAACACCGACTATACAGGCGTAAAGCCATTAATTATCGAGGTACTCTAGTCACAAAAGATCTATTTGATAAATATAATGAAGAGAAAAGAAAGACAAGTAACAAAAGAAAGAAAAATAGACAAGAGGAGAATTTCAGTGAAGGGAAGAAAGATAGAACAGAAAGGAAGAAATCTAAAAAGACTTGGATCCAAAGAAAGCTAAAATCGTATTTGTAAAAAAGTCATTAAATATACCAAACAAAACCAAGTGAGTTGGTACTGTCATGCCTTCGAAGAAGACTGAATGGATGATGCAATGAGGCAATGCTCGCGATACTCCAAATGGTATCATAAAGAGTGTGTCGGGCTGTCAGTAGTAGATACTTTCAGTGTCCTGATATTTGCTAAAAATGGCAATTTATTTATTTTTCTAGGACCATTATGTTCCTACTGCCTTAATTATATGATTATTAATCTCAAAATTACCAATTTACAGAGTTTTAGTTGTTTTTTAGATAGTTTAAACAATAGGCCTCTTTACCCTACCCTAGTATAATAAGGCCTACAGACTGAGTTTATAAAAAAGTTTATTATTGTTTAAGTTTTAAGCAGGAGATGCTATTTTTTGCTAAAATTCAGGGGTAATTTAAGTACAATGACATGACTGATTAATAATAAAACTTGTTGATTATATTGGATATTTTTCATTTTATCGCAAAATTCTCTTAGCTAGGCCTTAGTACCCTCAGGTACCTTAGTGTTATAACACTGCATGTTATTACTTACTTCATTCACGTCCATTATCATATTTTATAACTTATATCCTTTTGTTTTATTCTTATAATTTCTTTTTCCTTTATTATTTCTTTACAAAATTATTTACTTTCTGCGTTTTTTATTTACATTTTGACGCAGCTATCAAAATTGTCATGTCTGTCTTTTATGTTTCTTATTTTTTTATTCGTTTTACGGCATTGTATAAAAATCCTTTTAGCCATTCTATACAAATTAAAAGAAAAATTGTATGTTTCTTATTTCATTTCATAGATTAATAAAGTATAGTATATTGTCTTTGGCTTATTCATGTTTTTTATATGAGCCCGAGCTGAAGAGTTTGTTCGTTCTTTTTTTTATATGTTTGTTTGAACGCAATAATCTCAGGAATTACTGGTTCCAATTGAAAAAATATTTTTGTGTTGGATAGTACATTTACCGCGGAATTCTTTTTTTTAAAGGCAGACGGGCCACGTTGTGTTAAGCGATCACCGTCGCCTATGAACACGGGTAACCCCAGGGGAGCCACCCGAGGGCTTTAGGTTATATAACATCATGCTATGACTAATACCAAAGTCCACGCGGACGAAGTCGCGGGCGGCCACTAGTTTAGTTATAAAAATAACGAGTCATTTTAATTTAGTATAAACTGAAATTTCAGTTCTTTATGCTGTAATTACCTAGGTAGGGATGTACTTATGAAGGTGGATAAAAGGGTCGTGACATGCGGCCATTTCTAGAAGGAATGTTAAGAGAAAATAAGTATTAGATAGTCTTTTGACGACTTTCAGAACATTGATAAGTATTATTCTATGTAGTTATGATTTCTATGACTAAAACGACTAAGCACCGACCACAGAGTGCTTTATTTTATATAACGTACTTAGTTGATATTTTTTTAAGAAATACAGGATTGGTAACCAAACGTGACGTCGCCTTATGATAATTTTGCACTCCGTAGTTACTCCGTATGGGTATTCCTTCTTTTATTGCGAATTACAAATGAGCTTGTTTCCATCCGACATTATAATATATCATACTCATCATACCGCAACTGACCTTCAGAAATAAATTTATTCTCTATCATACTCAAATAAATATTTGTAAGAATGGAAAATGAAAAAAGTTTATAAGATACCTACATTATACATTTACGTTTCACATCACGCACATCTAATCCCTATCCCTACTTCCCTACTTTATATTATAAATTCGAAAGTAACTCTGTCTGTCTGTCTGTCTGCTACGCTTTTCCGCTTAAACTACACTGAACCAATTTTAATGAAATATGGAACACAGATAATCTGGACCTTGGGAAAGGACATAGGATGGTTTTTATCCTACGGGAACCTATAAAACGGGTCCACCCGGGCGAAGCCGCTGGCGGAAGGCCTATATATATACCTATTACTATCTCATTATACATACCTATCGTTAAATTGTAAATCGTCTTTGTATTTCTTTACAATACGCTTTACAATACCGGCAATATCAGCCGCGCCTTGCTTACTTTCAGCCATGAGCTACTTTTTCATAAACGATGAATTGCTAAACTTTTTCGACAGTTGACTCAGGCTTCGACCAGGCATTTTGTTTGTAGCACCCAAAGAAGTGTACGTGCCGACCTGCTGATACTGGACTATGTAAGTTTTATTTGAACTTATTAACCCTTTCACTCTTAATCCTATAATTGAGAGGTCCGAAGCTTTCTTTACCACGCTGCTTTAATGGTATTGATGGAGAAAGATGAGAAAAATATTTTATCAATAGGTACCAGCTGACCCGGCGAACACCGTACCGGATTTTAATGAAACCATTAAAAATAGGGATTGGTGAGAGAAGGATGAAAATTAATGATTGTATGTATTTTGAATGCTACGTCATAAAAATGAAAATAAATGACCAAAAAAATAAATAAAGTTAATTGGGGTGGACAGGACCACCCTTATAAATAAATAAATAATTAATAACGTTTAACACTTATAGCCCCACAGTAGGGTAGATATACCCTATGTCGTGAGTACCTACCTTGGACACATACAAAGACAGAAACACAATCACCCAGAATGAGTACAGAAATTTAAACTCATCATTCAAATTTCTGCTTCGCCGGGAATCGGAGGTCCAGAGGTAACCATTACGCTTCACGGGTCGTTACTCTATGATTTAAGGATTTGAAAAATAATAAATAAAATAAACGATTTTACACTCATAGCCCCATGGACACACAGAGACAGAAACACAAAAAAAGATTACAAATTTCATTGAAATCGGTCAAGCCCTTTCGGAGGCGTATAACAACTTACACTGCTACTCAAAAATTTTATATAAGAGTATATAGACGAAGACTATACTAAATTCTTTGTAAAATTACTTTTGTCCAATCCGTTTTTCTCGAGCGACTTCCCCGTCACTCAAACTCAGCAGTGGAAACAATTTCTGAAGCGTGCAGCTTACATGACTTATTGTGGGCCGTTTCAGATTCAAGGGTTCGCAGTTGTTGGCGAATATCCGCCCGATTACGTTCTGACTTGCAATATCTTTATTTACGGTGCAAAAACTTGTAGTCCAATCAATATAAAGCCTAGGCACTGTTATGAATTAATATACGTATTAGATTGAGGTGTTTTGAAAACTAAATGTTTGCTCTACACTCGCGGCGTCTACGAAGGTAAAACTATTTTTCGAAATTTTTATACTGTTATGGCAGAGTTTAGTTTGTTTAATGACCTATTTTAGTCGTGTAATTTTGTAAGATTTCATTATTTTGGTTGTGTCCTGTAATTATTTTAAAAACCGAGAGTCATGTTTTAAAACAGTTTGCGAATCAAAGATAGCTAAAAATAGAGACTGAATAAAACCTTACTTGGGTGGCACTCCCATGTTAATACCAGTTATAAAGCGATTAATTTTATTTAGGTGCAAAAGTATGATTGCTAGCCCCCTAATATGCATGATTAAGTATGTAGATAGGACTCTACTTGCTTGGGGTTGACTACAAATAAATATCCATAAACCGTAGCGACAATTTAACACGACGTGCTCCAGTCATATATTTATGTTCATATACTGCTGCTCCACATTGATAAAAAAAAGAAATTAATGAAAAAAATTCGTTAGTTTTTTACCGAGCATGGCTGAGAGTTAGACTAAATTCGTTCGAAGGCATATTTTTATTCCTCCAACTCGCTCTTGATAATTATCATTATCAAAATAATGAAAACATAACATTATCAAAATAATGAAAATAGTAACATAATTAAAACAGAAATATAAATAAAAACACCAGGAGACTTAGCGCTCCAACGTCGGGTTCGGCGCGCAGACGGGCCCGGGAGCAGCGCGAGGCGGAGAAGACGCGCCTCGAGGGCGAGAGGCTGGCGCGGGACCGCCTCGAGCAGCGCCTCCGCGAGAAGATAGAGCAACAGCGTCAGGTAACACGCAACACACTAGGGAGCACCATCGTTCTCCTAAGATGGATCCGTTTTGAAGAAAAGGCGCTGCACATGGGGAACATTTGTGGGTTGCGCTGGATATCCCGGAGTCCTCCTCAAACGATGAGAACGGTGAGAGTTTAACTGAAGTACAAATTCTCAATAATCCGGTTTTATTTATTTTTCCCGATGTGGTGTTAAAAGTTGCACTCTGTGTAAAGGCAAGCCGTTTTTACCGACTTCCAAAAGGAGGAGTTACTGTATTCTCTGTACTGTTACTGCACTCTTAAAAAAATTTTTGGAGTCGGGTCCTTAGTAAAATGTCGTACCGTACGTTCGGAATATGGGCACCGACTCCAAAATAGTTTTAACAGTCATTACCATTACACTGTTTGTGCAGTGCGGACATTTTTATTAGTTTTTGTAGTTTGGTTTCAGTTTAACTCATGGTAGTCACGAGAAAAAAATCAATTCCACGGACATTTGCTATGTTTTTTTTTGGATAAAATTCAACAGTATTTAAACTATGCAATTACTTAATTAAAAATAAAATTAGGTAGCAAGATTTAGAAAGTTTTAAGCCTAAGATTTAAGTGACGTTAGTTTTTTTATCATTAATTATGGCATCGCAAACTCTGCATATTGCCAGCGTCAAGTATAATTTTTGCATCACGTTTTTACCAGTTTCGGTGCAACTGGACGAGTGATAATAGGTAAAGTCAGTATGTATGTAATTCACCTATATCTAACAAAATGCCATCAAATGTATCAGATATAACTCAAAAATACACCGAGAAAATGAAAATAAAACAAGAGCACAATGTCTTCTTCGACTTCCCGCCAAAACTCAAAGTGACGTTAGTTAAGTTAAGAAAATTAGGTCAGGCGCTAATTAAAAAAAATCTCATAAACTAAATAAAAAAAACGTTAGGACATAGAAAATATAGTATTGTTAATATACTCGTAAGCCCTGGGGAAGAAAACTAATTCAATCATTATGACATACTAAAGTAGGTATTTCATGTTTATGTGAATTACATAAATACATACACAAAAGCAACTTTGTGTGCCTGTCGGACATACAGTAGCTCAAACTGCTGCCTATTTTACAAATTCTGACTTTACACAATAATGGCTATGACATTCAACCTATTATAGAGTTCCGAAGATAATTCTTACAAAATTACCTAGTCAATTATGTGTTTGCTTAGCGCATCGGAGAAAGTTAGCACATGCTGTGCGGATACGCAAGATAACGGGTACCACAGAGGACGCACCACTCACGCACCGACATATCTTATGTTAATATTGTTCACAATTCAAAGAACGCATCTTAAGTAAACTATTGTATAAGTTGATTTTTTCTTACGCATTCATATCCCGTAAGAAATTAGCAAAGAGCATTAAGTAACAAAGATAAGCTATTTTTTTTTGTAAAATTATAAAACAACACAAAATTTTATTATTTGATAAAGTTGTGAGGTAAAACAAAACCTTAAATACTAAAACATTCTTCTTCAGTCAAACAGTCTTTCGTGCAATTTTGTGATTCTATTAGATATGGAGAGTGGGGTGGACCTCTGGACTGACCGCATATCTGCACATAGTTTACCAAAACACGCACTAAGGCCTTCTATTCTATAATTAATGAACTTTTGGGCGCATATAAGGATAAGGCTAAGAAATCTTAGCTAAACTATTCATCCAGTAGCTTCATGTCAGAATGTCATCAATGCCTACGCTTATCATATACATTTAAAATAATATAAATAAGTAATAACATTTCACACTCATAGCCCCACGGGTAGGGTAGATATACCCTGTGTTGTGGGTACCATGAGACTCACAGAGACAGAAACACAAGCACCTAGACCGAGAACCGAATTTTAAACTAATCATTCAAATTTCTGCTTCGCCGGGAATCGCACCCGGGACCCTTCGATTGGCAGTCCGGCATGGTAACCATTGCGCCACGCGGGTCGTCAAACATTTAAAGAAACGATGTGAATATGCCAAAAATAATTCCGAAAATGTTACAACTTAGTGTGAGGATTTTTAGTCTTAAACTTCCTGTTGGAATGTATGTTCAAATATAAATATTTCCGGTCAGCTGCGCGAGGAGCTGGCGTCCTACGACCCGTGGGGACGGGCGGGCGGCGGCGCGCCCAACGCGCGGGGAGTGCGCTTCACCGACCTACGCGCCACCGGTATTTACCCGGAAGACGAACTGAGGGTGAGTCCGCTAACTATGCTCTAGGCATTGGCGTACCGAAGCAGCTGACCCCCCCCTGGATCAAGGTCCAGATTCAGGAATTCAAAAATCCCAAAAGATCTCCCATACGAAAAAAGAAACCTATAAAGAATAAGCTAGATTTGCTACCTCCTGCTTTCCTAGTTTCCTTTGTATTTTGGCAAAGGGAGATCTCCCGCCGGGCGAGGTGGTCATGCCCGGGGAGCGGCCGCGCTCCAACTGACTCAATGTATATATGGTAGGATATTCCGAAAACTTCGATAGCGTGATTCAGGAATACCCGTGGCGCCATCTCTTGATGAGTAGCGGAAGGTCGCTACATCACCCCCTGCTCAGACCGGAGGTCGTCTATCCATGCTTGAGTAATCTTCGCTTACAAGCGCCTTGAATGCCCTCTATCTACGGTGAGTCGAGATGTGAGGGTGCAGGCCTTGTGTCGCCCTCTGTCCACGGTGAGTCGGGATGTGAGGGTGTAGCGAAGTGTGGAGATGCCCTCTATCTTCGGTGAGTCGAGATGTGAGGGTAGGTTGGAATGTGGAGGCGAGTAGAGTGGGTACTCGAGCCGTCCACGACGACGCAGGAGGCAGCTTGATCAGGAACAGGAAGCGTGTACATGGTGCGCTGCGATGAACCTGACGAGCTGGTGAAGTGATGCTGCAGTCCATCCAGGGAGTGAAGGTGCGACTGATGAAGGTCAGAAGGGACGTATTCTTGTCCGGGGTCACCAGTTTGGCAAAGGGAGATCTCCCGCCGGGCGAGGTGGTCTTGCCCGGGGAGCGGCCGTGCTCCAGTTGACTCAATTCGGAGCTTGTATATATGGTAGGATATTCCGAAAACTTCGATAGCGTGATTCAGGAATACCCGTGGCGCCATCTCTTGATGAGTAGCGGAAGGTCGCTACAGTATATTAAATATTTTGTTTGAAGGCAAATTTACGCGCGGTACCGAGATTGAAAAAAATTGCCCCCATCCCTAACCAAGAACACACTCAAGGCTCTAGGTTATAATACAGACGTCCATACTCATATTATAAATATGATAATGTATTTCTTTGTTTGTCCTTAGTGCTAAACTGTTCCGCGAATTGACCTGTTTTTTTATGTAATATTTTGGAGTTTGAAGAGTGACATAGGTAACTTAGGATTACTATGGAAAAAAGCGCAGTCTTCGCAGTTGGAGCCTATGACGGAAAGCTAGTAGGTAACTTATACTCGTGCAAGTCGATTTCGGCTGCATCAAGAATATTATCGATAGTGAATTGATACGAAATGTCACTCTGAAGTAGGTATAAGTTTCATTAACGTCTGTTACTTAGATTTTGTGTGACTGAATAACAAGAATAAATCTAGATCCAGTTCGTATTAGCAACATTATTGAGGTCATTTCTCCTATTAAAAATTTAAATTAAGACTAAACTTTAATAAATAAAAAAATATTTTTTTTGTTAAAGTAGAGGATGTGGATGCCGGCCAAGCTTTAGGGCGTCGTTCACCATCTCCAGGTAAAGTGTTGATTAGTTACGTCCCATGTAAAGTTAATTGGCAAGTAAAAGCTATGAGTACGGGTTAGTTTATCATATGATTAGTGCTACTCGAACATCGTGAAATTGAAATTGAAGTTACGGGTGACTTTTACTGACAATTAGTGTACTTGTCACTTTACATGAAGTTGGTGAAAGAGGCCCTTGAGTTCATATTCTGTAGCAAATATACATAGCGCCTGTATTGCATACTCGTCTGCTACTTCATTATAATAAAAAAAAACGGGTTGCACTCCGGGAGTGCCGGCAGAAGTGAAAACATTAACGTTATGCATTTTTGATGTCTTGGAATCGTTAGGGAATAATTCCGCACGAATTGCTTGAATTATCAGTACCTATTAATTTCTATCTAGTATTTTTATAAAGTACTCGCTCATTTTCTTTCACTATTTCTTTGTCACTTTTTTCATTAATAGATGCACTTTGTTCAATGACCATATTTTAATTTTAAATACTTAATATAAACGAATTTTACAAGTATAGACAGTCGAGCCGTCATCAGCTGTCACCCTTTCGTCTTACGGTTTTTCGATCAGCACACGTGACCTGACGCGAGTTTCACAGTTTTTACCCTTCCCACAAAAGTGCTCAACGCCGCTAAAGAAGTTTTCACTTCAAAAATACCTAAGCTGTAATTAAAGTACTTTAAATTAAAGTGCCGCAATGCATAACAAGTTCTGACGAATCGTGTAATATTAAAAAATGTCGCCAATCTACACTTGAAGTTGGCAGACGTTTCCCATCCACATGCATCACCGATGTGAGAACGGCAATAAATCTGTATAAGGTAAAGGGTCAACCAAGTTATACGTACCATTAAGGCAGAACCCAAGCCAATGACGAAACATAAATTATTAAAAACTGTGCTAATAACCTACACCAGAGTTGCGGGGTGAAGAAATATCGTCTTTTATTTATTACCGCTAGCCTGAAGGTAAAATACATTATTTTTCAATATTTCGATTGTTTCGCAAGGTCTATAAGTACCTATTTGGTTATTGGGCGTTACCAGTACGAAATTGCCCTTACCATACTCCCACATATTTCACTGTGTAATTAAGTAGTGTCGTCAGAAATTGTCTTTACGTATGTCACCAAGAAAGGCTTGCGTAACAGCTGTTGATGTTCTGGTACTAACAGATGACTGGTGATTACGTGTCTTCTATTGGGATGCGTTATGCGTAGTGGGAGCTTATTATTAAGCAACGGCATCTTTTATTGAGAAGAAACCTTTAGGACAAGAAACAGTTATGTAGTCTGCGTTTGTTCACTCGAAGGCATACCAGGGTAAAGTAGGTAACTAGTAGAACTAAGATTAATCCCATCAAAAACATAAATGTAAAAAACGAGAGCCAAGTTCAATATAAAAATTATGCTTCGCCGCAAAAAGGATGGAGATCTAAATGAGTGCCAAGTTCTATGCAAAATCCAAATAATTATAGGAACAAAATAACATTATGAACAATTGTTGTTATTTAAAAATGTGAGATATTTAAGTAGGTTAGATTTGACTTATATGTATAATACATATATTGGTATAGTTTCAAATATCTGCTTGTAACGGTTCCAACGCTACGATTTAAAAACTTTTTTTTGTATGGGGACCCCCTCACCCCCATTTCTTATTTCATCCTTCTAGTTCATCTGGAAGTAGGTTAGGTTTAGGTACTATATGTCAGTTAGTCAGTGCTAGAATTTACGACTTTTTGACCTTCATATCTTTATAACCGTTAGAGCTAGATTCATGAAACTTGGGCTTCTAGATGTCCTTATGGATATAATTAAACATACGTAGTTTTATGTGTTTATGTTAAATAGGTTTTAAGTTATAGAAGGGTCAAAAGTGGCACCAAGTGGTTCGTGTAATATTAGTACACATGGCGTTAGCTAGCCAGTTCCTTTGCTTGAACTTGGAACCCTAGCCGGGAAAAAACGTCCGAAACGTAAGATTTTTATGTATAGTCTATGTATGATGGCTATACAGTGCCTAATGTATAGTGTACGTGATGACTGTTATTATTATTATATATTTTTTTACAAATAATTGTAAATAAAGTAAAGGTGTTAAGATAATTTTGTAAAGTAGTTTCTTTGCTTTTTATCGATAAAAAATCATAATGAAAAATGTATACCTACCCAAATAATTATTTTCTTTATACCTCAAAGAGAACTAAAAATTAATATTTTTATAATAAGGAACTTGCCCAATAAGGGGAAAGACCCGTGCCCAGCAGTGGG
Source organism: Pyrgus malvae (assembly GCA_911387765.1). Lineage (NCBI taxonomy): Eukaryota > Metazoa > Arthropoda > Insecta > Lepidoptera > Hesperiidae > Pyrgus > Pyrgus malvae. Next base: position 25,001,111 of record OU426950.1, on the reverse strand, counting down.
ACGCAAAAAGGGTTGCAGCCAAAGGAACTTCGACACCACACGACTTTTTTATTTGCATGAAGAAGCAGACGAACATGTGGGCCACGTGGTGTTAAGTGATCTCTGCAGACCACGGACATCGACACACAACCCCGAGCAAGCATAGGTAAGTCTTGTCTGAGGTCGAATGCAGTTGTGCTGCTACTCAAAAGGCCCATGATCGCCTCACGTAGTCTAGCCTTATTTGTAGTATGGCCTTTCCACTGAAACACAATAAAATTAATTCCCCTAATAATAATAATACCACCTAATACTAATTCCACCACCTGCTACCAACTGCCATATTTTTAAAAATAAATAACTAGAGAGAAAGAAGGTGGTACGTTGAATAATGCGTTGTATCATTTATGCGCAGCAATGAGATACCAATAAATAAATAAATAACGTTTCATACTCATAGCCCCACAGTAAGGTAGATATACCCTGTGTCGTGGGTGCCATGGACACACACAGAGACAGAAACATAAACACTCAGACCGAGAACAGAAATTTAAACTCGTCATTCAAATTTCTGTTTCGCCGGGCAGTCCGGCATATAATACGGCTGATAACGTTATCGTTATCAGAACCTATTGATATAGATATGTGTGTGGTGTGTGTGTGTGTATATAGCCTTATGGCAATGTTTTATGGTAGGGAGTAGCATCGTTCGAAGCATGCCGCAACTGGTCGTCCCCGCGGCGGAGGCGGCGGCGCACCCCGCTGCGCCTGCGCGAGGACCCCCAGCTCTGCTACGCCGAAGTCCTCCGCCAGACCGTCGACAACGACATCCGGTACAGGCAGACGCCGCACCAGCAACAGATGTATAAGCAGATTTTAGGTTGAGACCGTTTATCTTGTATTTTATATTATTTCTGTCACGCGGCTTTACCCGCGTTACAAAGGATCGAATACAAAGTATGACACAGTTTTATCCATAGTCCTCTTTTGACTGACCTTATTTAGGACCTGTTTTTCTTAAATCGCAGTAGTTAATATGTTGTTGCTTATTTTCAACCAGTAGCCCGAAAGCCCGAAGAGTTTCATGTGTCTTCAAAGATGACGAATTTTGTTGCTTTTTTTGCGACTATGTTTGCTACGTCTATGTTAATTTTCAAGTCCTGATTACCATTTCAGTTAACCACATTAAAGTTAAAATTAAAATAACAAATAAAATCAACTAAGTAGGTACTTAAAAGAAAACGCATTCCAGAATAATGAAACGTAGAAAGATCTTCGACGATACTTTATTGTCGTATGGCTAAAGCATATCACTCGAATATTGTACCATAATGTAATTGTAATACAACAATGAGGATGTCATATAAGTAAACTGTGGAAAGCTCTTTCATTTCAGATGACATGGTTGATAAAAGACAAAGAGCAATAAAGGATGAAATCAGGCGCAACTTGGAGTACGAACGCAAAATGGTAATACTACAATGTACTCTTTATACCTGGGCCAACGGAAAATAATAATACTTTCTGCTTTTAGCACACCATGGACGGCCCTTGGGGAAAACCAGGCCCGGGCGGCACTACTTGGAGAAATCCACGGGACATAGGACTTAACTTTTCTAAGTCTATGGTACATATATATGACTCAATATATACTTATCTATTTAAATACTCATTGAATAAACAGTTACGTATAGTGATTGTTAAAGGGTTTGTTGCCGATGGTACAACCGCGTGGTGTTACTGGTAGTACTACGAGCAATTTTTTTAGCCCGTGGTCTTAGAATCCCGTGGTTTAATCAAATTAAGCATTGTTCCTGTTGCGGTGGTTTTACTTCCATAGATATATTCTTATTTTTAATAAGTGTGCGTATTTTCTTACAGGGATGGACAGACAACGAGTTGTTTGATAAATTAAAAGGCGAACACACACGTTACAAGGGATCGTCGCTTACTTTACCTAAAGTAAAGATAGATGACAGAGACAATAATAAAGCTATACTTGATAAAGTTAATTTTAAATCGACAAAAACTGGAAAATTGCCAAATATATCTCCTAACAATACTCCAAACGTAGAAGACAGCAACATAAACAATAGTGAAGAAAATGAAGGTCGCAAAAATGGAAACAACGGTAAAACGAAGCGAAGTCCAAAAAAGGGCAAATTTGTTAAGAGGCTCTCAAACGGAGATCGAGTGCGGCGAGTGGTTCTTGAAGACGACTCGAACAATATGGAGTATAATAACGTGAAAGAGAAGAAATTGACGCCAGAGGAAACAATTTTACGATTGACAGGTGGGATTGAGCTGGTGCCGCTGCTAGCGCGGCGCCGTCGCGTGGGCGCGCGCACCTTGCCCTCGAGCGACGTGACGCGTCCGCCGGAGCAATCTTGTCAGTACGTATTAGACTCATTGTTAATCAAACTCAAACGCCACACAACCACAAAAGAAAATTATTCTTTGTCAAGCAGCTACTCACATGCATACCACACCTTCTGTTTTGCAATCTTTCTGCGACTTGTTTATGAGATTTCGCTGTGTTGCAAATGGTTTGAATAATAGGCTTTTAATTTTGAGAGGTCGCGACCTTTCAAATGTATTGTACTTGTTTACACGAGGAATATAATATATCAGATGTAGAGTTACCTAAATGAATTAAATTTTATACAATAGTAGACTCGATTCGGTGGAAGAATAGACTCTAGATAGTATAGACTCTCAAGTTTAGATTATTAACATTAGGTTTAAATCAAAGCTGTGTGGTTATTAACAACAAATTTAATATGAATTTTAGGCATAATTTGACAAGACGGCTGCAAACTTTTTTTTGATATACATAAAATCGTTGCTAACCCTCTACTAGGTATTTACGTAACTTTCATACCGTATCTAAGTACATTTATTTAGTTGTTAATTTATCATAAACACTTCTTTGTATGTGGCAATAATGGCTGTTTGAAATCGGTACACGCAAATTGTATTCGATTTTTCCCTTAGGCGAGTTCGTGAAGATCTTAATCTCATCTGTGTCAAAAGATGTAAATGACCTCGCTATGAACGTAATGAACTGTGAAGCTGATATAATTTTTGTGGGAAACTGCATAAAAAGACAATATTAAACAAAATTAATAGACATATATTGTAAACTTGTGATCCGGCCCGGCTTTGCTCGGGTGATATGAGTTTATGATTATACTAATCTGGAACATTAAATTTTTCCGAGATATTAACTATCCTATGTCCTTTTGCAAGACCCATTCTTGTAGGTAGTAGAACTTTTATGATTTGCCCGGGAAAGTACCATCGCTTCACCCACTTCTCCCGTGAATCAATTTTATTAATTCATTCAATTTTTTTTCATGGCCAGCCTTACATGAGGCCTCCAGAGTAGCAGCGCAACTGCATACGTCCTCAGGACAAGACTTACCTATGCTTGCTAGAGGTTGTGTGTAAATGTCCATTGGCTGCAGTGACCACTTAACACCACGTGGCCTGCATGCTCGGTATACTACTCCATTAAAATTAAAATAAAACTATCTATGTGCCAAATATTGAAATTGGTTCAGTACTTTAGGTGTGAAAATGTAACAGACACACAGAGTTTAATTAAAATTATACATATCTAATACCTTTTAACGAGCAATTCTTGTATATACCTAAATATATTTCATGAATCTCGGAAACGACTCCAACGATTTTGATGAAATTTAGTACCCTGGTTTCGGGGGTGATAAATCGATCTACCTAGGTTTTTTTTAGCAATTTTAAATTATAACAAAATATTTTCAGCGATAATCAACTTAAATATAAACTGAAAAATACGACTCTTCCTGACATTTATAATGGAGAGTATTAATAATATTTTGGCGTAGAACGCCGTCAAACGCCATCCGTCAATCCGACGTTCAAAGAGATGACAATATCGATTTGAAAGAGGTCTATAAAAATTTCGTTCATTGAATTAACACTCCCTTGGCCAAATTGTTACGTGGGCTGACTGCGAAACTAGATACCCGGGTTCAAACCTCAGTCAACCATATTGCGTTTATTTATTTTTTTGTATTTTTTTATTGGGAGCTATTTCAGACAGCGTTGTTAAGTAACACTAAACAAATGACTGTTTTGTTTGAAATTAAAATAAATGGTATTTATCCGAGCAACGCTCGGTCGTCCAGGTACTGAACATTAAGTATGGAGGTATGGATTGTGTCAATGTAGTAAGAATCTATTTTTCAGAGTAACTTAACATCTCCATGGTTTTATACCTTAGGACCACCCTGAATTTACCAATTTACTAAAGTTAAGTTAGATTATATCTTGATATCATTACTCGTACTGTCCTCAAGAATTGTCCATAAGTGCACTTAAGTTTCTTCCCAGCCCTACGTGCAGGTAACAAATGATTTCCATTAATTCAAAATTTCCATTACTCTCTATAAAACTTTATTAACCGTAGATAATATTGCCCTTTGGCTGCTAGATTTAAAAACTATTAGTTTTAGATAATGAACAATCTTAAGAGTACGTTTAATGATTATTTACTTAAGTATTGTGGTTTGAAGGTTTAACAGTTGACTTGAAATATTTGTCTTTGCACAATACTTTTTGAGTATATTTAACCTTATGTCAAGGCGTTGTTTATGTCTAAAGACCGATGAACTTACGTGTATATTCGTTTTACGGTACCTACACACGTAGCCTTTGTATTTCAGGTGGCGGGAAGTTTTTGATATGGATTACTTAAGACATCTTAAACATCAAATGCGCGTGAAATGTGAGCAGCAAGAGGTGAACAAAAATTCATTCAATTATTTTTATACTAGCCTTCCGCTAGCGGCTTCGCCCGCGTGGACTCGTTTTATAGATTCTCGTAGGATAAAAACCATAATATGTCCTTTCCCAAAGTCCACTATATGTGTGTTCCAAATTTCAATAAAATTGTTTCAGTACCTAGTTTAAGTGCGAAAGCGTTACAGACAGACAGAGATACTTTCGAATTTATAATCTTAGTATGTAAGTACAGATTTTTTAAAATGAGAAAAAAAATTATTTCATATTAGGAATTAAAAAATTGAATGTAATTTTTTCCCGGTCATCGCCTTTAGGTGCCCGTTTGGGCTAGACGTTGAGCTGAGAGAAAAAAGGCGGCGGAAAAAAAACCCAGCAGCACTCTTTTAAAAAAAAGTACTTTTATATATTTGAGATAACAGAATGGTTATGGGTCGATAATGGGCACACGTGACAGCTGCTCGTGTGAGACACTATCGTGTTAGACACGAATAGTATGAATGTTACATTTTGTAGGTGTTCGAACTTTTATGGTTCGCTCAGGGGAGTATCGCCACTGGACCCACCCACGTCTGCAGTGAATCAATTTTATTATGTTTTTGTTTGAAAGCGCAGACTCGGCCAGACTCATATGAGGCGACCATCAGCCTTCGAAATAGCAGCGCAACATACTCGTACGACCTCGGACAAGATTAACCTATGCTTGCTCGAGGTTGTATGTAGATGTCCATGGGCTGCAGCGACCACTTAACACCACGTGGCCTGGTTCGTCTATTACTTCATTCAAATTAATCGATTTATTTATTATACGTTGTCACGTCAAAAATGTTTTACTAACTACTACTTCTACAGGCTTTTCTTTAAGATAATTATTTTATGACATTTGTATGAAATTAAGCGAAGTCAATTGTAATAAAAAAAACTTTCATATCGATTAGGAAAGTCGTCGAGACTCTGCGGAAAGCGTGAGGCGACATCACGCGACATGGGAGTCGTTGTGGGGAAGGCCGGGCCATGGCGCCCCACAGCAGCGCGGTCGCTACGCCAGGAACAACCTCGCTCGTCTGCTGTACGTTGCACCCCTCAGCAATACTTACCTGTAACACGTGACACAACTTTTAGCAGTGACAACTATAGCTGTCATTCAACCGTAAAAGAGAATGATCTTCGACCAGAATCGCCTTAAGTTTCTCACCATCATCCAGGGTTGATAGGCCGAGAATGCCATTAGGCATTAAGTTTTACCCTGTAACACTTAGATTAAGGTGCTACAAAAATAAATAAATAAATAATTTAAATCGCAAAAAAAGTAGCTGTAGAGGAGACCGGGCCATGGCGTATCACAGCTCAGCGATTGCTACGCCGGGAAAAGCCTTGCCTGTATTAGTACAATTCTCATCTGTAACCAGTAACTCAACAATTGTCAGTCACTGCGTAGCCTGTAACTCAGCAATACAAATCGGACGACATCACTGTGCACATGGAATTGGTGCTCCTCAACGTAACCTTGATATTTCAGAAAGAAATATAGAAAATAAAAACTTTTGCAGATAAAATGGATTGGGTTCAAAACAGCGCTTAGTGCACAATTAAGTCGGCCGATTTATAAATTGTATTGATTTTGCGTAGAACATACCTGAAATTAAGCGATCTGAAAGTGCTATAGCCAGGCCACTGTGACCTACAGAGTCCCTCTTTCGGCAATACTTATACTGTAACCAGTAAAAATTTACTTCATAGCATCAAGAGAGTAACTAAATACTTTTGTAAATTCGTACAATCTAGCGTAAATATAGGTAAAAAATAAAGTTAGTCATATATAAATAATGTACTTCCTTGCTTACTTGTGATTTCATAAACATAGCAATCTGACAAGCAAATATATTTTTTAAAATGACGATTTCCATTTTCATATTTCCATGCTTATTTCTTTAGCAAATAAATATTAAAAAATATATTCAACTTACTCGCACTTTCCCTTTACCTACCATATACCTTTATTTTGACTAAGTACATAAGTAGTTACTTACATATGCAATTTGTAAATATGCTTGTCTTTATGTGTGTCGATTGTCGAACATAACGAGCCGTTGGCAAAAACATAAAGTACACATTTCCTTCGTGACGAATTATGGAATTACCAGGAGAATCCCTCTTTAACAAGAAACATGCAGGAATACGAAGAAATTTGTCAGCTTCAAAAATGTAGAACGTTGCAGGAGGATAGATATCTACGTAATAAAAGCATTGTGAATATGATAAATTAACTTTTATGTACCTAATTAAAGAAGTAGATACTTTCAATAAATTCCTATAATCACGATATTTTTTTACTCTTTCATGGTACTAAACATCTCATAATATTAGGTATACCTGTTCTTGAAAGTATTTATTACAATTTATACTTTATGTTTTATTGTTATGACAGCTATAAACGTTTAAGTGGCTAATTTGTTCATTGAAATAATCATTTTGTATATAAAATAATTAATTCTAGTGTTAATTATAATTGCACAAGTCGTGTTATAATTAAATTAAAATCTTGCGAGGTTTGAAGGTTGGTGATATTCTGGAAAGGATTCCGAGTTGTTTGTTAATAAAGTGAGCGCAAAAGTGTAATTATGGTAATAGCATCTTAGAAAATTGCATGTTTCTTCCTTTTAAATCTTTAAACTCGAGTAAACGAAAATGATTAGTCCCTGCCATTTTCTGAGTCATTCATAAGAGACGAATCTTCAAAATGTTTACAAATAATACATGTTTATTATTCACGATCATTCATTATGCAACCTAATAAATAAATTATAAATCTTAAAAATTGAGTATCATTTGTCTGATTATACACATTTATTGCCAGATAATTTTATTGATGTGATGATGAAATAAACTTTACCTAATCATAAATATGTATTGCGCACATTTTTTTCTGCAAACTTAATGCCTACTTACGTGTTTGAGCGTAATAGTCAATTCATTGCTCATTGCAAGTGCAAAAATTTACCCTAAAGGCGCTTACCATTTATGAAGTTAGTTATATATTTTATTGGTTGCTCCGAAAGAAACATGTAATAAAATATCTAAATAAAAAATAGAAACAGAAGGATCTCTCCATTTGGCCTACTTATTAGTTGTACTTCATAAAATTATTTACGTCACCGGTTCCAAATAATCGTCAGAAAAATTGACAAAAATACTACTCTATTTTCGACATCAGTAGTACCGCTGTACGTTGTTCATTTATTACATTCATTAGTTGCATTGTTTCAAAACTTATCATACATAGCAGGCTGCCCTTGAATTGTATCGTGCTATTGTGCAATACATTCCGGAGCCCACCGGACCGTCCGCGCACCCGTATGACCCGGGTCCCGCTGCATTACCGGTTGCATAACACTGCGTCGGAACACCCGTCCAGCTCATTATCTCTACTCACTCCAACTTGATTGAATTTAGGGCTGTCATAAACACTGATGACAGTTTTATGAGTACTAATCCGACTGTGTGAAGCATTAGTTGTACTTAATAGCCTTATAAACGGTGGGTGATCTCAATAAGTAGGTAGCTTTTCATGCCCATATTGTTTACGATTTTGTGTGTAAAGGTATAAGCTTCGCCTATGGACACCTTTTTTGTATCTGGGGGGAAACCTTCAAAAGGTACCCGGCATGTACGCGGCTTGGGAGAGGATACCGGGTTATGTGGGATTTGACCGCACTAAAACCCCCTCGGTGGCCTGCCTCTGCGCTTGGGGAGGACCGGAGTCCTCCAGTGGAACGCACCAGTGACCTCCACGCGTAGCACCCAGAATGGCCCCATCTTCGGGAGAGCAGATTATGCTCTCCTGCACCTTCCGATGCTTACAGCGGCATGCGGCATGCGGCCACGTACACACTTCCCGGGGCTGCTCAGCTGTTCGGATCAAGCTCCCACTCACACCGTCCACAACCCCGGAAGCCTCCTTTTAGCTGCCTGTTACGATCAGGCAGGGGAAACCGTAGCTCTATTCTTAATCCCGAAGTTACAGGGACTGCCTAGTGGACACTTAGGCTGGACTTATTAAAAATATTTACTAAGTACGTCTGATAATGCGTGTCTACAAAATTTTCCGAATATTGAGTACGTACGAGTAAGTAGTCTACGAGAAAGCGTAGCGAACAATCAGTATTATATTTGCATTAAATATTTAAGTAATGAATACATTTCTTACTTAAATTAAAATAAATATGAATTACACTGTTAAGTATACTGAATTTAATCCCAAACATAAATTTTATGAGTAGGTACCCTAATGCTTCCAGATGAAAACAGTCGCAATGCATCTACCTCGTTGCAAAAACGTCAGAAACCCAAAAATTTGCAACAAAGCCAATTACTTACAATTACGTAACGTGGGTGATGTAACATACGCGTCGATAAAGAATGTCACTGTGTCGACCAAACTTGAATCATCGACATTGCAATTTACCCATACAAGCTTCTTTCCATAAAAGAAAGCAGTATCGTCATCTTCGAGTATTATGATACGTGAGCAAACAATGGTTTCGACGCATTGATACCTCGCGTCCCGTTGCTGGGTGCGGGCTATACGTGCAATACGTATCTACATGGTGAAATTTTTAAGTAAACATAACTCTGCGTAAGCATATATGTAAATGACGTTTGGTGAAAGCCTCATTATGACGAAATGTCATAAAGCCGTAAAAAGTGTCGCCTCGAGGCGTGGCAGCATCCTATAATTTTAATAAATTTTAATCTGTCCCTATTATTAATGGTAAGCTAGCGTTAGTTGCTCAATATGTGCTTAATGCACATGCACAGAATTAGTATTATTGAGGCATTTATTGCTAACCTAAATAATGCTTTAAAAACCCGAAGCGCGAACCTTTGTAGGCACGGTGGGCAGACCCACAACCCTAATAGGCTTAAGACATGGCATTTTGATAGTCTATTTAGTTAGATAGGCTGATGATATGTTATGAATAATGCCTCGATATAAAAAAATAATCATGCGGGATTTGAAACGTAGCGAAGTACTTTGATACGCTGTCATATTGTTGATATGAAGTATGTGTTTCTTTAGGGCACATTCAATTGGTAGAAACTGTTAGAAAGACAGGCGTGGCTATAGTGAAGCAATGAAAACCCTATAAGTAATAAAAGACGATAAGAAATATCAAACAGCACCCCTAGTTGCTATTGCGATCATAGGTGCGCAGACACGCATTAACTATGACGGGAAGTACATGTGTCATTATATGTCGTACATTATTTAGAGTTGAGCGAGTTCAGCGACGTATTAGCCGATTTTTTCTGCGTCCACTATGGTTTTAAAGGAGTAACAGACGAGCATGCAGGTGATGTGACTTCAATTGATCTCTACAGCCCATGTATATGTATATCTTAGAAATACTTAGATCTCAGGCAATAGATCGTAGATACGCAATTACGCTACAACCGAAGAGTGATGGAAGCGTCATGTAAGCCTAGCCGGCAAACGCACCTTTCCACAAAAACACTATACTTATTCAAGTGACAGAATGCATGCAGAGATCCGCGTCTGGAAAACCGAAAAAAAGAGTGTGTGTATTTATGTACACGCGTTATTTATTTGGCGTATGAAAAAAGTTTAAAATAACTCAAACGTTAGTAATCGACGATAAATACCAAAATCAATCAAAAAGATTTTGTTTAAATAAAAAACGTTTTATTAACGTAATAATTATTTTAAATTAATATTCAAAATTTATTATTTAGATGAATAATATATTTCACAACACTGGCTTGACTGGCTTATGAATATCTATCTTCTATGGACACTAAGTACTGTAACTATATTCAGTGTTGAGTTGAGTGTTTACTTATTTTGGCGATTTTGATTTTAGATTGTTCGTATGACTTAAAAAATACTTTTTCTATAAGTACCGTTTCAAACGTATTAGTTAACATTAGTAATGTTAAAGTAACATAAGATATTGGTACCACTATGTTTGCTAACTCTTTAGCATTCATAAACAAATAATGTGTAAATGAATAACACGAAGTAATGAAAGAATAATTGAATTTTTCTATTAATTGTATTGTCATCGGCTCTATCACACTCTTGTCTAGTTAAATCCTACTAAAACCTCTATCACATTCCTGACCTCAGTGAACCCAGCCATCTGATTGAGTGACAACATTTTATAGCCGCAGTTAAAAGAATTATTACAAAACTGTTTTCACAAGTCGTTGCCTTTTCGTTTTTAAAGAACAACACCACCCAATGAAAGTTTTTATTGCTTTAAATGTTTTACTCAATACAATAGTAACGCTCGTGTAGTATGTTAGTGTCAAGTGTACATAAGTTGAAAACTACTGAGTAACATTAGAAATGACTTATTCATATTTTTGACTAAGCGTATTTTTTTTATCTCATCTTAATTTTTTATTTTGTTTTAGTCTTTATTCAAATGTCAGTGATATTTTATTTTTCGTATGAGTTTCGTTGGTTACGTTATAGGTATGTATTAAATTATAGCTAAGGTTTCCTATGTGTATAAAAAGGCGTATTTAAATAATACAGCGATAGTACCACAGTAGGATAGAAAATTGAAACCAATCATTCAAATTTGTCCTGTCCGGAATCAAATCCGTCTCGAGTCAATCCCTCCCTTAATAGGCAGCTTGGCATGGCAACATGGCAACCATTGCGCCACTAAAATCTTCAGTATCGTTTAACTTTGTTAATGATAAATCAATTGATAAGAAAACTGATAGAGCAGTAAATATTGAATTATTAAAAGTTATGTAACACTTTTTTTAATTTATATAGTTTTAAACTTTCCTATCGATAAGCACAGTCTTGAGTGAAATAGTTGTTTATCCAAATCAGCTTTATCCGTGTTAGCTGCAGGTCAAAAAGGCAGCTAGAGTTTACGGAAAAGAAAGTCCGTGTGTCGTCGTGTTGTGAGTAGACCGGTCGCCGGTCGCAGTCGAGCGCTTTGACCTCCACTACAATAACTCACCAGAATTTTTACGACATTACTTCAAATCCGAAACAGCAGACTTTCTTTACCTTTGTTGATATATTCATAAAAAAGGATATTTTTTGTACTTTATGACCTAATTATACTACAACTAGCTGTGCCCAGCTGTGCCCCGCGTATATCATATGATCGTTGATACTCGTATATACGTATATCATTGAGACTCGTATATACGAGACTTATAATGGATCTTCCCATGGAAATGAGATGTTTTACCGTACTAAAAATACTGAAAACATCATAAGCAGTTTCCTAAAATGTCTATTAAATAAATTTACCGACACATAAACATTTAAAAAATTCTGACTAGATCCTAACCCCCACATCAATTTGTTCTGCAAAATTATGCATGAAGTATGTAAATGATATAAATGTTCACTAAGAATTTATTTAAAAAAAAACAAACGTATAAGTACAGTAGTACGGAGAAACCCTTAGTAGATTTAAGTTTGAGTTAGTGTAAAATGTGAATCTTTCGATCTTTACAAGAACCATTTTAGTTGTAATAGAGATAACGCATCGCTCATTATTGTAATTAATTTATTTACGGTTACCACTCTTCGGGTAAAACCATTAAAAAAACATAGGCCCTACATCAATACATATATGAGAATTAACATACCTGTTTCAGTGAAATGAACGGGTCCCATGGTTTCAGATTAAAACATGAAACGGACCATTTATTTAAATGTGTTCGAAGAAATAGTAGTAAATATATATTAATGAGAAGCTGGCACTGGCGACACAGAGCTGTCACTACGTTACCACACTCACTGGGTGCATGGTAAACAATAATTTATAATGCACCCACGCATGTGATAAAGCATAATCGTAGGAAAAAAAATAACTTACATGTGTTCCGCACTTTGAATGCATGTTGAGGTTGAGGTGCTAGTTTATAACTGGCAACGTTTGTAGTACGATTCTATCATTTCTTTTTATTTAAATGCATAATAGTCACATGGTGTTAAGTGGTCGTTGCAGGTTGCAGGAAGTCCATGTAAATCTACGCACAAACTCAATCAGGCCTGAGCTCGAATGGATGTGGTGGTACTTCGAAACACAATAGATTGCTTTAAAGGAGAAATGGGTGCAAAGTATGCACTTCTTATATGCTCTTCTTTTTATCAGCCACCAGCGGAACCAGGGGGGACTACGGGGATTAAGCCCCCTCCCCCCCAAAACCATTTGGGCTCCCTCTTGATAAACCTCAAAATATATTTATAGCGACTAATTTTTAATCGTGCACGCCACTCCACGCCGCAATGTTTCATGTTGATAAAAATATCGCTTGGTTAAATCTAAATTAAAATCAAGCACCCCCTCCCTCAAATTGAAATCCTAGATTTCCCCACCACTGTCATCAGCAATCTGTTTATAATATATATTGCTTTCCTGCATACTGGAAACTATTATTTTATTAGATTAAAAAGAATTTTGGTCCTACTTCACACAACTGGCAAATACGGATCAATATTAGATATTACTATGAATCCGTATTAGCAAGATCCTTTAGAATATTATTCGTTATTCTTAGAGGTTGTTGCAGATACAGATTTCACCACAATGCTCTCCTATACTTTATAGCAAGAGATAAATTTTCTCAGTTTTTTTTGTTTCTGAGATATTTATCATTTGAAAATCAAGCTTCTATAATTGTGGGTAACTTTAAAAGAGTTCCGTAGTAATACCTGCGGTATACATTTCTTCTACATTTTGTTTTAAAAGCCCTAACCCTTGGAGCATCAAAAGACAATCAAATTAACGGATAAAGCCATCCTAATGCAATACTTATACTAATAATAACTTAATGGACATTAAAGAATTCTGTCACACGATTGTTTTATAGGAATTTTAAAGAAATTATTGCTATATGTATTGTGTCGTAAAACATGCTAATGAAACTCCGTATCAAACTCATAGATGAATGCTGTGATTCAGCTTTAATTAGCAATTATTATTAGCTTGTGCATACATAATATGTATAATACTGCACACTTTTGATGTTAGTTTATAATTTAATTTAATTTAGAAATGAAGTAGCATACGAACATGAAGATCGCGTGGTTTTAAGTTGGCCCTGCAGACCATAGATCTATCCAACTGTCCAACCTCAAGCAAGCTGCTACTCCAGAAACTGATGGTCTTCTCATCTAGGCGTGGTCGACAATGCGCCTGTTTTAATATGTATAATGGCTTCACGGCTGAAATAGGTAGAGCGGCGGTAGATGAGATAAAATAATAAAATAACGTTCACTAAGAATTTGTAAAAAAACTTTACAGTGAACGAAATGTTTTCATATAATTTTATTTCATTCCCTGGTTATATGAAAAAATATTTATTTTAATTTATATAAGTTTAATTTAAGAAAAGTTAGCACGCATCATCAATCTTAAATATTGACAAATAAAGACACATAAAAATAACCATAAACATTTTGCATTTTTTCTGGTGAACGCGTTGATGTCTTTTCTACCGACAAAAGCAAAACATCGGTTCCGATGCTACTGTATTCGTTTTCAACAAAGTATATTTGTAATACAGCAAACGTAATTGGTTAGTAAGCATTATACCGTTACGTCATCCGTCACACGTCTTGCAAGTGATGAGCTTAATGAAAGCGTCGTGTTCATTCAATGAGGTTAACGACGAACACTACACGTTCTACAACTACGTAGTCTGATTTATTTTAAAAGGAAAACTTACTAAACAGAAGCGTTACTAATACCTTTAAACGAGCAATTATTTTATGTATGTATATATGTCGCAGCCATCTGGTTAAATCAGCCCCTCAATTAAAACGCTAGCCCGTTAATTTAACGCCGGTATTCCATTAAATGCCTAGGCCGATAGGCTTGAATTAGAATCACTCAACATTGAACTAGTCAGCTTATCGTAAATGGCTGCGACATAAAATATACCTAATCGGAAACTCGGAAACGGCTGCAACGATTTTCATTAAATTTAGTATGCAAGGGGTTTCGGGGGCTATAAACCGATTTAGCTAGGTTTCATTTTTGAAAAATTTTGGTGTTATTTTAAGTATTAAAGTATAATAAGTAAAATATGTAAAGTATTTAAATTTTCAGCGATAAACAACTTATACATAAACTGAAGAATCTGACATCTATTAGCGAATAGTATGTAATACTATGAATTGGTGAATCCTTTACCGTGTACTCTGTTAAATTATGGAACTCTCTACCTAATTCCATCAGACGTGCTCAATCATTAAGTTTGTTTAAAAAGTTAGTTAAAGATCACTTTCTTTTTTTATAAGTTTTTATCTCTTTCCTCTCTCCTTCTGCTTTAGTCTCTCCTCACCTGTACTTACATTTACTTCTCCTTTCCTTTTTGCTGTCAGTGGTATCCTTGGTTGTCTCTGTTATTCTTTGCTGCTTCTTACTATTATTTCTTCTTACTATTATTCATTCTTACTACTTTGTTTTGAATATATTTACAGTACCTGTTTATTGTTTAATGCACCCTACCCTCTAATTTCGAATTTGTCTTATATATATTTCCTTCTCGGTTGTCTGGAAGAGATTGCTGTTTGTAGCAATAAGACCGCCTTTTGCTTTCGTGTTAATGTATCTATGTAATGTATGTTTTCCTTGTATTGGTGTGCAATAAAGAGTTTGTATTGTATTGTATTACATATTTGTTTTAATTGGGAACTACATACTTCAGCAGAAAGCGCTGCTAAGCAACACAAATTCTTTGAAGAAAATCTATTGTTTTTATCATCCGGGTATATTATTTTAAAAGGAAAACCTACTAAACAGAAGCATTACCGTAATTCCTCATTCGTTTTACTCACTTCTTTAGTCATACCTTTTTAACGTGTTCGGGTGTATGGGAAAATGCACTTGACGATGTTATGTAGGCGTGGCGAATGTGATTGGCGAAATTACGATGCATACGTAACTTTCGCTCGAGCTTCTTCAGTTTTATGTGCTATTGACAAACCGCGAAGTAGACTTATTATTTTGAAATATTAATAACGTGATTACTTTTGACAGCCTCCATGGTGTAGTGGGTGATGAGTCGACTGCGAAGCGTGAGGTCGTGGGTTCGATTCCCACTCAGGACAAATATTTGTGTGATGAACATGACTGTTTGTTCTGTGTCTGGGTGTTAATTTATCTATTTAAGTATGTATTTAGAATAATATAAGTATGTTTATCAGCTTTCTAATTATCATAACACAAGTTTAGTTCTGCTTAGTTTGGAATCAGATGGCGTTGTGTGAATTGTCCAAAGATTTTTTTTTTATTTTGTCACAAAATTGAGTAAAGAGTTGGCTGAAACACGTTTTTGTATCTGCTTCTGTTAGCTCTCTACAGTATAAGGGATGCCAGGAGACAGCTTTACCACGCTGCGCCAATGTTCCCTGTTCCCTAGATTGCCGTTGTAGCAGAATTTTAAATGGTTATGTACAATTTCTGTTCTCGGTCTGGGTGTTTGTGTTTATGTCTGTGTGTGTCCATGTCACCCACGACACAGGGTATACCTACCTACCGTGGGGTTATGAGTGTGAAACGTTATTTTCGCCAACCTTGTTTTCAATTGCGTTCGTTTTGCTGAGCATTGTAGATCACTTCCGTTCTACTCTAACCGCAGGCTTAACGATTTTAAAGTTTTGACCATATTTTTTTATTATCATTACTAATACTTACTTATTATGAAATTCAGCAGAGTGAGTAAAAAAGCATAAAGTTTTAATTTTATCGTCGAACGATTTCAATCAATAAACGTCACAGTAGTAATGGCTCCATTAAGATATTATGAAATTTCACGCTATTTTAACAAAGTACTCAGCTATGGCTGTTATAAAAATGTGTTAAGTTTTGTTTTACATGCGAACTGTACGTTAAATTGCACTGAATATTTTGCTACACTATCTGAATTATATAAGTCAGCTTAATGTATGTATGCGTGGATTTATCATGCCCACTTTTGGCATGGGTAAGCCGGATAAATGTTATATCTGTATTAGATATGAAATGAGAGTTCTAAACGTGGCTGCAGATAATTTCCCTTTGGTATAGTTTGGAGATTTTCAGGGAATTTACATTACAATACAAATAGTATTTATTTGTACACCACATACAGAGCAATAACAATAAAACAAAAATAATAATATCAGTGGTGACCAAAAGGCGTTCTTATCGCTAAAGCAACGATTTCTTCCAGACAACCTTTGAATAGAAAACATGGTAATAAGATAGAGAAAAGGATAGGGGTGTACAGACTTGCAGTATGATACTTATATACAAACAACGTAAAGTGAGCCATTAGAATAGCCAGATATTCAAATCTTAGTACGATATTCAGAGACATGGTAAAATATGAACCTGATGCACAAATTTTAATTTTGTATATAAATATATTTATTTATCTTTAATAAATTTTATCTGGTACCTAAGGCGAGTGGACCGGTTTCCGCCCAGTCGGGTATGGCAGATAAGTCTACGTTAATGTAAGAGTTCTCAGTTCATTACCTATTCTTTTATTTTAGCTAATACCTTAGAGTTTTTTTATACCTTAGAGTAGGAATTACAAAGGGTTTAGCATAATGTCTCTTAACTTGTATCCATAAATTATAGTGTACAAGTACATTGTTAACTAACTGCAATGCGATCAATATCCTTGAAAATGGAAAACATTTCTAGTCTCGATATGAAATTAGACTTGCGAAGTCAATTTCACTAAGATTTTCTTTAGAGATTATGCTCCGTCGTAAATTTACAGGAAGTCTTGGGGTTGATAACTTTGTGATAAAATTATAGTGATCGCTATAATGATCTCATTATCTCAAACTTGAGCGGCGATGGCCGAGCAGTAAAGACCGCAGTCTCCACCACTGAGATACTGGGCTCAATCCCAGCACGCATGTAATGTGCGTATTTATAGCTGCTCCACGGCGATGGAAAATATTGCGATATTTAACTTTTAACGATGTTTTCCATCACCGTGCATGCAAGAGAGAAACTCATAATTTCTCGAAGGCATGATGTCTACCAATCCGCACTTGGCCAGCGTGGTGGGCTATGGCCTAAATCCCCCTCACTTATGAGAACTTGTATTCACAGAGTATAGTGTATCATTGTTAACAAGCAGTGCGATATCACAACATCCTTGTGTTTGGGTTTGGATCATAGTATCTATCATACACAATCTTCGGGTCGGGCAGAGGCGGGCACCCGCGGGCAGGGCGCGACTCCGGCGCAGTGCTGCAGTGCTCGCCGACCCGCTGCGCAGACGCCGGTGTGTGTGACCCGCTCCTCGCTCTCAGACGCGAACCAGTGCCCAAGTGAACCCTGACAACATGCGCCCAGTGAGTACAGTGACCGTTTATCAGTTTAACCGATTCGCAACAGTGTTTCATGGTAATTGACGATTGTGGTGGTTATAGTTGATCTTGTGATGGACGTAAGAATTATTAAAATATGTTTGGTGGTGCATTAGTATGTTATTCAATAATTTGTACACATTTAAAATTTTATTTAAAAGGACTGTTCATTTCAAAAAATGGGCGATAATAACAGGAAGGATTCTCGTCTATTTTTTTACTTTTATTTGTTTGTTATGAACGACAAAAAACTTACTTGATTGAACCTTATTTTTCAAATAATTTACCAAATTTTTTATAATAAGAAAAAATTACTATTTCCCTATCCATATTAGATAAAAAAGTTCACAAGGAGCTTTGTTCAGCATATATAAAAATATTTTGCACACGATGAGTTATGAACAGAATATTAATAAATAATGCACGAACTTTTACCAAATTATGTAACCAGTTCAACTATTATAAAATAATTAGCATATGAAGAGTCCGAGAAGCGCCGTGATTCGAGTAACGACTGCAAATCGCTATGTTCGCGATCTATTATGAGCTTTCACTGTGGCGAATTCTTATTGTTAGAGCACATACTTCTGGTTCGGCTAAGAATGATAATTATTAAAAATAATTACATACGAGAACATAATTATATCATAGTGGTTAATAGAGTAAAACATTGGAGTCCCATGTCAGTGCCACAGTTTAAATCCCGGCGCTCACTTATAACTAAAAAACTATGATATGCGACTATTTATCATTCACTTTACGTGACAGAATACTCGTACATATTTGTACATAGGGTTATGTTTTCAAACTTTTTTAAATTTTTAAACAAGAACCATTTTCCCAGGACATTGGAAATGTTAAAAAAATCGCGGATTTGTTTGTGTGTTGCCTTCATGAGTGATGATGATGTTAAAAACATTCCAACGTCGGAAAGGAATTTCTAATGAAGTCATGTATAAGTAAAATGTGTGATTAAAATGTAAGTTATCAATGCACTTTCCCCGAGATGACGCAACGCGCGTGTGATGACGCCAGCTCGTTTCCATGAATCGCCGAAGAAACGTCTATTAAGGATTCATCAGACGGTTTGTCTACTACGGGTTATGAGTAAAATTAAACTGAACATAGTTAACATAAACCTTACATTTCAAGTAAATATACCTATAGGCCTCGTTCACTATCTCCAAGTAAAGTGTTGATTAGTTTCGTCCCAAGTTAAGTTAATTGGCAAGTAAAAGCTATGAGTACGACCCGTACTCATAGTTTATCATATGATTAGTGCTACATCGTGAAATGGAAATTGAAGTTATGGGTGACTTTAACCGAAAATTAGCGTACTTATCACTTTACTTGAAGGTGGTGAAAGAGGCCCTTATATACACATTTTACTTATATATGACTTCTTGTAAACGATCTAACAAAAAAATCTAGAGAAAATATCAAGTAAGGTAAACGTCCGTACTATCGTCAATTTTCGTCAGCGTCACGATACTCATCATTCATAGAAATAGTGTCACTTTTGGCAGTTTTTCTGTGGAATGACGACTACTAGTACGCTGTCTACATTATGGACGTTTACCTTACTTATCAATAAATCCTTGCTTAAAATAGGTTTCTTCTCTTGTTCCATAGAGTGAGGATGATCTCGACGTGAGACTCTCTCGGCTTTTGTAGTTCTATTTACACATGATGAGTACTAATAAATCATAATATACATATAGAGTATATAACGTAATGTACCTACGTACCTAATGACAAAGGCACGCAGCGCTTATTTTTTTAGCTTTGTTTATTTGTTTTCCACATATAGTAAACAAATAAACTATTATTTTTATAACTTTGTGATTCAGAAGTGGAGTTGATTGTTGATACTGTTAAAATACTATGCATTAAAAATAATCTGCCTATTCGAATAATTTCCCATCTGACTGTCAGATGGGGATAATTTTACTGCAAAAAAAGCAACTTTAACTGTTTAAGTACAGCTTACTATCAACAGCAAAACAAGCCGTAAGGCTTATCGTATTTGTGATAGTGATAGTGTCTCACACGATCAACTGTCACGTGTGCCCATTATCGACCCACAGCCATTTTGTAACATCAAATACATATATTAATGTCCTTTTTTGAAAGAGTGCTGCTAGGAGTCTTTTTCTGCCGCATTTTTCCTCTCAGCTCAACATCTAGCCCTGACGGGCACCTAAAGGCGATGACCGGGAAAAAATGACATTCATTAAGCGAATATTTTGTATTCCTAATATGAAACAAATATTTTTTCTTTCTTTCTTTCTTTCTTGTGAAAAACATAAAACCTAATATTAAGATTAATTAATGTACCAACTCAATTTTTGTGTGCATGTTGCTCGCAAATTAATCTATAGCATACCGAAAGTTCAAACACATTTTTATTTGACATCGAAAGTGCATTTTATTTTATTATATTATATATCATTATATTTTTATTTGAACAAATATTTATAACTGATCAAGTTCTTGAATATTGAAGTGTGGTTTTATGATAATCTACATACATCAACCACATTAAAACTTTTGACCTTTCAAATACTGTCAATTAAGTTGTTCGACGTCTATTCGTATCACTTTCACGGAGTAATTTATTTCTCTAGAACTAATTTAAATAGCATTGCATAAATTAATAATCCTTAAGCAAGAATGTGATGGAGAGGTGAAATTAAAGTAGGAATATTAAGCACTCATCATTGGAAGATTTCCAACACAATTACGTAATACTTAGAAGCTCTGCGTAACACAACCCAGGTGATAACTTTGTGTTTAAACGGGGATGATTCTTGTATTTCCAGTTTTAAGCCCGATTTATCTAATAAGTGTATGTTTATAAAATGTAAAATTCATTTCCGTGTATGCAGTCGTCTAAACATGCTTAGTTATGATAGATCTACCTACTGTAAACTAGTAACAGTTAACTAGTCGTTACTTTTATTGGACCACTAAAAGAAATAAGTATCTGCAGTTCTTATGCTAGCTGTTTTGCCTTTGTAATTGAACTGTAATGTATGAGTAGAGTATAAATATATAACGCTACACATTTATTGCCTCACACCCTGTGTCGTGGGTGCCATGGACTCACACAAAGACAGAAACACAAACATCCAGACCATAGACTGCTGTAATATACTGGAGATCCAGATCAAGAATAGTCAGGCGTGCTAACCAATGCGATACACGGGTCGTCACAGCTTTGTAGTACAGGGTGTAATAGTATAATTATATTAGCAATACGTACTTACCTATCTGTAAGACAACTTTTTCTTAAATCCACCCCAAATACCTATAATAGATCAGTACAATTTCGCATGAATAAAATATAGGAATAATGAACTTACATATTCATAGTGTTTATTTTACACATGTGTGTATTGTGTATAGCATAGCCAAGCTAGTCGGAGCTACTATAATGTAATGCCTTAAGCTGCCAAGGGAGGAAGTAATAAGCGATGTTTTGTCCACAATACCAGCATTCCTTGGTTTGTTTGAAAACAATGTCAACATTTAGTGACTACGAGGACGTAAGTATATGAACGTACATCATTTTTACATTATTCGTAACATTTTACTATACGAAGCGACTAATCCTGCTTTTAAATAAACATAAGCTAGAAATTCTGTCGAAGTAGCACCCACAACGATCGCTGAACGGTTGCGGAAAGTGTAAATTCTAGAGAATGAATCAGATAAAGTTTATTATTGGAGCAAAGATAGCCTATTCTTTCTTATTATTCTTAGAATACACCCACATATTCCCTTTTACTAGCCGAATCTCACTGAGCTGTCCCCTTAGAGCATCAAAGTTACTGACTCACCCTTCAGTAGAGACGGCATAGCGCCTCGCTTCGATACATAATTTTTGTGCCAAACTGGTGCGAGGGGAAGAACGCACACATTTTAGTTTTGTCACACATTCACAAATATTATTTCATGGCTACAGACGCATACATTTCTAAATATGTCAATTTCAATTAACAACGTCATTTTCTATGCACCGACAACACTGACACCAACACACACAGACACACTAGTTGTATAACTAGAAGGCACATTGTGCATGGAAGTTGGGACGAGGGGTTCGCCCGTAAAGCTGACGGGTGTCATACCTGTCGTACCTTGATGCTCTAAGGCAATAAGGCCAAAACCCTGTATAGCCGATATAACAAACATATAAATTCTCCATTGATAAAAAGAAAGTTAAAACTAAAACTAGACTGCGACAAAAAAGTACCGACTAAAAAGGTATCAAATAAGATTTTAACATCAATTTCTCAATTACGAAACCAATAAATACTGATATAGAGCCGTATTCACACGTAATAGATGATTTATAATGCTCGTTTTGGCGTTACCTTAGTCGGCAAAAAAGTCCCAATTCTAATGTGCATTACATATTTCCTTCATCTAGCTGAACCAAGTCATCTATACATATAATAAATCTGTAACAAGTCGGTTTCTGTACATTGAAGATATTTGAGAAAAACTGTCACTAGGGCTATTTATTAGCGTAATAGAACCCAAAACAATGATTTTTAGAATTATTGTCTGTTTGTCTGTTTGTCTGTTTGTCTGTTTATCTGTTCGTTTGTGCGCGCTAATCTCAGGAACGGCTTAACGTAGAAGGATGCGGTTTTCACTGGTTTATTGGCATTTTTTTGGATTAACATTTAGGGTTTGTTTTATTTAAATCGGTTCACAAACAAAAAAGTTACGTCAATTTCAAGAATGATGAAATGGCGTGCGAATGCAGGCGTTCGCAAGTTTCGATAATTACTACATCTCTTAATATTCTCATAGCAAATTTTCGATCATTTATGCTAGATTTCATCTCGAAATATTAAAAAAAGAACCATACATATCACCACATATTCAAATAAATCCTCAATACAAAATGTACAAAACCTTAACAAAACGAGGCTACTGCCGACATCTATGTGGCGAATAGTTCATATTCAGAACTATTTGGTGATCTGTTGCAAATTTGGTATATCGACGATTTAATTTACACGCTATACGGTAGATGGCGTTGTTACGGAATAACGCTATTATAGAGTGGATTGGTGGAGATAATTTCAAATAATTAATTACGAGTATATTTACATAGTAAAATATCGAATAAAAAAATTAACAACTTAGAGAGCTTTGGAACTGGCGCTGATATTTTACTCATTGTGGTAGAGCATTATGGAGGCGCGGCGTAGTGGTTACGTCCAGATATTATTGGTACTTGGTATCGATTTTATTTAATAGGTCACGCTATAGATGGCGTTGTTGCCCAATAACACTATTCCAATGCAGATCCAGAGATACTTAACAATAAATTGTCGACTCGCGTGGCGCAATGGTTACCATGCTGGACTGCCAAGCGAAGGGTCTTTGATGAATTTAATTTTCTGTTCTCGGTTTGAGTGTTTGTGTTTCTGTCTCTGTGTGTCTCATGGTACCCATTACACAGGGTCTACCCTACTGTGGGGCTATCAGTGTGAAACGTTAAAAAAATCAAAGTGTTCTACCGACTTTACTATGCTGAGTGATCTTTTCAAAATGGTACCTACGTCACCATATCATGATTACACCACCAGTCGAAGGTCAAAGTTCCACAAGCCGCTTTGCACGCTCCTGTTGATGTTTGAACGGATGTGTAAGTTATGGGACAACATTCCAGCTGAGGCATTTCCAGTGGACTTTGACATGGGTTTCTTCAAGAAAGCTGTAAAGAAAGCTCTTCTTGAAAGCCAGTGCTCGGGTGGCTCCGCTGGGGTTTTGTATTGAAATTAACTATAAAATCGTTTTCAGTGGTTAATTTAATAAGAGCTATTACATACACACGCAGTACTGGCACTGGTGTTACACTAATATGCTAAAGCGTCACGGCAGCAGCTCTGCATGGTGGTCACGCCCAAAATAATATTAGTAATCGATATATGTATAGAGGACTTACTTTATTTCTGATGCTGTAGGAAGGGTTTTTAATAGGACCAATTGACAACTAAACTCAAATGTAACGTCCAAATTTTATTGGTATCAATCTTATTTAATAGGCGACGTGCCTCTTAATCGCGTAGGGGCTGATCCTCTCACGCTGCTCCAATTCAGGTTGATGACATCTTCATTGTTAGTGGTCTAACTGCTGTCGCAAGTTTTATATCGCTCAAAAGACCTCCATTAAGTATGAACGACGGTATGTTAACGACAATTGCAACCAACGTGCAAGCAACCAAGAATTTGACTCCCAACTACTAACCACGCCTGACGTAGCGTAGTTGTATAGTTCACCACCTTTCTGCAATAGATTTAAGTTACATAATAATAATTAATCTATGAATTATTTGCAGCACAAATTATTTAATTATAATGATACTTTCCGCGGGCACAGCAGTACTATCTAAACACTTTAAAAACAGGCTATTGTAATACGTTTAATTTGTAAAAATAAATTGATGATAACGACTGAATTGTCGATATTATAAGAGGAGTACAGTAAGAACTGTAAGGACTCAGGAAGAATATATCTACTCAACATAATAATATGAACTTTTGTATGTAATTTCATAAAAGGTAACAATAATCGAAGGGACAGTGGAGGGCAAGCGGTCACGCGAGCGCTCACCTACACGTTAGACAGACATTATCAAAGCTGCAACACAGACCTCCATAGTCTAGAGTTTTCAAGATGCTACAAACCGCAGCAAATGGTGACGCATCGCGAGAGCATCATTATCCAACGAAATTGCAACCTTATCAGCCACGACCACTCTGTCAAGAGATGGTCAAGAGTGAACGACTAAGGAGGAGGAGGAGGAGGAACAAATAATCCAAGTCTTTTGTACAAGTCTTTATCTACGCGGACGACGTCGCGGGCACAGCTAGTTTATACTAAATGCGTTTTATTGTTGGATTAAAATTCTCGCCGTGAGACAGTGAAAGCAGAAAGATAGTAGATAGATCATATAATTTTGAACATCATGTTATTCTCACGATGTGACTAAGCGATACATTCTCGAATTAAAACTTACACCGTGTTTTCTAATCACTCATTGTCGGTCTAGTGTTTGAAAAACGGTAACAGGCAGAATAAGAGAATGTTTAATTTGTCGTTTATTATGAGCAATGAGTAAGATAAAGAGAAGAACCAAAGTACCTATTTAAATCGTGAAAGGAAGCGGACCTCACTGAAAGAAGCCGATTTTAACCTCAAGAGTAGCATCTCAGCTGTATGCGGTCCTAGATAAAACTCAAGCATTATAAAAATTAGTTCAGACTGTTTATAGAAAGTCTACTCTGTATGCATTTCCGAAACTTTGTGAATTTTCGGGCCTCATTTTTAAACATGTTTGAAAAATTTTTAGTAATATAAGGGTCGATTTACCAGCGCTGTTTCAAACCTCAATCAAAAACATATTGTGTTTATTTTATATTTTTTTGTGAA
The DNA here is from genome assembly GCA_911387765.1 of Pyrgus malvae. Classification (NCBI taxonomy): domain Eukaryota; kingdom Metazoa; phylum Arthropoda; class Insecta; order Lepidoptera; family Hesperiidae; genus Pyrgus; species Pyrgus malvae. The sequence goes on along the minus strand of OU426950.1, from coordinate 24,975,510 downwards.
AATATTTTTTATTGGGAGCTATTTCAAATGGCGCGTTTAAGTAACATAAAGCAAATGAGTGTTTCGTTTTAAATTAAACCAAGAAAACAAATCGTTTTTATCCGAGCAATCCTCGGTCGTCCAGGTACTGTAATGTTATGTGTTGTTAAAGTATTTTATCCCTTGGACATCTACAGAGCTATACCCAACCTCAATGAAGATCAAGTCTTGAATAAAATTGAATGCGTGCACTGTCATTCTGGAAGCTTATAATTGCCCCAGCCAACAACAGAATTGCTTAGCAGCAAAATGGGTGCAAATTAGTGATTCGACTCGAATTGAAAATGAATATTCGAATCAGTTTCAATAACCCGGCGAAAATTCGAATAATGATTCGAATAAACCCTTGATTCGAATTAATTGATATATTCGAATCAATACGATTTTTTACGTTGTTTCGAATCAATAAAATCGTTTAAAAGACAAAAATGTACATATATACGTTTTCGAACACTTTATAGACCTAATTGCTGTGCCCCGCGGTTTCACTCGCGTAAATCCCATTCCGATGGAATACCGCAATATAAAGTATCCTATGTGTTAATACTAGTTGTAATCTACCTATGTTCCAAATTTCAGCCACATTACGGCCACATATTCGAATTGTAAAGATGATTCGAATCAACTCGACAATTCGAATCAACATTGAATCTCATTCGAATCAAGTTTTCACCGTCATCATTCGAATCATTCGAAACAAATGTGATTCGAGTCCCATTACTAGTGCAAATTTTCCATCATACTTATAATTTACGCACTAAACAAAATCAGTTACTATTTCGCGATTCTCATCCATCGGTGTAATCTTATAGACATGCGTGCAAGTTCTGTTACATTGTGTTGTGATTATGGTGAGTGATTTCATTCAATTCGTGTTAATTAGGCTATAAAAGACAATGAGCATTTACGAGTATATTTAGACACGAATAAGCAATATGAAACGTAATATGATTACCGTTAAGAACGTTGCACACTAGGACGATAAAACAATGCTTGTTCGTAAGTAGGCTCCCTTAATGAGATTTCGTAAATCATGAAATCATGAGATTAGTGCTCTGAAGTGTATCAACGGATTAGTGATGCTAAACAGATTTGGCCGTTTCGTCAACGAATTTTCTCACAAGTTAATATAATTATTTTTATGTATCGTGTAATGTGATGATTTTTTTTCAACCCTTTTTTATGTCCGACTGCTGGGCACAGGTCTCCTCTAGGGAGTGAGAAGTATGTATGTGTGTTTAGTAGGTGGAAGAACTATTATGGTTCGCCCGGGGAAGTACCACCGTTGCACCCACTTCTGCCGTGAACCAATTTTATTGTGTTTCGGTGGAAAGGTGCAGTTGCCGGCCACACTTACATGAGGCGACCACCAGCCTCCGGAGTAGCAGCGCAACTGCATACGACCTCAGACAAAACTTACCTATGATTGCTTGAGGTTGTGTGTTGATCACCACCACTTAACACCACGTGGCCTGCATGCTCGTCTGCTACTCCATTCAAATAAAAAAAATGTAGGCCAATGTACCCCGCGTTGATCAAGTGCGGATTCCTGGACATCATGCCTTTGAGAAATTATGAGTAACTTTCAGGCCTACACGGCTATTAAAAACATCGTAATTAATTATCACAATGTTTTCCCTCACCGTGGAGCAGCGACACATGTGCATATAAGATTTTTTTGTCAGAGGTGCGCGCCGTGTTTGAACACTCGCCATAAATCGACAGTACAAGTTTTAATTCCAACACTGTAGACCTTTTAGTTGCACTGAGAAAGCGCCAAAGTTCAAAGGCTTTCATTTTATCGTTCTGCCGGACGTCGACCACCTCCATGATTTGTGCGCGGAACCAAATGCTATAAGTATTCAATTATAATATAACTTGTTTTGCGCAGTAGCAAACGTTAAATATCCTAAATTTCTTTTTAATTTTTACGTAAATGTAAATTAACAGACGAGCATACAGGCCACGTGGTAGTGGTTTGACGACTCCTGTAGCACATTGGTTACCATGCTGTGCTGCCGATCGGAGGGACCCGGGTTAGGTTCCCGGCGAAGCAGAAATTTAATAATAATAATAACCCCACAGGGCGGCTTGTGGCGAGCTGTTGGTGAGTAACGACACCACGGACCCGATTGCTCCCGGGGAAGTCCCCCTGTTCCTCGTCTCCGGCAGGCGGAGTGATAACCCAGAAGAACAGGTCCCCACCTCTGGCTTGCCTTAATTGGCCGTCCAGAGTGGAGCTGTTAGAGCTATATGCCCGGGTGGAAGTGTAACTAAGTAGTTGGCGTAATAGCGAGGAAACCCGCTCCGGGTTGGATTTATCCCCCCGCGATGGTGAAATCGGTGCCGCTCCTCTCGACACCCCTAGCTTCTCACGCCAATGTTGCTTCCCAGGCATTTACGCCAGTTTTTGGGGGCCCATTCAGTGAGTGGTCACCACCTGCCTCACTTTAGATTACTTATTTATTAGTCTGAACGGCAGGTGTCTCATAGTTCTCCATAACCCATCTACCAGTCCCTCGTCCGTTCATCCCCATAGACCCAATATTAGTCTCCCCTTTTGTAGCACACACGTCCCACAGTAGGGTAGTTATACCCTGTGTGTGAAAGAAAGAAAGAAAAAATATTTATTTCATATTAGGAATACAAAATATTCGCTTAATGAATGTCATTTTTTCCCGGTCATCGCCTTTAAGTGTCCGTTTGGGCTAGATGTTGAGCTGAGAGAAAAAAGGCGGCGGAAAAAAACTCCCAGCACTCTTTTAAAAAAAAAACAGTACATAATAATATATTTGAGATAACAGAATGGCTATGGGTCACACGTGACAGCTGATCGTGTGAGACACCATCAACCCACTTCCACCTGCTCACAGATGCGAGTAATTACTAAAACTAATACAATCTATGAAGAAATAGCCTTGTGTGAGCGAGATTCATTCCCACGCTCCTTTATCATTAAGATAGTCCTTAGTGTTATAATAAGCCTTACGGCACAGGACTTGTTTGACTGCCTTCTTAAAAGGTTTTAAAGGCAGGGATTGAATCTTTATTGGGATTTTATTATATATCCTGATGGACATCCCAATAAAAGAATTACTTTTTTTATGAAGCCGGCATTTCGGAAATGCCAGCTTGTGGCCGTTCCTAGTTGAAACACAATTAGGACTATGCAAGTCCAATATAGTAGTGAATTTTTCTTTGTTTTTACGTACATATATGATGTTTTCGTAAATATATTGCGAAGCAAATGTTAGAATATCTATCTCTTTAAATTTTTCTCTGAGAAATTCTCTAGCACCTATATTATAAATTGCGCGAATAGCCCTTTTCTGCAAAATAAAGATTGAATCAATATCAGCCGCATTACCCCACAGTAAAATGCCATATGACATTAAACTATGGAAATAACTGAAATAAACTAATCTGGCTGTTGCAATGTCTGTGAGGGAACGAATTTTCTTTATTGCAAAAACTGCAGAACTAAGTCTATTCGCTAACTGAGAGATGTGGGGTCCCCACTGTAATTTGGAGTCTATTGTGATTCCAAGAAATGAAGCTTCTTCAACAATGGCAAGATCCTCACCATTTAATTGAGGATTTACATTTTCTTTCTTTACATTTTGGGGTGAAAATCTTATACAATTAGTTTTTTTATTATTTAATAGTAAATTGTTTACATTAAACCACTGGACAACCTTAGAGAGAGCATTGTTCACGTCGTCAAGATTTGATATTCGTCTATTAATTTTAAATAAAAGAGAAGTATCAGCGCGGTACCTTTAATGCCATAGTGGTTGAGTTTCCTTAGAAGGGTTTCGTGCTGAACGCAGTCAAAAGCTTTAGATAGGTCGCAAAACACACCTAAGGCATCCTGCGATCTCTCCCAAGCTTCTATAATAACTGAAAAAAGCTCAACACCTGCATCGGTTGTAGAACGACCTTTAGTGAAACCAAATTGATTTTTATGTAAATGTTTGTTATTTGTAAAATAGGACAATAACTGGTTGAGAAGAATTTTCTCGAATATTTTACTGCACGTGGGGAGAACAGAAATAGGTCTATAATTCATAGGGTCAGTAGTACTGCCCGATTTGTATAAAGGAATCACTTTACTATGTTTCATTAGGTCAGGAAATTCACCACTTTTTATACAATTATTAAATATTAGGGCTAAGTTTGGTGCAATTAAATCTATTATTGAATTAAGGATCTTTACAGAAATACCCCAAAGATCGGTAGTGTTCTTAACATCTAATGTCCTAAATATTTTTACAATGTGTTTGGCGTCTATGGGTCTAAATTTAAAATAACATTTGCATTCGCTCACATTTTCTTTCAGCAACGATTCAGCAACGTTGGGGGAAGAGTTAAGAGATTTAGTTGTCGAAACTGGAATGTCACTAAAAAATTTCTCAAAATAAAGTAGCCACATTCTCATCTTGTTCAACCAGAGTATTATTATCCGCAATAAGTTTAAAATCAAGGTTGCGGTCCTTACCTCTTCCAGTTTCGGCATTAATGATTTTCCAAGTCGTCTTTATTTTATTGTTACTAAATTTTATCTGATTTCTGATATGTATGGACTTGGCCGCGATACACACTTTCTTAAAAACTTTTGAATAATTTTTAACATGGTCACAAAAGGATTCACTATGATTATAGGACCTCTCATAATAAAGGTCATATAATTTTTGCCTACTTCGGTGTAGTCCCAATGTTGCCCAATCATTGAATGATTTGCATGTTTTCGGAGAGATTGTCTTTGGGGTAAATACAAAATTATATGCTTTATTGATTTGATCAGAAAGTATCTCATACTGTTTATTTACATTACCATGCAACGGAACAGACAATCCATTTACAAGCTTATTTCTAAATCTCTCCATTCGTTTATTACTCACCGGAACGACCACTTTACTCTTATCAACCCGTTTATCAATATCATATTTAAAACATGCGAGTTGACCACAGTGATCCGAACTTAGATTATTAATTATCATTGAATGAACTGGTGTGCCATCTGTAAAGATATTGTCAATGCAAGTCGCTGTGGAATCAGTGATTCTAGTGGGTTCCGAAAACAGGTTACTAAGATTACAACATTTCATACTCGATAAAAACTTTTTACTGACTGAAGATTCCTCCGAGATATTAATATTAAAGTCACCACAAATAATAATGTCCTTCTTCTTCTTGCTACATAATTTAAGAAATAATTCATCAAGAACTGACTCGAATTTATCAAACAATGCATTTGGAGGTTTATAAATACAAACAATTAAACAATAAGGTAGCTCCACACAGGCTATTTCCACAGTCCGTTCAATTGAAAGGCTCACTATATCTTTACGGTCCTTAAATTTTAGGCCTTTTTTTAAAATAATTAACGAGCCACCACGAATAGCTGTCGTTCTACTGAAGGAACTGGCGACTTGGTGCTTATCAAAGTTAAACACAATTTGGCAATCTTTCAGCCAATGTTCAGTAATGCAAATGACGTCTATATTGTAGTGCTTCAAAAACAAGTCTAATTCTAGCTCTTTATTTAATAGGCCTTGCATATTTTGATGCACCAAGTTTAAACATTTATTGTTCCTTAAAAAACTACTCGACAACTGGCTCTCAATAATCATGTTCATATTTTTATTGCTAGAGACGTGAGCCTCTGTTGTCTGATAACTTAATTTAAAGTGTTTGGGGCAACATCCAAACAAGTCGATGTAGTACTACAACAAAATGGTGCCATGGACACACACAAAGACAGAAACACAAACACCCAGACCGAGAACAGAAATTTAAACTCATCATCCAAATTTCTGCTTCGCCGGGAATTGAACCCGGGACCCCTCGATTGGCAGTCCGGCATAGTAACCAAAATTTCAGTTCTCCGTCTGGGTGTATGTGTTTCAGTCTCCATGGCACCCACGAGTGTGAAACGTTATTTATTTATTTATGTGGTCGCTGCAGCCCATGAATATACACACAAACTCAATCGTTGCCTGGGGTCATATGCAGGTACGCTGCTCCTTAAGTCATCGTGTTAGTCTGCCTGACTACCGCACCTTGTACCGAAACACAATGGAATTGCCTCCCGGCAGAAATGGGTACAGTCGCAGGGCGTCCCCAGTCGAAAGTTCTACCACCTGTAACATAAAAACCGAAATAAGTATAAAGTAATTTTATAACTTAAATTGAAGCGCGCATGGCCTGGCGGCTAGCGTAGAACGCAAGCGATCTATGCAGCTGAGCCAAACGGGCGCGGTCGGGTGTGAGATGGGTGACCGCTAGTGGCAAAAATTTCATGCGCGTTTCCGTGCTTCGGAGAGCACGTTAAGCCGTCGGTCCCGGTTGTTGTCGATAGATAACAGTCGTCAAACCTTGTCGGAGGCCCTATGGGCGGTTTGAAAACATCCGACAGCGGGTTGGCCACTAACCCGCATCTCCACCAACCCGCATTGGAGCAGCGTGGTGGAGTAAGCTCCAGGCCTCCCCAATAAGGGGGAGAGACCCGTGCCCAGCAGTGGGACGCAAAAAGGGTTGCAGCCAATTTTATAACTCAACATTTAAAAGCAGACTTCAAGTAAGGTATTTAATGTCAAGGTTATCCAAACATGAGATGATGTTTAAGTATAGGTACTTAACATTAAACGTAATATGTAACAAGAAAGGCAATGAATTTTAATTAACTCCATTAAAATGTATTTTATTAAAAGACAATACTTTATGGAGTTACGTTTGGAAGATTAACTATTTGGTTATATAACACTGCATAACCAACATCGCGATGCTTCTTTGTGATGTGTTTAATTAGATGAAAGTAAGCAGCTTCCATTCGGCTATAATAACTCATCCTCATATCTTATGTTAAAAGGTTGAATTAAGCAAATAGCTGATAGTGATCTTAACTGATGGTAATGATAAGCATTAGGGACTTCAACTGTAACTAACTGGTTATTAATTCTTGTTAATTTGTGGTGTTTAGGGATTGCAAGTGCTGGATCCAGCATACAGCAATCCAGCTGGATCCAGCGCCTTTTTGAACATGCTGGATCCAGCATACATGCAAATGCAAGATCCAGCAATTTTTTATTGTTAGAAATTTTAAAAAAATATTTGTAAAAATATTTTCAATGATAATCAATTTAAATATAAACTGAAAAATACGACTCTTGCTGACATCTATGTTGCTTGCTGACATATATATTGGAAAGTATTAATAATTTTGTGGCGTAAACGCCGTGGAACGGGGGAGACCACGAGGCTCATTGTGGATTTCCTCAAGCGTCATCAGGACCTTGTTCATTTTATAGATTGGGTGGTAGGAAGATTAAAAGATACCTGGACGACCGAGCGTTGCTCGAATGAAACAATTTATTTTCTTGGTTTAGTTTCAAACGAAACACTCATTTGCTTAGTATTACTTAAAACGCCATCTGAAATATGTAGCTCCTAATAAATAAAAAAAATCATAAAAATAAAAAATAGACTAGAATTGAGGTTTGAACCCGGGTCTTTAGTTCCGCAGTCAGCTCACGCAACCATTCGGCCAAGAAATCTTTAATTCAATGAACGAAATTTTCATAGTAATAATTTATGAGTATTAAATGACCCTAAAACCGACCAGTATAGAGGCCGAAAGGGCATTCTCAGCAGCCGGCTACATATGAAGTTCTGTGCAAAGCAGGTTGGGAGATAAAACTATAGATAAAACTTTCAGAGAATGAAAAATAAGAAATAGTCAGTCTCTTATCGTCAGATTTTAAACTGCCTAATTATTTACGATTAATGAGTGGAGAGAAGATTATTTCGGAGCTTTTTTTGATACAAAAAATTGATTGAAGATTAAAGTAGTATTATTATTACGGTCCTTTTTTATAGTTAATTTTAAGAGAATTTGTAACTGTTTGCTGCTGATTAGCCATCCTATCATTAAACATAAACGTAATAAGATTTTGCTTACTTAGAAACATTATCTAAAATGATATGATGTTTGTTATTTAATTTTAAGTTGATTCTTTTGATCTCAAATGATTAAGAAACCAAAGCAAATTGATATAAGATATCACAAAATGAGTGAAAGATTTCATAGATTATCGTAAGAAGTACAAACTATTTAAAAAAGTCTTAAAAATGTAGTCTTTTATCTTCGTTCCACATTTTGCTGGATCCGCGCTGGACCCAGCTGGATTCAGGTCAATCCAGCAAGAATCCAGCTGGATTGAAAACGCCGCTGGATTGCAATCCCTAGTGGTGTTGCGCTGACGTACCTACAATGCATTTTGGAGAGAATCTTTTTTTACCAGATTACGGCTACTTACCTACTGAGTATTTATGAGAGCATGGCGTATGCTAATAAAAACGTCAAATATTTCAACACAACCTCTGAAGGCAATATTTATTTCTAAAGTGTAATTTTTCAGTTGTAAAGAGTTATATTATTTATACTTACAAACAGTTTTACAGACCATTTGTATATACGGCAATCGAAAGTTATGGAAAAGGGCTAATTACTACAGTGTTGCACCAATTGAATTCTAATGAATAATTGCTATAACTATATGCCTACAAATATTTTCGTCAATTTTAGTTTTTGAAAATACTTAAATTTAATAATTTAAGTATTTTAAAAAACTGACCGTTACAATTTAAACAGAGCGGTTTTAACGAATAAGTTGCTAACTTAGGTTACTTACTAAATTAGACATCAATAATGCCTGAAACTATATACAAAATTAAATATTATCATAAAGTTTAGTTTTTGAACATACTTAAATTCTGTAATTTACACTTATCAACATTAATCATAGTGGTTTCAACGAATACGTAACCTACTTAAGATAACGACTAAGGTGAGCCTCCTACCGTAAAATCTGTGTACTTCGCACGCACTCTCTATATATCGCAAAATAGCTATCCTCTTCTAAGTTAAGTACATCTCATTAATGTTAAATTACTGCAATGATGATATTATTATGACTTAACATCAAACCGTCAACATACACAGAGAACAACAGAGACAGATTAAGAGTTATATATTATATAGTTATATATTTATATATATTTTTATATTTATATAATACTACTGTGCCCCGCGGTTTCACCCGCGTTAGAGAGGATCATTAGCATAAAGTGAAGTCCCTTCTTAAGTGCCGCTGGACCACCTTTTTTGTAGGACTATTTAAGATAAACATTTCCATCATACATACATTACATATGTGTAACTCTAGCGGTTTTGGTAGCGCACGCCAGAATAGCTCGACGCAGATGGATGGTTTCCTACTTACTTGACACTTATCGTCGTATTTTGGATAATTCACACAATATCTTTATAAATTGTAGCCTATGTGTTATTCTGATGTATGTATAAGCTGAATTATTGTAAGATTTCATAAAAATCCATTCAGTGGTTTTTACGTGAAAGAGTAACAAACATCCATACTTACAAACTTTCGCGTTTATAATATTGGTAGGATTCTCAAAATGATTCGCTAAAATAAATTAAAATAGTTTGCAATTACATATTTTAAAAAAATCCAAATGATTCGAGAAGTTTCTGGAACTTTCTCGAACATTCTCAATAAAATTAAAATAGTTTGCTAGATCATCCCAGAAATTTTGAGACCCACCCAGAAGTACCTATTGGTTAGAAAAGGACAGATTTTTTTTTTCAGATTTTCACCCACCACCACCACCACCAGAACCACCCACTTCTACCCACCGCGACCAAACTCTCTTACTATCATCTACGTACTAAGAGGTATTTACCACCCCAACGGGAAGTTGATTGGAGTTAATTGTAATAGAGAAAACCGTGTCTTTACGTACAAAACCCCTTTACTTTATATATATATATTTTCCACCCACTTTCACCCACCGCGATCAAACTCCCTTACTATCATTTACGTACTAAGGGGTATTTAGGTATTGGGGTGGCAACGGGAAGTTTATTGGAGTTAATGATAATAGAGAAATACGTGTCTTTACGTACAAAGAAAACCCTTTACTTTTTATATATATATTTATTTATTTATTTATTTATTTATTTATTTATTTCTAAAAACACATACATGTAATATACAGGCTTATCCTAAAAGATTACATGTAAAATGTTAAAAAGTGCCGACATACGTTTACAAATTTGCTTAGATTATCAAAAAAGATGTCAGTGTCAGGTCTCTGAGCAAGCAACCTATTAATCAGTACGGGAGCAGCACAGTGGGGTGCAGCAGCAGTACGACGCGTGTGAACTAAGTGCTCTACAAAGAGTCGAGCTTGCCTTCTCCCGCCATAGTCACCGCGCATGTGATGCGTGGGTACTTGCAGACTACAGTTAGTAAGAGCTAAGGGGTTGTCAATTTTATTATTGAGTAATTGATAATAGTGCAGCAAAAGAAACAACTTCCTCCTCAACTCCAAGGTATCAAGTCCCACCATACCATTAACGTAAAGTGATGGATACAGAAATGGGTAATACCCGTATCTTCGCTTATACATAAAGCGACAAAATTTTCTTTGCACTCGTTCCATCATGATAGAATATTTCTTTTCACGTGGATCGAAAACGACTGCGTTATATTCTAATCTACTTCGCACAAAAGATTTATATAAAACAAGGGCAACACTGGCATTAGTAAAATTGGCTGCAGTCCTAATAACAAAACCTAAAGTTTTATGGGATTTAAGGCACAGTTCCTCAATATGTTTCCTAAAATTGAGTTGCGAATCAAATGTCAGGCCAAGATCGCTGATTGTATCAACCCTCACCAACGGGCTACCTTCAAGGATATAATCGTAAGTGAAAGGTTGACGTGATCTAGAGAAGGTAATTAACTTACATTTTCCACAGTTCAATGAAAGTCTGTTATCATTGCTCCATTGTAGGATGCTGTTTATATCACTTTGTAGACCTTCACAGTCCGTGACATCTTTTATCGCATGGTATATTTTTAAATCGTCTGCAAACATCAAACATTTGGAGAATTTCAGAACATCTGGCAAATCGTTTACCATAATCAAAAACAAGGTTGGTCCTAAGGTGCTACCTTGGCTGACACCTGACCTTGTGTAATACAAATGTGATTTGTATGATGAGAGATGGACGTATTGATTACGGTCTTTTAAATATGAAGCAAAAAAACCTAGAAGTTTGGGAGCAAATCCAAACTTTTTGAGCTTATTTAGAAGTAAATCATTATCTACCTGGTCAAAAGCCTTTCGGAAGTCAAAAAAAGCTGCGTCAATTTGAGTACCACTATCCATTATAGTGGACAAATCGCTAACAAAATTTATGTGGTTCGTCACTGTTGATCGATTCTGTCTAAACCCATGTTGGCTATCGTGTAAGTATGGACGTATTTGCTGCTTCAGACGATAGTTTATTATATATTCAAATAATTTGCCAAAAGCAGATAAAACCGCAATTGGTCTGTAGTTAGAAATATCGGTTTTATCGCCATTTTTATAAATAGGAGTTACTTTAGAAGTCTTCCATTTAACGGGATATGAACAAGTAGATAGTGACAAATTAAATATGTGCAAAAGAGGGTGTTGAAATATGCGAATTGAATCTTTTACAATAAAAGGGGGAATGCTGTCCGGCCCCGCAGAAGAATAATCTTTTAAGCGCTTCGCAGCTCTAATTATCTCATCAGTGGTCACCGACTGTAATGCGATATGAGGGGTGTTCGAGTAATTGGGATCTGTACACATTTTCTTACAAGTCGGGTCGAGACTAGGTGTTTCACTGTGAAAAACAGAGCTGAAATAGTTAGCAAAGGCGTTAGATGCATCCTGTCCACTTACCTGCGTACCATTAACATTAAAAATATCTGGGTTTTTTTCTTTTTGACGTAAACTTTTAACATAACTCCAGAATAACCTAGGATTGTTGCTTATACTATATTCGATACTTTTATTATAATTCGAGTATGCCTGGTCGACCATTAATTTAACTTTGGAACGGTAATATTTAAATAATTCCAAGTTAAAGGATTTGCCATCTTTCTTATATCTTTGATGATTATATATATATATATGTATTAAGATTTGAGAGTTACTGGTACTTGAGACAAGACAGCCATTAAAATTATGTAGTCTTAGAGCCTCTTTCACCACCTTCAAGTAAAGTGACAAGTACGCTAATTGTCGGTTAAAGTCACCCGTAACTTCAATTTCCAATTTCACGATGTTCGAGTAGCACTAATCATTATGACAAACTGAGCCAATTAACTTTACCTGAGACCCAACTAATCAACACTTTACTTAGAGATGGTGAACGACGCCCTAAAACTTCAGCATTGCTTGATTTTTGATTTAGATGAACTAATCTTTGTCACAACCGTTGCTTTTTGAAATATTACATTATATGTACATATATCTACTTAACAACAGTGCATTTCCCACGAGTTTCCCCACTATAGAAAACAATATCCTTATTGGTACAATCAGTGCATCGAGTCACGTACCGGCATTTTGCGAGTCACGTCATCCTTTTACTAAGTATGTATTACATTACATGTGCCTTTTTAGCCATAATAATAAATTGAACAACAAACTTCAAAGCTGCCGACGGGATATGACTTATATTAGTCTTGGTTCTTATAAACTTGAATCATTATTATTATAATCATCTCTGTTGACAGTTTGTCTAACTTTAACTAATGATAGTCTATCTACTTATACTATAAGTCTACGTTTAACGAGATTAGGATTGTGAAGGTGTTGTGTCATTGCTGCATTGCCAATGCTGTCTTTTACAATATTCAATGGATATACTTACTTTAATAAGTAAATCCGTTAAACATAAAATGTCATTAATTATCCATACGAACTTCACTACGTTAAAGCTATTAACTCCTTTAAAATTTTTTGGTTAAATTTTTTCTGTAGCTTCTTTTATGTATAAGTAACTTCTAATAAATTCGATTTGGCCGTAACCAAAATCTGGTATCGATTTTAAACCAGTAAAATAACCCTATTAATTTTAGTTTACACAATGTCATTTGTTCCTCCGTAGTTTTCACTGCATTTACATCATGAGTTTTGCAAGAGTGTGTGGTGTCTATGGTGTTAATTATGATTTATGTAAATTGTACAATGGGGGCATGGCACTACGGCACGGTGGACGAGAGAAATCCACGCTCAGTGTAACTAACGGAATCTCTAGGGTTGCCAACTAAGGCAACTAAACTAAAAGCTCGATTGTTATCAGTTATCTAATCCTCAGCACCTTATCTTCATATTGTTATCTAGTTACTCTTTATTGTTTATCTTAATCTAACCAAAAATTAAAGTTACTTGCATAGCGAATTGAGACTTTTTTCTCAGAACCATCTGGTATATAGAAAATGTTTAGTTTTGTAGGTGGTAGAATGGTTCGCCCGGGGAAGTACCACCGCTGCACCCACTTCTGCCGTGAACCAATTCTGTTGTGTTTCATTGGAAAGGTGCAGTTGCCGGCCACACTTACATGAGGCGACCACCAGCCTCCGGAGTAGCGACGCAACTGCATACGACCTCAGAAAAGACTTGCCTATGCTTGCTTGAGGTTTTATGTAGATGTCCATGGGCTGCAGCAACCACTTAATGGCCTGCATGCTCGTCTGGCTACTCCATTCAAATAAAAAAAGGCACGCACAAACTATGTCATTTTTATAACATACTCATGACGCCATAAGACGAATTATACGTAGATTCGATGTCTCGGTTATGTTGGCAGTGTTGCCGTTGCCGGTGCCGGCGACCACACTTTTCATGGGCACTGGCATGATATATAGCAAACACTATGGGGATAGCTGCAATTACACTACGATTGCATATTGCATATTGAATATTGAAGCGCGCATGACCCAGCGGTTAGCGAAGAACGCAAGCGATCTATACAACTAAGCCAAACGGGCGCGTTTAGGTTTGAGATGGGTGACCGCTAGTGCCAAAAAATTTCATGCGCGTTTCCGCCCTCCGAAGGGCACGTTAAGCCGTCGGTCCCGGTTGTTGTCGATAGATAACAGTCGTTAAACCTTGCCGGAGGCCTTATGGGCGGTTTGAAAACATCCGACAGCGGTTTGGCCACTAACCCGCCTCTCTACCAACCCGCATTGGAGAAATGTGGTGGAGTAAGCTCCAGGCCTCCTCAATAATGGGAAGAAAGCCGTGCCCAGCAGTGGGATGTAAAAAAGGGCCTCAGCCACATATTTCGATTGCATATTACGTTACTTATTACTTCAAGAATGTATGAAATAAGTACATATCAAGAATGTTTAAGACATTCTTCAATTTTGTACAATTCTTTATTTTGCTAACCCTAAATCCCTAAATGTATTTCAATTGTTGACTTTGTTAACATAAATCATTACCATGTTGGCATCAAAATATCGACTAAGCAATAATTCGTCTGAGATGTTGTTTTAGATACTGGTTGTTACATTTCGTCAAGAACATTGTTGTTTGCGTGACGATTCTCAACTCAATTATTATGTCACTGGCACAAATTCGTATTCTAACGTACAGTGGTAGAGATGACACAAAAATGTTGTGATTCATTCAGCATAAATTATTTTTGTATGTTATGCTCCAGTAGAGGTTTCTTTTACACCTCATAGGAAGCCAATTTCTCATATTTTACGTAAGAAACCTATAAATGTTGTTCACGAAAGGTCAAGTGTCATTTCCTGCGTAGAAGTCATCAGTTTCACCGACTGCTAAGTGTGTCAAGCCTTAAACTAACCATAAATTATTAGCGCTCTTTTCACGCAAAATAAAAAGTGTTCGTTGCTTTAGTGTATTAGGTTTCAGAAGCATTTATTAATGACAGCCTGCGTGGCGTAGTGGGCGATGAGCCGACTGCGAAGCGTGAGGTCGTGGGTTCGATTCCCACCCAGAACAAATATTTGTGTGATGAACATGACTATTTGTTCTGAGTCTGGGTGTTAATTTATCTATTTAAGTATGTATTTAGAATTATGTAAGTATGTTTATCAGCTTTCTGATTACCATAGTACAAGCTCTGCTTAGTTTGGAATCAGATGGTGTTGTGTGAATCCGGTCTTGGACTACCAAGCCAATTGAGATACTTTTAATGAGCTGTCAAAACGTGACATCGTGACGTGAGAAGATGATAAGTGACGTCACTTATCATATATAGTCAATTGACTTCATTTTTATTGATTTCAGCGGTAATAAAAATCATGTATAAAAAAGAACAAACAATTATATTGCTTTCCAACCGTGATTTAGGTAACTACCTTTTAAAGGTAAGGATTTTGAATTTTTTTGTGCATAGTGTCCAAGACCCTATTGTCCAAAGATATTTACTTATTTATTATTTATTAATATTTGTCTCTTAGAGCTTGAATATTTAGAGCTCTTCTTAATTTTTCTTTGTAGGTATTATTAATGTCAAATAAAATTATAAAGCACATTATAGATGTACTCGTAACAACTTACTAAGATCAAATTATATACACAGCTAGATAGATGATAATAGTCAAATTAGTCAATATCAAAATAAATGATTGAGATACTCGCACGGTCGTGACGGTGTCTCTTGAGAGTTTCTTTAGAGATCATATCAAATTACAAGAGTAATAGCCATTGAAGTCCAATAATGCATTGAACCACATAGGGTCGTTACACACTGCAGTGCCGCGGGCGACGTCCGTGATGCTTCGCCATAGAAAGCCGTAATCCCGACCACCTACATCTACACACCAGTACTTTATTTTATTGCCCACAAGCCCGCAACACCTCGCTATTGTGGAAAACGTTTTCCCATTTCTCTCCGACATAATGCACAAAGCGCACCACATTACCTATTGTCAAGAACATGACTCATTTTGTAATAGGCTGGAATCGTGGCGCACATTTTGAAAGATATTTTGTGCGTGTCACTCACGTCAAATCTAATTTCCCTATAAAAACGACATGAAATTTTATGATTATTGCCAAGTTTACGTTAAATGTATTTATAAAAGCATAAACCACGCAATGGTAGCTTATCGCTCGTAACCAATGAAGATATTATTAAGCATAATGGTACTATGTACACCATAACATTTTGCGCTCTGACGCGTTTTATATCTTATACTAACACTGCTGTTTTAAATATATGTTTGAATGACACGGATTTTTTTAAGATCCGTGTCTAAAACTTATTACGTTTATGAATATTACGTCTACGAATTAAAGTTTTTACTGTTTTCCAGATTACAAACATCAAACAATATTTCAAAAATGTTTCTACTATAACGTTATCTTATCAAAACTGTGTGAAAGGGTTACATTATTTGAAAACATTTAGTGCAAAACGTTTAGCAACGAAATCTTTAAATCACATAAGCGCGCTACAATAATGCGCACTTAATAAAGGTCAAAGGCAATTTATCATTTATGACGTAAAATTATAGAAAATTTTCAGAGCGGTGTCAGTGGCGTAGCTAGGGGGACAAGGGCCCTGGTGCATAGGGAGAGAATCGGGCCCTCCTCCCATCTTTTCGCGTAGTACTACTATCAAAACACTAGTTTGAACTTATATTGGCCTTAAAAATTATTGATAGGAATAAGAATAGGAAACAGTGAAATGAATTATCCCTAGTAGGCTATCCATACGTCGTCTCTATTAAAATCTCCATGTGTTTAATAGAAGAAAAAGGGAATAAATAAACAACGACGCACATGACAATATAGAATATTTATTATACTTTTTTTTTGCGAAAACGAGTTCTACGGTAGATATAGGCTACGGTAGAATTGAAATTTTTTTTTCATTTTATTTTCTTTTATTTTTCAAAGCTGAGGCTAGAGGGCCCCCTGAGCTCCGGGGCCCTGGTGCACTGCACCACCTGGCCCTATGATAGCTACGCCACTGAGCGGTGTTCTTGTGCAATGAGGATCGGGTTGGTGTAATCGAGCCTTATTTCGGTTATAATGGTATGTGCACGGTGTCAGGTGGAGCTTGAGGCGGTCGCCGCTCTTATAATTACCGCGGGGCTATGCCCGCTATCTGCTTGCACAATACCAAGGCGCCGGGTAATCGGTATACTTTACATCGCCGGTCGTTCATCGTGCGTTGGAGTGCGTGTAAGTAATGCATCCATCGTCCATCTAATTAGGCAAATATGTATTGTTTTTTTTTTTTCAACCTGTTCTCAGAGATAGGAATCGGTCTCCCCACAGAATTGATGATGTTTTAGGTCGTAGTTAAACTCTCTAGACTAGACAGAGACGCAATTTGGACTTGATTTTTTAAAAATAACGATCAGACTTGCATTGTAAAGAAAAGCATGAAACATCGTAAGATATAACGTTTCACACTAACCACAGTAGGTCTACCCTACTGGGCGTCGTGGGTACCATGGACACACACATAGACAGAAACACAAACACCCCGACCGAGAACAGAGTCATTCAAAATTCTGCTTCGCCAGGAATCGAACCCGGGGCCCTCCGATCGGCAGACTATGGTAAGTAACCATTACGCCATAACGCCACACGAGTCGCCAAATATTAATACATTATGTTACAATATTATTATTTTCCTTTTCGTTGTAGAGCATGTGTATGAATCTTAGTTGCCGGACTAGGTACCTATGTATTGATCTTCCTTTGTGAAAAGGCATAATTCTGATACTATTTCAATCGCTCTGAAAGCATTGACTTGTAAGAAATCTTAAACTTTTCCGTATTCAGAGGTCACAATTACCTACTTCTTAATTTACTTTTTTTACTTACACTTGACATAATTATTATCTAGAAGTATATTAAATTAAGCGTTAGTCTAATATCTTTTCAGCTAATTAACAAAGCCTATCAGCTGTCTAAAGCACACAGACCCACAAAGCCTGCGTGAGTAATGATCGGTGTCAATTTGTGCCATTACGTCACGAAAGAGTTCGCGGCACTCAAAAGCTCAAACAAATATATCGGGCATTCAAAGATTTGAATATTTCAATGTTTAATTTTATAAACTAGATTTGCCCTGTGGTTTTACTTGCCTTAAAAAGACTTACTACTGATTTAGGCGGTAGAACTAGCATTGTTAATCCGAGAAAGTACCATCGCTACGTCTAATTCTGTTATGAAGCTATTCTATAACTATGTTTCGGTGAAAAAGCCCAGTTATCATTCACACTGAAGGAAGGGGATGACCACCTCAAGTATGAGGTGAGGATCCCCTTTTGGAGAAGGTACTATTATAACTGTATACAACCACAGATAAGTCTAGAGCCTTGTCTGAACTTGAGCGTAGATTAGAGAGTGTAGTTTATTTATTTCTTATTAGCCTGATTTGAAATTTGAAAGAAAGGCTTAGTGTTTAGTGGCGTATTCTACCAGTAAACCTTCGGGAAGAGCAGAATGATGTTAAAGTGCCAATAAGAATACAGAAAACAATTGTAAAAGAAGCAGATAGATCGGAGATATGCTGGAAAAAAGTTGCAACAAAATTTCTTCAATAGGAGATTACACAAAACAAACAAGCTGACAACGGACTTTGTTTTTTAAATTGCCATACAAATTCCTTAAAATATGTATTAAGGTGATTTATATATTTTTTGGCATGGGTAAATCCTAATATGTAATTGATGATACGTGAGAAACGAATACGAAGACGAAATACCTACTCACATGGTATGCAACGAGTAATCTCAAAGCGCTATTGAAAGAGAAATTCCTGCTTTGTTGACAACCTAGGTTATGTAATTGTGTACCATTGTGCTCGTATAAATGGCAGTGTTGATGTCACATACGGTTTGGCAAACAGGTACGCCTACATTTCGTCCTATCTAATATGTGGCTCGCATGGTCGCATCATGTGGTTGACATGTTGTAGTAGATTTCTCCTAGGCACATGTTTATGGACTAATAAGAAGGCATATTAAAAAGAGAAGAAAAGACTTCGATCCATCACAACTTACTCAGCTCATTTGTAAAAGATTCCTTAAAGCCATTCTCATGTTAAATGTTATGAATTGTAAGAAGATTAATTGTAGACCTACATTATCTAAACAGCCTTTGTCACCCAGCTTTTGTCAATTTAGATGCCATGTTCACCAAACCCGCGCTTGGCCAGCGTGCCCTATGCCCTAAATGTGCCCAGCACATTAAAAATCTAATACCCTTAACGAGCAATCCTTGTAAATACCTATACACATATATATTTGAATATCAGAAACGGTTCCAACGATTTTCATGAAATTTAGTGCCCAGGGTTTCGGGGGTGATAGATTGATCCAGCTAGGTTTAATTTTTAGAATTTGTCGTTTAATTCGAATTTTAAGATAGAGCTACGGTATCCCCTGCCTGATCGTAAGAGGCGACTAAAAGGGGGCTTCCGGGGCTGCGGGCGGTGAGAGTGGGAGCTCGACCCGTCCAGCCAGCAGCCCCGGGAAGGACGGCGGTGTGTGTGGCCGCATGCCGCCGTAAGCATCGGAAGGTGCAGGAGATCACATCTGCTCTCCCAAAGATGGGCCCTTTCCAGGGCGTCGCGTATGGAGGACACCGGTGCGTTCCATGGGAGATCCCGGAGTCCTCCCCAAACGCAGAGGAGGCCACCGAGGGGGTTTTAGTGAGGTTCAAATCCCACATAACCCGGTGTCCTCTCCCAAGGTGCTGGGTACCTTTTGAAGGTTTCCCCCCCGATACCAAAAAAAAAAAAGGTTTAATTTTTAGAATTTGTCGTTTAATTCGAATTTTAGCAATAATCAACTTAAATATAAATTGAGAAATATTACTCTTACTGGCACTTATTGGAGAATATTAATAATATTGTTGCGTAGAACGCCGTCAAACGTCATCCGCCAATCCGCCGTTCAAACAAATGACAATGCCGATTTGAAAGAGCTCTATAAAAATTTCGACAATGAAATTATAGTTTCCTTGGACGAATGGTGACGTAGGCTGACTGCGGAGCTAGATCCCGGGTTCAAACCTCCAGCAATCAATGATGCGTTTTTTTGTGTATTTTTTTATTGGAAGCTATTTCTAATGGTGTCGTTAAGAAACATTAAGCCAATGAGCATTTTGCTTAAAATTAAACCAAGAGAATCAATTGTTTTTAGCCGGGCAACGCTCGGTCGTTCAGGTGCAAGATAATATACTATCCTAATTGTAGAAAGGATAACGAGGTGAAACCCAACTTACGCCGTCCATTTAACTTTTGCTTTACGTAATATTTAGATATTGCTAGCTATAATTTATTACTTTCATTCCATATAAAATTAAGCGCACAAAATCTAAAATGGTAATGATTGAAATTAATCCGAAATAACCAGGTACGAAAGTTATTTGTAACTCATGTACAAAGGATGCCGTATGTAGACAAGAAAATAAATCAGCGATGTAATTTACGACAGACACATTACGTACCTACCCGGTTGTTTGAACAAAATCGTATTCTCACATGACGCGAGACACACATAAAAAATTAATGAAGAGTCAACTAACTGGGTATGTAGTTCTTTCGCAGTAGGTAGGTGGTATATAATGTATAATATATTTAATGCAGTCATGGGAACTAAATCTTTTAAGTGAAATATACATAATTATGTAACAAATGGACATTCGTATGTATACTATGAAGTTATACGAACTCAAAATATATTTAAGCCTTCAGTTTTGTGACTGCCTTGGTCAGGCGGGGTCCCAGGGGGGGAGAGGTCACAGGGGACATGACCCCCACCCCAAATGCATCAGTCATGCGAAGATATAAGGCGAAACAAGGCAATTTGGAACACCTCTTCCCCCAAATTTCTTAGTGACCCCCTCCCCCCCAAATTACTTGGAAACCCTCCCCCCCCAAAATTGGAGGCTGCGACCGCGCCTGGCCTTGGTTACTTTTGTCACTTCTCAGGTTAATATTTTTCTGGTAAATAATGAAGCACCTTACTAAAATTTAAAAAAAAAACCGTTAGCACATTCACTGCAATCTTTTTTACGCCCAACTACTGGGCACAGGCACTGATCACGGCATCATTATTGGAGAGGCTTGAAGCTTACTCCATCGCGCTGCTCCAATGCGTGTTGGTGGAGATACGGATTAGTGGCCATCCCGCTGTCGGATGTTTTCAAAGCACTCATACAAGCTCCGACAAGGTTAAACGATTGTCATTGCAACTAGCGGTCACCTATCTCACACTCGACCTTGCCCGTTTGACTTAGCTTCGTAGATCGCTTACGTCTTACGAAGGCTGCATTGCATGTTAAAATTCTGGTTCCTCTTTAATGTTAACATTATTACAAGTTGCCAGTTAGTTACTAAAATTATATGTTTATCCGACAGTAGTTGATCTATAGACAATTTAAACTGTCAAATCAGAATGGAAGTTCCCCGTGAGAGTTTCAAAAGTGCATTCGTTATAATAGTATCTGAGAGGCGATCGCCGATGCACTTTGCGGGTCAGGCTCACGATTTCATGCCACCCAGCGCCAGTTTTCTCTGACTCCGTGCGTTGTTCGGCCTGTCGTCGTTAAAGTTTTTTATGGTTCCCAAAGGGAAACTAAATATACCTTGACTTGCGAATATTCTCTGAAAATCTAATATTTTATTCTTACTATTACTGTTTTTTTTTTAATTTCTGCCTATTACCTATTCACAAGCAGAGGGCCCACTCTGTAAGCATCCGTCCGTAAGTTCCAAAATTTTCGGAATCATTTTTAGCATACTCAGATCGCTTCTTTTTCATGAATTAATAAGATAAGCGTTGTCATTGATGACATTAAGCTATTGAATGAATAATATTGCTTGAATTTCTTCAATCTAATCCAAAAATAAGGCCCGAAAATTTACTTAGTTTCGGATACGGGCGTACAGAGTGGGCCCTCAGGTCGCGGTAGCTTCATAAAATAATAGAACATCGATTGCGGTAGTACCTTCTATATACGAGTAATACCTACCTACCTACTACAATCAACCTCTGTAGTTTTCAGTTACACTTTTTAGTCAAACTGTACAAAAGTTAAACTTGGAAAAGAAACTTTAAAGTAAGTAGGTAACTATTAAACTTAATCTTACCAATTACATGCTATGACATTTTCACTTTTACGTGACAGGGCGGGCGTAAAAGTTACATAATTTTAAGTTCACAAAGAGATTTATCAATAGCAGATACTCTCGTAAGCAAAAAATGTTTTTCATATGTGCATACTATAATCGATTATTGTGAAACACCTATAGGAATTATTTATGACATGACTATCGATTGCTAAAAACCATTTTTACATTACTTTGAGAAATCTTGAAGGTTATACACAAATTAATTACTGTCACATTATCTAAAAAAATGCAGGTTTCTCAATATTCATATTCATAATACATGTTTTCGTCACATAATCACCTTTGTGTGAAATTTACAATTTTCGCAAGAGTGTAGCATGCATTTCGTAGAGGTAGCACTAAAATGTGATTTATAAAATATTAAAGTCGTTATACACAAAATTGTATAGTTATTCTAAACGTTCAACGTTATGTTATGTTCAACAAGTAACAAGTAAACAAACAATATAGAAGCTTTCATTATTGATTATTGATTCAACTCTAATACCGTTTAAATCTTAGGTAGATAAAGTACCTACTTCAGAAGTACTTTTCTTTAGATAGTAACTACTTAGTTACTGAGTTAAATTAGACGGGGTACACTATCATTTATTTAAATTAAATCTGTGATAATGATTATTCAGAATAATATTAGCTAATTCATCGACGGCACCTATGTATATTAGACGCAAAATCGTATCAATTTCTTTAAAATAATTAATGAGAACCTTTATGAACCTGAATCATACAGTAGTTAGGTAATCGACTTTAAAGTATTTCGGGATATTTTCAAATACGCCGGTATTTCTTGTTGTTATATCACCCACGTGTGGGTGCGTTTCGGACGGAACTATTGATTTTGACATTTGGCCAATGGTGGCGTCTCCGTGACTTACTGTTGGGAGAAAGCGTCGAGTTAAAGCCAAACGGACTTTTGTAATCACTTAAACATTCATTAATACATTGGTAATTTCTTTGATGTACCTACTTATCACCTCAAATAAAATACTTGTATTAATTTATTAATATGGTACTTTTAGAAATAAAAACGAGAAGCGGAATATTTAAAACACAATTTAATTCACAAAGCATTTTTACAATCCAAAATTAACGATTTAAGGTTTCTAATTAACATTTCCTTATACAACTACAATTAAATAATTAGTAAGCACAAATACAGAATTTCAGTACGCAATCGGGCAGATTTACTGCAATGCCCCTACAAGTATCACAGTAATAATGATCGCTCCTATAATCGCTCCTTAGAGGAGGGCTTGCTTATAAAGGCGTTTTTCCCTATATAGCCACATTTTTTTTATTCAACTTCCGACGTTGATTCCTAATTATACCGTATCTCCACCAACCCCCATTGGAGCGGCGTAGCGTAGTAAGCACCATGCTTCCTCGACGATGGTGGCAGACTCGTGCCCAGCACTGGGACGTAAAAATGGTTGTAGGCATACCTACGATACGAAAGATACAAACATATTGTACACTCAGTTACAAAACGTTCTTCATTGAAACTCCTGAAAACTAATTGAGTTGGAGTAAACTTATCTATAAGTACTAAGTACTAATATTACAAAGACAAAAGATTTGTATTTTTGTTTTTTTGTATTTTTGTATGTTTGTAATGAATAGACTCAAAAACTCTGTTCTGATATCAAAAATTCTTTCACCGTTAGAAAGCTACATTCACCCTGCCTGAGTAACATAGGCTACTTTTTACCGCGGCTTCTAAAAAGCTTCGTTCCTACTTGCAAACGGGTAATAGGGTCAACGCGATTGAAGCAGCCGGCTATGCGCCTATGATTTTAATATAGTAATGAAGCCTAGAATTAGCACATAGGCTATTTTTTATCCTATGGGGACCCATTGAACGACATAATACGACCATACGACATAATTGATCTTAACGATGATTTTCTTCAATGTCTGCTTTATTTATAAGTAAATCAACTCTACATATTTAAAGTCGGTGACTAGGTACAACTTTAAAAACAGCGTCGTAAAGATTATCTTCACAACTAGGTGTTACGTCTGTTAAAATCTCTTCGCATTATGTGAACTAGTTTCTGCTCAGTGATCTGACTGGCGGAAGCTAAAGAGGCACTCTCGACTAGAAGACAATTATTGAATCTTCCTCGTTTTCTATTCTGATTTGTTACGTTACCATACCCAATCTTTGCCGTGGTCATTTCCATATTTTTTCTTCGGATGCTATTAAGAAATATGCATTGATCGATGACCATTATATTATTTACAAAATCACCTGCTGATATTATTGAGTTTCTTTATATCGCTTCCCTCGATTTATTGGTTTTGTTTGCTGGACAGTACATATAGGTACTTAATTAGGCACAAATGTAAACACGACATTTTAATTGTTCTTTTACCGAAAAACGAAGTACTGGGACTTAGAGAATTAGTGTGTTGAATAGTGATGTTTGTAGGCAGAAGGGCAGGCCAGGGTAGGTAACCAGGGTGAAGTTGAAGTTATAAATATTCTCCTGTCACCTATGTGAGGGACCTACATTAAAACTACGCAAGTATATAGGTATTATTAAAGAAGTCTGTACCTAAGTATTTACATACATAGATACACAATCTGTATGATTAATGACTATAAAATTCCCTTGTTTTATCGTATGATTACTTCATTGTTGATTATTAAGGGCATCAACCTTCAAATAATACGTTACGTGAATGACTGGTGACGACAATAGAATCTTCTTGATTAATTTTCATCTATTGTATGGTTGGATACGTCGATAGATTGATAGTAAAACTTCGGACTGTAAATTACTTACGACAGTAACATAATGTATTATTATATAACATAATATATTATTATATTATGTTACCGTCGTAAAATTGATATAAATATACATTTTTATAGATTTTGTTATAATTAAGTTCTTTCTTTTATTTCTGTAATATTTGCATACTTCATGAAGGTAAATATGGCGTACTAAATATTTATTAACAGCTTTTGTAAACACCCATATTTGTGCAAATAATGTTCTTTGTCTTTGTCATTATCTCAAATCCCAACATATTAAAACCAAAGTTATCAAAACCGTACTCCTAAGTCCCATGTCGGGGGTCCAAGTTTAAATATCGTCTAGACTCCGAATAGGAAATACGAATTTATCACTTGACACATGACAAAATTATCAGAACATTTTACATGTATAAATAGATCACGCTGACTCTCATATTAAAGTTCAATAGATAATATTTATTACTATAACGGCAATAAATAACAAAAACATAACACAGACAGATCCCCAAAAAATTGCAGATATTTTCAATAATTATTTTATAGATGTTACAGCTAAAAAACATTCTTTATCCCATTATAACTATAAACACATAAACATTAATCCTAAGAGCATATTTCTGAAACCTACATGCGAAGCGGAAGTGCTAAAAATTGTGCAGGGACTACAGAATAGTAAATCCGTGGGTTTCGATGACATTGACACAAGGACTATTAAATCAAGTATAAAATATATATGTAAACCTTTAAGTCATATAATAAATTTAGCATTTACAGAAGGGTGCTTTCCGGAGAAACTTAAACTGTCAATCATTAAACCTCTTTTTAAAAAGGGAGATAGGTACGATTTAAATAATTACAGACCTATCACCTTAATCTCAATATTTTCAAAAATTTTTGAGAAGGCAATAAACATTAGAGTCCTAAATTTTTTCAATGAACACAAGATTTTTAGACAGGAACAATTTGGGTTTCGTAAAAATCGTTCAACAACGTTGGCTACATTCAGTCTTATTAAAAGTATTACAGAAAGCTTAAATCAAAGGACACCTATCACTACTATCTTTTTAGATATGACAAAAGCCTATGATTTGGTGGTCCATAGAAACTTAATGGCTAAATTAGAGAGATACGGTATTAGAGGTAATGCGTATAACCTAATTAAAAGTTATTTAGATGGTCGAAAACAAAAAACTGTAATATCACGGATAGATAAATTGCAAAATCAACCTTCAAAAATTGTCTATAGTTCCGCATTCAGGGAAAATTTCGATAGAGCTATTCCTCAGGGCAGTGCGCTCGGCCCCTTGCTATTTCTAGCGTATATAAATGACTTGCCGGAGGCTATAACAAGTCAGTGTATACTCTTTGCTGATGACACCACTTTGGTTATAAAAGACAAAGACGTAGGATCATTAAAAAATAAAATTATTAATTCATTAAATGAAATTACGATATGGTTGACAGAAAATAATTTAGAACTCAATATAAATAAAACGAATATTATTAACTTTAATACGAATAGAAAATCAGATGACATGGAGATAATATATAAAAACAAAAAAATTGACGTGATTGATCATGCCAAGTTCCTTGGAATAATAGTTGACAATAAACTTAAATGGAAACAGCACATTGATTATTTATGTAATAAATTAGACCGCTTTATTTTTGCTCTAAGAAGAATAAGGCAAACGGTTTCTGAAGAAGCAGCATGGTGTGCCTACCACGGCTATGTAGCGTCGGTGCTAACGTATGGTCTTATTATTTGGGGTAACTCGACGGACGCAATACGAGCATTCAGGATTCAAAAAAAATGTGTCCGTGCAATATGCAACGCACACTGGATGGATAGCTGCATACCGATTTTTAAAAAACATAAAATATTGACACTGCCTTCATTATATATTCGAGATATTTGTCTGTTTGTACACAAACATCCAGAATATTTCACGAAAATGTCAGAGTATTCTAATAGACCCACACGCTATCCAAACAAATTAGTTATACCAAACAGTTCGTTGCAACTTTGTCACAAGAATGTATACCATATGGCTGTTAATGTTTATAACAAATTACCCAATTCTTTAAAAACACTGACATCAACAAAATTAAAAACAAAATTGACAACATGGCTTATAAATAAATGTTTTTATAGTATTAAAGACTATCTAGATTTAAGAAATATGGACATTTAAATTGACATAAATGTATTCTGACATAGCTTGATATCAATTATGTATTATTTTGATGTTAATTAATTATGTGTTGTAGCTTATGACCTTGGAATTGTAATAGTATTACCTTCATTTAATTCATATGTTAGTGCATGAGTTTAATTTTTTTTTTGTAATATGTTTGCATGCCTTATAGGCAGAGTGAGAGATTCCTCAACTTAGAAATTAGAATAAGACCTCCTTGTATACCTTACTCTTGCAAATAAAGAATATTATTATTATTATTATTATTACTTTCGTAACCTTTTAAAAAGATGAAACCTGTATTTTTTGTCGGTCAGTATAATAAATCTGTGGTGTGCAGTGGACTGTATATTGCTATGATGTATTCAGGGTAGGCAGGATTCAAAGAAGACACGATTTCCTTTTAAGGTGTTTCCTCCATTAGAGCCCAGTGGAAAGTGTGTTCCAGCCCCGATCCGACGCTATATTTATATCCGGCGAAGTGGGACGGACCGGGGCGGGGCTTAAGAAAGAAACACCGATATATTTATTTCTCACAATTCTTGTCCTGTCATTCAAGTAACCCTATGCATTACCATATTAGGCGAACGATAAGTAAGTCGATGCATTACCATATTAGGGCAACAACAAGTAAATCTACACGCGACCATATAAGGCAAACAATCGGTAAACCTACAGACTACCATATTTGGCAAACTATATAAAACAATAATGAACTTATGAACTAGAAAATGATAAAAACACGCATATTACTATATAAACGAAACAAGTAAATCAAATAATATGTTATGTACAACACCTATTGTTCATAAATTCTATACCTAGTGAAAGTTATCATCGCGAACAGTAATCATGCGATATGTAATCTAAACAAAAGTCGCGAACATATTCTCCCGCCGCAGCTGCCCGCAGCTGGACCCTCGAAGTTCGCGGCTATGGAGACTTCGTCGGCAGGATCACCAGCTTCTTTGTCGGCCGTCGTAGCACCCCTCTGGTTGTCCTCACGTCGACTGCCCGTACTTCGCCGTCTGGTCCCGGGAACACCGCCTCCACTTGCCCGCGCGGCCACACGTTGCGAGG
This sequence comes from Pyrgus malvae, assembly GCA_911387765.1. Lineage (NCBI taxonomy): Eukaryota > Metazoa > Arthropoda > Insecta > Lepidoptera > Hesperiidae > Pyrgus > Pyrgus malvae. The sequence continues at coordinate 24,947,381 of OU426950.1, read as the reverse complement.
GAGAGTGCCGTCAGCGATGAGCACCAGGTCGCCCAACTGGATGTGGCCTCGTGCGCGTGGCTCCCGCCGGTGTTGTAGCTCGGGAAGGTACTCGCGCACCCAGCGCGACCAGAAGGCGTCGGCGAGACGTTGGCTGACCCGCCACTGCTTGGCTGTCGTTGCGTCCGCTTCGGCGAAGGCCCCCGGCAGCGGCACCCGCGCTGGGCCTCCAAGCAGGAAGTGGTTGGGCGTGAGGGCTTCGGCGTCTTCGTCTTCGACGGACAGGTGAGTGAGTGGCCGGCTGTTGATAGTGAATTCGGCCTCGACGAGCAGCGTGTGGAGGACCTCCTCCCTGGGGGCCCTCTCGTGCAGTGTGACATCGAGCGCCGTCTTGACGCTGCGAACGAGTCGTTCCCACGCGCCGCCCATGAATGGGGCGCTGGGCGGGATGAATTTCCATGTAATGAAGCGGATGGAGGCCTCGTTCTCCATGGCTTCTCTGGCGGCTTTCTTCAGCTCGATGTCCGCTCCCCTCAGGTTGGTCCCCTGATCGGACCGAACCGTCGGGCATCCCCGTCTGGCGATGAAGCGGCGTAGCGCCATGATGGCGGAGTCGGTGCTGAGGCTCCCGGCGACCTCCAGGTGGACTGCCCTGGTAGTCAGGCAGGTGAAAAGCAACCCATAGCGCTTTTGGTGAGAGCGCCCCACGGTGACTGTCAGTGGCCCGAAGTAGTCTAGGCCTGTGAAGCTAAAAGGTCGTTGGTGGTGAGCGAGGCGACTGCGGGGGTGATTGCCCGTTGACGGCTGGGCTGGCTTCGCCCGCCGCAGGCGACAGATCTGGCAACTCTTCACCTCCGTCCGGACGCTGTGGCGCAGGCTTAGCACGTAGTAGTGTTGGCGTACTTCGTTGGCGGTGATTTCGTAGCCCCCGTGGTGCAGCTGGCGGTGCACCCAGGCTATGTACAGGCGCGTCCATCGGTGATTGCCGTCTATAACGGCGGGCTCTCTCTGTGTCGTGGTGATGTCTTTGGCGGCGGCGATGCGGGATCGTAGGCGTAGGACCCCGTCATTATCCACCACGAGCGACAGCTGGGCTAGGCGGCTTCCCGACGGCACGGCTTTCCCGTTCTTGATGGCTGCGAGTTCGTCTTGAAAGGCGTCTTCTTGCACAGCTCGTACCCATAATAGCTGTGCGCGGTGAAGGTGGCGCGCCTCAAGCAGGAATGTCTTCCCTGCGGAGGCGGTCGTGGCTTTGTGTACTAGCGGCTGCTTCTTGGTCCTCTTCCAGGTAGGGTCGTCGTCTGTTTTCTTTTCGGTGCGCTTCCACAGCGCGGTGCAGCGTTGTCTCGCCCGCAGCTTCTCGATGAACTGTAGCACCCGGGCGGTCACCATGATGACCCGAAGCCAGCTGGAGTAGCGTGTTATGTCGGGCAGCGCGTTAGTGAGGCGCGTGCCCTCCTTGAGAACGGTCACGCGCTCCTCCCCGGTGTCCTCTGGTTGGCTGATGGTGTCCTCTCGCGGCCAGTCTTCTTTTGGTAGGCGTAGGAAGGCTGGCCCTTGGAACCACCGGTGCTCGGATGTGAATGGAGTCGGCGCATACCTGGTGGCGTCGTCGGCGACGTTGACGCTGGTTGGCACCCACCTCCATTGCTTCGTCTTTGTGTTCTCCGCCAGCTCGGCGACGCGATGAGCGACGTACGGCTTGTAGACCCGCGGACCGTTGCGTATCCAGGCCAGGACAGTGCGTGAGTCGGTCCAGTAGAAGCATTTCCTTGGCTGGACGTCGTGTTCCTCGATGGCTGTGCGTGCTAGGCGGCTACCCAGCACGGCGGCTTGTAGCTCCAGTCTTGGGATCGAGACCAGTTTGAGTGGCGCGACCTTGCCCTTTCCGGCGATGAGCGACACGTGTATCTGCCCGTGTTCGTCCTCCACCCTCCAGTAGACAGCGGCGGCGTAGGCTGACGAGCTGGCGTCGACGAAGGTGTGTAGCTGTATGTCGCGTGCCTGTGACATCCTTGAGTAGCAGCGGGGCACGGCGAGGAGCGACAACTCGGAGATCGAGTGGACCCATCTTGTCCATAACTCGGCTTCTGATGGCTGGAGTGTAGCATCCCACTCGATGCCGGAGCGCCAGGTGTCTTGAAGGATCCTCTTCGCTTGTATGGTGACCGGTGTAGCGATACCCAGGGGGTCGAAAAGCGACATGACTGTGTGAAGGGCTTCTCTTTTCGTCGGTGTCTTGCTGCCATCAAGTATGTCTTCCGGAATCTTATGCCTGTTGATGTTGAAGGAGAGGGTGTCGGTGTGTGGCTGCCACACCATCCCTAAGATCTTCTCCTTGTCCAGGTAGACTGTCTCACTACGTGGCCCCGGCGACAGCTGTTCTAACTCGAACTTGGAGTTGGATGTCCACTTCTGAAGATGGAAGCTGGCTCGGCTGTGTACGTGCGTCACGGCTCTGGACACACGTATGGCTTCTTCTTCATTGTCGAAGCTGGCTAGGTAGTCATCCATGTAGTGGTTGTTGACTATGGCTGCGGCTGCCTCAGGATACTCGGCTCTGTGTTCCTCAGCATTAGTGTTCTTCACGTAGATGGCAGTGCACGGCGACGAGGTAGCTCCGAAGATGACGTTCTTCATCCGGTATTCATCGGGCGGGCCCTCCCGCCGGTCGTCTCTCCATAGGAAACGTTGCATATCCCTGTCTTCCTCTTCGTGGCTGTGTATGTGGTGGATGCGATGGCGTTGTGCGCCCCCCAATCCCCGGAGCCCGTGGAGCACCCAACCGAGCAGCGTATGAGAGGCCACCGGTTGTTTGTTGTCGCCGTGACGCATCTCGTCGCTTGCCAGTAGTTGCCAGTTGTCTTGACCCAGTAAGACTGTTGGTGAACCTTCTTCGTATTGCAGCAGGTCTTCTATATCTCGCAGGTGCTTGCAGGACTCCATGATGCGGCGCGGTACTCCCTGTGGTCACAATCGTAGGTTGGACATTGTTCGCGCCGTGATGCTGTGCAGCTTGGAGTGGAGGCCTCGGATGCCGAACTCGACGCGTTTGGATTTCTCAGCATCGATCTTTGTTCCCGCGACGCCTTCTATGTAAAAGGGTTCGACTGGTCCGTCGGCTCCAATCTTCTCCGCTACCGCTGCGTCGATCAACGAGCACGTCGACCCGTCGTCCAACAAGGCGTACGCATTACAGACGCCCTTCGGTCCTTTGAGTTGCACAGGAAGAATCTTTAGCAGCGCCTTTGTGTTGTTGGTTTCTCTCGCTGATGCCACGGTGAAGTTTCGGTCTTCTTGCTTCTCCTCGGTGCGCGCGGTTGTAGTCGTGGGGCTATGCAACAGCTGGTGGTGTTTGTAGATGCACCCATCTATGTTGCACTGCTTCGGCTTACACGAGTGATGAAACCGCCGCACCCTCAGGCACCGGAAGCAAAGGCGATGTGTCTTGGCTAGCTCCCATCTTGCAGATAACTCGGCAGTCCTGAGTTGTTGGCAGTCTGCAGGCTGATGTCCGCTTCGCTGGCATAGTGCACACTGTTCTCGTGCTTGTGGTGAAGAAGTTTTTTCTTGAATGTGGAAAGCGCGCATCTGCTTCTTGGGTTCCCGCTCCCGCCGGTCTTCGCTGGCTATGTGTTCGACTGGAGCGAAGCTACCTATTCTTGATGCTGTCTGTTCCATGAACTTGGATAGCGTGATAAGGTCCGGCTGGTCTTCATCCTGGAGTGAATTAAATTCGTAGTACTGGTGTCGTAATACTGCTGGCATTTTATCTATAACGGAGTGCACCACTTCCGAATTGTATAACGTATGAGGCTTGTTAAGTGCCTTCAATGTCGCTGTGACGTTCTGAACCCTGGATGCGAATACGCATATTTCTCTAGGTTCATCGCTTAGCTTCGGTAGGGCACGGAGTTTATTGAGCTCGGCTATGGCTAGTGCGTCCGCTCTCCCGAAGCGTGACTGCAGCAGCCCCATGACCTCCCCGGTGCGCGGCGACCCGACGAATAGGCAGTAGGCGGCGTCCTTGGCTGCACCGCGCAGGCATCTTCGCAATCTTGATAGGTTCTCTGCTTCCGTGTAGAGTACAGCAGTCTCTTCATAGGCTGTTTTAAAAAGCAACCAGTCGCTCGGCGCCCCGTTCAATGTTGGCAGCTCAACCTGTCGCGGCGAGTGGACGGGCTGGATGGCGCGAGCTGCCAACGTAATGGCCATTGCTAACTCGTTGTAGTCGATGCTGTTTGGTGCTGTAATCTTCTCGACTTCCTTCTTCGGTTCTTCTTTCTCAGGGAGTTTCTCTGTGAGTAGGTTATTCTGTACCCAATGGTGGGTACGTTCCCCATGAAGCGTTTCCCCATCTTCTACGTCGCTGTCGTCATCAATTTCGAGCGCGGCGACGCGTGCGGCAGCTAGTTTGACTTCTTTTTCCAATAGTTCTAGTTGTGCCCTGGCCAGCTCCCTTTTCCTGGAGGAGCTGGCCTTCGACGGTGGGCGTGTGGTGGTTATTGACGGCTGGCTCCGTCCTGACGGTTGGCTCCGTCGTGGCTGAAGACTCGGTCGTGGCGGTACCACTGGATTCTGTTGTGACATCACCACTGGACTCTGTGCTGCGTGATACGGCGAACAATGCGGCGGCGTCCTCGGCTGCAGGCTGGGCGGAGGTCCCGGCGGCGGTGACCCCTGGCTGGAGTCGGACCTCTGCTGCAGACGAGGTGGAGGCTTCGACGGCGTTGGCCCCTGGCCGGGGACCAGAAACCTCTTCGCTGATATGCCTGGACACGCTTCTTGTAATCGGCATTCTTGACTGGAGGCTTGGCTTTTCTGACAGGAACAATCTTCTTTTTTCTATATCCGGCGTACCGAAGGACCACGATTATGTGGTGTGCAGTGGACTGTATGTTGCTATGATGTTCAGGGTAGGCAGGTATCAAAGAAGACACGATTTCCTTTTAAGGTGTTTCCTCCATTAGAGCCCAGTGGAAAGTGTGTTCCAGCCCCGATCCGACGCTATATTTATATCCGGCGAAGTGGGACGGACCGGGGCGGGGCTTAAGAAAGAAACACCGATATATTTATTTCTCACAATTCTTGTCCTGTCATTCAAGTAACCCTATGCATTACCATATTAGGCGAACGATAAGTAAGTCGATGCATTACCATATTAGGGCAACAACAAGTAAATCTACACGCGACCATATAAGGCAAACAATCGGTAAACCTACAGACTACCATATTTGGCAAACTATATAAAACAATAATGAACTTATGAACTAGAAAATGATAAAAACACGCATATTACTATATAAACGAAACAAGTAAATCAAATAATATGTTATGTACAACACCTATTGTTCATAAATTCTATACCTAGTGAAAGTTATCATCGCGAACAGTAATCATGCGATATGTAATCTAAACAAAAGTCGCGAACAAAATCTAATACCTTTAAACGAGCAATTCTTGTATATATCTAAATATTTTTTTTGAATCTTGGAAACGGCTCCAAAGATTTTGATGAAATTTAGTACCCTGGTTTCGGGGATGATAAATCGATCCACAAATTTTTATTGATAAAAATTGTCGTTTTATTTAATGTTTATGCCGTTTAATATAAAATTACTCTTACTGACATTGTTGGGTAAAGGATGGGACCTCCGGTTCGATATGACCAAAAATGGTGGTGGAATAAAGGGTGGAAAGGAGGGTGGTCCCCCGTTGCGGGTGTAGGAATTGTGGACTGTAAGTTGCGTGTCGAATTAAAGGTGGAAACGAGAAGGATTGATAAAGGGAGCAAACGCACATACCTGGCTTATCCCAGGGGGCTGGAGCAGATGGTATGCTCGTGTACTGATGAAGCCTCGATCAATCTTCTCTTGCCCGGGAACTGGTGTTGTCCTTCACAATACACTATGAGTCAGTTAAATCACAAACTATTGACAGCGGTGATGGTGGCGATGCGGCGAGTCTGACCACGTGTTAGGTGGCTTGCGGTGCGGTTGTCACGAGGACTTGCATGCGCGTCGGCGGCGCGGCGGACGAAGGCAGACTGATTGATAATTCTTCCTGATCCAGATACATTTGCTCAGGTGCGAATGAGGCCGATATAATACAATAGTGCGCTTGCGGGAAAGAGAGGGAGGATGAAGGTGAAATGACTTAATTGGCGCGAACAGACATCTATTAGAAAATATTAATAATATTGTGGCGTAGAAAGCCGTCTCATGTCAACTGTCAATCCGCCCTTCAAACAAATGACAATGTCGATATGAAAGACCTCTATAAAAATTTCGTCAATGGAATTACAGCTTTCTTGGTCGAATGGTTACGAATGCTGATAACGGAGCTAGAGACCCGGGTTCAAACCATAAGTAAGCTAGTTGCGTTTTTTATTTTTTGTGACATTTTTTTTTTTTAAATTGGGAGCTAGGTATTTCAAAAAGCTTTGTTAAGTAACACTAAGCTAATGAATGTTTTGCTTAAAAATAAACCAAGAAAATCAATCGTTTTTATCCGAGCAACGCTCGGGCGTCCAGGTACTATATACAATTTTAGTATAAATTTAGAAAAAAATTGCGGCTTATTATGTATTGATGTGTGAGTAATAGAAGCCTGCAAATACTCAATGCATTTTTGCCACGAGACGTGATAATGATGACTGATCAGGATGCATAATACTATCTAAGTATTCGGGAGCTAAGCTATTCTATGTAGGTAGGATTCTATGCAAGTATGTCCGGCCACACTTACTTGAGGTCGCCTCACCACCAGCCTCCGGAGTAGCAGCGCAACTGCATACAACCTCAGACAAGACTTACCTATGCTTGCTTGAGGTTGTATGAGATGTCCACGGGCTGCAGCGACCACTTAACACCATGTGGCCTGCATGCTCGTCTGCTACTCCATTCAAATAAAAAAATGTAAAGGTCCTCCACCAACCCGCATTGGAGCAGCGTGGTGGAGTAAGCTCCAGGCCTCCCCAATAATGAGGAGAGACCCGTGCCCAGCAGTGGGACGCAAAAAGGGTTGCAGCCAATGTAAAGGTCATTCGCCGAGTAAACAAAGTTGTGAAAATGTGGAGAAAATGATAAAATCAATGACTCCCGAAAAGTCAGTCATCAGTAGAGGAAAGATGAACTACATTACAAATTCCACATTGATTCTATGCTACGATACGGACATAGCCGAATGGCGTGCCGAATTTGCGAGGATATTTCCACAGTTTAGAAACACGACATCGCATGATAGAAGTCACTCTTATTTTTTATCATTTGGCAATTCTTTCCTTCCAGATATGGTGGAGTATTATTTGTCACATTGTACTTACTCCATATATTAAGTAAAATGAACTTTAATAATAATACTTTAATAATGAATTCCTCAAAATACCTATATCTTGGATTTAAATGATGACTGCTACTGTCTATTACAATATGTATTACTATATCTACCTACTAAACATGAGAATAAATATAATATTATCCTTAGATAAAAAAAATACATAAAAATATATTTTTAAAAATCACCTTAAAAACCGAAACCACCCAATCCTAAGTTTTGTGGACATATTGAAAATGAATGTTTTCTGCGTTGGTATACGACATATCTACCTCTACGAGTATACTATAGTTACAATTCGTGCTAGTAGGTACGTATAAAAAGATTAGTCTCACATTATGTAATCGACGCACAAGAAGACAGTCATTGTTCCACATTACAATAATGTAGTTTAAAAAACTAAAAACACGCTTTTGTGAAAATACGAACTAAAAAGTAAAAAAATAAGAAGAAAATGTATTTTACTGTAAAAAAAAGCGTGGGGTGCATGGTGTCAACAGTAACAGTGGTAAAAACCACCCCCCGCTTTTTTTTACAGTAAAATACATTTTCTTCTTATTTTTTTACTTTTTAGTTCGTATTTTCACAAAAGCGTGTTTTTAGTTTTTTAAACTACATTATTTATTTTTAATTTTTTTGTTGGATTTTTATTCTCAAATTATTGCATTATCATCGGCCCTTGACCCATATGCAAATTTTCAAGTTAACCAGACGCTTAGACGTGTTAAAGTACCTTAGGCCACGAACTTATCAGCCGCCCCTCGTATATTTTATTTTATCCTGATGATCCTAGTTACGACTTTAACATAAAGTTATGAGATTATTGTATTGTCATCGGTCTTCAATAAATCTACAAAGTTTGAACGAAATCTGGCCGTTTAAAGTGGGTCAAAATCGCGCCCAAAGAAGTCGGTTACAAACATACAGGTGAAGCTAATATAAAGCGTGTAATAACTACGAGTATGTAACTAGAGTCGGATAAAAACATTAAGATCACGGTAACGTGGAAGTAAGCGTTATATTGCATCAAAAATAAATAAAAATTTAAAAACCAAAAATCACGCTTTTATAAGAAATCCAACTAAAAATGAAAATAAATTTGAATTAAAATAGTGTAAAAATGCATAATACTGATAGATATGATTAGAAGAATAATTATTTTGGTAAAATCTTAAAAAGCACCCCACGCTTTTTTTATAATAAAATGCATTTTTACACTATTTTGATTCAATTTTTTTTCATTTTTTTAGTTGGATTTCTTATAAAAGCGTGTTTTTTGGTTTTTAATTTATTTTCTTCTTTTTAGTTTGGTTTATTTTTAAAATAGTGTTTTTTAATTTTTTTAAATAAAATACATATTTTAATTATTTATTTTTGATATTAATACATATTTTAATTATTTATTAATTTATGATGGTTGGAAATAATTTTCGAAAATTCTATAAATTGACAAAAATCTTATTTTGCAAATTGAATAATGAAATAATCTTATCAAATTAGTGTGTGGTCCTCGATAAATCTACAAAGTTTGAATGAAATCTGGCGTTTATAATCACATCTGATGGAGTCGGTTACAAACATACATACCTACAAGTGAAGCTAATATAAAGCGTGTAAAAACGTTATACACTCATAGCCCCACAGTAAGATAATTAATACCCGTTTCGTGGGTACCATGGACACATACAAAGACAGGAACACCACCCAGACCGAGAACAGAAATTTAAACTCATCATTCAAATTTGTGCTTCGCCGGGAATTGAACCTGGCGAAACACAAATTTGAATCCCGGGAATTGAACCCTTTGATTGGCAGTCCGGCATGATAACCATTGCGCCACGCGCGTCGCATTGAATTACCGGTGCAGGCTTGAAGTTCGGATCTACATTCTACAAGTTGATGGTGATAAGTAGTAAAACTTTCAAAGCTCGACGGAAATTTAACATTGATGAGCCCATTTCTGTCGTGTGAATTCTTCGTGTAAGGGGTTAAGTGGGCTATCAACAGAGCATACCCAAATCTCAAGTCGAGATTTGTTTTCTTTTCGTAAATCTGTCAAACCCCTAAACGAGCAATTAAATATTTACAAAAAAGATAATATGCGCCATAAAAGTATACCTAAAAATGACTATTTGTGTCATTACATTGTTAGGTATAAAGTCTGAATGGAATCTGTTAGGTCCAAATTAATTGCGTCTGAGAGCTGAGAATGTTATTTACGTTTTATTGGTAATATTGTTTCTGCGAATGAATAAGAACGTGAACCGAGTTTTTAAAGGTACATTTCATTTATTCCAGGTGCTGGCGTTCCTTCTTCTTGTGCTGCCTCTCGTAGCAGCTCAGGAAGCAATTCCTGCAGATGACAAGCTCAACAGTATAGAAACAAAACCGTCTGTTCGACTAGATCCTTATATTAGAAAAGCTCTTCTTAAAGCTCTTAGTGAATTAGAAGAAGGTGAAACTATTACTGATGCGGAAACAACAGATGGTACATCCACTACAGGCTCCGAACTTCTTAACACTGGCGAAGATTCAACAATAACACATAATGAAAATGAATCCATAAGATTTCATTCATTCGTAGTCAACGGACAGTCAGCGTTTGATAATAATACAAATACATCACCGACCTTAATCGATAGTAACATATCTATACTGAGTACAACTGTAGGCAATGTTGAAAATCAAGTGACTGCTACTCTTCCGACACAGACTCCGTATAGGGATATTTTTCAAGCTAAGGAATCTGGTGTTAATTTCCAACAAGTACGGAGTGTTCAAAGTTCTGCAAAACCCAATAACATAAACGTCAAAAATGCTACTGCAAAACCAACTACAACCACAACGACAACTACCACGACTACGACTCCTAAGCCAACCCATAACGAAGATGGTGAAAATATAGAAGAAGTTGATAAGCAAGATGTTCAAGTTTTTCAAGCTCCTTTAGTTGCCGCTTTTACAGTTCATCAGGATGCCCATGGATTGCCAAAAAAAGTTATACCCATCTATCAACAAACGAATATTCAAGAACCGTTAAAATCGTCACCAGCTACAAATTTTGCTTCTGGGGTTCTTCCACCGCAAAACTTCCCCGTAGAGAAAAATAAAAATCCTCCTACTGAATTCATTAACCAACAACTTCTCTTACAAAAACAACTTGAAGAGAAACAAAGAATTTTAGAAGAACAACTTCGTTTACTCCAACTTCAGCAAAGACAACAAGAAGAATTATTAAGGAAACAACAATTCCTTTTTCAACAGAAGGAAATACAAAGACAGCAACAACTCTTATTTGAACAGGAACAATTAAAGAAACAGCAAATAGGACTAAATCAGCAAAACTTACAAAGTAACCAAATTGGAAATAATTTACAATTACAAGCTTCCCAAAAGAATATTCAGCAAGTTCCAAGCATTCATCAAAATGTCGAATTTAGACCCCAAAATGGCCAAATATCTATTCAACCCAGTGTTTCAATAGAAGCTGCAAATAATGTCGCCAATCAACAGCAATTACCTAATCGTGAAGCCGTTGATTTTCTGATTCATCTACGAAGCCAACAATCTCAACAATTTCCATTGCAGGCGAACCACTTGCCTCAGGGTATCAGTAACTTTTTACAACCGAACCAAATCCAGAACTTCCATCAAGGCCCTGATTTTAATCAATTACGACTTTCTGATGAACAGTTTAGACAAAAACAAGGTAACCGTGTCTTTCGACAAGAGAGTGGCGTGGGTAACTTTGGTTTAAACAATCCGAATTTTCCAAGATTTAACAGTTTTGGACCTATTTACACCAACCGATTTGGTCCCTTTAATAGACAAAATAATTTCAGCCCCGACTCTGAATTAAAGCAATTACTTGCTCAAAATGGGCTTAATGGTAGAGCTCATGAAGACTTAAACATAGTGACTAAGGTATTGTCTTTAAATCATGGTATTCCGCTTAATAGTGTTTCAAACAGATTACCTTTCGATAGCCGTCGTCACGTAAGAACACCTCTATAAAAATAAAAATAAAAACTAGTTTTAAGATTAGAATATAGGATAATATAGAAGAATCCATATTTTTATATATCCGTACTTTATAAATTGTAATACCTACTTATGAAATATACATAAAATATATTTTTAGAAAAATAAATATACAAACAGCCAAAGAAGTTAGCGCGATCAAAATAACTTCAAAATAACTTTGTAACTTGGATGGATATAGGTATTTGTTTCTTGGCCTGTACAAGTAATCGTCGCTCTTAGTAATTATAAATATTTATTTATTTTTTAAATGTAATGAAAAACCTGCCATAAGCTAGATATTAGTATAATTACAAGTATTTTTTTAAGAAATAAAATATAATGTGCATTTCAAATGACCATAATCTGTCCAGCCACGTTTTAATACACAAATTCATAGGTAGATACATGAAAATGCTTAAAACATGTAACTAGGTACCTAATTAATTTTATTGTAAGTTATATTAGAATAAAGTAAGAAAAGATTTAATGGAATTTTATGTACTTTGTAATAAAGAGGCTCCTCAGAGATAGAAACAGTCATTATTTCTGTGTAAGGTTGTAAATATACTTTTCAATAGAATAATAAACGCGTTTTTTTTCTACACAGTTTCTTAAGAAATACAAGCTGAATGTGCTGTATCAGGGTGAGCAAACGGGATACCTTAAAGGATTTGTCAACAATTACGATTAGCTGTCACGTGTCCCCATTATGGACCCATAGCCATACTGTTATCTCAATTATACATGTACAAAAAAAGAGTGCTGCTGGGAGTTTTTTTCCGCCGCCCTTTTTCTCTCAGCCCAACATCTAGCCCAAACGGGCACCTAAAGGCGATGACCGGGAAAAAAGACATTCATTAAGCGAATATTTCGTATGTATTCCTAATATGAAATAAATATTTTTGAATTTTTGAATAATTTTTCAATACCTTCAAGTGGAAACAGAAGGTGCCAGAGCAAAAATTATTTTTAGTGGCGAAGAGAAATTCCTTCAGTAATTTAGAATTAACAAAGCTTAATTTGAGGAAATCCATTCATTGATTAAAGGAGACATAATAAAAAATAAAACATTCCAAGTAGCATTTCTGATCAAATGATCCTTATACTCTTTACACTTACTATTATATAAAACTTTTCGTTGACATACAAGTTCAATTGGCTCGTCAGTCATTTTTCAGAAATACCCTGTAAACCATAAGAATAAATAATAATTATTCTTATGCTGTAAACATTATTCTTAGTCTAAGGCTGTAAACAAGCGTTCGCTAATTATACCACAACCCAAGCAACACGCTGTAGTAAAACTATTATAATATAAACCTTGGAGCACCGACAGTATTGACTCCCGTCATTTGACACCTCATGCACTCATGTTTCGTTCCTCAATAATAGTGGTGGTGGTAGTGGTGTAATATTACAGGTTATATAAAGTTATATTACATCGAATCCAAAAACCCTTAATTTTTAAGTTCCTGAGTGGTATTAAATAAATAACAGTGAGAAAACTTGGATTTCGTGTTGCTCTAAAACTTCATCAAACACGTTTTTGGTAAAGTAGCCATCGCTATACTCAGAAATTCAGATTGACTTGATCGACCAATTATATTACTGTCAACTCATTTTTACATAATTATACTTGGACAAAACGAGCAAGTATTAGATTCAAATGTGATACTGGCAATATAAGCAGGTCATGTGATGGCCTTAAATTAAGAAAACGTCTTTAATTACTCTGTGGATATCATGTCATTCTGACATTGACAGTTGACAACCTGACAGAGAGTTAGTTATCTATATTGGTCTATACTAATCTAAGCATCTAAGGCTATATGGGTATCTCTAATAATTCATAATTTAATTAATAATTAGTTTCATAATATTAATAGTTGTTTGTTTGTTGTAAATAAAGAGTTTAATTACATTGTGGTAATTTTTATATAAATCAATCATTCATAAAAAATATTATAATTTTCATTAATCATTGAGTTTGTGTTTGGAAACATAATATTCTTTCTACAGGTATTGTCAGGTATCAATATTACCATGTTGTTACATTCAATTATGATTAAACAGGTTAGGTGAATAGTAAACGTAAAATTGTAGGATTTTTCCCTAATCAGTAATTATGATATTGGAGAACATGGAAAAAGTAGGTAACTTAGAAGAAGAAGCTCTGAAAAGGAAGGAGAGATTAAAAAACTTAAAACGAAAGCAACCATACAGCAGTAATGAGGGTGGTTCAAACCTGACAGACACATCTGTTGTGCTGCCTAAGTAAGTGCTTTGTTCTCTTTCTTTACTTATATTAAGAAATATGAGATTTATAAAGTACTACTATACTACGCTGGACTGGACTATGCTGCGACAAAAAGTAAAAAATAATAATTTGCCTATGTAAATTAAGAGTAAACTTTTGATTATATCAAGACTAAAACTTTACTGCAGTCTACCTAGTAATGCTAGGCTTAATGTCCATGGCTTATTACAGGGCATATTCAAAGCTACAACTACATCAGTTATATTTCATCATAAACTATTATTGAAACTCAGCAAGATACATTAATAAGTGATTTCTGCGTGAGAATGAGTGATTATTAAGGTCCATGACAACTTTGGGTTTCTAGAATTTGCAAAAACTTACTAGAGTATGAGATTAGATTTTGAGTATTGCAACCATCTAATCTTGATAGCGATGGCTGAGTGGTAAAAGCCGCGGTCTTCTACGCGACCGATCCAGGGTTCAAATCCTCAGCGCGCACCTCTGACAAAGAAATTTCTAATGTGCGCATTTATTGCTGCTCCACGGTGATGGAAAATATCATGATATTTAATTGATTATGATGTTCTTCAATGCCGTGCATGCCTGAGAGAAATTCATAATTTCTCGAAAGCATGACGTCCACCAATCCACACTTGGCCAGCGTGGTGGACTATGGCCTAAATCCCTCTCACTTGTGAGAAGGAGCCCTGTGCCCAGCAGTGGGACATAAAAAAGGTTGAAAAAAAACTTGATATGGTTAAATATATATCAAAACTAGGCGTGGTCGCAGCCTTCAATTTTGGAGGGGGTCACTAAGAAATTTGGGTGAAAAGGTGTCCCAAATTGACTTGTTTCGCCTTCCATCTACACATGATTGATGGATTTTGGGGAGAGTCATGTCCCCTGTGACCTGGGACCGCGCCTCATCATAACTATTGAGGGTCATAAAATAGCAGCATGCATCTTTGACAATAATATTTGTTTGGCTGCAACCCTTTTTACGTCCCACTGCTGGGCACGGGTCTCTTCCCATTATTGGGGAGGCCTGGAGCTTACTCCACCACGCTGCTCCAATGCGGGTTGGTAATAATAATATTTGTTTAGTGCCTATTTATTCCTACTTCACAGTGAGGAGAAATATTGTGATGCTTAATAATTAATTACTATGTTTTCCATCACAGTGTGTTCCTAAGAGTCTCATAACTTCTTGAAGCCTTTCCACCAACCAGTACTTGGCAAGCATGGTGGACTATGGTCTGAATCCCTCTCACTTTCTGTCCTCATTGGGACAAGAAATAAAAGGGTGGAAAAAAAATCCAATGAAAAGTAAATATGTACAAAAAACGGCAAATTGTTTGTAAAGTAGGTTTACGATCGAGATGTTTACGTGATAACGTCCGCACGAGAAAATCTCCATTCGTTTGTATGCCGCTAGAGTGAGAGAGACGGAAGATCGGTCCACTCACTCGAACGCTATGCCAGCCTCCGCTCGTGAGGATTCCGCGTGACAACTTTCACGGAATGACTGGCAGCGCTCGAGATGAGACGGGAGATCGGTCCGTCTCTCTCTCGTTATACCTGCGATCGCGCTCGTGAGGTTTTGGTGTGACACAAGTTTCTGAACATGTCACCCGACTAAAACGATTTTAAAGACGTTATCACGTCAAAAATTATAAATTTATTTTCCAGGCCAAAGTTTAGAAGCTATAAGCCTCAAGATGAAACATTACAGGAAGCGAAATTGAATGATGCAGAACCAGCAGTTGTTGATGAAGAAGTAAAGGATTTGGTAGAAGCGGGAAAGGAAAAGGTAAGGGAAAATTAGTATACAAAATTACTTATTTTTAAACTGTTAGGTGTTTGCAAATTGCAAATTTTGCAATTGCAAAACAAGAAGATTTTTATTAAATTAATGTTTGTGTTTATTCCTTTAAATTGTCTTTCTTTGATAAGTGCATGGCTAAATGCTGGCTGCTTGGTGTAGAACACATTTGATCAATGCATGTAAGCCAAAAGGGCATGGTTGGGTGTGAAATACACATCTATGGTCATGTACATGGTCAATGAGCAATGGATGACAACTAGTGACAAAATTGCATTCAGGCACTCACTCATTGCAGGCACTGTATTAGGTACTTAAACCTTATTGAGGGCGGTTTGAAAACATCCAACAGGGCATGGGCTACTAACCCACGTCTCCAAAAACCTGCATCCAATGCATTTTGCATGGAAACAGGAATGCAATTAAGCTTTGTAGTAGAGTAAGCTGGCCAGCCTTCCCAAATGGGTCTCCCCATTTGTGGACCTGTGCCCAACAGTGGGACAAAAAAGGTTGCAACTGTCTTCAACTTTTTGGTTGGTAAAGTATATAGGTTAGAATTAAGTTGTGGTATAATATTTTGGTGCACGTGGCTCAAATGCACTCATGAGACTTATAGATCAGTCTTATTAATGCCAAATTAGGTATATGTCTGCTCCATAGGCATTAGCTGCCCTCCTAATGCTATTAGAATATTAGAATACAAGTTCAGCTGGATGTTATATATTTTTGAAATTAAATTTGTAATGCTCTTAAGAATTCTGTAGGTATCTATTTGCTACTTCATATCATATATCATAATATCAAACAAAAAAATATCTTTATGCAAACTTCATTTACTTCGCCTAGTTTGTCTCAACTTCTTGCTATATTTTTGCAGTACTAAAAAAAGGTTTTTTAAATTATTTTTTGCTTTGTGATCTTTTCAGGTGATTCTTCAAGAATTAGACATCTCAAGTTTAGCGCCGCGCAAGCCTGACTGGGACCTCAAGCGAGATGTAGCTAAAAAGTTAGAAAAATTAGAAAGAAGAACTCAAAAAGCTATAGCAGAGTTGATTTGGGAAAGATTAAAACATGGAGCAGAAGATAACTTGAGTGCTATTGTGACAATGAGTGAAGTCCGGCCACCTGAAGATGATTAATTTTACTATAATTATCATTATCAGTGAATGTACATAAGTTAGAACCTTATTACTTCTTCTAACACTACAATAAATTAATAAGACTGTATTTTCACAATTTTTTTTTTGTTTTTAAAGTATAGTTCATTTAATTCATAAAACCTATGAAAAATACAAAATGAGGTGGATACAATTTTTTACATCTATAGTTTTGTGTATGGTGTAAACTAGTGTAAAGTAATAGTTTAATGCAATATTTTTAAGGCAGTTTTTGTCATATGAAGTTTCCTGATCAAAATGAATGATTTGTCCACTGAGTAGGCCTGTGGACGAAAATTTCATGTATTTTTTCAAGCATACAATAAAACAAAACATATTATAATCTCATTATATTGTTGAATATCACAGATTATAGAAAACATTTTATTATTATTAAATAGTTACATGACATACTAATTAATAGGAAATTGTACTGCAATTATTATTAGTTCTTTATCCTAATAATTATTACATTATTCCATTCATGAAGAATAAGAATGTGGTTAATCAAAATATTGAGATCTACAGCAAGTCATACACAACACTACATTTTTATCTTATAACTTATACTCAAGTGTAAATATTTTACAAAAATATACCTACTTAAACATTTGAAAACTATAGTCATAATAACTCCACAATGCACCTCTAATGCATCTTGTCTCATTATCTTTGCAATTTGTTTACATAAAATACAAGTATCCTTTCTTCTTATGCAGTCTGCAAGCAGAAGATCCAGTATTTCTTTTATTCAGCAAATTGTATAATGTGTCACATGCATTTTTACATTGCTGGCAAGCTATAAGGCTTGTAAGATAAAAATATAAACTATCACATTACATCTTAAAGCATCAAGGTATGATAGGTATGACACCGTGACACAGTGAGTCAGTAACTTTGATGCTCTAAGCATTACATAATTCATTTATATTAAAATTATGAATAGGATGTATCTTATTAGGTACTTATAATTACAATCTGTAGAATCCTATTATGCAGATTCATATTATTTTTTTGGTTAAAGTGGGTAATTTTGTAGTAACAACAAATTCTTACGATGTGATTGCTATCAATAAAAATAGATGACAACAAATATTTGAATCTGACAATCCAAATTCTCTGAACCAAAATCAATGAATGGGGGTTTCTTACCCTGTGTCCCATTATTGCAATATCACAATTCTATACTCACCCATAAATTCATCATAATTTAAAGTAGGTAAATCTTATTCTATATACCTACGTACATTATAACATCTATTCGACAATCCTATTATGATATAGCCACATATACCAAGTATATGATAAGGCAGAATAATCCAGATGTGATGTGATGTCCACCGTTGTCTGCCTTCCTCTTTTTCGATGGATTCAGTGAATCTTCATCATCTGGGTCATCCAAGTCATTGTATCCGAAATAGCTGTTATCTACGTTATAGAACACCGTCCTGTCACCGATTGGCTGTATTGGCCTGAAGTTGTGTCTGATTTTGCCGTGTGCTGACCGGATTTCTCTGAAGGCTTCAATCTATAAAAAAAATCAGTCATGAAAATAAATACCTACCTAATATTTTATTTGACTTATGATAAAGGGACTTTGATGACTGAGAAGTTTTAACGACCCGTATGGCGCAATTATTACCACGCTGGACTGACGATCTAAGGGATCCGGGTTCGAATCCCAGCGAGACAGTGAATGATGAGTTTAAAACCGTTTTCAGTCTGGGTATTTGTGTCTTTGTATGTGTCCATGGTAGTGTGACGCTATGTGTGTGTAGTGTTAAAATTATTAAAAAAACCGTTCGGAATATATCATTATGCTTGAAAACAGACACATTGGGTAAATGTTTTAAAGAACAATAGGTCATTTTGTATGAATCCCGTTCCTATTCTTTTAACAACTTACGACGTAAGTAGGTACTATGTACATTAGAAAGATCTTTAAAAACGTATTCTATTTTACTGTGGCAACTTTGTAAATTATTTATATCTTATAAGTATTATACTACCATAAAGCAAGTGATGTACTGACTATTATTTCTTACAGAAAAAATAGATTAAAATCATTTCATACATTTTAGTACTTACGTAGCTTAAGAATGTAAGCAGTGGCGACATTTTGAATCTACGAGATTTTAACTCGGCTTTTCTATAATTATACCTGATCGTGAGCTAGTCTGACAGGCTGCTCGAAGTCCAGCCAAATGACGACCTCGGAGCAGGGGGGCGTGGTCAATGAGCCCCTGTAGGTGAAGTACCTCCTGAGGTCGTAGGGCAGGATATTGAGGAACGAAAAAGGATGGTCCATGATGACGCTGGCGTGCGGGTCTGTCACGTTGGACAGGGCCGACGTGATGTCGTCGTACGCTGGATGCTGGTGACGATCCAACTATGTAACAAAAGAAAAATGTTTATCTTTAGTTATGTAGGTCCTACTGTTTTACATTACTTGATCCAATCGCACGAGCAATGGCAACTGTCAAGGAATAAGTAGGTAACATTAAAATCGAATTTTCCCCACTTTATTTGAAACCACTGGCCTACTCTTTACGTAAGTTCTTAGAATTTTCGGAATCATATTTGGCATATTCAGATCGACTTTATTTTCAATAATTTAGAAGATTTGCGTCGCCATTGATAACATTAAGCTAGGTACTCAATGAAAAATATTGTTAGAATTTCTTCAGTATTATCCAAAAATGAGGCCCCCAAAAAATTCACGAAGTTTCGGACACAGGCGTACAGATTAGGCCCTCAGGTTACAGAATAAGTCGTCAGTAATCAGTCTGTAGGTCAGTAGTCAAGTCAGTCACGACGATTACTTATTTTATGAGATTTTCTGATGGAGTTCTGGAGGCAACCCAAAAATATATGTTTACGCGTAGTCGTTTTATACTCGACACTTTGGAATAAAATACCATCGAGGCTTCGGGTTTTTTCCCGTCTCGCCTAAAGGCAAATTTCTCGGGAATTTTCGCCTCGAGATTTTTCGTGGAGAAACTCTAGTAGCCATAGCGCCATTAATTGCGTGCAAGCACATAGTAGGTATATGCGACTCAACGATGCGACGTTAGAGTTGAGTCAATATTGAGTTTAGTCGTAGTCGTTTGTTAGAGTTGAGTCATATATTGAGTGTAACCGTTTCAGCGCCTCACAGCTGGGCATGGATCTCTCCTCGATTTGGCAGGCCTGCGCGCCTGGAGGAAACCCACTATGTTGATTCAATGCGGGTAGTGTGGGAAAGTGGCTAACCGCTGTCTGAAGGTTTGAAAACAAACCACACATAAGACCTTCTATAAAGTTTAACGACTACCGTCTAACTACAGCAACTGGTGCAATCAGTTTAAGGTGCCCGCCGAAGCAGCTAAACATGATCTAAACGCTTATTAAATTTGCATTTAGGTGCTTCGGATACCGTCACCCATTTTACTTTTGACTTGACCAGTCATTGGGCATATTTTTGTCTTTCGCATAGTTTGGCAGATCGCATGTGTTTAAGACTAACTGCGATTTTTATTTAAATTATCGGCAGCTATTTTTGTTTCCAACTCTTTTTATGTCCCACTTTTGGTCTCCTCTCGCAAGTGGGATGTAGGTCATAGTCCACCACGCTCTAGCTAACTGCGGATTGGTGGACATCAAGCTTTCGAGAAATGAGTAACTCTTAGGCACGGTGTTCGAAAACATCCTAATTGAATATAACAATATTTTCCCTCACCAGTCACCGTATAAAAATACACTGTGGATAACCAATTTATTTATCAGAGTACGGTATCTCTTTGTACGAGAGGTGACCACGTTCCTTACCGCTCGACCATCGCTGCTTGATAGTGATTGTTATTTGCTATTAAATTCAAAAGCTACTGAAAAAAGGATTTATGTATGCGATTTTCTAATATATTTCTTAAGGTGTTAGTTATATATAGCAATGTAGGCATTACCTCGTAGAAAAACGCAAGCACAGTCAATCCATCCCGATGCCGCACTGCCTCTTGAACGGTCTTGTACTCTTCTTTGTAGAACACCATGTGTAACTCCATTGGGAAACTGTAAGCCATTTGTATTAGTTAATTCAACGTTCTACGTACTCAGTAATTGCTTATTACCCAGTAATATAGCGCAATAAAATGCTGTCACGTCATTATGTTCCGAGAGGCGAGCGACGAAAAATTGCAGGCATATTTAAAAAAAATAACGTTCCATTTTGGTGTAAACCATATCTTAGATGTTCTAGTACCTAAAATCAGCGTTAGGTTGCGGGGTTACAGTTTTAGTTTTTTTAGCTATTTCCAAGCGACTGCTTCAGCTATTCGTGCAAGTTACGACTTTTTAGCTAATTCTGCGTGGATTTTAGAATACACCTACAGGCACGATTTAGTTACCTACCAATTCTATAACCTTTTACAACATTTCCGTAAAAAACTTAAATTTTTCATGACTGACGGCTGTAAAATTTATTTGGGTAAATGTAATGCAGTAAATGTTATGGAATCCAGTTAACTAATGAGCAGAAGACTATGAATATGTCTACAACCCACTGCGACGTAATTTGGATAAATCTTGTAGATTATGGCCGTTTTCTCTCGGTGTTGGGGACGTTATTATAGCAGTTACCTACCTAGTGTGGTCAAGGATTTGAGGCTTTCAGAGAGAACAAAAATGAAGTATATTTTAACAAATATAATATACCTAGACCTTTATTTTGCTATAGCAGAATACCAATGGCCATAAATCCGTTAAAGACCCTGTTTTAAAAATGAAGTTATATATTATTATACCTTTCGCTGTGTCCAACATTTAATTTGCCCTGTTTATTTTTAATTACAATTGCGTTTTTGTGATTCTTGATCTACATTTCGTTTTTATACGAATATCTACTGAGCTCTGAACCAAGACGAACTGGATTCCACATTTCAAAGCGGCACTTTCAATCATACACAGAACATCAAATTTTCTTTAATGTGTAAATTGATAAAATAAGTATGTATGAGACAGAAGAGATATTAATATGAGGTCGTTCTGAAAATACCTAAATCGCTGTAACAGAAGGTTTAGAGATAAAGAACATCTCGCAATCCTCGCAATAGTACTTAGATAAAAAGTCAGTTATTCGGATAAAGACTACCAAGAATACCACTAACAGGAGCACAGATCAAAAAACACCTTTGTGAGCACCACATAATGTCTTGTATTCAGTTCAGCCGGAAACGGAAGTTTAAAAACCTGCGAGCTATAAACCAAGTTCTTCGACAGTAAGAGTCGTGAAGCATCGCTTAAGCCGAAACGGCTATCGAGGAATCTATAAATGTCCGGACTAATTCGCCATTTACATATGAATCTGACGGAAGTGGCCAACTTTTGGATACTAAGAAAAAGAGCTCACAACTTCAGCGATTTACCTATAACAATTTTAGAATTTAGTTGGGTTCCTTTTTTACCCCTGCCTGACGCAAATAGAGATCATTTGGACGTGCCTTGTCGGTATCTGTAGATGTACTTATACGTCTTATTGTACCTAGCTTCCAAACGGATAAACCGATTTAGATTTTTTATTTTTGAAAAGTAACTTTATTGAGTGTATGGTAGTCGTGCTGACCTTTGTC
The DNA here is from genome assembly GCA_911387765.1 of Pyrgus malvae. Classification (NCBI taxonomy): domain Eukaryota; kingdom Metazoa; phylum Arthropoda; class Insecta; order Lepidoptera; family Hesperiidae; genus Pyrgus; species Pyrgus malvae. The sequence continues at coordinate 24,925,202 of OU426950.1, read as the reverse complement.
CCTATTTATAGACAATTCTAATTCGAAGAACTTCTCAGATACGAACAAAAAATCTCATGCGCTCGAATTTAGACTTATGAAGCTATGATCCATGAATGATGTAGATACTATACCGAGGTGGTACCACTAAGTTTCCAATATTATTCGTACCGTTATAATATATAGTTCTTAGAGTGTCAAAGTACCGATAAAGATATAATGTGCATTGTGATTAATAGGGCTATTGTGAGAGTGACTCGTAGCCATATCTTACGTTACAGTTCCTTATTAATAAAGTTATCGTTTCGTTTCGTAACAATAATGATGAGTCACTAAGCAGACATTACTGACGGTTAATTTTATTTAAAGATCATATAATTAATAATATATCAATTTCATTGCACTAATTGTGAATCTCTAAGTAGAAAACAATATTGCAAAAATTACCTATTTATTCAATTTGAATAATTATCAGAGACCTTGTTGATAATCAATTGCGGAATCTATTGTAAATAAATAATTGTCTTTTACGCTTATGAAACTTTTTCCTTCTCCTTGGTACGTGTAGGCAACTTATCCAAATAATAAAAAAAGAGAATACACTAATCAAGCAAAAGCAAGGTCTAAGGCCGTACTTTTGCACTGCTATTGTATTTAGGAAGCTGATGTTCTTATGTACCTTTTTTTTGTATCGGGGTGGAAACCTTCAAAAGGTACCCGGCACCTTGGGAGAGGATACAGGGTTATGCGGGATTTGACCGCACGAGGGGGTGCCTCTGCGCTTGGAGAGTACTCCGGGATCTCCAGTGGAACGCACCGGTGTCCTCCACATGTGGCTGGTATACTTACAATTAGGAGAGTTCGCGATTCGGTTCTCGCCGCGTGGTCAAACAAGTTGCAATATCGTTGAGCGAACTGTTTTTTTTTTTTGCATAGAAAGTCACTCTGCGTCACTACAGAAAGGACCCGTACACTACTACACAGAAATTCGGACTTGTGAGTTCATGTGGTTCAAGCCGCTGCAGCCAGAGCCATATTATGAGGTATTGAGTTCTCTTGGCAATAACTATTAGGTTTACATTTCTCGTAGATACATAAATCTACCTAATTAGCAACTGACATTATGTGAAAAAAGAACCGCTGCAATTAATTAAAATTATTTCTTACTTCTCTATATAGTCCAGAAATTACTGTGCTGTATGTTTTTTATTCAGAAATGGACGTTTTGCGAGATAATGAAATACAATCGACGCAACTATAAGAAACGTGAAACAGTGGTCCAAGTTCTAAGTATAGGTACCAAGTTCTGAACTTTGAACTTTTAAGTTACTTCGCCTAACAATAACTACCATAACATAAGTAATAAACAGAAAGTTTCTTCGCATATATATTTGTAAGCAATTCCATTACCTTCTGTGGTTAATTTTATCTTCGGAGCCTAGGGTGTCATTATCGCCCCAGTGAAAGTGCATCTGGCTGAACACGTAGTCTCCTTCCAGCGGGCCGCCGCTCACCCGCGGATGCGGCTCGTTCTGCACCTCGATTAGCACTGTAAACACAAAGCCGTTTTAGTCAGTCAACGTTGGCCACTTAAGTTTTCCGAATCAAATAGAATAATAATAATAATATAATTTATTGCCATAACTGTTTACAATCATAATGGTGATATTTCATAGTACATGCGTTACAATTACAACAGTTTACCCGTATCGGGCATGCAAATTTTAGGTACAATAATAATTTTATTGAATTAAATTTGAAAATTATTTATGAATAATAATAGTTAATAATTTTAGTTATTGAACTTTAATTCATGTCAGTATTTGAATAATATTAATATCTATACAGAAACTGGTTTAATTTTATAGAATTTTTGAATATTTTAATTCGTGCCAATGTTTGAATAGTATTAGTGTCACTATATCATTTAATTAATCATATATAGAAAGAAAGAAAGAAAAATTTATTTGTCACAGAGGCACGCAGTATAAGTACACAATTAGTAAAAATTAACATATTGAAAATTAAGTCAATTTCAAAAAAAAAATCAATTCAACGTCCCTGTGACAAATGAGAATTCACTCAGCATATTATGCTACATTAGAAGTACAATACAATACAATTTTGTATAGTAGAACTAAAATATTAATGGCTCGACCGGGGATGTACCACCACTGTACCCACTTCTGCCGTGAATGACATAGAGAAATTAAACAACGGTACGGTGAATGCTGCCGTGAAGGCCTTGGACACTAAGTATGCAAAGAAAAATTCAAAATGCATGCCTCAAAAAGGTGGCACTAAACCACGCTTGGAAAGCAGGATAATTATTTTGAATTTATTTTTGTACATGATTTTTATCACCTTTTAGGTAAATCAATAAAAATTTCGTCAATTAACTGCAAATGAGTTGTGACGCCACATATCATTTTCTCATATAAAATGTATGAAAATGTCACGTTTTGACAGCTCATTAATCTCAATTGATTTGGTAGTCCAAGACCGGATTCTATTGTGTTTCCGTGGAAAGGCGCAGTTGACGGCCACACTTATTTATAGCCAGATTTTTTTTATGTAGTACCTAGCAGATGAGCACGCAGACTAATGTTAAGTGATCGCAGCAGCTCATGGACAAGTCAAGTCTTGCCTGTGATCGTATGCAGTTGTGCTGCTACTTCGAAAGCTGATGGTCGCCTCATGTAAGTATGGCCGGCAACTGAGCCTTTCCACCAAAAAACAAACAAATGCTTCACTACAGAAGTAAAATAAATTTTGTTACAATTTGTTTTAATTATTAAAATTTATAAAATAATGAGATTAATGAGTGTATAGTCAGAAGTAAGACAATGTTCGTAAAAATAGTTAAAATTCTTACCATCTTCAGATAAGCTACTTAACAAATACAACTTTGTCTCTACATAATCTTACATCGTGATCGTGACCACTTAGACGATATGTTCATCTGTTTTCATGAATGTTATCTGAAATATGCGCCACACAAATAACCTCTAAGTATTTCTAAATGAGTGATTCTAAATTGTCTATGTTGCTTTCATAATAAATGATAGACATTTTTATGCTTCGCACGTGTAGGATTGCCACAAAAGAATATAAGTAAGTTATATTCACAGTTATATTAACAATGTATAAGGTTATATTATATAACCTTATACATTGTTATAAGTAGTGTATGTCGTTAGGACTTTAAATTACTTAGTTCTTTTTATGTAAAATATACCTAAAATGTAGCAAATATCCATATTTAAATAAAATCAATAAATTTTATTCGAAATCCCAAAATCCCCCTTTTTAAATGCTTTATGTTAAAAGTCTATAGGTAGACCATAGATTTATTATGACTTTGACTTACGTAGTATATATTAAAACTATGGGGTCGACAATGGTGTTAAGTGGTGTCTACAGTTCCAAGGCATCGTATCTGTGATCGTATGCTTAATTTTATTGCAGTCAGTCAACTATTAAGGTCAGTAACCACACTTTCCACTAAAATACAAAAGAGTAATTCATAGCGCCAGTGAAACCACGTAAGTTCTGCAATCTTTAACTACCCTTATACTACTAAGTATTTCGACTTTACGAAATACCACCTACCTAGCTAAATATGTAGGTAAATTATTAACGGAAGTTCTAAATACGAAGTCACTTAAAAGACAATTGTCGGAAATATTTCTAAAATAAAGAATGAGAAGCATTTTTAATAAATACGTTTCTAGAGAATTGTAGGTATGGCAATTATGAGTCAAGGAAGACCCTATTGCATAAGAAAACAATGACAAGGTTCACATGACTTTATAACGCATGTGATTACTTTAAAACGTTTTAAATTAAGAAACTACACATTTGATTTTGATTAAGGTTAGATAAGGAAAATGACCTCAGACCACATATGAATATGTAACCAAGCTTTTCAGTGCAAAATTTTGAAACAAAAAGCCTCTACTTAGCCATTCAAATTTTGGCCAAAAATTTACGAGAGCCTGCTAAATTCTTTGATCTTGAGAAAACCAAACATTTGGCAATCAATACCATTGTCATTGTGTGACCAAGGTTATACGATTTTACTATGTGGAAATGCTTAGCTAATAAACAACAATAACCACAAATTTAAAAAGAACTAACCTACGATACAACGACCAAGCCGAAAACATAATGTATTTATTTATTTAAGCATTTCAATCACAAATTGTCAAATATCAATAAGAAGTAGAGTTTTTGCCGGGAAGTTCAGAATGCACGTTGTACTAGGTATTTTATTTTCATTTTATTTGTGTAGTTTTTATTTATATCGGATTTTGATGGCATTTTATTCGATATATACCAGAGGCCTTAGTGTAAGTTTGCACACGCTGAAACGTTACTATCGCGTTTGCGTTAAGAATTTAATTATCAACCTTATTCCTATAATTTTTACGCAGTAGTAACGTTTGCGCGTTTACAAACTTACACTAAGGGCTCAGTATATAGGTTAATTACAGTGCACAATGTTGTGTGAGGAAGCTACTTTGCGAAAATATGTTTTTCCCGCTCAGTGGCGGATCTAGGATCTCAGTTTGAAGTGTGAAGCCGATCGGTTTAGAGGGTTTGAGCCCCCTGGATCCGCTAGTGTTCCAGCTTGCCTCTAAATACCATCGAGCACAAATACTAGTAAAATCGCCAACGTTTTACTAGGATATTTGACTGAATTAACTGACAAGTACAGACGACTAATTTGACTGTGACTATTATTACCTGTACTATTATGTATTCTGTGCTATTAAATATATCGTTCCAAAGAAACGGGCAAAATATGAAAAAATAAAGAAGAAAAAGAATACAAAGTATATCGCTTCGCTTTATAAAATAATTATAATAACGTTTTCGTTATCGTTATGAGTGTGAAGCGTTTCACACTCATAGCCCCACAGTAGGGTATATATACCCTGTGTCGTGGGTGCCATGTACACACACAGAGACAGAAACACAAACACCCAGATCGAGAACAGAAATTTAAACTCTTTTAAATGTCTCCTTCGCCGGGAATCGAACCCGGGACCCTTCGAATGGCAGTCCTGCATAGTAACCATTGCGCCAGACGGGTGGTAAATGGAGAAGCAAACGAGCATGCTGGGCATGGGCGTTGTGCATGCATGGGCATCGGAAATGTAATCTCTGCAACCAATGTCACCATCACTCAAATAAGATCGACATATATTTTGTATCGTGTATCGTCCTTGTCTATTTCTATGGTATCGTCATTATATTCAGTTTCCTTGCTAATCCTGAAGGCAACGGTACCTATTTTAAGTGCCTTCAATTCTCTTTTGTTAGAGATCTTAGATGTTTTTATAAGTACCACCCAACAGGCTATAGCAATAATATTATTTAGCAAAAACAGCCGCATTCTCAGAATAACAAAAACGCTCATCAATTTTCTATTCAAACGGTCACCCATTTAATGCAAGACCGCGTCCAACATTGCTTAATGTTGCACACTATTTGCGTAATTAACAAGGCTCCGCGGCTAGTCGCCTCATGGGAGTATGATTATTGATTAAGTATACTAAGTAGTATTTTTTAATATTACCTATATGAGAACCAGCAACTATTCTTTATATCCTGCTTCGTACATAAGTACAAGACTGCTGATGGCTGCCTGTAAAAACAATTTTAGCAATTCCATTGCGGTTGGAATAAAAACTCAAGCATCATTAGTATTCATTAGTTATTTGCCTGCTCGTAAGAATCTAAAGATGAATTTATTATACTTATATTCCGTATGTATAGTCTAACTCTACATTCTAATATTATTTATCCACTGATTGCGTTTGTATTCTATTTCTACATGAGATTTATCAAACAACCTAATAAGACATTAAGCTGCTGGTCAATAAATAAGAATTTAAGTGTTCAATTGTTACATTTCATCCTGAACATTTAAAATTGTATGCTTCATACAGCAGTCAACACAAAGTACGTACCTACATACATGAGGCAAAAGAGAAATTTCGTCGTCGACTTCCATGGTAAATAAAAGACGCAGACTATGCCTATATTATATAATCTACTGAAATAAATGCTTTCACAATAAAAGCAAAAGGAAACACGCACCGTCCAATGAAACCAAGGACTTTGAAACCTTTGAAGCTGATAGAAGCTGAATGATTCGCCTGGACAAGTACCAACTTACCACGCCTGCCACTATTTTTCATAAGCAGAACTGCCTCAATCTTTTATTAACTTATGTTATTATGGAAAATAGCGGTAGCCAGCAAAACTTATTTGAGGAGATCATAAACCTGCGGCTCTCAGTCCAGCTGCATACATACTTAGACAATACATATTCGATTTTTGTTTGTGTTTCATGTTCTGCATTCCTCGGCTCTTTTCTTTTCAACCCTTTTTATGTCCCCCTGCTGGGCACAAGTCTCCTTTCGGAAGTGAGAGAGCTGTAGGCCATATGTTCACCAAGCTGAACGTGAATGAATTGGTGGACCTCGGCTCTTACATTTCATAAAAAATACTGTGTTTGGCCGCAACCCTTTTTGCGTCCCACTGCTGGGCACGGGTCTCTCCCCATTATTGGAAAGGCCTGGAGCTTACTCCACCAGGCTGCTCCAATGCGGGTTGGTGGAGATGCGGGTTAGTGGCCAACCTGCTGTCGGATGTTTTCAAACCGCCCATAAGGCCTCCGACAAGGTTTAACGACTGTTATCTATCGACAACAACCGGGACCGACGGCTTAACGTGCCCTCTGAAGCACGGAAACGCGCATGATTTTTTTTGCCACTAGCGGTCACCCATCTCACACCAGACCGCGCCCGTTTGGCTTAGTTGCATAGATCGTTAGCGTTCTATGCTAACTGCCGGGCCATGCGCGCTTCTTTAGCATACTGTGTTTAGTTGTTTCAAACTATGTATGTAAATAGGTTAAGATCCAGAGCCGCATAATGAGCCACTGTAAGTTAGAGATACCTAACCTAAATATACTGACCAGTGTGTCCGTTATTGGAAACATGCACGTTGTCGATGGGGTCGTCGAAGCCAACGAACACGATGTCAGGCAGCGCTACTTGCTTCACCCTCAGGATGTTTATGTTGATAGGGCTCTGGTGCTTCCCCGTGCACTCCCGGTACCGCTCTCCCCAGTGCGTTGGACCTGTTGACATTATGCGCACTGTTAGCTTATTAATCTTTTAATTTTTAACTTATAATAATTGTTGACCTCTCTTTTAACAATACAGATTGTGACGTATACATAATTTATTACATCAATTGGAACAGAAAATTAAATATATCTCCAGACATCGCCGGGTCGCAGCCTTGTATAGGAAAGATATCGTATTCGAGGCTTTGCTGACAGGACACGGCTCGTGGGAAAGAAGAGGCCCGCACCGCGGGTGCACAGACATTCCAGTCTAACATCGATCGCGAATCGCTAGTTTTAAAGATAATTATAATGTAAATTTAAATGTTAAAATAATTTAGTTTAAAAAACTATTAGTTTTCATTTCGCACCCTGCTGCGACCGCCCTAAATATAACTAGATTTCAGTACATGCTACTGAATAAATAAATACATAAATAATAATAAATAACGCTTCACACTCATAGCCCCACAGTAGGGTGGATATACCCTGTGTCGTGGGTACCATGGACACATACAAAGACAGAAACACAATGTATCGCAAACAAACAATTAAAACAATCACCTTTTATAACTGTACCTATTGATAAATTGTTTCAAAATAAATAAAATAATTAAATATTACCCAACACTCCATCGTAGCCGAAGTCGTCGCCTTGTGTCAGTTGAGGAGCTGAAATAAACCAATACAGTTTATTAAGGCTTGTTTATTTACAAAAAACAAAACATAAGTTTAATTTTTAATTAATGTGTCAGGTAGTCAATAGCAAGTAGTCAATAAATAGCCTTAGGTACTAAATAATCCTTTCGTGATGACTTTAGAAAGATAGTGTCATGTGACTGCCCTAGACCCTAGGGCCGCTAGAGCTTAGAATAATTACAATTACATTATAGAAACCAAGTTCGCGAGCCCAAATTGAAGCAACACTGGAACGGGATTATCACAACACTTTTTAAAAACAAAAGAAGTCTAATAAAATAACTTTCACAGTGTTTTCAATATTTTGTAGTATTTTACAGTTAATTTGGCCAAAATAAAAATATTTTATTTGTCAGATGTGACAGCCGTAGGAACAGTAGGTACAACAGTAGGAATCTATTTAGTGCTTCAATTTTGTCAGCGCGCTTACTTGTATGAAGACACTCATTCTATACGTATTTATTCTAAGCTTTAGAGTAACCACCACAGGTAACCACTCTGCGCAGTCTATCTCATATCAGTTTACAAATACGTAGGTATCTATCAATGCAATTCTCCAATGAAGCTACTCGTATAATGTCTATGAATCCACTAAATGTACCTAGCAAGGCACTCAATCCAACAGGTACCTACGTACGTGAATGTGGGTATGTATGTACATACCTATGTGGCAAAAAAGGTACCTACCTATTAAAACGACAAATGTTTATTAGGTGCCTTTTTTACGAAGGTGCCTTTTTTTACAACTTTTTTTGTGCGAAGCAGTAGTGGCAAGTAAAAGCTATGAGTACGGGTCAGTTTCAGAAAATTGATCAGTCGGTCGAAAATCGGTCAGTGCTACTCGAACATCGTGAAATTGAAGTTACGGGTGACTTTAACCGATAATTAGCGTACTTGTTACTTTACTTGAAGGTGGTGAAAGAGGCCCTAAGTGTTATATACGTAACTAGAATATCTAATTAGTTTGTGTAGGTAACAATCACACATACATAGTACTGCTATGCTGTCTTATTTCTCGTTGATAAAATTGTGGTTATATTATGTTTTGATAGAAAGGCTCGCAAGCCCTAAATAATTGCACTGGTATGCGGACAATTTGTAGCATTATTCTTTATAGTCACATAATGTGAACAAATGCTTTTGTACTACGATAGAATACCGGAAAATTGTGATTACAGTATAAAATTATCCAAATGAATGAGAATAGGTAATGTTCGAGTGTCCACTCCTAGTAAAGTACCTTACATAGAATTTACACGTAAATCTACTAACAACTTCCAGTTACATACTTACTTTCGTTAAAAGGCACGTAGATAATCTATATTGAAAATAATTACAAACGTATTTTGAACAACGATATGACTTTATACATACGTTTATTCAACTTGATTGTTGATACGAAAGGACTTTCCTAGTTTCTTTAGTAGTTTTTAGGGTTCCGTAGATCAATGGCAAAAAACGGAATCCTTATAGATTCGTGACGTCTGTCTGTCTGTCCGTCCGTATGTCACAGCCACTTTTTCGGAAACTATAAGAACTATACTGTTGTAACTCGGTACGTAGATGTATTCTGTGAACCACATTAAGACTTTAACACAAAAATAGAAAAAAAAAACAATAAATTATGAGGATTCCCCATACTTAGAACTGAAACTGAATTTTTTTTTCATCAAACCCATATGTGTGGGGCATTTATGGATAGGTCTTCAAAAATGATATTGAGGTTTCTAATATCATTTTTTCTAAACTGAATAGTTTGCGCGAGAGACACTTCCAAAGTGGTAAAATGTGTATCCACCCCCCGTAACTTCTAAAATAAGAGAATGATAAAACTATAAAAATATATGATGTACATTACGGTGCAAACTTCCACCGAAAATTGATTTGAACGAGATCTAGTAAGTAGTTTTTTTAATACTTCATAAATCGTAAACCACAATTTACCTTTCATTCAATCTTAATGCAATGATTTCTATGGATAATCAAAGGCAATGATGTATTTCTGTTGCCGCTATTGTTATAACAAATACTAAAAATAGAATAAAATATAAATATTTAAGGGGGCTCCCATACAATAAACGTGATTTTTATAGATAATGGTACGGAACCTTTGGTGCGTGAGTCCGACTCGCACTTGGCCGGTTTTTAATAAATACTAGCTGTTGTTGCGCGCGTGCTACGCTACTTGGTCTTACCAACTCAGAAACCTTTGTGGGCTCATGCACAACACTTTGCTGAAGACCATAACATGATCGAATGCATAATTTACGATTCTATAAAGGACATACAGACAAACATTCATTTTTATATACATATATATATATATGGTGACTTATAACAAAAACGTAGGCAGGAAAAATCCGATAATCCGTTACGGCTCTACCATATCTTTTATATACCATTTACATAGGTACACTTTCATAATACATATCAATCCAACCCACTTTTCAACCCTAGAAGACTAAATTTTTGAATGATACATTCACGCATGTCTATATTATTATGGGACTGTAAAATATAAATAGTATTATGCGAAAGTGTGTTGATTTGTTTGTTCTTTTTTCACGGCGTGATGGAGCAGTGGTGGATTTATCAATAGGTTAGAGCGGCAAATTTGGCCTATTTTTTTGTTTTTTTTTGTACGAACTGGATAGTTTGAGGCAGTTTCAAATATGAACAAGAAAATTATGTATAAAATTGGTAATGTTACAGCGTTTATGGAAAGATTTTTATGCGTTATATAGTTGGAGTGATATAGGCTTCTTTTTACCGTGTAAAACCTCTCATTCCCATGGAAAGATCCATATATTAGATACCTTCCAACGCGGGTGAAGCCGCGTGACACTGCTAGTATATGTTCTGAAAGTTAATAACCCCCAACTTAAGTAGCTAACACGCGTCAGATTTCAACCTTAAGCGGTTTTATTGCGGACAATAAGGCAAAAAATGAAGTACGACTACATGCCCACGCAAACCCAAAATATTAATAAGAACATGGAACCATTTGCCACAGTGCGTCTTGCCTTGAAGAGTACGATGTCTTTCTCACCTTGTTGCTATGCTCAAGGTGCTTAGTTATCTTTTTTATGTGACAACTTTTTGTTTGAGCCGGAGATACCATCATATCCTTGCTGTCGTTGTTGACGTCGAATAAGTTCCCTGGCTACCTACTATGGATAAATGTTTTCTTTAGTTTAACATTCCTGGGTAAAAAATGCAGGTTGCAATGTAGGTAATTAATACATGTTATGGTCTGAAGAGTGGACAATGCGTACAAACAGAGGCTTTACACATTTTAGACTAATAAAGTAGGTTATCCATTACGTTGACAAAGAAAATTGGAGGATTCATGAAAAGCTTATTTGGAAAATTGGGCAATAATTTCAGTGCATCCTTTGGCTGAACGTAGCGTAAGACAAAGTGACCAAGTACTTCTATGCAGAACTTAAGTAGAGTAAGTATAACTACAGTACAAGACGGGATAACATGCATGGTTCACCCGAGTTAGTACATCCGCTGCACTCATATCGGTCGTGAAGACATTTTATTGTGGTTTGACGTAAAGGTTTGGTTGCCAGGTAGACAGATGTCAGGCGATCATTAGTCTCCGGAGGAGCAGCCCATCTGCATAAGATCTCAGACAAGAATTTTCCTATATCAAAAGTAAAAACGTAACGAAAATAATACCGCGTGGTTTAAAAGTTGCGTTTGACATGACAACGTCTAATAAATCGATGAACGCCGGCTGCACGCTCGAAAAAGGATGACTCATTGTAACGTTACGTTGATAGTAACGTTACGATGAGACTTGAGCGTTTGGCTTGCGCCGCAACTGCCGCGCCGCGTTTCGTCGACTGTTTAAAAAGTGAAGTGAAAAGTTAATGTGGTTGTTTTGTTATAACGTAGTCACGTTAAACTATCGTCCGTAAACCGACTTTACTAATTATTAATAATAATATTATTCTAAGTCTAAAGACTTTACAGACAACCAATTTTTTTTCCGTATACCTACAGACGAATTTGGTACAAACGAACTAGGTATATCTTCACATTATTCATCAAGAGGGTAAATGCATTTGAGTGCAAATTGCATTTAGTAATAAATTAGATAAAATGCATAATGTACTATGTAGCGTCAACATTATAATTTCATACGTCGTACTATCTATTCGAGTAGTCTAGTCTAGAAGCGCGCATGGCCTGGCGGCTAGCGTAGAACGCAAGCGATCTATGCAGCTGAGCCAAACGGGCGCGGTCGGATGTGAGATGGGTGACCGCTAGTGGCAAATAATTTCATGCGCGTTTCCGTGCTTCGGAGGGCACGTTAAGCCGTCGGTCCCGGTTGTTGTCGATAGATAACAGTCGTCAAACCTTGTCGGAGGCCTTATGGGCGGTTTGAAAACATCCGACAGCGGGTTGGCCACTACCCGCATCTCACCAACCCGCATTGGAGCAGCGTGGTGGAGTAAGCTCCAGGCCTCCCCAATAAGGGGGAGAGACCCGTGCCCAGCAGTGGGACGCAAAAAGGGTTGCAGCCAGTCTAGTCTACGCATGTACCTAAATGATTTTGGCCTACATATTGCGTTTTGATCGACATCGACGAGTTATCTTTAGTAACTTACTAGCTAGTAATTAATAGTATTCTGCGTAATATCAATATTAAATTCGAAAGGACTAATATTACACAAGCGATTTCTTAGCGTCTTCGTGTATTCTGACACTTTTCTACCTCAACGTAACGTTAACTCTATCTATACTGGACACAATATCAACAATTACGGCACGGATTGGATTGGAGGTTGTAGGTACTTATCTGTGCTTAGAAAGCACGATACATGTTAATTCATTTTTATTGCTTTTTAGAATAATAATTATTCAGTCAATTGACTTTACAATTTTGTGACGTAATCATTTACTCAATCAAAATGTATGAGGATGTCACTTTATCAGCTCATTAAAAGTATCTCAACTGACTGGCAGTAATACCTATAGCATATTTAGCATATCTTAATTATTTATAGATTCTAATAAAATCAAATATATTATGTTTTTTAGTTTCAGTAAAATCAAATTGACTCATAATACGCACGGGATTAATAACATTCCTATCGATCAGCACAATAGGTTAATCTATACATATTATAAATAGGAAAGTTAGGATATTTGAATATTTGTTGCTCAATCACGCAAGAACGGCTGAACGGATCAGACATTTGGCGCAGAGATAGGTTATAGTCCGTGGTGTCTGGCGATGCGTTCAGCATGCGTCGAGAAAGCGCTTGTGTGATATGAATCTTATTAAAATTCGATCTTTCGATTGGGTACCAATCTAAGGTTTTGCTTATTGTCTAAAAATAGGTCGCCGTAGACAAAGTGTACCGTAACCTACCTACTAAAGCGTAACAAGTTCATTGATAAATATAAGTACGGTAATAGGTAAGTGTCGTTCGTGATATTGACCTTCTCTTCTTGCCAATGGCCACGTCACGAATACTTTGCATCTACTTATAAAATTGTTACAGAACTGGAGCATAAATAATACTGTATTTAAACTTTAAGTTTGTTGCTATTATTTGTATTGTTGGGTTCAATCTTAATTTAGTAAGATACGAGTATACTTATGTTGAGTATACATTAAATTTGACTATTATTCCTGAATTTCATTGTTCTCATAGGCACAAAAGGCAACAAGCGATCGCGACTCACGAACTTTAATGTACTTTAATGTACTATCTTTATTTTGGAGGTGGTCAAAAATTTGTCAACAGGGGACGGGGAGGGGGGGTGTTTTGTCTGTTGTATGACGTGTACTCGGACCGCGTCTGAATGGGGGGGGGCTTGATTATAGATAGAAAAATTAGAGCAGAATTAGTTTGTCAAGGGTGAACCCGAATAGTTTTGGGGGGGTTGAGCCCCTTAGCCCCCCCCCCCTCTAGATACGCTAGTGAATACTACTTACATACCTATTACTCAAAAGTAGTTAAGTACAGCACAATTATCTAAATATCTACGACTAGCTGTGCCCCGCGGTTTCACCCGCGTTAGAGAGGATCATTAGCATAAAGTGAAGTCCCTTCTGAAGTACCGTGGACCGGCTTTTTTGTAGGACTATATAAGATAAACATTAACATCATACATTACATAGGTGTACCTCTAGCGGTTTTGGCGGCGCATGCCAGAATAGCTCGCAGATGGACACTTATCGTCATATTTTGGACAATTCACACAATATCTTTATAAATTGTAGCCTATATGTTATTCTGATGTATAAGCTATATTGTGGTAAAGTTTCATTCAAATCCATTCAGTACTTTTTACGTGAAAGAGTAACAAACATCCATACATCCATACATCCATAAATCCATACTTACAAACTTTCGCCTTTATAATAGTAGTAGGATGCCGATGCCAGAACAAGATCTCCCATGAGGCGCCAAAATATTCTTACGACGGGTAGGTAGACGTACATAGGTCGATCTACCCATGCGAACTTCTCCGTTCTTATTTACGAATAGATGACTGTCTCCACCGTAACAGATCTAAGATGAATTAAACAATGTTTGTACCCAATTCATCCGATATTTCCAATACAAAAGACCAGTCCTTAGCGCTAAGTCGCACTGATTTGAACAATAGAACACCTTACATTGTTTTTAATTTGGCAATTTCCACGGATACGACTAAATTTAGAGGTCAGCCCAAAACACAATTTGATGCCATTAGCCATTATAGGTACAATTACAATGGTGCAGTAATTTTGCAGTGACTACAAGGAGAATTATCTTGATTAATCAAACCTTGATTTTAGAACGAAAACTTTAATTTTAATAATAAATTTTATGTGATTCAAGTTCAAATTTTAACAAGAATTGAAGGCTTTATTTGATTTGCATTAAGGAAGGTAGATAAGACAGCAAATAATAAATAATTATAAATAAATAGTTAGTATCTCAGTTAGTACATCGCTAGGCAGGTATGTATGTAGGTGTAATGTAATTAACATATTTTGTCAATAACATAATCAAACCAAAAAACATGTTAAATGTTGCCAAAACGTGTGCATATTACTAACAGGGCTTAAACTGTGAAAAATATTATAGGTATCAGGTCTCATGTAGAGCCAAGCTCTTGAATCTACACGTCCTAACTCTACCAGCCCTACCGTCACTAACTCTCTCTACATCTCAGACAAAATATATGCCTTCAACAAAATGTTGTTGTTGATGGCAGTTACGTAACCACCACGACATTGATTTGTATTAATTTTATAAAACACAAGACAACTATCTTGTTTTGCACTGATAACATCTGCTATAATGTAAGTTTCAACAACCAACTATTTTAATTTCAGAGATAACCTATTTAACAAGCTAACGTTAACACCTCCATGCGAATCATCAACGTACATGCATCATACTTAGATTTCTTTCGCGCTGCTAACTTGTTACTAAAAGTAAGAGTTGGAACAGATGTGTAGTCAACTGTATCAAATTCAATGGTCTTCGTTAATGTCTCGGGAATACATAGTTTCCTGTTTCCTCTGCTATTTTGTAAGCTTCACAGCATTGCGGCGCGCTCAGGCATGCTTCCTGCCTGCACTGTGTCGGCTTGTTACCATTCCAAGTGCAGTTGTGATCGTATTGCAAGATGGCCGTTACAGTTATTTTATACGTCTAAGGCCCGTTTTCCATCCTCGGATAAAAGTATTCGTAGACTAAATGTTAGCGGTCTCATCGTCACGCTTATGACATATTAAAAAGATCATATAATATCAACTGATAGCTTAACATATTAATTACTTAAGCTGGGGATTGAAATATTAGCCCTAAGAGACCTAATTATTAATTCAAATTGCCTAACACCTCATCATAATTTCCCAATCTTTACGTAATACATACTTTAACGAACTGACCGATCGACACTTCGTTCGCTTTTCTTTAGAAAACCCTAATTAGTACCCTATTTCTATATTATGCGCCTACCACAAGCTCTATATACTCATCACCCAGGTTTAGCTGGTAGAGAATGCCATTAGGCATTAAGCACGCCCTTGTATCCTTAGTGTAAGGTAATACTATAAAGTTAAATAAATATCAAAAAATAAATTTCTTATTCTCAAACCTGCTGAATGTACACACAATATTTCATAATAATAGGTCGAGCTGTTTCGGAGGAGTTTTTGAGCTTTGTTGACACCCATCTTTTTTATGACCGCGTTAGATGTTGCCTAAGTCACCCATCCTACTTTTAACTGCACTAGATGTTTCTTAATGGCCACCCATCCTACCTTTGACCGCACTCGATACTGCTTAGCTTTATTAACATCCATACTTCTTATGACTGCACAACATGTTGATTAATGACCACCCATCCTACTTTTGACCGCAGGTGTCGTTGAGCTAAGCAATGTCCCTGAAACACATTTTCACTATAATTATTTAAGTATATTCGAAAAATACCCAAATGTTTGCTACCCGGGAAATCTATACCAATATTATAAATGCGAAAGTTTATTGTTGATGTTTGGCCGGATATTAGAACTCACTGGCTCAATCACTCAAAATTGGGCACATAGATAGATATTAGTATGGATTATCATATTTTCTATGGGATAGATTAGTATAATCAATAATCATATAAACTCAAATCACCCAAGCAGAATTGGCCGGCTCACACACCTAAAAAAATCTAAAAAGTAAATTGGCTTCCTTTAAAAAAACATTTGTCGTTTGTTACCGTGTTAGTTTATATCGTTCACGTGCTTGTAATTTTGGCAAGACCTACCATCATACACGTGGGCAATTCGACGTACAATAAATAAGAAATGATGGCAGCTATCACAGCCACATGCATTAAATAACAAAAGATTGTCACAGTGAATATCACGCGATGTTCACTCGCTCAATAATTCAAAGCTTAATCATCCATAGCTTTACTGTTCTTAGAATTCCTGTCCGTAATTACGAAACTGTTAGTATAGATATCTTTACGCTTTTCAACCTTTACAAAAATATGTATAATTCCAAGGAAATACATATTAGGCACAGACAGCAATTTTGGCTCTGTAGCTTGAGATCAGAGGCCTTAGTGTAAGTCTGCACACGCGAAAACGTTACTATCGCGTTTGCGTTAAGAATTTAATTATCGACCTTATTCCTTTCAGGTTAAGATCCGTCTGTCTAATTTTAACTAGGACGCAGTAGTAACGTTTGCGCGTTTACAAACTCACACTAAGGGCTCAGAATAGGAGCTACGATATTCAGGCTGTCGTAAGTTTCGACTAAAGGAGACTTCGAGGAGTACGGTTCTGTAGAAATAAGTAATATGCAAGCACAATGTTGGACAAAAAGGCCTCAGCGCTTCACAGGGAACCCCAAATTCCTCCACAAGCTCTGAATAAGGTCACCAAGTAGTTTGGTGACCTGAAATACGCATTATACAATTTATACCTACAGGCCGGATCTCCAGATATCTAGGTAGAAAAAGTACTGATTACATTTATCTAGTTTAAATAGCTACACTATTATATAAATAATATAATTGTATATAATTGTACATGTATCCCATGGATTACATTTACAACACATACCATGATAACATGTAGGTAATCGTACGAGTACAATAGTGTACATGCAATTATGGCGCGTGTTGCACACGATATGCCTGCATCTGCACTGCACATAGAAGAAAAAGTTCGAGCAATGTTTTCATGAAGGTTCTTCTGAATAATACTATGTATGACCAATGGCCAAATTTTGATTCTTTATTGCGTCCACTGCTAATGAACCTTCCAAAATACACAAGTGCCACTGAAAGTCTTATCAGAAAGTTGCAACATATTTTTGGGCAAAGGCATATGTATGAATTATTTGAGCGGGTGTTAACGTCTATCTATTTACACCATTTCACTGCTAGACTCCGGTTTTTAATTTTTTTTTTCAATAATAATAGCATCGCAAACTCTGTGCATATGTGCTGTGCGTCAAGTATAGGTAATTATTGCGTCACTAAGTAGAGTAGTCATAAAAAAACTAGACTGACTGATTACTGACGACAGTAAGTCGTCAGTAATCAGTCAGTCTAGTCAATCAGATGTTCAAGTAAAGCGATGGCTACTTTACCAGAACGTGTCCGATGAAGTGTTGAAGAAACATGTTTTCGCACTGTTATTTTATTTCACAACACTCGTGCACAGTCATACTCAATCAATAACCTATATCGAACAAAATGCAATCAACTCTATCCGATAAAATTCAAAAATCCAATAAGTAAATGAAAATAAAGAGCACAATATGTCCTTTTGCGATTTCAGAGGTCTTTATCAATTGACATTGAAACATATTATAAGGATTTGTAATTGATTTGAAAAAAAAAGAACTTAATAAAGTTCTTTTTTTTTTTCAAATTTCAAAGTTATAGTTAAGTATATTATAAAATAATACTTATTGTCTCATTTATTAATGTAGGTAAAATAATTAATCACTAGATCTACATAGGTAATAATGATGCAAGTAATGACTATTTGTTGTTAGTGTTACAAACCAATTAATTTATAGTGTTTGATCTTATAAATTACATGTTCTACTGATCTTTTGACTTCATCGGGGCCATGTCAAGATAATTTCAAAAACCAGACACTTGTTATGTTTGCAAGTGGCAAGTGGTATCAATTCTTACGCATGATACCAATTAACTAGTTATGCATGCAAATAATGCATATTATTTTGCTATCTTTGATTGACAAGTTATCTGTACTTATGAAGGCTACAAACCAATTACAAAATTTATTTTTAGGTAAGTCATAATAATATGGTACCTATGTATAGATACGGTTATCTGTATTTACATCTTAATAATTTATATAAATTACGTGTCACGTTGTTTGTCCGCGATGGACTCCTAAACTACAACCGATTTTAATAAAATTTGCACACCGTGTGCAGTTTGATCCAACTTGAAAAAAAGGATGGCTTACATCTTAAACTTAAGATTAGTTCTGCTTGAAGGCAGGACAACGTCTGCCTGGTTCGCTAGTATATGTATATACTTATAAAAGGTAACCCTCACTGACTTATATATCAACGCACAGCCGAAACTACTGTACCTAGAAACTTGAAATTTGATACGAAAATTCCTTTCATTATGTAAGTGAGCACTAAGAAAAGATGTTTAAAAATCAAATCAACCCCTGAGGGGGTAAATTAGGGGGTAAAGTTTGTATTGAATTTTTGTCACTACTGGTCCTTATTACAAGTAAAAATAATAAAAATAATAAGAAATGTAAGTTTCTTTAGGCTTCAATTGGACCCACGAAATCGACGGAGAATAATTTTATTCACTTCAAGCTAATGATCCTTTCTAACGCGGGTGAAACCGCGGGGCACCTATTATACCTAACATGATTACAAAAATACGTAGGTGCTTATTAAGAATATTTTTTATGATGTTTTGAATCATTTATAGAAAATCAGCAGAACAGAACAGAGATCAGAACATATAAATAAATTCCAATAACAGTTTTCGAATTTATTAATATACTTATTTTTGTTTTCTGCATAGATCATGATGACCATTATTTCGGGACGTTTCGTTCTCGTGTCAGAATTATGCTTAGATTTATAATATTGTTTTGTTGTAATAATTTATTGCTCCAATTAACATACAAGAAACAGTCGTGATAAACTCCTATTTTGCAATAATTTCTGAATCGTTGTAGTTTTTGTGCTTTTCGTGACCTTCTTCTAACCATTAGTTGCCCAGTTTCTTCGTGTTTCACCATTGAAAGCGCAAATAATAAAGATTACGCAGTCACAGTAAGTACTCTACTCTATACAGGTATTGTTATTTATTTATATATCATTCTTTCTCTTTCTCTTTCATATCTTCTCATTTATATATTATTCTTTATGTTCCTACCTTAAACTAGGTGTACAAAGGTGGACTTAATGCTATGACCATTCTCTGCAAGTCAACCTTCGGGTAGTTAGAAAAGCAGCGAAAGGTTTTAGGTTTATTTTGTAAGTAAAAAAAAACGACAAACAAAAGACGAATTAATATGTATAAATACACTCATATATAACTATATCAAATAAATACAATTACATAGGTAAAACATGTATAATTACAGAAAGCTGCACATATAGAGACATGTAAAGTTGAGAATAAGATTATAGGAGAAAGTAAAAAAGAAAGAAAGAGGAAAAAATAGACAAAGAAAATATTATTTATAAAAGTTTAGTTTTTATGACCCTGACTGCTTTTAAAGAAGCAAAAGTTTACGTACATTATTTTTAAATTACAATTTGCCAGCTGGTTTTCGAAGATCGTCATACATCCTATCGTTATAGGTATCGTTATATCAAGTGAAAATGAAAATTAATATCTTAATAACTTCAGAGACAGAAAATCTGAATAATAATGGAAAATCTTACACAAAATTATAACAAAACTTAATTAAATGTTATGTTGTGAAGAATCCTGGGATTTCATGTGGACGTTAGGTCCACGGCATACACTAAAATTTGCGGCTCTTGGATATTGAATACTCAACCAACTGGTGAACCCACTACCTTTACCCACCAAGTGGCCTGCATAGGTACTTGGTTGATGCATCAGATTTATAAAAAACCCACTGTCGAGTTTGTAAAATCGAACTATTGAGTGTTATAATTTAATTGTAAAAACTAACGTTATGAAGGTAACGTCTGTAATCGCTTGCTATTTGCAAGAACTTTATAACTGTGGTTTTAATGTCTTGTAATACTTAATCTTAGAATTTCTTATGTCATGATCAAGTTTTTTTTTTAAATTAGGTACTTACAAATTTTGTAAAGAGGCATTTTTTATTTTAAAGTCAAGAGGAATGCAAAAAGACAACGGCAAAAAGTAAATTAATTGCGGAGTTAGTAGGTACCTCGGTAATTTACAATAAAGCCGGATGTAAAATACCTAATACATAAAAGGTACATGAAAAACGTGCAAAAATTATTTTAATATATGCCATAATTAAATATCTAGTAGATATCTCAATATAAATCGTTTATTTTTTTATATTACGTATAAGTACCTAGGTATGTTTTATCTTAATTTCTGGGAACTCCACCATGTTAATAAAGTAGGTAATGTAGAGTTAGAAGAACACACTATATTGTTATGTATAATTTCATGATACAAGAAGATAGTTGTCGTTAGTAGATCGTTTTTTACACTGTCCATTGCTTCGCCGGATTTTTGGGGAAAGAAAGCCAACATCCTCAAGATTATGAGTAAATAATTTAATAAATAGTAAAAACAGGTAGGTATATAATAAATATATACATAATACCTTAAAGCAATGAGTGTATATATAAAAAAATACATCAAATAAACTTTTAGGTTTCTGAACCAATTTTATGATCCTTTCGAATTTAGATTCATTATTCCACAGGACCTAAGCTACAAAAAAATTGTTTCCTTACAATACCGTAGGGGAAAAAAGAACTAACACCAATCGCTGCATTGTGTTTGTGCCTGTAATAATCTAATAATACTTAGTGAGAAAAATATTAATTTTGAATTAAGTAAAAATAGAATTAAAAACTTATAGAATGTTCAAACATTTGATGCTATAGATGGAGGCATTATTGATTTTATATTATTATATAATTATATTATGCGATACGACCAGGGATACGATACTTATATCTGCGTATCGTATGGCTATGTATCGATTCAAAAAATTTATAAGTACGTATCGCCCATCTATACTCAATACTTACCGCAGGTCACATCCAGTTCAATATAAAGAATATTTTAGTAATTTTAGGTAATTAATAGAAACGCAGTTACAGCTGGGGGGTTTAGCTTAGACAGATCATTGATGGTCGATTGGTTTGGAGACAAACTTCCATCTTCCATCCACGCCGGAGGCACAAAATAATTTCTTATCACCCAATATTGTGAGTAACTGTATACACTCTTAAAACTACATATACAATGTACATTCTCTGCTTCCTTCCCTCGAGTAATGAACTTTAAACTCATTAACGAGGTTTTTTATTAGGGTTCCGTAGCCAAATGGCAAAAAACGGAAAACTTATGGATTCGTGATGTTTGTCTGTCTGTCTGTCCGTCCGTATGTCACAGCCACTTTTTTCCGAAACTATAAGAACTATAAGTACTGTTGAAACTCGGTACGTAGATGTATTCTGTGAACCACATTAAGATTTTCACACAAAAATAAAAAAAGCAATAAATTTTTAAGGGTTCAACTGAAACTCAAATTTTTTTTTTCATCAAACCCATACATGTATCTATGGACAGCAGGTCTTCAAATATGATATTGAGGTTTCTAATATCATTTTTTTCTAAACTGAATAGTTTGCGCGAGAGACATTTTCAAAGTGGTAAAATGTGTGTATGTATGTAACTTCTAAAATAAGAGAATGATAAAACTAAAAAATATATATGATGTACATTACGATGTAAACTTTCACCGAAAATTGGTTTGAACGAAATCTAGTAAGTAGTTTTTTTCAATACGTCATAAATCGTAAACCACAATTTACCTTTCATTCAATCTTAATGCAATGATTTCTATGGATAATCAAAGGCAATGATGTATTTCTGTTGCCGCTATTGTTATACAAATACTAAAAATAGAATAAAATAAATATTTAAGGGGGCTCCTCCCATACAATAAACGTGATGTTTTATAGATAATGGTACGGAACCCTTCGTGCGTGAGTCCGACTCGCACTTGGCCGGTTTTTAAGAAGCAAGTCTAAGACTGGAAGAACGCACTTCCTACCTCCCTGTTTCTATTTAAATACTTAACAAAACGGTCTTCGTTCCCAAATATCTAGCTACAACATTTATACTCAAAATCTAATAAACTATATTTGTTTGTTTTATAGCGCATAAACATTACAAAGTTGATTACTGCAATTGGTAACATTCCAAGAGTCGTAATTAGGTATAGTTCCGGTCGGTGCACATATACGCTTGCAGTATTATTGTCTTGTGATAAAATCAAAAGATTCATACCTAATGCCACTTAAGGCAGCCTATGTGTGCTTTTTTTTTACAGTTAGTAGGTACCGTTCCCTATATTTTTACCGGTAGTACAACCACGCTGATACTAAATATGTAGAAATATAGATCGATAGATATACCTACAGCCAAATAGATTTAAAAAAGAAAATAATAAAAAGTTATAGATAAGGTAGGTAATATTTACTGGAATCTTACCTGGAATAAATTTTAACCAATTGAATTGAATCTGGACTAACATTATTTTATTGGTTCAATCAAATCAAATTTTTAAATGACTTAAAAAATAAAGAAAAAGAGAGCAGTACAGGATTGTGACGTCTCTTGCCTATATCACAGTACACAATGTTTGTACTTATAGCTTCGTTTTGCCAGCAAGGGATGGAGAACTTTAAGAAATTAATTAACTTATAACTCGGCTTTTTTTTGAAAAATATTCATTTTGATTTTCATTTATGCGTGATACAAAAACGATATTCTTATTTTATTGATAAATGCTACATACTCAGTGTCAAGTCAACTACCTAAGAATGTTTGTTTTAATTTGCGTTTAGTAAAATTAAAACAAACATTCTTAAAAGGAGCAATTTTTGTAAATCATGGCCGACGTAGTGATCTAAGCCGAAAGACTGAAGGAAATCTGTATAAAGACAAGTCAGATAAAGGTTTACTGGAGTCCTTTGCAGTTTCCAAAACGGAGGAAGGAAGATGCAAACCGGCATACAGGAAAACGTTATAGATATTTAATTAATGTACTTATTAAAACTCCTGTATGTACTCGTAATTTACATGAATTGAATATGACGCACCATTATTTATTCTGAATATTAGAAATAGTCGTGGGAAATGAACAAATGTCGTATTAGCTACGTTACAAATTAAATACTAGGTACCTACTGCATTTCTAATACTTAATGTATTCAGTTATGAAACTTACAATATCTGGTATTGGAGTAGAAATTAATTAAAAATTAACAAGTAGCAAATTTTGAGCAATGATGGCTGCGGTGGCCAAGCGTTAAAGACCGCGCAGTCTCCGATTCAGAGATACCGAGTTCAAGCCTCGGAGCGCACCACTGACACACAAATTTTGTTGAGTGCGTCTTTTTGTCGATGCTCAACAGTAAAGGAAAATATTGTGCTATTTTATAAATAACGATGTTTTCCAACACCGTGCACACCTGCACCTCATTCATAATTTCTCATGGGAATGATATCCACCAGTCCGCATTTTTTGACTATAATTAATTCTCATTTCCAAGAAGAGATCTATGCCCAGCAGTGGGACATATAAACAAATGGTTGAAAAGAACAGCAAAGTTTGTACTAATATAAATATTAAAAAGCTGTTTACTTTTGCCAGCATTACATTATAACATAATTGACCTGACTCATTAACGTTAAAATAATTAAGTTTTTAACAAAAAAAATAGAACCGACTTCAAACGGTAAAAAATAAAATTGTTCAGTACCTACTTCTTCTTGCTTATGGTAATGACTCTTAAAACTATTCCTGGAGTCGGGCCCTTAGCAAATGTCGTACTATTCGTTCTAAATTTGCACCGACATCGACAGTACAGACAGTGGGACAGTACCTACTTCTTCTTGCTTATAATAATGACTGTTAAAACTATATTGGAGTCGGTGCCCATTCAGAACGAAAGGTACACTATATTTACTAAGACAGGACATTTCACTAAGGGCCCGACTTCAAAAATAGTTTTGAGAGTCATTACCATAAGCAAGAAGAAGTAGGTACTGAACAATTTTATTTTTTACCGTTTGAAGTCGGTTCTATTTTTTTTGTTAAAAACTTAATTTATTTCACTCTTTTTAGCAATTTTGATAATTATTTTCTGTATGTATTAGCATAATTGGAAAAATTTTCACTTAACTTCTAAACTTTAAACAGATTTACCTTTTATAATCATGTTTATCTAATAGCCTGAAAGAATACTACTATCAGTCCACCTGAACGTATAAATTAAAGAAAGAATTTGCTCTCGGCTCCTAACCGTTGAGGAGTTGTACCTTCAATCATCAGCTAAGCAACAGCAGGTTTTAATTACTAGACATAAATATTTGTATTATGTTAAAAATATGACTAAAAGAATGTGTGTGCCTATTAAGTTTCAGTGTTTCCCTCGATTTCCCTAATATCACATCATTAGATTTTGACATGGTGACAGTTGGACCACCTCAGGAATGTAAGATTTCGAACAAAAAAACCTTTATTGAAAGAATTTGCTCTCAACTCCTAACCGTCGTAGTACCTTCCATCATCAGTTCAGCAACATGATATGACGATAATTATACACAAATGTCTGTTTTGCTTTTGTAAAAATATGAAAAACATTTGTTGTACTATAAAATTTTAAGGTTCCCTTCGATTTCTCTGGGATCCCCTCATCAGACTTTGACTTGGTGACAGTTGGACCACCTCGGGAACGTAAGATTTCGAATAAAAAACTATTTATTGAAAGAATTTGCTCTCAACTCCTCACTGTCGCAGTACCTTCCATCATCAGCTCAGCAGCATGAGATGATGATTTCTATGCGTAAATATTTCTTATGCTTCAGAAACTATAAGAAAATCAATGGGTGTGCCTATAAAATTTGAGAGTTCCCCTCGATTTCCCTGGGATCCCATCATCAGATCCTGATTTGGTGACAATGGGACCACCTCGGGAGTATAAGCTAACGAACAAAAAAAGAATTTTGAAAATCGGTCCACAAACGGCGGAGTAATCGGTGAACATATATAAAAAAAAATACATACAGCCGAATACAGTACCTCCTTCTTTTGGAAGTCGGTAAAAATAAAGTAATGTTTTACACTCATAGCCCCACAGTAAGGTAGACATACCCTGTGTCATGGGTACCATGGACACACACAAAGATAGAAACACAAACAACCAGACCAAGAACAGAAATTTTAAACTCATCATTCTAATTTCTGCTTCGCACGGGTATCGAACCCGGGACCCTCCGATCGGCAGTCCGGCATGGTAACCATGACGCCACACGGGTCGTCAAACCTGACTCATTCATAAATCATTATCACAATTTCTTCTATATCCAGACTAATATTATAAATTCGAAAGTAACTCTGTCTGTCTGTCTGCTACGCTTTCCCGCTTAAACTACTGAACCAATTTTAATGAAATTTGGAAAACAGATAGAGTGGACCTTGGGAAAGGGCATAGGATGGTTTTTATCCTACGGGAACCTTTAAAACAGGTCCACGCGGACGAAGCCGCTGGCGGAAGACTAATTTATATAATAAATATGGTACGTATGCATCGCTGATAAACAAAGATGTTGTATGTAAGTAAAAGTAAGGTTATATTATTGGTTCCTATTATTGCCGCCGTTCAATCGAGTCTTCTCACAGTATGCCTGCAATCCTTTATTGCGTCTCCCTGCTGGGCACGGGTATCTGTGTCTCCACCTTATTGTTGAAGCGTAGAGCTTACTCCTCCACGCTGCCGCTGCCCTAAGGCGGGTTGGTGGAATGGAGAGGTGAAGTGATGTCACAGTATACCCTTGTATAAGTATACCTACTGACCCTTCAGATAGAGGCTTTGGTAAGAGTAAGAGGATAGTAGCGGCTATTTTGTAAAATAATGGAAGACTTATATAAAACAAAAGATGCCACTATAAGTTGCATCTAACAGCAATTTTCGTCTGTTTTGTATTCAATACAGACTCACCCTTTTAAAGATTTATGTCTATTTAATAATGTAGAGCTCTTATTTTCAAGTTTTAGCTAGTCTTAGGGACTGGGTTTCTTGCAATATTGCTATCATTAAATAGTAGCAAGTATTCAATTTCTTAACTGCATGAATAATAATTGTTATCTAGTATCTAGATCCTAGACAGTCGGGTGAAAGTGAAGTGGATAATTTCCTGTTCGTGATAAGGAGTTTTATTGTTACGACATCTTTAGTCATGTTCTACAGAAACGTTAATCCATGCAATTAGAATAATTGCTGCAATCCTTTTTACGTCCCACTGTTGGACACGGCTCTCCCCAAGCAGCACGACAGGCTGTATAGAAGCTGTATTTTAGTTTATTTATACGCCACAGGCTGTATAGTGATGCTGTACAAGGGCTGTATAAGCGCTTATACAACCTCTATAAGTAAAAATTGGGCCCATTGTTATACAGCCTAATGCGTTATTATAGCTGTATAGTAGCTGTATAGCTAAAAACTAGGCTGTACTATAGCTGTAAAAGAGCTGTAGTATGGTGTTGAAGGAAACCATAGGCGTATAGTTATTCTCTTATAAGTTTCTTAAAAAGATAATAGTTCTTCATTAGTTTTATAAGAGAATTACAATGTGAAATTTATGAAATAACCGCAATATTCTTTTTAGTTATGATATGGTGGCCGCGATTTACTGTGAAGTTATTGTCAAGAATAAATGTTGGACTTTAGGTAGTAATAATTGTAGATTCATTGAGTGTACCTACTTGCCGATTAATTTTTACTGTAAAATAGTGCATAGTTTTGTAGAAAAATATTCACGCGCCCGCGAAATACTGAAGAATTCACGAGGAATATTACCAAAACAAGTAAGTAAGTTTATGCTTTTGAAGTTATAATCATAAGATTGTCAAATAATACTGTACAATAGGTACCACTTATAATTAATTTATCTGAAAATCATAATTATAATTTCAGAAATACTCAAAATATTGTAAAAAGTCATATTTTCTTTTGTTGTTATTTGTTTGAAAATGGCGACAAATTTTATACAGCCTTAAAGATATCTGGAGAGTATTATAGATCCCGCGCTTTTACTATGCACTTTCTGGATTCCATTATACAGCTTTTACCCTTTAATAGCCGTTATAACAGAATATTTTTAGTATATAGTCTGTACATCAGTTTTCAGCACAAAAATTATACAGCTCTTTAGGGTTATGTGTTAAAAATTAAAAAACCCTTTATCATATTTCTTATCAATAAGTTTTGCAAACAAGTGACGCTTATTTGAACTATTCTCAACTTAAACTTTCCGTTAAACTTATAAAACTATAAATTTGTTTATTTCTTCGACTTGTAGGTATAGATGTTTTATCCCACGAGTGTGTCTTGGCCATCATGATTATGTGCGTAGTGTACAAACACAATCATGGCCGAGACGCACTCGTGCTCGTGAGATAAATCACTTATACCGAGTGTGTTAGATAAAGACAGCAAGCAGCGTCCGCATCGCAACGAACGCAACGTGATTAGTTTAGTTGAGAGAAAGTTCCAGGGACGCGAGCACGCATTTATTTGTCCTTTTCGCTCCTTCACCGCATCACTGAACCCGTAGGTATAGTCAAAACGAAACAAAAGCAGTTAGATACCTATTAAATAATTTAATACCTATGTGCAGTAGTGTAAGATAGACAGATAGGAACAAGTGTTTTGTATTGTGTGCGTATTTCTCAAATGTGTTGCACTTTTTTTTTCAGTAAAATGACTTTCAAAATAATTGAAACAATTGAAAAAGGCCAAAAACGACTATGCATTGTACCGAGTTTTTGGGAGTCTAATGGTATTTTAAGATGGCCAAGAAAGCGACTAGAGGTCAGCAAATTAGTCAAGGACGAAAATTCGCAGCCTCTAGATAATTGGTCTACCTCACGTTGCTGCGTAAAAAGACAATTACTACGATCATACGAAGAAGCAACACAAGAACTAAATCTCATGGTACAAAATAGCGACACCGAAATTGATAATGAGATAGAAGTAATCACAACAAATAGTACTAATAATAACTTCAATTTCAACACTTTAGCTGGTCAATTGGTAAGCATATATTTTTTTAAATATTATTAGCTTATCCCGCATGTATAGTTGACGTGTTTTCTTGGGTTTATAAGTAGTGTATACCTACTAGCATATTAGCATGTGTATCACCGCTGTTGCGCCGCTGCGCTGATTTGAAATCTCCCGTGCTGGCAGTGCTGCTGCCGTACCACCATCTCCTAAAGCAGTTCAAAGTTGGCAGGCAAGCTGTCAAATTCATAAAAGTTATGTCACTTTAAACCTAAACTGCATCGCTATAAGAGATAGTGCTACGAAGACTGGTGTCTCTCACCTCCACGAGTTTGACGCGCTGCGCGGCGGCGTTCTGTGAGATTCGCCATGCGCCATTAATGTCTAAAACATGCTTCAGATTACACCTACCTACTTGGCCTTTTCGTTACTTATGTTTGTTTAGATAGGTAGGTACCTACTTAATAATATTATATTGCGCTATTGTAACTGAAGAGTATGGACGTACCTACCGTTTTTTTTTCTATTTGATGATTTCAATTTAGCAAGAATGTTTGGTGATGGAAAAAATACATGGTGTAGTCTGGAGGATTTTCAGAGTAAATTTAACTGTTGTTAATTGTAATTATGACAAAAATGGCTGGTGTGTAGGTAGCCGATGGACGTTAGGACTATTACCTATATATTCTGCTGCGGTAGTGGCAAGTAGTTACGTGTGATCTATGCTTGACAAATGGCGTATTTGTATATCTCTCTTATCGCGAAAGTTTTACTCGTCGTCAGACCCCAATTTTGGTATAAGTTTTTAAACTGCTTAATTGGGTTTTGACATAAGAACCTTGTACAAGAACCGGAACAGCGACCGACTCTGATGTACTATACCTTTAGTTACGAATATTAGAGTCACCAGACTATTGTCCTGTGATCTCAATGTCGGTCCGTGATCAAGTTTTCTACATAACTATTGACAAATATCTCATTAATAAATTTTATATGTGATTTCAGGCATTCAGTCAACCAGAAAAGCCGTCAATTTCATCTACAGCAACGCCAGCAACGACATCCAAACCAGTAGTTCCAACATCTGCAGCACAATACGTCATTGAATATGTGGATGAATCTGATGTGGCAGCAACGGTTCCACAGCAAAACACGGATGTAAATCAGATTGAAAATTATCTAAAATTGATTTTAGACAGTCAAATTAATATAGCACAAACAATAAATGTTCTAATGGACAACCAGAAAAAAATGTTACATAAATTGGCAAGTCTATCTGTGCAAATAGAATATGAATTTTCCAAGTGTGACAAAACCGAAAATACAGATGTGGTTGCACTGGGGAAATCCAACAATCCGATCGAAAATGAAGCTTTTGTCATAAAACCAATTGATTCAGTTAAAGAACTTGAGGAACTGGAATCACTTTTACGTGACAAGCAGCAAAAAATTAAACTGCTGAAGCAATATTCTTTTGTATGTTCAGAATCGCCTGGGAAAGGTGCAACATGTGCATACAAAGTATTAGACATGTTTTTTACTCGTGATTTTTTATGCAAGTGTACCTGGACGGGAGGCAGTAGAAAGAGTGATGACATAAAAGTCCCTCTAAAGGCTTTTAAAAATGTCCTCATTTTTTTCCACCAACTAATACGTATCTGGGACCAAACTTATACCCTGGAAAGCAATGAAAACTTTTTCAAAACTGTGCTTAAAAATTCAGTAAAGAGAAAGCATAGCAAGAACGAACGAGCATCAACAAAACGTAGGAGAACAAAAAAAGTTAAACTTATTAATCAAAATGAATCTGATCAAGCAAATTAATCCACCAATCAAATTGAAAATGTGGTGGTCATAGTCAACGACGCTGCAAATGAAAGATTAAACACCAACGAAGATGCTACGAATGAAACAAAAGAGGAAGAAGAGGAGGAGGAATAGAGTATGTTAAAGTAGGGATCTCTTTTCAGAGAAATGAGAACTACACATGGTATAATGGAAATTGCGGGTAAATCAATAAGTACTTATAAGGATTAATTTTACTAGTTATACTGAACGACTTTCTCATGAAAAAAGCGAAAGTTGTTCAATATAATCGGTAGGATTACTTACCCCTGTTGATACGTATTATCCGCGATTTCCGTTACGCCATGTTTAGTTCTTTTTTCCTGATGAGTGATCTCGTTATACTTATCCAGGGTGAAACGAAAAGGGTGTATCAAACCGAAAAGACACGAATCTACCCATGATATCGAACAGCTTTCCCCGTTACCTAGCTTTATCAGCATTTATAAAAACACGTAATCTCGTGGCTGTGATTGTCCTTAAGAAAACACGTAATCTCGTGACTGTGATTGTCCTTAAGAAAACACGTAATCTCGTGACTGTGATTGTATTTTAAAACACAAAATTATGTAACTGTTTTTCTTGTGTATCTAGTAAATAAGTAACTTTGATTATTTTTAATTACTTAAGATATCCACTGATGGATATTTCTATTATGTTTGAAGTGCCTATACGGGTTTTTCAATGAATAAAAATACATTTTATCAATGACAAGGTTTTTTATTTCTCTTTTAAACTGTATGTAAAAGGGGTATGAAGTATAAGTAATTTTTGTTTTCAGTACATACTAGTTTTGTTTTTATATCTTTGGAACTAACTATGGTCTCTGTCCGCCTGGTAGTTGGTAATTTGGCTTTAAATATGTTCAAATACGATGATTTAATCGGTTGTTCAAAAACATCGGATATGTCAGTAATTTTATAACATGTAATCTTTATTTCGCTGTTAACAGAGGTTTCTATTTTTTTCACTTCCAAAATGTCATTATTGTTGCATAATACATATTTATCTTGAGGCTTCACAGAAATTTTAAAATCTCTAAAATGTAGTGCATTTATTTTTCTGCTATTGGTGGTAACAAAGGGTTCCACATATGCAATTTGCCGACTTTTTCTGCCCTTACTCATTTCTGATGCTGAATCTTCACTAAATCTCTTTGCCACTTGAGCAAGAGGTTTGTTGCCATGTCTTAGCATTCTTTTTATTAAATACAATTTATTCTCAAAAGGATAAGCGCTAAATGTATGTAGTGGGCCAAATTTTTGCACTTCGTCTGTGAGATGCACTACATTATGGACATTGCTAGTTATATAATCTGCCCCATAAAAGTCTTTATAATGCTCAACAAAATATTGTAGGAGCTCTTTTGCCAACGGAAGAAAATTACTATAGTTTTTACAAGAGCATATTGTTATACCACAAAAAAATGCCAGGAAATGTGAAAATGCGTCATGTTGCAATACTTCTGGAAGTATGACAATGCTCAAATATAGTAAAAATGATCGATATTCGGAAGCTTTCCAATAAGAAAGACAGTCTAGTCCTCGCACTGCTCTGTGAATTTCAGATGGCAATTTTCGTTTTAGAAGGAAATTTGAAACTGTTTCAGAATCTCTGGCACTCCATTTGGTAATATATTTTCCGAAATTACCGTTGCGCCAACCAACTAAGAGCCGCTTCATAATTCCTAAATCAACAAGGTGTAGAGAATCTGCTACCGGAAAGTCTTGTATGATGTCAACAGGTAACTTCAGTATAGGAGAATCTTTTTTATGGTGAGGCCCATATTTTTTATCACGAAATTCTTGATCTGTCCTAGGGCGGCAAATGGTTTCAGGAAATGTCACTGTATGTGATAAGTGTGAATATTCCCCTACAGTAACACATTTAAGGCAACCGTGTTTTGCATTAAAATTACATACGCCTGAAAATTAAATAATACAAGAATTATTATTGATACCACAGTCAAAATTTTAACTGAACAAAACTACGAATGAAGCTGCGTATATAATTTTACATAACTACGTTTTGGATACTTTATAATCAATATAATATCTAGTAGCTAGCTTAATCTGTAGTTTGTAATAATACTTTAGGTACCTTTAATATAAGCTCTCGCTGGAGAATCACATATAAAACATCTGATTTCAATGGATACTATTTTATTTGATTTTTCGATATAAATTCCTTCTTTTATTAAATTTCCTATTTCTTTTACAAAATCATCTAAATAATGATCAATATCTTTTGGTTTTCCAACACCAAAATAGATACCAATAACAAATGGATCTATGTCAGGTCTTTCATAGATATTGCATAAAATTGGCCAAAATTCTTTATTGGAACTTTTAAATATTGGGAGACCATCGAAATTAAAATTTAACTTTACTTTGTTTGGAACATCAACCCAGTTTTCCAATGTTTTACGTAGACATTTAGTTAGACCATTATGCCAATATTCTCCATTGTCTATAGTCTTTATATGTATTTGTTTGACAGTGCCTAAAATTGTTCTGGCGTCCTTTGGTAAAATTCCCGGAAATCTGCAATTTAAAATTGTAGCTAATTCGCTAAGAGCTATTTGAGATATATTTCTTTCAGTAGCCCATTCCTTAATTTGACCGCGGAATGTTAAATTTTTTGAAAAATCATCTTCATCATTATTTGAACTTGCACTGCTGCATGACACTAAATCACTATCAAGTTCCGGACGCTTTTCTAAATGCTCACTTTTATTATCGTATGCCGTTTTTGCTACGGAACCTTCATTAGACGTTGACTGAACTCGCGCTTGACTATCGATTGTTCGATCAAAGAATTTTTTCTTTTCAATGTCTTCACACGACGGCTCAGTATCACTGGTTTTGTTTGGTTGATGATTAGTTATATTTTGATATTCTCTTTTAATTTTCCTTTTTACTCCACCAAATGTTTTTCTTTTTTTCCACATATTTCTATTCACCACACAACGTTTTTGCAAATCAAGAACAACTGTCAGTAATACAGATTAAAGCTGTATTACAGAAATCATTTATTATTATAGTTCTATAAAATCATATTTGACAGAAGTTATGAAACTATTACACTGACAAGAGTGTACAATTACGCATTAATAATAAGCTTTAGAAAGGAGTTTTAATATACCATTATACAGAAACAAGTATAAAGTGATACCATTTTAAAACTTATAACTGTAGTAAGTAAGTGATCACATGCAAAATACAGCCTCTATGCAGCTTGAAGGATGACATTAGATTGAAGTGTCAAAAAATGCTTAGGGTTTTAAAGTGGAGTTCAAATATTATGTTTTAAAGCCTTAAGTTTACACGGAGTATTTTATAAAAATTTAGTACAGCTTTAGCTGTATAATAACGGTTTAATGACTTTTATAAGTAAATAATCTTTTCTTGACACCTTTATAGGTCACCAGTAGAACTCTTAAGTTCTAATAGTGCTGTATATTTGATGTCGGCTACGCTTGCGTGCTGCTTGGGTCTCTTCATAATTGGAAAGGAACGAAACGGCCCGGATTGGTGGAGCAGTAATTAATTAATTTTCATTAATCAATCGAAACATAAATTAATTCAGATATTGTAATGGAAGTATAAATATTGTATTGTTTCACAATTTTCGTACGCCATTAGCAAAGATAAATACCTACGAGTATATAGTGGATCCATATATAATCGTAGTTTTCACCTGGGCGGTGTCCGCTGGGACGTCGAATTTGTCTCTGATTAGGTATTTTTAATAATTAGGTAGTACCTATAACGTATCACCTAGTATCTACCTTCATGTACCTATATAAATTATTATTATGTATAGGTACTACACTAAAGCAGGTAGGAAGGATTTTGTGTCTATGTTGTTGCAAGTTGCTGAAGTTGCAACACGCTAGTCAAGTAAAGATGGCATACCTCGCTGACTCTTAAAAATGGCGACATTGCATGCACGTAGGTTTCATCAAGATGTTTTAACGAACAATAATTATTGATTAATAGTATAGGCCTAGGAACATATAACGCGATTTGAACTACGGATCTTTTTCGCTGCGGCGAGTCTCGCGAGAATCCGGCTTCTCGTAAGAACTTTTTAACCACTGCTTGAAGTTTTTATTTCACTTATACTTACTTATGTTATGCATTCATTATCCAGTATCACTAAGAAATTTCACATCCATTATTGGAGTTTTGCAGTAATTGAATAAGGTTGCAAGATTAATTACAACACTTTGTCGAGCCAAATTAATTTAAACTGTCCTGCATTCCTGTAAGGTTTTTCTAAACTATATGAGTAGGTAAGCAAAATTTACAAGTCACTATGATTGTGTATTCTCAGATTTTTTAGTACCCAGTCTATGCTTGAAGTTTGTAAGTAATGCTATTTATCCAAGAACAGAATATGTATAATAATAATGTAAGTATATATAGGAAACGATCATACTTAGATGCAGATGCCCATTTTGGATTATTTTTTATGACACGCAAAAGGGGTTGCAAACAACCGACACAGCAATGTGTCGGTTGGCTGCAACCCCTTTTGCGTCCCACTGCTGGGCACGGGTCTCTCCCCATTTGGGGAGGCCTGGAGCTTACTCCACCACGCTGCTCCAATGCGGGTTGGTGGATATGCTGTGTCAGTTACCTCTATGATAAAGGGCCGTAGCGCCCGTAGCTGTCTTAAAGGTTTTAAATAAGATTTTTAAAAATCAAATACTTTATCATCGCCGCTTATTGATATTCTACTGCTGGGTTACCCATACCCGTTTATATAGAGCAAAAATTAAAAGGCTACTGGCACGCAACTGAAGCCGAATTGGGAGTCATATTGCCTTTGGAAAACTTAGAATGTCTCAGGCAAGCACAGTGACAATAAACTACATCGGAGGTTTCATAACTGCAAGTACAATGCAAGTGAGAAACATGAATACGCACACATTGAGCGTAGATAGACCCTACCACATTTATTACTTCTTCTCGGTCAGAAGATAAAGTTCTGTGTCTTAGCACCTTACTCTCCTATTCGCACTCCTCAATATTTCATTTCAATAAAATAAATTTCTTTTCGGCCATGAACTTAACGTCTCTCGCATTACCTATCTTGTCTCAGTGGTTTCCGCGTTATATTTATTGAAAAATACAATTCTAACACTATTGTTTAACTTCTTTGTTACAGTTTTGGTCACGCCAAATTTATGTTCTATTTCTATTTTTAATAGAAAAGCATTTGATGTTGTTTTTGTAACGTTAAGAAAAACCCTTGTTGTAAAGAAGAATAATAGAGTAGAAAATAAATAAACTATAGCGTGGAGTAAACGGCACTGGATCCAAAATTAAATTAAAGAAATCTGTTCTGGATTCACATTCAGAATTACTTACGTAAATAACTATATGTTACGGTTTAAGGCCGAACTGCAGTTACGCGAATTCCATAAGCTGTTATGTAATGCAGTGTTCAGTGGAGGTTGCACCAGCACCACGTGGATTGAGAAAAAGCCTTCAAGTACTAGTATGTATTAATTAACCGATTGCTACTGGTTCGACATAAGATTATCGGGGACAAAGGGATATCACCTGGGATTAATGGACTATCAGCTGCTTCGAAAGTTACACGTAGAATTAACAGGCTTATCTTATTTATAACCAAAGGCTTAAGTGTTAGGCTATCTAGGCTTAAGCAGTCGTAGATCTAGGATTTTAATTACGCTACACACTCATAGCACCATGGACATACACTAAGACATAAACACAAACACCGAGAGATGCTCAAAATTCATCATTTTTCAATTTCTGCCTCGCCGGGAATCGAACCGCTCTTCTCAATCGGACTTTTAATTAGCATGGTAGCCATTGTGCCACAAGAGTCGGTCTAGAGAATACGGATCCATTATGGCCTAGGCAGTTGCATACTCTGCCGTGTGGTTCATCCGGTCAGAACAGTATCCACTGCTGAAAGACAGAAAATTCTTGGGAGAATCATACTTGCCAATCATGTAGGGAAGCGTTTTCTTACGTTTCTATATCGTGGAAGACTAGCAACTATTTATTTTACGTATCTACTAAAATGTACCCTAATAAAACTGTAAAGATCGTCTGGTCGGCCATGAATGCTATGATTATTACCTATCTAAAGTACTAAAAACTACCTAGCAAAATTATATTCTCAGTGTCAATTGTTTAGTTGTTTTTAGACGATATTTGCTAACTTTGCGTGTTTGCACAGTTAAGAAAGAACCTTAAATTAAAACCTTCAAAATCGTTGGCCTTCTTCAGAGCTTGGAGGATAACGGGATATTCTATGAAACGTATCTGTGACTTCCTTGCGCAGGACGCGGTATACATTAGGCATAATACGGGCCCATCCTGGAAATCATGGCTCTTTTACACCTCTCAGGCTTACGACAGTGTTGTCCAGTGTCCACACAAACCGTTTTTCACGGAACCTGTCCTTCACGGGACCGTTACTTGGATGAGCCCGTGATGCTTATTTTAATTTACTCTAGCGTTACGAAGATATGGCCAAATCGCGCGAGGCAAATTAAGATCGAATACATTAAATGTAAGTTTCAGTTATCTGACGATTTTAGTAAGTACCAATAAAAGAGTGGGGTGGCATTTCGATACTTTCGGGCGAATGTTTATTAGGTACTTTTATATTTATAAGTAGGTAGGTAAATCGCTCTACAGCAACTAATATTTTAATTTGATAATTTTTGCAACTGGAAGTGAAAAAAAAACTTGAGCGGTCTTTTATAGAGGGCTTTTTTATTCTGGGCGTAGTGTTGACTACATTGAGAGTGCAAGGTATACGGGGTATACCTACTACATATCTCCATCTGCCGCGCTCTGGAGAATTTAAAAATCCCCTCTTGGGCTCCTCCCCATAAAATAATTATGGTGCCGAAATAAATACGGGATAGGTACCTCCCACCTGTTGCCATACTGTTCTTAAAGCCTTCAAATCGGACAGTCAAGTAAATTGGACGAATCCTATGGCGCAATGCTCATGCTCATCGTGCCGGACTGCCTAGGGTCCCGGGTTCGATTCGATATACTGTATAGAAACCTACTAGGTACTTACATATAGTTTGATTGATCAATTTTATAATTTTAATAATTATACACGACGTGCGAACCTATCTGATTCTATCTAAGATCTAGTTAGTCATATTTTGCAGTTGCACTGCAATTCCACTGTAAGAATAAAATATACCTACCTACACGTGCGTACTTACCCTAAAACATCGTAACCAAACAAGGCTAAACAAGCAGCAATTACCAACTAAATTAAGAATTTTATTACAATAAAACGTTTATTATAATCTCTACTTTCCATTTTCGAATATCCTCGGTAGTAAAAATATTTTTAACACGTAAGTAAGTTGCATAAATAAATTATGTTTCTTTATTAAGTACTTTCAAAGACCGCATACCTAGGTACATCATATTTTAAAAATATAGAATGAATGAAAATGTAATTATTTTCTGTGATCCTTTAAGAAATAATAAACCTTAAAAAAACAACGTACCTTGCAAAATCGCATAAACAAAAAAGCTTGATAACAAAAACTTCATATTTTTTGCACTTTCACTTAACACTATAAAGTAAAAAAACTCCAAATGTTTTAACTATTATAAAAATAAACCAATAACATGGAGTGAAAACTTAAGGGATTGATCCCCTTATTTATTTTCGTTCATAATGTTCCGATTGTTAAAGTTCGCGCGACACTACGCGCGACGTAATCTCCACTGGCAGGGAACACAACTGTGCACATCGGCCGATTTCCCTCGCTTATAATAACTCTCCGTCGAAAGCACAACAGCTGCTTTTCGTGCTAACTTTTCCGGACCGAAAGACAATACCACCCGATAACGACACAACTCCTATCATTAGGCTGTCTTGTTCTATACTTAACATGCTATGATACTTACATTATTTATTAAGGCTCAACGCATTTTCTAGAACCAAATATTTGCACGAGTCGCGTGAGACCTCAATTTTAAAAGGAAAGTAGGTACTACTACATTTTACACCAAATTCGTAATAGGTATATTTAAACACTTCACAAACGGTCGTACTACGACCTACCGTATGACTTAATCAAGACCTCAGAAGACTTGTAGGTAACCTCACGTAGAAGTCACTTCCTATTGCCTTCATTCAGGAAAAAAATTAAGA
The DNA here is from genome assembly GCA_911387765.1 of Pyrgus malvae. NCBI lineage: Eukaryota > Metazoa > Arthropoda > Insecta > Lepidoptera > Hesperiidae > Pyrgus > Pyrgus malvae. The sequence continues at coordinate 24,886,547 of OU426950.1, read as the reverse complement.
TATTAATAAAAACTCTAAAGTAAGAAGGTGTACTTAGACAAAACAAAGTACAGCGTCTACGTTGCAACACGCTGCATGGCCCAGTGAGGCTTGGTGGTATAGACATAGTATAGGTTGAAGAAAAAGCATCCTGGATCCCGACGAAATGATAACCTTCTTCTTTCTGTTGAAGTTAAATAGGGCGCAATCTGTAAACTACGACTCAACAACATACATAATTGAGGTACAGGCATAAGAATAAATAATATTATTTATTCTTATGGTACAGGTATAGTTTAGTTTTTATTGAAAATTGTTACTTTTAAACGTATTCAATGGAATAAGTTAAAGTATACTTGTATACTTATTTGTTCCTGGCCTACATATTCAGGCTATAATAATAAAACGATTATAATGACCATAAAATAGAGAAAATCGTGCTCAGGTAAACTTTCTTAGCGGTTTCTATAGTCCCTATGGTACTTTCTATTACCTAGATGTTAAAACGGTGTTATATGTTAGTTATAATATATGTGCCCTTAATAAATAATCAACCGTGCTTCGAAAGGCGTTATGCAATCGGTTCAGACTTCAGACCTTATGAGCGGAAATATCCGACAGCGGGTTGGTGACAGACAACCCGCAGTCCAGGCCTTCTCAATACACAATGGACCCGTACTCTGCAGGGGGACGCAATATTGGGCTGCAGCCATGTTCGCCCTAAATAAGATGAAAGCTTAAATAATATTTTTGCTAATACATATTAAATATTCAGTCAATCTCTTTTGTTAAGATTAAAATTTCAATTAGTATTGTAATGGTGCCAATTGGCAAGGTTATTAAAGTGTCTTTAATTAGATTTTTCAATGAAACTAAGCAACATGAAAATTAATTAAATTCATTGTACTTGTGTTATAAAATTTATAATATTATTTACTTACAAAAATATGTAGCTGCTGATTAAACCTTAGGATTTAATCGTAATTTAAATTTACACACTCATAACCTGACACTAGGATACTCTGAATCGTTTGTACCATGGACATACACAAAGATACATTGTCTGGACCGGCGGCAGCGCCCAATATCTGCATCGAGAAGGAAAATGATCCTTCGGCATCCCTACATGCAAGTACATACTGTCGGAAACTATCAGAAGCATTTTCAACGCTGCCGATGGAGCAGCCTCAAACATAACGAAGCAATGTTTTTGTTATGACCATACACTTATTATGGGAATTTCTACTTTATTCGACGCTATTTGCCACCTAATCAATGATCCATCCTCATACATTCAACACATCGACCCTACCAACCCTGACCAACACTGAGCTTAGTTCTCTTGGAATTTGAGATATTTATATTGTTACTAGTAAAAGTCTAAAGTGGCTATAGACTACGCTGACCGCAACGGTTGTAGACATCATCTATGTAAGGTAAGCATGCGCAGTTATGTTTTAGTTTACCCACTTCTGTCTTAAACCAATTCTACTTATTGTGTTTCGGTGAAAAAGTGCAGTTGCCGGCCACACATACATACATCAGGCAACCACCAACCTCCGGAGTAGCAGAGCAACTACATACGACCTCAGACAAGCAAGACTTACCTATGCTTGCTTGAGGTTGTATGTAGATGTCCATGGGCTGTAGCGACCACTTAAGAGGCCGTATACGAAATTTTGCCGATTTCGCTGATTTAGCTGATTTTACACATGAAATTTTGCAGTCAAAATACAGTATTTCCATAAGTTTTATTTCACAATATAACTGATCATTTCAATAATAAACTATTAAATGAGCCACTTTTCGATTTTTATTACGTTGTTTTGCTTAGACCTGAAGACGGTGATGGTTTTGTGAATTTTACTGTAATAGGTATAGAATGTTACATATTTCCGGATCATTTTAAAATCTAAACAGATCGAAAAAATGCCATGTATTGCTGTAAAAATCACATCATAGTAAATGAACCACTTTTTGTCAGTCTCATACAAAAAATATTAATAAAAAACATTGAACTTAGTCAATTTTGAGAGAAAGGCCAGAAATTGCATTTGATTTCGGCAAATTGGAGTATTCTTTCATAAAATTTATTTGACATAAATCAGTTCATAATCAATCCGTTTCCTGAAAAAAAAAGTCTAATTAACAACGGGCATTAAAAATCTTTTAAAGTAACGTAAACGTAGTGTTTAATTTCTCTATGGTAACGTAAATCTCGCATTATAATACTTGACGCAAGCTAAAAAAGTGGCTAATATAATTAGATTATTACTGAAATGATCGGTTATATTGTGTAATGAAACTTATGAAAATACCGTAATTTACCTGCAAAATCTTATGTGTTAAAAATAAGTGAAATCGACAAAATTTCGTATACGGCCTCTTCACACCACGTATCTCAGAGTATCCTGCATGCTCGTCTACTACTCCATTCAAATTTAAAAAAATGTACTCGTAAATCATCGTGCGTGATCAAAGTAGCCGCGAAAGAGCATAGCATAGCATAGCTTCAAGAAAGACTGATTTTACGTCAGCTATCTTCAAAGGGCTAGCTTACAAAGCCAACTAGTTGAACGTTGAGTGATGCAAGTGCAAGTTCAATCATCTATCAGCCCCACAGAGCAAAGGGTTGCCGTTCCTTCCACTTGACACCACCAGAACGGCACCACCGGTAGTGTCATATGGAATCTCTAGTCCACATGACACCACCCTAGTGATGTCTAGAAACGCGTTTTTGACAAACAGCTCCCAATTCATTATTTTAAGTTATCTATTGTTAAACGATAAATAATAACAGAGTTTATGACATATACATTTTTATTTAAGTAATTTTCATTTTAATGTATTTATTTATTTTATTTTATTATTTTTATTTATTTTCTTCAGTATTACTATCCATGTTAATTTTGAAAAAAAAAATAAAGTCGGAAAGACAATAATATGTAAATTGCAATGAACAATGTCAAGATGACCATTTGTGTGACAGATAAATATATACTTTTTCAAACTACTTTATCATAATTGCAGTTTTCATATCAACAACAAAGCAACTTTGGTGAGTTGTTCTTATAACGCCCGGGATGGTTCCTAGTAGGTAAAAGTCCGTTTTGCTGTATGTAACATCACTAATAGTCGGTGGTGTCATGTGGACTAGAGATTCCATGTGACACCACTGGTGGTGTCATTCTGGTGGTGTCAAGTGGAAGGAACGAGGGTTGCCTGGCCGATTTAACCAGATGGCTGCGACATACACAAGCTGCAGCGACTACACGGGTTACAATTACACAGTAGTTCCGGAGATTAGCGCATTCAAACAAACTCTTCAGCTGTATATATTAGTATAGATATATAGTCTGAATCTCGGAAACGGCTCCAATTGATCCGTATTTTCAATAATCAACTTAAGCATAAACTGAAAAATATGACTCTTCCCAACATCTTCCGAAGAGTATAATATGTAAGTATATGTGATTGTACTTTAATTTTTGTTTAGTTTTAATTAGGAGCTGAAGTAGATGGCGTTGTTAAGTTGGTAAGCAATGAGCCTCTAAAGAAAATCAATTGTTTTTATCCGAACAACGCTCGGCCATCCGGATACTTAATGCTCCATCACACTGCTCCAATGGATTGTATTAGATTTCATTGTTAACCATAACCACGTTAACATAATTTCAGGAATCAAGTGTCATCTTACGAACTATAGGTACTGGGAAACGCTTAGCCACAGCTTCAATAAAAAGTAATTTGGACTTCACACATTTATTGTATTTTTGTCTAATAAAAATACTATTTTATATAACTATCATAAAAGGATATATCTACAGCAATTGACAGTCTTGCTGGTTGTACACACCCAAAATAAAATTTCCCATCATGCTTCAGTGCACTTTATTGGATTTTGTAAACTAACGAAAGAATTAAACTTAATTTACAGCCCTACTTGTTTCAGTAAAAATAAAAAATAAAAACGCGAAGAATTTGCCAAAGTAAACACCATTCAATGGATATATTGCACTATTGAAAAAAACTACAACGTTCATTGTATTTCAATTTCTATGGAATTTAGGGTGCAGCAGTAGTTAAGTACGTAATTGATTTAGGCACAACATTTTTTGAAACAATGATAGTTCCCTAATATTAAATATAACTAACATCAAAGTTATTATTAATCTCTACAATGCATTTTACCTTTATAAATTATACATATACAATCTTTCAAATGTACGATGGTATTATACAAAACATTTACAAGAACACGGCAACACATAATTGAAACAAAAAATTACAGCCAATTCGTACTAACAAAATTGATGCTTATAGCTTGCTGAAGTATCTCCGATGTACAGTATGATATTATAAAACATTTGACTATTGCTCTACAATAATAAAACTATGAAATCTTAAGGTGCGTACGGACAGCGCGACATTAGCGAGTAATCGACTACGCGTACCAGAGGCCTTAGTGTAAGTGTGCACACGCGAAAACGTTACTATCGCGTTTGCGTTAAGAATTTAATTATCGACCTTATTCCTTTCAGGTTAAGATCTATCTGTCCAATTTTAACTCTAACGCAGTAGTAACGTTTGCGCGTTTACAAACTCACACTAAGGGCTCAGATCGAGAGTCTTCTTTGACAGGCGGTCGGACACCGAATGGACATCGCGTTCCAGGACACACGTAACGTAACCGACTACGCGTACCAATGTACGCACTGTCCGTATGCACCTTTAGAAGTCTACGGAAAATTAACTGGAAGGAGAGATTTATTTCTCTATTTGCTACTTGATAAAATATAGCGGTTAGATTGTCTGCAGTTTGAAGTCTTTTTTTTTATCAAAGCAGAGCCGTTGAATGCAGTTTGTTGACATTTCTACATTTTAAAGTTGATTTATGTATTTATTTTAACTAAATACTTACATACAGATAAGCTGTAACTATGAATCCGAATTCAAACCTTACCATAAAAAGACTTTGCTTAGTGAAATGAAATTAATTGTCTAAGAAGCTTAACTAAGTAGTGACAATGATAAGAGAAAAGAGTTCGTAATATTTTTTATATTTAATATGTACATAACACAATTGACTAAAAACATTCATCTGTAAGCTTCACCTATGAGGAAATAAACAAAATTCTAAACACACTTCTTCATTTTTTTCGGTTTTAGAAATACAGAAATAATACCAACAAATCAATGCCTTAGAAATCAGAAATAGAAACAAACGCCAACGAATGTAAAGTGCGCGCTGATCGTTTTTATAAATTATATCTATACCACAAATGCAAAATCTATCTGTAAAATAACATTCTGATCATTCCAACTTTTGAAGTCAGCTGACCAGATCTAAAGATCTTCATATTATGCTGGCTCTTTAATTATAAAGGGAGTAAATTTTTAGAGTGTATATGAACACATTGAGCCACCGATACCACAAAGAAATTAAGTTTAATAATGCACATAAGTATCTTGTAGACACTACCATGCTAGAATCTAACAAATGAAATCTACACATTTCAGATACTTTATAATTCATGGTGAAGACATTGATAGCGTGAAGCTAATATTTATTTAATTTACATTAATATATTACACAATTGCACCACAAGCAGAAAGGTAAAGTGAATACCTTATTTTGTTTTTAAATGTTATTATATAATTTTATATAATCAATAATTTTAATTTTATCAACACAAATTTATTGATTCACATCATCTTTCGCAATATTTAATTAAACCAAGTGCTTCATTTCATTATGATACCTCACCCTAAAACTCTAACAAAGTGAAAACAATCTACAATTCTACACACGGCATACATAGTATGTACAATAATAACTATATACAAAAATATGAGACACTGTAAAGTTATTTAATGAGCTCTTCACATCGGCCAAACAGTGAACACGCCAGGAAGTTTTTAAATTATTAGACATCTCGATATATTATCGATTTAAAATACAAGCTCACTGACAAAGCTAAGACTTGGCTGACAAATGGTAACTAATGATTCTTATTGTCCAAGTAACTGATACAGCATCAAATTCATTGCAAATCACAAGATATTGAAAGCCTACTACGCTACTACGACAAAATCTACACTCGGCTATTTACTTTTCTTACATCCAAGTAGGTGCTTGCTTATACTAACTATTGGTAAGACTCATAAACTGATCTATTGTTATATAAAAACGCATCACACCTGTAATAATATACTAAACTGGGGTACTGAGGAAATATGCTTCCAAGTATATTTGTTTGTCCCTAACCAATTTGTAGGGTTTATAAATATTATTATTGACAGTACAGAGATTTGAGTGATGGTATATTGTGTTATACACTTCAAAACATATCATTATACAAATATTTATAGATGGATACATTTGACGACCTTTGCGGTAGAATCTACACGACACGATAGGAGAATTAATTATTATTAAAGAAATTTAGGTACCAAAAGAAACATAAGTGCCATAGTGGCGATTCATCAAGATTGAGCTACATATATGAGAACATTAAGAACAGAGAAAATTAAGCAACAAAAGAATTACAAAAAACATCATTTCATACAGGTGTACAAATATTATTTTAAAATAAACCTTACTCTGCAATTTTTTAACATATCAATATGCTGTGACTTCTAAAATAAATAACAAAAATATTTTAATAGTAAATTCAATGTGAATTAAATGAAAATAATAGAAGTATCATGCTTTTTAAAAAGGCAATTGTGCGTATTAATACAGAATGCTAGCATAATTTACATCAACATTCGGCAACCTGGAAGGTGATAATCGACAAAATTTTGTTGATATGTGTTCAAAGGTATAGTGACATGATGCAAGAATTGTGTGAAGCCCCATGAGCACATCTCTTAAAACACATGTATGGAAAATAGCTTTGTGAAGCAACTACGACCGTTAATACACACCATGTCACAAAATATTTATTTTACATGGTTGTACATTATATAATCATAAATATATTTATTTGTACATTTCAAGAGAGATATATTTAGAATATTTACAAATAAAACAACGTTCTAACCCTCACCTCTATTCACATTATTTTAAATCTTACCTAAGAATTAATAATATTTAGGGCTGTAAAACTTAGCGTAAACTAAATATACTTCTATTCGAAACTTCAAAACATATTGGTTATAGTCATATCATGTTATCCCTTTAACTGACTTTGTAGGGATTATTTCAAAACGATTTAATTGAAATGCAATGTAAGACTCGTTCAGTAATGCATTAACATAAAATAAAAACTATTGTGGCACTCGGAGACTGCCGCGGTAAAGTTATTGCATAGCATTTTTTATCAACTTTTGCAATTATAATTATTTATTTATTTTTTATTATTGCAGTATTTATTTTCTTCGATAAGTCGCGGGCTCGAACTCATTCGTGAACGCGGCCAAAAAGCACGATGTCCCACCTAGCATCGTGTCTAAAAGAGATAGAATCAGTTATGAGCAGTTAGCACTTAGCAGTTAGTCTACACGCATACGTCTAGTCGCACGCACACAAACACGTGCCGAAGTCTGCCGAACTGAAACGACGTTAGACGATGCACGGCTTCAACGCCGCGCCGCGCCGCCGGTTGTTAGGTTTTATTTTCGTTACGGAATTTCTTGATTCAGTCGCCACGCTCAATGCCCGCGATAAAAGCTATGCAATAGCTTAAAAGGAAAACATAAAGCCTAAGTCAGTTTAATATTATATAGCTTATCAATGAGTCCCATTACTTTTGTATATTCTATTTAAATATTTCGTATTTTTGTTTCCCAGCTTTCACATCATCACAGTCCTTGTGATGACTGTGTGTCAAACTGATTCCTAGCTCATCGGAAAGATGATATACGATAGATAACAAAAAGTCACAACAGAAAATCTAAAGAGTTAATAAAATCGCGGCAACATTATGTTTAAACAATAAACGCTATTCTTATAGTACAAAAACTCAATACCATATTATTTGTACTTAAATTCTCTGCTTAATCATAAATGAAATGTGTAATCTATCGTTTATACAGCTGGGACTAATATTTAATGATCAATTTTTTTTAAACTATATGACTATAACCAACCTATTACAATAATCAAAAGCATAAATCAATCAAGTCTTCTAAACAAATTCTTAGTCATTCACATTGAGGTAAATATAGAACACTGTAAAGTTGTATTAAAGGCCATTGAATCTGCTATTTCTATTCCCTATACTTTTTTTACTGCAAACTAGTTGTGTACCATTTTGTATTAACTACTTTCAAAATATAAAAAGTTAGTATTTTCTAATATTGCAACTTCCCTGATAGGCTGGATATAAATAATGCACCTATGAAACACATAACTTGGTTTCGTTTATGTGTACTATATTTCCTCAATGTCCTCACCAACTGCATCAATGGGTTGCATGTAAAACTTAAAACACATTATTAGAAATTTATCTAACCATTTGGTATATAAATACTGCCCTGATCAATTCTGCATATTGTTTGAGGTCAAGTGCAGACGAACCTCAGAATTTTCACAACAATTGCTATCAGCGTACAGCAGTACATCCACATGGAAAATTTATTTAAGATCTTTAAGGCAACTGTGATGTTTCATGAATTAAAGGTACAGTTTAGGCCAATATTTATCATTTACAATTTAATTTTTCTATCGAAAATAGCAATTGTTATGAAAAACCTTTCTCTGTTATACTCACGTCAAATTATATAAAAACTCTGTTATAATTTATTAATAATCTATATATTTAAAATTGCTTAGCGTTTATTATAAACAACGCAACAGTGAGGTTGTGTGTCCCTTTGCAATATTTAGACCCAGGACATGATTCTCAATGTTTCTAAGAATCTAGAAAAAAACTTACTTTCCTGTTTTGCGTTATATATTTCTTAAATATAACCTTTAGTCATCTGACAACTGCATAGTATAATCCTCAATTTTACATGTTGACCTCACGGGTAATGCCGCGCTGCGTGCTTCTACCGAATTTATTTCTCGAAATAGTGGATTATAAAACTAGTCTTTATGTAAAACAGCCAAATGTCGCGATTGTTGTAAGCGATTGTTATTATGTCGTAACATAAATTAATAATTCTACAATTTGCCTGTAACAGACAAGAATTGCAATTGTTGAAATTAACAGCAAAATCTTACTAAGCCTTTAAAGTCATAAATCGTTAATAAAGATAAGAGGAATATTTTTAAATCAATTCAAAATATTAGGTTGTCTTAAGGGTTTTTCCTACGAAAATGTTGGTATAATTTTCATTACTGTTTTTTTACATACTATAGATAAATAATTCTACTATAGGGTGTAAAAAGCATTATGTTGACAGAATTTAAATTAGGCTTACCGATTTTATTGTCTTCCCAGGTGACTTTGTGCGCTGTTTGTATGACTTCAACTTTTATTTTAAAGATCAAAATTTAAAAAAAATGCACGCCGTCTCCATCTTTAACGCAAGAAATTGAGAGGGACCAAGGCAGATGACGTTAAGGTAATGTTGGAACCGGCGCATTATTATAGAATTGACATCAGGTTTTCCGTAAATAATGTGCCCTAAAATTGTAAGACTGACAAAACCACATACAAAAGATAGCCTCAGATAATTCCTCAGATAAGTTGGGATGGAGCGAACTGTAAATGTTACATTCTCTGGTCCATTTTGAATTTAACAGTGAGCTAATGTTGTTAAATTTATCCATCAACAGCTCATACTAGTTATGAAAAATAAATATTATTAATAGCAATCTATTAATGCGGGAAGAGATAACGTATGGCGATTACAGTTACATTATGAAACCTGAAAATCTGATATTTACATGAAATCTAAATGTTTACAAACTGAATTTTAAGCGGCCCCATTATATAGTCGAATCGGACCACAAAATCGACTTTTATTTTGTGGTGCAATTTTAGGTCCTTCTATAAGAATGTTATGTTCTGGCATCATCGTCCTTTTATATTGTCCTTTTATGGGAATACCTTATATACTTTTTACATGACCAAAGCAGTGTTTTTAACTAGTATCGAGCTGAAATATATAAAATGGTGACTTAAAGAAGCTCGTGTGAAATGCTGCTTTCGGGCGCAGCGTGACGTCAAATGTCACTAAAGTTAAAATCCAACACTTTTACCACAATAAGTCCTTTGGATAAAATATTTGTCCAATCTTTTATTTACATGTTTTTTTTCCATATTAGGATGCTTAGTACAGGTTAGTTCGTAAACTACACTCGACATAGAGTTGGTTGTAGTAACGCGTAGGACGAGTTACACGAAAAATTGCCTGAGATGCGATGCAAAGCGGCGCGATACGATGCGGCCCATAGAAATACATTCATAAACATCGTCAACGTCAAAACGCAGACGCAAGATTTGCTACACATTGTTCGCGAGCGATCAGTTTTTCACAGCAACATGACAAGAAGAATAGTCGTGTCACTGATCCTCCGTTGATGCATTGCACCGCGTATTACGTCACGGTCTTAAAACAAACGTACCCCGGGTACATGCGTGCTGCAGGACATTGTCTCAACGCAGTGACGACAAATATTAATTTGCGAGTGGCGCATCGTGCAGGTGAGGAGTGCGGAGACGGGAGGGGGTAGGAGGTGGCGGAGAGCTCAGAGCTTGCGGGGGCGCGTGAGGCGGCGCTTCTTGCGCTCGGGCGTGGCGGCGGCGGCGTCGGCGGAGGCGCGGCGGCGGCTGGGCGGGGAGCTCTCCTCGCCGCTGGACGCCTCGGAGCGGTGCTCGCGCGCCTCCGCCTCCGCACCCACCCCCGTCCCCGTCCCCGTCCCGCTCGCACCCCCCGCGCCGCCCGGCGTCTCCGTCTCGCACGCCTCCGCGCTACTGCTCGCGCCCCACTGCGGACCAAACGTCAAATGTACTGCCAGGCTGACTGCTTAAGTGACTACGTTTTACGACCTAAATACAGCGATAAATTAGCGACCAATATGGTATTCCTTTGAACTTACTTGCATTTGTGAGCACCTAGATCTTGCTCGGTTCACTCCCACCCAGCTCCCGATTATTTTCTAAGGTTAGCCCGTGAGATCTCAAGATTTCAACAACCAACGATCAACTAATCCTGACCTCCAGCATGGCATGCCTTCCATATCAGCGCAAATTTTTACGCTAAGGTAAGTAAGATTATTGAACTGGATCCGTTTCCGGTGGTTGACAAGTAAAGTGCGTCTTTAGATTCGTTCGTGTAATATCTATGTTTCTTGCGTAAATTGCAAATATTGAAGTGTAAAAGTGCTAAAATCGTAACTTTCTAGTCGTTACCTAGTGAAATTACAAAAGTTTTTGTAATACGAGTGTGCGATTTAGTGATATACTGTATAAATCGAGAACTTCTTGACCACCATTTTGAATTCGAAGTGACAGACAGCTCAAAACGGCATTAAAATTTCTAAGCAAACTTAAATTTATCAGCATTTGTTTATCAAATATTGTTGCAAACTTACTCTCAATTCAAATTCTAAAGTGGCAAAATTCGAAAGTGTAGGAAAGTTTAGGAAAGTAATAAAGCAAATCAAGGGACCAAATATATCCAGCCTAACCTTTGATTCACTGTGTTGTGTACCTGCCCGCGCTGTCTTTCGAGCCAAAAATCGAACAAGTCTACATAATATAATACGAATTGATAGTTTATCCGTTTATCAGCTATGGCTTTGGACCAACAAACAAAAATATTGATCGAAAAAATGAACGAAGAGTTCGAGAGACTCAGTGTAACGCTAACCCAGAAATTATCAGAAAACATCACCAACAGTGTGTTAGTTGCATTAGACGAGAAGATTAAACCAATTATACAAGAAAATCAAGAAATGAAAAAACAGCTTATAGAGCAACAAAATAAAATACGGAGTCTGGAAAGAGATGCGAGATCTAATAATATAATTTTACATGGTGTGGAAGAAACCGAAAACAACAATATAGAACTTTTGGAATTAGTTTTACAAGTTCTCAATAAGTTAAGCGAAAATGCGAATTTGACTACCTGGGATAAGTGGGAATTAAGTCAAGTACGAAGATTAGGTAAAAAAAGTAGCAACAAAACTCAGTCTGCCACTCGTAGACCTATATTACTAACGCTCACTCTAGCTTGGAGGAAAATAGAAGTATTAAAGAATAACAAAAAATTCCCTGAGAAGATATATGCTACTGAAGACTTTCCAGCTGACATTCTGGCTAAAAGGAAACTTCTAAAAGTTCAACAGAAACAGGAAATAAGTGAAGGGAAACAGGCAATCATTCGATATGATAAATTAATTATTTTACAGAAACAACCAAACAATGAAAAGAGGAAGCGCTCACCTTCAATATCACCTAGTTTTGACACAAGAAAAAAACCTCCTATGGCTAAAATTAACAAAACGTCTGCGAACCATACATGTCCTGATAAACCTAACACCATTCCTGCGGAAAATAAACAATAGCAAATAAAGCACCCCGGAAACTTAAAAAACTTTAACAAAAACCAAAACTTTCAAACTAAAACAAACTTAAAGTGGATCCCCAACCCGGCTGGTCACCGTGGGGAGTTAGACCAATACCCTCCAATAAAAAATCAACCACAAAATGAACAAAATGAAAAAAATCAACCACAAAATGAAAAAAACAACATCGAACCTACTCTACCCAGACAAAAGACTAACATGGATACTACAAGAGTCAAACACACAAGAATATACATTGCCACTCTAAATGTACTAACACTAAGAACAGAAGAAAACCTATCAGAGCTATCATGGGCACTACAAAACACTAACTGGGATATTCTCGGCCTGAGTGAGGTGCGAAGAATGGGAGAAAACATTGTTTCGTACCCAGACTTCATACTCTATCACATAGGGGAGACTCCAGGAAAACATGGTGTGGGATTTCTAGTAAAAAAATACCTAACAACGCACATTAACAGATTTTATGGCGTATCAGAGCGTATAGCATTATTGTCTTTAAAACTACCAGGTTACAAAGAGCCATGGACCATTATTCAGATCTACTCACCTACAGAACAAGCAGAAATTGAAACAATTAGCCAGTTTTACCAGGATTTGAATAAAACTCTACAGATACATGCCCACAAAAATATCATTGTGATGGGTGACTTTAATGGTCAAATCGGGGAACGTCAATGGGATGAAGATACAATAATAGGACCCTATACATACAGTTCCAAACCTAGAAGCAGGAATGGAAAATTGCTCATGGGCTTGGCAATGGAAAATAATCTGACAATAGTAAACACCATATTCAAGAAAAAGAAAAACAGGATGTGGACATGGTTATCACCAGATGGTAAATCAAAAAACCAAATCGACCTTATAATGACAAATAAACCTAAATTCTTCTTAAACTTAAATGTCATCAATAATCTAAATTTTAATACCAACCACCGTATGGTCAGGGCTGAAATGAATTCATCCCAACCTAAGAACCCTAGACCAAAACTAAATCCAGAAAACATAAAACTTAACAAACACACAACAGAAGAAATGACCAACTCACTCAACTTGAAACTGCAAGATTACAGTAAAGAAACAAAAGATGCTGACCTACAGGAAAAATACAACTGGTTAGAACATACAATCACAGCCACTACTGAAGAACAGAGGAACGGGGAAGAAAAATCAATCAAATGGATGACAGAGAAAACCACCAACCTCCTTGTCCAGAGAGCAGCTTTAATAAGTGCGAAAAACACAAATAAAAATAGAAAAGAAATTGCAAAAATAAGCAAAGAAATCAAGGAAAATATTAGGAAAGACAGAAAGCAAAGGCGGATGGAAACAATAGAGAGACATATTAGACAGACAGGAGGAATAAAGAAGGCATACAAAGAACTAACCAATAAAAAGTGGATTGTGAAGATGAGGAACAACAAGGGGGAGGAGAAGACTGGTAGACAGGAATTACTCAAAATCGCTACAGATTACTACACCGAATTATACAAAAACAACACAATAGAAAGAGAAGTAAACTTACCAGAGAATGAACCTGTACCTTACATCTTGCAGGAAGAAACAGATAAGGCAATTGACACACAGAAAAACGACAAAGCTCCAGGGCCAGACGGCATTAGCAATGAAATACTCAAACAAACGAAAACAGCAATGACACCTATACTCACCGAAATTTTCAACAGCGTGATTAACACAGAAATGATCCCAAAGCAATGGACGGAATCAACCATAATCCTGCTATTCAAGAAAGGAAACCATTTTGATATTAGAAACTATAGGCCCATCAGTCTAATGTCTAATATTTATAAAGTATTTGCAAAGATTATTTTGAAAAGAATAGAAAGGAAACTTGATGAACAACAACCAATAGAACAAGCTGGATTTCGCAAGGACTTCTCGGTATTGGACCACATCCATAGCGTAAGACAAATTATAGAAAAATATGCCGAATACCAGCTTACATACTACATAGCCTTTATTGATTACAGTAAAGCCTTCGACTGTCTGTTACATTCAAAAATTTGGGAAGCCTTAAAAGAAATGGGTATAGAGCACAAATATATAAGAATTATAAAAAATATTTATAGACACAGTTCGGCTCGTATCCGACTAGAAAAGGAAGGAAATATATTCCAAATACAAAAAGGCGTGAGACAGGGCGACCCCCTTTCACCAGCACTTTTTCTGGCCGTACTAGAAATGATCTTCAGGAAACTGGAATGGAGAGATATGGGCATAAATATCAATGGCCGCATGTTAACGCACCTACAATTTGCTGACGATATTGTATTATTTGCAAAAACATCAGAAGATCTAAGTAGGATGTTAAATGACCTAGCATCAGAAAGTGCAAGGGCGGGATTGAAGTTAAACCCGGAGAAAACAAAAATCATGACGAATGGCAACAAAGATCCTGTAACAGTGGAACAGACCCAAATCTCCTATGCAGATGAATACATATACCTTGGTCAACTGATGTCTCCAGAAGATAACGAAAGCAAAGAAGTTGATAGAAGAGTTGTGAATGGTTGGAGGAAGTACTGGGGCCTGAAAGAGGTATTGAAGGACAAGAACCTACATATCTCAACGAAAAGCAAACTATTTAACACTTGCATCTTGCCTGTGTTGACATATGGGAGCGAAACATGGGCTTTATCAAAAAACATAGCAAACAAGCTCTCCATTTGTCAATACGCTATGGAAAGAAGCATGATAGGGATAAAAAGGAAAGACAAAGTAAGGAATAGCAGCATTAGAAACAAGACTAATAGACTATGGGCCCGTGTTAAAAAAATGGTGGGTCATTTGAACCACCAGGTGACCTATCTGGAACGATATAAGAGCATAAAATAATAAGATTCAGCACTATGCCGTCACTTGTAAGCTGTCCAAGTGAGTGCAGGTGAGAATTCAAAGGTACAGGTAGAGTAAGTACTTATTGGTCATATATTTTTGTACGGCATTCTTACCATCAATAGATCCATGAAAAATAATAAGAAAACGCGCAGTGCCGTAAAAAAATGGTGCGCCATAAAGTCGGATTTTTTTTTTGATTTTCCGACAGATTCCAGGGTAAATTTGGTCATTTGATTTTGTACGGCATCAGATTCATACTATTTCAATACTGCTTCTAATCCATTATTCCGCAACGCCGTACAAAAATCATGCGACAAGGGGAAAAAATCGAGGGTTGCAACCCCCTCTCTTTCCGTAGTCAAGGGGGTGAGTTGACACAACATAAAATTAATTTATTTTGAAAGTATTTTATGCATAGATAATATTTTTTCATATGCCGTACATTTTTGTTGGTCCAAAGGGGGAAAAAAAAAATATATATATAACGAAATGTAAGGTGAAATTCATCACGATATTTTTTTATACGGCATTTAGATAGTTTATTTGTACTAATTTTCACAGTCTTTTTGTGATTCTAGGTTCCGTACGACTGATTTTGACAAAAACATATTTATGTTTCAGAAAATGATAGAGAAGATAATTCGGACGTCGATGAAGACGTTGATTCCGATAACAACTCCGCGACTGATTCCGATATTGAATAATTTAAAGAAAAACCATATTTTTTATTATCTTCATTAAATACTTTAATGATGATAGTAAATAAAAATTATTTTTTCTTTAAAATGATTGTTTTATTTATTCACATCATTACAATGAAACAAATCAATTATATATATGTATCAATAATGTTTGAAGTATGTATTAAACCAAAAAGTATACAAAACTGTTGATACTGGGATTGATAGTTTCAATTCTTGGATATAATATACACACCGTTTCAGTTCAGTTAGACGTCATAGTGATTTTATCATATTATCAATTGTTCTCTTCAAAAATATGTTAATGCCGTACTGTATCAGATGGCTATAAAGTACCCTTAAAGTGGTAGCGTCATTTTCATCAGCCTAAAAGATATGGTCTGCATTAAAATGTACGGCATCATTTTTTCCTAATTTATTTATGTTGTTACTATTTAAAACAAGGGATTAAATGTAGAAAACTGCTTTATTTCATTAATCTACGATATTTAAACTTTTGACAAAATTTGCAAAATTCCAGTTTTTGTATTTCTCTAAAAAATTTTTTAGAACAGTTTCTTTTGAACGGCAATACTATATAACAATAGTATTTTACAATACCATGTTAAAAAAAAAGTTCCCGTACAGGATCAAATGATTTTACAGGTTTTTAAATCAAGGATACGATAAAATTAAGATAATTATTGATATACATTAAAATGAACAATAATTTTTTGACGGCATTTTTTTTAATAGTACTTTTGAGTGCTAGATAATGTTTTGGAACCGAAGCCGTACTTTTTCAAATCACCCCCTGGACCACGGAAAGAGAGGGGGTTGCAACCCTCGATTTTTTCCCCTTGTCGCATGATTTTTGTACGGCGTTGCGGAATAATGGATTAGAAGCAGTATTGAAATAGTATAAAACTAATGCCGTACAAAATCAAATGACCAAATTTACCCTGGAAATTGTCGAAAAATCAAAAAAAAATCCGACTTTATGGCGCACCATTTTTTTACGGCACTGCGCGTTTTCTTATTATTTTTCATGGATCTATTGATGGTAAGAATGCCGTACAAAAATATATGACCAATATGTACTTACTCTACCTGTACCTTTGAATTCTCACCTGCACTTAGTTGGACAGCTTACAAGTGCCGGCATAGTGCTGAATCTTATTATTTTATGCTCTTATATCGTTCTAGATAGGTCACCTGGTGGTTCAAATGACCCACCATTTTTTTGACACGGGCCCGTAGTCTATAAGGTGCAGGACATAATTTTGAAAATAAGGAGACAGAAGTGGAAATGGGCAGGCCACATGATCAGAGGAAAGGATAAATGGAGTAAAATAGTCACACAATGGTACCCAAGAGATGGAAAAAGAAAGAGAGGTAGACCAAAAAGAAGGTGGGATGACGACATCAGACAAGTCGCTGGAACAACATGGGGTAGAGTGGCCGAAGAAAGGACAGAATGGAGAAGATTGGAGGAGGCCTTTGCCACCTGGCAAACAGACACACAAAAATGGAACAAAAGAATGCTATATGAATAGAAAGAAGAAAAAATTTGTGTCTGATCAAAGGCTATATCAAGTAAGATGAACAGATGTTTAAGAGCGCATGGGTAAAGCCCAAGTGCCAAGCCCTTTCAACCGACATAACTCGCCCAAAATTAATCAGCAACATAGATCCACATTTCGGCTACATCCAAAAGTGCATGGCAACGTAAGAGCCCGTTTCCACTTATCCGATCAAAACGCCCAGAGTATAGGATGCACCCAATGTTGTCTTCTTTATATTTATTTATATAAATTCACATGCAGTCTCATTCGTCTCAAATACCACCACAATATAAGAACATCATCGTCGCCGTCCATCGCGTACGAAATACAAACGTAAACTGGCGGCGAGTCGAACCACCGACCGACCTGTTCCGGCAAAACAGACTGATCGGATACAATGTGAACACCCACGTCCGGCGTCCGGTTTCAGGGCAAAAAGACTGATCGGATAAGTGGGAACGGGCTCTCAGTCGCTAAAATCAATAAGCTAACGCTGGTAGTGGGCCGGTGTAGGCGCGCCAGCGTACTTGTGAGTAGGATCTCACGTTCGTATCGTGCATGTTTTCGTTTAAATGTTCCGATGTTTAAGTATAAAGGTATATGGCAGCGTACCTGCGCGAGCGGCGCGGCGGGCGAGAGGCGCAGCGCGGCGCCGCACTCGGCGCACAGCGGCGGCACGGCGGGCGAGCGCGACCGCCAGTACTGCAGCTCCGTCTTGCACTTGTTCAGCTCCTGCAACGTACAACGTACATCGTCTAAAACTAGAAACAACATACATTTGGAAATAAAACATTATTTGTGTTCGTCAAATAATAATAATAAAGTGGATATAAATGTACATTTTTATAATTTTGTATTTGTAAATATGGCGTACTAAATTGTATGTATTAACAACTTTTGTAAACATTCATATTTGTTCAAATAAAGTCTTTGTCTTTGTCATTCTCATTGGGTAAATGTAAATGAAGTTTTGTCCAACCGAAGGTTCATCTTAGTATGTCCACCAGTTTTTATTAATATTAATCAACTTCAGCTTCGGTAAAATGGACCTTCGTTCCAACACTATTACTACATACATATTACACCTAACTTTAATCAATCCCGCTTGCCTTTTTTGCAATTGTACTAACATACGTAAATATAATCGCTTTCAACTTGCTCAAGTCACTTCAGAGGCGATCCGACCGGGAACACCTGCGGCCAAAGATTGTGATACGAAGTGCGCTCGCCCCACCACCCGCGCAACCCGCACAAGCGGCGATAATATAAGCGGCCCAATGATTTCTCCAACGTTTGATAATAATGATGCGTATGGAATCGCGCTCCTAAAAGATGCGGTCAGCAAGGAGCCATGGGCATTCCCCAGGTTCACTTTTCGCAGTGTCTCCGTGCAGGTTAGTGTGGGTGCGCGAATCGCCGCTCGTTCGCGCCTTGACAATGCTCAATTATTTACTGACTAAAAATCCTAGTTTGGACGTTTTTATTCGATACCTGCCGTATTTCTAGAAAGTGCAAAAGGTTACGCAGAAAAATTGTGTATTAAGGAAGTAAGCAAATTAGATTATAAAATATCTGTTAAGTTTACTTTATATTTAGTTACATAAATAAATAAAGAGACAACATAACAACATTATGCACATTGTCGGATGTAAAAATAAATAAATAAATAAAAATAAACAAATTATTCAATTAATTATTATTTATGTTTTCACGAAGTTTCACCACATACCAAAATTGACACTGGATTGACTTATTTAGGCATTACACATGTATGCATTGTCACATTCAAGGCATCTCGTCATAAGCTTCCTCTCATAGCATATTTTTAAATTTAGGCTCACTTTTAAGATCACTACATATTAACACTAACGCTAACGTACCTACTTGGTCATGAAAACAACTTACATACCTGTTGCTATTTATTTCTGATTTCTCTCAACTACCTCTATCACAAACTACAGTTTAGTCAATTTGGACAATAGTTTCAACAACAAACTATTTATCTGTTTCAATACAAAGCTTATAATTAACATAATAACACGATGTAAATATATACAGCACAAACACAGTTGCGTTTTTACTACATTTAAAATTCAAATTCCATTTTGACAACAATATTTTTAGAGTAGCTCTACCAAATTATTATTTATGAATAATATTTAATTTTAATTATTATTTATTTTCTCTATTATTTATGAACAAAAAATTTTATAGCAAGGAAAGGAATATGTAAGGAAAGCCGCAAAATCATTAAAAAATCGTAGATACAGTATTAGTAAGTAGTCATCGAAACGTGAACACTGACGGTGGGACTGGTTCACAAGTTCAAGGTTCTGCATCGAGCAATGGAGAGGACTATGCTCGGTGTGTCCCTCCGAGATAAGATCCAAAATCAGGAAATCCTCAGGACTAAGGTCACCAACATACATAGCTTTAAGAGCCAGCAAGCTGAAGTGATAGTAGGCTGATCACATCTGTCGTAGAGCTGACAATCGTTGGACAAGACGGCTTTTAGAGTGGAGAACGCGTTTAGGCCAACGTAGTGTAGGTCGCCCCCCTGCAAGGTGTCGCGACGATCTGCGCCGGATGGCGGGAAGTAACTGGATGCGCAGAGCCGAAGATCGCGCTCAGTGGCACGCCTTGGAAGATGCCTATGTCCAACAGTGGACTAATATAGGCTGAAGAAGAAGTAATAAATGAATAAAATGAATTTTTAACCAAATGAACCTGTAGCAACGTCTGGAACTTGCGGCTGGTCTCCTCGTTCTTCTTGTCATAGTCATCCAACCGGTTGGCGTACTCCAGCGTCTGCTTCTGTTGTTCCGCTATCTGCTTCTGCTGCTCCGCTATCTGTTTCTGTTGCAGTGCGGTCTTGCGCTTGCAGCTGCGTAGATCGCTTCGTAGTGCCGACAACTGATCGTTGTACCTGAAACATCAATACAATACAGTCAAAAACAACATCATTTATAATGACCTATTGTTTATAAAGGCCGAAAATTAGTACCGATATCGAAGTGGCTTATAGAATTGGTTGCAACCCTTTTTACGTCCCACTGCTGGGCACGGGTCTCTCCCCATTATTGGGGAGGCCTGGAGCTTACTCCACCACGCTGCTCCAATGCGGGTTGGTGGAGATGCGGGTTAGTGGCCAGCCCGCTGTCGGATGTTTTCAAACCGCCTATAAGGCCTCCGACAAGGTTTAACGACTGCTATCCATCGACAACAACCGGAACCGACGGCTTAACGTGCCCTCCGAAGCACAGAAACGCGCATGAAATTTTTTGCCACTAGCGGTCACCCATCTCACACCCGACCACGCCCGTTTGGCTTAACTGCATAGACCGCTTGCGTTCTACGCTAGCCGCCGAGCCATGCGCGCTTCCTCATAGAATTCCTTATAGAATTAAAATCGGCTATTGCGACTTATTATAGTGGTCCCTTCGATATTGTTATAACAGAGTTCTAGTGTAGTATATTAGAGGCTTAATAATATTATTTTGGTAATGTGGTAAAACTGTAGGATGTAGAACTAGCATGGTACGCCCTAAACAATTTCATTGTGCATCAGTGGAAAGGTGTGGCTGTCAGCCAGATTCGCCTGACGCGACCACCATCAGCCTCTGGAGTAGTAGAACTGTGTATGAACTCAGACAAGGCTCAAGCCCTGCTTGCAGTGTGGTCTACTTACTTATTTAAATAATATAGGCGTACTATACATACATTTGTGAGATTCCACAGTGTTACAACTAAGAGCCATTGTAGACGAAAATTTTTTTTACCGTAAGGCGTTTTAGCCGCCCGGTGAAAAAATGTGTAAACACCAATGTTACCAAATGTATTCTAAGCATAAATTTAAGAGTTATGAGTACTGATCGGCTACCTACTCCGATCATTGGTTATGAGGATTATTGTATTTGTACTTCAATATCAAAATTAAATAGAATACTCATTCTACTTCAGTAGAATACTAGCATGTGACAATGTATAAAACACATAATAATAAGATTTCGCAAGCTGCAGCATTTCTATGACCTTCGTAATGTATTAGTCAGAGACGATATGTGCATGTTGTTTTAAAAATTGTTTTATGTTACATTTTACTCAAACTAATAAAGTGTGGCGCAATGATTACCATGCCAGTCTACCGATCGAAGGGTTCCGGGTTCGATCCCCGGCAAGGCAGAAATTTAAATGATGAGTATAAATTTATGTTCTCGGTCTGAGTGTTTGTGTTTCTGTCTCTGTGTGTGTCCATGGTACCCACGATACAGGGTATATATATGTACAAGTGCGTTACTCACTTCTTCATGCCCTGTTTAATGCGATGTATCCGTTTCCTAAGCACCATGTTGCTCTGCGGGGGCGGCGGCGGCGAGGGCGGCAAGGAGTCGGCCTCCAGGTATCTGTTGTAAGAGGAGCCCAGGCGGTCGTCCGCGGAGTTGTCTATCGCGCGCTGGGAGCTCGACTCCAGCCCGTTGGGCGGCGAGTCGGTGCACATGTACGACTTACTGCTTCCGCCCGCTGTAATAAAGCGAATATAGGATTACTGAACTATCTAATCTAAAAATTTAAAAAGGACCTAGCCACAACACTAAGAATGAACATTCACTTGAACGGCGGATATTGGCGAGGACAAGTCGAAGCAAAACGCTGCCGAGGAATATCACTAATACGCTGGAAAGACTTAATAAAAGCGGCAACTGTAAGGTGCGAGGTAATGGAGTGGTACTATTGGTTAAACACCAACATTCAGAAACCACACCAATCTTTATGATTGCCACTTTATAAAGATTAATATTCGGAATCCTTCTAAAAGCATACTTGTTTCAATAATGATTTACCAAGATTTCATTTATTTAGAGATTGGGTTTAACTTTCGAATTGAAATATATTTCATTGGTTTCGATTTGAAGATTGGCAGACCAAAGCCAAATAAAATTTCGGTCTAGTTACCTAAGAAATTGTAGCTGTAGGTGAGCTGTATCTAATGCCTATAAACAATTCTTGTATATATACCTAAATACAGATATATTTTTTGAATCTCGGAAACGGCTCCAACGATTGTGATGAAATTTAATAACCTGGTTTCGAGGGTGATAAATCGATCCAGCATGGTTTTATTATTAGAGATTTTAAATAATAAAAAAATATTTTCATCGATCAACTTAAATATAATCTGAAAAAACACAACTCTTCCTGACATAATATATTAAATAAAATATAATATTTTATATAAAAAGTTATATGACCCAAAGATAGTCCCCGCCAGGTGCACAGAATCTATTGCTACAAAAGGGCAGACTAATATTGGGTCTATGGGGATGAACGAATGAGGGACTGGTAGATGGGCTATGGAGAACTATGGGGCACCTGCTGTTCAGACCAATAATCTAAAGTGAGGCAGGTGGTGACTCGCCACTCTCTGAATGGACCCCCAAAAAATGGTGCAAATGAGAAGCAACATTGGCGTGAGCAGCTAAGGGGTGTCGAGAGGAGCCGCACCGAATTCACCATCACGGGGGGATAAATTCAACCCGGAGCGGGTTACCTCGCTATTACACCAATCCCTTAGTTACACATCCACCCGCGAGCATATAGCTCTAACAGCTCCACTCTGGACGGCTAATTAAGGCAAGTCAGAGGTGGGGACCTGTTCTTCTGAGTTATCACTCCGCCTGCCGGAGACGAGGAACAGGGGGACTTTCCCGGGAGCAATCGGGTCCGTGGTGTCACCCGGACTCACCCGGTTACTCACCAACTTATTATTTTTATTATTGTAAATTTTTACTGCGAACCTACAGAGCCGGGTTCAAACTTCAATCAAAACCATTATTTTTATTGGGAGCTATTTCAAATGGAGTTGTTAAGTAAGTGTTGGGTTAAGTTTGGTAGGTGGTAGAACTATTATGGTTCGCCCGGGGAAGTACCACCGCTGCTCCTACTTTTGCCGTGAGCAATTCTATTGTGTTTCGGTGGAAAGGTGCAGTTGCCGGCCACACTTACATGAGGCGACCACCAGCCCTCGGGAGTAGCAGCGCAACTGAATACGACCTCAGACAAGACTTACCTATGCTTGCTTGAGGTTGTATGTAGATGTCCATGGGCTGCAGCGACCACTTTAAACCACGTGGCCTGCATGCTCGTCTGCTACTCCATTCAAATATATAAAAAAGTAACACTAAGCAAATGAGTGTTTCGTTTGAAACTAAACCAAGAAAATAAATATCCGAGTAACGCTCCGTCGTCCAGGTCCTTCGTCATTATTTCAACCCGCATTGCTTTTTAAATCCTATTAAAATTCTAAACTGACAACAATCATATCGCCTCTTTACAAGAATAACGTGACATCTCATAAAAACTGTTTTTTTATTATTTGATATTCAAAACCGCGATGTTGAATTTTATTTTCTACAAAAACGCGGTATTTTAAAAGTGAATATTTGAGGAGCAATGAGTGAAAGAGACGACACTACCATGACAAATGGCGTTATCACGTTGTCTCTTTCGGTGTGGCGCACGACTTCAACAACGTTACGCGTTAGTTTGCCCCTCACGCGCAACGAGTGAAGTGCTCCTGCTTTTCACAAAAAAACTTGGCATCACGGGTATGCCTCGTTTTTAATGCAAAGGTATGTTTCTTGTTATTATTTACTTTTACTTAAAAAATGTAAATAAGTTAGTTAACTCGTTTTTGTTGTAAAACTCGTGAGTATTGAGAATGAGATAATGAATATTGTCACATTATTGATGAAAAAGTTACAAGTTTTCTTTGTGATATCTTTGAATGTAACCATGTTGTTGATGAATCGTTTTCAAATACTTTGGGTTATTTTATTTTTCATCATTATTTTTGAAAGCCATTAAGTTTGCGTTTATACTATGCTAAAATGTTACATTATACATGCTAAAATAAAGTAACTTTTACGAATTAGTTTTTCAGATAGCATCACGATCTAGGATATTAGTTCAATTAACAACAGGTGTTAAATAGTATATTTTTCATATCACATGTAATAAAACAACGAGTTTTAATTTCTGTAGTCAGTCGAAGTTAGACTATTTCCGATGACTATTTCAGACAAATAGCGCAGTAATATCTTTTGGCAACGATTTGACGACGTTGTCAACGCGATTCTGACAGACTTGAAATAAAGACATAAATAATAAACAAATGAAGGTGCCGGGTAGAAACAACGTTGTTTCTCCCCACATTCGCATTGGTTTTAAATTGTCTTGTTTCGACTGGCAAAACAGAAATCAAAACTCGTTGTTTCATTACATGTAATATGAAAAATAATTTAAGTGTACAACTAAGTGATTCAAACTCTCAGATAGATATTTTAACGCAAGACGAGAATGAAAATGCCAAAAGCTCGACCAATACATTGCAGACATCAACAGAAGGTATTTTTTACTGATATATATATTTTTTTCTAGTTATGTTCCTATAATTTCATTATTTTAATCCTCTTTGTGGACAAAGACATCGCAGTAGATTTTATTCGACCTCGTAGTAATTCGACTAGTAGCAGCGGTTCCTCTAGTTTTAACAGTTCTTCGAGTTCTAGCAGCTCTTAAAGCAGTGGTCCATCTATGTATCAAGGTAAGACAATTATATGGAGACAATTATATTATTAAATGCAGAGGGATATAAATTATTTACTCGTAACATCTAAACAGAAGTACCTAAAGATGTTAAACAGAAGTTTAGATTTAAGGAGTATATAATTTATAAAAAATAAAAAAAACGTTACACACTCATAACCCCACAGTAAGGTAGTTAATTCTCCGTGTCGTGGGTACCTTGGACACATACAAACACAGAAACACAAACACCTGGACCGAGAAGAGAAATTGAAACTCATCATTCAAATTTCTGTTTCGCCGTCCGGCATGGTAACCATTGTGCCACGCGGGCCTTTGGGTTATATCCCCATATTCTTACAAAATTGAGGGTATTCAAGGGTAATTGATCAAACCCACTTCAAGAAATTGATTGCATTTATATCGTTTCAGACAGCCACGACTTCGTAAAGGATCCTGATTATGAAATGGGTGGGTTTCATGATCAGGATCCAAAACGTGCCGAGTATTGTAGGTAAGGTATAATATTTCGGATGATCAAAATTTGGCAACATCTAATGAATGAATGAATGATTTATTGAATTCTAGTCCTAAAACTGGTAAAAAAAGAAGACTAAATGAAGCAAACTGGAAAGTCAATGTAGCTCAACGACTGAGAAATAGTGAGGAGGCTTATCAATCTATTAAATAAAAATAAAAACATGCCAAGTCGTGAATTGAAACCTTATTGTAAAAACAACGCATCGTTCGGGAAATTACAAAGTGTCTTCTCGTCCAGAATACCTCAGTGCCTGAAGTCGAAAGTTTTCGAGCATTATGTGTTGCCAGTGATGATCTACGGCGTTGAGACATGGTCTTTTACAGTTAGCCTTTTCCACAGGCTCAAGGTCGCTCAGCAAGCGATGGAGTAGGCTATGATAATTTTTCTACGGACAGAATCCGTAACGATTAAATCCGTAGACGAACGAAGGTTACTGACATAGCTCTCAAAATCTGCAAGCTGAAGTGGCAATGGGCAGGCCACATAGCTAGGAGGACTGACAGCCGGTGCGGTAGAAAGATCCTTGAAAGGCGACCACTTCTCGGCAAAAGGAGCACAGGCCGCCTTCCAAGCAGGTGGACTGACAACCTGAAGAAGATAGCAGGAAACCGCTGGATTCAGAGGGCGCAGGACCGGACGGAGTGGCAAATATTTGGGGAGGCCAGCAGTGGTCGAAAAAATGCTGATGTATGCTTGGGACGGATAATAAAGTAATTTTTTAGTTTTACCTTATAATTTTAATTAAAGCGAGTACTAAGTTCTTTGTGATTGATTGATCTCTTGTTGATTATTGTGCCTTACTAATTTCATGGTGTAAGTAAGCCATTGTTTTCTTAAATTTGTATTTTTTTAAATACAAGATCTTTATTTTGATAGTGTGTTTTATTTAACTTATCACACAGCCTTACACCTACATTTTATCATTTTCAATGTGATATATAAATATGTTACAAGCATTTTGTGACATATTTTCATTAAAAACGTGACATGTGTGTCTGTGTTTTTTTAAATAATTTTTTTTACTTATTTCATTTTGAACTGAGTTATTCTTTGTCTATTTTCAGAAAGCTCATTAATTACCAAAACAAGTTAACTGTTTTCCCACAGTAAAATTATCAATATTTTAGAATTTATCAACGCTTAAATATTTAAAATTGCTCTCCTGTAAAGTTGTGGTTTTAAAAATGTCACGTTATCCTTGTAAAGAGGCGATATCAGTAACATCGCGTCTTGTCCAAAAGTATAATGAACCCAGCAAACTTGTCTTCCTAATTAAGAAATAGGAAGTAGTGATCTTTAGCTTGATTTAGTCAATTATTCAATTAGATCTTACGAGTAGACAATGGTCATCCATGTTTAAAAATTACACATTACACATACTGCATACATTTTTTTTTCTTTGCCTTTACCGTCTTTTACTTACAAACCTTTAAAGTCTTTTATTTAAAAAATATTGCACTAGTAGTTTACTAGTTTTATTTCTATATAATATTTTGTATTCGCTGTATCATTTGTGTTGTTTATCACTAGAGACCGGATTATATTTGCATATGCTTTTGCATATTTAAGCCATCCTCAGCGGTAATAACATATTTTACCTAAGATCTATTGATACTGCATATTTTTTAATATTTTTCCGAGACCCTGCGTTCCGAAATGCGATAAAAGTGATAATATAGCGAATCCGACGCATTTCGGAACGCAGTCAGTTCAGTAGCCGCGCGCGTCTTTTGTTTTGTGTTTGATAGTTTTATTAATGGGACGGCAGAACTTTTGCCAGAAACTATAAATGCTAACATCGCACCAAAGTCCAAATTCTGCCCAGGTACCCCACGGGATGTGGAGCGAACTTTTTCCACTTTTATTAAATAATTTTAATGTCATGTAATGTAGTAAGTGCCACATCAAGCTAAAGAAAAGTATAATTTTTATCCACTCGATTTTCAACACTAACTCTATGGCGCAAAGTACAAAATCTATTGGATAAATTTGACAGATTTACATAGCTTAATGTGGAGCTATCATATATGTATCTATTATCGCCTATCAAAGAATATTTTACTAATTATATGCTGATTTTGAAATAAAAAAATTAAAACATACTATTCCCTTTTTAATTTCCAAAAATTATCATTTAATTTCGCATATTCTGCCAATATTCGTTCATATTTCACTAATTTTTCATGCATATAACAAGTTTTTTATGTTGCATATAATCCGGTCTCTATTTATCACTTTCACTTAAAATCGGGGTATTTCCTCAAAAAGTACAAATCATGAAATATAGAAAAAGAAAATATGGGAAAAAACATAAAAGGATTTTACAGTAAATAGATCATACTTTCACCCCTTACAAGGAATTACACCTATTAAAAGTTACCCTGTATAATAACTAATATAATGCCGTGGATCCCACCAACCCGCATTGGAGCACTCCACCAACCCGCATTGGTGCAGCGTGGTTGAGTAGGCTCCAGGCCTCCCTAATAAGTGGGAGAGACCCGTGCCCAGCAGTGGGACGCAAGAAGGGCTGCAGCCAATGCCGTGTATAAGTACAAGTTTTAAAAATATTTTTTCCAGTGTGAATTCTGTTATAGTGTTAGCGTAACAGCATTAGGCGACTTGAGTGTATAGGTCAAAAGATCGTCCTAACTAGATGGAGACGTCAGAACACTCCATGTTCTGACTCAACTCGAAGAGTAAAACGTAACTAATGATTAGAATAATGAATTTTAATTCATCTTGTGAAAATATGTATTATAAAATGCATATTTTCAAAAGGTGCGCGTAAGTGCGTATATTTATAATAGGGACTATCCATAAACTCAAACGTTGTGACAATGTGGGATATAATGCAAACAAAATAACAAAATTTTTATATAGGGCAAAATTACAAAATGTCTTTTCGTCCAGTAGGTCTCAGTGCCGAAATCGAAAGTTTTCGAGCAGTGTGGGTGTAGTCGTATTTGATAACTTTGGCGCTGCGACGTGAATTTGTACTGTTGGCCTTTTCCATCAGCTTAAGGTCGTTCAGCGGGCGATGAAGCGAGCATATGCTTGGTATTCCTCTCCGCGACAGAATCCGTTACGACGAAATCCGTGAACGAACCAAGGTTATCAGTACCTTTCAAAATCTCTTACCTAAAATGGCAATGGGCAAGCCCTAGGAGAACTGATCTGATAGGAATGAGAAATCCTTGAATAGCGACCAGCAAAAGGAGCATATCATTATGCCACCCTCTAACAGGATTGACGACGACCTAAAGAAGACAGCGGCAAGCATTAGAGAGTGCAGGACCGGGCGGAGTGGGAAATATTAAGGGGTCTATCGTCCGTATTGTCGTATCGTCTATAGTCCAGCAGTAGACTCGTAAAGGCTGATGGATTAGTTTACAGTATAGGTATATACAGCACAGCACAGCGAATAAGGATAGTTTCTTTCATCTTTTTTGTAGGTACATTTACAATTTGTAACGAAAACATCGGTGTCACGTTTTAATTTTATTACGGGTAAGATATTATCGTAATATGAAGTCATTGTTTGCATTACATATGCATAGAAAAAACATGGCAAGGCAGATATTATCAGCAATTATTGTCGATTTAAATATGTTAAAGCAAACAATCTTTAAAGACTGAAATTAATTAGATGCAAGTGTTACAAGCCTACAAGTAACTTTATAGTTTACCGTTAACTTCTAGTTTTCGTTTTATGGTTCTTGGTAAAATGTAGTGTATTAATAAAATTCATTGTAAAAATACAAAACAGAAACGGTAAACCACGTTTACTTATACGTTTATATTAGGTACCTTCTTCACGAGTTTATATAACCCTCATAGATTCTCGGGAAGCAATTACGTTTGCTATTATAATTGGGATAATGATTTTATTTAACAGACTTCAATAAAAAAGTAGGAGGTTATCAATTCGACTGTATATTTTTTATGTTTGTTACCTCAGAACTTTCGACTTTGTGAACAGATTTTGAGGATTCTTTTCTTATTTGAAAGCTTATACTTCTTGTATGGTCCCATTTTAATTTGGTCCAGTTCTGACAATGGCATCCATCAGAAAACCATATACCTAAGTCTTAAATTCGAATTACATAAGTGGCTGCAAGACAAATGGACGCATATATCCCGCCAACCGATTTCGATTATTTTTTACTTTTTTAAAGGATTCGATGATTATTTTTGAAGCTTCAAGGGTAGTTTGGTAGAGTTTGGTTAGGTTCTGATTATGGGATCCATGACAAAATTTGGAACTCTTTAAGAGGCCGCCCGTATACTTAATTTTGCCAATTTCGCTGATTTTACATGAGATTTTGCAGTTAAAATACAGTATTTCCCATAGATATTTTATTTTGACTCCGTCAAGATAGATTGGCAATACAAAAGAGAAAGAATATAGTTACGCATGCGTTAGAGTGAGATATATATGATATGTCATTCACGTACACTATACTTAATAATATGGTATTTTATTGTCCTAGCGTAATTCGTGAAGGAAATAAATTCATATTATTCTCCTAAAATATAAAGATTTAAAGTTTGAAGTGGTGTTTATTCGACATAAACAATTATGGTTATGTGTGCAGTGCCTGGATGTTATTCATCTAAGAAAGAAAACGCAAATAATTATACATTTCACACGTAAGTACGAATGAAATGTTTAGCAGTCTACATGCAATGTTTTGGATCTGATATAAAAATGTTCTATATGAACAGGTGGGAAAAATTATGCCATTTTATTATATTAGATTATAGAGGAAACGCTACTGCCGTATTTCCAAACAAATGTATTCTCCTATTTTCTCCCTGGATAATTCTTCTAGAGGAATGATTTTGTGACAATATGTAAGTCTGCTGAAGCTATGCCCCTATGTTTTGTTTTTCTCAATCAACTAATTAGATCAGAAAATAGTACCTGGACGACCGAGCGTTGCTCGGATAAAAACAATTTATTTTCTTGGTTTAGTTTCAAACGAAACACTGATTTGCTTACTGTTACTTAACAACGCCATCTGACATAGCTCCTAATAAAAATAGTTATTTTCATAAAAATAAAAAATACACATTATGGTTTTGATTGAGGTTTGAACCCGGGTCTCTAGTTCCGCAGTCAACTCACGCAACCATTCGACCACGAAAGCTTTAATTCAATAGACGAAATTTTCATAGAGCTCTTTCAAACTGACATTGTCATTTCTTTGAACGTCGGATTGGCGTATGGTAATAGGGGAGCCCAAGAAGGGATTTACGGATTTACTCGAGCGCGTCAGATTAAGATATGGGGTACACCTTGCATCCTGTTCAGTGCTGCCACGATTAAAAAAGACCTTCTATGTAGGTACAGTTTTTTTTTCTTACTGGATGTCAAAATGGTCAGATTAGAAAACCCCGTTACCGTTAAATTTAAATAATAAAAATTCGAACTCTTCAAGAGTTTGCCAAAATGCCGTTTTTTTATTTCGCTGTTTTGTATACATTCATACTAAAATCTTCAGATTACTGAAATATGACTTACCATGCATTTAAGTTACTGAAACATGACTTAGCATGCATTTAATTTATTCTACTATTTTACCTGCACCTTTCGTATAAAATTTTTGAAAACCTATAGGCGCTCTCTCCACCGGTTAAACGCAAAACGTCATGAAGTTTTTTTTTTCAACCTTTTTTTTATGTCCCACTGCTGGGCACAGGTCTCCTTCTCACACAATTGAGAGGGATTTAGGCCATAGTCCACCAGGCTGGCCAAGTGCGGATAGGTGGACGTCATGCTTTCGAGAAATTATGAATTTCTCTCAGGCATGCACGGCGATGGAGAACATCGTAATCAATGAAATATCACGATATTTTCCATCACCGTGGAGCAGCGATAAAATCGCACATTACAAATTTCTTTGTCAGAGGTGCGAGCCGAGGATTTGAACCTGGGATCGGTCGCGTCGAAGACCGCGGTTTTCTTACCACTCGGCCATCGCTGCTCTAGCATGAAGTATAATAATATTAAATAATATAATTTTTAATTCTTACTACCACCCAACCTATAAAAAGCACAAGGTCCTGATGGCGCTTGAGGAAATCCACAATGAGCCTTGTGGGCTCCCCAGTTTGACAGCGTTTACGCCACAATATTATTAATACTCTCCAATAGATGTCAGGAAGAGTCGTATTTTTCAGTTTATATTTAAATTGATTTTCATTGAAAATATTTTTATACAGCTAAAAATTTCCATCAATAAAAATTTTGTGGATCGATTTATCATCCCCGAATCCAGGGTACTAAATTTCATCAAAATCTTTGGAGCCGTTTCCGAGATTCAAAAAATATATTTAGATACATACAAGAATTGCTCGTTTAAAGGTATTAGATGACTTTTCAAAAATCGTAGAAAATGTCTCTTTCATACAGCCCTAATCCAACAACTGCAAAACTGAAAAAATATTAATAAACTCAATTTTGAAGGAGGGAAGAGGAGAATACGAAACCTCCATTTAGTAATAAAGTTTGTAGGTATAATCGGTCTCAGCTGCATCTGGCCCTATCGCAAGCGGCGGATAGCGCAGGGCGCAGCGCGATAGCCATAGTTATTCCAAAATACCTATTTTTCAAATTCGGCTGAACCCGCGTTTCCTCTTAATGCTTTAAATGCATAATTATATTTAAGATACTTATAAATACGTGAATACCTCATGTTTTGTAACCATAATTTTGTAGAGATTGACTGACATCTGACATCATCGATAAGCTTATCAATATGTCTCTTAGGGTGGATTGCACCGTAGGCCTGGTTATAGTTTCAGTTAAAACTAACTTTAACGACGACAACAGAATTTAACAATAGTGTGTTTCACCATCACGTTTTTCTTAATTGTTAAAGTTAACAGGCGGTGAAGTTAATACTCAGAAGATATGATATTTGACCATAACAATAGTATTAACTGGCCAAAATCGAGCAGTTAATGTTACCGTTAAGTTATGACGTCATTGCAATCATAGCTTAAATGATGCAACGCAAATGTCGCTTAACCGAGGATTTGACGGCTAGTTTGGGTTTAGTTATGATTATAGTTACATGGTGCAACACACCCTTACTGTCCAAGATATAACAAATTAACCTCTTAATTAAAAAGAAATATTTAATTTAATTTTGAAATTCCATAACCAAACACCACTATAATAAATATCCTGGAAAATAATTTAAACTTGACATTGTTTCAGATTTTCACAAAATATTAATGATGGCTATGAATGATAAATAGAGAAAACGGATTCCCAAAAAATATTCGACTAAAGATTTTTATATGCGCTTGCTGCATCGACGAAAATTGTTTTTTCTTCTTCTAATAGATGAGCACAAAGTGTTAAACTGTGTTCTGGTTAATAATTTGTATTATTTTCATAAATAAATAAATTATTTTTGGAGGAAAATAAAAATTGTTTTGTGTGTGTAGTTTTATTTTAGTTACTTTACTCTTAGATCTGTGTCTAATCAAGACAGAATATACAACTATCAATAAGCTTTAATGTACCTATATCGACAAATAAATTCGAAATAGTCAGGCGCAACACTATTTGTCAAGCACACATGCGCTTCACACGCATACTGAGGTATTCTGTTTTTGGTCTCGCCTGTTACGCTTCTGCGTATTTTTATATTTAGTATATTTTCCATAAGGGTCAACTGAAAGAGCAGCGGCTTACAGCGGCCGTAAGAGTAAGTGACAGCCGCAAGGGGCAACCTCTTTTGACTAGTCGCTAGAAGGTTCGTGCAGACTCGCGGCACCGCGCTGCCCCTCCTTTGCATTCAAATAACTATGAACTATGTATCACACAGATAAGATTCAAAATGATTTGCAATTTTGCCTCAAAAAGCCGCTGCGCGCGATTCTCTTTCAGTGGGAATTGACCCTAAGTGTTATTGCCCGATATGACTGATCATTTCAATAATAAAGTAATAAATTGGCCACTTTTTAATTTTTATTACGGTGTTTTGCTTAGTAGTCCTGAAGACGGTGACAGTTTTGTGAATTTTATTGTAATATGTATAGAATATTACATATATTCGGATCATTATAAAACCTAAACGATTCGGGAAAAAAGCTATATATTGCTGTAAAAATCGCATATATAGTAAATTAGTCACTTTTTGTCACTCTCATACAAAAAATGTTTGTAAAAAACATTTAAATTAGTCAATTTTGAGAGAAAATGGACCAGAAATTGCATTTGATTTCGGCAAATTGGTATAATCTCTCATAAAATTTATTAGACATAAAAAATACACTTGAGTAGCAATATAATCAATCCGTTTCTTGAAAAAAAAAACAAATTATTAATGAAAACATGGCATTAAAATCTAAGTAACCTACAACTCGCATTATAATTCTTCACGCAAGCTAAAAAAGTGGCTAATGTATTAGATTATTATTGAAATGATAAGTTATATTGTGCAATGAAACTTATAGAAATACTGTATCTCATGTGTTAAATCAGGTAAATCAGCGAAATCGACAAAATTTCGTATACGGCCTCTTAAACCTTAGGAGCAATTTAACTACACTCGACCGAATCTTTTATAGTGAAAGGTTTTTACAACCAAATAAAAAATAGGGGCATAGATTTATACTTTTTCTTGATATTTGTGAAAAAAAAATATATTAATGAACTCAATCTTGAAGGAGGAAACAGTAGAATACGAAACCTCGATTTAGTCATATTTGTAGGTATAATCGGTCTGAGGGCTGATTTTGTAATTCTGACAGATATTATTTCAATTACTTTGATTGAAATAATTTCTATCAAAATTACAAAATTGGCCCACGATTGGCCGATTTTTAATTCTGACAGAAATTATTTCAATCAAAGTAAATGAAATCATTTCTTTCAAAGTTACAAAATCAGCCATCGGAGCTGCATCTGTCCCCATCGAACTACGGGGAAGGTTGGAGGCAGCGCGGTAGCAATAGTTACTCCAAATACCTATTTTTCCTAATTCGGCTAAAGCCGTGTTTCCTCTTAATGGCTTACAGTAAGGCGATCTGCGAGAATTTGTAACTGATCATTTAAACGACGCTGTCTTTTATGAGCAGCACGTTTAGTAGGTCTACCCATATTCAAACAAATTATCTAGTTAGTATCAAATTCACTATAAATCAAAAAATAAACAAGAATTTTAACAAAAAAATTACCGACTTCAAAAGAAAACTACTCCAAAACAAATTATATGCACTAAAAAGTAAAAAAAATGCGAATTCTTGTAGAATTTAATAGTCTCAACTTGCATTTTCTACTTATCATATTGATGATGATTGTAAGTACGATCTGTGTTTACCGTATATTATTTTTGGATTTTTTTTTTTTCATTTAAATGTCTACGCCTGTCTGTTTACGATGGTCGTGGAGTCTACGACTTCTTAAGACGAGAATTGCAGTGAGATGCAAAGCGTCACAGTTCTCTGTAACGCGACAAGCGCACATACTAGTGAGTGCTTCGTAGGATGATATAAGCTACAAAAGGGCGAATTTTCGGAAATACATAATTATCAATACACAATTCCTTCAATTTGTATGAGTAATGTCACTCTGGCATTTTTTTACCTTTTAACGACGATTTATCTCAAAAAAAGTTTCCGTGAGACGCAGAGTCACTGTTCTCTATACAAATTAAAACGCCACAAGGGCGACACACTAGTGAGAGTTTCTTAGAATGGACATTAAAATATAATAGGGTGAATTTTCTGAAATACGTTAATTATCAATACATAATTCCCTCAATTTGCATGTGACAATCTGGCATTTATACAACTTCTGACAACGATTTAAATTGACAAAACAAGGTTTACATTTTTAGATCAATGTTTGTAATGACAATGTGCATATGTACATGCATTGACCCCACAGTCAAGGTAAACCTGCATTCGTGAGGTTAAAGAACTATATTTGCACATTTCTGGCTTAAATATATAACAAAACAAGATTTGGTGGCACAAATGAAGGTTAGGTACACAAAAAGTAGTTCACTATCATTATTATTCAATCAATACTACCTAATTATATTCACGAAGAAAGCAAACATTTTTAAAAATAATAATAAAATCTTGTACACATTTAAACCACCAATTTGTACTTGGACAATGTGGTGGATGATGGCCTAAATCTGTCTCACTTCCGACACTGTGCTTACTGGGCGACATAAAGAAAGTTTGAAAAAAAAAAAAAAGATATCTTAAACAACAGACATAAGTCACACTAAGAGTGCGTAAACTGATGTTAAACAGTATTTCAATTGCCCTCAATGAATAAATGAATAACTAGTAAGAGAAGACAAAAGCGTGTACAGAGGATTGGGAACTTCAATACGGTAAAATCTAAAGCTATTTGGGATAGTAAAATTCTAAAACAATATAAATCATTTGAATTTCAATGAAATCAGTTATAGACAATGACTGACACAACTGATTTCTACAACAAACAGACCATCATCATCTGAGGAATTATGTGTGTGTATGATATCTCAAAAGAAAAAGCAGTATTTATGTTTGTTTGTATCCTTTTTTAATATTATACCCCCCAATGAAATCCCCCTGGGTTTTAAATCATAAGTGTCCCTACACTTACTTAAGATTTAAAGTCTTTAGTTTCCACTGAAAGTTTTTACACAGACTGAATCATCCTTTAATCAAAAATTAAAATATTGCTTTTCTATTGTATTTTAACATACTGCATAAGAGTATAATCATCACATCACATTGTCATTTGAAGTAAGAAGAAAATTGGTGCTATTCAACGCACATTGCTGAGGCCCTAATCCCTAAACAACTAAATGTGATATCAAAGTTGTGGTCACATTATCAAAGTAACTAGGGATGTGGCTAAATGGCACACAGTTAGATTTAGTGTTACTATGCAGAGACATTATCGATTTCTCCAAATGACTGGCAGAAAACTGCCAAATATCACAGCAATGCAATTAGTACAAAGGCTCCAGGAGGACAATCAACTGCTGGTGCTATTCACTGATCAGTTCCAGTTTTGATTTAATCCAGATTTACAAAGAACATGTATTTGGCGAACTCTAGGCAGAGTTAGCCAAATAACTCTGTCACTCTCTAGAGGTTCAAATGTACCCGGCGGGACAATAAAGGTGTGGGCTGGAATTTGGTGTGGTGGATGAAATGAACTTGTTTAGATCCAAGGCAGCATGACTGCACAAAAATACTACGAGGAGGTAGTTGGGCCTGTTATTGTCCTACCGCCTACATGACGCCTTTTATGACGTAATTACACAAAAAAGTTTGGTTTTCACATAAAATTCTTTGAACAATGTTTGTCATTTCCCTTTGATATCATTATAAACGGATTCCACTGTAGGCCCAAAAATGTTTGTCATGTATGATATATAGGGCCTTGCATACTGTGCTGCTGGTCTCTCCAGCTCTAAGAGACCAAGATATACAAGTTTTGGATTGTCCTGCACAGTTGCCTTAACCTTATCCAAGCATGCCTGAGATTATGTTACAACAAAAAGCAGATTGACAGATTTCCAGTGATAGCTATAAACAATCAATGACTATGTGTGAATTATGTGAAAGGTGGGCCACTGGGGCCACTGAATACTAATAATTTGATTTTAGAAGTTTTATATGAAATGATGAAGTTTATAAAACATATTATGCAAAGCAGGATCAAAACATACCTATCCAAAAATTCAAAAATCATAAAATTGGTTGAGCCATTCTTAAGTAATAAATAACCCAATTCTGTATACATTAAAATATATTATGTTCTGACTTAAATGAAGTCTGCAAAACATAGGCCATTTTTTAAATAAACAATGTAGTAACAATACTTAAGAAATTTTGATATCATGATTTATCATATTAAATTCCAATAAGAAAAACATGGGTTCATAAGGTCATTACCCTTTATGTTTTATTAGTGCAATAAGGCACTTAAACTATAGATACCATATAAAGTTTATACTCACGTGAAAATGATGCGGTGAGGTCAAAGAAATCTGAACCAAAGTATGTGATTTCCGGCAAGAAAGGCTCAATGTGTTCCTTGAAATATTCCATGGCCATAGTAGTAAGATCAAAGAGTTCATCAGTCACTTTATAAGGTCTTGCTAATTTGGTTGTAGTTTTCAAATATGACAAAATGCTATACACTTCATCTAAAATCTAAAACAAGTATTGAATCCATGAGATATTTGTTTAAAAATTAAGTTCACTTCTAAGCAATATTATCTCACATAAATAATATTGAAATTGTTGAAGCTGTGTTAAATAATCTCACTCAAAACAAATTATGATAAGGATAGCAAAAGAAATAATTAAATTGTATACTGAACTTACTTACATAATATACATTTTAAGCAAAACATAACAAATAGCCTGTTCTAATCCCCATTAAGAAAATATCTTAAAAAGCATCTTACCTCTCCAGGAAAGAAACAACAATGTTTCCTTTCAATGTGTTTACCAAAAGTCATTTGCAGCAAGCTCAATCTCATGTGCAAAGTTTCAATTATATCTGATTCACATGCCAAGGGATGGCTCCTACGGGCAGATTCCCTTCTAGGCATCTTAGCCTTGATTGACTGAAAACGATGTAGCATCTGGTTTTGCAGGCGATGGAAAGTTGAATTCAACATGCCACTACAAACAACATTAAATCTCCGGTTTACCTGTGGACACATGATAATTCATCAACAAATAGTATTTTACTGTATTACATTACCAAAATCAAACTTGTGTCCATTAAACTTTTAAGAAAATAAAGTTGAACCTGATCCTTAAATATTAATAGACCATTAATAATTAATAAAAACTTGATGAAACAATATAAAATATGAAAAACAACCAAGTAATACATTGAATATTTTGAGAATAAATAAGTATATTAACCATTCGGATTTGTGAAATAACTTTGAAGCCCACATAACGGAAAATCTTTTCCAAAATTTCAGTGGGCAAATCCAGCAAATGAGTAGACTGTGAATATAAAGGCTTAGTTGCCGGCACTAAGGCATTTTTAGAAGAAGCATGCGGTGATGAGCCCCCCGGGAGCAGCGCGCTGGAGTGACGGGTCACCCTCGGCACCGACGTCGTGGTCGTCGGCTCCGCATGCGATGGGCCCGCGCCCTCACTGCCGCCATTGTTACCTCCGATATTACTCATTTGCCTCGTCGACACCATCTTGTCGAGTTATTTTTTTACAGATTCTGTAAAAAACTTTCTCCTGTTATCTCCGGTTTTTTTACATAAAATTTTGTGTAAATTATTTTTAGATCGCGATGATTTTACAATAAAGCGTATTTATAATTTAATAACGCACTGTGCTCGGCACATGTTACAGCTTATTTATATTCGAAAATAAGCAAAATTATATTAGAGCACCACCGAGCAATTCTAAAATGGTGGCCATGGCTGGCTAGGTCACTTGAGCATTCGATTCGAGTAGGTACATACGATTACATATTGTGTAGTTTGATATAACAAAATATTGAAATTAAACACTCACTCAAGAGTTCATGCACATGTTTTGGAAATAAAATAAAGGTTTTTATATTATAATTATTTAAAAAATTTAAGACGCAATAGCTACGAGGTCCTATGCTTTCACAAAAAATATCTTTTTTTGTTTGTTGGAGCTGAACGAACTGGAATGAATTGACTCAGATTGAATGAATGAGTATAGAGATATGACGTAAAATTCGGTCATTTTCATTCATTCATGCAGTAATGCCAACAACAAGATAAAAATGCCGTTTAAGGGGCGATTAGACGGCCCTATTTTCGAACCCGATTAGGCATACATTGCTGGTTATCGGAGTACATAATGTACTGTACATTGTAATAAAATTTAAGATGAAACGGATAACAGTTTAGCCGGATACCGGATATCCGGCCAACCATGTGGCCGGATACCCGGATATTCGGCCACTGGAAATCCGGTAGAACTTAGCACTACTGGTGCAACGCACACACACACACACACACTTGCGTTATTTATGAAGAGAAGCGAAACCGCTTGCTAATGGAGCGATTACATTGGCCAACATGCAGTGTCCGATTTGGTATACATTGCTGGTTATCGAAGTACATTGTAATAAAATACTCACGATAACCAGCAATGTATGCCAAATCGGACCCTGCATGTTGGCCAATGTAATCGGCCCTTATCTCTCAATGCAGAGAAATAAGTATTTATACTATTTATACACCATAATTTGTCCATAGTGCAGCATGAGTACTAATTAATCCATTTTCTTTCTATTACATTCATTTACTATTGTGTGATTAAAATTTTAAACTAAAACTAATTATATTTCTTAAGTGATACTAAGACTAACTAAATAAAGCAAATAATTACTTAAAATATGTATTTTTTATCCAGATTTTTTTTAATTCGGCTGGATCCAGCGGCCTTAATACTATCCGGCCGAATAGTAGTTATCCGGTATAGTATTAAAGCCGCTGGATACCGGATAGTTACCGAATATCTGTTTCATCTCTAAATAAAATACTCAACATAACCAGCAATGTATGGCAAATCGGGCCCGATAAATAGGGCCTTCTAAACGCCCCTTAAGATATTTTAAGTGCACACTTTGTAATAATAGAGCACAAAATTCTAATGATGACATTTGACCATCGTAAGTAAACATTTATGTAGGTTACTAGGTATAATTATTATTTATTCTTATCTTAGACTAAGAACAATGTACTTACTATGATTCTTATGCATTTAGCTTGGCCATAAAGTGTAGAAAATGATGAGGGCGCGCGGGCGTCACTATTGTTCATAATAATATGGTATCATTTAATTTTATACTATGACATACTTTTATAAATGTTTTTTTTACTTAAAGTATTTTTAAGGACTTTTAAGGAATAATTGTAGTGATCTCTTGTTAATACTAAATCCGAATTATTTCAATACGTAATGCACAAATATAAGGACTATTCAGTATCAATTCGATTCACTATTCAATCTAAAAAACTAGAAAGCCCTTCAACAAAAAGCTGGCAACGCATAGGCGACTCCTCTGGTGTTGCAGATGTCCATAGGCGACGGTGACCACTCACCATCAGGTGGTCCGTATGCCTGTTTGCTGGTGTTTTTATATATATAAAAAAACTATTTCTTGATGATCAAAAATTTGATATCCTCTATCGATTTTATGTGATGAGTGATGACATGTTTTC
The DNA here is from genome assembly GCA_911387765.1 of Pyrgus malvae. Classification (NCBI taxonomy): domain Eukaryota; kingdom Metazoa; phylum Arthropoda; class Insecta; order Lepidoptera; family Hesperiidae; genus Pyrgus; species Pyrgus malvae. Next base: position 24,845,627 of record OU426950.1, on the reverse strand, counting down.
CTATGTATTAATATTAAATTAATTTTACCTGTAATACCTGATTTAATTATAATAAATTATTTATAATTTGACCTGTAATACCTTGATGCTTTAAGACTGGAAAGTTGCTTCTTGCTTATGACACTTAAGATCCTTAGAGCATCAAGTTATGAAAGGTTTAACACCCGTCAGAGAGGAGTGGCCTTTACGGGCGAACCCCTCGTCCCAACGTACATGCACAATGTGCCTTCTAGTTATACAACTAGTGTGTCTGTGTATGTCGGTGTCAGTGTTGACGGTGCATAGAAAATGACGTTGTTGATTGAAATTGACAAGTACATTATTCTTAGTCTAAGAAATTGACATATTTAGAAATGTATGCGTCTGTAGTGATAAAAGAATATTTGTGAATGTGTGACAAAATAAAATTGTGTGCGTTCTTCCCCCGCACCAGATTTGGTACAAAAATTATGTATCGAAGCGAGGCGCTATGCCGTCTCTACTGAAGGGTGAATCAGTAACTTTGATGACTTAGCTTGCCGGGTCGGCCCCTGCAGGTTGGTCAATGTAATCAGACCTTAAGATTGTCTGTCAATCAAAGATCTTACGTCAATAAAATTCAATATCAAAATCTTAGACTAAGAATAATGTAGTTTACGTCAAAATCAATGCAGTTTTGGCGGGAAGCCGAAAAAGACATATTGTGCTCTTGGTTTATTTTCATTTCCTTGGTGTATTTTTTAGTTATATCGGATAAAGTTGATGGTATTTTGTTTGATATAGGTTAATTACAGTGCACGAGTGTTTGTGAAATAGAATAACAGTGCTAAAATATGTTTTTTCTGCTTGCCTTCAAAATTCCATCAGACACGTTCTAGTAAAGTAGCCATCGCTTTACTTGAACGTTGGACTGACTAGACTGACTGATTTCTGACGACTTACTTACTGACTTTGTTATTACTTCGTCCACTTTCATTGAAACAGGCAAAAATTGATGCAAAAATTATACTTGACGCTGGTAGTATGCACAGTTTGCGATGCCTAATTGAAAAAAAAATGCGTTATATGTCAATTTGTCAATGTCAATGTTAAAATGTAATTAATGTCATACCAAGGGATATTAATACTCACCTTTATTTTAAATAATTCTTTATCTTACAAAAATTTTACTCCGAAATATGTATTCAAGATGTGGGAGTAGTGGTTCTATCCATAATATACATCAAACACCGTCTTCATCAAATCACAACTCAGGTTCGTACAATTTAATCATTGATGTCACTCCTTGTTTATATATCTTTACAAGTTTCTGATAATAATTTCTGTAGGCAGGGGTTAAATTATTACGCAACTTACTTCAATTTAAAGTAATTAAGTAAGTATCCAGTAAATCAACGACATATTTTCACAGATATGATTGAAACCTTCTTTGTTTACGTTTATGGAAACATTCATGCAAAATCAAAAACAATATTTTGCTTAGCTAGAAATTATTAAGTAGTCCTATTATTGTAGTAGAAACACTATAATCAAAAAAGAGTTAATAATACATTTTCTTCAAGTACCTAATATAAACATAATTAAATATTAAAATCATTCACAAAATATAAATCCATTCCATGCAGACATGTCCTATATAAAATTACATCATAAAATGATATTACAGAGGATGAAGATGATAGTGGTGACAACAAGGCATCAGCTTTAAGTTTTAAAGAAAGGAGAAGAGAAGCTCACACACAGGTTGGTATTATTAATTTTTAAATTTTTATTAATTCATTTATTTCATTCATTTTTTAAATTTGTAATTGAAACCAGTAATTGTTCCATCTTAACCTCTCTCTCTCTGTCAATTTTTAATTTAATTTGTGGCTATTTTGTTAGAAAAAGATAACTTTTCCTTCTTTTTAAATTTCATTATGACAGTTTATTTTGTTTTCTCACTATTGTATTTTTTGCAGTTAATTATTTGCAGTTAATCTATATGAGATTACAAGTCCTTGGGCTGTATTAATACTCTTATTATATTTATTCTCAGGCTGAACAAAAAAGGAGAGATGCAATAAAGAAAGGCTATGATTCACTGCAGGAACTAGTGCCCACCTGCCAGCAGACAGATGCATCTGGATACAAACCCAGCAAAGCAGCAGTGAGTTGTTGAATTTAAGATAAATTACTGTAGCAACATTCTGCAACTGATCAAGAGATGGCACCATGGGTATCTGAATCACGCTATAGAAGTTTTCTAATTGTAAAATTCAAAATAAAATTCAAGCTTTCAAATGAAGCTATGGGAGCACAGCCTCCCCAGGCATTACTACTTCACTTGGCAGGAGATCTCCATTTGCCAAATAATAAACAAATTTTTGTAGTGGAAAAATTCTTTACTGTACTGTAGTGTAAGGTTTCTATTACTGGCCTGGCTGAGAAAATTTTCAGCTACAGTTGAAATGCAGTAGCAGATGACACATTAGCTGCAGGATATAATAATATAATGTACAAGCCTAAGTAATCTGATGTTGTATACAGCTGCGCTGATATTCTGTAAGCTGGTGGTTTGCCTTATGTAAGTCTGGTTGACAACCAAATTTTGTCACTGAAATACAGAGAAGGTAATTCTACAGTTATTAAAATCAATACAGAAATTATAATCTGTGATAAACTTGGTTGAATGGTCCATCTATGGAATGCTATAATGCTAGTGTAGAAAAAATAACTTGTTTAACCGATAGTTGACTGAAAAGAAACAAATTATATTACCAACCTTTCTAAAATGACACATGCTGACTATTTATGAGTAGTGTTGTGTAGTTGACACTGTTGTGTAGTTAACTGAAGCTGGCACATACTCACGGTTTCACATGATGGTGTGTGCTGGTGACATTACCTATGACCTAGGTAAAAATCTTTTTGTCTCTGTTGCACGTAGACAAACCTACGAGAGTAACAGAAGCAGAGAAAAAAAAACACCTGTGATGACAAATCATTATTGTGTCTAGTGTTATTCTTCCATTTATTAAAATTATAAGTAAAGATGATGTTTTGTTTGAGCATCCCCATTAGGTGCAATTGACTTTTTCCCTTAAAAATATACAAAATATAATAAGTATACCTTTTTTTGGTATTGGGGGGAAACCTTCAAAAGAAACCCATCAACTTGGGAGAGGATACTGGGTTATGTGGGATTTGTACTTCACTAAATTCCCCTTAGTGGCCTGCCTCTGCGCTTGAGGAGGTCTCAGGGATCTCCATTAGAATGCACCTGTGCCCTCCACGCGCGACGACCCAGAACGAGCCCATCTTCGGGAGAGCAGATGTGCTCTCCTGCACCCTCAGCAGACGCTCACAGCGGCATGCGGCCACGCACACACTGCCGCCCTTCCCAGGGCTGCTGGCTAGATGGGATGAGCTCCCACTCTCACCGTCGGCAACTCTGGAAGCCCCCTTGTAGTCGCCTCTAACGATCAGGCAGGGGATACCATAGTTCTATTCTTAATCCCGAAGCTACAGGGACTATAATAAGTATACATTTAATTTTATTCAAATGAAAACATATTATCAAGCTAACAATTTATTTTTTCTTTGCATTTAATTCAATATATAGTTCTATTTACAATTTAAAAGTGAAAAGCATTTGCAAATGTAATTCTGCATAAACATTTCAGAGTACCTAACATTAATAATAAATACTTAGTAATTTTTATAATTTATAACATTAATAATAATTACTAAGTAATTTTTATAATTATTGTATTAATACTTTTTTAAGTATGACGGAGACAATTTTTCTGCCCTGATAAATGTGCTGATTTACAAAAATGTAAATATATTTTGCACCTTTTGTAAACACTCATATTTTTGCAAATAAAAGTCTTAATTTTTTATCAGTTTTAATTTTGTTCACTACTGCTAAGTTGGCAACCTAATAAATAATTATTTTATTTATTAATTTTAAGCCCGAACCATATACCCGAACAATACTAAATACTTATATTACAACTAACCATACCTAGTGACAGTAACAATAGTACATGTACCTAATAGGTACTATTTGACACACTGTATATTAAATTATATTGGTGTGAGCGTTTTGAACGTGCCAGGTTAAGTTAATTGACCTATAATTGTTAATATATTAGACATTGACTCCAAAGTTGTCACCATTGTTCAAAGAATATTATTATTTGTTCTTTTTCAGTTGACAGACATAAAGCCAGTAATTGTTTTTTAATTTTTGAAATATGTATAGTTCTCACAACTTATTTTTGTCTCTGTACTTCTTGCAATAGCTGCACAGAAGCCAAAATTATTCTTAAAAAATCATACCTAACATTATCTTTGCACAATAGTAAATACGCAGTCATTTGTTGCACCTTACTTCAGAGGGAGAAATATCTGATGCGAGAATTATTGAATGTACATATTCAAAACTTTACTTAGTTTGATATATACCTACAACGATTCACATTATTTTCGAGCTACTGGATCACGGATGAATTGTGATCATGGTATATGTAACTGCACCGAAATATCGGGAGGCCAAGAATAATGTGCATAGTGGTATACATATATATATGTAGTGGTATATATCCTGTAAGTCAAAATTCAAATGTAGTGAACAACTGCTATAGGCTTAGTATTTTGTACGTATTTGATTTAAACAAGGATTCAATTATCATGGTTTATATGTTATGTTTCCCAGGTACTACAAAAGTCCATAGACTATATCCAGTACCTACTGCAGCAACGTCGCCGGCAGGAGGAGGAGCGCAACGCTCTCAGGAAGGACGTAATGGCGTTGCGCATCATGCAGGCCAATTACGAGCAGATCGTGAAGGCCCAGCATGCTGTGCCCGGCCACAATGAGCAGAGGCTCACTGATCAGGATAAATTTCAAGTTGTAAGTATCACATCATACATTTTCTTGTCTCGGCAGTGAGAAGGATTTAGGCCATAATCCATCCCGCTGACAAAGCGCGAATTGGTGAATATTACGCCTTCAAGAAGTTATGATTGTGGCTCACAGATCAGGATAAGTTTCAAGTTGTAAGTATCACATCATACATTTTTTTTTCTCGGCAGTGAGAGGGATTTAGGCCATAATCCATCCCGCAGACAAAGCGCGAATTGGTGGATATCACGCCTTCAAGAAGTTATGATTGTGGCTCACAGATCAGAATAAGTTTAAAGTTGTAAGTATCACATCATACATTTTTTTCTCGGAAGTGAGAGGGATTTAGGCCATAATCCATCCCGCTGACAAAGCGCGAATTGGTGGATATCACGCCTTCAAGAAGTTATGATTTTCTCTTAGGCATGAATAGTGATGGAGAACACGTAATTAATTAAATATCACAATATTTGGCTCACTGTGGAGCAGCGATTATTAATACGTACGTAACAAATGTCTTTGTCAGAAATGAAAGGAGGGTTTGAACTCGGTATATCCGTGTCTTCCGTGTCCCGATAGACGTTGTCCTGTCTTAATTATGAATATTGATAATATTAATATAATAACTCCCGTCTGTTTTAAACGATATTCGGTTTATTTTACATCCTCTGACGATATTTGCAGCACGCATTGTCATGTTATGTCTAACACCATAACGTTAGAAATTAGAAAATATGTAGTATTCGTAAATGTTCAAATTTTTCGCGCTATTATCTTAAGTTTTTCTTTCATTAGAACCTGACAATAGCTAACGCAACAAAAAAAAACTAGTGAAATCGGTCCAGCCATTTACGCGTGATAAAGTGACCAAGGGAAATAGGGATTCATTTATAAAGTGACCAAGGGAAATAGGGATTCATTTTTATACCTTATATATACATACAGATTATTAGAATTTCTACAAATTACTCAGTGGCGTTAGACGTGTACATAAAATATAAGTTAAGGAGGTATGGAAGCTCCAACCCTGTAACTAGTAGACCCATAGAGGATAGATGTCACTGTATCGTGATCATCACTATCGTAAGCACTAGAAGTGTTAGAGCGCAACCACTATGAGCCATAATTTTGTTGGTGATAGAACTTTCGAATAGTTTCACCGTTAGTACCACCGCTGCCTGCACCCATATTTGCAGGGAAACAATTCTATTGTGATTCAGTAGAAAGGTGTGGTTGCCAGACTTACATCAGGCGACACTAAGCCTCCGGAGTAAAAGCGCACTTGTGCGCACATACGTATGTGCAAGACTTCAAGTTGCTTGAGGTTATGTGTAGACATCCGACTGCTGCGACCCTTGCACGTGACGTGATTTCGTCTGCTACTCCAAATGGGATGCAACCCTTTTTGCGGCCCACAGCTGGGTACGGGTCTCTCCCCATTATTGGGAGCCTGGAGCTTACTCCACCACGCTGCTCCAATGCGAGTTGGTGGAGATGCGGGTTAGTGGCCAACCCGCTGTCGGATGTTTTCAAACCACCCATAAGGCCTCCGACAAGGTTTAACGACTGTTATCTATCGACAATAACCGGGACCATGCCCTCCGAAGCACGGAAACGCGAATGAATTTTTTTGCCATTAGCAGTCACCCATCTCACACCCGACCGCGCCCGTTTGGCTTAGTTGCATAGGTCGTTTGCGTTCTACGCTAACCGCCGGACCATGCGCGCACGACTTCAAATTAATAAAAAATATCATTTAGTTTCAGGGTATAATGGACAAGCTGTTCGAGTCTTTCGAATCAGTGCCAACTAACAATTTTGGTGACTTCTCGGCCGGCGTGTTCAACTGGCTGGAAGAGTACTGCAAGCCGCAATCCTTACGAACAATGGTCCACGGCGTACTACGGGAACAAAACTACACTCCTTAGGGGTTAGTTAATTTAGTCAATTTTTTTAAGTTTGATCGATCAATGACGTTAGAAATAAAAATACGTAGACACGTTATTTATAAAGACAACTAGCTGACCCCGCGAATTCCGTACCGCGTTTTAATGTTTGGAGTGGGCCACCCTTATCACTTAGGGCCCTTAGGGGGATGAAAAATAGACAGTAGATGATTCTCAGACCTACTGAATATGCACATTAAATTTCATAAAAATCGGGCAAGCCGTTTCGGAGGAATATGGTAACTAACATTGTGACACGAGAATTTTATATAAGATTGTCCAATTATTTTAATATCAATTAATTTACAGTATGATAAGACGACCAAAGAGCAGATAGCATGTTATCATTTGTTACGAGCAAATGAGTGAAAGGAATACACTCTCAGCACCCCATAGCCTGTTATGTTAAAATATATTAATTAAGAAAAGAAAAGAAAAGAAAATATTTTATTTGCACAAATATGGGTAGCAAAAAAGGTCTTACAAAAATATTTAGATCGCCATATTTACCCTTTAGGGTGTACAAATTTCAATTGTTTTTATTTTAGAAAAATAATTATTACAATGATTAAAATAAGTAATTGATCCAGTAATCTTCATATTCCTTAACATACGAGTAGTACGATTCGTGTAGAATTTTTAGAACACACGACTGTATTTTCACACACTTTTGGATTTTGAGGGCTTTACTTGAAATCTGACACATGTTTTCAACACTACATATTTTTTGGAGCGACTGTAACAGATCTACATATTTTTACTTCATAATGTCATTGAGATAGATATGTTTTATGTTTGTTAAGAATTGCGGAAAATAAATAAATAAATACTTAACTTTAGTTACTAAAAGTTAGTTTAATGTTGAGTTTATCTCTGCAGAGTTTTATATTTGGGCATCTGTAATTTGGGAAAACCTAAACAATAGTAGTTCTTTGTAGTATAAATAAATTATGATCATATAAACGAATAAATTATGATCATTAACCTTTTTAAAATATTGCTCATTTAATCAATCTTCGCTTTTTTGGTATTTAGATTTTGTATCTAATTACTAAATAATCGATTTACCAGTGGCCGACATAAATATCTTAAAATTGTGTATACTGAATAAAGAATACCACATGCAGCTTTTTAATTTGATTATTTACTATGAGTAATACTTTATGCAAATACACACTATTTAATGAGCATAAAAATGTATACTCCACAAAAGGTGAAACTATGACAAACATCAAAAAGCGCCAATTTGTCCAAAATATTGTTACTCTTTCGTGGTAATCATTCAGTACCATTTGTGACATACTTTTCATTCTATAGGAAATACGCTAGGCAATCGGAATGTTTTGTTTGATTTTGTTACATTTCTAGCACATTGTTATATAATGTAAAATATAAATAATACATATTCTATTTTATCCCAACTGTAAATAAGAATATTTTTGCAGTCATTGCACTACACAATTAAAAGAAATGCATTATGTTTTCAAAAAATTGGTCTGAAGATTGTATTATAAAATTTATAAATTATATGATTGATTTTATTGTCAAGAAAAAAGTGTTACATATTCTGATGGAATTTGTACATCTAAACATTCCTATTCAATATATTGTAAAAGTCTAAAATAAATTTTTGAGGAATTTAACCTTATTACTATTGTAGTAAAGCAGTCTCTGTTTGTAATATATTCATGAAAATAATTAATGTTTAAATACAGTTTATAGATATTTATTTACACTACAGTAATTAAAAAAACAATGAGTGCCTTATATTAGTTGAAGTATTTCAATTAAAAAGAAACAATAAAAGTTCCTCGAATGTATATAATATTTAAAAACATGTTGTATCACATTTATATGTTTTTCCTAGTTTACAAAATAATACATAATGATTATGATATACATAAATCAAAAATTGTGATAAATATAATACGTGCCTTTTCTATGTAGATTTTATTTTGTTACATTGATGTATCATATTATATTTATATTGTATTTACAATACAGTACCCTGAATAATTCTAACATGCATTTTTATTTACCTATCCTTAGACAGTATCTCTAAATCATCTATATATATCATTTTTTTTACAAATTGCATTGTAACTAAAAATACATTTAAATTTTTAGTACATAATTTGAGACATATATTGTGTGTTAATATTTTGATATTGTAGAGACATTTTAAATTTATTGTGTTTATATTAGAATAAAAAAGGCATGAAAATGATTTCCCTACATGTATATTTTTTTAAATATACATGTAGTTTGCAAATGGTTTTGAAGAAACTGCTTAGACGAAGTAAGATTAATTAAATATTCTTTTCAAATTATATGGTAAACCTGTCTTGGGAACCATTTGCATGAAATAAGCATGTAGCGAGACCTAATGATTGAGGACAAACTTTAACATTTCGAAAAAAAAGTCAAATCAAAAGTCATAGTAAAAAAAATAATAATTTTATTCTCTAAAACACTCGTAGGTAAGTCTTATGATTCCTATAATACATCCGATATGGCTGAACATTCATTCATAACACAATTATAGGAATATTTTCTGAGATTTATGTTACGATTATTCCTACATATTAATACTACAGTTCTGCCAAATTCTACTTATTTTAATAATTACATTACTACTTACACCAACAATAAGTACCAGTATATCGTTTCTTATTATATTAAATAATTTTATTTGTAACTTACGCACCGACATAGTTTTCCTTCATTTGGTATATGTATTTACATTAAATTTTATCTCCCCTTATATTAATTATACTTACATATAATTGAAGTATTAGAAAGTGTATAGTTCGATTACTGAAAGCTGAAATGTTTAATGCCTCAGTTGAATGCATTCACATTTAATTTTGCGAGATTATTTAAATTTGCTCTTTAATATTAAGTTTGAGTTCTTTGGCCGTTGCAACATGAAAATGCATTTGTGTTAGTATGTTACATACATACATATGTGATGTCAGTGCGCCATCTTTCGATAATCGTCCTATTAAGCTTGTCATGTTTTACATGTTAGAGGGAAACAATAACAGTAATAGTAATAAACATGTGTTCTTTGTTATGATTACGATACGATTAATGAATCGCCGGAATTGGTAATGGCGGAATGGCGCACGCATCGTTAGACGCGTTATACTTTCTGCATCAAAAGAGGTATTTATGCATAGTTATTATAATTTCATGTTGCTAAGCGTACGATGGAAGGACAGGTATTACGACGGTTAGGAGTTGAGAGAAAAATCTTTCAATAAGTATATGTTTTTTGTTCGAAAACTTATACACTCGATGTGGTCCAACCATAGAAATCGAAGGCCCAACATTCACCAAGTCAAAACCTGATGAAGAGATCCCAGAGAAATCGAGGGGAACTCTCAAATTTTATAGGCACACATATTGATTTTCTTATACTTTCTGAACCAAAATTGATATTTGTGCATAGTAACCATCTCTCATATTGCTGAGCTGATGTTGGAGGGTTAGGTGAAAATATCGCCAGTTATGCTTAAACAATACAATAATTACAACAAATTAAATAAAAAGTGCTAAAAAGAGTGAAATCATACTTATAAGTTTTTAGCAAAAAAAAAATATGCCCTAAGTAAAATGGCGTACCTTTCGCTTTGAATGGGTACCGACTCCAAAATAGTTTTAAGAGTCACTACCATTAGCAAGGAAAAGTATCAAATGCCAAGTACTACTTAACAATTTTATTTTTTACCGTTTGAAGTCGGTTTTTTTTTTTGTTAAAAACTTATATAAGATATTTGAGTTCATCAATCCGCACTTGGTCAGCGTGGTGGACTGTGGTCTACGTACCTCTTACTTCCTACAGGAGACCTGTGCCCAGCAGTGGCACATGGACAAAGAAAATATATCTTATATGAGTGAGATAGCGTTCAGTCCTTTTCCAGTAAACAGTTTACCTCGTGCTTTTCTTTGAAGAAGGTACTGCAGCACATTCTGTTTAAAACACAAGTGCAATAGGTTTCCAAGAGTAGGTACTGTAGCTTCGAGATTAAGAATAGAGCTACGGTATCCCCTGCCTGATCGTAAGAGGCGACTAAAAGGGGGCTTCCGGCGATGCGGACGGTGAGAGTGGGAGCTTGACCCGTCCAGCTAGCAGCCCCGGGAGGGACGGCGGTGTATGCGTGGCCGCATGCCGCCGTGAACACCTGAAGGTGCAGGAGAGCACATCTGCTCTCCCGAAGATGGACCCGTTCTGGGGCGCCGCGCGTGGAGCGCCGCACACTGGTACGTTCCACTGGAGATTCCGGAGCCCTCCCCAAGCGCAGAGGCAGGCCACCGAGGGGGTTTTAGTGCGGTCAAATCCTCTCCCAAGGTGTCGGGTACCTACCCCCCCCCCCCCCCCCCCCGATACCAAAAATAATTTAGTAGGTACGACTCACAGGTACGGCTACCTACACTCATCACTAGAAGGACTATTTCGTTCAATACTAGTCAGTTTAAGACATTTTGAAATTACTTTCACAATTTTGTGTACTTCACATCACTAACACTATCACGAAGTATTTATAAGTTAATAACAGAGCCCAGTCATTGTTACGTTGAAATAAACACTTTATACATTTATTTGAAAAAAGTGATACGTGAGAGATGTTTACACGGCAGCGCCCTCTAGCTCAACCCTTATTATAAGTCTACATCTTCTCACTTCACTGTTATCATATCACTATCGTTTGCGAGAGTAATGTGACCTCACCCAAGAATTAGCTTTCCGTCATCCCGTATGTTCTTGGTGCGTTTCTTCTACTTACCAACTTTTCTTTATGGTTGTTTATCGGTATATGTATGTAATTGTGATAAGTGCGAGTGGGATATCTAACATAGGTACTTAAGACACATTGCCTTATATATGGGGTTGTATAACACTACACCCTCTCACTTTCCGTCCGTTGCGAAAATAACCTGACGTCACCCGTGGATAGCTCTCCGCACTTCTCCCGTAGGCCATGTTCTTGGCGCGTTCTGTCGACGTACCACAGCTCAATCTCTTCAACACACGCGTAACACATAAGCAAGGATAACATCAACAGCAACCCCACTATTTTCAGAAGAAGTCATAAAACTTCGTCTTGGAACATTATATAGACTTTCCTTCTCATAACGTTATGTACAATAATATTATACTTGCTCGCTTTCCGTCGGTTGCGAGAGTACTGTCACGTCACCCATGGGATAGCTAATCGTCCTTTTCTCGTATGCCATATTCTATGTGCGTTCCTTGACGAACCTTGAGTACGCACGCGTCACAGTAAAATAACATCAAGAAAAGTCCAATAATCAAAGCGCACGAGAGTGCGTCGGACAATAAATGTAAAAATGTAGGCCAAGTTCTTGTACTTACATAAAAAAGAGTTGAAATCTAAACTACAGCCAAGTTAATAATAATCAGAACCGATATTAATCATTCGAACTTGGCGGGCTTTGAAATTTTAATGAAGGATTAAAGTCCAACTCTAAAACTTATCTCCGCAAGATTTGCTCTTTTCAGAAGTATTCGTGTGATGAAAACCCGCCAAGTTGGAATGGTTAATATCGGTTCTGATTATTATTAACTTGGCTGTAGTTTAGATTTCAACTCTTTTTTATGTACAAGAACTTGGCCTACATTTTTACATTTATGTTTTTGGTGGGATAGTTACTACTTGGCACAGTTTTAATTTTGTTTTAATACTTAGAAATATACTTTTAGCCATTGTTTTTGTCAATACTACTTATAAGACTAGACCCTCTCACTTTCCGTAGGTTGTGAGAGTAACGTTACGTCACCCATGGGATAGCTCTCCGTCCTTCTCCCATAGGCCATGTTCTTGGCGCGTTCCCTCGATGTACCACAGCACAATCGCTTCAACACACACGCGTAACACATAAGTAAAGACAGCATCAACAGCAGTCCGACTATCACGGTCACCACAAGCAGAATCCGCAGCTCGCCGTTGGACTCGATAGCAGCGGAGTTACGACTCATCCTCATTTGTTAGAAGGTCGCCACGCACGTACTGTACCACATCTGGAAAGATAAAAAGTGCAGATTACTTATAGATATTCGCATATGTTCCTCAAGACGGTACCGATCTGAGGCGCCGCGCATGAATATTAAGTTTCGCTGAAGATCCCGGGGTCCTCACTAAGCGATCAAGCCACCGAGGTGGTTTAGTGATAGCACAAATTGGTAACCAATCCCACATGACCACAGGGTCATGTTGGAACTCACCGAAGGTACCGGGTACCAATTTGAGGTTCTCTCCAGATCCTAAAAGGTGGATACTATTTTAATAGATATGTAAAAGGTTTTCCGAATTAACTACATCACGAAAAAACGAAATCCTGTAATGCTACATATAAAATATTACTTTGAAGCTGTTCACATTTCATTCACATAGTTTTAACGATAAAATAATATATACTTCGTTTGATTACTTATTTTTGGGCACCACCTTATTGAGAGCTACTGATTTCAGTTATTTCCGAAACAAATTTCGACAGCCGAGAAAAAAAACGAAATCACTGTAATATAAACTCAATAAAGTATGAATCAAACAGCACTGAGTAGCTTTTGAGTAGGTGGGTACTTAATAATCAGTTCATAAAAAATGAATTTAGGAGGGGATATTAACGCCGAAGCAATAACAATAAAAGTGAGAGGAGACGAAATTGTTCGCAAAAGAATACGACGGTGACATCTTATCACGTATCTACTGAAGATTTAGGAACAATAAATTTCTCGTTGAGAAGCATTTATCACTTTCTGAGTTGGTTTACGATTATGTACCCATCATAAAGTATGAGAGGTCACTTGATATAAGAACGTCGGGTCATGATGGAAGAAGCAATCTGAAAATTCTGAAATTATTATCCCATCCATCCCACCCAAAATTTTCATGTTAAATGTTGCAAGATAAATGTACATACATATATGTTTACCTCGTATAAACGATAGTACCTGGACGACCGAGCGTTGCTCGGATAAAAACAATTTATCTTCTTGGTTTAAATTCAAACGAAACACTGATTTGCTTAGTGTTACTTTACAACGCCATCTGAAATAGCTCCCAATAAAAAAAACACAAAAAATAATTTCAGCCAAGGAAGCTTTAATTCAATGAACGAAATTTTTATAGAGCTCTTTCTAATCGACATTGTCAACTATTTGAACGTCGGATTGACGGATGGCTTTGGGTTCTATTACGCAAAAAAATAGACCTAGTGACAGTTTTTCTCAAATATCTTCAATGTACAGAAACCGACTTGTTACAGATTTATTATATGTATAGTTATAGATGGATCGTTTAAAGGTATTAGATCAGATCGCATGTAGAGTCATGTTCGTGAATTACTAACTCTGCCAGCCCTAACTACACCAACCCTATCTCAGTTGAAATGTATGTAAAATCTATTCAATATACTAGTACCTACCTATGTACAATACACTACAACACTACATATACGGTAGTAGGAGAAGAACGTGATGTTACTACTAATTAAAATAATACAGGTTGGGCGCTCGCCCTTCACTATTATTCTCGAGGCAAAAAATGTCGCAATGATCGCACGTTTTCCTAATAAAAGGCCATGCTTTGACTTTCAGACAAAGAGACTACGAATTAATCTAATAACTTTTTTTCATAATTGAACCCTAAAAATGGGTCCGCCTAGTTGAAAATCATTCTTACTACAAAAACTACCGCCTTTACCAAACATATAACGATGTAGATCAAAGTAGATGCAGAGTAAAAACAAACTGTGGTTGCCAAAACAACGCTTAAAAAATATAATAAAAGAACGTTGTATTATTGTAGATATTTATAAACACTTAAAAAAATAATAGTTTCCAGCCTGAAACTGAAATAAAATTTATTTATGGAGACTGACAACGAAGAAGGTTTTTCCTAATACAAACCACTTCAAATAGGGAAATAGGTTGGCAGTTACAGTTACACTAGCTTGCTTCAAAATCAACGGAAACGCGCATGAATTTTTTTTGCTACTAGCGGTCACCCATCTCACACCCGAACGCTCCTGTTTGGCTTATCTGCATATACCGCTTGCATTCTACGCTAGCCGTCGAGCCATGTGCGCTTCGTCCATTTACTTATTTCACGCGAATTTAAAAATGTATTGCGACGACTCCTTTGGCGCAATGTTTACCATGCCGAACTACCAATCAGGGATTCCGATTCCCGGGGAAGTAAAGATTAAAATGATGAGTTTCTATTCCTATTCTCGGTGTGGGTTTGCATCCATGTCTTTGTGTGGTATCCACGACATAGGGTATTTCTACCCTCGATGGGGCTGTGAGTGTGAAAACGTTATTATTCAAACTTTTTATACAGAGCTAGTTGTATTTAAATCACCAAGCAAATTAAGTTTTTTAACAAAACTAGTTAAACAAAAAACAAAAAAGTAAAAAATAATTTTACCTGATAATTTCATAAATAATAAAAACGTGTTGATTTAAAAAAATATAACGTAAGTGTAATAATATGTTAAATGTTTCTTAATGTTTTTTTCAATTATGGCATCGCAAGCTCTGTGCATACTGCCAGCGTCAAGTATAATTTTAGCATAAATTTTTTGTTTCAATGAAACTGGACGAAGTAATAACAAAGTCATAAGTAAGTCGTCCGTAATCAGTCAGTCTAGTCAGTCCAACATTCAAGTAAAGCGATGGCTACCTTGCTAGAACGTGTCCGATGGAATTTTGGAGGCAAGCAGAAAAAACAAATTTTAGCACTGTTATTCTATTTCACAAACACTCGTGCACTGTAATTAACCTATATCAAACAAAATGCCATCAACTGTATCCGAATAACTCAAAAATACACCAAGATAATGAAAATAAAACAAGAGCACAATAATGTCTTTTTCGACTTCCCGCTAAAACTCCTTCTTAATGTTAAATCAGAATAGGAAATAGTGGTGATGCGAACTACTGAAAATACCATAGGAAACAAAAAGCGAAACTATGGGAAACGAACGTCAGCATCCTTCAGTGTGGGTAGGTACGGCGTCCCCTTTTTGTGCTTATTCTGCATGGATGTTTCACAACGTTCACGTTATGTTCACGTTTTATTACTTTTGAGCGCAGAGTTCTACAGTATCTGGAAAGTAAACACCAAGCAGGTACCGGGTGAGAGGATATAAAACAATCGGTTTAGAAGATGTCCTGGGAAAACTTTAAACTCGTATCACTTTGTCACATTGATAAATTTGCACATTTATCAAAATTTGTATAAAACGACAACCGTGTTTAATAAAATATTAGGTTAGTTACGTTCTGTATTTCGGCTTTACACGTTGTAGTTATTCAATTTATTTGCAAATATCATTGTAGGTGGTAGAACTATTATGGTTCGCCCGGGGAAATACCACCGCTGCACCCACTTCTACCGTGAAGCAATTCTATTGTTTTTCGGTGGAAAGGTGCAGTTGCCGGCCACACTTACATGAGGCGACCACCAGCCTCCGGAGTAGCAGCGCAACTGCATACGACCTCCGACAAGACTTACCTATGCTTGCTTGAGTTTGTATGAAGATGTCCATGGACTGCAGCGACCACTTAACACCACGTGGCCTGCATGCTCGTCTGCTACTCTATTCAAATAAAAAACAAATCAGGAAATGAATAAGTACTACCACCAATCATAACAATTTATTTACGTATAATTGTGCCCCGCGGATTTAACCGCGTTATAGAGTGATTTTTATAGCTTTTAAATAATTCCGCGATAAACAGACTATCCAACACAAAAATACATAGTTTTCCAATTCATATCAGTACTTTCCGAGATTAGTGCTTTCAAATAAACAACAAAAGCTTTATAATATTATGTTAATAGATGGTACTAGAAATATACTTAGGTACTACTTACCCATTTAACTAAATATAGCCATCTATTTATTTCTAGACTTGTGAAATACAGAGATTTCGTGTCAGCTATCGTTTTTACCAGCTTTATGCTGTAAATATTTTCAGACAGTATAAGCCAGAGGAAAGTTATTTTGATAACATCCATTATCTATAATGGAATCACATGCTCGAGTTGTTGGAGACTTACTTAAAAGATTAAAATAGTGGATATTGTAGTGTAGGTACCTATATCGTAGAGACATTATTATATAGGTAACTCATCGTATTGCTAGTCAGACCTCAGATCAATTAAAAAAGCTTCCAATAAAAGAGTTTTAAATAAAAGAGTCTTCAATAATAGCATCTTAATATGCATCTGTTTAATAAAAATATCAAGTAAAGGTATCGACTCTCAGTGAAGTGTTAAAGCCCAAGCCAATCGGACAAGCAAGTCACGTATGCGACGTCCACTTTATTTATAACTTTCCTTTCTAATGGAGTTCTCGAGGCAACCTGGAAAGTACATAAATATATTTACAACATAGGTACAATACAATTAACCTTAATGTATCGAACAACTTAATATAACTTTATCGGGTACCATCAAATCTCTCATAATTATCAGTACCTGGACGACCGGACGTTGCTCGGATAAACAATTTATTTTCTTGGTTTAATTTCAAACGAAACACTCATTTGCTTAGTGTTACTTAACAACTCCATCTGAAATAGCTCCCCATAAAAACATTTTCACAAAAAATAAAAAATAAACGCAATATGGTTTTGAATGAGGTTTAAACCCGGGTCTTTAGTTCCGCAGTCAGCCCACGTAACATTCCATCCCAGGCCTTTCCTACATCCCAGGCAGGGGATTCCGTAGCTCTTAGGATTAGGATTCTTAACCCGAAGCCATAGGGACTACATCAAAAGCCTGCGACACGAATGGACAACTTGCCCACCAAAGCAACGAAATGGAAACCTATTTACAAACGGTGCTACATCTTAATATTGTACATTGATACTTTATAACCCTAAACAAGAACAAGGAAGCTTCATAGTCTCAATTGTTGATACTAAAAAAAAGTATTAAGATGCTTTGATTCAGTGTTTGACGCGACCTGATTGTTAAAATTAGAAATGACTATGGCAAAGCGTTGCCTACAGAATGTAGTACCGATCGATGTGTAGATAGATCGGCGAATCTCATCCGGATATTTGTAATCAACTAAATTGGTACGATAACGCCGTGTTATAAACTTTCAGCTCTGAGCACAACGAGACGGAACATAGACTCGTTGCCCAACTCGTGCTTTGATTTCAACAAGTAACAAATAAATAATAAATAACACTTCACACTTATAGCACCACAGTAGGGTAAGTGTACACTGGGTCATGGGTACAAAAGACATACACAAAGACAGAAATACAAACACCCGGACCAAGAACAGAAATGTTAAACTCATCATTAAATTTTTTCCTTCGCCGGGAATCGAACCTGGGACCGTTCGGCAGTCCGGCATTGTAACCATTACCACACGGGTCGTCATACAAGTACAATAAATAATCTTTCTGGCTGCAACTCTTTCTGCGTTCCTTTGCTGGGCACGGGTCGCTCTATATTATTGGCGAAGCCTGGAGCTTACTCCACCACGCTGCTCAATTACGGGTTGCTGGATATGCAGGATAGTGGCCAACCCGTTGTCGGATGTTTTTAAAGGCCCATAAAGTCTCCGACAAGGTTTAACGACTGTTATCTATCGATAGCAACCGGGACCGACGGCTTTACGTGCCCTCCGAAGCACGGGAACGCGCATGAAGTCTTTGCCACTAGCGGTCACCCATTACGCATCCGACCGCGCCCGTTTGTCTTAGCTGTGTAGTTCGCTTGCATTTTACGCTAGCCGTCGGGCAATACGCGCTTCGCTATGAAGATAATATGTCTCAACATTTTCATAAATAAAATTTTAACTAGAAATGCTTATAAAGAAATGGCAAAGGCAATTCATTGAAGTGAAATGTAACGATATTTCACTTCAATGAAGCCTGCTTTTACGTCTTACATTATAATATCGTAAAAGCATTTTTGGGTCATATTATTGAAACCTATAAAGTAAATAAAATTACCTGTTTGTGATATCCAATAACAGGTTTTACAATAAACATGCGATACTGGTAAAAGAAAGCAAAAACGAATATATGTGCTTGTCTGTTTTTTTCAGATCAACCTCCTTAATGGCTGGGCTGGGTGCTGTCACTAAAAGCAGTTTTGATCATTAAAAAAAAGAGCAGCGTAAAATAAAAGGGAGAATAATAATGATAACCAGTGATAAAGCTTAGTCGTGGAGACAGCGGACTCTCAGATTCAAGTTCTATCGAGCAACTGTAACTTACAAAATATTTTACAATACCTATTTGTTATTACTATACTACATTACCATGTTTTATAGTGAAAATATGGCCATAAAATATAAATGTTTTTAGTAGCTACATTTTTAAGGCATGTACTTACATAAGTATTATTTTACGGTGCATGGCTTATTGATAATTTCTCTCAAGCATACCATGTTTACCAACCTGCACTTGGCCAGCGTGGTAGAGTTGCCTAAAATCAGGAGACTTATTGTAAGTATAAGCACAATTATTAAGCCTAGCTAATAAAAATGTGTAAGAATATATTTATTTACCTTTGATAGTAAGAAAAACAGTAAGAATGGACTTGGATTCCTTATTTGTATTAAGAATAGTGAACCCAGCAGACGTTGTTCTGTCTTAAAGTATCAGAAATAATCAAGTTATAGTACTTATACTAATAAAGTTTCAAGTATTATTATGAATCTTTTGTGTGGGAGTTGTTTGTATGGGAGGAAAAAAGTGTTGATTTAGACTTTTTCAGGCAATTTTTTAAAATTTCTCTTTGTAAGTACCATCCTCGCACTGCAAGGAATATTCTAATAAAATAATAAGCGAAATCGGTTCAGCTGTTCTCGAAATTTGCGCTTAGCAACACATTCAGCGATTCATTTTTATATTGCTTATAAGTATATAATTATCTGAGGCCCAAACATGTAAGCCCGTTTCCGAAACTTCGTGGAATTTCGGCCCTCATTATTGGATACGACTGGAGAAATCCTTTCAATATTATCCATTCAGTAGCTTCATGTCCTCAATGACTATGCTAATCGCTAATTCGTGAAATGAAAAACCAGCTGAATTGGCCGAAAATGATTCCGAAAATGTAGAATTTCAGAACGAATGCGTACAGAAAAGACCTCTGTGCCGCCCTACAATTTTAAGCAATGAATAAGCATATTCGATGTCCTTATTTCCCCTAAAAAAATAAAATAATCTTATATATAAAATTCTCGTTTCACAATGATAGTAACCATACTCTTCCAAAACGGCTTGATCGATTTTTTATGAAATTTTACATACATATACAGTAGGTCTGAGAATGGGCATGATGACAGATTTTTAAATACCTTTCCTTATTGTAGGTACACGTCTTTTAGTTTCGAAAAAAAGTTTATTTCAGCAATAAACTCAACTTTTAACGTAAATTAATGTATTTTCTGCTATGTAATTTGAATTAAGCGCGAAAACGCTCGTAGGTGTCATGGCGTCGGCTTGCTCGTCAAACTTCAAGCAACACGATGACATTAACTGAGACGTGACGTCATTCCTTTTGATTGGCGTTTCAGATAACATGGCCGATTGCTGTATTTAACACTTTTATTTTATTGAAAATCTTATTAATCTTAATGTTTATATTAAAACGGGATCATATTTAAGAACTTTTTTAGCATATATTTTTCTGTAAAACCGTTTATTCTCTGATTCTTTAATAGTGTCATCATGCCTATTGGCTACTATCTATTTTTCATACCCCTAAGTGATAAGGTTCGTACAGAGTTCGCGGGGTCAGCTAGTAATAATATAAGTAAGAAATAGGATAGTTACTTAGAAAATACATAGACGGGTAATCCGGCCCGTATGATTGAAAAAGACGAATGAATGAAAAATATTGTATGAAGGACGAAAGTGCGAGATAGAGACATACAAGCGAGAACTAGTATGAATGCGGATAGTTAAAATATTGTATTAGTACAAGCTCCGACTACGTTGGAGGGAGTAGATTAAAAAAAAGCATATGGGGGAAAACATACCAATATAAGCATGTTGTGATTGCAGGCGTACCTACGTAATGAGACTGATGTGGCTAAATTGGATCCACATGGCTGCACAGTTACTATCGAGTATTATCTTTCGGACCGATTGATATGATAATAGGAAACATTTTTGATAAAATTATCCTAATATCTGTGTACGAAGTAAGCTGGACATGGACACAATTCAATACTTTCCTGAACGTTAGTACTCGTAATAATTATTAACCTGTAGTTTATTAATTCGTCAATGAGTTATTTTGCGAAAGAAAAGAGCAACTTTGGAGTTTAGGCAATCTGGAGTCGGAAGATGACGATCCGCGTGGCGCAATGGTTATCATGGCGGACTGCCAATCGAGGGGTCCCGAGTTCGATTCCCGGTGAAACAGACATTTGAATGATGAGTTTGAATTTCTGTTCTCGGTCTGGGTGTTTGTGTGCCTTACTGTGGTGCTATTAGTGTGTACCTTACTGTGGGGCTATAAGTGTGTACCGTTAAAAAAAGATAACATTCTTATTGGGAGTTAGGGCAAAGGGAACAACACGGAAAAGCTCTATGAATTAAATTCAAGGAGAAACTAATGAGTCCCCACGGACATTTCAGAACTTCTCTAAACGCTGTTGCCAAACAATCATTATTATTATTTTTTAATTACATTTATTGTTTTTGCAAATTTCGCTGGGAATCGAATTCGAGTGCTTGTCAACTGTAGATACAAAATAAATGCTTTTCTTCGATGGATGTATCATATTTAGGTACATATGTATCGTAGGTAAGTATCATTTCTCCTTAATTAACCTGACTCTACTACTATCTTCGATTATTATTGGTTTGGGCGATGTCTGGTATCCGAAATAAAAAGAATTCATTTAACTAATACGATATAAAGAGCTCACTTTTGTCATTTCGATTTGATACCAAATTTTGCCAATAACTCTTAAGTTGTCGCAAATATTCAAATGAAACTTCTGACGTACTTTATAATTTCTTCACAAGAGTACTTGCAATGTCCTAGATACTTGAATTTAACAAGAAAAACGTGTTATAATTATTACAAGTAAAGAAAAAATCTAAAATCAGTGACATTTTTAAATCTATATTCGAGATCGACGGACCACATCCATGTACGGAACCCTCTGTGTGAGAGTCAGGCTCGCTGTAGTCCGGGTTTTTGTACTGTTATGTTACAGTTAGTTTTATTGTTAAGATACATACTAAATAACAAAATAAGAGACTTGGAAAAACTCATGCAATTAGGCGTAACTGGCTCGCCCTAATATTTTTCTATTCATTGCCCATAAGTGGATGATATATGTTTTTCTGTTCCGTAAGACAAATAGCATCGAACATATTTGTATGAAGCCTGGCATGCCTAAACTTTAAGGTGATCACCCGTAAGGGCTCCACTATGGAGACATGAAAATGTTGGCGGCCACTAATGGTACTTGCGGCAATCGACAGAGAAAAATATTACAAAACGAAAGTGTTATATAATGAAATGTCGAAAGTGATAGACTTTCGGAGATATAGAGCTTTGAATAATATAATTTTTTTCAATTTTTTCATTTCGCTCTCACTGTGAAGATTAGGTATGCCAAAATGTTGGGTGCTCTTTATAATATAAAGAAGCAGTTTATCCTATATTCTGAATAACATTGTGATATAATATTGAAGGCGAAAGTTGATTATTAAAATCGAGTTGAAAGAGTAAAACGAAGAGCACGTTTTATCTGCTCAAAGCAATCTCGTGAAATGCAAGTTCATCATAATTCAAGAGAAAGACTTTAGACGCTCTATTAACGAATGGATCCAATAAAAGTCATTACGCTTCCAATGATCAACTTCTGCTCAATAAATTTTTGCGTGACATTGATTACTTTTATTGTGTCCAAAAGACCCATTAATGGTTCCAACGAATTGAACGCAAACGAAGTATCGAAATTCACGTGTTCGGTTTTCTCTCTGGATTTAATTTCATTACAGGAGGAAATGTTTTCGCAGTACAGTGTATTCTCAAGCTGTAGGCGTGTTTCATGTACTTTTACATATATTTATTACCTAATCTGCCAATTAACAGCTTGGTATAGTTTATAGTGACACCCTTTTGTTGTATCCAAAAGATAAAAAATAACGCTTGACACTCATAGCCCCACAAAAGGGTAGACATACCCTGGGTCGTGGGTACCATGGATACATACAAATACAGAAACACAAACACCCAGACCGAGAACAGAAATTTCAAAAATTTCGGGAATCGAACCCGGGACCCTCCTATCGGCGGTCTGACATGGTAGCCATTACGCCACGCCGGTTGTCGAAATTCAAAAAGGCCCATTGACATCGATAGTAGG
The DNA here is from genome assembly GCA_911387765.1 of Pyrgus malvae. NCBI lineage: Eukaryota > Metazoa > Arthropoda > Insecta > Lepidoptera > Hesperiidae > Pyrgus > Pyrgus malvae. The sequence continues at coordinate 24,822,410 of OU426950.1, read as the reverse complement.
TACTAGTGAAGTAGGTACTAGTATATATGATCGATGCCCATTAATGATTGTAATCGAATTCAACGCAAACGAAGTAGTACCTATTTACCTATCGACCGAAATACCCGCGATCGGTTTTCTTTCTGGATTTAATTTCATTACAGAAGGAAAATGTTTTCTCGTTACAATGTTCCCGAGCCGTAGCCCGTAGGTGTGTTTACATACACGAAGCGTTCGAGCACATTGCTCTGGCTCTGACGAACTTGAAATAGCTCTGGAACTGTTGCTAAATATCTACTACCGTATCACTTTTAAATATTTTTACAAATGTATTATCAACTGGACGTGTTTATATACATAAAAAAGAATGTGCTGCTTTTTATATTTTAAATAATAATAAATAAATAAATAAATAACGCTTCACAGTCATAGCCCCACAGGAGAGTAGATATACCCAGTGTCGTTGGTGCCATAGACACATATAAAGACAGAAACACAAACACCCAGAGCGAGAACAGAAATGTTAAACTCATCATTCAAATTTCTGCTTCGACGGAAATCGAACCCGGGACCCTCCGATTGGTAGTCCTTCATTTTATGACATGATCCTATTCCATGAACTTACTTATAAAAATATATCTTCATTTAAGGCCTCCCCTAATCTCAACTCTGTTCATTTTGTATAACATTATATTTTACTTTAATAAATTAATTATAAAGTAGAAAAGTAAGAGAAATATATTTTTCTGGAATTCATCGAGACACTAAAAAAGACTTATTAACTCATCTGAATCACGTTATTAATTGTTAATTTTAGCTATCAATTTTAATAATATCAGTCAAACCTGAGACGAACGAACTCACTTTGTTTAGCTAGCAAAGAGTCGAAGATAATTGCCAAGGTTTCGTATAAACTAACCCTTACTGCAGTTTTAATTAAAAAATATGTAACAAAGCGCTGTTCGTTGATCCTTTACATTCTTCTAGCAGACTTAATGCAGTCCATCTATTCATTTTAAATATAAAGGAAGTAACACAAACGATTCTACAGGTGTGTAGATTAACAATTGCTCATTTCGAAACATATTTTGTATCGTGCGTAGTGTACATAATCTAAATAAGTAGGTAAGTCACGTAAACTAGTTCCTTGAGATAGTGTATACGTGACTTTATTTTATATGAATGTCGGAAAAAGGGTGTGTAAATTCCGTTCTTAAAATGGCTGACCTATTTGAGTGGCTATTTTATAAGTGGTAGAACTGTACGGATCCTGCTTAGTGCATTGAAAATAGAATTTCAGTACCGCTAGAGGCCTTCTATAGTTCGACTGGGTAATGCCCAGATATCTTCCTTCCAGCGACGCACACACTTCTGCCGTATTATCCGTATGCCGTATCATATTATTAATATAGCGTTTTTCTGGTTTCTTAACCCTTGGAAGTGCTATGGAATACCCGGTAAAACCTCTGTCCACCGACCACCTGGTGGTCTGCTGGATACCCGAATTCAGGTCTTATTAAAATAAATTAAAATAGGTGGAAAAATGGTGATACATTGCACTTACTACTCGGATGATTTAACAAGACACCTGAGCGCCTACATTGTTTGCCCGTATCCGAAACTTGGTACATTTCGGGCATCATTTTTTAGTAAGACTGACTGAAGACAAAGACTTTTATTTGCACAAATATGGGTGTTTACAAAAGGTGTTTACATATATGTATTTACCTTCTTGAGGTATGCAAATATTACAAAGATTAAAATATAAAGGAGAAAAACTTAATTATAACAAAATTATGAAAATGTACATTTAGGTACATCTATTTAATTATTATTTGAAGAAAAAAATTTAAAGAATTTTGAAGAAAAAATTTTGAAGAAAAATTCTAGCAATATTGTTTATTCAGTAGCTTAATGTTATCAAAAACAACGCTAATCTTATAAATTCACAAAAAAAAAACGGTCTGAATATGCCAAAAATAATTCCGTCCGAATGTTAGAACTTACGGACGGATGCATACAAAGTAGGAGCTGAGGTATCATGTTAATTCATTCGAGTCATACTCTATCTCGACATATAAATTAGACGCCTTTAGGCGTAAGACAGGGAGGGGATTTTCAAATTTTCCACAAATACAACAAAAACATAGAACCAATATACCTTTTTGCTATTGATGTGATTATTTGCCTGGAAAAGTTACTCCGGTTATTTCAAGTAAGGCAGACAATATGCAAGACAATTCTAAGAAATAACTAGCGACTAATGAGGGTTACGCGCATTAACTAAAAGGCACACACATAGATACTTTTACTTTGGGAGTTCGTATCAGAGAATACAAGGCATCCTTATTAGGGTAGATAAATTATTAGTTATATTAGCCTCATACTTGTGTAAATAGTTTATAACTAAATTTATCATATTGCGCCTCGCCAAGCCGGTCCGTTCTCAATGTTAACGCCACGCTGAGTGCTTCGATAATTGTATTTAGTGGTGGCTCGGAGCTACGCCGCGGGCACCGGATGAAGCTGCAAATTATTCTCCAACTCGACTGAAGCGAGCTGATGCAACGTTGAGATTGTTTATGGTACATTTAAATCTTAGAGCATCAAAGTTACTGACTCACCTTTCAGTAGAGACGGCATAGAGATACATGATTTTTGTTTCATGTTGTCACACATTCACAAAATTAAATACTCTTTCATCGCTACAGACGCAAACATTTCTAAATATGTCAATTTCAATTAACAACTTCATTTTCTATGCACCGATAACACTGACACCGACACAGACAGACACACTAGCTGTATAACTAGAAGGCACATTGTGCATGGACGTTGGGACTAGGGGTTCGCACGTAAAGGCCACTCCTCTGACGGGTGTCATACCTGTCATACCTTGATACTCTAAGATTTAGATAAAGTAACTGAATGTTATATTTAGTAATATTTTTGCAGTACTAACCATCATTACAGTACAAACCGAATATAGAGAGTATAAATATATAACTTCGATAGTCGTCATAAACAACTTCAATGCTATAAATTGCCAGAATTGGGTAGTTGGTTAAAAAGAATACCTTAAAAAGGGTGCACTAAATTACGCTTGGAAACCAGGATAATTATAAATATTTTTTTATTTTTATTTCATTTTAAATCACCAATAATTAAGTCAATTGACTATACCACCTTGTGACGTCATTTATATTTTTCTCATACAAAATATATGAGAATGTCGCGTTTTGTCATTAAAAGTATCTCAATTGATTTGGCAGTCAACTACCGTATTGTTAGCACATCAGCAGTATCTATTTACCTTTTTTTTGTATCGAGGGGGAAACCTTCAAAAAGTACCCGGCACCTTGGGATAGGATACCTACCGGTTTATGTGGCGCACTAAAACCCCTCGGAGCTCGATCCTCCCAGCCAGCAGCCCCGGGAAGGACGGCGGTGTGTGCGTGGCCGCATGCCGCCGTAAGCATCAGAAGGTGCAGGAGAGCACATTTGCTCTCCCGAAGATGGGCCCATGCTGGGCGCCGCACGTGGAGGACACCGGTGCGTTCCACTGGAGATCCCGAAGTCCTCCCCAAGCGCAGAGGCAGGCCACTGAGTGGGTTTTAGTGCGGTCAAATTCCACATAATCCGGTAACCTCTCCCAAGGTGCTGGGTACCTTTTGAAGGGGGGCTGATACCAAAAAAAGGTATCGTGTTTGAGGCTGATTTACTTTATCCCAAGATAGCGCAAATTCAGAAATAGTTTATGACTCATCGAAATCTGTTTAGTGGTTTAGCCATGTAAACCTAGCAGATAGACAGACAGAGTTACTTTCGCATTTATAGCGAGAATGCTTACCCGGAGCTGCGCCGCAGGCACCGGATCCAGTCACTGATTGTTTGCCAACGCGACTGAAGCAAGTTGATTAAACGTGAAGATTGTATATTGTACAACGTCGTACATGTATTAGTAACTAAATTTAGTAACTTTTTTGTACCATTTCGACAGCCTTAATGAAATAAGTTGAAATTGTTTATGTATTTGCAGTATGGGATATGTAGAAATTAAGTTAGCTTGATTTATCATTTTCGATAAGTTTTAACGACTTTGGAACATACTGTTAGTAGACGAATAGTGACGACTACTATTATGTCTTTGCGGGTAATTTTTCAGTATTTCCAAGTATTGATATCTAAATTATTTTATTTCGACTGTCACAAGACAGAACGTCGTAATTGACTAGCATATGTATTTAATATGTTAAGTTATGTTTGTGTTTATCCTATTTTTATTGTAAAACTCCTGAAATACATTATTATTATTATTATATCTATTAAAAACATTTAAAAAAAATTATTCTTTAAAATTTTCGACTAGTTTTAACGGCTTTAAAACAATTTACTTCAAATGTCGCAGCGAGCACAAAGCCAAAAATCTTTTCCAACTTCAATAAAGCAAATGGACTGAACGTTAAAATTGTTTATGACACATCTGCAGTAACGGTTAAATTAAATATTAGTTAATATGTTTTGTATTCTTTTCATCTCACATCAATAGAGCAGTAACAGTTACAGCTCTACCGCTGATGTAGGACGAAAGCAATCTAATCACTAATCAAAACGGGCCTTTTTTGGTGTCGGGGGGGAAACGTTCAAAAGGTACCCGGCACCTTGGGAGAGTGTACCGGGTTATGTGGGATTTGACCGCAATAAAAGCCCCTCGGTGGCTGCCTCTGCGCTTGGAGAGGACTCCGGGATCTCCAATGGAACGCACCGGTGTCCTCTACGTGCAACGCCCCAGAACGGGCCCATCTTCGGGAGAGCAGATGTGCTCTCCTGCACCTTCCGATGCCTACGGTGGCATGCGGCCACGCACACTCCGCCGCCCTTCCCGGGGCTGCTGGCTGGACAAATCGAGCTCCCACTCTTACCGCCCAGAACCCCGGAAGCCCCCTTTTAGTCGCCTCTTACGATAAGGCAGGGGATACCGTAGCTCTATTCTTAAACCCCTGGCCTGGCCGAGAGATAAGTGACGGCTACGTCCTAATAATTTCATTTTCGACTGTTTTCACAAAAGTTAAAGAATATTATTTACAATTGTAGTCCCGGGCACCCTTTGAAGCTTTCAACTTGAATGAAGAAAATTGATGGAACGTTATAATTGTTTAGGGCACATCTGCAAAATCGACTAAATTGAAATACAGTTTTCTTCGGAATTTTTATCTAGTATACAAAGCTAAGTTGTAGTTTGCTCAATTGCGTTAATTTACACTTTCAGATTGTTAATGGAAAATCTGCAGTATTTTGCAGCCATTTTCTACTATTTCACAAAAAAAACTGGATAGCCACAATTTTTAGCCACATTAAAGGAAACATATTAGATGATAGACTTTGGGTATTTCGAAATAGTGAGCTCAAGTAGAATTTGCTTCATCATTTTCTACTCGTTTGATCTGCAAAAAGGAACAATGTACTTACAATTTTAAGATGATATTGGAGAAGGAAAAAACCAATAAAAGGCCCTATTGAATTTAGCATTCTTATATATCTTACTAGCTGACCCCGCGAACTCCGTATCGCGTTTAAATATTAAATAATAATAATAATGGATATCATATAAACCTTCTCCGTGAAAAAATACATGTACATACCAATTTTCATAATAATCGGTCGAATAGTTTCTGAGTTTTGCGATGTCATATATACAAACATTACTTAACACCCCCGCAACCCCCCCTTCCGGGTGGAATTTCGTAAAATCCGTTCTTAGCTGACCTCTACTCGGCGAAAGGAATATTCCTACCAAATTTGAAGTCGGTAGGTCTTATAGTTCCAGAGATATCGTGATGAGTCAATATATGGGTGGAAATACCCCCCCTTCCGGGTGGAATTTCGTAAAATCCGTTCTTAGCTGACCTCTACTCGGCGAAAGGAATATTCCTACCAAATTTGAAGTCGGTAGGTCTTATAGTTCCAGAGATATCGTGATGAGTCAATATATGGGTGGAAATACCCCCCCTTCCGGGTGGAATTTCGTAAAATCCGTTCTTAGCTGACCTCTACTCGGCGAAAGGAATATTCCTACCAAATTTGAAGTCGGTAGGTCTTATAGTTCCAGAGATATCGTGATGAGTCAATATATGGGTGGAAATCTCTTATATATATATATAGAAGATAGACTAGCTGACCCCGCGAACTCCGTATCGCGTTTAAATATTAAATAATAATAATAATGGATAGCATATAAACCTTCTCCGTGAAAAAATACATGTACATACCAATTTTCATAATAATCGGTCGAATAGTTTCTGAGTTTTGCGATGTCATATATACAAACATTACTTAACACCCCCGCAACCCCCCCTTCCGGGTGGAATTTCGTAAAATCCGTTCTTAGCTGACCTCTACTCGGCGAAAGGAATATTCCTACCAAATTTGAAGTCGGTAGGTCTTATAGTTCCAGAGATATCGTGATGAGTCAATATATGGGTGGAAATCTCTTATATATATATAGATTCAGGCGTTTCGAATGTAAGAACGTATGATCGAATTGCGAATAGGTATGAATAAATATGTGTCTTATACAATGTATATTATGATAAGATGAAATATGTCTGAGTAGTGAGTAGGGTGACACTTGTTCTGGTATAAAAGGCACGCTACGACACCTCTACACATATATGTCGATGTCCGTTAATGGTAAGTACCAACAAAATCATGTTTTTACTGCAAAATAGAGTTATCAGGACCTACATAATAAAGAAGTTACGGGATGATTTACTCTAAAACGAAATTTATGAAGTAATCAAAATCGGAAAACTTAATATATAGTAAAATAGGTATATTCCTGTGTATATTCCCTGTGTAGTACCTACATAAACTTCTCCAATTTGTAAATATTATAAAATTTGTAATGTTAATCAAAATATTACTATCACAGTATTGTTCTATGGCTTAAATTAACTTTAGTGTCATAAGTACTTAGTCACTTAGAATAACATTATATCTACCTATATTCATATATTTCATAGCATTAAAAATAGAAACTTAGACGTTTGATTAAACCATACCATATAACCTACTTCGATCACAGGTAATGTATCTGCATTTAGAAAGGTTATTTACCGGGCAAAGCTAAAGCAGAAAGAACGTAACACGTGCAAGCCGTGAGCTATTTTCGCGGCTACGTTGAAAATCTACGAGAAAATCACAGTTCCAGCTTTGGAGCAATGCAATACATCGAAATAGAACGTATCGACGACCGTTTAACGGCTTTGTTTCTAAATAAAATTTGAATTGGATTACCATTCAGACAAATTCGTCTCACAATTTTCGGCGTCAGTCAGAAGTCAAACAGTCAAGAACTAATAAACTTCTTTCAATTTTCTTTGTCTTAGAAAACGGCAATTTAGATATTAAACTTTAAGAAAGAGTTTCTACATTATTACTTTGTTTTAGCCGGTGTTGGCAGTAAATTATAAAGCCACTTTAAATTATTATTCAATGTATAAATTATGTCTAAGATCTAATACCGCAGGCTTACAAAACCAAAGCACTATTAATAAACGTTAAACCATCTGCACGATATGAATCTTGTCAGTATGTTAACGATTTATGAAACTTTTTAATATTAAAATGCAATAATTCAATGGTTACCATCAAACAGCTGCTCAGAGATAATCGCATGCAATAAATATATTTGGTAGCTATTGAATAAGAAGTTCTGATTCTTTTGAAACGTTGTAGATATTTTATGATTTGTTTGTCAAAGTACAACCGCAGCATTCATATCTACGAAACAATTTTTAGTGATTTTAATGAAGATACTAAGGCCTGAAGCGTGCACTGTGACTGGCATAGGACGCAAGCGAATCTATGCAGATAAGCAAAACGTATGCGGTCAAGTGTGAGTGATAGGAAACCTCTAGTAGCAAATTTCAAGCGCGTTTCCGTACTTCGGGGGCATGTAAAACCATCAGTCCCGTTTGTTATCGATGTAAGTTCCCAGCAATGGACAGCCCCATGCCCAGCACTGGGAAGCAAAAAAGGCTACAGCCACTTAAGCCTACAAGTCCGGTCCGTACTTTAAAATGTTACTGTCACTAAGAATTTGGTTCACATCTTTGTATACTGGCGGAAAACCCATGTAACATTTTATGAAAAACTAAAAGTAGGCACTATTTATTGTATATTATTATTTATTATTCTAGCAGCACATAATATTTTATTCTCAATTATATATTTTTGTTAATCATTTCGCTATAAAGTTAGATAAAAACTACTTTGCAACAATCCGCATTCAGAACGTATGATACTGTTGTGTATACATTGTGTATGATGTGTATGCGTTTTTCTGTAAAAGAAAAAAGTATGACTTTTTGTTGCAAAAGTCCTACTTTTTTCATGCCAAAGTATACGTTAAACCATCACACGTTCTGATTGCGGATTGTTGCAAAGTAGTTTATACCTAACTTTATAACAATGGAGTTCCGCAAAGTAACGCCTAATTCTATTAATTTCAATCATTTCGCTGTTATTACTTGTTTAATTTGAAATATATTGGTCTAAATTGTACTGCAAATGCAGGTCAGATAGCCAGTCAGCCCACAAGAAATAGGTCATTCACAAAGGGTCAATTGATTGTGAAAGTGTGTGGTCAACAGATAGTTCGCTGCAACCAACATTACCCTAAGAGCTTTGTTGTGTTTTCGTATTTCATTATTTATTAATTTATTTATACTTTATTGTTTCCAACGAACTAAAAAAAACAATGAAATTAGGTTTTAAAAAGGCCGGACATAATGCCTGGAAGCATTCTCTACCAGTCAAATACAATAACAGTATTTGACGAAATTTTAATTGAGAAGTCTACCTTTAGTGCTTAACCAAATTTTAAAATTATACATAATTAACTATGACTTCTAAGGAAATACCGGTTCCCAGCAGTGGGACGCAAAAAAGAGTTGCAGCCTAATAAACAAAAAGATTGGAATTCTCGGATTTAGATTAAATATAGACTCTACGTCCTATTCCAGACACTGCATTGCTGACTGATGCTGCTGCTTGTTTTATTTTACTTTTTATATGTAGTATAAGTACAAACACGGAATAAATTTAAAATAAATTTTATTAAAACATATTTAAGAAAAAATCACTTAATATGCAGAGGTATACGCTGTTGAATTTTTTTTGAAATTGAAACTACATCTCCCAAACTAAGCCTCATTAAAATTAATAAAGTGTAGATAATCATAATAGCTGCTGCTTGCATTGCTTTAGAATAATTCTTTGTGCGTGATCGTGAAAAATGTCGCTTGTTTAACGTATGTAATGTCACGTAACGGATAAGAAGGTTGGTTTAATAAGAGTACCTCGATAAACTATGATTACCAAAACGATCCGCCACCTTATTATCATTATTGGCTTTTCTTTTTTTGTATAAAGAGCTTGTGTAAAAGTTCCTGGTGCTGCTGGAAGAATTTTCTTTAAAAAAAAGCAGTACCCTGTACATATTGTCTTCTTTTGAAGTATTTTGTAATATTTTTGTGTACTAAATAAATAATATAAATAAATAGAGCCAACCCACAGGCTACATACGGACGTAGCGGTAGAGGTATGGTAAAGAACCGTCTTTACCATATTAATTGGTCGCTGCAACCCTTAGAGCATCAAGGTATGACAGGTATGACGTCCTTCGTCCCAACGTCCATGCACAATGTGCCTTCTAGTTATTCAACTAGTGTGCTGTGTGTGTCGGTGTCAGTGTTGTCGGTGCATAGATAATGACGTTGTGAATTGAAATTGACATTTAGAAATGTATGCGAGCAGCGATGGCCGAGTGGTAAATAACCGCGGTCTTCGACGCGACCGACCCCAGGTTCAAATCCTCGGCGCGCACCTCTGACAAAGAAATTAGTAATGTGCGCATTTGTCGCTGCTCCACGGTGATGGAAAATATCGTGATATTTAATTAATTACGATGTTCTCCATCGCCGTGCATACCTGAGAGAAATTCATAATTTCTCGAAAGCATGACGTCCACCAATCCGCACTTGGCCAGCGGCCTAAATCCCTCTAAGTTATAAGAGGAGACCTGTGCCCAGTAGTGGGAAATAAAAAAAGGTTGAAAAAAAATGCGTCTGTAGCGATGAAAGAATACTTATTTGTGAATGTGTGACAAAATTAAAATGTGTGCGTTCTTCCCCCCGCACCAGATTTGGCACAAAAATTATGTATCGAAGCGAGGCGCTATGCCGTCTCTACTGAAGGGTGAGTCAGTAACTTTGATGCTCTAAGCTGCCAGCCATTGACATCAAGAAAACGTGAGGCTTGCCTAGGGTGTATGCAGTTGCGCTGCTTTTCTATAGACCAGTAGTCGCCTCATGTAAAGTCATGTAAGCGAAATTCAATGCTACGCTTCAGAGCAAAAATAACGCTTCACACTCATAGCCCCACATTAGGGTATATATACCCTGTGTCGTGGGTACCATGGACACATACAAAGACGGAAAAACAAACACCCAGATGGGCGCGCGGTGGTATTTCCGGTCGAACCATGAACATTTTACCATCTATTCCTCCTGATCTGTTTAAAGACATGTTTATAGATCGGTAATAAAAAAAGTAAAGAAGGATTCCTTATAGGATAACTACACTGTCCATTTGTCTGTCTGCCAGTCTGTCTGTCAAGATATATAGATAGCGATATCAAGATCAAATTTCTCAGGAAAGTTTGGACAGAAAGAAATAGTTACTTTTTCAAATAGTATTTTGTATTCGTGGAACTTTGTGTAACTTTGAGGCACGCACAGTGAAAACATCTATATAACTCAAGAACGGCTGAACCGATTTGACTGAAAATTGATGGGGAGGTAGTTTAGAACCAGGAGACATATGATACTTTTTATTCCGTTCAACCGCGTTCCCGTGACGTGACATAAATCGTCAAAAAGAATGCAAGTACCTACAAAACGTCGTATGACAAAAACGCATCTGACATGGAATAACAAAAAGCAAATGACAGCTATGCAACAGATGCTTGAATTAAATCAATAAATAAATAATAAACGTAATTTTGTCTATGGTTAAGTATGGTTGAAAATTTGATAGAATAAATTTTGTCAGAAATCAATAATCATCAGTAATTTGTATTCTCTTTGAATCGTCATTAACAAAACCGTGACCAAGACGATCGAATCTTTTCCGACAAAACAGTAATGCAAGAAGGATACGAAACGAAATATTGCGAATGAAAGGACTGAAGAAGAACAAGATACTGTCCTTGAAGAGCGCCGCTTTAGTATGGCTCGACTTCGTGCTTTCTAATATGTAAAATTCTCGTGTCGCATTATTTGTTGCCAAACTCCTCTGAAACGGCTCGACCGATTCTCATGAAATTTTGTGTGCATATCGGGTAGGTCTGAGAATCGGTTAACATCTACTTTTTATACCCCTAAATGTTAAGAGTATATATATATATATAATATATATAATATTTTATACCCCTAAATGTGAAGCGCGCATGACCTGGCGGCTAGCGTAGAACGCAAGCGATCTATGCAGCTGAGCCAAACGGGCGCGGTCGGGTGTGAGATGGGTGACCGCTAGTGGCAAAAAAAATCATGCGCGTTTCCGTGCTTCGGAGGGCACGTTAAGCCGTCGGTCCCGGTTGTTGTCGATAGATAACAGTCGTTAAACCTAGTCGGAGGCCTTATGGGCGGTTTGAAAACATCCGACAGCGGGTTGGCCACTAACCCGCATCTCCACCAACCCGCATTGGAGCAGCGTGGTAGAGTAAGCTCCAGGCCTCCCCAATAATGGGGAGAGACCCGTGCCCAGCAGTGGGACGCAAAAAGGGTTGCAGCCAAATGTTAAGAGTGGTCCACCCCATACATTTAAACGCCGTACGGAGTTCGCAGGGTCAGCTAATCTTAATATATATATAAAAAGTAAAGGGTTTTCTTTTTACGTAAAGACACGGTTTTCTCTATTATCACTAACTCCAATCAACTTCCCGTTGGGTTGGTAAATACCCCTTAGTACGTAGATGATAGTAAGGGAGTTTGATCGCGGTGGGTGGAGTGGGGAGCTGATGATGGAAGGTAATGGGACGGTTAGGAGTTGAGAGCAAATTCTTTCAATAAATGGGGTTTTGTTCGAAATCTTACATTCCTGAGACGGTCCAGCTGTCACCAAGTCAAAGTCTGATGATGGGATCCCAGAGAAATCGAAGGGAACATACAAATTTTATAGCACAATAATTGATTTTCATATTTTTACTAAAGCAAAACGGGCATTTGTGTATAAATATCATCATTATCATGTTGCTGAGCTGATGATTGAAGGTACAACTCCTCAACGGTTAGGAGCTGAGAGAAAATTCTTTCATTAATTTATACGTTCAGGTGGACTGACAGTAGTATTCTTTGAGGCTATAAGATGGCTATTAGAAAACATGATTATAAAAGGTAAATCTCTTTAAAGTTTAGATTAAACATGCGACGTATTTTAACCCGAGCAACGCCGGGTTTCGCAGCTAGTTTAATATAAAGTTATACTTACTTACGTATACTATAATCTTGTCTATATGTCTAATGTCTTTAATTTTAGTGACTAGTAAGATAATATGTTATACGAAATCCAAGGTTACTCAGGCCATTTGTAAATCATTCTGGTTTAACACGCAAGCATTTCTCTAGCGCAGCATCATGCTACGAGTAGTTAGTTCTAAGTAACCGTACAATTTGGGGCGGATGTATTTTGCAAGCTCAGTTCCTTTGTAAATAATCAATATGGTAGGGCAAAGTTAATGAGAAATACTGAATACGTTTTCTTTGTCCTAATACGGCTTATCATAAGTATATCTCGTAATACAATTACTACTTATACGTATAAGATTTGTTTAAAAGTCGCTACATAGGCACACATACCATAAGATTTTCTGTATCATGGACAAACACCTAGACCGAAAAGGGAAATTTAATTGAAACTCATTATATAAAACTTTGCTTTACCGGGAATCCAACCTGTCACACTTGATTGGCAGTTCGACAAATTAACCACTGCGCCACACGTGTCGCCATACGCACATATAAGAGTGCTTCGTATCACTTTTTTCAAAATCGCTCGTTGTCTAAAAAATCTACCTACATTCTTTTGAGATATTGGCTGCAACCCTTTTTGCGTCCCACTGTTGGGCACGGGTCTCTCCCCGTTATTGGGGAGGCCTGGAGCTTATTCCACCACGCTGCTCCAATGCGGGTTGGTGGAGATGCGGGTTAGTGGCCAACTCGCTGTCCGATGTTTTCAAACCGCCCATAAGGCCTCCGACAAGGTTTAACGACTGTTATCTATCGACAACAACCGGGACCGACGGCTTAACGTGCCCACCGAAGCACTGAAACGCGCATGAATTTTTTTTGCCACTAGCGGTCACCCATCTCACACCCGACCGCGCCCGTTTTGCTTAGTTGCATAGATCGTTTGCGTTCTACGCTAACCGCCAGGCCATGCGCGCTTCATAGATTCGAGATATTATTAATGTCAAATTTTGTAAAGTTTCGTGGGCTAGCATAGATGGCTCTATGATAATTACTTGTACTAGAGAAAGCGATGGTAGATGACAGTGCTATCTGGCAACATCAATTCTCTATGCTTGGAAGACACATATAACGCACAAATATAATTTTTGGCGATTAAAATCAGAATACAAACATAATCTCATAAATATAGAAAATCATCGAGTGGAAACAACTAGCCTGACCTACAAACTAGAAATTTTCCTAACCTGTCGACTCATTTTTGCATCTATCGTTTATATTACCTATAGGCGTAGGTATAGTTATATTTCCATAATCAACTTATATTCTGAACACGTGACTATGTTGACGTAGACTCTGTGAACTTTATTAACTTAGTTGGGGAGTATTTGTATAAAGTTTCAAGAAGATCCATTAAAGGATAGGAAGTTTAATACAAACTTTAGGTCCCTATTTTGTACCCTTAGGGATTAAATTTGTAATCCTTTTACAGAACAAGTAACATCAGTAACAGACCAATAAATAGCCTATTGCTGGACGGGAGCTTGCTTTCAGAAAAGAAAATTTAGGCCCCCGTCTGCCACTCTAGCCAAGTGTGAGTGGGCAAATATAATAGATATGCCCTTAAGAAAACTAGAAAATGTCATACATGTACAAATGTTTGGTTAGAGTTGCGCGGCGTAATCGAATCTGAGGGCCCACTCTGTACGCCCGTATCCGAAACTAAGTGAATTTTCGGGCTTTATTTTTGGATTACATTGAAGAAATTCTAGCAATATTATTCCTTCAATAGCTTAATGTCATCAATGACAACGCTTATCTTATTAATTCATGAAAAAGAAGCGATCTGAGTATGCTAAAAATGATTCCGAAAATGTACTTACGGACTTAACTACCGAACCGAACTTACGGACGGATACTTACAGAGTGGGCCCTCTGGATCGCCAGCGGGGATGTGCCAGGTATTAACAAATCAGGGTTGACTACTTTTTACAGTGCTGACAGTGACACCTGACTCACACTATATGAAGAACATTTACAGGTGATCATGCATGGTTCGACTGGCACCTACCTTGTAAGTAATTCTATAGTGTTTCGGTGAAAGGTGCGGTTGCCGGCCAGACTTACACGAGGCGAACAAGAACTTCTGGAGTAGAATCGAAATACATTTTGCATTATATTTTTTTCTAGTATGCAATACTTCATGATATTTTTAACAATTATATTATTCAAATTTACTATCAGTAATTTTCTATTAAACAACTTCATTACTATCTGATGACCAGCGTGGCGCAATGGTTATCATGCCGGACTGCCTGCGGAATCGAGGGGTCCCGGGTTTGATTCTCGGCGAAACAGAAATTTGAACGATGAGTTTAAATTTCTGTTCTCGGTCTGGGTGTTTGTGTTCCTGTCTTTGTATGTGTCCATGGTACCCACGAAACAGGGTGTTAATGACCTTACTGTAGGGCTATGAGTGTGTAATGTTTATTTATTATTTATTTACTAAGAGTGGTATACAAGGTGTTATCATAAAAACTGTTAGTCGTAATATCACAGCAGGAGCTCAGATACATGAGTGCCATGAACACCCGCAACAAAAACATATTACATATAAAAACACTAACCGATCCAAAATAGAACCTATCGAATCTCAGATCGCATAACAAATTAACTTAAAATTGAATACACTAACAGTTTGTATAAACAATTAAACAAAAATACTTGTGTATAAAGAAGTTTGAAACAACTTACCTCCAAATTAAGAGCTGTTTTCCATTAAAATGTCCTGTGAATTTCCACTTAGTACTTCCAGCTTGTTCAACAGTTTAATTTAGGAGTAGAGATAGCTTAATGTGAAAACTTTCGGATCGCCATCAAACTTTGCGACAGTGGGCGTAGAAAAAGTATTTTATATGAATCATGATCACATAGCAAAAGAAAAACTTTTTCAGTTATATCCAAGTCTAATGAAATGTCTATATTTATCCTGTACTTAAAGTACAAATCACTCAATAAATAAAGGACGACGTGCGCTCTCTCTCAAGCCTGAAACATTACTGATCCATCCAACGACTTCAGCGAACACAGCTATATCTACCCTGGCCGGTATCAGTATTGCAAAGCGACGGCAACAACTAACAGTGCTTCATACATTTCGCCGTTTCATCGACTTTATATTAATCCCTTCTTGTATACCACGCCTTGTATATCAAACGTAGCGTCGCTCCTTAAAGGATATAAAAATTAATAGCAGGAAACAATAGCTATAAAGAAGGCATAAAGCAGATACGGTCATCGGACAGAAGTCGCAAGATAAAGTTTCACAACGTGTGTGGTTTTTCGCAATATTTTTGCCTTTTATGAGTTTGTGTTTTTTTAATTTCTAAGCAAATTCCCATTCTCCTAGTTACTTAAAAAACTCACTTCAAATAAAATGATAAGATCTTAATATCTGATGGTGAGTCAATAAATATTGAGCCTCACAATAAAATTTTAAATATTTAATTCTTTTGATGAGTGAAGACGTCAACAATCCTTTTTGGGTAGCTATTGAGCATGGGTCTCCTTTCAGAATTGATAAGGATTTAGACCATGGTCCACTATGCTAGTTGTTATTTCTATTTCAAAATTAACAAGCTGAAGTAGTAATTAGCAGATCACTCTGAACGGAAATTCGTTAAGAAAACACAGCCTTTGGTTTATATAAAAGACGAAGATTACAGGCAGCTAGAAGAAAAAAATCAAGATATTCTTTCTTGTATTTTCTTTTTGAAGTGAAAACTTCTTTAGCGGCGTTGAGCACTTTTGTGGGATGGGTAAAAACTGTGAAACTCGCGCGAGGTCACGTGTGCTGATCGAAAAATTTCGTAAGATAGTAGAGGAGACGTGGAAGATCGACCTTCACCGATCTGATAATTCGATGAGACATATTTTTTACCAAATATAATTTATAAACATATATGCCTATGATAACTTGACTATCGAAAAGTATCCATAGCTATTTTTAATTTAATTAATTTTAATCAATTTTCTTTCATATCACCTTCACTCTTGTAATAACTGAACGAGTGAATATCTTCACCGGCTCTTAGACCAAGACGGAGGGGTGACAGCTGATGACGGCTCGTCTGACGGCTGTCTATACTTTTTTTTCTTCAATTATGGAATCGCAAACTCTGCATATTGCCAGCGTCAAGTATAATTTTATCTTAAAATTCGTTTATATATCAAGTATTTAAAATATTGAACAAAGTGCATCCATTAATGAAAAAAGTGACGAAGAAATAGTGAAAGAAAATGAGTGAGTACCTACTTTATCAAAATACTAGATGAAAACCTACTGAAAATATTAGATGAAAAATAATACCGATAATTAAAGCAATTCGTGCAAAATTATTTCCCAACCATTCCAAAATATCAAAAATGCACAACGTTAATATTCAAGTTTTCACTTCTGCCGGCACTCCCGGAGTGCAACCCGTCGTTTTTTATTTTATATATTTCACACAAGTCCCTAACAAGAGCACCTCGAAGAAATTTGAATGTGGTAAAATATAGTACTGATGTTGGCGGATTGAAATAGTTCCAATACAAATAAGCATTGTTTTGTAATATCTCTCTCTTCAAAACGTAACTTCTGAACTGTAATAGAAAATAAACTTGCAAACTTACATGATATATTCATATTGGAACTGATATGCAGCATCTGGTTTCAATGTAAATGGAGGTTAGAAGTTCGTTTTCTGCCAGAAAATTTTCAAATTAATTGGAGTTCGATGAAGACTATCTTGTTTCTTGTTACGCTTTTATTACGTTGAATTGTAAATATTAATTTCACTCTCTATTAATTCTTTTATCATCATGAAACGCAGAAGTTTGACAAACATCAAATAACAACAGAATAATATGGTACTATCGAGTTGTTTTAACGGTGGAAAAAAAACGAAGGTGGCAGATGCAACCTTGGGATACTTAATAAATCGATAGGACCTATTATTATTAAATTCATCTTGCCGAATACCTTTTTATTTCTTCTGGTAACAAGAACCTGATGATGGCATTGAATGTATCTGGCGGAAACTTAAAGTAGTACCGTCGAATTTCAGCTTATAAGATTCGTCCGAACAAATTCTTTTCATTCTAACGTGTTTAAAAGTTTTTAAACAAATAACTTACTAACAATTCATAATTTACTAACTATAATATCTAGGTTTAAATAGCTACCATTATTTTTATTTCTTGCATCAACCTCCACTTGTATGCTACTTACTTTGTATGTCTACAACCAATGCTCTCAACTTTTTATTCAGATAAAACGAGTGGAACCCCAACGACATTCTTATTGGAATTTAATAAAGGCTAAGGTTTAATACTTTCAAGTAGCTATTCTAGAAGGCTGGTAACTCATAACAGGCAATAGAAATGTTTTATGTTCAACAAAGAGCAATAATAAAATATTTGAGTTGTACCTACCTACTTGAAAAGTCTAAAGCATAGAGTTGTACCTCAGAAGATAAAAGAGGAAAAACTACATACTATATACATACGTACATATATCTAACCCATGCAGATCGAAAGAATAAATTAAAATGAATAACAAGCCTTTATTAAAATAAAGCAAGCTCTGCAGAAGTTCTGATCCTATCAAAAACATTTTTTATGTAAAATGTTGCCAAGACAAGTGGTATATCTGATGTCAATAGAACCAAGCTCCTGAATCTACACGCCGTAACTCTACCAGTCCTACATTCACTAACTCTATATCTCAGTCAAAGTGTATGACTACGCCGCTTTGCTACCGTCATGACAGCGTTCGTTACTTTTGTGTTATGCAAACATCTTGTTTTTGTAGTAACTAAATGGCGAAGAGACACATTACGACTGTGATGTAGTTGGTGAAGTTTAGGGCTGGTAGAGTAACGCCTTGCGCTTCGTTAGGTACGTCTTGGCGGGAGCACTACTGTGTTCCCCAAATAATTAGCTGAGGTCGTATGCTCTTAAGCTGATGGTCGCCTCATGTAAGTTTGGTCTATAGCCTCGTCTTTACACTGAATACAATTTATCTAATTGCTTAATGCACGGCAGAATTGAGTCCAGCGATGGTATTACCCCGATCAAACCGTAAAAGTTGTACCACCTACAAATATAATTTACAACTAACTCTTGCAGCGTACTCATATTTTAAAGTTTATTTTTGTATTAAACATATCATAGTGGCACAAAACTCTCCGTCCGCTTGTTCTACTTTCACTTGAGCGAAATTCTTTTATAAATAACAAAGAGAATCAGAACAAATAGTTCCGATTCTCTTTCAGCATTAAACAATTGAGCAGAAAATCCCTTACTCTCATTTTCTGAACCTAATCTCGTTGAAGAGTGTATTATTTTAGATGAGTACATTAAGACTCGCGCTGCTTCAGTCACTAAAGAAAAAATATTACAATGAAGTAATGAGAGATTTTATGGGTACATACCTAATAAAATTACATTTTTATTAAATTCTCCACTGACATCAGGTACAAGTAAATATCCTATCAAAACCATAGTATAGTATATACGGATATACGATAATCATTATTTTTGATGTATAAAATAATATAGGTACTTAACATATTTATGCATTAGTGAAAAAATGCCAAAAACTTATTTTTAAAATAAACATAATTTGATTTATGTATTTACTTAAAGCGTATGTTGATACGTATGTATCTCTTAAACTATATAAAAATAAAACCACCTTAATATTGCACCCCACAATAAAATTAATAATAAATAATAATAAATAAACGTTACACACTCATAGCCCCACAGTAGGATAATTAATACCCTGTGTCGTGGGTACCATGGACACATACAAAGACAGGAATACATACACCCAGACCGAGAACAGAAATTTAAACTCATCATTCAAATTTCTGTTTCGCCGGGAATCGAACCCGGGATCCCTCGATTGGCAGTCCGGCATGGTAACCATTGCGCCACGCGGGTCGTCGATATAGAATGTCGAATGTCCATATAGTACTTTTCATATAGTGCTTTCTCGTCCTTTGCCCTTCCTGATGAACCCATTGTTACCTTTTTCTTATTTGAAAGCATTTTCGGCTAAGAACGTTGTGAAAAATACATAATCTTTTTGTGTCGAAGAGATTTATTTTTATATTTTTAGTAAAGATTATTGACTTATTTTATTATCTTCATAAGTATTATATTTTGGAAAAACCTTTATTCAGATTAATTATGTGAAACTAACGCGGTCATGACTGATAGCAAGTATCATGCGCATTCCTTTGTTTTGGATGGTACGGGAAACCATCGGTCCCAGCTTATATCAACGTCAACGTCGCTTTTGAAAAATACCAACGCTTGTTACACGCCATTGGGATAGCGGCCTAATTAAGCGACCTAGGTAACTTATCTACAACATTGAATTTTTATTACCTACTAAATAGTTGTCGATAAATTTTATTATAACTTCCATATTCTTCAATACCACCATTCGTTGTATCTCATACCACCCCAGGTCGACTGGTAGAGAATGCTCATAGCATTAAGTCCGCCTATGTACATCTGTATTTTGGTACATGAAGAATAAATAAATAAATAAAAATTGCACATTCATTATACTCGTAATATATATTTTTAATGCAGTTGCTCAAAAAGTGGTGTTTTGCAGGGACGTATAGCGTTCGGGAAGTGGGCTATTACACACTCGTGCTTTTTCTTTACCTTTTCCGCACTCGTGCGTTCTCTTTCCCAACTGTCAAAATAATGTCTGTTTAAAAAAACCAACCACGAAGTTTTAGAAGTATTTATGATTCATGCAAATATTTCTAAAAGGAAGCTACTAATTTGTTTCAATATCAGATTTAATGATTTGATTCAATGAGTTAGGTTAGTTTTAATTTCATTTCATCTCATTAACATTTTCATTTCATATCAATAAAAAAATTCTACTGAAGACTTGGCTGTATGTTCCCTTTGCGTACCCAGAATGGGTGAAGAAAACAAAAAAAAATCTCTGCATATAGGTATTATTTTACGATTGGCGCCATTTTTAAAAAATGTTCTTTGCGAGTTTGCGAGTATTATTTTATTAAATTACTTCATTTTTTCGCAACTGTATTAAAAATAATTGATCAGTGCACGTGCGGAACCGTCATTGCTAAGAGTTCCGACTGTCAACCCTCACCTTTGGCTATGCCTCGGCTCGGGTAGACATTTGTCGGAACTCATTGCAATGACAGCCTTTCCGCACTTGTAATGAAATATACTATAAGTATTATATTACTAGTGGCCGCCCGCGACTTCGTCCGCGTGGACTTTGGTATTAGTCATAGCATGATGTTATATAGCCTAAAGCACTCGGGTGGCTCCCCTGGGGTTGCCCGTGTCCATAGTCGACGGTGGTTTACAACCGCGCTTAACACCACGCGGTCCGTCTGCCTTTAAAAAAACCTTCCCCGATAAATGGACTATCCAACACAAAAATATTTTTTCAATTGGCACCAGTAGTTCCTGAGATTAGTGCGTTCAAATAAACATACAAATGAACGAACGAACAAACTCTTCATCTTTATGACATAAAGATTGTATTATAGATTAAAATCTTGATTAACGGGCTAGTATTAAAAAATTTTTTTTTTTTTTAATTTCATTTTACGGCTTTGGATAAAAATCCTTTCAGCCATTCAATATTTACTTTTCAATTTTAATAATGGCGTCGCAAACTCTGTGCATATTGGCAGCGTCAAGTAAAATTTTTGCATCACTGTAGTCGTAGAAAAAAGTCAGTTAGTCGTCAGGTATCAGTCAGTCCAGTCAGTCAAATGTTCAAATAAAGAGATGGCTACTTTACCAGAACATGTACGATGGAATTTTGGAGGCAAGCCGAAAAAACATGATTTCGCACTGTTATTTTATTTCACAACACTCGTGCATTAACCTATATCGAGCAAAATGCCACCAACTTTATCCGATATAACTCAAAAATACACTAAGAAAATGAAAATAAAACAAGAGCACAACTTGTTCCTTCAGACTTCCCGCCAAAAACCTTAAAAAAAAAATATGAATAAGCCAAAGACAATACTATACTTTATTAATCTATGAAATAAAATAATAAACATAAATTTTTTCTTTTCTTTTAATATCGAATGGCTAAAAGGATTTTTATACAATGCCGTAAAACGAATAAAAAAAATAAGAAACATAAAAGACAGACATGACAATTTTGATAGCTGCGTCAAAATGTAAATAAACAAACACAGAAAGTAAATAATTTTGTAAAGAAATAATAAAGGAAAAGCAAAGTATAAGAATAAAAATAAAAAAGGATATAAGTTATAAAATACGATGAACGAAATACGATTGACGAAGTAAGTAATAACATGTAGCGTATTTATAAGACTACACGGCGCATTTAATTCATTTCATTTGCTTCACGTGGGAATGAGATATTTTCCCGCGGTAAAAAGTAGCCTTTCTCATGTCCTTTCAATGTGTATGCCAAATTTCATCAAAATCGTTTCAGTGGTTTAAGCGTGAAAGAGTAGCAGACAGACAGACAGACAGACAGACAGACAGACAGAGTTACTTTCAAATTTATAATATTAGTATGGATATATTTGATACAATAACGTGACATTAATGGATTAATATATTTGTATTTGATTTTAATTGTGATTGCAATTTAATTTATTAATTTATTTCAATTATTATTAATTTATTATTTGCATATTATTACAAAATAATTAGATAGAATAAAATAATATTGAATTAATAATATAAATCTAACCACTAACATAGTTTTTAAGTAAATAATGTACATACTAACAAAATCGACTATGTCTGAGATTAAAGAAATATTGCTATTATTATTGTTAATGTTTTATTAAAGTAAGTAATACAGTGAAGTTCAATCCTATTCATTTAGGATACAGAGCGGTTTTCCTACGAACACATTACTTCCATTCCCTTTGTCAGCTCTAACAACACAACGTATTAAAGAAATATTGCTATTATTATTGTTAAAGTTTTATTAAAGTAAGTAATACAGTGAAGTTCAATCCTATTCATTTAGGATACAGAGCGGTTTTCCTACGAACACCATTACTTTCATTCCCTTTGTCAGCTCTAACAACACAACGTATTAAAGTAATATTGCTATTATTATTGTTAAAGTTTTATTAAAGTAAGTAATACAGTGAAGTTCAATCCTATTCATTTAGGATACAGAGCGGTTTTCCTACGAACACATTACTTCCATTCCCTTTGTCAGCTCTAACAACACAACGTATTAAAGTAATATTGCTATTATTATTGTTAAAGTTTTATTAAAGTAAGTAATACAGTGAAGTTCAATCCTATTAATTTAGGATACAGAGCGGTTTTCCTACGACCACCATTACTTTCATTCCCTTTGTCAGCTCTAACAACACAACGTATTAAAGAAATATTGCTATTATTATTGTTAAAGTTTTATTAAAGTAAGTAATACAGTGAAGTTCAATCCTATTCATTTAGGATACAGAGCGGTTTTCCTACGAACACCATTACTTTCATTCCCTTTGTCAGCTCTAACAACACAACGTATTAAAGAAATATTGCTATTATTATTGTTAAAGTTTTATTAAAGTAAGTAATACAGTGAAGATCAATCCTATTCATTTAGGATACAGAGCGGTTTTCCTACGAACACTATTACTTTCATTCCCTTTGTCAGCTCTAACAACACAACGTATTAAAGCGGATTCTTATAAGAACGAGAGAGATCGCTTTTGCGAGCAAGAATGTTTTTATCGTCTTATATTAAACTACCTGCCGATTTGGAGCCCTTGGGACGCAAAGAGTATTATTAGATCTATTAAAGACGGACCCGTACGAGCAGTGGTTCGAGATAAATAATAATAAACTTGAGTTTAAAGCAGTTTAAATAGCTACTACGTAAAACTTTTCATTTTTATTTGCAGTTGCGATATTTGAAAATTTTATTAACAGCGACTTTACTTTGTTTAGGTGTCTACAGCGCGTCATATTTTTCCTTAATCACAATGTATTAATTTGTAAGGCTGAAGAGATAGAAATAAAAATATTACGTAATTGTGACAGACTTACTTACTGTACCCAGGCGCGATCCCAGGGGGTCACAGGGGACATGAACCCTCCCCAAATCCAACTGTCATGCGTAGATAGAAAGCGAAACAAGTCAATTTGGGACACCTCTTCCCCCCAAATTTCTTAGTGACCTCCCCCCCCAATTCTTGGCGACCCCCCCAAAATCGAAGGCTGCGACCGCGCCTGACTGTATCTGGTCTACAAAATAACAAAGCCACAAACACAATATAACAATAAGAGAGAAACTTTTGCGATGTTGCAAAATCGCAAATTTGTAGGTGTAGGAAAGTACCATAAATAATATAAATACTGCACCAACTTGTGCCGTAAGTTAACTCGATTTTTTTTTCAGTGGAAATGTGCAGTTGCCGGCCAGACTTATATGAGGCGACCATCAGCCTTCGGAGTAGCAGCGCAAATGCATACCACCTCTATGTTTGCTTGAGGTTGTGTGTGGATGTCCATTTGCTGCAGCGACCACTTAACACTAAGTGATCTACATGTTCGTTTTTTTTACAAACATTTTTTTATGTCCCACTGCACAGGTCTCCTCTTACATGTAAGAGGGATTTAGACAGATATAACACAAAAATACACCAAAAATGAAAATAAACAAGAGCACAACATGTTCTTTCAGACTTCCCGCCAAAACTCGTTCTCCTTTCTTTGATAACGCTTCAAAAGCTTAAGAAAGAAAGAAAAAATATTTTTTATTTCATATTAGGAATACAAAATATTCGCTTCATGAATGTCATTTTTTCCCGGTCATCGCCTTTAGGTGCCCGTTTGGGCTAGATGTTGAGCTGAGAGAAAAAAGGCGGCGGAAAAAAACTCCCAGCAGCACTCTTTTAAAAAACTACATTACATATTTGAGTTAACAGAATGGCTATGGTTTGATAATGGGCACACGTGACAGCTGATCGTGTGAGATACTAAGCGCGCTTGTCAGTACACTTAACTAATATAATAAGAGCTGATCGGACTTCGTGAAATAGAACGTCTATAGTAGCTCTACGGCACATAGGCATATTAATTAAACGTCAAGAGAAAATGAACTGTCTTTAGCCATCTTTTCGATCTCGCCAGCAGTTCCAGTCTCAGATACGGTATATATAACTGAAAATTAAAATTGCAAGTGTGTTATACATATTTCCGTTAAGTAGTGTGAGTAGTTTCAGCTGGAATATCGATATCGATATTTAACTAAACTTAATTAACACGCTTTTATTAGCTTGACCTGTATGTATGTATGTATGAATGTATGTATGTAACGGAATCTTTTAACTTCATTTTCACTTACTTCTAGTTGTCTGATTAACTTGAAAATTTGCACAGGGGTCAAGGGCCGATGACAATACAATAATCTCATAACTTTATATTAAAATCTTAACTAGGCTCATCGGGATAAAAAAATTATACGACTGGCGGCTGATAAGTTCGCGGCCTAAAGTACTTAATGAAAATTTGCACAGGGGTCAAGGGCCGATGACAATGCATAATATGAAAAAAAAATCCAACTAAAAAATTAAAAATAAATAATGTAGTTTAAAAAACTAAAAAAACACGCTTTTGTGAAAATACGAACTAAAAAGTAAAAAATAAGAACAAAATGTATTTTACTGTAAAAAAAAGCGTGGGTGGTTTTCAAGATAAGTTACCAGCTATGGGTAATGAAAATGCCGTTGGTAACGTAGAAGGCGTTTATTGTCAGCTTCCACAAAAATCCACTTAACAGAGTCCGAATCACAATGCACAATCACTATAGTCCAATATCTTCGCTTGAGTCGTCGAAATAATTCTTCCTTGTCGCCTTGTAGAGATCGCTTCGGTTTCACTTCCGGAAATAAACTACCCAGTCGCGGCTCGGCGCGTGCCTTATATACGGCTGCCCATGGTTCTCCAGAAATTTCCCGAACCACCAAATACAATAGGCCCGTCCCGAACCTTCCTTTATGTTATTAGTTATTATTACACACTATGTACAGTCAAACAATAGCCGCGGCCCGCGATGTAAACAACCAATACATGTACGCTATATATAGGTACGTAATCGCCGCGGATCCCGAATTTGTTTACTCGTAGAAATCGATGTTTTTCTTATGACTGATTTTTCGAGAACTTTCTTCACTGTTCGATAGTAGACCTAATACCTGTTTATGCGTTTTTGGGGTTTCGCGGTACGACGCTTTGTTTTCGAGATATAGGTACTCAAAGTCGTAACACTATTGACACCATGAACCCCACGCTTTTTTTTACAGTAAAATACATTTTCTTCTTATTTTTTACTTTTTAGTTCGTATTTTCACAAAAGCGTGTTTTTTTAGTTTTTTAAACTACATTATTTATTTTATTTTAAACACAAACCGGTTTTCCTGTTCTTGCCTGGTTCTTGCTTGCTTGGTCTGATACCATATTAGACACATTTGTATTTTTACTATTTTCATGAAGAATCCAAAGCGGAAGAGGCGTCCTCGGAAACAGGAAGGGCACAGGACACCGTAGCGATACGTGTAGCTTGGGCGTAGCCATCGGCGTAGACGCGTAGCACATTTTTCCTAATGTAAGGTAATATTATTTTTATGTTAAATTGTATCCATACCTAGCAAAGAATAAATAAAGTAGTTATCCACTATGTTCACTGCATGTCTAGTATGATCCTTTATCCACTTTTGAATTTCTTTCTGTTTCTCTCACTAGGTAATCTAAGTAAATAAATATGGATAAATCATGAAATAAATATGAATAAAGGAACGTTCTCAGCCATTACATTAATTATCAATATGTTGTAGTAATTACTGATGTACATTTCTGTATCTGTATCTGGTGTGTAATAATTAATGTATCGATTTGTATATGCTTTTCAACTCGATTATCTTCATATTAATGTTTTGTAGTAGGTATGAAAACTATAATTTGTAAATCTATACTAATCTAATAATATAAAGCTGAAGAGTTTGTTTGTTTGAACGCTCTAATCCCAGGAACTACTGGCAGGAATTGAAAAAATATTTTTGTGTTGAATAGTCCATTTATTGAAGAAGGCTATAACGCTAAAGTCCACGCGGACGAAGTCGCGGGCGGCCGCTTGTACAAAATATCTGTATATTATGTGATTATATAATTATATACTTCAGATAATGTACTGAACCTGTGTATAGGATTTCAGTTCAGTTTCTGTTACTACTACAGACTTTCTCATTCTCGTGTCCAATTGCTGAATATTTTTAGAGCGAGCTTTTTGCTTAACGAGGCTTACACATACTACTTAAATGCGGGGCTTCAAATCCCGTCGGAAAAATTATGGGTTGTCTCAGGTATACAGATATCTTCCGGGTGTTTTCCTCAACCGTACACCAAGTAAATCATAAATACGAACAAACCATTTTTTGAAGATCAGATTGCTTAGAGCATCAAAGTTACTGACTCACCCTTGTCATACCTTGATGCTCTAAGTCAGACTGTCATTGCTCTTTATCTTTATATATACATATAATTTTTCTGTACGTGTGTTGAACTTCTCCTAAACGGCTGGAAATCGGTCCAGCAATTATTGCATTTTTGTGTGTGTTCAAGTGGATTCGAGGATGGTTTAGATTCAAAATTTGTGCCACTGGAAATATTTTTTTTTTAATTATTTTTTATATATAAGTAGTTTTCCCATAAACGGTCCTAGCTGTCAAACGTTTGTATTTCGTGCCGTGCCGTTCTGAATTTTGACACAGTCTGAATAATAGGACAGTTCAAATGTCATTATTTGTTTTATATTTTTGTTTGACAGTAACATGAAATCTCTTTAAGATAGTAAAAAAAACAAATCCTCTTTGGACAACGTCTGACCTCTCGTATTATGTAAAGAGAAATAAAGAGGGTATAAAATAACACACGCCGTTTATAAATGTTTAAGATTTTTATATCAGTACAAGTATAACATCAATAAATAAATAATATAAAAGCACGATTATTACGCTGGTACCGTACATTTTATTAAGTGTATAATGTCGATGTAGTGTCCAATTTCAAAATAAACTTAAGTCATATGTTCTTTGAATACTAAAATAAAGTAGGTAAGATTCGTACAAAAAATTCTACTTGAGTAGGTGCCTTTTGTCATAAGTAATCTTTATATAAAACATTATCTGATTGAAGGTATTAACTATAAAGAGTTAACACTTATTTATTTTTAGGTACCTGTAAAATGTATTTAAAAAAATCCCGATTGTTGGAATTAATCCAGAATACAAAAATGTAGCTTGGAGCTGATTAAATACACAATTAATGTATTTTTTTTAGAAAAAATTCAAAAAGTTAACTGAAAATTATGTTAAGGAGCAATCAAATTAGAATTTTATTTTTAATTTATTATTCGTTAATTACTCTTTTTTAATAACACTCCATTAAACATTTCCTAGCTTTAGGAAAATATAAACTCCTATAAAAATATCTCTATCAATCTTCATGCACCCAAAATAACTGAATATTATTATGACACACGCATGGCAATCCGTACCTATTTGACAATGAACAAAATGGCTTTGTTATTTCGAAGCATTAGTTAAAGCTCTCCAATGATTTAAAAATATACGTATAACATTTAATTTTAGTATTAATGTTCTAAATAATACTAGATTGGAAACTCAAAAAGTACAAATGGTTACAGTGCTTAATTAGTTTTGCGATTACATTCGTAGAACGTACAAAATATAATAAATTACACGAAAATTTAGACATAACATTTACTTCTAAATACGATGGCAATTCGATGAACGCTACTAAACTCAATCTATAGGAACCTAAACTTCAGTTCAAGATCATTTACCCGATCTGTAGAAGAGCTTTGAAACTCGCTAAGCTTACATTAACTTGAGTTGCAAGTTGCTGGAGGTACTCATTAAACAAAAGCGCTCGAGCTAGACAAGTTTTCATAAAGTTAAACCATTATACTTTGAAAAGTGACAAATTCCAAAGTTATGCTAAAATTAACATAAAATTAAAGCTCGCTTACGCTCTCCAACTTATATTATCCACGGTAGCTGTAATATCTGTCTAGTGTAGAAATATTGTGTTTAATAAATACCACCCAATGTTTATACTAAGTCTATACGTCTTAGATACTCTGATGCATCAACTTTATTTGAAAGTTGATCAGTTTGAGTTACTCAATCTGGTTCAAGAATTTTTAAATAAGAAGTACCACGATTACAAAGCTTTTAGCAATTTCTGGACTATTCTCATTTATATTAAACTACAGATATAAATATAAAGTTTCCTTTCATATCCTATCAAACACAAATTTTGATACACTTAAACATTTCATATAGGAGACAATTATGTTCTAGTACATCAAGTCATCAAAATGAGAATAAGTTTACAATATACGTTCTAATATTAACAACTATCTAGAAGCCGAAAATAAATAAAGAAGTTCTTAGAATAAAATACAGAAAAAAGATTATAAATAAAAAGTTAAAGATTATACACAAAGGCAAAGATAAATGCATAAGATAATAAGTTAGTGTAATGTATAGTTAGGGTATTTCCTTTGTCAAATTTTAAATATATAACTAGCCTACAATAACAATAAATAAAATCTTAAGGCACTGTTTTAGGTACCAAGATCACAATTTCATTATATTTAACATTCATAGTATGTAAGTATGTAAAAGATTAGAGCCATGGAATGTCTAGTTTCCCACGTCGACTACGAAAACCGAATACTGTTTTGCGTCAAGAAAGACTAAGTTTTAACGAGCAAAGATAATTTAGATTCACTAAGAAAGTGTTATTATCTCTATTTATACAACTACTTAAAAAAATAAGCGCATACATTAAGTATTTCTGCATTGTGCAGAATAACAATACCGACACAATTTACAAATAATCATGTTATCTAAATAATATGCAAAGTTTGCAAAGGTGGCACTAAAACTACTTAATAAATATGTTTTCGATAAAGTTAAGCGAATCGTCGATAGGTCGGTTTAATATACATGAAATACAGTATAATCAAAAGCCTATTTACAACTATTATACGAGCCACAGTAATATTTACAGGAAATAATATGTATGTACAAGTGTCCGAGAGGCACGTCCCGCGCGCTTACTGTCCATGATCACTTTCCAAGCAAAAGTCACTTCGATACACAAGCACTGCTAGCGGTAAAGGTACGACGACGGTAGGACGAAGTCTCCAACGTTGTACAACGCATTCGCGTACCAATGCACGCCTCGGGGGGTTTCTTTGGAGCTGCTCCAACTGGCCATCCACCGCAGTGGCGCCATCGCGGCATGCGCAAGGGAGTGGCTATTTACTAAAGCGTAACAGGACGCTAGAGCGTCGTCTACTATAATAGTTCCCGCCTTGGTGAGAGGCGCAAAAACTCCACGTTTCGACACCATGCGAGTGTGAACTACTCTGGACGGTCTCATCACGCTGTTCTGGCCCCGGGTGAGGAGCACATCACCGACCTGGACGTTGGCGGCGAAGGACTCCCGCCAGCCGTCCGCAGCGGCGAGCAGCAGGAGATGTGACGGCGTCGTTGTGATGGTCACGCCGTTCTCGGCGGTCACTTCGATGTAACCACGCGTCGAGTTAGGGTTGCGATCGATGAATGTCAAAACCTAAAACAAATCACATTATTATAGAAGACATAATATGAGCATTAGGTATAGGCTGTAGCTGGTAGCCATTAGCCGCTGGTAGGCACCTAGATTACCATTAACCACCCATCCAGTGGCGCAAGAACTGGTAACAGAATGTACCTATTGCATTTTTTAATTTTACAGAAATTATTTAGTATTACTGATTATGACAATATCATATCACAAGTGTCTACTGCTGGTTGTATAGAGTATCTAAATATAAAACTAAGGGCCTCGTTTACCATCTCCAAGTAAAGTGTTGATTAGTTACGTCCCAAGAAAAGTTAATTGGCAAGTAAAAGCTATGAGTACGGGTCAGTTTATCATATGATTAGTGCTACTCGAACATTGTGAAATTGAAATTGAAGTTACGGGTGACTTTAACCGATGAATAGCGTACTTGTAATTTTACTTGAAGGTGGTAAAAGAGGTCCCACAGTCACACAGTAATACTCAAACTACACTACATATCCGCAGTTCATAAAACCTATTTTATACGATTAGAACTTTTATTTTATTACCCACCGCACTACATGGCCGCATACTAAAGTTTTCACGGTGGTGCTGGTAACCAAGATAGAATTTAAAAAAAAAAATTGATAAGGAAGATACGATATATGATATCTAAGTAGTACCAAAAAGTGTGGTTTTAGCTATATTGGTAAAAAATTATTAAGTTTTAATTTTTGGAGGAACTCATTTTTTTTGTAAGTACAGTTACTGTTCCACAAACAGTTTCCACGACCCCGCATTGGAGCAGCGTGGTGGAGTAAGCTGCAGACCTCCCCCAATAATGGGGAGAGACTCGTGCCCAGCAGTGGGATGAAAAATAGTTGAAGCCAAAAACAGTAAACTCACCTCAGAGAACACCGTTTTCCCAGTATCATCCGCAGCCAGTACTCGATCTCCGATCTGGATGGTGTCAATTTGACGGGGCCCGTCTTCAGTGTACACCATAGCGCCTGAAGGGAAGCACCCAGCTCCCGTCCCCACTGATGATTCTGAAAGTAAAAAAAATATTTTATTAGTCTTCAATCATTTTTGCCTAGGACATTTCTGATAGGCATTTTTTTACAACCCCCAAACACACAATAGAAATCCCTGTGTCGTTGGTGCCATGAACGAACACACAAAGACAGAAACAGAAACACCCAGACCAAAAACTAAAATTTAAACTCATCATTCAAATTCAGCCTTGCCGGGAATGGAACCCGGGACCCTTCCATTGGCTGTCCGACATGGTAACCAATGCGCAATGCGGACATAATTATGTATTTAAAACTTGAAAAAAGTATTTATATTTTCGACGACCTGTAATTGGTAATGCTCAGTGGTTACCAAGCCCATACCACTGTGTGTTCGATTCCCAACGGGGATATCTAAAGGATACGAGCAAATTGAGACTTATTTTACTAGTTTGTTTGTTTGTGTATTTGTCTTTACATATCACTCTTGACTTAGGAAGACATGACCATGAAGTGTTATTAATTAAAAGTGTAAGAGTTAAGTGTAAATGTAATGTAAGAGTTTTAAAGGAAAAAGTGAATAGCATACATGCGAAGTGGTGTTAAATGTCGTGGTGTTATAACCAATAAGTACATGATGGATTCGTCATGTAAAATAAACAATAAAATAATAATAAAATAAATAATGTAGTTTAAAAAACTAAAAACACGCTTTTGTGAAAATGCGAACTAAAAAGTAAAAAAATAAGAAGAAAATGTATTTTACTGTAAAAAAAAGCGTGGGGTGCATGGTGTCAACAGTAACAGTGGTAAAAACCACCCCCCGCTTTTTTTTACAGTAAAATACATTTTCTTCTTATTTTTTTACTTTTTAGTTCGTATTTTCACAAAAGCGTGTTTTTAGTTTTTTAAACTACATTATTTATTTTTAATTTTTTAGTTGGATTTTTATTCTCAAATTATTGCATTATCATCGGCCCTTGACCCCTATGCAAATTTTCAAGTTAACCAGACGCTTAGACGTGTTAAAGTACCTTAGGCCACGAACTTATCAGCCGCCCCTCGTATATTTTATTTTATCCTGATGATCCTAGTTACGACTTTAACATAAAGTTATGAGATTATTGTATTGTCATCGGTCTTCAATAAATCTACAAAATTTGGCCGTTTAAAGTGGGTCAAAATCGCGCCCAAAGAAGTCGGTTACAAACATACAGGTGAAGCTAATATAAAGCGTGTAAGAAGGTACAGCGATGATTCTCATGTGATACCGCGTTAACCAGATAAAGGATATTAAGTTTTTTATCGTTAAGATTACAATATTGAGTGGAATATCATAAGTGTTACTTGTTAATGTTAGCTTATTTTAGATAACATAAATGTTACAATTATCACATACATAAGCCAGAGCAACGGCAATAAAATTAAGAGAACATAAAATCGTGCAAGGAACGATAGTAAATTAGCCCGGCGCAGTCATATCCCTTTAAGGAATAACGAGATTTCTCTACGCTCGTAAGGTATGTTCGCCTAATAAGAACCGGTTCCTAATAAGAGCCACCATTTCTAAAATCCCACTCCCGATACTGAACTGAAATCAAGGATCGTGTCGACGCTCCTCATTAACCAATAATTGAAGCGCATTGGCATTATTTGGGTTATACGCCGTCATTTTGCCAGTATGGCTGTCGATGCTGTTCACGTCACGACGCATAGCTCGTTTTATAAAATTTGTTTGTGTTATTTGATTAATTTAAGTGTTTCTTTTTCGTTTTGGCGAGAACTTTACACATGAGAAAGAATAAGTAACATTTATGCGTAGATAGTGAAGGCAAGGTTGTTGAAAGAACTATTTTTTTGTCAATTTTTATTGATTTTCTCCAGAATGGCGAATTGCCTAACAAGGACCACCTTTTTGTTACCCAAAAAGGACCGGGCCTGATTAGGTACTTATAAAACCTCGGTACCGTTTGTTTCCATAAACATAAACAACTATTACTACTATTACTCACTATAAATTACAATAATATTGTTGGTGTAAGTGCAAGCAATACCCAATAACCAAAACAAGCGTAGTATAGGATGGTATAGTACCTATAGTAGGAATGCTCTTAACCTCAAAACTAATACGGAGACACGCTTATTTGTTTTGTTAGAAACACAACATCCAAAACAAGCGAAAAAAATCGGCAGCTGGCAGAAAATGGCTCAAAAATTTCCTAACAAAAATGAATTAAAGAATAAAGTTATATCAAATCGTAAAGTACAATAATTGTCTTAATTCCTGATGTGTTCATTTAATTTTAATATTATGTTACTGTCAATTATTTACTAAGGTCAGTTAGTGGCACTGAGTTTCCTGAGTTTATTATATTTTTGTTATTTTATAGTCCAAATAAGGCCAACCGCCATAAATGTGATTTCTAAAGACTTAATAAGGCCCAAGAGCTAATGACTGAAAATGTTCCTAATAATGTTGTTTTATGCTTAAAATAGTTTCACTTAGTAAATATCAATACAATACAAAACTGTGTTTTATTAAAAGACATAAATCAAATTTATTATTCTGCGTTTAAATTTCTATAGACTTTTTAAGGACCAGCATTACAATTCTTATTAATTTTTGTATTAATCCTTCGGGAATGACAAAAGTAATTGTAACAGTTAACAAAAAAGATTAAAGTAAAAAGTTAAATTATGTAGTTTCGGAATTATCTACGGAACAGGAATGAGCCTTATTGGGATAACCTGTTCTTAATAAGGTCCATTGAGAAGCTTTTTAAAAACAATTTTTGGCACTAATTTACACTGCATTCATGATTTTTGGTTATTGTTTTAACTTCAGATATAAGCAATCTGTACATATAATATATTTTTTAAATTAAAATACTTCTGAAATCCGATTTATGAGGATTTACAAAAACCTGGTCCTTATTAGGCGAACTTACCTTAATTAAAATCCGATAAGATACGAAACAAAAGAGAATCGCAGACGCTTTCTTGTTCAGTCCGGGGGTTATCTGGCCCGCGCCTACCGCTAAACCGCACTCTTTGTTTTATCCAGGTATTTTTGTACGTCACAGAATCCCACGTTAGCCATACCCACACATTCTTACTCGCAAGATTCCCAGAAAATTTTAATTGTGAACCTAAACAAATTTTTGTTCGTTAAAAAAATTCAATCCCTTTTACTAAATCTTTTAAACCATTGTTTGTAAAAAAGCTACAGGAAGATCGAGCTGAGCCTAACTCGCTAAACTTATTTGTTTATTATCTAATAGTATTTATTTAAATCCGGATCCAGCTTAAACTGTACCTGTGCATAATCTTAACAAAAACTGTGTATTTGCGTGCAACTAAATGGTATGAGGGGGCTAAGTCGAAACGGTTGGGACGTTTAAAAAAGTGGGATGTGTAAGTATCGGCTTGGAAGATTCACACTGCGGTGCCGCCGAAAGTTACTGCTCACAATTGCAGAGGACGGTACTATTACACGCTTATACGGTCACAGCGGCGGATTATTGCCAAAGCACGGCGTCTTTGCACGAGCTCGTTAAATTTTGATTTGTTGTGTAACCGAGCGATAAATTCCATCGATCCAAACACAAAGCGACGGGAAGGCCCTCGACAGATCGCATTACACAATAACCACACAAATTAGATTTCGTTCAAAGTTAATCTCTCATTGTCCGACTGTTTGTTGTGGAGTGGATATATCATTTTTTTCACCGGCACCTTTGATTTTAAAAGTCATGTATTAAAATTCGTGAATAAGTCGAAATTGTGAATCATTGATGTTGCAGATTGGTCCAGTTGACTTTTATAATTAAAAGCAATAAATACCCTAAGCTAGAAGCTATTTGACTGTTAAAAACTTTGAGTAGAATATGTATTATGTAGTAGAATAGATAAAGTTAAAAAAATCAGTGTGCGTAAATCTGCAAAATTTTCTTAGAACTCTACATTGCTCTATATTAAGTAAAGTGTGTCTATTTGTATTCCAAATAGCAAACTGTGTACTGTGTACTGTTAGGTACCAAAGGTTAGGTAGGTTAGGTATATTTTATCCATTGCACTGCAGGTACCTACCTATAAAATTGTTTCATTAAGTTGACTTTTATACGGAATACGTAGGTATAACTTTACTAGTTGTTTTTATTAGATACAAAAATATTGTTGTCAGTGAATTCAGATGGAACAATAATGAATATTGACTTCTAACTTACTTCTACTTCTACGTAACTTTAACATGATAATAAGAACTAATTTGCAATTTTATCTGAACTAATATGACAACTTTTGCTAAAGCGCAGGCGGATGATCAACTGCCTTCGCGATTTCCGCTCATATTGTTTTAAATATTGTTAATAGTGCTTACGCTTTCGCTATAAACTAATTCGATGCTTTAAGGCCAGTCAAAGTACGATTTCTCAGTGGCGTGACGCAAAGTTAGGCTGAAGATGCGGCGATAAGCGGCGCGGGCGCGGGAGCGGGGCGCGGCGCGGGGCGGGGGCGGCTTGCGCTCCGAGTGGCCGCACTGACCCCGCCCCGCGGGGACCACCGGGAGAGCTAGGCGGCGCCTGAGTCGCCTCAGTCGCCTGACCATACTGCCAGCCAGATAAATACACGCACGTGACACTATTCATTTAATCTTCTCAATGGATCATACATCAAGACGGCGAAATTCACGACTTTTCTAGCCCGACAATTCGTAACCTCCAAATTGGAGACCTTGAACGCACGGTCAATCGCTTAGTGTCTTACATGAGCGAAACTACCTCGTCTAGCTCCGCGAACAGAACAACCACGCTCCTCAAAACTAAACACTATGTAAGCGTTCATCTTTTAGGTACCTAACTCCTACGCGATTTCAATATTCTAACAGAACACAAAGATCATAATTTCCCAACACATAATATTTATCGCAACTTATAAAAAGCTTATGCTCGAGCTTCATTTCATTTCAGATAACATAAAAGGTATGCCTTGATCACCGCATTTATATTTATTATTTGTCTTATCGTTATTTACGACATTTTTCTGCCTTTTAGTCGCTTTAATGCCACCTCATTCCTTTGATGTTTGATCTGATTTTTTGAATGTTTCAAAATATTTAATTTAAATCACTTAACATCCATAGTTGGCGTATAAAGCGGAGATACTTGTTCAATAAATCCGCAGCTTATTTAGCATAGGTATGCTAATGACAATGGTCATACGTTAATCGGTGATCTTGCATCATTGAAAATGTCTGATTTATGCTGCATGGGAGCAGTAAACCGACAGCCGCGGCCCTGTGAATGCCAAACCACATCGGCCGTGATTCATGCGGTTGATGCTCGCAATATTTATACAGATTATAGTGAAAGGATAAAAGCCATACCTACCAATAAATCATTTAATGTTTATTATAATCAGTTATTTGTGGCTATAATTTTAACAACTTTACATTATTTTCTTGTAGAACTTTTATGTTACGTATATTATAGAACGTACCTATATTATAACAACAATGTATGAAACATAAAACCTAAGAGTAAATGCCAATCAAATCCGAATGAAAATGTTATGCGCAAAATAATTGAAAGGATTTATTAAGACCTCAGAACACTTAAAATGTTGTAAGTATTAAAATAGGTAAGTTTATCATAGCCTCTAATTTACCACTGCTTATAAGTTATGACGTTGAATAATATCTAAGTTCATTCATCTTCTGTTAGTAGCAGTAAATTGGCTTATGCTTTTATTACATTTTAATGGAAATGTCAGACACGTGGAAAGATTTACTTGTAATCATCGATTTCATCGTTGTATAAATCTTGTGTTTCATTTCACAGAAATATTTGTGTTTTATGAAACAAGATTTTAAATTAATATTATTAGAACATACTGAAGTATTTTGTTTTATGAACTTTAGTTAAATTTATCTATTCATATTTCTACGATCTTTTGTTAAACTTGAGCCTGGTAGTTAAGTGTTTGCCGTCACTAATAAGAAATTTGTTATGAAACATTGACATGAAGTAGCAGAGCAGGTTTTTGTTGATTTGTGTTATATTTATTCAAGGAAATTTGTAAATCGATATCGATTCAATTTACTTACCTATTGTTTCACAAGGGAGTAGTAAAGTTTTGGACGCCGTAGTTTCAGTTCGCTACCAACATAACTAGGTATGCTCTGCACCTACGATTCTATGATAAATGTCTTCAACGTTTTCTTTGGTTTAATGATTTTAAATATACAATTTTATTGGGCAAATAGTTATTTAGCATTAACGGCTTCCAGACTGGCGTGAGCTTTCGGTAGGTATAAGTATCACGTATAACGATTGCTTTTTGTTTCAGAAGCAAACAAACAAAGGAACGCTCCTACTGCGAAAGCAGGTGGTTGCCTCATGCAAGTCTGGCAATCGCACACAACATAATTGCTTCACGGCAGAAGTGGGTGTAGCGGTGGTTCCTCGGTAGAATTATTAAAGTTCCAACAACTACAAATGTCGAAAAGCATACACGTAGACCCAAAATAGACAACTAATGGGTTAAAAAGCCGAAAAGCCTACGCTAAATACGAGAATATGCCAAAACATACGATATCTGCGTAGAGAAAATTCCATCGACATCGAAAACCATATCAGTGGAACAGGAGAATTCATGTTTCCGCACGTCAGTGCACACAGTAAATTAGTAAGATCAAGAACATTGGAGAATGGTGTAGAGAAAAGGCCATCGACATTACCTCTGCACTAATGGGTTAAAACGCCGAAAAGCACACGAGCGGGTTAGGGTGTGGGAACGGGCGCGGGCCTGGCCGCAGCTTTCCGGGATGTGGCGTCTCGGGTGTCGGACATTCGCACGCATGCCCCGCGCTCGCCCGACCGCACCACATCGCTCACTCGCGCTTCTATCCTCCACTAATTCGGAAAAAACTCGGCAAGTCTGAGCCGAAATTGCATATCAAAGGTTCAGGACGGGGTCAAACGAAAAGTAAAAATGTAACTCTGCGAACAAAGTGTCGCTAGTTTTGTCAACATCTGTGTGTGAGCGGAAGCTCCGATCATAGTTTAAATTATCCTCAGTGCGCCGCGATATTCGACTTCGATATGCGATTGCCAACGCAAAGTGCAGTTTCGCGTAGGTATATGTATGTACTCGTATGTACGTACGTGTAATATGTACTTTCAATTTTGAGCGTCATAATTTTCTTTCTTTCTTGTTCATAGAATAAGGATGTCCCAAAATAGTATTGTTTGTGTTTGATTGTTATTCCTCATAATTATGTTTCAATAAGTAATAAAAAATGCGTTTATTTTAATTTGGACTTGTGTGCCTGAGGCTTTCTTTGATGCTAAATTTCATAACATTAGTTTCACCGAAGTATGTCGATATTACAGATACTTCAACTCAGTTGTGCGCGCGGCGCTATGTGTGCGTGGGCTAGTAATTATGCAGCTTTAATTTGTGTGACAGTGACGCGGCCGTGATCGTCCGAGCAACTTCACTGTACCTCTTGTCACGCACACAAAGTCACTGTGTATATACAGGTTTACCCACACATAGCGCCGCGCGCACAACTGAGTTGAAGTATCTGTATCTATATTATTTGTAAAACATTATTAAATAAAATACAAGGTCATAAATTTGATTGTGTACACTTGTTTTTTTTTCACATCTACAAACGAACGTATTCAACATTTGATATTAGTTTCAACTCGTACCTCCAAGCGCTGCGGAGAATGAAGTGGCCCTAATAGGGTTTGTTTTTCCTTCCGAGGCAAGGAACCCTAAAAACATGCATCCTTGTACCCGAACGATGACCTCACCCATCCTCATCTCCAATTATTGCATGGCTAATCATTTTATGTTTATGCCATTATGGAATCGGCTTATATGAATTATCAATAGTTGACTGATGTATATATATATATATATATATATATGTACAGGCTACAAGAACTGATACAATTACCTTCCTTAAATTAACACTTTTACACAGAAATTTTAAATTATAAATAAAAAGTATTTTCAGCGATAATCAACTTAAATATAAACTGAAAAATACGACTCTTTCTGACATCTATTGGAGAGTATTAATAATATTGTGGCGTATAACGCCGTCAAACGCCATCCGCCAATCCGACGTTCAAAGAAATGACAACGACGATTTGAAAGAGCTCTATAAAAATAAAGCTTCCTTGGAGGAATGGTTACGTGGGCTAACTCCGGAACTAGAGACCCGGGTTCAAACCTCAATCAAAACCATATTGCGTTTATTTTTACTTTTTGTGATTTTTTTTAATTAGGAGCTATTTGAGATGACGTTCTTAAGTAACACTAAGCAAATGAGTGTTTCGTTTGAAATTAAACCAAGAAAATAAATTGTTTTTATCCGAGCAACGCTCAGTCGTCCAGGTACTTAAATTAATGCAAGAAATACTATCTTAATATCTCTGATGTACATTAAAATTATTTCAAAAATACAAATTGCAAATTATAGTAGAAACAAATATTTAATTAATGCAAAAAATACTATGTATGTTAATATCTCTGATGTACATTAATTCACGTCTTGTTTTATTGCATTCAGTGCTACGTAAAAGGTCATACGCGCGTTGATGTCTTTTTAAGGAACTACGTGCGGCAGCTCGCGACAAGCGATTAGCAAGTATTCCATTGAATGAGAATAACTTCATAAGATTTAAGTAATACGTAGATTGATAACATCATCTACTGCTTAAAACTGCTATAATAATACTTTTGAAGTTAGTAGAACTTACACGAATCAGACAGGGAAGTAGTGTCATAATCTTTTATTACATTTTTTTGTTTTTTAGTGGAACGGTGCGGTTGTTCAGTTATCTCCGGAGTAACAAGTTGTCTATAGCGCCTACAGCCCTTAAAAAGATTCGAACTCTATTCGAGTTTTGTGTAGTTACTCTTGTGTAGTTTGCTTTACTGCTATGTTATGTTTAGAAAAAATATTAATACGTAAGACTATAAAAAATTGCCTTTAAACGTGACCTATCGAGCCTAGAAGCACACAGACGCCGAAAACACAAATCCATACAAAAGAAACAATCGACGGCGACCAATGGAAACCAATTAATTGGATTGAGTAAAAAACCGCCGGCTGTTTTATTGGTTCCACGATGCTCCAGTGCGATACTTTAATTTAAGAGAGCGTGTCACTCGACTGGTTCGTAGATCTTATTGTGCCTCTGACTCGATTAGCAAGCGATAACTAAAGCCTACATTTAATGGGCTACCAATGTGACATTTACTCCCATTTAAATCGCGATAGCTGATTGGATTATACTTGTAACTTTTAATTGAGATTTATTTATGACTAGCGGCCGCCAGCGACTTCTCGTGGACTTTAGTTTTAGAATTTATCTGAAATAAAAGTAGCCTATGTTACTCCTTATTACATTAGCTAACTGCCAAAGAAAGTCCCATCAAAATCGGTCCAGCCATTTCAGAGATTAGCATTCATAGACAGACCGAGACAGACAGACAGACAAAAATTGTAAAAAATGTTATTTTGGTATATGTACCGTATATACATACATTCATATGAATATAGTAAAAAGCGGTTATCAGACTGGTTATTATTACAATCAGACACTCCAATTTTATTAATTTGTATAGTCGATCTGCGTGGCGTAATGGTTACCATGTCGGACTGCCAATCGGAGGGCCCCGGGCTCGATTCCCAGCGAAGAAGAAATTTGAAGGATGAATTTAGATTTTCTGTTCTCGGTCTGGGTGTTTGTGTTTCTATCTTTGTGTGTGTCCATGGTACCCGCGACACAGGGTATCTACCCTACTGAGGGGCAATGAGTGTGATACGTTATTTATTCTTCGTCTACAAAAGTTACGAAAATCAACTGACCGATTATTTCGTAAGTGTTAATGTAAAGAAGGCTATTATTTCAGTTCTTGTAGCCTGATTATTAAATTGAAATCATAAGCGGTAAGGCGAACGTTTCAAGACTTTCAAGGTAAAACAATGTAAGTAATTGCAAAAATTGTTTCGAAATATTGGTGAGAGTAAACAATGAACGGAGAAAACTCGTGCCCGCCCTGGCCTTGACCCCGACTACTGAGCCACGACGCGCACCCACAGAAAAGCACATTAATTATTTATAAACTAAATTAATACTAAAAAGTCCCCGATCGAACAAACCGCCGGAATAAATGAATAAACATTGAAACAAATTGGCCTCAACTGATCCGATTCCGCCAGCCATCATTGAGCTTTTGAAACAATGCCAGTGATCTTCACGTTCAGTTATACAACTACTAGCCTTCCGCCAGCGGCTTCGCCCGCGTGTGCCCGTTTTATAGGATAAAAACATCCTATGTCCTTTCCCAAGGTCCACTCTATCTTTGTTCCCATTAATATTGGTTCAGTAGTTTAAGCGGGAAGCGTAGCAGACAGGCAGACAGACAGAGTTACTTTCGAATTTATAATATTAGTTGGGATTGTAGTGCTATAAGTACCATACGAATACTAAGCTACAAATACAACCGTATTTGTAAAAAAACGTATGTAAATTCATCATTTAGATTTCTTCCCCGCTGTGAATTAAAGTCAGTTTAAAGCACGGCACACCAACTGCTGCAATATTCAACATACCTGTTGCTATCGTGCGCTTGAACACGCAAGAATTATAAGCTATATACTACTCACAATATATATACTACTCACAAGTGAGCTAGATCAAGATCTAGCCATACAAAACTATAAGTGCCGTTAAGCCTGCGATGTTCTATTTGGACACATCCTTTAATTTTTCGTAAATATGACTTGCATTGGCAAAGTATGACTACGCAGTAGTAGTTAAAAGTTTGTCGATATACATACTTACGAGTACACGCAAATCATTTCCACATATGTACGTATTTAGATTAGATATAATCAAAAGGTTCATATTACTGTACTGAGCCCGATATTTGTAATTATTAGTGTGTCGTAGCATGACTGAATTTTCAGCTCAGTGACAATACGATTTGGGTATTACCCACGGGATTTTCAGAGGTCTCAATTAATTGCGAGCAAAAAGCGTACGCCCGACTACCTTCGTAACGTCTAATATATGTACATTCATATAAATACTCGTTTCTCTCATCGTTATGTTTCATATACACATATAGCTATAAGTAGCCATTGAATCACCGGCGTAATTATAGAAGTGGGGGATCGGCTGCGATGCGGCCGCGTGGGATAGAGAGGCACGCTGTTTATGGTCCAGGTGTGAAAGGGAGGTGAGTTAACAAGAGGCTTGTTCGTCCGTTTGATCGACACCGCCGGAGAGCGGGCGCGGGAAGCTGTCTGAGGTGCATTCTTCTTGTAAAGCTCAACTATATATTTGGCCGTCCCGTAGGCCACTTCGAACAGTTATGTACCCATCACATGAGTTTATGAATGTCGTCCTTTAATCTCCTAATTTCTGTACCTCTTTAAGCTACACACGATATGCTCTTTATCATATGTGGAGTAAATTCTTCAAAAGTTTATTTGTAGATTTAAGAATAAGAGGTTTTTACTAAAGGTATATGACAGGTATAAGAATCTTTGTAAAACCTTTTTTGCTACCCATATTTATGCAAATAAAATATTTTCATTTCATTTCAAAATGCCGAGCAACCATGCAAGAATCTTCATTTTTATTAAAAAATACTAAAATAGTATAGGTGTGGCCATTGTTTAAAACAATGAAATACTCACAGAAAGTAAACTAAACTATGAGAAACTTAAAATTTTGGGAGCCCCCT
This sequence comes from Pyrgus malvae, assembly GCA_911387765.1. Taxonomy (NCBI): domain Eukaryota; kingdom Metazoa; phylum Arthropoda; class Insecta; order Lepidoptera; family Hesperiidae; genus Pyrgus; species Pyrgus malvae. The sequence continues at coordinate 24,779,407 of OU426950.1, read as the reverse complement.
GTTTATTTACATTTTTTCGCTAAACTTTCAAATCAAGCCCCCCTAAACCAGGCGCGGTACACGTCATGCGTCAGCCTCCCGCCCCGCCATTGATAAATTTTGACCTCCTCCAAAATTTCGGTCCACACCTGCCCCATATTACAGCAATCACACAGACTCCAAAAATTGAAATCCTGGATCCGCAACAAATAAACCATGACAAACAATGATGCGCACCTGTTTTAACCGAGCAGTGTATATAGGAGCGGCTTTCGTAGAAGACCCAGTCGAAGCCCGCTTCGACGGCCAGCCGCGCCAGCATGCCATACTTGCTGCGGTCACGGTCGCTGGTTGTCAAGTCCACCGCCCGCCCCTCGTAGTGCAGCGACTTGTCCTGGTGCAGGTTCTCCTCGTCCCAACCCTCGATCACCCGCAGCCGCACTCCCGGCCACTGGTTCATCACGCTGATCGCCAGGGTGTTCAGCTTCTCTTTACATCGCTGAAATTGTTTTAATGTTGACGTTATTTACATGTTTAAATATTCTTTTAAAAAGTACATAATTAATGCTTTAAGGGAAGTAGGTACTACGCTTAATAACCTACTTTATTATTGAGGTTATTTCAATGTCTTATGCTTGCTTATGCCATATGCTGCTAAATAAAGAAGAACGTTTAATGTTGGCGATATTGATGCAAAGAAACTAAAAGTTAACGAGAGAAGTCTTAGAGTAAACCTTTAATGTAGGCGCTTCATCCGTTTCTGCACACACACATCCACGCTGCATCAATTTCTGTTATGGAGCAATATTGGGTTTTGGTGAACACTCTGAGTATGGGTGATGATCAACATTTGGAATATCAGAACAACTACATACGACCTTATAAGTCTGATAGCAACAACAGACAGCATCTGATAGGTCTCGAACCTTGCTTGAGATGGGATGTAGAATAGAGATGTAGATGTGAATGGGCTGTATCGATCGCTTAAAATTACGTGGCGTACATGTCCGTATGCTGCTTCATATTTACTAAAAAAATACTAAAACTAATTTTGTTTGTGATTACTACTGTTTTATGTTAAGTTTTATGGAGTATAGTATTTATGTCTTAATTTTAGATATTCGTATCTTTATTTATTTTAATCACTTTTTCCATCAAATATATTTACATAACAATATTTGCAACAATGGAATCATTCTCAATTTCGTTTACATGAATAATTTATGAAGGACATTGACTCTTCATATTTATTTTAACTTGTTAAGATAAAAGTTGTATTAGGTACGCAGTATATTTTTGACGTTTTTCGTTTAGTGCAAATTGTAACTGATTATGGCGCATAACTTCTGTTTGATGCAATCATTGTAAGGTGTAGCTAATATTTGTATTGCAATTCGCAGCCTTAAGTAACGAAAAGGCCGGTAAGTGGCCCGCGTTTTCTCATCAGAACTTGAAGTTATTCAACATTCTAAAGACATGCGAGCTTTTTGTTTGCACCTACTAAGGAAAATACCAATAGACGTGCTAACAAATTGACAAACGCCGCCGCCGCAGGCCGGACGGCGCAGGATGTCGGGCATTTTGCCGTGAAAGAATAAATCAAATTAAAACACGCCGCACAAAGGGCTGGACACGATCCCATTTGTGAAATAGGTTGTGGAGCAAATAAAGGAAATGTCAAAATATTTATAAAGAATACGGACAATAGTACACGCTCCGCATGCCGCTTTGTACCGCGATGTCAACTCACTCTATGCAGATTTTATAGAGAAAAAATTAGAGATTGACGTAACGAATCGCGGGGATGGGCGCCCCGCTTGGACACGACGCTGTTGTATTCAACGGAGCACATCTTTGAAGCACCGTACATAATTATTTCTACGAATTTCGACCACTTAATAAAGAGTTGTGACGATTTTAAACATTCTTTACTTCGCAAAATAGTTCTTAATTCTCCATGGTTCAAACTGCAGAATAACGGCCTAAACCACTCAGCGATCAGATCTAAAGATTTATATCAATTTACACATGTTTAAGCATTCACGGTTGATTTTTAAAGGTTTATAGAAAGAGATTATTGCAATCTAAATCTTACTTTTATAAAACATCCAAAGAACAGATCGAATTTAAAAATAAACAAAGAATATATTTTCTTTATCTACCATGAAAATCACAAGTGAATCAGTATTAAACACAATCCATCCATTCCATCGTAGATTTCGAATGATTTCTGTTTCACTCGTGAAAAGTAACGAGGCAACTCAAACAAAGCAGTCGATGTATTTGGAGACTGCTGATTGATCAAAGAAAAAGACGCTGAGAGAAGGCCGGGATGTTCAATGTTTGCTCCCTGCAGTCTCAGCGCGCACTAAAACAATCGAATGCTAAATGTATACTCAAACATGCCTGCACTTAACGTGGGAACTCGCCGGTGGTGCAATTAGGCTCTCACACCCATACTGGCTGGAATCTTAGCTTTTAATTTTTGAAGTGAAAACTTCTTTAGCGGCGTTGTGCACTTTTTTGGATGGGTAAAAAATGTGAAACTCGCGTCAGGACACGTGGCCTGATCGAATATTCGTATGACGGAGGGGTGACAGCTGATGGCTCGACTGTCTGTATACTTGTGGAATTCGTGTATATCAAGTGTTTAAAATATGGAAATTGAACATAGTGCATCTAATAGGTATATGAAAAAAGTGACGAAGAAATAGTGAAAGAAAATGAGTGAGTACTTTATAAAAATACTAGATGAAATCCTACTGAATATACTAGATGAAAAATAATACTGATAATAAAAGCAATACGTGCGAAATTATTCCCTAACCATTCTAAAATATCAAAAATGCACAACGTTAATGTTTTCACGTCTGCCGGCACTCCCGGAGTGCAATTCGTTTTTTTTAATACCAGTCGTCTTCTTCACTTTCTGCCTGTGTAGTCTCATTTCGTCACCTATAAATAATACCTGTCCTGTCTGTCTCATTCATCACCCTCATCTTAAATTACTGAAGCTGATATATAATATAATAATAATATCTTTGGACAATTCACACAATGCCATCTGATTCCAAACTAAGCAGAGCTTGTACTATGGTAATCAGAAAGCTGATAAACATACTTATATAATTCTAAATACATATTTAAATAGATAAATTAACACCCAGCCACAGAACAAAAATCATGTTCATCACACAAATATTTGTCCTGGGTGGGAATCGAACCCACGACCTCAAGCTTCGCAGTCGGCTCATCACCCACTACGCCACGGAGGCTGTCATGTCTGATATGAAAATTATTAACAGTAAAGTTTTATCTGGTGATTTCATTTATGACGTACGAATAACGAGTAGGCATCGACTGTGGAATGTTTCGATATTTCAGTTAAGGGCTAACATACAGAATGAAAGTTTGTGTGAAAAGGTAATAAATAAGTTTCATCGACTTTCTCGGAGTCGTTTTACTTAAAATTTCTTATAATTACATTCCCTTTGATGATACCAGTTCAGCGTGTTCAGAAAATCTAGCACTTAGGAGGTAAATTAAGGTGTAAAAAATTAAAATTAATGCATGAAAAATGGAGAATAAAAATAGAATGTCACTAGGCATTAAGTCTACTTTTTGTACTTTTTTATATAAGTGCAATGAAGAATAAATAAATGAAGGATTAAGCGCTGAATAATTTACACTCATGAAAGCCGAAGCACATTTACTTCATGGTAACGATCCTGACTTAAGCAGGTGAAACCAAGTAACACAGCTAGTCTATACAAATAAATAAAATTGGAGTGTCTGTTTGTAATAATAAAGTAACCGCTTTTTACTATATTCATACGAATGTATATACGGTACATATACCAAAATAACATTTTTTACAATTTTTGTCTGTCTGTGGGTCTGTCTGTTTGTTACGGCTAATCTCCGAATGGGCTAGACCGATTTTGAAGGGACTTTCATTGACAGGTAGCTGATGTAATAAGGAGTAACTTAGGATACTTTTATTCCTGATTTTTTTAAACTAAAGTCCACGCGGGAGAAGTCGCGGGCGACCGCTAGTTCTGAATAAAATTCCAGCTTAAATTCCAGTCGCCGTCGATGAGAGTACCTTCTTACTTATATACAACGATAGAAATGTTGATTCAATACCATTTGCATATGTAATCACGGCATCGATTGTGGAGCGCTTGTTCGGTATTTATTGAGGTGGCAAGGGAATATAATGTACGCAAGAGAAACCCGAGGCGAGCTACAATATAAGTAGGTACAGAACACAATCTCACGTATTTACTTCGTTTCTCTACCTTCAATCGGCGGTCGCGCTAGGGTTGTGAACTTTGGCTTATGCACAAAATCTATCGTGGAAGTAGCACTTTACTGTTGATAATGAAACAGGAAGGACGAAAATATAAACCATGACTTTACATTTTGACTTTGACTTTGTCAATTTCCACTATCGTTAGCCCCGATATGTAATTACCTATTTTTTAAATGGATTACCCTATTTACACAATTTCTTTTACTCCGTCATTTTTAGTTTCAACTTACGTATTATTTGGAGGCGTCAATTTACCTTACATTTTTATTTTGCTTTTATATACTAAAATAAGGAACTATTATATTAATTGAGCTTACACAACCGGACACTGAAAAGTTATAATAATGAATTTTTTGCTTCATTTGTGCACGAAAAAGTTCAAAAACGCGTGTCAAACGGTTGGCACTCGCTCGTATGAGTCGAGCCGAGATATCGTTCCCGTGAAGGTGCCCATGTGTGAGTTGCTCGAGCGCATACTTTTGTGTTCTGTACCTATTTATTTTGTGAGCGAGCCAGAAGGGGGACGCGACAACCGGGCGGGCCATTATAAATTCATTATGCATATTTTTAGTAAACAAGCTGTCGATCACAATGCGCACGCGGCGGGACGCCTCTGACACCTCGCTCTATGCACCGTACCTACACGTCTATGTCACGACACGATTATATCGCAGAGGTATGCACCTACACCTGATAAAGTTCGGGTATCGATCCAGTTTTTAGGGGTTCGGTTAAAAGGATGAATGAACCCTTACGTAATCACTGCAATATTCCTCTGTGTCTGCGCAAAATCATTTTTCAGCATCGCGTAGTATTATGGAGTAGAACTTCACATCAAATTCTTCAGGTCCACAATTTTCACAATTATTAGAGTCGGTTTACGTTGATGCAGTCAAAAGAAACGCACAAAAATATCGCAACCTATTTGTATTTAGTAGTTGCCGCAAACCTAAATTCATGTAATCTTCATAATAATTATGCAATACATAATTAAACCAGAATTTGCACAAGCGAAGACAGAAATCTAGGAGCCGTAAGTTGTTTATTTATATAAATTGTTATACCTACATAACATTTTAAGAGGATTTTTAAGATCGGTAAACGATTACCATACAAGTTTATCCGGAACTCTCGATGCCACACTCAAGCTCACAGTTACCCAGTTTTTTATCGTAGCCGAACCAGACATATCTGCAAATGATCAAATTACCGCCCATCTGAATCTTATATCCGAAAATATCGATTGAAAAACATAACGAGCGTATCGAATACCTAAGGTCAAGATTTGAAGTAAACCAAAGCTACCTGAACCGGTGGCTGAGGCAGCGGTCGCATAATGAAGGCCGCTCGAGGAATTGAGGCAAAAATGGAATAAAAAGCCCGAGGATCATCGCACTGAAGCATCGGGTGCAGTAACGTGAGAACGCATGCGCTGTAGTCTGTAGTACGCCATCTCGTACCACGCGATACTCCCCCGCATACTTTACTAATAGTAGAGCTTTACTTATCCCATAGCAACAGACAAAAATATACGACTTTTTCCTTACCAATAGTACCAACTAAGTTTTTCGGTGAAAAATCTGTAAAAGATGCTTTCAAAACTCTACAGACCAGTGAATGGTAAAGTGAAGTGATATGAAGGAACAATTTTTATTTATTTTACTTGTTTATTTGTTTTTTTTTGCTGAAAGACAGGGTTCAAATAGAAAGGTAGGAACTATTAAAGTATGATTTTTTCCTCAAACCGTCTATCTGACGGATTTTCTGTTTTTCGAGTCTATCAAGTCATTCAAGAGATATCATGTTGAAATAAATACAAAATCAGGTTCACAGCCGCTTGAAAAATTTAATCACACAAATACATTCATTTATTTTTAGCGGTTTTTCTGTATTTCGTGCGATTTTGCCTCTCACTCACAAATTAAAAATATTTTATACACTGTGTGTTTATTTTACAAATTCTTAATGAACGTTATTTAATATATAAGCTCCGCTCTGACGGTCCCATTGACTAAGATTTCAAGATATATGTAGCGTACATTTTCAGGCCAAACTGAAGTGCTGCGACACAACACTTTTGGGTCTATTCGCCACATTGACTCAGCACAGCCCCGCCGCTAATTTATAACCACCTCCCTCTGCGACCATAACAATATATTAGGATAATTAAACGGCTCTTTACATTCCTTAACACATCGTTTTTTGTACAAGGCCAGGAGTCGAAAAGCACCGACCAATGCTGACTGGTTTTTGATGTTCCATTTTTTGTTTTTGTCGAAACCACAACAAATAGTTTAAGGGCAGTTTTTATACATGCCTGTTCACATTTTCACATTCAAGCGGAGTCATCCATCGTTACGTACGTACCTAAGCACGTATATATCCTCATGTATAGAAAAATTATTAAAGTTTGTTAAAATATTAAAGTAAATTACTTAATTGCATATTTTATTTAAGAAATTAAAAAAGATACATGAAACGAAGTAACGCTTACATCAATCAAGCATTATTTTGTATATATTTTGTACATGTCACAAAAGTTTTTTCAGCTTACAATAGACTTTTTTTAGATACGAATACAAACTAAGTCCAAGCTGACAAACTGCTATAAATATGCAACGAAACAGCTGAAGTTATTGTCAGCTGAAAATAGTCAAAATTCGGTTAAAATTATTTGAGGACATAACTTTTACTACAAAGATCACATTAAAATCATTGACAATAAATCAATGATAGTTTTTTGCACTACTTCCTGAGTAATCGTTATTTTTTTTTCAGATGTCAAACAGTCACACAGAAACAAATTGCAAGTTTCTTAGTTTATTTTTCTCATTGAGCAACAACGCACCCGTGATATGCTAACGAAAATAGTCTACAAGGCTTTTAAGGAGACCAGGCGCCTTTCACTCGGTAAAAAAAGCTTTTGAAATAAGACACCAATACGTTGTTTGCTGGAGTTATGGGCATCTGTTAATAAAAGTTACACTTCATTCACTCAAACTGTCTCTGTAATTTGTTTTCTACCTACGTTTAAGATGTACTTCAACTTACAGATGTAAAAAGTGAAATAGACAATCAATTAAATGACGTACAAACGGTAAATACGCTCATACACGCTTTTGTAAGCCAAAGTTTTTGCAGTAAGTCGAATCTCCAAAAGCACCATTGATATATCGCTTGCTTCAATTGTCAGCCGCTCCTCCGGGGCCGATCTGTTAAGGTAATGTTTTTCATTATGATACCGAATGTTCTCCATTGTCAATACCCACGGGAATCATGAGAATGTATTATTTATATTATCACGATCGCTAACGCGGGGGTCAATGGCGGAGTCAATGAGAGCATGCCCACTAGTTTCGACTTGCAAGTCATGCGTATGAGCGATGGAATCCACGTTTCCGACATGGATCCACTACGATCCTTTATTTTTTAGATAACAGGATAGTCCCGCGGACGGCTCGAACTCGAATGAAATTCACCGCTTTTCCGCGTTAACCACGGGGCATTTATGAAGCTCTATAATTATTTTTTTAAACATAAGGTAAGTTCCATCCGCCGCTCGTAATTATCCCCTCCGCTAAATCACGCGCGGAAGGCTATAAACATTAACTGGCGTATCGTGCTAATTTACTGCGTCAACCCTCGTCGAGCCGATAACTGCTGTTGATCGATTTGCATCCGTAATTACGTCACTTTTAGCGGAGCAGGTGATGAAAACGCGACAAGTACGTGATTGCGGGAGGCGACGACGCCCGCCTTTTCCGACGCAACCGGTTGCGAGCTTTTACTTTATGCTCCTCGTTTTAACTATCATGCGGTAGCGCCCCAGCACACATCGCAAATGTGCAAACAAACTAGATTATCCATTCATAACAAATAGATGAATTCAGGATTCAGCGCTGTTTGATAATGCTGTGAATAAAATCAAGACCATCTGTCTAACACTTAACTACGATAGTATAAAATGAGTTATTGATTTATCAGCGTATCAGAGCTTCATAATTCCAGCTGTCGCGTCGCGTTTGGTACGGGCCGTTGCGCGACTTGCGCACTAATCTCGGCCGGTACGGTCTGCCGCTGCGCCTCGTTTCTAAGCGACATCAGGCGCCTCTCTTGTCGAAACGTCTTCTCCCAACAATAATAAACTGTATTGGTTTCGATACTGACTTGTAATCGCCGCTTTTATTGTTTATCCCCCTCGCCTCAAAGAGAAGTGACCACATCATCGTGGGCGTAAAGTCAACAATCGCACGCTGATCACGCTATACGTCCTCTTTTGCTGACGGTCCCGAAGTGCCTCTCGATAATATTTTATAAGACAAATAACCCGATAAAGATGTTTTGACGTGAACCCGTGTTCATCGCTCACACTAAAATGCGTCCAGTGAGCGGGTATAATAAAATATTTATTTACAGTTTTGTGATTTTAGGTGGACGAGAAATAAAAGAGTTCAATTTAGTGTCAACTTTATTGGTGGCGAACGAAGCGTTAAGACGATCGGCCGAATTTATAATACGCTGACAGGACTTAAGGCGGCGGACTTTAACGTGGATCCATTAGCATTGTTTTAAAGGATTAAAGCGCCGTTTACGAGATGCGTTGTGGGCTTGTGGGGCGAGACATGTCGCTCGACACATATTTTTATGACACTCGCCTTTGTTTTTTAAATAGTCAGTGTGAAATGACTACTGAGGCTTAAGTGTTTGATAAGACTGGAGATTGTTATTTGTTGAACCTTTTTTTTAATAAATTCAAAGGTGGTTATGTTTCTTGCATCTTTATTTTTGAATACCGATCGATAACGTACGTTTGCGGACTAAAACTGAACTTAAAAGTTAACTGTATTTTATTTTTAAGTAACAAAAACAAATGCATAAATTTGTTGAGCATCGGTATATATTCGCAGTATTTTTATACGTCAGTAAATCGAAAGTCAATCTAAGCTTTTAAATTGACCTTCTATTTAAAGGAAGTTTTGTCACATAAAGAACCTGTAAGAGAACGCAATGTCAGATGACAGTTAATCTTATAATTAGAGCAACTCGACCACTACGTCCTGTCGACGCTGCCACGCTATCATATTACACAAAAGGTCTTGTATTGTTTTCGGCACCCAAATCAAAGCTGATACCTCCACTAACTTGACGAAATTACTCGATGACGACCGATGTTTTTGTAAAGCCAGTTAACCACTTGAGAAATGCTGTCAATGATCCCGATGAACCATCATCCAATTTTGGACCATATAGCTCCAAATAACAATACCGAAACAGTGAGGCTTAAAGGCAAAAAGGTCCAACAGGTTACCCCGGAATATTAGCTTACACATAGTACCACTTTGAACAAATTAATGTTTTATTGAGGAGACAAAGTGACATGGGACTCCAATTTGATATTGTGGTCGTTTCCACGCGACTACTTTTACGGAATTTTGCGGTAAGTATCTGCCACCAACCAAATTAATTCAATATTGCAGTTTAACAAGATAAGTAGGTATAATATTAAATATAAGTTTTCTCTTGTTATTTTGAATCAGGCAAATTAAAAATATAGGCAAATGATTTCATAGACAAATGATTTCAAATACTACGTAGGTATATAAAATCAAGTCACCATAAAAACTTACTCTTGCTTCACAACAAAATTTATAAGCAAGCTCTATTTCATATTATGTTACCTTCTTTATAATAATTTTGAAACCTAGTCTATCTATCTAGTTAGTTAGTTAGTCAGTGGGATGGCGCGAAGACCCAAATTGAGTCTTGGTCTCCGATAATAAGAGCCTCCACATTAGCCTGTTCTGCGCAATCTCCTGAAAGTCGTCCACCCCGAGTTCGCGCAGATCTCTCTCCACCTGGTCCTTCCAGCGGTACTTGGGGAGGTCGACCGGACGGCGACCATTGCACTCAACAGCCCCAAATACGCTCGCTTCACAGTACGATCATCACCCATTTTTTCAACATGGCCGAGCCAGCAAAGTCTGTGTGCTTAGATCTCGCCGATGATATAGATGATATAGGCTCAGCCAATAGATCTTCCAATTCTTTATTAGTTTTTCTCGTCCATATTCCTGCTTTTGTTTGTGTGGGCCCTAGGATTTTCTACAAGACGTTACATTCAGTCACAAGAAGTTTGGTTTCGTCTTTGACTGTGAGTTTCCAGGATTCACATCTGTACAACAGTATAGATAGGTCTTATTGCTGTTTCGTAAATGCGAAATTTAGTGCGTTTACTGAGGAACCTGGATGTGAGCACCTTATGAAGTGCAGCACTACAACGGAGTGTACTTTGTATTCTCGTGTCTATTTCCTCTTTCCTGGTGTTAGTGTCCGCTATAATACAGACCAGATATTTAAACTCACTCACGCCTTTATATGTGACATCACCTATATTTAAATTTCTCCTCGGCTTCCTGGTGTTTTTGTTTGTCTTGTCATGGTTAATCCTAAGGCTTGCTTTTCTTGCTTCCTTCTCCAGCACTTGAGCTGCTTGCACTACCTCTTCCTCTCTTTGTCCCAGTAACGCTATCAAGTCTATCTATCTAGAAAATCTTTTTCTTTTAATGCAGCACTTATTTAACTTGTCTTGTATATATGTACCTAGTATATTGCCTAATAAAATCCATTCCACCAATAGAATAACTTTTTTATATTACGAGTAACCAGATGGGCGTGTAGTGATGCGAAATAAAATGGTCGCTGCAGTCCATTCACACACAAACAACTTCCAAGCCTCAAATCCGTTTCTTATCCGCTTTATCATGCAAATTCATGCAATTGCTCTGCTATTCCTCAAATCCGCAAATTTTGCAGGTAGAACTTTCATGTTTCCACCGGGGAAGTATCACCGTTGCATCCACATCTGCCGTGAATCCAATTCAATTGTTTTTCGGATGGTGCAGGTGCAGTTGCCGGCCAGATAGGTATATGAGGCGACCGCGAAGGCCTTTGGAGTAGCAATGCAACTGTATATGCTTGCTTCGGGTTGTGTGTAGATGTCCATGGGCTGCAGCTACGTGACCTGCATGTTCGTCTGCTACTTCATTCAAATATAAAATCGATTGTCGCCTCATGTAAGTTATGTAGTATGAAGCGATGTAGGGTAAAGTACCAAAACCAATATTCAATAAATTCAGGTTCAGGATAGGCAGCAACCGAAGTCCCTGTAAGTGTGGGATTCAGAATAGAGCTACGGTATCCCCTGCCTGATCGTAAGAGGAGATCCCGACTGGAAATCCCGAAGTCCTCCCCAAGCGCAGAGGCAAGCCACCAAAGGGGTTTTATTGCGGTACTAATCCCACATAACCCGGTACCAAAAAAAGGCAGCAACCGAATTTTTCCACCGAAGTACAGAGAAAAACAATCACCTTACATCACAGCGCAGTGCTTGTAAATGTTTACTGGACGACCCACGGAACCTTAGACATGATGACGCTATTATGTATCTACTCAATATCGTCAAATCACTAAATGTGTATCCTACCTACATGGGTCACCATAATAGTACAAACTGTGGTAATAACTATTTAAAAAAAGAAAGAAACTTAAAAAGACAGAAATGCTATCGATATATTCATTTAACTGGTTCTATAGTCATAAATAAAATAAAAGCTATCGTATTATTATTAATAATATCTTCTATTAGTTCATGTTGCTAACAGAACACTATTTATTAGATACTTACCACAGGAAGGTACTGCGCATTTCTCAATAATAATTCGTATTCTAAAAAGTATTTAAATTTTATGCGTTGAAGGAGCCTATCTGTTATAGAATTTATCGGCAAATCTTTACTATCTAATGCGTATATTCAATAGTCCCATTGAAAACCTGTACTCACGTACTCTTTGTTTTGTTTTCAGTAAGAAGGTAATATCAAAATGAAAGATGAAAATTAACATACTTAAAGAATTTTAAACGAGTGTTTACTAGTTACTTTAATAACTATTGGATTGAACATTTATTAAGACCAAAATGCGAAAAAAGTGTCGATTTTAATGAGGATTCCACATTAATTGGTCAACAAGACAAACATGCAAAAATTTCCCGCTAAACCCTTAACGGTAGTCGAATTCAGCACAACGCATTCCTGCAAATACCTCGGTGTGATCAAAGGCGCCCGTCGAAAATTAATTATCAATTTGTCGTGGGTGCCAGGCAGGCGACATAAATCGATCGAGTATCTGCCTCCAGCCGCATTAGCCACGCTCAAACATGAGATAAGGATAACAAATGCTCAGTTTAAGGTTATCTCAACATCACGGACACGGGAGAGCTTTTTGCCACCGCGTCCCTCGGTCTGACCTTCGTGTATCGCTTCACTTTGTTTTGTACGTGGAGGCGTAGATATCACCTGGATTTCAGTTTAGTTTATCTTTATAGTTATTACAACAATAGCACACAAAAAACAGTTCTGTTAAATAAATTCGAGTTCAAATATACTTTTAAATTAAAGAATATTAAAAAAAACGACGATTAAGTATATAAAATTTTACGCTGGCAATACCCGCTAGATAAAACACCACATATATACATATGAACTATTGTTAAAGATCTTTTCCCATATAAGATGCAGAATGGTCGGCCAGAAGGCTGCGTTTTAAATGGCGTCTTTTTTCAGCTGCGGCTAGGCTATAATTATCAAGCCACAGGCGCATGCGAAATTGGGGTCTCACCTCGGCTCGCCGACCATAAATAAAATAAAATAAGCGGTGCGGTGGGAGGAACATTGCGCTAATGAATAAGCTGGATGACCCAGGACTGCCCCGGCGGGTGCGCACTCGACCTTCGCTACGAGATCGCATCAAACATTTTATGTAGATTCTATTGGTCGGAAACAGGTACCGTAGACTCACTCCTCAACAATGTAGTCGAGAAAAAATAACGCTGAGCAGAAATTTACATACCTACGGGCAAACGGCACACTTTTAATGCCTATAAAATATGTATAGGACATAAATTAACCGGACAAAATAAAGTCAAATCGAGCTTTTGAATCTACCTGCACAACAATTCAAACATAACCTGAGCGATCCGATTACACAATTGCGTCTATATAAATGTTGAATATTACTCAACACAAACTTTAAATTTGAATATGAATGGCTAGGCGCCATGTAGGCAGGTATCTACATAAAAACAGACCCAAAATAATAAGTAGTAGACAAATGTCCCCCTTAGCGAACACAATGAACGACCTCTAAACGATCAATTCACTTTTAAGATATGCTTTTTTAAAGTTCAGGGAATTTCAATCCTGTCGAAAGCAACATGCCATGATGAAATATATATTAAAGGTGGAATCTAACTGCAAGGGTGCATTTTAAAAATATGTTGAACTGTCTATTATTGAGCAAGATAATTACGTAGAAATTTTATTTAAGTTAAAATAAAATAAGGAGTTTTTTTGTACATGTTATTTTTTTAATATAATGTTCAGTAACATAATATAAATTTTTGGACTGGCCTTGAACAAAAAACTATTTATGTATTTACCTATCTTTACATAGCGTAAATAACACAAAAAACTTAAATGAAATTATTTAAAACAGATTAAAATAGGGTACGAAATAAGGGCATTAGAAAAATTATTTTCAATAAATGTTTAACCACTTATTTTAATTAGCTTTATTTGAAACGACAGCAATTTTTAGTTTAATCTTTAAAATTATATTGCTATATCTATCTATACATAGTTTAATAAATTTTTTTTGGTTTTATGTTCACTTGACTCCAAAATATCAATTTGTGAATGCGCACGCTTGTCATTTAGAATGACTCAAATCACCTCATATAATGTAGGTATCGATACAAGAAAAGGACGCTTTAGGCACGCAGGTAGACTGGGAGGCTGCTATTATTTAAATTAATTGGACGTAAAACAGCGACCGGCAAATGCGACAGCATGTTGTCTAAACTGTCGGATTTTTATTGTACATACGTAGTTAATATTATTTGTAGTCTAGGCCATATACATTATTAAACTAGAAAAAACTTTTCTAGATAGGAATGAACTGTTTTTATTATTAACTAGCGATACTTAGTTAATAATAAAAACAGACGCATGTCAGTTTATCACACCAAGAGCATTCAAGAGCTCCTAAGCAAAATGAGTAAAAACGTTGCGATAACACTTTTTTTGACGAGGAAATTATTTATACAACAGTAACTGGATATCAAAAGTTTAAATGAGAGCAGGAAAATGTGGTGATATCGTTCGTATTAAGGTAACTGATCAAGTGCTAGTTAAATAATTAAGACATCTGATCCGTATTTATCTCAAGGAAAAACCTGGTCTGGAAAAATGTTTCCCGGAGGGGACCCCATTTATTTACACTTATCATTCGAGAGCATGGAGTTAAAGCGATATCGCTCATGAATGGACCAGCCCTGTGCTAGTGCTTGCAACGGATAGCAAGTAGATACTCGTAATTATGTGCTGCAGAGACAGCATTACAAATTATTCATGAACTTGATTCGGTAAAGGGTCCTAGATGATAAGGATAGTTGAATGGCTAGTCGAGGGTATAATCTGAAGGCTTAGCGCAGTTGCAGGAGAAACCGCCGGTCCCGCTTGATCGCTATCGTCTTCGCCGTGTCGACTTCACAATGCCATCTTTTGTGCTCCGACACTATAATTTATTGCCACCAAACGCTGTGTCGTAAGAATGAGATCCGATTTTAAAGAGCTTGATGCGACCCCGTCTTTTTCTTGAATTTTCGCATATGGATAAACAATGAGATGACGTATATTTGGCCGATGTAATTGATGATTATTGTGTTCAGGTGAAGATAGCCATGTAGAGCCTACGCCGAATCATTTGTGTGACTGCTATAACCTTATTTATTTAGTTCCGAAATACGTCTTACCAATCTCAACATTTCCCGAGTAAAAGAGGGCGGCACTACAAAAGGCGGTAGTAGTATGTAACAATTATCTTACTAATTGTCCTTCAGGAGTCTGGTTTTCCGCGAAGTGATTGTCGTCTGACCTTCGCAATGTCATTAACCGGAGCGGCTCGGGTTCATCTGTAGGTTAGTCGCTCATCTAACATTTGTGAAGCTAGTTTATCGATTATTCTTACATCGAATCGATGCGGTTACAAGTAGGTAAGATCGCACCGCGCGCGTCTATTAACTGCATGACTACAGCACTGTACGTAACTTATCATTAATAAATGCTGAATTTATTAATGAGTATTTGATAGATATATTGAGTTTATAGGATAATGTACCAGAATTTTTGCGTCTATCTTCCACATATATGCCCGATATCAAGCAAAGATCAACTACTCCGGAGCCTGATTGTTATCTATAGTTGGCTACCATGCACTTTTGTCACATTGCAGTAGACGCTGCGGCAGAAACGGTAGCAAGATGCAACGGTGGTACCTCCCCGAGTATCATGCAAGTTTCTAAATCAACCTAAAAAGGTCATATGAATACTAGAATTAAGTCTAGTATAAGAACATGATATTTACTTTGTATTCAAACAAAACATTAATCCGTATGACCTTTGGTGACCTATGATGTGCGAAAACTAACACTAAAATAACATTGAACTATCTTCATGTTTATACTGCTGGTACCCAGATGTATTAATTAGTGAATTACGTAATTACGTACATGCTACGTAACGTAATGTTGACCTTTGAGGTCCCTTTTTTAACAAAATCTACACAATGGTTTACCCCTTTACTAATAAAGCTTGTAATTATTATTCACGGCTTTGTCTTACTCTGACGCGTACAAAACGACGTATGCCAAAGTAAAACAAATCAGTGTATAACTAAGTATATAAAGCGTATACTAAATTTATTAGTAAGGGGGATACAGTGGCTACATACTCAATGTATGAGCATCCAGACCAACCGGTACTATGTGGGTACTGCCGATTTATGGATAAAATAACCCTAAGCTATTATTTGAAAACATTCTTCAATATTTTCTGTAAGTGTATGCAGATTATAGTAAATGTAGGTCTGGACTGCTAACACAATAGCTGCGTGTATATTTCGCCATCAACAATCCTTTTTTAACTTCCACTTCTTATATTTAAACACAGCATGAAATAATTTAAAAAAATACCAAGCATTTATGGTAAATCTCGAATCATCTCGATGCTTTATTTTTAAATAGATGCGAAATTTAAATTTTAAATAGATGCGAAAGCCCAAATAGTAATACATATACACATATTAAACTTATTTTATCAGTCAGAGCTATGCACAGGCTTCAAACGTCGACTCCTGGCATGATTCGAGAGTCCAGAATCTTGACCATTAGGATAGCCACTACAGGCCTGTACTATGTCCTTACGCAAGTTATTAAGAAAGACAAAAATTTCATTTTGCATCAAAAACTGTTAAGGTCAGGCGCGGTCCCAGGGGACATGACCTCCCCCAAAATCCATCAGTCATGCGTAGATGGAAGGCGAATCAAGCCAATTTGGGACACCTCTTCCCTCAAATTTCCTGTGACGCGCCCCCCCAAATTTCATGGCGACCCCCTCCCCCCCAAAATTGAAGGCTGCGACCGCGCCTGGTTAAGGTATGACAATGATATTTTCTACGTAGATCCGTATACTTAATTTGATCTATAGAAAATCATAGAAATCGGGTAAAACATAAAGTTGGAACTATGCAAAGGCACGATATTTGCAGATAGCCGAGAGAATCCAGGCCAACGCATCATATTTTAATGTGTATGACCGGTGCGTCTGGGTTCTTGTATTAAAACAATGACCAATAACTTTGCATTATGCCTCATTGAAGGGGGAACTATCACTTACTCGTGCCGGTTACAATTCTACACAAATACAGGTTTCGGTTTTAATATGTAATTAAAGTTAATCACAAGACTTCGCGAGGTTTAAAACTTATTGCAAAAGCTCCTACTGTTACTATGAGTATTGATTCTTGTATGCTAAGAAATATATTCGCAAAGTGATTTCCACGTCTGTAATTCAAGATAGATAGAGACGCATATAACGTCAATCAATCAATAAAAATCTAGAGATTAAATAGAATTTACCCAAATGAACGAATCTGTCAACCCTCTAAGAGTAATTATTAACATTTTATCCTATAAATCTTAATTTAAAAAATCTAAGCTACGAATTTTTGCCAGTTATAATAGTACCGTTGACGAACCGGTGGCGCAATGGTTACCATGCCGGACTGCCAATCGGAGGGTCCCGGGTTCGATTCTCGACGAAACAGAAATTTGAATGAAGAGTTTAAATTTCTGTTCTCGGTCTGGGTGTTTATGTTTCTATCTTTGTATGTATCCATGGTACCCACGACACAGGGTATATCTACCATACTGTGGGGCTATGAGTGTGAAAAGTTATAAAAGGTATCAGAAAGTTAAATAAATGTAAAGATTGTAATAGAAAAGTAAAATAAATATTATTAAGTGTATATACTTTGCAGTCAGAAACGTGACTAAGATACACAAAATTCCTATACATTGGGTACAAGCAAATCGATAATATCTTTGTCAAGACGGAAGTCTCCGAGGCAGTTTAAATAACAATACAACCAAGAAAAGGAATTGTGCCTTATCAAAAGCACGAAGTCGATCACTTTTAGTCAAAATAACGGCGAGAATACACTGGGCGCCTCTGAATAACAATTAAACCCATTAGTTTATTAATCACCACCCGAGTGGAGCATTGTTCTCTTTAGAACAATCGCAGCTAGACCAAATAACGCCACTGCCGGCGGCTCCGCTTACTTAAATAATAAAACATAATGTTAAGAAAAAAAACTGAACCAGTACAAGTCGTCATCATACACAGAGAGTTTCGTAGCAACATGAAATTTTTGAGACTTATACATAACGGAAATAAAAAAAAAATTGAATGGAGTAGCAGACGAGCATGCAGGCCACGTGGTGTTAAGTGGTCGCTGCAGCCCATGGACATCTACATACAACCTCAAGCAAGCATAGGTAAGTCTTGTCTGAGGTCGTATGCAGTTGCGCTGCTACTCCGGAGTCTGGTGGTCGCCTCATGTAAGTGTGGCCGGCGTGTAAATACAACATCAAATCACGTCCTCTTTTTCGCAATTTCTGCAAATTTCATGGTTCTAAGTCCACGCGATACCTATAGGTCATACCTAATAGGTTTGTTTTCTTCGTGAGACCATCTTGAGATTTATTTTAGTTTAGAAGTTTGAATTTTTCACAACTTCAATCTACAATGCACATCTTACTGGCTGGCTGCAACCTTTTTTGCGTCCCACTGCTGGGCACGGGTCTCTCCCCCCTATTAGGGAGGCCTGGAGCTTACTCCACCACGCTGCTCCAATGCGGGTTGGTGGAGATGCGAGTTAGTGGCCAACCCGCTGTCGGATGTTTTCGAATCGCCCATAAGGCCTCCGCCAAGGTTTAACGACTGTTATCTATCGACAACAACCGGGACCGACGGCTTAACGTGCCCTCCAAAGCACGGAACTGCGCATGAAATTTTTTGGCACTAGTGGTCACCCATCTCACACCCGACCGCGCCCGTTTGACTTAGCTGCATAGACCGCTTGCGTTCTACGCGAGCCGCCGAGTCATGCGCGCTTCACAGATCTTACTATCTAATATTAATCACAACTCCGGATTCCAGAGAATATGGGACTTGACAGACAGTCATACAAGAAACAAAGTAATTCTCTGATCTGTTTTTTTCGTTTGCATTCAATATTAAATTTCAAACAGGTTTCGCTTTCGTAGCGACAAGTTTCTTTACGTAAAATCGGTAATGTCCAATTTTGATCACACACCCATAATTTGGATACATTGGCTAATAAAATTCATCTTGATTCGATCCATAATGATATCAAAGTGTGTCATCGCAACATAATGTAAATAATATTCACAATATAACGGCAATACTACGATAGTAATAAAATAAGACGTGTGAATTCTATATACATAATGAATATGTAATATGCGATTCCCTGACCTACAGTACGATTTCCTATAAAACACTGTAGCTATTATAAGTATGTAGAATGTAAGCTGCACCGTAAGAAAATTAATATTGTACAAATAGGTGACACGAAAGAGCGAGCCTCGTGAGAAATTTTATACGCGGTTGGTCTACGAGCGGACGTAACCGCAGTCCGATACGTAATCCAGCCATATTACGGTTACAGTACAAGTACTGAATACCGAAAATTTTCCACTGGGACCGTCTCCAATAGAATCATTGCGAAACGGGCAAGAATTGGCTTGTTTGAAAACAAAAATGATTCGGTAAGCAATCGTAGATCGTGCTTGTTGTTTACGTTTGTCCAAGCTACGAAATTGCATCGAGCATTAATTTTACATCAACCAAGCATGTTAAACGATAACTCGCTTCGCTGCTTGCCCGCCACCTCATATAAACAACACTCTCGTAAACTAACCAATTACATGCCTATGAACGCCTTTACAAACAAATATAAATTTTATTTTTAATTAAAATCATCTAAACCACTGCAAAAGGCCAGAAGCGTAATATTCCTTTCAGTAAACCCAGTTACCTAATTAATTTAATTTTCTTTGAACACTTCATCTTTAAATACGACTCATATAAAAATGTAAACATAGACGTTAGCATATTAAATGCCGAATTTAATAAGAGTGGTTTTCAAAACCAACTTTATTTTGACATTGCTACTAAACTGGTAGAGCTGAATATTTTACACTCGTTAAATTATCAGTACATAAGAGCTAAATTCGTTTATATTTCCAACAAGTCTAATAAGCCTGGTCCAGAGCAAAGTGTCATAGACTCATAACTCAATCCTCCGCGTTTACGTTTTACGTAGTGGCGAGATTACTCTAGACCATATCAGTCGTACACGACTACGTGACCGTAAATTAATCCGTATACCCGGAAATCTCACCACTGAAAACATTATTTTTTCTCAATTCGTTTGCCGATTAATCTAAGAAGTTGTCATAGATGCCACTCGCTAGTGCTATTTAATGAAAAAGTATATTTTTTAGGACTTAGGGCGATTACATTGGCCAATATGTACTGTATTTCACATATGTACTATGTAAAATATATGATAACAACAATACCAACATATATATAACCAGCAATGTATGCTAAATCGGACCCTGCATGTTGGCCAATGTAATCGGCCCTTTACTTATTGCTGTTTGAGACTATCGCGGTTGTTCACTACATTTAAAACTTTTAGAGGATATATTAGGCTTACATAGTACTATTTTCCTTAGAACTGCTTAGCCCTTAATAATGGTATTATTATTCGAGAGGAAAGTAAAAGATTTTATTTTAGTAAAGTTTTATAGTATTATTATCTATTATAATATGTTATTTTACGTACGAATAAACATACCTACCAAACTATCACTTGAATTTTCTAGCTACCTACATACGTATAGCTACGTACTGAAAATCAATTACAATATTACACTGTGTATTTTATTACACACATGCTTCCGAGCTAATACAAATAGTAAGGTAATACCTAAGCTTGTCGCAGTTACCTAATCTGATAATCGAATTATAAGGAGCAGATTGCTCGCGTTAGTTGAGAAACGCCATAATGGCAGTGTCATCAATCTAAGAAGATAAGTGGCCGAGAGTTGCTCAACATTCGCTTAAGGCTTAAAAACGGAAGTAACCATTTTTATTTTAAAATACATAAAAAAAAATTAGTACGTCAAAATATTGTTTTAACTTGATTTAGAAGTAGAATAAACTGGCCTGAATAAATCATCTCATAAGAGTTCCGTGCAAGCCTGTGTGAAGGTTGTTTTCAGTTTGTTTTCAGTCGTCACTATAAATATTCATTTTTTACGACTTTTAAAAATTTACAGGCTTCAATCTCCGTTTCTCTTACAAGTCACTGTTTTTAACGAATTTCATGAATGTAGGTTAACGAGAATTTTTAATAAGTTATGTTTTGTCAAGTGAGTAATAGTAAAAGCCTATAAAAACTGAAATGAACATATTTTTTTGATTCGTCGTTCAGAAGTTTGAATTGTTTCATAGTTTTGATTTTAGGCAGAAACCATTTTAAAATTAAAATGCTTCGATTTAAACGTACGTTTATCAGCGATTTATATCTACATATGACCACCAGCCTCTAGAGTAGCAGTGGCAAATGCAACGCGTAGTTGAAGGCAGTTGCAGTTTAGGCTCAGACTTGCTTAAGTTTGTGTATATTTCTATGACCACTATTCCGTTTAAAAACCTCAGCCTTTGTAAAAAATTCAGCGCCATTACTCCCAGTTACGAGTAAATACGCCATTTTCACCAACGTGTAGTCTCGTTTTGGTAATTTGAATTCCACCGTATTCAGTTAGAAAAATAAGCAATTATAGTCATGGTTTCGATCGAGTAAACGAATGTAGATGCTTATGTCGGTGGCGATGTTTATGAGTGGTCAGCATTCGCAGTGTTTGCAGAGACGCCGGAATCTGGATCCGTGTTGTGTTTAAATGATTGTAAGTTTGTACGCGTCACGATCAAACGGGTAGATTGTTTTGAGTGACTCAACTTCGAGGGAAACGTTTTAACAGACGTTTTTGTATTTCTACTATACTGTAGATAAAATAGATACGAAGATTTTTCTGTCTACCTCTGTCAGGCCCGGATTTAGAAAAGCAGTTTAGTTTAGCAGCAGTTCAGGGAGGCGTCAAAAGAAATGTTTCACAAATCCTAAAAAAAATGCAAAGCAGGATTTTTATGCTCTCTTTACATGTAACGTTTTATATTTAAGTACTATTTTTCGAAAAATTGTTTTACTTGCCTCTGAAGTCAGGATAGTTTTAGAGACCTATCTACAAGTAGGTACATATATGTATATTGCGTAGACAGTGCGTAGACAATGTCACAACTGCTCCGTTTCAACCTTACAAAAATCGTACACAGGACGGATTGCTGCCAGTCCTAGACGATGTCAAAAATTGCTTACACTGCATAATAGATTTTTTGTGATACAGTACAGGCTTTATAGTGACCAAACAACTATCAGTTCCGAACCTTAGGCATGCAGCTTCGTTTTCGTTTGCAGGCATGCTACATAAATTCATTTTTTTTCAATACCTTTCGTCAATGGGACAGGCAGGCAGAATTTTTTGACACACGAATGAGTACCTATTTTCCTGGTCGAACCAAGTAAATAAAAGAACGAAAATGGTGCCTCATCATACCTATTCATATTCACCTCATCATAACAACCCTGAGTTCGTTTTCAGCGATAGAAATATGGCCGCGGCTGGCATGCTTCCTAAAAAATTAGTCTGTCCAAACTCTTTCCTGTTTATTACATCCTAAAATATCTTAATGGCTATATATACAACTTTAATAGAGTAGAATTTAACGAATGTGCGGGTACCCACTTGAATTATATTCCTTGCGAGCTAACCAAAACACATTATTCACCTTGCGAATATAAAATCTGAGATAGCGGTGTAAACGAACCATATGGGTGAATACAAATTAATGGTCGTAATAAAGTAAACAATTGAATCATGGACGGCGCCCACACCAGGCTTTTCTATAGGAATGGGGTAGTCGTGTCAATGGACTGGAAGACCAGATATTGAGCAAAACAATATTAAATAAATTCAAATGTTCGATGTTCTAAAGACCCAATATTCAAAATAGGTAGGCACTAGCACATAGTCATGTTTTTTTTTAATGAAACAGATTTAAAAGTGGAACGGATAAATAGAAGCAATTTTGATATCTTGGAAGACAAATCCATAAAATGCAAAAATTCTCAATAGGTATACAAAAAAGGTTCTAGGCTTTAAACAACGCGCAGCCTAAACAAATGATTACCTTTTGCAAAAAGGTTCATTATAGGCACAATGTAAACGAGCAAGTTTTCTCTAAACCTATCAAAATTTAAAATAGAGGATAAAAAATAAAAGTAATATAAAAAACCGATTCTACCACGATAAAGCCGCGGATACAGTCTAGTTGCAGAATAAAAAGCTAACGACATTAAATCTTCAAGGTGTCATCGTAAGAAATGACACCGAGCATTTGTACGCCATCAGTAACCCTCCGTTAACAAATGATGTCCGTAAATCTGATTACAAATCTCATCCCAAAACAAAATATGATTCATAAGCAGTCATAGTGCACAGAATCGACGGTTAATAACAAAACCGAGCCAAACATTCGCACGTTCCCGCGAATTGACTCCGACCAACATACACAAGAATGCACTTTGCCGCACGACGAAGTCTCAATCGGTAATTTTTTATATGTTTACCAACGGCCTCAGAGATATACACGACACTGGACATACGGAGATTAATTTCCGAGGTGGCAGATTGTCATTTTAATTTATGATCGACCATTGTCTTCCAAGTGACGTCACACGCCACGTTTGCGGTGGCATCTGATTCAATTAAAATTGTCGCATACGGATTTTATATACCGCCGGTTTTACTGCCTTTGGTTAAATCTAGACGACATAACTGAACGTCATGTAATAAAGTTTAAATTGCATTTTTTATTGTATCTACCAGTATACAGCAACTTACGGCTAACTGTTCCTTGCCTTTATAGTAAGCGGACAATATTGAAAATATTCCGCATAACATTTATAGTCGTATCAATGATAAGTAGGCACAACACAAAATGCCCACTCAATATATTCGCAACCCACCCAGTAGCCGATATCGCGTTCATCTGAATTTGCTTATGTAAAAGCTTTAAAAAAAATTGTGAACCATATTGTAACACAAAATTATCGATGTAATGTAAATTGGGATATTGCAAGTCCGAGTTATAACATTTTTCAGCGATGGTCAAGCGGGAAAGGCCGCGGTCTACGACACCGAGATGTCGAGTTCAAACCCGGGGCGCACCTCTGACAAAGTAAGTTGTGTGTATTCACTTACTGCTCTGCGGTGAGGGAAAATATTGTGGTAGTTAATTAATTACTATGTTTTCACCGCGCATTCTTAAGAGTATCTTATAATTTTTCGAAGGTATGATGTCCACAATCCGCACTTGGTCAACGTGGTGGACTATGGCCTAAATCCCTCTCGTGTCTGAGAGGAGATCTGTGTGCGGTGCGTAGTAGTACGGACACAGGTCATAAAAATATTGAACAAAAAAATCTCATTCCTTTCATATGTTCATTACAAACTACAGACTATTATTATTATTATTAGTATTATTTATGCCCGAGATGGCGAAATCAAGCGGCAACGGTGACCGCTGCGGACTTCTTGAATTTCAAGCAACCGCAGCCTGTGCTGCCTTCAGTCAGTCATCGACCTGTGTTCTGGATATCGCGAATTCCCTGCTAATTTATTAAAAAAACTAAAATCACCGTACACCTTGATATAGGTATAAGTACCACCGGTAGTATTAAGGTAGTAACAAACCGGACATAAGTCGTCAACTTTATAAAAATATTGTATCACATTTTTAATACTATCCTATATTTAAGAGCAATCAATTGAAGTAAGAAATATCAAAATCGGATCACGTAGTCAAATTCTGGGGTACCAAAAAGAAACTTTGATTCATAAGTGTCATAGGTAATAGGATTGTAGAAACATCCACCTTGCAGTCGGTTAATAAACAAGTTTCATGATGTCAAATCACTTTCATGTAAGCTAGTGCAATTTTTACAAAAACTTCCATAGAATACTTCCTTGTAGCACTGCTGCATTAAAATATGATGTTTGTCGGGCACACATGCGTTGTTCTATTTATGTTTGGTGCGGTACCTTGAATAGTCATATTTAAGCGTTAAGTATGCGTGTCTTGTAAAGGGTTGTCAATGTAACAAAGGTCCGTCCGCCAGAACAGCGCTGGGTGGAGCTAATAAACTATTTGAGTAGAGGCCCCGTGTTGACACTGGTGTTTCACACCTGAACAATGCTTCTCGTTTGCATTAATGTAAATTAGGTTAGGCTGCCCGCCGCCGCGCCTACGTTCAATTAGACGTGCCCAAAGTAGCGCGTGTATACTTATGTAAAGGCAACTAATAACATGTACATATGAACTTCCACGGGTAATGATCGGAGGAAGCGCTGATGCAACCGCATACCTACGAAAATCGATGACCGTTGAATTTTTGTTTTGGGACAAGTACCTTCAAAGATTGGCAAGCTGAAACACTGGTACTCTTATTGTTTTTGTAGTTGTAGGAGCAAACATTGAAAAGCACAGCAACATCGGCAGACGATATGAATTTCATGTTAGAACTGATTTCAGGCGCGAAGCAATTAGGTATAATTGATAGAGATTTGCCGTAGACTGATACAGTCGTACTTACTGAGGTGGCTTTCTGCGCAGCGCACATTAACATCAAAGAACAATACAATAACTCTATAAGATCTCAGATAAGATTTGAACCTTGGTCGAGGTTGGGTATAGATCATCGTATACATTGAACAATATGTGGCCGGCAAGCACGTGTGCTACTTCATTTAAAAAATCATTTCTGAGCTAGAAGGAATTCAATGGATTGTAAACAATAACTGTCAGTAGGAAGTAATAATGATACGCGACGAATGGTGCTCTGAAATAGCTCAGGTCAGTGTAGATAGGCGCGGTGTCAAAGACTGCGCACATGTTCATCGTCCGTCAGCGCCTGAGCCGATCGCATAAACACCACCCGCGCACTACGCCGCGTACGAACCAAACAATTTGCGTTTTTACGGGAATCCGCACCCGTTCACCGCGCTTCCAATGTGTTTCTCGTTATATGGAGTTTCGCTTCGACGAATCGCTTATCGGCAGACAAAACAATCACAGTTTCTACCAAAAAGAACCTCAAACCAATACCAATGCCTACTAAGATAGGTAGGATCGAACTGATTAAACTTCTGATAGCCGATCAAACGATGGCTAACAGGAATAGAAAGGACAGCAATCGGACGTGCTATTAACATTTCCGAACGTCACAAATCACACCACCAAAATGCGAGATCTATAAACAAAAAAGATCTATGTTGGGAATGATTTTTTTTATTGTGAAGCGGCGGAGTCGCACGCGCGGCTCGATTGTGGCTGTGTGGTCCTCGCTAGCCACTTTGTAAATAGCGCGGTTTACCTTTTTCAACTTTTGTGTTTTGTTACCTTTTGTGCTCTTGTACGACCAATATTACCATAGCTATTTAGGCTCGTCGGATAAATAAATACGTCATTTATCATGATAACTGATGCGCATGGACGTCGCCGTGTCTCTACGTTCAAATGGGGTGAAGATTTGATCTTTAGCCTCCACGATTTGTAGCGATTTATCTTTGCATTGTTTCCTTATGGGCGAGGATAATAAATTGAATAAATACAACGCTTTAAGGTGCAATGGAATTATGTATCAAATAAAATTATATCTGAAAGTTGTTCAATGCAAAGATTTATAATATTTTTTTCTTATTTTATATTGATCAAGCATTTATTTCTGCGTAAGCAGATTCTTTTCTATAATAATAATAAGGCAATAAGGGAAAAGACGTAATAAGTATAAGTATAAATAATAGGATTAAAGTAAGCAGTTGCAATTTTGCAAATATTCTACACAAAAATTGCATTGCATTCTACAAAAAATTGTCGCGTAATGAAGCAGTTATGATTTACGACCGCAAAGTTAATGTACGTAAGTTCAGCTGCTCATATTTTCACAAAACCTTTTTTTCGTCGCCGGACGGAACATCAAATTGTAGCACAATAAATTCACTCCAACCGCAAGCCCTTTCACAATATTTGTATCGGGCATGACAAAAAGGGCCGAAAGGGCGGCCCTTCGGTGAATGAAGGGAAGGTAAATAAATATAAATAAAGGTGAGGGCGACAAGGCAGGGTGAGCGGCGGGCGTCCCGCGGCGCTTGCGCCCGCGCAGCTCATCTGCTCACCATGCTTATCTCATTTTCAGCAATTTGCGAATTGTATAACATATTGGAATTGTATAACATATTGGAATTGTATAACATATTTCCCTACCTATCTTAGGCAGTTCGTAATAAAAAAAAGTATTTGTGAACACAAAGACAACAGGTTATAAATGGAATAATTTAATGTGATTGATGTAACCTTTGGATACCGTCGCATAAATGTGCGCTTTCTTTATTGGTGTTGTTTAAGATTCAATTTAAATTTTACCAATCTGAATTGGTGAAGCGAGAGGAGCAAGTTCCAGGCCTCCCCATTTATAAAGAGAGACGCGTGGTCCAGTGGCAAAAAGGACAGCAAACTTTGAACATAATATTCAAAGCGCATGCTTTATTTTAATTTGTACTTGTTACAAGCTGCCCTGCTGCAAAATATTTTCTACTAGAAAATTCGGAAAAGAAATCTAAATTATGAGGGCCTTTTTTTGTTGTGGGTGTTTTCGATCTTGATTTTATACCTACATAAATTCTCATGAAAAACACAACACAGGGAATCTTAGCAGTTACGTTAATAATACGAGCGTATTATTGTGGTAGAGCGAAAGGTTATTTATTTATTTAAATTAACTTTTATATATGAAAAGAATTAAAATTATGTTTGCAATTCAAGCAAGCGAGACGAACCTATTTTTCTATATAAACATTGTAGATGTGATTGCAGGATCATTGATAAATAGCCTCTGTGAAAAAGCCTTTAGTATAAGATTGCTTTTTTATTTGATCTGAGCCTTAAGTTAAAGACACATTTCTATAATTAAACTGTTTTAGACAGTAAGTATATAGCTATTTCAGTAGCT
The DNA here is from genome assembly GCA_911387765.1 of Pyrgus malvae. Lineage (NCBI taxonomy): Eukaryota > Metazoa > Arthropoda > Insecta > Lepidoptera > Hesperiidae > Pyrgus > Pyrgus malvae. The sequence goes on along the minus strand of OU426950.1, from coordinate 24,751,432 downwards.
GTTCAAGTCTGCCTATTGCATCGTTACTAGTCAAAAAGCTCCACTAAGAGGCAACAGTGCCTAATGTAGAAACACTTGTTCGTCCTGTTGTAATTTTCGACACAGTAAAAATCCAATTACAAGCTCTTTGTTCTCGAGAGCGAGCGGTCACAGATCATTAAACTGGACCAATGAGAATCGTAAAAAGCATGTATTGGCCATGCACTTTAACCGACTTCAAAAAAGAGGAGGCTCTTGATTCGACTGTACGTTTTGTACTTAACATTGTTAAGCCAATAATCTGCCAATTATGAATTGATTTTCAATGGTCGATCATAGATTAGTGCTAGTTGGAACCCACAATAAGAAACGGTAATTTTGAAAAACTAAAAAACCCAATTGCATTTCTGTGTAATTTGAAAATGTTTTTAAATTTGCAAGAAAAGTGTAAAATTCAATCAAATTTAAATTTAAACATGAATAATATTTTTGTAACCTTTATTTAGATAAGGTTTACTCGCACTCGTACATACAATTTTATAACGAATATAATTTACATTTACATTTAAGAAACTATGTAATTTCCAAAATCTTAACTTATTAAGTAGTTACAAGTAACAAGTAACGAACCTACTCTAAATAAAGTATACGAAAATTTCCGCGTAGAAAAGTACCTATATAAGAGAATCTAATCTATTAAGTACATTTTTGTTTTTAAGGCGGTTTTAATTTTTACAGGTTTTCGATGTGGTCTGCGAGCAGCATCGAGTACAGCCAATTACGGGTGTGTGCCGTTCCGAGGTGCACATTTATTGGGTGTAAGATTTAAGTGCCGATCGACACGTCGATCCAGCCTCATTTTTATAGCCACTTATGTCTCTTGGGTACCCTTTACCTTTGAGTCTTACTGGATTTTGCTATTATTGCACCATTATAATGGTAATTTTATACAATAAGTAATGTGTCTTTTGGCGTAGTAAAAATCGGAATTCATCCCTTAATATTGGAGTACGTCGCTTGGAACAATGCGCGGATCAGCGTGGTGGAGTAAGCTCCAGGCCTCCACATTAATGGGTAGACACGAACCCAATAGTGGAATGCAAAAAGCGTTGCAGCCCATCCATATAACTTGAAACTTAACTTACGGTCTCACGTGATACATTTACACCTAAATCAGGCGCGAAAAATCCTGGTCTAATCTCGGCCTTGGGATGTATTTTGAGGCCATTACAGTAATTTTCTGTTTACACAACCCGAACGGAGGTTTAAGTGTTTTTAACTGATCGAAGCTAATAGTGACGTCTGTGTTCTCTTCGCGTAAGATTGGGAATAATTGAAAAAATAATAATAAATAATGATTGGGAACTGAGTGCTATTCACTAAAGAAAAAAGGCGTTGTGACTGTCGCAGCGTAGTTTTTGATTAGAAGTTCTACTACAAGGTTGAAGTCCCAAGCCCTATAGCGAAAACGATAACTAAACGTCAAGCGAAGATCAAGAACGATGAAGATGATGCCTTTCGAGTTGTTTGCAACAATGCATTACACTTTTATCTGTGTTTGATTTATTGCATTTCACATGAGAAAACTTAGCAAATTGATCGCCTTCACGCAATGATTATTCAAGGTCCTTTTTCTTATTGAATTTCTCCTTGTCTAGTGCCATACTTGCAAACATGAAAATATCTGCTACGTTAATCTTATATCTGAGTATACTACCTATTTTCACAAGAGGATATACATCAAGCTTTGAAAGAGATCATATGCGTTTCAAAGGCCCATATTGTCTTGCGAAACCGAGGAAGTAAACGCGTGTACACTAACAGTCATAAATTACTAATAGCCATCAATGCTAACACAGCAAATTGAGAACACTTTGAATCAAATAAACAGTGCAATTTCGACAGTATTATCTTACACCTGCGTTATGGAAGCTCTGTAAACATACCGCAGCTCAATAAACAAATATTTGATTACTTACTGGCTAAATTGAGCAGTAGATAGGTACGTTTCTTAATATGATCCTCACATAAAAATATTTAAACCCTTCAGTCAAACTTTATATATGTTGTTCCTAACTATAAGGTATTGAAATCTCGATAGTTATCTACCTACGAATAATTTGTTATTATGCCCTCTTTAGCTCTAGCATCTCTATAAAATCCCTACGATTTACGACCGACTAGAACATATCCGTGGTAGTTTGTAAGCGATTCTGAGATAGATGCATTAAATTATCAGGTTTATTTTATATTGCTATAATATTTTGTTTTAATGCTTGTCTTACATCTAATGAATATTGATATTCATTCGATAGATAACATTAGATTTCAAGAGTATGTATAGCCGTATAAAGTATTAAATCAAAAATAACGACAAAATTTCTTACAAAGATTCCCATTAAAAAGTGTCCTGATGTTCTTCGCGGCCCGTGCCTCATAGCATTGACTGAGGTTTGACAGATAAGAATGAGATAAGCACCAACAGCTGTGCCGAGGTAAATATTTGCGCGAATAATTAAAACAAACCTGTGTCTCAGGAACTTAGCTCTCGCAAACAATAGGACCCCTTTTTGCGATGAAGTCGCTTACAAAATGTAAAATATTTTGCCTCGGCAAACAACTTATTTTGCCCAGTTATGCCGGCTAAAGATAAACACTAACTAAAATGGCTTCTAAGATGGACTATGTCGAAAGACGCGAACCTAGGTCGGCGCGACAATTAGCATCATAGTGAAGATTGCGCTAATCACTCTACAATAATACAATTGCGATCTAAACATGCACTTTGTACACATCGCTATAAACATTCAGTGTATTACCTACGTAGTTTCAGGGTACAATGCTTGTCAAAACAAAACAGTCTTCTTTTTATAGTAGTGGGTAGTGGGGTAATGAGACGAAAATGTTTATCTTATCGATGCTCTTATTAGATTTGCAAAAATTCAACCGTCTGGCTCGGAAGCTAAATATAACACTTAAGATTACATTATAAGCAGACGTGGCATACATCACGCTTACAAGAAAGATGCAATAGTTTATTTATCGCCGCCTCAAGAAGCTGAAGACTTTTGAACCAACCGCAAGCACCGGTGAGGTTCAAAGACCTATCACTCGTACAGTTTGGCTTGTATTTGAACAAGTGTCTTGCATGAAGTTGCAAACAGTATAGGGTTTGCATACTAAATATGAATGGTAAAGCTTATATTTAAAATTCTTTAAGCAATTGGAATCAATAATAAATACTTATAAATTATAATGAACTCTGACATCATGCGCTATGATATTCTTTTAAAATTAAGGTTTGGCAAGTACCAGTATACTTTTATTAGATATGCCTACGCAAAATTCGATTGAGCCAGACGATGTTAATTAAAATAGTCTCTGTATTGAAGCAAAAACAAACGTAAGAATTCAATAACTTAGTCTTTTTGGTTTTGATCGTACATTAGTAACGTAGGAGTTACCCTGGATAGTATGCATTCAAGAATTTTATTAAATTTTCTGAGCTAATTTACCTTAACGATTATGACTTCGGAGACCACAGAGATCCGCGAACAGCGCGCATCTGCTAAAAAGTAAAATTTGCCTACAGCAAGAAATCATCGTGATACCTAGTAAGTAACCGATATTTTGTTTAAGGGCAAGTAAAAACCCTAGCGAGTTTTCGAGTGGTTAAGTTACGTGGACCCGTTTTAAAGGTTCCCGTAGGATAAAAACCATCCCATGTCTTTTTAAAGGTCCACTTTATCTGTGTTTCATACATTAAAACTGGTTCAGTAGTTTGAGCGGAAAAGCGTAGCAGACAGACAGACAGAGTTACTTTCGAATTTATAATAGTATGGATTTTGTGCGTATTTTTCGCAGCTTTACAACATAATAATTATTTCACGATTTCTACGATGTTTTTCATCACTGTACGTACCTGAGAGTTATAGTAATAGAGTCCACTGTGGTGTCCAGCGCTGGACAATAAAAAGGGATGAAAAAAAGACAATCGGCTCTTGTACTAATCTAACTGATCTTAAAGTTGTTGATGAATTAATTAATGCTTAGAATTAGCCTTAAATGCTTAACTCGATTACCCAGCTGTGGAAGCATAAAATATTGCTGATGACAGAGAAAATGTTAGCATATAGGTAGGTATAAGACCTATCTTTAGGACTCAAACATAAATGATTCTTCCACAGACAATGGAAAATAAATATTCATACTACCGCGATATCTTTAACGTAATGCTTAATGCGATGTCTATTATGTTTAGTTTCATACATTTTAGTATGTAGTGTAACCACTTTTATTTTACTGCAGCTGTAAAATTGGTATTAATTATATGGTTATCTTTTAATATGTCAGGCTATATAATCCAGTTATAAAGCGTCCAGTAAAACACAATATATGAACATTTTTAAAGATTATTTTTTAAACACTCATGGCCCCACACTAAGGTAGATATATTCTGTATCGTGAATGCCATGGACACACAAAGGTTTTTGCAAGAATCACAAACACCCAGACCGAGAACAGAAACTTTAAACTCATCATTCAATGCTTCGCCGGGAACCGAATCCGGGACCCTCCGGCATGGTAAACATTACGCCACACGGGTCGTCAATCTTTAAAATTTAAAACATTCAATGCCTACCCAATTTTTATTGATAAAAATTGTCGTTTTTTTTAATGTTTATGCAGTTAAATATAAAATTACTCTTACTGACATCTATTGGAAAATATTAATAATATTGTGGCGTAGAAAGCCGTCAAATGTTGACCGTCAATCCGCCCTTCAAACAAATGACAATGTCGATATGAAGGACCTCTATAAAAATTTCGTCAACGGAATTAAAGCTTTCTTGGTGGAATGGTTGCGAAAGCTGACTAAGGAGCTAGAGACCCGGGTTCATATCTAAAGTAGGCAAGTTGCGTTTTTTATTTTTTGTGACAATTTTTTTTAAATTGGGAGCTAGGTATTTCAAAAGGATTTACAAAGTAACACTAAGTCAATAAATGTTTTGCTTAAAAATAAACCAAGACAATAAATTATTTTATCCGAGCAACGCTCGGGCGTCCAGGTACTGTATATTAATATGAAAATATAGTCTGCAAAACAGCTGCACTGGTTTTGGTGAGACTGTGGTTACTGAAATTATAACACATAAACGGATTTTATAACACATAATGACGGTATGTACTACCTACATTTATGTTTATATGTTATTTTTTATTTTATTTTATTTCATATTTTATTTCATTTTATTCTTTATTTTGAGAAAAGGCATGGGGCGAAAAAAATAATCTCATGAAATCTAATTGGTACCTAAATACTAGTAAGAACTAACTTACTTATAATGTTTTTCAATATTATTTTTACCTGATTATACAAAAAAAATATCTACAAAAATTGATTACCAAATAAATCTCGTGAGATCCCTGTAAAACATGAAGTTAATCGTTTCAGAGGCGGAGAGTAGGTTACTAACTACAAACTCAAGCGTTATCTCTTTCACAATCTCAACTTTCATACGAGGGAACGTCTAAACCTTATTTCGGTGGATTAGCCTATAAAGTTTGTATTTACGTACGAGATAGTAGGTAGGAATGGTAAACACGCAATGTTATAATATGGTTGTTAAGAGGTCTTTATTACACTTTACAACGCTGTAAACCCACCGTAGGATTTTAGGATTAATTTGATTATGGTCAATTATTCACAAAGCGCTGGGCCCCGTTCCGTTTTTTACCCCGCGCTAATAAGCCGAAAAGTATCTAATTTGGACGGCGGTGTCTTTGGCTGCTAACAAATTAAACCACTTTAGCGTATCGCCCGACGAATAAAATCTATATAAACAATCGATAATTAAGTGACTTTAAAACGATTTTATCCCATAAAACATTTGTTTGTATTACGTTCCTGTTAACTTATTTTAAGTACCTAGTTTAAATAAACAATTTTAATCGTGCTTACATGGCTGCAACCCTTTTTACGTCCCACTGCTGGGCCCTTGCGTCCCACTCCCCATTATTAGGGAGGCCTGAAGTTTACTCCACCACGCTGCTCCAATGTGGGTTGGTGGAGATGCTGATTAGTGGCCAACCCGCTGTCGGATGTTTTCAAACCGCCCGTAATGCCTCCGACAAGGTTTAACGACTGTTATCTATCGACAACAACCGGGACCGACGGCTTAACGTGCCCTCCGAAGCACGGAAACGCGCATGAAGTTTTTTTTTTGCCACTAGCGGTCACATCTCACATCCGACCGCGCCTGTTTGGCTTAGTTTCATAGATCGCTTGCGTTCTACGCTAACCGCCGGGCCATGCGCGCTTTTTACATACTTAACGTAAAAAAATCATTTCTTTTCATACTAATAAGTTTCTCTCGTATGAAAAACTACGACTTTACTAAACGGAAAAACAGGTAACAAAAGTATAACTGTCAGTTATGCTGCACTATCTGCGCACCACAATAAAAGCTCATTGTAACTCGAGCCTCAAATACGAAATTGAATAATGCTGACCTATCCCGCGACCGCCTTAGCCGTAAATCACCAAGATATTTATGTCCCTCACCCCCCACTCCCCCGGTCTCCTTTTCCCTCCTGGGCTTATTTGCGTCCAGGGATATAAAATATTAAATAAAACTTACATAAAATGGTAAGTAATTCCGATTGAAATCGAAGGAACTCAGGCGATGCGGTCACGCGCCTATTCTGTGGTTTGCACGACTAGCCAACAAATCAATGGCAAAATTGTTTTCGCAATGAAAAAGACACTAATATATGTCATTGTCTTCAACAAACGCAACAACTGCGCATTTGCAAAAATGCACTAACCGAGATCTTGACTAAAAATCACGGAATTTGAAATTATGCACAAATTTCGACTTAGGTACCTACCTCCTTACAGGTTACAAGAATGTACATTAACGTGTAGTACCTATTGTTACAAAGCATAAGGCGCATCAATAATTTCTTCTCATTCTTAAATGTCTGTGACTCGAATCAAACAATGCACAAGAAACAGAAAACAAAATCAAAAAATGATACTAACACGAATTCCACAGCTACATCAACGTAGGCTACTCGACGACATATTGGGCAGACACGGCGTTTATCAGAAGCATGTGGCATGTAACGTACCGCTTCCCGTAAGCATTAACTTTACTTTACTCCCTCTTATTCATGAGAAATAAATAATACTATTAGTAGGAGATACCGATTCCTGATAAAAAGTGGGCCCGAGTTAAATGGGAGGCACGGTGGAGGCAGAAAGAAAGTAATGGAGGCGCATCGAACCGGTTTGGAGATTTTTACGAATGCAAGGCTGCTCGGCTTGGCCGGGGCTATGTGCTGGCCGCGCTCAGCACATAACATCACCGGCGGCGGATTCGCGCCGGCCTTTCTTCCATACGCACACACGGCCGATTGTCTGTAGCCCATACCGATTATTATTGTCGGCATATAACTGGATTCTACGCATGACCACATTAGGCCATTAAAATATTTGCTGTACAAACGTTTCGTGCACTTAAGTCATTATTTGCAAAGTAAATGCATCCTTGCTGAACGTAGCGTCAACTATTCCGGAATTTGGCGTGGATTTCACGGAAATCCAAATCGGTGTCTTAGAATAAATACGTATAGAATGAGTGTCTTCATACAAGCGCGCTGTCAAAATTGAAGCACTAAATAGATTTCTACAGCTGTCACATCTGACAAACAAAATATTTTTATTTTGACCAAATTAACTATAAAATACTACAAAATATTGAAAACACTGTGAAAAGTTATTTTATTAGACTTCTTTTGTTTTTAAATAGTGTTGTGATAAAATTTAACCTAAAGTACTTGTACTATTATTTATTCTGTGCCTAAAGTCTTACGGGGCGGCCCGGCCTTTGGTGCTACCAATCAACATGCTTCAATTTGGGCGCACGAACTTGGTTTCTATAATGCAATTGTAATTATTCTAATATAAATCTAATTCTAATAAAAATCTATAATAGAATAGAAATGGGCTTGTTATTAAAGTACCTATCAAAATCCATAATTAACATAAATAACAAGATACATAATAATGTGTTCCAATTACCTATTTACCTATCCATGTATATTTAAATTCGCTTAATATTAGACAGTTTAAGTGATAGGTATGTGAGGTGTTTAAAAATTGACCTATTTTCTGCGGGAAATATAACGTAGATATCGAATGTTAGTTTATTTGTTTGTCAACTTGCGCTGTGTTTGCCAGGCCATTAGAGCGAGGTCGACATTAACGCTGAAACTCTCGAACACTGAAGCAGAAACTTTGTTAGGTAGGTACGAGTGCCTAGTCCCTGTAGCTTCGGGATTAAGAATAGAGCTACGGTATCCCCTGCCTGATCGTAAGAGGCGACTAAAAGGGGGCTTCCGGGGATGCGGACGGTGAGAGTGGGAGCTTGACCCGTCCAGCCAGCAGCCCCGGGAAGGACGGCGATGTATGCGTGGCCGCATGCCGCCGTGAACACCTGAAGGTGCAGGAGAGCACATCTGCTCTCCCGAAGATGGGCCCGTTATGGGGCGCCGCGCGTGGAGGACACCGGTGCGTTCCTATGGAGATCCCGGAGTCCTCACAAACGTAGAGGCAGGCCACCGAGGGGGTTTTAGTGCGGTCAAATCCCACATAACCCGGTATCCTCTCCCAAGGTGTCGGGTACCTTTTGAAGGTTTCCCCCCCGATACCAAAAAAAAAAAAAAAGGTACGAGTGCCTACTTGGTGACAGATACAGACTCAGATATTTTTACATACTGACTATCACTACATCTACTCAGGTTAATAGTTTATAGTGGCAGATACAAACTCTTTAGATCTTTTTAGTTTTACATATTGGCTGTCATTATTCGAGCATAACATGATTTCAACTATGGTTAATAAGGATAATTTCAGATAACATGGATTTGAATTTATAGTTGGCTAACATAGGTAACTAGGTCCTTACTCTTTTTATTAAAAAAATTAAATCATATTACTCTTTGTATCATCAATTTCAAGCAAGTCTCATTAATTGGTTTGATACATAGATTTAAATGTTAAATGTAGAAAAATGCATATTAACAATATTTACTAGTAACTACACCCCTCTTTCTTCGGTTATGGAGAGTATTGGAGATATACTCATGCCCAGCAATGGAATGCAAAAAGTGCAGTCAATTTGCAGTAGGTTCATATTATATAGTTCACAGTAGTACAGTAGTACAGTTATATAGTTCAAGTAGGTTCATATTCAAATAATAATGTTTAGGCGTCCATATATGTATTATATAAATACTATTAGTATGAAATATATTAAATATACTGACATCATTTAATTTTCATACTAGTAAGAAGGCACGTAAACATATTTCTGACGTGTACTTTGCGGTTATAATTTCAAATAAGTAGGTACCTATGTAATAAAAATATAAATATACTATTTACCGCATTAAATATTTACTTTTGTATTGCGAGATTTACTCTTATATGCAAAGTCATGCCTGTGGCAACACGGTGTTAATTAATCTTTAGTGTTAAGCAATCGTATTGTGATGCTAATTTAATATGTATACAAAATAACAGAAATTGAATCAAGCATAACCTATGTTTATTTTATTGAATCATTCACGATGCTTATTCACAGGAATAACTTATTTCAAAAAGCAAGCACTCGACTAAGTAGTTACTTACTTAATACATTTTCTAAAATGACTTCATTCATTCATAAATTCATATTATGAAATAACATCACATTAGTGTAATAGAGACTATTTCTATTATGTTATTCTTATAAATGGAACCTATATTAAATTATATAATTTTTTAACAAAAAAACCGCCTTCAAACGGTAAAAAATAATATTGTTCAGTACTTCGCATTTGATACTTTTTCTTGCTAATGGTAGTGACTCTTAAAACTGTTTTGGAGTCGGTGCCCATTCAGAGCGAAAGGTACTCCATTTTACTAAGGGCCCGACTCCAAAATAAATGAAGAATCATTTTACAACTGCTTTAGGCTTCAATTATCTATAGTAAAGATAAACAAACGTAAGTTGAATAAATTGTGATTGACAACAATTTACAATATGTGTGTTGTTTGATGAATTGTTGAAACGGTACGGACATACGGCCTACAGAGACAATGAAGCAATTCTATGTGTTTCGGTGGAAAGGTGCAGGTGCCGGACAGTCATCCATGAGGCGACCATGGGCAACCTAGGTTTGCTTGTGGTTGTGTGTAGATGTCCATGGGCTGCAGCGCCCAAATAACATTACGTGGCCTTCATGTTCGTTTGCTACTCCTCATTTAAATAAAAAAACGGGTTGCACTCCGGTAGTGCCGGCAGAAGTGAAAACTTGAACATTAACCTTGTGCATTTTTGATATTTTGGAATGGTTAGGGAATAATTTCGCACGAATTACTTTTATTATCAGTATTATTTTTCATCTAGTATTTTCAGTAGGTTTTCATCTAGTATTTTTATAAAGTACTCACTCATTTTCTTTCACTATTTCTTCGTCACTTTTTTAATTAATAGATGCACTTTGTTCAATGTCCATATTTTAAATACTTGATATAAATGAATTTTACAAGTATAGACCAGCATCAGCTGTCACCCCTCCGTCTTACGAATATTCGATCAGGCCACGTGTCCTGACGCGAGTTTCATTTTTTACCCATCCCAAAAAAAGTGCACAACGCCGCTAAAGAAGTTTTCACTTCAGAAATAAAAAATAAAAACTTGCACTAAAGCATTCCAGTGAAAAACTTGAAATTACTACATAATAATACTTTAATTTTTTTCAATTTGTACATTTTCACATTTGTACACCTTAAATTTTTATACCTCGTGGAGTAAGTCAATGTTACACTTCAATTATGAACTATTTGCACTATTATGCAAATATTTCTTAGTAGGTTTTCACAACACCGAAAAAAATGTTCAATAACACTACGTTTTTCCGACTTTTCCTTCTAGGTATTTTAGATTTAAGAGGCCGTATACGAAAATTTGCCGATATCGTTGATTTAGCTGATTTTACATAATAATATATAATTAAATTTTGCAGTTAAAATACAGTATTTCCATAAGTTTTATTTCACAATATGGCTGATAATTTCAATAACAAACTAGGTATTATAATGGCAACTTTTTCATTTTCATCACCACGTTTTGCCTTGCACGAATAGACCTGAGGACGGTGACAGTTTTGTGAAATTTCTAAGTGAATTTTATCCAGTTCCTTCAACCGCGTTGACCCTATTACCCGTTTTCACGCAGGAATGAAGTATTTTCCCACGGTAAAAAGTAGCCTATATTACTCAGGCTGAATGTAGCTTTCTAATGGTGAAAAAGTTTCTGAAATCGGAACAGTAGTTTTTGAGTTTATTCATTACAAACATGCAAAAATACAAATCTTTCCTCTTTATAATATTAGTATAGAGTATAGATACAGGAAGATAAAGTATGGTTTAAAATATAATTAATTATCTGCCTTTTATTGTATGTAACGAAAGTGAAAACATCGTAGGAAATATTGTTACCCAAGAAACATTTAATAAATGTTTAGAAAGAGGAAGATTGTTAAACAATAACAAAAACAGTTATATCTGGTGAGATTCGTAGGAGCATTGGGATAATATTGGAAAACAAAAAAATATCTGTCCATTTTACAAAATTTTGGCACATAGCCACAGTCTTATTTGATAACTTATTACCATAATTCAAAAGTTACATTATAAGCGGTTCCCCGTATTGGCAATTTTACAGATGCCTACAACACTCAAATCCTAGCCTACCTTCTCTCTCTTGAGTAATTAATAAATACTTGCATTTCGCCCGCGACTCTGCCCGCGTGGACTTATTTCCATTAGGAATGTGATATTTGCTCCAGGCTGGGCAAAAAGTAATGGGCTACTTTTCTTTACTTGTCACACTCCAGCCCCCTTACTATATTCTTACAAAAGATTAAGGTTCTTTAGGTCCTTCTTATATGTAGCAACGTTGCTACTACCGTTGCTACATAAAAGAAGGACAAAGAAACTAAACACATTTCCAGTTTCCACATTTACAATAGGAAATCGAACATGTTGTTTTGAATATTGTGTATGCTTGTCACTAAAATAAGCATAATAAGCTGGACCTATTTTGAATGTATATTTTAAGTTTATTTAAATTTCATAGTTTATCTTTTCATAAATCATGTGTGTTCAGGATATTTGGCATGAAAATAATATATTTATAGTGTAGTTAAGTTATTCATGTGCAACTAACTGAAAGTGTTTAAAATCGAAAAGTTCAGCTAGATCAATTTATCGCCCCGATAACTCCTGCATACTAAGTTACAAAAAAATTGTAGGAGCCGTTTCCGAGATCCAAATTATAAACTTATTTATATACAAGAATTGCTGTTTAAAGGTGGGTATTAGATTTAAGTGCCAAAAGCGGCAAAGCGACGCAACGCGACGCGACGAAACACCTTTGAAATATTATATATGCTATAGCTATCCTATATATTGCAACCTACAGAGTTGATTTGCTTCCCGACGCTCATGAAAAACACGTTAGCATTCAAAAATGGATATATTTGGCGACTGCCAACGGAAAGTCCCGGGTTGTTTTCCCAGAGAGGTAGGAATTTAAATAATGAGTTTGAATCTCCGTTCACGGTTTGCGCGTTTCGTGTTCCTGTCTTTATCTGTGTCCACGGTACCCACGACACAGTGAATCCTATATAGTATGTGACTACGAGTGTGTATCGTATTATTTTTTAATTTTAATTTTAACGGGGTGTTCAAAAATGATTTTGATTTTTGCATGCTATCTATGATTTTCAATGGTATATTTTCGTAAAGCGTCCGCGTCGTAAGGTAAAATAAGACCCTGCGTATTTACTGACCATGATATTCAATTATACGTGTAAATTTAACCACCTAATCTAATATTTACTCGCTTTTAAGATTTGTTTAAATATTTAAATATTCGCTTGCGATAAATCGCTCAAAACTGGATTTTTAATTTGTTATTACAAGAGCATTTGAGTTTTAGAATTTTATTTACCTAAAGGCTTGATTATTTTAACGCATCATTATATTATTATAAAAACATATCACTTTTATTAAGAAACCGATGTGAAATAGTCTTTTTATTCCAAAATACTGCAATCGACTTAGATATTTAGCACTTTGTAATGACAGAAATTACAACAAAAAGATTCCTGTTACTTGTCTACGCATTTTCAAAACGTCGTCAACGACACGCATGAGTTTCAATGCCTAAAGATTTTATGAGGGCCATATATTCAGCAGGACCAGTATCAAATTTGTAAAGAATTCATCATTCATCAATTAGTCACAGATACAAAACATTTTGTTGTCAAAGCCTGCGTAATTGTAGTGCTACAATCGTAACACTCGCTACGAAGCTACCGTAACGCCCGCAATTTGTTCCCATTGTTCCAACACGGTAATATTTACACCGGCGATTGTCCCTACCCGCACACTGAGCTGTTTTCAAAACAGACAATTCTTTATAAAAAGTTTTGTTTTCTTGTTTCTTCAATCTTTGAAATATTTTCGATTTCAACTGCTACGAAGTATGAGTAGACACTTAAGTTAAATGTGCACTCTCATTTGAAATTTCTTATGCATTTTGCTAAATGATAATTTTACTTATATTTTAATTTAAAAACTACCGATAAGAATTGACAGGTGACAGAAGAGACTAACCTGAGTCATGAGTCGATCAGCGCCGGTGCCTTCGTCATCCTTAAAATCGATGTCCGGATTATAATTGGGCACTAAGTCTTTAAACTTCTCATCATCCCTCGTGATGCGGCCCTCGGGGGGCCCACTGGCTGCTTTGGAACTCTCCCCGATGTTGGGGTCGTGCTGGTTGAAGACGAGAGGCGTGATGCGGCGCGGTCCGTGGCGGCGCGTGTAGCCGCGACCCGGCCCGCAAGCCGCCGCCGCACCTAACCACAGTATCACCAGAGGCAGCCTCATCTCGAAGACATCACTCCACGCGCGCTCGACGCACGACCACCGCGCGCCGCGATTTGAGCGACACTGAGAGCTACCAGCCGCATTGCCCGACCGTCCACCACCGAGCCGAACCTGCATCCCTTACGCCGGCCGCCAACCCGCTAGCCACCACTTTGTTCTCGCGAACCGTCCTTGCATTTCCACCGCTCCTTTATCGCCAAAGCTCATTGAAAACTTTTTTTACGTCTGATAGATATTTACTTATCTGTGGTATCCTGAGGAAGTACATCTCCATATATTTATCTCCTTATATATAACCTAACCTTAACAGGAAAATCCTTACGCAAAAGAAAAGGAAAATTTTGCAAATATACCCTATGGTATACGGTGACTGCAATATCAATATTTTTTTAATTAGGTTGTAATATCACGGACATTTCTGAAGTAAATTCACCATGTAGATAGAAAAATATTAGTTTAAGAAAGATATAAATTAATGCCTTATTTACGTAATAAGCATAAGTTACTTGTTTTATTTAGGGGGAATAGCCCAGTTCTTTCAGAAGATTATGACAACAAACATAATTTAGGTAGGTTAACATTGTTAGTTCTACATGTTCCCATATCTTTTATCTCTAACTAAATATTTCTATGTATTTAACAAATGTGTTTATTACTCATCAAAATAGGAAGAATAAAAGATTTGAAGCAGTGATGGCCGAGCGGTAAATACCGAGGTCTTCGAAACGGATATACCGGGTTCAAATCCTCAGAGCGCACCTCTGACAAAGAATTAAATGTGCGATGCTCCACGTTGATGAAAAATATGTGATATTTTATTGATTATAATGTTTTTCATTGCTGTACATGTCTGAGAGAAACTCATAGGTAATAAAAGATAAAACAGATCTAATTATTTACTCAATGGTGTAATATAACTAATATAACCTTTTTTTTTTGTTAACAACTTTCAGATAAATGCCACCTAGTCTCACCTATGGAAAATCCAAAATGGAAAATGATGTAATAGGTGAATTTTTGTGTCACGACTTATAATGTGCAAAGAGTAATACTTACTGGAATATCTTTTCCTTGAACTATTTGCACACATACTTACTATAAGTAAGAAAATCATGTTTTCCAGCTCAATTCTGCGTGCGTCAAACATTTCCATGAACTAGCTGTTCTGAAAAGCCCACTTATAAGACAGGTAGAAACCTAAATACCTCCAAAAATTAAATCTGGCATCGCCAAAATGAGCACGAAGCACTACCCTTGGAGCTAGTGTCACTGCCAAGACGAGCCCGAAGGCAGTGGAGGCGAATAGTGGAGGCAAGCCATTCTTTTGATAGAAATGTGATGCAAGCTTAGAGTTAATTCTTGTGGATATGCAGACTGCGTGAGACCAGACGTTTACTTGTGTATGAAGAAAAGAGAGAAAATCTTATTAGGAATACAAAATATTCGCTTAATGAATGTCATTTTTTCCCGGTCACTGCCCGTTTGGGCTAGATGTTGAGCTGAGAGAAAAAAAGCGGCGGAAACAACTCCCAGCAACACTCTTTAAAAAAAAACATTTACATTATATATTTGAGACAACAGAATGGCTTTGGATCGATAATGGGCCCAATGTGACAGCTGATCTGATAAAATGTTATAGTTTAATTTTAGAATCCGTTCTCGATTTCCATTGAAGCAGTGTCAGTAAGCGCAGTTCAGTATCGAAAAATTGCATTTTATTTTATTTCAGAATATATTATACAACAAGTACCGATTATCGAAAAAGTACATACTTTCCATAAGCTTTTTAAAGATGGTAGTACTTGTATGGTTCAACCGTGAAGTGGCACCTATAGAATAAAAAAGGTAAAAATTCCTGTGTGGCTATACCCATTTTTACTGTGAATACTTCTATTGTGTTTTAGTGGAACGGTACTATCGTCAATCACAGACAGCCAGTAAGATGAACCTGCTGAGTTGCAGTGCACCTAATAGATTAGGTTTAGGAATATATATGTCCATGAGCTACAGTGAACACTTGATTATACAACAGCAGGCTCTTCTGCTAGTCCCTGTAGCTTCGGGATTAAGAATAGAGCTACGGTATCCCCTGCCTGATCGTAAGAGGCGACTAAAAGAGGGCTTCCGGAGTTGCGGACGGTAAAAGTGGGAGCTCGACCCGTCCAGCCAGCAGCTTCGGAAGGGACGACGGTGAGTGCGTGGCCGCAAGCCGCCGTGAACACCTGAAGGTGCAGGAGAGCACATCGGCTCTCCCGAAGATGGGCCCTTTCTGGGACGCCGCGCGTGGATGACACCGGTGCGTTCCAATGGAGATCCCGGAGTCCTCCCCAAGCGCAGAGGCAGGCCACCGTGGGGCTTTTAGTGCGGTTCAAATCCCACATAACCCGGTATCCTCTCCCAAGGTGCTGGGTACCTTATGAAGGTTCCCCCCCCCCTCCCCGATACCAAAAAAAGCCTCTTAAGCTGCCCACTTCTTTTTATAGTCCTACAAGTTAAAGTCCTACATTAAAATTGTTATGACTGACTGACTGAGTTTAAATTTCTGTTTACGGTCTGGGTGATTGTGTTTCTGATTTGTGTGTGTTCATGGTACCTTTGTCAAAGAGGATCCTAATATAGGGCCATGTGTGTGTAGCATTACTTATTTATAAATGATAAAATCTTATCGTTGTCTTCTTATATAATAACTATAAACGAGCAATTCTTGTATATACCTAAATATATTTTTTGAATCTCGGAAACGGCTCCAACGATTTCGATGCATTTTGGTACCCTGTTTTAGGGGGTGATAAATCGATCTAGCTAGATTTTATATTTAGTAATTTTACATTATAAAAATATATTTTCAGCGATAATAAACTTAAATATAAACTGAAAAATACGACTCTTCCTGACATCTATTACAGAGTATTAATAATATTGTTGCGTAGAACGCCGTCATATGCCATCCGCCAATCCGACGTTCAAAGAAATGACAATGTCGATGTGAAAGAGCTCTATAAAAATTTCGTTAATTGAATTAAAGCTTCCATGACCGAATAGTTACGTAGGCGAAACTAGAAACCCGGGTTCAAACCTAAATCAAAACCATATTGCATTTATTTTTTATTTTTTTGAAAATATTTTATTTATTGGGGGCCATTTAAGATGGCGTTCTGTTTAAATGAGTGTTTATTTTTAAATTAAACCAAGAAATAATTTGTTTTTATCCGAGCAACGCTCGGTCGTCCAAGTACTTATAATTTATGGCTTATGCTGAAAAACAAAGTAAATATAGTGGAAATACGTTTCTAATAAAAGCCGGTTGTATGGGAAGCCAAAATGACTTATTGGGCAGCTAACGACTCTTTGTCTGCTCACACACGTGATGTTGACACAACATCGAAACCTCAATTTATACCTGAACTTTTCCATTCCGTGTATTCTTATTGTATCAATACCAATAGATGATTTTAAGCTCAACATCAAACTTCTACTACCGACAAAAACAACCACAAATGATTAAAAAAAAATTTTAATCGGGCGTTAAACATTATAAAGCAATAACAACAACAAGCACAAGCAATAAAAAATAATTATGAAACAATTTTAAAAAATAACACTTATCAATGCGTATGGTCAAAAGGTAGATATATCTGAATTATTACTTACGGGATATATACCACGATTCACTTTGTTTTTGAGCTCCCGATATTTCGGCGCAGTTGCATGCACCATGATCACGGATGAACTGGATATTGCGGGTGGATGTAAAAAAGTCTAAGGACAGCCGTAACGGTCTACCGTCTTCCTCACTCGTTTGCTACGGCTACTACCGGTACTCGAACATAAGTCACGACAAAACACACTCACAGTATCACTGCGTATGGTTTTTTCATATTTTGGACGCATATTGTTTTTAAGACACACTAACACTGGATTCCACGCACTAGAAAGTTGGAAACCATCCTCTCGATTGAAGTTTTTACATTTTACGATTTCTATGGCTTCCTTTACTATTCTAGGTATGTAATGACGTTCCGTCGAAAGAATTTGTGGATTATGAAGTTCTATCCAATGGTTAGGGCCCGAGTTCAGCAGATGTTCAGCTATGGCAGATTTCTGTGTGTCGTTGTTTTTAACCGCCTTTATGTGTTCTTTGATACGGCATGAGATGGTACGTTTTGTTTGTCCAATATATGAGCTCCCACAACTACAGTTCACTTTATATACCCCAGGATGTTGAAACGGAATCTTATCTTTAGGTGAACGCAAGCTTTGCCCTATCTTCTTATGAGGTGTGAAAATGGTTTTAATGCAATACTTGTCCAGGATTCGACTTATTTTATCTGTGACCCCTTTCATATATGGCAAAAATGTAGGCTGCCGTTCTACCTTCGGTATAATCCTTTTTTCCTTTGGCTTTATGTCATGGACATTTACCTTATATCCGTTCCTCATTAATACTTTTTGAACATGAGCTAGCTCTTGCGTAAGATGTTCTTTATCGCACAGGTCATGGGCGCGATTTGTCAATGAGCTGACAACGGAGTTAAGGTGAAGGGGATGATGATGTGAGGTAGCGTGTAAGTACCGGTCTGTGTGTGTCGGTTTTCTATAAACAGTGTGGCTCAAGGTCCCATTCTTCTTGGCTGTTATTAAGACGTCCAGGAATGGTAGGGATCGGTCTTTCTCAATTTCTGCTGTAAATTGCATAGCTGGGTGGATGCTATTCAGGTGTTCCAAACACTTATTTATTTCTGTTTGGTCGCCCTTGAGTATGCAAAAAATGTCATCTACATACCTTTTCCAATACTTAATTACGACAGGACAGCTAGATAAGGCTTGTTCCTCAAAGTGTTCCATCCACAGATTAGCAACAACTGGTGCCACTGGACTTCCCATTGCTACTCCATCGATCTGCAGGTAAAACTGTCCTTTATGTAGTAAGTAGTTGGAGGTCAAGCAATGTTCAAGCAGTTTTCCAAATTCACTGGGGATGTTGTTCTCAGTCAATTTCTTTTTTATAACTTCCAAGCACTCTAGTATTGGCACTTTGGTGAACAAAGATTCAACGTCGAAACTTACCATTATCTCATCATTTTCGATCCTGGCTTGCTTCAAAAGTCCCACTAAATGCCTAGAGTCTTTAACATATGATGAAGTCTGACCCACCAGTCCCTGGAGTATGCGTGATACCTCACGTGCCAAGTCTGATGTTGGGGAATCAATCTGGCTAACTATTGGGCGGAGTGGTACATCTTTTTTATGAATTTTTGGCAATCCGTAGATCTTTGGTGGCTGTGGTACTCTGGGTCGTAGAAGTTTCTTTACTGCGTCGTCCGTGAAAACATCACCACATTCTTTCACCAATTTTATTGTTTGCCTAGTTACTCTCGCTGTAGGGTCATACTTAACTGGTTGGTATGTCGCACTATCCCCGAGTAATTGCTCCATCTTACTATCGTACTCTGCCACGTCCAATACGACTGAAGCATTCCCCTTGTCAGCCTTTAATACTAGGATGTCCTTGTCTTCTCTAAGTTCTCGTAGTGCCCTCAGTTCTTGCGGGGTAATGTTGCTACTAGGAGACTTTGCGTGTCGTAACACTGATGCGATATCTTGCCTCAAGGTGTCCGCGTCACTAGGTGGTATCTTATTTTTGTGAATTGTCTCCTCTATGGAGCCTATGACATCTTCACATCCACCCGCAATATCCAGTTCATCCGTGATCATGGTGCATGCAACTGCGCCGAAATATCGGGAGCTCAAAAACAAAGTGAATCGTGGTATATATCCCGTAAGTAATAATTCAGATATAGTGAACAACCGCGATAGTCTCAAAAAGGTAGATATTACCTACTACGCCTACGTACGTACGCTACGAACACTTTACGAATCTAAAAGTTTGTTCCTTCTGATTTAGTGTCATTGGAAACTGTAGATCTACAGGCTTTGTATAATAATATTACTATACAAACTACCATATGGTACGATATTATATTATTGCATTTGTTTTAGGATTAAAATATTGCCTCACCAAAATTTGAAAATTCTTATTTTTTACTTGAGTGTAATAATGTTTTCAACTATTTTTCGACCTTGACTCACGTAATTATTTTAATTTCTTCCATACAAAAGCATTATCTCACAACAACCGGAATCTATCGCTTTTGAAAATTCAAACGTTCATCAACGACTGACTTGTCAATAATAGACTTGCGATGAAGTGATGTGGAAGATATTAATATTCATGTAACAATCTGTAAGCTCAGTGAGGGGTCAAAATACCCATTACTTAATTTGCTCGTGACGACAAAACGTCTTCCCTTTCAATTCTGACCTAGAAAAGAAATGGCTTTACAGGGAAATTTATATGCACATTTACATAACAGAGTTGCCGAGTTTAGGACAATTTGTACGCATTGCGAAGACATTACATACAATAAAATGCATGGCGGGCGTAATGAGCTCATAAGTCATAGGAATAGCTGCTTTGTTTTTCTTCCGGCTTCGTACAAAATCTAAGTCGCTACTTATTTCATGGGCTTTGAGCCCCTATAAATATGCATTAACATATAGACATGCATAAAGAGTTTGTTCTAACAAGTAATTTTCTTGTTATCTTTATAAGTTATCATAATATTATGTAGGTCGATGTGTAATGAGAAAAAGAAAGAAAATATGTTTCCTTAAAGATACAATAACCCTACATCTTACTTCTACATGATCCGTTAAGAATATTCTTAGCGGATCTTGAAGTGAGATCTTTAAGTAAAACTATTTTACTTAATTTTATTTAATAATATCATATTGTATGCCAGAACATGGTAGTCTGTTTAAACTATTATAATAATTTTAAACATTTAATTGTATGTATGTAAACGTAATAGAGAACATTATTTTCTTTTCTTTTACATTACCTACAAAATAAGTAAAATAAGTAAATAGGATACTACTTTCGATAGAAAATCTTTATCTATTTATATAAAGGTTATATGCCCTACCATTTCCAAATGATTTTTCTTAGAAAGACTTCCATTCATCATGAGTATCTTATTTTATCTATATTCCTATTTCAAAAATCTATACATAACAATATTGTAGAGCGAAGCGAAGCGTGCATGGTCCTGCGTTTAGTTTAGAATGCAAGCGATCTATGCTACTAAGCCAAACGGGCGCGGTCAGCACAGCAGGTGTGAGATGGGTGACCGCTAGTGGGGGGAAAAAAAGTCATGCGCGTTTCCGTGCTTCGGTGCCCTCGGTAAGCCGTCGGTCCCGGTTGTTGTCGATAGATAACAGTCGTTAAACCTTGTCGGAGGCCTATGGGTGGTTTGAAAACATCCGCATCTCCACCAACCAGCATTGGAGCAGCGTGGTGGAGTAAGCTCCAGGCCTCTCCAAAAAGGGGGAGAGATCCGTGCCCAGCAGTGGGACGTAAAAAGGGTTGTAGCCATACATATTGTTATAATCACCACTAAGAGTCTTCAACATATTAGGTTTTCGATGTACATATTATTAAAATTATTACATATTTAAGTCCGCCTATGTAGGTACATGATCCCTGTATTTTGGTACATGAAGAATAAATAAATAAATATTTCATGCAGCCAAAATAAATACTCCTGTAGAAGTTGCAGTATACATAAACTTTCATTGGATTCATACTAATACTAAAACCTATTATAAATGCAAAAGTTTGATTGTTTGTTCTTCTTTGAGTTCGCGATAGAGTCATCTTATGGAATGATCTTTGTGCAAGGAGATAGATAAGTATCGTACCTACGTACCTACGTAGTTAGGAGGCTGGAGAGATACCTACATAATGCAAGATGTTTTATTTTAATAATAAAATGAATAAATGAAGTGTCATCTTTCTGGAACATCTACCTATATATAATCATCGGCCAAAATAGAAACCTGTTACTCTCTTTATCAGAACAAAAAATTAACACTTCCTTATCGATAATACTGAGAAAAGTACCAAAGCTCAGCGGAACCAGAGGTAAAATAGTACGGAAATTTAACAAAGGCGTGTGAATGCGCGCTTGCGTCCGCCGCACAATGCGAGGCTGCCAAACCGCTGATAAGATAATTCTGTCTTTTCAAATGTGATTTTAAACTCATTCATGTAAATTATGTATCAGCCCATTTCATTATGCGCTTTAAAATAACTTCAGGTGACTCACTTTGCGCAAGAAGATGTAAGGCTAAGGATGAAGGGTAAATAAATAATTCCTAATCACACAGGAGGCTACGAAGTCCTCAGGAAGTAGAGCAATAAAGCAATGAGGTTCTATTTGTAAGGGTGATCTTTATTGCTTCCTTTTTCCCCACATACTTTTGGCGCCAAAAAGATAGCTATCGCATTTAATGTGAACTGCAACCATTTAACTGTAACATAATATCTTTTTCGTAATAGTTACTTTTAGAAGTAGTTTTTTACTAGCTTATCATTAATTGAAAAGTGGGGGTTTTCGGCGGGGAGTCTAAAGGGACAAGTTGTGATCTTGTTTTATTTTCATTTTCTTGGTGTAGTTTTGAGTTATATCGGATAGAGTTGATAGCATTTTGTTCGAAGGTTAATGACAGTGCACGAGTGTTGTGAAATAAAATAACAGTGCGAAAACATGTTTTTTCGGCTTGCCTCCAAAACTCCATCGGACACGTTCTGGTAAAGTAGCCATCACTTTACTTTAACATCTGACTGACTAGACTTACTGATACCTGACGACTTACTGATTTTTTCTATGACTACTAAATGATGCAAAAATTATACATGACGCTGGCAATATGCACAGAGTTTGCGATGCCATTATTAAAAATGAAAAAAGTTAAATAAGCAATTCAGACAATAGTCTAATTAAGTATAGTTTAAAATTCATAAATTCACATGCCTTTAGGAAAATTTACCATTATATCAGGGAGAGTTTTCAATCAAATTGTGTTCCTTGAAAATATAAGTAGGTAGAACAAGCATAAGTTGGTAAGGTACTTTGTATTCAATAATTTTGGACGTGAAATTTGTATTATGTTATTATATTATTATTTTGAACAAGGTGTGCTATTGACATTATTTTTGGCAACTCTGTTTTTGTTTTAGGAAGTTTGTGCAAATTAATCGTACTTAAGTTAATAATTTTTAATGTAATATTTGTGAGTGATTGACAAGTACATAGGATTACCTGTGATTTTTATGTAACATATTTTTACATGTAATAAGACAAATAAATTAATTCAATTCAATAGTAAAATACATAGAAAAATAAGCAAAGGCATAAGTACTAAACTTCTAAGCAATCACTATTGACGACCCGCGTGGCGTAATGGTTACCACGCCGGATGCCACGCCAAATGCCATGCCGATCGGAGGGTCCCGGGTTTGATTCCCGGCGATGCAGAAATTTGAATGATGAGTTTGATATTTCTGTTCTCGGTCTGAGTGTTTGTGTTTTCTGTCTTTGTGTGTGTCCATGGGACCCACGACACATGGTATATCTACCCTACTGTGGGGCTATGATTGTGAAGCGTTATTTATTTATTATTATTACTTAGGTAGATTCGTTATAATAGCTTACCTTTTCATCCTAATACCTAAAAAGAAAAACTTTTCCAATTATTAAAGAACATTTTCTTGAGAAGTGAAATCTTAAGTGATTTTCCCGTTTATCCTAATAATTCATCAATCTTCGAAAACAACACTTACTCGTATGTACATAGGCCGAAACCGCTTGGGTAACCAGAGCAGCCTACTTACACGTCATCAACGAAGGGCGTTTTATTAATATCGACAATACTTTTTTTGTTGTTCCTAACTAAATACTTTTTTCTTCTAATATCAAAAGTAAATCATTCTATACCAACCTCGAAACCTACTAGATGGCAGTTGTATTTGCTAAATTATGTTTAAATATTAACTTACATTACCTTGGGCAAGAGCAATTTGCTTATCTTAAATAATATTTTAAAATACTGTCAAAAACAGCGTAACACCTACCTTTTTCAAATTAAAACGGAGTATTAGTCAAACTGGAATTGCTCCAGGCCTCCCCCTCCCCCTCCATAATTAATCGATTTTATTAATAGATTTAAAAAAAACACATTGTAAATTATTATAGGCATCTCATAAACGCGACACTGTGTTGGTTACTGCAATCCATGAACACATACACAACCTTAAGCAAGCTTGAGGCGCTATCAAGGTACGCTGCTACTTTGGAGGCTAAAACCACAGCGATTTTTTCGTTGATCCTAATAAAAAGTCCATCAATCATCCACAACAACACTTATGATGACCGAAGCCGCTTAGAGGCAGCCAAAGCAAACTGTACCAAGTGGCGCGAGTGTCGCGTCGGCACCTTCGTCAGTATACAGAACAAACAACATTCGACAAAGCCGAGGTGTCGGCAGAGGCTAATGGCGGAGAGTGCTCGCCAACACGGCCGTGTAGTGTTTTAAACTGTTTGCTCATCCATAAAGCTCTTAACTGCGTACGAGCCTGGAGCTTGTCCAACGCTATGGGTAACTTGAGCAGCACATACGCACGTCATCAACGAAGGACGTTCATTTTATATAAACAAAACTTTTTTCTGTTACCTACCTACTACTAATCAAATTTCTTTTTAACTATAGAAGGTTAAGTAAAAAAGAAAATTGAATAATAACCTTTCTTACTTAACCATAGTAGGTTAAGTAAGAAAGAAAATTTATTAGTAACATTTGCAGTTATTTCAGGTTTTTTGAATTATTTCTTAATTTTTTCAACCTTCTTTGTCCCACCAGAGCACAGGGCTCCTCTCGTAGTCCACCAGGCTAGTGCTAAAGAAATTTGTGATGTGCGTATTTATCACTGCACCGCGGTGATAAATATCGTGATATTTTATTAATTATAGCTGTGCCCGCGACGTCGTCCGCGTGTATAGACTTTTATAAAATGGACTGATTAAAAATTAAAGATTATTTATTTGCATTGAATAAGTAGTAGGTAGATTATTCTTACATTATAGTGAAATCACTTATAATACAATATTCATATGTTCAGAAGAAACCTAATGTATTTTTTCTAAATCCTTCAAACCTAAAACAGTAAGGAATGCTTACTGTACTGATCTTACTATCCACTTTTCTCACGTTTCGCTTTTCTCGCGCAATCAGATTCTCTTTACAAATATGTACCTCGTTTATTAAAGTTAAGAGATATTGCTGTGCCCGTGGCTTCATCTTTGTTAAAAATAGTACCTTTGGAAAATGGGAGAATTTATACTGCAAAGAATGTATAGACTCATTCTATATACATAGCTTTAACCTACTGCAGAAAAGAGGTGCACTATACAACTACTTGTAGTTGGGAGATAAAATTTCTAAACATACACGTGCTTAGGATTAAACAATCGGAAAAATAATTGTAAGGTCAATTAATAAACTATAGGTTTAAAACTTGCGGACAGCAGTTTGGTCATAAGTCATAACTCATATAACATTGTGAAAACTAAAGCAGAAGGCAGGGTCTCTACACAGTGTGCTATCTGTATTTGGAAATAAAGAATATTTTTATAAAGAATCTTTAAAGAATCATGTGTGGATGAGCCATCAGCCCATACGCAATAAAGAGACGCAAAAAATGAGTTATCATTGGTCCAATTAACAATGTTCAGCATCATACGTATACCTACCCAATGATGGGACAACTCGCGTGGCGCAATGTTTACCATGCCGGACTGCTAATCGAACTGTCCCGGGTTAGAATCCGGGCGAAGCAGAAATTTCAATGATGAGTTTAAACTGTTCTCGGTCTGGGTGGTTGTGTTTCTGTCTCTATGTGTATTCATGGCACCCACGACACAGGGTATATCTACCCTAATGTGAGGCTATACGTGAGAAATGTTATTTTTTATTTTTTTTACACTATGTACTTACTTTTAATAGACGTACGGCTTTTATTTGAAATTATCTCCATCGAATCACTTTGGAGAAGAAATGAATATTGCTCAATAACGCCATCTACCGTATGACATGTAAACTTTGTGGTTGATAAATCGAATGTCAAATTACCAAATAGGTAGATATTGAGATTAACAGTTGGTTCACTAAAAGTTTAACTATTCGTCACCTAGATGTCTGCAGTAGTCTCGTTTTGTTAAGGCTTTGTACATTCTGTATGAAGGTTTAGATTCCGTATCTTACAACCTTAATGCTGGATGCATTGAGATTGTAAGATTTGGATTTCGGTTCATCGGAGCTAGAGGCCTCCTCAATATTGGGAGAGCTCTATGCTCAGCAGTGGAATGCTAAAAAAGTGGTTGCAGCTTGATATAATGTAGCGATAATAATCGTTTCAGCTGCAGCCTGTTCATAATCTTCCACCCCAAAAGAAGACTAATAAGCTGAGCAACTAACTCAATGGAGCCTGTGATGTAAGGTTCGGTGGTGGTAAGGCTCGCGATGCACTTATTAGGTACCTATAGTCTAGCCATTCTCGGCCAACGAAAGAAAATACAGTAAGCTGATCTAAGTATATTTAATATAGTCGACAATATGAGAGTTCAAAATAATTTTAGGTACTTAAATTTAAACTTTTATTTATGGTTTTGAATGGGCTGTTACCGAAACTTTCATACAAATTCCCCAAAGTGCCTTTTAAGTTTATGTCGCGTATTGTGTAAATGAACATAACTTTTTTGTTTATCACCCGATTCATATGAAATACACACTAATGTTACGGAAATTCATTCAACAATATATCAGTAAACACATCATTCAAAGAAGGGAAAAGAATTTGAGAATGAAATATTAAGTTAAGGTTAATTATTGTACGCTTGAGATACCAACTTTCAAATCCATTTTATTTGCTATTGAGGGGTAGTTTTGAAAAAAGCTTAAATAGAATTCTTACTATGTTAGTAAAGATTACAAATATAAAATTATAAGTATATTACTCTGCACAAAAATATTCTGTACATCAAGTTTCGACACTCAATTTTCAAAGAGTTTCAAAGAAAATTGACATTTAAAGGGTGAATTTCGGGAAATGCTGAAACACGTATTCTTTTATTTTTGTTAGAAAATATTTATACCAAATTTCAAGAAAATCTATTGAAAAAATCCAAGTTTTCCATACAAATTTTCATCGCTCATTTCACACCCTTAAAGGGTGATTTTTAAAATTATCTATAGCCTAAATGTTTGCGAGCACCAATATATATAAAACAAAAAAAGTTTCATCAAAATCCGTCCAGTAGTTTTTGCGTGAAAAGCTAACAACAGACAGACAGACAGACAGACAGACAGACAGACAATAATTTCAAAACTTATATTTTTAGCTTCTGTTACTTATAAAAAGACCCCTAGAAGTATTTTTTTAAATTTATATGCAATGTACAGAATTGACCCTGCTTACAGTTTTATTATATGTATAGACGACATTTTCCATCACCTTTATGCCTGTGTGAAATTCATAATTTCTCGAAGACATGATATTCACCAATCCGCACTTGGCCAGCTTGGTGGAATATAGCCTAAATGACATACCTACACTTATGAAAGGAGTTCCCAGTAGTGGGAAACAAAAAAAAGGTTTTAAAAAAATAGCATTTCACGGTAGTTCGCTTATGAAATCCTATTTTAAAGACTAAGTATGCATAATCATTTTCAGAAAGCTAAAAAAATGAAGAATTCGTTTAAGTAGTAAGCAAAATATTTTTTTAAATACAAATATAATTGAAAAATTATAAAAAAAAATATATTTAAATTACAACTTTTTGTTATTTTATTTCAAAAATGTTGAACAGTTTAATTTTTTTTCTGATATATCCATTGCCTATTCAGAAAGCATAAAAAAATATTAACAGTATATTTTGTGTGGTTTATCATTGCCCTTTAAAATCGGGGTACCTATGATTAAAAAATAGTTCAAATATGTATCAAATAGGTATCTCTAAAACGACTGAAAATCGGACGGGGTGTTACATGAATGATTTTACAATACACCTTTAACAAATCATCCTGTTTACGGTATAGGTACCTATGTTGAGCTGTAGCGCTCAAAATTATTTTGATAAAATCAATGTTTATTAATATCTTGCTTACGTTTGCTTCTCAAAAAATACTATATTTTCTATATTATTACTCAAATCGTGTTCATAACTATAACTTTAAACATGTAAGTAAGTTCTTGATGGTTTATTTTGCGAGTTTTCTAAAAAAAACATGTACAAACTTGCGCTCATAAGTATTTTGACATTACACGGGTTATAAGTTTATAACGTAGTGTTTAATTTCTCTATGACACGGGTCTGATATATCAGTGAAATCAATCTGCGTTGCTGCAGTTATAAGATCAAGCAGTCGTATATTATTAGTTTATTATGCCTAAGTCTATATACGTCTGAATTTAAAACGTGATAAATGCCATAAAATAGGAAACATCATATTCTGAAATTGCTTGTAGATTTCAAATATCACGCATGACAGCTTTCAAGTAGGCGGAATATTGCTTATATTATAATATAAATATAAAACATTGAAAAACAAGCAGAAAATTGTTCATCCAAAAAAGAAAGTGCTTGTCCTACCAAGATCCTTATCGTATACTTAGTTAAAAAGAGGATCCTTATCGTATAGTTAAAAAGAGCTATCGACATTTAATGCCCGTAAGAGGTCAACTGAAATAAAAATCAAATGAAAAGAAAATTATTATGGTGTAATTTTCTGCGTTTCAAATGTAGAACGTCGCCTGAAACAGGTCGGCCCAAATAGAAGAAGTACCTCTAATTTCTGCAAAGAATTGAAAGATGCATCTTACATTTGACAGATAATGATCTACTTAAGTTCTACCTCTCCACGGCATATTTAATATTAATTGTGCTGTGGAGAGGTGAAAGTAAATTTTATTTTGTTTTATCTGAAGGAATCTTAGAGCATCAAAGGTCACATCACCATTCAGTGTCGTACCTGTCAATATCTTGATGCTCTAAGGAAGGAATACTTTATAAGAAATATCCTATACCTAAATAAAAGGTTTGATGTCTGTTAAAATTAAACAGCTGGAACGACCAAAGTGTCTATTTAAACGCCATAGAGCATCTTTGGAAGGAGCTGGATGGATCGTTGACGTAATTATTTAAATAATGATACTTCATAAAAAGACCTAAGCAATGAATGGAAGCGAAACCCGATCGATACATTGTAGAAGTTATTTGATTTAATAACGGCATTCAATCTATTTTGAGAAGCTGTTATAAATAAAGGCCAATATATACGTATCAGAAAATAAATATAAAAGCTTTAAAAAAACATTGCATACATGAGTGTATACTTAGAATAATTACAATTACATTATAGAAACCAAGTTCGCGCGCCCAAATTGAAGCATATTGATTGGTGCCATTAATGGCACCAAACACCGGGCCGCTCCGTAAGACTTAGGTTAAATTTTATCACAACACTTTTTAAAAACAAAAGAAGTCTAATTAAATAACTTTTCACAATGTTTTCAATATTTTGTAGTATTTTATAGTTAATTTTGTCAAAATAAGCCTTCCGCAAAATCGCAACCGTTTTTGTGCGTTAATAACTGCACATGAAACATTTGAGTAATCTTAATATCATATATTTTTTAATTCATTGCATTTTTTATAAAATATTTTAATTTATATTTGTCAAATGTTTGTCAAAATACTTATGAGCGCTACCGTAAGTATGTACTTAATTTTTAGTGGGTGCTAATTAATCCAGCTTCCTTTAAATGTCATTCTTGTATTCTATCTAAGGGGTATTTACTAGTAAGTAGATAATAGTAAGGGAGTTTGATCGCGGTGGGTGAAAGTGGGTGGAAAAATCTGAAAAAAATATCTGTACTTTTCTAACCAATAGGGACTTCTCAGTGGATCTCAAAATTTCTGGGATGATCTAGCAAACTATTTTAATTTTAATTTTATTAAGAATGTCCGAGAAAGTTCCAGAAACTTCTCGAATCATTTGGATTTTTTAAAATAATTTTAATTAATTGAGAATATTCGAGAAAGCTTCTCAAATGATTTGGATTTTTTTAATTATAAACTTTTTTCGAATGATCTGGAGATTTTTAAAATAATTGCAAACTGTTTTAATTAATTGAGAATGTTTGAGAAAGTTCCAGAAACGATCGTTCTCAAATGATCTGGAAAATCCTATCCTACTAATATTATATACGCAAAAGTTTGTAAGTATCGATGTTTGTTATTTTTTCACGTAAAAACGACTGAATGGATTGAAATGAAACTTTACTAATATATAGGTTATATTATACATCAGAATAACACATAGACTACAATTTATAAAGATATTGTGTGAATTGTTCAAAATATGATAAGTGTCAAGTAAGTAGGAAAAAATCTACCACCTGCGAGCTATTCTGGCGTGCGCTGCCAAAACCGCTAGAGTTCATAATGTATGATGGAAATGTTTATCTTAAATAGTCCTACAAAACAGCCGTTCCACGGCACTTCAGAAGGGACTTCACTTTACGCTAATGATCGTTTCTAACGCGGGTGAAACCGCGGGGCACAGCTAGTAGGGTAGACTGGGTACGGTTGAAACGGTGGACGGTTGAAACAAAGCGAATATCTCGTGAACAGTGCGTGATTAGGTGAGGGCTACAAGGGGAGTACGAAGCGGGTGACAAGTCGGAACTTGAATTTTAGTTTTGCGTCGCTCTTCGGGCGCTGTGTTTGTCTGTAAGAGGCCCCATTGAGTTTTTTGACAGAAAATAAGTATTTTTGTACCTACATTTTTGCAATTATTAAGATTTTGTTTAAAGTTAGGGTATTGAGAGTTTTGCTTCGGTTGAATTAAAGTTTGTACAATATCTTAGTATGATTAGTTTTTATTTAAATTTAATATTATTCTTACTGTAAACCGTTTTATACCAAGATGGAGGGGTGGAGACAGTTGAAACATTATTTGTGGGTACGGTTGAAACAGTTAATTTATTAATTTTCTTGTTTCTTAGATGCCAAGGGTACGCCAAAGAAAGACTGCGAAAGGTCTGACTGACTTATCAACGTACAAACAAGCCTATAAAGATGTGAAAGCGGGATCTTCAGTAAGATCAGCGGCAGAAAAAAATGGACTGAACCACTGTTTCCTGTTCAGATATGTACGTAAACCGAAAAAACTAGGAAATCTACAATTTACACAGACACACCTGAAAAAGAAGAGATAAAAAGAGAATATGAGAACAGATTGAAACGAACCAAAGCTAAGCAAGTAAAGAAAAGATTAGATGGAGGAAAGACAAAAAGAAATGCTACAAACAAAACTAACACGCAACAAGAATCATCAGAAGAAGAGGAGTGCTACTGCGTTGTTTGTATAGCAGCATATTCAGAAAGCAGACCAAACGAAAAATGGACTTAATGCATACTGTGTAAAATGTGGGCGCATGAAGATGTGACCTTTTAAGTATTTTTGTTTAAAATTTTAATTGTTAAAGAAATAATATTTTCGTTTTTATAGTTTGTAATTAATACTGTTGATATATAAGAAATATAATAGCATGTAGGTACCATATTTCAAAAATATTATCGTCACCAACATCGGATTATTTGCCATCGGAAACTTTGAAGGCTGATTAAAAATAATGTTAGATTAAAAGTATCTCCAAAGACTTGAATATTAATAAAAATATTTGTGATATTCAACTGTACCATTACCATTCGAAAAATGGCATTAGATGATTAATAAAACATGATAATTGATTATATTTTGTATTATTTGCATGTGTTTCAATTGACCCCAGGCACTGTTTCAACCGACCCTGGCATGGGGACGGTTGAAACAAATGGCAATTTTTTTTTAAATATGATTTTACGCAGAAAATACTACACAGTGATCTCAAATAACATTGCCCGTTAGTAGACAGATATAAGATCTTTTATTTAATATGTTTCCGAGATCGCTCGCTCAACAAATCCCGATGCTATGCACGATAAACGCTAAAATGTTTCAACCGAACCCAGTCTACCCTAAGTGTATAAACTGCATGTATTAAATAATTCCAACGTACACTAATTGCATATTTTCGCACATATTTTTTTAAAAGTTAGCATGAGATTTAATGACTTGTAGTAGATGACTACTAAGTACAACTGAAAATCAAATTTCATTATTATTGTCATCAAATCAAACATTAAATTAGAGGTTACATATTATGTAACCTCTAATTTAATGTTTGCTTATATCAACTCTATTCATAAATGTTACCATAAGTTAAATTATGTATATTACTATTTTTTTCTTCAAAAATATACATCTGCAACCGCGGAGTTCCAAATAACCCGCACCCTTCGTTTTCTCTGTATCTGCAACTCTTTTGTTTGTCTTGAATAACAAAAGAAAATCTGAAAATCTTGAATACATTTTGTAGGTGGTACTACTATTATGGTTCGCCCGGGGAAGTGCCATCGCTGCACCCACTTCTGCCTTAAACCAATTATTTATTCTGTGCTTGAACCAACTCTTTTGTGTTTCGGTGGAAAGGTGCAGTTGCCGGCCACCCTTACATGTGTCGACCACCAACCTCCGGAGTAGCAGTGCAACTGCATACGACCTCAGACAAGGCTTACCTATGCTTGCTTGAGGTTGTATGTAGATGTTCATGGGCTGCAGCGACCACTTAACACCATGTGGCCTGCATGCTCGTCTGCTACTCCATTCAAATAAAAAGAAAACCTATCTTCGGGAAAACTAAAACCAAACAACAATTTCGCGCATAGCGCATAGGGCATTTTTAATTACCTACCTATAAATAAGTAGGTAGGTAGTAGGTACTTATCACCACCTATTGTTGTTAATCGATAGGTAGGTACACTTAAGTACGGGACTTTCCGTGAGGCTGATCTGATATAATTTATTTATTTAACTCTTTATTGTACACCATGATGACAAAATTGAATTTTGAGACAAATCAAATAATATTTGTAAATAACTTTTATATTTTCGATAAAGTGAGTTATTAAAACATTTTATGGAACAAGTGTAGGAGCAGCGATGGCCGAGTGGTAAAAAACCGCGGTCTTCGACGCGACCGATCCCCGGTTCGAATCTTCGGCGCGCACCTCTGACAAAGAAATTTGTAATGTGCGCATTTATCGCTGCTCCACGGTTATGTAAAATATCGTGATATTTAATTGATTACGATGTTCCCCATCGCCGTGCATGCCTGAGAGAAATTCATAATTTCTCGATAGCATGACGTCCACCAATCCGCACTTGGCCAGCGTGGTGGACTATGGCCTAAAACCCTCTCACTTGTGAGAAGGAGACCTGTGCCCAGCAGTGGTACATAAAAAAGGTTGAAAAAAAAATGGAACAAGTAAGTACTGAAGTAGACTAGAAGTAGAATAGTAGTACTATGTATATTGCACATCCTAATCAAATAATAGAAGGCGATCAAATTATTTGGCTACTTTTTTAAAATGATATCGTAATGAAATTGTATTTTTTATAACTACTTATACAAATACATATGAATAATTATTCATATTCATTAATATATTAACTTATTAATATAGTAACATACATTTATGTTACTTACTAATTAGTATTGAAGATTTCATCAATACAAATCTACACTTTTAAACGAAATCAGTCATCAAAATCGAGACTAAACATTCGTTTCTAAATGGACCTTAACGTATAAAGATACAAGGTGTAAAGAAGTCAAACCAGTTTGGCCCATGCGTTGCCCTCTAATTGACAAATTGGAATCTTATTAAAATAAAATTCAAGTTCCTAACTGAACGAGGTGCAACAACTCAAATGCAAAGAGGCGTATGTGACGGGACAGCCTTCCGATTTGTTGCCGATGAGCGCCGAGTGAGCACGAAACGGCGCTGGCGGCACGAATAAAAAGTCGGCAGCATTCGAAGCGCGTGCCTCGATGTGTGTGGTCCTCTCCGGAGGTCCTCTTCCACTTTTGATTTATTGAAATCTGATTTTCGCACCCTTTTTCGGAAATTTAGTGATTTATACTTGACTATATTGTTTGATACTGGTTAGTTTAAGATTATTAGCATTTAAATAAATGATTTAGTTGATAAATATTGTTTAATTTCCATAAAAATATTAATTTTAGTATCAAATAAAGTGTAGGAAGATTAATGGGAGATTAAGTGTTTAGTATAACTAAGATATATAAGAAGAAAATTAATTTCCGTCTACGCATCATCAGTCGCAATTAATTCACTTTTTTCATCATCTGTGAAAACGTTGACGACACTCGTGGAAGTAGGATGTACATCTGGATATCTAGGAATCAATTCGTAGCTATTTAAGTTACAGTCTGGTTCTTCGCTGCTGGCCTTCCATTTTTTAACGATCATTTGTAACGGCTCGAGGCACTGCAAACTTTGTTTCACTCTTAGAAGTTCGATATTACATTGATTCTCCACTTCCAAAAGCTTCAATCTATAAGCTTTAGCTAACATTTGTTTCCTTATTGCATTCTTTTTCTCAGCCTGAGCCATATTCAGAGTATTTTGGTATTTTTGCAACTGTTTTTCATATTCCATTAGAGATTCATCGCAACATAATTTGTTATTTACGCTGGCTCTACATAAGTAAGACGGATCTGGATGAAAATCTCTTGAAAATTTGTTTGAATCCATATTAATAGCACATTTTCCAGAAGTGTTCAATAGTGATGAGTCCATTACATGGGTATTGGCAATTCTGGATTCTTCTTGTAATTTAGCTTTCTCTTCGGTAAGTTCAAGTTTTAAGGATTCAATTATTTTTTTGCAACTTTCAATCCTTTCCTTTAGTTTCACATCTTTTTCTTCAATTGAATTCAGTGTCAGATTTTCTTCACTACATGGTCCGTTTTTGTTTGGTTCCTCGTTTACAACATCCGTTTCAGAGATTACATTAATTGTTAAATCTGTTTTATCAACAACACCTTCTGTGTTATTATTATCACCACAAGCATGTTTTGCATCCATTGTAAAAAGATAGAAAAGGTTATGAAAATGTTCCTGAAACTTGATAAAGATAATAATATAAAACAAACTTTCATGTCAGTGTCAAACACGTAAGGTAAGTAATCACGCAGTAGGTAAATCTATGGCCAATGGCCAGGTCAACGGCCACCACACAAAACAAAGAGCTCCTTTCTTATATCGTAATGTATACACTTTTATGTTAGTTAGTTATGTATGCTTAGTTATATTTCGATTGAAATAAATAGAAAAATATTATACAATGTTTTACTTGGTTCCACCAACTAACAAATAAAATATACCTACTCTACTTGGTTCTTTCACTTTCACAAATACTGTGTGTCCTAAAACCTGTTGCTAAGTGGAAGGCAGGGGTTGCCGACGTCGAAGTGTGGGACCAGTACCGGCGTAGACGGCTCAAACCGGGAATGACTGGTGTATGCGTGGCCGCCCAAGTAACATTTAGGCGCTAAAGTAAGAGTTATAATAAGTCTAAAAAAGCGCTAACTAGATTCTAAAGTGGTTTATGGGTGTTACAAATTGGTGTTAGAGCGCGCTCTAACCCTACTTTACCCCCGAATTAGGCACAATTTTTATATTACTTAAGGTTGTATAATGACGGTATACAAGAGTTATGGTGATTGGCTAAGAGGTACAATCATGCTATAAGAGAGTAATGATAGCGGTAATAGGATCTCTTAGCGATACAAGAGGGGTAAATAAGCGAAAATTAACTCTGTTAGCGGTAAAATGGCAAAAATGGTTTTATATTACCTCTGTGGGTGCTAAGCGGGCTACAGGTAGGTGTCAACTGACTTTTTAAGCCATACAGTAGAGATACAAAGGCGTTAATTATATTTTCAAGCGCTAAAAGGGAGGTAAATAGGTGATTTGTAACGGTCTGAACGCTATTCAAGATCCACAAAGGGATAAAGGTCTCTCCCGCAAGAGTTTTTGATACCCGGAAAATATATTTTCTAATTTTGCGATCTAACAATAATTATGGCTAATATAATATCGGCAACCTCAAGATGGTTCATTAAAAAAAAAGTGATTCATTAGTATAATAATATGTTTTATGGTGCGAAAGGAAGCGTATTTTTACTGCGAAGGTAAGTACACTGTGAATAAGTTACATATTTATTGGTAAATAATTCGAGCGCCCGATGTATATTGTCTATTTACTGAAAACAAATGTTTTGTCTAATATGGAGTGACACACTTTTCTTGTAAAAAAGTACTAAAAAATTGCCTTATTGATCTTATAATACTGTACTAGTAATATAAATACATACTAAAGCAAAATACTTCATGGAAACCTTGTAAATATTTGTTTTTATAACCATAATCTAATATTTCATTATCTCAACATGGCGAGCAAACGAATTTAGGGATCCGTAGCGCTCAAAACTTTAAACCATGTATTGATGTTATTTTTTACCTGTTAACTGTTTTGGACGAGTAGAATACAAAGAAATAGGTAGATATAAATTATTATATTGTTTTAACAATTAATATTATATTATGATTTAAATACAATATTAGGTTTATAAACCTGAGTATTTTTTTTAAGTTTATTTCATCAAATTAAGTACAATGTTACATAAATCATTAAATAAAGTATTTAATGTACTTACTGCTAATTTTGTTTTGTATTCATTGGTTTCAGAATGCCGTATAAAATATTAAAAACCTTAGAAAAAGGAAAATACATGCACTGGATTGCGCCTTCGCAATGGGAACATAACAATATAGTAAAATGGCCAAAACAAACGCAACAAACTTGTAAGTTCGGCTTACTCCTTACCACAGTCTGATTGGCGAGATATAAAGTGTCAAGTCAAGAGAAGTAATATTCCAACTTTTGAAGAAGCTGAACGCGAATTGGATAGTTTGTTGGATATTACAGATACCGATGAAGAAACTAAAGTCACTAAGAAGAATCAACCAACCAGCAAAAAAAAAGTAGATTACAACGTGCTCGTGGAACAATTGAATAAATAATAATAAAAAATTGGTAGAATATCACAAAATCTTTCATTTAAATTTAATAGCAAATCTTTCAGAGACATTTGACTTATGTTTTCCTTTATAGCCCATGCCCTCAACTTTTCACGAAAATTAATATTTTTTCAAAATGTCACTCGTATCATCTCCACTTTCACTGCTTGATGAAAGTAAATTTCTCTCTTCAGTCTCAACAAAATTTTCGGAGCATAGAGAATTCTGATCTTCATTATCACCTGTAGTAATAGCACAATCATCATTTTGAAAAGCATGTACGGAACCATCAGGCTCACAGGAAACTCGCGCTTCACTGCTTTCCATAGGAATAGAGAACGTATTTTCAATAGGAATAGAGGAGTTCAAAATGCGATAATATTCTCTGATCAATTTCTGTCTATTTCCACCAGTCCTACATTGATTTTTCCAAGTATTTACAACAATTTTTTTGTTGCGACGTCATTGTCAAAAACAATAGTAGTCAATATAAGAAATACAGTAGTGCCCTTAAGCGCTATTACTTTACCTTTAGTCACAAAGAAGTAACAATAGACGCTAGAGGATCTGTTATAGCGAAAAATTATACTCCTATTTGACTTAAGGTCATGCAAGAGAGTTTTGTATAACTTCAAGCATTTGGTTCTATATAAGATTAAATAAACATCATTGTAAAGCTGGTAGCGCTTATTAACGCTATTGTGCAACTTTAGGTTCTTGTAAAGAGTTTAAAATCACTTGCATAGCACTTTTGGAGGTAGTAGCTAATTCTTATTCTTATTTAGATCTTAGAGTTTTAAGATTCACTTAAAGCTATAACACAAAATGCTGTGCATGTACAACAGTGTTAAGATTTGCCATAATACGTCCATAACCTTTAAGCTCGCCTAATTGTCGCCCTTGTAACTCTGTATTATAAGTAGAAGTGATATGACGTTACTTGCTTACGCCACTATATCGCCAATAGTCATAAGTGCTGCTACTGTAATGCCTTTGTAGCCCACTAAGTAACAAAACAAGCTCTAATCGTCGCCTAAATGTTTGTTGGGCGCAAGCACTGGAAGGTGCAGGAGAGCACCATTGCTCAGATGATAATCTGTTTTACGACACCGCGCGGGGAGGTCACCGGTACGGGGCTCTGGAGTCCCGGAGTTCCTCTCAAGCGCTGAGGAAGGCCAAAAGCCAAAAGAAGGTGATTTAGTACGCTAAAAATCTCACATACCATGGAATCTCTCTCAAGGAGTAGGGTACTTTTTAAAGGTTTCCCCTCACAAAAGAAAGTGGAAGGTAGAGAAAAGAAAAAAAAATCATATTAGGAATACAAGCGAAAGAATATAAGCAAATACAAAATATTCGCTGAATGAATGTCACTTTTTCCCGTTCATCGCCTTAAGGTGCCCGTTAGGGCTAGATGTTGAGCTGAGATAAAAAAGGCGGCGAAAAAAAATCCCAGCAGCACTGTCTACAAAAAGTACATTTATATATTTGACATAACAGTATGGCTATGGGTCGATAATGGGCACACGGGTGGGCCGTGGGTCGTTATTGGTGTTCTTGTGTTTTTTACACTAAAATTTGAAGATGTTTTCTATCATATGAGGCTACTAAAAGGGCTATACAGACGAACATCAGCTCAAGCAAAGCAAGCAAAATCAGAAATGTGTGTGGCTGTACGTACGTTGACATTATATAAAACAAATCACAAAGTGCTCAACTCATTGAACTTGTATAATTGCAACGCCCTGACAGGGTCCCATGCTGAATTCTACATTTATATACTATTTTACTTGTACCACCGTTATATAAATTTTATGATGCATGATGCAATAACGATTATGATTATGATCATTAAAAAAACACACGCATTAAAGCTAACTTATTAGGTGTCTACAGTAATAATAATGAGACATTGAATTCTCCCATAGAGCTTTCATTGTCTTTATAGTTTGTGCGATGGTGGTTATACTGGCATGGCGATTGATTCCTTATAATAGTTAATCAGCATTCTTGTGGAAGGTGCTTCTAGCAGGAATATGAAATATGTATGGAACTTGTGTTTTATACATATGCCAGTATAATAACCAACATCATACAAACTATGAATACAATAAAAGCTCTAGAGGAGAATTCAATTTTATTCAATTCAATTTTATGCATTATATTCATCAAATGCAACCTCGTACAAAATTCCTATTTGCGTACATACCGTGTGTATTATACATTAAATATTGTATTACTTTCTCTGCTTTGTGATTAAAGTACGGCGTGAAGCATAAGAGTATGGCAAGGTTACATAAATACATTACATTTTAAGGCTAAAGCACCACCCTTAATTACCTGCCTGGTTGCTTCAGGGCCCCATTTGATGTCTCAAAACCAAAGACCTTATTATAAGGTATTTGCTCAAAACATACGGATAAAAATAAATTAAAATACTTAAACTTGATACTGATAATATGCACAAATCGTGCGATGCTATTATTAAAAGAAAAAGTTACTTATCGTCACATTGACAGACATTTTCTGTGCATTCAATGTGTCAGACGGAGTTTTGGCGGGAAGTCTGAAGGGATAAGTTGTGCTCTTGTATTATTTTTATTTTCTCAGTGTATTTTTGAGTTATATCGAATAAAGTTGATGGCATTTTGCTCGATATAGGTTAATTGTGGTGAAATAAAATGACAGTGTGAAAACATGTTTTTTCGGCTTGCCTCCAAGACTCCATCGGGCATGTTCTGCTAAAGTAGCCATCACTTTACTTGAACATTTGACTGACTAGACTGACTGAAACCTGACGACTGACAAATTTTTTCTACGATTACAAAGTGATGCAAATATTGTACTTGACGCTGGCAACATGCATAGAGTTTGCGACGCCATTATTAAAAATGAAAAAAAATGTCAATCTGACAGATGACACTCCAAATTAGAGATGTCCAAAATAATCGTTTGTATCGATACAGCGTATCGATACGTATCGCAACCAATCGTATCGATTCAGCGATATATCGCAACGTCTTGTATCGATACATACGATATTTATCCATTTTTTAAACAAGTTAAAATAAAACAAAAGTATTAGTTCAAAAAATGGCGGCAACATAGTGTTAATAGTATATTTCATTACAAGTGCGGAAAGGCTGTCATTGCAAGGAGTTACGACAAATGTCTACCCGAGCCGAGGCGCAGCCGCGACGGTGAGGGTTGACAGTCGGTACTCCTTCCAATGACGGTTCCGCACGTGCAATGAACAACTATTTTTAATACAGTTGCGAAAAAATGAAGCAATGTAATAAAATAATAAAAACTCACAAAGAACATTTTTGAAAAATTGCGCCAACCGTAAAATAATACTTATATGCAGAGATTTTTTTTGTTCTTCCATTCTAGGTAGGCAAAGGGAACTATGCCCTCACAGCCAAGTCTTCAGTAGAATTTTTTTATTGATATGAAATGACAATGTTAGTGAGAAATGAAATGAAACCTAACCTAACTCATTGAATCAAACCATTAAATCTGATATTGAAACAAATTAGTAGCTTCTTTTTAGAAATATTTGCATGAATCATAAAAACTTCTAAAACGTCGTGGTAGGTTTTTTTCTTTTTAATAGACACTATTTTGACAGTTGGGAAAGAGAACGCACGAGAGCGGAAAAGGTAAAGAAAAAGCACGAGTGTGTAATAGCCCACTTCCCGCACGCTATACGTCCCTGCAATATGTCACTTTTTGAGCAACTGTATTAAAAAATATATTTCAACAAAGTTTGTTATGACGACGTGTTACTTAAAACAAAGACACTGTAAACTGTCAGCTGTCTAAGACTGCAAGACAAAGACAAAAAAACATTCATTTCGGGAATCGACGACGGGAAATCCCCCAAGCATAGACTCTTTACATAGATATGGATGCGTTCGTGGTATTAAACTGTAGCGTTTTGTTACTATTTCTCGCTTAGCTGCGTTTTGATCTACGGTGACCAGAAAAAAATGAGAATGATTGCTGTTTAGTGCTAGATTTGGTTACATTAATCTCTCCTTACCAAAACATAGAGAATGTTTACTATTACAGGTCCAAAATCATAATTTTAAGAAGATATACATGGATTCGATATTTTATACCTGGAGATACGATATATCGATGCGTATTGTATGGTTGTGTATCGATACAAAATATCGATATATCGCATTGCTTTGTATCGATACATCATAATATCGATTCGTATCGCGCATCTCTACTTCAAATGTCAATTGTAATGTAATGCAACGAAACGAAATTGCCGGCAAAATTTTATTCGTTGATTCCATGGTTGATATACGAAAAAGGATTTCATATTTGTAAGTTGTGATTAGTAAACTTCCCCATTCAAAAAATTTTACAATAAGGTTACTTGTATTTCTAGTAGTCGCGTAACAAAAAGCATTATGGGGCTCCTAGAGCTATGTCAACGTTTTTATAATTCGACAAACCTGTATGAAATTCTGCAAATACCAAAAACTGCCACAGAAAAACAAGGTGCGTATCATGGAAGCTTTTTAATTTTTTGATTTTGATATTTCATTCGCCAGAATACTTGTCAATCGCAATTTAAACCGCAACGCAATTTATGTGTACAAATTGTGAATTTTCAGTTAACACAGCTTATCGCAAGCTCTCGCTAAAAGTACACCCAGATCGAGTCAAAGACGAAGAAAAATTAGAAGCTACAGAGAAATTTAAAGTTCTCAGTAACATCCACAAGATTTTAAGTGATAAAAATAAAAGAGCACGATATGATGAAACCAGCTGTGTTGATGACGATGATGAAAGTGTGATTGATCATGATTGGTTAGTTTATTGGCGGCTTCTGTTTAAGAACATCACCATTGAAAATATTGAAGCATATAAAACAGAATATGCTGGTAAGTAAAAATGATCTAAATAAACATAGATGTCCAAGAATTTTTAACAAGTTTGCAAATGCCCCAAGTATGTTTAAAAATTCCATTACTTACAACATGGTATCTAACACCTTCGATATCGTAACGACATTAAACACCTTCATACGGTTTTGGGGGAGGGCGGGGTGGGGGGAGGAGGGGGTGGCAGTACCCCTTGGACCTTTCCCCCCTGCCGGAACCCCATGGTTATGGAGGTATCCAGGGTAAAAGTTTTGAGGTTAGAATAGCGCTCCGTGACAGCACCAGCACTGCGAGAAGACCACTCCCTCTGCCCGAGCAAATGAAAGTTAATCGTAGCATGTCGACGGAACCCTGCGCAACGGGGTTCCTTTTTTTTGTGTAAATTTAAAAAAGTCAAACCTAACCTAACCGAACTCATTCATTTTAAATGACGAGTTCTTTTTGAATCTTTTGTGGCGGGGCGGGGGGGGGGCGGCTTCGCCCCCCTTTATATATATTTCATGAACAATTTCATTTCCGTAACCTGAAAATTCGCAAAACGCTTTCTTTTTATGAGTACTTTCTACAAAAAAGTGCATGTGTAAATCGATGGTCCATTACAGAAAATTTTGCCAGTGATATATTTAGATGATATCTAGATATAGTTTCACCTGTATCTTTTTAAAGAGAAATGAA
The DNA here is from genome assembly GCA_911387765.1 of Pyrgus malvae. Classification (NCBI taxonomy): domain Eukaryota; kingdom Metazoa; phylum Arthropoda; class Insecta; order Lepidoptera; family Hesperiidae; genus Pyrgus; species Pyrgus malvae. The sequence goes on along the minus strand of OU426950.1, from coordinate 24,708,911 downwards.
ACATTTTGCATAAGAATAAATAATAATTACATAGAACGGAATCTCCTTTGACCGGGTGGAAAACGCCGCTATTTTTATACCTACTTCCCCCTTCACCTCGTTACGCCCCTCTGTCGCCCAGGCGTGTTGACAGGGTTGTCAACTGTTAATACTGCTTTTTTATAGATAATATAGGTAGCTAAAATATAAGTTTTCCTTGACTTAAAAATCATTATTTTAGTTTAGTATTACAAAGTATGAGAATAGGCATGATGACACTATTAAAGAATCAGAGAATAAACGGTTTTATAGAAAAATATATGCTAAAAAAGTTCTAAAATATGATCCCGTTTTAATATAAACATTAAGATTAATAAGATTTTCAATAAAATAAAAGTATTAAATTCAGCAATCGGCCATGTTATCTGAAACGCCAATCAAAAGGAATGACGTCACGTCTCAGTTAATGTCATCGTGTTGCTTGAAGTTTGACGAGCAAGCCGACGCCATGACACCTACGAGCGTTTTTGCGCTTAATTCAAATTACATAGCAGAAAATACATTAATTTACGTTAAAAGTTGAGTTTATTGCTGAAATAAACTTTTTTTCGAAACTAGGAGACGTGTACCTACAATAAGGAAAGGTATTTAAAAATCTGTCATCATGCCCATTATAAATACTTACCTACACTATAAATACCTGCTCATGAATAATAAATTATTATGAGTACCATACCAAATGAAGCCATTTAAGTAAGTATTACTTACCTACATAGGTGTAAGTACTTACGTAGTGTAGGTTTAAGATAAACGAATTACATAATATTAAGTATAACGTGCGTGCGCCAGTGCCGCGGCGCCGCAATCGCGAGGCAAAACAATCGAGAAAGGTTCAATGACCGATGGCGGGGGCTATTAAAAAATATTTTGGCGACATGTTAAAATGCTGTAGTTATCTAACATTTTTTTAAATAATTGAGTGAAAGTGAAACAATTGGCTACACAAAAAGAACTGGTCACATCCTTTTGATAAATTAAGTACGGAAAAGGAATAATATTTAAAAAATATTACTTATCTCGCATCATCTTTGGGCAAACTAAAAAAACTTAAGTTTGGCATTGTTTTAGAATTGTTTGTACAACCAAACACACCACATTAACTTGGCGCCGATTGTAATTGACGCGCCCGTCCGAGACAGCCCGTCTTCAGTAGTCGGTTTAGCCGAAATTAAAGTGTAGGCTAATATCGTGACCTTGAGCCCGTTTTGAGCGGGAGTTTCCGTTCTACGTAGTATTATTTATTCTTATGCATTTTGTTTTAAACTTTACCTTCACGTAACTACGACAGAAACGGAATATTTTTTACAAAATACCCGCCGCACGGGTGATGTTAGTATGCGTTGCGTTCCATTTCACATATTTTTTTGAAATTCTGCCCTTAGATTGAAGGAATTGCGTTTCATTTCACACAAATTTTTGAATTTTAATTTTAATCGTAATTAAAAAAAACCGCGCCACCGGCAAAAAAAAACCGCTAACAGGGTTCAACTACACACTAACTACCCCTCCTAATTCACAGAATAATCAAAATCCTGTGTTAGACTTCTATACCCAACCCAAACCTTCATTATTTCTGACCTTATCAAAAGTTTGATATCATACAATTCTAGTCATTTAATTTACATACCTATGTGTAACATGATTTAGAACTTTCATTTAATTTAATACCATTTCTACTGTATGGTAAAATATTTTTATGCTTACTCATGTTTAAAAAAAAATTTTGTGAGCCATAATGCACTGCCTTATATATATAAAAATGAATGTTTGTATGTCCTTTATAGAATCGTAAACTATGCATTTGATCATGTCATGATCTTCAGCAAAGTGTTGTGCATGAGCTCACAAAGGTTTCTATCATAGCAACACGTGCAGGGTACAGCTAGTAATCTATAGAACATAATGTAACCTACAATGTTTGCCAATAATGTTGACATTGCAATATTTTTGGCAGGTTCTGAAGAAGAAAAAGAAGATCTCAAGACAGCTTATTTAGCTGGAAAAGGAGATATGAATTACATTGTAGATCAAGTACAGTTCATTACCAATGAAGATGAACCTAGAATAAGAGAAATTTTAATGGTAAGGCTTGTGTAAACTAAACAATATGAAAACCTTGGGCAAACCATGTATTCTAGCATGCTGACCACAAATTTTGTAGGTAACCTTCTATCTGGAAAAGTACCACTGCTGAATCCATATCAGCTAAAGCATTATTTTGAGTTGTGTTGGAAGGTGCTGCTGTTGCAAGCCTGACTTCCTTGAGGCAACTGTCAGCCTTTTAGGCAAAATTAAATGCATAATGATCTCATGCCAAAACTTGAAATTGTTGTGTATGGGCTGCAGATTTCCATACTTGTCTTTTGCTAATTAATGTACATATACAAGAACTTGCTTAGTGTATGCAATGTAAAAGGTAAGCTGAAATAATTTTTATGGTTGTGAAAACTGACATTTATTTAATCATATAGCTCAGGATAATCTAGAGATTTTTGTGCAGGCGGAAAGGTTGAGAACTGAAAGAGAAAAAATTGTCATTAAAAGCTATATTTCTGTCTATGCACAGTATATTTTAACACAATGATTGCTTTGCAATATAAATGTGTTTCTTGTATGATATTTTATTATCTATCCATCCTTCTGAAGTCCACTGCTGCAAATAGGCCTCCCCGATGTTAGCCACTCTTTGCCGTCCTATACTGTCTGAATTCAGCAGCTTCCTATTATTAGTTAAACTGGTTGGAGTCGGTCTGTATTCCTTTTGCTTAGAATTTCAACCACATTATCATACAAGCACCTTCTTTACCCACAACGTCCTTCTAACAATGTGGCGTGCCCATTGCCACTTTAGTTAGCTTGCAGATTTTCAGCGCTAAGTTTGTTTGCACATTTGCGATGTGTGCTGGGGCGCTAACGCATGATAGTTAAAACGAGGAGCATAAAGTACAAGCTCGCAACCAGTTGCATTATAAGCGTATTAGTCATAGTTATACAACTATGACTAATGATTCTCAGAACAATAGCACAGACATTGAAAATCCCTTTGACTAATACTAGGACATGATTTTATATCCTTTTAACTTTAGTTACCCCACATCTCCAGCTATAAATATTAAATTACAGATTCTGACTTATTCTACATCAAAGTATAGTTTATTATAGTTTAGGTATAAATATGAAATTTCAGTAGACTTGGAAAATTAGGCCTCAGGAGGATAAAATAGGAAATAAATTATTGATTATGTCTCCTTTATGGGTGGAAGTGCTCACTAGTTTGCTGATAGTCAATACTATCTATATAAGAGCTGTCTTGTTTCTATTAACTATTATATAAAAAACACCTAAAACTTTTATAGGAAATGATTGAAAATAAAGAAATCCCAGCATACAAAATATTTACTCACGAACCAGCGAGGAAACGAAATCGTCGCCATGCAAAACAAATGAAAGAAGCTAAGGAAGCTGAAGAAATAGAGAAAAAAATGAACTTAAAGACAGGTAACATGATGTTCATACTAGTATTATAAATGTAAAAATGTGTTTGTTTGTCCTTTTAAGTTGCAATAGTGTTATGGATTAACTCCATTTTTGTATGGATATAGATTGGGGGCTGGAGAGTGATACAGGCTACTTTTTGCCTGGAGAAAATATCTCATTACTATGGGAAATAATGTGGTGCCTACGCAGGCGGAGTCGCGGCCAGAGAACTAGTAGTTAAAGATTACTCTTAGAAATGATTTTGTGAGGTTCTATTGACACACAAAAAATAACTGCATACATCCCATACCCAACCAATAGGACACAACCATGGAAATTAGCATAGAAAACCACTATAGTACTCTGATGAGTAAATATGTATAATAGGTTATTATTTATTACAGAAAACAACAGTTTAGAACTGATGATAAGAGAAAAACAAGCCAATAGAGCCCAAGCATTAGATTCTTTCATAGATAATTTGGCTTCAAAATATGGAGGCAAATCTGGAGGTGTCAAACGCAAGGCTGCTACATCAGAGAAAGGAGCAAAAAACAAGAGGAAAAAGTGAAAGCATGTCCTTTAAAGATATTTATTACTAATGTTGTAGTGTCATTGTAATAAGTTACAGATATTTTATTTCACTAAAGCAGGTAAGTCTTAGTTATAAGCAGAGATGAAACAGATATCCGGTACTGGATAGTTATTCAATATTCTGCTGGATTCCAGATAGTAAAGTTAAAAAAAAAAACATTACTTTCACTAAGCAAATCATACCGTACTGTTTATTTTTATAATTGCACGTAAAAAAATTTATTGAAATGAAATACAGTGAATAAAGACACTGTATGGTTCCTTTACAAACTCTTAATGAACTTTTTTTTTTTGTTCTGTCTGCTCTGGGTGCGCTTAGGCAATACTGAGCTGAAGAAAAGAGCAGATGGAGAAATTATTTATATAATTTAGTACTCAAAATTAACAATTGGCAAATTGTGCTGAATGAATACCGACAGTGAATAGACGACAAGTGAATATACAAAAGAACAGAAACAATCAAAAACTGACACGCGCGATAACACTCCAACGCTCCCGAGTCATCCCGACAACACACGAACGCGCCCGAATATTAACGATCTCGTTCAGCCCGCTTATATTCAAATCAAATGATCGCGTCATGTAAAGGGCAGAGTATTCGGTAGCCGGATATCCGGGTCTCCGGCCTCGTAGCTTGCCGAATATCCCGTATCCGGCCAAACCACTATCCGTTTCATCTGTAGTTATAAGTGTAATATGTACATTTTCGTTATAAGACTCATGAGCGGAGATCTACCAAATGGGCTTATTAGATGTTATTAAGTTTGTCAGAGTATTATACCTGAGAAACTGCTCAGGCAAGACTATCTTTCTCATAGAATGCACTAACTATTTGCACAACTACAACTCAACATTATGGCCAACCTGCTTTAGTGAAATAACTAATTGTAATTACTATTAATTTAAATGTTCTTAACAGTTTGAGTCTCCTAAATTATTCACTTTTGTAGATCAGTACAACATGAATGATTAAATACTATGTTATGAATAAAATTGTATTTTAGTATACAATGTTCATTTTTAATTTCCTTCTTCCATGGCAACTTGCAACTGAGTTTCGGAGAAGAATGGACCTTGGTCCACATAAGTCTGAAGTCTTTCTCTGACATTATCATCGAATTTACTTGATGTTGATAAACGTTTAATGATATTATATCTTGCTTCCTTTAGTTCCTTGTTGTCATCTATAGAGCGATCAAGAAGGTACTCAATAAATCCTAAAAAAAAAGAGAACAACTTGAGACAAGAACATTTGTAGAAGAATTATTTATATTATTTTATAGTAGTTTGCGTTTTTAACTACATTCCTTGCAATTCACGAGTCCAGTCGGCCCATGGCTGTGATAAAGACGTATTTGTATACGTGTAAACGTGTGCGTGCGCAGGGTTGCGTGTACAGTCATTCCGGGTAACTTTGAATTGACGTTTAACTTTGAACAAAGTTGGAAAAAAGATTTAACAATTTATTACATCGAAACTTTTTGATGTTTCAATAAATAACTGTATATAATAGATTGCCAAAATGTTTTTGTATCAAATGAAAATTTAAAAAATAAGCTCTTAATGCCTTAATTCTGAATATTCCCGCCTTTTCCGTGGTGAAGTTTCTGGAAGTTTTTGAGCGCTGATTTATAATCGTAAACTAGTCCACTTTGATTCATATGGCAAAACCAAGCTATTTGTTAAATTTTTACGTCAGTGTAGATGTTATTTTTATAAATAAGGTTTTTAAATTTAATAATACCTTCTTTTTGTTTTACCTAAACCTTAAAATATTAAGGTTTTAACATTCTAAAAAAAATATTCAAAGTTACCCAAAATTGATGATTGATGACAATTCGAGTTTTAAGAGAAATTATGGGTAGTTCTGTTGTTTCTTCCGCAAATTTATTTTGTTAGACAGAAAAACCAACTCAAAAGGACACTATTCATTCAATAAAATAAAGGTGTCATAAATAGAAATCAGTTTTAATAATAAAAATAATGTAAAAAATGTTCAAAGTTACCCGAACTGTACGTACGGTTAGTGAAGAAAATCAAAAAGGACTTTTTTTTCGGTTCACATGTTTTATGGAAATATTTAAAAAAAAATGTTAACAATTCATTTATGAGTATTTTTATGTTATTTATTCATCATAAAAACTGTCTCTTAGTGGCCGTTAGCGTCGCGGTAACAATAAGCACACGTGACCTGAGCCGTCGAGCGCTCGCGACTCGCGACTGACTGACCAGATTGTTGATCCGTCAAGCACACTTGGTTGTGTTTAGACGTGCACATGCCGCGCATGAAAGAAAATATTGGTTTGAAACAAAACTTGACTGTAGCAAAGAAAACAAAAAAAATTTAACAAAAAACAAACACCGGCTTCAACAAAAAACTATTCCAAAACAAATTAATATGCACTAAAAAGTAAAAAAAATCTAATAAGTAGTCAGTCATCTAAAATTTAATAAGTAGTCAAGTCACATTTTCTACTCATAATTATGTAGGTACGAACTGTGTTTACCAATGTAGGTACAATTATTGTTTTTTGGAGAAGTGTCAGCCAACATAGGTTTGTAACTACAATTAACTACATACATAGTTATAGGAGAGATGTGCTTGTGTCGTACGCGCGACTTGACGAGACATGAGGCGAGAGCATGGCTGCGGCGGAAAAGTGGACACGCTGACACCGACTTGTTTAACTTGGTTCCTATTTTATAATATATACATATATATTTTTCATTGTGTCTGTTAACTGTTACTTTCATTAAAAATGTACACACCGAATATATTAGTAAAATATGCAGGATAATTATAATGTGATTGGACGGGAGACAACTACCAAGTGTAACGAGTGTGATGCGCCGCTGGATACAGCACAACACAGCCTCATGAGCTGTTCTGCCTGGGAGCCCCTGCGTCAAGATCTCGCATCTATATTAGGAGAGGACCTCTCGCTGCCGAGCGTCATTACCGCCATGCTCGACAGCGAGAGGTGTTGGTCGGCCATGCGAGACAGTAATGTTAGCAAAAGAGGCGGCAGAAAGGCAGCGTGAAGCTGATGCGCTCGCGGACCCTATCCGCCGAAGACATCCAGGGGGAAGGAGACGGCGCTAACGCAGCTCCTTCCTCTGCCATAGAGGTGGGGTTTCCATGTATTCCCCCCTCCCACTGAGACTTGGGAGTACCGAATTTGTACCCGGGGCACTCCCAGAAGGATGGCAACCAAATCTGATGGATATCGCCGAGACTGCGCATGCGCAAGCGATCCCATATTGTCTCAACCAATGGCGCTGAGGGTACCGCTGGGTTTTAGTGGGTATTATGCAGTGGCGGCTCATCCTAAAGAGCGCTGGTGCAGTGCACTCCCACTTTAACATTTTAATATTACTTAGGAAAATTACATAGGTAATCTATATTCCTTCATAATTCATAATACATAACATACTATCCTTACATTACATCTATCATCTATCCTTACTTACATTATATCTACGCGTACATTTATCGTCATATTGTACGAGTGGAGCGCCAGCGATTGCGCTCTCCTATGAAACGAAGTTTAGTACGATTCCTAGCGCTGTATTCAATGAGTGCGAATAGGGCATGCAAAACCGGGTCCAGTTCTAGATTTTGCATACCCGGTTCTAGGGGTAGTCGGAACCGGGTCACCCGGTGCTACCCGGTTCCAAGCGACCAAATCTATTTTTTATATATATTTTTTTATTAATGATAATTTGGAGAGTTTGGTTACGTAGGAAGGAATTATAATGAAATATGAATGTGTTCCGTACGTAAAAACGAGATGGTTTTGGTGTCAAATCAACGTTTATTGAATTATTATATAATCAACAAAGACTAACTTTTAAAACTCTTATTAAATAATCTGTTAAATAAAATTAATCTATTAAATAATCAATAATAATCTAAACAGAAACTTACTCTTAAACAATTTAAATAATTTGGTTTGAATTTTTTTGGTTTGCGGACGGTAGAAAAGCGCTAATGAGTTTCAGTTTACGCAACCTCAAATAATAGATGTTAAATACTTAAATACGAAATACTTACAACAAAACACGAGATCCATTGGATAGAATATGTAAAAAAAAATAACAATAATTTAGTCGGCAAAATTGGCCAGCGTCTATCAAGCTACCCGTGGACCCGCTACGGGAGTCGAGCTTTTTGGTCGCTGGCCAAGGCTGTGGAAGGAAATTTCTGTCGGTCGTCTCTTCCATCTCTACGCAAACCGGACGATACTCTGGCTCACACGGCAAAACGGAAAGCCGATCTCTTGGGCACCCTATTTGCCTCAAAATCGACTCTGGACGATGGAGGTGCCACACCGCCGACCATCAGGCAGTGTGAGAGCTTGATGAAGGACGTGTGCTTCACACAAAAAGCCGTCAGACGAGCTCTGCAAGCCGTCGATGTCAAGAAGTCGAGCGGGCTGGACGATATCCCCGCGATCGTTTTAAAGACGTGCGCTCCCGAGTTGGCTCCCGCCTTAACGCGCTTATTCTCGCTTTCCTACACCACTAGTAAAGTACCGTCTTCGTGGAAGGTAGCCCTAGTACACCCAATCCCAAAAAAGAGTGACCGCAGTGACCCGTCCAAATACAGCCTTTTTACGATAACCTCCCTGCTTTCTAAGGTGATGGAGAGTGTTATAAACACGCAACTCCTTAGGTACCTCGAGAAGCACCTGTTGATCAGCGATCGTCAGTATGGCTTTCGCCAGGGCCAGTCGGCCAGTGATCTCTTGGTGTACCTCACACACCGCTGGGCTGAAGCCGTTGAGGGCAATGGGGAGGCTTTGGCAGTAAGCCTGGATATCGCAAAGGCCTTTGAGCGGGTCTGGCACAGGGCCCTTCTCACGAAGCTTCCATTTTACGGTCTTCCCCTGAGGCTATATAAATGGGTAGCAAGCTTTCTGTCTGAGTGGCAGATTAAGGTCATTGTTGACGGATGCTGCTCAGATATGAAGTCCATTAACGCCGGTGTTCCCCAAGGCTCAGTGCTGTCTCCTACACTATTCATTCTGCATATCAATGAAATGCTGCAACAATCACGCGGTATACATTGCTATGCAGATGATAGTACTGTGAACGCACAAATACACCTGTCGAGCCAATGCCTCTCGGTCACAAGTGGAGGAAAGCAGAATCAAACCTGTGTCTGAAGTCGAGAACTCTCTGGAGCGGATCTCGGAATAGGGTCGATTTAACCTTGTTGAGTTTAACCTTACAAAGACACAAGTTTGCGCGTTTACAGCTAAAAAAAACCATTTGTTATAGCGCCCAAGTTCCAGGGCACCGCACTCACCGTTGGTGAAAGTGCCGGTATCTTGAGTGTGGACATTACGAGTAAAGTGCAGTATCGTAGTCACTTGGAGAACAAGGCCAAATTGGCATTCAAAAAGCGTGGTGTCCTTAACAGGGCGAGACAGTACTTCACTGCGGGGCAACTCCTGACGCTGTATAAGGCCCAAGTCAGACCCCATATGAAGTACTGCTCCCATTACTGGGCAGGAGCACCAAAATACTAGCTACGCCCATTTGACTCCGTTCAAAAGCGCGCAGTTCGAATCGTCAACGACCCAAAATTGACTGACAGGCTAGAACCGCTAAGCTTGCGAAGAGACATAGCCTCACTCTGCGTGTTCTACCAACTTTACTATGGTGAGTGCTCCGAGGAACTTTTCAAAATGATGCATACGTCACCATTTCATAAATATACCACCAGACGAAGGTTCCAGTTCCACCGTTCCACGTTCCAAAAGTTTCAAGTCGATTTAAATTAGCAATTTATGTAAAATTATAAAAATCTCATCAGAACCGGGCCAACCCGGTTCCATCGCTCAGAACCGGTTCCACAGACTTATCGAAATACCCGGGTATACCCGGGTATTTAAGAACCGGGTGTACCCGGGTGCATGCCCTAAGTGCGAAAGAGAAACATCGCAGCACATAGCCGACGCGTGAAACAAAAGATTTAGTATGAGAAATTAACTTAATCTGGAGCGCCGCTCACGCGCGACGTTGCCAAACCGTGGGTTCGGCCCTTAGAGCATCAAAGTTACTGACTCACCCTTCAGAGGAGACGGCATAGCGCCTCGCTTCGATACATAATTTTTGTGCCAAATCTGGTGCGGGGAAAGAACGCACACATTTTAATTTTGTCACACATTCACAAAATATCCTTTCATCGCTACAGACGCATACATTTCTAAATATGTCAATTTCAATTAACAACGTCATTTTCTATGCACCGTCAACACTGACACCGACACACACAGACATAATAGTTGTATAACTAGAAGACACATTGTGCATAGACGTTGGGACGAGGGGTTCGCCCGTAAAGGCCACTCCTCTGACGGGTGTCATACTCGTCATACCTTGATGCTTTAAGGTTCGGCCGGCCGTACCGCGCACCGCGAGTACAACCTGCTTATGCGATGTTGCCGTTCTTATGTATACAAACAAACTTGTCGTCGGCTTTGACAGTTATATCGCATTTTTTCTTTAAATTAAAATTAAAAAATAGTTTATGCGCGACATTTTGTGTTAAAAATGGAACAATACGGTGTATCTTTTATCATTTGTATCTTTTAGTAAGCAGTGTGAAAAAAACTTTCGAAATACGCCTTGAACTGAAAGCAATAATGTTGTACGAAAACTAAATCTTTTAAATTAGGTACGCGTGTTTTTAAATCTGAACAATATTTAAAACCCTTGGTTGTGTGGATGTGAAGATAGCAATAAATTAATTTGTTTTCCGTGTCTTGTGGTTATCAACTGGAACTGACACCGACATTGGTGGTGAATCTGCTTGGATGGTAACAGGTGGTAAAATAATTTTTATGTTTTTTTTGTGAACCCCCATCGAAAAATGTCACTAGCCGCCACTGGTATTATGGCATTATGCCATCGAGTCCCACACGCCTCTTGAATCCCTTGGGAACATCGAGAGGTGTGCGAAAAAAAAGGATAATTATAATGTTTAACAACCTATATGTGAATTGCAAGGACTATACTAAAATACTTAAAATAAGTTTACCTGCAACACCAGCGACCAATTCTTCACCCCAAGTATGCTGGCATACTGAATCCAACAGAGTTAAAGCTGCAGATTTTATGTCAGGGAAAGGACTTTTACATAATGATAACAGTTTGTCCATAGGCTCAGGATCCTTGCTCAAGCATCTAAACCATTCCCGAGTCATTAAATTGATTCTTTGCTGGTTAGGACTTTTACTGCAAGACTCTATATCTTTCTCCACACCAATTAAATCAGCAAATGTGCGTAAAATCCGGACTTTTATTTCGGATGTGCAGCTTTTGCCTAATTGTCCCAATTTTTCCAAAGATTGTATGTATTTTCCACCTAAAAAAATAATAAATTCACTTGATTTAAAACGATCATAAACGAAAAAGTTCAGTTAATATAAATTCGTATCAAATTTAAAAGACTGCTTCTTAAAAAAAAATTAATAAAGTCTGCAAATAGTAACAGATTGGTTAACCTGTCAAGTACAAACGCTGTATGGACTAAAACTACATATTTGTATTCCTTAAAAGTAACTGTATTCCTTAAAAGAAAATGTTAATTTAGTTTAATAAGCAATTAATGTCAATAGTATTAAGATCTACAAATGTTGCAATCTTACCCTGAGCAGCCAAGCACATTTTCCCTTCAGCTGTAGATCCAATGAAACCAAGAGTATCCAAAGCGACCAGCACTAAAGTTACATCTTCTGATTCGAATGCTCCAAAAAGTGAATCTACCAAGGCTGGATACTTCTCAAATATTTCATTAGGATAGTGATGTGCAATACTTCCAAAAAATTTCATGTAACCTTAATAAAAGCATGTATTTAATTATATTTAAATAATGTACAGTACAGTAATAATACAGTAGAACGCCGACTAACCAAATCGACAATTATCCGAAACGGTTCTTCAATTGCTATCTTGCTGTTCTTATTATTATTATTTTTGTATTTTTTTTTGCTACTATGTACCTCTATTGTGAAGTTTTATACTTTGTATTTTTGTTAAGGCCTGATGGGGTTGCAACTTACTCTGATCATGTGAACGTTATTGTAGAACCGTGTTTGTTAAACTTAATAAAGTTTATTCCAGGCGCGGTCGCAGTCTTCAAGTTTGGGGAGGGGGGATCACTAAAAGATTTGGGGGGGAAGAGGTATCCCAAATTGGCTTGTTTCACCTTCCATCTACGTTAATTGACGGATTTTGGGTGGGGGATAATGTCCCCTGTGACCCCCCGAGACTGCTCCTGGTTTATTCTATGCGTGACAGTTCGTTTTTCTTTCCAGTCTATGTCCGATTATCCGAATTTTCGATTATGCGACTCGACCCCCCGGTCCCAATTAATTCGGATAATCGGCATTCTACTGTAATATAATGTTTTTTAATGAAATAATGTTTGAAAATGGAATTATTTGAAGCAAAATTAAATACCCTACTTTGAATTTAATTAACATAATCCAAATTAATATTACATATCAAACAAACAGACACACCTATATATTATATAGGTGTGTCTGTTTGTTTGTTTGTCTCTATTTCACCTTGGGTGCTGTAGATTGATCTGAGTTTTTAGAATGGAGATAATCTAGGAGTTTAATCAGGAAAAATATCTTATTCCTAAGAGAAAATTCTTGTTGCCCATGCGAGCAATGCGAAAGAAAGCTAGTGAGTTCATATACCAGAGGAGAACAGGAGTATAAGTAATAATAAAAAATAGACTTCTCATTCTAATAACATTATATTAACTATATTCTACAATCTTACCTGGCGCCAGCAGGCCTCTTAGTGGATTATTTTGTAAGTTAGTCAGCATGTCTGTAATTCTTTGTAAAACTCCACATTTAACAAAATAATTTAAGCCCAGTGGCTTTACTGCCAGTTGTGACAGTAGATCAAGAACATTCATCCTGTATAAAACATCATCAGAATCCAGTTCTGACACCATTGTGTCAATGTATCCTTTTGCCAAACACAACTCAAACAAATCAAATTCTTTTATTGACATGTTTATTATGACCTGAAATATTGGGTTATTATAAGACCAGGATGTACCAAATAGTCAGTCATTAATGTATCTGGGTGTTTTTCACAAAAAATGACCCTAGCAAAATCGGTCTGTCCCACAACTTCAAACATTTTTATTATTGGTTTTTTATATGGCACATGTAGATGTGAAATTTTATATGATTAATTTAATTTTATATGATTATGCTAACTTTTTGTTATTTTTGGAAACATTTTAAGCATATCTTTATGCTAATATAAGTTCATTTTGTTTCAATACCTGGTTGTTTTATTTCTGACTGATTATATTGTGTGACATACAGGAACACTGTGTCATATGTAGACCAAAAAACTTGAATATTTGTCATATTTATGTTAAAATTTCCTATTACCTACATATTCTTTGATACTAGACTAAATTTAAGCAATTTCATTTAATCCCAAAATTATATTTCCTGATCTTCACTGGGTCAATTTTTCTGAAAATCACCTGGATCGGCTTTAGTAATCGGCAGCACGAATATCAAAGTGATTTTGGTCTTAATCGATAGGTAATGATGCCCGAATCACAACCTAGATTTGCTTTTTGCGAGGAGATGCGTAGTTTTTGAATAATCTTTATTTTAAATTTTGAGGTTAAATTCAAAATAACATGATAGAAAGAGACTGTGAATGCCAAAATATATAACGAAATATAGTGTTGTCTCTGTCGAAGTCGTATCGTATAATATATTATATAATATAATTATATAAGGCGTATAACATTACATCTAGCCGGTTCCTAAAACAGGGCCGTTCTGTATTGTGGCGGGTCCACGATTAGCCGGGTTGTTATTGCGATACGTTCTACAATATGGCGGCTCACGTTTATCCTCATTGTAATGAAGCCTCGTAACGTAAGTAACCCATCCTACTTTTGACCGCACTAGATGTTTCATAATGGCCACCCATCCTACCTTTGATTGCACTCGATACTGCTTAGCTTTATTAACACCCATATTCTTATGACTGCACCACATGTTGGTTAATGACCACCCATCCTACTTTTGACCGCAGGTGTCATTGAGCTAAGCAATGTCCCTGAAGCACATTTTCACTATAATTATTTATATTCGAAAAACACCCAAAACCGAATCAGAGCACCCCACTATCCACGTGGTCTTGTCTGTACTACCCCTAGAGTGTATATAAAAAGCCGGAGGCGCGGAGGGAGACCACTCCCCGCCCGCTGTAGGAAAGCGCAGGTATCAAGAGAGCCGTAGCGGCTGAGGCTGGTCGCCGAAGGCGACCAAAAAGCCGAAGCTGCGAAGGCGAGCGCAGGTGCCGCGCTTTCTTACGCTGGGGCGGAGGGAGTGGTCTTCCCGCAGCGCCGGAGATGTCACAGAGCCACTTGTTTTATTACATTATAAAGGCAAAAAGTACTGAGCAGTTTCACAGACCTCAAAACTAAAAAAATTTAATATCTCAAAAACTATGCGTTTCCTCGCCTCCCCCCTTGAGGTGGGGGGTTCCTACACCTTCCCCCCTCCCTCCCCCTCCCCCCTCCGAATGCTGCCGATTACTAAAGAAACCCCAATCACCTATCTGAACAAAAAAAATAAAAAAATATATAAAATAATTAAATAATAAATCAATTACTATGTCATGCTATATGCGGAAAAAATATATTTTGAATAATCCAAGCTAATAAGCTTAAAAATAATAATACATAATTATTATTATATTTTTATGTTACACTATCTCCACAGTTAATTCCCCCTCCATCAAAACATATTTATGCAGCTGAAAATCTAGAGCATTTCTCAACACATCCTGCAAAAATCGTCAAGAAGGTGCTGTTTGCCTGCCAGCTTGAAGCCTGACTTGCTTTATGTGATACAATTTTGACCTATCCTAGTCCATATAGCTTTTTAAAAAACATGTTCATTCAATAATGTTTGTATTACATATCTTATACATACCTCATAAGCATTACACCTACTACTCTTGTTACCTTGTAGGGCAATTTTCATTTCTTCCAATACTGTCTCATATGCTTCACGTGGCAGATTAGATGTTACTAATATAGCTTTGCTGGCCACTGCAATATCTTCATCACAAACAAGGTGTGCCACAGCTACAAACACATCAATGTACTCAGGAACAGGAAGCAATGATTTGTCTTCATTTACTGCCTTATATACCTAAAACATATTTTTTTTAATAGAATCATCTGTTCATTACATTTCAGAACAAGTAATACAATCACTGTTATGTAAAAAGAGAGATATTTTTATACCAAATAACTGTGTTACATGGACTAACTAGAATAGTGAAAAGTAAGAAAACTAAAAGTGAATTACCTCTGTAACAGAGGTAATTCATATATTTTTCATATAAAATAAAATATTTTATTTGCTGGTTTAATATAATAATATGATAAAAGATATTCATATAAAAATTTAAATGGACTATTGTATTGAAGTCTAATCAATCTTCTACATGACGACCCGCGTGGCGTAATGGTTATCATGCCGGACTGCCAATCGAAGGGTTCCGGGTTCGATTCCCCGCAAATCAGAAATTTGAATGATGAGTTTAAATTTCTGTTCTCGGTCTGGGTGTTTGTGTTTCTATCTTTGTGTGTGTCCATGGTACCCACGACACAGGGTATATCTACCCTACTGTGGTGCTATGACTGTGAAACGTTATTATTTATTATTCTAATCGAAAGGGAAACTTTACTGACTTTGTGACTTCAATGTTGATTTTGGTCATGATAAACAGCATCAATAATGTTCAATATTTTATTATAATATATATCATCCTATAATAGGGCCTTGGACACTATTTACAAAAAAATATCAAAATGCATACCTTAAAAAGGTTGCACCAAGCTATGCATGGAAAACAGGATAATGGTTAATTCAGTTACATACATGATTTTTACTGCCGCTTAGATCAATTAAAATTTTGTCAATTGACATAAATGGTTTGTGACGTCACAAACCTTTTTCTCGTACAAAATGTATTAAAATGTCACGTTTTGACAGCTCATTAAAAGTATGTAAATTGATTTTATAGTCCAAGACTGGATCTAGTTCAAGTCGGGTTTTTAGAAATTCTGTGCTTATACCTTATAAATGCATCTTTGATGGAAATGTTATAAAAATCAAAAATCTGTCAAATTAGAAAAAAACACTGGTTTTTGGTCTGGTTTCCTCTGCAATAGGTTTGGTTGTATTTTTTTATGCGGCTGGAAATGGGTTTAAATTTTACTATTTATCAGCTGTTCCAAAAACAATACTTCTGAAAGTTATGGCTTTTAAAGTATTAAAAATGTTGACAGCCATATTATGAAAATTTTATTACTTTTGCCTTTTTATTATTATAGCTTATGTTTTGAATGCACAATTCAAACCAAACATTGATCAATCAATAGTAACACTTAAAACATATCTTATGAAATCCTTCCACTTGCTATTTTTTTTTACTTTCACATGATTCTGCATTGCATATTTTAAGATGGTTATCAAAATCATATTATGTCTATCTTGTAAGATAAAGCAGATGATAAAAATTGGTAAAATTCTTCCGGATCAAATGGCACGCAAATTAGAAAAGTGTGCTTATATTACATGTATTATTTAAAAATTGTGTGCAGTGGCCGAAATGGGGTGGTGTCCAACTAACAGGTAGTTTTACCCTAAAAGAAAGAAATTTTATCTGTGCTATGCTACTACTATAAGGGCCTGTCCGCACAGCGATAATTCACCGCGAGGTTTTTTTTTCGTCATTCTGTAACACATTGAATCTTATGGAAGTATCCGCACAGGCGATGAAAATTTCGCGCGATATAAAAATCTGTGATTTCATGCAGATTTGACGCGATGCGGTGCGGAAATAATCCGCGCGAATATTCTGTGCAGTATAAAGTAGTTATGGCTATGTCCGCACCGCGAAATAAAATTCGCGCGTTTTGCTCAGTCAGTCCTGCAAGTCCTTGTCATTCTGTAATATCCGAAAAATGTTTTACTATATTTACGCAGCTCTTGATATTTTATGTAAAAAAAACCTTTCATGGATCTCAAAGCCGTAAATGGGTGAATCCAATGTTCATGACATCTTTTGATACGTCTGTTACGCCGCCGCCACAGAAGATAAATTAAAATTTTTGTTCGATTGTCCATTTTAGACGTGCGTCTCAGCCAGGAACAGCGTTGAACTGACAAAAATCGTACGAAAATTTATTCGCAGTGCGTACTTAGTGTAATTCCGATCGCGGAAAATAATATGCAAGAATAAAAACCTCGCAGTGAAATATCGCTGTGCGGACAGGCCCTAATACACAACATAGCCCTTGAATGAAATCTTAGGTATATTTTTGTAACTTTGATAATATTTAACTAAAGGTTTACTGCACCTCATCAACTGCCAGTTTTCTTACACAGCACTTATAATGCCGCAATAAATACATAATATTACTTGTGTACATTTTGATAACTTCGCCTGGCTCGAATTTTTCAAAACATATCTTCAACACTTCACAGGCAAGATTTGTTTGAATTCTGAAATCAAAATAATGATAAGTACTGGGGTTCATTATTTTATGAATGTAAATTTCTTTGTTTTAACTTATACTATACACTCACCCATCTGGTACATTCAGACAGTGCACAATTTTGGAAATTCCCGTGGTTTTTATGGTAGATGCAGCTACGGGCTTTGGTTTATATTCCAACAAATTCTTCATATCATTCAAAGCGTTCTGTTTATTTTCGTCAGACTTAAGTCTGTCTATTATGCTTTTATACGTTATCGTATCAATATTAGTCATATTTACGAAAAATACACATTCGCTAAGTACAAAAATATTATAAAAACCGGCCGGTCTATTTATTTTCACTCTAAAATCGATTAGTAATCAAAACAAAACACTGTCCTATCATGATCATTGGCTTTTTGAGTTTGACTTTGACAGACAGCTTATTTTTTTCATGTCAATTAAGGGGCGACGGGGAGTTTTGGCGGGAAGTCGAAAAAGACATATTGTGCTCTTGTTTTATTTTCATTTTCTTGGTGTACTTTTGAGTTATATTGAATAAAGTTGATGGCATTTTGTTTGATATAGGATAATTACAGTGCACGAGTGTTTGTGAAATAGAATAACAGTGCTAAAAGTGTTTTTTCTGCTTGCCTCCAAAATTCCATCGGACATGTTCTAGTAAAGTAGCCATCGCTTTACTTGAATGTTGGACTGACTAGACTGACTGATTACTGACGACTTACTCACTGACTTTGTTATTACTTCGTCCAGTTTCATTGAAACTGGCAAAAAATCGATGCAAAAATAATACTTGACGCTGGCAGTATGCACAGAGTTTGCGATGCCATAATTGAAAAAAAAAAAAAAAAAAAAAAACAGGGGCGACGCATTAAGTCAGTCCGTAGATTTTGTATTAAATATTCTACGTAGTCAAACTCAATGTTTACTTTTCAATTTTAATAATGGCTGTGCATATTGCCAGCGTCAAGTAAAATTTTTGCATCACTTTGCAGTCTTAGAAAAAAATCTGTTAGTAGTCAGGTCAGTTATCAGTCAGTCTAGTCAGTCAAATGTTCTTGACGGCTACATTAGCTACTTTACCAGAACATGTCCGATGTAGTTTTAGAGGCAAGCCGAAAAAACATGTTTTCGCACTGTTATTTTATTTCACAACACTCTTGCACTGTCATTTACCTATATCGAGCAAAATGCCACAAACTTTATCCGATATAACTCAAAAATACACTGAGAAAATGAAAATAAAACAAGAGCACAATATGTCTTTTTCGACTTCCCGCCAAAACCCCAGTTGATACTTTGAAAAATATGACATGACTGTTTTTTCTTTCAGTAATGTTATCGCATAATCCGTGCATTATGCCAGTATCAAGAATAAACATTTTATTTCAATTTTAACTAATTTCGATGAGTGAAGGATATAATTTTAGTATATGCAAAGGTGGGTGATATAAAAGGATTGAATTAATTTAAGTTGTATTGTGAAAGCAAATGATTTAAAAAATCGGAATTTATAAACTTTTTAATCTTTTTTCATGGTATCCAGCTAAAACCGCGATCTGATACAATAAATTTAAACTTATTTAATCCTTATATACGTTAACTGTAAGACTTTTTTGATCGCCAGTCCAAAAATTCATCAATATCAGCTTCTTCGTCCGAATCATCGTTTTTGTCTTCACTCATTCGTTCAATATCTTGTTTCTTCTTCTTGGTTTCTTCTTTTTTCAACTCCAAATCCAAAACTCTGTTAGATGAAAGAATAACTTTTACTAGTAAATAACATCACAACTAAGATGTAAATCACATTGAAAGAATACTTTGCACAATAATGGATAGAAAACAGACCTTGACCAATTCCTGATTTGTTCATCAATTTCCTCAATTTGTCTTTCTGCGGTTGCTTCTTCTTGTTCACCAGCAATTATTTCAGCAGACGTTGTAGCCTCTTCTTTAATTTCTTTTTGAAACCTCTCCCATTCCTCTTCAACAGGATCTTTGTATTCAATATTTCTAACCTGAAAAAACGTCGATGATATCAATACTAAAATAATTTAAAAAGGCCAGGGTGGGTAATATGTAGTCCCTGTAGCTTCGGGATTAAGAATAGAGCTGCCTGATCGTAAGAGGCGACTAAAAGGGGGCTTCCGGGGTTGTGGACGGTGTGAGTGGGAGCTTGATCCGCCCAGCCAGCAGCCCTGGGATTCTCAGGCTGGGAAGGACGTGGTCTGTGCGTGGCCGTACGCAGCATGCCGCCGTAAGCATCGGAAGGTGCAGAAGAGCATATCTGCTCTTCCGAAGATGGGCCCATTCTGGGCGCCGCGCGTGGTGGTCATCGGTGCGTTCCATGGAGCTCTCGGAGGCCACCAAGGGGGTTTTAGTGCGGTCAAATCCCACATAACCCGGTATCCTCTCCCAAGGTGTTGGATACCTTTTGTAGGTTTCCCCCCGATACAAAAAAAGGGTGGGTAATATGTACAGTTTAGGTTAGTAAATTTAAAAAAGCATCGGAAAACCATCAAACTCTTTCATAACGCCACAGCGCATTGAATAACCTTGAAGGCTGGGAAGAACAAGGTGGTGTAATAAGGCTAAGTTCAAAGCACAGTACCGCGCGGTACAAGATCAAACTAAACAGTGTTTATTATCTAGTTAGGCATAGGTCCAGTCCCTAGCTTCAGTATTAATAATAGAGTTACGGTATCCACTGCCTGATCGTAAGAGGCGACTAAAAGGGGGCTTCCGGAGTTGTGGGCGGTGAGAGTGGGAGCTCGATCCGTCCAGCCAGCAGCCCCGGGAAGGACAGCGGCGTGTGCGTGGCCGCATGCCGCCGTAAGCATCGGAATGTGCAGGAGAGCACATCTGCTCTCCCAAGGATGGGCCCGTTATGAAGCGTCGCGCGTGGAGAACACCAGTGCGTTTCACTGGAGATTCCGGAGTCCTCCCGAAGCACAGAGGGGGTTTTAGTGCGGTACAAATCCGACATAACCCGGTATCCTCACCCAAGGTGCTGGGTACCTTTTGAAAGTTTCCCCACCGATACCAAAAAAAGGTGGGCGTAGGTCCGCTCGTCAGGCGTGGTCATGTGAACTTAACCTTAAGCAATGATGCCAACTTAGTGCCTTCAGCACTAGATCTAGTGCATTTCTTGATGTTTTAGCGCTCAAAATTCCATAACAGGGCCTAGTGCCCTAATTTTTAAAAGTCTGCAATTTATCACGTTGGTAAAAACCAATCAGTGGCGCGTTCTAAAACACAGTTATTTATTACCTGATAGTAGCATATCTTAAGGGGCGATTACATTGGCCAACATCTAGGGACCAATTTGGCATACATTGCCGGTTATCTTGAGTATTTTATTACAATGTACTCAGAAAACCAGCAATGTATGATAATTCGGGCTCTGCATGTTGGCCAATGTAATCGCCCCCATTATTCACACCTTGATTTCAATTGATTTGAAAATTTGTCAGTCTGTCAGGCTGAACAATTGCCGATTTTCAGAACGCACCTCTAATTAAATATCTATTTAGCGTTACGAATATAGCTGTTTTCGTGGAGAGTGGAGTTCTTTTTTTTTAAATATTTTGATTAATTTTATTTGTTTGGTGCTCTTTTATCAAAATTAGCACAATAGGCATGATGACAGATTTTTAAATACCTTTCCTTATTGTAGGTACACGTCTCCTTGTTGCGAAAAAAAGTTTATTTCAGCAATAAACTTAAGTTTTAACGTAAATTAATATATTTTCTGCTATGTAACTTGAATTAAGCGCAAAAACGCTCGTAGGTGTCATGGCGTCGGCTTGCTCGTCAAACTTCAAGCAACACGATGACTTTTCCTTAGGCGTGACGTCATTCCTTTTGTTTGGCGTTTCAGATAACATGGCCGATTGCTGTATTTAATACTTTTATTTTATTGAAAATCTTATTAATCTTAATGTTTATATTAAAACGGGATCATATTTTAGAACTTTTTTAGCATATATTTTTCTGTAAAACCATTTATTCTCTGATTCTTTAATAGTGTCATCATGCCCATTCTAGTGCATTTTCCAGGATGGTTTAGCGCATTTCTTACATAGCAATCCGGTCTTGGACTACCAAGTCAATTGAGATACTTTTAATGAGCTGTCAAAACGTGACATCCCCATACATTTTGTATGAGAAAATGATAAGTGACGTCACTTATCATTTGAATTTTTTTGTGCATGGTGTCCAAGACCCTATTGGCAACACTGACTGACCTTAAGACTCAGGGCAAGGTCCCAAAATAGGGCAATCAAGCGGTTCTGATCTACAGCCGTCTACAGGCCGTAATAGTGCCGCATCGTGTAAAGAAATAACCTGCAGGCCCTACTGGTGTACCACAGTTCACACCACGAGAAATGTGAAGAGGCATTATAGTCACTTCATCCAGTTTTAACGAAACTGGAAAAAAGTAATGCAAAAATTATACTTGACCCTAGCAATATACACAGAGTTTGCGATGCCATTATTGAAAGAAGAAAGTCAAAAGTGACTGCAAATGTCATGAAACGTCATGTTTTGTTTACAAAAAGTAAAGTCAAGTCAAGTCAATTAGTCAAGTCATCATCAAAACAAAAGGGCCAAACTGCCAAATCAATATTCACGGATGTTGTTGCTAAAAACAAAACTGATATTACAACAGATAAGGCTTATCACAATAAATAACATTTTACGTAAAGCTAATTCAATACTAGCAAGCAAAATGAATCAAGC
Organism: Pyrgus malvae; assembly: GCA_911387765.1. Lineage (NCBI taxonomy): Eukaryota > Metazoa > Arthropoda > Insecta > Lepidoptera > Hesperiidae > Pyrgus > Pyrgus malvae. The sequence goes on along the minus strand of OU426950.1, from coordinate 24,686,470 downwards.
GAGAATGCTGAAGTTAGTACGTTCCTGCAAACCAAACTTAGATGGCAAAAGTCACAAAGGTCAAGCAGGCAGGATAGGTATAATTGGAGGGTCTTTGGAATACACTGGTGCACCATATTTTGCAGGAATAAGTGCTTTGAGAGTGGGTTTCATTATCGTTTTTAAAAAAGCTTATCCCTTGAGTTTTAACTTTCCAAGTACAAGTTACATTTATATTTTTACTATACTTGCCCACTATTAACAATACATAAGTATGTTTAGAACGAATTATAAAGAACATCATGAATGTCAAGCTTAATAGACAGGATATGTTTATGAATCCAAAGAAATAAATGTTTTAGTGAAGTAGATAATCATAACAGTACTTGCATTATGCTTTAAAAATGGCTGACAAAATACATCAGAAGCAATTATATCACATTGGTGTGATAGAGTAGCGAAATAGTTTTTCAATACATATCATATAGTTTTCTTGTACTTTCTGCAAGAGCTAAGAAAATGAAAGTGTTTGGATACACAAAATCTATAAAATGGTTTAAATTATGAACTGGAACCAGTGAATAGTGATTCTGGATTTATTGCTTATGCTTATTTTTTTAATTGATTTGAATGTCTGATACATTTTCCACTGATGTGGAAATTAATGAAATAAACTTTTGTAGGTTGGAGCAGATCTAGTTCACATATTTTGTACTTCTTCTGCATCAGTTGTCATCAAATCGTATAGTCCAGAATTGATAGTTCATCCTCTTCTGGACACTCCCAATGCTGTATCGGACATATCTCCATGGTTAGACAGACTTCATGCGATTGTCATTGGCCCTGGACTTGGAAGAGAAGAGAAGACTTTCAAAGTGGTGTCAGAATTAATACACATAATTCGCCACAAGCATATACCACTTGTTATTGATGCTGATGGCCTATTCCTCATAACAGAAAAACCAGAATTGTTGCAAAATTTTTCATCTCCTGTTATATTAACACCCAACAAAATAGAGTATGAAAGGCTTATTGCAAAAATGGAACCATCTAAAAGTCCATGTCAGATAGGTACTAATGTATCTGTTTTGAAAAAAGGGCCCATAGATGAACTGTACTGTAACAACAGCGATTTACAATGGCAATCAGGCAAAGGTGGATCAGGACGTAGGTGTGGGGGGCAGGGAGATCTCTTATCAGGATCTATTGCAACATTTCTTTCTTGGACTCTAGCTAATGTAGATAAGCTAGAGGATAATTCTGATGATGCATCTCTTGCTTCTTCATTAGCATGTTATGCAGCTTCTATGTTAATAAGACAATGTAATGAGAAAGCCTTTATAAACAAAGGGAGAAGTATGTTAGCTTCTGATATGATTGAACACATCCATGAAGTATTTGAAGACCTATTTGGCCCTTAGGCATATCTTGCTGAACCATTTCTACTATATACATTTAAAATTACCTTACATTAATAAGAATATTGTAGTTTTCGATAAGACATACATTATAAATAAGTAAAGTTAAATTGTGCCAAAACACTATTAATAAATTGCTGACACACATTTTACAAAATAATTCATGTAGCAAATATGTATTTAAAAAAAATCTTAAATAGTCTGATTTTTTTCTACTTATCTGCACAAATTTGTGTGCCTAAGAAATGTTTTTAATGTCTGCTTTTATTACTGCTGTTTTATTAAATAAAAATGAACTACCTATCTTTAATCTTTATTATTTATTTATCTTACCTTAGCATCCAATATGGGGTCATCAAAGAAGCCTTCTGGTATTGGTGGTTCTGGCACTTGTTGAGCCTTTACATCATCTTCTTTTGATTTACAATTAGCTATAAAAATACAAGACTTACATGAAAGAAACATAAAAGTGATTTAATTCTCCTTGAAAAAAAAACAAATACAAGGATAAGCTAAAATAAATTGTTGAGAAATAGTGATTTAGCAATGGCAATCACATGGGGTTATTCATGAAAGCTGTAATAAAAGCTCTCCTCCAAAGCCAACAAGGCTCGGTGGCTCCCCTGGGGTTGCCCGTGTCCATAGGCGAAGTTGATTGCTTAACACCACGCTGCCCGTCTGCCTTTTTGTTTGGTTTATATATAAAAAATAAAACAATAATGTAAGTTCATAAACAATGACAAATTAAGCGCACATGGCTAGTTGTTAAACCTTGTAGGAAGCCCTTTGGGCTTTTGATAACATCCAACAACAGGGTGGTAATTAACCTGGATCTCCCCACCAATCCACAATGGAGTTGTGTGGTGGAGTAAGCTCCATGCGTGGTTAGCCTTTGTGACTTACACAAAACAATGTTGGTTAATACCAACTATAATTAGTTAATCAAGTTTTAGAGTGGAGCCAGTGATCCCCAGCCTAAAAAGTGAGAGGGGTGGGGATAGTCTTACTTTTCTTGTTTGCCATCTCTCCAGTACCTCTATGTTTTATTTATTTATTTAATTATAGCATTTTACTCATAAATCTGTAATTAATTCCTAAACTGTATCTTGAATCATTATAAGTAATAACATTGTAGTTATATTAAAAGACTGGTTTTTTTTATTTATTTTATCCCCAATTTATCCAAACTTTAGCATTCTACTTACAACTTCTAACATTAAATTAAATATATTTCTTATTTAGTAATAAGTGAACATGTTTTTTTTTAACCAAAACATTTTGCTTTGTGTAAAGTGGAAGTAATTGACAAGAAAGAGAAAACATTATTTTGGTTTATAGAAGCTTGTAACACTGTTAATAATTTTATGAATATGCAGTACCATAATTTAATATTAAATATTTTACTGCTTACTATGCTTATCATTTATCTTGATGATAGGGAGATATAATTTTCTTTTATTATAGTATACAACACTTTATTTATATTTTACATGAATATAGAGAAACTTCTCTGTTATGTTTTGAATCTCACAGTAGATTCAATTATTAATTTATTATTAATTTCATTGGTTTGGAATGTTAATAAAGTTTTTCCAAGCTCTTTGTTTCTGGTTCAAGTGGTTTATGGTTTCAAGGTTCTGTAAATATTTAAGTTATTATAATGCCTCACATGCCACAAAGATTATTAGTTATTTAAATATTTGGAAAAAGTTTACCTATAATAATATAAATGAACCCACACTAATTTATTTTCTAACTGCAAATCACAGCCCCTTGATATTATTACTATAGGTAAAGCCTCTATAGGTCTTGCTTATTCATTAGGGTTCAGTACCCGAAGGGTGCCAACGGGACCCTATTACTAAGCCCCCGCTGTCCATCCATCTGTCTGTCATCATGCTGTATCTCATGAACCGTTATGGCTAGACAATAGAAATTTTCTCAGATATATTTCTGTTGCTGCTATAACAAGAAATACTATGGAACCCTTTGTGTGTGAGTCTGATTCACACTTGTTTGTATAGTTGTTGATGTTATCTAAGATGTGGTTTTTATCCTGGCAGATTTAGACTCAATCTAGCTACAAATGCAATAATTGAGTTACATTTGTAAACAGGATTATGAACTCATCATTCAAATTTGTAACTTGCCATAAATAGAACAAAGCACCCTAAATTACTTAACTGTGTCATATTCTTAGTCATATATTTTTGAAAATGATCCAAACTTCAATGTAGTCATAATTTTATCGGTATGAAAAGAATAATTGTAATTATTATCTCTAAAATGAGATCAAAATTTACGAATGCATCATAATAAATAGTTACCAAGCAGCTATTTTGTTTTTAATCACATTAACCACCTTATGATGTTCAGATTATGATTATTTTTATGGAAGTATTATTAGTCTTGATTAAAAAACCATAGTAATAGACCCAAAGTGATGTGAACTTTAAGGTCATCATCCCCCTCGTATATATTAAATATGTATTAATTATATATGTATAATCTAAATATATATGTAGGTATTTACGTATATGTAACTATTTATTTTATATTTATTTTTATTATATTTTATTATTTACATTTATATTTATATTACAAATATATAATAATATCATATCAAAGTATTTCGTTACACGTTACACTTCTGCGTATATTATTTTTTATGATTATTATGCATCTTTGTTATATGTTTTATAATCCTCGTTACATATTTTATACAGTTCGTATTTTATTTTTTTTACTTTCTGTGTCGCATTTTTTTTTCTGCTTTCATTTTCCTCCTTGTAACATTTCGTTACTGTTTATTTGTTACCGCCTTCATTGATCTCCCACTACCTTAAGGTTGACTGGTAGAGAATGCTTTAAGCATTAAGTCCGCCTTCTATCCGATGTTATGTACGGTAGAAAAGTTTAAATAAATAAATAAAGTGTCTGGTAAACTTACAGTCATCTTGGACAGTCTGGGTAATTGATACTGCCTTTGCTTCATCAATCTCTGAAGTATCTGATGGCACAGTTACAACACTTGGTTTAGCTATTGGTGGTACTATAGCATTTTTCAATATGCCTTTAATCTTTTTCTCTTGAGGAGCATCACTTACACTATCAGATGCTCTCTTGATTTTTACTTTACCATCTGTAAAGTTATTTGTTAATTGTTTTAATTTCTTTGCTTGTTCCACATTTGCTCGATGTTGTTTACTGTTTATATGAACTTGCCATACATTTTCGGAACGTACTATTGAAGAACATAGTACGCAAGTAAGTTGCCCTATATTATTGTATTTTGCAAGGGGGTTATTTATTTGTACAGGCTTCTTATCTTTATTTTTTCGTTCTGCCATTAATCGGCGCATCTCATCTTGAGCTTTCTTTTTTTCCACATGCATACGAAACGACATTTTAATAGATTCACTGTTAATCAAATATAAATAACACTATAATTCTTAAATCTTCGTCAAATTATATCCAACAAGCTAATAACTTTTCAAAATATTGTGACAAAAATGACAATGACAATAATGTCAAATAGAATTGTCAATGTCATTAACATATTTTCAATGAAGACATCGCAAAGTCTGTTCATATTGCCAGCGTCAAGTATAATTTTTGTATTACTCAGTAGTCATTGATGTAAACTCCTTACTTGAAACTATCAGCCATAAGCTGATGGCATTGTCAATCTGTTTTGTTAGTGTCTTTGTCAATGTATTTAATGTAACTAAAACAAATTTTACTGTTAATTTTAGCTTATTAAAACCTTATATTCATAAAAGGTTTTCTCTTATTTCAGTCATAGAAAAAATCAGTAAGTCGGATGTTCAAGTAAAGCGATGGCTATTTTACCAGAACGTGTTCGATGGAGTTTTGGAGGCAAGCCGAAAAAACATGTTTTTGTCGCACTGTTATTTTATTTCACAACACTCGTGCACTGTCATTCATTACCCTAACTCATAGACTTATAATGAATATACTTACGTACTACTAGAAAGATTTGAAGGTAACCGAAAGAATATAATTGCCTAAATTATAATTGATTTAAAGTTAAAGCTAAAAGTTAAAAGTACAAAATAATGTGCTCAGCAGAACATTTTAGTTATTCTTCTGAGATAAGTACTACAATAAATTGTGTAGAATGTGTACCATAACCATATTAATTTTATTTTGACTACGTCAAGCAAGTATATAAAAAAAACATTATTCTTAGTCTAAGATAAAAAATCTACGGCCATAACATAATAATCTTAGACTAACAATAATGTACTTACATAATAATGCTCGGGTTGTGACTACTGAAACAATCTAAGGACACAACGTATATACATATATTATGTAATAAAGTCCTCTGTGGGTTAGAGGAATTGCAATTTTTTTAAGTTGCAAGTTCCCGACCTCAGATTGTCTACAAATTATATTTCCTTTCATTTTTGTTAAATACTCTACCTTTTCTAGAGTACAACATATTCTTTTCAAGTCCCCGACAAAAAAATCGTAAAACAAAGCTAAAAATATTTGCTCATGTAATAAATTTTATATAGGTGCAGCGCAGACGACACACTTTTTGTGCGATCGAGTCTCCGGGCGCGGCGCGCAAAAAGTCTGTCGCGGATTTTTCGCAGACTCAAAGCACACGACGCACACCTTCAATCATTTTGTCGGCAGAACTGTAGGGACGTACACGCTATGGAAATCGCGCAGAGATCGCGATGTATTATTTTGTACTTGAAGTACAGAAAAAGAAGACAGTAATAGAGAATTTTGTACAGAAATAGAGAATTTTGGGTACATCCTATACTTTCGGTGAGATTACAGAAAGAGCAGTTCCATATTAAACATTCAATTCTGAAACAATATTACACGCTTGATATTAGCTTCACTTGTATATTGTATGTTTGTAACCGACTCCTTCAGATGCGATTTTGACCCATTTTAAACGGCCAGATTTCATTCAAACTTTGTAGATTTGTGGAGGACCGATGACAACACACTAATTTGATAAGATTATTTCATTATTCAATTATTCAACAAAAAAAAAATAAGATTTTTGTCAATTTATAGAATTTTTGAAAATTATTTCCAACCATTATCTTAAACATAAACAAAAATTATATATACATAACTAAAATATGTATATTATTTAAAAATAATAGTTTAAAAAAATTAAAAGACACTCTTTTAAAAATAAACCAAACTAAAAAGAAGAAAATAAATAATATTTTTAAAAACCAAAAAATACGCTTTTATAAGAAATCCAACTAAAAAAATGAAAATAAATTTGAATTAAAATAGTGTGAAAATTCATTAAAAAAGCGTGGGGGTGCTCATTAAGATATTACCAAAATAATTATCCTACTAATCATATCTGTCAGTACTGGCATCTCACGCATTTTTACACTATTTTAATTCAAATTTATTTCCATTTTTTAGTTGGATTTGTGTCAAAAGACCGAGACATGCCGAGACGCCATTGAGGAAAAAAAAACTTGACGCCATTATTGTAATTGACGCGCCGGCCGAGACAGCCCGACTTAGTATTATGTTTAACATGTAGGCTAATATCGTGACCTTGAGCCCGTCCGGAGCGGGAGTTTCCGTTCTATGTAATTATTATTTAATAAGCCAATAGCATATGAATAAATAATTTATTCTTAAGCCAATAGTGCCAATACCATCAACTTCGGAGAGTTTTGGCGGGAAGTCGAAAAAGACATATTGTGCTCTTGTTTTATTTTCATTTTCTTGGTGTATTTTTGAGTTATATCGGATAAAATTGATGGCATTTTGTTTGATATAGGTTAATTACAGTGCACGAGTGTTTGTGAAATAGAATAACAGTGCTAAAATATGTTTTTTCTGCTTGCCTCCAAAATTCCATCGGACACGTTCTAGTAAAGTAGTCATCGCTTTACTTGAATGTTGGACTGACTAGACTGACTGATTACTGACGACTTACATACTGACCTTGTTATTACGTCGTCCAGTTTCATGTTTCATTGAAACTGGCAAAAAATTGATGCAAAAATTATACTTGATGCTGGCAGTATGCACAGAGTTTGCGCTGCCATTATTGAAAAAAAAAATTAACTGTAGTATTATCATAAGAATAAATAATACTACGGTATTATCTTGTATTATTTATTCTCTTAGACTAAGAATAATGTACTTACGTACTATAGACAGAGTCCTATTTTTCATTACGGCACGCTAAAGCGAGATCGAAATACACTTAATGAACTTGTTAGAAAGAGATGGGAGCGAGATTTTCTGTCCTTTTCGGTGTAACCAGTTTTTTTGACATTGCGCTTTAATTAAGTGGCAGACAAACTGTGGAAGTCGGGGTGACATTGTTGTTTTATCATATTTATGTGTTAAAATCGATTCTCTCTGCTGTAAATTGTGTTGTATTAAAAGCAAATAACATTTTTCGTGTTTCACAATATGGTGAGCTGCAGTATTTTAGGTTGTAAGAGCCGCAGTGAGCGTAAACAGGAAGGCTGCCACGCGTAAGTTCAATATTTCTTTTTAAACATGTACTAAATATGTATTGTTTATATATAGATATTTAATTACTAAGTCTTATTACTAGTCATTCAACGTAAATATAGTGAAATTCGTGAAAATAAACTTATATTTGTTCATTTCAAACATTGTCAAATTCGAAATTGTGTTGTCAGATCTCGAATCAAAATATCCTGCCCGTATTACTAAAAAACGGCAAATTGTTTGTAAAGTAGGTTTACGATCGAGATGTTTACGTGATAACGTCCGCACGAGAAAATCTCCATTCGTTTGTATGCCGCTAGAGTGAGAGAGACGGAAGATCGGTCCACTCACTCGAACGCAATGCCAGCCTCCGCTCGTGAGGATTCCGCGTGACAAGTTTCACGGAATGACTGGCAGCGCTCGAGACGGGAGATCGGTCCGTCTCTCTCTCATTTTACCTGCGATCGCGCTCGTGAGGTTTTGGTGTGACACAAGTTTCTGAACATGTCACCCGACTAAAACGATTTTAAAGACGTTATCACGTCAAAAATTAACCATCTTATTGAAATATAATAATTTTTAACAAAAACAGTGACCATAAATAATAAAATCAAAGATTATGTGTTACCTCATTAGTAGTTAGATACATTTCAAGCGGGAGGCTCAAATCCCACCTGTTTATATATAACTATTTAAGTGGAGACCAGTAAAATGTTATAGGCTGGGTGGACATTATGAGCATTTTCCCGACATATTAAATTTCACTCAGACAGACTATAAAAAGGTACTCCATACATTTGGTATTTGGTATTAGAAATTATGAGAAGTTTACCAGACGAATTTCATCTCATGTTGCTGTCATATTTTTTTCAGTTTTCCAACTGATGCTCTTGCCGAAAATAAATGGATTCAGGCCACTGGACGTATTGACTGGCAACCATCAATATAATTCCGATTTGTTCGGTCTATTTTGATTGAAAGCCATTTATTGACCAAAAGGATAAAGAGAAGAAAAATAATAATAAAATTGATATAAATGTACATTTTTATATATTGCATTATAACTAAGTGTTTACTTTTATCTTTGTAATATTTGCATACCTCATTAAGGTAAATATGACGTACTAAATATGTATTAATGAAGCGCGCATGGCCTGGCGGCTAGCGTAGAACACAAGCGATCTATGCAGCTGAGCCAAACGGGCGCGGTCAGGTGTGAGATGGGTGACCGCTAGTGGCAAAAAATTTCATGCGCGTTTCCGTGCTTCGAAGGGCACGTTAAGCCGTCGGTCCCGGTTGTTGTCGATAGATAACAGTCGTCAAACCTTGTCGGAGGCCTTATGGGCGGTTTGAAAACATCCGACAGCGGGTTGGCCACTAACCCGCATCTCCACCAACCCGCATTAGAGCAGCGTGGTGGAGTAAGCTCCAGGCCTCCCCAATAAGGGGGAGAGACCCGTGCCCAACAGTGGGACGCAAAAAAAAGGGTTGCAGCCAAATATGTATTAACAGCTTTTGTAAACACCCATATTGGTGCCATTAAAAATCTTTGTATTTGTCTTTTATTTTCTCCTATATGTATGTCCTGTAATTTGCTGACCCAATTAACTTAATGCCAGTCAACCAATCTAAACTCACAAACAACCAACCATAATGCACAAGCATATAAATCCTTTCACAGTTTGGACTGCCAATGTTTATAGTTTACTTGCTTGATATTGTAGATTACCAAATTTGGGGGAAAATATGATAAGTGGGTAACACTGGCTGCGAAAAAGAGATGCCAACAAAGTGGTTACACCGACCCGCTGTCTTTAGGATTATTGGTCTTTGTTTATTCTTATGCATCAACTTCTTAAACGCCATTAGAAGTCAAAGATGACACAATCGATGACGATATTTTTGATTGTATAAAATCTATAGGGATTTGTTCAATAAATATTTGATTATAAAAAAATGTTTTTATTTAGATCATACATACTTTTAAAATTGAATATTTTGCAATATTTAGCGACCTCTAGGGAAATTTTTGAGTTCATTTTTTTCAAAATCTAGCGACTTTTTGATCGAGGTCTGGAGACTTTCTTTTTTCCTAAACGGCAACACTGTGTATCGTATTCTGTATTCTGTATGCGTACGATTTTCCTCATCAGTGTTCGTACAGCCTTTAGTCTATGATTAGTAACTATCTTGATTGTTAAAGTTTTATAATTAACTTATTAATCATTAAAGCCGTAAAACAAAAATTGTTTCAATCCAAAACGCTGTGCGATGCATTTTGATTTGTTTATATAGCTAAATTAATTTATTATGTCACAAGGCAATTTTCATAACGGCTATGTTTTTACAAATTCAAATTCTGTCATAGACACTGATATTCTAGCCAATTTTGTCACTTTGATGGGGTGAATTCTGAATTTCTGATAGACATGGTGCTTCAGTTGGTAACAGACACGAAAATTTACAGGATTTTTAGTTGAATCCTGATAATTAGACTTGATTCTAACCTGAGTAGTGAAAGTTATAGTGATCGTGTTACTTGAACCTCCTTGAAAATATAAGAATACAGTGAAAACATTGTTATTTGTCTTGTAAACCTGGGTCTAGGAAATCACGTATTTGTGTCAAGATTATCAGTGTTTATTTCTAATGCTTTGATCCCCGAGGGCTGTTTAGGTTCTAAAATGGACATCGATGTTAGCAAGGAGAATATACAGCCCCTAAGAGGTGGTAGAAACCTCGTGCAACTTGGTACAGCATTGCAAGCTCAATCAGATGTTGATGCTCAAAGACAGCTGCAATTGCAAAAAGAGTACGTATTTTTGTTATTATTTATTTTTATTTAGTTTCATTATAGTTAAGGGAAACATTTATATAAAGATTTATGCTTCATTTAATGTAAAAGTGTTATTTATTGCCGTATGTTTTTACGTCGATGTTTTTCATAAATTCGGTATTCAATAAGAAAGAGTAACGAAAAAGACAATGTCATTAAAACAACAAATAGAGTTACAGGTTTTTATCTATAATATTTTGTTTCACAACATCAAAATGTACTTTTGTGTGCTTTGTAGGGAACATGAAGCAGCTATTAGACTATACCAAGGCAGTGACCCCCTGGAACCCTGGTTCAACTACATCCAATGGGTAGAGCAGTCATACCCTAAACATGGCCATGAAGGTCACATAGATAAGTTAATAAAGGACTGTTTGCAGTTGTTTGAAAAAGATGAGAGATATTTTCAGGACAGAAGGCTTGTTAAGCTATGGATAAAATATGTAAGTTAAAATTGATATTTTTATAATATAATAACAAAGTGTTTGAAACTTGTTTTCCACCAATAGAAAGATTACCAATTTTTGTGTTTTGTGACATGATTTGATGATAAATGTTTCTGAAATTACCTTTCTTGACGATAAAAAATTTATACAAATTATGGAATCTATTTTTTATTGTAAGCAGTAAACAAATAAGCTTGCTTGTTGTAAGATTTTATTTATTCAGTGCATATAACTTGTAAACGAAAGTTGTAAACAGAAATATAAGCAGGAGCAGCTTCCTATTATTACTGTTTAAACCTGTCTTTCCAACAAATCTGGTTTAGTTGTTAGTTCTAAACAGAGCTGTATCTAGGGTCTGATGTGCTTCTGGCAATATTTCAATTTTGCATTCCTTGCTAAGTATACCTACAAGATAAAAAAGTAAGCCTTTATTCAGCCTTAGCCTTTTTTGTGAGACAGTATGTAACATTGAATATATCACACTGCTTGAATATTATCATTACTGAGTCCTTACATGCTAAGTTTGGTAAGGTCATGGTCATGATGGGGTAGGGTTAGCGAAGATACTCCTTTAGAGATTCAACTGCCACTAACCCAAAAAATGATGCAACTGGCAACTTATATCTAACACAGAGGACCAAAAATAAAAAAAACTGATATGGAAGAACAGTTAGATAAGTCAGATTAAGGAAGGGCACTTAGTACCTGATATCACTCTCCAATACTTTAAGGCAGTTTAATAAACTGATTTCTTGTAGCAAACATGACATAATATATCTCATAGCACAGAGCTAGAAAATGAAATGTGACATTTTGGTTGGTGGTTAACATTTAGAGTGCAAAGGGAAATGGAGAAATAATGACAGTTATATATTGTCTCATAAAATCAATCTAATATAGTGAACAACAAGTAACCCAAACTAACCAGCCTCTACATTCATACACAATTACCTCTACACAACTTGGACGCTAGCCTATATGAGATTAAAATGGCATTAAAGAGATTATAAAAATATCAGTTAAAGAACAAAAAATCACCAAAAATTTACAGTAGCTAATGGCAGCTACAAACTATAATGCAGAAACCATAATATTCCAGCACTACATGACTGGACTAGGTATCAACATCAATGTCAAAGGCCTCACACACTGGCCCTGTCACACATGCACCCATTGTTGAAGATGGTAATATACTCCCATAATTGTTGATGAATATGTACTGAATCAGTAGTCCTACTTCGTGTGAGTGAGGCAACTTAAACAATCCAACTCAGATGGGCAGTAGTTGGGAAACAATGAAAGTTAGGTTGCCAAATAAACATGGATAGAACATTTTATGGAAAAATATGTGGTAATGGTCAGACTTTCTAGCTCAGTTAGATAGTGTCTTTTCCTCCATTAATCTGCCTAAAGTTGTCAATTTTCAAGAGATTTAAGCGACAGATTGAGAATTGCAGTAAGGTCTACAGAAATTTCGAGACTCCATTAAATTTTGAGAATGTGTCATCATGTCCTATGTCCTCTGTCCTAAGCATGCGTGACCCTGCATCTGGCGTAGAACGCAAGTGATTTTCACAGCCAAGCAAAACGGGTGCGGTTGGTGTGAGATGTGTGACCTAATAGCAATTTTATCCGCGTTTCCATTCTTTGGAGGGTATATTATGTGTTGCGGTTCTTATCAATAAAGGGCAGTCGTCAAAGCTTGGCACAGGCTTTATGGGTGGTTTGAAAAAATTGCGACTAACTGACAGTGGTTGAGGCACAAACCCAAATCTCCACCAAATCGTATTAGAGGAGTGGTGGGGTATGCTCCAAGCCTTCTCATCTTCCAAGCAAAGACCCATGTCCAGCAGGACACAAAAATGGTTGTAGACATGTCCTCAAAATTTTCAAGCAAATTTTGCAGTGATAAAGTACCATAATTTTCTTGGCCAAAAACCTTTAAGAACACGTGGATTGAAACATAGTGCTGAAACACCTCAAATCTTTGTACAGACTCGAAGGCACATCCAACCTACTTTTTCCATATCATAATTTTAAAGGAGGTGGTGTGGTATCTCGCTTTCCTCCCCACAATATCTACATGTGTTGGTTGAAGTTAGTCTTAGAAGTCCTAGAAGTAATTAAGTATAGCAAACAATGTACAAATAAGTTCAATTTTTAAGTTGGTTGACTGTTAACCAATATTATTTTATTTATAATAAACATTTCTCTTGTAGGTTGACTGCCTGTCTAATCCCCTGGAGATATATCAAAGACTCTACAACACTGGTATTGGAGTTGAATGCTCTGAGTTCTACCGGGCGTGGGCCTGCTACTGTGAAGAGTCAGGAGACTACAAGAAGGCTAACCAAGTTTATATGTTAGGATTACAAGCTAAAGCACAACCGCTGGATGAACTAAAGCAGGCTCATATGTAAGTTGCTTGGGAAATCAGGCTAATATTTGTGTTTGATTTTTAAATATGCATTGCCAAGTTGAATTATGGTGCAGTGGCTTCTATAGAATTTCTATAGCACATAGAGTTGTAAATAATCATATACAAAACATTTTTTACAAATTAATAATCTGTCCTTGCAGTATAGACATGGATTTACAATAATAATTAATGATTTTATTTGAGTCAATTGCAGATTCATTTATTTTTATTTATTTATTTAACAATTTATGTACACAACAACATATTAAAATAATGTACATTAGAAGAAAGATGGTACAAAGGTACTGCTTATTCCTAATAGAAATTTCTTCCAGCAGACCTTTCATTTTAGTGACTCAAACTCAAAATAACAGTTTTATAATTGAGTACCTTAACCAAGGTTAAATTAAATATCAGAATGTAAATGTCAACCAAAAGAAAGTAAACAAAGCTAGTTCATTTAATAAATGTATTTTTGTCAAGAATACCTTAAGGCATTGATTCCACCCAGTGTAAGATATATAACAGGTTATAGTAAATTATTTATCTAGTAAATAACATTCACTTGGTTTTTAGGAACTTTCAACTATTTTTCGCCCAAAGAATGTTACATGATGATTCGCCAACCAAGAGGAAGGCAGCATCAGCGCTGGCTGAGACAAGAATGGCTTTAACATCTCTAAAGTCGTTCAAAAGGCGTAACATTGCCAACGTGCCTGTGCAGAGGGTTGGTGAGAGCATACGGAGTGTGATGCCCGGGGTGGTGAGACAGCAGGCTGGGGTGGATAATAGGGTGCCTGCTTCCAACATCATGGTTAATATTTATGAGGTGAGTAATATACTTGTTTATTGAATACCTATATAGATTTTTAGTATAAAATTACCTAGCTAATTTATATTAACACAGTGAATTTACAGTAAAAATTTTCTTGTTCTGTGATATTTATCTAAAGAAGTTTGCTTGAATGAGTTCTGTATAGCATATCCTTTTTTTTTTCTTGTGGGGAAATCCATCATAGATACCCCTCTCTTTAAGAGGGCAACAGAGAGGTTAAGCTGGACTCCAACCGGCTAAAACCCCATGGTTTCCTCAGCAAACTTTTTGTTAGGCCCACGGGTACGCTCTCGCATTCTTCCGCGACCTCAACAGCGTAGGTCTCTTAAGGAGCCATCCGTCAACTTTGAGGGGGCGCACAAATGGAAAGTGCGCGCATCACCTCGAGGTCTTCATGTAAGACGATGGACGCCCCCGCGTCCTGTATAGCATATCCTAAGAAACATAAATTCATAGCATTGCATTTTGTATTTCAATACCTAAGCAAGCATCTCCAAATTCTCCATCTTAGTAATTAAAAAAACTAGGACCTTTCTATTTTTTTCACTATGACTAGCAGCTGAGGTTGCATTTTGGATCAATAGTATATCGAAGCGAAATTCACAGCACTACAAATAAAAACGTACCTATAAGTTTGATCGTACCTAATGACCGTCCGAACTCGCAGCAGTCGTGAACAAAAAAATGAAGTGTGTGGCAGATCCCACCACAGCACAGGCACATCCTGAAAGCTTTAATGGAAACCAAAGCATTCGTACGACGCAAACAAAATAATACATATTAACGCTTTTTGTTCTTCATTTTGTAACTGATACGTGTTTTTATTGAAACAGGATGCACCATCTACATCTCATGCTATACCGGTGGCTGAGGAACCTGGTCCTACGTCCCTGGTGCAGGCATGTAGCAACGTGGAAAATGAGAAGGAGGTTGGCATGTGGACGAACCCTAAAACGAAAATGGTTCACACCAATGTGGTTCCACACCAACCACTGCCATTTACGCGTAAGTATGTGCATGGTTGTAAACAATAAGCAGAAGGGTTGCAGCTTCATCTCTCATTGTGTATGATTTGGTTAAATCTAATATACAGTGTGTCCCTGGATAAAGTGCAACCCCGAAAGGGGGTGAAAATAGTTCAAAAGTTATCGACAAAAAAATTGAAAAAAAATCTTATGTACTTTATTGATGAATTAAATTTTTTATCACTCACTAATGACTTTATTTACAAAAAAAATAATTTCTTCAAAGTAGTGGGTCTATTTTATTAAAATAAAAGCCATTATCATGTGATATGTGATGTGATAATGACCATAAAATGACAAATAACTCACAAACAAGTGGCTATCGAGACTAAAAGTTTAATTTTTGTATTAAAATTACATTTTCATGCTATTTTTTTCTATAATTTTTTCCATAATAGCTTTTAAATTAAAAAAAACTACATTCTAACAAAAATTATGCTGGCTAGAAGCTCTTAAAGTTGACCGTTTTTAACTGATCAGGTAGTATTAAAAATAAAATTTTAATTACATTTTTATATCTATAAAGTTACATCGCTTTTTCTTTTATCATAATTTAGACTTTTTAAAATAAATATAAATTAATTTTAAATGAATTATCCTCATATATATTCCAAATTGCTGTATGATTAGTGATCAGTGTTATGTTAGTTATGATGAACATTATTCCTACAGCATATGAAGATGCAGACGATGTATTGAAACTACCACCAAATCATCTGCCTTATTGTGTGGATGACTTGTCGTTCAATGTGCCTCTTTGTGTACCTGATCCTGCAGATCCAACGAAAATTCCTTGTTATAATAAATCACAGGTAAAATATTTAAAATTTACATGTTATAACTATTACTCTTTGCAAATGTTAACTGTTTGTTTAAGTTTTATGTTGAAATACACAGTCATAATGGTCAGATTTCGAATACATTTTCATATTACGAGTTTCGACCTCATACTATGCACATGTGTTGTGTAATGTATGCTTTACAGAAAATACAGGCGCACTCCAAAATATGACTGTGTTACACATGCCAGTTTCAGTAATCAACCTAACTACATGTTTAATTTTATTTATTTGCCAACATCAGATTTTATTTTTATTTGAATGGAGTAGCAGAGCATGCAGGCCACGTGGTGTTAAGTGGTTGCTGCAGCCCATGGACATCTACATACAACCACAAGCTTTGTATGCATTTGCACTGCTACTCCGGAGGTTGGTTGTCACCTCATGTAAGTGTGCCTGATGCACAAAGATTGTGGAGGAAGCTCTTCAACAAGTCTTTGAAAGCACTGAAAGGTTTCAAGTACTAATAATTGTCATATAAAATAAATGATTCCATAAACATACTTTTTCAGGTTTATGTTAACGATAAAGAATACAGTTTAGAAGAAATAAGGTCAAGAATGTACAATTTAGAAAGACAGGCAAAGCCTGAAGTTAAATCAAACGAGGTACAACAAAATTATAGTAATAATATAAATCAAACTCTGGCCCAGTGTAGTGCCTTGGAGACACTAGCTAATTGCGCATTGGAACCTGAGCAGGACCATCTTGGTCAACTAATGCCTCTAACAATGCCTACCCTACAAAACATTACTAAAGTGACAAACATGCACTCGCCCGGTGAACCTAAAGTATTAGTCAATTTGGACTCCAAAGAAGTTAGCGAACTAGCAGCTAAGAAAAACGATGAAAATCAAAGATCAAGTATTACTGACAAAGAAAATCAGGTTGGAAATGAAGCTGCTTGTATAAATTACAACAATGAGAACGGCGGCACTAACTTTGCGAGGCACAATCTTATGGAGGAATTTAATAGAAGCCTGATGAGCAATCTGCTTGGAGATTCTGTAACTGTCAACACCAAAGAAGCGCGATGGGAACTTCGTAATATTTTTAATGACGGTCATGACAATGGTAAATATAATTAGATTGCGTTTAACTTAATCTGACTTAGGGCCTCTTTCACCACCTTCAAGTAAATTGACAAGTGCGCTAATTGTCGGTTAAAGTCACCCATAACTTCAATTTCAATTCACGATGTTCAAGTAGCACTAATCATAATGATAAACTGACCCGTACTCATAGCTTTTACTTGATAATTAACTTTACTTGGAGATGGTGAATTTTCAAGAGTAATTTGTATATTTGTATTGGTATTATGATTAAGAATTGTTTGAATTGTTACACTTGTAATCTTAAAATGTTTACTTTTTCAAATTATTTGTTAAATTTTTATAGAACCAACGATAGTCCAGCCAGTTGTACAACAATTTGAGGTGCCTAAATTTGACATTCATGAAGATAGATCTATTACAATGGCCATAAATACCAAGAAAAACTATGATGTTCCTGATACCAGAAATGTGCCAGAAGATAAGGAAAATGCTAACAAGTTTGGCATGCCCCCTGTACCAGTGTCTCAACAGGTATGTATAACATTCACTAAACAGTACTTCACAGTACTACTTCTTCATATTTTCATTAATTCTTATCATCACTAAGATCTAGTTGATGCATATTATAACTTGAGAGTGAGTTATCCCAGATTCTGTAAGCTTAGCATTATTTTGCCATAACCAGCAATACATTTCTTCTCATCCATATAAAAACTATAAGATAGGCATGATTTAAAACTCCTGAACAACATAGCATAATATTGATTTGAAATATCTTAACAGGTGAATAAAACAGCATATTATGAAGAGCCCTCTTGCACCCAAGTGTTTAACTTCAACATAAAGGACGCGAGCACTCCGAATATGTCGCATTTCAAGAAGCCCACAGCTTGTATAGATCAGTCAAACAAATTTGCTTCTGTGCCAAAGTTTAGTATAGATGAGAGTGTGATGGAACATGGGGATCAAGGGGCTGCTAAGAGGGAGGACAGTGTAAGGCAACCACCGATGGATCCCCATGCAACTGTGGATAATCAAGGCACTGGACTTTCCGTTATTATGGAGGCTACTCGGGAATATAATAGGTAAGTATGACTATTATTATCAAGGCTATGATAGGACATCACTATAATTTGTTTGGCTTTATTATAATTCTTATATCCTTTGACTTAGTATTCTGTATTTAATAGTTGAGAACATAGCTTTGCCTTCAATCATTAATTACTCTATTTAAATGTACTATAAATTTTTCAGCAAATCAGGATCGAGTTCTTCAGGCCAATCTATCCGAACAAACTTTACTGGTTACACAACTAACTATGACTCAATGTACAATAACCCTAATGACCCAAAACATACATCTAAGAGAAGCTCATTGCCTGCACCAGCCAGAATGGCCAATGGACAATTTGCTAGAGGCTTTTCTCAAACAAGAGAAACATTAGAAAATAAAGCGCCAGCACAATCTACATCTGTACCTTACCATGCTCACGATCATCAGTATCAAAAGCCAGGCCCTCAAAACTATAATGGTTTCACTCCTCAACGAACTATTCATGCACAGTTTGCCCAAAATTACAATTATCAACAAGGATACGCAAACAACCAAGTAAACCCACAAGGATATAACAGCCCAAATCCTGCGGCCTACCACAGTCCTCAACATGCAGAAATGCAAAGCCCTCATGGCGTAAATCAGGTGCCACAAGGATTTCAGAGTCCAACTTATGGGAATCAAATGGGATATCACAGTCCCGGCCATGCCATGGTGAGCCCACAGCACAGCTTCGCAGGCCGTCAAGAATATCATTACTCTAGTCAAAATGAAAGGCATATTTATGCTAATCATCACCAACAACAACAGGCTATGGCTGTTTTTCAAAGTCCTCCTCATCAGCCTCAGTACCAGAGCCCTCAATACTATCAAAGATCTCCCCAAGCTGCAGCACCTAATCAAGGATTTCAACAGACTTACCATAATATTCAAAACCAGTACAACAATGCCAATATGTATCAAAATACTTCACAATCACACCCCAATGGTCAAAACTACAGTGCCATTCAGAGTCCATACAGACAACCTGCTAAACAAGTAGAAAGTAATCAAGCTTATGTTATGTCAAATAATCAACAGTTTCAAGTTTATCAAAGTCCTCAAGCACCTCAGAATAATTATCGCAGTCCTGCAATGCATAGCGTGAACATGGCGCAACAAGGATCCTACAACGATCAACACATGAGACAAGAACCTGCCAGTAATATTTCAACCAAAAGTCAGGATGTCAATGAACCTGAGACAAAAGCAGCTAATAACACAAGTCCTCAAGATAAAATTAGTAAAAGCTCATCTTCAGCATTACGTAATATTAGGCATGATCAGCCTGTTGCTAAACCAACCAATCCAACTGACGTTGGTTTCTCTAATCAGTTTCTCAATTTCATTTCTAACAGAAATGAACCTAAGGATAATGCAAATACTCCTAAATTTACTAACAGCCCTAGTATATCACAGAAGATGCACAAAAATCTGTATGTATCAAGCCCTGAACAAGCTCAGATTCCTCCATCATCTGGTATGTCTGATTCTGACAGTAAGGATGGAATGACAGCACAAAGTGCGACACCAATTCAGTCTGCAAAGATCTCTCATGCTGCTGATAAAATCAAAGATATTTCAAAGCGTCAACTTGACTTTGAACATAGAGTTGACATTCAATCTGAGGATAGCAGAGACTCAGTTAGTAAGGAGAGCAGAATCTCTTCTGTTTATTCCAGACAGTCTGATTTCCAGTCTGATGGTTATGGAATGGATGTAGACAGTGAAAATTCTATGGAATGTGCTGCTTTTAAATCAACCCATTCCATATCTTTAGTTGAAACCAGTGAAATACCTAGACCTGCTGATATTGATTTCCCCTCAGTGATTGACCCCTTTAATAAAAAAATGTTGACGTCATTATTGGAATATGTTAAGTTCCCCAATAAAACTCATGCAGAAGGCTATGTAGAATTGAGGTCAGTACCAAAGTTGCAAACAGCTACCGTCATGACTTTCGGGGGCAACAAATTCTCCATTGAGAAGCAGTTAGGGAAAGGTAATTATGGTGCAGTATTCTTGTGTATGGACATTCAAACAAATAAGTCAGTTGCAATTAAGTATCAGAAACCTAGCAGGCCCTGGGAATTCTACATTTGTCAAGAAATAAAAGCAAGAATAAAGGATCCATTTATGGTAAATATAAAATATGTTATTTATTGTCTCATTTAAGTAAATGATCTATGAATGAAGGTACTTGAATGAATGAATAAAATGAATGAAACAACCTCCTATAAGTATAGGAGGTAGTTTCAACTAGGGAGGTTACGTGCACCTGTTGTGGTCTGGGTTGAATCGACCACTAAATCCCCCATACTCTACAAGCTCATTAGCTACTCCATTAAAGTAAAAGTTCTCAGACATGCAGCCTAAAATTGCTCGGCCAATAACAATAAATTTCTTTAGAGACGGATCAGAAAGAGGCATCTTTTTCAGTTTATGTTTAAGTTGATTAGCAATGAAAACACAGGTAAAATGATATTTTCTAAAAATGAAACCCAGCTAAATTGATGTCTCGCCTCTAAAACTCCCTGCATACTAAATTTCATGTAAATTGTTGGAGCCATATCCGAGATTCAAATCATATTTTTGCATATTTATATACAAGAATTGCTGATTTGAAGGTATTAGATAGATAAGTTAGACATAACATACTAATAAAGTTTCCTTTGTTGTTCAGCTTCCAGGTTACATGGACATTACTACTGCATACATCGCTGACAATGCTAGTTTGTTTGTGTCAGAATACTCAAAATATGGATCTCTGTTGGATGTTGCCAATAAAGTTAGAATAGCTACCTCAAAGTGCATAAACGAGTTTATAGTGATCTTGTTAACTTCGGAAATGCTTTCAATAGTCCATTATCTTCACAAAGCCCAGATTATTCATGCTGATATTAAACCTGACAACTTCTTGTTAATGAAAATGTAAGTATTTTTTTTCTTTTCGGCTTTGATTTTGATTTGAGAACTTGTTATTAATTTGATGGATCTTACTACCTGTTTAAAAGGTCTGCTGCTCATGACTCACCTCAGCATTAAGATCATACTCCACAAGGTCACAATACAAAGAGCTTGTGACAAGGTTGTCCAATGATGAGTGACTGGATTGCAGTCACATCATAGAAAAACATTGTTTTGTCATCATGCTTTACTATATATAGACAAAACAATATATTATGTAATATTACATTTAATAATATATAGGAGGCACACAGTGGCGGCTCATCCTAAAGAGCGCTGGTGCAGTGCACTCCCACTTTAAAATTTCAATATTACATAGGAAAATTACATAGATAATCTATATTTCTTCATAATACATACTATCCTTACATTACATCTATCATCTATCCTTACTTACATTATATCTACGTGTACATTTTATCGTCATATTGTACTAGTGGAGCGCCAGCGATTGCGCTCCTATTTGAAACGAAGTTTAGTACGATTCCTAGCGCTGTATTCAATGAGTGC
Organism: Pyrgus malvae; assembly: GCA_911387765.1. NCBI lineage: Eukaryota > Metazoa > Arthropoda > Insecta > Lepidoptera > Hesperiidae > Pyrgus > Pyrgus malvae. Next base: position 24,664,559 of record OU426950.1, on the reverse strand, counting down.
GAAAGAGAAACATCGCAGCACATAGCCGACGCGTGAAACAAAAGATTTAGTATGAGAAATTAACTTAATCTGGAGCGCCGCTCACGCGCGACGTTGCCAAACCGTGGGTTCGGCCCTTAGAGCATCAAAGTTACTAACTCACCCTTCAGAAGAGACGGCATAGCGCCTTCGATACATAATTTTTGTGCCAAATCTGGTGCGGGGAAAGAACGCACACATTTTAATTTTGTCACACATTCACAAAATATCCTTTCATCGCTACAGACGCATACATTTCTAAATATGTCAATTTCAATTAACAACGTCATTTTCTATGCACCGTCAACACTGACACCGACACACACAGACATAATAGTTGTATAACTAGAATAGAAGACACATTGTGCATGGACGTTGGGACGAGGGGTTCGCCCGAAAAGGCCACTCCTCTGACGGGTGTCATACTCGTCATACCTTGATGCTTTAAGGTTCGGCCGGTTTCGGCAAATGGCGGCCGTCTGCGCATGTACACTCATGAATCAATCAAATCAATGCGTCAATGCCTCGATAGACGAATAGCGACTGGGCTCCAGTGACGCACCATTTGGCGCACCAATGGCGTCGCTCCATTCTTCCCGCGCCTGTAAGGGGACCTAAAAAATGCTTTCTGCGCAGTGTTCATCTTTCGTGAATTGAATTGTACCGCGCACCGCGAGTACAACCTGCTTATGCGATGTTGCCGTTCTTATGTATACAAACAAACGTGTCGTCGGCTTTGACAGTTATATCGCAGTTTTTCTTTAAATTAAAATTAAAAAATAGTTTATGCGCGACATTTTGTTTTAAAAATGGAACAATACAGTGTATCTTTTATTAAAAAGTGTCAAAAAACTATAGAAATACGCCTTGAACTAAAAGCTAAGAATCTGCATGGATCACAACGGGTGTTGACGATTTAGTGCATCTTTCAATAAAACTGAAAAAACATTCGCAATCTCGATTTCATATGTTATGTGAAGTGCAATTGGCATCGATTGGCCGACAAGATATTCATAAAGCGCTCGATTCTGCGTATCGAAAATCTATTCGAGAGTTCAATGAACGCGTTGATGAAAATTGATATATTTTACGGCGTTTGATAGATTGTGTGGTATTTTGTGGTGCATTTCAAGTTGCTTTACGAGGGCATGATGAACCTACGGAATCCCTGAATCCCGGAATCTATAGAGGTTTGGTTGATTTCGTGTCAGGGATCGATTTGGCTATGAAGCAGCATTTATCCAGCAGTTTTTTTAAAGGTACGTCTAAAACCATTCAGAATGACATATTAAATGCTATTTATGTAGTTTGCAGATCAGAAATACAGATACAAATTAATATCGTCTAAATTGTTTTACACAGATAGATTTGTGAACTATAACAAGAGTTTTCCGGAGGATGATTTAAAAAAAGTGGTAAACACTTACAATTTTTTGGAAAAAAATAAATTGAAAAATGAGTTATTTGTAATTTATAGCAGTGAAGATTTTTACAATGCTGACGGCGCGGTTGCTTTACTTCAACATTTTATGTATGTAGAATGTGAGCGTTGTTTTTCTACTTTAAATAAAGTCAAAACGTTTACACGAAACACTATGACGCAAGAACGTCTCAATGCATTATGTATGATAAGCATTGAAAAACGATTAATTAATTCTATATCTGATTTTCACAAGAAAGTCATAGATGTCTTCGCTCGTCAAAAAGACCGGCGAATGAATTTTCTGTTTATTCTCTAAGTTTCTGCTCTAAGTTTTTTTTTGTGAACCCCCATCAAAAAATGTCACGAGCCGCCTCTGGAGGCACATAAGGCAAACCTTGGGTTCTCAGAGTAGAAGCCTGTTGTCTTAACCACCAGGTTATTTTTACAGATTTTATATTTGATTCCTTACAATGATATGATTTTTTATGACCCACTGCTGGGCACAGGTCTCCTCTCACATGTGAGAGGGATTTAGGCCATAGTCCACCACGCTGGCCAAGTGTGGATTGGTGGATGTCATGATTTCGAGAAATTATGAATTTCTCTCAGGGATGAACGGCGATGGAAAACACTGTAATCAATTAAATATCACGATATTTTCCATCACCGCGGTGCAGCGATAAATGCACACATACAAATTTCTTTGTCAGAGTTGCGCGCCCAGGATTTTAACCTGGGATCGGTCGCGTCGAAGACTCTGCTGTCGCTGCTCATGATATGATTACAAGTTCTTATATCTGTAATCATAATTAATAGTAAGGGTTTGTGTACATATACATCGTTTCTTTGTGCGTTGCCTGAGAAGCTGACAATCAGTTCTTCATACTCAGATAATCAGATTTCTATAATAACCAGCTGATAATTGTTAATTTCATTGAAAGCTGTTAGCTAATGCATACAAACACGTTAATACACCCACAACAATGATAAGTCTGCATTTGTAAGATAACATGTTACTTCTTGCTAAAAAAATACCTACACAAATCAGAATATTCTAAGCCTTCTTAAAAAGCACTGTTCTATGTCTAGGTTTTAATAATAATAATAATAATAATATCCTTTAATTCAGGCATCAAGGCCCATACAATAAATACCTTACAGACTAACATACATATTAATTATTACTTAAAATCTACGTCACAGTTATCGCGGCGATGTGAGCGCGGGTCCGGTGACTTCTGGCGGCCGTCGACGTCCATGATATTTTCGGAACACGACCCCCTTTGGCCACAACTTTTCGTCCAAGAACGTACTCAGCAATTCCGTAGGGACGCGTACAGCAAATGAACTAAAGTTCACTGCGTTGCGTGACTCCAACTTCTCAGCAAATACTCCGACTTTCGTCTTCACCTTCAGGTACTCCACGATATCGGAGGCCTTCGTAGTGAAGTGAAGACGAGAGACGTAGATGTATGTCACTGGAACCGCGGGACGCAGCAGCTGGTTGTGTCCAGTCAGTGCAGTGCCGCATTGGTTGCGACAATTAGTAGGCTTCCTCTTCTTCCGCTCCACCTTGATGAAGCCATCCTTATCGGCCTGCCCCTTAGGCACTGCACTACGAGGGGGTTCGTTGCGACTCTTTGCGCTCCCACTCTCTATCCTCAATTTAGTCCGCTTTTCGGGTTGCTGGCGGGCGGCAGCTGCGGCGTAGTCACGTTGAGGAGGTAACGTGACTTGCGCAGGCGACACCTCCGCGGGGGGAGGTAGCGGGCGGGCAGCGGCTACGACACCGCTATCACGTGCGGGAACAGCGACCGGTGACGCGTCAAGTTTCGCTGACTGGACGCTTGACGGCGAAGCGATGCATGCTCCACGACGCGTGTTGACGTTAATGAACTCTGGTGACCTACTTATAGCCAAAGTACTTCGCAACGACTCAACTTCAGCTCGCAGGTCACAGATGGTGTTTTGAGAGGTCTCCAACTTCAACACCACATCCGCCAGGCTCGCTTTTAGGGTTGTTATGTCCTTCAGCAACCTGGTGACATCTACGTGGTCGAACGTAACGGGTGGCAACTTATTCAAGTTCCTCGCCACGAAGGACGGCACGTCATCGGGATCCGTCACCTTCAGTAAGTTGATTATGTCCTGAAGGCTTCGCTCTCCCTTTTCATCCCTTCTGCGGGACTGCATCTGGTCGATCTTTCCGACCGACTCAAACAGGAGCTCCTTGGACTCGACTATCTCCTCACACGAATAGTTGGACGAGCAGATCTGGATGATGCTAACCTCGTCCATGCTGTCGATGGCGTGCTGCAGAAACGCCAGCAATTCATTAGCCACGAGTTTTTCGGAACTCAAAGCCATTGCAACGAGCCGCGGCAATCGCCGCGCAGATCGCGAATAATTTTTATTCGTAAGTGCAATGTACGTGTACGACACCGAGCGCGTACGGCACTGCACTGAGTTAGATTATAAACTTTTAAGGATTGTGTACTTGTTGCAGACCTACTCAAGAATGGAGAACGCCTTCCTTGCAGCTAATAGACTTAGGTTGTGCAATTGACATGTCTCTGTTCCCTGAAGGCACTAGCTTTAGAGAGGTATGCTTTATTTAAATTGTCAATATTTTATCTCTATATTCAGCGAGATTTATTGATGGGTCAAGAGAGATCTTTTAATCTGTGAATTGTAAAAGATGGTAACCATTGTGCCACGCGGGTCGTCAACAAGACAGAGGTTTAAAGTTTTCACAGATAATGAACTAGTATAAAGTATAAGAGATAATGTCTTTTTTTCTTGCTTTATTTCCACACTTCAATAGTAGAACTTTAATGGTTCGACCAGAAAAGTACCAACGCTGCATCTACTCCTGCAGTGAAGCAATTCCATTGTGTTTGGGTGGTAAGGTGCTGGCCAGACATATGTACATAATTCAACCATCAGACTTTGGAGACACCAGACAAGACTTAGGCTTTCTTTTAGGTAGTCCCTGTAGCTTCGGGATTAAGAATAGAGCTACAGTATCCTCTGCCTGATCATAAGAGGCGACTAAAAGGGGGCTTCCCAGATCCGAGATCCCAGAGTCATAGTCATGTGGTACAAATCTCTCATAACCCGGTATCCTCTCCTAAGGTGCTGGGTACATTTTGAAGATTCCCTCCCCGATACCAAAAAAAAATAAGACTTGCTTTCAGTTGTGTGTAGATGTCCATGAGCTGCAGCGACCACTTAACACCATGTGGCCTGCTTGCTCGGCTGCTACTACATTCAAATAAATAAAAACGATACATGCAAAGCTATATCTCCTGAACAAGAATTCATTTTAGTGTGTTTAGTTTAAAAGTTGTGTGTGTTCAATGTCTTATGTTTATTTGCAGCTTATTTCGACTGAAGGGTTCACTTGCACAGAAATGAGAGAAGGAAAACCATGGACTTATCAAACAGATCTATATTGCTTGGCTGGAACTATACATGTTATTCTGATGGGAAGTTACATGAAAGTTGTAAATCGCTTAGGACAGTGGAATATAGACAAAAAATTACCAAGGTAATTAATATCCTATTAATAAGTGAATCAAAAACTTTGTACCACTTTTTACTAAATAATGAGGATGGTGGAGTGTGAAATTTGGTGTTAAAGCCTTGTATTCATGGTAAACATTTGTTTAGCAACATGGTTGCATCAGCATGTTGGAGTTGCTGTCAACATATTGCGGGCAACACTTGTGTTGCGGAGTTGATCACGCCATGTTGCAGAGTTGATGCCCGACGAGCGAAAACATCAGTTTATCAACAAATGTTGGTAGCGGTAGTACGGAGCAACGATAAAATTATGCATTTAATAGAATTATTTCAATCTTAAGCATTACTATGGGGTTCTTCTATCAAATAGTACAAGGATAGAAGATAGAAACAATAAGAACGATGCAGTTCAAGCAATAAACAACAAGACTACAACCTATATTGATTTAAACAAAGTTTCCAGCAGTATACTCGCCTAATTAACTGTTGCTAAACAGGTGTTTACCATGAATACGCTTTATATTGAAAAGGAGTGCAGAGATATATATTTTTACAATAATACTTGAAAAGTATATTAAATAATTATAAATAATCGTATTTAATGTACGCGTAAAGACACGGTAACCGACAACGCGTACCAATATCGTGCTGTCTATCGTACGCACCTTTAGTAGGGGACTATTAGGGTGTAGCATTATTTTAATTATTTACAAATATTGACCTTGTACGTTTTTGTTTTTCAGGTATATGAAGAACTCTTTATGGGACAAGATATTTACGACGTTATTAAATGTGCCCGACTGCAGCAGCATACCAGACCTGATGGATCTCAAAAATGAGGTGGATAGCGTTCTGCGCGAAATTGATAGCCTTGGCTCCCAGCTCCGTAACTTTGCTAATGTGCTAAAGTCTAGGTAAATATGAGGGCCCAACTGTATTTATTGCATTTAGGTGTTATGGCGACTGTAAAAATAGATACATAATTATGTATTAATAAATAGATATAAATATTTTAAGTTTGAATCCTTCTGACATTTAAAAGATCTTACGCGCTGTTCTAATAAAAGCAATACACACTAAATATCAAAACTTAAATATTTAAATAAATTCTTGTTGTGTTTAGTTAAAATTGTGATATTGTACTGTTTAGTTTTTTGTTAGCAAATATGAAATTGTGGCTTAGATTATCTTGTTAGCTTAATGTTGAAACACTTTTAGGTTTCATTTATTTTTGTACAACATATAAGACTTGCACACTTCATATTTTTGTTTGGATTGTAATGAGAAATTAAATAAAACAAATACAATATGGTTATCACAATCTTTTAATGATCACATCCATTTCCTTTTATACATACAAAAATATATGTAATCTTTACATCTATTTATTTATGTTATGATGGCAAATATGCAGGTGTATTATTATATTTTATACATAATGAATGAAGAATCAATATCATAATACACAAACTATATAATCTTAAATTCATGTGTTCACAGTTTGCGTTTAAAAATGACACTGGTATTACTCAGTAATGCCTAACCGCTTCTTTTTTCGTTCTTGGTATTCCTGCATATTATCAAACTTTCTTTTAAATAGCACACTAATAGAGGTCCATCTATTAAACACGGTACTTTCTGCCATATTAACATCGTTAAACATTGATATTTTCTTTACCAATTCAAAACATGATTGTGAATTTGTAGTTAACTTATAATGTATAACTTCACAACTTGCATCAAAATAAACGAATAAATTTAAACTGTTGAATATAATAGCACTCGGAAAGTTATCCAACTCCAATGTCTCCAGTAACTTATGACTAAATTGTTCATTCTCAGTTTCAATGGAATACATGAATATTTTCTTCACTAAATGCACAGTAATTGCTATTAAACTGTGTGAATCGTCAAGTTTTACAATACTGAAATGAACTACAGGCAGGCGCTCTACTTCTAAACCATCTTCATCCATATTTTGTCTGAACTCTTTTTTAAGGTTTTCATCTTTGATGTCAGAGGATGTGTCTATGGTATGGAAAAGAAGTCCCTTTTCATAGTTCCAGCACTTTATTGTTCCATCACCTGAAGTGCTTATCAAATACTTGTTATTGTGAGGCAATAGTTCAATATGATCTACATATTCTTTGTGACCCAAACAATATGTGTGTATGTTGTAGGTGTTTGGATAGCAAGTCACTCTTATCTTTTCATCTCTGTCAGAAGTAATGATATAATTAGTATCGGGTGTTTGTAGGATATTCAGTAACAAACTCAAATGTCCTAATAGCTTTGTTCCATTGTCATCCTTTAGTATATTATAAATTAAACCATCGCCCGTTTTATCAGCTACAAGTATCTGTGTATTGTTTATAGCAAATCGAATTTTGCTAGCACTTCGAGGCAACACAAATGATCTTTCTTCCTTCAAAGCGGGTAAACTATAAATTATTAATAATTTAGAAGAGGAAGTTATTGCAGCCAAATATTTATTATCTGACGAAATTGCTATATCAGAAATGTGGTTGTCCTCTTGGGAATTAGATTTATCTATACTGATAATCTTATGATGGTCATGGTCATAACAGTCAATATAAAGTCCTTTAGTAACTACAATAAGATTATCATTTACTGTAATGTGGCTCATGATTCTTTTAACAGCTAATTCATTTCCTTCAGAAAACAATTTCCGATTACGTGTTATAATTACTTACTATAAAAAAATAAACTTATTTATAACCACTTATAAAGTGCCAGTTATTATTAACCTCTAACCAAACCAACAGCAAAACCAACAGGCAACAGCAGAACCACCAACCGCACGTTGACATGACATGTCATGAATTGTCATTTCTACTGTCATGAGTCACGCACGTGTGCTGTGTTGCTGTCAGTGTCATTGTTCTTTTTAAATAAAGGCATCGCAAACATAGTACATATTGCCAGCGTCAAGTATAATTCTTGCTTACCAGTTTCGTTGAAAGTGGAGGAAAGCAATATTATAAATTATAAAGAATATAAAGTCAGTAAGTCGTCAAAGTAATAAGTCAGCCAAGTCAGTCAGACATTCAAGTAAAGCGATGGCTACTTTACCGAAATAGCTGTCAAAATGCTTGACGGTGGCTTTCGTCGCGCCTCGGTGCCGATGACGTCATCTCAGTTGGTCACTTGAGATAGCCAATACGAATTGACAAGTTTGACAGATAGCACTATTCAATTCAAAGTGAGGATCAAATTTTGATCCTCACTTTGAATAGTGCTCATCAATTCTTGATATCCACCGAGATACGCAATAGGCCCGCAGCTTTATCTGATACTCAAAAATACACCAAGAAATGAAAATAAAACAAGAGCTGCCAAATTCCCGCCAAAACACCAGTATACACAATTTGCGATGCAAATAGTGAAAAAATTACTTTGGTTTTTTTTTGGGAGGTTTTTTTTTCATTTTCTTGGTGTATTTTTGAGTAATATCGGATAAAGTTGATGGCATTTTGTTTGATATAGGTTAATTACAGTGCACGAGTGTTTGTGAAATAGAATAACAGTGCTAAAATATGTTTTTTCTGCTTGCCTCCAAAATTCCATCGGACACGTTCTAGTAAAGTTGCCTTGACGCTGGCAGTATGCACAGAGTTTGCGATGCCATAATTAAAAAAAATTTACTTTGATTGACTTGACTTTGACACTTTTGAGTTTTGACAGACAGACAGGACAAGTCAAAACATCTGTTGCAGAGCCACGACGAAGAAGCAATTTCATAGAAATTTAACATTTAATTTGTTCTCTTATTTACTTGTGGATGTTAATATATTTACTTAGTAAATCTATCAAATAAATCAATACCAATATGTCTGTGATGACCCCATGGAGTGATGATAAAAAACACAGTGATGTGGGAAGGTTAATATTCCTAAAGTTTTATTACTAGTGTTTGTAATTTAGTGAAAAACTGGACGATTTGACGGTTCTGTTACATGTTACAATAATGGAGACATTTACAATAATGGAGTCATTGGGCCTAAAACAGAATGAAGGTTAAAGTTTTGTATGAAATCACTGTATCACTTTGAGTTGCCTTGGACGATATTGTAGAACAATATATGGAATTAAAAAAAATATATATTATTGACCTGTGTTTTGTATTGGTCACCACTCTGGTATACAGTGCAAGAAGGATGTGGTTCAATTCCCAGTTCAGGGACCATATCTAAGAAAAATTTAGATGTCTTCCATTCTGAGTGCTTGTAACTTTACCTAGGTGTAGGGTTGCCAGGTCGCCAAACTTAATAGCCGGACAGACCAGCCAGTTTGGCCGGACATTTGGGTAGAAAGGCCGGACACCCTACATTATTGAGGATTTTGTGTCTCAGTATTAAGAGGCCGTATACGAAATTATGCCGATTTTGCTGATTTAGCTCATTTTATACAGGAGATTTTGCAGTTAAAATACAGTATTTCCATAAGTTTTATTGCACATATGACTGATCATTTCAATAATAAACTATTAAATGAGTCACTTTTTAATTTTTATTTCGTTATTTTGCTTAATAGACCTGAAGCCGGTGATAGTTTTGTAAATTTTACTGTAATGGGTATAGAATATCAAATATTTCTGAATCATTTTAAAATTTAAACAGATTGAAAAAAATGCTATGTATTACTGTAAAAATCACATACATAGTGTATGAGCCACTTTTTGCCACTCTCATACAAAAAAATATTAGTAAAAAAAACAATGAACTTAGTCAATTTTGAGAGAAAATGGGCCAGAAATCGCATTTGATTTCGGAAAAATCGAATAATCTTTCGTAAAATTTATTTGACATAAATACTCTTCAGTTTATAATCAATCTGTTCCCTGAAAAAAATCTAATTAATAATGATGATTCGACATTAAACATCTTTTAAAGTAACCTAAATCTCGCATTATAATTCTTGACGCAAGCTATAAAAGTGTCTAATGTATTAGATTATTAATGAAATGAAAAGTTATATTGTGCAATGATACTTGTAGAAGTACTGTAATTTATTTGTAAAATCTCATGTGTTAAATCGGGTAAATAAGCAAAATCGGCAAAATTTCGTATAGGCACGACAAAAAAATTGTAAATAAAATATAGCTTTTTTTGATTATTGTCATAAATCTTGTTAAATTCTAATGAAATAATGAATAAAATCGAATACCAAATCAGTATTAAGTAGGAGCGACCGAAAGTCGACTCGCCTGCGTTCGGCCACGCTCGGCGGACAAGCCGGACACCGTTTATTTTGGCCGGACACACAATCAAAAAGCCTACCTATGTCCGGCTTTATCCGGACGCCTGGCAACGCTACCTAGGTGTGTGTCCATGGCACCCATGACATTCTACAGTATTCTACAGTAGGGCAATGTTAAAAAGCATTATTTATTAATTTATGTTTGAAAAATGTTGTCCTATTTAAATTGTTAAATATAGAATCTTGTGAGACTTGATGCACCCTGTTTGGTCCCATGTTCAGTGTTTAATATGTTATATTGTATGCTTTCAGGTGGATTTGTATCTACCCAGCCTTCATAAACAGCAAGAAAACTCTAGCGCAAGGCAGAAAGTTGCCTCGAGCACAGTGTGTGGAAAACCCAACTCACCAGGAGATCAGAGATGTGTTGTTGACTGCCGGACTTCATGTTGGTGTTGAGAACAAACTGTATCCTCGTGAAAGAAGCAAGGTATTATATTTGGACAACTTGTGTTGATGTAATTATTTATACTTTGCAGCAGTTCTTTTGTCTCGTAAGTCTAAAGGTGAAATTGCTAAAGCATTTCTATCTCTAGATGAAAGTGACATGACCACTCTTTTGCTGCTGCAGTAAAAAATAAATGCTTAACTGAATAATAGTTGCAACTGAATATTGCAATATAATAAGTTAAGCTACACTGGCACGACTGTGCCAAAAACTGGCAGGTGAGACCGACCAACAGACCCGACTGGGGATTTCGTCCACTAGTGGGTAACACTATTGTAAAAAAATTGTACTATGTAGGGCATGTTAAACTGTCTGTCCCTCTTGTTATCAGTAGATAATAGTCGTTACAACTCGTATGTAGCCTTATGTGTGTGGAAAAAACTCAGACAGTGGGTTGGCCAGTAACCCACATCTTCAGACCATGCCTGATTTGCTTTGCTGCCTTAGAATAATTACAATTACATTATAGAAAGCAAGTTCGCGCGCCCAAATTGAAGCATGTTGATTGGTGCCATTAATGGCACCAAACGCCGGTCCGCTCCGTAAGACTTAAGGTAAAAAAATTTAAAACAACATTTTTTTAAAACAAAAGAAATCTAATAAAATAACTTTTCACAGTGTTTTCCATATTTTGTAGTATTTTATAGTTAATTTGGTCAAAATAAAAATATTTTGTTGGTCAGATGTGACAGCTGTAGGAATCTATTTAGTGCTTCAATTTTGACAGCATACTTGTATGAAGACTGACGTTCTTAACATTATTATTCTAAGTTTGCTGCGTAGATAGCTTGCATTCTACGCTAGCTTCAGGGCCAAGCTAACTTCATCTGAAGGTCTGAGTATCACAAGTGGTGTTCTACACCAGCCAATGGCCCATGCACTCTTTGTAATGTATTCTTTATGTTTGTCAATCATTAAAAGTAATTATTTTACTTTTCAGGAAATCATGTTTAGAGGAAGAATTCGAGTGCAATTAAAAAATGACGACGGATCACCAGTCAACCCTGATTACCCAACTAGAGAGTCAGTTATGAGATTTGTTGGGGAATCAATACCAAAGTTGAAAAATCGACAAAACAGGTAGGTTTGATCAATTAAAGGCTTAAGAATTATAAGTATAAAGTTAGGAAATCACAGCATAAGCGTGCAATGACTTGGTGTTGTAAGTAATATAAGATATTTTTATTTGGTATTGTAGAGTAGCACCAAGCCACCACTATTTTTAATTGGTCCCTCAGCCCGTCATTGATATTTAGCATGGTTACTTAATGGTTCAACCAGGGAAGTATCACTGCTTTTGATTCAACAATTCTATTGAGTTGTGGTGGAAAGGTGCAATTACATTTACAAGAAGTTGTCGCCGGCTTAACCTAGCCATCTCTTTATTTCTTCGAAAACGCGACTACCACGCGTGACAACTGGAACAAACTAAACCACCGAGATCGGTCGGGTGGACAAACGATCGCCATCACGTCATCTTAAAATCGGTGCCAAATAAATTCGTTCTCGTCGACGGTCCGGTGACGGCGGCGCTGGACAACCCCTCTTAGGCTTGCTTGATGTTGCGAGTCTTTGGGCTACAGCAACCACTTAACACCACAAAAAAAAACATATAGACAAAGGTTTCTGAGCTGTTTTGAGCTTGTTGTAGTTACATGTAAAATTAAATGTTACCATCGACCACAACTTCCACTGAAACATAAAATACAACTTTATGACAGAAATTAACTACAGACAGAATATAAGGTCCTAATGTTTCATTTGTTCTTATAGGCCTGCTGATCAACAGCCACAAGCTACAAGCCAAGCAGCTGCAAAGAGTAAAGGAAAGAAAGGACGGCGATAAAATTACTATATCTGTTATGCACAAAGTATTTATACAAAAATAAAAAGACAAATACTATAAACAATATCTTTAATTTAATTAACAATCTGACAATAAGATAAGATGACTAATATGTTTATGAATGTATTCTGTAGCCCTGTTCTGCCAATTTATTATCGCCATTTACATCTCTTGCTATACTGTATCCATCATAAATCATCACAATTTTTTGCTTATCCTGACCTAAATTGGACTGTTTAGAATTTAACAAATTTTTCGGCAACTCAACTTCTACTTTTAATGTTTTATTTGTTCTACGAAATTCTTGATCTTTTTCGGCCACTGCGCCATTTCGTTCAGCGACTCGCTGATTACTGGTGATAATGAGTGTCCCATCGTCGGTGTTTTCTTCAGAACTTTCGATTTTCCATGATACTTCTGAAGCTTCTTCTTGGGATTCAAGTCCTCGTAGTCTTGCACTAGATTGTAATAAAAGTCTTCCGCTTTCTGTTTCGTTGCTTCGATTTTCGAACTTATCGAATCCTTTAAGTTGATCGCTGTCTCCTCTATCACTTGAAGAGGTTTCATCGGTCCAGTCAGCGTCTGCTTCAGTGGTAAATGTCTCATCTTCGGTTTTCGTGTTATTATTTCTATCTCCTCCGATTGTTCCACAGGATCCGACGCAGCTTGCATTGTCTCCTCCAGCACTGCTGGTATTTCCTTCATTATTTTCTGAATAGGGTTCCGTTTCTCCTCCTCTGGAATTATTATTTTCATCACTTCCATTATTCCCGGCGATATGTCTCTCAAGGTTTCGGTGATGTGCGGGGAGGCTTCTCTCACGGAATCCATTATAGTTTCGCTGACGGCTAGTGGTATTTCTTGGAGATAATATGGATAAGTTCTTATTCCGTCTGAAAGTGCCGTTGTAAGGATCGAAAGTAAGATGGGTGGACGTGGAGGAAGCCTCGGTAAGGTCGATAGTTTTAATCTTTGAAGGGATCTTAGTGGTGATAGGCGGGGCAGAAGTAGTTGTCGTTTTTGCCTGTTTTGGCTCCCTAAGTTTATATTTGGATTTATGAGCGCAGGGACACTCTTCACTTCGTGAAGTCGGTAAACGTCTTTCGTAGTATTGGACCATGCCATCATCTTCCCTTGAGTCTGAACCAAGGATATTATCAAACAATACACCGATACTCTTAAGAAGGGGAATGTAGTTTTTGTGGTATTTTTCATAGTCGTCAATTTCTCTTTTTGATGTTGCAGTTATGCGCCTGTTTCGTGGTTTATTTAAATACCTAAGTTTTTTCGGTCTTAACGGTGCCCGAATTTGAAACGTTTTCTTGTAGGTTAGCGGAGATAGTATCTTGTTTGATGGAAAGACAGTACCTGTAAATTGTAATCATAATACAATTAAATAATATTAGGATCGTATCGATCGTATATTCTTCTAACTATTCTTATTTATGATTAAAGACTAAGGAACTACTGAAGACTACTACTAAAGACTAAGAAAATAAGGATTACCTGTAGTATGTTTTGTGAGTATTGATGAAGTTAATTTTTCGGCCTTTGGAAAATGACGAACATTTGTTGTTTGATCTGCAACAATAAGAAATATGTGTGTGTTTAGGTAAAATGCGCACAGAATTTGAATTTCTACGATTTCGTTTTTCCAAGCACGTCTTACACAGAGCAAGTGAATCAGATATCACGTTTAAAATTTGAAACGTGATTATTTTATTTTATTATTAGATTATTTTATACCTAACACTTTTTCTCTGTTTGAAATGTGTACCTATACACATTTTGTGCTTTTTATCAATCTCAAGCGAACTCTGGTCTAGCCTGAGGTCGCATGTAGTGACGTCACCGTCACCGCAATTCTTTGCCTGTGAGGTTTGCTTCTAGTGAGTTTGGTCGGCAACCACACCTTTTCACCAAAATGTAGGTGGTAGAACTATTATGGTTCGCCCGGGTACCACCACCGCTGCACCCACTTTTGGCGTGAACTAATTCTATTGTGTTTTGGTGGAAAGGTGCAGTTGCCGGCCACGGCCACACTTACATGAGGCGACCACCAGCCTCCGGAGTAGCAACGCAACTGCATACGACCTCAGACAAGACTTTTACCTATGCTTGCTTGAGGTTTTATGTAGATGTCCATGGGCTGCAGCGACTACTTAACACCACGTGGCCTGCATGCTCGTCTGCTACTCCATTCAAATAAAAATAAAAAAAAATACAAAAAATACTTCGCCACAGAAATGGATACGGTGTATGTGCTTTCTCGGTCACTCGTATTTATAGGCGGCTGGCATTGAACGCAAGTGATCTACGCAGATAAGTCAAACGGGAGCGGTTAGGTGTAGGGTGGGAGAACACTAGTGCAAAAATTTTCGAGCTCTAGATAAATAAATATGTTTGGACAATTCACACAACGCCATCTGATTCCAAACTAAGCAGAGCTTGTACTATGGTAATCCGAAAGCTGATAAACATACTTATATAATTCTAAATACATACTTAAATAGACAACTTAACACCCAGACACAGAACTAATAGTCATGTTCAACACACAATTATTTGTCCTGGGTGGAATCGAACCCACGACCTCACGCTTCGCAGTCGGTTCATCACCCACTACGCCACGGAGGCTGTCATTAGAGCTAGAGTCTAGAGGGAACGTTTACATTGGCCCGGTTGTTATCGATAGATAACATGTGTTAAACCGGAGTTGTCGGAGGCCTTATGGGCGGAAAACATCCGACAGCGGGTTGGCCAGTATCCAGCACTGGAGCAGCGTGGTGGAAGTAAGCTCCAGACATCCCTAATAGCGAGGAGAGACTCGTGTCCAGCAGTGGGCCATAAACGGAGTTGCAGCCATCTATAGAGTAGCATCAAATTAATATCGAGCCGACTGCGAAGCGTGAGGTCGTGGGTTCGATTCCCACTCAGGACGAATATTTGTGTGATGAACATAACTATTTGTTCTGTGTCTGGGTTTTAATTTATCTATTTAAGTATGTATTTAGAATTATATAAATATGTTTATTAGCTTTCTGATTACCATAGCACAAACTCTACTTAGTTTGGAATCAGATGGCGTTGTGTGAATTGTCCAAAGATATTTATTTGTTATTATTATATTTATTATTCATATAATTACCAGAAGTTTTAGATTTGGGTCGGTGTGTCAATATGCTTCTTTCTTCTGCAGCAATGAGATCGTTTAAGGAGACTGTTTTACCAAGCACCGCTGAAAATGAAGAAGAAACAAAATTAAAAAAAAAAATAACGCTACACACTCATAGCCCCATACTAGGATTCCCTGTGTCGTGGGTGCCATGAACATACACAAACACACCGGCCACACTTACATGAGGCAACCACCAGCCTCCGGAGTAGCAGCGCATCTGCATACGACCTTAGACAAGACTTACCTATGCTTGCTTGAGGTTGTATGTAGATGTCCATGGGCTGCAGCGACCACTTAACATCACGTGGCCTGCATGCTCGTCTGCTACTCCATTCAAATAAAAATAAATAATGTAGTTTAAAAAACTAAAAAACACGCTTTTGAGAAAATACGAACTAAAAACTAAAAAAATAAGAAGAAAATGTATATTACTGTAAATAAAGCGTGGGGTGCATGGTGTCAATAGTATCTTAAAAACCACCCCACGCTTTATTTACAGTAATATACATTTTCTTCTTATTTTTTTAGTTTTTAGTTCGTATTTTCTCAAAAGCGTGTTTTTTAGTTTTTTAAACTACATTATTTATTTTTAATTTTTTAGTTGGATTTTTATTCTCATATTATTGCATTGTCATCGGCCCTTGACCCCTATGCAAATTTTCAAGTTAACCAGAGAATTATATAAATTAACAAAAATCATATTTTGCAAATTGAAAAATGGAATAATTTTATCAAATTAGTGTATTGTCATCGGTCCTCAATAAATCTACAAAGTTTGAACGAAATCTGGCCGTTTAAAGTGGGTCAAAATCGCGCCCAAAGAAGTCGGTTACAAACAAACATACAAACATACAGGTGAAGCTAATAAAAAGCGTGTAAAAAGACAGAAACACTAACATCCTGACCAAGAACAGAAATTTAAACTCATAAATTTCTGCCTCGCCGGTAATCGAACCCGGGACCCTTCGATCGGCAGTCCGGCATGGTGAAAATTGCGCTACACGGGTCATCGGTTAAGTCGACGATATTCTTGTAAATTAAAGATGTTATAGAACTTGGATTTCATAAGTAACAAAAATATTTATGTCTTAAAGATCATTAATTTATGCGGAAGTCATCATCCTACTCCTATCCCACAATATGACATCTAAAATATAAAATAAAAATAAATCACGCTTCACACTCATAGCCCCACAGTAGGGTTTATATACCCTGTGTCGTGGGTACCATGGACACATACAAAGACGGAATCACAAAAACCCAGACCGAGAACGGTTTAAACTCATCATTCAAATTTTTGTTTCTCCGGGAATCGAACCCGGGACCCCTCGATTGGCAGTCCGGCATAGTAACCATTCCGCCACGCAGGTCGTGATTCATCTATATGTGAAACAAAAAAAAAAAAACACACACACACATCAAAAATGAATAAGAAGTTAGAAGTTTTGACCATTTTTTAAAATTTCAATGAAATGAGAGCTTGTAGGCTAATAATTGCTGTTGCAGTTTTGCTGTTAATCCAAATGCTAATGTTGCCTCATGGCCTCATGGCAGGCAACACAGGCCGGCAACCAGACCTTCCCACCGAATGCCAGCACAGTTGTTTCACGCTAGAAATAGGTGCGGCGGTACTGTCCTGGCTAAGCCATGTAATTCTTACTACTACAATTTTATTGATAACTTAGTTTATCCTAGTGGACGGAAGACTAAGTTATTAAGAAGACCATTTTCATGATTTAAAAGATCATAAGTAAACAGTACATACTTACAGAGAAATATAACACAATTAATAACAAAAACGCAGCAGCAAAATTTCCGTATTTCCATTTTCGATCATTTTTATTTTCTTTAACACTCACTCTTTTATAAACACAATATTCGCTAATACAAGACAATTGCTGTGTTAGATATATTTATAATCTTCCTCAAGTCTAGATCAGCACATTTCAGCACGTTTTGTACTCTGCGTTAATTTGATTAATTATTATTAAGTGCTAAACGTTGTAATACATATATAGGTAGATAATTGTCTAAAATATCGGATGTTACTTTTTTTATAGTGGTTTGTTTGCTGTTTGAATGGTAAGCCAGAGACAGGCGAGGGGGGTGAGCTGGCCTCATGTCCTATGTGATCAGCAGATCGCTCGTAATACCGGAACGGTTATCAAACAAATAAGTAACTAATGTATTCGACTACAAATCAATTTTTTTGCACTTCTCTGTCGGTGTAAAAGAGTTATTATAATTCGTGGGGGTTCTATATTTTTTATATTATCAAAGCCTTGGCTAATTTATTGTTTTCGTACATTTGTATCTCAGCCGGTTATGTGAAAACTTTAGTCAAAAAGGTGAGAGGAAATGGTAGTAGAGTTACAAGTTTGACTCTACATAATACCTGATAAGATAACGTATACCATATGACATTCAGTGCGAATGCGAACCATAATAATACTGTCTTGGCTACATTTTACATAAAATGTTTTCGTAAACATGTTACCTAGGTATACGCTATGCTATGGGTTACAGTGACCTTCACCAGTGACATTGGCATCACGTAAAATGCATACCTACCTGTATTTTATTTTAGTATGTAGTTGTTTTAGGGAGTTTTTTTCCACCGCCTTTTCTCTCTCAACTCAACATCTAGCCTAAACGGGCACCTGAAGGCGAAGACCCTGAAGAAACTGAAGTCATTAAGCAAATATTTGGTATTTCTAATATGATATAAATATTTTTTCGTCATTTCTTTACAAAAATGAGGGTGTCATAATTAACGACACAATAATTGTGAACGCTTAGTAGGACAATTGGAATGCGTCCATTTACAACGGGATGAACCGAAGCATGCGCCACAGGCTTCTGGAACATAGGTGCTTAATATTTCACATGCGAGTCGGACCGGAACGCGATCGGAACAATTTGCCAATAATCCTATCCCCGGGCAATAACTGAGGTAGCGCCCAGAAGAATATGTGATATTACCCATGAATGATTTCTGCTCGGTAGCTCCTTGTATTTTCTTTGTATTGATAGCCTACTTCCTTCTTATATTAACTATATACA
Source organism: Pyrgus malvae (assembly GCA_911387765.1). NCBI lineage: Eukaryota > Metazoa > Arthropoda > Insecta > Lepidoptera > Hesperiidae > Pyrgus > Pyrgus malvae. Next base: position 24,645,778 of record OU426950.1, on the reverse strand, counting down.
TATAGGTTATGGATGAACCTCTCGTTTGATTGTTTTTGCGAAATAAAGGAAGGTAGATTCCTATTAGAACAATAAAACACTTTGATTTGCGCACAGCTTCATTCGCAGATTTTAATATGATGACACGTAGGAGACATCGAGATTAGGTAGACTCAACAAAAATGTGTAATTAAAAATAAATTTATCCAATCATAACTCATCACAAGAACTTAGGTTGTTATGTTTTTTGAAGTAAAGAGTAACATAACTGTTCTCATTTCTTTTGATTTTGCTCATTTACACCATAAGCGCAAGGACTTTTATATATCTAGTCAGCGTCAAGCGTCTTTAATAAGCAGTGATAGACGTGAAGCTAAAACTCTGAACTTTCACGTCGAGAACCTGGGGCAAATCCCAGTACCTACGTGATATGAAATTTTCTTATATGCGTAATTGTAATTGACGCAGCAAATGCAGCTAAGCCAAACGGGCGCGGTCGGGTGTGAGATGGGTGACCGCTAGTGGCAAAAAAAAAAACATGTGTGTTTCCGTGTTTCGGAGGGCACGTCAAGCGGTCGGTCCCGGTTGTTGTCGATAGATAACAGTGGTTATACCTTGTCGGAGGCCTTATGGGCGGTTTGAAAACATCCGACAGCAGGTTGGCCACTAACGCGCATCTTCACCAACCCACATTGCGCACGCGAGCAGCGTGGTGGACTCTGGTGGAGTAAGCTCCAGGCCTCCCCAATAAGGGGGAGAGACCCGTGCCCAGCAGTGGGACGCAAAAAGGGTTGCAGCCAGCCAGCCAGTGTAATTGTCAATAAAACAAAAAACTACACGGTAAAAGAAAATTTTGTAATACATATTCCATTCCATTGGGTACGTGTTTTTATTCTTTTGGATAGTTCCATTATGATATGTACCGAACGTGTCAGTCAGCTAGGCAATCGGAGCCATACCGCCATGACGTCTCCCTTAAGCCAAGCCAAGCCCTAGCCAATAAGAAGGGAGTCGTCTCTATATAAGCCTTTGCCAGCCATTATTCTGTCATTCTGCTTGTCAATAAAAAAATGCAGAAGCTCTGTCCGTTTCATTTCTGGTCGTAATAGATACCTAAAAAAAGCTATATCTATCCCAAACATGGCCAGCGTGGTGGACTATGGAAGGTATACCTATGGCAACAGCCTAATGAAAGGTAAACATGAATTGATAAACGAGTATTTAATTTAACAAAACAATTGCTGCAGTAAAAATAAGCAGAGCTGAACAGGCAATAACTTTACTCAAAGTTTACGCAAGATGTCGAAAAGTACAAACTCTTGCATCAATGGACGCAAAGAGCCATAAACTCAGAAAGTGGGGTTACGAAGCTATAACAATACTTAAGTCTGTATCGAGATACTCGTAGGTACTGTACTCCGTTCTTGTTGTAGACAGGCAGACATTGCAGCGAATAAAATATTTTGTTGAGAGGATGAACAGTCCTAAATTTATTTATTTGTATTTAGCTCCGTGTTTTGTCTGTGTTCATCTGGAGATATCATGGCTCGTCGTGTGAGGTCCTACGCTGTACGCACCGTCCGAAACTATTTTTGTGAATTTGGATCTCATTTAGGGACAAAACTGAAGAAATCTCTATATTATTTATTCAATATATTCATGTCATCAACTTATCTTAATTGATATTAAATTTGTGAAATAAAAAACGATCTGAATATGCCAAAAAATGTTCCGAAAATGTTACACAGAACTCACGGACGGTTGTTGTTATGTCAAAGTTACCGGAAATTACCGTCCGATCTTTCCATAATATATCGAATCTGAGTTGAAATTTATTTACAAAATTATAAATAAAGCAAACTTTGCAAGTAATTAGTGCTTTAGAGAAGTAAATACAAATACAGTTTTAGATATAAATCGCTACACCTTTACACAAAATGGTCGGTGCAGCACCAAAAACCAGAACAATGAACTCAAGCGTAAAGGTACGATATTGCGGTTTACATAGCTGTTTGCTCGCCTGCCTTTGAATTTTGAGCTTATTTAGTCGATTGTTTGCCTTAAAGCTTTTGTACATTACATACATAGATGCTATCCTTAAAATTTGTTAGTACCTAGGTACTATCCTTAAAATTCATTTCTGAAATTTGGTGATGGACGCATGTGACGAAATGACCGCCCAAGAGTCATGAATCTCTAAATACATTTCCTTTTTCTCGTAATATAAATATTTCATTTTTTTCAATCATTTTTAGAACAGACACAAGAAAATAAACGACAGACCTGAGCGCAAGGTAATTTAAACAAGTTTAATGGAAGTCTTATTCTTGACAATGTTTTATTGCGATTAGTCTACGCAATTAAAATAATACTTCCAAATAAACTGTTTTTCATTACCTTGCGCTCAGCTCTGAACTGAACAAACGTCTATTATTTTCTTGTGTGTACTCTAAAAGTGGAAAAATACTAAATACATATAACGAAAAAAAGGCAATGAATCTCATAGGTAGACTCTCGGTCGGTTATTTCATCACACTTGCGTCCATCACGCTTTGGATTACGAGCTTTCGAATTTGCGTGCCAATAAAATCCCCGGCCGCATTTCCCCGGAACTCCGGACTCCCTAGAGGATGTTACAGCGGAAAACGTAAAATGTGAACTCGCCCAAGGCATCCGACCGGAAATTATGGAACCAAATCGAGATGTGGCCTCTTATGCCACCGACAGACGTTTTACGCTCGTCATTGAACTTACTGTAAAAACTGTTTCAGAAGGTTGGTCGAAGACTTATTAAGCAATAAATAAATCGGTATACATCTGTTTTGGCGTATCTTAGATCTTTCTGTAACATCAGATATGTTACGGGCTAGAGGCTTCGTTACGATGCTCTAGTGATAATTGGTGGCCCATAAGGCCTCCCACATAGTTCGACAAGTGCTATATCTATCGATAAGGAAACGTCATCTGTTACGTTTCCTTATGTACGTATGAAGGTGCAGTGATGGTGGCGACGAAGCACCGAAACCGTACCGAAAGTACGAGTATGTGCTACTAGCCAACGACTTAAGGTAGTTGCAATCGTGCCTTTTTTTTGTTAAAATCACGCGTTCTGTACAAGCCGGGGCCACGCTTGCTAATCTGTATTTAAATGCAAACATAATATAATAAAAAAATAATTAAACATTTAGTAAAACCCCTACGCAAAAAATACTTTAAGGAAAAACCCTTAAAAAGTAAAAAATAATTGTCCTTTATCATTCTTTAGAAAACAAATAAACAAAATGTTTTCGAAATGGAAAAATATTTAACAAGTCTTCTCTTAACATTATATATTCTGATGAAACTTAACAATAAACCATGTACCTATATCCTCAATTTAACGATTTTTTTTTCAAGATTCCCAAATATACATTTTGGTGTAGTGGATTAAGTTCGCGGCGGGGTATCGCTAGCTCAGAATACACAACTACGTATATGCCAACGATGCGATAATGATGCGATAGAACTTATAACACCCCTCTTTTTGCGTCAGGGGTAAAAATACAATAATAATGCAAATATAAAACGAAAACAATATTTCAGAAATATAGACTGTTAACGAACTACATACTATAGTACTACTTACGATATATCTGAAAACTTTAATGTTTCTGTTCATTCGTCATCACTCATCATATACCTAAATAAGTTGACAGTTCAAACGATCGTTGGCTTTTACCATGAGTTAAGCTTTGAATGAAACAACGACAAAAGACACAGAGATAACGCTACTCGTACATTCTGCTTATCATATTTTTCAGCCAGTAGTTGCCACACGGGAAGATTGTGTAAGACATAAACCGCAAGAATATAATAAGAGACGTTACTACGACAATAAGCTGGCTCCCTACTGCCGGCATTGCTCTGACTAGAGTTGTTCATAACTGCTCTAAATAAAAAATGCCCTCCAGAATATATATTAAAAGTTTTAGCGCGTTTTTTTACGCTATTTCATAACGCGTTATTTATAAAAAAATGTGGGAGCCAACTCCACAAACCGTTTATAGATTACATTTCGCAGCACGTAAAAACGAAATATACGTTACGCATCTAGCATAAACAGCGCGATCGCGTTACCTATCGCGAATATCGTGCTATTGCGTAGCGCCTACGATCAATACATAAATATATGCGCTAAAGCCATCGATATAGTACAGTAGTGCTATATATGATCTAGTATATATGATCGATGGCTAAAGCGCTATCAGGTGTAGCGACACTGCACTGTGTGTAGTTGCTACCAGTATACCTATTCATAGCACTGTTGCGTCTAACTATATAACACGCGTTATGGCGCTATGCGTTAAATATAGCGCGCTGTATTATAGTACAATACGCTATATTAACCAACTCTAGTTCTGACTAAACTCACAGGAGAAGAACAGCGTCGATACCATTGCACAGGTCGATACGGTGCCGATAGAGACCAGACCTACGCAAGCAATTATACAAAGGAAATCTCCCCTGTAGATTCTCTTTGTTACGAATATTTAACGAGAACTATTTCCGGTAGCTATTCTTTATTATTTTCAATTTTCTTCAAAGATAGGAATAAGAATCTATTCGTGAATATTCTTAAGATTTAATTGTGGTTTTAGCTGTCGTTTTAGGAAAAGAACCCATTATTTAATTTTTTTGTATTTTGTTCTAAGGAATTTAAAATTAATGCCTTTAAAGAACAGGCAATAACTTTACTCAAAGTTTACGCAAGATGTCGAAAAGTACAAACTCTTGCATCAATGGACGCAAAGAGCCATAAACTCAGAAAGTGGGGTTACGAAGCTATAACAATACTTAAGTCTGTATCGAGATACTCGTAGGTACTGTACTCCGTTCTTGTTGTAGACAGGCAGACATTGCAGCGAATAAAATATTTTGTTGAGAGGATGAACAGTCCTAAATTTATTTATTTGTATTTAGCTCCGTGTTTTGTCTGTGTTTATCTGGAGATATCATGGCTCGTCGTGTGAGGTCCTACGCTGTACGCACCGTCCGAAACTATTTTTGTGAATTTGGATCTCATTTAGGGACAAAACTGAAGAAATCTCTATATTATTTATTCAATATATTCATGTCATCAACTTATCTTAATTGATATTAAATTTGTGAAATAAAAAACGATCTGAATATGCCAAAAAATGTTCCGAAAATGTTACACAGAACTCACGGACGGTTGTTGTTATGTCAAAGTTACCGGAAATTACCGTCCGATCTTTCCATAATATATCGAATCTGAGTTGAAATTTATTTACAAAATTATAAATAAAGCAAACTTTGCAAGTAATTAGTGCTTTAGAGAAGTAAATACAAATACAGTTGTAGATATAAATCGCTATACCTTTACACAAAATGGTCGGTGCAGCACCAAAAACCAGAACAATGAACTCAAGCGTAAAGGTACGATATTGCGGTTTACATAGCTGTTTGCTCGCCTGCCTTTGAATTTTGAGCTTATTTAGTCGATTGTTTGCCTTAAAGCTTTTGTACATTACATACATAGATGCTATCCTTAAAATTTGTTAGTACCTAGGTACTATCCTTAAAATTCATTTCTGAAATTTGGTGATGGACGCATGTGACGAAATGACCGCCCAAGAGTCATGAATCTCTAAATACATTTCCTTTTTCTCGTAATATAAATATTTCATTTTTTTCAATCATTTTTAGAACAGACACAAGAAAATAAACGACAGACCTGAGCGCAAGGTAATTTAAACAAGTTTAATGGAAGTCTTATTCTTGACAATGTTTTATTGCGATTAGTCTACGCAATTAAAATAATACTTCCAAATAAACTGTTTTTCATTACCTTGCGCTCAGCTCTGAACTGAACAAACGTCTATTATTTTCTTGTGTGTACTCTAAAAGTGGAAAAATACTAAATACATATAACGAAAAAAAGGCAATGAATCTCATAGGTAGACTCTCGGTCGGTTATTTCATCACACTTGCGTCCATCACGCTTTGGATTACGAGCTTTCGAATTTGCGTGCCAATAAAATCCCCGGCCGCATTTCCCCGGAACTCCGGACTCCCTAGAGGATGTTACAGCGGAAAACGTAAAATGTGAACTCGCCCAAGGCATCCGACCGGAAATTATGGAACCAAATCGAGATGTGGCCTCTTATGCCACCGACAGACGTTTTACGCTCGTCATTGAACTTACTGTAAAAACTGTTTCAGAAGGTTGGTCGAAGACTTATTAAGCAATAAATAAATCGGTATACATCTGTTTTGGCGTATCTTAGATCTTTCTGTAACATCAGATATGTTACGGGCTAGAGGCTTCGTTACGATGCTCTAGTGATAATTGGTGGCCCATAAGGCCTCCCACATAGTTCGACAAGTGCTATATCTATCGATAAGGAAACGTCATCTGTTTCGTTTCCTTATGTACGTATGAAGGTGCAGTGATGGTGGCGACGAAGCACCGAAACCGTACCGAAAGTACGAGTATGTGCTACTAGCCAACGACTTAAGGTAGTTGCAATCGTGCCTTTTTTGTTAAAATCACGCGTTCTGTACAAGTCGGGACCACGCTTGCTTATCTGTATTTAAATGCAAACATAATATAATAAAAATTAAAACATTAAGAAAAACCCCTACGCAAAAAATAGTTTAGTTTTAGGAAAAACCTTTAAAAAGTAAAAAAAAAATTGTCCTTTATCATTCTTTAGAAAACAAATAAATAAATGTTATCGAAATGTAAAAATATTTAACAAGTCTTCTCTTAACATTATATTTTCTGATGAAACTTAACAATAAACTATGTACTCAATTTAACGATTTTTTTTTCAACATTTCCAAATATACATAGATTTTTTTGTAGTGGATTAAGTTCGCGGCGGGGTACCTATCGCTAGCTCAGAATACACAACTACACATATAGAACTTATAACTTATAAGTTATATCGCATCGTCGGCAAAAAGAGGGGTGTTATAAGTTATAACACCCCTCTTTTTGCGTCGGGGGTTAAAACACAATATTAATGCAAATTTAGAACGAAAACACAATATTTTAAAACTTGCTTTAATGCATTTAATGCAGGTTTTGATTGTTAACTAACTACATACTATAGTACTAAGTACTTACGATATATCTGAAAACTTTAATGTTTCTGCTCATTCGTCATCATATAAATAAGTTGACAGTTCAAACGACCCTCGTGTTGGCTTTTACCATGAGTTAAGCTTTGAATGAAACAACGACAAAAGACACAGAGATAACGCTACTCGTACATTCTGCTTATCATATTTTTCAGCCAGTAGTTGCCACACGGGAAGATTGTGTAAGACATAAACCACAAGAATATAATAAGAGACGTTACTACGACAATAAGCTGGCTCTCTACTGCCGGCATTGTTCTGACTAGAGTTGTACATAACTGCTCTAAATAAAAAATGCCCTCCAGAATATATATTAAAAGTTTTAGCGCGTTTTTTACGCTATTTTATAACGCGTTATTTATAAAAAGTGGGGGTAAACCCCGCAAACAAGCAGATTACATTTCGCAGCACGTTAAAAACGAAATATATGTAACGCATCCATTAGTGTAAGTCTGCACTCGCGAAAATGTTACTAACGCGTTTGAGTTAAGAAATTAACTATCGACGTTATTCCTTTCAGGTTAGATCTATATGTCCAATGTTAACTCGGACGCAGTAGTAACGTTTGCTCGTTTACAAACTTACACTAAGGGCTCAGCATAAACAGTGCGAACGCGTTGACTTTCGAGTACATATTATTAGTACAGTAGTGCTATATATGATCTATATATATGATTTAGTATGTATATATAATCGATGGCTAAAGCGCTATCAGGTGTAGCGACACTTCACTGCGTGTAGTTGCTACCAGTATACATATTCATAGCACTGTTGCGTCAAACTATATAACACGCGTTATGGCGCTATGCGTTAAAAAATATAGCGCGCTGTATTATAGTCCAATACGCTATATATATCGATGGCTTTAGCGCATATAATATATTTATGCGCTAAAGCTGTCGATATAGTACAGTAGTGCTATATAATACGATCTATATATATGATCTAGTATATATGATCGATGGCTAAAGCGCTATCAGGTGTAGCGACACTGCACTGAGTGTAGTTGCTACCAGTATCTATACCTATTCATAGCATTGTTGCGTCTAAATATATAACACGCGTTATGGCGCTATGCGTTAAATATAGCGCGCTGTATTATAGTACAATACGCTATATTAACCAACTCTAGTTCTGACTAAACTCACAGGAGAAGAACAGCGTCGATACGATAGAGACCTACGCAATTATACAAAGGAAATCTCCCAAGCAGATTCTCTTTATTACGAATATTTAACGAGAACTATTTCCGGTAGCTATTCTTTATTATTTTCAATTTTCTTCAAAGATAGGAATAAGAATCTATTCGTGAATATTCTTAAGATTTAATTGTGGTTGTAGCTGTCGTTTTAGGAAAAGAACCCATTATTTTTTGTATTTTGTTCTAAAGAATTTAAAATTAATGCTTTTGTTTTGGGTTTTTAAATAAATACTTGCTACTTTTCTGTCCCCACCCCCAGACGAAATACATTTTAAATGAATATCAAGATGAAGATAGGTAATAAGATTTTTTTTAAAACAAAGAAAGCTAAATAATGTTCACATTTTCCTATTAATGACAATATGAGCATTGCATCTAGTGCTATATAATACGATCTATATATATGATCTAGTATATATGATCGATGGCTAAAGCGCTATCAGGTGTAGCGACACTGCACTGAGTGTAGTTGCTACCAGTATCTATACCTATTCATAGCACTGTTGCGTCTAAATATATAACACGCGTTATGGCGCTATGCGTTAAATATAGCGCGCTGTATTATAGTACAATACGCTATATTAACCAACTCTAGTTCTGACTAAACTCACAGGAGAAGAACAGCGTCGATACGGTGCCGATAGAGACCTACGCAATTATACAAAGGAAATCTCCCAAGCAGATTCTCTTTGTTACGAATATTTAACGAGAACTATTTCCGGTAGCTATTCTTTATTATTTTCAATTTTCTTCAAAGATAGGAATAAGAATCTATTCGTGAATATTCTTAAGATTTAATTGTGGTTGTAGCTGTCGTTTTAGGAAAAGAACCCATTATTTTTTGTATTTTGTTCTAAAGAATTTAAAATTAATGCTTTTGTTTTGGGTTTTTAAATAAATACTTGCTACTTTTCTGTCCCCACCCCCAGACGAAATACATTTTAAATGAATATCAAGATGAAGATAGGTAATAAGATTTTTTTTAAAACAAAGAAAGCTAAATAATGTTCACATTTTCCTATTAATGACAATATGAGCATTGCATCTAGTGCTATATAATACGATCTATATATATGATCTAGTATATATGATCGATGGCTAAAGCGCTATCAGGTGTAGCGACACTGCACTGAGTGTAGTTGCTACCAGTATCTATACCTATTCATAGCACTGTTGCGTCTAAATATATAACACGCGTTATGGCGCTATGCGTTAAATATAGCGCGCTGTATTATAGTACAATACGCTATATTAACCAACTCTAGTTCTGACTAAACTCACAGGAAAAGAACAGCGTCGATACGGTGCCGATAGAGACCTACGCAATTATACAAAGGAAATCTCCCAAGCAGATTCTCTTTGTTACGAATATTTAACGAGAACTATTTCCGGTAGCTATTCTTTATTATTTTCAATTTTCTTCAAAGATAGGAATAAGAATCTATTCGTGAATATTCTTAAGATTTAATTGTGGTTTTAGCTGTCGTTTTAGGAAAAGAACCCATTATTTTTTGTATTTTGTTCTAAAGAATTTAAAATTAATGCTTTTATTTTGGGTTTTTAAATAAACACTTGCTACTTTTCTGTCCCCACCCCCAGACGAAATACATTTTAAATGAATATCAAGATGAAGATAGGTAATAAGATTTTTTTTAAAACAAAGAAAGCTAAATAATGTTCACATTTTCCTATTAATGACAATATGAGCATTGCATCGTATTTACTTTTTAGGTTCCGTAGCCAAATGGCAAAAAACGTAACCCTTATGGATTCGTCATGTCTGTCTATCTGTCCGTCCGTATGTCACAGCCACTTTTTTCCGAAACTATAAGAACTATACTGTTGTAGCTTGGTAAGTAGAAGTATTTTGTGAACCGCATTAAGATTTTCACACAAGAATAGAAAAAAAAAACAATAAATTTTGGGCGTTCTCCATACTTAGAATTGAAACTGTTTTTTTTTAATAAGACCCATACGTGTATCTATGAATAGGTCTTCAAAAATGATATTGAGGTTTCTACATATTTTTTTTCTAAACTGAATAGTTTGCGCGAGAGACACTTCGAAAGCGGTAAAATGTGTGTGTCCCCCTGCAACTTCTTAAATAAGAGAATGATAAAACAAAAAAAATATAGTGATGTACATTACCTATAAACTTCCACCGAAAATTGGTTTGAACGAGATTTAGGAAGTACATAGTTCTTTTTAATACGTCATAAATCGTAAACCGTTTTACGGAACCCTCGGTGCACGAGTCCGACTCGTACTTGTCCGGTTTTTTAAATTTATTTTAGAGTGAGCAATATATTTCGATGTTAATTAATGTTCAATACCTACCTATATTAAATACTTAATGATAATTTTGCATATGCACGTATGACTCATCGTCATTCTATGAAAAAATTACATATATGACTGAGTATAAGTGTCTGAGTGAGTAAGTAATACGCGTGACCGATAGCTTCAATAATGTTTATAAATACAAAATCAAAAAGAGTTCTGTCAAAATGCAACGCGTAAGTAATTTCAACAATTAACACGTTTTTAAAACAATAACAAGGATTACTCAGAAATATGATATTTACCATGTTAGTTTTGAGTAGCTAGCTTTTTTTTGTTGTCGTGGGGGAAACCCCCCTCGGTGGCTGCTACTGCGCTTGGGGAGGACTCCGGGATCTCCGGCGGAACTCACCGGTGTCCTCGACGCGCGACGCCCCAGAACGGGCCCATCTTCGGGAGAGCAGCTTTGCTCTCCTGCACCTTCCGATGCTTACGGCGACATGCGGCCACGCACACATCGCCGCCCTTCCCGGGGCTGCTGGTTGGATGGATCGAGCTCCCACTCACACCGTCCACAACCCCGGAAGCCCCCTTTTAGTCGCCTCTTACGATCAGGCAGGGGATACCGTAGCTCTTTTTTTAATCCCGAAGCTACAGGGACTTTGAGTAGCTACCTAGTATATTAAAGAAGAGCAAGTATTATATATGTATACAGAAATATAAGTAGGTACAGAAACTGAAAATGATATGTATTTATGAAATGCGACCACCGCTGTAACTGATTTTCTTACGGATACCGCGTGATCAAAAAAAAAAATAACAAATTCTATATCGCTTCCGTGACAGTAACTGCAGACGTAGATTATTTGTTGGTAATATTCTGAGACCGCAAACACGACGCTATAACTTTTTATGATAAAACCAAATAGTGCCATCAGTTTCCCGAATGATCCTAAAGAAGTATCACTCTATTACAACCGAATAATATCGTCCTCCCAAATCCGTTTATCGCTCCAGCGGTAAGACTCGAAAAGCATTTGGCCTATTTAGATACATCGTGGTCTTATTTGCTTTAACCGTAAACTTTGGTCTTTCACGCGCAAAATTGGCCAAATCTCGACAGTTTGAAACGAAATTTTCTTCGCGAAACAAAATTATAACATCGCTTTATATTCATATTGAACGAATCAAGTGAAGTCTTCCATTGAAAATTTTCAGGGCACCATAATGTCTGAGCTAAGTAAAAAGTTGCAGCTAAGCAAAACGGGCAGTCTTGTTCTGCTGTGTAAGATGGGTGACCGGGTTTAAAAACATCTGACATCGAATTGGCTGCTAACCCATGCTGCATTGGCACACCGTGGTGGAGTAAGCTTTAGCCAAAGGCTAGAGCTTAAGGCTCTAGTCTTCGTTCTAACTTACAGAGTAAAATGGTAAAAACATTATGCCCATCAGTGTAACGGGTAACTGCTGTTCTGCATGACAGTAAACTTCGTTTATTTTTACCTCGTAATAAAACAGCTTCCATCAAAGAAAGAACACATTCCGATTTTATGTCACAAAAATCTAGCAAAGATGCTGAGAATTTATTTAGGATTATGTAAATAAATCCCTAGTTTGCTAACCGGAACAACATCGAGTACTAACTGCGATGATTTGCGTGCAAATAGGGCAGCCACTTTATCAGGCGGAACATAAAATGCTGGCCCATTCGGAGCGCTGCGCGGCGAGTCTATAAAAACAGCGTTTATTGCTAACGTTTTGATATTGGAAGAACATTACCAATATTTGTGGTATTTAGCCAATATTATTCTGCAGTTCAGTACAATATCCATACAATTTCTTGACTGTGATTGTTTCTTTGTAAATTGTCGAAGCCGATTTACATTTATTTTTATTTGTTTGTATTATGACCTATTCTTGACGTCCATCCGTTCTCTTTCTGGACTTTATGTATGTACTTAATATAAATCTTGAAATCTCATTCCTTTAAATTAGGTTCTCTGAAAAAGTTGAACAATACAAGCATGTATCTCTGCCCTGCCACCTCGTGGTATCTGTTTTGTTCCATTCCATTACAAGCATAACTGTTCCTGCTGTGGTGATTACAAGTGAATTTCTTCGACGACGGTGCTGCCGTCACGATAAAGTTATTAGTGGATTGCGGTGGACAACATAGGGTTTTTTTTATGTTATATATAATTAATTGCAATACTACCAAAAAATAATTTTAAGGCAAAAATAAATAGCCGCATAGCATTTAGCCAATTTAAGAATTTCAGCGATCTAAAGCCGTGTAAATAAATTCGAAGTATACGAAGCGTGTCGACGTGGCTAACTGCGAGCTTTAGACCGTAAACTGAGGAAGTGCCTACCGTCCACTAGCGCCACCGAAACGCCGGCGGCCTCGGATTTGCGTACAAATAGAACAACCACTTTATCGCCTGAAACATAAAATGCTGACTCGATCGACTACAAAAACATGTAAAATCCCACGCTTTAAAATTCAACGTTCCGCGATTTTTGCGGTAAATAAAGAAGCAAATGAAAATAGATTCCGGAGTTTCGTACATCCAATTACAGATATGCTAACTACAAAGCTAACTTGTGAACTCCCAAGCTTATCTTCTATATATATATATATAAGAGATTTCCACCCATATATTGACTCATCACGATATCTCTGGAACTATAAGACCTACCGACTTCAAATTTGGTAGGAATATTCCTTTCGCCGAGTAGAGGTCAGCTAAGAACGGATTTTACGAAATTCCACCCGGAAGGGGGGGTATTTCCACCCATATATTGACTCATCACGATATCTCTGGAACTATAAGACCTACCGACTTCAAATTTGGTAGGAATATTCCTTTTGCCGAGTAGAGGTCAGCTAAGAACGGATTTTACGAAATTCCACCCGGAAGGGGGGGTATTTCCACCCATATATTGACTCATCACGATATCTCTGGAACTATAAGACCTACCGACTTCAAATTTGGTAGGAATATTCCTTTCGCCGAGTAGAGGTCAGCTAAGAACGGATTTTACGAAATTCCACCCGGAAGGGGGGGTATTTCCACCCGTATATTGACTCATCACGATATCTCTGGAACTATAAGACCTACCGACTTCAAATTTGGTAGGAATATTCCTTTCGCCGAGTAGAGGTCAGCTAAGAACGGATTTTACGAAATTCCACCCGGAAGGGGTGGTATTTCCACCCATATATTGACTCATCACGATATCTCTGGAACTATAAGACCTACCGACTTCAAATTTGGTAGGAATATTCCTTTCGCCGAGTAGAGGTCAGCTAAGAACGGATTTTACGAAATTCCACCCGGAAGGGGGGGTATTTCCACCCATATATTGACTCATCACGATATCTCTGGAACTATAAGACCTACCGACTTCAAATTTGGTAGGAATATTCCTTTCGCCGAGTAGAGGTCAGCTAAGAACGGATTTTACGAAATTCCACCCGGAAGGGGGGGTTGCGGGGGTGTTAAGTAATGTTTGTATATATGACATCGCAAAACTCAGAAACTATTCGACCGATTATTATGAAAATTGGTATGTACATGTATTTTTTCACGGAGAAGGTTTATATGCTATCCATTATTATTATTATTTAATATTTAAACGCGATACGGAGTTCGCGGGGTCAGCTAGTGTATAATATACGAACAATAGGTAGGTACTCCAATAGTTAGAAGTTACTTAATCGGGTTTCGAGTACTACTGTAAAATAATGGCAAATGCCTCCTTTCAGAATTGTGGAGTATATAGTCCATAGTCCATCGCATGGATTGAGGCTGACATGGAATGCAAACAATCTACAAAGAAAATTGTAACGAGCGCAGCCGGGAGTCTGATGGGTGGTGGCTAATGACTTTCATGTGCGTTTCTAAATAACATATAATAATAAACCTACTAAATGATTCGTTTATTAGTAGCCAATGTTTATCGGAACGCAAATATCACCTTGCTTGATAGACAATATTTTGCATACTTTATTATATATATATGTTACACCTCAAAGCTTGTAACAATGAATGGAAAAAATAAAAAAAGTTTATTAGCAAATTAGAACCTCCAATAAATTCATAATCTCATTAATTTACTTTCTTATTTATTTGTGTTTATTCCACTGAATTCAAAAGTAAAAAACGACGGTGTTAGCATTTAATCTCTCAACGATTAAAAAGTTTCAAAGCGGATGATAAATGATCCAACATTTACTGAGCACTTTTTCAAGAACTGACTGTTATCTCCTTCAGTTACAGTTTGAACAAGTGCAATCCAAACATTTACCGCCAGAACATAATCCTCAGGGTTTTTCCTTGTCACTTCACACCCTGCCACCCTTTGTTCTCGTGTTTAACGGCTGGGCCTTATCATTTCTCTGCTATAATAAATTTATTACCGGAACCCATATTACTTAGACCATCAAAATATTACAATAGGGAGCGAATGCGTTGTAACTTAGATACTAAAGTAGGGTGGATAATTAAAAGCTACTTCAAAAATATCTTTTTTCTATCAACAAATCTAGAGCAAGAATAAATAATTAATGTAGATTGCCGGTAATCTTCAACCTTAAATTAATGATGTTCTTAAACTCCGCGGTCCTTAAAATAAGAAGATCTCTAACCCAATAATCTAATAGATCTCTTAATAAATAAATAAATAATGTAGTTTAAAAAACTAAAAAACACTCTTTTGTGAAAATACGAACTAAAAAGTAAAAAATAAGAAGAAAATGTATTTTACTGTAAAAAAAGTGTGGGGTGCATGGGTGTTTGTTTAAATGTTTTAAGTTTTTTAAACTACATTATTTATTTTTAATTTTTAGTTGGATTTTTTTTTCATATTTTTGCATTGACATCGGCTTTTGACCCTTGTGCAAATTTTCAAGTTAATCAGACGCTTAGAAGTAGATGAAAATAAAGTTAAAAGATTCCGTACATACATACATACAGGTCAAGCTAATAAAAGCGTGTTAAAAACTAAAAATCCAGTCTAGAAATAGAGGCTTATTGAATTCAGAGCGCATACCTATATTACATTGCAGATTTAGACGGCTGCCTTTCTAGAAACTACAATTCCCGACTGCTACAATTTTTCTTGTATTTAAAAATATTGTTAAAAATATACAATGAGCTTCTGTTCTATAATTTACCTACCTCTATTAGTCGATTTTTAAGTTAAGTGTAATCGGGTCTGACGACTTCAACATTCGTTCGACATTCAAGGGCATTCCTCTTTCAATATTTTTAAGACAGGACAACGTGTGCGCCCGGGTGAAGCTGGGCCGGACCACTAGTCTAATATATAAAATTCTCGTGTCGCAGTGTTTGTTGCCAAACTTCTCAAAAACGGCTTGACGGGAAACGCGGTACAGAGTTCGCGGGGTCACCTAGTTACCTACTCTACAAAAATTAATGTTTGTTGATTTTACAATTCAGGGATTGACATTATATAAAAAATCTAGTTTAGTACCTTTTTGGTCGGTATTTGTTGTAGTCATGTTTTAGTTTTAATTTCTTTCTATTATAATTAATTCCGTAGAGTGATTGTGAAATGTATAATTATGAAAATATTTAATTGTAAAGTGTTTTAAATCTGTCTTACCATTCCGGTCTCTTTAGCAAACTCACTTACGCGACTTCAGCATCCCAGGTCTTGTGTAAACCTAATTAATGAAAAAATGCTGAGGCGACGATTATTTGCTAAATAAACATTACACTGCTTTTTGTTTGCTTATTGACCAACACGGGCTTATGCTAAATAAAAATATATACCTACCGAGTAGGTATGTACATTGTAAACCTCTTTTTTAAAAGTAAACACACCGAAGGTTTTTGAATTGTAATGAACACTATAAACAGCTAAAGCTAGATATTCGTAGTTGGAAAGAAAGAAAAACGGTAATAAAAATTAACATTATCTGAAATTATTAAGAAAAAATAATATTTTCATCAATAAAATTTCATATTCGAATGTTGATATAAACTGTAGCCTCATAGTTCTATTCGTAGGTACCACATTGGTAAAATAGAAGGATTAAAAATTATATTTAAAATTAAGACTGACGATTAATTTTAATTATGAGGTTCACTCTATATAATTATATCCACTCTATTCACTCTATATAATTTTAGGACTATTATTACAGTCGTGTTTATTACTTTTTTAACTCATACATTGGTCTCTCATCAAAACCGAAGGTAACTAATAATAATTATCTTGAAACTAGGGACAAACATAAATGAATGAGAGTAAAATTAAAAATTAAAGTTAATGCTTCAAACTTATACACGAAGACAATGGCACAAACCCACCCATCGCCCAAAAATAAAGATAAATTTAAACTCATTATCAAATCTTCACCTCGCTGGAAATCGAACCCACGACCAGTAGGCAACCATTGCGCCATGCCAGTCGTCAAAGTAGTCATAATTTAAAAGGTATCATAATAAATAGGAAAGAAAATAGCACAATGTAATCTCGGTCACCCACTCTTCCGGATTCGGTGTCATTATTCGAAAGTGTTTCATTCGGAGTTATCAAAAGCGCTTTTATCTCAAAATGATGTTACATTATCGCAATATCTATACGTCGCCGAATGTCCCGCGCTCTGAGAATATCAAGAAGATATATTTTCACGGAACAATACCCCACCGGTATCTCAATTTTCATTTCCCCTCGGTGGGGCATCCGGTGTGATTTGTAGCGCGAGATAATATACAAAACGCGGGCTCCATGGGACTCTCCGACACTGTCAGCGCTAAAGCTAGGCTCTGTATCTTTATCTTCAATACTTCAGCCGGTACCTTTTTCTTTATCGAATGCCACGTTGATCCTTTCGGCTTCGCAAACACAAACAGATTCACTCAGAACTTTGAATTCGTCCTCTTTAACGAGAAACGATATTGGACTGCTTATCGAAACGTCATTGTACAGAGTTGACCTAAAAAAACCTAAGTAACTTAATATGTTATCTTTACTGAATTACGATATGAATGTAAACGCACGCGATCTACACAGCTAAGCCAAACGGGCGCGGTCGTGTATGAGGGTGACCGCTAGTGGCAAATATTTGCGCGTTGCTATGTTTCGGAGGGCACTGAAGCTGTCTGTCCCGGTTGTTATTAATACATAACAGTAAGCATTGTAGGAGGCCTTATGGGCGGTTTGAACGGCAACAGGTTGGCTATAGCTTTCCAATAATGGGGTCGTGCCCAGCATTGAGACACAAAAAGGGTTGCAACCCAATTATGTTCACAATTCAAAATTAAATCTTCCATGAAACGTAGTAGCAATATGTTTTTTTAAATCTACCAAACAAAGTGATGTTTAATGGCTAACCTTTGCTTTAGTCGTGAAAGTGTACACAGTAACAACACACAAAAATAGTTGAGGGGTCGTAAACAGAACAATAAAGTTTAGTAGCCACTTATGAGGAAGGTACTTACCTTGATATATTGTCGACTTCCGCCCTACTACGCTTGTCTTTTTCATCCAATTTATCCAACGTTTATCACACAAACAACATTAAATTAAGGTATTCGAACAGACAGTGAAAACTTTAATTATATTATAGTTGTTTAATTTGTAAGTTTCAATTTAGTTGTACAAAGATATTGAAAGGAAATCAGATACTACAAGATTAAAGTAACTGAATAAATTTATCTGGTCGTTGCGGAATTTTATTTTTTAGACTAATTTAAAAAAAAACACAAGGAGCAGATTTTCCAATCTCCAGATAGTTAGTCAGTTAATATCATAGTCTTATATTATAATATATACGTCAGCATCACATATACTGACAGGTATGACTGTATGACACCCGTCAGAAGAGTGGCCTTTACGGGCGAACCCCTCGTCCCAATGAGCATGCACAATGTGCCTTCTAGTTATATACAACTAGAGTGTGTTGTGTGTTGTGTGTGTGTGTGTGTGTGTGTGTGTGTGTCAGTGTCAGTGTGTCGGCGATAGAAAATGACGTTGTTAATTGACACTGAATATGACATATTTAGAAATGTATGCGTCTGTAGCGATGAAAGAATATTTGTGAATGTGTGACAAAATTAAAATGTGTGCGTTCTTCCCCCGGCACCAGATTTGGCACAAAAATTATGTATCGAAGCAAGGCGGAATGCCCTCTCCACTGACGGGTGAGTCAGTACCTTTGATGCTTTAAGATATACGTAAGTATATTATAAGTCTGTGGTTAAAAATATTGCTTTCTTCTTCTTATGTCATAAGAGCAACGATGACAGCCCTAAAATTTAACCTACGAATCATTTTATTAGGAGTTGGAAAAATAAGCCCTAAGTTGAGCGGTGGATTTAACAAAAGTTTGAGTAGGCTGGAGCTTAGGGCGGCAGATTTTGGGGGCCGGCAAATCTATTTTTTTTTGTTTGAAAAAATTAAAACACAAGCTGACTGCGTTAAATACAAATTCATTATGAACTTGTTAAAGCATGCTAGTTTTTTTAGAGAATCGAATTTTAGAGGTCAGCATGTGCCAAAATTGAATTGCCTATTAGCGACAAATTTCTACTCAACCAATAGCTTCGCAAAGAGAGTACGACTTTAATTTGAAGAAACCAAGCACTATAATAATATGTAGTACCCCATTGAGTATATAGGGCATTCCCTAGGGTCTTCAATGAATTTTTGCAAATGTTTGATCATTATAGCCAAGTAATTAAAAAAACCAGAATCCGATGGGGAAGTCCGCAATTCAAACCCTGTCATGCAAGTTTTTCTAGTTTTACAAGATGAGAATGATATTATTTCAAGTCTTATTGTATTGGGTTACATCAAAGATGCTTTTCACGATTAAGACGGTGGCTATTGTTTTTTTTACTTAAAATTAAATTTATACCGTAAATATTTTACGTGAACATAATCGTTTTAGAATTTTTAATTATCCACAATGTTATATCCATACCGGGCTATAACTTATCGCATAAAATCCTAGGTAACGGTACTTTTATACGAAATGTTTCGATAAATAATAAAATAAAGGCAGTAAAACAAAGAAGTCGTACCGGGGCCGGGCCGTCGTTAAAATATTACGATCGTCCAATATCGGAGGATGAAATCTTTAATCGGAGATATGAGTTTTACGTGGAACTTAGTGGGTTGTGTGGTGGCTCGCACAAATAGACAGATAAGCTCCACAAGTTTGGGATAAATAAAAAGATACGTACGAATTTTTTTTATGAAATGTCTAAGAAAACTTTTACATCGCAAAATATGTTTTTCTAGCTGACGGCATTAGAAACTCGTTTCTCCACGTCATCTTTTATATGAGTTCTTATTAAGGTAGGTATACTTGACCTTAAAAGAACTGGATATGTCCCGTGCATTTACCCACGTCATAGTGTGCTGTTTTACAGCGTAAAACCTGCTTCAATAAATGGACTATCCACCACAAAAAGAATTTTGCAATCGCAACCACTATTTCCCGAGATTAGCGCTTTCAAACAGAAAAAAAACGAACTCTTTATAATATTAGTGCAGATTTTTTATAAGATTTTTAACGCTATTTATTGCTTTTCCCATTCTTATTACATCGCATAAGTGTTACGTTTCATGCTTTTGCGTACTGCGCAACGCAAAAGAGGGTAAAACTAAAGACACCAAACTAGCCATTAGCTACATTTTAAGAGCGGCCATAGCTATGTCTGTAGCTCTACCTACTAGCTGTAGCAGGGGGCTGGCTAGGAGGCTCTAGACCCCCCGCCCCAAAACATTCAGTTTCACCCTCGACAAATCTCAAATAATAAAATAATACGTATCTTGACTTTAGACCCCTCCCAAACCAGGCGCGTTCCGAGTACCCGTGATGCATCAGCCAGCCCCCCGTCGCCAAATTCCCCACAAACTGAAATCCTGGATCCGCCACTGGCTCTACCTTCCAGGATATCTATACTAGGTACCAATTAAGTATTTTTATTCTTGCTTGCTCTCATCACCGAGATTTAACCGGCTAACGTTAACGTGGCATGTTTTTATAGATAGAAATAAAATAAATGCGAGCCAGGTATTCGCAAAAGCTGGCTTTTATTTTATAACAATAAAATTTTATTTTGATATGAGAGTATTCTGCCAGTCTAGTATAAATTTTATGACATGACTGTTGAGGTTTCTTTTCGGAAGTAGAACATGATAGGGCGTAAACTGAAGTATTTTTTATTTATTCAAATATTTATTTATTTTGTAAACAAAATACTAAAAATGCTGCAGTCTATGGACATTTAAGCACTACCTCAACCACGCCTTAGATTTGCCCGAGATCGTAATCTATTTCGGAGTGCCTCGTAGAAGTTTGGCTGGTAATCATACCGTTCCACGAAAACACGAGGTAGGTTTTTTAATTGCAAGCTCCGGCCTTTTTTTCTTAATTAATGTTAAAATTGTTGATTGAACAACAGCTCATAGCATTATTTTGTATTTTATAATTCTTACTTTTATATTCACGTAAGGTTATCTTAGTAATTTATGGTAAAAAAATAAATAAATAAATGTTATATTATGTACCATTATAAAATGAATTAAAATAAGCCGGCGCCAAGCGAATATTATGTTTACAAAGTACCTATGTCACTATGTAAGTATAGTGTGATGTGATGAAGTGTACCGATTATACTGTGATTGTTTTATGAAGTTTATGACGAGCGAAGATTTTGAATGAGAAAGCTCGGATATCATGAAGTGGATATTATTGAAATGTTGTTGACCGAATGGTAATGGTGGAAAAAGAGTAGTGGTTTGATGGAAAATATGATTATTGAGTTAAAATAAATTAACAGTATATAAACAGACACAAGAACCTTATATTTGATATATTAAGAGGTCCTTACTCTCTACGAGTATAGTATAGGCATGAGGGAAATGTACGGAAATGAATATGGGGAGTCATTTTCTCTATCTTTCGCCAAGTAGTTTTTCACAGGAGAATATAATCATGGCAAGATCATTGAAGTAAAAAAAAGCGTAATATATTAAGTAATGTTTTCTCACGAAGAAATGTGCAACATTAGATTTGGTTGGAAGAAGAACCTTAAGTGGCGTAAACATACTATTTAGGGACAATACTATAAAATCATAGTTTCAATTTATGCATCCTTTATTCTGTTCTAGTTATTAATGAAATAAGGGGATATAAAATTAAATTATTGTGTATTTAAATAATAACACATAAACTATGTTCGGTAAATAATTAAGCTAGCAAATAGGTGTTTTGTTATCAAAAGTATGTAATGTAATTGAGTAATCAGCAATGAATTGTTTGAGATAATTCGAAGGTATTCTATGCATAAGAAAACGGTGTCCGTAATGACGAGAGCACAGGTTAGACGTTTAGAAAACTCGGATATTCAGAATAAAGACTCTGCGGTTCGTAGGACGGGCCATCCTAAGATCGTGGAAGTTCTCAAGAAGCAAACAAATGACATTGAAGTACTTCTATTTGAGTGGACAAAGTTGTTACGTAAAAAGAGTTGTGAAAAAATATTATCAATAGCGCGCAATGTAATGTATTTGTCAGGAAATTCGAGTATTTATCGAGTTGTCGAAAGATATAGATACTTTTTGTATTGAAAATGGCATAAAAGAAGTAGTGTTTGTCTTGGAAAATCATTATAACGTATGTCCTTCAAGACTTTTAGATGTGTTGTTGTTAATCAACGATCTTAATTAAAGCAGTCACGTGTTACATAAAGAATTATTGATTGTTTGTATGAAGATGAACCTTCTCATATTGTTGTACTAAAGGGTGATTCACCGAGTGTAAATATTAAATTTAAGAATAAAATATATATAGTTTATACGAATAAAAATCTGGGTTCATACTTTTATTTCACTTTGATACAAATTATACTTAGGTATAAGTTATAATCAGAATGTGATAGAATAATTAATAATTATGTATTGTTTTGAAATATAGTGTAATAGTTTGTTATAATCAGTAGTGATACTCCTACCCTATTTACGACTAAGTCATCTTTAATTATCATAAAACCTAATGTGTAAAAAAAAACTACTCTTAATCGCCGAAATTGAAGCACCCGTGTCTATCAACCGTTCTAGATATAGTTTATTAGTTTGTAAAAGCTTGTTACAGTGATGTAGTGTGATATTTTGTAACAAAAAAAGAAAAACCTATGTTGTTCTTTTTTTTCCTCTAGGAAAGGTGATGTAGTGTGATAGCACGCACGTAAATTGGTCAATGCTAAAATGATGCGGAAGTACGCCTGATTCAGGTAGCGCTGCAAAGTCACGTATTCACGTCCTTGATTAACGTCTGTTCTTTCACGTACATCATCTGTATATAAGGCTAGAGATATTGTCATTAGATCATTATAATAAGGAAGATTAAGGTTATTGTATATATGTACAGTGATAATAAAACATTCAAGATGTAGTCTTTGAATATCATTGTCTACACCCCTCGCGGGAGTACCCTCCCGTACACGCCCGGCGACTACTCACATCGACATCAACCCACGGAAGTCCCATCATCACATGGCATGGCATGGCATCAAAAGGTTGTCTGTCGGTTTACTGACGATAGTTGAACGTGACAACGTCATAAGAAAATATTTGTTGCTATAAACAATTGACACCACATTCACTTTTCACTGCACTTCATACTTAACTACTTCCACGTGGACGCATCGCTCACTCAAATAGGAGAGAGACAGATGTCGAATGCTGCCGAACGCGGAGGCCGATTATGCCTCTTTGTCGCTCGTTCCGCGCTCTCGCTTGCACTTCAAGCCTTAAATGGAACGCCTCAGAGCGAGGTAACGCCGCATGAGTCATGTTTTTTCGTGCGTACAGCCGGCTCCATCGAATTATAAGACGTTGTCACGTCAAAAAATTAATAACGAACACTTCACAAACACGTCGACATTTTATTTTTCCCTGAATGAAAGTTGAAAATGAAAAAACGAATACCAAGCAGCATTTGTTAAAATGAGATGCTGCATAGTATAGCGGTATAGAGTAGGGAGATGCCTATCAGCCTCGAATCTTTGAAATCCTTCCCCAGTGAGACTAGAACAAAGGCGACAATATGGAGCCAACGTGTTACCGTAATTTCATCTTTTAGGACCGCTATCCCCCGGTTTACGTCTTGTACTATTTTTCCTTGACAACTTCTCCTTTTACAAACGACAACGTTTAACGACTCCGATCACGCTCGTTTCTTTAAGCTGCGTAGATCGCTACGAAGACTACTTATGGAATACTTATGGAAATACTGTATTTTAACTGCAAAATACTTATTATCATACTTATGGAAATACTGTATTTTAACTGCAACATCTCATGTGTTACATCAGGTAAATGAGCGAAATCGGCAAAATTTCGTATACGGCCTCTTAAGATGGAGATGAAGCACCTATGACACAACAGCTAATGTAGATCACAAGCGATCTATGCAGCTTAACGAAACGAGCGTGATCGGAGTCGTTAAACGTTGTCGTAGGACTGATGGATGTTTTGAAAACCCCGATAGCGGGTTGGCTACTAACCCGCATCTTAACCAACACGTATTTCAGAAGCGTGGAACACCACCTTTACAGTCACTATACGTAACGAACTAAAAGTTAGACCCTTAGTTATTAAGGATAAAAATAATGTATTTATAATTAATAACGAATGCTTGACTAACATAACGACATTTTAACTGCAATGGAAATCCCACTGTCTAAAAAGCCAATACCGTCACACCGTCCTTGTTGAATACGTGCTGCTGCAAAGGAGTATATTAGGGAGATGCCTGAAATCCTTCCCCAGTGAGACTAAAACAAAGGCGACAATAGGGAGCCAAGGTAATATAGTAGTTTCATCTTTTAGTACCGCTATCGCCCGGTTTACGTCTTTTACTATCTTTCCTGACAACTACTTCTTTAAAATAGGATGAACTGAATTGAAGATGGAGAAGAAGCACCCATGACGCAGTAGCTAGCGTAGATTGCAAGCAATTTACGTAGCTAAGCCAAACGTGCGCGGTCGGGTGTAAGATGGGTGACCGCTAGTAGCAATTTCATGCACGTTTCTATGCTTCGGAATGAACGTTAAGTCACCATTCCCGGTTGTTATCGAAATATAACAGCCGCTAAACCTTTTCGGAGACTTCATGGACGGTTTGAAAATATTCCATAGCAGATTGTCCTCTAACCAGCTACTCCACCAACTCGCTTTGCAGCAGCGTAGTTGAGTAAGTTTCATTCCTCCCAATAATGGGGAGAGTCCTTTGACAAGCAGTGGGACATAAAAAGTACTAGTTGTAGTTGAATGATGCAAAAATTAGAGTCTTCTAAGGAGATTTCTAGGGTTATTTGGATAGGTGCCTATCGAACCCGTATCAACGTTATCCTCCAGTGAGTTTGGGACAAAGCCCACAATATACCTAGAGCCCGCGTATTGCGTAGTTAAAATAAAAATAAAAAACCCGAAAATTCTGTAGACAGTTAGTACTGGTCTCATTTAATATTCTCGACAGAAAGAGCTAACTACTAGGGGGATTTCTGAGTAGTTGTGTAGGGTTCTATTAGCCCCAAGATGTATGTACTTGCGCCAATATGTACGTGGTTTATTTAGTGGTTTACTTCTACACTTCTTTCCCTTGTGGTAAGTACTGGTTGAAGATTCTGTATGGCTGCAACCCTTTTTGCGTCCCACTGCTGGGCATGGGTCTCTCCTTCTTATTGGGGAGGCCTGGAGTTTATTCCAACACGCTGCTCCAATGCGGGTTGGTGGAGTTGCGGGTTAGTAGCCAACCCGCTGTCGGATGTTTTCAATCCGCCCATAAGGCCTCCAACAATATTTGACGACTGTTATCTATCGACAACAACGGGACCGACGGCTTAACATGCCCTCCGAAGTACGGAAACGCTCATGATACTTTTGCCACTAGCGGTCACCCATCTCACACCTGACCGCGCCCGTTTGGCTTAACTGCGTAGATCGCTTGCGTTCTACGCCAGCCGCCGAGCCATATGCACTTTTGAAGATTCTGTATCAATTCTCATAAAATATCCCTGCAAAAACAGGTTACTTGGCTGATTTCCTATGTTCAATAGCGTAGGGTCCTGTCGGCCTCGTCTCAACGTTGTCCTTTCTCCGGTTTGCAACAAAAGCGGCAATACGGAGCCGGCGTTTTGTCATAGTTACATCTTTTAGTGTCACTATCTCGCGTTTTATGTCTTATATAATCTTCCCGTGACAGCCACCTGGTTAGATATGATAAACAGAATGTACGAGACCACAAGTAACGTCTGATATGACTGTGTCTTTTGTCGTCGGCTTTGCAACGCTAATCGCGAGATAAAACAAAAAAAGATGTTTTAGTCGAAAAAATCAATAAATAGATAATGCTAAAGACAGTTTCTTGCCATCTATAGATTTTTAACCGTTTTTATGTCCCACTGCGCATTGGTGGACGTCATGCTTTCGAGAATTTATGACTTTCTCTCAGGCATGTATGGTGATGGAAAACAGTACAATATGAGCCTCTTCGTCATCCTTGATTTAATAAAGTTAAAATGGAAAGAGCAAAATTATGTAAGGCTTTAATGAGATTGCGATCCGGTCATATTCCCTCTAACAAGTTTTTACATGACTCTTTTAACTGCCCAGCTTGTGGAGTCATTGATGATATACAACATGTGCTGGCGGAATGTGGCTAGAATGCTGATGTACGGCCACAGAGTACTTTATGTACGGCAAAAAGAATCAAACTATAATTCAATTAATTAGGATTGTATAATAGCATTTTAGCCGCCCCCGACTTGGAAGAGGCAACAACTCTATTTAAATTCTGTAATAACGGGAGTGACATAGTCACTGTGTGACAAAACTCCGTCTTTCAATAAAGATTTTAAAAAATGCTTTCGAGAAATTATGTGTTTCTCTTAGGCAGGCGATGGAAAACATCGAATTCAATTAAATATTACAATATTTTCCATCACCGTGGATCAACGATAATGCGTACATTACTTTCTTTGTCAAAGATGCGCGTTGAGTATTTCCACCCGGTATCTCCGCGTCGGAGATTGCGGTTTTTACCTCTCGGTCATCGCTGCTCAACAGAAATTTACAGTACCTACATAATCACATAATTATTTTTTTACAACTGAACATAACCCAAAATGTATATTTTTTGTTATCGCTTTAGTTGCGTTGGATCCACACGTTTACTGTCGAATGGACTTCCGAACATAAATTTCCCGCGTCACCTCCTTCATTTTCCACTGTAAATTGGTTGACGAGCGTAGAACGGCCGCCGGCAGCATTGGGGAACCCATCGCGGGCCTCAATGTGGCGGCACAATTTCCGGTCGGATGACTTGGGCGAGTTCACATTATATTACTTGAATTACTTCCCTAGTTGCCGAACTCTAGGGAGTCCGGAGTTCCGGGGAAATGCGACCGGGCTTTATTGCACACAGATTCGATAGCCTGTAATCCGAGGCGTTATGGATGCAATCGTAATGAAATTGCTTGTCGCATATCTCGACTTCTGAGGTTCATTTCCTTTCTCTCGTAACGTGTATATAAAATTTACTGTTTTCTCGTCTACTTTTAGCAAACCCACAGGAAAGTAATCGTGCGTTTGTTCAGAGTTACTTTATCTTGGCAGAGTGTGATCTTGGATAGTTTAGTTTAATCGTAAAAAAGCTATTTATATAAATACAAAAAGCTATTTATGTAAATACTTTTCTTTATTGCTATTCACAGCTGAAATTTAATTTAGCGCAGTGAATAAACTTTTATTTTTGCTTAATATTAGCTTTGGATTACTGACAAGTTTATTGCCGCGTAAAAGCGTAAAATTTGGATAAACTACAGGAACTTCTCATGGATGCATGCCTAATGAAAAGACCGCGTACCTTTCTTATGAGATTTATTTCCGTTCTCTCGTAACTTTCTTATTTTTGTATCAGTAATAGTTAAATTTTGAGCCATCAATGAGAAAATTAATTGTTATAGAAGTGGCTCAAACTCATATTGTACCTTCATACTAAGTCATCCATTAAATAAGTAGTATTTGACTACAAACCATACCCTAATGACTTGTCTCCGTTTTTTAGGAGTATTTAATGGAAGACCTGTACGGAGGAACTGCAATTTATCTCATTATATAGACGTTGCCTTTTCATTATAGAGTCGAGGGCTATGACCTAAATCCCTATCACTCCCGGATTAAAAAAGTGGGAGAAAAAACGAACTTTTTTGTTTTCACGTCATATCGGCATTGGATTACTGGCAAGTTTTCTGCAGTGTGAAATTTCGAACATAAAGTTTCTGTACTTATCTTTTATTTTCGACTGTAAATTGTTTGAAGACCGACAGCTGTTTTATCATAAAATAGCTGTCGGACTTGGTAGCATTGGGCAACCCATCGGGAGTCAATGTGGAGTACACAATTTTGGGTCGGATGACTTGGGTGAGTTCGCATTTTACGTTTTCCGCAGTTACCGTCCTCTAGGGAGTCCCGAGTTCCGCGGAAATGCGGCCGGAGTTTTATTAGCTCGCAAATTCGATAGCACATGATCCGAGGCGTGATGGAAAGAAGCGTAATGAAATGACCGGGGTGTGTCCTTACGTATGAGAAACATTTCCTTTTTCTCGTAGTGTGTATTAGCTATTTTTTCGTTTACTTTTAGTACAAGCATAGGAAAATAATTACATGTTTGTTCCGTACGAAATGGTTTAAATAAAGTTTTAATTAGTTAATTAAATTATTTGTCCCACTGCTGGTCACAGATTACCTCTCATAAGTAAGAGGGGTTTAGGCCATAATCAACTAGGCTGGCAAAGTGCTGATTGGTGGACATAATGCCTGCGAGAAATTATGAGTTTCTCTCAGGTATGCATGGCGTTGGAAAACATTGTAATTAATTAAATATGTATTACAATATTTTCCATCATCGTGGATCAGCGATAAATATGCGCGTTATAAATTTCTTTCTTTAGAGGTGCGCGCCGAAGCTTTGAACCGGGCATATTTGTGTTGGAGACCGCAGTCTTTGCCGCACGGCCATCTCGGCTCTGAAAAATTGTTAAATATGATGTATACTATATCAGCTCACAAAGTTCATATTGAGTACCTAATAACATACTGGAGTACCTGTTATTCTATTCGTTTAAAAAAGTGTTCAAAGAGATTTAATTTCTTTATAACAAAACTGTAAACTTATCATAAAGAATGGGCTTTTGTTTTCACTTATTATTCGCAATGTATTACAGTCATTCTGGGTAACTTTGAATTGACGTTTAACTTTGAACAAAGTTGGAAAAAAGATTTCACAATTTATTACATCGAAACTTTTTGATGTTTCAATATAATAACTGTATAAAATGTATTGCCAAAATGTTTATGTAACAAATGAAAATTAAAAAATAAACTGTTAATGACATAATTCTGAAAATTCCCGCCTTTTCCGTGGTGAAGTTGCTGGAAGATTTGGAGCTCTGATTTGGAATCGTAAACTAGTCCACTTTGATTCATATGGCAAAACCAAGCTATTTGTTACTTTTGTATGTCAGTGCAGATGTCATTTTTATAGATTAGGTTTTTAAATTTAATAATACCTTCTTTTTATTTTACCTAAAACTTAAAATATTAAGGTTTTTACATTCTAAAAAAAATATTCAAGGTTACCCAAAATTCATGATTAATGAAAATTCGAGTTTTAGGGGAAATTATGGGTAGTTCTGTTGTTTCTTCCGCAAATTTATTTTGTTAGACAGAAAAACCTACTCAAAAGGACACTATTCATTCAATAGAATAAAGGTGTCATAAATAGAAATCAGTTTTAATAATACAAATAATTTAAAAAATGTTCAAAGTTACCCGAACTGTACGTACTGAAAAGTTTATCGCTGCGTGAAATTTCGAATATCAAACACCTTTTTAATTTTTCACTGTAAATTGACAAGCGTATAACGGCTGCCAGCAACATTGGGCAACCCATCGCGAGTCTTAATGTGAAACACAAAATTCGGTCGGACGACTTTGGCGAGTTCACGTTTTATGACTTTCCCAGTTACCATCCTCTAGGGAGCTCAGAGATCCAGGGAATTGCGGCCGGAGATTTTATTTGCACGCAAATTTGTTACGATAGCTCGCAAATCGAAGCAAGTCCGACCCACACACTGCTGTCTTTTCCGGGGCTACTGACTGGACTGTCATTCTCGCCTCACCGCCCACAACTGATAAGTACGCCTGGTAAAATAAAATTCGATATGTTGAAAGTCTCCAATATTTACTTGAATTATACTTGGCAGAATAGGGCTTATTTTGTAATTTTGAATGGAATAGCAGACGAGTATGCAGGTCACGTGGTGTTATGTATTCGGTGAGGGAAGACATAAAAGACATACCTATTGTGCTCTTGTTTTATTATTGTAAATTACAGAGCACGAGTGTAGTGGAATAGAACAACAATGCGAAATTATCTTTTTTCTGCTTGCCTCCAAAATTCCATCGGACATGTTCTGGTAAAGTAGCCATTGCTGACTGACTGATTACTGACGACTTACTGAATTTATCTATTATTACTCGTCCGCTTTCAGCGAAACTGGCAAAAAGTGATGCAAAAATTATACTTGACGCTAGCAAAATGCACAGAGTTTGCGATATCATAATTGAAAACAAAAGTGTTCGTTGCAGCCCATGGAGATCTTCACACAACCTCAAGCAAGGCTAAGTGTTGCCTGTGGTCTTATGCAGTTGCGCTGCTATTTTGCAGCTTGATGTTCGACTCATGTATGTCTGACCGGCAACTGCATCTTTTCACCGAAACACATTATAATTGCTTCACGGTTGAAGTTTGCTTAGCAGTAGTAATTCCCCGGTCAAACCATTAGTTCTACCACCTACGCCTTTTGCTTTAAAATAAAATTAAATGATGTTGCAAAACGACAGGCGAACTTTCAACAAAATATTTTATTAGCTGCAATATTAAACCTTCTACAACAAGAACACAGCGAAATGTCTTGATACAAGTCTTGTTATGCTTTGTAACTCCGACTTTCCGAGTTTATGGATCTTTGCATCCATTCTTGCTTCGAGAATTTGTACTGTTCTGTTCGACAATTCGGTTCAATTGTGGATAGTGTTTAAATATAGGTAATAAATAATGCAGTTAAAATTTTAGCTGTTATTGGCTGTTCGTTCCTGGTAATCTCCGAAACAACTAGTTAGACCATTTTAGACAAAAATTATAGGAAAAATATCAGATTCAATAAGAAATAAAATAGGTTAAACTCCACCAACCCGCATTGGAGCAGCGTGGTGGAGTAAGCTCCAGGCCTTCCGAATAATGGGGAGAGACCCGTGCCCAGCAGTGGGACGCAAAAAAGGTTGCAGCCAAAATAGGTTAAACACTATTGTAACTAAAAACTAAATTAATATTTAGGATACTTTTTCAGTTCAGTCTCAGTTTTCAAACGTCAATAGAACCGTGACGCTAACAAGATAGTTTTGAAGTGAAAACTTCTTTAGCGGCGTTGAGCACTTTTTGTGGGATGGGTAAAAAATGTGAAACTCGCGCGAGGTCACGTGTGCTGATCGAAAAACCGTAAGACGGTTGGAGAGTAGTGTTGTAACATCGAAATCGATCAATCGAACAATCGATTGTTTATTTTTAATCGATTGTGAGGGTTTCGTTTCATTAAAAAAAATAGATTTTTTAAAAATCTATTTTTTTATTAATTTTCATAAAAAATGGGTTAAAATTTTTTTTTCAAAGTATGAAAAAAAAATTG
The DNA here is from genome assembly GCA_911387765.1 of Pyrgus malvae. Lineage (NCBI taxonomy): Eukaryota > Metazoa > Arthropoda > Insecta > Lepidoptera > Hesperiidae > Pyrgus > Pyrgus malvae. The sequence continues at coordinate 24,614,374 of OU426950.1, read as the reverse complement.
AAAAGAATTATAAAATGAAATATAAATTGTAATGTTTGTGTACAATAAATAAATATTGTATTCTACGACATAAATAATAGTAATTTTATATTGATAATAAAAGTTCAAAATTATTCCCTAACTATTCCAATAAATCAAAAATGCACAACGTTAATAATCAAGTTTTCACTTTTGCCGGCACTCCCGGAGTGCAACCCGTAATTTTTTTTAAATTCTAGACACGGGCATGACATTGATACATTTAAATCTATGATTACACATATATGTGTGCTGTAGATGTAATGTGATATAGCAAAAGGCATAATCTATACTTAATATGATAAAAGCGAAAGTTTGGTTGTTTGGATGGATATTTGTTGCTCAATCAGGACAGCTGAACGCATCGAGGCTACTTTTATCCCGGAAAATATTCCCTTAATATAATCAATCATATAAACTTAAATCATCCGAGTGAAGCCGGGCTAGATCACTAGAAATAAATAATGTTAAAATGTCTACAGATTTGAGTCTCGTTATGCTTTGTAACCCCCAGTTTCTGAGTTTATGACTCTTCCGCCCGTTCTGGAAGTGAGAATTTACTTTTAGACTTTAGTTAAAGTTATGGCCTGTTTTACAGCTCAGTATCTTGTTTTATTGCAATTGCTTTGTAAATGCCCCAGTAATATTGTAATATCGTGTTATTTACTAGATTAGGAAATCAAAAATACTAAATCAGATGTGTTTGTTAGACATGTTTCTTTAAATTTTCATAGAGCAGCTTTAAATAGTTTTTTGTAACAATATAAAGTATGCCTACACCGACATATCCACAACCACGTCGTGTTTCGTTCGTCCTATGGCTGGCTGGCTGGCTGCAATCCTTTTTACGTCCCACTGCTGGGCACGGGTCCCCGTTATTGGGGAGGCCTGGAGCTTGCTCCACCACGCTGCTCAAATGCGGGTTGGTGGAGATGCGGGTTAGTGGCCAATCCGCTGTCTGATGTTTTCAATCCGACAAGGTTTAACGACTGTTATCTATCGACAACAACTGAGACAAACGGCTTAACGTGCCTTCCATAGCATGGAAACGTGCATGATATTTTTTGCCACTAGCGGTCACCCATCTCACACCCGACCGCGCCCGTTTAGCTTAGTTGCATAGATCGTTTGCGTTCTGCGCTAACCGCTGGACCATGCGCGCTTCAATTCGCGTTTCGCCCTATAACAGAGCATAATCAGGGTTATAGACTCTATGATGGTTACAAAATCTTTGTAACGATCACAATAGCATATTTTATGAATGGTCAACCGTACTCGACGTCTGTTTAAGGGTTCAAATGACAAATACCTTACTACATAATCCAAGAAGCTGGAATCTTTTGATGAGGCGGATACCGCATTAATGAAGGCATTACCTGTCTATCAGTTGCATAAGTCTGAATACTACTATTTTATACGCGACGCAAATACCAATACTTATTTTTGTGACAATAATCAACCGATACTGTGATCCCGTAATCAACTTACAAGAAGGAAGTAGTATTGACACAAAGAAAATACAAGTTACGGAGGAGAAATCATTCACAAGCAATATCAGTAATTTCTGTGTATTTGTTACGATATGTTTACACAAAAGTCGTCTCTTGTCAGTAATTATGTATAAGTCTAATCAGAAAAAGAATAGACGTGGTATTTCCGTAGCGATTTTTTTTTATATAAAACAAAAGAGGAAAATATGATATGGTGTTCCCAGTATAATGCATCTTCTGCTTTTGAAAACACTCTTAATTTAAAAATATATAATGTATGAAGAGTTCAAGAAAGAAACTCCACTTTTAAGTGACGATTACAAATTAAAGCCATCTTACATTTTTAAATGTAATTTTTTAACGAAGGACGCTACACCACAATATAAAGAGCTCCTTTTAGTGGTTGGACGTAGGAATTTTACAAGCGTCAGCCTTAATCGCAAGCGAGCAGACATCATTCAAGGGTTAAATTTCACCCATTCTTTATTGGCAAATTGTTAAGATCGCATTCAAGTCCGACTCGCATCTCGCATGTGAAATATTAAGAAACCACGTACCGGTTTCCAAAGACTTACTGAACGACGAAAACATTAGACGTAATCATTAATCTTGAGGCCTTATTTTACAAGCGTGAGCGTTAATTACAAGCGAGAAATCATTCATGGGTAATATCACCTATTCTGCTGCCAACTCAGATGGTGCCCGGGGATAGGATTATTGGCAAATTGTTCCGATCACGTTCCGGTCCAACTCGCATATGAAATATTAAGCTCTACCTACGTAGGTACCTATACAAAAAGGCCGTGGCAACCAGCTTCGATTCACCCGCCGTCAATATAAAATGCATTCCGATATTTAAGGAGTTACGGCGTGTTGACACGTTTGTCGAGCGAATAATCTATATTAGGTATGTGAAGAGGAATCTGACCACGGTTCTTAAGTTTCTACGTCTTAAAAATTATGCACTTATCCACCATCCGCATGGATTCTATTTTATCCTGTATCTTGCTACTCATCGTACTTAATTTTAACCGCACCCAGGGGTTAACGTTGCGCAAGCGATCTACGCAGCTAAGCCAAATAGGCGAGGTTGGGTGTGAGATGGGTGACAACTAGTGGTAAAAATTTATGCGCGTTTTCGTGCTACTTGTCCGTTGGCCACTAACCTGCATCTCAACCAACCCGCATTGAGTAATCTCCAGGCCTCCCCAATAATGGGGAGAGACCCGTGCCCAGAAATAAAAAGCAAAAAGGGTTGCAGTCACTCGGGTCAACTGATGCAAAAAATATTTTCTTTACTAGGAGGTTTATTATTGATTCTTAATATATCTGTTACAGTCAAAACTTATAGCCGGTCAAAACCACTTTTGACTGCAAAAATCTGTCAGAACTATTTTTAACTGAGGGCGTTGGTCAAAACCACTTTTGCCTGATTTTTGCAGTCAACAGTGGTTTTGATCGGCTATAAGTTTTACTCCGTGATATCTCCGGCTTTTTATATACACTCTAGGGGTAGTACAGACAAGACCACGTGGAAAGTGGGGTACTCTGATTCGGTTTTGGGTATTTTTCGGGTAGTACGTATGCGTACTGGCGCTATATATTATGATGGTTTTGACCAACGCCCTCAGTTAAAAATAGTTCTGACTGATTTTTGCAGTCAAAAGTGGTTTTGACCGGCTATAAGTTTTGACAAAAGTGGTTTTGACCAACGCCCTCAGTTAAAAATAGTTCTGACTGATTTTTGCAGTCAAAAGTGGTTTTGACCGGCTATAAGTTTTGACTGTGACATATCGACAAACTAACAGCTATCCTCCTTACCCAATTTCCTTGAAATATAGAAAGAAATATAAAATGATAAAACAGTACAATTCTTAATGACTAAATAAGTACAACAATATACATAATGCGTACGTAACGGGTAGTTTACAAACGGTGATGTGTGAACTACCCGTTACCGCCAGACGAATGTCGTGTGTAAATTAATGCAGGAAGATGTGAATTAACTTTTGATTAAGGATACGAAGGGTTCTGTTTCGGGAACGGTAATTATATTGGAGAAAGCGTACACACCGTTTTCCTTGAAGCCTTTGAAGCTTACATGTATTGTACTTTGTATGAATAATATTGTTGTTGTCAGTAACCACATAAAAATTGGTATACATTTACTTGGAAATACTGTTTTAACGATTTGTCTTCGTATATACCTATATGAAATTCTCGTGTTACAGTGTTAGTTACGAGTATGGTAACTCCGAAAATGATGACAGTTTTTTTTATGAAATTTTATGTATATTCGGTATTTCTGAGAATCGGTCGTTATTAATTAGTTATAAAAGTGGCCACACTAAGCATTTTTTATATGTTTTTAAATATATAAATCCCTTAACCCTCACCCTCACCCTCACATCAGCAACTCCTATTTTTAATAGCCTCAGGAAAACGCTTTGTTAGCTGGATACGATAGCTAGTGTTTTTTTTTATAAAATTGAAGGAGCAGATTATAATAACTGAATCAATTTTAAACAGATTTTAGTTTTAATGGCAATGTTATTTAAAATAAAGACAGTATAAAGTCTATTTATGCAGTGATTTAGGTCAAAGAAAGCTATTAAGTTACTTGATATAAACTTCTTTCAAGTCAACTCTGAACAAAAACCACGTTTTTAGTGCTCCAATATCAGACCCTTTTTATTATAAAGGACGTTCCGTAGTGTCCCCTATCTATTGAAAGCAAAGTGAGTCCTATTAGGACGGATCTCTTTGATGCGAGCCTGTTTGTGTTGGCGAAGCCGAAAGGATCAACGTGATATTCGAAAATGAAAAATGTAACGACTGTAGTTTAGGATTTATTACTTTAAAATTATATTAGAATCATATATGTGTTTTTATAGGTGGTAGAACTATTATCGTTCGCCGGAGGAAGTACCACCGCTGCACCCACTTCTGCCGTGAACCAATTCTATTGTGTTTCGGTGGAAAGGTGCAGTTGCCGGCCACACTTACATGAGGTGACCACCAGTCTCCGGAGTAGCAGCGCAACTGCATACGACCTCAGAAAATACTTACCTATGCTTGCTTGAGGTTGTATGTAGATGTCCATGGGCTGCAGCAACCACTTAAAACCACGTGGCCTGCATGCTCGTCTGCTGCTCCATTCAAATTAGAAAAAAAAGATATATAATATTATTGAGTAGCGACGGCAGAGCGGTAAAGATGACACGACACCCCGGCGCGACCTTCTGACAGAGAAAGTTATGTGCATTTATCGCTGATCCACGGTCCACGGTGAGTGAAAACATGATATTTAATTACGATGTTTTCCATCACCGTGTATACCTAAGAGTTATTCATAATAGGGTTGCAGCCCCCTTTTCGCTTCCCATTGCTCTCTGCCCAGTATCGGAAGGCCTAGAGATTACTCCACCACGCTGTTCCAATGCGTTGATGGAGATGCGGGTTAGTGGCAAACCCGTTATCGGATGTTTTCAAACCGCCCATAAGGCCTCCGACAAGGTATTTTGTTATCTATCAACAACAACCAGGACCGATGCCTTAACGTGCCCTCCGAAGCACGGAAACGCGCATGTAAGTAGGCATGATGTCTACCAATACGCATTTGGTCTATGGCCGTGGTGGATTATGGCCTACATCTCTCTCATTTCCAAGATGAGACCTGGGTACAGCAGTGGAATATAAAAAGGGTTTAAAAAAATACACAGTTAGCCCTGTACGTCTGCATGTAGCCCTTCGAGATATTTTTTTGCCGTGCTGCGAAATACAGCAATGGGTGTTTTGCTTACCCATTGCTGTATTTTGCGCAAATTCAACATCCTGAAAACTTCTTCGAAAAGACTTTTTCTCCTGGTGTAGCCTACACCATGGTACGGCAAGCAATTTTCTTCGGCTTCTAGCCGAAAAATAATAAAAAATGTTCAGTGTAAACGGTTCTAGCACTGTTGGATTACAAAAGCCTCAAAGGATTGAGGCTCGAGGCTCTGATATAGGAGAGGATCTTGCTTTGGCGTCGACAATGTCGAGGAGTCACATAGCCGACAAACAAGTGGCGGTGTCGGGCCTAAACGTATTTTTTAAAACGTTTAGTGTGATATTTTCTAGTACTAATGAATTACACAATTTCAATCTGAGGCTAAAGGATATAGAAAGAGGACCCTGTTTTAGCGTTGAGGTATTTTTACAAGATTTTATTTAAATTGCAATGTATGTATGTATGATCAAACTCAATATACTTACTTCCCGGTTACCGATTGAGCTGAAATTTAGCTTGCATGTGTAAATGGGATGACTGATTGCAAAAATTTTTATTTTTTATTTAGAACATGTTGTGTGATCAGACGAACAGATGGATTACACATTCTGTAATCAAATTTTCTAGTAAGTATTTTTAAATTTAGTCTATTGTCACTTTGTAAATATATTTTTGTATTGTCATGAATAAACTCTTAGAAGCCTTACTACCGATTTTGTATTTAATTTATTTTTACACCACACAACAACTTTTAAAACAGACTCTGATATAGAGAAAGGATCTTCTTTAGCGCTGACAGTGTCGGAGTGAGATGGAGCCTCCGTTTTGTATATTATCTAGAGCTACAAATCACACCGGATGTCCCACCGAGGGGAAATGAAAATTGAGATACCGGGGTATTGTTCCGTGAAATATCTTCTTGATATTCTCAGGGCGCGGGACAGTCGGCGACGCACGGATATTGCAATAATGTTATGTCATCTTAAGATAAAGAAGCTTTAAATAACACGGTAAATTTTCGCTTTCGAGTAACGACAGCAATTCGGAATGGTCGCTAACCAAGATTACGTCGTGATCTTTTATCGAGTTGATTTTTTCCTACCTTAAAAGTATCAGAAATAATCAAATAAATCCAAAAATAATAAAGAGTGATCAATCCTTCTTGAGTTGAAAATAAAAATTCAAATAAGAAAATATTTTTAATTTTATTTGAATCTTAATCAATGTATTTTTTCCCGGCTATAGCCTACCCGTTTGGGCTAAATATTAAGCTAAGAGTAGAAACTCGGCGGATGAAACTTCTAGCAGCAATCTTTTGAATCAAAAACTACATAATATTTGTAAGTAAATTCGTACTAATCAAAATTCTTAATTCTTAACAGGTTTTACTGGGGCTTGCACCAGGTATCATCGCGCCGCAAACCCTAAGCGTCTATCGCTGCTGGATATACTCGATCACTAAAATATACTTAGCTTATTTAACTCAATGTTGATAGATATTTTTATGAGACAAGTTGCGGATAATATGTACTTAAGAGGAATGCTCAATGTATATGGAAAAACATTAAGAACTATCTAACCGTAGAACAATAACTATTAAATACCCGGATAATTGCCGGACTTACCATGAAAATGAATTTGCCATTACTCTCAAAGCCCATTTAATCTTTCAGTTTAAAACTAGTGTGAGGGTATGCCCGATTTTAGGAAGGTACTTAGTGTGAGACCAAAATTTAAGGAATTATAAAGCATATCTATTTAACCAAAACCATGTCTTGTTAAAGTTGATATATGGGTTGTTTAAAAAAATATGTTGGGGGCTGGTTTTCTATCGCCGGAAAAAATATTCGTCGAATAAATGTTAGCGCTTATGACATAATGAAAAATATAGCGATAATATTAACTGACTTCTGATTTTATTGCGGGATTTAAAACAGGCTCTAAGTCTTAATTAGGTAGTCGATCAGTAGTCAGTCAGTTAGTTTTTCGAATCAAGCGATAGACACTTTACTAGATTGGGCGCAATGGATTTTTTTTATAGAAATTGTGAAGGTATCTGGTTGCACTATTATTTGATGTCACAACACACGGGCATTTTAACTATATGTCCATCAAACAAAATCCCATCAAATTTATTCGATACTAGCGGCCGCCCACGACTTTGTCCGCGATAGAATTTTTCTAAAATAAAAGTAGCCTAAGTTACTCTTTATTACATCTGCTACCTGCCAACAAACAGACAGATATATAGACACAGACAGACAGACAAAAATTGTAAAAAACATTTATTTAGTATATTATTCTGTACAGTATTATTTATACATTCATAATGCATGTAGTAGAAAGTGGTTATTTTAATATTAGACACTCCAATTTTACATATTTATTTGTATGTACTCGTATAGATAACTCAAAAATACACAGACGATATATGGATAAAGTACCACAATCCTCTTTAAACTTTTTTGCAATATTTATTAATCCGTGTGATCCGCCCCGTGACGCCATGGGAACATTATATTTTTTTTCGGAATAATAGGTAGCCTATGTGTTATGTGTGTTTTTTTCTTCTATCTCTGTGCCTGTGCGTGATTGACTGATAAACATCCATCCAAACTACTAATATAAATACTCTATTCGTTGTTAGTATTATGTTTTATACAAAAATTTATGTTAAACTGCGCAATTTGTACTAAGGTAAGCAAATGTTGCCTTAGCATTTTTTCATATTTATACCTGAAGTCGCGCAAGTTTGCTAACCAGACCGGAATGTTCCGACTCCGCGGTTTTCAGAACACTAAATAATTAATACTTAGCTAAATATTTTCGTAATTAAATCCTGCATGCGCTATACTAAACTTGTGAACATGTTTTTATTTTTAATGAAAAGCGGTAGAGATAAAGTAGGCTTTAAGGTGATTGAGAGGATAATGACTTTAGGAAAGGCTCAGGCTTGTCTGCGGCTGTATGTAGATTTCAATGGGATCACGTATTCCCATACAAATTAATCTCTTCTCCTATTTTTTCCCTGGATAATGCTATATCTAAGTGCTAAAGCTTTGCCCCTATGTTTTGATTTTTTCAATCAACTAATTAGATAAAAAAATATGGCTCTTCAAAAATCGTAGAAAATGCCTCTTTCATACAGCCCTAATCCAACAAACGCAAAACAAATTTGAAAGGTTTCTACAACCGAATAAAAACATAGGGGCATAGACTTATTCTGTTTCTTGATATTTGTGAAAAAAATATATTAAAAAAACTCAATTTCGAAGGAGGAAACAGGAGAATACGAAACCTCGATTTAGTCAGAAAAGTACATAGGTATAATCGGTCTGAGCTGCATCTGTCCCTATCGCATGCGGCGGATAGCGCAGGACGCAGTGCGATAGCAATAGTTACTCCAAAATACCTATCTTTCTAATTCGGCTGAAGCCGCGTTACTCGACTGCTGTCTGCTATTCCATTTAAATAAATAAGTAAGAATAAGCAGTGTGTCTTAGCTTGTAACATTATTCGTAATTGTACAGGTAGCTTTTCGTTTATTTGCTTGTTTGACGACTTTTTAAGGGTGTTGTGGGAGAGGATTTAACAGACTCAGGTAAAAGGAGCTCACGCGGTTATAATTTATCATTTCAAAGTGTGATAAGGGGTTTGTTTCCGCGGAAGAGAGAACAAAGGGGTGTCGGCGAGCAAAGCCCTCGGGATTATGAGATCCGCTAAATATTTGCCTAGCGCTTGTCCAATGTTGCTGTTCGAGGTAAAACCCGAAACGATTGCGAGAAAAAAATGATTTGTAAATGTCATGTATTATCTGCTTTAAAACCTCCCGTAAAATTGGTTATCTTAACTTGCCACTAACTAACTAGCTGTCCAGGATCACTACAGTTAAATATACTTTGTGTTGTGACTTATAGTATTCATATAATAGTCGCAGTGACAAGAAATTTCAAGTCTTTTTAAGTAAGAGCTCTTAATAGTAGTAATGTAGTAGTTCAAATAGCTCTACAATATTGTATCAATTTCTGCAGTGAAGCAATCTGTTTTTTTCTGTTAAATTAGTAAGTGCCGGCTACATTAACATTAGTCAAAGTCAAGAGTAGCAACTGTATGCGACCTGAGTTTCTTAGTAGATGATCCTAGACAATACAGGCGCGGTCGCAGCCTTAATTGGGGGGGGGGGGGGGGGGTCACTAAGAGATTTGGGGGAAGAGGTGTCCCAAAATGGCTTGTTTCCCCTTCCATCTACGCATGACTGATGGATTTTGAGAGGGAAGTCATGTCCCCTGTGACCCCCCCTGTGACCACAACTGAGTGAGACAATAAGTATGGCTGCAACACTTTTTATATCCTACTGCTGGGCACTTACTCCACCACTCTGCTCCAATGCGGGTTAGTGGCCAACCTGTTGTTTCAAACCGCCCATAAGGCCTCCGACAAGGTTTAACGACTGCTATCTTAAGATAACAACCGAAACCGCTTAACGTGCCTGAAAATGAAATGAAAAAGATGAAATTTGCCATTGAAAGGGTCACCCATCTCACACATGTTTCGCTTAACTGCGTAGATCGCTTGCGTGCTACGATAGCCGATGGGCCATGCGCGCTTCGTAATAAATAAACATAGCAACCGCTTAGCTTGTTTTATTACGTCGAGTATGCATGTCGCAGGACGATAGACTTTATAAATACAACTTTATTAGAGTCCGCATTTGATACATATTTCAAAAAAATACTGTGGCAGTTTATGAAACTGCGTTGTGTATAAATAATCATATACCTAGGTTAATACCCTGAATTAAATGCGTACTCCAAAATTCTGTTTGCAACGCAATCCTCGGTTTTAGTAAGGGAAATCCACGCTTGAGTAAATATGAATACTCATAGATGCTCGCAGGTAGAACTCTAGTCAGTTAATACCTTAAAATTTTATCTGGAAAGTAGTAAAAATAAGAACGAAACTACGGGCGTTCTTACTTTTGTTATAGATGTGGGGGTATGTTTACTTATTAGTAAACATATAGAGATATTTCTCATCCTTCATGACTAGGACTACTATTACTACTACTACTAGACTACTAATTTTATTATAAATCACAAATTTATTGATTTATTTAAAACACATACATGTAATACACAGGCTTATCCTAAAAAATTACATGTGCTAAAGAAGTGCGTAAAAGGGCGGCACAGTGAGGTGCAGCAGCAGTACGACGCGTGTGAACTAAATGCTCTACAAAGAGTCGAGCCGACTTTCTCCCGCCACTATGGCGCGCGAACCGCGGAACCGCGGAACCGCGCATGTGATGCGTGGGTACTTGCAGACTACAGTTAGATAGAGCTAAGGGGTTATCAATTTTATTATTAAGTAACTGGTAATAGTGCAGTAAAAGAAACAACTTCCTCCTCAACTGCAAGGTATCAAGCCCCACCATACCATTTATGTAAAGCGATGGATACAGAAATGGGTAATGTCCGTATCTTTGCTTATACACAAAGCGACAAAATTTTCTTCATGATAGAATATTTCTTTTCACGTGGATCGAAAACGACTGCGTTATATTCTAATACTTCGCACAAAATATTTATATAAAACAAGGGCAACACTGACATTAGTAAAATTGGCTGCAGTCCTAATAATAAAACCTAAAGTTAATAAGCTAAACTAATGGTTATGATCATTAGTTATGTGACATCCGAAACATTGAGAAAATGTTGCAGTAGGTACAGAAAAGATAGATCATCAATTAATAAAAGAAACAATAAAACTGATTATAAAAAGTACAGAATAATATTTAATTTGCATAATATTAAATGTTGTCTTATTCGAGATTAAACTTAAAAAGTCGCGAATATTAGTGAAGCTTCATGTCCAGCAGTGGGTTTTTAAAGGCTGATGTATGGATGGAAACATAAAAATATATACGTGACAAGAGAACCGTCTCCGTTTCTTCGATTGTTAAAAGGGAAATGAAATTGTGCTAAGTTTTAACAATGGTTGAGGATGATAAAATCTTTTGTAACTGTTCTGCTGGTCATGAACTTTTCCTGCCAACAGATATGGAAGGGATTTCTTAATAAACTTGATTTTTTTTGTTTTTAATTTTTTAGTTATGGTCTAAACTATGTCCTAAATTCGTATGAGATTAAAAAAATAGATTTTCAATGATATCATTTTAATAAACTTTCTGCTTTGCTAAAATAGAATATGTATTAGTAAATTATTGACAGGCTACTGGGTCTAGATTTCTAGTCGAGGAAATCCATATCGTAATTCAAACGTTGTACAGCGATTGCTCGATTTCGACTAATTTGCACGGTGGTGTGAAGATAAACTAAGGGATTGCCGCACAAAGCATTCCTCGTTATAGAATAAGAATTAACTGCTGCCATGTTGTTGCCATATCTGCTTTGACATTAATATTACACATTTATAGAAAAAGTTATGGAGACGTAATGGAAACCACAAAATGAAACTAAGAAAATCTTAACATCAATAAAAAGACAGGATGCCTGCCTTTTTATATGCCTGACATAATCTTACTAATAGAGACTAGTCCGAATAGCTTAACTTGACAGACATCGAAATATACTGCAATTTATTCCCTATGTCTTAGATACGCAATGATATTAGCACCTGACTGGATGTGGCTTCAAATTAGATGCAATTGCTATGTAATTTGCGCACGAATAGGACAATCAAAGGTAATCTTCAATGAGATGTAGTTTGTAGGTATGTGTAGTCTGTGTGGCATGATCGTACGTATACTCATTAGCAGTTATAGCTGTGTTGTCACTAATAATTATTGTCACCGTAAAAATATAATGTATTCATCATTTGCTCATAAATTAAGCCTGAATTTTTTAACTACACAAAATCCTTTAGACATTCATGTCTGCAAAACCGCACTTGGTCAACATTGTAAAATATGTTCTTCTTAATTGTGATAAAAACGGTGTCCAGCCGTTATTAAGCCTTATGCAATTCGTGATATTTTTGTACTTAACTCGGTTATCAATTCATTGATCAAACTAGGTAGCTTACACAAAAGTGATGATCAATAATATTTCTTTATTACAACATACTGTACATGTAGAGTAGGCATATATACTTTTAATTGGTGTAAATAATTTTGATATGATTTTTGAATAATTTTGATTTGATATGATTTTTAAACCGATTAGACTACGATTGGCCTTTTTTGGTATCGGGGGGAAAACCTTAAAATGGTACCCCACACCTTGGGAGATGATACCGAGTAATGTGTGATATCGTATGTACCGCACTAAAACTCCCTCAGTGACCTGCATGTGCGTTTGGGGAGGACTCCGGTATCTCCAGTGGAATGCACCGGTGTCCTCCAAGCGCGACTCCCAGTACAAGTTCATCTTCGGGACAGCAATTTTGCTTTCCTGCACCTTCAGGTGTTCACTGCACGGATCGAGCTGCTACTCTCACTGCACGCAACACCGAAAGCCCCCCTTTTAGTCGCCTCTTACAATGAAGTAGGCGATACCGTAGCTCTATTCTTAATTCCGAAGAATTACAGGTTTGAAGCTACAGGGACTAGACTACGATTCTGCCGTCATAAAGAAAAAGGGCACAACTAACATTTTTTCCGAAATTGAGTTATATACATATTCGGAATCAGAAAAAAAAGGCCCATCTGCCAATATTTTTTATACAATTTTAGAAAAAAGATAAACAAAAATACCGTAAGCTTAAAAGGCACAACTGAGCCACTTTTAAAATTTTTGTACGTAAAAAGAGCACATCTGACCTTAGTAAGTCAAAAGGTCACATATGCAGAGATTCGGTTTTTAGTTTTATCACGATAAATATATTTATTTACTTGAAAAGGCATAATTAACACAGATGTGCTCTTTGATTTAAAGTTTACCAACTAGACCTTGATATTTAATTTAAAAGAAAAGTCACAACTAGCAGTTATGCCTTTACTATCAAAATTCTTCTTGTATAATATTAGTCAATTTAAAAGTTTTTAAAGGCACATTTTAATAAATATGCCTTTTCATTGTATTATTTCATATTTTTTTCAGAAAATATCAGAGTGAAAAGTCACAATTGGTTAGTTATGCCCTCTATTCGTAATATTAATAAATTTACTTCATTTTTTTTGCTACGTTGAAAGAGAAAATGTTAATTATTTATTAAATGCAAATAAAATAAAAACTTGTATTTCAATAATTGTATAGGAATCGTGAAAATGAATTTATTTTAATTCATCTTTTTTCGAAAGTAATATTATTGTCGATATTTTTCGCCAAAAACCAATAAAAACTTTAAACTCGATTTTCTCCATATTTATAAAATGTTAGATGTGCCTTTTCTCATTATGACGGCAGGATTGGTCTACGAACATTAAAAGTGTCCGTAGGATAAACGCGTGGTTCAACTGCTCTGAACAAAATCTTCAGAGAGTGTGCATTGATTTCGTTTCTTACCAATAGTAGTTACTATTCTGTGCCCATAGATAGCATTTTTTAACCTTACTGGTCGCCTTGCAGATTGTTCAGAATATCCGGCAGCGTTTTGGTTAATAAATCAATTCATAAGGGAGTAGTGATGTGAAGTAAGATTCAGGCAACCCTAATTGCGAGGCCAGCGGTGAGCAGGAACATAAATACTGGTACTAGTATCCAGAGACTATTTTGGCTGTACGGCATTAGAGCCGCTTTGTACGGATTTCTCGCTCCATTTCACACCAACCTGCAAATTAGCCACTCTGCAGCAATCTGTGCCAATTTCTGGAAGAGATTTTGTTTTACAATTATATTAGATTCTAATTATATGAGAACAAAAATCAAAACTGGAGTACCTACTAGTAACGTGAAGTATGTAGATACAGCTGACCATGAATGGGTCACGAATGTACGTGACACTTTTTACACGCTTTATATTTGCTTCACTTGTATGTATGTTTGTATGTTTGTAACCGACTCCTTCAGATGCGATTTTGACCCACTTTAAACGGCCAGATTTCATTCAAACTTTGTAGATTTATCGAGGACCGATGACACACACTAATATGTATTTTATTTAAACTATATAATAATTAAACAAAACACGGTGGTACTTTACCGGGCGAACCATAATAGTTTTATCACCTATCAAAACAAACACTTCAATTTTATTTTTTCTCCTTCTTCTTGCAGAATTGCAGAGTCTCTGTCAATAATTACATTTTACTTTTCAGTAATATTTGACTTACTCTTACTCTATAAGGCGACCATCAGCCGTCTGCGACGTCAGGCAAGGCTGCTTGCTTAAGATTGTGTGTATATAAATAATGTAACAAACAATTTTACTAACTAAATAAATAATAGTTTAAAAAACCAAAAAACACGCTTTTATAACAAATCCAAATAAAAATTAGAAAATAAATTTGAATAAAAAATAGTGTAATAAATGCATTTTATTGTAAAAAAGCGTGGGGTGCTTTTTAAGATATTATCAAAATGATCTGTCAGAAAAATATTTATAACTATTGACAGCGTGCACCCCATGCTTTTTTTTACAATAAAATGCATTTTTTTACACTATTTTTTATTCAAATTTTTTAAAATTTATTTTCTAGTTTTTATTTGGATTTGTTATAAATGCGTGTTTTTTAGTTTCTTAAACTATTATTTATTTAGTTAGTAAAATTGTTTGTTACATTATTTATATACACACAATCTTAAGCAAGCAGCCTTGCCTGACGTCGCAGACGGCTGATGGTCGCCTTATAGAGTAAGAGTAAGTCAAATATTACTGAAAAGTAAAATGTAATTATTGACAGAGACTCTGCAATTCTGCAAGAAGAAGGAGAAAAAATAAAATTGAAGTGTTTGTTTTGATAGGTGATAAAACTATTATGGTTCGCCCGGTAAAGTACCACCGCTGCACCCACTTCTGCCGTGAAGCAATTCTATTGTTTTTCGCTGGAAAGGTGCTGTTGCCGGTGACATTTACATGAGGATACTACCAGCCTCCGGAGTAGTAGCGCAACTGCATACGACCTCAGACAAGATGACAAGACTTACTTATGCTTGCTTGAGGTTGTATGTAGATGTCCATAGGCTGCAGCGACCACTTAACACCACGTGGCCTGCATGCTCGTCTGCTACTCCATTTAAATAAAAAAGGGTTTGTAGACATTATTTTAAACAGTTTTACCTATTCTGTTTTAAAGATCAATATTAAGCATAACTCATAAAAGAACAAATGTGAATAAAATTCCAGGAAAAATATAACGTATTTCTATTCAAGGCGAGCTGAGTATCCCTTGAGAATAAATCTTTAACCAAGTTGTACACAACGCGCCGCTTAAACCGCCTTTACCGTCTCACAAAGAGAACTGAAAATATACGAGTATAACTACTAGTGGTCCGGCCCAGCTCCGCCCGGGTACAGACGTTGTCCTGCCTTAAAAGTATAGAAAGAGGATTTGTTTAATTATTATCTTAAAGAGATTTCATGTTACTGTCAAACGAAAAATATACAACATCGCTTTCCGCCAGTGGCTTCGCCCGCGTGGAGTCGTTTAATGGGTCCCCGTAGGACAAAAAATAGCCTATGTGCTATTCCAGGCTTCATTGCTATATTAAAATCATAGGCGTTTAGCCAGTTGCTTCAACCACGTTGACCCTATTACCTGTTTTCACGTAGGAATGAAGCATTTTGCCGCAGTAAAGTAGCCTATGTTACTCAGGGTGAATGTAATTTCCTAATGTTGAAAGAATTTTTGAAATCGGAACACTAGTTTTGAGTTTATTTATCACAAACATAACAAAATACAAATCTTTCCTGTTTATAATATTAGTACATATGGATGCAACCCTTTTTGTGTCCCACTGCTGTGCACGGGTCTCTCCCCAATATTGGGGAGGCCTGGAGCTTACTCCACCACGCTGCTCCAATGCGGGTTGGTGGAGATGCGGGTTAGTGACCAACTCGCTGTCGGATGTTTTCAAACCGTCCATAAGGCCTCCGACAAGGTTTAACGACTGTTATCTATCGACAATAACCGGGACCGACGGCTTAACGTGCCCTCCGAAGCACGCAAATGCGCATGAGATTTTTTGCCACTAGCGGTCACCCATCTCACACCTGACCGCGCCCGTTTGGCTTAGCTGCATAGATCGCTTACGTTCTACGCTCGCGGCCGAGCCATGCGCGCTTCTCTGCGCGCATTAGTACATATAGCTAAAAATAATGACATACGAACTGTCCTGTTATTCGGACTCTATCAAAGTTTAGAATGATACGTCACGAAATATAAACGTTTGACAGGTAGAAACAATTTATATGGGAAAGTACTTGTTGGTTATTTCAGTTTGAAATGCAAAAATTAATCAGTAACTGAATTGACTAAATAATAATTTAATATTTGCAGTGGTGCCACCTATGTGTTTAAAACTTGTTCTTATTTTTTCTATCCCTACCAGTTCAAAACCAAGTTAATAAAACCACACGCTTCACTCTTTCGTTGCTTATTCTCACAGTATTATTGATAGGTAACAGACATAGCTCTTCCCAGTATAAAAATAATTATTAATATACGTCTCCATATTGAAATTCTTAAAAGTGAAGTTTTCTTTGTGCCTGCCTAACCTAATTTCCAATAGGTTATGGGCCCAGTGTTTGTTGCGTTCGTATCGCGTTTGTAGGTCTTTTAGAATTCAGTGTTTCAGGCAAATAAAATAAACCCGTGCTACAATGGAAAATTCCAAAATAAAAAGAAATATTAAATCATTTGACGGTGAAAAGTATAGCGTTTGGAAATTTAGAATACGTGCTTTGCTTAGCGAGCTTGATGTTTTAAAAGTTATCGACGAGGAGCCTATAATACGTTGCCGCGAGTGGGAAAAGAATAATCGGATTGCGAAAAGTGTGATTGTCGAGTATTTAAGTGACTCCTATCTCGGTTTTGCTAAGGAGGAAAGTTCCGCAAAGAATATTTTGAAAAGTCTAGATGATTTGTACGAACGAAAAAGTATCGCAACTCAGTTGGCCTTACGTAAAAAATTATTGGCATTGAAACTACAAAGTGATGTGCCCCTGATAAAACATTTCTCAATTTTCGAGGATTTAATTGCGGAATTATTAGCATCCGGGGCGAAACTGGAAGAAACAGATAAAGTTGCACATTTATTTCTCACACTACCCTCGAGTTATGACGGCGTCGTGAGTCGTGACTGCGATCGAGACTTTGTCAGAAGATAATTTAACGTTGGCTTTTGTTAAAACAAGATTATTAGACCATGAAGTGAAGTTGAAAAATGAATCTAGTGACAAGAGTACTAAAATATTACAAGCGGAAAGGAAATTTCCTACATCGCCGAAAAGAAAGTTTGAGAATTACCCACATTTTAATAATTATCAATCTCATTCTAAATCAAGAACAAAGCCGTATATTATAAAATGCCATCACTGTGGACGCAAGGGTCATGTGAAAAACGACTGTTACTATTTTAAACGTATCAAGCAGCAAAACTCTCAACGAACAAGAACAGTTCAGGCCATTGAAATTAATGAACCATCTACAAGTTTTTCAAGTTTTGCTTTTATGGCCGGTGACCATCAAGAAAGTTCCAGTGGAAGCACAATAACATTTTTACTGGATTCTGGCGCATCTGATCACATCATAAACAGAGATGACCTGTTTATTAAGTATACCAATCTACCTCAACCTCTCAAAATTTCTATTGCTAAAACTGGTGCTTTTATTTCAGCTACTAAAAAGGGAACCTTACAGCTTACTAGCAACACGGGCGTACCAGGAGTTTTAGAGGATGTCTTATTCTGCAGTGAGGTTCCATACAACCTGCTTTCTGTATCAAGGATGCAGCGGGCCGGTTATACAATTATCTTTAATCAACAAGGAGCGCAAGTATGTAAGGATGGTAAAATAATTATGAAAGGTATGTGTAAAAATAATTTAATTACTATAGATTTCATAGCTTACGTGAATGTCAGTCGCCCTCTTTCCCAAGCATGTTATAGTACAGATAAAAATAATTACGATATATGGCATCAACGTTTAGGTCATATAAGTAAAAGCAAATTCTTACAAATCATAAATTATAATATGGTTGATGACATTGCTGAAATTAATACAGTGGTACCAAACGACAATTTATGTGAAGCTTGTATAAATGGGAAACAGACTCGGCTGCCATTCAACCAAGCTAAAGATAAAAGTTTTATTCAACGACCGTTGTTTGTTGTGCATTCCGATGTGTGTGGACCTATCACTCCTTCTACAATTGATAACAAGAATTATTTTGTACTTTTTGTTGACCAATTTACACATTACTGTGTTGTGTATCTAATAACGTACAAATCTGACGTGTTCTCGTGTTTTAAAGATTTTGTTGCAAAAAGTGAAGCTAAATTTAATCTTAAATTAGTAAACCTTTATTGTGATAACGGTAGAGAATATTTATCTACAGAAATGAAAAACTTTTGCGTTGAAAAGGGTATCTCGTATCATTTGACAGTTCCGCGAACTCCACAACTAAATGGTGTTTCTGAGCGTATGGTTCGAACTATTACTGAAAAAGCTCGTGCTATGTTAAACGGTGCTAAATTAGAGAAGATATTCTGGGGTCAAGCTGTGTTGACAGCTGTTTATTTAATTAATTTAACTCCAACTAAGGCTTTGAAGTCTTCACAAACACCATTTGAGATGTGGCATAATAAAAAACCACAATTAAAATATTTAAAGGTTTTTGGTTCAACTGTCTATGTTCATAACAAAGTTAGTAAAACAAAGTTTGATGAAAAGTCATGGAAGGGAATCTTTTTGGGATATGAACCAAACGGTTATAAAGTTTGGGACCCTAATTGCGAAAGGTTAGTAATTGTCAGAGATGTAATTGTGGATGAGACAAATTTCCTTAAATCCAGGCCACTACTGCGGCTTGAAGGGAATAATCAAAATTCTCTTGACAAAACTGATACGGACCATGAGCCTAAATCAGTGTCAATCAAGTCTCGGATCTTTGACAGTTTGAAATCAGATACCTCTAAATCTGATGAGCACGAGTGCTCCAGTAAAATTCGCAAAATTAACCATGATTTAGTTGAATGTAATGATGATGTTGAGACACGTTCTGATAATTGTAATTTGGATAGTGATTTAAATTTAAGGAGGAGTGATAGGATTAAAAATCGTCCCCCTAAGTCTTATAAAGGCATTGACAGTGATTTTTTGTATTGTGCTCAATCAATTTTATGCAAATTACCATATTCTTATGATGAAATTAAAAGTAGAGATGATAGAAGTCAGTGGGAAAGCGCAATAAAAGATGAAATAAATTCTCTTTTGTTAAATAACACATGGGATTTAGTACCAAGGCCAGAAAATAAAAATGTAGTTGATTGTAAATGGATTTTTTCTATCAAAAATGATGAATTCGGAAATCCTTTAAGATATAAAGCGCGATTAGTTGCGAGGGGGTTTAGTCAAGAATATCTTACGGATTATAATGAAACATTTGCACCAGTTGCTAGAATATCTAGCTTCAGATTTATTATTAGTTTTGCAAATCAATTAAATTTATTAGTTCATCATATGGACGTTAAAACTGCGTTCTTAAATGGTGAGTTAAAAGAAGAAATATATATGAAAGTTCCGGAAGGTATACATAGTAAAGATGGTTATGTGTGCAAATTAAACAAAGCGTTGTATGGGTTAAAACAAGCAGCTAGGTGTTGGTTTGAAGTTTTCGATCGATCACTTAAAGAAAAAGGTTTTCAGAATTCACCTGTTGATAGATGTATTTATGTGTTAGATAAAGGGGATGTTAGTAAAAATATTTATGTTGTTTTATATGTCGATGATCTGGTCATTGCTTGCGCTAATATTCAAACGATGAATAGTTTTAAAAATTATTTAATGAGTTCTTTTAAAATGACTGATTTAAAAGATATAAAGTTATTTCTTGGCATTAAAATAACTAGATTTAATGATACAATATCTTTAGATCAAAGTGCATATATTAAAACAATCTTGAATAAATTTAAAATGCATAATTGTAATCCTGTTGGTACACCGTTAGAAAGTAAAGTTAACTTTCAAGCATTAAACTTAGATGAAAAATATGATGCTCCATGTCGTAATGCTATAGGTTGTTTAATGTACATCATGTTGTGCACTCGGCCTGACTTAAGTGTGAGTGTAAATATACTAAGCAGGTATACAAATAAAAATAATAAAGAGCTCTGGCAGTGTATTAAAAGGGTGCTAAGGTACTTAAAAGGTACTATTGATTTAAAATTAATTTACAAGAGATGTGACTATAAAAACATTTTATGTGGGTATGTAGACTCTGATTGGGGTGGCAGTGATATTACTGATAGAAAGAGTACAACAGGATATTTATTTAAAATGTTTGATAACTGTTCAATTACCTGGTGTACTAAGAAACAGATGTCTGTTGCAGCTTCTTCGACTGAGGCTGAATATATGGCTTTGTTTGAGGCTGTTAGGGAAGCATTGTGGCTTAAATCTCTAACATTAAGCTTGAATATAAATATTGTTTTGCCCATAATTATTTACGAAGACAATAACGGCTGTATAAGTATAGCTAATAACCTAACTAGCCACAAACGATCAAAACATATTGATATTAAATATCATTTTTCTAGAGAACAAGTTGAGCAAAATGTAATAAAATTAAAATACATTCCCACAGGTCAGCAGCTGGCAGATTGCTTGACGAAACCGTTGCCTGTCGCCGCCTTTCGTCAGTTGAGAAAGGGGATGGGTCTGGAGTAAAATTTTATGTAAAATTTGGGGCAGTGATAATTTAATTGATTACATAATACTATTGATTCAAGAAATGTTAACGAGTGTTATATGTATATAATTCATTTTTATTCATTTAGTAAGTTAAATGGTCTGATTAGGTTTTCCTGGGTTTTCCTAATCCTAGCAACAAATGTTGGGCCATGATTATGTATTCCCCAGTAATCATTGGGAAGGTGTATATGATCTGTTTAGGGATTTGTGATTGTATAAATTGTATAAATCTTATTATTATATAGGATTAATTTTTGAGGGGGCGTGTTGGTTATTTCAGTTTGAAATGCAAAAATTAATCAGTAACTGAATTGACTAAATAATAATTTAATATTTGCAGTGGTGCCACCTATGTGTTTAAAACTTGTTCTTATTTTTTCTATCCCTACCAGTTCAAAACCAAGTTAATAAAACCACACGCTTCACTCTTTCGTTGCTTATTCTCACAGTATTATTGATAGGTAACAGACATAGCTCTTCCCAGTATAAAAATAATTATTAATATACGTCTCCATATTGAAATTCTTAAAAGTGAAGTTTTCTTTGTGCCTGCCTAACCTAATTTCCAATAGTACTTATACATAAAAAATAATTAAAAAAACACCTAAACCATTCTCAAATCCGCTTGAACACACTCAAAAAATTTCATCATAATCCATCCAGTCGTTTAGAAGAAGTTCAGTGACATACACGCGCACACTATATATTATATGTATTAAGATTGCAAATGTAATGCATTTTGTTATTAAATAAAATAGGTACCTGTTTTGTTTCGTTAACGAAATAGACAGTTCAATCTAAAGCAAATTGAAAAAAGGAAAACTATAAATAAAAATAGGTAGGTTTTTGTTACCATTTATATTGTTAATATTTTGTTAATAACATACTAATAATCATGACGATTGAGAAATATTTAGAAGTGGAGAACCTTTTTTTAGATGGACGAGTACCTATTCTTCCCTTTTAATACAAAGGTAATAATGCTTTTATAATAGGAAATTAAGGTGCTGTGTTCTAAACTGCTTATGTGGGTATATTTTCCAGCAATGAATATAAATATCTGTAGAGACTCACCGTTCAATAAATAAATAAATAAATGGTTGGGAACGCTTCACCAAGCTCCACACTAGGTTTCCCTGATTAGTGGGTACCATGGACACACACAAAATTATGAACAACATCCGACCGAGAACGAAAATTGAATCTCGTCATTCCAATTTCAGCTTTTTCGAGAATCTAATCCGGGACTCTTGTACTCTAGTGAATAAGTGACAAGAGTAATGCTAAAGCGGTTTCATTCGCATTTTTCATATAGATTGTGCTTTATTTCTTTCATTTTCAAGACCAGTACCGGCTTTGTAGGTATATTTATAATGCAACGTAGCACTAGAAATATGAATAAAACTTCAGGATAAGTATTCCGTAATTCTATTCAAGGGAAGCAAAGCATCCCCTGAGAATAAATCTTTAACCCATTTTATTCACAAGCGCGGCTTAAAACTACCTTTGCCCAAAGAGAAATGTATTACTACACTTTCAATAAAACTAAAGAGTATTTAACATTGATATGATTTTAAGATTGATATCGATGGTATTTAAAAATAAAAAGTAAGTAGGTAATGCTTTCGTAATGGTAGAAAAAAAAGAGTGCTATTAATAAAAATGTAACAATATTTGAACGACCACTATTATAAGAGTCTAACAAAGTAGCTCATAAAAAAAATTTACATTCTTGTAATGGTACCTTAAACACTTTGTTACAATCTTGTAATAGACTGACTGTGGCACTGTAATAAAGTAGCCAAGAAGCTATGCCGCTCGGATTTTCGTAAGTGTCAGCGTTTTTAAAATATATGTAATTAATTGGATTAAATTATTAATTAACGTTTCACACTCATAACCCCGCATTAAGGTAGATATGGTACACTCTGGGTGTCGTGGGTGCCATGGACACAAACAAAGACAGAAACACAAATACCCAGACCGACCACAGAAATTATAAACTCAACATTCAAAATTCTGCTTCGCCGGGAATCGACCCTCCGATCAGCAGTCCGGTATGGTAACAATTACGCCACACGGGTCGTCAAAAATTCTTTGCCGTTTATCTGTAGATCGTACAATGTACCCAGGGCGCGGCCGCAGCCTTTAATTTTGGAAGAAGCCTGAAATTTTGGCCTCCAAGAAATTTGGGGGACGAGGTATCCCAAATTGGCTTGTTTCGCCTTTCATCTACCCATGAGTGATGGATTTGGGGGGGGGGGTCATGTCCCCTGTGACCTCCCCTGGGACCGCGCCTTAATGTACCTAGGTCTGGTAATTAGTTGGGTATTTAAAACTTACATTTGCATTATATTGCAAACATGAAAACATGATAGATAATTATTAGTTATAACATTATCCTCTTTTAATTGATCTTTACTGGTAACATATGTATATTAATGACACCTACCTATCTCAGTATTACGAATGTGAACAAAAATCCCAGTGTTCGTAGTTTCCATTCAAAGCAATGTATGTATCCCTTGAGAATAAATCTTTAACCCAGCTGCACAGTGTAACAGTTGTAACAGTGTCGTGTCGCTTAAGCCTGCCTTTGCACTCATAGATAGAAAACTAGGAATAAGTGGGGTGAATTTATCATTTAAAAAGGACCTTATTTTGCTTTTAATAAAAATACAAATGTAAGTAATTTTTGCATAAAATAAAATTTGCTTATGCTCTTAATTGCCTACAGAGGTAAATTTACGGAAGTAAATGAAATGTAGAAAATATCCGAACTATTAAAAAAAGGCAATTAAATATAATAAAGCTGGTAAAGTGACCGTTATTTATTTCTCTTGCGACGAAAATTAGAAAAAAAATTACACTTACCACAATTACAACTACCGAGACTTAATGTGCCCACCGAAGCAAGGAAACGCGCATGAATTTTTTTATTGTCTAGCGGTCACCCATCTCACACTGCCACCATTAGGCTTAACTGCGTAGATCGATTGCATTCTACGTTAGCCGCCGGGCCATTAGCGCTTCAAGTACATGAATCAACAAATAAATTTGAATAGGTCCTGAGTGTTTTCTATTATAAAGATGTGAGACCGTAAACACGACCCTCATTCGCAATTAGGAGCGGAGAGAATATAAATCTTTTTGCCATCTTATGTGCTCCTTGCGCTTTGTTTTTGTTCATGTAAAATGCAAAGAGGTTCGGTCTAGTTCTTTTTGAATTAAATAAAAATATATAGAACATAGTGTTATCATTTAAATCGCATTTTCGCTTTATGGTTCGCCCGGGGAAGTACAACCGTTGCACCCACTTTTGCCGTGAACCAATTCTATTGTGTTTTGGTGGAAAGGTGCAGTTGCCGGCCACACTTACATGAGGCGACCACCAGCCTCCGGAGTAGCAGCGCAACTGCATACACCTCAGACAAGACTTACCTATGCTTGCTTGAGGTTGTGTGCAGATGTCCATGGGCTGCAGCGACCACTTAACACCACGTGGCCTGCATGCTCGTTTGCTATTCAATTCAAATAAAAAAAAAAACATATTGACAAAAGTTATTGTAGTACTGGTTGCAAATCTTTTTGTATCCCACCGCTGGGCACGGGTCTCTTCCCATAATTTGGACACAATAAGCCGTGGGTCCAAGTTGTTACCTGTAGATAGCAGACGCTAATCCTTGACAGAGGCTTTATTGGGGGTTTGAAAACATCCGATAGCGGGTTGGCCGCTAACAGAGAAACCCGTGTTCAGCAGTAGAAAGCAAAAAGGGTTGTAGCTACCACACTGGCTAAATGCAGGTTGGTTGACATAACAAGTTTTTAGAAACTTTTTATAATTCATGAATACACGGTGACGAAAAGCTTCGTAATTAAATATTACAATGGTTTCTTTCGCAAAGCAGCATACGATCGTAATGAAAGGTGCGCGCCGGAATTAGTGTCGGGGACATCCCTGTGACCAATGATATTTAAATAAAACAAATTTATATATTAAATTTAAAATATCATTGCCTGTGACGGAGAACGGTGTCTAAAGTACTATCGCTTTTTTATTCTATGGTTTAAGAATTTATTTCTCAAAAGAATACAAATAGATATATTCACTTACAGAGAAATAACAATATAGCATAAGTAGACATTCTACACATAGTGGGCACATGCACAATTTTTTAAGATCGTTTATCAGCTAACTTCAATAGCGTACAATGCTGTATAAAGAAATTGACTGGAAGCGACAGTGAGCGTACCAATCAATAATACCTTTTTTATTCTACACTTAATATGTATGTTTAAACCATTTCTTATTTCAGGTTTGTTTTGGTAACGTCAATTAACTAACAGGGACTTCCGTACTAAGGGGATATTGACTCTCGTCCTCAACACGACCTCATTATCCCATACATTATTTCCGTAGCGCTCTACAGTGGAGATTTACTGAACAGATATGCAGCCAAATACAAGTATTACCATGAAGCAATTTTTGTTCATCAATTGTGCATTTATTACAGCCAATTTTTTTTTCGATTTCTATGATTCTAACAATTGGAATCAAAGGCATACATACGGCTATAGTACAGGACATGTTTGTAACAAAAAAGAAAAAATCGAAATACTGCTATTTGCATATGTGGCGAGGTACGAGTACGACGGTACGAGGCATTGGTCATCAAATTTTTTTTTCATGGACCAAAAATATTCTATTTAACGACAATGTTACCTACTTTACCGTATATTTTTTTGGGATTTCAGTTCCATTTATGTTTCGTCAATTCAATTTTATAAAGAGCGATGGCCCCATAGCAAGGGATCAATAGGAGTCATCCACAACACGTCATCATTGAACCTTACACACTCATAGTCCCACAGTAAGGTAATTAATACCCTGTGTCGTGGGTACCATGGACACGTACAAAGACAGGAACACAAACACCCAGACCGAGAACAGAAATTTAAACTCATCATTCAAATTTCTGTTTATCCGGGAATCGAACCCGGGACCCCTCGATTAGCAGTCCGGCATGGTAACCATTGCGCCACGCGGGTCGTCGAATTCCATACAGCGTCATTCATTAAATTCCATACAGCGTTGCCGTGCGAAGGTTCCATTCAATGGAATTGGACTGAACATTCATGTTTGACTGCATACATATTGATTTTACTCCATACGTTAATGCAACATTTTGGGATTTATCAGCTTGTTTTGCTAATTAATTAGTAATAAACGAAGGCTGTCGGTTCAAAGTGCTCTGATTTTAGGTTTATTTTTGTTTTTCGAAGTAAAGCTTTTTAGTTTTGTATAGTAGTTACTGTCATTGACATCCCAATACCAGTATGTGAATTACCTTTTGTCATAGAGGCGTGGGGTTTTCATAAAAAAATACTTGTTATAGTTTTATTCAGTATGTTTATTGAAAAATAATTGTGTATATTGCATGCCTTTGCGACACATAAAGTCGTTCTTCTTCTTTCTTAAGTGAGCATGCAAGCCTCGGTGTTAAGTTCGATATAAGTCACGTACATTAAAAATTACGTTGTAAGAATGTAGTGACTGGCCTACCGACGCTGCCACTTTTGGCAACCATATCTTATCACCCAGTGGCGGCTAGTGACATTTTTCGATGGGGGTTCACAAAAAAAAATTTACCACCCGTTGCCATCCAAGCAGATTCACCACCACTGTCAGTGTCAGTTCCAGTTGATAACCACAAGACACGGAAAACAAATTAGTTTATTGCTTTCTTCACATCCACACAACCAAGGGTTTTAAATATTGTTCAGATTTAAAAACACGCGTAATTTAAAAGATTTAGTTTTCGTACAACATTATTGTTTTCAGTTCAAGGCGTATTTCGAAAGTTTTTTTCACACTGCTTACTAAAAGATACAAATGATAAAAGATACACTGTATTGTTGCATTTTTAACACAAACTGTCGCGCATAAACTATTTCTTTAAATGTTCATTTAAAAGAAAAACTTCGAAATAACTGACTAAGACGACGACACGTTTGTTTGTATACATAAGAACGGCAACATCGCATAAGCAGATTGAGCCCACGGTTTGGCAACGTCGCGCGTGAGCGGCGCTCCAGATTATGTTAATTTCTCATACTAAATATTTTGTTTCACGCGTCGGCCTGTGTCGATGTTTCTCTTTCGCACTCATTGAATACAGCGCTAGGAATCGTACTAAACTTCGTTCCATAGGAGCGCAATCGCTGGCGCTCCACTCGTTACAACTTTACGCTAAATGTAGGTACGCATAGATAGATATAGGTAATAATTAATATAATATACTTTGTATAGGTATAGTATAATAGAATGAATGTAATGTAAGGATAGTAGGTATGTATCATGAAGGGACCTAGATTGCCTATGTAATTTTCTTGGGAGTGCACTGCACCAGCGCTCTTTAGGACGAGCCGCCTCTGGGATCAATAGGAGTCATCCACAACACGTCATCATTGAACCTTACACACTCATAGTCCCACAGTAAGGTAATTAATACCCTGTGTCGTGGGTACCATGGACACGTACAAAGACAGGAACACAAACACCCAGACCGAGAACAGAAATTTAAACTCATCATTCAAATTTCTGTTTATCCGGGAATCGAACCCGGGACCCCTCGATTAGCAGTCCGGCATGGTAACCATTGCGCCACGCGGGTCGTCGAATTCCATACAGCGTCATTCATTAAATTCCATACAGCGTTGCCGTGCGAAGGTTCCATTCAATGGAATTGGACTGAACATTCATGTTTGACTGCATACATATTGATTTTACTCCATACGTTAATGCAACATTTTAGGATTTATCAGCTTGTTTTGCTAATTAATTAGTAATAAACTAAGGCTGTCGGTTCAAAGTGCTCTGATTTTAGGTTTATTATTATTTTTTGAAGTTAAGCTTTTTAGTTTTGTATAGTAGTTATTAATACCATTCGGGGTTCTCTGAAACTCAGCGCTGCAATCTCAACTGTAGATAGATAGATCTATATGGTATATGAATTACCTTTTGTAATAGGGGCGTGGGGTTTTCAATAAAAAATACTTGTTATAGTTTTATTCAGTATGTTAAATTATTATTATTGATAAATAATTGTGTATATTGCATGCCTTTGCGACACATAAAGTCGTTCTTCGTCTTTCTTAAGTGAGCATGCAAGCCTCGGTGTTAAGGTCGATACAAGTCACGGACATTTGTAAGAATGTAGTGACTGGCCTACCGACGCTGCCACTTTTGGCAACCATATCTTATCACCGAGGACTACAATAAAATAAAAAAATAAATAAAATTCTTCACACTCACAGCCCCACAGTAGGGTAGATATACCCTGTATCGTGGGTACCATGGACACACACAGAGACAGAACTACAAACACGTAAATGATTTGTATTTGTATTTGTACAAACCATTTCATATCCTTAACATTGAATATTAAATGTAAAATATATTTTTAATGTGATGAAATATGGGCAGTGACATTTTAATGCCTGTTGCATTAACGAATTCGCAATATTCAGGTTCCATACATGAAGTATCAATTGAGTAATAGGGAGATGCCTCTATATTAAGAGGATAATAGCAGTAATCCGTACATGACCTCGTTAAATTCCATACATTTCCGCAGCGTAAAGGCTCCTTTTAATGGAATTGAAGAGAACTCGCAGCCAAGTATTTTATTTTGCAAAACGTTAACAAGAGTATTGTTCTTGTCTATTTTTGTTTGTGTATAGATTTTTATTACAGACTAGCGGACCCCGTAGACGTTGTCCTGCCTTAAAAGTATTGAAAGAGGATTCGTTTCTTTATCATCTCAAAGAGTTTTTATGTTACTGTAAAATAAAAAATATAAAACAAATAGTGACAGATGAATTGTTATTCAGACTATGTCAAAGTTCTGGACGATGGCGCCACAGGTGTGAAGAAACAATGTTTGACAGTTACGAACAGTTTATATAGGAATATAAAATAAGTTGTTTTACTATTAATTTCGCATTTTTTCTATATTTTCTCACCGTTTATACCTTTTCTGGACTTCTACTAATATATCAAGAAATTAGATAAAATTAGCCACATTGGTTCAGCCGTTCTCGAGTTTTAGCGAGACTAACGAACAGCAATTCATTTTTATATATAGAAAGAAGATTATATGAAATATACGAATGAAATTTCAAATAACTAACTTAAAATTGATAGCTATAACTTTCTGTAATTACCAGGAACTGACATGGCAATGATGATAGCATGGAGATGGGTGACCGCTAGTAGCAAAAGTTTATGGGCGGTTCTATGCATCGCAGGGCATGTTAAGCCGACGGTCCCTGTTATTATCGACACATAGCAGTTGTTGAACACAAACAAAAGTGGTTAAAACACATCCGACAAAGGGTTAGTCACTAACTTACACCTACCACCTACCCGAATTGCAGCAGCGTGGTGAAGTAAGCTTCCTATTGGGGAGAGACAAGTCAATGTCTTTTTGTGAGTTTTTAAATTCTTGAAAATAGATTTCATATCAGATGTACCTACTAGAAATGAGATGCTCCGAACGTACATTAGTAGGGTGTAGGGTTATCTCCGGATTCAAGGCACGTAATGTGCAGCTTCTGTGTATGGCATTTTATATTGCCGCCACTTGTTTACAACGCAGAATGTGATCCTCGATCATGTAAATCTCATCATTCTCTGAGAAAAAACTGAAAGTAAAACTACGCCAGCAAAGTAATAAGTATTTTCGGTTGTTTTTAAACCCGGAGGGATAAAAATAATATATCTAAAAAATGTTGAAAATCGGTTGTTGAAAAACAAACGGCGAAGTAAGCGGTAAACATACATACAAAAAATGCATACATCCGAACAGACAAAGATTTTTATTTGAACAAATATGGTTGTTTACATAAGCTGTTAATACGTATTTAGTACGACATAATTACCTTTATGAGGTATGCAAATATTACAGAGATAAAAAAAAACTTAATTATAACACAATTTATAAATAAGGCACATTAATATCAATTTTACTATGATTTTTCCCATATTGCGCCTTTCAAAACTTTAAGTTTTTAATTTATTAAAGTATGTATTTATTTACTTGTTTGTTAATTTAATTATTTATTGATATTTATTTATATTCCGGATCGGATCCCATGGATCGGAACACAGTACTTCCTCCTTTTGGTAGTCGGTAAATAGACAACATACTTCTGAAGGTATCGCTGTTTAAGTGACCACTCGTTTCATATCCTCAAAAAAGTATTTAAAACCAGTATTTACAATTTTTGAGCAGCGATGGTCGAGTGGTAAGAAACCTCGGTCTTCGACGCGAACGATCCTGGGCTCAAATCCTCGGCGCTCACCTCTGACAAAGAAATTTGTAATGTGCGCATTTATCGCTGCTCCACGGTGATGGAAAATATCGTGATATTCAATTGATTGCGATATTCTCCATCGCCGTGCATGCCTGAGAGAAATTCATAATTTCTCGATAGCATGACGTCCACCAATCCGCACTTGGCCAGCGTGGTGGACTATAGCCTAAGCCCCTCTTACTTGTGAGAGGAGACCTGTGCCCAGTAGTGGGACATAAAAAAAGGTTGAAAAAAATTACAATTTATTTGCGTATCATGTCAATTGTGTGGTATCTAAAACTAACATTTTGTAGTTAGTCACAGCGATAGTGCATGCGCCTGTGAGCGCCTGAGGGTGCAGGAGAGTGCATCTGCTCTGCCGAAGATGAGCCCGTTCTGGGGCGCCGCGCAAGGACACCGGTGCGTTCCACTAGAGATCCCGGAGTCCTCCCCAAGCGCAGAGGCAGGCCACTAAGGGGGTAGTAGTTGCGGTACAAATCGTACCTAACCCGGTATCCTCTACCAAGGTGATGGATAGCTTTTTAAGGTCCGATACAATACGATACCCGATACAAAAAAAAGGTAATCTTTCACAAGAAGCTTACGTTTATTAAAAGTCAGTCTGGTGTATAGAAAGTTTATATAAATATCATCTTATTGTAATTTTATAATATCAGATGTACCACAAATGACATGCTCAACGTACTTTAGTGGAGTGAAGAGAGTATCTACGCATTCGAGGCACGTAACGGCTGCAGCTTCTGTGTATAGCATTTTATATTCCCGCCACTTGTTTACAATGCAGAATGTGATCCTCTTGCATCTAAATATCATTCTTCTTTGAGCAAGAACTAAAAGTTAAAGAGTAGGAGTATAGTACTTATATTTCATTACAAGTGCGGAAAGGCTGTCATTGCAAGGAGTTCCGGCAAATGTTTACCCGAGCCGAGGCGCAGCCGAAGTCGGAACTCCTTCCAATGACGGTTCCGCACGTGTACTGAACAACTGTTTTTAATACAGTTGCGAAAAAATGAAGCAGTTTAATAAAATAATAAAAACTCGCAAAGAACATTTTTGAAAAATGGCACCAACCGTAAAAGAATACCTAATATGCAGAGATTTTTTTTGTTTTATTCACCCATTCTGGGTAGGCAAAGAGAACCATGCCTATACAGCCAAGTCTTCAGTAGTTTTTTTTTATTGATATGAAATAAAAATGTTCATGAGATGAAATGAAATGAAACCTAACCTAACGCATTGAATCAAATCATTAAATCTGATATTGAAACAAATTAGTAGCTTATTTTTAGAAATATTTGCATGAATAATAAAAACTTCTAAAACTTCGTGGTTGGATTTTTTTTAATAGACATTATTTTGACAGTTGGGAAAGAGAACGCACGAGTTCGGAAAAGGTAAAGAAAAAGCACGAGTGTGTAATACCCCACTTCCCGAACGCTATACGTCCCTGCAATACGCCACTTTTTGAGCAACTGTATTAAAAATATTTTCAGTTGTTCGAGTATCATGTACCATCTTAATGGCGAGGTTTTATACTTTAGAAGATGTCAGTGACTAATCATTTCAGGTGTTCGGAAAAGTATTTCAAACAAATATTTAAACAATTCATGGTCACCGTTGTGTTGGTGGTTTCTAAGTCTAACAGAGTATCTTAGTTACTGTGATTGCTAATCTTACGTGCATAGTTCTAGCTACGAAAAAGCCCATAGTTATTCAGACTTATTACAAAACCAGAAAAAATACTTAAATAACGACGACTCGTGTGGCAACTAAGTAATGGTTACTATGCCGGACTGCGATCGCAGAGTCAAGGATTCGATTCCCGGCGAAGCAGAAATGTAAATGATGAGCATAAAATGTCTGTTCTCGGTCTGGGTGTTTGAGTTTCTGTCTTTGTGTGTTTCCATGGCACTCACGACACAGACTTTATGTCTACGAGTAGTACAACCTTACTGTTGGGCTATGAGTGGGAAACGTATTATTATACTATTTTGTTTGATAGACTTCTGCAAATAGTTTTTATATAAGAAGTACAAGAAAGTGTAGAGTTATCTCTGAATCCTAGGTAGGTACGTACCTAGCTCCCTCTCCCTCCCTCCCGAAGCTACAGGGACTGGTACGTACTAGTCCCTGTAGCTTCGGGATTAAGAATAGAGTTACGGTATACCCTGCCTGATTGTAAGAAGCGACTAAAAGGGCGCTTTCGGGGTTGCGGGCGGTGATCCGTCCAGACCCGAGAAGGACAGCGGTGTGTGTGTGGTCGCATACCGCCGTAAGCACCGGAAGGTGCAGGAGAGCTCATCTGCTCTCCCAAATATGAGCCCGTTCCAGAGCGCCGCGCGTGCAGGACACCGGTGCGTTCCACTGGAGATCCCGGAGTCCTCCCCAAGCGCAGAGGAACTGCTACAACTATATTTATTTCTGCAGCTAAGTATTTCTGTTATGCTTCGGTGGAAAGCTGCGGTTGCCTGCCATAATTCTGGCCGGTAAACGTACCTTTCTAGGCGAGACGTCCATTTGCCGTTGATTATTTTAGATGGCAGCACTATAATGGTTTGCTCGGGGCAGTACCACCGCTGCACCCACTTCTGCCGTGAACTAACTCTATTGTGTTTCGGTGGAAAGGTGCAGTACATACATAATAGTACATACTTACATGAGGTGACCACCAGCCTCCGGAGTAGCAGCACAACTGCATACGACCTCAGACAAGACTTACCTATGCTTGCTTGTTGTATGTAGATGTCCATGGGCTGCAGTGACCACTTAACACCACGTCCATTAAAAATAAGATTATGGCAGCGGAACTTTAAAAAAAAAGTTTCACACTCATAATCCCACAATAGGGTAGATATAACCTGTGTCGTGGGTACCGTGGACAAATACAAAGACACAACACTAACCGAGAACAGAAATTTAAACTCATCATTCAAATTTCTGTTTCGACGCTAGTCCATTCAATTAAAAAACCGTTTCCTTATCAAATAAAAGTTAAAATAGTTGCTCTCTTCAATTCACGTCAACAAGTCATTGAAATAAAATCTGCTCATCTAACTTAATGTTTTAAAAGCTTGAGTTTTTTCATAGCGAAATGCCAACCTGATCCGGCTAAGCCCCTCGACCGAGTTTTTTAGCTTAATTGATATTTTGCCAAAATTTTTAACCAATGAATTTTAAACTATGACAGAGAGGTCTACCTTGCGGTAACCTAATATTGATTGATGAATTTGACGACCCGCGTGGCGTAATGGTTACCATGCCGGACTGCCGATCGGAGGGTCCCGGGTTCGATTCCCGGCGAAACAGAAATTTGAATGATGAGTTTATATTTCTGTTCTCGGTCTGGGTGTTTGTGTTTCTGTCTCTGTGTGTGTCCATGGCACCCACGACACAGGGTATATCTACCCTACTGTGGGGCTATGAGTGTGAAACGTTATTTATTTATAATATTACAGGGTGTCTCACGGCAGTCAGAGTTAGGAATTTAAAATCGAAAAATGAACGCAGGGAGACCCCACCATTTAAATTATAATATCCGCATTCTTAATAACATACATTAAAATTACTTTTGGGAATCAATAAGATTATTTAATTATTTAATTTTAAGATAATAACCTAACCCTGCCGTGACACACCCTGTATAAAACAGTAAATTCACTAATGCTGGAAATATTTTTTAAAGTTATGCGTTAAATCCAAGCATTGCCAGGCTTGGTCTGGAGTTGGATGACCAACCAGATGTGGCAAATTACATGCTAAAGAAAAAAAAAGAAAAATATTCGCTTTGTAAATGCCATTTTCCCGGTCATCGCCTTTAGGTACCCGTTTAGGCTAGTTGTTGAGCTGAGAGAATAAAGGCGGCAGAAAAAGACTCCCAGCAGCACTCTTTTAAAAAAGTACATTTTTAAGTTTGAGATACCAGAATGGCTATGGGTCGATAACGGGAACACGTAACAATTCTGATCGTGACATTATCAACCCACTTCCAACCACCTGCTTATAGATGCGAATAATTACTAAAAGTAATCTATACTTACTGATACGAGTATATAAAGCTGAAGAGTTCGTTTTTTTGAATGCGCTAATCTCTGGAACTACTGGTTCGAATTGTTTTTTTTTATATTGGATAGTCCATTTATCGAGGAAGAATTTAGGCTATATAAAATGATTTTATGATTAATACCAAAGTCCACGCGGACGAATCGCGGGCGGCCGCTAGTACATAATAATTCTGTTCTTCGGAAAATACGTTTTGCCGTAGGAGAAGTACCAGCACAGACTTATTAGAGGTGGTGTGTAGATGTCTATGGGCTGCAGCGACCACTTCACGTGGCTTGCATACAAAAGAATTGCTGCACGGCAAGCACACAAGTGGGTACAGTGGTGGTACAAAAAACTCTTTTTTATTTCATTCGTTTATTTGTGTAAAGTACATGTTAAATGATATAACAATATAAACCTATGTACTTGTCAATCAGTGACATCCAAATATAACAGCACAATTATATATAATCATCTGAATTTGAGTATGTATTAAAATGTTAATAAAAATAATAGCAATATCAATGTTTCAAATCACACAATGTCAAAAGTAAAAATAAAATCATGATAAATTTTTTTTTTTTTTCAATTATGGCATCGCAAACTCTGTGCATACTGCCAGCATCAAGTATAACTTTTGCATCAATCTTTTGCCAGTTTCAATGAAACTGGACGAAGTAATAACAAAGCCAGTAAGTAAGTCGTCAGTAATTAGTCAGTCTAGTCAGTCCAACAATCAAGTAAAGCGATGGCTACTTTACTAGAACGTGTCCGATGGAATTTTGGAGGCAAGCAGAAAAAACATATTTTAGCACTGTTATTCTATTTCACAAACACTCGTGCACTGTAATTAACCTATATCAAACAAAATGCCATCAAGTTTATCCAATATAACTCAAAAATACACAAAGAAAATGAAAATAAAACAAGAGCACAATATGTCTTTTTCGGCTTCCCGCCAAAACTCCATGATAAATATTTGATGTCAAAAATAATCAAATTCTTAATGTAAAAAATAACAAACTGTATTTTTAAATTTGGATTTTAAATTGCTTATTAAATTCTGTTTTCAAATTGAATGTTCGATCAAGTTAAATTTCTTTATTAGTTTATAGAAGTTACGTTTAATCAAAAGCAATCGTTGTTTATTAGAAATAATTTTCTTGTTTGATTTACAAAGTGAATTGTTACGATTTTCGAAGTTATTTTGGAAGTAGCCGTAATTAAGTTAAAATGTTTTTGTATTCCGCCGGTTTGAAGCAAAGTTAATATAATTTATGATGATTAAAGCTTTTTGATGATTAAATGTGAACGGGAAATTTTGTTTCCAAAAATACCAGTAAAATGAAAACTATAAGGGATTTTATTCTTAATGTTTTCTTTGAAATAATTAGGTTTTGATAATAATATATTTAAATCCCTGTTCTCTCTTATATATAACTTTACTGAGACCACCGAAACAGAACCCACACTTCTTTCACAATGGTACTAGTATTTTTTTAATTTTTAGTATTTTTTTGTTTATTTAGTTTTTTTATTATCGATAGAAAACAATCCTTTAATCTTGTCGGAGGCCATATGTGCTATTTGAAAACATCCTAACTGACCTAATGGGGAGTGACCCGTGCCCAGCAGTGGGAGGCAAAAAAAGGTTGAGGCCATAGCCATATGACATAGATATTTCAGTAAAAATTGTAACGGAAGTTAGGCTACGTGACTCATGAATAAATAAATTTGACAAATTGTATTGTATATTTTCTTGTGAAATTACCTTGAGGAAATAAGCATTTATGTACATATATTTAACACTTAGGTAGCGTTGTATACCGAAATAGTGTCGTATTTACTTCGTATTTCTTTTCGGAAGTGATTATTTACACGGTTCAGAAAACATGTTACAGACAAACCCATGAAACCGGCACCGTGTAAATGATTCGGGACAATCCTCGATATGATGTTCACTTTCATAGCCTTTTTTTCTTAGAATCTTTTATTTATAAATAATAGAGGCTCTATGTTTGCTTGCGTCTTATTAAACAGGAAAGAAAATATACAAGTAATTCCTAGTAGTATAAGTAAGAGAGGTAGGTACGAGTACATTTATTCTGTTATGACGTTTATTAGAAGTTACTATTCTAGGAAAAAAATACTATCTTTATTGCGTCTCTCATTAAATATCTTTACTATCGATCGTTTCTTTTGTAGTGATTAATACCTTTTAATTTATTAATTGAATATGAAATAATACAATTAATAAAACGTGTTTTGATTTTTCTGTTACAACTACTGTAAGTACATACCTAAGTTTTCAATGTAATTTAATGTACTAAAGTTATTTTGAAAATTTCTATGAATTAAACAGGTTCAAATTATTATTGTTTAGTAACATATTTTTTTTTAACAATTTTACTCCACAGACTTTTTTCCGTGCCATTATTTGCTTTTTTTTCATTTGCGCGTTCTATAACTTTATTATTAGAAAACATAAGCTCCAGTGTATGTATATCATTTAGTGACATCTTATATGTAATGACTTTAATTGGACGACCTATATTTGGATTCCCAGGGAGAAAAAAAGATGAGTCTAACCTTCTGTTGGTCTGGTTGTTCGTGCTCCTGACTGTGCGTGTTATTACTCGGTCACATTAACTTGACGCTTGGCGTTGATGACGTCATTTTGACGCTGACCAATGGTGCTGACCATACTGACACTTACCGGGAGAGATAAGGGAATGCGGGGGGAAGTGGGCGGTGCCTCGCATTCCAGAGATGCGTCAAGTTAATGTGCCCTTGCATGTAATCCTAGTGTATGTGTTAATTTTCAGACCGGCGCGGCAGTAGGTACTGCCGCAGTGTGCCTTTGGCACACTCAGGTGCGTGTGCCAACCTCATTTTTTAATTAACAAATTTATAAAGTACTAGCTAACCCGGTAGACGTTGTACTGCCTTAAAGTATCAGAAATAAAATAATATTGCAACTATAAATTGAGATGTAAGCTATGCTATCTTTCAAGTTGGATCAAACTGCACACGGTGTGCAAATTTTAATAAAATCGGTTAAGTAGTTTAGGAGTCCATCGCGGATAAACATGTGAGACGTAATTTATATATGTATATGTATTAAGATTAACAAGTAAA
Source organism: Pyrgus malvae (assembly GCA_911387765.1). Classification (NCBI taxonomy): domain Eukaryota; kingdom Metazoa; phylum Arthropoda; class Insecta; order Lepidoptera; family Hesperiidae; genus Pyrgus; species Pyrgus malvae. The sequence continues at coordinate 24,576,729 of OU426950.1, read as the reverse complement.
ATGTAATAAATAACTAACGGAACCGATCGCTAAACTTAATCTAAAGTAAAGCGAAGTGTAGGCTATGAACTGAAAAGAACCCCTTAAAGTTTGTGAAAACTTCTTCAAAGAATGCCTTGCGATGAACCTAGCAAAACTAGCAGTCAAGTGAAAAATAACTTTTGCAAAAATCGTATATTTCTCCGTTGAAGAGAATATTGTTTGAAATTTGCATTTAAAGATATGTTTCCAAATCTAGCAAAGGATAATACGATATGTAACATAATCAACACAGAAACGAATTACTGAGGATATATTTTGTTAACCTCTTTTATGTCCCACTGCCCACCAGGACTTCGTGCCTTCGAATAATGATGAATTGAAAACATTATAATTCTAAATAGCAGACTCTATCACAATGTTTTCCTCCACCATGGAATAACGATAAATACGCACTCAATACGCACTCATACGCAACAAATTTCTTAGGTGCGCGTTGGGGGCTTAAACTCGGTATCTCCGTATCGGAGACCGTGGTTATTACCGCTCGGCCATCGCTGCTCTCCTTAAGATGACGTAGAGAGCGGTAATTTCTCAGGTGGCTGTGAAATGCAGCGGCTCATTCTCACAAAGTGCCTCATTCCATGCAGCTAAATCAGAATGTCCTAAGTTGATCATTTTTCATTCAACCAAACCTTTTATGTTATCTTAGTTTATTCGAGTTTTATTTTCTCTAAATATGAGAAAAAAAATGTAGTGAAACTCGGAAAATAAGGAAACAGGTATTTTATGTTCAGTTATTAGAAATTGAATCGCTGTCAATTCTGTTACGGGAGGTTTTTTTTGAATGGAGTAGCAGACGAGCATGCAGGCCACGTGGTGTTAAGTGGTCGCTGCAGCTCATGGACATCAACATACAACCTCAAGCAAGCATAGGTAAAAGTCTTGTCTGAGGTCGTATGCAGTTGCGCTGCCACTCCGGAGGCTGGTGGTCGCCTCATGTAAGTGTGGCCAGCAACTGCACCTTTCCACCGAAAAACAACAGAATTGCTCATGGCAGAAGTGGGTGCAGCGGTGGTACTTCCCTGGGCGAACCATAATAGTTCTACCACCTAACAAAAAAGTAGGATAAAAATAACTTATTGAATACTTATTCAACTAAGATGAAAAGGCTTGTCATGCACACTCGTTTCTACTACTCATGTGTAAATTATGGGAGAGCCTTTTCCCGGGACATCTCCATTGGACTGTAATATAGGGTTATTCGAAAAGGCGTGAAAAAGCTTCAAAGTTGTCCATGCATTTATAAGTTTGTCAGTCCTTTGGTGTTGCCCTGTCTACAGGTAACGGACATCTTTTACTTCGACGAACATCCTTTAGAGCATAAAATAATACAGTTTGTGTTTTTCTTTTTATTCAACCTTACCTATAAATAAAAGAGGTATATTTCTGGTATGAGGTTTATGTAAGTAGTAATTCGAAGGCGGCGAAACGGACGTTTTAAGGTTACCTCAATTTGGTTTCACGGGTAAGTCTTTAATGGAAATGAAATATTTACCATTTTTTACCACTGATTAGAAAACACTAAATACTGTGAAATGCAGACAGTTTTCAGTAAAAGTGTGGTAGGTACTAATGTCGGGCAGTCCCTGTAGCTTCGGGATTAAGAATAGAGCTACGGATTCATGAAATATTTACCATTTTTTTACCACTGATTAGAAAACACTAAATACTGTTAAATGCAGTTTTCAGTAAAAGTGTGGTAGGTACTAATGTCTGGCAGTCCCTGTAGCTTCGGAATTAAGAATAGAGCTACGGATTCCCCTGCCTGATCGCAAGTGGCGACTAAAAGGGGGCTTCCGGGGTTGCGGACGGTGAGAGTGGGAGCTTGAACCATCCAGCCAGCAGCCCCGGGAGGGATGGCGGTGTGTGCATGGCCGTGCCGCCGTGAACACTTGAAGGTGCAGGAGAGCACGTCTGCTCTCCCGAAGATGGGCCCGTTCTGGGGCGCCGCGCGTTAAGGACACCGGTGCGTTCTACTGGAGATCCCGCAGTCCTCTCCAAGCGCAGAGGCAGGCCACCGAGGGAGTTTTAGTGCGGTACAAATCCCACATAACCTGGGATCCTTTCCCAAGGTGCTGGGTACCGTTTGAAGGTTTCCTCCCGATAAAAAAAGTACTAATGTCGGGCAGCTGAAATTTGCTATCTATATTATAATATTCTAACTGACGACGTTATTTTGTTTGCTTGTACTTTATTTCAGATATTTTACGTTTATTTTTTTCCTATATTCATGTTCAATGTAGCAAAGCAAAGTCCATAAATTGGGTCAAATTACTGCAGATTTCAAAGTAATAATTAGCTAGTGGATGTGTAGGAACAAATCACTCGCACAAAGGGGTCTAATGTACATATCCGGTGTACTCGACAATTATTGCATATTATTATGTCGATACAGTAACAAATAGTTTGGTATTAATATCAAACTATTTCTGTTAGATGTAATCTTGTTAATATTTTAGTATTTATTAATAGAAACCAGAAACAAAATTATTTACATTGTAGATATAAAAAATAGCTATATACAATTTAATTACCTACTTAAATTAAATTATAAATATAACACATAAAAAACTAAGTAATATAAAATACTTCATCCAGATTACTTCCATGTGGAAGAGTACCCATAACACTGGCAACGTTACCTCGTTGGCCAAGCTTATTCTCTGGCCGAATCAAAGTTACTGACTCACCCTTCAGTAGAGACGGCATAGCGCCTCGCTTCGATACATATTTTTTGTGCCAAATCTAGTGCGGGGGAAGAACGCACACATTTTAATTTAGTCACACATTCACAAATATTCTTTCATCGCTACAGACGCATACATTTCTAAATATGTCAATTTCAATTAACAACGTCATTTTCTATGCACTATCAACACTGACACCGACACACACAGACAATAGTTATATTGAGAAGGCACATTGTGCATGGACGTTAGGACGAGGGGTTCGCCGTAAAGGCCACTCCTCTCTGACGGGTGTCATACCTGTCATACCTTGATGCTCTAAGGTACCAGCTCTCTGGTCACCCGGAACCTGGAATAACCGTTTGGATTGTTTTGACAATTATTTTGGAAATTTTGCAAGTTTGGAAAGTTTTGACATGAAAAAAGTAATAATAATTATAATTAGGCATTAATGCCTATTAACAAGATGAAGCGCGCATGGCCCGTCGGTTAGCGTAGAACGCAAACGATCTATGCAACTAAGCCAAACGGGCGCGGTCGGGTGTGAGATGGGTGACCGCTAGTGATAAAAAAATTCATGCGCATTTCCGTGCTTCGGAGGGCACGTTAAGCCGTCGGTCCCGGTTGTTGTCGATAGGTAACAGTCGTTAAATCTTGTCGGAGGCTAAGGGCGGTTTGAAAAACATCCGAGAGTGGGTTGGCCACTAACCCGCATCTCCACCAACCCGCATTGGAGCAGCGTGGTGGAGTAAGCTCCAGGCCTCCCCAATAATGAGGAAAGACCCATGCCCAGCAGTGGGACGCAAAAAGAGTTGTAGCCAACAAGATTGCATGTATGCATGCGTGGTATTATTAGAGTTTGTTCTACATCAATTTAATTCGGTTTTAGTATTGTCGTTCTTCATAAAGTTAAGCAAGTAGGTTGTACGGCATAGGCACTTCCTTTAAAAAAACGATGATTTTAATGTTTCAATAAGAGTAGCAGCGCAAATGAAATTGGCACAGATTACTGCAGATTTCAGAGTGGCTAATTCGCAGGTTGGCGTGAAATGGAGTCACCCGCACAAAGCTACCCTCATGCGCGCGTCCGGCGCACTCCGCAATTATACGAGTATTTGCATACGGACACTTCTTGCTTGGATTCCAACTGATACGAGGACTAGAATATTTGGTAAATCCTGCTGTTTTTATGTCTCTTTATTGGAAAGAAACCGTGAACGCTTTAAATTGTATAATTGTAATTTATTGTACATGTACATACACAATTATTTAAATTTCATTTTGGCTTGCTTCGTTTAGTTTAGTTATAAAAATACCATGGGAGGTAGGTTAAGTAAAGTATTTTTTTATGTTTCAGGAGAATGGTGTTGTTTTCAGGCATACTTTATTAAGGCTATTAGTATACCCTTACGTCATTTTATACAAAGAAAAATAGTTTTAAGATGGTACTCATTAAATTGGCATTGACTGAAATTGGCTCAGATTACTGTAGATTTGAGAGTGGTGCAATGTATTTGCATCCGGACAATTCTTGCTCAGTTACAAAACGATATGAGAACTGGTCTACTGGTAAATTCTGCAGTTTTTATCGCACAATTCGAAAGAAAACGTGTATGCATTGAATCGCATTTATTATTATTTTTGGTTGATTTAATAAGTAGGTAGCAAAAAATATGATGTAGGTTTTGTAAAAAATCAATGAGGCGACTATCAGCCCTCTCTGCTTATATTATATATTATAATATAAGCAGAGCAGCCCGAATTGCCTTGACTGAATTGGCGCAGCTTACTGCAGATTTGAGAGTGGCTAATTCGCAGTTTGGCGTGAAATAGAGCAAGTCATCCGCATAAAGTGGCTCACATGCGCCCGTCCGGTGCACTCCGCACATTTATATTTGCATACAACCACTTCTTGCTCACATGGAAAACGATACGGGAATTAGTAAATCGTGTAGTTTTCACGCTTTGCAATCGGCAAAAATGTGTTGAAGTTTCGATTGAGTTATTATTATTTGTTTTGCAAACGAAATACTTCAATAATTTGCAGAGATAAGGGTGACTGTAATTAGCCATACATCCAACAGATAAATAGCCATATAGTTTATAAATAAGTCGTGACTGATGTCTAAATTCTTGTTTCTTCAAGAAATTACGTGCCTAGAATTTACAAGTCCTTTTTCATTAAGAGATTATAAAATTGTATTTATTTATTGTCACTTTAGAAATAATTTTCGGCTTTTAGTAAAAGACATATAGAAGCGAATTACATTGAGGTAGTAACCATTTATTTTGTTCAAAATCACAAATCATCAAAATAGTATCTCATACGATCATCAGTCACGTGTGCCCATTATAGACCCACAGCCATACTGTTATCTTCATTATATACATGCACTTTTTTCTAAAACGAGTGCTGCTGGGAGTTCTTTCCGCCGCTTTTTTTCTCTCAGCTCAAAATCTAGCCCAAACGGGCACCTAAAGGCGATGACCGGGGAAAAATGACATTCATTAAGCGAATATTTTGTATTCCTAATATGAAATAAATATTTTTGATTTGATTATGTTTTCTACGAAAAAAAAATGATTGCTTCTCTTTTAAGCGAAAGTTTCATAATTATATCCAATGAATTTATTAATTTATTATACAACTGTGGACAGTGTAATAAATAAAATACGATCCGGTTTAATAATTGATGTTCGAAACTTTTATTTATGAACTGATTAATTTGAAACTTACGATACGGCACCCGCTTGGAAATTTAACGGTTGGTAAGTACCTTTGTCAGGAATACATTACAATTTACGGTGTTCGTAATACGTTGAATAATTATAGTGGTATTAAAGCACAATTTTTATTAACAGTGCTGGCGCATACAGCTTAAATTTTTAACCGGGATTTGTCGAAGATTAAAAAAGCCATCCGTCCTTCTTTCATGGAATGAAAAGCCTTAACTACGTTTTAACCATAATTAATCACTATCAAAACCTATTGTATGACCAATACGTTTCCTAGAATGTTTTTTTATTTGAAGTTAATTCTTTTTACCTAGTCTCTATGAAATATATTGCCTATTAACCTGCTAATGTTGCATTAACGAATAAAATATTATTCAGATTTTAAGTAGATTTAAGTCTATTTTGTGTAAACATGTCCGGCTTCGCTCGGTTGATTTGAGTTTTTATTTATTTATTTATTTTATGTGAAAAACCTTAAACTAAGTTTAACAAAGGGTTAAACCTAATGCCTCTTGGCATTGTCTACCGGTCGACCCTGGGTGATGTTTAGAATGCGAGGTAGGCTTCTAAAAATAAACAGGCTAAAAGAACAAAGAATTAGGTAAAATGACAATATGTAATGACAATGTACATAATGAAATATGTACTCTACACTAATAAATATAAATACTTACATACAAACAAATATACATAAATACATACATATATTCATACATACATACATATATTGGAAGGATATAATAATAAATATCTTTGGACAGTTCACACAACACCATCTGATTCCAAACTAAGCAGAGCTTGTACTATGGTAATCAGAAAGCTCATACACATACTTATATAATTCTAAATACATACTTAAATAGATAAATTAACACCCAGACACAGAACAAATAGTCATGTTCATCACACAAATATTTGTCCTGGGTGGGAATCGAACCCACGACCTCACGCTTCGCAGTCGGCTCATCACCCACTACGCCACGGGGGCTGTCACAATGACTACATATTTAATATAAATAGGACTTTTGTTGGTAAAAAATACTAGACTGAGGTAGGGATGCTCAAGAAATGCTCTCGGACCAATTTCTTGAATGCCAGTTTGCTGGGTGCCTTTCTTATATTTTCGGGTAGGGTGTTCCAGTGCTGTATGGCCTGAACTGTGAAAGAGTGATGGAAAAATCCACTGTTATGTAGAGGAAGAATGATACTAAGATTTTTGGAAGAACGTAAGCCTCTGTTTTGGGCGGAGCAGAGGTACTGAAAGTTTTCCTTGAGGTACACAGGAGAAGATGGGTCATGCAAGACAGAGTACAAACCCATTAGTTCTAGAGTTACGCCTTTGTCGAATGGTAAGCCATTTGAGCTGGCTTCGAAATTTGGAGATATGATCGTATTTTCGTAAATTGAAAATAAACCGAATGCAGTTGTTGAGAAGGCGCTCTAGCTTATTTAGAAAATTTTTGCTGAGATCAGGGTAGGACACATCTGCGTAATCAATTATGGGCAAAACAAGTGTATGTACCAGTGCAAGTTTTGTGTGCTGCGGTAGGAAGTTTTTAAACCGACATAAAGCTTGAAGAGTTGCATTAACCTTTCGGCTAACTTCCGTAATCTGCGGTTGCCAATTCATACAGCTGTCAATCAATAAACCTAGGTTTTTAACTGTTTTGGTGAGCTGTACTACATTACCATCGTAAACAATGGCGGGCAGATCCGACCATTCAACTTTTGCCAATAACCTGGTACTACCTACAAGAATCCCCTGGCATTTCAGGGGGTTGACAACAATACCATTATGTGAACACCACATCTTTACAGCTTCCAGATTTCTGTTTATCGCTCTAACTAAAGGCATCATTTAAATCCTCAAGGTTCGAGTGCACGAATAATTGGAGATCATCGGCATAGAGATGGTACGAGCAGTCTATAACGGAAGTGATTGAGTTGATAAATAACGAAAATAACAAAGGAGAGAGTATGCCGCCTTGTGGAACGCCAGCATTTACGTCCATCCACTCAGAACAATCTTGTTCAAGGCGAACAGGCTGCTGACGACCACGAAGATGCGAGGAAAACCATTTGAGAGCAGTTGGTGCGAAATTATGATAGGAAAGTGTGGAAAGGAGAATTTCGTGGTCAACTGTGTTAAAAGCATTTGAAAAGTCAATCAGCACCACTGCAGTTTTCCACCACTACAGAGTTTCTATGTATAGGTATACTAACGAGAACATTAAAATTGATTTAGTAGTTTAGGTGTGCAAACGCAACAGACATAGGTACACTCAGACAGAGATTACTTAATACTTTAATATTTAGTTCTTATAATTAGACGAGTTTATGTAAAAGGAATTTACACCGTAAAGGAATTTACAACATAAATCTTGTCATGAAACACAAAACATATATTTTGTATAATGGATCAGCACACAGCCAAAATTTAAAGCAAATATAAAATAGAACATAACATTCGTTTAAGCGTGCACACATCCAATGAAATTATTATTTCTTCCGATGGGTATAACACTTGAAACATGAAAATGGCATATTTAACGGTTAGCAGAATTTAATATGACATAAAATGTTATTTATACGCCATTTGCGCTTGTCGGGAGTTTCTCGCTGGAGGTTTCATCGGCTCTTTCAGGCTTTGAGCGACGTAAGTACGTATTGCTCATTCCCGGAAGGCCGGTGAAACATATGTGCACGAAACGATGCTAAGTCCTCGTATAATTTGTGTTTCTTCGAAGATAGATTTGATATGGAATATTTTGGAATTTTAAATTTAAATAAATTAGAATCTAAATGAGAAGCTTTTGAGGACAAATGGTGTTAACTGACTTAGTTGTTTTTTTTAATTTAGTATCTTAATAGATAGTAAAGCTTACAATGCTTTCTACTAGGTACCCACTGTTTTTAAGGATAAATCCCAATAAAATACCGAGTAAGTAAAAAATCTGTTCTGAAACTGAATACTTAAATACGACCAATTACGAGTAGATTCCTAATGCCAACCCCATGTCAAAAACAAAAGACAAAACTATGAGAAACGAGAAACAATGTTGTTCCATGCCTTTTTTATTTCTGATCATTAAAGGGAGTGTAACATATCGTTGTACAAAATATGAGATGTCCTTTGCGGCTGTCCTTCAAAAGCATGTGTGGAGGAAAAGGGGAGATCTCCCGCTAGGCGATGTCACTGCCTGGAGACCGTGGTCCAAATGCTAACTTCGGACCGTTTGTTTATACTAAGAATCTAAGAAACTTCGATAGCGTGATTCAGGATACGTCTTCTGATCGGCCAGTGTGACGTAGATATTCTATTGCTTACAATGTTCGCTGCTTGAGTCATCTTGCATGGTCAGCAATTCATGTGAGGCGCACGCTCATATTACTGTAGGTATCGCGCCACTACATCTCTCGCCCTCCAACTATGGGTTGATGCCGTAACTCTCGTATGCCAGTGTCGTCATCGACTGTGTCTGCCGGAATGATGCGATGCGTTCGCAAGCATGGTAAGGAAACCCAGAAAAGACTGCTCCGGGCTGCGGATCGCTGAACTTGAGCATTGCAGTATGAGGGAACTCGTGGAACCTGGTCATTGTGCTCGTTGCTGCTCGCTTGATATCATGACTCCTTGTACTTGCTAAAGGACGTCGAATACTTCGAGAATGAAGGCGTGCTGGTACCGGTGAGTTGTGGTCAGCAGTCATGGTCGACGGTGGTGACCACAGAACATATTAAAAGAGTTAGAATGGAAATGTGGGCGGGGCAGACGCGCCAAAGAATTTTGAGCAAACGCTCAAAATTCCAAAATCTCTACAGAAACACACGATCGTGCTACGATGCGTGCTTGTGTGCGTGCTTGGGTGTGATTCGTTCATTTGAAATCGCGTGATTGTGCGGCGCTAACATTGGCTAGATTTGAAATTGCAAATATGTGCGTCAGCTTCGTATTTATTTAAGTATTTTAAGTAATGGAGGTGAAAGGCGGGGCTTGATCGGCGACACCAGTCTTCATACGAACGGTGCATTATTGCCGTTCTACCTCTCTTAATAATGTTCTGTGGTGGTGACCTCACCAGGTCGCCTTTTATCTCCACCGAGATAAAAGGCGATCTCACGCTAGGCGATGTCACTGCCTGGGGACCGCGATATTCATACTAATCTATGCCGCGGTCCCAATGCTAACTTCGGACCGTTTGTATATATACTGAGAATCTAAGAAACTTCGATAGCGTGATCCAGGATACGTCTTCTGATTGGCTAAGTTCAGTGACGTAGATATTCTATTGTTTACAATGTTCGCTGCTTGCGTCGTCTTGCATGATCAGCATTTCATGTGAGGCACACGCTTACATATTATATTATTGTACGGTAGGTATCGCGCCGCTACTGCATGCATACCACAGCGATTCCCAAAAAAGAAAAAGTAAGGTATGGGCATCTTATGCAGAGACGATTAAAATCACGAAAGTTAAGATTTTATAACGGTGTTTAAACATACCTATAACATTATACTTCTACCCGTACACATATAAAAACGAAATATACAAAAACGAAATGTAATAATGACGTTATATCCGATCAAATAAATATTGTTAGAAAGAGTTACGACACTGGCAATTCGCAGTAAAATATTCAAATGGCTTAGCTGAACTCAAAATCTTGTCAAAAGCATAACGGTTCAATAAATATTAGCGCCTTGCGAGTGCAGTCCATAATAAATCTCAAGCCGACGAAGCGTAAACAAATTGTTGCAAACTTGTTCCGAAGGAAGGTGACTTCGACGGAATAAAATAAACTTCTTTAAGTTCCCGGCTTCATAGTACGCCCGAATGACGTTAGGAGCAGTCGACTAAATAATAACTTTAAATTTTCTTTTACTACTAAAGATACAGGCCACAGTTTTTGCATGTTCTGTTTTTACTGGGTGGTGGAGCTTCCATCATTCGAACGTTCCACCGCTAAGTAGTCAGGAAGTACGTCATCCAATTCTGACGTTGTGATTTTTCAAATTTGTTTTTGACACTTAATATTTTCTTTTATCTAGTGTGCTGAGTTGGAGTTTTGGCGGGAAGTCTGAGGGGATAAGTTGTGCTTTTATTTTATTTTCATTTTCTTGGTGTATTTTTGAGTTATATCGAATAAAGTTGTTGTTAAATAAAATAACTGTGGGAAAACATGTTTTTACGGGTTGCCTCCAAAACTCTATCGGACACGTTCTGATAAAGTAGCCATCACTTTACTTGAATATCTGACTGACTTGACCGATTGATACCTGAGGAATTACTGACTTTTTCTATGACTACCAAGTGATGCAAAAATTATACTTGACGCTGGCAATATGCACAGAGTTTGCGATGCCATTATTAAAAATGAAATGAAAAAAGTGAGCTGAAAATCCTAAAAAAAAATTCAAAGGCACGTAATGTCTGCCAACTTTTGATCAGCTGTGGACTTATGGTCTAAGGTAAAATTTTATAGCAGACCTTTACCACCAATCATTAAAAAGGGTTTAAAACGTGAGACATGCCATATACCTTTAAAAAGTTGAAAACAGTATTAGTAATATCATTAATGCGGTGTTGCCTAGCTATTGATTATTTATTGGCATTTTTTTTTACATTTACACGAGCTTTAGGTCAGGTATATAAAAAAGTGCACGTTTTTTAATGGAATATAGGTGGCTACATAATAGATTAGTTTAGTATTATGCAAATATTCTGAATTGCTTACAAATTGATATTGAAGTAAGTAAAGGAATCTTTAAAATAAAATTAACAAATAAATTAAAACTAAAGTAAGAAAAGTATTTATTTATCGCTGCTCCACGGTGATGGAAAATATCGTGATATTTAATTGATTACGACGTTCTCCATCGCCGTGCATGCCTGAGAGAAATTCATAATTTCTCGAAAGCATGACGATCACCAATCCGCACTTGGCTAGTAGCGTAGTGGACTATGGCCTAAATCCCTCTCACTTGTGAGGAGACCTGTGCCCAGCAGTGGGACATAAAAATAGGTTGAAAAAAAAGAAAAGTATTTGTTATTCAGACATGACCGCACCTCTGCAGATAACTACTGCTTGCAATAGAAAATTCTTTTTATTTTATTTTACTTTTTCCAACCGTTTTTTCGGGTACAAACAATCTTTATAGGTTGAAGTACCCTGGGCTGATATAGCCCGAGCCCTTTATTCAAATAAATACTTCTTCCAACCGTCTTCGTTAACTTAAATGCAACATAGTATTATTACTTTACTAATTACTTTACTAATATTAATATTATAAATACGAAAGCGTGTAAGCATGGATGTTTGTTACTCTTTCACGTAAAAAGTACTGAATGGATTTTAATGAAACTTTATAATAATATAGCTTATACATCAGAATAACACATATGCTAAAATTTATAAAGATATTCTATGAATTGTCAAAAATATGATGATAAGTGTCAAGTACTCTACCATCTACCATCTGCGAGCTATTCTGGCGTGCGCTGCCAAAACTGCTAGAGCCACACATATGCAGAAATATTTATCTGAAATAGTCCTACAAAAAAGCCCGCCACAGTATATATCTATATCTCATGTGGAAGTCACTATAGCCAAAATGTGTAAAGGGGATAAAGTAGGGAACAACAGTTTGGATCCTATAAAATGTATGGAAAATATTGAATTTATGCTACTGATCCTTTCTAATGCGGGTGAAACCGCGGGGCACAGCTAGTTATAAATATAACTCACAGCAAAAATATACCTTTGCAGATCTCTTAGCAAGGTAAAGCGATCCCTATAAATGGCGCAAGACTCTTAAACTTTCTGAAGTCGGAGCGTACTGAGCTGAACTCCTGAAGCCAGTCGACTGAAAAATAACTTTGACACTTCAAATGCACATTATAACTGTAAACATGGCAGCAGCAATGGCAATATACTCGTAATAAGTTTACGTTTGAGGTGTAAAAACAAACTTATTATTGGTACGAAGTTCCTTATCGCGCGTTGTGAAAGGGGGCTGGACGGAAAAAATTCTTACGAAAAGTTGTCACGACATTATCTTACATATGTATAGTCTATGTATGATGGCTATACAGTGCCTAATGTATAGTCGACGTGACGACTTTTATTATTATTATTATATGTTTTTATAAATCATTGTAAATAAAATAAAGGTGTTATGATAATTTTGTAAAGTAGTTTCTTTGCTTTTTTTTGTTACATTCGCCTTTGTGCTCTTTGCGAGTAGTGTCTCCTGGTACCGCAAAATCGCCACCATTACTTTCAAAACAGTTTACAGCCTCGATTCATGTACCAGGATCCCATAACCTAACAGGAGATTGTTTTTGATAAATCGTTTTTTCTTTTTGGAACAAATAAAAAATATTCACTAATTAATCGAAAGGAACTTCGTTCCATCCGGGTGTCCCTTGACACCTCTCAAGTTTTTTTTTATTTTGGTTTAATGAGCAGTGAAAGATTACATTTATTTTCCACTTCTACTTACTATCTATACATACATAGTATTAGTAAAAAAAACTATACTACTATTTTTTAACTTTTCAATTATTTCACATGGAGCCTCTATCTATACTAATATAATATCTTTTAAATAAATATCTTTTTGAACAATTCACACAACACCATCTGATTCCAAACTAAGCAAAGCTTGTACTATGGTAATCAGAAAGCTGATAAACATACATATATAATTCTAAATACATACTTAAATAGATAAATTAACACCCAGACACAGAACAAATAGTCATGTTCATCACACAAATATTTGTCCTGGGTGGGAATCGAACCCACGACCTCACGCTTCGCAGTCGGCTCATCACCCACTACGCCACGGAGGCTGTCATAAAATAAAATAAATAAAGCTAAAGAGTTTGTTTGTTTGTTTGAACGCGCTCATCTCAGGAACTACTGGTGAATTGAAAAATTCATTTTGTGTGGAAGGCTATAGGTTATATAACATCATGCTATGTAATACCAGAGTCCACAACACCAGAGGCCAAGGTGCGGCGGCCGCTAGTTTAACAATAAAGTAGTACAAAACCTTACGCTAGATCACTTCACTTCAAATACCTAAAGATAAAAATCAGTTTAGAATCCGAATTCAACTGATATTCATGATATTTAATCGACTAATGTCAGTTTAATACCAATAGGTTTTCAAAATATTAGACTCAATTCAAGGTATTGGCTGCAACCCTTTTTGCGTCCCACTGCTGGGCACGGGTCTCTCCCCATTAATGGGGAGGCCTGGAGCTTACTCCACCACGCTGCTCCAATGCGGGTTGGTGGAGATGCGGGTAAGTGGCCAACCCGCTGTCGGATGTTTTCAAACCGCCCATAAGGCCTCCGACAAGGTTTAACGACTGTTATATATCGATAACAACCGGGACCGACGGCTTAACGTGCCCTCCGAAGCACGGAAACGCGCATGAAATTTTTTGCCACTAGCGGTCACCCATCTCACACCCGACGGCGCCCGTTTGGCATAGTCGCATAGATCGCTTGCGTTCTACGCTAACCGCCGGGCCATGCGCGCTTCAATTCAAGGTATTACACTCTCACAATTAAACTCTCAATTAACGAACTTTATAAAGTTTTTGCTAAGCCAACCACAATCTGCTTTTAACAACTTAACTTTGATAAAAAAGTGTACTCGGGTGTAAGAGTACTCGGTCTACTACCCTTGCTTTATGACGGTCAGAGAAATTTGAACGGTTCGACTTTTAGCAAATGATAACAATCTACGTATACTTAGTTTATAACCTACTCATCCAAACAGAAAATACATATTCATTTCAGCGTGTCCAATGAAACACTTCTAGCTTCTCGTAGTCCTCCTAACGGTAAAAGCAAATTCAATAAGTCATTTATCAACTACCGAGACCAATAGCGCATTTGAGCCGACATGTAAATCTGCTCATGCTCTTTGCGAATTCGAGGGCGGCTAATTCTGAGAGCTGTGTGAAATGGAGCGAGTCATTCTACGCAAAGCGGTGCTAATGGGCGCGTCCAGTGCATTTAGTTTATATTTGCATACGGTCACCACTGGCCAACATTGTCAGGCAAAGGTACGCCGTGTGTAACTTGCAATCGAAAGAAAATCTAAGCCTTGAATAGCTTAGTGGCTGTAGCCCGTTCAAAATGTATGAAGATTCTTAAAAAATGGGGTAATATAACAAAGGCACCATGTAACATACTCGTATTTTTAAAACTTCACTTTCAAATAATGAACCTAGGATTGTCCGTGTCATGATCACATATATACAGACCAAAACAAAATTGGAGACGCCAATGAAAATGCAACGTTATCAGCCACGACCACTCTGTCAAGAGTGAGCGACTAAGGAGGAAAAACAAAATTATCATCGAAAAGTGGGAATCAAACCCGGGATCCTTGATGGACAGCACGGCATAGCGACATCAAAATGTATAGCGAATCATCCTACATAAAGCGACACAAAGGGGTCGTCCATTGCATTTCGCTATTATATTTGCATACAGTAACCACTTGCCGACATTGACGGACAAAGGTACGCTGTTAGCAGCTTCGAATCGATTGAAATTCAAGCTTTGAATAGCTAACTCTTTCGGAATATATGAAGAGTGAATTAAAGCTAAAATATTTATATTATATTTACAGTGGCACCTACTAATTTAATACTTATACTAATAAACGCTTCGCACTCAATAGCCTGCTTTCACTCTCTTTGGTTCCCTGTGTCATAAGTAACATTGATACTCAGACAATTTTAATATAACATATTCAATGCAAATAAAATATTCTATTCTATTAAGCGCGCGGCGGATACCGTAGATAGCAAACGATCTATACAACTAAGCTAAACGGGCGCAGTCAAGAGTGAGATGGGTGAAAATTTCATGCGCGTTTCCATGTTTCGGAGGGCACGTTAAGCCGTCGGTCCCGGTTGTAGTCGATCGATAACAGTCGTAAAACCTTGTCGGAGACCTTATCGGCGGTTTGAAAACATCCGAGAGCGGGTTGGCCACTAGCCCGTGTTAAATAATATGTAAACTAGAGTGGGTGTACTGTAATGACCTACCAAATATAATGTATTGAATTTTAACTATTGTATAAATTATTACTGAAATATTAATTGTCAATGTAATTGTAAGATAATTCAGAACTAATGTCCTAAAATATAGCTAATATGAAATGGAAAGGTAAAATAAAAGGGTCACATGATGTTTTAAACTCATTTATTTGTATTTTAATGATTTTAGTTGTTTTTAATGATTACCTACCTAATGATCGTTTGCTCTGCGAGGCGTAATAACTTAACATGTAAAGTATAAAGTAATACGTTTTAAAATATATGACCCATCAATATCAGCATAATATTCAAACCACACAATAGTACAATAATAAGTTATACTTAGTACAAATAATAAGGATATGATCGTACCTTAATTATCAACGGCTTTCCTTCTCAGATTATTCACATTCTAGGTTCTTTCCTTAGTAGTTTCGTCTCAGACTAACAGAGTAACACTTTAATTACATTACAAATCTTTCTTGAATCTTCCCAGACGAAATGAGAGAGAGACTGGCTCCTACCGCCTTTTTATATCCTATCCTCAGGCAAAGACAATGAGACAAGTGACAATGTGCCGACATTTTGAAATAATCATGTATGATTATATGAATTATAAGAAACATAAAACATAATCTAAACTAGCTTAACGCTTACTGAAATCATGTGCATTTTAATTAATTATATTAACAGAATATTACACATCTCACTTGTCCATTGACTACACTATTTTATCTGTATTTTGTTATCTGTGTTTACTCTGTATATTTCATCTGTTAATATTGATTTTGAAAACTTATTTAATATAAACTGATAATTACAAGTTTTATTACATGTAGAAGACAAATAAAATATCAATATATTTTATTTATCTATCACGGCCATACTGACAAGTACTGCGTTCTCGAAGTACATAAAACAATTTATTTATTATTTTATCTAAAAAAAAGACAAAATTTACTATATTATAAATAAGCTATAACTTGTAAATATTTCGTTTTACATCATGTTTTTTATTTACCAAGTGCTAGTCATGCTAGGCCCGGTCCACCCGCTGCCGGTGACATAGACCTGCACCTAGGAAATGGTCACGCAGCGGCACTTATAACAATAACTATACTTTATTTTTCACACAATATTGTTAAGATGAGAATAAATTGGCTATATATTACATGATCAAAAAGAGATAATCAACAACAATTCGACTTCACTGGCCATCCAAAATAACGTTTAAATTAAATTATTTAAAAACAATTAATTAAAATTATTTTCATTTTCATTTAATATTTTTATTTTATTATTTTATTGACATGACATTCGTAATTTTTTGACATACAAATTTAATTAATAGTAAAATAAAATGTGTTTTCGTTTTGACCTATGAGGCGTGGCGTAATGGTTACCACGCCGGAGCGCTAATCGAAGGGTCCCGGGTTCGATTCCCGGCGAAGCAGAAATTTGAATGAAGAGTTTAAATTTCTGTTCTCGGTCTGGGTTTTTGTGTTTGTCTTTGAGTGTGTCCGTGGTACCCACGACACATACCTATAACTACCCTACTTGTGGGGCTATCATGTTCCTTTCTCATTGTATTTAAATTTAAATTTGACACTAATCAATATTTTTAATTTATCTAACGAAGTAAGGTATGTGCCAATTAGCAAATGTGATCAAAACCCCTAGTTTTTTTTTTCTAGACCGAAATTATTTTGACGCGCTAACGCAAACTGTAATGTTAGCTGTAAGTTTTATTAAATAAAGGAATAAATCTTTGAAAATGGGTAGTGAAGGCAAAATAAAAGAATATAACAAAAGAGGATATCAAGATATAAAAGAATCAAAGAATAATAGAAAGGTTGTGATAAGTATGTAAGAAATACATATATAAGTTGGCATGGATAGTCAAGCATTTAGGATGATGTGTTTATTTCTGTAAATGTCGAGTCTAACAGTGTTAAACAATTATAACTAAAACATTTAAGAGACTTCATAATATACAGTGAACATTATTTCTGCCAATTATCTATTATTATTATATTTCTCCTTTTCACACGATTTTTTTTTTGTGTCAAGTTCGATCCACCCGCTGGCGTGGCTTAAACCTGCACCGTTCACTCAAAGAACAAAGGCAGAATTTTGACTGGGTTTATGTTAGCCGTAGATACGAGTATCACAAAAACTAAACAAGTTAAATTATTTTGTACGATTTTGAAATTTTCAACTTCTTTCTTAAAAGCCGGAGTTTATTTATGATGTAAAAATCATATCAACCAATTTAGAATTAGTACAATAAACTAGAATTGTTAACAGTGATGTGACAGGACAAACTCTGTATGAATGTCATTTATTTGTATCGATTATGAAATTATATGAAATGAATGATCGATACAATTAGGCATTGGTTGTGTTGAATTTAAAATGCGGTTGTTTGTAGTAAATTATTATACTGATATCAATTAGCTATATCTGTAAAGTGATACAAAATTTACATTCAATAAAATGGAATAAATTCAATTCAATAAAATAAAATGCTATGATAAGCATCGTTTCAATGTTGTATAGTAGTCTTACGCCGCAATTCTACTTTTATCGACCGCAGTGACAGATTGACTTGAAACTTGACAGTAATTTATGCAAAATGCCGAATACAAAACCTTTCGGTTATGTTTTGGGCATGTATTCGGTTTTCTATTTATTTTTACTCGATCTGGACTTTTTATGGACTGATTAATACTGCCCCGTGTGAAACTGCAACATATGCGTAATATTTAATGAGTCAAACGATAATATTCATAACATTGAAAACTGCGATATCTTTTTTCGGCCTTTCCCGAATAAAAATAAACTAGCCTGTAGCCTTATGCATATTTTTTTGTGACGCGATGCTTCAATTTAATTACAGACAATTTTAGGTTTGACGATCTGCCATTGTTCTTTAATGACCAGCGGACACAACTGAATTTTGTTTTCATACCATCGTAATATATTTTCTAAGCCAACTTTTCTGTAATTTCTCATTTCACACAATGTTTTTCTTAAATATTAACTTGTACTTAATTTTCTTTATTTTTTTTTATTCTTATTTCACACGATCATACGTCAATAAAATTATTTGACATAAGTTACTTTACTTTTGTTTTTCTTTATTTTTTTATTTCACACGATCATAAGTCAATCATTTGACATAAGTAAGTAAATATTTTATATCATAATTATTATTTATTTCATTAGCAAATTCAATAATATATTATAATCATCAAAGCTTGTCAAGAACAAATTAGTGTATAAATATAATTCAACATCACAATATCAGTAATTTTCATCGAATAATTCACTGAGTCAACACCTCAAATTTCATTTTCTCTTAATACGCCATAACTACCCTAAGCCAAGCAGAGCAGAACGAAACCATCATTATAAAACCAATCGATCGATGAATAATTTTATACTTCAATATTTTTTTAGTGTTGTTTATTTATTTTATGCAATAATTTTAATTTTAATATTTAAGTATTTTAAGTTTTTAAAATCCGATAAGAGCGGTCTTAAAGGATCTTCGGCTTTTGATGCCTACCCACCGCTGGGTCAATGAGAGAAAAAAAAGCCGGGGAAAAAAAACTCTCAGGCACTGTTTAATTTAATACTAATCGCGATTATTTTAGCAAAACAATTCTGACTGAAGTTTAATTATCGTATAATACGAAGTAACACTGTTCTTGTTTTGAATTTCACCTCTTTTTATTTACTATAAACAATTTAATTGCTTTTATTTCTTATTATTTTTTAATTACAAAGCCTACCACACATTTTCATCGTCACCCAGGGTTGACAGCAAGACAATGCCTCTAAGCATAAGGTTTGACCCTTTGTAACTTTTAATATAAAAAGAAATATTAATATATATTACTCGATATGATAATTGAGAAAAATAGGTTATCACCGTTTCAAATTATCAAAATAATAATTTATTAAATACACATGTATACTACACATATGACATCTACCATTTCATTAACGTTCGGCCAATCTGACAATAGAATTTTCAGCAAATACAACACAAATATGTCATAGTATTAGTCAAATAATTGTATAAATATGCAATAGGTTCAAGCAGGGTAACTGAACAGGGGCCATTGGAAAAGTCTATAAATAAATTAATGGTTTGAAATCGTAGTTATGCAACCTTAAAAATATAACATAATTAGGTTTTATGTCATCAAGTAATAAATTTGAATTTTGGAATTTCAAATAAATACTAACCGAAAAAGTAGAAGTTTTTAAGATTATAAGATGTAATAAACGAGCAATTCTTGTATAATAGATATATACGATATATAGAATTTGAATCTCGAAAACGCCTCCGACGATCCCTATGAAATTTAATTAGTATGATTTCGGAAGTCTAAAATCGATCCAGCTAGGTTTTCTTTTTAGAAAACGCCGTTTTATCCCTGTTTAAACTAAAATATAAATTAAGAAAATATCACGTACATCTATTAGCGAAGTGTGTATTGATGTTTATAAAGTAATATTGGACCCAATTTTGTATTTTACTATTAATATGGATAGGGATAAAAGTAAATGAATATTCGAGAAAAAAATAGAAAGAAAAAAACAAACAAGATATTTATAGCTTAAAAAAGGTTGCACAAAACTACGCTTGGGAATTAGGATAACTGTTAATTATCGCCTTTAATCAAATCCATAGACCCTTTGCGATGTCACGAATCATTTTATCACACAAAATTTATGAGTATGTTACGTTTTGACAGTTCATTAAAGTATCTCAATTGATTTAGCAGTCCAAGACCGTATTCATTACAATATTTACGATTACGTTTTAGTTCGCATTTTCTTTTTACATAAAATTGTCAACTTACCCTTGACCATATGCATAAAAAAATTATAATTAGTTGAAACGAGGGTAGATTTTTTTTTTTACTTTTCAGGTAGCTGTGAATTGTGTTACTGGTACCCAATTTTCACCTTGAGCATATTCCAAATGGATATCTCTTCAAACTATTAAGTAATTAAAACTATGCCAATTGAAATTAGTAAAATCGTAAAATTTAAACAATAAAGTGTCAGTCCAACTAAAAAGAATAGCCTCTTAGGGCCTCACCGACTTTTTCAAATATAACCAAGTGACGGTTGCTGGCTCGAATAATGTCAATGTCCCAACGTCCTCCGTAAATTCTTTTTTTCAGCTGTTCCAGCAGCAATCCGCAAGGTTGTTGCATACTCGCAGATTGCGACCAGACCTTCTAAAGTGGCAGGATCCATTCTGAAACTCGAAACAATTGGTATTAGTATTTCCGTCGTCAGGGCCGATCCCACTTCTGATGTTAAATAATATGTAAACTAGAGTGGGTGTACTGTAATGACCTACCAAATATAATGTATTGAATTTTAACTATTGTATAAATTATTACTGAAATATTAATTGTCAATGTAATTGTAAGATAATTCAGAACTAATGTCCTAAAATATAGCTAATATGAAATGGAAAGGTAAAATAAAAGGGTCACATGATGTTTTAAACTCATTTATTTGTATTTTAATGATTTTAGTTGTTTTTAATGATTACCTACCTAATGATCGTTTGCTCTGCGAGGCGTAATAACTTAACATGTAAAGTATAAAGTAATACGTTTTAAAATATATGACCCATCAATATCAGCATAATATTCAAACCACACAATAGTACAATAATAAGTTATACTTAGTACAAATAATAAGGATATGATCGTACCTTAATTATCAACGGCTTTCCTTCTCAGATTATTCACATTCTAGGTTCTTTCCTTAGTAGTTTCGTCTCAGACTAACAGAGTAACACTTTAATTACATTACAAATCTTTCTTGAATCTTCCCAGACGAAATGAGAGAGAGACTGGCTCCTACCGCCTTTTTATATCCTATCCTCAGGCAAAGACAATGAGACAAGTGACAATGTGCCGACATTTTGAAATAATCATGTATGATTATATGAATTATAAGAAACATAAAACATAATCTAAACTAGCTTAACGCTTACTGAAATCATGTGCATTTTAATTAATTATATTAACAGAATATTACACATCTCACTTGTCCATTGACTACACTATTTTATCTGTATTTTGTTATCTGTGTTTACTCTGTATATTTCATCTGTTAATATTGATTTTGAAAACTTATTTAATATAAACTGATAATTACAAGTTTTATTACATGTAGAAGACAAATAAAATATCAATATATTTTATTTATCTATCACCCGCATCTCCACCAACCCGCATTGGAGCTGTGTGGTGGAGTAAGCTCCAGGCCTCCCCAATAATGGGGAGAGACCCGTGCCCAGCAGTGGGACGCAAAAAGGGTTGCAGCCAGCCAATTCTATTCTATTCAGGTACACAAATATCCACACCACGAACAGATCTACATTCATCGTTCATTCTCGCCGGGATTTGAAACCACGACCACTTCGTATCGAGATGTATTCCTTTATTCTATAAAAGATAGGTAGCGTCATTGCCAAATTCGCTTCAAATCGACAGGTTTCAGAAAATATTTAAGATTAAAAACCTTGTTGTTGTTAATTGTTGATTAATTCTGAGGGCAGTGTGAAATGGAGCAAGTCATACTATACAAAGCGGCACTAATGCCCATCTCCGGTGCACCCTACGGTTATATTAGCATAATAATATGGCCACATCTCGGTTAGCACGTAAGGATAAGGGCCAGGCGTAAGGTTCAAGCAACGTTACAGAATAAATGATAAACCGCAAAATTGTAATAAAATTACAGTTAAGTTAATTCATTCATGAAACAATAATTTTATTAAAACTACGGACGCAGAAGTTTGAAAATTAGCACTGTTAATATTCACATTGAGAGGAAGTGCACAGTGAACAGCACTCTTCTATATGGTCGAATTTCCACCATCACCACTAGTGACAGTTAACTTACACATTACCTGCTTGAGTAATCAGCATAATATTATAGAGTTTCATTAATGTTGACATTATTGTGTTACATCGAGTTGCAGCGTATCGCATCTTTTTACGTCACCATTCTAGGACAAACTTATAAAAATAGAATATCGTTAAAGATATTGAGATATATATTTAAATGATATAATTACTTATTCTTCAAAGAGAAGAGCTTCAAATCCTCATAAGTACGCAGTCCTCATAAGTATCAAGTCGGGGAGCAACCTTCCAAATCCAAAATCCGGTTGGTTTCACCATTTCAATCCTGAGTGTCAAGGCTGTGTGAACCAGAGTGAGTCATTCTACACAAGGAAGCTCTAATCCGCTCTTTTAGTGCACTCCGCTATAATATTTGCATAAACTATCTCTCTCAGTAGTCACGAACAGTGAAGCCTTTTGTAGTTTCAAATCGAATGACAGGCAAAATGGCAATCTAAGCTGTGAGCTGCTAATAGGGTCTTCGACACTATGCACAAATAACTCAAAATGCATACTTGAAAATGTTGCTCAGAACTACGCTTGGAAAGCAGGGTATTTATTAATTAACTTTTATAAATGATTTTTATTGCCTTTTTAATCAATATAAATTTAGTCAACTGACCTAAATGATTTGTGACATCACAGGCAATGTGGCAGGCAGTGAATGCTGCAGAGCATAAATACACACCCTCAATCTCAAGGCCTATAATGTAAATGAAAAGTAGCGTGAATTAAACCCCAATCAACGATCTATCAGCCTGTAGAAATCCAGAGCTGCAAAATTTAGGCCACCCCCTACTTTCGCCATTATTTGTATTGGCCGTGCCTGTCTATTTTGAGTTTCGCTTCACATAAAGCCTATGTTCCAACCAAAAATCGGGTCTTATCTTCGGGGCAGTGTGAAACAGAGCTCGTAATTCTTCACAAAGGGGCATTATACGCGCATCCTGCGCATTCAATTATTACATGTGCATACAGATACCTCTCACTCGCCAAAGATAGACAATAACAAGCCGTTTGTAGCCTCCAATCGAATGACAGGCTGCATGGCAATGTTTCAACCGCCAAGTAACTGGAACGCGTTCTGAATGAACTCGTGTAAGTGTTGCTTCTCTGCTTTTAATTAAGTGATTTAATTTGTTTGTTGATACATTCGAAATTTTCATGCAACTTGGCTGCAACCCT
Source organism: Pyrgus malvae (assembly GCA_911387765.1). NCBI lineage: Eukaryota > Metazoa > Arthropoda > Insecta > Lepidoptera > Hesperiidae > Pyrgus > Pyrgus malvae. The sequence continues at coordinate 24,553,059 of OU426950.1, read as the reverse complement.
TTTTGCGTCCCACTGCTGAGCACGGGTCACTCCCCCTTATTGGGGAGGCCTGGAGCTTACTCCACCACACTGCTCCAATGCGGGTTGGTGGAGGTCATGCAACTTAGTGTGTTGTAAAAATGTAACAGTTTGTATGTGTCCAAACTCCAAAGATGTTTTGGGCTTATAACGATAAAAAATTAAGCTTGAAACTGTAAAATCAATAAATCAATACCAAGCAGAAAAGCTAATGTTCATGTTAAAGAGCTAACGTTCAAACCAAAACCTGGTCAAGAACTAGTGGTTTATTCTCAGAGCAGTGAGTAACGGAGAGAGTCATTTTACACAAAGCGGCACTAACGCGCGTCCAGTGCACTCCGCTAGTATATTTGCATAGGACTTCTTGCCTAACTAAGATAGACAAAGGCAAGCTGTTTGTTACTTCAAATCGATTGACAGGCTAAGGCCATATAAACGTTAAACCGCCAAGTAAGTGGAACGGGTTCAGATGGTATGAATATTAAATGTTTGTCTTCTTCAATATCGGATTCCCCATCGGACGTTCCGCTCACCATACGCTACATACTATATACGTAACACTCACCATTCCTCACATTTTTTTTATAAGTAACCCCGCATTGGAAAGGGTCAAATACATTAATGGATCTTCTAATGGGTGTTTTATCACAGTAAAAAGTAGCATATTATTATGTTACCTACTCTTCAGCATCTGATATATGTATCTCCACCCACAAAAATTTATCCATTTTATTAATTTCATAATAAATTCATACATATTATATTATAAATGCGGGATATGATGATACCCGCATTTATAATACTAGTGTGAATTTTAAAGCAAAATAACTTTAAAAAGGGTTGGTGGGGTCACCGAAAATTAGAGGTTAATTCTTAGGGCAGTGTGTAGGAGAGAGTTATTATACTATTATACACAAATCTGTACTAACGCGCGTCTGCTGCACTGGGCTATTATATTTGCATACGACCTCCTTGCCTAAACAAGACAGACAAAGGTAAGCCGTTTGTAGTTTTAAATCGAATGGCAGGTTAAATTACCATCTAAGCGTTGAACAACTGTCTCTAAGTTTAACCAGCTCTGATAGCACAAATACTAAATGTTTGTCTTCAAGGAGACATGAGCGGCCGGTTCTCAACAAACCAATATCGATATCGTATCGTATGTTTAATTTTTTGATATCGGATCAACAATTTAAGTCACTAAAACGAATATAATTTCTTTTTATCTTTTTATATTTTATTTGTTTTATAAGCAATTTTGTAACCAAAACAAAGTTACGATAAGACTACTATGGAACTATTAGCAATCAATACGTACGATGGTGTCATCCGGAGGTTACTTGATACATTTTTCAAGAAACTTGATGGATTTGTATAAACGTGTTTAGATCTTACAACGAAGTACTTTTTTATTGTAAAATCAATAAATCAGTGTCAAGCAGCAAATCTATTAGACAAACTGAAGAAGTAAGAGTGACATTCAAAACCAAAATCTGATCGGTAACTAACGGTTAAGAGGAAACGCGGCTTCAGCCGAATTCGAAAAATAGGTATTTTGGAGTAACTATTGCTATCGCGCTGCACCCTGCGCTATCCGCCGCGTGCAATAGGGACAGATGCAGCTCAGACCGATCATACCTACAAACTTTCTGATTAAATCGAGGTTTCGTATTTTCCTGTTTCGTCCTTCAAAGTTGGTTTATTAAATAAATTATTTTCAGAAATATCAAGAAATAGAATAATTCTATGCTCCTATGTTTTTATTTGTTTGTAAAAACCTTTCAAATTTGTTTTGCAGTTGTTGTATTAGGGCTGTATAAAAGAGGCATTTTCTACGATTTTTGAAGAGTCATATTTTCTGATCTTATTAGTTGATTGAAAAAAACAAAACATAGGGGCATAGCTATAGCAGACAGATATTGTCACAAAAATCATTCCTGTAGAAGCATTATCCAGGGAGAAAATAGGAAAATACACTTGTATGGGAATACGGCGCTAGCGTTTTCTCTTAATTTTCAGGGCGGGTGTGTAGGAGCGAATCATTTCACACAAAGCGGCCGGTGCGCTCCGCTATTATATTATCATATAACCTCTTGCCTAACTAAGACAGACAAAGGCAAGCCGTTTGTTACTTAATGACAGGCTAAATGGCAAACTAAGCGTTGAGCTGCCAAGTCGCTGCAACGCGTTTTGAACGTGCTAAAGCTCTGCTTTTAAGTTTGCCGTTTAATTTGTTAGGTATACTGAGTTGTATAAAAACGAATTTTAGGTTCATACCGCTACAAAATTAATTGTTTCCAAGAGGAAAATCAATAAATCAGCATCAAGCGGAAAACCAATAATCATGCGTAAAAGCTAGAGTCATTACCACTAGCCTTCCGCCACCGGCTTCGCCCGCTTGGAACCGTTTTTCCAGGCTAAGTAACCTTCTTACATACATTTGAAATACGACGTGAGACGATATACCTATTGCTTTATGGAAATCATAGCCAGTTGCTTCAACCGCGTGGACCCTATTACCCGTTTTCCCGCAGGGATGAAGCATTTTTACGCGGTAAAAAGTAGCCTATGCTCATCAGGAATAATTTCGACTTCTAATAGCAAAAGCATTTTTCAAATAGTGGACCTATTTTGTAGTTTCAGCGCCTATTCAATACAAACAAACAAATCTTTCCTCTTATATTATATACTAGTGTAGATAACCAATCGATTGGAAACTAGTGGTTAAATCTAAGGACAGTGTGAAGGAGTGAGTACAACCTCTTACCTAACTAAGACAAAGCCGTTTGTAGCTCCAAATCGAATGGCAAGCTAAATGGCCATCTAAGTGTTGAGTCGCTGTATTAGTAATTGTAGCTGGTTCAGATAGTTTATCTTCAAAAGGAATGCATTCTTTTTTCTTCAATTATGGCATCGCAAATTTTGAAGCGCGCATGGCCTGGCGGCGAGCGTAGAACGCAAGCGATTTACGCAGCTAAGCCAAACGGGCTCGGTCGGGTGTGAGATGGGTGACCGCTAGTGGCAAAAATTTCATGCGCGTTTCCGTGCTTCGGAGGGCACGTTGAGCCGTCGGTCCCGGTTGTTGTCGATAGATAACAGTCGTTAAACCAAGTCGGAGACCTTATGGGCGGTTTGAAAACATCCGACAGCGGGTTGGCCACTAACCCGCATCTCCACCAACCCGCATTGGAGCAGCGTGGTGGAGTAAACTATGTGCATATTGCCAGCGTCAAGTATAATTTTGCATCACATCTTTGCCAGTTTCGTTAAAACTAGACTAGTAATAGTACTCGTAGGTAAAGTCAGTAAGTCGTCAGTAATCAGTCAGTCAAATTAGCCAAACATTTAAATAAAGCGATGGCTACTTTACCAGAACGTGACCAATAGAGTTTTGGAGGCAAGCTGAAATAACATATTTTCGCACTTTTATTATGTTTCACAACATACGTGCACTGTAATAAACCTATATCGAACAAAACACCAGCAATTTCATCCGATATAACTCAAAAATTCACTAAGTATATGAAAACAAAAAAAAGAGCGCGATATGTGTTTTCCGACTTCCCGCCAAAACTGGGGGAATCCATTAATCATACAATGGCATTCGTTTGTTTTTTGTGTAAGACACTAGAGTTGCAATTTAATATGTAAAACAAGTACTTTTACAGCAAAGTTATGCTTTCTTAATTTTATTACGTCAACTCAGTTTTTTTTAATATTTAGTAAGATTTAAGCGCCCCTTAGCACTGCCGCACGGGGCCAATACCAGTCCAGGGCCAGAGTTCTCTCCATAGTATTCTATATATACAAATAAATAAAATTATATACAAATTGAAGTGTCTGATTGTAATATTAAAATATCCGCTTTTTACTACATCCATATGAATGTATGTACGGTACATATACGAATATAACATTTTTTACAATTTTTGTCTGTCTGTCGGTTGGTTTGTCTGTTTATTCCAGCTAATCTCTGAAACAGCTAGACCGATTTTGACGGGACTTTCACTGGCAGGTAGCTGATGTAATGATGAGTAACTTAGACTACTTTTATTTTATAAAAATTGTACAACTAAAGGCCACGCGGACAAAGTCTCGGGCTGTCGCTAGTGTTTAAATAACACCTTGATATGACTTACATGTAATGTAATATAATATACCCACTCTTAATACAGCGTATAGGTTAGCATAAACAAAATTAGTTTACTAAACATTATAAACGTGAAAAATTAGTGCAATTTCTTAATTTTAAGATTAATTATTGAATAAAACTGCTACCGTATTAAAATATGGATGTTCCAGAGCACTTGGCAGACTCAAAATCGCCATTTTGAATGAAAACACGGCGAAAACGTTATAACGTTATTAAGCCGTCATTACGGTAAAACATGACTAGCATATATGCATCATTATATTATACTAACTTTGACGTGCGGCTTTACTTGTGTTTTAAAGTTAGTTGAGATCGATTAAGGTTGGTAATGATAAACAATGATATTCAAATTTCTTTCGAGTATCTATAATATCAATGTCATAAACAATGCTACAAAACACAACATCAACAATGCTATTCAAAACACAAGATAAACTCATTCAAATTTCTTTCGAGTATCTATAATATAATAGCAATCGAGTATCTTTAATAGCAATGACATTTCTAATCCCCGCAATAAAGCAGACACACACAAAGACTTGAATAAAAGCACCCAAACTGAGAACCAAAACTTTAGTTTTAACTCATGATTTCAATGTCTGCTTCGCCGTGAATCGAACCCGGAACCCCAGATTGACAGTCCGGCATGGTAGCTGTTGCGTTACACGGGTCGTTTACGACTACGACTATGTCACCTATAGAACGACTTAATTGTTTTCTTCTTACCGGATGATTTTTAAAAGTAATTATTAAATCAGTCATGTTTCATGATGCCTGAACAAACAGCACACAGAAGATAAAATTGTAAAAATTGTTTTTATAATTATTACTTAGAGGCCCCCGCGGTTTCACCCGCGTTAGAAAGGGTCAGTAAATTATCAATTTTTATTGTAGTTATGGATCACTGTTTTGGCTATAATGGCTTACACATGAGATATTATAGATATATACTGTGGCAAGCTTTTTTGTAGGACTAAACATTTTCATCATACAATACATATGTGTAACTCTAGCGGTTTTAGCAGCGCACGCCAGAATAGCTCGCAGATGGTAGATTTTTTCCTACTTACTTGACACTTATCGTCATATTTTGGACAATTTACGCAATATCTTTATAAATTATAGCCTATGTGTTATTCTGATGTATAAACTATATTAAGTTTCATTAAAATCCATTCAGTAGTTTTTACGTGAAAGAGTAACAAACATCCATACTTTCAAACTTTCGCGTATATAATATTAGTATGAAGTATGATGATATCATATTATTATATAAATTTATATTAAGAATACAAAAATTAGCGTTTCTTCATTACGTATATTGTACCGACACCGGACAGGTACAATTTCACTATATGTATAGATTGTAAAGTGCGTTTTACTCTTATCAGATTCAGAAATCCTTTTTCGTACGTCGTAAAAGGGAAACTCAGCATTTTCAGTAGGAAGAACCACTCACGTGCCGTTTCAGTCCGGGATCAAACCCTTCACTTTGTTCCGGTGAAAGAATTTTATGAAATTGCACTTTTATTATCATATACACTTTGTACGAATTGCTGCTTCTCGACGTTGCCTCATATCTAAAATTACAATAAATGATACCGCAAAAATGCGAACACTGTATCCGAGAAATTATTTTGTTGTTGACTGAAAAGTCAATCTTCTCAAACTCGCTTCGCAATATTTTTATCTTTATCTATACTATTATTTTGTTTATTTATTTTTTTGCATTGAAAATGATCTGAAACAATGGACCGACTCTAAAAATTATTTTACCATTAGAATAATTATTATCCTTTATGAACAAAGGCTATTATATTAGTATGAAACAAATTAAAAAAATAAACTTATATCGCGTACGTTGAGGAATTGACGAGGAAGGGGAAAAGGAAGGTGATGTACTACAGTTAGAGAACATCGTTATCTATAAATGCCATGTACTGTTATCGTCGTTAAAAGGAGCTCCGTTGATATTGGTATAATGTTAAACCTTTTAACTAGATGGCGCTACTGGTGCATTCATTTAAAAAAATATAACCCTTCCTGTTAAGACCTGTTGACATCATGCCGTGCTTTCTTGTTTCAGAATAGATGGACAAAATTCATTCCTGAAGCAGCATTCGTGAAGTGTAGACGGTCTCTAGTTAAGCATATCGTGTGTTCTAAAGTGTTCTTTAAGTGATTAAAGTACTAAGGTGAAATTAGCTCTAAGTATTAGCTCAGTGATTTGTTAATATCATATTATTATATATTGATGATTTGGTGATTAATTATATAAGTGAATGTTAAGTCTAGATAGTCAAACGTTACTCAAAAGAAGTTATGTGGTGAAATATATGTATTGCTACAGTACTAATGCAGTTTTCTTTTAGTACTTTATAACATATGTCTAATTTTACAGTTATTTCAAAATAACGACGTATTATAAATATGCGACAGTAAAAAAACACGTAACGTAATACTTAAACGCTCCCTGACGCGAGTGAAACCACGGGGCAGAGCTAGTTAAAATAATTAAAATCTTGAATAACACATACTTCTAGTCTACTTTTCTTTTATCTGTGAAATACTCGTAGCCTATACTGTTACCGAGCTACAAGATGTCATTTCAGCCAATGGCTTTGTTGGCAACATGCAAGGTCGTTGATGAATAATACATACATACGAATAGGATCGTTTTCACAAGTCTTTACAAATAATACTTTCTAAGAGGTTTCTATTAAGAAGCCACAATAGAAGGCGACTTGATTAATAAAGAATTCGCCTTTGTCTAAGGATGCTTAACACACGTTTATCTCACATAAATTAAATTATGTGTATAAAAAAACGTCATAGTAAAGTATCGCTATACAAAACATTAGTGATGTTCTGTTCAGCTAGAAACGGACAGACAATAATTTATTATCTGTAAAAGTTTTAAACTCCTGCAGTAGAAAGAGCATTCTGCATTTATCCATGTCTTATTGATAAAATAAGTATCAGTCAATCACCCAAATGATACAAGAGAATCACTATGCCGTCGAACTTCATCCTAATATTTTAATTTTTTTCTTTTTTTTTCAATTAAAATAGGACCATTAATTCAGATTATTATAGATTGGCGCGATCCTTTTAACACAACACTTAATTAATTCTTTGTAGGTGGTAGAACTATTATTGTAGGTGGTAGAACTATTTTGTAGGTATACTAGAAACTGGGAACTGTTATCGTTCGCCCGGGGAAGTACCACCGCTGCACCCACTCCTGCCGTGAACCAATTCTATTGTGTTTCGGTGGAAAGGTGCAGTTGCTTGCCACACTTACATGAGGCGACCACCAGCCTCCGGAGTAGCAGCGCAACTGCATACGACCTCAGATAAGACTTACCTATGCTTGCTTGAGGTTGTATGTAGATGTCCATGGGCTGCAGCGACCACTTAACACTACGTGGCCTGCATGCTCGTCTGTTACCCCATTCAAATAAAAAAAATATCTATTAATAAAGCTGAATCTAAAACAATAAAAATATGAAGTTCATCTTAAAGGTTAGGATAGATGTTAACTTTTTTTAATATCATTTTATATCGAAATAGTTTTTTTATTGTACTAAATTTGATGGCTTATAGCCACAAACCATTTAAACGTGAAGACATATTTTTCCACACTTGGATTTCCAGTGTCCACAGATAAATACAACGATATTACCCGTTCTATCTAATAATTCATCTGGGTATTCTTTATAGGCTATGCGTGCGGTGATTTAAAAATCTGAATTTAAGGTATTACATATACCTAAATACAGGAAAATGCATAGCATACACGGTCTTTCTGCCTGAGTAAAAATTGTTGAATAAACCTTACGATGGTTGTACCGGAGCTTTATTCTCATTTTATACCTACAAGGATCAATTGATACCTATTGTTCGTTTTTACAGCTGCCGTCATTGTAGTATAAATTGGTACAAATATTTTTTGACGGGAGATAAAATTCCAAAATTCGGTGGCTCATCATTTTTGAGGGCTGATATTCAAGTCTTACTCCCAATTTCCTGGGGCCTGAACTTTTGCCGATTTCGAAGTATGATAATATAAAATTTATTGTAATGCTGCGTAAGTCATTATTGATAACAGATCCACAGCGCTGCGGACTCGCTCGGATGATACTAATAAATATGCTAATAGCAGCATCCCTGAAGGATTTGCTCGGATTTTCATCTGCGATGATGTAAGCGAAAATAAAACTAGGTCCCAGACCAAAAATATTTTACAGGTGAGTGTTGTCAAAGATTGTTTGAACTTTATAAACTTTTTATTACCTAGAATTCAGAGTGACGCTTAAATAAGGTACCTACGTCATCGGATTCAATTCGTAGAAATTGCTATTGATAACTAAAATTAGTGTATGTAGGTACTTCTCATAATAAAAATAAGTTCAATAGTGGAGAATTTAGTAAGATTTCTACGTAGAAACGACGCTTGTCACTGGCTGAAAGTTTATTTTAGCGCGTTGCGATTAAATGAAGAATCGCAATATTTTTGGAATCTTTTTCCTTTTTCCATTTTTAAGATTTTTCTTCATATGAAAATATGGAATTATTTTATTCATGACATATCTTCTTTATTTTGAACTTTGCAAAATGTAAGCTACAACACATGCGAAACTTCGAATATTCGTGTTTAGAACTTACATTTGGTCATACAAATTCTTTTCGTAAGAACAAAATGCTAAAATTGAATAATACATTTTTGAGCGCTGATATCAGAGAGGCTCTTTCTATTTAGTCAATTTTCAAGTACTCAACCGTTGTCTTTCTCCATTGAATTGAAAGTTAAGAGTATTTTTATATTGAAAATTATCATATCAGTTTTAAATCCAATATAAAGCGGATTCATTTAAATCTCATGTTTCCTATTGTTTGGATATTTTCGTTAATTTTTTATAAGATTACCTTACAATAGAAACACAAAACTAGAGGGTTCTTTAGACATCGTCTCATTTTCGATCATTAGTAGCGTCTGGAGAGTTTAGCGCCCATCGACTTGAGAGTTGTTGTTCATACTAAATTAATCGAATTCTCCCAATACTTTCACACATGTGATAAATCATTAGTGAAAGTACATACTTAGGAGGATACTTTTATTAGGAAAAATACATATTTGGAAGTGATGGTGATGGTATCATAAGCGTATAGATGTTTTATGTGACGAAGTATGTTCGGCTATGAATGTTGTGTGGCGTGCACATGTACATTATTTTAGTATGCGTATCCTCGTTCGGAAAATTACAAAGTATCTTCTCGTCCAGAATACATCAGTGCCTGAAGTCAAAAGGTTTCGATCAGTGTGTGTTGCCAGTGATGACCTACGGCGCTGAGACGTGGTCTTTTAGAGTTAGCCTTTTCCATAAGCTCAGCGAGCAATGGAGAGGGCTATGCTTGGTATTTCTCTACGCGACAGAATTCGTAATGATGAAATCAGTAGAAGAACTAAAGTTACCGACATAGCTCTAAAAATCTGCAAGCTGAAGTGGCAATGGGCAGGCCATATAGTTAGGAAGACTGACAACCGATGGGGAAGAAAGGTCCTTGAATGGCGACCACGTTTCGGCAAAAAGAGTACAGGCCGCTCTCCAACCAGGTGGACTGATGACCAGAAGAAGACAGTGGGCAGTCCCTGGATTCAGAGGGTCCAGGACCTGGAGGAGTCGCAAACTTTAGGGGAGGCCTATGTACAGCAGTGGACTATAAAAGGCTGATGGATAGATGGATGGATGAATGTATGGATCCTCGAGAGCACTCAGTGTCGAGTAACGTCAGCATGACAACTAAACGTAGAAGAGTTGCGTGAGTAAGAAACAACTGTTAATGACAGAGATATTCAGATTTACTTACCAACGTTTCAATAGCTTACACACCCAAGCGCAATTGTCAGTAGGTACACAACACTAGTCCCTGTAGCTTCGGGATTAAGAGTAGAGCTACGGTATCCCCTGCCTGATCGTAAGAGGCGACTGAAAGGGGGCTTCCGGGGATGCGGACGGTAAAAGTGGGAGCTTGACCCGTCCAGCTAGCAGCCTCGGGAAGGACGGCGGTGTATGCGTGGCCGTATGCCGCCGTGAACACCTGAAGGTGCAGGAGAGCACATCTGCTCTCCCGAAGATGGGCCCGTTCTGGGGCGCCGCGCGTTAAGGACACCGGTGCGTTCTACTGGAGATCCCGCAGTCCTCCCCAAGCGCAGAGGCAGGCCACCGAGGGGGTTTTAGTGCGGTACAAATCCCACATAACCTGGGATCCTTTCCTAAGGTGCTGGGTACCGTTTGATGGTTTCTCCCCCCATACCAAAAAAAAGGTACACATCACTACTACAACCAGAGCCGATCGGGCGAAATAGAATCTGTAACATAGATAGGCAACGTATTGACAACAAAATGAAGCGAGTGATCTAATAATGTAAAATATACTATGTAAGTTTGAAAATATCTTTTTAATTTATACTGTACTTAATTTAACGAGTGGTAAAATGGTTTTAAATTTATCTTTAAGAAAGGGTTTTCGCGATTAAAAAGTAATTGAAATACAATTATGTTTGTGCAATTATGTAAAAATACATTGAACATAATCGGAATAATTACATTCTATGTAGCCCATCCCATTATTTTAAAATTTGCTGAAATGTTGTTATTAGATTATCTTACAACAGAAACATGAAACTAAAGGTTGTTAGGCATCATCCCGACGCTCATTAGTGGTGTCTGGGGAGTTCAGCACCTTTCCAGTCTCCTTCAACTCAAGTTAGTTGAAGCTCGTCCTAAGTATTAATCGAATTCTGTCAATACTTTGAGTAACATACGTGATAAATGAGCAGGGAAAGTATTTGGAAATAATATTAATTAGTGGTACCTAAGACTAGGGAGGACGCCGTGATCTCCGGAAAGCATACACAGTACAATTATTTTTACGTACAGAAGGAAATGTTGTATCCGCCCAAAAAGTGGCCCCGATTTGACACATGTCATAATATTTATCATTATTTACCCTCATAGTAAACGCACCAAAGTCCTTTTTATTGTGATGTGTGTGTATGGCACATTCGATGGATACCTTTACTGAAATTTCATACTCGTAGCGTTCTACGTATTCTTACCCCGTTACTAATAAACCGCTTGTTTAGTGTTTTGTCTTACTCTGATACGCACAAAATCACTTACACCAAAGCAAGACAAAATATTGTATAGGTTGTATATAACCAAATACAATGTTTATCAGTAAAATGGACTAATGTATAAGTTACTGGTAGAACTTTCATAGTTCCGAGATCTGGTGCACGTATTTCTGCCTTGAAGCACTTTCTTTGTGATTAGATGGTAGAAAACAATCTAAGAAGCGTCTATTGACTGCATGAAATAAGAAACATACAATGTTATGCGCGTTTGCTACCTTGTTTTATAAAAAAAAACATAAACTTCAGTTTTAGAAGGCGGTTAAAATGTAACCGTGAAAATTCTAACCCACGATGCCATATTTTGTAATAAGCAGGTAAGCACTGTGATAAAGAGGGTACGAGGGGTAAACGATAATATTAAATAAGCAATTCGGCAGATCGTTACAGAGGCGGTTTTTTCGTTACGGGAATAAATAAATTTACTTGAAAAGGGTTATTCTGTTAGCGCGTTTATGGGAGCCATATTTTCATATGATCGCAATTACTTACCACATGGGTAAGGTTTTTACGGTAGTTTAGAATAGGCCAATCTTTGCTATGGCTGCAACTCTTCTTGCGCCCCGCTGCGGAGCAAACATTTTATGCGCGTTTCCGTGAGGAGGGCACGTTAAGCCGTCGATCCCAGTTGATGTCGATAGATGGATATCGTTAAAGCTTATCGGAGGCCTTATGGGCGGTTTGAAAACATCCGAAAGCGGGTTTTCCGCTAACCTGCATCTCCACCAACTCGCATTGGAGCAGCGTGGAGATTGCTTAAGGCCTCCCCAATAATGGAGAGAGACCCTTGTCCAGCAGTGTTGCAGTCAATCTTTTGCGCAATGGCTGCAACCCTTTTTGCGTCCCACTGCTGGGCTCGGGTCTCTCCCCATTATTGAGGAGGCCTGGAGCTTACTCCACCACGCTGCTCCAATGCGGGTTGGTGGAGATGCGAGTTAGTGGCCAACCCACTGTCGGATGTTTGCAAACCGCCCATAAGGCCTCCGACAAGGTTTAACGACTGTTATCTGTCGACAACAACCGGCGCGCATTACATTATCTGATTTAACGAATTTGTTACATATTAATAGAATCAGGCGTTACTTTGCGGAACTTCATTGTTATAAAGTTATGTATCATACGTTCTGATTGTGGATTGTTGCAAAGTAGTTTTTACCTAACTTTATAAATTTGTTACTGTCAATTTTAAATGTGTTTTTAAATTATGTATGTATGTGTTGGTATATCGGAAATTAAAAAAATTAAATATATTTTAAAAGAAAAGTACGACAGATAAAATATTTCAACTAAAAAGCCTTATAAAGGCGTGGCATTTCAGATATAACGATGTAGTGTATTGCGAAAAAATAATTACGAAAAATCCTTTGACGGTTGACATCTAACATGTGTATTTTCATGTAAGAAACCGTTTTTTCCTACAAAATATTATTATTGCTTCATTTAGTTAAGTATACTGCATAATCGGGAATTCTATACAATGTCTAGGCTATAGAAAGAAAGCCAACAATTATTTGAATGCCAAGTATGATTTATCTATATAGCCTGATCATAAGCACGGAGGAATATCTGTCGGCTATGCACATCCAACCCGCATAGGAGCAGCGTGGTGGAGTAAGCTCCAGGCCTCCCCTATAATTTGGGGAACCCGTGCCCAGCAGTGGGACGCAAAAAAGGGTGCACGTGCGATTTTAGTGACCTGTTAATTGCTTCTAAGGGGATTTTACAGCTTTTTAAGAGAAACATAGTCCGTCCAATAGAAAGCCTTAATCGCATTTGTTAAAAACAAAACCGGACATAAAAATATTTACGTTTGCGCATGGAGTGACAAGTTTTATACTAGTTGTTAAATCAGCTTGAGAGCTTACAAAAGTAAGACCATTTTCTTATCTTCGCAAGGATCTCAAGTGGCTCCCAATCCATTTTCGCAGGAACACTAGGATATTATGCTTACTTCTTAATATCCTCCATGATTCCTCAACTCCTTCGTATCTGCATGAGAAGTTTTCCTTCGCTTGTCCTTCCAACGCTCCCTGCAGATCCCATATTAGGATTCTCCTAGACATTCCTTTGCAGAAAACCCACTCCTATTCGCACTCCTTTTTGTGTTTACACAGTGAGGCTTTAGAATTCACTTCCACCGGTATCCGTGGCTTCAAAAGTCTACCCGCATTTAAGAAACGTGTGAAAGACTTTTTTTTCAAAAAAAAATACTTATCCTTGACATAACTTTTGTTGTTATGCTATATATTTAATGACGTATTTCTTCATGTATATATTTGTATTTACATGTATATATTTGCATGTATGTATTTGTTTATTTATTTATCTATGCATGTGTGTATGTATTTATTTATATATACATTTGTATATTTACTAGTACGTATGTCTGTGAATGTATATTGTATGTAAAATTTATGTACAGCTTTAGTTAACACTTCTCCAGTTACAGGTCTAAAGGAACAAGCTATACCTTTGTACAATTTCTACTTTTAATGTATGTTTATGTAAGTGCATGTGTACATGAATCGTTAAATAAATAAATAGTTATATAGAAATCAAACATTGACTGGTACCTTGCATCAGACACAAGACAATTGTTTGCGCAGCGGCTTAATGGTTAGAAACTTATTGGTTAGAATGCTTTGGAGAACATTCAGTTTAAAGATAGAAAACACAATCACTTTATATAACTATGCATCGTTTTTATTCGTTGATAGTTTTCACAACTACGTACCTTATTACTGGAAGCATTATTTTGTTTTTACTTTTATTTTCAGCTTTGTTTGTAAGTTTTTCTGTCATTAATCTATAACAATAATCTTAATGGTTCTAAGAAATGATTATTATAGTTAAGTATTTAAAATATAAGTGTTTGTTACTAAGCTTAATTTTAATTAGTTAATTTTTCTTGCCCGAAAAGCTTTGTTTTTTTGTTTGAATAAATTGTTCAATCACTCAGTAAGGTTTACGTAAATTCGGTGCGATTTAGCTTAAGGCGACAGTTTTTATGTTCCCGTCACAATCATTTCACTCAAGGGGTGAGCGCTCATTGGGTGGAAGTAACGAAGACGATAAAACTGTTCGTTTGGAAAAAAGGACGTTTGTTGAAATCAGATATATTCTTATTGAAGGCACATGTGGAGTTGTGTTGGAACAGGCGTTTGCGCACTGTTTTTCCACGCTTGACTGTGTGTAATGGACATAACATCTTTGAATAAAATGGGCGAAATAAAAAAAATCCTTAAATAACTTGAATTCATTAAATATGTAAGTGTTAATATATAAATTATAATTATTAAACTTTAGATTTACTAATTTATCCATACATTTTTCTACCCCAAAAGTATTGTTTGAATAAATTGGTCAATCAGTCAGTAAGGTTTACGTAAATTTGATGCTATTTAGCTTTTTCTGTCCCCGTCAGGATCATTTCGCTCAAGGGGTGAGCGCTCATTAGGTGGAAGTAACGAAGACGATAAAACTGTTCGTTCGGAAAAAAAGGATATTGGATAAGGTCAGATGCGGATATAGTCGTATCGAAGGCAACTATAAGGGTGTGTGGGTGATACAGGCGTTTGCGCACTATTTTTGCACCCCCGACTGTGTCTCAAGCTTTATTGTTACAACAACATCATATGTTTCTGTTTTTGCTATTCAATGATACTGTTACATATATGAGTACGTAAGACTGTTCGTTCGGAAAAAAGGAAGTTGGTTGAGGTCAAACGCGAATGTATTCGTATTGAAGGCAAATGTGTGGCAAATGGCGTGTTGGGACAGACATTTGCACATTGATTTGCACGCCGGCCTGTGTGTCACCCAGCTTTATTATTACTAGAACTTCAAATGTTTCTGTTTTTGCTCCTCCTTCCGCCTTTCGAGTCAGATGAGATCAATGATACATATACATGTGTATAATATTATGTAAGTGAAAATAGACTTAAATGTTTTGATGAGAACTTGTTTTAAAGCAAATCTAATAAATAATTATTAAATGCCTATAGACATAACATCTTTGTATTTAATGGACGATATTTAAATAAATTATCCTTAAGTGACTTATGGAAGTCTTTAGGTATATTGAAGCTAAATGATCCCTAGAATTCATTAAGTAGGTAAGTATTCAAATGTAAATGTAAATCAATGTTAATTAATAGCTAAAGCTTGATGCCTTAGGTTTACTAAGTTATCCATGAATATTTCCTTTCTATGACTATATTATTCAATAACTCAGAAAAGCTTACGTGAATTATGTGTGATTTAGCTTAAGACGACAGTTTTTTCTGTTTCTATCACAATAATTTCTCTCAAGTGTTGGGCGCTCAATAAGTGGAAGTAGTAACAAAGACCATGAAAATGATACTGGACGAGGTCAGATGTATATTTTTTTTCAACCTTTTTTTATATCCCACTGCTTGGCTCCACTCATAAGTGAGAGGGATTTAGGCCATAGTCCGCCATGCTGGCCGAGTGCAGATTGGTGTACGTAATTTACCACTGGGCCGTCACTGCTCAGCCGTATATTATATTTTATTTGTATTGAAGACAGAATTAAATAAGAAGGCGTGTTGGGGATCATTAAATCTATGATTACCTTAAACTCATCTAATCTCGTCTAGTCTAATCTAGTGGAAAATCACCAATAATGCTCAGAATTATTAAATTAAAAATACTTACTCAAAAGAGTGAAATTATATAAATTTTTAACCAACGAATTTTAAACCGACTTTATACGGTAAAATAATATAATGTAATAAATATCATATATGCCAAGTTCTGAACAATTTAGTTTTTACCGTTTGTCGGTATTTATTTATAATCGGTTTTTATTTTTTTTTGTTAAAAACTTATTTAATTAAACAATTCGGGCCAACTTTTTTTAAATACATTATTTAATCACTCAGTTAAATCGATACGATTTAGCTTACGGCGAAAGTTTTTCTGTTCCCGTCACAATCATTTCGTTCAAGGGGTGAGCGCTCATTGGGTAGAAGTAACGAAGACGATAAAACTGTTCGTTCGGAAAAAGGACATTGGATGAGGTCAGACGGGGATATATTCGTATTGAAGGCAAATGTAAGGGCGTGTTGGGGACAGCCGTTTGTTACCGTTAAGTTAGTATCATTTCCAAAAACCTTGAAAGTCTGTGTTTGCATGCTTCTTTATATCTTCTTTTTAGACCCAGTATTATAGTTGTCAATAGTTATCACGCTCTTTTGCTTTTATTAACTGTGACTGTGAATCACTATGTGCTACGTTTATTTATTTATTTATGTATTTATTTATTAGACATGCCAACAGCTTAACATACTAAACATTAGATTATATCATTTTTTACAATGTACTCAATGTACGTTATGTTTCTTACTTACGTACTTATGTATGTTATGTTTAATACTTTTATAAATTACTTCGCGCGCTTCGCCCGCTTGGACGCGGTTAATGGGTCCCCGTAGGATAAAAAATAGCCTATGTGCTATTCCAGGCTTCATTGCTATATTAAAATCATAGGCGTTTAGCCAGTTGCTTCAACCGCGTTGACCCTATTACCCGTTTCCACGTAGAAATGAAGCATTTTCCCGCGGTATGTTACTCAGGGTGAATGTAGCTTTCTAATGGTGAAAGAATTTTTGAAATCGGAACAATAGTTTTTGAGTTTATTCATTACAAACATACAAAAATACAAATCATTCCTGTTTATAATATATGTATAAAAAACTTTTTAAATACTACATATACCTAATAATAAAATTACTAAAGTCAGGTAAAATAAGAGGTTAAACAGAATCCATTTAGCAAACGTACGTTATCATAAGGCCTGTTTGCTATAAAATACGTTATTTTATTGACGTCGTACGATTTGATCGAAGAAGCCACTTTGGCTTTCAGCAAAATTTTTATGTATCTCGGTATATTATGATGCATTAGGCAGCGTTCTGAATCGAGAGTAATGGTTATCTAAAGTATGAAATCTTGTACTCGTACAATAGGTTTATCGCAGACTCTTTGTGCTTGTTCTTTGTGATGCATCTGCTTAGATCGGTAACTAGTTCGAAAGTCTACTCAAGAAAGAAACGAGGTTCAATTACCAACTCCTTACGAATAGAATATATTATGACATCTTTACCTTTTGTGGATATTCTTACTTATACTTTCTTAGTCTGTACTTTAGTGTAGCTTCGTCTGTATTTTTGAGTTAGTTGATTTTTTTTGAGTGGAAACAGATAACATTGTTTTGTTTGTCGATAATGAATACACTATTTGCCATTAACCAGTTAGTTTTAATCGTTGTCAAATACTCTGAATAATTAACCAGATATACGCGTTAGCTAACGACTTCCTAATATTTATCCCACAGTGACAACTTAATTCCCTAATTAAATAATGACCATATTAATTCAGTCATCAGTAAATAACCACCCCCACTACTTGATGATTAGTAAGCAATTTATAAATACATTTTGTGTTTTCATAATTATTATCATGACAAGCGTTTTCAAATCAACACAACTGTGAAGTTTTTTATTCGGAATATAAACCGCGGTTGAACTCCGGTCAGTGTCGTCGATATATTGGCGTTGGATTTTTATTTGTGTGCACGAATCTCGCCAATATTTTTGTTATGCAACGAACCCAATTCAAGGGAAGTATGAATGCTGGAAACGGTCCAGTAAACACCGCAGTTGTCTATACTTGCGGTCGTTGCGCTATGTTTTACTACGACTACAAACGATTGTTGGAGCATCTGTATTGGCGTCACGGCACGGAGAGTCTTGGATGCAAGCTGTGCGGTTTGAAGAAGTGGCGGTACGCCGCACATGTCTGCAACATTCTGCCTAACGACCACGATATCACTTTCCATTTTACCGTGGAGAATTCACATACTGGATACTGTTTCTGCGGTCGGGATATGGACAATGCGCCAATGATAGGTTGTGATTCACCCCATTGTTCACATCAGTGGTATCATTTTAAGTGCGTGGGTATAAACTCGCCTCCTGAAGGTGAATGGTTCTGCCCACTCTGCCTGAAGTTACGTAATGATGATCAGGTGATTATAGTCTTTATTTTGAAGTACAATAAATACTCTGAGATACTAGGTTTTTTTATTGTCATGGATGTATGGTAGTAACACGTGTGTCTCCCGTGGCACTATAGCTTCTTAACTTATGTTAATATTAATATAATTTCACCTTTTTAATTCCGCCATAAAAACTATTTTTTATTTTACACGGACAACACTTCTTATTATGTATTTAAGTTTTGTTAGAGAAAATATAATAACATTCAAAACAAGCAAAAAATATGACTCAAAATTTATCTTTGAAATTAAACACAATATAAATAAGTTATTCGTGCTTTTACGAATCAAATAATCTCTTTTATTACAGAAGATTTTCTTTTTAGCAATGTAAAATATTTTTAGTTATTCTCTTAAGACTTTTTAATAGTATCTTAAACAAACAAAGTGCTCAGACTAGGCAATTAAAAATATAAAAACCTTATTGAAGTTGAGTTTTTGTTTGTTATTTCCAGAACAAACCACGACAGGATGGAGCGCCGACTTGAAAATTGTTTTCAGTTTTACTATTACACCGAGAAAAGGCAATAATGGAGATACTGAAATCGGTGAGTATCAAAGTATAAAAGCGGTTTCAGACCTGCGTATTATACGATCGTAAAATTAGTTTGGAAGCGGGCGTAAGTGCGAATCGGCGAGGTTTGTTTGGCTTTTTGAGGTACAAAAAGTAGCGTGCGAGAAAGCGCGTTTCCCGAAACGACCGTTCACGCGCAGAAAAATACTATTCCAATGTTGATTAAAAATTATTGCATTAAAATTCTATTATTGGGCGAAAAACGGACATAAATAAAAAATTTGCCGGTCGCTATTCGACATGCACGCTCTTTGGAATCGTTCAAAAAGCTAGTGAAGGACCACTTTTTAAGCTTGTAGGTACTTATAACTACTACTTCTATTCTTACTTCTTCTATCGCTCTTAAACTTCTCTCTCTTAACTTTCCATTTCAATATCTTCAACTATGTTCATTTTTATAAATGAACATAGTTGAAGATTGATGCATGCTGTTATAACATTGTCTGCTGACATAGGAACTAAGTTGTAGGTAACATTGGGCACCGTTACCCTTTTCTGTACTGTTTTTCTTTACTTTTCTAACTATACAAGGTTGTCTGGAAGAGATCGCTGTTTTAGCGATAAGACCGCCTGTTGTATATGTGTTTATATGATTTGTATATGTGTATTTCAATTATTAATGGTGTACAATAAAGATAATTTGTATTGTATTGTATTGTATAAGACAAACCGTTACTATAATTGTTCGTTTTTAAAAAATATATGCAGAACCAATACATTTCTGCACATAAATTCAACGATTTTAATTGTCTCTGACATTATAACAGACGTTTTTATTACAAAGAAGTAGCTCTAAAGCTAAAAAACTACGTAGGACATGTGGTTTTACCATCAACAACCAACCAACACACAAAGCAAGCTCATATTTTCATCTGAGGTTGTATGAAGGGGGATCTTCTAGAGGGTAATTCTCACTTCACAGCTGCAACCGAATATTTCCACACAGACAGAAAAAAACAGACTAAAACAACAATTAAATGATATCTAATAATGTCTAGAAAACAATAGAGTTGTAAGAATTAAATAAGTTTTACTACAACACGGCGATACAATATCTTGACGTCACTATACTCTGTTGTTCTCTCTGTCTAATTTTTAATTAAGCAAACAGTATCATGCGTAGTAATATGTTTTAAGTTATTCAAAATTTAATTTGAATATGCTGATCATCTAATAACAAAGTTGCTACTGAACCTATAAAAATTTTGTCGACACCTGTACTACAATTATTGTATATGCTGTTATAACATCGTACTAAAGATTGAAAATTCGAAACATTAAAATACTATCTCTCTATTCTACCTTGTATTTGAGTAAATATTACATTACGACATAATTAATACACGGCTCGAAGTATCTAACTGCACTGACCACCCATTTCTGTCGTGAAGCTGTTGTACTGTGTTTCGGTGGTAAGGTGTGATTGGCGACCAGCTATTCATGGGGCGACCAGCATCTATCGCAGTTGCAGCACAGCGATACACGATCAAGGCTACATATTTGTAGGTAATTTAATCCATAAAATAAAATTTCTTTACAGGTAAGTAAAATGGCTGGGCCTTGGATAAAGTGTCAATGAAGGATCTAGAAAAAGAAAAATTGTACTCCACCTACCGAAAATGTTTGTAAATTGGGTTTATTCTTGTACTTTTTTGCTTTAAATAAAAAAAGTTAAAAAATAAGAAATGACTTTTTGTTTAAATGTAATGATATCATGGAATAAATGCTTTCAAAAGTTGGCAATTAAATACAAATAAGTATTGTTCTGCTGCGAATTAATGATTTGCTATCCACAATATAGTTGTTTTGTATTTACTTAAGCATCAATAAAAATGATATCATGGAATAGATGCTTTCAAAAGTTGGCAATTAAATACAAATAAGTATTGTTCTGCTGCGAATTAATGATTTGCTATCCACAATATAGTTGTTTTGTATTTACTTAAATATCAATAAAAATGATATCATGGAATAGATGCTTTCAAAAGTTGGCAATTAAATACAAATAAGTATTGTTCTGCTGCGAATTAATGATTTGCTATCCACAATATAATTGTTTTGTATTTACTTATATATCAGTAAAAAATGATATCATGGAATAAATGCTTTCAAAAGTTGGCAATTAAATACAAATAAGTATTGTTCTTCTGCGAATTAATGATTTGCTATCCACAATATAATTGTTTTGTATTTACTTAAATATCAGTAAAACTTAGTTGTTACGAGCATTTAATTACATCGATTAATTTAATATATCTAAAAGAACTTGCAGTATACTTTAAATTAGAAATAGGTGGATAATGACTAGTTTCTTTTCGGATAAAATGTCATTCAAAATCCTGACATGTATTTATACACCCATTCGGTGGATTGTCAAGTGTTGTTCCAGTGTAGGAGGGATACCGAATTACGGTGGGATTTTAAACCCTTAAAATCTATGCAGCTTAAATAAAACCGATAATAAAAACGATCCAGTTATATGTGAGCTTTGCGATACTTTAACCATTTATACAGCGCACGCAATATAAGCTTACAATATGTAATAAGTTCAAACCTTCGCGATACATGGTTTGTCTAACAATAAAGGATTTTTTAAAATTCAAACCAGCAGTTCCATATGTAGTTTTTATTTGAATGGAGTAGCAGACGAGCATGCAGGCCACGTGGTGTTAAGTGGTCGCTGCAGCCCATGGACATTTACATACAACCTCAAGCAAGCATAGGTAAGTCTTGTCTTAGGTCGTATGCAGTTGCGCTGCTACTCCGGAGGCTGGTGGTCGCCTCATGTAAGTGTGGCCGGCAACTGCACCTTTCCACCGAAACACAATAGAATTGGTTCATGGCAGAAGTGGGTGCTGCGGTGGTACTTCTCCGGGCGAACAAGATTAGCGCTTTCAATTTTCATTATAGTATACTTAAGCGCGCATGGCCTGGCGGCTAGCGTAGAACGCAAGCGATCTATGCAGCTGAGCCAAACGGGCGCGGTCGGGTGTGAGATGGGTGACCGCTAGTGGCAATAAATTTCATGCGCGTTTCCGTGCTTCGGAGGGCACGTTAAGCCGTCGGTCCCGGTTGTTGTCGATAGATAAACCTTCAGTCGTCAAACCTTGTCGGAGGCCTTATGGGCGGTTTGAAAACATCCGACAGCGGGTTGACCACTAACCCGCATCTCCACCAACCCGCATTGGAGCAGCGTGGTGGAGTAAGCTCCAGGCTTCCCCAATAAGTGGGAGAGACTCGTGCCCAGCAGTGGGACGCAAAAAGGGTTGCAGCCAATACTTAAGGAAAAGAAAATATCGATATACCGATACTATGTACCGGTACTATGTAGAGAACGGCAGATAACAACGAAAAATATTTAAGTTGCGTAGACGAGGACTTGATTCAAGGAATTATGAAAATGGAAACAGGAAGGAGAAGAAAGCCTAAATTAATTTTAATGTAACAATAAGCCTCTTAGATGAAACGACGAAATTTACAATTATCCGACTTAATATTAATTTTATTTCCTACTATTTACAATAAAAGGAATAATCCGTAGCCTGGATTTTCAAGAAGAAACTGTTGAACATTTTACCGTTTTAATTAGGCTTTTACTAATGACGTAATTAAAACGCGGAGTGATTTAAGAGCGAATAAAAGTAGATGTGATTTACTGATATATTTTTTAAATCTTGGAAGATATTTTTTTTACATTTCGAACATTACATCGTCTAAAAATTAAAAAAAATGTAAACGCTAGGAACTTTAGTCTCTGTAGCTTCGGAATTAATTATCGAGATTTAATAGAGTTACAGTATCCCCATCCTGATGGGGATACTGTAAAGGGGGCT
This sequence comes from Pyrgus malvae, assembly GCA_911387765.1. NCBI lineage: Eukaryota > Metazoa > Arthropoda > Insecta > Lepidoptera > Hesperiidae > Pyrgus > Pyrgus malvae. The sequence continues at coordinate 24,530,202 of OU426950.1, read as the reverse complement.
TCCAGGGTTCCAGGCAGTGAGAGTGGGAGCTCGATCCGTCCAGCCAGCGGCCCCAGACAGGAAGGCGGTGTGTGCGTGGCTGCATGCTACCGTAAGCATCTGAAGGTTTAGGAGAGCACATTTGCTCTCCCGAAGATGGGCCCGTACTGAGCGCCGCGCGCGGAAGACACCAGTGTGCAACTGCATACGACATAAGACAGGACTTACGAGTATGTTGCTTGGGTTGTGTGTAGATTTGGGCTGGAACGACATTATAGTGATATTATATTTTTCGTCCCCATTTCCATCCCCATACTTAGTAAATGGCTAAATCAACAGACCCCACAGAAAAAGCGAGGTATACATTAGCTCAATCTGATAACGTTTTTTTTAATTTAATTTAATATTTTTTAATTTAGTTTTAAATTAATTTTGCGCAATCTTTAAAATACTTAAATAGTGTCCTTAAATCAAATCGTTTACGCATATTTTGATGTACGTCACGTTCATACACAGTGTACTAGGAGCTGTTACTTCGAGTAGGCATACTAAGTAAAGCCTAGTTAGAACTCCTGAAAATAACATATCTGTTGTATGTTCTTTAGTTGACAAGAGATTTGTAGAAGTTTTAGAAGAAGAACGTTTTAGAAGTATCGAACCGATAGACATTTAGAAGCTGGTTTAATGGGACTTTGGAATTTTGTTAACATAGTTTGTTGTAGTTACGTTGAAGTTACCTATTATAATTATAAATATAATTAAAATTAAATATAATTAAAGCATATTTATTAAATTGGTGATTTAAATTTTGTAATGTAACTAAATGTCGTCATTTTATAAATTAAGTTTCTGCAAATTATGTTTTTATTAATATTTTTTTTAATAGTAATTGAATTTGATTTGAATTCCACATTTAGAAATTTTGAGGATGTTAAGTGTGATCAATGGAAAAAAGAACAAATATCGTTGTATTTTTTTGAAATTAAATAAAACTATAGGTCATCGAAATATAAATTTTCGCGTCGCTCCTAAATTATGATAGTTATGTCTGAGATACTCATTGTATATTCATTGCTGGTGAAAACAAAACAAGAAAAATCTTAAAAACTAGTCCAGTCATTTACTTAGATTTGTATATCAAGGTTCTATACAGGGTATTATAGTATTTTTGAGAAGGGAGCGGTAATTCTCTAGGAACTACTGCGTTGCCTTTCAACGGCCTAGTACGGTGGGAGCAGGCTTAAGGCTTTAATTATATTCCTCTATCGAACCATACCTACACGATTACACGTACCGTTGCATTTATAGTGGCGATTGGAAATGCATTTCCCATTTCTCTGATTTAATTGACTGGATAGCTCTCCAGCTTAGAATGAGGTTAATAAAACGATGGAAATTGTTTAAAAGAATTCTCGTAACGATGTTTAGCAAAATTCTCTACTGAATTATGCAATGAAGCGGAACGGGCGCAGGCGGACGTAAGTTGGGTGACCACTCCACGTCTATCAATTACGGAGAAGGACCCGTGCCTAGCAAATAATTGCAGTCAACGTTTGTTTTCATAATAAAGGGGTTACATTTTTTCTTTTGTACTGATGATAGCACATTGCTATTTTTGACGACCGCGTGGCGCAATGGTTACCATGCCGGACTGCCAATCGAGGGGTCCCGGGTTCGATTCCCGGCGATACAGAAATTTAAATGATGAGTTTAATTCTCGGTCTGGGTGTACCCACGACACAGGGTATATATACCCTACTGTGGGGCTATGAGAGTGAAGCGTTATTAAATTAGTAGAAATTTAAGGATATTATCACTGTCAGAATTCACTAAAAGATAGGCAGCAAAGAGAGTAAGCTATCGTAAAAATAAAAAAATAAAATAGAATGCAAAAATAGCAATGTTCAATCATCAGTACAAAAGAAAAAATCTTCAAACAATAAATTCATTGTTATGATCGTCGCAACAGTATACTCGTACCTGCTGTTGCACACTGCTCTCACCGTCCGAAGTATACTCTATTACGTTGCACCCTCTTCAATCAACCTTCTTCAACTTTCTAAATCATTTCAGGCTTCCAACTACAAAAAATACTAAAAATACAAAAAACTATTTTTATAGTTATAGGGATGCTACTAAAAATAGAATATAGAATATTTAATATATTATATTTTTTGTATAGAACCTTAGAAAATATATTATTAATTGATTATTTCTTACAATTACGAGTACGTTAGGGCTAGGCGTCACAAATTGTTTGCTGTGCCAGGGTGCAGACTCATTCTTGTAAAATAGTCTCCCCTGATGCGAGCTTTGACTCTACTTAATGGTTTAGTGATCTGGGATACAAAAATAGATGTATTTTATTGCTTGTTTGCTGTGCCAGGGTGCAGACTCATTCTTGTAAAAGAGTCTCCCCTGATGCGAGCTTTGACTCTACTTAATGGTTTAGTGATCTGGAATACAAAAATACATGTATTTTATTCTCCAATTGCCGAAATTCGCAGGAAGGCAGGAGAATACATCTCACAGCTATAGAACGCAGTAAAGTTTAACAATTTTGTAAGGTTTAATAGCCTGTATGTTAAATGTAATAATAAATAAAAATATAAAACAAGATGTAGGTTCTTGTAAGTAGTTGAGAGCTTAATTAAAACTCAGTTCACAAATGAGTATGAGCTCATATGGTGAACTGCGATACGAAACGAGGAAAAGAGGTACTTAAAGCACTAAGAAGTCGCATAAATATCGAAAACTTTCACCGTAATGAAAGCACTACATCTCTGTTATGCGATGTTAACGAACGGCTTACAATTCAATTTGTTTTAACTTTGAAATTCAATATCTTTAAACGGAAAAGTTTTGAGCTCAGTATGTTTAAAGAATGCTTAATCTATGTACGTGACACCTTAATACGATAGAGTGCTAGATTTTGCTCGTTCTATAATATTAGTTTGTATCGATTTTCTAAAACACGTGTTAAGATATTCTTATGATATTTGCTATCAGAGTGCATTGTTTTATGACAGAACGAATTTTTATTTCCATTTTAATGAAAGGCGTACGGTCGCAGCCTTCAATTTTGGAGTTGTCAAGAAATAGGAGGGTAGGGAGGGTTCACTAAGAAGTTTAGGGGATAAGGTGTCCCAAATTGGCTTGTTTCGCCTTCCGTCTACGAATGACTGACGGATTTGGGGGGGGGGGGGGGTCATGTCCCCTGTGACCCCCCCCCTGGTACCGCACCTGTCCTTACCCCAAGGGTACAACCTTGAGATTAAGGAAACACTCCATGCTAGACATATATACTATGCTAGACATATAGACGACCAGCGTGTCGCAATGGTTACCATACTCAGTATGGTATATGAATGAGGTATACTGGACTGCTAATCGAAGGGTCCCGGGTTCGATTCACGGCGAAACAGAAATTTGAATGATGAGTTTCAATTTCTGTCCTTGGTCTGGGTGTATTTGTTCCTGTCTTTGTATGTGTCCATGGTGTGTACCACGACTCAGGGTATTAATTACCTTACTGTAGGGCTATCAGTGTGTAACGTTTATTTATTTATATTTTGCTACCGCTTATATCCTAAGTCTATAATGCTAGATCAGATAATGTTGTTAAACTTCACAATAACTATGTTAATACCATTATTTAAACATTAATAAGTTCTGTACTTTGACTTTCAGGTAACTATCACGGCTTATTCAATAAATCAATAATATTGCGTCACGGCTTGTTCAATAATATTGCGTCACGGCATATTTAATAATATTGCGTGTAAAATATCGCTGTTTATTACATTACTAAAACTCAGCTTATTAATATCCATGTTCTTATGGCTTCCAATATTGAGATGATTCGGCAGCGGATGAAACGTACAAAAATATTGGGCACTTTAATCGCAATAAAGCGGCACGTCTCGCCGTAATGCGATGATAACGAGCGAATGTGCTGATATGAATTATTATGTTTATTTAATACCTTTGATTGTCATATACTGTAAAATGAGAGGGACTCCGCATTTTTTTAAATGGTTACTAAATAAATTACTTTCAAATGAGTTTATGGTTCATTACTTTTTTTTATCGTACTATTCTGATAATTTACCAGCAAGCTGTGTAGGATTTTACACTAGGAAGGCTAATTTTATTCAAAGGACAGTAGATATATAACTGTATATATTCGAGAAATATGTAAATCTGCCCCTGATACGGACACATTATTATGTACATACTCATAAAACTAACACATACTCGTAAATGAAGAATATCTAAAGTTTCTTCATCATACTGATCACAATATTCACAATTTTATAAACTACCTACATTTAAAAAATAAGTACATACTAAGGGTGTAAAATATAAAAGGAACCTTTTTAAAATTAAATCAAAATTGCGAGATCACATGAAATCTTACTTTAACTTAAAAATTAACTTTACTGTAATGATCCTTTTAACGCGAATTAATCATTTTGACGATCGGTGTAGCGCAATGGTTACCATACCGGAATGCCAATCGAAGGGTCCCGGGTTCGATTTCCGGCGAAACAGAAATTTTTATTAGTCTGGATGTTTGTGTTTTACTGTAAAAAGAGCATGGGTGCTTTTTGAAATACTATTGACACCATGCATCTCATGCTTTTTTTTACATTAAAATACATTTTCTTCTTATTTTTTACTTTTTAGTTCGTATTTTCACAAATGCGTGTTTTTAAATTTTTTAAACTACTGTTAGGAATCAACGTCGGTAGTTGAATAAAAAATGTGACGATGTAGGGGAAAACGCCCATAAAAGCGAGGCTTCCTCTAAGGAGCAATCATTATTAGTCTAAAAGTTGTAGGGGCAGTTACTCTGCCCGTTTGCGTACTGAAATTCTGTATTTGTGCTTACCTATAATTTATAGTTATAGTTGTATAAGGAAATGTTAATTAGAAACTTCAAATCGTTCGAATAAGACTTTGTGAATTAAATAATATTTGACTTCTGGTTTTTCATTTCTAAAACCACATTATTTTTTCATTTCATTTCTAAGGGCCATTTAAGTGTAAAGTTCTTGATTATCTTACTATGTTCACTTGAAATTAAAGTCTCTATGTTCAAATTTACTATGTCATTCGAGGCTGCGAAAGTCCGTCTGTTAATAAAGTTTATCTAACTTCGTCCTATCTGCTACTAACCACGGTACGTAAGCTCATACGATAACTGCGATATTAACAAAGGGAGAGCCACAGGAAGCGGATGGAGAGAACATAAATATTGGAAACTTTCATCGTAGTGAAAGCGCTCTTCCGATGTGAAGTCGAATGTTTCTGGTCAAAAAATTGGTTAATCGAACAACTATAGTAATCAGACCTGATTTAGTTTTTAAACTATAGTGGTATGTATATTTTAGAAAATTTACCTAGCAAACTATCACAGTCTTTCTTTTATACGTATTTTAAGGCCACATGTTTACCGTTTCGCACTTATAGTTCCACACAAGGATTCCCTGTATCCAATGTGACGACCTCCACCAACCCGCATTGGAGCAGCGTAGTGGAGTAAGCTCCAGACCTCCCCAATAAGGAGAAGAGATCCGTGCCCAGCAGTGGGACGCAAAAAGGATTGCAGCCATTGTGAAGACAAACAGACACATGAATACAAACACCCACACCACAAAAATTACACGGCCACACGGTATCACAAGTTCGAGATATTTTACTTTAAAGATCTTGACATTCTTGCCATAATCACTGGAGACTTAAACACCATCTGTTAATAAAGTTTATCCAACATCGTCCTATCTGCTCACATAACCCGGTACAAGCTGATACGATAACTGCGATATTAACGACAGGAGAGCCACAAGAAGCGGATGGAGTGAACATAAATATTGGAAACTTTCATCGTAATGAAAGCACTATATCGCGCCGTATGCGATGTTAACGGGCGATTGTGTCAGTACATTGGTCAATAACGGGCGATTGTGTCAGTACATTGGTTAACAACGGGCGATTGTGTCAGTACATTGGTTAACAACGGGCGATTGGGTCAGTACATTGGTTAACAGGACAACTATTGTAACCAAATGATTTGGTTTTAGCAACTTAATATTTCATTTTTAAGACGATTTCTTATTTTTTAACCCTTCTTAGTAACCCACATCTGAGTGTGAAGGTAAGCCTTATTCCGCCACGCTGATCAAGTGAGTGGTGGTGGATAGTGTTTGATGTATTTTGTTTGGCTGCAATCCTTTTTTGCGTCCTACTGCTGGGCACGGATCTCTGCCCCTTATTGGGGAGGCCTGGAGATTACTCCACCACGCTGCTCCAATGCGGGTTGATGGAGATGCGGGGATAGTGGCCAACCCGCTGTCGCATGTTTTCAAACCGCCCATAAGGCCTCCGACAAGGTTTAACGTCTGTTATCTATAGACAACGACCGGACAATTTTTTTGCCACTAGCAGTCACCCATCTCACACCTGACCGCGCCCGTATGGCTTAGCTGCATAGACCGATTGCGTTCTACATTTTGTATAGTTTTGTGCAAATTAATTGTAAAAATATATTTTTTGGCATAGAAGTTAAATGACCTTAATACTGTTATCCTTAATAATGTTATCCGTAGACATACTCGTCTACAAGAAAATATATGAGAACTCATATCCTCTGTAAGTTATCAAATTTTTTATTTATTTACGTTATTTTATAAATTCTTGATAGGTCTATTATGGCCATTTGAGACTTGAAGTCCGTCTTTTAATAAAGTTTATGTAATATATCGTCCTATCAGCTATCTGATACGGGATACGGGAGCGGATGAACAGAACATAAATACTTGAAACTTTCATCGTAATGAAAGCGACTATCTTTGTTAATGGTCGACCGTTTCAGGTAAGGTCATTGGTTAATCGACCAATTATTATAAATAAGAAATGATTTTGTTTCTTAACTGTATGCACATTTAAGACTAAATGACTTGTAAGTTATCTCAACCTTTATTTTTATTAATTCCAAGACCACGTTTTTTATCGTTATATACTCATAGGTTCTCACCAGAATTCCTTGTATCGCTGGTACCGTGGATACACACAAAGGCCAGAAATAGTAAAAGATCTAACATCGTCCTATCTTTTTTTTTGGTATCGGGGGTGGAAACCTTGAAAGCGTACCCTTCTTACCGGGTTATATGGGATTTGTACAGCGCTAAAACCCCCTCGATGGCCTGCCTTCTGCGCTTGGGTAGGACTCTGGGATCTTCGGGACCGGCCCATCTTCGGGAGAGCAAATATGCTCTCCTGCACCTTCAGATGCTTACGGCGGCATGCAGCCACGCACACACCGCCGGCCTTCCCGGGGCCGCAGGCTGGACGGTTCGAACTTCCACTCTCACCGCCCGGAACCTCTTACGTTTAGGCATGGGATACCTTAGCTTTATTCTTAATCCCGAACCTACAGAGACTAGCGCCGGGTGACATTATCTACATCCGCCCCGGCGGCTGCTTCGCCGAGCGGCATCTGCTCGCATTACGCCGGTACAAGCTCATATGATAACTGCGATATTAACGAAGGGAGAGCCACAGGAAGCGAATGGAATGAACATAAACATTGGAAACTAACATCGCAGTGATAGCGCTACGTCGCTACGTAACGACCAACTATTGTGAACCAATGTGATTTAGTTTAAGTTCCTTCAAAATACTTCATTTTGAATGATATGATTTAATTTTCGTAACGTCAAATTCGTTAAAAAATAGGTTAATAAATACGTTATTTTTAAAACTTGTTGATTACATGTAAATATCTTGACGACCTGCGTGGCGCAATGTTCATCATGCCGGACTGCCAATCGAAACAGAAAGTTGATTGATGAGTTTAAATTTCTGTTCTTGGTCTGTTTTTGTTGTTTACTATCGATACATTCATGTATTGAGATGTTTATAAAACTCAGCCATTATGTCCGTCCAAATCCAGAACGTTCAAACAAGACCTATGCAGCTGCACAGAGGCGTGAGACAAGGGGACATTCTGTGACCGAAACTACCAGTGCACTGGAAGTTGTTTTCAAGTTACTGGACTGGAATTGGTGTAGCATACGCATAGATGGCGAATACATCTCACATTTGCGTTTTGCCGATGACATAGTCCTTATGGCAGAATCGCTGCAGGAGTTGCAGGAAATGATTTCAAGCCTAAATTAAGTCTCCCGACAAGTGTGACTAGGAATGAACTTGACAAGACCAAGGTTATCTTCAACACATACATTATTCTTACCACAATCAACGTCGAAGGTACGACACTTGAAGCTGTTAAAGAATACATTTACCTTGGACAGTGCATCCAGATTGATAGAAACAGCTTCGAGAAGGAAACCGATAGGAGAATTCAGTTGGGCTGGGTAGCATTCGGGATGCTCCGTCACATATTCTCGTCATCCATACCACGAAGCCTCAGACGAAAGTTTTTGACCAGAGCGTCCTACCCGTTATGACCTACGGAGCTGAAACGTGGACACTGGCGATGGGACCGGTTCACAAGCTTAAAGTCGCGCAGCGAGCAATGGAGATAGCTATGCTCGGTGTGTCCCTTCGAGACAAGATCCAAAATCAGGAAATCTGGAGGAGGACTAAAGTCAGCGCCATACATAGCTCTAAGAGCCAGTAAGCTGAAGTGGCAGTGGGCTGGTCACATCTGCCGAAGCGCTGACAACCATTGGAAGAGACCGCTTTTGGAGTGGAGAACGCGTTCAGATAAACGGTAGGTAGGTAAAAAGGTAGTGTAGGATGCCGCCCTGCGAAGTGGCGCAACGATCTGCGCCGGGTGGCGGGAAGTAACTGGATGCGTAGAGCCGAAAATCGGGCTCAGTGGCACGCCTTGGGAGAGGCCTATGTCCAGCAGTGGACTAATATGCGCTGATGAGTGAGAGAGAGTGAATGAGAGATATTTTTGTACATTTTACTTTGAGTAAATATTCCGCCACGTGATAAAATTATTCCATTTCAATTACAGAGTAGACCAAAAAGTATCTAATGTTTTGTGATAGATGCTCGTTAAAATACTGTAACCATAAAAACAGATTTCATTCGGTTCGTTTTATCACTGTCATTATGAACTTGTGGAAGGCATATTATTTACACTTGCGAACAAAAATAATGGATCCTTTTTCGAATCCTCGTTAAACGCCGTAACGTGATTCCTTTATAACGACAGTTTTTGTGGAAAAAATTTAGGTATTCGATTTTTATTAACACGCTAGGTACTTGTTTTATAATTTGTGATATTTAATATGATATTTTTTATTATTGTTGCAATAATGACATGTATTGATATTCGATTAACATAGATGTTTAAAAAATAATTATTTGTCTTTTTAAATTATTTAATTAAATTTAATTAAAGAAAGGTGGAGTTTCTTAAAATGGGTCTTCTTCTAAACTTTTAGTTTTGTTACGTGCAACATATTAAGTGCCTGTAGCTTGGAATTCAGAGTATGAGTCACGGTATCCCCTTTCTAATGGTAAGAGGTGAATAAAGGGGGTCTTCCAGGTTTGTGGGCAGGTGTGAGATTATAGCATGGGAGTTCGAAACGTCTTGGTCAGCGGCCCCGGAAAGAACGGCGTCGTTACACCTGAATGTGTCTAGCTAGGTCGTTCTCAAAAGATGCGTAGGGCTTACCTACGTTTTGAGGCACTTTGCATGAAGGACACCGGAGCGTTCCGCCGGAGTTGTCGAAGTCCTCCCCCAGAGTAGAGGCAGGCAATCAAGGCAGTTTTAGTGACAGTCAAAATCGCACATAACCCGGTAACTCTCACTCTACCTTCGTCTTTGTAGTACCGCCATCCATTTAACTTCGGTTCGATACATGCAGTGTTTGATACTGCAGATATGGGTAACGTCAGCAACGCAGGTACAAGTTTGAACACTTCGACGTATTTCAGTGCGCTGGACGTGTGAGTGCATTAATAACGTAATAATAGTTCACGCGAAAAATATGACAGAATACGTATAAAACACATCAGCGATTCATTTGGGGAATTTTAACTGTTTTCTATTAAGAAAAGAACGAAAAAAGAATAGTTTTTCAGTGCAATGGACTTTTAACGGACTGGACTTTTATTAAAATTGTTTAAGCGAGTGTTAAATCACATGAACTTTAAAACTTGTAGTAATTCTTTTGCAGGGCATAAAAATAAAGTGAAAATGAAAAAGTAATGATGGCTATGAAAGTTTATGCGCGAAATAGTTGTAAAAGAAATATGTGAAATATTGGAATTTGAACTCTAAAATCAAATTTTACATACAGCGTACATATAAGCTAAAACAGCGGTATACTCCGTACGAGTTGCATTACTCTATCCAATGTAACTTCGGTTCGATCGTAGATTTTTTATATATACTACGTAGTCAAAATAAAATATCTATGGGTTCGATACATGCGGTATTTAAGGCCGTGGATAGCGTTCCATATCATACAACTATATACACTCGACGTGCTTCAGTAGGCTAGGCCTGTGAATTTCGAAAATGACACAGTTTGATTAAAGCAGCTAGGCGTATGAAGCTTTATTATTTTTAAAATAAAAATAAGACATTTCATCGCATTCTTTATTGCGTAAGTGACTTAAAGCAATGAAGGTATTGATACTAGTCAAAGCATGTAGTCTTCCTTCGTTCTCAATAATAACTTACTGAAACCCTAAGTTCGTCCTCAAACAAGTTGAATATAAAGTTGAAAATAAAACTGCATACACATACAAGCTAATACAGCAGCGGTATACAGTGTACGGAGTTGCATTATCCTATCCAATTTAACTTCGGTTCGATACATGCAGTGTTTAATGCCGCGGATAGCGTTCCATATCGTACAACTTTGAACACTTCGACGTGTTTCAGTGCGCTGAACCTGTGAGTGTAGTAATAATGGAATAGTTGAGGCGAGAACAGCATCGGGGAATCTGTAGGTACGAGATTGTATGTATTAGAAAAATAGAACAGTGCCGGGGCATAAATACCAGGCAGGCAGATGACTGGAGTCATAATAATAATATGGTCCCTGCTTGGCAATATTTTACAAAAATACTTTTTTTTTTCGTGGGATTATAATTTCGTACTCAATCGTGTAATATTATGCCCACAAATAATATTGACCTATGATTTATTGTCATTTTAAATTAGATTTCGGGGACACGCACAGAATATAAATTGGAGGAGCTTTGGGCGGTTCATTTTTATTAGTTCTACTATGTTAGTACTACAGATGGCGCTATTGCTATCAGCTTGTTATTCCGTGTGGGATTATGCCCCGGGTTTGTAGCTATATCCGGAATATAAATTGACACGGCGAGTTTTGATATACATACTTATTATTAATTATTGTTATTTATTTTAGTTTGTGTCTTAAAATTCATTATTTAACATTTACTTATTGAAATATGTATTGGTTGCCATTTATATTATATATCACCTAGATAAATATTTCGTACTTAATACAAACTGTTCATCAAGATAATAAATACGTGTAACCCTTTTTTAACTTAAAAAAATCCCATGAAAAACAAATACAAAACTATGTTAAACGTCAAACTGCGGGCGCACTTTTATGCATATTATTTTTCTCGAACAGTTTCTACACACAAAGATCTGCTTAATACAAAGAAATTGGAGGCGGATTCTGTTTGTTCCTTTCTTACTATAAAAACAATCATTAAATATAATATTAATTATCATTACAAGTCTCCAATAATATCTTATTATCTCCCTTTATTGCAACCCTCAAAACTGTTAAAAATCTGAATTCCGGCACAGAACTTTGAATTTTAAACATTTAATTCATATCTCCATTGCCTCAATCTCTTATGATAGCGTAATATCAATTCGAATAATATTGGCCATTGATCTATTCTGATTTTAAATTAGATTTCGGAGTCACGCATAGAATATAAATCGTAGCGGATTTGGGATGGTCATTTTATTAGTTCTGTGTTGCAATTGACATCGTCTTATTATTCCGAGTATGATTAATGTTTCAAATTTTTAGCAATGTCTAGAATATAGATATTTCTTGTCCAGATGTTCTGACTACGTTTTGTTTCACAACTTTTAGTCAATTATAATGTACAGCGCCGAGACGAGATTTTTAAACAATGGTAAAAAAATACTGTACTTGTAATACACGAAAACATACTCTTATTATTTTTTAATTTAGAGGTTTGTATCTTTTTCTAATAGTAAAGAAAAAATATTACCCATTATTATTCCACCGCAACATAATCCGTAAAATTGTTGAAAACCTGAATCTTCAATATTGATTGATTTCAGTGCTATTACTATACCTAATCTTTTTGTACTGTATAATATTTTTTACGAATGTCTTATACTAGCCAATGATTTATTGTTGTATTTAAATGACATTTCGGAGTCACGCACAGAATATAAATCGAAGCAGCTCTAGGTCGCTCATTTTATTAGTACTATGTTGGGTCTACAGATTTCACTATTGCCATCATCTTGTTATTCCGTGTGAGAACTAAGTTCCGGAATTGTAGTAATATCCAGAATATACGGCTTGTTGGTTGGTAGTTGATTTTAGTATTACTGTCTTTTTTATGTCTTTTTTGTTAAAGTCCTCCGAAGATCGATGTAATGACTGTCCTATGTTTTATAATTTAGTAACATCTCAACGTAATATAAAAAATTAAGCAGAGAAGTGAACTTTTTATAATGATTTTTGATTAAATTTGGTGGTATACATTTTCATTCAATGTTTATAATAGCATAAGAATTGCTTGTTACAGCTACGTTTTGTTTCAAAATATTTTTTACATACGATAAGTATGTAAAATTAATAAAAAGTTATTGTTGTAAACATTTACTCAGTTTACGGTCAGTAATTTTTTTCTTATCATAAAGAAAATAAATTACCTACCTAAATAGTTGAAAACCTCATACTTCAGTATTCATTTAATTCAGCGCTATTACTATAATACTTTAAAAAGCATAATATTAATTCCAATAATATTAGCCAATGATCTATTGTCGTTTAAAATAGATTTCGGAGACACGCATAGAAAATAAATCGGAGCAGCTTTGCGTCGCTTATTTTATTAGTTCAACGTTGGAACTACAGATGAAGCCATTGACATAGTCTTGTTATTCCGTGTGAGATTATGCTTTGGATTAAGGGGAATGTCAAGAATATAAATTTAATCTTTCGGTATTTTTTTTCGGAGTTTTTGTTTTTAGAGGATGTTTATTATGACTAAAATTTTGTTATATTATTACGTAGTATCTTTAATTAGTCTGTGCGTACTCAAGTGATTTATTCTATCATCACGTTTAATCGAAAGTCGAGTCTGAGTTTCGGTAGTAATACAAATCAGTGTAATACTACCGAAACTCACCAGTACCTCAGGGTAGACCGTTCAAACAGTTTGCCATCCACCCGATTAGGATTTCGTAAAAAAAGTGCATCGTGGTACCTATATTATTATATCTCGTGAGTAATTTCAAGTGTAATAATTGAATAATAGTTCACTTTTTCAGTCATTTGCATAGTGCGTAATTATTTGCTTCAATTTATGCAAATGTAATTATTTAACGTTGAGGCTGTTAGATATTTACGGTTTCATGTAAAATGTAATTTATAGCACTGTGTAGTGCTATTCAGGGGCGGCGGACGAAAAGATTGTCTATTGGATTTACACCCGTTTAATGCAGAACACAAACAAAATAACGTAAAATTTATCACAAACAGTTCAACATAATCACCAGAACATGACGGGAGCCGCTGGAGTCTGTGGCGCACACCTGTCTCAATCAGGGCCGCGCCGCCCCTATGTGCGAAGTGTGCGGCGCACACAGGTGTCAAGACAATAGGGGCGCCGCGATCGAAATTATTTTGTTACACTTACACAAAAACATACATATTTCTGTATCGATAAGTAAGTAGAGTAGTAATAGGCGCAACAAATGCTTCGTAAAGAACAAAACTATGTATTAGGGATGTAAAAATAAGTTGAAACATAAAGATTCGTGAAAAAAAGAGGCGCTTCATAAGTTTCGTCCTGGTCTCAATCTTCGCTTGCTCACTCGCGCCATTCGCACCTAGCGGCAGAATCGGGCAACTACCGACGGGGTTGCCCGCTATGATATTTAAAACCGTATAAACCACGCGCTATAAATTTAATATTCCTATGTAGAGCTCTCTCTCACACTTACTTATAATTTCATATTACGGGTTAATATCTAATTTTATGTGTATAGAGGATCGGCTGCAACCCTTTTTACATTCCACTGCTGGGCACGGGTCTCTCCCCATTATTGGGGAGGCCTGGAGCTTACAACACCTCGCTGCTCGATGCGGGTTGGTGGAAATTAGTATATTTCATTACAAGTGCGGAAAGGCTGTCATTGCAATGAGTTCCGACAAATGTCTACCCGAGCCGAGGCGTAGTCGAAGGTGAAGGTTGACAGTCGAAACTCTTATACGTTTTAAGTTCCTTTTTAACCTCATTGCCTGCTTTTATTTTGAGGAATTCCGGTAGGTTATTGTATATTTTTGGTCCCATCTTTTGCATGGGATCACTGTTATCATATTGTCTTGTTTTAGAAGATATAGAACAAAACTTATTGATGTCTTTTCGATTTAAGGGTTTCATATTTAGTGATTTCAGTTTTGACCATTAAATAGATTTCATAAATATATAAAGAAGGGAGAGTTGAAATTTTGAAAGTGCGGCCTACAAGTATCCGTTTGTTGTGATTGACATATTGCGCGGATGCACTTTTTTTGGGCTTTAAATAGAGTTTATCCCGGTCGCGTTACCCCAAAAAATGAGTGGAATAAAAAATTGAAAATATTTTTTTATATATCCCAACGGCTTCTATAGTCACAAGCATAGATATATAGATATATAATATAGTATATTATACGACTTATAATATATGCTTGTATATTGGCAAGCGATTATTTTATGCTAACGTATATTATAAGTCTATGGTCACAAGAGAAAAAATTGTTTTCACATCATTGAGTCGGCGCTGATCTTTTCTTCGTGTTAACGCAAATGGCTTGGACACGCTTCCAATATTCGTCAAGATAAGCCTCCTCTTGCTGTTATTGGGAGGCCGTTAGAGGATCCCATGCTTTAGCTAACAGTATCTCCGAAGTGAACGTATTATTTTATGCGTATACGGGATATAGGCCATGTGATGCATATACCCTGCCATCACACTAAGTCCCACAAGATTTAAAGAATAAAAAACAACCATCTCTTTCTCATTAACACGCTTTTATTAACTTGACCTGTATGTATGTATGTATGTATGTTACGGAATCTTTTAACTTCATGTTCACTTTCTTCTAGGAGTCTGATTAACTTGAAAATTTGCACAGGGGTCAAGGGCCGATGACAATGCAATAATATGAGAATAAAAATCCAACTAAAAAATTAATAATAAATAATATAGTTTAAAAAACTAAAAAACACGCTTTTGTGAAAATACGAACTAAAACGTAAAAAAGGAGAAAATGTATTTTACTGCAAAAAAAGCGTGGGGTGATTTTTAGGAACTATTGAAACCATGCACCCCACGCTTTTTTTACAGTAAAATACATTTTCTTCTTTTTTTTACTTTTTAGTTCGTATTTTCACAAAAGCGTGTTTTTTAGTTTTTTAAACTACATTATTTATTTTTTAAATTTTTACAATCATATGACATCTAGTACATCATTCACTCTAGTCACACGCAGTATCGTGGTCACATAGCACGCCTAGCTTCATCTTAATATATATAAATGACGTGTCACGTTGTTTGTCCGCGATGGACTCCTAAACTACTTAACCGATTTTAATAAAATTTGCACACCGAGTGCAGTTTAATCCAACTGGAAAGATAGGATAGCTTACATCTCAATTTGCAGTTGCAATATTATTTTATTTCTGATACTTTAAGGCAGGACAACGTCTGCCGGGTTCGCGTTTTATAAGCTAGTACCCGGACGATCGAGCATTGCTCGGATGTAATCAGTTGTTTTTCTAGGTTTAATTTCTAACAAAACACTCATTAGGTCAATGTCACTTATAAACGACATTTGTAATAGCTTTATAAAAAATATTGTCACGAAAAATAAAAAATCTCAATATGCAATATCGTCAGCACACGTTACCACTTGGCTAAGGACGCTCTCTCTCCACAAACCCGCATTGGAGCAGCGTGGTGGACTAAGCTCCAGGCTTCCCCAATAAGTGGGAGAGACCCGTGCCCAGCAGTGGGACGCAAAAAGGGTTGCAGCCAAGGAAGCTTTAATTGGACGAAATCCTTATAAAACTATTTCAAATCGACATTGTCATTTGTTTGAACGGCGGATGACGTTTGACGGCGTTCTACGCAACAATACCTATTATCTACAAATGAAACCTAGCTGGATCCGATGTATCACCCATGAAACCGCCTGGGTTCTATAAATTTCATGAACTTCTTTGGAGCCGTTTCCGAGATTCAGATTATATATATATATATATATATATATATATATATATATATATATATATATATATATATATATATATATATATATATATATATTTATAGGTAGGAATATACAAGAATTACTCGTTTATTATTACTAAACTTAGTTACTCGAGCAGCGATGGCCGAGTGGTAGAAAACCGGGGTCTTCGACGCGACCGATCCCAGGTTCAAATCCTCGGCTCGCACCTCTGACAAAGAAATTTGTTATGTGCGAATTTATCGCTGCTCCACGGTGATGGAAAATATCGTGATAATTCATTGATTACGATGTTCTCCATTGCCGTGCATGCCTGAGAGAAATTCATGATTTCTCGAAAGCATGACGTCCACCAATCCGCACTTGGCCAGCGTGGTGGACTATGGCCTAAATCCCTCTCAATTGTGTGAGAAGGAGACCTGTGCCCAGCAGTGGGACATAAAAAAGGTTGAAAAAAAAAACTCGTTTATAGTTATTAGATAGATAGAAAACATTATGTTTTGTCTTCTTTATATAATAAAATTTTAAAGTAACACTAAGACAGAAACAAGTGATTATCAGAAACTATAAGTATTATTTCAAATTACGGTTTAATCTAAATAGTTAAACATTTAAAAGGTATTAAGTTTTATAGCCTGAGAAACCACATGGACTCAACCAAACCATTCGGACTAATAGGATTGCGGCAGACCACATTCTTAGGTAAAGTTAGCAGAACGCGACCAATACCCACAAAGCCAGTGGAAATGAAATAAACTAATGACTGTAAACATGAACGGCGCGCGCATGGCTCGGCGGTTAGCGTAGAATGCAAGCAATTAGCAATGCAGCTAAGCCAAACGGGCGCGGTCGGGTGTGAGATGGGTGACCGCTGTATGGTGAAATGCATGCATGTTTCCGTGCTTCCGAGGGCACATTAAGCCGTTGGTCGCAGTTGTTGTCGATATATAACAGTAGTTGAACCTTGTCGGACTCTTTATGGGCGGTTTGAAAACATCCGACAGCAGGTTGGCCACTAACCCGCATCTCCACCAGCCAACATTGAAGCAGTGTGGTGGAGTAAACTAAAGGCCTCCCCAATAATGGAGAGAGATCCGTGCCCAGCAGTGGAACGCAAAAAGGGTTATATTAAACATAATCTATGAAATTGATTAAAGACCGCAATAAAGTTTAGTTTAGTATATCTGTAGTATGTCTCTTTTTTAATAACAGGTCTTTATCAACAACTGTAAATTCAACTTATGTCATTTATTTTCAACGATTATTTCAAAGATTAGTTCAAAATAATCCTACGTGATGCCGCTGCCTCCCGTCCTAAACGCACGTACACGTACACATACGACAATGATGAGCAACTATATTTTTTTATTTATTTATTTTATGTGAAAAACCTTAAACTAAGTTTCACAAAGGATTAAACCTAATGCCTCTTAGCATTGTCTACCGGTCAACCCTGTGTGATATTGAGAATGCGAGGTAGACTTCTAAAAATAAACGGGCTAAAAGAACTAAGAATTAAAATAACAATATGTAATAACTAATAAATATATTGTTAGGAATCTACGTCGGTAGTTGAATAAAAAATATGACTATGGAGGGGAAAACGCCTATAAAAGCGAGGCCTCCTCTAAGGAGCGATCATTATTAGTCTAAAAGTTATAGGGGCAGTAACTCTGCCCATTTGCGTACTGAAATTCTGTATTTCTTGCTTATTATTTAATTGTGGTTGTATAAGGAAATGTTAATTAACCTTAAATCGTTATTTTTGGATTGTAAAAAGGTTTTGTGAATTAAACTGTGATTTAAATATTCCGCTTCTGGTTGTTATTTCTAACAATATAATGAAATACGTACACTAATAAATATAAATACTTACATATAAACATAAATACATACATGCACATATTGGAAGGATATAATGACTACATATTTAATATAAATAGGACTCTTAAGTTAATATTAAGATACGATAAGATTTATTTCTTTACACAAAGTTACAAATATCACAATAATATTACAATACATTTAACATTATTAAAAGTACTAAAACTCTACATAACATATTATACACTTTCATTGTGCACCGTGTAACAAAATCTTCAAAACTAAATTTGGATTCGCAAGTCACATTAGGGGCACGACAAGAGCTCTGTTAAGAGGTCGCCGTAGACGAAAACGTCTTGCAGTAGGCTTGTTGAATAAATAACGATACATCGATATATCGATATTTTTAATTCGATTAATCGATATTTTTGGGCGATATATTTTATAACGATATATCGAAATCAAATATCCAAAATCGAAATTCTATCAAAAACGATATTTTTTCCTATTTATTTGGTTTATTGCTTTTTATGTTGGTTTTTAAGTTGGCAACTCTGTGTCTTTAGTTTTGGCGGGAAGTCGAAAAAGACATATTGTGCTCTTGTTTAATTTTCATTTTCTTGGTGTATTTTTGAGTTATATCGGATAAAGTTGATGGCATTTTGTTTGATATAGGTTAATTACAGTGCACGAGTGTTTGTGAAATAGAATAACAGTGCTAAATTATGTTTTTCTGCTTGCCTCCAAAATTGAAACTGGCAAAATCATTGAAACTGGCAAAAAATTGATGCAATAATTATACTTGACGCTGGCAATATGCACAGAGTTTGCGATGCCATAATTGAAGAAAAAAAGACCAATTTTTTCGTATCGTACCGATATATCGATACTGATATTTTCAAAAATATCGATATCGATATATATCGATATTTTATTCCATTTTGACATCCCTATCTTGCAGGACACATTTCTCTAGACTTTATATTTCGTTAACATCCGCACGTTAAAGCAAAATTACGCAGTGGTCACCACGCCAGAGGGCCCACTCTGTAAGCCCGTATCCGAAACTAAGTGAATTTACGGGCCTTATTTTTGGATTAGATTGAGGAAATTCTAGCAATATTATTCATTCAATAGCTTAATATCATCAATGACAACGCTTATCTTATTAATTCATGAAAAAAAGCGATCTGAGTATGCTAAAAATGATTCCGAAAATGTTAGAACTTACGGACGGATGCTTACAGAGTGGCCCCTCAGGTGTGCCGTGTATTAGCTTCGAATTTTAGCGAAGTGAAATCCAAATTATGATTATAATTTTTTCCTACCTAGTATTTGGCTGAAATGTTCCTTATAATACATTTCTATTTTATTTTGTTAAAACAAAAAGCGGATATGGTATTTTATACTAAAGTCTCCGAAATGTAGAGAAAAATAACAACTAGGTTCAATCCGTTCCAGTCACTGAATAGTAGATAAATAAATAACATTTCTCAATGTTATCCGCAATTTAAGAAAAAAATGTTGCACAATTGCTGTAAGGCAAGTTAAAGTTGGATGGACGGTTACGGGGTATTCCTTAAGGAATAGCGAGGGGCTTTTTTAAGATTCAAGAGTACAAAGGCGAAGGTAAGAAAATAAAACGTAAACAACATGTAAAGAATGGGTTGTATACGTAAGTACTTACACGGGGTTCTTATCATATATTCAAAGATAAATCACTGCGAAAGGTAGTATATATGGTGCTTTCACAATTTAAAAAGAAATGTTGTCAGTGGATGGGAAGGTAGCTAAAATATTATTGTAAGATCTTTAGGTAAACGTGACAGTCCGTTGATTTGATTCGTAAATTTATTTTTGACTCTTTGTTTCACTTTATTATATACTACTCTTGATTGATTGTCATGATTTTTTTGACTGTTAATAGGGCTTCTTTCACCACCTTCAAGTAAAGTGACAAGTACCCTTATTGTCGGTTAAAGTCACCCGTAACTTCAATTTCAATTTCACGATGTTCGAGTAACACTAATCATATGATAAACTGACCCTTACTCATAGCTTTTACTTGCCAATTGCCTTTACTTGGGACGTAACTAATCAACACTTTACTTGGATATGGTGAACGAGGCCCTAAGAGCTAATTCAGACTAGCCGTTTATACGCTATAAAATTTATTTTTGGTAGCGCGTGTAGGCAATTGGCATGAATCGGCTTGGGCCTTTTGGGGTGCAAGAATTAGCGCGCGTGAAAGCGCGTTTGTTAAAACGAACGTATACACGTGCAGTAAAATACGCGGGTTTGGTACCACTACGATGATTACGCGTGGTACGCACTGATTTTTTCAAGCAATTAAATATGCACGTACAACAATATAAAATTATACACCTAGATACAAGACATACTCAAGGTTATGGCATAGTCATTTAGGAATTATGTAGTGACATAGTCGAGAAACAGGCTTTGAACCCTGATCTAATTGGTTATATTGATAGAAGTGTATTTTTAATAGTTTTTACTTGACAAGATCCCGACTCATACAAAGGCATACATATTTGGCGAACAATGGAGGTTTGGAAGCAATCCAGACTTCTAACTTTGTAAACATGCTGATGTTGCGGAGTCGATAGAATAAGGTTTTATTGTAAAAAATTCTTCAATAGGTTTTCGTAGCGACGAAATTTAATTAATTTTGTTACTTTAAATGTTACTAAAGAAATAATAAAGGAAACACCATTTTAATCGATACATATCAAGTAAATTTACTTGTAGAAAAATAATAAATCTTCATTGGACCTTAAACAGAGTACAAAAATTAGTAGTCTGCACTGCAGATGAGTGGCTGATTCACCGACTGTGAAAGTACCTAGTTACTCTTAAAACCGCCGTGTGTCAAGGGTATTTAAAAAAATCAATTAGAATTGCCCGGAACGGCTTGTGTTTTTGGAAAAGGAGCACAGGCTTCTTACCAGCCAGTATTTAACAGAAAAATTTGCCAAATTTCCAACTTTATTTTAGCGAATGAGGAATTTCAACAAGCATTTAACAGACAGGCTTGTCAAATGTTTACTTGATGTGCGATACGTTTTGAGTAATGCTGCGTTTTTCGAATCGACCATACACGTGCCAAAAATACGCTAGTTTGAAACTCACCATCGGTTTGTGTGTGAATACACCGGCATAAGTTATCCAAATCTTTGTTTCTATGAAGTTGGCTGCAAGTATCAAAACTCCGAACCGAAAATTGTTCTACAAAAATCCGTCGTGACGACTACGGGGAGCTCTTTGTATTGTGCTACGTGTGTGTGGTTTTAAAGTTCAAAAATGAAAAGTTTTGCCAAATCGACCATACACGTGCCAAAAATACGCTAGCTTGAAACTCACCATCGGTTTGTGTGTGAATACGCCGGCATAAGTTATCCAAATCTTTGTTTCTATGAAGTTGGCTGCAAGTATCAAAATTCCGAACCGAAAATTGTTCTACAAAAATCCGTCGTGACGACTACGGGGAGCTCTTTGTATTGTGCTACGTGTGTGTGGTTTTAAAGTTCAAAAATGAAAAGTTTTGCCAAATCGACCATACACGTGCCAAAAATACGCTAGCTTGAAACTCACCATCGGTTTGTGTGTGAATACGCCGGCATAAGTTATCCAAATCTTTGTTTCTATGAAGTTGGCTGCAAGTATCAAAACTCCGAACCGAAAATTGTTCTACAAAAATCCTTTGTGACAACTACGGGTGTGTGGTTTTTGAAGTTCAAAAACTAGCACGCGTGTAAACGCGTTTTGCCTAAACCACAGTATACGTGCAGAAAAACACGATGGTTTAAAATCGCTCTTAGTTAGGTAACAGTCAGTCGGTCAAATCGGTAATTTTTTTGACTACAATTG
Organism: Pyrgus malvae; assembly: GCA_911387765.1. Lineage (NCBI taxonomy): Eukaryota > Metazoa > Arthropoda > Insecta > Lepidoptera > Hesperiidae > Pyrgus > Pyrgus malvae. Next base: position 24,508,018 of record OU426950.1, on the reverse strand, counting down.
AGTACTCATTGCGGATACTTTAACCATGACTTTTCTAAAGTGTTTTTGAATCCACCTGTAAAGCTTTATTTACCTACTGTTATCCAATTTCACTTTAAACAGATTTTTAAATCTAAGTATAAGTATGAGACTAAAAACTATTACTTTCCGATGAATGTTTCTGTTGCGCTTTAACTTAACGATCACCCTAATGCTTCAATATCACGAGCATTTTTAGCTAAAATTTTATGCGAAGGCATTAAAATCCGTTTGCGATCGTCATTATTTCGTCGTTAGCTTATTGCCATACAAGATAAACCTTTAAACGAGCAATTCTTGTATATACCTAAATATATATTTAAATCTCGAAAAACGGCTCCAACGATTTCATTCCAAATAAAATAAAACAAAATAAAATAAAATACTGTCTTCGGTGTTTCAAACTTTAACGAAATCTAATTAAACTTAAACCAACGTAGAACAACTAACAGAAAGTTTTGGCTGCAACGTTTTTGTGCCCCGCTACTGGGCTAGGATCCCGCGGTATACTCGTAATTTGGGAGACGTCGAGCGTGGCTATTTTAATACGGGATATGGAGAAAGAATAAATGGTTGTATACCTATTGATACAAAAAAAATCTTACTTTTAAATACGTCTTTTATTTCGAATCGAAATTTTAAACGATTTTTCGATCGAAGTTTTAAACGATTGTTGTTACATTTTTTATATTTTGAAACTTATTCCTCAGCTTAAAGACGAAGCGAATACTTAAATATTATTTTCTGGCTGCTAACATTTTATAGCAAAGCATTAGTACTCGCCGCGATCGCCATTATTTTCTCGTTAACACATTGCCATGTTGCCCGCATTTCCAACAACGTCTTCGGTCGGGTAGGTACGTTTCCACATGTACGAATCTAATTAAACTTATACAACAGCGGGCTTTAGATGTAGAACGATGAGTTTGGAAACTTAACCGGGTTGTACGCAATGTTTGAACATTATCGAACGAGCATATTTTGCCTTGAAAACATTTCTAGAAGTAGGTTATAGGTTTCTAAATCTACCTTACGTATTTATTATAATAATAATTACTATCTGTGCCTTTCGGTTTTAACTGTGTTAAATTGGGTCATAATCACACGTCTAGACGCACAATGTGATATAACGTCTTAAGGGATGGTCACATTTAAAACAATGATCTACAAAAAAATTGACACGGTCATCCCAGTACTATCGTAAGTTATTGCCATATTAGTACATGTACTAAATGTATATTGTAAATAACGTTGTCCATTATTACCAAATCTAATAAAACTTAAACCACATCGTAAATTTGTTATCGCTTCCAAATTAATTGGTTCTGCATTTTAAATACGTCTTTAGTTTTGATATTTTTACAACGAATCTAAATCAAAACGTTACGACTTTACGTTTCGAATTTGTTCCTCGGCTTAACGACGAAGCAAATATTTAAATATTATTTTCTGGCAGCTTAAATTTTATAGCAAGACATCAGTGCTTGCCGCGCGTTCGCCATTATTTTCTCGTTAGCTCATTGACAAGTTGCCCGCACTTCGAACAACGTCTTCGGTCGGGTAGGTACGTTTCCACATGTACGAATCTAATTAAACTTATGCAACAGCGGGCTTTAGATGTAGAACGATGAGTTTGGAAACTTAACCGGGTTGTACGCAATGTTTGAACATTATCGAATAAGCATATTTTGCCTTGAAAACATTTCTAGGAGGAGGTAATGTTTAATTTATTATATTTAAAAGCTGGGCTCCGTTACCTACGTCAAAAAGGACCTCAGAATATAGTACGTCAAATGTAGCGAGAAGTGAAATTCATGTCTAGGCTCAGATAAAATAAAAAAGTAAAGATAGAATGCTGCGAACAACGACGTGTAACGCGTTAATATTGCACCGCGCCCTGTAGGTACACATTACACGCACACACTTACATCGATATTGCACCTAGATTTGCCATTCGGAGTGTCGCTGCGCATCGAGTAATACGATATCGAAAATATTCAAATTGAGAAGAAAAATGCCGAAATGTGTTGTAAAAGGGTGTAAAAACCACAGTTCCAAAAATCAAAAACAGGATGGAATCACATTTCACACGTAAGTAAAATTGAAAACCATAATTTACAATAAAATCAAAATGAAATTTAGTTAGTGACTTTGACACAAAAGTGTTGCCATTATGAAGCGTTATAGTTTACCCTATTATTGGGTAAATTTGGGTAATAACGTTATTAACGTTACGTTATTCTTTTTTGTTAATGTTTATAAATGTGTTATCTAATAGAATCAGGAATTACTTCGCGGAAGTCTATCACAAATCGCCACAGCGCCTCTAGAGGATGCCCTGTGGAGAACAAAACATTTCAGAGATAAGTAGTTGTGTTATTGGTGTATGTTATGGCCTCGCTTGTGCATGTTGCATTATATTGCGGGCGAACGGGCGATGCACTTAACTAACTTTTAAAGCGTACTAATTAATTTGTGCTATTTAACGTATATTCTATATTGAATTATTATTAACTTTATTCAAACTAATAATATAATATATACATACATTCTTACAATTTATGTCTGTCTGCTATTTTTTGCGCTTTAGTGATATGTGTTGTATGACAGGTTTGTTCAGTGAATTCGGTGAACATATTATTGGTATTCAAATAAGAATCTACTTGCACGTATTTTTTTTATGAAATTTTAAAATATTAGATTTACTTGGAAAAACATTTATCATTTAATTCTTTTTAGATTTCCGAATGGAGATCAAAATATTAAAGAAAAATGGGTTGCAATCATTCGTGATAGTCGGAAGGAACCATCATGGCAACCTACTGGCCACAGCGTAGTTTGTTCAACTCATTTTCATAACGACGACTTGTACCACACAAAAAAAGGCTACCGTCGTGTGAGAAAAAACGGATATCCAAAGGTTACTTACTAAAAATTATAATTTTGGACACTTGTTTAAGATATGTTTATGACAACTTTTAATACTGACTTATTTTGTCCATTAGATTTTACCAAACGTAAATGAAGGATTAGATATAGTGGACCTAAGCCAAGCTCCTAATGTTGTAAGTATTTACACAAATAAATGAATATAAAAAATAAAATAAGTTTTCACGTTTGACATTCTTCTGTTTTCCCATTTCTCAGCAAGAACAGCCTGCTGCACCAGATTTATCACATAATTTGAACCCAACCCAGCCTTTTTCGTGTGCTGTAAGTGACATACATTATTTCAGAGATATAAGCATACAAATACAAATCATTACATTAACAAATACGTTTAATTTTAATACCTTCGTTATTTATAAATATTTTTTTATTTAATAGATTTTGCCACACATAGAGGGATTAGATTATATGGATCTAAGCCAACCTACAAATGTTGTAAGTATTTACAAAAATAAATTATTATAAAAACAAAGGAAGCTCTCCCGTTTGATATTATTTTCCTGTTTTTTTCTTTTTCCAGCAAGAACCGTCTGCTGCTCCAAATATATTAAATTATTTTAACCTAAGCCAGGATTCTTCTCTATGTGCTGTAAGTGAAGTATTTAGATGCTTTCAGAGATATTTTTTATAAAATAACCTATACAACTAATTTTAATAACTTCCTTCTTTTCACTTTATCTTGCTTCGAATTTTTACCATTCTTCTACGCCATGTCCTGTTAGTGAGATAGTACATATTTTAAAAAGATTCTTATAAAGATACATAGTTATAATTTTATATCTCTTAGTTATATTATTCTGTTTTCTTCTAGATTCAAGCAGTGAAATCAGATTCACCAGTTTTCGACACTCCCAGAAAGCACAAACTACGAAGAAGGGTATTATTATTAGAGAAAAAACTAAAAAAAAATAAGAGTAAAATAAACTCATTACGTCAAAAAGTTAGGCGTCTCCACAAGAGAAATAAATCATTGACAGAAATTTTAGATAATCTAAAGAAGGCAAACTATATTGACACAGATTTATTTAATACATTAAATGGCAATATTACCATTGTTGACTTATTTAACACATTAAACAGAAAAAAATTGAAAAAAAGAATAAAATATACGCCTGCCATGATTAAATTTTGCCTCACTCTAAACTACCATTCGCCAAAAGCGTACGAGTATGTTAGAGCTTCATTTAATACGTGCCTTCCGCACCCAAAAACGTTAGCTAAATGGTACGGGAATATAAAAGGAGAACCTGGCTTTACGGAAGAATCCTTTAAAGCATTAAAAGCTAAATCTCAAAATAGTCAACATAAACCAATATGCAGCTTAGTTTTTGACGAGGTGGCTATTCGACCCCAAAAATTATGGGATAGGCAGAAATACATAGGCTTTGTCGATATGGGAACTGGTACAGAAGAAACTGCTCCTTTAGCATCTCAGGCTTTAGTGTTTCTTTTAGTAGGCATTAATGAACGTTTCAAAATACCATTAGGATACTTTTTAATCAATGGTATATCTGGGGACCAAAAAGCAAACTTAATTAGAATGTGTCTGATCAAGTGTTTTGATGCCGGAGTAGATGTCGCTTCATTGACATTCGATGGGCACTCGACAAATTTTACTGCAGTCGAATTACTTGGTTGCAAAATCAAGGATGCGAAATCATTAAAAACTAATTTTGAACATCCTCACCCAAATGCTCATTACGATATAACTTGCATCGTGGATCCCAGTCACGTTATAAAACTTATTCGAAATCAATTCGAAGCAAAAAAAGAATTCCTTGATGAAAATGATAAATTAGTTCAATGGAGGTTTTTAGAACAATTAAATGTTTTACAAAACGTGGAGGGGATCCACCTTGCAAATAAACTTTCAAAAAGGCACATTCACTTTAAAAACCAAATAATGAAAGTGAAACTTGCCACTCAGCTCCTAAGTACAAGTGTAGCAAATGCTTTAAAAATATGTAGAGAAGACTTAAAACTCCCGCAATTTCAGGCATCCGAAGCTACTGAATTATTTATTCAAAGTTTTAATGATATGTTCGATATATTCAACTCTAGAACAATGTGGCAATATGATTATAAAAAACCTTTATGTGAGGGTAATAAAAATCAAATATTTAACTTTTTAGATAATTTAAAAAAATACATTTTAGAGTTAAAAATTAAAACAGTTACCAAAAAAAAAGTTGTAAGAGATGGGCGACCTGTTTTTCTCATCACGCGATTTTATAAGCCAGTCGTGGAAGCAAAATGCAAATCGGGATTTATAGGTACATTAATTAATATTGAGAGTTTAAAATTACTTTATACAAAGTACATACAATCGGAAAAAAGGTTGATTTTTTTACCTACTTATAAATTAAGTCAGGACCATCTGGAATTATTATTTACGTCTATCAGGATGCATGGAGGATTTAATGATAACCCTAACGTTAGACAATTTAAAGGAAGCTACCGAAAAATAATAGCTCATTTAGAATTAAAATGTTTAACAAGAGGTAACTGCGTCCCTTTAGAAAATATCGCAATTCTTAATTGTAATTCATCTACACAAATTATAAATTGCACTGCAACATCATATAGACACGAGGAAGAAGCAGAAGAAAGCAATGCAAATTCTTCGTTGAATCTTCTTCGTGAAATTGTGAATGACTCGCTTGATTTGGCCAGTCGCTTGTATGACAATGCATATGACGACTACAAAAGATTAATAATTGGATACATATCTGGGAGTACAGTGCGCTATCTGGTTAAAATCATAAAATGCAATGAATGTTTAGATTCTTTGCAGACTGACGAGAAACTTAATTTCCATAAGCTGATTAATTTAAAAAACAAAGGTGGTCTTCGCTTTCCTTCTCAGGATATTTTTGATATTTGTGTCACTTGCGAAGCAGTGGTTAGAAAATTATTAATAGAAAATATCACAATAATATCACAGAATCAACACCAAATTATTGTTATCAATATATTAAAAAGATTCATTGGAAACAACCAAGTATTCAACGATTTAGAAACCAAACATGAATTTGCTGGTCAGGAGCATAAAATTAATTTAATACGGTGTGTAATCGAGAAATACTTAAGCATTAGGTTCCATCATATAGCTAAGTTAGAAACAATTTCAAAATCGATTGAAAGCAAAAGGCAATCATACAGAAAATTAATACAGCACAAGGGTTTTTGAATTAATAAAAAAGCACATATATGAAAGTTTTAAACTGAAAAGGTATGGTAGTAAATTAAGATCAATAGTTTCTAAAAAAACAATACCATATCAGTGTCTTCTTCATGGGACCAAAAATATAATTATACCGGTGTCTCAAAATGAAAACGGGCAACGAGTTTAAAAAGGAACTTAAAACATAAACAGTAAACACTGTAAAAGGCGGAATTTTATGATTTTAACCAGACACCCAGTCACTGATTTCATAACTAAACGATAAAACGGCGTAAAGGAATTCCATAAAAACCTAGGACGTTATTTCCTCTGGCTTTTTATCCACTCAGTGTAAAAAAAGCCTGTAAAATGGGTTCTCAAAGACGAGGATCTGATCCGACCCGATATAAATTTGCATGCCATGGGTAATAAAATGCCGTTTGTAACGTAGAAGGAGTTTATTGACTTCTTTTACAAAAAACCAGTAGACAGCATCCAAAACACTAAGCACGATCACGATTGTCCAACTTCTTCGCTATAGTCAACCCAAGCGGCCTGTAAATCGTTGTTTTCTTATCACCGACTTTTTAAGAACTTTCTTCGTGGTTCAATAGTCATTACTAATGACCCTAAAAATGCATAAACTACTGCTAATGACTCATTAGCAGACCTATACCTATTTATGCATTTTTAATGTTTTGCTGTACGACGCTTTGTTTACGTGATATAGGTACTCAAAGTCGTAACAATATAAATAAATCCATAAACAAAGAAATAAATATATAAATTGCATTATTTACAAAATTGATTTAAATGTATATTTTTATAATCGTATTATTATTAAGTTTTTTTATCTTTGTAATATTTGCATACCTCATGAAGGTAAGTAAATATGACGAATTAAATATATATTGGCAAATTTTGTAAACACCCATATTAGTGCAAATAAAAGTATTGGCCTTTGTTTTTGTTTATTTCCTTTACACCGTCACCACTTCTTTTTACCTGCACCCCACATGGGAAGTGATAATGTTATTAATTTTTAACGTTATTTTTGTAAACATTCAGACACTTTGTTGTATAGCTTCCTGTGCCGTAGAATACTGCGCATAAGGTATAACTACTGTTGCCTGATACAATTTTAATAATTTCTGCTAGTCCCCGCTGTTGCCCGTCATTCTGCTTTTTTTATTTTAATATTAAAAAATATAACGAAAAATAACAGATAACAGTGTTATTTTGGTAATGTTATTTTTGTAATATTGGGGTAATTTGAGTCATGATCACAGGCATGCAACACCGGCCCGCGAACCACATGTTTGCAAAACAGGCTACGCCATGTTGTTCGCAGCGTTACATCTTTACTTTTTTTATTTTATCTGAGTGTCTAGGTGTGTTACCGGGTATTTGTTTTTGCATTTGAACCTTATAGTAAATAGTAAAATAAAATAAAAATAACATAGTAACGATAATTTTAGTCTTTGTCAACATTTTTACGGTAGAAAAAAATAGCAAAGTTTGATGGCTTAATAAAATTATTTTCTATATCGCATAAACAGCGGCAAGGAAATTATTTTAATTTATTACCGCTCACGAAGAAAACCCCGAGAAGAAGACAGATACGATATACCATAATAAAGCTGCCAGAAGTAAAATTGATGATGATAGGTAGCTAGTTAATACGATGCATAGTACGTTATTATCTTTACGATATAACGTACGGATTATAGCACATATTAGAGGTAATTCTCTGAAACACTTAGGAATTCATCAGTAATACGCACTTTTCTTTTCTTTAGTTAAGTTAATGTAATTTTGTAATAATGTTATAGTTAAGTTTTTTTCCTTTTATATTTTTATCATTGCATATTTGCATACCTCATGAAGGTAAATATGGCGAACTAAATAGTTTGTAGGTGGTAGAACTATTATCGTTCGCCCGGGGAAGTACCACCGCTGCACCCACTTCAGCCGTGAACTAATTTTATTGTGTTTCGGTGGAAAGGTGCAGTTGCCGGCCACACTTATATGAGGCGACCACCAGCCTCCGAAATAGCAGCGCAACTGCATACGACCTCAGACAAGACTTACCTATGCTTGCTTGAGGTTGTGTGTAGATGTCCATGGGCTGCAGCGACCACTTAACACCACGTGGCCGGCATACTCGTCTGCTACTCCATTCAAATAAAAAAATAATACATATATAAACAATTTTGTAAACACCCATATTTGTGTAAATAAATGTCTTTCTCTTTGTCTTTAGCTTATTAGAAGTTTTTACGTATATTTTATATATTTATTATAATCATTTTAAATATCGTAATCGCTTAACATCGCGGGGTCTTTCTGTACCTTTGTCCAGTTTATGTGTAAAAATGTCCCAACGAGCCAGTCAATTCGATAACCATGTTGTGACAATTGAGGAAAAAATATTTATGTCTTAAAAATATTACTAGATAAAATCGAACTCTCCCTTTCCGTTAAAATTCTTTTCACGAATGGCACATCCCGTGGGACAGCATCGAATTCTGCTTCTAAATTGGATCTGAGTTTTAATGTCAGTCGCGATACATCACAGTCGGCTTGAATCGTCTTTGACGCACAATTTGCAATATATTATTCTTAAGAGTAATGTAATATTTATGAGATAAAAACGAACTTTCTCTTTTTCATTATATTTATACCATGAATAGAGCCATATGCTGCGAGAGAGCATCGAGTTCTGCTTGTAAATTGAATCTGAGTTTTGCCAGTGGCAATACATAATATCGCATACTTTAATAGGAAGACTTTTCTGATAGAAAAATGAAATATAACTGTTAAATAAAATTAATTTATGAGTTAAAACTCCTATAACAATCCGTTCTATGTATAGACGCACATCCCAGGGGACAGCATCGAGTTCTGTTTGTAAATTGGATCTGAGTTTTGTCAGTCGCGTAACATCATAGTCGGCTTGAATCGTCTTTGACGCATAATTTGCAATACATTATTCTTATAAGTAATGTAATATTTATGAGATAAAAACGAACTTTCTCTTTTGCATTATATTTTTTACCATGAATAGAGTCATATGCTGCTAGAGAGCATCGAGTTCTGCTTGTAAATAGGATCTGAGTTTTGTCAGTCGCGATACATCATAGTCGGCTTGAATCGTCTTTGACGCACAATTTGCAATATATTATTCTTAAAAATTATGTAATATTTATGAGATAAAAATGAACTCTCTCGTTTCCGTTATATTTTTTACCATGAATAGAGCCATATGCTGCGAGGGAGCATCGAGATCTGCTTGTAAATTGGATCTGAGTTTTGTCAGTGGCAATACGTAATATCGCATACTTCAATCTGAAGACTTTTCTGATACATAAATGCAATGTAACTGTTAAATAAAATTAATTTATGAGTTAAAACTCCTATTACAATCCGTTATAAGTATACCTAGACGCGCATCCCATGGGACAGCATCGAGTTCTGTTCGTAAATTGGAGCTGAGTTTTGTTAGTCGCGATATGTCACAGTCGGCTCTTAAACGTAATGTACTTACAAGATAAAATCGACCTCTCCATTTTCCAATCAAATTCTGTCATGAATAGAGGCACATCTCATGGGACAACATCGAGTTCTGCTTCTGAATTGGATCTGAGTTTTATCAGTTACGACACATGCTTCAATTGAAATACTTAAACTCTCAATACATAACTCTTAAAAGTAATGTATTTATGAGATAAAATAGAGTTCTCCCTTTCCCGTTAAAATTTCTTCCATACCTATATGGATCAGAATTCCGTGGGACAGCATTGAGTTCTTACTAAATTGGGTCTGAGTTTTGTTATTCGTATATCACAGTCGGCTTAAATCATCTTTGACGCACAACGTTCAATACATTATTCTTAAAAGTAATGTATTTACGAGATAAAATCGAACTCGCCCTTTTCCCTTAAAATTATTACCATGAATAGAGCCATATCCCACGGGACAGCATCGAGTTGTGCTTCTTAATTGAATCTGAGTTTTGTCATCCTCGAATGTCGCGAAACATCACACTCGTCTTCGATCAGAGACGTTTGTGACGCAACACAATTCGCTTGTCTCGTTCATCGACACATTAACTTTGTAGGGTGTTCGATGGGTACCGAGAGATTTGTATAATCAAAACGTTTCTCCATTCTCTGCAGATTATTTATTTTACAAAAAAAAGAAGACTAGGCCTCTCAACATGTTATCTCACTAAAATAAGATTTTTTTCGATCTATAACCTTTGGGCTCTACGGGTTAATAAGTTTATGCAAGAAAGAAGAAAGAAAATGAATAGCCTTGTCATAAGCTGTAAACAACAAAACTTTACCTCACTCTGTAAACAGTATTATTTACATTAGCCGCAAACTATACGCGCTTCATGTATTGTAAGGTTTTCCAACATGGTTTCAATTATTCTACTACTAATTATATTTTTTTTCTCGCTCTAACTCATTGGTCAGTTGCAGTTTGTGAAAACTATTTCTTTTTTATAGAATGTGGTAGAGAAGTTGATGCATTGCAAACCACCTTTCGTTGCTTTTCAGACTGCCTTGTGGTTGACTGGCAGAGAATGCTTTTAGCATTAAGTCCGCCCTGTTCTTGTACGTTTAATATAAGGTCAAAAAGTTTTAAATAAATAAATAAATGTATAACCAAAATGGGAATTTATTTTTAGTAATCCCGAAGGTGAAGGTCGCAACATGTAAATGTGCATAATGCAACGTGTAAAACAATGCATTGTCATTAAGAAGCAAAGGAATACTTGGATTCAGTTATGGAAGTTTACTGCGTGATCTATTATGGTTTCATGTGTGTAATGTAAACGTCCATAATGTCATCAGCGTACCAGAACTCGTCATTACCAAAAAAGGGCCAAAATATATACTTTTTCTATGAATGACGATTACTGTGACATTGACAAAAACTGACGACAATACGGACCTTACCATCTATAAACTATAATATTGTTAAGAAATATGATTTAAATTAACTAAGCTTGGTTTTGAATTAATATGCGCTGCATAAAAAGGCTTATTTATTTGCCTTCTGCTGTAACATAAACTCCACGTCTCTTAGTCGTAATTTTAATATCCTTCGCAAAATACGTTTTGCTTTTTGTTTATCTCGTCTGCGCTTTTCATGAGAGCGTATAAGAGTATTTGCTTGAGAATGGTAAATATACGAGTAGTAGTTGCCCCAGATTAAGTTAAAATAAGTGGTTTTAAAAATGTATGTTTTATTATTTTTGTATTATAATTATAAAAACTTTTTAGGTTGAAAAATATTAATACTTATCCATTAATATTTTATCTCAGATTGCCTTTTTTTACAGAATTACTTTTCTCAGAATGTTTATTTAATTATTTTCAATGCAATATGTACCTAATTCATAATTTGAAAAGAAAAACCTTTTTGGATCACCTATCTCACTAACACCCGTATTCATAAACAATACTTTGAGGTCTCATTGTGCTCGTAACACCCGTATTCATAAACAATACTTTGAGGTCTCATTGTGCTCGCCAACGCATAGGGTCATCTAAACGAATTCATAGACGATACTTGAGTGAAGCCTGCTACTATGCGTTTATCAAAATCGACATGAATCGATGGCTTGACATAACGAACGCACGTCTTAAAGCGCTATTTGCAAAGCGTTGCCTGCTTACTAAAAAAAGCATGGGTGCTATAAGTAAAGCGATAGGTGCTGTAAGTGTTTTATTCTGTAAGAGTGTCTGCTGTAAGAGTGTGTGAGTTTCATCGGAGGGTCCCGGGTTCGATTCCCGGCGAAGCAGAAATTTGAATGATGAGTTTAAATTTCTGTTCTCGGTCTGGGTGTTTGTGTTTCTGTCTTTGTGTGTGTCCATGGCACCCACGACACAGGGTATAACTACCCTACTGTGAGGCTATGAGTGTGAATCGTTATTTATTATTATTATTTATTTTATTATTTCGCGGTTAAACTTGTACGTAGCTCTGAATATATGACAAACAATCAGAAATTCGGGAAAGCTTTTCAAAAGTTAAAGTGTATTTTTTGTATGATAAATCTTAAGTAATATTGTGCCATGACTCTCGAATCAATTTCCATAAAACTCGTAGCGAACTTGAATTTAATACTCACGAAGGGATTTTGAAGGAAAGTTATTAAAGATTCCTTTTACACTCGCTTGTGTGCCAAACAACATAATTTTTAATTTTTTACACAACACAGTTGACAAATGTATGTAAATGAAAATAAATTTATATCGACAAATGAATTTCATGTAATATAAGTAGTAATTATCTTTATAAGAATCACGTAATTGTTTTTTGTGGTTGGCATATGTTATTACTCATTCAACCATAAAGTGAAACTTTAACGAAATTAGTCACGATACGTAATACCTGAAACCTTCCCAAATTTTCTTAATACAGTGTAATTATCTCATATAATAATGCGCAGTCAGAAACCTACTAGAAATTATACTTACTGAAAGTCATGATACTATTTTGTGGTTAATCTATCAGCTAACTATATTAAACTCATATAAAATGTTTCGGATAGAAAGTCTTCAAACCAGCGCCTTCTTACTTCACTTAATTGTACATGACATCTTACCTTTTAAATATATCCCCGAGAATCTTCTCGTAATAAAAACCTCCAGAGGAAACAAAAAGTAACTACGGGTAAGTAACAAAGTGTAATATCAAGCGAGGATGTAGCAAAACTCTCCATAAACCAATTCCAACTATTACTTTTTCTCTTTGTGCACGAGAAAGTTATGAAGGAAATAAACACATTTGTCTTACAGGTGGACGATTTGTTTCTTTGTAGCGCGCACCTTGTTTTATTGCAGCGATTGAGAGGAAAATACTTGCGGAACATTTCGTAAGACACCTTGAGCATGAAACATACCGTTGGATAAGATTAACAGTAGCTAAGTTAAAAATTCTATATCTGATCTAACATAGTAGATGAATTACTATTATTGCATGATTGGTACGTACGTAATAATACATATTTTTATATAAAAAATAAAATATTTTTTCCGAAATACACTTACCTACGCAATAATTTTAATGAATGTTTATAAATATTTTTTAATGCATTTTAATGTAATTATATTATAAAACTAGTGATCTGACCTGGCTTAACTCGGGTGATTTGAGTTTGTATGATTATGTATGCATCGGGATCAGTCCTTTTTTCGGGGATAAAAAGAAGCATTTGTAATATTCCAGACTATAGTCTAACTCTGTGCCTAAATGTAACCCGATCCATTCAACCGTTCCCGCTTGTTATAATCTTGCTTAATTGGGCAACAATCATCCATCCAAACATATGTCTGTATATGTAAGTATACATATATGTATAAGACACTCCGATTTTATTTATTTGTATAGATTATATTTCCTAAAAATACAAGTGTAAGTATATAGTTTTAAGCTTAAAATAATTTCAACCCATACTTCAGCAATGACTATTGACATGTTATATCTTTTTGACAATAAAGCATTGCAAAATTATTCTAATCACTATAAAATGGGTAAACTGTTTCATCAAATCAATGATATTACAACTAATTCTTTACATTAGAATAAGTTGCACTTGCTGAGACACTACTGGGCTAAGAAAGAAGCGAAAAATTCTTAGCGTAAAATTCTGAGCACAAAATATCCAGCGGTATGTTTCAAGCGTTACTGTAAAGCTGTTGGTTCTACAACGAATGGCGTCCCGCAGGATCGTTTCACTGCAGCTCCTGCAGCGCACCGATAATCCCTTCTGTAGCTCGTGTTGGAGCCTTTCTTTACGGAGACACCTCGAGGCAACCGCATTCGATCACGGGGCTAAATGACGTCGAGAAAATGAAAAAATTGTCCTTGGTTCCCGAATAATGGAGGTAAATTGTTTGCCCGCTAAACTCGTCTTAAGTTTCAATGAGAGTAAATAGACTAGTTATAGAATAGACAGAAGAACTAGTTATAGAATAGCCTCGCCGGGCCAGCGGCGAGCGTAGAATACAAGCGATCTACGCAGCTAAGCCAAACGGGTGCGGTTGGGTGTGAGATGGGTGACCGCTAGTGTCAAAAATTTCATGCGCGTTTCCGTGCTTTGGAGGTCACGTTAAGCCGTCGGTCCCGGTTGTTGCCTTTATATATTATTCAACTTTAAAAGTTTTTAAACTTTTAAAGTTGAATAATATTAATGGGTATTAAAATTGTGTAAATATATTATTCAAGTGTGCAATAAGTGTAAAAATATTATTATATTTAAGATCAGTTAGCTAATGGGTACCTTGCAATCTGACTTAAGTCTAACGTCTGTTATTATGTTCTCGCAATAAATTATTCACAGTAAGTATAACTCGCAGCGCAGGTATTCCTTCATCACTCAAGGCTTTCCAGTTAAACGTTAAATGATTTTATACCTTTGTACTTTTTATAAAACGAAATACATTAAAGGTAGAAAATATCATCGGCACAAAAGAAAACTTTGGAATGTATAATAATATCTTTTAATAATATAATAAATAATAATATCATTTTGTACTTAAAGATAAATGTGAGTTATGGTGATTGAGCTGGTGAAGTTTGCATGATTTTACTAGCTTGCACCGACCGCTTGCATCGCTGAATCTATTTCTGTTGTGGAGCTTTAGAATAATAACGTTAATAACGTCAGTCTTCATACAAGCGCGCTGTCAAAATTGAAGCACTAAATAGATTCCTACAGCTGTCACATCTCACAAACAAAATATTTTTATTTTGACCAAATTAACTATAAAATATTGAAAACACTATGAAAAGTAATTTTATTAGATTTCTTTTTTTAAAAAGTGTTGTGATAAAATTTAACCCCCGGCATTTGGTGCCATTAATGGCACCAATTAGCATGCTTCAATTTGAACGCGAGAACTTGGTTTCTATAATGTAATTGTAATTATTCTAAGTGTGGAGCATTGTTATCGTGTCACATTACGACATATAGATGTTTTTAATATATGTTATCAATTTGTTATGGAGTCACTAATTTTAGTATATAATATTTAACACTAATCTTTATAACGTTCAGTAGTTCAGTAGGGTTGCTTCAGTGAAGGTCAATATTAATTATAAAAAGGTATAATGTGAAGTATAAGTATAAAGTATTCAGTACTGTACAGTACAGTAGTATAAGTATGAAGTATTCAGTTCTATATGCTAAGGGATACGACTGTACGACGTGTACATGTTCCTAGTTCCTACAATGTGTTTGCCGGCGCAATTACGCATCTATTAATCTCAGTTAACTTCAAAATGGACTCAGACCTTGTAATGTTGTGTCATGGTCCATGAGCTGCCGCGACAGTTTAACTTAAATGCGTTCAGCTAAGTTTCGGAATATAATTCTTCAAGTTCATGTCTTTTTAGGCGATATTAGATTTAAGTTTAAATTATTAAACTATAAACTATCCCACAGGTACATATAATTTTTCTTTGGGATAAAAAGTATCGTATTCGTTATAATAGACAAAAATATTTCTTTGAATATCATCCCGATCGTTTCAGTCGTTCTTGTGTGATTGAGCAATAAACAGTCATCCAAAGAACTAAACTTTCGTATACCTATTAGTATTATTAACTTAATAAAACTTCTGTTTAGACTTTTATTTCTTTTACATTCGGTGCAAATATTTTTTAAGTAGAAAGTTTCATTGAAGTTACTTTTTTGTTTTACTTAAAGCAACCGTCTTTGGAGAGGTTGCTAAGTGTTCGCAATAAATTGTTATACAGTAAGTGTAACTCTCAGGTACTCCTTCATCAATCAAGACTCTCTTTGGTTAAACGTTAAGTGCATTCGTACAGTGCCGGATTTAGAAATTTGCCGCCAGTAGGCTTGGTATTTAATTTTTGCCGCCTGTACTAACCTCTTAAATTCGATACTCTAAAAAACTAGCAATTCAGCACATTTAGGATCGAATTAGATGGCTCAACAATAAGTATTATTTTGACTTTTCAAATATAGCTTGTTCAAATAAGCTCGCTTTTCTTATTTACGTGAGTTTTTTAAAATTTAATTGTCATTAGGAACATTGTCACCATTTAACACGTTTTACATTTAACACAACTTAACAAGTTCATTTTGATAGTAATTTTTACGCAAACAGGATGTTTCTTAAGTTCAACAAACAAAACATTTTTCGGCCTAATTAAGCGCCCCCCCAAATTTGTCGCTTAATTGTTCAGTCTACTCAGCCTTTTTGTAAATCCTGCACTGCATTCATACCTTTACTTTTACGAAATAAACTTTAATTTCGTAAAGCTATTATACGTTAAGTTTTCTCTCTGTTTGAAACTCTATGTAAATATAAGTAAAACTAAGAAAATATAAGTAAAAAAATAAAACTTCCTTGGAATTTTGCGATTATATATATAAGAGGAAGGAATTGGATAGAAAATAAACGATGTGTTGCTCTGCAAATTAGAGAAACGACATTTAATGTTTATAACACAATTCCTTCTCTTCTTTAATCTTTCTCCAACTTAAAGAATCCTTTATTATTTTACATTGAAATATTTTCTTTGAGCTTTACGCCATATATTTTTGTTAATCAAAATAATGCCATTCCTTCTGACAATTCTTTAAATTATTAAAAATATGAAGGTAAATACTTCTTACTTTACATATATTTCAAACACTATATACCTAACCTATAGCTATTCTGTTATATCAAATATATAATGTACTTTTTAAAAGAATGCTGCTGTTTTTTGTGGCGCCTTTTTTCTCTCAGCTCAACATTTAGCCCAAACGGGCTCCTAAAGATCGGGAAAAATGACATTCATTTGTATTCCTGATATGAAATAAATATTTTTTTCTTTTTCTTTTTCGTGCTAGGACTTGTGTCTTGTCTGGGCACTCGCATTGGCGCAGCGTGGGGAAGTAAGCTCCAATTATGGAGAGAAGCCCATGCGCAGCAGTGGGATATAAAAAAAGCTTGCAGATACTGCAAACGGACAAGGCATTATTATATTTTTAGGAGTAGCTTTATCGTTGGCTGGTAAACGTTAAAATATAGGTACACCAATTTTGCTATTGTGCGCGATAAATTTAATATAGTTATGATGAAATTGATGAATGCGTGCATCAAACTTATTTTCATAAAGCAATAGTTCATTAAGTTTCGTTTCTGATATCTGTATCTATTGTAATATTATAAAGTTGAAGAGAAGCTTGTTGTTACCCTGTTTTTGGGATCTAGTGGTTCGAATTGAAAAAATAGATTATAGAATTTAAGCTGTGAACCATCCCGCTATAAGGCGGGTAAAACTGCGAGGCACATCTAGTATGTAAATAAAATTAAAATTAAAGAAAAATATAAGTAAACAATTTTTCTTTTGCACTGCGTGTTTATATATTTCTAGCAAGTGGCTACTTTGTTGTCTGACTTAAGGCAACCGTCATTCGGAGAGGTTGCTAAGTGCTCGCAATAAATTGTTCAGAGTAAGTAAATCTCAGGTACTCCTTCATCACTTAAAGTTCTCCGCTAATGTTTAATGCTTTGGTTTCTTTACTTTCTAGAACTTGCCACAAAGAAAATTTATTTAAGGGGAATTTAATCGCTTTAGTTTATGTCAACGCTAATATTAAATGCATTTGAACATTTCTTTTTCTTTGTAAATAAATATCATTGAAAAATAAACGGTGGCTTATACTTACTTTTTTAATATTTCAAGCATCTATGCAACAAGTGTAAACTTGACTACCTCATATTCTAGCTAGAGTATAAGAGTCTTGTGACCAAACATGACCGGCTATCATTCAATCTTACAGAATACAATATATATTTTTCATAACGTAAATATTTTAGATGCCGCGTTAACCTGTTGAGAGAAGTTAATTTATACATTCAACGACCATCCAACATTAAATTATATTATAATTATTATAAAATAGATATTATAAAATAAATTATAGCCTGATGAATTCTATAGTCATAACTAAGCCGTCGGATTAGTATCTTATTAATATACGAAAAAAAGTATAAGTAACGAAATCAAACTCCTTTAAAAGATTTTAATTTTATAGCAAGGGTCACTGTCCATGAGAGGTTGTTAAATGCTCGGAATAAATTGTTCAAAGTAAGTGTAAATATCAGATACTCCTTCATCACTGGAACTTAAGAAAAGCTTTACAAAGAAAGTATAAGTGAATACCCAAGCGTTTCACGATACTAAATTATCTGTATCAACCTTTTTCTTAGTTTTTGACCAATTAAAAATTTACGTCGTTCAAATTGGTCAATGACCAAGAAAAAGGTTGATACAGATAATAAAGAAAGTATATTTAAATTTAATGGTGAATTTAAACGTTTTAGTTTGTTTCGTATCGTTGTTGTAGTATCGGTGTTGAGTGAAAATTATTTGTGTTATTGTTGTGACGTGATTGAAGCGCGCATGGCCTGGTGGTTAGCGTAGAACGCTATCTATGCGACTAAGCCAAACGGGCGCGGTTGAGTGCGAGATGGGTGAGCGCTAGTGGCAAAAAAATTCATGCGCGTTTTCGTGCTTCGGAGGGCACGTTAAGCCTTCGGTCCCGGTTGTTGTCGATGGGTAACCGTCGTTAAACCTTGTCGGAGGCCTTAAGGGCGGTTTGTAAACATCCGACAGTGAGTTGGCCACTAACCCGCATCTCCACCGCCGCATTGGAGCAGCGTGGTGGAGTAAGCTCCAGGCCTCCCCAATAATGGGGAGAGACCCGTGTCCAGCAGTGGGACGTAAAAAGGGTTGCAGCCAATTGTTGTGACAGTTAGGGGTCTCGTAGTACACTAAAAGGGTGTAGCGACCTTCCGCTACTCATCAAGAGATGCCGCCACGGGTATTCCTGAATCACGCTATCGAAGTTTTCGGAATATCCTACCATATATACAAGCTCCGAATTGAGTCAGTTGGAGCGCGGCCGCTCCCCGGGCATGACCACCTCGCCCGGCGGGAGATCTCCCTTTGCCGTAAAAATAAAGAGTTGTCAGTAGTGAGTAAATTTTTTAAAGGTTTTATTACTTCTCAGATTTATTTACTAACGCTTCAAAAATTTACGCACACAAGCTCACTAGTCAGTACACATCACTACTACAACCAGAAAAACGCTGTAGGTCGTTATCATGATGTTATATTAACTTTAAAATAAATTTAAACAATTCTTCCTTACATGTGCGTTCCTTACATTCAATTTGACGGAATAGTAGATATTATTTAGCATTGAATTAGCAACCTCGAAGCATATAACAGCTAATTTTGGAAATGCACAAATAGCTTAGAGATTCCTGATTTGGTATCCATATATCAAATTTGGTATATTATTATCAAACATACTTACATACTTAATTGTATGAAATGACACCATCAAATATTGCAAATTTGTTTTCATCCCTTCGTAATTAATCACGCAGAATTTTTTTATAGTCGACATATGATTTTAATTCTAGAAAACTATAATTCTCCATATCAAATGATATAAGTACATGAACATTTTTGTCATATTATCACGATTTCTATTCATTGCTGTGGATGCTGGAAGATTTTTTTTAGAAATAAGCAGTATGATAAAGGTCGTAAATGTATATAACTATGTATAATTGGTTTCATTTAATTTTAAGAACATTATAAAGGGTAAAATTTTAAAATTATAAATAAACTAACACTAAAAATAAAAGTGTGAACTATTTAATGTAAAAAGCGGCATCCAAATTATTGCCCTGAGCGTGTGTGCCCAGAATGCTGGCAACATTACTTCGTTCCCAAAGCTATTCTTTGATCGAGGCTTACCTCTTATGCCAGCCCTCTGGTCACCTGTCCACTGGGTCAATCGTCTGGGTAAATGCTTAGCAAAGACTTTACCATCTGATTTGCCAAATGGTAAAAATATGTAGTGCTCAGCTAGAGCTGCATATTTCTGCACTTTGCGTATCTCAGCGTCGGTCGCTATCAAGTCAGCCACCATGGATGACATGTGGAGATGGGAGGTGCCAAAGTGTCGACGCAACGCAAGTAGCATCCCACACAAGGCACCTTCCATTCATCTAGGGTATTAAAGACAAATCATTGTTAGGCAGTACACTGTACATGTATTGTAATTTAATGTCTTTTGTAATGTCTTTGTGTACAAAAAAAAAATAGATAAAATAAAAAAACAATTTATCCGTATTATATTGGTATTAATGAAAACGATTATACATGTAGCGACTTTCCGCTACTCATCAAGAGATGGCGCCACGGGTATTCCTGAATCTCCCTATCGAAGTTTTCTGAATATCCAACCATATATAGAAGCTCCAAATTGAGTCAGTTGGAGCGCGGCCGCTCCCCGGGCATGACCACCTCGCCCGGCGGGAGATCTCCCTTTGTCAAATACATATCTGTGGGGATTACCTATCACACACATAAATATACAGACAGTGCATTTGCACAGCTTAATTACATTATGTTTACCTACCTACCTACCTACCTAGATAAAGAGTTGTTTATGATAAACAAATATAAACTAAAACGATTTCTCTTTCTATGTTTAATTAGTTAATTTATGATATTAGTTTAGACGAAAATTTATAAATTCCTATGGCAAGATTACTTAGTACACACATAAATATGCATACACAATCCATATTATGCACAGCTTAATTACATTAGGTTTGCGCAATTTGCGTTAATGCCTATTAATAACTCGCACTAATGCCCACGAATTAACGACAGAGTGCGTCGTTATTGTAAGCTTACTAGATCCACACATGAAATAATTTTAATTCATATTATATAGTTGTTGTAACTTGTAACTTTTATGTTTCTACTCGGGAAATACCACTGCAACATCCACTTCTGCCGTGAAGCAATAGGGTAGTTGACTGCCAAATCAATTGAAATACTTTTAATGACGCGATATCCTCATACATTTTGTACGAAAAAAATATACAAGGTGGTATAGTTAATTGACTTAATTATTATTGATTTAAAATGAAATAAAAACCATAAAAAATATTAACAATTATCCTGGTTTCTATTTGAGGAACGCATTTTGAAATTTTCTGCATATAGTGTCAACTACCCAATGTGTGTCAGTCAAGGGTGCGATTTCTGGCCGGATTAACATGAAGCGTCCATCATCCTTCGGAATGCGGCGCAACTACATACGACCTCAGGCAAAACTTACAGCCGTATTCAAGAAGCATACTTGCTTAAGTAAGCAGGCTACGCTATGCAAAGAGGGCTATTTGACGTGCGTACGTCACGTAAAACCATCGATTCATGTCGATTTTGACATATGAATAGTAGCAGGCTTCATTCAGGTATCGTCTTTGAATTCGTTTAGATGACCCTATGCGTTGGCGAGCACTATGATACCTCATAGTATTGTTTATGAATACGGGTGTACAGCTTGCTTGAGGTTAGGTGTAGAATTGTAGATGTCCATGTCCTACTGTAATGACACCGCGTGTCCAGCATACTCGTCTGCTGCTCAATTCAAATAAAAAATGACTATTTTGTAGGTGGTAGAACTATTATCATTCGCCCGGGGAAGTACCACCGCTGCACCCACAATTCTATTGTGTTTCGGTGGAAAGGTGCAGTTCCTAGCCGCACTTACATGAGGCGACCACCAGCCTCCGGAGTAGCAGCGCAACTGCATACGACCTCAGACAAAACTTACCTATGCTTGCTTAAGGTTGTATGAAGATGTCCATGGGCTGCAGCGACCACTTAACACCACGTGGCCTGCATGCTCGTCTGCTACTCCATTCAAATAAAAAAAATATTAAGTAACTAGATGTGTCAGCGAGCTATGTTCACAACATAGCTATCTTGACTTACCATCTATAAGACGTGCTGTTTCTGCCGTAAAGAAATGATTTAACTTATATAAGGTGATGACGTTATACCTAACAATATTTGCATTCCCCCTTGTTAAAGATTTTGTCTACAACTCAGGCTATTGTTTTTACTTATTTGCATGTTAAAAATAGAAAAGAAAAAAGAGGGTAGTTGCACAAATTTTGATCAGAGCATTGTCCTGCATTTATTTAAATTTCAATTATTTATTTATATTTTACAAATACAAATTTAAGTTAAAATCAGTTCTAAAGTGTGTGTGAGTAGAAATAATTAAAAGACAAATGCTGATGTGAGTAAAAACTTTAATTACTTACTTGCACCAACCATCAGTATAACCTCTACAAGATTTGTCACTTGTCATAAACAATATACTCATAAAGTTTTCACTTTGAACTTTCACTAATAAACCATGGCCAACATTGCTGAGGTGGAAGCTACACAAAAGAAGCTGGAACAGACTCTGGACAAGAGGTTTGCAGAATTTGAAGAGCGATTGAAGGCAGCCACAGTAGCAACCGGCTCAGTTCCTTCTCTTGAGAGCCTGTACGGTGAATTTAAAGACTTCAGGGACACTGTGGGTGGCATGTTGAGTATGATCCGTAAACAGATCCAAGCTTGTGTCCAGGTAGTTGATGACCTTGACATGCGACAGCGTCGAAAAGTCCTCTTGTTCCACGGCATCACGGACAACGAAGAAACAAATGAAGAGGATGCTGTGCTGGGCTTCATCAATACCAATATGGGATTGGAGAGTGTCACTAAGTCTTCCATTAAGCGGTGCCATCGTCTGGGTGTACGTGACAGCAGCAATACACGACCTGTTTTAGTTCATTTTGCGGATCATGAAGTCAAATCCAGTGTTTGGAAATTGAAATCCAAACTAAAAGGTACCTCAGTGACTGTAGCGGAATTTCTAACTCGCATTCGACAAACTATTCACAAGAATGCACGAAAACACTTCGGCCTTCGGAACGTCTGGTCGCACGATGGAACAATCTACATAAAGCCTCCTAGTGGCAGTCGGGTAAAAATTTCAACTGAAGCGGAGTACGAAGCTTTGGTTGCTAAATATCCTTGCAACCCCGATAGTAGTTCTACGGAGGGATCATCACAGCAATCGTCATCAGCGTCATCATCCAATCGTAATGACGAACGTCGCAAGCACACCAACGCCGCAGCAAACGATGATACAAAGAGAACGCGGCGCGCGGCAGCCAAAAAATGATTGGATTCATCCATGCTATTTTAATCATATAGCTTTGGGTCTTCTTCTTCTTTATTTCTTTTATAACTTAATATTGTCAGCGTTTATCCTCTGCTACATACATAACATTGTTTCATTAATTTAATGTGCAATTTAGGTTACATATTATTGTGATTTGTGTCTTGTTCTTGTAGTCAAAATTATTACAGTGACATTTGACAACTTATCTCCCATTGACAGCTGACAGTGTTGACACGAGTCAAACCATAGACAATTTTTCGGTTTTTCTTTTTACACTAAGTGTTTGACGGGCAATGAATTATAATAATTTCGCTACTTGCCATGTACATAATATTGTTGTTTTGTGTTCTTTAAGTTAAAATTAGCTATAAATTGTGAACAGTCAGCTGATGGGATGGTGCAGGGTTTTTAATGAAATCTTATTAAGTTTAATACTATATTTTATATATTATTTTAGTATATGTTATTTTATTGTATTGTATTATTTATATTACTATATTATTTTATATTATATTCTATAAATTATATATACATATACTGAATGATGGACGACTCTTTTCACACAGTCGTAGACTCTGACAGCTCTTTTGCTTCTTGTGACGGTTCTTTTGATGCCAGCTTACAACACTCTTTAAATAAAGAACTTGGTGCTATTTTTGACTCGCGAAAGAAGTTTCTTAATATTTGTCATATAAACGCACAGAGTGTACCGAGTCACTTTGCTGACCTTGAAATTACTTTCAACTCCACTGACATAGATGCCATACTAATATCAGAAACTTGGTTAAAACTATCGATAAATTCTGCATTGTATCCTCTTTCGGAATATGTCCTGATACGCAACGACAGAACAGAAAAAGGGGGTGGAGGGGTAGCGATATACTTACGTGCGAGCATATCGTTTAAAATTATTTGCCAATCTCCGTCACGCTACTCTGCCTCTGCCGAGTATCTGTTCATCGAACTGAATTTGAATGGTTCCAGGGCTGTTCTTGGAGTAGTGTATTGTCCTCCCTCAATTGATTATTTCACAGCATTAGAAACAGTTCTAGATGATATTGGATCTGGGTATGCCCATTACATAATCATGGGTGATTTTAATACCAACCTTTTAAAGGTTTCCTCTCGGGCAAATAAGCTTCGGTCAATATTTGAGTCTGTCAATCTCAATATTCTTCCATTAGCAGCTACTCATCACAACGTTGACACTGAAGACTCCTGGATTGACCTTATCGTTACCGCCTGTCCTGATCGTGTAGATACATACGGTCAGATTCCTGCACCTGGTTTTTCGCGGCATGATCTCCTATATGTCTCATATAAATTGAAACCTCCGAAACACAGCCCAACTTTTTTGCAAATGCGCAATTTTTCTAAAATTGATGTTGAAAGGCTCCGGGTGGACGCATCACGCTTGACCTTGGGTCCGTTGTTTGACGCGAGTACAATCGACGACAAAATAAACCTCTTTAATAACACAGTTATTCGCTTGTATGACGCTCACGCACCGGTGCATACTGTTAGGCTGAAGCGTCCCCCGGCTCCTTGGATGACCGAAACGGTTCGTGCTGCAATGACTAAACGGGATAGAGCATTTAGAATTTTTAAGAAAGACCGATCACAGCTTAACTGGCTATCATATAAGAAGGCCAGAAACAGATGTAATCAGATGATACGAATGGCCAAACGCCGATACATTCACAATAATATAATTAACTCTTCCACTGCCGATATATGGAAATTTCTCAAAACTCTTGGTGTCAGAAAGCCACCAATATTGAATTATGGTTCATCTCTATCCTTGGATGACATTAATCGTCATTTTTTCTCATCTACTTCGCTGGACCCCATAATTCGATCACAAACTCTAAATTCAATTGCTTCAATGCAAGCTTCTGTTTCTTCAAGCTTTCAGTTCTCTCTTGTTACACAGGATGAGATTAAAAAGACGATATTAGCCATCAGATCTAAGGCTGTGGGTTGCGATGAAGTGAGTAGAGACATGATTTCCCTAATCTCAGATTTGCTACTTCCTGTAATCTCACACATAGTTAACTTCTCACTACGCACAGGACAATACCCTTCGATTTGGAAGAAGGCTTTTGTCCAGCCACTACCTAAAATTCCAAATCCAACCTTGCCTCAACACTTCCGTCCAATCTCTATACTTCCATTCCTATCCAAAATTCTAGAGGCCTGTGTACATAAGCAAGTATCCTCATTTCTATCAAAACATAACCTCCTGAGTAATTATCAGTCGGGGTTTCGCTCAGGTCACAGCACTACTACAGCCTTGATAAAAGTGACAGATGATGTCAGAAAAGGCATGGACAGTAGGCAATTGACTCTAGTGGTGCTTGTTGACTTTTCAAATGCTTTTAACACAGTTGACCACGACATCCTTCTCGCTATTCTTTCCCACTTAAAATTTAGCCCCACTGCCTTGGCCTGGTTTTCGTCTTATCTTCGCGGTCGTCAGCAGACAGTCCGAGTGGGACAGAAGTCCTCGATGTGGGCTGACCTGGCAACTGGCGTGCCGCAAGGCGGAATTCTTTCTCCTATATTATTTTCGTTATTTATAAACTCTCTTACTTCCGTCATAAACTGTTCGTATCATCTGTATGCCGACGACCTCCAGCTCTACGTGCAGGCCGACATTGACGGTCTCCATATTGCGTTTGACAATATCAATGCTTGTCTCAACTCGATTGCAAACTGGTCTCACCAATATGGAGTGTCTGTCAATGCCTCTAAGTGCCAAGCTATATTAATGGGTAGTTCTAGAATGTTGGCTAAGGTTAATTTTCAAAATTTACCTCCTATTTCGTACAGTAACAATGTGATACCACTAAGTGAGTCGGTAAGAAACCTTGGTCTATACATCGACAGCACTTTGAGCTGGCGACCGCATGTTGCTGAAATTAGCCGTAAAGTTGTTGCAGCGCTCCGGTCTCTCGGTCGTCTAAAACATTTTCTTCCGTTAAACACGAAGCTTATGCTTATCCAGACACTGGTGCTGCCCATTATCGATTATGCTGACGTGTGCTACCCTGATCTAACAGAAGAACTTCTCAATAAACTAGAACGCCTTCTTAATAATTGCATCCGATACATCTTCGGCTTACGTAAGTTTGACCATATATCCCATTACCGACACCAGCTTAAATGGCTATCCATTCGACAAAGGCGTCATTCTAGGATACTCTTTCTTTTGTACTCTATTGTAAATGATCCATCCTCTCCAACATACCTAAAGCAATGTTTTCATTATCGTTACACTACCCTTAATAGAGTACTTCGTTCTTCTGAAAACCTAAAGATGGATATACCATCACTCAAAACCTGTTTCTATCAAAATTCTTTTACCTGTCAGGCAATATCGCTCTGGAACGCCCTGCCAGACGAAATTAGAAAAGCGCCTTCCAAAAACGTCTTCAAAAGAATGGTCCGAGAATTTTATTTGAAGTCAGTTGTAATCTAACCTAATATTTGGTACTATCACTTCTCGAAATATGTTTATTTTATTATGTATTATATTTATATATTTATTATTTGTTTATGTATTTATATACATGTATTTATATATTTTATTATACATTTATATATTTGTTATATAAATATTATATATGGACGTATATGTATGGAATAAAATATTTTGTGTTCTTTATTATAATAATATTTTAGTGTACTTAGACATACGAATAATATTATGTGCATATAATAAGTCTTCAAAATTTTACTTAACATGCTTTGGAATTGTAGAAAAATTTCTATAAGCAATATTTATAAATCACTGTCTTTGTTGTTGCTACCTACAAAAAAAACTCTCACCATCAACCAGGGTTGACTGGTAGAGAATGCCTCTCGGCATTAAGTCCGCCCTTTGTACAACATAGTTAAGTTGTGACAATAAAGTGTAAATAAATAAATAAAAATACCTATCAATAAAAATTTATGGCGGACCAGTTTCCGAAATTTACTTTTACTTACATTGGCTAGCACACTTTATACTAAAACTATCATACCCTTAGCGTACTGCTGTTAATGGTAGAGGTCAAAACACAAAAACATTTATTAATTCAAGTGTTTTACAAGATTCAATATTTTTGTATATATATTGTAGTGTGCATATACGTTCTCAAACTCATACATATACGAGTAGTTATAAATATTTGGAGCAAATGGCCAAGAAAAATTGATTCGTATTACCCTGTAAATATCGTGACATGTGGACATCTGAAGTTCCAAATACTTTTGTTACTCTACTATTATAATAGTAGTTATATACTACATTTATTACGTGTAATAAATAAGTTACTTTCAATACTAACCAAACGTCGGATGTAACCAACAAAAGCAATCGGAAGTCTATTATTTCCTTCAGCTATTGTAATGACATGAATAAAAATATGAATTTCCATTTCTTCCTCCGTCTATGTCGACAGAACAGCAGCCCTCAAGATTGATATTTACTTCCTTATAATTAGATTGCCGTCTCACTAGTGATTGTCTCCGGTAACGGTTCCCTTGCGGATCGTATATCAACGAACGTAATTTCTTCGCTAAAATCAAATTATAATGTTATTGAAGCTGAATCTTTACTGACAGAAGAGAAAAGTGGAAAAGTGGGAAAGTGTTTTTGGGGTTAGTTATGAGACAAAGATTATGGAGCTAGCTTTAAAGCTGCTGTGACGTTGTTTTTAAGATCCAGATGTCTTACATTCAAATGCTGATGCACGGTCTAATCCTACATACACCATGCCTCCAATACAGCAGGAATAATTATAGATAAAACAAAAATTGTGCCGGCAAAGAAAATCATACCCTGTTAGGGTCTGTCAGGAACAAAATATGCAAATAACTGAGAACGTTTTTGACGTTTCTCATAGTTTTGTCTTTATGGACTCTCATTAGTTAACAAAAGGGCCAAAACTATTTTCATCCTGGACAAATTCCATAAGCTAGCTGGTAGACATCTTCTCGGGTACCTCCTCTAGCAAGCTTAGATGATAATAATATTAATAAGGTACCTAGGTACCTACACTACAAAAATGATAAATCAATCAGCTTCATTAGTAGCCAAACGCCGAACATGGACTATTTCTTCTTTTAGCTATTAGCTATTAGAATGTCGTAAATGAAAATATAAATTTATATTTCTTCAGCAGCATTCAAATTTGATATTTACTGCCTTATTAGATTGCCGTCACAATAGTGATTGTCTCCAGTAACGATTCCCTTGTGGATCGTTTATCAACGAAAGTAATTTCTTCGCTAAAATCAAATTATAACGTTACTGAATCTGAATCTATAGTGACAGAAGAGAAAAGTGGAAAAGTGGAAAGAAAGTGTTTTTATGGTTAGTTAAGAGACAAACATTATGGAGCTAGCTTTAAAGCTGCTGTGATGTTGTTCATAGGATCCAGATGTCTCACATTAAAATGCTGACTCGCAGGCTAAGTCTACATACACCGATGCCTCCAATACTACCGAATTATGTATAGAAAAAACAAAAATTGTGCTGCCAAAGGCAATCATACCCTGTAAGAAACAGGAAAGTATGTCTGTTACAAAATATGCAAATAATTGGGAGGGATTTTTGAAATTTTTCAAAGTTCTATATGGACTTTCATGAGTTTACAAAAAGGCCAAAGCTGAACTGAAAGCAATCTGAACAAAGCCAAAGGACTTTGTAAGTAATCACTTAGCATACAGGTATCTTGAGCGGACATCTTCTTGGCTATGCTTAGATATATGTAATCTAAGATAAACTATCAAAAACGATAAAGAAACCGGCTTTATTACTAGCCAAACGCCAGACGTGGACAACAAAAGAAAACGGAAATAATTTTATTCCTCTAGCTATTGTAATATCAGGAATAAAAATATGAATATCCATTTCTTCCTTCGTTTATGTCAATAGAACGGTAACCCTTATAGTGTCCGTCTTACTAGTGATTGTCTCCAGTAACGGTTCCCTTGTGGATCGTATATCAACGAAAGAAATTTCTCGATAAAATCAAATTATTAGGTTATCAGAGCCGAATCTTTGTGTGGAACGAAAGAAAATGTACTTGCTGTTACTAAACCGACTGAAGACCGTTTACGGTCAACAGTGTAAGGTCGACCACTAGTGGCATATAATTCAGAAAGTATGGAAACACACATAAAAAAATTCACTAGCCGTAAGGCGACTGTTATCTAACTTTGTTATAATAGAACTGTCGGGAGCTGTTGAGAACTGATTTTCCATCCCCAGATAAAATTATTCGTCGAATAAATGTTAGCACTGAAGCGCGCATGGCTCGGCGGCTAGCGTAGAACGCAAGCGGTCTATGCAGCTAAGCCAAACGGGCGCGGTCGGGTGTGAGATGGGTGACCGCTAGTGGCAAAAAAATTCATGCGCGTTTCCGTGCTTCGGAGGGCACGTTAAGCCGTCGGTCCCGGTTGTTATCGATAGATAACAGTCGTTAAACCTTGTCGGAGGCCTTATGGGCGGTTTGAAAACATCCGACAGCGGGTTGGCCACTAACCCGCATCTCCACTAACCCGCATTGGAGCAGCGTGGTGGAGTAAGCTCCAGGCCTCCCCAATAAGTTGGAGAGACCCGTGCCCAGCAGTGGGACGCAAAAAGGGTTACAGCCAAATGTTAGCACTACAAACGCTCATATGACATATAAGTCCTTTTCATATTTTAGCGATTTCTATCTTAGCGATTATTTTTTTAGCGATGATTTTAATTTACTAACAACTTTATCTGCGGATTGAATAATAATCGCCCTTTAAACCCGTAATCAATGTATAATTTCTAAATATCACAAACTTAAACAATCGTAACGCCCACTATATCAAAATATCAAGACTAGGGCGTGTCAAAACACCGTATCTGTGACGTCAAAGTGACATTTTCCTCCATTAAAAATAGCCCATAGCACCTAAATAAGTTTCCGTATAAAAAAGCCGTGTTTTTCATCTTATCTTTTGAGCCCATGAAATTTCTGACAAGTGATAATACTTCCTGAAAGTATTAAGAGAAATTTTAATCTCAGTGGGCAGACGTTTGACGGCCTCAAGGCATAAGCCCTCGGGATTAAAGAGTAATCAATAATTGTAATATTCTCCCTGGAATCCCTTCGCTTTATTAAGAAAGTAGCGGACGTAGACCAGCAGTGAGGAATTATAAACAACGTTTTAATTCGAAGTGAACAAAGTTGGCTTTATATGGGATTGAACTTGTTTCTATAGTCATTATTATTTTATTATCGGGCTATTAGTTAAAATGCAGACGATTACGTACTGTACGTCATGTCATGAGTGTCTCTATAATGGTAGGTATTGTACTAAAATTAGTTTTTGACGTGACTACGTCTATTAAATCGATGAAGGCCGGCTGCAAACACGAAAAAGGATGACTCATTGTATGTTACGCTCATTGTACGTAACGATTGGCGTTTGTACCTTTACGTTGAGGTTTAGCTTCCGCCGTTCGTCGACTGTTTATAAAGTGAAGTTTCTAAAGTAATGTAACAAACACACTTACACGCACTCTCACACACACACACATACACACACATACACATACACACTGACTATAGCCTCATAAGGTACTCAATTGTCCCGCTATTTTTACTGCTTGCAGGGAATCCTGGTGTGCCACAATACAGGCTACGGCTTAGCTTGGGCACCAGGTCTCGCACCAGATATTTAATAATATGAAGGAATCAAATGTATGTCATGAAATATGTGTGTTGAGACAATAAACATTTTTTGAGTTTGAGTTTGAGTTTGAAGTGAAAAGTTAATGTGGTTTACATTGAATTGTTATGGCGTTGTCGCTTTAAACTGTCGTCCGTAAACCGACTTTACAGACAACCAATTTCTTTAAAAAAATATATGCATATTAGTCTTAAGCAATTAATATCGTAGGTAGTATTTGATAAAATAAAACTCTACATAAAAAATTATAAAGTTTTTTTTACATATCATATATCATTGGCTTTATCACCAGCGAGTACCATGCATCCTCACTTTAGGACAGATAAAGTACTCTTCAAATACAATTACTTAATAAGGACCCGTGTGGCGCAATGTTTACCATGTTGGACTGCCGATCGGAGGGTCCCGGGTTCGATTCCCGGCGAAGCAGAAATTTGAATGATGAGTTTAAAATTTCTGTTCTCGGTTTGTTTGCGTTTCCGTCTTAGTGTGTATCCATGGCATCCACGACACAGGGCACATCTAACTTACTAAAGGGCTATGAGTTAACCAAACGTTAATTACGTAATAATTTTGAGTTTTGTATACCTACATATATGTCAATCTAACGTGAGGTAATGGAATTGTTTCTCTGATGTGAGTGAAGCTGTGATAAATATGATTTATTATTTTAGTTATTAATCCGCAATCGATCCGTATGATGATGTATAGTTTTTATGTTGTAGGTGGTGGAACGTAGTCCCTGTAGCTTCGGGATTAAGAGCTACGGTATCCCCTGCCTGATGATGGTGTGGAGTGGGAGCTCGACCCATCCAGCCAGCAGCCCCGAAAAGGACGGCGGTGTGGGCGTGGCCGCATGCTGCTGTGAGCGCCTGAGGGTGCAGGAGAGCGCATTTGCTCTCCCGAAGATGGGTCCGTTCTGGGGCGCTGCGCGTGGAAGACACCGGTGCGTTCCAATGGAGATCCCGGAGTCCTCCCAAGCGCAGTGGCTGGCCACCGAGGGGGTTTAAGTACGGTACAAATCCCACATAACCCGGTATCCTCTCCCAATGTGCTGGGTACCTTTTGAAGGTTTCCCCCGATACCAAAAAAAAAGGTGGTGGAACGTATGTGCATGGTTCCTGTGTGGGAGGAAGGTGCTACTGCATTAAAAGTATATATTATCATATGGTTTGATTGCGGCTTGTTGCAAAGTAGTACTAACCTAACTTTATAACAATTGAGTTTCGCAATGTAACGCCTCATTCAAGCAAATAATTATAGAAGCTGCCAGTTGCTAATGTTATATGGAACTATAAAAGTAAAGCGTTATTTTATTTATTTTCCATAAGGGCCTCTTTCACCACCTTCAAGTAAAGTGACAAGTACGCTAATTGTCGGTCAATGTTACCCGTAACTTCAATTTCAATTTCACAATATTCGAGTAGCACTAATCATATGATAAACTGACCCGTAGTTTTACTTGGGACGTAACTAATCAACACTTTACTTGGAGATGGTGAACGAGACCCTAAATGATTTTGATAATTATAAAGATGGAAAGTAAATTAAAAACAAAGTCAAAAGGTTTGGCGTCAGTTCACATCAGAATTGTACTCCTAATAGTAATAAAATATTAATATTAAAAAGTGGCATGATTTCATGTAGGTATATAGATTACTAGAGGCCGCCCTCGACTTCGTCCGCGTGGACTTTGGTATTAGTCATAGCATAGTATATTATATAGCCTAAAGCCTTCCTCGATAAATGGACTATCCAACACAAAAATAATTTTTCAATTATACGAACTAGTAGTTCCTGAGATATTCACTTTCAAACAAATAAACTCTTCAGCTTTATACATATATTAGTATAGATAAATAAAACACATATCCTAACGTAACATATTTAATAAATATTATTTTTATATAAAACGAAATTTCGCTGGTTTTCCCAAACTGGTTTAGAACATACCTACTCGTAATTTACAAATCGTTTGATCATTTGACTTTAACATTTATCATATTTATCACGATATTTTAAATATTTTTTCACTTTTACATTTGACATGATTTCTCACCTTTCTAAGAGTCGAAATGGTTTATTACTAGTTAACAGAAAACATGCACGGCATAAAGTATCCGAAGGTACATACGTAGTACTTCTTTTACGCCCGTTCGCTACCGATCACTAGTTTCAACGTAAACATTGTAACACTTCTCGATGTTTCCGACAGTTGAAAAATATTACAGTTTTAAATTAACATACGTAATGGATAGCTTTCGTGGCCCGTTTCGTGTTTTCATTGTTGTGAAACGCTATTACGAATGAGAGGCGAAGACGCAATTTATGGTTCTTTTATAGCACATTGACAGCCGTTCAAGTTTTTATGTTAGTTTTTAGTGGAACGCTCTAAATTGTTACCCGTATATGACTAATATTTCTGAGAGCTTCTGACAAACATATTGCGACGGAGTTACTCGAAGTTTACAATGTTTGATAGTTGAGTAATACCGTAGAGTATCTTTAAGTACATTGCGTATACAGTAACGCTTGCGCTTTTAATGCTAATTTGTCTACGATTCTATGCTGTATATATTGGAGATTCCATGAAAGATAGCATAACATAGGTATAATACACACACACACACACACAAACACACACACACACATACTAAGTATTAATCATATATATATCAAACAATAAAGTAATTTAACTAGTAAAAATTTTAGTTAATTAGCTTGTATTCTTATAATTAATTTTCCGTGGGGGTGGGCAATGTATACCGGTAACACAGGGTAACACCTAGCGTGGTGGACAATGTTTCACACAATAAAAGTATGTTGTAAATGTATATGTAAGACTAAGTATAGTTTGTAAAAAAGTTTGAAATGCTTTGAGGAAAATAAAGATTTATTTATTTATTATTTATTTAATAAATATAAATATTTGTTCTGTTTTAACAATCCGTATAGTTGGAGCGTGGTTGAGTAAGCTCCAGGACTCCCTAACAATAGAGAGAGATCCGTGCTCAGCAGTGGGACGCAAAAAGCGTTTCAGCCACTCTGTTTCAACTCTCTAACGAGCTTACTCGTCGCTCCGTTGCGGATTAAATGGAAACGTAAGGTAGCCGTAAGACGTAAGGTCGGTTAAGTAGTAATTTTGTAGGTGGTAAAACTATTATGGTATGCCCAGGGAAGTATCACCGCTGCACCCACTTCTGCCGTGAACCAATTCTATTGTGTTTCGTTGGAAAGGTGCAGTTGCCAACAATTACATGAGGCGACTACCAGCCTCAGGAGTAGCAGCGCAACTGCATACGACCTCAGACAAGACTTACCTATGCTTGCTTGAGGTTGTGTGCCGATGTCCATGGGCTGCAGCGACCACTTACACCACGTGGCCTGCATGTTCGTCTGCTACTCTATTTAAAAAAAACCAGTATTTGTAGTCAATAGTGGTAGACCAAGGTTTAACCGTGAGAACGTGCACGGAAACGAGCTTAAATTTTTGCCATGTAGGTAAGTATATAATTTAACCAGTGATCATCCAACTAACGGGAGTAATGATCGCTTTGATAAATCGCTTGCGTTCAACATGTACACTTCTACTTTCTAATGAGTTACTTTCTTAGTGGTAGACAGGGGTGTAATATTGTATTTCAATAGAATGGGGTGATTGTCGGCAAGTCAGGGTCAAAGTCAACTTATTTATTG
Source organism: Pyrgus malvae (assembly GCA_911387765.1). NCBI lineage: Eukaryota > Metazoa > Arthropoda > Insecta > Lepidoptera > Hesperiidae > Pyrgus > Pyrgus malvae. The sequence goes on along the minus strand of OU426950.1, from coordinate 24,473,384 downwards.
CTGGAATACAGTATACAGGATGGACATAAAACAAAAAGATCTTGTATCCTACCATAATCATGGTGTGCAAGATAAACAATATTCTATCATCAGCCTCCAGAGTAGCAGCGCAACTGTGTACGACCCCATTGTTTGTAGACGTCCATGGACTAAGTATATCGACCCTATAACATCATACGCCTACACGTATGTATACGTCTGTACACAATTAAAAAAAAGTCACACACGATTAGCTGTCATGTGTGCCCATAATCAACCCATAACCATTCTGTTATCTCGATCATGTATACATACTAAATGTCCTTTTTTTAAAGAGTGCTTTAGTTTTTTCCGTCACGTTTTTTCACTTATGACTGCAAAAAAATAACATTTACTAAGAGAGTATTTTGTATTCTAAATATGAAATAATAGTATATTGTGTGGTAAGGGGTGAAACAAGACGATTTCCGACGAGGGCGAGAGGTGACTGCCCGAGCGAAGGGCTGTCATCGCCCTGGTCTGAAATCGTGTTTCATCCCGTGCCACACACTGTATTTTTCATATCACATGTTATGAAACAACGAGTTTTGATTTCTCTAGCCAGTCGAACTAAGACTATTTCAGACAAATAGCGCAGTAATATCTTTTGACAACGATTTGACGACAGTTGTCAATGCGATTCTGACAGACTTGAAATAAAGACGTAAATAATAAATAAATGAATGTGCCAGGTAGAAACAACGTTGTTTCTCTCATAGGACAGAAACAACGTTGTTTCTGAGTGACACGTTCGCATTGGTTTGAAATTGTCTTTTTTCTTCTGGCAAAACAGAGATCAAAACTCGCTGTTTCAATGCATGTGATATTAAAATATTTTTTGTTACTTTCTTTCTTTCATCAAAATTCCGCCACTAACCCCGATGAAACTGCAGCGTTATATATTATGCTACAGAAAATAGTGCTTTGGTAACTATAAAAATATTAAAAGCAAGTTTCGCGCAAGTTAATCTTCAATATTGTTCCGGAATACGGAAACTTTGCAGCTTTTTATAACAAAAAACTGTCGCTTGCGTGCCTCAGCACTAGACGAAGAGATACGGTGTTAAAAGTTTTAAACAGCTTAGATATCTGATATTAAAATTAACAGTTACATTTGATACCATTTTCAAGAGATCTTCAGTTTGTCTCGACCCTTTTTGAGGCTCACTGCTGGGCACGAGTCTCCCCCTATTATTGGGGAGGCCCGGAGCTTACTCTACCGCGCTGCTCCAATGCGGCTTGGTGGATTCAAATTAGTGATCAACCCGCTGTCGAATGCTTACAAACCGCCCAGAAGGCCTCCGACAGGGTTAATCGACTGTTATCTATCGATAACAACCTGGACCAACAACGTAACGTGCTCTCCAATGCAAGGAAACGGAAATTATTTATTAAAAGTTATTATAATACCCAATATACGATATTTATAGAATTTGCTCCTTTCACACTGTGGGCACATAAAATATTGTGTATAGAATTAATAAACTGTGTGGCTTGTGATAATGTAAGGATACTAATAGTTTAGTTTCCAGTTACTGACACCGCACTTTGATACCGGCAACGAGTATGTGACAAGTGGAAGCAACTGGACAACAAAATGTTTACGCCTGCGCGGGGAGTGGCTGATATCATACTGGTTCTATTAAAATCAAATGTTCGTTGGTAGCTTGCATCTGACACAAGACACAAAGGTTTGCGCAGCGCCTTAAGGTTAATCGGTCTACGGACAAATGCATCCGAATTCGTCGAATAAATGCTAAAACAGACTGTCATCGATTCTCTGGTAATATATGAGAAGTATAACAGTAATATAAATTGTTTAATAACTTTTTCTTGGCATTGACAAATCGTCCGGAAATTGTTTAAATAAACGACTCCGTTAGAATAGAAAACAGTGACGAACTGTTGAAGTGACCGCTGCGCATAATTGATTTGCTGACAACTTTGCTCCTGTGCCCAATTAGCCTTATATTTATACAATTTTCCCAGTTTGTCATGTAATATTCTAGTATTTTTAGATAATCGTAATTTAGGACCTAGTCTAGAAGACTCCTAGGTCCCTCCTAGGTCCCAAATCACGATAGTCCGTAGTCCGTAATGCTGGCCAGTGCTGCCTGATGGAAATTAATTCCTTTAAAAAATCTTTTATAAATCACAGGCATACACAATGGAGAAAGCATTACAGTTCGATGTTCTCCTTTATAATAAATAGAGTGATACACGTACTCGTATAATATTCCCGGGAAAAATTGTCTTGATCCACACCGAGATTTGAAACTCGGTATGCCTGCTGTTATGTTGTTTTTGTGTTAGTTAAGTGACCCCTAAGTTGTATAAACAAACCCTCGTTAGAAATCGAAAACAGCGACCAACTGTCAAAGTGACCGCCATCGTAACTGATTTGTTAACAACTTTACTATTCTGCCAAATTGGACCTCAATTTTGCTAGTTTGTAGTGAATATAAATAAATCCGTTTCTATTTTGGTATATTCGAGGACAATAGTTTCTTTTACGTGTAGAATTAAAGCAATATATGCAGCTAAACTGGAGTGCGGTTGGATGTGAGACGGATGACCACTAGCGGAAAATTTCATACGAGTTTCTGAGCCCTTAGTTTGAGTTTGTAAACGCGCAAACGTTACTACTGGGTCAGAGTTAAAATTGGACAGATAGATCTTAACCTGAAAGGATAAGGTCGATAATTAAATTCTTAACGCAAACGCGATAGTAATGTTTTCGCGTGTGCACACTTACACTAAGGCCTCTGTACTTCGGAGGGCACGTTAAACTGTCGGCTTTAGTTGGAATTTGTAGATATCACTCGTTAAACCTTGTTTGAAAACATCCGGTTGATATTGGACATGGCATTGATCGCTAACCTGTATGGAGGTGCGTGGTAAAGTAAACTCTGGACTTCTCCAATAAGTCCCTGTAGCTTCGGGATTAAATATAGAGCTACGGAATTCCCTGCCTGATCGTAAGAAGCAACTAAAAGGGGACTTTCGGGATTGCGGGCGGTGAGAGTGGGAGATCGACCCGTCCAGCCAGCAGCCCCGAGAAGGACGGACGCATGCATCGGATGGTACAAGAGAGAACATTTTCTCTCCCGAAGATGGGCCCGTTGTGGGGCGCCACACGTGAAGTACACCGGTGTATTCCATTGGAGATCCCCTAGTACTCAGCAAGCGAGAAGTCAGGCCACCGAGGAGGTTTTAGCGCGATACAAATCCTACATAACCCGGTATCTTCTCCCAAGGTACCTTATGAAGGTTTTCCCCCGATAAGAAACTCCAATAACAGAGAGAGAGAGAGAGAGAGACCCATTTCTAGCAATGGATCGCAAAGAAGCGTTGTAGCCAGTTTCTTTAGTTTAGTTTTGTTTAGTCGCAGGTGCTCGATAAGTTATTTGTGCGATAGTTAGGCATATTTTAACGTTTTATTTTAAGTAATTTTATAACGTTTAATTTCATTTTATTTGCATTGCGTTTTGTTGATTTGTTAACTATAATAAAAAACCGGCCAAGTGCTAGTCCGACTCGAGCACCTAGGGTTCCGTAAAATATTTTTAATATATGATGTAACTAAAAATTTACGGTTACTGCAATTTTTCCTTTATCTTCCTATTAAATTTCAAGATTCTGAGTTCAAGAGAAGTACCCTGTAAGTTTTGATACCTTTGCGAGTATCGAAATTTTACGGAAATTTGCGGCATAAACATCTGTATCTTTTGATTTTGCTGGCTTAGAAGTTTGATTTATTTCACAGCTCCAAGGGTCAGTAGACTATGTATTTGATATAAATTCCAGCTTTATACCTCCACGCGTTCTTGAGAAAAAGGGTCTTGACAAACAGACTGACGGACAACAAGGTGATCTTATAAGGGTTCCGTGATTTCTGTCGAGGTACGAAACCCAAAAAAGGTGGAGAAACTCGATCGGTTTTATGATATATTGAGCTATGAGAAAGACTGTCACTCGTGCAAATCTGCAAATCTCGCCGCATTTCGTGACGTGAAAAAATTCGAATTTCGTTACCCTTTCGGGTCTCCTTGACACTCCTTGACCAGTAGAATATGTGGAACCCCTGGAGACCAATTGATTTGTCGTCAAAGTGTATTTTGGAAATATATCAAGCGCGTGCGTAAATCACGCTTGCGATATTAAAAGTTGCCAATCTATTTTATATATTATTATTATCCTTTGAAGCGCGTATGGCCCGGCGGTTGGCGTAGAACGCAAACGATCTATGCAACTAAGCTAAACGGGCGCGGTCAGGTGTGAGATGGGTGACCGCTAGTGGCAAAAAATTTCATGCGCGTTTTCCGTGCTTCGGAGGGCACGTTAAGCCGTCGGTCCCGGTTGTTGTCGTTAGATAACAGTCGTTAAACTTTGTCGGAGGCCTTATGGGCGGTTTGAAATCATCCAACTGATCCAACAGCGGGTTGGCCACTAGCTCGCATCTCCACCAACCCGCATTGGAGCAGCATGGTGGAGTAAGCTCCAGTTCTCCCCAATAAGGGGAAGAAACCCGTGCCCAGCAGTGTGACGCAAAAAGTGGTACTATATATAAAATTTCAGTTTACATTAACATTTTTGAAGCTAGTAATAGCTTTCAGAAGCGAGCTTTAAACCACCCAAATAACAAAACTATTTTTGTATGGTTAAGTATAAGGTTCTTTGTTTTTTCCTAATAATTTCCTAACCAAATTAAAGGGTAAATCATCTACCTGAAAAATTATTATATTATAATTATAGGTTCTAAATATTTCAATACTTCTCTGCAACTACTATTCACTTTCTAGCGAATCTAGCGCATACATAATGTGCAAATATAAAATAATCCATACCTAGCTAAAAGTTTAACTGAAATCAAATAAAATACAGTTGATATAAAAATTGGTATAACGAATGGAACTAATAATTCTAATCCATCGAATTTGCGATATTCTCTCTGTGGTGGTTTGGCAAATGACATGTAGACAATTTTGTGACGATATTATGGGCTAAAGTATTTAATAATTGTTAACAGAACATCATATATTTGTATGGTTTACATACAGTACCTGGACGCCCGAGCGTTGCTAAGATAAAAACAATTGATTTTCTTGGTTTATTTTTAAGCAAAACATTCATTGGCTTAGTGTTACTTAACAAAGCCTTTTGAAATACCTAGCTTCCAATTAAAAAAAATTGTCACAAAAAATAAAAAACGCACCTTGCCTACTTGAGGTTTGAACCCGGGCCTCTAGATCCGTAGTCAGCTTTCGTAACCATTTGACCAAGAAAGCTTTAATTCCATTGACGAAATATTTATAGAGGTCTTTCATATCGACATTGTCATTTGTTTGAAGGGTTTCAAGACAAGGTTTAACTACTGTTATCTATCGCGCATGATTTTTTTGCCACTAGATGTCACCCATCTAACACCCGACCACGCTCGTTTGGATTTGCTACATAGATTGCTTGCGTGCTACACTAGCCGTTGGGCCATGTGGGCTTCGATTGTACTACTGTGGTATATTTATAATTTTAATGCTCCACTGCTGCAGGAGCTTCTAGAAATAAGTAGGGGTTCTGATGAGGTTACTTCTTAACTTCGAAGCAAAGCGGTAACGGTGAGATGTTGTAATATTTCATTATGTACTATTAATCAACAGAAGAGCAGCGCGTTGGAGTAAGCCTTCCCAATTATTGCGCGACCATTGCAGCAGTGGGACGCAGATATTTCATTTATACTATCTTTCACTTTCATCTTAGGTGTCTGAGAGTAAGACTGAATGACTCAAAGGCATGCTGTGTCTGCTAACCCTCATTGATTACTATGTAGAGTTAATACTCTACCTAGTAATCTGAGGTACTAGGTAATCTAGGTAATCCTCGTCCATGTAGGTTCGGGATTAAGAATAGATCTACGGTATTCCCTGCCTGATCGTAAGAGGCGACTAAAAGGGGGCTTCTGGGGTTGCGGGCGTTGAGAGTGGAGCTCGATCCGTCCAGGCAGCAGCCCCGGGAAGGACGGCGGTGTGTGCGTGGCCGCATACCGCCGTAAGCATGGGACAGTGCAGGAGAGCACAAAAGAGAGCACTCTGTTCTACCAAAAATGGGCCCGTTCTAGGGCGCCGCGCAAGGTGGACACCGGTGCGTTCCACTGGAGATCCCGGAGACCTCCCTAAGCGCAGAGGTAGGCCATCGAGAGGGTTTTAGTGCGGTCAAATTCCACATAACCCAGTATCCTCTCCCAAGGTGCCGGGTACCTTTTGAAGGTTTCCCCCCCGATACAAAAAAAGGTTGAGTATTATCTATATCTTTCCCTGTTCTGAAATGAGACCTGTCTTTTTAAAAATACTTCACGATAGTTTTTTTAAAACAAAATTTGGCAGTCTCGACTTTCTAAAATATGTCAGGCAATAGTACGAAGTGCTTATAATATATACTTATGTCCATTGTGTCAATAGTATCTTTGCGAATTTAAACGTTAAACTAATGATAAGTAACGAATGTCGAAACTTCCTGTGCTGCCAGTACAACGTTAGTTGACTGAACATTACCCGGAAATTAGTCACATCAGAACTGTTTGTAATTATAGCGTCATTGAGACGCGTTTAATTAAATTTATCAGGGATTCGGGAACGGTAATAAATCATTACAGCTAAAACAATTCATTAACGGGGATCGATCGAGCACCGTCATAATATTTACAGACGAAATTGAGTTTTTCGAATTAAGCCTGACCGAAATTTAATTACCTTAGGCACTCGAACAAACATGCACTCAAATTCGTCCTGGCGATATACTCGTATTGTTCCGTTAAATTGCCTTTAAATATTTCATTTCAAGCTTTAATAATGAGAACGTAAACCCTTGCTGATATGCTTTGATGTACCTATACTACTGCTGGCAATTTAGAAATGACGTGAAAATCAAAGGTATGCGCCGATGTGAAGGATGTGTTATTTAATTTTGTGAATTTCATTAGTACCGGCCTTTAGAAATAATGTACTGAACATAATCTAAGAGTGATGTAGCTTATGCGGCACTAAGGCGCGGTTCCAGGGGTTGTAACTTGAACTTATTTGAATGTCATGACTCCTACCCTTTATAAGATTTTCAGCTACAGCCACGCTCGGGCAAGTAAATAAGAGGGGAGTTCCTATGCTCCTTTATTTAAAGAGTGATCCCCATTCTAGGACCTTTTCCATTGGTTAGCAAGTGAATTTATTGAATAAATACACACATGCAAAAACGAGGATACCATCGGAAGGACGGAGAATAAATATGTGGCAACATATACCGTTAGCAAATGGATTTATCATTCTGAAATTACCGATAGGCTGTATCACGGTATTCAGTACATTCCTTGAGAATAATAAAACCGTTTTGCATTCCAACAAAACGATTATTATGTCGCTGCTTTAGAACGAAAGTGACTTAATTCAAAATCTTAACTTTTTGGGAAATCGCAAAATAAGATTTCATGTTTAGTAATTTTTGCATTAGTTTAAGTATATCTCCAAAACTAAGTAAGATAATTACCCTTTGATGGTTGATATGTTTTAATTAACTATTAGGCTTGGTAATCATTGTCGTTTTATTTTATTATTTTAATAAATAATATTATAAAATATCGATTTTCAAAAACTAGTCACAGAAAGGTCATTTTTTGACCAAACTTCTATATAATCGTTTGACATAGTATGAATTAGGTCAGTTTCGTTTTAATAATATAACATTGGTGTATGACCTTTTGAGTCTTATGTCTTTTTCGTATTAAAGTTAGATTAAGTTATGTTTACTAATAAAATAAGTCACTTTGACAAAAACTGTTTAATAGTAATAATAAAACACAAGGTTATGTTAAAGCTTTTTATTGTATTCGGAGAATAACATACATAGGTACTTACATTTTGTATTTCAGAGATCTGCCTGCATATATTTCTATAAAAAATCAATTTATAACATCTAACATTATAGTATGAACAACAATTCTAGGTCAATAAGCTTTTAAAAACTTAAAAACTCTTCTGAAATAATAAAAATAGTATAACTCCTACCCTGAAAATACAAGATTGGTTATCTTTAACACCTATAAAAAAGCCTTATTAAAGCAGTAGGTAAATTTTTTATCAAAATAAATTTTAAAACTTTATAACAAAAATACTTAAAAATATGAGATCTATATAGTTAGTTACATTTTATAAGTCAGTCTTCATAATACCTTATTTTCCGAGACAAGACTTTGCTAGTAATGTACATAAAAATTAGGTATCAATTTTTTCTTAATAGCTCCTTAAGACCTTTTCTTGTGTTTTCTGATATTTAAGTTTTTCTTGAAAAACTTTTATGGTAACTATTTCTTCAACATAAGCCATCTTCTTTCTTTTGTTTCTCATGTTTACGTGCTTATATTTGTCTTCTGTATAATCTTAAGTATGGTCTTATAATAAAATTGATTCATTTTTACAAACCTTCAAACGCGTATATAACCCCATAAAATCTGCTCCCTGTCATCAGTTATATGGTATAATAATATGTCATATGTCGTCATAGTTTTTCCACCAGTAATGTAATCTCTTTCGGAATCAACCCTTGCTAAGTCGATGGGATACTTGGAATGGACTTTATGCTACTACTTCTTGTATATCCTTTTCATCACTAGTCTTTCTATTTTCATGTTTTGTTCTTTGCTCTGACTCTAAGATCCCTGTACTATTAGATTTTGCCTTGACTCTTCGTATCTGTCTGTCTTTAATGTCTAATGTATTTGTAAAATATTTCTGGCAAACTTGAGTTTTACTTCCGTCAGTATTGAAAAAGAAGTTTGAAGCTCTAGGAATTTCCGCATTAGTATACCTGGGTTAAATTTCCATCATACACGATTTAATAAACATTCTTTGTATCTCAATAGATCCTAACCTAACTACCAAAAAGAGTTAAATATTTATTTTCGACAGGTTTCGTTAACTTTTTTCGTACGTTTCATGAGACGTAGGAAGTTCTATCTTGGATTTTGACTGAGATGTATAAGATTTGCCAATATTTCTTAATTATTTAGCAATATTCTGCTTCCATTTCTCGAAATTATGGGAACGTTTTTAGGTCTTATATTTGCAGCATTAGATTTACTAACGCCACTGCCTGAAGGTTGTGATTCTGGATCAGCTAATGAGACTGGAAACTAAAACCACTTCCTGAAGTATGATATTCTTGTTGCGCTAAATGTTGAGGTTCTTGGTCCGCTGAGAAATTAAGTAAGGTATGAAGTGGCGGTGTTTCTGTAGCTGGAGAGTCGACAGAGTTCAAGAAAGAGAAACTTCGAAAAGTGCTACTTTTATTTACCTCAAATGTAGGTCATTATCGCTAAAATATGGGTCGCTTTGAAGCTCATTGGTATGTGATACACGATAAGAATTCACTGTTGTCTTTGCCAGTCTATTACAAGGTAATATTTCTTCGTTAGTTGTAATTGGTGCCATAGTGTTTTCATTATTACTTTCTATATCCGAACAACTACTCGAAGTGCTAGAGCTGGATGATGATGAACTGCTGCTTGACGAACTAGAAACATATCATCTTCGTTCGTTCATTGCCTCATCAGAAGAAACGCTACTGATTCTGACTGTTACTTGTGGTACATACAAGTGAATATTTGCATTCAGTCTGTGATTCTTCCGCTAGAATTTTTATAGAGTAGCATATTGATCTTCGTTTCTGAAAATAACAGTTTAAATTAGTACTACGAGATAGAGTAATTTATGGCAACGCTTTGTGAAAAAATATTATTTTACTTACAGCCTCAATCAGATTTAAACGATTAGATTCTTCATGGTTTTCACGATCTGGCGTGTTTTCAACGAATGACACATTCGAGGAAATGTTTTCACTATTAAATTGTGTTTCCTGAAGAAGCAAAAAATAAGCTCATAATATCAACAAAAGCAACAAACTAAATCGCAAAAATATGTGTTAATAAATGTTAAGCTCTATGATTTGTAAATGTTATAAATATATTCCCCGTTACCCACGCTAACATATCATGTACCGGCATTTTCTTCCAGATTTTTTTTCCAGTGAAACTGACAAAGTAATATTATGAATAAATCATTCATACAGATTATATGCTTTGCATTAGCAAAGGCATACAGGAACACATAAAAAAACTTTACGGAAAGGAGTTTTTCTGGGAATTAAAATATCCATATAATATTAATGACAAACTGGTCAAAAATGAAAATTGAGTATTTTGACAACTTTTAAAACTAAATATGTTTGCCTGCTGCTTTTTTTTATCCTCGACTTCGTCCGCATTCTTTCCTTCTTAGCATTTTCCAAAATCATATCATTCGCCATTTCATCTTTCATGATAAAAAATAAATCTCAATGACCTAAAATAAAAAGTGTATGTTCGCATTAGAATAAAATCGACTCAAAACCCAAAAAGACGTTATTACCAATATAATTTTAAATATAAAAGCGATTTAATCTATAATAGGACAAAGATAGCGGTGACAAGTTTTATAGAAATGTGACTTATTCATTGTTAAGTCATGAAATACAAAACTGTTTTTAGTAAGAAAGTACCGTAAGCACGAATAAGTCGTAAATATTATGTAAATGTTCGGAAGAGTATCGACCTAAAACCTATTAGGTCACATTGATTACAAAAATGAAAATGTAATTCTTACCTTTTTTCGGAATGAAAACGATTCAAGCACTAATTGGTCACTTTACTTGCATTCGATTAACGTGATGCGCTTGCGGCTGTGGGAATAACGCTAAATAGGGCGTTGACGTTCCGATCCGGGTCTCCTTCGCGCCCAATAAAAAAGCGACAGAACTAGTGCATTCGTACTCTTCTAACACAGTTGAGACAGTTTCTGATTAACTAAGCGATAGAATACGATGTGTAGAGTCGTTCTGTGACATAAACTCAATTTTAAGATTTTTTGAGTTAAGCCGGTTTCATTCTAAAGACGCGATGTGTGTGAAAAAACACACAGCATTTGTTGAAGAAGCATCTAAAGATTTATCCTATAAAGCCAGAAAATATTGTACTTTACCTCATTATTCCTTGGTCTGTATGTATACCTGTCTCTTTCACACAGCAGCGCGCGGCCATTTTCCAAGATGCCAAGCCTGACATTTGTCAATGTCAAATCATAGTCGGTTCACCAGCAAGCTCCTTGCTCAAATGCTGTGTGTTTTTTCACACACATAATAATCGTTTTGTTGGAATGCAAAACGGTTTTATTATATGTGTTTCCAAAACACACAGCATTTGTTGAAGACCTGTTTGTGATCTGCTGGGGGAAGTATACAATTAAATGCTATGTTGAAAAATAATCATTCAATCTTCAATTTCAATCAATCAATCTTGTTTCAAACATTTTGAAATATTTAGAGTAATAAAATTAATGAACATATTACTATGTTAACAAAAAGCTGACAAACTAAAGAACAACAATAACAACTTTCTGCCAATAATCTGAATTCAACAGAAAATATCTTTATAAAGCTTCTGCCTTTTAATAGTATTTTTAGGAAAAGGATTGCAAATAATAATGAAAACACTAAAAGTGAGATCAATTGATTTGATTTGAGTGAATTGATCACACTACAGTATTAAGGCTCTGTGCCTTAAAGGCATTAAGTTTTTGGACATTAATTAAGTGTACTGTACTGTAGCATATATTTACTTTTACGTGTAGCACCTGCTACTCCGCTACAACCTATTTTTAAGAGTTTCAGAACTCCTCCAATTATTCTCCTCAGAATCTCATCAGTTGGTCTATTTTCTAAGCAACTCCTATACACAATAGCAGACATACTGTACACTACCAGGACCTGCATTTATGCCAGCTGCTTTAAAAAATGTTTCTGATCCAACCAGCTATCATAATGGGAATAGCTGTTCTTTTATTAAAATAAACAGACTAATTAGATCAGGTTTACTGAACCAAAACTTTGCTTCAGCAACCATCCTGACTGTCAACTGTTAGTATTATCTGTTTTAGATACAAACTTGCCAATGCATGATCTGATTATTGCTTAGCTTTCTTTTTATTTACCTTCTGATAATTTTAATAGGTTAAAATCATGAATTCTACAACTAGATCTTATAAAATACTACCTTATAGCTATATCAAATAGCCACCTTGAGACCACTTAAGCCACTTAAAGATCAGCTGTGTTTCAAGTTTGCATCATTCTATCCTCAGATAGGAGCTAAAAAGCTTTACTAGATACAGCTTTTAAAACTTAGTACACATTTTTTATTTATTTATTGCTGTGCTTGATGCTGTAGATCTATGTTAAATGTAGAAGTATTTTTCTTTAAGTAAACTTGTCTTCCTAAATATAGTAATTGTAACCAAAAAACTAGTTATTTCAATGTTATTTCTTGTTCAAATTTATTATTGGATATAGCTCTTCTAGAGCTCTCGTCTTTGAATCTGTTAGAACCTCGGAATCAGATTTGGTGGTGGGTTTTACCTACCCAAGCTTGTAGTTCCAATAACGACTGAATGCGTCGTAAAAAATTGGCTGACCCATCTCTGCAGTCCAGCGTTACATAGTGGTGTATGACCACGCTTGCCCAATCGTAAAAAATTGGCTGACCTATCTCTGGAGTCCAGCGTTGCATAGCGGTCTATGACCGCGCTTGCCCGACAAGCTTAATAATCAACTTCAGGTACGCCCCAACTTTTGCAAACGGCCTCCGAGGCCGGGGGCAATATATGCCATTCCGGCATATGTAGGTCTGTTTCGAGATTGGCGGTCGGCTATGCCGTTGTATCTCCCCGAGAGGTACGCCGCCCAGAGCATGATATTCAAACGCTCTGTCAATTCCAATAGCTTCATATGTCAGGTTAAGCAGGGCTCGTGTGATCGGGCAAATCCCTGTACATTCAGAAAGATAATTCCAAATATCAGCTAAGAGTGTCCTGTTGTCTTACTGCACTATTACATGTAAGTTCTCCAGGAACCTTTACTGACGACTTATGGCACCATAATAAAATATTGTGAACAACTCTTTGAGGTTCATGTACCAGGTGCCCTGCCCCTGTGGTGTACTAACCATGTGCCTGACATGTATTTGCTATTCATGTGAGCACTCCAGCTCGCACCCGATGCGTCTGTAGTGAGTGGCTCACTTCTTGTGCAGAACCACCGAGCTGTGGTATATGGCGTTCCGCCACCAAGATAATCTATCTTGCTGCACTAAAAGAGGTATCTTCCTCTTTACTGGAATTGATTAAGGCCTCTTAGAAGCTCTGCATATGTATTCGCCATTCATGTGAGCACTCCAGCTCGCATCCGATGCGTCTGTAATGAGTGGCTCAGTTCTTGTGCAGAACCACCGAGCTGTGGTATATGGCGTTCCGCCACCAAGATAATCTATCTTGCTGCACTAAAAGAGGAACCCTCTTTACTGGAATTGATTAAGTCCTCTTAGAAGCTCTGTATATGGCAACAATGCAGTCACTCTTTTGTTGTGGTTAAACTTGCAAAATCAAGTAACCCTAGTAAGTACATCAATGTACTTCAAACTATTAAAATAGTTGATATTTTCAACTTTATAAAGCCATGGTACAACCTCCAGTATTCTATACCAGGACATGGGTTGGGGTTAATACTGACATCTGCTAGTTAGCATTCCAGTAACTCTTAACTAAGGTCCCCGAGGCCTGGTAACTCAGCTTTGTCTGATATTTGTTTACCAGGATGTAACAGTCTTACATAGACCATAAGTCTTATGCCACTTATGCATAAAGTCTCACGAGACCCATCTGGACAGTGGCAAGGATTATGCGGGCAAGAAATTACAATATTGTAATAAATTTGCAGAAATCTATGGAATAGTTCTGCGATTGGCAGGTAAATATGCCTGTTGTACTGTTGGAGTAAGTTCCAGGCTACCCCAATACTTAAGGAGAGAACCACACCCAGCAATGCAATGGGATGCAAAAAAGGGGTTGCAGCCAGGATACATCCAATTGAGATCTTAGATGAAAATCTTAGATTCTTATCAGAATCTTACTTAGATCCCCTCAGTTTGAGTATGGGATGCATGTCTCCATTTTGCTTTTCTTATATAGAAAGCCTATGTTTACAACTGGTGACATTTTTAATATAAGAACTCTTGACTCCTTGTTTGGGAATTTTTTCAATACATTGGGACTAGTTTTGCATTGGGATTCTCATTTTAAATGGTATTTAACCATGTGTTTCTAATAAACATGTACATACATTCTTGGATTTCTCAAAATTGGTCATGTTTATAATATTAAGGTAATGAATACAAAAAATAAATAAATAAACACCTAGGTATTTAAAATAAGTTGTGTTGCCACCAATCCCGTCATTACTATGTGTGTTATTTATGCAGCCCCCCTTGAAAACATGTAATACCAAATTTACATGTTACATTACATGCACAGTGTAAAGTTATTTGTATTGATTAAAAATATCTATAGGGAAATTTCTGAAAGTTAGGATTATTTCAAAATGCCTGATTGTTACTTGATTGAATTTTGTGATCAAATTAATCACTCTTTTATAAATAGTAACAGTCTGATGAAATATATGATTTGTAACCAAAGGACTATTCAGGATAATATTCAGGTTGGTTAAGGCACTCTGTGCCACCACATGACTGCATAACAAGCTACAAAGCCTGAAAATTGAAAATATACTTAGCACTTGGGAGGTTTTCTCTTAACAATAGGGCTTAAGATAGTACTCCTAACAATAAGGAGTCTAACAATAAGGTTATTAATTTCTTTTATAATATTTTTTTCTGACCTTCCACAAATCATCTGAACACTTTTAAGTAGGTGTGTTCCAGGCCCAAATAGTTCTGTCACCTTACTAAATAAGGAGGTAGACTTAAGTTCACCTGACTTTCTACCTGCCCAGTTATGTAGCTCCTGCAGACCCTGTTTTAACAACTACTGGTGTAATTCTACATAGGTCAATATGGCTAAGGTCAGAAGGTCTTTGGTTTTGTTGAAGTAATATAACTTCTCATTAATTTTAGGGGCCACAAAGCCATAAGTGGTTTCATTTCTTTGTTTATGACTAATAATGGGTATATTATATTAAATATAATACAGAATTCGTCTATATACCAAAATTTTATAATTTGGCTAAAGTGAAATTGTCACTACTATTACGAGGATTCACTAATCTCCAAGACAAAGCTACTAGGTAGACTGAGAGTGCATATCTCCTTAGAATCATCTTTTTGATTTGATTTAGTGTTGTATGTGTTTATTTCTCTGTTGTAGCTAGCGATATAACAGGGAATCAATTCGCGGGTCACTAGACCCGTACTTGTTTACCTACGCCTTTTATTGGGATTCGGCGAGGCTTAACCCTCCACAGGCTCCACATCTTCCGAAGATGAGGAAACATCTGCGTATCGACCTTGAGGTCGGGGTCGAGATGGCCGTTCTCCATCCGAAACAACGGCAATTTGCTAACACTATCATCACTAATCTTACCTTGTTCAGAATAAGCACTCAACACAAAAAACTGCGACACATTGCTAACACTCATCGTTAGTCTTACCTTGTGCAGATTTCGCACTTATCTTAGAACAAAACTGTAACAAATCACTAAACTTTTTGAAAAGTGAACTTTATAACAAAAAATAACTCTGATAAATATCAGTTTAACTTAGAAACAAACAATATTTGCTGTTTTTTGTTTGATGGAAAAAATTTACCGGCTTACACGAGGAAATCTTTAAATGCTATGATTTGACATTGACAAATGTCAGGCTTGGCATCTTGGAAAATGGCCGCGCGCTGCTGTGTGAAAGAGACAGGTATACATACAGACCAAGGAATAATGAGGTAAAGTACAATATTTTCTGGCTTTATAGGATAAATCTTTAGATGCTTCTTCAACAAATGCTGTGTGTTTTGGAAACACATATAATAAACAATTATTCAAAGAACAATGATTGAAAACCTATATTTTTTTTTGTTAAAGATACCTTTTGTTACACTTAAACATGTCACGTTTATTAAAATAGACTCACTTTAAACATTATTGATAAGCATAGATATAAATAACCTCTACATTTCACATTTGCAAATTTGACCATCTCCCATTTGGTATCAGTTAAAAACAACACTAAGAATCTTTGTAGGTGGTAGAACTATTATGGTTCGCCCGGGGAAGTACCACCGCTGCACCCACTTCTGCCGTGAACCAACTCAGTTGAGTTTCGGTGGAAAGGTGCAGTTGCCGGGAACACTTACATGAGGCGACCACCAGCCTCCTGAGTAACAGCGCAACTTCATACGACCTTAGACAAGACTTACCTATGCTTGCTTGAGGTTGTATGTAGATGTCCATGGGCTGCAGCGACCGCTTAACACTACGTGGCCTGCATGCTCGTTTGCTACTTCATTCAAATAAAAAAAAGTCCATCATTACAATGTGCTAGCGTGCAATTTTTATAAGCTTGACTTACTAACTCGCACAATAAATATATCAGTGCCGTCGAGAAGTTACAGTTATGTTTCTCACTTTTTTCCACACAAAAGGCGACACAACACTCCCCAAAATTTATAGCGTCGCCTCTCGTGTATCGCACACCTATATTTTGTAAGGCTTATCTGAGGTTTTGTTATTATTATTTAGTTGGTAGGATAGTCCAGAAATTAAAGCCTCGAATTACGAATACGAGGGGCAGGAAAATATTTGTAGACCTGATTTACGTTTGCAAAATTTTGTTGTATTTATTGCGTAGTTGTTGATTTTATTAACACGTTTTTATTAGCTTGACCTGTATGTATGTATGTATATAACGGAATCTTTTAACTTCATTTTCACTTACTTCTAGGAATCTGATTAACTTGAAAATTTGCTAACACAGAAAGATTTATTTATATTTATTGCAAGCTTTTATTTACTTTGATTCACTTTCCGGATTCTGATTGAGCTGAAATTTTGCATGCATATATAAATCGGAAGACAATTCAATATTATTATGACATAGAGCGGATCTGATGACTGAGCTGGAAATGGCCGTAGGAACTCCGTAATTTAAACGACACAATTCTATCGAGTTTGGGCTGGTTTAATTGGTTTTGACATCTTATTTAATAAATTATTATAACAGCAGTATAGTATTCATAGTATAGGATAGGATATAAAACGGTTAACTAAAACGTGTTCTCATTCTTCATATATGGCTGCAACCCTTTGTGCGTCCCACTGCTGGGCACGGGTCTCTCCCCAATATTGGGGAGGCCTGGAGCTTACTCCACCACGCTGCTCCAATGCGGGTTGGTGGAAATGCGGGTTAGTGGCCAACCCGCTGTCGGATGTTTTCAACACCGCCCATAAGGCCTCCGACAAGGTTTAACGACTGTTATCTATCGACAACAACCGGGACCGACGGCTTAACGTGCCCTCCGAAGCACGGAAACGCGCATGAAATTTTTTGCCACTAGCGGTCAGCCATCTCACACCTGACCGCGCCCGTTTGGCTTAGCTGCATAGATCGCTTGCGTTCAACGCTCGCCGCCGAGCCATGCGCGCTTCAAAAAGTGATTGAAATTCTTCATATAAGTATAAAAATACGAATTGTTTCAAGAGCAGAATATTACTTAATTCGTCAAACAATCTAAAGCATTACAGGTACTGAACTACTGACAGGTATGACACCCGTCAGAGGAGTGGCCTTTACGGGTGAACCCTTCGTCCCAACGTCCATGCACAATGTGCTTTCTAGTAATACTACTAGTGTGTGTGTGTGTGTCAGTGTTGTCGGTGCATAGCAAATGACGTTGTTGATTGAAATTGACATACATATTTAGAAATGTATGCGTCTGTAGCGATGAAAGAATATTTGTGAAAGTGTGACAAAATTAAAAAGTGTGCATTCTTCCCCCCGCACCAGATTTGGCACAAAAATTATGTATCGAAGCCAGGCGCAATGCCCTCTCTACTGACGGGTGAGTCAGTACCTTTGAAGCTTTAAGCACACAATAAACAGTGCCGGCGAGATGTTATATATTTTACTCGCTCTTTTTCCACGCTACAGGCGACACAACACTCCGCTAAATTTATAGGTTCTCCGCTAGTGTATCACACACCTATATTTTTTAATACAAAACCTCAGATAAGTTAGGTACGATAGTTCATGCAGTTCAGAAATTAAAGCTCCGAATTACGTATACGAGGGCCAGAAAAATATTCGTATACCTGATTTGCATTGAAAATATTTTGCAGTTACCGATGTTTTTGTTGATTTTGTTACTAAAAATGACAACAACTTATATAAATTAAGTTTTTAACAAAAAAATAGAACCGACTTCAAACGGTAAAAAATAAAATTGTTCAGTACCTACTTCTTGTTGCTTATGGTAATGACTCTTAAAACTATTTCTGGTGTCGGGCCCTTAGTAAATGTCGTACCATTCGTTCTAAATTGGCACCGACAGTACAGACAGTGGGACAGTACCTACTTCTTCTTGCTTATGGTAATGACTGTTAAAACTATATTGGAGTCGGTGCCCATTCAGAACGAAAGGTACACTATATTTACTAAGACAGGACATTTCACTAAGGGCCCGACTTCAAAAATAGTTTTAAGAGTCATTACCATAAGCAAGAAGAAGTAGGTACTGAACAATTTTATTTTTTACCGTTTGAAGTCGGTTCTATTTTTTTGTTAAAAACTTAATTTATTTCACTCTTTTTAGTAATTTTAATAATTCTGTATGTATTAGCATAATTGGAAAAATTTTCAGTTTACTTCTAAACATTAAACAGATTTACCTTTTATAATCATGTTTATCTAATAGCCATCTAAAAGTCTTAAAGAAAACTACTATCAGTCCACCTGAACGTATAAATTAAAGAAAGAATTTGCTCTCAGCTCCTAACCGTTGAGGAGTTGTACCTTCAATCATCAGTTAAGCAACAGCAGGTGATAATTACCAGACATAAATATTTGTATTATGTTAAAAATATGACTAAAAGAATGTGTGTGCCTATTACGTTTCAGTGTTTCCCTCGATTTCCCTAATATCACATCATCAGATTTTGACATAGTGACAGTTGGACCACCTCAGGAATGTAAGATTTCGAACAAAAAACCATTTATTGAAAGAATTTGCTCTCAACTCCTAACCGTCGTAGTACCTTCCATCATCAGTTCAGCAACATGATATGACGATAATTATACACAAATGTCTGTTTTGCTTTGTAAAAATATGAAAATCATTTGTTGTGCTTTAAAATTTGAATGTTCCCTTCGATTTCTCTGGGATCCCCTCATCAGACTTTGACTTGGTGACAGTTGGACCACCTGGGGAATGCAAGATTTCGAATAAAAAACTATTTATTGAAAGAATTTGCTCTCAACTCCTCACTGTCGCAGTACCTTCCATCATCAGCTCAGCAACATGAGATGATGATTTCTATGCGTAAATATCTCTTATGCTTCAGAAACTATAAGAAAATCAATGTGTGTGCTTATAAAATTTGAGAGTTCCCCTCGATTTCCCTGGGATCCCATCATCAGATCCTGATTTGGTGACAATGGGACCACCTCGGGAGTATAAGCATACGAACAAAAAAAGAATTTTGAAAATCGGTCCACAAACGGCGGAGTAATCGGTGAACATATATAAAAAAAAAAAAATACATACAGCCGAATACAGTACCTCCTTCTTTTGGAAGTCGGTAAAAACTAAAGCTTTATCGAGAACAAAGTGTTAAGAGGAAGCGTCAACGTTTGTCTTTATTTTGATTTTCGATTTTTGATCGAAGAAGCGATAAAACAACCCCTTGACAGAAAAAAAAAACTAAAAAAATTAAAAACAACAAAACACAACAAAAAACAAATCTTAACTAGGTATACGAGTAAAGCAAGCTGAAAGAATAGTATATTCAGGGATGACAGGATGTCACAGGATGAAACACGATTTCAGACCAGGGCGATCCCCTCGTCAGAAATCGTCTTGTTTCACCCCTTGCCACACACTGTATTTTTCATATCACATGTAATGAAACAACGAGTTTTGATTTCTGTAGCCAGTCGAAATAAGACTATTTCAGACAAATAGCGCAGTAATATCTTTTGACAACGATTTGACGACAGTTGTCAATGCGATTCTGACAGACTTGAAATAAAGACGTAAATAATAAACAAATGAAGGTGCCAAGTTTCTCCCCTAGGGCAGAAACAACGTTGTTTCTGACTGACACATTCGCATTGGTTTGAAATTGTCTTATTTTGACTGAACAGAGATCAAAACTCGCTGTTTCAATCCATGTGATATGAAAAAATACTTTTTGCAGTGGTAACAATAAAATTTTCGTGAAAATCAAATTCAACAGATATTTCTGAATCAATTTGTCTTTTCTAATTCTTCTTAATACAAATTGTAATAACAGCAGAATAGTACTAATTGTCTCGCTAACTTCGTCATACAATAAAACAGCGCCGATGAGAAGTTAAAATAACGAGTTACACTTAGTCTTGTTTTCCACACAAAAAGTGACACAACCCTCCGAGAAATGTATATCTTCTCCTTTCGTGTATTGTACAGCAATAAATTTTGGAAGTTTTATCTGAGGTTTGTATTCTTTTACTGCGATAGTATAAAAATTAAAGCTAAATAAGAGTCACGAAATAACTTTTTTGATGCTGATTTAAATTTGTATTAATGCATTTCGAATTATTGATTATATCACTTAGGGGTCAATTTTAGGTACTGCGCACGTATAATTTTTAGAAAAATATATTTTCATGATTCCGCCTTGTTAGAACACGAAAACAAGAGCCAGACGGAACACTAAAGCAGGGAATACCTGAGTGAAAGTTTAATAAACTTTTTTTTAAAGGTTAAACCTCTAAAAAACGTTTAACTTAAAACAATACAAAATTATGTTAAGGCGCGTAGATACAGAATTAGTAGCTAAGCTAACTTCGTCACACAATAAAACAGCGTCGGCGAGAAGTTACAGTTATGTTATGAGTTACACTTGTTTTCCACATAAAAGGCGACATAATACTCCTACGAATTTATAACTTCTCCTTTCGTGTATTGCACACCTATAAATTTAAAGTCTTATCTGAGGTTTGCTTTCTTTAGCTGCGATAGTACGGAAATTAATGCCTCGTGTGACAAATAGCATTTATATCTCGGACTTGTGTTTCTAATAAACTTAGGGCTTCTTTCACCACCTTCAAGTAAAGTGACAAGTACGCTAATTGTCGGTTAAAGTCACCCGTAACTTAAATTTCAATTTCACGATGTTCGAGTAGCACTAATCATATGATAAACTGACCCGTACTCATAGCTTTTACAATTAAATTTACTTGCGACGTAACTAATCTTTACTTGGAGATGGTGAACGAGGCCCTTAGCACAATACAAGGAGCGCCTGCCTTTTTAGTATTTCATAATATTTGTTATGTGTCCATTTATTATTATTATTAAGTGGTATTTTTGTCAGGTGCCAAAAATTTTAAAGGCATGATCTCTACTCTCACCACAGGTATTTTTATTTATGATTGATGTTCAAAATTCTTTTAAGAGCCCTAAAATTTCTGTAAATTAAGCTTTAATTTATGATGTAGACTAGATACTAGTTGATACAATTTACAGGCTACTGAACACTTCAGGTGTTGAATAGCCTGTAAATAGGCTGAGATGTAAGAGTCTTCTTACGAGATGGAACTAACATGATTTTTTTAAATATATCAATGGATACTATTTGGCACAGGGATCAAGTTCTTAAAGGATCACATCTGTTGGAGTACTCCGAAAGACAGAAATATGAGCCAAAGTTAAATCTCACCGCGTAGCTTTGAAAACGGTCCATACTAACAGAACTGTAGTATGTATATGTGTAAAGTGAAGCTTTGTCGTCTAGTGCGTACACGCCGTACTATATAGCACAACGCGGGGAGCGGGGTAAGGAACGCTCCCTTGAGTCAGTTAGCTGGTGCTAGGTATAACGTAGTAGTGTTTAATTTCTCTATGTTGCTAGGAGGCAAGGAGGACGCGTGCGGTGAGTGTATGGCAGGAGCCGATATAAGAGTGCCCAGTGAGTGAGTATCTGTGGTACTTACCCCAATAGGAACATGCAGTACACTAACAAAGCGAAAGATATGAAGTCACCGCCCGCGAACGCAATACCAAAAACTATGGGAAAAACAAGTGTTTTGCAATTATAAACGTTAAACTGCGCTGAAGTATATAGTTGTCATATTTTTTCCTGTCATAAAAGTTTCATAAAAATGCCTTCTTTCGCCATGGACAACATGGAAATACGCATATTATGCTATGAAACGAAAGCATTGAATCCTGACTTGACTAGTTAATCAACAATGGGCGGAGTTAGTAGATTATGGTAATATACTGTCACCAAGGCTAATAGCACAGTAACTACTGTCACCAAGAATACGTTGTGACACGCCAAATAACGTGTAAAAAATCCACAAAAAATACGTAAACATTACGTAATAACCGCTTTTTCATAGCTATTATTATCCATAACGTGTCACGAATCTTAGTCGCGTCCCTATAAGTGCTCTCCCCATTTATTTCTTAGGAATTTCTTAGAAACAAATAATGTCCTTCTGACAAAATACACTATAGTCAGTACCAGGTTTAGCAATTTGATATATAAATTTTCTAAGTAAGAAGTTTACTTATTAAACGTTTCAAAGGAATTTCGCTATGTCTCAGACAATAGCTTACTCACATTAAAATTTATTTGGACACATGATTGAAATCTGCACTGGAGATGAGAGTTCCTTTATAATTTTTATCTAGCCCCGTTTTTATTATTTAATTTAAAAGAGCAACCCCTACCCCTACCCCTAGCAACACAGGTTGGATCGTAACAAAAATATTTCGACACACTCTTTTATGTCGAAAACAGAGTTCATTATGTTTTCTTTTGGAACGCCTCTTAATACGAACGTGCTCATTATTATATAAAGAGAACAGTTAGAGAAGAATACAGCATCGCTGCTTTGGCTCCTCCTTGTCTAAAAATATCTCTGTATATGAAGTATGGATGTATGACTCTTTATTGCCTTCTTTCTAATGGCCCGTAAATGTAAAGCAAATATAAAGGTATAATATTCGAATACTATAGGAGATTATTATAGTATTTGAATATTTATGGGGAATTTTCTTGAAATTCACTCCAACCTCTTTATTTTTTACCGTTAGAGCAAAAGATAAAAAATAAAATATAGTATCATATTAATTTGGTCTAGTTTTTTTGACACCTGAAAGAAAATTTATTAAAATGGACAAAACTAATTATATAATCTTAATTGTATTATAATTGGCGACCATCGACTACCATGTCAAAATGCCAATCGAAGGGTCCCGGGTTCGATTCCCGGCGGAATGATGTGTTTAAATTTCTGTTCTCGGTCTAGGTGTTTGTGTTTCTGTTATTGTGTGTGTCCATGGTACTCACGACATAGGGTAGATCTACCCTACTGTGTGGCTATGAGTGTGCAACGTTTCTCTCATTCTGCCTATATTGTTCTGTGTAGATTTATTTATTTATTTATTTTCCCGTTCTTACACCCTGGCAAGGCCGTCGAAAGAAGCAAAGATTCCGATAATTGATTGTTGTCGAATGTCGGGATATCGCAAGTCACTGATATCTTATTAGCGAATTTGACTTTGAGTAATTTCTGTGTCATGTTCTTCCGGCTATAGCCGAAAAATTATAAAAAAAAACTAAATAATGCGCGCTACAGGCCTTCACACAGTTAAACGAACGAACACGCGCTGAAAAATATTCTGGTTCGAAACCGCGCTTAGTAAGCGTACCTAAGTAATAATAATTTAGTTTTTTAGTTTAGTCTGTGTGCACTTGTACTGGAAGAACAATGTAGTTAGCCAAATAGCTAGTGTTAAAAAAAAACGCAGTACAGACGGTATAAAATCACCTGAGCCCTTAGAATAATAACGTTAAGAACGTCAGTCTTCATACAAGCGCGCTGTCAATATTGAAGCACTAAATAGATTCATACAGCTGTCACATCTGACAAACAAATTATTTTTATTTTGACCAAATTAACTATAAAATACTACAAAATATTGAAAACAGTGTGAAAAGTTATTTTATTAGATTTATTTTGTTTTTAAAAAGTGTTCTGATAAAATTTAACCTTTCTTACGGAACGGCCCGGCGTTTGGTGTCATTAATTGCACCAGTCAACATGCTTCAATTTTTGCGCGCGAACTTGGTTTCTATAATGTAATTGTAATTATTCTAAGCCTGAGTCATAAAAATTGACAGATGAACATAACCTAAAACTAGCGCGGCTAAGTACAGTACAGACGTCGTAAGTGTAGCTGAGTAAAATTGATTTTCGCTGTCATTGGAGGCGCGGCATCGTGTACGGAAAAGGTTATCCTCTGTAATAATAATAAGAAATAAAAGCCTTCAGTGCTTCACCACGTTTTAAAAAAATAAAATCCTCCTTCGAAGATACATGCAATACAATGACATTGTCGTCTTATTAAAACTTTGTCATTGGACAACTTTTTTACTAAAACAAATTTCTCTCGAAGGAAATGAGTACAGCGGTCTTAGAATAAATACGTATAGAATGAGTGTCTTCATACAAGCGCGCTGTCAAAATTGAAGCACTAAAAAGATTCCTACAGCTGTCATATCTGACAAACAAAATATTTTTATTTTGACCAAATTAACTATAAAATACTACAAAATATTGAAAAGACTGAAAAGTTATATTATTAGACTTCTTTTGTTTTTAAAAAGTGTTGTGATAAAATTTAACCTTAAGTCTTATGGAGCGACCCGGCGTTTGGTGCCATTAATGGTACCAATCAAAATGCTTCAAATAAGCGCGCGAACTTGGTTTCTATAATGTAATTGCAATTATTCTAAGGTTATTAGACTTTTTTTGTTTTTCAAGAGTGTTGTGACACAATTTAATAGCACACCCGATGTTTTGGTGCCATTAATGGCACCAATTAACATGCTTCAATTTGGGCGCGCGAACATGGTTTCTATAATGTAATTATTCTAAGACAGCGTTGTTACTTCCTCGGTTGAACCATACGTATTTCACCACGTATTTATTTATTTATTTACCTCCACTGTTATACCTGCTAACGAATGTTTAAGCTTATGCTTACCAGAGTACGTTGGTGAATACACCTGTAAATAAATTAGGAGCATGTAACTGTGACTTGAAAATCTATTTGTTGATTCACAAAGGTTGAGTGTAATACTCCACAAATAATGAAATATCTTATAAAATTAAATACATGAGTAATATATACATAAGTAATAATACGACGCTTATATTGAGGACCGGTGTGGCCCAACGGTTACCATACCGGACTTCCAATCGGAGGTCCCAGGTTCGATTCCCGGCGAAGCTGAGAGTAGAATGATGAGTTTCGGTTTCGGTTTCGGTATGGGTGTTTGTGCTCAGGTCTTTGTGTGTTTCCATGGTACGACACAGGGCATACCTAACCTAGCCCCACGCTTATAATATGAAACGTTATTTATACTTTGTACTGTACTTTGGTACCATTGCTTATAACAGCGATTTTGTAAGTAAATTCTTACAACTGTCGTAATTGATTGGCTGCAAATCTTTTTGCGTCCTACTGCTGGGCACGGGTCTCTCCCCATTATTAGGGAGGCCTGGAGCTTACGCCACCACACTGCTCTAATGCGGGTTGGTGGAGACGCTGGTTGGTGGCCAACGCGCAATCGGATGCTTTTAAACTGCCCATAAGGCCTCCGACAAGGTTTAACGACTGTTATTTATCGACAACAACTGGGACCGAAGGCTTAACGTGCCCTCCGAAGCACGGAAACGCGCATGTTTTTTTGCCACTAGCGGTCACCCATCTCACACCCACCGGGCCTTTTTGGCTTAGCTGCATAGACCGCTTGCGTTCTACGCTATGATAAGTAAAGAAATAGAGTAACTTGATATTGTTTCAAAAGAAGATTGGCTTTCATCTCATGAATCAGTAAGAGGCCCGAAGACCATTCAATTTAAACAATAATGACTTGTAAATTTATGTTGATAGCAGATATTCAGATTCTTGACGTATACGAATAAAAATGCGGAAAAAAACGCTTACATATTACTTGGTATAATATCTTTAAAAAGTAAAGTTGTGGTTTCGGTGATAAATGAGTGTATACCAGATGCTTTATTGTACATTTGAAAACATAACATGGAAATTTGAAAATATGAAAAATATAAGTATAGTAAGGTATAGTAAACCACAGAAGAATAATTAACCCCTTTTATAAGACTTGTAAAAAATTATCACCTTTCATGCTTACATAAGTGTTGAAGCCATTGTCTTTACTGTATCTACTTCAGAAGTTGCTTATGCGAGAGAGATTACGTCATAATATTTCTCGCGCCAAGGACGGCCGGGCGCCCGGATAAGAAATAATTCATTCATTAATCTACCTGCATTGTTGTACCGCGCGGATAACGAGTGTCCCGGTCGTGTTTGTACACCCGGGTACATAACAGCTTCTGACTTCACAAAATACACTTGGGGTCAAAAATAGCACGAGGCGTTGTAATTACCGAGCTTACATTAAATGTTTAAATTTATTTACACACAACACAACAATAACCGATGAATTTTAAAATTATCCTTGTACAATTTTATTCATTTGTTCCAATTCCCAGGGATCAACATTATCAAAATAATATTAATTTATAGTACATCGGCTTTTTACTAATCTGAATAACAAAATAATTGCAAGTTAAATCAATACATAGCGTTTTTCTTCTTATTCTTGTTCTCTTTAGCGCCCGGTAGCTGTCGCTGCTATCTTTCACGACCTTTTTACGCACCACTGATTACAAATGCCATGTCTCTTTAACACTATAAATTTTATAAGTTTTATATTAGACTTGTACGACAACTATTACCATTTGTGCTCTCATAAGCGACAATGGCATCCATTGTCTTTACTGTATTCACTTCAGAAGTTGCTTATGCGAGAGAGATTACGTCATAATATTTCTCGCGCCACGGATGGCCGGGCGGCCTGGATAAGAATAATACATTCATTAATCTACTTGCATTGTTGTACCGCGCGGATAACGAATGCCCGGGTTGAGTTTGTACACCTGGGTATATAACAGCTTCTGACTTCACAAAACATACTTCGGGTCAAAAGTAGCACGAGGTGTTGTCGTAATAACCGAGCATACATTTAATGGTTTTTTTTTAATTTTATTTGCTGATATAAACTTTTATACGTTTTCATATTAGAATAATTACAATTACATTACCTATAGAAACCAAGTACGCGTGCCCAAATTGAAGCATGTTGATTGGTGCCATTAATGGCACCAAACGCTGGGCCGCTCCGTAAGACTTAAGGTTAAATTTTATTACAACATTTTTTTTAAACAAAAGAAATCTAATAAAATATCTTTTCACAGTGTTTTCAATATTTTGTAGTATTTAATAGTTAATTTGGTCAAAATAAAAATATTTTGTTTGTCAGATGTGACAGCTGTAGGAATCTATTTAGTGCTTCAATGCTGACAGCGCGCTTGTATGAAGTCACTCATTCTATACATATTTATTCTAGGGTTTTCATTTAATTTTACAAATATCGTCTGTACAAGGGGGCTAGCTTTTCCACATAGAAATATCTTCCAGTAGGCTCGTCGAAGGAAAATAAATCTTTATAAAGCGAACCTAGTGCTTATCTATAAATTTTGTATGCCTTTTATAAGACTTGTACGTTAACTATCACCTTTCGTTCGGCACCATTGTCTTTACTGTACTCACTCTAAGAGTTGCTTAGTTGTGTAGTCTAGAGTTTCATAGTAGAGTCAGTCAGAAATTATGGAAACAGCAGCTTTTGCCGACTTAACATTCAACCCTGTATATTGTTGCTTAAATTGTTTTTTATTTACAATAATACTTAGGATAAAATGATCTTTGGCGAGAGGTAATCTGGGACTCTTAACTAAATATTAAACAATAATAGTAAACATGAACTAATTTTTCTATAATGAGTATCTAAAGCTATAAATTTGTTGCCTGAACTTTGAACAATCTCTGCGGTGTACTTCACCCAGTTTTGAAGGCACGCTCACACCGCCGCCGCGCCGCACCGTCCTGTTACGATATTATAAAAACTAGTAAACTTTTGAGTTTCGCAACTCCGGAGGACTATAGAAGTTAAACTTGCACACTTAAAAGCCCACACATTTTCCTAGCTCTAGGAAGTCGTAAAACTTTTCATAAAAGAAAATGAGATTTTAGTATTCTATTGGAATACAGAGTAACACAATATATTACAGCGGTAAAGTGGCAGTACGCTAAAATATAAGTTTTTAATTTTATTCACTTGAATATGTCTTTTTGAATGCATTATACTAAGCTATTTTTAAGCAGTGGGGTAACTCCAGGTTTCTCAATCTATATAATGTAATGAAAAAATGTGCTGAACTGCTTCGGGTGTACTTTTTGATTTGTCATATAATATACCTACGTTTAAACCCAAAATACAAATTATAGTGTTGTGGAAGCTAGTCATTCTACGTAACAAACCTATACAATTCAGGAGTTTAAGGATTTTGAAGTAAAGAAGCAAAGTTTAAAGATTTTACCGCGTGACTATTAGCGATAACTTATTTCATAATGCGATTGTCATGGGCGATTTGAAACCATCCGACAATCGTATCAATTTCAATTATCATCTTAATCCAATTGGTAACTGCACCAACGCTCATTGGATCTGTGTGACGGAGTTAACTCCGTCAAGCTGACATCGACCCTCACCACATACGGTGAGAGATAAAGAAATGTGCAACTAATGCAACGATTTAAAGAACCCTTTTTACACGCTTTTTATTAGCTTCACCTGTATGTTTGTATGTTTGTTTGTAACCGACTTCTTTGGGCGATTTTGACCCACTTTAAACGGCCAGATTTCGTTCAAACTTTGTAGATTTATTGAGGACCGATGACAATACACTAATTTGATAAAATTATTCCATTTTTCAATTTGCAAAATATGATTTTTGTTAATTTATATAATTTTCTGGTTAACTTGAAAATTTGCATAGGGGTCAAGGGCCGATGACAATGCAATAATATGAGAATAAAAATCCAACTAAAAAATTAAAAATAAATAATGTAGTTTAAAAAACTAAAAAACACGCTTTTGAGAAAATACGAACTAAAAACTAAAAAAAAATAAGAAGAAAATGTATATTACTGTAAATAAAGCGTGGGGTGGTTTTTAAGATACTATTGACACCATGCACCCCACGCTTTATTTACAGTAATATACATTTTCTTCTTATTTTTTTAGTTTTTAGTTCGTATTTTCTCAAAAGCGTGTTTTTTAGTTTTTTAATCTTTCATACATATTACAAGCAGCACCATTTACCTACTAACCATTTAATATCAAGTTCCCTCCTAGCAATTATCTTCGTGAACTAGGTATTCATCAAAACTTTGCTAATAACAAACGAAGTAACGAAGGTCGTATAACCTACTCGTTTATCCGTAAAATATTGTACCATGGATATAAGTTATAGATGATAAAAGGACCTGACTAATAGACTTCACGCCTGGACAATAGCGGAATGGCGGCGGTGTGCATGATTTGCGAAAACTTTTAGTAATTAATTAACTTGATCCTGAGTGAAGGTTTGGGTTTTATACTCACCCTTTGATCAAATAACAGACTTTGGGCAGCTGTTTTAGATTGCGTCACTTCTGGGAAAGTGAATATATATGTAAAGAAAACATAGTGTTAAAGATATTAAATTCTTATCTGTGCGTCAAAAGGTGCAAGAAGCGCGCAAGAGGAAACACTACCACCGTATTTCCATACAAATATATTCTCCTATTTTCTCCCTGGATAATGCTTCTAGAGGAATTATTTTTTGTGACAATATCTAAGTCTGCTAAAGCTATGTTTTGTTTTTTCAATCAACTAATTAGATCAGAAAATATGACTCTTCAAAAATCGTAGAAAATGCCTCTTTCATACAGCCCTAATCCAACAACTGTTTTGTGCCCGTCTCATGTTGCGTTTATGAATGTTTATATTTTTGGAAAAAGATATGTCTGAATTTGTGTAGTCATTTAATATTTTATATATTAATATGCATATGTTGTATTCGTAAACTTGAGATAGCTGCATTAACTTAGTTTCTGAGTATAGTGTTTTTGTCGGCGTCAAGTAATCGTAATGAAATAAGGCTTTTATCAGTTTGTTTTGGGTAGTTGGTAATAATTAGGTAATCAATATTAAATTTAATCTATACATAAAGCTGAAGAGTTTGTTCGTTCGTTCGTTCGTTTGTAACTTTGTTTGAACGCACTGATCTCAGGAACTACTGGTTCCAATCGAAAAAACCTTTTTGTGTTGGATAGTCCATTTATCGGGAAGGCTTTTTTTATAAATAAACCGAACAAAAAGGCAGACGGGCCGCGTGGTGTTAAGCGATCAGCGTCGTCTATGGACACGGGCAACCCCAGGGGAGCCACCTGAGGGCTTTAGGCTATATAACATCAAGATATGATACCGAAGACCACGCGGACGAAGTCGCGGGCGGCCACTAGTAAAATAATAAAGTAAAGTAACATACCCTAATATTACTAATTTGACACCACCAAGAATTGATATTAGTTCCATGTCGAGAAGTCATTTAAGTCTTTCAGCGCTTGCCAACGCGGTGCAAGCACTGACAAATAGTCAGCATCTGTCAAATGGCAAGAACGCGAGCTCGATATGCATTTATCTTCCAAAGTAATGAAATTTGGTGCAGTTGCAGTATTCCGTAAACCTAAGTTATATAACTTGGTATAAAGATTAAATATTTAAGCTCGCTAACGTTAAAGCTAAGTTTTAAATTGATGTTATGAATTATAAATATACCTAAATTAACAAGTGTATAGAAGAGAGAGGAGACAGAGTGGGGCTTGAGTTTATAGGAAGCGTTTTTGAGCCAATTAAAGCAGAATCCTGGACTTGACTTCCATTAGGTGTATTTTTGACTAAGCTCCTTGCCTCACTTTAAAAACCGGTGCAGGTAAAATCCACATCTACCAAAAGATAACTGTCAATAAGAGAATACGCTTAATCAACCTCGACTTAAAATTAATCGATCAAAATATCAATAAAACACGGTAAATGTCGTTACAAATTCATATTAGTTCTACGTCTCGAGAGGTCATTACGATTATAGTTTTATATAACGCGTAATAAATGCAATAATTTTAATTATTTCACGTCTTAAAGTCATTATAAAATAGCTTTTGCTGCTGGCAAAACGCTGACAAATACCGCGCATCTGTCTAACGGCAAGAATAAGCGAACTTCGATATTCATTTATTGCCCTAAGTAATATAATTTGGAGAAATTTTACAATAGAATAAGCGACAAAATGTTTTACATTGTTCTATGATCTTTAAAAATGACAACGTAAAGAATACGCGACATTCTATATTCATTTTTCGCCCTAAGTAATATAATTTGGAGAAAAATTACAATGGATAAAGCGAGAATATGTTTTACATTGTTCTATGATCTTTAAATATGACAACATAAAGAATACGCGACATTCGATACTCATTTATCTCCCTCCTAATAAAATTTGGAGAAATGTTACAATGGAATTAGCGAGAAAATGTTTTACATTGTTCTATGATCTTTAAATATGGCAACGTAAGGAATATTGACTGGTATCGACTGGTAGAGTTAGAAGCAATTTGAAACTAAATTAGATGGTTTTGCGGCGGTCGCCTTTCTTCTTGGGCCGTAATAAAGCCGTGGTTTTACACACTACCTAACTTGGATTCATTCTGTTGCAGTTAATTCTTTGTAAAGTGGACCGCTTTGGCTCGTTCCACATAGGTACCTGGCGAAATTAAAATATCAAAAATACATAACGTAACCTTAAGAAAAAATAAACTGACTGACTGAATCAGGTAACCGTTAGAAAAAAATCATAATTCTGATCCTTAAACATCGATTAAAACTGGAAACTGGTTGTGAAAAAATAAAAATTCTATTTATTTCTCGTCTAAATTTCATTAAAAAGTAGCTTTCAGCTGCTGGCAGAACGCTGATAAATACCGCGCATCTGTCTTACGGCAAGAATACGCGACATTCGATATTCATTTATCGTCCTAAGTAATGAATTTGGAGGAACAATGGAATATAACCGAGACGAATAGCTGAAAAGTTTTCGAATAAATAATTTGTTTCTTTCTAATTTATTTCTTCTTTGTTAAAGCGCGCATGGCTCGGCGGCTAGCGTAGAACGCAAACGGTCTACGCAGCTAAGCTAAACGGGCGCGGTCGGTTGTGAGATGGGTGACCGCTAGTGGCAAAAAATTTCATGCGCGTTTCCGTGATTCGTAGGGCACGTTAAGCCGTCGGTCCCGGTTGTTGTCGATAGATAACAGTCGTTAAACCTTGTCGGAGGCCTTATGGGCGGTTTGAAAACATCCGACAGCGGGTTGGCCACTAACCCGCATCTCCACCAACCCGCATTATAGCAGCGTAGTGGAGTAAGCTCCAGGCCTCCCCAATAAGGGGGAGAGACCCGTGCCCAGCAGTGGGACGCAAAAGGGTTGCAGCCAATTTGTTTCTTATATGTTATTTTTAGTGAGATTTTTAGCAAAGAATCTAAACAATCTTACTTTTTTCATGACTTAATTTTTGGTTAAAAAATATAAGAGAATTTTATGGCTAGGCGTTGCAAAAACTATTAGATAAACCTGTAACTTGGTAAAACAATTGAGAACCTACCATGTAAATGATATTCTTAAAAAATAATAAATCAATACTCTTGTCTGCATGTAAAATTGTTTTTTTCCATCTTTATTTATCATTTTGTAGCAATTGGTGTTTTATATTTTTGTACTTCTTAATCACATCTGAAGTAGTGAGATCTAAATGAAAATATAAGAAGAAAATATGCTCATAAAATATAACAAACTTAGGCATGATAGAGAAGTCCAAATTCAGATATTAACCTTAATGCTTATGGAATACTTGAGAGCTTAAGTTTCCTTCTGAAGAGTTCTTTCAGTGACCGCTAATGTAGGTAATGTTAAATCTCGGATATATAACTCTTAATTGGACCTGTTCATTAAACCTTTTGTAAGAATCACCCTCATTCAGCCTGTTTTAATAGTTAAAATCAGTTTATCTTTCAGAAACTAGGTAATACACTGAAATGTAGGGATAGCATTGGTAAATCGATATAAAAAAAATTAAATCTAGGACCAGGTTGGGTTGGAGACGTACATACTAATAAACAAAAAAATAATATAAAGTACATACAATAACCACAAGTTATTGTATATGGACTGTAATAACAACGAGGAACTTTTCAAAATGATGCCTACGTCACCATTTCATGAATATACCACCAGACGAAGGTTAAAGTTCCACCGACATCATCTGGACTCGTGGCGGTCCTCCACAGTCTACTTTGCACGCTCTTTTTTTTACCACGGATGTGTAAGTTATGGGTACAACCTTCCAGCCGAGGCATTTCAAGTGGACTATGACATCGGGTTCTGCAAGAAAGCTGTAAAACAAGCTCTCCTCTAAAGCCGGCAATGCTCGGGTGGCTCCCCTGGGGTTGCCCGTGTCCATAAGCGACGGTGATGGCTTAACATCACGCGGCCCGTCTGCCTTTTTGTACGGCTTATTTATAAAAAAAATAGGTTCACAAGATATAGGCCACCTTGCGCACTGTGTGAGGTCCGTATGTTGAGTAAGTTAAAGAACTACAAACGAGGGCTCACGGCAGGCCCAACCCCGCACTCCGATTTACGTGCACGAGCGCGATGAGACGAACCAACATCGGCTTTTACACTTATTTCCATTTTGACATTAGAAGATCATTCTAAATTAGTACGTAAGTATATTATTCTCAGTCTAAGTTCTAAATTGTAATACAAACTCAAACCATGAAAACTTTTATAGTTAGCCCGCTCGCGTCCAAAAAGGTCATTTTTTTGTAAAAGCTAGAAAAGATTCATCCTCTTATATCAATTACATTTCAATCAGTTAAGAGCTTTTTATCAATTCGTAGTTTCCTTTTATGCCAAGTATATTATTATACAGATGTAATTTATGCCGAGGTTATTCGTTTTCACAGAAAGTAAAATGCACAAAAGCAGTTAACGTTTAACCGGAAAGAGGCTTGAGTGATGAAGGAGTACCTGAGAGTTGTACTTACACTGAACAATTTATTGCGAGCACTTAGCAACCTCTCCGACAAACGTTGGTCTAAGATGGCCATTAAAGTAGCCACTTCTTGAAGCTATCTCAAATATTGTTTTCACTGAGTGAATGGACAATATGATGGCTAAAGCTATAAAAATGTATTAAAATCTACATATTTGTAATAAATAACACTGTTTAGATAAGTTTAACCTTCACTAGGGCTTCACTATGGAAGAAAAGTCCCTCAACAGGGTGTTGCTAGAGATATCGAGCATGTTTGCTTAGTGGATACGAGGCTTTACCGTCAAGAAACTATCTCAACCGTCTGTCAGAAACAAAATACTCGTATAATCGATTCCACCGTTCCACCATCGTAAAAAAACATGCAAGTGTATAGATTGGGTATTTTTCTTATTATTTTTGAGAATATCAAATAGTGATAAAGATTGATTCGATTTTATGTGCTGTAGCTAAAATATCAAAACTTGGCAGGAGCTAAATACTTACCAATATGAGTTTGACGACCCGTGTGGCATGGTTACCATGCCGAACTGCCGATCGGAGGGTCGAGCGAAATTTGAATGATGAGTTTAAAATTTCTGTCCTCGTTCTGGGTGTTCGTGTTTCTGCCTTTGCGTGTGTCTATGATATCCACGACACAGGTTTTATGTACCGTACTGTGGGGTGAGTGTCAAACGTTATGAGTGTGTATTGTCTGTGAACCATACATTACATAAGACATGCGCAAGATGTTTGTGTTTAGCCTGATCGTCATCAATTGCAATTGAATCCCAGATCTATCTATTAATTGTAATATATCTATCTATATAACATATGTATCTAGTTATCTATCTCAAACTGTTGTTGGTTCTGACCGAATAATATAATCTGCTCTATCACCTTTGACATTGGAATAAGTGGAATAAATGTCAGTTAATAACAAACAACCTCCGTTTGACAACTCGTTTGGATTATATTATTTAGAACTCGCAATGGTGACCATGCCAGACTGCTTTTTGAAATTTTGAAAATTTGAATGAATAGTTTAAATTTCTGTTCTCGGTCAGGGTGTTTGTGTTTCTGTCTTTAAGTGTGTCTCTGGTACCCACGACACAGAAAATCCTAGTGTGGGGCTATGAGTGTGTAGCGTTTATTTAATTTATTCATGTTATTTTTAAATAACGTGTCATATTAATTCATACAAATTTTTCTACGAATTGTAACATAGACACAACCTTGTATATTGTCTTGTAACTATAATAGGTATCTGTATTTTTTTGTATTTGTGCTGATAATCCGAAAGCTAAATCGCTTAATGTAACTCTGGCTGGCAACTGCACCTTTTAGTAAAACATAGTTCGCCCAGTCAAAAAATTCTACTACCTATAAGTACCTATAAGGCAGTCGAACCCTGCAATATTCCTTTTGTCAATTTCATAGAACATAATAAAGAGGTTAGAATGGAATTGTGGGAGGGGGGGGGGGGGGAGCAGACGTGCCAAGGATATGAGCAACGCTCATATCTCTACAGAAACACGCGATCGCGCTGCGATATGCGTGCTTGTGTGCGTGCTTGGGTGTGATTCGTTCATTTGAAATCACGTGATTGTGCGGCGCTAAGATTGGCTGGATTTGAAATTGCAAATAGGTGCGTAAGCTTCATATTTATTTGAGTACAAATGTAGTGGAGGTGAAAGGTGTGGCTGGATTGACGACACCGGTTTTTATACGAACGGCACATTATTGCCATTCTACCTCTTTTAATATATTCTGTGCTCACAACACTATCGGTTTCTCTGAAACTTATTTTCTTAAAACTTGGTATCGAAAATAATAGTATGTGAGTGCTTCGTTGACACTTTTGTTTGTCAACCTATCGAATGTTAGAGCAGCTCGTAGTTTTCGGATATGCAAATGATGCCATTGTGGCGTCGTGGTTGTCATAAAACGCAGGGAGTTCGAACGAACACAGCTTTCCAGATAAAGAATATAGGAGGATTATTTTTTTCTTTTAATAACAGGAAAAGAGCGGAAAAGATATCGTATTTTAATGATCTATCCTTAATTAATTTTATTCATTTTTGCATTCACAGATCTGAATTTAATTGGGCTTTTTTTACTATTCATATTCCTTTTAATAAATGTTTGGAGATTTATAATGCGTTCCATTTTTAGAATACGCGAGAATGTTCGAAAACATTTTAAAATTGATATTCTTCGTCCGATGGAAACCAGTGGCTTTCCCACAGACTTTTATATTTTCCGGGTTGCAAAGCTGGAGAAAGACTTTCCTTTCATAGCTTGTGCCAAAACTTCTCTTTTCAAAGATTTTGAGTTACTATTTTTTTACTTCTTAAGTGTTAAGTTTCTCTCCATTTTAAGCAACGAAATGTATAGTTGTTTTCGTTCTCTATGCTGGACATATATTTTTGGAATAGTAATACGAGCGAGTAAAATTGAAATAATAAATTTGATTGAATGATTTACAAAAAAGCCGGCCACGAGCTAATCGAAGTAGCACACAAAGAGCTCCGCACCACCAAATATTAAACTAAAAAATTAATTAAGGATACTTTGAGATATAAAGTTTTTTTTTCATATCTTTTATTTATTTATAATAAAATAGTGTATATTTCCATTTCTACCATAAAATTTTACCATTAAATACTATTTTTAAAAACCTTTTTCATGTCCCACTGTTGGGCATCCATAAAATTCCATATTGTTCACAAAACTTGTAATGTTTTGGTGGAATTAATGTTTTGTTAAAAGAGGTAAAGGACAAATAAAATCTCAAAAGGGAAATAAAACATCTAACGTAGCACTTTAGTCTCATTTCCTTACGGTAGTTCAAACTAGTCTTGCGTCTGTAACTGACATTCCATTTGCAATTTCTAGGATTTGTTCTTTTCTGTAATGAAACTTAAAATGAAACCCTTTTTCTTTTATAAAAATGAGAGCTGACTTCAGGTTAATATTCTATTGTATTAGGGTTTGCACGCAAGGGTTAAAATAGTGCTCCATTATTGGCTGCAAATTTTTTTGCAACTCACTGCTGGATATGGATCGCCCTTCATAATTAGTCTCTACTCTGCAAGTTATTACGATGCCGGTAGAGATACGATCGTCGACATTGCCCATCTTACTTTTGGCCATAACCATTTCGCTCAGCAGTTTAAAATGCTTTTTATTATAAATATTGTAGTTTAAAAAACTAAAAAACACGCTTTTGTGAAAATAAGAACCAAAAAGTAAAAAAATAAGAACAAAATGTATTTTACTGTAAAAAAAGCGTGGGGTGAATGGTGTCAATAGTATCTTAAAAACCACTTCACGCTTTTTTTACAGTAAAATACATTTTCTTCTTATTTTTTTACTTTTTAGTTCGTATTTTCACAAAAGCGTGTTTTTTAGTTTTTTAAACTACATTATTTATTTTTGATTTTTTAGTTGGATTTTTATTCTCATATTATTGCATTGTCATCGGCCCTTGACCCTGTGCAAATTTTCAAGTTAATGAGACTCCTAGAAGTAAGTGAAAATGAAGCTAAAAGATTCCGTTACATACATACATGCATATAGGTCAAGTTAATAAAAGCGTCTTAATAAAGGGCCTTCTCTAACTGACCTGTTTGATCCATTATCATGTTTCCTACGAGTAAGTAGGTTTATAAATTTTATTACCACGAGAGTTATTACTTTCTCATGCATCTTATTTAAAATATTTTTAAAGCAGCGGCCGGCTGTATTGCTTGTTTACACATACACCAAGAGATATTAAAGTATTACTATATAAAAAAAAACACGAAATGAATTTCAATTCAAATATAATATTTTACTGTACTTCAAGAAATAACACAATTCTGAATACCACGTATAGGTACCTTTTAACATGTGTCGTCAAAACGTAATTCGCTTCACAAATCGTCAAAAATATCAGTAACATAGCATCCCTTCAAAATGAATTACATCCGAGGTATTCTTAAAATGTATTTTGACAACGAGCCCAATCGTTCTCCTGAGATTTGACGTATGCCAGTTCCCCTTTCAGGAATATCCGTGTAGATTGAACATAAAAAGTCCTCGTATCAAAGAGATTCGAACGGGTAACGGAATACGAATACTCACGTAGACGAAATGTGGCGAAGATTTGCACAAGTGACGGCCTTTTGGGAGACGGTGTAACGAATTCAGGGGAAGCAATCCAATAACCAAGTCCCCCGTACGTATTAAGGCACCGATAAAGATGCTAAACTAGTAGGTATGCGGTAGACATCTGTTAGTGGAATCAGATGAGATGAATATATCTCGCAATTCTATAGGTAGGTCGATGTTGATTCACGCAAAACAATAGCCTGACATGAATGTAGTAACAAAAGGTTATTCGAAAACGTTCCAGTTACAAGGCATTGTGTTTAAGGCTATTCTAGTTGTGATATTAATTTTTAACATAAATTTCGGGTTTGCGTATACTGAGTATTTTTGCGGTGCCATATTGTCTTTTAATAGTAGATTTTTTATATTTCTGACTCTTTCACGTACCTACAAGTTTACTCTTAAATCGATTGCAAGATCAAAATTTATATATTAAAGACCTATACTATATTAAAGACGACCCATGTGGCGCCACGGTTAGGATTTCGGACGGCCAATTGGGGGTTCCAGGTTCGAATCGCGGCGAAGCGGAGGTTGAAATGATGAGTTTCAGTTCATAATCTTGGTCTGGGTGTTTGTGTCCATGGTACCCACGACACAAGGGTACCCTAACCTACTATTGGGGCTATTAGTCTAAAACAAGTGCTATTGCAAGCCAGAGGCTATTAGTCAATCAATTCCGAAACAAATAAATTTTCAATCAAAGTTTATAACCAAGCCAAATTTGTTAGAACAAGATTAATTACTAGAATACAATTTTATCTGTTGTTTCAAACTCGTGTTTGCTTGAATTATTTCTTACATTCCAATTCCAGGACCTGTGCTTTGATAACGTTCTATTTTTATATAATATATTTATTTTCTGTGTTACTTATTTACAATGTCCCAAATTCAAACTACTAGTGGTAAATGAGACTGATATCATTAAATCTTCTTAAAATCATAATAGATGGTAACAGTTTCAATTTCACAATTTAATAATACAAGACGAACCTGCAAGCCACATAAAAAAGGGGGCTTCCGGGGTTGTGGGCGGTGAGAGTGGGAGCTCGATCCGTCCAGCCAGCAGCCCCGGGTAGGCCGGCGGTGTGTGCGTGGCCGCATGTCGCCGTAAGCATCGGAAGGTGCAAGAGAGCACATCTGCTCTCCAAAAATGGGCGTTCTGGGGCGCTGCTCGTGGAGGACACCGTTGCGTTTCACTGGAGATCCCGGAGTCCTCCCCAAGCGCAGAGGCAGGCCACCGAGGGGGTTTTAGTGCGGTCAAATCCTTCATAACCCAGTATCTCCTCCCAAGGTGTCGGGTACCTTTTGAAGGTTTCCCCCCGATACCAAAAAAAGGCCACATAGTGTTATCGCTACAGCTTATGGACGAACATCTACAAACAACCTCAAACAAGCCTGAACCTTGCCTTCGGTCGCTAGATGCGATGCTGCAATGAAGACTGATAGTTCCCTCTTGTAGTTCTAGCCCCTAAGTATAGCTTTTCACCGACTTCTTCGGTAAAGGACTTTTTCAGGGTTATTGGTAAATTTATTGAATATTCCAATATATACGAAAAAGTTAAAATTACTACCTTTTACATTTCTGCCCATAAAAAGAACTTTATTTGTATCGTACAATTCTTTAAGATGTCTATAATTTTAGATGTTTAAATTTAAGATGTCTATAAGACACAAAAATGTCTTTATAGCTTAAGCACTTTTATAGCTTAATAGACTTAAGCTATAAAAGTATCTTAAGCTATAAAAGTGCTATCAAAAGTGTTCGTTCCCTATTATTTTATTTTATGCAAATATAAAGATGTGATCTGTGATCTGTTCTGATGAATAGAAATTTCAATACAATTTTCAGTCAAAATCATCTAAAGTAGTTAGTTTATTCGCAACTACCAAGTAAATACAAACCGCAGAAGCATTTCTAGCAACTGGCTGTATGTGCAGTGTAGACAATTTGCTGAATCCCTGCGAGTGAATTCTCACTCACAGCATTCGCTTGTATGGGCTATTTTCAACGTACCAATTTGGGGATGGCCTCACATTGAATACGACCTATTTAATTACTCTAATTAACTACTCTATAAATTTCAGAATGATTTTTCCACTATCAATATTACTCTTTAACGACAAATACAAAAGTACAAAAACTGAACAAAGATCTGTTCAGTCCTTTTTAGGGTTCCGTAGCCAAATGGCAAAAAACGGAACCCTTATAGACTCGTGATGTCTGTCTGTCTGTCCGTCCGTATGTCACTGCCACTTTTTTCCGAAACTATAAGAACTATACTGTTGAAACTCGGTACGTAGATGTATTCTGTGAACCACATTAAGATTTTCACACAAAAATAGAAAAAAGCAATAAATTTTGAGGGTTCCCCATACTTAGAACTGAAACTCAAAAAATTTTTTTCGTCAAACCCATGTCTATGGGTATCTATGGATAGGTCTTCAAAAATGATATTGAGGTTTCTAATATCATTTTTTTCTAAACTGAATAGTTTGCGCGAGAGACACTTCCAAAGTGGTAAAGTGTTGGTCCCCCTCTCCTGTAACTTCAAAAATAAGAGAATGATAAAACTAAAAAAATATATGATGAACATTATGATGCAAACTTCCACCGAAAATTGGTTTGAACGAGATCTAGTAAGTAGTTTTTGAAGTGAAAACTTCTTTAGCGGCATTGAGCACTTTTTTAAAATATGTTATAAATCGTAAACCACAATTTACCATTCAATCTTAATGCAATGATTTCTATGGATAATCAAAGGCAATGTTGTATTTCTGTTGCCGGTATTGCGCCTATTGCTATACAAATACTAAAAATATAATAAAATAAATATTTAAGGGGGCTCCCATACAATAAACGTGATTTTTTATAGATAATGGTACGGAACCCTTCGTGTGTGTGTCCGGCTCGCACTTGGCCGGTTTTGTTGCCTAGTATCAAATCGACATTGTTATTCTACATATTTCGCATTTAAAAGAATAAAACAGATGTCATAGTTACTTAATAGTTGTGTTTAGGAGAATTTTCAATATAAACAAAAAGCATAGCAAATATGATTTGATTGCATATTTCGAATGAAATTTTCGAGTAAATGTAAACTGCGGTATTACTTCCAACCAACTCGCTGTGTGTGCAATGTACCTACTCGTATATGAATTGCTGAATCGCCGCGAGTGGATATGCTTGTTTGGACTATTTGCTACATATCAATTTACGAACAACTGTGATACAATTATATTCTCTATTGAGCTACTCTCGAAGTCCAAAATATAATGAACAAAGATCTGTTCAGTCCTTTTTGTTGCCTAGTATCAAATCGACATTGTTATTCTAGATATTTCGCATTTAAAAGAATAAAACAGATGTCAATTTTTTTTTATAATGTGCTTAGGAGATATTTCAATATGAACTAAAACCACAGCCAATACGATTTGATCGCATATTTCGAATGAAATTTTCCAGTAAATGTAAACTGCGGTATTACTTCCAACCAATTCGCTGTATGTGCAATGTACATGAATTGTTGATATGCCGCGAGCGGATATGCTTGTATGGGCTATTTGCTACATATTAATTTACGAACAACTGTGATACAAATATATTCTCTATTCCGCTACTCGAAGCCCCAAAATATAATGCTATTTCTTCCAATTGATCGATTTATACGGGATATAAAATGACTTTTATCTATCTTCAATGATCTTTACAGAGATTGTAACACAATAATCGCTTTTTTTTTACTTTAATTAAAATAGAGTAAATTGAAAGCTGCAACGTCCTGAATATTTCAGATTAAATGCAAACTATTGGTAAAGTAGTTCGATGACTATACTATGTGGACTATGTATTGAATTTCCACAAGGGGAAATGTTTGTATGAGCTAATGCTACATTTCGATTTCGAAACGGCTGCGCTTTGATTACAAACTAATCTCTCGATCTCGAAGTATGTTTTGTTTCAGTCACAGTAATCTGCAATATCTTAAATAAAATCTACCAAAATATTGGGTCCGAAATTAATTCTCTTAGGGGAAATATTATATGCTAATAGTTTCAATTTTGGTATTTTTTTTTGTAATACTACATTGAAAGGGAATGGATTGGATTTATATTTTTGTTTATATTTAGGTTATATTTTTACATCTTATATTTTTTGCGGAAGATCGTAGTATAAACATATAGGTGTGTACCTGCATTATATGGTACTATGCAAAAAAATCGTTTAATTAACTGGTTAAAGTAAGGAATTTTCCTTATAATATTTAAGTGCAGTATTTTAATATTTAAATGCAACATCATCATATTTAAATCAAAAAAGAAATACACAAAAAACAATATCCTATTGAATAGTTTTTACGAATTTGATTTGGTCGTTTATTTCAAGCAAAGTTGTTGAGTAAATGTGAACTGCGGTACCATTTCTAACCAATTTGCTGTATGTGCAGTGTACGTTATATACGGAAGCTTTGAGAGTAGGAATGCTTGTATTATCTTGAATTCAACTCAAATTAATATTATTTTATTCATTTTTGGAATACAAATTTAAAACTTAATGAACGTCAAACTTTAACCGGTCATCGACTCTAGGTTATGGGTGATGTGTTGAGCCGAAGACCCGAGAAAAGAACTGAAGGAGAAAAACTGTCAGCAGCACTCTTTTAATGACAGTGATTATATAAATATAAAAAGGCAGTATGACATAATGAGTACACGTGACGGCTATTTGGTACATTCCGATTCCAGGATTTAGGTATGATAATAGATCTTAGACTACATTTATGCAAGTGCATGGGTGCTTATGTACCATGGCTTTAAGAAAGAAATTTTCGTCTCCTTTAATCTTTTTTCTATTAGGACCAAAATATCATAATATAAAAATCTTAAGGCGATGATTTTGAAAATATGTCAGTTGTCAATATCCAAGTTACGGAAACTTCCCAATAATGGGGAAAGATCCGTGCCCAGCAGTGGGACGCAAAAAGGATTGCAGCCAGCCACAAACTTATTATGTCGCGAGCACATGCAGTTAAGACATAAATTTAAACTGATACAAAATAGATTAATTTGTTTGTTTTAAGGAAAACTAAGGGTAAATGCACTCTGCAGCGCAATTTCCCGCCAATTCAACGATGTACCATGTATGCGATGTACGGAATCTCCACGAGTGCGAATGCTTGTATGGGCTGCTATGGCTTGATTTCGGATGGTTGCGCTTTGATTACGTCCTACTTTACTAGATTCTCATACATTACCACATTGTATTTTTACTTTTAAAATTATTCTTGAAAAAATAAGCAGATTGGATTCTTCGTGAACTTTCTCTAAAAATTAAGTTACTTAGTTTGATATGTTATTCATACATGGATTTATAAAATGTACAGCTTTTAAGTAATTGTAATGA
This sequence comes from Pyrgus malvae, assembly GCA_911387765.1. Taxonomy (NCBI): domain Eukaryota; kingdom Metazoa; phylum Arthropoda; class Insecta; order Lepidoptera; family Hesperiidae; genus Pyrgus; species Pyrgus malvae. The sequence goes on along the minus strand of OU426950.1, from coordinate 24,429,559 downwards.
TGTATGTATTACAGATAATAACAAATTTCTGAATGTATTTGCTAAACAGATGCGATGCAAACGTAAACGGAGCGGAAGCGGAGAAATTTATTCGTTATTAAGCGAATTTTTTTCAGTTTTTCCATTTGACTGAATGTGAACAAAATGAACTACCACACCACTTCCAACAAATTCACAGTATGCGTAGAGAATGCTATGTACGATATTCCCGCGATTGGAAATGCTTGTATGGGCTATTTGCTATATATGAGTATGACATCCCAATTTTGGGACGATTGCGTTTCGCTTACGTTCTACTCAGCTAAACTAGGCTCGGTATACCTAACTTATGTTTTCACTTTTAATACTGTTTTTTAAAACAATTAATGGATCCTCTTAACATTATTTCAACCAGTGCTATGGATTTTTATACCTTATTTTTAATACTTCATTTTTTTGTATTTGTAGGTATTATGGAGGTAGTTGGGAAGCTTGAAATTGGCTACCCTTACACGGGAAAAATAATATAATTCTTATGAAAAAAAAAACGTGTAGACTACTTGGGAGGCGCCGCTGGCGGAGAGATAGTATTTTAATGAAATCATGCATTATTTCTTGCCACAATCATCAATTCAGCCGAATTTGCTTGAAACTTGAAACGTGATTGTACATTATTTTTCTGTATGCATCTATCCCTCATTTCTTATTAAAGAAAATTATTTCTTGTTACTTCTTAATGTTTCATCAACCAAAATGTTTTTTTGCCTATTATTTGTCAACCAGTATGAAATTCTACAGCATCGATGAAAATCCTAAAAAAAACACAAAATCGTCAGAAAAAGGTCAGTTGTCTGCAAACTCATTTTACCTAAAATACACATCAAACAGTAAAAGGGTGTACAGTAAACACACCACAGACTAACCCAATTACCTTTCATTAAAGTGTTATAGAGCTATGTATGTAGTAGATACGTAGGTAGGCACTTGATGTAGTTACTGGACCTAGTTTACTCGTTACATGGTTTTTTATGAATAGCGAATGGCGTAACATTAAGGTGTGGAAGTAGTGTAGCGTTTTCAAAATACTATAGCGTTAACTGGTCGCACATACTTAGATGTGATTTCATGCCAAATGATTGTATAAGCTATAGGGAGCTAAAAAATATTGTGTTCATTTTGGTCATCCAATTAAATATTGACTCAAAATCATGGTCCCTATTAAACTACGTATGTTTAATAAGGGCCATAGAAGAGGTTTTAAAAAAGTTTTATTCTGAAGCGAAATTTGATATGCTAAGGCAAAATTTGTACTTAGTTATGTTGCTAAAATAATAAATGTTCTCCTAATAATACATTTTTTATTATTATCAATTAATTAACCTAAATAATTAAATCTAAAATTAGGTGGCCCTTGTTTGCCGCAAGTACCTTATATTATGACCTTACAATCATCACACATACTAAGAACATAAGAGTACCAGAAGCGTGCAGGCAAAAATCGACCAATAGAGCCTCTATTAGTAATATTATAATATAAGTTTACATATTCATCATTATTTCTAGATTATTATAAAGTAATCAATAATTTTTATGACGACGACCCGCCCTACGACGATAAAATGACGACCCGCGTGGCGCAATGGTTACCATGCCGGACTGCCAATTGAGGGGTCCCGAGTTCGATTCCCGGCGAAACAGAAGTTTTAATGATGAGTTTAAATTTCTGTTATCGGTCTGGGTGTTTGAGTTTCTGTCTTTGTATGTGTCCAAGGCACAGGGTGTATATACCCTACCGTGGGGATAGCCCCACTTATGAAAATACTGTACTTATGAAATTACTGTATTTTTACTGCATCATCTCATATGTGTTAAATTAGGTAAATCAGCGAAATCGGTAAAATTTCGTATACGGCCTCTTAATTCAGCTGTACCATTTTTTTGTATCGGGAGGGGGGGAGGGGGAACCTTCGTGTTCTTCAATTGAAAAAAATATATGCATTTATACTATACGGACGTCCCAAGTGTAAACGCTTGTATTGTACGGGCTGAAGGCACTTTGATTAAACCCTTCCCGACCCGCTCACTTTTATCTACTTCTCTGTACTCGTAAAAGAACCTAAAATATTTTCTTGGTGGACAAAATCACCGGCGACCAACTAAATTATTGGCAAATTGAAAGCGTTATGACATAATAGGTTTTACTGAACTATTTCTATATTGATTGAGAACGGATAATCCAAAAAAGATATTTTTTTGTTATATGTTCATAGTTCCAATAAAAGTGCTGTTGTTGCAAGCGTGAAATCTGTACAGCTAAGCAAAACCAGATAAGTATAGTGTTAGATGGGTGACCGTTGACGGGTAAATAAAAATAAATTCATGCGCATTTCCGTGTTTCGTAGAGATCAGGCTATCACCAAAATTGACATATAATCCTCGAAAATGAATGTACTTACTAAAATCATGGTGCTGGAGTACATACTCCATACATATGCATTGCACTTGTTGCACATAAAAAATGTATTATGAAACTATATGTATAAACATGCAATACGGAACTTTCAAGTGTAAGCGCTTTTATTGTACGGGCTGAAAGCACTTTGATTAAACCCTTTCCGGCCGGCTCACTTTCTACTTGACTGTACTCATAAAATAACCTTAAATATTTTCTTGATGGGCAAAACTTCCGGCGACTTACTACATTCATGGTATTGAAAGCATTGTGACATGATAGATATTTACTGAACTATCTCTATATTGATTGAAAACAGATCATCAAAAAATAAGTACAAGATACAAGCATTGTTTGTGATATATGTGTTAATCGGGCCAAAACCGATCTTAGGATAATCTAGTTTTTCCTAGGCTAAACTAGTTCTTCCTATACGCGATAGGATTAACTGATTTAGCCTAGTCCAAACTAATTCGTCCTATGACCGGTAGGATAACTCAGTATAGGCTAGGCCAAACTAGTTGATCCTGATATAATTAACGCAATCCAGGATAAACTGCGTTGTTTTAATAGTTAATAAAGAAAGTTTGTAATCTATAGACACAACTAAGCAATACAGATATTTAGGCTCATGATGTTGCCTATACCCTCCGTCAAGGATAACTGCTAACCGGGCTCATCCGACGCATGATGGTCGTGGTATGGTCTAACGTTGGTAAAACCCTACCGCCGTTTTAACGGGGTGAAACCTTCTTTTATGGGGTTTGATCTCACTATAACAAGAGAGATCAAATCCCACGGTAACCTTTCCAAGTGCTTATGAAGGACCCCGGCTCCTGAGGAACGTATCGGTGCCCTAGCACAACGCTAAACACGGACCCATCATGGGGATCTGCAGTACTTGACAGGGCCGTTGGTTAAATCTAGCGGTGAAGTGAAGACCTTGGGACAATTATCTTCTCAAATCTGTTCGGCTAAAGAGCTTCTTCTTCACTCTTAAATAAAAAAAGTAGCCTATGTCACTCTCCAATCCATAAATTATCTCAGGTGCTACTGATTAAGCAGACAAAATATAAGGTTAAGGCACTGTTGCGGCGTAAAAGAGGGTCCTTACAAACAAACACTCTCTCATATTAATGATATTAGACATATGGATTAATAAATACATTTTTCCTCGAATCCGCAAGCGTACACTCAAGTTGAAACGAAACGCAAACGAATTAAGTGTGCAAGCTACATATACAACCGAGTCCTACTTCCCGAGCTAAACAGAAAATGTGGGACCGATAAAGTACGTTGTTGCCTTTCACGGCACAGGGAAATAAATTAAGGGTAAACGTATAACATGTTTACACGAAAACATGTCGTAATAACACGCATGAGCTCGCCAGCTCCAGTCAAACGTTCTGGTACTCCCCTCACAACTTTCGGTGTTGTGTTGATTTACGTACGTTTCATGCGAAAATTATTTGAGCTCTCGCGGTCTTAAATAAATACGTTACGAAAGTTGTGCAAAAACAAAATTGCATGTGTTTAGTTTTCAGTATGCGATTCCTCACGTCTATTCTGTTTCATAAAACGTAGCTAGTAACGTAGTGCCCAATGGTATTTTCATATATTTTTGATGTTATTTTAGTCGCTGCAGCCTTTGGACGATGTATACTCAAGCAAGCCTAAGCCTTGCCTGTGGTCGTATGCAGTTGCAGTGCTACTCCCGAAGCTGATGGTTGCCTCATCTACTCGTAAGTCTGGCCGGCAACTGCACTTTTCCACGGAAAAACAATATAGTTCATTCACGGCAGAAGCGGATGCAGCGGCACTTCCCAGAGTGAACCATAATTTTTTTACCACCTGCTACTATAATACTACAAGTCAGGATTATTAAATACATTTTATTTGAAACGCAAGCGCAAATTTCACATAAAAAGAAACGAAAATGAGTTTTTAGAGTACGAGCTACACCAGCGAGTCCTACTTACCAAGCTAAACAGAAAATGTGGGATGTCTGATAAAGTACGTTGTTGCCTTTCACGGCACAGGCAAATAAATTAAGGTAAACGTATTACATGTTTACACGAAAACATGTCGTAATAACACGCATGAGCTGACTATTTCCAGTCAAAGGCTCTGGTAATTCTCCTCGCGACATTCGGTGTTGTATTGATTTACGTACGTTTAATGCGAAGCGCGCATGGACCGGCGGTTAGCGTAGAACGAAAACGATCTATGCAACTAAGCCAAACGGACGCGGTCGGGCGTGCGATGGGTGACCGCTAGTGGCAAAAAATTTCATGCGCATTTCCGTGCTTCAGATGGCACGTTCAGCCATCGGTCCCAGTTGTTGTCGATAGATAACAGTCGTTAAACCTTGTCGGAGGCCTTATGGGCGGTTTGAAAATATTCGACAGCGGGTTGGCCACTTACCCGAATCTCCACCAACCCGCATTGGAGCAGCGTGGTGGAGTAAGCTCCAGGCCTCCCCAATAATGGGAAGAGTCCCGTGCCCAGAAGTAAGTGGGATGCAAAAAGGGTTGCAGCCTAATGCGAAAATGATTTGAGCTTTAGCGGTCTTCAATCTTTTGTGTGTGTCGTTGTTGCCTTTAACGGCAAAGGAAATCAAGGGTAAATGTATAACATGTTTACACGAAAACATGTTGTAATAACACGCATGAGCTCACCAGCTCCAGTCTAAGGTTCTGGTAATTCTCCTTGTGACTTTCGGTGTTGTGCTGATTAACGTGGGTTTAATTAATTGTTTAACTTGCTTAGACACTACGTTCGTACCCAAATTACTGCATGTTGTTTTGACAATATAATGAAATTAGTTCGCATGCACGAGAATAGAGAGAGAGAGGCGGGATAACGAAATATTAAAGTTTATGAGTACTTACCTCTTACACCAGTGAAATTAGCGAGAATCTTTGAATAACTTTTGTAGACATGTCAGCAGTATGAAGTTTTTGTTCGAAAATTGTCCTTCGCATATCTTGAAATTGTATGCAGCCAAAAGTCAGCATGACAAGAGAGCTGGCGTGTTTAATAAGAGTTCAATTGTGTCCAATGCCACATTTAAAAGGACCATTTTTTCAGCGACTATAGCATAATATCTACTTGTATTTTCAATATCGGTTGGTTGGTTTGATATATATATTTGTTTCAAGATTACGATCCCTCACATCTATTCTCTTTCATAAAATGTAAGTAGTAACGTAGTTTCCAATGGTATTTTCAGATTTTTTGATGTTAATTGGTCGCTGCCGCCTTAAGACGATGCATATTCAAGCATTATAAGTATGGTTTATACCGTTCAACCGACACGTGCAGATATTGTGGGGAGGAAAGCGATACACCAATCCTCCTCCTTTTAAATTGTGGTGCACTAAACCACAAGCGTAGCACTCATCTAGGGAGGCATGTACTGGTGCCAGATGAAGCAATACAAATCACTGTAAAATCCTAGGCTTTTTCAAGGCTATTGAATTGACGGTGATCTGTTACTTTGGCTACGGGTACAAACAATCTTCATGGGTTGAAGTACCCTGGGCAGAACAGCCCGAGCCTCAATTTTCAAATTTAAAAAAATGGCTTAAGTATGGTTTGTTAAATAACACTTTACTCGAAATCCCAAGCGTAAATTCACTTAAAAAGAAACGCAATCGAATTTAATGTGTACAAGGTACAAGCGACACCAGCGAGTCCTACTTACCGAGCTAAACAGAAAATGTGGGACGTCTGATAAAGTACGTTGTTGCCTTTCACGGCACAGGGAAATAAATTAAGGGTAAACGTACAACATGTTTACACGAAAACATGTCGTTATAACACACATGAGCTGGCCAGCTCCAGTCAAAGGTTCTGGTAATTCTCCTCGCGACTTTCGGTGTTGTGTTGATTTACGTACGTTTAATGCGAAAATGATTTGAGCTCTCGCAGCCTACTTCGTGCCCAATCGTCTTTTGAGAATGTAATGAAATTTTCGCATGCATGAGAATCGTAAAAAAATACACTTTTTAGTGAGATATCAATACTACTTATATCCTAGTAATAGGGGCGGACTAATAATACTAAAGTATATAAGTGTTATCGCTACTCCACGGTGATGGAAAATATCGTGATATTCAATTGATTACGATGCGAGGAGAACCACCGTGCATGCCTGAGAGTAATTCATAATTTCTCGAAAGCATAACGTCCACCAATTTGCACTTGAGCAGCGTGGTGGACTATGGCCTAAATCCCTCTCACTTGTGAGAGGAGACCTGTGCCCAGCAGTGAGACATAAAAAAAAGATTGAAAAAAATATAAGTTCCTCTAATACCATAAAAATTTGCGAGAGTAGTTCATCGATTAACATTCAAATTGTTATATATCCTAAACTTATGTTTCAAATAAGAAATGATTTAAGATTTTCTACTGTCTAATACCTTTTTAACGGTACACAACCAACGTATGTAGTTCGTCGATTTTTTACTTGCAAGATTAAGATTAATTGTTGTACACTAGTCACAGAGCTATGAACGTTTCAGCTTATTTAACTTTATAAAAAGAGCAGTAAAATTTATAGCTACTGACGACTTATTTTGGAGCCTTTGTATTATTATAGCCCTTGTATTATAGCGTTTGAGATGTCGTGTGCGAAATTGCTATTTATAGATAATACCTTCCTCATTATAAGAATCGTGAGACCCTGATTTAGGAACATGTAAGAAAAATATCTTTATTTCTAGGAATATTACGCAAAAGCATGTAGTAGTGATGTTTATTACTCGTAAATAAAAATACCTGGATGGCCGATCGTTGCTCGGATAAAAACAATTTATTTTCTTGGATTAATTTCAAAGAAGACACTCATTTACTTAGTGATACTTAACAACGCCATCTGAAATAGCTCCTAATAAAAAAATCATAAAAAAACAAAAAAAAACGCAATATTTGATTGCGGTTTGAGACCGGGTCTCTAGTTCCGCAGTCAGCCCACATAACCATTGGGCCAAGGAAGCTTTAATACAAAGAACGAAATTTTTATAGATCTCTTTCAAATCGACATTGTCATTTCTTTGAACGTCGCATTGGCGGATGGCGTTTCACGGCGTTTAACGCCACAATATTATTAATACTCTCCAATAGGTGTCAGGAAGAGTTGATTTTTCAGTCCTAATGTTAAGGGTGATCTATTCCTAAATTGATTTTTATTTTTTGGGTAACTTCTATGAAATTTTGTGTGCATATCAAGTCGGCCATATCTATTTTTATACCCTTATATTTTAAGGCACATTAGACCACCCCTAATTGTATTTTTTTAATTTTTTTGGATATTATTTATAGTTTTTATTATTTTATGACTCAAAATACATACAAATGACTCAAAATACATACAATAAATACATACAACCCTCTATTTTTTACGTTCCTACGATCAACCTCTAAATTTTAGCCATTAGTAATTTAGTCATAAAAAGGCGGTACAGAGTTCGCGGGTTCAGCTAGTATATTTCTAAAATGTGATGTAATTTATTGGTAATATAATTAGTATGTTATATATAAACGTTTCTTAATTTTAAATACAAATACTAGACAACGGGTTGATTTCGAAAACTCCGTAGCGAAATCAATTATTATGAGTGATACCTGGTCTATCAAACGAAACAAATAAATAAATCGGGAGTAACGTTTAACGTAGATTATATATAGTAAACAATTGAAACATTTTCTATCAAAAATATTTTACTGAATAATAGCCTCCAACTGAATACATGGAAAGTAGATTAGATATCTATTTTATGAAGGTAGAATTTTATGAGGCTGTCTTCTTGTGTCTTTCTTATCGGCGGGCCGATGCGTCCGTAACTTTAAACTCCCCGGAGTAAACCGAGTGATGTGAATGGCCAAGACTCTTTTAGGGATTCCCTTTTTGCCACAAAGAAAGTCAGATTTATTTAATGAACGGCCTTTTAAGGAAAAAGTTCTTTGAAGCTTATTAAAGAATCGTTTTCGGGGATTTAATCCCCGGGCAGAATAAGCGTTACTTTAGAAAAGGAATACGTAAGTTCTCGTACCTACGAATACTATTTGTATAAACGATTGTTCGAAAGGGTTTCCAATTACATATCAAAAGATATTGTCAATGACAGCTGGCTGGTACAACCTGTTTCCAATATCCGATAAAATATTTTTGCTTTTACTGGAACTAATTTTTTTAATGTGTTGAATGAAGTTATGGTATATTATAGAAAAGTTAGTTATGTATAATTAGGGCGGTCATAGTTTGGTGCGAATTAAAACTAGTAGTTTTCTAAACAAAATTACTTTAATATTAATTACTACATTATAATTATCTTAAAAAAATAGTGATAAGTAATCGACGTTTGACCGGAATGTATTTGCACCTACGGGCCTCTTCGTCGTTTATCTACTCCTGTGCCTCTTCTTTGTCATGCGGCGTAATCCTGTGTCAGCAAAGTTGTTAGTAATCTGTGGCAAAGCCTCAAATATGATACATTAGGGTACGACGCAGCGATTTCTGGATTAATATTTTTCTTTCTATTCCAATCCATGTAATGCCTTTATGTAACAAGTTAAATTATTTCTCGCAAAACTACTTGTGAGATCGAGAACGAAGTTATGAATTTGATTTGTTTAAACATCGAGTGTTATAATTTTATTAAATTTTATTTGAAACACTATAAGTGTAAATTCACCTCGTGCCCGGCCGCAATTTGCATCTAAATTCCATACTTGAATTGATTATGAATAGGAATTGAATTCTATAGTTCTACGAATGCATTACGCTGCAAAGTAGAGAGTTTTCTAGTTACCCGCATAAATTAAATAAATTACAAACCAATCGCCTTTTCGAGGCTAAGAAATTTAATTTGCGTGGAATGCAGAGAATGTTTCTGACTTTGCATTCCGCGTTTTCTCATCAATTTCTCCACAATCTTTCTGTTTCATAAAATTTTTATTACAATAATGCTAGTTGAATTTTAATTTATAAAATATTTGTGATCTAGCCAAGCTTCGCACCGGTGTTTATATGATTATTCCTTTTTGGAATTCCACTCTTTCTGTGTACTATTATATAAATTAAATGATATAAAAATTGGTTCAATAGCTTAGGCGATATCCTAACAGATGCACTCACACACGACACACACGACACACACACACACACTCACACTCACACTCTCGCCCATACGCACAGACTTACTTTTGAATTTATAATATTAGTATGGAAGAAATAATACAGGCAAGTTTAAATTTCTTTGAACTCGCTTCTACGTGGCCACAATTACCGTCTAGATTCCATTATCTATGGTCTGAATAGGAATTGAATTTCCACTTCCACTATGCATTACGCTTGAATGGAACTTTTCAAAATGCTTGCATAGGAAATATACTAAATCAATCATTACCTTTCGGAATCCGTAAAGATGTGATTTGTAGGAAATATAGCTAGATTTTCAGTCTGTGAACCACTTTCCATTCAATGTAGTTAGACAACTTGTCTACAATACTTGGATTACTTTTTATAAGGTCTTATCAGGTCTGACTTTAATAAGGAAAATGAAGTGATAAGAAAAAATGCAAGTATTAAATGTTGGGTTAATGCCGGTTATATAATAAATTAATAAAATAAGAAAGAATTCAGGCAGGTGTAAGATTGTTTGAACTCGTTTTCGAAAATGCTGCCTAAATTAAATTTTCGATGCTTTGAATAGGAATTAAACTTCCAGTTTCACTATGCATTACGTTCGAATGACAATTTTTGAAATGCTTGCAATATATACATACTAAACGATATACTATATCAATTGTTAGGTACATTTTGAAAACTTTTTTTTTAAATTCTTTATTGGAAAGGGCTTTGTCATTAAAACGATTATGTCGCCCTGATGTAATCTACATATAAAACAAGTTACATATCAACAATTCAGAACAATTACCTAATAACAATTTAAATCTTTTATCACCGAGTTTATTTTTTTTTTATTTATTTATTTATTTATTTTATCATTCAAAACATGTAATTTACAGGTTACCCTAAAACATTACATGTATCTGCTTAAAAATAACTTACAAGCTAAGGTAAATTTGCTTACGCTATCATAAAAGAGATCTATCTCTGGCATCTGAGTGAGCATGCGGTTAATCAGAGCGGGGGCAGCGCAGTGCGGCGCCGCGGCCGTGCGGCGCGAGCGTTGCGCGGGCTCGGCCAGCAGCCGGCCAGGCCGCCTTCCGCCGTAATCACCGCTCATGTGTGTCTTCGGTACCTCTAAACCACAATCAGCTAGAGCCTTAGGATTATCGATTTTGCCATTGTACAGTAAATAAAAGTGAAGCATAAGAAATAATTTTCGCCTTAATGCCAAGGTGTCTAGACCTACCATTCCCGTTACATATAGTGAAGGATATAGGAAAGGGTAATAGCCATACCTTCTTTTAAAAATAAATCGAGAAAACTTTCTTTGAATTCTCTCCATCATGAGAGAATACTTCATCTCATGCGGATCGAAAACGATTGCGTCGTATTCTAATTTGCTGCGTACAAAGGCCTTGTACAGAATAACAGCTACGTTGGTATCTGTGAAATTGGCAGCTGTTCTCAGTACAAAACCCAGAGTTTTATGAGCCCTAGCACATATCTGAGATACATGTTCCCTAAAATTTAAACGTGAATCAAGGGTTAGACCAAGGTCACGTATAATATTGACACGCTCAAAGGAATAGTTTTCTATTTTATAATCATGGAAATAAGGTGAGCACAACCTCGAAAACGTTATGACTTTACATTTGCCAGAGTTTAGCTGTAGCCTGTTATCTGAACTCCATTTTATGACGCTGTAAATGTCCTTTTGAAGAACTTCGCAGTCAGCTACGGTTTTTATCGTATAGTACAATTTTAGGTCGTCGGCAAACATTAAACATTTTGCTTTGGTAAGAACCTTTGGCAGGTCATTTACCATGATTAAAAATAAGCAAGGTCCAAGCGTACTGCCTTGACTGACCCCAGATCGTGTATAATAAAGGTCAGATTTATAGTTCTGTAGCTGAATATACTGCCTGCGGTTTTCTAAATAAGATGTAAAAAAGGCTAATAATTTTGGAGTAAAGCCAATTTGCCCGAGCTTTGCTAAAAGGATGTCATTATCAACCTGGTCAAATGCCTTCTGAAAATCAAAGTACGCAACGTCGATCTGGTGTCCCTCATCCATTGCCTTGGTTACGTCACTAACAAAATTCATATGATTAGTTACGGTAGAACGACTTCTTCTGAAGCCATGCTGACTGTCATGCAGAAGAGTACCTATTTGTTGCATTAAACGATTTTTTATCACGCATTCAAACAACTTTCCAAATGCACATAACACTGCTATGGGTCGGTAGTTTGTTATTTCAGCATTGTCGCCGCTTTTGTGGATTGGCACAACCCGCGATACTTTCCACACGTCTGGATAGGTTGACGTGTTCAAAGATAAATTAAATAAAATGTAATAAAGGAATTTGAAATACTCGTATACAATCCTTTATTACAAATGGAGGAATACAGTCAGGTCCAGCTGATGACTTATTTTTTAAGGTTTTTGCAGCTTCAATGATTTCAGAGGCAGACACAGATTCGATAGAGACATGTGGAGTATTTGTAAAGTCATAACCCACCGATTCTCGCTGGAGTACATCACTATTACAACATGGTTTATCATTTAGAAACACGGAGCTAAAATAATTAGCAAACTCATTTGCCGCTGTTTGCCCCATAATTTGTGTTTCACCTTTTTTATATATAAAAACATTCTGTTTATCTTGTCTCAAATTTGATACATAACTCCAAAATAAAGATGGATCAATGGAAATGTTTTTTTCAATTAATTTAGTATAGTTGGAATATGCATCACAAATCATTATTTTTACCTTTGACCTATAACATTTGAATTTATTGTAATCACATATATTACCATCCTTTTTATACATTTTATGATAATAATACTTATGCTGTATGTTGCGTACGTGTAAAACATTCTGGCTGATAAAAAAGTAGGATCAGCCAGAATGCTAATACAATCACCCATATGACCACAACACATATTTCGGACTTGACTTCTAACTTTGAGTGATGTAATTCAGGGAATATAGCAAGATTTTTCATCTTTCAACTCAAATTTTGCTAACTTTTCTCTTCCATTTCATGTAGATGAACGAGTTAAAAGAGTTTTGTGGTTTACTTTTTATAACTTCTTACCAGGACGGACTTTATTATTGACTAATATATGACTAAAATAATAAGAAATACATTGCAAATATTGATTTACTTCAACTTGAATTTGAAAATAAACAAAATATAAAATAAACAAAAATAACGAAAAGGCGGGTGTAAGTTTGATTGAACTCGCTTGAACCAGGCCGCAATTGCCGTCTAGTTTCCATTCTCGACGTCCTGAATGAGAATTGAATTTCCAGCTTCGCTATGCATTATGCTCGAAAGACACTTTTCAAAATGCTTGCATAGGAAATATACTAAATCAATCGTTACATTTTAAAACCCTTAAAAGATGTAATTTGTAGGGAATATAGCAAGATTTTCTGGTATGAAACTCGAATTTTTGCAAACTTTTATTTTCCAGTAAAAGGTTGAAACCGTGTTGAGGTTGAATTTTTATAACTTCTTATCAGGTCTTACTTTAATAAGAAGGGTAACGAGTTTGTGATTTGAAACAATAAATATTATTCGCTATGAATTATGATTTAAATTGTTTTCTAAAACATCAATTACGAAAAGGGGAAAAATAGAAAAACAATTTATTTTCCTTCTTATTAGTGGCATTAGATTATTTATTTATTTAAACTAATCCAATGTACAAAAGTATCAGACAGAAGGTGATCTTAATGCTCAATCAAAGCATTCTCTACCAGTCAACCTTAAGGAGATTAATGAAGGCGGTAACAAAAGAAAAATAATAATAATAACGAAGAGAACAGAAATTTAAACTCATAACTGTTTCGCCAGGAACGAACCCGGGACCCTCCGACCATCGACGATATTCATATTAAATTAAGAAAGAATAATACAAAGCAATGCTGTAATTTCGTTGGTTACAAATAGATTTATTTTATTTTGTTCAATCGGCCGCCACGCGTCAATCATCCGACATGTGCACGTGACATACTTGGAATTGCTCACAGATTGCCATAGACTAACCAACGCTGTCAACGGAGTCCATAATATATACTAGGTACTATTCAGAAAACTGGTGCGGGGGTAGCACTATAGTGCACTCATTTTTATTTTTCGTACATTGACGCCGGTTTCTTTTCGCCGCTAAAAATGTACTTATTTACAAATCAGAAAAAAAACGTCATTTTCTGTGTATCGAAATTAACCTACATCGCACATGCACATTGTTTTATCTTACGTAATCTCAAGAGCGAGTAACGTCAGCATGACAACTACACGTTCAAAATAAACGTTAAAGAGTTGTCCGTAGTCCATTTTATTTTAACATGGCAAGCACACTTAGGGCCTCTTTCTCCACCTACAAGTAAAGTGACAGGTACAGTTAGTCATCCGTAACTTCAATTTCAATTTAGACGATGTTCGAGTAGCACTAATCATATGATAAACTAACCCGTACTCATAGCTTTTACTTGCCAAATAAATTTACTTGGGACGTAACTAATCAACACTTTACTTGGAGCAGGTGAACGAGGAACTCCTTATAACTTCAAAGATTGCTTAGTTAATGTACAGAAGCCCCAGTACATTTCACTTCTACAACCAGAGCCGATTGGACTTCGGGAAGTTCCCGGAAGTTCGGGAAGTTCCGGGGCCTTCTATACCATGACTATTTACCGAGAGGGAAAGGCAGGTTAGGCGACTCCATAACAGCGCATGCCAGCATCCGTAGTTGCTCTTAGATTATATATGACATGCGATCATGGCAACATTGAATGTATATTTTCCAGTATTCACTTTGTTTCATGTCGTGCCAGTATCAACGTTAAAATCCGTCAATTCAATGAACGTAATTGATATGAAATAACAATGCTCCGATAAATTGTTTTTGGATGTACACATGTCGCAGCCATCTGGTTAAATCAGCCACTCAACAGAAAGACGTTAATTAAACACCAGTCTTCAATTGAATGCCTAGGTCGATAGCTGATTCTATCTCTGTTCAACTAGTTGGCGTATCGTAAGCTAACCCATTGAAAATAGTGGACGTAAAATCAGGCAGGTGATTGAATTTTTGTTAATTTTTTGTCACTGTGGCGCTGGTAGTCAACAAAATAAATACGATGTAAGATATATACGATACGATACGATGTAAAGCACGTAAAGTTTTTGTGATTCTAAAATTTAAAAAGTAATTATTAATAAAAGAAGAATAGATATTACGCCGCCAGCTGCAAGTGATCAAAAATTACACGCCTTATAGAATATTCTAATTACAGCCAAGGGATTTCTTTAGAATAGAATGTTTTTCCCAGGACAGTAACCCGACTGCAGTGGAAATTTAAAATGCAAGGCAATCATATTTTCATCAAATTTTAGCTAGGTAACTGTCCATACTTAATTTTACTATGCGAAAGTGAATCTCTCTCTCTATCTGTGGGTCTGTAAAGTTTTCACGACTAAAGTACTGAACCGATTTTAATGAAACGGTTCACAATTAGAGTAGATCTTGGGAAACGATGAAAGTAGGATTATTTATTGAGTTTTATTGCGAAAATTAGATTTAAAGGGGTTGAAATAAGGGACGAAAATTTGTGTGAAGTGTGATCGTGGTCGAAGATGAAAACATGATTTTTTTGTTTGTGCTCTGGATAGGAAGTAAATTAATATTTGTACTAGAGTTTTTGACATTTCGACAAACATGGAAACGAATGGGAGATTAAAATAGTATGGAATGATGACTAATTTCCACGCGGGTGAAGCTGCGGGAGAAAAGCTAATTTATTCATATTTCAGTAAATTGCTATAGATTCTGATATAAAATAAAAAATAAAAATTCAGGACAAATTGCAAAACAAATAACAGTTAATCCAAGGTACTCGTATAGTAAACGGTTTATATTTTTCATCATTTAATTTGCTTAATACTTTGCTGGCACTGCTATTAAAATCCGCCGTTTCAATAAACGTAAGTGGTATGAAATTTTAATCTACGAGTATATATATCTATACTAATATAAAGCTGTAGAGTTTGTTTGTTTGAACGCGCTAATCTCAGGAACTACTGGTTCGAATTCAAAAATATTTTTGTGTTGGTTCCATTTATCGGAAAGGCTTTAGGTTATATGTATAACATCATGCTATGACTAATACCAACGTCCACGCGGACGAAGTCGCGGGCGGCTGCTAGTGTTAGTGAGGAAAAACATTGTGATACATCCGTGAATGCTTTTGGTATCGGGAGGGGTAAAAATTGTTTATTATGTGCGATTTCATTCCGGGATCTTTAGTGGAACGCACCGGTGTCCTCCAGAATGGGCCCATCTTCGGGAGAACAGATGTGCTCTCCTTCACCTTCCCGGGGCTGATGGCTAGGCGGATCGAGCTCCCACTCACACCGCCCACAACCCTGGAAGCCCCCTTTTAGTCGCCTTTTATGATCAGGCAGGGCATACCGGGTTATTCATAATTTCACGAAGCCAAGACGTCCTCTTGGTCAGCATGCTGGCCCTTATACTTATACTTATCCCTCTCACTTCCAAGAAGAGACCTGAACCGTAATAGTTCTACCACCTGCAAAATTAGTTATAGTATAATGTTATAGTAGATAGTCATATGCGCATTTATCGCTGCTTTACAGTGAGAAAATATATTGCAATATTTCATTTTGATGTTTTCCATGAGATACGTGGTAGAAACATACATTAAAAAGGGTTCGAACAAAATATCGGCATTTTGATAGTTTCAATTATTTTTGCACGATACGTATAAAGCTCGTAAAAAGAATACTATTGTAGTAGTAGTATACCTATTGTTTTGCCAAACACGCTAACATGTTAAACTCAACTGAAAGTTACTAAAACAGGCTAAGTTCGGTACCGTGTTAAATATTCATCTTTACCATGAAACTTTGTACGTTGTTGCTCCGTTCACTTCTAGTTTGTCTGTTGAAGTCTTTAAAGTATCTCGGTATCAAAGGAATTTAGCAGTCGGTAATTAGCAACAAGTACTCGTTACTTGTGACTTTCATTTAAACACAATTTAGTGAACTCTTACACGAAATTTTTAGCAACAATAGCAATGGTGGAAATTGTATCCTTGGAACAGGGAAAACTACCGCGTCACTTGTTTATATTATACAACATTCAGTCCGCAGTCCGAATCGTCAACGACCCAAGATTGACTGACAGGCTAGAACCGCTTAGCTTGCGAAGAGACATAGGCTCGCTCTGCGTGTTCTACTGACTTTACTATGGTGAGTGCTCCGAGGAACTCTTCAAATTGATGCCTACATCACCATTCCATGATTATACCACCAGACGAAGGTTAAAGTTCCACCGGCACCATCTGGACTCGTGGCGGTCCTCCACAGTCCGCTTTGCACGCTCCTTTTTACTTTTTACCACGGACGTGTAGGTTATGGGACAACCTTCCAGCTGAGACATTCTCAGTGGACTATAGCATGGGGTTTTTCAAGAAAGCTGTAAAAAAAGCTCTCCTTCAAAGCCGGCAATGTTCGGGCGGCTCCCCTAGGGTTGCCCGTGTCCATACGCGACGGTGATCGCTTAACACCACGCGGCCCGTCTGCCTTATTGTTAGGTTTATTTATAAAAAAAAACATTTTTTTTGTATTTCATAACGGGAAAAGAAAGGTTTATTATTTCTGTAAACCTGTGGAGTTGCGATACATTCTGTATTTCTTACTTTCAGTGGGTGAATCATCCATTCCTATTTCGATGAACTGTGTGTATGTAAATATGTTGCGTTCTATTAGAGCACATTCTGTAAGGTCAGCCCACATTCAGCACATACTAAGCTCTGAGCTTGTCCAAGTTATTACACAAATCATCATGCACATTTTTATTGATGAAAACGTCCAAATACGAATAGCTGTAAGTCAAAATATTCCGTTAGCGGTCTTTCAAGAGGCTCATGATTTGATATAAGCTAATCGATAACTCTAAACGTCTGCGCGTCTGTGCTAGCAAATGTTTGACATATGTACACACTAGTCTTCTATCCTCAGCTTATTCGTCAGCGGCTTCGCCCGCGTGGACCCGTATTAAAGGTTCCCGTAGGATAAAAACCAACCTATGTCCTTTCCCAAGGTCCACTCTATTTGTGTTCCAAATTTCATTAAAATTGGTTCAGTAGTTGCGGGAAAGCGTAGCAGACAGACAGACAGACAGACAGAGTTGCTTTCGAATTTATAATATTAGTATGGATATGGATATAGGATACTTTAGAAGAAAAATACGCGAAAAAAAGGTTTAGTAATATTATAATAAGTCAGAGTGGTAGAAAATTTTAAAATTACTAAATTATTTAGTATATTCTATTGACTTATTTATTGCTTAGTAATGTTAATTAATAAAATCTACGAGTATAAGAAGGTTATTTAAAAAGTAAATTATGACGAATTCCCCCCGCGCGCCGCGGACGGTTAAGACGTAACTTCTGTGTCTCTCTAAATAAAAATCATAACAAGCAGTTAACACTTCAAAATCGTGTGAAATATTTAGTTACCCGTTAAATTAACGCATCAATGGACAAAATAGTGACATAATAATAACTCATAGTGCAGTGACAAATGTGTAAAATCATTACAAAGTTCAAAAAATTATAAGTGACAGTTAAAAGTTAAACAAGCAGAGTGACTGTGTTCATGTGAACAAAGACGATGACTCATCAAACCATTGCCGACCAACATTCAGTCCAATAGCAAAATTTGAAACAGATACAAAACTTTCGTCATTAACGTCAGCGACTCGGTGGCTCAGTGTGTAATCAAACAACTGCATCAAATTACGTCACATACCATGGTTCAAATCCTCGATCACCTTAGCTCATGCTTTTTTATTTAAAAAAATTTTTATAATCATTAATATTTAAAATTGGTATTGGAAAAACACAGAAACATTTAAAAAAAAACATCACATTTTTTTTTCTCACGACAATGGAAAATATCACATTAAGAAAAAAATTAATACGCTCCACCTCCGAAGCTAATATTGGCTTCATTACAGAAAATGCAGATATATGCAATTCTACCCTTATAGATTCATCTACGTATAGTCTGCACAGTGTGACACAAACAAGTGAAAATTCCTATACATGTGAATTAAAAAGTGAAATAAAAATATTAAAAGAAAAATTATGCGGTGCAGACCAAGAAATAGACAATTTATTGTCTGAAAATAGACGACTAACAAAAATTATCGACGAACAAAAAAATAAAATAGATCTTTTGAAGAAATTATCACAAAATTTTACTCTACCAAACCATGAATCTTATACTTCGCACACACCTATCTTTAAAAAAATGTTAAAAATTAAAATGTGCACGTCTAGATCATCCCCTCTTCACTGCGTTAAGAATGTATGTAGAAGCCTTGGTTCCACGCCTTTGAAAGTATGTACTGCAATAAATTCGACGACTGGATGTACAAAGACTACAAAACAATCAACATCTGAATCGATTCAAACTGAGGTCCCGAAGGAAAATCCTCTCCATCATAAAACCATAAACAATATAAAGTCAGAATCATGCTACAACCATATAAAAAACGAAACTAAAAGCAGATACAAAGTCATAATTATCTCAGATAATCAAGGCATTGGTTTAAGAAAAAAACTACAAAACCTTTTAGGTGTTGAATATAATGTGATAAGTTTCGTAAAACCTAATGCAGCTATCCCAAATATTGTAGAGACAATGAAGAGTGACATAAAAAAATTGACCAAAAATGATTATGTTATATTTCTAGGTGGAGTTAATGACAAAAACCCTTGTGAATTTAACTTTAGTTTTAATCTTTGGTTGATATCAGTGACAAACACAAATGTTATTGTGGGTGAGATACCATACAATAGATACCTTAATGTAAAAAAATTAAATTATGAAATGAAGTTTCTTTGTAAAAAATATAATAACGTAGTGTATGTAGATCTTAACTTTTCTAGATTTATACCAAGTTATAGATCTTTTGCTACTTACCTTGCGCGATCATTTTTGAAGGAAATTTTACATATCTTTTACAAAAGAGAAAAGGAAATTTATCACAAGAGTCTTGCTACAAAAAAATTTAATAACGTAAGCACCCAAACAGAGGGGGAGCTAACTTATAATCACAGTACTGAAATGTTAGTATGTAATAAATGTAAATTGGATCAATGTAATAGGACAATAATTAATGAAAATATTGACATGCCTCCTGTAGATAGTAATGACATTTTAATTAATAGTAACTCTTGTAATTCCGTAATGACAACTAATAATAATTTATTTCGTTTATAACTTTATCAATATTTTACATCAGAATATCAATGGACTAATCAATAAATCTGACCAATTAATTGTCTGTATTGATGACCTACACAATAGTGGCACGCAAGTTGACGTATTATGTATTACTGAACACAACTTGATTAGCGGTGACGAGTATAATTTGCACATTCCCAATTTCACACTAGCTGCATCATATATGAGGCAAACCAGACATGGTGGTAGTTGCATTCTTGTAAGGAACACTCATAAATTTAAAACCTTAGATGAAATTCACGCAATATCATTGCAGGGAATCGTAGAATTTTCAGCTATAGAATTAACTGAGCATCAAATCTATGTGATATGTGTCTATAGAGCTCCAAAAACCAACTCTCAATCATATAACATTTTTTGGGGGAAGTTGCAATACATGTTGTCAAAATACTTTCACAATAAAAAGCAAGTCATACTCTGTGGTGACTTCAATATTGATATTATAAAAAATGACAAGTACTCGAAGGAATTTCAATCCATTTTGTCATCATTTAACCTAAGTCTGGAATTGCAAAAGCCAACTCGATTAGTTAGTAGTACTTGTATTGACAATTTTGCGCACAATATTAAAGGTTGTAAGAACCAAATAATAGAGCTAGCGCTATCTGACCATACAGCGCAAATCTTAATGTGCCCCGTAACAATAACCTGCAAATTTAAATATTGGTATATTTTTAGGCGTGACTACTGTAATGAAAATATAAAAAAGTTTAGGGACTGTCTCCAACAACTTACTTTTCACGATGCCTATACAAATGAGGATCCTAATACGGCTTTCAATATTTTTTATAATTGGTTCAAGTTGCTTTGTGACCTGTGCTTTCCACAGAAAAAAATAAAAATAAATAGTCAAGTTAAACCTAAATGGATAACACGGGGTATAAAAGCTTGCAGTAAGCGTAATCGAGAACTATTATGGGTGTATAGAACATGTCCTAATAATAATAATAAGAATTCCTTCAAGGCCTATAACAAACGCTACAGGCAAGTTATTAAGCAGACCCAAAAGTGTCAAAATACTTATTATATAGACAATTCTTATAATAAAACTCAAGCTACGTGGAACATTATAAACAATAAAAAAATTAGATGCCCAACAGAAACTGTACCTTTGTTAAAAATTAATGGAAAAAGGATAACTGACCCTCAACAGATTTCCAATGAATTTAATAATCATTTTATTGACGTAGCTAATGCTGAAAATAGTTTAACTAATAAACAATGTGACATTAATCTCACAAATACAAATTTGAATTCAATTTTTATACCCCCGACGATACCGCATGACATTCATAAAATAATAATATCACTGAAAAATACTAAAAGCGCTGGTTACGATGGAATCACTACAAAAATAATTAAAAATTGCTCTATAATTATTTCTCCTGTCATCTGTCATATAGTAAATCTTTGCATCGAGAGAGGAGTTTTTCCCAGTCAGCTAAAGACAGCCATAATAAAGCCATTATTTAAAAAAGGTGATAAGTCTGATATTAATAATTACAGACCGATTGCTCTGCTTCCCGTCTTTTCGAAAGTCTTTGAGAAAGTCATATATAAGTCATTATTGTCATTTTTAGAAGCACATTCAATACTAAAACCTCAACAATTCGGATTTAGAAAGAATAAATCAATTAATATGGCAATATATAATTTTTTAGCAGATGTAATGTCAAAAATGGATCAAAGAATACCGACATCTGCTTTATTCGTTGACCTCACAAAAGCTTTTGACCATGTAGATCACGACATCCTTTTATCTAGATTATATGACTATGGCATTAGGGGTAACGTGTATGATCTCCTCAAATCATATTTAACAGATAGGGTACAATATACGCAACTTAGCAGCTTGTGTCCTAAAACAAAGTGTCAACTCAGTTATGAATCTGACCATAAAGCAATTAAATATGGTGTACCTCAGGGCAGTGTATTGGGGCCGCTTTTATTTCTTATTTATATAAACCCTCTACCTCAAATAATCGACCAACCTGCGACTTTGTTTGCAGACGACAGTACCATATTATTTTACAATGAAAACGTTGACAATCTGGAAAGTGACATTAATTCATCTATGATAAGTTTAATTAAGTGGCTCGAGTCTAACAATTTGAAAATAAATTTAAATAAAACTAAGATTATGAATTTCAGACAACGGAAAAATTTAACACCGAATCTTAATGTTAACTATTTAGGTCACAAAATAGAGGAAACAGATATCACAAAGTTCTTGGGTCTATACTTAGATTATAACATAAAATGGAAAGCTCATATAGACTTTATACGTAAAAAATTAAGCAAACTATCATATGCGCTCTATATGTTAAGGAAAACTGTTCCTCAAAAAACCGTTTTGACTGCATATCACGGATGTGTCTCTTCAACACTTAGATATGGTGTCATATTTTGGGGTAATTCCGTACACAAAGAAATAGCATTTAAAGCACAGAAACGTTGCATTAGATCAATATGCAACATAAAACCGTGGGAGTCCTGTAAAAAATATTTTAAAATTCTCAAAATCCTTACACTACCATGCCTCTATATATTTGAGTGCAGTGTATTCGTCAAGTGCAATTTACATTTGTTCGATTTTAAGACGAGGGCACGCAGAACAGATAAATTATGTACTGTAGTGTCAAAAACTCATTTATATAAACAAAGTGTGTTCGTCAAAGCACCTGTTATATATAATACGCTTCCTGCAACGATCCGTGCCACTGTTGAGGTAGAATTATTTAAACATAGACTTCAAAAGTTTTTAATCGACAAGTGTTATTACACGCTAAATGATTTTCTTAGTGATAAATCTATTAATTAATACAATTGTTAATTTATTATTAAATCATTTGACATAAATAGCAATTTTTTAAATTAAGTATAGTTAAATTGTCTATATATATATTTTTAAATAAATTGTGATTTCTGTTTGTATATATTGTATGCCCATCCGTGGCGGGAATATGGAGGATTGCAAAATTTTGTTACATCTTGTATTGTACTCATGTTCCACAATAAAAATGATTTGAATTTGAATTTGAATTTGAAAAAAAGAAATATAAGGTACATCTCAACACTAAGATATGCAGTATTGAGGCCTACTAGAATATCATGTCCATAAAAGGGACATTTTCTAAGCTGAATCCAAAAGGGCCCGGTCCATTGCGAAATAAAACCCAAAAAGGGGTTGAGTTCATTAACACTCACAGCCAATACATTAAGAAAATTGAGTGGCAAAAGGACCGTTCGGGTGGATTGAATTAAGCAAAGTTACGAACTGCATAAAAGAAGTTATGAGCAAGGTTATCACTACATGGTGCCAGGCAATATTCTGAGCGGCTTACATGACCGAGTTATTTGGTAATATATGGGTTTCATTTGCTTAAAAGCTTTGTACGTTTGCTCTTCCAAACTCATTTTCAGTCACACGTACTATCAATAAAATTATCCTGTCACTCCGTAATATTCATAAAATTGGGCCGGTTGTTTAAACCTTTGTTCTTGGCACAAAGACAATAATTTCCGACATAAAATTTTATATCATCTAGTTCTAGTCTTTCAGCCAATCAGCGTCGGCGAGAGCTCCACTTAGATATGGCAGAAATCAAATAAACCGCAAGATAAACGCGGTTAAACCCTCGGCTCGTAATTAGAGCCAGGCTTGTGGCGGAACTAATCTGAGCTTGGTGCAGTCTAGGATAATATGATAAGTTGATAACTATTTCTAAATGAGTCATTGTTTTTTCATAAGTTCATTAACTGGTTGGCTGGCTGCAACCCTTTTTGCGTCCCACTGCTGGGTACGGGTCTCTCTCCATTGGGGAGGCCTGGAGCTTATTCCACCACGCTGCTCCAATGCGGATTGGTGGAGATGCAGGTTAGTGGCCAACCTGCTGTCGGATGTTTTCAATCCGCCCATAGGCCTCCGACAAAGTTTAGCGACTGTTATCTATCGACAACAACCGGGACCGATGCCCTCCGAAGCACGGAAACGCGCATGAATTTTTTTGCCACCAGCGGTCACCCATCTCACACCCGTTTGGCTTAGTTGCATAGATCGTTTGCGTTCTACGCTAACCATGCGCGCTTCAATATGACGTATATTGTAAGGAATAAAACTCATTTATTCTGCTCTAGCATAAGGCTGGTTTTTACCCAAATTATCCCACTGTTGGCTTCTCAAAAAATATTCGTCTAACTTTGTGAAACATAAAGATGTATCCAACGAAACGTCTTCAATTTTTAAATATTATTATACATATGTCCAGTAGC
The DNA here is from genome assembly GCA_911387765.1 of Pyrgus malvae. Lineage (NCBI taxonomy): Eukaryota > Metazoa > Arthropoda > Insecta > Lepidoptera > Hesperiidae > Pyrgus > Pyrgus malvae. Next base: position 24,405,368 of record OU426950.1, on the reverse strand, counting down.
GTGCTAAAATCATTTTTGGCGTAGTCGGGCAATGATTCTTATTGACGTGTACGAAAGCATAAATTGTGTCAGTATTTTCGTCTGTCACAACTGGCGAGGTCGCTGCGTATCTATCAAGCTGTCTCTCGGTATCGACAGCGGATCGCTCAGTCGAGAGAGTCTTTTATTGTGCGAAACACAATAAATCTTTTCTTTCCTCAAATAGAACTCATTAGTAAATTAGCTTCTAGATTCCTTTACAATTGGTATATATATATCCCGGTTGGCTGGGAACGGGTTATTATTGGGGAGGCCTGGAGCTTACTCTATTAAGCTGCTCCGATGTGTGTTGAGCAACTTACTTCGTAAGAGGTCTTGTAAGTTATGAAAGGTCTGGTTCTCGCCAGTTTTTTTACGCAAAAACGATACCATTTAAAAAATATTTTACCATCTGAATAAAGGGCTTTGCACTCCGTCTCTGTGATTTCTTTTCAATTAAAAGAGCATTAAATTAATTAGCATCTTTTGAAGACACTTTTAATCCAAGGTACTGAAAATTTGCTACTGCAGTTCTTGAAGGATAAAAAAAAAGAATTTAATAAAATATTACTACTAAAATATTTTATAGAACATGTTTGTTTGTTTGTTTGTCCTTCTTTTGCGTCGAAACAGTGTTATGATTAGTGGTGGTATATGGTTAGTGGCCTAGTCATCATTACCAAATAAGTTTAGTGTCAGATGTTTTCAAACTGCCACAAATGAATTTTTTGAATTGATCGCCCCCGTTTGGCTCATTTGAATAGATCGGTTGCGTTCTATGCCAGCGCCATATTCCAGGGCCATGCGCGTTTAATCATGATAATAATATTATAGCTTTTGAGAATATCTAAGGAAATCTCCAAGCACTATTCATTACTTTGATATCAGATATTGTTTTGTAACACCAACCTTAACTGGTTTTCTAGATAAGAAAGTTTGCTTGGTAAGTAGGCACATTAGGGAGGAACAGGAAAACTTCGGAGTATGCCGGCGGTTATGGCGTACTGCCAGATGAAATTAAATATGCCATCAAATTGGTCGCAATGCCTTCATTTTTGCCTTATTTCTCAAGCTAGGATTTCAAGGCAATAGTATCATATTGAATCTTAAGCCATTTAGAAGTTTATAATACTTAAAGATTTGTTTTTAGAAAATTTGTCGAAATAGTGTTGTTATTGGCGATGGTAAGGGGTCCTACCTGGAACTTAGGTGTTATAATTAGTTTAAGGATTTTATTGTACTTTAATAATATATTTATTTTACATATTAGGATGTGGTAGTTTTTTAATATTATTTTTGCTTATTTATGTTTCAACCTTTTTTTGTGAAAAAAAGACGGGACAAGCAGATTAGGCGATGTCAGTTTTAAATATTACGAAAAAAATTTGCTTTTCAGTTGGAATGCGATGACTATCGACTGCTTCTAGAATAACAGATTTTTTTTGGTAACTACACCGCACGCACTAAAATTGACTTCACCTAACCTACTGCTTTCCTGCACACATCTGCACAGTTAAGCCAAACGGGCGCGGTCAGGTATGAAATGGGTGACCGCTAGTGGCAAAAATTTCATGCGCGTTTCCGTGCTTCAGAGGGCACGTGAAGCCGTCTGTCCCGGTTGTTATCGATATATAACAGTCGTTAAACCTTGTTCGAGGCCTTATGGGCAGTTTGAAAACATCCGACAACGGGTTGGCCACTAACCCGCAACTCCACCAATCCGCATTGGAGTAGCGTGGTGGAGTAAGCTCCAGGCCTGCCCAATAATAAAGGGGAGAGACCCGTGCCCAGCAGCTGCAAAAAACGGTTGCAGCCAACCTATTAGATCCATTGTATGTTGTCAGTTTTATTCCTTTCACACCCGAACCATCATAAACAGTTGTTATTTGTATAGCTTTGTTAAGCTAATTTCGGTTAGGATATACATAGGTGCTGTCGGCTATGGCGTCTTGCCCAACGGGTTAAAACATGCTAACCAATTAGATGTAAAGCCTTCATTTAATGCTTTGTTTCTCTGACTTGGTTTATAAGTTATGTCTTCCAAATAAATACTCATGTCGATCGCTAGTAACAAAAATTCATACACATTTCCGTAGGTATGCACTTTGGCGGGCATCCGTCCATCCGTAATTAGCCATGGTTCCTTTTGTTATCAACAGATAACTGTCGTTAAACCTTGTAAAACCTTTGGTTTAAAAACATCCGTGTTGGCCACTTACTATCCACTATCCGTATTGAAGCAGCGTGGTGGAGAAAGCTCCAGGCCTTCACATTAATGGGAAGAGATACAACTCATGTCAAAAAATCTGTGTTTGCAATAATACAAAATTCCATTTTCTATTCTGTGATGTTCCCCATACAATTAAGTTTACAAAATTCTAAAATATAAAAACAAAATACGAAGCATATTAGGTATAAACAGTATGAAAGAAAGAAAACGAAACCACGCTTTTACTGTGCAAAGCTAACTATGTTAAGCGAAAAACATATTCCGACTTCAATTTATTTACGAGTTTTGTTAAAACAGTTAGATTTGGACTGCCATATCCAATTAGGACGCTCGAGCTGGCTGCGTAAACTGAATCATGATACATATGTATAATAATTTGTGGTATGCGACAACCTACTAATATTATAAACGTGAAAGTTTGTAAGTATGGATGTTTGTTACTGTTTCACGAAAAACTAGGTACTGAATGGATTTCAATGAAACTTTACAATAATATAGCTTATACATCAGAATAACACATAGGCTACAATTTATAGATATTGTGTGAATTGTCCAAAATATGACGATAAGTGTTAAGTAAATAGGAAAAAAATACCATCTGCGAGCTATTCTGGCGTGCGCTGCCAAATCGCTAGAATTACACATATATGTACATACATAATAGTATGTAATGTATGATGGAAATGTATATCTTATATAGTCCTATAAATAAACCAGTTCAGCGGCACTTCAGAGGGGACTTTATGCTAATGATCCTCTCTAAAGCGGGTGAAACCGCGGGGCACAGCTAGTTGTAACATATTTTCATCGTTATTAGCTTTTAACGTTCATTGGTATTTTTAACGTCTTAGATGAAAACTTTATAAATTTTTTAACAAATTTTCATCAATTACATTTTAGTTGCTGTTCTCGTTGTTTTTAAGGTATAGAACTTTACTAGTGATTCGGTCGATCTTCGCTCGGATCATTTAAGTTTATATGATTTTACTAAACTATTCGATGGGAACAGTATATTTCTCCAGGATAAAATATATCCGATGTCCTTTCCCATGATCCACTCTATCCGTGTACCAAATTTCATTAAAATTGATTCAGTAGTTTAGACGTGTAATCAACACATATACTTTATAGAAACATTGAGATATTAAGCATTCAGATTGTTGTCCTTAAATATTGTTTTATTCTACTTGGGTATTTAAATGAAAGCGTTGCTAACCTTTGAATGACTTAAGACAACTTTATGATAGTGGGAAAGGACTTTAACTTGTTTTGTTTTTATATGTTAACGAAGCCTATATATACTTCTATACTAATATTATAAAGAAGAAAGATTTGTATTTTTGTATGTCTGTAATGAATAAACATAAAAACTACTGTTCCGATTTCAAAAATTCTTTCACCATTAGAAACCTTCATTCACCCTGAGTAACATTAGCTAAAGCGGGAAAATACTTCATTCCTACGTGAAATCGGGTAATAGTGTCAATGCGGTTGAAACAACTAGCTAAACGCCTATGATTTTAATATAGCAATGAAGCCTGGAATAGCACATAGGCTATTTTTTATCCTACGGGGACCCGTTAAACGGGTCCACGTGGGCGAAGCCGCTGGCGGAAGGCTAGTTTAAAATATACGTCGACGTTATTTTGCCTTACCTAGTACCGTTTTATGTCCCATTACTGGTCACTGATGTCCTCTCGGAAGTGAGAAGAATTTAGACCATAGTCCACCACGCAGTGTAATTTGGTGGACATCATGCCTTCGAGAAATTCTGAGTGACTCTCTAGAATGCATGGTGATGGAATACATCGTAAGTGACCTGTATTATCCCTCACTGTAGAGCAGCAATAAACACGCACTTAACGAACTTCTATGCCGGGGTTTAAATTCAAAATCTCCGTGTCAAAGACCGCGGTTGTTACCACTCAGCAATTAATTTTTTTCAAATATATTTGTACGTTATTTTGCTTTGCACAAACACTTTTCAATTATTCAGTTAGTTCAAAGTCTTTAAGCAATTAGTGCGTTCGAGATAGATGCGGAAACTGAATCATAAATAAGAAATTGTCAGCACTATTTTCGTATTTTCTGTATAGCGTCGTTGATCAAAGTGTGATTATGTATTCAGCTTCAGTTATATTGTATTTGAAGCACAATTTAACTGCGTTTGAGTGATGTTTGTAGAACAAAGCTGTTTTATTTAGTTAGAAGGTAGATAAATTGTGTTTTATTTCATAATACCTTCTTAAGCGTATTGTATTTAATATTATCTGATTTTGACTCTATATGAGTTAAGAAATATAGCAACTTAAGCATATTATCAAAAATACGAAAGTTTTAGTGTTAAGCTTTGGTTAATAATTGAATGATTGTATCAAGGAACAAGCTACTTATAAAAGGCCTATGTTAAGCCTGAAATTTATTAAGAAAAGGTCACACAAATTTCCGCTGAAGTGGTTGTTGTAGTCCTAAATATACTACGTTTTCGCAATTGACGTGAAAGGTACTTTACCTTTTACCGTTCCCATCTTCTCTCACTCTGGTGTACTTGGGACCCACAATTGTTTATATAACACGCCTTGCGGTTAAAAAGTGAAAATATCAGCCATCGGATTTTGTAAAATGTTTTAAGTTACGTCAAAGCCATTTCTCTGAATTGCCTTTGATGTTGATATTGATTGTTTGAATTTGAAATGAACCTTTGTTTTAGAAGAGCGCTCGAGCCACCTGTGAAAACTGAATCATAGCTGTTTCGTTCATCAAAGTACGATTATTCATTCAACTTCAGTTAAATTGCGTTTAAAGTACATACAATTTACTCGCGTTTGAGTGCTTGTTATAGGTATGAATATTTTGCCTACAACGACTAATTTCGGCTTCAGTTAATTTTAGTAGTATGAAGTGTATTTCGTTCAGGTGTAGTAAAATATATATTTCTCTTCAACAATGTGGTTTGTTACGGTAAATAACACAACGTCAGGGCCTTCTTTCAAGCACGCAGTGCCTGTGATAGAAGTACCCCGCTCTCTCATAGATAACATTTGGATACAACTGTAGTTAATATAATATTAGTTAATGTGTATTCTAAACCTAAAAAAAATCATAATAATATTAGTTAAAACAAGTTCACCTTGAAAAGTCGACATTTTTGTGCTTTCCACGGAGTTGCAATGGGTTCTGGTACAAATAGTAGGACCTAGCGTCTGCGCAGTTTGGACGCCGCACTCTTGACGCCCTCGGTCCTGTGATCGAGGCGTGGGAGGAGCGGCCGCACGGATTCCTCACCTTCCGCCTGGTGCAGGTACTTTCCGGACACGGATGTTTCGGTAATTACCGAATCGGAAGAGAGGAGTCCCCGTCGTGCCACCATTGCGGTGCGGCGGAAGACTCGGCGCAGCACAGCCTTGAGAGTTGCCAGGGCTGGGATGAACAGCGCCGAGTCTTGTGCACAGTTGTCGGCCGGGACCTTTTGCTGCCGAGTATCGTTAGGGCCATGCTCGGAATCGAAAGAGGCTGGAAAGCCGTTGCCTCCTTTTGCGAGGAAGTCATCTCGCATAAGGAGGAGGCGGAGCGGGAGCGAGAGGACTATCAGTCCCAACCCCCGCTCCGCAAACGTAGAAGGGGAAGGAGAAGACGGCAATACAACCGTTCTCTCCCTCCCCCCGGTGGTGGCCTGCAGGCTGGAGGTACGGGGTGCCTCCACCTGCATTGCACAGGCCATCACTGATGGACAGGAATGACCCGGCGCTCCTGGTCATTCCTGTAGGCTCTCCATAAGGGGAGCGTGTAGGGCCTGCCACGAGGCAGGCAGTCGCCGACGATGTTGTGGAAGCAAAGGCTCTGCCGATTTCCCACGACATCGTCACGATGGCGATGGAGGAGCGCAGTAGGGTTTAGTGGGTATACCCCTGCCTCGCAACGGCAGGGGAGAGTCCCACACACCTCCCTCTGTCCCCCCGACAGAGGTCGAGACGGTGCGTAAATGCATTCCCTACTTAAAAAAAAGGTTAGGGCACCTCTTGTTATTCGTTTTCTCTATGGTGCTTTTTCTTGTAGGTACTTATCTTCTCTTGACGCGACAAGACATCTTTACAAATAAGAAATAGACGACCCGTGTGGCGTAACGGGTCGTCTATTTATATTATCGGTTATGATCCTGGATTCGATTCCCGGCGAAGCAGAAATTGAAATAATGAGTTTCAGTTTCTGTTATCGGTTTGGGTGCCCCCATGCTGCTCCAATGCGGATTGGTCGAGATGCATGTCAGTTGCCAACCCGTTGGCGGATTTTTTTAAACCACTCATAAGTTCTCCAACAATGTTTATCTATTGGTTGTTGCTAAATATTGATAGCAACCCGAACCGACTACACTGCCGACTGGTCACCTATCATACATCCAACCGCGACCGTTTCGCTCAGCAGCATAGATAGCTTGTGTTTTGTGACATCTGCTGGGCTGCTTGAGGGCTTCGTACCCACCAACCCACGGATCAGCGTGATGGAGTGATCTCTAAGCCTCTCTGTTGATGTTTCACGTTCTTTGTTGTAACGCAGGCCATACAGCCACTTATTTTTCTAGTATTTTTAAATTTAGTCACTGTCACTTTGCATTAATATATGTTTTGTTGTCATGAATAAACCTTATATAATTTACTACCGATTTCGTATTTAATTTATTTTGACACAACACAACAACCTTTAAATCTCTCGAATAATTGGGAGAAAAGGGGTTGCAGCAGCAGACCAGGTAGACATTCTATTTTGATGTTTACTGACAAGCGCGCTTGCTTGCGTTGGCTTTTAAAAAAAATTGAACATCTTTGTCATTAACAAAAATATTTTAAAAACCTAACTCACACAACTGTTCTACGCTTAGTGTTCATACTGACGTTACTCGACACTGAGCGCTTTCGTGGTTACGCACAAGCAATGTGCATGTGCACGCCTTACAACATTCATAGCCAAACGGACTTCGTGACATAGAACATCTACACACGTTTTTATTCCAGCCTCTCCAGTCCAATAAAAACAATAATATACATTCGGTAATTCGTCAACGTTCTTTATGACATGAAATAAAGGGAATTTGTAATTTATTAGGGTTTTTCATTAATCTGTTACACGATCAATCATAATTTTTCACAAGGTGTAATTGAAACCTGCTATTAATAAAATTATTGAACGTCCCTATATTTTGTTTCTCTTCGAGAAAGAATATGTGTTTTAGAACGTTTTATGGAATTCAACATTACGTATTAATTTAAAATTTGCATAAAATACTTTTTACAGTAGTATTACTTACTACCTTAAAATGTATTCTATGCCATTGAAGCGCGCATGGCTCGGTGGTTAGCGTAGAACACAAACGATCTATGCAACTAAGCCAAACGGGCGCGGTCGGGTGTGAGATTGGTGACCGCTAGTGGCAAAAAAAAATGCGCGTTTCCGTGTTTCGGAGGGCACGTTAATAGGCCTAACGCGGCTTCAGCCTAATTAGAAAAATAGGTATTTTGCAGTGACTATTGCTATCGCGCTGCGCCCTGTGCCATCTGCTGCGTGCGATAGGGACAGATGCAGCTCAGACCAATTATACCTACAAACTTTCTGACTAAATCGAGGTTTCGTATTCTCCTGTTTCCTCCTTTAAATTTGAGTTTATTAAAAAAAATTCTATCAAGAAATATAATAAGTCTATGCCTCTATATTTTTATTTGGTTGTAAAAACCTTTCTTTGTTTTGCAGTGGTTGGATGGGACGATCGCGCACTCTCGACCGTCCCCGTTGCCCCACCCATCATAAGGGGGGGGCGCGAAGGGCTCGCCATAAAGGCGGGGCTCGCCGGAGGGGGACTGGACGCAATGGCTCTGCCGGATTCCCAGACCCTCTCCAAGAGGCGAAGACGGAGTGCCGCTGGGGGTTTTTGTGGGTATACCAGGGTGAATTGCCCCTGGGGAGTCCCACATACCCCTCTGCAGGAGGGGATGCGTAATGCATTTCCCACCCAAAAAAAAAAGAAAAAGAAAATAGTAGAATACTTTTGTATGGGAATACGGCGCTAGCGTTTCCTCTTAAACCGTCGGTCCCGGTGGTTGTCGATAGATAACAGTCGTTAAACCTTGTCGGAAGCCTTATGGGCGGTTTGAAAACATCCGACAGCGAGTTGGCCACTAACCCGCATCTCCACCATCCCGCATTGGAGCAGCGTGGTGGACCAATAATGGGGAGAGACCCGTGCCCAGCAGTGGGACGCAGTTTTTTCTTGGCGAATTATAATGTAAAGTAGTGCATAGTATGGAACTATCGGTTCAGTTCTAAAATCCCTATGTGAAGAGAGCCATCTTAGATCAAAGTGTAGGATCCCTTATTCAGCTGACCCGGGATCGCGCGAGCTCCAATTGGGGCACGAACTTTTACTGCGAGTACTTACACCTTTTACCTACTTACTCCTATTGTTGTACGATGAGTAGATTTAAGAACTCCTACTGTAAATAATTTATGGTAGATAGATAATAAGATAGAAGCTGTTTTGGTACCTTTCCTTTCTTTAATTCTTTCAAATGTATTCCGTCTGAAATAATGAAAAACTGACCGCATAAAACCAATGAACATTTAAATCCAACCTTAAACAGCAAGCAAGTCAGAATATTATTTAAAGTATAATACAATTACTCTGAAGAATCTATCTTCATTCACAGGAGTAAGTCCAACTACAGGAGTACGTTTAGTGGCAACGTGAAGTAAATAAATGTGAAGTAAGAATATCACTTTTACCCTTAGCTTCGATTCTTGGTCCGTATAAATAGAAGCAAAACGTTATAAGACGCACAGAAGATAGTGGCAGCGTCGCACGATGAGCTGAAAATCGCGTTGCATGGACATACTCGTAGAAACATTAAATAAATGTTTTTTTTAGAAATGGGTTTCGTTGATTGTTAATATTATAAAAATGTCATCTGAGATGATTTAGTTCAAATATGAACGAGTAATAATTTCGATTAGTCGATTAGATTGAACGAGCTAGGGAGAAGAAATTGTTAATAGTTTGTGCTGCTACCTGGACGTCTTAATTATTTTATTGACCCTAGCCTATATTAGAGAACTTTCGTGGTTTTTTGTATCAATCGATCTTATTTCATATAGGAATCAAGTGTTCTTATAGAACTACATCGATTGGAGCACCCCGAAATACATAAATATGAGCAAAAGTTAAACCTCACTGCGTAGCATTCAAAACGGCCCATACAAACAAAGCGGCAGATATGACGTCGCCGTCCAAGTACAATTAATTTATTCTATGGGAACTATCTATGGGAAATGCAAGTGATTTGCAATTTTAACTATTAAAACCTGCTTTTAAGTTTATTATAGTTGTCACATTTTTTAAATATTAAAAACATTATTGGACAAAATAAAATTATTACTAAAATTTTCATTTTTTACATTTACATATTTCCTACAGGTTTCGAAAAAAAAACTTTTTCTATGTTTATTGTCTATGTTTTCATTATTACTTCCAATTTTACAATTGAAATATATAATATTTTACCTAAATAAAAAATCCAAATCCAAACGGATCCTATACAGATTGGTAATAATATCTAATACAAACGTTGTTAAATATTAGTAGAGGCAGTAATCGAATAAAGTCTAGCTCATAAAGCTTCAATGAATTGAAGTTTGCTCTGTTAAGAAATTTGCTCTGTTACTTTTCTGCTCTATGGTTTTATGTAACGCGACAAGCACAGCAGCGTGTGATGAAATAATCCATCGTTTACACACAATCAACAGTGAATTCGGATAGTAAACAATAAAATTTTTACAATTATAACACTGCGGTGGTTTGTAATGATGCAATACTATCTTTTTAAATCCATATAATATGGCTAACATACTTCACGATAATAGGAATTTAGGTATTGGAAAAACAACCACATCTTTGTTAAAATAGTACTAAAGGCCATCCTTTATTAAGGTTCAAAGGAGTAGCAGACGAGCGTTTGGGACGTTATGGTAATTGGACGCAATAGCCCATTGACATCTTTTTCATTAGGTCGGATTCAGTAGGTACGCTGCTTCTCCAGAGATGTCCGCCTCATGTAAATATCGCTGTCAACTGAATCTTTCCACTGAAAAGCAATAGATTTTCTTCATGGAAATGAGCGCAGCGTTGATACTTTTCCAGTCGAAACATGAAAATATTACTGCCTGTCAAGTAGAGTGACGATATTATAATGAAGACACACAGTAAGCTGTGAGATTCGTTGCGTTTCTTTGAGGCAGATAACTTGTGAAAACTTATTGGTGGATGGAAGGAATTTATCCTTTTCCTTGACTTAAAAACTTTTTAATTTTTTAAATTTACATCAAAATTCAAGTGCTTACGACTATACCCCTTTATTTGTATTTTTAAAGTAAGTGTGTGAGTACATTCCATGTAATCATTAGTAATTTTAAACTCTAGAAATGTTCATAGCCTTAAAACCTAACTGTAACTGTTTTGCATACCTTCCCAGGTGGAATATAGAGAGAACCTATTGTAAAAATTTTGGGATCAATGTAACCTCTTTTATTTTTATAAGTTCATTTAATGACTTAAACATAAATTAAACTTAACATTAACATTATTATTAACAGTAACATTTTTTAAATAAACTGTTCTTCCAACACAGACACAGCTATAAAATACGCCTGAATAATTGTCTTTAAAACAAAGTTGAAGTGTTTCGTTACGATTAAAATGTAGTTATAAATTGGACTTACAGAGTCACTTCAGAGTGGCCAATGTCAAAAGTCTTCCCTGAAAACGGGAAGTAATTAAACTTGGTACTCAACTATTATCTGTCTACTCCCGAGTTACGAACTTTACCCTGTTTCGAATATAACCCTTGGAGCTAAAATAAATCTTAACTTCAATACAATCTTTGAAAACAATTTTGAGAACTTCAATTCATAGCTTTTGGTATTATATTTTGTAAATATCAGGTGCATGTTAAGTACGGTAGTAAATTAATATAAGAATAATTGAGTGACTTATTTTTTTTAGTAATGTGCAAAGGCACGCTGAAAAAGTTAAAGCCATGTGGGATCATCATCACAATGTTCTTATGTGATTTATTGACGATCTGTTTAGAGGTTGTCCCACTTTCGTATATATTTTCAAAACAGTAGATTTCAGCCCTACAGATTTACGGTCTATGGATATCAACGGGTACCGACAGCATAACATGCCTACTGAACACATTTTGAAGCCCTAGCCTATAACTCCTTACTGGCGTCGCTTAGTTGATTTAATCAGCTACATCCTACACTAGCCACAAAGCTAGGTATATTTTGTTTGTATAATTTTAATTAAGTAAAGAAAAGAGGTTTTCTTCTGAACTGAGCATATATTTAGCATTTAGCGGGTAATTTTTTATACTGGCGTACAAAAAGTATCTTCGTTTTAAAGTGTGGCCAATTTTGCTACTAAAAATACCATCTTTCGGCGAAGCGCATATTGCTTCACGGTAGAATTGAGTGTGTCAGGGACACCTCTCCCTTCGAAACATACGTACAAGTGACATTTCTACGATTTTTCGTATTTCCCCTATTTGATTAGATTCGGTACCTCACGTCCCTTTTCCTTATTTGGCCTAAATATGTGTATAGCTTGGTATCGCTACCGTTGACATTTGAATGAAGAAATAATAACATACGGTTATAATATATACAAACTATCATAATTATTTATATACGATTTATTGCGTGATATTTTTCCGGAACTAGGCCGACTAGTTTCGGAGCTAAACGAGGTCCGCTCGGAGGACGCGTAATCAGTGCGTCCTCCAAAGAAGGAATGAGAACCTCGTTTCGAAAAATGTTAAGAATGTTAATGTTAAGTTACACTCACGATTCGATTATTGCTATTTATTATTTAATAGGTATGCTCAATATCAGACAGAGATAAAGCTGTTGAAAACCAAAAATATCTTAACTCGTTTATTAATAGATTATCTCTCTATAAAATATTTTATTGGATTCTTACATAAAGTCCCTGCAAGCATAAGAGATGTAGGAGACAATATTTGACGTATTTTATGAGTATATATCCGGATCTTTCTGAAATCATTCTATTATTTCCTTGTTTTCCTTGATATCTTGTTGAGAACGTATCCGTTCTGGCGCCGACGTATGATATGTTTTATTATGTGGAGACAAACTGTTTTAGATGTACGTGCAAAATTGGAAGGAAGAAGTTATTTTAAATTGCTTACATGCTATTGTGGCTTTACTTCGGGATTCCGTGTTTAAGAAGGCATTCTTATCCATTAGCCCTAGTTGTTGTCAAAAGATAGCATTTGTTATATATCGGATCGGTTAACATATCGGAAACCTTATCCTTGAGTGCATTGACAAAAAACCCGTATCGCCACCAACCCGCGTTAGAGCAGCATGGCGGAATAAAGGCGAAAAAAAGGTTCGCAGCCAGCCAGTAACTTCGTAGTTTTCTATGAAAGCCGTGCTGGTCTTCGGTATATATAGCACGAAAATAAAATAAATATACTTGTACCTAAGCAATTCAAGGCTTACGTATCAAGTCAGTACATAAGACGTTAAAAACGATGCGGTCTTGAAAGAGTCACAACTCAACACGGTTCTTTCGTTATTTGTTGAAAGATGTGGTGGTGTGTGCTCCGCGTAGAAGCATCTAGTTCCGCTTTTTATTTTCAAGACATATTATTACGACTCCTTTTATTTTGCTCTTTTTTTTCGCTTTTTAAGCAATTTATTAGCTTTTCCTTAAACTTTTCATAAACAAAGCCTATCACAGATTCTCACCATCATTCGGTATCAACTGGAAGACAATGCCAAAAGTCATTAGGTTAAGCCCTTTGTAACTTTTGGTAGGTGGTAGAACTATTATCGTTCGCCCGGGGAAGTACCACCGCTGCACACACTTCTGCTGTGAATCAATTCTATTGTGTTTCGGTGGAAAGGTGCAGTTGCCGGCCACACTTACATGAGGCGACCACCAGCCTCCGGAGTAGCAACGCAACTGCATACAACCTCATACAAGACCTATGCTTGCTTGAGATTGTATGTAGATGTCCATGCAGGACTGCAGCGACCACTTAACACCACGTGGCCTGCATGCTCGTCTGCTACTCCATTCAAATAAAAATAACTAGTTTATGATGTTTGCAAAAATAAATATATAAAAAGTGAGCTTGACACTTCAAATTTGGCTTCATAGACTTCTATCGTACCCGGTACAAGAATTTCGTAGTCGTTTTCAAAGAGGTCAGTATCTGCACTACTCAAACGATTAGCTCAACGCAAGCTTCCCACAAGCCACGAGTGACTTGCGGAATGCTATCATGTGAGCTAGAGTAGTACTGGCTATACCCAAGAATTTCACACTTTAAGTTTGTAGGATTACTTGCGCATGCATTAAAATACTTATACACAAATGTGAACAAACGTGAAAGATCGAATATATTATATTGAGTATAGTTTATATTGAGTTATGTGGTCAATTTTCTCTTACGCTTATGGAAAAGGCTAACTGTAAAAGACCATGTCTCAATGTCGTAGGTCATCACTAGCAACACAAACTGCTCGAAAACGCGATGTGAATACATAACTAAATATTCTGTAAATGTTTCAAGCGTCTACGATCAAAGTCAACTTCCGTCAGGACTCGTGGAGGGCAGGATTTCTACATTCTGCTTTGGAAGCTCTGTTTGCCATGGACAGGTTTATTGTAGGACAACCTGATATTTGAGAAGTCGGAAAAGAAAGAAAAGCTGTAAAGCTCTCCTTCAAATCTAGTAATGCACAGGTGACTCACCTGAACTTGCGATATGGAATTGTTGTGATCGCTTATCACTACGCGATCATCCGTGAGACATTTTAGGGTTGTAGTAATGATATACGTAAACCACAGTATCATGATTAGTATACAAAGCAAATATTATGACTCTGTTAGATTTACTGCAATACAAACTTGTTGAACAAACATAATGTCATAATAATGTTGTGGCAAATAAATAGTACTAAGTACTAATTTTATTGGATGTGCTTGGGTTTTTAGTATTTTATTTTTTTATTAGAAATGTAACTTATTTTCAATAAAAAAAATCGAATATATTTATAAAGAAAAATAAGTGTTATTTTAATCTTTGGACAAAGTAGTCGATACGCCTCAAGAATTACTAAACGGCCAGTAAGTACATAGTTTTTGGCAAAGATATTAGTTTCGTGCAGTAAGAAGTTCATACAAGACGTTTGACAACTTTTGATCACTGATTGTGTTGGGAGACTCTATTCCTTAAAGACCTGGTTGCAATCCTTTTTGCGTATCACTATGGAGTAGTGGTACGCAAAAAGGGTCACTGCTTCAATGCAGAGTTGTAGACAAATTTATTCAAGTCCACTGGTAGTCCCTGTACTTCGGGATTAAGAACCGATGCGGTGACGGGTTAACGTGCCCTCCGAACATGGAACCATGGAAACAATCATGAAAATTTCCACTAGCAGTCACTCATCTTAAACACGACTGCGCCATGCATAAGCTTTAAGTTTGGAGACACATTTGGTTTACATTATATGTTTTATTGGGATCCGTTGATCCAAAAATAAAAAGTCATAAAAATAACTCCAGCATTGTTTTATAATTGAAACAGATATAAAAGAAAAACAGGATTCTTATAAACATCTCGTGACGTATGAAGATTTGCGTAGGTACTTCCTTTTAAACGTCGCCCACATTCTTCATTCACTGATCAATACTGTCATTGTTAGCAAGCAACGGGAAAGTTATTTTTAATATTTTATCTTTTAAGGTGTACGCATTTATCTCCTGAAATAAACTGAAGCGTCACAAACTATATATTAACAACTTCACTGTCCCCATACAATACAATTTACGATTTCTCCACGTCCATATTTTTTTTTCTTCGGTTAGGCTCAATAATAGTAACTTTTTAGTAAAAAAAATGTATTTGTGAAAAAAAATACTATTTTCTATTTTATTTTATTTTTTATTTATTTGCTCATAAATGACTCATGGGCGTAGGGTGATGTTTTTTTTCTCGTAAGTTCAATGAGTCATATGTGCGCATAGCCATAGACAGTAGAAATATGTTTATTTCGATTACAGGACGGTACTAAAATAATAATAAAAAAATATAATAATAAAAAGTTCAAGAACAAATAGTTAGATATTTTCTCGGGCCAGCAGCAACAACTACGGAACCTAACGAGCCTCCAAGACCTTCGCTCTCTCTGCCTTCAAGATCTTCAATTTCGTCTAGTCACAGTCTTCAGGAAATTCCTCGGATTAGATTTTTTTTAGTTTATATAAAAACACAATAAAATGTTTTTTATGTTTTTAAATTGGTTTTATTTCATACTAATTATCCATAACTACTCATGTTTTTATTTGTTCATAACAAAAGAAATAAAAAGCTTTTGCGAAAATAAATTTTTGTATATGAAGGGTTAGGGTTTTTGCTATACGTTCACGTAATTTTTATTAGGCTATTGAGCCACGCTCATGACGAAAAATATTGCCAAAAAGTATCGGGAAATGAGTCACCCGTGACTCTTGAACTTATTACAAATGTTCCTTGTGAGTCACATGTGACTCATTGGACAGTGAAGTTGTTAAAATCAACATAGTATTGGCACAACATGTGTTGGGCTTGTAAAGAAAAAGCGAGTACTTAGAACAACTAACACTGTTTTCACTGAACTGCCTAACAGCCTAACGAACTAAAGTAATATTCGATTCTTGATTATTCGTTTTTAACCATATTTGACAGAAAAATCAGTCCTCCTAGTATTTAAAATATTTATGCCAATATCCTATCCATAGCTTAAAATTTAATCATCTCTGTACGTATTTCACAGTTTAAGCATACCTAAATATATACAGTTCTCTGGTTTGATATCTGATCATATCTACAATGAAGATAATCTGCAATCCAATGGAATAATTGCTATGTGTTGATATGCAGATTGGAGACAGATCTTTAGTTAGGTACAATGTCTGGCGTCTATCTCAAACTGTGCCTTTGTTGCTCTATGGCCGTGTAACTGTCACATGCTTCCTGCGAAACCGGCGTCGTTGGTGGCATGTCCGTTGGTTTGGCTCGGTATAGTTTAGTATTGTGTAGTCTGGGAATATCGTCTAAGAGGTAGTCAGAATTGCAGTTTTTCCACCATAGAGCAAAACCAAAAAAAGAATAAGAGATAAACATATAGTGATATTTCAATCATAGTCACAATATATGTATAAGTGCGACTTGAATCAGAGAACTCCGATTATTAGCTGTATTAGCCTTATTAGCTGTATATCATCATCAGATGGAAATATTTTTACGTGACGCAAACAGAGACAATGTTTATCGTACTCGTACCTTGCATATTCCCCTACAATCATGATAAACCGATATTCGTGAAACAAGAGAGTTACTCATGCAACATCTTCAGCAAAGTGTAGTCTTGTCAGAAGCCCAATGCCGCAGCGCAAGTTGCTTGTGTAATTTTAACTTGAATACACATCTAATGCTAATAATAGTCTGATAATCCATTATTTGTTAAACTAATTTAAAGTGCCACATTTTGGGCTGTTAGTAAAGTCAAACATTGAAATAGGTACTGTAAAAACGCCTGGATATTTATTTGAGTAGAGTAGTCAATGAGCACGCAGGCCCCGTAATGTTATTCCTTTTAGCTTCTGCCTGATCGCAAGAGGCGACTAAAGGGGGGCTTTCGGGGTTGCGGACGGTGAGAGTGGGATCTCGACACGTCCAGCCAGCAGCCCCGGGAGGGACGGCTGTGTGTGAACACCTGAAAGTGCAGGAGAGCACATCTGCTCTCCCAAAGAATGGCCCGTTCTGGGACGTCGCGTATGAAGGACACCAGTGCGTTCCACTGGAGATTCCGGAGTCCTCTCCCAGTGCAGAGGCAGGCCACCGAGGGGTTTTAGTGTGGTCAAATCCCACATAACCCGGTATCCTCTCTCAAGGTGCTGGGTACCATTTGAACCCCCAATAAAAAAAATGGTACTGCAGCTAGGATACTGGTTGCCTCATGTAAGTCTGGCCGGTAACTACACACCTTTCTACCGAAAAACAATAGAATATGATACTTCCCAGGACGAGCCATAAACTATCACCTGATAAAGAAATTTCCGGAATAAATTGAAACAGTTCTTTAATAGGTTTTTTATTACGTTTTCTGTTGAAGTATTTGTTTTGTAATAGAAAATTTTCAAAATTTTTCTTGTTGCCAAATATTTGCAAGTCGTTGTATGAAGGTAAATGAGAATTTAGCATTTCGTACTGTTAAAGATGGATCGATGGCAACTTTATATTTCATACGTCACAAGCAAGCTTTGCAGAGCTAAGAAAAGAGAAGAAAAAGCAAAAAATATTTATTAAAGCTGCGACAAGCACCATCAGAAGTTATTACAAGTTTTCCTTATAATAAAGTGTTAATTGGTTTTCATTAAATAAATCTCTTTTTTATTTATACTTTCAACGTTAATATGTCACATTTGCTAGTCAACTTTTGGTAGCCAACTATTCTTTCATTAACTTTTCAAATATCACTATGATGGAGTATGGAGGATGGATGGATTGATTTGATTTGAATGCTATCCCTGACGTCGGCACGTATATACTATGATTTGACGTATGAAAAGTTTTTGAAAAAGCTTTGTAGAGCGAATGCGATGTAACAAATTCGAGTGAATTAATTCTATACAGTTCATAGAGTTAGTTGCAAGCGAGCACGGATCGCGTGCTATCCCATAAATTTCACTGAAAGCCATATAAAATACGAAGCATACGAGAATAGGACCGACATGATTAATCGATTCTTCTCGATTTTATTAACTTTCAGTAGAAACGAATGAATGTTATCGAGTGAAATATGTTAAACCATCGAGTTAAAGTTTCAAACGGAACTGTTAAATTTTATTATTTAGCAAGAATTTTTTTCAACCTTTTTATGATCCATTGCACTGCACAGTTTTCCTCTCACAAGTGAGAGGGATTTAGGCTATAGTCCATCGCGCTGGCCAAGTGCGGATCAGTAGACGTCATGCTTTCGAGAAATCATGAATTACTCTCAGGCAGTGGAGAACATCGTAATCAATGAAATGTCACGGTATTTTGCATCACCGTAGAGCAGCGATAAATGGGCACATTACAATTTTCATTATCAAAGGTGTGCACCGAGGATTTGAACCCGGTATCGCTGCTCCCTAGCAAGAAAGTAATGAACCTAAATAGAAGCATTTTCATCAAAAATATCCCTGAAAATGGTGGAAGTCACGCTGCTGGTTTGGGGTCACCTCTCTAAGATAGATAAGTTTAAACCATAGTCCACTAAGCTAGCCATATCTTTGAGAAAATTAATGTAATTTTAACTCTTGTAGTCATGAAGTTTTTTTTAACCCATTTACCGCATTTTCTTAGAGGTTTTATGAGATGCAAGTATTTGAACCCGGTCCATAATGCACAGATATCATCTGTGCATTATGGACCGGGTTTTAATTGCAATTACCCTATTAACAATTAACCTATTGACCTCATTTACGTACTTAAACTATTTACATTGATTAAGATGTAACATGAAACCTATACTCGTAAGTATTTTTCTCTGTATAAAGAATTCTTTAAGAATAGCCACACTGCAATTTCATTTACAAGAATGCAACCTTACACCAAAACACAATGCTTTCTCTCTAGAAAACTTTTCCCCTGGACATCACTTCCATAACGTAATATTGCAAAACATTAATACAAAAGAAAGTTTATCGCAAAAATATATTTCTATGATAATATGTTATATCCTCTAACATCATCGGATAACTTTTCACATCAGCATCTGGCGCAATATGTCAAAATATTTATTCCTATATCTCGTCCCTATGTTCGCCTGTCTACTTGAAATGCTACATAATATAATAATAACGCGACACACTCATAGCCCCACAGTAGGATTCCCTGTGTCGTGGGTGCCATGGACACACACAAAGACAGAAACACGAATACCCAGACCGAGAACAGAAATTTAAACTCATCATTCAAACTGCCTCGCCGAGAATCGAACCGAGGACCCTTCGGTCGGCACTCCAGCATGATAGTGTTCCATGACTATTAAAAAAAAACAAACAGTTGATCGCATCTGTTATCTGCAATTCTCGTCATAAGATGCGTAGAGAATTGATTGATCACTCGTATCTTCAGATTTTTTATTTTATTTTTATTTTAGTTGTACCAACATTTAGATTACTAATGATATATATATTTTTTTCAACCTTTTATTATGTCCCACTGCTGGGCACAGGTCTCTTTTAACAAGTGAGAGGAATTTAGGCCATAGTCCACCACGCAGGCCTAGTGCGGATTGGTGGACATCATACCTTTGAGAAATTATGAGTTTTTCTCAGGCATGCACGGTAATGGATAATATCGCAATCAATTAAAATATATCACAATATTTTCCATCACCGTGGAGCAGCGATGAAATGCGCACATTACAAATTTCTTTTGTCTACTAATGATATAGTGAGTGTTATCATTACACAATACCATATGAAAAATATTTAAAGGTCTTAAAAAATAATTGTAAGTAAGCAAACATTAAAAAGGAATGAAAAAAAGAAACTTTACCCGATATCCGATTTAATATAATAACTCTACAATCATACGACAAGACTTACATCAAATTTGGCTAATAATTATAGCGTTGAAACTTTATAACGAAGAGAACTGTATCCACATGTGTTCGAAAGCTTTGTCAGTCAAATCATCCATCCATCCATCAGCCTTTTATAGTCCACTGCTGGACATGGGCCTCCACTAATTTTCGCCACTCCTCCTCTTTTCTGCCTTCTTTTAGGCCTTCTGAATCCAGCAACTACTCGCTGCCTTCTTCAGGTCATTAGTCGACTGATGGTTGGAGGGCGGCCTGTACTCCTTTTGCCGAGACGTGATCGCCATTCAAGGAACTTTCTTCCCCATCCGTTGTCGTTCCTCCTAACTATGTCAGTCAAATACCAATACACAATTAAATCACTCTTATTTGTAAGTATGTAAATAATAAATAATAAACGTTACATACTCATAGCCCCAGAGTAAGGTAATTAATACTCAGTGTCGTGGGTACCATGGACACATACAAAGACAGACACAAACACCCAGACCGAGAACAGAAATTTAAACTCATCATTCAAATTTCTGTTTCGCCGGGAATCGAACCCGGGACCCTTCGATTGGCAGTCCGGCATGGTAACCATTGCGCCACGCGGGTGTCACTTTTATGTATGGTATGTATATCTAAACCTGACACTGTAAAATTGTACGATTAATTGAAAAGCAGTACTCTCTGATTCTAGGAGGTCATTGACTCTAACAAAGTTAGTGGCTCATGGGAAACTACTCAGGACAAACGCGTAGTTTCAAAGAGCTTTTCAAAACCAACGCATTGTTTCACACAATGC
The DNA here is from genome assembly GCA_911387765.1 of Pyrgus malvae. NCBI lineage: Eukaryota > Metazoa > Arthropoda > Insecta > Lepidoptera > Hesperiidae > Pyrgus > Pyrgus malvae. The sequence goes on along the minus strand of OU426950.1, from coordinate 24,384,621 downwards.
AACCTGTGGATCGCGGCTTGAACGTAACAAACACGCCAACAATCCATATTCTCATGTCCATACTGATGTTATAAATTTAAAAGTGTGTTTGTTTATTTGTGCTTCTTTCACATCGAATCGAATTTATATGTAGATAGTTGAGGAGCTGGAGAGTGACATAAGGTACTTTTTCTCCGGGGAAAATATTAGGTTCTTACATATATATTATTTTTAACTTATTTAACATATAAAATCAATCACAAAAAAAAAACATTAGTTTTAGCAGCATTTGAGAAAACCACTGAGGTTTTCATGCTATAAGGATGATCCTTATTTGATTAAGAAAAAAAAATTGAACTTATATTTAATATTTGTTGGTGTTATATTATATTTGCGTAAATTATCTGGTAACTCATTAATTAACCGAAGAACTAGGTAATCAGCTGTCCGTTCGCCGTATCTGATTCTATTGTTCTCGCGAGTCGTATGCACTTATAAGAAATTGCTGTTCAGTTTCAAAAAAGTGAAATAAGTTTTTTAATGAAATTATTATTTATAATAAGTCGAAGTATGTGCCGTTGTTATCGACTTCTGCTTTTTATTGGCAGATCATTGATTTAGAAAAAAATATCCTGGGAGTGAGAGTCTCTGAACTGTTTGAAGGCGGGTTTTACTAACTCATCAAATTAGAATTTTTCCGTAGCAAAAAGTTATGTACATTTTGAAAATAAAGAAGTAATCGGTGAGGGCAAGATCTGGAAAGTGTAGCGACCTTTCGCTACTCATCAAGAGATGGCGCCACGGGTATTCCTGAATCACGCTATCGAAGTTTTCGGAATATCCTACCGTATATACAAGCTCCGAATTGAGTCAGTCGGAGCGCGGCCGCTAACCGGGCATGACCACCTCAAAAAGTATGGTGGGTGAGACAGAGGTTCCAGTCGTAGCTTCTCTAACTTGGCGACCGTTTGATGCGCAGTGTTTGGTCTAACGTTATCCTGAAGGAGTAGTGGGCTATATATCAATTCACCAGTTTCGGTTGTTTAGTGGCGAGCTTTTTCATCATTGTTTGCAATTGTTGGCAATACAAGTCTGCAATAATTGTGTGACCTGATCTCAAGAAGTTGTAGTGGATAACACGATAGCACTAGTCCATCAAACACTAACCAGAATTTTCTTTTTGGTCAGTTCTTGCTAAGGGCAAAGTTTTGCCGGTTTTCCAGGGTTAAGCCATTGTGATGATCGCTTCCGATTGTCGTACAGGATCCATTTCTTATCACAAATCACGATACAGTTTAAAAAACTGTCATTATTTTGACGATTTCCACTTCTCGAGTCCACCTTTCGAGTTTTTTGACTTTGCCGATTTAGCGCAAATGGATAAGTATCGTTTTACCACTTATGCCGAAGCTTATTCGGAAGTAGTTTGAGATAGATTTTTTTTCCACTATCGTCTTCAATTCTTCTTTTATTGAGTATCATTAGAAGTCGAAAATCGAAATTTCTAGAAGGAAAACGTTGAAACCAAAAACGCACCGGTCGTTCATTAGCGGTGCCTGGTTCGATAATTGTTCGAGTCGTACCTGCAGCACTGGTGCCACGGTGGAACCGTTTCAATTTGTTCATATTTGTCCATAGCATTGTTATAGCTCAAACAAACAAATGAAATACGAATTTTAAAACAATACTTTTCTGGCTTTATTTCGAAATAAACTTATATTTGGAATTCCTAACCAAACGCAAGATATTTCATTTTAAGTTACCAGTATTGAGTATCATAGTTCATAATTGTAAGAACCTCATATCAAATTCGTATGGGAAAATAATGCAACGCAATGGAAATTGTTTAATATAAGTACCGATTTAGATAATAATATCGTATAAGTGTGATAATGCATCAATTGCACATTTAATTGAAATGTAGCGAAAACTAACTAACACCCTTGTTCTACCGACCATGACTCGCGTTCAAAGTTATTGGCTTATGGGGAACTGCTCAGAAATAACGCGTAGTTTCAAAGAGCTTATCAAAACCAATAGCTTTGTTTCACACAATGCAACCTGTGGATTGAGCGTAACAGTCACTGGCAACCACTATTTTCATTGTCAATACATTGAAGTATTTCATCGGCATATGGTATGGATTGGAATAGGACTTTTATTAGAATTGCTGTCTGCAACCCTTTTGCACAGGTCTCTCCCATTTATTGGAGAAGTATGGAGCCTACTCCACCACACTACTATAACGCAGGTTGTTGGAGATTGAGTATTTATGGAGATTTATAAGAATACTCGTTAATAATAAAACTTACTGAATAAATAATTGGACTAAATGTACTGCATCGTATCGCAAGTAAGGATTGAATCCTCCATTGATTCAAAATTACACCAAATTAATACCTCCACCAACCCGCATTGGAGCAGCGTGGTGGAGTAAGCTCCAGGCCTCCCCAACCCAGAGACCAGTGCCCAGAAGTGGGACGCAAAAAGGGTTGCAGCTAATACCGACCAGACAAAAAAAAAGCAATTTAATACCTATTAACCTCTCTAATTCACGTTGCTGAAGAATTTCGAATGGATATATTTCCCTCATTTTTATAACCAGACCAGGTGATTATGATAAATGTTAGTGTAGTTGTAGGTGGTAGAACTATTGGTTAGCCCGGGGAAGTACCACCGCTGCACCCACTTCTGCCGTGAACCAATTCTATTGTGTTTCGGTGGAAAGGTGCAGTTGCCGGCCACACTTAGGTACATGAGGCGACCACCAGCCTCCGGAGTAGCAGCGCAACTGCATACGACCTCAGACAAGACTTACCTATGCTTGCTTGAGGTTGTATGTAGATGTCCATGGGCAGCAGCGACCACTTAACACCACGTGGCCTGCATGCTCGTGTGCTACTACATTCAAATAAAAAAAAAATAATAATAATCTGGATGTTTAGATGATTTTTCGTTTAAATACTATATTACCATAGACAATGAAACCAGTATTTTTTAACACATAGTTAACTTTATACTGATAAATAATTGAACGTTTCATTGAACCCTTACAAAAAAAGTGAATCAAAAATCTGCAAGCATAACTACGTTCAATGTTCCATTGAAATGCCATAGTAAAAACTAACTAACACCCTAGTTCTAGCATGTATTCACTCGCGTTCATAGTTATTGGTTAACGAGAAACTCCTGAAAACAAAAGCCTAGATTTAAAGTCCACTTTTAAATCAACAGCTTTGTTTCACTTAATGCAACTTGTGGATCGCTGCTTGACTTAACTAACACTGGCTGCTATTATGCTATTTTTAAATAAAAATTTTAAATTATGTATTCTTTTTATATCACATTGCTGCGCACAGGTCTTGTCTCCGAAGTGTGAGGGATTTAGTCCATATTGCATCACGCTGGCCAAATGCGGATTGGAGGTAATCATGTCTTAAAGAATTTACGAGTTACTCTTAGTCATATATGGTGATGGAAAACATTAATTAAATATCACAATAGTTTCCCTCAAAATGGAGCAGAACAGATACGTAATTATAAAATTTCTTTATCGGAGATGCGCGCTGGTAATTATGACTCAGTGTTTTCTTGTCGAAAACTGTAGTGTTTACCCCTCGTCCATTGCTACTTTAATAAAGAATTGGTTATGAATGTATCAAATTGAAATTTTCATTGAAATAAATGCCTCAGGAAAAACTAACTTACATCCTAGTTCTCCCCAACATTGATTTGCGTTCGAAGTTATTCAGAAAGTACTCCGAACAAACGCGCAGTTTCAAAGAGCTCTTTAAAACCAACAGCTTTGTTTCACACAATGCAACCTGTGGATTGCGGCTTGAGCTTAACTAACATTGGCTGCCATTTAACGTCCATGCATTGAAGGGTTTTCATTCAAAAATGTTTGTAGAAAAGATTTTGTTCAACATAAGTACCGATTATTGCATATTACATTTTTGTTATGTACCTTTGCATTATAATTTTAGACGTATCTTCTTTATTTAAATGGTCATACCACGTCATAGTCGCTGCAGTCCTCGGAAATTGTCACGAAACCCGATAAAAACTCCAGTAGAGCTAACTACACCACGCTGCTCCAATGCGGGTTAGTGGAGATGCGGATTCGGGTGCGGAAAAACAGTACAAGTATTGCTTAACTTTTAATTAATTATACTTCGCATGAGCAGCGATGACCGAGTGGTAAATAACCACGGTCATCGACGCGACCGATCCTGGGTTCAAATCCTCGGCGCGCACCTCTTACAAAGAAATTTGTAATGTGCGAATTTATTGCTGCTCCACGGTGATAGAAATTCATAATTTCTCGAAAGCATGACGTCCACCAATCCACACTTGGCCAGCGTGGTGGACTATTGCCTAAATCCCCTCTCACTTGTGACCTGTGCCCAGCAGTGGGAAATAAAAAAGGTTGAAAAAAAAAAACTTCGCATGAGTGCAAAACAAACTTTACAACTTAAACTATATATTGAAGACTATGACTTAAATAATTACGAATATTTTTTTAAAATTTTTATTTAGGCGATAGTTCACCACGCCGGCATTTGAGAAATTGTGAGTTTCGATGGAAAACATCGTAATTAAGTAAATATCTCGCCGCAGTTTAATTTAAATTAGTAATAGTAAAAAGGAAATTAGGTTACAATTTAATTAGAACTTTCATTGAATTTTCCCTTCGCGTATTCAGATCTATGATTTACTCGCACCGATAGGTATCGAATTTGGGGTTAATAGAACTCTCGGTATTAGTCGTAATATAGGCGAGCTAGCTCGGTAACCCATTTCGAATGCCAACAATCCAGTATTATACGAGTATTATAGCTGATATCGATTTTTAGTCTTTTAGATAACTTTGTCTTAGATTGCGATCAATGGCTGCAACCCTTTTAGCGTCCCACTACTGGGCACGGGTCTCCCCAATATTGGGGAGGCCTGGAGCTTACTCCACCACTCTGCTCCAATACGGGTTGGTGAAGATGCGGGTTAGTGGCCAACCCGCTGTCGGATGTTTTCAAACCGCCCATAAGGTCTCTGACTAGGTTTAACGACTGTTATCTATCGATAAAAGCTGAAACTGAAACACGGAAACGCGCAAGAAATTTTTGCCACTAGCGGTCACCCATCTAACACCCGACCGCGCCCGTTTGGCTTAGCTGCGTAGATCGCTAGCGTACAAACGAACGAACCAATAAACTCTTCAGCTTTATGTATATTAATCCAAAAAATGCCAATAAATCTATGAAAACTACATCCTTCTACGTTAAGCCATTCCTGAGATTCAGAATAGACAAACAGACAAACAGAAAATAATTCTAAATATCATTGTTTTGGGTTCTATTACGCTAACAAATAACCCTAGTGACAGTTTTTCTCAAATATCTTCAGTGTACAGAAACCGATTTGTTACAGATGTATTATATGTACCTATAGATGTAGTTATAATGAAAAAATTGAGAGAAAGTACAGTTTCGAGAAATAAAAAGAACAAAAAAAAATCATCTTATCGTGTATCCGTTAAAAGAAAATCAAGGTAAGGGTTCAAAGAAAATATATTAAACTTTGATATCCCTTAAACTTAAACAAGTGCTTGATTTATTAAAGGGCTTCAAAAAACACCAAATTTTGAGAGCGCCGTATTAAACCGTTCAAATTTTTGGCGAAGGTATTCAGAATTATCGCAAATGCGTATCGAATTTGGGGCAAATGGAAGGCGTTAGTCGCAATATCGTGTAGGTGAGGCGTGCCAGTTCGATTGCCCATTTCGAATGCCAAATATCATTTATATAGTTCTGCAAATAATACTTTTTGGTATACTTTGCATAAAACTACAGTCCAATCCAGTAAGTTTACGTCAACGGATATGCCAAAGTAAAATCCAATCCAACTTAAAATTTAAACATTTATTAAATTCTCGTGTCACAACTCACGGGCGTTAGTTGTCATACTGATCTGGAACGGCTGAGTTTTAAGAAATATTGTATGAATTTTCAGTACGTCTCTATTTTTAGGTCATAAGGGTGGTCCATCTCAAACATTTTTTTCTCGACGGAGTTCGCGGGGTCAACTACTGAAAATATAAAAATAATTGACCCGCATTAACTGATAAACTGATCTGACAAATCAATCAGCACTTTCAATATACTCGTAACTTTTTGATGAAGGTATTCAGAGTTAGCGCAATTAATACGTATCGAACTTAGAGTGAAAGGAACTCTTGGTGTTAGTCGCAATATTGTATAGATTAAGCGTGCCAGTTCGATAACCTACTTCGAATGCCAAATAACGTTTATCTAGTTCTGCAAATGCTACTTTCAGTACCTAGTATAGTAAGTTGTAGATTATTTTTCTGATATGCATAAAACTACGCACAAAACCTGCTGCTGCAGCCTTTATTGCTCGCTACTTTATTCTCTATATATATCTCTTTCCGTTACTGGGGATACTAGAGCTTACTCCATCACGTTGGTTCACGGTGGAGATGTGGGTTTTTGACTAAGAAACAGCCCCTAAGGCTCCTGACAAGGTTTAATGACTATTCTATCTATATATTGGTGATAACTGGGACCGACGGCTAAACGTGCTCTTCAAAACATGGGAACATGCATAAAATTTTTACCATTAGCGGTCACCCATCCACACCCAACCGCGCCCGTTTAGCTTTACTCAGTAGATCGCATGCGTCCTTTACCAGCCGCCGTGTCATGCGTGCTTCGTTATTCGTTTATATTTTCTCTTAATCCTCTTTAACTGCCAAAGTTTACTTGCCATCTGAAATAACAAAACTGCAAATAATCAGTAAGGGCCTCTTTCACCACCTTCAAGTACAGTGAAAAGTACGCTAATTGTCGGTTAAAGTCACCCGTAACTTCAATTTCACGATGTTCGAGTAGCAATAATCATATGATAAAATGACCTGTACTCATAGCTCTTACTTGCCAATTAACTTTACTTGGGACGTAAATAATTAACATTTTACTTGGAGATGGTGAACGAGGCAGGTTTGATGATGAACGAGGTTTTTTATACACTCGGGTCATGCCATTCCCTCATTTTCCAGATGGTTCCACCTCCTGTAAGTCTGTTCGGCACCTCTACACCGACACAATATTTTATTATGTATGAGTATGTATACGTCATTATGTATAGGTGTTTAACGGCAGAAGTGGGTGCAGCGCTGGTACTTCCTCGTTCGAACTATCTTACAAATCAGTTCTAATAGGACCTGTGTCCAGCATATTAATCTATGTATCATATTAAAATCGAAGTTATTATCTTTTTAAAAATCACATCTATTTTACATTACGGATAATACAAACATACATATATTGACTCCTCCACGGGAAAGTGTATCACGAACTAGCTAGCAATATCGGAAGGCGACCGGCATTCACGTAATTGGATTGTGTACGCCAACACCATAGCACGGTGTGATAGCTTCACTGGTTCATTTTAGCCAGCACCTTTCTACCTGACTTCTCTATGGAATACACAAATTAAGTGGGTTTTAGCCTGTAAAGAGGAAAGAATAAGTTTCTTATTACATAACCTTTAACGAAACGAGACCAGGAGTTTCAGATATGAAGCGTGATTTAAAGCCGTCAAACTTAATAAGTAACCAGTATTTCACAATTTTCACAACGAACCTACATACATGTATATGGTTGTATATAAACATTATAACCTTAGTTTTACTGTAAGACCAGTAATAATTATGTAACACATGTAATATTATTACTATCTGAATTTCTTAAATAAATTTTATATTTTATTCTTGCATGGTTTATTCTTACGAGTAGCTCTGAATCTAAGTTCTGGGATACTGTTAATAAAAACTTACTAATATTACTTAGTACGGAAACAAATTCCTCGAAGTAACAAGCCTTACTTTGTCATATGCATAGATGTCGCATGTCACATGATATTGAATTTCGGCGTTATGCCATACTATCTTATAAAATTTCACCACTATGAAAGCTTCGCTTAATGGTTTCCCGATACATCAAACCTCAAGCCAAACACCTTTATTATGTAGACTTATTGCAAAGTCTAATAGCATGTACTGAGTTTGTGGAGGAAGCTCAAAATTACCATTCATTATCCCAATTACATTCTATCGTTGATTTTATTGTTCTCTTTTCACACTTATCTTGAAAATAATTCAATTATACTTTTAGGAAAAGGAGACGAGATGTGATTTTGGTAGCATACAAATAAAGATCTATCCATACTAATATATAAAATATGTGTTTGTTTGTTTTTCTTTCACGTCCCAATAGAGTAATCTTATGGAATTATTTCTATGCGTGGAGATAATTAGGAGGTTGGAGAGAGACATATTTTACCGTGATGAAACATTTCATTCCTCTGGAACGATCCATTGTTATTTGATATTTTCTATGGTGGGTGAAAACGCGCGGCATAGCCTTTCCAAATAGTCTTAGATTTGTAACTACGACCAGCTGTCGCAACTAATCCAAGAGACTTTTACTTACTTACATTCATTGGCAATTTTTCCACAATCATCCACTAAACTTGTCGGTAAAATTCAATGATTCCTTTTCAGTTATTTCTAATAGAATTTCCCGTTGGTGTTGCTTCTATTGAAAAACGCCTCTGCTTTGCTTACTCTTGCACTTTTGCAATAATAAGTTTGAGCAAGCTTTTATATCTCTAAGACCTAGTTCCGAGAAGCTCGTAGTTCCGCGTACACTGCTATATTAAATGGCAACCAATTACTGACTAAGTATTATGTATCTTTTATCATCAACTTCTTAGGAAGAAATTTTTTCTTTGAAGAGAAATAATTGTATCTTTGAAAATAAGTGTGTTGCCGTAGTGAATTACTTATCTTATATTATATGTTACAAAGTTTTAATTACGAGTATAATAATATGTACTTGTTGTGGCCGTGTGGTGTCCGGCGTTAGAATAGCACCACTCCCACTCTTCCCACGGGAGGTCGTAGGAGGCGACCGAGGGACAAATACCAGAAGATGGGCAGCAGCGTCTTCCTGAGGAACATACCATATACTGCGGTCACCAACACGCAGTGCCAGGCGCGGTGACTATGGCAAAAACCCCCTCATGATAAATACTCATATACCCCGGCCCCCAGTCCCCGGCGGCACCGCTATTCCTGGCTATGATAGGGGCCACGGTCATGGCGGGGCAGGGGGTGCTAGGAATCTCCGGCAGAGATTCGGCTGTCGCAAACGACGACCTCTGCACCTGGCAACATATAACACCAGGATACTGCGAACCGACGAGAAGATACAGGAGCTGGAAGAAGAGATAGACAAGTTAAACTGGAGCATCATAGGATTATCCGAAGTCCGAAGACAGGGAGAGGACACGGTAATCCTCAAATCCGGTAACTTGTTCTATCACCGGGAGGGCGAAAATCTGTCCCAAGGTGGTGTCGGGTTTCTCGTACACAGGTCCCTCGTCAACAATGTGACGCAAGTCGAAAGTGTCAACAAGGGTAGCATACCTTATACTCAGAATATCTAAACGGTATTCGCTGAAGGTTATACAGGTATACGCACCGACCGCGACACACCCAGACGATGAGGTTGAGGCAATGTATGAGGACATCAGTAAAGCCATACATGCCTCTAAGACTCATTTCACGGTGGTGATGGGGGATTTTAACGCTTGACTGGGCACGCGAGACGGCGACGAGCAGAAAGTAGGGCTCTTTGGGTTTGGACAACGGAACCATCGAAGCCGCTGGCTCGCTAACTTCTTGGAGAAAGAGAACTTCTTCATGATGAACTCCTTCTTCAAGAAGAAGCCACAGCGCAAGTGGACTTGGATAAGTCCAAATGGTTCCACAAAAAGCGAGATAGACTTCATTTTGGCAGACAAACGGCATATATTTAATGATGTCTCCGTGATCAACAGGGTGAAAACCGGCAGTGATCACCGAATGGTACGAGGCACATTAAATATCAACATTAAGCTGGAAAGGTCACGCCTAATGAAGTCTACGCTCCGACCAACACCTGTCCAAATCCAGGGCTCCGAGAACTTTCAGCTGGAGTTGCAGAATCGTTTCGTGGGCCAAGAAGAATGCGAATCTGTGGACGAAATTAACACCAGGATGGTACAAACCGTCCACGAGGTAGGGTCAAAGTTCTTTAAGACCCCCTCCAGTAGTAAACCTCAAGTGCTCTCTGAACATACCCACGGTCTCATGAAGGAAAGGCGAGAACTATGTGTCCGGTCTCCGGCTTCAATGTCGAAATACAGGCAGCTGATAAACAGATCTCTTGCAGTAGACGACGCGACCTGCGTGCTCACAACACACAGCGCGTCAAAAGCCCTATTGAGCGGAACCAAGGCTCCAAAGTGTTCGCAAGGGATCTGATTGTTGGGCGAAGCCAGTTGACAAGATTGAAGACGGAGTCTGGCGCTATGGTGACGTCTAAGCCTGAAGTTCTGAGAGAAATTGAGAGTTACTACGGACGGTTGTACACCTCCTCACAGGCTCCCGTTCCCAATATGGAGAACGACAAGAGAGCCAAATTAACCCGACACTATACCGAAGATATCCCGGACGTCAGCCTGTACGAAATTAGAGGGGCCTAAGTCAGCTAAAAAACAACAAAGCACCGGGAGATGACGGTATCACATCAGAGCTACTAAAGGCTGGAGGCAAACCCCTCCTAGTGGCGCTCCAAAGACTGTTCGATACCGTCATCAGAAACGGAACTACCCCGGTGGCGTGGAGCAGAAGCGTGGTGGTTCTGTTCTTCAAGAAGGGTGACAGAGCCCTTTTGAAGAACTATAGACCCATCGCGCTTCTGAGCCACGTCTATAAGCTGTTCTCAAGGGTCCTTACTAATCGTATTGCGCGCAGGCTCGACGACTTCCAGCCTCCCGAACAAGCCGGATTCCGAAAAGGCTACAGTACCATAGACCACATACATACGCTGCGACAGGTTATACAAAAGACCGAGGAGTATAATCTGCCGCTATGTGTTGCGTATGTGGACGATGAGAAAGCCTTCGATTCTATTGAGACCTGGGCGGTGCTAGAGTCTCTCCAACGGTGCCAGATAGACTATCGGTACATCGAGGTGTTGAAGTGTTTATACAAAGCCGCAACCATGACAGTCCGAGTACACGACGGAAGCACTAAATCTATTCCTTTGCAGCGCGGAGTACGACAAGAGGATGATATATCCCCGAAACTGTTTACCGCTGCACTGGAAGACGTGTTTAAGCTGATGGAGTGGAAAGGGCTTGGTATTAACATCAATGGCGAACACCTCACACACCTTCGATTTGCCGATGATATAGTCATCTTGGCGGAATCCCTGGAAGAACTCAGCACAATGCTAGGTGACCTCCATAGTGCCTCCCAAAGGGTGGGTCTTAAGATGAACATGGACAAGACGAAAATCATGTATAATGTCCATGTCACACCCATACCGGTCGTTGTTGATGGCATTTCTCTCGAAGTTGTCGACGAGTATATTTACCTGGGTCAAGCGATCCGTATGGGTAAGTCCAACTTCGAGAGAGAGGAAACTCGTAGAATCCAACTCGGTTGGGCAGCGTTCGGGAAATTACAAAGTGTCTTCTCGTCCAGAATACCGCAGTGCCTGAAGTCGAAAGTTTTCGAGCAGTGTGTGTTGCCAGTGATGACCCACGGCGCGGAGACGTGGTCTTTTACAGTTAGCTTTTTCCACAGGCTCAAGTTCGCTCAGCGAGCGATGGAGAGGGCTATGCTTGGTATTTCTCTACGCGACAGAATCTGTAACGATGAAATCCGTAGACGAACAAAGGTTACCGACAAAGCTCTCAAAATCTGCAAGCTGAAGTGGCAATGGGCAGGCCACATAGTTAGGAGGACTGACAACCGGTGGGGAAGAAAGGTCCTCGAATGGCGACCACGTCTCGGCAAAGGAGCACAGGCCGCCCTCCAACCAGGTGGACTGACGACCTGAAGAAGATAGCGGGAAACCGCTGGATTCAGAGGGCGCAGGACCGGACGGAGTGGCGAACATTAGGGGAGGCTTGTGTCCAGCAGTGGATTCTAAAAGGCTGATGGATGGATGGATGGATATGTACTATAATGTTACGAAACCAGCAGCATCTTTTTTGTGATGGGGAGAAATCTTCAAAAGTTACTTCAAAGGGAAGAGTTTATGGCACCTTGAGAGATATGCCGAGGCAAGTGGGATTTGTATCGTAAATCGTAATAAAATTACCTCAGTTGCTTGGTTTGGCGTTTTAGTAGGACTCCAAGATCTCCAATGGAATGTACCGGCACAATACAAAGAACGCCTTTCTAGATGTCTATTGTGGTACCGGTATCCTCCATGCGTGACGCGCGAGTCCTTAAAACGGGCCTATCTTGGGAGAGTAGTAAGGCTCCCTACATCTTCAAGTGTTTACGATAGTTACATAGTTTACGTATATAGTATGGCCATGCCCACACATTACTTCCAGCTCCGGCAGCGTCTAAGCCTTGCTTTCAGATGCTTCATATCTCAGGCCAAAGGCCCGTCTTGTACATTGTGATGTAGATTTGTTGCGAAGTCTAAAAAATATCGATTTGTGGGGGAATCCCTCAGATAAATGTTATAATATATAAGGGTATCTCAGTAATTATATATTAATTTTACTGTCTTATTTTCACATCTATCTTTAAAATAATTAAATTATACTTATTGAAAATCTCAGACAAGATAAAACAGGAAATAATATGAAAATATGTCGTAAATATGTATGTTTGTTTTTGTAGCAGAAAATACAATGTTTAGTAGGTTATGTCATATATTTGATGCTGTCAGGTGTAAAACCACGTCTTTCTACGTGGTATTACTACGTATTGGGGACTGTCGCAATTAAGCTAATATACTGTACTGTTTACTATATTATTGATATCTTTGCCGTCTGTCCAGTAATAGAAATTATTTTCGTAGCTTCATTTCACATACCTACTTCATTCATTTAGGTAATATTCAAGTTAAGTTTACTTCTGATTTACTTGTTTTTAACTCGCTGAATATAAAGTTCTAGTAAGCAAAGTTTAGCAAATAATTTTGTAATAGGATATTATACTATACTTAATATATTTACTAGATTTAAGTTAACTTATTCATAATGTTGGTACATAATAATATTTTTTAGTAACGTAACACGTTGATATTTACACTTCATAGTTACTATGAAACATACCTGTCGCGTATCACATGATATTAAATTTCGGCGTTATGTCATATTAGCCTATAAACCTTCAACATAACACAGGCTTCGCGTAATGGATTCCCGATACATCAAACCTCAAGCCAAACACCTATCTCATGTAGATTTATTGCGAAGTCTAATAGCTTGTATCGAATTTGTGAAGGAAGCGCTAGACACAATCTCATACTTGGTTGAGCCAATTACCATTTATCGGTGACTTTGTTGCTCTGCTTCCATTACTATCTTCAAAACAGTTGAATAAGAAATGTAAATATGTATATTGCAAGATAAAAACGGCGAAGAATTCTGACGATTTGTCATAGTTTTTATTTTATTCACAGAATTTTGATATAACAGAAGTTTACAATTAAATAAAAAACAATGTGTATATTTAACAACAAATAGTTTGGCAATATACTATACAAATTTTAAAGTGTTGTATATTCAAAAGTATACCACATTTATAGGTTAAAAATAATAGTTTTAAAAACCAAAAAACACGCTTTTATAAGAAATCCAACTAAAAAATGAAAATAAATTTGAATTAAAATAGTGTAAAAATGCATTTTATTGTAAAAAAAGTGTTTTGTTGGTTTTTAAAACTATTATTTATTTTCTTCTTTTTAGTTCGGTTTATTTTTAAAAGACTGTTTATTAATTTTTTAACTGTTAATTTTAAATAAAATACATATTTAAATTATTTATACTATTATTAATTTATGCTTATGTCTTAAGATAATGTTTGGAAATAATTTTCAAAAATTCTATAAATTGACAAAAATCTTATTTTGCAAATTTTTAATAAATAAATAAATAAATTGAATAATGAAATAATCTTATCAAATTAGTTGTTGTCATCGGTCCTCGATAAATCTTCAAAGTTTGAATGAAATCTGGCCGTTTAAAGTGGGTCAAAATCGCATCTGAAGGAGTCGGTTACAAACATACATACAAGTGAAGCTAATAATTATAAAGCGTGTAAAAAGAAGTAAGTTACTTAGACTTTCTAAAAGATTAGTTACAACATTGGAGACTCTCTTAATTTGACCAATCGGCTCTCATTTATATTCAATGGTAACTATATTAGGCAACTCTATTAATAGAAAAAACATCGAATGCTTTTTTTGTTTTTCTCTTATAGAGCACTGGGTGCAGTTCTATTGTATTTCACTTTCATGTTTACTTACTCTTGCACTAGCGCATAAGCCTTTTATATATTACTAGCCTTCCGCCAGCGGCTTTGCCCGCGTGGACCCTATTGCCCGTTTTCACGTAGAAATGAAGCATTTTCCCGCGGTAAAAAGTAGCCTATGTTACTCAGGGTAAATGAAGCTATCTAATGGAGAAAGAATTTTCGAAATCGGAATAGTAGTTTTGAGTTTATTCATTACAAACATACAAAAATACAAATCTGCCCTCTTTTTTTCTTATTGAACGAATCGTGAGTGTACACTAACATTGTAGTTATATATTACACGACTTAACTCACGGAAATTTTATCGGATTTGCCGACATGTTTCGGTCCTGACACTCCTGACCGAGGATCTTCTTCAGGAGCTCTTTCCTCTTTATAATATTAGTATAGATGACGACCACTTACATTCGTGTATTTTATATGAATTTCAGTGAAGATAAACGAGGAATATTTACGAAAATACGCTTGGAGTCAACATCTAATATTACTCTTTTAACATTATGTTTATTTCTAGGCATTGGTAGTCGTATCATAATTATAGATAAATTATAATCGATAAATAAATAATGATCAATGATCACATAGTTTTTGCACGCGCCCACTCATGAAGTTTTCTAGTTGTCTCACTACACAATAAAAAGAGCTTCATAATGTCTTATACGTATTTGTCAAACCTGATAAATAAATATCACCTATAGTAATGAACTTTTGAACGAGACTGTAAGCCAGCCATTAATCAAGGAACGAAGACGGTTGACTTTGACTTCGCTTGCTTCAACTTCTTAAGCTCGTAGTAACTTGCAGCGAACTTAGGTTAAATGTATCAGTTAGAGATAGTTGGCTACTACAGTTGTCACAACAGATCTTTCTCCCTCTGAGATTAGGTGCATCAAACGATTGCGCATGTGGTATAGTGCGAAAAAGGGTTTTGATTGATTTAAAACAATTTTTAACTCTGCGCAGCTACTCGCACGAAGTTCCGATAGACAAAGATCGGTTGTGAGCAAATCCGTTTCGTAGCGAAACGATATCTAAATTCGTCATCATTGTTCGTTTCGCTGTCTTTTTTTAAGTTCGCGATTATAGCGAAGGCGGCAATTGCTGTAACTATTCGATAGTTTGTGGTTTCGTTATGAGTTTTAACATTGGCTACCAATTTACAATGGCAATTGTCTAGTCATATTTAACTGTTTAAAGAAGCGCGCATGGCCCGGCGGTTAGCGTAGAACGCAAATGATCTATGCAACTAAGCCAAACGGGCGCGGTTGGGTGTGAGATGGGTGACCGCTAGTGGCAAAAAATTTCATGCGCGTTTCCGTGCTTCGGAGGGCACGTTAAGCCGTCGGTCCCGGTTGTTGTCGATAGATAACAGTCGTTAAACCTTGTCGGAGGCCTTATGGGCGGTTTGAAAACATCCGACAGCGGGTTGGCCACTAACCCGCATCTCCACCAACCCGCATTGGAGCAGCGTGGTGGAGTAAGCTCCAGGCCTCCCCAATAATGGGGAGAGACCCGTGCCCAGCAGTGGGACGCAAAACGGGTTGCGGCCATTTAACCGTTTGCTGTCATAGAATTCGGATGAACGCACAGAGAGACCAGATAAGTCTCACTTTTGACATTGATCGCGCTTTGAACGTAATCTCCGTCAACGTTAACTACGTAAATACTACGAGTATGTGGAGTGCTCTACGCTAGATATTAAAAGAAAAAACTATATGAAGTACTATGTCTGAAGTATGATGTCCACCAATCCGCATTAGGCGAGCGAGATAGTGGACTATGGTCTAAATCCCTTTCACTTGTTAGAGAAGACCTTTGCCCAGCAGTGGGACATTAAAAGGTTGGAAATAATAGCGATAATTAATAATAATGACAACCCGCACCGCACAATATGTTGAACTGCCGATTCCGGGATACTAATATTATCTACTGTTATCTAATAAATGGACTATCGACAGTATAATTTTTTTTATAAATAAACCTAACAATAAGGCAGACGGGCCGCGTGGTGTTAAGCGATCACCGTCGCCTATGGACACGGGCAACCCTAGGGGAGCCGCCCGAGCATTGCCGGCTTTGGAGGAGAGCTTTTTTTACAGCTTTCTTGAAGAACCCCATGTTATAGTCCACTGGGAATGCCTCAGCTGGAAGGTTGTCCCATAACCTACACGTCCGTGGTAAAAAGGAGCGTGCAAAGCGGACTGTGGAGGACCGCCACGAGTCCAGATGGTGCCGGTGGAACTCTAACCTTCGTCTGGCGGTATAATCATGGAATGTAGGCATCAATTTGAAGTGTTCCTCCAGTACTCCATGTGGGGTCTGACCTAGGCCTTATACAGCGTCAGAAGTTGCCCCGCAGTGAAGTACTGCCTCGCTCTGTTGAGGACACCAAGCTTTTTTGATGCCAATTTGGCTTTGTACTCGAAATGACTCAGGTACTGCACTTTACTCGTAATATCAAATCTCAAGATACCGACACTTTCACCGACGGTGAGCGCGGTACCCTTGAACTGGGGCGCTATAACAAATGGGTTTTTAGCGCGCAAATTTAATAATATACTTAATTAATAACTTAATAATATTTGGAAATACAATATCGTAATATTTCCCTCACGCTTTACGACTATTTGATTTACTGAAAAATGTAAGAAAACCGTACAGTGGGCTTAAGTGCGGCTAATACGGAAGGACGCTAGAGTCTCAGCCGAGCGAAACGACGGGTATACTCTATATAATACGGGTACGATACGAGTATGTCCGAAGTTGAGCAGGTCTCAACTCAGACGTACAGAGAGAGCTTTGTATTCTGCAGCATTTGTTTTGTGATTGGTTTATATCTAGGTACTCATTATAGTCTTTGTATTTTCATAGAACTTGTATGTTTAATAAATAATAATAATATTATTGTATGTTTATTGACTTATATCTAAAATGATGTATTTTTGTCGTGAAATCGTCTCGTGAATTTTTTAGACCTTTTATTGTTTTTTTTTAATTTAAAGGTGGTGTAAGTATTTCTAAGACAATTAGACTCGATAATAAATATAGTGAGATAAGTATAATATATTTTCGTAATTATGTACCTTAAATTTTATAAATTTTGTAAAATAGAACATTCCCCTGTTAGGTATCATAATTAGCATGTC
Organism: Pyrgus malvae; assembly: GCA_911387765.1. Lineage (NCBI taxonomy): Eukaryota > Metazoa > Arthropoda > Insecta > Lepidoptera > Hesperiidae > Pyrgus > Pyrgus malvae. Next base: position 24,367,083 of record OU426950.1, on the reverse strand, counting down.
GTCAAAAGTAATGGTAAACTATTACCAAGTAATTTTGCAATATGGTAACTTTAAATTTAAATATAATAAATAAAACAGGTAGGTACTGCATTTTACAAACTGAAGCACAGTAATGCTAATGGATGTTATTCCCCGTTGGACACGTCGAAATGATTTACGTTCGATTCCGGTGCTCTGCAGTTACATGGCGTTGGAGTGAGTAAAGTCGTGTAATGATATGAGAACAAGCACCTATTATCAAATTATGTCAAGGATAAAGGTAAATTTTAATCAAGTAATTTCGTAGTTCGTTTATGAGACATATAAAAAAAATATCACAATGTACGAATAAAAAATTTAAATTACATATTTGCTATACAATGAGACCTCATGTCTCTTCTCTCTTCTATTATATCTAGGGCCTGTTTCACCACCTTCAAGTAAAGTGACAAGTACGCTAATTGTCGGTTAAAGTCACCCATAACTTCAATTTTAATTTCACAATGTTCGAGTAGCACTAATCATATGATAAACTGACCCGTACTCATAGCTTTTACTTGCCAACTTTACTTGGGACGTAACTAATCAACACTTTACTTGGAGATGATGAACGAGGCCTCTAGTCTCATCCATGATATGAACTTGTGAATGCTATCAACTTGCCAACGGAATCCGCGAAGATTGTTGGTTAGAAGTAAGGATTCATTTCAGCGTAAAAGTTCCACTTCTTAGACAAGATGTAGTTCGCAACTCAGAGTAGACAGATAATAGTTGAGTGGCAAGTTTAATTACTTTCACGTTGAGAATATATCGCGGTAATGGTAAAGAGTATGACACTCTGCAGGAATTTTTAGGGCTTCTACAGTAAATCGCTGAGAATTTCTTATATCTAATAGGTCTAAATGAAATAAATAATGATGTAATGAGTCTGTTGTATTTTCAGAATTTATCGGCTTGATGCCTTTAAGTTTATTTAATTTGGCAAGAACCGAAAATTAATTGTATCTTATTGGTGGTGACCATTCACGATTGCAAGACAAGTTTTCAAAGTCATATTAACGAAACGCAGAAGTATTAGTAGAGCCTTTTAATTTCTATTTCATTATTTGTAATTTCTACTATATTAACTGTTGCTATTTATGAAACTTTTGGTTTATACGTAATTTAATAATAGCCCGATATTTAAATGTTATCAGTGATGACTTGATGACCAACAGTTCCGATAAGTGGTCCTTTATCGTAATCTCATAAATTTAATTTATAGATACTATTTTAATGGAAGTTTGAGAAGAGAATAAGAAAGAATGTTGTCCATAGAAGGATATCGAGGCTGCGAGGAACCCTTGTACTGTGTGTAGTACCTACAAGCATTTTACAATGTGATCCGAGAAGACAATAATCCGCTTGAAGTAAGATAGGGTAATCCGCTTAAAGAAAGGTAGGGGTAAGACGCAAAGGGGTAAAAGTCCTCCGCACACCCGTTTGACATATTGTAAACTTGAGGGTTATATTTAAAACTCAGCCAAGTACAAATCGAAATCGTATATGAACGTGTCAAATGATAAATGAAAACGGACTAAAATAACATATTTTTAACGTAATCATCGCCGGTAAGTACTAAGCACTCATGCATTGGCTCCTAGTTCAGACTACATATGTTCGCGCCAATTAAGTCATTTCACCTCCCTCCCCTTGATCCTCCCTCTCTTTCCCGCAAGCGCACTATTGTATTATATCGGCATCATTCGCACCTGAGCAAATGTATATGGATCAGGAAGAATTATCAATCAGTCTGCCTGCGTCCGCCGCGCCGCCGACGCGCATGCAAGTCCTCGTGACAACCGCACCGCAAACCACCTCACACGTGGTCAGACTCGCCGCATCGCTGCCATCACCGCTGTCAATAGTTTGTGATTTAACTGACTCAAAGTGAAGAATAAGTGCTATAGTGTAGTGTGAAGGACAACACCAGTTCCCGGGCAAGAGAAGATTGATCGAGGCTTCATCAGTACACGAGCATACCATCTGCTCCAGCCCCTGGGATACCCCAAGTAAGTGCGCTTTCTCCCTTTATCAATCCTTCTCGTTTTCCACCTTTAATTCGACACGCAACTTACAGTCCACAATTCCTGCACCCGCAACGGGGGACCACCCTCCTTTCCACCCTTTATTCCACCACCATTTTTGGTCATATCGAACCGGAGGTCCCACCCTTTATCCAACAACATAAATATTCAAGAAAAAACTAAGTGCTGATTTTTCCACCCTCAGATAAAAGTATTCAACGACAACGATAATATTTATTCGACGAATACTTTTATCTGAAGGTGGAAAAATCCGCACTTTGATTTTTCTTGAATATGACAACGATAATATTTGTTCGACTATGTTATGACATATGAAAAGTATAGCGATAATATTAACTGACTAATAACTTTTCTGAAGGTTAAAAAATCGGCCCTATGTTACTAATAGTACGAGAATGTTATCGCGACGGCCAGCGATGCCTCAAATAACTCGACCAATGAGGGAAAAAATATACCTACTATAAGTACCTAATGTGGAAATATACCTTATACTTTAGAAAAAAGGTTTTTACTTGAAAAAAGGCCTCGAATCGTATTTTCATAACGTTTAAAGTTAACGTTTTTTCATAATAGACTATTTACTGGTCGCAGTGGAATTAGGGTTGTATCCTTCCCCATCAAACCAAAAATTTTCATAACACCACTATATACAGGTAGAGGTACATTTTACCTATGTACCTACGTCTCATATAAATTTAATAACGTGTTAAAACTTATGATTAGGTATATCCAGTATTTTGCGAGTGAACGCTTAACGCAGTGAGAACTTGTAACCTAATTGCAGCAATTGTACCAATCTTTCTCTTTATTGTGGCACTGGACAAAGTTTCTATTGACAACTGTTGATTCACAGCTGGCATTCAGAGAAACAAAGCTAAGTATAGCTAAAGGTTGAAATAGTCTTTAAAACCACGGTTTTGTACACTTTTCGAACGAGAACTACAGCGTTTTTCTTGAGAGTAGGAATTGTCCATTGAATGGAGCGGCTATCGCCAAGATTACATTTTATTTCAATTTAATTTGTAGTAGAGCTACATACACGTCTTACAGTCTACTGTAGTCATATACTTGAGCAGTAAAAGCTTATATTTATTTATAGTATAACTCTCTCATAAAGTAGACATATGAATAGTTATTAATTTAACTACAATTACTACTATAATTGAGAGCTCTATATGAAAGATATTGTCTATACTTAGATCTTTGTTGTTGTTGTTTGCACGTTTTTAATGGTATATGAACTTTGATCATGAACTCTAAAACTCTAGAATTAGAAATATAATATAAATATAAATTAGATATTCCATTTGATATTATATTATTTTTTGGTGAAGAAGTTTAAATACAACTAAGCCCCATTCCGATATAAAATATCAAAAACAAACATTAAAAACAGTGTCTAATAAGGAAAAATTACAAGTTAAATTGTTCGAACGACGCTGCAAGTACCTACTATTCGTCGCGTCGCTAGATGAAAAAAGCAATTACTTGCTATCATTCTAAACTTAGTTTCATATAAAATATTTCTTATGAAATTGGATTCTTTCAATAGATTAAAAATTGAAAAGATTATCTTGACTCAAATCTCCCTCCTTCAAGGCAAGCATATCTACATAATGCAGCCTTTGCCTGACGAAGTATATTAATTCTGACTTTCAAAGAAAGACGTTCAAATTAAAATCAATCTTTAGTCTTGCCTTGTCAGACTCTGTCGATGTCGATTGCGAAGTTTTGAATTTGAACACACCAGCAAAAACTGATAACTGTCTGAAAATGTAAAGATGTAGAATTGTTGTTACAACGGTGTTGCTACGAATTAAAATTTTTAATTTACAGGATAAGCTTTAGTCCCTGTAGCTTCGGGATTAAGAATAGAGCTACGGTATCCCCTGCCTGATCGTAAGAGGCGACTAAAAGGGGACTTCCGGGGTTGCGGACGGGGAGAGTCGGAGCTCGATCCGTCCAGCCAGCAGCCCCGGGAAGGACGGCGGTGTGTGCGTGTGGCCGCATGCTGCCGTAAACATCGGAAGGTGCAGGAGAGCACATCTAACCTCCGAAGATGGGCCCATTCTGGGCTCCGCGCGTGGAGAACACCGGTGCGTTCCTTAGGAGATCCCGGAGTCCTCCCCAAGCGCAGAGGCAGGCCACCGAGGGGGTTTTAGTGCGGTCAAATCCCACATAACCCGGTATCCTCTCCCTAGGTGCCGGGTACCTTTTGAAGGTTTCCACCCCGACACCAAAAAAAAAGGTTAAGACTGACCGCGATCCCCCAATGTGAGTTCGGATTTCATTTTAGCGTAAATTTGGTGTGTTGTTATGTTGTTTTGGTATGGTTGATATGTGATTATGACTGATATTTTATAATAGTCAACAGCTCTATTCTAGGCACCGAAAACCGAAGATACATATTTTTCAGCAAACCCTTTTCTGACCTTCTTATTTGTGAATACATTACTCTATAGTAAAATTATAGAGAATATAAAGCGATTCAGGATATAATACTTTTTATAATCCTACAAACTTTTACGTAATGATCGCTCAAAAATACACTATACTTTGGACGACAGCGCTTAGAGTAAGGCCCCAGATAAAATTACGGTTGCTCTACCTTGAAGGATATATTGATTGACGACCCGTATTGTTTCGTATGAGGCTGTGGTCACCACAGCGGTGTCCGTTCAAGGGGATACAGTTCTTGTGCGGGAGAGGGGATGCATGATTTTCCTGGTATGGGTAGTTGCGTGTCCGTAGCACCCAAGATATACCTGCCAAAATATAATTTATACCTTATAACTACTCTGATTTTCTGTGTAATGATGTAACCATTACACCATACAGGTCGTCGATCTGCTAGGAAAAAACTCCGGTAGTGCTAGCAGAAGTGAAAACTTGAACATTAACGTTGTGCATGTTAGGGAATAATTTCGCACAAATTGCTTTTAATATCAGTATTATTTTTCATCGAGTATTTTCAGTAGGTTTTCATTTAGTAATTTTATAAAGACCTCACTCATTTTCTTTCACTATTTCTTCGTCACTTTTTTCATAAATAGATGCACTTTGTTCAATGTCCATATTTTAAATAATTGATATATACAAATTTTACAAGTATAGACAGTCGAGCCGTCATCAGCTGTCACCCTGACGCGAGTTTAACATTTTTTACCCATCCCAAAAAAAGTGCACAACGCCGCTAAAAAAGTTTTCACTTCAAAAAATTAAAATTGGCAATTTTATTTTAATTTCTATGTTGCAAAGTTGGGTTCGAAGGCGACCGATTTACTATCATCAGTTTCACAGTAATTTCCAATAACATAAAGACTCCGACTTATACTTCAATTTCGTACGTGCGTCAATTTCGCAAACATTAGATCCAACGAAATCGGGAGTCTTTACGTAAGTAGGCAACATTTGTTTTCCATAGCAATGCCATGTCACGAATAATAAATGAATACCGAAGGGTGGATTACTCTGTTGTTGTTTAGGCGTTTCCCTAGTTTTATTTCGTAATGCGTACAGAGGTGCGCTATATGTATGCCTAATATAGCTCTATAGCTATAGGCGTATCTATATCATATTACTCCTATATACATTTTAATCGGTCACTAAACATGTGCTGTCACATTCAGAGTTAAATAATAATAAAGTAGTAATAACGTATTACAATCATAGCCCCACAGTAATGTGAATATACCCTGCGTCGTGGGTGCCATGGACACATACAAAGACAGAAATACAAACAACCAGACCGAGAACAAAATTCATCATTCAATTTCTGCTTCGACGGAAATCGAACCCGGGACCCTCTAAGCGGCAGTTCGGCATGGTAACTATTACGCCACACGGCTCATCAACGGTGTTCTCGAATTGTGTTAAAATGTTTCGTTTGTCCATAAGACGATAAGTATGCGATTCTCATTAGAACAAGTATCAATCAAATGTCAATCACACAGGTCTTAAAAACATTGATTTGTTATGTATTAATGTTTCTAATCATAAAGCGAACTATGACTTAAACGTTTTCGAGAAGTAATTTTTTAGTTGTTAAACCATTTTTTGCATATTTTTTTCATTGTACAACAAAACATACAACTGAATAAGATAACATTGTAACGTAACTATTAATGAAAACAGTAGTTGGCGTTTTTTTATTATTACATTACACATTAATTAGTTGTAAGTTTCCCAAGAAAATAAATAACTGCGTTCAGCTTAATTCGCCTAATCAATGCTTTGCCTTCGGTTGGAAACTTGTGTGTTACTTTGCCATTAGTAGAAACGTGGAAATTAACAAGGAGCCTCCGAGTCGCAACCTGCATGTGAATGTTGTGTTTACCGCATCCATTACTCGACTTACCGTGAATTATTTATCCTGAACCCTCATTGTCACGCATTACAATGAATCAGGATGTTTCTGATTACTCGTATTGGTAATGGATTTCCATGTATTAACCTTTTTTTTTTGAGGTAAGAGCTAAGATGTCGGTTACCATCAAAAGGTACGCGACACCTTAGGAGAGGATACCGGGTTATGTGGGATTTGACCGCACTAAAACCCCCTAGGTGGCCTGCCTCTACGATGTATTAACCTACCATTTGGTATTTCAATACACTAACAAAACAGGACTTAGATGCCTCGCGATTTTCAAGTTTTTTTTAACACGCTTGTATATATGTATGTATGTAACGGAATCTTTTAACTTTATTTTCACCTACTTCTAAGCGTCTTGTTGGAGCCGGTAAGCTCTGATGGGCAGGCGAATTGAAACGACTGTATATAAAATGGACTGTATAATATCAAATTCGCGAATTAACATTAGCGACTAAAGAAAAAATGACGCGTGCGGTGTCCTCGATAATAGAAGGCGAAGTGATGGGGCGGGCGGGCGCGAACGCCTCGCCCCGCGCGCCCCGCACGCCTCGACGGTGCCCCGCCGCTCCGCGCGCTTCCTCGCCGCCCGCGCGAGGTCAATGTTCCAACATCCTCCCCGGGTTGAAAGCTTCAACAAATTGGAAGAGGGCAGATGTTATTGAACGCCCGAGTTATAGTCCCCTTCGTAGTCTTCAGCTCAGCTACTCGCGTGGCTCCGTCGATGCCGGGGAAGACCTTGCTGACTCTTCCCAAGGGCCACAATAAGGGAGGCTGTCCCCTTTCCTTGATGAGCACGAGAGTCCCAATTGGAATATTGCCTGTGGAAGTAGTCCATTTTGTCTTTTGTTGCAACAAGGTAACATATTCAAGGTGGAAGCGCTGCCAAAAGTGCTGCTTAACACACTCTATTCGTTGATAGCGCTCCAGTTGTCCAATATTAATGTTAGGTACCTGTGGATGAGGAACAGACATTAGAGATCGTCCAATAAGAAAGTGAGCAGGAGTAAGAGCAGTTAAGTCGGATGGATCAGGAGAAAAAGGAGTAAGCGGACGAGAGTTTACAACTGCCTCTATTTGTGTTAGACAGGTGGATAATTCATCGTAAGTAAAATGTGTCATTTGAAGTAGCCTTTTTAAGTGGTGCTTAGTTGAGCGAACTGCAGCCTCAGCAATTCCATTAAAGTGGGGGGAATAAGGAGGTGTGAATACAAATTCAATGCCTTGCTGAGCAATATCGAAACAGATATTAGATTTGCGTACGAACTGTTGCAACTCATTACTAGTTCCGACGAAATTTGTACCGTTGTCGGATAAAATGCTCTGAGGTTTGCCACGTCGAGCCACGAAACGGTTTAAAGCAGCCATGAACCCCTCTTTAGTGAGATCCGAAACGAGCTCCAAGTGAACTGCCTTTACTGCAAGACAAACAAAAATGCAAATGTAAGATTTTATAAGCTTACAGCCTCTACCTTTGCGATCAGCTATCAATACTGGCCCGGCATAGTCGACACTGCAATTTAAAAAGGGAAACTCCAAGCTAGTCCTAGATTTCGGCAATTGGCCCATGATAGGTTGTACATTAGTGCATTTATATTTGAAACATTTTATACAATTTTTTACGATGCCCCTTGAAAGGTTCCTTCCGCCTAATGGCCAATACATTTGCCGAATGTTTGCTAAAAGCGACTGCGGTCCGGTATGTAATAAATCTATGTGAAATTTATGAAATATGATTTTAGTGACGTGATGTTTTCCACATAATAAAATAGGGTGCTTGACATTGTAGTCATAAACAGAATTGTCAAGCCTTCCGCCCACGCGAATGAGTCCCTCAGTGTCTATAAAGGGACTCAGAGATGCAAGCCTGTTCTTGCGAGTCAGTGTTTTGCCTGAATGCATTAAAGCATATTCCACTGGGAACATATCCATTTGAGCATGTTTAATTATGAAATTATGTGATTGTGTAAGTTCTTGACATGTAAGAGGTCCTTTCAGTTTATTAGTTCTATTTTTTAAATTATATACGAATCTTTGAATATATGCGACAACTGTTTGCAAACGCTTAAAATTAGAATATTTATGAATTAATAAATTAATAAATGATTGACTTTCTAATTGTAAAAAAGAATGAATATGTTTAGGATTATTAATTAGCATTTCAGATGATAATTCCGGAAGGTGTTTCTCATTTTCCTTAGGCATATTTGGCCACTTAGTTTCCTCTAATAACAAAAATTCAGGTCCTGACCACCATATGGAACAATTGCCAATAAGGTCAGCAGTCAGTCCACGAGAAACTATATCTGCAGGATTGTTTTTGGACGGCACGTACCTCCACGTATGCCTCGCAGTGTTTTCTTGTATTTCGCAGACTCGATTACGTACAAAGGGCCGCAGTGCATTCGGAGCCATAGCTAGCCAACATAATACAATTGTCGAGTCACACCAAAATACACACCTGCTAATAGGCAAGGTAATGGAGTTTAAAACCTTTGTACACAGTCTTGATCCTAGCAAGGCCCCACAAAGCTCGAGGCGAGGCATTGTTGTTGGCTTAATGGGAGCTACACGATTTTTTGACATTAAAAGTTGAATTTTAACGCTACCTTTACTGTTAATGGAACGTACATAAATACAAACACCGTAAGCTCGTTCAGAGGCGTCAGTAAAGATATGTAGTTCGTTTGTAACAAAATCATCATTTAAAACCCATCTACTAATTCGTAGTGTGTTAAGGCATGGAAGAGCATTAACAAAGGAATACCACAAATTTCTAACTTCTAACGATACTTCCTCGTCCCAGTCACACTTCGTCAACCACAAAGTCTGCATGATTATTTTAGCCTGTATTACACAAGGACCAACTAAGCCCAGTGGATCAAATATCTGACTGATGACGGATAATATGTGACGTTTTGTTACTTTATTGGTAGATTCAATTCCAATACAAAACGAAAGAGAGTCTGTGTCACATAACCAGTGTAGGCCTAAAGTTTTTGAAGGTACATTTTTATTTTCAGATAAATTTAAACTATTGGAACTTTCAGGCGTGCTAGACATTTCAGCTAAAATTTGAGAACTATTAGACTGCCACTTACGAAGATGAAAGTCAGCTGAAGCTAATACAGAGGTAACTTCCTTTCCAATCTTAATGACTTTCGAAATAGAATCACTGCCACTAAGAAAATCGTCCACGTAAAAATCGCGTTCTATAGCAGTTCTAACGTCTGCGTCTTTAGCAATTTTTGATAGGCTATTAAGACACCTAGTGGCTAAATAGGGAGCGGAAGCCATGCCGTATGTCACTGTATTTAGAGTGTATGTTTTCAGTGGCAAGTTCGGATTCGTCCTAAATAAAAAATTTTGTAAGCAACGCTGAGAAGTATCCACATCGATGGCTCGATACATTTTCTCAATATCGCCAGAAATTACGTATTTATGTTGCCTGAATCTAAGTAAAATAGAAAGAAGATCATCCTGAATAGTTGGCCCTACCATCTGAATATCATTCAACGATAAACCAGATGTAGTCTTTGCAGAAGCGTCAAAGACCACACGAAGTTTTGTCGTTGTACTGGACTCTCTTACAACTCCATGATGAGGTAAAAAATATTCAGTAGTGTCTGTATCATGTGCAGTAGTCTCAGTCATATGCCCTAACTGTTCATATTCTTGCATAAAATTAATGTAACGATCTTTGAAAACAGGGTCTCGCTGAAACCTACGTTCCAATGAGAGAAAACGACACCTAGCAGAGGCATAAGAAGAGCCTAAAAGTTTTGGGTCCATTTTTAAAGGAATCGTAACTATAAAACGCCCATTTTTGCCACGACTAGTATTATCACAAAAGCTTTCCTCGCAAGCTCGCTCTTCGCGTGTCATACAATGCCTTGTAGAAATAGAATCTAGCTCCCAAAATTTTGTTAAATTATTATTTAATTCATCAATAGACGCATTGCAAAAATGTGAGGTGGGTGAGATAGATGATTGGTTTGGTAGAGATATTGAGCCCGACACAATCCATCCAAACCTTGTCTCACATAGTTTGGGTTGATTTTTGCCCAACTTAATCGTGTTTGTGCCTAAAATGTTCCAAAAAACTTCTGCACCAACAAGAATGTCGATCACAGAAGGGATATTAAAGGATGGGTCAGCTAAACTAAGATTTTCCGGAATTTGTATTTGTCGTATATCGATTAAGTTGGTAGGTAATATCTTTGTTATTTCAGGCAATATGAAACAATCTATTGTAGTTTTATAAGAGCTACAACGAGATTCAATAATTAGATTACAAGACTGTGTACTGGTTGAAGACTGACAATTAATACCTGCCATCGAGGCGGTCACGTTCCGTCGAGGTAAGTTGAGCTTATTAGATAGCGACTGAGTTATGAAATTGGCCGTACTACCATTATCCAGCAGGACTCTGGCGTCGAACCTTTCTCCGTCGTGGCTCACCACTGTCACCAACGCTGTGGAAAGCAAAATATGCGAGGCAGTAGAATGTTGCATAGAAATTTCACTTGACAAAGCTACATTTTCTGATGTTGAAGTATCAGAAGCATCAGAAATGTTTATAGGTAAAGCACAATTGTTAGAGCTACTACTAGGCATTGGGTCTTGAAAAGAGTTAGGTTTCGATTTGTCTACATGTAAAAGCGTGTTATGTTTACTATTGCAGTATTTACAATGCGATAGCTTACATCCATCATTAAAATGTCCAGACCGCAAGCAGTTATAGCAAATTTTAAACTCTTTTACCTTTGCAATCCGTGTTTCAACGGGTAAACTACGGAAAGATTCGCAAGTGTGTAAATAGTGATTTTTTGAACATAGCAAACATTTAATTTTTTTATTTAAGTTCTGTTTACTTTTAGATTTTAATGAATGTAGGTTATCGCTATTTTTACTAGTAACTAGAAAACTACTTGCTTCTAATTCTACATCTGACAAATTATTAATCTTTTCTTTATGTTCTAAAGTTTCTAATAAATCAGCCTTAGTACTAAGAAAGCTAATAAACTGAGCTAAAGTTGGAGATTGAGACAGCGTACTACGATGTTCTTCCCAATTTCTACAAGTGGCAGGATCTAATTTATTGACCATCATATACACTATAAGAGTATCCCAATACTCTGTGGGTTCGTTCAGTGTCTTAAGAGCTCTAATGTTTTTGTTAATATCGTCGATCATACGACGCAAAGAATTGCAAGATTCATTGACAATATACTGAACATTGAACAAAGCCTGAACATGATTATTTATTAAAAGTCGACTATTGTTATACCGATCGCATAACAAGTTCCACGCCATTTGATAATTGTCACTTTTAAAATCTATATTTTTAATAATTTCCAATGCATTACCAGTGAGTGACGCACGTAGGTAGTGGAACTTGCTAATGTTATCAATCGTCGTACTACTGTGAATCATGGATAAAAAGGTATCTCTATACTCAAGCCAGCACTCATAACTACCATTGAAACGAGGCAAATCAATCTTAGGTAAGCGTATAAAATTTCGGAACGATTCACCTGCATTTTTGCCTGTCATGCTCTCAGCCGACTCAGCATCAACAGCCTTTGAGCCCACCAGGATACTGCGTGCCTGAGCAACCAGAGAATAGTATCGTTCCTCAAACTTGCTTCGCTCTTCGTAGGCTTCGTCTGGCACGTCCGACCCCACTTCAATTTCAGTCTGTAAATCATCAAATTCATCATATAAGCGATCAAATTTGCTTAATCGACATTCTAAGTCGATACGTTGCAGTTCTGAAATTGTTTCGGAGCTAGTGAGTATGCTAAGATAGTTACAAAAATTAGTTAGCTTTGCTTTCATAGCACTACGTTTTTTTATTAAGTTTTCTATATTAACCGTGGCCATTGTATGTAGAAGTGCAAAGATTTAAAAAATAAAATAGCTTATAATGACACAATGAAAGAGAACAAAGAATGTTGCACCTTTTGTAATTATGATTGACAGGTAATAAAGATGAGAAATGAATGCGCCTGACCTTGAGCTCGCTTCAAGACCGGCCGGCCACCTAGCAAGCGCGAGACGCAGCGCACAGCTGTTTAACGGTAGAAATTAGCGGGAAACAATAACTATTAAATTTTATGTGTAGCGAAATAGAAAAAATACGTGTAATTAAAATGTCTTACTCAAATAAGGCAGAGAAGAGGAAAATTGGAATATTGAAAAAGAGATGTGGTCAAGACCTTAAGAAGAGGATAAGAGAGGAATAAATTGGAACGAACTCACAAATACCAAATCCCATCCACAAGGCTACCAAATCTTGTTCGAAGCGGTGACGCGGACGCGGCGAAATTTTTGAATTTTCGTCGTAGATCCAACGTTGTTATCCACCAAGACTTCGACGATATTTTCCCTTTTCAATAGTTCTTCCTCCACAGTAGGCGACTTCACAACTTCAATCGTTAGGCGACGACACCAGCGATATTCAAATTGAACTAACGGCTTCTTGTGTAACGGCTTGTTCTGCGTTGTAAAATGGCTTGTTCTTCTCCTTTAAAGGACCATTTGTTGGAGCCGGTAAGCTCTGATGGGCAGGCGAATTGAAACGACTGTATATAAAATGGACTGTATAATATCAAATTCGCGAATTAACATTAGCGACTAAAGAAAAAATGACGCGTGCGGTGTCCTCGATAATAGAAGGCGAAGTGATGGGGCGGGCGGGCGCGAACGCCTCGCCCCGCGCGCCCCGCACGCCTCGACGGTGCCCCGCCGCTCCGCGCGCTTCCTCGCCGCCCGCGCGAGGTCAATGTTCCAACAGTCTGATTAACTTGAAAATTTGGACAACGGCCGATGACAATACAATAATATGAAAAAAAGAATCCAACAAAAATTAAAAATAAATAATATACCTAGTCTAAAAAATTAAAAACAAGCTTTTGGGAAAATACGCACTACGGGTGCTTTTTGAGATACTATTGACACCATGCACCCCACGCTTTTTTTTACAGTAGAATACATTTTCTTCTTATTTTTTAACACGCTTTTATCAGCTTGACATGTATGTATTTATTTATGTATGTATGTATGTAACGGAATCTTTTAACTTCATTTTCACTTACTTCTAGGAGTTTGATTAACTTGAAAATTTGCACAGGGGTCAAGGGCCGATGACAATACAATAATATGAAAAAAAATCCAACTAAAAATTAAAAATAAATAATAATAACATTATTACTTTTCAGTTCGTATTTTCATAAAAGCGTGTTGTTTAGTTTTTTTAAACTACATTATTTATTTATAACGAGAAATAAATAAGTCTTAAATGACATTATCATGCAATGGCCGTTATATAAAAAAAAAGCGAAAATAACAAGATTAATAAAACCTCTACATGTGACTGTGATCTACCACTTTAACGTATAGAGGTTTGCTAATTTCACAATTAAATGCTGTTAACCAAATATATTTTCCAGATATTTTTACTTTTGTATCCTCAGAACATTACAAACTTTTTAAATTTATATTTACTGATCTATACTATTTAAAATTGGACCTATTTACGCAAACCGGAACCAATCCACACTCATGCCGAAATTGAGTTAAGTACACAGAAAAGCTTAAAATTGCACCTTTTATCGACCTTGTAAAGATCAAAATGATTAACAATTTTGACAGAACAAAACATTTTCATGACATGTTTACGAATCCACAAAACATCAGTTGTCTAATATATTAAACAGCTTTTTCTCAAAACTATCATCATCATCATCATGTGTGGGTTGGTTCCGGTTTGCATAAATAGGTCCAATTATAAAGCTGAAAACTTTGTTTGAATGCACCAATCTAAAGAAATACTCTTTTAAAAATTCTTCTTGCGTTAGATAGTCCATTTATCAAGAAAGGTTAGGTTTGGTTTTATAACATCACGTTACGACTAATTAGAACGGATTAATATTTATCTCTGATTTACTAGTCATTATCTACGTGGATGTCGCGGGCACTACTTAGTTCAAATCTACTCGCACATAGTAATTAACAATTTTGCCTTATTTATCTAAAACAACTTAGTCTTGAGAAGCGCGCATGGCCCGGCGGTTAGCGTAGAACGCAAATGATCTATGCAACTAGGCCAAACGGTCGCCGTCGGGTGTGTGATGGGTGACCGTTAGTATCAAAAAATTTCATGCACGTTTCCGTGCTTCGGAGGGCACGTTAAGCCGTCGGTCCTGGTTGTTATCGATAGATAACAGAAGTTAAACCTTGTCGGAGGCCTTATGGGCGTTTTGAAAATATCCGACAGCGGGTTGATCATTAACCCGCATCTCCATCAACCCGCATTGGAGCAGCGTGATGGAGTAAGCTCCAGGCCTCCCCAACGATGGGGAGAGACCAGTCAACCAGTGGGACGCAAAAAGGGTTGCAGCCAACCAGCCAATTTAGTCTTAATCTTGGTTCTAATGTATAAATGAGAATATTAATTCCCGAATATTAATTCCAGCAGCATCCCAACTTTTATCGATAAATTTATATAGCGTAGTTGTGATCGGCTAACGAGTTTCAAAAGTTTTTATCGACAGGGGGCATGGGTCGACGATTTACGTGGATGCTATCATGGCAACAATTAAATTACAGGAGTCGTTACACGGAGGGGAGTTACGGCACTAAAGCTAATTAGTTAGCTCCGAACAGAACGATAATTTAGATTGCAGCGTAAGTTGTTTTTGTATCAACGAGACGATGCCGACGCATAAGAAAATTATAATAGCCCGGGCCACGAGAAGCTGGAAATTAATAATTACGAGTACTTACGTGATAGACCCATGGGTAGTTACATTTTCACTGCAAAAGTACTTACTGTACTACAACCTTAGTGAAGTTGCAAAGTTTTTGTCGTTTTTACGATTCCGTGCCCAAAGGGATCCTATTACTAAGCCTCCTCTGTTCGTCCATCTCCGTCTGTCAGTCATCAGGCTGTATCTCATGAACCGTGATGATTACACATTAGAAATTTTCATAGATGATGTTCTTTTGCCGCTATAACAACGCATACTAAAAAAAGAATAAAATAAATATTTTCCCTTAAATATTTATTTTACTATATTATTTTATGAGCAGCGATGGCCGAGTGGTAAAAGCTGCGGTCTTCTACGCGACCGGGTTCCGGTTCCGGGTTCCGGGTACCGGGTTCAAATCCTCGGCGCGCACCTCTGACAAAGAAATTTGTAATGTGCACATTTATCGCTGCTCCACGGTGATGGAAAATATCGTGATATTTAATCGATTACGATGTTCTCCATCGCCGTGCATGCCTGAGAGAAATTCATAATTTCTCGAAAGCATGACGTCCACTAATCCGTACTTGGCCAGCGTGGTGGACTATGGCCTAAATTCCTCTCACTTGTGAGAAGGAGACCTGTGCCCAGCAGTGGGACATAAAAAATGGTTGAAATTTTTTTTTATTGTGAGCCCCTGAAAATGTTTCCACCTTGTCCTGGCACATACTATAGTTATGATTAATACTTATTATAACATTTTAAGTACGAGAATGAATAAGATTTTCCAACCGGCGAGGTGCAGTTTTAACAGGCCTCAATTCGTGTTCCCTAAATTCTTTACGTTTTAATTTGATCTGAGTCCATGGCTGAGCCCTGTCGTGTCGTGCGTCATGAAATGCCCTTACGATGTTGCGACAGATAATGAAAAGTTTCGCCGGGACTGTTTATCGAGAGTTCGCTCGTCCGCTTGGATATTTGTTTTAAGGGGGTTATTAATATTTTGAACTAGGTAGTTGTTAAAGTGGTTTATTAACATTTCGGTTTCGCTTACGAAATACGTAGTTTTAGATTAGGTTGCCGGTTATAGGTTTGTAACTTTCTTAATATAATTTAAATTTGTTTTAAATGGGTATTAAGGTTTTCTAATTAAGGAAATTAAAAATTGGCGTTACGTTTCCCACAAGGTAATTTATAAATATTGTTTTATATCAGATACCTGCCTCTGAAAGTCACGTCGAAATATTCAGCCGTTTTAGTGATTATCCGGAACAAACAGACAGAAAGGCAGACAACGTAACGTATATAAATACGTTACATAAATTTATATGCATGTAGTAAAGAGCGGTTATTTTAATATAACAACAGACACTCCAATTTTATTTATTCGTGTGTATAGATTTTCACACAGGGGTGTAAAAGGCGGGTAAGATGTATGCATAAGAATAAGAAGAAAGCCTGCTGTGAAAGTGCTCATTACATGCTTATGAAATGCACTTTACATGTTAATAAAGCAGTTTTCATAGTTTTATATACTTTCAGTGTATACAAGTACGATAAAATAAGCTTTCTAAAGTTATACAAGCTATTGAAGCGTGTATGGCCCGGCGGCTAGCATAGATCAGGCGATCTACGCAGGGTGTCGGGTGGGAGATGAGTGACCGCTAGTAGAAAAAAAAATCATACGCGTTTCCGTGCTTCGGAGGGCACGTTAAGACGTCGGTCCCGGTTCTCACTGATAGATAATGGTCATTAAACCTGGTCAAAGGCCTTTTGGGCGGGTTGAAAACATCCAAAAGTGGGTCGGCCAATTACCTGCATTTTTTTATACTTATACTTTTATATATTATATTAAGCAATAACATGTCACTCTATTATTATGAAAATGTTGTACGTACCAAAATTGGCATGTATATCTGATAATATGCTTCCAATGTATTTAGTGTTCTTTTAATGTTTTGTATACAATGCTGTTGGTACGTCTAAAATAAATAAATAAATCCTTCAGCGCCTACATTCTAAAAAACTAGATTCAAAATATTATGCTTAGAGCTTTGGCTGCAACCCTTTGTGCATTCCACTGCTGGGCACGGGTCTCTCCCCATTATTGGGGAGGCCTGGAGCTTACTCCACCACGCTGCTCCAGTGCGGGTTGGTGGAAATGCGGGTTAGTGGCCAACCCGCTGTCGGATGTTTTCATACCGCCCATAAGGCCTCCGACAAGATTTAACGACTGTTGTCTAATGACAATAACAACCGGGAACGACGGCTAACATGCCCTCCGAAGCACGGAAACGCGCATGACAATTTTTGCCACTAGCTGTCACCCATCTTACACCCAACCGCGCCCGTTTGGCTTAATCGCATAGATCGCTTGCGTTCTATGCTAACCGCCGGGCCATGCGCGTGTTAAATACAATGTAAACTAGAGTGGGTGTACTGACTGTTAGCTAATGACCTACCAAATATAATGTATTGAATTTCAACTATTGTATAAATTATTACTGAAATATTAATTGTCAATGTAATTGTAAGATAATTCAGAACTAATGTCCTAAAATGTAGCTAATAAGAAATGGAAAGGTAAAATAAAAGGGTCACATGATGTTTTAAACTCATTTATTTGTATTTTAATGATTTTAGTTGTTTTAATGATTACCTAATGATCGTTTGCTCTGCGAGGCGTAATAACTTAACTTGTAAAGTATAAAGTAATACCTACGTTTTAAAATATATGACCCATCAATATCAGCATAATATTCTAACCACACAATAGTACAATAATAAGTTATACTTAGTACAAATAATAAGGATATGATCGTACCTTAATTATCAACGGCTTTCCTTCTCAGATTAACTACACTTAATTCACATTCTAGGTTCTTTCCTTAGTAGTTTCGTCTCAGACTAACAGAGTAACACTTCAATTACAAATCTTTCTTGAATCTTCCCAGAGGAATGAGAGTGAGACAGGCTCCTACCGCCTTTTTATATCCTATCCTCAGGCAAAGACAATGAGACAAGTGACAATGTACCGACATTTTGAAATAATCATGTAAGATAATATGAATTATAAGAAACATAAAATATAATCTAAACTAGCTTAACGCTTGCTGAAATCATGTGCATATTAATTTGTCCATTGACTACACTATTTTATCTGTATTTTGTTATCTGTGTTTACTCTGTATATTTCATCTGTTAATATTGGTTTTGAAAACTTATTTAATATAAACTGATATTTACAAGTTTTATTACATGTACCTAGAAGACAAATAAAATATCAATATGATATTTTATTTATCTATCACGCGTTTATCTTAAACACGTAAAATAAAACACTTTTTGTGTAACATTTACATTTATCATCACAGCCTTAAAACCAATAATATTTTTTACCATTCCTTTCCTTTTGATTGAAGTATTCATGATTGTAGAGTGTCGAAACCACCCTGCTTTGTTATTGATGACTCTCTGACGTTCCTTTTAAAGGTCGCCTTTCATTCGAACGTAATTAAAAAAGGCAATGGTATTGGAGAAGCTTTATTGATCTATTATTATTCATTGTATTTAAGTATTTTGGAGCTTTGGAGTGATGGCCGATTGGTAAAAGACCGCTGCCTCAAACGCGACCTATACCGGGTTCCAATCCTCGGCGCGCACCTCTGACAAAGAAATTTGTAATGTGCGCATTTAAATAAGCATATTATAAATTTCTTAGTCAGGGGTTGACGCCTAGATTCAAGTCAGTGTATCAACCACTAGTACATTAATATCACAAATAAAATTAAAGCTTACATAGCAATTTATACTTTTCGTAGAAAATTTTAAACCAATTTAGTTAGGTTACAGACTACTATTTTAAATTGTTATTTACTCTGTACTCACTACAAGTTCGAAATGACTATTGTGGATAAAACAAATGAAACGCGATAAATTGCAGCGACCGCCATCAGTCCCTGAAGATGTCATAACTTTATCGTGTTTGCATTATTTTACAGTCCGCTGATCGCCCGAATTTGCGTGCAAATGTGACATGAATATTTCATCGACGCGAACTTCACTGACAGAATGCCATAGTATTCAAATAAATGGTGAAATATTTGGTGATTTTTGCAATATTTATTTATCATGTATCTTTATTGGCTATAAATAAAAATATCCATCGCGGATGATAAATAAATTTGAGGTTATATTATTTGCGTCATTTTTATAGGCGTGTATTACCTCTAGGTGGTAGAACTATTATGGTTCGCCCGGGTAAGTACCACCGCTGCACCCACTTCTGCCGTGAACTAATTCTATTGTGTTTCGGTGGAAAGGTGCAGTTGCTGGCCACACTTACATGAGGCGACCACCAGTCTTCGGATTAGCAGCGCAACTGTATACGACCTAAAACAAGACTTACCTATGCTTGCTTGAGGTTGTATGTAGATGTCGTTGGGCTGCAGCGACCACTTATTACCACGTGGCCTGCATGCTCGTTTGCTAATCCATTGAAATAAAAAAACTGCAAATAAAATTCAACAAAATATTCTTCAAGTTCCTAGCCTGATAGGAACATAAACTTTTTCTTTTGCTCCATTTCTAGGTCAGATCTCAAAAAGTTAATTATTCTGTTCAGCGGGCAAGTTGCTTAGAAATGTTTCTTGACTGATGAAAAACGTTAAAGTCTGTGATGAGTTCCGCTAAGTTCCGTCTTCCTAGATCGCTCTAAAGCTGCGGTAAAAGAGGGCGATGACCCTAGACTGGAGAAGTACCGTCAGATTAGGTGTGCTAATCCTAATTTTCTTGTATAAAGGAAAAATGGTTTCAAATAAGATATTTTGACTGGTTTGGCACAAAAAGTCAAGGTTGTGGGTAGGTGTCCATGGGCTGCAGCATTGATCATTTATTACCACACTAGAGGGGACCTATTTATTATTATTCACCCGCGTTAGAAATGGTCAGTAAATTATCAATTTTTATTTTAGTTATAGTTATATCAGCCTCCGTGGTGCAGTGGGTGATGAGCCGACTGCGAAGCGTGAGGTCGTGGGTTCGATCCCCACCGAGGACAAATATTTGTGTGATGAACATGACTATTTGTTCTGTGTCTGGTTGTTAAAATATCTATTTAGAATTATATATGTATGTTTATCAGCTTTCTGATTACCATAGTACAAGCACTGCTTAGTTTGGAATCAGATGGCGTTGTGTGAATTGTCCAAAGATATTTTTTTATTGTAGCAAGATTTTTTGTAATACTATTTAAGATAAATATTTCCATCGTACATTACATAATGTGTACTCGTAACTCTAGCAGATGGTAAATTTTTTCCTACTTACTTGATACTTATCGTAATATTTTGGTCAATTCACGTATATGTGTTATTCTGATGTATAAGCTATATTATTTTAAAGTTCCATTAAAATCCATTCAGCAGTTTTTACGTGAAAGAGTAACAAACATCCATACTTACAAACTTTCGAATTTATAATATTATATATGAATATATGATATGATATGATATGATATGATATAATATGATATGATATGATATGATATGATATGATATGATATGATATGATATGATATGATATGATATGATATGATTGCAAGCTCCTACTCCATTTAAATCTAGACACGCGGCATCGTTTCAAGCCAAGTTCAAGCAAAAGAACTGGCGAATCAGTGCCGTGTTTGATAACACGTTAGTTGCTTATTAATGACAAATAATTTTATAATAATAATTAAATAATAACGATTTCAATTGAAAGGCGGATATTATACATGTTATCTTTCTACTTTGCGTCTACGACGATGAAATACTCCGGCGGGAAAACACAAATGTGCACCACTTTCCAGAATTGTAGCTCGATGACAAACGGAAATATTAAAGGCGAGGAAAGTGGTGAGAATAGTTCTGCTTGAAACTTTGATATGTAAAGCTTTAAGCTGAGTACATGCCAAGCTGTTGTTATTTAGTTCATGGTTTAAGCTGAGAAAGCTCTGGAAAATAGAAAATAAATGGTATTATACGTGTTTATAAGAGGTCAATTATTTTAAAAATATGTAAGAGATTTAGAAAACTAGAATACTCATTAAAACTGTGACCGTCTTCTGCTTGTTAATGATTTGATTAATATCTCTTAGAAATACTAAATAAATAAATATAGAAAACTTAAGTATAGGATAATGAAAAGAATCTAAGAAGATTAACGTAAAGACATTGAGGACAGCTATCTGGATAGAGTAGAAAAAATGGGTCAAGCGGTACAATAGTCTTCATAATTGTTTCTATTATTCCATAGAATCATAAGACAATGTACAAAACTTAACCGAGATATGAGTATATACATGGTTAAATGATAGAATCTGTAAGCTTTTTGGGAATAACAGATTACTTTTTATATATCCTTGGTTTTGATGCAGTACCAAATGATGTGGCATGACAATATGTTGGTATGTTTCACAGTGGATAAATGAATACTGATGCAAGAAAAGATGGATACGATGGACTTTATTTAAAAAAAACCTGGCTACTTAGTACCGAAAATAGAGCTACGGTATCCCCTTTCTGATCGTAAGAGGCGACTAAAAGGGGGCTTCCAGGGTTGTGGACGTTGAGAGTGGGAGCTCGACCCGTCCAGCCTTTATCCCCGGGGAAGGATGGCGGTGGGTACGTAGCCGCATGCCGTCGTGAGGACGTGCAGGAGAGCGTATCTGCTCTCCCGAAGATTGGCCCATGCTGGGCGCCGCGCGCGGTGGACATCGGTGCGTTCCACTGGAGATCCCGGGGTCCTCCCAAAGCGCAGAGGAAGACCACCGAGGGGGTTTTAGTTTAGTGCGCTACAAATCCCACATAACCAGGTATATTCTGCCAAGGTGCCGGGTACCTTTTGAAGGTTCCCCCAAGATAATAAAACAAAAATGCTAATAATAAGGTTTCTGCATCAAAATCATAGCATTCAATCGGAATTACAAGCATTCAATCGAAATTAGTATTTCGATGTGCTATGAGTTTGATGCAGAAACCTTACTCATACAGGATGAAAAAATTGAACAGCAATATTGCATATATTTATAAAATCCGTTATACCAAAATCTTAATAAATAAAATAAAAATAATAAAGAGAGAAAAGATACAACTATCCTAATATTGTGAAAAAGTGCATCTAAAATTTTTAACGGGGCTTGCACGCCTCAATAAATCCTGTATTGTTCAGTGAAGCGTTTAGATCATAGGTTCTCAAAGTTATCGGCTTACTATACAATCTAATAAATCTAGTTGGTTTATTAAAATTAATCTTGTCTTCTCTCCGGATGTTCTAAATTATTAAATAAAATATTATTAAGAATTTTGTATATTTATTTATTCTAACATTCACACAAATTTTTTTGATATTTCAAAGTGAAAAATCTCGTATTCGATGTGAATGTTCTAATGGTTAACAGTATAATTTTTTTGATTTTTTTTAAGTTTATCATTCATTCTCTGTATTCACGTACAATGGGTATGCTGTGGGTTAATACATCGGTCATCAACGTTAGCCTCATATGATGGTGCACACCCGTAGCAATAAAAATTAGTATGAGTTTATGTGTGCGTTTTGGAACTAAATGAGCAATCTCGATATTGCCATTTTCATTGATGTATCTTACCCTAGAATTGTACAAAAATGTTTACCAGTGTGTATGTCTTCAGCTCTTGCCTACATCCTTCTAAATTATTTAGTCCAAGTGGTGGAACATAAAAAAGGCGATGACAGTAACTTGATAAAAAAAAGATTTTGACTATCAATATGATTTTGACTATCAATATCCATTTCCACGGCCTGCGTGGCGCTATGTTTACCACGCCGGATTGCCAATCGAGGGGTCCCGGGTTTGATTTCCAGCGAAACAGAAATTTGATTGATTTGTTTAAATTTCCATGGTTCCCACGATTCAGAGTATTAATTACCTTACTGTGGGGCTATGAGTGTGTAACGTTTATTTATATTTATTTAGGTATATTACCATTGGATTCTATATCACCACTATTAGAATTTTCAACGCCCACAAGAGGCATTGTCGCCCACTTTGAGAACCGCTGCTTTATATAAGCTTAGCAAGGCAAGCTGCTTTAATTGCTGCTCTCATAACATTTTTATATCCCAACCATGCGAAACGTGCACTTTACAACTTAAAAGTTTAAATCTGCATCGCCGTACTCCGACCCGTGTTGCTTTCAAAGTTCCTTATCAATTTAATTAATGGACGAAATTTCCTCATGAATCTACCCCGGATTGCGGATACACGAAGATTCTATCTCAGTACTAGCTATTCCCTCGACGTCATCCATGTGGATAGAGACTTGTAAATCAGAGATATAGTTTAGTAAATCATTTGAATACCTCACAAAGTCCCGCTTTGCTGCCTCGCTAATCATACTAATATTATAACTGTTGCCGCGACGTCCTTCGTGTGGATAGAGACTTGCAAATCAGAGATATAGTTTAATCATTTGAATACCTCACAAAGTCCAGCTTTGCTGCCTCGATAGTCATACTAATATTATAAACGCGAAAGTTTGTAAGTATGGATGTTTGTTACTCTTTCACGTAAAAACTACTGAATGTATTTTAATGATGTATAAAGATATTGAAGCCATTATAGCCAAAATGTGTAAGCCATTATAAACAAAATAGTGAACAACAACTAAAATAAAAATTGATAATTTACTGACGCTTTCTACCGCGAGTGAACCTCTAGTATTATATTATTGCAGCGTAATTTTAAATCATTGATAACTCGCGCGGTATTTATTGAAATTAAATAATGTAAAGGGCAATTTTATACACAGTAAAACTTGTGATGAATGACGTATTTGGTTTAATAAAGATTAATAATATGTTATAACTTTCCACATTTTTGCAACAATTTTTAATGTTCAAATGCTTCGTTCCTGTCCTAACGTGATGTTTTATAGCCTATGGATAACCTTTATCCATTTAATTAAACTGAACTTTTCATATCGAACCAGTGACTCCTGAGATAAGCGCTTTCAAACAAACTAACAAACAAGCTCTTCAGCTCAATAATAGAGATGAACGTATACGGACTCTACTAACGTACTGACTAGTCCCAAGGTTACAGATCCGGTAACTTTGCGAGTTATACTTAACAAGATTTACCTTTCGCTCGTATGTTATAATTTATATAGCCATCTGTTATAACTTAGTTAAACTGGCCTCTACGCTTAATCCCTCAGCTCAGTTTTTTTTTCATACATCACATTGAATTATGATTTGAGGTTCCCACAGCTACATTATGATTTGTTTTTCCTTCAGCTAACAGTTACGTCGTATAAATGATGTAAATAAGTTAGTTTTAATAAAAAAGTAAGTAAATAGCGAAACGAGCAGCGATGACCGTGCGGTAAAGACCGCGGTCTCCGGTACGGAGATACCGGGTTCAAATCCTCGTCGCTGACAAAAAATTGTAAAGTGCCAAGCAACCGCTACTCTACGGCGATGGAAAATATTGTAATATATAATTAATAACGATGGTTTCCACCACGGCATACACCCTGAGAGGAACTCATAATTTCTTGAACGTGGACATCATATCTAAAAATCCTGCAGGTGGTCGATGTCCTAAATTCATCTCACTTGTGTGAGGAGTCATGGAGGAGAAGGCTGTGGGAGACCAGCGTTGGAACATAAAAAAGTTGAAAAAAAACTACGTTTCTTACACACGGGATCGACAATGAAATATTTCGTTACAAATAATCTTAGGCGTCTTAGTTCGTATTAATTTATTGTCAAAACAGCAAGCTTAATTATAAATTGTATACAATGTTAGCCATTTGGGTCGAAAATACATCTCCATAATTTAAAAGTTATCATGGAGGAGCTTATAAAATCGATATCTGGCATTCATAGTAGCAGACGGAAAACTTGGGAACTTCGCTAAAATATGACAAAAGTTTCCTGCTGTGTCCCAAAGATAAACAAAATACGTCGAAAATATTTAGTGAAGTCTTAATAGTAGAAGAGCTCGTGATGTATAATGTGGATTTACTCGAGCGTCATGAACACCTAGTACATTATACAGATTGTTAAAAATTAAAAAGGGTAAGTGTAAAAATATCGCACTTCGCAATTTAAGGTCGAATAGATTAAATGCACGGTAACAAATATTTCAGTAATTTGACGATTTCAGTGTGAATAAGAGGGTGAGTTGAACACAAACTAGCAAAATAAAAAAAATAAAAGCTGGTAATTATTTAATTACGAGCTTTTATTTTTTTATTTTAATGTATTTACATGTCGACATACTCAGGTGAGGTTAAATGTTAATTATTTTTAATATCAAAGTAAATCGCCAGTAATCTTTTAATCTGACAATTTTGACCACTGGAAGTGAGAAAAATTATGCAAATTATTTAGGTTTAGAGGTTTTTTTTACTGTGATAAAGTGCAAAGAATACCACTATATTTTCCTAACGCGCTCGAGAAAAACCATAAATCCCTTCTTTGGCTCCCCTAATATAGGGCGATTTGCACACGGAGCAACTGACAACTGGCAAATAGCTGTTTACATATTACACATATTATTATATCTTAATGGTGCTGTACACACGTAACAAGTCGAGCTGCTTACCGCTTACCATATAGTTGAGATAACCGTGAACCGGGTATTTTTTTAGAAAGAAAAAATATTTTGCTTCATATTAGGAATACAAAATATTCGCTCCCTGAATGTCATTTTTTCCCAGTCTTCGCCTTTAGGTGCCCGTTTGGGCTAAATGTTGAGCTGAGAGAAAAAAGGCGGCGGAAAGAAACTCCCAGCAGCACTCTTTTAAAAAAAGGTACATTTATATATTTGAGATAACAGAATAGCTATGGGTCGATAATGGGCACACGTGACAGCTGATCGTGTGAGACACTATTTGTTTGAACTGGCAACTTTTATAGGAACCTATATAGAAGTTTACATTTGTCGCAACTGAGGTTGCTTCGCGTGTAAAGCGCCTAAGGATCTCGCATTGCCGTGTTCGACCTGACGAATAAATTGTTAGACAATGCACGCTAATGAATAAAGTTAGGTTGTTAACGGAGCTCACTTTGGAGTTTCTGTTGGAAGTGTTCATGTTTTATCCGAAGAACACCGCATGTTTGGGTTTCATCATGGAATGGGAGTTTGATATTGGATCACAATGTAAGTACTTACAACTTATGATTATATGCTAAATGTGTCCAGTATGAAAAAATATTATACAAATGTGTTATAAGGATCAATTAACTCTTGCTGACTACAAATGCTAATTAAGATAGTAAATATTGTATGAAGTGTTAAACTTGGTACTTTACCTGAGAATTAGTGCTATTTTTGCTCTTCAAATATCTATTGTATGTTTGTGTTGATATTTACAAATCGTTAGTCTGAATAAATATAAAACACTAGTGTGTTCAAACGACCTACGTAACTACCTGGTCGTAAGATGTAGGATTAAATTGGACTCTTAGGATTATGGAGGGCTAAGTTGAAGACTTGAGGGCTAAGTTGAGACTTGGAGTATGAAGCGCGCATGGCACGGCGATTAGCCTAGAACGCAAGCGATCTATGCAACTAAGCCAAACGGGCGCGGTCGGGTGTGAGATGGGTGACCGCTAGTGGCAAAAAAAAATCATGCGCGTTTTCGTGCTTCGGAGGGCCACTAACCTACATCTCCACCAACACGCATTGGAGCAGTATGGTGGAGTAAGCTCCAGGCCTCCCTAATAATTGGGAGAGACCCGTGCCCAGCAGTGGGATGCAAAAAGGGTGCAGCCAAGTTGGAGACTTAAACTGTTCAGCTAGCACATCTGAGTTTCATGGTACACATGACCACACGCTGTCGTAAGCACCGGAAAATACAGAAGAGTTTTGTTCTAAAATGGACCCGTTTATGGTGCCACGCATACCAGAGGAAACTAGTCCTTTTAAAATATTTTCCACCTGAAACCAAAAAATAAGATTAGAAAATAGAACTCATAATAAGCCTTTTAAGGTGGTAGAACCATTATGGTTCGCCCGGGGAATTACCACCGCTGCACCCACTTCTGCCGTGAACCAATTCTGTTGTGTTTCGGTAGAAAGGTGCAGTTGCTGGCCACGCTTACATGAGGCGACCACCAGCCTCCGGAGTAGCAGCGCAACTGCATACAACCTCAGACAAGACTTACCTATGATTGCTTGAGGTTGTATGTAGATATCCATGGGCTGCCGCGACCACTTAACACCACGTGGCCTGCATGCTCGTCTGCTACTCCATTCAAATAAAAAAAATACATGAAATTTTTTTGGTTGGACTTCGTTTTCTCCTAAAATCTGAAAGGATTTTAGCTTAGATATTTAAGGTATGAAGCTGCAGCTGAAATACATAGTTTAAATGCGTTTATATTATACTACTCCATTTCGTCTGCTACTCTATTCAAATAAAAAAAAAACATGTAAATCATAGATACAGGTTCGATTGACTAAATATAAACTTGTACTACTAGTCTTTAACTGTAAGTTACTTACTTGTATACAAATTAGTACACATATTATGCATCCATACATCAGATTTTAAAAGGCCATTTCTGGATATGGCAATGTCCTTATAGATTTCCTTAATATTGGCCACTCCGACTGGTTTTGCGCCCTATGAATCCAGCAGCTTCCCATTGTCTTCTTCAGGTCGTCAGTTCACCTGGTTGGAGGGCGTTCTTGTTCCTTTTGCTGAGACGAAGTCGCCCTTTGAGGACCTATCTTTCCCATTGGTTGTCGGTACTCATAACTACATGGCCTGCCCATTGCGACTTTAGCTTATTTTGAGAGCCTTGTCACACATAATATTCATGTAGGTACTAAATTTGGGATAAGTTGTTAAAGTTATACTGGCAATCTCTTTTATTTCTCAGCTTCTTATCGTATACAATCGAGGTCTTTATAGGCTCAAGCACGATAACGACTCGCTGTGATCAATTGAGTGGACCCTACTAGCTGGTACTTACTATCACATAATAAAGATTACACGATTTGTACTGATTGTATCTGATTCAATCCAATTTCTTTTCAAGGTTATCTGAGGAAAAAATAGTAGGTATCCATTTCCGTCACTTATGGTCGAATTTTTACGGGTGTAAATGTTATAATTGAGTAATTATTATGATATTTTAGCACAAGAAGTATTGGAACAATAAAGTTTTATAATCAATAGTAAAGCACGTTCCTTTCCAACAGATTAAATATTATTCTAGTCTTATTGCTGTCGGCAGTTTTATTTAAAAAAAGTAAAAATACTATTAGAGTTAAAGTAGAAAACATCAGAGTCAATGATAATTGCGCTTATAAATGGAACAACAAACATGGAAGGTTTATCATACTTCAAATGGACAAATAAAATGACTGAAATATAATAAATAAAACTCGGGTTAGGTTATTCAAAGGTGATTTGTTGGTTGAAATAGATAGTAGCCAAGCATATAGTAAAGATAAATATTTCGGCGAAGCCGCCTTGGCAATCAGTGTTACTTGTAGCGCCTGATCCCAATCCTCAATCGAGGTCTTTATGGGCTCAAGCAGGAAAGCCTTTCGACCGCGATCAATTGAGTGAACCCTTACTTACTACCAGATCGTAAAGATTATACGATTTGATACACGGACATAGAGTAAGTTTGAGTGATGGAAGGAACGAGGTTATCAATGAAAAAGGTTTTCAAACCTTGTTTTCTTAACTTAAATAACACTGCCACCATTTCTGTCGAAAATAAAAAAATTATAGAAGAGCCAGACACATTTAGTGGAGACCTATAACTCAGACAAGATTCGATCTTATTCGAAGTCTTATGTAGAAGTAGCTCGCATTCTTGATTGCTTCTACGTCAGAAAAAATCAGCACGTTCGGAAAATCAGGTAGTGTTTTAGAAAACCAAAATGAATCCTAGTGTTACATAAACACTTCAAATCTAAAAAGTAAGTAAGAAAGTAAGTTTAATCGGCTTTTTGTACATAATCTGGAGGTACGGTAGTACCAAGACGAGCCAAACGAAGCACAGGGGCATTATCCTACCTTTACTCGAAGTGCTTTGTCGTTTTTTGAATCCATATATTATCTTGGGTTTTGATTATACCAGATTAACAATATTCTCGGGATATGTTACCAATAGAAGACTTATTAAACATATAAAGTGTTATTATATATAGAATTAACATATAAAGTATCTTATAATAATATAGATTTAGAATTTCAGAACTCCTGTAATTTTCATATTATTTATATGTAAAAAAACCTAATTTCGTCACTGACTCCCAAATGGCCAAACTACATACTTTGTCTGAGCTGTAGAGTTTGTGAAGTTAGGCCTTGTAGAGTTAGAAGCTTGGCTCTAAATGAGGTCTGAAAACTTTTTGACAGTGCGAGTCATATGGTCTTATCTTGGCGATATTTGGTTATTATGGTTCGCCCGGGGAAGTACCACCGCTGCACCCACTTCTGCCGTGAACCAACTCTATTGTGTTTCGGTGGAAAGGTGCAGTTGCCGGCCACACTTACATGAGGCGACCAACTGCATACAACCTCAGACAAGACTTACCTATGCTTGCTTGAGGTTGTATATAGATGTCCATGGGCTGCAGCGACTACTTTACACCACGTGATCTGCTACTCCATTCAAATAAAAAAATACATGAAATTTTTTGGTGGGACTTAGTTTTCTCCTAAAATCTCAAAGGATTTTAGCTTAGATATTTGAGGTATAAAGCTGCAGCTGAAATACATAGTTTAAATGCGTTTATATTATACTATAAAGATACTTTCACATAGTTAGAAATTTTCTTTTCTACATGAAAACACTGTTTGTTGCAGGTATAATTATATTAAATTGAAATTAAGGTCAGTCGTATCAAAAAGACAATAAAATATGTCACTTTTATTTTCCATTAAAATTGACGAAAGAGGATGAAGCAGCATTTAAAATGTCCTCCAATTAAAATATGAGTAGACTTCTGTTTGAGACTTGTTCGGCATAATGAAACATTTCGATTTAAAAACTTACTACTAGTCAGTGCAAATTTTCATCTTCAAATTAATT
The DNA here is from genome assembly GCA_911387765.1 of Pyrgus malvae. NCBI lineage: Eukaryota > Metazoa > Arthropoda > Insecta > Lepidoptera > Hesperiidae > Pyrgus > Pyrgus malvae. The sequence goes on along the minus strand of OU426950.1, from coordinate 24,336,808 downwards.
CCCTCATTCCTTCTAGCTGAGTTCCCTATAAATTCATTCCGGTTCCCATTAAGGTAACTGTTCAAACATTATGTAGGTCATTTACATAATAAGCAATAGATGTTTGTATTCACGTCTCTAGGCTTCGTTGAAATTTTCGTTTTTCATCTTGAGTACTCACTTAGCGCTCACGTATACGTGCAATGGTCCATTTAAAATTCCAAATGTTGCGGGAACGGCGCCTGTTACGTAAAGCGGCCATGAAAACTCATGGCTCGGAATTATGTTGATTTTGAAAGAATGAAAAAATATTGCAGACGGGCTTTGCGAGTGGAGCAAGTCCAATTAGGCTCGGTACACACGGGCCGGATCGTGTTAGATAGGGCCATTTGCAGGACGTCAGCTGCTGGACGTGTAAACAGATTGAACGAGTAATAAGGCTGTATTACTTGACAAAGATAGACGTATGGGTATAATGCTACAACCCCGTTAGCTCCTCGTATTATTTGCAGCTTTAGCCCTGATAATAAGTTAGGCATTGTTGTTTTAATTGTTTTCCCCTGCTGGGCACTCAAAATTGCTAGAAGGCCTGTGTGATTGCAATAATTTATATAAAGTAGGAAACTAGAGGCCGCTATATATTGATTGACTGGGAACTGATTTGAGAATATAATTAAGAGTTATTATTAATATAGTATTATTTTATAAATTATTATTATTATTTACAAGTTATTTATTTATATTTAATGGTCAACTAACCTAGAGTCAATTTAGAGTTCAATATATTAGGGCTTAGTATTGATATTTAAGTTCTTCGTGGACATGATATTTTTTTTCAACCTTTTTTTATGTCTCACTGCTGGGTATAGGTCTCCTCTCATAAGTGAGAGGGATTTAGGCCATAGTCCACTACGCTGGCTAAGTGCGGATTGGTGGACGTCTTGCTTTCGAGAAATTGTGTATTTCTCTCAGGCATGCACGGCGATGGAGAACATCGTAATTAATTTAATATCACGATATTTTCCATCACGGTGGAGCAGCGATAAATGCGCACATTACATATTTCTTTGTCAGAGGTGCGTGCCGAGGGTTTGAACCTGAGGTCGGTCGCGTCAAAGACCGCGGTTATTTACCACTCGGCCATCGCTGCTCTGATATGATATTATCTACTGTAAAAATTCAAATGTTTGATAACCGGTAGTAAAATCCGGGTCAGAATTCATATATAGTCGAAAACTAATGACCGCACATTAGTTGATAAGTTGAATAATGGAGGTCTGGCATTGGTTCTGACAGGCACAATTTCGAATGCAGAACGATACTTATTACATTTTTTTCGTACTATATATGTAGTAGACTGATCTCTGAAGTTAAAAGAATTTTGAAAATAGCCACGTTGGCTAAGTTTCGTCCAATGAAACAAGGTTACTAAGCCCGCAGCCTGAGGCATGGGGCCAACAGTGTGGGTTGGCGTACATATGCGTAGAATTATCAACCCGCTGTTGGATGTTTTTAAACAGTCTGTAAGGCCTTGAATATGGTTTGACTTCAAGTAACTACCGATCAATCAGGACCAATGGATAAGCGGGCCCTCCGAAGTACAAATTTTACAATAATATATCTGTCACCCATATGGCCGCGTATTAGGCATGGTTTGAAGTTTCGAATTTTGGCCGAAATTAAATAATTCTAATATGTTAATCTTTTTATTTTCTCGGACCATTTGATTATTCCAGCGGTTCAGAAAAGATTAGCAATTTTTTTTCAATTCCGCGAGCTGCATATGTTTAATTATGGAAGGCCTGGTCTGAAGTTAAGTATTTTCAATCTGTTGCAATAATTCCAATCAGAATTTTCTCTAGATAATTTGTTATCAATTAAAATAATATCAAGCAAAAAATGGCCATTTTATTTAATAAATAACAAATAGTTGACGTTGTTGGCAAAAAAAATATGACTGCATGGAATCATACACTTTTGCAAAATTTTGTTGGAATCTGTTGCTTAGTGTCAGAGTTTATCCCGAACATTGACTCGACATTTTATTTTAAAGATGTTTCTTTTAATAATTTGTACATTTCAATGAATTATATATATCTCTGACTTAAATAACAATCAATTTGACATGGTAACCTACTAATATCACTACCAAAACTAACCCTTTTTCAGTCTCAAGGGAGAATATCAAGCCTAAAATTTCGCAGCAATATTTGCGAGATAATATTGAAAATGAAACAAAGTATCTGCTTACAATACCCTTAATCACTAACTCTAATATGCCTCTAAGGGTTTGTGAACAACAAGTTATAGGTACTTTTAAGATAACGTGGATTTAATGCAACGTTAAAATTACTAACGTACCAAGCACTAACGCACTAATTACTAACATATGTTAGTAATAAGTTATATTACTAACATATGTTAGTAATTAGTTATATTTAGTTATATATGAGTGAATTAATATTACAATACTTATTCATTCATAGTTAAAATCTTAAGTTTCTACACATTTTAAGCTACTAAATATTGATATTGTTTGTACATTTCTTTCGTTTATTTTTTCACGAAAATTATTTCATAAATCACAGAGTAAGTTCCGTATTGAATCCAAAAAAAAAACAATGATACGGTAAAACAGTTATTATGTTGGCAAGAATAGTGTCCAAAAGCAGGATCAGCGTGGTTATCTGGCAAAACCCGTGTCAAGAACACATACTCGTATAGTTAGTTGTTCAGTGCTGAGTCAGCGGTACACTGACCTATTTTAGAGCAGAATGAATTGCCCAACTAAACGCTGACCATTGTAGATTTAGACTTTTTGTCTGTTCCGCTTAACTGGAAGCGTTTTGCTGAAGTTTTGAAAAATAAATATCAAGTTTTATCTATAAAATACTACTACTTCAACCCTATTTGCGTTCCCACAGCTGGATCGTCTCTGCCCATTATTGGAGCTTACTCTATGCTGCTCCGTTGCAAGTTGGTGGAGTTGCGGGTAAGTGTCTCACCCACTGCCGAATGTTTTTAAACCAATAAGGCCTCCGACAAGGTTTACTGACTGTTATCTGTTGACCACCACTCTGACAAGCTGAACGTGCTCTTCGAAGCATGAAAAGGCGCATGCAATTTTTGCCTCTAGTGGTCGCTTGCGATCCACGCCAGCCGCTGAGCCTTGCGCGCTTCCTATTGTTACGGCTTTGAGTACCTATATCTCAAAAACAAAGCGTCGTACAGCAAAACCCCAAAAACGCATAAACAGGTATTAGGTCTAGTATCGAACAGTGAAGAAAGTTCTCGAAAAATCAGTCATAAGAAAAACATCGATTTCTACGAGTAAACAAATTCGGGATCCGCGGCGAGTACGTACCTATATATAGCGTACATGTATTGGTTGTTTACATCGCGGGCCGCGGCTATTGTTTGACTGTACATAGTGTGTAATAATAACTAATAACATAAAGGAAGGTTCGGGACGGGCCTATTGTATTTGGTGGTTCGGGAAATTTCTGGAGAACCATGGGCAGCCGTATATAAGGAACGCGCCGAGCCGCGACTGGGCAGTTTTATTTCCGTAAGTGAAACCGAAGCGATCTCTACCAAGCGACAAGGAAGAATTATTTCGACGACTCAAGCGAAGATATTGGACTATAGTGATTGTGCATTGTGATTCGGACTCTGTTAAGTGGATTTTTGTGGAAGCTGACAATAAACGTCTTCTACGTGTCAATCGGCATTTTCATTACCCATAGCGCGTAACACTATAAATTACTTGTCTTCTGGTGCATAGTAAACCAATCTGCCGAGTTTCAGTGGAAAGTAGCGGTTGTCTGAAACACTTACATAAGGCGACAATTAATCCTTCTTAGTAGGGTTCAAAAACTGCAAACCACTCCAGAAAACACTAGAAGTTGGTTGGCTGTAGTGACCACACAACGTGACAGCATTATCCTCTATTGTAACAGTACGACATCTATAAGCAAAACCATGTAACTTCTGTTATACTACTGTCAGAAGTACCTATCGCGTGTCATCAAAATCTACTTTAGTGGATTTGAATGAAAGTTAATGAGTTGACACGGATATTTAAATGTAAGATGATTTCATTTACTTTACTTAGCTGATTCACTTGCTGAAATGTTTTCATGGAAATATTTCCACGAAACACAGAAAAGGTGTAGCCATTACCTTGTGCATAGTATTGCGTTCCTTTCTTCAGGGAAATGAGTTATTAGTGAAACATTCAATTTTATTGTCAGCCATTCATCAATACCCCAGTTAAACAGTCAAATTGCTATTTTCCAGAACTGACCAAATAGAATTTCACATTGGTATTGAAATTCAAAAGCATTCCCAATTATGCTTTTGAACCAATTCAAAGAAGTTTCCCACTGAAACAAAACGATTGAAACGAGTACCTCTAGAGCTTGCATTCACCCATTTTAATTTCATTTTCGGCCATCCATCTCTCGAACACGAGTGTAAAGAGAAAACTGAATTTCCGCTACTCGTTGTTCGCTTTAACCGGATGCAAGACATGAATTAACGCAAATTTATTCCCACATTTATAGGATTAATTGAATCGAATCGGGACTAAAGGTAATAATCCTTAGCATTCGGTCTCCAGGGTTGCTAAATTTGCATGATCCGTGCTCGTTTCCATAATTACCTGTTTAATTGTCTGAATCTTTGATGTACTGGAGGTTTCGTTTCAGCTTAACAGAACTTTCATGATTGTGATAATTACATAAAGATAATTCTTTAGAAATTAGGAACCTGTAGATGTTGATCCACTGGATTCTGCTTCTTTAGTCACTGGATCTGGTCCTATGCCTTCGGAATAGAATGGGTTCGTAATATCGTCAGTAGTTATATATTAAGGTATCTGGATCAGGATCATTCAGAGATCCAGATCCAGATACCTTAATATATAACTTTTCACTATTCATTTATCAGTTTTCACTTTTCATTTACCAGTTCTAAAATAAATTGACATTAGAACTGATAGATAAAAAGTTAAAAACTGATAGATGGATAGTAAGTACGTTCATAAGTACGTACAACATACCACAATGAAAAATTAAAATTGATAGATGAATAGTGAAAAGTTAGATATTGAGGTATCAGTTTTAACTTTTCATTTATCAGTTCTAATATTAAATTTATCAGCTTTTAAATGTTAAATAAAACGAAAATGTGTTCATTATTATTTCTTTATTCATGAAAAAATACTAAGAAATCTTAAAAAATACGGTATATTCATACAAGTATATTATTTTCTAAACACCACTTATAAAGACAACATACATTTTTTAATGCACATATTTTGTTATGATAGATACATCTTAAAATATCTGAAGATAATTTATAATTATCATACAATACGCTTAAACTAGGACAATTTTTATCTTCTAAGTTGTACACATTATCAGTTTGTAATATTTTTTTCAGCCAAACCACCTTTTCAACACCTTTAGTAAAAATATATTTGTTTTTAAAATAATCACCGATAATTAACTTATAATTTAAATAAGGAACGTATCCCTCATTCCATAATATTCCTCTATTTTTTTCAATCCAAGCTACTTGTAAACGTTCTTTTTTAGTCAAATCATAAAACGGGTACGGGGGTTTTATCAAGAGTGTAAAGATTTGCCCTGCATTTTGAATTGCTATTTCTTTGGGTATAAACTCGTTGTTTTCATTTTTAAATCCTTGAACATCGACAATAACATTCATGATAATTTTCGCACGATGTTACTTAACGGTTTGTACTCAAATAGACGCTCGTTTATGATCAAACAGTAGGCTGTTGTGTTATCTGGTATATCTTTTGAACACTCAATTTCCAATCGAACATCAACTGGCCCGGTTTTTAGTGAATCATTTTGTCGTGAACAGTCAATAACAAACAGCGGAGCTTTTTCTTTAAACGTGGACAGATCAAGCAGCGGGTCCACAGGAAGGTTGTAATATGACTGACGAAAACATGAATACATTTCATATAATATACTGTATTTGCCTTCGTCAAATTTTAAATTTAGTGAGTCATACGGATAATATTGAGAATTTAAAAACAATTTAACGTTTGTTACTTTACAATGGTCAAATATAGAAGAGCTATTAGCAGCATTATTTTTTCTATTGGTCTGCAGACCGAGTACAACAAACCTTGGTTTCTCTAATTGAGAAGCTGTTTTAATAGACCAGGAATGTTTAGTTGTTTTAGGTAATACTGGGTACTCATACAAATCCCAGTTTCTAAATGACAGTTGTAGTGGTCGATCTTTTTCTAATAATTTAAGAAGTGATAATCTATTGCGGTCACTCACTCGTACATGTGGTACACGCCATTGTACTTTCTGTATATCTAATTCAAAATTATCATTTTTTTCCATAGTTATACAATTCATGATGGATCTGCTTCTTTGTAATATTAGTTCATGCCTACAATTAACAATTATTTTATTGTAATCTTCCGCAAAGCCTAGTATTTTATTTAATGGAATAATGGCACTAAAACTTCCACTTTTTTGTTTAGTGCCGTTTACATTCCACCCCCATGTTGCACTAGCTTTACTTTCTCCATCATTCAAAGATATATACGACTTTATTGTAGTTGTGATTCCCGCGTTTTTAATGTGGTCTATTACAACACCATTTAATTCATATCTTATATCTTGAAATAAAAATGAAAATGGATTGTTGATAAATTGCACATCTTTTCTTGTAATTGTTCCAGACGTATCTTTTGTAAACACACTGACATATCCTTCAATGTAAATAGAGCTTGCTGATGGCAGCAAGTATACATCTTGTTGGTGAATTGGTATTCTGATTTCATCGTTTTCTTTAAAGCTATTATTATAGGGATTGTACGTATGTATTTCGTAACTTTCAATGGAATTATCATGCTGTGGTAAATCTGTGATTTGCAGCATTTTAAATTTTAAATCCAAGAGCACGAAGAAATTCTTTATTATTTTTAGTAATTTTTTTATTAAAATTCTTACTACTGTTCAGCCGTCTTCCCACCTTCGCTTTTGAGAGTGAAGTACTCAGTTTTTTTTTATCACTCGGGTTTTTATTGAAGATAATCATATTTTTTTATTTTATTTAAATATTTATCCCTGAAGAAAATATTCTGTACTTACGTTTACCATGAATGCAAGGATTAGAATGATTATAAGTGCAATATTATTCTTTTTAAATATTAGATTTGTTTTCTTAACCAAAATGATTTGAGAAATTTTAAACACAAATGTCCACAGTTGTATAAATTATATTTTTGATGATTTTCATTATTAAAATATATATTTGAACCCATATAATTGATGAATTCTGTTGGTGGTTTCAAATTACCGTAACTGTCAAAGTATTCAATATAATCATTTATTTTCCCATAGGCTACCCAATGAGTACCTGAGTTTTTAGATGAATCTAAGTTAATAATACCGCATTCTATTGGTAATGGCTGGTATGGTAATTCATCTCTCATAAATACACCTCGAAAAAAAGGAATGTTTCTCGAGAACCTTATTAAGTCTATATTTGTCAAAGGTCTTTTGGGTAGCCGATTATTTAGTTTTTTTTCTTTGTAACGTATATTCCCAATCCATCTTTATAAGGTTTGAGATGTAATCCTCTTCCGATACATAATGATTCAATTTTCTCATTATGTCTTTCTAACTCTGCTAGTCGTTTCTTAGCAGCTTTATATTCATTTATTGTTTTTGTGATACCAGCAACTCCACCAGCTAAGCTGCCAGCAGCAGATAAACCTGCAAATATGGGTATTAAAGGAAGAAATCCTCCAGTTTTCGGTACGGGTATAATTCTTGGCACCTCTATTGGTAGATTGGAAGACATTTCCTTTGCAGCTGCCATTGCTACCTCCACGACCGCCTTCTTACATTTAGGTTTCAGATTTTTGAGATGTTTTTTTGTGTGTGCAACAATATTTTTAAAAGATTTCTTCAAACATCCAGATCCAGATTTACGTTTTTTTGAAGGTAAGGTATAGTTTTCACGGGTTTTATTATTTTTTTCTTTTGACATTTTTAGTACGTGATAAATTCCAACGAAACTGTTTACTATAGTAACAATCTAATCATACTGACTAAAAAAAAATTAAGTATCTCTTTATATGTATGCCATAAGTGAACTATATAAATTATACAACATTATTTTTGTTTATCCAGCTGTTTTCTGTATTCGAAAGCCCTAACCATTTTACATAAACCTTGTTACCCTTTCTTTTGATAACTTTTTCAATTAGATAAATATCTGGATGCTTCGTTTTTTGAAGCTCTTGGCTATAAAATGCTCCTAATATTGGACGTTTTCTAGCATCTTCTAATAGATACGTGACCCTATCACGTATATAGTATTTTGTACTTTTACAATCTTAAATATCTCTGTAGACCAATTTGGGGTAAAACCTTTTTCAAAACATCCTTTATATTTACTGATTCTCACATAATCACCTAGTTGTAATTTTACATTCTTAATTTTTTTCTTACATTTATATCTCTTAATATATCGTTGCAGAACGATTTCCTTGTTATCTTGATTTATTGATACCGGAGTTTGCTTCACAGTATTGTGAAAAGTATGATTGTACTCAAAAACTTTATTTTCAAGCGTGCCATCTATCCACTTATAATTACCTTTCAAATGAAACTCCTTATAAAGTATATTTTTTAATGTTTTAATGAATCTTTCTACAATTGAAGCTTTTTTTGTGGAATATGTAGAGTAATGATTAATTTTAAAAGTTTTTATAATTTCTTTAAACATGTTATTATAAAATTCTTTTCCTAAATCTGTCTGTAAGTTTTTCGGAACCCTTCCTTCAAGTAAAACAGTTTTAAAAGCCTTTGATACAAGCTCTTTAGTCTTTTGTTTAAGTGGAACAGCCCAAGCATACTTTGAAAAACAATCTATAATGATTAATATGTATTTATACCCACAATTTGCTTTTGAGATTTTCTGCATATCAATTAAATCAGCTTGCCAAAGGTCATCAATATCTTTGAGTAATACTTTTCTACGGGGGAAATTTTTTCGTACATATTTGTGAATTTCATTTATTACGTCTTGTTTGCTCATAATGTTTCTTTAACCCAGATAAGCCTGAAATTATTTTTTCGCGATATTTCTATAATAAATTGATTTACTGAATTAAGCTATCCCTAAAATGAATACAAAAAATAAAATAAAAAATATCGGCCTGAAGGCTTTCAAGGAAATGATCGTCCTATATATAGGACAGTAGGATGAAGGGTAGTAAGTAAGGTGAAATAACAATGTAAAGTAAATGAAAGTTCTTTATTTATTAAAAGAAGACAAAAATAGAAAAAAAAATTATGAAAATGAGAATAAAGTTGTTTTATGTTTACCACACCAAAACGAAGTTAATGCCACGATCATGGCTTCATCCACGCTATAAAATTCTTCAACTGGAGCAAACTCTAACAACATCTTATTCAGTTTTGTTATAAACTTCGTATAACACATATTTTCGCAAACTTTGGAATCAAGATTATCATTGTCATGAAGGTGGCGAAAAATAAAATCAAGCCGATCGCTTGACGTGGCTGAACATTCTTGGTGTCAGGGAAGTTTTCCCAGTACACTTGGAGTTCTGAGTCAGAGCCACCTACTAATAAAATCCCAATGAAGCATTTCATTTCTTCAGCAGTCATACCTCCTAGCAATTTTTTTGGATAGCATGCTGATAACTCTCCGAGATCGATTAAGTTTTTGAATCATTCAATTGGAAGTTTTTCTTGGTGCTCCTCTTTGAAGTTCAGGGAAATTTATTGAAGGTAGGTCTATATTTCCTCTAAGTCCTTTTTTGTCGTCCCATAAGTAGTTTTTTTGCGTTAAGGTCGACGAGTTGTAGGTTTCTTTTCCATATTACTAATGGAATCATTGCCTTGGTTTCAGCAGGCTGCAGCAAAATGCTCCAAGTTTTTCATCGTCACATTGTCCTTGTCACCAGAGTTTGTATCAGTGAGGCAAACAGGGTTCACTAGAGACAGTTGAATACATACAGCTACCACTTTGGTACCATCTACATCTTTAGAAGCGGTTTCTAATGCATCCAAGATCTCATGCGCAGTTAACTTTCTGCAACAAAAAATTACCCATATTATCCTACTGACCTATATATAGAACACCACGTTTCAATACGAATTTACTACTACTCCCAGAAATATTATTGAATGTTTTGTTTACATAAAGGAAAGGTCAAATTATCAAGAACACATAAAATATGAATTTTTATTCTCAACAACAAATAACATTTTTTTTTTATTTACCTTTTACTCACCATATCTGCAGTGCACTATTATTGTTATCTTTTTGTTAAAATATTCCTAACAAAACGTTAGTAGAACTTGAAATTTTATTTTATAAATGAAAAAATACATTCTCCTTACTTCATAACACAAACAATAAAAACAATAAATTTAGTGGATAGTCAGATATATTTTTTATTTTCACTGTCCTTCATTTGGGACGGTAGGCTTATCTGGGTTAATTTCGCTACAATTTCATTTAAAAATATTAATTTTTCAAGATTTTTTATGCGCTCATTTAAATTTGCTAAATGTGTATCAATAGTTTTTAGCTTCTCATAAATATATTTATCAGTTATTTTGGTACAATTCTCATTAGCAATATTTCCGCATATAGTGTTTTTTGATGTTAATTTCACATAATCACTTTCACTATATTTACTTACATGGATATGAGGTTTATCTTCATGAGTATTCATGTTCATGAATACATTGCTACTGAAATGTATATTAAGACTTCAGTCTTTTATAATACCGGCTTCTTTTAATTCTTCAATAATTGATATGATTTCATTGTCATGATTAGTATTGCCAGCACTTTGTGATGCAATCAATAATTTTAACCTTTCAACTAATTCATTTGGGTCATCCCAATAAACGTAATCAGTATTTTTTTTATATTTCTTGACCATCGGTATGTAACCTCCAATCTTATGTTGGGATGATTCACCTCCTTGCTCATTTATCTGACTAAATAGAGGTTTTATAATTTGACGGTATTTCAATCCCTTATCACCTTTTATTTTTCCATTAGAATTAAAACCTATTTTGTGCACATTTGTTATAGACAGTATATCTTTGTAAACTATTTTATCCATTTCGGATACTAAGTTAAGATTAGGTTTGTTTCGAATCAAGAGCTCTTGTAAGCCGGGGGTAAATTCATAATGCTTATTGTTTATGCTTATTATGTACATCTTATCTGTGTTTGACGAACTATTTGACAAGGAAATCTTAATCTCAGAGTTTCCAATCATCAATTTTTTGTTTTCACTACGTATTCCAAATGGGATATTTATATTATCATAAATATCCAAAATGTCTTCTTTATCAAGTGACATTAACGTGTCATTCTTACTTCTTATCAAACTTTTGTCATCTTCACTGTAATATTCTGAAACTGTATTGTAATCTGGGATGGTCGCTTCTTTAAACTCGTCATATCCGAATGAAGAATTTAAATTTTCAACATTTTTCACTCTTAAAGTTGGAATATCATTTCCTTTCACTTTAATAAGAGTTTCTAAAGGTTCAGTTATAGGTTTGAATACTTTTTATACCTAAGGTTAGAAGCATCTTCTTCATTACGAATTATTTTTAATTTATTTTTTATGTTTTGTACTGACTTTAACAATTGTTCTTTAATGTCGGTATCCATCTGAGATAAGGGTATGATGTGCAAGTGTTATTTACAGAAACATAAACACAAATGACAAATTTCAAATAGAATGTAGTTTATATTGAACTTCTATAAAATAATGAATGTATCAAAACCTTTTCTATATCGTCCTTTGTCAAGACTGCAGTCTTTATTTATAACTAAAAAACTAAAACGGTCTTGCCATATGGAAGAACATAGTTTTTTAAATTTTAACCACTCCATATCTGTATTGACGTGCTCGTTGTAAATATGTTTTAAATTAATATCATCTTGTTTAAATATTATTAAAAAATTCACGTTATCACGCACTAATTGTTTAGGTATTTTCGAATAAGTTTGTGACAAATAGAAACAATCTATTCCTTTATGCCGGCCCATGGCAAAGTAATTGCGTATATTTACTTGATTTTCGCATGCAACGTCATCAAATATCATGATTGAATTTTTTAAAGCGTCATTAGGATGAATCACTTCTTTACTATGATCAAAAATAAAATATCGAGCTTCGGGAATTTTCTTCATTACTTCGTTCAAAAAACAGTACTTTGGTTGAAAGGCTGTCTTAGAGTACAAGTAAACATGTCTGAATTTAAGACCATTTTCATGAAATAAAAGATTTAACATAACATTAGTTTTACCACAATTTGAAGGACCACAGATGATACACCGGATTGTACTAGGTAAAAGAATACTATGTTTTATTTTGCAAGATTTTTTGTTGATTTTTATATTGTGAACTTCAAGATCTAACGACTGCTTTATAAATTTCATTGTGTTCTCGATTCAAAGCCTGACGATGGTCTGCGTTTTGAATAAGGTAAACGTGAGATTATAAATGAAAACAAAAGTTAGTACGTAAACATGTTTATTGTATTATAAAGATAATATGCATTATATTTATATACATTTATTTATAATCATAATCTGTATTAACAATATAAAATCATCTTCTTAACTAAAAGAATTAGTTTACATTTCTGCAATTTCATTAAATTTTTAATTGAATCAACTTAAAATATAGTACTACAATGACCCCAAGGTATGGTCTCTATTTGATTGGGTAGAACTTGCACCTTGTCATCGTTTCGATTTATTACTACTTTATCTAATTCTTGAGAGTACAATACATGTTTTATAGATCTAATAACATTCATTTTACATTTGAAACTTTTATCAGATAAAAGCGCTTTTTTATAATTACTCTTATGTAGTCTATTCTTTATTGATTTCGTTACACCTTTAGCCTTTTTAATTTCCCCTCTCAAAGTATTTATACAATATAACTTAGATCTTAATCCTGTGAATTCACTGATAACTTCACCTCCTAATTCATCTTTGAATAGTCCTGGAATTTTTGGGTTAATTCTAGGTATTTGGTAGCAGTTATCAGCTTTAAAATTACTAGTATCAAATTTTGCTATTTCTTTTCTCATATTATTATAAAAATCTCTAGTTTTTACGAAGTATAAAAGACTGTCAGTGTCAGTGTAACAGAGTCTCGCTTTGTTTTGATATATTTTTTTAATAAAGTCGTAATGAAATTGATATAAATGATGTTTTGCATATTCTAAAACTGTAAACCCGATATATATTGGTCGGTCAAGAATTAATTTTTCAGGAGTCAAATGTATGGCTGCGAAATTTTCTGTAAACACTGTAATATTTTTTAGGTTAGGTTTACCAATTAGTTTCTCCGCACCAATTTTTTTGTTTGTCACATTTTGATTATCACGCCAATTTGTTACTAATTTGACATTCACTTGTTTGCGTCTGTTTTCTATAGTTTTCCCAAAAATAGCATTATTTAATAGTTTGAAGAAATCTTTTTCAAAATTTGAAGATGAAGCTTGACGCAAGCTGGTATTTAAATCTATGTATTTTTGTAAGTAGTTCTCTTGTGTAAATGTTATGACGCGATGAATTTTTCTCAAAAGTAATCCGTTTTTTATACATTCCTTTAAATGAACGTAATGAATTACGTATTTAAATTTATCATATAAACTAGCGATTAATTTAGGAGCCTTTCCTCCGGGAGGAATAAACTTTTCTGGTGCGAAAGGTAAATCACGATGCGCATTATGTAGACGGTTCGGGTAAGCTAAATCAACCTCTAGAATGTATCCAACATGTGAATCATCAGGTACGTTAACAATGTCTAATGCATCAATTTCTTGGGAGGTTAAAAAGCGAAAATTTGATATCGGTAATTTTTTTGTCATTGCATAACCGTAAAGATTGTTGCAGTCAAGATATATCAAGTAAGTTGATGGTTGAGAGCTATCAAAATCTGGTAAATATTTATTATTTGCTTTAGCATTACGGAGAGAACATTGCGATAAACCACCACGTATTCCTTTTTCTATCATCTCATTATATCTCTAAATCACTTATAAGCTCTAATTGAACACCTGTATAAAGCAACATGGCATCCCAACTCAAGCTCGGCGCAGTAATATAATAAGCAGGGTCAAGTTTATAATGCCGTAAGCAAGTGTTTCTAAAATTTTCAAATATATCACACAGTAGTAAGACATCTGTTTTCAAATATAAATCAGTATATTCGCCTAGAGATTTAATATTAAACTTATGCCATACATTATGTGCACGTTCATAGTCTTCGTCAGTTATATGTTCCTCTTTAATGCTATTGTAAAATGATTCCTTAGGAGGAAGAACATCATCCTCAAATTTAGAAATGTTATCCATATACTCATATGGGTAAATACCCTTGCGGCACAATAATTTGATCTGTTCTTTATCGTGAAACTCTTTTGCAAGAGAAACAAAATCTGTTTCATTTAAATTTCTACATAAGTCATTCAAGCTTGAGCTTAAAAATTGAAAAGAGTCGATAAATTTGATTTGTATGGGATATGAGCTTTTTTTTGTTTTGATAATTTTCGTAACAGATATGTATTTTTCTTTTGATTGAGGTATAATTTTAAAACAACCCTCATAATTAGCTAATTCACGAATGAATAGATGACAATCATAACCGGCAAAATTGTGGAAAATAACAGGCACAAATTGACAAACTTTATATCTCAGATTACAATGCGAATGCGCGGCACCTCTGTATTGTGATGTAATGTGATCGTGGTCTTTAACTTTATCGTCAAAGAGGAAATGGTCACAGATGTGACATTTAGAAGCGCTTTTATAGTTTTCTTCTTCCATCCGTGATAAAGGGGGCATAGGCTTTTTAAAAGTTAATTCATGATAAATATTTTCTATATCTCCAAGTAAATATTCGATAAAAACTTTTACACAATCTGATCCTCTATATGAAACATACTTGTTCAAATTAGAATCATGCGAACAACAAATGTAATAACCAAAACAAGAAGGCTTGTGTAGTTTATAAACTCTTGTATTTTCAGTTTTACATACACCATGGTTCAAAAGAAGGCTTTCAAAGTCAGCGTATATAACAAAATTAATTTTTTGTTTTCTTTCATAGTTCTTAAAATGCAAAGTTGTGTTTTTTTCTGGAAGGAATGTTAATATTTGATTGCACGTATGTGAACGGTATTTAATCTCACTCGTGAAAAATTGTAAACATAGTTCGCATAAAAATGTTTTACCTTTATTGAGAGTTATTTGACGTTTAACCAAACGTAATAAATCTTTTATTAAACAGTAGTGACCGGTTCCATTTTTCTCAATATACAACAAATTTACATGATTTATTTTTCTCGATGAAGTTACATATAAAGGGCCAGTTACATTATCTTTATTATCTAATCCATACACATTTATACTCACTTCCTTATTAATTTTTTCGAACAATTTAATATCTTTATAAGTTGGCGGAAACGACATACCGTCTGTATTTAACACTGTAGTATAATATGGATATGAGCTAGTTCTACATGCGTTTTTGTTCTGAGGGAATAGACCCGCAACAACGCTCCATAGAAAACAATGGTTATCATTGTTTTTAATATTTATACAACTCTTAGTATTCTTTATTTTACTTGGTAAACCAATATAAGAACCACCTCTTAACGGAGAATATTTATTTATGTTTATCTCTAAATGACTCATTAAAACACAAGACCAACCAGATTCGCAATGTTCAAGTTCAGATATTTTTCTTTCAAATGTATAAATGGCATTCATAAATAATTCTTCGATATCAGTATTTTGGCAAACTATTTCATATTTTGTCATAAATGATTTGAGATGTTTCTCATCTGACGTTGACTTCATAAAATAAGCAAACAGTTCGAAATTCAGTTTAATACACTTATGCTTCACAAGACAATCTGAAATTAATTTTATAATGTCCTTTTGGCTATCCATTAAGAAAGTCTCTGGCAAGAGGTACTCCTCTAATGGATTAAGCCTATAAGACAAAATTCTATTCTTAAAGGCTGTAGCTATAATACTGACATTTTCAAATTCTGATTTCAGTACACAATTAGATTTATGTAAGTTAGTTCTGAGGTGAAATCGGTAGTTATTTTTAGGTATTTCAGTCTGACAGTATTCACATTTCATTAAATCATTATTCAGAAATCGGTATTTATTTTTAGGTATTTCAGTTTGACAGTATTCATATTTCATTAAATCATTATTCAATAAATCATTATAATCAGATCTTGGCGTAACGGTGGGTTGTACTGTAAAAAAAAAGACAAACCAAATTAATGTTTTATTATTCTGTTTATTGGGGTAGGCAGGCACATATGTATATTTATCAATTGAATATAATCCTTACATTTAATTGAGTAAACAAGTATATATTTAATCTAGTTGAGTATGTATTATATAATCACGTGGATTTAAGACATTTAAGTCATACAAATGCACAGGAGCTTCGCTGTGCTTTCTGGAAGCGGAACACCAACAGTTAGGATAATACTCTTTAGTATTAAATAGTATAATAATACCAAAGTACAATAATAATAGTGTAGTGAAGTAAATACATTTTAATAAACGATGATAAACTAGCCAAATTAATGTTATTATTGTTTATTATTCTGTTTATATTGCGTAGGCACATAATATATATTTATCAATTGAATAT
Organism: Pyrgus malvae; assembly: GCA_911387765.1. NCBI lineage: Eukaryota > Metazoa > Arthropoda > Insecta > Lepidoptera > Hesperiidae > Pyrgus > Pyrgus malvae. Next base: position 24,320,058 of record OU426950.1, on the reverse strand, counting down.
AATCCTTACATCTAATTGAGTAAACAAGTATGTACCTATTTATTCTAGTTGAGTATGTATTACATCTCTATGTACTTTAATCACGGGGATTTAATGATATTTAAGTCTATATCTTATTAAAAAAATTAATATGTGTTATATAATTATCTCAAACACCTTAGTTACATTTTTTATTATAACGAATTACAGATAACGAATAACGAATAACGAATGGCTCTTATTTTCTTTTGAGCAATATTTTATGCACAATAAAATTAATAATAATTGGCTATGAATGTAGGGGGACAGCCCCGGAACTCTTTACGAGTGGCCACTATGAAATTGGCAAGATGTTGCCAGGCGTCCGAGTTTTCATCGGTGCGGTTTTTTACGCACACTATGGAGTGCCGCCAACGATTCATGGGTTGTATTTTTTCGATTTCATCGCATTTATATATTCTTAAGTCGATGAAATGGGTTCCGGGTTTCTCATCAAACACCTGGCGGGAATATCCGTTGGCGAGCCTACGCGTTATGTAAGAAAGGAGAGGTGGTGGTTTTTTACCAGAACTTGCCGGAACAATGACTTCTTCTTCTTCGCTGTCGCTCCCGAAGAGATCATGAGCAGAAGGTTTCTTCACGGGGGCGATCGGCTTGAACATAGGCTTCTTCTTCTTAGGAATCGGAGAGCGAGCAGGACTCGCCCTCGAGGTGCTCGATTCTGGTGAGTGTTTTCTTTTGTGCTTCTTTTCCACTCGCGGACGAGGAGCCTCATCGTCGGACGGGAATAATAAGTCGGCATTTGCTCGTTCTTGGGACCTGTAAAATATAAATATATATATATATATATATATTTAATTTATTTACACAAAACAATAAGTAACAGTGCCTACAGTTTTAATGATTGCACTATATTGATTAGCACGAGCGAAAAGTTTACTAAATTAAAAAGAAAACTGCACAAAACAATAAAAACTGTAAGAATAAACAAAATATGTGTAAATGATCGATCAATGATCATGATCATTATTGATTAAAACTAAAACTGATGTAGGTACCTAAATGAATACTGAATTTATGAAAACAGAATCTATGAAAAACAAACATTGATAACTAAATAAATAAGTTCATGAGTTATAAATAAAAAAAAACATAACTTACATTTTTTTTTCAGAATAATTGGTGTTCAATTTGGGGATCCTAATTGTTGGTGTTCCGCTGCCAGAAAGCACAGTGAAGCTCCTGCGCATTCGTATGACTTAAATATCATTAAATCCACGTGATTAGTGCAAAGTCCAAACTGGAAAATGCTTTGCCGACAAAAATAATGATAAGGAGATCTCTTGCACGTATTTTACATACTAGCTTTCAGCCCACGGCTTCATCCGTATGGAATTCGATTAGACTTATTATTACGCTCATACATAAATAAAGCGTGAAAGCTTAACAACAGACAGACACAAACAGACGATCGCAAGTTACGAGTATATACAGATTTATTATATTAGTATGGACAGAGAGGCAGGGATGCTCAAGCTTGAGGCTCGATCGCTAGACCGCTGTCGATGTTCATCCGATCAAGCGATGATGCGGCCCGCGGTCTAAGCACCTGCGCGCTGATTCTAAAGAGGGATGTGCTCTGCCAGCAAAATAGCCGACACCGGCGCCAGCTCTGGCGTCCGTCTGTCGGGAGAATCCTATTTCACCCGCACCATTTTTGTAACAGCGTTGAATAGATTACGAAAACATGCAATTTTTAACTCTATTAACATTATTACGGAAACAATATAAATGCACATTAAAAATCAAAATTTCATTCATTCCTCACAACGCTCCGTGTAAACTCTACTATAATGTCGGTAAGTACTAAAATTATTATTTTGTGTTCGTTTTATCTTATTAGTTTTTTTTTTAACAAAGTTGTAATAAATAATAATAAGAAGTATTAAAGTTGTGTGGAGACTGCTAGTTATAAATAAATACTACAATCACTCATCAATAAGAAGTTAATACTACACAGTTTTAACTCTACAATATTAACATGTTTAATTTACTTACTTTTCAGGACTCAGAAGATATTTTTCCATTTCAACCAAGAAATCAAAGTGTTCTTGCACAACGCGTGGGCAACTACATGCAGCAGCAAGATATTGCTGCTGAGGCGGTCGTAAACCAAAAGAAGAAAAAGGAAAATGAAACTATTTATTCCTACATTAAGAGGCCTAAACACGGAACAAAAATAGTTAGGCTGGAGGTGTACGATGTGGAGAAAATTGATAATATTCAAAGTAGAGTATTTTGTGACTGTAATGCGGGAGTATGCATGCAATATGTTGTAGATAACGATAATATGTACTTTGATGAAATATATAATTCTGTAAAATGCTTGATGACAAAAATACAAAACAGTATGGATAAATTATAAAAAAGTAACATTAATTAGTTTATACTTTTATTTTTATAGTTTATTATTATTATTACTTAGTATTAGTTATTTAATCATTTATCAAAACGAAACGAACGAACGAACATTACCTACTTTCTTTGTAACTGTGTATGTGAAAAACACAATAAAATACTTTTTTTTGTAACTGTGTATGTGAAGAACAAAATAAAATATATAAATGAAACTTTAACAGTCGTTTTATTTAAATTTTTATTAGACATTTTATACAAGTTTCCTTTCCTTTCCTTTCATTCGATTTATACATATAGGTAGTATTTCTGTATCCCACACTAAAGAATAATAAATACATCATGCCTACACACACATAGTAAACTGATAGATAGATAGATAGATAGAGACCTACATACTTCTAGGTGAATAGTTAAAATGATAAATGAAAAGTTAAAACTGATACTTATCATTATCTAACTTTTCACTATTCATCTATCAATTTTAATTTTTCATTGTGGTATGTATGTACTTACTATTCATCAATCAGTTTTTAACTTTTCAACTATCAGTTTCTAATGTCAATTTATGTTAGAACTGGTAAATGAAAAGTGAAAACTGATAGATGAATAGTGAAAAGTTATATATTAAGGTATCTGGATCTGGATCTCTGAATGATCCTGATCCAGATACCTTAATATATAACTACTATCGTCTTAAGAAGCTTGATTCAAGCCACTTGATTGGAGAAAACCCTGTTCTCCTATTACTTAGATATGCTAGCAATTTAGTAATGTTTCTTTTCTTATGGTTTTTGGTTCTTCTCATCTCTTGCTCAAAACCACTTCGCAAACTTAAGGGGTGTGATGGTGACTCACTCGCGCCTAGGCATAATACATTATCCCCTATCGTACATACCTATTCATTCACGATTTACTCCTCTTCTCCACTTTAGGTCTCTGTTAAGATAGGTAAGGTAAGGTAAGGTCTCTTTTATTGTATTGTTGTTTCTTTTCTTATGGTTTTTGGTTCTTTCTTCTCATCTCCTGCTAATAACCATTTTGCCTTACCTTAAGTTAAAGGGGTGTGATGGTTACTCACTCTCGCCGAGCTATCATGCATATCATTCATATTCATTCAAGATTTAGTCCTCTTCTCGACTTTAGGTCTCTGTTAAGATATGACAAAGTAACTCAAGAAGATTATACCATTTTACTATTTGTGACCACGATGTCTTTTTTTGCCTCCTCTGTACTATAAAGTTAGGACCAACATTTATTTTCTTCGAAGTTTGTTCTTATCATTTTACTCCGAAAAATAATGTATTCTTAAGAATACACGCACACGTGTTCTGTATAACATCGATATTTTTACACGATGTTGTGAAAATAATATGAACGCCGAAAATGCTTTAACTTTTCATATAACAATCACAATACGAGGAGCTTCGGATATCAGTTTCATATGAATACGAAAGAATTGCATTTTACCGATTTTATTAAAAAACGTGTCCCACGAAATATTCTTGAAGGTCTGTTTGGTAAGCATAATTCTTAATTTATAGTGATGTTCACATATGAATTTATATGACAGAAATAACAAAACCTGCATTAATACATTGATTAAATACATTTACGATTTTTTTCAATCATTTTTAGGTCCCGCTGATAAGCACAGGACTCTTCTCGAATGTGGCCAAGTAAGGATTGACGGACATTATGTCTTCAAGAAATTATGAGTAACTTTTAGGCATGCATGGTGATGAAAAACATCGTAAATTGATATCCCTCACCGTGGAGCAGCATATAACAAATTTCTTTGTTAACCGTGCACGTCGAGTTCGGTATCTCCGTGTCAGATACCGCGGTTTTTCTCGCTCGGCTACCGCTGCTCATGCATCAACCATTTAAAGTGTTTAGCTATAAAATAGAAACCTATAACTACAAATTAAGTAAGTCAAATAGTCCCTAACATTTCATTCTAAACGCTTAAATGCAATATCCGTTCATTGCATTTATGATTTGTTCTCACTTAATCCGTCTTCTTAATGTGTAGCGATAAAAATATAATAGCCTATAACAAAATAATGTCGCTAAGGATAAGTCGGAATTGAAATGGATAGACATAGTAACGTTTGCTGGAACTGTTTTTTTTTTCACAGCGTTTTAAATTACTTATAGCAATTTAACAATTTGTTGTCCTGTTGTTAAAAATTTAGCCAAGAATGAAGACAAGAATATTTTTTTCAACCTCTTTTTATGGTTATGGTAAGAAAACATCATAATTAATTAAAAATCCCAATATTTACCCTCACCATAGAATCATATTTTTTTTTCAACCTTTTTTTTATGTCCCACTGCTGGGCACAGGTCTCCTCCTCACAAGTGAGAGGGATTTAGGCCATAGTCCACCACGCTGGCCAAGTGCGGATTGGTGGACGTCATGCTTTCGAGAAATTATGAATTTCTCTCAAGCATGCACAGCGATGGAGAACATCGTAATCAATTAAATATAACGATATTTTCCATCACCGTGGAGCAGCGATAAATACGCACATTACAAATTTATTTGTCAGAGGTGCGCGCCAAGGATTTGATCCTGGGGTCGGTCGCGTCAAAAACCGCGGTTATTTACCACTCGGCCATCGCTGCTCAGAATCATATAATATCACTGAAATACTTACATTATCTACTTACAGCATTTATTATGATTTGTTCTCATTTTGAGCGCTGTCTTAATGTGTAGCGATATAAAGGAAATAGCCTATATCAAAATGACGTCGCGGGCGATATATCGGGCACAGAATGGGCTCGCGTCTATAAAATCCAAAAACTGCAGAGTTCCCGTATAGCTATCAGAAACTCTATACCTAAAATAAGTTTTAAAAAGATAACAGAATAAAGCTTAATAGGTGCCTACGATATTATTAACATGTCTGGTTTTAGGCTCGAATAGCATCGTTTAATAACTTTCTTATAGTCATTTTTTGAATCGCGCATGTCTCGGTGGCTAGCGTAGAACGCAAGCGGTCTATGCAGCTAAGCCAAACGGGCGCGGTCAGGTGTGAGATGGGTGACCGCTAGTGGCAAAAATTTCATGCGCGTTTCCGTTCTTCGGAGGACACGTTAAGGCGTCGATCCCGGTTGTTGTCGATAGATGACAGTCGTTAAGCCTTGTCAGAGGCCTTATGGGCGGTTTGTAAACATCAGACAGCGGGTTGATCACTAACCCGCATCTCTACCAACCCACATTTAAGCAGCGTGGTGGAGTAAGCTCCAGGCCTCCCCAATAATGGGGAGAGACCCGTGCCCAGCAATGGGACGCATAAAGGGTTGCAGCCGTACTCATTTTGAATTTTGAAATTATATACATATCAGCTTTTACTGTGGTATGTACTGATGTGCTTATAGCTATTATTTTAGTTTAGCCTATTTTATATAGCTCAAACAAAAAAAGCTTCAATTGTTCAAATACACTCACAGTGAATCTTTAATTTTCTGCCCTTTATTATAGTAATATTTGATCACTAAAATACAATATAATAACATTATAAACTCACTGCATTTATTATTTTTTGTTCTCACTTCGTGAGCACTTTAATATAACATTGCGGTAAAAGTTAATAGTGTATAACAAAATGGCTTTGCGCCTATAAAGCGGCCAATTGCAGCGTTGGAGTACCTACAGTTTTCTTAAGAAATTCAATACTTAAAATAAGTTTTACCTGCCAACAGCATAAAGTTTAATAGGTACTTATCTATCCAGTGATCCAGATATCCAGTTTTCTACTCGAATAGACTTATGGATTTATGTAACGACATACTAATTCCATTATTTATGAAAAATGTATTTTGAAGTAGGTAATACTGAAGTTTACAATAAATTTTGTTTCTCAAATAAATAATAATAAATCATATTTTATTCTTCGTCGTCGTCTTTATTATTTATTCAAATAAATAACTGAGCTGCGTGGCGCAATGGTTACCATGCCGGACTGCCAATAAAGGGTCCCGGGTTCGATTCCCGGCTAAACAGAAATTTGATGACAGATGAGTTTAAATTTCTGTTCTCGGTCTGGGTGTTTGTGTTTCTGTCTTTGTGTGTGTCCATGGTACCCACAACACATGGTATATTTACCCTACTGTGGGGCTATGAGTGTGAAGCGTTTATATTTAAATTATATTATGAACCTTTAAAGACACTTTTAAGACATTTTGAGCAATTACTTATTGTGATATGTTCACACCAACAATATTTTTTCTATTATAGAAAAGGACCCGTAATGAGTTCTGGTATCACTAAACTACAATGATTTATCCACTCACAACATTTATTATGATTTGTCTATACTTCGCGCGTCGTCTTAATGTATGGCGATAAAATCAAATAGCCTATAACAAAATAGCGTCGCGGGCAATGTGTCGGGTATATAATGGCTTCGCGCCAATAAAATCGAAAAAAAGTCATGCTTTCATACAGCTTCCTTAAGAACCTCGATGCGTTAATGAGTTACAGCTGAAAATAGCATAAACCACTTAGTATAGGTTCTTTTGTTCGTTTAGAGTCATTGATTTACTGATCGAGGCTTAATAATTTAAACTGTAGTCCTTAGTCCATGTTTTTTTAAGTGAAGAGTTGTAGTACCTATAATATTAAGCAAGGAATAATAATATCATTACTCATATAAGTTATTATTTTACATGCAATTCAATGCGATGAAATTTATAAGAGCTAAAAAATAAACTCTTTGTATCGCCAGAGTTATAGTGGGCTAAAATGTTTAAACTTGCAAGATTTTCAGCCACTTTGCTCTTGCTATATTGCAATATAACTCTCATTTTGATCGAGACAAATTATACATATAATTGCCGACAATAAAATCAAAAATGTGTAGCAGCTACACTACAATAACAATGTCCATTAACTGCATTTATTATGATTTGTTCACTTCTCGCAAACTTCATCATACGACGATAAAAGCAAAGCGCTTATAAAAAAACAGCGTCGGAGACGATGTGTTGGATTTAATATTAATTAGGCTTCGCGCCCATAAAATCTAAAAACTGTAGTGCTTCCATAATTCTTCCTTAAGAAACTAGATGCGTTAATAACATACAGCTGCATCAAACACTAACCATTAAGTATAGGCTCTTTTTGTTCGCCTACAGCCATTTATTTACTGTTCGAGGCTTAATATTCTAAACCGTAAACCTGAGACCATGATTTTATAGAGTGAAAAATTGTAGTTCCTAGCAAGATATTGAGGCAACCATTTATGTCTTTCTCAAGTTGATATTTTCAATGGAAATGACAATAAAAATGAAACTTACAAAATCTAAAGTGTGGCCTAAATATTTAAACTTGCAGGACTTTTAGCCACTCTGCTCTTACTAGGTATAGTGCAATATAACTCTCATTCCGATCGTGATAAGTAATAATAGCCGACAATAAACCTAAAAATGTTTCACGGCTACACTGAAATAACATTATCAGCTAACTGCATTTATTGTGATTTGTTCATTTCTTGCGAACTTTATCGTACGGCGATAAAATGCCAACAGCTTATCACAAAATGGCGTCGCGAGCGATACGTCAAGCACAGAATGGCTTCGCGCCTATAAAATAGACTAACTGCAGTGCTTCCGTACAGCTTTCTCAAAAATTCGAAACTTAAAATAGGTTACAACTGCCAACAGCACGGAGATTAATATACGCCTATAACATTTGATTTTCTGCATGAATAGAGTCATATATTTTCTGAACGAGATTTAAATTTTGTTAAGGTGACTTTAGCGAGTTCGTGGTTTATAGGTGGTAGAACTTTTATTGATTATGAAGCGCGCATGGCTCGGCGGCTAGCGTAGAACGCAAGCGGTCTATGCAGTTAAGCCAAACGGGCGCAGTCGGGTGTGAGATGGGTGACCGCTAGTGGCAAAAAATTTCATGCGCGTTTCCGTGCTTTGGAGGGCACGTTAAGCCGTCGGTCCCGGTTGTTGTCGTCATCGGATAGCAGTCGTTAAACCTTGTCGGAGGCCTTATGGGCGGTTTGAAAACATCCGACAGCGGGTTGGCCACTAACCCGCATCTCCGTCAACCCGCATTGGAGCAGCGTGGTGGAGTAAGCTCCATGCCTCCCCAATAATGGGGAGAGACCCGTGCCCAGCAGTAGGACGTAAAAAGGGTTGCAGCCAGCCAGCCAGAACTTTTATTGTTTGACCTAGGAAGTACCACCGCTGTATCCACTTCTACCTTGAAGAAATTCTATTATATTTTGGTGGAATGGCATCGTTGCTGGCTAGATTTACACGAGGCAACTATCACTCTTCGGAGTAGCAGCGTAACTGCATACGACCTTCGGTAACACTTAAGTCAGTCCTCGTATCTTCGGGATTACGAATAGAGCTACGGTATCTTCTGCCTGATCGTAAGAGGTGACTAAAAGGGGGCTTCCGGGGTTGCGGGCGGTGAGAGTGGGAGCCGTCCAGCCAGCAGTCCCGACAAGGACGGCGGTGTGTAAGGCCGCATGCCGTCGTGGGCATCGGTTGGTGCAGGAGAGAACATCTGCTCTCCCGAAGATTGGGCCCGTTCTGGGGCGCCGCGCGTGGTAGGCACCGGTGCTTTTCACTGGAGATCCCGGAGTCCTCCCCAAGAGCTGAGGCAAGCCACCGAGGGGTTTTAGTGCGATACAAATCCCACATAACCCGATATCCTCTCCCAATGTGCCGGGTACCTTTTGAAGAATTCCCCCAGATACAAAAAAAAAACTTAAGCCATCTATGGGCTACAGCGACCACATAACGCCACGTACAGCATACTCACATGCTATTTCATTCAAATAAAAATAAAATATATTGCGTGACTGACTGGTTCTAATGTATCAATGTCATTATTTCTCTGAAGAATTTCTTTATCGCACGAGAAATCTCAGATTTCTAGAATTACAATTATGGAGTTACAAAATAAAATGTACGTAACAAACAAGAAATTACGGCTTCTACCAGGATATCATGTAAACACTGATTTCTTTTGACTGCGACAATCTATACTCTATACAAATAAATAAAATTGGAGTGTCTGTTTGTAATATTAAAATAACCGCTTTTTACTACATGCATAAGAATGTTTATACGGTACATATGCCAAAATAACATTTTTGTCTCTCTGTCCGTCTGTCTGTCTGTCTGTTTGTTCCGGCTAATCTCTGAAACGGCTGGACCGATTTTGACGGGACTTTCATTTGCAGGTAGATGATTTAATAAGGAGTAACTTAATCTTCTTTTATTTTGTCTGTCTGTATGTATGTCTGTTTGTTCCAGTTAATCTCTGAAACGGCTGAACCGATTTTGACGGGGCTTTCACTGGCAGGTAGCTGATGTAATAAAAAGTAACTAAGGCTGCTTTTATTTTGTCTGTCTGTCTGTTTGTTCCAGCTAATCTCTGAAACGGCTGGACCGATTTTGACGGGACTTTCACTGGCAGGTAGATAGTACTCTTTATTGTACACCAACAAATAAAAAATAAATACACAGATTTTGTACATAGTATTAATGTAAATTGGCGGTCTTATCACTAAAAGTGATCTCTTCCAGACAACCAAAAAACATATTGAAAGAATTATTAATAAAAGTACATAACATCGGGTTCAGGTGCACAAATTAACAACAATTCAGTTCAGTAGACTAATAGAGCAAACATACGTTTTTAGGAAAAAAGTAAATAATAATGACAATAACAATAGCAAAGTCAGGAAAAGAAGTGATGAAAATAAAAATAATGAAGAGGTTAGAGAAAATAGAGAAAGCGCTATTTATTTTGAGCTAAGTAATAATGCTTCACTTGTGCTTTGAAAGATTCCAGTGACTGTGCCCGCCTTATTTCTTCAGGTAAGTAGTAAATAGTAGCTGATGTAATAAGGAGTAACTCAGGCTACTTTTGTTTTGTCTGTCTATCTATCTGTCTGTCTATTTGTTCCAGTAATCTTTGAAACGATTGGACCGATTTTGACGGGACTTCACAGGCAGGTAGCTGATGTAATAAGGAATAACTTAGGCTACTTTTATTTTATGATCGTTCTAAAACTACCGCTATCCTTTATACGCTTCTCCCACCAACGAATCAAAGGCTGCCTGCCTGTTGCGCGGGCACAGAACGCGCGAGCGGGCTATTGCTGACGATTGTGTCTCAAGGACTTCGTTTAAAAATTGGTTTGTGACACTTAGGTATATGATACTTATATGTTTGATAGCGATTCGTTCTTCTTATCTTAATTTATGAATTATATTTTGTTACATTTTACCTGCTTTCCTTTTATTAATGAATAGACGATTTTAGTAGCTTATGTTAGAACGACACTGCGGCGGTGCAGCACGGCGGTTACGTACCTACAGCATATTATTGGTAATAGATCGAGGACTTCAATCGTAAAACTGTAGATAATTTTGAATAAAATAATGAGCAAATTTTCGGAGTATATTTACTTCATGCTAATGATCCTTTCTAACGCGGGTGAAAACGCGGGGCACAGCTAGTCCACAATATATCAAAATGTATTTAAGACGATTATAATAAGTAGTAGGAAATTCGGGATTCTGTCTCACGGTCATTCAACGTTCAATATTAAGAAATTCCTTAAAAGAGAGAGAGAAAATCTATTTAATTACCACTATCTAGATCAGAATTCAACGCGGTTGTTTCGGAACCGAAATGCTGAAAAACAGATTGTGCTTGAAGATATTCCTACTTTACAGCAAAGCGTTGTGTAATCAAATCTCGACTTTTTGTCACAGCATTCGGAATAATGGCCTTGTGAGAATTTTCGTCTCACTTGCGAGCGCTAAATAGAGAGAGAGTGAGATTATAAAATAGTTGTGAGATTATAAAAATTTGTAAAAACTCCTTTTTATGTTTTAGCACGATATCTTTATTCTTGATTTTAGTTTGGAAGAATGAGAAGTTTATCAAGGGTGGACCCGAATGGTTTTAACGGGAGGATTTTGGATCCATTTGCTTAACATAGTTGGACTCTTTGATTTGTGTTACTTTATTCTGTTTATAAGCGTTTTGACGTGATAACGTCTTTAAAATCGTTTTAGTCGGGTGACATGTTCAGAAACTTGTGTCACACCAAAACCTCACGAGCGCGATCGCAGGTATAACGAGAGAGAGACGGACCGATCTCCCGTCTCATCTCGAGCGCTGCCAGTCATTCCGTGAAATTTGTCACGCGGACGAGCTCACGAGCGGAGGCTGGCATAGCGTTCGAGTGAGTGGACCGATCTTCCGTCTCTCTCACTCTAGCGGCATACAAACGAATGGAGATTTTCTTGTGCGGACGTTATCACGTAAACATCTCGATCGTAAACCTACTTTACAAACAATTTGCCGTTTTTTTTTGTTTTTTAAACTTTTTATTATCCCTCATCATTTTCATTTTCCATCGGGCAAAAAGTAAAACACATTAATTGCATTGGAGGTAATGAAGATTTAAATAAACATATTTTGTTATTGAAATTCAGATTTTATATCTAAATTTTTAATTGGTGGTGACTATTAGATTAAAGGGTGTCTAACTTAACCGAAAATAAACTTTAAACAATGGTTTTTCGAAATTTGAATTAAATTTATTAAATATTCAAAATTGTATTTACTGAGTTTTTCTTGTCACCCCACCATTTGTTAACGAGTTTTCAACCTGCATAAATAGTGAATAAATTCGATTAAAGAAAAAAAATACTTAATTACTATAATCTACACGGCGAGTGGCGATGGCCGAGTGGTAAGAACCTCGGTCTTCCACGCGGGAGATGCCAGATTCAAATCCACGGCGTGCACCTCTGACAAAAGAAATTTGTAATGTGCGCATTTCATCGCTGCTCCACGGTGATGGAAAATATTGTGATATTTAATTGACTACAATGTTCTCCATCGCCGTGTATGCCTGAGAGGAACTCATAATTTCTCGAAGGTATACTAGGCCCGAGAGGTGGATTATGGCATAAATCCCTCTCACTTATTAGAGGAGACCTACCCTGCAGTGGGACATAAAAAGGTTGGAAAAAAAATCTACACCAAAAATGGTTCTCTCGCAATCGACAGATTTGAGCACAGCTATTTCCAATTTTAAAGCAAAGCGTTGTATAGTGAATCTGTAAATGTAAATGTAAATCTCTTTCGATCTTGGGAATTGGAATAATGACCTTGTAAAATAATGATGGCTTCGAGAGTTAAGATTTGGAATATTCCTTTTATTATTTGGGCACAAATTCACGACAGTGTAATGCTTAGAGTAAATATTTAGTTGGCAATTAAACAGTGAAGCTCGCAAGGCCCCGCAGGTGGCGTAGAACGCAAGTGATATACGTAGCTAATCCAAAAAGGCGCGGTCGGGTGTGAGATGGCTGACCGCTAGTAGCAAACATTTAATGCACGTTTCCGTGCTTCGGAGCACATGTCAAGCCGTCCCGATTATTATTATCGATAAATAACAGCCGTTAATCCTTGCAGAAGGCCTTCTGGGCGGTTTGAAAACATCCAACAGCGTGTTGGCCGCTAACCCGCATCTCCGCCAACCCGCAAAGGAGCAACGTGGGTAGTAAGGCCCATTACTCTACAATAGTGGGGAGAGACCCGTGCCTGGCATTGGGACGCAAAAAGGATTCTTCTTTTTTTATTTGAATGGAGTAGCAGACGAGCATGCAGGTCACGTGGTGTTAATTGGTCGCTGCAGCCCATGGACATCTACATACAACCTCAAGCAAGCATAGGTAAGTCTGGTCTGAGGTCGTATGCAGTTGCGCTGCTACTCCGGAGGCTGGTGGTCGCCTCATGTCAGTGTGGCCGGCAACTGCACCTTTCCACCGAAACACAATAGAATTGGTTCACGGCAGAAGTGGGTGCAGCGGTGGTACTTCCCCGGGCGAACCATAATAGTTCTACCACCTTCTTACTAGGATAAAATAATACTCGCCATTATGATTTTTAACTTCCATTAAAATGTATGGAAATAACATTGTTTCCTTTGACTATTCTAGCAGTAAAGAAACGAATACGGAACAAGACAGTGGAATACAAATACAGCTAGAAAATTCATCATTAATTACGTCATTTACATAAACTTCTTATTCCGAAGATAGTTGGAAAGATCTCTCTTGTTCGAAGACAAAGAAAAAGCTTCAAGTAGATTTAAAGGAATGTCTCCAGAGCATTTAGTCTGGAACTGTGAAGTTCGTGTCGGACTCAACTTGCTGGCACTCTGTAAGTCGCAACGGATAAAAACGTTTCACAGACCTAATAGGGATGGGTCATGAAAGTAAGTAATCGAGAAGGTATTCGAGTACTTAAATTGCACATTTATTTAACTGTAAGTCAGTTAGTTAAAAAAAAGTGAGTGAAGCAATTTACGCAGAAAATACCAAAGGACGCGGTCGGGTGTGAGATGGGTGACCGCCAGTGGCAAACATTTCATATGCGTTTTCGTGGTTCTGGGAGAACGTTAAGCCGTCGGATGATAATGAAATATTGTTATGGTTACGGTGATATTTTTCTTCCATTTAAATATATGAAAACAATGGTTTCTTTGACCAATCTTGCACTGGAGCTACAAATACGGAACAAGGACAGCAAAAATCAAAATGTTCTCTATAAATTTGCATACCCTTTTGGGTTAGGATAAGAGTACTGTATTCACTACTTGTAACAACTGTTTAACCTTATCTTGCAAATAAATGAAATTGAAATTGAAAAAACAAATACTGCGAGAAAATTCACCATTAATTACGACCTTTACAAATACTTCTTCATTTTGTTATCATATATTTATCTATGTTAGGGTAAATTGCAATGTAAGCAAAACCGGTAAGCACGCGGTTTCCTTAGCAGTCGATTACAAGTCTTTGTTGTAACGTCGAATCGATTAAACATCTTTTGTGTGAAAGTAAAACAGACCTGACAGTTCAGAGATAGTTGGAAAGGTCTCTCTTGCTCGGAGACAAAGAAAAAGCTTCAAGTAGATTTAAATGAATTTGTCGAGAGCATTTAGTCTGGAACTATGAAGTTTGTATCGGATTCAATTTGCTGGCGCTCTGTAAGTCGTAACGGTAAGCAGACAATTCTAATAGAGATGAACGTAAGCACTTAGTATAGGTTCTTTTGTTCGTTTAGAGTCATTGATTTACTGATTGAGGCTTAATAATTTAAACTGTAGTCCTGAGTCCATGTTTTTTTAAGTGAAGAGTTGTAGTACCTATAATATTAAGCAAGGAATAATAATATCATTACTCATATAAGTTATTATTTTACATGCAATTCAATGCGATGAAATTTATAAGAGCTAAAAAAATAAACTCTTTGTATCGCCAGAGTTATAGTGGGCTAAAATGTTTAAACTTGTGTTAGGAATCAACGCCGGTAGTTGAATAAAAAATATGACTAAGTAGGAGAAAACGCCTATAAAAGCGAGGCCTCCTCTAAGGGAGGATTATTAGTGCTTTAATCTTGATAACGGCTGTAACTCTGCCCGATTGCGTACTGAAATTCTGTGTCTGTGCTTACTTATTATTTAATTGTTGTTGTATAAGGAAATGTTAATTAGAAACCTTAAATCGTTACCTGTAAATTGTATCAAAGGCTTTGTGAAGTAAATGGTGATCTAAATATTCTGCTTCTGGTTTTCATTTCTAAAATCAGAAGTGGGATAGACGCGCGCCCCACATTTAAAGTTTCATCCTGAACAAATGCAGAAATCAGTACGCACGTTTTTTTACATTTTTCGTGAATCGATTAAACAATCTGTACCAGTTCAGTGATAACTCTCGGAGTGAGACTTACTCGTATACTTACTCGTATATTTGAAAACGTTGGGTAAGGTCAGAACCCGTAAGTAAAAAATAATTCTTTTAAGAAAATATTTATTTGCGGTATGTAGTATATGTGGTATAGTTTTATGTTAAATTTTACCATAGTGAAGTTTTAAATATTTGTCGGTAATTTATTGTAAATTTTGACGCACATGTGGTAGCAATTTTTGACCTTATAGCTGACTAGGTTATTGGCAGGCACCAATAGTAAACAAGTAAGAAATTTACAATATTCATCTTTCCTTGTAAATAAAAAGTTGTGTCGTTACAAATAAACGGGCTTCATATATGTACAGACAGGGCACACTTAATATTTTAAACCTTTTAAAGAGAGGCTCGCAGATTGTTAATGGAGTGGTATTAGCTATAGCGCGAATACATCTCTTTTGTGCTATAAACGCTTTATTGAAATCTGTAGTTTCCCCAGAGTAGTATTCTGTATCGAAGATTCGACGATGGATACGTCTATCCATGATAAAAATTTAATGCTACATTTGTTACTTATTAGTTTTGCGAATCCAAGTGAAAAAGCATTTTTTTTTGTTACTTTAAAAATACTTTGCTTATCCTTTGCTTTTGAGATAAGTTTATGTATGAAGAAAATGAGTACCTAGTTCTTGCAGTCGGTTAATTTTACCTTTTCAAAAGTATTTATTTGTACCCAACGAGTACAGTACCGTCACTGGGGAGTAAGTAATGGCAACATTTTTGTTAAATATTTCCGAATCGAGAGTGCACGCAATTATTTCCGTGAAACAGTGTTTTTGAATATTTGTAGTCATTTCAAAGCAAGAAGTCAATTTATAAACTTGGTATCTGATATTTTTCTGAATACCTACAAATGTAAGCATTAAACAAAGACGTTTAATCTTTACTTCAAAAATTGAATTGGTTGGTCTGTACCAAAAGTAAATTTTAGCAAACTTGCATAAATAACCGAATACAATCTTAAAGTTAAAAGTGACAGTTGATATTTTATATAGATTGCATATGCTATGAGTATTCGTATAATTAACTATCAAAGTTGTTGGCTGAGAGTTACGAGT
Source organism: Pyrgus malvae (assembly GCA_911387765.1). Classification (NCBI taxonomy): domain Eukaryota; kingdom Metazoa; phylum Arthropoda; class Insecta; order Lepidoptera; family Hesperiidae; genus Pyrgus; species Pyrgus malvae. The sequence continues at coordinate 24,303,784 of OU426950.1, read as the reverse complement.
ATTTATCAATTTTTATTCAAGTAACATGGGACAAAACCTTGAGATTTTTCTTGAGTTTTCAGACTCTCCTCTAATGAAGGAAGCAAGTTGAGAATGGGTGCTGGAAGCTTAAAAATGACACTCTAGATCAGTGGTTGAAGTAGTGTTGACAACCAAGAATAACAGTACTAAAAAGAAAGTTGCTCTCTTTACCTATTACTTACTTTTTATGATTAATGATTTTTTAAGGTAAATAAGTGACATTAAGCAAGCTCAATTATAAACCAACGGTATAATGTGATATAACAGTTTTGTTTGTCAGATTTAATTGATGTCTAGTGCATTTACAGACAAGGTTTATACTGGATACTATCGTTCTTTTTTGACTACCTACCTACTTTGTTAATCATTTTGTTAACGCACAAATTGCTAAACCATTTTCAGATGAAATAGGTACAGGGAGTTTTTTTTTTCGGCTACCTATATACCTTTACCGCTGACCAATTTGAATATTCGTTACTGACTGCGATTAGTAAAGATATCAGAAACGGTTTTGTAAGTTGTAGCAGAGTAATGTCAGGTAGGCCGAGCTTCAACCTGTGTACCTTTACTACGGGAGAACACGAGGACATGTGATTTGGTCAGTTCTAACTGTGCACATTGTTATTCTAGCTGGTAGCAATAGTGAACCGGCAGTGAGTTACATAAATCTTTCATAATAACAAATTACTTTTCCTTTAAAAGTTTGTTCATAAAATTTCATTTTCTTAATGTTACGCTTGTGTTTCAATGTGCAAATAAGTTTTTTTTTTCGCGTGATACTAAACTTGTCATTATGTCTGCTATCGAATTTTTATTTTTGGTAAATGACAGTGTCGTCTGTTGACCAAGACTGTGTAATGCCTGGGTATTACTAGTGATGACAGCGTGACGATATTGGCTGAACTTGTAATAAAACATTCTACTGGTTTAAGCACGCTTTTACCATGGTGCTATAAACATTTGTAACAAAGTGTAACACACTGTGTACTATTGACAGCAAGATGAAAATATTAAGAAAAATGCTAGCATACAACCCGCGGGCTCTGTAACCCCGGGGGGCTTTACTGGTGACTTCATTTTTTACATCCTATCTGACCCAAGTTTTTTTTTTTCTATATTGGTAAATTTTTGTTAGTTTTATTGGACCTAAAAGTTCTTCTAAGTACGTTGTTCCTAATTTATGCACAAATATATTAATTTTCTTTACATGTCATTTTTGAAACTGTTACCATAAAATGAAACCTGATTCATATTTTTTTGATATAGTTAAGTGTTCTAAACGATTGCCTTTCGAACAATTAATAAGTCTAATACATTCTCTGCAATATCGGCTGCGCATTTAATGTTACCTATAAAGAGTGCCTGTGAACAACATATGTACAACAGAAATCTACGATGAACACTGTTTTTACAGATTGGAAATGCGGTGATACAAGACTAGTGTGATCCTATATAAACATCTAGTTGAAGCCGTGTTATTGTTAACAGAAATCCGTGATGAACACTGTTGTTACAGATTGCAATGCGGTGATACAAGACTAGTGGGATCCTATATAAACATCTAGTTGAAGCCGTGTTATTGTTAACAGAGATCCGTGATGAACACTGTTGTTACAGATTGCAATGCGGTGATACACGACTAGTGTAATATTGTACGAACATCACCTAGGTCAAGCCGTGTTTAAGTTTGGGCTACTCAAGTTCACATGCAAGCCGGTATTGTAAGAAGTCATAAAAATTTAAGAAAAATATAAGGTTTTAACAGGACTTGTTTCATTTTGCAGTTCTTGAATCAGACCCACACGATCGAGGACGAACGTGTAAACAGGACGGCCGGATGTTATCGTTAAAAAGGAGCTCAGTTGTTATGTTAAACTTTTGAACTAGATGGCGCTACGAGTACATTCATTTAGAAAAAGCAACAACCTGTTAATTATTATTCTATTTATAGCCATTTATTTTATTTATTTTACTGTGTTCTTTTACCTTTCGCTTCAAAGTTCCATTACTATTTTTGTTTTAATTCTGAAGCTTAGTTTTAATGACTGTTCCAAAACTTTAATGAAATATCTCATAAGCTTAATTCTTATCTAGAAGCGCCTGTTATAAATTGCAGTTAAGTCACTAGAACATCTCATGCTTTATGATTCAAAACCTAATTGCTAGATTTATTACAAAAAAAAAACTTTAAATTTCAAAAAGTGCTGCAGACAACAGGCCGATCTTTAAGTTTGGTATTTAGTTTGATTTGTTCTCATTTGCAGAAGCTAATCCTTGAGATGTCATCATGCGTTTGAAGGCTGCTGCCTCCGCCACTGTACGGTACGTGGCGCTCTCGTGTGCTTCGACGTGGCACCAGGCGCTCAAGAGCTTCAGTGCACTGCTACTTAAGTGTATGGCATTGAAGGACCTTCACCGCCTGGCGGGGACGCCAGGATGTCAGGAGAGGCCGTGTTAGGAATCAACGCCAGTAGTTGAATAAAAAATATGACTAAGTAGGAGAAAACGCCTATAAAAGCGAGGCCTCCTCTAAGGGAGGATTATTAGTGCTTTAATCTTGATAACGGCTGTAACTCTGCCCGATTGCGTACTGAAATTCTGTGTCTGTGCTTACTTATTATTTAATTGTTGTTGTATAAGGAAATGTTAATTAGAAACCTTAAATCGTTACCTGTAAATTGTATCAAAGGCTTTGTGAAGTAAATGGTGATCTAAATATTCTGCTTCTGGTTTTCATTTCTAAAACTTGCAAGATTTTCAGCCACTTTGCTCTTGCTATATTGCAATATAACTATCATTTTGATCGAGACAAATTATACATATAATTGCCGACAATAAAATCAAAAATGTGTAGCAGCTACACTACAATAACAATGTCCATTAACTGCATTTATTATGATTTGTTCACTTCTCGCAAACTTCATCATACGACGATAAAAGCAAAGCGCTTATAAAAAAACAGCGTCGGAGACGATGTGTTGGATTTAATTAATGGCTTCGCGCCCATAAAATCTAAAAACTGTAGTGCTTCCATACTTCTTCCTTAAGAAACTAGATGCGTTAATAACATACAGCTGCATCAAACACTAACCATTAAGTATAGGCTCTTTTTGTTCGCCTACAGCCATTTATTTACTGTTCGAGGCTTAATATTCTAAACCGTAAACCTGAGACCATGATTTTATAGAGTGAAGAATTGTAGCTCCTAGCAAGATATTGAGGCAACCATTTATGTCTTTCTCAAGTTGATATTTTCAATGGATATGATAATAAAAATGAAACTTACAAAATCTAAACAAAATAACTTTAATACTCAGTGTATCTATCCAGTGTGGGCTGAAATATTTAAACTTGCAGGACTTTTAGTCACTCTGCTCTTACTATAGTGCAATATAACTCTCATTCCGATAGTGACAAGTAATAATAGATTCAGATTCATTTATTTGCTTTAAATGTGGTAATTCAACAGATGTAGGAGAATAAATTACAGGGTTCTCACATTTAGCTACAATAAAGCATGCAAATATTACAAATGTCAATATTAATACAATTGTCAAAATTATAACTTATTATTAATAGCCGACAATAAACCTAAAAATGTTTCACGGCTACACAGAAATAACATTATCAGCTAACTGCATTTATTGTGATTTGTTCATTTCACGCGAACTTTATCGTACGGCGATAAAATGCCAACAGCTTATCACAAAATGGCGTCGCGAGCGATACGTCAAGCACAGAATGGCTTCGCGCCTATAAAATAGACTAACTGCAGTACTTCCGTACAGCTTTCTCAAAAATTCGAAACTTAAAATAGGTTACAACTGCCAACAGCACGGAGATTAATATACGCCTATAACATTTGATTTTCTGCATGAATAGAGTCATATATTTTCTGAACGAGATTCAAATTTTGTTAAGGTGACTTGAGTGATTTCGTGGTTTATAGGTGGTAGAACTTTTATTGTTTGACCGAGGAAGTACCACCGCTGCATCCACTTCTACCGTGAAGCAATTCTATAATGTTTTGGTGGAATGGCATCGTTGCTGGCTAGATTTACACGAGGCGACTATCACTCTTCGGAGTAGCAGCGTAACTGCATACGACCTTCGGTAACACTTAAGTCAGTCCTCGTATCTTCGGGATTACGAATAGAGCTACGGTATCTTCTGCCTGATCGTAAGAGGTGACTAAAAGGGGGCTTCCGGGGTTGCGGGCGGTGAGAGTGGGACCCGTCCAGCCAGCAGCCCCGACAAGGCCGGCGTTGTGTGTGTGGCCGCATGTCGTCGTGAGCATTGGTTGGTGCAGGATTGGATCTGCTCTCCCGAAGATTGGGCCCGTTCTGGGGCGCCGCGCGTGGAAGGCACCGATGCTTTTCACTGGAGATCCCGGAGTCCTCCCCAAGAGCTGAGGCAAGCCACCGAGGGGTTTTAGTGCGACACAAATTCCACATAACCCGATATCCTCTCCCAATGTGCTGGGTACCTTTTGAAGATTTCCCCCAGATACAAAAAAAAAACTTAAGCCATCTATCGGCTACAGCGACCACATAACGCAACGTATAGCATACTCACATGCTATTTCATTCAAATAAAAATAAAAGATATTGCGTGACTGACTTTTGGTTCTAATGTATCAATGTCTTTATTTCCTTGAAGAATTTCTTTATCGCACGAGAAATCTCAGATTTCTAGAATTACAATTTTGGAGTTACCAAATGAAATGTACGTAACAAACAAGAAATTACGGCTTCTACCAGGATATCATGTAAACACTGATTTCTTTTGACTGCGACAATCTATACTCTATACAAATAAATAAAATTGGAGTGTCTGTTTGTAATATTAAAATAACCGCTTTTTACTACATACATAAGAATTTTTATACGGTAAATATGCCAAAATAACATTTTTTACAATTTTTGTCTCTCTGTCCGTCTGTCTGTCTGTCTGTTTGTTCCGGCTAATCTCTGAAACGTCTGGACCAATTTTGACGGGACTTTCACTTGCAGGTAGTTGATTTAATAAGGAGTAACTTAATCTACTTTTATTTTGTCTGTCTGTATGTATGTCTGTTTGTTCTGGCTAATCTCTGAAACGGCTGGACTGATTTTGACGGGACTTTCACTGGCAGGTAGCTGATGTAATAAGGAGTAACTCAGGCTACTTTTATTTTGTCTGTCTGTCTATCTGTCTGTCTATTTGTTCCAGTAATCTCTGAAACGATTGGACCGATTTTGACGGGATATCACAGGCAGTAGCTGACGTAATAAGGAATAACTTAGGCTACTTTTATTTTATGATCGTTCTAAAACTACCGCTATCCTTTATACGCTTCTTCCACCAACGAATCAAAGGCTGCCTGCCTGTTGCGCGGGCACAGAACGCGCTAGCGGGCTATTGCTGACGATTGTGTCTCAACGACTTCGTTTAAAAATTGGTTTGTGACACTTATATGATACTTCTATGTTTGATAGCGATTCGTTCTTCTTATCTAAATTTATAAATTATATTTTGTTACATTTTACCTGCTTTCCTTTTATTAATGAATAGAGGATTTTAGTAGCTTATTTTATGAGAGCTAAGAATGAAGCGAAACTGGGGCTGGTATTGTACTCATTATGTAAGAACTTATTGGTAATAGATCGAGGATTTCAATCGTAATACTGTAGATAATTTTAAATAAAATAATGAGCAAATTTGCGGAGCATATTCACTTCATGCTAATGATCCTTTCTAACGCGGGTGAAACCGCGGGGCACAGCTAGTCCACAATATATCAAAATGTATTTAAGACGATTATAATAAGTTGTAGGAAATTAGGGATTCTGTCTCACGGTCATTCAATCAACATTCAATATTAAGAAATTCCTTAAAAGAGAGAGAGAAAATATATTTAATTACCACTATCTAGATCAGAATTCAACGCGGTTTTTTCGGAACCGAAATGCTGAAAAACAGATTGTGCTCGAAGATATTCCTACTTTACAGCAAAGCGTTGTGTAATCAAATTTCGACTTTTTGTCACAGCATTTGGAGTAATGGCCTTGTGAGAATTATCGTCTCACTTGCGAAACAGAGAGAGAGTGAGATTATAAAAGAGTTGTGAGATTATAAAAATTTGTAAAAACTCGTTTTTATGTTTTAGCACGATATCTTTATTCTTGATTTTAGTTTAAAGAATGAGAAGTTTATCAAGGGTGAACCCGAATGGTTTTAACGGGAGGATTTTGGATTTGGATTTTGGATCCATTTGCTTAACATAGTTAGACTCTTTGATTTGTGTTACTTTATTCTGTTTATAAGCGTTTTTTTGTTTTTTAAACTTTTTACTATCCCTCATCATTTTTCATTTTCCATTGGGCAAAAAGTATTTATAACGTGTTTTCAACCTGCGTAAATAGTGAATAAATTCGATTAAAGAAAAAAACTATTTAATTACTATAATCTACACGGCGAGTGGCGATGGCCGAGTGGTAAGAACCTCGGTCTTCCACGCGGGAGATGCCAGATTCAAATCCACGGCGTGCACTTCTGACAAAATGTGCGCATTTCATCGCTACTCCACGGTGATGGAAAATATTTAATTGACTACAATGTTTTCCATCACCGTGTACGCCTGCGAGGAATTCATAATTTCTCGAAGGTATGATGTCCACCAATCCGCACTAGGCCCACGAGGTGGCTTATGGCATAAATCCCTCTCACTTATTAGAGGAGACCTACCCTGCAGTGGGACATAAAAAGGTTGGAAAAAAAATCTACACCAAAAATGGTTCTCTCGCAATCGACAGATTTGAGCACAGCTATTTCCAATTTTAAAGCAAAGCGTTGTATAGTGAATCTGTAAATGTAAATCTCTTTCGATCTCGGGAATTAGAATAATGACCTTGTAAAATAATGATGGCGTTATTGATTCGAGAGTTAAGATTTGGAATATTTACTTTTATTATTTGGGTACAAATTCACGATAGTGTAATGCTTAGTGAATATTTAATTGGCAATTAAAAAGTGAAGCTCGCAAGGCCCGGCAGGTGGCGTAGAACGCAAGTGATATACGCAGCTAATCCAAACAGGCGCGGTCGGGTGTGAGATGGCTGACCGCTAGTAACAAACATTTCATGCACGTTTCCGTGCTACGGAGCACATGTCAAGCCGTCGGTCCCGATTGTTATCGATAAATAACAGCCGTTAATCCTTGCAGAAGGCCTTCTGGGCGGTTTGAAAACATCCAACAGCGTGTTGGCCGCTAACCCGCATCTCCGTCAACCCGCAAAGGAGCAACCTAGGTAGTAAGGCCCATTGCTCTACAATAGTGGGGAGAGACTCGTGCCTGGCATTGGGATGTAAAAAGGATTCTTTTTTTATTTGAATGGAGTAGCAGACGAGCATGCAGGTCACGTGGTGTTAAGTGGTCGCTGCAGCCCATGGACATCTACATACAACCTCAAGCAAGCATAGTTAAGTCTTGTCTGAGGTCGTATGCAGTTGCGTTGCTACTCCGAAGGCTGGTGGTCGCCTCATGTCAGTGTGGCCGGCAACTGCACCTTTCCACCGAAACACAATATAATTGGTTCACGGCAGAAGTGGGTGCAGCGGTGGTACTTCCCCGGGCGAATCATAATAGTTCTACCACCTTCTTACTAGGATAAAATAAAGACAAAGACAAAGACAAAGACAAAGACAAATGATTTATTTGCACAAATATGGGTATTACAAAAGTTGTTTTATACATTTAATAATCCGCCATATTTACCTCAGTAAGGTATGCAAATATTATATTATAGGTATATTATTAATAAATAAAAGTACTGACTAAAATCTAACTTAGAAATTTTAATTTATTTAAGTATTTAATTAACTAATCATATTGATTTATATTTATCCCATATTTGCGTTTTTTTTTTTAATTGTTTTTGGTAATTATTTATACAGTATTTTATCGGCGTCATCGGCTTTGGGCACCCAATTACCTGGGTTTTTATACACTGAGAGGAAAAAAAAGCCGGCGGAAAAAAAAACCTCCCAGGTTTTTAATCCCGTATTCCCTCACGAAGTTAAAGTTCATCGTTTAGAAATTCAGAAACCGAGTAGTACGCTTTTGTAAATAAGAACGTTTTAAGTGCTCGTTTAAAATCACAATTTGTTTTAGATTTGAGGGATTCAGGTAAATTATTATATATTTTTGGTCCCATGCAAAAGACGCTTTTATGGTATTGTTTTGTTTTTGACGCAATCGAACACAATTTTTTATTATATCTTTTTGATTTTAGGATTTCATATTTATTTATATCTTTTTTTACCATTAAGGATATTTCATAAATGTACAGAGATGGGAGTGTCATTATTTTTAAATCTTGAAAGTGCGGCTTACAAGAATCTATCTGATTAAGTTGACACATAGAACGAATGCATTTCTTTTGAGCTTTAAAAACCGTTTGGATTCCCGTTGCGTTACCCCAGAATATGAGTCCGTATCTAAGAGTTGCACCCACATATGCATGATATGCACTAAGGACAGCTGTTTTGTTTACTATTTTTGATAATTTATATAATGCAAATGAAAATTTATTTAATTGTTTGCAAACATGTTCCATATGGGACTGCCATGTTAATTTATTATCTATGTATAGACCTAAGAATTTAGTTGTGTCCGTTTCAGATACCGTCTTTCCTTTATAGTTTATATTTATAGGTTGACCGTATGATACTCTATTTTTAAAAGTCATTATATTGGTTTTATCAAGATTAATTTATTAATAAATTTATTAATTTAATAATACTCGCCATTATGATTTTTAACTTCCATTAAAATGTATGGAAATAACATTGTTTCCTTTGACTATTCTTGCAGTAAAGAAACGAATACGGAACAAGACAGTGGAATACAAATACAGCTAGAAAATTCATCATTAATTACGTCATTTACATAAACTTCTTATTCCGAAGATAGTTGGAAAGATCTCTCTTGTTTGAAGACAAAGAAAAAGCTTCAAGTAGATTTAAAGGAATGTCTCCAGAGCATTTAGTCTGGAACTGTGAAGTTCGTGTCGGACTCAACTTGCTGGCACTCTGTAAGTCGCAACGGATAAAAACGTTTCACAGACCTAATAGGGATGGGTCATGAAAGTAAGTAATCGAGAAGGTATTCGAGTACTTAAATTGCACATTTATTTAACTGTAAGTCAGTTAGTTAAAAAAAGTGAGTGAAGCAATTTACGCAGAAAATACCAAAGGGCGCGGTCGGGTGTGAGATGGGTGACCGCTAGTGGCAAACATTTCATATGCGTTTTCGTGGTTCTGGGGGAAAGTTAAGCCGTCGGATGATAATGAAATATTGTTATGGTTACGGTGATATTTTTCTTCCATTTAAATGAAAACAATGGTTTCTTTGACCAATCTTGCACTGTAGCTACAAATACGGAACAAGGACAGCAAAAATCAAAATGTTCTCTATAAATTTGCATACCCTTTTGGGTTAGGATAAGAGTACTGTATTCACTACTTGTAACAACTGTTTAACCTTATCTTGCAAATAAATTAAATTGAAATTGAAAAAACAAATACTGCGAGAAAATTCACCATTAATTACGACCTTTACAAATACTTCTTCATTTTGTTATCATATATTTATCTATGTTAGGGTAAATTGCAATGTAAGCAAAACCGGTAAGCACGCGGTTTCCTTAGCAGTCGATTACAAGTCTTTGTTGTAACGTCGAATCGATTAAACATCTTTTGTGTGAAAGTAAAACAGACCTGACAGTTCAGAGATAGTTGGAAAGGTCTCTCTTGCTCGGAGACAAAGAAAAAGCTTCAAGTAGATTTAAATGAATTTCTCGAGAGCATTTAGTCTGGAACTATGAAGTTTGTATCGGATTCAATTTGCTGGCACTCTGTAAGTCGTAACGGTAAGCAGACAATTCTAATAGAGATGAACGTAAGTAATCGAGAAAGCATTCGAGTACTTAAGAGGCCGTATACGAAATTTTGCCGATTTCGCTGATTTAGCTCATTTTATACAGGAGATTTTGCAGTTAAAATACAGTACTTCCATAAGTTTTATTGCACAATATGACTGATCATTTCAATAATAAACTATTAAATGAGCCACTTTTTAATTTTTATTTCGTTATTTTGCTTAATAGACCTGAAGCCGGTGATAGTTTTGTAAATATTACTTTAATAGGTATAGAATATCACATTTTTCTGGATCATTTCAAAGTCTAAACAGATCGAAAAATATGCCGTGTATTACTGTAAAAATCACATACATAATGTATGAGCCACCTTTTGCCACTCTCATACAAAAAATATTAGTAAAAAAACATTGAACTTAGTCAATTTTGAGAGAAAATGGGCCAGAAATTGCATTTGATTTCGGCAAATTGGAATAATCTTTCGTAAAATTTATTTGACATAAATACTCTTCAGTTCATAATCATACCGTTTCCTGAAAAAAAATCTTATTAATAATGATGATTCGGCATTAAACATCTTTTAAAGTAACCTAAATCTGGCATTATAATTCTTGACGCAAGCTATAAAAGTGTCTAATGTATTAGATTATTAATGAAATGAAAAGTTATATTGTGCAATGATACTTGCAGAAGTACTGTAATTTATCTGCAAAATCTCATGTGTTAAATCAGGTAAATAAGCAAAATCGGCAAAATTTCGTATACGGCCCCTTAAGTTGCAAACTTATTGAGCTGTGCGGTTTCTTAATTGGAAAATCCAACAAATACGTACGAATGTGTTCAGGCATATATTTGTATTAAACTACTTACTGATTGTAGTCTCATGAAAGTCTGACCTACTCGCACCTTTAAATCGAATCTAACTGAAATTGATGGTTGATGGTACCTTCCGGCTCGAATCATGAAAAAACTAACACTCATAAAATATCCTCTTATTTTCTATGTACCTAACTTTTTATCCTTGGGACCCTTGGGAATATAATACTTAAAGAAATAGAACTATTCTCACGCGACTCAGCAAACATCACTAGAAGCAGTGCGGCAGAGCTGACGTAGACCGTTACTTGATTTATTATACAAACGTCCGTAAAATTGCTTGTAAAAAGGAACTTTATGTTAGTTTAACACTATCTCTTTGTAGCATTATTTGAAGTAATTAACTTTAGGCATTTAAACTTAAATCTGCATTAAAAAACAAATAATGTTCATTACTTGCTGTGCTCCACGGTTTCGCTCACGTTCAAAAGGATCAAATTATTTATGTACATATATTGTACACATTATAATGTATCTTCCCTTGGGAACGATATGTACAAGAGTACAGTGGTATCAAAATTTCCTTCTCTTCAGCCTCCCAACTATATTCACGAACAAATTATTCTATAAAATCACTTCATTATGACGTAAAAGTATAAAAAACAAACATCTATCGAATTAAGAGTTTAACATGGGTTATAACCTTTCGTTTACCCGAATGATAAATCAGTAAAGTTTGTGTACGTATTTGTCTGTTGATCCGTTAATCACAGCTTCGCTCTGAATCTTTAGGTTGTAGTGAAATAAAAGGGAGTTTAGGGATAAATTGGGTTTATTTAATAACCTAGTGGTTACAGAAAATATACTACACTAAGCGTATAACTAATTTTAAAACTAGCACACTTAATGTCCCTAAGACACTCGCGGAACGATTATTAGATTATTAGAAGGTACCTCCTTTAGTGGATGGTCCAGTGCACGTCCAGAATCTTCAGTTCTTTATTAGAATAGAATTCCACATTCGACAAATCCAGGCAATATTGTAGATATCACCAAAAGTCCAGTATCCGCTCGCATAGGTATAGGTAGTATAAGGTTAGGTAGGTTTACATTACTTTCACTTGAAAATACTTCCAGAAAGACTAGCAGGATATGTTGTAGAACTAAGAGTAAGAGCTCAAAGAAAGAACCAGAAAGCAGAGAACAGAGAACCTCGTGTTCGGCCGTCCGGCCCTTATATATCAAAATCATTCAAATTTGAATTTACTTCTTCCATGGATTTCCTTTATGCATATTCTTGCATTCGACCAGCAGGTTATCCAAAGAGTTTCCAGTATCCATAATTTCAGCGAGTGTAGTAAATTAATTTTAAATGATAAATAATACAAAACTAAATTAGACAAACATTATTATAATTTTATTATTTGAAAATAACTAAAAATTATAATATAAAAACATGTAGCAGCCAAAGACAATATTAAAATGTGTTTATCTATGAAATTAAATAAGAAACATAAATGACAGACAAGGCAATTTTGATGTGTCATAAATATCAATAGGTAAACAAACATTGTAACAAAGTAAATTAAGAAATAAGCAAGGAAAATTAAAAATAATAGAAAAAAAGGATATAAGTTATAAAAAATGATAATGGAAGTGAATGAAGTAAGTAATAACATGTAGTGTATTAATAACACTACAAGGTCCAATAAAGTTAGAATATTTTATTAAAGCAAATTTTGGTGAGCTTACATTTCTGTCTTTTAAGTTTTCTTTTAAGTCCCATTTAAGCAAAACTTCACAGACACAGATCATTCCTGTCCTACAAGATCGGAAAGCATCATTAATATAAAAACTTGCCATTGACTTAAAATGAAATTCCCGCTAAATACAATTGGACATTTTAAAATTCTGTAATGGGTTATTGTCGCTTATAAATATGCATGAAGATACGCCTTGCGTTACATGTCTTATCAGCTTCAGGTGTGATGTGCTCTAACAGCAGGTTTTGTGTTATTTTAACTTTATTGGTATATGGCTGCAACCCTTTTTGCGTCCCACTGCTGGGCACGGGTCTCTCCCAATTATTGGGGAGGCTTGGAGCTTACTCCACCACGCTGCTCCAATGCGGGTTGGTGGAGATATATATTGGTATATATTTGGACAATATTAAAAAAAGTTGGTTACAATATTTTCGATATAAGTTAAATGAAGACGGAGGACACTAAAATAAAGTAACGGTGCGATGTTGGGTTACCTCTAAAACTCCGTTAAACACGTTCTGATAATGTAGCTATTTTATTATTTGAATATCGGTCTCAATTGGCGGACATACGATTTACGACCTACCGATTTTCACTATTACTATGTTTCAACGAAACGAACAAATATTGAATAATCATAGAACATGCGATTCCATTAAAAGAACAAAAACCACACCAACGTAGTGATCCAATTAACTTAATAACCAAAAAACGGAAGTTCTCATGAACATCCGCATTTTTCGTTTTCGAAAGTAATTTTTCAATGGAGGCAGTGATTCCGCTAAAACTTTTCTCGTTTGTACAGGACATGGTTGGTTTGATTTACCCCGGCGCCGAGCTCGGAAGTGTTATAATTAGTTTTTGAATTATTTCTGATAATCTGATAACGGAAAAATACAATTCCCAAATAGTTACCGCATGTGGAGATGAGTTTCAACCAGTGGTAAGAAATAGGTTTTGCTTCTAAATAGTTCAGAAGGTAGTACAATGCAGTATATTGAACTGTACCGTACTATGACTACGAAATGAATTCATAACTGTAGGTACTAATGGATACCCTATGTGCATGACTACCGAGGTTTGGGGGAGTGGGAGCCTCAGCCGTCCTGTTAGTAACCTCGGGAAGACCGGCGGTGTGTGCATAGCAGCACGCTGTCGCAAGCAATGGAAGTTGCAGAAGAGCGACAGGCTCTCCGAATGATAGGCTGATCTCTTCTCGAACGCCACGCGTGGAGTACACCGATGAGTACCTCTGGCGATTCCTCAAGCGCTGAGGCAGTCTACTGAGGGAGTTTTAGTAAAGTAGTATCTTCTCAAGTTATCCCTTAGATAAAAATAATATAAATGGCACCTTTCTATCTAGGTACACACCAAGATAGTCACAAACACTCAGACCGAGAAATCATCACTAAGATTAAAATCGTAGTTCTTGCGCAACACAATATTATGCTATGGTATTGTGGTATAGACTTTAGACATAACACAAACTCAGAATGGATATTCTTTACAGATATTAATATAAACTGATATTAATTAATAGGGGATATTCGTGTTTGTCAGTAATAGTAATCCGCCTATTATTGCGGGATAGAGTTAGGTGTCCGCCATAAGCCGAGTTCCTACACATTAAGTCCCGAGGACTATGTCAGGCGACCCTTTACGGGATTACTATAAACTTATTCGACGATTCGTGTCTATTTATCTTTTGTCTTACTAATCGTTTGTCGATTCTTACTATTTTCAGAGTAATTACCCTCACTAATCTGTAAGGCTCATTCAAATTCGTGGTCACATTTATTGGGTAAATTTCGCCGAAACTCTGTCAAGAAAGCTGTTTCTAGAGTCTAAAATATTTGACTTGTATGCTGCACGTGGGGTTCAATCCCATATGGGTTATTTAAATGTTAGATGATGGTAAAGGTGCAAAAATTATGTTCGTTTGTAAAAATGTTATGTACAACGCGTCAATGACGCTATTTAGGTTTAAAGATATTTATTTCCCATAAAGAATTATACATTCACTTATATAATAGGAAATTAAAACTAAAAATGTTAAATACATGAGCGTTAGCACAGTAGGTCCAACTTATTACAACAAATACTTTACAACCAAAGTAAGAAAGAGTGGTTCGTATCAATTAAGCGTAATTATTTAAGTGAGTTTGTTTTAAAACAAATATTCTGCTAGCATTTTTTACAATTTTAAATAAGATTTTACAATAATATTTTACAATTTTGAATGAAAATATAACTATAAGAAATTACTTGTTTGATATTCCATTACTTTAATACAATGTGGGTAATTGTTAAAATGCGTTAGAACAAGTACGTGCGAAGTAAATGAGGCGAGTTACACGGATCTATGACGCAGTGGTGACTGGAAGAGCTAAGTGAGCGTGGTTTATAGGATTGTAGATATAAGTTTGTGGTAAGATATTTAGGTTCGTAGATATATTTTAAGTTTAGAGATAGTTTTATGAAGTTTGTGAATAGTTATTTCTTTAGTTTATAGCCAGTTTTTAAATATAGGTCTTTTATCTTTATAGATAACATTTTTAAGTTTTAGGATATATTTTTAGTATTAGGTAGTTAATCATTGGTATACTAAGATTACCTGTTTATATAGTTTTAGCTATTTATTAAGTAGTTCAATTTTAAGAAGATGTTTAAATATCTTTTCGTTTTTTGCTAGTTTAATGTTGTTAGGTAGTTTATTATATAATTGGGCTCCTTCACAGGTAACATTCTTTTTACCATATTTAGTTCTCGTCCTATGCAATATTATATTATTTGCACTTCTTAATCTTTTTAAGTATGGATGATCTTTTTTAATGTCAAATGAAATATTAGTATGGATTTTTTTAGTTAGAATTTTATGTATAAGAATGCAGGTATAGTATTTATAAGTCGTATCTATGTCCATTAGTTTAGTTTCACTATACAATCTTGACGTTGGCGTTAGAAAATGATAATGAAATAGTGCTTTTACAACTTTATTTTGTGCAATTTGTAACGTATTAAGATTAGTCTTGGCGGCTGAACCCCATATTTCTATCAAGTAATCGATGTGGGGTTTGACTAAAGAATTATATATTGTAAATCTTACTTTTTGAGGTAGGCAACGAGCAATGCTGCGTAGAGCGCCAGTTAAAGATCTTAATTTAGATTTAATCTTTTCGATGTGCGGCTTCCATGTTAACTGATTGTCAAGGATGAGACCTAGATATTTTTCACTATATGTTCTGTTAATTATTACGTTGTTAATCTTTAATGGTTCAAAGTTCACAATTTTTTGTTTTTGGCAGCAAATATAACATAGTGCGTCTTATCAGTATTAAGAGTTAGTAGATTACACTGAAACCACACATTTAGAAGATTAAGATCATTTTGTGCATCTTCAATGATTGATTCGATGTTATGACCGAAGTAAAATAAACTAGTATCGTCCGCGTATAAAGATAGGTCACCTTTGAGTTTAAGTGCGCTAATATTATTAATATAAATTAAAAATAACAAAGGCCCGACAAGGGAGCCCTGTGGTATTCCGTAAGCTACTGACTTAGCAGAACTTTGAAATTCTCCTATTTTTACCACTTGAGATCGATCTGTAAGGTATGATTGAAATATTTTATGAGCATTGCCAGTAATCCCGATGTCTGAAAGTTTGCTTAAAAGAATTGTGTGACTCACTGTGTCAAATGCCTTTTTTAAATCAATAAATATGCTGAGACTAATTTTCTTTTCGTCTATGTTGTTTTTTATCTTTGTAATTAGGTCAACCGTTGCAGACAAGGTATTAGATTTTGGCCTAAAACCATATTGTTTATCATATAAAAAATTAATAGTATTTAAGTAAGTTTCGAGGCGACTATAAAGTATTTTTTCAAAAACTTTTGATATTACTGGCAATACGGATATGGGGCGATAGTTACTTGGGTCTGACTTCATACCTGATTTATAGATAGGTGTAACTTTCGCGATTTTTAAACTCGACGGAAATACGCCTTGCTCTAAACAGTAGTTAATACAATTGGTAAGTTCACTGCTAATTTGATGTTTAATACATTTAATTGTTTTTGTACTTATATTATCAATACCCACACTTGTATTAATATCTAAATTATTTATTATTTTAAGGACTTCCTCGTTCGTGGTTGGGCTTAAGTTCTCAAGGCCAAAATTATTATTCGTTGTATAAATTTTTGAAGAGGTAAATGTTTTATTATTATAAAATTTAGGGGAGATGTTCTGAGCTAGTGTTGCTCCAATTGTCGAAAAATAGTTATTAAAATGTTCGCAAATTTCATCTTCCTTCGTTACTACTTCGTTGTCTTTTTCTAGTTTAAGTGGCATTAAATTTTCCTTCGTTTTGTTGCGTGTTAAGCTGTCTATAAGATTCCACATTTTCTTAGGTTTATTTCTGCAGGCATTAAATTGTTTTTGGTAATAGTCACATTTGAGAGTCTGGATTTCCTCTGAAACTGCTTTATTTTCGGTTAAAAATTCATTTTTTAATTTGTCGTTATTAGGACTGGTTTTATGTTGATGGTAGAGGTCGTTTTTTCTCCTAATCTTGTCCAGAATTGTTTTATTAATCCAGTCTTGTCTTGGCGGATTTATAATTTTTGTCTTCTTAACTTTGTGGAGATTAATAGCATGATGAAGTTTTTGTTCAAATTTATTAAAATTATTGTTCTTGTTATCTACCATAGTTTTTTCTGCGAATATTTGTAGGTTTTTATAATCTATTGCTTCATACTGCTTTTTTAATTTTGTAGGTGGCTCATATTTAGCTATTTCTAAAAATAATTGTTTATGGTCAGATATACATGACTCTATCGTGACCAGATGGAAATGGTTTTCTTTAATGTTCGTAGAAACGTGATCTATTAAGGTCTTTTTTTGTGTACTTTGACGGGTGCAGAACTTTGCCGAGATATTATTAACTATTATGTATCCATTTTCCTGAAGGGTCTCCATGTATTCTTTAGCGTCATTTTTAGGATCTAGTAAATCAAGATTAAAATCGCCCAATATAACAGCTCTTTTCCTTAGATTTAGTTGCATCGAAAAGGTTTGAAGGAAAGTTTTGACGTTTGTTCTTTCGGGTTTATATATGGCTCCAACGTCAAGACCGAATTTCTTTAAATGTATCCATAAGAAATGGTTATCATCTTGAGAAAATTCTGCGGTCTGACAATGTTTTAAGGAATTTATCACGAAGATTGAGACCCCGCCACCAATTGTGTTCCGTCTAAAATGATAGTTGTGAGTGTAGCCTGGAATTTGGAATCTTTTGGCTTCTTCATCTGATTTAATCCATGTTTCTGTTAGTATCAGGATGTGTATGACAAATTTGAAAGATTTTATGGCACAGCAGATTTCATCAAATTTCCCAGGTTTGACTATGCTTCTGGCATTTGCGTATAGGAACTTAAGTGAGTTTTTGTTACATCAAATTTCCTCGTAGTTTTTTACAGATTGGTGTGTCAGGAGTGCTTTAGGTTGGTCATGACAGGTTGTTAGGGGTTTTTTTGGAGAATGTTTTACAATTTGTGGGACGCCTTTGTAATACCTAATTGTAATGTCGTTTTCACCTGCTGCTAGTCGATTATTAAATTCATCTTTGAGTTTCTTAAATTGCACTTGTTGGTATGGTGTTTGGTCGGAGTATAATTTGAAGTTCAAGTTTTTTATTTTGTTCTTATTTCGCAGCAAATCTTTTACTGTTTCCTCGGACTCGAAGCATACTTTGATAGGGCGATTTGACGTTGTTTTATATTTACCAATTCGTATTGTACTTATAGGTTCTGGGCACTTTTCTAGTATCTGCTGTAGAATTTTCAGAGCTTCTGCTTTATCAGAGATGCGTCGTTCTTTGCTGTGAATAGACTGAGATTCCGGGATGCCAGCTATTATTATGTTTTTCCTCCGCAAACTTTGTTCTTTAATTTCTGCCAAGATTTCCTCAAATGAAGTTTTATTACCTTCTGTTGTATTGTTTGTAGATGTTTTTAGGTTTTGTACATCAATTTCTAGGGCTGCGACTTTTGCGTTTGTTGCTTCTATAGAGCTCGTAAGGTTATGAACAGTGTTTTTTATTTCTGATTGCTCCAAAATTAAATTCGTGATTTTTTCTTCCGTATTTGCCATGCCCTTTTTAATGTCAATCAGATCATTTTTGATGGTTGTTATGTCATTTTGGATCTTTGTGACATTGTCATTATGTGTACTGACCGACGACGTTAATAGTTGCATCATTTCAGATATTTGGGATTGAATACCGCTTAATTGGGATTCAACGTCAAAATCATGTGGATTTTTGCGTTTGCGGTATGGTGTCTCAATCGTATCCATCGCAGTCGAATTACCAGATAGCAAATTTGGTTGAGATCTACTTCGACCCATGTTCGTGCCGCTTCCAGTCGGCGAGCGTAGTAGGCTCATCGTATATCTTTGTTCACTTGGGGCAATACAAAAGATGCGTATGCGTCACTGGGTGAGCAAGATAAAAAATAAGAGTCCGTCTCGCTTACCCGAAGTGGTGAGGGGCGCTTGTCACCTCGCCGACAGGTTGCGCTTGGGATGAAACGGTAGTAAGTCACGTAGTACTGGTGCAATTTAATTACTGTTTTATGCTAGGTGTCGAATAGGTTGATATAAGTTTGTTGTGGTTAATTAGAAATTATTAACAACTAATAACACGTCCGTACTGCACGAGCGCTCAGTGAGTACATAATAAAACTAATAGGGATATTCGTATTATGATAATCTGCCAATAATCCGCGTAATATTGCGGGACAGTGTCAAGTGTCCTCTATAAGCCGAGTTCCTACACTGTAATCCCCGAGGACTATCTCAGACGACCCTTTACGGGATTATCATAAACTTGTTCGACGATTCATTTCTATTTATCTTTGTGTCTTACACTAATCGTTTGAGTATCGATGCAAGTATTTATAAATTAATTGGCCACTTATTTACTAACCTTAATAAATTACGCTTTTCTAGATAGGGGTTAGTGGTCACGTTTATCTTTGGATTAGACAAACTTTGCCAGGCCTATGACTATTGGAATCTTAAACAGCTCTACACAGTAGGATATTAAAATGTTAGTAGATGATGAAGACGTCACAACATCGTGCTCGTTCGAAAAAAATGTTTTGTGCAAAACGTCAATAAGACTATTAGACATATATTACTAACACAATATCAATGGCGAGACATTAATAAATTGAATACAGAATATTCATATTTGTCAGTAATAGTACTCCGATAATAATCCGCGTAATATTGCAAGACAGAGTCAAGTGTCCTCTATAAGCCGAGTTCCTACATTGTGATCCCCGAGGACTATCTCAATCGACCCTTTACGGGATTATCATAGACTTGTTCGACGATTCATCTCTATTTATCTTTGTGTCTCGTACTAATCGTTTGAGTATCGATACTAGTATTAACAGATTATTTGGTCACTCATTTACTGATCCTAAAAGATTTTATATTCCTAGATTGGAATTCGCGGTCACATTTATTTTGGATGCGTATTTTCTACATCTGTAGTAAGGAAAAGTACTTAATTGAAATATGCATACTTTGTTTTTACTTTACTTTATATTTTTTTATTTTACTTTTACTTTATTTTTTGCTTGTGTCTTAAGCTATTTGTTTTAGCTTAGCCACTTAATCAATGATTAATATATATATTGGGCCTAGTGGTCACATTTTCCTTGCATAAGATAAATTTGTTGTTATTATGCTGTTAAGCTGTACTTACTTCCGAACAAATTAAATTTACTTTTTACCAGGTTGGTGGATTACATTTTATCTTCTCATCTTATTTCTAAAAAGTAGCCTTAAACTTTGAATTTTTTTTAATATTTTTAGATGTGTAACATAGATAAGCGATAATTCATATTTAGAAGTAGAAACTTTAGCTATTGTTAACTGGTACAACCAATTAGTAGCTATAGTACGCTGCAAAATCTGTATCAAAGAAACTTTTTGAGGGAACTATAAATATTCGGTTTTTTGAACCTCAATATTCCGTACATAGACACAAGAGAATTAATCGGCCAGAGATAATGGAGATGGCTTTTCAATTTCAAAACTCCGTGATAGAAAAAACGGTGTTTTTTGTAGTTTTTTTGCTATTGGCAGCTCAACAAAATTGATTGAAAATTGTTTGAAAATTGTTAAGTGCTTGGCGTTTAATCGATCGAATTGAATATTGGATGAACGTCACAAGCAAGCTTGTATTTTTAAATATTCCAATTAGTTCTCTTTATTTTATTATAGGTACCTCACAATTTTGTATTGGTTGGCTTCTAATGTAAGGTGCGTTTACACTTGTAACTTGTTAAAGACTACAGCATAGTTGACATCTAAAAAGTTATATCTACAACGTTGAGTGTGGTGTTGAATTAGTGACAATGTGAAGACCTTATGGATTCTTTGAAAACGAGTTGGGCACTTATATGTACATTTTCCGTACCTTAGAGGTTCCTGAACTTCATTTACCTATAAGGACTTGCACTGCCTAATGAAATGAAATAGTTTATGAAACTTGATGTTTGTCATCGTATGGTCAACGGCTGACCATCATCCGCTTTAGGTACGCTAAGGCTGCGGCTGCGGTTTTAATATAAAGGTAAAAAAGCGACATAAAGAAAGCAGAAAGTACCCCCTAACCAGGAAGCGCCAGGAATCGTTCCACTTTAGCAGCACGTGACCTATTAAGGGCAATCATTTATTATAGCTCATATTTTTTTATGCGAGCTTCATGTAAATCTGTTATCGGTTAATTTGTTGCAAAAATTATAATGTTTGTATGAGCGTAGCATGTCTTTTCATGTATTTAGATTCAGCTCAAATGTGCTCTTTGTTCGGTTTAATAATAAAAATAAGGAAAACAAAAATTACCCTCTATCTGAGGAGAGTTGCACTCTCGTGGCACGTGACATATTAAGTATAATAATAATGAAAGCTGGCGTTTTTGTATGTACTCCGCGGGGACGGAGGCCATGCTCGGTATGTGCCACTTCAACAAATTATACCCGAATTCGTCCGAAAAATTATGATAAAGCTCGTTTTAACTTAGTGAGTGTCTTTATATGTTTAGATTTGTCTAAAAATGTAGGGAATGATAACTGGAACGTAACACATATAAATTTTGTGCCATCATTAAACGCAAATCAATACGGCAAACCCCAAAGATAAAAGTGATTCTATAAGGATTGCTTATAAGACGACCCGCGTGGCGTAATGGTTACCATGCCGGACTGCCAATCGAGGGATTCTGGTTTTGATTCCCGGCGAAACAGAAAGTTGAATGAGGGGTTTAAATTTCTATTCTCGGTCTGGGTGTTTGTGTTTCTGTCTTTGTATGTATCCATGGTACCCACGACACAGGGTATATATACCCTACTGTGGGGCTATGTGGCCATGATGATGATTTCCATAAGCTCAGGGTCGCCCAGCGAGCGATGGAGAGGGCTATGCTTGGTATTTCTCTACGCGACAGAATTCGTAATGATGAAATCCGTAGAAGAACAAAGGTTACCGACATAGCTCTCAAAATCTGCAAGCTGAAGTGGCAATGGGCAGGCCATATTATAGTTAGGAGGACCGACAACCAATGGGGAAGAAAGGTCCTTGAATGGAGACCATGTCTCGGCAAAAGGAGTCCAACCAGGTGGACTGACGACCTGAAGAAGACAGCGGGTAGTCGCTGGATTCAGAAGGCCAAGGACCGGGAGGAGTAGCGAACATTAGGGGAGGCCTATGTCCAGCAGTGGACAATAAAAGGCTGGTGGATGGATGGATGTGGGGCTATGAGTGTGAAACGTTATGAGTGTGAAGCATTGCTTACACACAACCCTATGGCAATTAATGGGAGCAACTGTTTTATGCGAGGGAAAGGCTGAAAAACAGCGCTGCACGAGGTCACTCGTCACAGCACAAGCTGAGCCTTTCCCTTTACCCACAAAAAGGGTCACGTGTAAAAAAATGTTTTACGTACCTATATTTAAAATTTTGTTTTTGCACTTATTACTGTATTATTCTTTTGTTGTGTGGCAATAAACCATTATATTATTGTCCTTAAAGGTATCGTGAGTGTCTTTGTTCATTGTGATATAAAAACGGTTCTACTCACTTGGTTTTTCGGGATCGCCCTACTAGCTTCGGACCATTCGGGAGCTCATGATTAAGGACCACGGAATGGTCCGAAACTAGTCGGACGATCCCGAAAAACCAAGTGAGTATAACCGTTTTTATATCACATTATATTACAATTATGTGTCAAACTGCTGTGCGCGAGTCTCTCGTCATTGTTAGAGATGCCTAGAGCTTACTACAAAATTCAGCTGTAGGTTTGTGGATATTATATTTGAAAATAATATGAAACCGAGATAAACAAAAACTCAGAGTTCCACTCTAGTGACGCGTGACTTATTAAGGGCAATCATTTATGTCAGCTGGCGTTTTTGTATGGACTCCGCGGGGACGTAGGTCGTGCTCGTTATGTGCCACTTCAACAAATTATACCAGAATTGGCTCGAAAAATTATCATCAAGCTTTTTTTCAGTTTCTCTACACTATGTGATCAAGTATAATATGAGCTCATTTATAAATCTATGTAAAATAAGTAGGTACTTATGCTTCATGTTAATCTGAATGCCGTGATAAATGGCGTTAAAGAGACTATAACGTTCGAAGTTATCGCATTCTCTATTTACGAATTGCATCTAATATGAATATAATATTATATACATCTAATATCTTTTTAACAAAGATCTTATATAAAAGATAACAATAAGACTGTAGCGGCGCGATACCTACAGCAACATGACCCGCGCCTCACATGAAATGCTGACCATGCAAGACGACGCAAGCAGCGAACATTGTAAACAATAGAGTACTACGTCACACGCGTCATACTGAACTGGCCAATCAGAAGACGTATCCTGAATCACGCTATCGAAGTTTCTTAGATTCTCAGTATATAATATACAAATGATCCGAAGTTAGCATTCGGACCGCGGTCCCCAGGCAGTGACAACGCCTGACGGGAGATCTCCCCTTTTCCTACACAAAGACAAATAAGATAATAAGATCTTATATCTTAAACTATTTTCGGAGTCGGGTCCTTAGTAAAATATTCTGTCTTAGTAAATATAGATTTCGTTCTGAATGGGCACCGACACCAAAAAAGTTTTAACAGTTATTACCATAAGCAAAAAGAAGTAGGTACTGAAAATTTTATTTTTTACCGTTTGAAATCGGTTCTATTTTTTTGTTAAAAACTTAATTAATACATTATGGAGACATCATTATCATGACGTGACCATCGTACGAATGTTTCAGAGATCTTAATCAATTCATAGATTTATGTAGGTGGTTGACCTTTAGTCCATAGAATGCAGCGACCACTTAACACGACGTCACCTGCATATTCGTCTGCTACTCTATTCAAATATATTAAATGTTTTTTTTTATTTGAATGGAGTAGCAGACGAGCATGCAGGCCAACTGGTGTTAAGTGGTCGCTGTAGCCCATTGACATCTACATACAACCTCAAACAAGCATAGATAAGTCTTGTCAGTTGCGCTGCTACTCCGGAGGCTGGTGGTCATTCACAATAGAATTGGTTCACGGCAGAAGTGGGTGCAGCAGTGGTACTTCCCTGGGCGAACCATAACAGTTCTACCACCTACGAACTAAATTATCAATTGAGTACAGACACCTGCTATCTGATTATTCATTTTATAACATGACATCCTACTGTTGGCAGTTACTTAAGAGATAAATCTGTAACTTAACTGTTTGTCGTAACTTACTGTAATTTAATAAGTGAAACGTAACCGAAAGTGTTAAATTGGAAAAGTCGTGTCGAATTTCCAACTTTATTCATTTAAGTTTTAATTGCAAAAAATTGTCAACTCATTCGTATAACTTTTAGCAATCGCGGAGGATAAATTAATGTAACGCTTATAGAATCACTATACGCATATAATTTACAGAACTGATAGATTTTAAGTTATTCAAGAAAGAAGACAAAAATTGATATTTCCGTATCCTTAACTAAAGATGGTGAAAAAAAAACGCAGAAAAGGTACAATGGTGAAAAAAAGTTACTTTTATATTACATCAAAATCTATAAGAATTCTGTGGTATCTAAACGAAATTTATGAATCCTCGATTGCGGATCACTTTACACGTACCTACTTGTCTCGTTATATTACTGTGACCTCATCATAATTGCCTGAGAAAGAAAATAATTTCTATTCAATCTCAAGAAAAGTCTACTGACAAGGCATGATCGTATGCTAATACCGTCTCACTTCCCAAAAAGGTCAAAGATTTCTCTATTCATTTATAAAGATTTGAACTAAGCACATTGGCAGACGGACCGCGATGTTTAAGTGGTAAACGTCACCTACAATCACAGCAAAATCTAAGGGAGTTACCTGTTTTATTGTCAGCTTTAAAAACATGCGAAAAAGAGCGAAATAATGTCACTGAAAAAGTTAAATTGGGAAGTTTAAAATTGTTAATTAATTCTTTTCATTTGTCATTACAAAAAATGGCAAACTCATTCAGATAATTTCTGCAATCGCGGCGTTACAGTCAACAACTCGTTAAACTTGGCAACAGCCGGATGAGCTGTGAAGCGAGACTCCCCTCCATGTAAACTGAAGTGATTTATGTTCATAATTTGGAAATCGTCGCACATTTTTTTGCTAATGGGAAATCCTTTTTTAAACTATATTGTAGTTTTGGTTGGGACTCACAATTATCACAATCTTTAAACGTTAAAATTTCACAAGGAATCCTGTAAAGTTTAAAGGTTACTGGTTGTTATCATTTCTTATTGGTTAAGGTGAGTATTAATTAGTCCCTGTAGCTTCGGAACTATGAATAGAGCTACGGTATCCCCTGCCTGATCGTAAGAGGCGACTAAAAGGGGGCTTCCAGGGTTGCGGGCGTTTAGAGTGGGAGCCCGATCCGTCCACCCAGCGACCCCGGAAGGACGGCGGTGTGTGCATGACCGCATACCGCCGTAAGCATCGGTAGGTGCTGGAGAGCACATCTGCTCTCGCAAAGATGAGCCCGTTAAGCCCGATGAGCAAAGATGCGCATGGACAACGGTGCGTTCCACTGGAGATCACAGAGTCCTCCTCAAGCGCAGGGGCAGGCCACCGAGAGGATTTTAGTGCGCTCAAATCCCACATAACCTGGTATCCTCTTCCAAGATGCCGGGTACCTTATGAAGGCTTCCTCCCGATACGAAAAATGGTGAGTATCGATTATACTACGGTTTTCTTCTCAGTTACGCTGTTGGGTAAACTGAACCATATGATCATTAATAATAACAAAAATAAATATCTTTGGACAATTCACATAACGCCATCTGATTCCAAACTAAGCAAAACTTGTGGTATGGTAATCAGAAAGCTGATAAACATACTTATATAATTCTATATACATACTTACATAGATAATTATAAATTAACGCCCATAGACAGAACAAATAATCATATTTATCACACAAATATTAGTCTCTGGTGGGAATTGAACCCTTGACCTCACGGTTTGCACCAACTACGCCACAGAGGCTGTCAGAGGCTGTAATTGCGAAGAACGATTTTCATAATTCGAATTTGTCTCACGCTTTGCAGGTCCCAAAACTCCGCTGTCCGTCCGTCAGTCTGTCACAAGGCTGTATCTCTTGAACCGCGATAGTTAGTTGAAATTTTCACAGATGACGTATTTCTGTTGCCTTACACTGAAAACAGAAGAAAATGAATATTTAAGGGGGCTCCCGTACAAAAGACGACATGATATGATTTTATGCCGACATGATTTTTTGCCGTTCCTTTAGATAATGGTACGAAAACCTTCGTGCGCGAGTCCTATTCGCACTTGGCTTGGTTCGATTCGAACGATAACCAGTTTTACTCACGGTACATTTTCTAGAGAACCCGACTAATCCCGGACCTAAACGAGATACTTCCTCATGAGACGTTACAGTGGGCTACTGGAGGGTCGCGATGAAGACTATATTTTTCTGTTGAAAATATTTAACACTTTTTTGTAATGTCCCAATTCTGTGCATAGAAGAAAGATTTATGATACAAATGAAATATTGTTATTAATTTTAGATTACAATTATTAAATTTTAAAGCTTGTAGCAAATATAAAATAAAAATAGTTTGGGGAGAAATCTTAAAAATAAATTATTGTAGTGGTTTGTGATAAAACATCATTAATTATCTCTTTTCTTTTTCTAGATAATAAAATAATAATATAAAAGATAATAAATAAGTCATAACATAAAATTTGAGGTGGAGCTTCTGATATCAAACTTACAACCTTAAGAAGTCAACGACTCGTATAATTTGGCAGCGGTTCGAAACGGCAATTAAACTGGATTCACCCTTCATACAAATTGAACAATCTGAGCAAGTGCAAAGGAATGATTTATATCGGACATCTGAGATACTGCTATGATTTGCTCAACCCGCAGATGCTCTATGATTTCTTAGTAAGCATTACTTTCATTTCACGTTCAGAGTAATAATTTCATATCATGTATCTAGGTGAAGCAAATGTTGTCCCTGTAGCTTCTGGATTAAGAATGGAGCTACGGTATACATACGGTATATAGAACGGAGTACGGATTCTGTGCGGTGAGAGTGGGAGCTCGATCCGTCCAGCCATTAGCCCTGGGAAAGACGGCGGTGTGTGCGTGGCCGCATGCCGCCGTAAGCATAGGAGGCGCAGGAGTGCACTTCTGCTCTTTTGAGGACACCGGTGCGTTCCACTGGAGATCCCGGAGTCTCCCCTAAGCGTAGAGACAGGCCACCGAGGAGATTTTAGTGCGGTACAAATCCCACATAACCCCGTATCCTCTTCCAAGGATTTACTTTTAGAAGGTTTCTTCACCAATCCAAAAAAAAATTTGAAGCTAATCTGCTGTGTTTCAGTAGAAAGGTGCTGTTGCCTTCCAGATTTCATCAGGCAACCATCAGCCTCGAGAGCTGCAGTGTAACTGCTGAGGCAAAGTTCAGACCTGCTCTAGATTAAAGGTAGGTACTTGTAGATGTTATCATGGTCTGTAGCGACCACTTAACTCATAGTGGCTAGTTCAAATTTACAAATACAACATAGTAGGTACTTATACTGAAATCAGCAAAGTAAGCTAATTTCACAAGACAAATAAACCTGATAGATAAATAAAGCAGAAAACGGACTTAAACCATTTATATTTTACTTTTACTGTTGCTAAATAGATTTTATACTGTTCGTTCTTCTACGTATGGTTCTTAAATATAATGTTTCTTCTTCGTAACACGTCGGTAACATTTTAATGATACCGGTATCTAAACCACACTAAATTGGATCCAAAATTTGGGAGCGAAACTCATTAACGTGACAGGCTAGTAATAACCTCCCATAATTATTTTACAATACCTGCACCAAATCATTGTCTGACCGTTCCGTTTGATCATTTGGTTTTCCTGTCATCGGTACAAATATATAATATCACTGTATTGAAAAGCAAATCAAAACGTTATACGAACAACCATTTCATTTACATACCATGCTAGAAGTAATTAATAAACCAGATTAATTTGGTTGAATTATGTTAAAAAGTTGCAATAAACGAAATGGTATGTATAGGTATGTTGCGTACATTATTTAACATTAGCATACCTTCATTCAATTGACATTGAAACGAAAAATGTTTTTTAAAAATCATTTATTTGACAATCCGAATGAAGCAATGGTTTCCAGACTTCCCTTGGTAGGATCCTGGGTTCTTCTTTCAGCCTTAGGTAGTCCACTGATGGACGTAGGCCTCCCCTAACGTTCGCCACTCCTCCCGGTCCTGCGCCTTCTGAATCCAGCGGTTTCCCGCTGTCATCTTTAGGTGATCACTCCACCTGGTTGGAGGGCGGCCTGTACTCCTTTTGCCGAGACGTGGTCGCCATTCGAGAACCTTTCTTCCCCATCGGTTGTCGGTACTCCTAACTATATGGCTCCTAACTATATGGATCCTGGGTTAGTTTCGCAGAAGGGTAGAAATGTAAGAGATGTCGAGCTTAAATTTCTGTTCTCGGACCAGGTGTTCGTCCTTGTGTGCGTTAACGACATAGGAATCCTAGTTCAGGGCAGTAAGCTTTATCATTATTACACCATAATGTTCACATTTTCATTGCACTTTACAGTTTAGTATGTGTACATACGAGCAGCGATGGCCGAGTGATATAAATCCGCGGTCTTCGACGCGATTGATCCCGGGTTCAAATCCTCGGCGCGCACCTCTGACAAAGAAATTTGTAATTTGCGCATTTATTGCTGCTCCACGGTGATGGAAAATATCGTGATACTTAATTGATTACGATGTTCTCCATCGCCGTGCATGCCTGAGAGGAATTCATAATTTTTCGAAAGCATGACGTCCACCAATCCGCACTTGGCCAGCGTGGTGGATTATGGCCTAAATCCCTCTCAGTAGTGAGAAGAGACCTGTGCCCAGCAGTGGGACATAAAAAGGGTTGAAAAAAAATACAATAACTTTGTTAACGTTCATATCTTAACGGATGATAAGTTAGTGGGACATAAAAAGGGTTGAAAAAAAATACAATAACTTTGTTAACGTTCATATCTTAACGGATGATAAGTTAAAAAAATCATCTAGTACCTTTCAACGAGAAATTTTTGTATATACCTAAATATATAAACCGAATCTCGAAAACGGCTCCGAAATTCATGAAATTTAGTATGCAAGGCGTTTCGGGGGCGATAAATCGGTCTAGTTTTCATTCTAAAAAAATTTCGTTTATACCGTATTTTCAGCATTAATTACTTTAAACATAAATTTAAAAATATAACTCTTCCTGACATCTATGTAAAACTATTATAATTTTTAGTTGGGAGCTACTTCAGTGGCTTGCATTGTAAAATCAATTGGTTATTTTACGAGCAACGCTCGGTCATCTAGCAATATATTACAAAGATAAGGAGGTGCTTTTATGGTCTTGGATAAATACAGGTGTGCTTTAATCGTGAAAATGTTTAAAATAAAAGGAAACCTTACAATTATGGCGGTATACAGTAAGATTTCACATTCAAAAAATAAATATCATAATACTAAATAATTCATTAAATATAGAATTTACAATTTCTATGAATGATATCTGAGCATCAATATGTACCTACGTAATATTTGAAATATTCCCTGAATCTTTTTATTTAAGTAAAATCCCAAGAAAAAGTTTCTCTTAATACCCAACATGAAGACAACAGAGAGCAGAGAAAGAATTGGAAACGAATATTGAAACTTCAAATGGAAGGTACGAAACATTTGCTAAAAGAAATTCTATTCGGAACAATCAATTACTTCGGTGTTTCTTCTAATCGTTCCAATTTCTAAGCAGTTTCGCCAACATCCCGCACTCGTTTCGTTTTTAAAAGGAAAATAATTTCCACTTTGATAAAATATAAAGCCAGAGGCTTTTCTGTCATGGCAGAGCGACGATTCAATCTAATACTGATGTTGAAATAGGTATTGCGTTTGTTTGGCGTTGTCCGGAAACCGAATTACATCTTCTGTTGCTGTTTTGTATTGCGATTGATAAAGTTGTATCGACTGCAGAGTGAACAAATCAAAATTTTAATATCATAATCTATAGAAATAAATAAAATTGGAGTGACTTTTTTATTTTTTTATGCGAATAGCAGCAGGCAGCAGTAGCAGACGAACATGCAGGCCACGTGGTGTTAAGTGGTCGCTGCAGGCCATGGACATCTGCACACAACCTTTTTTTTTTTTTTTTTAAGTAGGGAATGCATTTACGCACCGTCTCGACCTCTGTCGGGGGGACAGAGGGAGGTGTGTGGGACTCCCCCTGCTGTTACGAGGCAGGGGTATACCCACTAAACCCTACTGCGCTCCTCCATCGCCATCGTGACGATGTCGTGGGAAATCGGCAGAGCCTTTGCTTCCACAACATCGTCGGCGACTGCCTGCCTATCTTGGCAGGCCCTACACGCTCCCCTTATGTGGAGGCTACAGGAATGACCAGGAGCGCCGGGTCATTCCTGTCCATCGGTGATGGCCTGTGCAATGCAGGTGGAGGCACCCCCGTACCTCCAACCTACAGGCCACCACCGGGGGGAGGGAGAGAACGGTCGTATTGCCGCCTTCTCCTTCCCCTTCTTCGTTTGCGGAGCGGGGGTTGGGACGGATCGTCCTCTCTCTCCCGCTCCGCCGCCTCCTTCTGCGAGATAACTTCCTCGCAAAAGGAAGCAACGGCTGTCCAGCCTCTTTCGCTTCCGAGCATGGCCCTAACGATGCTCGGCAGCGAAAGGTCCCGGCCGACAACGGTGCACAAGACTCGGCGCTGTTCATCCCAGCCCTGGCAACTCTCAAGGCTGTGCTGCGCCGAGTCTTCCGCCGCACCGCAATGGTGGCACGACGGGGACTCCTCCCTTCCGATTCGGTACAGGTAATTGCCGAAACATCCGTGTCCGGAAAGTACCTGCACCAGGCGGAAGGTGAGGAATCCGTGCGGCCGCTCCTCCCACGCCTCGATCACAGGACCGAGGGCGTCGAGAGTGCGGATCTGCACACAACCTCAAGCAAGCATAAGTAAGTCTTGTCTTGTCTGAGGTCGTATGCAGTTGCGCTGCTAATCCGGAGGCTGGTGGTCGCCTCATGTAAGTGTGGCCGGCAACTGTACCTTTCCACCGAAACAGAATTGGTTCACGGCAGAAGTGGGTGCAATGGTGGTACTCCCCGGGCGAACCATAATAGTTCTACCACCTACAGTTTGTTTGTGATATTAATTTGCGCTTTTGACTACATGATATGAATGTATATACGGTACATATTATGTAAGGATCTAATATAATACTCGTACTAGCGGACCCGGCAAACGTTGTCCTGCCTTTAAAGTAACTGAATTTGTTTTTGTCGACTTTGTTACCTTGACCAACTTGTACGTAACCTGTTCAACAACATGGAAAATATTTGATGACTAGCCATCCGCCAGCGGCTTCGCCCGACCCGTTTAATGGGTCCCCCGGGATAAAAAATAGCCTATGTGCTATTCCATGCTTCATTGCTATATTAAAAACATAGGCGTTTAGCCAGTTGCTACAACCGCATTGACCCTATTACCCGTTTTCACGTAGGAATGAAGCATTTTCCCGCGGTAAAAAGTAGCTATGTTACTCAAGGTGAATGTACGATAGCTTTCTAATTGTAAATGAATTTTTGGAATCGGAACAGTAGTTTTTGAGTTTATTTATTACAAACATACAAAAATACAAATCTTTCCTATTTTTATAATTTTATAATATTAGTACAGATGACGGGTGTGCTACTGGTGTGATGGAGTGGTGATGTGACGGGGTGCGTACTATGCTACCAAAAATACACATTCATTACCCCATACTGTGCCGTGAATGCCCACAAAGACATGAACAAAGACACCCAGACCAAGAACAGAAATTGATATTCATTCACATTCCAATTTCTGCCTTACCAATAATCAAACCCGAGACCGTTACGCTAGATTGGTTGATAAGTTAATTACAGTACCTATTTTTAAAATTACAGGATACCTATGTATTTGGATGCAATGAAAGAATATAAGATTATCGAAAAATGGCCGCCGGGAAAGCTAGTAAAGCAGAAGAGCATTCTTTTTATAAGCTGAAAACAAAGTTTTAGAATTAAAATTTCTTCGTAAGAAACGCCAGTTAATTTCAAAGATTATGAAGAAGGTGGACGAAAAACTTGGGTCGCCCGAACCTTACATTTTGGATTAAATACTTGAGTCACATCGTTTTTGATGTTGAGTAAAATTTTGTGGGAATACACTATTTTTTTATATTATTATTTAGAAAGGTTCTAATATAAAACACATATCTTTGTTTAAATTGATTTAAATCCCGTAGTGATTCATAATCAGTTTTGTCTATTTATCATTCAAGTCTGGTACCTACGTAAAGTATTTAAAACCACTGTCATATTATTAAGTATGTTACTTCCTGAACATTTAAGTTTTTAAAAGGCATGGGATTTCGGCTATGACGGGGTTCATAGAATAATGTTTCAAAATTTTCCTTACTTGAGAGCCGAAAAAATAGTATATTGTGTGGCAAGGGGTGAAACAAGACGATTTCTGACGAGGTTCGCTCGGGCTGTCATCGCCCTGGTCTGAAATCTTCTTTGTTTCATCCCGTGTCACACACTGTATTTTTCATATCACATGTAATAATGAAACA
The DNA here is from genome assembly GCA_911387765.1 of Pyrgus malvae. Taxonomy (NCBI): domain Eukaryota; kingdom Metazoa; phylum Arthropoda; class Insecta; order Lepidoptera; family Hesperiidae; genus Pyrgus; species Pyrgus malvae. The sequence continues at coordinate 24,270,959 of OU426950.1, read as the reverse complement.
ACGAGTTTTGATTTCTGTAGCCAGTCGAAGTAAGACTATTTCAGACAAAAAACGCAGTAATATTTTTTGACAACGATTTGACGACAGTTGTCAATGCGATTCTGACAGACTTGAAATAAAGATGTAAATAATAAATAAATGAAGGTGCCGGGTAGAAACAACGTTGTTTCTGACTGACACATTCGCATTGGTTTGAAATTGTCTTATTTCGATTGGAAAAACAGAGATCAAACCTCGCTGTTTCAATGCATGTGATTTTAAAAATAAATTCCTCTACGCATCAGTAAATTAAATTCGGCAAAAACTGCTTTTATATCTTGTATCTAAGCTACATATTTTTTAATAATAATATTAAAAATAAAATTATTAATAAAAAATAAAAAAATAAAGCAAAGAATGTTAATTAAAAATACATATTTTGATAGTGTTAAATTAAAATTAATTTCATTATTCATTCTTATTCATTAATTTTAATCTGAATTATTAAGATTGAGTACAATTATTGAACTAACTTGAGTTTTTTAATTTATATTGTTCAACGAATATGCAGATAATGGAGATTAAATCCATTCGAACATAACAAAATAAAATGAACACTATCGTTAGAAAGCTATTTTTTACGAACAGCCATTGGAAAAGGAAAGAAGTCTAATAAAACAAGAAAAAGCAATAAAATGTTAAAGCGATAGTTTTGTGTTGCTGTAGAGGAAAAGATGCTTAATAATATTATGATCACAATATTTCAGATCATTTAACATTGGAACAGTGGAATAGGGGATATAAGGTTAGTAGGGCAACAGGAATATAGAAAATAGTAGTTGCGATAATTGTGTTTAACTTCTGCGTATTACATTGGAAATTGAAACTATTAGTTTATATAAAAAGTATAAGTGTTTTGTTTTTTTAACACTTTTATAAGTGTTTACAAATATATTATATAAGTATACTATGATTAATATACTCTTTTCATTATCTACATGTTATTTTGAGTCTGCCTCGTGCATTCAGGTTTCATTTCCATATTTTTCTTCACCGAAAAGCGCGAAATAATTTACGCTAGAGTGCCAATTTATTTAGTAAGAGATTGACAGGTGGTACCCGTGATGGTTCGACAGTGAAGCACCATATGTGTTGCATCTACTTTTGTCGTGAAACAATTTAATTCAATATATGAAAGGTACCGAAACTTTTTTAGTTGAATTACTTTTGAATTACTTACTTACTCCGGTGAAAAGATGCAATTGCCAACCAAACTTACATAAAACGACCATCGGCGTCACTTCCATTTACGTCCTCTGACAAGACTCTTTTTTTAAAATTTATATAAAGTATTAAATAGTTGCTGCTCTGCTCTCCTCTGTTCTGCTCTTCTTTCCTCGGCTCTGCTCTGCTCTCCTCTCCTCTCCTATCTCCTCTCCTCTCTACTCCTCTCCTTTACTTTTTTTCAAATTTTTTCTTCGTCGGGAAACGAACCCGACACCCTCCCATTGGCTTACGTTACCATGTCGGACCGGTATCCATTTCGTCGCGCCGGTCGTTACTTGTATAAGCAAAAAATACAACTAACAATTTCATCTGTATTATTTGAGAGGGGAAGGCATGGTTTCCTTTATCTTGCTAGTTTATTATGACATGTGGGCACATTTACTGTTTCTTTTAGTTTTATATCGAAAATGTTATGTTTGCTTAGTACTTTTTCTTTTCTTGTTTTTGTTTGTAGTATTACAGGAAATATTTCGTATCTGGTGTTGAAATATTTATCAATTTTTCACTATATACTATCGTGTCAAGTTGTTGGTCGCACATAATATGACCTTCTTCCATGAGCAGGTCATTACACACCGTAATTCATACTAATATTATAAATTCGAAAGTAACTTTATCCGTATGTCTGTCTGTCTGCTATGCTTTCCCGCTAAAACTACTGAACCGGTTTTAATGAAATTTGAAACACAGATGGAGTGGACCTTGGGAAAGGACATAGGATTGTTTTTATCCCACGGGAACCTTTAAAACGGGTCCACGCGGGCTAAGCCCCGGCGGAAGACTAGTAAGAACATAAATAAAATTGTTAGAAGCGCGCAGGAGAAAATCGACTAAAAAGCTACACCACTTTTAAACCCTGTACATGAGTGTCTTTTTCAGCGAAGATAGTTGTTTTTCGGATAAAACCAATCTTTGACTTAGTTATCCATAGTTATATTTAAAAAAATCTTGGTGAACTAAGACAATGAAGGTAAAACAAATATCTTGAGGTACGAGTATATTTTATAATACCCAATTATTAAACACAACAATTATATAATTTTAAACAAAAAAAACTTCCTTAAAATAAAAACTAATAAGAATCTGATCATTAATTAAGACATTGTCTTCTTTGTTTAGGATCTACGTTAGTCTAATTATTTTGATAAATTCCCCAAACAAAATGGGAAATTTTCCTTCTTATTTACAACGAATAATGTCAAAATGGCCCTTACTTATCCCCGCGGGCGCGGTCCACAAATAAATTTATGTACATTTTCTTAAAGACCACCAGATATTTTCCTGTGAAAATTTTTAATGAGACCTCCTCAAATAACGTAATGTCCCTATCTGTGTATTAAGAACATTATTTTAAATGAGGTCGATAGATTTTCTAAATCTGATGTATTTTAAGGTATTTCCTAAATTATTTTTTTTAAAAGAATGAATGTTATTATTAAGTTAAGCACGACCCGTATGTGGTCTAAAAGTCCTTTTTTTATTTTTAACCGACTTCAACCAAAAAAGGATAAGGTTATCAATTCGACTGTATGTTTTTTTTATGTTTGTTACCTCTTTTCCTGATCTTACCTGGGTGAACATATTTTGATGATTTTTTTTTTAATTGAATGCTAATGCTTACCGTGTGGTCTCATTTTAATTTGGCCTAGTTCTGATTCTGACAATGGCATCCATGAAAAAATCATAAAAGTCTTAAATTCGCATTAAGTAGCTGCGCGACAAATGGACGCCAACTCAATATCACGCCAACCCATTTCGATGATTCTTTTTTTATTAGAAAGGATGGACTTCAAGACTAGTTTGATAAAACTTTAGATAGGTTCTGATTATGGAATACATGACAAAATAAGGGGACTCTTCAATTCATAGGAGCAAATTAACGATGCTCGACCGAATCTTTTATAGGCTATCTGGATGTTTGAGTCGCCTACCGTAACGTCGTTATGGCCAAGTGATTGTCGTAGATGACTATGATGATCAATGAAACTCCTTAACGGCTTACAGTAAGGGTACGATCTGTAGCAGAATTTCTAACTGTTTCATTTAAATGGCACTGTCTCATATGACCAGCACGTTTAGTAGGTCTACCCATATTCAAATAAATTCGTTACTGTATTTCAAATTCAATACAAATCTGAAAAATAAAACAAAAATAAAAATAAAACAAAAAACCGACTTTAAAAGAAAACCATTCCAAAAAAAATGCACTAAAAAGTAAAAACACCAGCCAAGTGCGAGTCGGACTTACGCACGAAGGGTTCCGTACCATTATCAAAAAATTACGATTTATGACGTATTAAAAAAAACTTATTACTTACTTAAACTTAGATCTCGTTCAAACCAACTTCCGGTGGAAGTTTACATGGTAATGTACATCATATATTTTTTTTAGTTTTATCTTTCTCTTATTTTAGAAGTGACAGGGACAGGGACACACACATTTTACCACTTTGGAAGTGACTCTCACGCAAACTATCCAGTTTAGAAAAAAATATATACTAGAGACCTCCATATCATTTTGAAGACCTATCCATAGATACCCCACACGTATGGGTTAAATGAAAAAAAAAAATGTTTGGGTTTCAGTTCTAATTATGAGGAACCCCCATATTTATTGTTGTTTTTCTATTTTTGTGTGTAAATCTGAATACGGTTTACATAATACATCTACTTAACAAGTTTCAACAGTATAGTTCTTATAAATTCGGAGAAAAGTGGCTGTGGACGGACGACAGACCGGACGAATCCATAAGGGTTCCGTTTTTTGCCATTTGGCTACGGAACCCTAAAAGTAATTGCGTATTCTTACGACGTTTTTTTGAATTAAAATTTCTTATATTATCTCTTGTGACTACTACCTCGTAACATTAATTAACTACAACTGGAGTCAGCGCTGACTTCAGTTTTCATAAATACAAAAGCAGACAAAGCAAGAAAATTAGTTTTACAACCCTTATTCTTTTTATAATATAAAAATACAATAGAGATGTCTTGCAACTGAAATTGAACTGAACTGAATACTGTATCTATCTGAAGTTTTCTATTACACCTGACCTTATTAACTTTGATGGTCTAAGTTATAAGTATTTCAACAGTTTTATTAACTCAAGGTATCTTTTTAATTAAAAATCGAATCCATTATTTCTAGACAGATTCTAAATCAGCTACGACATTAATACTATGAAACTTTACAGTAAAGAATACTTTTTTATGACTCAACATTACTACAAACGTTTCTAATAGAAAACAATTTCGCTATTTTCACAGAAATGTTTTAGAAATAGTAACGAGAAAGATGGAATAATGAAAAAATGTAGGACCTTTGGCGTCGTGCCTCATAATGTTTCCTTTTTGTACCTAATTTATGACATGGAGCACGTATCGTATAAAAATGGAGCGCGTGTACAAATATGCGGATTTAATTTAACGGCCTTATGTAAGAGAATGAATAAGGGGCAAGTCTTTAATTATGGCGAGCATCCACAACTTTTCAAGAGATGGAGCTTAACATCAGCAGTGAGTCAAGAGATTAAGATATGCGTATTCTGAACCGCACTATTCAAAGTTTTCTAAATATACAATTAGCATATACAATCTTCGTAGTAAAACCACTGGAACACGGTCGCTACTCAGGTATACCCATATCCATTTTTGAAACAGCGTTGATATAAAACTTGTAGAGGATTAGCTTCTTGGTTGCATTTGTTATAGTATTCACTGGTAGGCACCGGGAAATACCCAAAACTAAAACATCGCATTCTCAAATCACCTATAAGGTCTCGAGGAGTCATGAGTCGGCAACTGGTATCTGTCGATAACAATCAGAACGTTGTTTTCCAACGCACCGAACTTCTATATATTTTGCACTAGCGGTCACCAATCTTACTGGCAAATGCAGGCGCAGTGTGCCATCTACGAGTACATACTGAATAAGGCTATGAAGATCAAACTTTTACCATTACATCCATCCATCTAATATAAAGAATTTCGCTTTTTACAGTCATGTTTTCTATAGTAGCGAGAAAGTTGGAATTATGAAAAAAATGTAGGACCTTTGGCGTCGTGCCTCATAATGTTCCCTTTTTGTACCTAATTTATGACGGGGAGCACGTATCATATAAAAATGGAGGGTGTGTACGAATATGCAGGTTTAATTTAACGGCCTTATGTAGAAATAGAATGAATAAGGACAAGTCTTTAATTATGACCCAGCGACTAGATTTTCATCCGATTTTGTAATAAAATAAATAGGACTGTTACCTAGACTTTAAAGGTGGCGACTGCTATATGTTGATAGCAATCGGGACCATGTTTTCTTTAACAGGGAAACTTTCGTGGAAATGTTATGTACCACTGCTAGGCACAAGTGAGGGAGATTTAAGTCACGCTGGCCAAGTGCGGATTGGTGGACATCATGCCTTCGAGAAATTATGAGTTCTCTCAGGCATGCACGATGATGATAAACATCGTAATGAATTAAATATCACAATATTTTCCATCACCGTGGAGCAGCGATAAATACGAACATTACAACGGACATTACGGACTTCGTCAGAGGTGTGCGCTGATTATTTGAACCCGGTACCTCTGAGTCGGAGACCGTGGTATTTACCACTCGACCATCGCTGCTTCAGTTATTGCTGCATCGAGTTGCCAGTCGTTAACCATATATAACTGTCGTTTAGCTTTGTCAGACTCCTTATAGGCAGTCCGTAAACATCTGACAGCGGGTTAGTCACTAACCCACATCTGCGACAATCCGCATTGGAGAAGCGTGGTGGAATGAGCTCTGGGCCTTCTCAGTAATGGGAACCCGTTATCAGCACTGGGTTAAAAATGGGTTGCAGCCAGCGTGTAAATGGCTACTTGACTACGTCACCAAGGGGGTTTGAGTGCGCTACAAATCACACATAACACGGTATCTCTCCCAATCTGCGGGTACTTTTTGAAGGTTTGCCCCCTTGGGCCTATTTATTTGTCAAATTTGAGATACCTGTACTGTGTGTACTGCTTAAAAAGTCATCTGTACCTACCTATATTATATGGTACGAGTAAGATTTTGCTGAATTTTCTATGAAAATCTGTAACTTCTACTACCTTCACCAATTTGACTAGATCCACTTGGGATTAAGACTTACTAACCGATAATATACGGAAGCAACTGGGAACAACTTCTAAACATGCCCTTCGTGTACGTTCGAATAAGTAATAGTAGCAATATATTCCTAATTGTTATCAGTCATGAACCTATGCTTTATGACGACCTGCGTGACGCAATGGTTAGCATGCCGGACTGTCAATCGAAGGGTTCCGGGTTCGATTCCCGGCGAAATAAAAAACTGAATGATGAGTTTCAATTTTTGTTCTCGGTCTAGGTGTTTGTGTTTCTGTATTTGTGTGTGTCGATGGTACCCACGACACAGGTTATATCTACCCTGCTGTGGGACTATGAATGTGAAGCGCTTACGTTGCAGCAGCAGCCATTCATATCCAAAGCTGAAGAGGTTGTTTGTTTGTTTGAACGCACTAATCTCAGGAACTACTGGTTCGAATTGATAAGTTACTAAGATAATCCATTTATAGAGGAAGGTTTTAGTTTAGGCTATATTACATTACTAATCAGTAAAAATGTTGCAAAACGGGGAAAAGCTGTAGAGATTGTTTGTTTGAACGCGCTAATCTCAGGAACTACTGGTTCTAACTGAAAAAATATTTTTGTATTAAATGTCCATTTATTGAGAAAGGCTATATAACATCATGCTTGGACTAATACCAAAGTCCACGCGGACGAAGTCGCGGGCGGCCGCTAGTAAACAATACGATTACATTCTCACAAGCGATCATAAAACTTAAGTCAAAGTTTGAGCTTTAGTTCTAAAATTGTAACGAACTTAGAATAATTACAATTACATTATAGAAACCAAGTTCGAGCGCCCAAATTGAAGCATATTGATTTGTGCCATTAATGGTACCAAACGCCGGGCCTCTCCGTAAGACTTAAGGTTAAATTTTATCACAACACTTTTTAAAAACAAAAGAAGTCTGATAAAATAACTTTTCACAGTGTTACGTTTCACAGTAACGTTTCACAATATTTTGTAGTATTTTATATATTTAATTTGGTCAAAATAAAAATATTTTGTTTGTCAGATGTGACAGCTGTAGTGCTTCAAGTGCTATTAAGTGCTTCAGTTTTGACAGCGCGCTTGTATGTAGGCACTCATTCTATACGTATTTATTCTAAGGTTACGAAACACTTCAACTTCAATAATTAATTTCTTAGATACCTAGTTCAACAAGTCATTAAGCAAAGGAAATTAGTAATTAAAGTTAATAAAATGGGGTTTGTAAAACACGACCTACTTTTAACTCCTTCTGAAACTTTATGAAGCGTTTTTCTGATTCCTCGAATCAATCTGCGAGATCAATTAACGTTTTCTTTTACTCTACCATATTATGTGGCAATTCTACAGTAAATGTTGTAGGAATACGATAAATTGTTTTTGAAGTTATACTTCTTTTGGCGCGATTGGGAAAAATGATGAGAGTGAATTTATTTTACAGATTTGAGGTTAATTGTCGGTTTGTATAATTTATTTACATCGTAAATTTTATTATAAATTATTATCTAGCTATAATCTTTTGCAGGTTTCTCTTAAACTAATAAGACGTATAATTTCTAACGCGTGTACATAATTAAATTAATTTCTTTTATTATATCATGTATATGATTGATTGATCGCGCTTAAAAGGTCAGGTCTTTTTCTTTAATGTCAGTATATGAATATTATACATTTGAAACGACGGTGTTACGGGTATTACGGGTAAACGCGTGACAGGAAATGACAGGTAGTCATGTCACTTTAGGTATAAGTTCTGTTTATATCCACATTAATGCTATATCAAACATTTGTCAGACGTCCTTTTCTTTTATTTCTATTAAGTGTAAAATGATAGTCATTCAACAGGATTGACATGTCCATAAAAAAATTAGTATGTGTAGTGTTTGTAGTAGACTATAACTATAGGAATAGCTATAAACACTGTCTCGTGTTCATGGTGTGGCGGGGCGTGCAGCGTCAGTACCGTGCGAACTAAGGGTGAGAGCGGACGTGCCGCCTGCGCACATCGTGTAAACGAGCCAGTGCCATCGAATGTGGAAGAACATACACTACAGTATGTTTAGAATCCCATATAGGCTAATCGTAAAGAATCAAAGGTATACCCGTTACTGTTATTGTTCGTCCCTCAATGAGGCTAAAAGTGGTGACTGCTTCTCATATGCTACAAGTCCGGGTTCCAATGCCGAAGCCGGATAGATATCCTACATATATTATAAATGCGAAAGTAAGTTTGATTGTTACTCTTTCACGCGACAACTACTCAACCGATCATCGGTAAACTTTGTACATATATTCTTGGAGTTATCAGAAGTAAAATAGGATATAAAAAAATTATGCGGGTGAAACCGCGGGGCACAGATAGTTTTTGATAAATTGCAATAAAAACATTGCAAGTAGGCACTTTAGTACACATTACTTTTTTTCCTTTAGCGTGCATGTTTGAAGTATTGTCATATTCGCCAATCCTCATTTGACTTTTTGGAGTTATTCAGATGAACCAACTTTTACCTGAAGTGTACTTTTTTAAAGACATGTTTATTCTTCATTTTATATTTCTTTTTCTCCGATAGTTTAAGTATAACTATTCAATGATAAGTTAAAATACATTAAACGAGACCTGAAATTTCCTCTCCACATGCACCTAAGTAATCCTACGTAAGCTCAATGTAACCGCAATAGGAGAATTCTGGGAACCGCATTCTGGGAACGGGTACAGAGACAATTTTTGTGGTAATTTGGCGAATGCATTCGAATTTTCAGCATAAAAGGGATGTTTACTAAAATCTTTTTATTTGTTCAATCGAACATTTTTTTAGGGAATTAGACTAAAATCTAATTTTGAATAACTCTAAAATTTGCGAGATACGTTCCAATTGAACGTGACGTCAGCTGTTTGTATTACAGTACAAAATATTAGCTTGAAGCGTGAAGCTTCACTTTGCATCGTTTAGACGTTTGGATACTGATAACTCCGCCGATTTTCCAATCAAAAAGTCATTTTCATTTGAATTTATGCGACACTAAATTGAGTCATTAGAGTAATTATTACATATTACTATAATAAAGGACTTTGTTTAGAAAACAACATTCAAACAAGATTACAAGTGATTATACTCCGTCCAACATAGCTCCAGGATTTTGGCAGATCGTTGAAGATATTGTGTTATTATAACGTTCACTGTTACTACATAATAATATGTGATACACTGCTATAACTATATTACTATTACTATATAACTATTTATCATGAAATAATTTATTACAAAAAGCACAACGAATGCTCAGCACACATGGTGAGCACAGTTTTATTTGCCATCTTAGGCATGCTAACAAATCCAACAACAACAAGACAGTACAAATATTAAATATTGAAAGTGATAACAGAAATGCCAGATAGGTAACGTTTTATATTCATAACATTTCACACTCATAGTCCCACAGTAGGGTAGGTATACCCTGTGTCGTGGGTACCATGGACATACAAAGACAGAAACACAAACACCCAGACCGAGAACAGAAATTTAAACTCCTCATTCAAATTTCTGACTCGCCGGGAATCGAACCCGGGACGCTCCGATCGGCAGTCCGGCATGGTAACCATTGCGCCACGCGGGTCGTTATAGCTCTGAACGAATTACGTTACTTAACTTTAGTTACTTATTTATTATTATAAAACTTAGTCTTATTACCACAGAATACTATTACTAAGATTTTAGCTTACAGATTTAAGCCTATTGGGGATTTAATATAAAAAATGATTGGATGCTAATAAAATAAATTTATAACCACAGTGGGTCATTCTGCTTATATCTGGTGGAATGCGTCAGTCAGGATTATATTTCTTTCTGTACTGACGTGGCTGACATAACGAGCCTAACTTAATTTAATTACTTTTTTAATTTAATTACTTTAACACACACTAATGATAGACGTTTGAAATATTGACGACTGGATTACTCTCCCTCTCTAGATAAGGTATCATTGACGTTAATTATCATTAGGGAATGTAATCTCGATGTCGCGAGATCTCTGTCTTTTTTAGCGAGATTGATCTCGGACGAAAAAAGGGCGAGATCTCGCGAGTTTTACGAGATTGCACTAGAGCATAAACAATGTCTTATTCAAAGCGCGGACTCACACGGTTGGAGTTGCGATCTGTCTGTGATAGTTTTATTTATTGATAATAATATCTCAGTTTAATAGTCAAAAACTTAGATAATAAGTTTCATTTTTTTATTTCTCAATGTTTTTTGTTTGTTATAAAAGAACTGTTTTATTGCTAATAGATTGTTTGATGTGAGAAAAGGAGACTGGATGTTTCTTACATTTGTTATTTGATAGATACGTACCTCAAAGTTTACTACTTAGAAGTTTATTAAAAAAATTATGGACAGATGACAGACACTTTGATGCATAAAAGTCTATTGAAAAAGAATCGTGAACATGAAAGTTTAACTTATAATATTTATATTTTTTTCCTAATTTATTCAAACATTGTGATTATATTTATCTCGAAATTGGCGAGATCTTGCAGTATTGCTATTCAAAAGCTCGTGAGATCTCGCTTGAGCCCCAATCTCGCGAGATTTGCATTTCCTAATTGTCATCGTAACAAAAAAACATAAAGTGGAGTGTGAAATAATTTTCGATCAAATAAAAGACAGTCCTAAAAGCGACCGTTCAAAGTAACATTAAAGAAATACTCGTACATACTAAAGAATGAGGCTAAGCCTGGCTCGGCGCTTAATGCTCGTTAAAGCTTGCCTAATTAACTGAAACAAGAGCTACATTTCTGCCTTATTTCATTTTCAAGGATCCTTACAATACAATACAATACAAATTATCTTTATTGTACACCATTAATAATTGAAATATACATTTACATATCATATAAATACATGTACAACACGTACATCAAATAAAAGACAGTCCTAAAAGCGACCGTTCAAAGTAGGTAACATTAAAGAAACACTCGTACATACTAAAGAATGAGGCTAAGCCTGGCTCGGCGCTTAATGCTCGTTAAAGCTTGCCTAATTAACTGAAACAAGAGCTACATTTCTGCCTTATTTCATTTTCAAGGACTCTTACAATACAATACAATACAAATTATCTTTATTGTACACCATTAATAATTGAAATATACATTTACATATCATATAAATACATGTACAACACGTACATCAAATAAAAGACAGTCCTAAAAGCGACCGTTCAAAGTAGGTAACATTAAAGAAACACTCGTACATACTAAAGAATGAGGCTAAGCCTGGCTCGGCGCTTAATGCTCGTTAAAGCTTGCCTAATTAACTGAAACAAGAGCTACATTTCTGCCTTATTTCATTTTCAAGGATCCTTACAATACAATACAAATTATCTTTACTGTACACCATTAATAATTGAAATATACATTTACATATCATATATAAAATGTACAACACGTACATCAAATAAAAGACAGTCCTAAAAGCGACCGTTCAAAGTAGGTAACATTAAAGAAACACTCGTACATACTAAAGAATGAGGCTAAGCCTGGCTCGGCGCTTAATGCTCGTTAAAGCTTGCCTAATTAACTGAAACAAGAGCTACATTTCTGCCTTATTTCATTTTCAAGGACTCTTACAATACAATACAATACAAATTATCTTTATTGTACACCATTAATAATTGAAATATACATTTACATATCATATAAATACATGTACAACACGTACATCAAATAAAAGACAGTCCTAAAAGCGACCGTTCAAAGTAGGTAACATTAAAGAAACACTCGTACATACTAAAGAATGAGGCTAAGCCTGGCTCGGCGCTTAATGCTCGTTAAAGCTTGCCTAATTAACTTTACTGAAACAAGAGCTACATTTCTTCCTTATTTCATTTTCAAGGACCCTTACAATACAATACAAATTATCTTTGTTGTACACCATTAATAATTGAAATATTCATTTACATATCATATATAAAATGTACAACACGTACAGGCGTTCTTATCGCTAAAACAGAGATCTCTTCCAGACAACCTTGTATAGTTAGAAAAGTAAAGAAAAACAGTACAGAAAAGGGTAACGGTGCACAATGTTACCTACAACTTAGTTCGTATGTCAGCAGACAATGTTATAACAGCATGCATCAATTTATAAATGAACATAGTTGAAGATATTAAAATGGTAAGTTAAGAGAGAGAAGAAGACCCTTTTTAAGTACATTCGATTGTAATAACTTGTTGTCTTCAAAATGAATTTGGATGTGTCACCTATTTGTATAAGTGTTCTGTATTTCAAACTAGCTTCTAATATTAATGTAATATTTAATGATTTTAAGAAGATACTTAACAAAATATAGTCAAGAGAATTAAATCTTCCGATTTTAAATGCAAAAATAATGCAGAAGTGAAAAGTCTGGTATCGCTGCTGCAATATACCTTATGACTAACCTTTGATAGATTTGACAGAGGGTCATCAAACTATGCTATATACTAAATTTGATAGAGTGCAAATCAAACTTCAAGAAAATTCATACTTATTTAAAAAAAAGATACAATACAAATTGCACTTAACCTAGAGATAAACAAAGTCTCCAATAAGCAATTTAAAGGTCGTTAATTCATATACGTAGAAATAACACTAGGTTATCATACAACTAACAATATCATAAAGCTTTCTTCTCAGGAATATAACTCTAAAAATATCTATATCATCATCAAGGGTGGTTGACTGATATTAAATGTCTGGTTACTATTTACCGCCTTTGCATTACAGCAAAGAATATAAAGCATAATTAACAGATATCTCGAACACAATACCAGTATTTCTATTGACTTATCATATTTACTTGCAGCCATCGGAAGAAAATCGTAGGCGACGCCAGTTTCATATTATTATGGTACACGTCATATCAGGAAGTCAGGCTTACTATACTGCTGAACATGGGAGTTGTTATTTTACGTTTATCTATGATCCTCTTTCTTGACATGTCCGTCAACGGCGGACCTGTTATTAACTTGACCTATATGTATGTAAGTATGTATGTATGTATGTATGTATGTAACGGAATCTTTTAACTTTATTTTCACTTACTTCTAGGAGTCTGATTAACTTGAAAATTTGCACAGAGGTCAAGGGCCGATGACAATACAATAATCTCATAACTTAATATTAAAGTCCTAACTAGGATTATCAGGATAAAAAAATATACGAGGGGCGGCTTATAAGTTCGTGGCCTAAGGTACTTAATGGAACAATTATTAAGTTTTATATTTTTAATACGTCTAAGCGTCTGATTAACTTGAAAATTTGCACAGGGGTCAAGGTCTGATGACAATGCAATAACATGAGAATAAAAATTGAACTAAAAAATTAAAAATAAATAATGTAGTTTAAAAAAACTAAAAGACACGCTTTTGTGAAAATAGGAACTAAAAAGTAAAAAAATAAGAAGAAAATGTATTTTACTGTAAAAATCGTATTTTCACGCGTGTTTTTTTAGGTTTTTGAAACTACATTATTTATTAATTATGAGATAAGAGAAACTATACTTTGGAAAAATTGGTGCACTTATCAAAGTCAGAGCTTTATGCACGAAGCACGGAAAAGTGCATGTGCTTTGCTACTTCGCTTAGCCGCAAATTGTACAAGCAATGCACTCCTAACTAATGCCTTTGCATTATATCAAACGACTTAAAGCATAAACACAAATTGTAAACAGAGTTCTCGAACACAATAACAGTGATTCTATTGATTTGCTCACTTGCAGATATCGGATGCACGTAGCAGGCGACGCCGGTTTCATAGGAAACACGTCTATCAGAGAGTGCGACGTATACGTATAACATTTTACTTTTAATGCGATATTGTTATGCTGCAACAGGTGTAAGTAAGCACTTTATTGTATTAAAATTTTCCAGAGTCTCTACTATTTAAATAAAGGCTAATTAAAAGAAACTAAAGTTACCATGCTTCGGAGGGCATGTATTGGCGTCAGATAACCGTAGATAACAGTCGTTAAACCTTGTCGGAGGCCTTTTGGAAGGCCTGTGGGAAAGGTTGCAGCCAAGAGATACTATACTTCGGAAAAGTTGTTGCAGTAATTCATACCACACTACCATCCATCTCCCGATTGAGGAAAGAGTCGCATGCCCAGCAGTGAGAGTCAAAAGACGCTACGCCAGGACTGTATGGTCATCACTGACCATACAGTCCTGTAGGGTCCTAGATTGTCTGTTAGCTAAATAATATAATCATGAGCAGCGATCCCGTGTTCAAATCCTCGGCGCGCTCCTCTAACAAATAAATTTGTAATGTGTGCATTCATCACAGCTCCACGGTGATGGAAAATATCGTGATATTAAATTGATTACGATGTTCTCCATCGCCGTGCATGCCTGAGAGAAATTCATAATTTCTCGATAGCATGACGTCCACCAATCCGCATTTGGCCGTAGTGGACTATGGCCTAAATCCCTCTCACTTGTGAGAAGAAAACCTGTGCCCAGCAGTGGGACATAAAAAAGGTTGAAAAAAATAAAATAAATGGCTGTTAGTTATCAGGCATAATAATATGGTATTAACTTTGTAAGAAATTTAAGGAATCTGTAAATTACCTACTAGCGCTTTTTAAAGAAGAAGAATTTTTCAATAACTAATTTAATTCAAAAGAACTCTTTATTTTATCTGTACAAGAGAAGTACAATTATTAAAAAAACTATTTTTCTACAGCAGCTACAATCTGGGAAAATCTTAAACAAGTGTAATAGCGAATGGTTTTCAGGAAATTAATAACGTGGCTTGAAATTGCAAAACATCAGAAATGTATCCTTACATATCCAATATTTTTCAATTTCAAGCCACAACGCATACAATGTATTGAAGAAGGCAATTAAGAAAGTAGTTGTGTAGTAAGAATTACATATATTATACTAGATTTGAACTTATCTATGCCAACGTCTAAGAGCCTCTTTAACTGACTTCCAAGAAGGAAATCGTTTGACCTGTATATATGTAGTACTAGTGTACCGCCAGCGGCTTTGCCCGCGTGGACCCGTTTTATAGATTCCCGTAGGATAAAAACCATCCTATGTCCTTTCCCAAGGTCCACTCTATGTTCCAAACATTAAAATTGGTTCAGTGGTTTAAACGGGAAAGCGTAGCAAACAGACAGACAGACAGAGTTACTTTGGTATTTATAATATTAGTAGGGATTGTTGTTTTTGTTTTGTATGTTAGTTTTTCGATTTGATGTAAAATAAAGCTTATTTGTATTGTTTGAACTGGATAATATTTCAGTATAATGATCTATTTCCGCTTTCGAACTGCGCTAAATTTATTATGTTAGTAGGTATATTTGTACGTTTGTGCAGAAATTTATCGAAAACTTCTTTATTACTTGAGGAACAGTCAAAATTTCATCAAAATCGGTCAAGTAGTGTTTCAGTTATGGGTATCTACGTATTTAATTTCTAGAGTTTCTAGAGTGTACATGTATTATCTAACTTAGTACTATATAAAACTAGTAGACCCCGCAGACCTTGTCCTGCCTTAAAAGTATTGAAAGAGGATTAGTTTCGTTATCATCTCAAAGAGTTTTTATGCTACTGTCAAGTAAAAAATATAAAACAAAATAGTCATTCAGACTATGTCTAAGTTCTAGACGCGCGATGGCGCGAAGAACCAATGCTTGACAGTTACTAACAGTTTATAGGTATAGGAAAAATAAAAAAAAGTTGTTTTACTGTGAATTTCGCAATTTTTCGATATTTTCACACCGTTTGAACCTTCCCTGGACTTCTACCAATATTTCAAGACCAAAATTAGCCATATGAGTTCAGCCGTTCTTGAGTTTTAGCGAGATTAACGAACAGCAATTCATTTTTATATATTGGGATTAAGTTATGTCATCGCAACTTTGACATTGGCAAAATGGTGAAAAGACCAAGGTGCCATTCTATAAAAGAAAAAAAATTTGCAGACACCTCGTGTCATATTTGTTAATTACGTTTTTAGTTTTGGCGGGAAGTCGAAAAAGACATATTGTGCTCTTGTTTTATTTTCATTTTCTTGGTGTATTTTTGAGTTATATCGGATAAAGTTGATGGTATTTTGTTTGATATAGGTTAATTACAGTGCATGAGTTTTTGTGAAATAGAATAAAAGTGCTAAAATATGTTTTTTCTGCTTGCCTCGAAAATTCCATCGGACACGTTCTAGTAAAGTAGCCATCGCTTTACTTGATTGTTGGACTGACTTGACTGACTGATTACTGACGACATACTTACTGACTGTTTTTACTTCGTCCAGTTTCATTGAAACTGGCAAAAAATTGATGCAAAAATTATACTTGACGTTGGCAGTATGCTAATTATTATTATTATTATTATTTTTAATTATCACCAACTAGAAATTCAAATAAATTTATTTGATCATGACTGCGTAATTACAATGTATAAATAAACAATGTAGGTGAATATTTATTTTCCTCAACAACGTCATTATTGCGTTGTTTGTTTAACGAATTTGCCATGCAGTAAATCCAACAGACCGATATTATTTGTTTTGTACTAATCATAATTTTATTGTAACTACGGATTTTCTTTGTGAATGCGTAGGTATGCAAGTGTGTTTATGTATGAATTTTCAACTTTGTTAAATGGAAGCGTTGGTCGTTTTGTAAATATTTCAAGATATTTATGCACAACTGCAAGATTCTTAGAACATTCAAGTTTTGTCAGGTTACACATTTTTCGTACCCAAAAATCTGCGTTTCATTCCGCGAAATTGCTCAAAACTCTCCGACACTTTGAATGGCCTGCAGGGTCAAGAGGTTTTCAAATATTTTTTGTCATATAAACCACGTTAAAAACAGAGCAAAAGTTGCTTGTACACTCCCATGGATTTGAATTGAATGATTGATTTGAATTTGGAATTTATTCCATATAATTATGATTAATTGAGTAAAGATGCTTGAGAAATAAAATGTTCACAATTGGAAAATATTGTAATTTTTTTAATTAATCTGGCTCTTTTTGCGTCAATTAAGGTTGGTGGAGATGCTGGTTAGTATTAGGATATACTCAAACTGCCTATAAGGTCTGACAAGGTGGAACGACTGTTATATACATATCTATAACAACCGGGACTGAAGGCTTAACATGCCTTTCGAAGCACGGAAACAAGTATGCAATTTTTACCATTAGCGGTCACCCATCTCATATCCGACCGCGCCCGTTTGGCTTGCGCTCTACGCCGCCGGGCCATGCGCGTTTCACTTGGCATTTAGGACTACGTAGTAGTAGTACCTCAATGTTTAGGACTGCTGTTTTCTATATGGGTGCAGATCTAAGTAATAATTGTTATTTTTAATGACGATTTATATTATATTGATTTCGATTTCTATTATTTCAATCCTTTTCAAAGCATTCATATCAAGGTATAGTTTGTCTCCTTATAATAAAACATATCAGACGTCGGCACCAGACCGGATTTGTCCTCGCAGTTCCGTACCCAACCAGGAAATAACTAAAATGTATTCAGAGAAATCGGATGTAATATGTCTGTATTGACCATTATGACATGCTTTTATTCGTGATATTCACAAGTACTTTAGCTTACAGAAACAATTCTAAAGATATAAATAAATATTCTGAATTTTTGAATGAAAATGGAAGGTAAACTTTCATGTTTTTTTATTCAGTTTATATTACGAATGTTGATAAAATATGCCACAAAAAATAATATAGTAACTTCTTTGGGTTGCGGACGGTGAGAGTGGGGAGCTCGATCCGTCCGACCAGCAGTTCCGGGAAGGACGGTGGTGTGTGCGTGGCCGCATGTCACTGTGAGTGCCTGAGGGTGCAGGAGAGCGCATCTGCTTTCCCGAAGATGGGCCCGTTCTGGGGCGCCGCGCGTGGAGTACACAGGTGAGTTCCACTGGAGATCTGTATGGCGTGACTAACAGTTGCATACGCTGCATCGCGTCTCACATAACATAAATGCACAGTAATGCACACTAATGGTGGGTGGTATGGAAACTTAAAACGTATTTACTGAAAAAGGCGTATTACTCAGTCACTGATTTCTTAAACGACAAAACGGCATAAGAGAATTCCATAAAAACTTGGGAGGTTTTTTTTCCGCCGGCTTTTTTCCTCTTAGTGTACACAATTCCTGCAATATGGGTACCAAAAGCCGACGATCGGATACGATCCGAAGTACAAATAAATATGAATAAATAATTAAATAAACAAACAACTAAATAAATACATACTTGAAGAAATAAAATTTAAAAATTCAAATATTCAAAATGCGCAATAAAAAATAAAAATAAAATTGATAATAATGTACATTTTTATAAATTGCGTTATTATTAAGTTTTTTCTTTTATCTTTGTAATATTTGCATACCTCATGAAGGTAAATATGGCGTACTAAATATGTATTAACAACTTTTGTAAACACCCATATTTGTGCAAATAAAGTACTTTGTCTTTACACTTTAGTCCACCGCGCTAAGTGCGCATTGGTGGACATCATGGTCTTCAAGGAATGATAACTTTCTCTCAGGCATGCGCGGTGATGGAAAACACCACAATTAATTAAATATCACAGTATTTTCCATCACCGTGGAGCAGCGATAACTACAAACATTACAAAGAAGTCGGTATCTCCGTGTCGGTGACCGTGGTCTTTATTTTCTCCTATTTTCTGTAAAAATATGTTCAAATTTTGCACAAGACGATAGAGAATATTAATTTTAGTGCAAAAGGTCAAGACAAGATGAAGTTTGTGACTTCGGAGAGGCGGATAATGGCTGAGTAGCAAGTTAAATTACTTCCATTTTGGACAGATTTCGACATCAGCTACTCCGAATCCCTCTGAGTCTGTACGTCCAATTTGTTAAACATCTTAATTATTACGAAACAGTCTAACTTTGCTTAAAATGAGTACGCCATTGTGATTAAATACATTTTCGAGTATTTGAGAGACACTTTAATTAATGTTGAGATCAACTCGATGGATTGATCGAGCTCCACAGCCCTATATAGTCTGTTGTCGTGGCTACCATGGACACATAAAGACAGAAACACAAACACCCAGACCAAGAACAGAAATTTTAAACTCATCATTCCAATTCCTGCTTAGTCGGGAATCGAAACCGGGACCCTCCTATCGGCAGTCCGGTATGGTAACCATCAAGCCACACGGGTCGCCATAATCGAGCAAATATTATTTTAGGGTACGGGGTAAAAGAAAAGAATATTTCATGAACGATATTAGATAAAATTTGAATAGATATTCATGCTTTGATCAATGGCGTCGCTCTGAAAATACGAGAGCTAACAATTTCCGCAATCATGTTCCAATTTGCGCAGCTGACTCAAGCGCCCTAATTCAATATAGCTTGTCTGGAACTAGCTGGTTTTTATGAAATTTTATTTAATTTAGGCTAAAGAATTTGGTTTCCCTAGCGCAGAACGAAAAAATATATTTCATGAACGATATTAGATAAAATTTGAATAGATATTCATACTTTGATCAATGTCGTCGCTCTGAAAATACGAGAGCTAACAATTTCCGCAATTATGTTCCAGTTTCCGCAGCTGACTCAAGCGCCCTAATTCAATATAGCTTGTCTGGAACTAGCTGGTTTTTATGAAACTTTATTTACTTTAGGCTAAAGAATTTTGTTTGTCTAACGCAGCGGGGTTCCGTCGACATGGAACATGCACATCAAATCTGTCACACCTAGGTTTAACCATTGGCTACCGGTTTCTTCTAGATTTAGCCAGGTAGAACTGAGTGTAGTCGCACTTCGAGTATTACCAGTAATATAATTACGACGACCCGTATGGCGTAATGGTTGCTACGTCTGACTACCGATCGGAGGGTCCCGGGTTCGATTTCCGGCGAAGCAGAAATTTGAATGATGAGTTTTAAATTTCTGTTGTCGGTTGTTTCTGTCTTTGTGTGTGTCTATGGCACCAACGACACAGGGTATGTCTGCCCTACTTTGGAGCTATGAGTGTGAAATGATATTTATTTTTTTATTGATTTATATATATGATACTGATATCTAACATTATTCAGATTAAAAAGAGATTATTGTTAGGTTACCATGACTTTTTAAAATAAATTTTGATAAAAGCTAAGCTTTTTAGGTAGGATGCATATTTTAAGATTTTCTAAAACAAAATTAATCGTTAGTTTTTTTTTGTATTAATCGAAGTTTAACCTAACGTTAAATTAATTTACTAAAAATGACGTCTAGTTCAGAATCTAACATTATTCAGATTAAAAATAGATTAAGTTGAACTCAGGCAATGTGGCATTCTTAAAGTAAATATTACAATTCCTAGTTTATTAATACAACTTTAACCGACAATTTTTTTCAGACAAAAGTTTTGAGCAAAACCTTTAAAAGAAAAAAAGTCCTAAAGGCTGCTTAAGATTCAATGATATTCCGTGCAAATTATACCATTGTCTTAAAATTTCAGCTAGAATGAAGCAAGAAAGAAGGCAGTGCCTCCAATTGGATGGCATATTTAATGTCCTCTGGCAAGACGCCACAGTCGGCGGCCACCTCGATGTTTTTCTGTTACTCTCTAATGTGCCTCCTTAACCAAGCAAACTTCGTTATCAAGAGGAGTGACTACTTCAAACTAATTTTTATAAAAGGTAAGATTATCATGGAAGAAAGTTATGAGCAGATTCGTTAATACAATTTTAGTCGATGATTTTTGTATGTATGTTATCTTTAATGTTTTGTGTAACTTTATTTTGTTATTTTGTTAATTTACTGAAAAGAAAGTTTTGTGTGCGGCAGCCTTCTAAGAGAAAAGAGTGCTAAAGGCTGCTTACGATTCACTTTTATTCCGTGCAAATGACGCCATTAGCTCCAGTAAGGCAAGAATGAAGGCAGTGCGTTCAATTGGATGTCATATTTAATGTAACCTGGCGCAGCGCCACAGCCGGCGGCCACCCCGATGTTTTCCTGTTCCTAATGTGCCTCCTTAACCAAGCAAACTTCGTTATCAAGAGAAGGAGAGAAGGGAGAGAAGGAGTGACTATTTCAAAATAATAATAAAAGATAAGATTATCGTGTTGTAATATTACAAACAGACACTTCAATTTTATTTATTTGTATAGATGAGTCATATTTATAGAAAAGAAAAGATTTATTAAGTTTTGTACAACAAAATTCTGATATCTCTCTCGACTTAGCGATCCGCTGTCGATACCGAGAGACAGTTTGATAGATACGCAGCGACCTTGCCAGTCGTGACAGACAAAAATACCGACACAATTTATGCTTTTGTACAAGTCGAAAAAAAATTACCCGCATTGGAGCAGTGTGGTGGCAAAAAGGTTTTGCCAATAAAATGGGAAGATGGGTCCCTTCTCTTCTCTGTTGAGCAGTAGGACTCGAAAAAGGAAAAAGGAATAAATTATTACAAAAAAAAATATTCTTCTTTTTTGGTATCGGGGGAGGGGAGGGGATCTTAAAAAGGTACCCAGCACCTTGGGAGAGGTACCGGGTTATGTGGGATTTGTACCGCACTAAAACCCTCTCGGTTGCCTGCCTTTACGCTTGGGGAGGACTCCGGGATATCCATTGGAACGCACCGGTGTCATCCATGCGCGCTTACTCCCAATTGCTTAATCCCAAAGCTACAGGGACTTTTATGATAGGACCTAGTAAAAAAAAATTGGGTACAGTGTTAGTAGATGAATGTACTAATTAATGCATATAAAGTGAAATGAAATAGTTTATTAACATCCTGGGTAATAAATAATATACGATTGATGTTTGTCACTGTTGTACGGCCATCGGCTGACCGTCATCCGCTTTGGGTGCGCTAAGGCTTATAGGCTAGGAGAAAAAAGCGGGCGGATAATATATAAAGACACTTGCCAGCCGAGCCCACTGATGAATACTTTACTAATGTTTAAGAAAACATTAACAATCAATGCATTAAGATGATTAAGCGCCAAGAAGACAATTCGGTAGCAATAAATTTGCGAAAGTTATACAAAGTGCATAAAACAAGTTATGAGCCCGATTGTTATCACTGCTACATGGTGCCAGGCAATCTTCTGAGCGGCTTATATCACCGAGTTACGAGTGTTATTCGGTAATATATGACTTTCATTTGCTTAAAAGCTTTGTACGTTTGCTTTTACAAACGCATTTCAGTTGCTGGCTCTATCATTAAAATTATCCCGTCACTTCAAGTTATGATTGCAATGGTGTAGAAAATAAGTGAGTTATTTTTCAGACAATATATCTGAAAAGTAACTGGCTCAATGAAAATAGTTTCACCAATAATATTCATATTTGTCGCTTAGTTTTATTGATGTCTATTAAAATAGTGTAACAATTTTCGATAATTTCTTCCATATATTTAACTAGCCTTCCGCCAGCGGCTTCGCCCGCGTGGACCCGTTTAATGGGTCCCCGTTACTATTCCAGGCTTCATCGCTATTTTAAAATCATAGGCGTTTATAGCCAGTTGCTTCAACCGCGTAGGAATGAAGCATTTTCCCGCGGTAAAAAGTCGCCTATGTTACTCAGGGTGAATGTAGCTTTCTAATGGTGAAATAATTTTTAAAATCGGAACAGTAGTTTTTGAGTTTATTCATCAAAAACATACAAAAATACAAATCTTTCAAATATTAGTATAGATATAGATTACTTTCACACTACACTACTACACACGAGCACAAACAATAGATCCGCACATATTTTTCTAGAAGGGGCGCGACCCCGGAAGCGAATAAATAATAAATACATATAATAAATCTGTAACAAGTCCGTTTCTGTACATTGAAGATATTTGAGAAAAACTGTCACTAGGGCTATTTATTAGCGTAATAGAACCCAAAACAATGATTTTTAGAATTATTGTCTGTTTGTCTGTTTGTCTGTTTGTCTGTTTATCTGTTTGTCTGTTTATCTGTTCGTTTGTGCGCGCTAATCTCAGGAACGGCTTAACGTAGAAGGATGCGGTTTTCACTGAAGTATTGGTATTTTTTTGGATTAACTTTTAGGGTTTGTTTTATTTAAATCGGTTCACTAACAAAAAAGTTACGTCAATTTCAAGAATGATGAAATGGATGAACACCTGCACGCTATAATAAAGTTAATGCGAGCGGTCACACCATATGTTTCGATAACTACTAACATCTCTTAATATTCTGATAGCAAGTTTTCAAACACTTATGCTAGATTTCATCTCTAAATATTTAAAAAAACCATACATATCATATCATCACATATTCAAAGAAATCCTCAATACAAAATGTACAAAACTTTAACAAAACGAGGCTACTGCCGACATCTATGTTCACATTCAGAACTATTTAGTGATCTGTTGCAAATTCGGTATATCGACAATTTAGTTTACACGCTATACGATAGATGTCGTTGTTATTCATTTATTCATATTTAATTGCTTTTTACAGGTAGATTTACAGGTGGTGTTACATAATCATTATTTTACCCAATAACGCTATTACAAAGTGGATAGGTGGAGATTATTTCAAATAATTAATAACGAGTATATTTACTTAATAAAGTATCTAATAAAAAATTAACAACAGAGAGCTTTGGAACTGGCGCTGATATTGTACTCATTGTGGTAGAGTATTATGGAGGCGCGCCGCGGTGGTTACATCCACATATTATTGGTATCGACCTTATTTAATAGACAATAATAATTATCGACTCGCGCAGGTGCGGTCCCAGGGGGGATTTTGGGGGGGTACCTCCCCCCCCAAAATCCCGCACTCATACGTAGATGGAAGGCGAATCAAGCCAATTTGAGACACCTCTTCCCCCAAATTTCTTAGTGACCCCCCACCAAAATTTTTTGGCGACCCCCCCCTCCCAAATTGAAGGCTGCGACAGCGCTTGGACTCGCGTGGCGCAATGGTTACCATGCCGGACTGCCAATCGAAGGGTCTCGAGTTTGATTCCCGGCGAAGCAGAAATTTGAATGATGAGTTTAATTTTCTGTTCTCGGTTTAAGTGTTTGTATTTCTGTCTCTGTGTGTCGCATGGTACCCATTACACAGTGTATATTTTCCCCTACTCTGGCGCTATCAGTGTGAAACGTAAAAAAAATCAAAGTGTTCTACCGACTTTACTATGCTGAGTGTTCTTTTCAAAATGATAGCTACGTCTCCATATCATGATTACACCACCAGTCGAAGGTTAAAGTTCCACAGGCCGCTTTGCACGCTCCTTTTGATGTTTGAACGGATGTGTAAGTTATGGGACAACCTTCCAGCTGAGGCATTTCCAGTGGACTTTGACATAGGGTTCTTCAAGAAAGCTGTAAAGAAAGCTCTTCTTGAAAGCCGGCAGTGCTCGGGTGGCTCCGCTGGGGTTGCCCATTTTCATAGGCGACAGTGATCGCTTAACCACGCGGCCTTTCTGCCTCTTTGTTCGGTTTATTTATAAAAAAAGTGATTTCGAATAAACGAATAAGCAATTGCCGAGGGTCTAATAAAAAAATGTTATAGAAATGAGCAGACGTTTTCAGTGGTTAATTTAATAAGAGCTATTACATACATACGCAGTACTGGCACTGGTGTTATACTAATATGCTAAAGCGTCACGGCAGCAGCACGGCATGGTGGTCACGCCCAGAATAATATTAGTAATCGATATATTTATTTCTGATGCTGTGTGAAGGGTTGTTAATAGGACCAATTGACTCTTAATCGCGTAGGGCCTGATCCTCTCACGCTGCTCCAATTCAGGTTGATGACGTCTTCATTGTTAGTGGCCTAACTGCTGTCGCAAGTTTTAAATCGCTCAAAAGACCTCCATTAAGTATGAACGACAGTATGTTAACGACAATTGCAACCAACGTGTAAGCAACCAAGAATTTGACTAACCAACTACTAACCACGCCTGACATAGCGTAGACATTTCACCACCTTTCTGCAATAAACTGATGATAACGACTGAAAAGTCGATTATAAGAGGAGTGCAGTAAGATTGTAAGGACTCAGGAAGAATGTATCTACTCAATATAATAATATGAACTTTTGTATCATAAGTAATTTCATAAAAGGTAACAATAATCCAAGGGACAGTGGAGGGCAAGCGGTCACGAACGAAATTGCAACCTCATCAGCAACGACCACTCTGACAAGAGTGAACGACTAAGGAGGAGGAGGAACAAATTATCCAACTCTAATCAAGCCTTTTGTACAAGTCTTTATCTACGCGGACGACGTCGCGGGCACAGCTAGTACCATAATAATATTAAATACGGCGTTGCCTATAAAAATGTACTTTTAACTAACAATGTCAGCCAATGAGTTTCTTTCTCTACTTGGTTCTTTAGTTCGTTACGATGTAAAGCTTACCCAACAAACAAATACGTCGTATAAGTCTTGACTTGTACGACCTAAAGTTGGATAGCAGTCTTACAATGGTAATGATATAACTACCAGGTCCTATAATATACGTTTTTAATGTAACTAATTAGTCGTGCGTCGAATGGGTCATAGTAAACTGGTCTTAGCAACGTTTGGGTGACTAAACTATATGACGTTATATTACATCTTAGCTAAAACGTTTGTACGACAACGTAATAGTCATACTAACGTTATAGTCCGATAAATGTTTTGAACTGACCAAATTATGTCTTTGGAAAACCTTTATATGACATTTATATAACGTGCATATTGTATAGACGTTTTCACAGAGACGTTTATATAACAATCACTATCTTGTTTTACAGCGGTTAATTAAATACTCTTAAATGACTTGGTTGTTTATTGACGACTCAAATATAACCTTTATATTACATGATGTCCGTTTAATGTCATGTCCTGACTTTAATCAAACTTGCAGTCGCATTTAAATCAGGTTTTGACTTTATAATGACTAGGCGGCCATATTTACGAACTTTTGATGAAATTTTGTTACGGAAATGGAATCAAAAAAATCGTGGAGACGTTAACGAGAATTAGATTAACGAGAATTTTGGTGAATATTCACAATATGAAAAGGGTTTTTTATGTTTCTTGAGGAACCCTAATAGCTAGCTGTCATAGCGACCATTATCATCACCATCGGGTCGTATAGAGGTAAGTTTGCGACAAAAGCAACATGTCGGACATTTTTAGAAAAAAACCTATTTTTATTAATAAAAATCTATTGATTTTAACTCAAAATTACGAGGGGCCATGAAAATCTTAATAGTATTCACATAGGTATATTATCATAAAACTTCAGTTCCCAGTCGAACTAAATAGCATGAGAGATAGATAAAGTAAGAAAGATATGAAAATGACATAAACTCAGCTAGCATTTATTTCCTTGTAATTATTTATTTTACACTAAAATCTTGAAACGAAACCACAAACATAATACGAATAAGTCTTACAGGTATTGTCTCTTGACTCAAATAAAACGTTTTAGTCATTCAGTAACACCTGTACGACCACAATACAACAAAG
Organism: Pyrgus malvae; assembly: GCA_911387765.1. Classification (NCBI taxonomy): domain Eukaryota; kingdom Metazoa; phylum Arthropoda; class Insecta; order Lepidoptera; family Hesperiidae; genus Pyrgus; species Pyrgus malvae. Next base: position 24,244,100 of record OU426950.1, on the reverse strand, counting down.
CGACGAAAGTTATGGTTATCCCATAACATTTGTACGACTTTTGAATGACGTTAACGAAGTTGGCTCGAGACTTCTGTATGACCATTATACGACCATTGAGGTCGTATAACTGGGGCCATTTTCGCGTTTAGTAAACGTTATTATAAAGTTAGTATGACTTAACTATTGCGATGTATGGTATTCAGTAAATTGTTACTTGGGTACGTAGTTCTGCCGAAGTACCACGCACCCATATTTTGTAAATTGTTACTTGGGTACGTAGTTCTGCCGAAGTACCACGCACCCATATTTTGTTACAAAGCAAATTTGTGATTCGATCATTTCGTTCAAATTCGGTCAAATTCGTTGATACTTAAATATCAACGAATTTGACCCGATAAGACTGAGGCTTTCTTAAAGTTGTGTTTAGACGTCCATGAGCTGCAGCAATTACTCATAAACAAGTGACCGAAATGCTCGTTAGCGACTCTATTTAATGAAAACAAGTAATCCGGCGAACCCCGTACCTATGGTTCAAATAAAATAAATTATTATACAAAAGCACAAAATTGGCTTTAATTCTAATTTAATTAATTAGTAAAATTGTAATTAGTAAACTGTAAAATTTAAAACTATTATTATGTTTCTTATGTACCCTTCTGTAACAGTCATTTTAAGAATTTAAGTTTAAATTAAGTTTAAGTCATTAAAATAATTATTTTATTATAATATAATCAAATTTGTACACCCTAAGGGGTAAATATGGAGTTCTAAATATTTTGTAAAACCATTTTTCACTAACATTTGTGTAAATAAAATATATTCATTTCATTTAAAAAAAAATCTAACCAAGTTATTTCAGTGCTACAGTAATGAATTTAAAAAATAGAAAGGACTGGAAATTTGGTATGTATTGATTGCTTAGCTTATTACTCACATGTAGAATGTGGCTTATGTAGTAGCCACAGCCAACTAAGCGTGCCTGAAGCCACTGGATAAAATGTGGTTTAACCCTTGGCTTCAAAATTAGTGCCGCGTTTGAGACGGAAGTAATCCGTAAGCTTTGTACTTTATATTTGAAGTATTTTGACAAATATTAAAGTAATACAATTACCAAAAACGCATTCATATTTTAAATCAATGATTATGGATCTTAAATTTAATAATTAAATAAATTTGTTAGTTAGATTTTAGTAAGTTATTTTATTTTTACTGACAATATTTGCATACCTTACTGAGGTTCATATGGCGGACTATCAAATGTATAAAACATCTTTTGTAATACCCATATTTGTGCAAATAAATCATTTTGTCTTTTTTTGTGTCTTTTAATAGTGACTGTAATACTGTGCTTATTTTTTGTTAACAAGCGTCAAACTATTAGAAATAATCTATTTGTATACCTTACTGAGGTTAATATGGCGGACTATTAAATGTATAAAACATCTTTTGTAATACCCATATTTGTGCAAATAAATCATTTTGTATTTTTTTGTGTCTTTTAATAGTGACTGTAATATTGTGGTTATTTTTTATAACAAGCGTCAAACTATAAAAAATAATCTATTCGTTTTTATAGCAGTTCTCTAGTGGTTACCAAGCCAAGGGCATGGCTTCAATCATACGCATCAAACATGTCAAATCGGTGGCGGTGTCTCTTCAAAAGTGCCCGGGTACCGGGTCTATATGGTGAACGAAAAAATGAAAAAAAAATGCGATAAAACTTATGCAGAGCAATCTATTTAACAAGGATTATACGCCCTTAGTCGTATATACCCTGTGTCGTGGGTACCATGGATACACACAAAGACAGAAACACAAACACCCAGACCGAGAACAGAAATTTAAACTCATCATTCAAATTTCTGTTTCGCCGGGAATGAACCCTCCGATTGGCAGTCCGATATGGTCCATTGCGCCACACAGGTCGACAAAATGCAATTGAATTAGGCAATAACGTTATTATTATAGTTTGCTTCGGTTGAACTAAAAATCGACACGATAGAAAGAATTAAAGAGTTTATACGCAATTGATCTACATCACTTTATTTTACTAAGACCTACTCCTCCCATGAAATTAATTATATTAGCGATTCAGTACGTTTGATTCTCAATAAGATCTCTATACAATGAAGCTGAAGAGCTATTCTAATAGCTCAATATTAATTAGTATGTATTGAATCATAGACTACTTGACATTCTGTTAGAGGACGATTTTGACTTAATATTAAAATATTGCATGGAGATTGATAAAGTGACTTCAGAATTGAACAGGACTTTAAGAGTCAATATAAGATAGAAGATATATTAAACACCGATGAAGGGAATATATATACGTGGGAGTATATTAGTTATATTTTAGATATTACAACAAATAGAACTTGGTCATACTTTGCACGTCGTTTTGCTATTTCCATGAATAAAGTCTTGTGTGTCTTGAATCTTTTAAAAAACTTTCGAATAATGTTAAGAAAAATTATTTGTAATGAATATTATTAAGCGGAATTTTACTAAATTTAATTCATAATTTCTCGAAAGTATGACGTCCACCAATCCGCACTTGACCAGCGTGGTGGACTATGGTCAAAGTCCCTCCCACTTGTGAGAGGAGACCTGTGTCTCTTTATTAAAAACGGTTTTTACATTCTGTTTTTTCATTTCTGTTGACGACCCGCGTGGCATATGGTTACCATGCCGGACTGCCGAACGGAGGGTCCCGGGTTCGATTCCCGGCGAAACAGAAATTTGAATGATGAGTTTAAATTTCTGTTCTCGATCTGGGTGTTTGTGTTTTTGACCCTGTGTGTGTCCATGGCACCCACGACACAGGGTATATCTACCTTACTGTGGGGCTATGAGTATGAAAAATTATTTTAATTATGCTGACGTTGTGTAGCGAGTCTGAAATTGTAATCTGTTAATCCATTTCAGATTTCAATATTGTCGGCAAAGTATTAAAGTGACTGATGAAAAACATACAGTGTTCAATATTTCTCTGATCTGCCAGCAATTCTGAGTATGTCACATACACGCGGCGCTTGACTGACGCATGGCGGCCGATCAAACGAAATGTCATTTGAAGTAAAAGCCATTTACATCGCAATCGAAAATGTATTCCGTTCATATTTAAAGAATTAAATACTGATGGTCCTAATCAGAGGATAAAATCGGTGAAAATACATTTATTCAAAAATGGTTTCAGCCGCAGAGTTCTCCGACAAGGTCTACTATATATTTACTTTATATTTATTACGTCTACTTTATATTTATTACGACAATGACAATCAAATGCTTAGCATACCCTCTGAAGCATGAAAATACGCCGAAATTTAGCCACGAATCTGAGTATCTCCCACTACTATACTAATCTATGCGAAGGAATCCGAAGTGATGAAATCCGTATACGAACGAGGTTTACCGACATAGCTCTCAAAATCTACAAGATCAAGTGGTAATGGTGGCAAAGACCAACAACGGGTAGGGAATAAGGTCCTCAAATGAAAATCATGTCTCGGCAAAGGAGCAAAAGCCATCCTCCAACCAGGTGGACTAATGACTTAAAGAAGACATTGGGGAGCTGCTGCTGAAAAACGTTTATTGATGACTGTTTACAAAAAAAATTGGTATTTGCATCTAACAATAGTATTTAAACAGTGTACCTTATTCAGGCATCCAATAATCTCTAAATGAAACAAAAAAAAAACTATTTATTTACTAAATTAATTACAATTATAACTTAATTTAAATTTTAAGTTTATTTTAAAGTATTAAGAATCCGTTAAAATAAATTTTAACGGATTTGGGTGTTTGTATATTTGTATGTGCCCGAAGCACGTACGACACAGACGAAGTGTGGGATTATTACAGTAAAATCGTTGAAACAAATATCCTTACGTTTAAAGTTTGTATTATTGAACAGTACCTGGACGCCCAAGCGTTGCTCGGATAAAAACAATTTATGTACTTGGTTTATTTTTAAGCAAAGCATTCATTGACTTAGTGTTACTTTACAAATCCTTTTGAAATACCTAGCTCCCAATAAAAAAAAATGTCACAAAAAAATAAAAAACGCAACTTGCCTACTTGAGATTTGAACCCGGGTCTCTAGCTCCGTAGTGGGCTTGTAACCATTCGACCAAGAAAGCTTTAATACCCTTGACGAAATTTTTATAGAGGTCTTTCATAATTATCGACATTGTCCATTTGTTTGAAGGGTGGATTGTCAAATGTTGACCATTTGATGGCTTTCTACGCCACAATATTATTAATATTTTCCAATAGATGTCGGTAAGGGTAATTTTATATTTAACTGCATAAACATTAAAAAAAACGACAAATTCTATCAATAAAAATTCGTGGATCGATTTATCATCCCCGTAACCAGTGTACTAAATTTCATCAAAATATTTGGAGCCGTTTCCGAGATTCAAAAAATATATTTAGATATATACAAGAATTGCTCGTTTAAAGGTATAAGATTAGATTATAGGCGAATTATTACTCGATTGTTTTGCCTTTTCTTAGTATTCTATCACTGAAACTTTTTCCATCCATACATAAGTGTATATATATATATATATATATATATATATATATAGGTACACATATATAATTATGTATGTATATGTATATATTTATAGTATCTAAATATTATATGTAGTATAAGAGTTTTTTTCTCCATTAGTATTGTCTCACTTTTCTTCATTACCAACATTCGTTGTTTCTCAAACTACCCCAGGTTGACTGGTAGAGAATGCTTATAGCATTAAGTCCGCCTTGTACATAAATTTAGTATTATGGTACATGAAGAATAATAAATAAATAAATACCAATATAACAAAATTTTATCGTAAAAAAGAACCCAATTATCGTCTATCCTCATTTGGTGAGTGTTACTTTATCCTCCGTGCCCCACATGACGGAAGTGGATAAAGCAGAGCTTAGCTGAAATGTAGCAATTTCGCCGTAAATAGCTTTTATATCAGACGATATTTCGTTAGATCGACCGCCGTGCGTCAATCAAGTGACATGTGCGCGCGACATACTCGGATTGCTCCACAGATCGCATATCAGGATTTTTTTAATTCAGAGTCGCAGTAGGTCCGATTTGCTTAGTCCCTGTAGCTTCGGGATTAAGAATAGAGCTACGGTATCCCCTGCCTGATCGTAAGAGGCGATTAAAAGGGGGCTTCCGGGGATGCGGACGGTGAGAGTGGGAGCTTGGCCCGTTCAGCTAGCAGCCCCGGGAGGGGCGGCGTGTATGCGTGGCTGCATGCCGCCGTGAACAGCTGAAGGTGCAGGAGAGCACATCTGCTCTCCCGAAGATGGGCCCGTTCTGGGGCGCCGTGCGTGGAGGACACCGGTGCGTTCCTATGGAGATCCCGGAGTCCTCACAAACGCAGAGGCAGGCCACCGAGGGGGTTTTAGTGCGGTCAAATCCCACATAACCCGGTATCCTCTCCCAAGATGTCGGGTACCTTTTGAAGGTTCCCCCCGATACCAAAAAAAGGTCCGATTCGCTTAAAGACTGAATATGTACATACCACAAGAAAGTTATTACAGCATAATCCGAATCTGGTGTAAAGCGTACAGCTAAGTGAAAAAAAAAACACACAATAAACTTCAATATCATTGACCTCTGTGGCTGAACAATCTAGCACCAAAATTCCACATAGGTCTCTCCAAACACTCGACGCAGGATTGAGAACTTCCAACAGAGGGATGTCCATGAACCCATACCTTTATACCAACATTGGAGCTACGTGGTAGAATAAACTCCAGATCTCCTGAGACCAATTCGCAGCAGTGGTACCCAAAAAGAGTTGCAGCCAACTATGTTAATGTATTTATATATTATCAGAAATCTAAGCCATTTAAAACTTTCGACATCGTCAGTATCGCTTCGTCTAGTTTGAAGCACGCGAGCGCCAGTTTCTTGTTATAAAAAGCTGAAAAGTTTCCGTATTCCGGAAGAATATTAACTTGCACGAAACTTGAACTTCATATTTTTATAGTTACCAAAGCGGAACTTTCAGTAGCATAATAATAGGCAGCTGTCTTTTATCAACTTTTTATAGACTTCTAGCATTATGACTGTTTTTAGAAAATATCTAAAAAGTTGTGTCAAGGCGTTTAATCTTTTGTGAACAAACAAAATGGGCTTCTTAGTCATTATGTGTCTAATATTATATATAATAATAGAAATATAATAATATATAGAATCTATTTATTACTACTACGGTAAATACAAGTGTAACTCGAGTATAAAAAACTGATTTTGTGTCTCAAATGATGTTTCATTTAAAAACTACATAACAATATGCAATATAGTATTGAGTAAAAATCCTGAAACTGAAAAAAACTAAATTACTTTACTAAATTCTTTCAGTTATGGCGTCACGTAATCTGTCCATATTGTGAGGATCGTTTCGTTTGTTTCGTTATCTCCGGGCTACATAACTGTAGTCAAAATTAGCAAATAAATAAAGCTATGGCTACTTTACCACAATGTGTCTGATGGAGGTTTAAAAACAACGCAAAAAGCATGTTTTCGCAATACTCAGACTTTTTGCCATATAACAAAAAAATCGAAACAATACTGCGTCGCATTTTTCAAAATTCCGACAAAACTCACGTAATTAAAATTGAAAAGACACTGACATGTATTTGTTTACAAATTTATTCAAGTAGTTTAATTGACTTCAATCCAATTAGTCTTAGTTATGCTGGGACACAAAATAAGTTTACTGCCCTTGTGTTAACTATAATTTATTAAGCCTTGCCTACAGCGAGCTAACTCAATTAATTTCGTTAAACAGTTCTGGGAGTTGGCTTACACACTTCATTTATAACAATCATCGCGTAAGGGGTTCGGACAAATTCATCAAAAGTTCGAAACTAACGCTCGCAGGTCTAACTAATAGAACTTGGCTAATTGAGATCACGTCCGGATGACGGCGGCGTTGGGAAAAACGTTGAATTTTTAACCAAGCTTTAAAATTTGATCAACATTTTACTATGCACTATCAATAGGTTGTAGTACTTTAATAATTATATCGGGATAGTATCACCTCTGAAGTCTGAACCCATTTTTGCAGTGGAGTTATTTTATTGTGTTCGGGTAAAGAGTTTCGGTTGCTGGCCAATATTATTTTTTCTGCCGCTCTTTTACTCTCAGCTCAACGTCAAGCCAAAACGGGCAACTAAAGTCGCTGTCCGGGAAAAATAAATTCATTAAGCGAAAGTTTTGTATTCCTTATATAAAATATTCGTGATTTTATTCTTTTCTTTTCTTTATTACATGACGTCATGCTGTCTGCGGAGTAGCAGTGTACTCGTAACTTTATGCGACCTCAGACAAAACTCCGGTTTGTTTGAGTTTGTGCCTCAGATAGCATCTATATATGAATGACTAAGGTGGGTATATCTTTCTATGATACGAAACAAGCTGTCCTTCCCTGTGCTAACTATAATTAATTACGATTGGCCTAAAGCAAGGTACGAGTAACTCAATTAATTTCGTTAAACAGTTCTGGGAGTTAGCTAACACTCTTCATTTATAATAATCATCGCGAAACCGGCTCGAACAAATTCATCAAAAGTTCGCAACTAACGCTCGCAGGTCTAACTAATAGAACTTGGCTAATTGAGATCCCGTTCGGATGACGGCTGCGTTGAAGTTGGGAAAACCGGATAATTTTTAACAGGGTTTAAATTTTGACAAACATTTTACTGTTATGATTATAAAGTCACTGTTGTACTCACGGTTGATTTCGGAGGCGCCCGACTAGTTTCGGTCCATCCGTTAGTTTCATTAGGTCTTCCAACATAAAGGACATAAACATTTTACGATCATCACGACACACGAAACGAATTTATTGTAAGATTTTGCTGACACGGAAATGACACGGTTGATACATCATAATTGAGACGGCTAGACTAAATTTTGCAACATACACACACACACCTATGCATATATACACACACACTCATACATACACACATACACATACACTCATTCACACACATCACATGAAATTTTTTGTTTTTATTTTTTTTGTTTTTATAAAACCTGATGTTGAAAAATATAACATAAGTCTGATTGTATAACTCTAGCAACATAAATATTGGGAGAAGACACTGGTCTCTGAGACACAGTTTTTACTAATTCAGGGACCAGAGACTTCATATGTTTTTACTGTACAAGTTTATACAAATAAATAAATTATTATTATTATTATTAACGTTGTCAAAATGCAGTTTGGTGCAGTTGATACGCATTTGAGGCAATTTTTCACCTCAAAGGTTAGCACGGTAACGGAAATCTCATAATATGTTTCAATCACTCTTAAGCTAAGCTTAAATAAATAATGTAAGTAGTTTAAAAAACTAAAAAACACGCTTTTGTGAAATTACGAACTAAAAAGTAAAAAACAACAAGAAAATGTATTTTACTGTAAAAAAAGCGTGGGGTGGTTTTTAAGATACTATTGACACCATGCACCCCTACATTATTTATTTTTAATTTAAAAACTTAAACTACATTATTTATTTTTATTTTTTTAGTTAGATTTCTATTTTCATACTATTGCATTGTCATCGGCCCTTGACCCCTGTGCAAATTTTCAAGTTAATTAGACGCTTAGACGTGTTAAAAATATAAAACTTTATTTTTGTTTCATTAAGTACCTTAGGCCGCGAACTTATCAGCTGCTCCTCGTATATATTTTTTTCTATCCTGATGATCCCAGTTAGGACTTTAATATAAAGTTATGAGATTATTGTATTGTCATCGGCCCTTGAACCCTGTGCAAATTTTCAAGTTAATCAGACTCCTAGAAGTAAGTGAAAATGAAGTTAAAAGATTCCGTTACATACATACCATACATACAAGTCAAGCTAATAAAAGCCTGTTAAAAAAGGAATTGTATAGAGTGCCGCTAGCGGTAACATTAGTAAAGTTACACATACAGATTACACTTACAACTCACAGATTTTTCAAGCATATCTTAATTGTTTTCATTCGTAGAGAAAATTATGATATCTCAACAACAACAATCAATCAATCAACAATACGATATCTCAACCACTGAACAAGACTTATTTTGTGTTTTTGTCAACTTTTATAAAATGTACGCATAAAATTTTGATAAAATCGACCTATGACAATAAAAATATTATTTGTAGAAAACCTGTACCTCCACTTACTGTACCTAAAACTTAATCTACAATACGAAAAACAACGTAGCAACGTAGCCACTGTCTTAAATTAAAATGATTCTCTGCAAGATCTCTAGCCCGAAAAATATTATAAGCAATCCCTGGCGACATCAGTAGAGCTTTACGCAAAGTTTAAGTATATTTTTAGAATATCTTAAGGCATATTACGTCGCGATTCTCGAACCAATTACCATAATACTCGAAGCTTACTTGAATTTTAAAAAATCAAGACGGGATTTCGAGAAATTATCGAGTATATTAGGTCCTTACATATGAAATTGCCGATACTCAATACTGGCAAATTTAAAATCAAATATCTTGCGTTTGATTAGGAATTCTAAATTCAAATTTTATTTGAAATAAAGCCAGAAAAATATTGTTTTAAAACTCGTATTTTTAGCTCCACATTGCTATAACAACAACTATGGAAAAATTGAATATTCGCGGTACTTGTGAATATGTAACAATGTTAGAGGGTGCTGTTCAAGTCGTTTAAAAAAATTACAAATATTTAAATTTATTTACTTTTACTTATTATTATTATTATTTAGATATAGTAGAGACAGAGAAACAGCAAAATGGAAATAGTATAAGACGGGTGGTTCTCATGAGAGTTAGGAACAGACTGCCCTCTGGCGGGAGCTACGAGTAATTGCATTAGGTTGAAAAGTGTGGAGTCAGTACCTTTCGGTGGTGTCAGGGATAACCCTTACATTGACCAATTATACCAGAACAGAATTGGTTTCAACATTTCCGTTCTGGAAATTCCGATTTACACAATGAGCCTCGTGAACGATCTGATACTCAAGAGAATAACGTAGAATTGAAATCTATACTGTAAGCAAATCTATCTCAAACCACATCTGAATTACTCGTAGCAGCAGCCTTCAGCATCAGTGACAAAACGATAACTATCCATTTGCACCATTTGTGCCTAATCGGATAAGTAAAAAAAATCGAAATGTGGGTACCGCACGAATTTTCTGAAGCCAATCAACAAACACGCGTCGCTTGCTGCGCTTCTTTGCTGAATTGTCACAATAATGAGAGGATTTTGAACCGTATGAGTCGGAAGCGATCATCGTTTAGTCCTGGAGAACCGGCAAAACTTTGACCTACCATGTAAAGTTATCAGACATATTATTATGAGGGGTTATATACTCATACTTGTCTGCAACTTCATATAGAGTAAGAATGATACTTATCTAATCTAATTTAAACTTAAAAGCAATTCTTGTATATACCTAAATATATTTTTAAATCTCGGAAACGGCTCCAACGATTTTAATGAAATTTAGTACCCTGGTTTCGGGGTTGATAAATCGATCAAGCTAGGTTTTATTTTTATCTAATACCTTTAAACGAGCGATTCTTGTATATAACTAAATATATTTTTTGAATCTCGGAAACGGCTTCAAAGATTTTAATGAAATTTAGTACCCTAGTTTTGGGGGTGATAAATCGATCCAACTAGGTTTTATTTTTAGAAATGTTTAATTATAAAAAAAAACAGCGATAATCAACCTTATATATAAAATGAAAGTACGACATCGAGCAAACAACTAGGTTAAGATATTTTATGTTTAATTATTTTAATGGTAGTTATTCTAGAGTCTTAGAATCCTTACTCAGAATATCGAAGAAATGTCTACTAAGAAATCATTGAACATCTGTTCTGTGGACAAAGCAAATTGTGGCGGCCTCTTAGATGTCCGATATAAATCATTCCTTTGCACTTGCTCAGATGGTTCAATTTGTATGAAGGGTGAATCAAGCTTAATTGTCGCTTCGAAACGCTGCCAAATTTTACGAGTCGTTGACTGCTCAAGGTTGTTATTTTCATTATTTGTTTAATATTTCATACAGGTTACTTGGTTAAAGCTTAGTATCTGGATGACCGAGCGTTGCTCGGATAAAAACAGTTGATTTTTCAAAGACTCATTGGCTTACTTAACAACGCCATCTACATCACAATTCTAAAAAAAAATACAATTTCGAGTACATATACTCGCCGGTAGACGTCAGCAAGAGTCATATTTTTTAGTTTATGTAGAAAACTGTCGTCTGTAGTCTGCTAAACCGTATTTTCTAAAAGTGAAACCTACCTAGATCTAGATTAGATATTGTCCCTGAAAACCCAAGCATACTAAATTTCATAAAAATCGTTGGAGCCGTTTCCGAAATTTAAATTATTCGTACAAGAAATGCTCGTTTAAAGGTATTAGATTTATTCTGGAGAAACTTGCATGGCCGATGGGCTTCCGTCCGTCAGCTTTCCGTCCTGCGCTAGCTGATGAACTAGCGTAGGATGCAAATGATCAACGCAGATAAGTTAAAAAAGCGCTATAAGAAGAGAGATGGGTGACCGGCGAGGGCTTTAACCTGCCGGTCCCAATTTTTATCATCCTGATTGTGCATTCTGCTACTCTGGAAAATTAGTTTTCACACTTTACAGTCATTGCTCAACTCCACCTTAAATTAGATCACATCTATCTATGCTGTGTGTAGTTGCACTGCTGCACCGAATCTTTGTCCAGAAATAGGACATAATTATTCACATCGAAACTTAAATCTTCAGTTAAGGGCGGGAGAGAGATCTTAAAGCTTTATATCAGATTTATATATGTATGTAAGTATGATATGAGTATATATTTTATCTATTTGTGTGTATATATTTCTTGTAGGTAGTCTCCTAATTTTCATAATCTACCAAAATAGTTGTCGATTAATTTTATTAAAACTTCTATATTCTTCAATAGTACCATTCGTTGCATCTCATACCACTCCAGGTCACCTGGTAGAGAATGCTCATAGCATTAAGAGGAAACGCTAGCGCCGTATTCCCATACAAACGCATTCTCCTATTTCCTTCCTGGAAAATGCTTTTAGAGGAATTATTTTTTGTCACAATATCTAAGTCTGCTAAAGCTATGCCCCTATGTTTTGCTTTTTTCAATCAACTAATTAGGTCAGAAAATATGACTCATCAAAAATCATAGAAAATGCCGCTTTCATACAGCCCTAATCCAACAACTGCAAATGCAAAAAAAATACGAAACCTCGATTTAGTAAGAAAGTTTGTAGGTATAATCGGTCTGAGCTGCATCTGTCCCTATCGCACGCGGCGGATAGCGCAGGGCGCAGCGCGATAGCAATAGTTATTCCAAAATACCTATTTTTCAAATTCGGCTGAACCCGCGTTTCCTCTGAAGTTCGCCTATGTACATCTGTATTTTGGAACATAAAGAATAAATAAATAAATTAGCTGGAAGAAATTATTCTCTGCTATTGATGTGCTAACAAAGCCAATGCTTGAACCTAAGTAAACAAACTTCGACAAATACCCCGATGACCTACTAGAGATGGATGTTCTAATAGTAGATACTAACTAATAAGGCTTAGTACGAGTATTATGGAATTGTTGAAACTTTACCTTGAAATTTGTCTCCAATTGTTAATACGAATATACAAATGGTTATATGCAAGGAATTAAAGTTTATTTTGTTAGTTTTCATTTTGTTTTAATGTCTAACTTATCTGCCACTTGTTTTAAAAAATATATTATGTCTAGTTGGTAGAACATTCTTGGTTCGAGCAGCTGCATCTACTTCTTTCCGTGAAGATGTTCTATTGTCGCCTGACGATAGGTTGAAGCATGATGATAAATATACGATATAAATAGGTGTATAGTAGTTCTCAAAGCGCGCATGAAGCAATGAAATGGGCTCGATGGGGTGTGAGCTGGGTAACCGTTAGTGGCAAAATGTCATGTGCATTTCTGAGCTTCGGCAGGTACGTTGAACCGTCGTTCCTGATTGCTATCGACAGATAGCAGCCGGAAGCCTTCAGGACTGTTGAAAATATTCAACAACGGATTAACCACATCCGCATCTCCATAAACCCGCACAGAAGCAGCGTGGTGGAGTAAACTACAGGCATTCTAAATTCCCAAAAGACATACCAAGCAGTGGGACACAAAAACTGTTGGCCAATCGAACGATTTCAATCGGGCAAAAACTACATATCAACACATTTTACCATCCTCTTTGTTTAAAATTCATTCAGGCTAAAATTATATTTCTCGACACACAGAATAATACACACTTTTCCAAAACTATTTTCAATCATTTTTTGAGCTATCAGTGTCAAAAAGTACAATAAAACATAACATCCTTTTTATTACAAAGGAATTTAAAAGTTGAAATAACTTCTATTGTTTTTGTTCAATTATCTGCATATGGTTGACCGTTGAAAAACTTAACTAACCTCTGTAAGACTCGATTTTTTTGAGATAAATCATGAGATAATATTACGTACAGAAGCCCCGACCTGGCCTCAGAATTAAAGATCTTGAAAGTGTAAAACAATACAGAAACATGTATAAATATTTATTATTTATAATTATTTATTTTATTATTAATAATTACTTAAACTATTTATATGAGACACATATATTTTTTTTATGATAGGCCCGCAAATGGGCCTGTAAAGTAGAAATACCTCACTGACTTCATTAGTGAATAAATGATCAATTAATCTGTAAAATCTAGTACTAGTATCGATACAATAACTATTAGTATGAGACATAAATAGATACAAATAGTAGAAAAGTTTATGATAATCCCGTAAAGGGTGGATAGTCCTCGGGGCTTATAGTGTAGGAACTCGGCTTAGAGCCGACACTTGACGCCGCCGTGCGATATTTCGCGGATTATTGGTGGATTTCCATTACTGAAAAGCACAAAATTGATATCCTATTTAATTGTTATAGCGGCACCGCGGCATTGATACTGTGTTGATTTAAATCACAATAAATGCTTTGCACAGTCTTGTTTTTTAAACGTGCATGATTTAATTTTATTTCAGTTTCCCTTCAAAATGGAAAGTATAAATAATTAAACCTATAAGATTAATGGTCAAGTATTCATTAAATACCAGTGTCGAAACTCAAACAACTATTGTGATAGGAACTTACAATAAGTATTGACAAAAAGAAATAAGATACAAAGATAAATATACTCGAAAAGTGGATCAAGTTTATGATAATCCCGGAAAGGGTCGACTGAAATAGTCCTCGAGGATTACAGTGTAGGAACTCAGCTTAGAGAAGCCACTTGACGCTGTACTGCAATATTACGTGAATTATTGGCGAATTAATTACCATTACTGAAAGTAATTATTGGTTGGTTGGTGGAGATTTGGGTTAGTGGTCAACCCGCTGTCGGATGTTTTCAAACCGCCCATAAGGCCTCCGACAAGATTTAACGACTGTTATCTTTCGAAACAACCGGGACTGACGGCTTACCGTGCCCTCCGAAGCACAGAAACTCGCATGTTTTTTTTTGCCACTAGCGGTCACTCATCTCACACCGACCGCGTTCATTTGGCTTAGTTGCATAGATCGCTTGCGTTCGCTTACCTTCCAAAAGCTTCGATGGTTAGAACAGTTTTGCTCACAAACCTTTAGGGGCATATTACGGGCCATGATTAAGGGTATTGTTAGCTGATATTTTGTTCGGTTTTCAATACGAACCCCAAGCGCTGGTGTAAAATTTTAGGTTTGAGATCTTCCCTTGAGATTATCAAAGGGTCTGTTACGTTTTGTTTACTGACCTACTAAGATAATGATTTATATTGTTGGTACATAGATTGCTGTTTACATTACAGCATGTAATCTTGTATAATACTTATGAATATTGTTTGTGTTATCAGTAGGAAAAACAATAATGTTTCTAAAAAAACTCAAAATATGTTCTGCCTATATAAAAGTGTTAATATAGTAACGAGTCCCTTATGTTTATCTCTTTTAATTCATAATAATATATAGCAGTCAAAGTCACCAGTAACTTCAATTTCAATTTCACGATGTTCACTAATTATTTAGCACTTAGTAGCACTAATTCATATGATAAACTGACCTATTAGCTTTTACTTGACAATTAACTTTACTTGGGACGTAACTAATCAACACTTTACTTGGAGATGGTGAAAGAGGCCCTAAGTACAACCTATACTATAAATAAGTATAACTTGGTCCTTATAATTGTACCCATTCTTTCATTCCCATATCGAAAATAACAATAAAGATGAAGAATATAAAATTGAAGCGATTAAAAGCAATATTTGGATAAATTGGATTAAATATATACATCTGCTAAGAAGGATGTATTTTATTCAATTCATTTTTTTATATTTTTCACTTCAAGAGTGTAACGTAACTTATTGGTTTACGGGTCTACATAAACTTTAACCACAATATTTCCGTACTACAACTATAAGATATCTGCAAAATCTTCCACATTATTAAATTAGAAAAGTTTTCGAATTCCATTCGTTTCCCTAACTTTGCTTAACATAGCTTAGATGGACAGCACGTTTTGCTGATCGCGGTTAAATGATCCGCTGTACTTGCCCAACTCAGACTATACGAGTAACTCGTCCGGTTTGTTTACATGCTCCGAAACTAACATACTGCTAATGGTATTATCTAACACGCTCCACCTTGTGACAACCCCACTCTAAGCATTCCATCCTATAGGCCAATATACACCAACTATTGTTACTGACAAGAGCCAAATTGTCTACACGTAGTATAATAGATACTGTAGAGTACCTTAGCCTAAACTAATAAGATGTAAGATCTCTATATAAACAAATATTTACATGTCGGAGATTTCAAACATCTGCAAAATTTTCTAATTTACAGTTGTATGTTTAAAAATTCAAAAACTTCGTTCGTTAACAGGTTAAACGACGCATTTTATAAGTCTTCAACTTTGAAATAGTCGTAACACACACGACGTGATTTGCTGTAATACTATGGCGGTGAGCGATAATAATTTTGCATATCAGGTCAGAGCTCTATCAAAATATTATTCTCATTAAAGGCATTCTCTGGTTCAGATGGTCTTGTTACCAATTGAGCATAAATACTGAAATTACTTTTTTTTTTCAACCTTTTTTATGTCCCACTGCTGGGCACAGGTCTCCTTCTCACAAGTGAGAGGGATTTAGGCCAAAGTCCACTACGCTGGCCAAGTGCGGATTGGTGAACGAATTACATTTACGAACTATAAAACACCTACAAATTTTTACATTTCTTAGATGTTACTTTCAACGTTCGTTCGCTCACTTCATTCAACAAAGCTTAGCTGGACGACTTTTGCTGAGACAGTATCGCAGTCAAATGATCCACTGTACTTGCCCAACTCACACAGGCTATAACTCGCCCGGTCTGTTTGCACGATCAGAAGCTTACATACTGCTAATGGTAGTATCTAACATATGCCACCTTGTGTGTATGCCAAACCTTCTTATCACTATAAGACTATAGTATACTAGTAGTAGTATATTTAGTATACTACTACTAGTAGTAGAATATAGTATACGCATAGAGTGATACACCATAGACATGGTGTGTCACTCAATGCGTTCGATATGCGCTCTGTCTCAAAAATCGCGCCTATGTGTTTTACTAAGTAGTAATACTTTGGTAATTTTGATTATTACTACGATCTAATATATAAAGTGTATGCGTAACCCCAGACTGGGGTTTTTATACACCGCGTCGAATTCACTGTATATCTTGGACATTTGGTTAACAGGGAAAACCCTTAACTCCGTCATATCGCACCTAACTTGGAACACGTGATTTTGAATCGCTAAATTCGCATAAGTTTTAAATCCGATCTGTTTACATACTCAGAACTGCATTATAAGTTTATCGTACTATCTAGCATGGGACGTGTGTGCCAATGCTAATTGATCTTGCACAATTCGTTAAACGAGTTTAGACTTGTCTTCTTTTCAAAATCAACTGCCATTATGTTTCTAAGTATTTGCTCAAACTTAATAGTTCTCACAAATCTTGATTGATAAATTTTCTGTGCTTCTTAATATAGTAAAGTACTTTATATAGCTGTTATATAATCGTCATCATTTTTAACACGCTTTTATGTTTCAAGCTTCACTGTATGTTTGTGAGCTTGTTTATAACTCTCTTTTGGACTCCATTTTGACCTCTTTCAACGGATAGATTTAATTCAAACATTGGACACATATCAGGATTCGGTAGCAATAGAATAATTTCATGAATTTATCAAATTCCGAGAACTTGAAAAAATTTTTATATACAAAAATAAATGAAACCAAAAAATGATAAATAAATATAGTTAAAAAACTAAAAAAACACGTTTTTGAATCAATCTAAAAAAGTAAAAAATAATCCTTAAAATTTCACAATAATAGTAATATTTTTATTAATTACTAGCTGACCCGACAGACGTTTTCCTGTCTTAACTATGGATATTAAAATCGAATTTGTAAAAAAAAATATATTAATTATCAATTTTCTTAACTTTTTTCATTGATAAGAACCTTCTCCTGATAATAACAAACACAACAAAAAAGAATTATCGTAATCGGTCTAACCGTTCACGCGTGAGGCCGAGACCAAGGGAAATAGGAATTCAGTTTTATACATATAGAGTTAGAGAAATGTTTTGCCCGCGACTTCTTCCGCGTGTACTTTAGTTATCAGGACACAGTTTAATTTAACCCCGTTATAATTGTGTCATACGTATCTGTTCTGCGTCTGCAAGTAGGTACTGCTATAAAAGATAGGTAACAGGTTACTACATTACCTACTTCGTTTTGAAGCTGGTGTTAAAATGACCAAGTTATTTGGTGCACTAACCCGCTAGCAAGCCAAATAAACCTGACCGTGAGAAAAACAGCCCCCTTTTTAAATTAGTCCGACGAAATATAAAGGTTGTCATAATTATATTTTTAAGAAATAAGAAAGTCAGGCCCTATATACCAATGTTTATACTGCTAATGAAATGAAATGAAATGAAATGAAATGAAAATGAAATGAAATGAAAATACTTTATTGTTGACTGTTTACATACATACAGTTAGATGTTTAAAATTATTATAAGAGTTTAAACAGTCTACCATGTTCTGGCATACAATATTATACTTATTACTAATTTAAATTAATGTATAAAATAGTTTTATTTTAAGATCCGCTAAGAATATTCTTAACGGATCATCGGCTTTTGATGCCTACCCACCACTGGGTCAATGAGAGAAAAAAAGCCGGCGGAAAAAAAAACTCTCAGGCATTGTTTAGAGTTTATATTTTACGCGGAAGCATTTACCATTTTAATGCACGTCATCAAAAAACTCGTTTATACTATAGTATACTTTTTTTATAAGCCATTGCTTTAGTTCTCTTTTAAATTTATTACCTGATAATTGTTTGAAATGTCTGGGTAATTTATTGAATATTCTAATAGCAAATATGTATGTACTATTTTTTAAAATCTGACATTTCACTCGAGGTAAATATAAAGCGTCACTATCTTTCTGCCTCGTGGGTACATCTCTTATGCGCATGTTTATTTGCTTTTCAAATGAATTTATGTTATTAAAAACGAAAGTACAAATCTCCAATATGTATAGACTAGTTAATGTAAGAAATTTCTCTTCAGAAAACAATGAGCGAATAGATTCATCGCTCGCTTTACCATACATTATTCTAAGACTGCGTTTTTGCAATATAAATGTTCTACTAACATTAACAGAGTTTCCCCAGTATATAATGCCATAAGTTAGAAGGGGGTAAATATTTGCATAATAAAAACTTTTAGCTACTTCAAGAGTTGACGCATCCACTAATACTGAAAGCGCATAACAATTGGCAGATATTTTATTATTAATTTTATCAATGTGACTTTTCCAGTTTAAGTGAGTATCTAAGGACACTCCTAGGAAATTAGTTTGCTCTACTTCTTCTATTTCAACTGAATCTAGTTGTATATGTAGATTTTCTAAATTCTGTTTATAATTTTTAAATTGCATAATTTTAGTTTTGTTTAAATTGACCGTGAGGTTCATTGTGTCTAGCCAAGTTTTTATAGTTAATAGTGTACTTCTTATTTCATGCCTATAATCCTCAACTGAAATACTATCGTTGCAAAATAAAATTGTAGCATCATCAGCGAACATTACACATGGGTATTTAGCTATGGCGGGTAGTTCATTTATATACATTAAAAATAACAGTGGACCAAGAACACTACCTTGAGGTACACCAATTTTACAAATTGCGAATTTTGATTGTACCTCTTCTAATGTATTGTTCAATTTGTTAAATGTTGTTAGTACCGTCGCTTGCTTTCTATTATTTAGGTAAGACTGTAATAACTTGTATGCAATACCGCGAACACCTATTCTTTCTAACTGTCGTAAAAATATGTTATGCACAACACAGCTAAGTTCAGAAATGAGATGATAATTAATTTCTATACATTTTACTTAACCCTTCCCCCGACTTTTTACCCTTTTAGGCGGAATTTTATCCATTTCACCTGCACAAATCATTTTAAATTGTAATCAATCACATACTCGTATGTATATTACCTACTCTACTTATTAGAAGTATAAGTAGAGTAGGTATATATATATAGAGTAGGTCCAGAAATGAGAAAATTCCATGTAAACTTCACTCTCCTATTTCACTCTCGTAGGAGTTAGTTTACTTTTTAAAGGCTCAAAAATATTTTGAGTAAATCTAGTATCGTGTTGCAGAGCCATCTCCTGATTTACCTAATAACTTTATTCAACAATTAATTATTTTCACTTAAATCTACCTTCTTACGGTATCTGAGGCTACGCCCGAGAGAGACAGCGAGTTAATTATTTAACATTTCAACCACACTAAAACCCACTGAATAGGATTTTCAGCGAAACCTGCCAATGTCTTCCATGCGCAGCGATGTACTCTGTGGCGCGGCGTTACAAATGGGCTCTTGGGTGAGCAATGTAGGTAACTCTACCAAGAGTCGTGCGGCCGAATACGCCGTCGTTTTACCCGTGGCTGTTGGTCCGACTCCCAGTATAGCCGTGAAAGCCTCTACTTAGTCGCTTTTTATGATTACGTGGAGGACACCATATTTCATATTGTTAATGCCGAGGTAACTTTTATGTTTTCGGGACGGAATCTTCGCAAGGTACGTGTCAGATTGAAAAGTGATACCGGGTTATGTGGGATTTATACAGCACTAAAATCTCCTCAGTGGCCTGCCTGAGTGTTCAGAGGACTATATGCGCGGTGCTCCAAATCGCCGCCCACAACTCCAGAAGTTCACATTTATTCGCCTCTTACGATTAGGTAGCTGATCTGTTCTTACTGTACTGTATCTAGTCTTATTGTAGCTCATATTCATAACTTCCACCTACGGAGAGCAATCCCGAGCTAGCCAGTTTAGCTTCTTGAAGAAACTACTTACATTGTACAGAAACCTACAACAAATGTATGAAGAGTATTTTTTAAGTATTCATATTATATTATCTATGAAGTTTTTAGGTTACTGTCCAATAAACTGTCATGGAAGAAAATAAAATAATGACAGATCTCGTTTTAACGTTTGATTCCGAGAGCTATTTCGAGAGCAAGAGACAAAAAAGTACAAACATTTTCAAATAGCAATTTTTTTATATTCCGTCAAATTGGTGGAGCATAGAAATATTTTTGTCAGTCAGCAGGATTTCTTAACGTTTGGCGTAGAAGGTACTTACCTCAATTTAAAAATAAATATTCACTGCAGTAACTTTTCTAAAACCATAAAAAATAAGAAGAAGCAAGCAGTCAATTAATGATAAGTTTCACAGTGTTCAGTCATGCAAAACTTGTAACTCGGTGAAATCACGTATCACGTATGAAAGTCGATAAAAATAGTAACCAACATTTTGCAAGTTCAAGAGTTTTCATATAAAAAATCAAAATCTTTTCCATAACTGATGATCAACGCTTAATTTTTTAATACCGTGCAACAGTTCATCATGGATTTCAAACACTAAGAAATTTAGCTGATGTTACGTAATTAAAACAAAATATTAGAAAATGGTTGCAAGTTTTCATTGCTTAGCTCTCTGAATATTTCATGTGAGTCACATTTTTGAAGGACGCTGTCTTGTCTTAAATGTTAATGTTGCATTCGAATTGGAAAATAGTTTTTAATTTTTCTAAGTTTTCGTGATATTTCCTTAATGTTTTATTACATAAGTACCTTCTTCCGCCAATTACAAACACAACAAAAGAAGAATTAGCGAAATCGGTCTAGCCGTTCACGCGTGATGTCGTGACCAAGGGAAAATGGGATTCATTTTTATATATACAGATTATTTTCTGCTTACATTCTGGTTTTAGTTTTTTTAATTATTTTATTTTTACTGGCCAGTCCTCAGAAGGCAGCAGACAGCAAATATACCGTCATTATGTTCCATGAATTCTTTATAGACCCCAAGTTAGCTGTTAACTGTGCCCGAGTTATCATCGACCAACATTATTAACCAGTCGTCTACAGTAAAGTTTTTTCAACAAAAAATCTCAAATCGAGAAAACTTTCAAAAACTCAATACGAGACAGATACTTCGTTCGTTAACGGGTTGTACCCTTAACTCCTGTGCTTTACTATTTTTTTTATTTGAATGGAGTAGCAGACGAGCATGCAGGCCACACGGTGTTAAGTGGTCGCTGCAGCCCATGGACATCTACATACAACCTCAAGCAAGCATAGGTAAGTCTTGTCTGAGGTGGTATGCAGTTGCGCTGCTACTCCGGAGGCTGGTGGTTGCCTCATATAAGTGTGGCCGGCAACTGCATCTTTACACTGAAACACAACAGAGTTGGTTCACGGCAGAAGTGGGTGCAGCGGTGGTACTTCCCCGGGCGAACCATAATAGTTCTACCGCCTACAAAAATTAGGTACGATAATTAATATTAGGTACGACATTATATTACTTGGTCCACGCGATTTGTTGAGATAGTGCCGCGGTGGGCTATGCGCTGTTCACGTCTAACTTACACAGACTCATCCAATCAGTTTACAAACTCAGCAGTTGACATAGTATAAAGCAAACCTAATTGGATTTACTCAACTTACCCTTACCATGCATTTGATGTAAAACGTCTAATGCGGTACCACGTAACCGGCGTCCAATGTGGATAAGTGCAGATATGGGCTAGGTTAGTAAGACCTGAGCTCTTAGTGTAAGTTTGTAAACGCACAAACGTTACTACTGCGTCCGAGTTAACATTGGACAGATAGATCTTAACCTGAAACGAATAAGGTCGATAGTTAAATTCTCAACGCAAACGCGTTAGTAACGTTTTCGCGTGTGCAGACTTACACTAAGGCCTCAGATGAGCTTAAGAGCGGTTTGAAAACTTTTGACACGAAGCTTTGTCGCTACAATGCTCAGGAACTATCACTTATTAATAAAAATCTGGGACCGATAATTTGATGTTCCTTTATGAATAGGAATATACGAAAAAATAATGAAAATTTACCTACCCCTATCGTGACTGAGTCTAATACGGTTAGCATTGTAGATAAACAACCTCCACACGCAATACTCTTACAACATTATTCATAAAAACTCGTGAAATAGCTTCCTTACCAATATTTTTGTAATTGAATAATTAGCCATTAAACAGTGTTTAAAAAAAGCGGAAAAAAAGCGGAAAAAAAAATTGAGAGCTATTTGAGAAATATATGAAATAGACGGTTCACAATCTAAGCAATGTTTAAGAATGCCAACCTTTTAAAACATGTATTTAAATATTGCTAATAATAAAAAAAGAAATAAAAAAACAGTTCAGTTAAGGCTTTACAATATTTGAATAATACATGAGCACTTCCAAACTTCGAGTTTCGTTAACAACATAAGTTTATTCATTAGCGTCTATTGTCTAACTGTTTATTTGTCAGGTCGAACACGGCCAGCATTGCGAGTTCCTTAAGACTTCACTAAATATTTTCGACGTATTTTGTTTATCTTAGGGACACAGCAAGAAACTTTTGTCATATTTTAGCGAAGTTACGAAGTTTTCCTTCTGCTACTAAGAATACCAGATTTCGATGATATAAGCTCCTCTGTAATAGCTTCGAAATATGCAGGTACTATACTGCGGGGAAGCTACTAAAAGAAAACTGCCGAGGATTTATATGTCTTATTTTAATGGGAGCTGAACTACGACTCTTGTCAAACAGTTTCAAAACAGAAGAGAGCGACATCTAATTCGTATTTAAAAATAATATCTTTTTAATAACTTTTATAAGTTACCAGTAATCACCATAGAGGTTGATGTGAAGCATCAAACTCTACATCCCCCCTCCTACAGAGAAAAATTTCTTCCAGACTTGGAAGAAATTTGTCGCTCTCCCTTCACAGTTAATTGCCTGCCTATGGGACGGAGTAAAAAATAACAACTAGAGCATGTCAAGGATGCCTACTGCTTACTGCAGCTGGAGCAACCTGATACAATCTTCAGACCGTTGCTCAAGCCCCGTCGAGCAAAAACCGACCCAAAAAAGCTCAGCGCATCCAATGCATGCCCGTTTCAATAATTATGCCAAGAACGACAATTCCAAAAAATTTTTGAAAAATGTTACCCATCTATCTAAATTTAATTAAAATATTAACAATATATTATTAGAATGTATCAGCCTCTGATGCATTAGCTATTCAGCACCTGATATATCCACCAAACTTAAAAATTTCATAACATTAACGAACTTATAAATGTCACACTGCCTATAATTCACTTAAAACTATGGGAGCGCGCCTAACTTTTCATCTCGAACAAAACGACCTGAAAACGCGAGGGATCCTATCGCTACGTGTTGGCAACACAATGAAATATGCAACGTTATGAATCCAACAAAGATTCCTCCACGTCAATATATGAACAAATGGAGCAACGCCACATCCTCCAAGATGCAGTCAACCTAAGCATCCCCATTGTTACCCATGATAACCCAAAAACTAACACTGCACTCCCTACAATTCTCTCGTACCTAATCCAATAGTAACCCGAAGATGTAGTGGCGGATAATTACGACATCAGATCTGAAATTGATATAGTATGAATACACATGTCACAAAAACACTTTATTAAAATTGCACTAACCTATCTATTAAAATAAATATCTGCACTTACTACTAAATACTTATTACGCTCGTAAAATACTATTTACAAAGCTATAGAAAACTAGAAACGGGGAACTCGCGGAAATCAAAACAAAAATCAAATTCTTTGCCAAAAAGGTTTGAGCGAATTATGATGGAAGATCAAATTTCTACCTGATCTTTGTCCTACTCTGTGAACAAGATAATTATTGTTAGGCAACCTACATACTATACGATAGGGTCCTTTATAATGACGAGATATTTTCGAACTTATTTTGGTAACGCGCTTAGGGTTGTATACCAACACCAAGCGTCCAGGCTCGAAAGTTACAAACCTGACTTTCTTGTCATAAATCCTTTTCTGTTTCTGTTGCGCCTTCCGTATATTTCCTATAAACTTAGAAATGCGTCTGTCGTTTGCGTTTCTACGTGCACTTAAATCCAAATCATTCCCAATAAAATTTACGTTAAACCCAGCTCTACGCGTACCTAAGTCCAAATCGTTCTCAATCAAATTTACATTAACCCCAGGGTCTGAACTATGCATCGGTTCCCTAATTAATCCGTTTTCTAACATCTCGTGTTCCTGCTCCGTAATTATTTTATTTTGTTCGTCGGAGACACGACATGGATCTTTGTGGACGGGAATTTCATCCACAGTATTGATCTCTACCTCCTTGCAAACATTGAACGAATATCTCTCGTCAGTTTTAGGCTCATTTAACATACACATAGAATTAAAATTCTCATTCAAGGCAGACGATGTATTAAGGAAAAATGCATTGTCCGACTTGCATATATACGAGAGGTGTGCGCTAGACGATTCCAACCGATCCGTAGTTGTTGTATTATGCGGAACCTGACTTATAAAATTAACGTCAAATCTACCAAAAGTTACCATTTTCTTAGAAAAACTTATTACGGCGTTGTACTTTGCCAAGAAATCCTGACCTAATATAATCGAAGGCATCAGGCCATCAACAACAATAAAGGGATGTTCAAAATAAATTCTGTTTATAATCATTTTAATATTTAATATTCCTAATGAATTCAAAGTCTGGCCATTCACAGCCCTTAAAATTGGTTTATCGTTTATTAAATTAATTTGTTGAACATTTAGTTTTATTTTATCATACATTTCAATAGAAATAACGGACACACTAGCACCAGTATCTAAAAGAGCTTCCGCGTCGATTCCAAATGCTTGAACTTGTATAACCGGAGATGTGGATCCGTCTTCCATTTTGGGACCTTGTCCGACTTCATCCACCAGTGACGTCCCGTTCACTGGCGTCGCGACTCGTTTGGGTGCATGTTTCTAATATCTTGATTATGTTCAGGCTGCCTGTTCCTTAGAAAATATCGATGTGGTACCGAAGAACGTGGCGTACTACCATAAGCATTTTGTCTGGCGTTGAAGGGTGCGCGATGAGTTGGAGTTGGTCTTGCTGGAGTTCGAGTGGATTCTATGCTTTTACGTTGGGTTGCCGGTGTTCCATAACGCTGTCTTGGAGTGGAACCTGGCTCTTGACGATCACTATACATATCACCTGCTTGTCGCGCGAAATTCATATTATTCGTGGTTTGCGCGGTTTTTAATTTTATGGGTAGCGAAATTTCGCCTTCAGAATGATTAAAAAGTTGGTGAATTTGTCTTATGGATTCTTTTAGACTTTTAATCGTTGGAAAGATATGGCCAGCTAAGTTATTTTTATATTTATAAGCCATACCCTTCAAGCATTGTTTAATAATTACATTTTCATCAAATATATTTGCTTTCTTGGCCCAGCCTTCAACTTTATAAATGTATTCTATTAACGATTCGTTCAAATTTTGAGTTGCGGTATAAAATAAGGCTGCATAATCTATTAATGAGGGGAATTCCTCTGAAATTTTTGTTTTTAAGACTTCATATGTGGAGTCATTGGCTAATATCGACTTGTAAAAAGAGAGCGCTGGGCCGGAAAGATACGATCTTAGTACTAGCACTTTTGTTTTATCTGGCCAATTATTCACTGCTGCAATTATATCAAATTGCTCAAAAAATTCATTTACTGGTGTATTTACACCATCAAATGTGTCGGCCATCTTAAAGTAATTATAATGATAATAAATTAAATCTTATCTTAATATCACTCTTGGCGTGCGAGAGGCTTGTATATCCAGGGTCGACCTGGGCAGTTATATTTTTCTGCGTAGTCCTCCAGTATTCTTTTTTCTTACACTGCGGCTAGAGCAGCGTTCGTCTTTAGTATTTTCTTTTTTCGTTGTTTCACTATAAAACATAAGAAAATATTAATAATGCAGTTTACCCGGCGCCTCCACCATATACTGCGGGGAAGCTACTAAAAGAAAACTGCCGAGGATTTATATGTCTTATTTTAATGGGAGCTGAACTACGACTCTTGTCAAACAGTTTCAAAACAGAAGAGAGCGACATCTAATTCGTATTTAAAAATAATATCTTTTTAATAACTTTTATAAGTTACCAGTAATCACCATAGAGGTTGATGTGAAGCATCAAACTCTACAGTACCTAATTGTAAATAATTTCTACCCAAGAATATATTATCCTTATTAAATTATAATTACTTTATAGTCATGATAAGTGTCCAGTTTAAATAAATAGTATAGTACTTACCTAATTGTCTTTTTCCAATATATTTTTAGTTCATTACGGTTCAAAGAAAACGTAGAGTCTGATATTATTTTTTACGATAATACAAAGCTAAAGTAAATTCAGTACTAATTTGTTGTATTATTTTTACAATATCTTTTGAGCAAGGGATCTATCTATTATGTAGAATTAAAACTTATAAAGATATCTAAAATATTTCACTTTATAAATTTCAATGATAGTAATACCTATCTCTATAAATCATTACCATCATCCTAATGATTTTCTTGATGTTTCATGTCACGAATAAATTAAAACAGAAATAAAGGTTTAGGTAAAGCTGACTTTATATTTCAGATACGTTTATTTAACATTAAACTACGCAACAATACTAAAAACTTAGTTGAAATAACATTCACACTACTGAAATGTGAAAATACAAAAGGTAAATTTTGATCCAAATAACTTCAAAGTTACCGAATCTGTGTCCTTAGAACTATTAAAGCTAAGTGAAGTGGACTGTATGAATAAAACGCTTCTTCGATTTTTTCTTGATTTATTTCTTCGTATTTTCTTCTTTAGGAGAGAGCCGGGCTGGAACTGACGACAAGCGGCTACAGGCCCCATATTTATATGAAAAATTTCCCGGTCGCTGATTGGTCGACCAATCACGTGCGAGCATGCCGACCAATCAGCGCGCACTCCAGAAAGTTCCTGAAGGTCGAGCGTCCTGCCGACCAATCAGCGCGAACTCCAGAAAGTTCCTCAAGGCCGAGCGTCTTTGTGAGATAGCCGCTTATCGCCAGTATCCCTATCTCGCTCATTGTCTGTCTCTCTCTTACATATTACAATTTACGTACTTAAAGTATTATTACAACAACTCGACATAAAAGTACGAAGTATCTAGAAAGAACGATAGAATAATGTGAAATCTAAATAAAAACACACACATATAACACATTATCCTACAAACTAAGTACAAACTAAGTATTTTTAACTTATAACTAATCACTGGGCTCGTCGTCCACAACATTTCCTCCCCCCGACGCAGCCTGCGTAGTCTCCATCACGACGAGCTTCCTTACAGGCCGTTTGAAGACTCCAGTTCGGGTGCGGACGTCAGCCGTTCGTATTCCGCCGTCTGGACCCGGGAAGGTGCGCTCGACGATGCCCATTGGCCACACGTTTCGTGGCAAGGTGTGGTCGACGATGATCACGACGTCTCCGACTCGTAGTGGTCGCTTGATGCCCGATGACTCTCCTCTGGGTACCAGTGTGGGTAGGTACTCTCGAAGCCAGCGCTGCCAAAAGTGATCTGCGAGCGCCAGGCTAGCTCTCCAGGTTCTTCGATCTGTTTCTTCGCACGCACCGTTGAGAGGCAACCCCATCGATGACCCCAGTAGGAAGTGATTTGGAGTCAATGCTTCAGGATCTCTGGGATCGACGCTGACGTGGGTGAGAGGCCTCGCGTTGATGGAGAACTCCGCTTCGGTCATCAAGGTGTACAGGACCTCTTCCGTCGGTTTTCTCTCGTTCAGGGTGGCGGACAGTGCGACTTTGACGGAGCGCACCAGCCTTTCCCACGCTCCCCCTTGATTCGGCGCACCCGGAGTTATGTAGCGCCACTCCATCCGATGTAGCAGTCCCTCGTCTCGCAGCACAGGTGCCCACTCAGCATAGGCAGCTCGCAGTTCTTTGTCGGCTCCACGGAAGTTGGTGGCGTTGTCTGAATACATTGTTCGTGGCCACCCCCGTCGCGCTGCCATCCGTCGTAGTGCCATGATTGCTGAGCTCGAGGAGAGTGAAGGTACTATCTCCAGGTGCACGGCGCGGGTCGTCAAGCAGGTGAAGAGTGCTCCCCATCTCTTCTCGCGTCGTCGTCCGATCTTCACTGTCATGGGCCCAAAGTAGTCCACCCCACAGTGACTAAAGGGGCGCTTGAAAGGCTCCAATCTCTGTCGTGGTAAATCTCCCGTGGCCGGTACTTGCGGTCTTGCTCTTCTTCTTTTGCACATGGCACAGTCCTTTTCTACTGTGCGTACCGTGGGCCTCAGGTGTATAATCCAGTATTTCTGCCGTAGGTCGTTCGTCACGCGTTCTCGGTTCGCGTGTCCCGCGGCGCAGTGTTCTCGTAGTACTAGAAGTCTGGTGACCCGGTGGCGACCGTCCAATATGATGGGTCGCTTCGTCTCTGCGAGCGCTGTAGCTTCTTCAATTCGACCTCTAACCCTCAGTATGCCGTCTTCTAGCACTGGATCTAGCCGGAACAGGCGACTGGTCTTCGGAATTGGCTTCATCTTCTCGAGTCGTTGTATTTCATCTGGAAAGCTATCTCGCTGTGCTCGTCGGATGAGTGCCTTTTCCGCTGCTTCCACGTGTCGGCATTCCAGGCGTGTCGCTCGGCGTCGGCATATGTCGATGAAGGCTAATACGCGCGCTGTCGTCCTCACCAGTGTTTCATACTTGGAGAAGCGGCTAGGATCGGGTAGCCACTCTTCTCTCACGACTTCTGTGACGTGCAGCACCACCTCTTCTTCTTTGTCTTCGTACCCATTTCGTTCTTCTGGCCATTGGTCTTCAGGGAGTCGTAGAAAGTCAGGCCCCCGAAACCATCGATCTTCTGCCGTTATGGGTGTGTTCACGATTCTCGTGGCATCGTCTGCTACGTTCTCTTGAGTCGGGACCCAACGCCAGTCTTCTTTCTGCGTGAGTTCCGATATTTCTCCCAGGCGATGCGCGATGAATGGCGTGTATCTCTTCGCGTCGTGCCGGATCCAGTGTATCACAGTCATGGAGTCCGTCCAATACGTTGTTCTCTTAACTTCGATGCGATGTACTTTCTTGATTGTTTCTGCGAGTCTTGCACCGATGACTGCTGCCTGTAGTTCGAGGCGCGGTATCGTCTGAGTCTTTTTCGGCGCCACCTTTGCTTTGGCTGCTATGAGGCTCAGATCGTAGCTTCCGTCGGATCGGGCGATGCGCCAGTAGGCCACTGCTGCATATGCTTGTTCGCTGGCATCGCATAGTACGTGAAGCTCCAAGTTCTGGCAGTCGTGCAGTGCGTATCTTCTTTCCAGTCGCAGGTTAGCTATACTAGACAGCTGTTTTATCCAGCAGGCGAAGAGTTCGTATTCTTCTTCCGGGATTGGCTCGTCCCACGAAATCTTCAGACGCCACAGACTTTGGAGTACTATCTTCGCTCTGATGGTGTAGTGGCTAAGGAGTCCAAGCGGGTCGTAGACGGACATCACGGCGCTTAGTGCTTCTCTCTTCGTCGGCGCTCGGCTCTGAGCGCGCACTTCTGCCGGGACCCTGTTCATGGACGTGTTGAACCCCAGCTCGTCCTTCTCGGGATTCCAATAAAGCCCCAGTATCTTGTTCTCGACGCTGTCTCCTCCAAGCTGTGTCGGCGTGGTTGTTCGCAATTCTTCAGGTACGTCCTGCAGCACGTCGGTGTGGCTAGTACTCCATGCTCTGAGTGTGAATCCTGCTGCAGTGTGTACCTCGCGGAGCTCTTCCACGGCGCGGCGGGCTTCGTTCGCGTCTTCATAGCTTGCCACCAGGTCGTCCATGTAGTGGTTCCGCGTGATTGCTTCCAGGGCTAGAGGGTGCGAGTCAGCATGTCTTCTCGCGTTGTAGTCTCTCACAAAGTGCGCCATGAAGGGAGAGCTTGCGGCGCCAAAAATCATACTCGTCATCTTGTAGTGGCGCGGTGGTATCTTCCGATCGGCTCCCCTCCACAGGAACTGTTGTGCTGGCTGGTCTTCTCTGCGTATTTTTATCTGCAGAAACATCTCTTGTATGTCAGCCGTGATTGCAACTGGTTTCTCTCTGAACCGGAACAGGATCCCAGGTAGAGACATCAGCAGGTCGGGTCCCTCTAGCAGATAGTCGTTCAGGCTGACTCCCCGATTCTTCGCTGCTGCGTCGAATACTAGTCGCTGCTTCCCTGGTTTGTTCGGGTTCTGTACTGCGAAGTGTGGTAGGTACCAGCAGACGGGACTGGCTATCTCGCTCCCGTCGCAAGGCTCGGCGTACCCTTTCTGCAGTAAGTTCTCAATCTGCTTCGTGTATTCTCGTTCGAAGCTCGGATCGGCGTCCATTTTCTGCTCGATCTTCGTCAGGCGTCGTAGTGCTGCGTCGTAGCTGGGTGGCAGTTTCACATTGTCGTTTCTCCATGGCAACCCAACTTCATATCCCCTTTCTGTTTTCTTCATTGTTCGCTCTACGATCCTGATAGCGCGCTCATCTGCGTCGTTCACTCGCGGCTTGTGTGCGATTCCCAAGGCTTCGATGCAAAAATGATATTCCACCAGGTTGTGCAGGCTTTGCATCTGTTTCTCTTCGTCTGCGCCTTGTTGAGCGGTGTATACATGCAGCACACTGTCTCGGTTCCTTATCATGCTGCGCGGTACTGTCCCATGGATGACCCAGCCCAGTTGTGTTCGGGATGCGGCTGGTAGGCTCGGCTTGCCGGTCCTCAGCTCCTGCGACACGATGTACTCCCAATGGTCCGCTCCAATCAGAAGTCCGGGTTTACTGGAGCCGTAGCAGACCTGATCTTCGGGCAAATCACGTAGATGTTCGTGCTTCAGCAGAGAGCTTGGAATCGATTGTTGTCGCAGCTTCATATCCTTGATGGTGTGCGCCCGTATCTTGTAGAAGTCATCCTCCCCTTTCACGTGCACCGTGACCAATCTGCTGTCTTCTTCTTGCTGCATAGTGCTGACCCCTTGCATGTGCAGCGGTGAGTGCGTTCCCTTCGCGCCGATGCTCCTTGCTATTTCCTCGTCGATCAGCGTGATTGTAGCCCCTTCATCCAGTAGTGCGTAAGTCTTCACCTCCCCCCGTGGACCGACGACGGTGACAGGACACATCTTCAGTAGCACCGTTGTGTTCGAAGTATTTAATGCTAGTACCGACTCGGCGCCGCCGTTGTTCTTCGTAGGCGGTGAGGGCTTTGAAGCTTCCTGATTTCCTTCCTTGTAAGCGTAGTGTAGACTGGAGTGGTGAGGGCGACGACACTGGTTCACGCCGCAAGGCTTCGCTCTGCAGTAGCTTCGGCGGTGTCTCTTCATTAGGCATTTGAAGCATAACTTTTCTTTTCGCACGAAGTCCCACCGTTGTTCGATCGGTAGTGCCTTGTATGCGGGGCACTCGGGTAGCTTGTGATTCTTCTTGCAGGTAGGGCATTGATCGTCCGGTCGTTCTTCTTCGGCGACGTTATAGATGGCGTTACTTTTCTTCTTGTAGACAGCTGCGGGTGCCGGCTTGACCTCTCGCTTCGTCGTCGATGTAGCGGGTGCCGTGTAGTTGTATCGCATCATCTGGTCGGCTTCGCGCATCAGAAAACGTGAAAGCATAACAACCTCTGGTTCCGACCCATCGTTGTCCCTGGCGTAGTCGCTCCATCTTGCTTGTAGAAGCGGGCTTAGCTTATTCAGCGCTTCTTGCTTCAGCATCGGATTGTAGAGGTAGGCGTGACGACCGACGCTCTTGATGACGTGCACGGTGTTCTGCAGCTTGACGGCGAATTGGTTGACCTCCACAGCTGATGGTCCACATCTTGGCAGTTTGCTCAGCTCGGCCATTGCTTGATTGATGATGAGATCCGGTCTTCCGTAGCACTGCTCCAAGGTCTTCATTATGATTTCCGGATCCGTAGCTGAGTGCAGCGAGGCAGCCACGTTCTCGCGTGCTTCTCCCTTTAAGCAGCTTCTAAGTCTCTGAAGATTCTCCGCTGGCAGCAGTCTATACATTTTCGTGGTGTCCAGATACATCGCCTTGAAGATGAGCCAGTCGTTGGTGTTCCCGTAGAAGACAGGTAGGTCCGGGCACTTGGACCTTGGTGTATTCAATTTTTCTATCGCCTCCGTGAGTGCTTCCAATGTTCTTCCTGATACGGGATACGGCCTTTCTTCAACTGGGAACTGTAGTTGTCTGTCTTCCCTGACGCGCGGCTCCCCCCGTGGCTTGAGGGGATGAGCACGAAGCCATGCGTCGACCTTTCGGTTGTGTTCCGAAGGAGTTTCTTCGTGGTCGCTTTCTTGTTCATCATCTCGTAGCGCCGCGAGTTCTGCCGCTAAATTTTTCTTCACAAGTTCGGCTTCGATTTCGAGTTGCTTCTTCCTAATTTCGGCGAGCTTCTTCTCTGCTTCCATCTCGGCGAGGCGCATTCGGGTTGCGGTTGCACTCCTATTTGACCGCATCGAGCGTGCCGGCGATCTGGCACGTGCGTTCCCTCGATGACCCTCAGCGTAGGTGGCGCGTGCGACCTCGTTCGTAGCCGCTGTCCACGCCATACGTGCCCCGTCGACCGTGGTTCCCCATCGGTTGGCGCGAGCGGCGTCGTTCGTAGCCGCTGACCACGCCCCACGTGACTCGATGGTAGCTCCTAGATGAGTGGTGCGGACGGTGTCGTTCGTAACCGTCGGCAGCCCAACATATGTCTCGTCGATCATTGTCCCGAAGCGGATGTTGCAGGCGGTGTCGTTCGTAGCCGCCGGTAATCCTTCACATGCCTCTTCGGTCGTAGTTCTGAAGTGGGCGGCGCGGGGGGCGTCGTTCATAGCCGCTGGCCACGCCCCACGCATCTCGTTGTTCGAAGCTACGAAGCTCGTAGTCTTTGGCCAGACGTCTACGAAGCGCGCGTAGTCGCTCGTAGTCATTCCTCTCGTAGACGTCGGTAACCCCATAGGAATTTCGTCGACTGCAGCTCCAGTTCCGAAGGTGCGGGCAGCCTCGTTCGTAGCTGCTGGCCATACCGGTCGCGTCGCCTCGATAGTGGTACTCATGCGGTAGGCTCGGGTGGCGTCGTTCGTAGCCGCCTGCCGTGTCGCGTCGATCGTTGTACCATCGTTGGTGCCGCGGGTGGTAGCCATCGGTAGCGCCTTGATCGGAGTTCTGTCGCGGGAGCCGCGGGCGGCCTCATCAGTTGCCGCCGGTCGCGTTATGCGAGTTGTGCCGCCCGGAGTTCCTTTATGTGTGCCGCGGGCGTCCTTCGCGGCCGTCTGCCCTGCTCTCTCTATAGTAACCGCGTCGAGTGTAGCCTCCGTGTAGGACGTGCCGGGAGTGGCCCTGCCGGCGTCGGTCATAGTCCATGTTTCCTGACATGTACTCGGTGATCTTGGCGGGTCTAGCGAGAATCTACGTTGTCTTTCTAAATCAATTTGACGTTCTTTTTGTATTTGACGTTCTTTCTGAATGAGAAATTCTCGCCTTTCCCGCTCGCGGTCATCCTGTTCTTGACGCGGCATATCCTCCCGTTGTTCGGATGCGTCGGCTTGACTCCTTGTGACGACCATTTTCTTCATCCGGCAGCGATTACTGTAGCGCAGGCTTCTTTTTTCCTTAATCCGGCAGCGATGGACCAGACTGAAGTGGACTGTATGAATAAAACGCTTCTTCGATTTTTTCTTGATTTATTTCTTCGTATTTTCTTCTTTAGGAGAGAGCCGGGCTGGAACTGACGACAAGCGGCTACAGGCCCCATATTTATATGAAAAATTTCCCGGTCGCTGATTGGTCGACCAATCACGTGCGAGCATGCCGACCAATCAGCGCGCACTCCAGAAAGTTCCTGAAGGTCGAGCGTCCTGCCGACCAATCAGCGCGAACTCCAGAAAGTTCCTCAAGGCCGAGCGTCTTTGTGAGATAGCCGCTTATCGCCAGTATCCCTATCTCGCTCATTGTCTGTCTCTCTCTTACATATTACAATTTACGTACTTAAAGTATTATTACAACAACTCGACATAAAAGTACGAAGTATCTAGAAAGAACGATAGAATAATGTGAAATCTAAATAAAAACACACACATATAACACATTATCCTACAAACTAAGTACAAACTAAGTATTTTTAACTTATAACTAATCACTGGGCTCGTCGTCCACAACACTAAGTACATACCTACGTACGTTAAATTCGTGACTGGCTAACGAGATTTTAATCTCTGTGTATCGATGACTTGAGGGCAAATTCATGAGGAAATTTAATCCATTAATTAAATTGATATCAAACTTTGAGGCACAGAATCAATATTAAAGCGATGCAGGTTTTGGAATTATGGTTGTTTTTTTATATAACGTTTCACACTCAGACATACATTCATTTAAATGAGATAATATTAACACAATATTTTTACGAAGCAATTTTTGCCTATTAAACATAATGCCCCACTGTCTTGCTGCATTATAAATACCCATTATACCTGAAAATTTATTTAAAACAGGGCTGGAGTTTTCTTTTCCGCCCGCTTTTTACTCCTAGCCCATATAAGCCTTAGCGCACCCAAAGCGGATGACGGTAAGCTGATGGCCGTACAACTATGATAAACATCAATTGTATATTATTACCCAAGATGTTAATAAACTATTTCATTTCATTTCATTTCAATGACCAACATATTTTTTACAGTATGAAACTTCAAAAAAAAAAAAAAAAACTACAAGGATAAATAACTAAGACAACGAATGACAAAAAATTAACCTTTGGTGATCATTTATGCAACATTTTATATTACATTGGAAATAAATTTACTACAAAAAATACTATATACTAATAATTGAGTGTTTTTTTTAACTTAGGTATCTACTTTCTGATATCGGAGGATTAAATAACGCTCCCTTTATACATAAAAAGAAATGTTAAAATGTTTGTGTATGCATAAATTGAAACGATACAAAATGTTATTTGACCCTCGAGTGGACAATTGCTATTAACTCAATTAATCAATCACAGAGCACCGATCAAATCTACTTAACTGATATCAAATTACCTCTTGTTAGTCTAGTTAAAATTTCATTGAGCTAATGAAACTTACCTTTCATTTCATCAATTTATCATTTTAACTATCTGTTACTAAATTGTGTAGCTACGATAAGGACTAACAATATAAGATCATTTTATATTTCATTTTTAACGTCAACAATCATTTCAGTGGCGTTTTACAAACGTTTACGTTACTTCAAAGTTGTTGCTGAGCAAACGCGACATTGATTTCGACGAACCGTTACGATTTTTAGCAAACTGAGGCCTTAATGTAAGTGTGCACACGCGAAAACGTTACTATCGCGTTTGCGTTAAGAATTTGATTATCGACCTTATTCCTTTCAGGTTAAGATCTATCTGTCCAATTTTAACTCTGACGCAGTAGTAACGTTTGCGCTTTTACTGACTCACACTAAGGGCTCTGGTGCAATCACGCCATCTTACTCTGTCCGAATCCGTTTTCGCTGCGCAAACATTGGACAGTCGTCAACGGTTGTAAATCGGCAGTGGGATAGCGACCTAATAGTTGCAAAATGGTTTCCATTACTAAAATACTTTATTAAACTACAAAAAAACAAAGAGGACAATAATTCTTTATTATTACCCATATAATTGGCCAATACACGCGCCGGTGGCATGCGGCTAGGGTTGCCGACCCTAATATATAATATAGTATCCTACTATTTTAAGGGATCAAATACTATATTTCTAAAAATATATATAGTAGGCGAAACTACTATATATATTTTCGCTAGCTCCCGAGCTCTCGAGCTGTCATCGAACGTGTCGCGGTAGGCGTAGGCGTAGGTCCTCTGTCTCTGTCTGTGTGCGTTAGTTCAATTTTAACCACATACTATTATTTTTTTGCCATCTACTATATTTTTTATGTCATTAACTTCAAAAATACTATATTTGATAGAAAAAAAGTTGGTAACCTTATATGCGGCAGGTTTTATGTGTGATACAAATCTAAATGCCGAATTTAGATGTCATTACAGAGTTAAGGTGTTTTGTATGGCATTTCTATGGCAACAACGAAGATCATGAAGAATTATTTTTTATTTTATTATTATTTTCAGTGCATGTAAAACACTCGCTTCACATTACTATCTTACTGTTTTTAACGTTTCGTCATTATGTATGTTATTATTTATTATTTACTGTTTTGTAAACCTACAGTTTACAAGGGCGAACTGAATGCCTAGTGGCATTCTCTGCCAGTTAAGCCTTGATGACGGCGATAAATTGTGGTAAAGTAACATTTTTTTTTCAACCTTTTTTTATGTCCCACTGCTGGGCACAGGTCTCTTTCTCACAAGTGAGAGGGATTTAGGCCATAGTCCACCACGCTGGCCAAGTGCGGATTGGTGGACGTCATGCTTTCGAGAAATAATGAATTTCTCTCAGGCATGCACGGCGATGGAGAACATCGTAATCAATGAAATATCACGATATTTTCAATCACCGTGGAGCAGCGATAAAATATACATTAATATACAACAGTTTAATGTACACATAATAAATAATAATAATAACACATACTTATACATACAAACTATATAAACGTGTATAATATACATACAATAATGAACACACGGTAACCATATTATATCGGTGTGCATTGTGCAATTAGTTGCTAAGATTCATGAAGTGTTTTCTAAGTAGTTTTTTAAAGGAAAGAAGTGTGGAATCCTTTCTTATGGAGAGAGGTAGGTTGTTCTAGAGCAGTACTGCCTGAACGGAAAATGAATTGTGGAAGAAACTAGTCGAATGCGGTGGATATTAAGCTGTAAGATTGGAAGCCGAGCGTAGTTATGCAACTCACGATCGCATCCGACCTTCAGCTTCATAAATGGCTCATTATTATATTCATTTGAACTGTTATACTTTTACAAATCGAAATTGTTATACTATAATTTTAAATGGTTCTTATGACAAATGATGTCGATTTTGTAACAGTGATGATTTTTTTATTGTAACTAAAAATCCAATCGTATAATAACAATTATAAAACACATTTCTGTTTTACAAAATGTTGTACATTTTGTAATTAACGTTTAATTAGCTGTACGTGTCATTAAATAAGACCTGTATATATGGTATTTCTAAGAGCATTTTGTAAATGCTTACATGTTTGGGTTTGGTTTTATCATTAAATAAATAATATTGTATTAGTTTCTGTTTTCATACTTTGAGCACAAATTACGTATCGGGGCGGTGGCGCGTCGCTTTAAGGAACAGGCTCTTATACCATTGTTTTTAGTTAGTTAGAGTTTCACAGTTAATAATGGTAATTTAATATGTCTTTCTTGCTCCCACTCTGACCCCCTTACTAATAAACGTTTTTTAAGCTTGTCATAGTTATACAAAGTTTTGTCTTGCTTTGGCGTGTGTGATTTTGTGCGCATTAGAGTAAGACAAAACAGTAAATAACTATTACAAGGTTATACACCGTTTATCAGTAAGGGCATGAGTGTTCGCGTTTAAATATAGGTGGATTAATCTGGCGGCAAGAAAGTGGTTCACTTGCTCCACGGTGATGAATACATTGCACCATTTCGTTACACTATTAGCCACCATCATACAATACAAATATTGTAAAGGCATCACATGATATAAAAACTAACACTTGGTCAGTGAGTAACAATTTAAAGCTACTACTAACGCTTCGCTATTCGAGTAATGCGGGCACGTTACTAGCGCCGCAAATACTGAATAGCCAGCTATTGAACCATGCAACGCTTACGTTGGTTCATTTGCTCTAACTTTGTGCTTGTATTTGTTCAGTATTTGATATATATTTGAACTGAAGTAGATTTATATTTGCGTTAGTAATCAGCAAACACCAAGCACTCCATGAGAATAAATAAAAGGCATTTGACTGTCGACTGTAGATTATATTTTAATTAGAATAAATAACATTATTATACTCAGTTGCGCATTATTTGGCGCTACTAGTAAATAAGCCCTAGTAATTAAAAAATATTTAATAAAAATAATATATTCGGTGAAAGCTAAAATAAATGGATGTTTTTAAAAATCCTTTGAAAAAATAATAATAAACTTCTTTAACTTTTAGCTAGAAATTCATTGTTTCAATTGTAAATAAGTGCTAGCAATTTTGCTTCTTATACATAATAATTACACTTGATTTTCGAGTAATGCTTGAATGTTAGCACCGCTAATACTGAATAGCTATTGAACCATCCAGCGCTCACATTGGTTCATTTGCTCTAACTTTGCGCCTGTATTTGTTCAGTATTTGTGATATATTTGAATTGGAGTATATTTATTTATGTTTGTGTTAGTAATAAGCAAACAGCAACTGTGCTCAACTTACATGATATAGAGTTTTGTAAGGAAATTTGTAGCTATATGATGATTTTATTAATTATTAGTTCAATAAAATAAATAAATAAATAATAAATAAATATCTTTAGACAATTCACACAACACCATCTGATTCCAAACTAAGCAGAGCTGTACTATGGTAATCAGAAAGCTGATAAACATACTTATATAATTCTAAATACATACTTAAATAGATAAATTAACACCCAGACACAGAACAAATAGTCATGTTCATCACATAAATGTTTGTCCTGGGTGGGAATCGAACCCACGACCTCACGTTTCGCAGTCGGCTCATCACCCACTACGCCACGGAGGTTTTTTTTTATTTATTTATTTATTTACCCTTTATTGTATTTTTACAATAGGCGGACTTAATGCGGTTGTTATTCACGTTCAATAAAAGACTTACATTATAATTATTTACAACTTATTTTTATTTCAAATCAATTCGTTTTTGTTTTAGCAGTTGCCAGGTAGGTATACTTTTGTATGGCCGCATGATAAATAAGTAATCTCAGTCGTAGTACTTAACTTTTTAATTCAAATTTTCGATAGACTCACACAAAGACGAGGACACAAACACCCAAAACGAAGACGTCTAAAATCATAGTGATAACGCTTCACACGCTTCGCTCTCTTAGCCCCACAGTAGGGTAGATACACACTGTGTCGTGGGTGCCATGGACACACACAAAGACAGAAACACAAACACCCAGACCGATAACAGATTTTTTAAACTCATCATTCGAGATAGCTCACCGGCTGGGAACCGAATCCAGGACCTCTTGCACGACACACCTTACGTTGATCACTGTGCTGTACGGGTTGCTAATTTACCCAGGTTGGATTTCTTTTCTTCTCAGAGAGACCAATTTGCACTTTTTTTCTTAAAGCATTATTGAGATAAGGTATTACAAGTTGAAAAACTGTCATGTAGGACAAATAATCGAATGTCGAAAATATAGTTATTTGTAAGACTAGGTTCTAGGTAGACTCCCACCTATAGTTTTATTCAAGTGATACGGGCAATGCGGGTTACATCGGCATTGCAAACAGTAGTTAAGCTCAATTTAACTCTCAAACGGACGGTTACCTCTCCGTACAATTTATCAATAGACGCTGTTTTTAAAAGTTGCATCGTAGCATTTAGAGTTAGATCTATATTTTTTCCTTTTCCCCTTTCCAGTAAAAGTGTTGTGTGAGTATTTCCACAAGGAAAGGCGAAAAAGAATCACTTAATAAAACATAATTATTTAAAAAAAATACCAAATGTTTTCTTCATTTGCAAACAGTAGTTGAACTCAATTTAACTCTCAAACGGACGGTTACCTCTCCATTCAATATAGTAACGTTATTTGTCAGACTAGGAGCGTTTTATTGGAGTGATGCGGGCAACGCCGGTTACATCGGCACTGCAAACAGATTTGATCTCAATTTAACTCTCAAACGGACGGTTACCTCTCAATAGACATTGTCCTTAATGTTTGCAGCAAAATTGAGAAATATATTAGGAATAAAAAAAATGGAATTATATGTATATTTTAACCCTTTCTTCATACCTATAGGAATATATAGGCGATATAAATTAGTTTATGAATTAAAAATACCTATCAAAAGAATAAAAATTGTAACCTAATTTTTATTTAAAAAACCATTTAGTTTTAAAGAAAAGTGTACGTTTTGTAATTTACAATTTTTTTTTATTAGAATTTAAAAGTAAACGTAAAAAAAATATTATTCCATAAGGTGAGTTTTGAAGAGATGATTCGAGAAGATATTGAATGGTACATATTTTTTTTCCAACTCAAAACTTTATTACTCAGGTTTACAATATTTGCAAACTAAAACATGATTTCTGGCACTCGTTCCTTAATTTCATTGTTTATCCTGTTGTCGCCAACGATTTTAATTAGTAAAATAGCAACATTCTAGGGTAGAAAAATAATTATGTTAAGTTATCAATCATAATACGGGTAGTCGTTAATGCATGTTTTATAACATAACTTCTATTTTCTTCAAGTTTCTGTATAAATACCGGCAAAGTGAGATAATAGAATGATTACTGTCCTAGACTTCAAAGAATTAGATAGTAAAATAAGTACGCTAAAGCTCTGTTCAAATAAGTATTGATTTGTAACTTTGTTGTCATTATAAGTGAGTTAAGTGTAATTCAGTAACTGTATCAAGTAAGTGATTGAGGTTATTGTTTCTGTGTCATAAGATTAGATTGGGTAAGTGCAGTTGTTTTTCACAGTTATATAACGAGTTAGTATGAGTCACACATGTTCTAATGTTGTGTAGTGATATACTATAAAATACAGTGATTATTATCTTGAAAGTGGTTTGATTTACTCACATCAGAAGTGTTGCTGAACCCACGCAAGCCGCGATATAGTCGCATTGGGCCTGATCCAGTTTTGAAACATAACGTACGAGTAATATACTGAAATCGTCAGTCAGTCGTTTTTATTTTAATTTATTAAATACATACATATCATTTTAAAATTAGAAGGGGTTGTTGGCGATAAAAACTGCAGAATCTGGTAGTCTTCGGGGTTGCAATGAACAAGCGTGGTTTTTTTATACCTCCTTAGTAAACGTGATAAATAAATATAAAACGTAAAACGTAAAATTTAAAACGTAATTTCGTTTTAGTAATAAATTACAGAAGTTATGTCAAAACCTTCTATATCGAATAAAAGTGAGAGGGAAGTAAAATTAGTAGAAGATATTCACTTCAAAAAACTTTTTTTATACATTTTGTGATTGATGGGGCTTAATTTACGTCGTTCTTTGACAAGGGAAGTGATTGTACTCTTATTACTCCCTAATTGTTGACAGTTAAAATTATAACCGTTTTCCTTAAACCGTTTCACTTAAATTATCTGGGTTAGATTATTCTTATATAGTCTTAGATTATCATTTTGTTACAGGCTGATCAAAGGCTGTTTTATAAAATTTTAAAGTATATGACGTTTGTCTCGATACTTTATTTTACATTGTAGACAGTCTGGATATTCTATACTGGTTGGTAGAAATTTCACAAGACTAAATAAAAAAACTAACAGAACTGAAAATGTTTAATTAATTCTTCTATAGATGTTAAAATCCAAATACAAAGATCGTGAGTTTTTATTTAAAAAATATCAAAATTGCATAGAATACGGCATTCCGAGATTACTTCTCACGTGGCACATACTTTTTTGGTAAATAGACTTTATATGATTACAGTCTACAGACAACTCGTTGCTTTTAGTAGAAGAGTTTCGTGACAAAAATTAATGCCAATCCGTTCTTGGACTACCAAATTAATTGAGATACTTTTAAACATGACGTTATCATACATTTAGTATTATTGTTCATAGTCAATTGACTTTTTTTAAAATTTTGAATTGTTTTTGTGCACAGTGTCGAATACCCTATTCAGTTCCTAAAACTGCTCTTCTGATCAGGCGGTCTCTGAATGGACTTAGTCTTTTAAAAGTTACTGACAACTGAGCTGGGAAATATGGGAATATGGGATTTGATAACTATCTGTTAAACGGACGATCTCATAATAGCTACGAAGTTTCTGGAAGAGAATGTCAACTTTTTAGATCAAGTTTAAAAGACTATTAAAAAATATTTTTTCAATAACTCTATAAGTCTATATTATTACTAGCTGACTCATCAAACTTTGTACCACCTTTTCATGACTAAACCGGATGACCCAGCGTTGCTCGGGTTGAGGCAGTTTGTTTTCTTTTGGGACTCATTTTTAAACGTCATACAATATATGTCGTGAAATGTCATAATTTTTTTTTTGTATTTAAGTTGATTACCGCTGAAAACACGGATAAAAACTATGGACGGATATAACGGATTCATGAAAACCATTCGGAAATATTTTTCAGAGATTCAGATTATATATAAAGTTATATACAATAGTTGGTCATTTAAAGATATTAGATATGGATATAAAATAGGGGTTGGTGATAGAAGGGTGAAAATGGTCCCAGGTTCAATTCCCGGCGA
The DNA here is from genome assembly GCA_911387765.1 of Pyrgus malvae. Classification (NCBI taxonomy): domain Eukaryota; kingdom Metazoa; phylum Arthropoda; class Insecta; order Lepidoptera; family Hesperiidae; genus Pyrgus; species Pyrgus malvae. Next base: position 24,201,168 of record OU426950.1, on the reverse strand, counting down.
TTCAGAAATTTGATGAGTTTAAATTTTCAGTCTCGATCTAGATGTCTGTGTGTCCTTACATGTATCCATGGTGCGACACAGGACATTCTATTGTGGGACTATGGGTGAATCATTATTTGTTTATTTATTTCACGAAATCAGTCAAGCCGTTTTGGTGACTTGAACGGTGTCACGCCAATTAGGTATTTATTTATTTATTTATTTATTTATTATAAAGGCAACCTAAAAACAATTCACAATGTTTTATACAGATAAATAACAATAAAATGTATACTAGATGAATTTGTCACTTATAAGGGAGCACAGTTTTTTTTAGATAGACTTTACTTTACAATTAAAATTTAAAAAAAATATCACCCTGCTCGTAACATATAAATAATGTTGTAAAATTTTAAAATTTTAAATTAACATCTTTATTCATAATTTTATTTAAAAAAAGGTATAATTTGATGGTATTCGACCAAGGTTTAAGGTAACTTCTTTTCTGGGCCATAAAAGTTGGAGCGAACTATTAATTTTTGGATCTTATAAACATTGTGCAATTTTCTGTAAACTTAAATAAATTACTGAAAAAAAAGGTGATACTTACGATGGACATCTTAATAACTACATAATTAATGATTAAACGAACTTACCTTAAGTGAAGTTCTATCATAATTATACGATGGCTTCGTCTGAGAAATTAGATTACTTGTAGTAGACGTACTGTACTAGCCATTCATACACTAAAGTTGAGAAATACAACCTAAAAAATAAAAAGGTTGTAATAAAAAAACATAAAATCACTCAAAAGTCTGTACACTGACAACACCTGTCATTCGTCGCTATCTTCATTTAGTTTAGAGAGCAATGCACGAATTTTATTTTTATGACAAATTTTTCCCTGGGGTAGGGTGGGAGGGACCTAATTTCTCAGACGAAGCCATCGTATAATTATGATAGAACTTCACTTAAGGTAAGTTCGTTTAATCATTAATTATACTTTGCTTCGTCCTCGAAATTAGATTACTTGTAGATCTTGAGAGTCGAAAAATTTGTAAATAAAAATTAATTTAAATAGTAAATAAGTAATTTTATTTACTTCTTAAATTCAATTATTAAATAATTTTATTTATTAGTAAACAAATTATTCACTATATAATTTGATATAATTATATTAATATCATTATATTAAAAATGTTTTTTTTTTGTAGTAAAAACAAGCAAAAGAATATAGGATGCATTTTTAACACAACTTGGTATTTTTCTAAAACAAAATCTCCAGTTGTTATATAAAATATACATATCAACAAAAGTAAATATATACTTTTCCCTTAAACAGTTATATACAGTCACTGTCACTTATGATATGACTTATGACGCATTTGATTGTAAAATGTAATTTGATTGTAAAAACAAAAACGCATTGTAAAATATCGTGAAGATAATTATATCGTTCGTCTGCAATAATAGACCGTTACGGCGGCTTTTCGTGTAAGTTCCAAACTGACTATGTACTTGTTACGTGCAGAAGACGTGGAAGTATAGTCTGGTGGAATGAGCAGTAAATATTTGTATCTATACCGCTAAATATATAATACTGTAAAAAACAATTATATAATACTGTAAATATTTAGACAGAACTAAAGTTTTACAGTATACTTTATATTTTCTGTTTCTATTTTTGTAATCCAATATCCATCTCCGCCGCGATGCCACCGCGACCGGCAGGAGCTCCTGAAGAAGGTCCTCGTCAAAACATGTCGGCAAATCCGATAAAATTAACGTGAATACAGCCGTGTCATATATATAACTACAATGTTAGTGTACACTCCCGATTCGTTCAATAAGAAAATCCAATAAAACAGTTACTGGGCTAATTTGAATTTTTTATTTAAAAAATGAGAGAATGAATGTGGGTTGGATATAGTCACTATCTATATGTTTTAGTTAAATCTGGTATTTAGTAATTATTTTTATTACCTCCATTTATGACCTCAATATTATTAGTACTCGCAAGACTACTACTTTAAGTAGTAGTTTGAACTCTATAAACAGTGACTAGTTCTAATAAAATGACAGCTTTAATACTCAATAATTATTCTAAGCTGATATGTGGGAACCAATTTTCTAAAAAAATAGCCCAGTTGTTGGATTTCAGGTAACTTTAATTTTGATAAAGACAAAAACGTAAAGCCGGTAATAAAAACTTTAACTATTACGGCTAATTCTAATATCAGAACAATTTTTACGTGTAATCACTCCGAGACAATGCAAACCTGTAACTATTTAATGAACTTAAGTGAGCATTGCCATTATCTATCATAGAAGCATAGTGTTAGCAAGGATAAAAAAAATGCTTCATACTATTAATTTAAAGAAAGTTGCAAAAAATAAAACTATTTTTTGAAAGCAACACCATTTCGTTTTACCGAGTTATCAGATAAGGAGCTACACAAAATATCTAAGGCTTCGCGGCAACTATTTTAACTTAACTTTTGATAACCTTGTTTCAGAGGTTCCTCTTAGGAACAGAATATAATATTCATTTGTTTTTGTTCCGGGCATAATAATTAGACTTTCAAAAATAGAAAACAAAGGTTGAGAGTGCCTTTGGTATTCTCAACCACTGAACCTTCAGCTTTGTCTGTAACATAACTCAAATTATAATCAGTTAAAATAGTTCAAATCTTATAGTATGATTCAAATCTTATTTTTAAAGTATCTAAAATCGTTGGAAAGGCGTAAATATATAGATTATTCTAATTAAAAGTAAATAAATTGATAGCTAATGAGACTGGGTCTCCATGAAATATCAAGCTATGCTATGCCAAGATAGCAACTTTTTACATTTCGAATCTTGTGGCAAACAAGTCTATGTCAGCCATTTCTAAAAGCTCGACTATTTTACTGAACACAATGGTCGGTTGGTTCACATTCTATATCAGGACATATAGGTATGTACATCGCGATTCATATATGCCACCCACTGTCTTGGAAACTAATAAGAGGCAAAAAACATAAATATTTTTATTGTCACATCTTAAAAGTCATCTTGGTGATTCTTATATGATGTGGGCATATGGGAAACGCATACCAGCCTTCTTAATATACGAAATGGAAGTTATGTTATAGATACACAACTAATGATTGCGAAGAAGAATTTAACACTTCATTATGTGCCGGGAAAATAATTTTAAACGGAAATATGCAGTCAAGATCTCGTTCCATATTCTCACCGCATATCACAGCAGCCTTCCCCCCCCCCCCTGTCCAGTTTTACTTGCATTGGAATAAATATTCAGGCAAAAGCTATCGTCTCTTATCGAGCTAATATGCGTCGGTTATTAAGATCATTATGAATCCATCATAATCATCAGTTTCTATAGCAAGATATGCACAACTCTCAATACTAGTATTATACAACCAGCCAGGCAGGACAGGAGGCGAGGAGACCAACTAAATGAGCGAACTGGCGTATCGTAAATACGCTTTAGTATTTAAAAAAAATGTTTACTTGTTATATTCTAATTTGTTTTATATGAGTAAGAGCGATAAACTAATCATCAAAGCAAATTGATGATGTTAAATAGCCTTATTTGTATTAATAAACAAAAACTAGGGATGCTGTATTGAATCCAAAAAAAAATATGTTAAATTCATATATGTAAATTGTTGTTGAATGTGAAGCGTAAATATTTTTGATTTCATTATTAATTGACAATAAAAGATCGCATCAATCTTTTAAGCCAATATTTTTTGAAATTAAATTTAAAATGGTTTATAAATATCAATTTTAAAATAATTTGTAATAATGAGTTTGATTAACGAATCTGCTTTATTCATTGATACTGTGAATCAAATGAATAAAATTTAGATATTGCACCAGAGTATAAAAACTCAACTATGATGTTAATATCGCCTGAAATTGATTTGTTTCGACGGATATACGATAATATACAAATAATTTTTAGAGACGGTACAAAATTTTGTATTGCTATGGTTTTGAAAGATATTTTTAGTATGACACGACACTATTATTAGTGATGTACTTCCATCTGGTGTGAAAAAGCGCTAATCTTCCAGGAACGTGGTGTACCTCTGTTATCGGCGAGTCTGTGTGCGCACTGGTGCAGCGGCGCGTCGGAAGCATTGGGTGCGCAGCAGCCGTGGCTTGTTGTGGCAACGTGGTTGCTGCACCAAAAAATGGTAGACTTCTCCCCGCTCGTGCTTGTCTCGCTAACATGAGCGGGCTCTCGAATTTAAAGTCTTGAGAGTGGTAGAAGTTTCTGCTGTTGATATTTTTATAGCGTCTTTATTATTAGGTACCTATATTATTATTTTTTACCTTGATCCTGAATAAATCTGGAGCTCTTATAGCTTTTGCTGATTAACCCTTCAGCCAATTTTTCCCCAAATGCATAACTGTTAGTTTTGGTAGAAATTAACTGATATTTTATACTTAGGTAAGTATCTTTATTTGATTGTAGACGACAGAAAATTCGTTGCGACAAAGATTCTACATAATGTGAATCATACAAAATTCTAGTTTCATCTATCATCGGCTTCAATGGTCGTTCGATAGACGGGACGACGGGACAGTTCTGTAAAATTAAATATTATCAAACTCATTTCTTTCGAAAGACCAGAAGTAGGTATAGTAATATTTTCCCAACGAACAGCCAGTTCATCCTGAAAAGGTGAAGTCTTTCTCTTATTTTTAGAAAGAGAAACACCAGTGTCGATGGTGCCAGTGAGGCCGAATCCAAAGACCTATAGTGGGGTCAATGGGTCGGAATATGAGGTAATTCCGAATTAAAAGGTTCGGTATTCGGTTGGCGACATTTAAAGTTTATAAAATTAATTAATCTCGTCAGTGTTTGTTGAATCTGCCAACTCACACATCTGATTGCCTGAAATGATAGAATGTACAAAATATAAGTTTTGCAGTATACTTATGAAAGCATGAATTTTTTGCATATAGATACAAGCCTATACTCATATAGCAAATAACCTATACTCATGCATTCATGCAATGAAGGAATCATCCGTAATAGATGAATCTCATCCTTAAATCGTAGATGAATTTATTCATCACATCACTTATCATTTCATTATATCAAAAATGTTTTACAAGGCAACACTCCCTTGAACTCAAGTAATTTCTTGCGAACGTAACATTCTCAAAAGGAAATGTACCCAACGCATATGTATTTGCTTGTAGGAATGTTTCACAAAAGATTTTGAATACTACTTAATTCGTAGATAAATACATCAATTCCAATTTTCATTATTTCATACTAACGATTTTACAAGGCGATAGTCCCATGAACTACCCTCAAGTAATTTCTTGCGAACGTAACATTCTCAAACGGAAATGTACCCAACGCATATTTATTTGCTTGTAAGAATGTTTCACAAAAGATTTTGAATACTACTTAATTCGTAGATTAATACATTCATTACATTTTTCGTTATTTCATATTAACGATTTTTATTACAAGGCGATAGTCCCATGAACTACCCTCATGTAATTTCTTGCGAACGTAACATTCTCAAAAGGAAATGTACCCAACGCATATTTATTTGCTTGTAAGAATGTTTCACAAAAGATTTTGAATACTACTTAATTCGTAGATTAATACATTCATTACATTTTTCGTTATTTCATATTAACGATTTTTATTACAAGGCGATAGTCCCATGAACTACTGTAGTGTATGCCTAAGACGCCTCTATTATAAGTTAGGTTTAATATTAAATTGAGACAGTTACAATAAACTCTTTAATCTATCAACACGCCTTCTCATTCACCTACGAGCCTGCAACGTCTTTAGATGGCGACCCTGCCAGGCCGGTGCGCGTGTAACGTTGCCACGTCTGCATGCGCACCGGTGGGCATTCAGAAGATCCAAGAAATTAATTTTGAAGAAAGTATTCGAAGAAAAAATAGAAGAGAGAAAAATTCCAAAATTACAAGAAAATGAAGATAAAAACATGAAAATATTTAAACGAATCACAAATATGTGCAAAAACAATTATTGAAGAACTATCGCCGCAAAAGTGAACAATGAAGAAGCGAAACGAGTACATTTCGAAAAGCTAACTATGTGTAGAATCAAGAAAGCCAAGAAATGAGAGGACTCTGCCTTCGACATCTTTTAATCGTCATGACCAAACAAAATATTCTACATTATTCAAAAATGAACTTTGGACTTCATTTCCTGCTTAAACGCCGGTTCCTGACCAGAAGAGGAGCATCCCAGACCAGACCAGTGAAAATCAACCCATGAGCTGCAAGGACGTCATGTTGAAATACCATTGGTGCAGATAAATTCGTAAAGGTACTCATTTTGCAAAGTATGTCACGAAATTTCATACATATAATTAAAACTTGTTTTTTTTATTAAACTTATATTTGTATTCAGTTCTTCTTGTAAAAGAAAATCTTTATAACTACGATAGTAGTAAGTTAAAGTTATATTTGTTGGTACTCAAAATTCATTATTTAAAATGTTTAATCAAATTACCATTTTTTTTCGACATTTGAAAGATTGTAAAAATATTTTCTTAAAGTTTGTGTTGTACTTTAAAAATCATTATTTTTTTAATCTATTAATGTTTTAGTTGGAATTTTTATAAGGTACTTCCTACATTTGTTTTTAAAATTTTATAATATTGTAATTAATTTCACTATAAAGTAAATTATTTGTATTTTGATGTTAAAAACAATGCTATAAAAAATAACAAGCAAATCCCAATGATAACAGTAGTGCCACTCAGTTTTTACTCTGATTTCGCTTAGTTGCAGTTACTTTGTTTCGATTGTTGCTATCCATCCTTTTTATGGGAATGGAATGTATAAGATTCGGATTGCAAGAATGATGCAATGCTGATGCAGTTTCTTGTTGCATACACATCCTTTGTCTAATGTTTCTGTACCTCTTACTGATAATATTATAATCATTTATTTCTTTGTTATGAAATTAATGTAATATGTGATTGAAGAATGATAACGTAAGTTCAATTTTTAAAATATGACTGCAAAAGGTGTCGATAGAAGTTACATTAGTACCAAGATGAGAAAGATAATTAACAAAATTATTTATTAGAAAATTACTAGTAAAAAATCTATGACGATAAATAGGTATGAGTTTATAAGCAAGGATTTCTTCCGTAAGTTAGTACTTTTGCTAACGATTGGGATTGATCCCCCAAGAGTTAAGAAAGTATCTAACATACTGATGAAATATTGAATGTTCACTAATATTATGTAAAGATATTAATGAATTATGGAAACACGAATATGACAATAAAAATATTTTAAAATGTATGCAAAGTTACTGTTATTGTGTTAAAGTGGAGATGAAGAGATTAATAAAAGTGCTATTAGTCCATTGTCTTGATCATGTAGTTCCGCGAGCCGGATACGTGAAAGAAATGGTTGTATCTAACACTTATGTAAAGTTATTAAGGGATATTTGCCCTATATGTAATTTAAAAACATTATTATTAACTATGTATGAAGTGTGAAAAATTAAAGTGATTTTATGTTATGTACTGAAAATGAGTAATTATTCAAGGAGAAGTTATTGTAAAATTTACTTTGTTTGTCGACATAAAACTTGGATATGACAGCTAGAGAAAGCGCTTAGATCTAGGTACCTAATAAATAAAATTGATGACGTTTTTCTTAAAAGGATATTAAATACTTACTGGACTTGACAATTATGAGTAGCTACTACTACGGATTTGACGTTATAATAATATATGAAATAAGTAAATAATGTATAATTAATTATATAAGGATTATTTTTATCTTAAGAATTATGTAATTTCCATATATTTTTTCTACTTGTATAACTAACTTTAATTAAACATTATGTTGTCTTGGCATATTTTACACCGGCCTACCTATTTTGAATTCTTTGTTGTTTGTGTCGTAACATTTTTCACCTATGAATTTTTTCATTTATACTAAGTAACCAAGTTCAGGTCTTTGTTTTTCGGCAACTTTAAAAAAAATACAAAATTTTACATTTTAATTTTTTTCTAATGCCCCCGGAGGTGTAGTGTATGCCTAAGACGCCTCTATTATAAGTTAGGTTTAATATTAAATTGAGACAGTTACAATAAACTCTTTAATCTATCAACACGCCTTCTCATTCACCTACGAGCCTGCAACGTCTTTAGACTACCCTCATGTAATTTCTTGCGAACGTAACATTCTCAAAAGGAAATGTACCCAACGCATATTTATATTGTTACTACATACTTTACACAGCGCGTTAAAAAACGCTTGTATGTCTCACCCAACCAGCATTGGCACCCGTGCCCAGCTGTGGGACGGAAATAGGGTTGCAGCCATCTTTTACAATAGTTGTATACGTGGTGGAAAAAGCTGCAGGCCTCCCCAATGGGGAGGGAACCGTGCCCAGCAGTGGGACGGAAATAGTGGTGTTGCAACCATGTCGCGCAATAGTTATTGTATAGGTACTATACATACCTTTCTGTGGTAACAATTTCATAATAGAAATACTTTGCTTCGTCTGAGAAATTAGATTACTTGTAGTAGACGTACTGTACTAGCCATTCTTACACTAAAGTTGAGAAATACAACCTAAAAAATAAAAAGGTTGTAATAAAAAAACATAAAATCACTCAAAAGTCTGTACACTGACAACACCTGTCATTCGTCGCTATCTTCATTCGCGTTTTAGTGCCTAGCCGTTCAACACGTGAAAGTATTTTCTTATAAAGTGAAGTTGTTAAACAGGAAAAATAAAGATGTGAATTACTGATTAATGTGTTACGAAAAATAAGAAAGCAGGAAAAAATGTTAGAAACAAAATCAATAATGGCTATCGAGTGAATCTTCTGAAAATAAAATTCTATTATGAAATTGTTACCACAGAAAGGTCAGTCTCAGTTCAAAATCTTTTGTGAAACATTCTTACAAGCAAATAAATATGCGTTACGTTCGCAAGAAATTACTTGAGGGTAGTTCATGGGACTATCGCCTTGTAAAATCGTTAATATGAAATAACGAAAATTGGAATTGATGTATTTATCTACGAATTAAGTAGTATTCAAAATCTTTTGTGAAACATTCCTACAAGCAAATACATATGCGTTGGGTACATTTCCTTTTGAGAATGTTACGTTCGCAAGAAATTACTTGAGTTCAAGGCAGTATTGCCTTGTAAAACATTTTTGATATAATGAAATGATAAGTGATGTGATGAATAAATTCATCTACGATTTAAGGATGAGATTCATCTATTACGGATGATTCCTTCATTGCATGAATGCATGAGTATAGGTTATTTGCTATATGAGTATAGGCTTGTATCTACATGCAAAAAATTCATGCTTTCATAAGTATACTGCAAAACTTATATTTTGTACATTCTATCATTTCAGGCAATCAGATGTGTGAGTTGGCAGATTCAACAAACACTGACGAGATTAATTAATTTTATACACTTTAAATGTCGCCAACCGAATACCGAACCTTTTAATTCGGAATTACCTCATATTCCGACCCATTGACCCCACTATAGGTCTTTGGATTCGGCCTCACTGGCACCATCGACACCATCAGAACCTAGCGTCAAGCATTGGTGTTTCTCTTTCTAAAAATAAGAGAAAGACTTCACCTTTTCAGGATGAACTGGCTGTTCGTTGGGAACATATTACTATACCTACTTCTGGTCTTTCGAAAGAAATTAGTTTAAGATAATATTTAATTTTACAGAACTGTCCCGTCGTCCCGTCTATCGAACGACCATTGAAGCCGATGATAGATGAAACTAGAATTTTGTATGATTCACATTATGTAGAATCTTTGTCGCAACGAATTTTCTGTCGTCTACAATCAAATAAAGATACTTACCTAAGTATAAAATATCAGTTAATTTCTACCAAAACTAACAGTTATGCATTTGGGGAAAAATTGGCTGAAGGGTTAATCAGCAAAAGCTATAAAAGCTCCAGATTTATTCAGGATCAAGGTAAAAAATAATAATATAGGTACCTAATAATAAAGACGCTATAAAAAATATCAACAGCAGAAACTTCTACCACTCTCAAGACTTTAAATTCGAGAGCCCGCTCATGAGCGGGGAGAAGTCTACCATTTTTTGGTGCAGCAACCACGTTGCCACAACAAGCCACGGCTGCTGCGCACCCAATGCTTCCGACGCCGCTGCACCAGTGCGCACACAGACTCGCCGATAACAGAGGTACACCACGTTCCTGGAAGATTAGCGCTCTTTCACACCAGATGGAAGTACATCACTAATAATAGTGTCGTGTCATACTAAAAATATCTTTCAAAATCATAGCAATACAAAATTTTGTACCGCCTCGAAATACTATTTGTATATTATCGTATATCCGTCGAAACAAATCAATTTCAGGCGATATTAACATCATAGTTGAGTTTTTATACTCTGGTGCAATATCTAAATGCTATTCATTTGATTCACAGTATCAATGAATAAAGCAGATTCGTTAATCAAACTCATTATTACAAATTATTTTAAAATTTATATTTATAAACCATTTTAAATTTAATTTCAAAAAATATTAGCTTAAAAGATTGATGCGATCTTTTATTGTCAATTAATAATGAATTCAAAAATATTTACGCTTCACATTCAACAACAATTTACATATTTGAATTTAACATTTTTCTTTTTGGATTCAATACAGCATCCCTAGTTTTTGTTTATTAATACAAATAAGGCTATTTAACATCATCAATTTGCTTAGATGATTAGTTTATCGCTCTTACTCATATAAAACAAATTAGAATATAACAAGTAAACATTTTTTTTAAATACTAAAGCGTATTTACGATACGCCAGTTCGCTCATTTAGTTGGTCTCCTCGCCTCCTGTCCTGCCTGGCTGGTTGTATAATACTAGTATTGAGAGTTGTGCATATCTTGCTATAGAAACTGATAATTATGATGGTTTCATAATGATCTAAATAACCGACACATATTAGCTCGATAAGAGACGATAGCTTTTGCCTGAATATTTATTCCAATGCAAGTAAAACTGGACAGGGGGGGGGGAAGGCTGCATGCGGTGAGAATATGGAACGAGATCTTGACTGCATATTTCCGTTTAAAATTATTTGCCCGGCACATAATGAAGTGTTAAATTCTTCTTCGCAATCTTTAGTTGTGTATCTATAACATAACTTCCATTTCGTATATTAAGAAGGCTGTTATGCGTTTCCCATATGCCCACATCATATAAGAATCACCAAGATGACTTGGGAATGATGTGACAATAAAAATATTTATGTTTTTTGCCTCTTATTAGTTTCCAAGACAGTGAGTGGCATATATGAATCGCGATGTACATACCTATATGTCTTGATATAGAATGTGAACCAACCGACCATTGTGTTCAGTAAAATAGTCGAGCTTTTAGAAATGGCTGACATAGACTTGTTTGCCACAAGATTCGAAATGTAAAAAGTTGCTATCTTGGCATAGCATATCTTGATATTTCATGGAGACCCAGTCTCATTAGCTATCAATTTATTTACTTTTAATTAGAATAATCTATATATTTACGCCTTTCCAACGATTTTAGATACTTTAAAAATAAGATTTGAATCATACTATAAGATTTGAACTATTTTAACTGATTATAATTTGAGTTATGTTACAGACAAAGCTGAAGGTTCAGTGGTTGAGAATACCAAAGGCACTCTCAACCTTTGTTTTCTATTTTTGAAAGTCTAATTATTATGCCCGGAACAAAAACAAATGAATATTATATTCTGTTCCTAAGAGGAACCTCTGAAACAAGGTTATCAAAAGTTAAGTTAAAATAGTTGCCGCGAAGCCTTAGATATTTTGTGTACCTCCTTATCTGATAACTTGCTTTCAAAAAATAGTTTTATTTTTTGCAACTTTCTTTAAATTAATAGTATGAAGCATTTTTTTTCTCAGGGGTCCTTGCTAACACTATGCTTCTATGATAGATAATGCTCACTTAAGTTCATTAAATAGTTACAGGTTTGCATTTTCTCGGAGTGATTACACGTAAAAATTGTTCTGATATTAGAATTAGCCGTAGTAGTTAAAGTTTTTATTACCGGCTTTACGTTTTTGTCTTTATCAAAATTAAAGTTACCTGAAATCCAACAACTGGGCTATTTTTTTAGAAAATTGGTTCCCACATATGAGCTTAGAATAATTATTGAGTATTAAAGCTGTCATTTTATTAGAACTAGTCACTGTTTATAGAGTTCAAACTACTACTTAAAGTAGTAGACTTGCGAGTACTAATAATATTGAGGTCATAAATGGAGGTAATAAAAATAATTACTAAATACCAGATTTAACTAAAACATATAGATAGTGACTATATCCAACCCACATTCATTCTCTCATTTTTTAAATAAAAAATTCAAATTAGCCCAGTAACTGTTTTATTGGATTTTCTTATTGAACGAATCGGGAGTGTACACTAACATTGTAGTTATATATATGACACGGCTGTATTCACGTAAATTTTATCGGATTTGCCGACATGTTTTGACGAGGACCTTCTTCAGGAGCTCCTGCCGAGTCCTGCCGGTCGCGGTGGCATCGCGGCGGAGATGGATATTGGATTACAAAAATAGAAACAGAAAATATAAGGTATACTGTAAAACTTTAGTTCTGTCTAAATATTTACAGTATTATATAATTGTTTTTTACAGTATTATATATTTAGCGGTATAGATACAAATATTTACTGCTCATTCCACCAGACTATACTTCCACGTCTTCTGCACGTAACAAGTACATAGTCAGTTTGGAACTTACACGAAAAGCCGCCGTAACGGTCTATTATTGCAGACGAACGATATAATTATCTTCACGATATTTTACAATGCGTTTTTGTTTTTACAATCAAATTACATTTTACAATCAAATGCGTCATAAGTCATATCATAAGTGACAGTGACTGTATATAACTGTTTAAGGAAAAAGTATATATTTACTTTTGTTGATATGTATATTTTATATAACAACTGGAGATTTTGTTTTAGAAAAATACCAAGTTGTGTTAAAAATGCATCCTATATTCTTTTGCTTGTTTTTACTACAAAAAAAAAACCATTTTTAATATAATGATATTAATATAATTATATAGTGAATAATTTATTTACTAATAAATAAAATTATTTAATAATTGAATTTAAGAAGTAAATAAAATTACTTATTTACTATTTAAATTAATTTTTATTCACAAATTTTTCGACTCTCAAGATCTACAAGTAATCTAATTTCGAGGACGAAGCAAAGTATAATTAATGATTAAACGAACTTACCTTATGTGAAGTTCTATCATAATTATACGATGGCTTCGTCTGAGAAATTAGGTCCCTCCCACCCTACCCCAGGGAAAAATTTGTCATAAAAATAAAATTCGTGCATTGCTCTCTAAACTAAATGAAGATAGCGACGAATGACAGGTGTTGTCAGTGTACAGACTTTTGAGTGATTTTATGTTTTTTTATTACAACCTTTTTATTTTTTAGGTTGTATTTCTCAACTTTAGTGTATGAATGGCTAGTACAGTACGTCTACTACAAGTAATCTAATTTCTCAGACGAAGCCATCGTATAATTATGATAGAACTTCACATAAGGTAAGTTCGTTTAATCATTAATTATTCTGATCTGGTGACGTAAACAGTATTATTCTTACAAATTATTATTATTATTTTGTGTTATTTGGTAAGGCTTCATTTACTGGTTTCTATTTGAAATCATTTGATTTGAAAATTACACACTATAGGGCTGTGAAATATCCTTTTAATAGAATATATGTTCGAATATATCGCAAATGCAACATGTCTATATTATAATACGCTGCCACGCTGAGTCGAAATCCTGTTGACGCTCAAATACTTTACTTGCCTACGCTTCAAGAAAATCTACAGGCTATAGACAACAGAAGTTGATTGAATGCTTTCTGTGGGGTTGTAGGATATTAGAATTTGTGCGTTAAAAGAAATATTCGTCAGGTGAGGCCGAGAATGTTTATATTTAATTGTTGTGAATTGCTTGGAAATAGTTTATCGTAGGACTTAAAAGGAACGTCGTTATCGTTACGTTATATTAAAGCAAACCATAATAATATTGAGCATTTTACCGTTGTTGAAAAGAATAAAATATTCGCTGCAATCGGCTGCGCATTTAATGTTACTTAAAAAGAGGGCCTGTGAACACTGTTGTTACAGATTGAAATGCGGTGATACACGACTAGTGCGATCCTATGTGAAGATCACCTGGTTATAGTCGTGTTTTGTTATGTTTGTGCTACTCAAATTCTGGTTCTGGTTTTCTCCGATAAAAAATAATAATTTCTTATTTATTTATTTATTAATTTATGTACACACAAGTTGAATGAAAAATATAAAGAAAAGAATACACAAGAAAGTTTGTACAAAGGAACTACTTATTTCCATTGGAAATTTCTTCCAGTAGCCCTGGGACTGGAAATGGGTTAAGCTCAAGGTAGAGCGTGTACAAATAAATTACAAATTAAATACAAATGGATAATATACTTACATACATACAAACACACATCGTCGGCCTAATTATCAGAATTCGGAACTCCATTACAGCATATTTTACAGGAGCAACAAAAAACTGATTATTTTTATTACTAATTGAAAATTTTCAACTTGCTTATGAGTATAAGTATAAAATTGGTCTAGAAATGCATTTTTATGATTTTTTAATATACAATTTGTTTAAATTAATATGAAACTGGACTTACGAACATTTCTAGCAATTGTGTTTGGAGTTACGTAATAATAATTCGTAATTAGGTACGTATCGTATACGTAACTAATTACAATTTTTTATTAATAAACTTTAATGTTGATTTTTACTACAGTATGTTTACTATGGAAGAATAATAAATAGACAAAAAGTAATATTTTTTTTCAGATTCGAACGAATGACTTAAGTAATCTGTTTTATATACTCGTAAATTAACTGCAACATCAACAACCATTTTCACAACAAAACTTAGTTTTTAAAGCTTTTATTTTTGTAGGAAATTAGGAAATAATTAGTTCGGGTTTAAAAAAAATATGTATATAAATTAAAAGTGACGCAAGTCATCACAAAATTTGTGATAGTTTTTTTCGATAGTACTCTTCAACGCCTGAAGGTCCAAGTATTTATCTATTTAATTTTTACACTAATATTTAAACTAAAGTATATTATCCCATTGAACAAAGGCAACTTTTTTTACTCTTGGTAGTTTTTCCCACCCGTACTTAATGTCTTAATTTATACATATTTTTTCCATCAGGAACATACTTCAGAGCACTTAAATTAGTCACTGTAGGAACACCTTTCGTTTTCCCGGGTCTAATATACTTGTATAAAGTTAAAGTGTTCTCAGTATGTTTAAAAAAGTGATGATACTCAACATCATAATAATATGGATTTTTTGCATACTACTTTGACCAGATATGCTATATCTGCTGATACATTTTTTTTTATTCTTTTCGCTATTTCTATATCCGAATACATACTATCGCTTTCCATCTGCGTATGCCCTTTTTCAAGAATGTATTTATCTTGCTCTAAAACATTCCGTTTCAGATACGTCATATCCATCACTGTTATATTTAATTCTTGGTCATCACTAACAAGGTATTGGTTGATGAACTTTCCCAGGGCAGTAATAATTATAGTAGAAACTCATTATTAGTAAGTTTTCCCTCACTTTCATTTCAAATTGTCATCATTATTTGACGACCTGCGTGGCTCAATGTTTACCATGCCGGACTGCCAATCGAAGGATGCGAGTTCGATTCCCGGCGAAACAGAAATTTGAATGACGAGTTTATATTTCTGTTCTCGGTCTGGGTGTTTGTGTTTCTGTCTTTGTGTGTATCCATGGTACCCACGACATAGGGTATATCTACCCTACCGTAGATACTAAATAATTAAAGTAACTTAAATTAATTAAAATAATAAATTAAGGAGTAGAATCTTTTGAATGTGGACTTAAAAGCACTGACTGTAAATCCACAGTAAGCATTTCATTATTTGAAATAGTGTCATTTTTCATGGGGATTTTTATACATGATGAATTTTCCTGAAATTAAAATAAACGTTAAATTAAAACAACATACCTAAGTACTATAGTAATCTATGAAGAATTGTTTATTTAGTCGAATAACTGAGGCCCATGGTGTTTTCATATTATACTAGCATAACTTAAATATATATTGCATTAAGAATAAATATATTATATTATAACTTATTAATACTTAATCGTATTCAAAAAATTAAACAATATTAGAGAAAATTATTACAAGATTATATTGAATATCAAATGAAAGAAACGGTACAAAAATAAAGCTTTGTAACTCCATTTTCTATACTTGGTATGTTCATTGGCCAACCAACATAAAACTTCGTAACACTTTTATGCCTCATTTATCCTATACTCGTCCACATTTTAAGTTGTATCGTCTGAAACTACCAATTAACATTACTTAATACACCATAATGGCGAAGCATTAACAGTATTTTAAAGAATTTACGTACCTTTTTCTTTATGAAGTGCACAGGACATCCCCATACTGCGAGCGACGCCGTACTTAGCGCGGGAGTTACGAACATTTCTTGTTACAAAATGGAGGTGTGGATTTAAGCATTTTTATAATTCACTCTTAGCTCTTAATCCACTTTCTTTTGGGAAATAAGAATTATTCTATCGTTTAGATCACAAAAAGGTGCACTAGATGGCATTAAAATCCAGATTTCGTAAATTTTGGAGTTACGCATTTTGATAATTAGGCCGACGACATACATTTTGACCTACATATATACATATACATACTTACTTACGTATTACATACCCAATGAAATTCTTCTTAATATATTAAAAAAAATGCATTATCTGTATATTGCGTGAAAAAAAATAAAGTTCCTTTACCAAAGTACAGAAATCCATTTCACACCTTGCATGGGATAAAATATGGATCAAATTGGCAAAAGTAAAAGAAATAGACTCAATTTAAACCGCGGATGTTGTCGGGTATGATAAGCATGTATTCCTTGTGTTCTGACATCTGTGTGTGATAGCATGTATCTGATGTTTTCTGGTATGATAAGCATGATAAGCAGCATGTATCTCTTGTATTCTGACATTTATCTTTCTGTTCTATGTCTGGTGCATATGCCTCGAACATGTCCCTTTTATTTATTATTATTATTATTAAACCATGTTTGTCAACAACTAAGAACAGCTGGCCGTCGACGGGATAGTTGTTTTATTTAGTTGACTTGTTTATTGCACATCGATAAGTTCTATTTACAACATTGTGTTGCTGGCCGTCGACGGAATAGTAGGGCAGTGTTGTGAATGGAAAAATATAGTAATCTGAATAAAACTGGCCGTCGACGGAATAGTTTTATTCAGCTGATAGGGTTAATCAATGGTATGGTTTTGGGGGACCTGTTATTGCACATTGATATATTCTATTTACAAAATTGTGTTGCTGGCCGCTGACGGAATAGTAGGGCAGTGTTGTGAATGGAAAAATATCGTAATCTGAGTAAAACTGGCCGTCGACGGAATAGTTTTATTCAGCTAATAGGGTTAATCAATGGTATGGTTTTGGGGGACCTGTTATTGCACATTGATATATTCTATTTACAACACTGTGTTGCTGGCCGCTGACGGAATAGTAGGGGAGTATTGTAAATAGGAAAATATCGTAATCTGAGTAAAACTGGGCGGTGATGTGATAGTTTTATTCAGCTGATAGGGTAAAACAGTGGTATGGCCTTGTCTCTGACCAGTGTGGCACAGAAGATGGAAGTCATATGACTGACAGTTAATCTATGTGACAATAATACTGTGTTTTGTTCTCGGCAGATCCACCAGACTTGGACGCATTCGGGGACGAATGCGTATGCAGGACGGCCGGATGTTGTCGCCGACGATTTTAATTAGTAAAATAGCAACATTCTAGGGTAGAAAAATAATTATGTTAATTTATCAATCATAATACGGGTAGTCGTTAATGCATGTTTTATAAAGTACCTTCTATTTTCTTCAAGTTTCTGTATAAATACCGGCAAAGTGAGATAATAGAATGATTACTGTCCTAGACTTCAAGGAATTAGGTAGTAAAATAAGTACGCTAAAGCTCTGTTCAAATAAGTATTGATTTATAACTTTGTTGTCATTATAAGTGAGTTAAGTGTAATTCAGTAACTGTATCAAGTAAGTGGTTGAGGTTATTGTTTCTGTGTCATAAGATTAGATTGGGTAAGTGCAGTTGTTTTTCACAGTTATATAACGAGTTAGTATGAGTCACACATGTTCTAATGTTGTGTAGTGATATACTATAAAATACAGTGATTATTATCTTGAAAGTGGTTTGATTTACTCACAATCCCTAGAAAGATACATTTTTTTTACGTAGGTACGTTAAAGATATTCATGCGTAAAATTGACGCATATTTTATTCTGGCTGTAGATCGGGATGTTTTTATTATATCTACCTATAATAATTATTAGTATCCAGTACCTATCAAAGTAAAACAATAATATAAAATAAGATATCATGTGTATGAAGATGAGAATCCAAAAAGTGTTCACATGAATAAAAATCTTAAAAGTTACTTAAAAGATAATCATGCGTCATTTTAACTCCCATAGCCGTTATATTTTAAAATCGGTGAAACATACCAGAAGGCCTCATATACCTCATAGCGTCAAATGAAATGTCCTAAATGCTCAGCAATGGTTTCGCTTTGAAAAGAGAGCAATATTTCTGAAACACATGCGTAAATTTTACGCAGACTATCTTTCTAGGGTTAAATACCCCTAGTACCTATACGTAAAATAAATTAGGTACTTGTTGATTTTCGTTTCACCATAGACATTTTCAAGGAAATCTGTAGTTAATATAATGTTTTAAAAATAAAGGGAAAATAAAGTAATTAAAACGTTAAGTAATCACGGAATTAACTCAAGACATCTATTCAATTATATCTGATACCTATGCTTTTCGTTACTTGGTTCAAAGGTTGTCTTACAACTTAACCTACTAGAGTAATAACCTCGACTGTTCTAGCCTTTCTTCGCAGTTTAATATTCCGTTTGTCATATCTACAATACTGGAAAGTGGTACACATTTTGTGTTTCCCGCCGGAGAGTTTCATCCCCGTGGATGCAAAGTAGAAACTCTAACATATGAATAAGCGTATAGTATGTAACTCTCGAGTATACAATTTTCTACTTTTGTATGATTTAAAGTAAAAGCCTAGGTGATCAATTAGAGTTATTTTCACAATTATTATGAATTGAGATAAAAAATTGGTAAAGACAAAAAAGGTGGATTCTTATTTTTACCGACTTCCAAAAGGAGAAGGTACTGTATTCGGCTTCATGTATTTTTTAGGAATATTCACCGATTATTCCGCCATTTGTGGACCAATTTTCAAAATTATTTTTTTGTTCCTATGATTCCGAGCTATGCTGACTCCCGAGGTAGTCGCATTAGTAGTTATATATTAAGGTATCTGGATCAGGATCATTCAGAGATCCAGATCCAGATACCTTAATATATAACTTTTCACTATTCATCTATCAGTTTTCACTTTTCATTTACCAGTTCTAACATAAATTGACATTAGAAACTGATAGTTGAAAAGTTAAAAACTGATTGATGAATAGTAAGTACATACATACCACAATGAAAAATTAAAATTGATAGATGAATAGTGAAAAGTTAGATAATGAGGTATCAGTTTTAACTTTTCATTTATCATTTTAACTATTCACCTAGAAGTATGTAGGTCTCTATCTATCTATCTATCTATCAGTTTACTATGTGTGTGTAGGCATGATGTATTTATTATTCTTTAGTGTGGGATACAGAAATACTACCTATATGTATAAATCGAATGAAAGGAAAGGAAAGGAAACTTGTATAAAATGTCTAATAAAAATTTAAATAAAACGACTGTTAAAGTTTCATTTATATATTTTATTTTGTTCTTCACATACACAGTTACAAAAAAAAGTATTTTATTGTGTTTTTCACATACACAGTTACAAAGAAAGTAGGTAATGTTCGTTCGTTCGTTTCGTTTTGATAAATGATTAAATAACTAATACTAAGTAATAATAATAATAAACTATAAAAATAAAAGTATAAACTAATTAATGTTACTTTTTTATAATTTATCCATACTGTTTTGTATTTTTGTCATCAAGCATTTTACAGAATTATATATTTCATCAAAGTACATATTATCGTTATCTACAACATATTGCATGCATACTCCCGCATTACAGTCACAAAATACTCTACTTTGAATATTATCAATTTTCTCCACATCGTACACCTCCAGCCTAACTATTTTTGTTCCGTGTTTAGGCCTCTTAATGTAGGAATAAATAGTTTCATTTTCCTTTTTCTTCTTTTGGTTTACGACCGCCTCAGCAGCAATATCTTGCTGCTGCATGTAGTTGCCCACGCGTTGTGCAAGAACACTTTGATTTCTTGGTTGAAATGGAAAAATATCTTCTGAGTCCTGAAAAGTAAGTAAATTAAACATGTTAATATTGTAGAGTTAAAACTGTGTAGTATTAACTTCTTATTGATGAGTGATTGTAGTATTTATTTATAACTAGCAGTCTCCACACAACTTTAATACTTCTTATTATTATTTATTACAACTTTGTTAAAAAAAAAAACTAATAAGATAAAACGAACACAAAATAATAATTTTAGTACTTACCGACATTATAGTAGAGTTTACACGGAGCGTTGTGAGGAATGAATGAAATTTTGATTTTTAATGTGCATTTATATTCTTTCCGTAATAATGTTAATAGAGTTAAAAATTGCATGTTTTCGTAATCTATTCAACGCTGTTACAAAAATGGTGCGGGTGAAATAGGATTCTCCCGACAGACGGACGCCAGAGCTGGCGCCGGTGTCGGCTATTTTGCTGGCAGAGCACATCCCTCTTTAGAATCAGCGCGCAGGTGCTTAGACCGCGGGCCGCATCATCGCTTGATCGGATGAACATCGACAGCGGTCTAGCGATCGAGCCTCAAGCTTGAGCATCCCTGCCTCTCTGTCCATACTAATATAATAAATCTGTATATACTCGTAACTTGCGATCGTCTGTTTGTGTCTGTCTGTTGTTAAGCTTTCACGCTTTATGTATGAGCGTAATAATAAGTCTAATCGAATTCCATACGGATGAAGCCGTGGGCTGAAAGCTAGTATGTAAAATACGTGCAAGAGATCTCCTTATCATTATTTTTGTCGGCAAAGCATTTTCCAGGTTGGACTTTGCACTAATCACGTGGATTTAATGATATTTAAGTCATACGAATGCGCAGGAGCTTCACTGTGCTTTCTGGCAGCGGAACACCAACAATTAGGATCCCCAAATTGAACACCAATTATTCTGAAAAAAAAATGTAAGTTATGTTTTTTTTTATTTATAACTCATGAACTTATTTATTTAGTTATCAATGTTTGTTTTTCATAGATTCTGTTTTCATAAATTCAGTATTCATTTAGGTACCTACATCAGTTTTAGTTTTAATCAATAATGATCATGATCATTGATCGATCATTTACACATATTTTGTTTATTCTTACAGTTTTTATTGTTTTGTGCAGTTTTCTTTTTAATTTAGTAAACTTTTCGCTCGTGCTAATCAATATAGTGCAATCATTAAAACTGTAGGCACTGTTACTTATTGTTTTGTGTAAATAAATTAAATATATATATATATATATTTATATTTTACAGGTCCCAAGAACGAGCAAATGCCGACTTATTATTCCCGTCCGACGATGAGGCTCCTCGTCCGCGAGTGGAAAAGAAGCACAAAAGAAAACACTCACCAGAATCGAGCACCTCGAGGGCGAGTCCTGCTCGCTCTCCGATTCCTAAGAAGAAGAAGCCTATGTTCAAGCCGATCGCCCCCGTGAAGAAACCTTCTGCTCATGATCTCTTCGGGAGCGACAGCGAAGAAGAAGAAGTCATTGTTCCGGCAAGTTCTGGTAAAAAACCACCACCTCTCCTTTCTTACATAACGCGTAGGCTCGCCAACGGATATTCCCGCCAGGTGTTTGATGAGAAACCCGGAACCCATTTCATCGACTTAAGAATATATAAATGCGATGAAATCGAAAAAATACAACCGATGAATCGTTGGCGGCACTCCATAGTGTGCGTAAAAAACCGCACCGATGAAAACTCGGACGCCTGGCAACATCTTGCCAATTTCATAGTGGCCACTCGTAAAGAGTTCCGGGGCTGTCCCCCTACATTCATAGCCAATTATTATTAATTTTATTGTGCATAAAATATTGCTCAAAAGAAAATAAGAGCCATTCGTTATTCGTTATTCGTTATCTGTAATTCGTTATAATAAAAAATGTAACTAAGGTGTTTGAGATAATTATATAACACATATTAATTTTTTTAATAAGATATAGACTTAAATATCATTAAATCCCCGTGATTAAAGTACATAGAGATGTAATACATACTCAACTAGAATAAATAGGTACATACTTGTTTACTCAATTAGATGTAAGGATTATATTCAATTGATAAATATATATTATGTGCCTACGCAATATAAACAGAATAATAAACAATAATAACATTAATTTGGCTAGTTTATCATCGTTTATTAAAATGTATTTACTTCGCTACACTATTATTATTGTACTTTGGTATTATTATACTATTTAATACTAAAGAGTATTATCCTAACTGTTGGTGTTCCGCTTCCAGAAAGCACAGCGAAGCTCCTGTGCATTTGTATGACTTAAATGTCTTAAATCTACGTGATTATATAATACATACTCAACTAGATTAAATATATACTTGTTTACTCAATTAAATGTAAGGATTATATTCAATTGATAAATATACATATGTGCCTGCCTACCCCAATAAACAGAATAATAAAACATTAATTTGGTTTGTCTTTTTTTTTACAGTACAACCCACCGTTACGCCAAGATCTGATTATAATGATTTATTGAATAATGATTTAATGAAATATGAATACTGTCAAACTGAAATACCTAAAAATAAATACCGATTTCTGAATAATGAATTAATGAAATGTGAATACTGTCAGACTGAAATACCTAAAAATAACTACCGATTTCACCTCAGAACTAACTTACATAAATCTAATTGTGTACTGAAATCAGAATTTGAAAATGTCAGTATTATAGCTACAGCCTTTAAGAATAGAATTTTGTCTTATAGGCTTAATCCATTAGAGGAGTACCTCTTGCCAGAGACTTTCTTAATGGATAGCCAAAAGGACATTATAAAATTAATTTCAGATTGTCTTGTGAAGCATAAGTGTATTAAACTGAATTTCGAACTGTTTGCTTATTTTATGAAGTCAACGTCAGATGAGAAACATCTCAAATCATTTATGACAAAATATGAAATAGTTTGCCAAAATACTGATATCGAAGAATTATTTATGAATGCCATTTATACATTTGAAAGAAAAATATCTGAACTTGAACATTGCGAATCTGGTTGGTCTTGTGTTTTAATGAGTCATTTAGAGATAAACATAAATAAATATTCTCCGTTAAGAGGTGGTTCTTATATTGGTTTACCAAGTAAAATAAAGAATACTAAGAGTTGTATAAATATTAAAAACAATGATAACCATTGTTTTCTATGGAGCGTTGTTGCGGGTCTATTCCCTCAGAACAAAAACGCATGTAGAACTAGCTCATATCCATATTATACTACAGTGTTAAATACAGACGGTATGTCGTTTCCGCCAACTTATAAAGATATTAAATTGTTCGAAAAAATTAATAAGGAAGTGAGTATAAATGTGTATGGATTAGATAATAAAGATAATGTAACTGGCCCTTTATATGTAACTTCATCGAGAAAAATAAATCATGTAAATTTGTTGTATATTGAGAAAAATGGAACCGGTCACTACTGTTTAATAAAAGATTTATTACGTTTGGTTAAACGTCAAATAACTCTCAATAAAGGTAAAACATTTTTATGCGAACTATGTTTACAATTTTTCACGAGTGAGATTAAATACCGTTCACATACGTGCAATCAAATATTAACAGTCCTTCCAGAAAAAAACACAACTTTGCATTTTAAGAACTATGAAAGAAAACAAAAAATTAATTTTCTTATATACGCTGACTTTGAAAGCCTTCTTTTGAACCATGGTGTATGTAAAACTGAAAATACAAGAGTTTATAAACTACACAAGCCTTCTTGTTTTGGTTATTACATTTGTTGTTCGCATGATTCTAATTTGAACAAGTATGTTTCATATAGAGGATCAGATTGTGTAAAAGTTTTTATCGAATATTTACTTGGAGATATAGAAAATATTTATCATGAATTAACTTTTAAAAAGCCTATGCCCCCTTTATCACGGATGGAAGAAGAAAACTATAAAAGCGCTTCTAAATGTCACATCTGTGACCATTTCCTCTTTGACGATAAAGTTAAAGACCACGATCACATTACATCACAATACAGAGGTGCCGCGCATTCGCATTGTAATCTGAGATATAAAGTTTGTCAATTTGTGCCTGTTATTTTCCACAATTTTGCCGGTTATGATTGTCATCTATTCATTCGTGAATTAGCTAATTATGAGGGTTGTTTTAAAATTATACCTCAATCAAAAGAAAAATACATATCTGTTACGAAAATTATCAAAACAAAAAAAAGCTCATATCCCATACAAATCAAATTTATCGACTCTTTTCAATTTTTAAGCTCAAGCTTGAATGACTTATGTAGAAATTTAAATGAAACAGATTTTGTTTCTCTTGCAAAAGAGTTTCACGATAAAGAACAGATCAAATTATTGTGCCGCAAGGGTATTTACCCATATGAGTATATGGATAACATTTCTAAATTTGAGGATGATGTTCTTCCTCCTAAGGAATCATTTTACAATAGCATTAAAGAGGAACATATAACTGACGAAGACTATGAACATGCACATAATGTATGGCATAAGTTTAATATTAAATCTCTAGGCGAATATACTGATTTATATTTGAAAACAGATGTCTTACTACTTTGTGATATATTTGAAAATTTTAGAAACACTTGCTTACGGCATTATAAACTTGACCCTGCTTATTATATTACTGCGCCGAGCTTGAGTTGGGATGCCATGTTGCTTTATACAGGTGTTCAATTAGAGCTTATAAGTGATTTAGAGATATATGAGATGATAGAAAAAGGAATACGTGGTGGTTTATCGCAATGTTCTCTCCGTAATGCTAAAGCAAATAATAAATATTTACCAGATTTTGATAGCTCTCAACCATCAACTTACTTGATATATCTTGACTGCAACAATCTTTACGGTTATGCAATGACAAAAAAATTACCGATATCAAATTTTCGCTTTTTAACCTCCCAAGAAATTGATGCATTAGACATTGTTAACGTGCCTGATGATTCACATGTTGGATACATTCTAGAGGTTGATTTAGCTTACCCGAACCGTCTACATAATGCGCATCGTGATTTACCTTTCGCACCAGAAAAGTTTATTCCTCCCGGAGGAAAGGCTCCTAAATTAATCGCTAGTTTATATGATAAATTTAAATACGTAATTCATTACGTTCATTTAAAGGAATGTATAAAAAACGGATTACTTTTGAGAAAAATTCATCGCGTCATAACATTTACACAAGAGAACTACTTACAAAAATACATAGATTTAAATACCAGCTTGCGTCAAGCTTCATCTTCAAATTTTGAAAAAGATTTCTTCAAACTATTAAATAATGCTATTTTTGGGAAAACTATAGAAAACAGACGCAAACAAGTGAATGTCAAATTAGTAACAAATTGGCGTGATAATCAAAATGTGACAAACAAAAAAATTGGTGCGGAGAAACTAATTGGTAAACCTAACCTAAAAAATATTACAGTGTTTACAGAAAATTTCGCAGCCATACATTTGACTCCTGAAAAATTAATTCTTGACCGACCAATATATATCGGGTTTACAGTTTTAGAATATGCAAAACATCATTTATATCAATTTCATTACGACTTTATTAAAAAAATATATCAAAACAAAGCGAGACTCTGTTACACTGACACTGATAGTCTTTTATACTTCGTAAAAACTAGAGATTTTTATAATAATATGAGAAAAGAAATAGCAAAATTTGATACTAGTAATTTTAAAGCTGATAACTGCTACCAAATACCTAGAATTAACCCAAAAATTCCAGGACTATTCAAAGATGAATTAGGAGGTGAAGTTATCAGTGAATTCACAGGATTAAGATCTAAGTTATATTGTATAAATACTTTGAGAGGGGAAATTAAAAAGGCTAAAGGTGTAACGAAATCAATAAAGAATAGACTACATAAGAGTAATTACAAAAAAGCGCTTTTATCTGATAAAAGTTTCAAATGTAAAATGAATGTTATTAGATCTATAAAACATGTATTGTACTCTCAAGAATTAGATAAAGTAGTAATAAATCGAAACGATGACAAGGTGCAAGTTCTACCCAATCAAATAGAGACCATACCTTGGGGTCATTGTAGTACTATATTTTAAGTTGATTCAATTAAAAATTTAATGAAATTGCAGAAATGTAAACTAATTCTTTTAGTTAAGAAGATGATTTTATATTGTTAATACAGATTATGATTATAAATAAATGTATATAAATATAATGCATATTATCTTTATAATACAATAAACATGTTTACGTACTAACTTTTGTTTTCATTTATAATCTCACGTTTACCTTATTCAAAACGCAGACCATCGTCAGGCTTTGAATCGAGAACACAATGAAATTTATAAAGCAGTCGTTAGATCTTGAAGTTCACAATATAAAAATCAACAAAAAATCTTGCAAAATAAAACATAGTATTCTTTTACCTAGTACAATCCGGTGTATCATCTGTGGTCCTTCAAATTGTGGTAAAACTAATGTTATGTTAAATCTTTTATTTCATGAAAATGGTCTTAAATTCAGACATGTTTACTTGTACTCTAAGACAGCCTTTCAACCAAAGTACTGTTTTTTGAACGAAGTAATGAAGAAAATTCCCGAAGCTCGATATTTTATTTTTGATCATAGTAAAGAAGTGATTCATCCTAATGACGCTTTAAAAAATTCAATCATGATATTTGATGACGTTGCATGCGAAAATCAAGTAAATATACGCAATTACTTTGCCATGGGCCGGCATAAAGGAATAGATTGTTTCTATTTGTCACAAACTTATTCGAAAATACCTAAACAATTAGTGCGTGATAACGTGAATTTTTTAATAATATTTAAACAAGATGATATTAATTTAAAACATATTTACAACGAGCACGTCAATACAGATATGGAGTGGTTAAAATTTAAAAAACTATGTTCTTCCATATGGCAAGACCGTTTTAGTTTTTTAGTTATAAATAAAGACTGCAGTCTTGACAAAGGGCGATATAGAAAAGGTTTTGATACATTCATTATTTTATAGAAGTTCAATATAAACTACATTCTATTTGAAATTTGTCATTTGTGTTTATGTTTCTGTAAATAACACTTGCACATCATACCCTTATCTCAGATGGATACCGACATTAAAGAACAATTGTTAAAGTCAGTACAAAACATAAAAAATAAATTAAAAATAATTCGTAATGAAGAAGATGCTTCTAACCTTAGGTATAAAAAAGTATTCAAACCTATAACTGAACCTTTAGAAACTCTTATTAAAGTGAAAGGAAATGATATTCCAACTTTAAGAGTGAAAAATGTTGAAAATTTAAATTCTTCATTCGGATATGACGAGTTTAAAGAAGCGACCATCCCAGATTACAATACAGTTTCAGAATATTACAGTGAAGATGACAAAAGTTTGATAAGAAGTAAGAAAGACACGTTAATGTCACTTGATAAAGAAGACATTTTGGATATTTATGATAATATAAATATCCCATTTGGAATACGTAGTGAAAACAAAAAATTGATGATTGGAAACTCTGAGATTAAGATTTCCTTGTCAAATAGTTCGTCAAACACAGATAAGATGTACATAATAAGCATAAACAATAAGCATTATGAATTTACCCCCGGCTTACAAGAGCTCTTGATTCGAAACAAACCTAATCTTAACTTAGTATCCGAAATGGATAAAATAGTTTACAAAGATATACTGTCTATAACAAATGTGCACAAAATAGGTTTTAATTCTAATGGAAAAATAAAAGGTGATAAGGGATTGAAATACCGTCAAATTATAAAACCTCTATTTAGTCAGATAAATGAGCAAGGAGGTGAATCATCCCAACATAAGATTGGAGGTTACATACCGATGGTCAAGAAATATAAAAAAAATACTGATTACGTTTATTGGGATGACCCAAATGAATTAGTTGAAAGGTTAAAATTATTGATTGCATCACAAAGTGCTGGCAATACTAATCATGACAATGAAATCATATCAATTATTGAAGAATTAAAAGAAGCCGGTATTATAAAAGACTGAAGTCTTAATATACATTTCAGTAGCAATGTATTCATGAACATGAATACTCATGAAGATAAACCTCATATCCATGTAAGTAAAAATAGTGAAAGTGATTATGTGAAATTAACATCAAAAAACACTATATGCGGAAATATTGCTAATGAGAATTGTACCAAAATAACTGATAAATATATTTATGAGAAGCTAAAAACTATTGATACACATTTAGCAAATTTAAATGAGCGCATAAAAAATCTTGAAAAATTAATATTTTTAATGAAATTGTAGCGAAATTAAAGAAACATTATGAGCAAACAAGACGTAATAAATGAAATTCACAAATATGTACGAAAAAATTTCCCCCGTAGAAAAGTATTACTCAAAGATATTGATGACCTTTGGCAAGCTGATTTAATTGATATGCAGAAAATCTCAAAAGCAAATTGTGGGTATAAATACATATTAGTCATTATAGATTGTTTTTCAAAGTATGCTTGGGCTGTTCCACTTAAACAAAAGACTAAAGAGCTTGTATCAAAGGCTTTTAAAACTGTTTTACTTGAAGGACTTGAAACTTGAACTTGAAACTTACAGACAGATTTAGGAAAAGAATTTTATAATAACATGTTTAAAGAAATTATAAAAACTTTTAAAATTAATCATTACTCTACATATTCCACAAAAAAAGCTTCAATTGTAGAAAGATTCATTAAAACATTAAAAAATATACTTTATAAGGAGTTTCATTTGAAAGGTAATTATAAGTGGATAGATGGCACGCTTGAAAATAAAGTTTTTGAGTACAATCATACTTTTCACAATACTGTGAAGCAAACTCCGGTATCAATAAATCAAGATAACAAGGAAATCGTTCTGCAACGATATATTAAGAGATATAAATGTAAGAAAAAAATTAAGAATGTAAAATTACAACTAGGTGATTATGTGAGAATCAGTAAATATAAAGGATGTTTTGAAAAAGGTTTTACCCCAAATTGGTCTACAGAGATATTTAAGATTGTAAAAGTACAAAATACTGACCCTATCACGTATCTATTAGAAGATGCTAGAAAACGTCCAATATTAGGAGCATTTTATAGCCAAGAGCTACAAAAAACGAAGCATCCAGATATTTATCTAGTTGAAAAAGTTATCAAAAGAAAGGGTAACAAGGTTTATGTAAAATGGTTAGGGCTTTCGAATACAGAAAACAGCTGGATAAACAAAAATAATGTTGTATAATTTATATAGTTCACTTATGGCATACATATAAAGAGATACTTAATTTTTTTTAGTCAGTATGATTAGATTGTTACTATAGTAAACAGTTTCGTTGGAATTTATCACGTACTAAAAATGTCAAAAGAAAAAAATAATAAAACCCGTGAAAACTATACCTTACCTTCAAAAAAACGTAAATCTGGATCTGGATGTTTTAAGAAATCTTTTAAAAATATTGTTGCACACACAAAAAAACATCTCAAAAATCTGAAACCTAAATGTAAGAAGGCGGTCGTGGAGGTAGCAATGGCAGCTGCAAAGGAAATGTCTTCCAATCTACCAATAGAGGTGCCAAGAATTATACCCGTACCGAAAACTGGAGGATTTCTTCCTTTAATACCCATATTTGCAGGTTTATCTGCTGCTGGCAGCTTAGCTGGTGGAGTTGCTGGTATCACAAAAACAATAAATGAATATAAAGCTGCTAAGAAACGACTAGCAGAGTTAGAAAGACATAATGAGAAAATTGAATCATTATGTATCGGAAGAGGATTACATCTCAAACCTTATAAAGATGGATTGGGAATATACGTTACAAAGAAAAAAAACTAAATAATCGGCTACCCAAAAGACCTTTGACAAATATAGACTTAATAAGGTTCTCGAGAAACATTCCTTTTTTTCGAGGTGTATTTATGAGAGATGAATTACCATACCAGCCATTACCAATAGAATGCGGTATTATTAACTTAGATTCATCTAAAAACTCAGGTACTCATTGGGTAGCCTATGGGAAAATAAATGATTATATTGAATACTTTGACAGTTACGGTAATTTGAAACCACCAACAGAATTCATCAATTATATGGGGTCAAATATATATTTTAATAATGAAAATCATCAAAAATATAATTTATACAACTGTGGACATTTGTGTTTAAAATTTCTCAAATCATTTTGGTTAAGAAAACAAATCTAATATTTAAAAAGAATAATATTGCACTTATAATCATTCTAATCCTTGCATTCATGGTAAACGTAAGTACAGAATATTTTCTTCAGGGATAAATATTTAAATAAAATAAAAAAATATGATTATCTTCAATAAAAACCCGAGTGATAAAAAAAAACTGAGTACTTCACTCTCAAAAGCGAAGGTGGGAAGACGGCTGAACAGTAGTAAGAATTTTAATAAAAAAAATACTAAAAATAATAAAGAATTTCTTCGTGCTCTTGGATTTAAAATTTAAAATGCTGCAAATCACAGATTTACCACAGCATGATAATTCCATTGAAAGTTACGAAATACATACGTACAATCCCTATAATAATAGCTTTAAAGAAAACGATGAAATCAGAATACCAATTCACCAACAAGATGTATACTTGCTGCCATCAGCAAGCTCTATTTACATTGAAGGATATGTCAGTGTGTTTACAAAAGATACGTCTGGAACAATTACAAGAAAAGATGTGCAATTTATCAACAATCCATTTTCATTTTTATTTCAAGATATAAGATATGAATTAAATGGTGTTGTAATAGACCACATTAAAAACGCGGGAATCACAACTACAATAAAGTCGTATATATCTTTGAATGATGGAGAAAGTAAAGCTAGTGCAACATGGGGGTGGAATGTAAACGGCACTAAACAAAAAAGTGGAAGTTTTAGTGCCATTATTCCATTAAATAAAATACTAGGCTTTGCGGAAGATTACAATAAAATAATTGTTAATTGTAGGCATGAACTAATATTACAAAGAAGCAGATCCATCATGAATTGTATAACTATGGAAAAAAATGATAATTTTGAATTAGATATACAGAAAGTACAATGGCGTGTACCACATGTACGAGTGAGTGACCGCAATAGATTATCACTTCTTAAATTATTAGAAAAAGATCGACCACTACAACTGTCATTTAGAAACTGGGATTTGTATGAGTACCCAGTATTACCTAAAACAACTAAACATTCCTGGTCTATTAAAACAGCTTCTCAATTAGAGAAACCAAGGTTTGTTGTACTCGGTCTGCAGACCAATAGAAAAAATAATGCTGCTAATAGCTCTTCTATATTTGACCATTGTAAAGTAACAAACGTTAAATTGTTTTTAAATTCTCAATATTATCCGTATGACTCACTAAATTTAAAATTTGACGAAGGCAAATACAGTATATTATATGAAATGTATTCATGTTTTCGTCAGTCATATTACAACCTTCCTGTGGACCCGCTGCTTGATCTGTCCACGTTTAAAGAAAAAGCTCCGCTGTTTGTTATTGACTGTTCACGACAAAATGATTCACTAAAAACCGGGCCAGTTGATGTTCGATTGGAAATTGAGTGTTCAAAAGATATACCAGATAACACAACAGCCTACTGTTTGATCATAAACGAGCGTCTATTTGAGTACAAACCGTTAAGTAACATCGTGCGAAAATTATCATGAATGTTATTGTCGATATTCAAGGATTTAAAAATGAAAACAACGAGTTTATACCCAAAGAAATAGCAATTCAAAATGCAGGGCAAATCTTTACACTCTTGATAAAACCCCCGTACCCGTTTTATGATTTGACTAAAAAAGAACGTTTACAAGTAGCTTGGATTGAAAAAAATAGAGGAATATTATGGAATGATGGATACGTTCCTTATTTAAATTATAAGTTAATTATCGGTGATTATTTTAAAAACAAATATATTTTTACTAAAGGTGTTGAAAAGGTGGTTTGGCTGAAAAAAATATTACAAACTGATAATGTGTACAACTTAGAAGATAAAAATTGTCCTAGTTTAAGCGTATTGTATGATAATTATAAATTATCTTCAGATATTTTAAGATGTATCTATCATAACAAAATATGTGCATTAAAAAATGTATCTTGTCTTTATAAGTGGTGTTTAGAAAATAATATACTTGTATGAATATACCGTATTTTTTAAGATTTCTTAGTATTTTTTCATGAATAAAGAAATAATAATGAACACATTTTCGTTTTATTTAACATTTAAAAGCTGATAAATTTAATATTAGAACTGATAAATGAAAAGTTAAAACTGATACCTCAATATCTAACTTTTCACTATTCATCTATCAATTTTAATTTTTCATTGTGGTATGTTGTACGTACTTATGTACGTACTTACTATCCATCTATCAGTTTTTAACTTTTTATCTATCAGTTCTAATGTCAATTTATTTTAGAACTGGTAAATGAAAAGTGAAAACTGATAAATGAATAGTGAAAAGTTATATATTAAGGTATCTGGATCTGGATCTCTGAATGATCCTGATCCAGATACCTTAATATATAACTACTCGCATTGTCGACAAGTCAGGATCGGATGATGGGATCCCAGAGAAATCCAGGCCAACTCTCAAATTTTATAGGCAGACACATTAATTTTCTGATAGTTTCTGAAGCATAAGAGATATTTGTACATAGTAATTATCATCTCATGTTGCTGAGCTGATGATGGAAGGTACTGCGACGGTTAGGAGTTGAGACCAAATTCTTTCAATTAATGGTTTTTTGTTCTTACATTCCCAAGGTAGTCCAACTGTCACCAAATCAAAGTCTGGTAATGGGATCCCAGATAAATCGAGGGGAAAATTCAACTTTTATAGCACAATAATTGATTTTTGGGCTGATGATGGAAGGTACTACGACGTTTAGCAGTGGAGTGCAAATTTTGCTAATATGGTTGATTTTTATCGCAAAGTATAACCATTCTTAATTTAAATAATGCATTAACTTTCTACAAATATATTAGTTTCTTAGCTTACCTAGCATCTCAGGTAATTATTGCGTAATTGACATATAAATGTGGAATTTCAATATCTATTTTTATCAATCAATAACACTTATTTATTTATTGCAAACGAATATTATTTTGATATTGGATAAAAGTATGATACATATATTGTCCAGAAATGGCATAAATATTTCGCCATTTATTTGAATACTATGGCATTATGTCAGTAAAGTTTATTTTGATGAAATATTCATGTCACGTTTGCACGCAAATTCGGGCGATCAGCGGACTGTGAAAAAATGCAAACACGATAAAGTTAAGACATCTTTGTGGGAGATTTCGTCAGTTGCTGCAATTTATCGCATTTCGTTTGTTTTATAGACAATATCAGTTTTACCATTGGTTGAACAAAAACATGATTTTTTGTATAATTTCTACTCGAACAAAAATACACATTTATGCACAAAGAAAATGTTTAGACACTGAATTTGCCTGATATGATACCTATTAAGATTTTTCATTTTAAAGTAGGTATAAATATCCCGTATGTATATATAAACAGTATGAAATATATCATTTCTAAATGGATAATATCAAATGGATAATCAGATAACATGAATATATAAGTGTGTTAAAGAAATAAAATAAGTTTTGTTGTATTAGTATTGTAAATGAATATTGTTTGGTAAAATTGTTACGGTTAGTAAAGTTACGAATAAACAGTACCAGAAATTGCACAAATATTTCACCATTTTTATTTGAAAACTATGTCATTAAGTCAGTAAAGTTTGCTTCGATGAGCAGCGAACTGTAAAATAATGCAAACACGATAAAGTTATGACATCTTTGGAGGGATTGTGTTGATAATTGAACGAGTTTCATTTCATGTGAAACATTGTAATAAAATAAAAATATTTATTGATCATATCGTACATCGTCGTACGTAGTTTTTCTCATTGTTCAATATAAAACACGACTCGTTCACTAGAAACAGTTTAATATGGAAATATTACTGTGATATGTTTTTTTAAAGAGTAGTTTGCATGTTTGCATTAATTAGAGCAGACAGAACAAAAAAAAAACGTTCACTAAGAGTTTGTAAATGAACCGTACAGTGAATAAAGAATATTTCATTTCATTATATTCAAATTGATTTCAATGGATAGGATATCGAGCCCATAATGTGTAAGAGAAAAAAAATTAGAAAAAATTAAAAATGAAGAAATAATTGTTTCATTTTCTCTATTATGTAATCAAATAACTAAATCTATTGCTATTGGCACCATCGACAAACCCTTCGACGAGCCACCTTGTACAAAGAAATATTATAGAAAGTGCGCATACATGTTAAATCACCTACAGTAGGCATATCTCACATCTACCTAACCATTCAAAAGAGCCGATGAAAAAGCAAGAAATTTTATTATTGTTACGTTTTATAAAGAGTTACTCAAAAAATTGCAAATAAAAGACTAGTCATCCGAGTCATGAAATTTCAATGCTAAAAGCTGAATGGCCGAAAGGAAAAAAATTGTCGACCATTTTTATCGCTATCAACATGAACGATGAATATTTTACTTTACCTCTTAAAAATGTTCTATTTCATCAACCTTTCACAGTGATTTCAATTAACTGAGAGTATATTTTTACAAAGGAAGCCATTTCATCATAAAAGTCAATTTTCGTTGAGCCCGACTAGATTTAAAGAGGCTTATGTCAAAATATATGATGCTTTGTTGTAGGCAGAAAGAAAATACTGTGACAAAACTTGCACAGAAAGTATAAGGTGATGATTAAAACATAAAAGGATCTACTCGTAAGATACGTAAATAGTATGTCTACTTAATAATTATAATCCAGTTGTGGCAGTTATCAGATATTATGGTGTATAGGAAATTATTATAGAAAATTTATTTATTCATTTCAGAGCCTAAAAATACCGAAGCTTAAATTAGTTCCTATGAAATCACGTACCTATTACGAAATATTTATAAATTTGCCAAGGAAATATTCGCTTCGGAAAAAATTCCAAGGATAAAATGATTTTTATACATTTTGATATATATTTGTGTCATTATTTCAAAATCACACTATTATTTCGATTTCAGATTATTTAATTTAGTTGCAGGTCTACTTTTTCATTTTTTTTCAAACTAAACTCATTTATGCTGACGTTGTTTACTGAGTCAGTTTCAACAAGTGCATTAAAAAAATCACTATAAGAACAATAGCCACGAAAATAAAACCTTGAATGGATCCAGACAATTTAATTGTTATTTGTGTTGAATTTGTTTTTAATAAATAATAGTTAAAAAAACTAAGAAAATAAATTTTAATTTGAATAAAAAAAAGTGTAAAAATGCATTTTATTGTAAAAAAAAATCGTAATATAATATAAAGTATTGTTTTGTACTTTATACGAAAAAAAAATCTGTTAATGTGGCATGCATGATAAGGACCACAGAGCCAAAATCTAGTATAGATTGCACCAACGAAAAGTATAATGTTTTATTAATAACTGCGGTTTTATAAGTTTTAGAAGTTCTGAGTAAATTAAAAAAGTAGTAAATTAATAATAATTAGTAAATTTAAACCCAATTTCCAATTTTATCGCTGAATATCCTACTCGTATATAATTTCTAACTTATACTTTGGAATCTAAGATAACTCCCAGGTCTCGAATTGGGTTCGATTTGGAAATAATTTTATTATTTAAGGTGTAGATAAAATTTATACTGTTGTATGCTATAAATTACGGGTATAAATTTATGAACCGGAATAAGTGAAGACCTTTTTACATACTGAGATCAGTCATCAGTGCCAGTACAGTGGCTGTTGGATCCGTTTGGTTACAATCAGGGTTTCAAAGTGGTCAATTTCCACCTATAGCATGTGTGATATGCTCATGGAAGTAGGTAATATATTAAGTACTACCGATAAGTTGATGCAATAATACCGATTTTGAAAATTCTACACCAATTTTGCACCTAACTGTACATGATAAACGTACATACACCCTCAGAATCATTGTAAACGGCATTCATAAGATAAAAGAGCTATACTTGATGTTGTATTGCCGACATCTTGCTAGCCTTAAACTGGGCTTAAGACCTTTCTGAGGTAATTTGCGGTTGCTTTATTACTCATGAAGATAGACGGACGCCTCAATCAAAGTGTAGTTGGCAGCCACAAACAAAACATATAATTGCTTCACGGGATAATAAATGTGCTGGTACCTTCTTGATAAGTTACCAGGTTCTATTCTCGTTGGTAGAAACATTGGCATTAACCTTGTGACAGTATTAATTTGACGCAAAAGTACTATCAACTTTATTTATGTTAATGACTAAAAACACTGTAAATAGAAAATTGGTACCTTATTTGAGATAAGAGCGAGCAAAAAATATGGTTTAGTACTCGTATCTTTGGCACCTAAAAAATATTATATTATAATAGCCACAGAGTGCCCCCCGCCCCTATCTAGTAAACTTAGGCATCTGGTAAACAGTTGAATGTTGAATTTAAAGTAATGTTATGGAGCTTGATATATTTAGTTTACATTTTACTAATGAATGTCAAACATTGCATTGTATTAAAATACGAAAAAATAAAAGCGTGGACCCATTTAATGGGCCCCGTAGGATAAAAAATAGCCTACGTGCTATTCCAGGCTTCATTGCATATTGCATTCGTTTATTGCCATTTGACTATGGAACCCTAAAAAGGGTAAAAGCAAAGGTAAAGTAAAGTAAAAATCATTTATTTGCTCTTACAAAAAAGTCTTATCCAAAGGATACACAGCTTTGTATATAAAGTTTCTGCCCGTCTTTGTAAGAGACTGGTGCCTGAAAAAGGTTTTTAGGAACCTGAGTTACAGGTCACCAGTGCCCCTCCGCGAACTGGTAGGTGATATAATTCATAATTCATAATTCATAATTCTTTATTAGTATTTTTGGGTTACACTATTTCACTTACAATTCAATTTGTCGATCACACCACAAAAATACAATGCCGATTAAGGCTTTTTAAAGACATTAAATACAAATAATTATATTGAACAACTTTTAAGAGTAACAATAAACGATTCGAAGATAACAATAGCAATAATATGTTTATAATAATAATAATAAGAACATGTCATGATAATAAATTAATAAATGTCAATGATTAATATACATAATTGTCAAGTTTTATCATATTATTTCTTTGTCGTTTAAATAATTGTCACAGCTGTAATAACATTTTGAAGTCAGAATTAGTTTAATTTTTTTGAAGAATATATTGTCTTCTTTTATTTCTTTTATTTCAGTTGGCAAGTTGTTATACAGTTTTACTATCATACAGTATGCGCCTTTACTAAATATACTTAACTTTTTATCTTCAGGATACGCCAAATCTAAATTATCTTTTCTACGTGTATTTTGTTCAAGCTTTTTCAATTTAAATAAATGACTATTTTTACGCGCAAACATTAACATTTCTAGTATGTACAGACCGGGTAGTGTTAGTAATTTGTATTTCTTGAACCACGGTAAGCAACTTTCTGTTCTTTTTATACCTGCTATTACTCTAATACATTTCTTTTGACAAATGAATAGGTCATGAATGTTGGACGCGTTACCCCATACTACTATTCCGTATTTTAGCCAGGCGTAGGCATATGCATAGTATGCAGATAGTGCAGTATTTTCATTTGTATTTTTACTTATTTCTTTTAAGCCGTAGGTAAATTTATTTAATTTATTTTTTAAATTCTCAATATGCATTTTCCATGTCAAATTCGAGTCTAATCTTATGCCTAGTAAATTAAATTTGTCAACTGTTTCTATGTCAATATTATTATAATTAAAATTAAATGTCAATGGGTGTTTTTGGTAAGGATAAAATTGCATAATTTTTGTTTTACAGTAATTAATTATTAGATTTTGACTTTCTAGCCAGAAGGTAATTGTATTAAATATATTCAAAAGTTTGTTTGTTAGATTTAGTTCATTTTTTATTTTAAACACGATAGAAATGTCATCAGCAAATAAAGTAATATGCTCATTTATTTGGTCTGGTAGATCATTTAAATAAATTAAAAATAATACACATCCTAGTACACTTCCCTGCGGTATAGACTGGTGTAAGGTTTTTATTGTAGAGTGTACTTGTTGAAGAGTTTGGGCATCTTCATTTAAGTAGTCTATACTTACATACTGTTGCCTTTCTGTTAGGTATGATTTAAACCAATCATGGGCAACACCCCGTATACCAATATTCCAAAGTTTTTGTAATAATATTTTATGAGAAACCCTATCATACGCTTTTTTCATATCTAGACATATACCAACAGCATAGTGTTTGTCATTTATATATTGAAGAATTTTATTTGTATAGTCAAATACTGCTAGGGTCGTAGATTTATTTTTTTGAAAAGCATACTGGTGTCTACTTAAAAGTTCAAATTTTTCTAAAAAGGAAACAACCCGTTTGCACATGGCTTTTTCGAATATTTTTGAAGCTATAGGTAACAAGGCTATTGGTCTATAATTTGAGGGATTTTGTTCATCGCCATTTTTAAATAATGGTTTTATAACCGATATTTTTAGTAAATCAGGGAAAACGCCTTCTTGGAACGATTGGTTTATTAGTTCTGTAAAAGGCTTTGTTAGGTGTTTGACTGCTCTTTTTATCAAGAACACTGGTATGTTATCGTATCCTACGCTGTGGGTATTTTTTAGACGTTGTATTATTATGTGTATTTCTTTTTCTGTTACAGGACTGATATAGATAGAATGCATAGTTTTATTGTGATAGATATTTGGGGCATTTTTAAGATAATGTTTACTTTGTATAGAACCTCCCACATCAATGAAAAAGTTATTGAATTGTTCTGCTACATCGTGAGGATTTTTAACAATATTATTTTTAATGAATAATTGTAAGTTTTTTTTAGGTTTTATTTTGGTACCTTTTTTTTCTTGTATAATACGCCACATTGTGCGTATTTTATTTTTTGAGTTATTCATTCTCCTAATAGTATGCAACTTTTTTGCCACTTTAAGAGTTTTTTTCAATATTTTGCAATATACTTTGTAGTGATTGTCTAAAATTTTATTCTTAACGGTTTTATTTAATAGATATAACAAACGTTTGCTTTTACATGAGATCTTTATCGACTTAGTTAACCATGATGTCTTGGTCTTTTTGTTCATATTCTTTTTTATTGTAAATACAGGAAATGATGTTTCAAAGATATTTTGTATGTGATCGTGAAATAATTTATAATTTAAATTGATATCATTTTTACAATTTAGTATAACATCCCAGTTAGAGTTTTCAATTAGTTCAACAAATTTTTGTATATTTTGTTTGTTAAAAAATCTCTTTTTTTTTAAACCACTTATTATTCCTGACAGTTTTTGCATTGTATGTAAATTTAAATGTCAAAAAAATGGCACAATGGTCAGACATTCCTATATCAGCTACTGTTTCTATTTGATTTTCCGTATTGGTTAATACCAAATCCAAGCAACTTGCTCGGCCAGTTATTGGATCTATCCTTGTTGGTTTATCGACTATTTGATTTAGGTTATATGACAGCAAGGTATTTTTTAAAGAATTTTGTAAAGGACCTTCGGTTAAAACGTCTATATTAAAATCACCCATGATGTATATTGACTTTTTGTAAGATTTTACTATTTTATCCAATAATAATTCTAGCTGTTTGAAAAACATTTGTGCTTCACGATTTGCCCTATATAAACATATAATTAAACAATTAAATTTTATTAATTCTATCGCACAAAATTCAATTACAAATTCAATTGTTAGATTCATTATGTCAAGTCTAATATTATATTCAATGTCATTTTTTACTAATATACAAACTCCTCCATGTATATGTGTATTTCTACAGTATTCTGCAGCCATTTGATATCCCTGCAGCTGAATTACGCTGTTACTTTGTTCGGGCTTAAGCCAGGTTTCAGTTAAACAAATAATGGATATATTTTTGTCCGATAAGTAAGACTCTAATTCATCTACTTTATTTGTTAAACATTGGATGTTAAGTAACATAATACTAATAGGGACGAAACGTCTGGTTGGTAAGCATCTGTCTTCTCGTAGTAGGCCGACGCAAGTGTCCGTCGCGATTACCTCGATTTAAATTATTATTTGCTTTAAGAAGTGAATGATCAGTTTCAGATGGTACTTTCCTAACTATGCGTCGAGAAGGCGTCGATGTGTGTGTACAGTCAGGTAGCTGCATTGATGAGTGCGATAATCTTCGGGGTTCAGGTGGTGATGTCTTGTTCCTATTAGTGTTATCCGCCGGCATGCTCGGGGTAGGCGTGTGTTCATTATTGCAGCTTTTTATGGAGGCGTTGTCACAAATCTCATTGTTTTCGTAATTAGCGTGCGGGATTCCATTTATATACAAGATATTGT
This sequence comes from Pyrgus malvae, assembly GCA_911387765.1. NCBI lineage: Eukaryota > Metazoa > Arthropoda > Insecta > Lepidoptera > Hesperiidae > Pyrgus > Pyrgus malvae. Next base: position 24,160,194 of record OU426950.1, on the reverse strand, counting down.
TTCTAATTACAGCGTGTTTACCTTGCGATCTAGCATCTAACATGCGGTTACGTGTAATTTGTCTTTCTTTTAACTCCTTCAGTGTAAGATATTCAGACACGCGTATTGCTGAGTTGTGGAAACAATGTGTGTTTTTAAGTATGTATTTATTCATCCTCATACTGATTAGTTCGACTACGATTGGACGTGGTTGATTTTTGAATTTGCCTAATCTGGAGCAGCCCTCAATGTAGCCGCTGATGTCGATATGCAGGTAATCAAACATTATATCAGATATAATCTGTATAAGATCATATTCCAATTCTTGGCGATGCTCGTGTATTCCAAATATTACGAATCTCTTACTGTTGATGTGCTTATCGAATGTATTCTGTAAGTTCTCGACTTCTATACGCAGGGCTGTGTTTTCTTTTCTCAGCTCGTTCACTTCATTTGAAACTGCTGGTTGGTTTGTGATACATCTATCAACTTTTTCGTTTAATACCTTAAGCAAATTGCAAATATCTTCGATATTCTGGTCCATTTTTAAGATGTTTTAATTCACTTAAATGTTTTAACGGTCAGCTGTTTTAACTTAATTATTCCTGGTTATTATTTTAAAGATCTTTATGTTAAGTACTTAGATAAATGTATTTGCCAAGCAAACTATATTATATTGCTATTTTTTTCTGCTATCTAGCTAAAAACTATTCTGTAGTAGTATAGTGTAGTGTGCTGTTTAGGGATAAGGGTGTGTGTAATGTGTCTCTCTCTCACTCTGTGTGTGTGTGTGTGTGTCTGAGCCAGCCAACAGCCAAGAATATTGTTACGACTTTGAGTACCTATATCTCGAAAACAAAGCGTCCCGAAAACGCATAAACAGGTATTAGGTCTACTATCGAACAGTGAAGAAAGTTCTCGAAAAATCAGTCATAAGAAAAACATCGATTTCTTCGAGTAAACAAATTCGGGAACCGCGGCGAGTACGTACCTATATATAGCGTACATGTATAGGTTGTTTACATCGCGGGCCGCGGCTATTGTTTGACTGTACATAAGACTGTACATAGTGTGTAATAACATAAAGGAAGGTTCGGGACGGGCCTATTGTATTTGGTGGTTCGGGAAATTTCTAGAGAACCATGGGCAGCCGTATATAAGGCACGCGCCGAGCCGCGACTGGGCAGTTTATTTCCGGAAGTGAAACCGAAGCGATCTCTACCAAGAAAGAAAGAAGAATTATTTCGACGACTCAAGCGAAGATATTGGACTATAGTGATTGTGCATTGTGATTCGGACTCTGTTAAGTGGATTTTTGTGGACAATAAACGCTTTCTGCGTTACCAACTGCATTTTCATTACCCATAGCGCGTAACAATTGGTGTCAGAAGTGGGATGCCGTTAGTACAACGAGACGAAGAGGGGCACACTCCGAGGACCAGGAGACAGGTCGGTATGGATGCTGCGCGACAACTTGCGGCTGAAGGGGAGGATGAGACCGCTGCACCGGCGTCGTCGTCAGGGGCAACCGCAGCACTGGCCCCGACAATGGATATGGCAGCGCTACTGTCCGCCATACAGGGGATGCAGGAAAAGATGCAGGCCAATCTAGAAGCTAAGTTAGAAGCCAGCCAACGTGAACAAGAAGCCATCCGACGTGAACAGGAGGCCAGCCGCCGCGAGATCCAGGAACAGATCCAGACCAGTCAAGAGGCCAGCCGTCGAGAGATCATAGAGAAAATCGACAGTGGACTTACTGGCCTCGGCGAGAAACTCAAGGAAATGGAGCATGAGGTTAAGGGAGTCACGCTCAGAACTGACCACCTGGAAGAGCGCGTTGAAGAATTAAGCAAGGTGGTCGTGAAACTGAAGATACGTGAACCGATAGCAGCATCTCCTGCGACATCGGCTAGACTCGACCTTCCACACTTCGATGGAAGTTCTTCCTGGGCGGCTTTCAGATACCAGTTCGAGACGCTTGCGAAAGCAAACGCTTGGGGACAGGATTACTCCTTTACCGCTTTAACCCTGGCCTTAAGAGGGGACGCCTTAATGACAATCGAAAACCTACCAAAGGAAGGCAGGACTCTGGAAACTCTAATGGAAGCGTTAGAAACTCGCTATGGCGAGAAACACCTCGAGTATTTGTACCGAGCTCAGCTTCGAGAGAGAACACAGAAGCCCAACGAGAGCCTCCAGCAGTGGGCAACAGATGTTGAAAGACTTGTAAGGCGTGCCTACTCTTCGACACCAGGGAATATCGAAGTGTACTTACTGCAGGCATTTGTCGACGGGATACGAGACCTAGAGGTCAGGGCTGCTGTGCGTCTGGGCCATCACCAGACTCTGAAGAGTGCTTTGGCCCATGCCCTGGAAGTCGAAGCCGTGAGACAAGATACAAGGTACCATAAAGTAAGGGAAGTGGTAACAGAGGAAAAGAGGCCACGTTTTGTCCCCACTTGCTACGAATGCGGGGAAAAGGGGCATATTCGTTTGGAGTGTCCTAAGAAAGTTGCGAAGGGAAGATGGGTTTCTTACTACGGGACCCATGCTGAAAAGAAGGTATGCAAACCTGTCTCAGCAGAAAAGGTGTTCGGTGCTGCGGCGTCAAAGGACTGCGAGATAGAAGAGCGTTACCGAAAGCAGGCAGTTGGGGCCTGGCGCGAGACTGAGGGGAAAGAATGTTGGAGGTGCAGAAATGGCGACACCGGGGAACGATGTGGAGGCAAGGATTGCGGGAAGGACACTCGCAGTTACAGTAGGGATTGGCCTAAGAGGAACCGGTATCTACGTCCAGTGACGCGAGAAGCTGCAGTTCAAACGGAAACTGCACATGGAGTATCTTTGAGTGGAAAAGGACACAGCAACGCCAATGCCTTATCACGAAGACCTTGTCCTGAAGATTGCAAATACTGTCAGAAACAGGAAACCATAGGACATGTTAAATTAATAAGGACGCAAGGCTTAGACGATGAATGGGCTAACGCAAACATGAAGAAAGCGCAAAAAGAAGATGATGATCTACGGTTAATACTGGACTGGAAACGAAGTGAGAACAAACCCAGCTGAAACGATGTGTCAGCATGTAGTCCAGTCACTAAAAGCTATTGGGCTCAATTTGACAGCTTAGTCTTGGAAAATGATGTCTTACATAGAAGATGGGAGTCTAACACCGGAAAGGAAGTAACCCTACAGATCGTAGTACCAAGAAGTATGGTGTCGTCCGTCCTAAGGCACATTCATGATGGAACTTCTGGTGTGAAGAAAACACTAGTAAAGCTGCGAAAAAGATTCTATTGGGTACATTGTCGCGAAGATGTGGAAGACTGGTGCCGAAAATGTACAGCTTGCGCTTCAGTCAGAGGTCCCCAAACAAGAAGTAAAGGCAAATTAAAGTTGTATAACGTTGGAGCACCTTGGGAGCGTATAGCTATTGATGTAGCTGGACCATTTCCGGTAACCGAAGATGGAAACCGATACATCGTAGTTGTGCAGGACTATTTCACCAAGTGGCCTGAAGTATTTGCCACTCCCAATCAAGAAGGACACACCGTGGCTAAAAAGCTCGTGCAAGAAGTAGTCTGCCGATATGGTGTACCTATGGAAATCCATTCGGACCAAGGACGTAATTTCGAGTCGGGGCTTTTCCAAGAAATGTGTAGTTTGCTGGGCATGCATAAGACGCGCACGACTCCTGCTCATCCACAGTCAGACGGTATGGTCGAGAGATTCAACCAAACGTTGGAAAAGCACTTGGCTAAGGTAGTGGATGAACATCAAAAAGATTGGGACCAATACATACCTCTGTTCCTTATGTCGTATCGTTCAGCACTCCACGACAGTACAGGATTTACTCCAGTAAAGGTGAACTTCGGCAGAGAAATCAGGCTTCCGATAGACGCTATAACTGGAACTCCACCGGATGGTCCCAAGATTGTGACGGAGTACGTAAGTGACCTTCAATACCAGCTAAATGAGGTACAAAAGATGGTTCGGGAGAACAGCTTGAAAACCAGCACAAGCATGAAAACCCGATACGACAGGAAAGCCAATTCCAAGGGATTTGAAGAAGGAGCTCTAGTGTGGTTTCACAATCCGCAGAGGAAGAAGGGGAAGTCCCCGAAATTACAACCTCGCTGGGAAGGACCTTACACTGTTGTCACAAAGATTAACGACATCACGTACCGGATTAAGAAGGGTCTCCGCGGCAAGCTAAAAGTAGTACATGTAGACCGACTAGCAAAATACCACGGAAAGAATTATGCTCGGGATGAGCATGACTTAGCAGGGGGTAATGTTACGACTTTGAGTACCTACATCTCGAAAACAAAGCGTCGTACAGCAAAACCCCAAAAACGCATAAACAGGTATTAGGTCTACTATCGAACAGTGAAGAAAGTTCTCGAAAAATCAATCATAAGAAAAACATCGATTTCTTCGAGTAAACAAATTCGGGAACCGCGGCGAGTACGTACCTATATATAGCGTACATGTATAGGTTGTTTACATCGCGGGCCGCGGCTATTGTTTGACTGTACATAGTGTGTAATAACATAAAGGAAGGTTCGGGACGGGCCTATTGTATTTGGTGGTTCGGGAAATTTCTAGAGAACCATGGGCAGCCGTATATAAGGCACGCGCCGAGCCGCGACTGGGCAGTTTATTTCCGGAAGTGAAACCAAAGCGATCTCTAGTTCTCTACCAAGCGACAAAGAAGAATTATTTCGACTACTCAAGCGAAGATATTGGACTATAGTGATTGTGCATTGTGATTCGGACTCTGTTAAGTGGATTTTTGTGGAAGCTGACAATAAACGCCTTCTACGTTACCAACGGCATTTTCATTACCCATAGCGCGTAACAATATTATGGTACAAAATGTGAATGTCACGAAGACTGTTCTGTTATTTATGTCGATTCGATTAGCAACAGCATGACCACTTTTTGATTATTAAACGTTAAAGAGTTGTCCGTTATAAGTTATTATTTTTTAAAGGTTTTATATTTCAGATTCTTTGCTCACATTTCAAAAGTTTACGCAAACAATGCGTTTGTGGCCGCAAACAAGAGCCGATTTGTGGTGTAAAGCTAGGGCTCTTTTAAATATGCTATGTTCAGTAACCTGTAAGACAGTAATAATAAAGAAATCAATCCGTAAAGACGCCTTTTATTTAGTACCGAGCCTGCTACGTCTTCAGAAAGTGACCCTGCAAGGATTTCATCTCTTCATGAAATACAATATCGATACTAGTTTATGTCGTGTCGTATACAGTAAAGGAAAGGACTAACGTTGCAATCTAAATTATTGCTCAGTTCGGAGCTAACTAATTAGCTTTAGTGCCGTAACACTGTGCCCTCCGTGTAACGACTCTTGTAATTTAATTTTTGCCGTGATAGCATCCACGTAAATCGCCGACCTAAGCCCCACACCGATAAAAACTTTCGAAACTTGTTAGTCGATCGCAATATAAATTTGTCCGTAAATGTTGGGACGGTATCAGTATTAATATTCGACCCCGTTTATAGCTTACAAAGATAGCGTAGTTAAAATGTAAACTAGATAAATTTTGAACAAGGTTACTAACAAAATGTTTTTGTGTTTTTTACGGACTTCTAAAAAAGGAGGAGGTACTGAATTCGGCTGTATGTATTTTTTTTTTATATATGTTCACCGATTACTCCGCCGTTTGTAGACCGATTTTCAAAATTATTTTTTTGTTCGTATGCTTCTACTCCCGAGGTAGTCCCATTGTCACCAAATCAGGATCTGATGATGGGATCCCAGGGAAATCGAGGGGAACTCTCAAATTTTATAGGCACACACATTGATTTTCTTATACTTTCTGAAGCATAAGAGATATTTGTGCATAGTAATCATCATCTCATGTTGCTGAGCTGATGATGGAAGGTACTGCAACAGTGAGGAGTTGAAAGCAAATTCTTTCAATAAATAGTTTTTTATTCCAAATCTTACATTCCTGAGGTGTTCCAACTGTCACCAAGTCAAAGTCTGACGAGGGGATCCCAGAGAAATCGAAGGGAACATACAAATTTTATAGCACAACAATTGATTTTCATATTTCTACTAAAGTAAAACAGGCATTTGTGCATAAATATCATCATATCATGTTGCTAAGCTGATGATGGAAGGTACTACAATGGTTAGGAGTTGAGAGCAAATTCTTTCAATAAATGGTTTTTTGTTCGAAATCTTACATTTCTGAGGTAGTCCAACTGTCACCAAGTCAAAGTCTGATGATGGTATCCCAGAGAAATCGAAGGGAACATTCAAATTTTATAGCACAACAAATGATTTTCATATTTTTACTAAAGCAAAACAGGTATTTGTGTATAATTATCATCATATCATGTTGCTGAGCTGATGATGGAAGGTACTATGACGGTTAGGAGTTGAGAGCAAATTCTTTCAATAAATGGTTTTTTGTTGGAAATCTTATATTTCTGAGGTGGTCCAACTGTCACCATGGCAAAATCTGATGATGTGATACTAGGGAAACACTGAAACTTAATAGGCACACACAATCTTTTAGTCATATTTTTTTAACATAATACAAATATTTGTGTCCGGTAATTATCACCTCATGTTGCTAAGCTGATGATTGAAGGTACAACTCCTCAACGGTTAGGAGCAGAGAGCAAATTCTTTCATTAATTTATACGTTCAGATGGACTTATAGTAGTATTCTTTCAGGGTATACGATGGCTATTAGATAAACATGATTATAAAAGGTATCTCTTTAACGTTTAGAAATTGACTGAAAAAAATTCCAATTATGCTTATACATATGTGCAGAATTATTAAAATTACTAAAAAGAGTGAAATAAATTAAGTTTTTAACAAAAAAATAGAACCGACTTAACGGTAAAAAATAAAATTGTTCAGTACCTACTTCTTCTTGCTTATGGTAATGACTCTTAAAACTATTTTTGAAGTCGGGCCCTTAGTAAAATGTCCTGTCTTAGTAAATATAGTGTACCTTTCGTTCTGAATGGGCACCGACTCCAATATAGTTTTAACAGTCATTACCATAATCAAGAAGAAGTAGGTACTGTCCCACTGTCTGTACTGTCGGTGCCCATTTAGAACGAATGGTACGACATTTTAGTAAGGCCCGACTCCAAAAATAGTTTTAAGAGTCATTACCATAAGCAAGAAGAAGTAGGTACTGAACAATTTTATTTTTTACCGTTTGAAGTCGGTTCTATTTTTTTGTTAAAAACTTAATTTATTTCTTTAAGTGTTATTTTCAATATAACTGTTACTTAGGTACGTAATATAAAACAAAAAGGATATATTATTATACGAATGAATATATTTATATTCATGTATACTGTTCCTTTTTGATGTTAGTGCCTACCTGTTCGTATGTTTATTAATTAATTAATTAATTATTTTTTTTATTATTAAAGTTGTCAACATCTTGCTTACAGTTAGGAACCGGAAAGAGTGAATAAATTTAATACAGTTAATTATGCGTATTTAAGGTAAAACTAAACTAATTAAAACTATGTACCCGTAATACTGCTGCCAGCAGTGAGACCCTCAAGGTAATGTGTCGCAGCTTTGCGTAGCTGGTTTATGGTACATATAAAAATATCCAAGTCTGCATCCTCCCTTGATATTTCATTAAGAAGTTGTAATGCCCTTGGGAGTGGAGCCCACCTGTGTAACGCGGTAAGCAACTGAGGTAGTGTAAACACATTGCGGCGGGCGGCACTGGCGGCGCCGCGGCTGGGAACCGCGAACCTCACTTGTGACAGAAGCTCTGGATTGTATGTCATTCCACGCACTAACCAGTAAAAGTAGAGGACCAGTGAAATATTACGGCGTACTTCCAACATCTGCGTCCCGACCATACCTAGGATGAAAGTAGTTGGATACAAGTAAGGGTAATAGCCGTATGCTCTCATATACACGTACCGTACAAAGACCATTTGCTCTTTCTCGATTATGAGCTCTCGATTTTGATGGGATAGGTACTATTGCTGCAACAGCGAATATGAAACTCCGAAAAAGATGCAAAAGTTATTTCAAACAGTCTACACTCCTATTTTAGATGGTAAGGTTGCTTTTTCCTCCTATCCTCAAAAATAATGCCATTGATCGACAGAGTACGTCGGTCGTCACATTTTTTATTTTACCGTTTACAGGAAACTACTAATTCGTTTTTTTTTTATTTAAATGGAGTAGCAGACTAGCATGCAAGCCACGTGGTGTAAAGTGGTCGCTGCAGCCCATGGACATCTACATACAACCTCAAGCAAGCATAGGTAAGTCTTGTCTGATGTCGTATACAGTTGCGTGGTCGCCTCATCTAAGTGTGGCCGGCAACTGCATCTTTCCACCGAAACACAATAGAATTAGTTCACGGCAGAAATGGGTGCAGTGGTGGTACTTCCCCGGGCGAACGATAATAGTTTTACCACCTAGGTACAGATTGTCTACTTAAAAAAACCACACCCACACTCAAAGAAAATAATCTGATGTCTGTGTTTGAGAGCATGATTATTTTACGTTAAATATGAATTTTGATTAAAATCACTGCTTGTGGTTTTAAATCCGTCAAAAAGCCGTGAGTAATCTAGGCCATGTTCTAGGTTTAAATAACTAAATATTTGAAATCCGTACCGTCACTCACGCAGGCCAATAAATTCACGTTTTGGTCGCGTATTTATTCCAGGTACGAAATGCGCGCGGTAATACATGGAAATGAACTAGCAATACTGGCATTTGCGAGATTATGATTTATTGTAATGCGTGACTCTCCCTGTTAGTGCGAGACCTGCAGATCACACTACCATGATACTCAAATGGTAATAACGGTGGTAATAACGGTTTGTAAACTAGCCGATACCGGATTCTGGCAGCTCGGCAGTTCTACTGTATTTTTCTATGACATTATCAGTCACCCATATTACTTTGGATATCACTTATTTTTCTAAGCTGTATACATTTAGTTTTAAAACCATTGCAGGAAGTGTGGCTGCAGTCTTTTTTGCCACTGTACTCCAATTCGGATTTGCTGACGCTGTTCTATATGGTATTAATACCGCATAACTCGGTATTAGTATATGGAATTATGGATTCTTTAATACGACATTCGCGTGCAGTTTGCGAATTGAGGAACACGTCGATAGAAAGTCGGGTTTGACTTTAGGTAAGGTAAAAATTTAAATGACAAGTTTGAATCTCTTTGTAATATCTGCTCTTGGCGTAGGTGTATGTGTTTCTTTGCGTGAGTTTGTGGTGCCTCCAACTCAGAGAATCAGTGAGTGAATAATGACAGAGTGTGAAGCGTTAAATTTTGAATTAAATTGAAAATTAAATTAAATTTGAATTAAAACCAAACTAAACTAAAATTCAAACGCTTACACTTTTTTACATTGAGGAGGAAAACTTCAAAAGGTACCCGGCACCTTGGGAGAGGTTACTGGGTTATGTGGGATTTTACTGCACTAAAACCCCCTCGGTGGCCTGTCTCTGCCCTTGGGGAGGACTCCGGGATCTTCAGTGGAACGCACCAGTGTCCTCCACGCGACGCGCCCGGTACGGGCCCATCTTCGGAACAAAAATTTTGTTCTCCAGCACCTTCAGGTGTTCACGGCGGCATAGCCTAGCACACACCGCCGTATTTCCTGGGGTTGCTGGCTGGACGGATCGAGCTCCCACTCTCACCGCCCGTAACCCCAGTAGCCCCCTTTTAGTCACCTTTTACGATCAGGCAGGGGATATCGTAGGTTTATTCTTAATCCCGAAGCTAGGGATTTCAAACGCTTTCCTAAGATGCAAACAATAACAAAATAATGCCCACTTCAATATTTTTTTTATTATTGTGAGATTACATAGAAAATAAATATTGTGTATTGTTTTCCTTCGCATCGGAAAATTACTGTATACTACGTGGGTCGTACTCGCTTCGATGAAACACGAAAATATTATTTTTACTTTTATTTTCTTGGTATATATTTGTTCAGCACACTAAGAGCAGCGTTGACCGAGTGTTTAAAACATCGGTCACCAACGTGGTCCGGAGTTTAAGCCCTGGCGCGTAACTGAATAGGTTGTGATTTACGTATAATATTGCTGCTTCACAGTGTGGGAAATTTTGTATATTCAATTTTTTATTTAAGGGAGATCTCCCGCCGGGCGAGGTGGTCATGCCCGGGGAGCGGCCGCGCTCCGACTGACTCAATTCGGAGCTTGTATAATATATGCTCGGATATTCAGAAAACTTCGATAGCGTGATTCAGGAATACCCGTAGTGCCATTTCTTGATGAGTAGCGGAAGGTCGCTACAGAGTAAACAAATAATCTTGCAGGTCGCTACAGCCCATGAATAACCTTAAGCAAGCATAGTCTAAGGTCGTATGCAGTAGCGCTGCGCTCAGTAGTGGCTGATGTAAGTCTGGCCGGCAACTGCACTTTTCCACTGGAACACACGAAATTGATTAACGGTAGAAGTGGGTACAGGGGTGGTACTTCCTCGTATAAATGTAAAAGTTCTACCATCTACAATTGGATACAAAATGGTAGACTATGACTGATATGCTTTTCAATTTATAGGACCTAGGAATGTGTGGAATACCCTAGCATGTGTGTAAAACATATACAATGTAATGTAATAAAATCTACAATAAAGTGATTTGATTTGATTTGATTTGTAATAAAATGGTTTCCCTATTTCTGAATCACCTGAATGTCTACTTTTAAGTCAGTTTTTAAAAAATAATAACAAATTTGCCTTGCGATTTCTACAATTAATTCATGACATGAAAATGCACAAGTTTTGATAAAACTTGCACTCATCATCAGCCCACATCAGTTCCCTGCTAGATATAGGTCTCCCCCATGGCACAATACAAAGAGCTTCTTTCTCATGGCGTGCCTCTGCTCTACGGCACGGCTCTATTTTATCACGCCACTCGATCGTCGCGTCATCTCTCAGTTGCACTGTTCAAGAAAATAAAAAGAGAAAATAAGAATAAAAGATAAAAGTCCTACCACCAATTACTAAAGTTAATTTGAAGATAATCATAATGTCAAAATAATGAAGTATGTACCTACGGGTATGACTACAAAGTATGATAATGTTACATATATCTGTCTTGAATTAGGTATTTAACCTCCTACTTACTTACTTGTTACTTAAATAACTTGCTCATGTTCAATTAAGAAAGGATAAACCTAGCTCTTCTCAAATTATTGGAAGTTTAAAGAGCCAAAAGTCCGATAATAAAACAATGCAATCAAAAGACATTTACAGAAGTTTCTACTAATAGGGCTGTGTTCCGTTAATTTGATTTGGGAAAGTTGTCTTGAAATCGTAAATGATAACCCCTATTACCGACAAACTCCACCATTCTTTTGGATTTGCGCCAAATTGAATAAACTTTATTTGGCGTCATGCCAATAGATTGTCATAGGTATTTAGTTTTAATTATTGTTTTCACTTATATAAAGTTAACTTTTTGTTAAATTCTTGTAATTTGGGACTACTACTATAAATATGGTCATGTAAGTGCTGACATATAATAATAATTAATATCATAAATAATATAATAATGATTGTTACTCATAGCCCTACAGTGAGATAGACATACCCTGTGTCGTGTGTATCATGGACAGACACACAAACACTCAAACCGAGAACAGAAATGTAAACTCATTTAAATTTCTGTTTCGCCGGGGTCCTTTGATTGGCAGTCCGGCATGGTAACCATTGCGGTACGAAGGTCGTCAAATATTAATGACGTTATTTTATAGTTTATTTACGCTTTTATTATTCTAACCATTATGTCTATCATAATAATCATGTTGCCTGGAGCATACTTCATTAAAATTCTTATAGGTATAGATACAAATTAGTCAGGTTTGAAAATCCTTCTATTATTTTGGAGCTTCTCCAGCAGTGGATTGGTAAGGGCTGATGGATTGATGAATGACCTTTTTTATTTAAATTGAGTAGCAGACGAACATGTAGTCCAAGTGCTATTAAGTGGTCGGCAGAGTTTCAGAACCAGGATAAAACCTCAAGCTAGCTGGAAACGTACGCAATGCAACACAATAGATGGTGCTGCGGTGTTACTTCTTCGGTCAAACCATGAAATTTCTACTGAGTACTAACTTAAAAAAATGGGTTGTCTGTAATCTTCTGTGAAAATTGTCTGTAAAAAAAGTCAGATTACGGACGATAGTTTAACGTGACAACGTTCACGTGTAGATGTAAGTTGTGTGCTGCCGCTGTCTTTCTTCTCCTCGAATCGAGTGGAAGAGAGATAGTTGAAGCGCAAGCTGATCGTGCCTTACAATGAGCGTAACGTTACAATGAGTCATCCTTTTTCGTGCGGTCACCCATCTCGCACCCGAACGCGCCCGTTTGGCTTAGTTGCATAAATCGTTTGCATTCTACGCTAATTGCCAGGCCATGCGCGCTTCATGTCTACAATAGAAATCTAGAATCTAATCGGAAAAGTCGAGGTTATTACTTCTGTATCACTTTTTATCACAGAAGGTGATACTTATGTACCAAATCAATACCTATTTTCGTCACCATACACAGAATTCGTTGCTTATTTTTACCTCTGAGATTTCTACGTCTGTAAATTCAATTACCATGAAGATAGATGTGAAAGTAGACCAATAAACTCTGCGATAGATGGTAATTGCGATTACCAAGTGTGAGATTGAGCCGAGCGCTTCCTCCACAATTTCGGTACATACTATTAGACTCCGCAATAAATCTACATAAGATGGGTGTTTGGCTTGAAGTTTGATTTATCGGGAATCCATTTATACGGCGCTTTCCTAGAAGAGCAAGTTTATAGGGTAATAACGTCACGTCAAATGACTTGAGACGTGTAATATTTATAGGTAGGTACGTTAAGGTAACGCAACTGTTTGATGAGTTGTTTATGGATACTCAAGAAAAATATTTTAAAAATAAAAATATGCTCAATATCTAGACACGCGGTAGCGTGTCTAGCCAAGTTCAAGCAAAGGAACTGGCTAGTCAGCGCCGAATGTAATATTACACGAACCACTTGGTGCCACTTTAGATTTAACGTAAACACATAAAACTATGTGTGTTTAATTATATTCATAAGGACATCTAGAAGCCCAAATTTCATGAAGCTATCTCAAACGGTTATAAAGATCTGAAGGTCAAACAGTCGTGAATTTTAGCACTGACTGACTGACATATAGTACCTAACCCTACACGCAGCAGAAACGCAAGAAAAAACATGAAATTACAAAAAGTAATGATATCCCAACAAAAACATAAATGTAATAAAGGAGAGCCAAGTTCAATACAAAAATTATGCTTGACAGTGGGCTTCGCCGCAAAAAGAATGGAGATCTAAATGAGTGCCAAGTTCTACGCAAAATCAAAATATGTATTTATAGGAACAAAATAACATTATTAACAAGTAATAAACTCTATTTCTTTCTTTTATTGGATACCTATAACAATTGCTGTTATTTAAAAATATGAAATTTTAAAGTAGGTAGGTTAGATTTGACTTGGCCAGTTTTTATGAGAATCAAAAATTTATATATATATATGTTGAATAACTTTATAAAATGACTGATGTAATACCAGGCGAAGGTTCCATTGATGCCATCTGGACTCAAGGCGGTCCTCCACAGTCTGCTTTACACGCTTCTTTTTACCACGGACGTGTAAGTTATGGGACAACCTTCCAGCTGAGGCATTTTCATTCGACTATAACATGGGGTAAGAAAGCTGTAAAAAAGCTCTCCTCCAAAGCCGACAATGCTCGGGTGGCTCCCCTGTGGTTGCTCGTGTCGTGACCATAGACGACGGTGATCGCTTAAATTCACGCGGCCCGTCTGCCTTTTTGTTTGATTTATTTATTTAAAAAATGTGTCAGATAGTCTTTCTTTTGACAGCCTCCGTGGCGTAGTGGGTGATGAGCCGACTGCGAAGCGTTCGGGTTCAATTCCCACCCAGGACAAATATTTGTTTGATGTACATGACTATTTGTTCTGTGTCTGGGTGTTAATATATCTATTTAAGTATGTATTCAGAATTATGTAAGTATGTTTATCAGATTTCTGATTACCACAGTACAAGCTCTGCTTAATTTGGAATCAGATGGTGTTTTGTGTATTGTCCAAAGATATAAAAATATAGATATCTATCGAGGAAGGTTTTACATTATAAAACATCATGCTAAAACGTGGGTAAAACCGCAAGGCATACATATTGCTTTTCTTAATAAAAGTAGCCTTAGAGAGTCCCAAAAACTCATTTACAGAAGTAAAGGATCTATCCGTTACCCTTTACCAGATTAAGTATCAAAAGTTATCTACGATTTCGGCAACCCTAATAACTCTGCGTAACGTGCCATTAGCGGTGCATGCCAAAGGATATTTCCTTCTTGAATTTAACGGACAATTACTAGTATTTCCTAGCCTTATCTGAAATTGAAATCGGTAATACTGCCAAATACATTCCTGGATAAGATGCATTTCAGTCGCAAAAGTAGCGCCAGGGTATTAAGTCAGCAACGAAGAAAGTTCTTTTAAAACCACTATAGTTATTTTGTAAATAAGCCTGCAAGTTAATCAAGTCAAACTCTAGTAGGTTATAGTTTCGAAAGTTGTTTTATTAATAACTAGCGGTCCAACCCGGCTTAACTCAAGCGATTGAGTTTATATTTTCAATTTTCTTTGGCAACAGTGATGGAGGAAAACGATGCTTTAAGAGGTAAAAATTTGTGTGTATTCAAAGTTAAAAGGATATTTATACGAATATGTCGCAGGGTTACAGGCCAGCGTCTTAAGGATTTACTAGTACACGGCCGACCGAGTGTTGCTCGGATAAAAACAATTTATTTTCTTAGTTTAATTTCAAACAATACACTTATTGGCTTAGTGTTACTTAATAACGCCATCTGGAATAGCTTCTAATTAAAAAATGCTACAAATATAAAAATACGCAACATGCTCGATTGAGGTTCACCCGGGTCAGCAACCAAGCAGTCAACCTACATAACCATTCGGCTAAGAGAGTTTTTCTGATCGACGAAATTCTTATAGACGTTTTCAAATTGACATTATCATTTTTTTGAACAGCGGATGACCTTCGACGGTGTTCTATGCCACAACATTATTAATACTCTCCAATAGATGTTAGGAAGAGTCATATTTTTCAGTTTATACTTAAGTTGATTATCGCTGAAAATACTGATAAAACGACAATTTCTAAACGAGACTAGTTAGTCAAGAAAACAACGGATTGCCCTGCTGGAGTGTCGGTAGAAGTGAAAAATTATCATTAGCATTGTGCATTTTTGATATTTTGGAATTGTTAGGGAATAATTTCACACAAATTGCTTTAATTATCAGTATTATTTTTCATCAAGTATTTTCAGTGATGTTTCATACAAAACATATATTAATATCGCAATGTATATGTCGCAGTCGGATCGTATAATCCGCCGTATAACATTACAGCTAGCCGGTTCCTAAAACAGGGCTGTATTGTAATGCGGCGCACTCTCGTTCAGCCGGATTGCAATTCAGCTAAATTAGCGAACGTTGTATTGTATGAGCTCTTCGCGTTCGTCAAAGCGGCGTAATATCGTGCCGCCCAATAGTATATATGTTACAGCCAAAGTAATAAATCCGGATATTATATGTTATGTAGCCATTATTTATAATATCTACTTAATTTAGATAAAGTGATAATTGACAATGAATTAATCACATTAACTAGCAATTTATATAATATCTTCCAAGGCTTGTAAAATGTAATAAAACAAGTGGCTCTGTGACATGTCCGGCGCTGCGGGGAGACCACTTCCCGCCCGCCGAAGGAAAGCGCAGGCATCAAGAGAGCCGTAGCGGCCGAGGCTGGTCGCCAAAGGCTCCGGCTTTTTACATACACTCTAGGGGTAGTACAGACAAGACCACGTGGATAGTGAGGTACTCTGATTCGGTTTGGGTATTTTTCGAATAAAAATAATTATAGTGAAAATGTGTTTCAGGGACATTGCTTAGCTCAATGACACTTGCGGTCAAAAGTAGGATGGTTGGCCATTCAGTAACATCTAGTGCAGTCATAAGAAGTATGGGTTTTAATAAAGCTAAGCAATGTCAAGTGCGGTCAAAAGTAGGATGGTTGGCCATTCAGTAACATCTAGTGCGGTCATAAGCAGGATGGGTGTCAATAAAGCTCAGCAATGTCGAGTGCGGTCATAATCATAAGTAGGGTGGGTGGCTACGAGCCTTCATTACAATGAGGCTAAACGTGAGCCGCCATATTGTAGAACGTACCGCAATAACAATCCGGCTAATCGTGGACCCGCCACAATAAAGAACGGCCCTGTTTTAGGAACCGGCTAGCTGTAATGTTATACGGGGGATTATACGATCCGACTGCGACATATACATATAGTAATACTTCGTGGCCTCCATGCTCGTCTGCCACTCCATTCAAATAAATATTGTTGTTTTACACAGAATTATATCTATAAGTCTGTGTTGTTTTATATGCTTAAAAAGTATTTTTATTTACCTGAATCAAATTCTATTGATATGCGTGTAAAGATAAGGAATATAAACGAATGATTTATTACGACGTTCACGTATCTCAAACTAAGTCAATGAAGTATGTGAACCAGAATGTCTACGGCCAATTCCTATAACCGACCGATAGTCACGAATAGTTGCCAATAAAATATTCTATAGCTGTCATTTTTTCTTTTATTTATCACAAGTAGTAATTGCGTTCGTTTATTACATTTATCTGAGGGGCAAAATTGAGCAGTCTGTTTATTCTTTGTCAATGAAACATTTTCCTTATCGGCCAATTCCTTATTAGATTGGTACAGAGTTAGACTCGCCTAGGGTTGCACAGCGTCTTGCTTTTTCAGGACACTCGAGCACTCTCCTGTCAAAAGTTATCCGCAAGCAACTATGATAGTCCAACAATTTAAACAGTTAAATTTTATCTAAAGTAAAAACGCGTATTGTTGATTTACCTATTTTATTTTTGGAGGACAAATTAAACGGCTAGTGTATTGTGATGACAGTGTTTATCGAACTACGTAATATTAACTTCTTGTAATTCAAAGTCAAAGTCAAAATATGTATTTATTTCACATTAAGAATACAAAATAAATAAATGTAATTTTTTCCCGGTCATTGCCTTTAGGAACCCGTTTGGGCTAGATGTTGAGCTAAGAGAAAAAAGCGACGGAAAAAACTCCCAGCAGCACTATTTATAACAAAAGTACATATATGTTTGAGATATGGCTATGGGTCGATAATAAGCACAAGTGACAGTTGAGTATTATGATATACTATTATACATTTTACGTTTAAATAAGGATCCATCCTCATCAATAAGCAGATTTCATTTTTTCGGGCCAGAGTCTAAAAAGAGTAACAAGAGGCAATCCGTGATCATTTAGTTAGTTTTCACATCGAAAAAAGTTTAAGAAAAACAACCTTTCAGCTGTCCCTAGGATATTTTATCAGCACCTTTGCATACTGCACACGTTGAGCTTGCCTAGTAGTATATTTAGAGTCCATATTAAATATGGTAACCCTATCCCCTCCGCCGGTAGACAGGCTTTCTTGCTGTTGTTATTCAGTTAGAGAAGGGATCGCCACTGACGCGCGAAACAAAACTTGACTTGTTATGTCTCCTATCTTGTATTTTGTTATCGTATTAACTGTTACTTCGACGTTGAGTGCTTCTACAAGTTCGTGTCGAGTTAGGTGCGCACAATTCTGTTACTATTCACGTAGTTTGTTGTGTGGCGGTTTATTTTCGCGTAAATGAATTTTCTGGTTCGTTAGGGTTTACCAAAGGTGATGCCTGATTTTGTGGGAAGAATTCGGACCTTCAGTCATAATTTTTGCTACGCCGACGTCAGTCACGTGCTTTTGTATCGCAATTTTTTTTGTATATTATTATTTCCTTTATGGCGTATGTTCCAAAACAAATTAATATGCACTAAAAAGTAAAAAATAATTTCGTATTCTTCTATAATTTAATAGTCAACTTACATTTTCTTCACATCAATATGTAGGTACGATCTGTGTTTACCATATAAAGTAGGTACATTTATTGTTATTTTTGGAGTTGGTGTCAGTCAAGGTAGGTTTGTAACTACGAGTACATACATAGTTATAGGTGAGATGTGATTGTGTCGTACGCGCGACTTGACAAGGCGTGAGGCGAGAGCAGGGCCGTGGCGGGAGCTGTCAAGTGGACACGCTGACACCGACTCCAAAAATAACAATAATTGTACCTACATTATATGTTTAACACACATCGTACTATTATTTACAGATCGTACTACATATTGATGAGTAGAAAATGTAAGTTGACTATTAAATTGTAGAAGAATACGCAATTTATTTTTTATTGCATATTAATTTTTTTGGAGTAGTTTTCTTTTGAAGTCGATATTTTTTTTGTTATAATTTTTGTTTATTTTCTTTCGTAAATTTGAAGTACACTTACTAATTTGTTTGAATATGGTTAGACCTATTAAATGAAATGTTAGAAATTTTGCTATTGATAGCACCCTTACTGTAAGCCGTTAAGGAGTTTCATTGATTAATTCAACTAAGACAATTTTGCCATAACGACGTTACGGTGAGTGTTCTAATATTTGGATAGCCTTTAAAAGATTCGGTCGAGTATCGTTAAATTACTCCTAAGAAGTAAAGAGTTCCGATATTTTGCAATGGATCCCATAGTCAGAACTTTACCAAACTACCTTAAAGTAGATCCTTTCCAATAAAAAAAGAATCATCCAAATCGGTTGGCGTGATATTGAATTTTTTGTCCATTTGTCTCGCAGCTACTTAATGCGAATTTAAGATTTATATGGTTTTCTCATTGATGCCATTGTCAGAACTGGCGGAAATTAAAATGGGACCAACGAGAAGTATCAGCTTTCAAATAGAATCATAGAAATATGTTCACCCAGTCGAAAGTGGGGTAACAAACATAAAAACGTTATCAATCCTCGTTCAATAAAATACATTAATTTATTCTTATTAATTATTCTATACACAGGTATCTTGTCCGGATGGTTAATTTGGTCAATGTTTTTCTGAGCTAATGTAATGAAGGTAATAGTATAAAATTGATTTAAGCAAATTTATTTGTCAGTCCTAAAGCGACTGACAAAATCTCGTGTTTGACAAAAGAAAAGCACCCCAATTTGGACCAATTAGAACGCCCCAATTAAATTAATTAAGGTTACGATTTTAGCAAAAAATAACAGAAATAACTTTTAAAGACATTGTTCCATGAATCGCTAAGTAATTAAAATATCACCTTATAATTTTTATGAATAATAAATTTCTAAAACTCAAGGAAAATAATAAGAAAAGTGGACAAACTGTAATTCTTAAGCCCGTATTGAAATAATAATAATCATAAAACCGTATTTTTAACAGATAATTACTTTACTCATGGCGTTGTTTCTTTGCAAGGTATACCTAAATATTATACAGAATTGGAAGAATTAAGAAGATTAAAATTTAATGTTAACAAAACCGTAAAATTTCAACATTTAAATAGAAATTTACTTTAAAAAAACCTTAAAAGATGCAGTTAAGAACTACTGTTCGGCTTCTAAAATATAGTGAAGAAAGTGGCATAAAAGTTAGAAAATTCTGAGAGAGAGAGAGAAGTTGTGGGCGTCTTATAAGTATTTGTCAAAATAGGTACTGTAACAATTATTGTGTTATACTTGTAGTTGGCTGCAGCGGTAAATCCTACGGTCTAGGACAAGGAGATATTGAATTCATAGGTCTACTACGACATTATGTCTATTAATCTGTACTTGACCAGCGTGGCGGACTATGTCCTAAATCCCCCAGAGACCTGTGCTCGGCATTGGGACATAAAGAAGTTTGAAAAGAATAATAATAGTAAAGATCGGTTACTACATCGCGCGCGTAGAACACACTCTGAAATGCGAATATGCCTTTGTCATATTATTGTCTCTGAAGCACACATTATCCAACACATTGAGCGTGACGTTGCCGACCGTCACTAAGAAAATGAATTTGTGTGAGTAATGTGTCACAAGTAACGGTGTCAACTTTCAATAATGGACTTAAAATATTGATTTATCATAAACCATGCTAGATTAATTAAATATTAAAAAGCGCTCCAATAAATAAAAAACCTAATGAGTCACACTCGTTTCACACTTCCTCTATCCTAAGGTAGTCTGGAAGAGATCGCTAGAAGCGATAAGACCGCCTTTTGTCCACTAAAAACTAAAATTGTGTAAATTGGCATGTGTTGATTTTACTGTCATGTATGGAGTACAATGAAGCATATTTGCATTTGTATTTGTATTTCACAATAGAAATTTAAACACATCATTCAAATGTCTGCCTCACTGGCAATGGAGAACCCAGGAATCTCCGAAGGGCAGCCCGGCATTGTAATTATTCGGACACAATGGTCAGCCGACAGATTTATCAGATTTGGTCTATTGCCTTTTAGGCCTCTGACTCCATCTTCTTTCCAACATTCATATTTAATTATTAACTTAGTATAATTTGAATTTAAATTTATCTGGACACAATCTGAGAAACACAAGTCTGGTGTACGACAAATTAGTGTTTTTCATCGTTGATCATTATAATACTTGAGTAAATTAAATTTCATTTAATAATATTGGAATTCCTTCACAGTTAACATTAGTAACGGAATATTTTTTTTTTCTATTTTTATTACAATACCAAATTTCATATGACAAACGTACGAGAAAGTTGTGTTAACAACGTACCTAATGTAATATAATTTTAAAATAAAGCTGTAAGTCTTAGGCTGTAGTGCTCCCAATCATCGGGATAAAAAACAGCGAGTGTCATTTGATTTCCACAATTTAGCAGTTGGATACCAGCACACGGACCTGTTACAAGGTTATGTATCTATACAAATAAATAAAATTGGAGTGTCTGTTTGTAATATTAAAATTTTACAACATGCATATGAATTTATATACTGTACATATACCAAAATAACATTTTTTACAATTTTTGTCTATCTGTCTGTCTGTTTGTTCCAGCTAATCTCTGAAACGGCTGAACTGATTTTGACGAGACATTCACTGGCAGATAGCTGATGTAATAAGGAGTAACTAACACTACTTTTATTTCAGAGAAATTCTAAAGCTATTATCCTCGCGGATGAAGTCGCGGGTGGCCGCTAGTTACATCTAAGTATAGCAGTGTATAAATTGCAATGCGCCGTTGCAGAAATCCTTAAAAGTGTTCAGTTTTGTGTCTGTTTAGAGACTTGCAGGGTTTGACCAAATTATGTACCATCGTTGTACGAGTACCTATTTCTGCCTTGAAGTAATTCTGTTCCGTTTAGCTGATATTGAATTCTTCATGGTCTTGAACTCCATGTATCAAATACATCAAATTAAACACCTTGCTTTCAAATTATTAAATAATTCAAACTTTGCGCTTCATTAGTTCGGTACTGTCGTAGGTCGTATCCATCCTATTCTACTTCTCAGTTACATTGACGTTTGTAATACCTAGGTATAATTATATTAAAACTGCCAATGCCATCCAAAATACGGAAACTAGGAAAAGTATCGGCTACCAAAATGTTTTTTTTTGTGTGTACTGATTAAAAAATTTCTTACTTGTCTATATTATGTAATATATTATACTAGTTAACAGGCTACTATCACAATAGTCAAATAATAATGAAGTCTTAAAGAGAAGAAATTTACTTTTAACTTGTCTCCAAGAGGGTAATATTTTCACTTCCATTTGCCTTCGGACAAGAAGCAAATATGCCAAATTGTTAAAATGTTACTAAAAGGTCCGGCCAAAACGGTATTCCCCTTATATTAAATTAAACAGCTATCTAATTAGCTGAGAATCCAAATATTAATATTGGCAAAATGTTCCATTTTCCTCAATCGTCTTTTTGATCGTTAGGTGCTGAAAAGGTAAATGAAGGTAATGATTCTGTTATAACCTTTTTAAATAAAGTTATGAGGGTTGAAAACATACTTAGCTATGGCCGAATTGAATTTAAGGGCAGTGTTATCTTAAAATTAAGTACCAATAACAATGTAATAAAAGGTAAAATAAAGAGGCTTATGAGCTTTGGTTACTTTAGAATAAAAATAAAAATTCTTAGGAAAAACTGTAATTAAAACAGTTTTTCATGGCCCAAAATATTCAATGTCAATTATTGTCTGCCTGGCCTGGCACGGGTCACTGCTCGTTATTGGAGAAGTCTGGGGCCTACTTCACCACCTTGCTCCAATGCGGGTTGGTATGAATTACTTGCTGAAATTAGAACAGCAAAGCAAGGATTTATTTAAGTTTTTTCCACTGTTAAGTCAAGTCAAGTTTTTTAATGAGGAGACACTGAATTTACAATTATGTCGTTATTACCTTCACTGACCAAATTTAATAAAAATCAATTTCTTTTGACCCATCCATGGAAAAATTATGTTTTAGTAGGTGTACTGAGAAATTATACGCTAAAAATAAAAGAGAGCTACTTTTTCTGTCTTCACTTGGCTGTCGTCATGTTATACCTGTAGGTGGTAACAAATATAAAACAGAAATAAAGAATAGTTTTAAATAAAGACGGATGTGAAAATCGCAGTTCCAGTAAGTTCGATCCTCCCATATTGCTTCCTACAAGCGGTCTCAGACCAGCGTATTATACGCTACTAAAATCTTGTTTCTTTAAAAGCATGGAGGCACTAATCTGTTGTACGAGCGTTGACGCACTTATAAGCTCGTATATTGTAGCTACGGAAAATTCCACCCCTACAAAGATTCGAATGCAAAAACGCTTTTAGTTTCTCAATTCTTCAATAGCTGTCTCAGTTCAGCGTATTTTATGCTGTTAAAATTTGTTATTTGCAGCGCGTGTATGCGCGAAACATCGAGGTATGAAATTTTTAGGTAAAACCAGTAGCGGGCGTACAAACGCTGTTTTTGGAAACGACCGTTTCAAAAAACGGCGTCACGCCAAGAAAAATACGCTTGTTTGAAATTGTTGTAACATTGAACACGCACACTCCGCCAACTGCTTCTCAATATAAAACATGAATATAAAGAAGAATTGTTTTGAAACGCAGACGGATGTGACACTCTGAGTTCCGGTCAGCTCGCCCACATCAACAATGACATAAATAAGATAAATCTGAAGATGAAGCAGTATAAGTTGTTCGTGAGAGAAATTTAATGGTTCACAGATGGTGTAAAGTCGAGACATAAGTGCATAATATGCAAACATATATCTAAAGAGCAGCAAAGTAATTTATGTAATCTAGATAGGACTAGATTAAAACTTGCAATATTATTATATCGACGTTAAATGAGTAATAAACAACTCTCTCTCGTAGTAGGTACCTCTTTGCCGACTGAGCTGCATTTTATAACTGACACACAAATGTATTATTACGCTGAACATTGTAATAATAACATCACTACCGCAGTTTGCCATGGATAGCAGCATCAGATAGCGGAAGAGATAAAAATAGCTCGGAGCGTCCGACGCATGAAATGCATTGACCGTAGGTAACGTTCATCGACTTTCTTGTTTATTCAAGTCATGGCGTATTTCAAAATCCTTCAGCAATTGTAACTACGTTTGATTTGTTGACTTTCTGAATCAGGCTTCTCTATACGCCATGTAAGCGAAACTTCGTAAAACTGACTCATATTTTAATAGGACAAGAAGTTCTTGCAATATTATTCATTCAGTAGCTTAGTGTCTCAATCACTAATCTAAATAAAATTAGTGAAATAAAAAACGATCTGAGTATACCAAAAATGATCCAAAAAATCTTAGAACTTACAAAGGAGGCTAATAGTTTAAAAATCTGTTAAATCTTGCCTGAATGAAAATAAACTATTGAATAAAAAAAGACATTGGATTGGAACGTTTATTGTTTTGAGCAACAAAGAAAGAACTTTTGCTGGCAATTCATATAACGCATGTCTTTTTATTATGAATTATCAAATTAAAAGTGAGTAAAAAAATATAAAAAAAAATTAGTAAAAAAATGAAGATAAATACTTGTTCGAATTATGTACTACTAATAACAATTCTTAAAATTAAAGTAAACTCAGCTGTAATTAAAAAAAAATTCGGCTGCTATTTGTTCTGCAAATATATTTTAACCAATGTAACTCGTTCTAGTGATTAATAACGTTATTATTATTATTAAGGAAATAATCTTTTTAATTTTGCTTATACTCTAAATATAAGGTAAGTACGTACTTACCAAGATGTAGTCAGCTTACCTTCCCAAAATAGTTACATGCAAATATGATTGCTACATTTAAATTATACCTGTATACTAGTACTACATTTAAATTATACCTGTATACTAGTAGTACCTGTATACTACGTCATCGGTTTCGATGACGGCGACCCTATTTTAGCAATTTACGAGAGTGAGCTCTTATATGGCTGGCTAAACCAAACTTAGTTTTAAATATCCGGTTACAGGTGTGACAGCATAGTTGACCACTCGAGTTGTATGTATAGTTGTAGGAGGGCTTGGGTCTCTTTTTCATCATTAGGCGTTTTTCGTCAAGCGATAGTAGTCTGTCTTCTTCGAAGGCTTATACCTTGTTATGAATGGTAGAGCGCCAGGTCGTCCTGTGTACTGCACGCTCCTCCCAACAAGTGTGGTCGATAGCACACGCATTTAAGTGTCTTTTGAGCACGTCTTTGTAACGCAGATGTTGTCCGCCATGTTTCCGTTTGCCCTCAGCCATCTCAGAGTAAAAGACAGCTTTAGGCAAACGGTGGTCTTCCATACGAAGGATGTGTGGAATGTGGATTTGGAATGTGGACACCTGTATACTAACAACTGACAGAAAAGCAATAGTATCAAACTAAAAAACTGAGCGGAGCTATAAAACATTTTTCAGAATTGAAGTCAAACGAATAAAATATATGGGTTATAAAATTTAGTACTACGCACCAGTTTTAGTTTCATTTATATTTTAGGAAATGTATCCTTTTTAGGGTTCCGTAGCCAAATGGCAAAAAACGGAACTCTTATAGATTCGTGATGTCTGTCTGTCTGTCTGTCTGTCTGTCTGTCTGTCTGTCTGTCCGTCCGTATGTAACAGCCACTTTTTTCCGAAACTAGAAGAACTATACTGTTGAAACTCGGTACGTAGATGTATTCTGTGAACCACATTAAGATTTTCACACAAAAATAGAAAAAAGCAATAAATTTTGAGGGTTCCCCATACTTAGAACTGAAACTCAAAACATTTTTTTTCATCAAACCAATACGTGTGGGGTATCTGGATAGGTCTTCAAAAAATATATTGAGGTTTCTAATATCATTTTGTTCTAAACTGAATAGTTTGCGCGAGAGACACTTCCAAAGTGGTAAAATGTTGGTCCCTCCCCCCTGTAACTTCTAAAATAAGAGAATGATAAAACTAAAAAAATATATATGATGTACATTACGATGCAAACTTCCACCGAAAATTGGTTTGAACGAGATCTAGTAAGTAGTTTTTTTAAATACGTCATAAATCGTAAACCACAATTTACCTTTCATTCAATCTTAATGCAATGATTTCTATGGATAATCAAAGGCAATGATGTATTTCTGTTGCCGCTATTGCTATACAAATACTAAAAATATAATAAAATAAATATTTAAGGGGGCTCCTATAAAATAAACGTGATTTTTTATAGATAATGGTACGGGACCCTTCGTGTGTGAGTCCGACTCGCACTTGGCCGGTTTTTTATTTTGGGACTGAAACTGCAACACATTAGCCATTTGAAATAGACATTAGGCTTGTTTCATGTTACTATGACAAATGACATTTTTAGTGTGTTGCGTAGCTTCGGGTTTAAGAATAGAGCTACGGTATCCCCTGCCTGATCGTAAGAGGTGACTAAAAGGGGGCTTCCGGGGTTCCAGCCAGCAGCCCCGGGAGGGACGGCGGTATGTGCGTGGCATGCCGCTGTGAACACCTGAAGGTGCAGGAGAGCACATCAGCTCTCCCGAAGATGGGCCCGTTATGGGGCGCCGCGCGTGGAGGTCACCGGTGCGTACTGGAGTCCGGGATCTTCAAACGCAGAGGCAGGCCACCGTGGGGGTTTTAGTGCAGTCAAATCCCACATAACCCGGTAACCTCTCCCAGCACGTACCTTTTAAAGGTTTCCCCCCGATACCAAAAAAATATATACTGTTATTGCATTCCTTGCCAATACGTTATCGCTACACTCTAGCAATCTCGAAAATTCGTCATAAATCAAAACAATATACTTGATAATAATAATACTTATACAACGATGCTTAGCAATCAAAGTACAAGGTGTCTAACAAGCAAAGCTGCTCTTACGTGTATTAAATTTAATAAGATTTAGGGGTGGTAATATTGCTACGAACTTAGTAGGTACTCTAATAACAGAAGACCATAGTTGCCGCAGGTTTGCTGTGTTGTCAGACTTTGACCTTTGATACCAATGTTCATTTGAATTCTCCCTAATAATGGGGAGAGACCCGTGCTCAGCAGTAGGACGTAAAAAAGGGTTGCAGCCAAATCGTACAAAATAAAACACTGACACACTACTGATAGCACAATACAAAGAAGAACAAGCAATAAACTAACTTCACAATATCGCTTGAACTGAAGTTGATATTATGAAGTTACTTTACTGCTTGTCATCCCTTTTAAGACACTTGTCTTCATTGCTAAGTATGGTAATAAAAACAAAGCGCTAGAAAGCTAATAGTGAACTTTTTAAAATTAGTCATGGAATAAATTCGAGTGGTAGGTACTACGAGCAGCGATGGTAAGGGAAAATGTGATATTTAATTCCGATGTTTTTCATGACCGTTCATGATTGAGTCTCTTATACTCGTAATTTCTCAAATGCATGCTGTCCAACAATCCGCATTTGGCCAACGTAATGGACTATGGCCACCAACCCTCTCCACTAACGTTGGAGCAGCGTGGTGGAGTAAGCTCCAAGCCTCCCCACTAAGGGGGAAAGACCCGTGCCCAGCAGTGTGACGCAAAAAGGGTTGCAGCCAGCCAATGGACTATGGCTTACATCCCTTTCACTTCAGTTAGAGACCTTCATCCAGCACTTGGATATAAGAAGATTTGAAAATTGACATTTACTATAAGACAGAGACAATTAAAAATTCAAGTAACTATTATGAAACCATAAAAATGTTCATATTAATTACTTAAACTAACACGTGTACTCGAACATTTCAATATTAATTAGCAAGACGCAGATGTGTCAGCTATAAGCTCAGCCATTATCCGGAATCGGCTCAACGACCGGATATTAGGAGGGAATATTTGTCGACGCGTATGCAACTTAATAGGATTATAATGGCGTCTTGCCATACTTCGACGACATTAATATCGAGTTAATACTGCTTAGGAACCCGGTCTCAATGTGACCCAATATCGTGATGTATTTTATAATGATCATTTGAAATTGTACACGCTTGTAGTATTTCTCATTATATTCTGTACTGTTCTGGATTTTTATTTGGTAAATTATAGTTTTAGTATATTAGTTCATTTGTTTCAAGACCTGTAACATTTTCATTTTATAAGTTACAATGATCTTTCATAACACAAAAAATATTGATGAAGTTAGGGCTAATTATGGTTCGCCCGGGGAAGTAGCACCGCTGCACCTACTTCTGCCGTGAAGCAATTCTATTGTTTTTCGGTGGATAGGTGCAGTTGCCGGCCACACTTACATGAGGCGACCACCAGCCTCCGGAGTAGCAGCGCAACTGTATGCGACCTCAGACAAGACTTACTTATGCTTGCTTGAGGTTGTATGTAGATGTACATGGGCTGCAGCGACCACTTAACACCACGTGGCCTGCATGCTCGGCTGCTACTCCATTCAAATTTAAAAAAAATACTTCATAGCAAAATAGTATTTTTCGTGGCAGCTAGCGTTGGTTTGGCACACTTCTTTCATAATGTCTGTCCACCGAGTAGGAGATCTTCCTCTACTGCGCTTTCCATTTACGTGGCCTACAACTATAAGCTTTTCGAGGTTATCAGGTTCTCGTCTTGCTACGTGACCAAAAAAGCTCAGTACTCTTCGCATGCACGTAGTTGAGAGACGAGTTTGAATATCTAGCTCCTTCAGAATTGACACATTTGTGTGTCGCGCCATCCAAGTTAATATTCAAATTTTTTTTCCAACACCACATTTCGAATGCGTCAATTCTGGATCATATACGAGCTTTTAGTGTCCAGGTTTCGGAAGCATAAATGAATCAAATATTATTATTCGATATAAAATATCTCGTGACAAATGTTTCTAGAGTGGATCTCGAGAGTGGCATCTCAGCCAACATCATTAGGCACTCGACCTACATAAGGCGACAAGAGTTCATTGTGCTATAAAAGCCAGTTGGAATGAACAGATACTATGTAACATACTCAGTTACATGTTCTATTATCTATTAGATTTTAAAAATAATATATAATCAGATATCATTAATCTATACCACATCTGTAGTTAGAAATGTTTCAGCCGACATCATTAGACAATCGACCTACGTGAGAACACAAGTTTTCATTATGTTACAAGAGCCATTTGGAAAGAGCAGATATTATGTAAAATACTCAGTTATATGTATGTTCTATTATTTATCCATACTAATATTATAAACTTAAAATAACTCTATCTGTCTGTCTGCCTGCTACGCTTTCCCGCTTAAATTACTGAACCAATTTTAATGAAATTTGGAACACAGGTAGAGCGGACCTTAGGAAAGGACACAGAATGGTTTTTATCCGACGGGGACCTATAAAACGGGTCCACGTGGAAGTAACTCTGTCTGTCTATCTGCTACGCTTTCCCGCTTAAACTACTGAACAAATTTTAATGAAATTTGGAACACAGATAGAGTGGACCTTGGGAAAGGATATAGAATGGTTTTTATCCGACGGGAATCTATACAATGGGTACACGTGGAAGTAACTCTGTCTGTCTGTCTGCTACGCTTTCCCGCTTAAACGACTGAACAAATTTTAATGAAATTTGGAACACAGATAGAATAGACCTTGGGAAAGGACATAGGATGGTTTTTATCCTACGAAAACCTATTAAACGGGTCCACGCGGGCGAAGCTGCTGGCGGAATGCTAGTTCATTATCCCTACTTCCCTACTAATATTATAAATTGGAAAGTAACTCTGTCTGTCTGCTACGCTTTCCCTCTTAAACTACTAAACCAATTTGAATAAAGTTGGAATACAGATAGAGTGGACCTTGGGAAAGGACATAGGATGTTTTTATCCAACGGGAACCTATAAAACGATCGAGTCCACGCGGAAGTAACTCTGTCTGTCTTTTACGCTTTCCCGCTTAAACTACTGAACAAATTTTAATGAAATTTGGAACACAAATAGAATGGATTTTAGAAAAGGACATAGGATGGTTTTTATCCTACGAGAACCTATTAAACGGGACCATGTAGCATTATAATAATGACAAAATTAGATCATTACCAAATCTCTAGTTTGTCTGTTTTTATTTCTACAATTTTCTATGATTTTATTGATCGAATTTCTCAATAACGTACTCCTTAACGACTGGGTTTTTAAACTCTATCAACAAATTACACTGAAATGATTAGCTATTATCAAATCTTTAATTATGAAATATTTCGTGAGTGGATCTTAAGAGTGGCATCTCAGACAACATCAATAGATACTCGACCTACTCGGACTAATTCCAAGCCTTCATATTTAGGGATCTACGGATCAGAGTACCTAATCAAAGTTTAAAATTACTTCATAGCGAAATAGTATTTTGCATAGTAGCAAGGGCAGCGACTGGACACTTTACGATTTGTTTTGTAACCATTCATGCGATAGTCACTTTTACGTACCAAGACGAAGTTGCGGGCAAAAGCTAGGAATTATTTAATCGGATAATCAAATATTATTATTCCATACAAAATATCTACTGACAAATGTTTCTAGAGTAGATCTCAAGAGTGGCATCTCAGCCAACATCATTAGATCCTCGACCTACATGAGGCGTCAAGAGTTCATATTGTGTTACAAGAGTCATTAGGACTGAGCGGATTCTATGTAACATTCTCAGTTAGATCTATCATCTATTCGATTATGATGTAATCGAATAATCAGATTAATCTATACCAAACCTCTACTTAGAAAATGCTTCAATAGTGTATCTCAAGCGCGGCATTTCTGACAACATCATGACTCGACGTACCTACATAAGGCATTAAGTGTTCAGATTATGTTACAAAAGCCCTTTGGACTGAGTAGATCAGAATACTCAGAGACTTTTTCTACTATCTAAGCAAATTTGTAAACGTATGTCGGCACTTTTTAACATTTTACATGTAATCTTTTTGGATAAGCCTGTATATTACATGTATGTGTTTTTAGAAATAAATAAATAAATAAATAAATAAATCTACTTGATTCTAATAACTGTATCTCTTCCAAATATCCAGTCAAAGTGTGTGTCTGTTTGTATACGAGTTGTGTGTTTACAAATTTATAAGAAACTATTGATCAAATTTCTCAATTACGTGCTTCATTAACCACTAGGCTCTAATAGCTGTGTCATCAAATTACACTGATATAATTAATCTTTACCAAATCTTTGGTTAGAAATGTTTCGAGAGTGGATCTCAAGAGTGCATCTCAGCCAACATCATTAGATACTCGACCTACTTCAGGCGACAAGAGTTCATAAAATATTGTATTACTAGAGCTCTTTAGACTAAGCAAACCACAGAAGTAAACAATAATAATATTATACAGATTAAGTTACGTGTTCCACTATTAAAATTTTAAAGTAGTTTAAGAAGATTTTCTAATGCCCTGGAACTTCGGAGGTTTTCAAATAAAGCCTTCAGAAATAAATTCCTTTAAGTATGTACATGCAAAAAAAATCAACATTTTTATGCTAAAACTTTCAGATAACAAGCATTTCTTGAAAACAGCATTATGTTTGACAACAGGAGAGAACATAACTCGTCCATGCAATTTTTTTTGTTGGAAATCGAATATGAACGGAGAGTCTAACAAAATCTGCCATCGATTGTCTCTACAATGCATGAATCGGTCTGTAGAACCATGCATTTTTGAAGGAAGCTCTCTGACATGAATATCTCAAAAGCGGCTTTTACTGGTTCTGTGAAAATAAAGAATGACGTACGAGCATAATAATTATGTCATCATAAGCATCTTTGGGAGCATTCGCAGAGTATAGAGTATTATAACGTTGTATTGACAACGTCTTTTATTCATTTTGGTTTTATTTAAATTAAATTAAATTCTAGAGCTGGACTAGAACGGTTCCAAACTGCACAGTTAAAGGGAGGAAATATTGTTTAGCGTGAGTATGAGCACTAGCGTATGCTGTGGGGGAAGGGGGGTAGGGAGAGGTTAGGGGGCTGAAGCCCACCCCCTCCCTAAACCCCCTCAAAATTTCTCCAAACTAAAATTAAGTAATTAATAAATAGTGGTCAAATGGAATTTGCATGTTTTAGAAGGCACGTGAAGCAGTCAGCCCTGGTTTTCGTCGATAGAAAAAAATGATTATAATAAAAACTATCACTATGTCTTAACCCTTTTTGCGACCCACTGCTGGGATGGGCACGGACTGCACTGGGTACGGGTCTGTCCCCACTATTGGAGAAGCCTGGAGCCCACTACACTACGCTGCTTCAATGCAGGTTGGCGGAGAAGAGGCCAACTTACTGTCAGATGTTTTCAAATCGTACTAAGGCCTCCAAAAATGTTCAATGACTGTTACTCTCGATAACATCCGGGAATTCCGGGATCACGGCTTACGAGTATAGTGTCTTCCAAAGCACGCAAACCAATAATATTGTTGGTGGTAGAACTATTATGGTTCGCCCGGGGAAATACCACCGCTGCATCTACTTCTGCCGTGAACCAATTCTATTGTGTTTCGGTGGAAAGGTGCAGTTGCCGGCCACACTTACCTACATGAGTCGACCACCAGCCTCCGGAGTAGCAGCGCAACTGCATACGACCTCAGACAAGACTTACATATGCTTGCTTGAGGTTGTACGTAGATGTCCATGGGCTGCAGCGACCACTTAACACCACGTAGCCTGCATGCTCGTCTGCTACTCCATTCAAATAAAAAAAAAACGATAAGACGCAAAAAAATAGTAGACCATTCATGAAACGATGAAGTAGTGTTTCAGTAAGATTTTACACGAAACGCGATAGTACAAAAAACAAGGATAATTGAACTTCCATGAATATAATAAGTTTAATTATCGGCGGCAGGGCGTAGTGAAATTAATTATTTTGATCTTCGTTTCGTCATGGTTAATCTGCCGTGTGAACCTCAATGCATTTTATTAATTGTTAATTTAACAAAAAAAAAACGGCAAATTGTTTGTAAAGTAGGTTTACGATCGGGATGTTTACGTGATAACGTCCGCACGAGAAAATCTCCATTCGTTTGTATGCCGCTAGAGTGAGAGAGACGGAAGATCGGTCCACTCACTCGAACGCTATGCCAGCCTCCGCTCGTGAGGATTCCGCGTGACAAGTTTCACGGAATGACTGGCAGCGCTCGAGATGAGACGGGAGATCGGTCCGTCTCTCTCTCGTTATACCTGCGATCGCGCTCGTGAGGTTTTGGTGTGACACAAGTTTCTGAACATGTCACCCGACTAAAACGATTTTAAAGACGTTATCACGTCAAAAAATACCTATATCCGTGTTGATAGAATAAGGCAGACAACGTTATGTATGGATTTTGAGTGAATTTCATGGATGGAATATTCATATTTTTTAATATTTATCCTAGTATAACTGTAAAAACAACGCCAGCCTTTTCATAGTCCTTTGTGGGAATGAATTTAAAATGCAAAAACGGAAAATATTCATAAAGCTACTGAATCGTAGGTATTATAAAATACAGTTATATGTATTTTTTTTATTTTTTGACGCTATGTTATTGTTAAAAATCAACGACAGCTTATTATGCAACTAACTCGAAAGGGCGAGGTCGGGAGTGAGATGGGTGATCGCTAATGGCAAAAAGTTTCATGCGCGTTTCCGTGCTTCGGAGGACACGTTAAGCCGTCGGTTCCAGTTGTTGTCGATAGAAAACAGTCGTTAAACCTTGTCGGGGGCCTTATGGGCGGTTTGAAAACATACGACAGCGGGTTGACCACTAACTCGCAACTCCACCAACCCGTATTGGAGCAGCGTGGTGGAGTAAGCTTTATGCCTCCCCAATAATGGGGAGAGAGCCGTGCCCAGCAGATTGTTGTAAAGTAGATGCTACCTAACTTTATAAAAATAATTAAATTAAAAGGTATTGAATGTCAATTATAATAACATTCTCTACAGAGCTAGGTTGTGGTATCCATTGGAAATATGTTGATTATTAAAATATTCTGGTATGTTTCCATAAAATTTTTCTCCTGATTATCAGTTGTGTTAACGTGATATCGGTGAAAAATGGTGTAATTTTATTTTTTATGTGACCAACGTACATCTGTTTAGTGACCGCAACGCCACAAGCACATGTTGCCGCACAACAATATTGTTGTTTCATGTCTCATTAAATTTTATGTTTTAAATTAATGTGTAATACTGAATAATGTGTGGGGTTTGACGTTTCACAAAAAATACATTTATCACGTCACATTACAACAATAATATAATTAATAATTTACATATTATTGCGAGAACATAGAGGGACTTACGCCCATTTTTACTAACCATAGAATACACCTAAATCAGTTGCCTAAATATTTAGGATTTCCTTAGAGGAAAAACATTTTTCACTGACCCTTAAGTCACGACTAACGAAGTTAGGCATAACCTAAAGTTAGGACACCGATTTGGGATGGCGTAGTGCTTAGGTGTCCCTAATCTGATATATGTGACAGTCGCTCAAATTGATAATAGATTGACAAACAAAACCATGGACAACTGTCAAAAAACGGCTACTCATAAGATAGGACTTACCTACTATACATCGATTGGTGAAACGGGACTGTATGCTAAGCATTGCCCTAAATTTGGAGTTACTTAGTAAGGCATTCCCTTGTTCGTCGTTAGTGAAAACGGGCAGTAGTCTATAATATGGTAAGTGGTAGAACTTTAATGTTTCGAACGAGAGAGTACCACTGCTGCACCGGTGTTCTTTTTCGATAGAAAGAGGGGTTGCTGGTCAGGATAATAAATATGAGGTAAAAACCATAAGCTTACGGAATATAGCCACAACTGCAAATAGCCTCAGGCTTGCAAGACACAACAGACATGGCACGGGTTGTGTAAATGGATAGTTTCATGAGCTGCAGCGACTACTGTAACGAACGCGTCAGCCAGCTAGCCAATCGGAGCCATGCCGCCCTATATTGACGTCTCCCTACAACCAAGCCAAGCCGTAGCCAATAAGGAGGAAGTCAACTCTATATAAACCATCTCCAGCCATTATTCTGTGTCAGCCTACGTAACCATTCGACCAAGGAATCTATAAAATTGAAACACTCAGGCTCACCACAAAAGTCCGGTGAAGCAGTAAAAGCCGTCGGGGCCAACTGCAGCGTGTCCATTAGAACAAAAAAAATCTGTGTGATTCTGCTTGTCAATAAAAATGCAGAAGCTCTGTCCGTTTTATTTCTGGTTGTTTTACTACTAAATATTCGACACTCTTCGTCTACTCCATTGGAACAGAAAGTAGGGAGTAGCCACAAGTCCAAAACATTTGTGACAAATCTACTATCCCAAAGGCAGTAGAACACAAGTCATTTGATTTTATTATTTCATTAGAAGTACGTATTCAGCCTCTCTTATCTTGTTATGTCCGTTATGCCATAATGTCCATCGGCGCATTACGGCTATGGTTTTCCGATTCAGCCGCGCCTTTTGTGTTCGTGATCCAATGTGTAAGTGGCTGTTAAACAAAATGGGGTTTCATTACAGCCATCTAAATGTACTTTTGATTATATTCATATTTATTTATTTATTTATTTACTACACAAAATATTATAAAACACGTCAAGAGAAGAGTATACGTACATGGTACTGCTTATAGGAAGAGTTGCTTAGTATTCGACAGTGCCGACTTAGTTGGAGAACAATAATTCAAATATTATGTTATACAACGTGGACAATCATATTTATTTGGGAATTTTTATACATTAATAAATGACAACTTCTTTGGATCTTACGCTATCTACAACAAAAGAAAAAAATATCCTAGAATGCTGCTAAAATATATCAAAATACAGTAACATAAATTTAATTGTTATATTCTACTAGCTAACCCGGCAGACGCTGTCCTGCCTTAGAGTATCAGAAATAAAATAATATTGCGACTATAAATTGAGATGTAAGCTATCATATAATTCAAGTTGGATCAAACTGCACACGGTGTGCAAATTTTATTAAAATCGGTTAAGTACTTTAGGAGTCCATCGCGGACAAACAACGTGACACGTAATTTATATATATTAAGATTTTGATGAGATGACAATGAAGATGACGAAAGCATAAACACGCTTAGCTTGTTCTGAAGCTGGCTCCATCAGAATACTCTGGACAAAACCAAATTCTTACGCTTTTACGCGCATACCTTCCATCAATGCTTCCCTTTTACCCTTGTTTTGAGTGTATTCATATAAATATGCTGGAGACTAAAAGACTCTTAAAATACAATTTGGACTTGAGTGAAAATTGAGTTACGTTTGTTGCAACCATTTTTTGCGTCCTACTGCTGGGCATGGGTCTGTCTCCATTATTGGTGGCATAGTGACATATAAGCAGTCGACTCACGACGTTGCAAACATCCCTGACGCGCTACAGAATCGGGGCAGCCCTATCAGCATGAGGGCATCTACAACCCAACCTATAAAATGCGCTCAACCTATAAAATAGTGACGCTTGAGTAAATCAAAAATTTACCTGGTGGGCTCCCCTATCTCACGACCACTTTTTGCTCAGTCTCCCCTTATAAAACCGCTTCTGTTATATAACGCTAGCAACTTACAGAACAGAAAGAAGAAAGAAAAAATATTTATTTCATATTAGGAATACAAAATATTCGCTTAATGAATGTAATTTTTTCCCGGTCATCGCCTTTAAGTGCCCGTTTGGGCTAGATGTTGAGCTGAGAGAAATAGGCGGCGGAAAAAAACTCCCAGCACTCTTTAAAAAAAAGTACATAATAATATATTTGAGATAACAGAATGGCTATGGGTTGATAATGGTCACAAGTGACAGCTGATCTGATGAATAATGAGATCATAGATAAGAGTAGCCAAACCTTGTAGGAATTCTGTATAGGTTAGTGGAACTAATTGCAACGACTCGATCAGGATTCCAGTAGCGGCCATTTATAAAACAAACGTGACTCTCTTATGTTTCGTAAAATGGAACGTTTCTCTTAAGATTGATATTTGTCTTTGTCATGATTGATCTGCACATGACCTCAGACATGATTCAATGATCATGAAATGTTGAAGCAATTAATTTTCACATGTTTTTTATTTGATTGGAATATTAGACCACGTGATGTTATATTAAAAACAGTTGTAAGCCATGGACATTTACATACAATAATCACGACCAAGTCTTATCTGAGGTCAAATGCAGTTTAGCTACTATTCCGAAGTCTGATAGTCATCTCATGTGAGTCTGACCGACAATTTCAGCCATTCATTAAAAATAAAAACAACGGGTTGCACTCCGGTAGTGCCGGCAGAAGTGAAGACTTGAACATTAATGTTGTGCATTTTTGATATTTTGGAATGGGTAGGGAATAATTTCGCACGAATGGCTTTTATTATCAGTATTATTTTTCATCTAGTATTTTCAGTAGGTTTTCATATAGTATTTTTATAAATTACTCACTCATTTTCTTTCACTATTTCTTCGTCACTTTTTTCATTAATAGATGCACTTTGTGCAATGTCCATATTTTAAATACTTGACATAAACGAATTTTACAAGTATAGACAGTCGAGCTGTCATCAGCTGTCACCCCTCCGTCTTACGAATATTCAATCAGGCCACGTGTCCTGACGTGAGTTTAACATTTTTTACCCATCCCAAAAAAAGTGCACAACACCGCTAAAGAAGTTTTCACTTCTAAAAAAACAATTGAATATCCCAGTAGAAATGCAGCGGTAGTAATCCTCCGGTGTAATATAAATTCTATCATCTATAATTAGTTCGCTATTGTGAATTACACTTTAAAATTCGAATTCAGTACCTATTATATGTGAACAAAAAGATATCAATTACATGAAGCATTTGTTTTATGCAACCGGGCCTATTATATCTGGATAAACGATTAGCGCCATTATTCGGCCATGATTTATTAGGTTTCCGTAATAATCCGCGGTGAATTATGAACCAGTATGATCATTTTATTTTATTGAATTATTCGTTATTTTTATTTTTAGGTACTTACCTTTTATACATTATTTCCTATGAAATTATTTACAATGTTCTAAAGTGAGTTACTAAGTTAGAAAAATAATGAAAGTTTTAAAATGTTTTAGAGTCGACAACTACCGTGATCGACCTTTCCATTCCATGTTTCCATGCCTTCACATTCGACGTCCATGCCGAAAACGCGCATTGCGTTCATCT
The DNA here is from genome assembly GCA_911387765.1 of Pyrgus malvae. Classification (NCBI taxonomy): domain Eukaryota; kingdom Metazoa; phylum Arthropoda; class Insecta; order Lepidoptera; family Hesperiidae; genus Pyrgus; species Pyrgus malvae. Next base: position 24,122,523 of record OU426950.1, on the reverse strand, counting down.
ATCCTATTTTCGAACTAGCCTATTGAGTGTAATTTTGTAAATGCGCAAACGTTACTACCGCGTCCGAGTTAAAATTGGACAGATATGTAGATCTTAACCTGAAAGGAATAAGGTCGATAATTAAATTCTTAACGCTAACGCGTTAGTAACGTTTTCACGTGTGCAAACTTACACTAAGGGGTCTGTTCACTGTGTGGAACGTTGATACGAGTATTAAACATTACACGCGGAGCTATGAGCTTTTGTACTAGATGCTACGACATGTTAAATAGCTTCATGGCTTTATATCAATATCATCAATAAGATTTAGTGCATATTCCGTAACACCAGAAAGAACGACTATCAAATGGTCCACAGATATGTAGGTGCAATTTGGTGAATTTTGGTGTACTGCAGTCGATATTTTAATTTTACTAATATTTACAGGACAGGAAGCCACCCTCAAATCTACGTCATGTAATTAATAAATAGTATTTAATGATAGAAAAGGTGTGAATGAAAAAAATATTATAACATTATGAAATAAATTATGGGCACCATCGAAACCGATGGATATGGAATGACCAATTAGGGACAAGAAACTTTGTAAATTTACCAATTGAGTTTAAACTTGGGTTTCATTCAAAATGAATGGCGGGATATTTCTTCAGGTTTTCAACCCCTAAAGGTATCAAGAGATTTCAGTTTTTATGGAGAAACTTATTGAGTTTAACTAAATAACTCACTTTTCCCCATATCATACACTAGCGGCCGCCCGCGACTTCATCCGCGTGGACTTTAGTATTAGTCATAGCATGATTTTATATTCCGTCCCCAATTAGTGGACTATCCAACACAATAATAATTTTTCAATTCGAACAGTAGTTTCCGAGATTAGCGCGTTCAAACAAACAAACTCATCAGCTTTTTATATTAGTATAGATTATTATACACATATTATTATTATACAGTCGGTTTTCCATAAAATAGAATAAACCCTTAAAATAGGTGCCCAACTTTTTCAATAAATCCCTTCTAGCACATTTAAAGCAAATCGGTGAAATCCAAAAAGCCTTTAATTAACCTAAGCCAAAGACTTCAAAATAGTGCCCAACACTATTACTAAGATCATTTGGCTAATTCCTGCTTTATCTACTCAACATAAAGAATAACTAATCCATTATTTTGCCTTGGTGAGGAGTCTAATTTATTTTCCCAATTCATGTTGCTACTGAATCGATGTGAATTGTTTTCTATTATAGCCTGAAATTACTTATTGAAGACAATTTGTAAAGAGCCACATTGTAACTGGATCCGGAGTCTTTGAAAGCTTTGAAACAGAAATGAATAGAGCCGCCCAAGAAATCAACGGGTCGCGACTCTTTGTATTGAATTATTCATTTAATCCATTTAATAAGTAGGGACAGTTCGCTGGATAAATGAACGAAAGACAAGTTCTTGTATCTACTAATTTACGATATTCTTCCATTTTCTTACTTAATATGTAAATGTATAACTATTTCATTTATTTGATTTCTTGTAAGACACTGCTTATGTTATTGAATATCATGATCAGGGAGAAAAAAAATAAAACAAATATTCCATCAAAAGTTTTATTACCAATACTACTGACTTACTAGTTTTAAACGCATCGCGACAAATTCAAAACAGGAATCCAAGAAAAATTGGTACATTACAATAATAATAATAATAATTTAGTTACACTAAATTAAAGTCTGATATTTCGTTTACACGTAACACTAATCAGTAATCATAATACTCTTACTTTAAGAAGTTTGCAGAATATAAATATTCGTTACATACATACGCTTAAAGATAGACCTATGGTGTTAAATTACTATAATATATTCATACCTAAAAACTTCGAAAATCTTTGAGTTTCCTATTCGATCTTAATATTTCATTCATTTTATAATCAATCAACATAACGATTCAAAATAATCACAATGAGTAATACAGAGAAAACGTTTTACGTTCTGGTAACCACATAAGATTCTTAAAAAAATCGACATGAATATAAAATTAAGAAAATAAGTTTTAAAATACCAGGTACTATATAAATAAATACAATATAAATACATACTTACAATTCTTTGTACAGTTTATACAATAAATTATAAAACATTGTCTCGTGATTTTAAAATTACATCCGTCCAATATTTAAGTTGGTTGTAAATGCTAATCTGCTTTAAATATATAAGTTGAAAAAGTGGGACCGTCAATGAACAACTTTTTCGATTATCACACATTTCATTATTGATGGCCGGTAATAATTCATTCAAGTCAGTCGAAGTTCTCCGAAAGAAGTTTGGAAGCCGGCGAAGGTACAAAAGAGATGAAATTCAATGTGAGTGGCGTTATTTGATTCAATTCACAAGGAATGGAATTGGGAAACATATTTCCTATAGTATATTTTCCGAATTGTACACAAATGACCGGTATTATTGTCTACTCAGACTGTTTGAATTGTGGTTTAGATTTTTCTGTAATTGTATTAATATCCATATCCGTCGTTTGTACTTCTACATTAGGAGTTGTAAAATTATCGTAAGATATATATTGTGGAGCCTGCTGTACATCGGCTTTCGCTGTAACCGGACGTTTTTTAGTGTTTATGTAACCAAATGTTGATACTAATACTATAAAAACGATGAAACCAATACAACAGCCGACTACTAAGCTAAGCCTTCTGGTTAATATGTCAGCGATACCCATGTATGTATTGGAGAAAGGGCTGTCTACAGCAGTGCCAAAAATCTCTATCGTGCTGACAGTAGTACACTTGCTAGATTGTGAATCGTTCATGATGGGTCTTAAGTGAGTAAAAATCAGCTCATCTCCATATAAGTGCACGCTTGTGTTTTCTGCTGAAGGTGCAACTCTTGCATCAGGTACGGAGTAACCCGACGTCGTTCTAAAATTGCCGATCGCTATAACGCAAATCGTGTAGCGGGCACCTGGCGTCAAATGGTTCAACCTCGTCGATCTGGCTGTAGCATTCAGTATCTTCCCTCGTATCTGTCACAATAAAACAAACTTGGTAATTGGTACTACCAAACGTCACTCACCTATATGTATCGAGTGCTGAAAAAATTGTGAGGCGCATGAACCATTGTTACAAGGGAAGATTTAAATGGATTCACAGTACCAACGAATACCCACGAGAGAGAAACATAAATATTTTTTATGGTCCATTGAAGTGATGCACAGCCTTTGTATTCAAATGTTTGTTGTAATGGTTGCCGTGCGTTTTACATAACACGTTTTAGTAATCATTATAAAGAATAATTTACGTACAGGTGGCACTAGATATTTGTGGGGTCGTGTGAATATAAACGGCGGTTTATTACAAAAATTTAGTCCAATACTCACAATTGTTGGCGTTTGTTCCCCGTAGTAAGCCACTTGATATCCATTTAAACCGCTCTGATTGCGGCTTTGCCAGGATACTATAACAGAATATGTTTGAATATCCTGTATTGCGACTCGGATTACGATGGGTACGTCACATAACTTTTGCGAGGTTATTTTGAGGAAATTGTAACCGTGCAGTTCCTCAGGATGTTCGCAACGTAAATTACTGCTTCCTTTCTGAACGAGTTTCAGATGATCTTGCATCCAACTCCATACATTTTGTGCCTCACAGTTACAAGTTAAAGGATTTTCTGAAATTAAATAATATTATTTTAATCTGGCATGTTCGTGATAATATTGATAAAATTGATCAACGTTTAAAAATTAAAAGCTTAAAAATAAATCTTATTCTTTTTGAATAAAAGATTTGGAAATAACGACTAAAGCATCGAAATTGTAAGTTAATAACAGGATGAAATTTTGTTGCGTTCTCCTAATTGTACGGAAAATAATAACGTCAGAAAGAGAAACAATGATATGATCCCTCATCTTCACGTTATTTAAAATAATAATCGACTAGAATTAAGGGAACCTTCTGAGATATTATAGATCGTCCTACTATAATAATAATAATAATAATAATAACGTGCACTCATTTTGATGCTAATTAGTTGGTTGGTAATGATTACAATATTATAATACTCGTAATAACGTTAATTTGAACAAACAGAAAACCAAGTACATTATTTTATCTACAGGTGTATAATATATTTATGGCTTAAACTATTACACAATTTCTGTTATTATATGAGACATTAAACAATGTTAGACTATTATCAATGATTAAATATGTACGTACGAGTATATAGGAGATACCTAAGTACCCGAATACAAATATTTTGGTACTACTCGTATATTAGTATTTATTCCTCACACTAGGATCCCTAGAACCGTGAAGAATAAATAAATATTAGTTTATTATTTGTGGTTATTCTTTCTCTTATATTGTTGTAACATTTTTCATTGTAAGGGATTCTAATCTCTACACCAGGATTCCCTATGTCGTAGACACTAGCCTCTTCCAGTTCTGACTATAATATGTTTTTATTCTACAATTATAAAAAAAGGTTATGTGTGTTTCGATAAATGTATGGTGTGCATGTGAGTAATGTGTGTGTGTCTGTGACAGAGTAATATTTTTACAAATTGTTTGATGATTTCAAAACAGAGTAAAAATATATTTCTATTTGTATACATAGCATTTCCAAAATGTTGTTGTTCCATCTGTATTTATAAAATTTCAATCAACGAGTAACTTATTGTTCTAAATTACGAGTGTATAACTTAGAGAGATCTATGTCTACTGATAGTACTTAACAATAACGCAATCAGATGGAATGACACAATGCAGTCAATAGTCAATTTAAGTAACATTGTATACATACATAAATATAAATTGTGGTTATTTATTAAAATTGATTTACTAAATAGGAAGACTTACCATCGAATGATATTGATTTAACCTGGGTTTCCAATGTTTTTAGCATATTCATCTGAATTATTTCAAAATAGTTGCGACTTAGATCTATGTGCATTAATTTATTCAATTTCCTAAAGCTTTCTGTGGCCACAAATGATAACCAGTTACCACTCAAATTCAACTCTGTTAGACTATGGAGATTTCGGAACACATCCTTGTTGATTCTTGTTATGTGGTTGGCAGATATATCAAGCTTTTGCAGAGACTGCAAATCCGATGTAAATTCTTCAAGCTCTCTAATGTTATTTTGTGAGATATTCAGCAATCTCGTGGAGTATAATCCTTGAAGCCTTTCTCTTGGGATGTTTTCCAATTTGTTCTGACTCAAATCAAGCATTTCTAAATTGTGCAGTTTTGAGAATGATCCTGGGGATAATCTTATTATAGAATTTTGACTTAAAATCAACCTTTTTAAAGAAGGAAAGTTACTAAAATCTGTGCTCGTTATTATCGTTATGTTTGTATGAGTAACAACTAGTTCATCCAAAAGTGAAAATTGTTTTAAATCGTTTGTTTGTAATAACTGTAGAAGTGTATTTGATGACATATTTAAATTAGTGAGAGCAGGTAGTACAGCATCATATAAACCATTACTAGGTATGTATTTAAAATAATTATGCGATAAATCAATTTCTTTCAAACCAACCGAATGTGAGAAAAAATTTGGAGGAAGAATAGTAAGCATATTCTTACTTAAATTTAACGTTACCAAGTTTTTTAGTGATGGAGAATTAAAACCGTTTAAAATTGATATGCTATTGTCGCACAAGTTAAGAGTTCTTAAATTTTGTAATCCGATAAACTTAAAAAAGTCAATACTATGTAACTGATTGTGACATAAATTTAATATTTCTAGTGAAGTTACATTAAAAAGAGCAACGTGAGGAAATTCTGTGAAACTATTTCCTTTTAAATTTAAATCTTGCAATATAGTCGTGTATGCAAATACATCTTTGTGTAAATCTTTCAAATTATTGTATGCCAAATTAATCCTAAGGAGATTTTGATTTTTTATAAATGTTGCCGGGCGCAGATTAGATATGTTCGACATTTCTAGTGATAGCGTTTGCAGTGATGGTAAATGAGAAAATGTTTTGTTGTCCAAATTTGTAAAGTTGTTACTTGAAAGTAGAAGAGATTTTAGGCCAGGAATTTCTACATTAATAATGGATTCCCACGTAATAAAATTATTGCTCAGTTCTAAGTCACTTAGATTTGGTAACGTCTTTAGTGAATTTGCTTCAATAACGGATATTGAGTTTTTTCCAATGCGGAGCTGTTTAATTGGAAGAGATGAAATATCAAAGTCCAGTACTGTTATCTCATTATGAGAGATATCCAATATTTTTAATTTTGTTAGGCGCTTAAAAGTGTCTTTTGAGATTTGTCTTAAATTATTACAGTGCATGTACAGTTCTTCTAAAGTGACAAGGTTATAAAATGTTTCATTATTAAGTTTAGAAAGTTTATTATTACTTAGGTCTAAAAACTTAATCTTTTTTAAATGCATAAAAGTCTTATTTTCAATATGTACAATACTGTTATTTTTTAAATACAGCCTTTGAATATTAATCAAATCATTAAAAAGGTTTGAAGTTAAAACCTTAATATTGTTTTGGGTTAGCCACATTATTTGCACATTTACTTGACCTCTAAGTGAACTATTTTTTAGCAATGATAAATAATTTACACTTAACTGTATAGAAACTAGTGATGAATTCCTATTTGGAAATACATCTCCTATGGTAGTTAAGCGATTACCCTGCAAATTAATATGTTGAAGATTCCTAAGAGTTATAAATGCATGCGAATCTATACTTTGAATTGCATTATTTTGTAAATGCAATTCTAATAGTCCCGGCAACGGACTGAAAACATTTCGCTTTATATGAACTAATTTATTATTTTGCAAACGTATTTCTCTTAACTCAACTAATTTATCAAACATTAATTCACCTAGTTCGTTAATTTCATTATTATCTAGACTTAATGTCACTAATTTTCGATTACTTTGAAAAATATTATTAGGAAGTTTTTTCAGAAAATTTGTTCCCATATGGAGCTGTGTCAAATTTGTCAATGTATTAAAACAATTCGGCTGTAATTTCTGAATAGCGTTATGTTCTAAATTGAGTACTGTTAGCCCCATGGTGTTCAGAAATGCATTATCAGGAATTTCCAAAATATTATTTTCGGATAAAAATATTTCCGACAGTTGATGTAAGTTTGAAAATACACCATCTATGTGATGTAGGTGATTGTGACTTAGATCTATTGTGCGAATATTGTGGTTTCTTTGAAACGTGTTTTTTCCTAAGACTTCTATTTTGTTTCGACTTAAATCTAAGGTTTCCAAAAATTCTAATGAATAGAATGCGTGCTCTTCTATTTCTTGAATATGATTGCTAAAAAATGTTAGTGTTTTTATTCTAGGCATACAGTGAAACCAATTATTTGAGATTTTAGTAAATAAATTGGAATTTAAATCTAACGTTTGCAAATTATCAATGGTCACATTTATGTTTTCTGGTATAGAATTAATTTTGTTCCACGCGAGTCTCAAATTGCTGAGTTTGTTCAGGTTCCCCAGGGATTTCAAAGGAAATATATTCAGAAAATTTTCCGTTATATCCAACTCACTCAAACTGTCTTCTAAGTTGTGAAATGCATTTTCCGAAATGTTGGCTATTTTATTTCCTTTCAAATTGATTTTCCTTAATTTCAAATTTACAAAAGTGTTTGGTTCGATTTCTTTGATGTCATTAAGCTGTAAGTCGAGTGTTTCAATATTGTTCAATTCCGCAAACGATTCATGCGGGATTCTGTTTAATTTGCTGGAAATTATGCTCAGGGACCCCATTGAATCACGAAGGGATATGAAAGCATTAGGGCTTATTTTGTTTATGCCCGACTGTGAGATCTGTAAATTGATTATTTTCACTTGTGACGGAAAAAGGTCTGCCCTTAATTCCGTTGTTGAGCTCTCCAGATCGTAAATTGATAAAGATTGAATGGTTCCTGTTATCTTTGACAGAACATTTTTTACAACGCCGGGAGTAGCACTAGGGCATTCTAAAAATAAACCTGAAATAATTCCGTTACTTATTATTTATGGTATCTATTATCATAAGCTAAGAATTATAAAACAATTTCTAAAATTATTGAAAAAAATAAAGAATGGGTCGTAGGTATACCTTCTTTAAAATTATAACAAGGACATATTGGATTTTCTGCGAGGCTGGGACATTGCGATTGTTCTTCTCCTTGCAGTATCGGAGTATGGATGATAATAAGAAAGACGTATACTCCGCATTCTATGATGGGTAATTGAGTGAACATGCCCATATTGATTGGACGTCATTTCAGTAACATGTTGCATCCGGCGCATCAAGTGGTCGAATTTCTTGATTCTGAAACAAAATTAAATGATGTTGAGATATATCGTTCCAACTTATAATATAGGTATACTGTCATAGAAAAATGTAAAACCGACCAAATGCGAGTTAAACTCGCGCACGAAGTATTCCGCATCATTTGTTATATAGGAGCCACCTTAAATATTTATTTTATTTTGTTATTTAGTGTTTATTGTCAAAGGGACAATCATCATCTGTGAAATATTAAACTGTCTAAGTATCACGGTTTATGAGATACCGCCTGGTGACAGACGTATGGACGGAATAGACATATAACTCCGACATAATCTCCGACATAATGTCGGAGTATACATTATAGAGAGTTAGAGTATACATATACTAACGTAGAGTTAGAGTATACACAATATACAAACTATCTTGCCCCGCGGTTTCACACGCGTTAGTAAAGATCAGTAGCATGAGTTGAATATTCTCCGTAGATTGTCCCAATTGACACCCATACTTTTATTACTTATTATCCTATCATCTTTGCCAACGCAGATCATTTTTTTATCGAGACCTTATTTTTTCACATTTCAACGTCCAGTAATTAAAAAATTTCATATAAAATTCACCCCCCTTTTCATCCGTTTAGGGTTTGAATTTCTAAATATCCTTTCGTAGTGCTCACTTACACCATGGAGAGAAACCTTGTACCAAGTTTTAAAGTTTCTAGGTAAGGTTGTTTCGGCTGTGCGTCGATATCTAATTCAGTGATTTTTGCCTTTTATATAATACATTATATAGATTTAACCAGACTATAGGCATTTGACTGTGGAAATTAGACACATGCTTATTATGTGTTCAAGAATGTTCTCGTGAAATCCGAAAATTTAAATGCATTCAAGCTGTGATAAATGAAAGCGTAGAATCTAAAATAGTATGTGTGCCGCCGTCTTGAAAACTATTGCACAGTGAAGACGATGGATGCTGTATGTTCAGAACAAAGAGATTAAATATTAATAATATCTGTATGATATTCAGATAGCTGTGTGACACACATTTATCACGGCCGCGTTCTCTAAGATGGCCATGATTAAGTGTTTCTTAAATTATACGACGCTCGTATCGATTTAAATGTGTGCACGTACTTGTACATGTAACGATTCGATTTTGTGTTGCTTTCGACAAGATAGTCAGAGAATTTAATGGTGTTTGAGCAGAACAACAAGAATTTAAAAGTTTCAAATTCAAAATTTTAAAGTTGAAAACATACCTACCGACTACGAGTATATTGTAAGTATAATAAAAATATTCGTCATTGTCTTTAAGGTTTTTTTTATTTTATTATTGATTATGTCACCGAGAAGTAAAATTAAATTTAGATTCAAAACTACATTTTATTTACTTATTTTCATTCCTATTAGAAAAGATTTAAAAAATATTTTATCAATACACCAAATAGAAATTCTTGGATCAATTTTATGACATTCTATTCTAAGAAGTGTTGTTTAGCATTGCATTATGGAAGTTGTCCCGAGGATTATAATAAACGCGAACTGTGATTAATTTATAAAGGTATGTACTATGTACCGCAGTATTATAATAAATAATATAATTAAATTAAATATAATTTCTGTACAGCGAAGACTAGTACTTCATTCAGAACAAAGGGATTAAGTATTGTATTCTAGACAGATTTGTGACCTATATTTTTCACGGTCACTTTACGTGAGACGGTCGTGAATAATTTAAAATACATTCAGTAAAATGTTCTATGTGTGATGTCTTTATAAGCAAGTAGCAAAATTATATTCCTCGGAAGTACGTGCCGGGATTCAATCCCACTTTTTATTTTAAGTCAGACGATAATTTATAGAATTCTATATTAAATCTAAATAGACAGTAATAGTAACATAATAAAAGTGTAGCCACAGCTATACGGCAGAAATGAAGACGATGATGAAGACAGGAAATGGTGACTATTGTCCTATTGGCTCATAAAATACGAGTATAGCCTAGCTTTTAATAATGTAGACATAATATATCATGATTTCCAAATTTTTCTCTTAATCTCCAATAATATCCTCATAAGCACCTAACATTTGAATATACACGAACCACTCTAGACACCTTCTGTACGACGAAAACGAGAAATTCAGCATATTCAGAACAAATGGATTAAATATTTTATTCAGAAGCTGTGTGACCCACATTTATCACGGTCGTATTTTTAAGATGGTCATGATTTTAATTAATTCACATAAAATATTTCTTTTTCTGTCTTATTTCGTTGCATTGTTTTGAAGATAAAGTCTGAGCGAAACTATACAAAGTATTAAGGCAGTACTTGGATGGCTGAAACCCTTTTTGCGTCCCACTACTGGGCACGAGTCTTTCCCCATTATTGGGGAGGCCTGGAGCCTACTTCTTGACGCTGCTCCAATGCGGGTTATTGGCAAACCCGCTGTCAAATAATAACCCATAAGGCCTCAGAGTAGGTTTACAACTGTTATCTTTTGAAAACAGCCGGGACCGACGGCACGTGCCCTCCGAAGCACGAAAATGCGCATGAATTTTTTACCACTAGCGGTCACCCATCTCACACGTGACTGCACTTTTTGACTTAATTGCGTAGATCGCTTGCGTTTTGCGCTTACCGCCGGGCTATGTGCGCTTCTTACATTGAATAGCAATATTTTTTAAGAAATATATTATGCTTCAAATATTTTTGCTTATTGCGTTTTTCTACTTATTGTCTAGTTTTATTTTAGCTAAGCAAATATCCTATACAACACAATAATCAAAATTTATAATTATTAGAACTATTTTCAAGGAAACTTTGTTCAGTATTTTAGGTTATGTCGTCGGCTGTGACATGTTTTCCAAATTTTCAAGAATGTTCTTATGTACTATTTTTTTTGCATGCTCATAAGCTGTGATGAATTAAAGCGAAGAAAATACTGTCTTGACAACGTATGTGTAGTAAAGACAAGGAATGATGCAAGTTCTGAACAAAGGGATTAAATATTTTATTCAGATAGCTGTGTGACCTAAATTTATCATGGCCGCGTTCTGTAAGACGGTCATGAATAACTATCGGATCAGATGCATGATGTAATGTTAAAATATCTTTTCATATCACATGCATTGAAAAAACGAGTTTTGATCTCTGTTTTGCCCGTCGAAATAAGGCAATTTCAAACCAATGCGAATGTGTCAATCAGAAACAAGTTGTTTCTGCCCTAGGGGAGAAACAACGTTGTTTCTACTCGGCAACTTCATTTATTTATTATTTACGTCTTTATTTCAAGTCTGTCAGAATTGCATTGACAACTGTCGTCAAATCGTTGTCAAACGATATTACTGCGCTATTTGTCTGAAATAGTCTTACTTCGACGGGCTACAGAAAACTCGTTGTTTCATTACAAGTGATATAAAAAATACAGTATGTGGCACGGGATGAAACACGATTTCAGACCAGGGCGATGACAGCCCGAGCGAAGTCAGAAATCGTCTTGTTTCACCCCTTGCCACACAATATACTATTGGCTGAGACAGATCTGCAATATTTATGGGTCTTATTTTTGAGCACACATTTTACATGTTTTCGTATTTTAATTGATTAAGTATCGCTTTAATTATAAAAATATCTATAAACATTTTCTTTTATATTCAAGTTCTGTTTTAAATTTTCCGTAACTCTTCAATTTGTCAATATATAACTATTTAATTTTATGTATTTCGTGGTAAGCAACGCAATGGAATCTTATTTCATTTGAAAGTCTGAAGTTTTTGCAAATATTATTTCCGTTTTAGAGCGGTTTCATACTAGCGTATTATAACGGCGCGTAGAGGTATTATCGTTACGGAAAACGAACTTACGCGCTCATTTTTGTTCCTGTCAAATGTCACTATTTCGCGCGTACTTAAACTAAAAAAATGTAGTAACTATGATAACAAGTTTTAGAAAAGTTTCTCTTTCCTTATATTATTACTTATTTATTGCAAATATAATGTGCGACAGAAGTGGTTTTCGGTCTTTTGGCTCATTAAAACTAGTGTTCACAGTTACTGTGTATGAAATTATTTTACCTTAAAAACAGTAATTGTTTATCAGAAACTAAAATTAGAATAGCGTACCAACAGTTCAATGTTAGTAAGTAAAAAAAAACAAAAATTGACGTGTAAAATATAGTTCTACAGCAAAGCGTTCTAGTTTTTCATATATATATATTGTTTTTTTTTTGTATACTGAACCTCATATAAGACTTGTAATTCAATATAATTTTTTTTTAATTTGACGTAGTCCAAACTTTAACTAATCATTTTAAGTAAAACTATAAACTAAATATTTATAAATCAAATGCCACACCAGTAATGACTATAGATTATTTGGGTTATTTTCAATACATTCTATCAACCATGAATGGAGTCCGTAACTAAAAACATCAACAAAAGGAGTAACATTGCATATCCAGGACAAACGATTAATTAATCCCGTTTCCGGGGGTTACTTTAAATTAGAAAGCGTCACTGTATTTCCTTTGTGTAATTATATAGGATTTGAAATAGCTTCCGATTCTGCTTTAATTTATTACTTTGAAGAAAGCCTACTTATTTTTATAACCGCAATTTGTTGGCTGAAAAGTTGTAACTAATTTAACAACAATAGATTTAGCAATATATTATTTGTACAACACTATTATTAATAACCTCACAAAGATAATGTAAACTTATGAAGAAATAGGCAGCAAAATTTATAAAGAGAATAATAATAATAACATAACTACATTAAAGTTTCTTAAAGGGGCCTATACGTGTTGGACCTGTGTCCTCACACAAGCCTTCCAAATGACCGGGTCAAATGACATCTTCGAGACATTGGCTCGCTCTGTGTGTTCTACCGACTTTACTATGGTGAGTTCTCCGAAGAACTTTTCAAATTGACGCCTACATCACCATGAGATGATTATACCACCAGACGAAGCTTAAAGTTCCACCGGCACCATCTGGACTCGTAGCGGTCCTCCACAGTCCGCTTTGCACGCACCTTTTTGCGCACGCACCACGGAAGTGTAGGTTATGGGACAACCTTCCAGCTGAGGCATTTCCAGTGGACTATAAAATGGGGTTCGTCAAGAAAGTTGTAAAAAAAATGCCGTGAGCCGTCATGGGACACCTGGTATATGTGAAACATCGTGTTTATACAAGTAATATGCATAAAAAACAAGAACACAGCATAATGAAAAGGATGGGTGTCAATAAAGCTAAGCAATGTCGAGTGCGGTCAAAATCAGGTTTGGTGGCCATGAAGCAACATCTGGCGCGGTCATAAGAAGGATGGCTGTCAATAAAACTAAGCTATGTTGAGTGCGGTCAAAATTAGGTTGGGTGGCCATGAAGCAACATCTGGCGCGGTCATAAGAAGGATGGGTGTCAATACAAATAAGCTATGTCGAGTGCGCTCAAAAGTTGGATGGGTGGCTAATCAGCCACATCTAGTGCGGATGACGACTATTTATTTAGGTAATAAATATTTATTTTCATTTAATACAAAAATTCAATATTAATTTCAAGTTACTTCAACTGACTGCAAGCGTCGCCACGTCATCACACCAACAATCCTGTTTACCCGCACCTATAGATGTTTCACATCAATAAACATTTATTTTCATTTAATACAAAAATTCAATTTTAATTTTAATTTGCTTCAACTAAGTGTGGCGACCCGTCGCCACGGCAAGCGTCGCCACGTCGCCACGTTGCCGTACCAACAATTCGGTTTACCCGCGCCTATACCTATGTATAGATGTTTCACATCAAAAAGGCTATCCAGGCTCTCCTACAAAGCCGGTAATGCTCGGTTGGCTCCCCTGGGGTTGCCCGTGTCCATAGGCGACGGTGACCACTTATCACCACGCGGCCCGTCTCCCTTTCTGTTCGGTCTAAATATAAAGAAAAAAAAACATGTTTCACATCAAAAAGGCTATCCAGGCTCTCCTACAAAGCCGGCAATGCTCGGTTGGCTCCCCTGGGGTTGCCCGTGTCCATAGGCGACGGTGACCGCTTATCACCACGCGGCCCGTCTCCCTTTCTGTTCGGTCTATATATAAAGAAAAAAAAAAACATGTTTCACATCAAAAAAGCTATCCAGGCTCTCCTACAAAGCCGGCAATGTTCGGTTGGCTCCCCTGGGGTTGCCCGTGTCCATAGGCGACGGTGACCGCTTATCACCACGCGGCCCGTCTCCCTTTCTGTTCGGTCTAAATATAAAGAAAAAAAAAACATGTTTCACATCAAAAAGGCTATCCAGGCTCTCCTACAAAGCCGGCAATGCTCGGTTGGCTCCCCTGGGGTTGCCCGTGTCCATAGACGACGGTGATCGCTTAACACCACGCGGCCCGTCTACTTTTCTGTTCGGTCTAAATATAAAGAAAAAAAAAACAATCGAATAATTAATTAATCCGGGGGTTAACTTAAATTAGAAAGCGTCTCTGTATTTCCTTTGTGTAATTATAGAGGATTTGAAATAGATTCGGCTTTAGCTTTTATTTATTATGTTAAAGAAAAGCCTACGTATTTATAGAACCGTAATTATTTCGGGGAAAAGATGCCAATTTAAGAGGATAAATACAGATAAAGTTCGTAAGAAAGTTCCTATTTGTTCACTGTATAAATGTATAATGAGTTGACATAAGCAGTGCAGTGTCTCTCGTTTAGTAACATGTAACTCAAAAGACTTTATGCAGTTATAAAGTAATAGCTGGCAAAGTTTGTTTAGAAAGATAATATATTATGGAACCAGGTCCTATACTTTCAGTTTTTTAGATCAGTTTTACTCGTCAGTAGTTAGTAGTTCTACAGATACATTGATTATATTAACTTTGCGGCTATATTTATTAAAATTTGAGTAAACCTAAAATTTGATATATATATAACGCATAGGCTTAGTAGTCGTTACGTAAAACGTATATTCCTCTTTTGACATTTGTCTGAAATTAATTGTTATACTTTCGAAATTTAAATTTTGTACGCCGCTAGTACATTATTAATTTTAATTTTATTCTTAGTAAGCTGGGTTGAATTAAGAAGTTGATTTAGATTGACTATCAATTTTCTTAGTTTAAAAAAACTGGAAAGTGTTGCTGTATATAAATATACTGTAGAATTGTATTGTATTGTATAGGCAGATCAAATATATTTTTAACAAGTTGGTTAATAAATAAATACACGTTTCACACTCATAGGCCCACAGTAGGGTGTATATACCCTGTGTCGTGGGTACCATGGACACATACAACGACAGAAACACAAACACCCAGACCGAGAAAAGAAATTTAAACTCATTATTCAAATTTCTGTTTCGCCGGGAATCTAACCTGGGACCCTTCGATTGGCAGTCCGGCATGGTAACCATTGCGCCACACGGGTAGTCACGGGTCGTTTTAGGTTATCAATTTTTGTTTTTTAATTGCTGATGATAAAATAATTACGGATTTAGGATTTTCTCAGTACGCTGTGAAAACCAGTTTTAATGAGCTAAAATACCGAAAACAGTGTAAACGCACACGGTTACTGCAATAACATAATGAACCTTCACACGAAAAAGGCACTTTTCTCAAAGTTCTTAAAGGTGAACAGAAACATTACAAAAATAAAATCTTGTTAAAAGTTTGCAGGAATATGTAACTTCTCGATATCTTTACCTTTTACTAGCTCATAGAGCTTTAATATTTTCTTTTTGCCTTTCTATTCGTGTCTTTTTCAATATGCAAAGAAAACAATTTCAAAACTGTCGTCGTTTGTAGAGAAGGGAGTTTGTAGAGTTTCATCCAGAAGACTTATGCAGCGGTATTAATCAACGACGGCAAAGACGGCAAGCTAAAATTCCGAAAGGGGAGAAAATATTTTTCGTGAAACTATATTTCAAAATTTTCTCTTCTGATTTGGCGAATACTCTTATTTTACTCAACACAATACAATGAAAAAAGTGGCCAAGTGCGAGTCGGACTCGCCCATGAAGGGTTCCGTAGTAGCAAGCATTATTATTTTTCGTCAGCAAAAATAACTTTGTTTTTCATAGTTTTTGTATCAACGACAAAGTTATTTTTGCGGTTTTTAAAAATTTACTATATCTCAAAAACTGCGTACTATATCTCGTTCGAACCAATTTTTTCGTTGAAAGTTTTTATTGAGATCTACAACATATATTTTTGAAAGATTTTTCACTTTCTTACTTTAAAAGTTAGAGGGGGGGGGACACATTTTACCACTTTGGAAGTGTCTATCTTTCAAACGATTAACTTTGAGAAAAAAATATTTTAGAAACCTCAATGTTATTTGACCTATCTATAGACACCCTACACGAATAGGTTTGATAAATTTTTATTTTTTTATTTTTGTATAAAAATCGTAAAGCGGTTCAGAGATTACATGTGCCTACCAAGTCCATCCTTGAATACCTTTCAAGTTGAAGTCCTAATAGTTTTAGAATGAAGTTGCTGTGACATACGGACGGACATATAGACAGACATGACGAATCTATAAGGGTTCCGTTTTTTGCCATTTTGGCTTCGGAACCCTAAAAAAGGGTAGTAGTAGTGTAGGTACCTATCTGTAAAAAGATTAAATAAAACGCTACAACACTATTCGTATTGATGAATAGTTGCGTTTGCGTATTTTACACGTCCCTGTGGCAGAATCAAGAATGGTTACCATGCCCGTCTGCCGATAGGAGGGTCCCGAGAGTTCGATTCCCGGCGGAGCAGTTTGAATGATGAGTTTGAAATTTATGTTCTTAGTCTGGGTGTTTGTATTTCTGTCCATGGCACTCACGACACAGGGTATATCCACCTTACTGTGGGGCTATGAGTTTGAAACGTTTATTTATTTATTGATACTTGCGTATTCAAATGGCAACAATACTGTCTATAATAAGTATTTTGATGCCATTTACTTTAGTCGCAGCTTTACAACTAAGAGAACAAATGCCCCATGAATTTTATTTAAAGTCAGCTGATAATGGTCTTACATTTTCACAGTTCCTATCACGCCTATATTTATATACCGTACTTATTACATATTTATGTTTATATTTATGAATGTATATATATATATATATATATGTGTGTGTGTGTGTGTGTGTGTGTGTGTGTGTGTGTGTATGTACATATGTATTTATTATTTATCATAGAATTTATTTAGACATAAGTATTTAAGTAAATATAGTAATGCTGAATCCCCCAAACTGTTTACACCTACCAACAATTTCTCACCATCACCATGGGTTGACTGAGAGTGAATGTCATTAGGCATAAAGTCCGCCCAATGTTATCCTATTGAAATATTTTGAAATGAAATGAAATGAAATATTCTTTATTCACTGTACGGTTCATTTACAAACTCTTAGTGAACGTTATTTTTTTGTTCTGTCTGCTCAGGGTGCGGTTAGGCAATGCTGAGCTGAAGAAAAGAGCAGACGGAGAAAAACTTCAGCCCTGTTTTAAAATATGAGGTATACAATAATAAGCTTTATTACAGAGTAGCTATGAGCAGATAAGGAACATACGTGACAGCTACCGCATGTGTCAATGTCGTCCCACAGCTATCTGTTAAAATTGGCAGTTTGATTGATTTAAATCTATTACATCAGTTATAGAAACAGCCTTGTGGGACTACAGCTCAATCCCAAGCTTTTTTATCAATTAAATAGTCCTTAAGATCGTAATAAGCCTTATTTTTTATGTAATACCAAAAAAATGTTTCGTGTACAATAATAGTTGATTTTCTGAAGGACGGTACAAAGTTTAGCAACGTTTTTGTTATCAACGGCACAATGAGCACAATAAAAAGTCGACTTACCCCCGAAGCGTTTATTCTAGCCTACGCTCCCATGAGGGTACTAAAATAATAAAGTAAAAAATTACCTTCAAAGGCACTCTAATGTGCTAGTGCTTTGGCCAAAATAAAATACTTGTATCTTATAGCCAACCTTTTTATGGTTCCGTACCTGAATGGTCCCAACGGGACCTTATTACTAAGCCTCCGCTGTCCGTTCTTTGTCCGTCTGTCTGTCATCAGTCTGTATATCGTGAACGGTGATGGCTAGACATAAAAAAAATTAACATGCGATGTATTTCTGTTGCCGCTTTATTAATAATTACTAAAAAATAGAATAAAATAAATATTTAAGGGGGCTTCCATACAATAAACGTGATTTATTTTAGGTAATGGGCTGTAACTCGTGAACCGTGACGGCTAGACATTATAAATTTTCACAAATGATGTAGGTAGGTATTTCTGTTGCCGCTATAACAACAAATACAAAAAATAGAATAAAATAAATATTAAAGGGGGCTCCCATACAATAAACGTGCTTTTTGGTAATATAGGTACGGAACCCTACATGCGCGAGTTCAACTTGCACTTGGCCGGTTTTTTATGTTTCCTTCGGTCGGCCGAGGTTCCTTACAAGATATTAATAGCTTTTTAACGACAAAATACTGTGAGTACCTACTCGAACTCAGAAGCGTTATTCCATTTACGTCGTCTATAATCTAGTTTTGTTTCGACTTCTCAAAAAGGGTTCGGAATTCCGTTTACTAAAAGAATTTAATTAAATCCTTACGAATGGAGTTAAATCCCGACTATCTTCAAATTTGTTAGTTGTAACGTAGTTTAAATACTTCTCTTTATAAAAAGAAGCATATTTCAACATTAGCAAAGTCTTTAGTATTGTAATAAACTAGACTTCCGTCAGCGGCTTCACCCGCGTGGAACCGTTTTATAGGTTCCCGTAGGATAAAAACCATCCTATGTCCTTTCCCAAGGTTCACTCTATCTGTGTTCCAAATAACATTAAAATTAGGTCAGTGGTTTAAGCGGGAAAGTGTAGCAGGCAGACAGACAGAAAGAGTTACTTACGAATTTATAATATTAAGTAGGGATGTAAAAACTAAAGCAGTATTACTATCAAAATAGCAAAATGAGCGGCATAAAATGTCGATTTGACCTCGACGTGTTTATTTTAGCCTAAACTCCCCTGAGGGCACTGAAATGAAAAAGTACAAAATTAGATTCCAGCATGAATTTCTTCAGGGTAAAAACCATAGTCGGTACTATTTTGTCCAAAAGAAAATATTCGTATCTTATAACCATCAATTTTGTATAACGTTCGAGAAAGCGATTTTTTTTATTTGAATGGAGTAGCAGACTTGCATGCAGGCCACGTGGTGTTAAGTGATCGCTGCAGCCCATGATCAAAGACAAAGACAAAGACTTTTATTTGCACAAATATGGGTGTTTACAAAAGGTGTTTTTATACATTTGGTTCGCCATATTTACCTTTATGAGGTATGCAAATATTACAATAATCATCTACACACAACCTCAAGCAAGTATTGGTAAAGTCTTGTCTGAGGCCGTATGCGTTGCTACTCCGGAGGCTGGTGGTCGCCTCATGTAAGTGTGGCCGGCAACTATACCGAAAACACAATAGAATTGAATCACGGCAGAAGTGGTTGCAACAGTGGTAGGTACTTCCCCGGGCGAACCAATTATGGATTCCAGTTCTACCACCTACCAAAAGCGATATTTAATTCAAATTCCAGCTCATCTGTAATCTAGTTTTATTTCGAACACTCAAAACAGGTTCCAAATTCTAGTGACTAAAATAATTTAATAAGTCCCTACTATCCCTCAAAAGCTGTTAGTTGGAACGCTTTTTAATTACAGCATTCCGACAGTAGAAGAAGTTTCCACAAACGATTCATCATGCGATTATTCTGTAATCACAATATAATTACGCTAATGCCTTCAGCGGCGATTCATCACTGGTAAAGTTGGGTAATTAAATTTTATTGGCCATATATTTTGCGGAGGCTGATAATTCCATCAGTTCTCTGGAAGTGGACGGAAAAATCCCATTAAACCCGAACTGCAGTGGAAAGATTTCGATTTCCATAAAGCATGTATCAACAAGCGGAGGCGCCAAAGCTTTTGGCTTCTGACGCCTTATAATGGGATCGAACATACATTTACGAAACTTTGTGTGAGTATTACTCACACCCCTTTCTTTATAGTGTTTCTTATAACCTACAACATCCTTAGCTGGACTGGTCTGCCCGTCCAAGTTATAATAGATTTTCTGGTCACTTAAAATATTTATTTCTTCAATATCAAACATGAAGGAAAATGTTCTTTCAAAATTTACAAATATTTTAATGGACCCGAAAAAACTAAAGCAATATTAAAATAGCAAAGTGAGTGAAATAAAAAGTCGATTTGACCTCCAAGCGTTTATTTTAGACTAATCGTCCTTGAAGGCACTAAAATGATAAAGTACAAAATTACCTTCAAGCCTAAATTTATTTAGGGTATGACAGTTGCCAGCCACTTCGCCAAAAGAAAATATTCGTTTCTATTCAACGATTTTATATTACGTTTGGTTTGATGAATGGTTTTAACAGAATAAAGACTTTAATTGACAAAATAGTGAATATCTAGAGAATAAAAAAACATTGATAATTTACATTCCAACTCATCCGTAATCTAGTTTTGTTTTGATTTCTCCAAAAAGGATTCGAATCTCGTTTACTAAAAGAATTTAATAAATCTCTCTACCCTCAAAAGTTAATTATAGCATTCTGACGGTAGAAGAAGTTTCCACAAGCTATTGATCGTGCGATTATTCTGTAATAACAATAATAACTTAATTAACTTAATAAAATAATTTCGCTAATGCCTTCAGCGGCGATTCATCACTGGTAAAGTCGGGTAATTAAATTTTATTGACCATATATTTTGCGGATAATTCCATCAGTTCTCTGGAAGTAGGCCGAGAAATCCCAATTAAGCGGAACTGCTGTGGACGGATTTCAAATTTTATACATTATGTATCAGCAAGCGGAGGCGCCAAACGCTTTTGGCTACTTTGTAGATGCGACGCCGTACAATGAGGTCACATAAACTTTTAAGACGCTATGTGTAACTAGCCTCTTTCCTTTCTTTGTAGTGTTTTATTTAACTTACGATTCCTTAAAGCCATTTAGCCCGTCGAGTTATTACGTAAATTTATAAAGGTTCGTTTGAACTTTTCTTGACACGGTAGAATCCCAAATAAGGAAAAACGCACCGTAATCTGTTCCGAAAAGAGTTAGTTGGGGACACAAAAACACCCGTTTGTCTCAACAAAGGTAAATAATGAAGATATTTATAGAGACTGAGAAGATAGTCTTAATACTTTGGTGAGATTATTATGTGTAGTATACGGTTAAATAGGTTTCAAGGTGACTAGTGTGATTTTGTAGACAACTCGTTCCGGTTTTGCTCAAACTGCAGAGACAGAATTAAAGCTAATATAAACGTCAATTTTTTTTCAGGAAACTGATAGCATCTTGCTGAGTGATCTCATTTAGATTATTTAGTACCTGGAAGACCGAGCATTGCTCGGATTAAAACAGTTTATTCTCTCGGTTTAATTTCAAAAGAAACACTCATTTGCTTAGTGTTACTTAACAACGCCATCTGAAACAGCTCCCAATGAAAAAAATATTTTTACCAAAAAATATAAAATAAACGCAGTATGATTTTGATTGAGGTTTGAACCCGGGTCTCTAGTTTCGTAGTCAGCCCACGTAAGCATTTGACCAAGGAAGCTTTAATTCAATGAATGAAATTTTTATAGAGCTCTTTCAAATCAACATTGTCATTTCTTTGAACGTCGAATTGACGGATATCGTTTGACGGCGTTCTACGCCAAAATATTATTAATACTCTCAAATAGATGTCAGGACGAGTCGTATTTTTAAGTTCATATTTAAGTTGATTGTCGCTAAAAATATTTTTTTATAATTTAAAATTTCTAAAAATAAAATCCAGCTGGATCGATTTATCACCCCCGAAACCAGGGTACTAAATTTCATCAAAATCGTTCAAGCCGTTTCCGAGATGCAAAAAATATATTTAGATATATACAAGAATTGCTAGTTTAAAGGTATTAGATTAGTTTTTAGTTTTAGTTTTCTTTGAGCGCGCGTGGCTCGGTGGCTAGCGTAGAACGCAAGCAGTCTATGTAGTTAAGCCAAACGGGAGCGGTCGGGTGTGGGATGGGTGACCGCTAGTAGCAAAAAATTTCATGCGCGTTTCCGTGCTTCGGAGGGCACGTTAAGCCGTCGGTCCCGGTTGTTGTCGATAGATAACAGTCGTTAAACCTAGTCGGAGGCCTTATGGGTGGTTTGAAAACATCCGACAGTGGGTTGGCCACTAACCCGCATCACCACAAAACCCGCA
Organism: Pyrgus malvae; assembly: GCA_911387765.1. Taxonomy (NCBI): domain Eukaryota; kingdom Metazoa; phylum Arthropoda; class Insecta; order Lepidoptera; family Hesperiidae; genus Pyrgus; species Pyrgus malvae. Next base: position 24,099,981 of record OU426950.1, on the reverse strand, counting down.
TTGGAGCAGCGTGGTGGAGTAAGCTTCAGGCCTCCCCAATAATGGGGAGAGACCCGTGCCCAGCAGAAGGACGCAAAAAGGGTTGCAGCCAGATTAGTTTCTATACCGTGGTAATAGCCAATTATTACTTTACATCTACTTTTACAAGTACACGCCAGCGAAATTTCAAAACAGACGAAATCCTTGTAAATTTTAACACGCAACATCCTGTTCCCTTTCTTTTACTGGTACTTACTTATAGATAAGAAGTTACATAGAACAGGCTTGTGAAAGAGCCATTTGTCATAAAATCGACGCCAAGCTAAAGCTCGTTCTGTTCAGCCGCCGGCAATACCGAGAAGACCGGGTAAAGTACATAAATCGTGAAATGGGAAGTATATGAGTAAGTAATAAAATAATTCACGTAACGTTGTGGGCCTGAAATAGGTTTGCTATGAATTTATTATCTCTTTGTTTTAACTTCATTGTGAAATGAATTGCTGTTGACGAAATGGAAATTACAAGTGACCTACATTTTGTTACTATGTATAATAATAATTTAACATGCTGATGATATAAAGAGATGTAAACTTAATTTAAAATGGTAAACGTAGAAACTTGCTGTAAAACTTTCATTGAAGTTTTAGGGTCATGAGTGAAACAAATTGCTTATGAATAAAAGTATTTTGGTCTGAAATGGTAGCTTAAAGCCCTGAAATGTCTGCAATGTAGTTTATCGGTTAAAGTACCTACCTTTACCTACATTTACGAATATACTTCTCAAGCATACCTAACCTAATAAAGTTTGTTCAGGAAAAGTAGTACTTACGCAAGTAATAAAAGAAAAAGAAGAAAATTTATTTCGTTACATAAATTTACTATAATTTCGAGATTTCGAGTAGATCGGCAGGACCGCTAGAACGGGGCCCGAGATTATGAGTGTGATGCTATCCTTAATGTGATATAGGATATAATCGAACGTAATTGTGGACTTCCTCGTCATGCTGAAGCAGCTTGGCGTGGAAAACATAAAACGCCCCTGTCATTCGTTCACGTATTAGCGCATGAAACTAAAAATTTTTGCATCGCCTGCGCCTTCGAAGGTACATAAGCCGCAGAAAAAGTTAGCGCCAGTTAAACCTAGCCATTGCTTTATTTTTTCGTAAACACGACTACCACGCGTGACAGCTGAAGCAAAATAAACCAGCGAGATCGGTTGCGGTGGACAAACAATCGCCGTCAAACTCGTTCTCGTTGACGGTCCGGCGACGGCGGCGGTGGATAAACGCTATTAGTCGTTTATTTTCTACACCTATTTAATATTTTTGTTCAGTGGTGCGAAAGCATAAAGCAAAATATTATTATGAACTCTTTGTTTGTTTTATAACCTACTAACAGTATACCACCTCGTTCAGTAATAAAAAAGTAGGAACTATAAATAAATATTCTAATCAGAAATAATGCTGTGTAAATATATAGAAAAATTAAGCAGGTACCTGTATAACAATGTATATATAATACAAAATACTATAATACTTAATACTAATATTATAAGCGCGAAAGTTTGTAAGAATGGATGTTTGTTACTCTTTCACGTAAAAACTACTGAATGGATTTTAATGAAATTACAATAGGTACAATAATTTAGCTTATACATCAGAATAACACATAGGCTACAATTTATTAAGATATTGTGTGTATTGTCCAAAATATGACGATTAGTGTCAAGTAATTGGGAAAAAATCTACCATCTGCGGGCTATTATGGCGTGCGCTGCCAAAACCGCTGGAGTTCCACATTGTAAAGTAGGATGGAAATATTTATCTAAAATAGTCTTACAAAAAAGCCTGCCACATTATATGTATATCTATATCTCATGTGTAAGTCATTATAGACAAAATGTGTAAGTCATTATAGCCAAAATGTGTAAGCAATTATAGCCAAATAGTTAACCATAACTAAAATAAAAATTGATAATTTACTGACTGCGGGTGAAATCGCGGGGGACCTCTAGAAAGAAAAAAGAAAGAAAGAAAAATATTTATTTCATATTAGGTATACAAAATATTCGCTTAATGAATGTCATTTTTTACCGGTCATCGCCTTTAGGTGCCCATTTGGGCTAGATGTTGAGCTGAGAGAAAAAAGGCGGCGGAAAAAAACTCCCAGCGGCACTCTTTTTAAAAAAAGTACATTATATATTTGAGATAACAGAATGGCTATGGGTCTATAATGGGCACACGTGACAGCTGATCGTGGTAGTTTTAATAAATTTAGCAAACATATTCATAGTTATGACAGCCTCCGTGGCGTAGTGGGTGATGAGCCGACTGCGAAACGAACGTGAGGTCGTGGGTTCGATTCCCACCCAGGACAAATATTTGTGTGATGAACATGACTATTGTTTATTATTTATTTATTTAACAATTTATGTACACAACAACATATTAAAATAATGTACATTAGAAGAAAGATGGTACAAAGTTACTGCTTATTCCTAATAGAAATTTCTACCAGCAGACCTGTGACTGGATATCTGGATCTGAATGGTTCTGTGTCTGGGTGTTAATAATTATCTATTTAAGTATGTATTTAGAATTATATAAGTATGTTTATCAGCTTTCTACCATAGTACAAGCTCTGCTTAGTTTGGAATCAGACGATATTGTGTGAATTGTCAAAAAAAAGTTATATTAATGTTACGTACGTATATTATAAGAAATTCATATGTTATTTCTGTTAACATACACAGTTTTAAATAAGTTTAAGAATGTGTCATGTGTCGCCTTGACGTACACGTCATAAAGGTGGCTTGAAAAAGGAAATTCGTTATCTTATATGCGACACCTGACGTGCGTAAAGCCTATAGCATTCAAATATTAATATACGACTAAATTGAAGTATGTACGTCAATTTCGTTAGCGTGGGTGTTTGTGGTATAAATACAGCTGTTTAAAGCCTGAATGTATACCTATATAATGAAATACAAAAACAAATATTTGAAAATTTTGAAACCAGTGCCTGTACTCTCGACATTCGTTACTTATCGATTGATAGTGGATCACTAAGCTAACGACAATCATTGGAAGTTTGACGTTTAAATTCGTAAATACACTATTAATTGGCGACATTTTAGACAGTTAAGACTACCAATTTTCGTTAAAAAGCTGTCGATATCGAGTTAACTACCGATTTCGGTCGCTAAGCTGCCTTAGCGATTGTCGAGACTGCGCTACTGCTCGAGGAGGAAAATCGACAAAAATATAAGTTTTATTTTACTTAGCTATGAGTACAACCCTTTTTGCGTCAAACTGCTAGGCACGGGTCCCTCCTTCTTATTGAGGAGGCCTGGAGTTTCTTCTACCAAGCTGCTCCAATGCGGCTATGACAAGGTTTAAAAGTAACTGGTACCGTGCGTAAAGCCTTCAACGTTACACGAAGACACGCACACAAAATATTAAATATACAAAGGAAACAGCAGGTGGTAGCATATCTACGATTAACTTATTCTTTATAACTTTCTTTTCCTTTTGTTAGATTTTTCGGGATTTTGAATCTCTGTATCTTGACCTCGATCCAGGTAGGGGCAGCTGCGTACTGAGGGGACGCACATACATACATATATACCTACATACATACAAAGGCTGTTAAACACATAACCCTCCTTTGCGCCGCGCAGTCGAGTAAAAATGCAATAATTTCATTCACGGCTTTGAAGTAAGTACAGAGACAGAGCAATCTCTTGATGTTAGCATTGAAAAGAAGATACATTTCATTTCTTAGTAAGCACGTATAATGGATTAAAGAGTAACTATCAATGACAAACTGCCATCTCATCTAGGGCAGTTCCCCTAGTCGTTTCCGCAGAGGGGACGAAAGGGGTGACTCTTTTCTTCTTACCGTGTATTATAAGTATCTATGTATGTCTATGTCGTAACCCTTTAACGAGGACGCAGGTTTAATACGTAAATGTATGCTTAAATCCTTTTTGTATTTATCAATAAACCATAAAATCTTGAAATCTTTAACTGTGGTAGAACATTGAGGTTTGATTTAAGTATTATCTTATTTAAGTATTAAGTATTATTAAATATTATTATCTATAATTAAATATAATATTAAGTAGGTAGTATGTCATAGATACATCGATCCAGCTAGGTTTTATTTTTAGAAATTTTAAATTATAAAAAACTATTTTCAGTGATAATCAACTTAAATATAAACTGAAAAATACGACTCTTCCTGACATCTATTGGAGAGTACAATAATGTTGTGGCATTGAACGTAGTCAAACGCCATAGGACAATGTCGATTTGAAAGAGTTCTATAAAAATTTCGTTGATTGAATCAAAGCTTCCTTGGCCGAATGGTTAAGTAGGCTGACTGCGGAACTAGAGACCCGGGTTCAAACCTCATTTAAAACCATATTGCGTTTTTTTTATTTGTTGTGTATTTTTTTATTGGGACCTATTTCAGATGGCGTTGTTAAGTAACACTAAATAAATGAGCGTATGGGTTGAAATTAAACCAAGAAAATAAATTGTTTTTATCCGAGCAACGCTCGGTCGTCCAGGTCCTCGGTGGTCCAGAATAGCAAATTATGGATAGTTAAACATTTAGCTTATTTTACAAAATCCATTTCAAACTAAGGGTCCTGTAGTCTAATGGTTGCCGCTGGGCTAGAAAGGTCGCTAGGTTATCCAGTGATCAAGTTGACAATTTAGTCACGTCTAAGCGATCTAGTCCCTCTGTATTTACATATTCATTCAATTTAGTATTTTAAACACGCTTTATCTCTGATATATATTTCTCTTTTTTGTAGCATTCACGAAAGAAATTTAAGAATGTTTTGTTCTTTGTAAGATACGTACATTATATCTCATACTTTTAAATGAGCAATTCTTATATATACTTGTACTCGTATATATGTATATAGAATCTACATCTCGGCGGCCTTTGAATAGGCCTTAGAACGGCTTCAACGATTTTCATGAAAATTAGTGTGCTGGGGTTTTTTTAGAAAGCGGTTTAATTTTTAGAAAGAATCGTTTTGGCTGTGTTTTCCGCTATAAACAACTTAAAAATAAACTGAACAATATGACTCTACCAGACGTTTATCTGCGAATGTATGTAATTCTTTTTTTTAATTGGGAACTGAACAAGATGGCGTTGTTTAAGTTTTTTCTTTTATCTTTGTAATATTTGCATACCTCATGAAGGTAAATATGGCGTACTAAATATGTATTAACAACTTTTGTAAACACCCATATTTGTGCAAATAAAGTTCTTTGTCTTTGTCTTTGTTAAATAAGCCAATGAGTTTCTGAAGAAATCACTTAATTTTTATCCATGCAACGCGCGGTCATCCGGGTGTTATTAGTGTGTCACAAACGGTTTACCATATTTTACAACTTTCATGAAAATTTCTCTCTAACTCGCCTTCCAATGCTCAAAATAATTATCGACATGATAATTCTGACACTAATTTGAACTCCCATGAAAATGATTGGTCAAATTGACCTAGATTTTCACAAGGCGTCGTAAAATCTGTTAGAAATAGTTTCAAAGGTATTTTAGGTAATAATTTTGTTATGTGCATATTATTCACTTCAAAAACAATTAAAAACATTGTAACTAAATAATACATGCCTTATAAATTATAAATTTCTCTTAAGCTTGTCACGAAAACCAACGTGTACGGCCTTGAAAAGGTTTCCGACAGATTGGAAGAGATACCGGTTTATTTGGTATATGTACCGGACTAAAACTCCCTCGATAGCCTGCCTTAACGATTTAGGAGTACTCATTGAATTTCACTATACTCGTCAATTCCACTGGTGTTCTCCATGCTCGGTGTGTTGTGCGCGCTAGCTCTTGTCATCCGCAACCTCAGAAGTTACCTTTCAGTCGCCTTATACAATCAGGCCGGGGATACGTTAGCTTAAATCATAGCTCACCTAAGCTACAGAGATGCGCCATTGGAATTTAACATACATCTTTCTCGGAAGAAATAAAATAAATGTTCTACTTTAAAACAAAAAAAAAGCTTCATAAATTTACTATTGGCAGCAAGAAATTATTATCTAAGAGTCACGAATTAATCGTAGTACATTCGACGGTAGATTACAAGTAAGGACCGCCATTTGTCAATATAATCATCTTTCCACGGCCCGGGGACTATCGCACTCGCACAGTTTGACAATCGCGGTCACCATCAAATAGACTTGCGGATATGGGACCCCTGACGACGTACGCGTTTGAAGAGGTTTCCCAAATTACGTTTGAACTCTCTTTGAAAGGTTACATTTAAGAATATATTTGGATTTGGATAACATAAAATAAGGCTTTTGTAGAGTTATGGAAGTAAAAGTGTGTTTGTTTGTTTGTTTGTCCTCCTTTCAAATCGCAATGATACAACGGATTGATCTGATTTTTCGTATGGAGATAGTTGCAGGACCGGAGTAACATAATGCTACGATTAAACAGAATAAAACATCAGATCTCATTACTATGGGACATAACGTGTAGCCAAAGCTGGCGAAGTCGCGCGCGGAAAGTTAGTGTTTTTATATCGAACGTTGAAATTAATTTGATTCAATTCAAAATAGAGACATACATACGGATGTTGATTTCACAAAGTTTCTTTAACCTAGTAAAAACTGCTTGGTAAAAATAAAATATAAATTATGTTTGTGCGACTTAGAAAGTCTTTTTTCTTCTTCAGGTTTTATTAAAGCTTTATTAGAAGTTAAAATTTTAACAAAAAGAAAGGCAAATTATGGAGGTACTTAACCATTTAAGAAAACTTTAATTTTTAAAAGAAAACTGAATATACCCATCTGGTACTTGATACCTTTTGCTGGGAGTTTTTTTCCGCCGCCTTTTTTCTCTCTCAGCTCAACATCTAGCCCAAACGGGCACTTAAAGGCGATGACCGGGAAAAATTTTTGTATTCCTAATATGAAATAAATATTTTTTCTTTCTTTCTTTTTTTTATTTGTATTTTCAACAAAAAAATTATTAGTCAGTAATATTCTACAGATACATAAGAAATATAATTTAAAAGAAGAAAAAATTAACATACATTTTTTTGCTTTTTTTCAAGGAAACAAACTGAGACAACAATATTCAAAAAGTAGGGCGCAAATGCTAAAATGAACTAATAAGAAAAGAAGAAAGTTTTGAATTACAAACTTTTTAATTTCAGTAATTCGAAAACAACGTTTCATACTTTTATAAGTGCTCCAACGTTTTCTTGCTGGGTGAAATAAATCTTAGATCTCTCGGCCGAGACATTTATTTAATTTAAAACCTGCAAAAAATGTTTTAAATTCCAGCGGTAAGTTCAGGAATTGAGGGTGTATTATTGTATTAAGGATAGAAACAGATTCAGAAAGAAGTTCATTTTTATATTTAACGGCCGAATGATGGCAGAAATGTATTTTGCTTGCAAGATCTTTCGTATTAGTGGATTCATTAGTTATAGTAGGAGAGCCAACGATGCCAAATGTGGATTAACTCGAGCGTGAGGATCGAGTGCATTATAGAGATTGGACGGGACGGTAACAAGTTAAAGCTTATTAAGATGCGTTCCGTTTCACCGAAGGGAATGGTGCCTACAGATTTTTAAAAATTTGTAATAAATGGATAAAATAAGGTACAATAGATTAATTGCTCGGTAAGTTACATTTAACATTTTAACAATTTAAATATTTATTAAGAATTGCAACTCTGCACAATAGAAAAAATATATATGGAATTTTTTCATGAAGTACTTAAATATTTATTATTTTCTATTTTATAAAGAAAATATTCAAACATGATTCTAATCTGCCCATTTAAAAAAAAACTTAGATAAAATACTTCACTTTGTTAGGCAGACCAAACATAACGTGTGTGGCATTTTCGCTGCAACTCCGCTGCTGATGATCGCCTCGAAGTCTGGCCGGCTGCAATTCTCCACCGAAACACAATAGAATTGCTTCACGGCAGAAGTGGGTGCAGCGGTGGTACTTCCTCGGTTGAATCATTCTATCACCTATAGCTTTAATAAAAAAAGAAAAAAAAATCTATATAGCCCTAACACAGATCGACCTTGTTATCTTTTCTAAAATAAAATGCGTCATTCCACATACGCAGAAAAATCTCGATGTTGAGCAATGCCCACTCATTTTTATGTTCCCGATTTTATTTGCATTAAGCATTACACTTGTGATTTAGCCAAAATTTATAAAAAAAACAACGGGTTGCACTCCGGTAGTGCCGGCAGAAGTGAAAACTTGAACATTAACATTGTGCATTTTTGATATTTTGGAATGGTTAGGGAATAATTTCGCACAAATTGCTTTTATTATCAGTAATATTTTTCATCTTGTATTTGCAACCGACACGTGCCCTCCGAAGCATGGAAACGCGTATGAAATTTTTTGTCACTAGCGGTCACCCATCTCACACCCGACCGCGCCTGTTTAGCTTAGCTGCATAGACCGCTTGTGTTCTACGCTAGCCGCCGAGCCATGCGTGCTTACATGCTAAGGAATAATTGTTGTAGACTCTAGACTAATCTCCAAAGTGATGTACGATACTCATATCAAACTCCAATATTTTTTTATGGATTTCTGTCTGTTTATTTGTCATTATCGCAAATCTAAAGTATAATACGACCTTTTTCCCGCTAAATAGCTGTCGGCGTTGATTTGATTGTTATCTTTTCTAAAATGGGTCGTTCCACATCCGCAGACGAATCTCGATGTTGAGCAATGCCCACTCATTTTTATGTTTCCGATTACGTATGTTTGTAAGTTGAAATCTACAAAGGTTTTTTTTTCATTTAAAATGTTTTTGCTTCATCCGTTTTTTAAAGTAGACGTTGTTTCATTACAAGACTAATTAAAAGCAGTGTTTGACTTAAATTTTCTTAAAAAAAAAAACATAATTTCTATGATGAATAACTTCTAATAAACTTTAATGGAAAAATACCTGAACTCCATCTTCTGTCGTCAGCGAATATATTAGGTAGCCTACAAAGTAGCAGCGATACTATTTACAACCTTAAATAATAATAATATGGTAGCAATAGTTCCTGTGCACCTGGCGGGGACCATCTTCGGGTCATATAATTTTTTATATGATACGGCCACGGTTGGTATCCGCCACGTGTAACCACATAACAACATCAAAGTGTCTCTAAATTGCCTCTACATTATGGACCTATGTCCCCATGCAAGTCACTCAAATTACTGAGTCAAATAACATCTTCGAGCCGTGATCCTTAAGGAAAGTTACAAATAACGCTTCCCACTCATATATGTTTTACTTCAGGGCGCAGGACTGAATGGAGTGGAGAATATTACGGGAATAGGCCTCCCGTAATACCTCAGTGGACTTCTCAAGGCCGATAGATAGATAGATGGACCACCAATGGTACAATCGTTACGATGACAGACTACCGGTTGTTTTTTTTTTATTCCAGCGAGGCAGAAGTTCGTATGATTAGTTTAAATTTATGTACTTGGTCTGCGTATTCATGTTCTTATGTTTATGATGATATAAAGCGCTACTTTATGATTTAAATGTCCATAAACTTCAAGTACTACTTAACAACGATGTATTAAAGCTCGTTTGTTACGTTAAAAGTTTTTTTATAAAGCAATGTAACACTAACGTTTCAAAAGATTAGTAAGTAACAAGTATCAACCAAAGTAGTTTACGCTCAGCAAAGTAGGACCATTTTTAATCCTATAGCACCGCAAAAAGTCAGAGAAAACAACGTAGGTGTTTTCGGGAGCTAACAAATTATCCTTATTCGTCATACTGGGATAAGCGTGGGTTGACAGGTTTAAGGTGACAAGGCATGACGATTCCGATATAACACCCGGACAATATTCAATTCAATCTAAAAATATTTTTCATGTCAATCACACATTGAGTGGCGGAAGGGTACACGCTTAAAGGTATATTTCGAACGTAACGTCAAAAATACGGCACGAAAATGGATTTCTAAGTTTTCCAGTTTTTGAAACAACGTGTGAAAGCAAAAATTATACTTCTGAATTCATAAAATACATAATTTAGATTGAGGAGTACAATTTATGTTTCAAACTTATTTTACACGCATGGTGAACCATCGCAGTAAGTGCCGATGCATGGAACTAAAAAAAGTGGCCAAGTGCGAGTCGGACTCGCCCATGAAGGGTTCCGTAGTAGCAAGCATTATTATTTTTTGTCAGCAAAAATAACTTTGTTTTTCATAGTGTTTGTATGAACTACAAAGTTATATTTGCGGTTTTAAAAAATTTACTATATCTCAAAAACTGCGTATTATATCTCGTTCGAACCAATTTTCGTTGAAATTTTTTATTGAGATCTACAACATATATTTTTGATAGATTTTTCACTTTCTTACTTTAAAAGTTAGAGGGGGGGGGGGGGCACACATTTTACCACTTTGGAAGTGTCTATCTTTCAAACGACTAACTTTGAGAAAGAATGATTTTAGAAACCTCAATGTAATTTTAAAAGACTTATCTATAGACACCCTACACGAATAGGTTTGATGAAAAAAAAAATTTTTGTTTCAGTTCCATGTATGGAGAGCCCCCCTTATTAATATTTTTTTTATTTTTGTATATAAAAACAAGTACAACAACGTAAAGCGGTTCAGAGATGACATCTACCTACCAAGTTTCAAGTTTGAAGTCCTAATATGAATGAAGTGGCTGTGACAAACGGACGGACAGACAGACAGACAGACATGCCAAATCTATAAGGGTTCTCACTCCAGAGATAAGCGCCAGCTGACGAGTGTCAAGCTACTTTTATTCTAGAGAAATTGTAAAACTAAGTTCACGCGGACGAAGTCGCGGGCGGCTGCTAGTATTTTCTATAACAACAGCAACAACGTGGGAAGCAAAAATTATACTTCTGAATTCATAAAATACATAATTTAAATTGAGGGGTACAATTTATGTTTCAAACTTATTTTACACGCATGGTGAAACATCGTAGTAAGTGCCGATGTGTGGAACTAACAAATGACGTTTATTTCTCATTCCAGAGATAAGCGCCAGCTGACGAGTGTCAAGAGTTATGTTCCTGCGGATGTTTATAGTTTTCCCTGGAATTAATGGATATGAATCACTTATGTTATGACTCTCTGATATCAAAAAAATATATTCCACTTATAAAAACAAATCTATAATCTATAAAAATAAATAAATTGGAGTATCTGTTTGTAACATTAAAATAATTGCTTTTTACTACATGCATATGAATCAATATACGGTACAAAGTAACATTTTTTACAATTTTTGTCTGCCTGTCTGTCTATCTGTCTGTCTGTTTGTTCCGGCTAATCTCTGAAACGGCTAGACCGATTTGGACGGGACTTTCACTGGCAGGCAGCTGATGTAATAAGGAGTAACTTAGGATACTTTTATTCTAGAGAAATTGTAAAACTAAAGTCCACGCGGACGAAGTCGCGGGCGGCTGCTAGTATTTTCTGTAACAACATCAACAACGTGTGAAAGCAAAAATTATATTTCTGAATCCATAAAAAACCTAATTTAGATTGAGGAGTACAATTTATGTTTCAAACTTATTTTACACGCATGGTGAACCATCGCAGTAAGTGCCGATGTGTGGAACTAACAAATGACGCTTATTTCTCACTCCAGAGATAAGCGCCAGCTGACGACTGTCAAGCGTTATGTTCTTGCGGATGCTAATAGTTTTCCCTAGTAATAATGGAGATGAATCACTTGTGTCATGACTATCTCGTACCAAAAAATTATATTCCACTCTTTTTTTAATTTGAATGGAGTAGCAGACGAGCATCCAGGCCACGTGGTGTTAAGTGGTCGCTGTAGCACATGGACATCTACATACAACCTCAAGCAAGCATAGGTAAGTCTTGTCAGAGGTCGTATGCAGTTGCGCTGCTACTCCGGAGGTTGGTGGTCGCCTCATGTAAGTATGTGTGGCCGGCAACTGCACCTTTCCACCGAAACACAATAGAATTGGTTAGGGTAGAAGTGGGTGCAGCGGTGGTACTTCCCCAGGCGAACCATAATAGTTCTACCACCTACTAAATAACATATCAATCATAAAAACAAATAATACCTTCATACCCCGAATCAATATTTTTATTTTTATTTACCTATATCTTTATATCTAAGATAAGATTTAGATAAAACTACACTAAACTAAGGTAGGTATATATAAATCTTCTTTATGTCGACAGTGAACTTCTCCTAAATGTCTGGACCGATTTTAATGATTTTTTTGTGTGTTCAAGTGGACTCTAGGATGGTTTAGATTCACAATCCGGTCCACTGCAAAATGTTTTTTTTTATATTTTTATTTATTTAGTTTTCCCATATTAATTGGTCCTTCTTTTTTTTGGTATCGGGGGGGAAACCTTCAAAAGGTACCCGACACCTTGGGAGAGGATACCGGGTTATGTGGGATTTGACCGCACTAAAACCCCCTCGGTGGCCTGCCTCTGCGTTTGTGAGGACTCCGGGATCTCCATAGGAACGCACCGGTGTCCTCCACGCGCGGCGCCCCAGAACGGGCCCATCTTCGGGAGAGCAGATGTGCTCTCCTGCACCTTCAGGTATTCATGGCGGCATGCGGCCACGCATACACCGCCGTCCCTCCCGGGGCTGCTAGCTGGACGGGTCAAGCTCCCACTCTCACCGTCTGCATCCCCGGAAGTCCCCTTTTAGTCGCCTCTTACGATCAGGCAGGGGATACCGTAGCTCTATTCTTAATCCCGAAGCTACAGGGACTAGACCTGTCAAACGTTTGTATTTCGTGCCGTATCGTTCTAAACTTTGACACAGTCAGAATAACAGGACAGTTCGTAGGTCACTATTTGTTATATATTTTCGTTTGAAAGTAACATGAAATCTCTTTAAGATAATAAGAAAACATATCATCTTTCAATACTTTTAAGGCATGACAACGTCTGCAGGGCCCACTAGTTATATATGAAATTGTGGTGCTCATTCATAATGTAATATAAAATTTTGATAAAACACAAACCAACGTAGGTATTACGAATGTTGTGATATTGTTTTTAGTCAATACAATTTTACAATCAAGAGCGTATCATCTAAATTTTTATGATAAATGAGTAAGATTGTTAATTATTAGTAAACATCAAAATAAATTTTATTTTATGGTTTATTTCATACTGATATTCACACATTAGAATATGAAAGGCTACCAGGTATATTAATTTTCTGCTTAGTGTGTTTTTTTTTCATTATAATAAACTATTGTCCATATTACTTAAAAATGTATCAATATATATTTATCTATCTTTCTAGTTTTGAATATATAATATCTATTACACAATCTGTGAAATATTGCTGTAAGTGCTGATGCGTTTCAAAAATGGAACTTACCTTCCACTTCTGACGACCTGCGTGGCGCAATGGTTACCATGCCGGACTGCTAATCAAAGGGTCCCGGTCGATTCCCGGCGAGACAGAAATTTGAATGATGAGTTTGACTTCTGTTCTCGGTCTGGGTGTGAATTGCTAGATTTATACAATCAGACTAATGTATATTTTTCAACATCAGGTTTTATATTAAAAAATCATATAATATATAAACAAAACATTTTTTTAGTTACGACCATCAGCTTTGGCTATAGCAACTTTTAATATTTCAAACATACATTTCTATTCCGTACGTATTTTAAAATATTGAATTAAGTGCCGATGTCTGAGTTTTAAAAATGGCGTTCACTTTCAAGGTACGCGAGGGCTGACAACTGTCAAAAATAGTGGCTTAACGCTCACGTACTCCAAAGCTAGTGGAATGTTATTTTATATTCCAAACTTATTTTACACATCGCTGAAATAACAAAGTAAGTGCCGATGTGTAGGGCTTACAAATGACGTATATTTTATATACTGAGGCTAAAGTCTATCGCGTATCAAAAGTCATGATTCGTGAGCGGTTACATATTCCAGAACTGCTTGTATAATATTATGTAGGAGTATCTCCACCAACCCGCATTCTCCACCAACTCGCATTAGAGCAGCGTGGTGGAGTAAGCTCCAGGCCTCCCCAATAATGGGGAGAGACCCGTGCCCAGCAGTGGGACGCAAAAAGGGTTGCAGCCAGCCAGCCAGGAGTATCTAGCCTAGTAGTTAGATCGGCAGTGTAGATTGGCAGGTTTTTAATTCCGTTAAATAAATACACCACTGAATAAGATTTTAATACATACATATTATGTACGTACTTAATTTTATCATTTGCTCTACATGAATAATCCTCGTATTATTACGACGTTATTTTACTGTGAATGCATGAGAGTTTTGCAAATGTAAAGACATGTCATATTTGCCAACGAAGTCGTGACCAGATTGCTTGTGACCTAAACCTAACTCAATTCTAAGATGAAAAGCACTCTTAGTAGTAAGAATTTGTCAAAGATAGCTTGCGGGGTGAGGTGGGCATGCCCGGGAAGCGGCCACGCGCCGACTGACTAAAATCAGAGCTTGTATATATGGACGGATATTTTGAAAACTTTGATAGCATGATTCAGAATACCCGTGCCATCTCTTGATGAGTTGTGGAAGTTCGCCACAAAGACATTTGATTTTTTTGGCAATAAGTAGCGTATAATATGCCTGAGCACAGGTCTCCTCTCGGAATTGTGAGGACATCTTTGACCAAGACGCTGGCCAAAAGTAGACATAACAAGTCCCTTAATCGATACTCATTTTCATGATACCAATCCATATTGCAGAATATGATAACACTGAAACTCTATCTGCCTTCTATGCCAAAGATCAGATTGTGTTTAAATTTAAAATATAAAATTAAGTAATTTAATACAGCTTGATTTATTTTGTAAACAAACAATAATGGCCCCCTTCTCGCCATTACGCTATAAAAATGCTATTTGGGTGTGCTGTGATAATGTTTAAACCTATTTAGAAGAGATGTAATAGCTTTGAAGACAGGTGATTAATAGAATCAGGCGTTACTTTGCGGAACTCCATTGTTATAAAGTTAGGTAAAAACTACTTTGCAACAATCCGCAACCAGAACGTATGATGGTGTATACCTTTTTCATGCAATAGCACCTCCCTCCCTCCCACATAGGACACATGCACATGCAACAACAAAAAGTATACACCAACATACGTACCACCACCAACACGTGTTTCGCCCCAAAACAGAGCATCATCAGGGTTATTGACTCTACGACGGTCACCCGCAAAGTGAGGCAATGGCCGATCCAGCCCCCTTATATACGTTTTCAACTCCCCTCCATCGGACTCGGTAAAGTGACGTTTGTGATACGTCAAAATGTATTATGTCAAATGTCAAGTTGATGTCACTCGAAACATTAAAAAGAATCGAGTGAAATCAACTGACCGATTGGTTGGTAAAAATATGCAATAGAGGAGAGTTGGAAACATCGATTTGTTCATTCATCAGTGTAATAAAATCGTTGTTATTGTGTTTAATGATTTCCAACTGCTCAAGCACGCTGAGTCTAAGGCCCTTCTCGCAAGTGTGTAAGATGTTGTACGTGTGGTTATTCGGTATAACATGCCCCGTTTCTATTAGATGTTTAGCAAAATTTGACCTATCGCTGTGGCCATGTCTGTACGCAGCAATATGTTCACGATATCTACGATCGAATGTCCTACCAGTTTGACCCACGTATACTCCGTTGCAATCAGAACAAGCAATTTTATAGACACCGGACTGTTTGTGTCTCTCTCTTCGCTCTTTTGCATTACAAATAGATCTAATGTTATTGCTTGTTCTGAATGCAACGAGGATGTTATTACGACGTAAGGTTTTAGCTATACGTTCTGTTAGTGTATATATACATCCAGTTTGACCTACCTCGGTCCACTAACAGAACGTATAGCTAAAACCTTACGTCGTAATAACATCCTCATCGGTGGTACGTATGTTGGTGTATACTTTTTGTTGTTGCATGTGCATGTGTCCTATGTGGGAGGGAGGGAGGTGCTATTGCATGAAAAAGGTATACACCATCATACGTTCTGGTTGCGGATTGTTGCAAAGTAGTTTTTACCTAACTTTATAAGACAGGTGGTTGTCGTGATAACTATAATAAGCGTGAATTAATTATGTAAGTGGATTCTGACAAGGAACTTGTATTTTTAGGGTTCCGTTCCTTGAAAGAAAAAAACGGAACCCTTATAGGATCACTTTGTTGTCCGTCCATCTGTCTGTCTGTCAAGACCCTTTTTCTCAGGAACGCGTGGATCAAGCTGGAATTTATATCAAATACTCAAGTCTACTGGCTCTTGGAGCTGTGAAAAAAATCAAACTTCTATGTCAGCGCAAACAAAAGATACAGCCGTTTAGCCGCAAATTTCCGTAAACTTTGAACACTCGCAAGGGATTCAAAACCTACAGGGTAGTGCCTGTGAACTCAGAATCTTGAAATTTAGTATGTAGCAACGTCTTATCAGATAAAGGAATTTTTTGAAAAACCGTAAATTTTTAGTTAGGTACGTCATATATTAAAAATATTTACGGTGTTTAATGTGACGTGAGTGGGACGATTATTTATTTGTTTATAATGAAAAGAAATCGGTACGGACAGCAAGTACTAAGATTTTAGCATTTTATGGTTTGGCAAACTTTCTTCATAATAATTAGTTACACCTAGGTATAGGTTTTCTACGCATGCCTATATTTTATTGATATTGTAAAAATGCCATATTATTTTGTACTACCTTCAGTCATGGATAATATTCATGCTGCATGTGTTTTATAAATTTCTAACCATGCCTATTATTTTAATGTTTATTATTAATTATTATTTGATATAATCCCCGGCGCGCACCTCTGACAAAGAAATTTGTAATGTGCGCATTTATCGCTGCTCCACGGGGATGGAAAATATCGTGATATTTAATTGAATACGATGGTCTTCACCGCCGTGCATGCCTGAGAGAAATTCATAATTTCACGAAAGCATGACGTCCACCAATCCGCACTTGGCCAGCGTGGTGGACTATGGCCTAAATCCCTCTCACTTGTGAGAAGAAGACCTGTGCCCAGCAGTGGGACATAAAAAAAGGTTGAAAAAAAATTGATATAAATTACACACATAATCATATGTTTAATATTATGCCTAAACAAGCTTATTTTCCTTTTATTTAATACAATTAAGTTTACAGTTTTCAAACGCATAGTTAATGTAAAATGTTGGTTTAAATACCGATGTCTCTGAATAAGAAAATAAATGGACTTTTTATCCGGTTTTCGAGAAAGCTAAGGTTGTGAAGTGTCAAGTTGTCGTCGCTGAAATATTCTCCTACCACTGGTTGACGTTAATACGGAGTTATGGAATTCTATGAACTGAATTTAATGTAAACTGACTAGAAATTTATGTTCAATATTTAAAAAAAAGTATTGTGCTTCTAAACATTAGTGACGGAGTTTTGGCGGGAAGTCGAAAAAGTCATATTGTGCTCTTGTTTTATTTTCATTTTCTTGGTGTATTTTTGAGTTATATTGGATAACGTTGATGGTATTTTGTTAGATATAGGTTAATTACAGTGCACAAGTGTTGTGAAATAGAATAACAGTGCTAAAATATGTTTTTTCTGCTTGCCTCCAAAATTCCATCGGACACGTTCTAGTAAAGTAGCCATCGCGTTACTTGAATGTTGGACTGACTAGACCTACGGACTAGACTGACTGATTACTGACGACTTACTGACTTTGTTATTATTTCGTCCAGTTTCATTGAAACTGGCAAAAAATTGATGCAAAAATTATACTTGACGCTGGCAGTATGCACAGAGTTTGCGATGCCATAATTGGAAAGAAAAAAAAAACATTAGTGACATTAATATGACTTTATGTGACTTAAATATACTATTCAAGAATAACGATGCTACACGGCGGAAATTGGTTATTTTTTATTACGTTTATTGGCTGCAAGGCTGCAACCCTTTTTGCGTCCCACTGCTGGGCACGGGTCTCTCCCCATTAATGGGGAGGCCCATGCGCGCATGGCTCGGCGGTTAGCGTAGAACGCAAACGATCTATGCAACTAAGCCAAACGGGCGCGGTCGGGTGTGAGATGGGTGACCGCTAGTGGCAAAAAAAATTCATGCGCGTTTCCGTGCTTCGGAGGGCACGTTAAGCCGTCGGTCCCGGTTGTTGTCGATAGATAACAGTCGTTAAACCTTGTCGGAGGCCTTATGAGCGGTTTGAAAACATCCGACAGCGGGTTGGTCACTAACCCGCATCTCCACCAACCCGCATTGGAGCAGCGTGGTGGAGTAAGCTCCAGGCCTCCCCATTACGTTTATTACTTACTTATTATTATTATTATTTACTACTTACTATACTTACTTACTATACTTTTTTATTTTTTACTTTTTTATTACGTTCCAGTTGGTCAAAAACCAAGAAAATGGTTAATACATATAATATAGAAAGTAAAATGACAAAAATATTTATTGTTAAAGATATTATGTAGGTACAGAGTCTAACATACTTATTCTTATAAATAAAAAAGTTTAATATCACTTTTATTACGACAATTTTGTAACGAAATAAAAGAAGAAATTTGTATTATTAATTAACAGAAATACTATACCAACCTTTTTTGTCGCTTGAAATATTAATTGAGGAATATTGTTCTAACTTAATCACGAATTTTTCTTTTTCATTCTGATGGCAAAATATTAGGGCAAATGTCAATGGCTGGGACTTACAAACGGTGCTTATATCTCACTTCCGAGACAGCGTAGGTTGACATTTATGTCAAACTGTCGAAGCCGAAATATTCTACCTCTGGCTGACGTTTATCTAGAGTTATGGATAGAGATCCCGACGAGAGAGGATTTCACGTTTTAATTGATTGCTAGTCAATGTATTTAAATCATAAAGGCCTAGTCTTTGAAGTCATATAAACGCTTACAAAGCTGAATGTTTGCTTACCTACTATGGAAATCCTTTACAAGTACGGGTGAATCTTGACCGTTTATATGCGTCAGAAATAATAAAATTTACATTAAGATATTAAAAAGGAACTACTATATTATTTTGATGTATAATTTATATCAATATTAACAATTATTTTTCCGATACAATAATTGTTTTTTCAGTGTGTGAAAGAATGTAAATAAAACATGAGTGTTCTATTTAGTCAAGAACGTTTTAATTTTTTTATTAAGTTGTTTTAAACATTTAAAACGTGTGTCGTAAAAGAAAAAAAATACAAATACAATATATGAAAGAATTTATGGATTTTTTTAATTACAATAACTACAATCATTACCACCAATATTGACGTTTGTTTATTATATGACATTACCATTTTTTTCTCATAAAATTAAAAATGTATCAAAATACATACTTCTAAGTGTTCATTATTATGACTGAATATTAGTGTCAGAAGTGTCAGAACCGATGTTTGTGACTCACAAATGGTGCTTTATCTGAGGTTCAATATGGCTTTAGGGACTACCCTTTATCTTATTTTTGGTGTAGCAGTAAGTAGGTAATGGTACATATGCGAATATCCTTATTTTATTTTGTCATTTTACTTTTTTTATACAATCATTTAAATTCAGTGTCTTTTATATGTCATCAAATATAAAAGACACTGAAGAAAGCTTAGTATAAGCATAAGCATCAATTCAATATCAATTGGTTTTGTTTTCAGTTACGTATTCAATTCATAAGATGAAATATGTAACAGAAAGCTAAATATTAAGGTTAAATCTTCATAATGCACGATATAATTAGTCACGTTTAAATAGTGTTATGTTACTGTCAGCCTTTTTAAATATTACGAGATACTTTTTTATTTCTAATATCCCTTTTAATTTACATTCGAGAAACAACTGTTAAGCCCATTTTGTGTGAAATTTGGATATTATTTTGTTGTTATTCTAATTTAATAAAATTTCAAACTTTCAAGTGATTGTGACGAAAAAAATTTATGTTTATTTTTATTTCCTAACCAATTTCCATTTTATTATTATACCTACGCAAAATCTCAATCCTATGTTTATCTATTAATTATATATATTATTAAATTATAATATTCTGCCTCGATTCAATATAATAATAATAATAACGTTTTTCACTCATAGCCCCACAGTAGGGTAGATATACCCTGTGTCGTGGGTACCATGTACACGCAGAGAGACAGAAACACAAATACCCAGACCGAGAACAGAAATTTATACTCATCACTCAAATTTCTGCTTCGCCGGGAATCTAACCCGGGACCCTTCGATTGGCATCAGTCCGGCATGGAAACCATTACGCCACACGGGTCGTCGAATGTCAATGTTTTCTTCCTATATATATTTTAAAAATACGCTGACCAAATTTTAAAGTACGCGAAAAGAGGAAAACTTGAATTGGTTTAAATCACAATTATCAAGAAGATAACAACTTTCAGACGAAACAAAACCGGCGTCAATTGCAGCCAACAAAAAGGTTTATTCACCGAGTTGGTTCACAAATCACTGTGAATACCTGAGCGATTGGAAAAGGAAAAATCCCGAGAACGGCATTAAAAGTTTAAATGGGAAATGTAAATTTTGGAATACATTTCCGCAAAAGCAATTATACACTCGTTCAACGCTAACAAGTGCCGGCGAAAAAACGAATCGAGCTTTTAACTGGTAAACTTACCACTGAGTTTTTAATTAAAGTATCCCAACGTCCATAACTTTAGTATGCGTGAACGCACAAGCGGGCACAGCTGTCCGTTAATATCGTGTCGATGAACCAGGCAAAACTTTTCGCGTTCACAACAGCACACTATTCAAATGCAACGCGCGTTCGGCGAAGTTCCGGTGGTCTGTAGGGAGCAGTCGGGAGCGACCGTCGCGTTCCCAGTCCCGCAGCTCACTGGAGCAGGGATCTCTTCGGAGTCTGCGTAATAGAACGGCATCCCTACAGATTGCTATATGGGAATAAACGCTAATAAATTACGTACATCGTAACGCGAACGGGACCGTGTTCTTGATTAGTTTGAAGTCTGCCGCTAATGTGTCAGACACATATATAGGTAGCTCGCTACTTACAGCTCTTAAAATTTGTTCGACGTTCGCGAATGGAAGTTGTCACGCTGTCGATTTTCTATATAAGTGTCAGTCGTTAAAGTCGTTAAAGACGCTTCAAATAATTAAAAACACGCTGCCACGCGTGGAGTTAATAAGCGGTCGTTTAGGAAAACTTTCCTATTTATAAATGTGAGATTTCAAGCTCGAATGTACTTATACATTTAATGTTCTTGAACTATAACAACAATAACAGTTTAACTGAGCATTATTGTGGATATTTCGTGAATGGTCGGGTGTATTCAAATCTCGGATTCGCTTTAAACATCAGTTGTGTCCCCGTCTACATGACGTGCCATAAATCAAAGCACAAACCTACAATAAAATGTCAAGGGAGATAAATGAAAATTCGCAAGCAATCCGACCGTTCACAATCGTCCATATTATGAATAGTCTCGTAAAATGCAAAGATTTTTAAGCGTCTTTGAACCTTGAATCTGACATCCCTTTGATTGAGTACTTGGTTGTGTGTTTTGTTTATTTTGGTAATGCAAGTCGAGTTATGCGTTCCCTTCCTGAAGGCCAGACAGTGGTAGCTTAAACAAGTTCTTTAACGCATCGGCGGTGTTAACGAAAGCCGTCGTCACTTCGTTTTATATAAATACCAGACTTTTACTATTCTTTGAACTTCGTTTAATGCTTTTCTTCAATAGACTTTAAGTCTTTATCCCAGCCTCAGATTGACTTTGCCAAAGTTATTCGCGGTACATTGGAGTTATTTATTATCTCGGAACGAGATATTGTTTAATTTGAAATTTATTAATGACGTAGAAATTTAGTTCGTATAAAATATTTTAGAGTGACTCTTTGAAGGGCTCCGTGAAAGTTTAAATTACTCACGCATTGTTTTCTACTTGACATTCAATTAATTCTAAAGTGTTCAGACGTTCATTGTTTTATAATGTACGTCTGTGACTTCGGGAGCGTAGGTAAGGTCGTTATTGTCGTTAGTATTAATTTCATTGTTGTGTGGCTTAGTTCGCTAAACCAAATTAAAACATTTTTTATTTGCTATAATTTATTTGAAACGACTTCTCAAAGTGAATCCAATATTCTTTCTTGAATCTGACATCTCTTTGATTGAGTACTTCGTTGTGTGTTTTGTTTATTTTTGTAATGCAAGTCGAGCTATGCGTTCCCTTCCTGAAGGCCAGACAGTGGTAGCTTAAACAAGTTCTTTAACGCATCGGGTGTTAACGAAAGCCGTCGTCACTTCGTTTTATATAAATACCAGACTTTTACTATTCTTTCCATCATCAGGCCTTTGAACTTCGTTTAATGCTTTTCTTCAATAGACTTTAAGTCTTTATCCCAGCCTCAGATTGACTTTGACAAAGTTATTCGCGGTACATTGGAGTTATTTATTATCTCGAAACGAGATATTGTTTATTTTGAAATTTATTAATGACGTAGAAATTTAGTTCGTATAAAATATTTTAGAGTGACTCTTTGAAGGGCTCCGTGAAAGTTTAAATTACTCACGCATTGTTTTCTACTTGACATTCAATTAATTCTAAAGTGTTCAGACGTTCATTGTTTTATAATGTAACTACGTCTGTGACTTCGGGAGCGTAGGTAAGGTCGTTATTGTCGTTAGTAGTAATTTCATTGTTGCGTGGCTTCGTTCGCTAAACCAATTTAAAACATTTTTTATTTGCTATAACTTATTTGAAACGAGTTCTCAAAATGAATCCAATCTCCTTTTTAGAAGTTAATAACTATGAAAATGTTCAATTTATCTGGATGACTTAATTGTTTTTGTTAGATATTTGAACGTACACTACACCCTCGCTAGGATCGTTTACAATGAGTCAATCGATTTCTAATGCTACGTTGCACATTTAAGGCACTGCCAGACGTTTATTGCAAGAATATTATTTTTGCTATAGCTATCGATTTCTTTCCAACCTTTTTTTATGTTCCACTGCCGGGCACAGGTCTCCTCACATAGGTGAGAGGTAATTAGGCCATATTCCACCACGCTGGCCAAGTGCGGATTGGTGGACGTCATGCTTTAGAAAAATTATGAATTTCTCTCAGGCATGCGCGGTGATGGAGAACATCATACATAATTAATTGAATATCACGATATTTTCCATCACCGTGGAGCAGCGATAAATGCACACATTACAGATTTCTTTGTCAGAGGTGCGCGCCGAAGATTTGAACCCGGTATCGGTCGCGTCAAAGACCGCGGTTTTTTACCACTCGGCCATCGCTTCTCGCTAGCTATCTATCATCAACTCCACTCTATCTATCCATCAAAATGTACTTATAATAAAGTTAATTATTGCAAGCTTCTTAACCGTAAAATTTATTTAACATAACATCCTTTGAATGTGGACCATTAAAAAAAAGATCTTAATTACCTAACAATGAGATAGAAAGCTACCCAATGTCAGCTACTCAACAATATATTTTGTTTCTATTTATAGTAATAAATATTGCTCTGAATCCATAATTATGAACATAATTAACAGGTATGCCGTCATCAATTAGAAAAACATGAGAGTTTGAACGCTGCGTTACCAAGTAAACATGAATTTAGAGAGCTGTAATTTTTCAGCTCCCTACGTTAGCGCTCTAATTTCACTTCGCTGAACACGACAGTGCTTACGTGGCGTGCCGACCTGACGTGTGGTGGCGTAAGTGTGGAGGCATTACAATAATACGTAAAATATAAATGTTAAGTTGTCTTGAATTTCTTTTTTGTATTCTAATAAAGTGAAATTTCATAATCATTTCAGTAATTATTTTAAAAATACGTTTTGTTAAATCAATTTAATTAGTGATTATCGACATACTTTTTGAAACATTGGAATTCATATCATTAAATTTAATATTAACTAATTTATTAAAATAAACAATTGTAAATAATTAATAATAAATTTATTTAATATAACATCCTTTGAATGCGGACCATTAAAAAAAGATCTTAAACACATAACAATGAGATAGATAGCTACCCAATGTCAGCTACTCAACAATATATTTTGTTTCTTTTTATAGTAATAAATATTGCTCTGAATCCATAATTATGAACATCATTAACAGGTATGCCGTCATCAATTAGAAAAACATGAGGGTTTGAACGCTGCGTTACCAAGTAAACATGAATTTAGAGAGCTGTAATTTTTCAGCTCCCTACGTTAGCGCTCTAATTTCACTTCGCTGAACACGACAGTGCTTACGTGGCGTGCCGACCTGACGTGTGGTGGCGTAAGTGTGGAGGCATTACAATAATACGTAAAATATAAATGTTTGGGTTATCTTGAATTTCTTTTTTGTATTCTAATAAAGTAAAATTTCATAATCATTTCAGAAATTATTTTAAAAACGCGTTTTGTTAAATCAATATAATTAGTGATTATTGACATACTTTTTTGAAACATTGAAATTCATTTGATTGAATTTAAAAATCTTAGTACAGTTCACAACAGTGAAGCAATTCAGTTGTGTTTTAGTTTAAAGCTTCGGTTGCTAGCTATATCACCAGGTAACCATCCTCCAGAGTACCGACGCAACTTCATATTATTATGACCTCAGAAAAACTGTTGCTTGAGGTTGTCTGTAAATGTTCATAGATTGAAATAAGTTTTTAATAGGTACCTCGAGGCTTTGCTCATCTGCTACTTCGTTTAAATACAATAAAAAAAGAGTCATATTAAATTCAGTAAACGCAAATTTAGAAAGCTGTCATTTTTCAGTACCCTACGTTAGCGCTCTAAATTCACTTCGCTGAACACGACAGTGCTTACGTGCCGAAGTGACGTGTGGTAAGGTGTGGAGGTATTACAAAAATACGTTATAGCATGCCTGTTTTAAGCTTTCTTACCTTTTCTGTAATTTATTAGAGTTATTTTAAAATTCAATTCAAATTTAAAATTTGTCAACTACCATTATAAAACATACCAGTCTCTTGTGCCACACAAGCACATCTTGTGAGGCGAAGTCTTTACCACGCCGGAATGCCGATCGGAGATGATTTATGATTTTTTAAAGGTATATATAGACCAGCCGCAGAATTATTTATTTGTTATTGACCTGTTTTTATTTATTTATTTTTTAAGGTTTTATTATCATTTTCTTGATATATTTTTGAGTTATGTTATAAAAAAGAGCTATCTGACATTGTGTGGTAACGGCAAACTTGATCGGATTTTAATTGTTTTTATGGCTAGTTGTAATCTACTAGGTAAGCGATTTGACACCATACCGTATGGTATTCTGCAAGTTAGTCGCAGTATAAAATTAAGCAACCCATCATTTTGTAGGTACCAACCCTAGCACTACGCGCAGTCATTTGTTCAAATTTTAAAAATCGGGCTGAGTTACGCTACTGTCTAGAAAGGCAGGCGCTCCTTGTATTGTGACACAATTCAAACTATGTATTTTTAAATACATTTCTACACATACATAGTCATACTAGGAAAGTAACACCGCTACACCCATTTCGGCAGAAAACGACAGTTCAGTTCACTGCATGTGTAGAAATACTTCTTTTTATCGTATCCGGGGGAAACCTTTAAAAGGTAACTGGCGCCTTGGGAGAGGATACCGGGTTATGTGGGATTTGACCGCACTAAAACCCCCTCGGTGGCTGCCTCTGTGTTTTGGGGATGACTCCGATATCTCCAGTGGAACGCACCGGTGTCCTTCATGCGCGACGCCCCTGTGCGGGCCCATCTTCGGGAGAGCAGATGTGCTCTCCTGCACCTTCCGATGCTTACGGCGGCATGCGGCCACGCATCATATTATGAGACAGCGCCTACCCATTGGAATAGGTCTACCCATATTCAAACAAATTAGTTAGTGTACTTCAAATTCACAAAAAAATCAAAAAATAAAGAGAAAAAATTTACAAAAAAAAAAAACCGACTTCAAAATAAAACTATTACGACGCGACCTATACATGAGATGATTCAATGTCCGAAGTAGCAGTGCAGTAAATTACATACTCGTACAATCTGAGACAAGACTCAGGCTTGCTTGATGTTATCAGTAGATGATGATGAGCTGCAGCAACCATTTAATACCACATGTCCTACTTGCGCGTCTGCTATTCCATTTAAATAAAAAATACAAATTACGTTACGTAGTTTAGAATTGCTTCTGTGAATTTCTCATTGGAACGTGTTGAATTAAATATTTATAACGAAGCAATCCCTAGCCTTTGTAAGAAAGGAAATTGTAGGTATTTAGTTATCACTACGTAAATGAGGCTGCTATGGTTATTAACGCCTGTGCCTACGACCTCGGATATAATGACATTCCTGTTTCATGTTAGACGCGTTATACCTACGTAGTTTGTGAATTTATGTGAGTCAAACATGGATGGATTAGTTAGATAGTGATAAGATTGTATGTAGTAGATATGACGACGAGCGTAACATCAACACTAAGCCAGGTACCACTGCCTCAACGATTTTGCTAAAATTTATTACCTAATTGTATATTCAATAAAAATCACAAATCATATTTTGCTACGTTCATCATATCTATCATATTTGTAAGCTCGCATGGCCCGGCGACTATGTAGCTAAGCCAAAAGGGCGCGGTCGGGTGTGAGTGAGGGTGACCACTAGTCGCAAAAAAATTCATGCGCGTTTCCGTGTAGATAAAGGGTTGCAGTCAGTCATTTAAGAGTCATTTACACGATGCCATTTTCTTGTACATACAAGGGCAATAATTGAATGCAATACATTACGCGCAATAATTGATCTTCAAGAATTGTAAGCAACTGTTTATACGCGGTTATAAGTAAAAAAATGGAATGCAATTGTGTACGACAAAGATCAGATCCACACGACAGGCAGAGGCTGCTATGAAATTTTAGGGGGAGAGGCTTAGGTAGCCCGAAGGTCGTGTTATGGGTTCAAGCAAGGCCAGAATGTATCTCAAATTATGTGTTTGAAAGAAAACAGCCTCACAGCAATACTCCAAAATTTTAAATCTTAACTGGGTCAGCTGACGGTCAATTATTGTATGAAAGTCTTGACAAAAAATAATTGCAAATGTCTTTTGTTTACACCACTACAATTATGTTTAGGCGTTTATTGCTTACAAGTTTTGACTTGTCTAAACTCTGACTTGTATGTGCATGTACCATTTTCTAGTTGGTTGCTTGAAGCATTGCACGTATTTGCGTTGGCGAATTTTTCATTCGAGTGTTGAACGTTTCAGAAGCTACTGTGTTTATTAAAAAAAATGAGCCAAAAAGTGTTAAAATGGTATCATGTAAATGACTCTTTATTTTATACTTTGAATAGTTTATAGGTATGTTCACAAAGCAAGTACGACGACATAGAGCTTACCTATGAGCTTACTTATGATTTACTAAGAGACAGCAGCTGTAGTGAAAAGAATATATGTCTTATTGGATCCCACTTCTCTGCACGGATCTCTCTATATATCTATATGATACGGGGGTCTAGAGGTTTTCTATAATATGTGTACCACTATCAATAATTTTATCTGGGATGACATTATCGTACCCAACAAAGCACAAAAAAATATGGAATTTGCCACTAGCGGTAACCCATTTTACATACAACAAAGACAAAGACTTTTATTTGCTGAAATATGGGTGTTTACAAAAAGTGTTTACATAGATTTAGTTCGCCATATTTACCTTCTTGAGGTATGCAAATATTACAAAGATAAAAATATAAATGAGAAAAACTTAATTACGTATAAAACAATTACAAAAATGTACATTTACCTCTATTTTATTATTATTATTATTTCTCCTATATTGCGCCTTTTATAAATTAAAATATTTATTTATTTATATTTCGGATCAGGTCCGATCGTCAGCTTTGGGTACCCATATCACAGCTGAGAGGAAAAAAAGACGGCGGAAAAAAACCTTCCAGGTTTTCACCGCTAATATCACATCACTAATTTTAGTTTCAGTTCAAATCTTTAAAATATTAGATTTAAAAGTGTTTAGCTAAGGTTTTAAGACAAATAATATTAACAATAATGTATATTTTAAAGAAAGTTTCAGGTAAACATTTACATTTTAAATTAGTAAGCGCAAAGTAGATCTGACACCCTTAGGTACTCGTAATTACAGTCCTCTGAATTTAAATGAATTACATTTAGGTTTTAGTACAGAGAGTTGCCTATACCTTGGTATTTTTTTAATTTATTTATTTATTTTATGTAAACACCTTATTACAGGCATTGTCTCCCAGCCGCCCCTGGGTGAAGGTGAGAATGTGCGGTAGGCTTTAATTATGAGAAATAAAATTTTAAAGATAAAAACAGTATACAATAAATATATGGAAAGCAAGACAAACTATACAAAAGAGGAAGAATAAGAATTATTACACATACACAAACTATACATACTGCATACATACTATACTTATTTAATAAATATATATATAATATACATAAATTTAAATTGTATACAAAATAATATTAATGGTATAGTACTAAAAGAAATATTATTCATCATAATTAAGGTTGGCTAGTCATTAGGATACGTCCCTGTGTCATGGGTGCCGTAGACACATACAAAGTCAATGACATAAACACACAGTCCAGGATAATTCTAAATTCATAATGTACTTAATCTCCCCCATTGGGAATAGAACCCAGGCAGCGTTATCTTGCAGATACATACGGGCGTGGTAATCGAGTTAATACAATCCATTACCCTCATCTGCTTGAAGGTAGTGTGAACGTTTTTTTTTTATAAATAGACCGTACAAAAAGGCAGACGGGCCGTGTGGTGTTAAGCAATCACCGTCGCCTATGGACACGGGGAACCCCAGGGGAGCCACCCGAGCATTGCTGGCTTTGAAGGAGAGTTTTTTTTACAGCTTTCTTGAAGAACCCCATGACATAGTGCAATGGAAATGCCTCAGCTGGAAGGTAGTCCCATTAATTACACGTCCGTGGTAAAAATGAGCATGCAAACCGGACTGTGGAGGACCGCCACGAGCTCAGATAGTCACGGTGGAAGTTTAACCTTCGTCTGGTAGTTTAATCGTGAAATGGTGACGTAGGCGTTATTTCGAAAAGTTCCTTGGAACACTCACCATAATGAAGTCGGTAGAACACGCAGAGCGAGCCTCTGCGCGCTTTTCAACGGAGTCAAATGGGCGTAGCTGGTATTTTGGTGCTCCTGCCCAGAGATGGGAGCAGTACTCCATGTGGGGTCTGACTTGGGCCTTATACAGCATCAGGAGTTGCCCCGCAGTGAAGTACTGCCTCGTTCTGTTGGGAACACCAAGCTTTTTGGATGCCAATTTGGCCTTGTTCTCCAAGTGATACCGAGTGATTTTACTCGTAATGTCAAATCCCAAGATACCGACACTTTCACTGACGGTGAGCGCAGTGTCTTGAAACTGAGGCTCTGTAACAAATGGGGTTTTTTTTAGCGGTAAACATGCAAACTTGTGTTTTGTACAACCTCAAACAGTGTTTTGTAAAAAATTTATCTCGAAAGCGGCTCCAACGAAATATAGTTAAAGGGTTTTGGAGTTATTTGGATGGTGGGTTGGGTCGTTTAATCTGTGTATACAGAGATATCATCTTAAACATAAACTGAAAAATATGACTCTCCCTGACATCTTTTGCGGGTAGTATACAATATAATGACGGACATAGTAATCTTGGCGGAGAACCTGGAAGAGCTCAGCACTATGCTAGGTGACCTCCATAGCGCCTCACAAAGGGTGGGTCTTAAGATGAACATGGACAAGACGAAGATCATGTCTAACGTCCATGTCACACCTATACCGGTTATTGTTGATGGCGCTACTCTCGAAGTTGTCGACGAGTACATCTACCTGGGACAAGCGATCCGTATGGGTAAGTCCAGCTTCGAGAGAGAGGTAACTCGTAGAATCCAACTCGGTTGGGCAGCGTTCGGGAAATTACAAAGTGTCTTCTCGTCCAGAATACCTCAGTGCCTGAAGTCGAAAGTTTTCGAGCAGTGTGTGTTGCCAGTGATGACCTACGGCGCTGAGACGTGGTCTTTTACAGTTAGCCTTTTCCATAAGCTCAGGGTCGCCCAGCGAGCGATGGAGAGGGCTATGCTTGGTATTTCTCTACGCGACAGAATTCGTAATGATGAAATCCGTAGAAGAACTAAGGTTACCGACATAGCTCTCAAAATCTGCAAGCTGAAGTGGCAATGGGCAGGCCATATAGTTAGGAGGACCGACAACCGATGGGGAAGAAAGGTCCTTGAATGGAGACCACGTCTCGGCAAAAGGAGTACAGGCCGCCCTCCAACCAGGTGGACTGACGACCTGAAGAAGACAGCGGGTAGTCGCTGGATTCAGAAGGCCCAGGACCGGGAGGAGTGGCGAACGTTAGGGGAGGCCTATGTCCAGCAGTGGACAGTAAAAGGCTGATGGATGGATGGATGGATACAATATAATACTATTTTTTTTACTGGGAGCTACTTCAGTAGATGGCGTTATTAAACAACACTAACCCTATGAGTGTCTGTGTGAGGTTGTATGGTGTGAAAGTAGACACCAGGAAGATTTTATATTTGTTTATTAAGATGCGCGACTCGCAATAAAGTATGTAATGGCTGACAGGAGATGTGTGAGAGAGAAACAGACAAATACAGACGACACAGACTTCATAATTAGGAACACAGACTATTAATACTATTACACGTAACAGTCTGAAGAAATCAACTGTTTATATCCGAGCAACACTCGACCATCCAGGTACTAAATATTAAAGCACTTACGCTAGACACAAAGTGTCTTCAAAGTGTTTACAAAGTGTCTTCTCGTCTAGAATACCTCAGTGCCTGAAGTCGAAAGTTTTCGAGCAGTGTGTGTTGCCAGCGATTAGTTATTAGGTTAGCCTTTTCCATAAGCTCATGGTCGCCCAGCGAGCGATGGAGAGGGCTATGCTTGGTATTTCTCTACGTGACAGAATTCGTAATGATGAAATCCGTAGAAGAACTAAGGTTACCGAAATAGCTCTCAAAATCTGCAAGCTGAAGTTGCAATGGGCAGGCCATATAGTTAGGAGGACCGACAACCGATGGTGAAGAAAGGTCCTTGAATGGAGAGCACGTCTCGGCAAAAGGAGTACAGGCCGGCGTCCAACCAGGTGGACTGACGACCTGAAGAAGACAGCGGGTAGTCGCTGGATTCAGAAGGCCCAGGACCGGGAGGAGTGGCGAACGTTAGGGGAGGCCTATGTCCAGCAGTGGAAAGTAAAAGGCAGATGGATGGAACGCTAGACACGATTTTCACTTTATGCGTAGATAGTAAATTTCATTCTTACTATAACCTTAATCCTATTGTACTTTTCTAAATTACTTATATCATGTCTATAGAGTAAATAAATAAATAATGTTTCACACTCATAGCCCCACAGTAGGATAGATATACCCTGTATCGTCGGTGCCATGGACACACACAGAGACAGAAACACAAACACTCAAACCGAGAACAGAAATTTAAACTCATCATTTAAATTTCTCCTTCGCCGGGAATTGAACCCGGGACCCTTTGATTGGCAGTCCAGCATGGTCCACCATTTCACCACGCGAGTCGTCACGCAGTCCCCCTAGTAGGATAGTGTCTTCTTTTGTTGTTTCTATGTTGTTTCTTTTGAAATAAAACTGAATGCTTACATAAACTGTGTACTTATTTGCTAGCACCCAAATTTTGTGTGATTTCAATGCTGCGTCGAAACAAAGTTTGGATTTTGATGCAAATTAAGACTATAAATATTAATTTACTAATGGACAAGGAAAATTTTGCTTTTAAGCGATCATACAATACATGATCGTCTGAAGTATCGTGAGTTTTCGAAATATTTTTTTGCAAAAGTATTTAACATTGCTGCAACCCTTTTCGCGTCCCACTGCTGGGCACGAGTCTCTCCCCATTTTTGGGGAGGCTGAAACTTACTCCGCCACGCTGCTCTAAAGCGGGTTGTTGGAGATATGGGTTAGTGGCCAACCCGCTGTTGGATGTTTTCAAACCGCCCATAAGGCCTCCGACAAGGTTTAACGACTTTTATCTATCGACAAAAACCGCACCCGTTTGGCTTAGTTGTATGGATCGTTTGCCTTCTACGCTAACCTTTGCGCGATTCAGAATATGAAGCTATTTAGAACAAAATAGCTTCATACTATCGACATTATTTGTTAAAGATACCTATTGCCGCAATAAAGTAAAGGAAGGAAAAGTCCCAAAATACATTCCAAAATATGCTAATCTTCGTTTAGTCGCGCTTTGAAGCCCTCCAGAATGTATACGTAGGATTCAAACATTTCAAATCTAGGTCCGATTGGATAAAATTGTACGGATGACAAGAGAAAAATCCTACAACCCAATAGCGACCTACTCGTACGCGAAATCTGTTCAGAAAACAAATCAGAGGTATGATAATGAAAGTGATGCGCTTTTCGATTGTTTTCTTTGTTCCGATCCCATTTTCGGAGGAACAATAGTCGTTAATTAATAACATGGAAATATAGCGAGCCCGATGTGATTTACTTATTGTCGTTATATTTATTGTCGTTATATGTATATATGATGATACAACACATAATATTTTCATATTATGTAACATTTTTTAATGAAATTTATTTGGCTCTAATAATAAACACAGCTTAAAGTGTAACCGTATTTATATGTTGGCGAGCGGTGGCCATACAACAGAGTTATTCATGTGGGCGAGTAACGTAAATCTAAGACACTCCTTTACTGATTACGAAATTAACAATCACTAATTTATAATACGGACAGATCACTTGTAGGTAGAACGATCACTTTATAACCAACCGACGTTCCACCCGAACACGTGGGGCGCGTGCGCAATCTCCTTACACGCTCCTGGCTCAATCCTCACTGAGTCTGTAATGGCCGCCGCCCCAGCGTCCGGTGTTACGTCATCTGTCAGTATTGCCAGTTGACAGATAATTCACTAACAATTAAATAGCGCCGTCATATTAATGTAAACAAAATCACGCAGGTGCATTGTAGATAAAAAACATGACGGGAAATTTTAAACTCATCATTTAAATTTCTCCTTCGCTGGGAATCGAACCCGGTACCCTTTGATTGACAGTCCGGCATGGTAACGATTGCGCCACGCGGGTCGTTACGCAGTTCCCCAAGTAGGATAGTGTCACGTATTCTTTTGAAATAAAACTGAATACTTACATAAACTGTGTACTTACTAGCCAAAGTTTCTGTCATTTCAATTTTTCGTTGAAATATAGTTTGGATTTTGATGAAAATTAAGACTATATACATACATTTACTAATAGCTAGGGAACGTATTGCTATTAAGCACGATCATACAATACACGATCGTCTGAAGTATCGTGTCGGATGTTTACAAACTCCGAAGCCTCCGACAAGGTTTAACGACTGTTATCTATCGACAACAACCGGGACCGACGGCTTAACGCCCCCTCTGAAGCACGGAAACGCGCATGTTTTTTTTTGCCACTAGCGGTCACCCATCTCACACCCGACCGCGCCCGTTTGGTTTAGTTGCATAGATCGTTTGCGTTCTACGATAACCGCCGGGCCATGCACACTTCGAGTAGAATCATAATAATTTTTAAGTGTGGTTATTTTACGACTACGTAGTTTAATGCTAATTAATTGAATTTTTAGTAACTTCTTCGTAGTTTAATTCTATAGCGACCTATTGATACAAACAATAGTTCACAACAAATCAGGCATATGAAATCAAACTGATGCGTTTTCGATTGTTTTCTTTGTTCCAATCCCATTGTCGGAGGAACAATCGTCGTTAATTAATAACATGCAAATGTAGCGATGGCGCTTGAAAGCATAATTAAAGCGTGCGTTATTTCCACAAGCCCGTTGTGATTTACTCATTGTTGCGTGAATACGTTTTCATTATATTCAGTGTTGCATTCACCTGTACACAAGTTTTTTTTTAACATTTTTAAATGACCCACTGCTAAACACAAGTCTCCTCTTACAAATGAAAGAGATTTAAGCCATAGTCCACCACGCTGGCCAAGTGCGGATTGTTGGACATCATATCACAGAAAAATTATGAGTTTCTCTCAGGCACTCATTGTATTTTATATCGTATGCATAAAACGTGGTATTCATTTAGATAACAATTATCGATTAACGATAAATACGCACATAATTCTTTTTTTTGTAAGAAATTTGTGTGAACCGACGCGCCGATGCCTGCTGGCCGGCTGGTGCGGCCCGTCCGTCGGGATGGTTCGGCAGCATGGCAGCCTTCGGATCTCCTCGTGTGTCTTCGTCTATTGCGTCCGCTCTTCAGGTGGTACTAGACGGGACGCATACAACGCTGACTGTGTCGCTCTTCAAGGTATCAACCTTTGTGATCCGAAATAGTATAAAGTACTGGTTTCCAGGCTGAGGCTCAATTTTAATCACTTCAATTGAACATCAAAATGAATGAATAAAAAAAATTCTTTCGAAATATTCAATCTCAATTTATGTAAGTACGGTAGTACTTTAAGATAAATTAAGAACACTATGGGGTTAGAAAAAAGAAGTTTATCGTGTTCGTATATTCAACTATGTAAAACTAAATTAAAATAGAAACAAAATAATTTTAATCTGAAATTATTATATACGACAGCCGTAGCCATGTTACCTATTACAATAAAACAATTTATTTCAACTGTAATAAACTACCGTTAGCTTTAGGTCAAAGTGATATACCACGAAGGCTTGATCTCTCGTAAAAATATGAAGTAGTACTGTTATTTATTTTACAAAAAGACCTTGGGTCGTTTTTACGTGAAAGTAATATCAGAGATGAAAAATATTTTTTTCATAAGTTCACATACTTAAAGTCACGAATATTTCGTTCGTTTTACGCGCGGTGTCAGATGACGGGTCTTTGCGTCGCGTCCCCAAAACACAACACCTTTCCACAAAAATTCGGGTTCCATGATTTTTATGAGGGTTAGCGTTTGTTGTGTAGGGACTTTCGCCAAGGAATTAAAATTTATTTTGTGGTGAGACTTGTTTTTTATTACATTTACTACCTTATCTTTTGACCTTAATCTACTATAAAGTATCGGATGAGGTTTGGAGCTTATTCCGCAATGTTACAATAATAATTAGCAGTTTGCCAATGTGGCTTGGCAGAGTACGGGCCAACACAACTCTTTGGATATTTTCAAACTGCAGTAAGTCCTCTGATAGTCCCTGTAGCTTCGGGATTAAGAATAGAGCTACGGTATCCCCTGCCTGATCGTAAGAGGTGACTAAAAGGGGGCTTCCGGGGATGCGGACGGTGAGAGTGGGAGCTTGACCCGTCCAGCTAGCAGCCCCGGGAGGGACGGCGGTGTATGCGTGGCCGCATGCCGCCGTGAACACCTGAAGGTGCAGGAGAGCACATCTGCTCTCCCGAAGATGGGCCCGTTCTGGGGCGCCGCGCGTGGAGGACCCCGGTGCGTTCCTATGGAGATTCCGGAGTCATCACAAACGCAGAGGCAGGCCACCGAGGGGGTTTTAGTGCGGTCAAATCCCACATAACCCGGTATCCTCTCCCAAGGTGTCGGGTACCTTTTGAAGGCCCCCCCCCCCCTCCCCGATAACAAAAAAAGAAAGAAAAGTAAGTTCTCTGATAAGCTTTAACGAGCGCTATCCTATACGGAATCTTCTTGTTAATATACATAAAATTATTAGTTGTCACGTATATTACTTACGATCTAGACCAATCGCTTCTTCACCACCAACCATATGACTTTGTCAATTCATACACCTATCTAGTCGCAATTTCCGGTACAATTCCATCTAACAAGCAAGCTCTAGTATAGTCTGAGGTCATAAGATGGACTCTACAGACGATCACAAGTATGTCAGGTTCCACACTTAATCATCAGCTAATACAGTCCTAATTGCTCAATGGAAAATACTCGCATATAAGTTCATAGAAATATGCATAAAATAGTGCTGATCATCCATCCAGCATAATTTGTAATTTATTATACACATACGATACATATGAAGCGCGCATGGCCCGGCGGTTAGCGTAGAACGCAAACGATCTATGCAACTAAGCAAAACGGGCGCGGTCGGGTGTGAGATGGGTGACCGCTAGTGGCAAAAAATTTCATGCGCGTTTCCGTGCTTCGGAGGGCACGTTAAGCCGTCGGTCCCGGTTGTTGTCGATAGATAACAGTCGTTAAACCTTGTCGGAGGCCTTATGGGCGGTTTGAAAACATCCGACAGCGGGTTGGCCACTAACCCGCATCTCCACCAACCCGCATTGGAGCAGCGTGGTGGAGTAAGCTCCAGGCCTCCCCAATAATGGGGAGAGACCCGTGCCCAGCAGTGGGACGCAAAAAGGGTTGCAGCCATACACATACGTACCTAATTAAAAATTTGAACACATGTACCATAAAAGCTTAACAATGTAATCACTGTTCAGTAATTAGTTCTGTCTATAGTACTCGGATAGGATTGATATAATTACTGTTTGTGCCAGTGGTTTGCAATTAAATTTTACTCTCCATTAGGAGGCATATCTGTAATACTTGAATTTTTTTTCAACCTTTTTTTTATGTCCCACTGCTGGGCACAGGTCTCCTTCTCACAAGTGAGAGGGATATAGGCCATAGTCCACCACGCTGGCCAAGTGCGGGTTTTGGTGGACGTCATGCTTTCGAGAAATTATGAATTTCTCTCAGGCATGCACGGCGATAGAGAACGTTGTAATCAATTAAATATCACGATATTTACCATCACCGTGGAGCAGCGATAAATGCGCACATTACAAATTTCTTTGTCAGAGGTGCGCGCCGAGGATTTGAACCCGGGATCGGTCGCGTAGAAGACCGCGGCTTTTACCACTCGGCCATCGCTGCTCACATTCGTTGAATAATATACGTGTTTTCCTAAATGACAGTAAAACACGTATACTATTCGCAAACAACTAGAACAGGTAGATTGCTTAGGAAGATAGCATTCGATCTGAAAATGGGATGGCAATATTTTTTTAGTATGATAGAAAAAGTACTTCAAAATTTTGATT
The DNA here is from genome assembly GCA_911387765.1 of Pyrgus malvae. Lineage (NCBI taxonomy): Eukaryota > Metazoa > Arthropoda > Insecta > Lepidoptera > Hesperiidae > Pyrgus > Pyrgus malvae. The sequence goes on along the minus strand of OU426950.1, from coordinate 24,062,878 downwards.
TCCTACTAAAGAATCACAGAAATGAAATGAAACGATAATTTATTCAATTTACGTTTTTTTTCATAATCTCTTAGTGAAGTTATTTTATGGTCTGCTGTGCGTATGCTGTTTTAATGTTTATCACATTTTATGTGTTAATTTTTATCACAATTCATTATTTCATTTAAAAAACCTTCTCGTAGTATTCCTGCCTACCTTAAGTTTCTCACCGTCAACCAGGATTGACTGGCAGAGAATGCCGTTAGGCATTAAGTTTAACCCTGTAACACTTAGTTAAGGTGCTACAAAAATTAAATAAATAAATAAAATAAATATCCATATGACTGGAACTTACCGTTTATATCGAAGATTTCCCTAATAAAAAGGGAACTAAAATAACTTTTATATAATGTACAGTGACATGAAATTACAATGCAAAAGTAATATTGTACGTTACGAGAACATTTTAAGTAGTTAACAGTCCCCAAAAGTTCGTACCTACAAGCTTGTCAAAACTACGCGGCGTGATGTCAAAACGAAACTTTCTCCTGTTTTTTGGCAGGAAGATTAATTGTGGAGAGATTCCTTTGTGCTTAGCACGGATTTTGTAGATCATCACGAGGAAGATATTATTAAAACTGGATAAAGCGCGGCGTTAATATTATAATTTTAATTTCGGTAATGAAAGTTAGGTAGGTATTAACATTATTTCATAGAAATTAAATGGAATAAGATTGGATTCAGAAGGCGCAGGACAGGGAGGAGTGGCGAACGTTAGGGGAGCCTACGTCCAGCAGTGGACTACAAAAGGCTGAAAAGAAGAAAGAAGAAGATATGGAATATGTCGGAATTAGTTGCTATTAATATACATCAGTTTTAAAACAGATCAGGCCAGATCAGCGGAAACTTTTCATTAGGTAACTCGTATTTTATAATATTCGAATAGAAAATGTGTGTAAAGGTTATAGGTGCCAATAAGGGGTCGCTCCAACCCATATATTTTGGGTATAACCTCATGCTAACCCGAGTCTCGACTAAAGTATAAGAAAGTTGCGCTTTAATTTCTGTAGTTGATAGAAGTCTGGCCGTCAACATATAGTAGATAATATTACTGTGACTTCACCGTTTCCACCGAAACAAAATGGAATTGCTCACATTCCACAAATGGGAGGAGCCCGTGGTATTTCTCCGATCGAACCATATCAGTTCAGCGAAATCTACATACATATTGGTATGTCATTAAAAAAAAAGAATAGAAAGTTGAAATAGTAAAAAAGCTATGTCGTTAGTTGCGAAAAAATTGTCAGAAGTTAATAGTTCCAAAAAGTCATACCTACAAGCTTGTCAAAACTATGCGGTGTGATGTTAAAACGAAACTTTCTCCTGTTTTTTGGCAGGAATTGTGGAGGGATTCCTTTGTGTTACGCACGGATTGTGTAGATCATCACAAGGAAGATATTATTAAAACTGGATAAAGGTCGGCGTTAATATTACGTCCGATTTTAATTTCGGTAATAAAAGTTAACATCATTTTATTGAAGCCAGTTGATATAATTACTACTAGCTGTTATTAAACCTTATGAAAGACCTATTGTTGGCATTGGTAACGTGCCCCACCCGAAGCTTGGCCACAATAGTGAAATTAAGGGTTTAATTGTGCCTTAAAATATATTTATTTTAGAGATTAGTGTGAGGAAGTTTAATGTATTATTTGGGATAGACAAGCGGGTTAGGCTTTGTCATATTTATGTAAAGAAAAAATTTTTGCTTTTGGTTCGAACGCCGATGACAATCGGCCGCTTCTAGAATAACAAGAATTGCTGCTACACCTACACCGCACGCACAAATTGACTTTGTCTTACCCTCTATTTGGTTCCTCTGAACAGTATCCTTTTTGTTGTATTCTTTGGACTTATTGTGATCGTTCTGCAGGTAGTACAACAACTTTTATATACTTTTAGGATTTTACAAACTTCTTACATGCTTCACAAGACGAAGATCATTTTTTATTTATTATCCGACTGCGCCAGATGGAGGGTTGTGTTTTTCGAGAGTATATACATACATACTCTACATACGTATGTATGTATGTTTAATTGATTAGCACGCTCTGCAGCCTGAAGAGCTTCATGGAGTTTAGCTTAACGACACCTTCGTTAGATAATTATTTATTGTGAGAGTGATACTGGGTATATCAAAATAAAAAAAACGAAATTGCGGAGTTTAGGCGCCAAATTCAATTACTTGTCACTCTCGATGGATTTTAGTTTGAGAGGTGTCATTGCCATGTATCATGTAGATTCGTATTTACTGTGAAAGTGACACTGAGTATATAAAATAATATATGAGTTTATAAAACAGTTTTTAAATTACTGTTTTTTTTTTCTTAATTTTATTGAACCCAACAAACAACACATGGTACAATAGTTACAATAAATCAATTCCAAATTAATTAGAAGGAAAGGAAGTAAGATGTTAAAACGTTACTTGCGATATTTGACGACCTGTGTGGCGCAATGGTTACCATGTTGGACTGCCAATCGAAGGGTCCCGGGTTCGCTTCCCGACGAAACAGAAATTCGAATGATGAGTTTAAATTTCTGTTCACGGTCTGAGTGTTTGTATTTCTGTCATTGTGTGTGTCCACGGTACCCACGAAACAGGGTATATCTACTACTGTGGGGCTACCTATTTACCTATATATATAAAAAGCAAAGGTTTTTTTTTGTACGTAAAGACACGGTTTTTATCATTAACTCCAATCAACTTCCCGTTGGGGTGGTAAATACCCCTTAGTACGTAGATGATAGTAAGGGAGTTTGATCGTGGTGGGTGGAAGTGGGTGGAATAATCTGAAAAAAAAATCTGTCCTTTTCTAACCAATAGGGACTTCTAGGTGTATCTCAAAATTTCTGGGATGATCTAGCAAACTATTTTAATTTTAATTTAATTGAGAATATTCGAGAAAGTTCCAGAAACTTCTCGAATCATTTGGATTTTTTTTTAAATAATTTTAATTAATTGAGAATATTCGAGATAGCTTCCCAAATGATCTGGATTTTTTTAAATAATTGTAATCTTTTTTCGAATGATCTGGAGATTTTTAAAATAATTGCAATTTTTTTTAATTAATTGAAAATATTCCAGAAAGTTCCAGAAACTTCTCGAATGATCTGAAGATTTTTAAAATAATTGCAAAGTGTTTTAATAAATTGAGAATGTTCGAGAAAGTTCCAGAAACTTCCTTAATATTTTTCTGCACTTCCTGAAGGTTAGCTGGTAGAAAATGCCATTTGGCATTAAGCTCGCCTTTTGTCCAAATTTTATAATTTGGTCAATAAATAATAAATAAATAAATAAATAAAGTTCCAGAAACTTTTCAAATGATCTGGAAAATCCAACTAATATTATAAACGCGAAAGTTTGTAAGTATGGATGTTTTTTTTATAAATATCTTTGGACAATTCACACAACACCATCTGATTCCAAACTAAGCAGAGCTTGTACTATGGTAATCAGAAAGCTGATAAACATACTCATATAATTCTAAATACATACTTAAATAGATAAATTAACACCCAGACACAGAACAAATAGTCATGTTCATCACACAAATATTGGTCCTGTGTGGGAATCGAACCCACGACCTCACGTTACGCAGTCGGCTCATCACCCACTACGCCTCGGAGGCTGTTTGTTACTCTTTCACGTAAAAACCTGAATGGGTTTAAATGAAACTTTACAATAATATAGCTTATACATCAAAATAACACATAGGCTACAATTTATAAAGATATTGTGTGAATTGTCCAAAATATGACGATAAGTGTCAAGTAAGTAGGAAAAAATCTACCATCTGCGAGCTATTCTGGCGTGCGCTGCCAAAACCGCTACTAGCGTTACACATTCGTAATGCATGATTAAAATGTTTATCTTAAATTGTCCTACAAAAAAGCAAGTCCACTGCACTTCAGAAAAGACTTCACTTTATGCTAATGATCCTCTCTAACGCGGGTGAAACCGCCGGACATAGCTAGTTATAATAATAAAGTGCAAATATAATTCTGAAGAAGTCCATCAAGTGAAATAGGCCAGAACACACTTTGTCGTCTTAATTTCACGGAAGTAGAATCTCATTAGGGACCGTCACCTTACGGAGCTAAATGTGCAATGTCTGCCGCCGAGACGTTGACAACGCGATTTCTCAAAACGACACTATGCTTTGCATAAAGTCTAGTTTACGAGTTATTAGGTGTTTCCTCCCGATACCAAAATGTTAATGGTCCGACTTTTTTTTTGTACGACAAGTGCTTCGATATAGCTTACTCGTATTTATTTGACATTTTGTGTGTTATATTTATATATTATCATTGCTTATGGGATTCCAAAAAAAAAAACAATACGGTTTTTGAACGATTTCTTGTATTAAATTACTATACTTCCACATGTTCTATATCTGAATAAACAAATAATTTGTTTTAGCTTAGAATGCGGCTGTATCTTCCCAATATCGGTACAACTTATGTCCTCTGTAAGTTGACTTATCCCAAGGGAAATAAGGAAAAGCAGAAAATACGCCTGAGACCTCACGCAAAATATGTCTTCAAGTATTATTCTTCATAAAGTAGTGGGCTTTAGGAGATATATTATGGAAGTTTTATTAGGCATTTCTTTAAGGCAATAAATTTCGGTGAATAGGAGCCATTAACCCCTCCAGGATAATATTCAATTCAGGTAAAAACATTATTTGCGAGCCGAATTTTATGGTGCCTTGAAAAATATGAAAGTGCAAAAATTATTTTGCAATATATGAAAAACTGTCTTAAAACTTAGTACTTTCTTTCAAAAACTTATGTTAGAGACTAAGTTTACAGGGTATGAAAGTATAGGTTTTCGCTTAACCTTAAACAAGCATTTTAAATTTTTTATACATTTATAATTAAAAAGTATTTTAAATTGAATCAGGATAAATGTAATGTACACTTAACGATGATTGTGTATGTTATGAGCCAACCCTGAAAACCTTAACCGGGAGGCAGGAGATTATGTGGGATCTTTACTGCACCAAACCTTTGGTAGTCTTCCTTTCTGCATCCTTAGGTCTCCCAGATTTCCTGTTGACTTCACCATAGTCTATTAGTCCACTTTGTTCTCACTCCTGTTTATATCGAAAACAGGCTCCTAGTTCTTCCGGTGCCTACATTTACACCCACAAACACTTTTGCTTTTCCCAGACTTGTCTGTTGGATGGGTTCTGTCATCCCAACTATAAAATTGTTTGGACACCTAGAGAATAGGTACCATAGCTAATTAATATATAGCTATCTACTGGATTTTTATTGATTTATAGCACTTTACACAAGTATGTAAATATTAGGCTGTGACAGAAAACACGGTAGGTATAGTAATTGTTAACGTTCTAACTATAAACGTAGGTATAACAATGAAAACGAATAATAGGGTGTTAAGTTACGTGTTTATCGGACTATATAAGTATGTATGTATATGTTAGAATGTATGTTTAGGTATAAACATAAAATTACATAACATAACATTCTGATGAAAAACTAAGGCCGTTTTTGTTTCATTAATCTTTGAAAATATTTCAAGTTATTAAAAAAATGTCCCGGTTCGATCAATAAAATCTGGCATTCATATCATAGCGTGCTATATCGTAACATAAAAATATTTAACAAGTGTTCGTGTAAATCACGATTTCTCTAACCAGCTACTTTCCTCCGATATTTTATACGGTGAGTTTGTAAAGTTGAACGACGGCTTAAGAACTTTACTGAGCAGTAATATAAACGTCGTAGAGCTGACATTTACTTTTATTAATTTCTTTTTAACATAGATATTTTTGAGAGCTATTGCGAGAGGAAATGTATAAAGTATAAATTAAGTTTTTAACAAAAAAATAGAACCGACTTCAAACGGTAAAAAATAAAATTGTTCAGTACCTACTTCTTCCGGCTTATGGTAATGACTCTTAAAACTATTTCTGGAGTCGGGCCCTTAGTAAATGTCGTACCATTCGTTCTAAATTGGCACCGACAGTACAGACAGTGGGACAGTACCTACTTCTTCTTGCTTATGGTAATGACTGTTAAAACTATATTGGAGTCGGTGCCCATTTAGAACGAAAGGTACACTATATTTACTAAGACAGGACATTTCACTAAGGGCCCGACTTCAAAAATAGTTTTAAGAGTCATTACCATAAGCCGGAAGAAGTAGGTACTGAACAATTTTATTTTTTACCGTTTGAAGTCGGTTCTATTTTTTTGTTAAAAACTTAATTTATTTCACTCTTTTTAGTAATTTTAATAATTCTGTATGTATTAGCATAATTGGAAAATTTTTCACAACTTCTAAACTTTAAACAGATTTCCCTTTTATAATCATGTTTATCTAATAGCCATCTAAAAGTCTGAAAGACATACTATCAGTCCACCTGAACGTATAAATTAAAGAAAGAATTTGCTCTCAGCTCCTAACCGTTGAGGAGTTGTACCTTCAATCATCAGTTAAGCAACAGCAGGTGATAATTACCAGACATAAATATTTGTATTATGTTAAAAATATGACTAAAAGCATGTGTGTGCCTATTAAGTTTCAGTGTTTCCCTCGATATCCCTAATATCACATCATCAGATTTTGACATGGTGACCGTTGGACCACCTCAGGAATGTAAGATTTCGAACAAAAAACCATTTATTGAAAGAATTTGCTCTTAACTCCTAACCGTCATAATACCTTCCATCATCAGTTCAGCAACATGATAATTATGACGATAATTATAAACAAATGTTCGTTTTGCTTTGTATAAATATGAAAATCATTTGTTTTGCTATAAAATTTGAATGTTCCCTTCGATTTCTCTGGGATCCCCTCATCAGACTTTGACTTGGTGACAGTTGGACCACCTCGGGAATGTAAGATTTCGATAAAAAAACTATTTATTGAAAAAATTTGCTCTCAACTCCTCACTGTCGCAATACCTTCCATCATCAGCTCAACAACATGAGATGATGATTTCTATGCGTAAATATCTCTTATGCTTCAGAAACTATAAGAAAATTAATGTGTGTGCCTATAAAATTTGAGAGTTCCCCTCGATTTCTCTGGGATCCCATCATCAGATCCTGATTTGGTGACAATGGGACCACCTCGGGAGTATAAGCATACGAACAAAAAAAGAATTTTTAAAATCGGTCCACAGACGGCGGAGTAATCGGTGAACATATATAAAAAAAAAAAAATACATACAGCCGAATACAGTACCTCCTTCTTTTGGAAGTCGGTAAAAACGGCATTGACGTTAAATGTTTTCTTACGCGATGCAGTATGTAATTGAGTCCGTATCTATATTTGCGTGTTGCAGAGTTGTTTTTAGTCTTGATTACTTGATTACCACTCAGTGTGCTTATAAGTTAAGTATTTTGTAGTTTTATTACAAAGCATTATAAATTACTATAAGGATCATATGGTCCCGTGGAGCGTAGAATATCAGATCTACGAGTAATTACTATGGGAAAAAAGTTTAGCACACGCGCATGGAGCTGCAGACAGAAAATTATTTAAACAAAAATATATTCAAAACAAGTTTTTACTAAAAGAGGCACTAAAATAGCTACTACTAGTACTAGTGTCAGCTAAGACTTTTTTTATCTTTGAGCTAAGCATTAACACTGGTGTTATGGTGTTACTCTTACTATTATACTTAAACTATCTGTGCCTCGCGGCTTAATCCACGTCAGAAAGCATAAAAAACATTGGCTGGCTGCAACCCTTTTTGCGTCCCACTGCTGGGCACGGGTCTCTACTCCTTATTGGGGAGGCCTGGAGCTTACTCCACCGCGCTGCTCCAATGCGGGTTGGTGGAGATGCGGGTTAGTGGCCAACCCGCTGTCGGATGTTTTCAAACCGCCCATAAGGCCTCCGACAAGGTTTGACGACTGTTATCTATCGACAACCGGGACCGACGGCTTAACGTGCCCTCCGAAGCACGGAAACGCGCATGAAATTTTTTGCCACTAGCGGTCACCCATCTCACACCCGACCGCGCCCGTTTGGCTCAGCTGCATAGCGCTTGCGTTCTACGCTAGCCGCCAGGCCATGCGCGCTTCTAAAAAACATTATGGTTCCTCAAATGGGAATGCGATATTTACCGCAATAAAAGTATCCTATATCGCTCTCAAGCCTCCTAACTATTTAGGCTCTACGCATGAAAATCGTTCCTTAAAACCGCTCCATCGCTTGAAAGGAGGACCAACAAACAAAAAAAAAAAAAACAATTTCGCTTTTTATTAGTAAATTTAATACAATAGGTAACTACCAGAGTATAAACGTATAGGAATACAAGATATTTTATAATTAGGTATTCTTCATGAACGCCATATTAATAAGAGCCGAACTAGCGGCTTTGCTCGCGTGGACCCACTTTATAGATTCTCATAGGCTAAAATCCATCATTTATCCTTTCCGAAGGTCCACTCTATCAGTGTTTCAAATTTAATTAAACAGTTGGTCCAGTAGTGTAAGCGGGAAAGCGTAACAGACAGACAGAGTTACTTTCGAATTTATATTATTTTATATTATAATTTATGGATAAATTATTAACAACTTGATGATGTCAGTATAAAAGACGTATGTACTTGTATATATTGATTATTTGATTCTCGGAAACGGCTCCAACGATTTTCGTGAAATTTAGGATCCAGGGGGTTTGGGGCTGATATCCAGCCAGCTAGGTTTCATTTGAATAAACTGTCTATTTATCCGTATCCGTAAAGAAATATATCATTATTAATTAATTGTAGAAAATTATTCAAAATTGAACAAAAGTAAAGAAATTTTGACTTATTTTATATATATTTCTTTATTTCTTTATTTCTTTATTTTTGCAATACATTATACAATAGTTTATTATTAATGTACTTATTTACCTTGCTAGGCATAGCAAGTTTTGTAACAGGAACATAGTTTCTATTGAGGAATTTTTAAAAATAAATTGGTAAGTAATATTTTTTTTTATTTGTACGTTATCTTGCTAGAGTTAGGGCCTCTTTCACCACCTTCAAGTAAATTAACAAGTACGCTAATTGTCGGATAAAGTCACCCGTAATTCAATTCAGTTTCACGATGTTCGAGTAGCACTAATCATATGATAATCTGACCCATACTTATAGCTTTTACTTGCCAATTAACTTGGGAATTAACTAATCAACACTTTACTTGGGGATGGTGAACGAGGTGCTTAATACAATAAGTAAAAACTCTTTCTAAACACACTAAGTAGTAATCAAGACTTATAAGAGCTCCACGAGCAAACATGGATTCCGCACTCAATTACGTACTGCAACGAACAACAAATATGTTGCCGTTTTTACCGTTCTTATTTCTTTTCGTAGCAGTTATTAGTTTCATTCCGAGAAACTTATTAATATTTAAAGAAAATTGGTGAAAGAAAATATCAACTGAATAGAATAGTACCTATGTACCAGTAAAGGTCGTAAGCCGTTCAACTTTACAAGCTTGCCGTAGGTATGAAATATTTACAAAATTATCCATTTACTGGTACTTGCACAATATTTTATATTTTTTATATTATATAATAATATATTTCTTATGTGCGTGTGTATGTCACTCAACTGCTCCTAAACGCTGGATGGATTATGATGATTTTTTTTGTGTGTGTTCAATGTGGGATTTGAGAATGGTTTGGATTCATAATTTGGACCTCTAGAAAATGTTTTTTAATTATTATTTTTTTATTTATAAGTAGTTTTCCAATATAAATTGTTCCTACCTGTCAAACGTTTGTATTTCGTGCCGCGTCGTTCTAAACTTTAGAACGACGCGGCACGAAGAGTTTTATTTAGTTAAAATAACTGGACACTACGTGATGAAATCTCTTAAGATAATAAAAACAAATCCTTTTTCAATACTTTTAAGGCTTTATGCACCTAATGCAACGTCTGCACCCGGCTGGAATTGGGCCGGACCACAAGTATTATTATAAAACAATTTAAAATAAACATTTCTAGTTACACATAAAAACGTTCTTATAAATAAATAAATAAATAAGTGCCAATTTTTTTTACAAAGTAGAATTTTTTTAAGCCACAAAAGCTGTAAGTACCATTAATTTTACTTTTAAAGTCAACATCGTCATTACTTACATTAACCATCGCCTAAAGCAAATGATCGGGAGAAACTTAAATTCCTTAAGTGAATAGTATTATTAAGTATTTTTTTTCTTTCTTTTACTACACCAGTGTCGCATTATTTCTTTCATATTATTTGATATTACATTTAAATTTTCGTTAGAAATATGATACAATGAATGAAAATTTAAAATATGTGTTATACGCAACGTAACATCCTTGAAATAAAATTAAATGAAAGTAGCCACCTATTTGTTGTGAAAAAAATTTACAAAAATATTCGGATACGGGAGAAGAGGAAAAAGTGTTTAGTAAATTGAATTTTCCGATTGAATATAACATAGTGACGGAGTTGTTATCAATAGTATTTGTTATCACAGCGCTTTCAAACCACCGCATTTTACTGAGTGATCAAAGGGTCGTTGCAGCATTCAGGCTACTTTCTGCACTACATAAACTGCACTAAAGAAAACCATAAGTGTGTATACGAACATATGTTGGTGTTTTCACACTTGAACCTGTGTAGGGGTGGTATCTGTCGTACCTGACTTGAACGAGGTTATAATCGCATCAACTTTTGTACGAGTTATGTGGCAAAAGCTCGCTTATACGTAGCTAAACGCGCTTACTAATCGAGTCGTAAACTGATCTTACGAGTACTATGAGGCACATTCATAGATCTTAGGTATATAAATAGGTTCACATTTATAATATTTTTAACATTTTTACAGAAACTAATAAGCCGTTACGAAAGAAATGAGAAAAGTGTAAAAGTCGACTGTTTGAAATTTCTGGTCGACAAAGTTCAGTAATTGAGTTTACCGGCGCGATGTTTGTACAGCGGTGGAGTTTTTATCAGCAAAGATTGCCACTCAGAGTCGTGGGTGGAAAATGTTAGAGTTTAAAATCTAAAATCACTAACAAACTTTTCATTACATTATATTAGAAATTGGTTTATGAAATGTATTTTTTTTTAATCCAGTGTATGTATTATTTTCAAACTTTTTTTATACTACTGTTTTTTATACTACTGTGTACAGTTCTCCTGTCACAAGTGTATGGCTATAATCATGCGTACGAAAAATTATAAGTCTGTCTCAGGCATACACGTTGGTGAAAAACATCTTAAATAATTTAATATTATTATATTCTTCATCACTGTGGAGCAGCAATAAATATGTATTAATAATTACAAATTTCTTTTTCAGAGTGCCAAGAATTTAAACCCGGTATCTCCGAGTCGGAAACCGCGTCTTTAAAAATCAACCGTAGCTGCTCTGCTGTAATTATTTTTAAACTTTTAATACCATGGCCGCAACCCTTTATGCGTCCCACTGCTGGGCACGGGTCTCTCCCCATTATTGGGGAGGCCTGGAGCTTACTCCACCACGCTGCTCCAATGCGGGTTGGTGGAGTATAGAATACCATACAATGTGCATTCTCTTAAGAAAGATTACATATATGCGAGGTTAATAAATGATAAAAAGCTGAATACCATTCTAAGTTTTTTTCAGTTCGTTATCTTAAATAGTCATTAACTATAATATATAATATTTATAGAAACTAATAAATGAACTAATAAACCATTATGACAGAAATGTGAAAAATAAAAAAGGTGAATGTTAGAAATGCCTCCGCAACAAAGTTCAGTAATTGAGTTTGCCAGCGCGATGTTTGTACAGCGGCGGAGTTTTTATCAGCGGTGATTGCCTCTCAGAGTCGTAGGTGGAAAATGTTCGAACCTTAAAAGGTAAAATTTCTATCAGAACGATAGTAAATAGTATTATTTAATACACATTTACGTGTATTTTTATTTTATGTCCATGCTACATGCGAGACAAATTCTTTAAGTATAAAATAAATGGATCTTCAAAACACAGATCGTTACTTTAAACTTCTAAATCTTTTTGTATTTGTATTTGTATTACGTATAAATTCATTCACATGAATGAGAGGTGTTATATCAAATATATTATATATACTTATATACTAGGAATTAGAGCAAGTTTAAACAAAAAATCTGACCCTCTAACATAAAAAATGTGGTTCACGGCTGTCAGCGGTAAAATCTTGGGTATATCAAACAAATCTTCGTTTTCTACAATAGATAATAATAACATGGTTTTACATAACTTATCACTTAAGATAAATAACTTTCAGTCTTCAAGTATTCATGAGATTTTTTTAAAAGCACTATAACCTAATGTTTCGTTCCATGTTTGCTAAAAGATTTGATATCATTCCTCGTAGTCTGCAGTAGTGTCGCACGAATTGTGCTTTGTGCACCTAATTAAGCGTAGTTGACCTTAGGATGCATCCAGATCTAGTTCAAGATTTAATACCAAACTGAATTAAAAATTTGTGCGCCTGAATCCAATATTATGTACTTTTATTAATTCTTACAATAAGTTCTTTTGGTTGTCTGGAAGAGATCACTTTTAGTGATAAGACCGCCAAGTATACATTAATACTATGAACAAAATCTGTGTATGTTTTTATTTGTTGGTGTACAGTAAAGAGAATTATCTATCTATCTAATTGAGCGTAGTTGCTCTTATGCTCTTAGGGTGCATCCAGATCTATTAAATATCTCAATTAAAAAGTGCATCCTGCCTTATCGATAATAATCGGTAGAATTTCAGTGCCGTTTCCGATAAGGTAGTATGGGATGGTAAACTAGTATGGGAAACTTAAAAATTAAGTTAGTTTGCTTAAATGGTCATTAAAACTCGCACTTATTAGCACTGAGAGCTACAAAAGTGTCGGGACGGGACGAAATCCATGCGAGCGGTAAGTTTATCATAAGGACACCCTGTAGGAACTCTAATCTACCCGAACTCTTCTCGAATGGTACGCGAGCAGTAAATACGTTAGATCTAGACGCTCCTTAAAACTAAACCCTGTTACGAAAACAGTAACATTCAGAGAAGCTGTGAGTGCATTTTACTGAGTTCCAAAAAGGAGAAGATACATGTTATGTATTTTTTTGTATGTTCACCGATTTTTTCGCGAATTTTTACTGATTTTCCCTACCCTCAATAATTACTGTTTGATTAGCAAACAGTTTGCTAATATAATATGAATATTGAGGGCACATTTTGATTTTTCTTGTCTTTAAATAATTAGCAATCGCAACTGATTATTCTTTTCAGCCTCCAGAGTAGCAGCGTAACTGCATGCGATCTCAGGCATGCGTGACGATTTGCAGACATCCATGACCTATAGCGAACACTTGGCTTGCATACTCGTCTGCTAAATAAATATAAATAAATAAACGTTACACAGTCATAGCCCCACAGTAAGGTAATTAATACCCTGTGTCGTGGGTACCATGGACACATACAAAGACAGGAACAGAAACACCCAGACCGAGAATAGAAATTTAAACTCATCATTGAAATTTCTGTTTCGCCGGGAATCGAACCCGGGACCCCTCGATTGGCAGTCCGGCATGGTAACCATTGTGCCACGCGGGTCGTCATAAAACATTTTGGGAATAGTTAAATTGTATATAGAATTTTTTATCATGCATTTATATACATATAAATTTATATGTATATGTATATATGTGCATATAACGAAGCGCGTATGGCCCGGCGTCTAGCGTAGAACGCAAGCGATCTATGCGGCTAGGCCAAACGGGCGCGGTCCGGTGTCAGATGGGTGACCGCTAGTGGCAAAAAGTTTCATGCGCGTTTCCATGCTTCGGAGGGCACGTTAAGCCGTTGGTCCCGGTTGTTGTCGATAGATAACAGTCGTTAAACCTTGTCGGAGGCCTAATGGGCGTTTAGAACACATCCGACGGTGTGTTGGCCACTAACCAGCATCTCCACCAACCCGCATTAGAGCAGCGTGGTGGAGTAAGCTCTAGACCCCTTAGCACACATAAATACCGCATGTCAATTAAAACTAGCTCAACTAAGTATTCTTGAATAGGGCTTATTGTATAGACACAATAAATCGCTCCTTACGACAGAGAATGCGAACACCTATGACTTGAAACGTCAATTATGCTTAACGTAATATTGCGAAATGTAACCCGCCTTACACGTATAAGGCTATTTATCTACCGCAAGGTGTCACCGTCACTATTATGTTGCGTAAGCTTTTCGGTGTTTTTATAATAAAAGTAAATAATAGAATTAAAGTAAAGTGATGTACTTCAATCGTTAAAGATAAGATACAATCTATGAGAGCTGCTTTCTCGCCTAATACTTCATTAACACGTTTTTATTAGCTTGACCTGTATGTATGTATGTAACGGAATCTTTTAACTTCATTTTCACTTACTTCTAGGAGTCTGATTAACTTGAAATTTTGCATAGGGGTCAAGGGCCGATGACAATGCAATAATATGAAAAAAATCCAACTAAAAAATTAAAAATAAATAATGTAAGTAGTTTATAAAAGGAGTATTTATTATTATAAAAGTAAATAATCGAATTAAAGTAAAGTGGTGTACTTCGATCGGTAAAGATAAGATACAATGTTGCTTGAGGTTAAGTATCAGCTGTGGTAAGCTGATCCAATGCATTCCATGAGAGGTGCTTTCTCGCCTAATAAATACTTCATTTAATACTTTAGCACAGGGTGATATCCCGCCAGGAAAGGTAGTCTTGCCTGGAGAGTGGTCGTGTTCCGATGTCATAATTATATTATAGAGCATTTAATTTTAGAAAACCTGGATAGAGTACTTGTAGCGACATCTCTAGAAAAATTGCGGAAGGTCATCATAATACAAAATTATTTTATTACCACTAAATACTGGTGTTGGTATGCAAAGAGCCTTATACTTAACGTAATATCGCAGTGTAACCGCTACACTGGAATAATATTGTGCTCTGCGACGCGCGTCAGTCTTTATCAGATAAAGGATGTAGGCAATTTCGTGCACAATTGGATCATTCTTGATACTTTTTTTTATTTTGCTAAAAGTGGAATACTTTGAACGTTTTAGAAGAGCAACACAGTGCAGTGTTTGGAAAGGAAGATTTATGACTAGATTTATGAACATTTACTAATTTGTTGACAATTTACTTACATAAAACTAAGTTTTTGGTAAGGTTGGCAAATAACAGACATCTCCACCAACTTGCATTAGAGCAGCGTGGTGGAGTAAGCTCCAGCCTTCCCAATAATGGGGAGATATACTTCGAGACCAGTAGTTTGCCTCAAAAAGGTAGTCATATGCCTAATTTTTTTTTTGTTAAAGCAAGATTTAACAGCCTAACAAATACTTGTAGGATAATAGTTGAAAGAAACTCTGCGTTATGACTTATGACGACCCGTGCGGCGCAATGGCTACCATGCCAGACTGCCAATCGGAGGGTCCCGGGTTCGATTCCCGGCGAAACAGAAATTTGAATGATGGGTTTAAATTTCTGTTCTCGGTCTGGGTGTTTGTGTTTCTGTCTTTATATGTGTCCATGGTACCCACGACACAGGGTATATAATTTACACTACTGTGGGGCTATGAGTATGAAACGTTATTTTTTAAATGTTAATATCGCCTTTTTTAAATATATATACCAATAACAAGATATATGTCATAATAACATAAAATATTCTGGAATTGTTATACAGCCCACAGTCATAGAACTGTATGTCCCAAAGAAACATTAAAGTGATACAATAAATTCACGTCGCTTCTTGAAACACAAGTTAACATAAACACGTGAAATGTTTATACAATAATCTTCTCAAAGCTTGTTGTACAAATAAAGACAACTTGTGTATGACAGATGCGGTAAGAACTGAAAGAAGATGTATATTTTTTAGGTCTTCGGTTATAAATTATGTATTGTAGACGGTAGAACTATTATCGTTCGCCCGGAGAAATACCACCGCTGCACCCACTTCTGCCGTGAACCAATTCTATTGTGTTTCGGTGGAAAGATGCAGTTGCCAGCCACACTTACATGAGGCGACCACCAGCCTCCGGAGTAGCAGCGCAACTGTATACGACCTCAGACAAGACTTACCTATGCTTGCTTGAGGTTGTATGTAGTTGTCCATGGGCTGCAGCGACCACTTACCACCACGTGGCCTGCATGCTCGTCTGCTACTCCAATCAAATAAAATAAAAAAAATCTAAGGCGTATTTTATTGCTGTATTAAAAACCCATTAATTTTTTATGTCCCTTTTTTTTATGTCCCGCTGCTGGGCACAGGTCTCCTTCTCACAAGTGAGAGGGATTTAGGCCATAGCCCACCACGCTGGCCAAGTACGGATTGGTGGACGTCATGCTTTCGAGAAATAATGAATTTCTCTCAGGCATGCACGGCAATGGAGAACATCGTGATCAATGAAATATCACGATATTTTCCATCAACGTGGAGCAGTGATAAATGCGCACATTACAAATTTTTTTGTCAGAGGTGTGCACCGAGGATTTGAACCCGGGATCGATCGCGTCGAAGACCGCGGTTTTTTTCCACTCGGCCATCGCTGCTCAACTTAACATTACGTGACTATAATAAAATAAAATTAATCTAATGAAACAAAATTTTATTGTCAAGTAATGAAATATAATTTTAATGTCAGTTTTAATTTGCTTTTAGTGAAATAAGTCGCAGGGCTAAGCAAAGAAAAATGATCAATTTGCTAGATGTTACTGAATTTGAATTTAGAAAAAGATATCGTCTTAGTAAGACAGCTTATAAATTTCTCTGTGATTGATAACCTTCGTCGGAGTACAGCTTTAAGATCAAGCAAAAGAATTAGCTTAGAAATTAAGGTGAGGAACCTACCTACTACATAATTATGTAATGCTAAAGACTCATTGGCTGCAACCTTTTTTATGTCCCACTCGGGTCTCTTCCCACAACAGGGGAATGCCTGGAGCATACTCCACCACGCTGCTCCAATGCATCAATCCGCATACCTCATTAGAAATATTAAAGACAGCCTCGAAATAAAAAGTATAGTAAAATACTAACAAATATACATATATTTGTTAGTATTTTTATAAATAAAGCCATCATGTGTGTTACATGTAGTAATTGGTATGACAATGTATTATTTTATAGGTTCTTTGTGCGCTTGCCGCTGTTGTCACAACTAACTCATAATACGATTTGAAATACAAACAAAAGAATAGTCACTTGACATTGTTAGTCGTTCGGAAACCAAAATGTTTCGAAAATATTTGTCTTTAATGAATCTTATCATAAAATACATGTTTTATGAAATGTTAATACAACTTTATGCAATAAAATAATGTTTTTTATTGTTTTTGATGAAGTTTTAATCAAATATCCTCACAGAATTCGTGATTTTAAATAAGCTTCTAATTTCAGAACGCATCGTTCGTTCCTTGTACAGTGTTATTCATTCACTCGGGCCCGTCCTTGTTTACGTTAGGATGACATCACCTTCGTCATCGTGTCGAGTTCACGTTACGACGACGAAGGTGCTTCGTGCTGCTTACTATCGTTACACTGCGTAATCGTGTAGTAAGCTCGAAACGTTTACGTTACGAATACTTTAAATGTTCGTGCTCACCCTACTGGTATCTCCGTGTCGGAGACCGCGGTCTGTACCACACGACACATAATATGTTTAATGTCTGATTTGATTATATTCGTAGATGGTACAATTTGTGTATGATTTTTGTGTAAACTTGTCTTTTATGGATGACGACTATTACAATGAGGCCTTTGTCATAGCATCTCAAATATAAAAAAAAAGTTGTTGAAAATATTATAATTTTGATGTTAGTACAATTTTTATATAAATAAAAAAAATAATTAATGGAAAATCTGAAAGTCCTTCACAAATTAATTGTAGACCAGTGAGAACATTAACACAATCGGAGGAGCGAAGAAAATCTGAGTTGAAAGCGAAGAAACAATGAATTTACCGATTACACAGAGCACGTTCCTTGAAACCTAATACAAAAAGGTGACGTTTGAGTACCTACTCTCGTAAAAGAGGCCTGAAGCAACACGGCTAGCAAACAAAATTACTGAAGTCTTTCATTTTGTGTACAAATTTAATTAAGAGCATTATTTAAGAGCTGTCCGAGTTTGAGAAAACAGAAAAGTTATTTGTCGGAAAGCCCCAATTAAGGGCAAAGCTTTCTGGACTTAATCCAATAAACCTACTCATTAAGTGAACGGAATGAAAGGTAAATAATTTTAGGGAGTTGGGCCGCAGATTGCGCGACAGAGTTTTGTTTTCCGACCGAAGGTTCCCGGGAAGGGTTGTTTTGTACACAAACGTACACATTAGAGAAGAGATGGGACCGATGTTTAATGCTGTAGTCGGCACATATTGTGCAAACATGAAGATATTGCAAAGGGCGTGGAATAAACGAAGAACGTGTGAGCGAATCCAAAATTGGTAATCACGTATTTATTACTATGGCTGTATATTTTGTAAAATGTCTTTGGATAAAATGTCACCGATAATATTTTTCCGACATTTTTCGTACTAGATCACAATTAGGTGTTAAATTACAAATACTTAAGATTTAAAACCGAAGTGATATAAATGTACAATATCGCATAATCTCCCTTGGTGTTTATATAGTACTAGCCTTCCGCCAGCGGCTTCGCCCGACTCGTTCTATAGGTTCCCGTAGGATAAAAACCATCCTATGTCCTTTCCCATGGTCCACTCTATCTGTGTTCCAAAGGTTCCCTGGTTTAAGCGGGAAAGAACTATTATGGTTCGCCCGGGGAAGTACCACCGCTGCACCCACTTCTGCCGTGAGCAATTCTATTGTGTTTCGGTGGAAAGATGCAGTTGTCGGCCGCACTTACATGAGGTGACCACCAGCTTCCGGAGTAGCAGCGCAACTGCATACGACCTCAGACATGACTTACCTATGCAGCGACCACTTAACATCACGTGGCCTGCATGCTCGTCTGCTACTCCATTCAAATAAAAAATAAAAACATTTTAGCGTTCCCACTATTAGGCCCGTGCCCAGAGAGATCCATATCGTTGCTCATTATTGAGGAGGCTTAATTGTTATTTTATTAAAATTTACATTTCAAAGTTTTGTACGTATTTACTAGAAAAGTCATATTACTCGGTCACTGATTTTTTATCAATAAAACGGCATAAAGGAATTCCATAAAAATCTGGGAGGTTTTTTTCCGCCGACTTTTTTTCCTCTTAGTGTACAAAAACCCTGCAATATGGGTGCCCAAAGCCGACGATCGGATCCGATCCGAAATATAAAAATAAATAATTAAAAAAGGCTCAATATGGGTATAAATAATGATAATAATTTAATATAATATCATATAGAAATCTTTCAATGTTTCAATTAGTTAAGTTTTAATTATTGTAATATTTGCATACCTCATGAAGGTTATGGCGAACCAAATGTATAAATACACCTTTCGTAAACACCCATATTTGTGCAAATAAAAGTTTTTGTCTTTGCCTTTGTACAGCAAATGCCTTTAGAATCAATTTAAATCTCAACATTAGAGATAATCATCTTCGTCACAGCTATTTAAAGTTCTACATCTTGGTATTGGTCGCGTTTTAAAATGAAATTTATTTTAACCATAGTACAGTTTGTTTTATGGCTAAAACTAGTATTTGATCCTTAAGATTGAGAGCAATTAGAGATTTGTACCCATTTTAACTTCTTTGTTGACAGTCAAAATGTACATAAATCAATCACCATTTATTTGATTTTGAAAATAAATAATTTAAAAAAAGGAATAAGTAGGTAGTTTTTTGTATGTTTTTATAGATATCAAAATTTTTATGTCTATTTGCTATATACATGTATAATATGTCATCATCAGTTCTCGTAATGTATCTGGTACTTCAAAGTAACGTAGGTATAACCTACGAAAGAACATTTTTCTACTTATTCCAGTATTTTGTGGTTAAATTTAGCGACATAACGTTAAGTATAATTGACATTTCAGAGCAGATATTTTATATTCATATTGTTTGTCTCAGTAAACGGCATGAATAAAATTCTTGTATTTTTCTGAACGGTATTATTTATAGCTCTATAAAAAGAACAGTTTTTTTGTATTTGATGCGAATTAATGAGGAAACTTTGTGTTTAACTGTTTTTCTAACTAGGTATAATACTACTAACATGCATGTTGAAAAGGCTAAGTATATCTCTCTAAGATATGAACTATTATTCTTTAGCATGGGTACGTTAAGCGCTCTCCCAGTTTTTAACGATAGATAATAGTCGTTAAATTTTGTCTTATGGGCGGTTTGAAAAATCCAACAGTGGGCTGGCCGCTAACCCGCATCTGCCCAACCCGCATTGGAATAACGTGGAGGTGTAAGATTCGTGCCCAGCAGTGGGAACTTGATACATATTGAGTCTGTGAAAATAAACAGCGTCATTTTCCCACTGACTCCGTCCAAAAGAGAAATTCTCAAAAAACGGTATACAAACCATAAAGATAATTAAAAATATACT
Organism: Pyrgus malvae; assembly: GCA_911387765.1. NCBI lineage: Eukaryota > Metazoa > Arthropoda > Insecta > Lepidoptera > Hesperiidae > Pyrgus > Pyrgus malvae. The sequence goes on along the minus strand of OU426950.1, from coordinate 24,042,315 downwards.
GTACTGACACAGAAACTAACAACACAGCACTTTCAAGGCTCATTCTATTATATTTCAGTTTTAGAGAGTTCCTTGTAAAAACAGGCAAGATTTTAACTTTTAAAATGCTGTATTCAAATTTTTCCGTACGTGGCTCTCGCATGCGTTCGTTAGTAAAATGCATAATGCAGCATCATTCTTCCACTGACTCGGTGGAACCAAAAGAGAAATTCTCTACAAACGTTCGACCTTAATTTAATATATAATATTATATTACAAGATTATATTACAGAGTACGTAAGAGAAAGGCACGTCAAGCTCTAGATAGACGAAACGTACCGCGTGATGGTTACCATGCGGGACTGCCAATCAAGGCGGGGTTTGATACTCGGTGAGGCAGAAATTGGAATTTTTTTTTCTGTTCTTGGTCTGGCTATTTGTGATTATGATACCTAGGATACATGAACTCCTAGTGTGGGGCTATGAGAATGCAGTGTTCAAAAATAGCGGCCGTCAAACCTAGTCGGAGGCCTTATTGGTGGTTTGAAAACATCTGACAGTGGTTTAGCCACTGACCCGTACTGTACTACCTCGCATTGAAGCGGCGTAGTAAACTCCAGGCCTTCCTAACGAAGTAATGAGACCCGTGTCCAGCAGTGGGATGCAAAAAAGATTGCAGCTAGAGATGCGCCGAATGTTCGACCGAATATTCGTATTCGGTACATTCGGCATATTTCATGTTTGTAGTCGGCCGCACGTTCAGTTGATTTGCCGAATAATTTCCGAATATTTAAATTATTTTTAATATTTAGAAGATGATCATTTAATTTAACAGTAAGTTTAACTAATTACTAAGTAAATGTGGTTTATTCCGAAAATTGTACACAGTTTTTTGTTAATGAAAGAAACAGTACTTCTTGTACCAATTCATCATCATCATCATCAGCCCATATCAGTCCACTGCTGGACATAGGCCTCTCCCAAGGCGTGCCACTGAGCCCGATCTTCGGCTATACGCATCCAGTTACTTCCCGCCACCCGGCACAGATCGTCGCGCCACCTCGCAGGGGGGCGTCCTACACTACGTTTGCCTGAACGCGGTCTCCACTCCAAAAGCCGTCTCGTCCAACGATTGTCGGCTCTACGACAGATGTGACCAGTCCACTGTCACTTCAGCTTGCTGGCTTTTAGAGCTATGTCGGTGACTTTAGTCCTCCTTCGGATCTCCTGATTTCGGATCTTATCTCGAAGGGACACACCGAGCATAGTTCTCTCCATTGCTCGCTGCGCGACTTTGGGCTTTTGGACCAGTCCCATCGTCAGTGTCCACGTTTCGGCTCCGTAGGTCATAACGGGTAGGACACACTGGTCGAAGACTTTCGTCTTGAGGCTTTGTGGTATAGATGACTAGAATATATGACGGAGCTTCCCAAATGCTGCCCAGCCCAACTAAATCCTCCTATCGGTTTCCTTCTCGAAGCTATTTCTGTCAATCTGGATGGTCTGCCCAAGGTAAACATATTCTTGAACAGCTTCGAGTGTCGTACCTTCGACGTTGATAGGATTAGGAATTACGTGTGCGTTGAACATAACCTTGGTCTTGTCCAAGTTCATTCCTAGCCCTACCCGTCGGGAGGCTTCATTTAGGCTGGACAACATGTCTTGCAACTCCTGCGGCGATTCTGCCATGAGGACTACGTCATCGGCAAAACGCAAATGTGAGAGATGTTTGCCGTCTATGCGTATGCCACGTTCCAATTATTTATTATTATTGTACCAATTATTTATTGTGAAATAAAAAAGATTTAACTAAACAATTTTAAGGACTCTATTTTGAGTAACGACTACTATCTTTAGGAACCAATACAAGTATTAAAATATGTAGGTATTTAATCAAATTATGATTTTTTAGTGCAAAGGGGGTGCGGGCTGCGCGTGGTGCAGGGAGGGAGCGGTGGTAAACGCCGCCCGGCTCTTGCGGAGCGCCGTACCGATGTACACGTCGCGACGTGTACAAACCTGTTCAACATTAGAATTGAACTTAATGATTCGACGGAATCACTTCGGTTCGGTACATTTACGTACGAATATTCGGCCGAACTTTCGTATTCGGTTGAACTTACATTCGGCGCGTCTGTTGCAGCCATTTGGACATAAGTATCTAAGCATTTTGATCACTTTGGAGTCCTTTTGCGGTTGTGAAACTATAAACCATTTCTTAAAAAATTGAAAATCATATAGGTATTTAATAATATTATAAACTGATACAAAAACTAACAATACAGTATGTAGGCTAATTCTATTATTTTTCAGTTTTAGAGAGTTCCATGTTTTTACAGGCAACATTTTAACTTTTAAATAGTGCATCAATTTTTTCCGTACGTGACGCATGCGTTCATTAGTAAAATACATAATGCATTTTCCTAATCATTCTTATGTTTTATGTATTCTTATGATATATCTATATCATTATTCTCCCACTGACTCGGTCGAACCAAAATTAATTTGATACATACTAAATAAATGGTATTTTGTTTTAAAATTATATTAACTTATCCTGTCCTCCTAGCTATGAAATTTATGTTTCTTTGGGCCGGCAGTGCATATGCGTCTCCTCTATTATTGCTTAACATATCCTGTCTTCCTAGATATGAAATTTATTTTTTTAGGCATTGTAGATTTCTGCTAAAAAGGTGTTGTTTTAGTTCACTGCTGGATATTGGGCTTCCCTAATGTTTACTACTCCGTCCCGTTCTGCGTTAGGTCACCTGGTTTGATAACGGCCTGCGCTCCATTTACCGACACATGGCAGCCATTTGAGGTCCTTTTCTCCGTTAGTTATTACTCATCCACCAAATGAGAAGAGCTCTACAAACTCTTGACCGTGCCTGGTCATTGACATTGCTCGAGTTTGTGGTATACATACATATCATTTATGTTAAGTGCTGATAAGTGCGTAGCCCATCGCCAAAACTAGTTCGTTATTTTTACTATTAACCTACATGAAGATATTGGCACTTTAAGTGTCTTCCACTGTCTCTACAACATGTAACAAACTCTCTCCACCACCACTTGGACATATTTATGGCAATCGTCAACAATTTGTTTTCACATTACCAGTACATTATATTTCTATAACGAACTTGCAAACTGTGGAATAAGCTTCCTTTTGAGGTTAGGGTTGGGTTAGGTACCACACGGAATTATTTAAGAAAGGCTTGAAAATAACGCTGGCAGTGCCTATGCATTCATTTAATTTAGTTCACCGTGCATATTTTCTTTTTACTTGTGTTGTTTCAAACTCGTCGGGACGTAGCTTAAACAGCTCATGCATAAAATCAGAGGATTGGTACGTAAGCTCACACTTTCACGATTCAATCAAATGGGCGATTCGAGGTCAAAGAAAGAAGCTATCGTCGTCTCATGTAGTTAATACATTTGATATCTACTGCTAGAGAGACACCCACAGAATTCACCCACAATCGAGGAGAGAGTTCCTCACCAAGTTTCACCCGCGTTAGAAAGGATCAGTAAATTAACTCTAGCGGTTTTGGCAGCACACGCCAGAATAGCTAGCAGATGGAAGATTTTTTCCTACTTACTTGACAATTATCGTCATATTTTGGACAATTCACACAATATCAGTATACGCTATATTATTGTTAAGTTTCATTAAAATCTATTCAGTAGTTTTTACGTGAAAAGGTAACAAACATCCATACTTACACACTTTCGCGTTTATAATATTAGTTTGATGATTAGTATGACGTACAGAGGGCGGTATTTATCACTCGCCATTAGGTGACCTGTATGACCGTTTGCCAGTTTTTTACATGAAAATATATATTATTATTATTAGTATATTGTTATTGTATATTGTCAATTATATATAGACTATATAGGCTGATGGATGGATGGATGGATATTGTCAATTTACTAGTTTTACGTACAAAAGTATATTTACGAAGCGCTTGTTAAAAATGTTATTTCCAGCCAAATTTGCTCGTAATGAGCTTTGTAATGAAGTTTACAAACGCCACACTTCGTTGGCTAAATGCGTCCCCGGTGGGTAAGTATGAAATGTCGCAACTTGTATTTTGTAACTTGAAATTTTCGTTTACCCCTACTTTTTGTTAAGTAATGAACTGTTTAAACACTCATACTGTGTTAACATTTATCACAAGTTGTGTAGACGTTACAGTACAATTTATTATCAGCTTGGAAATATACCATAAAATATGGCTGCGTATTTTAGGTAGCTGACAAATATTGAATATATTATAATAATTTTTTTATCAATACAATAAGAATATAGTTTCCGTACTGTCGATATTAGTATTAAATTTAAAGAAAAATGAATTTTGGTCAGAAAACAACATCTTTTTCTTTTTTCCGTAAAATTGCATATATGTGTGTGTTTAAATATTTAAGGACTAAGAATTTGTAAAAATTTTAATATTGCTTGTTACACCATTACCTATATTTTCATATAAACTGTTCATTTGGTTGTTAGGGTTGCCTGGAAGAAATCGCTTTTAAGCGATAAGGCCGCCCGTTGTTTGTTTTTTTCAGCTTTGTGTATGTTTTTTTCCTCTTCTATTACTTATGGTGTTGTAAATTAACAAACACTAAAGAGTTTTAAACTAACTAACTAACTATTTAAAATTTGGATATTATCATTTTATCACATTCTAGCAAAACTAGGTTTTACTAATTTTTTGTAGTTTATACAGGCAAGTAACTATACGTTCCTGTATTATCCTCTCTACCTAATGTTATAGTTGAAATTTTCATGCATTTTTTAAAGTTATTCTAAACTAGCCTTCCTTTTATAGGTTCCCGTAGGATAAAAAACATCCTATGTCCTTTCCCAAGGTCCACTCTATCAGTGTTCCAAATTTCATTAAAATTGGTTCAGAAGTTTAAGCGGGAAAGCGTAACAGACAGACAGACAGACAGATTAAATTTTGTGTTTTAGTCCTCTAATTAAAATGCTTCGATTGAAAATAAAATATCAACGTCCCTACTGTAAATGTCAAGATCACACTATCTACATATTCATCAGCACATGTAGACTGTAAGGTCTGCTGCCATTTTAACCACTTCCAATTTGAACCTGCTATTTCACTTACCATCCAATATCCAACTTCAAGAAACTCAAATTATAATTACAATATGCGCCCCAATACTTCAAATCAAATTTACGTTTCACACTCAAAGCCCCACAATAGGGCAGATATACCCTGTGTCGTGGGTGCCATAAAGATAGAAATATAAACACCCAGACCGAAAACAGAAATTCAAACTCAGCATTAAAATTTCTGTTTCGCCGGGAATCGAACCAGGGGCCCTTCGATTGGCAGTCCGGCATGGTAACCATTGCGCCACGCGGGTCGTCAACTTCCAAGCTGATGGTATCTCATGTAAGTAAAGATGGCAAGCAACTGCACATTTGGAACCCTTCAGAAATACGTATAGAAATACGTATAGTATTTCGTAAGGGTTCCAAACGTGCAGATGCTGAAAGAAAATGAGCGAAGTGGTGGTATTCAGCAAGGAACTTTAACTGAGGAGTTGAACTATAGGTTCCAGTTCAGCCATCTATAGGTTAGAGCTTACGAAACCACGGTGGTGCAACGTATGTACTGATAGATGATTTAAGGATTATAAGAACTGAGAAAAGGAAAACCAAACACCGAAAACGTCCAACGAAAAATTCGCGTTTAAAAAAATCTTTATAATCATATATCTAGGCAACACATCTACACTCTGACATTCACACAAAATTCGGGCCTTTCCGAATAATGAATATGTACCATGCCCATTAGTGGGACGTATAAATAACTGTTGTCAATGTAAATAGCAACTGAAACTTTTAGGTGCGTTTGGTACGTACGGACAAAGAGACGCTGTGTATGGAGTGCTGACGTTGGCGACATCTGATGGCGTCCAAGTGTCGCGCATCGTTCCTACGAACGTACATTCCCGTACCTTTTTTTTGTTGTCGGGGGGGAAACCTTCAAAAGGTACCCGGCACCTTGGGATAGAGTACCGGATAACTTTGAACCGTGGCCTTAGTGTAAGTCGGCACACGCGAAAACGTTACTATCGCGTTTGCGTCAAGAATTTAATTATCGACCTTATTCCTTTCAGGTTAAGATCTATCCGTCCAATGTTAACTCGGACGTAGTAGTAACGTTTGCGCGTTTACAAACTTACACTACCTAAGGGCTCAGGTCTCACCCACCTTAGATATAGTTTAGATTAAAATCATTATATAAGAAATTATGTTTAAAATAGGATAATACTCGTAATGTAACTCACACTTCGAATACATTTGAGTATTTTATAAGTGATGTCTCGACTTGCTAATTTCACCCTGGCTGTGGTCGATAATTAACTCGTTCGTAAATTCATACAAGCCTTTTAAACATAATGGTAACTATGATGGCAAACCACTTTTATACATTGTATACAAAACAAAAAGGGTCGTATTTTCATCAACCAAAACATTAAAACAGATGGACCGGTATCTTCCATTCGCATGTTTGAATAATTCATGTCCACGATCTACAAAGCAGAGCGCAGAGAACATTTTACAAAACAAACAAATTTTATTGATCTCTCAGGCGTTGTTGGCCCCACAATAAAATATTTACATTTACTTTGCAACACCTGCCGTGGTTTGCCCCACCCACCGTCCATTACAATGATGAAAATTCACGGCGCCTATGTTAAAACTATTGAATGAAATGTATTTTTAAACATAAAAACGAGTTGACTATTTGGTAGTTGACTATTGATACTGAGTATGTGATACTGAATATATCTATGAAATAGTCAACCTACCACAACAAAAATTAAAATTAATATCAATTGGTTACAATATAAAAAAACGTAAGACTTTACGTTAGTTTAATATTGTATATCAAAAAAAAAAGTTTTGGTTCCTTGGAGGGAATGTGTATCTTCGTCATCATAAGAAGGACTTAAAGGGAAAATAAGAGGCCGTAAGTTTTATTGCAAAAAATAACTGATCATTTCAATATTAAACTATTAAATGAACCACTTTTAGATTTTTATTACGTTGTTTTGCTTAATAGACCTGAAGACGGTGATGGTTTTGTGAATTTTACTGTAGGTAGGTAGGTGTAGGTATAGAATATTACATATTTTCAGATCATTGCAAACTCTAAACAGATCGAAAAAATGCCTTGTATTGCTGTAAAAGTCACATACATAGTAAATGAGCCACTTTTTGCCAGTCTCGAACAAAAAATATTGGTAAAAAAACATTGTACTTAGTCAATTTTGAGAGAAAATGGGCCAGAAATTGCATTTGATTTCGGCAAATTGGAGTATTCTTTCATAAAATTTATTTGACATAAATACACTTCAGTTCATAATCAATCAGTTTTCTGAAAAAAATCAAATGAACAGTGAAAATTTGGCATTAAAAACCTTATAATAACCTAAATCTCGCATTATAATTCTTGTCGCAAGCTAAAAAAAGTGGCTAATGTCTTAGATTATTACTGAAATGATCAGTAATATTGTACAATGAAACTTATAGAAATACCGTAATTTAACTGCAAAATCTCATGTGTATAATATAAATCAGGTAAATAAGCGAACTCGACAAAATTTTGTATACGGCCCCTTAATGGACAGTAAAATGTAAATTTTAACAGCATTGCGGTAAAAGCGAATGTCTTCTTTTATGAAAAATATTGATTTTTGATTGATTGCAGGTTGATATTTCTCATAGACAAAGACTTATTTGCACAAATATGGGTGCTTACAAAAGTTATTAATATACCTATACATATTTAGTTGGCCATAATTACATATTTATATATTTGAGGTATGCAAATATCACAAAGATAAAAATATAAAAAAGAAAAACTTAATCTTAATGAAAATATTGTTTTAGTGATTTAAACTAAGGAGAAAGTTCAAAACACTAAGACAATATTTATTTATTTTTAATATTAAGATATAATTAGATATACTGATTCTTCAAATGGCATATTATTTTGGGCCATAATGTTGTGCAATCAAACAATAAAAAATAACGTTTCACAAGCATAGCCAGTGGAGTTGGCACAGAACAACAGAAGTTGAGGTTATTAGAGAGTATCTGTACTTCTATTACACAAATTCATTTCCCAATTTTCTCAGCTACGAGGTGAAAATTATGATAAATGCGATGTTCCTATTAACCAAGTTACCTGTACAGAAGGGCCGACCTTTATCAAAACTGTTACCTCACTAACCACGGCGCTATATTTATGATGCGATAATAAACATATATCTTGTTTAGATTGAAAATTACTTGGATATTGGTAAAAATATTATAAGCACTACCTGCCTAAATTAAATGTAGCCCCAAAAAATATTTTGTATTGTAGGTATTTGATTTTAAATTAATGCAATTTTTTTTATATCCTAATTCTCGGCAGAGGTCCCATATCAATTTGTTAATCTTTTCAATAAGTGTTCAGTCCACCACGTTGACCTAATGCTGTTTTCGTCACAACAACCCGCGTGGCGCAATGTTTACCATACCGGACTGACAATCGAGGGGTTTCAGGTTCGATTTCCGGCGAAACAGAAATTAGAATGATGAGTTTAAATTTCCGTTTTCTTTCTGGGTGTGTGTTTCTGTCTTTGTATGTGTCCATGGTATCCACGACACAGGCTATATACACCCTAGTATGGGGCTATTTGTGTGAAGCGGTATTTTTTACTATTTCATATGCCCTGAAAATTTTTGGATGTCTTTCTAATATACTCGTAAAAATTTCCGACACCGTTGAGCAAGTAATAGCAGATTCTCTTCGGATTCCCTTTAGACTGGATTTGTAGGTCTTTTCCGTGAGACTACCATTCTTTAAATTTTTTTAAAATAATTTTGAAATTCTTCAACTAACGTGAATTTTTTTATTAATATGTTATTTCTATTAACCAGGTTACCGGCAAAGAAGGGCCAACCCTTAGAATAAATACGTATAGAATAAGTGTCTTCATACAAGTGCGCTGCCACAATTGAAGCACTAAATAGATTCCTACATCTGTCACACATCTGACAAACAAAATATTTTTATTTTGACAAAATTAACTATAAAATACTACAAAATATAGAAAACACTGTGAAAAGTTATTTTATTAGACTTCTTTCGTTTTCAAAAAGTGTTGTGATAAAATTGAACCTTAAGACTTACGGAGCGGCCATCAACATGCTTCAATTTGGGCGCGCGAACTTGGTTTCTATTGTAATTGTAATTATTCTAAGGGCCGACCCTTATCAAAATGAATACTTATTTTACCGCAGTACTTCATTATTCAATCGCTGGATAAACGTTAACCTTGAAATATTCTGAAAGTGTCGTAATCTGAGTCCGAATTGGTTGGATCGGAAAATAATATTGATGTAAAGTTTTGATAAAATATAGAGACTTTACAAACAAACATTTTGATATGAGAACTAAGACAAGGCACACATCCTAAGCTTGTAATTTAGACTTTAACCTCTCTTGCAGTTATAGTAAAGTAAGCTCCAGGCCTCTCCAATAATGGAGAGAAACGAATAATGGCTGCAACCTTTTTTGCGTCCCACTGCTGGGCACGGGTCTCTCCTCATTGTTGGGGAGGCCTGGAGCTTACTCCACCACGCTGCTCAAATGTGGGTTAGTGGAGATGCGGGTTAGTGGCCAACCCGCTGTCGGATGTTTTCAAACCGCCCATAAGGCCTCCGACAAGGTTTAACGACTGTCATCTATCGACAACAACCGGGACCGACGGCTTAACGAGCCCTCCGAAGCACGGAAACGCTCATGATATTTTTGCCACTAGCGGTGACCCATCTCACACCCGACCGCGCCCGTTTGGCTTAGTAGAATAGAGAGAACATGTTACATCAAGACTAGACACCTTCAGCCCTCAAAAAGGAGCATAACATTAAAACTATTTTATTTTTTCAATTCCATTAGGTACGAGATGAAAATTTTGATAAATGTGTTATTTCTGTTAACCAACTTACCTATAGAAAAGGGTCGACCTTCATCAAAAACTCTCTTACTACGGCGCTAAATCTATCACGCTCTGAATGAAGGTAAATCTTGAAATATTTTAGATGGGTAAAATTGGTCAGATTGAAGAGTTAGGTACGTGGTTATTGAAAATATTGGCTAGCACTATTGTAACTACTATTAGTTATATTGGCTGACTTAATAAAATCTGACTTTTTAATAGCATATATCATCGTCCGCACTTGGCCAGCGTGGTGGACTATGGTCTCAATCCCTCTCACTTGTGAGAAGAAGGCCAGCAGTGGGACGCTAAAAGGTTGCAGCCATAGTTTTCATACAAGAATTGATTCATGGCCGAAATAGATCTGGCAACGACGCCTTCCCGTTAAAGAACGAGTTTTGTAACCTGTAAAACATCGAGTAAACAGCTGATGTTTTACTCGATATCGAGTAAACACCTGATTACTGAATACTGATTGATTTTACTGGGGACAAAGAAATCCACCTTTATTTCTCTGAAAGAATTTTTATTATAAGTCCATTATTTTTCCTAAGTCTATTTCTTAAGTCATTATTTTGCTTGTCTATAAATACGGCGGATTTAGACTATATTAGAACGAACTTGAGATTAAATAAGTAGATGATTGACGAGATCGATAAGTTTTTATGGGCTATAGCAACCACTAAACAACGCGAACTCTTACAAAATTTTCCGTTTATTTGTATTTTAATTCTATAAAATTCAATATATAAAGCTTGTATACACATGACAATACCGATACTATGAGCTCTGTGAACGTTTCACATCACAAATCAAGTTTGGGCATTTTTACGTTTGTTTGGCGCTGCACAGCGTCGGTGGACCGGAAATAGTATTCTGAATTTCACAAGCAGACGATAGTGGTAGAGAGGCCGTTGCTAAATTTAAATTAACTGAAGCGCCACGGTGCCGTGTGGAACCAGATTCACAACAATTTCTTAGACAGGATTAGCAACTTATAAAAATAAAATTATTATACGGTAATCGTATACATTTATCTATCGGATACTAGTTGTTTGTTTGTATGTGTATGTGTTCATGGCACTCGCGATACAAGGAACCCAAGTATGAAGCTATAATTGGGTATCGTTTATTTATTTCGCAGGATTGATGGTAAAAATAATGATAGTAAGTACTAGTAGCAGTAGGGAGATAGGGGTAGGGAGTAGAACAAATGTTTAAATATACAATTAAAGAAAAAATATAGTTTTGTTGAAGGCGAGCCACTTCCACAGATGATTTTATTTTACTGTTATGATGTTTTTTTTATTGAATTGTGTGGGTTCAAACATTTCAATAAATGGCGAGGTATATTTTTCGAAAAGATGTACCTTTAATTTTTTTAACCTACCAATTTTTTTTAATGGAGATGATCTATGAACCTATGATACAGGATTCAGCTTACAATCTTTCCCAATGTCCCACTGATGGGCACAGGTGCACGCACGGAGCACGAAAATGAGAGGAATAATTTACCAATTTAGTCTAGTCTAATTTGTGGCGCTCGAGTTAACCCTAAATTGCCTTCTTAAATTTCTCAACTATAGTGAACGGAGCGAGCTGAATGAACGCTACGGCTGCCTCGATTTTCGGCGCGGTATTAAGGTGTCAATAAAATGGGTCGCTATGAGTATCGAGGAGCAATAAATTCGTTTTCAGCTACGTAGAACTAAGAGCGCAGATTATTTCGCACCATTTACTCCTTTCATCCACCGTCTTCATATTACGGGTTCTATGAAAAGGATTTTTGCCGGCAGATTGAAGTTTTTGGCTAAACCCTCGACTTGATCGAATTTCAAAACGTTCTCAGAAATATCTAAATATTATCTTTAATATTTTTACTCAAATGATGTTGAATATTTTACGTTGCTAGAAATATTTGTTTCTTAAATTTTGGTATTATAAGTATGGTCTGGTCGGTAACTTATTGAAAGTGTTTTTTTTACATCTTATATCTTTAAATATCATAGTTTATATATCATATCATAGTTTAGTCTATACTTTTATACACTAAACAGATATTCAGAGGTCTGTTTTTATCTGTTTGTTTGTAGAATTAAAAAATACACCTTAATTATATTATTTAATTAATTGCCTTCCTCCAGCGGCTTCGCCCGCGTGGAACCGTTTTATAGGTTCCCGTAGGATAAAAACCTATGTCCTTTCCCAAGGTCCACGTTATCTGTGTTCCAAATTTCATTAAAATTGGTTCATGAGTTTAAACGGGAAAGCGTAGTAGACAGACAGACAGACAGATTTATTTACGAATTTATAATATTATTAAGTAGGGATTTACTTACTTTAGTATTTTTAAGATTATATTTAATCTTTGATTTTGTCTTCTGTTACTTGTCACTCCGTCACTTGACATCTACAATTTTTATATTTATTGGTGATAAGCAAAACACAAACATTTCAAACACATTCGGAAACAAACGGCTGTTGAGATTGACAACGAGAATTCTAACGAATAAATTAACGGATTGGCAAATGGTGTTAGTTTTCACGGTCCAATCAAGCCGGCGATATGAGCACAACGACGAAGCAACCATTGCGTTATCTCCTATACACGCCAAAAATAGATGACATGTACTGTCATTCACCGTTGGAAAAAGGATTTCATTTAATTTAGTTCACCGTGCATATTTTCTTTTTACTTGTGTTGTTTCACACTCGTCGGGACGTAGTTTAAACAGCTCATGCATAAAATTAGGGGATTGGTAACGTGTGAGCTTTTACGATTCAATCAAATGGGCGATTTAAGGTCAAAAAAGAAGCTATCGTCGTCTCATGTAGTAATACATTTGATATCTACTGCTAGACACCCACAGAATCCCCCCACAATCGGGGAGGCCTGCAGCTTTCTTAAAGATGCTCAATTACCGATTGATAAAGATTCGGTTCAGTGCCGATGCCGAATGTATTCGAATATAGAATAATTTCAAATATTTATATCAATGTTTAACAAATGCTAATACCAGAAAATTAAACAATAATATTAAAAAAATATTAGGTATTATTAATTACAATTTAAACGCATAGGTACAAATTTTTATTTGGCTACTTTTTTATTTTCCAATCAAGCTTTGTGAGGGCAGAGGACAAAGTAGTTGTGTCCTATAAGTATATTTAGGCTATTTTAAACCTCTTAAAATAACTCCCGCCTCACTTATTATAAACAATTTTTGCTCTCTCTCCTTCCAATATTTTTTTTATTTTTATTAATAAAGCAAAGGAGCATGCAAGCTGAAACTCTTGGGTACGCAACTTTTAGCATGGTCGTGATTAATCTCGTACGTAGTTGCCCTTATACTCCGGAGGTTGATGGCCTCCTCCTAGCAGTGGACTGCTGTCTATCATCGCACTTTTTTACCGATACACGATATTGCTTTATATTGCTTTACGGCATATACGGATTCGCCAGTGATACTTCTCGATTCGAATTTTGCAAATTTTACCCATAAATAAATAAGAAAGAAAAGAAAAGAAGAACACAGAATAGAAGAGAAGATAAGATAAGAAAAAAGAAAGAAATGGAAAGGAAGAAAAGAGAAGAGAAGAAACAAAGGGTGTGCAAATTTTATTTTAAAAGTTATGTATAGGTAGTATATAACTTTGAAGAAATGAAATGTTAGCTTTTTGGTCCATCCAAGGCGGCGATACTTGTCGTCGCTATGGCGCGGCGTCCATATGCCGGCTATTTTGAACCGCTCGGACTGCATTGCGCATCCCGAAATAAACCAGTAATCCGTTTCACCGTTCGCACTTCCTTATCACTTTCACGTTTGATGTAGGAGATGCGGAGAGAGAATAGGACGTTTTTAAAGATGTACCGACGTACACAAAACTCTATGAAATGCTTAAATAATATTTTTTATCGTAGTGTTGTCTGAAATCTGAAAATTATACATCACAAGTAAAGAACATATCACAAAAAAAACAACTTTCGGCACTTATTAGATAATTAATTGACTGCTGCTTTCCATGGACATCATCAACATTTTTTTTCAACCTTTTTATATCCCACTGCTGGGCACAGGTCTCCTTCTCACACAATTGAGAGGGATTTAGGCCATAGTCCACCACGCTGGCCAAGTGCGGATTGGTGGACGTCATGCTATCGAGAAATTATGAATTTCTCTCAGGCATGCACGGCAATGGAGAACATCGTAATCAATGAAATATCACTATATTTTCCATCACCGTGGAGCAGCAATAAATTCGCACATTACAAATTTCTTTGTCAGAGGTGCGAGTCGAGGATTTGAACCTGGGATCGGTCGCGTCGAAGACCCCGGTTTTCTACCACTCGGCCATCGCTGCTCTACTATCTACATACAACAGAAAAAGCAAGACCTGAGTCTTGTTTTTCCAGATTACTAGTCAAAATGACCTGAGCTCCAGGTTATTCTATAGTACCTTTTTGAAAAGATTTTATTTAAAATATAAATAAGAAAAATAGTAAAACATAATTCTAAATCCAATGTGGCGGAACACCCCAGATGACGGAATAGTTATTTTATGCAATTCTACAATATGACTATCAAATGAAAGGCTTGTTGAGAGTATCTTGAAAAATAATGTGACGTCATTCTCAATCCAATATGGCAGAACATCCAAAATGTCAGAAAATCCAAAATGGCGGAATAGTTATTTATTATGCACTTCTGCAATATGGATATTAAAAGGCTTGAGAATAATCAGAATAACTAAAAACTAAAAAATAAATTAAAATAAAAAAAAACTTTTTTTATCTTTTATTTAAATGATCTAAAAGGAAGAAAATAAAATGTTCTTCAAAATTTTAACTGTCAACTTATAACCTTATTATACACAATTTATACGATCATAAATGCTAATTAAAAAATAAAACCAAAAATTCGTGCCGGAAAACTCATTTCCTCTTGAAGTAACTCAAAAGTACCGGGGTATTTAATTAAAACGTTGCCTTTTGTAGTGATACCTAGAATAAAGTAGTAAGAAACAATTAAATAACCATAACGGAATTTGTTATGACTTACCACTAGATGTCGAAGACTAATAAAGGTTTTAGTTTAGACAACTTATCATATTATTTGGATACATTTCACCTCAAAGCCAAAAAGTATTTCAATCTTTTTTACAATTTTTCTTGAATCTTTTCAATTTTCGTCTTTAAATATGATAAAAAATATTATTATACATGCCGGTCTGTCTGTTTTACATGTGTATTTTTATATTTTTATTGTTAATTATTTTCTATTAATTTCTGTATAAGTTATCATCAACACTTTGAAAATAATTTTCAAAGAAATATCTTAATAGGTATGTGTACATGTTGAAAATAATCATGGGTAAAATAGTTAAAGAAAAATGGCACAAAGATTTTTTAAATACTATGTTTTAAAATTTCTTCCGTGTATAATGTAAATCTGTTTAACAAGCAAAATGTAAACTTCAATTAATTTCTATATAATAATATCTTGTTTTAACTACAACCTCCTGTTAAATGACTGCAGTGAGTTCAAACCAGAACATGTTACAAACTTACTGCACATTTGAATGTTGTGTTATGTTATGACATAACAAGCAGTCTGTGAACTGTGTTCATAAATTATCGTAGCAAATCTGAATAGGATAACGTTGGTAAAATATAGTCACAGTATTCAAGAGCTGCCATTTAATACTATACTTCTAGAATCTAGAACATTGTTGCTAATAAAATTATGTTAATTTTTCAGCGTGAAAAACGACTTTTCATCAATAGATCTAATGCCTTAACAATAACTCTGCAAGCATATACGCATTTATGTTTTCAGCTTCGAACTAAAGCAACGTTAAAAAGTAAGAAACAATAAAACTCTTAAAACTATTTTGTGGGTCCTACCCGTAGTAAAATTAGTGCCATATTTGTTCTCATTCTATATGATATATCATATTTTCTCTCAGTTTTGAGTTCCTACGTGAGTTTCCTGCGTATAAATGAAAAACCAAGTACATAACAAGTCAAACGTAAACTTAAATTTACCATCTTTATTGTTTCAACTACAAACTCCTGTAACAGTAGTACAATTACAGTGATTTCAAACTAGTTATGTTACAAACTTACTGCACATTTGCATGTTGTGTTATGACAGACATGCAGTCTGTAAACTGTCTTTACGAAATATCGGAGTGAATTTGAATATTATTGTTTTGATACAACAGCTGTAGCTATATTATAACTTGCGCATTATATTGTTCTTGACTTATATACATGCTTAGTATGAGAAAGGACAATGCAAGAATACAATATCATTACTAATACGATATGCATTAAGCTTAAACGATAACTTATAAACTAACTTCAAAAGCAAAAAAATACAATTTTGGAATCGAAAAAAAAGCACAAGAACAAAATTATTGGTCTCACGGTTTTAAGCAAAAGAGCACAACTTTTTTCAATACTTTTGAAATCAGTCTTTAGCTATAATTGTCCCCATATAAAGCATAGAAAATTACTGTTCTCATGTTTTTAAGCAAAAGAGCACAACTTTTTTCAATACTTTTGAAATCAGTCTTTAATTATAATTAAATGCAAAACAGTACATTAAATATAATGTAAACTTCAATTTACTGTATATCTAGTTTTAACTACAAACTTCTGTTATATGATTGCAGTGATTTCAAACCTGAACATATTACAAACTTGAACATATTACAAACTTCCTGCACATTTGCATGTTGTGTTATGACATGACAGACTTGTAGACTATGAACTGTGTTCATGGAATATCGGAATAGCATAACGTTGGTACAATAAAGTTATAGTAACTAAGCTTCAGGAGCCGCCAGCAACAGACTCATAAAAAGCCGATTTAATATTTGCCAATGTTATATTGTTGTTGCGTTGTACAAAAATTACGTATAAACTTATTATTAGTATGTGAAAGGAAAATGCTAGAAATTCTATAGAAGTATATAACAACATAAAAATATATTACAACCATAAAATCATTTCAAATTGGTTCAGCCGTTTCAGAGAAGTGTGGTTACAAAAACTGTGAACCAATTTTTTTATATAAATAGATATTCAAAAAAGCATAATAACATTATAGGAATCAAAAGGTAACGAGTCGCAATAATTTGACTTTTAGTCAGAATTTCAAATAAATTTTCCATATGAACACGCTCTATAAGCACAAAATTACATTCCTCCGATTAAATCGATGAAAAGAACGGTCAATTTTTCTTTTCTCGTTTAAATAAAAGAAGGCCATACATCCTTTCTATCTATGAATAAAGTGCATAATAGTCACAGTAATCTCCAGTGCACTACAAAAACACAGGAACGTGAATTGACATACATACAACCCTCAAGGAGTTGGAGCTTTTAACCAGGACAGTATGAAATATTATAAAAAATATTCTTACACATAAATACCTACTATCTATGATCTTGCGACGTTGCCGTTGTTTATATTTATTTATTAATATTAATAAAATAATTATTAATATAAAAATATTATTGATGGAAGTAAAAACTATCCCTTTCAATTAATTACAAAATTTTCTCTTAATCGTTTAAATAGTTTCGGAGTTTATCCCAAACACCCGATCCTATTTTCATCAAAATAACATTTCAGCTATATCAGCTATCCGCTTGTGGAACTCCTTACCAGTGACAGTACGAAAAGCACCAAATCTCGCTTCCTTAAAAACTTTGTCAAGGAGCATTACCTTGCTACTCTGTGAATACTACCATAAAAATGCAGGTGTGTGTATTTAAGTTATTATAATAATTACTTATTGTATTTTATTTTAATGTTACTTGTAATGTTGCATTACCTGTATGTTTTAATATATTGTTCTTTTGCTTTTTAGGGTTGCCTGGAAGAAATCTCTTTTAAGCGATAAGGCCGCCCATTGTTTAACTATTATTTTGTATTTTTATTTTATGTAATAATGATTGTTGTGCAATACAAACAATAAAGAGTCTATCTATCTATCTATCATTTTCATCCAAATTGGTCAACGAAAAATGACCGTCATTTTACTTCCCGACGTTAATAAAATAAGGCCACATGTCCTTTTATCTCTGAATAAAGAAGTGCATAATAGATAGGTACAGTAATCTCCAGTGCATTATGGAAATAGACTGACGTAGAGTGACACACATATAATCCTCGAGGGGTAGCTCGGTTTTAACTAGGACATGGTTCGTTATCTGTTTTCTGTATTATTACATTTTGTATTTTTGCTTTTCCGTATGCATTAAAAGTGCGCATAGCCCGGCGGTTATCGTAGAAGGCAAGCGATCTATGCAACTAAACCAAACGAGCGCGGTCGGGTCTGAGATGAGTGACCGCTAGTGGCAAAAAAATAATCATGCGCGTTTCCGTGCTTCGGAGGGCACGTTAACCCGTCGGTCCCGGTTGTTATCGATAGATAACAGTCGTTAAATCTTGTCAGAGGCCTTGTGAGCGGTTCGAAAAGATCCGACAGCGGGTTGGCCACTAACCTGCATCTCCACCAACCCGCATTGCAGTAGCGTGGTTATATATTACTCGGTATTACTCGGTCACTGATTTTTTAAACGATAAAGCGTCATAAAGGAATTCCATAAAAACCTGGGAGGTTTTTTTCTGCCGGCTTTTTTCCTCTTAGTGTACAAAAACCCTGCAATATGGCTGCCCAAAGCTGACGAACGGATCCGATCCGAAATTATAAAAATAAATTAATAAATAAAAAATTATCAATAAAAAGGTGCAATATTGGTATCAATAATGATAATAATAATATAAGTATTATATGATAAAGAAATTTGTTTCAATGTACATTTTAATTTGTTATTAGTTAAGTTTTAATTATTGTTATATTTGCATACCTCATGAAAGTAAATATGGTGAACCAAATGTATAAAAACACCTCTTGTAAATACCCATATTTGTGCAAATATAAATCTTTGTCTTTGTCTTTGTAACAAAGAAACAGACAGATAGACAGATAAACAAAATAAAAGTAGTCTGAGTTACTCCTTATTACATCAGCTATATGCCAGTGACAGTCCTGTCAAAATCGGTCCAACCGTTTCAGAGATTAGCCGGAACGAACAGACAGATAGACGGACATAATAAAAGTAGCCTTAGTAACTCCTTATTACATCAGCTACCTGCCAGTGAAAGTCCCGCCAAAATCGCTCCAGCCGTTTCAGAGATTAGCCGGAACAAACAGACAGATAGACGGACATAATAAAAGTAGCCTTAGTAACTCCTTATTACATCAGCTACCTGCCAGTGAAAGTCCCGCCAAAATCGCTCCAGCCGTTTCAGAGATTAGCCGGAACAAACAGACAGATAAAAATTGTAAAAAATGTTATTTAAAGAAGTGCATAAATGTCGCAGCAATCTCTAGTGCGCCATGAAATTAGACTTACGTGGAGTGGCACAAATATAATCCTCAAGGGGTGTTCAGCTGAGCTCTAAGTAGAACATGGTTCGTTATCTATTATTTAATACATTATCGAAAAAAATAAACGTTACTAAAGGAAAATGTTAAAAATTATGACGAGTGTATGAGAAAATTAATAAATCAAATATAGGTACATGACTTATAAGAGTGGTGAAAATTACGGAATATTTTTTATGCAACATCGATTGACATTAAACTTGAGGTATCGGTTTTCTGTTAGAAATAATGACGTATTTGCCTTAATGTTTAGGATTGAAAACTTTTTTTTGTATCGTAAGGAAACCTTCAAAACAATTTGGGAGAGGATACCGGGCTATGTGGGATTTGTACCGCACTACAAACCCCTCGGTGGCCTGCCTCTGCGCTTGGGGAGGACTTCTGGATCTCCAGTGGAAAGCACGGGTATCCTCCTCGCATCAGAACGAGCCCATCTTTTGGAGAGCAGATGTGCTCTCCTGCACCTTCCGATGCTTACGGCGGCATGCAGCCACGCACACACCCACGTCCTTCCCGGGGCTGCTGATTGGACGGATCGAGCTCCCACTCTCACCGCCCACAACCTCGGAAACCCCCTTTTAGTCGCCCCTTATGATCAGGCAGTGGATACCTTAGCTTTATTCTTAATCCCGAAGCTACAGAGACTAATGTTTAAATACCTACTTCGACAGCGTTTTGGCAACTATCCTCCACCAATCCGCATTCAAAATCAGCGTGGTGCGGTAAGCTCCAGGCCTCCCCAATAATTGGGATAGATCCGTGCCCAACAGTGGGACACAAAAAGGGTTGCAGTAATTGCCCTTTAACAAGTTTTTTCACGGCTATTGAAAACTAAAACCAATACCAAAAGACGTAATGTTCAAAAGAAAAAAAAGATTCAATAGCTTATTGTTCGAAGTTCGTACTTACTCTATCCAATATAGAAAATCTTGTTTTAAACATCTCTTGGAAAGTTTCCTCTGGAGCTCGATAAATCGGTTTCGGGAACCTAAAATGACCCGAATACTTTGAAAGAAACATTATTGGTAATGTTGGATTTTTATCTCTGAAACCTCTCGTGTCCTTTCAACGTTTGTAAAGAGTATTTATATATCTGTGAGTCCCATGGTACCCTATCCTTTAAATTGAGTTATTGGACGGAATTATCTTAATTTTGAACTAAATTATAGTAACACTTATTACTACCCTATATAACTAAAACTAAACATGTTTCATATCACCCATAGTAGATTTATTCTACGAAACATTCAACAAACGTTTTGAGAAATAATTAATGCAATAGGTTACAATGGAAAAATCTACACAGTATTGTTCGTCGCTATGCTGTAACAACATATTATTGTTTCAAAAGCACGAAAGTAAAACTAATAAATTAAGTACAGACATATTTTTCTATATTGGTTTTCGAATCACGCGATGTTACGTGTAGGTTAAATAAGTAATTTAAAAAAACGCGTCAATACGCCAAAAAAATCTATGTTATTCGCCGCATTAGATATTTTGATATCATAAACGTTTGACGACCCGTTTGGCGCAACGGTTGCCATCGAGCTGCCAATCGGGATCCCGGGTTCGATTCCGGGCAAAGCAGTTTCAATTTCTGTTCTCCATCTGGGTATTTTCGTTCGAGTATTTGTATGTGTCCATGGTACCCACGATACAGCTATACCTAAATGTGAAACGTTATTCGTTAAGCCTTTTCGAAGGCCTCATTAGCGGTTTGAAAACTCCAGTAGCCAATTGACCACTAACCTGCATCTCCACTAACCCGCATTTGAGCAGTGTGATGGAGTAAGCTTTAAGCCAGGCCTTCAAAAATATTGGCCAATCATGATCAACAGTGAGACGCAAAAAGAGTCGCAGCCATCAAAAATATAGCGGAAACAATAACCATTAGTTTTGTTATTAAGTTATGAAACTCGAAAAATTTAAGCATAAAGGTATGTGTAACATGTATTTCTTGTGTATTTCTGACGTTTTAAATTGAAGCGTTACATTTTTACAGGTCAAACCTAACGAAGAACCTCCTTAATTACATCTTTAAACGGACCAAGTTTTTCGTCAAAGGAAAATGTTTTAATTTTTGCCAAGATTTGTATCTTACATTTTTAAAAACAAATTTTTATGTAACCTGTTTTAGTAAAAGTTAGTATACTCGTATCATTTTTGAAATTGAAGCAAGAGCTTCAAAATTGGGATGGAAGTTTTAAAGAAGTTTTAAAAATTCTTTACAGCCAAGTGACTAAGAACTTTGACGAATGTTTTAATAAGTATATAATATGAAGAAATTGCTGTTGAAAACAAACTGTGTTGATCTGTAAAATTAGAGATTTATTAAATTAACTTATTTGGAACTTTATAATATGTTCCTACATAAACCAAACACAAACCTGTAAAATTAGAGAAACGACATTTAAAGTTAATTTCACAATTCCTTCGTACTTAATAATTCTTTTGCCCAATTTAAGCGTTCTCCAATGTTTTATTTTATATCGTAATATTTTCATTACCTAAGCTTTATGCTGTCCATTTTTTGATACTCAAAATTATGTCAATCCTTACGAAACTCTTTTAAATTATTAAAAATAATAAAGTGAAAACTATTTACTTTACAATTTTATAGTTTTGATATCTACTTACCTCTGACGTAATTAAAGTAAGATATTTATTTTTTTATATCGTAAATAAACGATAAAGTACAATTTATACTATACTAGCTTTTATCCGCGGCTTCGCCCGCGTGGTCATAGGGAATTAACAATGGTTTATGATACATGACACATTCGTGGTGGATAAATAGTGACAGTTGCAAGATTAAAATGTATATAGAGGAACCAGAGGTAATGCTGACCGCAGATAAAGTGTACGTAAGCTGACATAGTGAAGATTATTGCAGGATCCACCAATCCTGCTTACATGTATAGGCAATACTAACGTGGGGAGAGCACACATAAGTGTGATTTGTTTTCCAAATGGGTGTGATTTTTTCTTTTGTAGTATTTCCAGCCATACATACACGGCTTGGGACACAGAACAGAGCACTATTTTAATACGCTACTGTAGATAGTAGTAGTAGTAGATATTATAATGTCTTTCCATTTGGGGAAGGAATGTAAAGATTCTGGGCATTGGACACACGCGAACATTCTACATATAATAATTGTCCATGGGAAATACAATACAAAATGTTTATAAAACTCATAAAATATCTAAAGTACTAACTATTCCTTAAAAAAATTATTACTTTAAGCCAAAACAACAACAGTCGACGAAGAAAGTTCAAGAAGCGAACCAAAACCTAAATCAAAGTGTATGTCTAAGACACAATGTCTTATTCCTTTACCATATTAATTTTAAACCAAAACAACAATTTATCTAGCGCGAATTCAATATGGTGTTTATATGTCTGTCTTTGTGTGTGTTCATGGCACCCACGACACAAGGTATATCGACCTTACTGTAAGGGATATAAGTGTGAAACGTTTATTTTTATTTATGCTTACAGAAACATTCATTTGGACTAGCCATTTTGTTCTAATCTCCGTCCCACGCATACTAATGCACTCATTATAAGCGGACTGGTCCTTAAAAGGGAAACACAATTTCGCTAAATCCGCTGTGCCTTATTTGCTATATAAACATCTATAAATCCCTGAATAATGCATGGAAATACCAGAGCGAGAAGTAACAAGAGAGTAAGCATTTACTTTACAAAACAAACAACAATAAGAGCCTAAAAGGAAGGAAAATAATTGTGTACTTTGTTGGATACACGAATATTTTTGCTACGTACATTCATATAGTAATTCATACAGTAATTTCAATAGTTAGGTACGCTTACAGAAACATTCATTTGGACTAGCCATTTTGTTCTAATCTCCGTCCCACGCATACTAATGCACTCATTATAAGCGGACTGGTCCTTAAAAGGGAAACACAATTTCGCTAAATCCGCTGTGCTTTATTTGCGATATAAACATCTATAAATCCCTGAATAATGCATGGAAATACCAGAGCGAGAAGTAACAAGAGAGTAAGCATTTACTTTACAAAACAAACAACAATAAGAGCCTAAAAGGAAGGAAAATAATAATTGTGTACTTTGTTGGATACACGAATATTTTTTGCTACGTACGTTCATATAGTACTTAATTCATACAGTAATTTCAATAGTTAGGTACGCTTACAGAAACTTTCATTTGGAATAGCCATTTTGTTATATTCTCCGTCCCACGCATACTAATGCACTCATTATAAGTGGACTGGTCCTTAAAAGAGAAATGCAATTTCGCTAAATCAGCTGTGCTTTATTTTATAAACATTTATTCTTATATCTCTGGATAAAGCAGAACGAATAAGCGTCTATTTTACAAAACAAACATCAATAATAGTTTAAAAGTAAGGAAATTAATAATTGTGTACTTACTTGGATATACGTTTAACTACGGCACACGTTCGTGTACATTAAATAAAATAACATACGTAATTATCTTCTATATCTATACATATAATAAATCTGTAACAAGTCGGTTTCTGTACATTGAAGATATTTGAAAAAAACTATCACTAGGGCTATTTATTAGCGTAATAGAACCCAAAATAATGATTTTTAGAATTATTGTCTGTTTGTCTGTTTATCTGTTTGTCTGATTATCTGTTTGTCTGTTTGTCTGTTTATCTGTTCGTTTGTGCGCGCTAATCTCAGGAACGGCTCAACGTAGAAGGATGCGGTTTTCACTGATATATTGGTATTTTTTTGGATTAACATTTAGGGTTTGTTTTATTTAAATCGGTTCACAAACAAAAAAGTTACGTCAATTTCAAGAATGATGAAATGGATGAACGCCTGCAAGCTGACTCTGCGAAAATAGATTTTCTTGATATTTAGTACAAATATTTCAGACTTACATAAAGAAATACGTATTTCAGCATTTTCCAAAATTCACCCTTTAAGTTTCAATTTTTTTCGAAATTCTTTAAAAACTGATTGTTGAGACTTGATTTATAGAATCTTTTTGGGAAAAGTATTTCACTTGAAATTTTGTATTTGTAATCTTTATTGAAAATAATAAGACACCTATGTAACCTTTTTTCAAAAATCATCCCTTGGTAGCAAATAAAAAGAGTCAAAAGCTGCAAAGTGAAGGTTAGAATGATTAACCCTAATTTTATTCCCCAATTCTTTTCCCTTCTTTGAATGCAGATTTACTGATATATTGTTGAATGAATTATTAGTGTGTATTTCACATCAATCGGTCCATAAACAAAAAAGTTATGTCCATACATCAATACGCGGCATAAAATTGAAATGCGCTTTGGTGGATTTAGATGAAAGTTTTGTTAAAAGCTGTTTAGAAAACCATATTAAATACTTTACAATGAAATCAAAATTATAAAATAATTTGTGGTTCCAAAGATATAGGGGGGTCAAACGTAAGATGAACTTTTATCAATATCGTCGACCATATTAAATACAGATCAGTGTGATCAGGGTAATGCTTCGTTGGCCGAGAACGGCTAACCTACAGGTATAAAGCGCACCGCGAGCCCCGCCACTGAGTCTTACAGAAAACTCCTAAACCATAAAATTAAAGAGGTCGATTGCTCAGCTTCTTCTTGGAGCTGATAATCGTAAACAGAACGAGAAGCGACCATTACCGATACAAGCTAAATAGCTGCATCCTTTTAACGTCTCGCTCCTGGGCTTTCCATTATTGGGGAGACCTGGAGATTACTTAACCACGCCGCTCCAATGCGGGTTGATATGCATATTGTAACTATTAAAGAAATTCTAACAAAGGAATCTTTATTAAAGCAACGGAAGAATAAATTTAAGTGTGTAACTTTTGTGAGAGAATAACGTTAATGCGAGCGGTCACACCACAAGTTTCGATAGTTACTAACATCCCTTAATATTCTGATAGCAAGTTTTCAATCACTTATGCTAGATTTCATCTCGAAATATTTAAAAAAACCATACATATCACCACATATTCAAAGAAATCCTCAATACAAAATGTACAAAACCTTAACAAAACGAGGCTACTGCCGACATCTATGTGGCGAATAGTTCATATTCAGAACTATTTAGTGATCTGTTGCAAATTTGGTGTATCGACGATTTAATTTACACGCTATACGGTAGATGGCGTTGTTACTGAATGACGCTATTACAGAGTGGATTGGTGGAGATAATTTCAAATAATTAATTACGAGTATATTTACATAATAAAATATCTAATAAAAAGATTAACAACTTAGAGAGCTTTGGAACTGGCGCTGATATTGTACTCATTGTGGTAGAGCATTATGGAGGCGCGGTGCGGTGGTTACATCCAGATATTATTGGTATCGACCTTATTTATAGCCGACGCGGTAGATGGCGTTGTTGCCCAATAACACTATTCCAATGCAGATCCAAAGAGATAATAATTGTCGACTCGCGCAGGCGCGGTCCTAGGGGGGGAGGGGTCACAGGTGACATGACTTCCCCCGAAAATCCCTCACTCATGCGTAGATGGAAGGCGAAACAAGCCAATTTGGGACACCTCTTCCCCCAAATTTCTTACCTCCCCCCACCAAACTTTCTTGGCGACTGGCCCCAAAATTGAAGGCTGCGACCGCGCCTGGACTCGCGTGGCGCAATGGTTACCATGCCGGACTGCCAATCGTAGGGTCTCGAGTTTGATTCCCGGCGAAGCAGAAATTTGAATGATGAGTTTAATTTTCTGTTCTCGGTTTAAGTGTTTGTATTTCTGTCTCTGTGTGTCTTATGGTACCTATTACACAGTGTATATCTACCCAACTCTGGGGCTATCAGTGTGAAACGTAAAAAAAATCAAAGTGTTCTACCGACTTTACTATGCTGAGTGATCTTTTTAAACTGCCACAAGCCGGCAGTGCTCGGGTGGCTCCGTTGGGGTTGCCCGTTTCCATAAACGACAGTGATCGCTTAACCACGCGGCCTTTCTACCTGTTTGTTCGGTTTATTTATAAAAAAAGTGATTTCGAATAAACGAATAAGCAATTGCCGAGGGTCTCATAAAAAATGTTATTGAAATGAACAGACGTTTCAGTGGTTAATTTAATAAGAGCTATTACATACATACGCAGTACTGGCACTGGTGTTAAACTAATATGATAAAGCCTCACGGCAGCAGCACGGCATGGTGGTCACGCCCAGAATAATATTAGTAATCGATATATTTATTTCTGATGCTGTGTGAAGGGTTATTAATAGGACCAATTGACTCTTAATCGCGTAGGGCCTGATCCTCTCACGCTGCTCCAATTCAGGTTAATGACATCTTCATTGTTAGTGGCCTAACTGCTGTCGCAAGTTCTAAATCGCTCAAAAGACCTCCATTAAGTATGAACGACAGTATATTAACGACAATTGCAACCAACGTGTAAGCAACCAAGAATTTGACTCCCAACTACTAACCACGCTTGACATAGCGTAGACATTTCACCACCTTTCTGCAATATATTTAAGTTACATAATGATAATGAATCTATGCATTATTTGCAGCACAAATTATTTAATTATAATGATACTTTCCGCGGGCACAGCAGTACTATCTAAACACTTTAAAAACAGGCTATTATAATACGTTTAATTTGTAAAGAGAAACTGATGATAACGACTGAACAGTCGATATTATAAGAGGAGTACAGTAAGAATTGTAAGGACTCAGGAAGGATTTATCTACTCAACATAATAATATGAACTTTTGTATCATAAGTAATTTCATAAAAGGTAACAATAATCCAAGGGACAGTGGAGGGCAAGCGGTCACGAACGAAATTGCAACCTCATCAGCCACGACCACTCTGTCAAGAGTGAACGACTAAGGAGGAGGAGGAACAAATAATCCAAGACTAATCAAGCCCTTTGTACAAGTCTTTATCTACGCGGACGACGTCGCGGGCACAGCTAGTATATATATATATTAAGATTTCATTACAAGTGCGAAAAGGCTGTCATTGCAAGGAGTTCCGACAAATGTCTACCCGAGCCGAGGCGCAGCCGAAGGTGAGGGTTGACAGTCGGAACTCCTTCCAATGAAGGTTTTGCACGTGTACTGAACAACTATTTTTAATACAGTTGCGAAAAAATGAAGTAATTTAATAAAATAATAAAAACTCACAAAGAACATTTTTGAAAAATGGCGCCAACCGTAAAAGAATACCTATATGCAGAGATTTTTTTTGTTTTCTTCACCCATTCTGGGTAGGCAAAGGGAACTATGCCCATACTGCCAAGTCTCCAGTAGATTTTTTTATTGATATACCTATAAAATGAAAATGTTAATGAGATGAAATGAAATAAAACCTAACCTAACTCATTGAATTAAATCATTAAATCTGATATTGAAACAAATTAGTAGCTTCTTTTTAGAAATATTTGCATGAATCATAAAAACTTCTTAAACTTCGTGGTTGTTTTCTTCTATAGACATTATTTTGACAGTTGGGAAAGAGAACGCACGAGTGCAGAAAATTTAGACTAAGAATAATGTACTTACGTACTATAGACAGAGGCATATTTTCATTACGGCACGCTAAAGCGAGATTGAAATATACTTAAAGAACTTGTTAAAAAGAGATGGGAGCGAGATTTTCTGTCCTTTTCGGTGTAACCACATATTTTGACAGTACCCTTTAATTATGTGGCAGGCAAACTGTGGAAGTCGGGGTGACATTGTTGTTTTATAATATTTATGTGTTAAAATCGATTCTCACAGCTGTAAATTGTGTTGTATTAAAAGCAAATAACATTTTTCTAGTTCCATAATATGGTGAGCTGCAGTATTTTAGGTTGTAAGAGCCGCAGTGAGCGTAAACAGGAAGGCTGCCGGAAGGTATTACATTTTACGCGTAAGTTAAATACTTCTCTTTAAAATGTACTAAATATGTATTGTTTAATATAGATATTTAATTACTTTTGTCTTATAACTAGTCATTCAACGTAAATAATAATATAGTGAAATTCGTGAAAATAAACTTATATTTGTTTATTTCAAACATTGTCAAATTCGAAATTGTGTTGTCAGATCTCGAATCAAAATATCCTCCCCGTATTAGTAAAAAATTAACCATCTTATTTAAATATAATTATTTTTAACAAAAACAGTGACATAATAATATCAAAGCCGCAGTGAGCGTAAACAGGAAGGCTGCCGGAAGGTATTACATTTTACGCGTAAGTTAAATACTTCTCTTTAAAATGTACTAAATATGTATTGTTTAATATAGATATTTAATTACTTTTGTCTTATAACTAGTCATTCAACGTAAATAATAATATAGTGAAATTCGTGAAAATAAACTTATATTTGTTTATTTCAAACATTGTCAAATTCGAAATTGTGTTGTCAGATCTCGAATCAAAATATCCTCCCCGTATTAGTAAAAAATTAACCATCTTATTTAAATATAATTATTTTTAACAAAAACAGTGACATAATAATATCAAAGATTATTATATTATGTGTTACCTCATTAGTAGTTAGTTACATTTCAAGCGGGAGGCTCAAATACCCCCTGTTTATATATAACTATTTAAGTGGAGACCAGTAAAATGTTATAGGCTGGGTGCAACAGGCGCGGTTGCAGCCTTCAATTTTGGGGGGAGGGTCGCCAAGAAATTTGAGGGAAGAAGTGTCTCAAATTCGCTTGTTTTACCTTCCATGTACGCATGACTGACGGATTGGGGGGGGGGGGGTCATGTCCTGTGACCCCCCCACCTGGGACCGCGCCTGGGGTGCACGTTATGAGCATTTTCCCGACATATTAAATTTCACTCACACAGACTATAAAAAGATACTCCATATATTTTGTATTAGACATTATGAGAAGTTTACCAGACGAATTTCATCTCATGTTGCTGTCATATTTTTTTCAGTTTTCCAACTGACGCTCTTGCCGAAAATAAATGGATTCAGGCCACTGAACGTATTGACTGGCAACCATCAATTTAATTCCGAATTTGTTCGGTCTATTTTGAAAGCCATTTAGTGGCCAAAAGTATTAAGAGAAGAAAAATAATAATAAAATTGATACAAATGTACATTTTTATATATTGCGTTATAACTAAGTGTTTACTTTTATCTTTGTAATATTTGCATACCTCATTAAGGTAAATATGACGTACTAAATATGTATTAACAGCTTTTGTAAACACCCATATTGGTGCCATTAAAAATCTTTGTATTTGTCTTTTATTTTCTCCTATATGTATGTCCTGTAATTTGCTGACCCAATTAACTTTATGCCAGTCAACCAATCTAAACTCACAAACAACCAACCATAATGCACAAGCATATTAAATACTTTCACAGTTAGGTCTGCCAATGTTTATAGTTTACTTGCTTGATATTGTAGATTACCAAATTTGGGGGAAAATATGATAAGTGGGTAACACTGGCTGCGAAAAAGAGATGCCAACAAAGTGGTTACACCGACCCGCTGTCTTTAGGATTATTGGTCTTTGGCAGAAAAGGTAAAGAAAAAGCACGAGTGTGTAATAGCCGAATTTCCGCGCGCTATACGTCCCTGCAATACGTCACTTTTTGAGCAAATTTATTAAAAAAACTAGCTGTGCCCGCGACGTCGTCCGCGTAGATAAAGACTTGTACAAAGGGCTTGATTAGTCTTGGATTATTTGTTCCTCCTCCTCCTTAGTCGTTCACTCTTGACAGAGTGGTCGTGGCTGATGAGGTTGCAATTTCGTTCGTGACCGCTTGCCCTCCACTGTCCCTTGGATTATTGTTACCTTTTATGAAATTACTTATGATACAAAAGTTCATATTATTATGATGAGTAGATAAATCCTTCCTGAGTCCTTACAATTCTTACTGTACTCCTCTTATAATATCGACTGTTCAGTCGTTATCATCAGTTTCTCTTTACAAATTAAACGTATTATAATAGCCTGTTTTTAAAGTGTTTAGATAGTACTGCTGTGCCCGCGGAAAGTATCATTATAATTAAATAATTTGTGCTGCAAATAATGCATAGATTCATTATCATTATGTAACTTAAATATATTGCAGAAAGGTGGTGAAATGTCTACGCTATGTCAAGCGTGGTTAGTAGTTGGGAGTCAAATTCTTGGTTGCTTACACGTTGGTTGCAATTGTCGTTAATATACTGTCGTTCATACTTAATGGAGGTCTTTTGAGCGATTTAGAACTTGCGACAGCAGTTAGGCCACTAACAATGAAGATGTCATCAACCTGAATTGGAGCAGCGTGAGAGGATCAGGCCCTACGCGATTAAGAGTCAATTGGTCCTATTAATAACCCTTCACACAGCATCAGAAATAAATATATCGATTACTAATATTATTCTGGGCGTGACCACCATGCCGTGCTGCTGCCGTGAGGCTTTATCATATTAGTTTAACACCAGTGCCAGTACTGCGTATGTATGTAATAGCTCTTATTAAATTAACCACTGAAACGTCTGTTCATTTCAATAACATTTTTTATGAGACCCTCGGCAATTGCTTATTCGTTTATTCGAAATCACTTTTTTTATAAATAAACCGAACAAACAGGTAGAAAGGCCGCGTGGTTAAGCGATCACTGTCGTTTATGGAAACGGGCAACCCCAACGGAGCCACCCGAGCACTGCCGGCTTGTGGCAGTTTAAAAAGATCACTCAGCATAGTAAAGTCGGTAGAACACTTTGATTTTTTTTACGTTTCACACTGATAGCCCCAGAGTTGGGTAGATATACACTGTGTAATAGGTACCATAAGACACACAGAGACAGAAATACAAACACTTAAACCGAGAACAGAAAATTAAACTCATCATTCAAATTTCTGCTTCGCCGGGAATCAAACTCGAGACCCTACGATTGGCAGTCCGGCATGGTAACCATTGCGCCACGCGAGTCCAGGCGCGGTCGCAGCCTTCAATTTTGGGGCCAGTCGCCAAGAAAGTTTGGTGGGGGGAGGTAAGAAATTTGGGGGAAGAGGTGTCCCAAATTGGCTTGTTTCGCCTTCCATCTACGCATGAGTGAGGGATTTTCGGGGGAAGTCATGTCACCTGTGACCCCTCCCCCCCTAGGACCGCGCCTGCGCGAGTCGACAATTATTATCTCTTTGGATCTGCATTGGAATAGTGTTATTGGGCAACAACGCCATCTACCGCGTCGGCTATAAATAAGGTCGATACCAATAATATCTGGATGTAACCACCGCACCGCGCCTCCATAATGCTCTACCACAATGAGTACAATATCAGCGCCAGTTCCAAAGCTCTCTAAGTTGTTAATCTTTTTATTAGATATTTTATTATGTAAATATACTCGTAATTAATTATTTGAAATTATCTCCACCAATCCACTCTGTAATAGCGTCATTCAGTAACAACGCCATCTACCGTATAGCGTGTAAATTAAATCGTCGATACACCAAATTTGCAACAGATCACTAAATAGTTCTGAATATGAACTATTCGCCACATAGATGTCGGCAGTAGCCTCGTTTTGTTAAGGTTTTGTACATTTTGTATTGAGGATTTCTTTGAATATGTGGTGATATGTATGGTTTTTTTAAATATTTCGAGATGAAATCTAGCATAAGTGATTGAAAACTTGCTATCAGAATATTAAGGGATGTTAGTAACTATCGAAACTTGTGGTGTGACCGCTCGCATTAACGTTATTCTCTCACAAAAGTTACACACTTAAATTTATTCTTCCGTTGCTTTAATAAAGATTCCTTTGTTAGAATTTCTTTAATAGTTACAATATGCATATCAACCCGCATTGGAGCGGCGTGGTTAAGTAATCTCCAGGTCTCCCCAATAATGGAAAGCCCAGGAGCGAGACGTTAAAAGGATGCAGCTATTTAGCTTGTATCGGTAATGGTCGCTTCTCGTTCTGTTTACGATTATCAGCTCCAAGAAGAAGCTGAGCAATCGACCTCTTTAATTTTATGGTTTAGGAGTTTTCTGTAAGACTCAGTGGCGGGGCTCGCGGTGCGCTTTATACCTGTAGGTTAGCCGTTCTCGGCCAACGAAGCATTACCCTGATCACACTGATCTGTATTTAATATGGTCGACGATATTGATAAAAGTTCATCTTACGTTTGACCCCCCTATATCTTTGGAACCACAAATTATTTTATAATTTTGATTTCATTGTAAAGTATTTAATATGGTTTTCTAAACAGCTTTTAACAAAACTTTCATCTAAATCCACCAAAGCGCATTTCAATTTTATGCCGCGTATTGATGTATGGACATAACTTTTTTGTTTATGGACCGATTGATGTGAAATACACACTAATAATTCATTCAACAATATATCAGTAAATCTGCATTCAAAGAAGGGAAAAGAATTGGGGAATAAAATTAGGGTTAATCATTCTAACCTTCACTTTGCAGCTTTTGACTCTTTTTATTTGCTACCAAGGGATGATTTTTGAAAAAAGGTTACATAGGTGTCTTATTATTTTCAATAAAGATTACAAATACAAAATTTCAAGTGAAATACTTTTCCCAAAAAGATTCTATAAATCAAGTCTCAACAATCAGTTTTTAAAGAATTTCGAAAAAAATTGAAACTTAAAGGGTGAATTTTGGAAAATGCTGAAATACGTATTTCTTTATGTAAGTCTGAAATATTTGTACTAAATATCAAGAAAATCTATTTTCGCAGAGTCAGCTTGCAGGCGTTCATCCATTTCATCATTCTTGAAATTGACGTAACTTTTTTGTTTGTGAACCGATTTAAATAAAACAAACCCTAAATGTTAATCCAAAAAAATACCAATATATCAGTGAAAACCGCATCCTTCTACGTTGAGCCGTTCCTGAGATTAGCGCGCACAAACGAACAGATAAACAGACAAACAGACAAACAGATAATCAGACAAACAGATAAACAGACAAACAGACAATAATTCTAAAAATCATTATTTTGGGTTCTATTACGCTAATAAATAGCCCTAGTGATAGTTTTTTTCAAATATCTTCAATGTACAGAAACCGACTTGTTACAGATTTATTATATGTATAGATATATAAAAAGTAAAGGGTTTTCTTTGTACGTAAAGACACGGTTTTCTCTGTTATCACTAACTCCAATCAACTTCCCCTTGGGGTGGTAAATACCCCATAGTACGTAGATGATAGTAAGGGAGTTTGATCGCGGTGGGTGGAGTGGGGAGCTGATGATGGAAGGTAATGCGACGGTTAGGA
The DNA here is from genome assembly GCA_911387765.1 of Pyrgus malvae. Taxonomy (NCBI): domain Eukaryota; kingdom Metazoa; phylum Arthropoda; class Insecta; order Lepidoptera; family Hesperiidae; genus Pyrgus; species Pyrgus malvae. The sequence goes on along the minus strand of OU426950.1, from coordinate 24,008,620 downwards.
GTTGAGAGCAAATTCTTTCAATAAATGGGATTTTTTTGGAAATCTTACATTCCTAAGATGGTCCAGCTGTCACCAAGTCAAAGTCTGATGATGGGATCCTAGAGAAATCGAAGGGAACATACAAATTTTATAGCACAATAATTGATTTTCATATTTTTACTAAAGCAAAACAGGCATTTGTGTATAAATATCATCGTATCATGTTGCTGAGCTGATGATTGAAGGTACAACTCCTCAACGGTTAGGAGCTGAGAGCAAATTCTTTCATTAATTTATACGTTCAGGTGGACTGACAGTAGTATTCTTTCAGGCTATAAGATGGTTATTAGAAAACATGATTATAAAAGGTAAATCTCTTTAAAGTTTAGATTAAACATGCGACGTATTTTAACCCGAGCAACGCCGGGTTTCGCAGCTAGTATACTATAGTGTTAGTAAGCGATACTATTGCGTTTTTAGATTAATTAGATATCTGTTTCTTTTTATCATTTTATTCATTTCAGTTTTGCTATATTTAAGGAAACCTGAACAATCACGGCTGAATTACTTAAAATTATATGCTTCCCATTGTTGTGTACAAGTTTCCCAGCATAATTGGTGAAGACCAGAGCCACAATTAGAACATTTACAGTTATTTTTATTCTTGTGCATTTCCATAGGTTACTTTCCATATTTAATTTTACATTTTACACAGTTTTCACAGCATAAACAAAAAAATGTGCAACAGTAATAGGATTATGTAGTGTTATAAATATAAAAAAAAATACATAGTAAATATTTAATCGTGTGTAGTGTTTATTTTGGAATCTAAAATTTTGATGTTTGATTTATATGGTTTTTTCTCTTTCGACAGAAAAAGAAAAGACAAGAAAAGAAAAAATACTTATTTCATACTAGGAATACAAAATATTTGCTTAATGAATGTCATTTTTCCCCGGTCATCGCCTTTAGGTGCCCGTTTAGGCTAGATGTTGAGCTGAGAGGAAAAAGGCGGCAGAAAAAAAACTCCCAACAGTACTCTAAAAACTCCCAGCAGTATTCGCACACGAGACAACCAGTTCAAGTACTTTACTGCAGTTTTTGATCCATAACGTTCATACTCGTACGAGTTTTAACACCTTCTACGGACACGCTACGGATGCTGCAACTACTCGTATCTATCTAAGTTATTTTATTGACAATAGAATTCCAATATCGTAAACCCTAAATTTCTCACATGACAGCCTAGAAAGCCTTTTATTTGGATTTGACGGACAGAACATTGCAAGTTCTGGCGTATTCTGGATTTAGATAACAAAGGTATAGACATAGATTTAGTACTTCTAAATTTAGCCACTCCTGTAAAACATTAAGTCGTAATAAATTGTATTTATTGGAAGAGTTTTTTAACAGAAGTTAAGACATTAGAGGTTTACCTGCTCCTTAATAATGAATTGCATTATCGAATGAGTACATTCAAAAATACAATGTTTAATCATGGCTTAGAACCTACCATCCTGCCTATGAATAAATAGCTTTCATACACGATGTAATAAAAATATTTCGAACAAAAATTTACCGGTATATTTCATGCTATCCTGACTACTGTATATTTGTTATCTTGTTTGTTTTTCATTGTTATGACAAAAAGAGCACATAGTATTCGAAAAACATAATTTTATATAATTCAGCACTTAACTTTGTTGTTAAATTTTCCGATCTGTAAATTTTTACTCAATTTATATATAGGTACAATTTTGCAAAGCAAATAAATAAAATTAAATTGAATTGAATATATGTTTTTTAGTGTTCCTATAGCTTCAGGATCAAGTATCAGGGGCTTCCAGTGTTGTGGGCGGTGAGAGTGGGAGTTCGATCCGTCCAGACAGCAGCCGGGAAGGACGGCGGTGTGTGCGTGGCCACATGCCGCCGTAAGCACAGGAAGGTGCAGAAGAGCACACCTGCTCTGTGCTCTTCCTGCGCCGTGCATGGAGCACACCGGAGCGTTCCCCTGGAGATCCCGGAATCCTCCCCAAGCGCAGAGGTAGGCCACCGAGGGGATCATAGTGCGGTACAATTCCCACATAACCTGGCATCCCCTCCCAAGGTGCCGGGTACCTTTTGAAGGTTTCCCTCCGATACAAAAAAGGTATTTTTGTATGTATGAAAGTATTTTTGTATGTATGAAAACAAAAAAAAACTCACTCACAAAAATTACAAATGTTTATTTTGAACTACGTAGTTTTTGTATTAAGTGAATCTATCAGTTCTGTTTTATTGTCTGTAGAATTAAACGCAGAAACCCTAGATTTGCCGCACGACATTCAGGGAAGCCATGCAAATGGATTTCGCAAAGTCAACATTGCAACCAGTTCAAAACAGTACTGGCTCTTATTTAATCCAATACACAGCATTGGATTAAATAAATCCTTACGGACGGAAACATTTTCTTTATTTTTTCATGTCCAGTACGGGGCTACAGGTATACTCTCGGAAGTGAAAGGGATGTAAGTCATAGTCGAGGTTTGAATTCGTATCTCGACCATCGCTGCTTGATGCTGCAAACCTCAATACTGTTTTTTTCTTTACAGTTTTAAAATTGTTCAAAGTGTTTTTTTTTCAGTAAAAATAAAATGGCGAAGGCCTAAGGAATAAAAAAAAATTGATCTGAGCAAAGGCCATACTGAATGCATTATTAGTAATAACAATTGTAACCAAGAGATATATTATTATGTATGTAATACTATTTTCTCGTTTCCAACAAGCGCACCGTAACGCGTATAGGGTATTGGCCATTGTAATTATTTGCCAAATAAACAATTAATAATTAAAATATTAAATAAATATATAAAATACGCAAATAGGTATGATGTGAAGTGCTAAATACCCTACTGAAATAATTTTGGGAACACTTTAAATAATTTCATTATGTTATCATAGCACAAGCTACACCTAGGTTATTTTATTGTTAGAACAATTTAATACGGTAAGCCTTAGATTTCCCGTATCATAGTTTGGGGCGCCGTGAAACTGGATTTCCCATATAACGTTGCAGGCATTTCAAAACAATACAGGAATACAGGCTATGTCTTGTTTTGGATTAAGTAAATCTCTTGGGCGGAGACCTATGTTATTAATTTATTAGTAATACTTTACCACCACCACGTGGGCTGCATGCTCGTCTGCTACTCCATTCAAATAAAAAAAACTTCCTTCGGCATTATCGAGTGTTTCGTGTTTAAGAAATTTATTTTTCTATAAATTTAGTACTGTAAATAATTTAACTATGGTGTAGCAATGGCACAAATCATGCAGTGCTATCTGCTAAATCATGAATTATTTTTTAGTGAAGACGTTATTTGCGTTTTATTTTTTTATTTAGTACTTGTGTGGGCAGCAAATCAGAAAAACCTAAAATTTTGTGATTTGTATTTGTTAATTTTTTCATTATACGAGCATATTTGCGGTTTTTTTTCCATAGAGTTAAAATTCTCAATATACACCTTTTTATGCTTAATGAAATCTGGTTAATATCGGTTAACTTTCGCGCGTATAAAGTCATTTAATTGCCCTTTCGTCTTCGGGCTCGTAGGTTTCATATCTTCCTATGTGGGTTATCTCATTGTCCGTAGAATTCAATGCGGTGAGCTTAAGTAAGATTTCCCGCATGCCAGTCTGGGACGTCGCGCTACTGGATTTCGTACACAACGTTGCAAGCATTTCAAAACAATACAGGCTTTGCCGTGTTCCGGATTAAGCAAGTCCAAGGTGGATAGCGTTATTTCTGTAATAAATGACGACCCGCGTGGCGCAATGGTTACCATTCCGGACTGCGAGTCGAGAGGTCCCGTGTTCGATTCCCGACGAAACAGAAATTTGAATGATGAGTACCTTACCCTGTGTCTATGGTACCCACGACACAGGGTATAATTACCTTACTGTGGGGCTGTGTGTAACGTTTATTTTATTTTATTTATCAATGTATAGTAAATCGATTATGTTTCTTGAGTGTCTTATGCTAGCTTGCCGTGTTTAAAGCTGCATCCCTTTTTTGCGTAACTGCTGGACACGAGCCACTCTCCATTATTAAGGAGGCCTGAAGCTTACTTCACCAAGCTGCTCCAATATGAGTTGTTGGCGGATTAGAAGCCAAACCCTCTGTGAGATATGTTTTCAAACCTACCATAAGGATTCCGATAAGGTTTATTTATTATTGTTTATCGATAATCATCGGGACCGACCATTTATCGTGCTCACTGAAGTTCTTAAGATGGATGAACATTTTTGCGCCTATCGCTCATCCATCTCACTACCGAACGCGTCCGTTGGCTTAGCTAGGTAAATTGTTTGCGTTCCACGCCAGCCGCCGGGCATTTAATTTATCATTAAATTTGCACTTGTCCTCAATATACTTTTTAATTTCTTTCAATCAATTTTTTATTAACATGAAAAATTGAAAATACGTTTTAAAAATCTGTACATCTAATTTTTTTGGCAAATTACCAACTAAGAAAACGTTAGTCTAAATTCTCTATGCCTTTTTTTAACCTTTGTTATGTCCCGCTACTGGACACAGGTCGGGCGGTCGGTTGTAACAAGTGAGAATTTTCACTTACATACTTCATACATTAGGTTTTACTTGTATGCGTTTTACTTGTTTGGCATATAGGTTACCAATATATACTTATTATTATAATATATATTTATTATTATAATATTATATATTTATAATAAAATTATGTTTATTTTATATGTTATCTGTTTATTATGTATTTATGTATATTTATATATATTTTTATATGTATATTTTATATATTATATGCATGTACCTATTATTAATAAATACTTAGAAAATCTTATTCATTCAATTACTTTTTTACTTTTTTTACTTTATTCTATTACTTTTTACTTACTTTTTAATTATAATATTTTTTTAAATTTCTCTTTAATTAAAAGCAGTTTTTTTAATTTATTACGTGCCTTTCACCGTAGCTTTCACCATCACCCAGGGTTGACTGGCAGAGAATGCCATTAGGCATTAAGTTTAACCCTGTAGCCCTTAATTTAAGGTGGTACGAATGTTAAATAAATAAATAAATAAAATTAGGTGGTAGAACTATTACCACCGCTGCACTCACTTGTGTCGTGAACCAATTCTATTGTGTTTCGGTGAAAAGGTGCAGCTGCCGGCCACACTTGCATTAGACGACCACCAGCCTCCGGAGTAGCAGCGCCACTGCATACGATCTCAGACAAGACTTACCTATGCTTGCTTGAGGTTGTATATAGATGTCTATGGGCTGCAGCGACCACTAAACACCACGTGGCCTGCATGCTCGTCTGCTACTCCATATAAAGAAATAATAAAAAAAACATAGGTTCTTCAGAAATATACACTAAAATTTTCGTCACTGTCGGAATGTAAGGTATGGAGTGTGTTCATTTATTTTTAATAATAGTAACATATTGGATTATACGAGTACTGAAATTTGTAAAAGGTCGAATGCTATACATAAATTTCATATAATACCGACCTACGAATCTTTTTAATAAGCAAGAAGGTATTTAATGTCTGGAATTTTTAATACTTCACATTGTCTTTATTTTATTTTCCTTCGTCGTAATATACTCGTTTAAAAAATAAATACGATTGAATTTCAATTTTGATATTATCGCAATACAACATTTCAGAAAAAAAACTAAAGTACCTAATCTAAATATTTGTATATATGAATATATATGAATTAAGTATTATTATGTAGTAATTATTATTAGTAGTATTGGCCAATTTTCCTTTGACCAAAGCAGTGCTGAAACTGTTTTTGCGTCCTATTCTTAGGCCCGTGTCTCCGGTGTCTCCATATAATTACACGGGCAGGAGTTTATCTCCACAAAGCTGTTTTAATAGTTACTTTGAGAAGTAATTAAGACTAGATGTCACTGAAATCCACAGCTTCTTGTGCTTTTCGAAGCAAGGAAACACCTGATGATTTTGTCTTTCTCTTCGTTTACATGTGTTTTGTAAATAGCTTGTGATTTTACACTAGTTACAAGTCTAACGCCCAATTTCACTAACCATAGGATACGCCTAAATCAGATGCTTAAATATTTAGGAGTACCTAGGGGAAAAACAGGTTGCACTAACCCCTAAATCACGACTAACGACGTTAGGCATAACCTAAAGTCCCTGTAGGTTCAAGTCCCTGTAGCTTCGGGATTAAGAATAGAGCTACGGTATCCCCTGCCTGATCGTAAGAGGCGACTAAAAGGGGCTTCCGGGGTTGTGGACGGTGTGAGTGGGAGCTCGATCCATCCAACCAGCAGCCCCGGGAAGGGCGGCGATGTGTGCGAGGCCGCATGTCGCCGTAAGCATCGGAAGGTGCAGGAGAGCACAGCTGCTCTCCCGAAGATGGGCCCGTTCTGGGGCGTCGCGCGTGGAGGACACCGGTGCGTTCCGCCGGAGATCCCGGAGTCCTCCCCAAGCGCAGTGGCAGCCACCGAGGGGGTTTTAGTGCGGTCAAATCCCACATAACCCGGTACTCTCACCCAAGGTGCCGGGTACATTTTGCAGGTTGCCCCCCCGATAACAAAAAAAAGGGCATAACCTAAAGTTACGATACCGATTTGGGATGGCGTAGTGCGTGGGCACAATACAAGGAGCCCCTAAACTGACACATGTGACAATCGCTCAAACTGATAATAGATTGACGAACAAAACCATGCACAACTATCAAAAAACTAGGTTTCTCATAATATAGGACCAACCTACATCGTTTGGTGAAATGGAACTTTATGCTAAGTATTGCCCTAAATTAGGAGTTACATACTTAGTAAGTCGTTCCCTTGTTCGTCGTTAGTGAAAACGGGCATAAGCGCTACTCTAAACATTAGAAAGACTGCAAATAAATTTCAAAATATCAATTAAGCCGACGCTGTTGTCAAAATTTTCAAATTTACTGCTAAAGATCTTTTAAAGAAACCGTATTATGAAGACGGTGGATGAAAGGAGTAAATGGTGCGGAATAATCTGCGCTCTTAGTTCTACGTACGAGTAGCTGTAAACGAATTTATTGCTCCTCGATACTCAAAGCGACCCATTTTATTGACACCTTAATACCGCGCTGAAAATCGAGGCAGCCGTAGCGTTCATTCAGTTTGCTTCGTTCACATACAAAGTTGAAGTGTCCAAGATTAGATTTTGGACATTGCTTGAGCAAGTCAGACTATATTAATGGTATGTTTTACGCCTTTTTGAGCCTCCTAGAATAATTTTGTAATAATTCGGGAAAATTTGCAGTTTAAAGATATTAAAATCAAATTCTTTATATGCTCAAATCTTAATTATTAATAAGAGTCAGATTAATATTTTTTTTATTAAATTTTTATTCATAACACTGTTAGTGATAGCAAATTTTACTTAACTATAGCCACACCCATATCGCCCACGTCTCGGCAATAGGAGAGTAGGCCACCCGTGAAACAGTTGGGCTGACGACTCAAAGAAGATAGCTGGAGATCACTGGATTCAGAGAATTTCGATGGAGTGCTGAAAGTTAGGGAAGGCATAAGCCTCTCTTCTGAACAGCAGTGAACCTTATAATAATAATAATAATAAGCGTTAAAAAAATTTTTGGAGCTCTAGTAAATCCACTTTTACTTTCATGGACTCAATCAACCTCGAACTATCGTCTGCTTGTGAAATACAGAATATTATTTCCGGTCAGCCTATTCCGTGCAACGCCAAACAAACGTAAAAATGGCCGAACTTGATTTGTGATGTGAAACGTTCGTAGTATCGGTATGTTTCATAAATATGCTAAGCAGCTTTGTCAATAGTCAATATTTTTATAGTTTTTAAATACTGAGCAGGATAGAAAATGCAGAGTAGGATGTAGCAGCAAACTTTTTTGCTTCGACGTCTTCATTACATAAATATATTCGATGTGAATTATGTAGGGGCAAATTATTGAATTTCCAAAATTATTGAATTTGGACAATGACCAACTCACAAGACTTACGATAGGGCTCATCATATACATGTTGGGCCAGAAAGGCGTGCGAATTTCAAAATCGCCTTACTCGTGACAGGAACGCGGGAGCTGGGTGCGGGTAGTGGGGTTGGTAGCTTGGTTCTCGGATATTCAGTTGCCATTGAACATGAACATGAAATTATAATAAATTATAGAAATTATATAATTAAAATACCTTCTCGTAGTATTCCTGCCTACCTTAAGTTTCTCACCGTCACCCAGGGTTGACTGGCAGAGAATGCCATTAGGCATTAAGTTTAACCCTGTAACACTTAGTTAAGGTGCTACAAAAATTAAATAAATAAATAAACATTTCACCGGTGAGCACCGTGCCTTTTGTGTAACTGCGTATTACAAAAGTGACGATTAGTGCACTATCGCGCGGCGTATATTTCGCTTTCGCGAATATTGTTTTGAGCGGGGCAATCGTCGTCGGTTAATAGGTAAGTAAACGCGACTCTTGAGGTACCAGAGAAACTACACTATTGGAGCCCTTGATACTTGTAGCTTGCCGAAAAGCGACACAGCCACAGCGTTCACTTCAATTTTACTCACTATCGTCTGCTCCTGAAATCCAGTATATAGCCGGTCAAACCTGCAACGCCAAGCAAATGTAAAAATGCGCAAAATTGATGGGCGATCTGAAATGTTGACAGGAAACTCCCGACATTGTTAAAACACGCACGCACGTTCGCCTAACTTTTCAGTTTGGGGTTATCAATTTAGTCGTGTACTGGAATACAAATCGCTTCAATACACAAATGGTTAGACAGAGGTTTGTTTTTTGTTTTTTTTATATAATTGGTTAAGTGGGAAAATAGTGTAACCTTTAGAAGCTATTACGTTACTATGGTAGAAGATAATTAGAGATTTGCAAATACCATTTTAACGAACAATCAAACTTTTGGATGCTGTGCTCAGCTGTCGTCCTAATCTTAAGAGGATATACGCTAACTATAACTAACGATAGAATAAGCAGGCTAAAGATAGGTTGGTGGAATTTACATGCGCTTAAGAAAAAAATGGTAACTATTAGTCATAAACTAGCTTGGGACTAGCACATCCTCTGTCAGTTGTAAGAGGCAACTGAAAGGTATGTGATTGATAATGTATGAATATGCAGTATAGCTGCTTCGAAAATGCCCATATTCCCTGTGTCGTGGATACAATGTACACACAAAGACATAAACACAAACATCGAAACCTAGAACAAAAATTGATTTGTCAGGAATCGAACCCGGGACAGTCCGGTAAGTAACCATTGCGCCACACGGAACGCCGAATGAAGTCAATGGCTTAATTTCGTTACCTCGTACCTGTTTCTTTGGTCTTCTTCACACTATACGACCTGCATACTCATCGGCAACTTCATAAGATAAAGTTAGGTAAAAACTACTTCGCAACAATACGTAATCAGAACCTATGATGGTGTCCTTTTTTCATGCAATAGCACCTCCCTCCGTCCCACATAAGATACATGCAGGTGCAACAATAAAAAATATGCACCAACATACGTACCAACACGTGTTTCGCCCCAAAACAGAACATCATCAGATTCATCAGTGTTAAATGCTGATTGCGGATTGCTGCAAAGTAGTTTTTACCTAACTTTATAACAATGGAGTTCCGCAAAGTATTGCCTGATTGTATTAATTACTAGCTGACCCGACAGACGTTTTCCTGTCTTAACTATGGATATTAAAATCGAATTTGTAAAAAAAATATATATTAAGTATCAATTTTCTTAATTTTTTTCATTGATAAGAACCTTCTCCTGATTATAACAAACACAACAAAAAAGAATTATCGAAATCGGTCTAACCGTTCACGCGTGAGGCCGAGACCAAGGGAAATAGGAATTCAGTTTTATACATATAGAGTTAGAGAAATGTTTTGCCCGCGACTTCTTCCGCGTGTACTTTAGTTATCAGGACACAGTTTAAATTAACCCCGTTATAATTGTGTCATACGTATCTGTTCTGCGTCTGCAAGTAGGTACTGCTATAAAAGATAGGTAACAGGTTACTGCAGTACCTACTTCGTTTTGAAGCTGGTGTTAAAATGACCAAGTTATTTGGCGCACTAACCCGCTAGCAAGCCACATAAACCAGACCGTGAGAAAAACAGCCCCCTTTTTAAATTAGTCCGACGAAATATTATTATAAAGGTTGTCATAATTATATTTTTAAGAAATAAGAAAGTCAGGCCCTATATACCAATGTTTATACTGCTAAGTTCAGAAATAAGGTGATAATTAATTTCTATACATTTTACTTAACCCTTCCCCCGCCTTTTTACCCTTTTAGGCGGAAGTTTATCCATTTCACCTGCACAAATCATTTTAAATTGTAATCAATCACATACTCGTATGTATATTACCTACTCTACTTATTAGAAGTATAAGTAGAGTAGGTATATATATATATATATATATATATATATATATATATATATAGTAGGTCCAGAAATGAGAAAATTCCATGTAAACTTCACTCTCCTATTTCACTCTAGTAGGAGTTAGTTTACTTTTTAAAGGCTCAAAAATATTTTGAGTAAATCTAGTATCGTGTTGCAGAGCCAGCTCCTGATTTACCTAATAACTTTATTCAACAATTAATTATTTTCACTGAAATCTACCTTCTTACGGTATCTGAGGCTACGCCCGAGAGAGACAGCGAGTTAATTATTTAACATTTCAACCACACTAAAACCCACTGAATAGGATTTTCAGCGAAACCTGCCAATGTCTTCCATGCGCAGCGATGTACTCTGTGGCGCGGTGTTACAAATGGGCTCTTGGGTGAGCAATGTAGGTAACTCCGCCAAGAGTCGTGCGGCCGAATACGCCGTCGTTTTACCCGTGGCTGTTGGTCCGACTCCCAGTATAGCCGTGAAAGCCTCTACTTAGTCGCTTTTTATGATTACGTGGAGGACACCATATTTCATATTGTTAATGCCGAGGCAACTTTTATGTTTTCGGGACGGAATCTTCGCAAGGTACGTGTCAGATTGAAAAGTGATACCGGGTTATGTGGGATTTATACAGCACTAAAACCTCCTCAGTGGCCTGCTGAACGCTCGTTCAGAGGACTCCATGCGCGGTGCTCCAAATCGCCGCCCACAACTCCAGAAGTTCACATTTATTCGCCTCTTACGATTAGGTAGCTGATCTGTTCTTACTGTATCTAGTCTTATTGTAGCTCATATTCATAACTTCCACCTACGGAGAGCAATCCCGAGCTAGCCAGTTTAGCTTCTTGAAGAAACTACCTACATTGTACAGAAACCTGCAACAAATGTATGAAGAGTATTTTTTAAGTATTCATATTATATTATCTATGAAGATTTTAAGTTACTGTCTAATAAACTGTCATGGAAGAAAATAAAATAATGACAGATCTCGTTTCAACGTTTGATTCCGAGAGCTATTTCGAGAGAAAGCGACAAAAAAGTACAAACATTTTTAAATAGCAATTTTTTTATATTCCGTCAAATTGGTGGAGCATAGAAATATTTTTGTCAGTCAGCAGGATTTCTTAACGTTTGGCGTAGAAGGTACTTATCTCAATTTAAAAATAAATATTCACTGCAGTAACTTTTCTAAAACCATAAAAAATAAGAAGAAGCAAGCAGTCAATTAATGATAAGTTTCAGTGTTCAGTCATGCAAAACTTGTAACTCGGTGTATCACGTATGAAAGTCGATAAAAATAGTAACTAACATTTTGCAAGTTCAAGAGTTTTCATATAAAAAATCAAAATCTTTTCCATAACTGATGATCAACGCTTAATTTTTAAATACCGTGCAACAGTTTATCATGGATTTCAAACACTAAGGGCCTCGTTCACCATCTCCAAGTAAAGTGTTGATTAGTTACATCCCAAGTAAAGTTAATTGGCAAGTAAAAGCTATGAGTACGGGTCAGTTTATCATAATGATTAGTGCTACTCGAATATCGTGAAATTGAAATTAGAGTTACGGGTGACTTTAACCGACAATTAGCGTACTTGTCACTTACTTGAAGGTGGTGAAAGAGGCCCTAAGAAATTTAGCTGATGTGACGTAATTAAAACAAAATATTAGAAAATGGTTGCAAGTTTTCATTGCTTAGCTCTCTGAATATTTCATGTGAGTCACATTTTTGAAGGACGCTGTCTTGTCTTAAATGTTAATGTTGCATTCGAATTGGAAAATAGTTTTTAAATTTTCTAAGTTTTCGTGATATTTCCTTAATGTTTTATTACATAAGTACCTTCTTCTGCCAATTACAAACACAACTAAAGAAGAATTAGCGAAATCGGTCCAGCCGTTCACACGTGATGTCGTGACCAAGGGAAAATGGGATTCATTTTTATATATACAGATATAACTTCATAATATGAAAATGACAGTAAAGTGCTAATAGATCAGTTACAATTTGTTTCCAACTGTATATAAAACATAATTCATAATTTGTTACTGCGTATCCCTGTTCAAATTCCAATGTTAATATTATTCCAAACTTTGTACTCACGCAGAAAACTTTTGGAATCACGTTCCCGCTAACACTTGTAATCGCTTCCCGTTGCTTTTAGACCCGACCAAACAATTTCACCCCTATGTGTTTCAAATTTTCATAAATAACCATTACCGAACAGCCAGTTAGGAAAATATTGAAAAGGGCTAGACAACTATTATAAGAGTTTGTTTCTCTAATAGTCTGTATACTCTTTTGCGTACTCGTAATTTTTGACGTGACGACGTCTTATAATTCGATGGAGCCAGCTGCACGCACGAAAAAACATGACTCATGCGGCGTTACCTCGCTTTGAGGCGTTCCAATTAAGGCTTGAAGTGCAAGCGAGAGCGCGGAACGAGCGACAAAGAGGCACAATCGGCCTCCGCGTTCGGCAGCGTTCGACATCTGTCTCTCTCCTACTTGAGTGATCGATGCGTCCGCGTTGACAGCTGCTATACAATAATACATTTACATGTTTTCGTCAAGTAATCGTCAATTGTTTATAGTAACAAGTATTTTCTTATGACGTTGTCACGTTCAACTAGCGTCAGTAAACTGACTTTACAGACAACCGAGTTTTTTTTTATTTGATTGGAGTAGCAGATGAGCATGCAGGCCACGTGGTGTTAAGTGGTTGCTGCAGCCCATGGACATCTACATACAACCTCAAGCAAACATAGGTAAGTCTTGTCTGAGGTTGTATGCAGTTTGCAGCGCTGCTACTCCGGAGTCTGGTGGTCGCCTCATGTAAGCGTGGTCGGCAACTGCACCTTTCCACCGAAACACAATAGAATTAGTTCATGGCAGAAGTGTGTGCAGCGGTAGTATTTCGCCGGGAAAACCATAATAGTTCTACCACCTACCAAAATGATCAAAACTGAAAGTAATGATGGTGCGGAAATGTGACTGTTCAATAAAGCGCATAATAGGCATGATGACACTATCAAAGAATCAGAGAATAAACGGTTTTACAGACAAATATATGCTAAAAAAGTTCTAAAATATGATCCCGTTTTAATATAAACATTAAGATTAATAACATTTTCAATAAAGTAAAAGTATTAAATACAGCAATCGGCCATGTTATCTGAAACGCCAATCAAAAGGAATGACGTCACGTCTCAGTTAATGTCATCGTGTTGCTTGAAGTTTGACTAGCAAGCCGACGCCATGACACCGACGAGCGTTTTCGCGCTTAATTCAAATTACATAGCAGAAAATACATTATTTTCGTTAAAAGTTAAGTTTATTGCTGAAATAAACTTTTTTTCGAAACTAGGAGACGTGTACCTACAATAAGGAAAGGTATTTAAAAATCTGTAATCATGCCCATTCTTATTTGGTCTTCAAAATTATGTTTATCCAAAAGAGTTTCTAGTCACCGAAAAGTAAAAAAAAAATCGTTTAATGTGTAGATGACCATGTTGCGGAGATATGTAATATTAGTAAAAAAATCAATAGGAATATTATCAGACCAACGCTGTTGAAACGCGCTTATTTTAGCGCAAGCGATCTCGTGTCGTGTCAGGTGTGAGATAGGTGACCGCTCGTGGTATAAAATTTTGTCATTTGGATGGCCCGCCAAGCCGTTGGTCCCGGTTGATGTCTATAGATACTCGTGTCTATAATAAATATCATTGCAATGAAAATATTTTATTTATTTTTAGGAATTTGTAATAAGAAATACAAAAATAGCCTATTTAGCTCACCATATATAGTAGGGTGAACATTATTTAGTAGGGTTACCGAATTTATATTAACGAGCTTGTACATGAAAGTATGATTGAGAAAAAAAAATACACTTCAAGGGTTCTAGGAAGTTATCGCAATTAAAATTCACAGTAGGTAGCTGAGCCTTACAATACAACATACAACATGATTAGATGAATAACATGCATGGCCCGGCAGTTAGCGTATAATTCAAACAATCTGTGCAACTAACCCAAACGGGCGCGGTCGGGTGTGAGATGGGTGACCGCTAATGGCAAAAAAAATCATGCGCGTTTCCGTGCTTCGGAGGGCACGTTAAGCCGTCGGTCCTGGTTGTTGTCGATAGATAACAGTCGTTAAACCTTGTCGGAGATCTTATGGGCGGTTTGAAAACATCCGAAAGAGGGTTGGTCACTAACCCGCATCTCCACCAACCCGCATTGGAGCAGCGTGGTGGAGTAAGCCCCAGGCCTCCACAATAAAGGGGAGAGACCCGTGCCCAGCAGTAGGACGCAAAAAAGGTTGCAGCCAGACGAATTTCACATATTAGAATAAAAGTAAAGTGGTACTTGAAAACTGTTGGTACGTACACGTTAAAAAAAATTACAATAAAATCCTTACAAAACACTTCATGATTCAATTTAAAATTCCGCTAGATTAGCGTTTCATGAAATGTAGCGACTGAATTTTTAAAGATTGCAAGTAGAGTATATTTTTGGTCCCTTTATTATTTATTAAAATTTCAGTTTCACGGACTGCTTACGTTCAACAAGTTCTTTGAAGCACGTTTAAAATGCAGGGAATTATTTCGTTTCAGCTGAAGGCAACTATTTTAACTTTTCTATGGCAGTTTTGGATGACATTTGTTTTGTATACTTATTCAAGGACGTTAAATATTTTCAGTACTGCAATTTTATTTGGCTTAAAAAGCAAAAAAAAAGCGGTAAATATTTTTTATACAAAAATTGTAAGCATTTTTAGAGTTGGTCATGGGAGATTTTTTTAAAGCTGGAATAAAAAGAGGGCCAGCTTGATATTATGTGATCACTGTCGTCTATGGACAACACTAGCAACTTCATGGGCGATTTGAGAAACTATTGCCAGCTGGGACCTGGTGATTGAATTCTACCCTTACTGTTGATATAATAACCGTAACACACTCATAGCCCTACAGTAAGGTAATTAACACCCTGTGTCGTGGGTACCATGGACACATACAAAGACAGGAACACAAACACCCAGACCGAGAACAGAAATTTAAACTCATCATTCATATTTCTGTATCGCTGGGAATCGAACCCGGGGCTCCTTGATTGGCAGTCCGGCATAGTATCTAACCATAGCGCCACGCGGGTCGTCCTATATAAATACCTATTAATTTTGCGAAAAGACCTGTGTCCAGCTTCAAATGAGTATAAAATATGAAACGTACAAACCTATTTAAATACTTAAAAGAACTTCAAAAACTTTACACATTTTTTTTCTAGTCTTTCGTTCTTTGCTCTTATCCATTCCATCACAAGTAAAAGAAAGATAACACTAAGGCGTTTAGTTTATCATATCGAGTATTAAACAAACGAACCGTAGAAACCCGTGAGCTTGAATAATGCATGTTCACTATCTATAAACAGCGGAAAGCATTTCACAGAGCAAAGTTTATTGATCTCCCAGGTGCTGTTGAGGCTCACAGTAAAAATTTACATTTTACTTACTGCTAGTCTGGCTACGCCCACAACAGCTATTATTTCTTTGATAAAGAGGTTAATCCACTGTTGACTTATGTTATTGAATGTGAAGTTATAAGGCGATATAGTACACGTACTTACAGAAGTGGAAATAAGGAGACTGCTAACCCACCGTATAGCACAGGAAAAGTTAAATAATTTCGGGGATGTTTCTTTTCAGTGGACTTTCAGGTGATCATGGCACTTTTTGTTAGTGGTCCTTACAGTCCATGGATATTTGTAAATACGACCTCAAGTAAACTTAAGTCAAGTGGTTGGATACCGCAGCGCCATTACTTTAAAACTCAACTCATAGTAGTCTGATTAACAATCCCATTGTTCCACAAAAAAAAAAACACTAAAATTGCTCCACTGTAAATTAGACGCAGTGGTGGCAAGTACTTTCACGATCGCACCATTTTCCACCGAAAATATTTCTTTACACCATAAAGAAACAGATGCTCATATAAGTCATAAGGTGTTAGGTGGTGACTGCAGTCTTTGAACATCTCCACATAATTTGCAGTAAGTCTGAGTCTTACCTCCTCAGGCAATCGTACGTATAATCTCGCACTGTTTTTCTTTAGGCTGATAATCAGCTCAGCTAAGCCTTATTTCACATCGTTCCTCCAAAATACATCAAACTTACTTTACAGCTGAATTTGAGCGTGTTACGTCCTGGAACCATTTATGTAAGAGCCACAGCTATTCGCCTGTGGAACAATCTTTCCGTGAATGTTAGGCGTGCAAAATCCCTTGACTCCTTTAGAAGTAAATCAAAAGCTTATTATTTAAACCTCTCTTTTTCCTCTTCATAAACTACGAGTTAACAGTAATGCTGTACATTTACTTCACATACTTTGTTTAGTTGTGTGACATTGTTGTGTGTTTTATTCTTTTCTTCCTGTTTCTTTACTTACTTATTTATTTTATGAAGATTACACTCTACCCTTTTTTCTTCTCCTTTGTCCATCCATTTTTCCAAGGTTGCCTGGAAGAGATCGCTGCATGAGCGATAAGGCCTCCTACTGCATACACTAATTAAATTATACATCTATAATGTTATTTTACTATAAGACTTGGTGTGCAATAAAGTGTTATGTTGTTGTTGTTGTTGTGAGAGATATACTATAATAACTAGTGGCCGCCCGCGACTTCGTCCGCGTGGACTTCGGTATTAGTAATAGCATGATGTTATATATCCTAAAGCCCTCGGGTGGCTCCCCTGGGGTTGCCTGTGTCCATAGGCGATGGCGATCGCTTAACACCAGGTGGCCTGTCTGCCTTATTGTTCGGTTTATTTATAAAAAAAAGCCTTCCCCAATAAATGGACTATCCAACACAAAAAAAATTTTTTCAATTGGAACCAGTAGTTCCTGAGATTAGTGCGTTCAAACAAACTTACAAACGAACGAACGAACAAACTCTTCAGCTTCATGTAGGTATAGATTAAAATATTGAATAATTATTGTCGACGTGTGGGATCTGCACGAAAAAGCGTGAAACCTATTTCGTACAGTTTACCATTGCCAGCTCATCTTATGTTCTTTTCATTTATAAGTTTCATGTTATCGTTTAAGGGACTGTAAATTATAAAACATCAATACAGAAGTTTTTGATAAATCAACATCAATACTTCCAAATACTGATCGATAAATTCTTGAAATGGACGTAACTTTTTTTATTTGTAAACCGATTTAAATAAAACAAACACTAAATGTTAATTCAGAAAAATATCAATACAAAATTAAAAACCGCATCCTTCTACGTAAAGCCGTTTTTGAGATTAGCGCGCACAAACGAACAGACAAACATACAATAATTCTAAAAATCATTGTTTTGGGTTCTATTACGCTAATAAATAGTCCTAGTGACAGTTTTTCTCAAATATCTTCAATGTACAGAAACCGACTTGTTACAGGTTTATTATATGTATAGATATAGATAGATTTACCAGCAGCTACCCTTTACAATATCTTAAATAGAACATAATATCTTCTGCAATCGTAGATAGATTCAAAGAAAATTAAATCTATGCAGAGCTTCAGAAGTCTTTAATAAAATGGTTGCCGAGTCAAACTAAAAGGATTAAGAATGATTCAATTGAGCACGGATTGCCTACATCCTTTGTATAATAAAGATGGACATAGCATCGGAGACTGGAAAATATTTTAATATTAAATTATGTTGTTTTCTTACATAAAGGAAATAGAAAAGAAAATAGAGATTATTTTTAAATTTAAATATTGCTCAAAAGCTTCTTGTAGCAGCGAGGTGGAGTAAGCTCCAGGCCTCTCCAATTAAGGGTGAGACCATGTCTACTGAGGCCGGTAACCGTTTCATGTAAGTATTTCTAATAGAACAAAAGTTCCTTTACGTTTCAATATTGTTGTTGTATCGAACATTAAAAAGAAATGCTAACGATTGAGGTTTGATTGGTGTTGATAGAGTCTTAGAGATTTTCTTTTCTTTTTGAAGTAAAATTGGTCTGAGGATAAAAAGTAAAACAGAAAAAAATAAAGACCTAAAGAAAACCTTCCTAATGATGATCAAATTGTTAACAGAAATAATATCTTCGATTGTGGATCCGTTCGAGAGTTATTGAATTTTTTTTTTTTTGTATTTTTGTAGGTACCTATTTTTATATTCCGCTACCCTACTATCGCACCCGCTTCTGTCCCTGTTACCATTCCCGCTATGGCTCTCACTCTTGCAAAGTTCTCTTTAAACAGATGAGCTGAAAACCTGAAGATGACAGCAGGAAGACAGCGGAAAGTGAATTGAGGACGTAAATAGTGTTTTGTTGGAGAATCAGATGCGATGTCGATAATTATATAAGTGTTTGTAAATATATAAGTTGTGTACACATTTTTATCGTTTCCAATATTAATTTAAGTTCCTCAATAATTAGACACACATATTTTACTCCACTCTCATACTACCTTAAAAAAATATTTATTTATTTAAACTTTTCACCGTACAAAAGCATCGGATAGAAGGCGGACTTAATAAGGGTATTCTCTACCAGTCAACCTTAAGGTAGTGGGAGATCAATGAAGGTGGTAACAAAGAAAAATACAAACGTGTGCACGAAATTTTCTTTGGCAAAATATTGCGAAAAGAGTCAAGGACAAAACAATTTAGTGTGTAGGTACGCAAGTAATATTTCGTTGTGAATATATGATTTTTTTGCTGTTACCGTTTATGTTTATTATATTTATTACTTCATTTATTATATTAACTTTCTTTGTTATTTTAAATGAATTTATTTATCGAGCATTCTGTACATCTGATATTTTATAAAAAATCTTTGTATAATTAAAAATAAAATAACTGGTTTTACTACACGCATATAAATGTATATACGGTACACATATACCAATAAAACATTTTTTACAATTTATGTCTGCCTGTCTGTTTATTTCGGCTAAACTCTGAACGGCTAGACCAATTTTGACGGGACGTTCACTGGCAGGTAGTTGATGTAATAAGGAGTACCGTAGGCCACTTTTATTTAAAAAAATCTAAAACTAAAGTCCTCACGGAGGAAGAAAAAATATTTTTGATCACAACAGTTGATCACACAAATCATACAAAATTCAATGTTATATTTTTTACCGCAAAAATTAAAGGAAACCGCTTTTTGTAATCATTGTGACTTTCACGATGTTGGAATAATAATGAACTTAATGTTACTTTCAAATTTTTCGATTAGGCTTACCCCTAATACCCAATCAATTCTATCGGCACCCTTATCTCCAGGTTCAATGGAGTAAGTCCAAATGAGTAAATTGATCGCAGAGCTTTTAAACCTAACTCCACGTTTTGTACTTGGTAAAAGCTTTTCTTAGCAGATAAGTGGTGCCAGTTGTTTTATAAACCTTCTCCATTGTGGTTATAAAAAAGTAGGAAGATAGCAGAAGAAACATATGCATACAAATGACGACCCGTATGGTGCAATGGTTACCATGCTGGACCGATCGGCATATCGGAGGGTACCGGGTTTGATTCCCGGCGAAGCAAAAATTTGAATGATGGGTTTAAATTTCTGTTCTCGGTCTGGGTGTTTGTGTTTCTGTTTTTGTGTGTGTCCATGGCACCCACGACACAGGGTATATGTAACTTACACAAAGGAATGTGGGAACGCAAGGTGAGTAGTTTAGTACGGATGGATAGTTTGTATAGGTACTTGCCATTTTTAATATCCATAGTGATTTAAAAAACTCTAAACGTTATTTTAATAATTTTCATTTTTTATACCTACACCTAAACAATTTTTTGTTGAAAAGCAAGTAGATACTTCACCGCTCCGGATTTATATCCAACTCTTTCTCACTTCAATCGGTTCGGCTTTGGAATGCTCTGCCCACTGATGTCAGGAAATTACACTCCAAGTTCTCCTTCAAAAAAGGTGTAGAGGCTCATTTTCTGAAGGAATTATATCCAATATAGTAATACTATTATTTACATTACTTGTAATGTATCCATGCTATTTATTATATTACATTATATATTTCTTTATTTTACTTATTTTCATTTATTAATTGTTTTTATATTTCATTTTGCTGTTAATATTATATGTTTTGTTTCTCATATTTTACCGCCTTCAAATCTTTCTGTACTCCCTTAGGTAAGCTGGTAGATAATGCCATTAGGCATTAAGATCGCCTATTGTACCACAAATTGTTATGGTTCAATAACGTTTTAAATTAATAAATAAATAAATTAGATAATACAGAAAATGAAATGACTGTTATTATGCGAAGAACGTCGATCTAAACGAAATAGACTCGGTCGGAAAAGCGATGATGACTTTCAAATGTAGTTACCTATTATTAACTAGCTGTTGCCCACGACTTCGTCCGCGTATACTTTAGTTTTCAGGGCATATTTATAATTAACCCCCGTTACAATTATGACATGCGTATCTGTGTGTACATATACCTAACGAAGTAATCTCGTAAACGATAGGTAACAATTTACTACAGTATTTCGTTTTGAAGCTGGTGCTAGAGTAACCAACCTATTAGCAACAGCAACCCGCGAGAAAGCCACATAAAGCTGACTGTGAGAAAAACAGCCCCCTTCTCTTATATTTACTCCGGCCAATTATAAAGATTATGATCCTATCGTATTTTTAAGTCTAGAAATAAGGATGTTCTATACAAAATCCTCCTTATAAGGTTGATCATCTTCGATTGTAATCAAGCACTTTTTATATACCTATTTTCATACCTCCAAGTCCAGAAATAAGAAAATTCCATGTAAACTTCACCCCCCTATTCCACCCTCATAGTGGTTATTACTTTTTATTTTGAGTTTAAGATTAAATTCAGTATCGCGTTGCACAGTCATATCCCGAATTAAATACTTTATTCAACAATTAATTATTCTTACAGAAGTCTTCTTTTGGCATCTGAGGCACCTCCCGAGAGAGACAGTAGTTAGTTATTTGACATTTTGTGTACCGCACTAAAACCCACTCAACAGCCCGGCTCCGAGATTTCCAGCGGAACCTACCGTTGTGCTCTATGCTCAGCGTTATAAATGGGCTCTTGGAATAGTTTTTATAAATAATGTTCATTCGTACCTGTTTAAGTATATAGCCATATAGTGAAGGTAGCTCAGCAGCCATTACTCATTCAGATGTAGCAGAGCTGAAGTAGGATTATGGTGACAAGCGATAAAGCGACCGCAATGCTGGAGTGTCCTGATTGTTTATTTACTAAATTCTGTGTTTTATTGGTTGAGCTTACTTATTTACTTACTAGCTGTGCCCGCGACGTCGTCCGCGTGTATAAAGACTTTTATAAAATGGATTGATTAAAAATTAAAGATTATTTATTTGCATTGAATAAGTAGTAGGAAGATTATTCTTACATATAGTGAAATCACTTATAATACAATGTTCATATGTTCAGAAGAAACCTAATGTATTTTTTCTAAATCCTTCAAACCTAAAACAGTAAGGAATGCTTACTGTACTGATCTTACTATCCACTTTTCTCACGTTTCGCTTTTCTCGCGCAATCAGATTCTCTTTACAAATATGTACCTCGTTTATTAAAGTTAAGAGATACTGTTGTGCCGGTGGCTTCATCTATGTTAAAAATAGTATCTTTAGTAAATTGGGTGAATCTATACTGCAAAGAATGTATAGACTCATTCTATATACATAGCTTTAACCTACTGCAGAAAAGAGGTGCACTATACAACTACTTGTAGTTGGGAGATAAAATTTCTAAACATACACGTGCTTAGGATTTAATAATCGGAAAAATAATTGTAAGGTCAATTAATAAACTATATGTTTAAAACTTGCGGACAGCAGTTTGGTCATAAGTCATAACTCATATAACATTGTGAAAACTAAAGCAGAAGGCAGGGTCTCTACACAGTGTGCTATCTGTATTTGGAAATAAAGAATATTTTTATAAAGAATCCTTAATATCTCCATCAATCAACGTGTGTGGATGAGCCCTCAGCCCGTACGCAATAAAGAGACGCAAAAAATGAGTTAAGTTATCATTGGTCCAATTAACAATGTTCAGCATCATACGTATACCTACCTACCCAACGATGGGACAACCCGCGTGGCGCAATGTTTACCATGCCGGACTGCTAATCAAACTGTCCCGGGTTAGAATCCGGGCGAAGCAGAAATTTCAATGATGAGTTTAAACTGTTCTCGGTCTGGGTGGTTGTGTTTCTGTCTCTATGTGTGTTCATGGCACCCACGACACAGGGTATATCTACCGTAATGTGAGGCTTAAATAATTTTTTTTTTTTTACACTATGTACTTAATTTTATTAGACTTAAGGCTTTTATTTGAAATTATCTCCATCGATTCACTTTGGAGAAGAAATGAATATTGCTCAATAACGCCATCTACCGTATGACATGTAAACTTTGTGGTTGATAAATCGAATGTCAAATTACCAAATAGGTAGATATTGAGATTAACAGTTGGTTCACTAAAAGTTTAACTATTCGTCACCTAGATGTCTGCAGTAGTCTCGTTTTGTTAAGGCTTTGTACATTCTGTATGAAAGTTTAGATTCCGTATCTTACAACCTTAATGCTGGATGCATTGAGATTGTAAGATTTGGATTTCGGTTCATCGGAGCTAGAGGCCTACTCAATATTGGGAGAGCTCCATGCTCAGCAGTGGAATGCTAAAAAGGTTGCAGCTTGATATAATGTAGCGATAATAATCGTTTCAGCTGAAGCCTGTTCATAATCTTCCACCCCAAAAGAAGACTAATAAGCTGAGCAACTAACTCAATGGAGCCTTTGATGTAAGGTTCGGCGGCGGTAAGGCTCGCGATGCGCTTATTAGGTACCTACCTATAGTCTAGCCATACGAAAGAAAATACAGTAAGCTGATCTAAGTATATTTAATATAGTCGACAATATTAGTGAGAGTTCAAAATAATTTTACTTAAATTTAAACTTTTATTTATGGATTTGAATGGGCTGTTACCGAAACTTTCATACAAATTCCCCAAAGTGCCTTTTAAGTTTATGTCGCGTATTGTGTAAATGAACATAACTTTTTTGTTTATCACCCAATTGATATGAAATACACACTAATGTTACGGAAATTTATTCAACAATATATCAGTAAACACATCATTCAAAGAAGGGAAAAGAATTTGAAAATGAAATATTAAGTTAAGGTTAATTATAGTACGCTTGAGATACCAACTTTCGAATCCATTTTATTTGCTATTGAGGGGTAGTTTTGAAAAAAGCTTAAATAGAATTCTTACTATGTTAGTAAAGATTACAAATACAAAATTATAAGTATATTACTCTACACAAAAATATTCTGTACATCAAGTTTCGACACTCAATTTTCAAAGAGTTTCAAAGAAAATTGACATTTAAAGGGTGAATTTCGGGAAATACTGAAACACGTATTCTTTTATTTTGATTAGAAAATATTTATACCAAATTTCAAGAAAATCTATTGAAATAATCCAAGTTTTCCATACAAATTTTCATCGCTCATTTCACACCCTTATAGGGTGATTTTTAAAATTATCTATAGCCTAAATGTTAGTGAGGACCAACATATATAAAACAAAAAAAGTTTCATCAAAATCCGTCCAGTAGTTTTTGCGTGAAAAGCTAACAACAGACAGACAGACAGACAGACAGACAGACAGACAGACAGACAGACAATAATTTCAAAACTTATATTTTTGGCTTCTGTTACTTATAAAAAGACCCCTAGAAGTATTTTTTTAAATTTATATGCTATGTACAGAATTGACCCTGCTTACAGTTTTATTATATGTATAGATTAGTTGAGCTTTTTATCTATCACTGGGACCCAGTTTGATTCTGACCTCATAAGAATATCTTTTATATTTTGTACGGCTGTATTTTGGTATGAAATGTTATTTTAAAATTGACATGTTTTAGACTACGAGCCCAAGCTGTCATGCTCTTGGGAATTTAAGGTTGATAGATAAATAAATAAATAAATAACGTTTCACACTTATGGCTCCACAATAGGACAGTTATACCCGTAGACATTACTCAAAAACCAAGACCGAGATCAGAAATTTAAACTTATCATTCAAATTTCCGCTTCGCCGGGAATCGAACCCGGAACCCTCCGATCGGCAGTACGGCATGGTAACCATTACGCCACAAGGATCGTAAGTTGATGTTGCCAGCCTAAAAGCATTCCTATTAAAAATAGGCCACACGTGACTACGAAAGCAACAATTAAAAAGAAAAAATATTTATTTCTTATTAGGAATACAAAATATTCGCTTAATGAATGTCATTTTTTCCCGGTCATCGACTTTAGGTGCCCGTTTGGGCTAGATGTTGAGCTGAGAGAAAAAAGGCGACGGAAAAAAACTCCCAGCTGCACTCTTTTAAAAAGTACATTTATATATTTGAGATAACAGAATGGCTATGGGTCGATAATGGATAATGGAAATGGTTTTATATTGGTGATGATTAATTGGAAGTTAATTTTAGGAGTATTTGTTCTGTTAATTTATGTTGCAAATAATAATATAATAATAATAATAATTCCTTTATTTCAGGCATCAAGGCCCATACAATAAATACCTTACAGACTAGCATACATAATAATTATAACTTAAAAACTACGTCACACTTTTTGCGGCGATGTGAGCGCGGGTCCGGTGACTTCTGGCGGTCGTCGACGTCCATGATACTTTCGGAACACGACCCCCTTTGGCCACAACTTCTCGTCCATAAAAGTACTGAGAAATTCAGTGGGGACACGCACCGCAAACGAACTAAAGTTCACTGCGTTGCGTGACTCCAACTTCTCAACACTTAATACGAATTTCGTCTTCACCTTCAGGTACTCCACGACATCGGAGGCCTTCGTAGTGAAGTGAAGTCGAGAGACGTAGATGTACGTCGCTGGGATGGCGGGACGCAGCAGATTGTTGTGTCCAGTCGGTGCAGTGCCGCACTGGTTGCGACAGGGAGGCCTCCTCTTTTTCCGCTCCACCTTGATGAAGCCGTCCCTATCGGTCTGCCCCTTAGGCACTGCACTACGAGGGGGTTCCTTGCGAATATTTTCGCTCCCACTCTCGATCCTCAATTTAGTCCGCTTTTCGGGTTGCTGGCGGGCGGCAGCGGCGGCGTAGTCACGTTGAGGAGGTAACGTAACTTGCGCAGGCGAAACCTCCGCGGGGGGAGGCAGCGGGCGGGCAGCGGATGCGACACCGCTGTCACGTGCGGGAACAGCGGCCGGTGACGCGTCAAGTTTCGCTGACGCGACGCTTGACGGCGAAGCGATGCATGCCCCGCGACGCGTGTTAATGTTATTGGCCTCAGGTGACCTAGTTTCTGCCAAAGTAATGCGCATTGTTTCAACTTCGGCCCGCAGGTCACTGATGGTGTTTTGAGACGCCTCTAACTTTAGCACAACATCCGCCAGGCTCGCCTTCAGGGATGTAACCTCCTTCAGCAGCCTAGTGACGTCAACGTGGTCGAACGTGACGGGAGGCAACTTATGTAAGTTCCTTGCCACGAAGGTCGGCACGTCGTCAGGATCGGTCACCTTCAGTATGTTGATGATGTCCTGAAGGCTTCGCTCCCCCTTTTCATCCCTTCTGCGGGACTGCATCTGGTCGATCTTGCCTATCGACTCATACAGGAGCGTCTTCGATTCGATGATCTCCTCACATGAGTAGTTAGACGAGCAGATCTGGATGATACTGACCTCGTCCATCGTATCGATAGCGTGCTGGAGAAACGCCAGCAGTTCATTGGCTATGAGTTTTTCAGAACTCATAGCCATTATAACGTGTCGCGGCAATCGCCGCGCAGATCGCGAATAGTAATTTATTCGTTAGTGCACTGTATACGTACGACACCGAGCGCGTACAGCAATGCACTGATGCAAATGCCACGAAGCCTATCTTTATTATATTATTTACTAGCTGTGCCCGCGACGTCGTCCGCGTAGATAAAGACTTGTACAAAAGGCTTGATTAGGCTTGGATTATTTATTCCTCCTCCTCCTTAGTCGTTCACTCTTGTCAGAGTGGTCGTTGCTGATGAGGTTGCAATTTCGTACGTGACCGCTTGCCCTCCACTGTCCCTTGGATTATTGTTACCTTTTATGAAATTACTTATGATACAAAAGTTCATATTATTATGTTGAGTAGATACATTCTTCCTGAGTCCTTACAATCTTACTGTACTCCTCTTATAATCGACTTTTCAGTCGTTATCATCAGTTTCTCTTTACAAATTAAACGTACTATAATAGCCTGTTTATAAAGTGTTTAGATAGTACTGCTGTGCCCGCGGAAAGGATCATTATAATTAAATAATTTGTGCTGCAAATAATGCATAGATTCATTATCATCATGTAACTTAAATATATTGCAGAAAGGTGGTGAAATGTCTACGCTATGTCAGGCGTGGTTAGTAGTTGGTTAGTTTAATTCTTGGTTGCTTACACGTTGGTTGCAATTGTCGTTAACATACTGTCGTTCATACTTAATGGAGGTCTTTTGAGCGATTTAAAACTTGCGACAGCAGTTAGGCCACTAACAATGAAGACGTCATCAACCTGAATTGGAGCAGCGTGAGAGGATCAGGCCCTACGCGATTAAGAGTCAATTGGTCCTATTAACAACCCTTCACACAGCATCAGAAATAAATATATCGATTACTAATATTATTCTGGGCGTGACCACCATGCCGTGCTGCTGCCGTGACGCTTTAGCATATTAGTTATACTAATACGCAGTACTGGCACTGGTGTTATCACCAGTGCCAGTACTGCGTATGTATGTAATAGCTCTTATTAAATTAACCACTGAAAACGTCTGCTCATTTCTATAACATTTTTTTATTAGACCCTCGGCAATTGCTTATTCGTTTATTCGAAATCACTTTTTTTATAAATAAACCGAACAAAGAGGCAGAAAGGCCGCGTGGTTAAGCGATCACTGTCGCCTATGGAAACGGGCAACCCCAGCGGAGCCACCCGAGCACTGCCGGCTTTCAAGAAGAGCTTTCTTTACAGCTTACTTGAAGAACCCAATGTCAAAGTCCACTGGAAATGCCTCAGCTGGAAGGTTGTCCCATAACTTACACATCCGTTCAAATATCAAAAGGAGCGTGCAAAGCGACCTGTGGAACTTTAACCTTCGACTGGTGGTGTAATCATGATATGGAGACGTAGCTATCATTTTGAAAAGAACACTCAGCATAGTAAAGTCGGTAGAACACTTTGATTTTTTTACGTTTCACACTGATAGCGCCAGAGTAGGGGAAAATATACACTGTGTAATGACTCTTCGATTGGCAGTCCGGCATGGTAACCATTGCGCCACGCGAGTCCAGGCGCGGTCGCAGCCTTCAATTTGGGGGGGGGGGAGTCGCCAAGAAATTTTGGTGGGGGGTCACTAAGAAATTTGGGGGTTGACGCACCCCCCTTTTGGGGGTCACGCATGAGTGAGGGATTTTGGGGGGGGGGTCATGTCCCCTGTCCCTGGGACCGCACCTGCGCGAGTCGATAATTATTATTGTCTATTAAATAAGGTCGATACCAATAATATGTGGATGTAACCACCGCGCCGCGCCTCCATAATGCTCTACCACAATGAGTACAATATCAGCGCCAGTTCCAAAGCTCTGTGTTGTTAATTTTTTATTAGATACTATATTATTAAGTAAATATACTCGTAATTAATTATTTGAAATAATCTCCACCTATCCACTTTGTAATAGCGTTATTGGGTAAAATAATGATTATGTAACACCACCTGTAAATCAACCTGTAAAAAGCAATTAAATATGAATAAATGAATAACAACGACATCTATCGTATAGCATGTAAACTAAATTGTCGATATACCGAATTTGCAACAGATCACTAAATAGTTCTGAATGTGAACATAGATGTCGGCAGTAGCCTCGTTTTGTTAAGGTTTTGTACATTTTGTATTGAGGATTTCTTTGAATATGTGGTGATATGATATGTATGGTTTTTTTAAATATTTACAGATGAAATCTAGCATAAGTGTTTGAAAACTTGCTATCAGAATATTAAGAGATGTTAGTAGTTATCGAAACTTGTGGTGTGACCGCTCGCATTAACTTTATTATAGCGTGCAGGTGTTCATCCATTTCATCATTCTTGAAATTGACGTAACTTTTTTGTTTGTGAACCGATTTAAATAAAACAAACCCTAAATGTTAATCCAAAAAAATACCAATACTTCAGTGAAAACCGCATCCTTCTACGTTAAGCCGTTCCTGAGATTAGCGCGCACAAACGAACAGATAAACAGACAAACAGACAAACAGACAAACAGACAATAATTCTAAAAATCATTGTTTTGGGTTCTATTACGCTAATAAATAGCCCTAGTGACAGTTTTTTTCAAATATCTTCAATGTACAGAAACGGACTTGTTACAGATTTATTATATGTATAGATTAGATAGACTAAGTGTCCTCCATCACAGATACATAAATCTGCATTTAGTGAAGTGGTGGACGTTTATTAGATATTACTCATTCAACTGCAACAGAGCTAGAGGTAGATTATAGTGATGAGCGATAAAGTGAACGCAGTTTTAGGTTCAACTATGTAGGTATACTCAGCCCATGGCTGCAACCCTTTTTGCCTCCCACTGCTGGGCATGGGTCTCTCCCCATTATTGGGGAGGCCTGGAGCTTACTCCACCACGCTGCTCCAATGCGGGTTGGTGGAGATATTCAGCCCATACTTTTGCTTTTTGGATGCAGAATGTTACTGATGTAATGATGATGATTTAAGGAAGCATGCATGACCCGGTGGCTGGCGTAGAACGCAAGCGATCTAGTTGCGACTGGGTGTGAGATGGGTGACAATTAGTGGCAAAAACTTAATGCGCATTACGTGCTTCGGACGATACGTTAAGCCTTAGTTTTAGGTAGGTATTCATATATAATATTCGTCAAACCTTGTCGGAGGCCGATTTTAAAACATTAGCTACTAACCCGCATCTCCACCAACCCGCATGGTAGTAGCAGTGGAGTAAGCTCCTGGCAAATTAATTCGATTTTTAAAATTAAATTAAAATCTCTTAAAAATTCAATTAGTGATAGCCACCACGAAAGAAATTCCTATTTGTGAGTATTGCTTATGTAATTAATTACAGGTTATGTAAAACCCGTTAGAGACGCTAATTAGTGATTAAATGAAGGAATTTCTAGAAGTGCTTACCGACCGTTTATTTTCCATGAAAATGAACCCTTTTGATGTAAAATTCAAGGAAATAACTGTTGCAAAATATACTGTATGTACTTGTATAAAATATGCTTAGTTAAAAAACCAGTCCTTATACAACTTCCTTCATGAATTGAATCTTTTAACTTTAATTTCTTATCGATATGCTACATGTTCTAACATTTATTTGTACACTGTTTACTTGCACTGCCTCGTTTATATATGTCATACATATAACATATACATAAAAATATACATAAATCACAATAATAAACTTTGTGTAACGTAATATTGTTTATATTAGGCAATGTGGTTGCTCTTTTCTCCATAAAAATTGGTTGTCTGTAAAGTCGGTTCACGGACGATAGTTACATTAGATCGAACAATATCGTTTACTAGCTGTGCCCGCGACGTCGTCCGCGTGTATAAAGACTTTTATAAAATGGATTGATTAAAAATTAAAGATTATTTATTTGCATTGAATAAGTAGTAGGAAGATTATTCTTACATATAGTGAAATCACTTATAATACAATGTTCATATGTTCAGAAGAAACCTAATGTATTTTTTCTAAATCCTTCAAACCTAAAACAGTAAGGAATGCTTACTGTACTGATCTTACTATCCACTTTTCTCACGTTTCGCTTTTCTCGCGCAATCAGATTCTCTTTACAAATATGTACCTCGTTTATTAAAGTTAAGAGATACTGTTGTGCCGGTGGCTTCATCTATGTTAAAAATAGTATCTTTAGTAAATTGGGTGAATCTATACTGCAAAGAATGTATAGACTCATTCTATATACATAGCTTTAACCTACTGCAGAAAAGAGGTGCACTATACAACTACTTGTAGTTGGGAGATAAAATTTCTAAACATACACGTGCTTAGGATTTAATAATCGGAAAAATAATTGTAAGGTCAATTAATAAACTATATGTTTAAAACTTGCGGACAGCAGTTTGGTCATAAGTCATAACTCATATAACATTGTGAAAACTAAAGCAGAAGGCAGGGTCTCTACACAGTGTGCTATCTGTATTTGGAAATAAAGAATATTTTTATAAAGAATCCTTAATATCTCCATCAATCAACGTGTGTGGATGAGCCCTCAGCCCGTACGCAATAAAGAGACGCAAAAAATGAGTTAAGTTATCATTGGTCCAATTAACAATGTTCAGCATCATACGTATACCTACCTACCCAACGATGGGACAACCCGCGTGGCGCAATGTTTACCATGCCGGACTGCTAATCAAACTGTCCCGGGTTAGAATCCGGGCGAAGCAGAAATTTCAATGATGAGTTTAAACTGTTCTCGGTCTGGGTGGTTGTGTTTCTGTCTCTATGTGTGTTCATGGCACCCACGACACAGGGTATATCTACCCTAATGTGAGGCTTAAATAATTTTTTTTTTTTTACACTATGTACTTAATTTTATTAGACTTAAGGCTTTTATTTGAAATTATCTCCATCGATTCACTTTGGAGAAGAAATGAATATTGCTCAATAACGCCATCTACCGTATGACATGTAAACTTTGTGGTTGATAAATCGAATGTCAAATTACCAAATAGGTAGATATTGAGATTAACAGTTGGTTCACTAAAAGTTTAACTATTCGTCACCTAGATGTCTGCAGTAGTCTCGTTTTGTTAAGGCTTTGTACATTCTGTATGAAAGTTTAGATTCCGTATCTTACAACCTTAATGCTGGATGCATTGAGATTGTAAGATTTGGATTTCGGTTCATCGGAGCTAGAGGCCTACTCAATATTGGGAGAGCTCCATGCTCAGCAGTGGAATGCTAAAAAGGTTGCAGCTTGATATAATGTAGCGATAATAATCGTTTCAGCTGAAGCCTGTTCATAATCTTCCACCCCAAAAGAAGACTAATAAGCTGAGCAACTAACTCAATGGAGCCTTTGATGTAAGGTTCGGCGGCGGTAAGGCTCGCGATGCGCTTATTAGGTACCTACCTATAGTCTAGCCATACGAAAGAAAATACAGTAAGCTGATCTAAGTATATTTAATATAGTCGACAATATTAGTGAGAGTTCAAAATAATTTTACTTAAATTTAAACTTTTATTTATGGATTTGAATGGGCTGTTACCGAAACTTTCATACAAATTCCCCAAAGTGCCTTTTAAGTTTATGTCGCGTATTGTGTAAATGAACATAACTTTTTTGTTTATCACCCAATTGATATGAAATACACACTAATGTTACGGAAATTTATTCAACAATATATCAGTAAACACATCATTCAAAGAAGGGAAAAGAATTTGAAAATGAAATATTAAGTTAAGGTTAATTATAGTACGCTTGAGATACCAACTTTCGAATCCATTTTATTTGCTATTGAGGGGTAGTTTTGAAAAAAGCTTAAATAGAATTCTTACTATGTTAGTAAAGATTACAAATACAAAATTATAAGTATATTACTCTACACAAAAATATTCTGTACATCAAGTTTCGACACTCAATTTTCAAAGAGTTTCAAAGAAAATTGACATTTAAAGGGTGAATTTCGGGAAATACTGAAACACGTATTCTTTTATTTTGATTAGAAAATATTTATACCAAATTTCAAGAAAATCTATTGAAATAATCCAAGTTTTCCATACAAATTTTCATCGCTCATTTCACACCCTTATAGGGTGATTTTTAAAATTATCTATAGCCTAAATGTTAGTGAGGACCAACATATATAAAACAAAAAAAGTTTCATCAAAATCCGTCCAGTAGTTTTTGCGTGAAAAGCTAACAACAGACAGACAGACAGACAGACAGACAGACAGACAGACAGACAGACAATAATTTCAAAACTTATATTTTTGGCTTCTGTTACTTATAAAAAGACCCCTAGAAGTATTTTTTTAAATTTATATGCTATGTACAGAATTGACCCTGCTTACAGTTTTATTATATGTATAGATAGATAAGCTTTCTGATTACCATAGTACAAGCTCTGCTTAGTTTGGAATCAGATGGTGTTGTGTGAATTGTCCAAAAATAATTATTTATTTAATTATTTATTTATTAATTTTAAGTTCTAATAGCGTTAAAATCTTTAAGACAAAAGTTATTCTAACAGGAAATTACGTGACTTAGCGAAACGACCTCAAAATGGCTGTTCTTCCTCGCGCTACAGACATTCTTTGATCTTTAAGCTATTGGTTTGATAATTAAATTTGTATGTACATATATTAAGTATAGATCTATCGTTAATCCTTACATATTTAATACCTTATTTTAGTTTCGCGGGGTAAACTTTCAAAAGGTACCCGGCACCTTGGGAGCGCCGGGTTTTGTGGGATTTATACCTTTTAGTCCGTATTTATACCGTTTATCATGTAGAAATTGTCTTGAAAACATACTAAAAACTACATGAAAACAAAAAAGAAAAACATCAATTGCAAAAGTGTACACAAACCCTATCCATGCTGCCGCGTGTCTAGATAATGTTTAAAGTGATAAATAATCACATAACAAATAGTAAGCGTCGACGTTTGAACCCAGATCCACAACTAGTATTTTAACAACTAGGATGTCTAGATATTATTAGTTAAGTAAGTAAATAGTACACCAACCCGAACTCCACACCCTACGACGTAGGCTTTACCTAAATTTCTCTTACTTCCGAGAGCTGACGTGTACCCAGCGGAGGGATATAAGATAGGTTGTAAAAAAAGTTTACAAAATGAGCGAGATTAACATAAAATGTGGGTTACCTTAACGTGTATCCTACTCTTTTATACAGGGAATATTATAATATATGTACCTATATACCTTTTACAGTATTTTTTATAATGTAGTAATAGGGAAAATTTGTAATCCATCTGTAATGTCTCACTCTCTGCTCTCACTCTCACTCTCACTGTAATGTAACACTCTGTCCACTCTCATTTTGTATTTATAAGGATTGGTCTTTTTTTCAATAAACTCTTGTGGGACAAGCAATCATAAATTATTTACCACATCTCCAACCTTCCACCATCAATGCTAAGTCTAATATCACTGAGCGTCCCAAAGTATGCCCACGTTCGTCGGCTTTCTTTGTTTACAGTTCCAGGTTGCAGGATGCAATTGGTGAGAGAGTCACCTCTTATAGGAGCACTGACCGTTCTTAATGGGGTTTTGGAGATTAACTAAAGTCTAGATTTATTAACCCTGATATATTTCGCAGAACAGCTGGAAGAGACCTTGAAATATTGTAAACGCATTGGGTGTAAGGTCTGTAATGTGTACATTTTTAAGATCATAAAGAAATAAATAAAGCAATGTAGTTTGCATTTTGCACGGTTATTATAGTGGGTAGGTACTATCATTATTTCTTATCAACTATAACCCCATTCACGAAAGACGTTGAGAAGTCTAGACGTCCTTAGCAAAATACAAAGGTAGATAAAAATTAATTCAACATATAAAAATGCAAATGTAACTTAGTAACATTAGAATAATTCGTAGAAGTAGAAGGTAACCTTAGAATAATGGATAAGTATGATAAGTATCTGGAAGTAAGTGGATAAGTATCTTGGAAACTTGTATACTCATATTCAGACTAATGGCATAAGAATGGGTTGATACGTTATATCGATATAATTATTTTCTTTCGCACTTGACCTTAAATTTGATATATGTATGACACTTTATTATACATGTATATTATGTATACTGTGTTTTATTTGAATTAAAAAATAATTGTAAATAATCTTACGTGTTCTTGTTTTCTTTTATCATTTTATATTAATGTTAATATTAAATAATGTTAATAATATATAAGAATGTTAATAATAATACATATAAAACTCTCGGTACCTATTTATTATAAACTAGCTGTGCCCCGCGGTTTCACCCGCGTTAGGTTCATTAGCATGAAGTGAATATACTCGGCAGATTTCATTGGTCCTTATTGAAACCCATACTTTTTTTTTATGTTTGCCCACGCCGATCATTTTTATTTGTAATAGCTGTGCCCCGCGGTGTCACCCGCGTTAAAAGGACCATTAGCATACAGTGAATATACTCTATTTGTTCCTTATTTTATTAAAAAATATCTAGGTACAGCATTGCGTATGAAGTCCTCGATTTATTACCAATAATATGCTGTATTTACAGCCATGTCGCTCCAACATAATGAGTAGGTACAATACCAGCCCCAGTTTCGGCTCATTCTTAGCTTTCATTAAATAAGCTTCTGAAACCCACTGTTAATTAATAAAAGGAAAGCAGTTTAAATGTAACAAAATGTAATTTTTCTAGATTGCTATTAAACATAAAAGTATCATATAAGCGCTGAAAACCAATTTTTTTAAACGAAGTCGTTGAGTGCCCACGCGTCTTGTAGCCTTTGTGATATAGGATAACGGCCGCACGCGACAACGACCGCCTTTACTGGACTTTAGTTTTAGAATTTTCCTGAAATAAAAGTAGCCTAAGTTATTCCTTATTACATCAACTACCTGCCTATGAAAGTCCCGTCAAAATCGGTTTAGCCGTTTCAGAGATTAGCCGGAACAAACAGACAAAATAAAAGTAGCCTGAGCTACTCCTTATTACATCAACTACCTACCAGTGAAAGTCCCGTCAAGATAGTCCATTTATCCAGGAAGGCTTTAGGCTATATAACATTATGCTACGACTAATACCTAAGTCTACGCGGATGAAGTAGCGGGCGGCTAATATATAATATTATGTTAATAATGTTCAGATAGTAGAGCTTTCACAATTATAACGGTGATATATTACCACAGCACCCATTTGTTATATTTCAGTGGAAATGTGCTGTTACCTGCAAGTCTTACATGAGATGTGCGCAGAGAGAGTAGCGATAGCCGAGTGGTAAACGACTGTGGCCTCCGACGCGCCTAGCATTAGTCCGCATCTCCACTAACCCGCATTAGAGCAGGGTGTAGAAGTAAGATGCAGGCCTCCATAGTAATGGAGGGAGAACCGTGCACCCAGCAATGAGAAACAAAAATGCTTGCAGTCAATTTAATGTCGTCATTTACCTATACTTATGTTGAAACAAAACGTTATATTCGCAATAAACAAAGAAAACGCTTCTCATAAAGCAGCTAGCAAATCTTTATTGTACGTTATTTCGCTTCATTCGTTTCCTCGTAAAGTCAACTTTAATAATGATATTTTACGGCCGACGCCGACAATATGTGTCGTTGTGCTGTTCAATATAACGTAACGTGTTTTGATATTACTTTAATAATAATAGTTCCAGCTATTAATTTGTGTGACACTGACTCCAAAATAACAATAACTGTACTTAAATTATATGGTAAATACAGATCGCACTTACATATAGATGAGTAGAAAATGTAAGTTGACTATTATATTGTAGAAGAATAGGCAAATTTTTTTTTTTTTACATTTTAGTACAAATTAATTTATTTTGAAATAGTTTTCTTTTGAATAAGGTTTTTCGTTTTGTTAAATTTTGTGTTTATTTTCGATTTTAAGTGAATTTGAAGTACACTAACTAATTTGTTTGAATATGGGTAGACCGACTAAACGTGTTTCTCATATGAGACAGCGCCGTTTAAATAAAACAGATAGAAATTCTGCCACATGTCGCACCCTTACTGTAAGCCGTTAAGGAGTTTCATTGATCATCATAATTCAGCTACGACAATTACTTGGCCATAATACGGTAGGCGACTCAAATATCCAGATAGATTATAAAACATTCGGTCGAGTATCGTTAATTTGCTCCTAAAAATTGAAGAGTTCCGTTATTTTGTCATGGATCCCATCATCAGAACCCAACCAAATTCTTTAAAACTACCCTTAAAGTACACTCTTTTCAATAAAAAAAGAATAATCGAAATCGGTTAATGTAATATTGAGTTTTTCGTCCATTTGCAGTGCAGCTGGCTGCAATCCTTTTTACGTCCCATTGCTGGGCACGGGTCTCTCCCCATTATTGGAGAGGCCTGGAGCTTACTCCACCACGCTGCTCCATTGCGGGTTGGTGGAGATGCGGGTTAGTGGCCAACCCGCTGTCGGATGTTCTCAAACCGCCCATAAGGCCTCCGACAAGGTTTAACGACTGTTATCGATCGACAACAACCGGGACCGACGGCTTAACGTGCCCTCCGAAGCACGGAAACGCGCATGAATTTTTTTTTTGCCACTAGCGGTCACCCATCTCACACCCGACCGCGCCCGTTTCGCTTAGTTGCATAGATCGCTTTCGTTCTACGCTAACCGCCGAGCCATGCGCAGTGCAGCTACTTAATGCGAATTTAAGACTTATATGGTTTTTCCATGGATGCCATTGTCAGAACTGGACCAAATTGAAATGTTTTCAAAAAACTAGAGACTTCACGTTTTTTTTTGTTAATTTTTACATGATACTTAGGCACCCATGCAAATATCCTGTGAATTTAAAAAAAGTCTTTGCTCAGACTTTTTTTATATTATTTTTTTCGGTTGTAAAGGTTTTCTCGTGGATGCCATTGTCTGCATCAAATCGAAATGGAAGCACACGGAAAGTATCAGCTTTCAAATAAAACAAGAATCATCGCATCAATCACATAAAAAAAACATACAGTCGAATTGATAACCTCTTCCTTTTTTGATTGAAGTCGGTTAATAAACTGATGTAGCAGCAAAATTTTATATTCGTAATAAACAATGAAAAAGCTTCTCATAAGGCAGCTAGCAAATCTTTATTTTACGTTATTTCGCTTCATTCGTTTCCTCGTAAAGTCAACTTTAATAATAATATTTTACGGCCGTCGCCGTCGTTATGTGTCGTACTTGTAAATATAATGGTACGTGTTTTCAGGATATTAAAAATAAATAACTGCTCAATTTATAATGAAGCCTTATAAAATTTATTGAACTCGGCCCAATACCGCTCATTTTAGTAAGCACTCCGCTTTCAAATTGATACGAGGAACGCTGTGTTAACTGCATAGCAATGGCAAGTTATTTACAGTTTAAGGCAAGTTATTTCAAATCGTAGAAAATTAGTTGCAAAAAAGTAGGCAAAAAAAATCCGTCAAGCGCTCGAAGATGATTGATAACATGTTATCGATAGATAACAGTCGTTACAACTTGCCGGAGGCCTTTGAAAACATCCGAACCACATCATCCACCAACTCAAATTGGAGCACCGTACAGCAGCAGCAGCGGAAAATAATTATAGCATGTATCACCATTATTCTAATATTTGTAATGGTATCACCCCGATCAACACCTTCTTGAGAACAGACAATTTGAGAGCGTCGCACACGACTTATCCTATTTCAGTTATCACTATAATATTGTTCACTTTAGTTACAGTAAAGTGTAGTGACATTAATTTTATGGAATTTTGTGTGCTTATCCATGAGCAGCGATGGCCGAGTGGTAAAAAACCGCGGTCTTCGACGCGACCGATCCCAGGTTCAAATCCTCGGCTCGCACCTCTGACAAAGAAATTTGTAATGTGCGAATTAATCGCTGCTCCACGGTGATGGAAAATATCGTGATATATCATTGATTACGATGTTCTCCATCGCCGTGCATGCCTGAGAGAAATTCATAATTTCTCGAAAGCATGACGTCCACCAATCCGCACTTGGCCAGCGTGGTGGACTATGGCCTAAATCCCTCTTAATTGTGTGAAAAGGAGACCTGTGCCCAGCAGTGGGACATAAAAAAAAGGTTAAAAAAAATCCGTGGAAAAAGGTTGTAAATAGAAGATCTGTTTTGTTTTCGTTAAGCGAGTAAAAAACGGAGGAGGTTCTCAAGTCGACGGGTATTTTTTTTATGTGTAACCACGCATAGCTTTTTAGCCAATAATTATTTTTTTGTTCGAAAGCTTATAGCCCTAAGTGGTTCCATTTTCACCAAGTCAAGATTTTGAAGATAGGATCTTAGGGAAATTGAGGGGAACTCTCACATTTTATAGGTACACACATTGATTTTCTTATACTTTGTGAAGCAAAAGGGATATTTGATCATAGTAATCACCATCTCATATTGTTGAGCTGATGATGGAAAGTACAACGACGGATTTGAGAGAAAATTCTTTCAATATATGTTTTTGTTCGAAAACATATTATTATAGTCCCTAGGTGGGACCACCTACTGTCACCAAGTCAAAATCTGATGTTGGGAGTGAAATCGAGGAGAACTCGGAATTTTTATAGGCACGCACTGTATATTTTTATATTTACTAAGGCAAAACAGATACGTATTTGTCTATACAAATATGTACGTATATAATAGTTATTACGATTACTCCATATTTCTCCATAGTTATTACGAATATCATCTCATATTGTTGATCTGATATAGAAGGTCAACTAATCAAAGATTAGTAGTTGTGAGCAAATTCTTTCACAAATTTATACGTTCAGATGGACCGATAGTAAATTACTATTTATTAATATTTAAGAATATTAAATATTATTTCATTCTATTAAGTTAAAAGGTAAATCTCATTAAAATTTAAAAGATCGGAATTATAAAATTAAAAGTACCAAAAAATTAAAGCGCCGGAAAAACTACAAAGCAAAGAATAATAAACGAATGTTATACTTGGCCTATGATACTTTTTCTTACAGTGGTAATAACTCTTAAAACTATTTTGGAATTGGGCCCTTAGTAAAACTTCGTTCTGAATCAATGGGTTTAACATTGTATACTTTAGGTATAATACAAAATACTGAAATATTTTATGGAATACTGTATAATTATCAATTGAAATTGGTTGTATAAACAAGACATGTTTTGTTGAATCTGTTTACTCAGTTACACTGTCGCTTAATATTTATTGTTTGATATTGACTTTTATTCGTTAAATATGAAACTCAACGATAACAACGGATATTTTATCAGTAGGAATGTAAAGTAAAAGAATGTAAATGTACCATCATAGATATTGAATCAATATATAGAAGAATTATATACAGAGAATGATTTCTACTGTGATGCAATTCTGTAGAGTCCTGATAGAAATTATCACCTCATGGATATTTACCCTCTACACACAACTTCAAGTATTCTCTTAAGGTGCGTACGCACAGCGCGTACCTTGATACGCGTAGTCGGTTACGCGTGTCCTGAGGGCCCACTCTGTAAGCATCCGTCCGTAAGTTCTAACATTTTCGGAATCATTTTTAGCATACTCAGATCGCTTCTTTTTCGTGAATTAATAAAATAAGCGTTGTCATTGATGACATTAAGCTATTGAATGAATAATATTGCTAGAATTTCTACAATCTAATCCAAAAATAAGGCCCGAAAATTCACTTATTTTCGGATAAGGGCGTACAGAGTGGGCCCTCTGGAACGCCATTTTCAAACGTATCGCTACGCGTACACTTTTGGAGAAAGCGTGCCGCGCGAATCGAATCGCGCGCGAGACCCCGACAGTCGGTCTCTGGCCGCGCGTTAAAGAGGACGCGCTCGATCGTTATTTGGACTCGCATGTCCTCGACTCGCATCGTTTATTTTGGATAATGAAAAGACATAATTGATTCAATCATACGAATTTCACCGTGTTTCGTCGGATAGTGCTTAACTATCGAAATAACAAATTGTGCGAGTATGCATGGAAGGCCATTTCAGAAGAATGGTTTCAGAACATTCTCGAACATGGTGAATGGCCACAAATTACATATCGGCAGCGGCGCGCCGGACTGGCCGAGCTCGCGTAGATCGATTCAGCTCGCGTTTAGGTTCATTGCGGTCCGACCAGAAG
Organism: Pyrgus malvae; assembly: GCA_911387765.1. Taxonomy (NCBI): domain Eukaryota; kingdom Metazoa; phylum Arthropoda; class Insecta; order Lepidoptera; family Hesperiidae; genus Pyrgus; species Pyrgus malvae. The sequence continues at coordinate 23,968,230 of OU426950.1, read as the reverse complement.
CTGTACGCGTATCCAATGTACGTGTAAAGACACGCCTTTGCGCGTAACCGACTACGCGTCCTACCAATGTCGTACTGTCCGTACGCACCTTTACGTTATTATGTTGTCTCCAGAGACTGATAGTCATCTCATATAAGTCTGCATGCCTTCAACACCTTCTGTCCACCACCAACAACACTTTCTGTCGAAGTCCAAATTACATTAGAATACGGTATTGGACAAAAAAACTTGAGATCCTCATAATTTTGAATAAGATAAATGTTTGTGACGTCACATTATTGTCAATTGAACAAAAAATAAGTCCTGTTATCCAAGCGTGGTTTAGTGCAACCTTTTAAAACATTTATGCCTTTGCACAAAAATGTCACATTATTGGATTATTGTCAACAAACCAAATCATTTCAAGGCAGAAATAAGTGCAGTGGTTGTGCTTCTTTCCCTGGTAGACCTTAACGATTTCTACCACTTTTCAAAATGTGAAGATGTAGTTAATACGATGACGTGTTATCTACATCTTCACATTTTGACAAGTGTGACAAATTAAATGTGTGACAAATTAAATTAAATGTGTGACGTCATAAGTATGAACTTACGACGTCACACGTTTAATAATTTACTAATCATATGCGAATAATAGGGAAGCGAGCAATCATGTGAAGCAGTTACAGACATTATTGTTAATCAGATGGAAGCACGAGCTTGTAATTTGCTAATTTCACTGCGACAATCGAAATGTAATTAAGCGTTACGTAATGGTTATAAAGAAATTTCCATTGAATGAAAGGATGAAAGTATCAATTGGTGGACTTAAAATATTATACTTATATTTATTTATTGATTTATTTATTTATTTACACTTTATCGTCACAACTCAACTAGGTTGTACGAAGGGCGGACATAATGCCGATAGGCATTCCCTACCAGTCAACCCTGGTTGCTGCTGAGAATTTTCAGTAGGTAGCAACAATAATGACAGTAGTTTATAAATATTTCTTGAAGAAATTCTTCTAAATTCTAAAGCGTGTTTAATTACATTTCTTAAAACTTACATTCATTTATCTAAAGTAAATATATAAAATTTATAATAAACTACACAAATATATATTAATAGATATATACATATCATATATCATAAGGGTAGTGCCGATAGTGGAAACTTTGCTTTAAGTATGTTGGAGAGGATGGATCATTTAGAATAAAGTACAAAAGGAAGAGTATCCTAGAATGACGCCTTTGTCGAATGGGTAGCCATCAAAGCTTAAGAAGGCGATCTAGTTTATAGAGAAGTTCTTCTGTTAGATCAGGTTATCTAAAATAAGTTACTGTAACATGACCGCGTGCCTCACATAAAATGATGACCATGAAATACGACGCAAGCAGCGTATATTATAAACAATAGAATATCTAAGTTAGACACGTCACACTGAACCGGCCAATCAGAAGACGTATCCTGAATCACGCAATCGAAGTTCCCTAGATTCTCAGTATATATGGTCCGAAATTAGCATTAGACCACGATCCCCAGGCAGTGACATCGCCTGACGGTAGATCTCCCCATTTTCACCACATTTTTATTTTGTGATGTAAGCGATAATGTGATGAAATTGGAGACATGATTATTAATTAGTTGAAAACACGGGCTTGTAATTTGTTAATTTCACTGCGACAATCAAAACGTCATGTAGCGCGTAACGCAATGATTACTAGGTTGGTAAGCTAAATTGAAATGAATGAAAAGAAATGAAATTCTTTTTAATAAAGTAACATAACCAGGTATTATTAATATTAGTAATGGAAGTATTCTAAGTTATGTTAGAATGTTTGTGTTAGAATGTAGACTGTTTGATGATGTGGTACTTAATAATATCTTTCTTTTAAATCACGGCAGGAAATTCGTACAAAATCTTAAATATTTAATAATTTCCTGATGCAAGCTATGTGAAGCAATTGGGGACTTTATTGTTAATCAGGCATTGGAAGTACAGGCTTGTAATTTGCTAATTTCAGAGCGACAATCGAAATGTAATTTGGCGACTTACGTAACGCTCGGTTTAGCGGTTCAGCTTATTTTCGGATATTTTTTAGCTTTATGTAAAGTTATAGCTAATATTATTTGGTTCAATTTTTCATATGCCTTTCTATCCGTAGTAGTTGTCTACCGCATTTACTTTCTAGCAAATAGAATATAGTCTAGTTTAGGACTTCTGTGAGTTCTTCTGGATTTCCGTTTCCTTTCTGTGGTTCTGCTTTTACGGTAGTTTAGTTAACATCTAAGATTTGTTCAATAACATACAAATTTGTATCTTTAAATAAACAATTTGTACATTTACGGATTAACTTATAATTACTAACTTTCTTATGTAATAATGTTACATGACAGTTTAGTTGCGGCAGTAAAAGTGAAGTCACGTCATTTCTACACAGAGACTTGGAAAGAATTTTACGACGACTACAACGATGAGGTTGAAAAATCGTATTTGTGTCTATAGGTTAGGGAGGTTCTCATAGAAAAAAATTAACACTTCTACAAATACTGATGTTATTTTAGTAGCCACAACTTGTGACATAATTTTAAATATTTTTATATCGGAAATAAATAAAATAAATAAACAAATTAATAACACAAAATAGTGAAATTTATTAAACACTAGCGGCCGCCCGCGACTTCATCCGCGTGAACTTTGGTATTTGTTACGGACGGCGACAACTTAGCAATAAGTCGATAGTATATAAGTTAATATTTTAACATATTAGAATAAGTTAATTAGGTAAAATGTAAATAAAAGTTCCCTAATTTACTGTAGAATAAGATAAAAACGTAGGTTAGAGCAGTGTCGCAATAGAAAGAGACAAACCTATATGATAGAAAGAGATAGGTATAGAAAGAGATAGACCTATAAGTTAGAACGAGATAGGTAGAGAGAGACAGACCTATAGGTAAGAACGGGATAGACATAGTGCCACGCGATTGGTCGGCAACTCATTGAACCCCTTGCTATTGTGACACCTCAAAATAGTACTTAAGGTGATTAGGATTGTGATTTTTTGTATTCGGATTCGGCATAAGAAGAAAAATAAGAAGAAAAATAAGGAAGAAAAATAAGGAAGAAAATTAAGAAGAAACAAATAAACGGGAAGAAAATAAAGGAGTCTTTTCTTCACACACCCCCAATAGTTTGGTCCTTCGTCGTCGGATGGTGGAGAATCCAGGAAGAAGAAGCGCTACGAGGAATTCACAGGCGAATCTACGCTACGGGGATTCTGAAAGGAATCTGCGCTCCGGTAGATTCAGAAGCGAATCTACGCTACGAATTCACAGACGAATCTGCGCTACGGCGGATTCAGAAGTAAATCTGCGCTCCGGGGATTCAGAAGCGAATCTGCGCTCCGGTGGATTCAGAAGCGGATCCACGCTACGGCAGGTTCAGAAGCGAATCTGCGAAAAATCAATCATGAATACCAGAAGCCGTCTGCGTTCCGAGTCGGGGTTCAGCGAGGCAGAAGCATCCCACATTACTAAGGGTGTATCGGGGCCGCTACTGCACCACATATACGAAGACCCACCGCAATCGCCATCAACCGCTGCAGGAGAAATACCCCAAGGGAGAAGGTTGCATCGCTCACCTCCACGGCCAGTGAGAGAAACCGCAACAGAGGCATCAACGGGGATGTCTACCATGGGGCCACCTACACAACCGGCCATTACACCGGCAAGACGTGAAGCTACATCGCCTATACGAAGACCTACGTCACCGGCGCTTACCGCTCGCACTAACACGTCAAGAAGAAGCACCGACGCGCGGTTAAAGATGGCTCAATACGAAGCGGAAAAAGAACTCGCGGAACTGGAAGAACAACGATTGAAAATGAAAGCGAAGCTAGTTAAGTCGCGACTAGCCGCCGAGATGTCAGCGATCGAAGCCGAATCCGAATACGCAGCCAGCGCGTGTCAAGAAAGGGTACAAGACTGGGTCGACAGAAGCATCGCAGAACAACGGCCGTCAACCTCCAAATACCGAGAAGAGCCACAAGAGGACCGCCCTCCCACTAGTAAACAACAAGGGGAGAGCTCCAAGTACCAAGGCATTCAACGACTGGCGGATACTTTGGAGAAGATGCTTACGTCAAGACCACCGCCGTGTCAAACAGCAGAGCTTCCTGTCTTCACGGGTACTATCGCCGAGTGGCTTCCATTCAAAGCCGCCATGGAAGACTCTACAAGAATCTTCAAGTTTTCGCCGACGGAAAACCTTCTACGCTTGAGAAACAGCCTCAAAGGTGAAGCAAGGGAAACAGTACTCTCACAGCTGTTCACAGCATCCAACCCAGATGTCATCATGCGCACGCTGGAATTAAAATATGGACGTCCGGATTATATCGTCGACCGGGCTATGGAAGATCTCAAGAAACTGCCGAAAATAGGAAATGCAAGTACCGACTTGTACGATTTCGCAGTCAAGGTGCAGAATATAGTCTACACAATCAAGAGCGTAGACATAAGGGGCTATCTGCAGAATCCACTATTGGTCCGCGACGTAACTGAGAAGTTGACTCCTCACCTCATCACCAAGTGGGCAGAGTTCGCTGCTGCTAACGAACACCGCATCGTCGAAGAAAGCGAGATGATCGTCCTATCAGAATTTTTACTGGCTGAAGCGGATCTAATGCTGCGATACACTCACACAACGAGACAAGGCGCTCCGGTACCCGTCAAGAAGGAAGTAGCTCCAAAGAGGGTGGCTACTAGAGGCGTGTACACCACAGAAGAGAGCGCACAGGAAGAAAGAAGATGCTTCATGTGTCAGTCAGGAGGACACTACACTCCAGATTGCTCGAAGCTCAAAGCACTCGACATCGACGACCGTTGGAAGTGGGCTAAAGAAAACAAGATGTGCTTCAAATGTATGAAGCGGAAGCACAACCGATTTAGCTGCAAAGCTAAGGCTTGTGGAGTCCGCGGGTGCACATATCGACATCATGCAATACTTCACAAAGAAAGGGCAGCAGAGACTACGACTACGGTGAGCACTCCAGACGACTGCGAAGAAGACGAAACAGAGGCAGCGGTAATGAACGTCATAACGAAGAAGACACCTACTTCAGTGCTGCTCAAGACCTGCAAAGTGAAACTCAGCGGTCCACGGGGGGAGGTGATCACCCATGCTCTTCTGGACGAAGGATCCACGGTGACGCTAATAGATGAAGAATTAGCGAACCAACTCACCGACGGCGGATCGACACAGCCTTTGAACATTAGAGGCATCAATGAACAAAGAAGAATTGACAGCAAGGCAGTCAAGATTCAAATCAGGGGTCTACGCGAACACGAAGCATACGACGTGACTGCTCGTACGATAAAAGGACTACAGCTGCATCAACAACGCGTGCCACGTGACTTAGGACGGTATGCACACTTACGAGGCGTACAGGCGAAGATCTGCGCGGGAGAAACGAAACCTCGCATACTCATAGGAGCTGACAACTGGCATCTGATAATATCAAGGCAACTACGTGCCGGCAAAAGAAACGAGCCAGCCGCATCGTGGACGAAGCTAGGATGGGTGCTACATGGATCAGTCCCAAGAAAAATGATCGTACAAGACGAAGCAGCCGTACTTCACATATGCACAAGCGACATTCAACTTCAAAAACTCGTCGAGTCACATTTCAACGTGGATTCGCTTGGCGTATCGACCAAAGAGAAGGTCAACAAGTATGAAAAGAGAGCCAACGATATTTTCGAAGCAACCGTCAAGAGGAAGAACGGATACTTCGAAGTGGGTCTACCATGGAAGACGGACAACCTAGTTTTCCCTGAGAGCTACGAATCTGCCCTGAAGAGACTACACACACTGGAGAAGAGGATGAACAAGGAGCCCGCATTCAAGAAAGAATACACAGCGCAAGTCGATAACCTGTTAGAAAAAGGCTACGCGACGCCGTGCGATGGAAGCGAGAAGAACAGCAATGTTAAATGGTTTCTACCTCACTTCGCCGTCACGAACCACAACAAGCCGGGTAAAGTAAGAATGGTATTCGACGCTGCAGCGAAAGTGAATGGGGTATGCCTCAACGACTTCCTTCTAGAAGGACCCGATCTACTGGCATCCTTAACGAAGATACTCTTCGGATTCAGAGAGAAAGTAATCGCGGTAACGGCAGATATCGAAGAGATGTTCCTGAGAGTCAAGATAAGGACCGAGGACCAGCCCGCGCAAATGTTCCTATGGCGGGACAAGCCTACGGATTCGCCGAAGAAATTCAAGATGACTTCAATGATATTCGGAGCCAGCAGTTCGCCGTACCTTGCTCATAGTGTAAGGAATCGTAATGCCGCCGACTACGAACAAGAATTTCCGGAAGCATCTGCGGCAATCAAGGAGCGACATTATATGGACGATTACTTGGATAGTTTCCAGACAGAAGATGAAGCTATCAGAATGATAAAAGAAGTAATCTACATCCATGAACAAGCAGGCTTCAATTTGAGAGGTTGGAACTCAAACAACAAGAGAGTTCTAGACAACATCCCGGACGAAAAGAAGTCGAAGAATACGCACGTGAAGCTAGCGGCGCATCAGAAGGAAAAAACACTAGGACTCCGATGGGACCCGAACTCCGACGTGCTCACATTCAACACAGACATCAAGAGAGTTCCCGATGAAGTCAGGCTGCGGCTGAGAGCGCCGACTAAACGCGAAACTCTAAGCGCGGTGATGTCAGTGTACGACCCATTGGGCCTCATAAGCCAATACACAATTATTGGGAAAATAATACTACAACAACTGTGGCTCAAGAAAATCGAATGGGATCAAGAGTTGCCACAAGAAGAAGCCGATCTATTCGATGGATGGATGAAGCGACTCTCAGACGTCTCAGCGCTAGCGATACCTCGTTGCTACAGTCTGAAGGCGACACCGGAAGCATACATCGAGCTCCACGTATTCGTCGACGCGAGTGAGCAAGCCTACGCAACGGTGGCGTACTGGAGAATTGCATACGACGATCACGTGGAAGTCTCACAAGTAATGGCTAAGGCGAAGGTTGCACCGCTGAAGATACTCACCATCCCACGACTGGAGCTTCAAGCAGCGCTGATAGGTGCTCGATTAGCTAACACCATAGTCAGGGAGCATACGTGGAAGCCCAGAAGAATTTTCTACTGGAGCGATTCGAGAACAGTCCTCCATTGGATACGGAACGAGACGAAAAAATACACTCCGTTCGTCTCTCATCGCCTCGCAGAGATCGCCGAGCTTACTCAAGCAGAAGATTGGCGATGGGTGCCCACGACGCTCAATGTGGCCGACGACGCCACCAGATTTCAGAACAGCAGGATCGACAGTCAGGACCGATGGTTCACCGGACCTCCCTTCCTTCAGGCGCCGGAAGATCACTGGCCTAAGGAGAGTGAAGAGAGCGTCGGGACAGATGAAGTTACATGCTACGCCGTCGAGAGAAATGACTCAGACTTCGACGAAGTACTACCCGACATCGAGAGGTTCTCCAGCTTTAAGAAATTGATAAGAACCACGGCACTAGTCCAGCTCTTCGTCGAGAAGCTGAAATCAAAGGACAAGGCTCTACATTTGGAAGTCTCACATTTAGAAGCAGCTGAGCGACGGTGGCTCCAACGATCGCAACGAGACTCCTTCGAAGAAGATTTAACGCGTCTAAAACGGAACCAACCACTGTCACGTCACAGCAAACTGAAGAAGCTCGACGTAGTCTTAAAAGACGGACTAATGAAAGCAAGAGGCAGAATAGGTGCGCTTAACTCCACGACGCATTCAAACGAGCCAGTAATACTCGACGGGCGACATCCTTTCACTCGTTTGCTTATCGAGAATTATCATCGTCAAGCAGGACACGCGAACAACGAACGAGTCGTCAACGAACTTCGCCAACGATACATAATACTGCACCTAAGACCGGCGGTTAAGAAGATAGCAAGAAACTGTCAATATTGTCGAGTATACAAGGCGACGCCGAGGACACCACCGAAAGGAGACCTGCCAAAAGAAAGACTGGACCCAGGACATCGTGCCTTCACTTACTGTGGCATAGACTATTTTGGACCTCTGACAGTTACAATCGGAAGAAGATACGAAAAAAGATGGTGCGCGTTATTCACCTGTCTCACGACGAGAGCGATTCACTTGGAAATCGTTCAGTCGCTCTCAACGGATTCGGCGATAATGGCGTTAAGAAGAATGGCTGCCAGAAGAGGATGGCCACGTGTCATATACTCCGACAACGCAACGAACTTCAGAGGAGCGGACGTCGAGCTCAGAAACACTTACAAGAACTGGATTCCTGAGCTACGGAATTACAGCCTGCAGTACAACACGGACTGGCGTTTTATACCACCAGGGGCGCCGCATATGGGGGGAGCTTGGGAGCGTCTAGTGCGGTCGGTAAAAGCGGCACTAAGCACAACGCTCAAGGAAAAGTCACCGAAAGAGGAAGTGCTGCAGACACTAATCGCCGAGGCAGAATACAGCGTGAACGCACGACCACTTACGCACGTCTCCGTGGATCCCGACGATCAAGAAGCTTTGACACCCAATCATTTTCTCATCGGTTCATCGACAGGACTACCACGAACTGGAGCATGCGAAGAGGCGGACCGTCATATCTGGAAGAAATCGCAAGCGCTAGCGGACCAGTTTTGGCAACGATGGATAAAGGAATACTTACCCACGCTCATTCCACGGGGACAAGTAAACGCCGAGGCTGCCCGACTACGAGAAGGCGATCTAGTAATAGTGGTCGACGACACGCTGCCCCGTAACACCTGGCCAAGAGGAATCATCGAGCGAGTGCATCCGGGACCGGACGGCGTCATCAGATCAGCAGATGTTCGCACTAAAGGAGGCGTGTTCCGGAGGCCTACGACAAAACTCGCCGTCCTTCAAGTGGAAGAGGCTTCGAGGAGTCTACGCCGGGGGGAGAATGTTACGGACGGCGACAACTTAGCAATAAGTCGATAGTATATAAGTTAATATTTTAACATATTAGAATAAGTTAATTAGGTAAAATGTAAATAAAAGTTCCCTAATTTAATGTAGAATAAGATAAAAACGTAGGTTAGAGCAGTGTCGCAATAGAAAGAGACAAACCTATATGATAGAAAGAGATAGGTATAGAAAGAGATAGACCTATAAGTTAGAACGAGATAGGTAGAGAGAGACAGACCTATAGGTAAGAACGGGATAGACATAGTGCCACGCGATTGGTCGGCAACTCATTGAACCCCTTGCTATTGTGACACCTCAAAATAGTACTTAAGGTGATTAGGATTGTGATTTTTTGTATTCGGATTCGGCATAAGAAGAAAAATAAGAAGAAAAATAAGGAAGAAAAATAAGGAAGAAAATTAAGAAGAAACAAATAAACGGGAAGAAAATAAAGGAGTCTTTTCTTCACACATCCCCAATAGTATTAGTCATAGTATGATGTTAACCTTTCCCCGATAAATGGACTATCCAATACATTTTTTTTTCATTTCGAACCAGTGTTTCCTCATATTAGCGCCTTCAAACAAACAAACCCTTCAGCTTTATATATTAGTACAGATTTGCTTGTCCATTTTAATTGTGTTTAAAATGTTTACATTTTATTAGTACATTATTAATATAGTAAATATCTTCTTAAGCGCTGGCAAGGAAATGTTTTCTAACATACGGTCATTGAGCATTTGAGAATACAAAAATAGAATAGAAACGGAATAAAAACTCATCATTCAATAGAAATCGTTCGGAGCTCTGTACAACCCACACAACCGGAAATCCGGGATATATTTAGTTTTCTACATTAATGTTATTCACTTGGAGTAAAAAATAAAAAATAAATAAAGCCACAAAGAAAGAAAATAATGCTTTATTGAGCAAGCAATCCTTCATATAGGTACCTACTCTCCTAGCATTGGATTATTTGAATTCTCAGCAGTAAATCTTTAGAGCCAAAGCTTTTAATAAAATTCATAAACGGACAATATTCAGAGTCCTTCGTGGTGTACGAAGTCTAGATAGAATAAAAAATAGGCTTAAAATTTTTGCATAGAACATTTATCTCAGAAAATAAACAAGGATTTATAGAAAAAATGCGTAGTCAAAGTGTAGTGGCAGAAAGTGCTTTTAGCATTAATTCTACTATTTTTATTTGTATTATGTTTCCATCTGTATATTTCTTTATTTAAAACATAAAAAGACGTAGCTTTCAAGCTTTGTTTGCCTAAGACAGTTTCTATTATTTTTGGTTTTGTTAATTTCTTATGGTTTATCATTTTAAGATTAAACTTGATATTAACTAACAAACAACAAACAAAGTGTTTTCGCGTCCAGAATAGTCCAGAACGTTCGAGCCGTGTATGTTGCCAGTGATAACCTACGGCGCTGAGACATGGTCATTTACAGTCATCCTTTTCCATGAGCTCAAGGTCGCTCAGCGAGCGATGGATAAAGCTATGCCTGGTATTTCTCTACATTATTGAATCCGTAACGATTAAATCCGTAGACGACCGAAGTTTACCGACATAGATCTCAAAATCTGGAAGCTATAGTGGCAATGGGCAGGCCATAGTGAGGAGGACTGACAATAACCGACGGGGAAGAAAGGTCCTTGGATTGGCGACGTCTCGGCATAAGGAGTACAGGCCACCCTCCACCCAGGCGGACTGACGACCTGAAGAAGATAGCGGGAAACCTATGGATTCAGAGGCCGCAGAACCTGACGGAGTGACGAACATTAGGGAAGGCCTATTCCAGCAGTGGACCTTAAAAGGCTGATAAATGGATGGATGGATGGTTTAACTAAAGAAAATTTTGTCATTTTCTTTGACTTTTTGTCATCTTTGTCTTATATATCACATGTTGACACAAAACCTTACGCTCTTTTGAACTGCGTTAGGTACAAGTCTAGTAAGGTAAAGTAAAATTTCTAGAAGGACATTATAGATAAATAAAATTCGTTGCAAGTAGCAGCTTCTAAGTTTGTCGTTTTATGTAGAAAGTTTCGAGAGTCTGAGTTTTGAGTGGAGCTGGAGACAAGTGTTGGCTACGTGATGTATTCAACGGCTGAGTGGTTCACATGCAGTTACGTTGCTATTACGGGTGCTGAACGTAGTCTAACCGGCAACCACATCTTTCCACCGAACCGCCTCCCCTAATAGGAAGCACATGAAGTAGCACATGAAGCACTCATGATATAAAGCAAGTATACAATATAAAGGAAGGCAAAACAAAAAAAAGGCAAACATTATTTTTATACATATTGACTATATAGTAAATATGTTCTGCAACAATGCATTGCGAATGGGATCTGCAACCCCAAATTTGAAAACCCCAAAATTCGTTCTCTTAATCGCTTCTTAGTTTATTTATTTAATTCTTTAATTGTTTACCTAAAAACTAGGCTAACAGTGGCTGGCATTCTCTCCCAGTCAACCCATGGTGATGATGAGAATTTGTAGGTAGGTAGAAAGAGTACTGAGTGAGAGAAGCTGACACAGTTTTAAATAAAATTAAAATTATCTACTTACATCTACAAACATATATTATAATAAGATACACATTTATATAATATACATAAATATATAAAACGTACATTAATATACATAAATAATAATATACTTATATACATATAAGTACATAAATATTAGAGCTTACTAATTGTTGAACGGAAACATAGCATGATTATATATTAAGTAAATGTTTCTTAAGTATTATAAAAATATGTGATCATAAATAATAAAGAGTTTCGTCATAGACTAGTAAAACCCGTTTAATATTTTTTTAGATATTTTATGCAATGCAAAAGATAAGGGTGAACGGTCAGTAGCAGCTTGTAAGTTTGACGGTTTATGTGAAAACTTTCCTAGATCCTCTGCGTCGTTGAGGACAAGTGGTGGCTACGTGACGCCTTCTGCGCAGTGGCCGACTTCTAGCCGCACGTGGCTAAGTTTACTCGTAGATGGCAATACAGAATGTTTTCTTAGTAATTGTCTTAGGAGGCCGTATACGGAATTTTGTCGCTTTCGCTGATTTAGCTGATATAACATAGGAGATTTTGCAGTTAAAAAATATGCACTAAAAAGTAAAAAATAAATTGCGTATTCTTCTACAATTCAATAGGGAACTAACATTTTTTACTAATCAATATGTAGGTACGATCTGTGTTTACCATAATGATATAATGTAACATACAATTATCGTTATTTTGTAGTCGGTGTCCCTGAAGTATTTCCTTTCCAATACATAAATAAAGAATCATCGAAATTGGTTGGCGTGATATTGAGTTATTCGTCCATTTGTCGTGTAGCTACTTAATGAGAACTTATGACTTAAATGGTTTTCTCATGGATACCATCATCAGAACTGAACCAAATTAAAATGGGACCACACGGGAAGTATCAGCTTTCAAATAAATATATCATTAAAATTTGTTCTCTTAGGAGGTAACAAAAACAAAAAATACAATCGAATTGAGTACCTCCTCCTTTTTTGAAGTCTGTTAAAATGTGATCCAACGAGGTACGCCTGTTAGATGTTAAATATATAAATTATTTCATGATAATATAAATAAATATATGAATTTATTATTGATGATATTCTTGCATAGATATTCTATGTCACCAAGTCCGTTGGGCTATGGATGTTGTGAGGCGTGCACAATGCACATTGTTTTGGTGTGATTAGCCGCGAGAGCAGTCTGTGTCGAATAACGCCAGTATAACAACTAAACGTAGAAGAGTTATGTGAGTAAGGTAATATTTAAAAGTTTTTTTGTTAATCACAGAGATGGTCAGATTTATTTGCTAACAAACTTTAAAAAGCTAACACACACAAGCACGCTAGTCAATGTACATACATAACCAGTAAAACCAGAGCTAAAAGGAATCTAATATAAATGTGAATATTTGAGGAAGCCACGTCAACCTAAGAAATAGACTAGAATAGTGGATTGTTGGATGAAATAAAAATATAAAGATAGTCATGAAATATATAGTTTATGAAAAAAAAAACGATAATTAATATAAATACCTAAAAACCCGACTGCGTTTCTGTTAATTTGGAAATGTAAAAACCCTAAAACAAGAACGAAACTTTCTTGCACTGCACCTATGATACTTTTTCAGGCTTGTGGTAATGACTCTTAAAACTATTTTGATATTGGTGCCCATTGATTAAGAACGAAAAGGTACATCATTTTACTAAGGGCCCACCCGCAAAATGTCAAACAGACCTATATAGGTACAGGCATACGATATTCCCATATCTGAAAGCTTGTTCACCATATTAGCAAGCAAAGTCTCGAGAGAGTTGAATGTGAAGTGGACAAACATGAACTAACATACGCGATATCCCAGCGGACTTGTTCCAAAATCCCAACCCCTTAAGGCCAAGTTTTAAATGGGACAAGTTCTGTGAGATGCTCTTGGCCCCAAAGCTTATAACTTTTTAAGAATATTCAGAAAATATCTGAGTTTCTAAGGTGTATTTATGCTTAAATTACTATTAATTCCGTTTTTGATCACTTTTTAATGAATTTAAAAAAAGAGCTATCAATTCGAATTCATTCGATTCTAATTTGATTCTATTCAAATTATAAATGTATGTAAATTTGTAAAAATTGCACATTGATATAGACTATCAGCTTTCAAACACGTCTGCCAAATTTTATAGGTGTGTATGTTTGTCCACGCATGACTCAAAAAGTATAAGCGGTTTTTTTATTTTTATTTTTATTTTACAATAGTTTAACTGCACAAACTTGGCGTCCGTGCCTTTTTTGAGACAATTTATTTTGTTTTTTTTTTCTTCTTTAGTATTATTTTTTGTCACGATTAAACATCTGCTCCTTTCGTTGTATTGGGTATACTCCGTAGAACATATTAAAAGAGGTAGAACGGCAATAATGCGCCGTTCGTTTGAAAACTGGTGTCGCCAATCAAGCCCCACCTTTCACCTCCATTACATCTGTACTTAAATAAATACGAATCTTACGCACATATTTGCAATTTCAAATCCAGCCAATTCCAAGCCTTAGCGCCGCACAATCACGCGATTTCAAATGAACGAATCACACCCAAGCACGCACACAAGCACGCATATCGCAGCACAATCGCGTGTTTCTGTAGAGATACGAGCGTTTGCTCATATCCTTGACGCATCTGCCTCGCCCACATAGCCTGTGTGTTCATTAAAATAACATAAAATATGATTTTGGATAACCAGCAAAATAAAACAAGACAAAAAAATCTGTTCATTCATTATTTTTAAGTATTGGTTATAATAGCTATTAGGTACAGAAACATCAAGCTACATAAAGGCAATCTGTGTAAGGTCCAAGTTGTCGGTTCATCAGTATGTGCTCTAATTAAACTGAGAGAGAAATATTCAATGTTTACTTCAATAGTTTGCCCATAATTCACTGCTGGCACATATTAATTGCTGGGCAATGCAAACTGATGCTTTTCACACTGTTTGAAACTAATTTTACATAATTGCATTTCGCGTACAATAGTTTTAAGTAGTATAAGTAGTATTTTAATATCTTGTAATTATAGACCATTCAAAAACTGCTATATACTTTTGGCAAATATAATCGACGGTTGAAAAAGAAGAGACCTAAGTCCCTCTCACTTGTAAAAAGGAGACATGTGCCCAGCAGTGGGACATACTAAAAAAGCTTGAAAAAAAATCGACGGTTTGTATTGGTGTGCTACTCAAATTGTGAAAAAAAATATTCAAGCGCTCAACATTATTTATTAATTTAATTTATTTAGTAGCTAGGATTATTAGGCTATTTATTAGGACTTTGGTATAAGCCATAGCATGATTTTGTTACAGCCTATAGCCTTCCATAATAAATTGACTATTCAACACAAAAATATTTTTTCAAATTGATCCAGTAGTTCCTTAGATTAGCGCGTTCAAAGAAACAAAGAAGCTCTTCAGCTTTATATATGTATTAGTATAAATAGATAAAGCTGAGTAAATTGCGAACATCCTATGCCTGTTATTTTACTATCAAACAGTATGAAATTTGTATGAAAATTGTGTGAAAGACAAAAGTAATATGGACTCAATCATATCCAAATGTTAGCCCCAAGTCAGGTAGCTCGTATGAATGCATATTACGATCGATATATTCCCGGCAAGCTGTTGCATTACTACAAATTAAATTGTAGCCCCTTATTGAGCCTGTCTCTGCAGAAATAGTTGCACATCTGCGCTCAGCTGACTGCACGCCGACATGTTTTGTGTTAGCAAGGCCATATTATAAGCGGTAGCGGGCATCTATTTAATTTATTTTTTACAACCCATTGATTCCACCCCGCGGCTCCAACGCGCGTTCAGGAAGATGCAGGTTACTTTCCAACGCGCATGTTTTCTGGTTAAAAATCCGCCCATTAAACGTTTAAAATTATTCAGGTTTAACGACTGCTATTTATCAATAACTAGTGGGTCGCCCCAACATTCGCGTTTTTTATAATAATGTCATATACTAATAATTATAATCAATCATTTAATTCAGAATAAATCCATAATATATTTGGCTTCAACCCTTTTTGCGTCCCACTACTGGGCACGGGTCTCTCCCCATTATTGGGGAGGCCTGGAGCTTACTCCACCACGCTGCTCCAATGCGGGTTGGTGGAGATGCGGGTTAGTGGCCAACCCGCTGTCGGATGTTTTCAAACCGCCCATAAGGCCTCCGACAAGGTTTAACGACTGTTATCTATCGACAACAACCGGGACCGACGACTTAACGTGCCCTCCGAAGCACGGAAACGCGCATGATTTTTTTTGCCACTAGCAGTCACCCATCTCACATCCGACCGCGCCCGTATGGCTTAGTTGCATAGATCGTTTGCGTTCTACGCTAATCGCAAAATAATATATTTAAAAGTATGTAATGACATCCCAATTATTAACATTGGCAAAATGGTCTAATTCCTATTATTCGAAAAAAAAAAGTAATAACAGACGCATCTTGTAATACTTCATAAGTGTCATATTTTTTTAATGAAGAACGAATTAACAAAAAATATTTGACAGGTAGGCACCATTGTATGGGAAAATAAAATTGTGTTTTTTTATTTATTTATTTGGCTGCAACCCTTTTTGCGTCCCACTGCTGGGCACGGGTCTCTCCCCAATATTGGGGAGGCCTGGAGCTTACTCCACCACGCTGCTCCAATGCGGGTTGGTGGAGATACGGGTTAGTGGCCAACCCGCTGTCGGATGTTTTCAAACCGCCCATAAGGCCTCCGACAAGGTTTAACGACTGTTATCTATCGACAACAACTGGGACCGACGGCTTAACGTGCCCTCCGAAGCACGGAAACGCGCATGAAATTTTTGCCACTAGCGGTCACCCATCTCACACCTGACCGCGCCCGTTTGGCTTAGCTGCATAGATCGCTTGCGTTCTACGCTCGCCGCCGAGCCATGCGCGCTTCCGATTTTATATGTGGAGCTATCGTCCCGTAATCACTGGGACAAAAATCGGCTTGCGCAATTAATATGTAGGATAGCCAAGGTCGCCAGGTTATTGTGCATCACAAAGTATGGAAACGCGCATGAAATTTTCCTCTAGCCACTGTTGCTAAATATTTTAACCCTAAATAAGATTTGCGAGTGTAGATAGCAGTGACAGGGAGACAGACGTTAGAATAGACAACAAATAGAAATATACTACGAGTTGAAGAATAACGTAGACTTGAATATCAACGTTGTCGTCACGAATTTTAGTATCGAATTTGCTCTGTTTTTCTTTTATCTTTACTAATTCTGAATTTGTAGTACAATAAAAGGTATAATTTATCGCTTCTGCTTATTACTTGCATAACATTTCTACGTCTTAGGTGTTTGTATACACTGAATGTAAATTCTACTGTAAGATGTCTCAGAGATAAGCCGATTTACGTCGAGACAACGATTCAATTTTAGACTCCAGTCTACTCTATAACTCGGCACTTGAATAGATAAGACTAAGTAATGTTCTACAAATTAACTTGCTGCATATATAAGTAATTCTGTGAATAAAATGACCTTATCCCGTATTTTTTTGTTTGTTCAGTCTAGGTCCTACTAAACAAGTCCCTGTAGCATCGGTATTAAGAATAGAGCTACGGTATCCCCTGCCTGATCGTAAGAGGCGACTAAAAGGGGGCTTCCGGTGTTGTGGACGGTGTGAGTGGGAGCTCGATCCGTCCAACCAGCAGCCCCGGGAAGGGCGGCGATGTGTACGTGGCCGCATGTCGCCGTGAGCATCCAAAGGTGCAGGAGAGCACGTTCCGCCGGAGATTCCGGAGTCCTCCCCAAGCGCAGTGGCAGCCACCGAGGGGGTTTTAGTGCGGTCAAATCCCACATAGCCCGGTACTCTCTCCCAAGGTGCCGGGTACCTTTTGAAGGTCCCCCCCCCCCCCGAAAACAAAAAAAAGGTCCTACTAAACAGCTGATACTTATACACAAAGTTTTAACAGTACTTTTATTTAATAACGTAGCGCGCATGGCCCGGCAGCGAGCGTAGAACACAAGCGATCTACGCAGCTAAGCCAAACGGGCGCGGTCGGGTGTGAGATGGGTGACCGCTAGTGGCAAAAAATTTCATGCGCGTTTCCGTGCTTCGGAGGGCACGTTTAGCCGACGGTCCCGGTTGTTGTCGATAGATAACAGTCGTTAAACCTTGTCGGAGGCCTTATGGGCGGTTTCAAAGCGTCTGACAACGGGTTGGTCATCCCGCATCTCCACCAACCCACATTGGAGCAGCGTGGTGGAGTAAGCACCAGGCCTTCCCAATAAAGGGACCCGTGCCCAGCAGTGGGACGCAAAAAGGGTTGTAGGCAGGCAATATTTCGCTAAGGTAGATTTTTTTGATATTTCCACTATTAATAAATAATATTTGATAGAAATATTGAGATACTTTTTTGACTGTGTTTTGAAAAATAACATCTTTAACCGACTTTAACAAAATGGAGGATTTATCAATTCATCGGGATCTATGTTTCTTTTTCTATGTATGTTCACCGATTTTAGGTGGTGAGCCTTATCCGATTGCAATGATTTTTGTTTATTAGATAGGTGGTACTTACTTATTTCATATTCATTTGGTTGAGTACTGATCATGAAATCTATGAGAAAATCGCCATAAAGGTCAGGAACGGCTTCGGTTTTAAAAATCCATCTTCCAAAGGCGCAGTCTTCAAAATTTAGAAGATTAAAGTTCTGTATTCTAAAACAGATTTGTACTCAGTGTCATTTCATTTAGAACCTTAAATGTATTTCACTGATCCCTAGCCAATCCTAAAGATTAAGCTTTTGTACATGTTCTGAAAAGATGTATCTTTGCTAGTGTATCTATTTAAAGCAATTGTGACATAAAAGTATCAGATTTAGTAATTGGACTAGGAGCAATAAGAGTTCACATTGAAAGGAAAATAAGTTTGTCTATTAAGATAAATTAGATGTTTAGGGCGGCATCAAAACAAAGCTTGATAGGGTAAAAGTTTTTCCATCCGTCCGTATTTCCTGTTATCTAGAAAAATATACCAACTTTGCACAAAGTTTCTCATACCATTCGGCCAATTACCTATAGAAATGTGGGGAGTAGAAGCAGGTAGTATAGAATCTGCAGATACAAGGAGGTGATTTTAAATTATATTTTTTATTTAAAATACTTACGTTTTCATTGGAAACAGTATTTTGGTCTATATTATTTTTTGTCACTAAAAAAATAAATTTAAAATGCATTATTGCTCGTTGAGTAGCAAGGAATAAAAGCAAAGTATACAAATAAATAAATATATTTGAAAAGTGGACAACTACACCGCACTCTGAATGTGGATTGCATTTCAACGTGACACCATGGGTTTCTGGATTAACAAGCAGACAGGGGCATGAAACTCTAGATATTTGTATCAATCTACCTTTTATTGAGTAATGTTACTCGTACTATCAGTTTTGGGAAATTGTACGGCGAATAATACCAGCGTTTCAACAGAAATCATCGTGACCACGACCGCTCTGTCAAGAGCGAAACGACGAAGAAGAAGAATTAAGTCCGCCTTGTACATAATTTGTATTATGGTACATGAAGTTTAAATAAATAAAAAATAAATAAATAAACTATCAGTTTTACACGGGAACACCAAATTAGGCTAAGTCGTAACAACTCGCTTTAATTAAGCCCCTGTTATTTGAAACTTCTTGATGGAAATTTATCTCGTTAGATGAACTTATACATGAAGACGCGGAAATTGAGCTCTTCATCGCACGCCGTGGCACGTTTCACCGATATTTGAAACGAATATTTGTTTACCCAGTAATAATGAAGTGGGTAAATTGATGCATAATTGAATTAGGGAGGTCGTAATAAAAACGATGGGGCGAGGGTTAAAACGTACCGAGTATAGGGGTAATTTTACAATAAATGTTTTTGTTACTGGTGAAATTTAATTTTGCGGCACGTACCCCAAAAATAAATTTCGGCATACAATATTTTGGCATCTAAATATTGAATCGTTTTTATTAAAATTCTTACAACGACTTAATTACTTGTTAAGATGTTAGACTTTTTGACAGTCGCGAGAAATTTGTGATCAGAATAATTATTTTTTGTTTGATAATGATATATACATGGGTTCCAGGATAAGTAGATTCTTGACAAATAGAGTCACACATAAATGGACACTGAAGAAACCGTATAAGGTTACATACTTTTTGGAAGGTACTTTCAAAAAATATAGATTCAATTTAAAATAACATTTAAAATGTATTGATTTCATCAGTCACACAAGGGAACAGCAAATTAGGGTAAGTCGTAACAACCCGGTTTAATTAAGCTCCGGTTATTTGAAAATTCTCGAAGGTAATTTATCTCTTTAGATTAATTTATACATGAAAACGCGGAAACAGAGCTCTCATTCGAACGCCGTGGCATATTTCAACGATATTTGAAACGAATATTTGTTTACCCAGTAATAATAAAGTGGCCAAACTAACGCATAATTGAATTACGAAGGTAAAAACAAAAGGGTTGGGGCTGTGGTTGGGGGTAAAAACGGAACGAGAGTCGGAGTAATTTTACAACAAATGTTTTTGTTTCCGCCTATAATAATAATTTTTTTTTTTTTTTTAGGGCACAGGTCTCCTCTCACTAGTGAGAGGGATTTAGGCCATAGTCCACCACGCTGGCCAAGTGTACAAACACCCTGTGATGTGGGTACCCATAGCCGACGATCGGATTCGAAATG
The DNA here is from genome assembly GCA_911387765.1 of Pyrgus malvae. Lineage (NCBI taxonomy): Eukaryota > Metazoa > Arthropoda > Insecta > Lepidoptera > Hesperiidae > Pyrgus > Pyrgus malvae. The sequence goes on along the minus strand of OU426950.1, from coordinate 23,947,967 downwards.
TAAATAAAAAAAATATTTTAATTAATAAAAGGCGCAATATGGGACAAAAATGAAAATAATTACAAAATATAAATGTAAATTTTTGTAATTGTGTTATAATTAAGTTTTCTCTTTTATTTTTATCTTTGTAATAATTGCATACCTCAAGAAGGTAAATAGTGCGAACTTAATAATACCTATATAAAGAACTTTTGTAAACACCGATATTTTTGTGCAATCAAAAGTCTTTGTATTTCTCTTTGTCTCTGTCTCTCTCTCTCTGATCTTTTTTTTATTACATTTCTACGAATCCAACTGAACCGAACGAACCGTTGAATTAAGTTTAATTGAAATATTTTTGTTATATTTTATTTTGTTTCCCATCTTTGAATACGTACCCGATTGTATAGAATAAGTTTTTAAGGCATCTACACCTTTTCACCAAAACACATTAATACTGCTTCACGTCCGAAATGAGTAGGATGCCACCCACTTCATCGGTCGAACCATGATAGTACTATCAAATTGTCTTATAATAAGAAGTATAGAAAAAATCAGTAGTACTAAATTGATCCCACAAATACCTCATTAAACTACGTAGGTCCCTGTTTCCGTACTCCACCAATCTACACTAATATTATAAAGAAGAAAGATTTGTATTTTTGTACGTTTGTGATGAACAAACTCAAAAACTTCTGTTCCGATTTCAAAAATTCTTTCATCATTAGAAAGCTACATTCCCTGAGTAACATAGGCTACTTTTTACCGCGGGAAAATGCTTCATTCCTACGTGAAAATGGGTAATAGGTTCAACGCGGCTGAAGCAATGGCTAAACGCCTATGATTTCAATATAGCAATGAAGCCTGAAATAGCACACATGCTATTTTTTATCCTACGGGAACCCATTAAACGGATCCACGCGGGCGAAGCCGTTGGCGGAAGGCTAGTAGGAAATATTTTAAAAGCCTTTACAAAGTGCTTATAATTTCCGGTCGCACAACTCTCGGAATATTAGGGTTACGGTTCCTTAAGATCGAGGGTATCATAAACATAATCGCCCTCATAATTTGTTGCGTGCACCGATTATTCACAGCTACCTTAACTTTATGGTATCTTATTTATGAGGCGTGAATGTGCTAGCGATTTTCTTGATATAAGGGTTTTATTAAGATTTCTATATGTAAACAGACGAGCACATAGGCCACGAGGTAATAAAAGGTCGATGGAGCTCATGGACACCTACATTCAACCTCAAGCAAACATAAGTCTTACCTGTAGTCGTATGTTATTGCGTTTCTACTCCGAAGGCTGATGGTTGCTTCATGTAGGTCTGGCCAGTAACTGCGGCTTCTACAGAAACACAATAGAATTGCTTCAAGACAGAATTGGGTGCAGCGGTGGTATTTCCACGGTCGAAGTAAAATTTCTACCACCTCTTTAAAATAAACTAGTATTTAGTCTCCGACGCGACCGATACCGGGTTTAAATCCTCGGCTTGCACCTCTGACAAAGAAATTTGTAATGTGCGCATTTACCGCTGCTCCAGGGTAATGAAAAATATCGTGATATTTAATTGATTGCGATGTTCTCCATCACCGTGCATGCCTGAGAGAAATTCATAATTTCTCGAAAGCATGCCTCCCACCAATGCGCACTTGGCCAGCGTGGTGGAATTCCGCCTAAATCCCTCTTACATGCTAGAGGAGACCTGTGACCAGCAGTGGGACATAAAAAGGTAGAAAAAAATCTTAATCATATATTTAAGAAGACTACAAACCACTTTAGATAAGTATATGCTACGTATCAACTTGCGACCTACGTGAATATCGAAAAGTGCCGACACGAAATCACTAATCATAATTGGATGTTGGTACCTACATTTTCTTTGCGAAAATATTTTATGGAAGTCAGGTAAAGGGCGCCTGAGGCTAAGTCGATCGCAGCCGACTTATTTGAAGTTTTCTTCTAAGAATATAATCATTTTTATAAACGTAATCGAGTTCTTTGTTGTAATGCTTCAGATTAGAACGTTTGTATTAACCAATTTCAGATGTCTATAAATTCTTCTATCGGTGACCTTTGTTTCATAAAATTATTGTTGCGTAATTTTTTTAATAAAGCCCAGTGATTTGAAATGGAATATTGTAAGAATTCCTTTTTTCATAAAATGAGTTTCACAAGTAAAAAATATTAATCCAATGTTAATTTGGAGTTATCGCAATCCAAATTGACATTAGACTAAAGTAACTCTTTAAAAATGCAAACAGTTTTTTATTTTATGGAATTGACTTTTGGCAAAGGGAGATCTCCCGGTGGTCATGCCAGGGGAGCGGCCGCGCTCCAACTGACTCAATTCGGAGCTTGTATATATGGTAGGATATTCCGAAAACTTCGATAGCGTGATTCAGGAATACCCGTGGTGCCATCTCTTGATGAGTAGCGGAAGGTCGCTACATCACCCCTTGCTCAGACCGGAGGTCGATAACTTCTATCTATGCTTGAGTAATCTTCGCTTACAAGCGCCTTGAATGCCCTCTATCTGCGCTGAGTAGAGATGTGAGGGTGCAGACCTTGTGTCGCCCTCTGTCCACGATGAGTCGGGATGTGAGGATGAAGCGAAGTGTGGAGATGCCCTCTATCTTCGGTGAGTCGAGATGTGAGGGTAGGTTGGAATGTGGAGGCGAGTAGAGTGGGTACTTGAGCCGTCCACGACGTCGCAGGAGGTAGCTGGATCAGGATCCGGAAGCGTTATCACGATGCGCTGCAATGACCCTGACGAGCTGGTGAAGTGATGCTGCAGTCCATCCAGGGAGTGAAGGTGCGACTGATGAAGGTCAGAAGGGACGTATTCATGTCTGGGGTCACCAGTTTGGCAAAGGGAGACCTCCCTTCGGGCGAGGTGGTCATGCCCGGGGAGCGGCCGCGCTCCATCTGACTGAATTCGAAGCTTGTATATATATATGGTAGGATATTCCGATAACTTCGATAGCGTGATTCAGGAATACCCGTGGTGCCATCTCTTGATGAGTAGCGGAAGGTCGCTACAGACTCTACATTATACCGCAAAGCTATATTTTTAGGCCTGTAAAAGTGTGGTTGCGTACCGTACCTACTGCTATAACATGACCATTTGCCTCCGTAGTAGTATGGCAGCATGAGACTTCAGTAAGTAAATAAAATCAATAATGGACAGCTTAATATTACGCTTACGTGCTGTTGGTAATTTATCTTATTAAATAAAGAAACTATAAAACAAATATATCATATACTAGCCTTCCGCCAGCGGCTTCGCCCACGTGGGCCCGTTTAATTGGTCCCGTAAGATAAAAAATAGCCTATGTTCTATTCCAGGATACATTGCTTTATTAAAATCATAGGTATTTAGCCGGTTGCATCAACCGCGTTGACCCTATTACCCGTTTTCACGTAGGAATTAAGCATTTCCTCGCAGTAAAAAGTAGCCTATGTTATTCAAAGTCAATGTATCTTTCTAATGGTGAAAGAATTTTTGAAATCGGAACAGTTGTTTTTGAGTTTATTCATTACAAACATACAAAAATAAAAATCTTTCCTCTTTATAATCTTATATATAAAAGTCTCGTGTCACAATGTTAGTTATCATACTCCTCCGAAACGGGTCGACCGATTCTCATGAAATTTTGTGTGCATATCGGGTAGTTCTGAGAATCGGTCAACATCTATTTTTCATCCCCTTAAGTGATAAGGGTGGCGTACCCCAAATATTTAAATGCGGTACGGAGTCAGCTAGTATTAGTATAGATTCCAAAACTATAAAAATCGCAGCCAGTCTATTCACATTGTATTAGTTAATTGATACCAATCAATAATGTCAATTACACTTGAGCTTACACTAGGTAAATAAGAATTACAGCGAATCGAAGCGTAAGTGAAGGGTAGCGCGTGCTCGTATCAGTTTCGGCGAGAGCCCAGCGAAACATGAGAAATAGTTATATCTGCGTTCATGAAATGAATGATTTTGCGTCATATTTTTAACAAACAAAGGAAATATGCGTATTATTTATCTTATGTTTTCTACATAAATATAAAATGATTTATCCTGACTGACTCATTTACTGACTGACTGGCAATATGAAATTTTTATGACATAGGTATAAAGCTATATGAGATTTCTGATATTCTAGCCCTAAGTGCATCTAATCGCATTGATATACATTTAGTATTCATTACATAGTTTTTTTATATAAATAAATTAACCGTACAAAAAAGCCGCTGCCGTACAAGAAGGGTTGCGTGGTGTTAAGCAATCACCGTCGCATATGGACACGGGCAACCCCAGAGGAGATAGTTGCTATTAAAAGTATATAAATTACTAATAAAATAACACTATAAAACCTTTTAGTAAAAACTAAGGCAGCAATAAAGTAAGGAAGGTTCATAAAATAGCCATAATAACAACAACAGATGCACTAAAGTTTATAATAAGCAATGTTTTGTTAAAACCAAAGTAAGGATTACGGTGAGACGAAGTTAAGTGAAGGATAGCGCATGCTGGTGTCAATTTCGCCGAGAGCATAGCGAAATATGTATAAGAAATAGTTGTGTCTGCGTTCGGACGCTGCCATAATTAATCATACACTCAGCGAACAGCGGATTGACCTTTGTCCGAGTCAGTCCGGACGTGGCCGTTATTTCTTCAAGCGTTTTAAAGAAACTCGGTAAGGATGAAAAAAAAACATGAAAATGTTTTTTTATTCATCTATGGATGACACCAACTTGGATTCTGTCGTGCTGAGATATACCAAGTATAGCTCTTTTTATCGTTCGCTGCTTCATGACTTTTTATCGTTCGCTACTTTGTGCCTTTGGAAAATGTGAACGATAAAAGACTAAACTCCATATTAGTAGTAAAGAAATTTCTAATTCTCAAGTAGTTGCTTCATTATGTCATTGCTTAGACTTAGAAATCTTAAAATCAAAATCCTATTTTATAGAAAACTAAAAAGTCTACTTGTCAAGCACAGTAGAAGTAGTAAAAAATTGCTCAGCTCGCGGAATTACATTTTTTCGAAAATTGTTATATAACTCTATACAGCGCGTTTCGGTATTTAACATAAAAAAATATTTAGAACCTTTAGAATTGTAAATAAATTAATTTTTGAATTTCAAAGAGACTACAGAAACCCAGGCCCCGTTTGAAAAATATCTCTAGATACAACAAGGTACCCAGCAGTGGGACCCAGTGGGTCTCAGGATCATAGGTCATAACTGGAAACACATATTCCTCGTAACTTTGTAGAAACCACACTTTCATGCTCGATTGCTACTTAAATTTTAAAATAACGAAACCTTTCAAATTACGGGAGCCTCATATGAAAGCCGTTTATATCACTCCTTTACGACAATAGCAACGGGTCCACAAAAGGTTATAGTTATAGTTATAACTAGTAGGCAATGATTTGTAAAAACCAAGGTAAAAATTACGGTGTTTCGAAGTGTAAGTGAAGGGTAGCGCGTGCTCGTGGCAGTTTCGCCGAGAGCCTTGCGAAACGTGAGAAATAGCTATATCTGCGTTCGGACGATTCCACAATTAATCATCCACTCAGCGGGCAGCGGGTTAACCTTCGTCCCAATCACTTCGGACCCAGTTATTGTTTTTTCATGCGTTTCTGGGAAATTCGATTAGAATGAAAGATTTTGTTACCAAGGAAAACTTTTCTTCCTACGGAAATTACTCTGATTTCCGTATTAAGAAAAGGTTTCCCGACATCTCGTTTGCTACTTAAATTTTAAAATAATGAAGCCTTTCAAATCAAGGGAGCCTCATATGAAAGCAGTTTATATCACTCCTTTACAGCAATGGGTCCACAATAGGTTATAGTAGGCAATGATTTATAAAAACCAAAGTAAGAATTACGGCGTTTCAAAGTGTAAGTGAAGGGTAGCGCGTGCTCGTGGCAGTTTCGCCGAGAGCCTTGCGAAACTTGAGAAATAGCTATATCTGCGTTCGGACGATGCCACAATTAATCATCCACTCAGCGGGCAGCGGGTTAACCTTCGTCCCAATCATTTTGGACCTAGTTATTGTTTTTTCATGCGTTTCTGGGAAATTCGATTAGAATTAAAGATTTTGTTACTAAGGAAAACTTTTCTTACTACGGAAATTACTCTGATTTCCGTTGTAAGAAAAGGTATCTACCTAATACCTTTAAACGAGCAATTCTTGTATATACCTACCTTTTATATATATTATTTTAATCTCGGAAATGGATCCCACGATTTTTATGAAATTTATTATGCAGGGGGTTTTAGGGGCGATAAATTGGTTCAGCTAAATTTCTTTTCAGAAAACTATGTGTTATCCGTGTTTTCAGGCAATGAAAAATTGCTAAAATATAATTAGAATACGACCACCAAGGATATAAGGTTATCCTTGGTGGGAAATCTGGCTGTCTAAAACCAGAAAACCCCAGTTCGAGTCCTATCCGATTATTTTTTCTTTTTGAAGTGAAAAATTCTTTAGTGGCGTTGAGCACTTTTGTGGGATGGGTAAAAACTCTGAAACTCGCGTCAGGTCACGTGTGCTGATCGAAAAACCGTAAGACGGTTGGAGAGTAGTGTTGTAACATCGAAATCGATTAATCGAACAATCGATTTTAATGTAATATAATGTATTTTAATGTAATATAAATTGTTATGTTTGTGTACGATAGCGTAATAAACAAATATTGTATTCTACGACATAAATTATAGTACTTTTATATTGATAATAAAAGCAATTCGTTCAAAATTATTCCCTAACTATTCCAATAAATCAAAAATGCACAACGTTAATAATCAAGTTTTCACTTTTTTTAGTAATTTTTGTATCAGTTAACCTCAGTATATTTTAATTTAAGATTTGACTACTTATTATCTATAGTTAGATCTACATAATGCTTTAACCTTAGCGTTTATAGCCGCCCTAAATGTAAAAACAATTGTACATTTGATTCGCTTATTTATTTAATTTAAATTAAAATTGTAAACTGTATTTTTTTTATGTGATACCTACTCTAAATTTATAAAGATAAACAATATGAAACTACATAATAATTTGTGTAGTTAAGTTTCGACCGTATGTATTTTTTTTGAGTAGCCACATAACCTACAGTAATATGTATTTGGTACGTTTAATGACGTAGACACCAGCTGAGTAAGCTTTTTCTGATAAAATCTACGGCTACAATTAATAGGGGGTAACATTTGGTGTACATAGACATCAGATACACATATCTTATTAAAACTTAGCTTATAACATGACAAATATCATATTTTATTGAAATAATGAGTTTTTTTATATATTAGGACAGTAAACACCTAGTTCCTAGAACAAGGAATGAAAATAACGTCAAACCAAACCAGAAATTAAAACCACTGGATTGATTGATTATTATTTTATTTATTTTAAACGTTTCATGGGAATAATGTTTATTTATATAAAAACTTTATTGAACCCATTAAAATGTGGTTCAATAGGCGAGCTTAATGCCAAGTGGCATTATCTACCAGCTTACCCAAGGGAGTGCAGACAAATTTGAAGGCGGTTAAGGAAGAGACACCAGATAAAAAATAAATGTTATAAACGCGATAACATTGTAGATAAATAAAATAGACAAAGTAAATATTTATTACACAAAAATAAGCACATATATCCATAAATACATATGTATGTATAAGTAGGAAATTGAACGGATTGTTATTTACTAGTGAGATTGAAATTGTTGGGAAATACGAGTACGTGTACGAATTTATGTACAGCATTAAGGTTATAACTTTATTGTTATACTTTATTATTACATTGTGAGAAATTATGAATATAGCCTTATGGATGTAATAATATGAATAATCAAAAGTTTTGCGAATTAACCTATATCCGACACTTCGGACTTTCCCGTTTGTTTCTTCCCGAGTTTCAAAGGAGTTCAGAGATTGTTTAGTTGTTACGGCCATGATGTTACTGGACTAGTTTGCACTTCTCTAAAGCATATTAGCGAAAGTATCTATGGTTAACCTATTTTTTAACACGCTTATATTAGCTTGACCTGTATGTATGTATGTATATATGTATATGTCTTCATTTTCACTTACTTCTAAGCGTCTGATTAACTTAAAAATTTGCACAGGGGTCAAGGGCGGATAACAATATGATTAAATGATAATATGAAAAAAAAACAACTAAAAAATTTAAAAAAAATGTACTTTAAAAAACTAAAAAACACGCTTTTGTGAAAATACGAACTAAAAAGTAAAAAATAAGAAGAAAATGTATGTTACTGTAAAAAAAAGCGTGGGGTGGCTTTTAAGATACTATTGACACCATGCACCCCACACTTTTTTTTACAGTAAAATAAATTTTCTTCTTATTTTTTACTTTTTAGTTCGTATTTTCACAAAAGCGTGTTTTTTAGTTTTTTAAACTACACTATTTAATAAAATTATTTTATTACTAGCGAACCCGGCATACGTAGTCCTGCCTTAAAGTATCGGCAATAATTTAATATTGCTATCTTTCAAGTTGGGTCAAACTGCACACGGAGTGCAAATTTTATTAAAATCGGTGAAGTGGTTTAGGAGTCCATTGCGGACAAATAACGTGACACGTAATTTATATATTTTTTCACACAGGCACAGGTCTCCTTTTCACAAGTGAGAGGGATTTAGGCTATAGTCCACCACGCTGGCCAAGTGCGGATTGGTGGACGTCATGCTTTCGAGAAAGTATGAATTTCTCTCAGGCATGCACGGCGATGGAGAACATCGTAATCAATTAAATATCACGATATTTTCCATCACCGTGGAGCAGCGATAAATAATAATTTATATATATTAAAATAATTATTTAAACAAAGATTTGTATACGGTTATAATTGTTACAAGTATTATTTCAAAAGTGAACGCTGAATTAAATGCCGTATAAGGAAAAAAGGCTTTTTATAAAAGTTACCGTAATATAAAATAATTGGAAGCGATACGATCCTAATTTACATAATTTGTTTGACATCGAGCTGTTTACTACTAAACAATCTTATGAATGCATATACGACGTTATTTAGGCGACCCAAAGTCATAGAATAGGCGTGCCTTCGCAATTTATGAAGACAGTCCAGGCCGGTGAAAACGTCTGAAATATTGGACACGTCGGGGGAATTTATAGGCGTAATATGTTTAGTAACAGGTACGAGGATCTCAGTTTTTGTGTCTCCTGTGTATTTTTTTTAAATACTAAAATGGCATTGGTAGAGCGGGCCACCAGGTTTCTGTAAAGTCCAATAATCTTCTGCACTCCCGCGCCGGCCAGACTTACATGAGGCCCAGGCGCGGTCTCAGCCTTCAATTTTGGGGGGGAGGGTTTGCCAAGAAATATGGGGGGGGAGGTCACTAAGAAACATATTTTTGACCGACTTCGAATCGTCGGATTAATTTGAAACTTTGCATTACGTACCAAATAATCGATGAAAAAAAAATACAACTAAAAATGAAAAATAAAAATAGTTAAAAAAAACTGCAACTTACGCTTTTGTGGGAAAACGAAATATCAACCTTATCAAGAATCGGTGGCAATACAATTATTTCATGAGTTTATCAAATTACGAGAAATACATTTTTATAATTCGAATTTTAAATCGAACTAAAAATAAAAAATAAATATAAATTAAAATCTAAAAAACACGTTTTTGAAGCACATCAAACTAAAAAAGTGAAAATTTAGGGCAATGTTTAGCATTAAGTTCCGTTTCACCAATCGATGTATAATAAATTGGTCCTATCTTATAAGTAGCCTAGTTTTTTGACAGTTGTGCATGGTTTTGTTAATCAATCTATTATCAATTTGAGCGACTGACACATGTGTCAGTTTAGGGGCACCTAAACACTACGCCATCTCAAATCGGTGTCTTACGTCACGTCACGTTAGTCGTGACGTAATAGTTAGTGAAGCGTGTTTTTCCTCTAGACAACTCCTAAATATTTAGGCATCTGGTTTAGGCGTATCCTATGGTTAGTGAAAATGGGTGGAATTCCTTAATATAAGCAGAAAATAATAATGAACAAAAAATACTAAAGTATTATTTTAAAAAAGCGTGGGGTGCTCATTGCCATATTTTTCATAAGTATATCGAACGATCCACACTTTGTTCGTATGAGTTATTATGACAGGGAGTTTGCTATGTAAAGGTCGAGTAGAGGTTTACACGACGTCATTTAGACGACACAAAGTCATAGAATTCGCGTACCTTCACAATTTATTAAAACGGGCCAGGACGGTGAAATCGTCTGAAATATTGGACACGTCAGGTAAATTTATTGGCATAATATGTTGCAGCTACGAGAACCAAAATTTCTGAGAGTTTGAAAATTGTAACGTTGCAAAAAAAAATCGTGTCTATGGTCAAGTTGATTTTAGCATCAATTGTATTTTTATGGGGATTTTGGCGGGAAGTCGAAAAATACATAATTGTGCTCTTGTTTTATTTTCATTTTCTTGGTTTATTTTTGAGTTATATCGGATAAAATTGATGGCATTTTGTTTGATAGAGGTTAATTATAGTGCACGAGTGTTTGTGAAATAGAATAACAGTGCTAAAATATGTCTTTTCTGCTTGCCTCCAAAATTCCATCGGACACGTTCTAGTAAAGTAGCCATCGCTTTACTTGAATGTTGGACTGACTAGACTGACTTACTGACTTTGTTATTAATTCGTCCAGTTTCATTGAAACTGGCAAAAAATTGATGCAAAAATTATACTTGACGCTGGCAGTATGCACAGAGCTTGCGATGCCATAATTGAAAAAAAATGTATTTTTATCTGTAATTAACAGCTGTGGCTAGTGATGGCTAGACGTTAGAAGTTTTCACATATGATGTGTTTCCGTTGCCGCTATAATAACAAATACTAAAAATATAACAAAATAAATATTTATGCGGGCTCTCAAACAATAAACGTGATTTTTTATAGATAATGGTATGGAACCCTTGCTACCTACTTCTATGCCATAAGTTAGAAACAATGGTTTGGTAATATTTGGTAAAAATATAAATCCTGCTGGATTCAAGAAACAAAATGCCAAGTATTCCAATGCATTTGAAACAACCGAAACTTTTTCCATTCACGTGAAAACCTCCGTTTGGATCATTTCTGTCGAGTAAAACATCATTTAAATTTCAACATGTTCTTCAGATTACTTTGAGTCTGACAGCATATGGACTTTCCGTTAAACTTTTCGTATAATGTCGGGAAGTTTCGTGTCATGTTTATGTTTTATGATCTTACTGCATTGTTCTTTACTTCGTCAACTTTCGTTAAACTAACTTTGATCTACCGACATTTTTCATAGGACCTGACTTCACGGTTCATTTAAGGTTGGCAATATTGAACTGTCCTTAAACTTACATTTTGTTTAAATTTTCGATTAACCCTATAAGTAAATTCTAATTTAATAATATCTTTTCGATTTTGTGCCAGAACATATAACATCAGAATACAACACCTTCAACACTTAGCGTAATAACGCTCTCGAGGTTACGCACCCTAATACTTACAATGTGCATGTGCCCTCTCCACAACGGAGTATAGATGTTCAATATTACGAACATTGTGATGTTAATTTGTCTGAGTCCATAAGTTTAAAGAAGTGTGAAATAGGAAATTTATTATCCAAAAATATTTTTGCTCTATACATTTGCACTTTTTTCGTAAATTTATACATCATACTTTGACAAATAAAAATTTTATGACTTTTATTCTCGTTCTCGTTTACTAAATCAACTCTAAACAAAACTTTTGCGGTAAAATTTTATGTAGATGACCACTATACACATAAACTGAAACCCCCTAAAATTACCTTTACAAACTACGGCAAAATATTATACGCCGGTCGACGCCGGTCAGATATTAGGAATTTCTAATACAAACTCACAGACTTTTATGTTCCCTAGTGATGTAGATTTAATAGTATAATATACAAAGCCCTTTATTTTCCGATATAAAGCAAGAATACAAAATCAATAAAGGCTTGTGTTGTTTGTCTATAGAAAATCTTATCTTTTTAATAAACTTTTTTTTATACAAAGGTAATAGTAATGTATAAAATTTTAACGTCAAAACTTATAAGTAGAGCTGTAGTAAAAATACTTAGTCCCTGTAGCTTCGGTACTTAGAATAGAGCTACGGTATCCCCGGCCTGATCATAAGAGGCGACTAAAAGGGGGCTTCCGGAGTTGTGGACGGTGTGAGTGGGAGCTCGATCCGCCCAGCGGTTGCTGTGCGAAGGAGAGCACATCTGCTCTCCCGAAGATGGGCCCATTCTGGGCGCCGCGCGTGGAGGACACCGGTGCGTTCCACTGGAGATCCCGGAGTCTTCCCCAAGCGCAGAAGCAGAGCACCGAGGGGCTTTTAGTGCGGTCAAATCCCACATAACCCGGTATCCTCTCCCAAGGTGATGGGTACCTTATAAAGGTTCCCCCCCATACCAATAAAGGTAGTAAAAATACTTAATATTTATTAATTTATTCAATTATTCTTGTAAACACAAACATATTATTTCAATAAAATACACTATTACAATAAAAATATAGAAATTAGTTAATTAGAAAATTGCTAATGTGCAATTTGCAATTCAGCGCGGTATTACTGCCAACGTTCTGAGGACTATGCCGCAGGATGGGTTGTTGGATGGCATATATCTTTTATAATTTATTATCACATTTTATTTTCTTTATTTTAGTTATAAGTTTTAAAATCTTTTGAAACAGGGTTGCCCTCATTTCAGGAGATATAAAGAAATCAAGCAAATGAGAAGTACTCCAAGTTCCTGAAGACCTGAAGGTCTAAGGCTAGTATAATATAGCGGTTATCATTTGGGATATTAACACGCTTTTATTATTAACTTTACCTGTATGTGTGTATGTATGAATGTGTGTAAAGGAATCTTTTAACTTCATTTTCACTTACTTCTAGGAGTCTGATTAACTTGAAAATTTGCACAGGGGTCAAGGGCCGATGACAATACAATAATCTCATAACTTTATATTAAATTCCTTACTAGGATCAGGATAAAAAATATATATACGAGGGGCGGCTGATAAGTTCGTGGCCTAAGGTACTTATTGAAACTAATATAAGTTTTATATTTTTAACACGTCTGTCTGATTAACTTGAAAATTTGCACAGGGGTCAAGTGACAATCCAATAATATGAGAATAAAAATCCAACTAAAAAATTAAAAATAAATAATGTAGTTTAAAAAACTAAAAAAACACACTTTTGTGAAAATACGAACTAAAAAGTAAAAATAAGAAGAAAATATATTTTACTGTAAAAAGAAAAGCGTGGGGTGGTTTTTAAGATACTATTGACACCATGCACCCCACGCTTTTTGATCTCTATGATCTCTCATCATCTATTAACGTGCATGACTCTATAAAGTTTTATATTAACTATAACTGTTAGTTCATATAAAACTTTGGAACTGTAGCAGTAAGCAAACGAACCTTCATATTACCTACCGTAAATAATTAAGTTGACTGAAACAGTTAGATGCTATGTTTTTTTTTTATTTGAATGGAGTAGCAGACGAGCATGCAGGCCACGTGGTGTTAAGTGGTCGCTGCAGCCCATGGACATCTGCACACAAGCTCAAGCAAGGATAGGTAAGTCGTGTCTGAGGTCGTATGCAGTACTCCAGAGGTGGTCGCCTCATGTAAGTGTGGCCGGTAACAGCACGTTTCCACCGAAACACAATAGAATTGATTCACAGCAAAAGTGGGTGCAGCGCTGGGACTTCCCTGGGCGAAACATAATAGCTCTACCACCTACAAAAGATGCTATGTATTTAGAATCATTGCGATTTTACGAGTATCTAACGTCAAGAAAGGTTATATACGAATAAATATCCATCGAGCAGCGATAGCCGAGTGGTAAAAAGCCGCGGTCTTCGACGCGACCGATCCCGGGTTCAAATCCTCGGCGCGCACCTCTGACAAAGAAATTTGTAATGTGCGCATTTATCGTTGCTCCACGATGATGGAAAATATCGTGATATTTAATTGATTTCGATGTTCTCCATCGCTGAGAGAAATTCATGATTTCTCGAAAGCATGACGTCCACCAATCCACACTTGGCCAGCGTGGTGGACTTTGGCCTAAATCCCTCTCACTTGTGAGAAGAGACCTGTGACCAGCAGTGGGACATAAAAAAGGTTGAAAAAAAAAATCAATCGAAGAGCATCCTAATGTTCTCTGCATATAAACTACAACGCCAAGATAAAGATAAATATTTCAGAGTTCATAAACTAGATGTTATAAAGATGACACTCGATGTGCACATCATTTGATGATAATGTTTTTTTTTATCTATAAGGTTGCGTCGCTGCCGGAAGGCGTTTCCTTAAAGCGCCGCGATTTATCATGTTTATAGCTTGGCAAAAGTGAATTTGCAAAGCCTGATAGCTCTACGTGTTACCCACTTATTAGGCATATTATTTTGTTGGAATCTCATATAAATGTTTGATTTCACCAAAACATTTTCATGTTAAAAATTTATGAGACAAATATTATTTTTATATTTATATTCAATAAAACTTGTATCTGTATAATAAATAAATAAAAATAAACGCTTCACACTCATAGCCCCACAGTAGGGTAGATATACCCTGTGGGTACCATGGACACATACAAAGGCAGAAACACAAACACCCAGACCGATAATAGAGATTTAAACTCATCATTCAAATTTCTGTTTCGCCGGGAATCGAACCCGGGACCCTCGATTGGCAGTCCGGTATTGTAACCATTGCGCCACGTAGGTCGTCATATAATACATGTATATTTTAATAAACCTATGTATAACATGTGAATTATTCACTATTCTATATTAAGTATTATTTACTTTTGTAAATTTGTACACCTCTAACCTTTTCGTTTCGTTTCTCTATTCCATTATTGTTACTATCCAAAGGTTTTCTGGAAGAAATCGCTACTTTAGCGAAAAGACCGTCTTTTGGTCACCACTGTTGTTTTGGTAGTTTTTGTTATTACTGTTGTTGTTTAATGTGGTGTACAAATAAAGAATAGTACCTGGACGAATAATGTAAAAACAATTTATTTTCATGTTTTAATTTCAAACGAATTAATCGCTTTCTTAGTGTTACTTTATAACGCCATCTGAAATAACTCCTAATAAAAAATCACAAAATATAAAAATTAACGCAATATGGTTTTGATTGAGGTTTGGACCCGGGCCTATTGTTCCACAGTCAGCCCACGTAACCATTCGGCCAAGGAAGTTTTAATTCAATGAACGAAATTTTTAAAGAGCTCTTTCTAATACTCGCCTAAAGATGCCAGGAAGAGTCGTATAAAAATTTAAGTTTATATTGAAGTTTATTATCTCTAAAAAAATTTTTTTATTTAAAATTTATAAAATAAAACCTAGCTTAATCGATTTATCACCCCCGAAACCAGGGTAGGTACTAAATTTGATCAAAATCTTTGGAGCCGTCTCGGAGATTCAAAAAATATATTTAGGAATGTACAAAAATTGTTCAGTTAAAGAAAAAAAAGGTGAAAAGTTTTCCTGAATGTTGTAAGCTTTTCTTGGTTATATAAGAGTTCAGTGCTTTTAACGGCTAAAGTAGTCGTGTCGTTGCGCTAAGACATTCACGATTCACTTAATTAAGCGACTGCTTTTGGAAACTACTGCGTATATACTCTGTTTTTTAGAGATAATTGTGGTTAGCAATCTTGGCACAACAATCGTTTTAATTAGCTTTTATCTTATTTTAGAAAATATCGTTTCCAGTAAGTACCTACTAAAGAGCCTTGTTAACCAACCAATTGATTGACATATTATTTGATAGAATGACACTGTATTTTGATGGGTTTGTTTAAAATCTAAAAGAAAATTTTATCGTGTACAGGGCATTTTATATACGCAACTTTGCTGTGCGTAACAATATTGAGGTCAGAACAAATCTTGACACCTTGATAAATTTTGACAGCAAAAATACTATACCTTTATTCATAATGGAAATTTAAGATACGTAATTCTGTTCAAACTTTCGTGGATAATATAATTATCTCATGAAGAAGTAAATAAAAGCAATAGTTTGTAATTTATATATTTTATGTAACTTGGTTTGGTTATATCTACTTAAATAGGTCTCTGATCTTCTGAATCTCTTCTCTTATCTATCCCACTTCACCGCTTCGGATTTATATCCAACTCTTTCTCACTTCAATCGGTTCGTCTCTGGAATGCTCTGCCCGCAGATGTCAGGAAATTACACTCTAAGTTCTCCTTCAAAAAAGGTGTAAAGGCTCATTTTCTTAAGGAATTATATCCAATATAATACTATTATTTACCTTACTTGTAATGTATCCATGCTATTTATTATATTACATTATATCTTTATTTTATTTATTTTCATTTATTAATTGTTTTTATATTTCATTTTGTTGTTAATATTATATGTTTTGTTTCTCATGTTTTACCGCCTTCAAATCTTTCTGTACTCTCTTAGGTAAGCTGGTAGATAATGCCATTAGGCATTAAGATCGCCTATTGTACCACAAATTGTTATGGTTCAATAAAGTGTTTAATAAATAAAATAAATAAATAGGTGTTTATTATCTACTTAAAAACAAAGAAAGAAAGTTTTTTGTGCTAAAAGACTAAAACAACCAGAACGTTTATATTATACGTAGCCCCATCAACGCGGATCTAAACTCGAAGGCGGGACGCTGAAGCTCCGCTATGTATCATATTTAATAGCTTGGCCAAAACGAATTTGCCGAGCCCTATACCTTTTTTGCGTTAGCAGTGGATTTTAATGGAAATGCAATGCAACTTGAATGATTAAAGTATTTTGCTTAAAAACATAGTACAACCGGGGACTTATCACCGCTGCAGCCATATCCTGTTATACCATAGGGTAAAATGCAATTGTGATTAGGCAAGAAGCAGTCGAAAAATGTTTAAGTTTCAGTTCTTAAAAATCAAAATTAATATCCAAATTTTCAGTATTATAATCTGTAAATTGTTTAAATGGAACAATAGCCGCCATGACATGACTAAAAACGACTATTGTTACGTAGTCGTAGTGAAAATTTGGAAATTTATTTGGAAAGGTGTCAACTGTGAAATCAAAACTTAAAGACCATTTATTTACGTGACCAGTTCAACTGAATAAACATTTTTTTGGATTGATCAAATTGGAACACTTTCTAAAAATACCTATATAATAGGCTTGTTCTGTGTTCCGATGGTAAGGGCGGTTAAAACTCCCAGACAATCGGGCTTCAGACAGTTTGCAGTCAGACTTGGATTAAATTAGATTTCATTCAGATTGCCACCTCCCAGCAAAAGGAAGACAGGCCAACCTCCAACCAGATGGACTGACGACCAGAAACCTGAAACCAGCGGGAAGCTGCTGGATTTAATGGGTGCAGGTCCGGATGAAGTAGCGATCATTAGGAGAGGCCTACGTCCTGCAGTGAATCATGAAAGGCTGAAGGCTGACGAATGTACTGCAATGACCACATACACCACGTGGTCTTCATGCTCATTTGTGAACAATGCGAGCTAGAAAGTAGTTCACCAGTGAGTTGGGACTTAAACCGATTTATAAGGATTATTTAATTTTATTGCATTTAATCCATGAGTATCTATTATCTACACCTTCATATAAATGAATGAAATGAGTTGCGTTTTGAATGACTACTTTTATCGTTATTACAATTATCACAATTTCCCAAATTAGAGTTGGTAATGGCGTGAGTACAATACAACATTAGCGTTGACTAAATACGCATATTTTAATTTATAAACTCTCGAGTAATTTTCAAAATCCCCGCTTGGTGTCGTTGCTATTATGAAGCCGTGTCGTTGCTCTGCATTCCAGATTCACTTTAATTAAGGAGTTAAACTTTATTCAGGAAAATATGTTTCGTTACATAAATTAATAATAATATTAAAAATCTTTTAGTTGGTATGCATAGACTTAATATGCATTTGTCAACACAATAATTAATTAGCAGCTGTGGTAGAGACAAACTATTTAACTGTTTCTTATTTCAAAACTGTTCCTATTTCTATACTAATATTATAAAGAAGAAAGATGTGATTGTCTGTTTGAACGTTATCGCTAATGAACAAAGGCGATGGAATATTTTCAAATTTTTTCAAAACGTTAGAGATCCTTATGAAAACTTAACGATAATGTAACCTAACGTGTGAAAGAAAAAGCCCTCTGGCATGTATGTCTCGGCGGTCAGTACTGACCCGTTCACATAGCTTTTACTTGCCAATTAAATTTACTTGGAACGTAACTAATCAACCCTTTACTTGGAGATGGTGAACGAGGTCTTTACTGTTTATACTCTGTCGAAATGGCTTGACTTTGATGAAATTTAATATGTATATTAAGTAGGTATGAGAATAGGTTTATAACTAATTGTACACTCCTAAGTACTAAGGGTGGCTCACGCAAAAATTTTTTTTTTTCATTTTTTGAACAATATTTTTTATACAATATTTTATGGTGTGTCATTAAAAATACATTTAGTCCTAAATTTTTACTTTTACCCTCCTATCACAAACCCTTAATTTTTAATAGCCATATTAGTAGGCGATACGGAGTTCGCGGGATCAGCTGGTAGCTTTATAATATAATGTGAAAATATGACCTGTAACTCAGATGTTCATCAGCCTACTTCATGAAGTACCTACCAGGCTCTTACAAAAAAGGGTCTTAGGCAGTAACTTTATATACAAAGCTACTTAGTGAACGAAAGCTACTAACTAAGTTTATATACTAAGTGTACCTTTAGATAATAAGATTTTATTGTAGGAGCAATTTAAATGAACCTTTATTGTACTTACCAATAAAATTTTGCTTAACGGCCGTAAGACCAAAAATTACCAACATTATTAAGTCCACTTTTCGGGATAAACTTTACAAAATAAAACCAATTTATGCTAAACTAATTATGTGGAGCATGCAACGTGACTTGTTAAAACGCTCGTCCCAAAACTCCTAACGGTGTTATTACAAAATTAACAAAGATTTTGTTGATGCTTTCTTTTAATTAAATTTCTGAACGCCGGGATATAAGATGCCGGTAAGATTGATGGTGGAATATCGGATAACAGCCCCTTGGTCGTCGCAGCGACAAAAAAGTTAAATTTTATTAAAATGTGGATTATATTTTTAAGTCTTGTCTTGACGTATATCTCTAATAATTCAAGGCGAGGCTTATACTTAAATGGATTTTTATTTATAACACAATCTAGAAATTACTTCTATTTATATTTCTTTATATGGATATGACTAGGGCGTTTGACTTTGTAGACCACGCATTATTAATAAATAAATTAGAGAAATACGGCGTAAGAGATAATGCTTTAAATTGGATAATGTCTTATTTAAGTAATAGAAAACAGGTAACTTAAATAACAAAAAATAATGAAAAAACGAAAATAGAGGAGAAACACGTATCTCGTCCCAAAAAAGTTAAATACGGAGTACCTCAAGGAAGTATTCTTGGTCCGTTGCTATTTTTAATTTATATAAATGACTTCCCGAAAGTTATTGAACATCCCATGGTTCTTTTTGCCGATGATAGCACGGTAATATTTAGAAATGATAATCCTGATACCTATGAGGCTGATATTAATATTTCCATTGAATCATTAGTAGACTGGCTAAATAATAACAATCTTAAAATTAACCTTGATAAGACAAATATAATGACTTTTAAAAATCGAGTATCTTACGGAAAATCAATAAATATAAACTATAGAGGAAAAACCTTAAGTGAAACTGAAACAACAAAATTCTTAGGTTTATACATAGATCACAAATTAACATGGAGAACACATATTGAGCACGTATGTAAAAAGCTCAGGAAATTTTCATTCGCTCTCTATAAATTATCAAAAGTGGTAAATATATCGGCGGTATTAAGCGCCTATCATGCGTATGTTGGCGCAACCTTAAGATACGGACTCATATTTTGGGGTAATGCAACGGAAATACAAACAGTTTTCAAAGCGCAAAAAAAATGCATACGGTCAATCTGTCAACTACGGCAGATAGATACACGTAAACCACACTTTCAAAATCTTAATATAATGACACTCCCTTCGCTATATATCTATGAAATACCTGTAATGGTCAAATGCGACATCTCTAAGTATGATACCTTAAACTCTAAAAGACACAACAATAAGTTGTGCTCAATGCCTTCCAAAACTAAACAATATCATAATAGTGTATTTTGCATGGGACCAAAAATATACAATAATCTACCAGACTCCCTAAAAACTTAAACTATTAATGAATTTAAAAAATAACTTAAAATGTATTTAATTAAAAAAGCGTACTATTCGGTCACTGAGTTTCTAAACGATAAATAATAATATATATAATAAAATATTAACTAAAATAAATAATAAACTAAAATAAATAATAAACTAAAATAAATAAGATATTTCGCGGGATAAAAACCTGGGAGGATTTTTTTCCGCCAGCTTTTTTTCCTCTCAGCGTACAAAAATCCATCATGGTGGGTGCCCAAAGCTGATGACGGTCAACCACGTATGGTTCAAATAAAATAAAATAAATTTGTATAAAAAGCACAAACTTGGGTTAAATTGAATTTAAGTAGCTAAAGTGATAATAATGTAAAATTATTTAAGTATACTGTATATTTTAGTGTTTGGCTGCAACCCTTTTTGCATCCCACTGCTGGGCACGGGTCTCTCCCACTTATTGGGGAAGCCTGGAGCTTACTCCACCACGCTGCTCCAATGCGGGTTGGTGGAGATGCGGGTTAGTGGCCAACCCGCTGTCGGATGTTTTCAAACCGCCCATAAGGCCTCCGACAAGGTTTGACGACTGTTATCTATCGACAACAACCGGGACCGACGTCTTAACGTGCCCTCCGAAGCACGGAAACGCGCATGAAATTTTTTTTGCCACTAGCGGTCACCCATCTCACACCCGACCGCTTTTTTTTTAGTGTTTACTGTACATAATTAGTTTATAATTTAACTTGTAATTATATAACTTTTACAATAAAATTTGTATACCCTGAAGGGTAAATATATTTGTAAAACCTTTTTTGCTACCCATATTTGTGCAAATAAAATATTTTCATTTAATTTCATTTCATTTCTTTTATATAGCCTTGCGCCAGAGGCATCGCCCGCGTGGGCCCGTTTAATAGGTCCCCGTAGGATAAAAAATAGCCTATGTGCTATTCCAGGCTATATTTCTTCCATCCATTTGAAATACGACGCAAGACGATATATTGCTATATTAAAATCATAGGCGTTTAGCCAGTTGCTTCAACCGCGTTGAACCAATTACCCGTTTTTCCATAGAAATGAAGTATTTTCCCGCAGTAAAAAGTAGCCTAAGTCACTCAGAGTGATTCCTAATGGTGAAATAATTTTTGAAATCAGAACAGTATTTTGTTTTTGAATTTTTTGAATTTATTCATTACAAACATACATACAAAAATACAAATCTTTCCTCTTTATATTATTAGTATAGAAGAATAATAAAGTAAGTACCATGGACACATACAAAGACAGAAATACAAACACCCAGACCGAGAACAGAAATTTAAACTCATCATTCAAATTTCTGTTTCGCCGGAATCGAACCCGGCACCCCATGATTGGCAGTCTGGTATGGTAACCATTGCGCCACGCGGGTCGTCACGTATATCATAGCTTTATAGAATAAATTCTTTCTAAGCGTTTTTAAATTTTTGTTTTAAGAAATAAAATAAAAATAAACGATCATCGACTTTAATTATCAGGCAATGTTTTTTTTCCCACCCAGGACAAATATTTGTGTGATGAACATGACTATTTGTTCTGTGTGTGGGTGTTAATTTATCTATTTAAGTATGTAGTTAGAATTGTGTAAGTATGTTTATCAGCTTTCTGATTTATCATAGTACAAGCTCTGCTTAGTTTGGAATCAGATGGCGTTGTGTGAATTGTCCAAACAAAATATTTATATTTTTATGTTTTGACAATTCTAATTTTAAGTTGCTTAGGGTTTTTTTTCTTGCTATAAAGTGCTTTGATTTTATATTATATACTTGAGTTATATTAAATATAATACATTTCACTGTTTAGGATAACATCCTTTACTACTAAGCCCATTATACCCTGAAAAAATATTGTCAACCAAAAATTGCCTCGAAAGTTGTGTGTATTTTCTAAGTAAAACAAGTATATTTTTTGCGCTTATACATTCATTTCTGCATTTGCGCTTACACGTGAACAGCTTTTCCACTTCAAACAACCCATGTGGCGCAATGGTTACAACGCCAGACCACCGATTGACAGGTCGCGGGTTCGATTCCCGGTGAAACAGATTTTTTTATGATGAGATCAAATTTCTGTTCTCGGTCTGGGTGTTTCTTTTTTTGTTTTTGTGTGTGTCTAGTGTCCATGGTACCCACGACACAGGCTGTATGTGCCCTACTGTGGGGCTATGAGTGTGTAGCGTATAAAGGATTAAAAAACCGGCGTTAACGGTGTGAGGTTTGGTGACATCTGTCGCGGCTGACTTATACGAGCTTTTAAACGCATAAACATTCGTACGATTAAATGCGTGGCACAAGATCGGTGCAACAGCAGCAATGGCCGAGTGATAAAAAACCGTAGTCTTCGACGCGACCGATCCCAGGTTCAAATCCTCGGCGCGCACCTCTGACAAAAGAATTTGTAATCTGCGCATTTATCGCTGCTCCACTGTGATAGAAAATATCGTGATATTTAATTGATTACGGTGTTCTACGTCGCCATGCATACCAGAGAGAAATTCATAATTTCTCGAAATCATGACGTCCACCAACCTGCACTTGGGCAGCGTGGTGGACTATGGCCTAAATCCCTCTTACTTGTGAGAGGAGACCTGTGCCCAGCAGTGGGACATACAAAAAGAAAAAACAAGATCGGCGATACGAGATCACACACGTATTTCTAAAAATTGGTTATACGTGCGTATAGTACGGTGGCCTGAAAATCTTAGGCCATAAAAATAGAACTCATACATCAAGGTGACTTAGCTCTTCGTAGTAAAATGTTTTTAAAGGACATTCACAAAGCGATAACAATTTAATGTCCAATAAATTAAAATGTCCAATTTGTAAGACAAGGCGCGCACAAGATTTCTCTATCGCGAAACAAAGTAAAATTAAAAACATTTTAGGATTTCGTGCTTCCAAGGCGGTTTACGGTTACGAAGCAAAATTGTATTTGTACCATTAATTACTTTCGCCCGAGACAAAAAACATTGTTCAAATTAATTAAAGGACTATCGGAAAGTCAAACGAAGTGTTTAATCAGATGCCAAATAAATATATACTAGTTGATTTACTCCCGTAAATTAAATTTACCTTTTTACTTCACAGAGTCGATAATTGCATGTTGATTTTTCAAATGGTGTTGACTGTTAATTTAGTTTTTAGGTTCGAGTATTAAAGTGAGGAGGTTTGCTAAAAAAACTGGCCGTGTGCAAGTCTTACTCGGTGGCCGGTGAAAGGAATAAGGTCGTAGTTAAATTCTTAACGCAAACGCGTTAGTAACGTTTTCGCGTGTGCAGACGTACACTAAGGCCTCAGGTCTGAACAGAGAAATTGCAACGATTTCTCGTTACGTGTGTGGTGGACATAAGTATTTCTGTTGAATAGGGCCGTATATAAAAAGCGTATGTGACACAAATTAAGTACTTTTCTATTTCAGTGTTGGGAACAGGTCTCCTCTGCTAAAAAGTCTAGCCTTTCTTTAATTATTATAAAGTTAACAGCAACGCATCTTTGATACAATCAAATCAGTCAATCTAAATTGTCTACTATATCTTATAAGAAGCTAGATTACTAGTTTGCAACGCAAGACGTTCCCAAATTGCCTCATGGGAGGACGGCTTAGAGGGCTATTAAGACGGCGACTAATTTCACGTCATTGTCATACTACCTAATCGTTCTACTTAATGGGAGTACTTAGGTTGGAAGCATTCAATAGTCCAGATTTCCCTAACTAGCTACAACATAGAGTGTGATGAGTGTAATGTTGTTGAGGACTGGGACCGTAGAGCAAACTTATTCGAACATTCACCCAGATTGTTGAAAAAGTTTTAGGGTTTCACACACAAAGGACGCTATGAAACCAAAGTTTTTTTCTGTAAATTGTGAAAGATTAATAAATTTTTATTTCATAATAGCAACCCCATGTTGTGTACGGAGTGTTATAAAAATAATGGCGTGAAAAGTGACAATTCGCAATTGTTGTCTGCAAAACTTTTTTCTCTTGGGCCCGGGTCTTTTATTATTGGGGAGTCCTGGAGCTTTTTTCAATACGCTACTCAAACATGGAATGGAACAAAAATGGTATGGAGTTGCAGGTTGGTGATAAGGCCTCTGAAAAAGTTTAGCAACTGCTATCTATTACAACTCGGACCGGCGCCTCATTGATTAGTGTAGGCGCACTATTAGGTGTGTATTGGTATAAAAAATAGAACTCCCACAAAATGTTAATGTCAATTTATTTTTAAATGTTTTAAATTTTAATTAATTATGATTTAATTTTAATTTAATGTTTAATTTTAATTTGATTTTAATTGTAGTTTATTGAATGATTTTTTATTTTTATTATTATTGACTATTATAAATCATTATGATTTAATTTTAATTTGATGTGTTTTTAATTATAATTTAAATTTGTTTTTTGACAATTGGTTTACTTGACTTTTTTTATGACTGTAATGTGTATAATATGTAAACTAAATATATTTCAATTCAATTAACGCATTAGGCAATCGCCTGTAATGTTAGTTGATAAGGGTTTATAAATAAATAAATAAAATAAAAATAAAAAGCTGATAGTCGACGTTTACCTATATACCAGATTCACACTTGGCCAATTCGTAGAATGATGATGTAATCGACTTTGACCGGTCATTTGCTCGCAGGGTTCAAGTTGGCAGTTCGAATTTTTATGAAGCAGAATACTTATCTCACGCGAAACGATTACTTGCCAGCTTCATAAACTATACAGACTATCTGTATACAAATTAATTTATTCTAAGTGTTGCTGTATAACTCCTTTATAAATATTTTTCTATCTTTATAAACGACTTCCAAAAGAAGAGGAGATACTCAATTCAACTCTATTTTGTATGTTTGTTGCCTCAGAACTTTCGACTGGGTGAAAAAATTTTGATGATTCTTTTTTTATTTGAAAGCTGATACTTCTCTTGTAGTCCCATTTCAATTTGGTCCAGCTCTGACAAAAGCATCCATAAAAAACAATATAAGTCTTAAATTCGCATTAAGTAGCTGGGCGACAAATGGACGAATAACTCAATGTCACGCCAGCCGAATTCGATGATTTTTATTTATTTATTGAAAAGGATGTACTTCAAGGTTAGTTTGTTAGAGTTTGGTTAGGTTCTGATTATACTATCCATGACATAGCAAATTAACGATACTCGACCGAATCTTATATAGGCTATTTGAATATTAATTTGTGTCACCTACAGTAACGTCGTCATGGTCAATAACAATAATAGGGTCTTGGACACTATGCACAAAAAAATTCAAAATCCTTACCTTAAAAAGGTTGCACTAAATCACGCTTGGAAAGCAATATAATTGTTAATTCTTTTTTATACATGATTTTTATTACCGCTTAAATCAATAATAATTAAGTCAATTGACTATAGGATATGTGACGTCACATATCATTTTTCTCATACAAAATGTATGGGGATGTCGCATTTTGACAGCTCATTAAAAGTATCTCAATTGACTTGGTAGTCCAAGACCGGATTGTACCTACATTATATATTATGGTTAACACAGACCGTACCAACACATTGATGAATAGAAAATGTAAACTATTATAAGAAGAAGAATACGCAATTATTTTTTTACTTTTTAGTGCATATTCATTTGTTTTAGAATAGTTTTATTTTGAAGTTTCATTGGTTTTAAAAAAATATATTATTTACTGTCACTGTCACTGCTTAGAAAGTATAATCTTTTCTCCAGCGGCTTCGCCCGCGTGGTCCCGTTTTATAGGATCCTGTAGGATAATCCTATCCTATCCATCCTATGTCGTTTCTCAAGGTCCACTCTATGTGTGTTCCAAATTTCATTAAAATTGGTTCAATAGTTTAAGCGGGTTAGCGTAGCAGACAGACAGACAGACAGAGTAACTTTCGAATTTATAATATAAGTCGGGATTAAATAATTTATTGTTATATTATGGGTCCATTAATAAGGCCTGCCAAGATCGACATACACAAGAACAGAAGTAGTGTCTGTAAAGCAAATATTACACACGTACATTAAGCGTGACCTCGCCTGCCATTTTGCACTGATGCAAAATGCATTAATGTCTTTAATGTTATTATTACACCACCTTATTTTAAGCTCATAGGTGTTGCCCCAAAGTCCTTGTAGCTTCGTGATTAAGAACAGAGCTACAGTATCCCCTGCCTGATCATAAGAGGCGACTAATAGGAGACTTTCAGGGTTCCGGGCGGTGAGAGTGGTGGCGCGTAAGAATGGTGGTGTATAAGTGGCTGCATGTCGCCTTAAGCATCGGAAGATGCATGACAGCACATTCGAAGATAGGCCCGCACAGGGCACTGCGCATGGAAGATACCCGTGCGTTCCACTGGAGATCCCAGAGGAGGACTTAAGCGCCGAGGCAGGCCACCGAGGGGGTTTTAGTGCGGTACAAATTTCAATCAACCCAGTATCCTTGTTTCAAATGAAAATGACGTAGCAGCGGTACCCACGTTTCATCACATAACTCATGAATAAAAACACTTAATTCATAATTTTTTTAGTGCTCCATTTTGAAAGTTCCATAAACAGCCTTTTTTCCAAATTGTTGAGAGGAGATCCATGCACAACAATAGAAAAAAAGAAGAAAGAAAGAAAGAAAGACTTTATTTGTCACAAAGGCATGCAGTATAATTACATAATTAATAAAAAATGAACATACTCAATAATAGTAAGTAAATTATACATAAGAAAACAATAGAACATCAAAAATGGTTTGAAGACAGAAATAACTCTATAAGCAAATAAAACTTCATCTAAACCAATAGGTAATTAAGTTTGATTGGTTAAGTAGTAAATGCACATACCTAAATGGCACCTTAAATTATACCTACGAATAGGACTTTTCGTTTAAAAGTTTCGGCGGATTATTGTATCATAAAATTTCCGGAAAATATTTATTTGATGCTAATTATCCATTTTAATGCGCGTAAAAGTGCAGATACAGATACGAGTAGTATAAAAATAAGATGCTCTCTGTTGGAAGTTTTATTAAATAATTTGTTCATGCACAACTATACTTACCTGATTTTCTGATTTCCTCACAAGAATACGCTAGTATTGTATTTATAAATGAATACGATGCGATTGTTCAGCAATTTTCTCTCAACCACGCAATATTGTTACACTACTTCAATACAAATTACGTCAAAAATACACAGCAAATTCCAAGAGGCGCTCCGCTGTAAAATTCCTTTGTAGTTGTCCCATTATACGTACTCAAAAACAGTCCTACGTTAATTTATTTCTTCGACAGAACCACTTTGCTTTTAATAAGCATGCATGAATTACTTTCGCTTTGGGCTCCACGAGTTCCTGAATAAATAAAATGAGGGCCGCCCCACACCGTTCCTTCCATCCCTTTGTACTCATGCTTCCTGGCATGCGTAATAGGATACCCTTACAAAATGGCGGAGGATCTTTTGTGCTAAATAAAAATCAGTACAATGGACGCAAAGAAGGCCTGCAGAAGGCCAGTAAAGCCCTTACGTAACAAGAATTATGCCAGTCAAGTTCATACAAAATATTCTTTATTAAGAAGGGTGTATAAAAATTCTCGCAAAGAAAGTCGTTCCAATGACTTGCGAATTTCTTAATAATAAAGAAATTTCCCAACTTTTGCTACGTCGAAAATATATATACTTATCTGGCAAGAAATGCTTTCAATATCGATGCGTGTTTTGAAGCGCACTCCAGCGAAAACCAGACTTCCATCCAAAAAGTTTTCAGACAAAGAAGCTTAGTTCATATTACATCTCCAAGAGCACTTTGTGTCGTCACTTTTCCATTTATGTTTCTGAGTATACTTATAAAGGTATTGAAAGCAAAAAGAGTGGCTAAGTAAAGCAAAACAAAAGTTTAAGCCAATAAGTAATCCAATGTGGCCAGTGTCGTATGTGTAGATTGGTTGATGACATTTGCGAAATTTTGTATAACTTTAAAGCACAAAAAACATCGTAATCTATGCACATAAAATTGTGAGGTGACGAACTGACCCACCGATCAACAAACAGGCTAAACTGCTAAACCTAGAATAAAGAAAATTTAAACATTACATATTTTGGATAATCCGCCTCTAAGAAAATAAGGTTGTAATTTTGTAGCTGAAAAACCTTGAAATGTTACCCTTCACCGTGGAAAGTGATTGAAATTTTAGAAGTACGCACCGGGATTTGTACCCAGATCTATATAGCGTAACTTACCGGTGTTTGAACAACTCGGCAATAATATTAACCAAATTAGTCTTGTCCCAACTATTTGCATACGAGATGCAAATATCTCGTGTATTAGATCTTTATTTGTAATTTACTATGTATGATCATAGCAGGTGTAGTGCAACAAAATACATTTTAAAACATAAAATACACAGGCTTTTCGAGCTTTGCTACAGTTTTACGTAAGACCACACGAATGATTCAACAAAGTTACCCTATCTGTTACAAATACATTGAACTAGTGCTCTAAATATTTAGACATCCGTATGAAGCAGATAACTACGACGGAAGAGTAGACACCGTCCATGCTTCCAGCCCACAGCATGGTTGTCAACTTTCACACAATGTTTAGTAATAAAAAGCATATTTAACAAGTATATTTTAGCATCCTCTTGAAGCTGATATAATCAAAACTCTAAACGATGGAAGCGTAGAAATCTTCCGTGCTCCCAGCACACAATATGTTTGTCAACTTTCACACGATATATTATTGTATAGTAATTTTATCTCACGATATACCGATTGTCTATACATACGAGTATGCCTATACCAAGTCCTATGTTACACAATCACACTGAACAAGTGATCTAAATATTTTGGCTTCCGGGTAAAACTGATATAACTCACAACGTCGGAAGCGTAGACATCATCCGTGCTTCCAGCCCACAACATGGTTGTCCACTTTCACAATGATGTATTGTACTTTTATATAACGATAAGGGAATATTTATACACATATGGCTATAGTAATATACTTTGTTCCATCTCACACAAGACAAGACAAAGACAAAATGATTTATAGTATTTGCGCAAATATGGATATTATAAAAGTTGTTTTATACATTTAATAGTCCGCCATATTTACTTCAGTAAGGTATGCAAATATTGTCAAAAGAAATAAAATTACTGCCTAAAATCTAACTAACCAATTTACCAAGTATTAACTTTACGGTTATTCATATTATTGATTTATATTTATCGCATATTTTGTGTTTTTGATAATTATTTATACGGTATTTTTATCCGCTTCTTCGACTTTGGGTACCCAATTTACTGTGTTTTTATACACTGAGAGGAAAAAATATGATACTCAGCGTATAGTATTAGTATAATATATGTAAATCAGTACCCTTAGTTTTTATTTTATAACACTTGATGCAGGAGCAAACAAATAATTCAACAGAGGTACCACACCTTGAACTAGTCCTCTTTCGGCATCCGCGTGAAGCTGTTATAATTCATGACGGAAGCGTAGACACCCACATACCCGACTGTAGTTCGCAACAATATGTTTGTTTACTTCCTCTCGGTTTTTGTGCTTTATTTATATAGCTCTTTATTAAATGAGTAAATATACATATACGCTTTTATAGTAAGGAAGCATGAATGGGCCCATCGTTAGCGTAGAATGCAAGTGGTCTTTGTTTCCGTGCTTTGCAGGACGCATTAAACCATCGGTTCATCGGTCCATGTAAGCATCGTTTACCTCCACTTGTCGAACGCCTTAAGGGCGGGTTAAATCAATCGACGAAGGGTTAGCCACTAATCAGCATCTTCATCAACCCGCATTGGATCAGCGTGGTAGAATAAGCTCCAGGCCTCCCCAATAATGGGAAGAGGGTCATTCCTTGTAGTAGGCACCTAAAAGTGCTGCAACCATTATGTATGTTTATCTATTATTCTTATGCTACGTACTTAACATAGAAAGTCCTATTTCACACAGGCACATTGTAAAAGTGCTCTAAATATTTCAGCATCTGCGTGAAGCTGATATAATTCATAGCAACGGAAGCGTAGACACCAACATCCGCGATTGCAGTTCGCAACTTGTTTGTCAACGTCAACTCGATCGATTGAGCATCCTGTTTACAGATATAGATTTTTCCAATGCTTTTGGCGAGTTTTTTTTCTTTCTTCTTTAATTTATAATTCATTTTTAGTTGGACAAACTTTTATGGTTCAACCGGAGACCACCGCTGCACCCATTTATACCATGAAGCAATTTTGTTGCCTTTCGGTGGAAAGGTGCAGTGGCTGGCGAGACTTACATGAAGCAACCAGCAGCCTTCTGAGTAGCAGCGTAACTGCATTCTATCTCAGGCAAGACTTAGACTTGCTTGAGGTTGTATGAAGGTTTTTATGAGCTGCAGTGACACCCCTTAACACTTAGCAGACGAGCATCTATTCCAATGCTCGTCTGCTACTAAATTCAAATAAATAACGCTACTCTCATTGTCCCACGCTAGGATTCCCTGTATCAATAGTCCATGTAGCTTCGGGATTAAGAATAGAGCTACGGAATCCCGTGCCTGATCGTAAGAGGCGACTAAAAGGCGGCTTCCGGGGTTATGAGTGGTGAGAGTGGGAGCTCGATCCGTTTGGCCAGCGGCCCCGGGAAGAACGGCGGTGTGTGCGTGGCCGCATGGCGCCATAAGCATTGGAGGGTGCACGAGAGCACATCTGCTCTCCCAATAATGGATTTGATCTGACCGGTACGTTCCATTGGAGATCCCGGAGTCCTACCCAAGCGCAGAGGCAGGCCACCGAGGGGGTTTTAGTACGGTACAAATCCGGTATCCTCTCCCAAGGTGCCGGGTACCTTGTGAATGTTTCCCACCCGATATCAAAAAAAGGGGTACCATGAAAACACGCAAAGACATAAACAGAAATATCCAGAGCTAGAATTAAATTTAAACTCCTCAATAAAATGTCTCCTCAAAATAATTATCGGGAATCGAACCCAGGATGCCTCCGATTGACATACTCTCATCCATTGCGCCAGACAGGTCGTTGGCAATCATGTTACAAGCTGCATTTACGGGTGTAGTTGACGTTTCAGTTCCTATGAATTAATCAGCTTAATGACAAAATATTTTGAGAATTAGTTCGACGTAAAAATATGTCTCGAATTTATTTTCCAACTAAGGAGATATTCGTTAAAGTCAGATAAATATAATTAATATCTGCATCAATATGTCCATAAAGTAGCGTTACGAACATACCCATTCCAATCACAAATACACTAAATTCGTACCCACCCTAGATATTTTGGCATCCGCGTGGAGCTTATCATAGTGACGGAAACGTGGACACCCACATCCGTAGATACAGCTTGTAATATGTTTGTCAACGTCAACACGAAACATACCAACAAGTATAATGAACACTATGGTCTGATTATCGAGGGGTGGAGTACCAACGAGCGCCAATTGGCACAACTAACACAAACGCAATTTCATGTTACAATGGGAGGTAACGTCACGCTTAGTGCATGTGTTGTGTAATGTCTTCTTTACCGTTTTAACACAATCACAAATATAAATGTGTTGCACGTGCCTGCTGTCAGTTGTCGACCAGCTAGACTGTAAGCTGTGGTCTTCAAGTTACATTCATCCTTAGTGTATTAATACACAGATTCGTTTAAACGCGCTAAGCTCAGGAACTACTGGTTCAAATTAAAAAAATATTTTTTTAATACAGTTGCTCAAAAAGTGGCGTATTGCAGGGACGTATAGCGTTCGGGAAGTGGGCTATTACACACTCGTGCTTTTTCTTTACCTTTTCCGAACTCGTGCATTTTCTTTCCCAGCTGTCAAAATAATGTCTATTAAAAAGAAAAAAAACCAACCACGAAGTTTTAGAAGTTTTTATGATTCATGAAAATATTTCTAAAAAAAGCTATATACTAATTTGTTTCAATATCAGATTTAATGATTTGATTCAATGAGTTAGGTTAGGTTTCATTTCATTTCATTAACATTTTCATTTCATATCAATAAAAAAATTCTACTGAAGACTTGGCTGTATGGGCATAGTTCCATTTGCCTACCCAGAATGGGTGAAGAAAACAAAAAAAATTCTCTGCTTATATTATTTTACGGTTGGCGCCATTTTTCAAAAACGTTCTTTGCGAGTTTAGATGATTAGTTAGTTGAGTGTATTGTGATTTTATTATTTTATTAAATTGCTTCATTTTTTCGCAACTGTATTAAAAATAGTCGTTCAGTACACGTGCGGAACCGTTATTGGAAGGAGTTCAGACTGTCAACCCTCACCTTCAGCTGCGCCTCGGCTCGGGTAGACATTTGTTGGAACTCCTTGCAATGACAGCCTTTCCGCACTTGTAATGAAATATACTATTGTGCTGAATAGTCTATTAATTGGGGAAGGCTATAAAACTTCAACTAATTGACTAATACCAAAGTCCACGCGGTAGAACTCGCGGGCGGACGCTAGTTGTAATCACGTTTTAGTTATAATCACGAGAACCAGTTTAATTTATAGAAAAGAAAAGAACCTATGTGAGAGAGATCCGAGAATACTAAATTACTAGGTTTGCCATGTCCTAATTGAAGAATTTAATTATGTTATTGCTAGTTATCTGACCCAGCTTCGTATGATTATACTAATCTCTGCCACGGGAACAGTACAATTTTCCGAAATAAAAAGTATCCAATGTGCTATTCCACTTGCGTGATTGACATACATCCAAATTTTCGCATTTATAATATTATAGTATATAGTATAGATTTGCCTATTAAAATCATTATTTGACAAAAAAGAGTTTTCAGAAAAAGGGTTAAAAGAGAGATCCTCTTATAGCATTCCTTATTTGGTGAAGGCAAATTCGATTTTAATCCCTCATTTGAACCTCTTATCTTTGCGATCCTATAGTGTTTCTCAACTGTTATGGTGAATTTTATGTCAGCCTATTGATTTTTTTTATGTCCCACTGATGGGCACAGAATACTGAGAGGGAGGTAAACATCGCAATGAAATATTAAAATGTTTGATTACTGTGGAGCAACGACGATTTTCTTTAGTTTTTTTCTTGTCTTTCTGAACAACTAAGAGTATTTGGTATGTTTTTAGTGATTTCACAACAACTTAAAGGAAAAAAATATTGACCTAACTCCTACTCTCTAACCTCACCTAAGTAATTATAATTTTATATTTCAAAAGGTTTAGTTTGATCATATCACTGATATTGCTTAGAAAAGATTATCTACATCAAAATATAAAAAGTTGAACTGTATGTCACACCCAAGATTGTTGCTCGCAGCTTGTACAGTCACGTATCGGTTGAATCGGTTAGTACGATAATGATCTCGTTAGGACCAACGATTGCATGGCGCGTAAAATATGCAACAGGAAATGTGATATACTTAGAACGATAACGACCTTTTAAATTTCCCCTTTTAGGAGTGTTTCATAGTTGTCTTATCTGCATCCTATGGCTTTGTTGGCATCGACAGGGCATGTTATCGAAGAGGCCTGCAAAGTTTGTTTGATTACCGTAATTACCGTTACTGTTTGATTGACGTAAATGTACGTCTTAACCGTGTTACCGTATTTAGTACTGTACACATTTCTTTGTCAGAGGTGCACGCCGAGGATCTGATTTGCGTATCTCCGTGTCGAAGACTGATATATTTACCGTTCGGCTATCGAAGCTCAATGGGTATAAATGATCTAAAGAAATTATAAAAAGCTGAACTGTATGTTAACTCTAAGATAGTATTGGTTGAATTAATGTGTTATATTTATAATTTAATATAAGTATGTAATTAAGTTGTATAAATTCAGTTTTTTTATACCTACAATGTGAATAATTTTGTTCCTGATTTATTTGTATGACCATTAAAGCATGTCGCGAGGTTTGTGTAATTGCCCATAAGTATTTAATTAATCTGATTTTTAAAATAAACTTAGCAGATTAAGTTACTCAATTAAATAGGTTTTATGATCATATAAATTGTTTATAACGAGGTTGTTATAATGAGTTGATAGTTAAATATTTCAAAAGAAAATTTATTTTATTTTTAGGGCATTTGAATAAAAGCTTATTTTTGTTTTTAATTTATTTTTGACGTTTTAGTTATTATAATTATTTTCGGCAAGCCATTTTATTTGATATCTTTATTGCAGAAGTGCATAAACATAACTATTCCATCTTGGATATTACGCCATGTTGGATTTAGAATGACGTCACATTATTTTTGAGTTCATCTCAACAAGCCCTTTCATTTCATAAGCAAATTGGAGAAGGTTTACGGCTTTCTGGCTATGACCCGAGATCACTTACCCAACCTCTATACTTATATTGGTTAAGACAAAAATTATGCTAATCTTCAAACGAGTCTAGGGCCAATAGGAAATCGCCAAACAGATTAAAGCAAAGCAAAAACAAATTAATTAAAAAAAATCTTGTCAACTGCCTCAACCACTAGCAGCATAGTGCAATAAGCTCCAGGCCTCCCCAAAAGTGAAGTCCCAAGCCCAGCAATGGGACGCAAAAAAAGTTGCAGTCTTACATTTCTTACTTCTCACAGTTAACAAAATGGGCTTCGTCCAGAGTAAGACAGGTACGAGGCTGTTTGTGGTAAGTATGTTTATGTAAGTTATCATGTTTTAATGGGGATGTACCAGTGGATTCAAACTTTGTTATCAACAGATAGTGGTCACGGCTATTCAGAGCTCTTGCGAATCTAATACCTTTCAACGAGCAATTCTTGTAATACCTAAATATATAATTTGAATCTCGGAACCGGCTTCTACGATTTTCATGCAATTTAGTGTGCAGGAGTTTTCAGGGGCTATTAATCTATCTAGCTAGGTTTCATTTTTAGAAAATACCATTTAATCCGTGTTTTAAACTTTAACATTAACTGAAAAATATGACTCCTACTGCCATCTATTGGCGAGTATGTGAAATTCTATTTTTTTAAATTGGGAGCTGAAATAGATGGCGTCGTTAAGGAAGCCAATGAATCTTTGAAAAATCAACTGTTTTTATTCGGGCAACGCTCCGTCATTTGGGCACTAGTTTAAAACATCCACTAGTATTTTATCATAAGCTTGTACCTCTAATAACTCACAAAGTAAGCTCCAGATTTAACCAAGTATGGTAAAAAATCTTTTGCCGTTGGTGGAACGCAATATGGTTAGAGCCAACGGTGAACAACTGACTTTTAAAGCTAGACTTTTAAAAAGAAGTTTCCTTGCCATAATTTTAAATCCCTATCCAATACAAAAAGTTGAACGGGGCTATCGTTGGTACAAATCTAGAGTGCATACCGTTTTGGCAGCAGCTGCCTGCGATATGTCACGGATCTGACAAATAAACGAGTGATTACGGAGGATGACTGCACTTCCGTCTCTAGATAGGTTAGGCTGGCGTAAAACAACAAGTCTACACAGCAAACCGAGCTCCCTCTTATAGCTCACATTTTAGAATTGTGCTGGAGTAACTATGGTACAAGATCATTACTCAATAGCGGGACCCAATATTGTTACAACCAACCGTAAACAGCTGAATTTTTAAGCAAAATCTTTACAATCCGCGTGGCGTAATGGTTTTCACGCCAGACTGCCAATCGGAGGGTTCCGGAGTTTAAATTTCTGTTCTCGGTCTGGGTGTTTGTGTTTCTGTCTTTGTGTGTGTCTATGGCCTCCACGACACAGGGTATACGTACCATGCTGTGTGCCTATGAGTGTGAAATGTTGTGATTTATAAACGGTATGAGAATTAATGCTTTTTCAATGTTGCCAGGAATTTTCTTGCCAATAACCTAAAATCCAAACCCGATACAAAAACATTGAACTGGGCCATTGCAAGTATAAACGCAGAGAGCATGCAGTTTTGGCAGCAGCTGCCGATGATATGTCACAGATCTGACAAACAAGCGAGTATTCACGGATGACGACTGCATTTCCGTGTTGCGATGAGCGATGTTGCCTCTCTTAGTGTTATTATCTCGTTTAATAATAACTGATATTTATAAATATTTGTGAGTTCCTACGTACTTTTTAGCTTAACTTTCCAGTCCGAAAAGCAATTAATGAAAGCTAATTATTAGTGCATGCTTAATACAATACGTTTTTCTCAGAAGTAATGTACCGCAATAAATATATATATTTTGAGTTGTGATGTTGTACTTGTGTTGTTTTACGTAGAATATTTTCTGACGTTGTTTATCTTATAGTATTTACTATGTAAATATTTATTTTGCTCCAGCGAAAGCACTAAATTAAATAGGTAGAGCGTTTCATTAAAAGTAAATTAAGCACAGAACAAGCAATCCTCTCAGAATGTGTATCGTAGCAACTGTGTAAGCATTGGCTTAATGGTTCCCCAGGCTATGTGGTACGCTTTTGTAGACTTACTTTTGTAGCTCACCATGACACTCTTCTCAAAATTGAGAAGAATTAAGGTCAACGCTGCGCAAAAGTGAGTTGTTAAAAACGGGACGTATTATTTTCCATTTAAATATAATAATAATTAATAAATTAAAGAAAAATACGATAGAAAAATCAATTTTCAAATAACCGATTGATAGCAGTCGCTAAGAGGCCGTATTATACGAATTTTTTGCTGACTTCGCAGATTTGGCTGATTTTACATATGAGATTTTGCAGGTATAACACAGTATTTCCATAAGTTTTATTGCACAATGACTGATCATTTAAAACTAAACTATTAAACTGGCCGTTTTTTTTTTCTTTTTAATTACGTTGTTTTGCTAAATAGGCCTGAAGACGGTGACAGTTTTGTGAATTTTACTGTAATAAGTATGGAATATTGTATATTTCCGGATCATTTTAAAACTTGGTTTACGTAAATCAGCGAAATCGATAAAAGGAGATGTTTCAATCTTGGCTAGGTATTGTACACCATCTCAAAAATTCGAGAAAAAACTCAAGTCTCCGAAAAAAATACTTAAAATTTGTTAAAACATGTACTTTTTCGGTACAAAAACAATTTTAATCAACTATTTTCAACATTTTTCAATATGGCGGAACAACTGATTTCACTGTTAACTGTTTGTCACAGATTAATAATTTCAATTGTCAAAATGACATATTACCGCCATTATGTTTTTCTAGTATAGGTATTGTGTTGCAATTCTTACTTGAAATTCTTGTTTTGTACCAAAAATCCCAGTCGTTTATAACAAAACGCTTAATATAAAACAGCTCTTTACTATATTTGCAATTTATTAATATGGTGTACAAATACCTGGCCAAAGGTCCATACATTTTGAAACATCTCATTTCATAAGCGGCCTCTTAAGGCTTGTCTTGTTGAAACTCGCGTTAGGAGTGGTTTGAAAACATCAAGCTATGGATATTCTACTGTATTTCTATCAAACTGCATTTGGAGTGGAGTAGGCCCCAGGGCCATCTTCATTAGACTATGCGACGATACATATGAGCCATCAGCAAAGGATTACGTCTCAAAGGATTACATCCAAACAAAATTTAGGTAGATACCATAAAAATGAACAGATTCATGCTCTACTTTTGAATTAAGTGCTCATTTATCACAAGGCTAAATGATAATAGCGGTTAAGTAGAATTGATTTAAATTTTTTACCCTAGATTAAAAAATGAAATTCCGTACCTACTTATCCCTTTTTTCAACAAAAAAAATAAAAGAATATAAAGTTTGTAATTTTAGAAGCAGGTGACGTAAAAATGTTATATACCAACGAAATTAAAGAGATACAGCGAGTGAAAGCATTTCATTTAAAGTAAATTAAACACAAAACTCGCAATTCTCCCGCAGTACCGTAGCACAGTGTAAGCGCTGGCTTAATGGTTCCCCGGACTGGCCAGCACACATTGTAGGAATTTAGACTACACTTGTTTTAGCGGAGTATAAATCAGAGAGCTTAATCTAGCGTTTAAATCTTAATATATATAAAAAAAGTAAAGGGTTTTCTTTGTACGTAAAGACACGGTTTTCTATATTATCATTAACTCCAATAAACTTCCCGTTGGGGTGGTAAATACCCCTTAGTACTTAGTAGTAGTATGATAGTAAGGGAGTTTGTTCGCGGTGGGTGGAGTGGGGAGCTGATGATGGGAGGTAATGCGACGGTTAGGAGTTGAGAGCAAATTCTTTCAATAAATGGGGTTTTGTTCGAAATCTTACATTCCTGAGATGGTCCAGCTGTCACCAACTCAAAGTCTGATGATGGGATCCCAGAGAAATCGAAGGGAACATACAAATTTTATAGCACAATAATTGATTTTCATATTTTTACTAAAGCAAAACAGGCATTTGTGTATAAATATCATCATATCATGTTGCTGAGCTGATGATTGAAGGTACAACTCCTCAACGGTTAGGAGCTGAGAGCAAATTCTTTCATTAATTTATACGTTCAGGTGGACTGACAGTAGTATTCTTTCAGGCTATAAGATGGCTATTAGAAAACATGATTATAAAAGGTAAATCTCTTTAAAGTTTAGATTAAACATGCGACGTATTTTAACCCGAGCAACGCCGGGTTTCGCAGCTAGTTATCATATGTAAATTTTAAACAATAAAGCTGCCGTCACTTATATGACCTGAGGCCTTAGTGTAAGTGTGCACACGCGAAAACGTTACTATCGCGTTTGCGTAAAGAATTTATTTATCGACCTTATTCCTTTCAGGTTAAGATCTAACTGTCCAATTTTAACTGTGACGCAGTAGTAAAGTTTGCGCGTTTACTAACTCACACTAGGGGCTCTGCAAATAAAAATATTTTTATGTAGGTTTAGTAATCTTAATGTCGAAATGTCGAATCGAAAGCTAGTGTGGCCAGAGCCCAACACACGGGTCAAGTTCGTAAACGTGATATTATGAATTTGAGTAATTTAACTCTCAGGCATGTGATCAAAAATATCGCCACCATCCCAATGCCGTACCATGAGTACACACAAAAACAAGAATACAAACGCCGAGATCGAGAATAGAAAGTGAAACTCATCACTTTAATCTCTGTTTCACCGGGAATTCAACCTGAGACCCCTGATTGGCAGTGCAGCATGGTAACCGTTGCGCTAAATTGTTCGTCGTACTCATAAATTGAAGTGATTGCCGCCATTAAAGCCTCCGTGCCGGAGATTCTTAGCAGCTCGGCTATTACCTACTGCCAGAATATGAATCAAATTTTAATACCTGTAGAAAATATTATATGCAAAATAAGGTACATTTGCAAAACTCTCAGTATGTTAATAGTACGGGCTTAACCAATATATTAGAAAATTACACTACTGATTTGCATTGTATGAATAGTTATTTTTCTAGGGAAAATGAATGATCTTAGGAATGTATTAGAAAGAAGAAAATTTTCATCTATACCTTTTATTTTTATAATGTACTAGTGGATCCCGCAGACGTTGTCCTGCCTCAAAAGTTTTGTAAGAGGATTAGATTCTTTATCATCTCAAAGAGTTTTTATGTTCTGTCAAATAAAACATTAAAAACGAATTTTGACAGATGAACTGTTAATACTTTACTTTATTAATCTATGAAATGAAATAAGAAACATAAAAAATTTCTTTTCATTTAATATTGAATGGCTAAAAGGATTTTTATACAATGCCGTAAAATGAATTAAAAAAATAAGAAACATAAAGGGCAGACATGACATTTTTTATAACTGCGTCAAAATGTAAATAAACAAACACATAAAGTAAATAATTTTGTAAAGAAATAATAAAGAAAAAGCAAAGTATAAGAATAAAACTAAAATATAAGTTATAAAATATGATAATGGACGTGAACGAAGTAAGTAATAACATCTAGTGTATTTATAACAGTACACGGCGCATTTCATTCATTCCATTTGCTTCCCGTGGGAATGAGATATTTTTCCGCGGCATAAAGTAGCCTATGTTCTTTCTCAACGTCCTTTCTATGTTCATGCAAAATTTCATCAAAATCGGTTCAGTGGTTTAAGCGTGAAAGAGTAGCAGACAGACAGACAGACAGAGTTACTTTCGAATTTATAATATTAGTATGGATAAATAATATTAAATAATAATAAATAACGTTTCACATTCATAGTCCCACAGTAGGATATATATACCCTGTGTCGTGGATACCATGGACACATAAAAAGACAGAAACACAAACGCCCAAACCGAGAACAGAAATATAAACTCATCGGAATCGAACACGGGACCCTCCGATCGGCGTTCCGGCATGGCAACCACCACACGGGTCGTCATTTATATACCCATTTCTATTTTCACAGAGTAGTATTGAGTTTTTAAAACAAAAAGTTCGTTTAACAAGAAAATTACTAAAATAAACTTTAACCTTACTAAAATACTTAGGCAGGTTTAATGTATGAAAATTGTTTTCCACCACATCGACTCGAATATTGGAACATTTTAATAGGTAAGTATTTGGAAACTTACCTATTAAAATGTTTCGTTTGGCCCTTAAAATAAGACAGCATGTTAAATTTGAAAGAAGCTTAAAATTTCTCGCCGTCTATATTTTATGAAAACATTTTTAGAGGCTCCATAAAACTGTCTGTTACATAATTTCAAAATAAACCTACCAAATGTCAACAATATTCCCTATTATCTCGTAGCTCCTAAATTAATCGATCTAAATGAACAAGCTAATAAATATTTAACGAGATTAGCTTAATAGGTCGCTGGCTACGGCACAATGGATAGCCTTGTTTATAAAATCAGTGTATTGAACAGGCACTAAACGCAAAATATTAATATATTCAACCATTAAATTCTAAACGATTTTTATTAAATAGCATCAAGTGATACGAAACGGTAAACAACTTTAGACGGGAATAGATATTAGACGGATATCTGTTAAATTATAATAGGTAATACTAATTTTGTGTACGCGGTTCCACCCGCATAGACTACACGTGTTTTCCCCACAAAAATTAGATGTTTTCTCTGGATAGAATATAGCATTTTTTATTTGAATGGAGCAGGAGACGGGCATGCTGGCCACGTGGTGTTAAGACCATCTACTATCACAAGCAAGCAAAAACGGCTCCACCTATGCCGCCAAGGCTAATTCCGTAAAGGCCGTATTCAAGAAGCATACTTGCTTAAGAAAGCAGGCGACGATATGCAAAGAGCGCTGTTTGACGTGCGGTCGTTATATCAAGCCATTGGTTCATGTCTTCAATAAACAATAATGGCATCGCAAACTCAGTGCACATTGCCAGCGTCAAATATAATTTTTGCATCACTTAGTAGTCGTAGAAAAAATCAGTAAGTCATCATTAATCAGTCAGTCTAGTCAGTCAGATGTTCAAGTAACGC
Organism: Pyrgus malvae; assembly: GCA_911387765.1. NCBI lineage: Eukaryota > Metazoa > Arthropoda > Insecta > Lepidoptera > Hesperiidae > Pyrgus > Pyrgus malvae. Next base: position 23,906,295 of record OU426950.1, on the reverse strand, counting down.
GATGACTGCTTTACCAGAACGTGTCCGATGAACTTTTTGAGGCAAGCCGAAAAACCATATTTTCGTACTGCTATTTTATTTAACAACACTTATGCAGTGTCATTATAACCTATATCGTACCATCAACTTTATCCGATACTAGCCTTCCGCCAGCGGCTTCACCCGCGTGGACCCGGTCCTCGTAGGATTAATAATAGCCTATGTGCTATTCCAGGCTTTATTGCTATATTAAAATCAAGGCGTTTGGCCAGTTGCTTCAACCGCGTTGACCCTATTACCCATTTTCACGTAGGAATGAAGCATTTTCCAGCGGTAAAAAGTGGCTTATGTTACTCAGGGTGTAGCTAATGTAATGTAGCTTTCTAATGGTGAAAGAAGTTTTGAAATCGGAACAGTAGTTTTTTAGTTTATTCATAACAAACATACAAAAATACAAATCTTTCCTTTTTATAATATTAGTATAGATAACTCAAAAATACATGAAAAAAATGAAAACACTGGAACACAATAATAATTAAAATATTGGTTGTCTGTAAGGTCGGTTTACTGACGATAGTTGAACGTGACAACGTCATAAGAAAATACTTGTTGCTATAAACAATTGACACCACATTCACTTTTCACTGCACTTCATACTTGACGAAAGCATGTAAATGTATTATTGTATAGCAGCTGTCCACGCGGACGCATCGCTCACTCAAGTAGGAGAGAGACAGATCTGATGTCGAACGCTGCCGAACGCGGAGGCCGATTGTGGCTCTTTGTAGCTCGTTCCGCGCTCTCGCTTGCACTTCCAGCCTTAAATGGAACGCCTCATAGCGAGGTAACGCCGCATGAGTCATGTTTTTTCGTGCCTGCAGCCGGCTGCATCGAATTATAAGACGTTGTCACGTCAAAATTAATTCACGGAAGAAGTGGCTTCAGCGCTGGTACTTTCCCGGGCGACCCATTATTATTTATAATTTTACTAATATTAAATATATATTTATTTGATAATCCATACTTAATATTATAAATTCGAAAGTCTGTCTGTCTGCTACTCTTTCACGCTTAAACCACTGAACCGATTTTGATGAAATTTGGCATAAACATAGAAAGGACGTTGAGAAAGAACATAAGCTACTTTTTGCCGGGTGAAAATATCTCATTCCCACGGGAAGCAAATGGAATGAATGAAATGCGCCGTGTACTGTTATAAATACACTACATGTTATTACTTACTTCATTGACGTCCATTATCATATTTTATAACTAAAATTCTGTTGTTTTATTCTTATACTTTGCTTTTCCTTTATTATTTCTTTACAAAATTATTTAATTTCGGTGTTTGTTTATTTATATTTTCACGCAGCTATCAAAATTGTCACGTCTGACTTTTATGTTAAATATTTTTTTTAATTCATTTAAGGGCATTGTATAAAAATCCTTTTAGCCATTCAATATTAAATGAAAAGAAATTTTTTGTTTCTTATTTAATTTCATAGAATAATAAAGTTTAGTATTGTCTTTGGCTTATTCATGTTTTTTATATTATAATTATTATAAATTGTTATTTTTAAATAATAAATGAATATAATGTATATATATATATATATATACTTATAAATGAATTGCTGTTCGTTAGTCTCGCTAAAACTCAAGAACGTCTGAACCGATATGGCTAATTTTGGTCTTGAAATATTACTAGAAGTCCAAGGAAGGTTTAAACGGTGAGAAAATTTGGGAGAATTGTGAAATTAATAGTAAAATAACTTATTTTATTTTCCTATATAAACAGTTAGTAACAGTAATTGTCAACATTGGTTTTTTTTTCTTATTTTAATAATGGCGTCGCAAACTCTGTGCATATTGCCAGCTTCAAGTAAAACATTGGTTCTTCGCGCCATCGTCCAAAAGTTTGACATAGTCTGAATAACAGTTCATATGTCACTGTTCGTTTTTAATTTTTTATTTGACAGTAACATAAAAATCCTTTAGAGATGATAAAGAAACTAATCCTCTTACAAAACTTTTAAGGCAGGACAACGTCTGCGGGATCCACTAGTAGTTAATATATTGACATTTAAATTTGACTATTGCTTTTCCAATTAATTATTATTTGATTACTGTTTGATTTGTTTACGATAATTTTATTATTTGACATGTCATTGATTATAAATCATAAATAATGCATTCTATGTATGACATCTCGTAATGCTATAAAGATATTTAGATGTTAACATGTAATTTTGAGAAAATTCTATATTGACATTGCATGCCCAAATGGGCCAAATATAAGTGTAACTTTAGCCTATTTAAGAACCTCTGTAACATATTTCGCAATAAATAATGATTATGATTATGATTAAAAGTACTGCCTCCTGCAAAAGCTATGTCAATCTCCAGGCCCACCTCCGCATAAAAAATGTAAAGAAGGAAAAACAAACAAAACAAACTTCGCATTTATAATATTAGTATGGATGCGTTCTAATCACCTCTGTTTTTTAAGCTTATTTTATGGTATTAGCTATGTCTTGTCTAACGTAATAGTAGAATAAAGCAATAATTAATTCAACTAAATCCCCGCTATTATGACCTTGTTTTACTCATATACGAGAGATCCCTTTCTTTCTCTTTCCCTTAAAGAAACACACAGGTGTACTTCTGTCTCTAAAATGCAATTTTTAATGCCGAAATATGAAACTTCAGCACACTCAAAAATACTTACAGTTAGTATAGGATTTATTTCTCAAAGACTCGAAATTTAATCTTCAAAAGTATATTTTAAAATATAAGTGCTGATTTCGCACTAAGATGTGGTTACGCGATACGCTCGCTTCATAGAAATACTACTATTTTCTCCGGCTTCTGTCGCGTTCCCAAGGCTTATTTCAGTCCCACTGGCTGGATACAGTGGAATTAGGAGGGATTTGGACGGTATCTACCAAGCTTGCCAAGTGCGTCTTGGTAGATATGAAATCGAATGCAATGTAAAAGCTTTTACAGAAAATTTGGTTTCAGACATATTTTTGAGAAGTCGTATACAAGTCTCAGGCATACACGGTGACAGCATCGTCAGAAAATGTTACGATGTTTCTCCTTAACATGGTACACACATAACAAAATATATATGAGTGACATCACAAATATCTGAGTGCGCTCTGGGGCTTGAACCATAGATTCTCGTATCCAAGAGCGACGTTTTATCCACTCAGCAATAACTGTACCGCTGCTCTTCCGTGTTACTGTTACGAGTATCGTGTAAATTTATTAAGCATTTGTCCCTGCTCCACGGTAGAGGTAACATTTTAATATTTATTATTGTTATATTTAGTCCTTGGAATACCAAATCAATTGAGATACTTTTAATGATCTTTGAAAACGTAACTTCTTCATACATTTGGTACGAGAAAATAGTTTGTGACGTTACAAACCATTTAAGTCGTTGACTAAATTAAAAAAGATTTCAGCGGCAGTAAAATCATGTTTGTAACTGGATTACTGGTAACAATTATCCTGCTCTCTAAGCATAGTTTTGCGCAACCTTTATAAGGTATGCATTTTGATGTTTTTTAGCGAATAGTGCCTAAAAACATGTTAATCACGATGTTTTTCATCACCGTACTTCTTTAACGCAGGATCACTATGTACTATCCCTCTCATTTCTAAAAAAACACACTCAGTAAAAAAAAAAAAAAAATATTGTCACAGATTAAAACAGTTTCTACGAAAACAAAAATCGGGCTAGACTGAAAACTACGAGTACGTTGTAGATAAACAAACTGATTTCCGCATATACAATATCAGTAGATCTCAAGACGAGCGACCTCTCTTATTTAATGCCCGCACCTGCCTCGGCAGCTCGGAATCAGAATTTGTCGTCTTCTTGCCAAATTTGAGTGTATTCTTTGCAGACGTTTAGCAGTAGTGCTGTTTTGCGGTTTTGGAAAGCTTTATAGAAATTAGGACACTTTATTTTTGCTTATGAAACTGATAATTTCTCGAAGATAGACATCAATACGCAAAAAACTCAGATTGTAAAAATAAATGCCTCAGTCAAATGTTTTCATAGTTGCTCCATGATTAAGGAAATTATTGTGACATTTAATTATTGAAGATGTTTTCCATCACCATCTTAGAGCATCAAGGTATTGACAGGTAACACCCGTCATAGGAGTGACCTTTACGGGCGAACCCCTCATCCCAACGTGGATGCACAATGTGCCTTCTAGTTATATACCTTACATCTAACGAGTGTGTGTGTCGGTGTCAGTGTTGTCGGTGCATAGAAAAGACGTTGTTAATTAAAATTTACATATTTAGAAATATATGCGTCTGTAGCGATGAAACAATATTTATTTTGTGAATGTGTGACAAAATTAGAATGTGTGCGTTCTTCCCCCGCACCAGATTTGGCACAAAAATTATGTATCGAAGCGAGGCACAATCCCCTATCCACTGAAGGGTAAGTCGGTACCTTTGATGCTCTAATATCACCATGCATGCCTGAAAGAAACTCATATTTCTTTAATGCATGATCAACTATGCGCACTTGGAGATTCTGATGGACTATAGCTTAAATTTCCCTCACTTCCTAAAAAATTTCAAAAGCAAAAACATCACTGATTACTATAATAAAAAATTACCTATTTGATTTACCTAATTTGATTTAAAAACGTTTCCACGAAAAGAAAAATCAGACCAGACTCAAACTACCAGAAACTACTAGATATACAAACGTACTTCCGTTTATACAATATTAGTAAAGATCTCAAAATGAGGGACCTCTCTTATTCATGGCCCGCACCTGCCTCGGCAGCTCGGAATGAGAATTTGTCGTCTTCTTGCCAAATTTGAGCGTATTCTTTGCAGACACGGCGATATTTACTTCCCAGTGTTTTAAATTGTGATGACGTTTAACAAAAGTGCTCTTTTGCTAAGCTTTATTGAATTTAATTGTTTCTTAACTTCTTAATTGTTAATAATTTGTTTCTGAAATTACGTAAGTACGATTTTAAGTCTTAAAGTCTAGTCTAAGTTATAAATGATGTGGCGTTGAATTAATGATGATGATGATGGAGTAAATAATACACAAAATTCAGATTTCAAACTAATTCCCCTCCAGTATTCCTGTTTCCGTGTCATACCACTCCGCAAAAAATATTTCGTAATTAAAACTACCTACTTTATTTTCCAAACTGAACATACTTTCTTCAGAGGGAAATTTTGAAGTTTCCTGCTTTATAAAGTTTTGGAACAAAATGAAGAGCTGCTACTCCTGAATGCAAAAGCATCCTTTTGACGTAGTTTTGCTTTGACGTCGCTAAATAAAATAAATAATTTGTTTGTATTGAAAATAACATTTCGGAAATTTCAATCCATTCGGGCTTGTCAAATTTTGTTTGTATTGTATTGCATTGCTCTTGTTATGAAAGAGTATTTTTCTGTGTCTGTTTTCATTTTATTGGAGGCAATGAAATTAGTTTTGAAAAACTTTAAACGGGCGATGACAACTGAATTTCTGAAATCCGGCTGTATGAAACGAACGTAAAAAATTCGCCGTAATACCACTGCCACTGCACTGCGGGCCACTGCACTTATTGTTATGGCTGCAACCCTTCTTTCGTCCCAATGTTGGGAGAGTGGTGAGACCTGTTTCACTATCATTGGCGAGGCCTGGAGCTCACTCCACCACGCTGCTCCAATGCGAGTTGGTGGAAATGCGGATTTTTGACCGGTGTCGATTATTTTCAAACCACCCATAAAGCCTCCGGCAAGGTTTGACTGTTATCTATCCATAAGCGATGTCCGAGTGGTAAAAACATGAAATTTATAATTTCTCAAATGCATGACGACCACCAATCCGCACTTGGCCGGCGTGGTGGACTATGGCCTAAATCCTTCTCACTAGTGAGAATAGACCAGTACCCAGAAGTAGGACATATTAAAGGTTGAGAAAAAAATATCTATCGATTACACCCGAGAACGACGGGTTACCGTGCCTTCCAAAGCACGAAAAACCCGAATGAAATTTGCCACTGTTAATTATATCACAGATCACAGCCTACCACGCTCGGTTCTCTAAGGAGTAGCAGCGAAAATGCAAAACACCAAACTACGTCGCCTGGATGCTCGTCTGCAACCACATTCAAATTTTAAAACGGAGGTCACATTACAAATCATTTAAGAGATCACGTAAGGGGTCATGTAATGTTGAGATTACGTAATTAAGAGGTCACAAAAAGGTCTAGTAATACCTCAAATAAAAGGTCACGAAAGAGGTCACGTTGCCATTAACTGATAATCACCTTTTACTGACCTTTTCCAACAATAATATCCGCAACTCAAAAATTATGTGAATATATATATTTTATGAAAAGCAACGTAAAAATACACATTTACGTAGGCTTGAGAACCTTCCACGGATTAAGTCGGTTGTAACACACAAAGCAGCTTTTATTCATACAATTTCCTTTGCATAGACTCAGTGGCTGAAACTATCTGATATCGGTATAGATATTATAATTTAACATGTAGGTCTTAAACTACAGGCAGCTATCGAATCAATATTCAAAGCCAATCTGAAATCTTCAACAATAACCAAATACCCTATCCAAGTTTATAGCTATTGTTAGCAAACTTCGAGTTACATGACTGATGGCTATTATTATTAGGATGTGGTGCCAGATTAAATAAAGTAAAAATGGAACTCTGCGAACAATATAATGAGGTTGATTTTGTAAATAACGATTGTAGTTTAAGTCACTTCATCATTATTTTTTATTTAATTATTAATACTATTTATTGAACACTTTTACTACACAATTCGAAATTTTTTCTTGTGAAGTTGGATTTTGGATTTTTTATGTAAATATTTCGCTTGATGCGTCGCGATATTCATAGGCCATGGTACAGTGTCGATGAACGCGTGTGCGTGTCATGTATTTATACACGTCAACGTGCAGTTAAACCGGCCTCACTTCGTTGTTCGTAGCATTTCGTCTACACTTTTTACACGCTTTTTATTAGCTTCACCTGTATGTTTGTATGTTTGTATGTTTGTAACCGACTTCTTTGGGCGCGATTTTGACCCACTTTAAACGGCCAGATTTCGTTCAAACTTTGTAGATTTATTGAGGACCGATGACAATACAATAATCTCATAACTTTATGTTAAAGTCGTAACTAGGATCATCAGGATAAAATAAAATATACGAGGGGCGGCTGATAAGTTCGTGGCCTAAGGTGCTTTAACACGTCTAAGCGTCTGGTTAACTTGAAAATTTGCATAGGGGTCAAGGGCCGATGATAATGCAATAATTTGAGAATAAAAATCCAACTAAAAAATTAAAAATAAATAATGTAGTTTAAAAAACTAAAAACACGCTTTTGTGAAAATACGAACTAAAAAGTAAAAAAATAAGAAGAAAATGTATTTTACTGTAAAAAAAGCGGGGGGTGGTTTTTACCACTGTTACTGTTGACACCATGCACCCCACGCTTTTTTTTACAGTAAAATACATTTTCTTCTTATTTTTTTACTTTTTAGTTCGTATTTTCACAAAAGCGTGTTTTTAGTTTTTTAAACTACATTATTTATTTTATTATTTTTTAACGACCCGTGTTATTGTACACTGCGGCACCGCACTGATTGGCAACAACCATATTTTGCGTCCCGCCGTTCCAGTAAAGTACATTTACGTCTCTCGTCTCCACTTCACTACGAAGGCATCCGATATCGTGGAGTTCTTGAAAGTGAAGACAGATTTTGCAGTGAGTGCTGAGAAGTTGGAGTCGCACAACGGAGTGGACTTCTGTTAATTTTCGGTACACGTTCCTACCGAATTTCTCAGTACCATTCTGGACGAGAAGATGTAGCCGAAGGAGGTCGTGTTCAGGAAATACCGTGGAAGTCGACGACCGCCAGAAGTCACCGGACCCGCGCTAACTTCGCCCCTATACTCGTAAATGTTGCGTAGTTTTATGTTATTATTTTTATGTATGTTAGTCTGTAAGGCATTTATCTTATGGACCTCGTTGCCTGAAATAAAGGACTTATTATTATTATATATACTGGACTGCTGATCATTGGGTCCCAGGTACGATTCCTGGCGAAGCAGAAATATAAACGATGAGTTAAATTTATGTTCTCTGTCTGTGTGTTTGTGTGTCCATGGTACCCACAATACACGGAACCCTAATGTGGGGTTATGAGTGTGTAACGTTTCTTTCTATTTGATCTGTGGATGAGTTATAATAGCCGGGAGCATTTTTCCGAATTCTCCTAACGGGCGTTCAGGCGTGCCCGTTCAATGATCGAACTTCTCTCATATTTCTTCTCTTACGCAATTCAAGTTTGTTAATGAAAGACCCTTGTAACTTTAATCCTTGTAACTTAGAAAATTAATTCTAAAACAATTTGAAGGGCCGTTAAAAAGCTCCGACATAATGTCGTTTGAACGCAATGATGAATTAAATGAACTCAGCGTTTGACAGCACTAAAACTTTAAGGCGATCTTGTTTGATTTCTAAAACTAATTTTTGATTAACGTCATTCGAGTTTTCGATTTAAAACAGCTCTTACTTTATATATTTTGCTCTTTAATCTTGTCGTATTTTAGGTTGTTACTTATTTCAGATAAAAAAAACGCAACCCCGTGGAGTATTTATTACTCTTATTACCATATTTAAAAAAAGTAATAAACAAAAGTAAAATCTTTAATGATTTTTTTTCAACCTTTTTATGTCCCACTGCTGGGCACAGGTCTCCTCTAACAAGTCAGAGGGGTTTAGGCCATAGTCCACCACGCTGGCCTAGTGCGTATCGGTGGACATCATACCTTAGAGAAATTATGAGTTTCTCTCAGGCATGCACGGCGATGGAAAACATCATAATCAATTAAATATCACTTAAAAAAATATATATATAGAATAGTAGTCATGACACAGGCACGAGATCCGACGATTCTGGGTTTTGTTGATTAGTGATTTTTTCTTTGTGTGAGCCCATAACAACCAAGACACAGACTTTCTTACGTGATTTATAAAATAAATTTCATATACAATTAATTCTAAGCTTTACATATTAATGTAAGATTATAAATGTAAATATGTGACGTATCATAATTGAACCATTTTCCTATAATTACCGACTTCTAAAAGGAGGAGGTACTGTATTCGGCTGTATGTATTATTTTTTTTTATATATGTTCACCGATTACTCCGCCGTTTGTGGACCGATTTTCAAAATTCTTTTTTTGTTCGTATGCTTATACTCCCGAGGTGGTCCCATTGTCACCAAATCAGGATCTGATGATGGGATCCCAGGGAAATCGAGGGGAACTCTCAAATTTTATAGGCACACACATTGATTTTCTTATACTTTCTGAAGCATAAGAGATATTTGTGCATAGTAATTATCATCTCTTGTTACTGAGCTGATGATGGAAGGTACTGCAACAGTGAGAAATTGAAAGCAAATTCTTTCAATAAATTGTTTTTATTCCAAATCTTACATTCCTGAGGTGGTCCAACTGTCACCAAGTCAAAGTCTGATGAGGGGATCCCAGAGAAATCGAAGGGAACATTCAAATTTTATAGCACAACAAATGATTTTCATATTTTTACTAAAGCAAAACAGGCATTTTTGTATAATTATCATCATAGCATGTTGCTGAGCTGATGATGGAAGGTACTACGAAGGTTAGGAGTTGAGAGCAAATTCTTTCAATAAATGGTTTATTGTTCGAAATCTTACATTTCTGAGGTGGTCCAACTGTCACCAAGTCAAAGTCTGATGATGGTATCCCAGAGAAATTGAAGGGAACATTCAAATTTTATAGCACAACAAATGATTTTCATATTTTTACTAAAGCAAAACAGGTATTTGTGTATAATTATCATCATATCATATTGCTGAGCTGATGATGGAAGGTACTATGACGGTTAGGAGTTGAGAGCAAATTCTTTCAATAAATGGTTTTTTGTTGGAAATCTTACATTTCTGAGGTGGTCCAACTGTCACCATGGCAAAATCTGATGATGTGGTACTAGGGAAATCAAGGGAAACACTGAAACTTAATAGGCACACACATTCTTTTAGTCATATTTTTTAACATAATACAAATATTTGTGTCCGGTAATTATCACCTCATGTTGCTAAGCTGATGATTGAAGGTACAACTCCTCAACGGTTAGGAGCTGAGAGCAAATTCTTTCATTAATTTATACGTTCAGGTGGACTTATAGTAGTATTCTTTCAGGGTATAAGATGGCTATTAGATAAACATGATTATAAAAGGTATCTCTTTAACGTTTAGAAATTAACTGAAAAAAAATCTAATTATGGTTATACATATGTGCAGAATTATTAAAATTACTAAAAAGAGTGAAATAAATTAAGTTTTTAACAAAAAAATAGAACCGACTTTAAACGTTAAAAAATAAAATTGTTCAATACCTACTTCTTCTTGCTTATGGTAATGACACTTAAAACTATTTTTGAAGTCGGGCCCTTAGTAAAATGTCCTGTCTTAGTAAATATAGTGTACCTTTCGTTCTGAATGGGCACCGACTCCAATATAGTTTTAACAGTCATTACCATAATCAAGAAGAAGTAGGTACTGTCCCACTGTCTGTACTGTTGGTGCCCATTTAGAACGAATGGTACGACATTTTAGTAAGGGCCCGACTTCAAAAATAGTTTTAAGTGTCATTACCATAAGCAAGAAGAAGTAGGTATTGAACAATTTTATTTTTTAACGTTTAAAGTCGGTTCTATTTTTTTGTTAAAAACTTAATTTATTTTCCTATAGTTTTTCGTATTTCTCAAAACGATAAAAATATTGCGGAAATAAATACCTGTAAAGAGATTTCAGTATTCGTTTACCTATAAACTTACATTTTAGCTAAAAATATTCACCAGGGTATGAGCTTGGCGTTTAAAGTTAAACGTAAGCTAAATATACACTCCAAACGTTTCCCTGGGGATAGTTATGCTAAAATTCACCTTAACGCCTTCCTTTATAATAAAACTTGCTGTGCTCCGCGTTTTCGCCTGCGTTAGAAAGCATTCTCCGTTGATTTCATGGATCTTATTCGCAACCCAAACTGTTATTCAATTATTTGACAGCCTCCGTGGCGTAGTGGGTGATGAGCCGACTGCGAAGCGTGAGGTCGTGGGTTCGATTCCCACCCAGGACAAATATTTGTGTGATGAACATGACTATTTGTTCTGTGTCTGGGGGTTAATTTATCTATTTAAGTATGTATTTAGTATAACATACCTATATTTAGTATAAGTCAAGTCTTATGTTAATGGGCTGCACCGCCCACTTAACATCACGTGGTCTTACAAGTTTTAATTTTACTATTGTGTATGATTCTAAATTAAAAATAAGTATTATTTTGTTTAATTTCATATAGGCTGTTACCGTTTGTTGCTAGACTAGAGAGAAATTTGTATGTAAAAGAGGGCACTGGTTTTGGGTACACGTAATTACAAACTTGTTTGAATTACGCTGGGTTAGCCAAATTAAAACTAGTTTTTACGGTTATATAACTTTAAATAAATGTATTATAATGCGTGTTTTGTACCCAAATGCAAAACTGTATAGAGTAATTTTAAATTCCTAAATGCTTACTGACATTTTCGGTAAGTGAAAAGGTTTAAGCATGGTTTCAGTTGTTTTCTGTCAACTCACCAAAAAAAAAGAAAATAAAAATTATTACTATTGGGACAAACTCTTCAATGTGGGGCTAGGACTGTGGATTACAAAAAAAACATAATTATTTAAACTTATAACACACACACACACACACATAAGTAATAAGTACTGCTCCCATCTCTGGGCAGGAGCACCGAAGTACCAGCTACACCCATATGACTCCGTTGAAAAGCGCGCAGTCCGAATCGTCAACGACCCAAGATTGACTGACAGGCTAGAACCGCTTAGCTTGCGAAGAGACATAGGCTCGCTCTGCGTGTTCTACCGACTTTACTATGGTGAGTGCTCCGAGGAACTCTTCAAATTGATGCCTACATCACCATTCCATGATTATACCACCAGACGAAGGTTAAAGTTCCACCGGCACCATCTGGACTCGTGGCGGTCCTCCACAGTCCGCTTTGCACGCTCCTTTTTACCACGGACGTGTAGGTTATGGGACAACCTTCCAGCTGAGGCATTCCCAGTGGACTATAACATGGGGTTCTTCAAGAAAGCTGTAAAAAAAGCTCTCCTTCAAAGCCGGCAATGCTCGGGCGGCTCCCCTAGGGTTGCCCGTGTCCATAGGCGACGGTGATCGCTTAACATCACGCGGCCCGTCTGCCTTATTGTTAGGTTTATTTATAAAAAAAAAAAGTGAAACTACTATAATAACAAGGTAATGCTACCGAGATATGAAATATTAAGATATAGGTATTAAGCCTCTGCAATATTCATTTTAAATACCTATGACGCATGATTCGAAACGACTAAATCTCATTTACCACCTCATTATGCAGGTGGTATATATAAAGGGTAAATTAGAAATGATAAATATGAAAAAGCAGACCACAATAATTAAGCTAATAAATTATTAGTTAATAGTGGAATAATTGGTGTTGTAATAAAATTTCTCACAGGTTATTCCAAAGTACGGATTTGTCCAATTATTGTGGATCTTTTGACTTAGACTCCCTATTTTTTTTTTGTAATACAAATGCTTTGGTTTAGGGGAAAGTGTTATACTCGTATATTATGCTCTTTACAATGTCAACTTCATGCCAGCCGCACGGTAGCTGTCATGTGCATTCATTGTCGACCCAAAGCCAGTCCACGCACATTTGACTGTGATTTTTAAATTGCTAACAGTTAGCGAAACAATCTTGAGTTAAAAGCATACATTACTCACAACTCATCTAAAACAAGCTCTGCAATACATTAATTACTTTATTGCTCGTGATCACAAAAAATATTTTAAGGTTTTTTTAAGAGAAGATCACCAACCCGCATTGGAGCAGCGTGGTGGAGTAAGCTCCAGGCCTCCAAAATAATGTGAAGAGACCCATGCCCAGCAGTGGGACGCAAAAAGGGTTGCAGCCAAGAGAAGATCGCTTCCAGTAATATTAATATTGCTGCCCAAAAAAAAGTTCCACAATTAAAAGCTTAGTAACTGTAATCGAAATAAACTGTATAAAATGTAACCCAAGAGACAAAACGATTTGTTTTTATCGTCACTTCCTACCTCATTACACATAAAAATATTGGTCCAATTTTGACCGCATTAGCACTCCGTATAAAGCGAAAATTAGAAATGATAAATATGATAAAGCAGACCGCAACTCTCGGAGCGGAATAATTAGGTTTTGTAATAACGTTTCTCAGAGGATTTCTCGAATTACAGCTTTGTCCAATTATTTTGGATTTTCTGACTGAGAGACTCCTTATTTATTTATTTATACAAACTTGGATGTGGCTAAGGCAAAAATAATGTATGCCACTTGTAAGAAATAAGAGCGAGGTACGTTTTGTTGAAAGGTTTTCCTCGGTGTCGTTTAAATAAGTCGGTTATGTAAGACAGAATAAATCACTTCTATTCATACACGCAACTGTACAGACAAACAGTTTTAACAAGTTTTTTTAATGTTGAATCAGCGAGGATTAAGTACGTACTACCAAACTAACATGGTTATTATTATTATTACTATAAGTACGTAATTTGTTAAAGTGAAATAGCGAATTTGTAATGAAACGAAAGAGCCAAAAATGTTTCACTGTATAAATTAATAAAATGTATTGAAATTATATTTCAATTATTATGATAAGTAGAAAAAAGTGAAACAAGTCTTCAATTAACGTGATACATAACTTATACCTCAACTGTAACTGATACTATTATTTTATAGATTTTTTTATTTACCAATCATCAGGATTATTTTTAGAGGTTCTTACTTCAAACCGTAAAAAGTTACGCTATCCATATATTAGTAAAAACCCTTTATCAAAGGATCGCGTAAAATTACCAAGTTGAGAGCAATATACGAGTAAAAGATACATTCACTTTCTACTCGCACAACTTCTATTATTATTGTATTATGATTACATTTAATTATTTTAATAGAGATTTCAAATTGAATATTATTCTAAGTTAAAACTTGGAGTGCTTGTTTTTATGTAAAATTAGTTCTTGTAAGTTTTATGTTAGAAAAGGGACGTATTATTACAGTCTAATTATGTAAAAACTAAGTATTCAGTGTAATGTATTCATAAAACTCTTTGTAGTGTAAAACATAAGTAAGAAAAAGGCAACATTTTAGCATTTATCTATAAAAATTTTGGCAAAATTCGAATTGCTTTTGCTTAAGCAAATAAGAGGTCCTTGAACCCTAAATCCTCGTATAAAGATAGAAGCGACAGCGTCGCAGGTAAATCTAGTTATAAATATGCATACTCGTCTGAAATGCTCATTTCACAGTAAATATTAAATCAGATCACTACAAATTGATAGCGATTCTCGTTACGTTCCTCCACTTTTAGTTACATAGTAAACTTTACTTTGAATCTAAAAACATCGTAACAGCTTTCTTGTCTAACGAATCTTTTAGATCAAAAAAAGATTATAAATGGAAACTAGAAGAGCTTGATGTTAACGTAGAGATGTGGTTTAAGATTATTTTAACTTCAATTTACAAATAAACACTAACTTTTGAATTTCGCGGCAATGTCAATAGACAGCCTTTTTATATCATTAAGTAAATGATTTTTAATGAAAGCGCGCTTTAATTTTCGGCTGTCGTGTGCAAGCAATCTACAATGTAAAGCAAAACGGACGTGAATGGGTGTGAGATGGGTGACTGGTTCCAAAGGTTAAGCAGTCGATAAACATTATGGGTTACTTGGAAACATTCCACAGTGGGTGTGGCATGGTGGATTCAGGTTAGTGATCCCGATCTCCATCAACCAGTGTTTAACAGCTTGGTTGACTAAACACCAGACCTGTCAAATAATGGGGTTGATACGTGTTCTGCAGAATTTAAGGGCTAAAAACACAGAGCAAAGAATATTCATGTCGCTCGTAGCGTTTGAGCGACGTAAATATTCGTTGCTCTGTGGTTTAAAAACCTGTCTTGCATCCCACGGTTCTCAACTTATACATATTAGATAAACAAATTCGTCATTTGAAACTATTGCAACATCTTAAATTAAGTTTAACATACTTGAGTTACAGTTAGGCATATTTTATTTACATTGATCATCTCTATGTATACTACAAAATTTGCAGGTACTTTAATTTTAATGAGATTATAGGATTCTGCCTAAGTAAACCCACTTAGCGTATGCGCGCGCATGGCTCGGCGGCTAGCGTAGAACGCAAACGGTCTACGCAGCTAAGCCAATCGGGCGCGGTCGGTTGTGAGATGGGTGACCGCTAGTGGCAAAAAAAAATTTCATGCGCGTTTCCGTGCTTCGGAGGGCACGTTAAGCCGTCGGTCCCGGTTGTTGTCGATAGATAACAGTCGTTAAACCTTGTCGGAGGCCTTATGGGCGGTTTGAAAACATCCGACAGCGGGTTGGCCACTAACCCGCATCTCCACCAATCCGCATTGGAGCAGCGTGGTGGAGTAAGCTCCAGGCCTCCCCAATAAGGGGGAGAGACCCGTGCCCAGCAGTGGGACGCAAAAGGGTTGCTGCCAAACCCACTTAGTTGGCTGTATAATAGGAAGAATATATTTCCCCCCAAATCTGAGCTGAGGCGAGGTGTTCGCTCGCTCGAGCGAGACTGTGATTGTTTTTATGATACACCTGAGTTTACGTTTGAATAATTCGAAACAGAACAGTATTTTGTAATTCATTGTTTTGTAAAATTTATAACAATTTGATGATATTTTGATATTGGCAATATAGGAAAAAACCTACTCCAAAAAAGTAAATTTGTATAGGTACTCCTTTTGAAATAAATGTTCTTATAATTTCTTTGATTTTTTGTTGTTAACAGTATTCAATTGTTTGATTTTTGTAGATGTTTGATTGTTTGTAAATGGATAAAATATTAATTATATGTTCCTTATCTGAAAACCATTTGCACCTTAATAATTTAGCTGCCATTCGCTTTAATAATAATATCATTGGACAAGTTTTATTATATAATCAAATTTTAATGATTTTTATATCTCAAGCACCAGTCAGCGATTTTATATCTAGTATCACCAACCCGCATTTTAGCAGCATGGTGAAGTAAGCTCAAGGCCTCCCCACAAATCTGGGGGGATCTGGAGTACCTGTGCCCAGCAGTGGGACACAAAATGAATTGCAGCCAGCCAACACTACCTATTAGATTTTTTTAATCATGTCATCATTATCGACGACCCGTGTGGTGCAATGGTTCATTCCCGCTGAGGCAGAAATTTGAATGATGAGTTTAAATTTCTATTCTCGGTCTGGGTGTTTGATTCCTATCTTTGTATGTGTCCATGGTACCCACGACACAAGGTATATTCTGTCCTACTATGGGGTTATGTGTGTGAAACTTTATTAAAGAAAAGAACATTTTGTTTGTAACATTTATGTATAAAACTAAATAATTGTAATTCTAATCAGATTATAGGATTCTACTTAATTAAACACATTCCGTTGGCTGTATAATAGGGAGGATATAATTCCCCCAAATCTGAGCTGAGGCGAGATGTTCGCTTGCTTATGTTAATTGTGTGTGCGTATTCACACTATAGTTTTTGTCGAACAAAAACTAAAATTGAGCGACACTGTGATTGTTTTCAAGTTACACCTGAGTTTTCGTTTGAATTAATTGAAATACGATATTGTTGTTCTTTTAATTTTTAACATTTAAGTATCGTTATTTAATGATGTTTTGGTGTAACACTATTGACAATGAAGAAATAAACTTCAAAAAGAAACTTGGATAATCCTTTTATAATAATATAATAATATAATAATAATAATAATAATAAATCATTTATTTTCAGGCAACAAGGCCCATACTATAAATACCTTATGGACTAACATACATATTATTTATATCTTAAAACTAAGGTCACTTTTTTTCGGCGTTGTGAGACGCGATTTCGGTGACTCCAGGCGGTCGACGGCGTCCGCGATATTTGCGGAAAACGACTCCCTTCGGCCATACCTCCTCCTTCATGAACGTAGTCAGAAGGTCAGTCGGAACGCGCACCACAAACGAACTAAAGTTCACCGCATTGCGCGATTCTAGCTTCTCAACCCACACAGTATACTTTGTCTTCGCCTTCACGTACTCCACGACATCGGAGACCTTCGTGGCGAAGTGCAGACGGGACACGTAGATGTGTGTGATTGGGACGGCAGGACGCAGAATCTGATTATTCCCTGTCGGTGCAGTGCCAGATTGGTTGCGGCAAGGAGGCCTCCTTTTCTTTCGCTCCACCTTGATGAAGCCATCCTTGTCCGGTTGTCCAATAGACACCGCACTACGAGGGGGTTCATTGCGGGTATTCCCGCTCCCACTCTCAGTCCTCAGTATTGTCCGCCTTTTGGGTTGCTGGCGGGCGGCAGCGGCGTAGTCACGTTGAGGCGGTGACGAAACTTGCGCATGCAGCACCTCCGACGGGGGAGGCGGGGGACGGGTAGCGGCTACATTAGCGCTAGCACGTGCGAGAACAGCGGCCGGTGAGGAGTCCGATTTCGCTGACTCGCAACTTGACGGCGAAGCGATAGCTGCTCCGCGACGCGTGTTGATGTTGTTGACCTCTGGTGACCTACTGGCAGCCGACGTAGTGCGCAATATCGCAACCTCAGCCCGCAGCTCATTAATGGTTACCTGAGAGGCCTCCAATTTTAACACCACCTCCGCCAGACTTGCCTTTAGGGTTGTGATGTCCTTCAGCAGCCTGGTAACGTCGACGTGGTCAAAGGTGACGGGTGGCAACTTGTGCAGGTTCCTCGCCACAAAGGACGGCACGTCATCCGGATCGGTCACCTTAAGGATTTGAATAATATCCTGAAGGCTCCTCGCTCCCTTATCATCCCTCCTACGGGACGGTATCTGATCGGCCTTTCCGATCAATTCGTACAGGAGGGTCTTGGCACCAGTTATCTCCTCCATCGTGTAGTTGGACGAGCAGATCTGTATGATGCTGACTTCGTCCATACTATCAATTGCGTGCTGGAGAAACGCCAGCAACTCATTGGCTATGAGTTTTTCAGAACTCATGGCCATTGTGGCGTGCGGCGGCAGTCGCCGCGCAGAGCGCGAATATAATAATAATATTCGTAAGTGCAATAATTACGTACGACAACGAGCGCGTACGGCCGTTTTGAAAATAATTTTCCCTTAATGGTTCGATTTTTGATGTCAATAGGTGAAACATTAAATTAATGTTCTTTATTTGTCAACAATTTAAGCGTATATTTGTAGCTAAGTAACTTAGCTACAATTCACTTTAATAATAATATCAATCGACATTTTCATTATTTCATCAAATTTAAATGATTTTTATATCTCATCATCACTTTTCGCTCGCATATGTAAATCGTGTGTTCTGTCTGGTTTTTGTCGAAGGAAACTGTGTTCCTGGAATGTGTGATATGTTGTTTTTACGACGCACCTGTGTTTACATTTGAATAAGAAAACCAAAATACAGTTTGAGTGTCTTTGGCCAGAAGCGAAGACGTTTTCAATTCGCTGAATTTCTCAAGCGCTGATGATGCTATGAAATAATATGGTCAGCATTGTAGGAACCCAAACCAAAAGAGAAATTGGCATGCTTCATATAATATTATTAAAATGACATTATTTGTAAATTTATGTATGTTAAGGATCATAATGGAACCGTTTTGTCCGTTAACAAACAAATGTTTAGAGTTCCCCAAATAAAATAGGAACATTTGAAGGTTCACTTTATTATCTGTCCGCATGTCTCACTGACTGACTGTCTATCTATTTGTATATAAAGTTTATTTTTTTGCTGTCCTATAGTTAAAATGATTCCTAAATACTTAAATCTGCAATTACTTTGGGACTAATGTACCGCAATTACATGCGTCTTTAACTCACACCTTAATACTTTTTTAAAAGAAGTTATACATGTTGTTCCAAACATACAAATTTATAGAATAAACCATATACAAATATGCTAAGTCTATGGTATAAACATAACAAACTTTCAGACAAATTGTTAAAGTCGACAAGACTGTACTTCAATGCAATCCATTACGAGCTACTTACAAACGTTCGTATTCATGTTTTAGGGGTACAATCTCGATCGGCAATATCTAAACGCGCCTTAGTGCGCCTTAGTACGCCTTAGTGCGCCTTAGTGCGCCTTAGTGGACGCATTTCTAGCGCATTTCCCGTTAGAAGCAGGTGCAGAATGCTTTGTTTTAGTGCTTTGTATCCGATACCAAAAACCCGTTCCTGGGCGTGAAATAGATTTTCCGGTTCGGTTTAAGAAATTGAACCGTTCAGTGCAATAGAAAATATCGAAACTGCACAGGGTTGAGGTTGAATTGAATCTGAGTGTAGTGGTTTAATTTTAAAAAGCAGTCCCGTTTTTCGAATTATGGAGAGTATTTAACATGTTTATTGAAAGTACTCGAAAGACTGGCTTAGATGAAATATAAGATTTGGTTTGGAGTTTTGACTTGAAAGAGGCATGTATAATAGTCGTTTTATTTTTATTGAGATGGTGTATTTTTCAAACAAACATACTTTCGCATTTATAATATTAGTAGGATAAGATACACAACTGCTGGTCAGACTTACATGAAGCGACCGGCAGCCTTTAGAGTAGCAGCTCAACAGTTTTTTACCGACTTCCAAAAGAAGGAGGTACTGTATTCGGCTGTATGTATTTTTTTTTTTTTTTATATATGTTCACCGATTACTCCGCCGTTTGTGGACCGATTTTCAAAATTCTTTTTTTGTTCGTATGCTTATTCTCCCGAGGTGGTCCCATTGTCACCAAATCAGGATCTGATGATGGGATCCCAGGGAAATCGAGGGGAACTCTCAAATTTTATAGGCACACACATTGATTTTCTTATAGTTTCTGAAGCATAAGAGATATTTACGCATAGAAATCATCATCTCATGTTGCTGAGCTGATGATGGAAGGTACTGCGACAGTGAGGAGTTGAGAGCAAATTCTTTCAATAAATAGTTTTTTATTCGAAATCTTACATTCCCCAGGTGGTCCAACTGTCACCAAGTCAAAGTCTGATGAGGGGATCCCAGAGAAATCGAAGGGAACATTCAAATTTTAAAGCACAACAAATGATTTTCATATTTTTACAAAGCAAAACAGACATTTGTGTATAATTATCGTCATATCAAGTTGCTGAACTGATGATGGAAGGTACTACGACGGTTAGGAGTTGAGAGCAAATTCTTTCAATAAATGGTTTTTTGTTCGAAATCTTACATTCCTGAGGTGGTCCAACTGTCACCATGTCAAAATCTGATGATGTGATATTAGGGAAATCGAGGGAAACACTGAAACGTAATAGGCACACACATTCTTTTAGTCATATTTTTAACATAATACAAATATTTATGTCTGGTAATTATCACCTGCTGTTGCTTAACTGATGATTGAAGGTACAACTCCTCAACGGTTAGGAGCTGAGAGCAAATTCTTTCTTTAATTTATACGTTCAGGTGGACTGATAGTAGTTTTCTTTCAGACTTTTAGATGGCTATTAGATAAACATGATTATAAAAGGTAAATCTGTTTAAAGTTTAGAAGTTAAGTGAAATTTTTTCCAATTATGCTAATACATACAGAATTATTAAAATTACTAAAAAGAGTGAAATAAATTAAGTTTTTAACAAAAAAATAGAACCGACTTCAAACGGTAAAAAATAAAATTGTTCAGTACCTACTTCTTCTTGCTTATGGTAATGACTCTTAAAACTATTTTTGAAGTCGGGCCCTTAGTGAAATGTCCTGTCTTAGTAAATATAGTGTACCTTTCGTTCTGAATGGGCACCGACTCCAATATAGTTTTAACAGTCATTACCATAAGCAAGAAGAAGTAGGTACTGTCCCACTGTCTGTACTGTCGGTGCCAATTTAGAACGAATGGTACGACATTTACTAAGGGCCCGACTTCAAAAATAGTTTTAAGAGTCATTACCATAAGCAAGAAGAAGTAGGTACTGAACAATTTTATTTTTTACCGTTTGAAGTCGGTTCTATTTTTTTGTTAAAAACTTAATTTATTTATTTATTTATACGGAGTAGTACAACTCGTTTGCTACTCTATAGGTACATATAAAAAAGTCCATGAGCTGCGGCGACCTGTTTACAGCACGTGGTCGGCGTGTTCATCTTGTCTTCTCTACTAATCCTAGAACTAACATTTTCGTAGCAGTGAGTTTCACTGTAAATAAACTCTCTCGCGACTGAAAGTAAACACGAAGCGCGCGTGGCCCGGCAGTTAGCGATCAATGCGACTAATCGGGTGTAAGATGGGTGACCGCTAGTGGCAAAATTTCATGCCCGTTTGCAAGCTTCGGAGGGCACGTTAAGCCGTCGGTCCCGGTTGTTGTCGTTAGATAACAGTCGTTAAACCTTGTCGGAGGTTTTATGGGCGGTTTGGAAACATCCGACAGCGGCTTGGCCACTAACCCGCATCTCCACCAACCCGCATTTGAGCAGCTTGGTGGAGTAAGCTCCAGGCCTCTCCAATGATGGGGAGAGACCCGTGCCCAGCAGTGGGACGTAAAAAGTGTTGCAGCCAAGTAAACTCTAAACAAATTTACTACCAACTTCCTACACATATAAATTCGACTATGAATATGTAGCAGAATGTGTCCAAATTGTCTAATACGTTCGGCCTGGTCGGCCCATTTCGTTTCACAAATAGACCATTAGGTCCCAATCCCTTTGCTATTTCAAAAGGATGAAGGGTTAATTTATGAGCTTAAAATTTAAATCTACGACCAACTTGCTTAATGGCTGATTCGGGGTTAACTGTGTTGTTAAAACGTATTATTATGAAGCGGCCTGTACGATCACTTTTATCCGGCGAAAAGTTTCTAAATTATGTGGACTATCACATTTGCTTGCCTTTACCTCAATTTTATGTTTTATAGAAAGTTTTGTGACTTTTAGGAACTTTTTATTAACTGAATTGTATGTTTTGGTGGAATCTTACAATTCTTAATTAATAAGCAAATGTCTTTAACCGAATGAGCCGAAATTTCATACACGACATGTTTTGTTTGCATGACCGTGCAATTATGTATACTCGGTGTAGTTGATAATTAAAAATGGCTGCCTCAAACAAAACGTGGATTGCATATTTTTGTACAACCCATCCATTTTGCGTATCAAATGAAAGGGCTTACTTGTAGTACACAACACACAATAAAAATTGTATTTTAAGATGGCCGCCGATATAATTGTTGAATTCGACAGTTTTGTACAAGATTACCTATATGGATGTCAAAAAAAAAAAAACGAATAATTTGAAGATTACCAAACACTATAAAAAAATATTTTTAGCGGCTTTAAATTACCTAAAGCTTTCTTTATTTTTTTTCTATTTTTGACGTTTTTCTATTTTCGTCCACGAAAGACCGTATTGATTTGAAAATAGGCTTCAAAAGCTTCTTTAGGTGCTTCTTTAGGTAGTTTTTATGCCTAACTGCTCTCGTAGGAGTCCCATTTGGATCAAGAGTAATTTGTCATTGACTAAGAGTATGATTCTGGTTCAAAGTTACATGCCTTTAAATTTTACATAGGTTACTGTTATACATGCTGGTTTTACGACTGAGAGTATTGTATGGCTGAAACCCTTCTTGCGTCCCACTGCTGGGCACGGGTGTCTCTCTTTTTTGCCCTCATTTGGAGGGTTGAAAGTTTACTCCATTATGATTCTCTTATTTATTTATTTCATTATGTACTACTCGTAACTATAAAACAATTTTGTAGGCGGTAGAATCATCATCGTTCGCCCGGGGAAGTACCACCGCTGCACCCACTTCTGTCGTGAACCAATTCTATTGTGTTTCGGTGGAAAGGTGCAGTTGCCAGCCATACTTACACGAGGCGACCACCAGCCTCTGGAGTAGCAGCGTGACTGCATACGACCTCAAACAAGACTTACCTATGCTTGCTTGAGGTTGTATTTAAATGTCCATGGACTGCTTAATACCGCTGCTTAACACCTCGTGGCCTGCATGCTCGTCTACTACTCAGAATTACTTAATTCTAATGCGTTCTTTAGCTGTTCGAGTCCTGCGAACTTCAGCCATCGGAGAATGGAAAATATCTTATTTTCTATCCCAGGCCACTAAGCCGTTGAGAAATGTCAGAGCACGCACCAGGGGCGACTTCTTCATGAGAATAAGCCAGGGTGCAGGCAGGAGGCACAGCAAACAATTTGTGGCGGCGAAATCGAACGTAGTTATCTGGTACATTCAGTTCAATTAACTCTAATATTAATGGGTTGCATGCAGTCCATCTAATTAAATGAACAAAATAATCAAGCAAGGGGTTATATCCTTTTTTATCGTTGTAAACCTCCATCCATCGTAAGAGGCGACTAAAAGGGGGCTTTCGTGGTTGCGAGCGGTGTGAGTGGGAGCTCGATCCACCCAGCCAGCAGCCCCGGGCAGGACGGCGGTGTGTGCGTAGTCGCGTCGGTTTTAGTGCAGTCAAATCCCACATAACCCGGTATCCTCTCCCAAAGTGTACCTTTGAAGGTTTCCCTCCGATACAAAAAAAAGGTGGTTGTATCCAAAAAAAGTGTTGTATATGTAAGTATTTAGGGCACACAAAACACATGGCAAACAATAATGGAACTATGAGTGTTAACCGTTATATATTATTATTTATTTATTACGTACGCTCTAGACTTTGAAAACGGTTAAAACCGCAGAACATAGTTCGCTACACAATGAGTTGACTATACAATATTTCGCTGTAATTCGTAACAATATTAATTGTAAGCCAGAGGCACGTAGCCATACAGTTCTCTGAACCATATCAAATATAGATAGAATGGGTTGGATTATAAATTGATTGAATTGCTTTGCTTTCTCGGCAACTTTACAAAAATTTCACAACACATCTCTTGGATGTCCCCAGGCAGCAGAAGTACTTTCGGTTGCGAAGTTTCAAATTTATATAGATCTCTCGAGATAAGAAATTCTTTGGGGTTCCTCTGATAGTATTAAAAATGTAGTAAAAAGTTCTTCTTTATTTGTGGTCGCATTTATATCTTGGAAAGGGATTTGTGTAACAGAATAAATTATTTAATAATTATTTACTGCAACGGTTATCATGCCAATCGAAGGGTCCCGGGTTCGATTCCAGGCGAAACAGACAATTTGAATGATGAGTTTAAATTTCTGTTCTCGGTCTGGGTGTTTGTGTTCCTGTCTTTGTAAACACCCAGAGGGTGTTTGTTTCTGTCTTTGTGTGTGTCCATGGTATCCACGACACAGGGTATATCTACCCTACTGTGGGGCTATGAGTGTCAAGCATTATTTATGTTTTAACGATTTATTAAAATAAGAGAGTTCCTGAACGTAGGTACTGCTGCATTTACATAATGTGTGTGTATTCCATACAAATATTTTTGTTTTATTGCCATTGCTCTGTATTGTGGTGTACAAATAAAGAGTATTTGTAATATATTGTATTATTCTAATATATAAAATTCTCGTGTCACGGGGTGCGTAATTGAACTCCTCCGAAACGGCTCGACCGATTTTCGTGAATCTTTGCAAGGATATCGGGTAGGTATGAGAAGCGAACAACATCTATTTTTCATCCCCCTAAATGTTAAGGGTGGTCCACCCTTAAATATTTTTTTTTATTTTTTTGGACAAAATTTTTTGTTTTTATTTTTTTATGATACATCATACTAAAATACATACAACCCTAAATTTTCACCCCTCTATGATCAACCCTTATTTTTTATTTATTAATTAAAAACTTATTTTTTTTGGGAAGATTTTTATTTGTATTTTGTCATGACTTAGAATAAAAAAATCATCTGTCATCGTAAATTTATCATTAATTTCCAGTGCAATAATTATTTATTTACAATTTATTAATCTGACAAAGACAGCTTTAACTCTCAGTTAATTAAGTGATCTCATGTAAATAAACACGTGTTGTGAGCTCCCGCCAACAACGGCCGGGACAACAGGTACAGTAATACCTGTATATATTGTACTTAATATTTTTTTATAAAATTTGCACACCGTGTGCAGTTTGATTCAACTTGAAAGATAGAATAGCATACATCTCAATTTATAGTCGCAATATTAGGTATTTTATTACTGATACTTTAAGGCAAGACAACATCTGCCGGGTTAGCTAGTACTCTTAATTTTACATCAGTACATTGAATGGAACAACAAAAGGCTGAAAACCTTGGGTAAAATTACTATAACAAGTCACGTGCACTCCCGAAAGACTTACAGTTCAAAAATAATTTTGGTGTCTTGTTTGTCTAAAAGCTCGATGTCATAAACTTTATTATAGGTTTCAACTGCAAGTTATACCGACTTTACAACGTTGAGTGTATCATTGTATTAAACGACGAAATTTCACTGTCGACACTGAAAAGTCAAAGTCTTATTTGTCACGAACGATTAATTGTAAGACAACATACCAAATGAGCCATTTCCAGTAGACAATGACATAAAGTTTTCCAAAAAAGGTGTGAAAATCTTCGCTGAGTATGATATAATACAGACAAAGAAAAATCATAAAAGCAATTTTCAGATATATAATAACACAATTATTTCTACTATAAGTACTAAAACTAATTTAAATAAAATTAAACAATGTTGGCATAAGATAACTACTTTGAAAATGAAATAATTCCAGTTTTATTTAAAAAGCTTCATTCAAGGACGGTATAGGTCCAAACTAAGAGCAATTCTATAAATTACAAATTGCTATGATTTTGTGCCTCGTTTCGACGGAGTCAGCTGTCTGTAATTAATAATGAAGGCTAGTTAAATACCACCATGTTACTGCATGCTACTTCTAACGGCTGCATGCTGAATACAACTAATGCTAATTTGCGCCACTTCGGGGTGAAGCACGTTGGAATAATCCTTGGTGTAAGAAACGAATACTGATCGAAACGAATGAGGATCTTGAAATTCCACTTTGAAGTAATTAATTAAAATTACTTCCTATTCTTATTTCAGTTTTATGTTAGGAACTTACTCTAAAGCAAAATGTTCACAAAATATGTAATTGAATTTCCAAACGCTAATATAAAACCCAAAGCTTTAAACTACAAAATGTGTATCTAAACCTATACTTGAGCTAGATTTAGGGGCACATATGCTTGTGGGCTGATAAAACAGACCGGCCCAAACTAAAAGCGACTCCATTAAAGTAGAAACAACAAACTGCGACGTGTTCGTTCTATAACTCCCCGGCGTCAGCAGTCCGCAATTAATAATGGAGAGTTGCGAGTTGAATGCCACATGTTGTTGCATGCCCTTGACAGATGCTCGCTGTATATATAAGTATATTAGGTCATTTACTTTCATTCTTGTCACTCCCAGGAGAAGCGCATTGGAGTGATCCTGGTGGTCAATTCTTTACAATAACAATGCTATTGAGATTTCTCTGAATTTTGTTAAAAGTGGTTGTAATTTTAATTAAACTTTATAAATTATTGTAATGATAGTATAAACATCTACACATATTTTTTACAGATTTACATTAGTAGCTTTATCTTCAGCAGACTGTTCATAGGTGATGATTACGCTTTATAAAAAGGGGTGGTTTGGTATACCAATTTATTTTTCGTTTCATTTCAGATTCTAAGCAAATGTTTTATCTAGGGTACCTGAAGTAGCTAAATTGAGACACACAATATACGTGTTGGCTATCAAAGTAGACCTGCATGAACTAAAAGCGATTCTATTAAAGAAGAAACAACAAACTGCGACGTTATCGTTCTATGGCTCCCCAGCGTCAGCTGTTCGAAATTAATAATGGAGAGTTGCGAGTTGGATGCCACATGTTGTTGCATGCTCCTGGTCCCTGTTAGATGCTCGCTGTATATAGATTAAGCCAATTAGGTACCTTGATTCTTGCCACTCCCGTGAGAAGCGCCTTGGAGTGATTCTGGTCGTCATTCCTTTATAATAACAGTGCTATAAGATTGCACCGATTCTAATTAAAAGATGTTGTAAATCTATTAGAATTTTATAAAACATTGCTATTATAGTATGAACATCAACACATAATTTTTACAGATTTACCGCGTCAGCTGTCCGCAATCAATAATGGAGAGTTGCGAGTTGCAGCCACATGTTGTTGCATGCCCCTGTCAGCTGCACGCTGCATAGATAAGATAATTTACCTTAATTTCTGTCACTCCGTAGAGATGCTGTCGTTCGTTTGGAATAACAATGCTATTGAAATTTTGCTACTAAAAGTTTTGTTATAAAATTGTTTTATATAAGGCAAAAACTTGGACAAGTTAGAAATGGTTGTGATTTTGTTAATACTTCATAAATATTGAATATTCAGGATAAACAGACACTCAATTATTTCCGGTTTACATTAGAAACTTTGTTTACAGCAAATTCTTCACATAATACGATTCTATTTTATCAAAAAGAATGTTTTGTACAACAATTACTTAATATACTTTCGTAACAAGTTAATCTAAACTCCAGTGATGTAGGTTTAGGAGCAAAATACATACGGGCTGATGAAATAGACCTGCCCGAACTAAAAGTGATTCCATTAAAGTAGAAACAACAAACTGCAACGTGTTCGTTCTATGGCTCCCCAGCGTCAGCTGTCTGCAATTAATAATGGAAAGATGCAAGTTGAATGCCACATGTTGTTGCATGCTTCCCTCGGATGCATGCTGAATACAGATAAGCTTATTTATGTAAATTTGCGTCACTTCAGGGTGAAGCACGTTGAAACAATGGCGTCGTAAGCGACTGATGCTGATGCCTTTAGAATTTTGCTTTGACATAAATTATACTTAGGCATACATTATTCTTAGTCTAAGTACTTAGGTCACATGTTCTGTCACAGCGTTGATTAATATTAATTTTGAATACGGACGAAAAAACTTTATTTTTATTTAGAATAAGTAACTTTCGTACTATTTGAAAATGAAAAAGAGTTTAATCTTGTTTCATTTGCTATAAATTAAATAGAGTGGACCTAAAACAAGACAGGGTCTCCACTCCAGTATCGCTGCGATTACGCGACTACTAAGATATTTGAACTGCCACAAAATTTTAAAATGTTCGATTCGTACTATTACACATTTAAACGATTTGCTAAATTTTCACGCTTCGAAGACCTTAAAAGGAGCGGCCGATCTTGTATGATTAGGACACCAGTGGATATCAAAGCAGTACGGGCGCGAATTCAAAGATATCCCGTCCGTAAACAAATGTCAGCTCTTCAGTTTTGGGGTAAGAAATAATTCCAATTAAAAGAGTGTTAACAGTGAAAAGACTGTTGTTGACGAAAAACTGTTGTTGGAGAAAACTGGGCATTTGATTAATTATTTTAGCATTTATAAAGCGGTAGGCAGGAAAAACAAAACAAACCATCAAAACCATGTACTCGTAGGTACGATCTGTGTCGGTGTTTACCATACAATGTAGGTACGATCTGTGTTTAACATACAATGTAGGTACAATAATTTTTATTTTGGAGTCGGATTTCTTACAGAGTAGGTTTTTATAAATTAATTACTGATCCAAAAATAATTACTGTAATAAATTATTTTAATATTATTAATTGTAAAATGAGTAGCAGAACTTAACGGTCAACTTATTAGCTTCCTAAAAGAAGCTTACTCTGTCCGTGTGTTTAAAATCCAAGAGTGCTTCATGCACTCGACGTGTTATTCGCCTAACCTGATTCTCATTAAAATAATTGAATTATTCCGCTATTTTATTCGGTCGGCCATATTGGAAAGTAAGCGTTATTTATAGGGCTGTTAATTACAATAATTAAAGCCGTCATAAATTCGTGTGTGGATAAATCACGAACGATTTTGCGGGTTTGTTAGTTAAATGACTAATGTTGTCTGTAAATAATGGTTTTGATCATATTAAGAGTTTTCTATAACGTTATTTGAATACTTTATATTTGGGCCAGTTAATTGTTTAGAATTATTCAGTTTTTTATTAAGTTAGCTAATTTAACTACCCCTTTCGTTGTAATTGTTGTCAAGATCTTACCCGAATACGAACACGTACTCCGCTCGTGGTTCAGGCCCTAAATTGTATAAAATAAAATTGTTGGAATTATTAAAGGAATTAAATAAGGTATTTTGTATCTACCAAATCTTTTATTGAGCATCCATAGTTCCAGTGCCGCATAAGTGATATTGCTTGATGGCGACCGTTACAGGACTCGCTACGCAAGGTGAAGTACGAAGATAACACGAAGCCTTTGGAACATACATACATACAATGCAGTTATCGCAAAAGGACGGAAGGAATTATGCACCGCCGGAATGTCGACCCCATGTGCAACTTCACACTGCAGCGCAGCAGAATTCATTCCGTTAAGTGCCTTGCTCTTTACCTAATTTTCCTTCTTAACCGCAATACCCAGTGTCTATACTATTTTAAGTTCTTTTTTCACTTGTGCAATCAAACTTGCGTATGGGTCCAAAGGTCCATAGTATAAGTGATTATTACGTCATACTTTTTTTTGATAAAAACTATCAAATTGTTTATTTGATAGTTTTTATAGGTACTTTAAACAATAAATAAAGTTGTGCATTGCAATAAAACCATTTGTTTCTATAGATTTATAAACGATACTAAAGTGATTTCTTTAAGAGTACATTTTTCGTCATAATCTTAGTTTGATATTCACTCGATATTTTGTTTTAGTTAACTTATTTAAACTTAATTCCTTATTCGTGAGAAATCTTTTTAAATTAGATTTTTGTTCTTACGGAATTAATAACCATTCTGGGGTTAGACGAAGAGTTCAAGATTTTAAAAGAGCTAATAGTTAAACGTAGTTCTGTCAAGGGACAGGTTACAAAATTCAAAAATTATTTAGAAAGGTTATCTCGCTTAGAAATATTTACTGCAACAGAAACGGCAAAAGTCACAGCTTAAACTTAGCTTTGACACTTTGTCATCAAGGTTACGACTTACTATTGAAACACAAGATGGTTGCGGCAAGACTGACATTTATTGTTATATAGTAAAAAGTTACAGGGCATAGATTAGACAATAGCACACAGAGTACAAATTATGAAAAAAAAGTTTAAACTATGGAGTCTATGTTATGTACTTAAATATATTGTCTATTTTGATAATATTTCAACACTTACAAAGTCAAATAGAAATTTTTAATCCTACTGGGTTAGATGATGAGCTTGAAGAACGAGAGGTAATTGAAGAAGACATTAGTAATGACGTCTTGGCAATAATGTATAAGGAAGCTTGGAAATTATATAATGTTTTAATTGCTTGCATTACGTTTATTCATTTTAATTTTAACTTTTTGTCTAAAACCCCTCCGCCACTTTATAATGCAAGCATAAAAGGTTAGGTACCTACTATAAAAATCAAATATGTAGTAAAAATCACATACACTAACATTTTTTTAATAATACAGACAAGTCAAAAAGATAAACTCAAGCTATCGTGATATTGCTTTACTTTGAATTTACTGAACATCTTAGCTAGCTGTTGAATGGCTTTTGATAAAATACTTCCACAAACCTAAATTAATGTAAGTTTTATTAATTAAGAATATAAGACACTCGAGTTATTCCATGGAAAAATAATGAAAGTTTCAAATCCAATCTAGTATAAAGCGGGCATTCCAATTAGCGCAGGATTCTCATTAAGATCAGCTTCTTCCGGCGAACACTGATATTGAAGTTACGTGATCAAGATGCAGTCCATTAGGTTTAGGGTTCGATGAGCTACCCTTCTATTGTTTTCTTGGAATTTCCTATCCTAAATACCTTGTCACTTTCATTTACCTACTTTACCTATAGTTTTGCGCCTTGCTTATGATGACACATGATGCACGACGTCTTATTTTAAAGTTTCAAAGACTAAAATATTAAAAATATTGAGAAAAGGGCTTACTATATTTTTATAATAAAGCATGCCACTTGTAAATCTAAACCTCACAATACGTATTTTCCCTGTAAATTTCATTTTTCTTCTGTCCATGACTTTGATGAAACATTCTTACAAGGAATATAAAAGCACTTATTATAAAATTACTATGAAAATAAAGTAGGTAATAAATAATAATATTAATATATATAATACTTTCACATATACACACACATACATACTCGTACGTTAAAGTTATTTAAAGGAAATATTACTTATTTATTTGGAAAATTTACAGCTAAATTAAAATATTTATGAATAAGTCATTAGAAAAGTTACAGCCACTTACAAATTTTCGCGTATAAGTATATCTCTATATAAAAAAAATCGATAGATTTTGCTATCTACTGAGATTACAATAGTATTAGCTTAATTGTACTTAATTGTACAGGACAAGTGCAAGAAATCGGTAGTAATATAAACTAAAAAGTCATATCGAAAAACTTTTGAGTCATAGCTCGTTTAAATTTGGAAACATTAGTACCAAACAAATCAATGTCAATTTCACGCGCCGTAGTATTTAATAATCTGCTTGCTCTAACAAAGAACGCGTTTTGTTCCTTCTACTTGTGGCATTTAATAAAATAAATAGTTCGTGAAACGAAATTAATGTATGAGTCTTCCTAATTAGGAATATGAGACCTAGCATCCATCTCCGTAGATAAATAATGAAAGTTTCAAACCCAATCTGGTATAAAGCGAACATTTCAATTAGCGCAGGATTCTCATTAAGATGAGCTTCTTCCGGCGAACACGGATATTGAAGTTACATTATCAAAATGCAGTTCGTTAGGTTCAGGGTTCAATGACTTGCCGCCCCCCTCCCACCCTATTTTATTATTAAACTCCACTTCTAAATACTTTCAAGATACTTTACATTAGTATTTACACAGATTTACGTGTCCTTCAATAAAAACCGCAAAATATGGGTTAAAATAAAATCAACGTTGTCTTCAATTATAATGAATTTAGTTATAAGTAATTTTAGTTATACTGCTAACTTACGTTTTAATTCTGTCCTCCAAATTTGCATACCTCGCTGAGGTAAATAGTTCGGCGAACTAATAAATGTACATAAAACATATTTTGTAATACCCATATTTGTGCAAATAAATTATTTTCATTTTCATTTCATTTCTTGACCTGAAAATATAATCAGCTAGTACAATATACTATAATAGTTTTCATTTAACGGTCGTGCATCCATCATAAACGTATTGAACTAAATATTTACAAATTAACTAAAAAATCGAATATTACCTTACCTAATTCCGTTTTAAGCCACTTTTTCTCGGCTTTTTACTTTGACACAAATTTTTACAGCGTCTTGCATTTGACAGTCTTATTTTAAACTTTTACAAACTCCACAGAATATTCAAAAATGTTGAAAGAAATGGACAAATTTACTAAGTCCAAGCAAAGGTGCCGGATTCATGAATAACGCATGCCGATACCGCCCTGTCTTGTCTGTATTAAGTCAAAATTCCTTTTGGATATTTGGTGGAATTCTGTTATTAAACTTTTACGTATTCCGTAGGTTTCTTAGTTTATAACGGTGTATGTAGGTAATAAAGATGAACGGTCCAAATATTGCTTTCCAAGATAAATTTTCTTAACATTTTTAGTTTCCAAACTTAAAACGACCTATACGTAGGAGAAAAGCACGGCCTGATGGTTGGCGTAAAACGAAAGCGATCTACGCAGCTAAACTAAACGGACGCGGTCGGTTGTAAGATGGGTGAAATAAATAAATAAATAAAATTTTGTGCTCGTATCCGTATTTCAATGGGCACGAAGACGTCTCGGCCATACCAGTTAGTAGTCCTAGCAATAGATAACATTTTTTAAACCTGGACGGAGGCCTTATATTATGCAGTTTGAAATCATCCAAGGGCAGATTGGCCACTCACCCGCACCTCTGCTGATCCGTGTTTGGAGTCCAATCATTGGGAGAGGCTCATGCCAAGCAATGAGACACAATAACCTCGGTACTAAAAGAGAATTGGTGAATTTATTATACATACTATTATGTAAATGAAGTCCTTATTATCAAATGTCCTTTAATTCCCTGTGGTGTATGTAACGAGTACTTTAAATAATTACAAATTTTAAGGGCCTCTTTCACCACCTTCAAGTAAAGTGACAAGTACGCTAATTGTCGGTTAAAGTCACCCGTAACTTCAATTTCAATTTCACGATGTTCGAGTAGCACTAATGATAAACTGACCCTTACTCATAGCTTTTACTTCCCAATTAACTTGACTTAGGACGTAGCTAATCAACACTTTACTTGGAGATGATGAACGAGGCCCTTACTCTAATAAAAGTATTGTTGATAAAATAAGTCCACTAAACAATTATGTAGCACTATTCCTAACTAGAAACACTAGCTCCTGGAATATTCAGATTCCTATTGCTAATATTAGCGCGGGATTCTCATTAAAAACGGCTTCTTTCAGCGAACACTGATACTGATATTGAAGCAACGAGATTAAGTTCCAGTTCATTAGGTTCAAAATTCTAGCGCTTATGACCCAGCAGCTTGTGTAGAACGCAAGCGATCTACGCGGGTATGCCAAACGGGCGCGGTCAGCTGTGAGATGGGTGCCCGCTAGTGGAAAAATTTCTTACGCGTTTCCGCACTTCGGATATTAGTTTAAGCCACCGGCGCCGCTTGTTATTACATAGCAGTTGTTAAGAGAACTCCAGGCCTTCCCAATAATGGGGGGAGATCCGTTTCCAGCAATGGGGTGTAGCCAGGTTCACAATTTACTGGCTTGCTTTTAGGGTTCCGTACCTGGAAAGGAAAAAACGGAATTCTTATAGGATCACTTTGTTGTCCGTCCGTCTGTCTGTTTCTCTGTTAAGACCCTTTTTCTCAGGAACGCTTATCAAGCAGTTGGACGTAGAAAAAGTTGCAGCGATTTCGTAAATTCTTTCGGAAAAACCTTACTTGGCACTTTTACGGGTGGGTATCGGCGCATTGCATGTGACAGTAATATATTTCACTTTCTCTACCTTCAACGAATATTCAAAAGAGATAGAAACGGATTCGTTTTGTGCAATTTCTAGCATAAGAGCTGACTTCATGTGTTTAAAAAGCCGTCACTGGCAGCAGCCTGTATATAAAGGTCAAATTAATTTTTAGTGTTTTTCCGAAATTCTGTAATTCCATTCTTCTATGTTTCTAAAACGATTAGACTTTTATTTTAATTATTTTTGAAAATAATTTTTTTATTAATAGATTTCTTAATTTGAAACAAAAGTTACTAGAATTTCTTTCATACTTAAATAATAAAGTTTCAAAAATTCCTATCCAATACAAAAGGGGTATTACAATCAGTTCAGGATTCTCAATAAGAGCGGCTTCTTTCAGCGAACACTGATATTGTAGCTACGTGATCAAATTTTAATTCATTAAGTTCAAAATTTTATGGATTTGTTTTTGGTGATCAAACAGAACATGAACACATATCTTCAAACAATTCTAAATCTTGATTGAGGTCGGTCTTGATTAATTCCGTTGGGATAGTAGTCAGTAGTACTACTATCCCAACGGAATTAATCAATAGTACTACTGATTACTATCCCAACGGAATTAATTTATTACATATTACTACGTTTTTAACCTGTTTATCAACCGATAGCAGCAGAGTTTTTAAATGTTAAATGTATGTTTAATGCCCAACGACTCTTTTTATTATCTTTTCATTTCTATATTATGAGTTTATATATAATGTTCAATTAATACTCTCGAAAATCAAAAATTGAAAAACAATAATCCTAAGTAATAAGTAATAACACAAGATTAATAAATTCATGTAAACAATCGAAAACTTATAATTTCTATATAGTATAAAACGAGTATTTCAATTAGCACAGTATTCTCATTAAGACCGGTTTCTTCCAGCGAACACTGATATTTAAGCTACGTGATCATTAAGTTCATTGATCAGTGATATTGGTCAAATAGAACATGGACACATAACCTCAAGCAAGTCTTAATCTTGACTAAGGTTGTATCAGTAGTATGGCCTGCATGTAAGCATGGCCGATAACCGCCTTTCTTCTAAAGATAGAATTTCCTTACGGTAGCAGTAGATGCAGCGGTGGAGCTTCCCTGATCAAACCATAAAAGTTATACCACCTTTTTTTATTTGAATGGAGTAGCAGACGAGCATGCAGGCTACGTGGTGTTAAGCGGTCGCTGCAGCCCATGGACATCTGCACACAAATTCAAGCAAGCATAGGTAAGTCTTGTCTGAGGTCATATGCAGTTGCGCTACAACTCCGGAGGCTGGTGGTCGCCTCAAGTAAGTATGGCCGGCAACTGCACCTTTCCACCGAAACACAATAGAATTGGTTCACGGCAGAAGTGGGTGCAGCGGTGGTACTTCCCCGGGCGAACCATAATAGTTCTACCACCTATGATACATTTCTGTTCTTTTTGTAAAATATACCTATATGAAAAACCTAACTTTCATGGATAGGAAGCTTAACGCCGCATTGCATATGACAGTAATATATTAAAGTTTCTCAAAATTCACGAAATATTTAAAAGACAGCAATGGACAAGTTTCGTAGAAATTAAAAGCATTAGGGTTGAGTTAAAACCGTTGATGTGTTTAAAACAGTTGATATCTAATTTCGAATTGTCTTATATATATTTTCTTCTCGGTTGTCTGGAAGAGATTGCTGTTTGTAGCAATAAGACCGCCTTTTGCTTTCGTTTTAATGTATTTATGTAA
Organism: Pyrgus malvae; assembly: GCA_911387765.1. Taxonomy (NCBI): domain Eukaryota; kingdom Metazoa; phylum Arthropoda; class Insecta; order Lepidoptera; family Hesperiidae; genus Pyrgus; species Pyrgus malvae. Next base: position 23,870,461 of record OU426950.1, on the reverse strand, counting down.
TGTATGTTTTCCTTGTATTGGTGTGCAATAAAGAGTTTGTATTGTATTGTATTGTATATGTTTAAAGGAGCCTGTTTGTAAGTCAAATAAATTTTAAATGTTTTTCATCTAACATTTTTATAATTAACTATTTTAATTAATGTATTAAGATTTTTCTGTATTTTTTTTTTCAACTTTTTTTATGTCCCACTGCTGGGCACAGGTCTCCTCACAAGTGAGAGGGATTTAGGCCATAATCCACCACGCTGGCCAAGTGCGGATTGGTGGACGTCATGCTTTCGAGAAATTATGAATTTCTCTCAGGCATGCACGGCGATGGAGAACATCGTAATCAATTAAATATTACGATATTTTCCATCACCGTGGAGCAGCGATAAATTCTCACATTACAAATTTCTTTGTAAGAGGTGCGAGCCGAGGATTTGAACCCAGGATCGGTCGCGTCGAAGACCGCGGTTTTTACCACTCGGCCATCGCTGCTCTTCTGTATTTACATTTATATTATTGTACATTTATTTTATTGCCGCGTGTTAAATCTCCAACGAAGTACTTTTCAAAATATCTGTTAATAGCTTTCTTAATTTGAAGCAAAAGTTACTGGAGCCTATTTCACACATAAGTAATAAAAATTTCGAAAATTCCTATGTAGTATGAAACGGGTATTTCAATAACAGCAGGATTCTCATTAAGACCGGCTTCACACAACACTGATATTGAAGCTACGTGATCAAATTTTAGTTCATTAGGTTCAGAGTTTGATAGCTATTTTTACTCGTATGTAATCTCTATATAAAAATGAATTGCTGTTCGTTAGTCTCGCTAAAACTCAAGAACGGCTGAACCGATTTGGCTAATTTTGGTATTGAAATATTAGTAGAAGTATAGAGAAGGTTTAAACGGTGAGAAAATATGGAAAAATTGCGAATTTAAAAGCAACTTATTTTATTTTTTATAAGTTTCACATAGTCTGAATAACAATTCATCTGTCAATATTAAATAAATATAAATATTGTTGGAGAAAGGGTGGGACCTCCGGTTCGCTATGACCAAAAATGGTGGTGGAATAAAGGGTGGAAAGGAGGGTGGTCCCCCACTGCGGGTGTAGGAATTGTGGACTGTAAGTTGCGGTCGAATTAAAGGTGGAAAACGAGAAGGATTGATAAAGGGAGCAAGTGCACTAACCTTCTTGGGGTATCCCAGGGGCTGGAGCAGATGGTACGCTCGTGTACTGATGAAGCCCAGATCAATCCTCTCTTGCCCGGGAACTGGTGTTGTCCTTCACACTCACACTTTGAGTCAGTTAAATCACAAAACTATTGACAGCGGTGATGGCGGCGATGCGGCGAGTCTGATGACCACGTGTTAGGTGGCTTGCGGTGCGGTTGTCACTAGAGGACTTGCATACGCGTCGGCGGCGTGCGCGTCGGCGGCGGGACGAAGGCAGACTGAGTTGATAGATCTTCCTGATCCATATTATGTAATAGTGCGCTTGCGGGGAAGAGAGGGAGGGTGAAGGGGAGGGAGGTGAAATGACTTAATTGGCGCGAACATCCCCCCGGCCTTGAGGTCTCCTCAAATAGCGAATTAAAAAAAATAAACATAAATATATACAGCGGAGTTAATATCATATAGAAAAAACTATATATGCGGTGAACAGAGGCGATGCGATGAATATAATTAGTAAATTAATAAAAATATTATAATAGCGGGATAAGAATTTATACTTAAACTATAACTTATAAAATATAAACTACATAGGCATATAGAAATATTATTGCGTTGGTAGAGGGCAAAGTCTAACAATGGGCCGCTGCAAAGTGGAGCTCTTAGTCTTCACTTGTGCAACGCGCACCACACCATCCCTACCAGGAAACAGTTCAGTGACGACGCCTAGCGGCCACTGAAGAGGCGGAGCGTTATCCATATCGATAAGAACAACGGTTCCTACAGAAATGGAATTAATAGAATGTTTATTCCACTTTTCTCTTGCTTGTAGTGTATGTAAGTATTCTGATCTGAAGCGCTTCCAGAATGACTGAACTATCGAATCAAGTAATGAAAAACGTGATAAAAGATTAATGCGTTCCTTACTAAGATCAGCGGCGGGTAAACATCCAAGTGGATTAACAGCGAGGAAATGCGCGGGCGTAAGTGCAGTAGGTTCCGCCGGATCGCTACTTAACACGTAAAGCGGTCGTGAATTTAATATGCGTTCGACCTGAGTGAGGACAGTAAGCAACTCCTCATACGTGAGGATTTGCTTACCTATGACGCGAAATAAATGATACTTTACTATCTTTATATTTGACTCCCAAAGCCCACCAAAATGTGGAGCGTTTGGAGGGTTAAGTTTCCATGTGATGCGGTTATCAGAAAGGACCTGATTAAATACTTTATAATATTCGTCTGAACGTAAAAAGGAATGAAGTTCCTTCAAGTATGAACGCGAAGCAATAAAATTAGTAGCGTTATCACTATAGATAAACTTGCACGGACCTCTACGAGATATAAACCTCTTGAATGCGTCTAAGAAGCTGGCAGAACTTAGATCCGAGGCCAGCTCTAAATGAACTGCTTTAGTGACGAGACATATAAATAAGCATAAGTATGCTTTTTGACTGCGAACGCCGCGCCTACGTGTCAACGTGATGTTAAGAGGACCAGCGTAGTCTACCCCCGTGTGTGTGAAAGCGTTGCACTGCTCGAGTCGGCAAGCAGGCAGCGCGGACATCATCGGGTGCGCTGCTTTAGGTTTATGTCTAAAACAAACATTGCATTTATGGACGCGATAGCGTACAATGCGTCGTGCAGATAATATCCAATACTTCTCACGCAACGCGGCGAGTAAATATTGCGGGCCAGCGTGAAAGTTTTTATAGTGATAATAATCTATTAAAAGATCTATTATATGTCCACCTTTTGGTAATAATATTGGATGTTTTTGCGACTCTGGTAAAGACGAATATTGAAGACGTCCACCCACATGAAGCAGATCGTCTGCGATAAACGGAGTTAACTTGCGTAAGGCAGAAGAGCAAGGACGCCCCTTTTGAATTTTAGTCAAATCCTCCGCGAAAGCGTTAGATTGTACCACTTTAATAATAGTTTTCTCTGCGTATTCTAAGTCAGAAGCGGTTATAGTTTTATTACGCGGTAATTTTTTTATAAATTTCAGTACATAAGCTACGGATCGGAGATATTTATTCCATTTTGAAAATTTTAAACTAAGAGTGATAAATGGATGCTCCGGACTATTACTAACGGTACATGTTACAGTTTTTTGTTCCGGTAGATCGGTGGTAAATAGTGAAGATGATTGTATTGGCCACTCACTCCTCGGTGAGGACAACCAAGCGGGACCGTGTAGCCACAGATCACAATTTATTATTTGTGACGGCAATAAACCGCGAGAAATATAATCGGCGGGATTTTCAAAACCAGCCACGTGAAATAAATTATCAGGAGATAAAGAAGACTGTATTTGCGAAATGCGGTTAGCCACAAATGTGTTAAACCTGTGGGGTGAGGAGCGGGCCCAACAAAGGGCGACTTCAGAGTCCGAAAATGCATAAATGTTACTAACAGGATGCCTAGCGGATAGCGTGTCATGTACGGTACGCAGTAAATTAGCGAGTAATACTAAGGCGCATAACTCGAGCCGAGCTAACGAAATAGTTTTTAGCGGAGATACTCTTGACTTAGAACAAATCAGCGTTACCACTGGTGAGTCATCATCATTAACGATGTGTGAATAAATCACGCAGCCATACGCCTTTTCACTGGCGTCGGCGAACGCGACTAGCGAGACTTGGGAATTTTTATTTATACCCATATGGCGAGGAAACCTTAATTTCGATATCAAAGGTAACTCTGAAATATATTGTTGCCATGCAGTGACAACGTGAGCGGGCGGAGCCTGGTCCCAGTCAAGTTTGAGAACCCATAAGGTTTTAATGAGAAGCTTAGAGAAAAGAATTACTGGACCCACGAGCCCCAGAACATCATACAAGCGAGCGGTTGCGGATAAAATAGAACGCTTGGTACAAGCGAGCGGCGGCGGCGAAACTAGAAAAGAAAAACAATCAGTTGCGGGGTGCCAACGAAGACCCAATACCTTAAAAATACTTTGGTCGTCGAATGAGACCTCGTCAAGCTGACGGTGCGTTGCGGGGATGTGCTGTAAAAGCTCTGAACTGTTACTAGTCCACTTAACCAATTCAAATCCTCCACGCTGAAACATTTGAATTAGTTCAGTGGCTACGTCAACGGCGCTGTTGACGCAGGGCGCGCAGGACGCGATATCGTCCATATAAATATCTCGCTCGACCACCGAAGCAGCCAGAGGATAGGACTCCCTCTCCTCGGAAGCCAACTGACGTAATGTGCGTAGCGCAAGAAAAGGCGAAGAGCGTAAACCAAAAGTCACACGATTAAATTCGTATGTTTGTATGTCTTCCTCATTAGAAAAGCGATAAAGAATGCGTTGAAACGCGCGGTGCGATTTTTGTACTTCAATGCATAAATACATTTGTCTAACGTCGGCAAAAAAGGCGATGCGATAAACTCGTACGTTTATTAAAATATTAAAAATATCAGACTGTAAATTTTGCCCACTATGTAAATTATCATTTAATGAAATGTCATTGTCTGACTTAGCGCTTGCGTCGAGTACTATTCGCAATTTAGTTGTACTTTTATCATTACGTATGACAGGGTGGTGCGGGAGATAAAAGCAAGGTTCCGTAGAATTATTTGAAGCAACCAATGATAAATAACCCTTGTTGATGTATTCCTGAATAACCTCATTGTAGCGGGAGCGAAGATCGGGACATTTATTAAAACGTCTCTCTAGAAGCGAGAAGCGTTTTTTAGCGGTTATAAAAGAATCACCTAACTTATCAGGCGTGTCCTTGAAGGGCAGGGCGACAACATATCGTCCGTTCAAATTGCGACGAGTAGTGGAAGTATAAATATTCTCACATTCCTGTTCATCAGGACTCAAATAAGTTTTTTGCGGCAGCTCCTCTAACTTCCAAAATTTTTCGAGCAAATGCGTGAGCGACGTTTGACTATTATCAATACGAGTAGGATAAGAAACTAAAGAACGCGGCATGCATGTAGGAAAGTCGATATCTGCGTCTCCCATTATTATGTATCCTAGTGACGTTTCTATGGCACTCGGCGATTGCGAATTAATTATTTTATCAGTTAACAAAATTTGTAAATAAGTATTAACCCCTAATAAAACGTCAATGTCACCTGGTGTATGGAATTGATCGTCAGCTAAACGTAAATTATTTATATAATTAATTTTCGAAACGTCTATTAACGACTCGGGTAATTGTCCAGTTATAGCGGGAACAACTAGCGGTTCAATATGATAAAGTTTATTTTCATCAAAGCGGGAGCTAAACTGCAAAGAAGTAACACCTAAAATCTTCTGCGACACCCCACCGATTCCTTGCGCCTCCCTAACTGGTGTTTTATTGGAGATCGGTAGGTACAAACGTTTGCAACACTGTTTCGTGATGTAATCACATTGCGAGCCAGGGTCCACTAAACAACGCAACAAATATTGGTGTCCGTATTTAGTATGAACTTTAATCTTCGCAGTTCCCAATAATGTAGTGCGGTGCGGCGCATTACCACAATCGCGCGAAACGTTACATGACGTGGATGCATTTTTTTCTCCTGGACCTTGTTCCGAAGGCTGATCGACCTTATTCCTACTACTAACAAAATGAAGTAGCGTATGGTGCGAGCGGGAGCAATACCTACATCTACGCTGTGACTTACAAAAAGGAGTGGCGTGTTTATTACTTAAACAATTAGTGCAACATTTATTTCGTTTTACAAAATTGTACCTGTCCTGTGCATTTATTTTTAAAAAATGCGGACAGACAAATAGGTGTTCGTGATCACCCGATTTACAGAAAATACATGACCGATTCGAATCTGTATTAATAAAAGTTTTGCTTATATTTTTAGCGGGAGCGGGAACAAAATTACCTTTAATTTTATGGTTGTTAGACGTATGCGAAGTATTTATTGTATGGCACAAAGCCCTATTCTGGTCATGTAAAAACTGAACCAAAGCGGAATATTTCGGTATGTTTACGTTGCGACATGACATTTCAAACGACTTTACGGTATCGTTATCTAATTTTCTAAGCGCGATATTTAGAAATAGAAAATCAGATATGTCATCAATATTAAGTTGCTTAAGAGCGTTAATAGAAGCATCAAATTTATCCATAAATATTTGATAACCAGCGGATGTGTTAGTGTTTACGTTCTTCAGTTCTAACAGCTGACTGACGTAGGTAGTCGCGAGCGCACGCTCGTCGTTATATCTACGTATGAGCGCGTTCCTTAACACAGAATAGTTTTCCGCTGTAGGCATTAAGCCTGAGCAGATTGATAATGCCTTATCACTAAGTTTACTAACAAGATAATAAACGCGTTCAGCATCTGTTAATTGCTGATTATCATGAACTAATGTTTTAAATTGTTGGTAGAACATAGACCAGTGTCGTATGTCACCATTAAAAGAAAGTAATTCTATGGGCGGAAGCGACGGTATAATTTTTGGTGGCAAACTATTCTGTAATTTACTTGAAGATGAAGATGGAGCGTTTAATTTGGACACTTGACTTTTAATACGACTATATAGATCATGAAAAGATTTCCACGATCCGAAATCGACTTGCGCGTTTGGATTTAATTTTAAATTTGTAACATTATAAGATTCTAACGTGTCCTTGAACTCAGTACGCAAGTATTCAAGGTCAGATGCCGTGTCAAGAAATGTGTCCTGTTCGTCTGACGAACTTAATGCACTTATAGATAAATCATAAATTTGTTGTAAACGTTCGTAAATAGAATTTCGTTTTGCAATTAATATTTTCAATCTAATTTCGTCATTTGAAAGCGTTTCAGATTCAATTTTGCCTTTAGTAGACATTTTGTCGTGAACAAGATAAATCAGTTAAAACAGTTAAGATTATAAAAATTATGTATGGCGTAATGAATGAATACGTAGGTAGTTACTAGCGAAACAACGATCGCCGGTCGCGTCGGTTCCGGCAACCACAAATATGGCGGACTTCAATTAATGAAAAATAGAATGCGTACCTATGAGGTGTAATTTCGATTACAAATATAGGTAAATAATGGTGCGAATGGTGCGGTGCGCTTTGCAAAATAATAATATACCTATGTGGGCGGTGCGTTATTAATATGCGGGATATAAAATAATCGTAGATATAATACTTATTTGCAAAAATAAATAGCGGATGGTGCGGTGTGTTTTGCAAAAAGAATAATATACCTACGTGAGCGGTGCGTTATTAATATGCGGGCGGGATATAAAATAATCGTAGATATAATACTTATTTGCAAAAATAAATATGAATAGGCACTTATTGTAATATATTACACGAAATACATACTATGCGTATTTATGAGATTAAATATTTAACCCGGGTGAAGTTACTAAACTATTGATTCGAAATCGGGCTCGACTGGACCAGAACTTGTTGGAGAAAGGGTGGGACCTCCGGTTCGCTATGACCAAAAATGGTGGTGGAATAAAGGGTGGAAAGGAGGGTGGTCCCCCACTGCGGGTGTAGGAATTGTGGACTGTAAGTTGCGGTCGAATTAAAGGTGGAAAACGAGAAGGATTGATAAAGGGAGCAAGTGCACTAACCTTCTTGGGGTATCCCAGGGGCTGGAGCAGATGGTACGCTCGTGTACTGATGAAGCCCAGATCAATCCTCTCTTGCCCGGGAACTGGTGTTGTCCTTCACACTCACACTTTGAGTCAGTTAAATCACAAAACTATTGACAGCGGTGATGGCGGCGATGCGGCGAGTCTGATGACCACGTGTTAGGTGGCTTGCGGTGCGGTTGTCACTAGAGGACTTGCATACGCGTCGGCGGCGTGCGCGTCGGCGGCGGGACGAAGGCAGACTGAGTTGATAGATCTTCCTGATCCATATTATGTAATAGTGCGCTTGCGGGGAAGAGAGGGAGGGTGAAGGGGAGGGAGGTGAAATGACTTAATTGGCGCGAACAAATATCTTTGGACAATTCACACAACACCATCTGATACCAAACTAAGCAGAGCTTGTACTATGGTAAACAGAAAGCTGATAAACATACCTACTTAAATAATTCTAAATACATACTTAAATAGATAAATTAACACCCTGACACAAAACAAATAGTCATGTTCATCACACAAATATTTGTCCTGGGTGGGAATCGAACCCACGCCCTCACGCTTCGCAGTCGGCTCATCACCCACTACGCCACGGAGGCTGTCTGTTAATATTTGTTTTATATTTCAAGTGACTGTAACATAAAAACTCTTTGAGATGATAAAGAAACTAATCCTCTTTCAATGCTTTTAAGGCAAGACTGTAATAAAAATTTCTAATAAACATTCTACATTCCTTATTATCCTATTAAGACAATACGCAAAAAAATCTAATCTTTCAGGCTAAATTAACCGCCTACACGGATCACCTTGGATTAACTCGAAAAACTTTTAAATAGGAAATGGAAGTTTTATAGTCTTTCACAAATACCTAAATACATACACGTTATTCAACATGTATAGTAGGTACCTTTTTGGTATCGGGGAGGAAACCTTCAAAAGATACCCGGAATAGTGTAAATATTTTGAGAAAAATAAATAGGTTTCGAGTCCAAGTAAATCTAGTATATTATAATGATTATAGTATAATATATAAGTAAATCTAGTATAGTATTATGAAAATTTCTAATAAACATTCCTTGTCATCCTATTAAGACTCTACGTAAAAATAACTTCTCTCTCAGGCAATATTAATCGCCTACAGATCCGTGTAGGAGAAATACTTGGAGAAACACGAAAAACTATCTTAATTTTCCAATAAGTGCAATTTAAAATTAAAAGTTGAAAAGTACGCTATATTATATTCGTCTAAAATGTGCGAAATAATAAACAACAACTAATGGGGTGATATTTTTTTTAAATGAACAAAATCAGTACGATTTTTAGGAAAAACAACAGCCATATCATGTGCGCGAAAAAATCCTGAAACTTCAAATTAATTTGTTACGTAAATATGTTACCAACAATATCTCACCATCGCCATGGGTTTACTGAGAGAAAATGCCATTAGGCATTATGTCCGCCCATTGTGAACCTAGTTTAAGGTTATTTATCAATAGAGTATTAAATAAAATTTTTTCAACCTTTTTTTATGTCCCACTGCTGGGCACAAGTCTGCTTCTCACAAGTGAGAGGGATTTAGGCAATAGTCCACCACGCTGGCTAAGTGCGGATTGGTGGACGTCATGCTTTCGAGAAATTATTAATTTCTCTCAGGCATGCACGGCAATGGAGAACATCGTAATCAATTAAATATCGCGATATTTTCCATCACCGTGGAGTAGCGATAAATGTGCACATTAAATTACAAATTTCTTTGTCAGAGGTGCACGCCGAGGATTTTTTTTACCACTCGGCCATCGCTGCTCATTAAATAAATAAATAAAATGATAAGAAGTCCGTTATTATGACTTTGATGCATGACTGGCTAATATTGTTCCAGTCTTCTACTGCAGTAATTTTTAGCAACCCTTACCATATTTTTCCTTACCATGCGTTATGTACGATACCATAACGTAAAGTCCGATATGTGTGAGAGGATTTGAAATCGAGACCGTGAGGGCTTAAAGCAGGATTCCAACCAATCGGCCATCGCTGGTTTATTATATTATCCATTTTACGCATACATTTACAATTCTGTTAATACATTTTTTACCGACTTCTAAAAGGAGGAGGTACTGTATTCGGCTGTATGTATTTTTTTTATATATGTTCACCGATTACTCCGCCGTTTGTGGACCGATTTTCAAAATTCTTTTTTTGTTCGTATACTTATACTCCCGAGGTGGTCCCATTGTCACCAAATCAGGATCTGATGATGGGATCTCAGGGAAATCGAGGGGAACTCTCAAATTTTATAGGCACACACATTGATTTTCTTATACTTTCTGAAGCATAAGAGATATTTGTGCATAGTAATCATCATCTCATGTTGCTGAGCTGATGATGGAAGGTACTGCAACAGTGAGGAGTTGAAAGCAAATTCTTTCAATAAATAGTTTTTTATTCCAAATCTTACATTCCTGAGGTGTTCCAACTGTCACCACGTCAAAGTCTGATGATGGTATCCCAGAGAAATCGAAGGGAACATTCAAATTTTATAGCACAACAAATGATTTTCATGTTTTTACTAAAGCAAAACAGGTATTTGTGTATAATTATCATCATATCGTGTTGCTGAGCTGATGATGGAAGGTACTATGACGGTTAGGAGTTGAGAGCAAATTCTTTCAATAAATGGTTTTTTGTTGGAAATCTTACATTTCTGAGGTGGTCCAACTATCACCATGGCAAAATCTGATGATGTGATACTAGGGAAATCGAGGGAAACACTGAAACTTAATAGGCACACACATTCTTTTAGTCATATTTTTTAACATAATACAAATATTTGTGTCCGGTAATTATCACCTCAAACGTGAGGTTCAATCATCAGCTTAGCAACGGCTAAGCTGATGATTGAAGGTACAACTCCTCAACGGTTAGGAGCTGAGAGCGAATTCTTTCATTAATTTATACGTTAAGGTGGACTTATAGTAGTATTCTTTCAGGGTATAAGATGGCTATTAGATAAACATGATTATAAAAGGTATCTCTTTAACGTTTAGAAATTAACTGAAAAAAATCCAATTATGCTTATACATATGTGCAGAATTATTAAAATTACTAAAAAGAGTGAAATAAATTAAGTATTTAACAAAAAATAGAACCGACTTCAAACGGTAAAAAATAAAATTGTTCAGTACCTACTTCTTCTTGCTTATGGTAATGACTCTTAAAACTATTTTTGAAGTCGGGCCCTTAGTAAAATGTCCTGTCTTAGTAAATATAGTGTACCTTTCTTTCTGAATGGGCACCGACTCCAATATAGTTTTAACAGTCATTACCATAATCAAGAACAAGTGGTACTGTCCCACTGTCTGTACTGTCGGTGCCCATTTAGAACGAATGGTACGACATTTTAGTAAGGGCCCGACTCCAAAAATAGTTTTAAGAGTCATTACCATAAGCAAGAAGAAGTAGGTACTGAACAATTTTATTTTTTACCGTTTGAAGTCGGTTCTATTTTTTTGTTAAAAACTTAATCTTGGTTTCTTTAACGTTTTGTTTTTAATTGTATGTTCTGAACAAGCGTTCTTAGCTAAAACATCAAACATTCTTTCAACATTTCTATTATTCTTGAGCACCATCAAATTAAGTATTTTGAATATTATACGACTTAACTTTTCAATAAAAGTTCTGTTGGTTCAGAAAGAGGCACTATAATGAGCAAAATATTTTATTCCAGTGTCTCATATTCCCAATTAATATAATAAAATTACAGCTTAAAATCCCGATCTAGTATAAAACAAACATCTGAAGTATCGCTATTAGAATTTTCATTAAGATCATGTTTCTTCTACTAAAGTACTGATGCCCTCAAAATTAAAACGTAAATGAAAATTCCGTCGTGTATTGTTGTTGTTGTTTTGTAGGTGGTAGAACTATTATCCTTCGCCCGGGGAAGTACCACCGCTGCACCCACTTCTGCCGTGAACCAATTATATTATATTGTCTATTGTTGTGGTGGAAAGGTGCAGTTGCCGGCACTTACATGAGGCGACCACCAGCCTCCGGAGTAGCAGCGCAACTGCATACGACTTCAGACAAGACTTACCTATGCTTGCTTGAGGTTGTATGTAGATGTCCATGGACTGCAGCGACCACTTAACACCACGTGGCGGTAAATGGTAATGACGGGCGTATATCCTTTTTTTATCGTCGTCTTCTCGGCTTCTTATTTTGAGAGTAAATTCTACAGGGTTCTGCATATGACTGTCTTATATTAAACTTTCGCAAACTCTACGGAATATTCAAATATATCGAGAGAAATGGACAAGTTCAGTACCAAGTCCAAGCAAAGGTGCAATCTTCATGAATAAATCATGCCACTTGCAACTCTGCCACGTTTATATTAATATAAAATTGCTTTGTTTTATAGTTATTTACAAGTCTTTAACCTTTTAAAAAAAAATGTAGTCTGTGACAAAACAATCATTCTTTTCATCAAATATTTAGGAAGAATCTTTGCTTTATTTGCAAAGAAACTACGAGTACCTTAGAATTTCCCAGTGGTTGATTTCACAAAAAAGATTATTCGGAACATTAGACGCTATCTTAAATACTTCTTAATTCCATTATCCTATATTCCATGTTCAAAGATTTTATCAGTTTAAGTAACCAATATTGAAGTTAATTGCTCAAAATTTAACTTATTACTCGTACGTGATATTCTTTTGTTTTCTTAAAAATTCAAATAAATCAATTCAAAAATAAAAAAAGCGTCTTTTTTCTTGTTATTTATTTTGATTTTTAAGTTTTTAGGAAAGTTTGCGGCGTTGTATTTGACAGTCTTATTTTAACCTTGCTCAAGCTTCACGGAATATTCAAAAATGTTGAGAGAAATGTTGGTATTAGTCTTAGCAAAGGTGCAGTCTTCATGAATAAGGCACTACGCTTTCTTCTTTGCCGCTTCTGAATTAGGGCAAAATTCTTTTGCGAATGTTAAGGTACAATTCTATTATTACTTTTTCACGTAGGTCACGTTTTTTACCTCCTAAATATCTATTTTTCTAGAACAATATACTCGTACATGTCTGTTTTTTACGTAAAAATACCCTTTTATACTTTTTCCAATGAACTGTACTTTTGGTATTAATTAAAATCAGAAAAGTTAGATAATTTCTCTTCGTCGTAAGTCGTAATTAATATTATTTTTTTATCTGTTTATAAAAACCACCCATTTTGTACTACAATTTGTTTTGTTTTATTAGGAAACCCGGCCATTTCAACTCGTTTTCAAAATGTTGTTAAATATTAAAGGACGAAATGAATGGGTATCGTAATGTTTCCAAAGAATAAATAATTTACGTAAAAGACGACAAATTTCCCTAGCAGTTTGCTTGTGACGGCGGCAGGTGTACCGTGAATAGAAAGCCGTCTGCTATCTAGGAATCTTTAATATTTTAAAATTGTAAAATATTCACGTCGTATTCTTTTTTAATTTAATTGGAAGGTGCATTCAAGGCAAGGCACAGGCAAAATATTCCACCAGAATACAGTTAACAGTAAGGTTGGATTTATGAAGTAAAAACGTATGTAGCTCTTGAATTCCCCAAAATTTGCTACTTGGCTAGCTCACAAGAAGCACAATAGCCTAAAGTATAAGTACAGCATAAAGTTTAATATGTGGCTGTTATATATTTATAAATTGAGAAGTAGTGGGCGCGCCGCGGTCTCCGAGTCGGAGTTACCGGGTTCAAATCCTTTATTTTAGATCATTTTTATGTTTTGATGACCTCTACAAAAGTCTTCATCTTAATATATAATTATATTTCTTGTGTATGTGTATATGTCACTGAACTCCTCCTAAACGCTGGGCGGATTATGATAATATTTTTGTATGTGTTCAAGGGGGTTTGAGAATGGTTTAGATTCACAATTTGGTCCACTGGAAAATGTTTTTAATTACTATTTTTATTTATAAGTAGTTCTTTACCTACCTGTCAAACGTTTATTTTTCGTACTGTGTTAGTCTAAGCTTTGACACAGCCAAAATAACGGATTGTTTGATATTTTTGTGTGACAGTAACATATGAAACCTATTTAAGATAATAATAAAACAATACTATTCATTTTCGGAACGGCCACAAGCTGGCATTTCCGAAATACCGGCTTCATAAAAAAAGTCATTCTTTTATTGGGATGTCCATCAGGATATATAATAAAATCTCAATAAAGATTCAATCCCTGTTTAAAACCTTTTAAGAAGGCAGTCAAACGAGTCCTGTGCCGTAAGGCTTATTATAACACTAAGGACTATCTTAATGATAAAGGAGCGTGGGAATGAATCTCGCTCACACGAGGCTATTTCTTCATAGATTGTATTAGTTTTAGTAATTGGTGGAACAGGTGGAAGGTCACGTGTGACCATTATCAACCCATAGCCTTCTGTTATCTCAAATATATTATTATGTACTTTTTTTTAAAAAGAGTGCTGGGAGTTTTTTTCCGCCGCCTTTTTTCTCTCAGCCCAACATCTAGCCCAAACGGGCACTTAAAGGCGATGACCGGGAAAAAATGACATTCATTAAGCGAATATTTTGTAATCGTAATATAAAATAAATATTTTTTCTTTCTTTCTTTCTTTCTAATACATTTAAGGTAGGACTACGACTGCACCAGGGCGGAGATGGTTTGGGCCATTAGTGTTTGTGTATTTTTTTTAATAATATAATTGCTTTATTATTTATACATATAATTTGACCAGAAAAACCTGTTGGTTTCTGAATGTTTCAGTCCAGCGTCCTATTGAAATATGATTTGAAAGAATGACGCCTTCATTCTTTCATTATTTCGAATTATAAGATATGTAACGACGATATAGAATTGTTTTATACCGTTAATCACAAGTTTTATTAATAAGATCAACTTAAAGTATAAGGTAAAGTCCTTATACGAAGACGTAAAGGTTAAAATAAACAGCATACAAAATACTACGAAATCGTTACGTAACTCTTATCAAATAGAGTATCTTATCAAGTAGAGTGTATGACAGCCTTCGTGGCGTAGTGAGTGATGAGCCGACTGCGAACCATGAGGTAGTGGGTTCGATTCCCACCCAGGACAAATATTTGTGTGATGAACATGACTATTTGTCCTGTGTCTGGGTGTTAATTCATCTATTTAAGTATGTATTTAGAATTATATGTATAAGTATGTTTATCAGCTCTCTGATTACCATAGCACAAGCTCTGCTTAGTTTGTAATCAGATGGCGTTGTGTGAATTGTCCAAAAGATAAGAATATTTATTTTATATTTATCTAAGAGATACTCTATTAGATCAAGAAACAGTTCTGTCATATTAAACAGCATACTTCTCTTTAAGAGATACTCTCCGATATATATCAACTAATGATTTCACAGTATTTTGAAAAGAAACGCAATACTTACCTTACCATCTTGATTTCACAACAAGACTCTATTTTCTTATCTAAGATTGAATCCCAAGAAAGCAAAATCAAAGTACAACTGAAATCTGGTTCATTAGGTTACTTTTCCCAAAGTTCTTTTAGCTCTTACTGCTAATGGATAAACTAAGTAGATCTGTGCCTTCGCTAGTAAAAAAGTAAATTAAGTTTGTGTGTTTCGAGTAAATGTGCTTTTCCTGCATAGTAAACATATTTAACACTAGCCTTCCGCCAGCGGTTTCGCCCGCGTGCACCCGTTTAATGGGTTCCCGTTGGATAAAAAATAGCCTATGTACTATTCCAGGCTTCATTGCTGTATTAAAATCATAGGCGCTTAGCCTATGTTACTCAAGATGAATATAGCTTTCTAATGATGAAAGAATATTTGAAGTTGGAACAGTAGTTTTTGAGTTTATTCATTACAAACATACAAACATACAAAAATACAAATCTTTCCTATTTGTAGTATTAGTATAGATGTAAGTTAATGGTAAAATTGAAAGGTGTTTGCGAGCATCGGACAGCATTCCCCAATTGGTCCCCATTTTTAACGGTTATAATTATTGACTTATTTGAAATCTATATATGATTTGAAAACATCCTGTTTTAATGACTATAATCCTTCAAAATCTAATCTGGAGACATCTTTAAAAAATATTTTATGTTAATTTTTCAAATTAAATCGAATCGAAAAGATCGGCGGTTTGAAAACATCCGACAGCAGGTCGGCCATTAAGCAACTCCAACAATTGGAGCGGCGTGGTGGAATAGGCTCCATGCCTTCTCATTAATGGGGAAAGACCGGTGCCCAGCAGTGGGACGCAAAAAGGGTTGCAGCCAGCCAGTCAATTTTTCAGAGCCGCGGTATCAATAGGTCGAATGGAGAAGAAATCCTCCATTTTCTTCTTCCAGAAAATTCTGTTCACACAACATGATTTGTTGCCGGACGAAATTCCAACTGTTCAAACTTTTCTTATTTCTTTAAAATCGCTGTATAACTTAATTCGTTTTTGGAAACGAGCTGCATGAGGCATTGTACCACATAGTACAGTACATCTCGTCCTACTCCTCCCTCAGAACAATGGAACTTGAAGCTTTTTACTCACCTGCAAAACGTTCACGCCTTTTTCTCTTAGATGACCTTTAGTCTCCCTGTGGTTCAAAAGCATTGTTTAATTTAGATTCTATCCTTCTAGGAATTTTTGTTGCTCATTTAAAAAAAAAACGAACGCAGTATTAGTGTTAAGAATTTAAAACACAGTATTATGATGACAGTGATACAAATAAATTAAGAGTATTTTATGAAACAGGACATATTAAACCGATTAATTTTAAAATGATCGCTTCACCCTAAAATGTTCGTTAATAACATTACTAGTTGCGCGTTGTAGGAGTGAAGCTAACGGGGCTTATCGTGGTACGTATTAATTTTCATATTCATTTTGTGAAGACAATAGATGGATTGTGAATGGAACATTATTATGAAAGGAAAGTTAATATAGATAAAATATTATGTAGAAATTTTGATGAATTATTACTACTGCAGCGATGCGAGCAGCGATGGTCGAGTGGTAAAAAGCCGCGGTCTTCGACGCGATCGATCCCGGGTTCAAAACCTCGGCGCGCACCTCTGACAAAGAAATTTGTAATGTGCGCATTTATCGTTGCTCCACGGTGATGGAAAATATCGTGATATTTAATTGATTACGATGTTCTCCATCGCCGTGCATGCCTGAGAGAAATTTATAATTTCTCGAAAGCATGACGCCCACCAATCCGCACTTGGCCAGCGTGGTGGGCTATGGCCTAAATCCCTCTCACTTGTGTGAAGAGACCTGTGCCCAGCAGTGGGACATAAAAAAAGGTTGAAAAATTTTTACTGCTCGTTATATTTTTAATTATTTTTAAGTTTTGTAATGAGCACGTATCTATATAGGTACACGAGAAGATAGAGAAGAGAGCACCTATAACTTAACTCTGATCTGTTTGTTTGTGTGTTCATTTAAGACGGTTGTCGTCATCTTGAGTTACAGAAGCTACAATCCGAGATTTCGTCTGCACCACAAGCGATAAACGGGCGTTGAACTTTAGCATATACAAAACTAAGCAATATCGAGCGCCGCCTTTAATTGGATTTCGTTGCTTCGAATAGCATGTTAGGCCTTCAGCCCTGAGTGGTATAGATAGATAGGAAATGTTTAACTTTTTATGAGGCATTCTATAGCAGGAAACAAGGATGGAATCACTTGTAGGATCGTAATATTGCAACTACATCAAGCTAAATTAATACCCCTTCATTAAAGTGAACAATGATGCTATAATGATTGTGTTTACGACGTTGTGCTTGTATAGCTGCAAACATACCATGTTGCTTATAAGTTGATAGCAGCCGTCATTGCGTACTTTATGGACGGTTTTAAACACATCCGACGGCATTTTGGTCACGAACCTGTACCAAATAATATCGTCTCATACAGCAGGTACCATTACCTGCTTAGAAATAACTATTACTTCACAGTAGGTAATAGTTATATCTTAGCGCTATAGGTGCAGAAGCGCACATGGCCCGGCAGTTAGCATAGAACGCAAGCGATCTATGCGACTTAGCCATACGGGCGCGGTCGGGTGTAAGATGGGTGACCGCTAGTGGCAAAAAAAAAATCATGCGCGTTTCCGTGCTTTGGAGGGCACGTTAAGCCGTCGGTCACGGTTGTTATCGATAGATAACAGCCGTTAAACCTTGTCGGCGGTTTGAAAACATCCGACAGCGGGTTGGCCACTAACTCGCACCTCCACCAACCGGCATTGGAGCAACGTGGTGGAGTAAGCTCCAGGCCTCTCCAATAATAGGGAAAGACCCGAGCCCAGCAGTAGGACGTAAAAAGGGTTACAGCCATAGGCGCGAGAATACAGTGGTGTAATTATGTCATTACCCAATGTAATAAATCTTATTGGCATACATTTTATTTATTTGTAAAGAAAAGCATATGGCAGCTTACTCTATTTTGAAAAGTTATTACGGTAATTGAGATTCGTTCCGTACTAATTACCAGACAGTTCTTAATGAAACAGGCTACATCAGGGATGGCATAGTCAGGTCACAGGTCTTTAATTGCTCAATTGTAAGTCGGCTCACTTACACGATGTGGCCACGATAAACATTTACATTTCACGATACTTATATCTCCTAGGCTCTACATACTCGTATTATGTAGTACGTTGTGGCTGATTCAAATAATAATAATTGTGAAATTACCTACGCCGCCCACATAATAATAGCAGTCATATATACAATTTTTCACCATCGCCAAGGGTTGACTGGTAGAGAATGCCATCAGGCATTAAGTCCGCCTTTTGTTATAACACTATAAAGGGTAAATAAATAAATAAATAAAAATAAATATAGATACTAAAACTTATATAAAAATTGGACGACCTGCGTGGCGCAATGGTTACCATGCCGGAGTGCCAATCGAAGGGTTCCGGTTTTGTTTCCCGGCGAAACAGAAATTTTAATTATGAGTTTATTCTGTTTTCGGTCTGGGTATTTGTGTTTCTGTCTTTGTTTGTGTCCATGGTACCCACGACACAGGGTATATCTACTACTGTGGGGCTATGAGTGTGAAGCGTCAAGAAAAACAAGAAGCATTTTATTTACTTTATATTCAAAAGTCTTGGTTGTCTGCTCCATTATGGTAATCAAAGTGCGTTCCATACTGTTACCAGAAAGTTCTTAATGAAACAGGCCATAGATCAGGGATGCCACAGTCACGTGAACTTAATTGCGCGATTGTAAATAGGCTAGAAGCGCGCATGGCTCGGCGGCTAGCGTAGAACGCAAGCGGTTTATGCAGCTAAGCCAAACGGGCGCGGTCGGGTGTGAGATGGGTGACCGCTAGTGGCAAAAAATTTCATGCGCGTTTCCGTGCTTCGGAGGGCACGTTAAGCCGTCGGTCCCGGTTGTTGTCGATAGATAACAGTCGTTAAACCTTGTCGGAGGCCTTATGGGCGGTTTGAAAACATCCGACAGCGGGTTGGCCACTAACCCCGCAACTCCACCAACCCGCATTGGAGCAGCGTGGTGGAGTAAGCTCCAGGCCTCCCCAGTATTCGGGAGAAACCCGTGCCCAGCAGTGGGACGCAAAAAAAAGGGTTGCAGCCAAGCCAAGCCAAGCCAAATAGGCTCACATACTCTGCGGCTACTGTAAACAGTCACATTTCAATTAACGAATGTCTTATAATACGTATATAACTGTGGCTGATTCGCGCATGGCTCGGTCTACGCAAGCGGTCTATGCAAGCCAAACGGGCGCGGTCAGGTGTGAGATGGGTGACTGCTAGTGGTAAAAAATTTCATGCGCGTTCCCGTGCTTCGGAGGGCACGTTAAGCCGTTGGTCCCGGTTGTTGTCTATAGTTAACAGTCGTTAAGCCTTGTCGGAGGCCTTATGGGCGGTTTGAAAACATCCGATAGCGGCTTTGCCACTAACCCTCATCTCCACCAACTCGCACTAGAGCAGCGTGGTGGAGTAAGCTCCAGGCCTCCCCAGTATTCGGGAGAAACCCGTGCCCAGCAGTGGGACGCAAAAAGGGTCGCAGCCAACTGTGGCTGATTCAAATAAATACATGCGCATTTCAGTTCACGTTTCTGGCATCGGTTATGGGTAGAAATCACCGCTCTATGCATAATATCTTAAGAGGCCGCATACAAAATTTTGCCGATTTCGCTAATCAAGCTGATTTTACATAGGAAATTTTCATTTAAAATACAGTACTTCCATATGTTTTGGTGCACAATATGACTGATCATTTCAATAATAAACGATAAATGAGCCCCTTTTCCATTTCTATTACGTTGCTTTGCTTAATTGACCTGAAGACGGTGATAGTTTTGTGAATTTTACTGTAATAGATAAAGAATATTATATATTTCCGGATCATTTTAAAATTTAAACAGATCGAAAAAATGCCATGTATTACTAAAAAAATCGCAAACATAGTAAATGAGTCACTTTTTGCCACTCTCATTCAAATAATATTAGTAAAAAAACATGGAAATAGGCCAGAAGTTGCATTCAGGCCCATTTCCATTGGAATAATATTTCATAAAATTTATTTGACATAAATACATTTCAGTTCACAATCAATCCGTTTCCTGAAAAAAAATCAAATTAATAATGAAAATTGGGCATTAAAAATCTAAATCCAACTTAAATCTCGCATTATAATTCTCGACGCAAGCTAAAAAAAGTGGCTAATGTATTAGATTATTAATGAAATGATCAGTTATATTGTGCAATGCAACTTATGGAAACCAAAATCTCGTGTGCTAAATCGGCTAAATAAGCGAAATCCTTAAAATTTCGTAAAAGATTAAGAACGATTTTAAAAATACCACAAATCCTCAATAATGTTAACTCAATCTGCAAAATTGTACGATATTTTAACCGTTTCGGTATAAAATGTAATTATGAGATTGCCTTCGCCTATGAATAGACTCTAAATGAATAAAGTCGCAGAAAAGTAAGGCATTTTTTTTTGTTCAATATTGAAAAGTCTTGACTATCTGCTACTAAAGTAATCTTTTATCGAAAAAATAAAATAAAAGTAAGCGGAAAATATTTACTCTATGTAGGGTCTTGGTTTCCCTCTACATTACGGTAAGCGAGGTACGTTCCATACTAATTACCAGACAGTTCTTAACTTAACATGCTATACATCAGGAATGGCACAGTCACGTGTCTTTAATTGCGGAATTGTAAATCGGCTCACGTACTCGCTGCGGTAACAGTAAACACTGAAACAGTCACATTTCGCTTTAACGAAAGTCTATGGAGTAAGGGTCCAATTAAAACTAGACATATCTATACTAATATTATAAAGAGGAAAGATTTGTATTTTTGTATGTTTGTGATGAATAAACTCAAAAACTACTGTTACGATTTCAAAAATTCTTTCACCATTAGAAAGCTACAATCCCTCTGAGTAACATAGGTTACTTTTTAGTGCAGGAAAATGCTTCATTCCTACGTGAAAACGGGTAATAGGGTCAAAGTGGTTGAATCAACTGGCTAAACGCCTATGATTTTAATATAGCAATGAAGCCTGTAATAGCACATAGGCTATTTTTTATCCTACGGGGACCCATTAAACGGGTCCACGCGGCGAAGTCGCTGGCGGAAGGCTAGTTACGTATAATTTCAAATTGTATGTAGTAATAGTTTAAGCGCAATTGTAGATCAAGTCACGTATTATCGCTGTGGCAATAGTCTGCAGGTCAGCAGTCATATTGGGCTTTACGAAAGTCTAAGGCGTAAAGCTCGAATCAAAGCTTAACTATTACGCATCATTTTCAAAATAAATGGTAATACTCGTAGGAAGTAGAACTGAGGACGAAAATGACTGAGAAAGTGGTATATATGTCATAGTCGGATCGTATAATCCGCCGTATAACATTACAGCTAGCCGGTTCCTAAAACAGGGCCGTTCTGTATTGTGGCAGATCCACGATTATCCACGATTATTGTAATGAAGCCTCGTAACCACCCACCCTACTTATGATTATGACCGCATTCGACATTGCTGAGCTTTATTGACACCCACGCTGCCGCACTAGATGTTGCTGAATGGCCACCCATCCTACTTTTGACCGCAGGTGTCATTGAGCTAAGCAATGTCCCTGAAACACATTTTCACTATAATTATTTATATTCGAAAAATACCCAAACCGAACCAGAGCACCCCTCTATCCACGTGGTCTTGTCTGTACTACCCCTAGAGTGTATACATATAAAAAGCCGGAGGCGCGGAGGGAGACGAAAGGAAGAAAGCGCGGCACCTGCCGGCCTCTCGTGATGCCTGCGCTTTCCTACGGCGGGCGGGGAGTGGTCTTCCCGCAGCGCCGGAGATGTCACAGAGCCACTTGTTTTATTACATTACGCCTTGGAAGATATTATATAAAATTGCTGGTTAATGTGATTAATTCATTGTCAATTATCACTTTATCTAAATTGAGTAGATATTATAAATAATGGCTTGATAATATATATAGTATCCGGATTTATTACTTTGGTTGTAACATATAGACAATTGGGCGGCACGCTTTGACGAACGCAAAGAGCTCATACAATACAACGTTCGTTTATTTAGCTGAATTGCAATCCGGCTGAACGAGAGTGCGCCGCATTACAATACAGCCCTGTTTTAGGAAATAGCTAGCCGGAATGTAATACGACGGAATATACAATCCGACTGCGACATATACATAAGGCCTACGTCTGGATAGTCATCTATAATCCTTTAGAAGTCCACTTCTGGACGTAGACCTTGCCTAATGTTTGCCAATTCAGGACATGGGCCCAATCTACCGGCTTCTCGCTATCTCCTTCGAAATATCAGTACGCCTGGTTAGAGAACGGCGTTTTTTTGGTATCGGGGAGAAAACTTCAAAAGGTACCCGACACTTTAGGGGAGAGGGTTTTGTGGGATTTGACCACACTAAAACCCCCTCGGTGACCTGCATCTGCACTTGGGAAGGACTCCGGGATCTCCAGTGGAACGCACTGGTGTCCTCCGGCTGGTGGCAGAACGGGCCCATCTTCAGGAGAGCAGATGTGCTCTCCTGCACCTTCAGGCGTTTACAGCGGCATGCGATCACGCACACACCGCCGTCCTTCCCGGGACTGCTGGGTGGGTGGATCGAGCCCCCACGCACATCGCCTACAACCCTGAAAGTCCCCTTTTAGTCACCTCTTACGATCAGGCAGGGGATACCGTAGTTTTATTCTTAATCCTATACTATTCGGCCTATAATCCTTCCGAGGAGACGTGGTAACCATTTGGGAGCAGGTCTCCTTCTACAGTAATTGTTTCTCCTATCTTTGCCTAACAGAAGTGTATGTAATCGGACCGTAGATATTTTATGATAAGTGAAAACTATCAAAGATAGTGTTAAAACCATAGATTTATTATGACTTTGACTATGGTTAAAACACAGCATAAGATGTAAGAGGTTAATCCTGTAGTTATTATAGTAAAAAGGATTTTCAGTATTTTATTAAAACGTTTGGATTACCATTTATAAAACCAAATCTCCAGTGTGTATTCTGCAGTAATTTAAACCTTAACTTTTGTATGTAAAAGTAAATTAGAACACGTAGGAGTTTCTACAATGGAAAACAGTTGCATTAAGCTGAAACGAAAGTTAGTTATAAAGTGTAGTTATAAAGTGTACGTACACATTTGTTTCACAATCAGTAGGATTGTGAAACAAACGGAAACAATTAGATAAAAAACATATGTTTTTCACAGATTTTTTTTCGGATACTCATACGTCCAACTGTTTTTAAGATTCCGTGCCACGAAAGGAAAAAAACGGAACTTTTATAGAATCACTTTGTTGTCCTTCCGTCCGTCTATCTGTCAAGACCATTTCTCTCAGGAACGCTTGAAGGTATCTGGTGAGAGGTAAGCTGGAATTGTATCAAATACTCAGGTGTACTGTCCCTTGGAGCTGTGAAAAAAATAAACTTCTAAGCCAGCGCAATCAAAAGATACAGCCGTTTATGCCGCAAATTTCCGCAAATTTTCGTCAGTCGGAATCAAAACCTACTTCTCGTGAACTCACATATAAAGCATGAACAACAGATAATAGAAAATTGCGAAAACCGTAAATTTTTACTCACATCATATATTAAAAATATTTTAGGGAACCCTCGGTGCTTGAGTCCGACTCGCACTTGACCGGTTTTTTTCTAATTTAGTTGGTAAAGTAGACTAGCTTGCTGAGCCTGACTAGTGTTACACACAACTTCAAGCAATTGCACCTATCCATGAAAAAAATTAGAAAATAACAGTAGAATTGCTTCATGGCAGAAAAAAATACAGCTGTAGAACTAGCCTTAATGAAACATTTTTCAAAGTTCAACTATTAAAATATTAAAGCTTCCATAAAAAATATTCAAAGTTGAATGTTGTTCAGGAGTGGCGAACGTTAGGGGAGGCCTATGTCTAGCAGTTGACTATAAAAGGCTGATGGATGGATGGGATCAATCAATAACAACCAACGGCTAAACATGCCCTCCAAAGCACGAAAACGTGCAAGAAATTCGCCAGTAGCGGTGACCCATCTCAATCCCGACTGCGTCCGTTTCGCTTCACTTGCGTTTTACGCAGTTCTAAAGCCGTGCAAGTTTTAACTGATTATAAGTGTATTTTTATTTTACAAATTTATGTATTATTTACAATCGCAAAATCTTTACAATGTATTTTCATGACACTGTTCCTGCATGTATATATTTATCAAGAATAAACTTTCTTTATCTTACATATTTTAAATTTTTATTTAATAATGTAATTTTATTTTATTTATCATACTAATAAGTAATGAATAATCGTCTTAATTAAAACAAAAATATAATTATTTGCCAACGAAAGAATAAAAAGCACACGAGCGGATGGACATAAAGAATACCGAAGAAAAGGAAGTTATAAAAATAGTCACATTAGATTAAAAACAAAGCAGAAAAATATTAGCTTCCGTGCCTTACTCGTGAATGTAGGTTAAACGTGTGTTTGTTTGTTTTGAAGATACTATCAGGTAAAGTACAGCTTGTGACCGTCGTTTCTGTAACTACAATAAGCTTATCTTCAGTGTTGTTCGTTAGACCTCAGTATTATTGTAAATGTATGGGTTAAGCCTCTAAAGGTACCTCTAAGGTAAAGAGACAAAAGGGCACTCTTTAAAATCACTACATTACCTTGATTAGGCAGGGTAATATGATTGCATTAGGGTCGATTTTCAAGTAAACTTCTTGAATAATACTATCGATTCCTTAATAAAATCAATTTTTGTATTCATTACTGACCTATTTTCACAATTGATAAATTTTCATGTAGATTTCTTAATCGAATTTTTTCAACTTTTTATCGATTTCTTCAATACCGCGGCGACGGTGGTGAAACGTCCTCTTTTACCGCTTTTTTATAAGCTCAAGGTGATTTCAGCGAGCGATGGAAAGAGCTATGTTTCCTTAATCTCTACGCGACAGAATCCGAAACTATTAGATCAACCATTACCAAAAAAATTCTGAATCAGCAAGCTATGATAACAATGGGCGGTTTCACGCTGTCATCTACAAGTCCTCACTCCGCCTGGTTGGGAGCGGCCTGAGCTCCTTTTGCCGAGACGTGGTCACCATTCAAGGACCTTTCTGCACATTTTGAGAGCTATGTTGGTAACATTAGTTCGTCTACTGAATTTTTCAATATACAAAACCTTAAATATCAAAACATTTTTTTATAGTAACACAAATACATTTCAGCTCATCCAAACCATAAATTCTATAATCTCTATATATCACCACCATTAGCAGGAGTTCCCGGTATCCTCCAATACTTTATAACTTTGCTAATTCATATCGACCTATGCATCGAATAAGGTATTATATGATTATAAAACCAAACTGCTTTTTTTGTTTTATAAAGCTTAGAATTGTCTGTAGTATGCACTACTCAAATAAAAAATAAAAAAAATATTGTAGTTGCGAAGATAGCGATCGAATAAAGTTACATTTGATTTCTCATTCCACTGAGTAACGACTCAAGCGCAAAAGTACCATTAACCGCTGTCGGATGCGGCGCGCCCACACCCCGCGCGCGCGCCTTCATCGTCACACGTGTTCATGTTCCGCGTAAAAGCGCCCGCGTTGAGTTATTTCTCTCAGCGAATGCAAATTCAATTTTATTGTTTATTTGCTAGTGATACAGGTAGTTAAAATGAAAAATACACGCTCTAAACGTATGCTGAATCTATTATCAAAGCAAAATCTGACAAATTGTGAATCATCAACAAACTCCGTTGTTATAAATAATGAAGAAAGTACGGATATTTCTTCAGGTAAGTTAATTTATTGTTACTTATTACAACAAATCAATCAATTAAATTATTTTCATAAGCTTTTTTTCCAGTTTTTTATATCAAATATTCTTTTAAATCAGATAATGTGATTAAACGGATCTATATTCACATAGAACTTTTTTCTTAGGTACATCAGTTTCCATTAAATAAATAGTAAAATAGTAAAATATTAGTTTATTTGATGTATAAAACTGTAATTAATATAATAATAATAACTAATAAAATTGTATGGTCACTTATTTATATATTACTTTTTTATTCGTATGTTTCGTTAAATATAAGCACATGTAACTTTGTTCAGTGGAAATAATTGCAAAATCTTGAGGTTTATGTGTAAATGTTACCTTATTCTTCGGTTGATTTTAAGATATATCTTTTTTCCAACTGAAATTATCTATGAAATACTGAACAAAATCTTTTTATTTAAATATTAATTGTTTACAAGCATATATTTAGAACTGTTAAGACCGTTATTGTTTTATTTCTTGGCGTAATGTATTAATTATACCGATTTATATTTTCAGAGAATGTCGCCACCAATCGTGAAGCTTTTATGCAGTCACCGCTACCAGAAGGTGCTGAAAATATTCAAGAAGATATGTCTGAGGTATGGAAAGACGTATTTGGTGCAACAGCTGCTAACATACAACCATCCACCTCACAGCCTTTACAGCATGTAAATAATAATGCAAGTCCGGTTCATGTTACTGACACAACTAATTCTATCTCGCTCTTACATCATGCTGAAATTTCTATAGAAAATAATCTTTTTCTCCCAAAGACGACCGAATCTAACAATGCACTAACACCTTTGGCACTCGAAATACCCTCAAGCTTCGAAAATTCGCCCGCAATTAGCTATAAAGATTTGCCTTCAATTTCTACACAAATGTGTGTCACAAATCCTTCACCTTCTCCATTGAATCCACCCGATTGTGACAAAACCTGCTTGATGCATAGTGATGATCAATCGACTACATCACCTTCAACTGTCAATAGTCATAGTGCACCTCATGATTCCAGTGAAGAAGAATATTCTGCTTCGTACATTAAAAAGGGCAAGAAACGGTTACGTCGTAGATCTGACTGGACTGACGTCAAAAGAAAATGCCTCAAAAATTGTGGTAAAAAATATGTCACTAAAAAAGGCAATGAAGTCGATGACAAAACCCTAGGCGCTGCATGTCGCTGTAGATACCGATGCTTTGAAAAAGTATCGCATGACCAAAGACTAGACTGTTTTCAAAAGTTCTGGTTTTTAGGGAGTCGAGAAAAGCAGTGGGCTTTTGTAGTAAAATATACTAAAAAGCAAAAAAAAATAGGTGTTTAAATAGCGAAGTTCCTAACAATCGTCAATTTACTTATAAATACTTCCTACCCCTTACGTCTGATTTAGATGAAGGCCATTGTGAAACAGTTAATGTGTGTAAAACAATGTTTTTAAATACCCTCTCCGTCAGTGGAAAAATTATTCGAACAGCTTGGGAAAAGTACGATGGTACCAACATTATAGAGGAGGATATGAGAGGGCGCCATGCAAACCGCCCTCAAAAAATGCAGCCTGATACTGTGAAAAGTGTATGTGATCATGTCCGATCCTTCGATCCTGTCGAGTCACACTACATCCGCAAAACTTCTACAAAACTTTACCTGGATGGTAGCCTAAGTATTTCAAAAATGTTCCAGCTTTACAATGAGTGGTTTGATGACTCCATTTATTCCAGCAAAGCAGTCAGAGTGCGTCAATACCGGGACATAGTGAACAAACATTTCAATTTAGGGTTTTTTATTCCGAAAAAAGACCAGTGTGATGTTTGTCATATTTTTCGTAATAACAGAGACCATACTGAACAAGAAAAAGTTGATTATGAAAATCATCTCTCAAATAAAGATGAAGCTCGTAATTTGAAAAAACATGACAAATGTGACGCTGTTCAGAAATATGCAATATTAGAATAATTTATGATAGTAGTAACAATACATTTTACCTATTTATCTATTATACACCATTTCAGAGCGCCATTAGCGGCAGTTCTCGCTATCCCTTGGTATTTGCGCTACAACTTTGCTAATTCATATAGGCACGTAAAAAGGAAATTAACCCACGAGTCTTAATTACATTTTCGCATGCTCTACCTTTGCCTAAAAGGGTCGCTTTGTACACAGTTTATCCAACCCTTACACTCATACAACTGAGAGATTAATCCAACTTTTAATATTGTTTTATACAGCATTATTTTTAACGAAAACGGTAACACTTTAAAAAAAATGTAAAATAGAAGTGTAAAATAATTTAAGGGCTTTAAATCGGATGCATTTCTGGTTTGGTGTGTGTTTTTATAAATATATCGCAATTAAAAAATAACATGCAATCGATTACATTTTGTTTTCTTAATCGATTTTTGTCGATTTTTAACCAACTATTATGATGATTTCTTAATGAATTTAAAATATTTATCGATTTATTAATCAGTTTCGTGTTTCATGTTTTCAATTCTTAATTAATTTTCATATCGTTCGATTTCCACATCGATTTGTAAGTTGATTATCGACTCGAACACTATTTTTCCAGATTATAGGTAGTTATACTTAAAATCTATTTCGATCGAATAAGAATTTAATTTGCTGCACTGGACTCAAAACTTAAACATTATAATCTAAATATAAATTCATTTGCTAAATGCCATAAATTCCCGGGTATCCATCGCTAAAATATTGCTAATACATGTAAGCGCGTAAAATGGAAATTAACCCAATGGGCTTAGTTATACTTTCGCAGGCTCTACCTTTGTCTAAAAGGGTCGCTTGGTACACAGTTAATACAACCCTTACACACTCAAATAACAAGGAGTTTAATCCAACTTTAATATCAAACTTTTAATATCGTCTCATGTAACTTTGTTTTAATGAAGACAGCCGAATGCTAATGTTACCTTGGTAAATTAGCAGTGTAAAATTGCATTATAGAGCTTTAAAACGTATAAAGTTCTGGTTTTATCTGTGTTACTACAACGATTTTCATATCGATCATATTTGCATTTACATTTTTATATTTTGAAGCAATCAAAGCAATCGATTTTCTGCTCGATTTTTACCAATTTTCATATCGATTACATAATTAGCTTAAAATCGAATTTGGTACACTTCACCCAAGTCTTCAAAATTATAATTTCTCAATTAAATTCATTTGCAAAATATTATAAATGGTAATTCCCAGGTATCCTATGTTAAAATTTTGCTCATTCATATAAGCACGTTAAAGAGAAATTAACCCTCACGAAACGAAAAAACGAAAAACGAAAGAATAAAAAGCACACGAGCGGATGGACATAAAGAATACCGAAGAAAAGGAAGTTATAAAAATAGTCACATTAGATTAAAAACAAAGCAGAAAAATATTAGCTTCCGTGCCTTACTCGTGAATGTAGGTTAAACGTATGTTTGTTTGTTTTGAAGATACTATCAGGTAAAGTACAGCTTGTGACCGTCGTTTCTGTAACTACAATAAGCTTATCTTCAGTGTTGTTCGTTAGACCTCAGTATTATTGTAAATGTATGGGTTAAGCCTCTAAAGGTACCTCTAAGGTAAAGAGACAAAAGGGCACTCTTTAAAATCACTACATTACCTTGATTAGGCAGGGTAATATGATTGCATTAGGGTCGATTTTCAAGTAAACTTCTTGAATAATACTATCGATTCCTTAATAAAATCAATTTTTGTATTCATTACTGACCTATTTTCACAATTGATAAATTTTCATGTAGATTTCTTAATCGAATTTTTTCAACTTTTTATCGATTTCTTCAATACCGCGGCGACGGTGGTGAAACGTCCTCTTTTACCGCTTTTTTATAAGCTCAAGGTGATTTCAGCGAGCGATGGAAAGAGCTATGTTTCCTTAATCTCTACGCGACAGAATCCGAAACTATTAGATCAACCATTACCAAAAAAATTCTGAATCAGCAAGCTATGATAACAATGGGCGGTTTCACGCTGTCATCTACAAGTCCTCACTCCGCCTGGTTGGGAGCGGCCTGAGCTCCTTTTGCCGAGACGTGGTCACCATTCAAGGACCTTTCTGCACATTTTGAGAGCTATGTGGTAACATTAGTTCGTCTACTGAATTTTTCAATATACAAAACCTTAAATATCAAAACATTTTTTTATAGTAACACAAATACATTTCAGCTCATCCAAACCATAAATTCTGTAATCTCTATATATCACCACCATTAGCAGGAGTTCCCGGTATCCTCCAATACTTTATAACTTTGCTAATTCATATAGGCACGTAAAACGGAAATTAACCCGCTGGTCTTAATTACATTTTCGCATGCTCTACCTTTGCCTAAAAGGGTCGCTTTGTACACAGTTTATCCAACCCTTACACACTCAAACATCGGAGAGTTTAATCCAACTTTTAATATCGTTTTATGCAACTCGTGTAGTATAATGAAGACGCCGGAACTCTAAATAATGTTTGTAACCTAGAAGTGTAAAATTATTTTAGAGCTTGAAAATGGATGCAGAGAGAGGTAATTTTAAATCCGTTTATACTATTCATCGATTCCTGAATCGATTTTTTATCAAATTCTTTTTTGATATTGATTCATATCGATCGAATTTCGTATATATTTTTAATCGATTTTTATGTCCATTAAAACGTCGACTGCCGTAAAAATTCATATCGATCTCCTTATTTACTAAAACATAGAGCTAACCTATACTGATATATAAAGCTGAAGAGTTTGTTTGTTTGAACGCCCTAATCTCAGGACCTACTGGTTCGAATTGAAAAAATATTTTTCTGTTCAACAGTCCATTTATTGAGGAAGGTTAAAGGCTATTTATCATCATGCTATGATTAATACCAAAGTCCACGCGGTCGAAGTCGCGGGCAGCCGCTAGTTTAATATAAAAATATGAAACATATATAATAGCTGTATTCAGGGGGGATGTCAATATCCCGCTGAATAGCTAAAGTTATTCTTTGGCCGAGGTAAGTGTCAGCCCTCTGGTCACTTGTTACCTGAATCAAACGTTTGGATAAATGTTAAAAAAACACTGTAGCATTTGCACCCCATGGACACATCGTTTCCTCGTCAAAAGACAGAAATAGACCAGCATATTTCTGCACCTTGCGCATCTCGGCGTCTCGTCAGTGGCAACAAAGCCAGTTAATTTTTTTCAAAATTGATTTATTAGTTTGGTGATTTTAAAGTAAGAAATATGCAATATTAGAATAATTTATGATAGTAGTAACAATACATTTTACCTATTTATCTATTATACACCATTTCAGAGCGCCATTAGCGGCAGTTCTCGCTATCCCTTGGTATTTGCGCTTCTTCTTCTTAGTCGTTCTCTTCATTGCTGAAGGTCGTGTCTAGCTTGAAGTGTTGATCACTTTGTGCACTATGCTCCTCCACGTCTTTCTGTCCTCGGCGGTCTTTATAGCCTCGGTTATTGGCAGGCCGGTGAGCTTCTTTACCAGGTCTGACCAGCGGGTAGGTGAGCGACCCCTTGATCGTTTTCCTTCAACCTGACCAACTACCATCAGCTTCTCTAGGCTACCAGGGTCTCTACGAGCGATGTGACCGAAATATTTGAGAATGCGCTGGAAGCATACAGCGGACAGCCTTGTGGTGATGCCAAGTTCTTTTAGGATGGATACGTTGGTCCGATGTGCAGTCCATGGAATTCGCAACATCCGCCTCCAACACCACATTTCAAAGGCGTCGATCTTTGCCCTCTCACTCTGTCTTATCGTCCAGGATTCGACGCCATAAAAGAAAATTGAGAAGACTAATGTTCGTACCAGCCTCACTTTGGTTTTGCGGGATATATTTCGGTCTTTCCATATCCTAGTGAGTTTAGTCATTGCGGCTTTGGACATTTGGATTCTTCTCGCTATCTCCTTTTCGCTGCCACCCTTGTTATCAAGAAGAGATCCGAGATAAATGAACTGATCGACAAATTCTAAGTCCTGAAGTTCATTAGAGCGAATAAGTATGCCAGGCCTGTCTACCACCAACACCTTGGTCTTCGTCTTGTTAATAGTAAGGCCAACTAATTCACTTTCTCTCTCTACTCTAGTAAACAGTTGCGCTAGTTCTTGCTCGGACGATGCGAATAGTGTGGTGTCGTCTGCATATCGCAAGTTGCTGATTTTTCTGCCACCAATGGATACTCCACCCTCCCAACCATCTAATGCTCGTCTCATGATATATTCCCCATAGATGTTGAAGAGGATCGGAGATAATATACAGCCCTGTCTAACACCTTTTTGAGGCTTAAAAGGCTTTGACAGAACGTTGTTCACCTTCACTACTGTGCTTCCATCCTGGTACAGGTTTGCGATGAGAGCGACGAGGTGTTGTGGTACCCCCATATCTGTTAGGATGTTCCATAGACATTCCCATCTCACACAATCGAACGCTTTTGAATAGTCAACGAAGCACATGAGCATCGGAATGTTAAACTCACGGCATTTTTCAATAATTTGCCTGACATTCACGATCTGTTCCCTTGTACCTCGTCCTTTAACAAATCCCGCTTGCTCTACTGGTATTTGCCACTGCAAGAATGCTTTGAGGCGCTCGTTTATAATATACAGTAGGATCTTGCTCGCATGAGATATGAGCGCTACAGTCCTGTAGTTGTTGCAGGATTTGGATGAACCTTTCTTGTGCAGAGGTATTAAGATGGATTTTTGCCAGTCACTGATCCATTCGCCGCTTCTCCATATTTGATTGCATAAGCTTTGTAGAATGCATATACCCTCATCTCCAATAAGCTTCAAATCCTCGGCAAAAATGCAGTCACTTCCGGCCGATTTGTTACTTTTGAGCTTCTTGATGGCAAATTCGATTTCAGATTTTATAATATCGGGTTCTTGAGGTATATCGGTCATGCTGTGTGGCAGGTTTATTGCTGTTGCTATGGGATCTGCATACAAGTCTTCGCAATAACCTCTCCACCTGTCTACAACCTTGTCAATCTCTGTAAGCAAACCTCCATTTGCGTCTTCTAGTGCCCATGTTTTTGCCTTGAAATCCCGCGTTATAACTCTAATTTTCATAAAAAGATCTCGAGTATGCAGTTTTTGGGCATGTTGCTCAATTTCAGAACAGATGTTATTGAAATACAGGTTCTTATCTTCCCTAGAGCAACGTTGTATTTCCTTCGAGAGATCTTTATATCGTTCACGACTATCGGCTTTTGAGAGGTTTTTCAGTAGATCTTTCTTTCTGTTAATAGCGTCCCATGTCTCGTCTGTTAGCCATGAACTGCGGGGTGCGTACCGTACTTCAACTTGGCTTTCTTTATGAGCAGTAAGCAGCAGTTCCTTAAACTTCCTCCAATTCTCATTCACATCCAAGCTGCCATCTATCCTCACACCCGATTTTAGTTTTTGCTGAAGTCGTGCTTTAAAATTTGTCTGTTCTCCAGGTGTGAGCCTGTGTTACTGCCTATCAACAGGCCGGTAGCACTTCTTGAGCTTTATGGTCATTTTTGCAACCAGCAATGAGTGGTCACTTCCACAATCAGCACCTGGGTATGTCTTGGTATTTGTTACACTTGACTTCCACCTTTTCGGAACTGCAATATAGTCGATTTGGTTTCTAGTGCGATGTCCAGGAGATACCCATGTATAAAGTCGTCGAGGATGGTGCTGGAACCAGGTGTTCATTATAGACAACGAGTTAGCCGCACAAAACTGTAGCCATCTCTCTCCTCTCTCATTACGTTGACCTAACCCGAATCGTCCAACAACATCTCTCAGATGGGTATCATACTCTGTACTTCCAACTTTAGCATTAAGATCTCCTATCAGGATGTTCACTTCTCTTTTAGGTAATGCGTTATAAGTGTCATCTAACTGATTATAGAATGCTTCAATATCTGCTTCATTCGAACCTGTGCTCGTGGGCGCATAGACCTGCACGATATTCATACGACATGGCTTAGTATTAAGTTTCAGAGTAATTATACGGTCGCTAACAGGATTGTATCCCAAAACGCACTTATCGACCTCGGGTGTTACAGATATCGCCACGCCTTTGCTACTCTCGTTATCAGGGCCAGAAAAGTATACAGTATGGCCTCTGCTCGTTTTGTAAAACCCTGTACCCCTCATGTGAGTCTCGCTTAGGCCTAAAATATCCAGTTTATAGGCCAGCTGTTCTTTGTCAATCAATTCTTTCTTCAAGACTGTAATCATGCCACGGACATTCCACGTTGCAAGCGCAATCTTCTTCCTTAGTGATCGGTGTTCTAATGGCGTAGTGCCGTCACCAGTAGCATATTGTCCACTCTGGGCCTGGCGAGCCGCCACAGCGTGGCCAGTAGCATACTTCACACCACGTGACCTGGACTCGACGTGGCGCCGGGTGGTGGCCGGATTGCATGCCATCTCATCTCTTTGTGCGCTCATTTCATGCTAGATTTCTTGGGAAAATAGTGCAGTGGTTTCCCCTTGCCTTCTGCACCAGACCTTTCGGGGATCATTTGACTCCCCAGGCTGCTGTAGCCTCTTCCAGCTGGTTGTCCTACTGGGTGTAAGGTTATACCGCCTTTGCTCGGTCGCCATTGCCTCGTCCGTTGTCTAGCAGGGGGCACCGCGGCAACCCATGGGCCGCCGCCGCTAGCTATTCTAAAAGAACCACTAGCGCGAGCAGGTGAGGATGACAATTGGGCCGGAAAAGATGTTATGCTCCGTTCTCCCCTTACCCCCCTTCTCCCCTTACCCCCCTTTGCGCTACAACTTTGCTAATTCATATAGGCACGTAAAAAGGAAATTAACCCACGAGTCTTAATTACATTTTCGCATGCTCTACCTTTGCCTAAAAGGGTCGCTTTGTACACAGTTTATCCAACCCTTACACTCATACAACTGAGAGATTAATCCAACTTTTAATATTGTTTTATACAGCATTATTTTTAACGAAAACGGTAACACTTTAAAAAAAATGTAAAATAGAAGTGTAAAATAATTTAAGGGCTTTAAATCGGATGCATTTCTGGTTTGGTGTGTGTTTTTATAAATATATCGCAATTAAAAAATAACATGCAATCGATTACATTTTGTTTTCTTAATCGATTTTTGTCGATTTTTAACCAACTATTATGATGATTTCTTAATGAATTTAAAATATTTATCGATTTATTAATCAGTTTCGTGTTTCATGTTTTCAATTCTTAATTAATTTTCATATCGTTCGATTTCCACATCGATTTGTAAGTTGATTATCGACTCGAACACTATTTTTCCAGATTATAGGTAGTTATACTTAAAATCTATTTCGATCGAATAAGAATTTAATTTGCTGCACTGGACTCAAAACTTAAACATTATAATCTAAATATAAATTCATTTGCTAAATGCCATAAATTCCCGGGTATCCATCGCTAAAATATTGCTAATACATGTAAGCGCGTAAAATGGAAATTAACCCAATGGGCTTAGTTATACTTTCGCAGGCTCTACCTTTGTCTAAAAGGGTCGCTTGGTACACAGTTAATACAACCCTTACACACTCAAATAACAAGGAGTTTAATCCAACTTTAATATCAAACTTTTAATATCGTCTCATGTAACTTTGTTTTAATGAAGACAGCCGAATGCTAATGTTACCTTGGTAAATTAGCAGTGTAAAATTGCATTATAGAGCTTTAAAACGTATAAAGTTCTGGTTTTATCTGTGTTACTACAACGATTTTCATATCGATCATATTTGCATTTACATTTTTATATTTTGAAGCAATCAAAGCAATCGATTTTCTGCTCGATTTTTACCAATTTTCATATCGATTACATAATTAGCTTAAAATCGAATTTGGTACACTTCACCCAAGTCTTCA
Source organism: Pyrgus malvae (assembly GCA_911387765.1). NCBI lineage: Eukaryota > Metazoa > Arthropoda > Insecta > Lepidoptera > Hesperiidae > Pyrgus > Pyrgus malvae. Next base: position 23,834,511 of record OU426950.1, on the reverse strand, counting down.
AAATTATAATTTCTTAATTAAATTCATTTGCAAAATATTATAAATGGTAATTCCCAGGTATCCTATGTTAAAATTTTGCTCATTCATATAAGCACGTTAAAGAGAAATTAACCCTCTCCCTTTGCCTAAAAGGGTCGCTTTGTACACAGTTTATCAACCCTTACACTCAAATAACTGTGAGTTAAATCCCACTTTTAATATCCTTTCATTCAATTTTGCGTGTTTACAAAGATGGTGGGTTGTAATAGAAGTGTTATATAAAATTAGAACTTTTCATGGAAGTGGTTGTCATTTTATTTATAATAAAGCATCATAATATAAAATAGTAAAAAACAAATTACATACATATTTTAAAAGCACATAAATAAAATTATATGTATACATCCGTTCATCCAATTTGATAAGTGTTTTCGACACCGATTTTTGAACTGGGAAATTGATTGTAAAAGAAAAAAACAAGTGAAGTGAATGTGGGTCAATCACCAGACAGAGTAAGTTTTTGCCTTTGATGGAACTTTGTTTACATGTAACATTGCCTTTTATGCAAGGTATTTTACTAGGAAAATGTACCAATTTATGATAAATAGCTGTACCCTGCCACGCTTCGCAATGGCACATTGTGATTGACTGTTTTTTCGCGGTCGCGGATATGTGACTGATGCAAAAAATAGATAAAAACAATCCTTTATGCCGATTATATACAGGATGGTCCAAACAGTGACGTCCAAAGAAAAAAATTTGATTCCTCGCCTCTTGGGGTATAATGAAAATTGTCCTATTAAGATGTACTTTTTTGTAGTATTATGAAAGCCCAATGTCTTACAAAGATTTTGAAGTAACTTAGACATTCTGGTTATTTTTTTTGTATTTTTAATTTAAGATTTATTAAATTTGTGTCTCGTAAAAACGTAAAATTTTCAAAACTGTTTAAAAAATTTGTTAGTTCCACTGATATTAAGCTACAGATTACTTTATGCATTAAAGAACAACTCATAAGGATTACTATAAAGTTATTTTTTTTGAAAAAGCTTTGTTTTATTTGTTATTTTTTTTTGTCATAAGGGTAGAAAACATCCGAAAAATTAAAAAAAAAATAATAACTCGAAAACAACAAAATATCGGCGAACATACATGGGGTATATTTGGATTCCCCAAGAGGCGAGGAATCAAAATTTTTTCTTTGGACGTCACTGTTTGGACCACCCTGTATAATACTAAAATTTCAGCTCAATCGGTGCAGAACTTTTTCAGTTTTTAAAGCGTACACAAACCAACATAACATTTTTATATACATATATAAATAATAAGATAATTTCAAATGTCTCCCAGGAAAAAAGCCGTTAATGAGGAACTCTCGCTTACGGCTTACTTGTGCTAATTCATATAGGCACGTAAAACGGAAATTACCCCGCTGGTCTTAATTACATTTTCGCATGCTCTACCTTTGCCTAAAAGGGTCGCTTTGTACACAGTTTGTCCAACCCTTACACACTTAAATAACCGGGAGTTTAATCCAAATTTTAATATCGCTTCATACAACTACGTGTTTTACGAAAATGATTGAATGATAATTTGTGATTAAATAGAAGTGTAAAATTATTTAAGAAGTTTGAAAAGAAAGCAGTTCTTACATAAAATTTAAAATTAACCCACATCTAGTGTACATAAAAAGCTATTATTGTCAATTCTGTTTTTTGTTTTGCATGGTATCTGAAATTTTGTATATTGCCTATAACATTTTTTTGGTATCGGGGAGGAAACCTTCAAAAGGTACCCGGGATCTTGGGAGAGGGTACCGGGTTATGTGGGGTTTGTTCGCACTAAAAGCCCCCTCGGTGACTGCCTCTGCGCTTGGGGAGGACTCGGGGATCTCCAGCGTAATGCCTCGGTGTCTCCCACGCACGAAGCCCCAGAACGGGCCCATCTTCGGGAGAGCAGACGTGCTCTCCTGCACCTTCCGATGCTTACAGCGACATGCGGCCACGCACACACCGCCACCCTTCCCGGGGCTGCTGGTTGGACGGATCGAGCTCCCACTCACACCGTCCACAACCCCGGAAGCCCCCTTTTAGTCGCCTCTTACGATCAGGCAGGGGATACCGTAGCTCTTTTCGTAATCCCGAAACTACAGGACTTCATTGCCTATACAAAGTGAACATTTGTATATACACCGTTGAAGCCCGTTTTGTGGATATCAGACGACTTACTAATACTTTTAGTTAGTAATCAGTTATTCAAGTCAATCAGACATCAGTCCCCAATAATCAGTTATTCAAGTAAAGCTATGCCAAATCTATCATAACGTGATCGATGTAGTTTGGTGAAATCATAATTTCGCACTTTCTCGCTCTCTACATCTGATAGAACTCAAAAATACACCAACTAAATGAAATAAAATAAAAGCACTTCAAACATAGACACAGAATTTCGCTATGACTATAAAATTAAATGTCTTTTTCAATTCCCACCATACCTCCAAAGCTAAATTTGTTTTAATGGGAGCAAAATTAGCCCCCGTACATATTGGCGAGCCAATTGCATGATTGCTTTTCGATGTCACTAATTATGCTGTCAATTGTCGATATTACGTATGGACATGGATTACCCTATTGTTTTGGTGCAATACAACCTTGGTAACATTATTTGTTTTGCTTTGTTGGCAAACTAGCTGCATCCCGTGGTTTCACCCGCGTTCGAAATGATCTATTTTTCCGTGTGAATGACACGTTTTGCCTCGGTTAAAGGTAAGCAAGGCCCTCTCCACTCAATTGGGGAGCTCTAGACTATGAAGCTTACTCTGCACCAATGGGAGGTGGTGGAGGTGTGAGTTACTTATCTTACTTATGTTTTTAGACCGCCTATAAGGCCTTCGACAAGTTTTAACGTGTTATTTCTATCGATAACAACCAGCTCATGTCTAAAACGAGCCATCTAGCTGTAACCCTTTTTACGACCCACTGCTGGGCACGGTTCTCTTCCCATTATTGGTGTTCACGCCAGTAGCGTGACGTCATTCAGTTCGTTCTTCGTCTGCTCGCGCGCACTACATCGCGCCGCGGAGTAAACGAATAAAACGCATGAGTCTGCTCAGAACCGTCGTAAGGTGAGCCCGCAACGGTCAACGCCCCGAACGTATCGTGCCTGCACACCGCTCCCATCACCCCGTCGCGAGCGCCGTCGCGGCCATTTTATTCAGTGTTGTAAAACGGACTTTCAGCACATTCCTCTTCGCCTCGGACTCAAGAGTTAATAGTAATTACCTAGCTGTGTGTGGAACAAACAGAAGGTGTATTCAGTATCAATCAGTGTGTAGTGTACGACGCTAATCGTCATCCCGACTGCCGCCCACGTGGCGTCCCGGGCCGTCCTCCATCGCTCCAGTCTCGGTGAGTCCCCCCACTTTCCGCCCCTACAACCTTTTTGGTCCATTCGAGCCCAACAGTGGCCCATCCTGGCCCACTGTTCCCTTGTTACCCTTCTTGTCCAGCCCCAGTTTTTTTTTTCTTTCTCGTCCACTGCTCCCCGTCTGTGCTTGTAGCAATCAGCACACTATCTTTTCGGCTATCTTTTCGTCAGCCCAACGCTGGGCAAGCCTATCCCAACCCGCCCACTATTTCCGCTCACATTTTTTATATCAGCTCCTCCACATCGGATTCCATTCCATTAATTATCTGCTCACTCGATCTTTAACTAGTAAATATATAGGTAAAACCTAACTGTCCCATAGGAATATTTTTTTCACATAACTATCGTAAATAATATACTTACCTAATAGATACCTATCATCATTTCAAATTAAATTATTACATTTATACTTAATATAAGCCTAGTGCATCATTTCGCATCTCATATCGTAGTTTCAAATAGTAAATACATCAATAAGTAAATTAATTTAACTTCATTTTAAAATTCCTTATCTTATCTTGCGGCCGAGATCCTCGCTCGCCCGGTCGCCCGGCCGCTGCGTAGCCAGGTAGTTATAATTATTATTCATAGTTGCATACTCTGTATGAATAGGAATAACCTTGACCCATTTAATACACAGGTGTTCGCTGTCATTGACTACTAAGTTTATAAGAATATTTTTAATAACTTGTATCTTTGTTTGTGAGTTTTAGACATTGCATTACAAGATTGTTTCTGCCCTGGGATTTAATCCGATACTTCGTAAGTACAGCTCGATTCGTGATAAAGGAGATATTTTTGTAAGTACAATTATAATATTTAAAACGTTTATTAGTTACGTTTGTGTTGGCGGCAACTTTGTGTGTGATAATATATAACAGGTAAACAAATACTAAGTGAACCCGACAAGTGGCTTTAATAAACCGTTGCGACATTTTGTATTGTTATATACCTGGTTCATTACTATTACTTTTTTGATTTGTTTTTTGTTTCTGCTCAAGTATCCTTGTATATTATATAATATTATAACACATTATATGTAATTAGGGTTGTTAAAGACACAAGATCATTATACGGGATAATAATTTGATAATTTATTTACTTTTAGTGTTTGCTCTTTTACTCATCCGCTTTCATAAAAATTGGGCATTAGGGTGTCCATCTTACATACGGCATTTTTACGGCAAATATTTTTAAAATATTTGTGTTTTTTTTTGCACTTGCATACACATACTGCTCCGCTCGCAAATATTTCATACAATTTTTAATTTCATACAACTTTTCAGGACTTTTTTCTTTTCTTAAAAATTTATTATTATCTTCTCAATTATTGCGCATACTGCTCAGCTCGCATACTGCACCCGGCACATACATATTTACGCGCTTGTTTTCGCTCCGCTTAGTTACTACTGTTGCAATGCCGACTAAATCGCAAGCCGCCTTTTTCCGTCAAGCTTATAAAGCTTTAATTCAGCTCAATGAAATTGGAACTGCTATCGCCGCTGGTGATACAACTAATTACACTATTGATGATTTTACCGCTCGCGTAACGAAGCTCGAGGAGTATAAGAATAAACTCGAAAACGTGTACGCGCAAATACTCGACGGTGATGACTTGGACGACAAGACCGAGTTGATGTACGGCGACCAATTTGAAAAGGCTAATGCAGCTTACACGAACATATTAGTCGCAAAAGTAAAGATCAATTCAATCCCACCTTTACCCATTCCACACTCTTCAACCACGACTGCGCCCGCATCCGTTCTGCCCAAAATAGAGTTACCGCGCTTCACCTCTAAATTAGAGGATTGGCCCTCATTTATCACGATATTCAAGAGTTTGACTGATGACATGGTCAACCTCACGGACGCAGTCAAGCTGCATTATCTGCTCTCTAGCATTTCTGGTGAAGCTCTCACTATGATATCACATCTTAAAATCACCAATGAGAATTACAAGGTGGCCCTGGACATCCTGACCAGGCGCTACGAAAATAGGCGGGTATTGATTGACAGGTTCGTGGATATCATATTGGAACTTCCACCAATAACTTCACGTTCAGATATACGTCAGCTATTCTTGACGCCGCTCATTTCAGCTCAATCTGCGTTACTTAATCTAGATCTGCCCATAAAGGATTGCGATTATGTTTTTGTCTCGATCGTAGTACGGAAACTCAGAGGTGAACTACGCACATTATTTGAACGTAGACATGGCACAGGTGATACGTTACCAACACTCAATAATTTAATTTCTTTTTTAGAAGAACACGCGCGGTGCGTCGAAACTGAAAGGTCCGGTCCCGCGCATACTACTTCTGCTCAATATCCGCCCCAAGCTCACACACCTGACAGAAAATCACCGAAACAGCCGCGAACTCCATACTCATCCGATAAATACTTTACACCCATTAAGCAACCAGCACAATCGCGTTCAGCAAACTCACCTCGTCACTCAAATACATATCGCGCCGTATACTCAGCTCATACTACTCACTCACCCACAAGTAATGTTAATAATTATTATTGTCCTTGGTGTAATACCAAAGGCCACAAACTCATTGCCTGTTCAGCATATAACAATCAGCCCACTCAAGGCCGTTGGGATTTTATACTCGCTCGCAATCGTTGCAAGCGCTGTTTAGGTCCTCACTATGAGAATGAGTGTAAGTCCACGGGTCGTTGCAAAGAATGCAACAGCCCAAACCATCACACGTCCTTACATCGCCATGGTGCTCCATCACCAGTCCAGTCCTCAGCACATTTGTTACCACCAAATCTCCGTGAGCAACCCCATCGGCGACCAGCTCAAGAAGCACAACCACGCTCATCACACGCAGCTAGAAGTTCACCATCACCACCCCGCTCAAATACTCGCACACAATGACTATCAACAATAACGGAACATAGCGAACTTGAAAATGATCAGCACATTCATACACAAACACATATTTCGATTCCTGCAATTTCAGAAACTCAGCACGTCAATACACAAATCCATTCCTGCATTCCTACAACTTCAAAGACTACACAAACTATATTATGTAATAAAACTGAAATTTCACAATCATCTTCAATTCAGCCTTTTACACATTCAGCTCAAGGAGAAGTATCCTGTGACACTCCCATTTTATTACCAACAGTGACGCTTGAAATATCAGATGTTCTCGGTAACTTTCATAAGGCTCGAGCGTTACTTGATTGTGGTAGTATGGTTACTCTTATAACTCAGCGCATGACAAAATTTTTAAAATTACAGTCACAACCCACTACGCTAAAAATTGCAGGGATCGGTAATCAGCACTCACAACACTCAAAAGCATCAGTAAAAATCACATGCAAGCCAACACACAAGAGCGCACCTATAATAACAACTACAGCTCACATTTTGGAACATGTCACGGGTAATCTGCCACTACTCAATTTACCAGACGTTTCTCATGCACCAGCGAACGTACATCTGCCCTTAGCAGATCAAGCTTATAATATAACCTCCCCAGTTGATTTATTACTTGGTTGTGATATTCTTGGTCAAGTTTTGGATGGGACCAAGGTTTTTTTGGGCCCGGGCAGGCCTATAGCCTTCGGCACGATATTTGATTTTACTTTGTTGGGACCCATACATGTTTCCGGCATTTCACCTGCAATACAGGTTAACTCGGTGTGCAATGTTAACGCGCAACCAGACGTATCTGCTCAAGAGATTCACAAGGCAATGGAAAGGTTTTGGGAGTCTGAAGACCTTAAGTCAATACCATGTGGCAACGCACTGTATGACCAGTGTGAAAAAACCTTTCGCGAAACCACAGTTCGTGTACCTTCGGGCCAATACATGGTCACGTTACCCTTCCTGGATAATGCACCGGAACTAGGTAGCTCTCACGCAATAGCTCTACGTAGGTTCCTTAACCTAGAAAGGAAATTGCAGGCTAATCCAATGTTACGCTCAAAATACGTCGACTTCATGACTGATTACCTCAAGTTAGGCCACATGTCTCTATGTCACCCTGATACGTTCGCTAATAAAGCTCATTTCTATATCCCTCACCATGGCATATTTAAGTCAGGCTCAGAAAAGCTACGCACTGTCTTTGACGGCAGTTGCAAGAGTTCTAACGGCGTTAGTCTTAACGATTGTCTTCACACCGGCCCACCTCTTCAAAGAGATATCATTGATATTATTATGACGTTTCGAACCCACTCTGTTGTATTCAGTACTGACATACGAATGATGTTCAGAAATATACTCATTCACCCTGACCATAGGCGTTTCCAGCTCATACTTTGGCGATCATCGCCAGATCAGCCTCTACTCACCTATGCTCTCAACACAGTCACGTATGGTCTTCGCTCAAGTCCCTTTCACGCTATCCGCACGCTTCTTCAGCTTGCTGACGATGAAGGTCAACGATACCCCAAGGCAGCAGAGATAATCCGCAAGTCCATCTTTGTGGATGATATTCTTACTGGAGACGACTCTATTGAAGGTGCTCAAGCACTGCAATCGGAGTTGATCGAGTTACTTGCTTTAGGAGGCTTCCAGCTGTCCAAGTGGACTTCCAACTCCCCTCAGCTCTTAGAAAGATTTCCAGATGACCAATGTGACATGCCTAAGGACTTCGATACTAACCCGGACCTCAATTCTATTAAGGTTTTAGGAGTACAATGGATCCCACAAACTGACCAATTTTCTTACAACGTGTCATTAAAACCGTTTGCACTAATCACTAAGAGATCCATTCTCAGCACTGTTGCTTCACTCTATGATCCTAATGGTTGGGTGGCCCCGGTCATATTCAGAGCTAAATTGCTCATACAAAAATTATGGTTATTAAACCTGTCATGGGATGAACCGACTCCCGATGAGATTCACACGGAGTGGAATCACATTGCGGAGGATCTACCTCAGCTCTCTTCCTTACGTCTCCCTCGACATATCTGCTCAAGTAAGCTCTCGTCAACCTACACGCTTCATGGGTTTGCAGATGCATCTGAGGCAGGCTATGCTGCAGTTATTTACCTACACGAAGTTGATAGTCGTAAGAATGTCAATGTCCATTTAATTTTGGCCAAATCTAAGGTCGCACCCATAAAAAATCGTCTCACAATTCCTAAATTGGAGCTCTCCGCAGCACATCTCGTATCACAACTTATGACAAGAGTTTCAAATCAGTTATCAGCTCACCTCACCATACAACATCATGTCTGCTGGTCAGATAGTACTATAGTCTTGGCCTGGCTCAACACACCCCCACATCGTCTTCAAGTATTCGAAGCGAATCGAGTCACTAAGATAATTTCCTCTACACCTAATTGCACCTGGAGGCATGTAACCTCTGCTCTCAACCCTGCAGATTGTGCAAGCAGAGGAATGTCTGCACAGTCATTACTAACCCATACTTTGTGGTGGTCTCCCGACTGGTTAAAGCAGTCCCCCGACACATGGCCAACAATGCCACCTGCTTTAGGTCATCATGCTTTACCAGGACTCAAAGCCAAGAAAGTACTAGCTCATATAGCGATCCCTGATCTCGACACCGATTTACTCACACGCTTTAGTTCTCTTGACAAGCTGATTGGGGTAACAGCTTGTATAAGACGTTTCTGCTATAACTGTCAAAAGCCTTCAAGTGATCGGCGGTCCGGTCCCTTGACTGCTACCGAACGCAAGGACGCTTTACTCTTTTGGGTTCGCTCTGTACAACAAAATGTTTTCGCTCAAGATATTCAACGTCTCAAGGATAAAGAACGCTGCACAGTGCGACTGCAACGTCTTTCACCCTTTTTGAAAGATGGCCTGTTGAGAGTTGGTGGTCGTCTCACTCATGCTCCGCTCAGATACAATGCTCAACATCAGCTCATTTTGCCCAGTTCTAGCCCTCTTGTAGATTTGATCATAGACCATTACCATAACATACACTGCCACCCTGGCGCTGACACTTTACACTCTATACTTCGACAGCAATTCTGGATACTATCAGCTCGTCGCGTTATTCGACATCGCGTGTACAAATGTATACGATGTTTTAGGTGTCGTGCTCAGCCCAAAGCCCCCTTCATGGCAGACCTGCCAGCTGATAGGGTTACGCCCCAACCGGTATTTAGTCAAGTATCCACAGATTTTGCTGGCCCTTTCATGGTGAAGTCCAGCACATTACGTAACGCTAAGCTTTTAAAGGCATATTTTTGTATATTTGTATGTTTATCGACGAAGGCGGTTCACCTAGAACCTGTATCTTCACTCAGCACGGAAGCCTTTTTGGCGGCATTGCAACGTTTCGTTTCGCGTCGCGGTACACCCGTTCTTATCCGCTCCGATTGCGGTACGAATTATGTAGGTGCTAGGAACCAGCTCATAGAAATTCAGAAATTCCTTTCAGCAAATAACGATCTTATCACACACAACTTAGCTCGTCAGCACATAACGTGGTGGTTGAATCCACCTACAGCACCGTGGTTTGGAGGAATCCACGAGATAGCTGTCAAATCTACCAAACAGCTATTGTACCGAGTTATGGGTGACCAACACCTTACATTTGAAGAGTTTTCAACCCTTTTGACGCGAATCGAAGCTGTACTTAACTCGAGGCCCCTTTGTCCCATTTCGTCCGACCCATCGGACTTTGAACCGCTCACCGCCGGACATTTTATTGTCGGCCGTCCACTTACAGCACTACCCGAACACTCCATAGTAGATAGGCCCTTGTCCTCTCTCAGACGATTTCAGCTCATCCAAGCCATTTCCCAGCGCTTTTGGAAACTGTGGTCCCAGTCCTACCTTCACACCCTACAGACCCGTTCCAAATGGCTCTCTCCTTCATCCCCTCCTAAAGTGGGAGAACTGGTCCTCATCAAGGAGGACAACCTACCGCCGCTGCAATGGAGGCTTGGAAGAATCACCCGCACTATACCTGGAAAAGATGGAGTGATACGTGTAGTGGATCTGGACACTGCTCATGGAACTCTACGAAGACCGGTGCTGAAGCTCGCCCGGTTTCCCGTGGAATCAGCTCAAGAGGAATCAGCTCAAGATGAGGTGCCAACCCCGGGCCCCCCAGGATGTTCACGCCAGTAGCGTGACGTCATTCAGTTCGTTCTTCGTCTGCTCGCACGCACTACATCGCGCCGCGGAGTAAACGAATAAAACGCATGAGTCTGCTCAGAACCGTCGTAAGGTGAGCCCGCGCCGGTCAACGCCCCGAACGTATCGTGCCTGCACACCGCTCCCATCACCCCGTCGCGAGCGCCGTCGCGGCCATTTTATTCAGTGTTGTAAAACGGACTTTCAGCACATTCCTCTTCGCCTCGGACTCAAGAGTTAATAGTAATTACCTAGCTGTGTGTGGAACAAACAGAAGGTGTATTCAGTATCAATCAGTGTGTAGTGTACGACGCTAATCGTCATCCCGACTGCCGCCCACGTGGCGTATCCCGGGCCGTCCTCCATCGCTCCAGTCTCGGTGAGTCCCCCCACTTTCCGCCCCTACAATTGGGGAGGCCTGGAGCTTACTAAACCACGCCAATGCGGGTTGGTGGAGATGGGGGTTAATAGCCAGTCCGCTGTCGGATGTTTTCAAACCGCCCATAAGGCCTCCGACAAGGTTTAAAGACTGTTAACTATCGATTACAACCGAGACCGACGCGGCGACGGCTTGACGTGCCCTCCGAAGCACGGAATCACACATAATTTTTTTTGCCACTAGCGGTCACCCATCTCACACCCGACCGCGCCCGTTTGGCTTAGCTGAATAGACAGTTTGCGTTCTACGCTAGCCGCCGAGCCATACGCACTTCCAACGAGCCATCTAAAATATGCAAATACACAGAAAATTTATCACTATTGATCCACCCATGTGCGTTCTTTGCTAGCCTCAGGGCCATGCGCGTTTTATGCATTGGTTATAGTTAGTGAATCCGGACCACTGAAAATGCTAGCAAGCTATGCTATGAATATATAGCTATGAATGTTTGATTTGATTCAATCGTAGTTAGTTCCAGTATGCATTGCCGTAAACTAGACGATTGCGTTCGGAAATATTTTCACACGCTCTAGATTAACACGATTTAAGTAACTTTAAGTATTACCTCAGGAGCAGCGATGGCCGAGTGGTAAAAGCCGCGGTCTTCTACGCGACCGATCCCGGGTTCAAATCCTCGGCGCGCACCTCTGACAAAGAAATTTGTAATGTGCGCATTTATCGCTGCTCCACGGTGATGGAAAATATCGTGATATTTAATTGATTACGATGTTCTCCATCGCCGTGCATGCCTGAGAGAAATTCATAATTTCTAGAAAGCATGACGTCCACCAATCCGCACTTGGCCAGCGTGGTGGACTATGGCTTAAATCCCTCCCACTTGTGAGAAGGAGACCTGTGCCCAGCAGACATAAAAAAAAGGTTGAAAAAAAAGTATTACCTGAGCACTTAGTGTGAGATTATAAACGCGCAAACGTTACTACTGCGTCAGAGTTAAAATTGGACAGATAGATCTTAACCTGAAAGGAATAAGGTCGATAATTAAATTCTTAACGCAAACGCGATAGTAACGTTTTTGCGTGTGCACACTTACACTAAGGCCTCTGTATATGCGTACTTTTAGCAAAGGTGTCATTCTTGACTAGAATTAGTAAAAGGTTAGGTGTTCTGTTGAATACAATACCTTTAGACGAGCAATTCTTGTATATCTCTATACCTATATTGTATATAATGAGAATCTCGGAAACGGCTTCCAACGATTTTCATGAAATTTAGTAAGCAGGGGTTTTCAGGGGCAAAAATTGATCTAACTAGGTTTAATTTTTAGAAAATATCGTTTCATCAGCGGTATCTCAATTAAAAAAACTGAAAAATATGACTCTTCCTGTCATCTGTTAGTGAGTATTGTAATAAACTATTATGTGCATCTCTAAAACATACAGCGTTTGGTGAAGAAGCTGTCTGCAAATTTCCTTATAATTTAATGAAAAGCATAAAAACCTTACCAGATTGACCATGGCTCCTCAAGATTTATCGTAGCCTCACCAGCAAGAGCATGGAGGTTCTGTGCTGTCACTGTCAAACTTCATAGCGTTTGCAAATTTTCATGTAACGAACAGTGAAAATTTTTCAAATTCGAAAATTTCTTGAATTAGAAGAAAAAGCGTTAATACAAACGAAGTTTGTTTCGTATTAGCATACATTCATCACGAAATAAGTATTTTTTTGTAAAAAATGTGTGCTCAAACAAAAAATTTGTTGATCATAATCGTATAGTGTAGGTAAAACATGCCGCGATCATGGCCGCGATGAAATCTTTAATTCCAATCTAAGTGCATTATACCTATGCAGTTCTGCATGTAAAGAACAACAGGGATCTGGAATGGAACCTACATTCGTTTCAATAAACGATCGACCTGAAGTAAGTCAGACGGAGTAAAAACCCGCTTTGGTAAGTTACTTATTAATGTTGCGCAGTACCAGAAGCCATTGTACATAAGGTAGTATCATTATTTGTAACATTAATGAAAAATCTTGGCTAATATGGTTTTGTCTGTGACTGGTTTTTGTGTAAAGAATAAAAGGTAATTCTGTGTGGAACTCAGCCAGTCGATGTCTGCTACCAGAAATTACGGTCGCAGTGTCTAAAGCATAATAGCTGCTCTTTACTTTATAGTTTCAAGTTATGGTAACATGTCTATTATTCATATTTGTCTTCTTCAGCACAGATGTACAGAATAAAGTAATTGTTGATTACTATTGTACAACAAAATTGAAGAAAATTAATGCATTATTGCAAATGTTCACAATTTTTGTTCCATTATTTCTTTAACATCAGGTTAAAAAGATGCCACTCATGTGATTATTCTTCGGCAAACAACAGTCATCACCATTAGATTATAAGCAATAAAAATAATAATAACATTATATAATATGGTGACAGAGTACTGTTTTGTTTACAAAATGTAATGTAAATGACAGCTCAGCAGAGCAACACCTGTGCAGTGTTGCTTCAGCATGATTGTATGGTCAACTGACCATAAATAGGTGGTATTTAGACTTTACTACACCACAATATGTATACAAAAGTTCAACTGTGGTTAATACAGGAAACTTTACTGCTATTTACTTTGAACTGCCAATTCAATAGAACTATTGTAGCAGAGAATTGCACACAATGCAGTTTTGTAACTGCACGGACGAGGCGTAATTAGGTGGCGCCAGTCGTCACCCGGGCACGGCGGTAGATAGTAGGGTATAGGGCGTGTCTAGTATATATATTATTGGTATACATAACCAGTGCACTGTGAAAGTAATTAAACAATTCTTCAGAACTTTGTCGTACTTTATTATAAACGTCCCATTCCCCAAAGTGGTGACCCCGCGTTGAACATTTTTTTTTTAGTGAGTGAACTTTAAAACTAAATTTAACTTAGGTGACGACTCACATTTTTTACCGCCGTGCCCCACGCGCTCACGCCATATTGTTCGGACTTTATACACTAAATTTTCCGCGTAGCTATCGATCAACATGAACCCGCCGGTCCCTGGTTTGCCGCAACAATCACAAGTACCTGGTCCTGTGAAGGAAGAAGCCAAGACCGACATGGCTGCAATCACGGTTTCATCGAGGGTTCCGGAATTCTGGTTGGACCAGCCCAGGTTATGGTTTTATCAGGTTGAAGCCATACTCGCACCGCAAAAGCTGTCGGATGAGGCCAAATTCAACCTCATCATCACGAAGCTGTCGAAAGAGGCCATCCAACAGGTCACGGACATTTTGATGCAGCCCCAGGACTCACGAAAGTACGCCACGCTGAAGGAGAGATTATTGACGGTTTACGAGGAGTCTGAGACCCGTCAGATCCAGAAGCTTATCAGCGAGATGGAGCTGGGAGATCAGCGACCGTCACAGCTGCTGAGACGGATGAGGGACCTCGCCAGGGCGAAACTTCCTGATGACACGTTGAAGATCCTGTGGCAGAGCCACCTGCCAACAGCGGTACGAGGGATCATATCAGTGACAGAGTCAGCGGAGCTCGACGTGCTCGCAAGGATCGCGGATAAAGTCATGGAGACCACACGAAGCGGTACCATCGCAGAGGTCGGGACAGCAGCACCACCGGCGAGCGACACCTCCATGATAATCGCGGAGATTAAAAAGATTAACGAGCGGATTGGTCGTATGGAGCGGTCCAGGCAGCGCACTCGAGGACGCAGTCAGAGCCAGACCAGAGCACCGCACACCAGTGCCACGCGCAAGGGAAAGAGACCTGACTGGCAGTGTTTCTACCACTACCGCTACAAGGAGAATGCGCACAAGTGCATTCAGCCCTGCAGCTGGAAGAAGGAAAACTGAGCGAAGTACAGCCAGTGTCGGGTGACTGTACTCACGGTGTAAGTAGCAATAGATTATGTGTTACGGACTTTAACTCCGGCCTCAGATTTTTAGTTGATACGGGAGCAAATATTTCAGTGCTTCCCGCGCGTAGTAAAACTATTAGTACGGTTAATAATTTTAAGTATAAATTGTATGCAGCAAATGGTACAGAAATTCAAACTTTTGGTGTAAAGACTTTAGTGTTAGATTTAAAATTACGTAGACCCTATCGTTGGACATTTGTATTAGCTGCAGTAAATCAGCCTATTATAGGCGCAGACTTTTTAGTACATCATAAATTACTAGTGGATCTTAGCAAACGTAGATTGGTAGATCAAATTACTAATTTGAATATAGTAGGTTCAATAGTTACTTGTACACAGCCTAGTTTAAGCACGGTAGATGAATCACATCCATACTCTGACCTTTTATTGAAGTATCCTGATATAACGAAACCTGTGTCTTTCAAGGAAACCCCTAAGCATACAGTGTTTCACCATATAGAGACGACGGGGCCGCCCGTGCATGCGCGCGCCCGCCCCTTGCCTCCTGATAGATATAAAAAGGTTAGTGAAGAATTTCGTATTATGCAGGAATTGGGAATTTGTCGACCTTCGAGGAGCCCCTGGTCTAGTCCGTTACATGTGGTTCCCAAGAAGAACGGAGAGATTCGACCCTGTGGGGACTATAGGGCGCTTAACGCCGTCACGAAGCCGGACAGATACCCAATACCCAGATTGCATGATTTTACCTACATTTTAACAGGAAAACGTATTTTCAGTAAAATTGACGTAAATAGAGCATATCATTGTATACCTGTTGCCCCTGAAGACGTTGAAAAGACTGCCATCATCACAAGTTTCGGTTTATTTGAGTTTCCTAGGATGAGTTTTGGACTTATCAATGCTGCGCAGACTTACCAACGCTTCATGAACAACACGGTTTTACAAGGTTTAGGTATACGACGAGAGGATGGAACTTTCGAGAGTAGTTCCGATTTTATATTCTGTTACATCGACGATATACTAATTGCCAGCGAAACAAGCGAGAAACATAAACAGCATCTCGAGGCTCTTTTTCAACGATTGAATGACTTTGGTATAACAATTAATTTGTCGAAATGTTCTTTCGGTAAAAATAAACTCGAATTTTTAGGTCACGACATAACTGTAGAAGGTATCAGGCCCTCTAACGATAAAGTTCAGGCAATTCTGGAGTTCCCGAGACCGGAAACGGTATGCGAACTCCGTCGTTTCATTGGCATGGTCAATTTCTACCGCCCACACATGCATAGCGCAATGACGTATCAGGCGGATCTTATTAAATGTTTACCTAAAGCTAAGAAAAATGACAAGTCTAAAATCATATGGACCGATGAAGCTAATAACGCTTTTATTAAGTGTAAGGAAGGCCTCCAGTCTGCAGCCACTTTGGCATATCCTACACCTGACGCACCACTAGGGTTAATGACAGATGCTTCTGACATTGCTGTTGGAGCCGTTTTACAGCAGTTTGTCGATGGTCATTGGCAACCCTTAGGCTATTTTTCACGTAAGCTTTCAGTTACGCAAGTTAAATATAGTACGTATGATCGTGAGCTGCTAGGAATTTATTTAGCTATCATTCACTTTCGTAAATTATTCGAAGGTAGACAATTGACTGTCTATACCGATCATAAGCCATTAACTTTTGCATTTTCCAAATTAGCTAGTGATAAAGAAACGCCGAGAAGAATTCGACAACTTATGTATATTAGCGAGTTCACTACGGACATTCAGTATATTAGCGGACAAAATAATATTGTCGCAGATTCACTTAGTAGAATTGAAACAATAACATGCCCAGGTGCATTAGATTTCGTAGAAATTGCAACCGCGCAGGCCGAGGACGCAGACTTTGCACAATACATTCAAGGTAGTAGTCACAATAACACTGTTATAATAAAAAAGATATTTATACCTAACAATGATACTCAAATTTATTGCGATATATCAACCGGAAATGTTAGACCTTATTTACCGCATAAATTTAGAAAATTGGCTTTCAGTTTAATTCATAACTTGAGTCATCCAGGTATTAACACCTCACGTAAATTAGTGAGCCAGCGATATTTCTGGCCAGGTATGAATAAGGATGTAAAAACATGGGCTAAGGCTTGTATTAAATGCCAGAGAGCTAAGGTTCAGCGTCACACCGTTTCATATTTGGGTCAATTCCCGCCGGCCGGATGTTTTGAACACATACATACTGACATTGTAGGCCCATTGCCGACCACTTCTGATGGTTATAGATACTTACTAACCGTAGTAGATCGGTGCACTCATTGGCCTGAAGCTTTCCCACTTCGCGATATAACCGCAGAAAACGTAGCTAAAGCGTTATATGACGGATGGTTTACTAGATTTGGCATTTGTCAATATTTAACATCCGATCAGGGACGACAATTTGAAAGCAACCTGTTTTCTGAGTTGATGAAATGTATGGGGATTCATAGGATCAGGAGCACACCTTATCACCCGCAAAGTAATGGCGCGGTGGAACGGTTTCATAGATCACTCAAGGCTGCCCTTAAGGCTCGTTTAGACTCTACATCCTGGCAGGATGAATTGTCGACCATTCTATTAGGGCTTAGATGCACGTTACGTAGCGATACCGGAATTTCGGCTGCTGAGTTAACGTATGGATGTACCTTGAGGCTACCAGGCGAATTTTTTGACTCTAAAAAGTCAGAACCGTCAGACCCTCATACTTTAGTTACTGAAATACGAAGTAATATATGTAAATTGAGATCAGTCCCAGATAGACAGAGAAATTCACGTACGATATTCATCCATCCGGATCTTAAATCGTGTGAATTTGTTTTTATTCGAAATGATGCTGTTCGTAAACCATTACAGCCTCCCTATGACGGACCATTCCGAGTCTTAAGTAGAGGTAATAAGGTTTATAAAGTTCAATTGCCTACGAGACGCATAACTGTTTCAATAGATCGGTTGAAACCCGCTTATACGCTGAACGAGGAGCATACGGAACGTAACATATCCGATGACACTCCTACGACTCAGTTTAGCGATGTAACCTTTGATAAAAACGTAAACACATCAAGTAATCTTACGAATACTTCTTGTAAAAAGACTAGGAGTGGACGTGTAGTACGCGCTCCTGTACGTTTTAATATATGATTTTCGTTGAACGTCATACTTTCAGACCCTGATGAGAAAATATTTTTCACATGAATTTTTACTTGCACTATTGTTTCATTATACTTGCATTACAAATATTAGCAACATTTTGTTAAGATCCAATAGACTATTTATGATAAATTGTATTACACTTGATTATAGCGTAAGATAGTTTCGCTTTTGATATAGCAAATACCTTATGTGTGACAATAACTAATCATCAGTTTTGAGTAACGATGTTTCACAATTGTTTTTCATATGTACTTATTTTGCATAAAGTATTTGTTTAATTGCAATTTACGAAAATATAATTTGTAAATTTAAGTAACAAATTAGGTTATGACGCAAAAAGGTAGTTAACGTGTAGATAAATATGAAATGTTTTATCATTTACGTTTCAATTTTCGTGTGACAATACGCGGCTCATGATTATTACAATGGGTAAAAATCAGTCGAAAGAGCAAGTAGTGATCGCGCAGAACGGTAGCGCGGTGGAGGCCCACATGTCAAGGCAAAACATATTCATGGTGGCCATGGCTTGTTTCTTCGTGGTGGTAACATTGTACGTCTTGTGGCGATATTGCCGCAACCGCGGCAGGAAATGGCTACAGCAGCAGATAGCGGCATGCCAGCGCGCACCGGCCGCGGCGGCACCGCCGCTCGCGCACATCCAGGTGCAACCGGCCACGCCCGCGCCGGGTTCGGTTCCAGTTCCCGTACATCCCGTCACCACATTCGCGTAAAACTTTTGAATTATTGATCAATGATTTCATTAATAGTCGTTGCGTCATGACATTTTGTTACTCGAATCTTATAACTATTTAAGTATACAATTCAAATGTAGCCAAGTTACTACTAACTAGTCGATAAAGTTAGTTAGTCAGTTAATTAATTTACAAATTTTTGTATAGATTTGTTCATATTCATATGCGTAATTCAGTGTCAATTTTCCAGTTATATAAAATAAAATTAAATGCCTCAAGTTCAATGTAAACGATGTAATTTTATGCATTTATTGTTTTCATAACTAATGTATAAAATATTAATTATATTTTATGTCATACATTGCATACCTATACTTACGATTTATCTATCCTTTGTTTGCATTCGTAGAAAATTGTGCCCATAGTTAGAACAAGATAATAATATTGTTTTGAATGTATCATGTTATAATATCAGTGTAGAGTTGCAGTCTACTGCGCTATCAGCATTTTGCTCGCGTTGTAACTGCGTTTTGTGCACTCTGGAAGCTACTTTATATATTTTTCTATTTTGTTGTAATCGTTTGAACAATTTCATTTTTTTTTCAAAAAAGGAAGGGGTTGTTGTAGCAGAGAATTGCACACAATGCAGTTTTGTAACTGCACGGACGAGGCGTAATTAGGTGGCGCCAGTCGTCACCCGGGCACGGCGGTAGATAGTAGGGTATAGGGCGTGTCTAGTATATATATTATTGGTATACATAACCAGTGCACTGTGAAAGTAATTAAACAATTCTTCAGAACTTTGTCGTACTTTATTATAAACGTCCCATTCCCCAAACTATAAAAGTTAATTGTAAATGATATGAGAGTTAAGGGTGCCAATCTTAACATAAGAAATTTAAATGAAAGCTTAGTAAAAGCATAAAGAAATTTGATCCAGACCTACAGTGTTGTACAGACCAAATGTTACCCCAACATAATTTTATATAGGTAGTAGAGCTATAACTACTATCCATGTTGATATACATTTTTTATTTGGGAAATCCCAACATCAACCCTTTTGCAATTTCAATGAATGGAAAACATTAAGCACAGATAATTGGTGTTCTATACAGTGTGTAATACAATCAGTGAATTTACTGATCATTATGACAGTTGTACATATCAGACACATAGTACCTATGTGCCCAATTTGAAATTGCTAAATTTACTCAATAGTAAGTGGATTTAATGTATCCCATGAAATCATACTACAAAGGTAGATGATAAATGACTTTGTCCATCAGGACGTTTCCAAGATCAGTTACTCATGTTGCGGTAACAATGAGTACCTTGGATATGCTCAAATGGCCTAAACAATGGACTCATGTTGTGAAATCAATGAGTACCTTGAATATGCTCAAATGGCCTAAACAAGCCAACAGTGTTGCAGCTCTTGTGAATAGATACAGCTAAACAAATAAGCATTAATCACTTTGTCCATTGGGAACTGCTGCGGCTGAGGCCGCGGAAGCGAAGTACCTTGGTAGTGCGTCAGAGAGACCACCAATGATACAAGAGCAAGCCAAGCTAGCTAGACTTAGCTAATTGAGATCGGAGAGATCCTTTGAGCAAGAGAATTTTCATGCCAGGTTATGTGGGTGATTATCTCTTTGTCCATTGGGACAGTTCCAAGTTATAGTTGCGCATGTTGCGGAAACAATGCGTACCTTGGAATAGCTCGAGCAACACTTACAAAAGTGCCCCAATATCAAAATGTGATAAAGATGATAAACCAACAAATAAAGTTTTACTTGACTGTAATGCTGGCTAGAAAACATAATTCAATAGCATTGCAACTGCGGAACCCTACAAATTACTGCCGTTAAAGTTGCTTGTGTTAATGACTACATCTAAAATCTGGAGAAAAGTATATTGAACTTTTAAACGAAAACAGATTTAAACCATTTTTCTAACTCTCTAGATACAGGAAAGAGCAAGTCTAAATAAGTAAAACCTCTTAAAAAATCAGATGGTTGAGAGCCAGAATTGGCAATACAAAAATGTAGCTAGAGTACTAATAACACTAGGTATATGACTAAGCACTTAGAAGTGTTTTATATGAGTAGTCAAAATGGGTTCCTAATTTGAATATTATTCTGCCTAATCAAACAGCTTGATGATTGGCAGGTTGTTACTTGCTGTTACAGCAGTACTAATTGAAGTTATAATGTTCTTTCAAAATCATCTCACCTAATAAGGGTTATGATTAAATGCCCATCTGTAGAAGTAGTACATACTACATCAGCGTCAGTAGTCTGTTGGTAGTAGCAGAAGAAAGCTAATAGAATTTAAACAGATATAAACAAACTGACTAAAATTAGGAGGCACTTTTGTGATTTCTCCACCAACCAAAATTGGAACATCTTGGTGGAGTGAGCTCCAGGCCTACCCTATCATTGGGAGAGACCTGTACCCAGCAGTGGGAAAAAACAATAATTGGAAGAGACCCATGCCCAGAAGTGGGACGCTAAAGCAGTTGCAGCCATTGTGATTGACGACAAAATCACATGTATGTACCTAATTTGAAAAACTTTAATGCAAAGTAATAGCACAGCCTTATAAAGGTAATCAAACCTCACCCAAAAGTACACGGAATAATGTAAAATGCCACATCATCCAACAAGTCTTTAGGCTGCAATAAAGTAAAATTAAAAATTTTATCTTGGCATATCTCATGATGATTCTTGTTCTATTTGATCTACAATACCCTAGATTCCCATCTTATAAAGAAAAAATTTGGAGAGGGGCACCAACAACACTGCTCTCTATGAAGAGGAAATGGTACCTTTGTTAATAAACAAATAGCGGGTGGCAGACAGAGTGAGATAAAATAAGCAGTATCATAGAGTGTGACATTGACAACAGATTGTGCACCTTAATCAACAGAAATTTATGTCCTTTGTATAGTACAGAATGGTATTGTAATCTCAGGTAAAATTAATTGCAAATACATTTAACCAACAATTGAACTTATGTAGAAACATGGCACTCTGTTGTGTGTATTACCTTATGTCATGTTAAAATTTACATACAGCTTTCTATCAGAAGATTCAAAATTCAGATCCTGGGAGGCCATATACAGGTGGCAGGCGCGAGTGTTATTAAAAGTGTTTCTGTACCAGTTAACATCTTTATAATAATAATAACAATAATTTATTCACAAGTAAAATAGACTCAAAAGTGTAATATACTTAAAAACTATGATGCCGTTGGAGCTGCCTCTTAGTGCACCAGGGAATCACATCTTTTGCACAGAGTTGCATAAAAACAATCTACTCTCGCCTTTGCGAACATCTCTGATGCACTACAGAAATTGAAGAGGTTGCTTTCTGAACCTAATTTAATAGGTTGTTTTTAGAGTTAGAGCCTCAACTAAGACAGATTCAGTGAATCACTGACAAAATTTCTTTATTTTATATATATTAATTTTTTAGTTCTGTTCCTTAACTTTTTATACTTAAAAAACCTTTTGCAAGGTCTATATATATAAAAAAAAAAAACAATTTTCGAATAACATCTTAAAATAATATTTAAGAAGTGAAGATTGGAAAGCAACAGAACACATCAATAAACATTTATTTTAAAAATCAATGAAAAATAAATACATGGTTTGTTCCATGTCTATTACTTTCAAAGCGAAATTTCGCACACTCTGTATCAATACATATTCAAACATTATTTGATGTTTTAAAAAGAGTGATCTACTTTTCTTAAAGATAGCTAGCAACAAGCTTTCTATCTACTACATATAAACTATCTTTGGTTTATGATGTCGGATACTACAGCCATCAGTTTATTAGAAAATATGCAAAAATACTTTGTTTTGCAATGAATATATTTAATCCAGTGACATCTCCATACATATTGTAAGAGAGGATGGTTTGTGACATCACTAGCCATTTGACTCAATTTGACTAAATTTAAATTGATTTGAGTGGCGGTAGAAATCCTGTGTTTGAATGAATGAACAATTATCCTGCTTTCCAAGCATAGTTTTGTGCAGCCTTTTTAAGGTATGCAATATGCAAACTGATTTTTTGTGTGAATGGTGTCCAAAACCCCATTTAAGAAATTTGCCATACATACTAGACAGTAATACATTTAGTTTTCATTGAAATGGCTTTTATAACCTTATACTTTTAATATTCACAAGATTAAAACTCTTTTATGTGGGAGATTTTTAGCACATTATATGAGATATTTTATTTACTTTGTTTGCATAAAAATATTTCAGAATTGTCACATAGCATTTGCCCAGAAACAGCACCTACCAGCAGATAGCAAACACGTCTTCACCAAACGCTGTATGTTTTAGAGATGCACATAATATTTATGTTTTGCATTACAACAAAACATTTATTATGTGTTGAATAAAACATACAGCGTTCCAGTGTAACACTTGCTGGTGGTGAAGACACACTATGAAGTTTGACAGTGACAGCACAGAACCTCCATGCTCTTGCTGGTGAGGCTACGATAAATCTTGAGGAGCCATGGTCAATCTGGTAAGGTTTTTATGCTTTTCATTAAATTATAAGGAAATTTGCAGACAGCTTCTTCACCAAACGCTGTATGTTTTATTCAACACATAATAAATGTTTTGTTGTAATGCAAAACATAAATATTTTATTGGGAGCTACATCAGTAGATGGCATTCTTAACTAAAACTAAGCCAATGAGATTCTGAAAAAAAAATTATTAAACAAATATTAGGAAAAACACTTTTAGTTATTAATAGATCTGCGTGGCGCAATGATCACCATGCTGGACTGCTAATCGAAGGGTCTCTGGTTCGATTCTCGGCTAAACAGAAATTTGAATGAGGAGTTCAAAGCGCACGAAAGTGTGCCGGCCAAGTCCTAAGCACAGGCCGCGCGCACACCGTGCACTATTTACCCGAACCGCTTCGAGCCACTTTTGACCCCCCTGTATCTTCTTACCTGATTAATAGATCTGGATGAAACTTTACGGACATAATAACACTATTTAATATACTTTGAGTAAAAAGTTTCAATATTGTAGCTATTACAGAAAAAAAATTATAGACTCGAGAAAATTGTAAATTTGGTACTCACTGACTCATGTACTCACTGACAGCTCATCAAAATACCGATATATATAAAATAAAGAACTAATAGACTAAAACTATATATAATAAAGAGCCGATATTAATCATTCGAACTTGGCGGGTTTTGAAATTTTAATGAAGGAAAAAAGTCCAACTCTAAAACTTACCTCCGCAAGATTTGCTCTTTTCAGAAGTATTGGTGTGATGAAAACCCGTCAAGTTGGAATGGTTAATATCGGTTCTGATTATTATTAACTTGGCTGCAGTTTAGATTTCAACTCTTTTTTATGTACAAGAACTTGGCCTACATTTTTACATTTATGTTTTTGGTGGGATTAAATATCTGTTCTCGGTCTGGGTGTTTGTGTTTCTGTCTTTGTCTTTGTTTATGGACACACTCCATGGTACCCACGACCCAGGGTATATCAACCTTACTGTAGGGCTAAGAGTGTGAAGCGTTATTAAAAGTAAACAAAAAGTGTTATTTCCTATTTAATGTGTAATTATAATAGAAATAGAAAAGCGAATCCGGAACATAGAGACCAGCTTCTTTCCAAATGAGTAATTATAATAGAAATAGGAAACTTAATCCGGAACACCGAAACCAGCTTCGCATATTTGTTTTGATTCAAGCGAAATTAGGTTCGGTACATATTGGAAACGAACTGGATTATTTCTTTGGATGTTACTTATCTCATTAAGATTGGACACATTTTCGACGAACACTGGATTAGCATGAGCCAGTGAAGATCAAAAGAAATTGAGAACAAACAAATTATATTCACTTTTCTGTTTACTCCGCAATTATACGTTTTGTTGAGCGGAAGATTGATAATGAAAATTACAACCAAAATTTTGTTCGAGGTATAATCAAATTTTTTAGAGAAAATTGTTGTTACTAATATGAAATTGAATTTGAGTACGATTTTGGGACATAGACCAACTGGGATCTCCGTGTCTAAGACCACTGTTTTAAACTTATTGCGCTGCTGATTATTTTCCATAAGTTTTTTTTAATGGAGTAGCAGAAGAGCATGCTGGCCACGTGGTGTTAAGTGGTCGCTGCAGCCCATGGACATCTATGTACATACAACCTCAAGCAAGCATAGGTAAGTTTTTTCTGAGGTCGCATGCAGTTGCGCTGCTACTCCGGAAGCTGGTGGTCGCCTCATGTAAGTGTGGCCGGAAACTGCACCTTTTCACCGAAACACAATATAATTGGTTCACTTCAGAAGTGGGTGCAACGGTGGTACTTCCCCGGGCGAACATTAATAGTTCTACCACCTACCTTTCTATTAAATATATAATAATATACACAGTTATTTAGTTCATGTTATATTATAACTAAGAATCTTAACAAAAACATAACATAAAGGTACACTGCCATCTAGAAATATGAAAATTAACTAATTTACTACTAATTAATAACTAACACAATTAATAGCTAACATAATTAATAACTGTTATGTATGAAACCTTCGTTGTAAATAGTAGAAGAAATAAAGAATGTCAGTGTGTGTCAGTCAATGGAAAAGATTGCACTTATTTTCCCCTCAACCTTATATTTATCAGTGGCGACGAGGAAAATTCATTTACAACGCGTGTAAATATGGCCCAGACTCCAGTTTTTGGTATTTTAACAAGTTTTGACCATAATACGCAAAGTTGGAATTCGTATAAAAATAGATTGAATCAGTGGTTTATTGCAAATGACGTAACAGACGTCAATGATGCATCGGGGATTAAAAGAAGAGCAATATTACTAAGCGCACTCACTGAAACCACGTACGGCTTAGCAGCGGATTTGGCGTTACCTAAAAATTTAGTAGAAGTACCTTTCGCGGATATTTTAGCATTACTTGATGCACATTTCACGCCTAAGCGTTTTGGATTCGCCGACCGTCACAACTTCTACTCCGCTTCTCAGCAGGCGGGCGAGAGACACTCACAATGGGCAGCTAGGCTGCGTGGATTGACTGCCCACTGCAGTTTTTTAAATGTAGAGGAAGCTTTACGTGATCGTTTTGTTATGGGAATGCTGCCGGGTATGGAAAAAGAGAAGTTATATGCACAAGATCTTAAGGAGTTTACATTGGCGAAAGCGGTAGAGTTGGCGGAGAGCATAAGTTGTGCCCGCGCTGGAGCCGCGGCTTCTGCGACCTCTGGTGGCTCGGAAAACAATAATACTGTCTTCAAGATTGCTCGGGGCAATAAAAATCATAATTTTGCTGCAAAAAGTAAATGCTCTGTATGTGGATTTACGAATCATTCTGCTCCAGAATGTCGTTTTGCAAATTATACATGTAAAAGATGCAACAAAAAGGGGCATCTACGCAGAATGTGTAAGAGCAACATTAATTGTATTGCCAAGGATAACAATCTAGATGACGTGAGCGATGATGATGGTAAGGTTTTCCAAATTCGTTCGTTTAGAGGCGAGCCATTGGTGGAGAATATAGTTCTTAACGGGGTTTATTTTAAGTTTCAAGTCGATAGTGGATCAGCTGTGACCATTATTCCTGAAAATATATTCAAGAGATTTTTTAAGAATGTGCCCATTACAACAACTAACACAAGGTTAGTTACGTATACAGGGGATAAAGTCTGTTGTATAGGCACCGCAAGGCTTACTGTACAGTATGCTGGCAGGCAGCAACCTCTTGATATTTTCGTCGTACAAGATGGTGGTCCTCCGCTTTTGGGTAGAGATTTTATTTCATTATTTAACTTACAACTTCTACCTATTAATTTTTGTAATGAATCTCATGTCGAAAAAATGCTAAAACAATATCCACGTTTGTTTTCAGACAAATTAGGGTTATTTAATAAATATAGGATTAAATTACTGTTAAAAGATAACATGAAACCTATATTTTGTAAATCTCGGCCGCTAGCATTTGCATTGCGTGATAAGGTTGGAAGTGAAATAGATAGATTAGTAAGTTTAGGAATACTGCAACCAGTTGATTATTCAGAATACGCTTCACCGATTGTACCCGTATTAAAAAAAAATGGCAGTATAAGACTATGTGCTGATTACTCTATTACTATAAATAAACAATTGCTTGTCGAACAATACCCTCTTCCAACAGTTAACGAATTATTTTCTAAGCTATATGGAGGAGAACAATTTTCGAAACTTGACTTGTCAATGGCATACAATCAATTTGTTCTAGATAATGAATCTCAAATGTTAACGTGTATTAATACCCACCGCGGTTTGTTCAAGTATACGAGGCTGGTGTTCGGGCTGGCTAGCGCGCCGGCTATATTTCAGCGCGCCATGGAGTGCGTGCTATCCGGTATGGAAGGCGTTTTGTGTTTCCTTGATGATGTGTTGGTGACTGGTAAGGATCGTAATGAACATTATTTGCAAAGATTAAACGCTGTTTTTAGTAGGTTAGATAATGCAGGTTTAGTGTTGCAAAAGGAAAAATGTGAATATTTTAAAGATGAGATTAATTACCTGGGTTATGTAATAACTAGATTTGGTTTAAAGAAATCTCCCGAAAAGGTTCGAGCTATACTTGATGCACCAGTTCCAACCAGCATTAGTCAACTACAGTCTTTTCTCGGATTACTTAATTATTATAGGAAATTTATTAACCATGCATCCACTATTTTAAATCCTTTATATGATTTATTAAAAAAAGACGCGACTTGGCAGTGGACTGCAGTGCATGAAAAGGCCTTCACTAATGTTAAAAATTGCTTAGCTTCAGACCAGGTCCTCGCTCATTTCAATCAAAATGCAAAGCTAATTCTGACTGTTGACGCGTCTCCTCATGGTTTAGGTGCGGTATTATCACAAGTTGAAGCTGATGGGTTAGAGAAACCTATATCGTTCGCTTCGCGAACTCTTAACGCTGCTGAAAAACGATACTCCCAAATTCAAAAGGAAGCAACAGCCATTATATTTGGAGTGCGGCGTTTTCATCAGTACTTGTATGGTCGATCCAGTCCGTTTGTACTGCGCACCGATCACAAACCTTTAATATCTATTTTTGGTCCACATAAAGGCATTCCGGAGGTATCCGCTAATCGCCTCCAAAGATACGCAATATTTTTAGGAGGGTATAACTACGTAATTGAGTACATTCGTAGTGCGGATAACATAGCTGATTATTTATCTCGAGCTAGTTTACCAGAGACTCCGGTTTCTCTAGCGGAGGGTACAGATGAGGAGGAAGAAGTAGGTGACCGAGCAGCGTATATATGTTTTGTGGTCGATGGCACTATGCCCATCACAGTTAAAGAATTGCGCGAAGAAACCACAAAAGATGTTGCACTCAATTTAGTTACAAAATATATATCGGAAGGTTGGCCTCGCAAAGTTGATAACGTTTTGGTCAAACCTTACTATCAATGTAGGTTACAACTATCATTTGAAAATGGGTGTATAATGAGGGGTCATAAAGTTGTCATTCCAATGTCGTTGCGGGCTAAAGTTCTAAAAGAACTTCATGCTTCTCATCTTGGAATTGTCAAGACGAAAGCTGAAGCTCGATCTAGGTTTTGGTTTCCTGGTATAGATGCAGCCATCGAGGAAATGATAGGTACGTGTAATGTGTGCATTCAATTAAGACCAGCACCCGCACGATCTCCAGTGGCTCCATGGGAGTATCCACCGCAACCATTTTATAGATTACACGTAGATTTTCTAGGCCCTATTAACGGTCATACGTATTTAGTAATTGTAGACGCTTATACTAAGTGGCCAGAAGTATATGATATGGTGGCTACAACTACCTCGAAAGCGGTTATAGAAAGGCTTTGTGACTTTATTTCGAGATTCGGGTTACCAAACACTATTGTAAGCGATAATGGCACAGCATTTTGCTCTAAAGAATTTGAGCAGTTCTGTTTATTAAATAAAGTAGCACACATAACATCACCCGCATATCATCCGTCTAGCAATGGCCAAGCGGAAAGTTTTGTGAAAATTGTTAAAAAAGGTATTAAATCGAGTTTAATGTCCAGCCTTAATACAAAATTTTCACTACTTAAATATTTAATGGATTATCGAAACTCAATTAATACATCGACAGGATTCGCACCAGCTCAACTCGTTTTTGGTCATAAATTAAGGTCACGATTAGATTTACTTAAACCCCCATCATCATCGCCCTCGCAATCTTCTAATACTAACGATGTTCGGAAGAAACAGGCGAAAAAAGACATGGATGAGAAACAATATAAAGCATTCAACATTGGAGATATTGTTTTGTATAAAAAATTTAATAACAAAAATAGTTATGCATGGAGAAAGGGTATTGTGGAGCGACGTCTGGGTAAAGTGCTTTATGTTATTAAAGATTGCTTTACTTCTTTTAATGTTAAAAAACATAAAAACCATTTAATGATTTATAAGGGAACCGATTATAAAGAAGCACCAAATATTGAAATAGGAGATTGTTGGATACCGGATCTACCCCAATGTTCATCACCACAACAACTGCAGCAGCCTGTGTCGCCATCGGAGGAGTCGACCGCCTCTGCCTCTCCAATAGAATGTGGCTCACAGTCAGAAGAAGGGGAAGATCCAGGCAATGTGCAAGAGTGGCATGAATGTGACGATTTACCTACTGCCATGCCTTCACAGGAGGAATTTCATGGTGCACAAAATATAGAAGTGAATTCACCACCGAAATGGCTTAGAAGGAAACGGCCTGTAGTGGATTATAAAAAATATTTTTAATTTTGTTTTATTTTCTGTATTATTTTTTGTTTCTTAGTTTTTTAAAAAAATGTTTTTTTTAATAGGGGTAGGATGTGTTATGTATGAAACCTTCGTTGTAAATAGTAGAAGAAATAAAGAATGTCAGTGTGTGTCAGTGCACTTATTTTCCCCTCAACCTTATATTTATCAATAACTAACACAATTAATAACTAACACAACTAATTTACTACTTTGACTATTTTATTAAGAACGCTAATAATAAATCGAAAGCTGTCTGGAAAGTAATAAACAATAACACTATAAATATACCTAAACAAGATATTACTGAAATCAAAGTGGGGAACCACATTGAAACAGACCCACAAATTATCGCCAAAGAGTTTAGTGACTTCTTCTTAAAACAAATTGAAGATAACTGTAATATAAAGATTAATAGTGATATACATAAAATTAGTTTTAACTGTCAAAACTCATTTTTCTTAAAACCAACCTCACCCGACGAAGTTATAAAAATAATAAATAATCTAAATAATACAAATAGTTCGGAGTATGACGGTATATGTACGAATATCGTTAAACGGGTATCAAATATAATTGCACCAATACTAGCTTATAATATAAATTTAAGTATTTAAACTGGCATATATCCAGAGAAACTTAAATCACAATTATCAAACCAATATTTAAGAAACAGGACAGACAGAATATGGGATGTTACAGACCTATAGCATTAATACCTATTTTCTCTAAAATATTTGAAAAAGTACTCCATGACAGATTATATTTTTACTTCGAAAAGTTTTCTATCTTTGCTGATGAGTAGGTAGGGTTTAGGAAAAACAAATCAATAAACATAGCAATTTATAATTTTTTACAAAAAGTAATGACAGGTTTTTAATGATAAGAAATAGGTAATCAGGCTCTATATGGACATGACAAGGGCATTCGAGTATGTAGATCATAAATTGCCGATTAATAAGTTAGATGGAGTAATAGTTAATATGGAGTCAGAGGCAATGCGTTAAACTTAATCAACTCTTACTTAACTGACAGAGAACACCTAACAGAAATAACAAAAATTAATGAAATCACAAAAACTGAAGAGAAACACCATTCTCTCTCTAGGAAAGTACTGTATGGAGTGCCTCGAGTAAGTATTTTAGGCGTTTTACTTTTTTTAATTTATATTAACGATTTTCCTCAAGCAGTAAAAGAACCGATGATACTATTTGCTGATGATAGTACAGTAATATTTACAAATGAAAACACAGGTTCCTTTGAAAGTTATATAAATAATTGTCTTGAATCACTGATAGAGTGGTTAAATAGTAATAATCTTAAAATTAATCTTGATAAAACAAACATAATGACATTTAAAAATAGAGTATAATACGGACAACCAGTAAATATTAACTATAATGGAAAGTTGATATCTGAAATAGAAACAACAAAATTTTTAGGACTGTACATAGATAGCAGATTAACGTGGCAGTCACACAAAGAACACGTTTGTAAGCAATTAAATAAGTTTTCTTTTGCTTTACAGGGTGGGCCATGAATTCGTTAACATTTAAATTTGATTTCCCGCGCAAACCTGAGCGGCGCGGCGAGAGAGGAGGGGTCTAGGGGCCGGCTCGTTTCTCGGAAATTTAGTCGCAATGGATCGGTTCACGGAGCCACAGCGCGCTTTTTGCGTAAAACAATTTTATTTAAACAATGAATCTCTCGTTACTGTGCGGCGCTTATTTCGTGTTGAATACGAGTTACATGACATAAATCAGTGTCCAAGTCCAGTTTTGATAAAAAAATGGGTAAAGAAGTGTGAGGAGACCGGATCGACACTAAATGTGAAGCAATCCGGAGGTCCACGGACTTCCAGAAGTGAAGAGAACGTTCAAAGAGTTTCGTCTTCAGTTCAACGTGAACCTCATTTATCGACGCGCAAACTTTCAGCTGAATTAGGAATATCGCGTACATCCGTACACCGTATTATGAAATTAGATTTGAAATTGCACCCATATAAGATTCAGTTAGTGCAAGAATTGAAGCCTAATGATTTAAATTTACGCAAATTGTATGCTGAAACAATGTTGGAACGCTTTCGAAATTTTGATAACATCTTGTTTTCCGACGAAGCCCATTTCCAACTCAACGGGCATGTTAACAAACAAAACTGCAGATACTGAATCAGCGAAAATCCCAAAACTAAACATCAAAGGCCACTGCATTCACGTAAGGTAACTGTATGGGCAGCAATTTCAGCAAAAGGAATAATTGGACCTTATTTCTTTGAGGATTTTCGCGGCCATACGGTCACTATCAACTCTGCTGTGTATGTGAGAATGTTACGGGAGTTTTGTCACCACAACTACAGGAATTTGCTGGTTACAATCGGAACACGTGGATTCAGCAAGATGGAGCCACTTGTCACACGTTTAATGAAGCCCTGCCGGTCGTTAAGGAGTTGTTCCCCGAAAAACTGATTTCTCGGAGAGGCATCATTCCGTGGCCATCCAGGAGTCCTGATTTGACGCCTGCCGATTTCTTTTTATGGGGATATCTTAAGCACCGTGTGTTCACCCATAAGCCAACTTCATTGCTTGAATTGAAAGCAAGGATCAGGGAAGAGATGTCAGCGATTTCTCGGTCTTTATGCAGACGAGTTCTTGACAAATTCCGTTGTCGTTTAGAAGAGTGCCGAAGTCGCGACGGAGGTCATTTAAATGACATTACTTTTAAAAACTAAATTCCGGTCTATTCGCTATTTTTGTAATAAATTCTTTTTAAAGTACGTCTTATTGTTTTTCTTATATAAATATTTGAAATATTAACTAATTCATGGCCCACCCTGCATAAATTGGCCAAAGTTGTAAGTAAAACGGCGGTTCTAAGTGCCTACCATGCGTACGTAGGTGCAACATTAAGATACGGTATAATATTCTGTGGAAACGCGACTGGAATTCACTGTGTTTAAGGCTCAAAAAAAAAATGCATTCGAGCAATATGTCAATTTCAACAAACGGATACTTGTAGGCCACATTTTCAAAGTTTAAAAATAATGACGCTCCTTATGCATTTACGAGATCTATTTAATGGTCAAAACAGAAATCACAAAATATGAAACCCTTAAATCAAAAAGATAATAACAGTAAATTATGTTCAATAGCTTCCAAAACAAAACAATATCATAACAGTGTATTTTGCATGGGACCAAAAATATATAACGGTCTACCGGAATTCCTCAAAATTAAAACGGGCAACGAATTTAAAAAAGGACTTAAAACGTATTTACTAAAAAAAGGCGTATTACTCAGTCACTGATTTCATAAACGATAAAACGGCATAAAAGGCATCCATTAAAACCTGGGAGGTTTTTTTTCCGCCGGCTTTTTTTCCTCTCAGTGTACAAACACCCTGTGATTTGGGTACCCAAAGCTGACGATCGGAACCGATCCGAAATATAAATAAATAACTATTTTAATTTTAATTTATAAAAGGCGCAATATGGGACAAATAAAAATAATAGTAAAATAGATGTAAATGTACATTTCGTAATTGTATTATAGTTTAGTTTTTTTGTTTTATATTTTTATCATTGTATATTTGCATACCTCATGAAGGTAAATATGGCGAACTAAATATATATAAACAACTTTGTAAACACCCATATTTGTGCAAAGAAATGTCTTTGTCTTTAAATTCAAAAGTACAAAAATCGAACAGTATTTAAGAAATATGAATTAATCCGGCTAATAAGAACACAACTAATATCATTTTAGTAAACAAAATCATTAATAATGTTCACCACAACAGTATTTTGTGTAATATACCTGTCCAATATATATCGTTCCTTTGACCCACTTACTTTCCAATAAATACTAAATTAACCTGCCGTTGTACCGCCGTTAATATAGAAGCATTACACCAAACAGACGCGTGGACGACCCGTGTGGCGCCATGGTTTCCATGCCGGACTGCCGATCGGAAGGTCCCGGGTTCGCAGGAAGCAGAAATTTGAATGATGAGTTTGTAGGTGGTAGAACTATTATGGTTCTCTCGGGGAAGTACCACCGCTGCACCCACTTCTGCCGTGAACCAATTCTATTGTGTTTCGGTGGAAAGGTGCCGTTGCCGGCCACACTTACATGAGGCGACCACCAGCCTCCGGAGGAGCAGCGCAACTGCATACGACCTCAGACAAGACTTACCTATGCTTGCTTGAGGTGGTATGTAGATGTCCATGGACTGCAGCGACCACCTTACACCACGTGGCCTGCATGCTCGTCTGCTATTCCATTCAAATAAAAAAGAGTTTAAAATGTCTTTTCTCGGTCTGGGTGTTTGTATTACTGTCTTTGTGTGTGTCCATGGTACCCACGACAGGGTATATCGACCCTACTGTGGAGCTATGAGTGTGAAACGAAAAAAAATTAGAACCGAATTTATACTACGTATCTTAACTAATAAAAATTTAGGTTTAGAGTACAAATTTCGACTTGATTGTACAACGCATTGATTAATTTGACGTAATATAGAATTTTCAGCCTGTAAATGGTATTATTCAGATTTCATGACCTTTTAGAAGAGTATAAATCTTTGAAGAGATATCGCACTTTGCAGGATAGCTCACACAATGTTGAAACTTTTAGTGTTTTTCCTTCCATCAGTCATTCAATATTCACTGGTGGACATAGGCCTCTTCTAGTACTAAATTCCTCTGGTTCTTTACCTCTGAATTGAGGGGGATCCCGATTTTTCGAGATACTCAGATTTGTATATGTAATTGAAAAGCTGTTTCACCACAATTCTATTTACAAAAGATTACTTCTTGTAGCTTTTACGAATAAAACTGATATTATTATAATTTTAGAAAACAGAATCATTAATGCTGGCCTGTTCGCTACAACTCGTTTAACGTGTTATATATCCGTCTAATACATCGTATCTTTGACCCACTTACTGCCCAATAAATACTAAACTAACCTGCCGTTGTTACGTTAATACTAGCATTATAGTAGAGTCTATTTCATAATAGGCATCGTAGAAAATTATTGGCTGTCTTTTTGCGTCCAACTGCTGGGCATGGGTCTTTCCCCATTATTGGGGAGGCCTGGAGCTTACTCCACCACGCTGCTTCAATGCGGGTTGGTTGAGATGCAGGTAGTGGCCAACCTACTGTCGGATGTTTTCAAACCGCCTATAAGGCCTCCGAGAAGGTTTAACGACTGTTATCTATCGACAACAACCGGGACCAACGGCTTAACGTGCCCTCCGAAGCACGGAAACGCGCATGCAATTTTTTGCCACTAGTGGTCACCCATCGCACACCCGACCGCGTACGTTTGGCTTAGCTTCATAGACCGCTTGCGTTCTACGCTAGCGGCTGAGTCATGCGCGCTTCACAAAAAATTTAAAAATTTAAAAGTTCTTGGTATTCAATGGCTGCAACCCCTTTTCTCGGGAGGCCTGGAGCTTACTCCACCACGCTGCCCCTATGCGGGTTGGTGGAGATGCGAGTTAATGGTCAACCCGCTGTCGGATGTATTCAAACAATCCACAAGGTATTTGACAAGGTTTAACGACTTTTATCTATCGATAACAACTGGGATCGTTGGCTTAACATATATGCTCTTTGAAGTATGGAAATGCGCATAAAAATTTTGCCTCTAACGGTCATCGTCCTCATATACGACCACGCCCGTTTCACTTATCTAGCTTTCAAGAAGTCTCTTTTAGCTATTATTCGATAATCGATTCGTTCGATAATTCGAGTCGATAATTATGAAAGACCTCTATAAAAATTTCGTCGGAGAGTTTTGGCGGGAAGTCGAAAAATACATATTGTGCTCTTGTTTTATTTTCATTTCCTTGGTGTATTTTTGAGTTATATCGGATAAATTTGATGGCATTTTGTTTGATATAGGTTAATTACAGTGCACGAGTGTTTGTGAAATAGAATAACAGTGCTAAAATATGTTTTTTCTGCTTGCCTCCAAAATTCCATCGGACACGTTCTAGTAAAGTAGTCATCGCTTTACTTGAATGTTGGACTGACTAGACTGACTGAATACTGACGACTTACTTACTGACTTTGTTATTACTTCGTCCAGTTTCATTGAAACTGGCAAAAAATTGATGCAAAAATTATACTTGACGCTGGCAGTATGCACAGAATTTGCGATGCCATAATTGAAAAAAATAATAATTCGTCAATGGATTTAAAGTTTTCTTGGTCGAATGGTTACGAAAGCCGAGTACGGAGCTAGAGACCCGGGTTCAAATCTCAAGTAGGTAAGTTGCGTTTTTTATTTTTTGTGACAATTTTTTTTAAATTGGGAGCTAGGTATTTCAAAAGGATTTGTAAAGTAACACTAAGCCAATGAATGCTTTGCTTAAAAATAAACCAAGTAAATAAATTGTTTTTATTCGAGCAACGCTCGGGCGTCCAGGTACTGATTTTATGAAAAATAATTTAATGCTGGCTTGTTCGCTACAAGTCGTATAACGTGTAATATACCTGTCCAATACATCGTACCTTTGACCCATTTAGCTCCCAATAAATGCTAAATTAACTCGCCGTTGTAGCGCAGTTGATATTAGTATTATACCAAACACAGCCTACACTACAACAGCTATTGTGCTATAGAATTAAAAAAATAACTTTTGTGTAAACATAAAACTTATTGTAGAACGAAGTGATTCATTTTTAAAGGTAACATATTTCAAAGAATAAATAAATTTCACTTTTACCTTTTTTTTCAACCTTTTATATGTCCCACTGCTGGGCACAGTGAGAGGGATTTAGGCCATAGTCCACCACGCTGGTCAAGTGCGGATTGGTGGACATCATGCTATCGAAACAAACACAGAAAGTAAATAATTTTGTAAAGAAATAATAAAGGAAAAGCAAAGTATAAGAATAAAACAAAAGGATATAAGTTATAAAATATGATAATGGACGTGAATGAAGTAAGTAATACCATGTAGTTTATTTATAACACTACACGGCGCATTTCATTCATTTCGTTTGTTCCCGTGGGAATGAGATATTTTCCCGCGGTAAAAAGTAGCCAATGTCCTTTCTCACCGTCCTTTCTATGTTTATGCCAAATTTCATCAAAATCGGTTCTGTGATTTAAGCGTCACATCATTTTGACACGCGTTTTCGTAAATCGCTACATGCGTTCGGTACTTATCGTTAAGCGTAACACACAAGACGATTCCGCAAGTGTACTCAGTATAATTAAAATCAATCAGAGATTTAAATTTAGTTTTTATATCATTCATTAAATTTAGTTTTACACTCACATATATCATTCACAACCATCAAAAGTTTCCAATACGAAATCATTATTGAAAGCTACGCAATCAATAAACAAGCTCAAAAAGCTACGACTAACGTCTTACATCATCCATACTTCCATATCCATTCCATACTAATATTATAAACGCGAAAGTTTGTAAGTATGGATGTTTGTTACTCTTTCACGTAAAAACTACTGAAAGGATTTTAATGAAACTTTACAATAATATAGCTTATACATCAAAATAACACAAAGGCTACAATTTATAAGGATATATTGTGAATTGTCCAAAATATGACGTTAAGTGTTAAGTAAGTAGTAAAAAATTTCTCATCTGCGAGCTATTCTGGCGTGCGCTGCCAAAACCGCTAGAGATACACCTATGTAATGAATAATGGAAATGTTTATCTTAAATAGTCCTACAAAAAAGCCCGCCACGGTATATTATATCTATATCTCATGTGTAGGCCATTATAGCCAAAATAGTGAACCGTAACTACACTAAAAATTGATAATTTACTGACCCTTTCTAACGCGGGTGATCTCTAGTATAACATAGTAATACTGACCGTTGCAGCATTTATCCTTCATTGTAGTGTTATAAATGTTCCCAAATATTTTCTCATGTAATATTGAGCTGAAATTCATTGCATTACGTAGCTTCGTACTTATGTTGAACGTTTTATAGAAGCTTTCTAGGACAAAACGCTTTCGATCAGTCAATTCTGGAAATCAATTTCATGCCATTCGCTTATGACCAATACTATGAGAAATGTTTTAAGAAATGCAATATTTGATTGTATTTCATAAGTATTGTTAGTAGTTTTAGCATAGAACTTTCTTTGCTCTGTGCGTTTTAGTAATTAGTTATTTTTGGCCTTATTAAAAGCATAAGGAGAGTAATTAGGTGGCTCCAACCCTTTTTACGTCCCGCTGCTGGGCATGGGTATCTGGAGGCCTGGAGCTTACTCCACCACGCTGCCCCAATGCGGGTTGGTGGAGATGCGGGTTAGTGGCCAACCTGCTGTCGGATGTTTTCAAACCGCCCATAAGGCCTCCGACAAGGTTCAACGACTGTTATTTATTGACAACAACCGGGACCGTCGGCTTAACGTGCCCTCCGAAGCACGGAAACGCGCATGAATTGTTTTGCCACTAGCGGTCACCCATCTCACATCCGACCGCGCCCATTTGGCTTAGTTGCATAGATCGTTTGCGTTCTACGGTAACCGCCAGGCCATGCGCGCTTCGGGTAATTAGGTATGTTATCCTAATTTACATTGTAATAAATAATAACGTAGGTCCGTGCCTATTATAAGTAAACATTTTCTTGAATCTTTCTTTCACAAAATGCTATACCTAGACCAAGAAAAACAATCGTTTTATCCGAGCAAAGATCTGAATCTGATCTGAACTGCTTATAATATGGCCAAAAATAACTAAGTGCTAAAACTTTTGTTAGGTGGTAGAGCTATTATGGTTCGCCCGGGGAAATACCACCG
Organism: Pyrgus malvae; assembly: GCA_911387765.1. Lineage (NCBI taxonomy): Eukaryota > Metazoa > Arthropoda > Insecta > Lepidoptera > Hesperiidae > Pyrgus > Pyrgus malvae. The sequence continues at coordinate 23,796,266 of OU426950.1, read as the reverse complement.
CTGCACCCACTTCTGCCGTGAACCAATTCTATTGTGTTTTAGTGGAAAGGTGCATTTGCCGGCCACACTTACATGAGGCGACCACCAGTCTCCGGAGTAGAAGCGCTACTGCATACGATCGCAGACAAGATTTACCGATGCTTGCTTGAGGTTGTATGTAGATGTCCATGGGCTGCAGCGACCACTTAACAACACGTGGCCTGCATACTCGTCTGCTATTCCATTCAAATGCCGTTTTCAAGATACAAATTATAATTTGTACAAAAATTGCTCGTTTAAAGGTTTAAACATTATGATAGCGATAAATAAATTCTAAACTAAGATAAATTTTTTTCGTTATCAATTAGAATATCTTATTAATTTCTCTATTTTTGGACACATAAAATAAGGAGGATTTAGGTCTAATTCATAAAAAAAGCACGACAGCATAATATTAGACAGGATTAGAGACTTTACTACGATACTCCATATCACGTGACCTTTAATCTCGTCTGCTGCTCTATTTAAATAAATACCATTTAAATAAAATAAGGCCAATACCAGTCTATCAGTACTGGAACAATATTTTCTTCCGACGACTCAACACTGTCTATCTTTACCGAGATCAATCAACTGAAACGAAAACTTACTTATTAGTAACAGCACTATATATCTGGATGGCACGTCAGTGCCCCGCCAAGTCGAGCGCAAAGCAAACACTGCCGTACCATCCTTTACTGTTGAGAACCTCTGGATAAGACCAGAGCGCTGAAATTTTCATCATCCAGTAAGCTATAATCACATACTTAAAATACAAAATTTCAAGTCTGTAGGTTATTTAGTTCCGAAGCTAAGCGAAAGCAAAGTTTCGCATTTACGACACTCACTCACTCATGGATCATCAAAATAGAACTAGTACTTCCCATAAACTCAGAGAGCTGAAATTTGGTACAGAGTTAGGGTTTAATGGCCACATAAAGGGAAAACTATAAAAACTAGGATAACTAGGATTATTTAGTACTCTTGGTCCATCCTTTACTGGAACCATTTCGCCACATTTTCAGGCCCCTATTAGAGAACCTCTGGATAAGACCAGAGAGCTGAAATTTTCATCATCCAGTAAGCTATAAACACATACTTAAAATCCAAAATTTCAAGTCTGTAGGTCATTTAGTACCGAAGTTAAGGGAAAGCAAAGTTTCGCATTTTTCGTCGCATTTACGACACTCACCTCACTCATAAAATCAAAATAGAACTAGTACTTCCCATAAACTTAGAGAGCTGAAATTTGGTACAGAGTTAGAGTTTAATGGCTACATAAAGGGAAAACTATAAAAACTAGGATAACTAGGATTATTTAGTACTCTTAGTCCATCCTTTACTGGAACCATTTCGCCGCATTTTCAGGCCCCTATTTGAGAACCTCTGGATAAGACCAGAGCGCTTAAATTTTCATCATCCAGTAAGCTATAATCACATACTTAAAATCCAAAATTTCAAGTCTGTAGGTCATTTAGTTCCGAAGTTAAGCGAAAGCAAAGTTTCGCATTTACGTCGCTTTTACGAGACTCACCTCACTCATAAAATCAAAATAGAACTAGTACTTCCCATAAACCCAGAGAGCTGAAATTTGGTACAGAGTTAGGGTTTAATGGCCACATAAAGGGAAAACTATAAAAACTAGGATAACTAGGATTATTTAGTAGGTACCTACTCTTAGTTTTCCAGGTTTCATTTACAGTTAGGCAGTACTTCGAATCGCGTTCGTATTTATAAGTACTTTTCTAGTATTCTACATTTCGTTTATTTAGTTAGATATTACTTCGTTACGTTTAAAAATATCATTAATTTAGCTGTATTTCAGTACTAGGTAGGTGTCCGACCGTGCTTTAGCGGAGCGCAATTAAAATTGTAAGTTGTAATAGTTCTGCAATATCGGGCTAGATGGCGTTAGTAATGTACACTCTGAATCACGCTGTTCTGGGTAAATTGTATATAAGACCCAATGTATGAAAATTTTTAAAGCAATCGCAAATAAATCGGGCTTGAAGTCACATCCTTACTTCGACTCCGAGAATAAGTGACCCGAAGATGTATGAAAATTTTTAAAGCAATCGCAAATAAATCGGGCTTGAAGTCACATCCTTACTTCGACTCCGAGAATAAGTGACCCGAAGTTTTTTCGAACCCCAATGTATGAAAATTTTTAAAGCAATCGCAAATAATTTGGGCTTGAAGTCACATCCTTACTTCGACTCCGAGAATAAGTGACCCGAAGTTTTTTCGAACCTCAACCCCCTCTCCTCGAGTCCTCCAGAAGGCAGGACAGTAGGTAATTCCTTTGGTAGAAAGTTCATTGATTTTATTATGTAAATATTAATTATATTAACACCTGTCTAATAATAAAGATAAAGAGTTAACGTTATGTTTATAGTTTGTATAGATTGAGTAGGTTCAGTATTATTTCCTTTGAGTTTTTTTTATTAAGATCTAATTTAATCTAGCCTATTACGTTCCAATGCTGGGCGAATGCCTCCCCTTCTGCTTTTAATACGAATATAAATAAAATTAAAGGAATACTCTGGATAAGACAAGATTGGCTTTTATACTTATACTTACAAGTATACAAGAAGAAACAGTCGAACGATTAACTTTATTCTACTCGAACATTACATAGGTAAATTAAATAAACAAATTACACTAAAATATTAATTTCGCTCATTTGGTCAAAATATAATGCATTGGACTAAGAGTGGCGGTGATAGTGAGGTCGCTAGATGGCGCTGACTGTATTTTAAAACGCGCATGCGGCCGCGTTACAGTCGACTCGTTTACGACATTCTTCTACTGCGCTTGAAAACGTTTGCTATGGATTAGGAGGGATTATTTGCATTTTGTTGATTTCGCTTATTATTTCGTGAGGTTTGCTAAGGTTTAGGGCATGCACCAATGCGAAATACCTAATCACAAGCCACGCCTCTACCCTGCGGCGGGGTGATGTTCCCCTTGCGGGGATTCGCCATCTATCGGTGACTTTAAGTAAAAATAAGTTGATTTCTAAATTACGAGCCAGCGTCACCTAGCGGAACAACGAAGAAGCTCTTATACAACGAAGAAGCTCAAATAACTGTCTTGCAACAATGTCATTTAGTAACAAAATTTTGAACAAATACGTGTAATATAAGTATCAGCAACGTACAGTACTTAAACATTGCAAAAAATACGAATGTACAGCTTCGACTGTTCTACGATTGTATACAGTGGGCCGCAGCTCATATGTAAAATTATAAATAAAGTAAAAAAATCGATACTTAAAATAAATTCACAATTTTGTTCACTTTTTTAATGAATTAGAAACGGAAAAACGTTTTCACTGTAAAAAAATATTTGTGGTTGAGGACAAATTTTACAAAAACTGTACAAGTGGGAATCGAACCCAGAACACTCCTACAAAATGCACGAAATTTTATTACGAGCTACGCTCACTACTTCACTAAGAGTGAAATAAAGGATCAGTATGGCTACACATTACCACACATAGTAAGGATTACTCGTTGTCAGTCTATCGACTCAGTCGATATAGATAGGGGCAGTGTAATTGTAGGTTTTTATTTATGAAACAAAATTGATTACGGTGTAAAAAAAATAAACACCTAAAGTATATAATGAATCATAGCTTTGTACCTAGGTTACTTACGTACTTTTCTTTTGTTCATGTAGACTTCTTTCGGCCGTAAGAATTTCAAATATTTATGTTTTCAGTCTGTCTTTTTATAAGCTTTTTTATTGTAAAAATTATTTGTAATTTTAAAATAGTAAAAAAAACAAATTTATATAATATAAAAAACATATGCTACGCTGGGGATCGAACCTGAGTCGTATTGCAAACGTGAGTGAAACAAGACTTCAAAAACTTGACTACAGACGCTACTTTCCAAATTGTGAAATAAGGACCAGGTGTGACTACCGAGTAACCTAAATATTCTTTGCTCATAAATAGATAGCTAGCCTAAAATAAAATATATTACGAAAAAAATTATTGTAAATAGATTATCGATATATCGGGTATTGTTTCTTTCTACTTACCTTTTTTCTTCGTTCATTATTATAAGCTATTTGCTGTCGTTTGAATTGTAAATATTTCCGTTTTGATAATTTATTTTTACTTTTATTTCCCATTTTCTAAACTTTAAAATTACCTAATTCATACTAAAAATAATAACTTATACCTAATACTTACTTACTAAGAAACAAAATATATTTTCAAAAACTAAACAAAATGAAATAAAATTTGAAATTTTCGTATTTCGCGGGTAAAAAGTACGCGTCCATCGTTGACAGTGGTCACGGGTGGTATTTCCTGTATATAAGTGTATTATCTATGGGTGGTATCATGGTGGGATGGGATGGAAGTGGCGAAGAGAAGAGAGTGATGGCATGCGTTACTTCAGCTCTCGCGAGGAAAAGAAAGCATCATCTTATTTTGAATGTCGTAAGCGCCAAATCAAAAAATTTTTCGTTAAATAACTAAAACAAAACATAGAAAACTGTTTGCATAGAAAGCTTTATAATAATATTAGCTTGTTGTTAAAAAATAATGATAAATACTTACATTCAAACTCGTATTGACATAAAATGATAATAATTGAAAATATTGTCCTAATTTTGAAAAATAATTCTATCGAGAAAATTTTATGGCATCGTGTTTTCTGTTGCATAAAAATTTAGTAAATATAAAGAAAATTCAGATTATGTAAAAACTATTCTCCAGTCGTTTCTACAAAATGAAACATATTCAATTACAATACCTACTACTTTTTTATGCATGCCCTTAATTAGCAGGTTGTTATTATAACAATTCTAAGATTTGAATAGGTATCTATCTATGTTAGGAATATTCTGATTAGTGACGTATTACTGATTATTACTTAATTATTAGATTTGAAAGAAGTTTTAATTGAATGCTTTATTTAATTGTTACTTATTTAGTACTCTTAGTTTTCTAGGTTTAATTTACATTTAGGCAGTACTTCGAATAAAAAGAAAAAAACTGTGTCAAATAAGAAAATCTAATAAAATAAATCAATATGCCCACGTTTCTACAAAAAGAAGTGAAATCCCACCAAAACATTCTGTAAAAAACTAGCCAAGTCTCGATGGAGCTGCTTGTTTATCTCTAAAAAGTAATGAAATCTAGAGAAAGTCGTGCCAAGTCTAAGGTTCCTTACTGCGATTTCTTTATTATTATAGTTAATGTTGTGTGACTTGGCCGTTGAAGGATACACAAGTGTTATTTTATGTTAGATCGGTGGTCGATTTGACGCTCCAAAAAGAAGTGAGCAGAAGTCAGCATTCTCAATGTTGAATGCATGTGTTGCACAATCAACAACAGCCTAAAATGAGACACTAGCGTCCAATTACCAATACCAGTATGGGCTATTATCTCGCTTAACATGGTACATACATGGTACGTACATGAACATAGGTAGTTAAAACAGATATAACATTACGTGTAAACAAAAAGAATGTTCAACGGCCAAGTCACACAACGTTAACTATAATAATAAAGAAATCGCAGTAAGGAACCTTAGACTTGGCACGACTTTCTCTAGATTTCATTACTTTTTAGAGATAAACAAGCAGCTCCATCGAGACTTGGCTAGTTTTTTACAGAATGTTTTGGTGGGATAGTATCCTCTCATCGACCCCATAACATGTTATATCTCACCAATCCGTACAATATTGAAGCGCGCGATACAGTGCAATACATTCCGGGCCCCCAGTCTGATATCGTCAATGCGAGCAGTGTGTTCTGCCCTCCTTCAGGCTTCTAGGGCTAAAATTTATCTCCGCTAATAAATTACGTCTACGTTCGGCCGCGTTTAAATAAACACTATGTTCGCAGAAACAATTGACTGTGGTCTAACCATATTTTGTCTTAAACTGTCCCATTTGTTAATAATCTCTGATTAAAAATACATCTTTGAAGATAAGAAATACATCTTTGAAGTTTTAATATTTTTATTTACATTTTTACAAAATCGCGTGACCTTTATGCTCGTCTGCTGCTCTATTTAAATAAATACCATTTAAATAAAATAAGGCCAATACCAGTCTATCAGTACTGGAACAATATTTTCTTCCGACGACTCAACACTGTCTATATGTGTCTGTATAATCTTGGTGTACAATAAAGAATATTTGTATTTGTATTTGTATCTTTACCGAGATCAATCAACTGAAACGAAAACTTACTTATTAGTAACAGCACTATATAGTATCCCCTCATCGACCCCATAACATGTTATATCTCACCAATCCGTACAATATTGAAGCGCGCGATACAGTGCAATACATTCCGGGCCCCCAGTCTGATATCGTCAATACGAGCAGTGTGTTCTGCCCTCCTTCAGGCTTTTAGGGCTAAAATTTATCTCCGCTCATAAATTACGTCTACGTTCGGCCGCGTTTAAATAAACACTATGTTCGCAGAAACAATTGACTGTGGTCTAACCATATTTTGGCTTAAACTGTCCCATTTGTTAATAATCTCTGATTAAAAATACATCTTTGAAGATAAGAAAATACATCTTTGAAGTTTTAATATTTTATTTACATTTTTACAAAATCGCGTGACCTTTATGCTCGTCTGCTGCTCTATTTAAATAAATACCATTTAAATAAAATAAGGCCAATACCAGTCTATCAGTACTGGAACAATCTTTTCTTCCGACGACTCAACACTGTCTATCTTTACCGAGATCAATCAACTGAAACGAAAACTTACTTATTAGTAACAGCACTATATAGTATCCTCTCATCGACCCCATAACACGTTATCTCTCACCAATCCGTACAATATTGAAGCGCGCGATACAGTGCAATACATTCCGGGCCCCCAGTCTGATATCGTCAATGCGAGCAGTGTGTTCTGCCCTCCTCTAGGCTTTTAGGGCTAAAATTTATCTCCGCTAATAAATTACGTCTACGTTCGGCCGCGTTTAAATAAATACTATGTTCGCAGAAACCATTGACGGTGGTCTCACTATATTTCGGCTTAAACTGTCCCATATGTTAATAAAATAACCTCTTATTAAAAATACATCTTTGAAGTTTTAATATGTTTATTTACATTTTTACAAAAGTCTTTGAAGTCCATATTCTTATTGCCACTGCTATTTCAGCATTAATAAAAAGATAAAATGTGAATAATCTTATTTTTTTATTTATTTTTTTATTTGAATGGAGTAGCAGACGAGCATGCAGGCCACGTGGTGTTAACATACGACCTCACGCAAGCATAGTAAGTCTTGGCTGAGGTCGAATGCAGTAGCGCTGCTACTTCGGAGGCTGGTGGTAGCCTCATGTAAGTGTGGCCGGCAACTGCATCTTTCCACCGAAACACAATAGAATTGATTCACGGCAGAAGTGGGTGCAGCGGTATTACGTCCCCGGGCGAACAATAATAGTTCTACCACCTATAGAATTTATGAGCGTATATAAGCCTAAAAATATATCGTGCTACATTTAAGCTATTACAGTCCCTTGACTTTATGAGTAATAATGAGAATACAGAATGACTGAATAAGAACGGCTACCAGATATAAAACTAAAACGATTTGTAAAACAATTAATTTAAACAGAATGAAAACTCTTCTATCGCCATCAGTGAATTAGCCCTCAACAACTATTATACGGTATACATCACTAGTCGATACAACATTGAATCGCGCGATAGAGTGCAATACATTCCAGGCACCAGTCCGATATCATCAATGCGAGCAGTATGTTCTGCCCTTCTACTGGCTTTTAGGGCTGAAATTTATCTCCGCTAATAAATTAAGCGTACTACGTTCAGCGATGTTCGCACAATATTTTTCATTCTGCACATTTCAGGCACTCCACGCAGCAAATAGTCTTATATTTCAGCAATTAAGGTTCTAGAATATTCTATAAAAACATATATAGATAAATATAACTTTATCCTATGACTTACATGATATGATAATGGACTTACATGGTAAAGCATCTTTATATATACGGTTGGTAATTTGATCGGTATGCTGTTAGCGTTATAGATTTTTAAGAAGGAACCCCTGATGGCCAGTTTCTTGAGTTTATGAGTAATAATGAGAATACAGAATGACCTAACGGCTTCTTATTTCTTCTTTTGAGCCCTTCGTAGTCCACTGCTAGACGTAGGCCTCCCGTAACGTTCGCTACTCCTCCCGGTCCTGCGTCTTCTGAATTCAGCGGCTTCCCGCTGTCTTATTTACGTCTTCAATCCACCTGGTTGGATTGCAGCCTGTACACCTTTTGCCGAGACCTAACGGCTACTAGATATAAAATGAAATGAAACACATTATTATGAGTAACATCCTGGGTAAAAATATATACTTGATGTTTGTCATTATTGTACGGCTATCGGCTGACCGTCTTCTATTTTGACGGACGGCTTTAAAATTTAAACGATTCATAAAACAATGAGTTTAAGCAAAATGAAAACTCGTCTTCGCCAACAGTGAATTAACCTCTCAACAACCTATTATACTCGTACGTTATACTTCACTAATCCATAAAATTGAATCGCGCGATAGAGTGCAATACATTCCGGGCTCCACCCTGATATCGTCAATGCGAGCAGGATGTTCTGCCCTCCTACTGGCTTTTAGGGCTGGAAGTTATCTCCGCTAATAAATTACGCCTACTACGTTCAGCAATGTTCGCAAAATATTATACCATCTCAGGCACTCCACGCAGCAAATAGTCTTATATTTCAACAATTAAGGTTCTAGAATATTCTATAAAAACTATATAGATAAATTTAACAAAAATCCTATGACTACTGGATAATGAACTTACATGGTAAAGCATCTTCGTATATACGGATGGTAATTTGATCGGTATTCGGTTATATTGTTTACTCCGAGGTGCAAACGGACCTCGAACTTTTTGTAAATTGCACTATAGTCATGATAAAATGCTCTAAACAAATTAGAAAACATCCTAATCATAGGAAAGAATTTTTATTTGTCACAAAATCAACACCATCTACATAATTATGTCATCCAAGACCAAGTATTTTGAAACGAACTGAAAATTACCTTATCAGAAACAATGGATAAGCCTGTCGACCACTCAATAACGCGGCATATTTCACCAATCCACATATTGAATCGCGCGATGGAGTGCAACAAATTCCGGGCCTCAGCCTGTTATCGTCAATGCGAGCAGCGTGTTCTGCCCTCCTGCTGGCTTTTAGGGTTGTATTTATCTCCGCTAATAAATTACGCCTACGTTCGACCTTGTTTAAATAAACACGATGTTCGCACATTATTCTTCATTCTACGCATTTAAGGTACTCGACGCAGCATAATGTTCTACATTTCAGGTTTAAAGGTACTAGAATTTTCGCTGACAGTGTAAAAAAAAACTTAAGATTTTAAAATAATCCAGACTCTTGATGCAGGAACCGACTTTATTAATAAAAATGAAAAAAGAAATGACGCTAATAATAACCTAACGCCTACTATAAGAAGTATGAAAATTTACAGTCGGCAATTAGATAGTTTTTCTTATTGCCAATTATCTGTTTCGTTATTAATTATTCCCTGATTTGGTAATGTACCCTACATTTAACTTTTAATAGTCTTGACCCAAGATATTGAAATATGGCTTTCGTCAAATCTTTGAAAACTCTGCCTGATGGTTGATTCCTAACACTTCTTTCAACCACTCAGCAAAAGCCTATTGCACTGAAATGTCTTAAAGTATGACCAAAAAGGTTGCAACGAATGAGGACAGCTAAGACAATAACCATTTCCGTGCGATATTTTATAGTCGCTATCAATCCACATCGGTTTTTGGTAGATCCCTGACAAACTTAAACAAAATGAGCTACTCACGTCAATTCTAAGTGGTTTAATTGCTCCGGAAAATTGGGTGGATCCCAGACCTTCAATCGCAGCTTTGATTGATGGTTTAAGGGATATCGTTTACCTTTTCCTATTAAGTGATATTGATTTGTATCTTTGAACGGTAGCTACTTAGCGAAAAATATATACTTTATTAAGATTGTTACTTAATTTATAAAGTCTTTATTAGAATATAGAAGCCAACAAAAATTATACTTCGCATCTCATCCTCATGATCACTTTAATTACCTGTAGTCGTGCTTATCTGGACTACTACGCTGCACAAAGTTTAAAAATAAAAAGGAAAAAAACCTCTTCACTCCAATGTCATCTGTCCACATAAACGTCATTAGTTCAAAGACATCAGCAATTTTATACAGGGTGATGAAAAAATAATGATAATATTAGCATTGAATCATGGGTGGTTGAGGGAGTGATCACTTCGGATGAGATATCGTAGACTCGTATAATGAAGGACATCAGTTACAGGTAACCTCGTCCGATCTTATCATTAGTAACCTAGGAGGCCATGTGGTGGTAAGTGGTAACTGTAACCCATGGATATCCAGACACATCCTTGAGTAAGGCTGAGACATATGTAACTAATATTATGTAGTTGAGCTGCTACCCCTAATAATGTTTTTATATATTTATTTATTCTTAATGTACCAAAATACAAATATTATATACATTGGCGAACCTAATGCTTAAAAACATTCTCTACGAGTCTACCTGGGGTAATATGGGAAGCAACGAAAGGTGGTATTGAAGAACAACAGCGTTTTAATGAGATAAATCTACAACATTATCTACTAATAATGCATACTACGACTAAAAATATATAAATACAAACAGACAAATAGATATTCTTATCATATATAATATACATAGATATGTAGAAATAAATATATGCATACATATTGTTACGCCTTTGAGTACCTATATCTCAAAAACAAAGCGTCGGACAGCAAAACCCCGAAAACGCATAAACAGGTATTAGGTCTACTATCGAACAGTGAAGAAAGTTCTCGAAAAATCAGTCATAAGAAAAACATCGATTTCTACGAGTAAACAAATTCGGGATCGGCGGCGAGTACGTACCTATATATAGCGTACATGTATTGGTTGTTTACATCGCGGGCCGCGGCTATTGTTCGACTGTACATAGTGTGTAATAATAACTAATAACATAAAGGAAGGTTCGGGACGGGCCTATTGTATTTGGTGGTTCGGGAAATTTCTGGAGAACCATGGGCAGCCGTATATAAGGCACGCGCCGAGCCGCGACGGGGCAGTTTAATTTCGGAAGTGAAATCGAAGCGATCTCTACCAAGCGACAAGGAGGAATTATTTCGACGACTACAGCGAAGATATTGGACTATAGTGATTGTGCATTGTGATTTGGACTCTGTCAAGTGGATTTTTGTGGAAGCTGAAAATAAACGTCTTCTACGTGTCAAACGGCATTTTCATTACCCATAGCGCGTAACAATTGGTGTCAGAAGCGGAATGCCGTTAGTACAACGAGACGAAGAGGGGCGCACTCCGAGGACCAGGAGACAGGTCGGTATGCTGCGCGACAACTTGCGGCTGAAGGGGAGGACGAGACCGCTGCACCGGGGTCGTCGTCAGGGGCAACCGCAGCACCGGCTCCGGCAATGGATATGACAGCGCTTCTGGCCGCTATGCAGGGGATGCAAGAAAGGATCCAGGCCAGTCAAGAGGCCAGCCTTCGACAGATGCAGGCCAATCTAGAAGCTAGACTAGAAGCTAGCCAATGGGAGCAGGAAGCCATCTGCCGCGAACAGGAAGCCAGCCGCCGCGAACAGGAAGCCAGCCGCCGCGAGATCCAGGAACAGATCCAGGCCAGTCTGGAAGCCAGCCGCCGCGAGGTCCAGGAGCAGATCCAGGCCAGCCGTGAAACTGTGATTGACAAAATTAACAGTGGGCAGCAGTCCAGTCGACTTGGGTAAAAGCTCAAAGAGGTGCAGCAGGAAGTAAAGGAAATTACGCTGAGGACGGATCATTTGGAGGAGCGAGTCGAAGGGCACGACAACCGCTTACAACAACTAAGCAATGAAGTCATTAAACTAAAGACTCGCGAGCCCGTAGTAGTACCATCATCATCTTCAGCGAGGCTCGACCTTCCACACTTCTACGGAACCTCTTCCTGGGCGGCTGTCCGGTACCAGTTCGAGACGCTTGCAAAAGCAAATGCCTGGGGGGACGAATACTCTTTCACCGCTCTCACTCTAGCCTTAAGAGGGGACGCCCTGATGACTATCGAAAACCTACCGAAAGAAGGCAGGACTCTGGAAGCTCTAATAGAAGCTCTAGAAACTTGCTATGGCGAAAAACATCTTGAGTCCAAGTAACAATTTAACGTCGTATAAAGGTTTAGTAAACGTTATCTGAATACCATACATCGCAATAGTTAAGTCATACTAACGTTATAATAACGTTTACTAAACGCGAAATTGGCCCCAGTTATACGACCTCAATTGTCGTATAATGGTCATACAGAAGTCTTGAGCCAACTTCGTTAACGTAATTCAAAAGTCGTACAAATGTTATGGGATAACCATAACTTTCATCGCTTTGTAGTATTGTGGTCGTACAGGTGTTACTGAGTGACTAAAACGTTTTATTTGAGTCAAGCGACAATACTTGTAAGACTTATTCGCATTCTTGTTCGTGGCAACGCGTGATTGTGGTTTCGTTTCAAGATTTTAGTGTAAAATAAATAATTACAAAGAAATAAATGCTAGCTGAGTTTATGTCATTTTCATATCTTACTTACTTTATCTGTCTCTTATGCTATTGAGTTCGACTGGGGACTGAAGTTTAATGATAATATACCTATGTGAATACTATTAAGATTTTCATGCCCCCTCGTAATTTTGTGTTAAAATCAATAGATTTTTATTAATAAAAATAGGTTTTTTTCTAAAAATGTCCGACATGTTGCTTTTGTCGCAAACTTACCTCTGTACGACCCGATGATGGTGATTATGGTCGCCATGACAGCTAGCTATTAGGGTTCCTCAAGAAACATAAAAAACCCTTTTCATATTGTGAATATTCACCAAAATTCTCGTTAATCTAAGTCTCGTTAACGTCTCTACGATTTTTTTGATTCCATTTCCGTAACAAAATTTCATCAAAAGTTCGTAAATATGGCCGCCTAGTCATTATAAAGTCAAAACCTGATTTAAATGCGACTGCAAGTTTGATTAAAGTCAGGACATGACATTAAACGGACATCATGTAATATAAAGGTTATTTTTGAGTCTTCAATAAACAACCAAGTCATTTAAGAGTCTTTAATTGCCCGCTATAAAACATGATAGAGGTTGTTATATAAACGTCTCTGTAAAAACGTCTATACAATATGCACGTTATATAAATGTCATATAAGGGTTTTCCAAAGACATAATTTGGTCAGTTCAAAACATTTATCGGACTATAACGTTAGTATGACTATTGTGTTGTCGTACAAACGTTTTAGCTAAGACGTAATATAACGTCATATAGTTAAGTCACCCCAACGTTGCTAAGACCAGTTTACTATGACATATTTGTCGCACGACTAATTAGTTACATTAAAAACATCTATAGGACCGGGTAGTCATATCATTACCATTGTAAGACTGCTATCCAACTTTAAGTCATACAAGTCAAGACTTATACGACGTATTTGTTTGTTGGATGTCTACCGAGCCAAGCTTCGAGAGAGAACCCAGAAGCCCAACGAGAACCTCCAGCAATGGGCCACAGAGGTAGAAAGACTGGTAAGGCGTGCTTATTCTTCGACACCAGCGAATATCGAAGTGTGCTTGCTGCAGGCATTTGTCGACGGGATACATGATTTGGAGGTCAGGGCTGCTGTGCGTCTGGGCCATCATCAAACTTTGAATAGTGCTTTGGCCCATGCCCTGGAAGTCGAAGCCGTGCGACAAGATGCGAGGTACCACAAAGTAAGGGAAGTGGTAACGGAGGAAAAGAAATCACGTTTTGGCCCTACGTGCTACGGTTGCGGCGAAAAGGGGCATATTCGGTTGGAGTGTCCCAAGAAGAAGAGAAGATGGGTTTCTGACTCGGAAACCCAAGTGGATGACTTACCGTTAAACTAGATGTCGCCAGGGCCGCGGGGCGGGCGCTGGTTGGTCAAATTAATGCCCCCTGTGTTACAATTAACCAAGTTTGCAACGGAAACAGCTTAACAGTTGAGGGTATTGTGAATAACCGGACTTGCCAATTCACTGTGGATACTGGAGCCTCTTGTTCAATTGTGAAGCCTGAGCTACTTCCGCGAACCATTCAGTGGACCAAGCGATCTCCAGCATACCGTCTTCAAACAGCAACCGGCCAACCAGTTTCCGTCCTCGGCAATATAGACGTTGATTTGAAGATTGGTGACCGTGTATACAGACATCCAGTATTAATTGCCAGTATCACCGATGATTGCATATTGGGACTGGACTTCTTAAGGAAAGAACAGTGCGTTGTTGACGTACGGAAAGGGGTTTTGAGGTTCCCTGATCAAGAAGTATGTCTTAATGGATCTGAACCATGCAATCTTTACTGCTTGAAGGATACTGTACTAGCACCCAGATCGGAGTCTCTAGTGAAAGTGAAATTCCCCTCGAGGGTTAAAGTAAGAAGATGCGTGATTGTTGAGGACACCGGAAGTAACCATAACTTAATTACTGCAAGAACTCTACTCATGTCCAAAGGAGTATCTACGGTTCGGGTTCTCAATATGAGTAACGAGGAAGTTCATTAAAGAAGAACAGCTTAATGGGAAGATGCGAGGAAGTGAAACTTCTTAGACAGCTGGGAAATATCAAAGCAGTACAGCCAGAGAAACAAAATAGCGCTGATATTGTCTGTCAACTTCTTGAAGCTTCTAAGGAGAATTTATCTACTTCCGAGCGACAGCAGGCATGGGAACTCCTATCAAAATTTAAAGACATTTTTACAAAGGACTGTGATTTCGGACGAACGGGACTCGTCAAGCACCAAATTGACACCGGCGACGCTAGGCCCATTAAACAAAGACCTCGAAGGATACCATGGGCAAAAGAAAAAGAAGTCACTGAACTCGTCAAAGACATGGCTAGTAACGGAATTATCGAACCTTCTACAAGTCCGTGGTCTTCACCAGTTGTCTTAGTAAAGAAAAAGGACGGCAGCACAAGGTTCTGTGTAGATTACCGAATGTTGAATAACGTTACTAAAAAGGATAGTTATCCCCTGCCTCGAATAGATGACACGCTGGACATGCTCAGTGGTATGAAGTGGTTCTCTACCATTGATCTGTAGAGTGGATATTGGCAGGTGGAGATAGATCCGAAAGATAAGGAAAAGACAGCATTCAGTACAGGAATACGAAACGGTCTATGGCAATTCAAAGTCATGCCATTCGGCTTATGTAATGCACCGGCAACCTTCGAACGTCTCATGGAAAGGGTAATGGTCGGCCTTCTTGGAGACGTATGTTTGGTCTACCTTGATGACATCATCATCATGGGGCGTGCTTTTAAGGAACACCTGCGGAATATGGAAAAGGTCTTTACACGGCTTAGGAATGCCAACCTTAAGCTAAGCTCGAAGAAATGTGCCCTCTTCAAGAAAGAAGTAAGCTACCTTGGGCACATAATTTCCCCGGAAGGAGTTAAAACCGACACAGAGAAGATTAAAGCTGTGCAGGACTGGCCTACTCCGAAGAATAAATCTGAAGTACGTTCATTTCTGGGTCTGTGTACGTATTACAGACGTTTTGTAAAGAAATTTTCAGATAAGCCAGGCCATTACATCGTCTTACGGAAGAAAAACGAGACTTTGTCTGGGATTCGACTTGTATGGATGCCTTCAGAGAGCTAAAACGTTGTTTGTGTGAAACGCCTATATTAGAATATCCAAGTCGCGATGGGAGATTCATCGTGGATACGGACGCGAGTAATACAGGAATCGGCGGCGTTTTATCACAGATACAGGGCGAGCACACGGTAGTGATAGCATACTTCAGCAAATCACTCTCGAAACCAGAAAGAAATTACTGCGTTACTCGTAGAGAGTTACTTGCCGTGGTCAAGGTCTTGCAACATTTTTCGAAGTACCTTATTGGTCGCCAGTTTACACTACGGACAGATCACGCAGCATTACAATGGCTCCTGCAGTTTAAAAATCCTGAAGGTCAAGTGGCACGATGGCTCGAGCAACTGCAAGAGTTTCATTTTGTTACGGAACACCGGAGTGGAAAAGGACACAGCAACGCTGATGCCTTATCACGAAGACCTTGTCCTGAAGATTGCAAACACTGTCAAAAACAGGAAACCATAGGACATGTTAAATTAATAAGGACGCAAGGCTTAGACGATGAATGGACCAACAAAAACATGAAGAAAGCGCAAGAAGAAGATGATGATCTACGGTTAGTACTGGACTGGAAACGAAGTGAGAACAAACCCAGTTGGAATGATGTATCAGCATGTAGTCCAGTCACTAAAAGCTATTGGGCTCAATGGGACAGCTTAGTATTGGAAAATGATGTCTTACATAGAAGATGGGAGTCTTACACCGGAAAGGAAGTAACCCTACAGATCGTAGTACCAAGAAGTATGGTGTCGTCCGTCCTAAGGCACATTCATGATGGAACTTCTGGTGGGCACCTTGGCGTGAAGAAAACACTAGTAAAGCTGCGAAAAAGATTCTATTGGGTACATTGTCGCGAAGATGTGGAAGACTGGTGCCGAAAATGTACAGCTTGCGCTTCAGTCAGAGGTCCCCAAACAAGAAGTAAAGGCAAATTAAAGTTGTATAACGTTGGAGCACCTTGGGAGCTATTGACGTAGCTGGGCCATTTCCAGTAACCGAAGATGGAAACCGATACATCGTAGTTGTGCAGGACTATTTCACCAAGTGGCCTGAAGTATTTGCCACTCCCAATCAAGAAGCAAACACCGTGGCTAAAAAGCTCGTGCAAGAAGTAGTCTGCCGATATGGTGTACCTATGGAAATCCATTCGGACCAAGGACGTAATTTCGAGTCGGGGCTATTCCAAGAAATGTGTAGTTTGCTGGGCATGCATAAGACGCGCACGACTCCTGCTCATCCACAGTCAGACGGTATGGTCGAGAGATTCAACCAAACGTTGGAAAATCACTTGGCTAAGGTAGTGGATGAACATCAAAAAGATTGGGACCAATACATACCTCTGTTCCTTATGTCGTATCGTTCGGCACTCCACGACAGTACTGGATTTACTCCAGCAAAGGTGAACTTCGGCAGAGAAATCAGGCTTCCGATAGACGCTATAACTGGAACTCCACCGGATGGTCCCAAGATTGTGACGGAGTACGTAATTGATCTTCAATACCAGCTAAATGAGGTACACAAGATGGTTCGGGAGAACAGCTTGAAAACCAGCACAAGCATGAAGACCCGATACGACAGGAAAGCCAATTCTAAGGGATTGGAGAAGGGGCTTTAGTGTGGTTTCACAATCCGCAGAGAAAGAAGGGGAAGTCCCCGAAATTACAACCTCGCTGGGAAGGACCTTACACTGTTGTCACAAAGATTAACGACATCACGTACCGGATTAAGAAGGGTCCCCGCGGCAAGCTAAAAGTAGTACATGTAGACCGACTAGCAAAATACCACGGAAAGAATCATGCTCGGGACGAGCATGACTAAAGAGGGGGTAATGTTACGCCTTTGAGTACCTATATCTCAAAAACAAAGCGTCGGAAAGCAAAACCCCGAAAACGCATAAACAGGTATTAGGTCTACCATCGAACAGTGAAGAAAGTTCTCGAAAAATCAGTCATAAGAAAAACATCGATTTCTACGAGTAAACAAATTCGGGATCGGCGGCGAGTACGTACCTATATATAGCGTACATGTATTGGTTGTTTACATCGCGGGCCGCGGCTATTGTTTTGTTCGACTGTACATAGTGTGTAATAATAACTAATAACATAAAGGAAGGTTCGGGACGGGCCTATTGTATTTGGTGGTTCGGGAAATTTCTGGAGAACCATGGGCAGCCGTGTATAAGGCACGCGCCGAGCCGCGACGGGGCAGTTTAATTTCGGAAGTGAAATCGAAGCGATTTCTACCAAGCGACAAGGAGGAATTATTTCGACGACTACAGCGAAGATATTGGACTATAGTGATTGTGCATTGTGATTTGGACTCTGTCAAGTGGATTTTTGTGGAAGCTGAAAATAAACGTCTTCTACGTGTCAAACGGCATTTTCATTACCCATAGCGCGTAACAATATCTACATAATAAATATTATTGACAGGCAGATATTATAATGTTGGCATCATATTATTCCGGTCATTACTAGTTACCGACGATAGCGTCTTTACACCGCACCCCAATAGAATTGCTTAAAGGCAGAAATGGGTACAGCACTAATTCCTCGGTCAAGCCATGAAAGTTACATCACATCTGTAGCTTCGGAATTAAGAATAGAGCTACGGTATCCCCTGCCTGATCGTAAGAGGCGACTAAAAGGGGGCTTCCGGGTTTGTGGACGGTGCGAGTGGGAGCTTGATCCGCCCAGCCAGCAACCCCGTGAAGGACGGCGGTGTGAGCGTAACCGCATGCCGCCGGAAGCATCGGAAGGTGCAGGAGAGCATATCTGCTCTCCCGAAGATAGGCCCATTGTGGGCGCCGCGCGTGGAGGTTACCGTGCGTTCCACTGGAGTTCTCCCCAAGCGCAGAGGCAGGCCACCGAGGGGGTTTTAGTGCGGTCAAATCCCACATAACCCGGTATCCTCTCCCAAGGTGCCGGGTACATTTTGAAGGTTCCCCCCCGATACAAAAAAAGGTACACTAATTTACAGAAATTAGTTTAATCAACAGTTTTCCGAGAGCTGTTGGAGTCTGCGCCGAATCAGTTCGGCAGATTATCTGTAGTCTGAAAACTCACTCGTGTCTTTAAGCAATGAAGTAGATAATGTATGGTCTATAAGCATTATAGTGAGATCTCAGTGTCCATAGTTGTTAAAACGAAATAATAAGATACAATATATTTTTAAAAATGGATCGGGAAATATAAAAATAGGCAGGAGACTAGTAGGTATGGCTGCAACCTTTTTTGCGTCCCATTGCTGGGCACGGGTCTCTCCCTATTATTGGGGAGGCCTGGAGGTTACTCCACCACGCTGCTCCAATACGGGTTGGTGAAGATGCGAGTTAGTGGCCAATCCGTTGTCGGATGTTTTCAAACCGCCCATAAAGCCTCCGACAAGGTTTAACGACTGTTATCTATCGACAACAACCGGGACCGACGCGACGGCTTAACGTGCGTCCGAAGCACGGAAACGAGCATGAAATTTTTCCCACTAGAGGTCACCCATCTCACAGCCGACCGCGCCCGTTTGGCTTAGTTGCATAGATCGTTTTGCGTTCTACGCTAATGCCGGACCATGCGGGCTTCAGAGACTAGAAGGTATGAGAGCCAAATTGCTGCCTGTTTGTTAGATCTCATAAAACATTTTATACAAGTCTATGTAGTCTTACTTCTTACTCGATTTATCTTCTTTACAACATTTACCTATAACGATAATTTTTGTTCTATATTTTATTATATGAAACTATAGTAATAGAATAATTTAAAACAGAAGCTTCGCGAACGTGATATCAGAATTCTTTTGTGTTTTCTTGAAATGAGATAATAATCATTTAAATATTTCCTTATTCATAGAAATATTTTTATATTAATATATAAAATAAAATCATTAGCAATTTGCGAATAATCCTAAATGATTCAATGCCCTCACAATAATCTCCAACCCGTATAAATTCAGACAGAATCCGATTAGAAATTTCATACGATTATTTGCTTTACAAATTAAGCGTTACGACATTGTAGTTGTTCTTTTTTAATTATTTGAATGGAGAATAGAATTAGTATTCCTCCGTGCACCTTTGATGAAGAAAATTTGTTGGTGCGTAGTAGTAATTTGCTTCACGATAAAAAAAACCGTAAGTATTTAGCAGCAAGAGCAGAATGGCGGCGTCCTTACAGTACGTGCTAGCCGTATAACTTCACACAGAATCCGTCCTTACAGTACTTGCTACCCGTATAACTTCACACAGAATCCGTCCTTACAGTACTTACTACCCGTATAACTTCACACAGAATCCGTCCTTACAGTACTTGCTACCCGTATAACTTCACACAGAATCCGTGTAATAATTCCATATCTATTACCGTAGTAGGTACCTAACAAACTTTAATTTATGCACAAAAGTGGTGTGGTGTTATAGTTATAACTCGACTTAATATTAGTAACGTACGTTTACTTATGCTATTTTCAGAGTAAATATAGAAAATACAGCTTTTCGCAAATAAAAGCTATTTGAACACGATAGTTAATCTCGTTGGGTGCTAACACGAACCACAACATTCTATAAAAAGGAAAATACATATTTAATTTACACTCCGGAGTACCTTTTCATTCATTTAATCAAAGGAGGTTAATCTGTGACATGGTTTAACTTAAAAACTAAAATAATGAAATGAAAACGTCCTTTACCGTAATATTTTAATGTAAAATATGTTGAGAGTGGGTTATATTATTTGATAGTTTTAGAGGTAACAAATTAGAGGTCATCTCGAGAGCAGAGCCATATTCCTGCATGCCCCTCTGATGTATAAAATTTATTTGTGCGTTAGATGTACTCGTAACTCCACAACTAAAAAAACCTAAACAGCTACAACAGTGTGATGGCGTCTTTATACGATAGTACCTGCTACCCGTATAATTTAATACCGAATCCGATTTTTTTTTCAACCTTTTTTATGTCCCACTGCTGGGCACAGGTCTCCTTCTCACACAATTGAGAGGGATTTAGGCCATAGTCCACCACGCTGGCCAAGTGCGGATTGGTGGAAGTCATGCTTTCGAGAAATTATGAATTTCTCTCAGGCATGCACGGCGATGGAGAACCTCGTAATCAATGAAATATCACGATATTTTCCATCACCGTGGAGCAGCGATAAAATAGCACATTACAAATTTCTTTGTCAGAGGTGCGAGCCGAGGATTTGAACCTGGGATCGGTCGCATCGAAGACCGCGGTTTTTTACCACTCGGCCATCGCTGCTCATATCCGCATAAAAAAATCATAATCATTATGATGGTGACAAACCTAAACTCTTTTACAAAAATGTTTTAGCGTTATAGTTTTTACTCGATTAATCACTTACGATGTGCGTTATGAATGGTTTTTACAGCGTAAACTATATAGAATATAACTTTCTATAAGTAAAACGTATTTTAAGGCGATAGTTAATCTTGTTGGGTGCTAACAAGGACTCAACATTCTATAAAAGGAAAATGTTTAATTTTCGCTACGGAGCGTCTTTTATTAACTTAATCAAGAGAGGTTACTGTTAGAGAGAAGAAAAACTAATTTACTGCGGAGGGAGACAGAATATGTGTGACATTTTGATTACTACATTACACGAATTTTAATCTACGTACCTCTCGCAATATACATTCTTTGTGTATGCCCTTAGCGTCCATTTCACCTTTAGGTTTGGTCAGAATGCTAATGTTTTAGTAGTGTGCATACTTTCTTACACAGTACCTAGAAACGAACTCAACTTATAATGAAGGCACGTCAAAAGGTACACAATAAAACGAAAATTAAAAATTCCGGGGATTAAAACTACTCAGAATTAAGATTTTTGACGCTTTAATATTTACGAAAGAAATTAAAACGTCAGTAGTTTGGGAATAGTATCAAAATTAATAAGACTGAGTAAGATGGTACTGGTCAAAATTGAAAAATTCGGCGTGATTTTGTTAGTTTTTAATTAAAACTAGTGGACCCCGCAGACGTTGTCTTGCCTTAAAAGTGTTGAAAGAAGATTAGTTTCTTTATCATCTCAAAGAGTTTTAATGTTACTATCAAATAAAAAATATAAAACAAACAGTGACAGATGAATTGTTATTCAGACATGATTCAGACTATGTCAAACTTATGGACGCGCGAAGAACCAATATTTGACAGTTACTAACAGTTTATATAGGGAAATAAAATAAGTTGTTTTACTATTTATTTCGAATTATAAATATATGTTTAATTAATAATAAGTACTAAAAATTAACATATATAAACTTAAAACTAATTTTTTCTAAAATAAATTTATACAATAATATTCCATAATAATAAAGAACTAAAATAATTAAAAACTAATTATTTATTTCGCAATTTTTCCATATTTTCTCACCGTTTAAACCTTCCCTGGACTTCTACTAATATTTCAAGACCAAAATTAACCACATCGGTTCAGCCGTTCTTGAGTTTTAGCGAGACTAACGAACAGCAATTCATTTTTATACGAGTATATAGAGATGAGTGTGCAGGTTACGAAATGGACACTCTAACATAAGCGATTTACGAAGCTAGGCAAAAACGGGCACGGTCGATGTAAGATGGGTGACCGTTAGGGGCAAATTTAATGCGCGTTTCCGTGCTCGATAAGCAGCCCAGCAGTGAAACGCAAAAAGAGTTTTATATTAAAATCATCATGTTTTTGTAACATAATTTATCAGAGAGCATCGTTTTTTTTTTCAACCTTTTTATGTCCCACTGCTGGGCACAGGTCTCCTTCTCACAAGTGAGAGGGATTTAGGCCATAGTCCACCACGCTGGCCAAGTGCGGATTGGTGGACGTCATGCTTTCGAGAAATTATGAATTTCTCTCAGGCATGCACGGCGATGGAAAACATCGTAATTAATGAAATATCACGATATTCTCCATCACCGTGGAGCAGCGATAAATTCGCACATTACAAATTTCTTTGTCAGAGGTGCGCGCCGAGGATTTGAACCCGGGATCGGTCGCGTAGAAGACCGCGGCATCGTTTACTAAACTGCAAATTCTGTATTAGAGGATATCACATGAACGTAAAAGTTTCCTTTTTTTCTGTACATATCAAACTTGTGTGTACCATTAAAATGTGTTGAAAAATTTTACGAACATCGCGTCGTATCTGTTCAAAAGTTCTGATATTAAAAATTCCGTTTTCAGCGGAAATACGGGATGTGTTTTTTCGACTGCGACTTTATTTTCTACCTGTTTTAAATCAGCATAATTATTCTGATTTCCGAAAGTAGAATTTTCGACTTAAAATTCCGCGACATTTACGCTCTTACGCTCGTAAGGGATATAGTTATGTGGTATTAGAAAACTCGAATACGTTCAAATAAAAAGACGCGGCTGAAAAAAGACACAGAACAATACTTTTAGTTGTTAACCTTAGAAGTTTAAGACCCTGGCACACTTTAATAAATCTAATACCTTTAAAAGAGCAATTCTTGTAGATATCTAAATATATTTTTGAATCTCGGAAACGGCTCCAAAGATATTGATAAAATTTAATAGGTACCCTGGTTTCGGAGGTGATAAATCGATCCAGAATTTTTTTATTGTTTAATTAATTTTATTAACTAAAATAATTTTTTACTTCAATAAAAATATTTTCAGTGATAATCAATTTAAATATTAACTGAAAAATACGACTCTTCCTGACATCTATTAGAGAGTATTGTTACGACTTTGAGTACCTATATCTCGAAAACAAAGCGTCGTGCAGCAAAACCCCAAAAACGCATAAACAGGTATTAGGTCTACTATCGAACAGTGAAGAAATTTCTCGAAAAATCAGTCATAAGAAAAACATCGATTTCTACGAGTAAACAAATTCGGGATCCGCAGCGAGTACGTACCTATATATAGCGTACATGTATAGGTTGTTTATATCGCGGGCCGCAGCTATTGTTAATGACTACATAAGATGTACATAGATGCGTAATAACATAAAGGAAGGTTCGGGACGGGCCTATTGTATTTGGTGGTTCGGGAAATTTCTAGAGAACCATGGGTGGCCGTATATAAGGCACGCGCCGAGCCGCGACTGGGCAGTTTATTTTCGGAAGTGAAACCGAAGCGATCTCTACCAAGCGACAAGGAAGAATTATTTCGACGACTCAAGCGAAGATATTGGACTATAGTGATTGTGCATTGCGATTTGGACTTTGTTAAGTGGATCTTTGTGAAAGCTGACAATAAACGCCTTCTACGTTTCAAACGGCATTTTCCTTACCCATAGCGCGTAACAATTGGTGTCAGAAGCGGAATGCCGTTAGTACAACGAGACGAAGAGGGGCGCACTCCGAGGACCAGGAGACAGGTCGGTATGGATGCTGCGCGACAACTTGCGGCTGAAGGGGAGGACGAGACTGCTGCACCGGGGTCGTCATCAGGGGCAACCGCAGCACCGGCTCCGGCAATGGATATGACAGCGCTTCTGGCCGCTATGCAGGGGATGCAGGAAAGGATCCAGGCCAGTCAAGAGGCCAGCCTTCGACAGATGCAGGCCAATCTAGAAGCTAGACTAGAAGCTAGCCAACGGGAACAGGAAGCCATCCGCCGCGAACAGGAAGCCAGCCGCCGCGAGATCCAGGAACAGATCCAGGCCAGTCTAGAAGCCAGCCGCCGTGAACAGGAAGCCAGCGTTCGACAAATCCAGGATCAAATCCAGACCAGTCAAGAGGCCAGTCGTCGAGAGATCATAGAGAAAATCGACAGTGGACTTACTGGCCTTGGCGAGAAAGTTAAGGAAGTGGAGCATGAGGTTAAGGGAGTCACGCTAAGAACCGACCAATTGGAAGAGCGGGTGGAAGAGCTAAGCAAGGAGGTCGTAAAACTGAAGATCCGTGAACCGATTTCAGTACCTTCTGCGTCATCCGCGAGGCTCGACCTACCACACTTTGACGGAAGCTCTTCCTGGGCAGCTTTCCGGTACCAGTTCGAGACGCTTGCGAAAGCAAATGCTTGGGGACAGGATTACTCCTTTACCGCTTTAACCCTGGCCTTAAGAGGGGATGCCTTAATGACAATCGAAAACCTACCGAAGGAAGGCAGGACACTGGAAACTCTAATGGAAGCGTTAGAAACTCGCTATGGCGAGAAACACCTGGAGTATGTGTACCGAGCTCAGCTTCGAGAGAGAACACAAAAGCCCAATGAGAGCCTCCAGCAGTGGGCAACAGAGGTTGAAAGACTTGTAAGGCGTGCCTACTCTTCGACACCAGGGAATATAGAAGTGTACTTACTGCAAGCATTTGTCGACGGGATACGAGACCTAGAGGTCAGGGCCGCTGTGCGTCTGGGTCATCATCAGTCTCTAAAGAATGCTTTGGCACATGCCCTGGAAGTCGAAGCCGTGAGACAGGATGCAAGGTACCACAAAGTAAGAGAAGTGGTCACGGAGCAAAAGAAGCCACGTTTTATCCCCACCTGCTATGGTTGCGGCGAAAAGGGGCATATTCGCTTAGAGTGCCCCAAGAAGAAAAGAAGATGGGTTTCTGACTCGGAAACCCAAGTGGACGAGTTGCCGTTAAACTAGATGTCGCCAGGGCCGCGGGGCGGGCGCTGGTTGGTCAAATTAATGCCCCCTGTGTTACAATTAACCAAGTTTGCAACGGAAACAGTTTAACAATTGAGGGTATTGTGAATAACCGGACTTGCCAATTCACTGTGGATACTGGAGCCTCTTGTTCAATTGTGAAGCCTGAGCTACTTCCGCGAACCATTCAGTGGACCAAGCGATCGCCAGCATACCGTCTTCAAACAGCAACCGGCCAACCAGTTTCCGTCCTCGGCAATATAGACGTTGATTTGAAGATTGGTGACCGTGTATATCGACATCCAGTATTAATTGCCAGTATCACCGATGATTGCATATTGGGACTGGACTTCTTAAGGAAAGAACAGTGCGTTGTTGACGTACGGAAAGGGGTTTTGAGGTTCCCTGATCAAGAAGTATGTCTTAATGGATCTGAACCATGCAATCTTTACTGCTTGAAGGACACTGTACTAGCACCCAGATCGGAGTCTCTATTGAAAGTGAAATTCCCCTCGAAGGTTAAAATAAGAAGATGCGTGATTGTTGAGGACACCGGAAGCAACCATAACTTGATTACTGCAAGAACTCTACTCATGTCCAAAGGAGTATCTACGGTTCGGGTTCTCAATATGAGTAACGAGGAAGTTCATTTAAAGAAGAACAGCTTAATGGGAAGATGCGAGGAAGTGAAACTTCTTAGACGGCTGGGAAATATCAAAGCAGTACAGCCAGAGAAACAAAATAGCGCTGATATTGTCTGTCAACTTCTTGAAGCTTCTAAGGAGAATTTATCTTCTTCCGAGCGACAGCAGGCATGGGAACTCCTATCAAAATTTAAAGACATTTTTGCAAAGGACTGTGATTTCGGACGAACGGGACTCGTCAAGCACCAAATCGACACCGGCGACGCTAGGCCCATTAAACAAAGACCTCGAAGGATACCACGGGCAAAAGAAAAAGAAGTCACTGAACTCGTCAAAGACATGGCTAGTAACGGAATTATCGAACCTTCTACAAGTCCGTGGTCTTCACCAGTTGTCTTAGTAAAGAAAAAGGACGGCAGCACAAGGTTCTGTGTAGATTACCGGATGTTGAATAACGTTACTAAAAAGGATAGTTATCCCCTGCCTCGAATAGATGACACGCTGGACATGCTCAGTGGTATGAAGTGGTTCTCTACCATTGATCTGAAGAGTGGATATTGGCAGGTGGAGATAGATCCGAAAGATAAGGAAAAGACAGCATTCAGTACAGGAATAGGTAACGGTCTATGGCAATTTAAAGTCATGCCATTCGGCTTATGTAATGCACCGGCAACCTTCGAACGTCTCATGGAAAGGGTAATGGTGGGCCTTCTTGGAGACGTATGTTTGGTCTACCTTGATGATATCATCATCATGGGGCGTACTTTTAAGGAACACCTGCGGAATATGGAAAAGGTCTTTACACGGCTTAGGAACGCCAACCTTAAGCTAAGCCCGAAGAAATGTGCCCTCTTCAAGAAAGAAGTGAGCTATCTTGGGCACATAATTTCCCCGGAAGGAGTTAAAACCGACCCAGAGAAGATTAAGGCTGTGCAGGACTGGCCTACTCCGAGGAATAAATCTGAAGTACGTTCATTTATGGGTCTGTGTACGTATTACAGACGTTTTGTAAAGAAATTTTCAGATATAGCCAGGCCATTACATCGTCTTACGGAAGAAAAACGAGATTTTGTTTGGGATTCGACTTGTGAAGATGCCTTCAGAGAGCTAAAACGTTGTTTGTGTGAAACGCCTATATTAGGATATCCAAGTCGCGATGGGAGGTTCATCGTGGATACGGACGCGAGTAATACTGGAATCGGCGGCGTTTTATCACAGATACAAGGCGAGCACACGGTAGTGATAGCATACTTCAGCAAATCACTCTCGAAACCAGAAAGAAATTACTGCGTTACTCGTAGAGAGTTACTTGCCGTGGTCAAGGTCTTGCAACATTTTTCGAAGTACCTTATTGGTCGCCAGTTTACACTACGGACAGATCACGCAGCGTTACAATGGCTCCTGCAGTTTAAAAATCCTGAAGGTCAAGTGGCACGATGGCTCGAGCAACTGCAAGAGTTTCATTTTGTTACGGAACACCGGAGTGGAAAAGGACACAGTAACGCCGATGCCTTATCACGAAGACTTTGTCCTGAAGATTGCAAACACTGTCAGAAACAGGAAACCATAGGACATGTTAAATTAATAAGGACGCAAGGCTTAGACGATGAATGGACCAACGAAAACATGAAAAAGGCGCAAGAAGAAGATGATGATCTACGGTTAATACTGGACTGGAAGCGAAGTGAGAACAAACCCAGCTGGAATGATGTGTCAGCATGTAGTCCAGTCACTAAAAGCTATTGGGCTCAATGGGACAGCTTAGTTTTGGAAAATGATGTCTTACATAGAAGATGGGAGTCTAACACCGGAAAGGAAGTAACCCTACAGATCGTAGTACCAAGAAGTATGGTGCCGTCCGTCCTAAGGCACATTCATGATGGAACTTCTGGTGGGCACCTTGGCGTGAAGAAAACACTAGTAAAGCTGCGAAAGAGATTCTATTGGGTACATTGTCGCGAAGATGTGGAAGACTGGTGCCGAAAATGTACGGCTTGCGCTTCAGTCAGAGGTCCCCAAACAAGAAGCAAAGGCAAATTAAAGTTGTATAACGTTGGAGCACCTTGGGAGCGTATAGCTATTGACGTAGCTGGACCATTTCCAGTAACCGAAGATGGAAACCGATACATCGTAGTTGTGCAGGACTATTTCACCAAGTGGCCTGAAGTATTTGCCACTCCCAATCAAGAAGCACACACCGTGGCTAAAAAGCTCGTGCAAGAAGTAGTCTGCCGATATGGTGTACCTATGGAAATCCATTCGGACCAAGGACGTAATTTCGAGTCGGGGCTTTTCCAAGAAATGTGCAGTTTGCTGGGCATGCATAAGACGCGCACGACTCCTGCTCATCCACAGTCAGACGGTATGGTCGAGAGATTCAACCAAACGTTGGAAAATCACTTGGCTAAGGTAGTGGATGAGCATCAAAAAGATTGGGACCAATACATACCTCTGTTCCTTATGTCGTATCGTTCGGCACTCCACGACAGTACAGGATTTACTCCAGCAAGGGTGAACTTCGGCAGAGAAATGAGGCTTCCGATAGACGCCATTACTGGCACTCCACCGGATAGTCCCAAGATTGTGACGGAGTACGTAAGTGATCTTCAATACCAGCTAAATGAGGTACACAAGATGGTTCGGGAGAACAGCTTGAAAACCAGCACAAGCATGAAGACCCGATACGACAGGAAAGCCAATTCTAAGGGATTTGAAGAGGGAGCTCTAGTGTGGTTTCACAATCCGCAGAGGAAAAAGGGGAAGTCCCCGAAATTACAACCTCGCTGGGAAGGACCTTACACTGTTGTCACAAAGATTGACGACATCACGTACCGGATTAAGAAGGGTCTCCGCGGCAAGCTAAAAGTAGTACATGTAGACCGACTAGCAAAATACCACGGAAAGAATCATGCTCGGGACGAGCATGACTAAGGAGGGGGTAATGTTACGACTTTGAGTACCTATATCTCGAAAACAAAGCGTCGTGCAGCAAAACCCCAAAAACGCATAAACAGGTATTAGGTCTACTATCGAACAGTGAAGAAATTTCTCGAAAAATCAGTCATAAGAAAAACATCGATTTCTACGAGTAAACAAATTCGGGATCCGCAGCGAGTACGTACCTATATATAGCGTACATGTATAGGTTGTTTATATCGCGGGCCGCAGCTATTGTTAATGACTACATAAGATGTACATAGGTGCGTAATAACATAAAGGAAGGTTCGGGACGGGCCTATTGTATTTGGTGGTTCGGGAAATTTCTAGAGAACCATGGGTGGCCGTATATAAGGCACGCGCCGAGCCGCGACTGGGCAGTTTATTTTCGGAAGTGAAACCGAAGCGATCTCTACCAAGCGACAAGGAAGAATTATTTCGACGACTCAAGCGAAGATATTGGACTATAGTGATTGTGCATTGCGATTTGGACTTTGTTAAGTGGATCTTTGTGAAAGCTGACAATAAACGCCTTCTACGTTTCAAACGGCATTTTCCTTACCCATAGCGCGTAACAGTATTAATAATATTGTGGCGTAAACACCGTCAACCGGGGCCAGCCCGCGAGGCTCATTGTGGAATAAAGCGTCATCAAGACCTTGTGCATTTTATAGATTGGGTGACAGGAAGATTAAAAGATTATATTTTATGACGTTTTGCGTTTAACCGGAGGAGAGAGCGCCTATAGATTTACAAAAATTAAAAAACGGCATTTTGGCAAACTCGCAAGAGTTCGAATTTTTATTATTTATATTCATGGTTCAACGGTAACGGGGTATTCTAATCTGACCATTTTGACATCCGAAAGTAAGATAAAAAATACTGTACCTATATAGAAGGTGTTTTTTATTCGTGGCAGTACTCAACAGGATGCAAGGTATACCCCATATCTTAATCTGACGCGCTCGAGTAAATCCGAAAATCCCCTCTTGGGCTCCTCTACTACCATCCGCAAATCTAACGTTCAAAGAAATGACAACGTCGATTTGAAAGAGCTCTGTCAAAAATTCGTTAATTGAATTAAAACTTCCTTGGCCGTATGATTGCGTCAGCTGACTACGGAACTAGAGACTCGGGTTCAAACCTCAATCAAAACCATGTTGTGTCGTTTTTTTATTTTTATGAAAATAACTTTTTTTATTAGGAGCTATTTCAGATGGCGTTGTTAAGTAACACTAAGCAAATGTGTGTTTCGTTTGAAACAAAACCAAGGAAATAAATTGTTTTTATCCGAGCAACGCTTGGTCGTCCAGGTACTTAATAATAAATAACGCTTCATACTCATAGCCCCACAGTAAGGTATATACCTATACCCTGTGTCGTGGGTACCATGGACACATACAAAGACAGGAACACAAACACCCAGAACAAGAACAGATATTTATACTCATCATACAAATTTCTGTTTCGCCGGTAATCGAACCCGGCACAGTCCGGCATAGTAACCCTTGCGCCACGCGGGTCGTCAAATTTGATGTAAAATATTTGTCATCATCATAAACAGCATGCATTGTAGTTTTATTTTATTTTATTTGAATCTAATGACCATCTTGCAGGCCACGTGTTTTTTTTATTTGAATGGAGTAGCAGACGAGCATGCAGGACACGTGGTGTTAAGTGATCTCTGCAGACCATGGACATATACATACAACCTCAAGCAAGTATAGGTAAGTCTTTTCTGAGGTCGCATGCAGTTGCGCGGCTACTCCGGAGGCTGGTGGTCGCCTCATGTAAGTGTGGCCGGTAACTGCACTTTTCCGCCGAAACATAGAAATGTGTTACTAAGTGGTCACTGTAGCTGATGAACAGCAGAGCTGTACACGACCTCAAGTAAGCCTGAATCGTGCCTAAGATTGTATACGGTAACGCATATACTCCGGATGCTGATGATTGCCTCATTTAAGTAAGGCCGGCAACAACACCTTGCCACCGGAACACAACTGAACTCACAGCAGAAATGGGTACCTACTACCTCGGTTGAACCTTCAAGTTCTACCAATCTTCAATTATTATAATTTAACAAATGCGACAACTTATAACAGCAGATTAGTTTGATTCTAGCTATTTGCCTTAAACTCGCCTCTGGACGACGGAGCTGTCACACCGCCGGCCATCAGGCAGTGTGAAGCGCACGTCTTTGCGCTTCACACAAAAGGCCGTCAGACGAGCTCTGCAAGCCCTCAATGTCAAGAAGTCGAGTGGGCCGGATGATATCCCCGCGGTCGTTTTAAAGACGTGCGTTCCCGAGTTGGCTCCCATTTTAACGCGCTTATTCTCGCTTTCCTACACCACTAGTAAAGTACCGTCTTCGTGGAAGGTGGCCCTAATACACCCCATCCCAAAAAAGGGTGACCGCAGTGACCCGTCCAATTACAGGCCTATTGCGATAACCTCCCTGCTCTCTAAGGTGATGGAGCGTGTTGTAAACACGCAGCTCCTTATCTCCCCGAGAAGCACCGGTTGATCAGCGGTCGGCCGGTGATCTCTTAGTGTACCTCACACAGCGCTGGGCTGAAGCCGTCGAGGCCTTTGTCAGTCAGCCTGGATATCGTAAAGGCCTTTGACCGGGTCTGGCATAGGGCCCTTCTCACGAAGCTTCAAAAGAAGAAGACATCTAATTTAAATAAAACTTAGAACCTACCACTTAATAATGATTAAAAATAAATCATACTCGCCACAAAATAAGGAACCCAATAACAACTTTCATTTCATATAAAACCTGAAGTTTGCGTCTTAAACTCCGCCGGGAATAACTTTGGTTCATTATAAACCTTTATAAAGATAGCTGAAATTATTAAGTATAAAGTTTTTTGCGACTTTTTAATTACGAGAAGAAAATTAGTAATAACGCCACAAAATTATTAGGTAACGGTACTGTCGCTGCGATAGCCATGAATCTATAGATATAAGCGAGTGAATATAAATGAATGTTTTACATTTTACTTTATTATAATTTATTCGTAAGTAAGGTGAGTAAAAAATATCGGATAGTGGCCTTTCAGATCTCTTCCAACCACCATAAGGCGTTCGATAATATCCATGAAATCACTCAAAATGAATCTAACTATATTATTCTAAAATTTGCCTAGATATAATTATATCGAATCTCATGAAATAGCTATACTATTTCATAACTTTGATGTAATTTTTATTCTCAATTTCAACCGTATCACGAGTTTTCACCAAGACCAAATAATATTAAACGTAGCTTATAATTTAAACAGCCTCTACATCTCAAATTCTCTCTCATTAATACGGTTGACATAGCAAACTTGTATTTTAAATTTCCTTGTCAATGTCTTCAATAATAAGTGACATTCGTGAAGGGTTTTTACTTATTTTTTTATTTAGTTACTACGTTCTACGAATAAGCGATCAAGCGATGTACGATCGCTTGATCGCTTATTCGTAGGTATGCTGTAAAACTCAAACGTTTTTGGTTCCGACCGATGCAAAATTTTAACCTCATCACAATTTTTTTCTCAATAATCGAAACGCATCGCAAACTCTATGCATATTGTTGTCATAAAGTATAAATTTTGTATCATAATTTTGGCTGTTTCATTGAAACTAGACGAAGTAAAGTAAAAGTAAGATAAAATTAGTATGTATCTATTGTAAAATATCCATTATATATATGTATATATCCATTATAAAATTAGTATGTTTCCAGTAATCATTTGGTCAAGTCAGTCAGATATTACCTGAGTAAAGCGATGGCTACTTTATTACATGTCTAATGGAGTTTTGTAGACATTTGGAAATTCCGCACTGTTATTTTATTTTAAAGCGATAACGAACTATAACTAACCATATCGAACAAATTGCCCTTAAATTTATTCGATACTAGCGGCCGCCCGCAACATCGTCTGCGTGGACTTTTGTTTTTAGATTTTTTCTAATCTATTTTTAATAATTACATAAGCTACCAGCCGTCAAAATCGGGCCAGCGGTTTCAGAGATTAGCCGAAGCAAACAGACAGATAGACGGACAGTCAGACAAAAATTATAAAAAGTACAAGAGCATATCATGAATCTTCCACCTAATTTCGGTTTAGTTTAGATGTCTCTACTTATGACGCTGCGCTTGCTGTACTTTTTTAACAAGTTATCACTTTTATATCGCTTACTCGCATGCGGTACAACACGTATCCCTAAATTTTGGCTCCAACCGAAGCAAAACGTTGACCTCATCGCCCCACTTTGAAGTTTAAAAGCAAATTCTTAAGTTAAAAGCCATTTCATAACTGTTTCAACTTTGTGTAATTACCTATATAAATATTGCGGCCGAATTAACCATTGTGAATTATGAAGCGTTTTAGAGGCGCTTGTCTAATCAGCTATGCATAATTAAGCGAGGTCATGGAGGTCATAATCTAGTTGAATTACCGACTTTTTCGGTACTTCTTAAATGAGAAACAGGAATTAACTTGATGTGAATTTTTAAGTTAAGTTACCCTTTAATGCTTTTATAATAATGACTTCGATACAGATTATGTTTTTCGATACAGAAGCGGCATAAAAGAGTTCCATAAAAACCTGGGAGGTTTTCTTTCCGCCGGCTTTTTTTCCTCTCAGTGTACAAACACCCTGTGATTTGGATACCCAAAGCCGACGATCGGAACCGATCCGAAATATAAATAAATAAATATTTTAATTTAAAAAAGGCGCAATATGGGACAAACAAAAATAATAATTAAATCAATGTTATAGTTACCTAAGTTTTTTTTCCTTTTATATTATCATTTTAATATTTTCATACCTCAAGAAGGTAAATATGGCGAATTAAATATATATAAACAACTTTGTAAACACTCATATTTGTGCAAATAAAAGTCCTTGTTTTGGTCTTTTAATTGTTTAGTTTACTTTTAAAACAAAGCTGATATAAAAAAATTAATTATTTACACATATCGCTAAAAACCAAGCTGGAAAATAACACAATTTTCTTTAACGCGTAAATGCTGATAACTGTGCTTTCTTTTCTCTAGAAAATGTATTGCCATAAATAGGTCGTAAAAGTTGACAACTTTATATGAAGGAACATCAACACGAACAATCTGGAAAGCTTACTGCACCTTCAAGTTAGAAGTTGAATGCAAAGGTTTTCACATACTTGCTTCTACAAATTACTGGATCAATGCATTATTATATAAAATGCATTGTTGTTTGAATATTCAAGTAGTTTTAGTCGTATAATGAAGTAAGTAAGTAAGTTCGTTATTACATAATTTTTCCTTTTCTAAAAGATGAAAATTATGCTACCTTTCGTCTATAAAATGGTTTGCCATAATACAATAGATGTTGACAGCCTCCGTGGCGTAGTGGGTGATGAGCTGACTGCAAAGCGTGGGGTCGTGGGTTCGATTCCCACCCAGGATAAATATTTGTGTGACGAACATGTCTATATGTTCTGTATCTGGGTGTTAATTTATCTATTTAAGCATGTATTTAGAATTACATAAGTATGTTTATCAGCTTTCTGATTACCATAGTACAAGCTCTGCTTAATTTGGAATCAGATGGTGTTGTGTGAATTGTCCAAATATATTCATTATTATTTATTTTATAGTCTTGCGCAATCGTGCTGACATTTTTATATGAAGGAATACCTGTAAAACTTATTGCTTTAAAGCTGAAAAGTAAATATTTTATCGCAGTCTTGCTTCTAGAGTTTTCTAGAACATTGTTGCATTAACACTAAATAAAACAAATAACATGAATTACTGTTAGAAATAAATTATTTTGAAATAAAGAGTTACTAATATGGCTGCAACCCTTTTTGCGTCCCACTGCTGGGCACGGGTCTCTCCCCATTATTGGGGAGGCCTGGAGCTTACTCCACCACGCTGCTCCAATGCGGGTTGGTGGAGATGCGGGTTAGTGGCCAACCCGCTGTCGGATGTTTTCAAACCGCCCATAAGGCCTCCGACAAGGTTTAACGACTGTTATCCATCGACAACAACCGGGACCGACGGCTTAACGTGCCCTCCGAAGCACGGAAACACGCATGATTATTTTTTTTGCCACTAGCGGTCACCCATCTCACACCCGACCGCGCCCGTTTTGCTTAGTTGCATAGATCGTTTGCGTTCTACGCTAACCGCCGGGCCATGCGCTCTTCGTTATATGCTAGACAAAATTTAAATTCTTCATATTATTTTATCGTCTTTACTATTATAGTTATTCTACTATTTCTAGTAATAGGATTTTATAGTATATTAAACTGATCGTTCATAATACGAAACATGAATTTACGCTTCCTCGAAATACAATTAGAGTATCGAACATAACTAATTGCATTGTCATTAGACTGTGGAATTTCGTACTATCAAATACGTTTCTGAGTATTTGAAAATACCATTATTATCCTGTATTTTAGATAGCGTATAAATTGATCACTATCAATAACAGCCAATAATGGTGAAATAATAAATCAAATAAATAATGTAGTTTAAAAAACTAAAAAACACGCTTTTGTGAAAATACGAACTAAAAAGTAAAAAAAATAAGAAGAAAATGTATTTTACTGTAAAAAAAGCGTGGGGTGCATGGTATAAATAGTAACTTAAAAACCACCCCACGCTTTTTTTTTACAGTAAAATACATTTTCTTCTTATTTTTTTTTTACTTTTTAGTTCGTATTTTCACAAAAGCGTGTTTTTTAGTTTTTTAAACTACATTATTTATTTTTAATTTTTTTGTTGGATTTTTATTCTCATATTATTGCATTGTCATCGGCCCTTGACCTCTGTGAAAATTTTCAAGTTAATCAGTCGCTTAGACGTGTTAAAAATATAAAACTTTATATTTGTTTCATTAAGTACCTTAGGCCACGAACTTATCAGCCGCCCCTCGTATATTTTATTTTATCCTGATGATCCTTGTTACGACTTTAATATAAAGTTATGATATTATTATATTGTCATCGGCCCTTGACCCCTGTGCAAATTTTCAAGTGAATCAGACTCCTAGAAGTAAGTGAAAATGAAGTTAAAAGATTCCATTACATACATACTTACATACATACAGGTCAAGTTAATAAAAGCGTGTTAAATAAACAAAAGAGGTACATTATTTGGTTCTATTTGGGAAAATTATGATGATAACCTTTTTGCATACCCTTTATACCCAACTATTTCTTCCATCTGAATCGTATCACTGCTAGTTATCACTACTAGTTCTACTCTTTATGATAAATTTCTTTACTTAGGCTTAGAAATTTATCAGGTCTCCCGGACCTGAACCTCGCGCTTAGGTCATTGCAGTTCTTCGTCTTAGATAGAGAATAGAATAGATTAGAATACAGCATAACAGAGCAGAACAGAGTTGAGTGTGTAAAAGTGTTCTTTTTCTATCGTATAGTCTCATGTCCGATTACTACACTGTAAATAAAATGATTTATTCATTTTAATAAAATAATTTATTTAAATTTAAAAAAATGATTTATTTCACTTTAATAAAATAATTTATTTCACTTTAACAAAATGACTTATTAAAGTGACACAGAAAGAAATCAAAATCTACAACCAAGGTAACGAGTAAATGCTGCAACTAGGGCTTAATAATCCTGTAGTAGTTATTTCAGAACGACATCAGGCAAGTTTTATTTAATAACGTGTTCTGTATACCGCAGTAACTACTTCGAATGAGATTGAACAACATGGGGAGTTTGCGAAGTTTGAATCGCTTTGTCATTTAGAAGCCACTATTGAAATGTTTTTGTTTTCGAATAGCACGTAGTACCGAATTGTATTCATCACTCGCATCCATTGCAGCACAATTTAAATTGGTGCCTTGTTAAAGCATGCTATTTCATAACGATGACTTCAAGCCTTAGCCATGGCAGAATGAACCTAGAATCAGCTGCTATCTGCCAAGTTCGTGATCGTAGTCACCATGCATTAATGGCATGCGATACAGCAGATATACATATTTTAGAATCCCGATGCGAGCATTTTGCTCACGCTATTATAAAATCTTTAAAGATAATAAATTAATAATATAAGAGTAAATTTATAACAGAATCACTAATCACAGCCTAAAAAAATATACCGTAGTATAAATTATATTACATTTACATTTTGTTCGAATACTATATTCATGGTTGGTTTTATAATTTAATCATGTTCAATAATTATATCCCAATTTACTTACTTTTATTCTGTAAATTAGGCTCTCGCTATAGCAAACACGTGCTTTCTATAGATAAATATATTAAATAAGCTATGGAAACCAAGCCACCTAAATAAATTTCGTATCGAGACACCATAATATATTTCGGATGAGAGCCGAACAAGGCTGGGGTTTTCCGGCCGTATATCTTGGTAGGCAGTCTATATTATCTGTTTACTGGTAAATTATCACTTTTTTTGACAGCCTGCTGTCTACAAAAATGCGTGCGTGTCGATTCAACATTAATCACAAGAAAACTTGCGATACTATCTCTATAATTTGTTCGGTATGATGGTTTTGATACCCTTTTAATGATCTAGTGAAATATGTTCTCACAGAGCATCCTAATAATGTTAATATAATAGTTTTCTTCAAAATCTTAATCTTCTGGTAATAAACGAATAGTAACATTAACGTAGTAAGTGTGGAATAAATTTCAGTCCAATATCTTCAGGGAAAATAGCTGATAAATCTGAATTCCCAAATTCCTTTCCTAATCTTCCTTTCGCTTTCTCTTAAAATATTTCGCTTGTTTGTTGGTAATAAAATAATACATTCTCCGTTAAAATTTTAATTTTGTACTAAAGTTAAATTTAAAACAATAATGGTGATATATTTTAAAAACTATAGCCCCATTAAAAAATAATATTATTTTGCTGAATAGTTCATTTAAACACTTAAAAAATCTGATTTTAAATTATTAACAAAAAAACCAAGTCTATATTATTTATTTAAGCTTAAATATCTACGAAAGTAGTTAAAGTATCAGAACTTCAACTCTAATTATAAAACTGATTTTAAAAGTATCCCGAAACATACGAGTTGTTTCAAACAATTAATACGAATATAATATTCTAACCCAAAAGTTTAAATTAATTTGTTTGAAGGATGTTAATACATGGCAAGCTATATTCTAACACGTGATTGTTATCATGGTATTATATGTTTAACTGCCTTATGATAATTTCTTACAATGAATTCTAATAAAATTATCTATTTATAAGGCACGCATGGCCCAGCGGCTAGCGTAGAATGCAATTATTCTAAGAAGTTCAGAGAAATAATCGTGATCCATCCATCAGCATTTTACAGTTCACTGCTGGACATAGGCCTCCCGTAACGTTCGCCACTCCT
Organism: Pyrgus malvae; assembly: GCA_911387765.1. Lineage (NCBI taxonomy): Eukaryota > Metazoa > Arthropoda > Insecta > Lepidoptera > Hesperiidae > Pyrgus > Pyrgus malvae. The sequence continues at coordinate 23,757,979 of OU426950.1, read as the reverse complement.
CCCGGTCCTGGGCCTTCTGAATAAAGCGACTACCCGCTGTCTTCTTCAGGTCATCAGTCCACCTGGTTGGAGGGCGGCCTGTACTCCTTTTGCCGAGACGTGGTCGCCATTCGAGGACCTTTCTTCCCCATCGGTTGTCAGTCTTCCTTACTATATGGCCTGCCCATTACCACTTCAGCTTGCAGATTTTGAGAGCTATGTCGGTAACCTTCGTTCTTCTACGGATTTCATCATTACGGATTCTGTCGCGTAGAGAAATACCAAGCATGGGTGACAAGCTAGTGGCAAATTACATACGCGTTTCCGTACATCGGAGCACACGTTAAATCGTTTTATCGTTTCGAAATAGATAATAATGGGAAATGCGGCCGCTTCGATGACAAAGAACTAAAAAAGCTTTTTACGTGAGGCAAGGTGTCTATGCATATTTCTATACATTGCTATGCGTTTAAACTGGACTCTACTAGGCTGTTGGTTGCCTTGTATCACAAACACAGGGCGCCGTATTGCAGACAGCTGACAGGGTTTATGTAAAGCTAGCGTAAAAAAGGCTCACGATTGGACCGCGTTATTTCCATAGCGGCGTTCGGTGCTTGAAAATGTTACTGCTTCTTAGTTATATTCAAATAAATGGGCATAAATATAAAAAAATCACGGAGAAATCATAGAGAGAAAATAGGCATCATTCTTACTTGAATGGTGCAGCAGACGAGTATGTAGGTCACGTGGAGTTACCTAAATGTTCGCTGCAGACCATGGACATCTACACACAAACAACCCTAAGTCTTACCTGCCGTCGTATGTAGTAGTGGAGGACTGCGGGATACACCAGTGTCCTCCACGCGCGGCACCCTGAAACCGGCCCATCTTTCGCAGAGTATATGTGCTCTTCTGCACCTTCCGATGCTTACGGCGGCATGCGGTCATGCACACACGGGGCCATGCGGAAGGACGGGGCTGCTGGCTGGACGGATCGAGCTCCCACTCTCACCGCCCACAACCCCGGAAGCCCCCTTTTAGTCGCCTCTTACGATCAGGCAGGGGATACCGTAGCTCTATTTTTAATCCCGAAGCTACAGAGACTAGCGGTGGTACTTACCTGGTCGAACCATTAAAGTTCTTTGTACCACCCACAAAACGTTAGCTTACGTTAGCTTACAATATTTATACCTCTATACATAACCAATCTGGTCTTGGACTACCAAATCAATTGAGAGACTTTGAATGAGTTGTCAAAACGTAACATTCACTTACATTTCATATGAAAAAAATATTAGTGACGTCACAACTCATTTATAGTCAATTGACTAATTTTTTATAGATTTAAAAGGTAATAAAAACATATTATATGAAAATAAATTAACAAGTATCCTGCTTTCCAAGCATGGTTTAGTACCATCTTTTAAGGTATGCGTTTTGAATTTTTCTACGCATAGTGTAAAGAATAACTTCATTTATCTACAAAATTTGGTGCCCTAACTTTTCGTAAGCTCACTTAGCTACAACAAATTACTTTTACGACTGAGAAAAATCGTTTTAGTTTTCTAGTATATCATAATCGAATTCAATAACTAACTATCTTCTTACATGCATTCACTGATAAATGTTTTGATACGTTAATGGCATGTCAACAGTCAACACGAAGCCAGTTTGACAAATGCATTAAATACTCAACGCAGAAATCATCATCATGAATGATTTGTAACTTAATGTAACAGGAATGGACGACCCGCGTGGCACAATGGTTACTATCCCGGACTGCCAATCGAGGGGTCCCGGGTTCGATTTCCGGTCTGGGTGTTTGTGTTCCTGTCTTTGTATGTATCCATGGTACTCGCGACACAAGGTATTAATTACCTTACTGTGGGGCTATAAGTGTAATGTAAGGAAAATAGCGTTTACTTGCGATTTATTTCAAAAATATTATGGATTTGAGTTTCTGATGATGGATGGATGGAATAAAGTTAATCTATACTAATATACTAATATATAATAATCTCAGGAACTACTGTTTCAAATAGATTTTTTTTGTGATGAATAGTCAATTTCTTGGAGAAGGCAATAGCCTTCTAAACCAATAGGTTATATAACATCATTCTATGACTAATATCAAAGTCCACCGGACGATGTCGCGGGCGGTCGCTAGTAAAGGAATATAAGCCTTGCCGCCCGGGGCTTCACCTGCGTGGAATACACGTTTTCCTCAATAGGAATGAAATAATTTCCCGGGTAAAAAGTAGCCTTAGTCACTCTACGACCCAAAAACTATCTCTATATAATAACTCAGGTCAATCTGTAACATCTTTGCGACGTAAAACAGGATTTAAGAATATTAAATTATGGATTATTTTGGACAAAGATTAATACACAGATACTAATGATGTGGTAAAGTTTGTTGCGGCCTTAGAACATCAAAGTTACTGACTCACCCTTCAGGAGAGACGGCATAGCGCCTCGCTTCGATACATAATTTTTGTGCCATCTGGTGCGGAGAAAGAACGCACACATTTTAATTTTGTCACACATTCACAAATATTCTTTCATCGCTACAGACGCTTACATTTCTAAATATATCAATTATGTATTCCAATTAACCGGCACACACGAAAAAGTGTTTTTTAATACAGTTGCTCAAAAAGTGGCGTATTGCAGGGACGTATAGCGTGCGGGAAGTGGGCTATTACACACTCGTGCTTTTTCTTTAATTTTTCCGCACTCGTGCGTTCTCTTTCCCAACTGTTAAAATAGTGTCTATTAAAAAGAAAAAAACCAACCACGAAGTTTCAGAAGTTTTTATGATTCATGCAAATATTTCTAAAAAGAAGCTACTAATTTGTTTCAATATCAGCTTTAATGATTTTATTCAATGAGTTAGGTTAGATTTCATTTCATTTCATCTCATTAACATTTTCATTTTATATCAATAAAAAAAATCTACTGAAGACTTGGCTGTATGGGCCTTACACCTTGCCTACCCAGAATGGGTGAAGAAAACAAAAAAAAAAACTCTGCATATAGGCATAAGAATAAATAAATAGGTATTCTTTTACGGTTGGTGCCATTTTTCAAAAATGTTCTTTGCGAGTTTTTATTATTTTATTAAATTGCATCATTTTTTTCGCAACTGTATTAAAAATAATTGTTCAGTACACGTGCGGAACCGTCATTGGAAGGAGTTCCGACTGTCAACCCTCACCTTCGGCTGCGCCTCGGCTCGGGTAGACATTTGTCGGAACTCCTTGCAATGACAGCCTTTCCGCACTAATGAATGTAATGAAATATACTACCTATATTGTGACATAACTCTAATAATATTATTAGACGTATGTATTATGGAAAATATTTGCATTCGGTTGTTTTAAATTAATGATTTCGCTATAATGAAAAGTCTCATTGGTCATGGTTGGTCATTGATGATTCAAGATAAAATGAATAAAAACTAATAATGATAGATTGGCCGCATTTTGTCGCCAGCGTTTCCAACTCCCTTATTCATTGAATTATTGGTTCCGAACGAAGTTGCCTTCAACGCCGCTCTCCTGACACGCGGAATTACTTCGGTTTCTCCAAATGAATTTCCTTTTACTCATTAATCCCCACCTATATACCTAATAAGCGATATAAGAAAGTCTTATTTAGAGTATGATTCTCGGAAAGAGAGGTAGATATAGTAAAGATGAGAGCACAGAAGAAACCCGCGGTGATTTTTTTTTATTAATTTTATACGTTACCTTTACGCTTAAACATAATACAAATGTTTTTAGTGTTTATGAAAAGCGAAAAAGTAACAAATCTTATGTTTTTCATGGTTTTTCTTCAGGGTACTTCATGGTTTATTTCATAATTGACTTACAATGAAAAGATAGAACATAGAGTTAATTGTTTTATTTTCAATAAAGAGTATTTTTTTTCTTCCTCCGAAACAATAAATTGCATCACGACAGAAGGCAAAAGCTGTTGTACCTACATCTGCGGTTTAACCATGAAATTTTATAAAGTATAAAAATATCAAAAAGTGAATAAAAACTAATATTGATAAATCGCCCGCATTTAGTCGCCAGCGTTTCACCCCGACTCCCTCTATACATTGAATTATTGGTGCCGAACGAAGTTGCCTTCAACTTTCTTCCTTTTATACACGAATGCCCACTTCGATAAGTACTTCATAAATGAAGTAAGTAGATGTTTAACATAATACTATATCTTAGTGTTCAATAGCGCACAATTATACAATAATACATCCTATTCTTTTTTTGGTATCGGGGGGTAGACCTTCAAAAGGTACGCAGCACCTTGGGAGAGGTTACCGGGTTATGTGGGATTTGACTGCACTAAAACCTCGGTGGCCTGCCTCTGCGCTTGGAAGGACTCCGGGATCTCCATTGGAACCCACCGGTGTCCTCCGCGCGCGGTGCCCCAGAACGGTCCCATCTTCGGGAGAGCAGCTCCAGAAGAGCTCTCCAGAAGAGCTCTCCTGCACCTTCAGGTGTTTACGGCGGCATGCGGCCACGTACACACCGCCGTCCTTCCCGGGGCTGCTGGCTGGATGAGTCAAGCTCCCACTCTCACCGTCCGCAACTTTAGTCACCTCTTACGATCAAGCATACTGTAGCTCTATTCTTAATCCCGAAGCTACAGGGAATAATCCTGCATTACTAAAAAAACATCGTATATTTATCGCGCAGTGCAGTTGCGTATTCTCCATTCCATTTATATGGGCTTTACAATGAAAGGATATAATATACAGTAAAATTTGACTCACACACAAAAAAAAAAATTAAGTGAATATTTTTTGTATTCCAAAAATATATTCAAAATTTTTCTTTTAAATTTCTGATAAAAAAAGGAAAAAATAAATGAAAATATTATATTGATAGATTTGTCGCATTTTATTGCCAGCGTTTCACCCTGACTACCTCTTTTCATTGAATTATTGGTGCCGACCGAAGTTGCCTTCAATGCCGCTCTCCTGACACGCGGAATTACTTCGGTTTCTCCAAATGAATTTCCTTTTGCAGATTAATTCCTTCTTAAGTGAATAGTTAATGAACTAAGCTACCTTTTTTTGAAGATAATAGGGTGAGAGATATCTATAATCATACTAGATCTATACTTTACTTTTCGTTGGCACCTATTAATTTCAGTGTTGGCGATATCGATAAAACTGAGTATGAAAAATTTGTTTGATGAACTCTGTAAATAGCAAGTATATGGATTTCATTATTAGTCTTTTGGCAAAGGGAGATCTCCCGCCGGGCGAGGTGGTCATGCCCGGGGAGCGGCCGCGCTCCATCTGACTGAATTCGGAGCTTGTATATATGCTTGAGCAGCGATGGCCGAGTGGTAAAAAACCGCGGTCTTCGACGCGACCGATCCCAGGTTCAAATCCTCGGCTCGCACCTCTGACAAAGAAATTTGTAATGTGCGAATTTATCGCTGCTCCACTGTGATGGAAAATATCGTGATATTTCATTGATTACGATGTTCTCCATCGCCGTGCATGCCTGAGAGAAATTCATAATTTCTCGAAAGCATGACGTCCACCAATCCGCACTTGGCCAGCGTGGTGGACTATGGCCTAAATCCCTCTCAATTGTGTGAGAAGGAGACCTGTGCCCAGCAGTGGGACATAAAAAAGGTTGAAAAAAGAATATGCTCGGATATTCAGAAAACTTTGATAGCGTGATTCAGAAATATTTGCCGGCCACACTTACATGAGGCGACCACCAGCCTCCGGAGTAGCAGCGCAACTGCATACGACCTCAGACAAGACTTACCTATGCTTGCTAGAGGTTGTATGTAGATGTCCATGGGCTGCAGCGCCCACTTAACACCACGTGGCCTGCATGCTCGTCTGCCACTCCATTCAAACAAAAAAAAATCCGTGGTGCCATCTCTTGATGAGTAGCGGAAGGTCGCTACAGTCTTATTAATCACTAGCTATCCGCCCGCTGCTCCAGACGCGTAGGGCTTCATTTTTTCCCACAGGAAGGACATTTTCCCCAGTTAAAAGCCTGTTCGTCTCCAACCCTTAAGCTATCTTCATACGAAAAATCAGATCAATCCACTGTAGCGACGTGTCAGAAGAATAAAAAACAAACAAATACACTTTCACGTTTATAATATTTAAAATATTATGGATGGGGCGGCATATCAGTTTACAGCATTGCAATTACGCTCGAAGTCCCGTTTTCTTGTATCACTAGATCGATGGGTCCTATGTATAAGGGCCAATGTGCAAATTGATCACTTTTCAATAGAGGCTCCCAAAGTTTCAATTTGATATATTTTTTAGATGCTTCAACTGATGTTTGTGAAACTTTACATAGTTACTATGAAACATATGTTCGTTATTCTAGATACATCGATTTATTTGTATATATATTAGTTTTTTCAATAATGTAGTTAAGCTTATATACGTCATTTTTTTATTTTAATTATACTGAAAAAAAACTAGTAAAAAGGCCAAAGTGTCACTTTAGACGATTTACTTGGCTTTTTTTTTAATTAAATGTACTATCTAACTATGAATTACGTAAAAGTCAATGTTATTAACATACGATAATACTTACAAAGCTCGGTGTGTGTACTTTCGTCATTTTTATAACCTGGTTCATCACTCGAGTCACTATTATTTACATTACCAATTGCTAAATTAACTAAATTCCGACTTCTACTAAACTTAGAATGATATTTGGACGCCATATTTCACTAAGTAACATCTAATAACATAATATTATTCACTAAAATAATTGGTTATTATCACAGCGCGACATCGTTCCGTGTGACGTACAAGTGCTCAACTGACCAATTAGCCGTTGCAGTAAACAAAGACGCGGGATCTCCCCGCGTACAAGTCTCTAATAAGCGTTTGGCCCTTATACGTTTAAAATTGTGCCATATAGGCCCTTTTACTGTAACAAAAAATAGTATTTTCACTTATAAAATGTGTATATTTTTAGCGCACGTTATCAACTACAGTAAAAGGAAGCATTTAATACAAAAAAGTGAAAATGCTCAAAATGTTGCATTGGCCCTTATACGTAGGACCCATCGAGATACCTACCGTTATATTTTTATAAGATACCCTGTGTAGCATCTACCTCATGGCCATGTATGTACAAATGTTAATCAAAAATCAAAATCAAACGTTGTGTTTATTTCATTTCAAAAAGGTACAAACAAGTGGCAATGTTCCTGTAGGTTGGTTAAAGCTTTGATATGGGGAAATCCGTTCTTCCAATAGAAAAGTTCAAAAGCTATAGATGTTTTCTTAAAACTTAAAACATGCTTTAAAACTTCATACGTGCTATCGAAGCGTACAGACAAAGCCACATTTGCATCCTAATATCCGTCGAGAAAACTGTTGTGAATTTATAAATATAGGTACTCGTATTTTGCCCTTGTACAAAAGGAATAATATTTGTTCTAGAATTGGTGGTCGCCATTTTTCTTTACAGCTAGGTACTCTTATATGTAAAAGATTGCTGCATTCTTGTTTTACACCCCAAGGTACCCATATACCAACATACGAGGTATACGTCGCCAAACGGGACAAGCCGCGTCTCCGCATGAATTATTCATGAGACATATGGACCTAAAGCAGACTGGATTTCAGACGAGAATTTTAAAATATCTATAGGAGCTTTAAAATTGAAAATTCTTTTATAAACCACCGTAAAACATAACTAACATGGGCTGTGCCCAGATTGATTTTTCATTGCTCTGTTTACTTTGTGCTCAATGACTTTTAAATTGTTTTTTTTTTTCTCTTTTAATAATGGCATTGCACGATCCTGTGCCTTTCCAGTATGAAGTAATAATATATATTTGTATACTTACAATTTTTGCCGGTATGAAATCATTGCAATAGTTTTAATACTAGTAATCTTAAATAATTCCGATATACTAGTTCAGTGATGACTACTTAACAAGAAATGGTCTAATGGAGTTTTGTATAATTTTATCTCATAATTAACTTATATCAAATAAATGCCATTAGTTTTAATCGATATAACTAAAAACATCAAAAGAAAGCGATTATAAAACAAGACTAAGACATTCCTGTATCATGTGTCCCCCATAACTTATTTTAAATTTTTATTCAGTTGTTAAAGTTCTTAATGTTTGTGATGATTTAATTTTATAAAACGGAAAGGCAGATAATGGTAACCATTTAACATCATGCAGCTGTGATGCCAATCTGATGTAGCCTGAAGTATTTTTGTTCAGCAACCGCGTCTCTCGATCCACGGAGTCACAAAAACTATTGCAGTGTTTTGTGTAATGTAGTAAAGTTACTTTTGTATCCACAGTATATTTCTGCTTGAACCATAAACGTTCTTTACAACTACAAAAGCCGAATTTAAAATTTCAAAATTCAATCGGTGAACATACTCGACCGATAAAAATATCTTTAAAGGTATGTAAATATTAACTTTGTACACGGATTCCTATAGGGGAACGACCTCATAAATAGAATAAGATTAAGGCCATAAACATAAATAAGGCAGTGAGACAATCAGCGAACCACAAATGCTACTAGCCCAATGACATGACATCGTTGGCAGAAAATAATGTTTCACCGCTCAAGAATGAACGATAGATATTTTGTATTATGTGTAATGGCTTGTTTTTGGGATTGGTTGATTTACCTACAAAATACTTTTTTTGAAGAAAGAGAAAGAGAAGAAGAAAATGGGTTATGTGGGGATTGTACCGCACTAAAACCATACCCCCTCGGTGGCCTGCCTCTGCGCTTGGGGAGGACTCCGGGATCTCCATTGGAATGCACCGGTGTCCGCCACGCGCGGCGCCCCAGAACGGGCTCATCTTCGGGAGAACAGATGTGCTCTCCTGCACCTTCATGTGTTCACGGCAGCATGCGGCTACGCACACACCATCGTCCTTTCCGGGGCTGCTGGCTGGACGGATCAAGCTCCACTCTCACCGTCCGCAACCCCGGAGGCCTTCTTTTGGTCGCCTCTTACGATCAAGCAGGGGATACCGTAGCTCTATTCTTAATCCGGGTTTTAGTGCGGTCAAATCCCACATAACCCGGTATCCTCTCCCAAGGTGTCGGGTACATTTTGAAGGTCCCCGCCCCCCCTCCCCCCCGATACGAAAAAAAGAGTAAGTACAAAAATAGTTAACATCCTATTTTACAGACCCACTGAATATATGCACTAAATTTATAAGAAACAGTCTACCCGTTTTGAGGAGTATGCCAACTAACACAGAGACATGACAATTTTATTTATATAGAAAAAGAAGATTGTGTATTTGATAATCCTACATAATTCTTTGCTTTGCTTAGCTTTATTTTATTTTAATGGAACAAACGAGCATGCAGGCCACGTGGTATTAAGTGGTCGCTGCAGCCCACGGACATCCTCAACGGAGCATAGGTAAGTTTTGTCTGAAGTCGTTTAAAGTTACGCTGCTACTCCAGAGGCTGATGGTCGCCTCGTGTACCTCTGGTCGACAACTGCACCTTTCCACTGGAACACAATAAAATTTATTCACGGCGGAAGGGGGTGTATCGGTGGTACTTCCTCGGACGAACCATGAAAGTTCATTACGATCCGGTCATATTCCTTGAACAAGTTCTCATACTTAATGGGTAAATCTGACTCTCCTAACTGCTCAACTTGTGGAATCATTGAGGACATACAACATGTGTTAGCGGAATGTGACCGGAACAGTGATGAACGTCAAAAAATTGTCAAATAATTCAGTTAATGTGGGGTTATATAAAAGCATCTTAGCCTCCCCCTATTCTGAAGAGGCAATCACTTTATGTAAATTATTAGTGAGTTAATTTGTAAGTTATATTTACGGGAATGACATGATCACTGTGTGACAAAACTCCGTCATAAAACAAAGAATTAAAAAAATACACCTGACTGACTGACTGAGGGTCTTCCTACGCAGGGCTCTAGTGTAATATGGAATACGGGACACGAGGAGCTCCTCTTTGCCCGGGCAGACTCATGAGGTTAGTGTTGAATATTTCTCCGCCGTTGGGCGGAATTGTTGGGCTTGACTTCGGTCGTCATCCGCCGACCGCGTTCGGTCAGCGGTCCTCCTCTTCGTAGGACTCAACTAACCGCACGACTTGCAGCTATTTAAACGTTACGTGTTATAACAGCCGTAAGGTCACGTACGCTTCGATTTTGCTTTGGCTGCAACCCTTTTTGCGTCCCACGGCTGGGCACGGGTCTCTCCTCATCATTGGGGAGGCCTGGAGCTAACTCCACCACGCTGCTCCAATGCGGGTTGGTGGAGACATTTTGCTTTACGAGATTTACGAGTATTATTAACAATGATAACTAAAAACAGTATTTTATTTACACTTCTATACTATCGAAAGTGTTGTCACTGTTTTACCGAAGCAGATCATTTCGTTATTTCCTTTACTCATGTTACAATCCTGATATGACTACACCCCTCATACATATTTCTATAAATCCTTCCTGTCTCGATCTTATCGTTGTGATAGGACAAATCCCTTAGGATCGTAAAACCAAGTGAGACGATGAGTGCTGAGGGAGGAGCCTTGATACACAGTGGAGCGGAAAATAAAGAATTACCCCGAATGATAATGTGTTACCCGAGAAAACCACTTAGGGGATATTAAGTTGTCAGTTACATAATACTCTCGGGTAATGAGTGACAGACATAAATTATACGAGCAATGATTGCCTTTATTCATATTTTATTCTGGGTTAGGAGCGTGTAAGCAGTAATTATTGTTTTAGTGAACATCTTATTTTCGAAAGCTTATAACATAAATAGAGGGTAGTTTTGTAATTACGGTTTAAGTGACTGAATGCTTACGCAATTTACTACATCGTTAAAGAACTGAAACTATAGTACGGAACACGAATGTGTAGTAAATCTATATACTCTACTTATGGATATGAAATGAAATGAAATGAAATTACTTTTTTGTTGACTGTTTGCATCCATAGAAAAAGAGGTTTAAAATTATAATTGGAGTTTTAAACAGCCTACCATATTCTGGCATACAATATTATTGATTAAAATTAACTAAAAATATTTTGTTTTAAGATCCGTTAAGAATAATCTTAACGGATCATCGGCTTTTGATGCCTACCCACCGCTGAGTCAATAAGAGAGAGAAAGCCGGCGGAAAAATCTCTCAGGCATTGTTTAGAGTTACATTTTATATATTTTACGCGGAAGCAAACCATTTTTATTGCACGTGTCACGATGTCTTATCTTCAAAAAAATCGTTTATATTGTAGTATGATTTTTTATAAGCCAATGTTTTAGTTGTCTTTTAAATTTAGTATTTGATAACTGTTTTATATCTATGGGTAATTTATTATATACTCTAATAGCAAATACATATGTATGTATGTACTCGTACTATTTTTGAAAATCTGACATTATACTGGAGGTATTTCTTGTATGTATCATTTCACCAAATGCCCAAATCGTTTAAATAAACCGTGTTTAAAACTTAACCGCTTAGTACTTCAATATAACATTCGGTTACGTATTCAGATCTCATACATCGGTGTCTAAAATAGAGGTGCTAGGAGAACATAAGAGCTGCTGAATACGACCTATTTTGCGGCGAAAGGGTACTCTTCACTGAATATTCGCTGGATTGAGACTTTGGTAAAGTTGTGATTTAATTTTTGGCTATTTTATAACGAGAATGTTATTTTGGTAGGTAAGATACCAAAGTATATTATTATACTAGTACTTATTATTCCACTAGGATATTAGGGTGTCACGTATGACGTGCAAAGCGGATTCTAGAAAATTACGCCTGTTCCTTAGAATAATAACGTTAAGAACGTCAGTCTTCATACAAGCGCGCTGTCAAAATTGAAGCACTAAATAGATTCCTACAGCTGTCACACCTGACAAACAAAATATTTTTATTTTGACCAAATTAACTATAAAATACAACAAAATATTGAAAACACTGTAAAAAGTTATTTTACTAGATTTCTTTGTTTTTAAAAAGTGTTGAGTTAAAATTTAATCTTAAGTCTTACGGAGCGGCCCGGCGTTTGTTTCAACATGCTTCAAATTGGGCGCGCGAACTTGGTTTCTATAATGTAATAGTAATTATTCTAAGGCCAGTTCCTATTTGTAAAATATTTATGCTGCATATTCAGACATTTCAGTATTTCAATATACTTTCGGTTACTGTTCAGATCTCATACAGCGGTATCTAAAATGGAGGCACTAACAGAACATGAGAGCTGCTGAATTCGACCCGTTTCGCGGCGAATGGGCACTCGCCTGATATTCGATATATATTTGCTGGATCGAGACATTGTTAGAAATAGCGGTATAGGTTTAGGCTATTTCTATTAAAAGTGTATTCTAAATATAACCCATAATGTTGAAAAAAAATCTTTCAGTGTTTCTATAGCTCTTACAGTACAAAAATCTCAGCTTTGAATTAAACTTTATTTTTTGATTAATTTACTCGTAATTTCTTTTCTAGTAGTAGCAGGGTAATTTTATCCAAATACCTAATATCTAATCCATATGTATACATATGCTTAATTCAAATGGATAGTAAATATAGTAGAATCTTCTCTATTAAATCTACCTGGTAACGGCTTTAAAATATACCTCCGTGACAGATGAATCAGAGGTGATGTTACTTTAAAACAGGAGATTTTAATTATAAGTTTTTGACAATACTGCATTTAAATCCCCTTAATTATAATTCAAGTTAATTTACTTTCTATCTCTTTCATACTCTTCACTTTCAATGGTCTAAATATTAACGTGATACTAATTATCATACGTCATAGGATTTAAAAAAGCAAATAAAGATTTAAATCTCATTACCGAGTATATTTTTTCAATGTAAAAACATTCACCACAGAACTAACGGCAAACTAGTTAAACAAAATGAACTTTCCGTCGAAATCAGCGTTTCGTACAACTTTGAATTGCAACTTTTACCTCATGCATATTCCATAAATCAATAATACCAGACAATCCGGTATTTACGATTCATTTTATGCATGGAACAATCGCATTTAAGTTATTACTAGCACTTATTTAATTATTTAATACTAGCTGTGCCCGCGACGTCGTCCGCGTAAATAGACTTGTACAAAAGGCTTGATTAGGCTTGGATTATTTGTTCCTCCTCCTCCTTAGTCGTTCACTCTTGACAGAGTGGTCGTGGCTGATGAGGTTGCAATTTCGTTCGTGACCGCTTGCCCTCCACTGTCCCTTGGATTATTTTTACCTTTTATGAAATTACTTATGATACAAAAGTTCATATTATTATGTTGAGTAGATACATTCTTCCTGAGTCCTTACAATTCTTACTGTACTCCTCTGATAATACCGACTTTTCAGTCGTTATCATCAGTTTCTCTTTACAAATTAAACGTATTATAATAGCATGTTTTTAAAGTGTTTAGATAGTACTGCTGTGCCCGCGGAAAGTATCATTATAATTAAATAATTTGTGCTGCAAATAATGCATAGATTCATTATCATTATGTAACTTAAATATATTGCAGAAAGGTGGTGAAATGTCTACGCTATGTCAGGCGTGGTTAGTAGTTGGGAGTCAAATTCTTGGTTGCTTACACGTTGGTTGCAATTGTCGTTAACATACTGTCGTCCATACTTAATGGAGGTCTTTCGAGCGATAGCGAATAAAACTTGCGACAGCAGTTAGGCCACTAACAATGAAGACGTCATCAACCTGAATTGGAGCAGCGTGAGAGGATCAGGCCCTACGCGATTAAGAGTCAATTAGTTCTATTAACAACCCTTCACACAGCATCAGAAATACATATATCGATTACTAATATTAATCTGGGCGTGACCACCATGCCGTGCTGCTGCCGTGACGCTTTATCATATTAGTGTAACACCAGTGCCAGTACTGCGTATGTATGTAATAGCTCTTATTAAATTAACCACTGAAATTAACGTCTGCTCATTTCAATAAAAAAAATTATTAGTGCCTCGGCAATTGGTTATTCGTTCATTCGAAATCACTTTTTTATAAGTAAACCGAACAAAGAGGCAGAAAGGCCGCGTGGTTAAGCGATCACTGTCGCCTATGGAAACGGGCAACCCCAGCGGAGCCACCCGAGCACTGCCGGCTTTCAAGAAGAGCTTTCTTTACAGCTTTCTTGAAGAACCCTATGTCAAAGTCCACTGGAAATGCCTCAGCTGGAAGGTTGTCCCATAACTTAAACATCCGTTCAAACATCAAAAGGAGCGTGCAAAGCGGCCTGTGGAACTTTAACCTTCGACTGGTGGTGTAATCATGATATGGTGACATAGCTATAATTTTGAAAAGATCACTCAGCATAGTAAAGTCGGTAGAACACTTTGATTTTTTTTACGTTTCATACTGATAGCCCCAGAGTAGGGTAAATATACACTGTGTAATGGGTACCATGAGACACACAGAGACATAAATACAAACACTTAAACCGAGAACAGAAAATTAAACTCATCATTCAAATTTCTGCTTCGCCGGGAATCAAACTCGAGACCCCTCGATTGGCAGTCCGGCATGGAAACCATTGCGCCACGCGAGTCCAGGCGCGGTCGCAGCCTTCAATTGGGGGGGGGGGGGTCGCCAAGAAATTTTGGTGGGGGGTCACTAAGAAATTTGGGGGAAGAGGTGTCTCAAATTGGCTTGTTTCGCCTTCCATCTACGCATGAGTGAGGGATTTGGGGGGGGTCATGTCCCCTATGACCCCCCCACTGGGATCGCGCCTGCGCGAGTCGATAATTATTATTGTCTAATAAATAAGTTCGATACCAATAATATGTGGATGTAACCACCGCGCCGCGCCTCCATAATGCTCTACCACAATGAATTGTACTCATTGTCAGTCAGCGCCAGTTCCAAAGGTCTCTAAGTTCTTAATTTTTTTATTAGATATTTTATTAAGTAAATATACTCGTAATTAATTGTTTGAAATAATCTCCACCAATCCACTTTGTAATAGCGTTATTGCGTAACAATGACATCTATCGTATAGCGTGTAAACTAAATTGTCGATATACCGAATTTGCAACAGATCACTAAATAGTTCTGAATATGAACATAGATGTCGGCAGTAGCCTCGTTTTGTTAAGGTTTTGTACATTAATTTTGTATTGAGGATTTCTTTGAATATGTGGTGATATGTATGGTTTTTTAAATATTTAGAGATGAAATCTAGCATAAGTGATTGAAAACTTGCTATCAGAATATTAAGAGATGTTAGTAATTATCGAAACTTGTGGTGTGACCGCTCGCATTAAATTTATTCTCTTACAAAAGTTACACACTTAAATTTAAAAACCCGCATTGGAGCAGCGTGGTTAACTAATCTCCAGGCCTCCCCAATAATGGGAAGCCCAGGAGAGGAGCGAGACGTTAAAAGGATGCAGCTATTTAGTTTGTATCGGTAATGGTCGCTTCAGTCTTTAATTCAATTCTTGAAATTGACGTAACTTTTTTGTTTGTTAACCGATTTAAATAAAACAAACCCTAAATGTTAATCCAAAAAAATACCAATACATCAGTGAAATCCGTATCCTTCTACGTTAAGCCGTTCCTGAGATTAGCGCGCACAAACGAACAGATAAACAGACAAACAGATAAACAGACAAACAGACAAACAGACAATAATTCTAAAAATCATTGTTTTGGGTTCTATTACGCTAATAAATAGCCCTAGTGACAATTTTTTTCAAATATCTTCAATGTACAGAAACCGACTTGTTACAGATTTATTATATGTATATATAGATGATGAAGACAACGTATCCACCACCATTTTAATTATGGCGTAGTGGCTGAAGGAAAACTTTCTCATTATTCTTCCTTATTATTATTATTCTTATTCCTACTATTCTGTACTTATCTATCAATACACAAGGTAAAGTACTCGGAGAAGTTCTTACTAATTGATTGATCGGAAAAGTGTGATAGTGAAAATCACCTTTTTAAATGCATTACAATTATGTAGCTACTTTATACTTACCTATTGTTAGTTATTAAGGGTCCTCGGATGACCCTCAACTGGTTTAGGTGGTTAGGTGCTCTGTTTCTACCTCAAAGCTGAATTAGAGACAAAATATTGACCTGCTACCGATATCAACTTACATAATATACTTACAAGTATATTATGCACAAAAATGATGCGTAGTGCTGCTATTTACTGTACCGTTGAAAAAAAAACTATAATTAAATTTTCTTGTTGGTACTACTTTAAATTTAATTATACATTACATTATAACGTCACTCTGTACCTACTGAAAATAATCCTGTTTCTAAATCCAGAGTTCATCAAATTTTCCATATAAAACAGTTAATCATAGCATAAATACGCTAAATTTCTCACACAGCGACATAAACACTGTACGTGTTATGCAACACAGGCTAGATTCATTTATAATTGCTGATTTAAGCTACTTTGATGCAAACTTTACTCACACAACCGCACTCTACTCTCGAACTAACATCAAAATACTATAATACTGTATATTCCGAGAGATGACCAACTTAAACTGCAATCATTTTCCAAAAGATTCAAATTTTATAATGTGACAAATTGGTTTGGTAGCTTTCCGTTAGTCAGCTGTGTTTCTTACCATATGACATTGAAAACCAGAAAAGGATTTTTTTTCTTAGATTATGAAAAGCTTTTCATCTGACAATGACGATGTCATGAACGAAATAAACGTAATTTTAAACTATTATTTTCAAAACCTTTAATTTCTCACTGTTGAGTACAGGTATCCTTTCAGAGTTGAGATGTATTTAGGCCGTACTACACCCTATTCCTTAGATGCAGGTAGGTAAAAATCCTCTTTATTGTGCGCCTGGGTTAATGGACCTCCAGTTTGAGATACCGGTGTCTTAACCACTCTTCTGTAACTGATCCATATTTTATTATTAAAATGGCAGCCTTTGAAAATTGCAATTTTTGGTCGCTCACCTCTCGTAACATACGGAAAATACTGTTAAAATACGGTAGACACTAAAAGTTGCCTTAGTTAATTTGAGGTTTCACATCCGGGTTCGAAAAAATTGAATTATTTGACTCGGGCTCTATCAAGCTGAAAATGACTTTTCGGAAGTAATTTAATTTGGCTTGCTGTTCGTTACAATTAATCAAAGTATTTGCGTCAATTTTGAAGCTTCATATTCTCAGAACGGGGGCAAGTTAGGAAAATGTCGGTATAAATGGGAAAACTTTGATCATTTGGGAGCTTGGCGCGTCCATCGCAGGCATCCTAGAGAAGCAGACCGTCCAAGTCTCTAGTACTTTACAATCACCCTTTTTGTAAAATTAAAGCTCACACGTGACTTGAATGGGTATAAGGAAAGCAATCAAGATATTTTCTTATGACTAGAATTTATAACCACGTAATGCGATGAACGAGTCTCCTTCCAGAGAAAAGTTTCAGGCAGTAGTCCGCCACGCTGGCGAAGTGGGTTAGTCGACATGAGCTTTGAGAAATTTGGTCAAACTTAAAAATAGCAGCACTTCGTATGGCAAACGTATGATTCTTCACAATGTTTTCTGACACCGGTAAGCAAATGATAAATAGGTCCATTACACTGGGATAACATTACTACATACATACTAAACTAGCTACATACAAAGTGACATGTAGAAAAACAGAATCATTTTAAATGGTACATAGGGCAAATACATTTTAAGCCACAGGAGGTTAGTAAATCACTCCTTTAATGTTAGAATAAGGAGACTCACAGTACCAAAATCCAGATCTGGTAAATTACATACAGATAGGTTTACGGCCACTAGCTCTTAGAATACGACTCTTTTGTGTTATATTTTTGTAATACTAAGAAGAGTCGTAAAAATATTGCTACATATGATTTTTGTTTTATAAAGGCTTGAACCACTGACCGTCAAACGAATATCGGATGGCATGGACTAATTAAATCGATGCTGTGAACCACAAAGCAATCCAATGCTTCGGCGTTGGTTTGAGTGGTTTAAACTATGATAAATATCTATACTACTATTATAAACGTCAAAGTTAGTTTGTTTGTCCTTCTTTCACGTCACAACGGTGCTACGGATTAACCTGCTTTTTGTACAGAAATTGTTGGGGGACAGGAGAGTGATATAGGCTACTTTTTACACGGGTATATATATCATACCTGTGGGAAAAAACGTTAAATCAAGCGGGCGGAGCTGCAGACGAAAAATTAGTTTTGAAATTATGATTATTTAAAACATATTCTATAAGGTGGTATAACTTTTATCGTGAAACGGTGGTAGTTTGCAACCGGCAAAAAATGTAAGTTTCTGCACCTTCTCTAAAAGCAATTTGATTGTGTTATAATATGAAGATGCTCTTGGCAGTCAGACTAACACCGCAACTGGTTACGATTTCGTGCAAGACCCAGGAAGTCTACATCTTTTTGACCCTGTTCTGACATTTCTCTTAGTAGATACATAACTCTATAATGAAGTTATCGAGAATATATTGCTATTAAAAGTGTTTTATACCTTTTCTAATTCTTCAAACTTTTACAAAATGATCACTAGAAAATACACGATACTTCGGACGATCGCGCTTAGACTAGGGCTTGCTTGAAGTTGTGTCAGTAACTATTTAGTAATCTGTGGTTGTGTGTAGATACAGCAATTTAAGTCGACGACCCGCGTGACGTAATGGTTACCATGCCGGACTGCCGATCGGAGGGTCCCGGGTTCGATTCCCGGCGAAGCACAAATTTGAATGATGAGTTTGAATTTCTGTTCTCGGTCTGGATGTTTGTGTTTGTGTCTTTGTGTGTGTGTCCATGGCACCCACGACACAGGGTATAACTACGCTACTGTGGGGCTATGAGTGTGAAACGCTATTTATATATTATTTATTTATTTATTTTCCATCACCGTGGAGTAGCGATAAATGCGCATATTACATTTTTTTTATAAAAAATAAAAATAAAAAATAAATGAATGTGTAGATGTATAAGGACTAAAGTGACCATTAAACACCACGTTGCTTGCATGCTCATTTCTTATTACAAATATAAAAATTATAAATATCAACCTATCTAATAATAGCCGCGAGCATTGCTATTTGCTAATTGAAAGATGTTTTTTTTTTAAGTTAAAAATAGAGTAATCTCATCAAATCAGTATTGAACACAAACTTTTAAACAGAATTTCAAAATATTATACGAAATTTCCAAAGCTTTTCCACTAACAGTAAGTACAATGTGACTAAATAAAATGGAGTCCACAGACCACAAAGCAATCGGATAATTCGGTTTCAGTGGAACCGCTCCCGAATGGGCATCGGATGTCATTTATAATACTAGTAGAGTAAATTATTTACCGAAATATTAAATAAATAAACCGAAACCAAATTAATGACCCTTGAATTTTTTTGTTAAAGGAGAAACAAATAAACAAAATATGAAACTGACTTTGGTAGGGTCACACATTGTTTTTTTTGGTTTTTAGTATTTTTACTCGGATATGGCTGGGCCAAAGCAATAATTTATCATTTTGATAGTCAAACACAACAGAACTGTAAGAAATTAAGGTGGCATATTTTTCATTTATTCATATTTCTAAGTCCTTTATGTTTTTATAATAATGCGTCAAGACATGCTAGGTTTTTGTAGAGGTTTTTAGAGTCGTAGAGTGAAGCGTTATATTATCGGGTTCTAGGTTTGAATCTTTAATTTTCAAGTCTTGTATAGTACGAGAAGCAACCGGAGTTATCTACACGAAATAAATTATTTTTAGTTTTGATATATATATGACATTTTTTGCTATCGAGGTGTCCTTGTTTTTGTAATAAAACAGAGAATCGTAGCAGTCGTAGCATTTGACATTTTTTCAGTTTATCATGCCGGACCACCAATCGAGGGGTCCCGGGTTCGATTCCCCGCGAAAGAGAAATTTGAAATGAAATGAAATGAAAATACTTTATTGTTGACTGTTTACATACATAGAATAAGATGTTTAAAATTATAATTGGAGTTTTAAACAGTCTACCATGTTCTGGCATACAATATCATTAATTAAAATTAACTAAAAATATTGTGTTTTATGATCCGATAAGAATAATCTTAACGGATCATCGGCTTTTGATGCCTACCCTCAATGAGAGAAAAAAAGCCGGCGGAAAAAAAACTCTCAGGCATTTGAATGAAGAGTTTAAATTTCTGTTCTCAATCTGGGTGTTTGTGTTCCTGTCTTTGTATGTGTCCATGGTACCCACGACACAGTGTATAAATTACCTTACTGTGGGGCTATGAGTGTGTAACGTAGCATGAGGCGTGGATGAAGCGTTATTTAATTTTATTATCCTTGCAGTAGAAGCAATATTCACTTAAAAAGATCATTTATTGTACTATTCTAATATTCTAAACACAAATAACCTTACTTAACCTGTAACCTTACTTAATGTTCTTATAACACGGAATAACCGAACACTTTCTTATTTTGTGTCAGAAATAGGCAATCGGCCACTGTATGATAAAAGCATAAAAAATGCAGCGGCTTTTCGGAATAAGCACACAACTGCAATTCCAATACCAGTTCATAATTCCAGGGCATTGGAAAATCGAAAAAGAAGTCGAATACTGATAGTACAATTTTGGCGCGAAACCGTGACCGTTGATGTCGTAAATTTTTTGTAAACTTTTAGTTGTTTTACCTACATTTTTGGATACGTTTTTTGTTCTGTGAATTGTTAAAGGAATTTGTTACTTCGTCGTCAGTCTTCATACAAGCGCGCTGTCAAAATTAAAACACTAAATAGATTCCTACAGCTCACATCTGACAAACAAAATATTTTTATTTTGACCAAATTAACTATAAAATACTACAAAATATTGAAACACTGTGAAAAGTTATTTTATTAGATTTATTTTGTTTTAAAAAAGTGTTGTGATAAAATTTAACCTTAAGTATTACGGAGCTGCCCGGCGTTTGGTGCCATTAATGGCACCAATCAACATGCTTCAATTTGGGCGCGCGAACTTGGTTTGTATAATATGATTGTAATTATTCTAAGGTTTTATCGTTTTAAAGTAGAAAAAAATATTGTGTATATTAAAAGGTTTAACTGATTTAATTTTGAACACGATCGTGCTGTTTTCTAATATATTTGAAACACTTTACGCATACCCAGCCTCTGAGTAATTAAGAATGTTATGTACCTTAAAGACAGCTAGTCGTTTAGTTTGTATAATTTATTTATATCGAGATAAAATAAAAAATATATATTGAAAAAAACATATTAAGAAAAAGACATATTGTGCTCTTGTTTATTTTTATTTTCTTGGTGTATTTTTGAGTTATATCTGATAAGTTTGATGGCATTTTGTTCGATATAGGTTAATTAAAGTGCACGAGTGTTGTGAATTGAAAGAACAGTGCGAAAATATGTTTTTTCGGCTTACCTCCAAAATTCCATTGGTTACGTTCATGTAAAGAAGCCATCGCTTTACTTGAATGTCTGACTGACTTGACTGACTGATTACTAACGACTTACTGACTTTACCTATTATTACATTAATCGTCCAGTTTCACCGAAACTGGCAAAAACGTGATGCAAAATTCATACTTGATGCTGGCAATATGCAGAGTTTGCGATGCCATAATTGAAGAAAAAAAAACTTAAGAAGAATGTCAAATAAAAACGATATACAATTACATGAACAGTTTTGACGATAAAATTCACACTAGTCTATATAACATTTTTGTACGAAGATGATGGTGACTTCAGGAACTGATTGCAGTTCCTGAAGTCAAGCTATTGAGCTTGAGGCTGAAATGCTAAAGAAAACAGGCTCAGCTCAAATGTACTCTAATACATTTTCCCCTGACCTTCTTAAAGCCTCACATTCGCCTGGTCGTTATCCAAATAATTTGAATTTATCTATGCATATATTCCCGTCGAGAAAAAAAATAAAAGCCTATTTATTTCGTAGGTACTTTTTTTTCAACCCTGTTTTTATGTCCCACTGCTGGGCACAGGTCTCCTACTCACAAGTGAGAGGGATTTAGGCCATAGTTAAATTATCCAGCTTTATAATCGTGTACGTCATTGTTTGGCTGTTAAAATTTGCTTGTATAACTTAAGTTGATGGGTAGTTGCAAAGATATAATTGACTTTTTGTACCTACGCGTATAAGCAGCGATGGTCGAGTGGTCGACCGATCCCAGGTTCAAATCCTCGGCTCGCACCTCGTGTATATAAGGTCGTTTGACGTTTCACACTCATTGCCCCACAGTAAGGTAGATATACCCTGTATCGTAGGTGCCATGGACACACACAACGGCAGAAAAACAAACAACTACATCAAGGACAGAAATTTTAAACTCATCATTAAAATTTCTGCTCCGACGGGCATCAAACCCGGGACGGTCCGATCAGAAGTCGTTTAACACCACGCGGCCCGTCTGCTTTATGAACGGTTTATTTATTTAAAAAAATTCTGGCATGATAACCATTGCGCCACCCGGGTCGTCAAGATTCAGAAAGAAATTTTACGTAATCATTGAAAATTTCGACGGAAAAATAAATTATAAAATTATAAATGGAATAATAAATGGTTGACAAAACATACAATAGTGTGTACACTGTAACAAAGAAGTTTATTTCTTAATCACAAAGCAGTGATTCCATTAAACCAGTATTCCAAATATAAAGTTAACGTACATCAAGCTTGATTTGCTTTACTTATAAGAGCGAATATTAGGTTAAAATTAAATAATATAACGTCGGCTATATGTGTAAATTTGACCTGACGGTCGTTGAAAGTTTAACGAATGACCACTACAAAAGGAAATTGCCATTCCTTTTACATGTGCCTCACCTGCCTTGTGGTTTTGTAGAGAAATGGGCGCTGCAGAGAGGTACCCTAGCTGAAAAAAACGTCCGTAAGGTCACAAAAAAGCGTAAGATTTTTAACCCTTAACTACCTTTTAAATATTTATGCGGCAGATAGCTTAGATTAGAATTTCAGGCTAAAGTCCAACTCGCTTCAATATAATATGTTGGTGGTTCCATTCAACTAGCGTTCGAAATACAAATTTGACGTAGATTTATTTTGTAGGAAGGGGAAAGTTAATTATGAAATGACCACCATAAAAGAAAATTACTGCAATACCTACCGCAAACGAAACCGTTTGGTTTTGAATGGAAATGAAACTGTACGCAACACCCGTGCAAAAATGTTTCTCCTAGATAGCGGGATGTTATAAAATATTTATGCGGTAGATAGCTCAGATTAGATTTTCAGGCTATAGTCCAACTCGCTTAAATATAATATGACGGTGGTTCCATTCAACTAGCGTTCGAAATACAAATTTGACGTAGATTTCTTTTGCATAACCTTAATTTTGAAAGCAAATATCCGGCTTTAACTAAAATCATAAAGCATCGGCGATATGTACGAATTTCACCTAATTGCCAGTGAAAGTTCATCAAAATTTATCAAATGTCTCAGATAGCGGGATGTTATAAAATATTTATGCGGCAGATAGCTTAGATTAGATTTTCAGGCTATAGTCCAAGTCGCTTAAATATAATATGTTGGTGTTTCCATTCAACTAGCGTTCGAAATACAAATTTGACGTAAATTTCTTTTGTAGGAAGGGGAAAATTTATCAAATGACTACCACAAAAGAAAATTTCTGCCATACCTACCGCAAACCACAACCTTTTGGTTTTAAATGGAAAAGAAACTGTACGCAACACTCGTGCAGAAATGTTTCTCCCAGATAGCGAGAGGCCATAAAATATTTATAAGGCAGATAGCTTTCACGTGATCGCCCCAAATTTTGACGGAATGTTAAATGTGTTTTATAACTTGCTTTTGTTATGATTTAGGCATTTAGAGGCACAAAAATTATTCACGCGTTTATATATCTTATAATGTTTTTATGGTGTCTTCTACAAATCGAGAAAAGTTTAGTCCTTACTATACCACGCTAGCTAAGTGCATGGTACTTTATTATTTATTTATTTACATTAAACGCTTTTAAAAACTTTGAATCTCTATGATTTAGGTATTTAGCTTAGAATAATTACAATTACATTATACAAACCAAGTTCGCGCGCCCAAATTGAAGCATGTTGATTGGTGTCATTAATGGCACCAAACGCGCCGGGCCGCTCCGTAAGACTTAAGGTTAAATATCCTCACAACACTTTTTAAAAACAAAAGAAGTCTAATGAAATAACTTTTCAGTGTTTTCAATATTTTGTAGTATTTTATAGTTAAGTGGTCAAAATAAAAATGTTTTGTTTGTCAGATGTGACAACTGTAAGAATATATTTAGTGCTTCAATTTTGACAGCGCGCTTGTATGAAGACACTCATTCTATACGTATTTATTCTGAGGCGTTTAGTGACACAAAAATATTCACAAATTTACTATGTATCTTATCATGTTTTAATGGCACGCAGGTGTCTGCGATGAATCGTGAAAAGTTTAGTCCATACTCTACCACGCTAGCTAATTTCCTGTTTGTAGACGAAATACGGGAATAACGTATACAAGATAATAAGACAGTATAATTTTATTTTTATCACGGACTGTTGGTGTTATAAAACTAGCGTTCCTTACGCTTGATTTGTAGATTTATTTTGTACTGCTTTATTTATCACAGTTAATATCCGACTTAAATTCAATTTGTCAAGCATGTCTGAGGTTGCGCCATTGTCGGCAGGTGAAATTTTAACAAATGACGAAATGACCACAACAGGAAATTGCCTTCATACGCTTACGCTTTTGACTCTGCCGGAAGGGGGAAATTTATTAAATGACCACAACAATAGAAAATTGCCGCCATACCTTCCGCGAACCGCAGCCTTTTGGTTTCGGATGGAAATGAAACTGTACGCAACACTCGTGCAAAAATGTTTCTCCCAGATAGCGGGATGCCATAAAATATTTATAAGGCAGATAGCTTTCACGCGATCGCCCCAAATTTTGACGGGATATTAAATGTGTTTGATAACTTGCTTTTGTTATGATTTGGTCGTTAAGATACACAAAAATGTGCAATGTATATATGGTTTTATATATTTTTATATAAATAAATAAATAAATAATATAATAAATAACGCTTTACACTCATAGCCCCGCAGTAGGGTAGATATACCCTGTGTCGTGGGTGCCATGGACACAAACAAAGACTGAAACACAAACACTTTTAAACTCATCGTTCAAATTTCTGCTTCACCGGGAATCGAACGCGGGACCCTCCGTTCGGCAGTCTAGTATGGTAAGCATTACGCCACGTGGGTCGTCAAATATATAAGTTATATGGTTTTTAATATTTCACTGCTGAGTATCAGTACTCTCAAAATCGTGAAATTAAAAGGCCGCATTCCAATACGATAAAACGAACGTCGTACGTCTTAGTGGACAAGATACACAATGTCATATTAACGACGTATAATGACGTATTAAGTAGTATAAGCAGCGGTCACATTATTCAGTATCTATGTATAC
Organism: Pyrgus malvae; assembly: GCA_911387765.1. Classification (NCBI taxonomy): domain Eukaryota; kingdom Metazoa; phylum Arthropoda; class Insecta; order Lepidoptera; family Hesperiidae; genus Pyrgus; species Pyrgus malvae. Next base: position 23,732,478 of record OU426950.1, on the reverse strand, counting down.
GAAATTAAACTTAACGATGATTTAGTTTGTATTGCGCTATTTATGAAAGTAAAACTTTATATTTTGAAGGGATATTAAACCCGTTTGATAACACTTGCTATTGTTATAACGTGTCCATAATTTGCCAGCACTAAAATATTTTACACGTTATAATAATATTTTATCTTTAATTTTCAAGAGTTAAAAATTATTTTATAAAAATTTTGGTCCAGCAAAGCTTTCATCTCAATTTCAAATATCAAACCAGTAATTTTGTTCTCCAAAAACAATATGTAGTTCCATTCATTTAAGCAATAACGCTTTACTGAATACACGCTTAGGGCCATTTTCTATTTAAATTGATTACAATTACTAGCATAATAATATGAAGGTACGAAAACTATTACTAATTCAATGCAATCAATTGTTATAAGTATGTATTTTTGTTAAGTAGGTGTTTTATTTCCTGAAGCGTGCATGGTCCGGCGGCTAGCATAGGACGCAAGAGATCTATTCAACTAAGCTAAACGGGTGCGGTTGGATGTGAGATGGATGTCCTGGATAATGGACAACTTCACCTTAAAAATGTTACATTGAATATCCTTATATAAACAGGGCCAAATGAGATCTTCAACAGTGCGTGACGTGACAAATAAAAGCCCACTTAATACACAAAACGGCTGTAAATTTATGCCGCGTAGTATCTTTGTAATGCCTCGCTCGTGCCGCTGCGTACGTAGAAGTATTTGCTGCTATATCCCTTGAGTAATATTCATATTTGCTGAACCGATTTCTTTATGATAAATTTTTGATTGGGAATTAATTATTTAAATAAGCTGTTTAAGCATCGAACGAAACGCAAAATTACGTCGCGGGTCCTTATTGGTATACGTATGAACACGTATGAATTGGAGTGTTACATTAATGTATAAGGTACCTACAGTATTTAAATTCAGTTTTAATCTCCCTGAAATCTTGTCAATCATTGTAATCGAAGCTGAATTATAAAATTAGGAACAGTACAAGCGCTTTTATTCGACATCCAAGCGCAAACATAAGTATTATATTAATTAAAGTAAAAAAAAAACAGTAGGTAGTGCTATGACAAATTTTTGGCTGAATTGTGGTCGAGAGCGTAACCAACTTCGTATTAAATTCAAAATTTAAAGATATTGTCTTACTATTAGCACGCGGTTAGCCTGTCGGAGGATAGATAATATATTTTAATTAAGATAAAATGCTAATAGAGCTGTGCTACTTTCCCTATATTTAGTTATTTAGTCTTTATTGTATAGTTAATATTTAGCTAAACTTATCCGCTACCATTCACTTTATACTAAACTAAAATATGAAAATCAAAAGTGTCAGTGTTTTCCTAAGTCACATAACGTAATTGATATGTAGAAAATAAATTATACGTAAAATATCCTCGCATAAACAATATAAAATGGGGCATTTAGCAGTGCGTGACGTGACAAATAAAAGCCCACGTAATACACAAAACTGCTGTAAATTTATGCCGCGTAGTATCTCTGTAATGCCTTGCTCGTGCCGCTACGTATGCGAAGTATTTGCTGAATTTATTTTATGATTAGATAAATATTTTATTATTAGAGACGAAATGATTAAGAAAATAATTAGGCACTGTTTATCTTATTGGCTACATTATTCAGAACGAACTTTTTGATAATGGGTTGAAAAATTCAACTAACAATAAACGCGTGACCAAACATTGCATTTAATTTTTAACACGCTTTTATTAACTTGACCTGTATGTATGTAAGTATGTATGTATGTATGTAACGGAATCTTTTAACTTCACTTAACTTAAAAGCGTGGGGTGCATGATGTCAATAGTATCTTAAAAACCACCCCACGCTTTTTTTACAGTAAAATACATTTTCTTCTTATTTTTTTTTACTTTTTGGTTCGTATTTTCACAAAAGCGTGTTTTTTAGTTTTTTAAACTACATTATTTATTAATGAAGAGAACAAAAAAAAATACTTCTTGACACGAGGTCACGATGTTTGATAATTTCCCTGTAAATTAAAATTATTGGATTTATATCTTCTGTTACATTCATATCACATTTCATCACCTCAGTCACGATGGAAGTCACGAAGTCGATAATTAGTAACAGATGAGTGCCACATAATTATAACTTTAAAGATTACATAAAATATTCTCGGATTAAACAGAGTATAATGGGACTATAGCAGTGCGTGATAACAAATATAAGGCCACTTATTATTCAAAACGGCTGTTTATTTATTTTATACCACACCCGTATCTCCCCAATACCAAGCTTGTACCGCTGCGTATGTCGAATTATTTGATATCATATTCCTTGAGCACTATTCATATTTAATCAACCGATGTCGTTATTATACATAATGTTAATGAATACATTATTTTAATTATTAAAGAACAGTAAACAGTAATTAGAAGTAGGTAAGATGATTAAATTTATATGAGTTTTGTTCGTTCATAATTAATATTAGACTTTCATAATATATGACATTTATAAATAATAATTACTTGACATCTTTTCTTTTTAAAAAGACACTAATTATTAAATTAAAATTAAACTATATCTAAATTTACTTTATGAAAAAAAAATACTTGACATAATAATAAATATTTCAGCACAATAATATATTTGTAATTAATTCATAAGGATTGTAATCTGACAAAATAATTGTATAAATTTGACGTAAAATTTATTAATATTAATAATTATTTTTGTATATACATAATTTATTTAATTTATTCAATATTTTATAAAGCTTCATTATCGTATTAAGACTCTGTAATGTTAGTTGTTAAGCATGGAAATAAATAAATAAATAAATAAATGTTAAAGTTAAAAATACTAGAACGTGATTAAATTGCCACAGGATTAGATTTTTTAATGAAGATGAAACATATTACAAAGCTTGGCCTCTTGTTAACAGGTTTTGAATGTATTGTAAATATTTAACAAATTTTTCCACCATCATCCGCAATCACACTAATCTAAAATATGACCCTCATTTAAAAAAAACTGCGAATTTTGTGAGAGATGTATATCACGTAGTAAATATTACGCATAATATCCTCGTATAAACAAAAAATGGGGCCTTTAGCAGTGCGTGACATGACAAATAAAAGCCCACTTAATACTCAAAACGGGTGTAAATTTATGCCGCGTAGTATCTCTGTAATGCCGCGCCCGTGACACTGCGTATTGGAATCGAATTTGGTATCACTCAGAAATATTTTGTAAAAAAATAATAAGCATGTCTGCTGACGATAAATTTATTTATACCGTATATCATATAAATGTTTTGACGATATACGTTTCTTGGTAAAGCGTTCAGGTCGCTTGAAGTCTACATTCTAAGTATGCCGTTCCTATACTTCTCCGGAGGCTTGTGGTCAACTTGTGAAAGTCTGAATTGCGACCGTACATTTCCACTTAACTACAATAGCCTTAAGGTAGAATAAATGGTACTTCTTTGGTCTTAGCATGAAAGTTCTACCAACTAATCCATACAATGTTTATATTTATAAATAAGGTAAATGTATTGTCAGTTTTGTAGACGGACACCTAATAACAACTAACAGGTAATCATCATTCATAGAAAAAGTGTAACTTTAATCGTTAATCTATGGAAGGACGCGTACTAGTACGCTGTCTGTTATGGACATTTACATTACTTATATACTAAGGAAAAATATACACGACTTTTTACCATACAAATAACAATAGGTACTCTTTGCTCCCATATATTGTAAGATAAGTTTTTTTTTATTTTCTTCAAAGTTATACACAAAATGAGCTTTTAAGATATAAACTCATATTTTAAATCGTTGTCTACTAAAACTTGATTAGCAATTCTTATAAGACTAAATGCTGACGGCATTACGGAATTAACATAATAGCAGATTAGCGAGATTAATATTTCACTCTTAATTTTTGTTAATAAATCTTAAACAAAAGCTTAGGTAAGATAGAAGCTTACTTCCGGTATTAAGGTCCAGTACATTCCACCCTTTGAATTTTGAGGACATTAGTCTAAAAGGCTCATTTCAACCATTTTTAAACATAAGAGTGACCACTGTTGGCAAATTTCATGCTCGTGCTCCAAACTCCTTAACGATATATGGATGTAACTAGCCTTGGCTACCGGCTTCGCCCGCGTGGACCCGTTTTATAGGTTTCCATAGGATAAAAACTATCCTATTTCCTTTCCCAAGGTCCAATCTATCTGTATTCCAAATTTCATTAAAGTTGGTTCAGTAGTTTAAGCGGGAAACCGTAGCAGACTCTGTCTTACTTTCGAATTTATAAAATTAGTAGGGATTATGTCCAAAATAAATGTCAGAAACCTTATGGATTGTTTTAGACACTTTTGAAGCCGACGTAGACCCACTAACGAACCTTCATATTACTGTATCGAATTACCTCGCATTGCTTGATATTAGGTCAAGGGATAAAAAAGTGTTATCTGTAATAAGACCGTCTTCAAGTGCGAGCTGGCAGTGCAGTAAATCCAATGACGTCACGCTGCCAGATTTGGATGAATCTAGGTCGTTAAGGCGATCCATTATCATAGATAGGTCTCAGCTAACGAGACCCTTCAGTTCGGGCTTCGTATAAATCAATTGGAATTTCACTATCATATTTTTTTCGTCTGAAAAATAGTTTGGCAGTTTAAAATAATGATAGAGTCGATTGATATAAATTAATGAATTCTGCCTTATCGCACATAATAGAAAAATACTGAAGGACTCATAATTTTATGCAAAAGTAGTCTAGTTAGATATCATAGGCTACTGACGAGTTCTAATTTCTATTCTTTACTTTAAATCTGTTTTTTTTTGTTTGTTTATTGATTTTTATTATTAGTTCCTGTAAACAGTGAAAAAAAAACATCGTCTTCTTTGCTCTATTGTCAAAATCGAACATTACTTTAAAATGTTGCTATCAAAATTCAAAATATTACCATTAAATAAATTTGAAATTTATGAGTTATTATTATATTATTTTATAATTACATTATTTTTATTTATTAAATTATTTTATTATGAGAATTATGAGAACTATTAGAAAATCAGTTTTTTTGTTTGTTTATTGATTATTATTATTAGTTCCTGTAAACAGTGAAAAAAAAACATCGTCTTCTTTGCTCTATTATCAAAATCGAACATTACTTGAAATTGTTGCTATCAAAATTGAAAATATTACCATTAAATAAATTTGAAATTTATGAGTTATTATTATATTATTACATTATTTTTATTTATTATATTATTTTATTATGGGCATTATGGGAACTATTAGAAGTCTGTAGCAATCCGGCGACTTTGACGGATAACGCTTATGTCTTATCAGGATTTACAAAGGGTTAAACAAACAATGCATTTTATTAATTTTAAATTGAAACTCAAACTAAATTTACATAAAATTAAAAACATCATTATTTGTTGTTAAAAAGAACGAAAAAAATTAACTTCTCTTACATTACATAAAATGTAAACCGATAAACTTTCATCGTGTAATTTGAACGCGACCAAATCCCGAGGGCGTCTCGTTAGCTTAAACCTATCGCACGATAATGGATGATAGCCACGATGCTCTAGATTCGTTCCGAACTAGTACACTACCGCTTTAGTCTATTTTAAGGTGTGCCCTTTTAAAAGTAAATGAATTTATTTAATTCACAGCTCACAGCTTCTTTGTCCTTTAGAAGTGACCACGTCACAGACAAGTGACAAGTGAACACTTGCGTTGAATGCAAGCGAGTTTAGCAGCTTAGTGAAATTGGCGTGGTTGATTTCAGTGCTTCAGAGGGTACGTTATACCATAGGGTTATACCGGTACATTATAGGTCGTTGCTATCGATTGACAATTCTCATATGCAACTGTTGGAGGCTATATTCAATGAGCGGTTCGAATAACCGACAGCGAGTCGGATACTAAAGCGTATCTCCACCAATTCACATAAGAGCAGGACGCTTACCTTAAACGTAATCGTAAAGTAAATATACGTAATAAAGAAATCTGTTCCAATGTACATTTTTATATTTGTAATTAGTTAAGTTTTAATTATTGTAATATTTGCACACCACATGAAGGTGAATATGGCGAATCAAATGTATAAAAACACCTTTTGTAAATACCCATATTTGCGCAAATAAAAGTCTTTGTCTTTGTCCTATGTATCGTGTATTATTAAGATATTTGTTTGCAGATTTAAAAAAAAATTAACGCTATAATTTTCTAAATAGCTTAATGTACTCTATAACTTTACTTTAAATTATTGCAGCCATGAAGGATAGGGTCAGAAAAGGCTCGAAAATATACTCAAAAATATTCGAATCTTCGGTTAAAATAGTAAATAAAAAAACCTACTATTCTAAACCGACAAATTTGCAAGTTATAATTTGAACTGGACCAAATCTCGACGGTTCCTCGTTAGCTTAAACCTATCGCGCGATAATGGATGATAGGCGCGATGCTCTAGATTCGTTCCGAGCTGGCATACTGCTGCATTCGTCTTTTGTACTTTCAAGTTTTAAAGTTCATTTAAATTATTTGTGGCCACTATCAGCCTCCGGAGAAGGAACGCAACTGCAAATGACCTTAGGCAAGACGCCATCAGATGCCATCCAAGGTAAGACATGACATCCATCAGGCATGGTGTGTGTTAATTCAATGTACTAAACACCACATGGTTGGCATACTAAAGCCAAGCTGAACGGGTGCGGTCAGAAATGAGATGGATTACCGTAGTGAAAATTTCATAAGCATTAATAATAATAATAACTTTTCACACTCATAGCCCGACAGTAGGGTAGTTATACCCTGTATCGTGGGTAACGTGGACATTTACAAAGACAGAAACACAAACACCCAGACCGAGAACAGAAATTTAAATTCATCATTCAAATTTCTGTTTCACCGGGAATCGAACCCGGGACCCTCCGATTAGCAGTCCGGCATGATAACCATTGCGCTACACGGGTCATTATAACGGGTCCTGTATTTTAAAGGGTTTTTATGCCGGTTGCAACTTGTTGTCATAATTATGTAGTTTGGTGCTCAGGAGAGAGATGCAAAACGGATTGCAGCCCTGTAAGATTAATGTTTAAGCATAATTAGCGTTAAATTTATTTAAATTACGAATTGCTAGTGAGATTTTACTTTAAAGTTGTAATAATTGTCCAGCGTGGTGGACTATGGCCTAGAACCCTCTCACTGGTGAGAAACAGACCTGTGCCCAGCAGTGGGACTAAAAAAAGGTTAAAATAATTTCATTGTTTTCTTGAGTCAAAAAAGGATTACTGAATTGTATGTTGAGTTGTACTTGCATTAGAATAAGCTCAATGCATTGTACTTAAGAAAAACTTACTATGCCATATAAAATATTTTACTCTGGTATGGATAGATTAGATTTGCTTTAAACCGTGAAGTAATATTTCTCTGAAGGCCAAAGTTGAGAATGATAGCCTGACATTATAGAGTTTCTTGAGAATTTAGCTGTCTATCGGGATTTAGGTCGGCCTTTTTTGGCAAAGCTCTTACTCGTATTAATTGCCAATTAATAAATAGAATTTGAAAGTCCACTTTATCTTCTCCGAAGCTTAACAGTCACTAGGTACTAATAATATAGTCCACATAAAAATATACTAACAATATAGTTAAATATACTAATAGTACAGTTAAGTTTCAGGATTAAGAATAGAGCTACGGTATCCCCTGCTTGATCGTAAAAGGCAACTAAAAGGGGGCTTCTGGTGCGGTGGGCGGTGAGAGTGGGAGCTCGATCCGTTCAGCCAGCGGCCCTGGGAAGGACGGCGGTGTGTACGTGGCCGCATGCCACCGTAAGCATCGCAGGGTGCAGGAGAGCACATCTGCTTTCCAGAGGATAGGCCTGTTCTTGGGGCACCGCGCGTGGAGGACACCGGTGCATTCCACTGGAGATCCCGGAGTCCTCCCCAAGCGCAGTAGTAGGCCACTGAGTAACAAAACTCACATGGGATTTGTTACCGCACTAAAACCCCCTAAGCCCTAACCCTCTAACCTAACCCGGTAACACCCCTCCCAAGGTGCCTGCCGGGTACCTTTTGGATGTTTCCCCCCCGCTACCAAAAAAAGTTACTAATAATATATCTTAGAATCTTACAAAAAATTGAAGACATCTGTTCTATATAAATTGTTGCTCATACATACACAGATAAAATAAGAAATCCATAAAGTAATTGCCCATATTAATTATATTTATTGCCATAATTTATTGACTTTAATTTAATAATCTCCATGATATGATTTTCTAAAACCTTTTTTCTAAAAGTCAATGTTTTGATAGATATACACGCTAGTATTTTTAAAATAAGTTGTTCTACACACTATTTATGAATAAATCATGGCCATCGATAGTCATTCTTCATAATTAGAAATTTACACGCTATTGTTTTCTATTCAACAATATACGTAGCGAATATCCACGAGGAACAATGCAGTGTGGATGCTGTGTAAGCCTGGATACTAGTCGTTTATTCTGGAAACCAACATATATTTTTTTTTAAATTTATTCGATATGGTTGCGTCTTGTGAGTTTATTCTCAATAGAAAGGGTAAGTAGGTGAATTTAAATAGGAGATAGGAGAGATAGTCAAAATTATCATGTTTCAGATGTTTGCATTATTCAATAATAAGTTCGCTTCTTCACGACGAACTCGGTTTTCTAAGAAATCATTTATAACGTAACCGAAGTCAGTGAAGTGGCCAATTATCCGCGCCTCTGCAATTGACGTCATAATTTGAATCTCCGCAGATGAGGGGTAATAATCATCATTATCTCAGTTCATAGATAATGTTATTGGCGAACTAATGTAAAAAACCACAGAAAATAAAATTTTGTCATTATCTCCTAATTTCCGTCACATAGTCTTTTTTGTGACAAATTGTGAAGACACCCAAAAAAATCAATTAGGTTTATAAATGACAGAGTTTGAAATAGCCAAGGTAGAAAAGGACGACCTGAAGGGCTCCTTTTGTGAATTTAGTTAAAAAAAACGCCAACCGCTGTCAGCAGAGAGTCAACAATAACAAAGAAAGAAAGAAAACGTTCCACTCGAGATCACGGAGTCCTCCTCAAGCACAGAGGCAGGCCACCGAGGGGGGCTTAGTGCGGTCAAGTCCCACATAACTCGGTATCCTCTCCCAAGGTACCTGGTACATTTTGACTCCCGATACAAAAAAAGGTTCCTGAAAGTAACTCTGTCTGTACTGCTCCATATAGAGAACCAAGTTATTAAAACTTTTCTTTCTCAGTTACTGTTGAATAAAAGTCACATTATATCTAAGGAAAGCACAAAGGTCACGTCAACTTAGGCGAGAATTTTATTTTTATATTTTCTTAGCTTCTTCAATATTGAGAAGTCCTACAAAATTCGTTTCATCAGAGACACAATGTTTCAATTATATAGTTCTGGTGTTGTTGGAATATAAATGATAATACATTTTTGACAAACCGCGTTCCGCAATGGTTACATGCCGGACTGCCAATCGAGGGGTACCAGGTTTCATTCCCGGCGAAACAGAAATTTGAATGAGGAGTTTAAATTTCTATTCTCGGTCTGGGTGTTTGTGTTCCTGTCTTTGTATGTGTCCATGGTACCCACGATACAGGGTATTAATTACCTTACTGTGGGGGCTATGAGTGTGTAACGTAAATTTTTTTTAATGGAGTAGCGGACGAGCAAGCATGCCACGCGGTGTTAGGTGGTTTATGCAGTCCATGGACATCTACACACAACCTCAAGGAAGCCTAAGTATTTTCTAAGATCCTATACAGTTGCGCTGCCTGAAGGCTGATGGTTGCCTCATCTGAGTCTGACCAGCAACTGCACGTCTTCACCAAAGCACAATAAAATTTATTCAAGATACGTCGTAAAGGTAAAGGTCGAACAATTAAAGTTCTACCATCTACTACGTTTCTTCTTATTATATTATTCACGACGCTTGTGACGCCTGATTTGTACAAACGTGAAGGAAATCAAGTGTAGTCAGGAGTTGGATGGTGCTTTGGAACGGCAAACTTTACGCGCATTTCCGTATTTGAGATGGCCCTATAGCTGTGGTTGGTTTTAAGTGTTATCGAAAAATTCAATGCTTTCAATTGACATTTACTTATTTCTGATGCAGCTAGTCAGAAATATTTTTAAATTACGACACAACACCAATTAAAAATTGATGTGAATAGTAATAGTCATTGGATTTGCCCTTAACACACTGTTGTTTTTAGTTTTAGTACAATGTATTTATCATTCAGTTTAATCAGCCTTAAGTATGAATACAACAAAGTCCTAAAAATTTTAAAAAATGTCAGTGAAAATATACAAACTGTAAGGTGCAAATAAGTCAAGTTGCTTCTGACAGCGGATAATTTTATTATGAAAAAGAAGAAAAGTTAGTCGTGATAACCGTTTGTGCGCATCGATAGTGGTTTCAAAGTAGGGTATTATTTAAGAAGACGCGCTTACACGCTCGCTGCTTTTTGTACCGAAAAATGTCAATACTTGCTGTTTCGTGATTAAACGCGCTACAAAGAACAAACAATCAACGCGCGAACCCACCGATAATTACGCTAGTTGGAAAACGCTCTTAGACACACGTTTCCATAAGAATGCATGTATTCACGATTGCCATAACAGTACCTACATGTGCAGAGAAATACGCGGGTTTGAAACCGTTCTTATGGCTAAGAAGCTTGCAGTAAAACTTGCTGCGAAGTTGTTCCAAAATAGGTGTTTCAAGAAGTATTTTTATATTAATCTGCAAACGCTTGAGTGTGATTAGGAACACATAGAACGGTTTCAGACCAGCGTATTTTACGCGCATATATTATGTCACCCGCGACAGACGTCATCTATACACTACTCATTATTAAGTAATGGCATCGCACTCTGTGCATATTACCAGTGTCAAGTATAATTTCTGCATCATAGAATAAATCAGTAAGTCATCAGGTATCAGTCAGTCTAGTCAGTCAGATATTCAAGTAAAGCGATGGCTACTTAACAAGAACAACGAGTTTTGGAAGCAAGCCGAAAAACATGTTTTCGCACTGTTATTCTATTTCACCAATCCGCACCGCCAATTGTCCACCAATCCGCACTTGGCCAGCGTGGTGGACCATGGCCTAAATCCCTCTCACTTGTGAGAGGAGACTTGTGTTCAGCAGTGGGACATAAAAAAAGGTTGAGAGAGAGATTCTATTTCACAACACTCGTCCACTGTCATTAACCTATATCGAAAAAAAATGCCATCAACTTTATCCGATATAACTCAAAAATACACCAAGAAAATGAAAATAAAACAAGAGCACGACTTGTCCCTTCAGACTTCCCGCCAAAACAAATACACTACTCGAATTAGTATAAAGATGACATCTGTCGGGGCACAATACAAATTTAAAACCACTCTTAAGAGCATGTGGCATATCTGAAGTAAAACATTCCAAATTAGAGTTCTGCCCCACCTCTAAAACATAAGCAAAAATACTTTGTACTATGAAAGTGATTTTAAACAAACGTATATGTGCGTATATGGTCATAGACATGCGCACTTAGCACATAGGTCTATTTTCGTGTTTTAATGCTCGAAGCGGTGTATGGGTGACATCTATCGCGGCTTATTTATACGAGCTAATTAGCGCGTCGACGCCATACCAGTTACAAGTAATTGTTAAGCAAACGCTCTTCAAAACACTATTACCGTCTCAAAAAAACTATTACGCGCCCTAATATTGTACGCTGATCTGCTACCGCTGTTGCTCTATGTTTTCTTTTTGACACGCTTTATTACGTGATATACTACGATGAAATCCGTAGATGAACGAAAGTTACCGACATAGCTCTCAAATTTTGCAAGCTGAAGTGGCAATGGGCAGGCCGTATAGTTAGAAGAACCGACAACAGATGGAGAAGAAAGGTTCTCGAATGGCGACCACGTCTCGGCAAAAGGAGTACAGGCCGCCCTCCAACCAGGTGGACTGATGACCTAAAGAAAACAGCAGGAAACCGCTGTATTCAGAAGGCTCAGGACCGGGAGGAGTAGCGAACGTTAGGGGAGGCCTACGTCCAGCAGTGGACTACAAAAGGCTGAAAAGAAGAAGAAGAAGAAAGTAACACGCTTTTATTAGCTTCACCTGTATGTTTGTGAGTTTGTGAGCTTCTTTGTAACTCATCTTTGGACTCGATTTTGACCTACTTTCAATGGACAGATTTAATTCAAACTTTGGACACACTGGAAGAATCGGTAGCAATTAAATAATTTCTTGAGTTTATCTTATTTCGAGAACTTGAAAAAAATATTTTTGAAGTGAAAACTTCTTTAGCGGCGTTGAGCACTTTTGTGGGATGAGTAAAAACTGTGAAACTCGCGCGAGGTCACGTGTGCTGATCGAAAAATTTCGTAAGATAGTAGAGGAGACGTGGAAGATCGACCTTCACCGATCTGATAATACGATGAGACATATTTTTTACCAAATATAATTTATAAACATATATGCCTATGATAACTTGACTATCGAAAAGTGTCCATAGCTATTTTTAATTTAATTAATTTTAATCAATTTTCTTTCATATCACCTTCACTCTTGTAATAACCGAACGAGTGAATATCTTCACCGGCTCTTAGACCAAGACGGAGGGATGACAGCTGATGACGGCTCGTCTGACGGCTGTCTATACTTTTTTTTCTTCAATTATGGAATCGCAAACTCTGCATATTGCCAGCGTCAAGTATAATTTTATCTTAAAATTCGTTTATATCAAGTATTTAAAATATTGAACAAAGTGCATCCATTAATGAAAAAAGTGACGAAGAAATAGTGAAAGAAAATGAGTGAGTACCTACTTTATCAAAATACTAGATGAAAACCTACTGAAAATATTAGATGAAAAATAATACCCATAATTAAAGCAATTCGTGCAAAATTATTTCCCAACCATTCCAAAATATCAAAAATGCACAACGTTAATATTCAAGTTTTCACTTCTGCCGGCACTCCCGGAGTGCAACCAAAGTTTTTTTAACAATAAACCGAACCTTCACAATAATACTAGTATATTTTGTTCGTTATTATCTTTATATTTTATATTAAGGACTATTTTTAACTTTTTTTAGTTTGATGTCCTACAAAAAAGTTTTTTAAAGTATATTTATCAGATAAATAAACGTTTAAGAGGCCGTATAGTATACGATATTTTGACGATTTCGCTGATTTAGCTGATTTTACATAGGAGAATTTGCAGTTAAAATAAAGTATTTCCATAAGTTTTATTGCACAATATAACTGACTATTTCAACAATAAACTATTAAATGAGCCACTCTTTTTCTATTAAAAGTCTTTAAGAAATGACTTCAAGTCTCTGTTATTTAGTTTTATTCTTTGTTATTTATAGCCGGGATATTAAAATCATGAGGGTCATAAACTGAGGTAAACGGAGGGTTAGGCCGTTTACCACATCCGAAAGTGAGTGGATAAGAGCCCTTTGAGATTACAATGAATATTCAAAAATATTATGTCGCTATTTTAGCGAGTGGACTGGAAATATCGCGGCCTTATACATAAATAAAAAATACTATACCACTTAGCTACTCTAATACTTAAACGTTTTTTGTTCGTTCTATTTTCCTCTGTGTAAAATATGAAAATCGCTATTCGTACTAAAACTGAAACTTGCTTCAGTATTCCAGCTCATTGCGTCACCGTCGTTGGCAGGGGAATTTAAAAACCTTCAACAGCTATTCGGTTCAAGGTTGTAAACTTTGCATGAAAAATATAGCGCGGAAGTACCAAATAAATATTTAACAGATTGAATCTATTTATAGAGTAAAAGCCTTATCCTACTATTTAGAGTCAAAGATCGGTATTACAAACAGTTTTTTTGTAAGCGGTACGCCAAAAACCAACTGTTCGTTCTAAACTGAGTCGCAAGTATTTCTGGCTCGGAATACCGCATCGCGTAACCGCCATCATCCCGTACCTGACAGCATCGATCCAATCACAAATAGAAACTGAACTTGTAAGATAACTTGTACATCACAAAGGTAGGGTAGCAAAATCGGATTCGTCATAAAAGTATAATAATAGTGGGTCGGGGGTGCCGCAACAACGCCGTTGACCTACACAGCGCGCGCCGCCGCGGCAGTCTTCTGTCGAGCTTTCTAATGACCCCAGGCGTTCTGTGTTGCGCGTAAAACACATTTAATCCTTTGGAGCCGGTAAAAACTTAATCGCGATTGGAATCCCGCCTGTTTCGTGTCACACCGGACTTCCAGGCCACAGCTTTTCGTCGTCGCTGATTCTGTGGTTGCGTCACAAAAATGAACTCTAAGCACTAAAGGATAACTCTGTTTATAATTAACTCAGTGTATCAGCAGCAAAGTTTTATAGGTAAGTACACAAATTAGTCGGGAGAAAGTTTTGTTTCGCTCACCGGTTCGGTTCAAAACTAATTTGGGAATTTCACGTAGTTTTAACGAACGTTAATGCAATGTTTACTTCGCGACGAGCGGTGATATGGTGGTTATGTTGGCATCAAAACCATGTCAAGAGTTAGCGAGATCTCTACATACTCTTTATATTGATGTGATAAGTACTGTGGTTAGAGAGGTGAGTATCGTTTTGAACCATAAATGTTTACTAACGAGCGTCAAAGTTTGTTTTGAATTTAAATTTATGAAGCTGAACGCTTAGCTTTTGGCGCATTTTAATTAAATGTGGTCAGGTAGAGTTTTTAATGACGTTTAACGATGACTCTTGCGTAAATATAACTCGTATTTGAGTATATAATTTTGATAGAAATGAAGTTCTAATTTAAATTGTTTTTCTTTTACTTTCATCTATAGCTTAAATACAAGTAGTACTAGCAGGTAAGCAAATATTATTTCTTGTTACTAGAAAACAGTCTACAGTTTTTCGGTTTATGATGTTCAAACTCGTTCTTTGGTCACGAAGCGTCGCGTGATGCAAGTACTTTTATATAACTGTACATAATTACAATAGGTACTATTCGTGATCAATATAGGGTATGAAAATAACGGAGTTTCATTTCATACTTCATGTGCGCGCAGCTGTAAGGTAATTTGGACTTTAGTCTTGCAGCTTAACAGGTTAAATTGGCTTGATTCCGAGCATACGGATCACGCACACGAGTACTTTAGCCGGATTACGATAAGACTGGCGTTGAATATAAAGGGACGAAGGATCAAATATTGTTCGCATTATTGAAGTTTATTGACAATTTTCATAATCCTTAACGTTCTTTTTTGTTTCAGGTATATAATATGAAACCTATAACTAAATAATAATGTAATTATGAAAAGGATTTTATGTTTTGAAGCCAGGAAGAGGAATAATCACAATGTATTGCAAATTGTTTCAATATTATTGGTTTTACCCCCCATTTTCCGAGCTCAAAATACCTTGGGCTGCATCGACGTGATTAAAAGTAACAAATGCTCATGTTATACGTTTGAAAATGGTAAGAATAAGAAGTACTAGAAGTAAAACTCTACAAAAATCTTTTTGCCAACAAAAGCAGACTATTAAAATATATTTGTACTTTTCAGCTTTATTTCTTGATTGCCAAGATACTTCTGCTAAGGATATAAAAAATGCGCTTAAGAGCGTATCAACTATACATTCGTTTACCGTATATGACCTCGATGGCAGTGAAGAATCGTTGGGACCACATTTTATACCGCAAGGAGTTTGCATCAAACATATACTTATATCACGAACGAGCATAACAGATATCGATGATGAGACATTTATGCCGCTAAGAAAGTGCCTTGAAACATTAAGCATTGTATCCAGCAAAATTAAACTTTTGCCCCAGAAGGCCTTTTCTGGCATGCTAAAATTAATATCTATCGATTTCACCTCTAACTATATTGAAGAAATTCCAAGTTACAGCTTTTTTTCCCTTCCTCTAATGAAACTTAACTTAAAAGGGAATATGATTACATATATTTCAGACACTGCTTTTTCAGGCTTAGAACAAACGCTTACTGAAATTGACTTAAGTGAAAACAATCTTACTACATTTCCCATCATTCCTGTTTCAAAACTCAAACACCTTAGATCCCTCCGTTTAGCATGGAATGAAATGTCTTCTTTTCCCTCTGTTGACAAATCTGACTTAAAATCCTTGGAATATTTAGACCTAGACTCTAATAATTTTGAATTTATTTCGGAAGACTGCCTTAAATTTAGTCCGTCCCTGGAAATATTATCATTTCATTTTAATTTTATTAACAGTATTCATTATAGAGCGTTTTATTCCCTTGTTAATTTAAAGTCGTTGGATTTAAGCCATAACAGAATAAAAATGCTTAACAATAATGTATTTCAAAATAATAAAAAATTAGAGTTCTTAGATATAAGTCACAATCATTTACATCATATTCATAGCCTACTTTGCAATATGCCGTCTCTCTCAGAAGTATTTTTAAATCATAATAATATATTGGAAGTGCCAATTGATTCGTTTCTTAATTCGAGTAATATAAGTAAAATACATTTAGAAAGAAATTGTATTAGTAACATAAATAGTGAGAGTTTTAGTGATTTAGATAATTTAGAAGAGCTGCATCTAGATTTTAACTATTTAAATCAAGTGCCACATAATATATTAATGAATACTAGAAACATAAAGACATTAAAATTAGACAATAATAACTTTAGTGATTTAAATAACAACACGTTAGAATCTTTAATTAATTTGAAAGATATTAGGATGAATAATAATAGAATTAAAACTATTTTGAAACATCATTTCCGCAATTGCTTACAAGTGGAAGAAGTTTATTTGGACCACAACAAAATAAGTTTTATTGAATTAGGAACTTTTTCAGCTATGAAACTTTTAAAGTATTTGACGTTAAATAACAACAATCTCATAGACATCCTTGATATTTTACCCTTAGATAAATCAAACTTGCTCACGTTGCATCTCGATTATAACTCATTATCATCAATTAATAATTTTGTTCTCCGATCGCAAGAACGATTATATCAGTTCAATTTAAAAAATAACCATTTAAAATTCATAACAAAAAGCACTTTTAGCAACTTAACCTACCTTACTCGGCTGGAACTTAATAAAAATGACATTTCCGTAATTGACGACTTCTCTTTTCAACGACTGATCTCAGCCAGATTTTTAGAGTTGCAACAAAACCTTTTGAAAAATATAACAAGCTATACATTTTTCGGTTTAGGAGAATTGGAGGACTTAGATGTATCAAACAACAAGATTGTATACATTTATGACATGGCCTTCGATACATTAAAGAAATTGAGAAGTCTTAACCTATCTAACAATCCTTTAAAAATGTTACATAAGATCATTTTCCAGCATGGTTTACCATTAAGTACGTTATATTTAGACAATTGTGAAATTCAACTTATAGAAAATGGCACTTTTCATGGCTTAAATAATCTAAAATATTTGTCCCTGAAAAACAATTCCCTAAAATCTTCAGATTTATTATCCCTCGATGTCTCAGGATTGAAATTCTTGGCACTGTCTTACAACATTCTTGACTATTTACCAGTTGAAGCGTTCTCACAACTTCCACTTTTGGAAGTTTTACTCATGGAACATTGCAATATAGAACATATTTTAGACGATACTTTTATGTATAATAAGAATTTATTAAAAGTAAACATAGCTCAAAATATTATAAGTATAACCCCAACAAAGTTATTTGGCCTACATAATTCCATCGCTGAATTTAATATTAGTAATAATTTTCTGGACTACGTTCCGTATAATACTCTGCATAATTTTACTTACTTAGAAACTTTAGACATAGCAGATAACTTATTGCCGAAAATAGAACTAAGTGGATTTGAAAAGCTCACAAGACTTAAGCATTTAATTTTACGAAAAAATGAAATTCAATCTGTTACATCGACAAAAAAGGTTGTGCTTACAGAACTAGTTCTATTTGATATAAGCTATAATAAAATAAGTTACCTACCAAATGTTATTTTTGAAAACTTTCCAAATATTCAAAATTTGAACATATCTTATAATGATATTATAAATTTTGATTTTTTGACATCATATAAAAAATTTGGGATTTCTTTAATTAATATAGACCTTAGTAAAAATCCTGTCATTCCATGGAACACACCTACAAAACCAAGTGATAATAATACACTGATTGCAAACTTATATGAATTACATATTTGTTCAACAAATTTAAGCAATATTGAAGATATTACTTTTGAATTATTCACAAGTTTACAACACCTGTATTTAAAATTTAACAAAATTAGGCGGCTCTCTATCAGCCCATTTTCTAAACTTTCACTTTTGGAAAATTTAGACCTGAGTTACAATAGAATTACACATTTGAAAACTAGTAATTTTCGTGGGCTTACAAAACTAAGTACTTTATGTTTGTCCAATAATAATATTGAATCGATGGATTCCTTTGATGAGGATTTAAATAATTTGAAACTTTTAGACCTCTCCCATAATAAATTACAAAATATACTCAATGAAGATTTAATTAACTTGAAAGAGCTTACAGTACTCTACTTAGGATTTAACAATATTAAATATATATCTGTAACAGCATTCAAGAATCTTAACAAAATTGTACAAATTGACCTCGAGCATAATAAACTCCAAAGCATACCACTAGAACTATTAATATCAATAGAAAATCATGTTCAAGACATATCATTGAAAGGTAAGAACAACATTTTATAGAAAAACATTATTTATTTAAGATGTTTCTAAAACCATTCACTTATTAATTTTTATTTACTTTCAGATAACGTAATAATTTGCAGATGTCAAAAAAATAATACTTGGACTTGGATTCAAGATCATCCTAAAATAATAAAACCAAATGCTGTAGTATGCTTTAATGATGACTATCCGAGAGAAAAATGTAACTTCCCAATGATTGCTCAAGTTTCAGTAGACAAATATAACGACAACTCAGTATCAGTTTCTTGGTTTATTCGAAATCGTACAGCTATCAAAGGAATACAAATCCTATACTACAATGAAGAAGTAGACACAGACGTAAGTATTGTGATTAAAATCTTCTGGGCTTTAGTCTTTCTTTTTAATTTTTTTAACTATTTAGGACTTCAATGTTTGTTTTGTTTATAGGTAAAATCAAAATATGTTGATAAAAATGATATGTCAACTCATATAACAAATCTACAGTCAAATACAAATTATATCGTTTGTGTAATAACATTGTACGACGACCAAATGATTACAATAGAGGAAGAAGAAATGCTAAGTATTAATGATACATACGTCGATTCCAACACAACTATGAGAATGAGTAGGAATATTGCAGCAATGCTCATTTCACAATCTCCTTCAAGTGAATGTGTTTCATTTGACACTTTTAAAAAAATGGGAACAGTTAAATTAAAACCGAAGAAAGTTTTTCATTTTTATTCTTTTCTAAACCGGCGTTTAGGATTAATTGTCGGCTGTACTTTAGGATTTATTGTATTTTTTATTATGGTCTCCGTTTTGTTGTACACAAAAGTAAAGGAAAGAAAAAGAATCGCGAAGTCCGATCCGGCATGGTCAGAGATGAATGATTACCACTCTATGCAAAGTAAAGAAGACATATTGCAAAATTCTACGACTGCGTCTACTGATAATATTTTGTTAGGGATGGCGAAGAATCGAAATTCATCCCTAGACCAATTAAAATAGTCACATTTAGAGTTACAAGTTTAAGTATCTAGCTGGTGTAGAATGATCTCAAAATGTAAGTGTAGTCAAGTTCACATGAGCACGCGCCAGGTTCTTTTGTATCGCGTTATGAATACTTTTATATATAAATGATATGATAGAAGGTTATTTTGACCTACAATGCGGGTTTTTATAATTTTGCGTGTTAACGTTAGTTTTTAACATCATGCTATACCAATGTGTTCATTAGTGCCGTTGTCGTGACTAAAAAAATCAATACGGTCAATGTTTATGGCTGTTATGTTGTGTATTTAGGCATAGTACTGTTACAAAAAATAAGTGTCCATGCTCATAATACGTTATATTTGAATTGTGTGCATTGAGATGAGACTATTGTTGTCAGGTCGCTAGGTATTTGATAGTTTCGACTCAATACAGATTAAACGTGTAATTCAAGGACTTTACCAGTGACCTTGGTGCGTGCTCATTCTAGAAACTTGTAGGTTCACAGAATTCTAAATACCACGTTAATTAATTATTAGAATGTTAATAGATGCTGACCTATTTATGAATACTTGCTTTTAACT
Source organism: Pyrgus malvae (assembly GCA_911387765.1). Classification (NCBI taxonomy): domain Eukaryota; kingdom Metazoa; phylum Arthropoda; class Insecta; order Lepidoptera; family Hesperiidae; genus Pyrgus; species Pyrgus malvae. The sequence continues at coordinate 23,712,164 of OU426950.1, read as the reverse complement.
ATATTCTTGTAGGAAGTAGTAAATAGGTAGGTAGTGATTGTAATTATTAGATATTTCTAATGTTTATTACATTAGGTATAGGTAGAGAATATTAAATATATTGAAATAAAATTGTTGCCACAGTTATGAGTTTTTATTTTATGTCTCATATATTTTTTTGCGATGCAAGGTTTAAGGTAAACTCCTCTAGATACTACAATTAGTTCGTTCGTTCGAAAAAAGTTCGATTCTGGGTCCAAGGTTGTACTAACTTCCGCCGTAAGATTCCAACTATGCTACCATTCTATCTATTCATTTTCACAAGTAAACAAAATTGTAGTGTCTGTTTGTAATATTAAAATAACCACCTTTCTACCACTTTTCTATGCAAGCAGTGTATGTTTATACGGTACATATACCAAAATAACACTTTTTTTTATTTGTCTGTCTGGCTGTCTCACTGTCTGTCTATCTATTTGTTCCGGCTAATCTTTGAAACGGCTGGACCAATTTTGAAAGGACTTTCATTGGCTGATGTAATATGGAGTAATTTAGATTACTTTTATTTTAGAAAAAATCTACGACTAAAGTACCGCGAACGAAGTTGCGAGCGGCCGCTAGTAAGGCTGCAACCTTTTTCACGTCCCACTGCTGAGCACAAGTCTCTCCCTAATGTTGAGGAGGAATAGCGCTTACTCCACCACGCTGCTTTAATGCTGATTGATGGAAATGCGGTTTAGTGGCCAACCTGCTGTCAGATGTTCTCAAACCGCCCATAACGCCTCTAACAAGGTTCACGGAAATGCGCATTAATTTTTTGCCACTAGTGGTCATCCATCTCACACCCGACCGCGCCCGTTTGACTCAGATGCATAGACCGCTTGCGTTCTACGCTAGGCTGAACCATGAATAAACATTTTTTGCAAAGATTCTATTAATACTTAACGCTGTTACATAATTATTTCATAATAATATAATCATTTGATATTGGCTCTGGAACAGCTACACTGGTCCATATTGGAGTAATCTCCAAGCCTCCCCAACATTGGGGGGAGACCCGTGGGCATTAGTGGGACCCGAAAGCAGTTGCGGCCATGATTACGTCTTAAAAATACGTGAACGAGTTGCGCTGCTTCTTCAGAGGCTTAAAGCCTCATATAAGTGTGGCCGGCAACTGCAACACACTGGAACACAAGAAAATTTATTAATAATAATAACACAACAAATTTATCTGCAAACGAAACAAAATCAAAATATAGTACAGAATTTCTAGAAGTTTAGGTACAATGTATTCTGCTAGGCGAATACACTCCTTAGCTAAGTCATAATTTGACTTCATTCTTCTTAGAAGTCAGCGCTTCTCCGTTACATTATCATTTAGCTGATAAAATATCATTATCATTTAGCACGTCCTTCGTATGGAAGACCACCGTCTACCTAAAGCTGTCTTTTACTCTGAGATGGCTGAGGGCAAACGGAAACATGGCGGACAACATCTGCGTTACAAAGACGTGCTCAACAGACACTTAAATGCGTGTGCTATCGACCACACGTGTTTTGAGGAGCATGCAGTACACAGGACGACCTGGCGCTCTACAATTCATAACAAGGTAAAAGCCTTCGAAGAAGACAGAGTACTATCGCTTGACGAAAAACGCCAAATGATTAAAAAGAGACCCAAGCCCTCCTACAACTATACATACAACTCGAGTGGTCAACTATGCTGTCACACCTGTAACCGGATATTTAAAACTAAGTTTGGTTTAGCCAGCCATATAAGAGCTCACTCTCGTAAATAGCTAAAATAGGGTCGCCGTCATCGAAACCGATGAGGAGGACTATATATATATATATATATATATATATATTTAGCTGATAGGTATGCAGTAGTCCGTAGTAACTGATTCACAGCAGAAGTGGGTGCAGCGGCAATACTTACCAGGACAAATCAATAAAGTTCTACAACCTAATAAACATATATAAAACCCTATTAAGCTATATCGACATAAGATCCTTAAAACTGCAAGTCCTTTTAAATTTTACAAAAACATAACAAGGCCCATAAATCTGTTAAATAATTCTGCATGGTACACAAAATTTAATGAAATTTCACTGAATTTATCGTGGAGCTAATAAAGAAATATTACCTCTTGACGGAAGATTATTTGTTGGGGAGTGGAAAATGAGTTAATAAAAGTTGTTCAAAGTATTTTCGTGTAAGTACTTTAAAGGTTTTTTGTTCTTATAGCGGGATGTCGATTATCGAGAGCCATTGAAGGGAAATGGTCGGGTTTTTTTCGTTCATTTATCCTATTTTCGATATTTTTGTAGGTGGTAGAACAAGGAGTATTATGGTTCGCCCGGGGAAGTACCACCACTGCACCCACTTCTGCCGTGAAGCAATTCTATTTTGTTTCGGTGGAAAGGTTCAGTTGCCGGCCACATTTACATGAGCCGAACACCAGCCTCCGGAGTAGCAGCGCAACTGCATAAGACCTCAGACAAGACTTATCTATGCTTGCTTGAGGTTGTGTGTAGATATCCACGGGTTGCAGCGGTCACTTTTATTCTAGCTGGGTTAATGTAATACAAAATAGGTAATAGAATAAATGGTGAATAAAATGGTCATTTATAGGATAAATATTTGACAGCAATTTCCTTTGCGTTTAACTGCTGGGCACATGTCTCTCGTCATAATTTGCAGGCTTGGAGTTTATTCTACCATTTTGCTCTAATTTGTGTAGTCGGATATTAAAAACTTTCAAGATTTTCAAACCGCCGATAGAAGAGAGTGTAAGAGGTTGTTTGACAGCCAACCACGCTTTTTTGAAATAAGATCATTTGAAACATTCACCATATGAGTCGAAACACCGTGACCGTTATCCGCTTTGGGTGCGCTAAGGTTTATATGGGCTAGGAGAAAAAAACGGGCAAAAAAAACTCCAGCCCTGTTTTAAATAAATTTTCAGGTACAAAGGTATTTTAAATGCAACATGACTGTAGGACAATGAGCACACGAGACAGCTATCGTGCGTGTCAATACTATAACACTGCCATCCGCTCACAAATTTTAAAACGGTTAAATTTAGTACATGGTATATAGAAACAGCCTTATGTGACTTCATAAGGTGAGTGAGATCATAGACAGATGGTGAGAAAAAGAAAAGATACTCTAAGAATTCACTTTAACATTTCGAGTTAAATATGCCATAATAAATAAAATATACCAGAAATTCATACGTAAAGACATTTCTACCATTAAAGTGATACATAACGAATGAATGTTGCAAGTTAAAATAACCTTTTCAGTTGGAAAGCTTGCCCGAAACACAGCGGTCCGTTCGCTTTGAACCCACTAAAACATTTAGAGGGCTTAGGCCAAACAGTGAAACTTTAATAGACTGTTACTTCACCTACGACGTTTTAACACTGCCACAATCTACAACAGCTTTGAACAAAGGTAGACAATTAATATACAGATTTATTTAATTTATTTTGTATTTATTTAGAAAGATACATTTACATTTACTTAGGACCTAGACGAGCAATCATTGTTCAGATAAAAATGATTTATTTTCTTGGTTAAATTTCAAAGGAAACACTCAAAATTCCTAGGTGAGGTACGAGTCAGACCCTGTAGCTTCGGGATTAAGAATAGAGCTACAGTATACCCAGCCTGATCATAAGAGGCAACTAAAGGGGGTTTCCGGGGTTGTGGACGGTGTGAATGGGAGCTTGATCCGTCCAAACGGCAGCCCCGGGAAGGGTGGCGGTGTGTGCGTGGCCGCATGGCGCCGTAAGAATCGGAAGGTGCAGGAGAGCACATCTGCTCTCCCGAAGATAGGCCCGTTCTGGGTTGTTGCGCGTGGCGCATCGGTGCGTTTCACTGGAGATCCCGGAATCCTCCCCAAGCGCAGAGACAGCCACCGAGAGGGTTTTAGTGTGGTCAAATCCCACATAACCCTATCCCAAGGTACCGGGTATCTTTTGAAGGTTCCCCCCCCCCCCGATACCAAAAAAATGTGAGGTAGGAGTCAATAAACATTTTATTTTAGTAATTATGTAGCTCTATCATGATCTGTGTTATTTCAGTGCGAGTGATTTATAATTAAAAATTATTGTTTAGTTGAAAAAAAAAAAAGTTCTTTTTTTGTTTTTAGTTTTTTTTTAGTGAGTCTAATAAGTACTTATCGTGAAAATCAGACAAGCGATTTTGAAGTAAATATACATTTTCAATTCATTAAAAATATTTGTGAAAATTAATAAATATTTTATACTATTCATTTAATATATAATCCAGATAATCTCGTAGAGTAAAAAATATTTTAAACAGCTATTCCTAATTTGCACGCCTCAATAGGCAGAACATACAGATGTTCTGTAACATACTATGTTCAGATTGTAAAATACTATGTTCGAGCAAATAAAGAAATTTGTAAGCAGTTTCGATAATGTTATACTTAAGCGTATTCAATTTGTAACTGTGGCTTTTGAATTAGGTCAATAAATTCGATCAACGTTGATGATTACTTAAGTTTAACACAAAGGTAATTTGACATCACTTAAAAGATATTGTGACATCAAAGCTTTGTGTTATAAGTTAGAGTTGTGCTTGAATCAGACATGATTGAAATTGTCATACTAAGATGTCGAGTGGCCCTCTATGATGATCTTAATTGACACACAGAACCATGTATCTACGTAAGGTCTATATTGCCTTAATAGCATAGATATCATAATTGAATAGCCGGGAAATTTAAAATTAAATTTGAAATAGACGAGTCAAAAATAAATATTTGTATACATTTATTCGTGTAGTTATTCCGTAACTTTTTTATTGTAATGGTGAAGTAACGAGTATGTAAACCACATGGTGCTAAGTGGTCGCTGCAGCTCATGGACAAACAAATTTAAAGCAACCCTGTGGCAGTTATCACACCGCACCGGACTTTCAATGTAGAATGTTGATTTGCATAGAAAACCGCAGGACACACTTACGTGCGAGAAGCAACGCTCTTCGGGGCCGTACTATCGGACATGATAGACAGAGGCGATACGGTCCGCGACGTATGCCACACTGCTCCACAGTATAAACACGGTACATAAGGGTGCATTTCCACTGACGCGAAGCTGGACGGAGAGGAGCGGAGAAGAGCGTAATAGTGAAGCGGAGATATCCGCACCCCAATGCCCGCTGTCCTCCGCTCTGCATCACTTCTCTGTATTTTTATGAATATCCGTTCAGCTCTGTTTCACTCCGCTCGTGCTGTTTCCATCTAAGCGGAGCGGAGATTCATGCACCGCTAAACACCGCTCCGCCCCGCTCCACGTCACTGGAAATGCACCCTAAGAGATTTCAACATAGATAATAATGAAGGACGTCGTGCACTGCAGCTCCTGACTGAGATACGGAGCAAACAGTGATACAGCCGCACGCACATTCGTTCCTCCACACATGTTAGCTGGATACGGCGTAAGCGTGTTATCCACCTAAGTCTTCCCTGAGATCTTTCAGTTGCGCAGTAAATCCGAAGGCTGATTTCGCCTTGTGTCAGTCTGGTCGGCAGTCACACTTTTCTCCCAAACCATTACATGCTATTGTACCTTACTTAGCCCAGGATGCCCACCAGGATTTGATTAGTTTGAGCCTCCAGTATGAAATCATGCGCAGAATTTATTCAAAATGAAAGTTTTGTGAAATAAACTTTAAACAGTGATAAAATTAATACTAGAAATGATATCAAGGACAACCATAATTTAAAATTTCGGCTTTTGTAAAGAAGTCATAGTGCGAAGCTTACACGCAAATAATAGCGGTGCTGACTACATTAGTGAACATACTAGGCATATGTTGTTATTTTATTTTTATTTATTTAATCATAAAAAATGATAAAATAAATTCGCGATAAATTCAAAATTTGAACTTTTCAACAATTCTTCTGGTCGTCTTTTCGAAATAAAACCACACATGGCCATTCACATTCTTCGTCTGTGCCTTTTCACTCCTAATACATGTATTTACTACGTTGTTGTCCGGTTTGGAAATTCCCTTTGGTTTTGAGTACTATAGATCAAGCTCTTAAAAATTGTTTATCCAAAATTTTAAATTTAAGTTTTGATGATAGATCTTGGAGACAGGCATGCCTGCCAATAAAATTTGGTGGCATAGGTGTTCGCTCAAGTACAAGTGTAGCTCTCCCAGCCTTTTTGGCTTCGACTCATAGCACGGTTACCCTCATCAGCAATATTTTAAACATTAATTCAGCTGATGTTCGGGTGGCCGGCTTGGATGAAGCTGTGGAGGCCTGGAGAGGTACCTTCCCAAACGAAACCATTAATATAAAGGAAAAATCTCTGCAACGGTTTTGGGATTTGCCTGGGTTAAAGGCTATGTTTGCCTGTCTTCTCGATGAATGTACCGACAACACGGATCGCGCGAGATTTCTAGCAGTATCTGATGAAGATTCTGGTCATTGGCTGCACGCGCTTCCATCTCAAAATTTAGGCACAGTTTTGGACCCATCAACGCTGAGGATTGCGATAGGCCTCCGCGTTGGCGCTAAGGTGTGTGAACCCCATCAATGCTTATGTGGCAGAGGTGTGAGTCACTTTGGTCGACATGGACTTTCCTGTACCAGGAGTGCTGGCCGATTATATCGCCATGGCGCTATAAACGATTTGATCCGCAGATCTCTTGCCACTGTCTCTGTACCTGCATCGTTAGAACCTTCAGGAATGTGCAGAGATGATGGCAAGAGACCTGATGGGGCTACCCTTGTGCCATGGCGACTTGGCCGGACCCTGGTATGGGATTTTACTTGTGTGGATACTTTGGCACCATCACATATAATTGAAACATCTAAGAAGGCGGGGGCCGCAGCCGACCATGCACAGCTTCTCAAGCGCCGCAAATATTCATCCATTTCAAAGGATTATGAATTTGCGGCGCTTGCGATGGAAACTATGGGTCCATGGTCGGCTGACATGAAAACATTCATGCAAGACATGTCGGCCAGACTGACTCTAGCCTCAGGTGACCAGAGGGCTGGCAGCTATTTTTCTCAAAAAATTAGCCTATTAGTTCAGAGGGGAAATGCTGCCAGCGTTCTGGGCACAATGCCACAAGCGCAAATTTTAGATGGGGTTTTCTTTTTATAGTTAATTGTTTTAGTTTTTAGTTTTTATTATTACTTTTAAGTTATTACGTCACTGAATTATTAATGTAATAATAACGATAAATAAAAAATAAATTACTCATCATAAAATAATCAATAAAACTTTCTTCTTCAGCTAGGTAATAATAAATATTTGAGACTAACTCAAAAAAGTATTCATTCATCGACTTCAAAAAGCTGAACGATGATTTTGATTGTATTTAGTAGTTCTACGAGTTCTACGAATCTGCGTAGCGTTTGCGTGCGTAGCGTGTGTAGCGGGCGTAGCTTTTGAATCGTAGCACGACATTATTAATTATTATAATTATATTGCTCCATGCTTATTTTGCCATACGTTTCGTACAATTGTCCCAAAATATTTTAATAATAAAAAAGATTACATCCGATATATGTAGTAGTTTTGAAAAAGTGTACGAGCAAAATATCAAACATGCTATTGCTCCGAAACGCAGCCACATATTCACCAGTTTTTAGGGTTTTGTAGGCAAATGGCAAAAAACATGTCACAGCTACTTTTTTTCCGAAACTATAAGAACTATACTGTTGAAACTCGGTACGTGGATGTATTCTGTGAACCACATTAGGATGTTAACACAAAAATAGAAAAAAACAATAAATTTTGAGAGTTCCCCATACTTAGAACTGAAACTCAATTTTTTTTTCATCAAACACATACGTGTTGGGTATCTGTGGATAGGTCTTTATAAATGATATTGAGGTTTTTAATATCATTTTTTTATAAACTGAATAGTTTGCGCGAGAGACACTACCAAAGTGGTAAAATGTGTGTCCCTCCCCCTGTAACTTCTAAAATAAGAGAATGATAAAACTAAAAATAATATATAATGTACATTACGATGAAAACTTCCACCTAAAATTGGTTTGAATGAGATCTAGTGAGTAGTTTTTTTTAATACGTCATAAATCGTAAACCACAATTTACCTTTCATTCAATCTTAATGCAATGATTTCTATGGATAATCAAAGGCAATGATGTATTTCTGTTGCCACTATTGTTATACAAATGCTAAAAATATAATAAAATAAGTATTTAATGGGGCTCCCATACAATAAACGTGATTTTTATAGATAATGGTACGGAACCCTTCGTGCGCGAGTCCGACTCGCACTTGACCGGTTTTTTTAAGAAGTACCTATTTTTGGCGATAAATAGAGAGAGATAGACAAAAATTGGAATGGCTATGTAACTTACGACTTACTGCGTCGTCCATTTAGCATTATAAGTAGCAGACTAATAATAATGGGTGAACTTGGTATTTTATTGCGTTTGCCGCTGCAGCTGCAGTTTTCAAGATGCAACTATCAGCCTCCAGAGTAGTGGAGCAATCTTAGTAGAAGCTCAGACTTGTGGTTGTGTCTATGGGCTACAATATAGAGACTGACTCCATGTGACAGCTTCCAACTGAGATGACTTCTTTATTAAATTGGATTAAGTATAGAATGCTAGATATATATTGTCTGTCGCGTCTTCCAACATATTAAAAGTGATCATCCACTTCACTAAGTTATAAGTAAAATGTATTGTAATTATATTTCATTGAAAAGAATGCTTCTAACTAGAAATTTAAAACTATGTAAACTAATAACAAATTTGAACAAGCTTTTTCAACTCAACGCATTGTTTAGTCCGAAAATTGGACAGTTTTTAAAGTTACACTTTTCATTTTTAAACTGGTTTAAATTGTATGTTGCTTGTTTGAAAGTTCTAAAAAGTGAAATGCACGTAATTTCATAAATGCAACCCTTTTTTGCGTCCCACTGCTGGACACGAGTCTCTCCCCATTATTGGGAGGCCTGGAGCATACTCCAACACGCTGCTCCAATGCGGATTGGTGGAGATGCGGATTAGTGGTCAATCGGCTGTCGGATGTTTTCAAACCGCCCATAAGGCCTCCGACTAGGTTTAACGACTGTTATCTATCGATGACAACCGACACCAACGGCTTAACGTGCCCTCCGAAGCACGGAAACCTAAAACCTAGCTTATTGTTTTCTCAATGCAACAATAGGATAGATTATATTATATTGGCTCATAGAGCTTATAGAATTATGTACCTAATTGGCGTGAGATGTTATTATCCACTGGTGTAATAATATGATCCTCCGAAGTAGCCATTGACAATTACACTAATTGAGATTCAAGCGCTTTGCCCCTGAGAAATAAGCCCATTGAATATTGATTCGATTAGTGTCAGCCTCTGTAACTAGGTACCTATAGTGTATGTGCAGGTAAATGGTAATACCTCTACCTTAGAAATAAAACTTTAATAGGAGGTAGTTGACGACCTGCGTGGTGCAATGACTACCATGCCGGAATCTGCGTTCAATCCCTTCGATTGGCAATCGGACAAATAGAAATTTGAATGATGAGTTTAAAATTTCTATTCTTGGTCTGGGTGTTTGTGTTTCTGTCTTTGTGTGCCCATGGTACCCACGATACAGCGTTTATTTACACTACTGTAGGGCTATGAGTGTGAATTTTAGTAAATATTATACTAATAGTGTAAGCTCTCCTAAAACCATAACCATAACCATATCCAATAAACAGTATCTTTTTTTATATATAAATTGGAATAATAATTTTATTATATTCATATTTCCGAATAAAATAGGCTAATTAAATTATTCAATGAAAAATAAAAGAAATGTTTATTTTTTTTTAAACTTATACGCATAATAGTCATCCGCCAGCGGCTTCGCCCGCTTGGACCCGTTTTATAGGACCGCATAGGATAAAAACCATCCTATATCCTTTCCCAAGGTCCACTCTATCTTTGTTCCAAATTTGATCAAAATTGGTTCAGTAATTTAAGCTGGAAAGCGTAGCAGACAGTGTAACTTTCGAATTTATAATATTAGTATGGATTAGTATGGATATTCATCACTAAATCAATTTACGTTTTAAGTTTTATATGAAAAAGGAGTGAATATATAGGTATAGTAGTAATAGTTAATCTTTCGCAAGTGACAGATTGATCCGCAACGCAGACTATTCCAGGATTTATGATCTTACACTCCGCCGACACTGATCTACTGAAGTTGCTGTTGGAGTGACATACGATGTTTAGTTCTTGTTACAAGAACACAAGTCTTGAGTATTTTTATATTTGATTAAAAACTAGCGGCAACCCTTTTTGCGTCCCACCGCTGGGCACGGGTATCTCTCCCTTGTTGGGGAGGCCTGGAGCTTATTCCACCACGCAGTTCCAATGCGGGTTGGTGAAGATGTGGGTTAGTGGTCAACCTGCTGTCGGATATTTTCAAACCGCCCATAAGGCTTCCTACAAAGTTTTACGTCTTTTTGTACCGACAACTTCTGAGGACGACGGCTTAACGTGCCCTCAAATTTTTTCCCACTAGCGGTAGGTAGCTATCTTCCACCCGACCGCGCCCGTTTGATTAGTTACATAGACCACTTGCGTTCAATAACTAGATAGATCAGATTCATATCTATTATAGTGTAATATATTATACTCACATTTCCGAATAGAACCTGCACTACTATTAAATGAAAATCCAAGCTTATACTTATACGTAAACATTCGTAAATAAATCTATTTTCGTTCCAATTTTTATATGAAAAGAAAGAGAATATATAGTAGATATAGTTTATATTTCGCAAGCGACAGATTGAGTATTGTAGTTCGTATCGTAACTCATAGTCATACACTCCGAGGACACTGGTCTAATAACGTAGTTGTTGGAGTGACGCACTATTTAGTTATATCATACTATCAAGCAAGTCTGCAGTATTTTTGTATTTTATCAAAAACTAGCCTTCTATCAGCGGCTTCGCCCGTGTGGACCCGTTTAATGGGTCCCCGTAGGATAAAAATTAGCCTATGTGCTATTCCAGGCTTCATTGCTATATTAAAATCATATGCCTTTAGCCAGTTGCTTCAACCGCGTTGACACTATTACCCATTTTCACGTAGGAATGAAGAAGCAGTAAAAGGTAGTCTATGTTACTCAGGGTGAATGTAGCTTTCTAATGGTAAAAGAATTGTTGAAATCGGAATAGTAGTTTTTGAGTTTATTCATCACAAACATACAAAAATACAAATATTTCCTCTTTATAATATTATTATCGATGACTCTATTGTATAGGTACTGTACAACTGAAATGCTGTGAAATCTAATTCTACTTAATATAAATCAAGATTGTAGTGTCGGTTAATAAATTATCCAACCCATTATATTTCATCGTTGGGACTCACCCACATATGTTATCGAGGATGGTGTTTGACCTGGTCATTTGAAAGTCTTGTGTGGGGACAAAGGTCCGATTTGTAGTGAGCTTTTTGAGACAATAATGTTGCTATGTAAGAGTATTGCTAGAAACTAATTTCGGATCTAAGGTAATAAATGAACGAGTAATTTATTATTAATTGTTTATTATTAATACATAATTTTAGTTGTCAAAAATGTCTGCATTTATCGAATTCAACTAGAGCCGTTTGTACCTCATTTTAGGGTGACTTTAGGACCAAAGCGAGGAGAGGGGCGCTGTTACGGCCCGTTTGTAAATCGTCGTTTTCAAGCCAATAATAGGAAGATACATACAAAGTTAGTAAGTATCACAATAATACGGCATTGCGGTATTTTTCCCTGGCAGTGTCAATCACAATTTCACTGATGGACAGCATAGCATAAAGAATCAGGTCAAGGTCGTCGACTGCGATCTCTAAACGTCTTGGTACATTTCTCACGCACTAATTACAAAGAGAATGCTTGATCTATATGTATTCTCACAGTCTATACATTCAACGTTTAAATTGACTATGAATTTATAATGCGCCCTTTACTATGATATTCATTGTCGTACCCAGGACCGGATTTAAAAGAAGGTCAGGCTAAAGCCCGGGATATCAAGAGCCTTTTTCTGGATTACATGTTGAGGTCAAGTTTAAATTCTGAAATGCTGCAATCTACTGAATCAGAAAAATCAAACTCTAGTAATTATTACGACTTATCATAACTGATTATACGTATGTACATCTACAAGTTTATATGAAACCCTAGGCAAGCAAGTCCGACACGCACTTGATCGGATTTTACTGTACTGTATTCGGCTGTATGTATATTTTTTATATGTTCATATATTCACCGATTACTCCGTCGTTTGTGGACCGATTTTCAAAATTCTTTTTTTGTTCGTATATGCTTATACTCCCGAGGTTTTAAGATTCATTACCGTAAGCAAGAAGAGGTAGGTACTGTACAATTTTATTTTTTACCGTTTGAAGTCGGTCTATTTTTATATAAGAATAGTTCATGCCACTATTAGAAATCCCAATACAACGGATTAGGCCTTTTATAAATAAATATTTAAATATCTTTGGACAATTCACACAACGCCACCTGATTCCAAACTAAGCAAAGCTTGTACTATGGTAATCAGAAAGCTGATAAACATACTTTAATTCTAAATACATACTTAAATACATAAATTAACGCCCAGATACAGAACAAATAGTCATGTTCATCACACAAAATGTGTGTCCTGGGTGGGAATCGAACCCACGACCTCACGCTTCGCAGTCGGCTCATCACCCACTACGCCACGGAGGCTGCTTAACCCTACGGCGAAGTATCTTACCAAGCTGGACTACTATTTAAATGGTCCTGAATTCGAATCCCACTGACAAACTGATAACTATTATTTTACTCACTAGAATATAGTCGACAAAATTAAATAAACATATAGGTACTATAATAAGTTCGATGACCCGCGTGGCGTAATGCTTACCATACCGGACTGCCGATCGGAGGGTCCCGGGTTCGATTCCCGGCGAAGCAGAAATTTGAATGATGAGTTTTAATTTTCTGTTATCGGTCTGTATGTTTGTGTTTCTGTGTTTGTGTGTGACCGTGGCACCCACGACACAGGGTATATGTACCCTACTGTGGGTCTATGAGTGTGAAGCGTTACTATTAATAATTACAAAGTATCTACCTTGTCATATTTCTGGCAACGAATACTTTTTCTTACTGTAAACTTTCAGTATCATCTAATGTTTCTGAACAATTTGCTAGTTGTAAGTTAGTGCCCATGTCCATTTTCTATTGCTGCAAAAATGTCTGTCTATCACATGTCAACCCAAACACATGGCAGATCACTCTATCGGTGAAGTGTATGAACATAAATTGTGGATCTAAACCGTTTGACAGATTAGATTGTCACCTGCGATAGATTAATCGAGTAGGTAGACAGATGGGAAGATAAAGTGGCTCTCAGCTTTAATAGTTATGTTAAAGTTTGGAAACTTCGGTCGATTTATGGAGGTTAGATATAAAATTAGATTTAAGCTTTTCCATGTATATATGTAGAACTCTACTCCTATAAATATAACATACTTGCCTTCCGCCAGCGGCTTCGCCCGCATGGACTCGTTTTATAGGTTCCTGTAGGATAAAAACCATCCTATGGCTTTTCCCAAGGTCCACTTTATCTGTGTTCAAAATTTCATAAAAATTTATTCAGTAGTTTAAGCGGGAAAGCATTACAGATAGACAGACAGACAGACAATCAGAGTTACTTTCGATTTTATAATATTAAAAGTATGGATTTACTATTGATTCTTGCTAATGCCAAATTTCATGGATCTATTTTAATTCTGCACTACTCTTATTCTTCCCAACCTTTTTGTTTGTTCCATAACTGGGCACAGTTATCCACTCTGAAGTGAGAGCAAGCGCGGTCCCAGGAGACACAGGGTCACAGGGGACATGACCCCCCCCCCAAAATCCATCAGTCATGCGTAGATGGAAGGCGAAACAAGCCAATTTGGGACATTTCTTACCCCAAATTTCTTGGTGCCCCTCCTATTGGCAACCTCCCCCAAAATTGAAGGCTTAGACCACAACTGGGTGCGAGGGATGTAGGCCATAGTTCACTACGCTGGCCAAGTGTGGAATGGTGAACATCAGGCCTTCGAGAAGTTATGTAACTATTGGGCAAGCACGCTGATAGAAAACATACTTAATTAAATATCACAATCCCTCACCTTGAAGCAGCGATAAATAAGCATATAAGAAATTTCTTTGTCATAGATGCGCACCACCGGAGACCGCTGCCTTTACCACTCGATTATCGCTACTTACCACAATCGTTAACATAGTTAATTTTATATTACTGCGAAGGAACATTTAGTGCTATTAATATGGTGTAAATAATGGAATTCCCTAAACAGAATAAATAAACACTAGTCTTAGGTTTCCTACAAATACAATCTACAGAGAATACAATTCTCCGTATCGTCTAACTCCTGGGAGTGAACAATTACAGCAATCGTTTTCTCACCGCAAATTAGAGCGAAACGTGCTAAGGCGATGTCTTTGAACCGTATAACAATTTGGGACTGCGCTAAACGTAAGATCGAAAAAGGTTAATAGCGTTTGGTTAAACAGTTCTATCTCAACTGATTGTCTAAATACCTGCCAAGTTCGTAGCTTTTATTAGAGTTGCAGACGAGTATGCAGGTCACGAGGTATTTAGTGTTAAGCATAGGTAAGTCTTGTCTAGTCCTTGTAGCTTCGGGATTAAGAATAGAGCTACGGTATCCCCTGCCTGATCGTAAGACGTGAATAACAATGGGGCTTCCGGGTGTTGTGGGCGGTGAGAGTGGGAGCTCGACCCGTCCAGCCAGCAGCCCCGGTAGGGACGGCGGTGTGTGCGTGGCTGCATGCCGTAGTGAACACCTGGAGGTGCAGGAGAGCGAATCTGCTCTTCCGAAGATAATCCCGTTCTGGGGTGCCGCGCGTGGAGGACACCGGTGCGTTCCAATGGAGATCCCGGAGTCTGCGAGAGGGTTTAAGTGCGGTACAAATCCCACATAACCCGGTATCCTCTCCCAAGGTGCTGGGTACCTTTTGGAGGTTTCCCTGCGATACCAAAAAAAGGTAAGTCTTTTCTGATTGACGGCAGAAGTCGGTGCAGCGGTAGTACTTCCCCGGGGAAACTAAAATTTCTACCACCTACAAAATTATGCTTTCTCTGATGTTTTTTTTATATACTTATGACGTAATGTCTATCATAGATCCTCGATCTCGATCAGTGTAAGTCTGCACACGCGAAAAGGATACTAACGCGTTTGCGTTAAGAATTTAATTATCGACCTTATTCCTTTCCGGGTAAGATCTATCTGTCCAATTTTAACTCGGACGCAGTAGTAACGTTTGCGCGTTTAGAAACTTACACTAAGGGCTCTACTTTCATATTAGTCGCCAATTTCCATACCGTAGGCAAACAGGT
Source organism: Pyrgus malvae (assembly GCA_911387765.1). Taxonomy (NCBI): domain Eukaryota; kingdom Metazoa; phylum Arthropoda; class Insecta; order Lepidoptera; family Hesperiidae; genus Pyrgus; species Pyrgus malvae. The sequence goes on along the minus strand of OU426950.1, from coordinate 23,696,735 downwards.
TTACAGCTGGCCGTGAATTGGGTGTAGATATCCATGGACTGCAGTGAGCTTATGATGACCTACGTGCTCGCATAGGATGACCTGGCTCAAAGTTATCGTATCAAAACAACAAGCAACAGCAAAAAATATACAAGTCCATTCAATGCGGTGTAACTCGAAGCTGCCGATTTGTACCACATTGCATTGAATTGGCATCACAATCTCATCATATCCTGTTGGTTTTGAATCGCCTCTTTAGCACGCCTTGTAACATCGCATTACGTTTCCTTGCGCAGCTCACGTTTGACAAAGGTTATCTCAGACGATAATGGCGTACACCATTACGCCATTAAGCATTAGTAAACAAACATGCCAAGGACTAACAAGCCTTAATTTGACCATCACGCATGGCCTTGGCAAATATAATTGTCTTCACGACCCTAATTTCTAAACAAGTAGGTTATATTGAGAGTAGGAGAAGTTTATTTCTGGAGACTGATTTACACTTATTATTTACTAACAGCCGTCCGCGACTTCGTCCGCGTAGACTTTGGTATTAGTCATAGCATGATGTTATATAGCCTATAACCTTTCCCAATAAATTGACTATTCAACACAAAAATATTTTTTCAATTCGAACCAGTAGTTCTTAACAAACAAACTCTTCAGCTTTATTTTTTTTTTTCAACCTTTTTTATGTCCCACTGCTGGGCACAGGTCTCCCCTCAAAAGTAAGAGGGATTTAGGCCATGGTCCACCACGCTGGCCAAGTGCGGATTGGTGGACGTCGTGCTTTCGAGAATTTATGGATTTCTCTCAGGCATGCACGGTAAACGGAACGGAAACATTGTAATCAATTAAATATCACGATATTCTCCATCACCGTGGAGCAGCGATAAATGCGCACATTACAAATTTATTTTGTCAGAGGTGCGCGCCGAGGATTCGAACCCGAGATTGGTCGCGTCGAAGACCACGGTTTTTTACCACTCGGCCATCGCTGCTTTATATATTAGTATAGATTAAGATCGACCAGATGGACCGGTGATTTGAAGGAGAGTGCAAAAAGCTGCTGGTTTCAGAGTGCACAGGGCCGGACGGAGTGGCGAATGTTAAGGAAGGCCTATGTTTAGCAGAGGACTTCTAAATGATGATTTATAGATGGATTAAAACCACCCATGAAGTCTCTGACAAGGTATAAAAGCCGATCGATGACTAAATGTACAAAATTTGCCAACATATCCCATCTGATACTGTGTAACGTTGCGGTAGCACATTACCTAAATTACTAAGTTTTAAAAAAAAAGAACTAAATAATTATTAAATTAAAAAATATTACAATTAAACTACAATTTAAAAAATTACTAACAAACTAAATAATCAAAATGAAACATAAATAAACTTCAATAATGAAACTAAATAAGAACATCTTTATTAATATTTAAAAAAATACGCGTTCGATGATTATATCGTTCGCAGATTTACTTACTCGTAGGTAAATCGGCGACGGCCGGTGGTCGATGCGTAGACGCATTGTTCAGAGCATCATTCTGTGGATCAGTGCTAATAAGTGCATCGCAGGTGACGGCTGTGTCGCTCGCGGTGAAGATAACGCATTTCGATTTATTTGCTGGTTTAATTAGTTGGTGAAAATCCCTCTAGGGATTTTTGACTATAGTCTTCAAATTGACTCTCGGCCTACCGAAGCGACGGGTCTACAACCACGTCACACGCCCACCGTGCACCACCAATTCGAGGGACGACAGAGCCTGGCTTGGAGCGGTCTCGGAAGGCATCCAGAGGCCGAGGAGTCGGAGTCCTGCTGGAGGGCAAACCTCACCCACGGATCGTCGGTCCCGGTTCAGGCCAGTGTTCCATCCTTAATAGCTCAAACGGATTGTGACGTGAGGCGGAGGGTAAAGCCATTGGGCAATAAACGTTTCCTTACTAATTCTCGTTTATTTGTCAACCCACGACCTATCTACCTGTCGGCGGCCCCCCTTCCGCTAGGGAGGGCTGGGGACCTACACCCCTTAACCGCCGCAGTGGCGCCTCAACGTTGTCTACTTTACCTACCAAATCACGTCTCAATTCCGTTCTTCTCGAAGACAGCACTGCAGGTACGAGCTATCAACCTACCAATCTACTGGTTACGCTTATTTCGCTTAGGTGCATTATTGTTTGTGTTCTATACCACCCGCAGAGCCATACGCGCTTCTGATCACAATGGGCATGATGACACTATTAAAGAATCAGAGAATAAATGGTTTTACAGAAAAATATATGCTAAAAAAGTTCTAAAATATGATCCCGTTTTAATATAAACATTAAGATTAATAAGATTTTCAATAAAATAAAAGTATTAAATACAGCAATCGGCCATGTTATCTGAAACGCCAAACAAAAGGAATGACGTCACGCCTAAGGAAAAGTCATCGTGTTGCTTGAAGTTTGACGAGCAAGCCGACGCCATGACACCTACGAGCGTTTTTGCGCTTAATTCAAGTTACATAGCAGAAAATACATTAATTTACGTTAAAACTTAAGTTTATTGCTGAAATAAACTTTTTTTCGCAACTAGGAGACGTGTACCTACAATAAGGAAAGGTATTTAAAAATCTGTCATCATGCCTATTATAACAATGGAATTAATGAACAAGCATAAAGAGCTACTAATATAAGCTTAATTAGATCATCACGCAAGGCTTAAGCAGATGTTATTGTCTACGAAAGTCCAATTCTATTGTATGTACATTGAACATTACAATATGACGACTGACGATCCATCAGTATCTCAATAGCTGTGTGAGTAGACAGTACAAGTGTATTTAATTATAATAGCAACAATAGCCGAGTGGTGAAGTTACCAGTATAACACAAGGATGATCCGGATTGAAATCCCGACGCACAGCTCAGACTAAAAACTTGTAATGTTCTTAAATACGCACTCAAAATTTTGCTGCTCTACGCTGCACTATGGTGAGAGAACATATTTTAATGTTTTATTACACAAAATATCTCCAAGGCTAATCTAATATCTTTAAATGACCAATTCTTGTACCTATATGTAATTTCTCGGAAACTTTCATGAAATTTAGTACCCAGTTTCGGGGATGATAGATTTTTTTTCCTTCTTAAGATCCAGCTAGGTTTCATTTTTAGAACAAAGAGGATATAACCACTACGTTTTATTTTAGAAATTGACGTATTATTCGTATTTTCAGCGATAATTAACTTAAATATAAACTGAAAAATATGACTCGTACTGACATCTATTGGAAAATATTTATTTATTTATTTATTTATTTATTTATTTATTTAGAAAGATACATTTACAATATTTTTACAGGAATGCTCCCAAGACAATATTGTAAGCTAATAACTTATTAGAATATATAATAGAAATAGTAAATAATGGTAGCAAATTTATTATCTGTCAGAAACAATGCAATTTTGTGCTATTTCTGTGAATTTCGGCAGGCTACAGTTGTAAATATCGATATATGTAGCCACTAAGTTAATAATCTGTATGGCGCGCGACATAGGAGCAAATTTCAGTAAGTTGGTCCTCGCTACCGGCACACTGAGCGCGGCGGGGCGGCGACGCGCGCTCACGTACCCTGTGGGCGCACACAGCTGCAGGCGCGCCAGCACTGCCGGGTGGTGCAGCTGCCCGCGCAGCACTCGCCACACGTAGCACGCCAGCGCGACGTCGCGCCGCACGCTCAGCCGCACGTACCCGACCATGCCGAGTACAAACAAACTGGGGTACATCAGTGGGTACATAGGGTACACTCCATATTCTTTCAAATACAAAAACCGAGTGAATTTGTTTTGAATTTTTTCCACCATAAGGCTATATTTCGCCTCATGAGGATTCCAAATAATAGCCGTTGCCTCAAGATGACTTCGAACTAGTGAGTTATACAATATTCTTACAACTAGAGTATTGTTGAAATCTTTACAATTTCTTAGAATGAATCCTAAGTTTCTGAATGCCTTGCCGCAGATGTTAACAATGTGCTTACGGAACGTTAGCTCAGGTACCATTTCAACACCTAAGTCTCGTGTACAACTTAGGCGCGGAATCATCGTATCATTCATTTTGTATGTATAGTGCAGCGGAGTCCGCGCCCGTGTATAACTCATTATACCGCACTTAGCTATGTTAAAATATAGCTTGTTAGTATTGCTCCACTGCACTACACGATCTATATCGCCTTGCAACCTCTCCGCGTCCGACGCGTCCGCTATCGTCAGATACACCTTAAGGTCATCCGCAAACAACAGACACTCGGCATGCTGGACAACCGATGGCAGGTCATTAATCATTAAAATGAATTCCAGCGGTCCCAAATTGGATCCCTGACTTATGCCCGACAAAGTAAAATACTGTTGTGATTGGTAACCTGCGTACTCCACATACTGTCTGCGTTCGCCAAGGTAGCTCGCGAAAAATTCCAGCAGTTGCGGCGTGAAACCTAGCGCCGCCATCTTTGCCAATAGCACGTCATTGTTGACGACATCAAAAGCCTTCCGGAAGTCGAAGTACGCGCAATCTACCTGTCCGCCCGCATCAATGACTGGTGTAAGGTACGTCGTAAAAGATAACAAGTTGCTCCCTGTACTCCGCCCCGGCCAAAAACCGTGCTGCGCGTCAGTCAGCTGATAACTAATTTGTGCATAAATACATGCGTGTAATGCTGATTCGAATACTTTAGCGAACGCAGACAGCACTGCGATCGGTCTATAATCACTAACTTGGTCATTTTCACCACCTTTTGGCACTGGTATTACTCTGGTGACTTTCCATCGGTCGGGGTAATGGCTTTCCCTTAAACACAAATTAAAAATATGCAACAAGGGCCCCCAGAACACCTCACGACAGTCCTTCACGATATACGGAGGTATACCATCAGGCCCTACAGAGTGCTTGGGTTTGAGGCGGTTGAGCGCCGATCGGACCTCACGCGCAGTAAGCTGTCCCACATGCACCCGAGCTGCACCTGCGCTTGAGCCTGCCAAGCGTTCGGCCGCGACCGGGTCCAACACTGGTTGCTCCTCGCTATACACTGAGTGAAAATATGTAGCAAAACACTCTGCACACTCTGCCTCGCTTAACACCTTACCATCTTTTCTTATAACGTGTTTATTACGCCTACCTTGTTTATTTCTAATGTACTTCCAAAAGGATTTCGGGTCATTATTAATGTTCATCTGTAATCTACGCTGATAAACCTCATAAGTTGACACAAGCTTACGTTTCACCAACGAGCGATACCGAGAAAACGTTTCGTAATCACATTGTGAACCCGTCATTTTAAAAATTTTGTGATACCTTGATTTTTTCCTAATATCGCGTATTAAATCTGACGTGTACCATTCTGGATATGTGTACCTAGTACCCATTTTATTATTGTTAAATTTGTTTTTTACTGGTGCACACTCATTGATAACCTCGTTAACTATATTATAGAAACATGTCAACGCCTCCTCTGAGTTTTCGATTTTATATAATGCGCCCCAATCCAACATGCTTAATTTGTGATATAACATTGAAAAGTTACATTTATTGAAGTTCCAGTTATTACGACCGTTTCTATCAATGTTTATGTCGTCCTGCATAGGCACCTGTGTAGCATTCCCGCTAGATGTAATTGTAATTATAATATCTAACGGCGGATGATAAACGTCAATGCCTACCAATGGGTCATGTGATATTTTAACTTCTATGTGACTCGTCAATACATTTGTCATTACTAAATCTAATGTACGATTATTAATATTACAAACATTATTTACCTGCCGAAATCCACAAAACGCATTAAAATATTCCAAGTAATTTTGCACTTCGACCGTAGCTGAGGGAATGTTAAAATCACCTACCACTATAACAGATTCATACCTTACACATACATTTTCAAGAATTTGAAATAATTTCATATATTCACAATAATTACATTTTGGTGGAATGTATACCACGCAACATAAAAACAATAACTTATTTCTACAGCTGACCGTCGCACAAACAATTTCAAATAAGGCCGCGTCTACATTGTCGATTCGCACTTGATTAATATCTAACCGGGGAGACACCGCTACAAACACTCCTCCTTGTTTTCTTCCGTCCACTCGGTCACATCGTAAAATCTTATACCCAGTTGGAATAAGTTCACCGTCTTTTATAGACCCATTTAGACCAGACTCGGTTATTGCAAATATGTCATAAGTTGATGCTAATACATTCTTGTAGAAAGTTTCCGTCTTCGTTCGCAGTCCCCGGACGTTTTGATAATACATTTGAATGGACTTAGTGGCTTGCCTCCCCTTTTCTGGAAGGTCCGCGGGAGTTCCGAAACCACACCCATTCATTGAATTGAGTATTAACCGGCCAATTGTCCACACTTTTCACTGTACCGAATTTAGACTCTGGTACTCCTATCATAAAAGATGCGTAATCCCTTTTAGTTTTAGGGATGATTTTTTCTACTATCACATCATCCGATAGACAAATAGATTTAACGTGCTCCATTATCGTTTCCACTGAAGTGTCGGGATGCAGAGACCAAACATGCAAAAACTTCTTTTTTTGTATGGCTTGGAACGAAGAAATCTGAGAATTCCCTCCTTTTAAAATAGTCTTGGAAGCCCAGGTCTTTTTCCGACTAACAACTTTCCAATCGTCATCCGACTTACATGATTTCTCCACAAGCTGTTTCCGAGATGATACAATATTTTCATCCGTATTACTAGCCTGTGTGTGCGCGCCCTTAGATTTATTTCGAATCGTTACATTCGGATTATATTGAGACAGCGCTGGAACGTCCGCCACTGTAACCGCTATTGTCTCACTCGCACCTTGCATAGCTGCCTTGGTTGGTTCTTCTCTCTCACTCACACTGGTCGACTTTAACAGTTTGTCGATTTTAGTGGATAATTCTTCAACTACCCCCATTAAGTTATTGATCGTTTGCTGTTGATCATCGATTTTCTTATTTTGTGCCTCAATAAGTGCAGATTGGGTCGTAATTTTCTGCGTCAACGTTGCAATCTTCTTGGGCAATTCGCCTATAATCGTTTCAGCGTTAAATTTGGACATTTTACTTATAAAACAATTTAAAACACACGGAGACAAAGTTCGCGTGACAGATGGCAGGCTTAGATTTATAATGTTGTGGCGTAGATCGCCGTCAAACGTCATCCGCTAATCCACCGTTCAAACAAATGACAATCAATCAAAAACAAACAATGTTTGTTATCTTTGATAATAAAAGATTATTGAGTATTCACATCTGTGTCGTCACACCACCTTCAAATATTTAGAGGTATAGACTAGGTGTAGGTTAGGAGTACGTTTATTAGAAGTTTTTTATACCCAGTACTTTGGCAATTATTAAACATTAGCGTCTATAGAAAATCATTATTACACGGAACAAAATTTAATCTGTTATAATTTTTTCATTCACCAAGAAACACCAAAGCACTTCTTACTTGTAGTTCTGCGAATAAGTCAGCTGTGATGCCAACCCAACACTATTTCGAGCGCGTTAACGCCAGAAAAAGCCCATGGACGCTTGCGCGGTTTTTTAAAGTGAAATAAGCAGTGCGCATGTAAACGCGTTTGGCGAAACAATCGTACTTTTTTGCCCGTGTACGATTAAATGTTTTAAACCACTCTAACGGCTTCCATATGCCTTTTTACCGACTTCCAAAAGGAGGAGGTACTGTATTCGGCTGTATGTTTTTTTTAATAAATCCATCTGATCACAGAATGTCAAGTCATGTACATCAAAACTTGAGTTTCTTTATAATTTGTTTACAATTTCACCGTCACCACGTACTGCCTAGTAACAATATCATGTTTAACCTTCTCAAACTAGCATGAAAGCCATTACGCCATTAGTGTTAGTAAACAAGCGTAGACAAGTACTGGTATGAACCTAATTCAATCATTACGCTCGGCTTTAGCGAGCATAATTGTCTACACGGGCCTAATTTCGTTCAACATAAACATAATCATAATATTTAATAGCTTCTAACTTCTAATATACAAGTTAATTAGATTCGAAATTGGTGTTTACGTTTTAATTAATTCAATCTTTTATTAAAAGCTGATTCAAACTAGCGGCTTCAGGGTTAATTAAGGACAGAACTCACATCACGATAATAGTATAAATACAAAATATACATTTTAGTCATTTTTAACCCTTTTTGATGTCCCTGACTTCTGACTCTCTGATGACTGCTCGGAGTTTTTGCTACCTTTTTTCTCTCAGCTCCAGACCAGGAAAAGTGACATTCGTTAAGAGTCAGTAGGTACGAAATTTTGCTGATTTGCTGATTTAGCTGATTTTACATAGGAAATTTTGCAGTTAAAATACAGTATTTTCATAAGTTTTGTGCACAATATTATTGATCATTTCAATAATAAACAATTAAATGAGCCACTTTTTAAATATATTATATTCATTTTTATTACGTTGTTTTGCTTAATAAACCTGAAAGACGGTGATAGTTTTGTGTATTTTACTGTAATAGGTATAGAATATTACATATTTCCGGATCATTTTAAAATCTAAACAGATCGACAAAAATGTTGTTAAAATCATATACATAGTAAATGAGCCACTTTATGCCACTTTCATACAAAACATATTAGTAAAAAAAATATTGAACTTAGTCAATTTTAAGAGAAAATGGGTCAGAAATTGCATTTGATTCCGGCAAATTGTCTTATCTTTCATAAAATTTATTGTACATAAAAACACTTCAGTTCTTAATCAATCCGTTTCCTGAAGTAAAAATCAAATTAATACTGAAAATTCGGCATTAAAAATGTTTTAAAGTATCTAACCTAAATCTCGCATTATAATTCTTGACGCAAGCTAAAAAAGTGGCTAATGTATTAGATTATTAATGAAATGATCCGTTATATTGTGCAATGAAACTTATGGAAATACTGTCATTTAACTGCAAAATCTCATGTGTTAATCAGGTAAATCAGCGTACGTTTATGCTTTTCCAACGTGGATAATTGAAAATCATTCATGCAAGAAAATGTGATAAGACGTCTGTGACTATTCCTTGCCTTAATGCCATAGCACGCCGCTGACAAAACGTTATTACTGAAACCATCCCATTTTTCCGTTGGTTGCCGCGTAACCTTAGAACGGTGAATCTTGGCTTCAATCCAATTTTCGGTAGCGGTGTCCTTTATAAAGTGTTCAGTTGTGTATGACTTTGTATCACAAAAAATGAAGCTATTTATTCATAGAGCCATAGTTTGTTGCCTGCTTATAATATAAAAAGTTCAAAGACAAAGACAAAGACATTTATTTGCACAAATATGGGTGTTTACAAAGTTGTTTATATATATTTAAGTTCACAACATATGTTTAAGTTCTCTTTACCTACTCAGCCATAAATGGTGGTTTGAGTTACAGTAGTTTAATTTCTGAAGCCCTCCAACCCGGTGGACTGATGACCTAAAGAAGACAAAGGAAACCGCTGGATTCAAAAGGCGCAGGACCGGGAGGATTTGCGAACGTTAGGGGAGGCCTACGTCTAGCGGTGGACTACAAAAGGATGAAAAGAAGAAGAAGTATAATTTAAAGGTAAACTTTGTTTTAGTATAAAATATTCACGGGTTGCGTAACATTTCAAACCATTAAGCGATGGTTTAAAATGTTATTATTTTCTTATTAGAAATAAATTCAAACTATGTTACAACAAGAGTTTTGTATTATAGTACCTAATTTACAATTACATTTTAATGCGACAAATTTAATCCATCTAGTACAAAACGCTACAAATAAAATGAAAAATCATCCATTTTTATTTATTTATTTATTTATTTATTTTTTTATTTATTTATTTATTTATTTGCATTAGAATTGATGAATAACATTATACAAGGTCTTATATACAGAATATGTCTAGCAATTCTAACCACTATGTGGTGTGCAAATTGACAATTTGAGAATACATTTTATTTACATTTTTAATATAATATTTAATTTATAGTCACTTTATTAACAAATTTAACAAATAAATAATAAATTGAATACAATGTCAAAACAGATTTGTTAAAATATAATATAATAAGTAGTCATGTCACAAGTTGTTTAATTAATTCATCAAAATTTAGTTACCATTACAGATTTAGTAGTCATCATTTATTAGGTCATTAACATTATAAAAACATTCTTTGCAAAGCCATTTAAATATTAATTGAAGAAATTTTTTATACGAGTTCTGAGTAATTTCATTTGGTATACTATTATATATCTTGTATGCCATAATGTGGCAATTTCTTTTTTCTAGGGCAAGGCTACTCATAGGACGGTTTAGTGGCTTCATTATTTTCCTTCTGTCACTTTGTGGTTGAGTGCTTAATTGAAATTGATCCATGTTACTTTTAACATGTTTTGCCATTTCTAATATATATAATGATGGTACCGTTAATAGATTAATATTACAATTTGACATTACAATTTGACATTAAAGATATGATATTTTTCCGTCACTTGCCGCAGTATAAACTAAGAACAGTGAATCTTGGCTTTAGTTCAATTTTTGCTGACGTGTCCTTTGTAAAGCCTTCAGTTGTGTGAAGATCTGTATCGCAAAAAAGTGTAGCAATTATTCATAGAGCCACAGATTGTTAAATGTGTTCCCTTTTTATACAAAAAGCTCATTCTACCTAGTCATGGCGCATTTGTGTTATAGTAGCTTTAATTTATAGCTTTCAAACTTGTAGGGTCTAGGCAGTATAAACTCAGAACAGTGAAAATCTTGGCTTTAATTAAATTTTTACTAGCGTGTCCTTTGTAAAGCGTTCAGTTGTGTGAAGCTCTTTATCGCAAAAAAGTGTAGCAATTATTTATAGAGCCACAGATTGTAAAATATGTTCCCTTTTTATACAAAAAGCTCATTCTACCTAGTGATGGCGCATTTGTGTTATAGTAGCTTTAATTTATAGCTTTGAAACTTGTCTAGGTTCATAAAAAATTGTGTAATTAATATCAATTGTGTAATTTTAAAATAGTTCATTAAACTTCTAAAAAAACTTAAATTATTTTTGAATTTATGTAAAAAATCCTGATTTTGATAATTTATTAAGTTATCCTAAAATTAGAATTTCGGATCTCAGTCAAATAAGATTTCAGTTTTTTTATCATGGAAATTTAGATATCTTCCTGTTTGGAATCGAATACAGAACATCTTACACGGCACGCCCCATCTACCACGCTGATATGCTCTTGCTGTAAAATAGAGTTCATGCTATAATATTTACTAAACCTTCCTATGCGATTGATAGCCTCGAAACAACATTCAACAAGTGTTTCCTTCACCTCGAAGAGCTAATATCTCGTTCATCAAACATTTGTGTCAGCAAGCCCGACGCAGGCGTCGTGCGAACAATTAGTGGCATCAGGAGGTAAATATTAACACTGGTGATTGTGTCTCAACGTCAGCTCAAAGTATGTTTGTTTTACATGTCCCTCTATGGCGTTCAGAACATCATTCAACGAATCTTGTAATTTTATGATCTTCAACGTAGTGTAGGTTACGTAAAGTTGGCCATTTTTCGCTATTATAATCTATTATTTTATTAAACCCTCAAAACAACATTCAACAAGTAATCCCTTCACCTTAAAGACCTAATGTCGTACATAAGGTATTTGTATCTGCGATTGCGGTGTGCAATTATTAGGGTCAGTAAATATCTACTACACTACACTGATATTGATAATTATCAGTACTATTATTTTAGCGTCAGAAAAGACGCTAAAAGATACAATTCTATCTTAATCTTAACTCCTACTACTTGTGACAGTGCCCACATGCAGTTTGTTATCTACATCCTTCATTTAGAGCTAGTATGTGGTGCGTCAAGCATATGTGTCGGCGTGATGTTCGAGCAATTAGTAGCGTCAGTTGATAAATATTTACACTGGTGATTGTGCCTGTACGAAAGCTCCCAGTGCCCACATGCAATGTGAATACAAATGAATCTTTTAACTATAAGCAGAGACAGCAAATCAGTATAGTTCATTAAGTGGCTGCGTTAGTAATTTGTTTTGTTAATAAGTAAATAATAAACCAACTACCGAATTTGATTACAGTACTCACTTGCAAACTGAATACAAATAAACTTATGATAGCCTTAAACAGCAAATACGTCATATGTATATCAAACGTCTATATCAGCAAGAGTGTGTAAGCTTCATATCAAAAACGATATCCCACAAGTTTATCGTGAAATTTGAAAAGCTAATCTTTCCACTAATACATATATGTATTGGCATGCGCAGAGTTATAATATTGTGCGAGAAATTACTAGTCTCAGATGGTAAACATCAACACTGGTGATTGTGTCTGAACGTCAGCTCCCAGTGCTCGTTACAGTGCCTACATTCAACTGGAATACAAATGAACCTATTTTCTTCAAAACTACATTTAACAAGTACATATTATTATGTACTTCACATAGAGCTAACATGTCTTACCTCATACATCTGTGTCGGCGCAGTGTACGAGCAATTAGTAGAGTCAGTCGGTAAACATCAACACTGGTGATTGTGTTTGAACGTCAGCTCCCAGTGCTCGTTACAGTGCCTATTTTCAACTCGAATACAAATGAACCTGTTTTCTTCTAAAATACATTTATTTAACAAGTACATACTTCACATAGAGCTAATGTGTCATATCTCATACATAAATCTGTGTCGGCGCAGTGTACGAGCAATTAGTAGAGTCAGTCGGTAAACATCAACACTGGTGATTGTGTCTGAGCGTCAGCTCCCAGTGCTCGTTACAGTGTCTACATTCAACTCGAATACAAATGAACCTATTTTCTTCAAAAATACATTTAACAAGTACATACTTCACTTAGAGCTAATGTGTCGTGTCTCATACATACATATATTGGCGCCGTGTACAAGCAATTAGTAGCATCAGTTGATAAATATCAACACTGGTGATTGTGTCTGAACGTCAGCTCCTAGTGCTTGTTATAGTGCCCACATTCAACTCGAATACAAATGAAACTATTTCCTTCAAAAATACATTCCACAAGTACCTACATACTTCACATAGAGCTAATAATAATATGTCGTATCTTATACATATGTCGGCGCGGTGTACGAGCAATTAGTAGAGTCAGTGGGTAAACATCAACACTGGTGATTGTGTCTGAGCGTCAGCTCCCAGTGCTTGTTATAGTGCCCGAATTTTACTCGAATACAAATGAACCTATTATCTTAAAGCGGAGATAGCAATTGTTTATCATTAACCATAAAAAACTTATAAATATCTTGTTCATCAAACATCTGTATCAAAAAGCGGTGCGTAATTGTTGTAAATTGTAATTGTTGTGTGTGGAAATATACCAACGTAAGTTCATCAATAAAGGTAATTTTGTTGTAACGTCAGTATCTACTGTATTTGCTCTAGATGTTTCTCTGTAATCTGCAAAATATAATAAGTATTTCTTCATCTTAAATTCGCTAGTATTTTGTTCAATAAAGTAAGAAGTAAGTTATTAAATATCAACACTGGTGTTTGTATCTGAATGTCAGCTCCCTCCCAGTGCTTGTTACAGTGTCTACATTCAACTCGAATACAAATGAACCTATTTTCTTCAAAAATACATTTAACAAGTACATATTTCACTTAGAGCTAATGTGTCGTGTCTCATACATACATATATTGGCGCCGTGTACAAGCAATTAGTAGCATCAGTTGATAAATATCAACACTGGTGATTGTGTCTGAACGTCAGCTCCTAGTGCTTGTTATAGTGCCCACATTCAACTCGAATACAAATGAACCTATTTCCTTCAAAAATACATTCCACAAGTACCTACATACTTCACATAGAGCTAATAATAATATGTCGTATCTTATACATATGTCGGCGCGGTGTACGAGCAATTAGTAGAGTCAGTTGGTAAACATCAACACTGGTGATTGTGTCTGAGCGTCAGCTCCCAGTGCTTGTTATAGTGCCCGAATTTTACTCGAATACAAATGAACCTATTATCTTAAAGCGGAGATAGCAATTGTTTATCATTAACCATAAAAAAACTTATAAATATCTTGTTCATCAAACATCTGTATCAAAAAGCGGTGCGTAATTGTTGTAAATTGTAATTGTTGTGTGTGGAAATATACCAACGTAAGTTCATCAATAAAGGTAATTTTGTTGTAACGTCAGTATCTACTGTATTTGCTCTAGATGTTTCTCTGTAATCTGCAAAATATAATAAGTATTTCTTCATCTTAAAATCGCTAGTATTTTGTTCAATAAAGTAAGAAGTAAGTTATTAAATATCAACACTGGTGTTTGTATCTGAATGTCAGCTCCCTCCCAGTGCTTGTTACAGTGCCCACATGTAACTTGAATACAAATGAAACTACTATCCAAAAGCAGTTGTAGTAGATCGGCCTCGTATCATGCCATGCTTAAGTAAATTCGAAATGTCCGCGTACGACCTCTCGAATAGGAACATATTAATATTTTACGACTGACATTAAAAAACGCTTCATCTCAAATCTAACATGTTATAAAAAATATAATTCAATTACACTGTGTTAAGAACACCGCTTGACATTCTTACCACATTATTGCAACGTAAACTTACGTTATTAATAAAGCTCATGCACATGGCCATTCCCATTGCATCTTTTAATGAATTTATTTTTGCTTGTATTTCTTAAATGCGATAAAAAATTAAAGCAAACTTAAGAACTGAGGATATTTCGGAAAACCTAGCCTTATTTACGTCACCTTTGGATCTTTTAAACTGTGGCCTTAAAAACAATATTGAACTCGTTACTGGCTGGTGTCAGTTGGTAAATATGAATACTGATTATTGTGCCTAAACATCAGCGCGATGTTTTGAATACACATAAATTTATTTTCCGGAATCAGAGGTAACAGTTGAATGCTGACTCAGGTCGTATTCTTAAAATATCGCTTAAGATCAGATATGTGTCTTTTCGTTACTCCGATATTTTTATAATTGAATAGGCTTATGCTGTATATCGTTCCACATTCACAGCGCCTCGTATGCCTACACTGAGCATACCATGTGTAGTGGGTACCACGTACACACAAATAGACAAGAACACAAACAACAAGACCAAAAACAGAAACTGAAACTATTTACTTCAATCTCTGCTTTACCGGGAAGATAAACCTCCGACTATATTCTTTTGAGTCTCCAGTAGTCTATAGTACTCAATGCACTCCAAAATTCAAAGGCAGTAGAAATTAGTCCCCAGCGTCAGTAGGCAAATATTAACACTGGTGATTGTACTCTAAACATAAGCACAATGTTGGTTACAGGTCCCACTTGCAACCGGAATACAAATGAATCTATTATCCAAAAACATAGATATCGGATCGTTGTCATTTCACATCTTGTTCGAGAACTGCTTAAGATTAAATATTACTATGTTTACATGCGATTTCACAATTGTCGATTCATGATTGTTGCTGTGTATGTATAAATGAAAAGTAAGTGTGAAGTATCAAGGCACTATAATTCGAATAATCAGCAATGTGCAATTTAAAAAAATAATCGTTTACTACCTTTAAGGTAGTAAAACCTTTTAAACGCCAAGGTTCTGCTCCTTTAGGTTTTCCCCGCATACTTCTTTTAGACAAACTTTTTTAATGTCTACGGTAGGTTATGTCGCTGAGTCCCTGTAGCTTCAGGATTAAGAATAGAGCTACGGTATCCCCTGCCTGATCGGAACAGGCGACTAAAAGGGGGCTTCCGGGGTGGTGGACGGTGTGAGTGGGAGCTTGATCCGCCCAACCAGGAACCCCGGGAAGGACGTGGTGTGTGCCGTACGCCGCATGCCGCTGTAAGCATCGGAAGGTGCAGGAGAGCATATCTGCTCTCCCGAAGATGGGCCCATTGTGGGCGCCGCGCGTGGAGGTCACCGGTGCGTTCCACTGACCCTCTCAGTCTAGCGCTTCTAGTTTAGCGCGGTCAAATCCCACAAAACCCGGTATCCGCTCCCAAGGTGTCGGGTACCTTTTGAAGGTTTCCCCCCCAATACCAAAAAAAAGTTATGTCGCTGCCCCTCTTCAGAACTGAAAAGAACTTAGTACAAGTTTTAGCTGGCAAATACTAACACTAGTGTTTGTGACTGAACAACCACACGTTGTCGTTACTTGCAACCTAACAAGCAAATAAAGTAATGAATCTATATTACATACATGATACACTAAATCGGTGCCGTTTGACATCGTGAATTTAGAAATAAGCTTTCGTAAAATAAAAATAAAACAATGATCAAAAACAGGGAATGCTTACCATATTCCAAGTATAATTCTATTCTAGATATCATGAAACATAAGTAAAGTAGTAGGAGGATATACAATAAATACATTTTTAATACAAGATAAAATTTATCTTGTATTTTTTTCTGACGTTTATTATCGTATTATATGCACGAATAACAAAAGAGATGTATGAAATAGGTATTACGAACGAAAATAGTTTTTTTTTTAGGTTTAGGTTGCCCACAAAACAAGGTGCCCTAAACATAAATTACTTAATTTGCTTATGGGTTAATCTGACACTCGTTAAGTAGGTACGTGATATTTCTGACCGTTATTAATAATTATTACTAAAATATATTTTATTACAGAGCATAACTTCATATAGGTATTAGTAATTGCCTTATGAACTATGTTAATGACAATTTGAACTTTAAAAATTAATTAAATTAAACATTGAATTTTGAATTAAAAACACATTATATCTAATTTAATTTTAAAATTTCAAATTAATTAAATCATAAAATAAATTAAATAAATTGAATCACATAAAAAACCTATGGCTAAGACTTAATGGCACAATTTCGTGTTGCAAGTGCAAGTGTGTGCACTCTCCCAGGCCCTCCAGGGCTATTGGTCTTTACACTATAGTTACGTTATTTGGTGCATTTTATAGTTAAAAAAACGACGAAATTGGCCCTTTCTGTACAATGTTTTAGACGAGCCATATGTCAAACCAGTTATTACAGAAATAATTACGCATACATTTCCATGAAAATTATAGCACAACCGTGACCGGACGTCGTTACGCAGATTGTTGTGAGCCGCAGTCGGTCAAAGGGCCAAGAACACACAATTGTTGCCAGCTATGATTGATATCAATCAAATTTAAACCCTATGTTATTCTACATAAAATTCAAATGCCATTGGCAAGTTACACAATTTATCTTCCACCTCATTACAGAAGGATTCAGTATTAGTTAACTTTGGCCTCATTAAACAATATAATGTAACGTATTCGGTTGATAACTATTCGACCCAAAACCTATGCACGTTTGGGCGGTTATTTATTTTGAAGGCAGGATTTATTTGCGGAATGGGTTCGACCCACATTACTCATGGGAGATTTTGCTGACGACGATTGAAAATACCCTTAACGTCTGGTTTATTGTATTGCTTCAATTTTGTTGGCAATTATCATGAAAAATGTGAGACATATCACCAATATTTGTGTTTATTTTTTATTATTTTAGTATGTATTTACCCTTTATTGTGTTTTAACAAAAGGCGGACTCAATGCCTGATGGCATTCTCTACCAGTCAACCCTTGGCCATTGTGAAAAATTGTGGTAAGTATCATAAATAAAATTTGCAAAGGCGCCATAGACAAAACTAAGCAAGAATTTAAACAATGAGTTTAAAAAAATAAATAAAAAATACTAAGTAGATAACATACACAAATACACATTATACCTATACTCAAATATAAACATAATATTATTATGATAAACATATACTTATTACTTATATAAATATATATTCATACATACATATATAAATATATATAAAATATATAAATATGAATAATATGTAAGAAATTATAATTTCTTACACATTTGCTGTTAATAAAATTCGATTAACTAGATAGTGTTCTCGCACAAGCCTCTTGAAAGATACTTTGCTGGGCGCTTTGCGGATTTCTTCGGTTAAGGCGTTCCAGAGGAGTGAAGCTTGTATTGTAAAAGATGAATGGAAGAAACTGCTATTATGCGAAGGAATTGCAAGTTTTAAGTTAAATGAAGAGCGAAGCATTCTATCATCCCCATGCGTTGGATGGAGAAACTGGAATCTTTCCTTAAGATGAGCAGGAGAAGAAGGATCATTTAAGATCGAATAAAGAAGACAAATAATTTTGGAGAAACGCCTCTGACGAATAGGGAGCCATTTGAGTTGACTGCAAAATTGAGAAACATGGTCGTACTTGCGTAGACCGAAAATATAACGAATGCAGTTGTTAAGGAGGCGCTCCAATTTATTGAGATTTGGAAACAGTGTTTCCAAAAATTAGAAATATTATCTATTATTATTATTACTATAGAAATAGTAGATGAAGAGTTTGGATTAGCTGCGTGATCTACGAACTTTGTGCCGGTGCGGTCGGGTTCGTGATAGGTGACCTCTGGTGGCAAAAACTTCATGCGCGTTTCCGTGCTTTGGAAGGCACGGTCGTCGATGAATAGCTGTCGTTGTAATATATTATCCGAGTCCTTGTCCTAATAGGCGGTTTGAAATGCGTGAACTGAGCATTACCCGGCGGCTGGCGTCGGGTGTGAGCTGTTCGCCAGTGTCAGAAATCTCATATCGAAAGGCACGTTCAGCCTTCGGTTCCATCGTTATATCTTGTCAGAGCCATTACGGGCGGATTGAAAACCTCCGACTAACCAACCTTTTTTTTTTTGGTTTCGCTGGGGGAAATGCGTTACACAGAGGGGTATGTGGGACTCCCCAGGGGCAATACCCCCTGGTATACCCACTAAAACCCCCAGCGGCACTCCGTCTTCGCCTCTTGGAGAGGGTCTGGGAATCCGGCAGAGCCTTTGCGTCCAGTCCCCCTCCGGCGAGCCCCGCCTTTATGGCGAGCCCTTCGCGCCTCCCCCTTATGATTTATACTACTTATGAAGTTATTTATATGACTGCTACTGGCTACGGAACCCTAAAAAATACTGGTAGAACAAATGATTACAAACTGTTACAAAGTAAATAACATACTCGTTATACATCCACTTCCGCATGGAGGGTTAATAAACAAACATAAAGAACCCCGAACAAGTCCCAGGGTATTTATATCAGCATAAACATGGAGATAAATCAGATGAGTTTTAAAACAAATCCTGGTAATATCCCTTTAAATCCCTTTAAAATTCATAATCCGTTTATACGAAAATCATAGACTTTGTTGCGGCTTGTTCATAACTTTGCAATATTGGATTTGTACTTTAACAATTAAAAATTATAACTAATGGAGGTATACGTGAATCAAAAGAGGCATATTATATAGTTTATTTTATTTTTGTTTTCTTTACGGTATTTCGTTCGATATAGATGAATAAGAGTGCCCGAGTTCTTTGCAATAAAATAAAAGTGCCAGAACATGGCTTATTAGTAAATCTCTAAATTGTATCAGACACTTTCTGGTAAATTAGCCATTGCCTGACTCGAATATCTCACTGACTTGACTGACTTGACATATAGTTTATTTTATTTTTGTTTTCTTTACGGTATTTCGTTCGATATAGATGAATAAGAGTGCCCGAGTTCTTTGCAATAAAATAAAAGTGCCAGAACATGGCTTATTAGTAAATCTCTAAATTGTATCAGACACTTTCTGGTAAATTAGCCATTGCCTGACTCGAATATCTCACTGACTTGACTGACCAATACTATTTACTACTGACGTGCCAATGATCTAAAGCTCGACATTACTTCACATAAAAGTGACTTCTTCCGATACTCTTTTACAATTCAGGCTATACTACTGTGGAACACCCTACCTGAGACCGTTCGTAAAGCTCCAAGTAAAAGTGTGTTTAGGAGACTTGTTCGAGACTATCTCTTGAGTACTAACTGAATCATTTGAAAGTCTGTTCTTCTCTCAATCTCAATATATTTTATTTGTTTGACATAAAGTTTATTTATGTTTATATATATATATATTTACTATGTATGATAGAATATATTTGTATATACATATGTATTATAATTTATATATATTATTATATAGTTTATAATGTAGTGAGTATGCACCTACCACAAGTTTTCCATATCACCCAGGGTTGGCTGGGAGAGAATGCCATTAGGCATTAAGCACACTCTTGTATCCTTAGAATAAGGTTATACTTAAAATAAATAAATAAATAACAGAAAAAAGTATCAGTATTTGAATTAAGCATTATTTTTCTTCTGGATGTCGGTTTTTTTAGCTTAAAATACTTTTTAAATTATTTACAAACATACGTTACGTTTTATTTAATACGTTTCTGGCAGTAGTTCGAGCTTATCATGTGCGAGCAAATGAATTCTAAAACAGGTTTGAATGGAGTGTTAAGTACATGATAATGTTCGTTCCTTTAAAAACGAAATTAAACTCAACGTGATCGCTGAAATACCTACTGCCTATTTTGGTCGCAATAAACGAAATGCCAGGGATTAAATAGGTCGAGTTTGAGAACTGGCGTCAAGGAGACATTTAATTTGCTGCCAAAATATTCAAATAAAGTGGACAGAGCTATCAAATTTTATTTATCCGTTAAAATGTTTTAAGCCCGAAGACAAGATGGTAGTTTTAAACCAATAGTACTTATACGTGTTTTTTTTTTCCTGCCTCTTTTTATGCTTTTTTATACAAATATTTTTGGTTATTTTAAATTTCTTGCCGCAACCCTTTTTGCGTCCCACGGGTCTCTCCCCATTATTGGGAAGGCCTGGAGCTTACTCCACCACGCTGCTCCAATGCGGGTTGGTGAAGATGCGGGTTAGTGGCCAACCCGCTGTCGGATGTTTTCAAACCGCCCATAAGGCCTCCGACAAGGTTTAACGACTGTTATCTATCGACAACAACCGGGACCGACGGCTTAACGTGCCCTCCGGAAACGCGCGTGAATTTTTTTTTGCCACTAGCGGTCACCCATCTCACACCCAACCGCGACCGTTTGGCTTAGTTGCATAGATCGTTTACGTTCTACGCTAACCGCCGGGCCATGCGCGCTTCAAAGTGCGCGCTTAAATATTCCGAACTACAATAATATATTCCCATTTTAGTCCAACTAACGAAGTTTTATATTATATGTAGGTCATTGTAGGTATAATTTTATCCTGGAATAATTTTCTTAGTTCGGTCGCCCGACCGTTGTTGGAGCAGCGCGGAGAAGTTAGTTCCAGGTCTAGGCCCATAATAGGACACGAGGCCAGCTAGGGACGTAAAAACAATTATAGTAGGTTAAGAAGCTCTTTACCTTCAATAACATAAAAACGACGGTAAATGTTAAGACTTTTAAAGATCGCTGTTCGCTTTACGTATGCTTTCATAAACAAGTTGCTGTAGCTTCAGCAATCCAGGTTGTTTAAACTTGTTTCAAACAAGTTCTGAAACTTGTTCAGAACAAGTTACTTTTCTAGTTAGAATAATAGAAGTATATTATTGCGTATTAACAATGAGAATATTCATCATTTTAAGCAACTAGATAAATTTATTTATTATTTGCAACCACCTTAATCTAGTGGTTACAAGGTAGACCTATTGGCATTCCAGTCAACCCTGGGTGTTGTAGAGAACTTTAGGTAAGCGGACGAAGAACAGTGACATTAAGCACTATTATTATATTGCCAGGAATTAGCAAACTATATATTAATAATAAATAATAAATAAATATAAATATATTTGGACAATTCACACAACGCCACCTGATTCCAAACTAAGCAGAGCTTGTACTATGGTAATCAGAAAGCTGATAAACATACTTATATAATTCTAAATACATACTTAAATAGATAAATTCACACCCAGACACAGAACAAATAGTCATGTTCATCACATAAATATTTGTCCTGGGTAGGAATCGAACCCACGACCTCACGCTTCGCAGTCGACTCATCACCCACTACGCCACAGAGGCTGTCCAATATTATAAATAAATTTGTTGTAATTAAAAAACCGTCATTAACATGTAAATGCAACCAGGCTACGACATCTAATAATATACTACCCTCAACCAAAAATTACACATTGCAATTAAGTTCCAAAATTAACCTTCAAAATCAAGAAATGCGCAGGTAAGAGTTTAAAACAGGTTCTTTGGTAACTGGCTTCAAAATCATCCCTTTACTTTTGTTTTAACAAACAAGTTACTGTTGCTATAGCTTCAATCAAGCTTAAGGAATAGCAATTAAGTACCTTTGATAATATTATTATACAATTATTAAGGTTGTTTAAATTCTAGCTAGCTCCAGTGCTTATATTATTACTTACTATTTTCTTTCTTGGCTTATTAGGCTATTGGAAATTAACTAATAGCAGTTTAGTATAGTAACTACCAGTGCGGCGCAATGGTTACCATCGGAGGGTCCTGGGTTCGATTTCCGGCGAGGCAGAAATTTAGAATGATGAGTTTTAATTTCTGTTATCGGTCTAGGTGTTTGTGATTCGTCTTTGTGTGTGACCGTGGTACCCACGACACATGGTATACCTATCTTACTGCCTCACAGTGTGAGTGTCAAACGTTATTTTATTATTATTTTATAGTGCTTTTGATGTACATAGGTAATTAAAATTATAAAATTTAAAAAATTATAAAAAAATATAAAATAATTAGAGTAAGCTGTAAAATAAAACATGGCCTATCTTTTAAACGAAATAGATCTCTGGTAGCCAAAGAAACTTTACAGCAGTAAAGTAAAGTAAATTTAATTTCATTGTTGGTCATATATCCTTTTAAACAGTATTGTAAACATTATTTTAAGTAAGAAACATTTCGAAAGGTTAAGCTTAGATTATATTTTAAATTTCTGTCAATTA
Organism: Pyrgus malvae; assembly: GCA_911387765.1. Classification (NCBI taxonomy): domain Eukaryota; kingdom Metazoa; phylum Arthropoda; class Insecta; order Lepidoptera; family Hesperiidae; genus Pyrgus; species Pyrgus malvae. Next base: position 23,673,885 of record OU426950.1, on the reverse strand, counting down.
AAACAGGTTCAAAAGCCTACCTTCATTAGCATTTAAAAGCTTCCAAGGTACATGTAAAAATACAGCCTCCCCACAAAAATTACGTTTCGCAAATTAAGTTCCCAAAATTAAATTTAACTTGAAACTCAAGAAATACTCAGGTAAGACTAAAAAGGGCTCTTTGGTAACTGGAGGCTTCCAAATAAATTTGTTCGCTTTACTTATGTTTTCACAAACAAGTTTGCTGTAGCTTCAGTAATTTGAGGTTGTTTAGACTTGTTCCAAAGAAGATCTGATACTAGTTAGTTCGTCTGTTGACTTATTATTAAGCTGTTGAAAGTTAAGAACGGTACTTCAGTGACGGTACGGTACGGCCCTGAATGGAAAATAAAATTTTGTGCAAATTTTGAGTAATACTCGTACGAATAAAGCTTGTAATAAGAAATTGAGAGTAAATATGCCGTATGAGATGCGTAAAGTACGCATGGTCGGGGGGCTGGCGTCGGATGTGGCATTTGTGACCCTTAGTGGCAAAAATATCATAATCGTTTCCGTGCTCCGTCGTTATACCTTGTCGGAGACCTTAAGGGTGGTATGAAAATATCTGACTAAATAACCATAAACTATCTCCACCAATCTGCATTGGATCGCCGTGGCGAAGTAGGCTCCAGGCCTCCCCAATAATAGGGATAGACCCGTGCCGTGCAGTGGGATTAAAATAGAACTGCAGCTTTGAGATAAGGCACTCATTATAGATCATAAACTTTGTCAAAATTTTTGGTTTTAAATAAAAAATGCACCTATTTGGCTCACATGACATGTTCTGTTTTTTTTTTGTATGTATCATTGCCGCATTTGACTAGCGAGGGGGACTACGGCCTACAACCTTACAAATTCTAATAGGAGACCTGTGCCCAGCTGGAAGGCAATATTTGAGTTAAAGAAACGCCTAATAAAATCTGCATGCCCAAAATGCTTTGTTCCACTAAGTTCAACTATAGGTTCAACCAGTTGAAATTATTGGACAAAAAAAAGTCCAATTATTTCCACTTTCTATTGCCTAAATCATTTACCTATATATTTCAAAATTTACACCTATTTTAAGTGATGTTTATTCTCTGTCAGCTATCTGCAGACCAAATTAATTTCGCATTAAGATGCGGAGAGCTTAGATGTGTAGGGCAGTAAATAATACCTGCTGAATCAACACAGTTGGTAAGATATTAATATACGCCTAGACGCTGAATATTAATTTGTTTATTTTACCTCTGTAGCTTCGAAAATTATGATATATAGAATAGCTTCTTGGCTGATTTACGTTGTAACATGTTAAACAGTTTAAGAGCACTCCATGGGAAGATGGCTGATTATAGTATCAGTATTCGTTTAATAATTTCGTAACTTTTTTTAATACTACACTGAAGTTAAAATGACATTTAGTTACTTGAAAAATTGCAGAAAGAATATGAAAAAATGTGTATTTCTAATTGGTTGATTTAGATGGATTTTAAAGAAAATTATCGTTTGTTGATTTCTAGTTTCTCTTTACAAACTTTTAATTACCATTTAACAGTTTAGGCGCGGAAATTTTAAAAAAACTACTTCGATTTTTTACGACTTGTGTGGCGCAATGGTTGCCATACTGGATCGCTGATCAGAGGGTCCTGGGTTCGATTCCCGGCGAAGCAGAAATTTGAATGATGAGTTTAAATTTCTGTTCTCGGTCTGGTTGTTTGTGTTTCTGTCTTTGTCTGCCCATGGTACCCACGACACAGGGTATGTCTATCCTACTTTGGGGCTATGAGTGTAAAACGTTATTATTATTATATTATTATTTTGGCGACTGCCTACATCCATAAATAAGTTTCTCAAAAATGCCCCACTCTCTTGTTTCTAGTTATTTACATCTCCTCCCCAAGCATATACCACCAAAATCCTGACTAATCCAATATCTTCCTCAAGGTGCAGGGTACCTTTTGAAGTTTAAATATTGAATAGTTTATTAGCAAATAAGTATTATTCTGCACCTACATACTACTGTTAATTTGATACAATATTCTGTAATCATAAATAGCGTGAAAAATTATTACTGTGCCAACATATCTCATTTTATGACGAGATATATTTATTCAATACGTACTACTTAATATCACAGATGCTTGTGTGATAAATAAATTTATTTCTAACATATAATAAAACCGGTTCAGCAAGGAAAAGATTCAGATTAACTTATGCTGCTTTGCAGTTTCAATAGGTACAGTTCCCACATGTTGCGAGCGGCGAGAATGAGAGCTCGAACCGTCCAGTCAGCGGCCCCTTGAAGTATGACGGTACCTGCATGCCTGCGCACTGTCGTACACATCTGAGAAGGAAAAAAAGAAAAGAAAAAAGGAGGTTTTATTCCGGTACTAATCCCACATAATCCAACATCCTACAAAGATTCCCTTCCTCCCAAACATCCCTACGTCGCTACAAAAAGAAGTAGTACGCATATAATCATTTCAAGTTTATACCCATAAACTTATCCAATAATTTAGCGCGCAGTATTTTCTGGCATAATGAAGAGTGTTTGATTCAAGAAAGTGACAGTCAAAGTGAACCTTATTTACAAGAATAAAGAGTTTTTGTGCATAATTGCATTTTATTCGAGTGAGTTGATTTGCTGAAATGGCAATGATCAGGACATATAGTTAGGAGGACCAACAACCGATGTGAAAGAATGGCTACCACGTCTCGGTAAAAGAAGCACTGGCTGCCTTTCAACCACGGACTTTGTGAGTGTTTAAGAAAATATCGGGAAGCCGCTGGATTGAAAGGGCCCAGGACCGGATCGAGTGGCGAACGTTAGGGGAGGCCCATATCCAGCCGCTGACTATGAAAGCCTTATGGATATATATGGAAGCCAGTTTTAATATTATGTATCTGGACTTAATTGTAGGCTGATATAACACACTAATACCAAGTTAAAATCCCGTTTTCTGGCCTATAAAGTCAGTTTACAATTTCGATGCTATTACATAACCAGTTCGAGAGAGACTAATGCCAAGTCAATTTGCTATACCGATATAATGAGCCTGGCCTATTGAATTAGTCACATAACTCATAGTACTGAACCTGATACCTAGTTGATTATAGAACTACACCGAATTGCGCACTTCTAACGTAATATCATCACGTAAAAGATTAATAATTTTCTGTTTTTTCTTTCCAGTGATTCAATGTCATACACAGTTGATTTCATGCTTGGAGCTGCAACCCTTTTCGCGTCCCGCTTCTGGGCACGGGTCTCTCCCCATTATTGGGGCCTGGATCTTACTCCATCACGCTGCTCTAATGCGGAATGGTGGAGATGTGGGTTAGTGGCTAACCCGCTGTCGAATATTTTCAAACATAAGGCCTCTGACAAGGTTTAACGGCTGTTATCTATCGATATACACCGGGACCGACGTCGTAACGTGCCCTCCAAAGCAGGGAATGCGCATTAAATATTTTGCCACTAGCGATCACCCATCTCACACCCAACCGCGCCCGTTTCCGTGTTATTACTACTTAAATTTATTTAATAACATTAATCTAATGACTAAATTAAAATAATAAAGCTACAAACTCATATCCCCATAATAAGTTAGACACTTTTTTTTTTATTTGAATGGAGTAGCAGACGAGCATGCAGGCCACGTGGTGTTAAGTGGTCGCTGCAGCTCATGGACATCTACACACAACCTCAAGCAAGCATAGGTAAGTCTTGTCTGAGGTCGTTTGCAGTTGCGCTACTACTCCGGAGGCTGGTGGTCGCCTCATGTAAGTGTCGCCGGCAACTGCACCTTTCCACCGAAACACAATAGAATTGGTTCACGGCAGAAGTGGGTGCAGCGGTGGTACTTCCCCGGGCGAAAGATAATAATAGTTCTACCACCTTCAACTACTGGTAAGTGTAGGTACCATTGAAGGACACAAGAACAGAATCTTACCGTGAGTCGAACCCGGGACCCTCAATTGGCAGATCAGTATGGAAAATTTTATATAATACGAATCTTAAATGTCACAATACGTTGTAAAAAAGTTACAATTTAATCAAGTTTATTGTTAGAGAAGTGCAAAAATCCCTACTAATATTACAAATTCGAAAGTAACTCTGTCTGTCTGTCTCCAACTCCAATTTTAATGAAATTTAGAACACAGATAGAGTGGACCTTAGGAAAGGACATAGGATGGTTTTTATCCTACGGGAACCTATAAAACGGGTCCACGTGGGCGAGCCGCTGGTGGAAGACTAGTATAAATATAAGGCTAAAAATAATTATCTGAACAAAATAATCTTAGGTATAATAATTATAAAAGAGCTCACTCCTAACCTCCTAACGCTCTATTATAATAGAGCGTTGTTTAAATTTTTGGTTTGGATTAAACCTCAATTTAACCTCGTTTGCCCGATGAAACTTAGCTTTAGACTTTGAGGTTATTTTGGCACCTAGTACGCCGGTTTAGCATCCATTATGCACCCCGGTACCCCTTGCATTTCAGATTAGACCGTTAGCTAATACCAAATTGATTTAGCTCCGACGTAGAGATTTAGGGTATCCAATGAACCTACTTTATAAGATAATAGTTGATGAGATTCAACTGTTAATACAGTATGTGACATAGAGTGATGACACTAGCCTTATACGTTAAAACGTGATATCTTCTTACATTTTTACAAGAAAATAATCTGCAAGTGTCTCTTGTTTTACATACAGACAGACAGACAGACGGACAGACAGACAGACAGATGATAAATTACAGTCACTCTCTGTCTGTCTGTTAAAATAAATGTTAAAAAATGTTCACAATAATCTTCATAGCTATGCAAATATTCCCCCATGTTCGTAAGATATAACTTTCAGTAAGATCTGAAATCACCACAGATATAAGTCTGTGGAAATCACATTAAAAAAAAATTAAAATAAGAAACAACTCATGGAGCTTTTTCGGCGGCAAATATGTAACACTCATTTTAACCACACAATTTTTATATTCTTATCTATTTTAATCATTACATAAACCCATGGGCGTACCGAGGGGGGACATGGGGGGCAGCTGTCCCCCCCCCTGGATCAAGATCCGGATTCAGAGATTCTTAAACGAATAAAGAAACCTATAAAGATAACTAGATATTCCACCTCCTGCTGTTTCCTTGGTACTAATATTATTATAAAAAGCTGAACAGATTGTTTATTTGTTTGAATGCGCTAATCTCAGGAACAAGAACTACTGGATCGATTTGAAATATTTTTTTGTGTTATATAGTCCATTTAGTATTTAATATTTTGTGTAACCAATGTGTAAAACACAACCCCCAAATCCCCCCCCCCCCCCCAACCAAGAACCTAAAAATTTGCTCCTCCCACCCCGACTAAGAACTTGCCCCCCCTCCCCCCTGACCAAGTACTTGCCCCCCCCTGAGTAAGTACTTGCACCCCCCTGACCAAGAACCTGGGTACGCCCATGCATAAACCAACTATAATAATAATTTATACTCTCTATAAAATTATTGCATTCAACCTACATTAAATTATTTTAAAACGACACCTAAACAAATACAAAACGAAAATAGCTTAGGAAAATAATAAACTTCTTTAAGCCCATAATTTTGCGTCGAAATGGATTAAGTATTATAAAATCCATGGAAGGGATGGATTAACCAAAAGCTTTATAAAATACCCAATTAATCTATTTCCATATTTATTGAGGGTAATAGGATTTTCATTGCAGGGATGTATGTTTATTTTATAATATAATTATTTTATGATGAATTATATGGACAATGCTTAAATTATTAAACACTTCGACCCTTTTAAGTTTGACACTTTTTTGCCTTCTGTTTGTCTGTAAGTAAATGTATGAACGTATAGATCTGTCTGTCTGTCATTAAGTTTAACTTTTAACTTTGCTTCTGTAACTTAAGATAAAGTTGTTGACGAACAAGGACATTCCGTTTACTCCGAGAAAACTTGTTGAACGTTGCTCCGCTGATGAAACAAAAATACGGGAGTAAAATAGAATCTAGATGACTGCCGCCGCTGTACGGCAGTAAATTGCATTGTAATAGTAATGTTCAGACTCTTGTTAAATCATTGCTATTATTGTAGTTCGTATTTGTAACTCACAGACTACGAATAACCGATTTCGACCACAATCGGCTACTTTTACGTCATCATATACATGTCAGTACTTGATGGTACTCAGACACTGGTACCAGTCAATTGTCAACTTCCATAATTAGGAAAACAATAAACTTGAAAATAGCCTTCAAACACTGGGAACAACAGGGTACCCTTCAAAATTTATCTGACTCCTTGGGAGATATAACGGGTGTGAGATTTTACTGCACTAACCCTTCAGCAAACTGCCTCAGCTGGGAGAGTTTTGGGATTTCCAGATAAACGCACTGGTGTACTTCACGCCTCTGGAAGTAGCAGAAGAGCGATGGTGATCAACACGCGGCCACGCATACACCGACGTCCTTCCCGCTGCCGCTAACTGCATGATTGGAGCACAAGGAGTGGGAAACTCCCATCGCTGGCAGCCCCAGACGTCCGCTTTTAAGCGCTTCTTACGATCAGGTATACCATAGCCTTATCCCGAAGCTGCAAGGACTAAATAAAATAAATAAATAAACGTTTCACACTCATAGCCCCAGAGTAGGGTGTATTTACCCTGTGTCGTGGGTACCATGGACACATACAAAGACAGAAACACAAACACCCAGACCCAGAACAGAAATTTAAACTCATCATTCAAATTTCTGTTTCGCCGGGAATCAAACCCGGGACCCTTCGATTGGCGTATTCCGGCATGGTAACCATTGCCCCACACGGGTCGTCTTGATCGAATGATTATTAAATTGACTAAATGATTTTAACTTCGTACAAAACAATATAAATCCAATGTTTTCAATCAGCACAGCTATATATAACTACACCTCGATCAAAATTAAGTACGTTCATTACCTTTCCTTTCGTAAACAACGTTTGCACGTCTTGTTCTAATTTGCGGTAAGCTAAAGGCTGCCCTAAATGCTCCCGCGCGACTTGAACATAGCAAATTAGACTCTAAGAGCTTACGTAGAAAACAGGCTACAGGCTTTTTTTGTTTCTGGTAGGGCAACCCAAGAGAGTATATTCGGATTTACTCGAGCGCGTCAGATTAATATATGGGGTACACCGTACATCCTGTTGAGTACTGCCACCATTAAGAAAACCTTCTATATAAGTACAGTAATTTTTTTCTTATCTTATTTCCGGATGTCAAAATGGATAGGTTAGAATACCCGGTTACCGTTGAACAATAACTTTTTAAGTAATATAAATTTGAACCCTCCCAAGAATGCTAAGATGTCGTTTTTTTTATTTCTCTGTTTTGTATACATTCATACTAAAATCATCAGATTACTGAAATATGCCTTACCATTCATTTTATGTGATTACTGAAATATAACTTACCATGCATTTAATTTATTCCACTATGATCAATAGTAGTATGATAATTTGTCTTTATTTTACATAGCCTTCCGCCAGCGGCTTCGCCCGCGTGGACTCGTTTAATGAATCCCGTAGGACAAAAAAATAGCCTATGTGCTATTCTTGGAATAGCACATAGGCTATTTTTTCATTGCTATATTAAAATCATAGGCGTTTAGCCAGTTGCTTCAACTGCGTTGACCCTATTACCCGTTTTCACGTAGGAATAAAGAATATCCCGCGGTGAAAAGTAGCCTATGTTACTCGGGGTGAATGTAGCTTTCTAATGGTGAAAGAACTTTTGAAATAAGAACAGTAGTTTTTGAGTTTATTCATTACAAACATACAAAAATAGGAACATACAAAAATATAACTATAATATTACTATAGATGTACCTATCGTATAAATTTTTTGAAAACGTCATAATATATAATCTTTTAATCTTCCTACCAACCAACCTATAAAATGCACAAGGTCCTGATGACGCTCGAGTAAATCCATAATTAGCCTCGTGGGCTCCCCTACGGTAAAAATCTTAAAAATGAAAGCCGATGACGCAGTACAATTAAACGTTACACACTCATAGCCCCACAGTAAAGTAATTAATAACCTGTGTTACCATGGACACATACAAAGATGGACACATAATTAGTACCATGGACACATACAAAGACAGGAACACAAACACCCAGACCGAGAACAGGAATTTAAACTCATCATTCAAATTTCGGTTTAGCCAAGAATCGAACCCAGGTGGGTATTAATTAGTAAATATTAAGGGTATTAATATTATGCTTTAACTTACATTTCAATTGAGAAAATAGAGGCGCCGAAGAAAACTTCGAACACCGCTATACAGAAACTTTTAGATACATAAGCATCAGAATAACAATATGAACCTTTACTACGAGTACCTTTATTCCACGTGAATACACCTTAATGTAAATGTTGTCGGTAGGTATTCAATGCTTACTAAGAAAATGTTCGCTACAACTTCAAAGCACGAGTAAATTGTAATTATTACATTCTGTTTCAAAAGGTTATTGTTGACGATTCAAATGTCTTTACATTTTGAGACGAAATGATGATGCCAAAGAAATTATCTTTGTGAAATAATTTACATCAATCGCGAGACACTTTTAAGGCTTCTCAAAGATAATAGACTCCATATTTACTTTTCCTGTAGAACATACGACTCATTCTTTGTTGCTCTGTGTCGATTACATATTAAGAGGCCGTATACGAATTTTTTCCGATTTTGCTGATTTACCTGATTTTGCGCACATGAGTTTTTGCAATAAAAAGCACCAAGAAAGTAAAAGTGATACTACATAATATTTGAGAGGCCGTATACATATGTAATTTTGCCGATTTCGCTGATCAAGCTGATATTTCATATGAGATTTTGCTGTTAAAATACAGTATTTCCATAAGTTTCATTGCAAAATATGCCACGTACGTTTAGCTGAGTCCGGATTCGATTGCCGGCTTGCAGATATCCTGTTTACACATGCCATGGAACAGCGTGGTTGAGAGAGCTTTAGACGTTCTCAATCATTAGAAAAGACCTTTACCCAGCAATGTGATGAAAACATCTCGTTTTACCTACTCAGTTATTCTAGTTGTCAGCTAATCCAGTATGCACGTTAGTGCCGCTGTTAGCTAACGCAGTGCAATGAAGCCCGGCGTCGCTTTGTGTCACCGCGACTCAACTCAAATGTCTAACTCGTTGTAAGTTATTATTTATGTGTACTACAAGCAACAATTATGATCATAAATTAGTTTCTGCTACCAAGTATTTATTAATTATTTATTTATTTATTTAAAGTCAGCAATATGCTTACAGTACATGACCAGACACATATGTGATTATTAAATTATATAGGTAAAACATAGAAAAATAATAAAAGATAGTAACTATATGTATAGAAACCAAACAATAATAATAATAATAGATAATAATGTTTTGCAATACTGCTGCTAATGACCATAGCCTCAATGAAGCGACTTGCAGCTTTACGGAAGCAGGAGGGTTTGCTAGCGAATAGGTCCAGATCAGGATTGCTCTTATTCATAAATTTAGTATTGACAAACATTTAACATTGCTTTTTATATTTATTTTCTTAGTTCAAGAAGTTAAAGGAATGCACTGACTGTCACTGAATATTGTGACATATCTGAAACATCTACTTAAATCTACGATGTAGTCATAATTTTATCATATCGCTGTATATAATTAAAGTACTTCCTATAGTTACGACACGCCTTTATAGATCTCGGTGTACCTATTAAAGTACTAAACTTGTCGTCTAATTCAATTCCTATATCCAACAATGTGTAAGCAACTAACCTGTGGCTCCACCTTAGAGCATCAAAGTTACTGACTCACCCTTCAGGAGAGACGTCATAGCGCCTCGCTTCGATACATAATTTTTGTGCCAAATCTGGTGCGGGGAAAGAACGCACACTTTTTAATTTTGTCACACATTCACAAATATTCTTTCATTGCTAATATGTAGCAATGAACGTACATTTCTGAATATGTCAATTTCAATTAACAACGTCATTTTCTATGCACCGTCAACACTGACACCGACACACACACACACACTAGTTGTATAACTAGAAGGCACATTGTGCATGCACGTTGGGACGAGGGGTTTGCCCGTAAATTCCACTCCTTTGACGGGTGTCATACCTGTCATACCTTGATGCTTTAAGGACTCCACCTACGCGACTTGGTGCAATTTGTAGGAATGAGATTAAGACATACTCTATTTAAAGATACTCCATACTCAGCATGGCGATGAATATTTCATTCTCACGTTTTACCTACTCAATTATTCTAGTTGTCAACGTTAGCGGTTAGCTCCGCTGACGACTAATGCAATGCACTAACGCCCGGCGACGCTTTGAGTCACTGCGACTCAACTCAATGTCTTACTCGTAATTAAATATTATTCATGTGTACTACAAGCGCTTAAGTGACAGGCAAACCAGTTTATACTACCAAGTGCCTACATATAATAAATTCACTATTAACTAATGCCTAGTAAACTATAGTACTAGTACTAGTATAGTATAGTAGTAGTAGTATAGTACTAGTATAGTACTAGTGTTTACACGAGGCCAGCCAGCGCTGGAGACTGGCTTGGTAGTATAAATATAAGACTTTATACTTGGTAGTATAAATAGGTAATGTGCTATTGCAACGTTAAACACATTATTTTCTCCACAAACCAGCATTGGAACAGACGCTTCAGGCCTACTAAAATTAACGGGTGCGACCCCTACACAACAATGGCTCATGAAAAGGCTTGACCCTTATCATATATTTATACTACTAGTGGCCGCCCGCGACTTCACAGATTTCGCGACTTTGGTAATAATCATAGCATGATGTTATATAGCCTAAAGCCTTCGGGTGGCTCCCCTGGGGTTGCCCGAGTCCATAGACGACGGTAATCACTTGACAAAACAAACACAACAAAAGTAAATAATTTTGTAAAGAAATAATAAAAGAAAAGCAAAGTATAAGAATAAAACAAAAGGATATAAGTTATAAAATATGATAATGGACGTGAATAAAACAAGTAATACCATGTAGTGTATTTATAACACTACACGGCGCATTTCATTTGTTGCCGTGGGAATGAGATATTTTCTCGCTGTAAAAAGTGGCCTATGTCCTTTCTCAAAGTCCTTCTCTGTTTATCCCAAATTTCATCAAAATCGGTTCTGTGGTTTAAGCGTGAAAGAGTAGCAGACAGAAAGACAGACAGACAGAGTTACTTTCAAATTTATAATATTAGTATAGATTAGTTGTCATCTCGTAATTCAGTACGCAAGCTAATTGAAATTATATTCGAAAGCCGATTGGTTAGCCTGTATATAGGCCTGCATGCCACGTTACAGTCCATAAACCAAAATAACCATGTACCAAAATAATTTTTTTACCGTTTTTGTCTGTCTGCCTATCTGTCTGTCTGTCGGTCTGTCTGTCGGTCTGTCTGTCTGTTTGTTCCAATTAATCTCTGAAACAGCTGGACCAATATTGACAGTACTTTCACTGGCAGATAGCTGATGTAATGAGAACTCAAATCAGACGAGCAAAGCCGTGCCGGATGTATGAAGTATAAGTATTATGAACCACTATTATAAACGTGAAGCGCGCATGGCCTGGCGGCTAGCGTAGAATGCAAGCGATCTATGCAGCTGAGCCAAACGGGCGCGGTCGGGTGTGAGATGGGTGACCGCTAGTGGCAAAATTCATGCGCGTTTCCGTGCTTCGGAGGGCACGTTAAGCCGTCGGTCCCGGTTGTTGTCGGTAGATAACAGTCGTCAAACCTTGTCGGAGGCCTTATGGGCGGTTTGAAAACATCCGACAGCGGGTTGGCCACTAACCCGCATCTCCACCAACCCGCATTGGAGTAGCGTGGTGGAGTAAGCTCCAGGCCTCCCCAATAAGGGGGAGAGACCCGTGCCCAGCAGTGGGACGCAAAAAAGTGTTGCAGCCATTATAAACGTAAAGTAAAACTACAAGCAACCAGAGACCATTGAATGAATGAATTACCTTTGGACCTAGATCTGCATTACAGCGGTTTGGCATTAGCTAATGGGCTGGTGCACTAATGCAGTCATACACCATACGTTGCAGTAGGACATCAAGTGTCTGTGAATAATACACGTACATATACATACATACATTTAATCTACGTGTCAGGTATGAGTAGAATAATTAGGTGTTTAATATTTATTCTTTTGCATGGGACCAAAAATATATAACGGTCTACTGGAATTCCTCAAAATTAAAACGGGCAACGAATTTAAAAAAGGACTTAAAACGTATTTACTGAAAAAGGCGTATTACTCAGTCACTGATTTCATAAACGATAAAACGGCATAAAGGAATTCCATAAAAACCTGGGAGGTTTTTTTTCCGCCGGCTTTTTTTTCTCTCAGTGTACAAACACCCTGTGATATGGGTACCCAAAGCTGACGATCGGAACCGATCCGAAATATAAATAAATAAATATTTTAATTTTAATTTATAAAAGGCGCAATATGGGACAAATAAAAATAATAGTAAAATAGATGTAAATGTACATTTCGTAATTGTATTATAGTTTAGTTTTTCCTTTTATATTTTTATCATTGTATATTTGCATACCTCATGAAGGTAAATATGGCGAACTAAATATATATAAACAACTTTGTAAACACCCATATTTGTGCAAATAAATGTCTTTGTCTTTGTCTTTGTCCAATTATTTCAATATACGATTTTAGGAGGCAGCGACTACAAACATTAATTTTCTAAAGGCTGTATTTTTAAATTACGTTCCATTTGTGGAGTACAGAAATAAAGTTTCGCATGAGGTAGACTTTCATTTAATTGAAAAATTTTAATACTTTCTGAAACTTTAATTTTTTTAATCATTAAGATATAAGTTCTACGAACATAATTCAAATATTTTACCTAAGTGTTGGTTATGTATGATTTTTACTAAATCTTTCCAATCTCTTTAAATTTACTAAGTAAAAGAATAATAAAAAATCTGTTCTAATTATAATAACGCTACACACTTCACACTCATAGCCCCACAGTAGGATATCCGCTGTGTCGTAGGTACCATGGACCCATACTAAGGCAGAAACACAAACACCCAGACCGAGAACAGAAATTTAAACTCATTATTCAAATATCTGTTTCTCCGAGAACCAAACCCGGGACCCCTCGAGTGGCAGTCCGGCACGGTAATCATGCTACTGCCACTGATATATTATATTTATAATACTGATTCTGCCGCTGTTATATCAATTATTAATTGGTATAACAGCGGTTTGGCATTAGCTAGTGCAGTATGAACATCAAGCATCAGTGGATAATATACGTACAAATACTAAATCTGTACGGCAGGTAGTAAATGTCAGATTTTCTTTCCAATAATTTTTCTAATAATTCTAGATAATTAAAAGGTTCGCCCTACGATCGCGATACTTTTGATTATCTAATTACTACTTTAATATACCTAATTTTCACACTCGCACAGACACTCATACACTCGCACAGACACACACACACACACACACACACACACACACACACACACATGCACAGACACACACGCTCGCACAGACACATTCACATACACACTCACAAACGCGTCGGTAACAAGTTAGTAGTTCTAAATTTAAAAATACTTATATTATTATGTAAATGTAAACTTATCACTAGGCTTAAACCTATGCTTTATGTATTGATATACTAAGTATGTATTGTTTGCCTTGGTGGATGAGCGGGGTACCCAGTAACACGGGTCACCAACCCAGTACAGGGGCCCTTGCGACTTGTTGTAACTGAACTTGGTAGGTATATTGAATAAAACATTTTTGATTTTTTGATTATTTTTTTTTTTTGATTTTTTTGATTGTTCTCAGTTTTGGGTAGCAATCGATTCTGAGCAGTGGGATATAAATTAAAATTAATTACAAACCCTTCCGTAAATGAAAATGTTATGGAAATTCGCTCTATTCACGATTACAGCAGTTCGTCATTATGTAATGGCTGTTGTTCTATGCAATGATGCCATGAATCTTGCGTTAGAAACTAACGAGGACCCATAAGCGTAATGTTTCCTTGCGAGTGTATAAATTTGAATCATGACTTTAAATTACAAAAATAGTAATTTGATCAACAAACAAACAATCGTTCCCGAACACGCACTGGTCCAGCGTAGACTGTAGCTAGATCGTTCTTAATTTCGAGATGAGACCCATGTTCAGCAGTAGAATATAAATTAAAGTTTAGATGAATATGAAGCCTACTGAATATTGAATGAGTTATAAAATTTTTCCACTTGTAGTGGGCCTACTAGAAATTTACTTACACTATTTAAAATATTGTTATTGTGAAAATCAAAAATTAAAATCTTTAAAAATAATTATTATCAAAAATTAAAGACAGAAAAAAGTATTGTATTAAAATAGAAAATGAAAAACAAAATTAAATGTAAAAGTAAAATATTTTAAATAAGAAAATAAAATAAAAATAGTTAAAATAAATTTTGTATGTAAAAAGGACAAACAAATCGATTTCTATATTAATATTGTTCGTTATCTTATCGCTGCCGGCCGGCGTAGCTACCTGGTGGCCGGGCGGTGGCGCGAGAGCGAGCGGGCGGAGGCGCGCGGGCGGTAGTCACAGAGCGCATTGCACCGATTGCACGCCACACGCGCATGATAGATTCATTGAAAGAAATCTTCCATATACGATAGCACGGCTGCACCGCGCCAATGCTTTCGCGCCGCTTATTCAAAAATTATTGTCACTCGCGATCTTTCGGTTTCTGTATGTCTTGTATGTGAACTTTTCCTGTCGCTTGCTTACTACTCCTTCTGACTTTATATGGCGTTCTGTGTATGTGCGAAAAATAAACTTTGGTGATTCGTGTTTGGACAGTTCTTATTTCAAAACCCATATTACCAACTCATCTGCGCACACCAACCCTCGCTAAATTGGCAACCATACCCCCGCTAAAGTGGTGACCCGTGGAGGACACGATGAGCGATACCAGCAGCGACTCGCAGACCGCCCGTTCACAAAATGGTGACAACGTAACCATGCGGCCGAGGAAAAAAGCGCGGCCATGCAGTTTGCCCGTGGAAGCGATACCACCGAAAACATGCAAGATCAACATGAAGGTACCACCTTTCTCGCCGGAGGACCCAGAAATATGGTTTGCTCTATTAGAAGCCCAATTTGACAATTTTCAAATCGAGGATGACGCAACAAAATTCAACCAGGTCATCATCAACTTGGATCTGGTCCATGCAAAAGCCGTAAAGGATCTGATTGTGAATCCACCAGCCCAGCACCGGTACGAGAGGGTCAAGGCGGAGCTGATTCGTCGACTCTCAGCTTCCCATGAAAAGAAAGTCAAGCAGTTGCTGACCCACGAGGAGCTGGGAGACCGAAAGCCATCGCAGTTCCTGCGCCACCTTCAGGACCTGGCTGGACCCTCCGTCCCAGCAGATTTCATACGGACGATATGGTGCCAGCGTCTGCCTACCAGCATCCAGCCACTGCTAGCTTCGCAGCCTACACTGTCTCTGGAGCAGCTTGCAGACCTGGCTGATAACATCCAGGACATCGTCGCGCCCTGTAATGTGATGGCAGCATCGACTAGCCACGGCAGCCATTCCAGCGAGATCGCCGAATTGAAAAATATGGTGCAGCAGCTAGCGTTAAAAGTCGACGAGTGTACGCGAAATCCCTATCGATTCGATAATCGGTCTAGGAATAGGCAACGTAGTCGATCGCGTCACCGTTCCAGATCCCGTCCTATGACGAGGTCAGCTTCGGAGTATCGGAAGTACCCAATATGTTGGTACCATAATAAATTCGGGAATAAGGCAAGTAAGTGCATAAAACCGTGTGATTATTCGGTAAACAACGCGGACAGTCGGTAATGGCGGCCGGTGACTGTCCAGGCTCAGGTCGCTTATTTCTGACTGACAAGCGCTCGAAAATACAATTTCTTATTGATACGGGTAGTGATATTTGCGTATTTCCCCGGTCCGCGTTAAAAGAACATCGAACAAAAACAAGCTTCGAATTGTGTGCAGCGAACGGTTCTACGATTAATACATACGGTTATATGCACTTAGTTTTGAATCTAGGCTTGCACCGCGACTTTGCTTGGCAATTTATTGTAGCCGATGTTACAAAGGCAATTATTGGCGTTGATTTTTTATCACATTTTAATTTAACTGTCGACATTCGTGGCAAACGCTTAATTGATGCTAATACAACGCTTGCTACCATGCATTATCTTCTGAAGGCATATCTTCTGTGAAAGTGGTTTTAGGAAATTCTGTGTATCATAACATCCTTTCTAAATACCCAGATATAGTAAATCCATCTGGCTTGCACCGTATCACTAAACACAATACAGTTCACCACATTCACACTACACCAGGGCCACCAGTATCATCATCACCACGTAGGTTAGCGCCCGACAAGCTTAAAATCGCGAAGGCTGAGTTTGAGGCCATGTTACAGATCGGAACGTGCCGTCCATCAGGATCTGCCTGGTCTTCACCTCTTCACTTCGCTCCAAAAAAGGACAACGGATGGCGACCGTGCGGAGATTACCGTATGCTGAACGCCCGCACCGTGCCTGATAAATACCCGATCAGGCATATTCACGATTTTGCCCACAGTTTGTCTGGATGCAGCGTATTTTCAACTATCGATCTTGTTAAGAGCTATAACCAAATTCCCGTCAGCCCGGACGACATTCCGAAGACTGCAATCACTACGCCGTTTGGTCTCTTCGAGTTTCCGTATATGACCTTCGGTCTTCGGAATGCCGGCCAGACTTTCCAACGGTTCGTGGACCACATGCTTCGTGGTTTGGATTTCGTCTATGCCTACATAGATGACTTTTTAGTTTTTTCCAAGGACGCGGAGACCCACCAGCAGCACCTGCATCAGCTTTTTACCAGGTTGCAGGAATACGGCATGGTAATAAACGTTGGCAAATGCGTATTCGGCGTACCTGAAGTAGCTTTCTTAGGCTACACTATTTCTGCCCAGGGTACCAAGCCACTGCCTGCCAAAGTCGAAGCCATTCGCGACTTTCCTGTACCAAAAACAGTACGAGAGCTGCGTAGATTTCTTGGAATGGTCAATTTCTACCGTCGCTTCATTCCAGATGCAGCTTCGCACCAAGTTCCACTGAACATTCTCCTCACAGGCTCTGTTAAAGGCTCCCATCCAGTCAACCTAACAGCTGAACACCTGGAAGCCTTCAATGCCTGTAAGGATAGCCTGTGTAAGGCAGCTTTGCTTGCGCACCCCGCTTGCGACACAAAGCTGGCCTTAGTAACAGATGCCTCAGACAAGGCTATTGGTGCAGTTCTTCAACAGCTTAGGGACACTGCGTGGGAACCATTAGCTTTTTTCTCTCGTAAATTAAGCCTTTCACAGCAGAAGTATTCTCCTTATGATAGAGAGCTGCTGGCTATTTACGAGAGTGTGAAGCACTTCCGCTACATGGTCGAGGCCAGAGACTTCACGATCTATACAGATCACAAGCCTCTGACTTTCGCCTACCACTCGCGGAAAGAGAATTGTTCGCCCAGGCAGTTCCGTCACCTGGACTTCATTTCGCAATTCACCACTGACATAAGGCATATCTCGGGGAAAGACAATGTTGTTGCTGATACGCTGTCTCGGATCGAGGCTATTGCACAACCTGTCGACCTCGAGACATTAGCCGAAGCACAGAAGTCAGACTGCGAAATGAAGGACCTTCTTAGCGGTGACTCTTCATTACACCTGAAGAGGGTAAAACTACCCGGATGTCAAGTGGAGCTGTATTGTGACGAAAGGAACAATACATTACGACCTTTTGTTCCCTCACAGTTGCGACGCCAGATTTTTGACAGTTTGCATTGCTTGAGCCACCCGGGTTCAAATGCAACTGCCAAGCTGGTGTCAGAGCGATTTGTATGGCCAGGAGTACAGCGTGACTGTCGAGAATGGGTTCGCAGTTGCCTGGCATGTCAGCGCTCGAAAGTTACGAGGCACGTAACTTCGCCGCTTAGTAAATTCAAGCTCCCAAAAGCCCGATTTTCTTTTGTCCATATAGACATTATCGGTCCGCTGCCTGTGTCACAAGGGTATCGGTACTGCCTTACCGCCGTTGACCGATTTACGCGTTGGCCAGAGGCAATACCAATTGTAGACATAACAGCGGAAACCGTCACCAAGGCACTACTCAGTGGTTGGATCTCACGGTACGGTTGCCCTACGGACATCATAACCGACCGTGGGAGACAATTTGAGTCTGCCTTATTTAAAAATCTATCCCGCATCATTGGTTTTCAGCATCGTCGAACCACTGCATACCACCCGCAGTGTAATGGGCTGGTCGAGAGGTTCCACAGACAGCTGAAAGCCGCAATCGTGTGCCACAATGATGCGTCGTGGGTAGACACACTGCCTCTTGTTTTATTAGGCATTCGCAGCGCTGTAAAAGAGGACCTTAAGACCTCTTCGGCTGAACTTCTGTATGGGGAACCTCTTCGACTTCCAGGTGAATTTTTTCACCCAGCTCATGATGACGTCACTGATGTGACAGATTACCTGCCGCGGCTACGTAGGTTCATTAAGGACCTCCAGCCGTTGCAGACTAGCTGTCACACCGGAAAACGAACTACGTTTATTTTCAGGGATTTAGCAACGACGTCTCACGTATTTTTAAGAGACGACACCACGAGTGGATCATTAAAACCAGCATATTCTGGTCCCCATGAGGTGTTGGAACGAGGTGAAAAGGTTGTGAAGATCTTGTACAACGGTAACAAGGTCACAGTATCAGTAGACCGCCTGAAACCAGCCTACATACTGTGTGACCCTAACACTACACATAACACACACCACACACCTCACAAATCAAATCACACACCAGTCACACCACAGAACTCACTCACCAATCACACCTCTTCAAACACACATACAAATAGCAATACGTCCTTTTCATATGCCACTAAGCGAAGATCATGCCATCAGAAGAACTAAGTCGGGGTGCAAGGTTAGATTCCCTGACTATTATCGCCCGTAGGACGGTCTCTGGAGGGGGGTGATGTAGTAGGCCTACTAGAAATTTACTTACACTATTTAAAATATTGTTATTGTGAAAATCAAAAATTAAAATTTTAAAAATAATTATTATCAAAAATTAAAGACAGAAAAAAGTATTGTATTAAAATAGAAAATGAAAAACAAAATTAAATGTAAAAGTAAAATATTTTAAATAAGAAAATAAAATAAAAATAGTTAAAATAAATTTTGTATGTAAAAAGGACAAACAGTTCGATTTCTATATTAATATTGTTCGTTATCTTATCGCTGCCGGCCGGCGTAGCTACCTGGTGGCCGGGCGGTGGCGCGAGAGCGAGCGGGCGGAGGCGCGCGGGCGGTAGTCACAGAGCGCATTGCACCGATTGCACGCCACACGCGCATGATAGATTCATTGAAAGAAATCTTCCATATACGATAGCACGGCTGCACCGCGCCAATGCTTTCGCGCCGCTTATTCAAAAATTATTGTCACTCGCGATCTTTCGGTTTCTGTATGTCTTGTATGTGAACTTTTCCTGTCGCTTGCTTACTACTCCTTCTGACTTTATATGGCGTTCTCTGTGTGTGCGAAAAATAAACTTTGGTGATTCGTGTTTGGACAGTTCTTATTTCAAAACCCATATTACCAACTCATCTGCGCACACCAACCCTCGCTAAATTGGCAACCATACCCCCGCTAAACACTTATCATGATAATACAGCAATTTGGCTGTATTATCATGATAAGTGATGATTGATGCTCTAATGCAGTCACTAATGTACAATGTGCTTGCGAAGACCCATACAGCAAAATGGTTCCTCAAGGCAGAGATTATGAGTTTAAATTACTGTTTTTTGGTTTTGTTCTACGTCTTGTGTCTGTTTTTGTATACTTGTTTTCCTGTGTATCCTAGCACTGTTTCATATCACGTAAAGGGTAAAATCATTTATTTGCTCTTACAAAAGGTCTTATATTTAATGGTACACAGCTTTGTATATAAATTTTCTGCAAAGACCTGTCTTTGAAAGAACATGGTGCCTGAAATAGGTTTTAGAAAACCTGAGTTATTGTAGATCACCAGCGCCTCTCCGCGGACTGATATTAGATGAAATGAGTTATGTGAGTTTTGAGTGAGAAGAGATAAGAATGTAAAAGTTTAATCTGTGATTATTTTTGGGCCAGTTGTCTAATTCTTAAAAAACTGGTGGTTTGGTCTTAATTTTTAGGGACTAAAATTTTTATTTTACTTAAGTACCTTCTGTAGTGTTCAACTGGTTAAAGTTACATGGAAAATTTGAACTGCTTGGCAACATAACACCATTTACAACATGGAATCGTTTTTTACTTTTAGCGAAAGTTGATGATAGTTATCTATCTAATCTAATACCTATAAACGAGCAATTCTTGTATGTATCTAAATATATTTATTGAATCTCCGAAACGGCTCCAAAGATTTTGATGAAATTTAGTACACTGGTTGCGGGGATGATAAATCGATCCACAAATTTTTATTGATAGAATTTGGCGTTTTATTTAATGTTTATGCAGTTAAATATAAAATTACTCTTACTGACATCTATTGGAAAATATTAATAATACTGTGGCGTAGAAAGCTGTCAAATGTTAACCGTCAATCCGCCCTTCAAACAAATGACAATGTCGATATGGAAGACCTATATAAAAATTTCGTCGATGGAATTAAAGCATTCTTGGTCGAATGGTTACGAAAGCTGACTACAGCGCTAGAGACCCGGGTTCAAATCTCAAGTAGGCAAGTTGCGTTTTTTTATTTTTTGTGATTTTTTTTAAATTGGAGCTAGGTATTTCAAAACGATTTATAAAGTAACACTAAGTCAATGAATGTTTTGCTTAAAAATAAACCAAGAAAATAAATTGTTTTTATCCGAGCAACGCTCGGGCGTCCAGGTACTTTCTTTTTATTAGTGCAGTACGGGAACCGGTCCCTAACAGTAACTGACTGCAACCCTTTTTGCGTCCCACTGCACAGCACGGGACTCCATTTCCATTTCCATTTCATATATTTTATTGCATTCATACATTGTAAATATGAGCCTTGTGAGGCATTGCAATTTGAGGCAGGAGAGAGGCAGACGTTTTTGTTTAAAAGTTCTCATAATTAAATCTTCTCTCATATCCTAAATCATATCATATCATAAACTCTCCTAAGTATAGGGAGGATATCTTGCGGTTATTGATTTTTGTGACATTAATTTTTTTTTAATTGGGAGATATCAGATGGCGTTGTTAGGTACCACTAAGCCTATGAAGGTTCAAACAACACTCGTAGGCTTAGTGGTACCAATTAAACCAAGAAAATCAATCGTTTTTAACCGAGCAACGCTCGTTCGTCCGGGTACTAACATTATATCGAAATATAGGAATCTTCTCCAATCATTATCAGCACTGCAGCAATTCGGCATTAGTTAATGGGCTGATGCACTAATGCACTATGCACGGGGTGGTATATCAAGCATCAGTAGATAATGTGTACTAAATCAGTGTACGGTACATGCAGTTGGATAGGATTACCAGGCGACTGATTTTCACCCAGTTACGTAGATGTTATGATAAAAATAAATAGGTAATTTTATTATTATAAAAGTGTGGGGTGCATGGTGTCAATAGTATCTTAAAAACCACCCCACGCTTTTTTTTACAGTAAAATACATTTTCTTCTTATTTTTTAATTTTTTGTTCGTATTTTCACAAAAGCGTGGTTTTTAGTATGTTAAACTACATTATTTATTTTTAATTTTTTAGTTGGATTTTTATCATCATATTGCATTGTCATCGGCCCTTGACCCCTGTGCAAATTTTCAAGTTAATCAGACTCTTAGACGTGTTAAAAATATAAAACTTTATATTTGTTTCATTGTACCTTAGGCCTCGAACTTATCAGCCGCCCCTCGTATTTTTTCTCATCCTGATGATCCTTGTTAGGATTTTATTATAAAGTTATGAGATTATTGTATTGTCATCGGCCCTGGACCCCAAATGCAAATTTTCAAGTTAATCAGACTTCTAGAAGTAAGTGAAAATTAAGTTAAATGATTCCGTTACATACATACATACAGGTCAAGTTAATAAAAGTGTGTGAAAAAATGCTGCATATTTCATAAGAAAATCAAATACAATAGTTAATGCCACAGCATTGATCTAGAGTTATTATTTAGTTTAATTGCACCCGTAAATAGTAAAATCAGAAAGACACTGTGTAATAATAACACGAAAATCATATGGACCTCCCTGAGTTTTGTTGTGGTTTCGATACAAACTTACTCGTTTTTAAAACAAATGTTCTTACTTGCTTGGAAAGTTTGTTATTTATATTATAACAGAAAGCCTCAAATAGCAAAAAACTCTGTAAAACAATGCCGCTTGTAACAACAAAGTTCAATTCACCCCTTTCTTCCACCGCAGTGTAACGAATAATACCCGTCACGTTTTTTATCTGAAATAGTAGACTTCCTTTCACGCCGGAAACGGGTTTCTTTATGTGGAAAAGTTTTTGCTTGCATACTGTAAAATCACAGTACATTACTGGTGTTTACGGAATGATATTTTTTTAATGTAATATGTAATGAATATACATATAATATGTATGTTTGAGTTTCGTGTAATATTTTTCTGAGTACGTGCCAGCCGAATTCTCCCCTCGTCTGCGGTCAAAAAAATTCAATATGGCGTCAACTGTGGAGGCTCCACGTGGGTTATGACCACTTAACTGCCCTCGGTTAAGTTATGAATGATTTCTCAGAAACTATTGAGAGGTAAGGTATGTAACTTATATCACCAAGTTCGTCGTGAAACAAGCTTTAAAATGTTATGACTACAACCGCCTTCAATTAAATTATTAATGATTTCTCAGAAACTATTGAGAGGTTAGGCATGTAACTTATATATTATATTACAAGGTCCGTCGTGAAACAAGCTATACAAATTTTATGAGTACAACTGCCTTCGTTTATGTTATGAAGGATTTCTCAGAAACTATTGAGTGATTAGGCATGTAACTTACATCACCAAGTTTGTCGTGAAACAAGCTATAAAAATATTTTGACTACAAATGTATGATTTTAGGGTTCCGTAGCCAAAATGGCCAACAACGGTACCCTTATAGATTTGGCATATCTGTCTGTCTGTCTGTCCGTTCGTATGTCACAGCCACTTCATTCCAAAACTATTAGGACTTCAAAAATGAAACTTGGTAGGTTGATGTAATCACTGAATCGCTTTACGATTTTTATTTTTATACAAATAAAATTATTAATAAGGGGGGCCCTCCATAAATGAAACTCAAACAAAAAAAATATTCATCAAACCTATTCATGTAGGGTGTCTATAGATAGGTTTTTTAAAATGACATTGAGGTTCTTAAAACCATTTTTTCTCAAAGTTAATCGTTTGAAAGATAGACTTCCAAAGTGGTAAAATGTGTCCCCCGCCCCCCTCTAACTTTTAAAGTAAGAAAGTCAAAAATCTATCAAAAATATATGTTGTAGATCTCAATAAAACTTTCAATGAAAAAGTACGCAGTTTTTGAGACATAGTAATTTTTTAAAAACCGCAAATATAACTTTGTCGTTCATACAAACACTATGAAAAACAAAGTTATTTTTGCTGACAAAAAATAATAATGTTTGCTACTACGGAACCCTTCATGGGCGAGTCCGACTCGCACTTGGTTTTGTTTTATATTTAGTCATCGGGATTGTGGTATATATGTTTAGATTATTTCTTGAAATTCATGCATGTAGTGAAAGCTTATATTATCTATTGTAAATATGTAAAAATTCTATAAAAAACTCTTTACCGCCAGACAATAAAAAAAATGCAAAACTAGTGATCGTATCCTTTTTGACTCATTTACTATTTTGAGGAAGGGAAGCAAACTTTAATGACTACTTTATAAGTATCTCAGAAAAAAATTGAAAGCTTCACGGTCCTCTTCTATCTCGTCAACATTAAAGTAACATAAAAATTATTAGCGCAAATTACAGGTCAATAACCTTCATAAAAAACTTCTTTAGATAAACCGTAGTGTCTGAATATCAGTGCTACATGAGATGATGCTCTCATGCCAGCATAAAATCTGGGTTGGCTTGGCTGCAACCCTCTCTGCATCCCACTGCTGAGCCTATGCTCAGCCTATGTCCTCCAGACCTATGTCTCTCCTCATTATTGGGGAGGCCTGGAGCGTACTCCACCACGCTGCTCCAATGCGGGTGGAGATTTGTAGCCATGTTTTCAAATCGCCTATAAGGTCTCCGACTACCCTGGTCAGATCTATCTATCGATAACAACCGGGACCGACGGCTTAACATGCTCTCCGATCCACGGAAACGCGCATGAAAATTTTGCCGTTAGCGGTCACCCATCTCACACCTGACCGCACCCGTTTGGCTCAGCTGCGTATCCCTTGCGTTCTACGCTCACCGCCGAACCATGCGCGATTCACCTGAGTTATCTCCATCTAATTCGTTTACCCGGAAAATATAAAAATCCACCTAATAAATCAACAATCCAAAATTACTAACTACGAAATAATAATACAGACTAAGATAACTTAGTTTCAACTTCCCAAAATATTGCTTATACAAATTTATTACGATCATTAGTTGGCTTAAATTTAGTGTTTCTTTGAAAGACGAAGCGGCAACATCAATTGTTTGCCTCAGCTTTCACTTTCGGAATATTCCGATAAAATATTTACTCCATTAAGAAAGTCTTTTCTTCAATATTGATGATGGTCTTGAATATCGCAACTTGAAAGGGATTGTTTTATGTTACCTTTGATGGGACGAAAGGTTAATTAGGGTTTCGTAACCGAAGGGGGCCAACGGGACCCCATCACTAAGCCTCCGCTGTCCGTCCGTCTGTCCACCTGTCCGTCATCAGGCTGTATCTCATGAACTGTGATGGCAAGACATTAGAAATTTTCATAGATGTATTGCGGTTGCCGCTGTAATAAAAATACAAAAAAAAAAATAGAATAAAATAAATATTTAAGGGGGCTCCCATACAATGAACGTGATTTTTTAGATAATGGTACGGAACCCAACGTGCGCGAGTCGAACTTGCACTTGGCCGGATTCTTTATATTGCTTTAAGAATCGGCTTTTTGTTGTTTTACTTTAAGCACTGGTACACTTAAAAAATGAATCAGCAAAAAATATAATTTACACTTCTGATTCTTATAGACTGATTATGAATCATTATGTATTTCAAAAGATACCCGGCATCTTGGAAGAGGATACTTGGAAGAGGATTATGTGGGATTTGTACCGCACTAAAACCGCCTCGGTGGCCTGCCTCTGCGCTTGGGGAAGACTCCGGTATCTCCAGTGGGACAAACCAGTGTCCTCCACGCGCGGCACCCCGTACGGGCCCATATTTGTGAGAACAGAGTTCCCTCCTGCACCTTCCGATACTCACGGCGGCATGCGGCCAGCCACACAACGTCGTCCTTTCCTGGGCTACTGGCTGGACGGATCAAGCTCCCACTTTCACCACCCGCAACTGCGGAAGCCCTCTTTTAGTCGCCTCTTACAATCAGGCATCATCTTCCGTTCAAATAAATGACAATGTCGATTTGAAAGACGTCTATAAAAAATTCGTCTTCTAAATTAAAGCTTCCTTGGCCTACAGAGCAAGTGTTTCTTTTATTTTTGTGACAATATTTTCTTTAAAATTGGGAGCTATTTCAGATGGCATTTTTAAGTAACACTAAGCCAATGAGTGTTTTATTTAAAATTAAACCAAAAACAATTTTTTTAACCGAGCAACGCTCAGTCGTCAGGGTACTCTAAGTACTCGCAATATTGGATAAAAATTAGTTTATCGGTGTATTCTTAAAATTCACTTAGAAATCTAAAGCGCAATGAACGTTTTCTCCTATCCGTTACTACGACTTTTCCGTTTTGAATAAATGGAATCCATTTCTGAGACTTTACGAAAAAAGTGTAAAAATTCCTTGAAAACCTATAGTTTTTGTTATTAAAGAAACAGTCATTCTTTAATAACAAAAACTAGGCAGACATGGCAATAGCGGTAGCATTCCAGAGCCGAGGTGTACGTATTCCTTTTGCGTAATTATTACGCATTTTAGAATTTTTCCTTCTTTACATTTATTTAAACCAGCGATTTCCTCAACTTTATTTGGGCGAACCAACTACAAAAAACAAAGGAATTTTACAGCAATAAACCATTTAGACGATGTAATTGCACAATAAAAAGAAATGCCACGGTTAATTAGCGGGACGTCTCAGCTGTTCAGGAGCTGCGCCCAAGTTATGGCGCCAGTTTATTTAAACACAAAAAAACCTGCCCTTCTTCCCTTTTTTCATGCAAAAAACCCTACCCATTTCATTTCGTTTGTATTAAAAATGCACGGAGATGTTTTATTAAACAAAGCCAGAGTTTGTTCTTTTTTTCAAAAAGCTTGGCCTTGTTTGGAAGATAAGCCTTGAATCTGTTTTTGAAAGATAAATAAAATAATCAAAGAGCATTTTACACATGTCGTGGGTATCATGAACAAACACAAATAAAGAAATACAAACACCCAGACCAAAAACAAAAATTTAAACTCATCATTCAAATTTCTGCCTAGCCGGGAATCGAATCTCCCGATCGGCAGTCTGGCATGGTAACCATTGCGACACACGGGTCGTCAAGACTGCAGCTTACATTGTTTTAGTCAATCCTTTAGCTACTCAGTAAGAAAGCTAGCTATTGTATACCCCATATTTTAAAACAGGGCTGAAGTTTTTCGCCGTCTGCTCTTTTCTTCAGCTCAGCATTGCCTAAGCGCATTCAGAGCAGACAGAACAAAAAAAAATGTTCACTATGAGTTTGTAAAGGAACCGTACAGTGAATAAGGAATATATATATATTACATTTAATTTCATTTTTTATGTTAATAATCCCATCACGCTGGGTTTGAAAAGGTTGGTGGACATAAGATGCATTTGAGAAATATTGTGTAACTTTCAGGCGTGCACGATGACAGAAAACATTGTCATAAAATATAACGGTGTTTTTTCTCATATCACAGAACAGCTACAAATACAAAAATTACTTTAATCAGTGGTGAGCGCCGGTTTTAAATCGAAACCTCTACTGGTAATAATGCCTCCTTTGAAATTTTCTCAAATGTCGACCACCATGATGCTGTTTACCAAATAAACAACACGAGCCATCAACCAGGGTGACCCAACAGGTAGCAGGCAGCGGAAGACCGCTAGATTCAGAGGGCTATTTCATATGACAGTGGTTTCTTCTAGAATTCAATAAGAAATCTATATCTATACATCTATACAAATAAATAAAATTAGAGTGTCTGTTTTTAATATTAAAATAACTGCATTTTACTACATATATAGTCCCGTCCAAATCGGTGCAGCTGTTTTACATACATATGAATGTATACCGTAGACACATTACATATGAATGTACATACGGTACATATACCAAAATAACAGTTATTACAATTTTTGTCTGTCTCTCTATCTGTCTGTCTGTTTGTTCCGGCTAATCTCAAAAACAGCTGCACCGATTTGGACGGGACTTTCACTGGCAGGTAGCTGATGTAATAAGGAGTAACTTAGGCTAATTTTATTCTAGACTTATTCTATAGAAATTCTAAAACTAAAGTCCACGCGGACGAAGTCGCGGGCGGCCGCTGGTTATTTAATAAATAAAGTTTTCCCACATATAATAAGTATAGTCGTATTCTGATTAAGCTATACAAAGCAGCGGAAAGTTTAAATGTAACATTTTTCAGGAAAATATGTTTCACTAAACTAAAAATAAATATTACGGCGCGTTGTAACTACGAGTACATTCTGCGGTAATAGTCCCCGTATTCCCAGGTTAACTAATATCGTCGCGGATGCATTAAACCTACTTAAATATTTTCCTTTCATTTTAGTTTTGGTTCCGTTCAGTGATCTTAAAACAAACACTTTATAGATAGCTACATCCTGCGGTAATAGTCCCCGTACTCCCAGGTTAACTAATATCGTCGCGGATGCATTAAACCTACTTAAATATTTTCCTTTCATTTTAGTTTTGGTTCCGTTCAATGATCTTAAATCAAACACTATAGATAACTACATTCTGCGGTAATAGTCCCCGTACTCCCAGGTCACCAAATGTCGTCGCGGTTGCGTCAAAACTACTCAAATATTTTCCTTTCATTTTAGTAGTCCCCGTACTCCCAG
The DNA here is from genome assembly GCA_911387765.1 of Pyrgus malvae. Classification (NCBI taxonomy): domain Eukaryota; kingdom Metazoa; phylum Arthropoda; class Insecta; order Lepidoptera; family Hesperiidae; genus Pyrgus; species Pyrgus malvae. The sequence continues at coordinate 23,645,528 of OU426950.1, read as the reverse complement.
GTCACCTAATATCGTCGCGGATGCATTAAAACTACTCAAATATTTTCCTTTCATTTTAGTTTTGGTTCCATTCAGTGATCTTAAAACAAACCCTTTATAGATAACTACATCCTGCGGTAATAGTCCCCGTACTCCAGGTCACCTAATGTCGTCGCGGTTGCGTTAAAACTACTTAAATATTTTCCTTTCATTTTAGTTTTCGTTCCGTTCAGTGATCTTAATAAGATACGAGATGAAGTGAATGTACACACTAATTACACACTCATAGCCCCACAGTAGGATAATTAATACCCTGTGTCGTGGGTACCATGGACACATATAAAGACAGGAATACAAACACCCAGACCGAGAACAGAAATTTAAACTCATCATTCAAATTTCTGTTTCGCCGGGAATCAAACCCGGGACCCCTCGATTGACAGTCCGGCATGGTAACCATTGCGCCACGCGTGTAATCAATTGACGACGAGGACGAGTATTAACTCGTACATATACTTCATACAGTAAGCGTACTAGGAAATGATGTTTATGTAATGTTATCAATGTTTCTATAGGGTTTGATGGAAGAAAACATTGGAACATTTTGAGGAAATAAATACATATTTGCTTTATATGGGTTTTCAATATTGCTTACAATGGTCATGCTTATTATTCTTATTGTTGAGTCAAATTCTCAATTATGTCAACTTTATCTGCAAAAATAAGAATAAGCTACATAAAACTTGTTATTTAAGTTCTTATTTTAAATTTAATCAATGAGTTTCTTATGACTATTGAAGATTTAAATATTTATTTAAGAAATAATTAGGAAGGCCGTAAATACAATAGTCATAGACTGTATTCGTAGTCATTACCCCATATACAATAAATTTGGCTGCAACCCTTTTTTGCGTCCAACTGCTGGGCACAGGTCACTCCCCCTTATTGGGGAGGCCTGGACCTCACTCCACAACGCTGCTCCAATGCGGGTTGGTAGAGATGCGGGTTAGTGACCAACCCGCTGTCGGATGTTTGCTAGCCGACCATAAAGCCTCCGACAAGGTTTAACGACTGATCTATCGACAACTACCGGGACCGACAGCTTTACGTGCCCTGCGAAGCACGGAAAAGCGCATGAAATTTTTGCCGCTAGCGGTCACCCATCTCACACCCGACCGACCGACCCGTTTGGCTTAGCTGTATAGACCGCTTGCGTTCTACAATAGCCGCCGAGCCATGCGGAATAAATTTACTTAAGTAATTATAGTATTCTACTAAAGCAGTACTAAGCACTGAAAAGTTTCCATGTAACAAGCTGTCGGATGTTTTCAAACCGCCCATAAGGACAAGGTTTAACGACTGATCTATCGACAACAACCGGGACCGACGGCTTAACGTGCCCTGCGAAGCACGGATAAGCGCATGAATTTTTTGCCACTAGCGGGCACCTATCTCACCCGACGGTACGACCCGTTTGGCATAGACCGCTTGCGTTCTACGCTAGCCGTCGAGCCATGCGTAGTAAATTTACTTAAGTAATTATAGTATTCTACAAAAGCAGTACTAAGCACTGAAAAGTTCCAGGAAATTTGCTTCAGTAAACTAAAAATAAATATCACGGCGCGTTCTAACTACATTCTGAGTATTCCCAGGTCGCCTAATGTCGTCGCGGATGCATTAAAACTACGAAAATATTTTCCTTTCATTTTAGTTTTCGTTCCATTCACTGACCTTAATAGATACACGATATAGAGTAAGCGTACTAGGAAATTACCTTAATGCAATGTTTTTCACATTTCCATGAGGTTCAATGGCATACAATATTGGAAAAGGACATATTAACTGCTTTGTATGAGTTACATACAATATTTAAATTCTCAATTGTTTCAACGTTGTATGCAAAAATAAGAATTAGCTACATAAACATTAAAAACTTTTCATAATTACAGTATTCTGTTTAATAGATGTATATGTACACATTACAGAGTAAACATTCTACTAATGATATTAATGCAATGTTTATCACGTTCTTACAAAGTTTGATAAAAAAAAGCTTTAATGATTTGTATTAACTTGCTATTGTCTTTTCTGTTTGACTTTAGGAAGGTTTGGTTGAACTCTATTGAAATAAAAGTTTTCCACGAATCATATCTAAATATATAAAAATAAATAATATTTATTTTACGCTAAATAAGGCATGCTTAGGTACCTAAGTTACGTTAGGTTGGTAGTTAGGTAAGGTAGTGGACGTGTTATTTTTCAGAATAAGAAGTTAGGTCGGCTTTTTATTCAAAAACTGTTCTATTTAAACCACACACTCATTCTGATATCCTATTACTTGCACACGAGTATTAACAATAAAATAAAAATTATTAGGTATATAAACAAGAATCATTACAAAACGACAAAAATTACATAAAATAAATTGATAAATCCTTAGATTTTCTTGGATTATTTTATATACGTAAGAACCTTTACACACACATCAGTCTCACGCAAGGGACCCAATTTGTAATGGACAAAAGAAATATATCTAAATAAAGACGGCCATGTTTTTCAGTTTGTTTGATGTCAAACACATGCTCCTACAATTTTTTTGTGTACATCAGCTGTAGGAAGATCTTAAGACGGGGAGTACATTTTTCTCTCTCGTTAAATGTTTATACTTGAACTGTTAGGGATGATATGGGATGGGATGAGATGGAAAAACGTTTGATTTATACCTACTCGTATTATCGTTTTAAACGATAAAGCGGCATAAAGGAATTCCATAAAAACCTGGGAGGTTTTTTTCCGCCGGCTTTTATTCCTCTTAGTGTACAAAAACCATGCAATATGGGTGCCCAAAGCCGACGAACGGATCCGATCCGAAAAATAAAAATAAATTAAGAAATAAAAATTAATCAATAAAAAGGCGCAATATGGGTATAAATAATCATAATAATAATATAAGTGTAAAATAATAAAGAAATCTGTTTCAATGTACATTTTAATATTTGGAATTAGTTAAGTTTTAATTATTGTACCTAATATTTGTATACCTCATGAAGGTAAATATGGCGAACCAAATGTGTAAAAACTCCTTTTGTAAACACCCATATTTGTGCAAATAAAAATCTTTGTCTTTGTTGAATTTGTTGTTGAGTAGCTTGGCCGACAAAATAATGATCCTGAGTCAGCTGTCAACGAATTTTATAGGGTTTTAAATAATTGCATAGATAATTGTGTTCCCACTAAATCGCGTGTGGTGGTACAATCTCTGTAGTCTTACCTTGTGTGGTACACGCCTTTAACAAGACGGTACCCTAAACATAAAGCGCACTTTCATCGTCTTTACAAGAAAACGTCACGTATTAGACACCGGATTAAGTTTTCGTACTACAGGGCACTTGCTAAGTTAAGCATCAAAGCTGATTTCCGACACTTTAAGTTTAAAATGGAAAAAGATATTCGGCAGGACCCTTCGACCTTTTGGAGCTACATAGCTTCAAAACGTAGCAAGGGAAGGGGACGAATATCAATTATGAGTGATGGCAACACAGTTCCTGAGAACCAATGTGCCCAATTGTTCGCTGACCAATTTAGATCAGTCTATTCGGATACACCTCCAATGCTGAGTATTGAAAGTGTATTAGAATGTTCTGATTGTACAAATCGGCGGATTCACATTGGGTCATTGAATCTGGCGGATGTAGAACGGTCACTCTTGAAACTTAAACCGCCAAGTCAGCTGGGCCAGATGGTATTCCACCCTATATAATGAAAGATTGCCGGTCGGTGTATATATAAAATATGTAGCAACGGGTATGCCGTTGCTACATATTTTCAACTTATGTTTAAAGTATAGTTGGTACCCTGATGCATGGAAAATATCAAGAGTATCGCCGGTGCCCAAAAACAATTTCAGCTCAGAAGCAAGTGACTTTAGACCAATAGCTGTATTATCTATATTCAGTAAGTTGTTTGAGAGTATCTTGCAATATCAAATCAGTGTGCAGTTTGACAGTCAGCTATCTGACGCTCAGCACGGATTTAAAATAGGGCGTTCTACGGCTAGTAACCTGATGTCCTTTTACACTTATGCTACTAATTCGATTGATTGTAAGTTACAAATTGACGCGGCATACTTCGATTTTCGGAAGGCATTTGATACGGTCGATAATGATCTACTATTTCACAAGTTCGCAGCTGCCGGATTTACTCCTTCTTTGCTACGGTTCTTCTCCTGCTACCTCCGAAATCGGAGGAAGTATGTGCAGTATAAAGGACACATCTCTGACCCGTATTATACGTATTCTGGGATAAGCCAAGGATCAAATCTAGGGCCTTTAGAGTTCCTGATATTTGTAAATGACCTGCCGGATGTAGTTAGCAGAGCACGTTGTCTGTTGTTTGCAGATGATCTGAATGATGTTTTTGCCAATCGGAAGTGAAACAGATTGTCAACGGTTGCAAAAAGATATTGATAATGTGTACAGCTGTAGTGAACGGAATAAGCTTCTGTTTAACAAGGCAAAGTGGGCTGTAGTATCGTTTACTCGTGCTCACAGTCCGATGGAGCATCAATATCGATTGGGTGGCTCGGCTTTGGAAAGAAAAGCTTCAGTAAAAGACTTGGGGCTTTTACTAACTAATGACCTGAGGTTTGCCGATCATATTGTTGCAATAACAGCAAAAACTTATAAAGCACTTGGGTTTGTAATACGACAAGCTAGAGATTTTGAAAGTGTGTTTGCAATAAGGGCTTTGTATAACAGCTTTGTCAGAAGCCTGGTAGAAAGCAAAACAATTATCTGGAGTCCACATGAAGAAAAATACATACTCATGTTGGAGAAACTCCAAAGATTTTTTTTTGAGATGGCTATATTACAAGCAGTATAATTATTTCGTGGGATTTCCGAACGTTTACCCTAGCTTATTCCTCAATGGTATGCTAGGTTATGACTCCCTACAAGTAAGGCGTGATGTTCAATTTGAATATTTTTATAAATTAGTGAGAGGTACCATCTCCAACCCCACAGTGCTTGAGCAAATATTATTGTTTGTTCCGGACAACTACGTGCGAGCGCGCCGGCATCCAGTTTTTGCACTGACTTGGTGCAGGTTGGTGTCGGTCCGCGAACTGGCTGAAAATCCTAATTTGGACATTTTTTATTCCACACCTGCTGTATTTCTGGAAAGTGCAAAAGGTTACGTTGAAAAATTATGTAATAAGTAAATAAACGAATTGGATTATACAATATCTGTTATGTTTACTTGTGCAATATTAAATTAAATAAAAAAAATGTCCAAACAACTGATGATGTTAACCAAAATTTAAGACCAGCCGTTTATTCTAGCAAGGTGTAACAACTGCAATCTATCGATAACAATCGGAATCAATACCAACACGGTACACAATTAAGAAAGCAGGTTTTTTAAAAGCTTTTATTAAAAGTTTTTATTTAACTTGCAATATATGTTTGTTCGGGTGGAATCTTGCTACTCAATTTTGAAGCAGATATCTTCAACTGATTGAGCAAAAATTTTGTATACGCGTTAAGTTTAGAGGACAATACATGATAAGCTATGTGGCATCTATCTAAATCCAATATAGAGGATCAAACAAGATGGCGGAATACCTAGTAATTTTTAATGAATTTCTACAATATGGGTATTAAATGAAAGGGCGTGTTGAGAGTAACTCGAAAAATAATGTGACGTCATTCTAAATCCGATAAGGCGGAAAATCCAAAATGGCGGAATAGTTATTTTTTATGTACTTACTTCTACAATATGGTTATCAAATGATAAATTTATTCTTAATACCGAAGCTTCAGGAACTGCCATTTGAAGAGCTACGCACGGTTTTATCATTACCAATACCATATTTCTTAGCATCCTATATTTCTAACACTCTAAACTTACATGACACATCTGTGCATTATAATACATTTTCGAAGTACATAACGAAACTCATACCTCTACACATCAGACTCACGGAAGGGACCCAATTTGTAATGGACAAAAGATATGTACCTGAATAAAGATACCAAGTTTTTAAGTTGTTTGATGTCAAATAAACAACTTGTACAGAATGAGTTAGGTTCATAATAAATATATTATGCATTTGGACTGAATTTAATGTTTAGATGGGGTTAAAAGCAGTGATTTTGTCATGGCAGAAACATTTGGAACGCTTTTGGCTGCCTTTTGATGCAGAGACTTGAGTTCTACCACGCTTACCAAAAAATTTGCATTACTTGCATTATTTGCATTACTCTTTTTACCGATGTCAAAAAATATTTATTTATTTAACCTTATAGTATTACCCTAAGCAAAGGATACAAGGGCGTGCTTAATGCCTAATGGCATTCTGAACCAGCCAACCCTGAGGTAATGAGTAGAGCTTGTGGTAGGCGCATACCATCCCAAAATGGATATTATAGATGGATATTAGTTTGACTTGTATTTATCGCATGTGACATTGTTAGAATCGGATAGTACAAGTATAAGAGTATGATAATTACTTTAAGCTTCCAAGAATACGTGCTAAATGTGTATGTCTACAAAATTTATGGCAACGAAGAGATATAGAGATGTGTTGTTTTTTAATGTAAGTAATTTATTTACAATTGTTAAGTTGGTTCAAAATTGGTTCAGTATTTTTTGTGTATCCGTGCATTTTTAGAAATGACATATATAATAAATATACATAACTTTATATAATAAAGGTAACCTTTTTAACAGCCCGCGTGGCGCAATGGTTACCATGCCGGAACGCCAATCGAGGGGTCCCGGGTTCGATTCCCGGCGAAACTGAAATTTGAATGATAAGTTTAAATTTCCGTTCTCGGTCTGGGTGTCTGTGTTTCTGTCTTTGTATGTGTCCATGGTACCCACGACACAGGGTATATATACCCTAATGTGGGGCTATGAGTGTGAAGCTATGAGTGTGAAACTAGAGTTGACAGGTAGTTGAAGTCGGTTTATTTTTTTAAATAACTATTTTGCATAATGGCTTCCAACCTCGTACCCAACTATGCCGCTTAAGTTCTGACGCCAGTAGCTAACTCAGTGTAAATCTGCCCTCACGTTAATTATGAAATCTCATTTAAGAGCGTACCCACGTTTGAGTAATGGCTCCTGAAACGAGAAGTGCTCGAATATAAAAGTTTTATATAACGGCCATGTATAAATTACTACGCAATTAAAATCAAGTTTAACGACGTCTTGAATATTGACATGAAAGGCTTGCCACGTTTATGTAGACTTTATGAACATTAAAACTTAGTTCAAATTTAGGTCAACCTTTTCGTTTCAGTGGTTTGTATATAAAATTGTTATGTGACCTAGGAACACTTAATTCAAGTTTTTATTATTTAGTTCTACTTTGAAATGTCTGAAAATTACTTTTCCCCTTTACCTACTTATTTACTTGCATGGGGCAATTAGAAAAGTAGGTACCATCACTGCATCAACGCATTTGTGTCGTGAATCATTTCTAATGTAATTGGGTAAAAAGGTGCGTTTCCCTCCAGAGTTACGTGAAACAATTATCAGCCTCCGCAATTTACTTTTAAAACCGCTTTCAGTCTGATATTTTATCTACTCTACAGTCTACTGTTTTAGTAAGAAAAGAACGGTCTTGATGTCTATCAAGACCGTTCTTATGTACGTAGTAACGTAGTTATCCGCCTGTATGTCTATACAGGCGGATAACTACGTTACTAAATATGTTTTTCTTTCTTTCGAAAAATGTTCCTATTAGCTAAATACTATAAATACCCATAATAATAATGTGACAAAAGCTAATGGTTACAAAGTTTTTTCCTGTTCCAGATCTCTTTGGTGGATCTTTACGGTCCAATAATCCTGAGCGACCACCGCAGCCCCATGTGACTTGTGACGACACACGGCACGTTTCGACAAATAAATTCTTGCGGATAGGGTGCTTTCACAGTGAGCCTGATTGCACTACAGCATGATGTTGTGTTGATGCAGACAATTGAGGAAGGTAATCTGTTCTTAGCAGCCATAGCTGAAGTTCTTTAGATTAGGGTCTCCTCCATGTCAGTCCGATCCTCCCCATAGTACTTTATAAAGGACTTTTTGTTTATATTGATATCCTTTTTAGCTTCATTAGCTACGCATTCCATACGCATTTTAATTTTGCGGCATTCAACTATAACAAAAGTACGAGCCTAATCTATACTAATATAAATATAAATCAGCGTTGGTTCAAAAACGCATTTTAACATTCTTTGGCCATGTCTCGCGGCGAGGGAATGACTACATTGAACGACTTGTCGTTCAAGGCAAGGTAGAAGACACCAGACCACGCGGAAGGTCACCGATGCGCTGGACTGACCAAGTCAAGTCAATCGTTTCAATAATTTACATGAGTGTACTAGGCTTACCACCAACCGAGAACAATGGCGATTGCTTGTGAGGCGTATAACATCTGCCCGCAGCAATGATACTAGATGACGACCACGACCGCTCTGACAAGAGTGTTACGACATAGAAGATAAATATAAAGCTGAAAAGTTTGTATGAACGCGCTAAATCAGGAACTACTGGCACGAATTAAAAAAATATTTTTTTGTGTTAGAGAGTCCATTTATCGAAGAAGGCTTATGGCTATATAAAATTACGCTGTAACCAATAGGAGCGAAGCATCAGTGAAAAATGTTGCAAAAACGGGGAAAATCTATACTAATATATAGTAAAACTGAAGAGATTGAACGCGCTAATCTCAGGAACTACTGGTTCAAATTAAAAATTCTTTTTGTGTTAGATAGTCCACTTATTGAAGAAGGTTTAGGCTATACAACATCATGCTAAGTCTGATACCAAAGTCCACGCGTAAATATTCGCGGGCGGGCGGGGCCGCTAGTATTATTATAATAATATAATGTTCACATTAGTTAAGTACTTTATTTACTTATAATCTCAGATCAAATAAAAAAATAGAGATGGAACTATGCACATGTTTTTTAAACATGTGTGGGCGGAAATTGTGGTTAATAATTCAAAGTAATTATCATCTGTTACACTTGAATTTTTTTCATATGAAATTAAATATTTATTTATTTATTAAACTCTTTATTGTACACCGTAATACAAAAATGAAACATTAATAAAAAGACAAACAAATAGCGTACAAGTGGCGGCCTTATCGCTAAACAGCGATTTCTTCCAGGCAACCACAGGCAAGGAGTTAAAGATAGAAAAAAGATGTAGAAGAGGCAGGTGTACAATTTGAGCTAGAAAAAGTAATAAATTTGAATTCGGGTAAGAACAATGATAGTTAATGTACAAATTAAAAAGTAAAGGCGAGAAAAAAAAAATAGATGTAAAGGATACCAAGTCAGGATTTTAAGTAGTGCTCTTTGACTTGGCACCTGAAGGAGTGGAGGGAAGTAGCAAGACGGATGGTTTTGGGAAGAGAATTCCATAGGCGGACATCAACAGCAGTAAAAGAGTTTTGGAAAAAAGAAGTAGAGTGAGAAGGAACACTTAAAAGGAGATTATCTGCAGACCGAAGGGATAGACTGTGAGTGTCATGCAGAAAAAGGAATTGTTGTTTGAGATAAGGCGGAGAGTTGGGATTGAATAAGACGCAGTAGAGAAGAGATAGAATATGAGCATTTCGGCGAAGTCTGATTGGGAGCCACTTGAGCTTAGAACGATATTCAGAGATATGGTCATATTTTCGGAGTCCAAATATAAACCGTATACATAAATTTTGGAGACGCTCAAGCTTATTTAGTTGCTCTGTAGTAAGGTCTAGATAGCATACATCGGCATAGTCAAGAACTGGAAGAAGTAGAGACTGTGCAAGCAAAATTTTAGTAGGAATGGGTAAGACATTTTTGTGCCTCCTAAGTGAACCCACAGCGGCAAACAGCTTCCTGCTAATCTCAGAGAGTTGTGGTACCCAACTGAGACAGCGGTCCATGTATATGCCAAGGTTTTTGACTGTGTCGCTGTAGGGGATGACTTCATTTCCCAACCTAATGGGTGGTAGCAGGGAAAAGTCTAACCTTGAGATTAAGCGAGAGCTGCCAATAACGATTGCTTGTGATTTCTTAGCGTTTAATTGGAGCCCATAAGACTTACTCCAGTCCAAAATAGTACTTAAGTCTAGGTTGATTGTAGTAATGGCACTAGGTAGATTACTGAGGGATGCTTGGTTGTAAATCTGCAGGTCGTCGGCATATAGATGGTAGAGAGAAGACAGATTTAGACTTATAGAATTTATGAAGATAGTAAAGAGAAGAGGAGACAACACGCCACCTTGCGGGACACCGGCAGTCAAATCACACCAGTGGGAATACTTGTCTTGGACTTGGATACGCTGCCGGCGGCCGTACAAGTAGGAATGAAACCAGTCAATAGCCGTCGGAGATATGTTGAGAGAGCGTAGTACCCCCAGAAGGATATCAAAATCGACGGTGTTGAAGGCATTGCTATTTTACATTTCATTAATTTCCTTTCTTTATTTAGTACACAATTTTTTTTATAAAACACGCCAAAATAAGAGAATCTTTTTATTCTAAAGCCATTTGAAAGTTTTTCTGTTCCTATAGTATAGTGTATAGTATAGTGTATAGTTCCTATAGTGTCTCATACGATCAGCTGTCACGTGTGCCCATTATGGACCCATAGCCATACTGTTATCTCAATTATATATGTACTGTTTTTTTTAAAAAGAGTGCTGGGAGTTTTTTTCCGCCGCCTTTTTTCTCTCAGTTCAACATCTAGCCCAAACGGGCACTTAAAGGCGATGACCGGCAAAAAATGACATTCATTAAGCGAATATTTTGTATTCCTAATATGAAATAAATATTTTTTCTTTCTTTCTTTCCAGGTCTATTTCGTGGATTTTTACGGTCCAACAATCCTGAGTGACCACCGCAACCACTTGTGACTTGTGGCACACGGCACTTTTACAAAAATAAATTCATGCGGGTACTGATGCTTACACATTGAGCCTGCTTGCAAGGCAGCATGATGCTCTGAGGTTATACAGACAAGTACAGAGGTAAATTTAAAATTATTTTTCTGTTTCCAAAGGTAAATCTGTCCAAAGCAACTATATATTTATACTTTGATAACATACTAGTGTATTTGTGAAAGAAAAATATAAAAATTTTGCAGCTGAAGTTCTTCAGGCAGGAAGTCACTATTGGGGAGGATTTCCTATAAGCAATTAAGTATAGGTATAGATGTGTGATTAGATAAGTGTTTTACAAAGATAAATATAATTAATTTCAAATTTAAATGAAATCTGAAAGACTTCTTATAAAAAAGTAAGATATTTTTCGAGTTTTTTAAAGAAAAGAAAAAGATAGTCTACACGTAATCCACCACAAAAGCTACCGACTTGAAAAACACTAAAATCTTTAGCTTTTGTCACAGCACATATAAGCGACTTTGACAAATCTTCATACTTTGTCGATCAATCAAGGTCACCAACAATTTTCAGTCATGTCATGCAATCAGACTCACCATTTAAGCGCCCTGTGACAAGAATCGGCACGGGAAATAAAATTGCCGAGTAGCGTGACCGAGCAGTTTTGATGTTTATGTGACAAAAATGCCACATAGACATCAAAATAAAATGCCATATTCCAAACTTTTCCACCAATATTGGGACAAGGCTGTATATTTTTTCCACTACTGGACCCCAAAAAATAAAACTATTATAAATAAATAGTTTAGGGCTTGAGGTTCTCACTTTTTCAATGAACCCGTATTGTAGCATAGAAGTGGAGTAATCTTCAGGCCTACGTTATGATGGGAAGAGATGTGGTGAGATGCAAAAAAAGGTTGCAGCCTGCCAAAATAGGTAAAATTTGTTAAAAATAGCAAAAACATGTTTTCAAATATCATTAAAGTGACGTGAGCTTACCCCAAATTGCCATCGCTAACCTATTAACAACATCTTGGTAAATATAATGAAAACACTATTTTTTTACACTACCTACCTACTAACAACCTAAGCGACCCGATTTCAAACCCATTGTATAATAATTATTATTAATTATTCCTCATGAATAGCGATGACCAAATGGTAAAAGACCGCGGTCTCCGACGCGACCGATACCGGGTTCCTCGGCACGCACCTCTGACAAAGAAATTTGTAAAGTGCACATTTATCGCTGATCCACGGTGATGGAAAATATCCTGATATTTAATTGATTACGATGTTCTCCATCGCCGTGCATGCCTGAAAGAAATTAATAATTTCTCGGAAGTATGACGTCCACCAATCCGCACTAGGCCAACGTGGATGACTATGGCCTAAATCCTTCTAAATTGTGAGTGAGCCCAGCAGTGGGACACGAAAAAGGTTCAAAAAATATTCCTCAACAATTACAAAAACTCAAAAACAAGGCCTACTAGTAGGTAATAAAGTTTGTAGGTGGTAGACCTATTATCGTTCGCCCGGGGAAGTACCACCGCTGCACCCACTTCTGCCGTGAACCAATTCTATTGTTTCGGTGGAAAGGTGCAGTTGCCAACCACACTTACATGAGGCGAACACCAGCCTCCGAAGTAGCAGCGCAACTGCATACGACCTCAGACAAGACTTACCTATGCTAGCTTGAGGTTGTATGTAGATGTCCATGGGCTGCAGCGATCACTTGCCACACACGCACACTTGCGATCACACCACGTGACCTGCATACTCGTTTGCTACTTCATTCAAATATAATAATAATAATAATCGTTTTCATACAACTTATTCAGCCTAAATTAGGTATTTTATTCGAATTCCCCAGAGATTTTACGCTCAATAATGTTTTATTTTCTTACGCAGCTCACGGCCTCAAGTGGTGTAGTTAAAGCCTTCTAAGTAACGTATCGACAAACTAAAGGGTAAACTTTGTTGAACCCTTTCAATCTTTTCAAGACCATATCAGCGAAGATCGCGAATCGTATCTTTTTCGGGCTTTTGTTGAGCGAACATTACTCTTCGTAACTTCGTAAACAACACCAACAAAGCTTGAACATAAACTCATAAGTTTAAGGGAATTTAAGGTTATTATCTTTCTTACCAGATATTCCGAGAAAACATTCTAGTAGAAATGTTGGTAGTTAGAATGTTCAGGGTTCGATTGGAGTAGTACCACTGGTTACCGACAATACCATGAGTGGTAACTATGTAACGGTGTGTGATTCTTAATTTTAAAAAATGGTGTGGTACACTATAAAATTAATATAAAATTACCGACATAGCTCTCAAAATCTGCAAGCTGAAGTGGCAATGGGCAGGCCATATAGTTAGGAGGACCGACAACCGATGGGGAAGAAAGGTCCTTGAATGGAGACCACGTCTCGGCAAAAGGAGTGCAGGCCGCCCTCCGACCAGGTGGACTGACGACCTGAAGAAGACAGCGGGTAGTCGCTGGATTCAGAAGGCCCAGGACCGGGAGGAGTGGCGAACGTTAGGGGAGGCCTATGTCCAGCAGTGGACAGTAAAAGGCTGATGGATGGATGGATGGACACTATAAAAACCTGATAATGGACAGTAAAGTTACAATACAAAGAGCGCCTACTTTATGTCTATTGTGATAAAGCAATTTGAAGCCAAGCTAAAGTTTTAATGGCGTTTAACTATTATATCACCAATTTATCTCATGAAAATAAAAGTTTTATTTTGTTACTAGCTCACGGGCTAAAGTATCCTTGTTCTAACTATTGTAGTAACTTCAAACTAAAGGGTAAACTTTTGCCCTTTCAATGTATTCAAGACTGTATCAACGAAGATCGCATATCGTATCTTTTGTTCGGCCTTTTGTTGAGCAAACATTACACTTCGTAACTTTGTAAACACCAACAGAGCTCGAATATTTTCATATGAGCCATTAAGGGCAAATTTATCAATTACTTAAATATTGCTTAGAAAGTTGTTTAACGAGTTTCTATGATTAGCGCTGTTTAAGTACACTATAAAAAAGCAGATAATGGACAATACAAAATTAGTAAGTGCAATCTCAAACTTACCAAACTGAAGACGCTTAACTAGCCGATCACAAATTTATCCAAACGCTTAAATCAAGGTAGATGTTTTTAAAAATGAAAACCAGAAGCAGAATATTTAGATCACCATTTAATTCACAAAGCCTTTGATACAATTTACAGGTAACGATTTAAGGTTTCTAATTAACATTTCCTTAGGTATACAACAACAATTAAATAATAAGTAAGCACAGATACAGAATTTCGGTACGCAATCGGGCAGAGTAACTGCCGTTATCATGATTACAGCACTAATAATCCCCCCTTAGAGAAGGCCTCGCTTTTATAGGCGTTTTCTCCTACTTCGTCACATTTTTTATTCAACTACCGACGTTAATTCCTAACAATATTTTGAGAAAATATAACAAACCTAGAAGATTTTCTACGGAAAAACTATATTCAATATCTGATATCTTAACTGTGAGAAAGTTGTATGTTTTGCATTTACTTATTAATAAGCATAAAACCATATATAACGTTAATACCATTTCAAAAAGAAGAGTTAAAATCGACATACCTAGTGCCAAAACATTTTTTGCTAAACATCAGTATAAAAGATTATCTGCGTATGTATACAGTAAAGTAAATAAAACATTAAATATTGTTGGAAAACATCATCATACTTTGAAAAATGAGTTAACAGATTGGCTACATAAAATGAGTTATGAAGAAATTGAAGCATTGTTGGGTCGCTAATCTAAATTTATAAAAGTATAGTTATATTATATTATTTTTATATATATCATTTATAAACATACACAGTTGTTTTCACAACTAGTAGGCACACAGTTACATTCTCCTTTCTCTCTCACACACACACTCACACACAAACACAAGCAACCACACCCACCAACACACACACACACACACACACACACACACACACACACACACATACACAAACCGAAACTATAATAAATTTTAAATAAGTATAAAAATTAAGTCTGAATTTCTTTTATTATGTAAAATGTAAGTAACTTAGAAAGAGCGGGGCATCCTGACACAGGTATTTCTTTACTTAAAAGGATGCCTCCACTGTGTAAACAAAATTGTCATACTATTTTGAAAAAATAAACAAATTTTTCATTTTTTTCATTTTTTTTTTCATTATTTCGTTAGTAAGCTCACAGGATAAACTAACCTTGTTCTAACTATTGTAGTAACTTCAAACTAAAGGGTAGTCTTTTGCCCTTTCAATCTATTCAAGATCGCATATCGTATCTTTTGTTCGGCCTTTTGTTGAGCAAACATTACTCTTCGTAACTTTGTAAACAACACCAACAAAGCTCCAACATAAACTCATAAGTTAAAGGGAATTCAATATAAACGACATCGGCTGGCTTGTTGGATTGCAAGCATTTTTACTAAAGGCTGTCTTACAGACAGCGATAAAATATCATCAATATTTATAGAAAATATTTGTTTATCTGTAAGTATTCCACGTTAAGTTCAATTATTCCAGTTTATTTGTCATGCATTTAAGAATATCAATTTTCATTAGACAATTTACACAAGGCCTTTAACATCGTACTTGAAATGCACAGCTCTAATGAGCTTAAGTAATCTCTTTATTAATACATAACATATTCACATACTTCCCATTACTTGAGCAAATTTTAAGAAAGAAGCGCATAAATTACAAACTAACAGTCACCCATGTAACGTTTTCATAATTAATAAAAAATAAAAAATAAATATCTTTAGACAATTCACACACCACCATTTGATTCCAAACTGAGCAGAGCTTGTACTATGGTAATCAGAAAGCTGATAAACATACTTATATAATTCTAAATACATACTTAAATAGATAAATTAACACCCAGACACAGAACAAATAGTTCATCACACAAATATTTTTCCTGGGTGGGAATCGAACCCACGACCTCACGCTTCGCAGTCGGCTCATCACCCACTACGCCACGGAGGCTGTCAATTTATTTCTTTCTGTCAAATCAATTTTTACTTGGATTTGTAAATCTGTTATGCTTTTCGCCGCAGAGGTCCGAACTTCTATTGATATTAATATTATTATGATATAAGAAAACAATTACTGTATCGTCACCAGTAGAACAAGACTCATCGTAAGGCTACATTATTTTGTACCTCAGACGTATAACTTCCGTTGACTGCGGAGCGCTTGCCGTGATAGATGGGCTCTTTCAGCTGATTTTCTTTTCTTCGCGCTGAGATTTTTCAACTTAAACGATAAGGGTGCTCCTCGATTTTATGCCTCGCTACCAAGTTAATGATTTATTGCTCGATATGTCCTCAGCTCAAACTGAATTTTGAATTTATCGCACTAATAATATGCAGGAGTTTTTTTTCATACACCAGTATTTTACGGAACAATCCAAAGCTTGTCCAAGTGTGTCCAAATTTTTATTCAAATTCTTTTTATGTACGCGTTTTAATATGTCACGTACGGCCTTTTAATATATCAAATGTCACACACATAATATTATTCGGAATAAAATCTTGAAGACTAAAAAAATCACCGATCATTGAAAACGTTCGAGTATTAGGTCATAGTCGCCATTAATCAAATCCCTATGATATCTGCTGCTAAGTACAGACCATCGCTCAGAAATTAGAATGATTTAGGGCAAAACCACTTTTCTAGTTACATAAGGAATGGCAAATTCTAGAAATACTTGAAAAATTTGACTTGAGAATGCCAATTACACCGTGTATCCTTAGGTATAATATGTGGGACAGACTGGCTCCTCCACTATGAGTATGATTTCTGGCTTATCTGCCTAATTTCTAGATTTTATGCAAAAAACGTTAGAACCACATCTAATTACTTTGTCAATAAAACGAATCTTGCAAATGAATAAGTGTAAAAAAAAACGGGTTGCACTCCGGGAGTGCCGGCAGAAGTGAAAACATTAACGTTCTGCATTTTTGATGTCTTGGAATCGTTAGGGAATAATTCCGCACGAATTGCTTGAATTATCAGTACCTATTAATTTCTATCTAGTATTTTTATAAAGTTTTTCTTTCACTATTTTTTCGTCACTTTTTTCATTAATAGATGCACTTTGTTCAATGACCATATTTTAATTTTAAATACTTAATATAAACGAATTTTACAAGTATAGACAGTCGAGCCGTCATCAGCTGTCACCCCTTCGTCTTACGGTTTTTCGATTAGCACACGTGACCTGACGCGAGTTTCACAGTTTTTACCCATCCCATAAAAGTGCTCAACGCCGCTAAAGAAGTTTTCACTTCGATAAATTTATTTTAAACCCTTACCAATTATACCAAAAATATTATATTACCAATCTCGCAAGCAATATTTTGACTGCAACCTATTTTGCGTCCCACTGCTGGGCACGGGTGTACATTATTTAGATGGAGCTTACTCCACCACGATGCTCCAGTGCGGGTTGATAGAAATGAGGGTGAGTGACCAACCCGCTGTCAGATGTTTTTAAACTGCCGGTAAGGCCTCCGATAAGGTTTAAATACTGCTAACTATTGATAACAACCAGGGCGTCCAAAGCAAGGCACGTGTATGATATTTTACCATCAATGGTCACCCATCTTACAGTCTTAAATAATAACCTTTTAACGTAAATCTATTTATAGTAAACATAACTGTGGATTCAGTACAATAAAATCGCTCTCGCAATTTCTTCTCGATAGTAAATCCGTTCGTATACGTTTCCCCTCGGGATTACCTGTGCTCCGCTGTAGCACATTTTATTTATAGTTGTCATAGTTAATCTTGGGGAAAATAAACGTAAGAACGTATGGGAAACTTTTTGAAATTCCAGATTTGAAGTGAATGACGCAAGAGCGACTTAAGGCATAAAAATATCAAAATGAAATTTTATAAATGATTATTGTAGTGCAGATATAATACAGATGCATAGTGCAGACGACAGGCAAGAGTTAAAATTTGAAGTTATAATATGTTAACTAAAATTGAAGACTTGTAGTCAAACGTCGGGATGCCAAATACTCGTACTTATTAGGGTAATAAAGCGAAGGAACCAGAAAAGTCTGTGAAGTGGGTTTTAGTATTATGGCCCAAAAGATTATGGGCAAATACGATCCGCGTGGCGTAATGGTTACCATGTCCGACTGCCGATAGGAGGGTCTCGGGTTCGATTCCCGGCGAAACAAAAATTTGAATGATGATTAAATTTCTGTTCTCGGTCTGGGTGCTTGTGTTTCTGTCTCTGTGTGTATCCATGGCACCCACGACACAGAGTATATCGTAGTAGTACCTTACTGTAGGGCTATGAGTGTGAAACGTTATTATTTATTTCTTATATTTAATTCTGCTGTTAGATAGAAACAAACTATGTTTTAGCTTATTTGGGTGTAGGCGTATATCCTCATTTTCGTCACACCTGATCTTGTTTCTTTTTATTAATTGATTGACCTTCCCTGTCCTTTTATAATGATAGTAAGATCTAAACCACATTTGTAATAGGATATCATTGGACAACTGAAATCATATAAACTGGGTATAAAACAGAAAGCATTTGGTATGAAATATGAATAAACCAAGCGTGCAATAGTAATTTGTCGTATCTGACTATCATTACAACTTTTCCTGCCATTCAACCGCCAAAACATGAATTTGAAAACGAAATCTAAATTTCAAATTCAACAGGTACAATAGAACTGAAATTGATATTGCAATCTATCATTTTAGGTGCACATAAATTTCCGGGGCATCGTAATACCGCAACTGTATGTCATTTATTGGAGCCATAAATAAAATTCGATGTGCGAATCTTGCTAAAACGTCCGTACACAAATATATAGGGGTCGTATCACATTAATCTTCCCTTCATTTGTACAATTGTTCGGATTCCGCGAATGTTCTCGACGTTTTGCTGTTGTACTGAAACTGTCTTACCTTTGTAAAATTTAGGGAGGTAAGCTTTACTCGCTTTTGACAATATTGCTTTGACTTTTGCTGATCTTAAGGCCTTCTTTGTTATTTTGTATTGCTTTGTTCGATCTGTTTGATTTCTTACACTGGTGATACGAGTACTAATAAACTTTTCTAGTCTTCAATACATGTTAAATACGCACGGAAATTACTGTATAAGATTAGACGTTATGCATTTTGACTTCGGCTAGATCCATGTCCAGCAGTAAAACAAAAGTAATGACAATCAAAAGCTTCATATTTACTTAGCTAACAACTTATAGTAAGTTAGCCGTCCTTTCTAATCTAATGGATGACTGATTATTTATCCCGATTAATAGCTTTATTTACGGTAAATCTCTTGACAGCCTCGGAATATCATGAAATAAAGGAAAGAAGGATGTTGGAACAGATATTATTATGGTAATCTATTTATTATCAAACATTTTTTGGTAAGTAATTAATGGATTCTTTTATTTATGAAGTTAATAATTTCTAACAACAAACAAAGTTCAAATTACAATTTTAACATCAATCAATATAGCAATTGTTACTATTACAATTTTTACTCAAGTATCGTCATAAAATGGAAAACTGTAACAGAACTCACTTAGGTTTACCCGTGTCGTGAGTACCATGAAAGCAAACTAAGAAAGGAACACAAATACGCTTAGATCGAAAACAGATATTTGAACTCATCATTCAAACTTCTGACTCGCCGGGAAACGAACCGGGTAACCTTGATTGGCAGTTCATGATAAATACAGAGCCACATGAGTTATTACTTTAGTATTGTAATGTAATGTGTAAAATGTAAAAAAAAAACAGAAAAAGCACAATGTGCTTAGAAGAAACGTTGTAAAATCTGTTCCAACATATAAAAACGATGGTCGTCTGAAGCATCACAGCCTTTTGATCTCGGCTGGAGGTCGCACACAAAAGTTCCACCCGCTGAGATCAACAATAGGTTTTCAGAAAGATTAATCGTCCAAAGAAGCCCTTTAAGCTGGAAGAAACAATTTTTCATCTTTATCAAAACGTTGGTAAGATTCGGAATGTAGGTACGCACTTTGTGGTCTAGTCTTTACGTGTATTACCTATATGGAAGACACAAAATGAGACGTGATATGTATGTAATATTAGTGGTCATAATAATAAAATTCTGATTTGAGCATAGTTGTACTGATTGATAAAAAACATTGTGAATTTCATCATGATGACTTCAATGCATGCAATCTGAGTGCTAAACAAAAATGTTTCCAAGGCATAATATCCACCTAACCACATCAGCGCGGTAGACATCCTAAAATTCTTCTCAATTCCGAGAAGAGATATGTGCCCAGCCATTAATAAGTTAATAAAAAGGGTTAGAAAATGTATATCATCTATCCAAAGACGTAATCCTCATAGGAAAATTACTTCAAGTACAAATTATTATGTAAATCAGTATAGCAATGAAGTATAAACCAAATCCACAGAGCGAAACTAAATCCTGCATAAACGGATTTATCTTATTTACATCGTACGTTGTTCTTGCCAGAAGTAGTTAATATGTTGGGATCTCTTGAATTTGATGGATGAGAAAGAATTTATTTATCTTTTTACGTTTTATTTTATTTTATTTTCGCTTCTTATTGGTTTACTATTTTTCAATCTTTTAAGTTCCCGTTCTAAGCTGTTCTCCAGGGTCCTTACTAATCGTATTGCGCGCAGGCTCGACGACTTCCAGCCTCCCGAACAAGCCGGATTCCGAAAAGGCTACAGTACCATAGACCACATACATACGCTGCGACAGGTTATACAAAAGACCGAGGAGTATAATCTGCCGCTATGTGTTGCGTATGTGGACTATGAGAAAGCCTTCGATTCTATCGAGACCTGGGCGGTGCTAGAGTCTCTCCAACGGTGCCAGATATACTATCGGTACATCGAGGTGTTGAAGTGTTTATACAAAGCCGCAACCATGACAGTCCGAGTCCACGACGAAAGCACTGAACCTATTCCACTGCAGCGCGGAGTGCGACAAGGGGATGTTTTATCCCCGAAACTGTTTACCGCTGCACTGGAAGACGTGTTTAAGCTGATGGAGTGGAAAGGGCTTGGTATTAACATCAATGGCGAACACCTCACACACCTTCGATTTGCCGATGATATAGTCATCTTGGCGGAGTCCCTGGAAGAACTCAGCACAATGCTAGGTGACCTCCATAGCGCCTCCCAACGGGTGGGTCTTAAGATAAACATGGACAAGACGAAGATCATGTCTAATGTCCATGTCACACCCATACCGGTCGTTGTTGATGGCGCTACTCTCGAAGTTGTCGACGAGTATATTTACCTGGGTCAAGCGATCCGTATGGGTAAGTCCAACTTCGAGAGAGAGGTAACTCGTAGAATCCAACTCGGTTGGGCAGCGTTCGGGAAATTACAAAGTGTCTTCTCGTCCAGAATACCGCAGTGCCTGAAGTCGAAAGTTTTCGAGCAGTGTGTGTTGTCAGTGATGACCTACGGCGCTGAGACGTGGTCTTTTACAGTTAGCCTTTTCCACAGGCTCAAGGTCGCTCAGCAAGCGATGGAGAGGGCTATGCTTGGTATTTCTCTACACGACAAAATCCGTAACGATGAAATCCGTAGACGAACGAAGATTACCGACATAGCTCTCAAAATTTGCAAGCTGAAGTGGCAATGGGCAAGCCACATAGTTAGGAGGACTGACAACCGATGGGGAAGAAAGGTCCTCGAATGGCGACTACGTCTCGGCAAAAGGAGCACAGGCCGCCCTCCAACCAGGTGGACTGACGACCTGAAGAAGATAGCGGGAAACCGCTGGATTCAGAGGGCGCAGGACCGGACGGAGTGGCGAACATTAGGGGAGGCCTATTGCCAGCAGTGGACTTTAAAAGGCTGATGGATGGATGGATGGAAGTTCCCGTTGGCGTTACAACCTCATTTCCCAGTGTGAACTCAGAGTGAGTTTTAAGTTCGATGGCTGTAACCCTTTTTGCATCCCACTGCTGGGTACGAGTCTCCACAATAATGGGGCATTATTGGGGCGGCTTGGAGCTTACTCCACCACGCTGCTCCAATGCGGGTTGGTGGAGATGCGCGTTAGTGGCCAAACCGCTGTCGGATGTTTTCAAACCGCCCATAAGGCCTCCGACTAGGTTTAACGACTGTTATCTATCGACAACAACCGGGATCGACGGCTTAACGTACCCTCCGAAGCACGGAAACGCGCATGAATTTTTTTGCCACTAGCGGTCACCCATCTCACACCCGACCGCGCCCGTTTGGCTTAGTTACATAGATCGTTTGCGTTCTACGCTAACCGCCGGGCCAGGTGCGCTTCAATGTTCTTCAATGTGAGTTTTATTTCGATGGTGAATGTCAATTCAAAGTAGTCCATACTTACTGCACGAGTAGAAGATTTCTACTCTAGTATGATGAGTCAGTTGAAATAGAGGTAAGCAGTTGTACTTTGTTTTTAATTAGTTAGTTGCTAATAGTTTGTTTAGCATAGAATACTACGGACGCAACAAAACTCTTTAAGTGACAGATAGACACATGGACAACAAAGTAACATACAACGTTATCCTATTATATGTATATCATTTCCGTACCTACTTATATTTTCAGTCACTGAACCCCGAAAAAGAAGTAAGCACAGCCTATATTACTTTGTAAATATTACCGCAAATGTACTCATCAGTGGCCGCTTCGCTGCGCATAACGAATTCCTAACAATTGAGAAACTTTTATTATAACACGAGACAGAAAGTTATATTCTTAACAACTTGCCAGCCTTATTGTATCGGCGAAGTAATCTGCAGCACTTATAACATTTTACGACAAAGCTACATTGGCTAGTTACGTTTATGATTAGTCCCTGTAGCTTCGGGGTTAAGAATAGAGCTACGGTGCTTGATCGTAAGAGGCGACTAAAAGGGGGCTTCCGGGGTGTGGAGTGGAAGCTCGATCCATCCAGCCAGCAGCCCCAGGAAGGACGGAGATGTGGGCGTGGCCGCATGCCGCTGTGAGCGCTTGAGGGTGCAGGAGAGCGCATCTGTTCTCCCGAAGACGGGCCCATTCTGGGACGGCGCGCGTGGATGACACCGATGCGTTCCAATGGAGATCCTGGAGTCCTCCCCAAGCACAGAGGCAGGCCACCGTGGGGGTTTACGTGCTGTTCAAATCCCACATAACCCGGTATCCTCTCCCAAGGTGCTGGGTAACTTGGGTAACATCAAAAGGTACCCCCCCCCCCCCCCCCCCCGGGAACCCTCGATACCAAAAAAAGATACTTTTAGGATTTGTGAGCGGCGATTATGCGTGTACACGTGCATAGACTATAATATAATAATATGCATACATAGATTACAGCGTTTTGGTAACTTGGACGCGGCATCGGAATCGCGCTTATTAACGACTTTGATGCTGCATCGCGATTTCCTGACTTTGAGCGCGTAAGCGGAATCGCTCGTTTCTGCTAAGGTACTGTACCTGAAGGGTGCCAACGGGACCCTATTACTGAGCTCCGCCGTCCGTCTGTCCATCTGCTGTCTGTCATCAGGCTGTATCTCATGAGCCGTGATGGCTAGAAATCAGGAATCTTCACAGATGATGTATTTTTGTTGCCGCTATAACAACAAATACAAAAAAAGAATGAAATAAATATTTAAGAGGCTCCCATACATTAAACAGGTTTTTTTAGATAATTGGCTGCATCTCATGAACCGTGGTGGCTACACATTAGAAATTTTCACAGATGATGTATTTTTGTTGCCACTAAAACAAATACTAAAAAATAGAATAAAATAAATATTCAATTAACAACAAATTATTCCAACAAACGTGATTTTTTTAGATAATGGTACAGAACCCTACGTGCGGGAGTCCGAATAGCACTTTTGCGTTGCGTTTTGGCGTTTTTAAGTGTACATGGTACAGCGTTCGGTCCCTGCGTTTAGCTTCTAAAAGAGAATAAATTGTCGATCGACGACTGTTTAGAGGTGAATTTGGTTCTTCTTTTAAAATTTAGTTTAATTGTTAAGTAATAGATGGCGTTAATAAGATTTGTGAATCGCGGTTACGAATGTACGTCGTGGTTTATATAAGAGGTATGGGATTCCAAATTTTGAATTGTCAACCTTGAAGTATATATAGTATATCTTCAACGGTAAATGTAGTAGTACTAGTGTGTATGTAAAAAGTGATTAAAGTGAGGAAGTTGGGGAAGAACGGTCTGAACGGTGTTTCAGTTTGGACCCCATCAACGGCGCTTAAAGTAGCTAGTGTGGATTGGTTCGAAATCCAACGAACAAACACAGTTTTCTTATCTAACGGCATGGTAACGGCTAGGCCGAATAAGAAAATACCTTACAACTGTTGACATCGCATATTTTGCGAAAGATCACAGAACCACAAACACTTGCTTAATTCATATATGTTCCGAAGTTTTCAAAGAAAATAAATGTGGAAGCAAGAGACTTATGGAAACTTACGGAACGTTCTGTCTTGTTAAAATAAGATACGGATGGAATACGGTTAAACAAAATATAAACAGAAGATGATATTCTATCGTTTTAAAAGAACGTATAAATAAAAAAGCATCTTTATAGCACGACATTATGTAAATAATGTAAGGATTACAACTAGTGAGGTAATATTTTGATCTGGAGTAAACAACTTTGTGTTACATACTATTTTTTCTTTACTTATTTTCATTCTCATTGGTAATCTATACTGACAATGAAAATATTAGTTAAAATATTATTTATAGAATTACGAATCCTAAACATTCGGCTTACTTACTAATAATAATAAATAATAAATAATTCATGGTTAGCGTAGAACGCAAACGATCTATGCAACTAATCTAAACGGGCGCGGTCGAGTGTGAGATGGGTGACCGCTAGTGGCAAAAAAAGAATTATGCGTGTTTCCGTGCTTCGGAAGGCACGTAAAGTCGTCGGTCCCGGTTGTTGTCGATAGATAACAGTCGTTAAACCTTGTCGGATGCCTTATGGGCGGTTTGAAAACATCCGACAGCAGGTTGGCCACTAACCCGCATCTGCACCAACCCGCATTGGAGCAGCGTGATGGTGTAAGCTCCAGGCCTCCCCAATAATGAGGAGAAACCCGTGCCCAGCAGTGGGACGCAAAAAGGGTTGCAGCCATTTTACATATAAAATAATGTAGTTTAAAAAACCAAAAATCACGCTTTTGTGAAAATACGAGCTAAAAAGTAAAAAAATAAGAAGAAAATATATTTTACTGTAAAAAAAATCGTGGGTGCATGGTGTCAATAGTATCTTAAAAACCAAATACATTTTCTTCTTATTTTTTTTTTCTTTTTGGTTCGTATTTTTACAAAAGTGTATTTTTTTTTTTAGTTTTTTAAACTACATTATTTATTTTAAATTTTTTTGTTGGATTTTTATTCTCATATTATTGCATTGTCATCAGCCCTTGACCCCAGTGCAAATTTTTAATTTAATCAGACGCTTAGACGTGTTAAAAATATATAAAACTTTATATTTGTTTCATTAAGTACCTTAGGCCACGAACTTATCAGCGGCCCCTCGTATATTTTTTTTATCCTAATGATCCTAGTTAGGACATTAATACAAAGTTATAAGACTATTGTATTGTCATCCAAGGGCCGATGACAAATTTTGACATATGCAAATTTTCTTGTTAATCAGACTCCTAGAAGTAAGTGAAAATGAAGTTAAAAGATTCCGTTACATACATACCTACACGTCAAGTTAATAAAAGCGTGTTAATTATTCTGATTTCACGTCTATGTAAATAGCGATATGCATTGCAATCATAACATCTGGCCGCCTCGCTTTTATAATTTTTATACAAAACATGAAAGCCAAATATTTCCGAACAAACTGGCGTGTGCACAAAAATTAACACATGCAGCTTACATTTCAAGCTATAGTTTTTAAAACTGGGAGCTCGAGCTGTTTTAATGAAAAATATTTTGTTCCGACTTTGACCTGCAGACATATTGTGCAGCGTGAGATATTGCCAACTGGGTCTACGAGTTGGGGGATACTGCAATCACCAGATTTTTGGTTTAACATAATATTCGAAATGAACGCGAAAATTTGTTGTCCTGAAATCTACGATTATAGGGTTTTGCTTTCGAAATACTTCATACTTCGTTGAAGTAGTTTCAATGAAATGTTATTTACTAGATTTACTTGCTGTAGATTTTACTACTAGATTTCTGCCTGCGGCTCCGCCTTCGTAGTCTACACGTGTTTGTCTTATAGGAATGAAAAAGTTTCCTCTCCTCTTTTATTGTCACTTTCTAAAATCCATACGAAAAATGAAATCAATCCAAAGCACCGTTGTGATATATGGACAAACAAACATACTAACGGATATTCACATTTAATTTTATAAATAAATAAACCCACACACTGAAAGCTCCACACTAGGATTTCCTGTGTTGCGGGTACCATGGACACACACACACACCCAGACCGAGTACAGGAATTTAAATTCATCATTTAAATTTCTGCCTCGCCAGGAATTGAACCCGGAACCCTCCGATCGGCAGTCCGACATGGACCACACAGCCACACGTGCCATCACGGTCGCTATAATAATAATATTTTATATACCAAGAGATCTTCATTTCTAATACCAGTAAAGAGTACTGGTAATCGTGATAGTGATAGTGAGAGCCTAGTGATTATGACACCATCATACCATTTTATATACCAAGAGATCTTCAGTTCT
Organism: Pyrgus malvae; assembly: GCA_911387765.1. Classification (NCBI taxonomy): domain Eukaryota; kingdom Metazoa; phylum Arthropoda; class Insecta; order Lepidoptera; family Hesperiidae; genus Pyrgus; species Pyrgus malvae. Next base: position 23,618,881 of record OU426950.1, on the reverse strand, counting down.
AATACCAGTAAAGAGTACTGGTAATCGTGATAGTGATAGTGAGAGCCTAGTGATTATGACACCATCATACCGGACCACCAGTTTGAATCTAGCACGGACATACATATACCGCTCCACAGTGAAGGAAAATATTGTTTTCCGTTATCATGCATGCCTGAAATATCTCAAAGGCATATCATTTTCACCATGCCAGCGTGGAAGACTATGGTCTAAATCCTTAGTTCCAAAATATAATATACCACCACATATCAAAAGTGTAATCTCTTCGATGGTAAAAATTGTTACACAAATCAAACCTTAGAGCCTATTTAAACATATTTACCCAAATTAGATTTTCAACGCCTCATTTGATCGCCATATATTCACAACCATCGACCAATTACGTTAATGGGTGTTCGAACTTGTAAATTGCATAGTGTTGTAACTCCATGCCTCACCGTCCAACAAACATCTAATTTACGAGTGCGTAAGTCAATTGGGTTGTTTAAACTTGCCTGATAAAGAATTTGTAGTTACATTCTTCTATTAGATTCGAGAATATTGGAGAGACACGACACACTCACGTGCACGCACACGCACACAAACACAAATCAATAAGTTATCAGCATTCGAAATAGCATATTTCTAATTTTTGTACCATGTTAGTAAAATTTCTTGTTTCTTTACCCGCAAAATTATTTTATAGGCGTTTAACCTTGGTTTACTGTCCCAGTGGATGAGCGGGGTACCTGTTACACAGGTTTCGAATCAAGGGCCCTTACGACTTGCTGTATTCGAATGTATTTAAATCAATAAATCATTATTATTTTATACATTGGTATAATGCGACCTGCACTGTACACACAAGGTTGGGCCAACTCGCTGTCGGATGCTTTCCAAACGGCCTATAAAGCTTTCGATAATTTGAGGCTGCGATCCCTTTTTGTGTCACATTGCTGAGCACCAGTTTCTTTGGAGACTAGACCTCTCCAAAGAAACTGGCTTACTCCACCATGCTACTAATACGGTTTAGATACGGGTTAGTGACCAACCAAACAACGGATGTTTCTAATCGCCCATAAGGTCTCTGGTATAGACTATCTATCAATATGAATCAGGCTTCCGATGACTTATCGTACCCTTCTGAGTAAGAAAACATAAATTTACCCTAGAAGTCAACCATGTTACTTCTGGTAGCACCTGTTTCGCTTAGCTGCTGAGAGTATTAAATAAATCATTTTTAGAGAGTGGAAGAACTGCTATTAACTTATCTATTAACGAGGATCTGCGGCTTAAAGTGCCTTCTCTCTATGCATGATAATGCGAATAAAATTATTTGCTATGCTCATATTTACAATCATTCATCTCAATAATTAGGAATTATCCTAATCGCGCCTACATCGCTTACTTTCTACCTACTACATCAGCTGCTTTAGTACTTGAACAACTGAATAAATCATGCAGTGAATTTAAGACCTCAGAGTGTTTGAACCTCAGATTTTTTCAGAACACGCACCTCTGACTTGAAAATTTGTTATGCGCAAATTTATCACTTGCTGTACGGCGAAGAAAACTCGTGATGAAACATACTCTTTTCTCTTAAGAGTTACCACAATTTGGTAAATAATACTAATTTATAGTTATTCACTTTTGTTTCAGTTAACCTACTCAGGAGTCGTCACAGGAGGGCACAGTGGTCCATTGTAACCGGATACAGTGAATCTTAACTTTTCTCTTATTTATGAGACGTTTCATACAACGACGGTTTCAAATAAAAGTTAAATGTTAATGTGTTGTTGATGTAATTATAATCGATTATACAATTATATAAAACACACATACAATTACACAAGTAACTTCAGAGTATGGTTTTTATTAGTTTTTATAATTAAGTATTCGTGCCATAATATTTCAGATCAACCAACAATTTATAACCAAGAACTATTACTTAAGGCTATCATAACTACTTATTCAATCGAAAGCAAAAATATTCAACAGATACCAATCCTTTGTAAGTATAATATCTTGATAGATCTGTTTTCTAACTTCTCATGGATAATATCCTATAAATACGCATCAACTTTGATCGAAATCCCTTGGGAAATACTGTTATCGTCTCGTCTTTATCCCTTTACATATTCCAGAAGAAATGAGGTGGCAGCAAAAGTAAGCAATAATATTTTTCTGTTCGGATTTTTTTGGAATTGGAATGCTTATAAGATATTTATATCGTGCCTGACTGATCCACTGTAAACAAGACAGTTGGAAGTAGGATGGAATAATACCAACAAAATAAAGTTTAAAAAAATAAAGGCTATAGAGATAAACCATATTAGTGTCTATTAAAAATATATAATTTGATTATAAATCACCTAAAAGCTTAAAGCATCAAAGGTACTGACTCACCCGTCAGTGGAGAGGGCATTGCGCCTTGCTTCGATACATAATTTTTGTGCCTAATCTAGTGCGGGGGGAAGAACGCACACATTTTATTTTTTTCACACATTCACAAATATTCTTTCATCGCTACAGACGCATACATTTCTAAATATGTCAATTTCAATTAACATCGTCATTTTCTATGCAACGACAACACTGACACCGACACACACACATACATACAAACACACACACACACACTAGTTTCATGTAACTAGAAGGCACATTGTGCATGCACGTTAGGACGAGGGGTTCGCCCGTAAAGTCCACTCCTCTGACGGGTAATATACCTGTCAGTACCTGTGATGCTCTAAACCTAAAAGTTACCTAATTGTTACGCCTGACGGTAAATAAATGGTCGCTATAGGCTATGGACATCAACGACTAGCCTAGCCTAGCATAGTCGACCTAAACCAAGCTTAAGCCTTGCCGTTCGTATGCAGTAGTTTGCTACTTCGATGGTCGCCGCGTGTTAGATTTGTTTCGCAACTGAGTTTCTTTCCCGGCAGCACTATTAAAGTTCTAAGACTTATATTGCACTAAATGTGATGTGGTGTGGAATGTACGATAATAATTATGAATGTATGTAGAAGATATATTCAGCAATATGCAGAAACTAATATATAATATTAAACCACCAACCTTTACCTCAAAGTCGTACTCGTGTTGATGAAGAGCGCACGGCGTTCTTTTCGGGTTTATCCAGCCCGGCTGTTGGGTCTTGAATAATCTCCAAAACTTAAACACTCACGGAGTGAACTAAGGACACAGCACGGCTTAATGTGCCTGGGTACTCTGTACCGAGGACAACATACAAGTCAGAGTTTCGAATGCAAAAAAACTCCACTGAAAATTATACGATGACGTTGGTTGCAATTGTCAATGACATTATTCTTAGTTACGAAATAACTTGCAAGCCAGTCGCAAGGCTTGAAGAATACGTATTAGTCATAGAGCATCGTTTTGAATGGAGTTAATATCTGTGATGCTTTAAGGTATTATTTGACAAATTAGTAAATATTAGGTTCGACCATACCTATTATATTTCCACATACAGTCTTTAGTACTAGACTTTGCTATCCTTTCTATAACACTACAATATATACTTGGCTAATCTGGCTCTAATTAGAAAATATGGTTTTGCAACTTACCGCAGAATCTTGTTACTGCAGGCTACCAGATAGTAAATCTCACTCATTAGAATAGATAAGCGTACTATTAGAAAACAAGGTTTAGGGGATACTCTGAGAGCACTTGCAAATTTGAACAACGTTTTGCTGATCCAGGGATATAGAAATTTACATTTACGTACACAACGTATTTGCCGAGATATAAATGGATACATTATTTTGTTTGGTTTTATTTGCTTTTGCCCTGAAAATTTCATTGTTGGGTTGCCTTTATAAGGCCATTATCAGCCTTGGGCAGCGTAGTTACATATATAGGAACATAGTCCTAGATAGAGTTGATCAGTAATTTTTCTGATCGTAATTTTTAAGATTTCTACATCCTGCGGATACAGTTAGCTGAGGATATGGCTGGCTGCAACCCTTTTTGCGTCCCACTGCTGGGCACGGGTCTCTCCCCCTTATTGGGGAGGTCTGGAGCTTACTCCACCACACTGCTCCAATGCGGGTTGGTGGAGATGCGGGTTAGTGGCCAACCTGCTGTCGGATGTTTTCAAACGGCCCATTAGGCCTACGACAAGGTTTAACGACTGTTATCTATCGACAACAACCGGGACCGACTTAACGTGCCCTCCGAAGCACGGAAACGCGCATGAAATTTTAGCCACTAGCGGTCACCCATCTCACACCCGACCGCGCCAGTTTGGCTTCGCTGCGTAGATCACTTACGTTCTACGCTCGCTGCCGGACCATGCGCGCTTCATAGCATATTATTATATAGCTGAGGAATACCAAGGTGCATTTCTGTAATAAAACTGCAATTGCAACGATTCTATTTCTATTATAATATATTCTATGAGGCATCCTTCAAACCTTTATTCAATAGTAAATGGCCGCCTGTTAAAATTGTGAAATTGTCCAAAATTTGATACAGGTTGCTTTGAAAGAGAATCAATACCATTAATAGTAATAAATTTGATATTTTAAATGTGAACTTATTATTAGTTGTTCTTCTTTCACATAGCATGTGTCGATAGAATTGTTTTTTGTATGGAAATAGTTTCTTCGTACGAGAGTGACAAAAGGTACTTTTTACCCGGGGAAAATATCTCATTGTTGTGGGTAAAAAGCTAGTTCCCTTTTAAATGGGGCGGTGTTTGATGTTTTCATAGTTACATCTTTTGTTTTATATGATGTTTTATTTGTTTATTATTAGTCTATAAAAATTTCACGCCTGTTCTCTTTCAGCAACTGTATTCCAACAAAACAGCCGTGATCGCCGGGTTCAAAACCTCGGCGTGCACATCTGACAATGACAATTTGTAATATGCGCATTAATCGCTGCTTGACGGTGATGGAAAATATCGTGATATTTAATTTATTACGATGTTATCCATAGCCTACAAGCAGTGCTTGCCTGAGAAAAATTAAATTACGAAGGCATGACGGCCATCAATCCGCACTTGACCAGCGTGGTGGACTATGACCTAAATCCCTCTAACTTGCAAAAGGAGACGTGTTCCCAGCAGTAGGACATAAAAAAGGTAAAAAAAAAAGTTTTCAACAAAATCCTTTTATTTTGGGCCCAAAACAGCAATAATAAAAACATAAGGACTAATATTATAATACATAAGGATGATCATTAAACCAAATCTGCCAATATCTTACTTTACTATGGTGAGTGCTCCGAGGAACTTTTCAAACTAATGCCTACATCACCATTCCATGATTATACCACCAGACGAAGGTTAAAGTTCCACAGGCACCATCTGGACTCGTGGCGGTCCTCCACAGTCCGCTTTGCACGCTCCTTTTTACCACGGACGTGTAGGTTATGGGACAAACTTCCAGCTGAGGCATTCCCAGTGGACTATAACATGGGGTTCTTCAAGAAAGCTGTAAAAAAAAGCTCTCCTCCAAAGCCGGCAATGCTCGGGTGGCTCCCCTGGGGTTGCCCGTGTCCATAGGCGACGATGATCGCCTAACACCACGCGGCCCGTCTGCCTTTTTGTTCGGTTTACATATAAAAAAAAATCCAACCTTGACAGGGCGATTTGCAGCTATCATTAAGACAAGTTGAATTACTGTTCACAGAGCGGCTATCCTATTGCCGACGCAACGTTTGAGCTCTGTGGTCAATCGTAATGAGTATTAGCTCTACGAATGTACCATCGATACTACATATTGCATTGAAATATTAATCCCCACAAAATAAATTATCTTTTTGTCTACTTCTTTTGTAGAAAAGGTCGATTTTGAGCTTCTTAAATATTTTCGTATCGTTGACAATATTATTCTCAAATATAAGGTCACGCGTTACTGACCTTAGATTTGAGGCCTTACTATTCCCGGTAGCTTCGTGATTAAGAATACAGCTACGGTATCCCCTGCCTGATCGTAAGAGGCTACTAAAAGGAGGCTTCCGGGGTTGTGGACGGTGTGAGTGGGAGCTCAATCCGCCTAGCTAGCAGCCCCGGGAAGGACGGCGGTGTGTATGTGGTCGCATGCCGCCGTAAGCGTGCAAAAGGTGCAGGACACTGGTTTGTTCCACTGGAGATCCCGGAGTCCTCCCTAAGTGCAGATGCAGCCCACCGAGGGGTTTTAGTGCGGCCAAATCCCACATAACCCAGTATCCTCTCCCAAGGTGCCGGGTACCTTTAAAGGTTTCCCACCGATACCAAAAAAAGGTCACGCGTTTTCATGGACACTCATACCCAAACGCATTAAAAACAGTCTTATCTTGTGGTGTATTTCAAAAACTCTAAAACTTACAAAATCCTTTGAAAAACTACAGAATTTACTTTTGCTTCATAACACATAAACACTAAAGTAATATCATAAAGTTAGTATACTACGATAAAGTTTTCATGTTGAGAGATATAGTTTGAATCTATACAATTAAATACTCTCAAGCTTTTACCCCAAAAGTTTCAATCTCGTGCATGTTATAAGCATAAACGTATCAAGCTTGCGCGTATACATATTATGCTTTGAGAGGTTTGAAGTCACATAAATTAAATTCGTAGCATCCTTGGAATTATTTAATGGCTGTATTTGATAGTATTTTTTAAATAAAATTAATGCTTTAATTTCTTTACATTAATGTTTACTACTTCCAAAAACTGATTATACCATTCAGAAATCTGACACACATTAGTTTTAAGCCTTAATACATAATTTATTAATATCAATATATTTTTATAATCCGACTATCTTGTCTTATTTGTATTTCAACGTTTTAGGATTTTTACAAAACATTACAAATGATATTACCTTTGAAGTGTTGAACAACATTAATCTTAATTACTTGCATGATAAAAACATATCAACATTTTATAACCGCCTAGTTCTAAATTGCATCAATAATGTCAATGTTAAGCATGAAAACTTATCAAGCGTGCGGTTGCCTGCATATGCTTATTTTATTGGTAAATCTCCTGTGGCATTTACTAGAACAAAGTTTTACTCTAGAGTTGAGAGTTTAATGTAAACTCATCAAGCATGCAGTTGCTTATGAATGCATATGCCATAGGTAAGGGGTTTAGCGTCACTTTACTGCACGATCAGTGCGTAGTGAATTCACCGACTCACATTTAATTCAGTTTGGATTTCCAATTTGCTGCCAGCATATTTCCTAAATAATACAATATCTGATTTGCAAAACCTAGTTCTCTAAACATTTACTATACCTAAACTGTAACATAAGAATGCGACATAACTTTAACAATCACAAACATTTTTCAAGAAGATTATTGATTTCGGTATTGATGTTATTAACAAAATTGTTAAGTTACTTAGCTGAAATGGAATCATTTTTTTCTAGGATTTTTTCAAGAATAGGAAAAACGATTTTCTTTTTGATAAACCGTATACTATCTGAACAAAACGTGGTAAATTAATTATTGGGCAACGAAACACATTTAACAATAATTTAATCATTTTCTTTATACATCTCAGCATACTGAGATTCAATTTAGATTGAAAATAAAATAAATTTCCTGTAGCCTTTAACTCAAGGTTTTAATTTCAAGCATGTTTAAGCATTAACTTTATGAAAATGTATTAAGCTTGTGGTTGCTTGCATATGCATATTATTATGGTATAGGAGGAGTTTGGCGTAACTTCAAGTTTGATACCGATTCGTCCGACCTACGCTTAATTCAATTTGGAATTCCACTAGATTACAAATTTGCTGACAGCAATTTTTCTTGTATTTAAAAATATTGTTAAATATATGTACAGTGAGCTCCTGTTCTGTGATTAACCTATTAGTCGATTTTTAAATTAAGTGCCTTTTATAAGTTAAGCCATTTTTAAGTTAAGGGTACGACGACTTTCTTGTTTTAGGGTTTTTACATTTCCAAATTACACAGAAACACAGTCGGGTTTCTTTAGTTCCTTAAATTACCGTTTTTAAATACATAACATATAATTGCCCTTAAATGTCCTTGAAAGTATTGAGTTTAGATCAAGAACATTAAATTCCCTATAGCTTTTACCCAAACGTTTCAATCTCGAGCCTAAATGTATAAACTTAGTAAAATGTAACAAACATTGTAGGTGGTAGAAAACAATAATAAACATTGTAGTTTGTAGGTGGTAGAACTATTATGATTCGCCCGGGGAAGTACCACCGCTGCACCCACTTCTGTCGTAAACCAATTCTATTGTGTTTCGGTGGAAAGGTACAGTTGCCGGCCACACTTACATGAGGCGATCACCAGCCTCCGGAATAGCAGCGCAACTGCATACGACCTCAGACAAGACTTACCTATGCTTGCTTGAGGTTGTATGTAGATGTCCATGGGCTGCAGCGACCACTTAACACCACGTGGCCTGCATGCTCCTCTGCTATTCCATTCAAATAAAAAAAACATGTTGTGGAATATGCATAAGTGTGGGGTTCGGCGTCACTTTGCCGTGCGATCAAAGTTCCTAGCAAGTACTCCAACTCACGTTTAATTCAATTTGGAATCCCGCCAGATTTTGAATTTGCTGGCAGCGCGTTCTCTAAATAATAGAATAGCAGAGTTGTATAAAAGAAGTGTGCAAAATTAGTTTCGGCTTTGGAAGTTTGTTAAGAAATTCGATAAAGCATAATCTATACAAATAAATAAAATTGGAATTCCTGTTTGTAATATTTAAATAACCGCTTTTAACTACATGCATATGAATATACCTATATACGGTACATATACCAAAATAACATTTTTTGTCTGTCTGTCCGTCTGTCAGTCTATTTGTTCGTTCCGGCTAATCACTGAAATGGCTGGACCGATTTTGACCTGGCAGTTAGCTGATATAGTAAGGAATAACTTAGGCTACTTTTATTTAAAAAAAAATCTAAAACTAAAGTCCACGCGAACGAATTCGCAAGCGGCCGCTAGTGTTTTCTATTTAGTTACCAACTCAAAGTTTAGACTTTTATATTCAAACTTCTAAAACACACTTTACTCGTCCTAGTAGAAGAATAGACTGCTAGACATAGGGTATTTCTGGTCTGGAACTTAACGTTACGATTTGATAAAGCTTCTAGCATCTAGTAAATCATTTATAGGTTTTCAGCTATGATTACTGTTAAAATTATTACTGATTTCCGAATTCACAGTAAAAAGTTTATAAAGTTCTTTATTTTTTTTCGATCTTACAATAAAAATGCAAAAAAGCGATCACAAGTGGTTAAACGTCATATTTTCTTAAATTAACAAAATTAATAACATTATATACCCATCTTAGAGTATCACAGGTACTGACAGGTATGACACCCGTCAGATGAGTGGCCTTTACGGGCGAACCCCTCGTCCCAACGTGCATGCACAATGTGCCTTAGTTATATACAACTAGTGTGTGTGTGTGTGTGTGTGTGTGTGTGTGTCGGTGTCAATGTTGTCGGTGCATAGTAAATGACGTTTTTAATTGAAATTGACATATTATTTAGAAATGTATTCGTTTGTAGCGATGAAAGAATATTTTGTGAATGTGTGACACAATTAAAATGTGTGCGTTGTGTTGTGTGGCACAAAAATTATGTATCGAAGCGACGCGAATGCCCTCTTCACTGACGGGTGAGTCAGTATTTTTGATGCTTTAATATACCCATGCAGAACGTACTTCAGTTTTGATCAAGAATATCCCCTATACCGTCCACCTCTAAATCTCAATATGGGCCAAGTTTTTAGTATGTATTTCATGAAAACATATATCTTATATATAAAATTCTAGTGTCACAATGTTAGTAACCATACTTCTCCAAAACGGCTCGACCGATTTTTATAAAATTTTATATGCATATTCAGTAGGTCTGTGAATCGGCTACTATCTATTTTTGATCAAGAATATCCCCTATACCGTCCACCTCTAAATCTCAATATGGGCCAAGTTTTTAGTATGTATTTCATGAAAACATATATCTTATATATAAAATTCTAGTGTCACAATGTTAGTAACCATACTTCTCCAAAACGGCTCGACCGATTTTTTAAAATTTTATATGCATATTCAGTAGGTCTGAGAATCGGTTACTATCTATTTTTCATACCCCTAAGTGATAAGAATCGCCCACCGCAAACATTTAAACGCGGTACGGAGTTTGCGGGGTCAGCTAGTATTATTTATTTATTTATTAAATTCTTTATTGTTCACCATAGACTAGGTTCACAATGGGCGGACTTAATGCCTAATGGCATTTTCTCCCAGTCAACCCATGGCGATGGTGAGATATTGTTGGTAGGTGGAAATAGATTGGCAGTAACCATTTCTACAACATACTTATTTATAGTATAAAGTAATATACTATAAAGTAACAATAAATATAAATACATACCTATCAAAATATATACCTAAACAAACATACATACATAGATAAATACATACATACATCCATACATACATACATTACATACATACATACATACATACATACATACATACATACATACATACATACATACATACATACATACATACATACGTGATAGAAACTGTGATGCTCCTAGACTGTACCAGCTGTCTTAAAATAATACTCTCGAAGCATTTTCTTGAAACAGTGTTATATATAAAGGTTTATATATAACACTATATAAAGGTTATATATATATATATATAAAGGTTACGTGTGCTTGTAATATACAATGCACACGCTAGGTATAGATAAGAAGATTGGCGTAGCTATGTCCACTGAAGTAAAAATGTAATCTGTTAAGCATTGTTCTATGAAATGAAAGTTTTATACCCTCGAAGGAAAGGCGATTTTATACTATATGGAACCGTAATATTGGAATAATTTTTAGTTGTGACTTTTACAATTTATCGTAATATTTTATATATATTGGTCATTTAAAAAAGAGCCCTGCTTTTCTTTTTTGGCTTTCACTTACCTATGGGTTTTTATTTATTTATTTTAAATGAAATGACTAAATCCTTACCATAGTAACTAGCACAACGTGATTTCCTTATCATTTGTTGTCACGGGTCTCCTAGTTGTAATTAATTGTCCAAGTAAACTTTACCTAATAATTTAACATTTTCCTTCACAACTTTTGATTACCTGAAGATTAAAATGTATCGAATCAAATTTTATCTAAATAGCCTCAGTCATTACGTGAAAACAGAGTTTCATCAAGACATACAGATTGCGCGTGGTTACGATGAGTAATATACTCACCATAACCACGCACAGTGGCGGCCCATTATAGAACTCAATTTAGTGTAGTGAGGGGACTATCTATAAGTATCGATCTATGAATTATTATGTACATTAAGGTAACTCATAATTATTATATTCTAAAAGAAACACGATGTGCGTATTTTACAGATCTATTTATTGTTAGTTTTTCTATACCAGGTAAAATATATTCAAACTATCGACATTATCGATGTCTGAGACGCAAACGAGTTCTAGCACCTCTAAAACTATATATAACTTTTATAATATAACAATATAAATGTCAACCTAGATCCTTCACGATAATGTAGTTTCCATCACTCCTGTCTGATTCTACTATGAAACTATACCAACTTTATTCAAGATATAAGATCTTGTATTTTTTCATATATATGGTCGATTCTATTATCCATTTCTGTATTTATTTTTCTATTTCTAAGATAGGTAAACTACAGGTAACCGAACAAACTGGGTGGTCACGACACAAATTTACTTTAATATTCAGGGCTGCTAGTTTACAGGCTAAATAGCGATTACTAAACGTATTATTTTTAAGGTATTAATGTTTTTTTTTTCTTTTAATTTTTTAACACAATAAATACAAGTGAAAAATTAACAGAACTAATCGCTATATATTACGACTACTTAGAGCATATTAAAAAATGTACAAAAAATCGTAATTTGAGATAATTCAAACAACATCCCGAGTCCTTCATTTTTCTAAACAGTCTCTATCTGCTTAATGCATCAATTAAAATCACAGACAACTCAAACAACTAGAATTTATCGATATACGATCATAAATCTGTCGATTGCACAGCACCAGTTTGACGGTAAATCGTAATCACCTATGGCCTATTTTGCCTAAATAGGTGGCTTGGAATACACAAATTTAGATTACAGAGGCTTGGTAGCAAAAAGGTAGATGTTTTACTTTTAAAATCATGTATTGTGACCTGCAGTTTCATTTACCATTTCATTTTTTACGATACTAAAAACACTTAAAAATGACATTTTTGAGCTTTGACACTGTATATGTGTCGAAAATAACACTGATTTTTAACACGCTTTTATTACCTTGAGCTGTATGTATGTATGTAACGAAATCTTTTAACTTCATGTTCACCTAATTCTAAGAGTCTGATTAACTTGAAAATTTGCACAGGGATCAAGGGTCGATTACAATGCAGTTATATGAAAAAAAAGCAAAGAATTTAAAAATAAATAATGTATTAAAAAAAATTAAAAACACGCATTTATGAAAAAACTTACTAAAATGTAAAAAAAATAATAAGAAAATGTACCAATATTATTGTAAAAAAAAGCGTAGGATGCTTTTTGAGATATCGAAATAATAATCCTTCCACTAATATCTATTGACACCATGCACCCCACGCACGCACAATGTTTACAATAAAATTGGTACATTTTCTTTTTATTTTTTACTTTTTAGTTCGTTTTTTCACAAACACGTATTTTTTTTTTTGTTTTTTAAACTACATTATTTTTGCCTAATTCATTTCATTCATTGAAAGTAATGTACAAAAATTAAGACTTATTCGTTTCATAACATGTACTCGTTATTGTTACGAGTGATTACCAGTGATATCAATAATACAATCAGTTTACTCATTTTCTTTCTTTACAATCTGATTTAATATTAAATTCCATTTAAATTGGGTTCCAAAGGCGAAGATATCAGTGATAGTGAAACAGATTAAGCTAACAAGCCTTTTAAATTTTCAGTCACGATCCGATAGATTAAGAACCAAGTGCGAAAAGGGTCTGCTTTCCGCATTCCCAATGGAAAAACATTTTCATCAATCCGTTTATTGACCCTAGTCACGGCGGAACAAGATATTTAGGACATTCCGATGTGTAAAATACGTTTCTTTGTTTACATCCTACTGGAACCTTCTGTCTTTTAGAAATTTCTCTAGAATTGTCCTCTGGATATTTCGAGGCTGGCAGATTAAAAGCCAGATAATATGTGGTCACTGTTAGATGTACGATAAAAATGTCACTTGTGATATACATAAACACTCAGAAATAGAAATAAGCGCAACATAGAATTTTTTTACCTTGTCGGAATGTAACCAAGAACCCTTCAGCGACAGTCTGGCGTGGTATAAGGTATAACGTGCAGAAAGAGATGTCTGAACCCTTTTTTGCATCCCACTGCTAGGCATGGGTCTCTCACCTTTATTATTTGGGAGGCTTGCAGCTCACTTCACCACGCTGCTCCAATGCGGGTTGGTGGAGTTGCGGGTTAGTGGCCAACCGGCTGTCGGATGTTTTCAAACCGCCTATAAGGCCTCCTACAAGGTTTAACGACTGTTATCGATGTATAACCGGTACCGACGACTTAACGTGCCCTCCGAAGCACGGAAACGCGCATGAATTTTTTTGCCACTAGCGGTCACCCATCTCACACCTAACCGCGCTCGTTTGGCTTAACTGCGTAGATCGCTTGCGTTCTACGCTAGCCGCTAAGCCATACGCGATTTAATGGTACATAGGATTATAATTTTTTTCAGTGATTAAACTCGGTTTCTCAGAGGGAATTACTGAGATCTTAGCCACCAAATTTTTGTTGGATTTGTTTTTCAAGGACCGACTATTTTACCATTTTTACTATAAACAGACTATCAAGATGATATTATATCTGTATACAGTAAGAAAGAAATTATGAGAATATAATAAACATAAAAAGATAAAAATAAAAAAGAGCAGCGATGGCTGAGTGTTAAAAAACCGCGGACTTCGACGCAACCGATCCCGGGTTCAAATCCTCAGTGCGCACCTATAACAAAGAAATTTGCATTGTATTCAGCATTTATCGCTACTCCACGGTGATGGAAAATATCGTGAAACTCGTATTTAATTGATTACGATGTCCTCCATCGCCGTGCATGCCTGAGAGAATTTCACAATTTCTTGAAAGCATGACGTTCACCAATCCGCACTTGGCCAGCATGGTGGACTATGGCCTAAATCCCTCTCACTTGTGAGAAGGAGACAAAGTTGAAAAAAAAACATAAACGTTACTGATCCGCTAACAACTTAAAAACATTCTGAATGCAAAGTAAAATATTTCTTTGCCAAAGTATCTGCGTAAGACACTTTAATCCATAAATACGTCGGATTTGATCACTAAACACAAACTATGAAACGAGAAGATAAATAAAGCACAAAGCATTACGACTCAAATCCGAGGCGAGAAGGATTTTGAATTTCAAAAACACTGATGTACCCTTCCAGTTTTTAAATTGTAAAGGGATTTTCCTAAGATAAATATCCAAGAATCCACATTAAAGTTTTAAACGCGAATGTGTGTTTTTTGTTTCCCGTCATACGTTGCAATGGTTTTATTTCATTTCATTTATTTGCATTGAACACAGATTACATCCAAGGTCTTAAAAATAGTGGTTCATATGGTTTTGTATTAAGCTAACTTAGAATTTAGCATGCAAATATTCAGTGTATAATATATATATTACATAATTAATTTAATTTTAGTTAGAATTATGAACAACATAATATGTATAAAACACTGTTTGAGACTATCGCGGTTGTTCACTATATCTGGATTGTTACTTACGGGATAGCCGTAATTGTTACTTACGGGATATCCCGTAACTAACATCATATTATGATAAATCAAATCAATAAATAATCATTAAAAGTTGGTATACTTTTAAAATAATTTATGTTTCGTTTGTTTCGTATATTTCATTTAAATATTTGTTTATTGTGTAGTAATTATAATTCATTATGGATTTTATTTTGTCAGGAATTTTATTTGCTATTTTGATGCACATACAATAGGCATTATTTACCGACTTCCAAAAGAAGGAGGTACTGTATTCGGCTGTATGTATTTTTTTTTTTTTTTATATATGTTCACCGATTACTCCGCCGTTTGTGGACCGATTTTCAAAATTCTTTTTTTGTTAGTTAGCTTATACTCCCGAGGTGGTCCCATTGTCACCAAATCAGGATCTGATGATGGGATCCCAGGGAAATCGAGGGGAACTCTCAAATTTTATAGGCACACACATTGATTTTCTTATAGTTTCTGAAGCATAAGAAATATTTACGCATAGAAATCATCATCTCATGTTGCTGAGCTGATGATGGAAGGTACTGCGACAGTAAGGAGTTGAGAGCAAATTCTTTCAATAAATAGTTTTTTATTCGAAATCTTACGTTCCCGAGGTGGTCCAACTGCCACCAAGTCAAAGTCTGATGAGGGGATCCCAGAGAAATCGAAGGGAACATTCAAATTTTATAGTACAACAAATGTTTTTCATATTTTTACAAAAGCAAAACAGACATTTGTGTATAATTATCGTCATATCATGTTGCTGAACTGATGATGGAAGGTACTACGACGGTTAGGAGTTGAGAGCAAATTCTTTCAATAAAGGTTTTTTTGTTCGAAATCTTACATTCCTGAGGTGGTCCAACTGTCACCATGTCAAAATCTGATGATGTGATATTAGGGAAATCGAGGGAAACACTGAAACTTAATAGGCACACACATTCTTTTAGTCATATTTTTAACATAATTCAAATATTTATGTCTAGTAATTAAAACCTGCTGTTGCTTAGCTGATGTTTGAAGGTACAACTCCTCAACGGTTAGGAGCCGAGAGCAAATTCTTTCTTTAATTTATACGTTCAGGTGGACTGATAGTAGTATTCTTTCAGGCTATTAGATAAACATGATTATAAAAGGTAAATCTGTTTAAAGTTTAGAAGTTAAGTGAAAAATTTTCCAATTATGCTAATACATACAGAATTATCAAAATTACTAAAAAGAGTGAAATAAATTAAGTTTTTAACAAAAAAATAGAACCGACTTCAAACGGTAAAAAATAAAATTGTTCAGTAACTACTTCTTCTTGCTTATGGTAATGACTCTTAAAACTATTTTTGAAGTCGGGCCCTTAGTGAAATGTCCTGTCTTAGTAAATATAGTGTACCTTTCGTTCTGAATGGGCACCGACTCCAATATAGTTTTAACAGTCATTACCATAAGCAAGAAGAAGTAGGTACTGTCCCACTGTCTGTACTGTCGATGTCGGTCCCAATTTTGAACGAATAGTACGACATTTGCTAAGGGCCCGACTCCAGGAATAGTTTTAAGAGTCATTACCATAAGCAAGAAGAAGTAGTTACTGAACAATTTTATTTTTTACCGTTTGAAGTCGGTTCTATTTTTTTGTTAAAAACTTAATTTATTTAAAATAGTGGTGTTTGTGTAGTTTCAGTTACTAATATTTGGGGACGCCTAGTATTTCTAGGTTTATACATATTTCCGCTGCCATTTTAAAAAGGGACCATTCCTTTTTAACAATTATACGAGGGTGGATTGAAAAGTCTGCGGCCTCAATAAGAAAACGAAATAAAATGCATGCATAAATATTTTTATTTCTCAACATAATCTCCACCTAACGTATTATTAACGTACGTATGATTTTGTATTTAATAATAGTTAGTAGGCTGGATATAGGAATAAGTACTTAATTATTGCTGTAAAACATCTGACGACCCGCGTAGCGCAATGGTTACCATGCTGGACTGCCAATCGAAGGGTCCCGGGTTCAGTTCCTGGCAAAACAGAAATTTGAATGATTAGTTTAAATTTCTGTTCTCAGGCTGAGTGTTTGTGTTTCTTTGTATGTGTCCATGGTACCCACGACACCTACTGGGGGTCTATGAGTGTCAAACGTTATTATTTTATTAAGCAAGACAATTAAAAGCTTTGAAAACTTTAGTTTTCGTAGTTAAGTAAAATTGTTTCCTCGAAAACGGAATTCACGGAAACGCCGGGAGCAGCACCTTATTCCAACATCATACGTTAATGGATGCACTAAGGATTTGGCAGTATATTCTGCATAACAATTAGAATCTCTGAAGTGTTGAGAGAATTATTCATTTTACAGTTCTCGCGCACTTACTTCTACTAAAGTGGATTTTTGATGCAAATATTTTGTTACATTTAGTAATCATGCATCAAGGTAAGCGGAGTCCTCCGAAGAGGAGACCGATGACCGAGCGTGGTCGGCGGATGACGACCGAAGTCTAGCCCAATAGGTCCGCCTGACGGCGGAGATTCATCACCTTGAGGCAGTTGCCTCATGAGTCTGCCCGGGCAAAGAGGAGCCTCTCGTGTTCCGTATTCCCTA
The DNA here is from genome assembly GCA_911387765.1 of Pyrgus malvae. Classification (NCBI taxonomy): domain Eukaryota; kingdom Metazoa; phylum Arthropoda; class Insecta; order Lepidoptera; family Hesperiidae; genus Pyrgus; species Pyrgus malvae. The sequence continues at coordinate 23,601,479 of OU426950.1, read as the reverse complement.
TAGCACTAGAGCCTCTAGAGCCCTGCGTAGGAAGACCCTCAGTCAGTCAGTCAGTCAGTGTACATAGTCCGGCAACTGGTGTAGAACGGAAGCTATCTCCTCGTCTTGGCAATACGGACGTTGGGTGTGAGATGGGTGTACGCCATGAGACGGGTTTCGTTCCTTCAGGTTCTCTTGTCAGACGCCTAATGGGCGGTTTTAAAACATACGATAGCTCCAAGATAGGTCACTTATCTGCCTGTTGACCAAACTGCTTTCGCACATTGGAACAGCGTACTGGAATAAACTTTAAGCCTCTACAATAATAGCGACACATAAAGGGTTGCAGCTACAGTAATCAGAGTTGAGGGCTGCTAGGACAAAGTTTGATCATAAATGGGGCCTGAACCCACACTTCGCCGTAGTCTCGAGGAGTTGAAGGCCATAAACTCTTAATAGATAAACACATCACGATAGAATCTCATGACATTACAAACTATGGGTAGTTTAAAGCTTACATACACGATACACGAGACTTGGGTCATATGGGATTTGAGTGTCACATTGCCTCGTGATCCTGGAAGTCTGTCCTCCTTACGTTTAATTGAAATTGGAATCTTGCCAAATTATAAATTTTCTTCCGACTCTAAATAATAAAAAGTCGGGTTTCATAAAAGTTAAGTCTTAATCGTCTGTTATGACTTTTGCGTCGCCAAAGATTTAATTTTTCAATGGCTACCAGTCTCCGCGTTCGTTTTACTTTAATGAAATGGTTAAGTTTTTGTTATTAAAAAAATGTCATGACTATTCTATTTCATTATAGCATTACGGAGCAGCGATGGCCGAGTGGTAAGAATCCACGGTCATCGACACGATCGGTCCCGGGTTTAAATCCTCGGCGCGCACCTCTGACGAAGATATTTGTAATGTGCGCATAAATACTCCACGGTGATGGAAAATATCGTGATATTTAATTGATTATTATGTTCCCCATCGCCGTGCATGCCTGAGAGAAATTCATAATTTGTCGAAAGCATGACGTCCACTAATTCGCACTTGGCCAGCGTGGTGGAATATGACCTAAATCCCTCTCACTTGTGAGTAGGAGACCTGTGCCCAGCAGTGGGACATAAAAAAGGTTGAAAAAAAAAACAAAAAAATTACGTCAAAGCATACCGTCGTGCTAAAACTTATAAAGCATAAAGTGTTTTTTTTTTCTGGTCCAATTGTAAATCAAGTTGGAACATTGACAAAATAACTAATTAGCTCTAATTCTAATCGACGACCGGTGTGACGCGGTGGTAACCTTGCTTCACTGCCAATCTAGGGGCACGTGTTCGATTCCCGACAAGGCAAGAATTTGAATTCGATCTGGGTGTTTGTGCTCATTGTGCATTATGTGTCCATAGTACCCACACCACAGATAATTGTAGTGCGGACATATGTGTCTGTTGCGTTACGAGTATGTAAGAAAACAACTCTTATTTGGGTTTAGAGACCGAATTTTGTTCAAAATCTATCACATCTTAGTTATATTAAAATAATTTTAAGATAAAATATGATATCCAAAATTATAATGACTGTTCTTGTAATTTTAAAATACAGTAGCATCATATTTGCTGCAAATTACGAAGCTCGCCCTGGGTCAGCCCTAAATCGTAATCAAGCGGGCAGCTGTTGCAGGTAGATAGCTGCATTATAGATTTCGTTGATAAGGACCTTTTGTTCATACTACCTCATTTCATTAATGACAAACAGTTTGGTAATAGCTTAGTATGGGATTTAGGAATAACATTACTCACTCGATTATGAGTAGTATTTTTTACGGCAGCATAAGGGCTGTTATTACGTTAAATGAATGAATAGATGGGACTAAATTGCATGCTATATTTTAAAGAGATTCTTGTAGCCAATATGTGTCCTAGAGCTTTTTATGAAGAGTCTAATGGCCATTAATCTGACTACAGGGAAAAACCTAAATTCTAGAACCCGAACCTAGAACATTGCGTTTTCTATTAATTCAGAAATGCAACGTTAAATAAAATTCAAGTATTAGACGTAACATTACATGAACTGATGATAATTATGGTGTCAAGGTAATGCTATCCTCAAAATTTAGTTTACCACAATACTGACATAAATCTTAATATATATATATATATATATATATAAAAAGTAAAGGGTTTTCTTTGTACGTAAAGACACGGTTTTCTCTATTATCACTAACTCCAATCAACTTCCCGTTGGGGTGGTAAATACCCCTTAGTACGTAGATGATAGTAAGGGAGTTTGATCGCGGTGGGTGGAGTGGGGAGCTGATGATGGAAGGTAATGCGACGGTTAGGAGTTGAGAGCAAATTCTTTCAATAAATGGGGTTTTGTTCGAAATCTTACATTCCTGAGATGGTCCAGCTGTCACCAAGTCAAAGTCTGATGATGGGATCCCAGAGAAATCGAAGGGAACATACAAATTTTATAGCACAATAATTGATTTTCATATTTTTACTAAAGCAAAACTGGCATTTGTGTATAAATATCATCATATCATGTTGCTGAGCTGATGATTGAAGGTACAACTCCTCAACTGTTAGGAGCTGAGAGCAAATTCTTTCATCAATGTATACGTTCAGGTGGACTGACAGTAGTATTCTTTCAGGCTATAAGATGGCTATTAGAAAACATGATTATAAAAGTTAAATCTCTTTAAAGTTTAGATTAAACATGCGACGTATTTTAACCCGAGCAACGCCGGGATTCGCAGCCAGTTTTAGTATATTATAATGCAAGTCGTGGTAGCTACCTGGCTCTATGAAGGCTCTATGAAGCCACTAATTCCAAAATACGGAACCATCATTTTGAAAATGTGTCAAGAATTTGTAGCTACCAGGCTCCCTTCATAGCAAGAAGCCACTAATTCCAAAATACGGAACCATCATTTTGAAAATGTGTCAAGAATTTGTCAACTCGACAAGATTTGTTCTCCAAACACGCCATTTTATTCGCAGTCAGTAACAAATGTTATACGTTCCGATACAAGTGGAAGTGCTAAATCTTAGGGCGTAAATCAATTTACAGTACAACAGTTTACAGCTATTCCGGGAATAAATCTATGCCTTGTTTTGTGCGAAACGTAATGAATTGTATTGTGTTTGTATGTCCCGGATACATTCGTGCGGTTGATGGAAGATCTATACGCGGCGGAGTTATAGGATTTATTAATATTTTTGTGTAAAAGACTATAAGCTATGGAGCATCGTGTTTAAATCTGTCAAAAAAAAAGAACAGTTGTATTCTTTCATAAACAAGTAGTTTTGTAAACTTATGACAAATCCCTTTAAATCACTTCTTTTCTCTTATCTACGCTACAGAATCAGAAATGATTAAATCTGTAAAAGAACGAAAAGTTCAAGCTGAAGTGGCAATCGGTAGGCCATATAGGAAAACTGACAAACTGACAACCCATGGAGAAGAAAGGTCCGCAAACCAAATGGCGACCACCAACTGTGGACTAACGATCTAAAGAAGATAGCGGGAAGCCGATGAATTCAAAGAGCACATGACCTTGTGGAGTGATGAATGTTAAGGGAGGCATAAGTCCAGCAGTGGACTATAAAAGGTTGGTGAATGGATGGATTTTAATTATTACACGATACTACTAATGAGGAGAGTCTTATGACCAGCAGTGGCACACAAAAAAGGTTGCAGCCAAAGAAGCATTTCACCAGTTTGTTGGAATCTGTTTGTAAGAATGTAGTAATTTAAAAAAAAAACTTTAAATAGCGTAATAGCAGATTACGTATCTATACAATAAAAAGTCAATTATCTCAAAGAGAACTCATAAATATCACAAATAGCATGAAATTTTCTTGAACCGCTTGATGGGAACGTGTACTGTGCAGCTGTAGGGATGTTCGTACATTATGTAGTCATGTCACTGCATGTTGCCATCGGATTGACGCTCGATGTCGCGCCAACTGTACATGACTTACAGGGTAAGGCACTTACTGAATCTTGTAGTGTTCAAATTTAATGTACGGTAGATAGCTCTAGTATTTTATAGAGTAGAGTAGTGATAGCTTAGTAGTAAGGGCATCCGTCTCCGATGCCGGGATGCTGAGTTTAGTAGTAATTTTAGACCAGTGTATTTTAAGCGCGTATAATATGTCAATCGCGACAGGTCACACTACTCAAAACAGTGTAGGGATAACATCACGGCTGACTTATACGCTCGTATAATACGGTGCGAAGCACACATGGCCTGGCGGTTAGCGTAGAACGCGAACGATCTATGCATCTAAACCAAACGGGCGCGGTCGGGTGTGAGATGGGTGACCGCTAGTGGCAAAAATTTCATGCGCGTTTCCGTGCTTCGGAGGGCACGTTAAGCCGTCGGTCCCGGTTGTTGTCGATAGATAACAGTCGTTAAACCTTGTCGGAGGCCTTATCGGCGGTTTGAAAACATCCGACAGCGGGTTGGCCACTAACCCGCATCTCCACCAACCCGCATTGGAGCAGCGTGGTGGAGTAAGCTCCAGGCCTCCCCAATAATGGGGAGAGACCCGTGCCCAGCAGTGGGACGCAAAAAAAAAGGGTTGCAGCCATAATACGGTGCTGGACTGAAACTCTAAACCTCGGCGCGCACTTCTGTCGAACAAATTGTTAAAATGTATTTTACACATATTTTATTCATTTATAAGAATATTATTTGGGACCACACGGGTTGTATCATTTAGTATTAGCATTTAGTATTCAATTAAAAAAAGAATCATCAAAATCTGTTCACGCAGTCAAAAGTTCTGAGATAACAAATATAAAAAAATACAGTTGAATTGAGAACGTCCTCCTTTTTAAGGTTAAAAATTATATAATGCATTTGTTTTTTTAAGTTACTACAGATATAAAAGATGATTGGTAAAAAATACATTCAACTAAAATATTAACAACCTAATACTTATTCTAGCACATGCAAATTCACAATTTTATAAGTAACTATCAGAGTCGCCCTTTCAATATCGCCATTGTGGTAGAAATTTTCATTTACATCATTACGCACGTAGCCGCGTCGTGTCGCCTCTAAAGGCTCTTTCATGTCGTAAGTGGAGCTTCTATAGAACACCTGCTGTTATATAACTGGTATAGAATATTATATGTACAAGCAGCTTATTCTCTACTATGTAGGGGAATTTTAGTGCTACAATTATTTTAAAACTTTGGTTAAGGAAATGTAAACTGTCAGAGTCAAGTTTATTTGCTTATAATAAAAAAATACTGGTATCAGAGGTCAAGAATCTTAAAGAACAGTCTTCAGTCAAGGCTTAGGTACGTTTTTATTAATTTGAATGTAGTAGCAGACGAGCATGCAGGCCACGTTGTCGCTGCAGCCCATGGACATCTACACACAACCTCAAGCCAGCATATGTAAGTCTTGTCTGAGGTCGTATGCAGTTGCGCTGCTACTCTGGAGGCTGGTGGTCGCCTCATGTAAGTGTGGCCGGCAACTGCACCTTCCACCGAAACACAACAGAATTGGTTCACGGCAGAAGTGGGTGCAGCGATGGTACTTCCCTGGGCGAACCATAATAATTCTACCACCTACAAAGAGAAAAAAAATACCCTACACACTCATACCCCACATTAGAATTCACTGTGTCGTGGGTAACATGGACACACATAGAAACACAACCCAGACCGAGAACAGAATTTTAAACTCATCATTTAAAGTTCTGCCCCGCTGGGAATCGACCCTGGGACCCGTCGATCTGTTATGGCATGGTAACCATTGCGCCACACGGGTCGTCAAAATTAGCAACATGGGTTTAAATATTCAAAAGATTAATATCAACCTGAGCTTTTGAATTAAAATCCCAAGGTCGATAATACAACTTATTCATAATGTAAACATGAGTGAAATAATAACTCATGATGAGTTAGAATAACTTTAGTTAGATATACTACATTGCATCTAGCGTTCATACAAATAGTTTACAATATAATAATATTAACAATATAAAAAACCGAGAGGTATATTCAGCTCGATATCTCGGCTATTTAAAGCTCAAAATTTACAACAAATTTATTTATTAAAGTAACACTGTTTTAGATATAATTGCTGCGAGTTAAAATGGATACAAACGTTTACACAAACCGCTCCCAAAACCGCTTTGGAATGCAGGAATGAGAAGTAATTAGTGGTTCACCGCGTGTCTGATGACGCGAACATTACAACCCGCAGGTGTGCCAAAATGGCCTCTTTGTGGAAGCTTAAGAACACCCTTCTCGCATCCAAACTGTTTCTCAAGTATGTCATAGTAGCCAAGGCTTAGAGATACCTAAGCATTAAAAGTTCAGTACTTAAAAAAAATTGGTTGTCTGTAAGGTCGGTTTACAGACGATAGTCATAACAAACAATGAAAACCACATTAACTTTTCACTTCACTTTATAAACAGTCGACAAACGGCGCAAGCCGAACGCTTAAGACTCAACGTAACGTTACAAGCGCCAATAGTAACGTTACAATGAGCGTTACGTTACAATGAGTCATCCTTTTTCGTGCGTGCAGCCTGCGTTCATCGATTTATTAGATCTTATCGATTTTATAAATACGTAGAAAATACGTGTCACTATGGCTTTTTCATGGTTTGCAGGACAACTTAATATTTAAGCCACTTTAAACCTTAGTACCTGGACGACCGAGCGTTGCTCGGATGAAAACAAATTATTTTTGTGGTTTAGTTTTAAACGATACACTCATTTGCTTAGTGTTAATTAACAACGCCATCTAAAATAGATCCTAATAAGAAAAAGTTATTTTCATAAAAATAAAAAATAGACACAACATGGTTTTGATTGAGGTTTGAACTCGGGTCTCTAGTTCCGCAGTCAGCTCACGCAACCATTCGGCCAAGGAAGCTTTACGTCAATGAACGAAATTTTCATAGAGCTCTTTCAAATCGACATTGTCATTTAATTTTCTTTGAACGTCGGATTAGCAGATGGTAGTAGGGGAGCCCAAGAGGGGATTTTCAGATTTACTCGAGCGCGTCAGATTAAGATATTGGTACACCTTGCATCATGTTGAGTACTGCCACGATTAAAAAAGACCTTCTACATAGGTACAGCACTTTTTTTAATTTACTTCCAGATGTCAAAATGGTCAGATTAGAATACCCCGTTACCGTTGAACCATGAATTTGAAATAAGAAAAATTCGAACTCTTCCGAGTTTATTTGTCAAAATGCCGTTTTTTTATTTCGCTGTTTTGTATACATTCATACTAAAATCATCAGATTACTGAAATATAACTTACCATGCATTTAATTTATTACACTATTTTACTTGTACTTTTCGTATAAAACTTTAACCTATCCCACTTCAATCTCTCCACCGGTTAAACGCAAAACGTCATAAAATATAATCTTTTGATCTTCCTACCACCCAAAATCACAAGGTCCTGATGACGCTTGGGGAAATCCACAATGAGCCTCGTGGGCCCCCCCGTTTGACAGCGTTTACGCCACAATATTATTAATACTCTCCAATAGATGTCAGGAAGAGTTGTATTTTTCAGTTTATATTTAAATTGATTATCACTGAAAATATTTTTATACAGTTAAAAATTTCTAAAATAAAATTTTTGTGGATCGATTTATCACCCCCGAAACCAGGGTACTAAATTTCATCAAAATCTTTGGAGGCGCTTCCGAGATTCAAAAAATATATTTAGATATATACAAGAATTGTTCATTTAAAGGTATTAGTACCTGGACGCCCGAGCGTTGCTCGGATATATACAATACAATACAATACAAAAATACTTTATTGCACCAGATTTTATACAATGAGATAACATTAAATCGTTTATTTTCTAAAAAAATATTTTCTTGGTTTAGTTTAAAACGAAACAATCATTTGCTTCGTGTTACTTAACAAAACCATCTGAAATAGCTCCTAATAAAAAAAAGTTATTTTCATAAAAATAAAAAATAGACACAATATGGTTTTGATCGAGGTTTGAACCCGGGTCTTAAGTTCCGCAGTCAGCTCACGCAACCATTTGACCACGGAAGCTTTAATTCAATGAACGAAATTTTCATAGAGCTCTTTCAAATCGACGTTGTCATTTCTTTGAACGTCGGATTGGCGGATGGTAGTAGCGGAGCCCAAGAGGGGATTTTCGGATTTACTCGAGCGCGTCAGATTAAGATATGGGGTACACCTTGCATCCTAAAATAAAATAGCTAAATTTCTTGGCATTGAAATCGACTCAAATTTAAATTGGAAAAATCATGTAGAAATAGTATGCCAAAGACTAAATAAATTCATATACGCATTACATTACACCATCTTTCAAAAGTAGCAAATAAAAAACAGCATTGATGGCTTTGATGGTCCTAAGATACGGATTACTCTTATGGGGGAATTTAACTGACTTCAATAGAGCATTTATTATACCAAAGAAATGTGTTAGGGCCATTTAAGGTGCGGAACCTATGGACTCCTGTAAGCCAATATTTAAAAAAAAACTAAATCTCCCGCCATTGCCATCAATGTACATCTACGAAAGTCTGATATGTGTCAAAAATAATCAAAATCGATTTGATACCAAAGATGATACATTCTCCAATCGGCATCTGGGTCAATTGCATAGACTGTTATCTTATACGGCATGCTATTCGAGAAACAGCTTTGTGATGTGCATCAAACTTTATAATTTGCTGCCATCTCGGTTAAAAAAATCTAACATTAAATCGGTTCAAGGGTTTTATTTTTAAATTATTGATTACGAACTGTTTTTATTCCACAAAGGAATTTATAGAATATTGTCATGCTGGACACCTCAAACGCTTGGCTAATAAATTATAAATTTTTATTCAATTATGCAAATATTATCATTACTATTATTATCTAATATTATTGTTATTAAATTATTATTGTTATTATTTTAAAAAAATTGACATGTACCTTCGGGTATGGAATTGCATTTAATATCCTTAAATTAAAAAAAGTAAATTAATGATTTAACCTATAGATTAAGGATATACTGTTATCACTAAAGACACGATGACTTTATCTTATTTATTAATAAATATTTGCCCACCGACTAGGTCGGTAAGACACGCATGAACAATATTGTAAGATTTTTATCGTAAAATGTACCGTGTTTTATGCAAATAAATATTTCATTTCATTTCATTTCCTGTTGAGTACTGCCACGATTAAAAAAGACCTTCTACATAGGTACAATAATTTTTTATCTTACTTCCGGATGTCAAAATAGTCAGATTAGAATACGCCGTTACCGTTGTACCATGAATTTTAAATAATAAAAATATCTCCACTGGTTAAACGCAAAACGTCATAAAATATAATAATATTAAATAATATAATATTTTAAACTTCCTACCACCCAACCTATAAAAAGCACAAGGTCCTGATGATGCTTGAGGAAATCCACAATGAGCCTCGTGGGCTCCCCCGTTTGACAGCGTTTACGCCACAATATTATTAATACTCTCCAATAGATGTCAGGAAGAGTCGTAATTTAAGTTTATATTTAAATTGATTATCATTGAAAATATTTTTATACAGTTAAAAATTTCCAACAATAAAAATTTTGTGGATCGATTTATCACCCCCGAAACCAGGGTACTAAATTTCATCAAAATATTTGGAGCCGTTTCCGAGATACAAAAAATATATTTAGATACATACAAGAATTGCTCGTTTAAAGGTATTAGATATTAGAAAAAAACGCGACTTCAGCTAATTTTATTTCTAAGCCGCAAAGTTCAAAAGAACTGTATTTATTGAGTTTAAATGAAGTAGTCAGTTATTCATTATGGTCAACAAGGTGCTGGGTACCTTTTGGAGGTTCACAAATACCAAAAAAAAGATCTAAATGTGATGCAGGAAAGAAGAGATGAAAATTAATTGCGTATTTGTTTATATTATCTTTGTAAGACAACAAAATTTGCTAATATCTACTTCTATCTCTTTATTTTCTCAAGATTTGCAATTAGTTCTATCAAATAAGTTTCTAAGAAACAGTATTTACAGAGTTCAAAAGAAAAGAAGTAGAATGAAATGCAATCTTTCCAATAATGAACACACGACGATGTACCTAATTGCTGACATACGATATTTGTGAGGACTTTGTTGAAGCTATTTTATTTAGTTTATTTTAGACCAAAATTTCACTCAGTAATATTACATACAATTAAAAACAGGACTTATAAAAGACTACCCTTTTTTCTTTTTTCTTCCCCTCTATCCTATTTTTTCGAGCATAGATTGCCTGGAAGAGGTCACTGCCTGAGCGATAGGCCGCCTTGATACTTTAATCTATACATATAATAAATCTGTAACAAGTCCGTTTCTGTACATTGAAGATATTTGAAAAAAACTGTCACTAGGGCTATTTATTAGCGTAATAGAACCCAAAACAATGATTTTTAGAATTATTGTCTGTTTGTCTGTTTATCTGTTCGTTTGTGCGCGCTAATCTCAGGAACGGCTTAACGTAGAAGGATGCGGTTTTCATTGAAGTATTGGTATTTTTTTGGATTAACATTTAGGGTTTGTTTTATTTAAATCGGTTCACTAACAAAAAAGTTACGTCAATTTCAAGAAAGATGAAATGGATTAACACCTGCACGCTATAATAAAGTTAATGCGAGCGGTCACACCATAAGTTTCGATAACTACTAACATCTCTTAATATTCTGATAGCAAGTTTTCAAACACTTATGCTAGATTTCATCTCTAAATATTTAAAAAAACCATACACATCATATCAACAAATATTCAAAGAAATCCTCAATACAAAATGTACAAAACCTTAACAAAACGAGGCTACTGCCGACATCTATGTTCACATTCAGAACTATTTAGTGATCTGTTGCAAATTCGGTATATCGACAATTTAGTTTACACGCTATACGATAGATGTCGTAGTTATTCATTTATTCATATTTAATTGCTTTTTTACCGACTTCCAAAAGGAGGAGGTACTGTATTCGGCTGTATGTATTTTTTTTTATATATGTTCACCGATTACTCCGCCGTTTGTGGACCGATTTTCAAAATTCTTTTTTTGTTCGTTAGCTTATACTCCCGAGGTGGTCCCATTGTCACTAAATCAGGATCTGATGATGGGATCCCAGGGAAATCGAGGAGAACTCTCAAATTTTATAGGCACACACATTGATTTTCTTATAGTTTCTGAAACATAAGAAATATTTACGCATAGAAATCATCATCTCATGTTGCTGAGCTGATGATGGAAGGTACTGCAACAGTGAGGAGTTGAGAGCAAATTCTTTCAATAAATAGTTTTTTATTCGAAATCTTACATTCCCGAGGCGGTCCAACTGTCACCAAGTCAAAGTCTGATGATGGTATCCCAGAGAAATCGAAGGGAACATTCAAATTTTATAGCACAACAAATGATTTTAATATTTTTACTAAAGCAAAACAGGTATTTGTGTATAATTATCATCATATCATGTTGCTGAGCTGATGATGGAAGGTACTATGACGGTTAGGAGTTGAGAGCAAATTCTTTCAATAAATGTTTTTTTGTTCGAAATCTTACATTCCTGAGGTGGTCCAACTGTCACCATGTCAAAATCTGATAATGTGATATTAGAGAAATCGAGGGAAACACTGAAACTTAATAGGCACACACATTCTTTTAGTCATATTTTTAACATAATACAAATATTTATGTCTGGTAATGATCACCTGCTGTTGCTTAGCTGATGATTGAAGGTACAACTCTTCAACGGTTAGGAGCTGAGAGCAAATTCTTTCTTTAATTTATACGTTCAGGTGGACTGATATTAGTATTCTTTCAGGCTATAAGATAAACATGATTATAAAAGGTAAATCTGTTTAAAGTTTAGAAGTTAAGTGAAAATTTTTCCAATTATGCTAATACATACAGAATTATTAAAATTACTAAAAAGAGTGAAATAAATTAAGTTTTTAACAAAAAAATAGAACCGACTTCAAACGGTAAAAAATAAAATTGTTCAGTACCTACTTCTTCTTGCTTATGGTTATGACTCTTAAAACTATTTTTGAAGTCGGGCCCTTAGTAAAATCAAAAATGTCCTGTCTTAGTAAATATAGTGTACCTTTCGTTCTGAATGGACACCGACTGCAATATAGTTTTAACAGTCATTACCATTAGCAAGAAGAAGTAGGTACTGTACCACTGTCTGTACTGTCGGTGCCAATTTAGAACGAATGGTACGACATTTACTAAGGGCCCGACTCCAGAAATAGTTTTAAGAGACATTACCATAAGCAAGAAGAAGTAGGTATTGAACAATTTTATTTTTTACCGTTTGAAGTCGGTTCTATTTTTTGTTAAAAACTTAATTTTTACAGGTAGATTTACAGGTGGTGTTACATAATCATTATTTTACCCAATAACGCTATTACAAAGTGGATAGGTGGAGATTATTTCAAATAATTAATTACGAGTATACTTACTTAATAAAGTATCTAATAAAAAATTAACAACAGAGAGCTTTGGAACTGGCGCTGATATTGTACTCATTGTGGTAGAGCATTATGGAGGCGCGGCGCGGTGGTTACATCCACATATTATTGGTATCGACCTTATTTAATATACAATAATAATTATCGACTCGCGCAGGTGCGGTCCCAGGGGGGGGGGTCACAGGGGACATGACCTTAAATCCCTCACTCATACGTAGATGGAAGGCGATTCAAGCCAATTTGAGACACCTCTTCCCCCAAATTTCTTAGTGACCCCCACCAAAATTTCTTGGCGACCCCCCCCCCCCCCCAAATTGAAGGCTGCGACCGCGCCTGGACTCGCGTGGCGCAATGGTTACCATGCCGGACTGCCAATCGAAGGGTCTCGAGTTTGATTCCCGGCGAAGCAGAAATTTGAATGATGAGTTTAATTTTCTGTTCCGGTTTAAGTGTTTGTATTTCTGTCTCTGTGTGTAATGGTACCCATTACACAGTGTATATTTTCCCCTACTCTGGCGCTATCAGTGTGAAACGTAAAAAAAATCAAAGTGTTCTACCTACTTTACTATGCTGAGTGTTCTTTTCAAAATGATAGCTACGTCTCCATATCATGATTACACCACCAGTCGAAGGTTAAAGTTCCACAGGCCGCTTTGCACGCTCCTTTTGATGTTTGAACGGATGTGTAAGTTATGGGACAACCTTCCAGCTGAGGCATTTCCAGTGGACTTTGACATAGGGTTCTTCAAGAAAGCTGTAAAGAAAGCTCTTCTTGAAAGCCGGCAGTGCTCGGGTGGCTCCGCTGGGGTTGCCCGTTTTCATAGGCGACAGTGATCGCTTAACCACGCGGCCTTTCTGCCTCTTTGTTCGGTTTATTTATAAAAAAAGTGATTTCGAATAAACGAATAAGCAATTGCCGAGGGTCTAATAAAAAATGTTATAGAAATGAGCAGACGTTTTCAGTGGTTAATTTAATAAGAGCTATTACATACATACGCAGTACTGGCACTGGTGTTATACTAATATGCTAAAGCGTCACGGCAGCAGCACGGCATGGTGGTCACGCCCAGAATAATATTAGTAATCGATATATTTATTTCTGATGCTGTGTGAAGGGTTGTTAATAGGACCAATTGACTCTTAATCGCGTAGGGCCTGATCCTCTCACGCTGCTCCAATTCAGGTTGATGACGTCTTCATTGTTAGTGGCCTAACTGCTGTCGCAAGTTTTAAATCGCTCAAAAGACCTCCATTAAGTATGAACGACAGTATGTTAACGACAATTGCAACCAACGTGTAACCAAGAATTTGACTAACCAACTACTACGCCTGACATAGCGTAGACATTTCACCACCTTTCTGCAATATATTTAAGTTACTTAATGATAATGAATCTATGCATTATTTGCAGCACAAATTATTTAATTATAATGATCCTTTCCGCGGGCACAGCAGTACTATCGAAACACTTTAAAAACAGGCTATTATAGTACGTTTAATTTGTAAAGAGAAACTGATGATAACGACTGAAAAGTCGATTATAAGAGGAGTACAGTAAGATTGTAAGGACTCAGGAAGAATGTATCTACTCAACATAATAATATGAACTTTTGTATCATATGTAATTTCATAAAAGGTAACAATAATCCAAGGGACAGTGGAGGGCAAGCGGTCACGAACGAAATTGCAACCTCATCAGCAACGACCACTCTAACAAGAGTGAACGACTAAGGAGGAGGAGGAACAAATAATCCAACTCTAATCAAGCCTTTTGTACAAGTCTTTATCTACGCGGACGACGTCGCGGGCACAGCTAGTATATTGTATAAATTTAATGTTACTTCTTTGTAATTATATGATTTTGTGTGCAATAAAGAAGTATTGTATTGTATTGCCACTGTACACATTTCTGTCATGAAGTAATTGCGCTGTTTTTTTGTGGAAAACGCAGACCGACATGATAATAAAAAATATGTGTATAAACTTTTTTGAAGTGAAAACTTCTTTAGCGGCGTTGTGCACTTTATTTTGGATGGGTAAAAAATGTAAAAACTCGCGTCAGGACACGTAGCGTGATCGAATATTCGTATGTGCGTAAGACGGAGGGGTGACAGCTGATGACGGCTCGACTGTCTATGCTTGTAAAATTCGTTTATATCAAGTAGGTTTATAAAATATGGACATTGAACAAAGTGCATCTATTAATGAAAAAAGTGACGAAGAAATAGTGAAAGAAAATGAGTGAGTACTTTATTAAAATACAAAAACCCAATGAAAATACTAGATGAAAAATAATACTGATAATAAAAGCAATTCGTTGCGAAATTATTTCCTAACCATTCCAAAATATCAAAAATGCACAACGTAAATTTATTTTTATTTTTTTATAAATAAACCTAACAATAAGGCAGACGGGCCGCGTGATGTTAAGCGATCACCGTCGCCTATGGACATGGGCAACCCTAGGGGAGCCGCCCGAGCATTGCCGGCTTTGGAGGAGAGCTTTTTTTACAGCTTTCTTGAAGAACCCCATGTTATAGTCCACTGGGAATGCCTCAGCTGGAAGGTTGTCCCATAACCTACACGTCCGTGGTAAAAAGTTCAAGTTTTCACTTCTGCCGGCACTACCGGAGTGCAACCCGTTTTTTTTAAAATTCACAATGAACGACACAGAGAAAGATAAATAAATCTGCCATTGGGAACATTTTTAGCAGAAATTTTTCGAGCGGCTGTAATGAATCTACTATCTTGCGGTTTGAAAACATCTGACAGCTGGTTGGATGCAAATGCAAATCCGTTTCTCCTCCAATCTGCATAGAAGCAGTGTGGTGAAGTAAGCTCCAGGCTACCCTAATAATGGGGAGATAATCATTCCCAGCAGCGGGATGCAAATAACAATGTATCCTACACCTTTTTACTTTTTTTTTGTTTGTTCTATTTATAAACACTTCAATCATCACCACTTATTACCAATATGACTTATATACCAATAGGCATGATGACACTATTAAAGAATCAGATAATAAACGGTTTTACAGAAAAATATATGCTAAAAAGTTCTAAAATATGATGCCGTTTTAATATAAACATTAAGATTAATAAGATTTTCAATAAAATAAAAGTATTAAATACAGCAATCGGCCATGTTATCTGAAACGCCAATCAAAAGGAATGACGTCACGTCTCAGTTAATGTCATCGTGTTGCTTGAAGTTTGACGAGCAAGCCGACGCCATGACACCTACGAGCGTTTTCGCGCTTAATTCAAATTAAATAGCATAAAACACATTAATTTACGTTAAAAGTTGAGTTTATTGTTGAAATAAACTTTTTTTCGAAACTAGGAGACGTGTACCTACAATAAGGAAAGGTATTTAAAAATCTGTCATCATGCCCATTATAAAAAGCGTGTCACGTAATTCTCTTGTCTAATCATATCATATGTAGGTCCATTTGTTTAATATCAACAACACTTCCACAGAACTATTATTAACGATTCTAAACGAGTTTCATTTTAATTACTGCCCTATTCAGCATATTTCAAAACTGCTCGTTAGTGCTAGTTCTTTTTTTGGTTGCCAGTCGGAAACTAAAACAAAGTAACATTAAGGCTTGTACTCCAGTGCAACGGTTTTTTGGTTTGTTAGTAAATTTATTTATAAACTGACACCTTCCGAACTGAAAACCAACTTACAATAAAATATCGTAGATTTCTCTCAATCTCATTTTTACTCATGTTGGTGTCAAAACCAGGCTAAAATACTACTTTTTACTGCTTTTTCTTGGATATCACCACGAATTTGCTCTTTGATTGAATCTATTCAATAATTTTCTAGCAGTCACGGATCAAACTCTCAACCGCTCTCGATATTGCCGAGGTTTTTAGGTTAGTAGTTTACGTTTAACACCAGCTACTGAAGTATGACTAATTTAAAAAACAAAATATTTTTTCACAGTTACTTTACACTTTCTCGAAAATGACACAATGTTTCTTATAGCGATAAAAAGCAAAGCACAAAGACAGAACAAGTTCAAGGGAGCATCATAACCTAGAAAAAGATCGCCATAAGCGTATAAGATACAGTAAAGTTTGCGATTTAAGGTCGCGCTCTGGATAGCCCGGAGTCACGGCCTCGCATTGTCGTAGCTTAGATTTTACAAGTGACAGCTTTCACCTAGTTTCATACTTTGGGTCGTTTTTTTACGACAAAGTCTGAATTGTGGTACGTGGTGTTATGAGTTACAAGAGAGTAATCGACATGCGGTGTAGGAAAGAACCACTGAGCTCACCTCGTAGAGGTTTCAAAACAAGCCTGTTATACTTTCTACATTAATTTAATGTACAACCACCCACTTGTCTTTTGGCTTAACTTAATAATAGACCATATTCATTTGTTGGTTATCCTACAGTCACCTATCAAACTTCGTACTGTGCTCGACGTCGCTTAGCTTTATAGTCGTAGTAGTTTACATTCTACAACAACTAATGAGCTATGCTCGACTGATATTTATTTAATAAGTAAGAAATTATTTTTACACTGACTATAATACAATACTTTACACTACTGAAGCTCCAATTTAGTACGAAAAAGTATTGTTCAGTAAAAAAAAAGCAATAACAGAAACAGGCAGAACTAGTTCAATAGAGCAGAATAACCCAGAATAAATATCCATAGGCGTCTAAGACACAGCAATTTAATGTCGCACTCAGGTTAGCCCGCAGTCACGGCCTCGCATTGTGGTGGCTTGGATTTTACAAGTGACAGCTTTTGCCTCGTTTTATACTCTGTAATGTTTCAAACCGCTGATAAAACTTCTTATCAATAAATAAATATAAAATTGTTTTTTTTTTGCCATATTCATTATTTAATGTCTATTAGGCACAAATAGTCTTGAACTCGATGATAATTGACTTCGGAAAACAGACTAACCGGGGAAAACCACCGCTGAAATCATTCCGGCCGTGAATAAATTCTATTGTATTTCATTTAAGTTACACGAGGTGACCATCAGGCTCTAAAGTAGCAGAGCAATACATACGACCTTAGGCTTGCTTGAGGTTGTGTGAAAATGTCCATTGGCTGCTTGGAACACCTACTACCACTACGAGGCTTAACCCTCAAGGCCAGGTCAATCGATTTACACCAGAAGGGTAAAATATCAATGAATATATTAAACACTCCACACTCACATGAAAGGAAGCTATATAAAATAGTTTAAACGAAACTCTGCTCGTGAACAATACCGAACATGATTAAATCTTAATATTAACATTTTATATTGAATCAACCCTTTACGGTCGCGCGTCAACCTTTCAAGATATTCACAAAGCTCTTATTATTCTTGCAGAAGATTGAATTTTTTTGTAATATTTATGGTAAATTCTTTTTCAAACGAAAATTAGTTACTTTTGTTTAATGAAGACGACCCACGTGGCACAATGGTTCTCATGCCGGACTGCCAATCGAGGGGTCCCGGGTTCGATTTCCGGCGAAACGGAAAGTTCAATGATGAGTTTAAATTTCCGTTCTCGGTCTGGGTGTATACCCTACTGTAGGCCTATGAGTGTGAAGCTTTATTAAATACAATGTTGTTATTATTGAATTATTCGACATTACTTTCATACGAGTACATTAACATGGGAGATTGTCATTCATGCTTGGCTATGCTTTGTTGTATCACTTAGCATTGCCTATTTAAAGCCCTACTTCTGGTCATGAATCTGTTTTCTTTTTCTATAAAGTAACCTTATGTGTTTTTGGAGATCATGCAAGAATACCTTGCGACTGGAGAATCTGTGCTAGCTCCTAATAGAAGTCTAATGTTCAGTGTAACTGGCGACGGAACATCGCAACCGAAACACAGGAAAAATGCTCCTAATTTCATTGAAATTGGTGCTAAGTGACCAGCTTAGGTGACCAGGTTGTTTTCTGGACAGGCAACAGCCAAGTTATATCGCCTATATTTGTTATCGGGATCTATTCCATTTTTTTCTTTCCGATTAACTTATAACTTATAATACGTAGGCAATGAGTTTGTATTATTCGTAAGTGCTTGTAGGAATGACTGAGCTTACCCTGGAAACCTAAGATTCTAACTATTAGGCTATCATTAATATCGCTGAAGTTTGCGAAATAGAACTCGCAGCCTAGCCCGTTGTCTGGCGGGGACGCCAGGTTGTCAGGAGAGGCCGTGTTGGGAATCAACGTCGGTAGTTGAATAAAAAATGTGTTCTTGTAGGGGAAACGCCTATAAAAGCAAGCCCTCCTCTATTGAGCGGGCATTATAACGTTGATACTGGTAGGGGCAGTAACTCTGCCCATTTGCGTACTGAAATTGTGTGTTTGTGCTCACTTATTATTGAATTGTAGTTGTATACGGAAATGTTAATAATCTAGCAAGCATAATTTCTCTGTTGCAACGTAACGGAGCGGTATCCATGATGGGCTATCACAACAAAGATGAGCGTATTCTTGCAGGATTATAACTTTGGTTGTTTCCAACTTCCAATGCTTACATTGAACCTAAAATAGAACTTCACACAACAACCAAGTATCGGGGTCAGTGCAAACTCGCCCAAATAACAGTAGCTTGGTCCGAACTTGGCGTATGCGAAAATTAATCCAGAATTCCTGGCATAAGCCGTCTACAATAGCCGCACTCTGATAGGAAACTAGCTGTGGAGCTGAAGTGTAAACGCTATTTTATTGTGTAAGTTCTGTTTGTAACAATACTCTGTAAGAAGAACAGATGTAGAGAAAATGGAAGCGTACCGCTATTACGATTATTCCGATTTGAATTTTATTTTTCATTCCGATTTCAGTTTTTTTTAAATATAATGCTTTACTCTCCGAAGTTCCAAAATAAATATTTAACTATTAGATTTTCTTTCTCGTTGAAAATCTCTTCAACGTGGTCTTACACGGCAAACTTCCGTAATGACCATTGCGCTTTACATGTCATAATTTTACACGTTTATAAGATCATTAGACATGACTAGGTATTGATCGAGTTATAACAGGAAAAAAATATTGACCAAAACCTCGATTACTAAAAAAATATAGCGTATTTCTAGAGGAAAAGATTTTACACACTCAAATAGCAGCAAGTTTGCGCATCGTGAATATCTTTCTCTTTATCGTAGAAGTATCTTGGGCAGTTACATATAAAAATTGCTAAAAAATTTTAAGTCGACATAAAAAATTTACATTCGCTTTTTTTTCAATTCACATTCACACAGGTACTTTTCGTGTGGAAGAAAAATGGGTGTATAATAACTCAGTATGTACACAATGTACAGTTTCTATATCCTTGTTGTTGGCAATATAACATCTGCGCCATGGACACGACTGCAAGTGTTGGTTCGGATTTGAACTATAACTTCGGCCGCCACTTACGGAATGTTTGGTGTTGCCGGTTTGTTTCGGCTTATTTACAAGCATATCTTTAAACTAATTTGATTGTATAATGTGTGAAATAATTTGCAAAATGCATCAAACGTCTAACTTTTCACGAATTTACGAAACTGTTAAGCTGAGTAAGCGAAGACTTCGTGGTCTAAAATAACCGTTCAACGTCTTTTGAAAGGCTATAAAAATATGTTATGCTAAAAAACCCAACGCAGAATTAAATCACATCAAAACGGTGTTTATTTTTGTATTATCACGTTAAGTTTTATTTCGCACGCACTGTTTTGTATACGTAGATAGGCAAACATTAGTATAGGCTACGTTTCTCGAAGTAATTACTGTATCATCTACACATTTTCATCCAGCCAAATGCTCAAAGACTACAGATTGGGATCGTATTAGTTGATCGTCACCTTTACGTGTAAGGCTACACGTAAAGGTGATGATTATCACTGATTAAATAATTTTTCGAGGGTAAGAAACCTTAGTAATCGAGACACAAGTACCTTTTTGCCGTTAAAAATCTAAAGAATAACAATGAGAGTATATAAGAAGTCCTAACGAGTCCCTAACGAGAGGACGAGGAATTTAATTTAATATTCTATTGGGACTGTTTAATTGATTGCCCCGCTTCGTTCGACGTGACCCAAGAGGCACGCGATCGCTTCCAGATATTTGAAGTACGCCGCATATTAAAATTTTCCCACCTGGATAAAACGACCTGTAAATTCGTCGGTCTCCCCATTATTGCTTGAAAAGTTAGTAAATACCTTTTGTAAAGTAACACACCTTGAAGTACTTACTTGTATTTGGTCTGATACGGATATCGAGTATTTTTGTTGCTAATATAATAAATTTTAATAGAATAAAAAGTAGAATAGAAAATAGAATAAAAAAAGGATATTGACAATTCATGGGGAAGATAGGACCTCGAATAGCGACCACGTCTCGGCAAAAGGACTTCTGTCCTGTCATACATCAAGTTCGTTCCTAATTTATGTAATATGTTTATGTAACCATTTTTTAATTAAGTTAAATAAATAAGTAAAAGGAGCATAGGCCGCTCTCCTACCAGGTGAACTAATGACCTAAAGAAGACTGACGGAAACCGCTGAAGCACGAAGGCTAGAACGGAGCAGGACCAAATGGAGTAAAAAACGTTAGCAGAGGTATAGACCTCTGCTAACGTTTTTTACCTTATCTTATTTCTGGAAATAGGTCCAGCAGATGACTATGAAAGGGACATGACAAATAGTTTTATCCGATATGATGATCCAAAAAAATTAATATACGCCGTGTTTGAAATGTCTGAAAAAGTTTCCCGTGCTTCAGGACAAAACGACGAAGACGAGGAACAAAAAGAATCGATTAAACAGCGCCAATAAAATATTAAATTAAATTCCACGCCGCATCTTAACCTTAATGAGTTCTTAAGTATTTGTACATAACGACTTGTCCTCTCAATATCTGAAGATAAAATATACTTATAATTATATATTTAGGATTTTTTCTTTAAATTTACTATATCACCGAAAAATAACACTAAAAATATTACTTGATATCGATAAACAATTATCTATAGTAAAAGTAAGTAGTAGTAGTAATAGTTTATGATTAAGTGTGCCATATAACCATATACTTTACTACCATTTTTACTACCTAGAACATGGACACAATGAAACATCACAAGAAAAGAAACCTAAATTCACGAACGACCCTTGCACGTGAACTCGGCTATCATTGCTCGCATTATCAAAATTTTTAAAATTGGTGAGTTTCCCCAGAGACTCAATAATGTTTGGTAATACACATAATATATTGCCTGCTAATAATGGAACGGCATTACAGGTTTAGTTAGGTGTGACGGTTGAAATATTTTAATATACGACGTACGTGAAATATCTGCAAGTAACTTCGTGTCTCTTCGTGCCGTACTTGACGCGGGGTAATCAATTAAATTGCACCAATAAAATATACTAATATACTTTCAAGTCTGTTTTTGAAGAGATAACTTTCTACTATCTACTTTATTCGTTTCGGAAATTTGCGTTTTAAATTTACTGTGTCAGCAAAGAATAGATATCAATTATTAAAAATACTTTCAGATATAAAAACCAAGTCTCATTGACAATAGCTACTTTAGAATTTAATTTTAGATTTAAGATAAAGGTATAGCGCTATACACAATTACAATAAAATAAAACCTCAGACTGAAAAAAGAAAATTAAATATATCATTTTTCTGCACAACTGCTTAAAATAGATCGTTATTGCAGTAACAAAAGGTATATTAAAATATAAAGTTTAACTATGTACTCAACAGTAATCGCTAATATACCCTCAATTAATGATGGGAATGTAGAAGTCCTTTCGGATATGATGATTGGAAGTCATATGATGGTTGGATGATTTCAATATGCGCATGTTTTATCCGAAAGCGATCACATGCCTCTTGGATCGAGTCTGCCGAAGTGAGGCAATCAATTAAATTGCGCCAATAAAACATTAAATTAAATTTCTCATCCTGTCGTCCCCATAATAGGTCGTCACACATTTTTATGTAGATGCTTGTATCCCCGTTTTTCTAGTGATAATTTTATCTTTAAAGTGTCATTTAGTTACTAGAGCCACTTCCAAGAAAAATAGGCGTGGTCGTTTGAAATATAAAACTTGGTTAAATTTTCAATGTAAAGTTTAAACCGACTTCAACTATATCTAATACCTTTAAACGAGCAATTCTTGTATATATCTAAATAATTTTTTTAATCTCCGAAACGGCTCCAAAGATATTGATGAAATTTAGTACCTTGGTTTCGGGGATGATAAATCGATCCAGCAAATTTTTATTGATAGAAATTGTCGTTTTATTTAATGTTTACGTTTACAATAACAACAATAATGTTTAAATATAAAATTACTCTTACTGACATCTATTGGAGAATATTAATAATATTGTGGCGTAGAAAGCCGTCAAAATGTCGACCGTCAATCCGCCCTTCAAACAAAATATGACAATGTCGATATGAAAGACCTCTATAAAAATTTCGTCAATGGAATTAAAGCTTTCTTGGTCGAATGGTTACAAAAGCTGACTACGGAGCTAGAGACCCGGGTTCACACCTCAAGTAGAGACGAGTTGTGTTTTTTATTTTATTTTTTGTGACAATTTATTTTTAATTGTGAGCTAGGTATTTCAAAAGGCTTTGTTAAGTAACCCTAAGCCAATGAATGTTTTGCTTAAAAATAAACCAAGAAAATCAATTGTTTTTATCCGAGCAACGCTCGGGCGTCCAGGTACTTAATATTAAAACAAAGAAGTGAAATTATTTTAATAATGATTCTATACACTCCTACCGCGAAAAGAAAATCAAACTCCTCAATTTAATTTCTGACTCGCTGTAGTCTAATCCAAAGCCTGAATTGACAGTAATGAAATTACTTTTGCACCATATGAGCCACTTTTATATTCAGTAGTACAAAACTATAAACCACATACTCCAAAGTAATATATACTAACATTATAAATGTGAAAGTATGTTTGTATGTTTGTTTGTCCGTCTTTCACGTCGCAACGGTGCTACGGATTGAACTGATTTTTTGTATGGAGATACTTGGGGTGCTGGAGGGTGACATAGGCTAACCATATTTCATAACAAAATATCTCATTCCTATAAGGAGAAATAGTGTTCAACGCCGGCGAAGCCGTAGCACAGAATAAATAATAGTACAAGTAGCCGTGGGCGGAAGCTAGTCTCACGTTTTAAGTATACGTAATAGTACGTAGTAGCTACTCTCACGTAATAATGGGGCCGTTGAAATCCTTACCGGTCATTTATGGTCATTTGTCGGATTAGATGATCGAAAGATTTCAATATGTGCATGTTTGAAATATCTGGAAGCAATCGCGTGCCTCTTGGGTCGTGTCTGCCGAAGCGAGGCAATCAATTAAATTGCGCCAATAAGATATTAAATTAAATTCCTCATCCTGTCGTCCCCATAATGGATCGTTAAGTATTTTTATGTAGATGCTTGAATTTCCTTTTTTGTGGCGATAATTTTATCGTTTCGTTGGTTTCGTGAAACAGTCTATTTTGTTAAACTTTCTAAAATAGCTTTGTAATATGGTTTTTCACAGTATTTTGAATGTACAATCAAGAAACTGCAAATTCTGAACAGGGTCTTGTATCATGTAGAAATTAGATTACCATCAGAGTAGTAGGTAAAACGATAAATTAATTTTACTTACACAAATCGCCGCACAAAAGCAACATAGTTGCGTAAATAGTATAAGAAAACAACGAATTGACATTTGCGCTGTTGTTTTCCAATCCTATTACGGCAAAACATCTCCCGTCTTGGTGAAACAAGAACGATTTGCTTCTTGTTACATTTTCTGTAAATGGCGGAACCAACATTGAACTGTCTCGAAGCTTTCAGCGGTTTTCGTGTGTCGGAATAACTTGTCATTGTTGCTCTGTATTTATGACTAGCGGCCGCCCGCAACTTCGTCCGAGGGATTTTAGTTGTAGAATTTTATTAAATAAAAGAAGCCTAAGTTACTCCTCATTACATCAGCTACCTGCCAGTGCAATTCCTGTCAAAATTGGTCCAGCTGTTTCAGAGATTAGCTGGAACAAACAGATAGACAGACCGACAGATAGACAGACAGACAAAAATGGTAAAAAATGTTATTAGGTATATGTACCGTTTATACATTAATATGGATGTAATAAAAAGCAGTTATTTTAATATAACAAACAGACTAGCCAAACTTATATAATTGTATAGATTTAGAAATGATTTCTATACTTTTAGAATCTATAGAAATTAAAATGTTAACTCACTCATTTCTTATTTAAAGTTTAGATAATATTGAAGAAACTCTTAGCTTAGATACTTTAGATATAACTAGTTTTGACCACATTATACTACGTATAAACAACGTATTCCAAAATAACACAAAAATCTACGTAGTTAAACAACTCCGTCGTATTCAATATTTCATAATTCTTGGTCGTTAAGCCGTCAATATCAATAAAAACTAAATTTTTAGAGACAATAATGAGTAACTGTAAACAAGTTCTTGTTCTATTAAAAATGATAATGCTTTACCAGTATGAAATGAAATTGAATCACATTAAAAATTACTATAATATATAACAAAAACGGCGTGCAAAAGTAGCAAAGTAGCCAAAAAGCAAGGAAACAGTGAATAGACATTTGCGTAGTTGATTTCCAATCCTGTTACGGCAAAACATCTCCCGTCTCGGTGAAACAAGAACGATTTGCTTCTTGTTACATTTTCTGTAAATGGCGGAACCAACATCGAACTGTGCTGAAGCTGTCAGCCATTTTCGTGCTTCGTAAATAACTTGTCATTGTTGTTTTGTATTTATGATAGACGAATGCTTCCTAAAATAAGTTTTTTAATTAAAATAATGAAGCGCGTATGACTCGGCTGCTAGCGAAGAACGCAAGCGATCTACGCAGTTAAGCCAAATGGGCGCGGTCAGGTGTGAGACGGGTGAGCGCTAGTGGCAAAAATTTCATGCGCGTTTCCGTGCTTTGGAGGGCACGTTAAGCCATCGGTCCCGGTTGTTGTCGATATATAACAGTCGTTAAACCTTGTTGGAGGCCTTGTGGGTGGTTTGAAAACATCCGACAGTGGGTTGGCCACTAACCCGAATCTCCACCAACCTGCGTTGGAGCAGCGTGGTGGAGTAAGCTCCAGGCCTCCCCAATAATAAAGGGGAGAGACCCGTGCCCAGCAGTGGGACGCAAAAAAGGGTTGAAGCCAATCCAAGCCAATTAAAAGAATAGTGAGTTCACATTTTTTATTCTTTGGAATCTAAAAAAAATATTATTAATAATTACGATAACTTGTAACTTACTTATTCGTTATCTATTTAGTTACTGAACAGTCTCTTAGATACTTAAGATAAAAGAAGTTTTGAACACAGTACATTTTATAAACAACGTATTCCAAAATAAATTAAAAAAAACTATAAATACGAGTACACAGTAAAACAGCTTTGTAATATTAAATATTTTGTGATTTTTGGCCGTTCAGTTATCAAAATCAATAGAAATTATGTTTAAAGAGAGAAAAACGAGTAATTGTAAACTAGTTCTAGTTCTTTTAAAAATTATAACGCTTTACCAGTATGAAAATAAATTAAATCATATTAAAATTTAGTTTATACAAAACGGCGCGCAAAAGGCACAAAGTAGCCAAAAGTTATTAGGAAACAGTGAATAGACATTTGCGTTAGTAGTTGATTTCCAATCCTGTTACGCCGAAACATTTCGCGTCTCGAGCAAGAACGATTTGTTTCATTTTCTGTAAATGGCAGAACCAACATCGAAACGTCTCGCTTTCAGCGATTTCGTGTGTCGGAATAACTTATCATTGTTGCTGTGTATTTGCTGTTTTTTATGATAATTAAATTCTTAAAGGTGGTGGTGGATATGGTTATTAAAAATAGGATGTATGTAATATTTTTATGGAACCCATAAGATTTCATGGCTTTTAATTATTTATGAAGAAAAAAACATTTTAAAATAAAATAGAGTCTTTTTATTAATTTGCACACATAAAATTTATTCGTGATACACACGCTAAACCATCGGTACCGGTTTTTATCGATAGATAGCAGTCGTTAACGCTTGTCGATGCGTTTGGGCGATTTGAGGACATTCAACAGCGGGTTGGCCACTAACCTACCATGACGCTGCATGGTGGAGTATAAGGCCCAATAATGTTGAGAGACCCGTACCAGTAGGGTACATAAATAGTTGCAGCCATTAAGAACATTAATTTACACTATCGGCAATTTTTTAACATTACTTATCAACCTTTTAAAAACATTAATAATTGTAAATTTCCCATGACAAATTGATTTGTGAAACAATAGTCGATTTAAATGGA
The DNA here is from genome assembly GCA_911387765.1 of Pyrgus malvae. NCBI lineage: Eukaryota > Metazoa > Arthropoda > Insecta > Lepidoptera > Hesperiidae > Pyrgus > Pyrgus malvae. Next base: position 23,574,657 of record OU426950.1, on the reverse strand, counting down.
AATTCTTTCTGATTGATTGTGTTGTGTTCCCGAAAGGCGCTATCATGACGTCGAGCAAACGGAAAGAGAATGCTGACATTTGGACAGAGCCGAGGTGATTGTTTGAATTAAATACAAATAGAGTTGTCGGCGGCAACGTAATTCTTTCGTTTCATTTGTTCGCGCTTTTCCGATACAAAATAAAATGTGTTCTATGCATTTCTTTCTTAGTTGTGAGTAAAGTAGAATTAAGGGCCTCTTTCACCACTTCAAGTAAGTGCTAATTGTCGGATAAAGTCACCCCTAACTTCAATTTCAATTTCATGATGTTCGAGTAGCATTAATCATTATAATAAACTGACCAGTACACATAGCTTTTACTTGCCAATTAACTTTATTTGGGACGTAACTAATCAAAACTATACTTGGAGATGGTTATAGAGGCTCTTATAGATGCTATTTATTATGTCGTATTAGACTATACATTAAAATCGAATGTAGAATATATGTAATTTTGCCATAACACGCTACACACTCATAGCCTTGCGATTGGATTCACTATGTCGTGAATACCCTGAAGACGCACAAAGTCATGAATACAAAAACTCAGAAAATAAAACTCCTCATTCCCATGTTTAACTCACCGGAAATTGAATCCGAGACCCTAATTGGCAGTCCGACATGGTAACTATTGAGCCACACGGATCGTCAAAACTTCTTAATAAGTATTTCACATACCTAATAGAATCAGGCGTTACTTTGCCTTAGTAAGTATTTCACAGTTAAATCCCTTTGGATTTAACTGTGAAATACTTACTAGGCTCTTTAGCCTAGGGTAACTAGTGAAAAGTTAGAGTTCCTTTCTATACAGTGCCCCTTACAGACTTAACGACTTTACTTTATGGTGAGTGCTCCGAGAAACTTTTCAAAATGACGCCTACGGCACCATTTCATGATTACACCACCAGACGAAGGTTAAAGTTCCACCGACACCATCCGGATTCGTGGCGGTCCTCCACAGTCCGCTTTGCACGCTCCTTTTAACAACGGGCGTGTAAGTTATGGAACAACCTTCCAGCTGAGGTATTTCCAGCGGACTATGACATGGGGTTCTTCAAGAAAACTGTAAAAGTAGCTCTCTTCCAAAGCCGGTAATGCTCAGGTTGCTCTCCTAGGGTTGCCCGTGTCCATAGGAGACGGTGATCGCTTAACACCACGCGGCACATCAACCTTTTTGTATGGCTTCGTTATAAAAAAATCCATTTGCATTTCCCCTAAGTTCTACTGCTTACCGTAGCTTCTAGATACATACTGCATAATTCAAGCTTGACAGTTCACTATATTCTGATAGCCACAAATCTACAACAAATTTCTTTTACTGCAGACTGGCGCTGGCAGTATCACCAGAGCATACCAACACCACTTTAGTTAATGCGATGCTACAACAAAGCTTGAGAAATATTTGCCATTACAGAACTATATACATAATAAGGTCTTCGAAAAATGATACCAATTACTGAAATGCTTGTTTTTGTGCAACCACCCCAGGTGTTCAGTTTGGCGTCCGCCATAACATTTACATAAAAAGCACATTCCGAAAGCTACATTGGAACTTGTAAACTTCACGACGATTGTTCGTAATGCTACAGAATCGACAATATTGGGGTTGCAGTTTTGTATAATAATATTATATTAAATATACTAAAAAAGGACCATATCCATACTTAATATTATAAATTCGAAAGTATTTCTGTCTTTTTGTCTGTTACGCTTTCCCGCTTAAACTACTAAACCAATTTTAATGAAATTTGAAACACAGATAGAATAGACCTTGAGAAAGGACATAGGATGGTTTTTATCCTCCGGAAACCTATAAAACGTGTCCATGCGGTTGAAGTCGCTGGCGGAAAGGTTTTTGGCGGTTTTTAGTATCTTGTCTACAATCGTAGGAAACCTTCAAACAGTGTCCGGTAATGATTGAAAAGAAACGCTATTATGTGTGATTTTAACTGTAGGTACCTAAACTTTCTCAAGGTAATCTTCAGCGTAGAAAATTCTAGACAGGTACTTCGGAATATCTCAATTTTTTTAAAGAAGAAGGAGGACCTTGCACAGCGATACATACAGCCTCATCCTGTGAGAGAACAGAGTATTCCGTTTCTGTAGTTCTCATAGGATGTTAACTTGGCGAAAAATATATTTATTACTTTTGAATAACGTTTAACAAAATTACATGATCATAATACAATTTACCAAAATTTATTTACATTAATGAGGCCCTTGTGCTTGTACTGAAACACATTGGACATCAGTGCTAAGTGTTCAGTTTGGCGTCCGCCATAACATTTACATAAAAAGCACATAACTGCACATTCCGATTTAAGCTACATTTACAGAACTTGTAAACTTCACGCACAGATTGTTGGCGATTATTTATTTATTTATTTATTTAAGGCTCACCAACGCAGAAAACACAATGACATTTCATAATATGATAAATACAATAATAAATTAAAGGTCGTGTCCCCACAATTATAGGTGAGCACGGCATACACAATACACAATAACAAGACGCTCTAAACAGTATATAAATAACTGTACTATTTTACAAAATCAAAAATTTAGAAAATTGATAATTTAAAATACTATTAATTTATACATATAAAACTGTTTTCTAGTTGCTTATAGTTAAATTTAAAATTACTAGAATACAAGAATTATCTAGAAACATGAAAACTTTAGTAACAAAAATGCGATGCAACAGAACCAGCAATATCGTATCGGGGTTGCTGTTTCGGTAACAAGTTCTCTGCAGATATCGACATGTTTTAAATTTTAAGTACACGACGGAGAATTAGTTGGTGGTATTTATCTATTTTAATACATGCTGCCAACTTGCAATCAATGAATTTGTCTGGGTCCTTAGGATTGAACCACATATTTATAATTTATCCGTGCTATTCCTATCGGACGAGCAGCGATGGCCGAGTGGGAAAATAACGCGGTCTTCGACGCGACCGATCCCGGGTTCAAATCCTCGGAGCGCATCTCTGACAAACTAATTTGTAATGTGCGCATTTATCGCTGCTCCACGGCGATGGAAAATATCGTGATATTTAATTGATTACGAAGTTCTCCATCGCCGTGCATGCCTGAGAGAAATTCATAATTTCTCGAAAGCATGACGTCCACCAACCCGCACTTGGCCAGCGTGGTGGACTATGGCCTAAAATCCCTCTCACTTGTAAGAGGAGACCTGTGCCCAGCAGTGGGACATAAAAAGGGTTGAGAGAGATTTCTATCGAACATGCAACACGTTTTTAACGGCACTCGGCAATTGACGTCGGCAACTTCGACGGGGCGTCAGAATCGCGCATTTAACCTAAAATAGCGTGCGTTCCGCCCATTCCAGGCAGAGGCTCCTGTGCGCTTTAGTCTCCACAGAGTACATTTGATACAAGAAAAGAGGTTGAAAATAAAAATATTTATATAGCTTTTGTTGTTTTATTTTGTAAATGTAACATGCACCCTCGCTAGCCTAGTCGATCTTGACTCTATCGGCGACAGGGGGGCGGCGCTCACGCACACATACACGGAGCGTGTGGACTACCTAAAATCAATTAGCGCGAGAAGCTCGGTGCCCTCTTAAGCAACGCGAAGTTACGAATACTTACCTAAATTCAAACGTGGTAGCGGAATGGTGCGTTTTACCATTTTCCCGGGTGTAGCGTTCGGTCGCTGCATTTAGCGACTAAAAGTATTATTTTTGTCTTCTCATGCAACTGACATTAAAATATAAGCAGAAAGCGGTTGCAGTGTATTTATAACACTACAAATGAACAAAAATGAAAGATTAATGGCTACGTTGAAGGGTTGCTTCACTATAAGTTATTTTTAGACGATTAATACATATAATTCTACATAACAAAGGAATACTGCCATGGCAATTAATATGTACATATTTATTTCAATGTATAGTCTAATATGATATTACTGTTATGACAGTATTCGGTACGTTTTCCTTTGTTATGTTTAACGAATTTGTTTAACGAATGTGCCGTTTTAATTTTGTTTTGTGCGTAATATTGTACATGTTAACTGGTAATCTGTATAAAGTATTTTTTTATATAAATGATTGGATAAAAATTACATTCTTTAACTGAATAATTCTGTATTGCTATTATTTTTTAGATTAGTATTTAATTGTTTAAACTCTGTTAAGGATAGACAAAAAATATTTTTAATCCTACAAGATACTGAATGTAAAATGTTTTTACGCTTTAAATGGTATTGCATACATACATACATACTCATGCGTCGACTTAATAGAAGCATCAACACGCTAATTGCTATAATTATTACTTTTACAATGTTTACATGATGCCAAGTACCTTTTTTTGGTATCGGGGAAGGGGAACCTTGAAAAGGTACCCGGCACCTTGGGAGAGGATACCGGGTTATGTGGGATTTGACCGCACTAAAACTACCTTGGTGGCTGCCTCTGCGCTTGGAGAGGACTCCGGGATCTCCAGTGGAACGCACCAGTGTCAACCACGTGCGACGCCCCAGAACGGGCCCATCTTCGGGAGAGCAGATGTGCTCTCCTGCAACTTCCGATGCTTACGGCGGCATGCGGCTACGCGCACACCGCCGCCCTTCGCGGGGCTGCTGGCTGGGCTGATCGAGCTCCCAGTCTCACCGCCACAATCCCGAAAGCCCCCTTTTAGTCTCCTTCTTACGATCAGGCAGAGGATACCTTAGCTCTATTCTTAATCCTGAAACTACAGGAACTATGTTTAAAGTACCTGATAGCGATTTGCTGTAATATTCAGTTTATTTATTAACTTTTTATTGTTCACCTAAAAACCAGGTTAACAATGGGCCAACTTAATGTCTCGTTACATTCTCTCCAAGTCATATTTTTACTATTCACAAACGTTCCTGTGACTCAGTATTCCATGACGAACTCGTCATGCGAGAGAGCTCGTGTCGTAATTGTCACAGAGTGAAATTATGCACGAACGGAACGTACAGCTCTGCGTTCCTCATAAGTATTAATGCTTTAAAAAATCTTTTTCTTTTTTTAAAGCGATATAATATAACTCCTATCACTATTCCTTTCTAGAATGTGATATACACGTCATGCGAGACACCACGTGCCGTATTTATCACTATGCCTTTCTAGAACGTCTTAAACACGTCACGCGAGAGAGCACGTGCCGTAATTATCACGATGTTATATTGTGCACGAGTGGCATATTTAACTTACCGTTTCTTTTGAGCCATTTTTAGGTTTCAGTAGCCAAATGGCAAAAAACTGAACCCCTATGGATTCGTGATAGCTGTCTGTCTGTCTGTCTGTCCGTCCGTATGTCACAGCCACTTTTTTCCGAATCTAAAAGAACTATACTGTTGAAACTTGGTACATAGATGTATTCTGTAAACCACATTAAGATTTTTACACAAAAATAGAAAAAAACAATAAATTTTGAGGGTTCTCCATACTTAGAACTGAAACTCAAAATTTTTTTTTCATAAAACCCATTCGTGTGGGGTATCTATGGATAGGTCTTCAAAAATGATATTGAAGTTTCTAATATAATTTTTTTCTAACCTGAATAGTTTGCGCGAGAGACACTTCCTAAGTGGTAAAATGTGTGTCCCCCAGTAACGTCTAAAATAAGAGAATGATAAAACTAAAAAAAAATATGATGTAAATTACGATGCAAACTTCCACCGAAAATTGGTTTGAACGAGATCTAGTAAGTAGTTTTTTTTAATACGTCATAAATCGTAAACTACAATTTTATTTACCTTTCATTCAATCTTAATGCAATGATTTCTATGGATAATCAAAGGCAATGATGTATTTCTGTTGCCGCTATTGTTATAAAAATACTAAAAATAGAGTAAAATAAATATTTAAGGGGCTCCCATACAATAAACGTGATTTTTTATAGATAATGGTACGGAACCCTTCGTGCGTGAATATTTCCAATTACACTTAGTACTGTAAAAGTACACGGTATTGATATTAAATTACATGTCTCACATAACCGCTGTGAGCTTAGCTCTAAATTCTAATATGTACATCTAATATGTATATCGGCGTCAGAAGTAACTGATTTGAATATGAAGCAGTGACGCCATCTTGCAACCATCTTGAAAATCAGGTGATTGCGGCCGAACGGGTCGGTGTGTTGGAGTTGAAGCCTAGATGGAGCGTCTAGGACCGCAATGTTGTATCTACTTTGGTTTTATCGTAATTGTCAAATAGTCATGCTTAAATGAATGAGAATTTAATTTTCTGTTTCGTTGTTTTTGGTTACCATGGAGATGGTGATGTCAATTTCATGTTAGAAAAACTAATAAAATAATTTATAATTTTCAGTGTTTTCAGTTTTAAAATGGAAACTAATAATCCTTCTAACTTTATTGAAATAGACGATAGTGCTCCACGCTCGCCAATAATTAATTCTGGGCCTCGTCGCTCCGATATCAGAACTGGAACGGACCATGGAACCCCTACTGATCCATCCGCCCACACCGAAGATAGGATAGAAGATGCAGGTTCTAGAAAAACATTATCCACCTTAGCTTCTATAATTGACAACTTGACGCGTCAACAGCAAAACAACATACAAGTGAATCATGACATCTTGGCTGGATGGCTAAGTAAGGTCGTAGAACCATCAGCGAGACCAAGGTTGAGTGATATCTATCTTGCTGCTTATAATCCCGACGGAGAAGTGTCAATTCGCGATTGGTGTGACCATGTGGACCAAGCCAAATCTCACTGGGGACTGAGTGACTACGAGGTGTGTACGAAGATAGCTGGATTGTTACAAGGTCGGGCAAAGAGTATTGGAGACACGTGGTTAGTGAAATCACCTATATGGACAGATCTGCGTGAAGCGTTAATACAGACCTTTGAACCAGAAGCACGTTATTCCAACGACATCGTTAAGTTGCGAAGTTTCAAGTTTGATGTTTCAAATCCTGTTGAATCTATAACTAAGGCATGGAATATATGGAAACGAGTCGTAAGCGGTGACAAGGATAAGGATGCTGTTGAGGCGGTTATTGGTTGTGTGGATAATGAGATTTTACGTTTACGGTTATTGTCAAGTAAGTGCTTAACCGTTCCTGAACTGATTTTAGTAGCCGCCACGGTAAAACAACGAGAGTCCCGATATGGTGAGCCTTCAACTAAGCGACCAAGGCTGCGCCCTAGTCGCGAGGAATTCGCGTTATGTTTTAATTGTGGCAAGTATGGACATTACCAATATAATTGTAACAGCACATCGGATGATAAGGTAAGCGAGCCAAAACCACTACTATCAGCGAAAACTAGTAACGAATCCAATATTTTAAAACAAAAAGAACGCCTGAAATCTAAATGTACTTATTGCGAAAAAATTGGTCACAATGAATCCGTTTGTTTTAAAAAAATGAGTGATAAATCTGAAAATATAAATATCATTGGAGAACCTGAGGAGATACTGACACCCATGGTAGTATCTATTGGTGAACAAAAATTCACAGCTTTTTACGACAGCGGAGCCGCAAGATCATTGATACGCAGATCTATTAGTACTTTACTTCCAGGGAAACGCGAAGACTGTTCACTTATACTGAAGGGCATTGGAAGCGAAAGCGTTCCTTTCTTGTCTTGTAAACGAGCCACTATAACATGTAATATAAATAATATTTTTGTTGAGATAGCTTTTTACATCGTCGAGGATCATGAACTTCCCTGCGACATGCTGATTGGGGCAGATATTGTAAGAGGTACAGGATTAAACGTACTTGTGACCGAGAAAAATGCTACCGTCATAAGAAGATCAATGATTGCAGCCGTTGAATCTGCTACCGCGACTGCAATTAACATATTTGATGATTTAAATACGGACTTAACCAGCGCAGGAGAAATACGTGAGTTAAAATCGTTGCTACTTAAATATGTAGATATTTTTTGTACTGGAATCCCAAAAAATAAAGTCACAACTGGGAGCTTAAATATTGCTTTAAAAGATTCATCTAAAGTGGTTTCACGGCGGCCTTACCGAATGGCACCTATAGAACGCCAAAAATTAAAAACAATAATTGATGACTTAATATCTAATGGTATTGTTCGTGAGAGCACATCTGATTTTGCGAGTCCAGTTATTCTTGTCAAGAAGAAAAATGGAGAAGACAGAATGTGTACGGACTACAGAGAACTTAATAAAAATACAGTTCCAATAAAATTTCCATTGCCAATAATTTCTGATCAAATTGATAGGTTGTCGGACGCTACTTACTTTATAAGCTTAGATATGGCCCAAGGTTTTTATCAAATTCCTATTAATCCAAGTTCAGTTTCAAAAACAGCTTTCATCACCCCTGATGGGCTCTATGAGTACCTAAGGATGCCTTTTGGATTAATGAACGCGCCGGCAGTTTTTCAGCGTGCTATAATGACAGCTTTGCGTCCACTGCTTAATGACATTCTTATCTACATGGACGATGTACTTATCAAGTGCAAGACATTCTCTGAAGGACTTATTATACTAGACAAAGTCTTATCTGCCTTGAGTAAAGCTGGATTTACTGTTAATGCAAAAAAATGTTCATTCTTCAAAACGTCAATTGAATATTTAGGAAACCTAATTTGTAATGGTACTGTTCGTCCAAGTCCGGGAAAGGTTGCAGCTTTAGAAAAATCACCAGTACCCACGAATACAAAGCAGGTACGTCAATTTTGTGGATTAGCAGGCTACTTTAGGCGCTTTATTCCAGCCTTTTCTGAACGCATGGTTCCTCTCTACAACCTAACGAAAAAAGATGCCAAGTTTGAGTGGACACCAGAATGTGAAAATGTAAGACTCGACATCATACGTCGTTTAACATCAGCACCTATCCTTCAAATTTTTCAAGAAGGACTTTCGATTGAGCTACATACTGACGCTAGCAGCGCAGGACTAGGTGCAGTCTTTATCCAAATAAAGGATGGCCGACAGCATGTAGTAGCTTATATGAGCATGCGAACTACGGAGCCGGAGAGCCATTATCATTCTTATGAACTCGAAACCCTGGCTATAGTTCGTGCCATCAAGCACTTTAGGCAGTATCTTTATGGACGGTCTTTTACAGTAATAACTGATTGTACCGCCATTAAGTCATCATCCAATAAACGTGAACTTTTGCCCAGAATCCATAGGTGGTGGTCTTACCTACAGCATTACGACTTCAAAATTGAATATCGCCAGGGAAATAGAATGAAACATGCAGACTTTTTTAGTCGCAATCCTGTAGCATGTGTTTATTTGACACAAAACCTGGACACCTGGTTAAAGATCGAGCAAAGAAGAGACCAAGAGTTAGCTAATATTATAAAGAAATTGGATCATGGCGAAGAGGTAAGTCAATATCGTATGCATGATCTTGTCCTAGAGCGCATGTATTGCGACAAAGAACCTGGAAGCAAGAAATGGAAAAAAGTCATCCCAAAATCATACCAGTGGAGTGTTATTAACGCCTATCATACAGCGTTAAAACACTTCGGATGGGAAAAGACGTTAGCCAAGATCCGTGAATTTTACTGGTTTCCCGAAATGACGACCACGGTGAGACGATTTATTGATAATTGTGTTATATGTAGAACGAGCAAAGGGCCTTCTGGAGCCAAACAGGTGCAAATGTATCCTATTGAGAAAAGGCCCATCCCTTTTGATACAATTCACATAGATATGACAGGACACCTAACTAAGCGTAACGGCAAGAACGAGTATGTAGTTGTTATAATTGATGCTTTCACTAAATATGTAATATTATCTTATGCGCAAGATAAGACATCAAATTCAATGCTCCGTGCCCTTAAACATGTAGTATCTCTTTTTGGTGCCCCAAGACAAATAATAAGTGACCAAGATACTGCTTTCAAAGCAGAATTTAAAGAATTTTGTGAAATTTATGGCATCTATCAGCATTTTATAGCACCTGGAATAAGCCGTTCGAATGGCCAAGTTGAGCGCATGATGTCAGTTGTTAAAAATGGTCTAACAATAATAAGAAATTATGAAAACAAAGATTGGAAGAAAGGGTTGGATGCTCTTCAATTAGCTATAAATTGTAGTAAGAATAAGACCACTAATGTTAGTCCTCTAAAGGCTCTTACAGGAAGACAATGTGCAGTTCCAGTCGAATTGGTACGTTTAATTGATGAAGAAGAGGGAACAATAGACCGTGATCAAATGTACAATTACATTCAAAAGAAAATTGAAACAAGAGAAAAAGAAGACAAAAAAAGGTGTGACCAAAGAAAAGCCAGTGTTAGAAGGTTTCAAAAGGGAGAAATAGTTTTGTTCAGAACTAACTGTCGGAATCAAATCGGTCTTGATTTAAAATATCCCGATGCGTACGAAATTTGGAAGGTTTTACCGAATGATCGTTACCAGGTAAAAAAGCTATGCAGCCGTGGACGTTCGAAAAAAGTCGCCCACGACCAACTGCGACTAGCACCTAAACCAGGAGAATGCGTAGATCTGGATGCCATATCGGCGCGAGATGAAGTTTGTATGACATCCAATATAACAGATCATTCGATATCCCAAGACGAAAGTGTAAGTAACTAAATAGTAGTATTAGTAGTAAATTCACGTACTTAATAGATCAGATACTTGATTAAGAAGTAATAGCAGTTAGCTTAATAAATAGTAGTAGCTTATAAAAGATAAGCATAAATTAAAGCTACAAGTGAATTTTTGTGTATGGCAGTTCGAGGGAAACTGTAGCTAAAATGAATATGTTTACCTTTAATAGTTTGAGGAAAAGACCTTTTTTTGTGTTTTGTGAAGGTTGAGGACTGGGGCCTCCCTTAATTTGGGTTGTGTAAAATAGATTGAGGAGAGGGCCTCTCTATTGCGTTGTGTGGTTGCGGGTTGAGATTAGTGATCTCCCTTGTCTTACCTAGTAGTAGTAGTCTATTGTATAGGGTATAAATATGATGTTGTATTTTAGGTCGAGGGCGCCCATATTGCAGAATGGCCGTATCGGCGTCAGAAGTAACTGATTTGAATATGAAGCAGTGACGCCATCTTGCAACCATCTTGAAAATCAGGTGATTGCGGCCGAACGGGTCGGTGTGTTGGAGTTGAAGCCTAGATGGAGCGTCTAGGACCGCAATGTTGTATCTACTTTGGTTTTATCGTAATTGTCAAATAGTCATGCTTAAATGAATGAGAATTTAATTTTCTGTTTCGTTGTTTTTGGTTACTATGGAGATGGTGATGTCAATTTCATGTTAGAAAAACTAATAAAATAATTTATAATTTTCAGTGTTTTCAGTTTTAAAATGGAAACTAATAATCCTTCTAACTTTATTGAAATAGACGATAGTGCTCCACGCTCGCCAATAATTAATTCTGGGCCTCGTCGCTCCGATATGTACATATTAGATATATTTAAAAACAATATTAATTTTAGTTTGATAATACAGATGAATCCAAATGTATACAAAAATACATTTTTAAATTGACTGCTAAAAATTTATGTAATTTTTAAGATTTTAATTTATATTTATCGAAAACTGCGACTAAACACTAGCAAAACATTATGTAATAGCAATTTATAGGTACTAATTTTGCTTTTAGTGACAACCGTTTCTGTGATTCAGAATTCCGACGTGACATAATACGTCATGCGACAGAGTACGTGCCGTACTTGTCACTGTACTAAATTATGCACGAGCGGCATATTTAACTTGGCGTTTCTTGTGAGCTTAAATGGTTTGCTGTATAGCTGACAATTTATATCTTAGTGGAAATGTGAAGGCAAATGGCTGTAGACACTATTTTATTGTCTGGCGATAAAAATCTAAGTTAGACTTACTAAAAGCTAGAAAAAGTCGTGCTATTTAAAAGACATTCTCATTGCTGTGACTTACTGTTCCAGTGTAACACGTGACATACACACACAGACCGACAGGGGTGGTTGGTCTGTGCATACACATGTGAGAGAGCACGTCTCGTTATTGTCACATTGTGAAATTATGCACGAGCGGCATATTTAACTCATCGTTCCTTGTGAGCTTTAATCGCTGGCTGTCTGAGGGTTGAATAGGAAAAAAATATAGTGTTGTTTTGAAAAACACATTTTTAGAAGCGCGCATGGCCCGGTGGTTAGCGTAGAACGCGATCGATCTATGCAACTAAGCCAATCAGGCGCGGTCGGGTGTGAGATGGGTGGCCGCTAGTGGCAAAAAAATTCATGCGCATTTCCGTGCTTTAAGCCGTCGGTCCCGGTTGTTGTCGATAGATAACAGTCGTTAAATAATAAATAAAATAATATTCATACGAGTTAAGGTAAACCAAAATTAATTTAGAATATAAAATATTCAATCCAAATGATACAAAAACACCTAGGAGCATCGTGAGATGCAATTTTCAAGGTTTTTATTTATTCTTATCATCATGGTGCAACACTTGCGAAATATTATCTTATAGCAAGCAATATTAATTTATTTTAAATCACAAATGTTCCGGGGACTCAGTACTCCAATGTAGGACAACCGCGACGTCATAATTGTCACAGTGTTAAATTATGCACGTGTGGCATACTTACTAAGCGTACTCGTAAGCTTTCATCGCTGGCTGTCTGAGGGATGATTAATATCTCTTGATATCTAGGATAATTAATTTTCTATATCATATTTATGCTAAAAAAATTGTGGTATTTATAATTACACTACCTGACCGAGCAAACTCCGTACCTACCGCCTACTAATATGGCTCTAAAAAAATATTATGTGTTAGTGATAGAAGGGTAAAAGTTAAGGTTTTTTGTATTTTTGAATCGCTTGCGTTCTACGCTAACCACTGGGCCATGCGCGCTTCATTTTACAGTTTATGTATATTTATAGTTTTGGTTTATGTATTTAATGTATATAAAAATTATATTATCATTTTATACTTTATGAATATTTATAGTTTATGTATAATCCAACCAAACTAATACAAAACTACAGCGAAACATCATCCAAATAGGAAATAACTTGCACGTCATGCGAAAGACCGCGCCAACATAATAATAGGGTCTTTGACACTATGCACAAAAAAATTCGAAATCCTTACCTTAAAAGGTTGCACTAAATCACGCTTGGAAAGCAATATAATTGTTAATTCTTTTTTATACATGATTTTTATTACCACTGAAAAATAATAATGAAGTCAATTGACTATATATGATAAATGACGTCACTTATCATCTTCTCATACAAAATGTATGGGGATTTCACGTTTTGACAGCTCATTAAAAGTATCTCAATTGACTTGGTAGTCCAAGACCGGATTGTTACAGTGTTAAATTATGCAAGTGTGGCATATTTAGCTAAGCGTTCACTGTAGTTTTCATCGCTGGCTGTCTGGGGGATGATTTATACCTCTTGAAAGCTTTAAAAAAATATTTCTATTTAAAAAAATTAGAAGAGTTTTGGCGGGAAGTCTGAAGGGACAAGTTGTGCTCTTGTTTTTTTTTTTCATTTTCTTAGTGCATTTTTGAGTTATATCGGATATAGTTGATGACATTTTGTCGTTTGATTTATTTTCCGCGCACCTAAAGCGGATGATGTACAGACCGTACAATGACTAACTACAAGTGTATTTTAGTACCCAAGATGTCAATAATCTATTTCATTTTAGTCACGATCGTTCCTGTGACTCAGTATTCTAATGTAGGACATGACTTGAAAGACCGCGTCGACATAATTGTTACAGTGTTAAATTATGCACGTGTGGCATATTTAGCTAAGCGTTCCCCTGAGCTTTCATCGCCGACTGTCAGACGGTTAATTTATGTCTCCGTAGGGATGTGATAAAGATAATAATATGCGCTGGCCTTTTCATAGCAAATAGACTTCCGTCAATATAATGATTAATCAATTTAATCAAACAGCAATGATGGCTGCCGGCTAAATTAAGGTTTATACAATTTTAAAATATTTTTACAGTTTCTGAATTATTCAAACTTTTTTGAGTTTATAATTGCCCGAATTTACATTATAATTATCACTTGGAAGGCATACTAATGTTATAAATCTGATAGTGTGTTTGAGTGTTTTGCACAAATGCCTATGCCAAATAATTTGTTGTTGCAAATTGTGTCCCGAGACGGTATTTTTAAACCTAGATAAAAATGGATATTATATTTCACGAAGTCCAGTAGGCTCTGGTTGTAGTAGTTATGGGTGTTAGCAAAGAAATCTGTACATGACTGCCATTAAAAACATTTAAAAAATGTTATCTTAATTACTCACACACAATCCTTTACGTCTAGTTGTCTTGCAGATGTTACTCGAAACTGAACGCTCTTGTATTGGCTCACACTAAAACAAAATGCATATGTACGCTTCACAACTTTTACCTATAGCTGAAGGGACCTCGTGACATAGAACATCTATACCAAAGAAACAAGCATTACCGTGTGGCTGCAACCAGAAGCTGAGCTTTAATCCGTCAGCACTTCAAAGGTAATCGCTTTAATACGTTCAAACATAAAATGCTTAAGCTGAAAGGCTGAAAAATAAATATTGAAAATTCAGACTACTGAATCTCTTGGCGTACCGTAGCGCCGAACCGCAAGGCGGAGGGCACCGTACGATTAAGATCCTCCGCATACATGCTACTTTTACAATGCGATTTTGCGTCTGAGTCAATGCTGCATCCCGTTTTGGCCAAATCTTTGAAGCTGCTTATAAATTATTATTTTTTTCTTTCAAAAACCAATCGGCGATCTGCGATTTTGCATCTGAGTCAATGCTGCATCGTGTTTTGGCCAAATTTTTTAAGCAGCTTATATTTTTTTTAACAATTACTATTTCTACATGTTTGAGGGCATCCCTCCGCAGACATGCTACTTTACCAATCGGCGATCTGCAATTTTGCATCTGAGTCAATGCTGCATCGTGTTTTGGCCAAATCTTTTAAGCAGCTTATATTTTTTTAACTATTACTATTTCTACATGTTTGAGGGCATCCCTCCGCAGACGTGCTACTTTACCAATCGGCGATCTGCAATTTTGCATCTGAGTCAATGCTGCATCGTGTTTTGGCCAAATTTTTTAAGCAGCTTATATTTTTTTTAACAATTACTATTTCTACATGTTTGAGGGCATCCCTCCGCAGACATGCTACTTTACCAATCGGCGATCTGCAATTTTGCATCTGAGTCAATGCTGCATCGTGTTTTGGCCAAATCTTTTAAGCAGCTTATATTTTTTTAACTATTACTATTTCTACATGTTTGAGGGCATCCCTCCGCAGACGTGCTACTTTACCAATCGGCGATCTGCAATTTTGCATCTGAGTCAATGCTGCATCGTGTTTTGGCCAAATCTTTTAAGCAGCTTATATTTTTTTTAACTATTACTATTTCTACATGTTTGAGGGCATCCCTCCGCAGACATGCTACTTTACCAATCGGCGATCTGCAATTTTGCATCTGAGTCAATGCTGCATCGTGTTTTGGCCAAATCTTTTAAGCAGCTTATATTTTTTTAACTATTACTATTTCTACATGTTTGAGGGCATCCCTCCGCAGACATGCTACTTTACCAATCGGCGATCTGCAATTTTGCATCTGAGTCAATGCTGCATCGTGTTTTGGCCAAATCTTTTAAGCAGCTTATATTTTTTTAACTATTACTATTTCTACATTTTTGAGGGCATCCCTCCGCAGACATGCTACTTTACCAATCAGCGATCTGCGATTTTGCATCTGAGTCAATGCTGCATCGTGTTTTGGCCAAATCTTTTAAGCAGCTTATATTTTTTTAACTATTGCTATTTCAACATGTTCAAGGGCATCCCTGCGCAGACTTACTACTTTTACAATCGGCGATCTGCGATTTTGCGTCTGAGTCAATGCTGCATCGCGATTTGGGCAAATCTTTAAAGCTGCTTATAAAATTTAATTATTTATTTTAAAAACGATTACTACTTCTACATGTTCAAGGGAATCAAAATTTGGTAATACTTCGATATTCGAGACTTGGAACAATGACATTCGGCAAGTCACGTCTTTTTATAGTAAAAGTCAAGATACACTGACTACAGACTGACTAAAAACTATACATTTGTAAGTAAATCATCATAAAGAATATAGTCCTGTACGGAACCTACGATGGGCGAGTCTTACTCGCACTTGTTGAGGTTTTTAGTGTATGCAAATACAATGTCGTTGAATTTATAAGAGTCCATGGGAAAATGAGGCATTTGCGCTGACATAAATATCTCTTTAAAAGATCGTAAAACACACGGCGCTTGTCCTGGGTCGTGTGACGTCACAGCTCCTTTAATCAAACGAGTATCTGACTACATGTAAACTTTGTAGTAAAATTTACTAAGATATTTGAGAAAACAGTGTGAGAGTGTGAGATGGGTTGAACCGCTTGTAGCAATTTTTGCTAAATTTTTGTAAAACTGTTGTTTTAACGGTTGTGTTGTTGTTTTATAGCAATCGATAAACCTTTCGGAGGCCTTATGGGCGTATGGACAGTACGACAATGGGTTTTTGTTTAAAAAAAGTAGCAGAGCAATGTAAACGTAGATGCATGCATGCATGCAGCATGAAGGCCATGTAGTGTTGAGTGGTAACTAAGTCTGGCCGGCAACAACACCTTTCCACCGAAACAGAATAGAATTGCTTCACGCAGAAGTGCGTGCAGCAAAACTTCTTTTCCACTAACACATACCAGCAATAATGTTATCAGCATTGATTCATAACGACCAGCGTGGCGCAATTGTTAACACGCCGGACTGCCAATGGAGAGGTCCCGTGTTCGATTCCCGGCGAAACAGAAATTTGAATGATGAGTTTAAATTTCCGTTTTCGGTCTGGGTGTTTGTGTTTCTGTCTTTGTATGTGTCCATGGTACCCACGACACATGTTGTATTATATACCCTACTGTACTGTGTCTACGCATCACACGTGTGCGGCGTGCGAGGACAAGGGTATTGACCCCACGCACCGGAGCATCGGCATCGTGCCTGCCGGTCGGCCGCGATCGGCCAGTGACGCAGAATACACGGCCAATGAACAACCGTTCGTCGGCGAGAGCGCATGTTCACTTCTACCATATTTTTTTCTTTATTACGCTAAATTATATCAGTTAATAGCTACTTAAGTCGATTCCTTTGACCGCCAACTACAACCTCCTACCACCACCGCGACTGAACATCTGTCCTTAATAAAAGTCCTTTACGGTTCACGATTATGTTAGTAAATGCAATAAAAAGAACGCAAGAAAAATGTTCATTCTGAATTATAGAGTAAAAAAACACAATACGAGTTCATAGTAATTTATTCAAATAAAAGTTCTTCTGCAATGCTAACTCTCTGACATTTTCTTTGTTATTATTTAATTAGTTTTTCTCCGAGTTACAAATTTCAAGTAATATCAGTTTTGTTATTCCGAGCGGCTTAACAAAGAAAAAGAACATAGAAGTGAGAAAACTAATCGTGCAAATCTGATGCCATTCTTTCGCCTTCGTTTACTTTCACTTTCCTTATTCATACACTTTATTTGATGAGTATTGAGTTACTTTCTTATTTAATATGTAGGATGTGCGTAAAATTGTGATTGTGTAGCTCTTTATGACTTACTCAACCCATCATTCTGTTTGAATCTGTTTTATTCTATCGCTCATAGAAAATTCAATCTGTGACTTATTCAAAGTTTTTAATATCACCTTTATTACTATTTACTGATCTTAGACTAAGAATATGTGTGTGTTTGATGTCTGTCCAAATTTCTTTTCTCGCATAGGATTTTCTGTGTATTAGTGTTGTTGAACGAGTTTTAACATTCACTCACGTAAAATTACATCTGATTAAAAATACTACGTAGTTACTCATAAAATTAACTTAAATTAATAATATAATATGCGAGCTGCCACGACGACTCAAAGGTCATCTTCAAGAAAACTGTACGTCAGTTATGTGATTTTCCACACCAAAATGCTGAAATACAAAAATTCAATGAAGAATTGACGACCCGCGCGGCACAACGTTTACCATGCCAGACTGCCAATCGAGGGGTCCCGTCAGTCGGGTTCGATTCCCGTCGAAACAGAAATTTCAAGGATGAGTTTAATTTTCTGTTCTCGGTCTGGGTGTTTGTGTTCCTGTCTTTGCATGTGTCCATGGTATCCACGATACAGGGTACTAATTACCTTACTGCGGGGCTATGAGTGTGTTAAATAAATAAAAATAGGCAGGAACTAAAGTTGTAATGCAATTAATGCCAAAAATACCTTACCGGTGGATGAATCCCATATAGGTTAGTATCACTATATTTTTTTTTTCAACCTTTTTTTATGTCCCACTGCTCGGCACAGGTCTCCTTCTCACAAGTGACTATAATAAATAGTAATATAACCGAGCTAAAATTTAAAACTGAAGTTTAGCATACAGATTGAAGGAATCTAAATTTTCAGTGATTTTTAACGAGCTAAAGGATAATTCATTAAACTAGTAGTAGCAGGCAGATCGCCTTATGGATTTAATATGGAAAACTCAATGGAATTTCAAATACGATTAGTTCTATTTTGGAGTTTTGCCATTATTATTAGGAGAGTATGCTTCGCTACTACGAGATATATATATACCATTATTATTGGGAGACTTCGCTACGCTTCTACGAGATTTTTAACATAAAGAGAAGACTACGCTATGCCGCCCTCGCTGCCCGCGCCGTTACGAAATCTTATATACGAAGATTGCAGCGGACAAGAACATAAAACTCGAATTGAGTTACTAAAGTGCGCTAAGAAATAGTATTGGAATTTATCAATCAAATCAAAATTTGAACGTAGTGATTAAAATATATGAAAGGCCAGTGTTTTTATAATGATATGAAACGATTTATTGAAAAGATACACTTACAGTGTTACAAAAATACTTAAACACTAATCTCTACACTAGATTTCCCTGTGTTAGTCCCTGTAGCTTCGGGATCAACAATAGATCTACGGTATCCCCTGCCTGATCGTAAGAGGTGACTAAAAGGGGGCTGTGTAAAGTAAGCTGTACGGGGTTGTGGACGGTGAGAGTGGGAGCTCGATCCGTCCAGCCGGCAGTTCCGTGTAGGACGGCGGTGTGTGTGTGTGGCCACATGGCATCGGAAGGTAAAGACAAAGGCAAAGATAAAATACTTTTATTTGCACAAATATGGGTGTTTACAAAAGGTTTTTTATACATTTTATATAAGGTGCAGGAGAGCACATCTGCTCTGCCTAAGATGGGCCCGCTCTGGGGCGCCGCTCGTGGAAAACATCAGTGCGTTCCACTGGAGATCCCGAAGTCCTCCCCAAGCGCAGAGGCAGGCCACCGAGGGGGTTTTAGTGCAGTACCACATAGCCCGGTATCCTATCCCAAGGTGCGGGGTACCTTTAGAAGGTTACCACCCGATACCAAAAAAAACTGTGTTGTAAGTTGTAAAGGCTAGACTACCTCCCTTCTGACACTTATAAAAACAACCTATATCAACCAAATATCTAATTGTTATGCCTACAAAAAAATTTCAATCATTTTGAATGCCTGTGAAATATATTGAATTGAAATTGAAATAATTGAAATATTTGTATGCCAGAATATGGTAGACTGTTTAAAAGTCCAATTATAATTTTAAACATCTTATTCTATGTTTGTAAACAGTCAACAATAAAGTATTTTCATTTCATTTCATATATAATATGCAGAATGCGGCCTCCACCAACTCGCATTAGAGCAGCGTGGTGGAGTAAGCTCCAGGCCTCCCCAATAATGGGGAGAGACCCGTGCCCAGCAACGCGGACGCAAAAAGGGCTGCAGCAAGCCAGCTAAGAACCGTTTACATTCAAGATATGAAAGCCTATCCACTGGTGTAAAAACGTGTTTACATTATACTAATAGTAAATTACAGCCATCCATCTATTCAACGCGCGTACGACCCAACACAGACTGGATAAAGGTTTCATAAACAAGGAACATTATGAGTTAAAGCTTTACAAACTAATTTAATAAACCATTAAAGCTATCTGGACCAGGGTGGGCCATGGTGATTTATAGCAATATGAGACCATTAAAAACGCATTATGAAAACATGACTTCGGTCGGAAAATTCAGCAGCGCTACATAACCTGTACTGAGTGATTTAAGTTTGTATACAAATCACTTGGTAATGCCAACATAACGGCGTATTCTTTATTTGTTTTTGTATGCTTTGGAAGTTTTTAATACGGAATTCGAATACGGAATTTTCTTTTTATTATTAAGAGTCATTCATGAAAAGGAATACTCTGTTAAATGTTATGTTGTTTTAGCTTTATGTGTGTGTGTGTGTGTGTGTGTGTGTGTGTACGATTTAATGACATGAATGTTTTTTTAATCCTTTTTATGTCCCACTCCTGGGCGCAGGTCTCCTGTGACAAGTGACAAGGATTTAGGCCATAGTCCACCACGCTGGCCAGCGATGGAAAACATCGTAATCAATTAAATATTACAATAGTTTCCATCACCCTGAAGCAGTTAAAATGCGCATATTACAAATTTATTTTTGTCAGAAATACGCGCCGAGGATTTGAACCCGGTTTTTTCATGTCGAAAACCACGGTCCTTACCATACCACTCAGCCATCGCTGCTCATTGTGTTTTAATACCGTCCGGTAAAGCCATCCGTGTATAGCTTTTGATAATAGGGAATTCATCAAATGATTGATGAGCATATCCTTGATTATGTGTTTGTGTTCATCACGTGTGTTATATCACAAATATTTCACAATGCTGTCAAATTTGAAGCTGGAGATTAAGGGACTAAAACTTTGAAAGTATTCGATGACACCCCTATCTCCCTTGAAAAATGGTATGGGGCATATTATTATGTACACGATAAAATTTACTCCTGTTAATTTCCAATCAATTATCATAAATATCATGTATATAGGTATGCTTTTGGTTGTAATAGTTTTTAGATGAGAGGCCGTATACGAAATTTTGCCGATTTCGCTGATTTACCTGATTTAACATATGAGATTATGCAGTTAAAGTATAGTATTTTCATAAATTTCATTACACATCATAACTGATCATTTCAATAATAATCTAATACTTTAGCCACTTTTTTAGCTTGCGTCAAGAATTATAATGCGAGTTTAAGGTTACTTTAAGAGATTTTTAATGCCAAATTTTCATATAAGTTCAATGTTTTTTAATTTTTTGTATGAGAGTGGCAGATATTTACTATATATGCAATTTTTACAGCAATACATACCTTTTTTTCTATCCGTTTAGGTTTTAAAATGATCCGGAAATATGTATTTTTCTATACCTATTACAGTAAAATTTACAAAACTGTCACCGTCTTGTTTACTAAGCAAAATAACGTTAAAAAATTTAAAAGTGGCCAATTTAATAGTTCATTATTGAAAAGATAAGCCATATTGTGGAATTTATGGAAATACTCTATTAAACTGCAAAATCTCATAATATTAAATAAAATCAGCTAAATCAGCGAAATCGACAAAATTTCGTAGACCTCTTAAGTTACATAATATATCAGCTCCATCACTTTGTCGTTCGTCTGACAGTTTGTCTGTCAGTCCAGAGAGGCCCAAAGTCTATAGAACGCATAAAAAATTAATTAAATATGCAATATCATCGTCGAACTATTAACTTATTAAAAGGCATTTTTTATGTTCACCTTAGCAGTGCAACCAGAGGTACTGAAAAAGTTTGATATAATGCATACTGTCTACACCTTTATAATTTTTGCATTGTAAATTAAAAGTTGTATAGCATTATTTCACATACTGTCTTGTACATGAAAAATAAAAACAATATCGCTTTACCATCAAACAGAATATACAGACGCTTTGCAAATAAAAGGCATAACAAACAAGAAATACAATTCATCCAAACAGTTCCGTTCAGTTAAACTTCCTAGTAAATCTTTTCTCTGCCAAGCATATATCACAGCTCAATAAACCGACTTAATTCCAGAAGATTAGCAGCAAACAAGATATATATCAGAACAAAAGAGGCAGTTAAGGAATCACGTAGCACAGTTACATAAAAAGTAGTTCGAACGTGAAACGAAAGCGCTTAACTTTTAACAGTATACGTGATTCAATTTGGAAGTTGTATCTCGTTGCAAGACTGAAAACTGTCTCCAAGCCATTCAACTTTCTTCCATATTTTAAGAGCAATGCCTCTCAGTGGCTCCCACTTTAGAATACTTTTTCTATCAGCTCTACTTGTCGGATTTAGTTTGAGCGTTTGTATCGTTTTATCATTCAAGTCTTGTTAAGAATAAGCTTAACGTGTGATCAAATTTGGAAAGAAATCTTTCTGTATTTTAATAATTTCAACGGCTTAACTTTGATTAGCATAGCTCATTCGCTCGCAAAAACATTACTTACTACATTGTTTGATACTTCAATATGTCCAGTAATTTCATCTTCGGCAAAATTCCTTGCACTTTCTCTATACTCTCCGATATTCTTTTATCCAAAGCAAAGTTCCAATAGCACTTAGCACAAACAATGCACCGGAGTGAGATCCGATCCTCGTCTAATAGCTCGCCTGCTTGACGCCGACGGTATCTGTCCATCGATACTTTGCTCCCTTCCCACTTAGCGCAAGAGCTGCGTCGGATCTAGATTGCTTTGTTTTTTCACCTGCAAAAAGAACAAAGGTTATTAACGTCACTACTCTAGAAAGGCTCTCTTTGTATTGTATCACTATTTTAACCTTTTTCTGTTATCTCAATATAACACATACATACACATAACATGTCATGATGAAATGATCTAATGTGTGGAAGAAGGTTTTTACTGCGCTAAAATTTTCTAAGTTCTTTTTTACCTCGAAATGAACACTTATATATATACTTAGGTAATGTTGTGAGAAATGTTAAATATGTATGTGATTTCACAAAAATCTTTACAGGTGCTTAAGGCCATATGGATGACTCCAGACCAACCCAATTCCAAGAATACATATATAGTTATAGCCCATAATGATAACACTTGAAATAAGGAAAAGTAAACATTTTACGGGCGTTTACATTACAAACAATTTCCTATCTTATTCATGCTTTGATAGCGTTATTCACTTTACACTGTCTCTACACCTATGCCCTCCGTTATTCTTTTGTCCAAAGCTAAAAACTCAAGCACTTAGCACAAACAATGCACCGGAGAGACATCCGATACTTGGCTAATAGCTCGCGTGCTTTGCGCCGACGGTATCTGTCCATCGATACTTTGCTCCCTACCCACTTAGTGCAAGAGCTGCGTCAGGTCTTGATTACTTTGTTCTTTTACCTGCAAAAAGAACAAGAGTGATAAACGTCATATACCTTTATAGTTATTTTTCTGTTAAATTGATATAATGTCATTGGGAAAGATTACTTAACTAAAATTTGCAGGTTTTTAACAGGAAATTTAATTTAGATACTCAAGTAATATCATAGAAAATGTAACAATGTGTTTGACTATCCGAAAATCGTGAATGTGGCCTCGACCGGCAATTTAGATTTCTTCGAATCAACAATGTTTTAAGGATAGTTACCAGAGTATAATAATATCTCATACACTTAAAATAAATTACCACCTAAGTTTGGTCAATTTAGATACAAATGTTTTTAATCTATTGAACGGACTGTGGAAATAGCCTGTGTGGAGCTACCTTATTGTTTAATTGTTTGTATTTATAAACCTCCAAATGCATTGTTTGATAAATTCGAGTCAGTTCTTGATGAATTATTTCTTAAATTATGTAGCAAGAAGAAGAAGGACATTATTATTTGTGGTGACTTTAATATTAATATCTTGGAAGAATCTTCAGTCAGTAAAAAGTTTTTATCGAGTATGAAATGTTGTAATCTTAGTAACCTGTTTTCGGAACCCACTAGAATCACTGATTCCACAGCGACTTGCATTGACAATATCTTTACAGATGGCACACCAGTTCATTCAATGATAATTAATAATCTAAGTTCGGATCACTGTGGTCAGCTCGCATGTTTTAAATATGATATTGATAAACGGGTTGATAAGAGTAAAGTGGTCGTTCCGGTGAGTAATAAACGAATGGAGAGATTTAGAAATAAGCTTGTAAATGGATTGTCTGGTCCGTTGCATGGTAATGTAAATAAACAGTATGGGATACTTTCTGATCAAATCAATAAAGCATATAATTTTGTATTTACCCCAAAGACAATCTCTCCGAAAACATGCAAATCATTCAATGATTGGGCAACATTGGGACTACACCGAAGTAGGCAAAAATTATATGACCTTTATTATGAGAGGTCCTATAATCGTAGTGAGTCCTTTTGTGACCATGTTAAAAATTATTCAAAGGTTTTTAAGAAAGTCTGTATCGCGGCCAAGTCCATACATATCAGAAATCAGATAAAATTTAGTAACAATAAAATAAAGACGACTTGGAATATCATTAATGCCGAAACTGGAAGAGGTAAGGACCGCAACCTTGATTTTAAACTTATTGCGGATAATAATACTCTGGTTGAACAAGATGAGAATGTGGCTACTTTATTTGAGAAATTTTTTAGTGACATTCCAGTTTCGACAACTAAATCTCTTAACTCTTCCCCCAACGTTGCTGAATCGTTGCTGAAAGAAAATGTGAGCGAATGCAAATGTCATTTTAAATTTAGACCCATAGACGCCAAACACATTGTAAAAATATTTAGGAAATTAGATGTTAAGAACACTACCGATCTTTGGGGTATTTCTGTAAAGATCCTTAATTCAATAATAGATTTAATTGCGCCACACTTAGCCCTAATATTTAATAATTGTATAAAAAGTGGTGAATTTCCTGACCTAATGAAACATAGTAAAGTGATTCCTTTATATAAATCGGGCAGTACTACTGACCCTATGAATTATAGACCAATTTCTGTTCTCCCCACGTGCAGTAAAATATTCGAGAAAATTCTTCTCAACCAGTTATTGTCCTATTTTACAAATAACAAACTTTTACATAAAAATCAATTTGGTTTCACTAAAGGTCGTTCTACAACCGATGCAGGTGTTGAGCTTTTTTCAGTTATTATAGAAGCTTGGGAGAGATCGCAAGATGCCTTAGGTGTGTTTTGCGACCTATCTAAAGCTTTTGACTGCGTTCAGCACGAAACCCTTCTAAGGAAACTCAACCACTATGGCATTAAAGGTACCGCGCTTAAACTCCTGTCATCCTATTTGAGGGATAGGACTCAGAGAGTTGAGGTGAATGGTAAAAGGTCGTCTGGGTCACCTGTAGAGATGGGGGTCCCACAGGGTTCAATTTTAGGACCATTTCTGTTTTTATTATATATAAATGATCTTCCATTCATGGTAGAAAACAGTCATGAGATTGTATTGTTCGCAGATGATACTTCTCTTTTATTTAAAATTGATAGACGAACATCACATCTTGACGACGTGAACAATGCTCTCTCTAAGGTGGTCCAGTGGTTTAATGTAAACAATTTACTATTAAATAATAAAAAAACTAATTGTATAAGATTTTCACCACCAAATGTAAAGAAAGAAAATGTAAATCCTCAATTAAATGGTGAGGATCTTGCCATTGTTGAAGAAGCTTCTTTTCTTGGAATCACAATAGACTCCAAATTACAGTGGGGACCCCACATCTCTCAGTTAGCGAGTAGACTTAGTTCTGCAGTTTTTGCAATAAAGAAAATTCGTTCCCTCACAGACATTGCAACAGCCAGATTAGTTTATTTCAGTTATTTCCATAGTTTAATGTCATATGGCATTTTACTGTGGGGTAATGCGGCTGACATTGATTCAATCTTTATTTTGCAGAAAAGGGCTATTCGCGCAATTTATAACATAGGTGCTAGAGAATCTCTCAGAGAAAAATTTAAAGAGATAGATATTCTAACATTTGCTTCGCAATATATTTACGAAAACATCATATATGTACGTAAAAACAAAGAAAAATTCACTACTATATTGGACTTGCATAGTCCTAATTGTGTTTCAACTAGGAACGGCCACAAGCTGGCATTTCCTAAATGCCGGCTTCATAAAAAAAGTCATTCTTTTATTGGGATGTCCATCAGGATATATAATAAAATCCCAATAAAGATTCAATCCCTGCCTTTAAAACCTTTTAAGAAGGCAGTCAAACAAGTCCTGTGCCGTAAGGCTTATTATAACACTAAGGACTATCTTAATGATAAAGGAGCGTGGGAATGAATCTCGCTCACACAAGGCTATTTCTTCATAGATTGTATTAGTTTTAGTAATTACTCGCATCTGTGAGCAGGTGGAAGTGGGTTGATGGTGTCTCACACGATCAGCTGTCACGTGTGACCATTATCAACCCATAGCCATTCTGTCATCTCAAATATATTAATATGTACTTTTTTTTTAAAAAGAGTTGCTGGGAGTTTTTTTCCGCCGCCTTTTTTCTCTCAGCTCAACATCTAGCCCAAACGGGCACTTAAAGGCGATGACCGGGAAAAATGACATTCATTAAGCGAATATTTTGTATTCCTAATATGAAATAAATATTTTTTCTTTCTTTCTTTCTTTCAATAAACATTTACTCAAAATCGACGAGAGTGACGTTAAATGTTTCTGAAATTAATATAACAATTCAAATTTATGTAAATGACATAACACACGGGTAATAAAAAGTGTATAGCGAGTAAAAGTCACCTGCTCTGTAGGTTCTCCAATGTTCTTTTGTCTAAAGCTAAAAGCTCAAGCACTTAGCACAAACAATGCACCGGAGTGACATCCGATACTCGGCTAATAGCTTGCGTGCTTTGCGCCGACGGTATCTGTCCGTCGATACTTTGCTCCCTACTCACTTAGTGCAAGAGCTGCGTCAGGTCTACATTACTTTGTTATAGTAGGGAGCCCACGAGGCTAATTGTGGATTTACACGAGCGTCATCAGGACCATGTGCATTTTATAGGTAGGGAGAGGGCCTATATAGGTCTTTAAAATTTTTATACGAAAGGCACAGGTAAAATAAAAACAAATATCGATCAATAGTAGAATAAATTAAATACATGGTAAGTCAGATTTCAGTAATTTAAATGCATGGTAAGTCATATTTAAGTAATATGATAATTTATTTTAGTATGAATGTATACAAATCAGCGAAATAAAAAAAACAGCATTTTGGTAATCTCGGGAGAATTCGAATTTTTATTATTTAAAAAGTCATGGTTCAACAGTAACGGGGTATTCTAATCTGATCATTTTGAATTCCGGAAGTAAGATAAAAAAATAACAAATACTGTAGGTACAGTATTTATTATATTTTATAGAATATAGATGATATAGGTATATAGAAAGTTTGTTAATCGTGGCAGTACTCAACAGGATGCAAGGTGTACCCCATATCTGAATCTGACGCGCTCGAGTAAATCCAAAAATCCCCTCTTGGGCTCCCGTACTAATATTTTACCTACAAAATGAACAAACGTAAGAGACATGAAGCTAACAAACATGAGCTTTATACCAGGAAGAAGAACTACTACAAAATATATCCAGATGGATTTTTAGATCGATTCGAGCCTATGTTCTGTTACCAAAGATGGGAATTTCAAACTATTTTCTTCCTCTAAAGTAAAGTTTGAGTGACGTCATATTCTTTCTTAGCCTTTTTACTTTTATATGAACGTAAAATATACCTACATAATAATAATATCATAAGAGAGAGTAACTTTATTTATATAATAAGTCACATACTTAACTATATGTTTTCACAATAAGGGCCTCGTTCACCAACTGCAAGTAAAGTGTTGATTAGTTACGTCCCAAGTAAAGTTAATTTGCAAGTAAAAGCTATGAGCCCGTACTCATAGCTTTTACATGCCAATCACAGCATCAGTTTATCATATGAGTAGTTTTATTATATAACGAATCGTGAATGTAACTTAACATTTACTTCCGGCAATACGAGACTCACATTGCATAAGTGATGATGCTCAACTAGTTTCGGAACTGAACTGAGGAAGGACCTCAAACGAGGAAGGACCTCCTTCCTCATGAGCCGTCGCGGGCGGTCGCTAGGAGGCGCGCGCCCTATTCGAACATCGTGAAATTAAAATTGAAGTTACGACTGACTAACCGACAATAGCGTACTTGTCACTTTACTTGAAGGTGGTGAAAATCCTAAAACCCTAAATCTCCTACCAGCTAGGCTTCCATAAAAGAAAGAAGAAAGAAAAAATATTTATTTCATATTAGGAATACAAAATATTCGCTTAATGAATGTCATTTTTTCTCGGTCATCGCCTTTAGGTGCCCGTTTGGGCTAGATGTTGAGCTGAGAGAAAAACGGCGGCGGAAAAAACTCCCAGCAGCACTCTTTAAAAAAGTACAATATATTTGAGATAACAGAATGGCTATGTATTGATAATGGGCACACGTGACAGCTGATCGTGTGAGACACTATAGGCCATACACATAGGCCATAATATGATAACATTGAAAATAATTTTCACCTGATATTTGTTTAACAAAAGATTGTATGTTCCGAAAACCTATCTAAATCAAAATCAACAAACAGTGTGGGAAACGTGGAATACCTAAATGTAAAATATGTTTGTGACGTTCTTTGACCGAGTTATTTAATTTTGATCAAGCCGATTCTAACTCAAAAGCAACTCGACCCAAAACAAAATCTAATTTTGAACAAAACTCTAGTGGAATAATAAATGGAAAAGGTTTTTGTCCGTCTGTCCGTGTGTCCGTCAAGATCCTTAATTTCTTAGGTCTAAAGTCCCTTCAAGCTGTGAAAAAAAATACTTCTAAACTTACCTAAAAAAATGATAAGGCCGTTTATGCTGCAATAATTCTATATTTCGACATTTAAAGGCAATGAGAACCTATAGGGTACTTACCCATTAATCTAGAGCAATAAAATTTACCAAGTAACATCGTTTTATAGCGCAAGTTTGAAAAGAATCTTAAAAACTATACATTTGCAATTAAATCATAGAAATACTCAATAGAATATGTACGGAATCATCGGTGGACGAGTCCTAATTGTACTTGTCCGGTGATCTAATACCTTTAAACGAGCAATTCTTGTATATACCTACCTAAATATATTTTTTTATCTCGGAAACGGCTTCAGCGATTTTGATGAAATTTAGAACCCTGGTTTCGGGGGTGATAAAACGATCCAGCTAGGTTTTATTTTTAGAAATTTTAAATTATAAAATACCTAATATTTTCGTTGATAAACTGAAAAATACGACTCTTCCTCACATCTATTGGGGAGTATTAATAATATAGTGCCGTTGAATGCCATCCGCAAATCCGCTGTCAAACTTGCAAAGTACTTCAAAGAAATGACAATGTCGATTTGAAAGAGCTTTATAAAAATTTCGTTTATTGAAAGAAAACATTCTTGGCCGAATGGTTACGTAGGCTGACTGCGTAACTAGAGTCCAACCTTCATTAAAAATCATATTTGGTGAGCTGTTTCAGATGGCGTTTTTAACACATGAGTCACTAAGAAAATGAGTGTTTCGTTTGAAATTAAACCAGAAAACAAATTGTTCTTTAAATGATAACGCTAATGTAATACGGCAAAAATATGAAATAGAGCATCAAAATTTTTAAATTATACTAATTCGCCAAGATCCCGGGGTGTAAATGACTTTTGTGATCAATTCGTCGCATTAAGCATGAAATCTTTTTCTGTTCTGGACCAATTAGTCTCGGTTATGGCCAAGATGGCTGTCGTTAATTTAATCAGAGGCCAATTTAGATGATTGAGGTCCAGATTTTGTACGTCATTTAATTTTTTTATCCATTCATGTTGAAAGCTGCCTTATTTTATATTAATCAGACATGTTCAGTACATATTATCATTTTAGTCGAAACCATAGGATTATATTTATTACATAAAAGTTAATTTAAATTACTTTCTGTAGGTAGTAGAACTATTATGGTTCGCCCGGGGAAGTACCACCGCTGCACCCACTTCTGTCGTGAACCAATTCTGTTGTGTTTCGGTGGAAAGGTGCAGTTGCCGGCCACACTTACATGAGGCGACCACCTCCAGAGTAACAGCGCAACTGCATACGACCTCAGACAAGACTTGCTTGCTTGAGGTTGTGTGTAGATCCATGGACTGCAATTTTAAACACCGACAGATTTATTAATAAAGAATGATTGGTAGTCAGTTCTTTTTATACCTTTTAAATAATCTTTCCTCAGCTGCAAATCGTTAGTCGTTATGGAAATAATCAAAACTTTAATTAATTGTTATATACCCCGAATTGTGATTCAATTTGTAAATAATCTAAAAATAGGGAATAGAACAAAGAATAATAGAACAGGGTACTTCAAAGCATGATTACTTAGAAAACTTAATTTAGTTACTTAGTGCTTACGTGGAATTTTGACTACCCGTCACGACCTTGTAGCAATTTAGCGCGACCTTAGAGCATCAAAGTTACTGACTCACCCTTCAGTAGAGAGGCATAGCGCCTCGCTTCAATACAATTTTGTGCCAAATCTGGTGCGGTGAAAGAACGCACACATTTTAATTTTGTCACACATTCACAAATATTCTTTCATCGCTACAGACGCATACATTTCTAAATATGTCAATTTCAATTAACTACGTCATTTTCTATGCACCGTCCACACTGACACCGACACACACAGACACACTAGTTGTATAACTAGAAGGAACATTGTGCATGGACGTTGGGACGAGGGGTTCGCCCGTAAAGGCCACTCCTCTCTGACGGGTGTCATACCTTGATGCTCTAAGAGCGCGACCGAACAATGAACCCTTATTAAGAGAATTTATTGAGTCGAAATAACCCTATGTTTTCTCTTACAATTAGAGACATTTTGCTATGAATCGACGTAGGGCTTAGGTTTACGTGGCGAATAACTTTTATTATTCATCAGGTCATAAATTTATTAGAACAGTTTGGCTTGTCGTCACATAATCACATCTTAAAAATGGTCCGTTGATTGCAACCCTTTTTGCGTCCCACTGCTGGGCACGGGTCTTTCCCCATTACTGGGGAGGCCTGGAGCTTACTCCGCCACGCTGCTCCAATGCGGGTTGGTGGAGATTCGGGTTAGTGGCCAACCCGCTGTCGGATGTTTTCAAACCGCCCATAAGGCCTCCTACAAGGTTTAACGGCACTGTTATCTATCGACAACAACCGAGACCGACGGCTTAACGTGCCCTCTTAAGCAAGGAAATGCGCATGATTTTTTTTTGCCACTAGCGGTATATCTCACACCCGAACGCGCCCGTTTGGCTTAGTTACATAGATCGTTTGCGTTCTACGCTAACCGCAGGGCCATGCGCGCTTCAAAATAATCCGTTATAATATCAATATTACGTAATTTAAATACGTACGTAATGTAAATTATCGCTATACTATTTTTATTTAGAGTACCTTTTTTATTTAAATGGGGTAGGAGATGACTTGCAGATCAATGGTAATAAATGGTCAATGCCGCTTATGAACATTCGGATGCTCACTTAAGCTCATATCTTTTGAAGTCGTATGTGCTACTGATGTGGAGGCTCATGGCCGCCTCATGGAAATCAGCAAACATTACATATAGAATAACATGGAAGTATGTCTGGCAATCAGCCGGTCACAACTATCCATCAAAATACAACAGAATAGCTTCACGGGGACAGAAAATACCCTCTTTTCCCTTTTAAATTAAACCCTACAAGTCCAGTAACAATAAATGTTTAATAAACGCTTCACACTTGCTTCTTACTCATAGCTCCACAGTAAGGTAGATATACCCTGTGTCGAAGGTGCCATGGACATACATAAAGACAGAAACACAAACACCCAGACCGAGAACAGAAATTTTAAATTCATCTTTAAAATTTCTGTTTCGCTGGAAATCGAAGCCGGGACCTTCCGATCGACAGACCGGCATTTTAACCATTACGCCACACGGGTCGTCAAAAAATTTAACTCTTTAACTATATTCAATTAATTTAAAGCTACGTCAAGTAAATGTAGGATTTTTTGTGACTAGAATAAGGTGTATTGGAACGTAAGGCGATTGAATGATGATGGAGTGATCGGAGTGACCGGGGATGAATGAACGGTGTAGGAAAGGATAGAATTAAAATGGCGAGAGTGGTAAGAGGAGGTCAAGGTGAAAAAGGTGTGCAAGGAAGGTGTAAAAGTTAATTAGTTAAAATTAAGAAGAAAAGTGGTTTAAAGAAATAAAAGAAGTATTGAAGAAGATTGTCTATTATTTCGGGCAGCACACACGAGCCCCCCTCTACGTAAAATTAAATAGCGACATGCTTATTTCAAGACCCGCCAAAATAGCGTCGTATCTTTAACTTCTTATTTTTACATGCGATAAAATATAGCTTCATTTCAAGGATACTATAATAAATCATTTTGTAAATATTTTCACTACTTTTGTGTATAAACGCTCTCAATTATTTCTCTTGTTATTCCAGCGCAAACATATTGATTTGTAATAGACGAAATTATTTCCGCAAAACAACAGTCAACAACCACTAAATTAATAAAGCCGGTGTTGCGCGCTGTTGCCACGTTTAATTGTACTACTTTTATTGAATTTGGACAATGTTGCCAGCTCAGCCTTAATTTTCTTTCAATTAACGTTTGATTTGGGCAATGTTTGCTCACGGCAATTATAGCAGTGCAATGGTTCGTTATTGTGTTACAATATTGAACTATGAAGTAGATAATAAAATACTGTTTTCTTAAAAAGTTAGTTAGTTATAGAGTTTGTATAAGGTACTATCATCAAAATTATCCGTACTAAATCTTAGAAAGTGACCTTTTATTGTGTTTTTATATTATAATATTCACTTAACAGAAATTATAAAAAAGATATTTGAATATTTTATTTTGCTACTAGCGGCTGCCGCCCGCGACTTCGCCCGCGTGGCCTTTAGTTTAAGATTTTTTCTAAAATAAAAATAGCCTTAGTTACTCCTTATTACATCAACTAACTGCCAGTGAAAGCCTCGCCAAAAGTCCAACTTTTTCAGAGATTAGCCGGAACAAACATACAGACAGACAGACAAAAATTGTAAGAAATGTTATTTTGGTTTATGTACCGTATATGAATTCAAATGCATTTAAGAAAAAGTGGTTATTTAATTATTGTAAACAAACACTTAATTTTATTGATTTGTATAGATTACCTATGCATGTTCTAAGTATTTCTTGAACCTACTCAAATACCATCAACATAATAATTATGTAGGTACTTTTAAAATATACTACCTAACTAGCCATGTGTTAAAGATAATATAAGTATTGCTTGTGCGAACTTTTGAAGATTTAACACGGATCGCCTGGCAGATGCGAAACACCATAATTATTTTCGAATAGACTAACAATATAGATTAAAAGATATAAAATATGGATCATCAAAAATAAAAGTGGTAAAAAAATGGTAATTAATCTTTCTATTGTTTCGTATGAGTAGGCTTAATGATTCTGTATCGGTTTCTAAATGATGCTATAATAGTCTATCCCGTCGGTTTTATCATTTGTTTGGAAATAGCTGCAAAGATCATTAATATTATTATGTGTAAGCTTGCCTATATGCCTGTGTTCCGAATTTCTTTAAAATTGGTTCAGTAATTTAAGCAGCAAAGCGTAACAAACAGACAGAAAGGGTTACTAAATTTATAATATTAATTATAGTATATTAAGCTAAAATTCATTCAGTTACCATGAATTGCGTTCATGGTTACTAAATTTATAATATTAAGTATAGTATATTGGACTATAGCGATTGTACTATAGTCCAATATACAATTATATATACAGGGTGTCCCAAGAAGTAGTGATATGCTGAAGCTAGGACCTAGAGGGCTATCTGAATCACCCCCATGTATGTTCCGCTATTTTTCGTACTTTCGGAGTTATGACTTTTTTTAATTTTTCACCTATCGCCGAGTACGATGAGATTTTTATTTATAGTGACGTGAATTATTGCGGTAGATGCTTGTTTTTTTGTGTGCTAATCTGATAGATAGGCCAATTTAGTATGGTAACATTTACTATCCTTAGATCTTTGAATGGAATAAAAAAAATTAAATGCCAAGAAAGATAAAATTACCCAATATGTACACATCTTCAAGGGACCTTAAAAAATAAAATCACACAAAAAAATACCGTTTGGATTTTAAAAACTTGCTCTATCTATCAGGTAGCTACCCTAAAAATTTCATTTTATTATTCATAAAGCTTCAATCAAAAAATTGAAATGTAAATGTGGTAAGTGCAAAATTTTAATTAACATTATGATTAATGCAAGCAAAGCAAAACTATTCTAAATAAATTTCGTTCTAAATCACGCACTGGCCATCAAAAGAAAAAGAACAAAAAACAAAAGACGGTGGAAGCATGAGTAGTAACTAATACTTGATCTAGAGTTTTGGCGAGAAAAAGACATATTGTGCTCTTGTTTTATTTTCATTTTCTTGGTGTATTTTTGAGTTATATCGGATAAAGTTGATGGCATTTTGTTTGATATAGGTTAATTACAGTGCACGAGTGTTTGTGAAATAGAATAACAGTGCTAAAATATGTTTTTTCTGCTTGCTTCTAAAATTCCATCGGACACGTTCTAATAAAGTAGCCATCGCTTTACTTGAATGTTGGACTGACTAGACTGACTGATTACTGACGACTTACTTGCTGACCTTGTTATTACTTCGTCCAGTTTCATGTTTCATTGAAACTGGCAAAAAATTGATGCAAAAATTATACTTGACGCTGGCAGTATGCACAGAGTTTGCGATGCCATAATTGAAAAAAAAAACTTGATCTGTGCGCATGAGAAAATTTTCACGTTGTTTGGTCATCGTTGTTATTTTTCAATAATTTAAAGTAAGCATCAATGCAAACGCAAATCCGATCGCGATGCGTAGCTAGAGAAGCCTGACCGTTAAACTTGTTTTTTTTTATTATTATTTATGTATTTATTTATTATATTTAACGTACAGGCTCTAAAACATTACAGAATTGTTGAACTCTAATGCTTTCTATAGCTGTGAGATGTATTCTTCTGCCGTCCTCCGAACTTCGGCAATTGGAAAATAAAATACATCTATTTTTGTATCCCAGGTCACTAAGCCATTAAATAGAGTCAAAGCTCGCATCAGGGTAGACTCTTTTACAAGAATGAGTCTGCACCCGTAATTATAGTTTTTTTGTACAATATTGATATACAATTATTATTGTAATGTGATATTATCGCATGTAAAAGTACCTACATTACAATCACTCACTATACGATAAACACTATATGTTATACAATTTTATAAAATAGTATATCTGTTTCACTTTAAGCTTCAAAAGAATAAAATAAATAAAATAAAACGTCGGTCACTTAACTCAAATGTTAGGCTAAAACGAAAATTATAATGAATGAACGAATGTGACTGAACATTTTCTGCGTATAATTTAATTTGGACCGGCTCCAGCCTCCACGGACAAATAATTTAAACGGCACGGAAGTTTAAGCTGAAATAAAGTATTAAAACGAGTTTTATGGAGCTCACTTATTTTGAATGATAGCTGAGCTTAACCACTTACAGCATTAATTTTCTTTATGAATTGCCTCGGCCGCGTATTATGACCGCAATACGAATCCCCATCGCCAATTCTGTAATTCCCGTCAGGGAGAGGCAGATTCTATCTAACAAACCATTACGCAAATCGAAAAAATCTTGTTGCTCGAAACCTATGTTACAAAGTAGCGCCTGTCCGACTGCAAACAATACGAACGGTGAAGAGAAGTAAACGAAAAACGAGTTGAATTGCAAACCACTGTGTGCGAAGGAAGAAAAAAGATAAAAAATAAGCGTGCCGCGTTGGGAAGTTGGATATAACATAGCGCGAGCAAAGCGCACTGTTGGCACTTCTTGACACGCAACGACCGCTACTCCTAACAAACTGCGGGGGTTTTTATCATGCGCTCAGCGATGAGCAAACATTTGTTTATGATGCAGTCTGAACTCGCCTATATATCAAAAACGAGCGCCTGACAAAAACAAACGATACTGCTTGATTTATTCGGCTTTGTCGACCTCACAAAATCGTTATTAACTGAACTGACCAAGTTCAGTTTCAGTTTTTGCACCGAAAGTTTTGGAGGCAAATGGTGGAGCTGAAAACATGTTTAAAGTTGTTTGTAGGTTGTCAAAGATTTTCTCAACTGTCGGAAGCGTGAAAGAATCAGGGAGTTTATATTTGACAGAGACATAAAGAGTACATTTGCAAGGGAGTGTCGAGGGTCCCTTGTTTATTGCCGGCACTTAACATGGCCGCTAAGAACTGTAGCTATTGAATAAGACATCAAATTATTGTAAATATTACCACTGTGTAAGGGGGGTTATTTTGTGATTTCTTAAAGTAGTGAATAAAATATTTAAGGTGATTTTATAAGTTATGAAATAATTTACATATTTTTCTTAGAAAGTCATTATATAACATTCGTTTTGTAAATCTGTAGACAGGTAAAGCAGCGGCTACTTTAAATATATAAGGCGACCATCTGTCTGAGGAACATCAACGGATCCATATTCGACATCAAACATATCTTCAGCCTGCTGCAACTACATAAACACAGAGAGACCGGCGTGTGCCTTTCCTCTTTTTTTATAGAGTGTAAAACTACTGTGAAAACTTTTGATGTTATTGAAAAAAGCTAATAAGACTTCTTGTTAGCCCTATCTAATATTTTTTACTACAACCCTTGTTGCATCCTACTGCTGCGTGCACGGACCTCTAAATCATTTCAGAAGTCTAGAGCTTCCTCCACCAGGGTGCTATAATGCGGGTGTTACTATAAATAACTTAAATAAATTGAAGAATTTAAAAATTTCTCAAAATCATGATGCCCAAAAACCCGCACTTGACCAGCGTAGTCGTGAGAAGGATTCAGGCTACACACTACTGAATCTCACGACCGAGATTAGACCTGTGCCTAGTGGGACATAAAAATGTTACTTACTTTTTTAATATCAAAGACGTTGACGATCATATTATTATTTTAAACAAATAGCATTAAAATAGATACTTATTCAGTCGCTATTACAACAAACTCATCGCGGAAATTTCATTCAGGCTACGAAACAGGCTTACTAAACAGACCTTGCATTTCTTCCTATTGAGTCAATTATTAATATTCTATGTTCGACATAAACTCAAGAAAGTGTGTCCATTTAGTAAGACGTCAACAGCAGCTACAATCTAATTTTGAAACTCCGTATCGGCTGGAACAACCCGAGGCGGTCTGCTACTCGCCTCATATCGGATTTGCCCTTAACTCTCTGTGGAAATTGACTGCACAGTTCGCTCCAACGCATAACCTTGTCAACAAAGTTACGGCCCGAATGGCTCAGTGATGACGATGCAGACGTTTAGACTGTTTAAAAGCTCCTTTAGTCGGTCCCTATCATGAAAAGAATAGGTGATAAATCTCGACGTCCTTGTGCGAGTCCACGGTAGGTACTCTTAGAATTTATCCAGATCTCTGTACTACTACTACTCTTACACCATTTAATAAACAAGTCCTATAAATACTAAAAAATTACAAAAGTAAATGATTTCACTTTCAGCTCATTTAATTCAATTTTTTTTATAAATTGTTTACAACAAATACAATAAATTTTAGAATTTTCAAATTAAACAATAATTTTAAGGACCAAAGAAGACCGAATCAAAGCAAAATCTTTGTAAAACTGTTGAGATATGTAAACTAATCAGTTTATGTTTATAAAAAGCAAAGAGTCCTCTGTTGTCTATTATTCTTTCTTGTCACTGTTTTATGTTATGTCATGTTGTGTAAATAAAGAATCGTTTTTATTATCCGTAATCTTAGTTTATTTGTGTATAAATTCCAACAGGTTATGGGCCCAGGATACGTGAATAAATAATATCTGTTATTATTTTTCATAATATGTTAATATGGAGACAAGAGTTAATCCAGATATTAATATGGCGAGTTTGTGGAAAAACTGTAAGAAAAATTACGAAGCTCGAGGTCAACAAATACGAGACATTAATGCTACAGTAGAAGATAAATATCTCGCTGAGTTGGATATTAGTGATGTATTATCTAATTATGAGTCACTTACTACAAACCTTAGAACTAGTAACCTAAAATCACAGACAGATTTTGTACAAGGTAATCGAGATTTGCAACTAAAAATGAAAGAAAACAAATTAAAAGCATCGAATTTAAACAGAAACTACAACGCTGCAATTACAAACGAAAACGATAAGTCTCTACGTGACTCAGAGGATGCTCTAAGAAAATATAGGGATGAAGCTTCATCGGCAGTATTATTGACAGCGTTGGGAGCGGAAATAAATACTACTGCATGGTATGTGGATTCTGGAGCTACCTGTCACATGACTAATAACAAAAATTTATTTGAAAATTTTGTCAATGATTCAACAACATATGTGACTGTTGCAAACAATCAGAAAATGGAAGTTAATGGGCATGGTGATGTTAAAATAATGTTAAAAGGACATAAAACTATTACAGTGCGAGATGTTATATATGTACCAAATTTATCAACAAATTTACTTTCTGTTAGCAAAATGACATCTAAGGGTCTTTCAGTAAGGTTTGATCGTGAAACATGTAAAATTATGTATGATTCAGATGTAGTTGCTAGTGCTTCTAGAATTGGTAGTATCTATCAGCTTGACACTGAAAACCAGTTTTTAGGTTTGACTGAACTGAATTTAGAAGAAACACATACAGAAATTTCTAAGACATCAGGTAATATGAAGCTGCCACAGGAACTGTGGCATCGTAGACTGGGGCACTTAAATAAAAGAAGTATGAAATTATTAAAACAAGGTATGGCTTATGGTATTAACTATGATGACAAAGATTTTACTCCCTGTGTTGCTTGTATAGAAGGAAAGCAGTTTAGATTACCATTTCCAAAAAGGTCCTATAATAGAGCAACTACAAAATTAGGTTTAATACACTCAGATCTTTGTGGTCCGATGCCAATTATTTCGTATGGTGGTGCTCGGTATTTATTGACTTTTATAGATGATTTTAGCAGAATGACATTTGGTTATTTTATTAAAAATAAAACTGAAGTTTTTGAGACATTTAAAAGATTTAAAACACTTGTAGAAAATCAAACTGGTCTTACTATTAAAGCTATTAGAACGGATAACGGATCTGAATATATGAATAATAATTTTAAAATGTTTTTAAGAGATAATGGAATAGAGCACCAGACGACTGTGCCTTATTCACCACAGCAGAATGGTGTTGCAGA
This sequence comes from Pyrgus malvae, assembly GCA_911387765.1. Taxonomy (NCBI): domain Eukaryota; kingdom Metazoa; phylum Arthropoda; class Insecta; order Lepidoptera; family Hesperiidae; genus Pyrgus; species Pyrgus malvae. The sequence continues at coordinate 23,535,339 of OU426950.1, read as the reverse complement.
GCGGGCCAATCGTACAATTATGGAGGCTGCAAGATGCATGTTGCAACAAGCAGGGCTGCAAAAGCAACTATGGGCAGAGGCGGTAAATACAGCGATTTACATTAAAAACAAATCCCCAACGAAAGCAGTACGAGGTACCACGCCTGAAGAGAAATGGACTGGTAAGAAAGTTGATTTGTCCAATTTACGAGTATTTGGATGTTTAGCATATGCTTTAGTACCAGAAGCAAATCGTAAAAAATTAGATACAAAAAGTAAACCGTACATTTTCGTAGGCTATTGTACCCTAACAAAAGGATATCGATTATTAGATCCTAGCAATCCTGCTAGGTGCCTTAAATCTCGTGATGTACAATTTTTAGAACAGAAAACTTTTAGAGATTTAGATTTGACTATTATCAATTCAAATACAAATAATAATTGTCACTTAGATTTAATTTCCAATGATCAGACGGAAAATACTGAAATGATACGAAATATCCGTAGTGAAGTTGAAGGTCGTGTAAGACAGGCAGTGCGAGCTCGTCAGCCTATAATAGAATCAGATTCTGAAGGTGATTTGAACTCAAGCGATATCACATGGACTCCTGATATGGCTTCAGAAACATCTTTTACAGATAGCTACGAAGATACAGTTGAAAGAGTAAATATTGCAGCAGCAGCTATGGAATTAGACTTTGAACCCCAGACTATCCAAGAGGCGCTATCTGGACCTGAGAAGAAACAGTGGGAAGCTGCTATAAAAGATGAATACAAATCTTTTGAAAAAAATAACGCTTGGACTCTTGTTGAACTTCCTGAAGGAAAGAAACCGGTAAAATGCAAATGGGTCTTTAAGAAAAAACGGGGAGTAGATGGTGAGTTATTACGATATAAAGCTCGTCTAGTAGCCAAGGGTTTCACTCAAAAATATGGCATAGATTACAAAGAAACATACTCACCTGTAGTAAGGTATTCTACAATAAGGATGCTGTTGGCTCTTGCAGTTAATATGGAAATGCAAGTTGATCATATGGATGTAAAAACTGCTTTCTTAAACGGTGAATTACAAGAAACCGTATACATGGAACAGCCTGAATGCTACAAAATAAAAGGTAAAGAACATTGGGTGTTCAAATTAAATAAGGCAATATATGGTCTAAAGCAAGCTTCAAAAGCATGGTACGATAAAATAGACAAAACATTGGTAGATCTTAAATTCAAAAAAACTCTATGTGAGCCCTGTGTTTATGTCAAATCGGACAATAAGGATGATCTTATTATTTTAGCTTTGTACGTTGATGATATTTTGATATTTAGCAAGAATACAGAAAATATGAGGAAGATTAAAGAAGAACTAATGCATACATTTGAGATGAGAGATTTGGGAAAGGCAACGAATGTATTGGGAATGCGTTTATGTCAAGAAAAAGGTAAAATTATTCTTGATCAGAAAAATTACATTCAAAAAGTTTTGGATCAATTTAATATGTCTGACTGTAAGCCTGTTTCAACACCTATGGAAAATGGAATAAAACTTGAAAAAGGAAAAGAACATGATTTACATTCACAGTACAGGTGCTTATTAGGATGTATAATGTACATAGCAGTATGCACTAGACCAGATATCGCTTACGCAGCAAGCATGTTAAGTCAATTTAACAATTGTCATTCGGAGGTGCACTGGAAAGCTGCAAAGCGTATTCTTCGATATTTGAAGGGCACGATTAATTTTAAAATAGTTTATGAAAAATCTTCAATTGCTGTCAAGGGATTTGTAGATGCAGATTGGGCATCGGACCACACTGATAGACGATCTTATACGGGGTATGTCTTTAAAATTGGTACTTCAATAGTGTCTTGGGAAAGTAGAAAACAACGAACCGTAGCTTTATCTAGTACTGAGGCTGAATATATGGCTATATCAGATGGGGTTAAAGAAGCTAAATTTATTAGGAATTTATTGCATGAATGTTTAGGACATATTGTGTCTATATCATTATACAATGATAATCAATCAGCTCTCAAATTGTGTAAAAGCGAAACTCATCACAGTAGAAGTAAGCATATTGATATTCGACATCATTTTGTTCGTGAAGCTGTTAGGGATAGAATTATTAATATAGACTATTTATCAACTGAACAAATGCCTGCAGATATGTTAACCAAAACTTTATGCAAAGATAAATTCGTAACTTGTTTAACTAATATTGGTTTGAAAGAAACTGTTTAGTTTAAGGGCAGGTGTTGAGATATGTAAACTAATCAGTTTATGTTTATAAAAAGCAAAGAGTCCTCTGTTGTCTATTATTCTTTCTTGTCACTGTTTTATGTTATGTCATGTTGTGTAAATAAAGAATCGTTTTTATTATCCGTAATCTTAGTTTATTTGTGTATAAATTCCAACAAAAACATTTTTATGTTTTGTATGAAAAAATGTACAGAGAACATTTAACAAGTTGTCAAAAGCAGCTATAATTTTATTTTGAAGCGCCGTTTCGGATGAAATAACCCCCGGTGGGCAGTTCACAATCTACCAGATTTGCCCCTGAGTGTCATATCAGGGCGTTTAAATCAGCGTATTTTTCTGCACATTTATAGTCCTTTCGGCATACGTGCTTTTACACGCGCGCTAGATTTTGTGGGTCAAAAAACTATACAAGCGTACAGGGGCTGTACAACTGTCGCGGCTCACGTATGCGAGTTTATAAGTACGAGTTACATGTATGGCAAAAGCTCACAGCTGGTCTGGAACCACCCTTACTCTCTGAGGAAATTGACTTGCAGAATTATCTCCAACGCATAACTTTATCAACAAATAATATCATAAGCTACTAACTTAGGTATGTCATGTACAACCGCTGCACCAATTTAAACTTTTATTTAATTTTGCAATCGATATTTCAATTACTTCCCCAGAAGATATTGGTTAAAATTAGGTAGGCACATTTGTTACTTACTGCACGATTAACTAATGCCGTCATTTTAATCCAATAAGGGCGTATTTCGAATTATTATTCAATAATAATTCCTTTCAATGAGATAAAATTCCAAAGTAACACCTGTTACATAAAATGAATACGATTATGACATGGGTATCTAGAAACGAAACGCAAACGAAATAATTATTTACTGAATTACTTTCCTTTCATGTCACTTTTATGGCAAAGACAACTTCAATAACATAATCACAAAATACTCCCTAAGTGCTCTTTTCATTTACAAAAATCGCGATTACCCTTTGATTCTTTGACTTCATAAGCAACTACGGTGTTGTCATTTTACACAAAAAATCCAATATCGACGCCTACTAAAGCGAAAACACGACAGGCGGTATATAAAACGAATGAAAAAAGCAATATGTCGCCCGGCGCACGTGTTTGCGATCGAGCGTTAAAAAATAAACCCATCTCAAAGAGACTTCTTTTGGAAATCAATTCGAAGTTTAACATAACATGAGCGTTCTAATTTTTAGTATTCCGTTCAATGGATCAACATGACCCTATGCTGTCATCCCTTCTGACTGTCAGTCCGTTAGTCAATGATTGCGCTTTATGTCAATATGGTCAAGTGTCCTTACTTATAGTTGAATGAACGAAACTTCGATATGCAAACGATGCATACTTAAAGCCCGATCTACATACAATACTCGTAAAATTAATTAAATTTGACATTCCTATCTATCTTGACTGAGATGTAGGGTTGATGAAGTTAGGGCTGGTAGATTCAGGGCGTGTAGATTCAGAGATTGATTTTCACAGAGTAAGGTATGTGAACTGGTCTTGGCAACATTTTGAATGTAAATGTTTTTGGCGGGGTCTATAATTTCCACAGCTGCTATGATGTGGGTTTCGAATAAACATACAGCAATGACTGAATTGAACGGCTGGTTTCTCTCAAAGGGTTTTTTAGCGATTCAATTTGCGAGTGAACAAGTGTTCACTCGCAAATTTATGTGCCTAAAGCATACCTGCGCGACTGTCACAAGTGATTTATCGACCCCAACACAACTACAATATACGTATTTTTTTTAAGATAATGGTACGGAACCCTGATAAAACTAAAAAAAGTGAGTACGACTCCCACTTGACGGTATTTTTAAATAATAAATCTATACATATAATAAAACTGTAAGCAGGGTCAATTCTGTACATTGCATATAAATTTAAAAAAATACTTCTAGGGGTCTTTTTATAAGTAACAGAAGCTAAAAATATAAGTTTTGAAATTATTGTCTGTCTGTCTGTCTGTCTGTCTGTCTGTCTGTCTGTCTGTCTGTTGTTAGCTTTTCACGCAAAAACTACTGGACAAATTTTGATGAAACTTTTTTTGTTTTATATATATTGGTCCTCGCTAACATTTAGGCTATAGATAATTTTAAAAATCACCCTTTAAGGGTGTGAAACGAGCGATGAAAATTTGTATGGAAAACTTGGATTTTTTCAATAGATTTTCTTGAAATTTGGTATAAATATTTTCTAACCAAAATAAAAGAATACGTGTTTCAGCATTTCCTGAAATTCACCCTTTAAATGACAATTTTCTTTGAAACTCTTTGAAAATTGAGTGTCGAAACTTGATGTACAGAATATTTTTGTGCAGAGTAACATACTTATAATTTTGTATTTGTAATCTTTACTAACATAGTAAGAATTCTATTTAAGCTTTTTTCAAAACTACCCCTCAATAGCAAATAAAATGGATTCGAAAGTTGGTATCTCAAGCGTACAATAATTAACCTTAACTTAATATTTCATTCTCAAATTCTTTTCCCTTCTTTGAATGATGTGTTTACTGATATATTGTTGAATGAATTTCCGTAACATTAGTGTGTATTTCATATCAATCGGGTGATAAACAAAAAAGTTATGTTCATTTACACAATACGCGACATAAACTTAAAAGGCACTTTTGGGAATTTGTATGAAAGTTTCGATAACAGCCCATTCAAAACCATAAATAAAAGTTTGAATTTAAGTAAAATTATTTTGAACTCTCACTAATTTGTCGACTATATTAAATATACTTAGATTAGCTTACTGTATTTTCTTTCGTTGGTCGAGTATATGGCTAGACTATAGGTACCTAATAAGCGCATCGCGAGCCTTACCGCCGCCGAACCTATCACAGGCTCCATTGAGTTAGTTGCTCAGCTTATTAGTCTTCTTTTGGGGTGGAAGATTATGAACAGGCTGCAGCTGAAACGATTATTATCGCTACATTATATCAAGCTGCAACCTTTTTAGCATTCCACTGCTGAGCATGGAGTTCTCCCAATATTGAGGAGGCCTCAAGCTCCGATGAACCGAAATCCAAATCTTACAATCTCAATGCATCCAGCATTAAGGTTGTAAGATACGGAATCTAAACCTTCATACAGAATGTACAAAGCCTTAACAAAACGAGACTACTGCAGACATCTAGGTGACGAATAGTTAAACTTTTAGTGAACCAACTGTTAATCTCATAATTTGACATTCGATTTATCAACCACAAAGCTTACATGCCATACGGTAGATGGCGTTATTGAACAATATTCATTTCTTCTCCAAAGTGAATCGATGGAGATAATTTCAAATAAAAGCCTTAAGTCTAATAAAAGTAAGTACATAGTATAAAAAAAAATAAAAAATAACATTTCACACGTATAGCCTCACATTAGGGTAGATATACCCTGTGTCGTGGGTGCCATGAACACACATAGACAGAAACACAACCACCCAGACCGAGAACAGTTTAAACTCATCATTGAAATTTCTGCCGGATTTGATGCCGGATTCGACTGTTCGGACTGTTCGATTAGCAGTCCGCCATGGTAAACATTGCACCACGCGGGTTGTCCCATCGTTGGGAAGGTATACGTATGATGCTGAACATTGTTAATTGGACCAATGATAACTAACTCATTTTTTGCGTCTCTTTATTGCGTACGGGCTGAGGGCTCATCCACACACGTTGATTGATGGAGATATTAAGGATTCTTTAAAGATTTATTATAAAAATATTCTTTATTTCCAAATACAGATAGCACAATGTGTAGAGACCCTGCCTTCTGCTTTAGTTTTCACAATGTTATATGAGTTATGACTTATGACCAAACTGCTGTCCGCAAGTTTTAAACCTATAGTTTATTAATTGACCTTACAATTATTTTTCCGATTGTTTAATCCTAAGCACGTGTATGTTTAGAAAATTTATCTCCCAAGTACAAGTAGTTGTATAGTGCACCTCTTTTCTGCAGTAGGTTAAAGCTATGTATATAGAATGAGTCTATACATTCTTTGCAGTATAAATTCACCCAATTTACTAAAGATACTATTTTTAACATAGATGAAGCCACGGGCACAGCAGTATCTCTTAACTTTAATAAACGAGGTACATATTTGTAAAGAGAATCTGATTGCGCGAGAAAAGCGAAACGTGAGAAAGTGGATAGTAAGATCAGTACAGTAAGCATTCCTTACTGTTTTAGGTTTGAAGGATTTAGGGAAAATACATTAGGTTTCTTCTGAACATATGAACATTGTATTATAAGTGATTTCACTATATGTAAGAATAATCTACCTGCTACTTATTCAATGCAAATAAATAATCTTTAATTTTTAATCAATCCATTTTATAAAAGTCTTTATACACGCGGACGACGTCGCGGGCACAGCTATCTTAAATAAAATCCTAAAACGGAAAGTATTAAAAAATTATAATATATACCTATTATAAGTATACTGTAAAGATTAATTAAGAATTAAAAATATGTGTGACGGTGTCCCCCTTATTTCCCCTAAGAAAAGAAAGATATGAGATAGAGTAGGAAAATACATAGACGGTTAATCCCGGCCCGTATGAGTGTAAGAGATGAATAAACTAAAATAATATTGAATGAAGGATGAAAGTGCGAGAGGCATACCAGCGAGAACTAGTATGTGTTTTATTGGTACAGGCTCCCACTACGTTGAAGGGTGTAGATTAAAAAAACTAAAAAAACTGTGTCTCATAAAATAAACTTGAAAACATTCGGAATGTGTAGTCTTAGTCTACAAAAATTGTTATTCAAGGTAAAATAAGAGAGTAGCGAATTGCATAATGGCTGCAACCCTTTTTGCGTCCCACTGCTGGGAACGGGTCTCTCCCAATTATTAGGGAGGCCTGGGGCTTACTCCACCACGCTGCTCCAATGCGGGTATAATAACCTATTGTTTTTCGGAAATCTGTGTATCATATAAGCAAAGAATCTTATAAACCCAATTGATAGTTCCAGAAATAAGCATGCTCAATAATCAAACCAACAATTAAAGTAATAAAACTTTCCATTTTATTGTTTAAGCACAGACTTAAGCACAGACTTACAGATTGTTATACAAGAGAGCTTTTGTACAGTTGAATGATTTATCATTTTAAATACCTTTACCTGGAAATATTGTTGCAAAATTATGAATAATAGTCGTGGTCCTAGCTTTACTGATTGAAAATTTGCCAGCTAGCTGAACTTACCGCCCTAACTTTGATTGGAATCGATTCGAAATGGTTACACTCGCTTCCACAGTTATGAAAGTCCGACTAGGAATATATTGTTGTATTGAAATTATCATAATAACTAAACTATAATAGTACTATATTGACGGCTAATAAGTACCTATGTTCGAAATAAGTTTAAGCGAATTTATTTAATGAATCTAGGTTTCAAATTTAATTTTATGATCCCTGTGTTTTTTTTTAACTTGTGCCTTTTTATCAAATCTCATTATTATACGGAAAGTACACCATGAATATAAATTTCGCTATAGAACGTGACACCATTATCTTACGTTTCTGTTTCCATAGAAATTTGATATTTTCATAGTTTAGGGCATTGTGAGCTTGACTATTATATTTCATCAATTATTTATTTAAACTTGATACCTTTACGTGTCTAAAAGATAGTCTAACAAATAATGATAATAGAAGCGATTCTGCAAAAATCCAATATCTAATCTAATACCTTTAAACGAGCAATTCTTGTATATATCTAAATATATTTTTTAAATCTCGGAAACGGCTCCAAAGATTTTGATGAAATTTAGTACACTGGTTGCGGGGATGATAAATCGATCCACAAATTTTTATTGATAGAATTTGTCGTTTTTTTAATGTTTATGCAGTTAAATATAAAATTGCACTTACCGACATCTATTGGAAAATATTAATATTATTGTGGCGTAGAAAGCCGTCAAATGGTCAACATTTGACAATCCACCCTTCAAACAAATGACAATGTCGATAATTATGAAACACCTCTATAAAAATTTCGTCAAGGGAATTAAAGCTTTCTTGGTCGAATGGTTACGAAAGCCGACTACGGAGCTAGAGACCCGGGTTCAAACCTCAAGTAAGAAAATTGTGTTTTTTATTTATTGTGACATTTTTTTTTAAATTAGGAGCTAGGTATTTCAAAAGGCTTTGTTAAGTAAATGAATATTTTGCTTAAAAATAAACCAAGAAAATCAATTGTTTTTATCCGAGCAACGCTCGGGCATCCAGGTACTTGACGGCTAATAAGCATATTCGAAATAAGTTTAAGCGAATTTATTTAATGAATCTAGGTTTCAAATTTAATTTTATGATCCCTGTGTTTTTTTAACTTATGCCTTTTTATCAAATCTCATTATTATACGGAAAGTACACCATGAATATAAATTTCGCTATAGAACGTGAACCCCTTATCTTACGTTTCTGTTTCCATAGAAATTTGATATTTTCATAGTTCAGGGCATTGTGAGCTTGACTATTATATTTCATCAATTATTTATTTAAACTTGATACCTTTACGTGTCTAAAAGAGAGTCTAACAAATAATTATAATAGAAAGCGATTCTGATCCAATATTCTTTTAATTTTTAAAATCGATAGACGAATTTCCAATTATGACGATGTGAACAATGCTCTCTCTAAGGTAGTTCAGTGGTTCAATGTAAATAATTTACTATTAAACAACAAAAAAACTAATTGCATAAGGTTTTCACCCCCAAATGTTAGGAAAGAAAATGTAAATCCTCAATTAAATGGTGAGGATCTTGCCATTGTTGAAGCAGCTCCTTTTCTGGGAATTACAATAGACTCGAAATTACAGTGGGGACCCCACATCTCTCAGTTGGCGAATAGACTTAGTTCTGCAGTTTTTGCGATAAAGAAAATTCGTTCCCTCACAGACATTGAAACAGCCAGATTAGTTTATTTCAGTTACTTCCATAGTTTAATGTCATATGGCATTTTACTGTGGGGTAATGCGGCTGATATTGAATCAATTTTTATTTTGCAGAAAAGGGCTATTCGCGCAATTTATAACTTAGGTGTTAGAGAATCACTTAGAGAAAAATTTAAAGAGATCAATATTCTTACATTTGCTTCGCAATATATCTACGAAAACATAATGTATGTACGCAAAAATAAAGAGAAATTCACAACCATATTGGACTTGCATAGTCCTAACTGTGTCTCAACTAGGAACGGCCACAAGCTGGCATTTCCGAAATGCCGGCTCCATAAAAAAAGCTCTTCTTTTATTGGGATATCCATTAGGATATATAATAAAATCCCAATAAAGATTCAATCCCTGCCTTTAAAACCTTTTAAGAAGACAGTCAAACAAGTCCTCTGCCGCAAGGCTTACTACAACACTAAGGACTATCTTAATGATAAAAGAGCGTGGGAATGAATCTCGCCCACACAAAGCTATTTCTAAATGAAATGTAATATATAGTTTTAGTAATTACTCGCAACTGTGAGCAGCTGGAAGTGGGTTTATAGTGTCTCATACGATCAGCTGTCACGTGTGCCCATTATGGACCCATAGCCATACTGTTATCTCAATTATATATGTACTGTTTTTTTTAAAAAGAGTGCTGGGAGTTTTTTTCCGCCGCCTTTTTTCTCTCAGCTCAACATCTAGCCCAAACGGGCACTTAAAGGCGATGACCGGGAAAAAATGACATTCATTAAGCGAATATTTTGTATTCCTAATATGAAATAAATATTTTTTCTTTTCTTTCTTTCTAATGGAGCACAACTCCCAAAACCTCGTAAAAAGTGTGTTAACATCCCAACGAAGTGTACTTTGGCAGAACTAATATTAGCGTACGTTGCGTACATTAACCTAACGCACCATTTGAAAAGTCAACACAAAGTCATTGAAAGTACTTTTCTTTCATTGTTTTCGGGCGTCCGGAGGGCTCTCGAGGCTCAAGGAAATTGACAATGAAGGTAAAGTTTATCTTCCACCGTCAGCCGTTTGAGGGGTCGCGACGTGACCCGGCTTCTTGATTCCATTAGCCTGTTCCACCACCTTCGTCACCGGCACGTCAACGAAACACGAGAGACTGTCGCGGCCTATTTACGGCGACCGTCCATTGTAACTTTTCTTGAGGATTCACTTTTTTTAGTTATCCATATGCATAGAAGGTCACTGCATTTAGAAGCATAGTGCCCCGTTAACCATCCTTTAAAAAGTTTGGTCCGAATTATTTATCGAAGCCCGACAAAGAAAGGACCCATGTTACTTTTGATAGGGTATTTAACAACGGTAAAACCTTTCAGTGCCTTTTTAAGAGATTCTGAGAAATGCATCGATGCCCTTATGCGGCGACTTTGCGATTTCATTTTGGCGTAGTCTATTCTCTCGTATTTCGAAGGTTAAAACAAGGTATTGTTAAAACCCTTTTCGTTATCTTTTTTTTTCAACCTATTTTATGTCCAACTTCTGGGCACAGGTCTCCTTCTCACAAGTGAGGGGGATTTAGGCCATAGTCCACCACGCTGGCAAAGTGCGGATTGGTGGACGTCATGCTTTCCAGAAATTATTAATTTCTCTCAGGCATGCACGGCGATGAAGAACATCATAATCAATTAAATATAACGATATTTTCCATCACCATTTACATTACAAATTTCTTTGTCAGAGGTGCGCGCCGAGGATTTGTACCCGGGATCGCTCGCGTCGAAGACCGCGGTTTTTCACCACTCGGCCATCGCTTTTCGTTGTCTTACTGTTGGCTAGATGGTTCGAACTACTAGTCTTGCTGACAGTAGTCCAATACTCATTTTTAAATTAGAAACAGCTTTATTGCTCGTAATTTGATTCGAATTACATAGATTCTTAAATGGGTGATAAGGGCTCGGTTGAAGACTATGCATTTAATAAATGGCCAATGAAATATATTATACTAATACAATTCTCGGCGTCGTTATCTTTTGTCGTGTCGCCTGTGCCAATGGACAAGCGCTCTTTTGAGCGGTTCCCGAACCGACAAAGGAGAATTAAAAGTTGAAATTTACACAGCCAACGAGCTCATTCAATCGACAAATCAATATGGACTTCATAAAAGAACCCTATAGAGAATCTCCAAGAAACTGTAAGCTTCGGGAGAATTCAAATAGTTTAAAAGGTCGGCAGCTTTCATTGTCAACCTGTTTTCACTTTACTTCGCGAATTTTAATTTTTGGCTTCATTCCTTGTGGCGCACCGTGATAAGCCAATTCAAAGTTTCAACTCCCGCATTACCGCACAATTTTCATAAAATTCACCAACTTTATTACAATGCTATAAGTTCTGACGTAGTTAAGCATGCTTTATGTTAAGGAATTAAGGAGTTTGGACAGTCATGAATGACTGACTTGTTCTTTTTATTTCTCAAATAAGTTTAAGCTTTGGTCTGGCTGCAACCCTTTTTACGTCCCACTGCTGGGCACTGGTCTCTCCCCATTATTGGGGAGGCCTGGAGCTTACTCCACCACGCTGCTCCATTGCGGGTTGGTGGAGATGCGTGTTAGTGGCCAACCCGCTGTCGGATGTTCTCAAACCGCACATAAGGCCTCCGACAAGGTTTAACGACTGTTATCGATCGACAACAACCGGGACCGACGGCTTAACGTGCCCAGCTTTGATCTGCTTTAGTATTATTGACAAACTTTGTGTAGCCTTGCCAAGCGAAACATAAATTGTATCTTGCCTTGCCAATTAAGGGTGATGTTAAGGGTGAAAACTTTACTAATACCCGTATTCATAAACAATAATAATGAGGTCTCATAGTGCTCGCCAACGCATACGGTAATCGAAACGAATTTATAGACGATACTTGAGTGAAGCCTGCTACTATGCTTTGTCAAAATCGACATGAATCGATGGATTGACTTAACGAACGCACGTCAAATAGCGCTCTTTGCATAGCGTTGCCTGCTTACTACTACTAACTTACTACTTAAACGTATGCTTCTTGAATAGCAGCCCTATTCAAGAAGCATACGAAGAGCCAAACAAATATTTATTTACAATAGTAGTAGTAGATATTAAGTATTTTTGGTTACGTTGTATTATGCCATGTTAATAAATAGGACGTAGTAAGTTCACAATTAAACATATCAGCAAAATTTAAAAGTCATGAATGTTTGATTTGTTTTTCTTTCTTTCTCTTTAGAAAATAAGCCAAGCTTGATTTTTATAATATTTCATACTTTAGTATAATTGATAGGCTTGGTTTTTTGGCAAAAAAAATAATGGCAGCCTCCGTGGCGTAGTGGGTGATGAACCGACTGCGAATCGTGAGGTCGTGGGTTTGATTCCCACTCAGGACAAATATTTGTTTGATGAACATGTCTATTTGTTCTGTGTCTCGGTGTTAATTTATCTATTTAAGTATGTATTTAGAATTATAAAAGTATGTTTATTAGCTTTCTGATTACCATAGTACAAGCTCTGCTTAGTTTGGAATCAGATGGAGTTGTGTGAATTGTCCAAAGATATTTATTTATTTAAAATACATCATTTTTAATTGACAAGAGTCAACCGAAAACGATTAGATTGTCACTGTATAATAAGGCGTCAAGTTTACATTTACATAATATTTTATGATCGATAAAATTCACTAGACAGTAAACACAATAATCTCATGAAACACTTCATAATTATGATTTTAGATCATTTAATAGTAGCTGAGAAAAGTAAAAAACATTTTTTTTCTTTCTACTAAAATAGCGAAATCAATAGGATTTTTATTTCTTCTAGGAATGTCTTCAATCCAACAACTCTTACCTTGTATCTCCAGCTCAATAACACTCAAGTAGACCATCAACTTGTTCCATTTATCTCCATAAATCTCTATTAAGAGCCCTCGGATATCTCAACTTTGATCACGCTTTTTAAAAAGGTACCAAATGAATTAAAGATTTTCATCAAAGCAATAAAAAATTCATTGCCTTTCCGCTTACCTTTGATGAGTGCGGCAGAGTTAATATAAGTCATGTTTTTTTAACAACTTTTTTGCCGGGGTGAAAGATTGGCTTTTAAAAGTAGATAATAAAGTCTAGCAACACCTTTTTGTATTTATTTTTATTCCTTGTAAAAGAAATCCTGTTTAGTAAACATTGTTTTTGTTCATTCCACATGATTAAAATTATTCTTCACTGTCATTAAGTTTAAAAACTTAAACATTCATGCTTTGTGTGACTTATAAAAAATATAAGTAATAATAAATATAATCCATACTTAATATTATAAATTCGAAAGCAAGTCTGTCTGTTTGTCTGTCTGTCTGCAACGCTTTCCCGCTTAAACTACAGAACCAATTTTAATGAAATTTGGATCACAGATAGAGTGGACCTTGGGAAAGGACATAGGATGGTTTTTATCCTTCGGGAACCTATAAAACGGGTCTAATTTACAATAAATATACATGTTATAAATAGAAACTTCGCACCTATATATCTGTTACTGGCATATTGTTTTTAATTCTGAATCTGAACACATTAAATTTATATGAGGTAGAATTTATATGGTTCTATCGCTGCACCCACTTCTCTCTCTTTATCTCTTCTGCACCTGTGACAGTAGGTAGTATTTGTATAAAGACTTTGTAGTGATCGACATAATGAACAAACACACGATCAGACATTCGCATATTATCTAGTGTATATTATAATATAGTAAAAATTGGTATGTGGTGAAACTATTATGGTTTACTCATGGAAGTACCACCGCTGCACCCACTTCTGCCGTGAGCAATTCTATTGTGTTTCGGTAGAAAGGTGCGGTTGCCGGCCACACTTTCACGAGGCGACCACCAGCCTCCGGTGTAGCAGCGCAACTACATTCGACCACGTGGCCTGCATGCTCGTCTGCTACTTCATTCAAATAAAAAAAAATAGTTTTCATGAGTTGACATTTCGAAGCTTAGAACTCCAGATTTAAATCGCCTGTCGCCGGAATTCCTGATTGGTATAATCTGGGATATTTCAGGGTAGTTTACCCTTCCAGACGACCGTATTATATTTTGAATCACGTCTTCACTTTCGATCAGGTAAATTGCAGCATCAGGATGATGTAAAGAAATTGGGGCCTTTCAAATTGTATTTGTATATAGCTTCAGAGGAAAGAAATAAGTAAATAAAGTAATATAAAAGAAATCAATATGGTGACACGTTTTTGTTGTTTTATACATCTTTTCAGCAATTAAACTTTATTATGTAAATAATATTAGAACAATTTTGTAATTTGGATGCGGTTTTTTACATTAATTAATTTATAAGTACTTCTATTTTTAGTTGTAGTTTATTAATCATTTTTAAATGTTCACCTTTTTTTTAATTTTAATCCATACTAATATTATAAATTCGAAAGTAACTCTGTCTGTCTGTCTGCTACGCATTCCCGCTTAAACTACTAAACCGATTTTAATTAAATTTGAAACACAGATAGATTGGATCTTGGGGAAGGCTATAGGCTATATAACATAATGCTAATAATATATTATTATAACTAATACCAAAGTGAACGCGGACGAAGTCGTGGACAGCCGCTAATTTGCTAAATAAATGAATTTAGTACAACATAACAGTATTATTTTAAAAAGTTATTTATGTATGATTATGTAAATTATTTATTTTGTTATACTTCAGTTGGATTAAATACCCTTTAAAAATATTACTCGCAATATTCCTTCCACTATTCGCATTTTCCTATAATACTAAAATCAATAAAAATTTGATGATTTTCTAAATATTAAGAATTCCAGTTTACTTACTTTTCTTAACGATCATTTTCTTAATATTTAACTACCTAATAGATTCGATTAATAAAAAAAATACGACAATAAATGTTCGAATGGAGTAACAAACAAAGTGGTTGCTGCAACCGATAGCTATCTACAGACAACTTCAAGCAAGCATAGGTAAGTCGTATTTAGTACTTCGAAGCCCAGACTTACATGAGGCGGATGGTCGCCAAGGTGTAGTTTTCGGATGGACGGCAGACGACGGTTTCCAGTGGATCGGATCAAGGCAAAAGTGGGTGCAGAGATGGTACGAGTACCTACTTCCACGGGCGAGCCATAAGAGAAAAAATAGGCTGCAACCCTTTTTGCGTCCCACTACTGGGCATGGGTCTCTCCCCATTATTGGGGAGGCCTGGAAGTTATTCCACCACGCTGCTCCAATGCTGGTTGGTGGAGATGCGAGTTATTGGCCAATCCGCTCGGATGTTTTCAAACCGCCCAAAAGGCGGCAAGGCGGAGGCACCCTCCGACAAGGTCTAACGACTGTTATCAATCGACAACAACCGGCACCGACGGCTTAACGTGCCCTCCGAAGCACGGCAACGTGCATGATTTTTTTTGTCACTAGCAGTCACTCATCTCACACCCGACCGCGCCCGTTTGTTTCTGTGCTAACCGCCGGGCCATGTGCGCTTCAACCTACAAGACCTACAAAACCTACAAGAGAAAGAATAAAACCTACAAAAAACATAAATAAAAACAAACGTCAATTTTTTTTAAATTGAATTCTTTATATTCTTGTTAGAGTGAACAAAAAACCTTATGACGGTCACGTGGCACTCTTCCACATGCAAATGAGACCATTCCCTGTTGAGCCTGGAATCTCATAGCACGCTGCGCACAGTGGTTGACATGGAATACGTTTTAGATTGTAAATATTTAGGAAGATTTTTAAACCTTCATTGAAATAGTATATTATCTCACAGATAAGAAAAACAAGGTATTTAAATCTTACAATGCTCACCTTTCTCGTTGAGCAAACGCTTATTATTACTGGGTAAGCCTGGAGCTTACCCTACTACGCTGCTCCAATCTAGGTCCGCGTCTGTTTGGCTAAGCTGTGTATATCGCTTGCGTTCTACGCCAGCCGCCGGGCAATGCACGCTTCAATGCGCAAATAATGTAGTTATAAAGCACAAAATAATATTTTCTTAATCGGAGGAGCTGGTATTTGAATCATAGCCCCGGCTTGTAGATCTGATGTCTTCATGAAATAGATATCACTGCTCAAGCTTAAAGATTTAAAATGAACGGTAATAACACTATTTTGGAATTCCTTGCAAAATTTCGACTGAACCGTATAAGAAGACTATGTCGCGCTCTTTCACATGCAAATGAAATCATTGCCTATTGAGTCTGGAATCTCATTGCACGCCGCGCGTAATGGTTGACATGGAATACGTTTTAGGCTACGAATAACATTTAAATTTTATTTTAGAGAACCTCATATATTTGGGTAATCTAACATCTAAAAAGTTGATCAGCTGATACTCATCAACGAGCATGTAAGCCACGTGGTAATAAGTTGTTACTGCTGCACATGAACAACACATAATACTCGTATCAAGCATGTCTTACTTTTTTTGTATTGGGGGAACCTTCAAAAGGTACCCAGCACCTCGGCAGAGGATACCGGGTTATGTGGGATATGTACCGCACTAAAACCCCCTCGGTGCGGCCTCTGCGCTTGGGGAGGACTCCGGGATCTCCAGTGGAACGCACCGGTGTCCTCAACGCGCGGCGCCCCAGAACGGGCCCATCTTCGGGAGAGCAGATGCGCTCCCCTGCACCCTCAGGCGCTCACTGCGGCCTGCGGCCATATACATACCGTCGTCCTTCCCGGGGCTAACTAAGGTCTTAAGAAGTTGGGCTATTACTCCAGGGTTGGCGGCCACACTGCTTTAATCTGGTCGGTGACCTAATGTTCTTGCTGCACCGAAACACAATAGAATCACCTCACGTCAGATTTGCTCAATAATTGTGGAGTGATATTTCTGAACCTGGTAGCTTATTGAAATTTAAATTTAAATTAAAACCATGGCTGTTAGAACAGGCTTTCTACAGTGTCGAGGAATTTATGAACCATTAATATATATCTTAAGTGTTTTATTATTATTATTATTTTATTAGAATTTTCTTTTAATTTCTAGGGATGACTTGATTTTGCGATTTTAATTTATAATTTATATTATTGTAAATTTATTGTATTTTGGCATGTATGAATTTTATATGAATTAAAAACTATTAACTATGATATTTACATCTTTGTTACATCGCATCTGTGAGCAGGTGGAAGTGGGTTGATAGTGTCTCACACGATCAGCTGTCACGTATGCCCATTGTCTACCCATAGCCATTCTGTCATCTCAAATATGAACTTACTTTTTTTAAAAGAGTGCTGCTGAGAGATTTTTCCGCCGCCTTTCTTCTTAGCTCAACATCTAGCCCAAACGGGCATTTAAGGCGATAATCGAGTAAAAATGACATTGATTAAGCGAAAATTTTGTATTCCTAATATGAAGTAAATATGTTTTCTTTCTTTTTTTCTTTCGTCTATATATTTAGTTTGAAATCGACGTAAATATTTTTTAGCTTCGAACAAGGAATTCGAAAGCACATTTCCGCTTGAAACGGATACGTGCATTCGTTACTTCAAATAAAATCAGGATTCCTATCTCAATCCAACCCAACTGCTTTCACATGCAAATAAGCAAGCCTGTTGAGTTTCATCACGCGTCGCTCTAAAAGGATAATTTGGAAAACATTTCATGTAATGCTTGTTATTTTGTTTGATTACACATTAAAATCAAATTGTGTAAACTACAATCAACAGTTATATATAAAGTCTATAGGTACATAATAAAATTATAACAGATTCATTTCATACAATGTACAATGTTATGTAAAGAAGAAAAAGTAAATTTAACAGATCTATAGAACCTGAAACTATTTTTAGATTTTTTGTCTCTCTGTAAAACCACACAGTTAAAGATATTCAGAAGAACTTTTTCTTTTGAATTGGGTACCAACACATTCATTACTTCAAATATAAATTAAGTTTTTCACAAAAAAATAGAACCGACTTCAAACGGTAAAAAATAAAATTGTTCAGTACCGACTTCTTCTTGCTTATGGTAATGACTCTTAAAACTATTTTTGAAGTCGGGCCCTTAGTAAAATCAAAAATGTCCTGTCTTAGTAAATTTCCATCATCAGCTCAGCAACATGATATGATGAAAATTATACAAAAATGCCTGTTTTGCTTTAGTAAAAATGTGAAAATCATTTGTTGTGCTGTAAAATTTGAATGTTCCCTTCGATTTCTCCGGGATCCCCTCATCAGACTTTGACTTGGTGACAGTTGGACCACCTCAGGAATGTAAGATTTGGAATAACAAATTATTTATTGAAAGAATTTGCTTTCAACTCCTCACTGTTGCAGTACCTTCCATCAGCAGCTCAGCAACATGAGATGATGATTAATATGCACAAATATCTCTTATGCTTCAGAAAGTATATGTTGATATAAATGTAAAATTGTCGCCTTCACCTATTTAATAAGGACAATGGCACATCACTATATTGTCAAGTAAATTCTTTGAATGTACCATGTACAACACTATTTTGCTCTGTCATAGATTCACTCTCTCTGCTCTGTACTCCGTAATGTCTGCCGGTTTTAATAAAGTGTTTTATACAAAATCAAGTAATCCGTTTTAATTACAACAGGTTATGGGCCCAGATAGCTCTAATCTGCCGTTTAGTTTCGCTAAAGTATATTGTCGATCGAAAACAATAGTATTTGTGAGTAAATACAGAAATCAGAAAAACGCCGCGTACATAGCCTCGCTACCGGTTCGCGTGACGTTCACTTGTTTTCAGGTTTTCAGCTATTTCAGGATAAAAACTGTTTTAAAATATGAATAATAGCAACATAATATCTATTTCAAAACTCACGGGACGTGATAATTGGGCTACCTGGAGTTTCGCAGTAAAAGCGTACTTACAACATGAAGACCTATATGACTGTATAATGACGGAACCAAGCCCTGATGATCTGAAGTCCATGAAGAACGATGTTAAAGCTAAGTCAAAGCTCATATTATTAGTGGAACCAATTTTATATGTACATATTCAGGATGCTAAAAATGCGAAACAAGTCTGGGACAATTTGGCTAAGGCATTTGAAGACAGCGGACTTACTAGAAAGGTAGGCTTATTAAAAGACCTCATAAATACAACGTTGGAAACAAGCGAGAGCGTAGAAGCATATGTTAACAAGATTATGACATCTGCCCATAAGTTGAGAAATATCCACTTCAATGTAGATGATGAGTGGTTAGGAACATTGATGCTTGCCGGACTACCTGACAGTTACAAGCCAATGATCATGGGCATTGAAAGCTGTGGCTTAAAGATTAGTGCTGACATGATAAAGACAAAGTTACTTCAAGAAATAAAGTCAATTGATGCCAACACTACCGCACTTTACACAAAGAATGCAAAGTTTAGTAAGTCTAATAACTTTCAACAAAGTCAGAAGAGAGGCCCGAGATGTTTTAACTGTAATCGTTATGGTCACCTTTCTAAAAATTGCAAGCTGAAGAAATATAATAAGCAGGAACAAAGTGATAAAAATTCAGGTTTTGTAGCAGTGTTTTCCGCTACAACAAAGTATGATGATGGATGGTACATAGATTCCGGAGCATCTATGCACATGACTATGAGGCAAGACTGGCTTTATGATGAAGTACCTCCTCCGATCACTAGCATTAAAATAGCAAATGATAAAATGCTACCGGTAAAGAGTTGTGGCAGTGTAAACTTAAAGGTTATTTCAAAAGATGGTAAAACACAAACTATTCAAATAAAGAATGTCTACTATGTACCTGAATTAGCAACTAATTTATTGTCAGTAAGCCAAATTATTAAGAATGGATGTTCCATACAGTTTACAAGTAATGGCTGCAAGATATTCAACAGAAATAAAATTGAAGTAGCAGCTGCGAATCTCATCAGTAATATGTACCGGCTGAATACTGATACTATTCCAGCATACATTTGTAAGTCAGATGAGTCAGATTTCTTACTATGGCATCAAAGAATGGCACATTTAAATTTTACTGACTTAAATAAATTATCAAGCAGTACTGATGGTGTAAAATTAATTGAAAATAAGAGCAAAATGATATGTGAGCAATGTCAACTTGGAAAACAGTCAAGGCTGCCGTTTCCAGCTGAAGGTTCCCGAGCAAAGAAACCTTTAGAGTTAATTCACTCTGACATCTGTGGTCCACTAGAAGTAAAATCACTTGGAGGGGCCAGATATTTCCTCACATTCACCGATGATTACACCAGAAAGTGTACTGGGCGGAAGCAGTTGCTACAGCTGCCTACATTACCAACAGATGTCCAACGCGTGCACTGTCATATGCTACACCTGAGGAGAGATGGTCTGGGAAGAAGCCTGATGTAAGTCATCTTAAAGTTTTTGGTTGTGAAGCCATGGTCAAAGTGCCTAGAGAAAAACTGCAAAAACTGGATCCTAAGGCAAGTAAAATGATTTTTATTGGCTACTGTGATACTACCAAAGGATATAAATTAATAAATCCAAAAACACACAAGGTGATAATAAGTAGAGATGTTATATTTATGGAAAATTCAATAAAACAGAACAATAGTGTAGTCATGCCTCTAAGTACAGTTGAAAATAATAATACAATTTGTGATAAAGAATCTTTATTAATAAATTCAGAATTTCAAGAAAGTTCACAAAATAATTCTCAATTAAATATAACTAGTGATGATTCTTTTCATTCCAATGAAAGTTCTGATGAAGGTTCTATGTATATTCCTGAAAGAAATATTGAATTAGTACCACAAAGTATTATAACAACTAGATCTAAAAAATTAAAACAAGAAACTAATACTTATCTCTGTAAAGATGGTGTTCCGGATGATCACGACCTACCGCAGACCTATGCTGAAGCTGTATCATCAAAACACAGTGATAAATGGAAGCAATCCATTAAAGAGGAGCTGAGAGCACATGAGCTGAATGAAACATGGATTTTAGTAGAGAAACCACCAGAAGCAAAAGTAATTGGATCAAAGTGGGTGTTCCGTTTAAAAGATGAACCATCTGGCCTGATCTACAAATCCAGACTCTGTGCTAAAGGCTGTTCACAAAATTATCTTATTGATTATACTGAAACATTTTCTCCCACCGTAAGATATGACTCTGTTCGTATTCTACTCTCAGAAGTGTGTCAACATAATTTGCAAATGATGCAATTTGATGTAAAAACAGCTTTTCTCTATGAGGATATCAGTGAAGAGATATATATGAAGCCTCCAGAAGGATTAGATGCCCCACCGAACTATGTATGTAAACTGAAAAAGTCTTTGTATGGCTTGAAACAAGCTCCACGTTGCTGGAACAATAAGTTCAAATCTGTATTAAATAAATATGGTTTTACCAATAGTCACTCGGATCAATGTGTCTATAGAGGATGTGTACATGGAATAATAGTTTACCTATTACTATATGTTGATGATGGGCTGATAATATGTAAAGAGAAAACTATAATTAATAAGGTATTTGAAGATCTCAAAGAAAATTTTCACATTAAAATAATGGAGCCAAAAATTTTTGTTGGTCTACAAATAGAAAGATCTGATAAGCATATATTTATTCATCAGAAAAGGTATATTAAAAAATTACTTACAAAGTTTAACATGAATGATGCTAATGGAAATAGTATTCCTGTTGATCCACATACAACATTAAAAAAGGGAAACACAGTGCCTGAGCAGATCATACCATATAGAGAGGCAGTGGGCTCTCTCATGCATTTGGCAATAGTCAGTAGACCTGATATTATGTTTGGGGTCAGCTTAGTAAGCCGCTTTCTAGACTGCTATGATAGTACTCATTGGGCTGCTGTAAAAAAGATACTAAGATATTTGAAAGAGACCAAAGAGTATGGGATACTTTATTCTGCAGTGAAAAATAACATAGTGAAAGGATATAGCGACTCAGACTATGCTGCTGACAATGATACAAGGAAGTCAACTACTGGATATGTATTTGTTAAAAATGGCGCAGCAATAACTTGGGCTAGTCAACGACAGCAATGTATAGCATTGTCAACTACAGAAGCCGAATTCATGGCCGCCTGTTCGGCTACTAAAGAAGCGTTGTGGATTAAAAGACTGCTCCTTGATATTAGTGCTTATAATCAAGACTCTATTTGTTTATGTGTGGACAATCAAAGTGCAATATCAGTGATTAAAAATATAGATTTTCATAAAAGATGTAAACATATTGACATAAAATATAAATTCATTAAAGAAAAGTTTCAGGAAAAAGAAATAGATGTCAAGTATATATGTACAGATGAACAGTGTGCTGATATATTTACTAAACCTCTTCCTCGTGTTAAATTTCAATATCTTAGAGATAAAATGGGAATAACATTAAATAAATAATAAATTTAACGTTTTACTTACTGAAAAGTATATCAGCATGCTAAAGCAGGTTTTGCAGAATTGTTATGTGTGTCATTGGGTACATAGAATTAATGTATTGTGTAGTTGAATTTTTGATTGTATAATTATAGAGTAATATAGGAGAAGGCTTTAATTTGGTGGGTGTGTTGATATAAATGTAAAATTGTCGCCTTCACCTATTTAATAAGGACAATGGCACATCACTATATTGTCAAGTAAATTCTTTGAATGTACCATGTACAACACTATTTTGCTCTGTCATAGATTCACTCTCTCTGCTCTGTACTCCGTAATGTCTGCCGGTTTTAATAAAGTGTTTTATACAAAATCAAGTAATCCGTTTTAATTACAACAGTATAACAAAATCAATGTGTGTGCCTATAAAATTTGAGAGTTCCCCTCGATTTCCCTGGGATCCCATCATCAGATCCTGATTTGGTGACAATGGGACCACCTCGAGAGTATAAGCATACGAACAAAAAAAGAATTTTGAAAATCGGCCCACAAACGGCGGAGTAATCGGTGAACATATATAAAAAAAATACATACAGCCGAATATAGTACATCCTCCTTTTGGAAGTGGGTAAAAATCAGGATTCCTATCTCAATCTAACCCAACTGCTTTCACATGCAAATAAGTAAGCCTGTTGAGTTTTATCACGCGTCGCATTAAACGGATAATTTGGAATGCATTTCATGTAATGCTTGTTACTTTGCTTGAATACACATCAGCATCAAATTGTGTAAACTACAAAAATAAAAATCTATACATAATAATATTAATATTAATATAAAATCTATACATAATAAAATAATAGCAGTTTCATTTCGTAATGTACAAACGTAATGTACAAAGAAAAAGTAACTTTAACAGATCTACAGAACCTGAAACTAGTTTTAAGATTTTTTGTTTCTCTGTAAAACCACACAGTTGAAGATATTTAGAATAGTTTTTTTTCCTTTGAATTGGATCAGTATATTCGTTACTTCAAATAAAATCAGGATTCCTATCTCAATTCAACCCAACTGATTTCACATGCAAATAAGCAAGTCTGTTGAGTTTTATCACGCGTCGCTCTAAACGGATAACTTGGAATACATTTCATGTAATGCTTGTTAATTTGTTTGATTACACATTAGCATCAAATTGTATAAACTATCAACAAAAGTTATATTTAAAATCTATAGGTACATAATAAAATTATAAGAGATTCATTTCGTGTACAATGTTATGTATGGAAGAAAAAGTATCTTTAACAGGTCTATAGAACCTGAAACTAGTTTTTAGATTTTTTGTCTCTCTGTAAAACCACACAGTTAAAGATACATATTCGGAAGAACTTTTTCATTTGAATTGGTTACTTCAGATAAAATCAGGATTCCTATCTCAATCTAACCCCACTGTTTTCAGATGTAAAAAGCAAGCCTGTTGATTTTATCACGCGTCGCTCTAAACGGCTATTTTGGAATACATTTCATGTGATTCTTGTTATTTTGTTTGATTACACATCAGCATCAAATTTTGTAAACTAAAATAATAAAAATCTATAGGCATATAATAATATTAATATGAAATCTGTACATAATAAAATTATAGCAGTTTCATTTCGTAATGTACAATGTCATGTAAAGAAGAAAAAGTAACTTTAATAGATCTATAGAACCTGAAACTAGTTTTTAAATTTTTTGTCCCTCTATAAAACCGTTAAAGATATTCGGAAGAACATTTTCATTTGAATTGGATACCAATACATTCGTTACTTGAGATAAAATCAGGACTCCTTTCTCAATCTAACCAACTGCTTTCACATGCAAATAAGTTAGCCTGTTGAGTTTTATCACGCGTCGTTCTAAATGGATAATGTTGAATTCACTTTACGTAATGGTCGCTATTTTACTGCATAACATATCAGCATGGCTCTATTGTGTAAAATCAAATTATAATAGTAATAAATTGATTGCTTCAAAAATATTCATAATAATATACGGCCGCAACCCTTTTTGCGTCCCACTGCTGGGCACGTGTTAATTATTGTGTTATATATTAATAACCCAATTATAATATCTCGTAAGTGGTATCTATGATGGTGGAATGAAGATTCCTCATTAGAGCAACTGAGCCCGAAAGAAGAAGTGTGAGAGAAAAGAGTTTTCATTTAATGTTTGTCCATCTGTATATCGCTTGTCACACAAAAGCTATTCATAGCTTCAGCTATTTTAAAATTTAGATTGAATTTCACATTGTGTAAACTATGGAGGGCTTAACTTAGAATAAGTGTTACTATTGTAATGTACAGCAGAATATGAATTAGATTTAACCAATCGACACCTATTTATATGTACGATGTAGCCTCATCGTGTGATCCTGCTTTTACTTCTTAATTTGTCTGATTTTCAGTAGTTGGTTTCAATTTCATTCTTTTATTATATTTGCCTCCTCAACGAGCCCACAGGAACTAAACTAATAGACAAATAAATTATTGAATGGTCAAAGAAGTCTGCAGAGTTCGGACTATGTAATCCGATAAACAACTTTTGGAAAATCAATTAGTTTCAGTGTTGTTCAGTTGGCGAACTTGGCTATTAAGTTACTAAAGTAACTGCTGGACTGAAGTTGGTATGTTCTTCTTTATAGTGAATCCACGATGCTAATTGTGGAGTTACTCGAGCGTCGTGCGAACTGAGTAGTGGCCTTTAGCTTCGATTAAATGAAAAGTCATATAGGTAACATTTGACTATGTGCTAGTACCGAAAGCGACTACAGGCTTTCAAAATTTCTTAAAGACGAAGTCATATTTAAATAAGCCCCTCATTGAAATATTCGAAATCATCATAATAAAGAAAGAATGGGTTTTTACATCCTTAAATACTGTACAGTTTGAGACGTTTTCTATTTAAGTGTGAAGAGTCCAGGTCACTCAAGTTACACTTAACATATGGGTACCCAAAGCTGACGATCGGATCCGATCCGAAAATAAAAATAAATAAAATAAATTAATTAAAAGGCGCAATATGGGTACAAACAAAGATAAATGTAGTATACATATAATAAAATAAATGAAACTATTTCAATGTACATTTTTATGTTTGTAATTTGTAATTAGTTAAGTTTTTAATTATTGTAATATTTGCATACCTCATGAAGGTAAATATGGCGAACCAAATGTATAAAAACACCTTTTGTAAACACCCATATTTGTGCAAATAAAAGTCTTTGTCTTTGTCTTTGTCTATACATAATAAGCAAAATAAAGAAAAAAAAGTCTTTAATTTTTGACACTAATTTATATAATATTACTATATTTTTATTGAGCTAGGATAATATTGAGGATAAAACAATGTAATGCGTTTAAAGCAGTCCGAAAATACCCTCTTCGACTCCCGTGTTATTTATTTCGCGGTAAAATAACGCTGCTCGAATCCTTTTGAATCTACAAACTCGAAAGATTCTGCTTTGCATTCAACATTTTGTCGCGTTCTTTAATTATTTTATAAAGTTGAGTTATCATGAAGGCAAAGCGACATCTTAAAAAGAAACACTAAACTTACAACGAAATACTAATCCATTCCAACGTTCCTTCAATGTTAGGCATAAGACCCTAAATATTGTAGTGTTATTAATATCACTACATGTTACTTACTTACTTCACTTCCATTATCATTTTTTAAAACTTATATCCTTTTTTTCTATTATTATCTTTACTTTTCCTTGCTTATTTCTTCATTACTTTGATACAATGTTTGTTTACCTATTTTGACACACCTATCAAAACTGTCTTGTCTGTCATTTATGTTTCTTATTTAATTTCATACATAAACACATTTTAATGTTGTCTTTGGCTGATTCATGTTTTTTATATTATAATTTTAAATTGTTATTTTTATATAATAAATTATTGTAAGGTTCTTCTAATTTAGTAATTTATTATTTATCATTTTAAATTAATTTACGACACACGCTAAAATTATGTATCATGGAAACTCTTTGGATAACCTGCTGGTCGAATGCAAGAATATGCAGAAAGGAAATCTGTGAAGAAGTCAATTCAAATTTGAATGAATTGGATATATAAGGGCTGGACGGCCGAACACGAGGTTCTCTTGACTCATGGTTCTTTCTTTGAGTTCTTACTCTTGGTTCTAAAACATCTTCTTGCTAGTCTTTCTAAAAGTATTTTCAAGTGAAAGTAATCTAAACCTATCTAATTATATACTACCTATACCTATGCGAGCGGATTCTGGATTCTTGGTGATATCTACAGTATTGCCTGGATTTGTCGAATGTGGATTTCTATTCTATCTAAAGAGCTGAAGATTCTGGACTTGCACTGGACCATCCACTAAAGGAGTGGATGGTCCAGACCAAACCTCCGGTCTGAGCAGGGGGTGATGTAGCGACCTTCCGCTACTCATCAAGAGATGGCCCCACGGGTATTCCTGAATCACGCTATCGAAGTTTTCGGAATATCCTACCATATATACAAGCTCCAAATTGAGTCAGTTGGAGCGCGGCCGCTCCCCGGGCATGACCACCTCGCCCGGCGGGAGATCTCCCTTTGCCAAATATCTACAAATAATCATACTATCGTTTCGCGAGTGTCATAGGGACTTTAAATGTGCTAGTTTTTAATTTAGTTATACGATTAGTGTAGTATATTTTCTGTAACCACTAGGTTATAAAATAAACCCAGTTAACCCCTAAACTCTTTATTTAACACTACAATACAATATATCTAGTAAAACCAGGGGTTTCCTTTATTTATTTGCATGCTACGCGGTGTTATGTGGTCGTTGCAGCCCCCAACCTTAAGGCCGTTTGTCCACCACCGAAATCACCATGACGTCACCGGAAACAAGATGATAGCGCCGAAGTAGACACACATTTACTAAGCCGCGTGTCCTTCGCACATCCATCACCCGAGCGCCGTCATCCCGGCCGCCGAGATTTCGAGTAGATCGACGTGACCGTGTGCCGGTAATACAAAAGATGTTTAAATTCTCCACAAACCGTTACGTTAGTTTGGTTATTATTTTGTCTAGCATCATGGCGCAACTTGGCGTGGAGTACATAAAGTATTGTTCACGTATTAGCGGATGAATCCAAAAGTCTTTACATTGCCTGCGCCTGCGAAGGTACAAAAGCAACAGAAGAAGTTGTCGCCGGTTTATCCTAGTCATCGCTTTATTTCTTCGCAAACGTGACTACCACGCGTGACTTCTGGTGCAAACTAAACCAGCGAGATCGGTAGCGGTAGACAAACGATCGCAGTCATTTTAAAATCAGTCCGAAATAAACTCGTTTTCGTTAACGGTCCGGCAACGGCGGCGGTGGACAAATGCAGTCTTGTCAGTGGTTATATACATTTGTGCTGCTACTCCGAAGGCTGAAACTGAACACCGAAACACAATAAAATTGCTTCACGGCAGAAGTGGGCGCTTTTCTACCACCATTGTGATTCAAGTTCCTACAATAATGACAAGAAATAGCTAAATAATATTTCTAGAATAAATATATCCGTCCTTTATATTCGCATGATAAACGAGAAGGTGTTTTTCCTGTTTCCATATATATTTTATTCCGTATACTTTTCCTTTGAAAAATAATGACAGTTAAAATATGTGTTTGGACCCAAAATAATTTAAACGCGTGGTTTGTAAAGAATTTCCTGTGTGTAATACTTCAAAATAAGATGTTTTGTGTCTGCTCGTTCAATAAGTATTTTCTTTTAACTTTTATGTATCAAAGAGAATAAATAGGTATAAGGTTTCTGATCTAATTTTTTATCCTTGATGCTTTCTCATGTAAAATCACATCCCAACGTTGAACGCAATGGTGAGTAGGAAGCAGTAATTTTCTGCAGTTATCATCACTTTGAGAAGCTCTTTCCGACCAAATAATCGCTATAGGAATTCATTACAAACTGCAATGCATTTTACAGTGCAACGGTACGGTACGTTATTTTTGGGTTTTACCCAAAGGCAAACCTATTACTAAGACTCCGCTGTCTGTCCGTCCGTCTTTCTGTCATCATGCTCTGCAATCTCTTGAACCTCTTAGATGATTTATTTCTCTTACCTCTATAATAACAAATATTTAAACAGAATAAAATAAATATTTTTTATTAGGAGCTCCCATCCAACAATCTTTTAAACATAATGGTGCGGAACCCTTCGAGCTTAATTACATTGAGATAAGAAAGTAACTTTGTTGCAACTATTTTTATACATTTGTAGAGGCACTAAGGCTATTATAATAATATCCTTACTTAGAATTGCACACTTACTTGCTAAATACGAGTGACTAGATTATTTCTCACCACAAGATGTGAAAAAAAGGTGAATGTTTTTGATCTTGAAATATGTTTGATCTTTAACCTTTTTAAAATTGAAATGGCGATTTTTCGGTTTCTGATACTCTTTTGTTGAACACAGGAAAAATAACAATGATAATAATAATAATAATATTGGGTTAGTCACTTTGCCTATGATTTTTCGTCCCTTGACATATTATATAATTATTATTAGACCAAAAATCACTTAATCTCGTGGAATGTTAAAAAAAAGTCTTTTATTTTCTACTCGATGATAAAATATTGTAGGTATCTTCTCATTCATTAACAGCGGTTTCAAAATAGCGTATTTTTTCCGCGTTTGCCGAAACGACCATATAATTTCGGTAAACGCGTCCCCACGCGCGTAAAATTTGCACCTGAAAATGTCAAATCTTGACATTTCGCGGGTACAAGCGCTTCAAAAAACAAAGAAAAGACGTGCGAACGCGCCGAAATATACACTAATTTGAAACCGGTCTACGTATACTCTGTTACAAATTGCATCAGAATACCACAGTTTTAATTTCATACTTGTGAAATTTCATTCATATGATACGAAATCGTAACATGCAATAATGAGTAGAATGCAGGAATTTTCCGCAGGTGCCGTCACTACGAGCATTTAGCCATATCGTCGTGAAGCAAAAACTGATAATATAAAGTCCCAATTTTCGTAGCACTGACATTTGGTTCGTGCAATACAAAATCATAACACGTAATAGTGAGGACAACGCAAGATATTCCACGGTTTCTGGCACTCCAACCAACTCTTTTGGACCATATTATTATAAGACTGTGGTGAAGTTAAAGCATTAACTTCTTTAAGATAATAATATAAGTAGCTTAAGTTACTGCTTAGAACATCAGCTACCTACCAGTGAAAGTCCCGTCAAAATCGGTCCAGCCGTTTCAGAGATAAGCCAGAACAAACAGACAGACAGGCAGACAAAAATTGTAAAAAATATTATTTTGGTATATACCTATACCGTATATAAAATCATACGAATGTAGTAAAAAGCGATTATTTTAATATTACAAACAGACACTCCAATTTATTTGTAGAATACAATTTGTAGCCGTAATACTTCGTTCGTGTGAAATGAGAGCGTAGAACGCAATGGCGAGTAGAATGCAAGAATTCTACGTGATTTTGGTCCCTCCGAGCAACCTTTTGGACCGGATTAGATTGTGGTGGAAATTAAATGTCATTCCCAAATTTAACAGGCAAATTTCCCGCAAAAGATATATTAAGAGATATTATTATGTTTTGACAATGCTAAAATTTTCCGCGGCTGTCGGCACTTCGTACAATTCTTTTGGACCATATGATAGGATTGCGAAAAATGTTGCATGACATTTTGCCGGTGACACGGTCTTTTAGCAAATTGTTTCCTTGTGATACTAGGATAGGTGAATAACTGTGAATAAATACATTTATGGCATAGTTACAAAAAATGTAGGCAATTTTAACAAAAATTGTGATTATCTGTCAAAACTAAGGGTGAGCAAAAGGTAAAGACCAACAATGCCTTAAGAAACAACGAAATAAATATTTCCATCCGACGATGAATGTGTTTGACCTTTAACAGTATGATAAATGAGAAGGCATTTTCCGGTTGCCGCATATTTATTTTTGTTGAATACGGGAAAAGTACAATTGGATGTCTTATTATCAATGATATAAGAAGAATAATATTTTAACTGCTTTAAACATGGCCATATTAAGCTCCCTTGCCATATTTACTTGTGTAGTAAACGCGGTCAAGACATTTTAGGTACAATTTTCCATTCGAAATTTCGTAATCACAATACACTTACGTATTATTAATATTATAATGTTATTGTTTACTATTTATCACAAAACATATAATAAATACATTACAATAAATAATGTTTCACGCGCATTTAATACAAATTAATGCGTACACTGGCTGCAACCCTTTTTGCGTTTCACTGCTGGGCGCGAGTATGCCCATTATTGGGATGACCTAGAACTTTTTAAAGATGTTTTATCAAAACAAAAAATAACATTATGAATTTAAGAAACTATAGCATACTCATAGATAAAAAAAATGTAAGTGCGTTTATAGGCACACAGAATATTTGGCTGTGCCAAAATTTTCGAAGCCTTCGTGTAATACCCGTATAAACGTGCACGCAATAGTGTGTGGAATGCATGAAATTTTCGGCGGTCGGTACTTTTAGCAATTCTTTTGAAACGGAGGATGTTATTGCGTTTCAAATTACATGACATTTTCCTGTCATACCTCCGAAAACATAGTTTTAAAGATTTAGCAGAAGTTTTGGCGGGAAGACGAAAAGAACATAATGTGTTCTTGTTTTATTTTTAATTTCTTGGTGTATTTTTGAGTTATATCGGATTAATGTATAGTACACGAGTATTGTGAATTAAAATAACTGTGCGAAAACATGTTTTTTTCTGCTTGCGTTGCTTGTATTACTCGTCCAGTTTCACAGAAACTGGCAAAAACGTGATGCAAAAATAATACTTGACGCTGGCTATATGCAAAGTTTGCGATGCCATAATTGAAGATAAAAAATAGATTTGAAGATAAAAATAGAAATTGTGCAAAATCAGTACAGCCGAATGTAGGCAATATTATTTGTCGTTAAAATTTCAGTTTTGTTGTTGGCCGATAAAATATTATATTATTATATAAGATCCGTTTACAAATTAACATAAACAAACAATGTGTGCATGCGTGAGAAATTATAATAGATATTAAAATAAATTATTCTCTTAAAAATACTGACTGTTTGTAAATAAATCTTTTTTTTTTTTTTTTTTTTGGTATCGGGGGGGAAACCTTCATAAAGGTACCCGACACCTTGGGAGAGGATACCGGGTTATGTGGGATTTGACCGCACTAAAACCCCCTCGGTGGCCTGCCTCTGCGTTTGTGAGGACTCCGGGATCTCCATAGGAACGCACCAGTGTCCTCCACGCGCGGCGCCCCAAAACGGGCCCATCTTCGGGAGAGCAGATGTGCTCTCCTGCACCTTCAGGTGTTCACGGCGGCATGCGGCCACGCATACACCGCCGTCCCGGGGCTGCTAGCTGGACGGGTCAAGCTCCCACTCTTACCGTCCGCATCCCCGGAAGCCCCCTTTTAGTCGCCTCTTACGATCAGGCAGGGGATACCGTAGCTCTATTCTTAATCCCGAAGCTACAGGGACTAGCGCCGGGGGACGTTATCTACGTCGGCCCCGGCGGCTCCTTCGCCGAGCGGGATCTGCACGCTCCCGAGCTCGTTCGGCTTCCTCCTTTGCGCACATGACAGTGTCGCAGAAGGAGGTTACCGAGCCCCACGCATCCCTGGAGCACACCATCGCTTCGACGACGGCCGCCGGGGACAAGTCATGTCCGATTTTTTGGACCAGGACCCGCCGTTCGGACTCCCAAGCTGGGCAGTGCTCGAGCGTGTGCTGCGCGGAATCCTGGTCGTGTCCACAGTGATGACACCTAGCAGACACCTCACGTCCAATTCGGTTCAGATACTCCCCGAAGCAGCCATGTCCGGTGAGTATCTGAGTCAGTCGGTAGGTGACGCGACCCTCCCTTTTCAGCCAGGCCCGGAAGCTGGGCAGAATGGCGCTGACGGCTCTTTGACGTGAGTTCTGCGGCTCGCGCAGTCTGTCGCGCCAGCGCGTCAGAGCCCGCCATCTGGCTCTTCGACGGAGCTCTCCGATCGCTTCGTTCGAGGGTTCAGCCCCCTGGCGGAGGTCGCGGATCTTATTGAAGACCTCTGCGTCCATATCCGCCAGGATGTCCAGGGGCGGAAACCGCGCCAGGACAGTAGCCGCCTCATACGAAATAGTCCGGTAGCCTCGTGCAACTCTGATCGCGATCATGCGCTGCGCGGCGTTGAGTTTCGCCGCACGGCGCCGGCTGCTCGATAGCCTTTTAGACCAAACGGGCGCACCGTAGAGCGCGATAGAGCGCACGACCCCTGCGTAGAGGCGGCGGACTTCTTCCCTTGGTCCCCCGAGATTTGGCAGCAGTCTGTGCATAGCACCCGCCACCTTGTGAATTCGGGGGACTAGACGATCGAAGTGCTCGTCGAAGCTCCAGCGGCCGTCGAGCACCAGCCCAAGGTATCTCATATACCGGCCCGGCTGTATATCTGCGTCACCTACTCGGACCAACATGCTAGGGGGTTCCTGACGCCGTTTGAGGCCGTGGAACCATAGCGCCTCGGTCTTTTGAGGCGCTATCCGAAGCCCTAGCTCGCGGATTTTCGACACGATACAGGCCACCCCCAATTCGGCCAACCTGCCGGTCCTCTCGAAGGACTCGCCTTCGGTAAGGACGAGGGTGTCATCGGCGTAGCAGACGACGCTCACACCTGGTGGGAGCGTCATCCGCAACACCGCGTCGTATGCGAGGTTCCACAGGAGCGGCCCTAAGACCGAGCCCTGAGGAACCCCGCACACCACATCCCTCGTATGTACGGTTCCGTAGCGTCCCGGATAGCAAATGGACCTGTCCGACAGGTAGTCAGCCAGCACATTTTGTAAATAGGCAGGCACTCGATGGTAATTGAGTGCCGCCTTTATCGCATCCCAGGGCAGAGAGTTAAAGGCATTGACGATGTCAAGGCTAATAGCCAAGACAACTCTGCCCTGGGAGACGGCCTGCTCAGTGTGTGCTCTAACCCGAAGGATGGCATCCAGGGTCGAGCGCTGCCGTCTGAAGCCGAACTGGCTGTCGGACAAGTCCGGACCGCTATTTGCCAAGTGCCTGTTAAGACGGGCGGCCAAGATACGCTCGAAGAGCTTGCCAGCCTCGTTCAACAGACATATGGGCCTGTATGCCCCTGGCGAGTCCTCCGGTCTTCCCACTTTGTGTAAGAGCACCAGTTTGGCGGACTTCCACACCGCGGGGAACCGGCCGAAACGGAGGCAGTCGGTGAAAAGACGCTGCAGTTTCGCACCCAGAACCGTCAGCGCCAGCACCCAAGCCCGTCCGGGGATTCCATCGGGACCCGGGGCGGTGTTGCGTTCGGCCAGGCGCTTGACTGCGCACTCCAACTCCACCTCCGTGACGGCCAGCTCAACTGCCCAGTCTGCACGGCTCGGCGGCTGTGTAGAGCCGCTGGGGCCTACCGAGACTCCGGGGAACAGCGTGCCCACCACTGTATTGACGAAGACGGGATCCAGGGTCTCCGTTAGTGGGGGCACCCACGGACGCAGCTTACCGAACATCATCTTGTAAGGCCGTCCCCAGGGGTCTCTGTCAAGTCCCTCCAGCAGCTCTTGCCACTTGCCAGCCTTGCTATCCGCGATAGCAGCCTGAAGCGCCATGGTCGCGCTCCTATACTCCCGGTACCGTTGCTCCCTCTGCTCGGCACCGGCAGTACGACGCCTGCGCGCGCGAGTGAATAGGCGCCGGGAGCGCAAACAGGTGGCTCGCAGCTGAGCAATGAGTCCCGACCACCAGTAGGCGGATCCACGGCGGCCGGGCCTGACCCGCGGCATGGCCGTCTCGCATATTGCCATCAATTCCGATTGCAGTCTGGCAGCCTCCTCGTCTGGGCATTGCTGAGCGGTCGACTCGGCAGGTCCAGTCCAATCTACGACGTGGGCAGCAGCGAGAAACAAATCCCGGTTTATTCGCTTTAGTGCCCAGCGTCGTAGGGAGCCGTCATTACGGTGACCTGGCTGGTTCGGCAGGTCAAAGGCCAAACGGATAATAATGTGGCGGTGGTCGGAAAGAGTAACCAATTCCTCCGCCACCCTCCAGCCAGTCACAAAGCGCTCGGCAGATGAAGTCGCCCATGAAAGGTCCACGATCGACTCCCCCTGCCAGCGTACACAGGTACTGACGGCCCCACGGTTTAAAAGCCGAAGGTCCAGACCCGCTGCCCACTCCAGAGTGGTTTTACCCCTGACGGTGTCGCGGCGGCCTCCCCAGACCCGCGAGTGGGCGTTAAAATCACCAAGAACTAGCACGGGGCGAGGAAGACAACCGCGAACACAGCTACCCACTCTGTCCAGGTAGCTTTCAAAGGCTGCCAGACTGCAGTTTGGGGAGACATAGCAGCCCACGACTGCTAGGGGCCCCCACTCTACCGCAACCACTCCAGGCTCCGCATGTAGCCTGGTGCACGGGGGTTCCCCGTTTCCGCCTCCCCAATAAATGGCCACAGTCCGGGAAATGTCCCCGAACCAACGCGGATGGTCGGGGACATTGTAAGGTTCTGCAACCACCGCCATGGAGACAGAACGCTCTGCAAGAGTCTGCGAGAGCAAATCCTGTGCTCCACGGCAGTGGTTGAGGTTCCCTTGTATTATTTGAAATGATGGAGACCTATACATTTTGTGTCTCCATCATTTCCGCGGGCGGGAGATGGGACGAAGCACTGGCCGAAGCCGGCGCGGGCCCATCATCCCGGTTCGAGGTGGCGGCGTCCGCCCGCTCGCTCCTCTTCTGGCCTCTTTTCGGAGGCGTGCATCGCTTGCTGCCTAGCCGGTGGTCAGACCTCCGGCCGAACTCCGCGCAAACGACGCATTTTGGCGTCTGTACTACGCAATAACGAGCCGTATGGTTAGGCTCACCACAAACGTAGCACAGCGCGCTACGGTCCACTGTGCTCTTGCACTGGTGCCTGGCGTGTCCAAATTCCAGGCACCGGTAGCACTGCAGTGGCCGCGCCTCCAAAGCAACCACACGCGCGGACACCCACCCAATACGGACACGACCTGTGGTGGCCAGCTTCCGGATTGCCGTCACAGGGCAGCGCACCCACACCGTTCCTAGGGAGAAGGGCTGTCGCCGGATCTCCCCCACTTTCACATCCCCGATGCCGCATCCACCGGCATCGGCGATGGCCGCGGCAACATCCTGTTGGGTGACAGAGTCATCAAGATCTGTCACCCTCAACTCCCCAAGTTTTATGGGTCGCACCACCCTCACGCCCATGTCACCGATGGCCTCCTGCAACCTCGTTGCCAGGGCGACAGCCTTTTCGGCGCACTCCTCTCCCGCCACCTCCAGTAGGAGACCACCGTTGAGGGCCCGCTTCTGCCTCACTTCGGTGATCCCCACATCCGCTAGCTTTACTCGCTCTTTGGCGGCCGCCATAGCCTGTGCGTAAGTGACCTCACTGCCATCCGGCACAGTGATGGTCACCGCCGCCGTCGTAGGCACTCTCGGGAGCCGAGCCTTCTTTTTAGTTGCCTTTTTAGACGCCTTTCCTTTCGGCGCCGTACGGGCCTTGGGCGCCTGAGAAGCCTGGGCTCCCGATGGCGCTTTCTGCACCGGACGCCTACTGGAAGCCGTCCTATGCCGAACCGGGGCTGGTTGCACGGCCACTTGGCGGGTTTTTGCCCGCGCCTTCCGGCCCACCACCGTACTCCAGCTGTCCTCCTGCGCCCCACGTGGTTCTGCGGTCTGAGGTGCGGTTGGAATAATTGCAATCGCAGAAGGTTGCCCCGTTCGCTTAGCACTTTTACCCCGCCTGCGCGGCTGGGCTACAGCTGCGGCAGCGGGGGCGACAGAATTCGGTTTCTTCCCCAGAGGAGGCCTAAGGACCCTATCGGGAAACAACTCTGCCTTAAATGCAGTCAGTTTTTCCTCGATGAGGTTCCCCAGCCTCTCCATGAGGACCACGTCCGAGCTCCGACTCTCGGACGGTCCCTTGGTTTGTGAGCTAGGATCGACCTGGCGTTCAGCCTGGAGTGCAGCCAGCTCGGACTTGAGATCCTCTACTCTGCTCGTCAGCTCTGAAAGCTGGGAGCGGAGAACGGCGTTCTCCTGCTCCAGGTTCGAAGCAGACGCCCTCTGTGCCATCTCCATGGAAGCAGCCTGAATATGGCGGACCGCCAACCTGAGTGCCTGCACAAGTGTCCCTTTCAGCCGACC
This sequence comes from Pyrgus malvae, assembly GCA_911387765.1. Taxonomy (NCBI): domain Eukaryota; kingdom Metazoa; phylum Arthropoda; class Insecta; order Lepidoptera; family Hesperiidae; genus Pyrgus; species Pyrgus malvae. The sequence goes on along the minus strand of OU426950.1, from coordinate 23,498,554 downwards.
GGGTTTGTCCGCAACCTTCTCTATAACCTCTAGGTGCTCGGATATACGAGAACCCAGTTCACCCGTCGGCTGATGAGCCATTTCTTTGGATAGCACCTCGACGCTAGGCAACGAAGCCTTAGCGCGCATCGATGCTACCGGAACGGCAGGGCTTAAGAATCCCTCATCATCCCCATCCAAGCGAGGCCTGGCAGTTTTACGAGCCGGCCTCTCATCGCTGCTACCTCCGCCTACGGGGAGCCTCTTTCTAGAGGTAACCGACGTGGCCCGACTGGCTGTGGACTGCCCTGACACAGCGGACATGAGGGAACAGTCCGAATCCTCATTGTCTGAGGTGGCAGCGGACAAAAGCCCCGCCCTGCTCCTCGTCACTCTCTCCCGGGACGTCTCGTTGCCGGACTCCCTACCTCTTGCCGTTTCTCCTCTCCCTCTCTCTATCTCTCCCGCCTCAACATCATTATTTATTTGTGTTTGTTTCGATTTTTCCATTTTGATTCCCACGAGAATGGGATGCAAATAACAGTCCATCCGGGCAGTGGCCCCATACCCGGATAAGCCTAAATTTGTCTCCCGTCACTGGTGTCGGCTGGTACCAGTGCCGGGGGACGCACTAGCGACTGGAGGCACAAGGCCCTTTACCGCCAGCCATTCAGCCCCTCGCGGTGCGCCGCCGCTTGAGCTTCGGGTAATTTTTTATAGAGGTTTTCTTCCTCGCAGTCAGGCCGGTTAAGGCGTGACCCTCGGTCCCGAGGCCGTGAGACATGTCCACGACACCCCATGTGGGATTACGATATGTGACGGTGGCCGGAATATATCCCTGCCTGCCCGAAGGTAGGGTGAGTACACATCGGGCCCGTCCTAGCGTCTCTTCCACTGCGTCCCCTGCCAAGACAGAGGGACGCGCGAAATACGCCGCCCCGCAAGTTCTCTGCCACCGCTCAGTAACCTGTCCACGGATAAAATCAAAGTCGACGAAAGTTACTGAGCGGGCCCGGGGTGCACCACGTGGAGGTGACCTGCTCGCACCCCTTGTAAATAAATCTACCAGAGACAATATGTGAATCTTTTAATTATTCTTTTAATAATCTTTTAATAATTAATAGCCTACAATTTTTTTACAACATTTGTCATAAAGTCAATAGTTATCAAAATAAACGTAAAAAAAACTTCAAAATGTTAGAGTGGTTTTTCTAGATTTCACCTTCAAATTTAATTACACGAATTTATCCTTTGATATTCGATAACGATGTACTGATAAAATCTGTGTACCAAAATTCAAATCAATCAGATATAGGCGCAAATTGGAAGTACAGCCCAACCTTGCATAGCCTTTGTGTGATTTAAAAGCGCATCACGCTATGCGAGTGAAACACAGGAATTTTCCGCGGTTGCCGGCACTTCGAACAACTCTTTTGGACTGTTCTGTTGGGCAGGATAGAACTGCGGCCGGAATTGCATGATATTATCAAACATTAACAACCTTTCAGAAATTTTCTTTGTGAATCAAAATGCAATATTCATATGTACAAGTGTTATGTTTTACCCAGGTATTCATCGGGAAATATATAACTATACCCATCATATACACTGTCATTCCCAAGCATTATAGCAACATTGTTATTGGCTTTAGAAAATTTATTTCTTTACAAATTAAAAATTAGGTACAACACAATCTTAAGATACGAGTATGGGTATATTTATGTTATAAGTTTTACTCGTATAAGTTTTTCCTGCTTAAACATTAGTCAGAAAATAATACGAATATTAAAAAAAATCAATTCACAGTCATTGGTCCACCGTAGGGTAGATATACCCTGTGTCATGGCTACCATAGACACACACAAACACAGAAACACATACACCCAGACCGAGAACAAAAATATAAACTCATCATACAAATTTTTGTTTCGCCTATAATCGAACCCGCGACCCTTCGATTAGGAGTCCGGCATGATAACCATTGCGCCACGCAGGTCGACCACATTGAACATTGCTGCATTATTTCGTAGCCTCTGTGTGATTCAAAAGCGTATCACGCAATGCGAATGAAACACAGGAATGTTCGGCGGTTGCCGGTACTGCGAACAATTCTGGGCTGTTCTGTTGTGTTGTGCAGAATAGGACTGCAGCCGGAATTGCATGACATCCCCTAACATTAAGGCAACATGGTTTTTATCTTTTAGCATTTTATCTTTTACCGTCTTTTAGCTTCATTACTTTCTCTGTGAATTGCAAAAGTCTGACACTCATATCCCCACACTGTGTCGTGCGTACCGTAGACACGTAGTCAAAGGCAAGCACTTCAGCCCACCAGGTCTTAGAGGCAGAAAGTTTATGGCAGACTAATGTTAATGATGATGAATTAACAAAAAATTGCACGCCCAATGGGTATTTACAGAAGCACTTAAATAATTATTACGTAACACCACCTTTAAATCCACCTGTAAAAAGCAATTAAATATGAATAAATAAATAAAATGCATTGTTTTATTTCAATAAAGCAGTTATATAAAGCGAAGTCACTGCAGAAATAAAATATAAACTTCCAAAAATAAAATAAAGTTTTATACAAACGTTTTACAGTAATACGGGGTTAAAATTCATAATCACAAACAAAACTTCACTTTATTCTTTCTCACACATATAAAATAAATTAGTAGGTGGCTTTTTCACTATTTAAGCCCATTATACGGTTGTCTAAAACGCAAGTGATCTACGCAGCTAAGCGAAACGGACGCGGTCAGTTATAAGATGGGTGCCCGCTGTGCATGCGCATCTTCCATGCTTCAGAAGACACGCAAAACCATCCGACCCGGTCCTTATCGATTGATTGAAGTTGTTAAAAGTTGTCAGACATTTCGGGATGTTTGAAAACTTTCGACAAAGGGTGGGATACTAACCCTTGGCTCCTCCAACTCATAAAGGTGCAGCGTGGTGGCGTAAGCTCCAGGCCTCCTCAATTATAGGAGATAGTTTTATATCTACTACTGGGTAATGGTTTTTATTGCCCAGCAGGCTGACGCAAAAATTATCACAACCACCCAGAGACAGTTTGGGCCAAACCTGTGTAAATTAAATTTACATTTAATCACAATAGTCGACGGGACAGTTAACCACCCTGTATAATGGCTCTCCCGCACTATAGCGACTTAATTACCCCTAATCTGGTATTCCCTGAATTTCACACTTGCAAAGGTTAATTATGGTTGATTTTCTAGTCAAAGTCATGTTTAATTTTTTTCTGCTAATTAGCAACTTTTAACAGAACCTGAAACTGCAACTTGTTTGTACCTACTTGCCTGAAAAATTCAGTTCTTTTAACTAGTAAATATGTTTTTTATTACCTAGCACGAAAAATAATAGAAAAAAATTCAATTCAAAATCACGAACGAAACTTCAGTTTTTTTTCACATATTCAAATAAAGATATTGGTGCGTTTTTAACTACTTAAAATACTGTGAAAACGATTTGAACATAACTAGTGACTCAGCAAAACCTGCTTAATATAAATTTCACATTTTATTATAAAATCCGACTGGGCACTTAACAGTAATGACGGTCCCACACTATAGCGACTTTATTAACCTTAATCTGGTATTCCCTGAGTTTATATGAATAGTACCATTGTTTATTTGGTTGATAATTACTTACCGACGTTCCTGAATTTTAGCGCTTATACAAGCGTAACTAGTACTAATTTCGACTGTTTATAACCTTCTGATTCCTTCAGCCAGCGGCTTCGCCCGCGTGGACACGATTTATGGGCCTCCGTAAGATAAAAATAGCCTATACCATTTTCTAAGGTTCACTATATCTGTGTTCCAAATTTCATTAAAATTGGTTCAGTTGTTTAAGCAGGAAAACGTAACATGTTGATAGACAGAGTTACTTTCGAATTTATAATACTCGTATTAGTATGGATTAGTAATAGTCCAGTAATGCTAAAGGGAGCTCGACACTACAACTTGTTCGTACACGCTTACTTTAAAAACACAGTTCTTTATCAGGAAAAATATTAACGAAAATAAATATTTAATAACAAAAAAATATAAAAGTTTTACGTACCAACTTTATACCGCTTTAAATTCAAAATAACGAATGAAACAGTTCAGTTTTTCTCTCACAGTTTCGAATGAAGCAGTCGGTGCGTAATTCATTATTCAAAACACCGTCACAACAGCGTTGAACAAAACTAGTAATCCTTTTGGACGAAATCTGAAAATTTACATTTACATTTTAATACAAAAGCGATGCCACATAATGGTCCTGCCCCATTCCAGACCGGTATTTACTGCATTTCACAACGACCAAAAGTTTAATGAAAAAAAGTAGCCATGTTGTTTATTTGCCACAAATAAAGAAACAGTTACACAAATAATTTGAATTTCCATTAATATTTATAAAAATAAATGATGCTCATTTCATATAAAAAATATGAAACATATATTTGTGTTAATCTAAAAAGAGTTCGAATCTTAAACTTGTTTGTACTACTTTAAAAACACAGTAGTTTATTGCCTGGCAGTAAAAACATTAATGTAAATAAATATTTCATAACAAAAACATTGTATATAAGTTTTACGTTCCAACTGAAAACCGCACTAAAATTCAAAATCACGAATGAAACTTTAGTTCGGTTTTTCTCTCACATTTTCGAATGAAGCAGTGGTGCGTAATTCATTATTCAAAACACCGTAACAACGAGCCTTTTGGATGAAAACTGAAAATTTACATTTATTATATTACATTTTATTTAAAAAAACGATAACATTGTGTATAGTGGAAAGGAGAGCGTCCTACTACAGGCGCTCTGTGCTTAAAGATTTCTGTGCTCTAGCCTTATTTATGTTAAAATACCTTGTGTAGTAAATAAACTATTTATTATTATTATTATATGTATGAAAACCCTCTCACACTCCCGCTACTTACTCGTATAGTCCTCAATTGGTATTTTCTGCACTTCACAACTTGGTTGTGGTGAAAATGTAGTAAAGTTTGATGAAAATACTCGTAGTACACTTGTTTATACGTGCTACAAATACTCAAAGTTTTTTATTATAAATAAGGCTATTTTTGAGTAATAATTAGTCGTTTTATTTTGATCACCAAAATTTGCATACCTCACTGAGGTAACTTCGATATGGCGGATTAAATGTACCTACATAGCGCAACTTTTGTAATACCCATATCAATTTGTGGAAATAAGATTTCAAGCGCAAATTATTGTCTTAACTTTCTTTATATATTTGTTGGATTGTGAAGCGAATACGTCTCAATACGTACCGAAGAATAATAATGTAAATTGTGTAATAAACAAAGTACTTAAAACGTAAAGTACAAAAAATCTATTGCCCAAAGACGTTACAGATAGTAAGAGAAAATTGGAATTATATTACATGATGAGTATTACAAAAGTGACTGACTGGATACCTCATTGCCTCATAAAATGACCCTTCCACACTCCCGCACCGTTCTGGCATTCAATTCATTCATTCCAGTGATTAAATTATTACTTCTAATAGTGTATTTTCTTAACCTCACTGTTATATGGATGAATATAATAGGTTTAGGGTAATATCCACAACTATTTTTTTCAATCCAAGACTGTTTCAAGTTAGAAGTGATTTAATACAAATTACTTACGTCACACTTTGATCTATGTATGTAACTCCATTCTATGTTGTGTTTCCCTATATTAGAAGTATAGGCATAGAGGTAATATCGTACACACGTAACATTTTTTGTACCAAAAACAGCGTTGCGTGCGCTAATTGAACTCAGACCCCCTGCCTTACAGTTCAAGGCCTTAACCACTAGACATAATTGCTTAATACTATTTTGACACGATATGAAAGCTTTACTTTTATTTTTCGACCGCGTGTGTTTGGCGTCCGCCACAAAAACAATATCTTCATTTCTTCATCCTTCCTGGCTTCCCTGCTAATCCGTTTGTGGATAGCAGCTTTATGAGAGACTTTTCAAGATTTTTTGGCCGTCTTTTTAAAAACATCGTAATATTTCATTTTATAATTATTTGATTGAGATAGTTTGCAACTCAGGTGGCAGACCTCGATGTGCCGATAATGTCTTATTCTTGGCGACCACAGAGCAATACCAACTATTTGTAACGTAAAAAAGCGACACTCACCTCGTCAAACTTCACGGAAACAAATCACGAGCGCTTTCAGTCACGAAGTGCGTGCTTGTGTGTCTGTCGGCGCGTCGTCCTGTCGCCAGCGTCACGACTGCCGGAGAAAGGACAAATATGGATGCATTTTCATCCTTTTTATGTGCCACTGCTGGTCATAGGTCTCTCACATCATTCATCACTCTCTCTCACAAGTGAGAGGGATTTCCATAGTCCATCACGCTGACCAAGTACGCTTTGGTGGACGTCATGCTTTCGAAAAATTGTGAATTTCTCTCAGGCATGCGCGGCGATAGAGAACGTCGTAATCAGTTAAATATCACGATATTTTCCATTACCGTGGAGCAACAATAAAGCGCCAATTCGTCTCGCCTCAGTTCGGTACTGCAGTCTGGCAGTAAAAGTCACAGAGATCTCAGTTTGCCAGCTGTCAATTTATATTTATGTACATCTATTTATCTATCAATCTATCAGCCTTTTAAAGTCCACTGCTGGATATAGGCCTCCCTTAATGTTCGCCACTCCATCTGGTCCTCGCCCGATTATGTACACAGTATACAAAAAACTTTGTTTGAACTGGAAGAAATGATGTCATACCTGTCAGTACCTGTGATGCTCTAAGAAAATGACTTATTCTGGAATACATTGTCCAAAATAAAGTAAGGTAATATTGACTATTGCCCTCATTTTGAAAGCGTCCGCTACAAACAACATCCTTTGTGGAATTCGCTCCACTTTCCTTCCAAACGATATTATGTTGTCCTTGACGCGACCGTCTCCACAAAGAGAGTAATCAACGCCTTTGGGAAGGTATTCCTCAATAATGTTTGTACGGCTTACCTACTAATCAATTTGTGGGTACGAATGTAGCTTGACGAGAAAGTTTTAGAGTTTCTTAGGCCTATAAATTCGTATGTAGCCTTAAGATATTTGTAAATGTTTCATTTAATTGTTATTGATTTGGATAGTTAGCAATGTTTTATTGCTAACGCTCTTGACCCGTAGGCGTAGTGTGATGCAAGAGTTATAGGATTCAATTCTATGAATTTTAAAGTATTTGCCTAGTCTGGGTGTCTCTGTGATTGTCTTTGTACGTGTCCAAGGCACCTATGATACAAGGTATCCTTTTGTGGGCGTTAAGTGTGAAGCATGTGGAGGTACATTGTACGTATGCTACGGTAAACTTAAAAGTAATTCTAAAATGCGAGTTTATAAACATTGAAATATGTTATTATCTAATGTAAAATAAAGTTAAGATGTAGTTTCCGATTTTGTCTTATTGTAGACATAAAATATTATTTCTAATTATTAGTAAAAGAAACATAGTGTGTATTTTTACACAGCAAACATAAAACTAATACATATTAATAATATACAATATATATAATGTCCAGTGCAAGATAAAGTGAGATGATATTAACTATTGCCCTCATTTCGAAAGCGTCTGCCAAAAACAACCTCCTTTGTGGAGTCCGCTCCCTCCTCCCTCCGAACGTTATTATTGTTGTCCTTGACGCGACCGTCTCCACAAAGCGAGTAATCAACGTCTTTGGGAAGGTATTTCTCAATAATGTTACCTACTAATTAATTTGTGAACATGATATTGAAAAGGTTTAAGTACTTAAAATGCTTGTCCTGAAAGTAATTATTAACTTTTATTTTAGTTTGTGTTGTGATATATATTGCACGGTTTACTCGTTGAAGATATATGTCCCCTTTTATTCATGAAATAATTAAGTTTTCTATCGTTCTTTTTGGACATGAGCCACAGTCACATACCGGGATAGTCGACATGTTAACATTCATACTCAACTATGGATTGTGAAAGTTTACCGATAGTTAAAAATTGGATATTATGGTCCTTCCAGGGAGGAAACAATATGTGACCGATATGTTCAATCGTTTATTAATTTTCTATAAATATATATATTTGCAGCTATATGCTGTATACAACACGTATCAAGTTTTCATGACAGTTTTGTTTTATTGGTTACTTTGTATCTGAAGTATTACTTTGTATTAGAAGCATTTGAACTTTGGACCTTATTATTATTACAGTTCTTCTTTACAACCTTACATAAATTGCAAAAAGTAAGTACCAACGATTCAGTTAAAGCGATTTTTTACTATAATACTTTTATTAATAAATTACAAAATTGCCTGATCAAAGAAAAGAATATCGTTATCTAACTACATCATTAGCCTGAAAGGCGTTTTATGAGGTATTTCAAAGTAAAATGCTTAGCCCCGTTTAGCCTCTACTACAGAGTAAGTAGGGTTAAATTTTGTTTGCATAGTCAAGTTCGCGTGTTAAAACTCACCAACCCCTCCAATTAAGGGTGGGCGAAGTGAGAAGTGGACGTAAGCAGCTGATATCGTGACGTACATGATGTTTAAAACTAGACAACCTTTATTAGGTGCGTAATAATTATAAAGTTCAAAGAAGGGCAGTTTTGGGCACGGGTGAACTTCCCCATTTGTAGATAGGGCTGACTTTTATTTTGTAGGCTGAACACGTTTAAGGGGCTTTGAAGTGAAAGTGTCTTTAGACGCAAAGATTGTTTTTGTCGCAGGGAAAGACATCACGGTTTAGTGTCACACACACACACATGTGAAGTTCGTTAGCTTTAATACGACGAAAATTATCTCTTATGTTGCATTTCTTTCTACTTTTAAACAATAGAATTGACAACCCTTCGGCTCTCGCCAATTGTAGGCTAGAGGTTCCGATTCGACACTTGTGTGGAGGGCTCGGCAGAAGGCCTAACCGGCTGCTGGCGGAGCCCCGTGTGCACACGCGCCGCACGGCCGCCGCCCCCCACTGCGCGGCGCCCGTTCTACTTAACCGTATGCTCGCTGAAATACCAGATGCTGATTTGTTTCATTTATGTGCGAATAAGTTTATTACTATGTGTAAGTCATTTCTAAATGCATGCACGTAATGTTTTGGGGATTACCCTGTAAATTATTTGTGTATATTGTAAAAATAAATAAATAAATAATACTTTTAGTATGGGTTTCTGTATACAAATTTAAGGCAACTCAAGAAACGACGGGTTTAAGTTTCTTTGTTTGCAATCTTACTTTTTGTAAATTTATAAGTGTACCATGTTTTTCACTTTGCCGCAAGCTCGAGAACTATATAGTGCTTTGTAACATTACTTTATCAAATAAAATAACTAAGCGTCATCGTTAGGAATAAAGCGAATTTTCACGGTAAAACTGTACCTGATCAAAGAAATTTATATCGTTATCCAACTGCGTCATTAGCCTGAAAGGCGTTTTATGAGGTATTTCAAAGTAGAATAGTTAGCCCCGTTTAGCCTACGCTATAGGGTTAGATAGTGGCTAACCCGCATCTCCACCAACCCGCATTGGAGCAGCGTGGTGGAGTAAGCTCCAGGCCTTCCCAATAATGGGGAGAGACCCGTGCCCAGCAGTGGGACGCAAAAAGGGTTGCGGCCATAGGGTTAGATTGTGTTGTAGCATGTATGAAATAAGGTTGAATTTCATAGAATTTTTGTAGGGTGAATAAAGTATACTGCATCGGTCACAGAACATACTAAAAGATGTAGAATGGAAATGTGGGCGGGGCAGACGCGCCAAGGATTTTTGAGCAAATGCTCAAAATTCCAAAATCTCTACATAAACACACGATCGTGCTACGATATGCGTGCTTGTGTGCGTGCTTGGGTGTGATTCGTTCATTTGAAATCGCGTGATTGTGCGGCGCTAAGATTGGCTAGATTTGAAATTGCAAATATGTGCGTAAGCTTCGTATTTATTTAAGTACAGATGTAATGGAGGTCAAAGGCGGGGCTTGATCGGCGACACCAGTCTTCATACGAACGGCGCATTATTGCCGTTCTACCTCTCTTAATAATGTTCTGTGGCATCGGCAGAACTTAACTAAGGGCTTTTGGAGTGCAATATTTTTTACGCTTGTAGTGATTTTTTGTGGTTCCATGTTACGAATATGCTGATGTGGCACGCGCTAAGTGTAGAGCTATATAGGGAAGATCATCTTAAAATAAATGTGCAAAATATATTTTTTAATCTTAATAAAATTACATACCACCAACCAGCATAGTTTACGATTTGAATAAACAAAGCATGTTTTTCTCAGGTTTAGTCAAATTATATCTACAAAATGATATTTGTTATGTTATTTAAGAAATTATCCCTGCATATTAAAAATTGATGAAATTGAAATATTTGACATCATAATAATTATTGTATTGTAACATTATAATATTATTTTAATTTTTGATAAGCAATGAAATTGTGTAAATCCGTAATACTAACAATCAGTAATGTTTACAATTAAAATAGTTGTAAAACTTCCTATATTATAATATTGCGACGCCCTTACAGGGTTCATGCTCATACTAACACTAAGTATTGTAACACCCTAATTATAAGCATGACTGCAATAATTCATAGAAAGAAAGGCCAGATAATGATCAAAAATAAGTGCCTAACCTACTTAACAAGGACTTATTAAGGAACTTAGATGTGTCAAAACTAGAAATAGAATCTAGAAATCATTACATTTACTATAGTTTCCTGAATTTACAAACAGGCAACAATCCCCTTTTCCTGACAACGCCAGATCATAACTGATTCCGAGTAATTGGACTTTCAACTTGTTCACTTGTTAGCATTCGAAACTTTAACTGGCTTGTAACACTATTACGCGTGTTTAATTAAAGACCGCTTATAGAGAATTGCCATTTTAGTGAGTTACTAATGCATTGTAATATACACAGAACACCTATAGTAATAACTGTGTTAGTTGCAATCCTCAAAGCTAAGCAATTTCGCGGATGGCCGGTAGTTGGATGGATAACTTCTAATAGATGTGAAAAGCTTAATATAGGACTCAATCAGTAGTTTAAAGGGTGAACAGTAGTTGAAAATAATTTCCATAGCTTAGGTTGCTCATACTCGTATCTTCAGAAATCTGGAGTGGAGGAATAGTGCCGTGGAATAACGGAATTTCAGGATTCACAACTCAAGATATAGAGTGAATTTGTGCTCATAATTTAAAAATGATTGTAAGTACCATAAATATTTAAGTATATTTTGAAAGAATTTACTACGAAAAACAAAAATTCAAAACGGATTATTAAGTAGGTCAAACAATGACTATAAAGTTAAGCGAATATTAAAGTTTAATAAAGCTACAAACAGACAAAAACCCCCTTTTCTTGACAACACCAGATCATAACTAATTCCAAGTTGTGATTGGACTTTGAACTTGTTCACTTGTTAGCATTCGAAACTTTAACTGGCTTGTAACACTATTACGCGTGTTTAATTAAATACAGCTTATATCAAATTGCCATTTTAGTGAAGTTACTAATGCACTGAATAGCTATAGTAATAGCTAATAACTAGTGCTAGTTGCAATACTCAAATCTGAGCAATGTCGCAGACGGCCGGTAGTTGGATGGATAATTTGTAATAGATGTGAAAAACGTAATATTGGACTCAATCAGTAGTTTAAAGGGAGAATAGAAGTTGCAAATAATTTCCATGGCTTAGGGAGCTCAATAAAGTCATCGCTCAAGGTTGTGTATGATCAATACAACATAGTCACCAAACCATATTTTCAGAAATCTGGAGTGGAAGAATAGTGCAGTGGAATAACAGAATTTCAGGATTCACAACTCAAGATATAGAGTAAATCTGTGTCCATAATTTAAAAATGATTGTAAGTACCGTAAATATAACTCAATTTTAAAACGATTTACTACAAAAAACAACAATTCAAAATTGATTATTAAGTAGGTCAAACATTGACTATAAAGTTGGAATAAAGTTACAAACAGACAACAACCCGCTTTTCCTGACAACAACAGATCATAATACGGTTAATAACTGAAATATTAATATACCAATTTAAAGGCTGAGCAATGGCGAGCGTAGTTAGTCGGATGCACAACTACTGGAAGATACTCGTACAATACTAAGTAATTTTAATTGTAATTCGGGAGGCAGTGAATCCATCCCTCTTGATAGCTTATCATACATGTCAGTCGATGAATTTTATCAGAGGCCTAATAGGTAGCCTGAACTAGTCCGTAACCCTTATCTCCATAAGTCCCACTCCTAAACTCTCCTAATAATATGGAAAAAGAACTGTTTTCTGTTTTTCTAATAAAATACTTATGACGAAAAACAGCAATTCAAAAACATAGAAATAATTTCAAACTACCTTATTAGTTAGAAACCTTACGTTAAAAGAAAGTTACAAACGAATAATAACACCATTTTACTGACAACAGCTGATTGTTAGTATTTCAAAGTTAAGATTAGACTTTGAACTTGTTCACTTGTTAGCCGTCGAATTTAAAAGCATAATATAGTATTATGCTTGTAACACAAGCCGCGTGTTAATAAATAAATTACGGCAAATAATTAGTTGAATGTCATTTAGCAATTTGTGATACACTATGCCCATTTTTTTTTTCAACCCTTAATTTATGTCCCACTGCTGGGCACAGGTCTCCTACTCACAATTGAGAGGGATTTAGGCCACAGTCCACCACGCTGGCCAAGTGCGGATTGCTGGACGTCATGCCTTCGAGAAGTTATGAATTTCTCTCAGGCATGCACGGCGATGGAGAATATCGTAATCAATGAAATATCACGAAATTTTCCATCACCGTGGAGCAGCGATAAATTCGCACATTACAAGATTCTTTGTCAGAGGTGCGCGCCGAGGATTTGAACCTGGGATCGGTCGCGTCGATGACCGTGGTTTTTTACCACTCGGCCATCGCTGCTCTTTACCACTCGGCCATCGCTGCTATGCCCATTACGACTGGTTTAATATGGCCCCGGAAAAATAAGAACAACTGCTATCTATCGATAACAACGGCTTAATGTGCCCTCCAAAGCATGAAATTTGCCACTACTGGGCACTACTGGGGTAATTTCCCGAACGCTGCCCAACCGAGTTGGATTCTACGAGTTACCTCTCTCTCGAAGTTGGATTTACCCATACGGATCCCTTGACCCAGGTAAATATACTCGTCGACAACTTCGAGAGTAGTCTTCTCGTCCAGAATACCGCAGTGCCTGAAGTCGAAAGTTTTCGAGCAGTGTGTGTTGCCAGTGATGACCTACGGCGCTGAGACGTGGTCTTTTACAGTTAGCCTTTTCCACAGGCTCAAGGTCGCTCAGCGAGCGATGGAGAGGGCTATGCTTGGTATTTCTCTACGCGACAGAATCCGTAACGATGAAATCCGTAGACGAACGAAGGTTACCGACATAGCTCTCAAAATCTGCAAGCTGAAGTGGCAATGGGCAGGCCACATAGTTAGGAGGACTGACAACCGGTGGGGAATAAAGGTCCTCGAATGGCGACCACGTCTCAGCAAAAGGAGCACAGGCCTTCCTCCAACCAGGTGGACTGACGACCTGAAGAAGATAGCGGGAAATCGATGGATTCAGAGGGCGCAGGACCGAACGGAGTGGCGAACATTAGGGGAGGCCTATGTCCAGCAGTTGACTCTAAAAGGCTGATGGATGGATGGATGGATGGGCGCCCACCTCACACCCGACCGCGCCAATTTCGCTTAGCTGTGTTGTGTTGCTTATCTTGCGTTCAATGCAATATTTTAGTAATATTGGCTCTAAATGATAGTAAAATGAGCAACACACGAATGCGAGTATGTAAATAAAGCACTCATATAAAAATATATCAATATAAAAATGCGTATTGCATCTTAGTGAGTTGTGTCTGCGCGCTACCTTTCAGTAATCAGCTAATATGCGCATATATTTTCCTTTAATATTTTAATCAATCGTAAACGCCTCTCTTTTTCTACACAAAGTGCAATTTTGACTGAAGCCAAAACGGTTACCCCTTTTGTGCGGCTGCCGTGCCATTCATTCTAGCTGTCTGTTCAGGCATGGTGAGCGTTCCTAAATGGTTTATACTCGTAGATCTACCTTTTAGAACCATTATACTTTGCTATGCTGCAAAATGTGTATTATTTTATTAAAGGTTATCTTAAAAATCATTTCTTTCTAGGGATTACCTGTGAATACAGATGCTGAGCCAGTCACTACTTCATTTTATAAACATTCGACGAACGAATGTTTTAAAATGAAGTAAAATGTTAATGTGGTTTTCATTGTTTTGTTATGACGTTGTCACTGTCGTCCGTAAACCGACTTTACAGACAACCTTAGAATAATAACGTTACAAGCGCGCTGTCAAAATTGAAGCACCATATAGATTCCTACAGCTGTCACATCTGACAAACATTTTTTTTTTTCATTTTGACCAAATTAACTATTAAATACTACAAAATATTTAAAACACTGTAAAAAGTTATTTAATTCGTTTTTGTTTTTTTGTTTAAAAAAGTGTTGTGATAATATTTTAACCTTAAGTCTTACGGAGCGGTCCGGCGTTTGGTGCCATTAATAGCACCAATCAACATGCTTCAATTTGGGCGCGCCAGCTTAGTTTCTATAATGTAATTGTAATTATTCTAAGCAGACAACCAATTTTTTTTTCCTTCAAAATTCTAAAACAAAAATTAGACAATTCATTACTTCTAATTACTACTTTTCGCAACGATAGTGTACGAATACGTCTACACAAGCGAATTACTACGATTTCTCCTAAAACTGATAGTTCTTATAATCTTATATACTTATATAAGCTTGTAGCAAATAGACAGGGAGCCAAGTTAAAGTATCATGTCGGTATGAGGTATGTTCGCTCTGGGTTTGCCTCTTTTGGGTCTACATGTTGAATGTTTGTGTTTCCGCTAGTTTACGTTTCCTCAGGCTATTCTGGCCGGGGATTAACTGACAAAGGATTTACCATTAACATTATTGTAAAATAGGATAAGTTCTTGACACATACACAATTAAGATATCACTTATACTTGTATTTACTTAGCCAACGTGATAATAGTCACATTTTCAAATATCTAAACATAGACAATTCATAAAAGATCAAGTTGTATTATCCCTTAGAGCATCAAAGGTACTGACTCACCCATCAGTGTCATACCTGTCAATATCTTGATGCTCTAAGTAATATCCTCAGCAGTCAAAGCTTTCCGCTGAAATACAAAAATTGCTTCGTGGCAGATATAATGTTTGGAGCGGTGATATACATACGTAACACAGCAAAATGCTGCGAGTAACGAGTCTGCCCTAAAAATAAGTACAAAGACATGTTTCTGTCCTAATGCGTGTCCATAGTATCCATGAACCCTACCAAAGGGCTATGAGTATACAACTTTATCTATAATAATTATTATTGTCTGTAGAGGGATATTTTTCAATTTGTTAAGAAAACACATCATAATAAGATGATTAATTTTAGCCTAATCAGAAAGTTACTGGTTTCCTCACTGTGCGAACACCATAGGTAGCGGAACAATTAATGTGTGCGAGAGGTTTCGGTCGACGAGCTTATAGTGCTCTGATTTAAACATAGTTCTTGCGTGTACAGGTATCTGTTTTTATTTTGGTATTGTGCATTTTAATGTGAGTAACTTAGAAAATAGTGTGATTTTAGTAAAACTGCGCTAACACCTTGTGTAGTGGATCGCTGCAAAGAGTTTTAAGAGTGTGTGGGATGCACGTTTCAATTCACGAGCTTATAGATAGCAAAAGCACGATACTAAAGGCTCTTTAAAAACAAGAACCAGAACCAAATGAAAATCTTTGTTTTGTTTTTAATTATATGCATCGCTTGCGCAAAATAGTAAGAACTCCGCACTTTATTTCTTTTTTGTTTAGGCAAAGACAATTATTATGAAGTATATGGTCTAAAAAGCACGGTAAAATCCTCGATATAATGAACATAAAAACCCTCTCACTTAAATTCGACACAATTTTTTTCCAGCTTTGAATATTTATTGATACGGAAGATAAAATTGTTTACATCACTAAAGATTAAAACGATTAAACTGAGTCTAAAAATAAGTCGATTTAATAGCATACAATTTTGCCAAACTAAATTTTGTAGCAAAGCAAAGGGTTCAAAATAAACGTAATTTGACGTCGAGAGCTCAACCAACAGTTTAAAGCTTATTGGTTCTGGTTCCATTGGGCGATCGTCTAAATAAACTCGGCAATACAGTCAACAGTAATCAGATTAAACGATATTCAATAAACAACTTAGATCAAATCTTGGGTTTTAAGGGCTTTCAAGTACATATTTATTGTAATTTGCTTACACTTACAACGATTTCAATTTATTTTGAACTGCATTTAATATTACCTGAACGCGATATAATAGAGGCACTATACCAGATTTACGACTCGTATATGGACTTACCATACCTTAATTGTGTAAATGAAACCAAGACGTCGTCATAAAAGTCTCCATGAATTTAAAATTTGCGATTTTCTTACTTCCTAGCTCTTACCGAATGCTAACGTAACACATTTCTTTAATTCCTCAACCGTACTTTTAATTTCAGCCAACCACATACGTATTTCTTTGAGAATGAGGTCACCACGCGACTCGCGACACGATTTGCATCGAGGCACGACGCTTAAGTCGCAGGTCAAGTATTTTCCTTTGAGTTCACTACTCTGTTTGCTCTTTTTATCCAACATTATGAGGTGCCTTTTCATACATGTGAGAAATATTCTAATTGCGTTAGGTTCTCGAAATGTACATTTTTTTTGCATAAGGTCTCGAAACTACAACAGCATGTTGCTCCAAATTGGATTTTAGCGATTAAACGATCTTTTCTGGACTACATGTTCATGAAAATTCCACTGTCCCAAAAGATAAAGTAAAATACTTATTACCAAAATAGGTAAAATTTCAAGTACCTTCAGACAAAATCGTGGACAGAAAATTCATACATATAAATCACAGGTTAAAAATTTGGTACGTTAATTGGAAAATCTACCAAATTACCGTATATCGGGATGTCAACCTCATACATACCTACATTTCAAATTGATGTCCTGCTAAAGTCGGTTAAATATTAGTAGCGGTAGGGTTGCCATGCGTCCGGATAAAGCCGGACATAGGTAGGCCTTTTGATTGCGTGTCCGGCCAAAATAAACGGTGTCCGGCTTGTCCGGCTTTTGTTAGGCTTTATTACATTTCGCAAACGAGCGTGCACCGAGCGCAGGCGAGTCGACTGTCGGTCGCTCCCGCAGGCCGTAGTGCCGCAGTTTTGTTGTCGTACCTATTAATACATAGACACAAAATCCTCAATAATGTAGGATGTCCGGCCTTTCTACCCAAATGTCTGGCCAAACTAGCTGGTCTGTCCGGCTATTTGGTTTGTCGACCTGGCAACCCTAAGTACCGGGATGATCGAGCGTTGCTCGGATAAAAACAATTGATTTTCTTGGTTTAATTTTAAGCAAAACGCTCATTTGATTCGTCTTACTTAACAACGCTATCTAAAATAGCTCCCAATTAAAAAAACAATACTTTTGGAAGCTATAATTCCATCGACAAAAATTTTATAAACTTAGACTAAGAATAATGTACTTACGTACTATAGACAGAGTCCTATTTTTTCATTACGGCACGCTAAAGCGAGATCGAAATACACTTAATGAACTTGTTAGAAAGAGATGGGAGCGAGATTTTCTGTCCTTTTCGGTGTAACCAGTTTTTTTGACATTGCCCTTTAATTAAGTGGCAGACAAACTGTGGAAGTCGGGGTGACATTGTTGTTTTATCATATTTATGTGTTAAAATCGATTCTCTCTGCTGTAAATTGTGTTGTATTAAAAGCAAATAACATTTTTCGTGTTTCACAATATGGTGAGCTGCAGTATTTTAGGTTGTAAGAGCCGCACTCGCAGTGAGCGTAAACAGGAAGGCTGCCGGAAGGCATTACAATTTACGCGTAAGTTCAATATTTCTTTTTAAACATGTACTAAATATGTATTGTTTATATATAGATATTTAATTACTTTTGTCTTATTACTATTCATTCAACGTAAATATAGTGAAATTCGTGAAAATAAACTTATATTTGTTCATTTCAAACATTGTCAAATTCGAAATTGTGTTGTCAGATCTCAAATCAAAATATCCTGCCCGTATTACTAAAAAATTAACCATCTTATTGAAATATAATAATTTTTAACAAAAACAGTGACCATAAATAATAAAATCAAAGATTATGTGTTACCTCATTAGTAGTTAGTTACATTTCAAGCGGGAGGCTCAAATCCCACCTGTTTATATATAAATTTAAGTGGAGACCAGTAAAATGTTATAGGCTGGGTGGACATTATGAGCATTTTCCCGACATATTAAATTTCACTCAGACAGACTATAAAACTCCATACATTTGGTATTTGGTATAAGACATTATGAGAAGTTTACCAGACGAATTTCATCTCATGTTGCTGTCATATTTTTTTCATTCTTGTCATTTTTCAGTTTTCCAACTGACGCTCTTGCCGAAAATAAATGGATTCAGGCCACTGGATGTATTGACTGGCAACCATCAATATAATTCCGAATTTGTTCGGTCTATTTTGAAAGCCATTTATTGACCAAAAGGATAAAGAGAAGAAAAATAATAATAAAATTGATATAAATGTACATTTTTATATATTGCGTTATAACTAAGTGTTTACTTTTATCTTTGTAATATTTGCATAGAGGTATGAGGATTAAGGTAAATATGACGTACTAAATATGTATTAACAGCTTTTGTAAACACCCATATTGGTGCCATTAAAAATCTTTGTATTTGTCTTTTATTTTCTCCTATATGTATGTCCTGTAATTTACTGACCCAATTAACTTTATGCCAGTCAACCAATCTAAACTCACAAACAACCAACCATAATGCACAAGCATATAAATCCTTTCACAGTTTGGTCTGCCAATGTTTATAGTTTACTTGCTTGATATTGTAGATTACCAAATTTGGGGGAAAATATGATAAGTGGGTAACACTGGCTGCGAAAAAGAGATGCCAACAAAGTGGTTACACCGACCCGCTGTCTTTAGGATTATTGGTCTTTGTTTATAAACCTCTTTCAAATCGACATTGTCATTTGTATGAAGGACGGATTGGCGGATGACGTCATTATTAATATTCTCCAATAGATGTCAGTAGGAGTCATATTTTTCAGTTTATATTTAAGTGGATTATCGCTGAAAATTCGAATAAAACGACAATTTCTAAAAATAAAACCTAGCTGGATCTATCATCCCCGAAACCCTGGGCACTAAATTTCATGAAAATCGTTGGAGCAGTTTCCGAGATCCAAATTCATACTTCCAGACTAATATTATAAATTCGAAAGTAACTCTGTCTGTCTGTCTGTCTCTCTGTCTGCTACGCTTTCCCGCTTAAACTACTGAACCAATTTTAATGAATTTTGGATACACAGATAGATCGGACCTTGGGAAAGGACATAGAATGGTTTTTATCGTACGGGAACCTTTAAAACGGGTCCACGCGGGCGAAGCCGCTGACGGAAGCCTAGTTATATATAGGTATTTATTATTATAAGAATTACTCGATTAAATGTATTAGCTACCTATACAAAGCAAAGTAGGCCAAAATTTAGACTTAAATTTAAAATCCAAGATTTTCTCACTTTTCAGCTCTTTGCAAGTTATTTTTTTTAATTCCTCAACCGTTCTTAATGTGAATCAGTACGTCGTATTCGTACGTATTTCTTTGAAAATGAGGTCACCACGTGACGTGGATCAAGTATTTTCATTTGAGTGCACTGCAATGTTTGCTCTTTTTATCCAGCATGCTGAGGTGCCACTTCATACATGGGATAAATATTTCTTTCTTGAATAAAAATTCATACACAAAGCAGAAAAATTACAGCTAAACAACAAAATAAAGCTACAAAAATTTTCCAGTATGTTATTATGGAAATCCGAAAAAAGGCCGCCGAAAAGCAAACGTCATGTATTGAAACGTCCATTAATTTCATACATACAAAATGTCAAATTGATAGCCTCCTTATCTAAATTGTGTCAAAAAGAGTACAAAGAAAGGCAGGTTAAAAGTCTACATGAATTTTAATTTAAATTCACAATTTTCTCACTACAAAGTTAGGTAAAGCACCTCCCTCCCACACCTATGTGGGAGTGAGAGAGGCTATTGCATGAAAAAAGTATACACCATCATACGTTCTGATTGCGGATTGTTGCAAAGTAGTTTTTACCTAACTTTATAACAATGGAGTTCCGCAAAATAACGCCTCATTCTATTATTTTTCTCACTTCTTAACTCTTTGCAAGTTATTTTTTAATTCCTCAACCGTACATAATGTCAGTTAGCTACATACATACGTATGTATTTCTTCGTGAATGAGGTCACCATCTGACTCACGACACGATTTGCATCGAGGCACGACATTTAAGTGTGGCTTAAGCGTCATGTGTCAAGAAAATCCTTTGAATTCACTGCACCTGTTTGCTCTTTTGTCAACTCTCTGAATAATGCTACTTCACATATATGAGAAATGTTCATATCGCGTTAGTTATTTATTAAAAACAAGTGTTCTTGCTACACGGATGCATTTTTTTCGGTATCAACACCTCAGTATGGATATAACGCATTCCTAATGTGGAATTTATACCACTCTAAAAATTATTGCTACTCCTCAGTGCTTAGAGAGCCTTAGCGCTTAGAGAGCCTAAGCGCTTAGAGAGCTTTTCGGGGTCTCCAGTAGAACGCACTATGCCCAGCATAGCAAACGAGCTCATCTTGGGGAAGCTCAAAACGATTACGTGCTTACGACACATGCCCTGCTCGTTCGTTGACCGTTGCCTTTCCGTAAGTAGTTGACTAAACAGTTCGAGATCCCACTCTCACCTCGCAACTAGGGAAGCTCCACTTTTAGTCATTACAGGAGCTACAGGAACACTACACGACAGCTTGGATTAGACTTCCGCCACGCTTCTACAACGCCCATTGGAGTCGATGTGGAGTCTTTATCCTAACTTGTGTTCTTGAGCCTTATCAGATAGCTTAATGTGAATTCAAAACTACGAAAACCTGCATGAGAAATTTTGTAGTAATTTGCCCATCCAACCGACTGTGCTTGCTTTACTTAGGGGACAGTCCCCTTATAGTCTATACAGATTTAAAAAATTCCGCCGCAAAGTTAAGTACTTTTGATAAACCGTAATAAATTATTAGAACTGCAACTTTGCTGTTTATAAAAATACGCACAAAGGTTAGTAATAAGTATTCAATTATTAAAGTAAGAATAAATTAGTGCTATAAAACGGCTTCACACTTTTAGTCATTACAGGAGCTACAGGAACACTACACGACAGCTTGGATTACACTTCCGCCACGCTTCTACAACGCCCATTGGAGTCGATGTGGAGTCTTTATCCTAACTTGTGTTCTTGAGCCTTATCAGATAGCTTAATGTGAATTCAAAACTACGAAAACCTGCATGAGAAATTTTGTAGTAATTTGCCCATCCAACCGACTGTGCTTGCTTTACTTAGGGGACAGTCCCCTTATAGTCTATACAGATTTAAAAAATTCCGCCGCAAAGCTAAGTACTTTTGATAAACCATAATAAATTATTAGGATTGTAACTTTGCTGTTTATAAAAATACGCACAAAGGTTGGTAATAATTATTCAATTATTAAAGTAAGAATAAATCAGTGCTATAAAACGGCTTCACAAAATTTCTTACTTAATAAATACACAAGTATGTGAAAAAATGTCCGTTATTAATAAACAAAAAAAATATTTCACGGCATTTTCAGTATCACACAATGTATAAGAACCATGAAATGTATTAAAATATATAAGGAAGTTGATTGCTTTAATATCAGGAAAATAAAGCCGTCACAAGAAACCACTGACAGCGCGATGAAAAGCTTTAGAAAAGCGGAAGAAATGATTGCGTAAATATAAAATTGACCAATTACAATCCAAAGTTGCGTTCAAAAAGCAGTAATGTAATTAATTAACGAGGGAAGTCTGATTGAGGATAATTTCTTTTAGAACAGGGACACAATTCAAAGAGCGCCTTTTACTTTATGTCTATTGTGACAGGGATGTAATGATTGTCATTGAAAATTTTCAAACAAAACCACTCTGGCCTTATTACGTCATTAAGTAGAATTAATTGGTCAGGTTGCTATTGTATATTTTTAATCATATTGCGAACACGTGCGTGCGGTGGGAGATTTGTTTATTTTTCATTTCATTCATTCGTTTTATTTTTAACCTCTTTTTATGTCCCGCTGCTGGGCACAGGTCTCCTCTCGGAAACAAGAGCGATTTAGGCAATAGTCCACCACCTATACACAGTACCTAGCACCTACGGTGGTAGTGCATGGTGATGCACTTAGTAGGTGGTAGAACTATTTTATCGTTCGCTCGGGGAAGTACCACCGCTGCACCCACTTCTGCCGTGAACCAATTCTATTTTGTTTCGGTGGAAAGGTGCAGTTGCCGGCCACACTTACATGAGGCGACCACCAGCCTCCGGAGTAGCAGCGCAACTGCATACGACCTCAGACAAGACTTACCTATGCTTGCTTGAGGTTGTATGTAGATGCCCATGGGCTGCAGCGACCACTTAACAACACGTGGCCGTGCATGCTCGTCTAGCGTCTGTTCGGCGTTCGGCGAATATTGTACAGGGAATATAGCGATGCTACTAATCACCAAGCCATTGAGCAATGTGGTCGCATCAGAGGAGACGTCGACGTGGCACCGCGCACCGGCACCCCTCACAAGCAGCCGTGATATTCACGGCAACGGTGTAGATTGCGGCTTCAACACAGCGACGGCAAACTAAATTAGTATTCACTCATTTCAAAAAGTGACAGTAGCGCTCACCGGCAAAATCGCAGAGCCTATGCGGATCGAATGGTTTGACACTTTTAACAGCTCGAAGCTCGACGTCGAACTGTATGCGGTGTTCGCCGTTGCGTATAGAGACGAATGATTACGTTAGTTATTTCAGTATATACAAATGTACTCTGTGGTTAGTAAGAGAATAACACGGCAGGAGTCAACGTGGCACAGCGAGCAACTCATGACACTGGCGTTCAGCTTAGACATAGTTGTCTGGGATGAATAGTGAGGTAAGTTAAGATTTAGCACCAGACTGAAGTTCAGTCCTGTAAAAAATAAATGTTACACATTAATTATCTATAACCATTTTTTTCTTTCAACCTTTTTTATGTCCCACTGTGGGGCACAGGTCTCCTTCTCACAAGTGAGAGGGATTTAGGCCATAGTCCACTACGCTGGCTACGTGCGGATTGGTGGACGTTATGCTTTCGAGAAATTATGATCTTCTCTCAGGCATGCACGGCGATGAAAAACATCGTTATAAATTAAATATCACGATAATTTCCATCACCGTGGAGCAGCGATAAATGCGCACATTACAAATTTCTTTGTCAGAGGTGCGCGCCGAGGATTTGAACCCGGGATCGGTCGCGTAGAAGACCGCGGCTTTTTCCACTCGGCCATCGCTGCTCTATAACCATAATGTAAAATAATCGCAAAAGTAGTTTTGGTTTGTTACTCGTAAAGGCATACTTAAATACTTAATTGTAAAACGGTGACTCTGCTTACTCCCGCATAATATCTAAGGGACAAGGGTGACTGAAAAACTGCGCCGCATGAAATCACCATCCTGTGTCAGCAAATGCTGATTCACATCATTTTGCCTTACTGCCAATTAAATTGTTTATTAAATTCTTTTGAACTTGATTCTTTCTTTTGTCTACCATTGTGATTGTCAATAAATGATTTGTTTAAATATTTTATTTTATTAATATCCTCAGGTATTGTGTATTCGCTGGTAGCGATGAAGGCGGCTGGTTTCATGGGCTGGTGGATGTGGTATCACAACTAGTAGTCGACTAATTAAAAACTGGAAAAGGATGTATAATCTATTGGAATAAAGCAAAGTGGTATCAAAGGACGAGAATTTAGAATTCAAGTGCAACATGTACACATTTTCTCAGACAGTCAACATAGTGTCCCAGCCGTGCAGATTTTTTGGAGTCATCTAGTAAGTCCCTGTAGCTTCGGGATTACGAATAGAGCTACGGTATCCCCTGCCTGATCCTAAGAGGCGACTGAAAGTGGGTTTCCGGGGTTGCAGTATTATACTAATACGCAGTACCTATAGTAAATATCTGTTCCGAGTTATTACGTTGAACTTGAATCGAATATGCGCTCCACTAAAAACTTTTCAACAACCCGCACTGAAGCAATTAAATAACATAACTTTCTGAATTCAATTAGTTGCAATGTTGACAATTATACAACTTTGTTATTGAGTTAGGAAACGATAAGTTACGAGGACGTCCAGTTAGTTCTGTTTCGTTTAACAAATAATTACACTTGTTTCGTTTAAACAAAAAAGTACGTAATTTATCTAGTACTTAATTACTAAAATGTCTCATTTAATGTTAAATAAAATTATAAACCCAGTATCAACTCATTTCCCGTAGTTCTTAATAGTCGGAATAGCTCATCACTATAATTTATATTTTACTTGAATTCAGATGAGCATGCAGGCAATATGGTTGCTGCAGTCTATGGACATCTACACACAACCTTATTTATTTTTTATTTATTTAACACTTTATTACACCACATAAAATTGGTAAAAGGCGGACTTAATGCTAAAAGCATTCTCTACCAGTCTACCTTTGGGCGAAGCAGAGATTATTGTAGTGTACCTTAATGAAGCCTAAATTTTGCTTGTGGTCGTACGCTGCTGTAAGTACTGTTACTTCCAAGGCTGATCACCTCATTCAGCTAAGCTTTCCACCGGAACAAAATAGAATAGCTTTACGGCAGAAGTGGGTGCAGAGGTGACTAATATTTGGCTGCAAACCTTTTTTGCGTCCCACTGCTGGGCACAGGTTCTCCCCTTTATTATTAGGGAAGCCAGGAGCTTACTCCAATACGCTGCTCCAATGCAGGTTGGTGGAGATGCGGGTTAGTGGCCAACCCGCTAGGGATGTTTTCAAACCCCCTTGAGGCCTCCGACAAGGTTTAACGACTGTTACCTATCGATAACAACCGGAATCGACGGCTTCACGTGCCCTCCAAAGCACGGAAACGCGCATGAAATTTTTGCCACTAGCGGTCACCCACTTCACACCTGACCGCGCCTGTTTGGCTTAATGGTTAAAAATAAAGAATCAAGTTCAAAAGAATTTAATAAACAATTTAATTGGTAGTAAGGCAAAATGATGTGACTCAGCATTTGCTGACACAGGTTTGTTTTAATAACGTCAACATTACGGTGTACTAGATGTTTTTATTTTATCATCTTAATTACTACGTATGCATTTTTCGCATCCTGCCGCGCTGACCTTAGGGCTTGAGGGCTTAACCTAACACAGCACCAATCACACCACAGCACAATCGAAAAGTAATGTAGGTATTATATAAAATTCGAAATGAATATTTGTGAAATTTGTGGTCGTACATGATGGTCTTATCCATATTATTACTAATTGTCCAACTAGTTGGACCAACGGTTGGTCCACGGGGAACGCGCGTTGGAAAAGACGAACTGGCAGATTAAATTTTAAATCTATACAAATAAATAAAATTGCAGCGCCTGTTTGTAATATTAAAATAACGACTTTTTACTACATCCATGAGAATATCTCTGAAACAGCTGGACCGATTTTGACGAGACTTGCACTAGCAGGTATCTGATGTAATGAGGAGTAACTTAGGCTACTTTTATTTTAGAATAATTCTACAACTAAAATCCACGCGGACAAAGTCGCGGGCGGTCGCTAGTTTATAATAAATATTTTCTGCCAAATTCCATTTCCATACAAAAAAGCATCAGTATAATTTACATAATGAATTGAAGGGTAAATTAATGTTTATTGGAGAAACATTGAAGTGTCTCGATCAATAAAAACTGCTGAATTGATCTTGAATAACCCGCTCAGAAGCAATTAAATAACGAAACTTTCCGAAATCAATTATTTAGTTAATATGTTTACTTTACACAACTTCATTATTGAGTTGGAAAACTTGTGATATGTGTACTGTTAATGTTTTAGTTTCAAGATTGTACAGTCCAAAATTAATATAAACTCAAGAAGACAAATATCTGTTAGTTTACTGCCTAAGAATTTCCACTCGTCGCGGTGCCCAAAGTCCCAGGGTATGGCGCTCATATTCATGAAAGTTTTAGAATCTTAGCTGTTACCTTTTTTGCGTCCCACTATAAGGCACGAGTCCCCCTTATTGGGGAGGCCTGCAGATTACTCCATCACGCTGCTCCAATGCGGGTTGGTGGAGATGCGGGTTAGTGGCCAGCCTCTTTTGCTAACATTACTGTCTCGCAGAAGGAAACCATGGCCGACCAACACCTCTCGCTGTCGAGCATGGCGGTAATGACGTTCGGCAGCGAGAGGTCCTCCCCTAATGTAGATGCGAGATCTTGACGCAGGGGCTCCCAGGCAGGGCAGCTCATGAGGGTGTGTTGTGCTGTATCCAGCGGCGCATCACACTCGTGACACTTGGTAGTTGTCTCCCGTCCAATCTGGTGCAGGCATTTACCGAAACAGCCGTGCCCCGTAAGCACCTGCGTCAGTGTAAACGGCAACACGCCGTGGCGTCTAGTACCTAATCCAGTACCTAAGACTGGGACGAACTGCCTCGACGATTATTACCCCAGCCACAGGGTTTTCAAGTACCGCCTCCCATCTTTGTATTAATACCTCATCGGCAAGCTCCCTAATCCGTCTAGTCTCTTCTTTTGATGGCAACTCACCCCTAGCCCTGGCACCCGCTCGGAATTGATATACCTCTGAGAGTACTCGCGCATGTAGTTCCCAGGGAGGATCACTTGCCAAGAGAGTGGCTGCTGTCCACGATACTGTGCGGTAGCCACGTATTGCTCTCAAGGCTACCCTTTGTGGCACTGCTTAGATCACTTGCGTTTAACGCCAACCGCGGGGCCATTGTAGGATGGTAGTTTTTGGTACGTCAAAATTCATCAAAATTTGCGGTTGGTTGTAATATACATCTCAACAATAATATAGGTTACACAATGCGTGTCAGATACTAAAGATTCCTATCAAGTCGTTAGGAGAAAATTCAACAAAACAAGTTATCGAAGTCAATTAATAAGTTTGATATTACTTTGTTTTTGAGTTTCAACAAATGTTTATGGTAAATATTAGATTTTATATCTTAAAATATTTTAATAGAAATATAGATAGATTATTTAGAAGTTTGCTAGTAACTTTATTTTCTTTGTAATCAAAATTTTAAATATTGGCCGAGGCTTTGTAATGTTAACTGATTATATTTTATTTTATAAAAAAATAAAAATAAGATATAGTGTATCGTTATACAAGTTTGAAAATAAATTTAATTTTTTTTTGTTTTTACTGTGAATACAAGCTTAATTTAGTTGCAAATAAATTGTCCCAGTTTTGAATACTAAAAAAGTAAATCAGGAAAAGTTTTGAACATATTTATGGCACCTGTCAACCCAAACAAAGCTGAACTGAAATAGAAAGATCTATTGCGCTGAAAATAACTACAAATCTACACGCGACATGCAACTACAGTTCTTGTTACTGTATAAAGTTGTCCAATTAAAATTTTTAACTGTTATCAACAATAAACATACACGGTGATTTCAATAATGATTATATTTAGGACTAGCGGCCGCCCGCGACTTCGTCCGCGTGGACTTTAGTTTTAGAATTTTTCTAAAATAAAGTAGCCTAAGTTACTCCTTATTATACCAGCTACCTGCCAGTAAAAGTCTCGTCAAAATCGGTCCAGCCGTTTCAGAGATTAGCTGGAACAATCAGACAGACAAACAGACAGTTAAAAAGTTTATTTTGGTATATGTACCGTATATATGCATGTAGTAAAAAAGCGGTTATTTAAATGTTACAAACAGACACTCCAATTTTATTTATTTGTATAGATCATGAAGATCTTCTGGTCGTCACAGTTTTTCATGTGGTGACCACAAAGCATTAGGTACTGAAGCGAATAAAATAAAATTTATCAAATTGGTCGCAATTGGTTCATACACAAAAACATTATTTACCTTCAAATGAACAGATTACTGGATCCTCGGACTGATTTGTTTGTAACTCCAAAGTCAGAGTGAGTCATATCTTATAATATAACTAGCTGACCCGACAGACGTTTTCCTGTCTTAACTATGGATATTAAAATCGAATTTGTAAAAAAAATATATTAATTATCAATTTTCTTAATTTTTTTCATTGATAAGAACCTTCTCCTGATAATAACAAACACAACAAAAAAGAATTATCGAAATCGGTCTAACCGTTCACGCGTGAGGCCGAGACCAAGGGAAATAGGAATTCAGTTTTATACATATAGAGTTAGAGAAATGTTTTGCCCGCGACTTCTTCCGCGTGTACTTTAGTTATCAGGACACAGTTTAAATTAACCCCGTTATAATTGTGTCATACGTATCTGTTCTGCGTCTGCAAGTACTGCTATAAAAGATAGGTAACAGGTTACTACAGTACCTACTTCGTTTTGAAGCTGGTGTTAAAATGACCAAGTTATTTGGTGCACTAACCCGCTAGCAAGCCACATAAACCAGACCGTGAGAAAAACAGCCCCCCTTTTAAATTAGTCCGACGAAATATAAAGGTTGTCATAATTATATTTTTAAGAAATAAGAAAGTCAGGCCCTATATACCAATGTTTATACTGCTAAGTTCAGAAATGAGATGATAATTAATTTCTATACATTTTACTTAACCCTTCCCCCGCCTTTTTACCCTTTTAGGCGGAAGTTTATCCATTTCACCTGCACAAATCATTTTAAATTGTAATCAATCACATACTCGTATGTATATTTCCTACTCTACTTTTTAGAAGTATAAGTAGAGTAGGTATGTATATACAGACGTTGTCCTGCCTTAAAAGTAATAAAAGAGGATTTGTTTTCTTATTATCTTAAAGAGACTTCATGTTACTATCAAACAAAAATATAAAACAAATAATGACATACGAACTGTCCTGTTATTCTGAATGTGTCAAAGTTTAGAACGGCACGGCACGAAATACAAACGTTTGACAGATAGGAACAATTTATATGGGAAAACTACTTATAAATAAAAAAATAATTAAAAAACATTTCCAGTGGCCCAAATTATGAATCTAAACCATCCTCGAATCCATTTGAATACACACAAAAAATTCATTAAAATCTGTCCAGCCGTTAAGGAGGAGTTCAGTGACATACACACTCACAGAAGAATTATATATATAATATATAAAGATAGAGTAGGTCCAGAAATGAGAAAATTCTATGTAAACATCACTCTCCTATTTCACTCTCGTAGGAGTTAGTTTACTTTTTAAAGGCTCAAAAATATTTTGAGTAAATCTAGTATCGTGTTGCAGAGCCAGCTCCTGATTTACATAATAACTTTATTCAACAATTAATTATTTTCACTTAAATCTACCTTCTTACGGTATCAGATACCTACTACTACGGCTACGGCCGAGAGAGACAGCGAGTTAATTATTTAACATTTCAACCACACTAAAACCCACTGAATAGGATTTTCAGCGAAACCTGCCAATGTCTTCCATGCGCAGCGATGTACTCTGTGGCGCGACGTTACAAATGGGCTCTTGGGTGAGCAATGTAGGTAACTCTGCCAAGAGTCGTGCGGTCGAATACGCCGTCGTTTTACCCGTGGCTGTTGGTCCGACTCCCAGTATAGCCGTGAAAGCCTCTACTTAGTCGCTTTTTATGATTACGTGGAGGACACCATATTTCATATTGTTAATGCCGAGGTAACTTTTATGTTTTCGGGACGGAATCTTCGCAAGGTACGTGTCAGATTGAAAAGTGATACCGGGTTATGTGGGATTTATACAGCACTAAAACCTCCTCAGTGGCCTGCTGAACACTCGTTCAGAGGACTCCATGCGCGGTGCTCCAAATCGCCGCCCACAACTCCAGAAGTTCACATTTATTCGCCTCTTACGATTAGGTAGCTGATCTGTTCTTACTGTATCTAGTCTTATTGTAGCTCATATTCATAACTTCCACCTACGGAGAGCAATCCCGAGCTAGCCAGTTTAGCTTCTTGAAGAAACTACCTACATTGTACAGAAACCTACAGCAAATGTATGAAGAGTATTTTTTAAGTATTCTTATTATATTATCTATGAAGTTTTTAGGTTACTGTCCAATAAACTGTCATGGAAGAAAATAAAATAATGACAGGTCTCGTTTTAACGTTTGATTCCGAGAGCTATTTCGAGAGAAAGCGACAAAAAAGTACAAACATTTTCAAATAGCAATTTTTTATATTCCGTCAAATTGGTGGAGCATAGAAATATTTTTGTCAGTCAGCAGGATTTCTTAACGTTTGGCGTAGAAGGTACTTACCTCAATTTAAAAATAAATATTCACTGCAGTAACTTTTCTAAAACCATAAAAAATAAGAAGAAGCAAGCAGTCAATTAATGATAAGTTTCACAGTGTTCAGTCATGCAAAACTTGTAACTCGGTGTATCACGTATGAAAGTCGATAAAAATAGTAACTAACATTTTGCAAGTTCAAGAGTTTTCATATAAAAAATCAAAATCTTTTCCATAACTGATGATCAACGCTTAATTTTTTAATAGCGTGCAACAGTTCATCATGGATTTCAAACACTAAGAAATTTAGCTGATGTGACGTAATTAAAACAAAATATTAGAAAATGGTTGCAAGTTTTCATTGCTTAGCTCTCTGAATATTTCATGTGAGTCACATTTTTGAAGGGCGCTGTCTTGTCTTAAATGTTAATGTTGCATTCGAATTGGAAAATAGTTTTTAAATTTTCTAAGTTTTCGTGATATTTCCTTAATGTTTTATTACATAAGTACCTTCTTCTGCCAATTACAAACACAACAAAAGAAGAATTAGCGAAATCGGTCCAGCCGTTCACGCGTGATGTCGTGACCAAGGGAAAATGGGATTCATTTTTATATATACAAGATATACGACATATAATTCGATACTATTGAGTTTTATCTCTAACTCGCGTTACCCCCGTTAAAAAACTTATTTTATAAAATCAATACCCATTTCTTCTTAGGGAAGATCTATTATTACTTTCAGTTAGGGTACGTAAGCAAAGTGTAGACATATTTAGTTTTTTTTATAACTAAACCGAACAAAAAGGCAGACGGGCCGCGTGGTGTTAAGCGATCACTGTCGCCTATGGACACGGGCAACCCCAGGGGAGCCACCCGAGCATTGCCGGCTTTGGAGAAGAGCTTTTTTACAGCTTTCTTGAAAAACCCCATGTTATATATAGTCCACTGGGAATGCCTCAGCTGGAAGGTTGTCTCATAACCTACACGTCCGTGGTAAAAAGGAGCGTGCAAAGCGGACTGTGGAGGGCCGCCACGAGTCCAGATGGTGCCGGTGGAACTTTAACCTTCGCCTGGTGGTATAATCATGAAATGGTGATGTAGGCATAAATTTGAAGAGTTCCTCGGAGCACTCACCATAGTAAAGTTGGTAGAACACACAGAGCGAGCCTATGTCTCTTCGCAAGCTAAGCGGTTCTATCCTGTCAGTCAATCTTGGGTCGTTGACGATTCGGACTGCGTCATTAATGATATGTCGACATGTCGCCTTCACAGAGTTTAAACACTATGGAATGAAATAAACAAATAAATCATGTCATTATTATCAATTTTTCCAGGCTTCGTTACATCTGCCAACTAATTTTATGATTTACTAGCCTTCCACCAGCGACTTCGCCCGCGTGGACCCGTATAATGGGTCCCCGTAGGATAAAAATTAGCCTATATGCTATTCCAGGCTTCATTGCTATATTAAAGTCATAGGCGTTTAGCCAGTGGCTTCATTCGCGTTGACCCTATTACCCGTTTTCACGTAGGAATGAAGCATTTTCACGCGGTAAAAAGTAGCCTATGTTACTAAGGGTGAATGAAGCTTTCTAATAGTGAAAGAATTTTTGAAATCGAAACGAGAGTTTATTCATCATAAACATACAAAAATACAAATCTTTCCTCTTTATAATATTAGTATAGATAACTTATAATCATTGTCGAAGTGATGTAAGGATTCAAAAACACAAAACATTTAAGTCTGTTTACGGATTTAGAAGTAACGGTACTATTGACGAAACACACAAACATCCATTATACTAGTAGAGTTCTTATATCTCTGTATTTTTATTTTACCAAAAGGAAAAAAAAACTAAATTACAGTACTCAAAAACATTTCTTTTTGAGCAATTATAAAGAAAATGTGTACAAAAAAAACCTTTTATTGTGTAAACTCTTCGACATGTAAGGATAGATTAATATTACGTATCACGTTTACTCATTAAAACATTGATTGAAGCAGGGAGGGAAGCTTCAATCAATATTTTAATGTAAATGTATACATGACTTATGGTTACAAGAATTCCTTTTGATGTAAATAATTGACAATAAGTAGAACTCTACATCTCAACTTAACACATTATTCAAATAATAATGGGATGTTATTATGATTATACTAAATAGTTGCGTCACTCTCTCCAATTAAAATAATAAAGGCTTTATAACTAAAAGTAAAATCAGCATATTATAATTCTAGGGTAAGCTACGTAGTATTGAGCAGCGGTAGTCGAGTGGTGTCTTTACCGCGGTTCCGAAAACGAGATACCAAGTTCAACCCCCGCCGCGCCCCTTCGACAAAGAAATTTGTTTTAAAATAACGTTTCACACTCATAGCCCCACAGTAGGGTAGGCATACCCTGTGTCGTGGATACCATGTACACATACAAAGACAGAAACACAAACACCCAGACCGAGAACAGAAATTTAAACTCATCATTCAAATTTCTGTTTCGCCGGGAATCGAACCCGAGACCTTCCGATTGACAGTCCGGCATGGTAACCATTGCGCCACACAGGTCGTCATTGTCATATTTAATTAAATACGATGTTTTCCATTACTGTGCATGCCTTTTTTTGGTATCGGGGGGAAACCTACAAAAGGTACCCGACACCTTGGGAGAGGATACCGGGTTATGTGGGATTTGACCACACTAAAACTCTGCGTTTGTGAAGACTCCGGAATCTCCATTGGAACGCACTGGTGTCCTCCACGCGCGGCGCCCCAGAACAAGCCCATCTTCGGGAGAGCAGAAGTGCTCTCCCGAAGATGGGCTTGGGGCACCTTCAGGTGTTCACAGCGGCATGCGGCCACGCATACACCGCCGTCCCTCCCGGAGCTGCTGGCTGGACGGGTCAAGCTCCCACTCTCACCGTCCGCATCCCCGGAAGCCCCCTTTTGGTCGCCTCTTACGATCAGGCAAGGGATACCGTAGCTCTATTCTTAATCCCGAAGCTACAGGGACTTACTGTGCATGCCTGAGAGTAACTCATAATTCTGCCAAAGACGTGATGTCCACCAATTCGCACTTGATCAGCGTGTTGAACTATGACTATCTCGCTCAGTTCTGACAGAAGAGCTGCGTGCAGCAGTGGGACTGTATTTTATCCCTTAAATTAGAAGGTCAAAGACCTCGAAAATATCTGAACGTGTCATTTTATGCCCTCACATTACAGCAATGCGAAAACACAAAAAATAACCTAAGATTTACGCGAACAATAAAAAGAAACGAGAATGAAGCATAATACACTTACAGACACGAAAGCTCCCAAGATTGAAATTGTATTCCACGCAATAGTAACCGTTATTTTCAATTTGTTTACACGACGTCTGTGCGTGTAGCTGTCGCAGTCGGTTCGCATAGTCCGCCTTGTTACATTACGCCTTTTTTATATCAGGGGGGAAACCTTCAAAAGGTACTCGACACCTTGGGAGAGGATACCGGGTTATGTGGGATTTGACAGCACTAAAACCCCCTCAGTGGCCTGGCTCTGCGCTTGGGGAGGACTCCGAGATCTCCAGTAGAACGCACCGGTGTCCTCCACGCGCGGCGCCCTAGAACGGGCCCATCTTTGGGAGAACAGGTGTGCTCTCCTGTACCTTCCGATGCTTACGGCGGTATGCGGCCACGCACACATCACCGTCCTTCCCGGGGCAGCTGGCTGGACCCGGAAGCTCCCTTTTAGTCGCCTCTTACGATCAGGCAGTGGATATCGTAGCTTTATTCTAAATACCGAAGCTACAGAGATTTGTTACATTACGCCTAGCCGGTTTTTTTAATGATTGGAGATGCAGACGAGCATGTAGGCCCCGTGGTGTCAAGTGGTCGCTGCAGCTTATAGACATCTATACACAACCCTATGCAAGCTAGTCTTGCCTGTGGTCGTATGCAGTTTCGTTGCTACTCCAAAGGCTGCCTTACACAAGGCTGGGCGGCAACTGCACCTTTCCATCGAAAAACAATAGAATTGATTAATAATAGAAGAAATGTAATAAAAGTGTAAGAAAAGTGTATAAAAACCCAGGTAATTGGGTGCCCAAAGCCGATGACGCTGATAAAATACCGTATAAATAATTACCAAAAACAATTAAAAAAAAATCGCAAATATGGGATAAATATAAATCAATAATATGATTAGTTAATTTAATACTTAAATAATATAAAATTTCTAAATTTCTAAGTTAGATTTTAGTCAGTACTTTTATTTATTAATAATATAATATAATATTTGCATACCTTACTCAGGTAAATATGGCGGATTATTAAATGTATAAAACAACTTTTGTAATACCCATATTTGTGCAAATAAATCATTTGTCTTTGTCTTTGTAAAATGGCAGATTATACAATCCGACTGCGACATAGCTTCTGTTTACTGTGTACTTTGTGTCTCGGCAAATATGTATGTATGTTTTACTATAAAACGTTATTCTTTAACTCTGTTGTTGATTAACGTTTCTACAAACAATAGGAGTAGTGTTTGCGATATAATCTCCATTTAAGTTATGAGAAAACTATTTGTCTCTAACTCTGTGTATTTGAGAGACAGATAAAACTATATTTGTGTTTAATAAGAAAATATTTTTGATGTATGTTTATTCAGTTTTAGCTCAAATAGTCAATAAAATCGTTAACAGATTGTTGACCTGGTTTACACTGTTAGGGCCTAAATAAGGAGGTTGAAATTTAAGCGTCCTCGAAGTGTGTTATAGAGTGCGAGGAAAATCGATCGTGAGTCGTCAGACAGACTGTCACAACCTAACTAAATTACTAAAATGTTGTCGATTTACAAAGGAATAACTTCTATATAAAGGAAATTCTGTCTGTTTATTGACCTCGGAAAACTCGTTACAATATTGCTAAATGGCAGCAGATTGTTTTAGACAGATATCGTAAAATAAGTATAAAACTTGTAAAAAATATGGAAACGGCTTCGTCCGGTGAAAGGAACACGGTAGATTGTAACCTCATTGGCAATTTCCTTTCAGTTCCAAAGCGGCTGCGAAAAAACAAACTGCTCTTTGTGGAATTAGCTCTCCACTTCCTACAAAGGAGTCGCCATTATTATTGTCTTTACCGAAAGCGTCTCTACAAAGCGAGTAATCAACGCTTTTACCTTCGAATTTCTTTGCCACGTTTAACGTGGCTTTCAACTTTGCGTTAACACAATGAAGATTTGATTTGATAGACTATTAAGTTTACAGATACAGCCGTTCTATTTCTTCTTTCTATCAACATACATTATATACAACATTATCATATTATGTACAAAATATATAGGACTAATCTTTATAAGCTATATATATACAAAACTTAAAGTAAAAATAAAAAACATATAAAGTATAAAGGACGTATATATAAAATACTTCATCTATACTCCATCCATCCATCCATCAGTATTTTATAGTCCACTGCTGGACATAATATCCAGGGGTTAGGGGAATATGCCTCCCCTAACGTTCTAAGGTACTTAATGAAACAAAAATACATTTTTATATTTTTAACACGCTTATATTAGCTTGACCTATATGTATGTATGTAACGGAATCTTTTAACTTCATTTGCACCTATTTCTAAGCGTCTGATTAACTTGAAAATTTGCACAGGGGGCCAAGGGCCGATGACAATGCAATAATATGAAAAACAATCCAACTAAAAAATTAAAAATAAATAATGTAGTTTAAAAAAGTAAAAAACACGCTTTTTTGAAAATACAAATTGTGAAAATACGAACTAAAAGTAAAAAAATAAGAAAAAACTTTTTACTGTAAAAAAAGCGTGGGGTGGTTTTTAAGATACTATTGACACCATGCACCCCACGCTTTTTATACAGTAAAATACATTTTCTTCTTATTTTTTACTTTTTAGTTCGTATTTTCACAATTCGAATTTTCACAAAAGCGTGTTTTTTAGTTTTTTAAACTACATTAATTATTCTATGAATGACGAGTACCGGGGCACTGTTGAAAACTGACGATAATACGGACGTTTACTATCACATATCTATCATATTTTATTATATTTTCATTTTACTAGTCAAATGTGGCAACACTTTTTGTATCCTTCAGGGCACCGGTTTCTCCCAAAAATAAGGGTGCTCTTATGCGGGTTGGTTGAGAAACTGGTTAGTGGCCAATCTACTGAGACTGTTTAACGACTGTTATCTACATAGGTGCCCTATAAGATGAAGTAGATCAGGGAATGCGAGGGACGTGTCTGGAATACTAAGCGACGAACTAACGTTTGATGCGGCTTGGATTGGCCTAGATTAGAGATAGGCATGAGTTAAGATGTGTATGGTGTAGAATTACTAATTAAATAACGCTATACACTCATAGCCTCATACTAGGATTCTGTGTGTCGTCAGTACCATGGACATATACAAAGACAGGAACAGAAATCCCAGACCGAGAACGAAATTTTAAACTCAGCATTCAAGTTCTGCTTCCCCGGGAATCGAACCCGGGACTCTTCGATCGGCAGTCCAGCATCGTAGCCATTACGCCACACTGGTCGTCAAGAAAATATATAGAGACTTATGTTGTCTTAACTATTACTACGATAACGCAATTAGTAATTCTATAGAATACTCATCTTAACTCTTGCCTGTCTCTAATATAGGCAAAACCAAGCCGCATCAAACGTTAGTTCGTAGCTTAGTATTTCAGACACGTCCCTCGGATTCCCTGAACGACTTCATCTTATAGAACATCTGTTGCTATCCTAAACAACCAAATACTAATGGTTATCATATTTTATTGTATATTCTCATGTCTTTTTTTTTTGCTTAAAATCAAGATATTTGTATATAAAAACACCATTGACCTACTAATTGACTTACGCTCCCGCATAATAGAATTTATGTTCTGTACATTTATTATAATATAAAAGGGACATAAAAAGTGTTAATTTTTTTTAGTTTAATTTAACCGTCGGTAAATCACGTTTTTCCAGCTTGTGTTCTCGAATATACCACCCATGACGAAACGTACCCTCTGCATGTCGTAGGAACTCAAACGTACATTTGAAAGTAGGCATTTATAGTTTTCAGATGACAATAAGTAAAAGCACTAACCACCAGCCAGCTGCCTCAGAAGCCAGGAAGACCGACGTGTATATTTAAGTCAAAACCATCAATGCCCATGATAACCCATGAGACGTACGATATGTAGGGGCAAATAGAGTAAAGTATCAATTCACTTCACTAGAGATTTCTAGTGGCAGTAAACTATGTAATTACCTTAGAATAATATAGAATGAGCGTCTTCATACAAGCGCACTGTCAAAATTGAAGCACTAAATAGATTCACACAGATGTCTAACAAAATATTTTTGTTTTCACCAAATTAACTATAAAATATTGAAAACTTCACTGTAAAAGTTATGTTATTAGATTTCTTCTGTTTTTCAAAAGTGTTGTGATAGGTATTTTAACCTTGAATACTACGAAGCGGCCGGCGGCCCGGCGTTTGGTGACATTAATGGCACCAATTAAAATGCTTCAATTTGGGTGGGCGAACTTGGTTTCTATAATGTAATTATTCTAAGGTAATTATCTAGAGGCAAAGATTTTTATTTCCATAATTCTGCTGTAACACACACAAATAAGCACATGTAAACACGAATAAGCCGATTTCTCGACAAAAACAAAACATGCTTACATCCCTTTGAGGTTCAGGGACAGATTGAAGGGAATTCAATCGCAGAAGTGCAGACAAGGGCCATTACAAGGGTTAATGAGGTGTCCAGTCAACCGCTCGCTCGCTAATGATATGTAAATTGAATGTGAAGTTTTCTGCCATAAGGGTCAATCGTTTAGGTTGACTTCATGTATGAAAATACTAGGTAAAAAGAGAATGTTTGTGATTTTTAAGAAAACGAGTAAATACTTGGATGTGTAAGAAAATGTTTTGTTAAAGGTTGTTTTGTCACACAGGCAGAATGAATAGTGTCACCACAGCGTGATATAGCACATGGTTAAAAATGTAAAGTTTTGTTAAAAGAAAATAACAACGGGTTGCACTCCGGTAGTGCCGGTAGAAGTGAAAACTTGAACATTAACGTTGTGCATTTTTGATATTTTGGAATGGTTAGGGAATAATTTTGCACGAATTGCTTTTATTATCAGTATTATTTTTCATCTAGTATTTTTATAAAGTACTCACTCATTTTCTTTCAATATTTCTTCGTCACTTTTTTCATTAATAGATGCACTTTGTTCAATGTCCATGTTTTAAATACTTGATACAAACGAATTATACAAATATAGACAGCCGAGACATCATCTGCTGTCACCCCTCCGTCTTACGAATATTTGATCAGGCCACGTGTCTTGACGCGAGTTTAATATTTTTTACCCATCCCAAAAAAGTGCACAACGCCGCTAAAAAAGTTTTCACTTCACAAATCCGCCACACTTTTTATCTTAATACTGTAAATGTATAAACAAACGTGTTCAATTTTTTTACAGAATTTCAAGTCAAACTGAATCAATGAATATTTTGTGAACATTCCAATTATTGGGCAAATATTGTTTCTTATTTTTATGAAAATATACAGTTTAATTTTGGTAAAAATACCGCTATGTTTATGTTGTACCCTGCAAGATTCAGGGAATATCAGATTGAAGGGAGTTCAGTCGCAGAAGTGCAGACGAGGGCCATTACAAGGGTTAATGAGGTGTCCAGTCAACCGCTCGCTTGCTAATGATATGTAAATTGGATGTGTAGTTTTCTGCCATGAGGGTTGATCGTTGGGGTGGACCATATAGGTGGAAATATTTTTGACCACAGCGCCATTTTAAACGTTGTAGAAATTGTACTTGTACCGTATAACATTATATTTACAATGCTGGAATGCCAATAAAGGATCCTGGGTTCGATTATAGGCGAGGCAGAAATCAGAGTAATTAATTTCAATTTCTAGTCTCAATGTGGGTAATGATACCTTAGATATATACCTTAGATAGGTATAGGAAATCTTATTATGGGGCTATGAGTGAGTATATTTCTATCATTTGGTACCATATATTGCTCAAGTTAAGCTCAATCTATGAGTATCTGGTGTAAGTACCAATTTCTGTTAATTTCTTTGTGTTAATCTGTAAAAAGTTTTGATACATGTTTTAGAAAACTAAGTGAATTTCACTTACAAAATTAACGCTAAAGCTAATGTCCCTGTGAGATTCAGGTAATGTCAGATTTCAGTTAATGAGGTTTCTAGTCAACCGTTCGTCGCTAATGATATGTAAATTGAATGTGTTTTGTAAAATGGTTTTGTCTGATATGTAAAATTAACGCTTTTTCGTTCGTCTAGGTTCGCTTCACATTTGTGAATACTTGGTGAAGAAATACTTTAAAGGGAGGGAAGAGAAATAGAAGTGCACACTTGGTTGCGGAAGGTAATCACTCGTAAATATTATCATCACAGTTGCTGAATGAACATTTTTTTTTAACATGTGAACATATTTTATTTTTAATTTTGATAAACAATTTAGAAATTGTATAGTTTGACCGAAAAGAACCGCGATCGTACTGTCAGTTTTTTTTTACAATTCTATAAATATGCACAGAATACAGCCGGGTAGATAGTATCCCACTCAATATGACCTCATGTTAAATCAACTAAGCTACGTCATGACCATGCGAATTTTGAATATCTTTTGACCGTCATAGTGTCTCGGTCAACATCTTAATCTATGCAAAAATTGTTAGCATGGAATTTTTATTCTTTCATGTTTTTGTTAAAAAGAGCAGATTATTTTTTATAAAAACGTGGATACGTTTATGTACCCTGCGAGGTCCAAAATATGTACTCATATATCAGATTGATAGGGATTTAGTCGCAGAAGTGCAGACGAGGGCCATTACAAGGGTTAATGAGGTGTCCAGTCAGCCGCTCGTTCGCTAATGATATGTAAATTGAATGTGTAGTTTTCCGCCACAGGGGTCACTCATTTGAGTTGAGTTTACTTTTGGAAATAAATAAATAAATGAATAGCGTTTCACACACATAGCCCCACAGCACAATACAAAGAGCTCCTTTATTAGACAGTAGGGCAACTCAGCCCAATTTTTGAAATGACTGTGCGATCGCTAGGGTTAGTTTGATCGCCTACAAAAAGTAAAGCGTCTGATTGAATGTAATTTTTTATTCATTGTGTGTAATAATAGTTCCATGAAATTGCCGTTCAGTGTCAAAAAAGTCAAACAAGTTTTTTCAGTGAAATTATTATTTAATCAATCGAAGTATGCGACGTTGTTATTGATATACTTCCGCCATTTTATAGGCAGATCATTGATCCCTTTGGACGAATCTTATGAAAAAGAAATTAGATTTAAAGATGGCCGCCACCTCAAAATATAGATAGGATATATATTTTTACACAAATCATAATATGGGTATCAATCGAGAGGATTTAACTTGCAGAATATTACAATACATATGTAGGTACCTATCAGCATTGTTATTTTATTTCACGAAACACTGTAATTAATCTACGTATATCGAATAAAATGACATCAACTTTATACTACATTACTAAAAAATTTACCAAGAATATGATAATAAAATCATTAAAAAAGTAAAAATAATTTAATTAATAAAACAAGACGTCAAGTCAATTACAAATAAATATTTCTGTGGCTTATCTATACATCTGTAAGGATATATTACACTTTTATACAAATTTTCCAAAAAATCATAAATCATACATATTACTCCTAAATGAACTTGAACTACATAATAATATTTTTAAAAAAGCTCTCTATCACAGGCGGCAATGCTCAGTAGACTACTCTAAGATATACCCTATGTCGTGGACACACACAGACAGATACACAAACACCCGACCCGAAGTTTTAAACCCATCATTCAAATGTGTGCTTTGCCGCTTCTGAGGGCCCACTCTGTACGCCCGTCTCCGAAACTAAGTGAATTTTCAGGCCTTATTTTTGGATTAGATTGAAGAAATTTTAGCAATAGTATTCATTCAATAGCTTAATGTCATCAATGACAACACTTATCTCATTAAATCATAAAAAAGAAGCGATCTGAGTATGCTGAAAATGATTCCGATAATGTTAGAACTTACGAACGGATGCTTACAGAGTGGGCCCTAGATAAGGAGCAAGCCGAATGCTCTAGCCTTAACGTATCGTTACAATGAGCGTAACGTTACTATGAGCGTTAGAATGAGTCATCCTTTTTCGTGCGTACAGCCGTACATCGATTTATAAGACGTCGTCACGTCAAAAAATTAAACTTCCAATCAAAACAAGGACACTCTTTGATGTGTAATATTACTATAAGAATATTATCAAAATGACAGAATGAATCATGTGACCAAAGCGCGTTAACGTATTATAAATTGTATAGTATTTTTAAAATTAAAATAAACAGAATTTACCTTCAAAAACATATTATTATAAAGTTCCTATGAAACTTAGAGAATTTCAGATTAGAGAAAATTGAGTCGCAAAACTGCAAGCCAAGGCCATTATAAGGGTTAATGTGGTGTTCAGTTTACCGCTACATCACTAATGATATGTAAATCGAATGTGTAGTTTTCCGCCAGAAGGGTCATTAGTTTTTGGTTGCCTCTACTTTTAGTAGTGTTGGATATTGCGGAAATATGCACGTTTAACGCAACATTATATGGAATTTCATATTGTGAAGTGTAAAGAAATTTGTCATAAAAGTAATATCAATAAATATTACTACGTCCTTTTTTTTGTCCATGGTTCTCCTGATAAAGGCAATTCTAGTATAGGGCTATGAGTGTAAAGATTTATTTCGTTACATTTAATTCATAATTCTTTATTGGTATTTTTGGGTTACATTATTTCACTAACAATTAAGCCAGTTTTCAATCCACAAAAATACATTGCCGATTAAGGCTTTTAAAAGACATTCAATACAAAATAATTACATTAAATACAGAGGCAACATTTTAAATATACAATAGTTTTCATTTAAGAATAACAATAAAAGAAGATGATTCGGAAGATGAGTTCATAATAATAATGTTAATAATACATTCATAATAATAAAATTAATAAATAACACGTCATGGTATTAAATTAAATAAAATATATCAATGATAAAGTATAATATACTTAATTATCAAGTTTTATTATAATAGTAACATTGAATTTATCTTATGTTATTATTGTTCATTTACCAGTTTTGAAATAATTTGAATGTGTTTAGTATTTTATGCTTTAATCGAAATATAAAATATGTACTTAAAAAATAAAAAATATGTACTTAAAAAGCATTGTTTTTTTACAGAAACATACCATCACAACGGCCCTGAGACACTCATGAAATGTCAGATTAGAGTAAGTTGAGTCGCAGAAATGCAAACGAAGGCAAAATTAAAACAAGGGTTAATGAATTGTTCAGATCACCAGACTTCAACTAATAATAAAAATATTTAAATTGTAGGGGAGCCCACGAGGCTAATTGTGGATTATTTACTCGAGCGTCATCAGGACCTTGTGCATTTTATAGACTGGGTGGTAGGAAGATTAAAAGATTATATTACGTTTTCCGTTTAACCGGTGGGCAGAGCTTCGACTATAGGTTTTCAAAAATTTTATACGAAACGTACAGGTAAAATAACAACATATATCGTTTAATAGTAGAATACATTAATGGTAAGTCATATTTCAGTAATTTAAATGCATGGCAAGCAAAATAGAATTTTCCGTCGGCGGATTTTCTGTGCCAATACCCAATACTTATTGGCACGCACGGGGCAACTGTCAATACCACAACATAACGGTCTAGTTGACCAAATAAAAATATCTAGTCCCAATAGTCAAATACTGTTTGTCAGGCCCTCTCAAATAGAACGGAATAACAGGGCGGACACGGTTTTGCAATATCAGATTTTGTTATTAAAAGCTGGAAAACATCGCAATACGGTGAACTTTTTAATTGCTGCAATCGAGGCAATATAAATAAGTGAACACGAAAAAAAATCAGTTTTTGAATAACACAAAATATACTGGTCCCGGTCCTCGAAGAAAAAGAAGATCAATAGAAATTTAAATGATGAGTTTAAATTTCTGTTCTCAGTCTGAGTATTTATGTTTCTGCTTTATGTACGTCTATTGCCACAAATTTCGCATCTTTCGAGGTGTGGAGAAAATGAGGAGATCTCCCGCCAGATGCCCGCCAGGCGATGTCACTGCCTGGGGACCATGGTCCATTTTTCGGATTTGTTCGGATCATTTGTATATATAATGAGAATCTAAGAAACTTCAATAGCGTGATTCAGTATACGTCCTCTTGGCCAGTTCAGTATGACGCGTGTGACGTAGTACTCTATTGTTCACAATGTTCGCTTGCGTCGTCTTGCATGGTCAGCATTTATCTTATGTTATTATTGTTCATTTACCAGTTTTGAAATAATTTGAATGTGTTTAGTATTTTATGCTTTAATCGAAAAATGACACCGCGGTACAATTTTGGAAATTTAAACTCATATGTTGGCTACTTAAAAAATATTTACTTAAAAAGCATTGTTTTTTTACAGAAACATACCATCACAGCGGCCCTGAGACACTCATGGAATGTCAGATTAGAGTAAGTTGAGTCGCAGAAATGCAAACGAAGGCAAAATTAAAACAAGGGTTAATGAATTGTTGAGATCACCAGACTTCAACTGGTAATGATAAAAATATTTAAATTGTAGGGGAGCCCACGAGGCTAATTGTGGATTTACTCGAGCGTCATCAGGACCTTGTGCATTTTATAGGCTGGGTGGTAGGAAGATTAAAAGATTATATTACGTTTTCCGTTTAACCGGTGGGGAGAGCTTCGACTATAGTTTTCAAAAAATTTATACGAAAGGTACGGGTAAAATAACAACATATATCGTTCAATAGTAGAATAAATTAATGGTAAGTCATATTTCAGTAATTTAAATGCATAGTAAGTCATATTTCAGTAATCTGATGATTTTAGTATGTATACAAAATACCTACGCAGATCATTGTTATTTAAATCTTACAAACAGATACTCTTATTTTATTTATTTGTTTTGCTTCCTTATTACTTTCCTCCTTAAACTCCAAATTACTTCTTATTACATCAGCTACCTACCAGTGAAAATCCCGTCAAAATCGGTGCAACCGTTTCAGAGATTAGCCGGAACAAACAGACAGACAGATAGACAGACAGGTGAAGCAAGAAATATTCTACTACACCAAACCCAGAAATTTTAAATTTTTGTCTAAATGCAAAATAGAATTTTCCGTCGGCGGATTTTCTGTGCCAATATCCAATACTTATTGGCACGCACGGGGCAACTGTCAATACCACAACATAACGCTCTAGTTGACCAAATAAAAATATCTAGTTCCAATAGTCAAATACTGTTTGTCAGGTCCTCTCAAATAG
The DNA here is from genome assembly GCA_911387765.1 of Pyrgus malvae. Classification (NCBI taxonomy): domain Eukaryota; kingdom Metazoa; phylum Arthropoda; class Insecta; order Lepidoptera; family Hesperiidae; genus Pyrgus; species Pyrgus malvae. The sequence goes on along the minus strand of OU426950.1, from coordinate 23,453,589 downwards.
AACGGAATAACAGAGCGGACACGGTTTTGCAATATCAGATTTTGTTATTAAAAGCTGGAAAACATCGCAATACGGTGAACTTTTTAATTGCTGCAATCGAGGCAATATAAATAAGTGAACGCAAAATAAAATTCAGTTTTTGAATAACATACAAAATATACTCCAGGTCCCGGACGAAGAAAAAGAAGATCAATAGAAATTTAAATGATGAGTTTAAATTTCTGTTCTCAGTCTGCGTATTTATGTTCCTGCTTTATGTACGTCTATTGTCGTCGTCGTCACAGATTTCGCATCTTTCGAGGTGTCGAGAAAAAGAGGAGATCTCCCGCCAGGCGATGTCACCAGAGCTTCATAACAATATAAAAAATATCAAAATATAATGTTATATAACGTTATACGTATTTCGTTTCGTTATTATTTTGACATTACTAACGAAAAGACGAATAGCGGAATACGTTATAATATCGTTATTGCTAAGCGATATTGCCGCGTTTTAGCTCGATGCATATGATAATTATTATTCCCTGTAAATATAACGTTATTTATATCGTTATTTTCTGAATAGCGTTTACTGATATAGCGTTATTTTGACGTGTAAATAACGTTTAGTTGTAAAACGTTATGTTTTTTATAATGATATGGGCACAAGTAGATAATAACGTTATTTTATAGCGGTATTTGAAGCTCTGGATGTCACTGCCTGGGGACCGCGGTTCGAATGCTAACTTCGGATCATTTGTATATATACTGAGAATCTAAGAAACTTCGATAGCGTGATTCAGGATACGTCCTCTTGGCCAGTTCAGTATGACGCGTGTGACGTAAGCCATCGATTCAAGTCGATTTTCACAAACGCATGATAGCAGGTTTCACTCAAGTATCGTTTATGAATTCACTTAGATGACCTTATGCGTTGACGAGCACTATGAGACCTCATAGTATTGTTTATTAATACGGGTGTGTCTTTATTACTACCTAATAATGACTTAATTGCATAATGTCATTATCTGATTATTTATATACGACTTAACTCGCGTGACATTTTTCCGGAACTAGGCCGATGTCATTACCTACTCAGAGAACCAATGTGATATATTTTATTAAAAAGTGTAAACAAAATCAAAGTCGTTTGGATTACAGGCAATATAAACTGCCCTTGGTACAAATATCAGCTCATAATCCTACCAGTTGTACCACATTCAAAAAATAATTACCAATGGGTGTTTAATGGTGGATTAGTATGATTACTGATAATTGCTATTTGGTGACTTTTTGACACTTATAAATCTAGTATGATTAACGGTATCACATAATTTCTATCAGTCGTAGGGCTATGCTATACTTCAAAAATTATTATAATTAGTAACATCAGGCGTTACTTTGCAGAACTCCATTAATGTAAGATCTCGCCTGTACAGCCGTGCTAGCCGATCAAGCGTTACTTTGCGGAACTCCATTCCTGATGTTACTCTGATTTGGGGTGAAACACGTGTTGGTGGTGGTACGTATGTTGATGTATATTTTTTATTGTTGCATGTGCATGTATCCTATGTGGGAGAGAGGGAGTGCTATTGCATGAAAAAAGTATACACCATCATACGGTATGATTGTGCGGTAATCGCACTAAATGTAGAGTGGACTGTATGAAATATGTATCTATGTGTAGGAGATATGTTCAAAACCTCGTTTGTCTTAGTAAATAATTCTAAACCACCAACCTTAACCTCCAAGTCGATCTGGAGCTGGTGGGTGCGCACGGTGCGCTTTTATTGTTGGTCTGGCACGGCCGATGGGTCTTGAACACTATCTTGATAGAGAGCGCACGGCGTTCTTCACTTATAGTTCGGCACGGCCAATAGGTCCTAGACACTCTTAAACACTCACGGAGTATACGATACAGCACGGCTGATGTCCTTGGGTACACGGTACCTAGGCACTTTCGTATGTATGAGAGCTCGAGGACAACTGGGGTTCAGCACGGCTGAACTGGCGTTTTGGCACACGGTACCGGGGTTTGAGTATCACGGATAACTCTTACACGATAGGAGAATCGAAGACTTATTCAGCACGGCTGAATATATTTAGTGCACGGCACCATGGTCTTCGTAATACACCATCTTTTTTACGATTGACGTTGGATGTCAATGTCGATGGAATTCTTCTTATAATTACTTACCAGCCAGTCACAAGGATTGAACAATGATTGCAAAGTAGTTTTTACCTAACTTTAATCAAAAATTAATGTTCATTTACCTTACATTCTCCTATTCATTTCTGAAAATTCATTCTGAAAAGGCCCAAAACTACCAATATCGCTTAAAGCTCAAAAACAACAATTGCTAATGGGCATAAATCATGAAATAGAGACGTCAGCTTACGTATTTGCTGGAAAAGGTGAAATTTATGCTATAGCGAGCTTTATTGAAAGAATGAAGACGAACGTCCTCCACAGTTAGAAAACTGATCAAATGTGAGTAGATCTTGTAAAGTTTAGGTTCCGCATCGCTTCATTATGATTTTGATTTTGATTTTGAACTTGCTTAGCCATTTTACAGCTGTTCTTGACCTATTCAGCATTAACTTCATTAAAGGTCTACGAAGTGAACATTTCATTTTGATCTAAATAAGCTTGACCTTAGTCTGAGAATATAACGTGTTGTGGAGTACGCCTGCCGCAGAGGCAATTTCGGTCGGTGCAATATCGGGAGTCGATATACACACTTGCTTGCTGTGCTGCTGTGTTATTGGAGAGTAAGTTGATCAAATTTTAGTCAACTATGTTAATAATGGCAAATAAAAATAGGAACTATACAAACATACTGATTTAATTAGTTAAGTGTTCATCGATGGAATAATAGCATTTGTCTATTAAAGTCTTTAAATTCCTTTTTAAATGTACTTATATTAACTTGGTTTTGGAATACTAGTGGAACCTTATTATAAAATTCCGAATATACTTTTTTCAACTTCAAAGCGGACGTCTTTAGAATGGCACCAGATTCATCAACCAATCAAAAGATTGGCGTAGCCGTAACTGCTTCTGTTCCACAAAAAAGGAAAAGAGATACTGGGTGAAAATTTGATTACAGAAAATATAAAATACTAATTCACATGCGTGCACTCCGTATGGCGTTTGCCAACCAGCCTCAATCGCGCTACACAATATGTGGCAACGACAGCGAGCGGCATTCTAGGGAGCAATTAAGGGTTATCCCCACCTTTACGCCCTAGATCGCTCTGGCGGCAGTCGTGTGAGTAGCCGGCGGCTATAAGTTGCGTTGGAACTTTGTCGGTATCGGAACTTTATGACGATAGTAGAATAGATCTTAATAATACGTAAACTTTGATACAATTCGGTGACGGGACCCCAAAAAATTCCGAGTCATTGGTTCTGTTCGCAGGTTGGCTCAGACAAACGTAAATAAGACCCGCGTCCCTTTGAGCAAATCGATGTAAACGAAGAGAAAATAAATACTCTTCCAGAATTTTTTTGCCGACGCACAAATGCCATGCAAATAATCTTACGTTACTCTGTCTTCTACGAACGGATGTAATGAGAATTCGAAACGACGCTACGATAATGAAAGCAATTTTGTGCGTTTTTATGTTTGGTTGTACCTTTATCCTGTTCTGCTAACTGGCAGAGCTTATGTATAAGGTCGATCGCAGAGATACTAAGTAAGAGGCGACTAAAAGGAGACTTCCGGTGTTGCGAACGGTGATAGTGGGAGCTCAACCCGTCCAGCTAGCAACCCCGGGAAGGACGGCGGTGTTAGCGTGGCTGCATGCCGCTGTAAGCGCCTGAGGGTACAGGAGAGCGCATCTGCTCTCCCGAAGGTGGGCCCATTGTGGGGCGCCGTGCGTGGAGGACACCGGTGCGTTCCAATCGAGATCCCGGAGTCCTCCCCAAGCGCAGAGGCAGGCCACCGAAGGGGTTTTAGTGCGTTACAAATACCACATACCCGGTATCCTCTTCCAAGGTGCTGGGTACATTTTGAAGGTCCCCCCCCCCATACAAAAAAAGGCACAGTGTTGTATGATACCCAGTGGGGGCGGTGAAATAACCGTTGTTTTTACGCTAAAAAAAAGTGTGTCTACAAGACCTCTTACGTGTCTCGCGAATTTTTTCCAAGAAAGTTTTACTTCCTGAAAGCAAGTGATAAATGCGCAGGTAAGTTTTAACCCAGAGGTATTCAAACACGATTCCCCGAGACCTTAGGGAGCAAACTTTTAACCACGAGGTTATCTCTTTCGGAGGGTCGGTAACCCTCAATAGTCATTATTCATGTGTAAATAAACTGATAGAATCATCTGGGTGTGATCAGCATCTGATTTTTTTTTCTATACTATTTATAGGTAGAAGAACCGGAGGAAAGTACCACCGCATTACCCACTTCTGCCGTATTTCTTTTGTTTTCCGGTGAAAAGACTTACATGAGGTGACCATAAGCCTTTGAAGTAGCAGGTGAACTACATATAACCTGAAAGAAGACAAATTGAACACAGGGGTATTCAAACACGTTTCCCCGAGACCTTAGGGAGTAAACTTTTAATCACTAAGTTTTCTCTTTAGGAGCGTCGGTAACGGTCAGTACTCGTAGTCATTATTCACGTGTAAATAAACTGGTAGATTCTTCTGTGTGTTATCGGCAACTGAACGTTTTCACCATATAGATTTTCTATTTTACTTTTTCATACAAGTCCAATCGGCTTTGCCACTGCCACTTGTGTACTGACAAGTGTGCTTGTTTGCGGAAATTAAGGACGTTATTAATAAATAAGCCTTTGAAAACATTTTTTCATATCAATACACGAATTGCTTTACGATAGAGAAGAATTAAGTTACTTGGTCAAATCACGCAATTGTAGCTTTAGTTAGCTCTAGCAATATGTTCAGGATTAAATTTCAGTAGGTACCTGGACGACAGTGCGTTTCTCGGATAAAAACAATTTATTCTCGTGGTTTAATTTAAAAAGAAACACTCATTTGCTTAGTGTTACTTAACAACGCCATCTGAAATAGCTCCCAATAAAAATATTTTCACAAAAAAAAAATATAAAAAAATAAACGCTATTTGGTTTTGGTTGAGGTTTGAACGCAGGTCTCTAGTTTCGCAGTCAGCCCACGTAAATATTCGGCCAAGGAAGCTTTAATTCATTGAACGAAATTTTTATACAGGTCTTTCAAATCGACATTATCATTTCTTTGAACGTCGGATTGGCGGATGGCGTTTGACGGCGTTCTACGCCACAATATTATTAATACTCTCCCATAGATTATGGAAGAGTCATATTTTTCAGTTTATATTTAAGTTGATTATCGTTGAAAATATTTTTTTTTAATTTAAATTTTCTAAAAATAATACCTAGCTGGATCGATTTATCACCCCCGAAAGCAGGGTACTAAATTTCATCAAAATCGTTGGAGCCGTATCCGAGATTCAAAAAATATATTTAGGTATATAGGTAAAAGAATTGCTCGTTTAAAGGCATCGATATATATCGATGTTTAAAGGTATTAGATTAGACAAAAGTCAATCCGTCTAATTTACCTCTCGCTACGTTGTTGGTCGCGTCGTTATGCTCAAAAACATGGTGTAGTAAATTGAAATAGAAGTGAAAAATGTTACCCAAAACTTATTTATTGTGTATAACCGCCTTTGTAACAGGCTGGTCGGTGAGCTGAGGTCGCCGTCCAATTACCTTCGAGCTGTGCAAAGCTGAATATATGAAATCTGAACGCTACAAAGTTGGTAACAAGGCTATGAGTTTACACATCTATAAAATATTCCGTATTTTAACGGATAAAGCACATTGCAACATAAATTTAGGTTAACATTGAATCTGCTGTATAAATGTTTTGATGGTAAAAATATAATTATTAATATTGAATGTTTAATAAGAGAATAATTAATTTGTAGATCAAAAAAAGGTATTAAGGTAAAGAATGGATTTATATTCTACTAGCTTTCCGCCCGCGGCTTCGCCCGCGTGGAATTCGGTTGTATCGCGCTTTTTAGATTTTCCCGTGGGAATGAGAAGTTCTCTCGCGGTAAAACATTGCTTTTCCAGGACTCAAACTACCTCCACACCAAATTTCATCAAAATCCGTTCAGCCGTTTAGGCGTGAAAGAACAACAGACAGACGGAGTTACTTTCGCATAACCATAAATACCATATACCATTAATAAAGCACAACTATAAGAAAACTTCTCATTCCCACGGGAAAATCTAAGAAGCGCGATATAACGCTGGATACGATGAGTTGTTAAACCAAAATTGAATTGTAAACTATATTATATGTTTTACCTTGGGGAGCAAAAACATGCAGATTTTGGGCACTGGATACCCGGGAACACGCTACATAGAGCTGACCATGCGAAAAACAATGTTTTTCCAAGTGTACTCCAGCAACCCTTAGAGTTTGGCCTTGAGCTTTATATTATTTTTATATTATATTATATGCGTAGGTTTTCATCTAGTATTTTTATAAAGTACTCGCTCATTTTCTTTCACTATTTCTTCGTCACTTTTTTCGTTTTTTAGTTGCACTTTGTTCAATGTCCATATTTTAAATACTTGATATAAACAAATTTTACAAGTATAGACAGTCAAGCCGTCAATCGTCATCAGCTGTCACCCCTCCGTATTACGAATATTCGATCAGGCCACATGTCCTGACGCGAGTTTAACATTTTTTACCCATCCCAAAAAAAGTGCACAGCGCCGCTAAAGAAGTTTTCACTTCAAAAATCTCACAATAAAACAAAATGGGGATATAATTTAACGAGCCGGATATTTGGCGTTTTCCCTAAAGTCAGAAACAGTGATTTACAATAATTACCAAGACTCGACCACATAAACATTATAAACGGGAGCCGTACACATCAGATAAAACAGGGCCTGTCTAATGTTTTATGTAAATTAAAAGGTTTACCTAATGGCTGTTTAATTAAATAGGTACCCATTAAAACTCAGTGTAATTAGCATAATCGTAATGCCATTACTTTTGTTGCATATTTATTATCAATACTAATACAAATAAATAAAATTGGAGTGTCTGTTTGTAATATTAAAATAACCGCTTTTTACTACATGCATATACATATGTATATATGGTACGTATACCAAAATTTTTTTTTAAAATTTTGATCTGTGTGTCTGTGTCCGTCTGTCTGTTTGTCCGGGCTAATTTTTGAAACGGCTGGACCAATTTGGACTTTCACGGTAGCTGATGTAATAAGGAGTAACTTGGCTATTTTTTTTACAAAAATTGGTCTGTTAATAATACAATTAAAATAACCGCTTTTTACTACATGCATATGAATGTATACACGGTACATATACTAAAATAACGTTTTTTTACCATTTTTTGTCTGTCTGTCTGTTTATTCCGGCTTATCTCTAAAACGGTTGGATCGATTTTGACGGGACTTTCACTAGCAGGTAAATGATGTAATAAGGAATAACTTAGGCTACTTTTATTTTAGAAAAAAATAAAACTAAAGTCCATGCGGACGAAGTTGCGGACAGCCACTAGTATTAAAATAAAATTTATAAATTCAAATGAAAGATATGATTGAACTCTACTAAAGTAAATATGTCCATAGAGTTGAGGATTTATTTAATCAATTCAAGGAGAATACAAGTTCACTTAATACACGTATGCTGGTACACGACAGATGTGGTTATATCGCTCCATAAAGCGTTTGTGGCGACTGCAATTGTATTGTGGTAAGCTCAGATTTTCACAAGGGTGTGTCTTGTGTCCTATTTACTTTACTATATAATTCTACACTGGTTTCATAAATAAATAAATAAAAAGAGGCTATTCATTTTGCTAAAACAAGCTTGCAGGCCTCGTGGCATTAAGTGGACTCTGCAGGTTATAGACGATACTAAGAGCGTGATATAGACTGAGAGTAATTAAAAATGAAAATGGTATATAATATGTTTTATAGTCCAGCATAACATACTATTTACTTTACCAATTTATTAAATTGACATTGGTGGAGCCGATTTGCGGTGAATTGGGTGCGTCCGCAAATGATGAATAAGTATTGCTTGAAACGGGAGCTTTACTCGACACACCATTTTGTGCTCAATTAATGGAATATGCATTCGTTCGTTTTGTAACTTATGAGTTGTGATAAATCATAGTAATGTTACTGAAAATTATTTCGATAGGGTTTTAGACATTCAATTAAATTGGTTAATTTTGTAAAATTATTATTGTATAAACAGGTAAGAAATTAAAGACTAGCATGGCGTTTAAAGCGCCTACCATCATAAGTGCGCTTTAGTTTGGTGTGTGCGACTATTTAATACTTATGAAAAGGTATAGATTTTACAGTCCGGCATAACATACATTTTACCTTACCAATTTATTAAATTGACATTGGTGGAGTCGATTTGCGGTGAATTGGGTGTGTCTGCAAATGATGGATATTGATTGAAACGAGAGCTTAATTTGACATACGATTTTGTTCACGCTGAGGCTTACTGTTTTATTCACTTTTTTGTTTGTTTTTCTCTTGTTACAATCCATTTATTATTGTAGTAAATCATTGAAGTACGCATGGCCAGGCGGCTAGCGTAGAACGCAAACGATCTATGCAACTAAGCCAAACGGGCGCGGTCGGGTGTGAGATAGGTGACTGCTTGTGGCAAAAAACTTCATGCTTGTTTCTGTGCTTCGAACGGCATGTTAAGTCGTCGGTCCCAGTTGTCGTCGATAGATTACAGTCGTTAAAGCATGTCGGAGGCCTTATGGGCGGTTTGAAAACGTCCGCGGGTTGGCCACTAACCCACATCTCCACCAACCCGCATTGGAGCAGCGTGGTGGAGTAAGCTAGGCCTCCCCAATAAAGGGGAGTGACCCTTGCCCAGCAGTGTGACGCAAAAAGGGTTGCAGCCAAGCAGCCAAATCATAGTTATTTCTTGTAACTGTTTATACTTCAGTAAAATGGTATTTAAAAATTGTTCCAATGGTGAAATAAAAAGATTTAGAATTAAATCAAAAGGTCTATCAACCTTATGATTATGATTCGGGTAATTTAAACATTGTGAAAACGTTGAAAGTTATGTTACACAGGTTATGTGCTCAATCACAAATCTATGAAATAGAGAACTTAAATTATAATTTAATTACAATGAGTAATTTACCATTAATTTATTGCATAGATTACTATTGATTAAAACGATTTGTGGTTAGTGTTCGTTTGTCCACAAATGACGATTTTGCAACAAACGTGATCTTTGAACTAACCAACCTTTCATTGTTTGCCACGGGTATTCCATGGCTTAAGGCACTATACATTATAACAGTGTATTGTTATGAAGAACAAATAGAAAATTTATAATCATAACCACAACCCACATTGGAGCAGCGAGGTGGCGTAAGCTCCTGGCCTCCCAAATAATGACGTTTCCGTGCTTCAGAGGGCACATTAAGCCGTCGGTCCCGGATGTTGTCGATAAATAACAGTCGTTAAACCTTGTCGGAGGCCATATGGGCGGTTTGAAAACATCCAACAGTGGGTTGGCCACTGAGTCACATCTCAATCAGCCCGCATTGGAGCAGCGTGGTGGAGTAAGTGCCAGGCCTCCCCAATAAGTTAGAGAGACCTGTGCCCAACAGTAAGTCGCAAAAAGGGTTGCAGCCATTATCTTTTCAGAACGTCTGGCCACAGAAGCTCTTTGTAATGTGGTCTTGCCTTCGTGTAGAATATCAGCTAAGTACAAAGGCAGGCGCGTTAAAATGCTGCAGAGAAATGTACTTATATTTACATAATATTACTTCAAACTCTTCTTTTACTATAGTCGTTCTCAATATTAATTCCTAGGTTCACGATTCTCAAAGGGGAAATTACATGTGACAAATTAATTTAGTCTATGCGAGGTTTCGACGCCGCAGCCGGTTCATGGAGAGACATAACCGCACCTCGTTGTTATTTAATTGCATAACCGCATAACTGCACGTCATATTAATAAAAAATATTGGCTGCAACCGTTTTTGCGTCCGACTGCTGGGCACGGGCCTCTCCCCAATATTGGGAGGTCTGGAGCTTACACCAAGTACGACAAGGGGATGTTATATCCCTGAAGCTGTTTACCGCTGCACTGGAAGACGTGTTCAAGCTGATGGAGTGAAACGGGGGGATTTTAACATCAATGGCGAACACCTCACACACCTTCGATTTGCCGATGACATAGTAATCTTGGCGGAGAACCTGGAAGAGCTCAGCACTTTGCTAGGTGACCTCCATAGCGCCTCACAAAGGGTGGGTCTTAAGATGAACATGGACAAGACGAAGATCATGTCTAACGTCCATGTCACACCTATACCGGTTGTTGTTGATGGCGCTTCTCTCGAAGTTGTCGACGAGTACATCTACCTGGGACAAGCGATCCGTATGGGTAAGTCCAGCTTCGAGAGAGAGGTAACTCGTAGAATCCAACTCGGTTGGGCAGCGTTCGGGAAATTACAAAGTGTCTTCTCGTCCAGAATACCTCAGTGCCTGAAGTCGAAAGTTTTCGAGCAGTGTGTGTTGCCAGTAATGACCTACGGCGCTGAGACGTGGTCTTTTACAGTTAGCCTTTTCCATAAGCTCAGGGTCGCCTAGCGAGCGATGGAGAGGGCTATGCTTGGTATTTCTCTACGCGACAGAATTCGTAATAATGAAATCCGTAGAAGAACTAAGGTTACCGACATAGCTCTCAAAATCTGCAAGCTGAAGTGGCAATGGGCAGGCCATATAGTTAGGACGCTGGTAGTCGCTGGATTCAGAAGGCCCAGGACCGGGAGGAGTGGCGAACGTTAGGGAAGGCCTATGTCCAGCAGTGGACAGTAAAAGGCTGATGGATGGATGGAGCTTACACCACCACGCTGCTCCAATGCGGGTTGATTGAGATGCGACTTAGTGGCCAACCCACTGTTGGATGTTTTCAAACCGCCCATATCTGCATAGATCACTTATTTATTTTATTTATTTATTTATTTATACATTATACATGCTTGCAATACTTACAGCAATGCCAAGGCGCATTGCAAGCCTTGCACTCACATCACTTGCGTTCTGTGCTCGCCGCCGGGCTATGCACGCTTTAGTGAAAAAAATATATATCAAGTATCTTATCTAAGAACTTTCCCTGTTTTCCTTGAAAGTATCCAAATCTTGAAGAAGAAAATAGTATAAAATATATTTAGGTTTTGTAGATATTTCTGTCCTGCAACTTTAAAATCAGGTAGGCTGCTTGCTTCGCTCTTATATAAATAAAATCAGTAAGAGAAGATTTCAAAAGATATTAAAACAAGATGAAGAGTTCATTTTATTTATTGAGTAACGAGCATTAATGCATTTAATTTGGAACAGGCTATGACGATCAACGAATCTAAAGAGAGAACTTTCCTTTATATAAAACAACAATACAATTAAGTCACAACTGTGCATGACGAACTAATTGAGTTTCCTACAACAGTGTAAAATTGGGAGGAATCATAGTAGTCACACAATAAATCTATGGGTGAAATAGAGAGCAAAATTTGAGCGTGGTTCGTGTTACACATTGGCTGCACTGGCAGAAAACAAACCACTTCTGTATGTGAATGAGCATCCAACAACACGATTACAGTATTGCAGCCGCCGTACAGAGCGACATAACCGCACGTGTCGTGTACCAGCAAACATGTTATACGTGAAGACGCAGTACGGAGCTAATTTTGGAATTCTGTGGTTATATTCCGCACTTTATGGATGAGCACAAAACTTCATAATGCGTAAATTACTTTGTTACTTGCTATTTCCCCCTTGGATATAAATTTGCACCTAGAACGACAAAACTATAGAATTTTTAGACGGCAAGGTTGTAGACATTTGATGGAAAAAAGAAAGGAAAAAAATATTTAAGTATTTCATATTAGGAATACAAAATATTCTTTCTTTTTTTTCTCGGTCATCGCTTTTTGGGCTGAAAGAAAAAAGGTGGCGGGAAGAAACTCCCAGCACCAGTGCTTTTAAACAGCAGATTTATATGTATATTTGAGATAACAGAATGGCTGTGGGTCGATAATGAGCACACGTGACAGCTAATCGTATATTATATATAGACACTATGGTTCAACCCACAGAGTAAACGAATGATAAGTAGTAGAGGTGTCCTAACCTACTATTTCTATCAGAACAGGTGTCGCCAAACACACACATTTCAAATATGTAAAATATAACAATACATAAAAAATTGATAAAATTAATGGGCATGATGACACTATTAAAGAATCACAGAATAAATGGTTTTACAGAAAAATATATGCTAAAAAAGTTCTAAAATATGATCCCGTTTTAATATAAACATTAAGATTAATAAGATTTTCAATAAAATAAAAGTATTAAATAAAGCAATCGGCCATGTTATCTGAAACGCCAATCAGAAGGAATGACGTCACGTCTCAGTAAAAGTCATCGTGTTGCTTGAAGTTTGACGAGCAAGCCGACGCCATGTTACCTACGAGCGTTTTCGCGCTTACGTCAAATTACATAGCAGAAAATACATTAATTTAGGTTAAAACTTAAGTTTATTTCTGAAATAAACTTTTTTTCAAAACTAGGAGACGTGTACCTACAATAAGGAAAGGTATTTAAAAAGATGGAAGGGAAGGGATGATGTGGACTTGGAGAGGGAACGCAGGGCGCTGGCTGTTAGATGCAATATGCTGGCTCGCAGGTTTGCGGGCTGCGAAAAAAGTGTAAAAATCACTCTTTTCCGCGCCTACTGCCAGTCTTTTTACACCTGCAGCCTGTGGACCGAATATTCGCGGAAAGCATACAGCGCCCTGAGGGTCCAATATAATGACGCTTTTAGGGTGCTTTTGAGGCTGCCTAGGCACTGCAGTGCATCAGGCATGTTTGCTGAGACAAGGACGGCTGATTTTTACGCAATAATGCGCCAAAGAACTGCCTCACTAATGCGCCGACTTAGAGACAGCACCAATGGCCTCATTAACGTCATTATATATAAACTCCACAGTCCTATCATGCGGCGGTGGCACCACCTTCATGCTAAACCTCATTAGCTTAATTTAGGTCTGAATAGTATTATTATGGCTAGTTTGGTTAGATAGAGACAGCTGATGACAGTATATGTGAATGAATTTTTGTTATTTATATTTTCTATTATTATGCTTTTATTTTTTGGTATTGTACTAACATAGATATAAGAGACTAAACTAACAAAAATATGGACATTGTCTGAAATAAATTAAATAAATAAATAAATAAAAAACCTTGGCAGTACAATAGTTTCATAAACATTCAATGTTGGATCATAAATCGTGATGAGGCCACCGAGGGTTTTTTTAGTGACTTCCGACACTACGGGTCTCTTTCAACACCTTCAAGTAAAGTGACAAGTACACTAATTGTCGGTTAAAGTCACCCGTAACTTCAATTTCACGATGTTCGAGTAGCACTAATCATAATGATAAACTGACCCGTACTCATAGCTTTTACTTGCCAATTAACGTTACTTGGGACGTAACTAATCAACACTTTAGTTGGAGATGGTGAACGAGTTTTTAAAAGTAGTAAGTTGACTAAAATATGAAAATAAATAAAGAAACAGATTTTAAACAACTATTTACTGATTGATGTACTTAATTAGTGTAGATTTGTTGTTGTCATGTAAGTGAAGATTGTCTTTTATGGGAAATAACGTTCTTGAACCTAGCAAACACAATAACTCTACCATTAAATTACGATATTTAATCACAACAACCCACTGATTGCAATACGACTGCACAGTAATCTGTGGCGGGCAATAAAATGGTCGACCGGATTAAGCTCGCGTTTCAAGCAATATTCATCATTTGGACGCATCCATGCCACCACAAATCGAATAATTCAGTTTCAATTTTATTGTTACAGTAAATTAGTATTATATTGTTCTCTCGTATCCTAATGCTCTGTTTTTGTGACAAACGAGCATGCAATTCACCTGATGCCAGCTAACCACAAAAATCCATTAACAATTGAAACCAAAACGCTGTGAATGAAATACCTAGTTCCAGTTCTAAATGTAATTTGTTAGGTACGTTTTTATTTCACATCTTTTTAATATTGTTTCATAAAAAAAACGGCAAATTGTTTGTAAAGTAGGTTTACGATCGAGATGTTTACGTGATAACGTCCGCACGAGAAAATCTCCATTCGTTTGTATGCCGCTAGAGTGCGAGAGACGGAAGATCGGTCCACTCACTCGAACGCTATGCCTCCGCTCGTGAGGATTCCGCGTGACAAGTTTCACGGAATGACTGGCAGCGCTCGAGATGAGACGGGAGATCGGTCCGTCTCTCTCTCTCGTTATACCTGCGATCGCGCTCGTGAGGTTTTGGTGTGACACAAGTTTCTGAACATGTCACCCGACTAAAACGATTATAAAGACGTTATCACGTCAAAAATCTGATAAGCTTAACTAAATTTACCTTTATCGTCTTAATCGTGGTAAAATAGCATTGACTTACATTTAAAAAATAAACGCCTGTGTAGGAAAACTAGCAATGAATTAAACTATTAATCTTTATTCTATTAAAACTTAATTTTAATTAACTCTATTTACCATTCAAGGGTTCGACACGATGGACATATGCGTGTTACGGCCACCGGTGGCCGTCTGATCCCCTAATGGTTAAAGTTCCACCGGCACCATCTGGACTCGTGGCGGTCCTCCACAGTCCGCGTTGCACGCTCCTTTTTACCACGGACGTGTAGGTTATGGGACAACCTTCCAGCTGAGGCATTCCCAGTGGACTATTACATGGGGTTCTTCAAGAAAGCTGTAAAAAAAGCTTTCCTCCAAAGCCGGCAATGCTCGGGCGGCTCCCCTAGGGTTGCCCGTGTCCATAGGCGACGGTGATCGCTTAACATCACGCGGCCCGTCTGCCTTATTGTTAGGTTTATTTATAAAAAAAAAAAAAAAAAAAAAAAAAAAAAAAAAAAAAAAAAAAAAAAAAAAAAAAATGTAGGTACAGGTACGTACATTATAAAACACCTATTTTTCCGCCGATGATTTACCATACCAACATGTAATTTAAAATTTACGTATCAGTCTTAATAGTATGTACCTATAGATTACATGTCACGTGTTTGTTCGCAATGGACTCCAAACTACTTAACCGATTTTAATAATATTTGCACACCGTGTGCAGTTTGATCCAACTTGAAAGATAGGATAGCGTATATCTTAATTTATAGTCGCAATATTATTTTATTTCTGATACTTAAGGCAGGACAACGTCTGCCGGGTTAGCTAGTATAATATATAAAGAATAACAAAAATACAAATACTACTTCAAACGTAAAGAGACCGAAGATTAATAAATCATCAATAGCTATTCAAAAATATATTCATGAATACATTTTGGAGCACCTATAGCAAGTATTTTACATGAAAAAGAAATTCAAAGATTAATGTTATATTGAAAGCTCTAGGGAGGTAGAATGTTGTTGACAACGTTGGAACATAATAGGGACGGTATTTGGTGGTTTCGTACCTCGCTACTTTACAGTAACTTTGTGATCCAATCAATTCAGAATTACTAACTTTCATGAGTTTTCTATAGATTCTCATAAAATAATTATCTTATGTCGTGTCATCTTGTAAAAACGTTATAATGCTTCAGTGCTGCACACGAAGCTCCTCCCAATACTGAGAAAAATGTGGACCAATATTCGTACCAATATACTCTGTTAATATACAAATTGATGGACGAAGAACAAACATACATTCGTATTTATATAGCATTCAGTCCGTTTCAAATCAGGTTCCAAATTTCAATATGGCAATAATATTAATGGCAGCAAACATACAATTGTTTTTACATAGCACTCAATCTCCAAATGAGCTAAAAATATCAAGCCTTCTTGATAAATTTCAATATGGAAGTAATATTAACGGTAAACATTACATTTTCGTTAAAACTGTCCACACACATTTACTTTTGTTACATCGATTTGATTTCAAAATTTTTTTTTTCAACCTTCTTTATGTCCCACTGCTGGGCACAGGCCTTCTCACTAGTGAGAGGGATTAGGCCATAGTCCACCACGCTGGCCAAGTGCGGATTGGTGGACGTCACGCCTTCGAGAAATTATGAATTCCTCTCAGGCATGCACGGCGATGGAGAACATCGTAATCAATTAAATATCACGATTTTTTCCATCACCGTGGAGCAGCGATAAATGCGCACATTACAAATTTCTCTGTCAGAGGTGCGCGCCGAGGATTTGAACCCGGGATCGATCGCGTCGAAGACCGCGGATTCATACCACTCGGCCATCGCCGCTCGTTTCAAAATTACTGGTTGAATATTTATTTCATTTTATTTTCAAACTGAAGCAGGTGTGCTGCAAGTAATTCGCGAAGGCCGTACGTTTACGACTACTGTCAGTGACTGGCCCAGATACAACCAACCGATAAAACTGAAGTGTTTGTTAACAGCCTCTGTAAATCCGCATCGGTTTGCTTTTAATACCCGCTCATTCTACTTTGTTTACATTCAGGAGTTTCGTTCGATATGGCGTATAATTATTCCGCCAAAGTTCTGATAACTGAAGCGAACTAGCTTAGTCTGGAGATACTTTGATGCGTACATCTACCTATTACGAACTCAGTTATAAGAAGTTTATAATAGCCGAGTCCGCAATGTTGTTTGCGTGTATAGAATCGTTGTTAAAAGATGTATTAAAACCTAGTAGTGTAAATCGTTCACTTACGTAATCTACACAGCTAAGTGAAACGGGCGCGGTCGGGTGTGAGATGAGTGGCCGCTAGTGGCAAAAATTTCGTACGCGTTTCCGTGCTTCGGAGGGCACTTTAAATCGTCGGTCCCGGTTGTTATCAATAGATAACAGTCGTCAAACCTAGTCGGAGGCCCTTTCTGCGGTTTGAAAACTTCCGACAGCGGGTTAGTCACTAAACCCGCATCTCCACCAACCCGCATTGGAGCAGTGTGGTGGAGTAAGCTCCAGGCCTCCCCAATAAAGACCTAAACACACCGGATCCGTACACGTACGCGTAAGCGTGCACGTGCACGTACAATTACGTTGTAATATATGGAACTTTATGAGACATGGCACACCGCTTGCGTGACGTGTACGTGCACGTAGACTACATGCGTACCGCTACGCATTGCAGCTCCCATGAGACAAACAGGATGCGTACCTACGCAGAACGGAACGGCAACGTCGCATTGATGCGTGCAGCAATGACGTTGTACGCAATGGCTTTCCTTATTGGACGACACACTGAATAAGTTCGAACACGCACGTATCTTTGTTGCGCGTTACTACGCGCGTGACTACGCATTCAGTTGTATTTGTTTTCAAAATTAAATGCTGCCGGGGGCGGGGTGCTTTGTTTTTCATAATTAATAACGATATAAAAGAAAAACTAATTGAATGATTGCGAAAACATGAATGTCTATACAATATAAAAAATAAAGAGTATAAAAAATTGTCATATAAAACTTTATTGTTGGAAAAAATTTGAGCAACACTTCAGATTGTCTTTTTGCACACCTGTCACAATAGTAGAATATAGCTTCTTCTAAATCAGAAGAACTACTTGGTCCATTCACAAGAGTCGCAAATAAAATATGGGTGCCACAGCGGCTGGGTACGCAAGGGGCCGGTTGCATTGCGTACCCAGCTCGTATGCGTAAGCGTAAGCGTAGACGTATGCGTAACCCGGTGTGTCAGGGGTCCACGTGCGTCACTACGCGCGTGTCTACGTGTACGTGCTGCACACGGAGGCGGTGTGCTCTGGGCTTAATGGGGAGAGACCCGTGTCCAGCATCGGGACGCAAAAAAGGGTTGCAGCATAGGATGACTTAAATTAAATTTAGTGCATATTACGAGCCAAGCTTTTGTTAATATATGTATTTAATTAAGCTAAATTTAATAATGTTTTAACAGTAGTTTAATTTAGTGTTTAACAGTACCTACCAATGTGGGAGTTAAGTATCATAAGTTAACGGAAAGGAAGTAGTCTCAAATCAGGATGTATAGACCTGAGGATAAGACTTAAGGAATAAGAAAGTAGCCCATCTTCGCAAACTTAGTTTTACAAAAAATGCACCTTCTTCCTATAAGACTGTCTACATAAAGCTGATTTCCGTCAGGGGTAAAATTTTTCGTGCTTTCTTAATGATCGTTTGTAGAAGGAGACCTCCGGGAGCTGTACACAAGGAAGCTGCAGATTCAAAACGTCGATTTTTTTAGATGAATAATAATATTTTCGCGCGCACAATTTGTTATGTGTGTATTTATTTTAGTAATTAGTACTAGTTTTAGTAACTACTTGCATCGGTAAGCAGGTGGAAGTGGATTGATATCGTTTCACACAATCAGCTGTCACGTGTGCTCATTATCCATCCATCCATAACCATTCTGTTATCTCAAATATATATATGTACTTTTTTTTATAAAGAGTGCAGCTGGGTGTTTTTTTTCGCCGCCTCTTTTCTCTGAGCTCTACATCTAGCCCAAACGGGTACCTAAACGCAACTAGCGGGAAAAAATTACATTCATTAAGCGAATATTTTAGCCCGCGTTAGAGAGGATCATTAGCATAAAGTGAAGTCCCTTCTGAAGTGCCGCTGCCTGGTCCGGCTTTTTTGTAGGATTATTTAAGATAAACATTTCCATCATACATTACATATGTGTAAATCTAGCGGTTTTGGCCAGAATATCTCGCAGATGGTAGATTTTTTTCCTACTTACTTGACACTTATCGTCATATTTTGGACAATTCACACAATATCTTTATAAATTGTAGCCTTTGTGTTATTCTGATATATAAGCTATATTATTGTAAAGTTTCATTGAAATCCATTCAGAAGTTTTTACGTGAAAGAGTAACAAACATCCATACTTACAAACTTTCGCGTTTATAATATTAGTAGGATTTCCCAGATCATTTGAGAAGTTTCTGGAACTTTCTCGAACATTCTCAATTAATTAAAACAGATTGCAATTATTTTAAAAATCTTCAGATTATTCCAGAAGTTTCTGTAACTTTCTCGAACATTTTCGATTAATTAAAAAAGTTTGCAATTGTTTTAAAAATTTCCAGATCATTCGAAAAAAGTTTACAGTTATTAAAAAAATTCCACATTATTTGAGAAGCTTTCTCGAATTTATTTAAAAAAAAAATCAAATGATTCGAGAAGTTTCTGGAACTTTCTCGAACATTCTCAATAAAATTTAAATTAAAATAGTTTGCTAGATCATCCCAGAAATTTTGAGATCCACCCAGAAGTCCCTATTGGTTAAAAAAGGACAGATTTTTTTTTCAGATTTTTCCTCCCACAGCCACCCACTTCCACCCAGCACGACAAAACTCCCTTAACTCCCTCAACGTACTAAGAGGTATTTACCACCCCAACGGGAAGTTGATTGGAGTAAATGGTAATAGAGAAAACCGTGTCATTACGTACAAAACCCTTTACTTTTTATAATATAAATTAAGATTTTTTCTTTTTCTTATTGCTGCTCTTATTGTTTTCCATCAAAGCACATACCTGAACACTGTTACAAAAAATTCTCATGCGCATGAGACTTCCAAGTTGATGACGTGGTGGGCAATGGCCTATATCCCTCTCACTTCTAAGGGAGATCTGTGCCTCAAAGTGGGGGATTGGAGATTTAAAATAGGTAAAAAATACATTTTCAAACCAAATATTCGGTAAAGAATTCATCGATAAAAGCCACCCAATTCCTTTATAATAATAATAATAAGTCTATTACAAAATATGTGTTTAGAATGTTTCCTTTCGAAATTAATAAAAGCCAGTGACTTATCTCACATCAGCAAACAAATATAATTTTATTAAAAGCGTTCATTTTCTCGGAATTCGATTGATGCTTTTTTACCTTTACTGGAACCATTTATTAAATTAATATTAAAATTAGTATAATGTGTGTATTACTAAAATATTATATAGTTTGGTTATAAAAAAGATTATAATTCAGACAAAGCCAATGCAAATAAAACATTAAAAGACAAGGCAACATACATACCGTATGGTCCTTAGCAAATTATGTGCAAAAATTAATCTCCAAGGGGATATGGTAATGTTGTTAATGGGCGGCGCTGCTGTCCTTCCGCTGTTAAGAAAAATATGTGCGACTGAGTAATAGCCGCCATTAATATTACTGCCATATTGAAATTTACCAAGAAGGCTTGATATTTTTTTAGATTATTTGGAGATTGAATGCTATATAAAAAAATGTATGTTTGCCGCCATTAATATTACTGCGATACTGAAATTTGGAAGCTGATTTGAAACGGAAATAGAGCTATATATTATATAAATGTATAAATATAAATGTATGTTTTTTTTTCGTCCATCAATTTGTATATTAACAGAGTGACGAATGTTGGTCCACATTTTTCTCAGTATTGGGAGGAGCTTCGTGTGCAGCACTGAAACATTAAAAGATAATTTTCTTAGTGATTAATTTTGTCTTCGCGTACAAACGGGACTGTTTATCTGTTTTTGGACTTCTTTCGTCTTTTAAAGATTCAATTAATTTAACCTAGTAATCAGTTCAATCTGCTTCAAAATTTATTCAATAATTTGCTAATTATGCGCCTTTACAATGTAGTCAAAGTAATATACACAAATGAAATCATTTTAATTGCCAAGAGAATTGCATAAAAAATTACGTGCAAAACCTAATGTCCAACTTGATAAGAGTTATGTGCATATATAATGTCCAAGGGGATATGCTAATGTTGTTAATTACTGGCTCTGTTGTTCTTCCGTTGTTGAGAAAAATACGCCGCGGCTGAGTTATGGCTGTCGTTAATATTGTTTGCACTTCCGCGCCCGCCCAACTGCCATGTTAAAATTTGTTTCAAGAATAAATAATAAATAAATAAGTAAACGTTACACACTCATAGTCCCTCAATAAGGTAATTAATACCCTGTGTCGTGGGTACCATGGACACATACAAAGACAGGAATACAAACACCCAGACCGAGAACAGAAATTTAAACTCGTCATTCAAATTTCTGTTTCGCCAGGATTCAAACCCGGGACCCCTCGATTGGCAGTCTAGCATGGTAAATATTACGCCACGCGGGTCGTCAAAAGAAGGCCTCATGGTTCGACTAGAGATCAGCCGACCAGCGTGGCGAATTTTAGCCCATATTCTTCTCAGTCTCAGGAGATTCGTGCGCAGTACAAGAACATTGTAATAAAAAGGTTGTTAGTGATAATATTTTGTCTACAAGTTTGTCTGGTACAGTCTTGCAATCGGTGTGGTTGCTGCTTTTAGAAGAATTATAATTTTCGAATCGATTCGAAAATTCAAATTCTTCGCATTGCAAATGTAGCGTATGCTAATACAAATAAAATCATTAAAACCAAAATGTTCTGCAAAATATGCTCTTATTGCAAAAAGTAATGTCCAATGGGATATGCTAATACTGTTAATTAACGGCGTTCCTCTCCTTCCGCTGCTGAGAAAAATACGTTGCCGCTGAAATATGTCCGCCATTAATATTGTAACAAGTACGGCTTTCGGTTCTGATTCCTTTAATTAAATATGTCATGTTTAAATTTTCGAGAAGACCGAAGGTGGTACTCGTATTTCAATTTGATAACATATTTAGGTAGAGTTGTTTTTCTGATGTTGCTTAGCAACAAAATTAATATAAAGGTCGTTCACAAGGCTTAACGGTTACACCTTCGAGAACCACCGACAGTAAACAAGTCAGTCTTTATAATGCAAATTGGAGACAGACATTAGATTACTTCTCCTCTTCTCTATGATGAATTACTAAGACACCGTTCAATTACCATCGAAACCAGGAACAAATTCTATAAAATATACCGCTTCGTCGTACCAACTACAAACTTTAAGAAAGTTCATTGTCCAGCCCTACTTCAAGCAATCCTGTGTCTAACCTGTGGTCGTGTATATTTACGCTGTTTCTTCGAAGCCTGGTCTGATGGGCATTTCATGTGAGTCTAGCCGCCAACTGCACGATTGAAAGGAACGTACCGAAGCCGAATAGAATTGCTTGACGATAAAATTGGGTGCAGCATTGGTACGTTCCTATCAAACTATTCAACCATCCAAATTCAAAAAGTAAGTAGATAGCTTCTAAAAATTTATCATATAAGTTGGGTTCATCATTAACGTACTAAAGTAGCAAGATTACAACACAAGTTTACAACATTGGTTAGCCACAACCTGATACAAATGCTGTTAGAATTAAATGTAAGTCTACAAAGTAAGCAGATCTTGGTAATAACTTGCAGTATATTTGTTTAAAGAGTTAGGTATTATGCAAAAAGTAGTTCGCATCTCGATGTTGTTCACATGTTCACAACTTCGCCTGCATCTTATTATGTTTGACTTTACAATATATGGTTGTATGAAACTTCTAGTTGTAAATAGGCAACAGTGAAGTATATTTATTTATTTATTTCATATAATATATAAACATTACAGATTTTTAAAAACCCAATGCGTTTATATACATCGTTACAAATTTTGTATGTACCTGCCCGCTGCCCTACGAAATGCAGCCGGCGGAGTAAAAAATATGTCTAGGTTAGTGTCCTTGGCCAGGACACCATTGAGCAACGTCAGGGCTCGTACGAGCGGCGATTCTCTTAACAATACCAGCCTGCAGTGCGGAACTGCAAACAAGTTTTGTCGCCGAACATGAACGTTCCTAGGGACGCTCAGCGATATAAGTTCCAGCACAGAGGGGTTACAGATATTACCCTTAATTAATTGATAAAAATAATCTATCAATGCCATATCACGCCTTACCTCGAGGGAGTCATATCCCAACATACCCTGTAGGAATAGACTCGGATATACATGCGGGTATCCGACATGGTAACCAAACTGCTTAAAATACAGCCATCTCAAAAAATTTCTTTGGAGTTTCTCCAACATGAGCTTATGTTTTGCATCATGTGGACTCCAGATAACTGCGTTGGTTTCTAACTGGCTCCTAACGAAGCAGTTATACAACTTTTTGACCGCAGCAACACTTTCAAAGTCTTTTGACTGCCTTAAAACAAATCCTAATGATTTGTAGGCCTTTGTTGCTAGACTACAAATATGACTGGCGAAATTGAGATCCGGTCTCATTAAGACTCCTAGGTCCTTTACCGAAGTTGATCTATCTAACTCAATTCCAGCCAGCCGATATCTGTACTCTATTGGGTTATGCGCGAGGGTAAACGATATATGGGGTATTAAAAGAAAACTGGAGGGAAGTGTAGAAAAGGAGATGCTCTAGGTTTATCGATCTCTGTGACGTATAACGTATGTATCAGTCAAAATAATATTTTTCCATTTCAACATTCAGAAATCGTTGCTTTTGTTTTTGCATTTTATATGCGGAAAAGCTCTTTTTCTAAGCACAGGGAAGGTCTAGATCTAAATTAGGGGAAATACAAGTTTAGGCCGACCTCTTGTCAAGTGTCGGGTAAATTTTAACGAGTATTATAAATAACAGTCGAACACACTGGTTTAGAGTGATCACTGAAGCATGAGATATGTATGAAATTTGCCAATAACGTGAATCTAAGATTTGTTTTTGGAACGAAGTTCCTTAATTTTTCTCATTTATATTCAAAATAAGTGTAATTAAGTTATAAGAGGGAATTTGTATATTAAATCCTACCAAAAACATAAATGTAAAAAAGGAGAGCCAAGTTCAATACAAAAATTATGCTTGGTTGTGGGCTTCGCCGCAAAAAGAATAGAGATCTAAATGAGTGCCAAGTTCTATGCAAAATCCAAATATTATGTAAGTATTTGTACGAACAAAATAATATTATGAACAAGTGTTAAACTCTATTTCTTTGCTTTATTGGATAACTATAACAATTGCTGTTATTTAAAAATGTGTTCGGTTCCAACGAATTTTTTTTTTTGTATGGGAACCCCCTATTTTATACTTTTTTTTTATTTTTAGATTTTTTCCTACGCTTACACACAATTACCGAACTGGATTCTAAATTTCATCCTTCTAGGTCATCTGGAAGTAGATTAGGTTTAGGTACT
This sequence comes from Pyrgus malvae, assembly GCA_911387765.1. Lineage (NCBI taxonomy): Eukaryota > Metazoa > Arthropoda > Insecta > Lepidoptera > Hesperiidae > Pyrgus > Pyrgus malvae. The sequence continues at coordinate 23,429,493 of OU426950.1, read as the reverse complement.
ATATGTCAGTCAGTCGGTGCTAAAATTTACGACTTTTTGACCTTCATATCTTTATAACCGTTTGAGCTAGCTTCATGAAATTTGGGCTTCTAGATGTCCTTATTATATAATATAGGATATAATTAAACACACGAAGTTTTATGTGTTTACGTTTAAGAAGTTTTGAGTTATAGAAGGGTCAAAAGTGGAACCAAGTGGTTCGTGTAATATTACATTCGGCGCTGGCTAGCCAGTTCCTTTGCTTGAACTTGGCTTCACACGCTGCCGCGTGTCTAAATAGAACAGACTCTTAAAAGTAAATCGATCAATCCCCTATATCCTTTTCTGTTTTTGTATACAAACGGTAGATCGCTATCGTTTTGTTTGCCTGTGTTGATCGCTTCTGTTCTAATTGTGTGGTACTTATTGAACGGTCAGTATAAGCCATGAATATTTCATGAATGTTTGGCAGGCAACCATATCTTTTTTCACACGAACACAACAAATTGACTTTTCTCATAAGTGGATCAGCGGTGGTTATGTCGAGGTCGGATCATGCAATATTTGCCACTTCTGAAAATCTTATCCTCATTGCAAATGTCAGTAATCAAAATATATACTACTGTTTGTAGTTATACGCTTATAATATTCACAGATAATGTGTTGAATCAATTAATATTTTATTACAGGATTTCACTGCACGGAAATCGCTTTTGCAAAATCCTTTCCACGGTTTGCCAACATTTTTACAATAAACATCGCCATGTTTAGCAACACTACACATGGTAATTACTATTGCAGTACACAATACACAATGAAATCGTAACAAAACCAGTCATTATCATTCGGTCCAATTATTTCACTTGTTATAGGCATAGTCCATGAGCTCTTGATATATTGATATATTTTGTTGCGGTATTTTATTGAAATAAATATAATTTTTAAAGTGTTAGTAGGTAAGTATCGTAGCTTCAAGATCACTTACTTTTTAAATCTGGTAATATGTATCTATACAATAATGTATAAGTAGCTTACCTCCTTCAAAATCACCTTTTGAGTCAAATTTACGTGAGGAGACTATAAAGGTTTCCACTGACGCGGAGCTGGACGGAGAGGAGCGGAGAAGAGCGGTGAAAAGTGGTGAGCGTTTCCACTGAAGAGGAGCAGAGCGGAGTAGTGAACGGAGATATCCGCACCCCAATGCCCACTGTCCTCCGCTCCGCATCGCCTCGCTGTATTTTTATGTGTGTAGTCAGGCGAGTAGGTAAATGAAACGTCGTTTAACTTGACAATTTTTATTCCTTGGAAGGCATAGTAGGGGTGTATGTACATAATACTACAACGTGCGGTCGCTAGCAAAGCTTAGATGGTAATAATTAAAATAAGTAAGAAACGTAGATGACGATGACGGGGGCGGGGCGGGCACGCGACGGTCGCGTGATCTGCATTCTCCCCGCACCCCTTCCACCCGCTGCCTATAGTACAGGTGCGCGCATGGTGCGCGGGAACATCATGAATATCCGTTCAGCTCTGCTCCACTCCACTCGTGCTGTTTCCATTGAACGAGCACAGTGATTGGTCAATTCATGCACCGCTCCACCTAGCTCCGCGTCAGTGGAAACGCACCCTAAGCCTTCGGAGCAGCAGCGCATCTGCATGCGTTCTCGGGCAGACTTAGGCTTACCTACTTGAGGTTGTGTGTAGACCAGATGTTCATGGGCTGCAGCAACCACTTTACACCATGTCGCCTGAATACTGATCTGCAATACTATACAAATACCTGTCTGCTTATTACCTACTTCATTTTATTTTATATAAAACTTAAATACTTCGACCCTACAGTATTTTAAATAAATTCAATATTAATATCTTTATTCTTATTAAACTCAGGAGAAGCGATGGCAGAGTGGTAAAAAATCGCGGTCTCCGACGCGACCGATACCGGGTTCAAATCCTCGGCGCGCACCTCTGACAAAGAAAGTAATGTGTGCATTTATAGCTGCTCCACGGCACAATATAATGTCCACGGTAATGGAAAATGTCGTGATATTTAATTGATTACGATGTTCCACATCACCGTGCATGCCTGAGAGCACTTCATAATTTCTCACAGGTTTCCATCAATCCGCACTTGGCCAGCGTGGTGGACTATGGCCTAAATCCCTCTCACTTGTGAGAGGAGACATGTGCCCAGTAGTGGGACATAAAAAAGATTGAAAAAAATAGGTAACAATATTAAAATCTGCCTAAAACATACACTCGAAATGTGTCATGAGCTCTTGGGGTACTTTTTCCGTGTGTGGTCAAACAATAATACACACAACGATCTGCTAACGAGTCAAATGGATATTTCATGCCTCCTTTAATATAAAACAAATGATTATTGTTCGGGAAATTGATTCGATTGATACTTGAATTCCCCTATAGTGAATTTGTCGAGAGTTTCAATAGTGTAATGAACAAACTCTGCATTTCATGTTTTGTTTTTGATGATATAATGAAATGTTTTAATTATGTAATTTTGTTGTTTTATTTGTTCTGCATGATTTGACATTGCATTGTTTTTTGTAAGTGGGTTGTTCATTGTTATTGTTAATGAAATTTTATTTGCGAAACAAATAAATAGTAAAAGTGCACTTATATATATAGATATAGAAATCTAATAGATAGAATAAAAATGATTGAGAAGTATTATTCATTTGTAAGTATATTAATTCATAAGATACCGAAATGCCAGAGCCCTGTTTATGCGCTGAATAAAACAACTGAGGTGCTTTTAGTGCATTCAAAATCAAAATAAGTCCAGGATTACTTTCTCAGTACCTCTCTTTGAAATTTTACTTCACCACGCTGGTACTAAGCCATCGCCACCAGCGCGCTGGTGTAGATACAGCTTAGTACCAGCCCGACGTTGTATGTTTTTAAACATCAACAATGCACCCGGCAAGTTTTAACAACTGTTACCCTTGAATGGCTGGCTGCAACCCTTTTTACGTCCCACTGCCCAGCAGTCTTTCGGATCTTTCCCAATTATTGGGGAGGCTTGGAGCTTACTCCACCACGCTGCTCCAATGCGGGTTGGTGGAGATACGGGTAAGTGGCCAACCCGCTGTCGGATGTTTTCAAACCGCCCATAAGGCCTCCGACAAGGTTTAACGACTGTTATCTATCGACAACAACCGGGACCGACGGCTTAACGTGCCCTCCGAAGCACGGAAACGTGCATTAATTTTTTGCAACTAGCGGTCACCCATCCCACACCCGACCGCGCCCGTTTGGCTTAGTCGCATAGATCGCTTGCGTTCTACGCTAACCGCAGGGCCATGCGCGCTTCATACCTTGAATATCGAATAATAACTAAGACCGCTTAACGTGCCTTCCAAATCACAGAAACGCGCACGAAAATGGCAAATATCGTTCACCCGTCCAACTTCTGACTCCGTAAGTAGCTTGCGCATAAAGATGTGGCCGCAACCCTTTTTGCGTCCCACTGCTGGGCACGGGTCTCTCCCCATTATTGGGAAGGCCTGGAGCTTACTCCACCACGCTGCTCCAATGCGGGTTGGTGGAGATGCGGGTTAGTGGCCAACCCGCTGTCGGATGTTTTCAAACCGCGCATAAAGATGTAATTAGATGAAAATCTAGAAGCATATCAAAAAGGAGGAAATAGAAGAGGTATATAACTGTATAGTAGGAGGTCAAATGTTCTTAATATGCTTGCGCTAACAAGCCGGTAATAGCTTGCGGCTTTTTCACCCTAGTTCATGAACGAACAAACACGCGAGCGATTGCCTACAAATCAGATGGTATTTCATTGTAATTACAGAGTTCCTTTTAATTATTCCATTCTTTCAGAATAGTGAGGCATAGTGAGCATGCCTCGAATATGTTTGCGGAGGCACGGATAGATGGTTTTCACGCCATAGTGCGAAAACGCGTTGCCTCACTGGTGCTCAGAATACGGGGCAGCACCAACAGCATTCTTAAAATGATGTCAGATAGACTGGACACGGACTTAATAAAAACCTATGTACGTGTTATGATAAAATGATTAATTAAGATGATTTTTATTTTTATTATTATTATACTAACATAGTTTTTAAGTTCTACTAACATATTTTGGATGCAAATCTGAGAATAAAATTATTATTATGTCGTAACAGATTCTGTTTTTCTCAGCTTTTACACCGGTGATTTTAATGAGGCCAAGTACGGGCTATTGCCAAGTATCTTGGTTCTCACGATATTTAGAACTATAGAGTAGGGCCAGAAAGTACTGAAGAGAAACTCAAAAATCGTCGGACTATTGCAGATGTATCTAATACTACAGATTTCTGTAGTTCAGCATATATGGATTTACGTAATTTTAGTTCTTTAAGAGTATTATTATTATTATTATGCATCTTTTCTACTGAGTAAGCAATCTAGTTAATAAGATAAGCAACATCGTCCCTGGACCTAGGCATAACCATGCTATCTATCCAATATATCCTTCTTCTTCACAAAATAACCTCACGTCCATTTCCGTACTTCGACGAACACACTAAATGTCAATCTCACTTTTGCCTAAAAGATAAAAATTAATTCGTTAAATTTTGTTGAGAGCAGAAAGAGGGGAAAATTCATGCTTCTTCAATCAATTATTATAATAATTGTTACAATAATTTAAGTCTATATTCAATACAATCGCATTTAGCATTTATAAAAAGCTTATAGTAACTGTAGGTATGATAATTCCAATTTGACTTAGTGCCGTAGTAGAATGATTATCCAATATCACGGCAATTTAAAAATATAATTATAAATAGAAACTCAATAGGTGTATGACTGTGTATTCAGAATACTCAGTCATATCACATACTGCAGGTTAAACTTGTTCTAATTATACTCGCGCTAACGAGCCGGTAATAGCTTGCGGCTTTTGCACCCTAGTTCGTGAACGAGCAAACACGCGAGCGATTGCGTACTTATGTGACGGATTTTCATCGTAATTACAGAGTTCCTTTTAATTAATACATTATTACAGAATAGTTGTAGACCACGCATTATTAATAAATAAATTAGAGAAATACGGCGTAAGAGATAATGCTTTAAATTGGATAATGTCTTATTTAAGTAATAGAAAACAGGTAACAGAAATAACAAAAGTTAGTGAAAAAACGAAAATAGAGGAGAAACACGTATCTCATCCCAAAGAAGTTAAATACGGAGTACCTCAAGGAAGTATTCTTGGTCCGTTGCTATTTTTAATTTATATAAATGACTTCCCGAAAGTTATTGAACATCCCATGGTTCTTTTTGCCGATGATAGCACGGTAATATTTAGAAATGATAATCCTGATACCTATGAGGCTGATATTAATAATTCCATTGAATCATTAGTAGACTGGCTAAATAAAAACAATCTTAAAATTAACCTTGATAAGACAAATATAATGACTTTTAAAAATCGAGTATCTTATGGCAAATCAATAAATATAAACTATAGAGGAAAAACTATAAGTGAAACTGAAACAACAAAATTCTTAGGATTATACATAGATCACAAATTAACATGGAGAACACATATTGAGCACGTATGTAAAAAGCTCAGTAAATTTTCATTCGCTCTCTATAAATTATCAAAAGTGGTAAATATATCGGCGGTATTAAGCGCCTATCATGCGAATGTTGGCGCAACCTTAAGATACGGACTCATATTTTGGGGTAATGCAACGGAAATACAAACAGTTTTCAAAGCGCAAAAGAAATGCATACGGTCAATCTGTCAACTGCGGCAGATAGATACATGTAAACCACACTTTCAAAATCTTAATATAATGACACTCCCTGCGCTATATATCTATGAAATATCTGTAATGGTCAAATGCGACATCTCTAAGTATGATACCTTAAACTCTAAAAGACACAACAACAAGTTGTGCTCAATACCTTCCAAAACTAAACAATACCATAATAGTGTATTTTGCATGGGACCAAAAATATACAATAATCTACCAGACTCCCTAAAAACTAAAACTATTAATGAATTTAAAAAAGAACTTAAAATGTATTTACTTAAAAAAGCGTACTATTCGGTCGCTGAGTTTCTAAACGATAAATAATAATATATAATAAAATATTAACTAAAATAAATAATAAACTAAAATCAATAACATAAATAAGATATTTCGCGGGATAAAAACCTGGGAGGTTTTTTTCCGCCAGCTTTTTTTCCTCTCAACGTATAAAAACCCATCATGGTGGGTGCCCAAAGCTGATGACGGTCAACCACGTATGGTTCAAATAAAATAAAATAAATTTGTATAAAAAAGCACAAACTTGGATTAAATTGAGTTTGGGTAGCTGGAGTGATAATAATGTAAAATTATTTAAGTATACTGTGTGTTTTAGTGTTTACTGTACATAATTAGTTTATAATTTAACTTGTAATTATATAACTATTACAATAAAATTTGTACACCCTAAAGGGTAAATATGGCGATCTAAATATTTTTGTAAAACCTTTTTTGCTACCCATATTTGTGCAAATAAAATATTTTCATTTCATTTCATTTCATTTCATTAGTTAGCATAATCCTGCATCTGTTCTACTGTGTAATCAATCTATAAAGATAAGCAACATCGTGCCTTCACCTACGAGTATGTCCAGGTATAAGATAGATAGCATGCCTATGCATAACCATGCTATCTATCCAATCTATCCTTCTTCACAAAATAACCTCACGTCCATTTCCGTTCTTCGCGAACAAACTAAATGTGAATCTTACTTTTTTGCCTAGAAGATAAAAATTAATTCGTTAAATTTTGTTGAGAGCAGAAAGGGGGGAAAACTTCAAGCTTCTTCAATCAATTATTATAATAATTGTTACAACAATTTAAGTCCATATTCAAAACAATCGCATTTAGCATTTATAAAAAGCTTATAGTAACTGTAGGTATTATATTCCAATTTGACTTAGTGCCGTAGTAGTATGATTATCCAATATCACGGCAATTTAAAAATATAATTATAAATAGAAACTCAATAGGTATATGACTATGTATTCAGAATACTCAGTCATATCATATGACATACTGCAGGTAAAACTTGTTCCAATTATACTCGCGCTAACAAGCCGGTAATAGCTTGCGGCTTTTGCACCCTAGTTCGTGAACGAGCAAATACGCGAGCGATTGCGTACTTATGTGACGGATTTTCATCGTAATTACAGAGTTCCTTTTAATTAACACATTTACTATTACAGAATAGTTAGCATAATCCTGCATCTGTTCTACTGTGTAATCAATCTATAAAGATAAGCAACATCGTGCCTTCACCTACGAGTATGTCCAGGTATAAGATAGATAGCATGCCTATGCATAACCATGCTATCTATCCAATCTATCCTTTTTCACAAAATAACCTCACGTCCATTTCCGTTCTTCGCGAACACACTAAATGTGAATCTTACTTTTTTGCCTAGAAGATAAAAATTAATTCGTTAAATTTTGTTGAGAGCAGAAAGAGGGGAAAATTCATGCTTCTTCAATCAATTATTATAATAATTGTTACAACAATTTAAGTCTATATTCAATACAATCGCATTTAGCATTTATAAAAAGCTAATAGTAACTGTAGGTATGATAATTCCAATTTGACTTAGTGCCGTAGTAGAATGATTATCCAATATCACGGCAATTTAGAAATATAATTATAAATAGAAACTCAATAGGTGTATGACTGTGTATTCAGAATACTCAGTCATATCACATACTGCAGGTTAAACTTGTTCTAATTATACTCGCGCTAACGAGCCTGTAATAGCTTGCGGCTTTTGCACCCAAGTTCGTGAACGAGCAAACACGCGAGCGATTGCGTACTTATGTGACGGATTTTCATCGTAATTACAGAGTTCCTTTTAATTAATACATTATTACAGAATAGTTAGCATAATCCTGCATCTGTTCTACTGTGCAAATAATCTATAAAGCTAAGCATCTTCGTATCTGGGCGTGGCCATGGTTGGATAGACTTCACAAAACAACTTCACATTAGCTTTCGAACCTCGGTGAGCACACTGAATTTCATTCTCAATTTTGTTGATAGACTAGAATATACTATTACAAAAGAAATATTTTTTTTTTTTGGAAGCAGAAAGAAGGGATAGTCTCAAGCTTCTTTCATTATGAGGGTAACCATGAAGTTGATAATAACTATTACAGCCAAGTCAAATCCATGCCCAATACAATCGCATTTATTTTTCTCTTAATCATTTATAAAAAGTTTATGGTCGTATTATTTAGTACGGTCGCCACTTTATGTTCCACTAGCTTTCCGAAAGCGGCTTCGCCCGCGTGGACCAGTTTCATAGGTTCCCGTAGGATAAAAACCATCCTATGTCCTTTCCCAAGTGTCCCAAATTTCACTGTAGCAGACAGACAGACAGACAGAGTTACTTTCGAATTTATAATATTAGTAGGGATAAGGAACATAAGAAAAGACAGTTTAGATTTTAAAAAGATGTAATGGAAGTCAATTTTTTTTTATATGTAAACCGAACAAAAAAGTAGACGGGCGGGCAACCCCAGGGGAGCCACCCGAGCATTGCTGGCTTTGGAGAAGAGCTTTTTTTACAGCTTTCTTGAAGAACCCCATGTTATAGTTCACTGGGAATGCCTCAGCTGGAAGTTTGTCCCATAACCTACACGTCCGTGGTAAAAAAGGAGGGTGCAAAGCGGACTGTGGAGGACCGCCACGAGTCCAGATGGTGCCTGTGGAACTTTAACCTTCGTCTGGTGGTATAATCATGGAATGGTGATGTAGGCATTAGTTTGAAAAGTTCCTCGGAGCACTCACCATAGTAAAGTCGGTAGAACACGCAGAGCGAGCCTATGTCTCTTCGCAAGCTGAGCGGTTCTAGCCTGTCAGTCAATCTTGGGTCGTTGACGATTCGGACTGCGCGCTTTTCAACGGAGTCAAATGGGTGTAGCTGGTATTTTGGTGCTCCTGCCCAGAGATGAGAGCAGTACTCCATATGGGGTCTGACCTGGGCTTTGTACAGCGTCAGGAGTTGCCCCGCAGTGAAGTACTGCCTCGCCCTATTGAGGACACCAAGCCTTTTGGACGCCAATTTGGCATTGTGCTCCAAATGACTCCGGTACTGCACTTTACTCGTAATGTCAACTCCCAAGATACCGACACTTTCACCGACGGTGAGCGCGGTACCCTGGAACTTGGGCGCTATAACAAATGGGGTTTTTTTAGCGGTAAACGCGCAAACTTGTGTCTTCGTGAGGTTAAACTCGACAAGGTTAAGTCGACCCCATTCCGAGACCCGCTCCAGAGAGTTATGTACAAATTACAAAATTAACTAGATTAAGGACCTGGTATCGAATATGCGTGTGCGCGGGTAGGTAGCGCCCTTCTCCCTCTGAAACCATCGTTGGCGCAGTGTTGCAAGCGTCAACAATAGTAATTGTATGATAATTCCAATTTGACATAACGTGACGTTCTAGTAGAATGATTTATCAATACTACGAAAATCAATAAATGTACGAGTAATTAGAAGCAACTCTACATTCGAACACATTCATATCACACATTGCAGATCAAACTACGAGTAGGTTCTGTTTTACTCGCGCTAACAAGCCTGTAATTGTTTGCGGCTTCACCCTAGTTACTAGTTCGTGAACGAGCAAACACGCAAGCGATTGTATACAGATCTGATGGAGTTTCATTGCAATATCTATTGTGTTTCGTTGGAAAGGTACAGATGCTGACCATTCGTTTTGTAAGAGACCTTTCGGTCGATTTAAAAATAGGCATCATCGAGTTAGTCCCGTGCAGCATCAAGGCATCATTGATGGGGATAAAAGGGGGTGAAGTCGAAGTTATCATTTAGTTTTCATTTCAAAATTGTATTAATGATTTAAGACTAAAGGGTTTTAACCCATTTTTTTCGTAACAATTTAAAAAACAATGTTACGGATATTATAAAAGTGTAATCAGAAGGAACTTCATCCAAACATACAGTTATATTGCAGATCAATCTAGTTACAGTTATACATGCGAAAACAAAATCTACAATTCTTTGCGGTTTTTGCATCATAAGTAGTTGGCTGTAACGTTTTTGCGTCCCACTGCTGGACACGGCTCACTCCCCATCATTGGGGAGGCCTGGAGCTTATTCCACCACGCTGCTCAAGTGCGCGTTGGTGGAGATGCAGGTAACTGGCCAACCCGCTGTCGGAAGTTTACTAACCACCCATAAGGTCTCCGACAAGGTTTAACGACTGTTATCTATCGACAACAACTGGAACCGACGACTTTACGTGCCGTCCGAAGCACGGAAATCGCATTAATTTTTTTGTCACTAGCGGTCACCCATTTCACACCCGACCGCGCCCGTTCGGCTTAGTTGCATAGATCGTTGGTGTGCTACACTAACCGCCAGGCCATTCGCGCTTCTTATGCGGACTTATGCGCGCATAAGTAGTTAGTAAAGTAGGAAATACGCGAGCGATTGCGTACGAATCTGATGGATGTTCACTGTAATCGTTTAGCTTCTCATACGACCTAATACACTATTTTTTTAGCTCTGATTAGCGCATAAATTATCGAACTACAAAACTAAACTACACCGTGTGTAGAATGATCACGTGTTGTTTGAAAAAGACAAAATATCAAATTCTTTGTACGTGGTTTATCTCAAATATATAATTATGCTTTTATTTTCAAAAAAAGTACTGCTGGACGTTTTTTTCGCCTCTTTTTTTTCAGCTCAACATCTACTCGTAGCCCAAACGACTACCTAAAGGCGATGACATTCATCAAGCGAATATTTTGCATTCCTTATGTAAAATAAATCTTTTTACTTTTGACCACGAGTTTGTTAAAAGTAGTGCAATATTCGAACTATTTCTAACACAAATTCATACCGCATATTGCAGATCAAGCTAGTTCCAGTACCTAATACTCGCGCTGACAAGCCTACGAGCGTTCGGATACAAATACGATTTTAACTTCAAAGACTAACTTTTCTTCTTTTCATATAAATGTACTTAATTTAGGTTAAAGCCGACTATTCAGGCCAATGCAAGTTTCACAACTCTATTTTTTAAAGCCATTTAAAGTCCAATCCCAAAGTATAACAGTGTTTCAGTGTTTACAAAAGATTTAATAATGACTATCGTGTGGACGCAGTTTACTGTCCCACTAAGCAATGAGACATTGTGAAACCTATCGGAACCACAAGAAACTTAAATAGTCGTTAACCAAATATAACATTGAGGGAAAATATATGGCGGTGAAAAAACTATTAACGTACGAACATAAGCACCTGCTTCAGCGTTTAAAAGCCCTAATGGAATACGCTTTTGTGCGTGCGTAACATTTTTATAACACGACCTCGCGTGAGTGGAACCTCACGGGCGTGGCCTCAAGTATTATTTGTAAAGAGAGATTTGATTATTAAGATTTTAACCACGCTCTATGCATTTTCGTGGCACCCACGGGAATGACAGAAACACTCAGATCAGGAAAAGACATCTAAATACAAAACTTAGATCTCATCACGATTGGAGTTGAACATAGCTGGGCCACATATTTAATTTAATTTAAACGAGCAATTCTTATATACAACTATGTATATATAACTTATCCGAATCCAAATCCAAAACATTTTATTAATACAATCCATGTACTCCAAATTGTAATCCACTTTAATCGAATCAATTTGGGTAGTGTAGTAATAATCAAACAATAATTGTGCAGCTTGTTGAGAAAAATCTGGTGGTTGACGTGAGTTATGGCGGCCATTTATAATGTCTGCACTTCGTCGACCGCCTATTGCCGGCTTCTGGAAGCTTCGAATCACTCCGCCGGATTCGTTCAAAATATCACTGAACATTAAGAACAAGCGGTCTCAAATCACTTACCTTTTTAGAAGCCAATATTTTTTCCTTTATCCCTACTAGTAGTTACTAAGAATTAATTTGAATTTTAAAATTCATACCTTTATTCATACCTTTAAACGAGCAATTCTTGTAATACCTAAATATATTTTTTGAATCTTGGAATCGGTTCCAAAGATTTTGATGAAATTTAGTACCCTGGTTTCGAGGGTGATAATTCGATCCAGCTAGGATTCTTAGAAATTTTAAATTATAAAAAAAAAATTCAGCGATAATCAACTTAAATATAAACTGAAAAATACCACTCTTCCTGACATCTATTGGCGAGTATTAATAATATTGCGGCGCAGAACGCCGTTAAACGCCATCCGTCAATCCGACGTTCAAAGAGATGACATTGTGGATTTGAAAGAGCTCTTTAAAAAATTCGTTCATTGAATTAAAGCTTCCTTGGCCGAATGGTTACATGGGCTGACTGCGGTTCAAACCTCAATCAAAACCATATTGTGTTTATTATTTTTTGTAGGTATTTTTATTGGGAGCTATTTAAGATGGCGTTATTAAGTAACACTAAGCAAATGAGTGTTTCGTTTGAAATTAAACCAAGAAAATAAATTTTATTTATCCGTGCAACGCTCGGTCGTCCGGGTACTTTTTTTAATTTAAATGATGAAGTAACAGACGAGCGTAGCCGCCCATGAATATCCATACGCAATCTCAAGTAAGCCTGAGTATTGCTCGAGTCTTGCCTGAGGTCACCGTGTATGGACAGACATAAACATAAAGAAACAAAGAAGCAATTTAATTGATCTCTTTCAATCATATTAAATACGAAGATCTTATAATTTTATATTTTAGCTTTAAAAAGCAATTTAAGCGTAAAAATGTATTTAAATGGTTTTATGTAACTTGCCTTGTATTTTTAATTATTTATTGGTCTTTAAAATATTTTATGAATAATATTCCATTTACCCCAAAATGTAATCCAGCTAAAATCGTATTATTTTGCGTAATGTAGTAGGTAATAACAAAACGATAATTGCGCAGGTTTTTGAGAAAAATCTTGTGGTCTCCGTAAGTTATGGCGGCTATTTATAATGTCCGTACTTCGCCGACCACCTATTGCCGGCTTTTAGAAGCTTCGAATCGCACCGCACTATTCGTTTTAGAACACGCGAGCTAAAAATCCCTTAGTAATACTAGCTTCCACAGGTCTAGGCAGTAGTTCACTGCGGGGCAACTCCTGAGACTGTATAAGGCCCAGGTCAGACCCTCTGGGCAGGAGCACCAAAATACCAGCTACATCCATTTGCCTTCGTTGAAAAGCGTGCAGTCCAAATCGTCAACGACCCAAGATTAACTGACAGGCTAGAACCGCTTAGCTTGCGAAGAGACATAGACTCGCTCTTCGTGTTCTACCGACTTTACTATGGTGAGTGCTACGAGGAACTTTTCAAATTGATGCCTACGTCACTATTCCATGATTATTTCACCAAACAAAGGTTAAAATTGCACCGACACCATCTGGACTCATGGCGGTCCTCCACAGTTCGCATTGCACGCTCCTTTTTGCCTCGGCCGTGTTATGAAGTTAAGAGACAACCTTCCAACTGAGACATTTCCAGTGGACTATGACATAGGGTTCTTCAAGAAAGCTGTAAAAAAAGCTCTCCTTTAAAGCCGGCAATGCTCCCCTAGGGTTGCTAGTGTCCATAGGCGACCCCTTAACACCACGTGGCACGTCTGCCTTTTTGTTCGGTTTATTTATTTAAAAAACCCTTATGTCGAGAACGAACAAAATAGTTTAAAAATTAGTGTTTGGCTGCAACCCTTTTTGTTTTGGTTTGGTTTAGATACGGGTGACTGGTCAATCCTCTGTCGGAGGTTTACGAAACGCCAATAAGGTCACCGTCAAAAGCAATATAAACAGTCATTTATATTTCTGGCCTTATGTATACTTTAGTTATACCATTCCATTAACCCCAAACTGTAATCAGGCTATAATCGGATCATTTGGGTACAGCAGTAATAATAAAACAATGATTGCGCAGTTTGTTGAGAAAAATCTGGTGGCCGACGTGAGTTATAGCGGCTATTAATAATGTCCGCACTTCTCCGGCCGCCTATTGTCGGCTTCTGGAAGCTGCGAATCACTCCGCCCGATTCCTTTAAAATATCACTGCGCATTAAGGGAACGAGGGCTAAAAATCACTTACTTTTATATAAGACAAAAACTTATACTTTATTCCTACTAAGTTAGGTAACCTCTCCACCAACTCGTATTGGAGCAACGTGGTGGAGTAAGCTCCAGGCCTCCCCAATAATGGGTGAGACCCGTGCCCTGCAGTGGGACGCAAAGATGGTTGAAGCCAAGTTAGGTATAATTTCTTGGAATTTCTAAAACTCGTATACTCGTATTTTTTGTTAAGCGAAGCGCATGAAGCGAATAAGCGCACATGGCGGACTTAAAATATTGATATAAACTTTAAAACCAAATATAAATAAGTATTTACAGTTAATCAATTTATCTAATTCAATTTTATACATAATAATATTTATACGTTTGTTCTTTCTACGAAAAATTTATTCATTTCCTTTGCATTATCCGTCACGGACGAAACCGTGAACAAAATTCGTATAGTTTAAAAAACGTAAAACATATCAGTGAAAAAACCCGAAAACACAGAGATTGGGAGTAAAGAGCAGTTCTGTAATCCAGGTGGCGATGGCGCTTACTAGATTTATGCGAGTAAAGCGACCACAGCGATTGGCGCCAAGTTATTTCAATTTAAATACGAGCAAACCATGACATACCCGATCCCTTATTTGCATACGCTAATTACGTGCTTTTATATATAATTATAATTATCATAGTAACAGTTTATGTTATATATTTTTTATTTTATTTTATTTTATTAAGGTGCAAGATTCTACCAAACAAGTAAAAATGTAAAAGTTAATGAAAAGCTTGTTAAAACATATTCTTTAAAAACCTGAAGACAGTGTTTTCAGGTTTTTTAGATTGGGAATGAACACTTTTGTAAGTCAGGTGGCACTAGATTTATGTGCAAATTAAACGACCCGCTTGGCGCCAACTTATTTAAATTAAACGCTAACTATGCACAATATTTTAACGTAAATCATGCCATAGCTAAATACGTCATTACAGTTCGCTAATTAAAGATATCATATTTGGAAATGTAACAGACTTATTCCAAAAACGTGCTGTGCATCTTAAATGGTGTATTCCTACTAAAGATATCAATCGACATAAATAATATAAGAAAGTTTGGAGAGAGATTTGAATCTCTATATGTATAAAAATGAATCCCTATTTCCCTTGGTCACGGCATCACGCGTGAACGGTTAAGCCGGTATCGAATTATTTTTTGTTGTGTTTGTTATTATCAGGACAAGGTTCTTATCAATGAAAAAAATAAGAAAATTGCGCGGTAAACTAGAAAATTTAACCACCATATAACTGTTTTTACAAATTTGATTTCAATATTCATAGTTAAGACAGGACAATGTCGGTCGGGTCAGCTAGTTAAAATAAATAAATGATTAACGTTTCACACTGTAAAGTAGATACACCCTGTGTCGTGGGTGCCATGGACACACAAAGACAGAAACACAAACACCCAGATCAAGAACAGAAATTTTAAACTCATAATTCAAATTTCTGCTTTGCCGGGAATCGAACCCAGGACCCTCCGATCGGCAGTCCGGCATGGTAACCATTGCGCCACACGAGTCTTCAAATTAAATTAAATTACAAAGTTGTTCTATGAATCAGGTGGCGCTTACTAGATTTATGTGCAAATAAAGCGACCGCGTCGCTTAGCTCCGAGTTATTTTAATTTAACGCCAGTTATGCACAGGTATAATAGATACCATGCACGTAGTTGAATACCTCTTTCATTAGCATTGGCCAATTAAATGGTCACAAACCATAATTATGTGACCATTTCAAGATTTAATTAACATTAGTTTTTTTTTTCAGGATGTACATTAGTTTTTTTTTCAGGATGTTTGTATAAATAAAGAAAAACTATACAGTAACAGACTTATTACAATGACGTACAGTAGTCATCTTAAATGGTTTATTCATTCTTAAAGTATTCATTGACACAAAATTGTATTACTTACAAAAAATCGACCTCATTGAATTATTCTGAGAAATTTCTGAAGAATAAAACACTGATAAAACAATTATGCAGTAAAAAAACTTGGAAAACCTAAAAATTGGGAGAGCTGTTTCGTAAATTAGGTGGCGCTTTGCATATTTATGTGCAAATTAAACGACCACACCGCTTAGTGGCAACTTATTTCAATTTAACGCCAGCTATACACGGACATAATATATTAACGTCATTCATTAGCGAATGTATTTAACTAAATACTTCATTAGCATTTGCTAATTAACTGGTAGTATCCATAACCAGCGGCCGACCGCGACTTCGTCCGCGTGGACTTTGGTTTTTGTATGCGTGTCATCGCGTAACGTGGAAAGAAAATTTACTGCGGTACGTTATTGCGGTACCCAGCTTGAAACCTCTAATATAAGAACCTTAAAATTTGCACCCCTTCCCCCCGGCCAAGAACCTGGGTACGCCCATGAACCCAAATAATCGTTGTTCTGAATGAAGTTCAAATACTCGACAACAGATGGCGCCACTACACTTAATTTCCAAGTAGAAGGGTTGGAAAATCCCTTATATCTTTAAAAACACGCCCTTTAGGTTAAAACGGGAACTTTCTACTATATAAGTCCCTTTATCGTGCTGGGACTCCTTTTTAAGTTTTATCGGCATGCACATTTTATCAACTTAGTTTTATTATATATAATGATAATGATAATGATTATGAAACCGTTTCAAAATTTAGTCTTTGGACCTGTAACAAGCTTATTTGAACAACGTGCTGCAGTTCTGAAATGACTTTTTTCATCTGAACATATCGATCGATACAAATATAATTAATACGAATACAACTCGTTGAATTATTTTGAGAAAGTCACCCAGCGCATCAATGTATATATACATCCTGAATACAGCCTATTTTCTGAAATCAGTCGATAGTCGTTTTCTTGGCGGATGGATAAAATCCTGAATACTGGAAGTAAAGTTAAGCAAGTTGCGCAAACCTGGTGGCGTCTCCTAAATTAATGTGCAAATAAAGCAACCGCGCCGTTCATTTCAATTTAACGCCGGCTATGCGCGGGCCCAATAAATTGCAAGCTACCCATGTAGCTAATTATCACATTAGCATTCGCTAATTAACTATTCTTTATCGGTAATAACGTAATCATTTCAAAATATCATTCTATTTTAGGTACTAATGAACCCTTACTGACCTATTGTATTGACGTTTAAGTATTAATAAGTCTCTTCGATCAATGTATCGTTAATCGAAGCGGCTAGGTGTAAAAGATCCATCGATTTTAATTACGTCGATTGATATACTGGATTTATATACACTGTTATATATCGATCCATGATACACATACAGGCTACAGGGATATACATACAATTTTATTATGAACACAAAAGTCCTCGTCACAAAAATACCCGATATATTAACAATAAAAGTTCCTTTTTTAGAATGTAATGAAACATTTATTTAATTTCAAGAACATTAAAAAAATATTTCAATTTCATTTATTTGCATGAACATTTCAATATGATAAATAAACTAACACTAAATAATAATAATAAACTACAACCAAAAATAAAAGTATAAACTAATTAATGTAAAAAACGGCATTTAAAAAAAGAAAAAGAAAAGTTACTTAAATTTTAAACGTAGCTCTATGACAACTTTATTTCAGAAAATTAAACTACTAATAACTAAACTAAATAACTTATCTCGAATATTTAAAAGCTTAGTTAATCAAAATAAACAAATTTGGAACACAACAATGAAAAAGGTAAAATAATACCATTAAAAACCTGAAAACAGTGAGATTAGTTGTAAAAAGCAGTTCTGTGAATCAGGTGCTTACACACTAGATTTATGTGCAAATAAAGCGACCGCGCCGCTCAACTGAAAGTTATTTCAATTTAACGCCATCTATGCTCGGATACAATAAATTAACGCAAACTATGCACATGGTTGACCCTCATTAGCATTCGTTAATTAATCTTCGTTTATCCTAATTATGTAATTGTTGCTCGGCAGTTAAAGATTCGGAAGCAACTATTTGTACATTTGGTACTGGACAACACGTACTAGAGGACTTGGACTGAAATAAAATGTCCTCAATCCAACCTTAGAACTACCTGAAAAGAATACGAAAAGTAATAAAGACTTGTACCCTACTGTATCATCTACGTTTTGTCCTCCTTTTATGTTTAATATTCTTTGTAAGATATACCTACTAAAAGGTTTTTTTTTGTTTTGCCTGTCTTGAATCTACTTACTATTCAACAAACAAAAACAAAAAAACTATACAGTTTAAATTTTACGATGGAAAAGTGTTATTTTATTTTAGTAAGTGACAAAAAATTGGGAAAAACTACAAGACATAGCTAAATTGTAAGTTAACTTATAACTCAGATTGTGATAGATTGTACGGTTTCTGCACAAATAAATTAATAATGTTAAGTATTAACCCCTTAACCCTTGCGAGACCCAAATCCATTTCACAAGCCCATTAGCCCAATGCTGACCTGCACAAGCTAAATGGCGGTCACATTATCACCACTTCTTTGACCATTGCTGACATCTAGAAGCATCTTATTCATTTATCATTGCATTGTCGTATTGGAATTTAGCGAAAAAGGTCCAATTTCCACAATAACTTGATAAATGTTTTTAAACACAGTCAACGTATCCCATCATAATCGTAGCGATTTATCTGCACAAACCGCAGCAGTTATAAAAAGTCTGATCAATTATAATGCGAGATTTAGGTTACTTTAAAAGATTTTAATGTCAAATTTTCATTATTAATTTGATTGTTTTTTTAGGAAACGGATTGATTATGAACTGATTGAATTTATTTTATTGAGATTGAGTTTATTTATGTCAAATAAATTTTATGAAAGATTATTCCAATTTGCCCAAATCAAATGCAATTTCTTGTCCATTTTCTCTCATAATTGACTAAGTGCAATGTTTTTTTCTAATATTTTTTGTATGAGAGTGGCAAAAAGTGGCTCATTTACTATGTATGTGATTTTTACAGCAACACATGGCATTTTTTTCGATCTCTTTAGATTTTAAAATGATCTGGAAATATGTAATATTCTATACATTACCGTAAAATTCACAAAACTATCACCGTCTTCAGGCCTATTAAGCAAAACAACGTAATCGAAATAAAAAAGTGGCTAATTTAATATTTTATGATTTTATGTTTATTATTGAAATGATAAGTCATATTGTGCAATAAAACTTATGGAAATACTGTATTTTAACTGCACAACCTCCTATGTAAAATCAGCGAAATCGGCAAAATTTCGCATACGGCCTCTTAATGAGAGTTTACATGTGACAATTTATATAAAGTGAGCATACAGAACATTTTCATAAATAAGAAATTAAACGAAAGGAGTCTTGTGCACAATTTCTAAATATAAAGATATATGCAAGAGAATTGTCCAAGAAATAATTAATTGTGCGTACATAAGAAAATATTTTTGCATACTAATGCAAGAAACGAAATAATGTTATATTCTGTTCTTGATGTAAGAATTTAACAGGTTCCGAATTAAACATGCTCAATCACGTTATGTTTTAGTTTATTTTTATAATTGACGAAGCGACACCGTTGTTTTCCACTGGAGATCCTGGAGTCCTCCCCACGCGCAGAGGTAGGCCACCGAGGGGGTTTTAGGAAGGTCAAATCCCACATAATCCTCTCCCAAGGTGCCGGGCACCTATTGGAGCCCTTTTGAACAAAAAAAGGTGTGGTTCTACCAGTACATTGTAAATTATATAAGGCAAATTGCGTGGTATCGTCGCTTTTTCTTTGACCCCTGAGATATAGCGACTCCTGAAATATATCTCATCTATTTATCATTGCATTTTCGTTACATCAAAAACTTGAACCATGATTAGGCTGTAAGTGACAGTGGCGAAAAATCAAAAAACAATTTGAACTTGTAACTGGTACTTAATTCAGAATATTTTTTCGTCCATAATAAGTACAGGGTGAAAGTTCTAAAACTTACCACTACTTATGATTTTCCAATTTATAAGAACTCTTTACAAAAGATCTGCAAAAATCCTCATAAAATAATGCCAGTAAAGTTTCTTTTAACTTTTACTCACGCTCATAATCTTACAGCTGCTAAAATATGCTTTCATTTCGCTGTGAATTCTTAAATAAGGAAAACATATTGTACCCAGTCCACAAGAACATTCATCTCCAATGAGAGATATTCCATCCAACTCCGATGTCGATCTCCCGAGTCCATTAGCAGGCAATTTTGACCCGCGCAAGGTAAGTGGCGGTAGCATCATTATTCTTTCTTTGACCCCTGAGATATAGCGGCACCTCGTATAGCTATCATTGCATTGTATTGGCATTAAGGTGAAAAAGGTGAACCATGATTATGCAACTATTACTGTAAGGGACACGGGGAAAAAGAGATGCGAGCCTTATATAAAAAAAAATCTGCATCATAAAATTCTGTCTATCTGTAAAGTTATTTTTAACTTTAACTCACGCTCATAATCTTACAGCTTCTAAAATATGCTTTCATTTTACTACGCATTCTCAAGTAAGGCATACATAATTTTTGGGCTCCTGTCCATAATTTTATTCATCTCTTATTTATCTCTATTCCAATTACGATTTCCATCTCCCAAATCCATTAGCAGGCAATTTTGACCCACACAGAAACTAAAAAAAACGTTTTGGCAATAAATAAATAAATAAATAAATAAAACTAACATCGTGTAGCGACCTTCCGCTACTCATCAAGAGATGGCGCCACGGGTATTCCTGAATCACGCTATCGAAGTTTTCGGAATATCCTACCATATATACAAGCTCCGAATTGAGTCAGTTGGAGCGCGGCCGCTTCCCGGGCATGACCACCTCGCCCGGCGGGAGATCTCCCTTTGCCAAACTGGTGACCCCGGACGTCCTTTCTGACCTTCATCAGTCGCACCTTGACACCCTGGATGGACTGCAGCATCACTTCACCAGCTCGTCAGGTTCATCGCAGCGCACCATGTACACGCTTCCTGTTCCTGACACAGCTGCCTCCAAGGACTTCATGGACGGCTTGAGTAGCCATTACTCGCCTCCACATCCTACCCTCACATCCCGACTCACCGTGGATAAAGGGCATCTCCACTCTTGGCTTCACCCTCATATCCCGACTCACCGAGGACGGAGGGCTACACAAGGTCTGCACCCTCACATCTCGACTCACCGCAGATAGAGGGCATACAAGGCGCTTGTAAGCGAAGATTGCACTTGGATTATTGAAGTCATCGACCTCCGGTCTGAGCAGGTGGTGATGTAGCGACCTTCCGCTACTCATCAAGAGATGGCGCCACGGGTATTCCTGAATCACGCTATCGAAGTTTTCGGAATATCCTACCATATATACAAGCTCCGAATTGAGTCAGTTGGAGCGCGGCCGCTTCCCGGGCATGACCACCTCGCCCGCCGGGAGATCTCCCTTTGCCAAAATCGTTTGCATAATAGGGTTTTGGAGACTATGCATAGAAAAATTCAAAATGCATACAACAAAAAGGTGGCAAAACCACTCTTTGAAAGCATGATAATTAATTTATTTTATACTTGATTTTTATTAACATTTAAATCAATAAAAATTTCGTCACCTGACTACAAATGAGTTGTGACGTCACAAATCGTTTTCACATATAAAATGTATGAGGATGTCACGTTTTAACAGCTCATTAAAAGTATCTCAATTGATTTGGTAATCCAAGACCGGATTGTTTCTCAGTGCAGATTGCAGAAGTAGTACTTACCCAGTCGAAATAATTCCTAAGTCATAAGAATTCCTAAAAATTTCTTTCAGACAATTTTGAAAGAAAAACCTTACTGATAATTCGCTTAAGGTCCGTTGCTTTTTTACCGACTTCCAAAAGGAGGAGGTACTGTATTCGGCTGTATGTATTTTTTTTTATATATGTTCACCGATTACTCCGCCGTTTGTGGACCGATTTTCGAAATTCTTTTTTTGTTCGTATGCTTATACTCCCGAGGTAGTCCCATTGTCACCAAATCAGGATCTGATGATGGGATCCCAGGGAAATTGAGGGAAACTCTCAAATTTTATAGGCACACACATTGATTTTCTTATAGTTTCTGAAGCATAAGAGATATTTACGCATAGAAATCATCATCTCATGTTGCTGAGCTGATGATGGAAGGTACTGCGACAGTGAGGAGTTGAGAGCAAATTCTTTCAATAAATAGTTTTTTATTCGAAATCTTACATTCCCGAGGTGGTCCAACTGTCACCAAGTCAAATTCAGATGAGGGGATCCCAGAGAAATCGAAGGGAACATTCAAATTTTATAGCACAACAAATGATTTTCATATTTTTACAAAGCAAAACAGACATTTGTGTATAATTATCGTCATATCATGTTGCTGAACTGATGATGGAAGGTACTACGACGGAGTTGAGAGCAAATTCTTTTAATAAATGGTTTTTCGTTCGAAATCTTACATTCCTGAGGTGGTCCAACTGTCACCATGTCAAAATCTGATGATGTGATATTAGGGAAATCGAGGGAAACACTGAAACTTAATAGGCACACACATTCTTTTAGTCATATTTTTAAAATAATACAAATATTTATGTCTGGTAATTATCACCTGCTGGTGCTTAACTGATGATTGAAGGTACAACTCCTCAACGGTTAGGAGCTGAGAGCAAATTCTTTCATTAATTTATACGTTCAGGTGGACTGATAGTAGTATTCTTTCAGACTTTTAGATGGCTATTAGATAAACATGATTATAAAAGGTAAATCTGTTTAAAGTTTAGAAGTTAAGTGAAATTTTTTCCAATTATGCTAATACATACAGAATTATTAAAATTACTAAAAAGAGTGAAATAAATTAAGTTTTTAACAAAAAAAATAGAACCGACTTCAAACGGTAAAAAATAAAATTGTTCAGTACCTACTTCTTCTTGCTTATGGTAATGACTCTT
This sequence comes from Pyrgus malvae, assembly GCA_911387765.1. Lineage (NCBI taxonomy): Eukaryota > Metazoa > Arthropoda > Insecta > Lepidoptera > Hesperiidae > Pyrgus > Pyrgus malvae. Next base: position 23,406,466 of record OU426950.1, on the reverse strand, counting down.
AAAACTATTTTTGAAGTCGGGCCCTTAGTGAAATGTCCTGTCTTAGTAAATTTAGTGTACCTTTCGTTCAGAATGGGTCGGTGCCCAATACAATATAGCTTTAACAGTCATTACCATAAGCAAGAAGAAGTAGGTACTGTCCCACTGTCTGTACTGTCGGTGCCAATTTAGAACGAATGGTACGACATTTACTAAGGGCCAGACTCCAGAAATAGTTTTAAGAGTCATTACCATAAGCAAGAAGAAGTAGGTACTGTTTTTTTACCGTTTGAAGTCGGTTCTATTTTTTTGTTAAAAACTTAATTTTTAATCTATATTAATGATTTTCCAAAAGTCATTGAGCATTCAATGGTTCTCTTTGCTAATGACAGTACAGTTATATTTCCAAATGATGATGATAATCCAGATACATATGAAATGAATATAAATAATGCCCTTGAATTATTAGTAGATTGGTTATAACAATAATTTTAAAATAAACCTTGAAAACACAAATATAATGACATTTAAAAATCGTATATCTTATGGGAGATCTGTAAATATCAAATATAGAGGTAAAACATAATGTGAAACAGAAAGTATACAATATATATAATAGGCTTGTATATTGATAATAAGCTCACATGGAGACTACACATTGAACATGTATGTAAAAAACTTAACAAATTCTCTTTCGCTCTTTAGAAACTGTCAAAAATAGTAAATAAATCAGCGGTAATATTAAGCGCGTATCATGCGTATGTTGGTGCAACCCTTAGGTATGGTCTTGTATTTTGGTGTAATGCAACGGGTATTGACACAGTTTTCAAAGCGCAAAAAAAAATTATTATGTCAATGTGTCAACTACGATAGACAGACAAAGCCACACTACCAAAGTTTAAATATATTGACGCTCCCTTCGTTATATCTATGAAATATGTGTAATGGCTAAAAACGACATTTCTAATTACAACACGTTAAACTCAAAAGACATTAAAATAAACTATGCGCAATAGCCTCTAAAAATAAACAATATCACAATAGCATGTTTTGCATGGGACCAAAAATATATAATAATTAACCGGACTTTCTTAAAACCAAAAGTTATAAGAATTTAAAAGCGAACTCAAAACATATTTAATTAAAAAAGCGTACTATTCGGTCACTGAGTTTATTAACGATAAATAAACAAATCAATAAAATATAAGAAAATAAAATAACATAAATAAAATAAAATGACTAATAAATGGGAGGTTTATTTCATCAGTGTACAAAACCCATGCTGGTGGGTGCCCAAAGCTGATGACGGCGAACCCCGTATGGTTCAAATAAAATAAATAATAGGTAATAAAAAGCACAAAATTGGGTTTAAGTCTAATTAATTAAAAATGTAAAATTTAAAACTACTCTAATGTTTCTTAAGTACTCTTCTGTAATAGTCACTTTAAGAATTTTCATTCCATTTCATTTCATTTCTTTTAAGAATAGAGAAGAGAAAATTATTATTTTCTATTCACATTTATCGCACGTAGGTATTATGCTTTTATTTATCATATTTTTACTTCTCTTTTCTTTCTTCTCACCCTTCTTTCAAGTAATATTTCTTTATTCTTGTTGCACCGCCTTTATATTTTTTGCACTTCTTGAAGGTTAGCTGGTAGAAAATGGCATTAAGCTCGCCTTTTTTCAAATTGTGATTTGGCAATAAAGAATAAATAAATAAGAGACAATTTTTAGGTTTAGGTATGTTAAGTTACTTCTAACACGATAAAACACCAATCCACAGTACATTTATTCCGAATCTACCTATTCCAATCCCGATGTCCATCTCCCGAGTCCATTAACAGGCAATTTTGACCCGCACAAGGTAAGTGGCGAGCGCATCATCACTCTTTCTTTGACCCCTGATGTAGCGGCATCTCATTCATTTATCATTGCATTGTCGTATCGACAGTATGGTGAAAATAGTGTAACATTAAGGATATGACCCGATTTTCCAAGCTACTATAAGAACTCGGAATCATTGCCTTTCGGTCGTTCTTTATTACGGTGACTCCTAGTGTAAGTGACACAAGATGACAAAACAAAAATCAAAACAACCGAAGATCAGAACTAACAAAAATCGCTTGAATGTATTAATCATTCCAGTAGAATCATAGTCACTCATACAAACTTTTGATGCCAAATGTAGTCAGAGCATTTATTTAAAACATTTTTACAGCGCTTATAAACGTCCAATCACCCGATTAATGCGCATGGACCAGTAGTAGAAACAGTAGTAGCCGGGGTAGATCGCAAGCGATCCAGCTGTGGATATTGTAAATAAATATATAAATAAATAAACACTAACGTCCAATAACAAGACTATCATGGTCAAATCACAATAATAAAAAATATGAAACAATTTTTTATTAAACATGACATGTCTTTTAGCATTACGAGCGGTCTTACTGTGCTGTTACTATAACTCAGTCATATAACTTCAATGTACGTCACTACAGCCGAGCAATTAAATACTATTATCATCTTGTTATACCAGCCGCTAGACGCATCGATCTTATATAGTACCTATAGTTACTCATATTCACCGCGGGAAAATGCTTCATTCCTACGCTACGTGAAAACGAGTAATAGGATCAACGCGGTTGAAGCAACTGGCCCAACGCCTAAGCAATAAAGCCTGGAATAGCACATAGGCTATTTTTTATCCTACGGGGACCCATTAAACGGGTCCACGCGAACGAATCCACTGGCGGATTGTTTATAAAGTACGAGTAGTATGAAGCTATTTGTATAGGTAGTAGAATTTTAATGGTTCGACGGGGAAAGAAGTGCTGCACCCACTTCTGCCATGGAGTAATTATGTTGAGTTTCGGTAGAAAGGTGCCGTTGCCGGCCAGACTTACCTACTTAAAGTCGACCACCAGCCTCCGGAGTAGCAGCGAAACTGCATGCGACCACAGATTATGACGGTTGCGTGTACATGTCCATGGGCTGCAGCGACCACTTAAAACCACGTTGCCTGCATGCTCGTCTACTATTTCATGCAAATAAAAATAAAAAAGCTCTGAATACCGGTGGTAACGTGTACTAATTTAGTCTGAACTGTAATTTTATATGATTTATAATAACGCCGCCGTCAGGGGCAAAGAAAATTACGACTAATCGTATAATAAATACCCCGCGTCGTATCAACTAATTCTTTTAAGTCGCTCATATTACAATTACGGCCATAATTTTTATGTAAAAATAGGCCAATGCGATAATTTCTTTAAAATTTACGATAGAATAACACTTTCTTGATTAGGTTAATAGTTATTAATTATTCGATTTAAAAATGAAATAGTAATTGGATTGTATGATAATATGATTGTCTGAAAAAGATATACTCGAAAGTATGTTGCGACCACCGATCAAACGCAAAACCTTTCATGTGTGAATGAAATCCTACACGGAAATCCTATATTATACACCCTGTGTTATACACCCTGTGTCTGTATTAATATAGGGTATATTATACAGAGAAATCACAGAGAAATAGACACAAGCACCTTATTTATTTGTGCTATAAGACATTGTGTCTTACCAAACTTCAATATTCTATTTAGTTCAACGAGAACTTCTATATTGTTAAGAGGCCGTATACGAAATTTTGCCGATTTCACTGATTTACCTGATTCAACACAATATGAGATTTTGCAGTTAAATTACAGTATTTCTATAAGTTTCATTGCACTGCAACCTTGGCACTGCAACATTGGCTGCAACCCTTTTTGCGTCCCACTGCTGGGCACGGGTCTCTCCCCCTTATTGGGGAGGCCTGGAGCTTACTCCACCACGCTGCTTCAATGCGGGTTGGACTGACAGATTATTACGAAAATAACACCTTCCATAAAATTTCCATCACATTTCGTCCACAGTGCAGCGAAGTCAATATTCTTATCAATTTTGATTTATAGGGTAATAGGAAAACAACAGGCAAGGGAAGCCAATATTTTTCAGCCACATCCATCATTCTTCGCTGCAATTTCCATCATGGACTGGAGACCGCATTTTCTAGGCTTTGCCTCTTTGATGGAACACGAAATTGTGTAGAAACCTTAAATGTAACTTTAAAGGCATTATTCATTGTGTGCTTATCGACTTATTTTATTGTTAAAGGATGCTGTTGATAATATTGACCAGCATCCCGCCTTTTTTTTATTATTTTTAGCGCAATTGGCCTATTCAGAAAGCTTAACCCTTTCTGTGGTCTCTTTTTATAATATACATTTTAAACAAAACAAAAGACGAAACTATAAACGGTATTCAATGTGAGTTATATTTATAATTTTCTTATTGCATTCCAGTGATTTATTTACATTTTACTGTCACAACCTAACTATGTTTTACAAAGGGCGGACTAAATGCCGATAGGCATTCTCTACCAGTCAACCCTGGTTGTTGGTGAGTTTTTAATCTAAATAATACTAAAAAGACCACATTGTCTTTTACCATTCGTAAGCTGTCAAACGGGTCACTTTTAACCCTAGATAGCTAACGTTCATCGAAATGACGAGCGCTGAATAAAAATATCCCTGTCGTTTCGCATGTACGGATATATGTTTTGGAGCCATCTTGATGACCGCAAGACTACTTATATCGTGTTTTTGTACTAGAAAATTTCTTATAAATTTAGTAGCGATGTGTTCACACAGGCAACAGTAAATATAAACCTATTTTTTCACTATTCATCATCTGATTGCTAAAACCAAACCGTCGTAAAAAATTCGTGAATTTCACAACTTTTTTCTTACTTACAATTTTTACTTGTAATTGCTTGTGATCGTTCCCGCTGTTATGCTACTCGAGCTTATAAAATATTCATGAGCTAAATATTGGCTACATAGATATTTCAAAATATTTCCTGACAAATTTTGTCGCAAAAATGTGTTCATCATAAGGCAAGCATGGGAATGTTTTCAGTCCCTCAATATTCTGTTTTCCGAGTTACGTAATAGAGGAAAGGTATCCCTAAAAGATTGGATAAAAAATGTACGACGCAAGATTGGGAGAAGAATGTTGGAAGGATAACAGTGAAATATATATTTTCGTTCTCAGAAAATAATTTGCAGAGAATGTATGGTTCAATTTTATAATAACTAGCCACTATAGAAGCCATATGATTTTAAGTAGTTGCTGCAACTAATGGACATACGTACTCGTATTGCTGGCTGCAACCCTTTTTGCGTCCCCCTGCTGGGCACTCCCAGGGCTGGGTCTCTCCCCATTATAGGGAGGTCTGGAGCTTACTCCACCGCGCTGCTTCAATGCGAATTGGTGGAGATGCGGGTTAGTGGCCAGACGTCGGATGTTTTCAAACCGCCCATAAGGCCTCCGACTAGGTTTGACGACGTTTATTTACCAATAACAACTGGTACCGACAGCTTAACGTGCCCTCCGAAGTACGGAAAGGCGCATGAAATTTTTGCCACTAGCGATCACCTATCTCACACCCGACCGCGCATGTTTAGTTTAGCTGCATAGATCGCTTGCGTTCTATGCTCGCCGCCGGGCCATGCGCGCTTCATGGCCACTACTACTCGTTCTCGTATACCCAACCTCAAGCCTGACTATCTCCCATCATTTGAGGGCATAGCCCACTGTTGTGGTAATGATCTCTTCATTTCAGTGTGGAGTGTGTGTCAGTCCATCGCCAATCTTTTCACCGATGCGCCGTGAAGCTTCATCACAGCTGCTAATGGTGCATCGTTGTTAATCCATATAAGTTCCATTAAACTCGTTTTGACACCTGATGATGAGTGATCGACACCAGGTGTCTCTTTTCTCACGAAGAAAAACATCTGGCAATATGTATACATACACCTTTTACATAATGAGTAATATACCTAATACAATGTGTGTCATCGACAGCCTTTTAAAAAAGAATTTCGTGTTCAGTAATACAATAACAATTTATTATCATTATAATCTACGCGTACGAGTGTTATCTATAGGTACTAATATTATAAAGAGGAATTTGTATTTTTGTATGTTTGTAATGAATAAACTCAAAAACTACTGTTCCGATTTCAAAAATTCTTTCACCATTAGAAAGCTACATTCACCCTGAATAACATAAGCTACTTTTTACTTTATTATTAGGAAAATGCTTCATTCCTACGTGAAAACGGGTAATAGGGTCAACGCGGTCGAAGCAACTGGCTAAACGCCCATGATTTTAATATAGCAATGAAGCCTGGCACATAGGCTATTTTTTATCCTACGGGGACCCATCAAACGGGTCCACGCAAGCGAAGCCGCTGGCGGAAGGCTAGTCTTTAATAACACAAGTTATGTTCCGAATCACACTATCATATTTCGAATTTTAAATTATAGTACCCATAGAATGTATTAGTCGTTTTTGATTGCCAACAGAGAAACGACGTCACGTTAAAAATTGGTGCACATAACCTAACACAGAACCAATCACACCACAGCTCAATCGAAAAATAATGTTCATAAAGAGAATATAAAATTCGAAATGAATATTGGTGAAATTTGTGGTCGTACATGATGGTCTTATCCATATTATTACTAATTGGATCTTAAATTGACAAGTTGAACCACCGGGAATGAATTTAGTTGAACTACCGAGTAGTTGGTCCAGCGGGAAAAAAAATCCCCGTGGTCCAACTAGTTGGACCAACGGTTGGTCCACGGGGAACGCGCGCTTATTGCTCTACTTATATCTCTTACCTTCCAGCCAAAAAAATCCTACAATACGCATACAAATTTATTTAGACACCTGAGTACGTACAAAGCTCTATATCACTTTAAATGAGGAAAATACAGCAGAAAGCTGGGGCTGCGTTTAAAAAAATTGCCCTATTTGTAACCACCTACCTTAGTAGAAAGATATTGTAGGCCATTCACGGCGCTTAAGGGTCTTAAGGGAAAATAACTTTCACTATTAATAAATTAGTACCTGCCAGTCTGGCCTTTGTACAAAAGTATTTCTGTATAGTTTCGTGCCTCAGAGAGAAAAGTGAAACATTTATAGGATAAAATCATTTTAGTAGACCGTCTGCTAGCCTGTCAAGACCCTTTTACTCAGAAACGCGTAAAGTTATTACGTTGAACGTGAAATATCAAATTGCCAGGGCAATAAAAATATAGAAATAAATAAATTTACGTCACATACTCAATTCATAAATAATAAGTGAACAAACTTAAACATATATGAATTCTTATAGGATGATATATTTCAATTTATCCGTCCATCTGATGATGGGAAAATGTTTTATAAAATGCCTGGTCTGAGATACCTACATCTAAAAAATACAGAATAAATTTTCAAATGGTTTCCGATGAACGACTTACGACGATCTATACCCAATAATCTTCTTAATCCAAATGTATGCGAAACCTTCGATATGCATAAGTGTTTGCTCTTTACCGGTTTTATTTAATGCAAAAACATGACCTTACATTATAATTTTTAAGACCTTGAAGGTTAAATCTTAAATTCAGATAGATACCTAGCAATAAAAATTATCCATAAATTATGCGATTAATTACGATAGGATTAATATGACTGTAGACAAAGTTTGCTAATGGGAAATTCTAGTTTTCATGGATAAATCGATTAATCTGAAGTATTATTAATATACATAGTATGAAAATGTATGTAATCCGTCGTATTTATAATACAATAATATTATAAATACGAAAATAAATCTCTCTGTGTGTGAATGTGTTTGTTATGTTTTGTCACGCTTAAATCACTAAACCAATTTTAATTAAATTTGGCATTCAGATAAAGTGGAACTTAGGAAAGGACATAGCATTGTTTTAATCGCGATAGTAGGCTCAAATAGAATGAAAACTTGTATGAATTGTTATTATCTTCGAAAAAAATAACTGAATTCCACGCGGTCCAAGCCGCAGGCGGAAATCTAGTCTTACTTTTGTAGTCCCACGCTAGAATTCCCTGTCTATATAACTACGCTTTTTTTGGTATCGGGGGAGAAACCTTCAAAAGGTGCCCGGCACCATGGGAGAGGAAACCGGGTTATGTGGGATTTGACCGCAATAAAACCCCCTCGGTGGCCTGCCTCTGCGCTTGGGGAGGACTCCGGGATCACCCGTGTGAACGTATAAAAATATTTTTTTATAAATATAAGGCGATCTATCTAGGAGTAGCAAGGCAACGTACAAACTAAAATAGATCTAAAAACTTGACATTAAACTGGCTTCCGAAGGATGGACATCAAACTGGCTTCGGAAGGGTGGAGTTATCACTTTACAAAAATCAAAGGGTCTTTACGCCCATGACTAGAATCAAGTACACTACAAGCTCGGTCATGTGTTGTTATAAATAATCCCTACTAATATTATAAATTGGAAAGTAACTCTGTCTGTCTGCTACGCTTTCCCGCTTAAACTACTGAACCAATTTTAATGAAATTTGGAACACAGATAGAGTGGACCTTGGGAAAGGACATAGGATGGTTTTTATCCTACGGGAACCTATAAAACGAGTCCACGCGGGTGAAGCCGCTGGCGGAAGGCTAGTATAAATATAAATATCTTTTGGACATTATTCATATATAAATTATAAATATTTCATATTAGGAATACAGAATATTCAAATGAATGTCATTTTTTCCCGGTCATCGTCTTTAGGTGCCCGTTTGGGCTAGATGTTGAGCTGAGAGAAAAAAGGCAGCGGCAAAAACTCCCAGCAACCATTGAGGTACTACTACTAGTTCAATGCCAGCAGCACTCTTTTTTTTTAAAAGTACATATATATTTGAGATAACAGTATGGTAATGGGTCCACAATGGACACACGTGACAGCTGATCTTATGATGTGATCGTGATATGTTTATAAATCTTAATACGAATGTATAAACTACTACGTATATAGTTCAATGCCAGCAGCACTCTTTTTTTTAAAAAGTACATATATATTTGAGATAACAGTATGGTAATGGGTCCACAATGGACACACGTGACAGCTGATCTTATGATGTGATCGTGATATGTTTATAAATCTTAATACGAATGTGATAGAGAATTCGGATAAGACCACACGGCACATTTAAGGAAACAATTGCTATAGAAGTATGCCTATCAAGGACAATAACACGCTAGGTATTGCCAACGAGGCTGTGACGTGCGTGCAAAATCCGATGTGTTGAAAGCGTTGAAACAGTACGTGCGTTCTTTACTGTTGCTCGATAACTCGTCGGCAAAAAGTAGAGCAATTCTGCTTTATTTCTTGTTTATTACTTGTGCTACTTTAAAAATATTTATTTATATTATACATAGGGCTATTATAATGAAACGATCCTTAGGTTAACACACAACATAGATTGTAGGAGGTTCTTTTGAAGTATACTTGAAATATAAAATAGGTTTCTTCAATTATCACTATTTGGGTAGGTATGGAATGGATTTAAAAGGGATTGACGATAGTTGAATAAAAAAACATAGATTAAAAATATTTAAAAGAGCATAAAATACAACGACCTTGCCTTTTACATTTTTATTGAAGTCATGTCGGATACATAAGATTAAACCGATAAAAACAGAACCGACTATAATGTCAATGGCTATCGTATTGTCCAATTAGGTATTATTTTTAAGTTTCCGTACCCAAAGGGTAATACGGCACCTTATTTCAAGGACTCCGCTGTTTGCCAATCTGTCACCAGGTATCCTATGAATCGTGACAGCTAGACAGTTGTAAAGTTCACAGATGATGTATTTCTGTTGCCGCTTTAACAGTATAAAATAAATATTTAAGGCGAGCTGTCGATAACAATAAACAATAAACGTGATTTTAGTGCAATTTTATACTCGGTCTTAAAAAATAAAACTGGTACGTTTACAGATAATATTTTCTCTGTAAAAATCTCAAAATCTCAAATGGTTAAGTTAAATTAAAATAATATTTAGAATAAAAAACCTACCAGGTTTTTAGTTCCATAATCCCTTAAGACCTCACGAAGTTTATTTTTATCGTTTATTATGCTCGTTTGAAATCACAATTTGTTTTGGATTTGAAGATTTCCGGTAAACTATGATATTTTTCTGTAGGTAGTTTACTTTTTTATATTTTGTAGGCGATTTTTCCATAAGCTACTTTGGATATAAATTCTCCAGCAGTTTCTGAAACAAAAATCTAAAGAGTCAAATTTAAAATTGAAAGAGCACACCAAAATCTATTTTCAGTTAATCAAACATCAAAAAAACATAATTTTTCAATGCTCTGGGTAAAAGGAACTAACGCTTGTACAATTATTATTATTTCGGACTGTCTAACTTCTTATTCCTACAAATTTGTAAATAAATGGCCATTTCCCAAGGTCATAAGTGCGCTACAGCGATAAATATTGATTACTTATAGTTACTGGATGATAAGAATCCATAATACGATATACGAATGTTTCTACGCAGTTATTTCTCACAATACTAATATTTTTTTAATACCAATTAAAACTGTGTCCAACAATAATTAAATACTTGATTACTTATGGAGATATAACAAATTGTGCGAGTCTATAATTCAGTACCTGGACGACCGAGCGTTGCTCGGATAAAAACAGTTGATTTTCTTGGTTTAATTTTAAGCAAAACACTCATTGGCTTTGTGTTACTTAACAACACCATCTGAAATAACTCCCAATTTAAAAACATATATTGTCACAAAAAAACGCAACATGCCTGATTGAGGTTAAACCCGGGTTTCTAGCTCCACAGTCAGCCTACGTACCCATTCGACCAAGCAAACTATAATTCCATTGACGAAATTTTTCAAATTCTTTCAAACCGACATTGTCATTTGTTTGAACATCGGATTGGCGGATGACGTTTGACGGCACTACAATATTTATACATACATATAATAAAACTGTAAGCAGGGTGAATTCTGTACACTGCATATATGAAATCCCTCGCGCCCTCGCTAACATATAGGCTACAGAAAATTTAAAAAAAATCTCTTTAAGGGTATGAAATGATGAATGAAAATTTGTATGGAAAACTTGGTTTTTTCAATAAATTTTCTTGAAATTCGGTATAAATGTTTTCTAACCGAAATAAAGGAATACGTGTTTCAGCATTTCCCGAAATTCACCCTTTAAATGTCAATTTTCTTTGAAACTCTTCGAAAATTAAGTGTCGACACTTGATGTAATGTAAGTAAGACTCATATTTTTCAGTTTATATTTAAGTTGATTAAAATCATTGGAGCCGTTTCCAAGATTCCAATTATATAGAGTTATATAGGTATTTACAAGAACAGCTCGTTTAAAGGTATTAGATATTACTATTCTATACTTCATCCATAGATATCAGGGAAAGGAAAAAAAGGAAATTAGCCTTGGTTAAATGGTTGATGCAAAGTATGTGAGAAATTGAAAGCTACATAAAAAATGATTCATGCTTAAGCCTCCATACCAGGATTTCCTATGTCGTGGTCCATGTGCACAGTAAACAAAAATATTCAGACCACAGGATACTAAAAATTACTAACGTACCCACTAAAAACAGACTCACATTTCTACCTCGCCGGGAATCGAACCCGGAACCTTAGTTCTGCATTCAAGGCAATCATTGCGCCATGAAGCGCGCATGGCCCGTTAGCTTAGAACGCTCTATGTGACTAAGCCAAACGGGCGCGGTCGGATGTAAGATAGGTGATCGCTAGTGGCAAATAATTCATGCGCGTTTCCGTGCTTTGGAGGGCACGTTAAGCCGTCGGTCCTGCTTGTTGTCGATAGATACCTAACAGACGTTTAACCTTATCGGAGGCATTATGGGCGGTTTGAAAACATCCGACAGCAGCCACTAACCCGCATCTCCACCAACCCGCATTGGAGCAGCGTGGTAGAGTAAGCTCCAGGCCTCCCCAATAACGGGGAAAGACCCGTGCCCAGCAGTGGGACGCAAAAAGGGTTGCAGTCAATCATTATGCCATACGGCTCGAAAACGACAGCCTCCGTGGCGTAGTGGGTGATAGCCGACTGCGAAGCGTGAGGTCGTGGGTTCGATTCCCACCCAGGACAAATATTTGTGTGATGAACATGACTATTTGTTCTTTGTCTGGTTGTTAATTTATTATTTTATTTTATTTATTTAGAATTATATAAGTACGTTTATCAGCTTTCTGATCACCATAGTACAAACTCTGCTTAGTTTGGAATCAGATGGTGTTGTGTGAATTTTCCAAAGATATTTATTTATTTATTTAATCTACGATTTGTCAATGGCTACAACCCTTCTTGCGTCCCAGTGCTGGGCTCGAGTCTCTCTCCATTATCGGGGAGGCCTTAAGCCTACTCTACCACGCTACTACGAAGCGGATTCGTAAAGGTGATTTATCATGACCTCTTTCTAATATTCCATAGTTCCGTTTAGAATTAAGAAGGATGCAGACCACACTGCCACTAGACGCTCACCACTATTTGATTCCGGACCTCCAACAGCTATCTTAAGCATTCGGCTATAACTACTTCATATCTACGATATGATTTATCTACAATAGATAGATTGTAGGATAATAATAATGCATTGAATTACATATCATAATACATTTCGTGTATTTTATACCCTTCAAAAGGTTTTTTTTTCAGCTGTATTGTACGTACCTATAATTGTGTAATGCCATCCGACTATAATATAATTATAATAATAAACGTTACACCCTAAGGTATTTAATACCCTGTGTCGTGGGTACCATGGACACATACAAAGACAGGAACACAAACACCGAACAGAAATTTAAACTTATCAATCAAATTTCTGTTTCGCCGGGAATCGAAACCGGGACCCCTCGATTGGCAGTCCGGTATGGTAACCATTGCGCCACGCAGATCGTCAAAATACTATACTCGTATAACCTTGAAAGATAAATTAAATTCCATCTAATTGATGGTTATATAATTTCATGGATTTAGATACCAGCTATTTTGAATTACGAATTTAAATCTAAATTACAATGATACTAATCAGTTGTTCCGAGTAGGTATAATAGGTACCTCCTTAATATTTCCAATGAAGGGTTCCAATGAAACAATTAATAAAAATATTTAGTAGTCGTCACAAAATAAAGTATACGACTATTTAAAAGAATTAAACTTATAATAGCAATAGCAATAACAACTTTAATAACAATAAGAATTTTCCTTATAAACAGTATTAACTTTAATTAAATTCAGTAATTAGTTTTTGCAAAAGTGTTGTAAAACAATAGTACATAAAAAGTTCTGAGGCATTTATGTATGCGCATAAAAATTTTAATTATGCTTGTTATGTATATTCATGTACTATATGCGACCCAAAAAAAGAAAAGACAATAAATTTGCTATAAATTTTAATTACTACACTCTTAACCGTAGGAACTATAATAGATAATATTAACACATAGTCTGATACTTTAAATTTAAAAGCGATAAACCATTGTCAGCTACTTAAATATGACTTGACCAGTCTTTCTGACTCATCCCAGAGTCTTCTAGCTATTTCTTTGTCTTGTGACAGCTTTGAGGGTGTCGTTATACGACAATCAGCGAAATATTTTCCGCTTACATTTTTAACTTCCGGGGACACTGCTAAATATACAGACGTCTGGGCAGCTTCCCAGTGACTCTGATAAATAAAATCAACAGATTTCTCAACAAAAGAACGAATGAGAGCATTCGGAATGTTTCTGAATAAATTTGTCGCAGCCACGCCTGGGTGCACACAGTTCGTGGTCACCCCCGTACCATCCAACCTATGGCTTAACTCAAGACTCATCAAGTTGAGATACAATTTGCTATTTGCGTAAACTAAGTAGTCACTCCAATACTTTTCCATGTTTAAATTTTCAAAGTCCATCTCGGCGTACTTGTGAATTACCGACGTAACATTAACAATCCGACTAGGTGCTGACTCTTTTAGCAGCGGCAGCAACAGTCGAGTTAATAAATATTGTGCGAAAAAGTTTACTTGCATTCCGACATGAAGCCCATCTTCTGTTTTGTAGTTGCCGAGACCGCCGGCACCGGCATTGTTGATGAGCACATCCAACCGCTTTTCCGTCTTCAAGATCTTTTCGCAAAAGTCCCTCACTGAGCGAAGTGAAGTCAGGTCTAGATGTCGATAGTGGACGTCAGTGTTGCCAGAGAACTTAATAATTTCCTGTGTCGCTTCAGCTGCTCGTCGTATACTCCGGCATGCTATAATCACTCTCGCTCCTCGCTCCGCTAAATTCTTAGCGGTCTCCAATCCTATGCCGCTGTTACCACCGGTGATAATAACAACTTTCCCAACCATGTGAGCACTCGACCGACATATTCCGCACGTAAGTTTTTGATACACCTTCACAGCCAACACTACGAACACTGTCAACAGTAATAAGCCCCATAATAGCATCGTGATTACGGAGCTATACTATTGTCACGCACATTTACCACGATGACGCGGTTGAAAGTGATTGAAAATGGATTTATAGAAGGTCACGCGAAGTGTACGACACTAAAAAGATAACCTACAACGCTGCTTCGTTCAGAGAACTGAGTTGTGGCGTAAGTAAACTGACGTTCGTTATCTCACCAGCTGAGACGTCGGCGACAGTGCGTGGCCACGCGATGACCGTCTCTCTTGAGCGTGTCATTAACAATACTACGCGTTGGCAGTAATAAACAAACGACAGACATTGACTCGGTTACGCAAGTATGTGCCATTGAAATCGTCCATTCCAAACCGATATCACCTTGAATCTTTACAAAAAAACGCTGTGCGAGCGAATATAATAAACACGAAGCAGTCTCGTGGTTTACATAGGTATTCAGTGAACTTTGCTATTGTTTATTTTTAACCCTCCTATAACTATGTGGGACTAGTTTTATGCAACTATTTTTATCGCCTGATAGACAAACATATCTTATCTTTTTATCTATAGTAGATACTTAACACGTCTATATTTAGGTATTAGTAGTTGCAACAGATGTTTCTAAAAATCCTACTTTATAATGAATCCTTATTACTTATTACGAATTATAGCAATACCTATGAAAGATTTGCTAGAATTCTTATATTCTTATATTGTTGTAGAGTAAGTACGGTATACACGATAGATTCATCGAAATATCACATTAATTATTATTATCGATTCAACGATGAATGGTTCACTTTTCGGCGCATTCGACTAAAAAATAATTTGAGTCAAATCGATTTTGACTCAAATTATTTTCACTTTGTTTTGTTATTAATTTGTTTAATTATACATATGTATTCTGGAATAATTTCAATTTCTTCATTTTAAAATTGCCGCGTTTTGTATGCAACAAGCGGAAGCATAAAACGAGGCTAATAACATTCGAAAGTACTGTACTGTTGATCTCCAATCCGGTTCTACGACACGCCAACACAACTACACGTTGGTACCTGGATCTAGAACAAAAATTAAAATAAGTAGGTTGCCTTCCAACTCAACCTTTACTTAAAGATACTTTAAATGAACTGTCAAAATGCGACATCCTCATACACAAATACATTTTTATCATTTTGTATGATAAAAACGTATTTGACATCACAAGCCAGTATAGTCCACTCAATAAGTTTATATTTATTTAAAAGCACTAACAATCATTTTCAAAAATAAATTAACAATTATCATGGTTTCCAAGTGTAATTTAGGGCAACCTTTTTGAAGTGTGCGTTTAGAATTTTTATGTACATAGAGTCATACATATTTTATGTACATAGAGTACATATGTACATAGAGTACATGTACATATTTTATGTCCCAAAAATGTAGACGATGCTTTATATCTGACATATCCAGTTACTAGACCCAGGTCTACTAGAAAACATTTCCAATGGAAATAAGTAATATATTTGATATTATACAAACTTTCTTCTGTATTTTCTTTTCTTTGTTAATGTTGTCATGTGAACACTGTGAACATAAATAAATAAATAAATAATTAAAATCTTAAAATTTCTGTTTTCCTGGGATCGTAGTTTTATACGTTCACCATTACGGGTCATTGAGAAGTGGATTTTTTTTAGTTTTTTTAATAGAGTAACAGACGAGCATGCCGGTCACGTGGTGTTAAGTGGTCGCTGCAGCCTATGGACATTTACATACAACCTCAAGCAATAAAGTTGGTAAAAACTACTTTGCCACAATCCACAGTCAGAACTCAGAATGTACGATGGTGTATACTTTTTTCATGCAATTGCACCTCCCTTATTCGCAATCCATCATAGAGTTGCAATTCGTCGTAGAGTCAATGACCCTGTTGATACTTACTCTGCTTTGGGGCGAAACAAATGTTGGTGGTGGTACGTATGTTGGTGTATATTTTTTTATTGTTGCTTGTGCATGTATCCCACGTGAGAGGGCGGAGGTGCTACTGCATGAAAAAAGTATACCCCAACATACGTTCTGGTTGCGGATTGTTGCTTAGTAGTTTTTACCTAAGTTTATAACAATGGAGTTCCGCAAAGTATCGCCTGATTCTATGAATTATATCATATAGTATGCAGTTGCGCTGCTGCTCCTAAGACTGATGGTCACCTCACGTAAATGTGGCCGGCAACTGCACCTTTAGCTTTCCTCCGAAACACATTAGATTACTTCACGGCAGAAGTATGTGCACTACAAAATACTAAACTGCGTTCGAATCAAAATCGAGTTTGATTCGAAAACAGTATGAAATCGAATACAGTTATGAAAGTAAAGCCCTTGCATTGCAGACGTTTTAATTTAAATCTTATCCACATCAAGCTTCAAACTCATATTTCTCGGCAATTTAACGTTTGGCTTCTCTCAAAAGACCTAATTTTATCTCATTAGCTGCTTCAAGCATCGCGAATTTTCTCCTTTAGTAATATAACATCAAATAGCTAATAACCTAGTAGTTGCCAAAGTAATTAGAGATGTTTTATTTATGAGGCAGTTAATGTACATACATACATACTTACTATTTCTTTTTCTATCAAGGCGAAATAAATAATTTCTATTCTATTCTATTCTATTCTATTCTGTTCCGTTCTGTTCTGTTCCATTCCATTCCATTCCATTCCATTCCATTCCATTCCATTCCATTCCATTCCATTCCATTCTATTCCATTCTATTCCATTCTATTCCATTCTATTCTATTCTATTCTATTCTATTCTATTCTATTCTATTATATTTTAATTTATAAAATAATAAACACCCGTAATTTTTTGAAAGCAGTTTTAGTAACGCATTTTATTTCGACTAGCTTCAGATCATGAGCTGAAGAGTTACTTTACAGTAGACATTATTATCACTTACTAAAGCGCTAATAATGTCAACTGTATTTAAGTGCATGCGTGCGTATTTTAGAGTTAATTGTAAATGATTAATTTACAAGTAAAATTTAGTTTTAACTTGTAATATATAACTTTTACAATAAAATTTGTACACCCTAAATGGTAAATATGGCAATCTAAATATTTTTGTAAAACCTTTTTAATACACATATTTATGCAAATAAAATATTTTCTTTTCTTTTCTTTTCTTTTCTTTTCTTTTCTTTTCTTTTCTTTTCTTTTCTTTTCTTTTCTTTTCTTTTCTTTTCTTTTCTTTTCTTTTCTTTTCTTTTCTTTTCTTTTCTTTTCTTTTCTTTTCTTTTCTTTTCTTTTCTTTTCTTTTCTTTTCTTTTCTTTTCTTTTCTTTTCTTTTCTTTTCTTTACTTTTCTTTTCTTTTCTTTTCTTTTCTTTTCTTTTCTTTTCTTTTCTTTTCTTTTCTTTTCTCTTCTTTTTTTTCTTTTCTTTTCTTTTCTTTTTTTCTTTTCTTTTCTTTTCTTTTTTTTCTTTTCTTTTCTTTTCCTTTCTAACATCATGGCAGGCCATCCGGAAAAACACTATGAGCAAAACCGATTATATTATCAAATAATGAACAAAGACACTTGCGATACCTTTAAAGACTAATAAAGGCTATTAATAAAACGCCAGCTAATTAACCACGCAATATTGGACCGGTGAGCTGGGGATAAGGAACATTCCACGAGCTCGCTAAGTCCTATAATTGTCCAACTTGGAGCCCGTGGCCTTACCGAGACACCATTACTGACTTAGAGAGACTTTCGGCCCGTTGAAGATTAGGCAATTCAAATTTACCTCTATTAACGCTTAAACCTTTTACGTCCGGCACTAAACCTGATGTCTTCATGAGCTACTTAGATACATAAATAGCGTAATAAAGCTTAAGGAACGCGGCACAAACAAATTAATAAGGATAATCTCATCAGCTAGATGGTTATGACAGGAGATTATACAAATATATTTCTTTGATATTTTCTGAAGTGTATTTCAACAAAAACCCTTTTTGAACATTTACAGAGATAATGGTTTTGTAGTTTATATACCTATATTAGGTCCTTACACATGAAATTGCCGATAATCAATACTGGCAATTTTAAAATCAATTATCTTGCGCTTGATTATTAATTCCAAATTCTTTACGATATTTCTAAACTAGCGTCTGCCCAAGACTTCGTGCGCCCGAACTTTGGAACTAGTCATAGCATGATGTTATATATCCTAAAGCGGAAGGCTTTCGATAAATGGACTATCCAACACAAAAATATTATTTTTTTTCGATTCGAACCAGTAGCTCCTGATATTAGCGCGTTCAAACAAACAAACTCTTCAGCTTTATATATTAGTATAGATGGCTGCAACCCTTTTGCGTCCCACTGCTGGGCACGGGTCTCTCCCCCTTATTGGGGAGGCCTGGAGCTTACTCCACCACGCTGCTCCAATGCGGGTTGGTGGAGATGCGGGTTAGTGGCCAACCCGCTGTCGGATGTTTTCAAACCGCCCGTAAGGCCTCCGACAAGGTTTAACGACTGTTATCTATCGACAACAACCGGGACCGACGGCTTAACGTGCCCTCCGAAGCACGGAAACGCGCATGAAATTTTTTGCCACTAGCGGTCTCCCATCTCACAACCGACCGCGCCCGTTTGGCTGAGCTGCGTAGACCGTTTGCGTTCTACGCTAGCCGCCGAGCCACGCACGCGATATTAGTATAGATAAAGCCAGTAAAATATTGTTTTAAAATTCGGTCGTTCGTTATTTCATATTTGTTTTCACATAATTTGTTTGACGTTCAATTCTTCAAGGAATACTAAATACTCAAATGTCATTTTTAATCTTGAGTCACAATACAAAGTGCGCCTTTTTAGTGATCGAAAAATATTTTAGTTTATTAATTTGTTAGCTTTTACTTTGCAGTTGGAAAAACACTTTTAAATCACTACGTAACTTTAATTAAATCTACCAGCAATTTCAGAAAGCGAGGAGGCATTTTTGACTAATACGTGATGTAGGTATAAGTGGTAGCTGACTTGCGTTTGAACCAAGTGAGGCGAACTATAAGTGGTCTGCGTGCTTTCATGCCGATGTAGGCGGGTTTTAGACTTGCCCCCAGAGCTTCAATATTATCTACTTGTGCCCATATCGTTATAAAAAACATAACGTTTTACAACTAAACGTTATTTACACGTCAAAATAACGCTATATCAGTAAACGCTATTTAGAAAATAGCGATATAAATAGCGTTTTATTTACGGGGAATAATAATTATCATATGCAGCGAGCTAACAACGCGGCAATATCGCTTAGCAATAACGATATTTTAACGTTATTTTATTTCGATTTTGATATTTCATAACGTTATTCTTTTAATACCGCTATTCGTCTTTTCGTTAGTAATGTCAAAATAATAACGAAACGAAATACGTATAACGTTATATAACATTTTATTTTGATATTTTTTATAACGTTATGAAGCTCTGCTCGCCCCACACTTACATTCCACCCTTTAGTTAAAACGCCTAGTGAAATATCATAGCAAAAAGCACTACGTATAGATGTGATTTGGTAGTTGGTTAATCTTACTGCTACGCAATCACCCTGAGCCTGCCATTAATTTATACAAGGACAATATTAATCAGTTTTACCTACTAGCTGAAAAAGTACTTTTTTCTGATTTCAATAATACTCGGTAATTAGCCAATGCTGGTACTTTTAAAATATTACGTTTCACATTGTCTATATTGCATTCAATTTTTCCATATAGCGCCTGACAAAACTCTTAATGCAAACTTCTTTCTTTGCGTGAAGAATTAAGAGTCATGGCGGCCGCTGAACGATTTATGAGAAACTGGCATAATGGCGGACAATAATTATCCGAATTCGCGTACTCTGGTCAGTTCTCTCAACTAAAAGAAACTAGTTATCAGATATTTATCAAACTAATTGAAAAAGGATGATGCCTGTATGTTTTCCATTTCACAATACTTAATATGCATCAAGTAACAAAATTTCTAGATAGTAATTAAAAAACCACTAAAATACTTATATCCTACGCCAACAGTAAGTAAGTAAGTACAGTACGGCTTACAGTGGAATTCTCTGTGTCGTAGGTACCGTAGATACATGCAAGAATTTAATCACAAACATCGAGACCAGTTTGAACCCTTTATTTACGTTTTTTTTTTTGAAATTTTGTTATTTGAACTCGGGGCCTTGATCGGCAGTCCAGTTTGGTTAATTACTAATATTTTTATACATATAAACAAACCAAACAAAAACGCAGACGGGCCGCGTGGTGTTAAGCGATCACCGTCGCCTATGGCCTGGGGTTGCCCCAGGGGAGCCACCCAAGCATTGCCGGCGTTGGAGGAGAGTTGTTTTTACAGTTTTCTTGAAGAACCCCATAGGGTTGTCTCATAGGTTACACTTCCGTGGTAATAATGAGCGTGCAAAGCGGACTATGGAGGACTGCCACGAGTCTTGATGGTACCGCTGGCACTTTAACATTCGACTAGTGGTATAGTCATGAAATGGTGACGTAGGAATCAATTTGAAAATTTCCTCGGAGCACTCACCATAGTAAAGGCGGTAGAACACGCAGAGCGAGCTTATAACTCTTCGCAAGCTAAGCGGTTCTAGCCTGTCAGTAATCTTGGGTCGTTGACGATTCGGACTGCGCGCTTTTCAACCAATGCGGCACACGTGTCGTAAATATTTATGTTACTCACTGATTAACATCAGTTACATGATAACGGAATTGATATCATTCAATATATTTTTTATTTGTATAGAAACCGAAGTATACATAGAAAACACACCTAATTTTCGGGCATGACTATTCATTTTATAATCCGTTTCAGATGATTATTTAGAACTAGAAACATACTTTTTTGTTGTTTGATTTCTTCAATAATAATAATAACGCTTCACACTCATAGTCCCACAGTAGGGTAGATATACCTGTGTCGTGGGTACCATGGACACACACAAAGACAGAAACACAAACACCCAAACCGAGAACAGAAATTTTAAACTCATCATTCAATTTTCTGGTTCGCCGGGAATCTATTCGAGCAATCCGGCATGATAGGTAACCATTACGCCACCCCGGTCGTCTTGTGTTGTGCAAATATCTCGTTTCTAAAGTCACGAAAGGGTACACTCTTAATAAAAGAAGAAAGTGTTTGCGAATTTTGTTAGTGAAATCAATATTTTTTTAATACTAACACATACCTAGGTATTTTAAAGGTTCTAAATATATACAGTGAAAAACCCTCAGCGTGTGTTCGATTTGCTTTTGACGTTTTAAGTTTACCTGTGACTAATAATCGTATGATGCAATACGAGGAAAATGACAATTCAAATACATTTCAGTTCAGTGTTCAACGTGATAAAGTCTACTTTAGGTCAACCTTTTCAATACACGTGGGATTTGCTTGTAGATAAATCGCACTTGCGTGGCGTTATTGTTTTGGCGCGGGTGACTACACAGTGTAAAAATGTTTGTGGCATTGATAATATTCAACGTAATCTTAATTGTGTGTATTTGGGTGTACCTTAAACTGACTTGTGGAATATGTAAGTGCAGTAGACATTTAGTCGGAAAAGTGGTTATAGTGACGGGTGGAAACGCAGGGATCGGATTCGAAACAGCTAAGGATCTGGCCGACCGAGGAGCTAGAGTGATTTTGGCCTGCAGGAACGAGGAACGCGGTATTGAAGCACAAAATAAGATTATAGCAGCCACTGGAAACAAAAATGTACATTATAAACAACTGGACCTAGCCTCGCTTTCGTCGGTCAGAGCCTTCGTTGAAAATATACTCCGATCGGAAAAGCGGCTCGATATTTTAGTCAATAACGCTGGAAATTATACTAAAGATATCACCAAAACGGGAGACGGACTGATAGAATGCATGCAAGTCAATCACTTCGGCCACTTTCTGCTTACGTCTCTCTTGCTAACTGTCTTAAGAAGCTCAGCACCCAGTCGTATTATCAACGTCTCTTCTGAAAGTCACCACCGTGGGAAGCTTGATATTGATAATTTGAATTCGGAGAGAAACATGGAAAAGCCTAAAAGTAGCTTGCAGATTTATGGAGATTCTAAGCTCTGTAACATTCTTATGGCGACAGAATTTACTCGTCGATATCAGGGTAGTGGAGTGACGTGCAACGCTGTTCATCCTGGGGTCGTTAACACGGAAATTTTGGAGCAGGTCGACGTAGCAGTTTTTAAGTATGTTCTACCATTAGTACGTTCATTTTTCAAGACTCCCTGGGAAGGTGCGCAGACCTCAATTTACCTGGCCGTCTCGCCCGAGGTGAAAGATGTGAGTGGTCGTTATTATAGAGACTGTCATGAAGGAAACATGAGCAAATTGGCTCAAGACTCTCAGCTAGCACGAAAGTTGTGGGAAAAATCCGAAGAATTAGTCGGTTTAAAGTAAATATTTATGAAAGTTACTCTTAACGAGTTTTAATTTATATTTTATATTTTGTAATAAATAATTCCGTGTACGTATAATATTTATTTTATTAAGCATTACTATAAGATGAAAACATACAATTTTTTCAAATAACAGAAATTTCAAAAAACATGTAGCAAAACCATTTTGGCTGCCTTGTTGCTAATGAAATCTGATTTATTTGTTTACCAAATATTAATGAAGGGTATCGTGAACATTCCTGTATTTTTGTAGGTATTTTTTTAAATTACATGCTTTATGTTACAAAGAAGTGTTTCTTTATATTTTAATATCATCCTAGAATAAGTAAAAATCGGATAAATAAGGAATTAATGTATACATACAATACATGATTACAGTTACTATTTTCATCAATTATTAGCTATTTTCATCAATTATTATATAGGTCATTAATTATCGTTAATTACTGGACTAGGACAAAGATTTTGCAGATTAAAAAACCTAAAAAATTAACGTGTCGCTTTCAAAAATTTCAAATATCAGCGTTAAAATTATGTTACTCAGAATACAAGTTAAATCAATTCGTTGTTGGTTTGCATTGCTGTGTTTTGCAACGAAAAGTTACAATACGGATATATCTACAAAAGTTTCATAAATAGATCTTCCGAAAGCCTGCTGTATCAAAAATATGGAATATGGAAAACTTGGCGAATGTGGAACTTCGACGTAACTTTGATGCGGTCTTCTTGTGCTGTCATTTTAAATATCTGTACAACTTGAAACCCAATTAAACAAAAATACTAAAAGCAGTGGGCACAGTACGTACGTACGTACTTATTACATACATAAAGAGACAGTCTGAGCATCAAATATACTGGGGTGTCATACCTGTCAATATCTTGATGCTCTAAGGAAGCAAACGTGATGTAATCAGCATGAAGACACTACAGCGCAACTGCATACGAACTCTACACGACGAAACCTTTTTACATCACGTAGCCTGAATGAAACTCCAATAAAATATAGGGTGTCATACCTGTCAGCACCTGTGCTGCTCTAAGAAATTAAAAAGATAATATTCCTAATTAATTTAGTAAACCAACTTAGAGCATCAAAGCGGGTGTCATACCTGTCAATACCTTGATGCTCTAAGAACCAACCAGACTTCTTTTTTTAATGATAATGTGTGTAGTGTAGTCAGAAACAGGGCAATAAATTTGATGATGGCTTTGTATTTTTTTTATATTTATAGTTACTTATATTAATTTACTACATATTTTTTCCAAATGTATTAAAGTAAGAAAGTAAAAAACAAAAGTACTCGTTTTGACGAATTTAAATAATTTAAAGGATAAATTTAAATAACAGTGAAACTAAACGTGTGTTTTTAAAGTATATTTTATATCATTTTGATCAATTTGTTGATATTAAAGATAGTGTACCGAATTTCAACAGAAATCTTTGCTCATATTTTTTAAAAGATTAAAATGACTTCTGCCATTTGACTTACTTCAAACTCTGACTACAAAAACATTTTATCAGTAATGTAAAATTTTAGTATTCAACGAACTACAGTATGAGCACTGGACCAGATAAAACTGTCTCTCCTTCTTACTTCTGGAGCTGTATCACCTTGAAAGATGATTGTCCATTTTTCTCCGCATCGGATCCAAGATTATATTACTTTGGAATTGGTTTGGTGACTATATACGCGATATTTTTGCTTACGATTCTTGCCGATTTGAACTTCTATTGGACAATAGATAATTTCCAGCAACGGATAGATTTGTGTATAAACTTTGTGAAGAAAAAGTTGCGTCAAATCAATTCGGATCAGCAAAGGTTGGAGAGGGACCAGTCAGTAACGGAGAAACAGATAAAAAGAAGTAGAGAATGTACGAGGATAGTGACTGCGCTAAGAGGAGCGCTGTGTTCAGATGATCCCTCTCAAATGCAAGCTCTAACGCGCAGTATCGATGACGATATCTTTTAATTGCTATGAAAATCTGAGGTATTCTTCAAAATGTAATATACAAGAATCCATGATGAACAGAAAATGTTGTTGGTGATTTTATCAGTGATACACTTCATTAAGTGATAGTCATTATAGTTAGTACATAATTAATCATAGTGTGAGTGATACAAGAGTCAATTTGCGATACACAACTGATGCGAAATTAATGAGCTATTATTATTAAATAGTTACAATTATTAACGAATCATTTACGAAAATTAACAGAACATTATAATGTCTTTTATTTGAGTATCTATTTGTAGATAAGGAAAATTATAGTGTTTCCAGTGGCATAAATAGATAAAGTTAACCTTAATACCTTGTTTACCGTAGGAGACAATATTTCCAATACTGGCTCTGTAATGTATTTTATGCAAAAAATACGGACCATCGGAAACCATACTTTTCACAGATATTTTTTTTACATGGGTAAAATTTGGATTTAATCTTGGCTTTGAGAACGAGAACGTCAGTCCGGCTTGGTAACCATTGTCATAAAGGTTGTAAATGCCAATAGATTACATCATGCCAGTGCCACAGAACACTCACTATTACTACCAGAGCCATGTGGACATGTACATAAAAGTTATACACATTGTTGATTTATGTAGTAGCTAAATGTATGTACATTTTGTATATCAGGCACTCTTGGTACAAAATACCGCGTTCATCACGGGCCGTATGGAAATACATTTACAGCATCTGTGCTAAAAGTTATAGCAAATATTTTCAGGCTGTTACGTTTTATATTTGCAGTATGTGTAATAATCTCAGCACTCTACGTGGTTCAAATATTAGTTGCAAAATGTTTACGCTTGTGTCTCTTCCATAATTTGGGAGGCTTGGAGAATACTCCACCATGTTGATCCAATGCGGAGTGGAGATTGGACAAATGTTGTCAACTGATAACAAACGCGACCGATGGCGATGGCCTAAAATGCGCTTGAAACGCGCATGAAACTTATTAGCTATTAGCCATCTCACACCCTACTGAACTGATGTAGTCTGGCATATAATATGCTAGAATTCTGCAACGTACAAACAGTGTAGCTAAGCAATTTTATGCTGAATGAAGTATGCGTCAAGTTAAACGAACTCGGGGACAAGAAGAAGCGTTGGCTAAAGTTAAGTAATTAAAGAGACTAAGCGACGAGATTGCACGAGAACTTCTTGTTTTCCGTACCGAAAACTATCTTCATTGCACTTGCTCTGCGCTATGTACCAATACTACAATACGTGCATACTGTTTACTTTGAAATATCTCACGTGTTATCTATGCATCTTCTAAACAATTAAGAAAAATTGGAGTGTTTGTTTGTAATATTAAAATAACCGCTTTTTACTACATGTATACGAATGTGAAATGTGTGAAGTGTGTGTATATACGGTACATACATATACCAAAATAACATTCTTTACAATTTTTGTCTGTTTATCTGACTGTCTGTTTATTCTAGCTAATCTCTGAATTGACTGGACCGATTTTGACGGCAGGTAGCTGATGTATTAAATAGTAACTAAGGCTACTTTTATTTTAGAGAAAATTTCTAAATGCCCACGCGGACGAAGTTGCGGGCGGCCGCTAGTTCAAGAATAAAGACATTTTTCAGGTACTTAATGCAAATTCACGATTTAGTCGTAAAAATGCTACAGGTGAACCTACTTCTGATCTTTAGAAATTTTGAGTTTAAGTAGAAAGGTGTAGTGTCGATCAGTCTCTAAGTCCTCAGGAGTAGCAGCACAACGGCACACGACCAAAACAATACTATGAGATCTCATAGTGCTCGCCATAGAGAAATCTGGGGGGTGCGGGTTATTTGGAACTCTGTGGTGTTCACCAACGCACAGGGTCATTTAAACGAATTCATAGACGATACTTGAGTGAAGCCCGTTACTGGTCGTTTGTCAAAATGGACATGAATCCATGGCTTGACATAACGCACGGCAAATTGCGCTCTTTGCATAGCGTTGCCTGCTTACATAAGCAAGTATGCTTCTTGAATACGGCTATAAGCTACAAGATTGACGAACTTTTTCTTTTCCGTACTGAAAACTATGTTCATTGCACTTGCTCTGTGATATGCACCAAAACTTCAATCATACATTTTATCTCACAAGTTGTAATAATAAATTTACGTTTCTTGTGTTTTTATATAAATATAACATAGGGCAGTAATGGTGCCTTCTATAGATTTTTCCTACTTCAACCAGATTCGAAGTATATAATGACTGACACATGTTGAAACATCAACGGCCTTTTCTGGGAACATAAATTATTCTACCTTAACTACTTTGTCGTTTCTATCGGGTATATTAAGCATGGCTACAGGATTAGGCACAGGTGTGGACAAATGCATTATCTTCGTTGATGTATTTTCCAACCCTTATTTTTCAGGTAAGGCAAGTTTCTCATTAACAATAATTTTCAATTATAAAAAATCCATAAAGTTTAGTAGAATGATATTGCCTAGAGAAGTATACGTAAATTTTACCAAACTCAGGTCAGGAAGAACCCTCGTTTAAAGTAAAGTAATTAGAGAGTCTAAGTGATGAGATTGCATTCAAACTTTTTGTTTTCTGCATCGGAAACTATCTTCATTACACTTCTACTACATTATGGTTAAACCTACCCACCTAACCAAATAGTACATAATAATATAAAATAGCCATCAATTATGAGTTATGTTTATGTGTATTATTAATTTTTACATGGTATACATGAACTTTGCAACGAAGTTCAGATTTAAAGTCACAGTCTACCTGTGACAACCCGTGTAGTGCAATGATTACCATGCCGGACTGCCGAT
Source organism: Pyrgus malvae (assembly GCA_911387765.1). Taxonomy (NCBI): domain Eukaryota; kingdom Metazoa; phylum Arthropoda; class Insecta; order Lepidoptera; family Hesperiidae; genus Pyrgus; species Pyrgus malvae. Next base: position 23,378,903 of record OU426950.1, on the reverse strand, counting down.
CAGAGGGTCCTGGGTTCGATTCCCGGCAAATCAGAATTTTGAATGATGATTTTAAAATTTCTGTTTGGTCTGGGTGTTTGTGTTTCTATCTTTGTGTTTGTCCATAGCACCCACGACAGGATATATCTACCTTACTGCGGGGCTATGAGTGTGATGTGATACGATATTTATATTATATTATAAGTAGGAGGTATTATATTAAAAGGAGTAAAGATGTGTAAAATTAAACAAACTCTGTTAAACGTCGGTTGCCGGTAAATAGACTTAATGACAAGAACGAGACAAACTTCTTGTTTCCTTACTAAGACAGAACTATTTTATGTTCATTGCACTTGCTCCGAACCGCGTGCAAAGTTTACAGGTTATGCAACCACGTTTAAACTCTGTCTGTACAAATGTCAACCTCGCTACCCACAAGTGAAACTTAATTGAACGTAAAATTACATGTTTGATTTTGTGTATCAATAAAAAGCGGTAGAAGACCGATGGTTATATCCTATGATGTGAAAGAGCCTCCGCGCCTGAGGGCCTACACTGTACGCATTCATATATATTTTTAAATATATATTTTTTTATTTAAATAATTTAAACATTAACGTAGTCACTGTTGATAGTTAGCCTTGAATGAATAATATATGATATCATATATGAATATTACTATGATTTTCAGCCATGTCCCCAAAAAATGCCCGAAAATTCACGAATTTCTCCATCCGTCCAGAGATGCGTACAGAGTACGCCACTGATTTTTTCCTAAAGTTTATAGCAGTCAGATGTTTTCTTCTTATACAAAAAATTGCTTTGTGATAAGAACCTCTTCTAGGATAGAAAGAAGCGTCGGTTAAAAATATATATGAAAAACACATTCATTTGCACGAAGCGCAATTCGGATTCAGGCCCGGGTTGTCTACCGAGATGGCAATTTTGCGACTCAAGCACACCGTTCAGTATTATGCTACACGGGGAACGCCAGTATACGCATGTTTCCTGGACTTGTCCAAGGCATTTGACCTGGTATCGTATAAGGTACTATGGGATAAGCTTAGGAGGGAGACTAGTACGCCTGGGGAGGTTGTGGGCCTGACTAAGTACTGGTATCAGCACCAAACAAACAAGGTCAGATGGGCTAATTCTTACTCAGGGGAGTATAGGTTGGAGTGCGGAGTGAGACAGGGGGGGCTTACTTCTCCTCGGCTTTTCAACCTATATATAAATGGACTGATCGGTGAGCTAAGCAGCGCCGGTGTAGGCTGCTCAGTTGATGGATGCTACGTTAATAACGTCAGCTATGCAGATGATATGGTCCTGCTTAGCCCATCGGTTAGGGCTCTCGGGGTTCTAATTAGTATCTGTGAGAGGTATGCTGACGCGCATGGCCTGAGGTATAACTCTAAAAAAAGTGAACTACTTGTTTTTAAAGCCGGCAATAAGATACCAAAGGCAGTTCCACCGGTAAGACTGGGAGGAACGATACTTAGTAGAGTCACCAAGTTTAAATACCTCGGCCACTGGGTAACAGAGGACCTCTCCGATGACCTTGACATTGAAAGGGAGCGTAGAGCATTGTCGGTGAGGTGTAATATGCTGGCGCGCAGGTTTGCACGTTGTAGTTCAGACGTTAAGATCACGTTATTTAAATCTTTCTGTCAAACGTTCTACACGTGCAGCCTGTGGACCAAATATACTTGCAGGTCACTGGACTCTCTGCGTGTCCAGTTCAACAACGGTTTTAGGATGTTGTTGGGGCTGCCTAAATATTGCAGCGCATCGGGAATGCTAGCAGAGGCGCGGGTGGATAGTTTTCATTCCATTTTACGCAAGCGCGTGGCCTCTCTGATGCAGCGGCTGAAGGACAGCACCAGCGGTCTCCTAAACACTGTTCTTGAACGACCCGACTGCCCCATTATTAGAAAGTGGAATGAGTGGCATATGCACTCAAGAAAAATAATGTTTAATGTTAAATAAATTTTTAGTTTCATTGAAAATAATTGTATAGAATTTGTGATCGCTTTTAATTGAATTTTATTTTATTATTGTTATTATTAATATTATATTTGTAATTTTTTAATTGAATTTGGTTACTAACATAGTCTATAAGATGCTTACTAACAAATTAATGGATTATGTCTGACTTTAAATAAATTGAATTGAATTGAATATAAAACTAGCTGTGCCCCGCGGTTTCACTCGCGTTAGAAAGGATCATTAGCACGAAGTGAATATACTCCGCAAAAAGGGATTAAATGATGAGATCGCAAACAAACTTCTTGTTTCCATAATGAAAATGAGAACTATTAATTTACTATAAACCTTTTACAAATAAAATATACCCCAATTTATAACAAAAATAATTGCGTTAAAGTAAGATAGAAAGTTTAAGAGTGTAAAATTTCAAAGGCAGTGTTTAGGACAGCAGTTATAAAGTATGTAGAGCTAAGTTATAGAGTTAATGTAGGTAATTGTTCGGGATTAGGCTACTTGTACGGATGGCCCCATTTATTAGCGGATAGCAGGAAGCAAGGAACTTGGACACGCTCCAATCGCTTCAGTCCAAATGAACTTTTTATTCAATTTAGACTGCATTTAAATTTTATACGCGAAAGGAAGACCGACTCAATTTATGGAAAGACGAACTGATTTCCACTTTGTTTTTCTCACTAAGCTATTAAAAATTTCATACAAACAAGTTAAAGTTAAAGGCTTGTTGAAGTTTTTTTTATAAAATTAGTAGCAGATGACGTGGTGCAAAGCCACGGAAAGACATGGAGTTATTAATGCTCGGGAATCTGACTTCGAAAAAAACTATCGAATATATATTATTTAAAGAAGCATAAACAGTAAGACCAAGATCAACCCGCATTAGAGCAGCGTGGTGGAGTATCTCCAGGCCTCCTCAATAAGGGGAAGAGACCCGTCCCAGCAGTGGGACGCAAAAAGAGTTGCAGCCAAACACCTATTATTATAAAGCCTTGTTTACTTTATTTCGAAATTAAATGTGTTGTTAATCATTAAAATCAAAAATATTTATTTCATTTTAGGAATACAAAATATTCGCTTAATGAATGTCATTTTTTCCCGGTCATCGCCTTTAGGTGCCCGTTTGGGCTAGATGTTGAGCTGAGAGAAAAAAGGCGGCGGAAAAAAACTTTAGAAAACTTCAGTCATTTAAGTAGCTTGCTGCTGATTTAATGTTTAAACGAAATGACCCTTTAAAATCAAACCGATAAAAGAAATATGAGCAATATTTATTTCAGACTTACTTATTTTATTTTTATTTATTTATTTATTCTTTAACTGTTTACCTAAAAACTAGGCTAACAATGGGCGGACTTAATGCCTAGTGGCATTCTCTCCTAGTCAACCCACGGTGATGGTGAGGATTTGTAGGTAGGTAGAAAGAGTACTGAGTGAGAGAAGCTGACACAGTTTTAAATAAAATTAAATTAACTACTTACATCTACAAACATATAATATAATATACACACATTTACATAATATACATAAATATATAAAACATACATAAATATAATAAATATCCATAAATAATATATGTACATATAAATACATATAAAGTAAAGGAAAAAATAATAACAGGCATTTAATTTTATATATTAATTTATTTCACACTTCACACAAACACACAATCTTGCTTACATCCTTAATAAAATATTTTTGTAGTTTTGTTAATTTTACACAAAGCTTCAGTTTTAACTTACACATTTGGATAAGAAATTCTTATCGAACTATATCTAACTTACAAGCGAAAATATATTACAATTTAATTTATTTAATAATTGTTTAGTAGTAACAGGCGGATTTTGTGGCCTTAATGACGGTAAAACAAGGAACAATGTAACAGTTAAAACGAAAACTTAACATAAAACTAACAAACACAGCCATTTTTATAACAAATTAACAACCAACAAATCAATCAACAATAAAATAACAACAACTCAACGCTTACAACTACAAAACATTAACAATGTTATATACATAATGGCTAACAATGTGGAAAACACGGTCGCTAATGATTATTTTATCCCCGTGAGCTATTATGTGGTTTGGATGAAAGTTGACACAATAGTAGTAACTGCGATTCATTAAAATTTACAGCCGGTACTGCACAATAATCTGTTGTTCATTCAAGTTTTAACAATTTCGCAAAGTAATATAAATAAAATAAAATTGACACAAATACGGACATTTCGAATAAAATCCACAAAATAATTTTCATAACAGATATTATAAAGGGGAAAAAATAATCACAACATAAATAACAATAAATATATTATCATGGTAATATACATCGCTTCAAAATTACTATAAAATGGACACGGTATATTATCATGATAATAATAATTAACAATCATCCTGAAAAGATTCTAATATTTTAAAATCCATTCAGAAGGCTACAAGTAACAAAAAAAGCGTAAGATTATATCTTAAAAGATATAAGGCACTTTAACATATAAAGGCACGATGTGATTATGATTCAATTGTGGATCAAAATTTTTTTCAACACAAATTCTAAAAAAAATGGTACCTACCTATTGTATTTGCTATGTTTCAGTAATTCGTTTGTCGTCTAAAGAACAAAGAAACCCCATAGCTTTAGCTTAGATTAAAGTAAAAGATGATGAATGGATGAAACGAAATGAAAAAATATTACGTGACAGAAAGTAAAGATTGTTCAAAAACAAAAATTCGTCTTTTTTGATGGCAATGAACAAACAAAAACTTAACTATGTCATAACAATCAAAAGTATTAAACATTCTACATCAAAATAGTAAACAAAAACTCCTATTTTTTATCATCTGCAAAGACGTCTATGTCTGTAACTGAAAATTCAACTATTATACATAGTGTTAAGATTATGAAAAAATGCTATGAAAAATTTAATTAATTTGTAACCGAGGCATGGAACAAAATGAGAACATAAATTCGTTAAGTGAGCAACCAATAATTCAATTTATGTGTTGACAATAAATATTGGAAAATCAAATAAAAACAAAAACTCAAATGTAACATTATAAAACAAAAATTCAACTGTGTTACGGCAACAAACGAAAACAAAAACTCAAGTGAACGTTTAAAAACAAAAATGGTAATGCGATAACAAAAAAAATCAACTTGAATGTAATCTTATGATGAAACAAAAATTTAAAAATGGTAATGCGGTTAATGAAAACAAAAACTCAAAGGAAACGAAATTAAAAAAATAACAATGAAACAGGTGATTTAAAAAACAAAAACTTAATAAATGGAATTAATGAAAAAACAAAAAAAATCAACTAAGTTTTAGTGTCAAACAAAAACAAAAACTTAAATGTAATGTTATAAAAAAACTAGAGACAATAAAAAAACAGAAACTCAACTGTGTTACCGCAATGAACAAACACAAACTTAATGTGACAAACAAAAACTTAACTGACAATGAGCAGTAATATAAACAAAACAACCGTTTCTCTCTTTGATTCCATTGCCTTAGCAGTTCTTTTATTTATTGTAGGACTACGTATTGTAGATTTTTTTATTTATTGTACCATTTTAACATTATGATTTTATATTAAAATTCAAACAGATATGTTGCCTAAAATCTTGTAGTGTGAGGCAGATTAATACGAGTAATGGATCGATTTTTTGTGAGCATACCAAACCTTAACATTATAACTTAACATTTTTGAAAATCGCTAATCTTGCCAGAGACTGCCATTTTTTTTTTAATTATAACCACATTATTTCAAAAAATAAGACAATAATTAACAGAAAACTTAACATACTTAATTTATAATTAACGATTATTTTTAAATCACCAAACCAGAACCAGCTGGTTAGCACTCTAGTAAGAGAAAATAACAAATAACTTAACAAAACAAAATTAAATGATTAACCGAAACGTTACTTTACCAGTAGCTAATGTAACCGGTATAAATTTTGAAAAGCCAACATTATGAGATTGTCTGAACTGATTTAAAAACGAACAAAAGTTTGGTTTAACGAAAACAAGCGGTAACAATAACGACGAAACAACTAAGAAGATAATAAAACGTAACAGAATAACGAAACTTGAAAGGTAACATGAAAAAGGGTTAACAAAAACCGTACATTAAGGCTCTCTTTAACAAAAAATATTGGGTTCACATCGTAACCTACACTGAAATATATCAAAAATGGGTTGACAACTAAATTTACCGTAACTAGTCCTATACTAAAAACTCAAAGCTATCGCAAATATGAAATCATAAAGATTGCTTAACTTTACTAAAAATCAACACATTCCAGTGAAAAACCTATTTCTAAGGTAACACATCCTAAATCTAGCAGATCCTACTCTATCTTTGGACAACTAGAAACTATCTGATAAAAATAGAAGATTCACCTTAAAAGTTTTCTTCTTAGTTGCATTCGCGATTACACAAGCCGTGATTGGCTACTTCGTTGAAATGCGGGATGTCGATGCAAACAGGCGAAGAGATGCAGTGCAGAATTTAATTGCATTTCTGCAATTACTCGTGCAAGGTTTCCTTCGCTGACGAAGAATTTCATTTCCATTCTGTTATACGCGATGTATTAAACAGACGGTTAAATCTGCAACAATTTTAAGAAAATGAGTAAGTAAGCGTTTCCTAGTAAGTTTTTGCAACAATTAACAACCTAGAAGATATAGTATGAATATTACAAAAGTAACAAATATCAACTTACCTATAAAATATTGGACAATTGCTTCCGTCGTCACGTTTGCTGATTGTTCAATGATCGATATCTGTCTTTCCTTGACTTCAACTTTGATTAACTTCACTTTAAATTAAAACGTTTGTTTACAATTAATGAGAACTTTGTCGTGACAATACGACTGACTTAATATTTTATGGGGGACCCGTAGGTCCCCCGTGATGCTCACTGTAGCTCTCGTAGTTTGGTTGTGACGTTTGTTCGAAGATTTCACCCTTATATATGGTTCCCGAAAGCCCTCCCTCTTGAACCGTGGGAGCTCACGCGCACGTGGGTTACTTGCGCAAGCGCACACAATAGTTTCCTATTCTTTGTGCGCTTTCATTTCGACCCCTTGAACGTCTTGCCTATCTGTGTTTACCTGTACTTGCGATAGGGGAGAAATCTCACCCGGTGGGAACCTTAGTAATCACAACTAAAATTGAATTATTGTCCGCGGTAATCGTGTGATTTTATTAGGGGTTCCTCAAGGCGCACAACTTTCACACGACGATCCTGGCATTATTATGCAGATTATTTTTTCGTCTCACTGTTATTATAAAGACGAAACGGTTCGTTACAACATTTTGACCGTTATGATGCAATATTATCAATATTACAAATATGTAGCTGAAAATTTGTATTTTGTAGAACAATTTTTGTATTTTTTTAACTTTTAATGTCACTTATATCGAGCAGTAGCAGATAAATAAGTAGTTAACGACTTCAAGTATAATACTAATGATTGGGTAAAGGGTTCACCATACATAAATTTCGAATTTAATTTTGTTTCACACAGCCTTAAGAACTTACCCCTCTCTCATACTAAAATCCTGGATCCGCCTGCTGCTGCCTAATGCCTATTACAAAATTCAGATATCACTATTTCCCCTTTTAATGTATTATTAACCAAGAAGCCGGTTGTGTAGTAGGCAAACCTAAAACCGTCTTTGTACTGTATTTTTCTGTTGTCGCAAAGAATTTTAAATTCCGAAGAACACATTGCGGGGGTTATATTAAATTCAGATTTCTATCAACCAGCGAGTATATTGTAAAAGCATTGTGTAAAAATCAAGTAGGGTTTAAAATAAGGAGGTTGAAACATAACACTCTGTGGTGCTCCCGACTCATTAATTTGCGAACGTTCAAAGTTAACGGGCCCGCTCGCGATTGACTTTCCCCCAAGTGTTTTGCAGCCGAACAAAAGATCTTTTCAACGATACCTGAGAACGTGCTCCGCTTAAAATAATGAGGTTTTAATTTATTAAGGTAAATTCGAGTGTTCTTTGTAAGGACCCTATCGATACCTACCTAAGTGCTAAAAGAAAGTTGACGGAGCTCGACCCGCCATTAAAAACAAAACTGCTTAGTTTTACGGTTAAACATGAAATAAATATGCCCAGGTACAATAATTATAAAGTGCATTCAATTCATACCAACTATACAAATCACTTCGCGTGAAAGAAGTACTTTTGACACACAGATTAATTCAGTGTTAACGCACACTTATTTCAACATATTTTAATGACTTTGTATAAATTTTACTTTGGTATTAAATTTTATACTGAAACCAAAGAAAAACGCATTCATAAATTCCCTTTTCATTCCTGGGCTTCCACCTAAGTAATAATAGCTATTACTGGATTTAAAATGTACAAAATTAATACACACTTGCGCATAATATGAAATTTTTTAATTTAATTTTCGCCCGGCATGTAAAAGAGAATGATTTCATTAAATTGTAAAGGTTTTCTTTCCTGTACAGTTTCGTAATCAGGACCTGGGTGTTACAAAAAGAGGATTTACTCGGCTAACGTTCGTTCATTTAAGCTAAAACTATTTAATCTCTTTCATTATAAATAGACTTAAAAAATATATGTATTCAATTTCAGAAACTTTTTCATATTTTGAATAACAAATAATGAGGTTTTTTCTCTTTGCATAGAAATTGAAGCGCGCATGGCCCGGCCGTTAGCGTGGAACGCATACGATCTATGCAACTAAACCAAACGGGCGCGGTCGGGTGTGAGATGGGTGACCGCTAGTGGCAAAAAATTACATGCACGTTTCCGTGCTTCGGAGGGCACGTTAAGCCCGGTTGTTGTCGATAGATAACAGTCGTTAAAACCTTGTCGGAGGCCTTATGGGCGGTTTGAAAACATCCGACAGCGGGTTAGCCACTAACCCGCATCTCCACCAACACGCATTGGAGCAGCGTGGTGGAATAAGCTCCAGGCCTATAATGGGGAGAGACCCGTACCCAGCAGTGGGACGCTAAAAGGGTTGCAGCCATAGAAACTATTAGGGATCTATCATTGCAAATTCTGTATATTTTCCTTTTTATAACCACGCGTTTTAAACCTGGATTTCATATTCAAAACTACTCAAGTCCATAATGACCTAATTTTACAATATTTTTACTGTGTGTATAATAAAGGTTATGTACATCAAAACAAAATATGGAATCCCTCTAATTTAACTTTTGTAGGTGGTAGGTGGTTTAATTTTTGTAGGTGGTAGAACTATTATGATTTGCCTGGGGAAGTACCACCGCTGCACCCACTTCTGCCGTGAACCAATTCTGTTGTGTTTCGGTGGAAAGGTACAGTTGCCGGCCACACTTACATGAGGCGAACACCAGCCTCCGGAGTAGCAGCGCAACTGCATACGACCTCAGACAAGACTTACCTATGCTTGCTTGAGGTTGTATGTAGATGTCCATGGGCTGCAGCGACTTAACACCACGTGGCCTGTATGCTAGTCTGCTACTCCATTAAAAAAATTATAACTTATTACAAGTAATGATAATGATAGGGCCATGGCTCAAATTTGGACTATTTTGCTGCACTGTAGCTGTCCCTATCATCCTCAATCGTTTACAAAGGTATAGCAATACTTTTGGAATATTTACTTTTCAGACTTATCTAAGCCTCGATGTAACGTCATCACATTGGACGGAACGGAACCCTAAAATATGTTTGCAGAAAACACGTCCAGGTGCTTATTATTATCAGACGCTGGTTCTCACGCCTCGCGAAGAGTTATGAATACGGCGATGTTACGGGTACACTGGCGATGTCGACCCTACTGTTAACGATCGTCGTTAAAAAGTATCTGTTCGAATATCATTTCGCCTCAATAAAATGTTTTTAAAAAGACGGCGAAGTTACGGATACGTTGCTCTCTGTTCGTGCATTTGTAGCGCTATGCATCTATCTGTTTATCCACTAACTCCGTCTAGAAAATACGAGTAGAATTATATAAATAAATAAATAAATAATGTGGAAAATATTCTCACATGTTAAATCCATATTCATCCTTAACTGTTAGTCAACGAAATTGCTAAGTTTTTAGCCACTGCTTAGTTTTGTAAGTAAAATAGTTTTTAAATGTAATTGGTAATATACTACTAAAGGTGGTAGAACTATTATGATTTGCCTGGGGAAGTACCACCGCTGCACCCACTTCTGCCGTGAACCAATTCTGTTGTGTTTCGGTGAAAAGATGCAGTTGCCGGCCACACCTACAGGAGGCGCCCACCAACCTCCGAAGTAGCAGCGCAGCTACATTCGACCTCAGACAATAAGACTCTATGTTTGCTTGAGGTTGTGTGTAGATGTCCATGGGCTGCAGCGACCACTTAACACCACGTGACCTGCATGCTCGTCTGCTACTCCATATAAATAAATAAAACTACGATGTTCAAGACGCCGTTAATTGTGTAACACTGAGGTACCACTAACTTTAGTAATATAGTTCAATACTGTGTAACCCCTAAAATTTCTGGAATATTTTAAAGTCAAATTTAAAATCCCTCTTCATGTAGGTGGTAAGCTAAAATCATAAAAGACATAAAATAAAAACATTCAGATTCAGATACACAATAAATATTTATGGATGAATTATTTATCCACGACATTCACACTATTATACTAATTACTAACATTACTGTATTACTCAATTTTATCGGTATACTAATGACTAATATATAAAAAAGTAATGAAAATATCCTAACGTGTGCTAATTAGTTAGTTACTAATTACTAATGCTAATTTACTAATTACAAAACTAATAAATATTAATTTATATACAGATAGAATGGACCATAAGAATGGATATAGATTTTTTATCCTGAATGATTGGTATAATCATATCATATAAACTTAAATTACCCGAGCGAAGCCGGATCACCAGTTTAAGTATAAGAATAACTCTTACAAATCTACTACGAGCAATAGAACTAGAAAACAGAAGTTATGTCGAGTATTTATCAATTATAAAATATGTAATAGTCAAATGCATTTAAGCAAGTTACTAGTCAACATTTATTCCTGTAATAGCTCAAAGCTTTGCAGTGCGCAATAAAAAGCTGTAAAGTCCTCCTGTTTGCTCTTCTATCACTACATATTTGCTATTCGGTAGCAAAAACGGGATCATAAAATTCAATTCTTTGAAATTTATATGCATACGCGACAAAGTTTGTTCGGTTTATCTGCCTAACCTAAATCCAAATCAATGGCGTAGCGACATATTCTCTGCATGCTAGCTGCGCTAGCTGTTTTATCCGTTTCTACTGGGAATTATTTTCAAGCCGATGCATTCCTTGGTATCTTTGCTGTTCGTGTTACCTCTTATATTTTAAAACTAGCTTCTTAGTTCTCTAACAATAAAGCTTGTATATTTCGACAATCACCTGCATTGTTAAAATGTAGACTAGGTAGGACAGCCGTTACTTTTTCACGACGCAACTTCTGATACAAAATGCCTTTTTGTAACTAATTTTTGAAAGAAAGGGAACTTCTGATACAAAATGCCTTTATGTAACTAATTTTTGAAAGAAAGGGAACTCTTAATAAGAAAGTTTTTTGATGGAGGTATACTTCCAATTTCGTATACACAAGCTTAAAAAATTCATTAAAGTATTATTTTATCATAACTTTTTAACATTGATTAAGAAGCCCTTCATTTGTTTAATATACTTTTTATTGGCTGCAACCCTTTTTGCGTCCCACTGCTGGACTCGGGTCTCTCCCCATTATTGGGGAGGCCTGGAGCTTACTCCACCATGTTGGTGGAGATGCGGGTTAGTGGCCAACCCGCTGTGGGATGTTTTTAAACCGCCCATAAGGCCTCCAACAAGGTTTAACGACTGTTATCTATCGACAACAACCGGGACCGACGGATTAACGTGTCCTCCGAAGCATGTAAACGAGCATGAATTTTATTTGCCACTAGCGGTCACCCATCTCACATCCGTCCGCGCTCGTTTAGCTTAGTTACATAGATCATTTGCGTTCTACGCTAACTGCCGGGCCATGCGCGCTTCTTATATTCTTATACATATGGTATCATTGATTATACAAAATTACGCGAACGCTTACAATTATCTTTGATTTGTAACGTAGTAGATCAACGTAGTTCCAGCGAACAACATTGTTTTCCCAACTTTAATCCTATAAAGCACACTTGCAGCTCACGTTCATGTCGAAAAAACCGCCCACACAGCCATTGTACACGCGTATTTTTGAGGAGTACGGCATTCCTAGTTTCTAAATTGTTTGTAGCTAAAAGTTGGGCTGTTATACTTCCAACAAGCTTAATAATGCAAGAATAGGTTTGCACCCACGGAGTTTAGGGAAAGAGCGCTACTTTGTGAACCATTTACGACCTACTTAGAGAACTACGAGATGTTGCTTAATAAGGTGAACGAAATGTTGGCGTTTATAGCAAAACTGAAATCTCACCCAAAACATTTTTATGTAAAATATTGACAAGATAAGTGTATATGAATTACTCAGTCAGTAAAAGTAAAATTAAAAATTTTAAGAACTCCCTGATTATGCATGAAACTTAAGATCGCTCGTACCTAAATGTAATTCGCAATAATTAATTAGTTGTTGGAAAAATATTTTATAAATTTTAGCAGTCCGACGTGACGGAAAATAAAAATATTTGAACTTACAAAATATTATGTCACGATAATAATTATAACAGGTTTAAAATATTATTTGTTAATATTTAGAGTTAATTTTTTGTATCATCGTTGTGTGGGTGTTTTTAAAATGTATAATATTAGTTTTATTTTGTCCTTTTTAATGTACGTATAACTATCGTCATACGAATTTTAATGTTACTCAATGGAAATTGAGTTGAATATACTAAAGCCAAAGCCCACCTTCGAAATCTAAACCTTACCCTAACATGTCATATTTAAAGTTATGGTTACCTTACCATGTTCTTTCAATATCATTGGAGTAATACGGAACAAAATTTCGAATCGTTCGAGCATAAGGAAGTTCTATCTTCCCTTTTTTAGGTCTTTAAGTTACCTGGTATTTCAGATCCCTTCATCAGTTGATGAGACAGAAAAGAGCTGATGATCTTCAAACGGCTCAACAAATTTTCATGATATATGTTAGCCATATTTCATACTCATATTTCATACACTCGGGATAAAATTATCTATGACACAATAATTAAACGAAAATCGGTTCATCCGTTTGGGAACTACGATACCACAGACTTATGACACCCTTCTCTTTTTGCGTCGGGGGTTAAAAAAGGTGTGTGATCTCATGTAGAATCAAACTCCTGAATCTAATACACTACGAGCCTACTAACTTTACTGACTCTACGTATAAGTTCAAATACATATGTGGTTTGTAGTTAAAGAAACATCATTTAATTAGTTCACTATTGACATCATATCTTGAGAATTTTATCTACCTAGTATTTTTGAAACCAAAGTTATGGGACTTCAAAAAACATCGTATAATTTTTAAATACATTTTTCTCATTTTTTCTAAATTGTGGTCTAAGCTTTACTATCTATCACAAAATCAAACGCGCTTTTACAGATCATGTTAGTGTTATAAAGAACACCGCAGCATTGTAAACCAAAGAGTTATATCTAAGTTGCAAACAGATATTTTTGGGGAATAGGGGATTCCTAATTTCAGGAGAGAATGCAAATTCTTTGTAGGTAAAAGCCGAGCGCGTTACACTTCCACCTCGCTTAATAATTCACAAAGAATTTTGCGGTCACGGATTTTGGGTGCAAAGAGTACTTTGGGTACTTATGTTTCCATTTACGACTTATTGAGATACCTGGGAGGAGTTACTTAACAGTAAGAAGGAAATATAGCTTTAAATGCAAATTAAATTTTTAATAATTTTTTTGAAATGTCTGACGCAGCTATTTTTGAGAACATTGTGATCCCAACTTTAATTCTACAAAATCAGAGCAACACATTTTTTCGGAAGAACCGTTCACACAGCAGTGGAAGCAAACCATAGATTTATGTAAGCTGTAACACGTATTTTTAGAGAGTAAAGGATTCCTAATTTCAAAGAGAATCTAGATTCTTTGTAGGCAAAAGCCGAGCGTGTTACACATGCATCTGGCTTATTAATGCGCAAATAATTTTGCGGAAATGAATTTTGGGTGCAAAGAGCGCTTAGGTACGGTTCCATTTACGACTTATTTAAAGACGAGAATTTTTTTAACAAGAAGAATGAATTACTTGAAACTCTGAGTTAGGTATTCATCGTCAAATAAACATGCTGATTGAACAGAAAAAAACTTTACTCAAACCTTAAAGCATCAAGGTATGACAGGTATTACACCAGGGTGAGTCAGTAACTTTGATGCTCTAAGACTCAAACGTCCAACGTATGGTTGGACGAACTTCATTAACACTATTAAAATCTCAATATTGACGCTATTAAATGATAAATTCAAGTTACCTTAAAACGTTTTCTGCTTTATAAATATTTATATGAAAGGTAGCCATTCAACGGTCCGACATGTCAATTTCAGAGCGGTTTAAAATCGCGTGGGTAGTAATTTATTTTACCACGAGTATTTCTATGCTGCGTGGCGATTTCGCTCCGGGGCTCTCGTATTGATGTTTTTTTTTAATATTTCACCGCAAACCTTTGACATGGTAATCTTATTTTTTTATCCGAACGTAATTCACGGTGTGGGTTGCGCATTCTATTGAGTGGATTTTATTCTATATTTTTATTCGGGTGAAAATAGTAAGGTTTGTTTGATAAGAAAATTGAACACTATTTTACATTTTACGGGTACCTAAACTTTTACAGTTAATAATTAAGTTTTTTCAACATAATATTTTATGTGAAATGTTGTCAAGACAGGTGAAAAAGTTATCAGATCCATATAGAGCCAAGTTCGTGAGTCAAATGAGTCAAGTGAGTCAATAACAAACCTGTTTAGTTATGCTTTTCAGCAATGAACAGAGCTTAATTTGGGTCCTAAGTTTTACTAAAATTTATGCGCTTCAATAGAAAAGTATAATAATATATTTTTTTTGTGTAATTGGGCGATAATGGTTCAATAACACCGACTTAATAATATATTTACTTTATCTAATACCTTAAAACGAGCAATTCATGTATATACCTAAACATATTTTTTTGTATCTCGGAAACGGCTTCAACGATTCTGATGAAATTTAGAACCCTGGTTTCGGGGCTGATAAATAAAACGAGCTAGGTTTTATTATTAGAAATTTTAAATTATAAAAAAATATTTTCAGCGATAAGAAAAATACGACTCTTTCTAACAGCTATTGGAGAGTATTAATAATATTGTAGCAAGTCGTCAATCGCCATACGATCGAGTGAAATAGCTCTATTAAAATATTGTTTTTTTTTTAGTTAATGTACATTTGTTAAAAAATGTGAGACAATTTTAATGTCGGTAATTTGATATTTTGTGGACCTGATTACCTTTTACATTATGCTTTAACAAACTGAACTCAATCTTTAACTATAACTAAATAACACATAAAAATCAAGTTGTTTAATTTTGCCACAACTGTTATTTATAACGTACTACAATAATTATTATCTACTTATTTCGGCTATTTATTTAGTTTTCCTACAAACTAAATACATTTGGTAGAGTAAAATTTGGTGAAATAAATGCAGTTATTAAATTTATCAAACTCGAAATAAAGTACGTTATATCAGAATTCTGAATAGCAGAATTAAATAAATAGAGTTATTTAGTTTTCCTAGAACTTAGTTAGTTTGGTGAAAGAATTTTGAAGTTGAGGAAAAATTCAACAACTCATGTTATTTTATTTATTTGACATTCTACTTATCATTGACCACAGTTATTGATTTATTTACTGAGTTATTTATTTTTCCTTTAAAAAAATAGTGTTTGTCTGAAGATATTAATTATTCCATCTGTCCGACAAAAATGGCTATATTTTTGGAACGGAATAAGATACGAAAACGCCTGTAAGGCTCAAATATGCGGCATGTTTTAGGTGTTTTGAAAATAGGGAAAAGTCAGTATCGCCAAAATCGGACTAATTTAATTTTCCAACTACGGGGACGATAATGCACAACGTGTACATACATGAAGGGATATTTCTTGGAGCACTCGGATTCCGAGCCCCGGGGAAATACACGTGCTCGTCCAACAACAATAAGCTTTACAATTCTCGATCCAGGCCGAAGTATAGGTAGGAACGGGAATATTGGTCGTGTTACAAATCCATGCTAAATACAATTAAACAATGAGAAAATCGCAATGTAGAAATTAAATTCGGTCAATAATATAATTTGAGTTTCATTCGGCGTATATCTAGTAATTAATTGACGGCAAAAAATTGTCTATGATATTACTGAACGGTGTTATAATCTCGTGAAGAGTTTAGTAAAAAAGTAATGTGGTAAAAAAAAGTAAAAAACACGCTTTTGTGAAAATACGAGCTAAAAAGTAAAAAATAAGAAGAAAATGTATTTTACTGTAAAAAAAAAGCGTGGTGTGTGAGCTTGGTGTCAATAGTATCTCAAAAAGAACCCACGTATTTTTAAACTCCATCCATCAGCCTTTTATAGTCCACTGCTGGACATAGGCCTCCTCTAACGTTCGCCACTCCTCCCGGTCCTGGGCCTTCTGAATCCAGCGACTACCCGCTGTCTTCTTCAGGTCATCAGTCCACCTGGTTGGAGGGCGGCCTGTACTCCTTTTGCCGAGACGTGGTCGCCATTCGAGCTTATAGATTTTGAGAGCTATGTCGGTAACCTTTGTTCTTCTACGGATTATTGATATTATTTATTTAATCTTTATTGCACTTAAATAAAAAAGTACAAAGGGCGGACTTAATGCCCAGTGGCATTCTCTGCCCGTCAACCCTGGCGTTGGTGTGAAGCTGTGGTAGGTTCGTAAAAATGAACTTTCAATATGAAAGAAGAAGGAAGACATAAATATAAATAGGTACATTAATTATAATTAAATTTAACGTTTATTCTAATAATTCCTGACGTCAAACTGTGTTAGTTTTACGTTAAATAAAATACAATAATACAATACAATCTCTTTATTGCACACCAATACAAGGAAATCATACATTACATAGATACATTAACACGAAAGCAAAAGGCGGTCTTATTGCTACAAAATTCCAGATATTCTCAAAATTTCAAGAGTTTTACGCATATTATTATAAATATTTTGTTATTTAACCAACAGCGATATAGGTTTACCTTTTCCTCCCTATCAGCTGGATTTCTCATAAATACACAGAATCGCCGTATCGCGGAATGTAGAGAAAATATTTTACGGAATCCTTTGTGTAAAATACATAGCAAACATCCGCAAGCAGAAAGTTCGCTGTAGTTGTTGAAGATTTTGTGAAATTCCATTGTTGGTTCATACTCTTGGGAAAGCCAAACTCCGTAAGAAAATCAAAGAACGGAATTATAGATAGCGAATTTCAGCCACGTTATCTGGCTGAATGAAGACTTTAAAAATTACATCTGAGACAAATAACATTACTAGTATCGAAGTAAAGTAAAACCAAATATGAGCGTTCTTTTAAAATTATGAGTAGTATTCGAGGCATTAATCTTTATGAGCAGTGAATAAATAAATAAATATCTTAGGACAATTCACACAACACCATCTGATTCCAAACTAAGCAGAGCTTGTACTATGGTAATCAGAAAGTTGATAAACATACTTATATAATTCTAAATACATACTTAAATAGATAAATTAACACCCAGACACAGAACAAATAGTCATGTTCATCACACAAATATTTAATTTTGTCCTGGGTGGGAATCGAACCCACCTCACGCTTCGCAGTCGGCTCATCACCCACTACGCCACGGAGGCTGTGGTGGGTGATGAGCCGACTGCGAAGCGTGTAACTGCAATAGGTGGAACTTGGTAGTTCTTTGAGATTTATGTCGACGTTTTATAAAGGTGGTTTTTTTTAAACGGAGTGTCTGACATGACATGCCACATGGTGTTAATAAATTGCTGCAGACAATGGATATGATACACTTTCTATTACACACGACCTTAACAGTTTGCTTAAACGAGCCTGAGTATTGCTTGAGGTCATATTATGTATGTTGAGCAGCGATTGCCAAGTGGTAAAAAACCGCGGTCTTCGCCGCGACCGACTGGACAAAATTAAATATTTGTGTGATGAACATGACTATTTGTTCTGTGTCTGGGTGTTAATTTATCTATTTAAGTATGTATTTAGAATTATATAAGTATGTTTATCAACTTTCTGATTACCATAGTACAAGCTCTGCTTAGTTTGGAATCAGATGGTGTTGTGTGAATTGTCCTAAGATATTTATTTATTTATTCACTGCTCATAAAGATTAATGCCTCGAATACTACTCATAATTTTAAAAGAACGCTCATATTTGGTTTTACTTTACTTCGATACTAGTAATGCTATTTGTCTCAGATGTAATTTTTAAAGTCTTCATTCAGCCAGATAACGTGGCTGAAATTCGCTATCTATAATTCCGTTCTTTGATTTTCTTACGGAGTTTGGCTTTCCCAAGAGTATGAACCAACAATGGAATTTCACAAAATCTTCAACAACTACAGCGAACTTTCTGCTTGCGGATGTTTGCTATGTATTTTACACAAAGGATTCCGTAAAATATTTTCTCTACATTCCGCGATACGGCGATTCTGTGTATTTATGAGAAATCCAGCTGATAGGGAGGAAAAGGTAAACCTATATCGCTGTTGGTTAAATAACAAAATATTTATAATAATATGCGTAAAACTCTTGAAATTTTGAGAATATCTGGAATTGTGTAGCAATAAGACTGCCTTTTGCTTTCGTGTTAATGTATCTATGTAATGTATGATTTCCTTGTATTGGTGTGCAATAAAGAGTTTGTATTGTATTGTATTATTGTATTTTATTTAACGTAAAACTAACAAGTTTGACGTCAGGAATTATTAGAATAAACGTTAAATTTAATTATAATTAATGTATTTATATTTATGTCTTCCTTCTTCTTTCATATTGAAAGTTCATTTTTACGAACCTACCACAGCTTCACACCAACGCCAGGGTTGACGGGCAGAGAATGCCACTGGGCATTAAGTCCGCCCTTTGTACTTTTTTATTTAAGTGCAATAAAGATTAAATAAATAAGAGAAAAAGACAGATTTTAATGATTACGGCAATAAGGCTTTTAATTTTTTTTAAAAAGTGACCAATTAAGTGTGCCGTGGTAGCAAGTATTATGATTGTTACACTTCACATAGCTGTTTATGTTCGTTATTATATTATATGTTGGGCGCGGTTAGGTAGGTTGGAGTGCAGGCTAAGTTACCTCCCTCAGGAACTTCAATCGACGCGGGACGTTGATTGATCCGTGGACGAGTTACTGCCTAAGAACCTCAATATTATTTTAAAGACTTATGTATAGACCTATATATACACCTATAGGTTTTTTTTAGTTCCATGTGTGGGACCATCTATAATTATTTTATTATTTTTGTATAAATATGGTTTATTATTTTATTATTTTTTTATAAAAATAGTAAAATGGTAAACGGAATAAATTTACCTAACAAATTACAACTGTGAATTCCTAATAGTTATGGCTAATGGCTATGAGTCATAGCCTATGACGTACGGACAGACAAACAGATAATTAAAACGAATGTATAATGGTTACGGTTTTTTTGCCATTCGGCTACAGAACCCTAAAAAATTACAAAATATGGAATCAAATTGTTTTCTCAATGAACTTCCGCTCTAGGAAGAAGCATTTTGCCTTCCTTTTCAATAAACGCTGACATAACTTTATTTTAGGTAAGTACTTGATAAAAAATTTACTTACTTCCTTTGTACAAAGAGCAATTGTCAATAAATTCCTAATTTACCTAAAATATTATTATTCGATCCTTAGATTCATTTGCGCAAAACTGTATGCTATTTTCTTACCGTTTTTAAGTATTTAATTACCTACTTAATTAACGTATATTGAAGGGTTCAGGAATATTACTTAACATAGCAATATGTTGACATAATAGCGACGACCCGCGTGGCGCAACGGTTTCCATGCCGGACTGCCAATCGAGGGGTCCCGGGTTCGATTCCCGGCGAAACAGAAATTTGAATGATGAATTTAAATTACTGTTCTCGGTCTGGGTGTTTGTGTTCTTGTCTTTGTATGTGTCCATGGTACCCACGACACAGGGTATTAATTACCTTACTGTGGGGCTATGTGTGTGTAATGTTTTTAAAAAAAATTAAATAGCAGTATGACAGCATATTTACTTACTTAAGTAGTACTTCTCATATTTCTTGACTAATGTGACTAATAGTCCGTCCGATGAAAGTTACTCGTAAGTACAAAAATAATCATACATATTTTTCACCTATAACCTTTTTCACCCATATTTGTGCAAATAAAGTATTTTAATTTCATTTCACAAGTATTCCAGAAATTGATGAAATATTTTCAAACAACTTTGTACAGAACCCTCGGCACGCTACTCAGTGTAGCCTCTTTTTGGTTTTTAATTGGTTTTAATAAAGTTCATTGCAAAATACTACGCAAGTAAAATAAATAAGTATAGCTATTTAAAAACCAGTCTAATTTTATCACCACTGCGACAAATAAAAGTTCCAAAGTGACCTATGACCTACATTTTAGGCGTTAACAAAATAAACACAAACCCTGTCTGTTCACAAACAAATTCATCTTGACAAAGACAAAGACAAATGATTTATTTGCACAAATATGGGTATTACAAAAGTTGTTTTATACATTTAATAATCCGCCATATTTACCTCAGTAAGGTATGCAAATATTATATATATAATATTATAAATATTATATATATAAATATTATATAATATTATATCTTGTACAATACTTTAAATGAGGACATGAAATGTACCTATTCATAAAACTCGTAAAAGTTATTTGAGGTTTATAATACCAAATTGTTTATTAATATTATACGCGTGGACCTGAAAATTTGCATTTCGACGAATAAAAAGTTAAATCGGAATGGCTGTTGCTCCGGGCCTTTTTACATTATCGGACACATTCCTCAATAAAGTAAAACTTGAAAAAATACTGCATAAGTTCAGTGAAAAAAAGAGTTCATAAACGACTGAAATCTTTTGTCGTAGTTGTATAAGTGATTAAATTTTAACATATTGTTGGAAATCGGAGTGCTTCCCTGGTGTTTTGCCAATATTGTTTCGTTACGTAAAGGATTCACTTTACCTAGTGTAGAGATTTGGAATACATAGTGAGATTAATGTCGATACTGGAATAACACCTACGAACTGAAGTGTTTTTGGAAAGATTAAGAGGTATATAAAACTATCTTTAAAACTTAGGTTACTGAAAAATTGTACCTATATTTCAGTAACCTGTAACTGTGAACTCTAGCAGGAGATTAAATATTTATCCCCAAAGAAATCAGCTGAAAATCTGCAGTGCTACCATATACGATATTACGTTATTTATGAAGCAGCTAATGCAGTGTAGTGTAGTTAAGGTTGCACGTGCGCAGGCCCACATGGCGAGCACACCTGACTAGTTTCGTTAAACCCGCCGCACATTCGTGACTTTATGTCAGAGTGACTTAAGTCACTGTCACGCACGGCTTTTGTGACGCAGGGCGACAAAATGCATCTATACATATAATAAAACTGTAAGCAGGGTCAATTCTGTACATTGCATATAAATTTAAAAAAATACTTCTAGGGGTCTTTTTATAAGTAACAGAAGCTAAAAATATAAGTTTTGAAATTATTGTCTGTCTGTCTGTCTGTCTGTCTGTCTGTCTGTCTGTCTGTCTGTTGTTAGCTTTTCACGCAAAAACTACTGGACGGAGTTTGATGAAACTTTTTTGTTTTATATATATTGGTCCTCGCTAACATTTAGGCTATAGATAATTTTAAAAATCACCCTTTAAGGGTGTGAAATGGGCGATGAAAATTTGTATGGAAAACTTGGATTTTTTCAATAGATTTTCTTGAAATTTGGTATAAATATTTTCTAACCAAAATAAAAGAATACGTGTTTCAGCATTTCCCGAAATTCACCCTTTAAATGTCAATTTTCTTTGAAACTCTTTGAAAATTGAGTGTCGTAACTTGATGTACAGAATATTTTTGTGCAGAGTAATATACTTATAATTTTGTATTTGTAATCTTTACTAACATAGTAAGAATTCTATTTAAGCTTTTTTCAAAACTACCCCTCAATAGCAAATAAAGTGGATTCGAAAGTTGGTATCTCAAGCGTACAATAATTAACCTTAACATAATATTTCATTCTCAAATTCTTTTCCCTTCTTTGAATGATGTGTTTACTGATTTATTGTTGAATGAATTTCCGTAACATTAGTGTGTATTTCATATCAATCGGGTGATAAACAAAAAAGTTATGTTCATTTACACAATACGCGACATAAACTTAAAAGGCACTTTGGGGAATTTGTATGAAAGTTTCGGTAACAGCCCATTCAAAACCATAAATAAAAGTTTAAATTTAAATTGACAGCCTCCGTGGCGTAGTGGGTGATGAGCCGACTTCGCAGTCGGCTCACGGGAGCTCGTGGGTTCGATTCCCACCCAGGACAAATATTTGTGTGATGAACATGACTATTTGTTCTGTGTCTGGGTGTTAATTTATCTATTTAAGTATGTATTTAGAATTATATAAGTATGTTTATCAGCTTTCTGATTACCATAGTACAAGCTCTGCTTAGTTTGGAATCATATGGTGTGTGAATTGTCCAAAGATATTTATTATTGTTTATTAATTTATTATTAAAATTATTTTGAACTCTCACTAATATTGTCGACTATATTAAATATACTTAGATCAGCTTACTGTATTTTCTTTCGTTGGCCGAGTATGGCTAGACTATAGGTACCTAATAAGCGCATCGCGAGCCTTACCGCCGCCGAACCTTACATCACAGGCTCCATTGAGTTAGTTGCTCAGCTTATTAGTCTTCTTTTGGGGTGGAAGATTATGAACAGGCTGCAGCTGAAACGATTATTATCGCTACATTATATCAAGCTGCAACCTTTTTAGCATTCCACTGCTGAGCATGGAGCTCTCCCAATATTGAGGAGGCCTCTAGCTCCAATGAACCGAAATCCAAATCTTACAATCTCAATGAATCCAGCATTAAGGTTGTAAGATACGGAATCTAAACCTTCATACAGAATGTACAAAGCCTTAACAAAACGAGACTACTGCAGACATCTAGGTGACGAATAGTTAAACTTTTAGTGAACCAACTGTTAATCTCAATATCTACCTATTTGGTAATTTGACATTCGATTTATCAACCACAAATTTTACATGTTATATGGTAGATGGCGTTATTGAGCAATATTCATTTCTTCTCCAAAGTGAATCGATGGAGATAATTTCAAATAAAAGCCTTAAGTCTAATAAAAGTAAGAACATAGTGTAAAAAAAATAAAAAATAACATTTCACACGTATAGCCTCACATTAGGGTAGATATACCCTGTGTCGCGGGTGCCATGAACACACATAGAGACAGAAACATAACCACCCAGACCGAGAACAGTTTAAACTCATCATTGAAATTTCTGCTTCGCCCGGATTCTAACCCGGGACAGTTCGATTAGCAGTCCGGCATGGTAAACATTGCGCCACGCGGGTTGTCCCATCGTTGGGTAGGTATACGTATGATGCTGTACATTGTTAATTGGACCAATGATAACTTAACTCATTTTTTGCGTCTCTTTATTGCGTACGGGCTGAGGGCTCATCCACACACGTTGATTGATGGAGATATTAAGGATTCTTTAATGAATCTTTATAAAAAATATTCTTTATTTCCAAATACTGATAGCACACTGTGTAGAGATCCTGCCTTCTGCTTTAGTTTTCACAATGTTATATGAGTTATGACTTATGACCAAATTGCTGTCCGCAAGTTTTAAACCTATAGTTTATTTATTAATTGACCTTACAATTATTTTTCCGATTGTTTAATCCTAAGCACGTGTATGTTTAGAAATTTTATCTCCCAACTACAAGTAGTTGTATAGTGCACCTCTTTTCTGCAGTAGGTTAAAGCTATGTATATAGAATGAGTCTATACATTCTTTGCAGTATAAATTCACCCAATTTACTAAAGATACTATTTTTAACATAGATGAAGCCACGGGCACAGCAGTATCTCTTAACTTTAATAAACGAGGTAACTACATATTTGTAAAGAGAATCTGATTGCGCGAGAAAAGCGAAACGTGAGAAAAGTGGATAGTAAGATCAGTACAGTAAGCATTCCTTACTGTTTTAGGTTTGAAGGATTTAGAAAAAATACATTAGGTTTCTTCTGAACATATGAACATTGTATTATAAGTGATTTCACTATATGTAAGAATAATCTACCTACTACTTATTCAATGCAAATAAATAATCTTTAATTTTTAATCAATCCATTTTATTAAAAAAAATTAAGTTATAATTGTAATTAATTTAGTAAATAAATAACTGTAGGTTAATTTAGTGATTATTGGATGCCTGAATAAGGTAGACTGTTTATATACTATTGTTAGATGCAAACACCAAAATTTTTTGTAAACAGTCATCAATAAACGTTTTTCATTTCATTTCATTTCATTTCATTTCATTTCATTTCATTTCATTTCATTTCATTTCATTTCATTTCATTTCATTTCATTTCATTTCAAAAGTCTTTATACACGCGGACGACGTCGCGGGCACAGCTAGTAGAAGAATAAAACGAGTTGAGTGGCAAGATATAAGTGACTTCTCTCGGTGAGAACGTTCGCATGGCATAAAAGCAGAAACTGGCAAAAACTTTTAGTCGCTTTTACCGCACTCTATACTCAGCACTGAAAGACACCGTTATAAAAATAATGACATCTATACTAATATATTTAGCTGACGAGTTTGTTTGTTTGAACGCGATAATCTCAGGAACTACTGGTTCATATTGAAATAATATTTCTTGTGTTGAATAGTCCATTTATCGAGGAAGGCTATGTAACATTATGCTATGACTAATACCAAAGTCCATGCAGACGCATAACAACTGCCTTGAAAGAGGCCGAAAACCTGACGAGATGGAAGCGGATAATCCACCAAAGCATGAAGGACTTTAATAGACACGATCTTCAGTAATTTAGAAACGATCAAGAAGAATAAGACAGAGTGTCCCCGCCTCGCAGAATAATGAGTTGTAGGTACACGTCAAAAATTCTTACAATATTTGTTTTGTTCGCAAATAAATTTATTATGAACTTGAAGAAGAATATCATTGGTAAAAAAAATTCACTAGTGGACGGTCGCCGTTAAGATTTCACCGCGCGAGTGGGGCGCCGCTTCTCAATTATTTACACACAATCACATACGCAGTTTTATTCAGTCACAGACCTGCGCTTTCTGGCCCCAGTTCTTTTAATATGGTACAAAAGCGAATTCAGGTCGCGGCAACAACGAAAAGATTGCAAAGGACGTACATAGCGTGTACGTAAAGTGAGGTGAGCTTCTTAGTAGGGTGGACCGGGATGCTAAATTAGATTTAATCGAGCACTCAGCCCTCGTCAGGATCTTGCAGATTGGAAATGCAAATTGCAGAATCTTACACACTCTATTCTATACTTAGTACTCAGTTCTCAAACATACCATGAAAAAAGAATGACATAACAAATAAAAAAAGTATGTGGACAGGTCGTGAGTATGAAATTAAGTTTGAAAACTGTCACTCAAATGTCTTGATGTAGTGTGCGACACAGGCCAAGGTGGCGAGGTGAGCTTCTTAGTAGGTTGGATCGGGATGCTAAAATGGATTTAGTCGAGCACTCGAGCGTCGTGGGGATCTGAGTTTGCATATTGGAAGAAGAAGAAGAACCTACACCACGTGGTAGAACTTTTATAGATCGTCTGGGGAGGTACCACTGCTGTACCAATTTCTGCCGTGAATCAAATTTAATGAATTCCAGTGTAACGACACAGTCATCAGCTAGACTTACATAAGGCGACCATCAGGCGCACGTCAAAATAGGGCAAGGTTCAACATTATGGCTATATGCAGCACAATACGAAATGAATTGACCTAATCATTTTATACAAATGAAATAACGTTCATATAATCCATTTTAAGTGTAAAGTAAGGGAGTGGAAGAGCAAAGCTGCAAAAGAAAATAGTGTCAGCATTGATGACAATCATGAACATGATTATTATATTATCTATTTAATCTGTCACGCTGGAGTAACTCCAAAAATACCCTCTTGGGTTCCCCTACTATTTAATATTAAGCGGCCAGAACGCGCTCGAGCCAACTTTATTACGCGATACCGTCACATGCAAAAGTCGCTAAACGTGTTCTCTGTAATGTAAGCCATCGGGTAATCACACCGCCTTCCGCCTTTGACACGAAATTCGGATCAAATATAAAACCCGCCTTAAATATTCCACTGAATTACTTTTTATTAAAAAACGTAAGTGGAGTAAAAGCGCTTTATATCGAAAGAAAAGTGACTGCTTAAAGCTCTGTGATGAGACTGGAGACAACATATCCGAGCAACACGAAGATATAAATAGAACCTAATATTTGAAGGTACTATACGGTATTCTTATTTGTCTACATTCAGTTATATAGTTGGAAACTGGTAGAAAGTTATCTATACTAATAATTTAAAGAGGAAAGATTTGTATTTTTGGATGTTTGTAATGAATAAACTCAAAAACTACTGAACCGATTTCAAAAATTCTTTCACCATTAGAAAGCCACATTCACCCTGAGTAATAAAGGCTACTTTATACCGCGGGAAAATGCTTCATTCCTACGTGAAATCGGGTAATAGGGTCAACGCGGCTGAAGCAACTGGCTAAACGCCTATGATTTTAATATACCAATGAAGCCTGGAATAGCACATAGGCTATTTTTATTCTACCGTAATGGGTCCCCCATTACGGGTTCCACGGATCCACGCAGGCGAAGCTGCTGGCGGAAGGCTAGTTTTGAATAAGTATAGTAATTCAGAAAAAAATCATGAAATGCGCATGACTCTGAGACTGGCAAAGAGCGCTAGCAATACTAAACGATCAGGCTTCGTAAAAAGTATGCTAAAACTAAGAAGTGATGTGTAAAACTAAGAAGTGATGTTTCAGTGGACGTGCATTTCAATAACATTCAAGTAGCAGTTTAAGTTAGCGTAAAATTACTCATTAGTCATATAAATAAGGCTAGATTGTAATATAAATAAAGTGCTAACAATGTACTTTATACTAAAAGTATGCTGGGTTGCTGATGATGATGAACTTTATGTTACAAGTGAAACCATCGTCCTCAGTTGTTATCAACAGGTAACTGTCGTTAAAGTTTTTGCGAAAGATGACTACACTTGGGTGAGACATATGAATTATAATTTTTTGTCATTGTTATAATACAATGAAACATGTTACCCTTTCAAAACTTTAAATCATATACAACTATTGAAACAAATTCAAAAGCTAAGAACGTTTTTGGCAACCAATTTAAACTTTTCACTTGGATTTTCACAAGTAGGTTTGCTTACTTCCTCATAACAACAAAGTTTTAAAATAATCCATCGTGGTTGATCTCAAACTTTACTTTTGTGTATCAGCGGGACTTTCAAACAATAACTTACTTGAAAAAACACAATAGATATTGTATACCTAATATCTTCATGAATACATAAACTTCGAAACAATTATTCGAGATAAATTTATGGACGAATAAGTACTAAAGTTTTTTCCTACATAAAGTCCCTCAATATCTTGTTGCATTTTGCACAAAATCTTACACCTAGTTAAACTCACAGAGCAATGTCAGCAATATAAAGTGCCGGATAAAAATATTAGATGCCACAAGCAATCCATGAAATTAATAAAAAATAATTTAATCGTGTCGGTATTTGACGATTTTATTTGACGACCCTTGTGGCGCAATGTTTACAATGCCGGACTGCCAATCGGAGGGTCCCGGGTTAGATTCCCGGCGAAATAGAAATTTGAATGATGAGTTTAAATTTCTGTTCTCAGTCTGGGTGTTTGTGTTTCTGTCCATGGTGCCCACGACTCAATGTTTATTCCGTTAGACCATTTGGGCAAAAATACTTTACGAGTTTGCATACAGCTTGAAACAATAACTAATCCTATTGCCACGTCAACATGAGAACTGATGTTGTGTCGGTAGTAACCAAGAAGCCTGATGCATTTACATAAAACCCTGAATAGACAAAAGACAATAGACATATTCGTAGATGACATGTAGAAGCAATAACATTTTGAACTAAATCTAACTTTGTAAAAAGATAATTTGTTAAATTATTAAGAAAAACAAAGTTTGTTATTGGTGCTAAAAAATTAAAACGAGGTACAAATTTGTCGCATTCATTGTCTTCAGTGAGTAATTGTCGTTCTCGGCCCCGGTGAGCTGTTTGTCCCTTGTTTAGATAAGGGTTTGTGGGGACTTAAGCCTACTAAATCTGGGCAATGACGCCTAACCAGGGAAATGATAGCGACGCTCGCTACGACAACTGCCCTAATCCCTTCTTTATCACAACTTGCTTTGCCGTTCGTTCTCAAAATAATCAGGAAAATCATCGTTACGCAGCTCTGTTATCCTGATTGGGCAATTTGAAACTCTCGAAGATACTATACACCGAAACAAAGACCATACTAAAGTTTTAAAATTGCGAAGAGTTCTAACTTTCTTAGTTTTTAATTAAGAAAACAAGCTACTCCCAGACTCGTTTGTTTAACAAAATAGAGTCTAGTCGTCATTACGTGCGTCAACTTTATCCTTCGAGGGGTTACCGTGCAAATCTGTTTATGTAAATCAGCAGAAACCTTGTCAGATCCTCCGTCTGTTATAGACACTGTCGAGCCGAATAACGTGTCCCTTACAAACTCTCCCTAACGTCGGGGACGCAATTGAACGTAGGTTTTTTATAGCGCGGATACAGTAATCTAGTTCAGGTGTGCTCTCGAAATTCCACCCTTATCTGAGGTCGCATACGTATTCCGATTTTATTGCATATTGAGACGTACTATTCTTCTGATATATTCTTTTCACACGAATATAATATCGGATTCTCGAGTTCTAAGCTATTTGAGATCCTTTGTCACCAAAAACGTATTGGCTGCCTACTATTAGAAAATTCAATAAAGGTTACGTGACGTCTTTTACATTCATGCCTTTGTTTTACTAGAAATAGCAGCAATTTTCATTTTAATCAATTTTTTATACAATGTGAGCAGTGATGGCCGAGTGGTAAAAATCGCGGTCTTCGACGCGACCAATCCCAGGTTCAAATCCTCGGCTCGCACCTCTGACAAAGAAATTTGTAATGTGCGAATTTATCGCTGCTCCACGGTGATGGAAAATATCGTGATATTTCATTGATTACGATGTTCTCCATCGCCGTGCATGCCTGAGATAAATTCATAATTTCTCGAAAGCATGACGTCCACCAATCCGCACTTGGCCAGCGTGGTGGACTATTGCCTAAATCCCTCTCAATTGTGTGAGAAGGAGACCTGTGCCCAGCAGTGGGACATAAAAAAAAGGTTGAAAAAAAATACAATGTAAAAAGGAAATGCTTTAAGACAATATTGCAATTTAATAATATTAGAGACACTCTGAGACAGCCAGAAGCCGCTGCAATAAATATTAATCCAATTATATCGTTCCGTTATGTTATTTCCGCGGAGTGTACTCGTAATTAAAATTAAACGTCCAATGACAAAGCTTCAGGGTTTTCAAGACGGTTTGTAGATATCTTATTATTATTTTATTTTGTCATAAATCTAGAGTTTTATAGAAGTTGCTTCAAATAAAAGAATGTCTTTCAAAAAGTATACATCATACTAAAGAATTGTACTTAAGTAAGTATAATGGTATGGATATCGTAGACCAAATAGGTACCATTCTTGCTTTACATAGCATGAATACCTCTTTGTTTCGTTTGTAAAATAGGAAAAAAAATTGTTTTGATTCATACATATTGACTATTGTTTGATACTTAGGTAATTAAAACATACCTAGGATACCTAGATATTTTCTACTTACCTACTTACGTGGAAAGATGCGTTAGACTCAATATCTGTTTTTGAATTAATCCTTTTTGGCTTTTACGAATATCCTTAAAAGCACAGTTTTGCGATTTTGACGTTAATTTCTAATTATTTCGACATCATAATGTTATTTTGAAATTCTTTTTTTTCTTTACTTGCCTACTCGAATTATCTGTCTATCGAACCGAACTAATCCGTGTATGTGCTTGTATTTTGGTTTACATCGACCGGCGACGTCCTAAATCTAACGGGGTCCGGATTCCGTGAGAAAAACGCGAGAAGCGCAGGTGAGCATCAATTTCATTTAATTCTTCTTCTGCAGATGCGCAATTGATCGTACCGTGATCGCGACATACATTGTATAATAACTGAGCAAAAAGTTTGACAGGTGGGTACAATACTGAGATTAATGAAACCAATTTCAACATCAAACGTTAATAATGCGACGACAACAAATACATATTACATTATAGGGAATGCAATCTCGATATAATTACATCTAGGGAAATACGTAATTACGTACATCTGATACATCATCATACAATCAAATACAATGCACATAGTGTGATTCAAAAAAATCATTATTTAACTTCCTTAGGTTTTTTAACTAATCAATAAATTAGCCTTAAACAGTGTTTGTTCGTTTGACTGCCATTTTGATGTGTTTAATTTCTCTATGATTTTGATGATTGGGTTATGACAATGTATAATTTAACAGCTAATAAAGACACAGATTAAACTGATGGTTGACTCCAAACACGAGTACCTATCGTTTATGAAAGCTAATTCTTCTAAACATCAATTTAATTACTGCTTATTATTATTGTACATATGCATAGATGTAATATTTTTGTTTAAATAATAAATACATCAATAAATATGTCAATAAAATCGTTAAATTAGTAAATTATTTAAATAATGTCGTAATATTTCATAATTTATTACTGCTTTAAATTAAAAATAAAATATAAAATATTAAGACAGTAAATAAAATCAAAACATTCAACAAAAGTTTAATTTCTAAAGTAGCTACCAACATAGACTTGAAGTACCTACATCAGGCTAGTGAAAAATGTTATATACAGTCATTCCGGGTAACTTTGAATTGACGTTTAACTTTTTTTTATTTTTATAAATAAACCTAACAATAAGGCAGACGGGCCGCGTGATGTTAAGCGATCACCGTCGCCTATGGACACGGGCAACCCTAGGGGAGCCGCCCGAGCATTGCCGGCTTTGGAGGAGAGCTTTTTTTTACAGCTTTCTTGAAGAACCCCATGTTATAGTCCACTGGAAATGCCTCAGCTGGAAGGTTGTCCCATAACCTACACGTCCGTGGTAAAAAGGAGCGTGCAAAGCGGACTGTGGAGGACCGCCACGAGTCCAGATGGTGCCGGTTTTCCAACTTTGAACAAAGTTGGAAAAAAGATTTAACAATTTATTACATCGAAACTTTTTGATATTTCAATATAATAACTGTATATAATAGATTGCTAAAATGTTATTGTACCGAAAAAAAAATTATCTGTTAATGCCATAATTCTGAAAATTCCCGCCTTTTCCGTGGTGAAGTTGCTGGAAGTTTTTGAGCTCTTCTCATTTGGAATCGTAAACTATAATAGTCCACTATGATTCATATGGCAAAACCTTAGACTAAGAATAATGTACTTACGTACAAAACCAAGCTATTTGTTACTTATGTACGTCAGTGTAGATGTCATTTTTATAGATTTGGTTTTTAAATTTAATAATACCTTCTTTTTTATTTTAACTAAACCTTAAAATATTAAGGTTTTTACTTTCTAAAAAAAACATTCAAAGTTACCCAAAATTCATGATAAATTAAAATTCGAGTTTTAGGGGAAATTATGGGTAGTTCTGATGTTTCTTCCGTAAATTTATTTTGTTAGAAAAAAAAACAAGTCAAAAGGACACTATTCATTCAATAAAATGAAGGTGTCATAAATTGAAATCATTTTTAATAATAAAAATAACGTAAAAAATGTTAAAAGTTACCCGAATTGTACGTAGAGTATTCAATTTATAAGTATAGTGAGTTGACATTATATCGTAGGTAACTCCAGCTTCATCACCTACTACGCTGCTCCAATGGTTGGAGTTACGAAATTTATCGCCGATGAGATTAACGACTGTTATCTGTCGATAATATCTGGATTAAAAAAAATTACCTGCCGATCTTTAGGTATAGTATCGATTTCTAACCTGAGAAATTAAATTCTTCATAGTTTTTCCTATGAGTACCTACTGTATTAGGTAGTTACTAAAATAGGTAGTAAGCTATTATTCTATTTCATTATAGTATACCTACTTCATTATACAGTTTCGTATAACCTATGAGTACCTACCTAACTACCTAATAGAGGTAGTTACTAAAATAGGTAGTAAGCTATTATTCTATTCATTATTCTGCTTATATTTCATTATACTTACAGTTTCGTATAACAATGCCGTATCCAACTACTAAGAAGATAACAAAGGAAAGGAAAAGTTAATTCGAATTCAGCAGAAATAAAATATTAGATAGCTCCGCAAACTCCCCGAGCATTTAAAATAACCGAAGGTTTTTCCGACGGCTGTTCACGCCTCCTCATCTATTAATTTATAATGTCACTATCTTTCCCTAACTTAATTGAACTTTCGGAATTCTATTTTGTAACGACTTTTTTGTTTAGTTAGGGCTTGAATCTAAATATGTTTCTGTAAAATGTTCTAAAAAATTGTATTTGTGGTTAAAATGCCTGAATCCTATTCCGTTCAATGTGATACAAAAAATTCAATAAACTTTAAGATGACTTGGCATTTTCTTTGTTTTTGCTCTATTTGTCACAAATGATTTATTTATATGGAATCCTATTACCACAATATTAACATAGACCATGACCTACGTCAAGAAATAAGGGAAACTGATCACTTATCACATTCAAATATGTATACTATTCATTGTATTCTATAAAAAGTTGCTTCCATTTTACGTTTACCATGAATTTTAATTTTAAGCTCACACAAATATTACCATAATAAATAGATACATAATGAGGCAACGTGCCGTATTGAAATCGAATTCGTCGTCATTTTGGGATCGTTATTGTAAAAGCATTATCTGGGATCGGGTGTTCGTCTCTGGAATATAAATGTAGAGGATCGGGAGCTCGGGACGGTCGAGTAGACGTTTAGAGCAATATGTCAACCCACGACGGTCGTCTGTCTGTCGGTATATGCGCGTCGCATAATAACTGAACGATTATCTAACTACTGCCATGGCTGGCTTAGATATTAATTATATTGTTCGCCAATTTCTGGGGCGTAATTTATAAAGCTAAATCTAAGATTACCTATAAGTACACTTGCGTTGCATATTTCTCACTTGTTCTAAGAAAGACGACGCGATGAATTTATAGTTGCCCTAACTTCTTAACTTGGCCAGTTTAGCTACAATGGAATTAATCCTAAATATTTCGTTAAATAATAGATATGCAACGACACTTGAATTTGCTTTCAGACATAATGTTAACACAACCTTATTGCAAAATTTTCATGTTGGCACACTAATTATGCATACTTATTTAACGGTGGCTTGGATGGAAACATATGTGGTTTCATTGAATCCTTAAAGTTACCGAAAATTCTAATGTAGGGGAAAGGTGTCCAAGATGATGCCCTTAAGGGAGAATGCTCATAATTTTAACGATATTCAGTTTGGCGTAGATGTTGAAGCATACAATAATAGAACATTTATCGGTCTACATGTTGTCATAAATTCTTTTTGAAATTTAAAAGGGTAGATATTTAATAAAAACAATTTTCTAAAATTTTGCTAATGGATCATCTTGGACACCGGGTGTCCAAGATGATTATAGGGGTATGGGCAAGATGATCCTAGGGAGCATCTTACCCCTAATAAGAGGAAATTAAAAGTGTTAGATCAATTTATTCATAATTAATGAAAATAAAAAACAAATATAGACTGTATCCAAAAGTATTTATTGTACTAGATCACAGAAATATAATCATAATACCTAAGTCTCTGAAGTTCTGCTTAATCAGTCTTACAATCAGTCATAAAATCACAGTCCTAGTGACTAAATATTAGTTAAATTTTAAACAACAGTAACAACAACATTACAAAATATTCTAAATTAAGAAATTAAAAGAATAGACCTCTCAAAAACAAATATCAAACGAAAAATATATTTTAATAACTCAAAACTTGTTTTCGGCTCAAAACTTAAATTGTACGATTCTCAAAATTATAATTCACAATGTTTTGTTCCTATATAAAAAACCAATAATCACAAATGCTTCATTTTCTTTGGTAAATCTAAAAATCTAAACGTTTCCTTCCTTGTGATTCTTTGCATAAATCGCAAATAAACTCTTCTGCATCATCGTCATCTACTCCAGCACATGCCTCATGCCCCCATTTTCTACAAACGCAGCGCTGTATCCATCCTTCGCCCTTATTGTCTTTTGAAAATATTTCTGTGCAATATAGACATTCTGCATCATCATCTTCCTCAGATGATTCAGATTCGGAAACATAAGATGTCTTCTTCTTTCTATTTGAGATCCCTTTACCTATTCCTTTTCCTTTCCCTTTCACTTTTTTTCCAGATTTTTTAACATTCGATGTTATTTTAGTCTTTTTATTTTCTTTTTCAGTCTTTTTAGTTATTTCTTCTTCGAAATAAAACTTATATGGCGTACTAGGTAAAATTGAAGTTTTCAGTGGTTTTCTTTTCAAATGACTTCTCTTGCCTACCATTTTTGGCAAGGGTAGAATTTGGGCAGGGAAAACAGAAAAATGTTCAATGATAATGGAGATGGTGTTCTATTCCGTGAAGGTTCGATGACTTGTAATGGAGAGATCTCAGTTAGCGGCAGGCTCGGAGATGAAATATGATGTGTAGATGGATTCGGTACACAACTATATCTTTAAATATTTCCGCACTTCATGTCCTAATATCAATAAAATTTACAAAGGACAAGATTATCCATCATATAGTGCGAGATGATCCGAGGGATCATCTCGTACATACACAAAAGAACCATCTTGCCACAACAAGCACTTTTGAATTCAATGACCGATAACATAACCTATAAGCATTTTACTGTACCATGCTATTGAAAAAACTAAAATTGATCGTTAAACAAAGCCATAAATACAAAAAGTATTGTAATTGATTACATAGAACAAAACCTATATAAGTTCAAATTCGAGCTTACCTTAGATCGGCAACAAGAAATTTTTAATTTTGTTCATAAAAATACACTTGTTACTCAAGCCGCCATCATGAATTGACTGGGCCCAGGTGGCATAGGAAGCTATGTTTTACTAAAGAAAACAGCTAGATAGCGCGAGTAGTATCGTAGAAATTACAAAGGACCATCTTACCTCAACGGATCATCTCGTACTACTTTCCCCTATTTGGTCCAGATTTGGTCTTATATTACAGCCATTTAAATAAATAAAATTTTAATAAATAAAATTAAGAGCAAAAAACTACACTACTTTCAGTCCGTAATAACTATCTCTAACTTTACATAGGTATTGTAGCTGAATTGTATTGATATCTGAGCTCGAATTCTTGTAATAAAGTCCTTACTCGCAAGAAACGCTGCCAGGATGTGGCTGAGGTACCGCTAAATCCCATCTAACCTTGTTTCTTTTGTTTCGAATAGCCTTGTTGTGGTCCTATATTGGTTTTAAAACTTAAAGGTGTAAATATCAACTTAGTTTTGGGTTTCATTTTACATCCGATGGAGTCCGTAGAAATTGACAGCACTAATTCCCTTCGATTCTCCTAGTTTAGTATTTTGTTTTAAATGAGTTTTTCAGTGTTCACGGCTATTTTAAAAAACTGGATTGATTAGTTATAAACTCTTACCACTATCTAACTATAATTCCATCTTTCAAAATTCTCATCAAACCTCATTGGCGGTCATTAAAATCAAATTAGCCTCACGTGGAACCCTTTCGATAGCGATCGGGAGTTCAGTTAGACTATTAGTCACAACTAGAACACAGACTAAGTTCCAGGGAGCTCTACAGCTCACTGTAGAGCCAAAATAGCACCAATGATCCGTTTAATGTTTCTCAGTGAGTAAGCTCAGTTCACACTTCACACGCTCACGCGCAAATCTATCTTTAAAAAACACTGACTTAATTCTTAAAAGTTTAAATACTCTCCGGATCAAGAAATGTAATAGTTGGAAAAGATTTCGTTCTGTAAGATTTATCTTTAGTGTAACTGTAAACTGTATCAGTTTACAGTTGTAATATAAACAAAATTTAACCTAAGAGCTACGTTATTTTCGTATCGTTATAGCGTACCTATCTTACATTCTAAGTATTGAAGCTAAATTGTATGGATAGCTTAGCTCCAATTCTTGTAATAAAATCCTTACTCCTAGGGAACGCTGCCAAGATTTGGCTGAGGTACCGCTAAATCCCATCTTATCTTGTTTCTTTTACTTATTTCGAACAGCCTTGTTGTGGCCCTATATTGGTTTTATCTCAACTTAAAGGTGTAAATATCAACTAACATGTGGGTTATTGAATTGGTGGTATTCATACCCAATGCATTTTATATCCGATGGAATCTGTGCAGAAGAAGAATCGTAGAAATTTACGGTAGGTACTAATTGCCTAGACGATTTTCCTAGTTTAGTCTTTTGTTTTAATGAGTTTATCAGTGTTTACGGCTATAATTAGTTTTGATGTTATAATAAATTTATGTTTTACATTACACGCTGGAAACAAACAAATATTATTGTACTTGTGTTTTGATTTTGCTTTCTTATTAAACCTTAATGGCGGTCATGATAATCAAATTAACCCTCTTCTATCAAAATAAAGCTCTTTCGATAACGATCAGGAGTTCAGTTAGACTATTAGTCAGAATTAGAACACAGACTAAGATCCAGGGAGCGCTACAGCTCACTGTAGAGCCAAAGTACCTAACACCAAAGATCCGTTTAATGTTCCTGAGTAAGTAACCTTAGTTCACACGCTCGCTCGCTAATCCATCTTAAAAGTTTAAATACTCACCGAATCACGAAATGTTGGGAATAGGTAGTTGGGGTAGTTTTCTTCCGCTAAGATTTACCGGTTTTTACATATTATGGATTTGTACGTATTATTTACTTAACAGTTATAGGAATGAATAGTATTTTATAGGATAAAAAGTATTTTATCCCGGAAAATGAACTGTTAGTACTTATAATCATACATATAAAGAGCGAATCTGGGCCGGATCACTAGTATCTAATAAAAACAGTTACATATTAAAATTAGGTTTTCGTGTGCGACATGTGATACTGTAAATTATATATTTGAAGTTTTATGTAGTATTCTGTACATAGAGTTATGTGACCATGTGACGAATCGTATTTATTTTATTTACTTATTTATTTAATTTTGTACACAAAGACATTATATAACACAATATTAAGAAGAATACATGTACAGGGTGCTACTTATTCCTAAAATAAATTGCTTTCAATAGCACCATGAATGATAATTGAATCGTATATTCCTACGTAGTGCTTAATTTAAAAAATTGTTATACAATGGTTTAATGGCACTTTTCGATCGGAATTCACCCTTCGAATTACACAAAAATGGCGCGAAAATCTGTTGATTGACATAACTTTAAACTACGGAAGTGTTGAC
The DNA here is from genome assembly GCA_911387765.1 of Pyrgus malvae. Classification (NCBI taxonomy): domain Eukaryota; kingdom Metazoa; phylum Arthropoda; class Insecta; order Lepidoptera; family Hesperiidae; genus Pyrgus; species Pyrgus malvae. The sequence goes on along the minus strand of OU426950.1, from coordinate 23,341,096 downwards.
AAAAATGTTTAAAAAACGAGGTATCTACCTAGGTACTTACTACCGTTTCCATTGACAATAATTAAGAAAGTTTCGCTGCCCGCATCAATGCTAGAAGTTTTCACACGATACTTAAATGTTCAATTGGCAAATAATAGAGCTTTTGTAGTAGCAGGTATCATTTGATATTCAGCCGGGTATAAGCACGTGCCAAAGATGTCATATGCGGGTGTCGCGTGGCGACTGCACACAAGTCACAGCATTACTCTGTAATGACTCCCCTATCATTTGTAATGCAGCAGACAAAGGAGAAGCGAAAGCCATCTGTTTCATACTGTTATAGCTGATTTTTGTAGATTTTCATGAGGATGGAACTAATTCATACAAAAGAAACAATATTACTTTTTTCTGTATTTCTGTAATTTGCCATCTACGTATGTGTTTCATTCGTCCCACTTCTGACTACAGGTTTCTCTAACAGCCGTATTAATGAAGCATTGCTTATGTAAGCATGCAACGCTATGCAAATAGCGCTATTTCCAAAGAGCATATAATCACTCCGTTTCTATGCTATCGTAGCTATTTCGTGCGTTCCTTATGTCAAACCATCGATTCATGTCGATTTTGACAAACGCATAGTAACACTTCACTCAAGTATCGTCTATGAAGACTTTATGCGTTGCCGTTGGCGAGCACTATGAGACCTCTTACGGAGGATACGTTAAAAATATTAACGCGGGTGAAACTGCGGGGCACAGCTAGTAATATTATAAATGCGAAAGTAAGTTCGTTTATTACTATTTCACGCGAAAACTACTGAACCGATCATCATGCAACCTGTACATATATTCTTGGAGTTATCAGAAGTAAAATAGCGCAGTAGAAATAGTAATAAACCGCAGGACATAGCTAGTTTACAATAAAACAGTACTCATCCAAACTCAACCATTACGAAAGATTATCACATCGTGATCCCTAACAGTACTAAACAGCTTCATCTCAAAATCGGAGACCATCTTCCTTGAGATCGCAGCCGTTAAATAAATCCAGCTAATCGCTTCGGTGGCGCGAACCTCCTAGTATTGTCCAGACATTCAATGCCTTCATTGTCTACAAACGACAGCTATAACGTCTGGTGCAAAACGTCTTCACACCCACGAACGAAGAGTAAAAACAAACCCAAACCCAACAGCTTAAGGTTGACTTTGGAATGGTAGCAGTTAAATAAGCTTGCACAAAGCAGGCAAAGGTAGTAGTTGGGTAGACCAAGAGGGGATTTTTGCATTTACTCGTACGCGTCAGTCAAAATAAAGCAGTCTTTTGAGTACTCTCAGAATTAAAAAAAGTTCCCTATATGGGAACGCTAAAGATTTTGTATGTATATTTTTTCTCAATTCCAGTTGTCAAAATTGTTAGATCACATAATCGTTTGGCGGTTTACTTCTAAATAAAAAATAATTAACATTGCACCTCGACTGAGTGTCACTATATATATATTTTTTATTTTGCATGTTTGTGTCTAAACTACCCTCTTATTCATACTAAAATCATCAGATTATGTACTTATCTTAAATTGCCAGGGCTTTTTACCCTTTTCCGTTTTGTGTATAATTTTAAAACCTATACACGCTCTCCCCCCACTAAAATGAAAAAGTTAACATGAACTTTTTTCGTTTTAGGACTTAATCTTCACAACCCAATAGGTTCCCATTTTCCGTATGTATAAAAGTAATCTGTGGTCCCCATGACGCTTTAGTAACTGCAAATTTAGCATCCCGGGCTCCCCTACTATGGACAAGATTGATGTAACGGTCGTCGGCAAGTTTGCGCACGTGCTGTAGCCGGCTGCGAGACTTGCACTGTCTTGGTAATAAAAAAAAATTGGTCATGATACAATACAGAGCACCCCAATAAAATCTATTCACAAAGTTCCAGAAGACGTTCCAGAAACCGTTATCATTTAACAATAGCTGGCCTTGTTGGGAATCTCATTTTTCTATTAACTTATCGATATAATATTATGTATATCAATTTTATTATCAACTACATTAGTACCTTTTTTTGTATCGGGAGGGAAACCACCAAAAGGTACCCGGCACCTTTGGAGAGGATTCCGTGTTAAGTGGGATTTGTACCGCACTAAAACCCGCTCAGTGGCCTGCCTCTGCGCAAGTATCTAAGTATTATTTAATTAACTTACTTTGTACAGTATGTTCTACAGTTTTAAAGTAGAAAACCTTTTTGATCAATTTAATGGGTGTGCGCGTTATTTGCAACTCCGTGAATTTAATCCTACGATTAACGATTGAAGAAATTTGTCAATTGTGAATTTATCGCTACTCACTTATCGTGTTATTTAAGTAATTACGATGTTTCCATCAGCGTGAGAGAAACTTATAACAAAACATAATTTCTCAAAGACATGATGTCCACAAATCCGCACTTGGCCAGCGTGATGAACTGTCGTCTTAATTAGAGATGAAACGGGTAGCAGTTTGGCCGGATACCGGATACCGGGTATTATCGTAGGTACTTTGCGCTGTAATAAAATATGTAGGTTAGAAAAGATAGTAGATGGGCTTAAATCAGTTTCAATACCTATTGTTCGTGCTCATATAATGCAATAAAGAGCAAAATGCGCCAAACTTGCCACCTCTTATACTAGTGATTGTACCAAACAATTCTGCCGGAAGAAGAATATTATAGCTAAAACAGGGGTTTTGGATATTATATAAAGATAGAACCACGTGGAGAAAGTCAAGCAATTTTATCAGTGCCAAAAATGGCGCCATTCTCAACGCTATTGTCATGGTAATATAAAATGTGTTAAGTGTAGTGGTGACCACTATAGCAAACTATATCTACTATACTATATAGTTACCATTAAATGCTAGGTTACATTAAGGGGCCGTATACGAAATTTTGCTGATTTCGCTGATTTACCTCATTTAACACATGAGATTTTGCAGTTAAATTACAGCATTTCCATAAGTTTCATTGCACAATATAACTTATAATTTCAATAATAATCTAATATATTAGCCACTTTTTTAGCTTGCGGCAAGAATTATTCTGCGAGATTTAGGTTACTTTAAAAGATTTTTAATGGCATATTTTCATTAATAATTTGATTTATTTTTCAGGAAACGGATTGATTATGAACTGAAGTATATTTATGTCAATTTTATGTAAGATTGTTTCAATTTTCCGAAATAAAATGCAACTTCTGGCCCATTTTCTCTAAAAATTGACTAAGTTCAATGTTTTTTTACTAATATTTTTTATATCAGAGTGGCAAAAGTGGCTCATACACTATGTATGTGATTTTTACAGCAATACACGGCATTTTTTTCGATCTGTTAAGATTTTAAAATGATCCAGAAATATGTGATATTCTATACCTATTACAGAAAAATTTACAAAACTATTACCGGCTTCCGGTCTATTAAGCAAAATAACGAAATAAAAATTAAAAAGTGGCTCATTTAATAGTTTATTATTGAAATGATCAGTCATATTGTGCAATAAAACTTATGGAAATACTGTATTTTAACTGCAAAATCTGCTGTGTAAAATGAGCTAAATCAACGAAATCGGCAAAATTTTCGTATACGGCCTCTTAAAATCTTTAGACAAAGTTCTTATTGAAGCTTTTAATAACTTTTGGTATGGATATTAACTAGGTAGTTAATAAGAATTAGATTGATGAAAGAAAGATTATTCTAGTTCCTACTTGATCTCACTATACTCAACATTGATTTGCATGTACTTAGTACATATTAATAGAATCAGGCGTTACTTTGCTGAAGTCCATTGTTATAAAGATAGGTTAAAAACTACTTTGCAACAATCCGCAATAAGAACGTATGATGGTGTATACTTTTTTCATGCAATAGCACCTCTCCCTCCCTCCCACATACGGTCCCACGGTTACTTTGCGAGTAACCGTCGTAGAGTCAATAACTCTGATGATGCTCTGGTTTGGGGCGAAACACGTGTTGGTGTATATTTTTTATTGTTGCATGTGCATGTGTCCTATGTGGGAGGGAGGTGATATTGCATGAAAAAAGTATACCTACACCATCATTACACAATCATACGTTCTGATTGCGCATTGTTGCAAATTAGTTTTTAACCTATCTTTATTAGTACATAATGTTAGTTAGACAGTAAATGAAAGTGATATGATTACAATTAGCATTCTTATTTAATTAGCATTACAATTCGAGTCTTATAAAGTAGGTAGTTTATACACACATTAAACTATATTTACAACTTACAAGTCTTATTTAATAACTTACATTATTCAATACTACTATTATCACATACTTTTTACTTTTTGTTGCCTACTATTTTTCATAATCGCACCATTGTTTTCAACACCATCACTGATTGGGGTGACCAGGACCTGTAATAATAAAAATAGGGTATTAAAAATACGGTAAGTATTACATTTTGCATGTAGATACATACATATTAAAACTATAGTATGTAAGTCGTTTGAAAATTATATCTAGAAACATACTTATAAGCAATACTGACTGTATGACTAACTGTATTCATATTTTATTGATAAATACATATTACGAATCCAGTATCATTCAATTCAACTACTCAACTGAAATTTCATACTTATGACGTGTTCACTTCTCAAATATAAACGATTTTTTAAATTAAATTTAACGTTAACGTTTCACACTCATAGCCCCACAGTAGGGTAGATATACCCTGTGTCGTGGGTACCATGGACAAATACAAAGACAGAAACACAAACACCCAGACCGAGAACAGAAATTTAAACTTATCATTCAAATTTCTGACACGCCGGGGATTGAACCCGGACCCTCCGTTCCGGCAGTCCGGCATGGTAACCATTACGCCACGCGAAATTAATAATTTATAATCCTGATTCGGATCTTTCGGCCAGTCGGCATCCCCACATGCAAGCGCACACTATCGGAAACTATGTCTGATAATCTATCGGAAGCTTCCTCATGGCTGCCGATGCAGCAGCCTCAAGCATCCCGAAGCGTTATTTTTGATACTACGACCATAATAATGTATAATGGAAATTTCAACTTTATTGTCATGATGTTACTGTATAGTTTCGCATCAGGCCAGTCGCGGCATATTGGGCGGCTTGAACTTCGGCACGTTTGGCTTATGAGAATCTTTACCAAGCTTTATTATAGACTAACGGCCGATGCGTCCGCGTGGACTGTGGTATTAGTATGATGTATGGTATGATGATAAATAGCCTATAGCCTTCCCCAATAAATGGGCTATTCAACACAAAAAGATTTTTTTCAATTCGAACCAGTAGTTCCTGAGATTAGCGTGTTGAAACAAACTAATGAACTCTTCAGCTTTATGTCTCTACTAATATTATAAATTCGAAAGTAACGACTGTATTCGAAAGTAGTGTCTGTCTGTCTGCTACGCTTTCCTGCTTAAACTACTGAACCAATTTTAATGGAATTTGGAACACAGATAGAGTGAACTTTGGGAAAGGACATAGGATGGTTTTTGTCCTACGAGAACCTATAAAACGAGTCCACGCGGGTGAAGCCGCTGGCGAAAAGCTAGTTTCAGTATAGATTATATGTATATATAGAAACCTACCTCAAGTTTGAGATTTGTGACTGGGCGGGTATTGGCGTCCAGTTCGGTGAGCACCCTGTCCAAGGTGTCCACCAGGCGGTCGGCGTCCTGCGTCGTGAACACCATGGGCGGCTTGAACTTCAGCACATTCGCGTCGGGGCCGTCGCGGCTTATGAGAATCTTTTCCTCCCGCATCCTGAAATTATACAACATTTTTAAAGACCTAAACGTTGCAGATTTTGACAATATTGTTATATTTAGATACAATGTCTGAGAGTTATAAAAATCCCCAATGTCAACCACGGAGTTCCAAATAAAGCACACCCTGTCATTCGTTTCCTCCGTGAAGTCAACAAACCTGCACTTGGCCGAAATAATGTACAAGGAGGAGCAACTTTTATCCAAAATATTTTTATATAAAAAATCCATGATACATCCTTAATATACGAGTATTTATATAAAAATGGTTTATATCGAAATATGTAGGTTTTACTGTGGGCGCGTAAAATAAAGCGATCATTACAGTCCATAAACATAATTAGGTATAGTGGTGGTGGTGGTGTTAGCTACCTCTTAGAAATGTTTGACTAAGATGGTTCGCTCATAGTCCCCATAAACCTGTACTGTACCGGAAAATTATGTCCGGTTTTATATCGAAACCATCGATATAATATAAGTAGGTAGTATATCGACGATCGAAACCCATAACGGCTTTATTATGTAAAAGTGTAAGGTACACAACCTTTTTTATCGAACCTTAGAAGTTCTATGAAGAAGATGGTGTATCTTCCATCAGAAGAGTTTAGTTTCTTACCTATCAACAACATGTTTTGCTTCCGCCGTGGCCGGGGTCCTCTTGTTCCTGTCAGTAACAAGTTCGACACCGACAAACAGTCCCCTGCCCCTGACATCGCCCACCAGGTTGTGTTTTTTCTTCAAGGCTTCGCATCGAGCCATAAGGTGTCTTCCAACACGCATAGCTCGTTCGAGAAGCCGCTCTTCTTCTATGACGTCCAGAACTGCGTTTGCTATCGCACATGAGACTGGGTTTCCTCCATACTGAAATCGAAATACAGTTGTAGTTCACTGCTGAGTAAAGAACAGCTTAGGGTTAGGTACTCTGAGAATATGTCTAGTCAGGAATTCCTGACTAGACATATATGTCAGTTTCGTTATTTTTAAAATTCCCAGAACTCCCATATGCCCAACGTAGCAAGTTTGCTCTCATGGCTCTTTAAGATCAGCCTGTAAGCGGCGTTACGCAAAGAGGGCACCGATGCCTTCCACAGAAGACCTCAACAAGCGTTGAGGAACGTGATGTAGGGGAATTTAGTGACGTCACATTTCCCCGGTGAAAGAGTGAGGAAGTTTTTAAGAATACTGATTTTAATTAATTTTATAACTATAATATCAGCAGATGGTATAAAATTAAATGTTTTTAGACATTTATTTAACCCGGTCAGATCATACCCACTGATGAAACGTTAATTACCTATAGTTAATTAACGTCATTGACCTAGTTATCTATGATATGATAACCTATTGACTTAATAGGTAAATCACCTATTATTATATCTTCTTTCTATACCGATAAGTAGCATACAGAAATGTTACTGTACTGAATTTAGTAGCTAGATAGAAATTCCTTGAACCTTACGACAAAGTTTTGAAATATATTAAAAAAGTTTTATCAACTTGTTCAATATAGTATCTGCCGAGTTTAAAGTCGAAAATTGGCAGTGACGCTCTCCAAGTTTCTGCTGCTGTCATCATATTTTATAACAATTTGAATATCGAAAACTAGTTTGAATAAAGGACTGAGAAAATTCCCTAACATACCAACATTTTTTTTAATAAATTATTCAGAACCACAGCGTGTAAAGCAATAATTCTCTAAAAAACATACATAAATGTGTGTTTGAAACGTAAATTCTGTGCTTTTCTGTTTATTTTGAAAGTATTCAGTACATAGATCTGTTTATGAATAGGTAGAATGAAATTGAAACACTGAGTCGATATGCGAGTAATAAAGAAAGAAACAAAAAATTCTTAGGCAGCTCTTCGACTGTTACGCTGCTATCTCTATTTTATATAATAAAATACCATCATCCGTTCTTAATATTATAAAACTGAAAGTGTGTTTGTTTGTTTGGGTCTCTCATTTCGTAACTGTGCTACAGATTGACCTGTTTTTTTTATGTGAAAATAGTTTGGGGGTGTAAATGTCTCATTATTATAGGAAAAAACAAGTAGACCACGCGAGCAGAGCCGCGGGCGGAAAGCTATGTATATTTAATATAATTTCTGTCCATAAAATGCTTATTGTTTTAAAACGACAGCATACGTACTATACTTCGTATCTTGTTGGTGGTAGAACTATTATGGTTCGCCCGAGGAAGTACCACCGCTGCATCCACTTCTGCCGTGAACCAATTCTATTGTATTTCGGTGGAAAGGTGCAGTTGCCAGCCACACTTACATGAGGCGACCACCAGTCTCCGGAGTAGCAGCGCAACTGCATGCGACCTCAGACAAGACTTACCTATGCTTGCTTGAGGTTGTATGTAAATGTCAGCGATCACTTAACACCACGTGGCCCGCATGCTCGTCTGCTACTCCATTCAAATAAAAATAAATTTAAAAATCTGAGCCTGAATACATAAGTTTAATTGTTTTGTTTTACACCCACCTATGTAAACAAGCTATAATATATTTATCAGTTTACTAATCAACTGACGATAACTCGGTTACACAATGAAGTAAACTGCACTCACGACAAATAGGCATGATTTATTACGTAACTCTAGCCTTATCAGAAGCTTAGGTATTATTTTCTAAGATACTGTTGTGTCCATATACCTAACCTACATAATTTACACAGACTTCTTGAGTCCATTTAATACAACTTACTGGCGTACTTATTTTATTACGAGTACAAAGTGGAAACTTAAAAAATTAAAACCCACATTTTTCCGAGTTTTCTTACTGCCAGGAGGGAAATTCGTATCACTTTGGGAAAAATAAGGTTATGATATTTATTATAGTGACGACCCGCGTGGCGTAATGGTTATCATGCCGGACTGCCGATCGGAGGCTCCCGGGTTCGATTCCCGGCGAAACAGAAATTTGAATGATGAGTTTAAATTTCTGTTCTCGGTCTGGGTGTTTGTGTTTCTGTCTCTGTGTGTGTCCATGGCACCCATGACACAGGGTATATCTACCTTACTGTGGGGCTATGAGTGTGAGTGTGAAACGTTATAATAACTGAAACGTGACTACCTGACACGTGTGTATTGTCTGTTTATCACATAAATCACACTTTACACAACACGTGTGCATTATGTAGGTATAATATATCGGGCCATCGCAAAATAAAAAATTAAGTAAGTATTACATAGTCAGCGCGTCAGCTTTCTGTTTTATAGCACAGCCCCATCGGAGGCTTCGCACAGCGGTCGGAAATAACTCCTGGATTAATAAATCCATCAACGTCCTCCATACGTCCACTAACCTGATTGTCAAATACTCTGTAGAGGAATTTACTCGTAGATATTCTCCTGGAGGCATCGATAATACTCCTCTACGACGTCTTAATGGTGTATCTCAACCAAGCCACGTTAGGGTTATTGGTTACACCTATGTAAGAGTCTCCAAACTGCCTGCCTCAGGTTTTACGACAGCTATCTGGCGCAACAATCTTACTGACGACGCCGATGGCTAAAAGTTATTTTCTACAAGCGGTCTTCCTTCTCCCACTTACATTCTGTATTGCTTGTATATTTACTTGTTTCCTACATCAGCCGCAGAGCCTCACGCGCCTTTAGCTCATTATAAAATAAACCTTGATCTATCTATAGCTACAGACAATATTTTTATTTGAATGGAGTAGCAGACGAGCATGCAGGCCACGTGGTGTTAAGTGGTCGCTGCAGCCCATGGAAATCTACATACAACCTCAAGCAAGCATAGCTAAGTCTTGTCTGAGGTCGTATGCAGTTGCGCTGCTACTCCGGTGGCTGGTGGTCGCCTCATGTAAGTGTGGCCGGCAACTGCACATTTCCACCAAAACACAATAGAATTGGTTCACGGCTGAAGTGTGTGCAGCAGTGATACTTCCCCGAGCGAACCATAAAAATTCTACCACCTACAATAAAACTCACCGTATTAAAATATTCTACGCCGGTATCAGCAAAGCTCTTAGCTATTTCCGGGGTGGTGACGACTGCGGCTACAGGATGGCCGTTGCCCATAGGCTTGCCCATAGTAACGATGTCCGGGACCACGTCTTGAGTCTCGAATGCCCACATGTGAGAGCCCACTCGCCCGAAGCCTACTTGTACCTCATCCGCTATGCATACTCCATTGGCTTCGCGCACATGCCTAGAAAAGTAGTAGGTGAGTGATTTTATTTAATCTCACTTCCCTGAGACCTGTGGGTCTCCTCTTGAAAGTGATATTGTGGTGGGCACACCCACCAGTGGGAAATAACAAGGGTCGAATAAAGTAATTTTAATAAGTACTGTTAGACAGAGATCTCCCATTGGTACTTAATTATGTATCGCTAGATTATAAAACCAGCATTGTCAATTGCGCTTAGGGCAAAATGCCTTTGAAATAAACTGTATAGTTGACCAAGTTAAAAAAGGTTTTACTAGAATAAAAATACATATAATAATATAATATTAATTAAAACATAATATTATTTCATCTCAAACTCTGATGGATGTAGGCCATACTTCACTGACCAAGTGAGGGTTGCTACACTCAAGTACGGAGGGCGGAGGTTTCATGGTTAAGTAAGTACCTACCAACGCCTATGCACGCACAACTTACGTACCGAATTTGAATTGGACTAACGATGTATTTGTTTTTATGTCCAATATAAAAACAAATAAGTACATAGTTGGTAATACTAGACATGTTATAAAAAAAATCATTGCATGATAATGTTGATATAAGGATTATGTGCCTTTACAAAAAATTCCAACATAATTTACGTACTTCACAAAATTTTTAGAACGTCGTAATAAAAAGTGGCAAAATCTAATAATGTCATAGCTATAAAGAAATTAAGCACCCAGATAAGTCTGCAAAAATGCTTATCATGCGGGAAAAATTATAAAAGTAAATCCCAATTTCTTTTCAAACGAAAGATTTCAAAGATTGGGTTTTAACTTGTAAGCTCAAAACGAGATTCCGCTTTTTACCGAGAAGTGGGTACATAAAAGACTGAAGAGAGGACCTATATTTTGAGAAAATAATAAAACCAGCCAAAGAAGAACTTCCAATAAGAGGATTTTAAACGGAATAAGAAGTTAATTATCTACTCAATGAGACTAATAATAAGCCAAGTTTATTCATGATATTGTTATTTTACCTTTATATAAATATGTAAGTAATTATTATAATAGTACAACCTTTGATAAGGAAACAAGTGCCTCTGTTATACATTACCTATACAATGTTTCGCGGAATGTACATGCAATGTTTCAGGCAATTATTTACTGTTTTTAAGGTCAGTTACCTTAAAAACAGTAAATAATTGCCTGAAACATCATCAATCAATGATCAATCAGGCCTTTGATTTTGAAAAGTATACCTGAGTAGTATCTATCACGAAACGTACGTCGTACGCGTATCACGTACTAACTATCACGAAATCAGGCAATGGGCACTAATTTTCTTTTATATTATGTATTTAATACCACTGAAAGTAACTTCTAAGTTTGTCAACATCCGCTTTATGGTTTTAAATCTCTTCAATTATTTTGTTGTGTTAACAATTGGTCACAGATCACTGTGAGGTTTTGTCAAGTTAAATCTTATAGGAAATAAAAAATAAGTTAAAAGATAACACTGTATAAAGAGCGAATTAAACTTCTTTGTTAACTAAACAACTTAAAAATTTGAGATACTGAATAGAGTAAACTTAATTTTAGAGATTGTAAAATTATTATATTAAAAGTATTATATTTAAAAAAATGATTTTTTGAAAATAGTTACGGAAAACAGTGATCTTAAAAATGTTAATTTTATAGAAATATTCTTTATCGTTTGTAAAAAAGCAGTACTTTATTTAATTTTTTTATTGTTAACGTAAAACTTTCTTGTTTCACAATAAATAATTGGTACAAGACGTAGTGTTTCTTTCATTTACAAAAAAAAACTATGTTCAACTTTCGGAATAAACCACACATACTTGTATTTAGTAATTAGCTAACCTTACTGTATACTTAATGATCTTTTTTTAATAATAAAAATAAAATATTCGCTAATTAATTCGGCAAATGAACCGAACATTCGGCCGAATACAAACATGAAAAAATATGCCGAATGTACTGAATACTCGGCGCATCTCTAGTAAAAATTATAAATGCAAAAATTAATCCGTAGATCATAAAGCTGTATAAAAGCAACTTACTCAAAGACACGTTTCAGATATCCATCTGGAGGAATGATTTGTCCTCCGCAGCTCTGCAAGCTTTCGGCTATGAAAGCGCAGACTCCGCCAGTTTTTGCCTTAGCTTCTTTGCAGATTTTCCCAACTTCGTCAGCGTACATTTTCCCTAACTCCTCTTCTGATTGAGAATCATGGGGATACGTATACTTCCCTCTGTATACATCGGGAACTGGCGCCTGGATATCGAAAACATTTTTTATGAAATGAATTCTTAACACTACGTTGAGATACAAAGATTTTCGCTGTTATTTATGACATTGAATTAGATTTGTTTTCCTAGAATGAAATAAGTTGGTGTTATTAAACTTTCATTCATTTTTTTATGTAAGGGAAATACAGTACTTAACAATGAAAGTTGATTTAATTTCACAGTTGTTTTTAATCTTACTTTACTAGAAGACGGAATGTTTGAAAAGAACATAAACAGTTCAAATTTTAATTATGGTAATATAAAGATGGAGACAATTTAAGTTCAAATGATATGAATTCACTATCTCATCTACTATTCTTCTATGATGATTTATTAACGCTACTCGCATAAATTTAGGCGAGATCCTACTAACAGGAATCAATAACAAAAATTAACAAAATAGTAAAAAGTCAGTTAATTTTTGTCTTATCTGGCTATTTTAATAACTGGACCGACTTTAAAAGACTCATCGGCATATAGCAGATCTTAGGAGTACGTAATAAGAAACATGCGTAACTATTCTAATTTTAGGAATCGAGGGTTCCGTAGAATATATATTATTATAGGTACGCCTTTTAATTATCGGTGTACTTTTCAACGCGCGTATGCATAGTACAGTTTGTTGTAGATAGGTATTATATTATTGGATTGTGATTTCGCCTAAACGTGCGGAGCGAGGGAGCGATAGTGAACAGAACTCACCACATGGACCCAGTCTGGCTTCTCGGGCCCCCCTGGGAGGTTCAATTTGTATGGCGAGATATCAATCATAGACGTAAGGTGACCATGATATGCGCTGTAACAAACAGGCGCTAGAGCACCCTAGAACACTTCGAGAAGCTCGAAGCAACGACAACAAACATTTACCTACGTTCAGACAAGCATCTTCCATTCAAAATAGGTAAATACCTGAATAAAATATATGAAGTACCTATTCCAAATTTCTATATAAGCATGTGGATATTGAGTCTACTATAACGAAACAAAATATTAAACGTATGAAGACTATTATTAAATCGTTACCTGCTGTTTTATAGGTAAGGAAATTACATTATTAACAAGTATACCACACAAATGTGAATTGGTCTAAATACACGAATACGCCGGGTTCCGTACTAGAATAGAGCCAACAAAATGCATGATAAAGGTTCGTTTACGCCTTATGTATAAGAAACCCTTCAAAATATTCGACAAATTCATTATATTAAAAACAATATTATATATCTGAAAAGTTTTACAGAGCAAATAAAGATCAAACGTACGTTTAACAAATATAAATAAATATTTTTTAAACATAACATTATAGATAGTGATATAGTTTTTGGATATTTATCAACAAAATATTTAAGTGCATACAAAATCTTATCAAGTAAACAATGTAGTGTCAACAAAGTAAGTATTTATATTCTCCTATCACGCGTCTTTCATACTTGCTACGACCTATTCGTCCCAAAGTTCATTGACAGAAATTGAATAAATATTAAAAATACGTACTGATCAAGAGTGATGACATCTTTCTTTTTTGTGTGTACCCTGGCCAGTCTCAGGGCGAGGTCATTGGCCTCGGAGCCTGAGTTTACCAGGAAACATACTGAAAGTGGTTGAGGTAAAGTCTTCACGATTCTCTCCGCGAGAACAACTAGCTCATCGTGGAGATAACGGTTGTTAGTCGATATCAGAGACATCTGATTTCTGCCCGCTTCCACAACGTGGGGATGGCAATGTCCAACTGCAAAAAAATACTACAATCGGATATGGAACAATGTGCCAGCCACATTTAGTACCTAAATACTATGTAAGTAATTTACATAAGTAAACGAGTCATTAAAAATCTAGTTCATAAGGAGCATTCTGCAATAAATATTATCAATAAAAATGTATCCGCTTACAAAGCAAGGCTTGACTAATTCATTAGTTATAAAGCAGAACTGGAAAATTCGATCCACGTGCTTCTTAATTTTCTCAACTCACTGTAAATGCGTGTCGATTGTATTCACACTACTTCACTAACTTACAGAAATACACGATTTTCCATGGTTTGTAGTAATATTTACCTGAAGAAGTATTTGCTTAGTTGTAAAAACACCGGACTTCCGCGCAGAATATCTGTGTTCAGATACCAAAAGCGCATCTCTGATAAAAAAATTGTTATGTGCATATCTATTCACTTGTTCTACGGTGAAGGGTTAAGCCATACTTTCTCTCTTTGTATAACTCCTTCTCAAGTAGATGAGAAGACATCCGTTCCAGCACGGTCCGTTTAAGGATTTAAAGAATGGACGGACATTGAAAGGGTTGTTTATGATTTTTGATGAGTTATTTATTTTTTAATTTGTAAAAAAATTAAGTTACCGTGAGCAACATTGTTGATGCAGTCGAGATAGCGTTCGCCTGTCTCATCATACATGAACTGCGCTATGCCTCGCACTATTTTCAGCGGAGTTGACCGGAAAAACAACTGGCAGGCAGCCCTGAAAAGTTTTATAGAGTGAGTCCCCGCCCAACGCTTGTACTCGCACGAAATAAAAGACTATTTCTGCCTTTTTCAAATCGTTTCGACGATTTCACACTTCCTAGGTTTTAAATTTAAAGTGCCAGTTAATTTTAGAGACTGAATAGAAACTAAATTTGGAACTATACAGATAATATAAAGTCAATAAAGGCTGATGTTCTAAATTTTTAAAAGATAAATTTGTGTATTAGATGCCAAGATGATGTTCCTAGTATATATGACTATATAGTATGTATGACTCCCAAACAATTAAAAGTATACTGCTTAAAAAAACCTTGGTTGCATAGGATAAAAAATGTTTCCTTACCCGATGTGTTTTTCGCGCAGTTTAATTGTTTCAGATTTGGGCATGGATTGTAGATAAGCCATTTTTTATTACTTAAGTGATATAAAATCTGAAAAAATAAATCATGTACATATTATATTATACATCGAAGTACATAATAAATAAATAAAGTTTCACACTAATAGTCGCACAGTAGGGTAGATATACCCTGTGTCGTGGGTACATGGACACATACAAAGACAGAAACACAAACACCCAGACTGAGAACAGAAATGTTAAACTTATCATTCAAATTTCTGCTTCGCCGGGAATCGAACTCGGGACCCTCCGATTGGCAGTCCGGTATGGTAAGCATTGCGCCACACGGGTCGTCGGGTAATATATTATTAGAGTATTTATCAAATACCTAATAATACTAAATGTAACTCATTGCATAATCATAAAGAAGGAATATTATTATAATAATTAATAAAATAAATTCAAATATTTGTCGTTCGCGACATGAGAAATATAATTCGAGAATTAAAAACTGAAACGCTTTTTAATATGAAGTACCTAATTAACTTTACAGATTTCAATGAAACCAGACATAACCAAAAATAAACGTTGAAGCAGTAATTGATAAACAAATAAATAAATACACACTTACTGTTATAAATAAATCTAATACTGGTATTATTTAGGCGGTCTGTTGTAGGTGATGTAACACCACGCTAAGGTATGAGGATGCAGCACGGCGCCCGAGCAAGGAATGCTGCTATACGGAACGGCAATAGGCAAATATATAGGCGGCGGCAAGCGAGCCCTCCGCGGGACCAATGAGAGCAACTGCGCGCTATCAATGCAATAATGATAAGCGCACATGATGACAAAAGTCGCCGGCCACGCGGCCGCTGGCGAGTCGCCATGGTGCGAACGCATGGCCGTTAAGGGGAAGACACTCTGTTTTGCCGTGCACGTCTCAGCGCCTCATTTTGTTAACCGATAGGAAAAGTAAGTATCTATCTAAGCTAAGCATACTTCGTTTTCGTTTCATACATACATAAATATAATTTTTTGCTGCAACCCTTTTTGCATCCCACTGCTGGGCACGGGTCTCTCCCTCTTATTGGGGAGGCCTGGAGCTTACTCCACCACGCTACTCCAATACGGGTTGGTGGAGAATAATACCTATAGGTACTTAGTTATAACATCATGAATGCGTTTCAAATGTTTTGATCGATTGCTGTTGCATTTTCAGTTTAATACTTTTTAAGTCACTGCATCATTTTTAAGAAAAAGTATTATAAAGTTAGTAGGTAATATACTAGTACACTTAACAATGCAACAGAAGCGAACTCTAACACTATCCCGCTACTAGAGTATTTTGGTGGTACAACTTTACTGAAAATCTATCACGCCTATAAATTTTTCTTTAACATAGTTAAATTAAATTCATGTCCAGATGTGTTATCTACAAAAATGTTTCTAATTTTATAAATATTCGGTATAGGATAAGAGGCGCTTCAGAGGTCACACTATTTTGTTCTAACGGCCTCAGGTAGAATAATGGCGTACAGTGGTAAATCTGAACAGACTTGGCTTTCAAGAAAAAAATATCCTGTCCTGACTCCTACCTATCCCTTCCCATTTAACTCTTTGGCTAAGCATTAACAACACAAGGAACTACGTTATCGTGCTCAACTCAATTGACGTCACTTACGTGATATTAACATTGCTTAATGTTTATCATCTCAATTTATAAACAAGCGTGAGAAATGTTTTCCATTGAATATTTTCTTTCGCCGATAACGAAAGATTTCCACAAATAGACTGCAGTAAAGCTCTTAACAAATAGAAAAATAAGTAAATATACACACTCGCGTGTAATTTAATTAAATTAGATAATTTAAAAATAGAAATTTACTCA
Source organism: Pyrgus malvae (assembly GCA_911387765.1). Taxonomy (NCBI): domain Eukaryota; kingdom Metazoa; phylum Arthropoda; class Insecta; order Lepidoptera; family Hesperiidae; genus Pyrgus; species Pyrgus malvae. The sequence goes on along the minus strand of OU426950.1, from coordinate 23,324,159 downwards.
CCTTACCTAAAAATTGCAACCAGTATCCCTAAAATCCAGGAAAATTCAATTTAATTTTCTCAATATAATCGGTACTGCAATGAGTGTATTGAGTAGTCCTTCAAGTAGGTACTCGTAATTTTCAAGTAGAAGAAATTAAGATGCTTACCGTCCCTTAAGCAGTTGTGTACCTTATTCAAATCTCCTGGAACAAATCCTTCACTCTCATTTATCAAAAAGTACAGTAAGTTTAAATTAAACATTAGTACTCACCTGCAGCTCATTGGCCCCCCAAATAATGGGAGAGATCCGTGCCCAGCAGTGGGACGTAAAAAGGGTTGCAGCCAAACTCACCTGCAGCAGAAAATAAATAGACGGAACAAAATTGCTTTTGAAGGATATTTCATGTTATTCCGACATTGTTCTAAAAATATCATCTTGGCTGATATCGCAGAGATGTGATAACGAGTGCAGTATAAATCAATAGATTGCATTGCACATTATATAGACGTAGTATATCTAATAGAAAAGGTCGCAACTAAATAGATGTTATCTTGTGCGTCACAATTCCAATATAAATAAAGACTATTATGCAGATTGTGTTTATTAGATAATTTATCTAGGTACTGTGTAACGTAAAAAAGTTAACTTCCTTCATATGAGTAGGTACAGTACATCGTACATTTAATGATTAAACGAACTTACATTAAGTGAAGTTCTATCATAATTATACGATGGCTTAGATTACTTGTACACTAGGAATTATGAAGAATTAAAATGAAGATTTCTAATAAAGTTACTGGAATTGTACACATACAAATAAATAAAATTGCAAGTGTATATATACAGTAGGTACATATACCAAAATAACATTTTTTACAAATTTTGTCTGTCGGTCTGTGTGTTCTCCGGCTAATCTGTGAAACGGCTGGACCGATCTTGACGGGACTTTCACTGGCAGGCAGCTGATGTAATGAGGAGTATTATTATTTGGGTTGGTGGGGAAGGGTACAACCCTAAGGCCACTGCGACCAGTAAATGGTCTATTGTAGCCTGGCCCCGCGGTTATATTTGATTTCCAAGGCCGACGGTTCTTATGAACCGTACGATGCGCTTGGGATCTAGAAATTTGACATCTTCCGATGTGACTAGGCTGCCGCCCAGTATCCTGCTATGGGTGAGTGCGACACAGTCGCAGAGGATGTGTATACCGGATTGCTCTTAGTCATTGCAGAATCTGCATATGGCAGTGGAACTTAGGATTAATATGAACATGTGCCTGTTTAGTTTGCAGTGACCAGTGAGAATCCTTACAGGTAGATGCATTTCAATGCGTTCTAGATTGATCACTTGCTTTGAGTATTTGCTTGAGTAGCCAGCCACTAGCTACATGCGTCATGCCCGGTGCGGACACCCATAGGCCCTTGCCCTAGTTCGTAGATCAGACTTGAAGCATGGTTCGGGAAGCGGTTTTTGCGATGCCCAGCGTTAACTCTAAAAATAACAATAATTGTACCTGCATACATTATACGGTAAGCACAGATTGTACCTACATATTGATGAGTAGAAAGTGTACCTAAGTTGATTAAGTTTTAAAAGAATACGCATTTTTTTTTTTTACTTTTGTGTGCACCTTAATTTGTTTTGGAATAGTTTTCTATTGAAGTCGGTGATTTGTTAAAATTTTTGTTTATTTTTATTTTTAGTGAATTTGAAGTACCTACACTAACTTCTAACGAATTGAATTTGCACTTGAATGGAAATTAGATTTACATAGTTTTAAAAGATTTGCTGCACCTTTGTGTTTTTCTACACAATATTTAGACAAGACCTACTATTAACTAGGTAGGTATGTAACATAGAACGCGATCCTACAGTGACAAACGATGCAGATGACAAAATATTACTCAACAGTTTCTTAAATTTTTTGCAAACCCTACGTTAGCACACTACAAAAATAGATCGGCTTGTTTGTATAACACAACTTACGATGGATAATTATTTGTTTGGCAATCTCGTTTGCGGAATTTTCCTTGTGAGATATTTACTATAACGTATTTATTTGTATTATAGGGTTGTTACTTGTCAGTTATTGTATTGTGTTTTGACGACCCACGTGGCGCAATGGTTACCATGCCGGACTGCCAATCGAGGGGTCCCGGGTTCGATTCCCGGCGAAGCAGAAATTTGAATGAGTTTTAATTTCTGTTCTCGGTCTGGGTGTTTGTGTTTCTGTCTTTGTATGTGTCCGTGGTACCCACGACGTATAAATACCCTACTGTGGGGCTAGGAGTGTGAAGCGTTATTTATTTATTGTACGCTGTCCATATATGTCCATATTTTTGGCAGGTGTCCGTGGCAGGTTATCTATAAAATAAGAAACAGTAGTTAATTAAAGGCCGCCCGGAGGAATCAGTAGACAATTTCGTCTATGCGATTATTACATATAAAGAGTGCGTTAATATATCTGATGAAAACGCCCTTCGCGGTTTTTCTATGTTGCTGGAAGGAGCTGCTGCAACATGGTGGAAAGGCGTCAAGCGATCTACGGTGTCCTGGTCTGAGGCGCTCACTAAACTCAAAAGCGGCTTCGGTGACCACGACCCGCCTTCCCGTATTTGCAAGCAGTTGTTCAACCTATCGCAAGATCAGGAACACACAGACCTTTTCATCGCCAAGGTACTAGCATTGTTTGCTAAGCTACCGAAGGATGACCTGTCTGAGAAAGTCCAGCTCGATATGGCCTTCGGACTTTTAGGTCCGCGAATAAGAAAACGCATCGAGAGGGATCGAGGTTGCAAATAAGAGAAAAGTAAAAAGTACAAGTCGGACAGAGAAACTAAAAAAGCTACAATAAATAAGAGAGCGGAGGGAGGGGGCATGCCTGGTAATTTATTAATCCACATGCTGAGACAAAAAAAACTGAAAACAAACAAAATGATAATTTAATACAAAAACTAATATCCGTTTAACATACTTTTTAAATTCATTTTTCAAAAAAAGTAGTGCCAACAGAGCTTGTCCACAACCAACCCCTCCAAAAAAAGTTAAGTGCGAGTCCCGGTATCAAATCATCGATCACTAGACTCCACAGTGAAAGAAGTGCACTACCTACTGATCTATTAGGTACATCAAATAAAAATAAAATAAAACTTGATACTCGTATGAGAAATAAATGGCCGTTACTTTAAATCGTGATAACAAATTTTAAGGTTTTTTTATATATTTATTAGAAGAAAATCCCAAATATATTTTTTCTGATTGCATTGAATACAAAAAGACGCCTAAGGCCGTTATCACACTGGCGTTTCTAAAACGTTGTCGTGTCGCATCAGTATGAAGTAGACGTTGCGATTTTTAGCAAACTGGTGCAAGCATGCCATCTCGCCGTCCGTATGAGCGGGGGCGGCGCTAGTCTCGCTACAGCCAGTTCGGAGCATGAGTTAGTAACGTTATGTTGTCGCTGCGCAGACGTTGGAATCGTCAACACCCGTACGCCAGTGGGAAAGTATACGAAAGGAGGCGGTATACGAATTTTTTCCAATTTCGCTGATTTTACATAATAATATGAGATTTTTCAGTTAAAATAAAGTATTTCCATAATAATTTGCACAATATGACTGATCATTTCAATAATAAACTATTAAACTGGCCACTTATAACAGGAGTCAGGAAACAGGAGACAGGAAATTAAAACAATCCGGCAAGGCAATCTAACGATTTCAACCCACGGTTGAACTGGATAACATCACGCAACTAAGAGAAGTAGAGAGAGACCAACACAAAGTAGACGTGCGTAGCTATGTACCAATAATGGTACTAAAGTCTGTAGAAAAGAGATAAGGTGGACCTCAATAGTTGCTTTATAAAAAACAAACAAGAAATAAGTATGTTCCGACATGATTATTTAAAGATTGCCTCTTTCGTGCTAAGTGATTTTTTTAGCAAAATATTGTACGATTTCTCAGATGCATACAGATTCTCATGCATATTGTACAATTGGTAACAATAAAATAATTGAAACGAGGTCACAGGTTATCCTATGTTGATACTAATAGTTCTAATAAACGTATATATTTCATTTACGCACTTTGTTTGCCCACGCTGATGCGTCGTGTCAACTGTAGTAAATTGAAAATCTGCATTGTTGCAGACCAATAGACACAATATAACCCACCTTTGCAATCGGTTATAAACATTTGCTGCCATGGTTCTTCCATCGCCGCAGCGCAAATATAACATGGCTGGGGCACAAAATAAAACGCGCCGCCGCCGATACGTAATTTGTGGCTGGGGGGTACCTTTTTTGATCAACTAGCTGTCACCCATCACACTTCCGACCGCATCCGTTTCGCTTAGCTGCGTAAATCGCCTCCGTTCTACGCCAACTGCAGGGTCATACGCACTTCAAATCTCTAAATAGCAAATTTAAATTCATAAGTTCCTTAACTAGTTTTTTTTAAATTAATATAAATAGGTAATTAAGAAGTGCGTATGGCCCGGCGCGGCGGTTAGCGTAGAACGCAAGCAATCTATGCAACTAAGCCAAACGGGCGCGGTCGGGTGTGAGATCGGTGACCGCTAGTGGCAAAAAAATTCATGCGCGTTTCCGTGCTTCGGAGGGCACGTTAAGCCGTCGGTCGCGGTTGTTGTCGACAGATAACAGTCGTTAAACCTAGTCGGAGGCCTTAGGCGGTTTGAAAGCATCCGACAGCGGTTTGGCCACTAACCCGCATCTCCGCCAAACCGCATTGGATCAGCGTGGTGGAGTAAGCCCAGGCCTCCCCAATAATTGGGAGACCCGTGCCCAGCAGTGGGACGCAAAAAGGGTTGCAGCCAAATAAAGAATTAGGGTAAAATTCCAAAGTTTAGCTGAAGGGCTGTTTGGTGAAAAAGAACTAGAAAATATTTATAAAAAAACACTAAGTTCATAAACTGTGCATTCCAAGGATGACATGGAATAATTGACCAACCGTAAATACTTAAATAGACCGTGCGTTATCATATCAGATAAATAAGTTAAATAGGCGTAATATTAGCGCTGGTTATTATCTATCACTTCTTGAAGTGTGTTGCGGGTGTGTGGTTCACGTGCGACTCACGTTTCTGGGGTTTCTGCAGATAACTACAATGTATTATGATTTCGTAACCTGACATTAATTTATTTTTGGACTAGATTCTGCTCTTAACATGAACAAGCCTGATTTAAACTATAGTTTTAGTAGAATGTGAAGATAGTGGCTCAAATAAAATACTTAAATAAATTTTTACAGTATTCTACTTATATGTTTAAATTGAAATGTTTATTTTATTACCTACTTAATTACTCCATGCTCGACTAAAATGTTTATATGAAACTAATGTTAATATCATCGCTGCACTCATTTGTACCATGAACGGTGAAGCAATCACAGACCGGGGGGTGCGGGTTATTTGGAACTTTGTGCACAGAACACTAGATAGTATTACCACAGATTACTATTATAAATTACGTATCACAGTGTTCTGTGAAAGTGATTCCTGTTCTGTTTGGAAGGGTACGGTTCGGTTGCTGGCTAGACTTAGGTAGGTACACTTAGACTAAGAATATGTACACGATAATCTGACGTTTGCTTGCAACATCAATTTTCGGTAAAGAGTACGACCTTAATTAGAATTAAGGTTAAAAGAATTAGAATGAGAACAGAATTAAGGGTATAATAAATGGTAAGTAATCCGGTCTGATATGAGGTCCACCAACCCGCATTGGAGCAGCGTGGTGGTGTAAGCTCCAGGCCTCCCCAATAATAGGGAGAGACCCGTGCCCAGCAGTGGGACGCAAAAAAGGGTTGCAGCCAATCGGGTCTTGAACTACCAAATCAATTGAGATACTTTTAATGAGTTGTCAAAACGTGACATACTCATAAATATGTATTTTATACATAGACTTTGAATATACTCTTTCTATAAATTAAAAAAATATTTGTGACGTCCCAACTCATTTATACTACATTTTTATTGTTTGAAAAAGTAACATAAAATAATATATAAAAATAAATTAACAATTATCCTGCTTTCCAAACGTGGTTTAGTGCGACCTTTATAAAGTACCTAAGTACCTATTTTATTTTTTTCCGTGCAGTATTCAATACACAGGGTATTAGAATTAAGATCGTAACAGATATTCTGGAGTAATAAAATCTGTGGTCGTGTAGCAATGTGTAGCGTGTAATCTTTCGCATATAATAATAAATAAATACTTTAAAAGGAAATCGTTTGTACCAACTACTTTGATGAGAGTATTTTCGTACATATTCCTATACAGAACGGAATTTCAAATTGATTGCGAATGATGCTACGTTTGAAGTATTATTAACTCCCTTTCCCATTCCCGTATTTCGGTACTGAAAGGCATTGCCATGCCATCCCATTTCTAGAGCAATATCAAATGCAAACGACTGTTCGCCGATAGAACTGTCATAGCGAAACGTTCGGGCCGTTTGAGCAAATTAAACAGATACTCCCCTCCCCGTTCGGTACGGACTTCCCGGCAGCTAGTGCAATTTATCGTTCGCAAACAATCAATGGACTCGTTATAATACTTCGTGTATTTAAATTGTACGTACCTTTTACATCTCGATTTCTGAGATGGACTAACTGGAGATGCTCAGGTAATAATCGATGTTTTTAAAATATTTTTCAAAGAATTACAAAACATACAATTATTAAGTGCGTTTTGCGAAATAATTTCAATATTTATAATATAAATGAATGTTAGATACTTAACCCTTAACAACCCAGAAAGCTTTTGATACATAACTGACCAGTTGTGTCTTCCAGACACAGTATAGGGTATGTGGGGAATTTGAAAGTAAACTGTACGATATTAATTCCATACAAATTTTATAATTATAAGTTTTATTAAATTAACATAAAAATGTTAATTTTTTGTTTATATACAAGCATTACAAATTATTTCTTTTAAAGAATGTTCTGAGCAAACATTGCGATTACATTTAGCACAGCATTGTTTGGATGCTCTTGAGATTTGATAAGGACAAATATGGCAACGCTTTTTTTTCTTTATAACAGGTTCAGATGATTGAGAAGCTTCTTGATCTCCTCTTACTACGTCTTGAATGGCTGCTAAGTGATAACTTGTCAGTCCTGTATTGCTTCGTCTATGTATATGAGAAGTCACTAGGTCACGTGCGATTTCTCGTAAGGAAAGCTTTCTCAGTGTATTTACTTACGTTGATCCCAGCTGGATATAATTTTTTCCATATAATTAGCGATGCGACGCCAGCAACATCTATAATATTTTGAAAAATGCTACTAGCCATCTGTTTGTTTTACGACTTACTGTATATTCGTGAACCATCTGATCAAGCTTATCAACGCCTCCTTTAGTAGAATTGTGATACAAATTTATTTCAGTTTTTTTTTATTGTTCACGTCTACCTACGAACCGAACCAAATTTTTGGTTCTATTTGTCCTTCTTTCTCAAGATATGGTATTCCAAAGTTAGTTAGTTTTGCTGTCAAAAATCCACCAAACTTTCATACCATATTTGTCAGGTTTACAAGGTAGATACTGCATGACTCATACTCGTCCTCGAAAAGGTATCAACTGTTCATCAATTGTAAGATTTTCTCCAGGCAAATAAAACTACAAAAAAAAAACAAACGACGAAAAACAAACGCAAGCACAAGTGCTTTATATCAGAGGTATCTCAACTAAGTAACAAAATAATCCACACTACGTGTAGGTACAACGTCTCACATTATAAAGCACACAATACTCTCTTTATTGATATTTGACTCACTCCAATATAATTCTAAGAAGTTAAATGTAAACAATCGGCCTACATTCATTTCAAAATCAAACAAAATAATCACAGTGTCTGTAAGACACTTGTGGGTTGACAAGTTACTATTTTTGTTTACGGTTAATAATTATTAATTGAAACACTATAGAATATAAATTATTACATTTTTTAATTCGCAAAACTAAGGAGAAAGCATAGATAAAGCGGTTTTTAGCTAAAATAAAAAGTTAAGTTTTTATGCGTCAACAAAGATAAAATTGTGTCCGCGAGACACATGTGGGTTGTTAAGGGTTAAATAAAATAAAATAAAATTACCACAATTTTGTACTTACCACTATCTTGATCTTAAATCTTATCAGCCATTGCTCTTCAGTTACACATGTAAACACAAAGCACTTGTCGAAAAAGTGAAAAAGTAACACTAGTCTGCTTGGACAGAGAATAGGCATATTAACGCCATCTAACGTTTCTCTTATGCTAAAACTTCTATTTTGTTTTCATTTTAGTTCAGAAAATAATATAAATAATATCATCATAATAATAATATGTATACTATATCGTATGCGTGTTGCTCGTGGTTCCAACAGACTGTACCTTTTTTGTATCGGGGGGGGGGGGGGGGGGGTTCAAAAGGTACCGATACCCAGCACCTTAGGAGAGGTTACCGGGTTTTGTGGGATTTGACTGCACTAAAACCCTCTCGGTGGCCTGCCTCGGCGCTTGGGAGGACTCCAGAATCTCCAGTAGAACGCACAGGTGTCCTCCACGCGCGGCGCCCCAGAACGGGCCCATCTTCGGGAGAGCAGATGTGCACCTTCAGGTGTTCACGGCGGCATGCGGCCACGCACACACCGCCGCCCTTCTCGGGGCTGTCGGCTGGACGGGTCAAGCTCCCACTCTCACCGTCCGGTCCGCAATTCCGGAAGCCACCAGACTGTACCTACAGCCGTTGGTACCACGAGCAAATACTTATTTATTTTTATGAACACTTTTCAAAGGAAGTAGGAAAATAAAACAAAAGTATCTTAAATATAGAATAAGTATATTGAATAATTAAATAATGTTACTTCAAATATTTTGCCAAAAAAGACTTATGTGTTATCGTAAAAGTAATAATAAAAATGATCTAGAGGTCAAAATATTTCGAGTTTGAGTAGAAACGTACGTTTAATAATAGAGGGAAGATATTGCAAGAAGGTGAACACCGAATGCTGTAAAACGGTAAAACGCGCACACGTTGTGGATCAACATGCAACCTCAAGCGAATTGTCAACGAAACTTGTCATAACAAAGTGTTTACACTCCCTGCGCGGCGCGTCTGCTTGCATGAAAAGCTACAACATGAGTAGACAAGGTCAAACCAGATTGGTGCAAAACAGTCTATCAATTCACTAATATAATAAATTTACCTTTATAATTACAACCATTTGCGACAACGGAGCAAAATGTCTAGTGCTATTCATTTAAACAAACATATAAAATGTATGGGCACTCTATTTACGGGATGTCGTAAAACAATTCGTTATTTATCTGAACTAAAACTCAAAGTGAACACACAAAAATGTAACGATTGTTCATAGACATCCCGATTGAAAAAGATTACATTCGACTATTTCTCAAAAATTTGTTGTCAGTCTTACGTCCTGCAAGAATGAACATGGTTGCCAGCTTCTGAGGCACATCAGTTTTGGCGAATCATTTCACATTATTATTCATTTGAAACTAATAGTGTCCTTATGCAACAATTTTTATCATAACAATTTAATTTCAAAAATAAGCTATATTTTATATGTAGCCCAATATTATACATTACAATAACACTATTCACACAAGGTATTAGACACATTGAAAGATAAACCGAAGAAAAATACTATAGCAGAACGATAGTTAGAATTACTGTAACTCCGTATGTGCTGCAAATGACAAAATATGCGATAAATATTATCATATAAATGTATTACGTACGCTAATAAGTAGCCATCAAACTCTGTAATGGTTACATATTTAATAGGCGGAGACTCCACACTTACAAAGTGTACAATTAAACTACAAATCCAGATGTATAAAATAATTATGCATCGTCGATTTAGAACTAAATAGAATTGCTATACTGTAAACCTCAATACTTCGACTGGATGTGATGTGACGTAGATTCCGAATACAATACCATGAACATTGCAGGGCTGACAATCTTATCCGACTCTTAAAATATTAAGTAAATAAACGCGTTGCATTAACTAAACACCTATGGAGAGCATTACAAAAGAGGACGTAGGTCGTAGAAGTCAACGCGTGGAGAAGACATACAATACAAATAATGCTGTGACTACGGGAAGGGACGGGATAAGCTATTTCTCTATTCAATTTAGGCACTCCTGGCATTTGCGCCTTCCGAAAACCCTAATATGAGATACATACATTCAATATGCATTTCGCACAATAATTAACCGAGCTGTATGTCCAGTCCACATAAAGTTCACGTGACTGTGCCCTCTAAATTGTGATTATAAAATTATGCACGTAACGAGAACATTATTCACTGGAGCCCAGACTGCAAAATACCAATTCGCGTGAAATATATACATAGTTAAATTTAAACTTCAACTGATATGTGACAGCAATCTGCAACCGAAAAAACCACAACACCTCACGCTCCGTATTACCATCCAATTGGCGATTTAAAACTATTACATGCATTAAACGACTAATTAAAATATGCTCCATACTAACGTCTTATATTACGAAACTAACGATATATTTATCTTCTTTTTATTATTAAATACGTTTTAAAGTGTAAAAATAGTTCTTTGAGACAAAACGTCAAAGCACTCTTCAAATGTCTAAAGGAGATGAACGTTTCTCCGACGACACTAAAGATACCAGAAAAGGTTAATAATGCCCAACGAGCATAATAATAATAATATATAATAATGTAACTTTCAAATGTAAATATACAAGTATGCAATAATTTTTGTGACTTCTAATAGGAAGATACTGCAAAACAAACACTATACAATATACAGATTCGCAAAATAAACATGGACGGCAAGTCAATATGACAAAATAATTTAATTTAATTAATGACTTAACTCTGACACGTAATATTATTTCTAAATTCTGCATGCTAAATGGAAATTGAAAAAGATATTTAGCGACCATAATTTGAGATTGCGTACTAACTTGGACTAGAAGTATGTACTTATAAAATACCAACTTATTATATGTATGACATAAATATAAACTTCTAATAATTTTATATATCATTTATATATGCATTTAACTAGAAGTATCCCAACTTTACAACTTTAGTTACATTTGAAAAAAAACCGGCCAAGTGCGAGTCGGACTCACGCACGAAGGGTTCCGTACCATTATCTATAAAAAAATCACGTTTATTGTATGGGAGCCCCTTTAAATATTTATTTTATTCTATTTTTAGTATTTATATAACAATAGCGGCAACAGAAATACATCATTGCCTTTGATTATCCCTAGAAATCGTTTTATTAAGATTGAATGAAAGGTAAATTGTGGTTTACGATTTATGACGTATTAAAAAAAAGTACTTACTAGATCTCGTTCAAACCAATTTTCGGTGGAAGTTTTCACCGTAATGTACATCATATATATATTTTTTAGTTTTATCATTCTCTTATTTTAGAAGTTACAGGGGGGACACATTTTACCACTTTGGAAGTGTCTCTCGCGTAAACTATTCAGTTTAGAAAAAAATTATATTAGAAACCTCAATATCATTTTTGAAGACCTATCCATAGATCCATAAATTTGATGAAAAAAATTTTTTTGAGTTTCAGTTCTAAGTATGGGGAACCCTCAAAATTTATTGCTTTTTTCAATTTTTTTGTGAAAATCTTAATGTGGTTCACAGAATACATCTACGTACCGAGTTTCAAGAGTACAGTTCTTATTGTTTCGGAAAAAAGTAGCTGTGGCATACGGACGGACAGACAGACACACAGACATCACGAATCCATAAGGTTTCCGTTTTTTGCCATTTGGCTACGGAACCCTAAAAAGTAAAAAGTGAAAACTCTGAGTATGATGAAAGTATTAAATAAATTGCAACGTTATATTTGTGAAATAGTTATGGAACTTTGTTATAAATTGGGTTTTATTTTCTATGTATTATCTTCAAATGTCGTTTGGAATTAGTTTATTTTCTTTTTATTTCTTAATTGTTTTTTGTAACTTAAAATTACATATTATACTACTACTTGGTACTTGAATTAGGATTTAACTGACTCCTCATATTAATGTTATTATTATTTTATTATATTAATTTTAAATGAATGTAATTATTTTAATCTAATTTAATTCCAATGTAATGTTTTAATTTAATTTAATATAGACATGTCCTGAAATAAAGATTTATTATTATAAAATTACATAATGTATAGGTAGGTATTATACATAATGCTGTTTATTTATTAAAAGGAAAAACTGAGTATTAAGTATGCCAAAAACTATATCAAAAAAGCGGCTAGATTACTAAAGTGTAATGCATATTAAATCACTAGCCTTCCGCCGGCGGCCTCGCCCGCGTGGACCTGTTTATGGGTCCCCGTAGAATAAAAACCATCCTATGTCTGTTCCCAAGGTTCAATCTAATCTACCTGTGGTCCAAATTTCATTAAAATTGGTTCAGTAAATTAAGCGGGAAAGCGTATCAGGCAGATACAGACAGACAGAGTTACTTTCGAATTGATAATATTAAAGTATGGATAAGCATTAGTGGTTTATAAATTTGTCATAAATCTAATCATTTCAGTTAATCGCTTACAAAAATAAAATAACTGTCGTAAAAAAAAAATATCAATACCTAACCCCAGTCAAAGTGAGGACTCAATCTAAATTTATGGTCCCTGAGTGTATCTAGAATATTTATTTTTAAAGTACGAAGTATTGTAAGCCGTCAAGTGTACCTGGCGTCCAAGATGCTAGATCCTCTATTCACGTAGCTATTGTAACTCAAAGTGCATTATTAACGACTCGGTAAAAACGTAACTGTTGCGCTGAATTTACAACCTCTAAACTGTAAAGATAATATTGATTGAGAAATACTAAAGACTTCACTGATAACATCCGTTCGTTCGAACGCAGTCCGGAACTGAGTATCGCCACAGCTTTTAACCCGATGATTAGAAACGTCAATTTATTCTAACTAGCATTCTAAAAATTTACTAACTACCGAATGTTGAAGACATCCATATTTTCAATGAATGCACATAACATCTACTTAGTAAGATATTGAACTAAATCTAATCGACGCGACCTGGCAACAAATACGTCATTCCAATGTTAAGATTTTTATCGATCGTATCAAACTTGTATCAAAGGTACAGTACATGAACACGACGTCCCGACCTCGCGACGAGGAAGTTCCGACAACGACACCCAGTCAGCGCTCAAGGTCTGATAAAACTACAATATAAAACTATGTTATCGAGAACATTATTTTTTTTGTCATGGATGACAATCCATGCTTTTACGAATATAAATACTTATCATAATTATGTTAGCGATTATATTAGTAGCAGTTAACTAATAAACATAACTTAGCAGCGACTTCCTCGATACCATAAAGCTCTTCCAAGAGTATTTATTTCGTGTAAGCATCATACGATACAGAATTTTTATTTCAGTTTGTGCAAGGAGATTTTATTTATAGTACAAGATCTCACTGATCGATTCTGCAGCTATCTGTTTTTTCGATATAATTTATTTTAAATGAATGTATATAAAATATACAATGGATTAGGGATGGGTTGCCTATCAAAAATTTGCCGCAATAACCTGCAATTATTTTTAGTATAATAGTGTTAGCACATAACAATGCGTGCATCTCTTGCGCTTCCACTTACCTGGAGCGAGAATCTTCCATTGAAATCATGGCAACCTCTGTTTGCGAGCCAATGTCCAACTGGCAACCATGGATTTTCGTAATTAGTATAGATAAAACTTAAATTTTGTGTTAAGATTTTTTTTAAACAGGTGAGTGTAAATAATTAACACTAATATACCTGTTTACACCTGGCAACCCTAACGTTGCGGCTGACTGAGAACTGGCAGCCATTTTTTTTAATTCGTGACATTATTTTCTTTCAAGCTGCAATTTACACTAGCGAATGAATTATACTAAAATTAATTGCAGGTAATTGCGGCTAATTTTTGATAGGCAACCCATCCCTAATCCATTGTATACTTTATAAAAATTCATTTAAAATTAGTGGCATCGAAAATACAGATAGCTGCAGAATCGAGCAGTGGGATCTTAGACCATTAGAATTTCAGAATCATAGAATTAGTGAAGAGATTACATCCCAAGCGATGTCAGAATCTCGGCAAAGTATTTTTTGAGCTTTTCGAGTGTATTCTACTAGTCAGTCGCACGAGGAGATTTTTTTACGAACTTACTCTTAATTCTAAGGCGAAATACACCGAGGTAGTTAATTTCATTCAGAATCTCCTAATTAAGTTCCAGGACTTTAATTAATATTTCACAACATCGCATTTTTATGCCTTTTATTCACTAACAGTCTGTTTCTGAAATGAAATCTCAATAAACTTGGGTCAGATAAGTTGCCAGCACGTGAACTTGAATCCATTGATATAGCTTTTTTTTTTCAAAGAATAAAAAACGTTAGTTCAATAATTTCAATGTATAACGTTTGAATTGTATTTTGTCTAAATTAGGACCACTACGGATAACTTATGCAATTTTTTGTAACATACATTACGTTTTAAATTTTGACTTACGCGATTACAAGTAAATATGTATAACTATATAAGTAAAAGTATTAACATCGCGAATATACTCGTATTATAACCCCTTATTTGTATAGCAGTTATAATAATTATAATATAAAATGATATTTTCATATTGCTTTAGTTTGCGGAAGATCTCATTTTTTAGAAATACCTAATACCATTTTATAATTAATCAATTCTAGGATTTGTTCAAGTATACGAGAGCTAGCGACATCGAATTTCTACATACCTTCAACGGTAAGACATACATTGGAATGAGAGTAAAAATTTTGTTGCCAGTGCTTATTTCCTATTCATTATAATATAATTTTACTCCAAAGGCTCTCAAGACGCTACTTCGCTTTATATATAATATAAACTTGTAAATAAAGTTACTATATTAATCGAACGCTCGTCTACGTTACTCTCCGCAAATTCTTATACATAAACGTTCATGAAACTGCAAATTTCGACAAGAGAATATCAAAAATAGTGTATCGACGGTCATCATCTACAATCTTCTGTCTAATAAATCTGTAGTCTAATGACGCTACTTAGGTCATCCGAAACATCTTAGCCAATTTCTCAATATAATATGGACTATTGTTATAAATTTTGGAATTCTCATCTTTCATTTAATTTGATGTTATCGTTCCCAACTCTACTCACACTCTACGTGACCGCGACAGTATTGCTGAAGCGGTCACTAGGCAGCATAACAGCTCTCCATTACCTACCATAACACTCCAAAAACGCCTCACAAACATCACCTCTGCCTCATCGATATCAAACACTATTTCCGTCTATCTCTTCGTAACACTCCTCTGCGAATACCGAACTGCGAAGTTCAAACAAAAATCTAAAATAAACATATATTATTATAGACACACACGAACGTGCGAGAGGCGAACGCAATGAGCGGTCAAAATTGATTTCTAGTGCTTACTCAAAATACGCGACGGAGATCTTTAAATAATTCGCTAATGGACAATGATTTAAAATGTACTGAGTAAAGTTTAGTGAACAACTGTAATCTGTACTCGAAACCAGTCTAAAATTAATTATGTATTATGATAATAATTTCATTTTAAACGCTTCACAATAAAATGTTTTATTTAATTTTAAATTTATAGAGTAATATAGTATTGAAAGAGGGCAATTAGACTGTATATCTATTTCTATTAAGGTCAAAGCATTAAATGGGTAAAGTACCAACAGTTGCTCACCAAGCAAAAATATTAAACTAAAAATAAACATCAAACGTTAATCTAACCGTTCCAATCTCCATTCATCGCTTGAATCCGTGAACAATTTTCAAAGAAGTTTCGTTCTGGATGCGGTAAAAGATTAACGTTTATAAATGATTGAACACCCCCTGCTCACATATGTATAATAATATCGAACGAGATCGCCTTGCAGGAGGTGTTGTAATCAAGATCTTACACTACTACAAGCTTATAGTTTAACCGAGCCGGCCATTGCGTCATTCCCTTGGGGTATACTCTATTGGAAGGGGTATACCTCTGGTTGGCCTCGAAAGATACCCGGCTAAGCTGTAAGCCTGTATATCCGGTGACAATGGTCGTGCGGTAGTTGATACGGACGGGATCTCCTACGTCGATGGAGTAATCGGCCACCGCGCGACTATCGCACGTCTACCGCACGACCCCCGCCACCGCTCAGTCACGAGAAAAGAAAACTAAATGAGCTACGGCCTGAAGCCTCACTGGTACTCCAATGACACCACAAAACCATTTGACTAGTTAAACAGAGTTGTGTTACTGGTAATAAAAACCCGATAGTAGAAATCGAAAAAAACTTGAAATACTATTTGTGCAATACTCTAATCCGATAAGAGATACGTACTAAGCTAGCGATGTAACGAACGATATTTTATCTCGGCTCAGTCTAATGCCATCGATGAGTTAAACGCTTAAAGATAAAACAGTCTGAAAGCCTGACTCGTACATTTTAATAATCATGCTTTATCCGTCCGTCTATTATAGTGAACAACATAATACGCCTTAAACTGAAATGTTGCTAAACTCCTTTGTTAGTCGAGCGTCATTGTTGCATATATCGCATCTGTAGTCTTACAATATAACTCTGATTACAACCAAATCTCAGACTATTTTATGCACAACCTTTATATGAGCTTCATATAACTTTCCTCGCTGTCAACTATCTATAACCGAAATACAATATATTGAAATAACAATCGAATGAAAAACACATTATACTTGAACTGAAATCTCAAACGATCAAAGAGATGTAACATCGGTCGAACCTCGTAAAATTGTACACATAAACTCTAATAATTCTATTCAACAGTTTTTAAACATAATACTAATATACGTCTAATAAACATTTGCAGGAGTTAGCAACATTTTTTTCTTGATCGAAAGTGTTCATTCGTTAACTGAGATCGATTACCTCTAATCGAGTAATACATTATTACTAAATAGAATAATTCTTCATAACCTGACCCTTAGGGAGACCGTTGCGTTACTTGTAACTCAAACTTGGATCGCGTTATCCGACGTACAGAACTTTAAGTGCGGCTTCAAACTAGCGTATTTTTCTGCGTGTGTACGATTGTTTCGTCAAACGCGCTTACACTCGTCTTAGTTTCCTCGATTCGCACGTACACGCACTTTAAAAACAACTGTTACGAGCGTATAATACGTTGGTCTGAAAAACCGCTCTAAATATGTATGCTGTCAACGTCAAATTTTATACATTAGGAACGACTATAGACGGCTAGGATCGAACAAGCTAGGGGCGGAACGGTTAGAACGTCGGAGAAGCGTGCGCGGGGGTTGGGGGTTTAAGTTACAAATAACACACGGTGTAGTACAGCTAGAGAGTGTGCACGTACAAGAGCCGATAGCGCGGCAGCCGCCTGAGTTGTGACAGTTTGCGCGCGGAACACCGCACCATACAAACTATCGGCTGCCGCCGTCATTTGCCGTTCGTCTGCAGCGCCGCGTTCAGCTGCGTCCACAGGTCCTTCTTGCACGACTTCGACCTGCAATTGCGTTTCTTATGTATCTTCTGCGTGCTACGAATAGCACTAAATATGTAGCGAAACTCTTTCCAAAAAAGACTACGAGTCAAATAAAATTATTACTGCACTCAAAAAGTTTTTAAAAATAAGTTGTTAATTCCTTTTTCTCCTTATTTTTTAGAATAGTCAGAAACCACTAAAGATGTAATACTGTGAATTTTAGAAAATACGCTAGCTTGCTTATTGTTGAAGTTGAATAAGTTTCTGTGCTTAAAAACAATATTTAAATGAACACAGCGGGCTACACTAGACACGTCGTATTCTACTATCGTACATGCTTTTAGAGTGCCACTTGTCTACTGCCTACTAATTCTATATTCGATGGCATCTGCTCATTTTCCTTTGTTATACTGACCTATAACATAACGTTTTTGATAGAAATACATAAATGGTGTAAATACCTGCGCAAGGAGGCGAGCCACTCCTTGAACTGCGTGTTCCCCTCGGGAGTGAGCTGGAAGGCGAGGCGCGCCGACAGCACGATGCCTACGAACTCCTCGTACTCTACCGACGTCAGGTGGTACAGCTTCTGGTGGATGCACTGAATGTACCTGCGACATGCGTAAAAACGATGAGTAATAGCTCGATATTGGCTACAGGGACTGAGGGTCTACTATGCCCATATTCGAAACTTCGTGAATTTACGGGCCTCATTTTTTGATAAGACTAAACCATACTCGTTGATAAGAAAAAATATAAATTCGTGAAATAAAAAACCATCCGATTAGGCCAATAATCATTCCGTAAATGTTAGAACTTAAGAAAAATGCGTACAGAGGAGGACCTCCAGACAAACTCATAGCTCTACACTAGGATTCCGTATGTCGTGAGTACAATGAACAGAAGCGCGCATGGCCCGGTGGCTATCTATGCAACTAAGCCAAACAGGCTTGGTCGGGTGTGAGATGGGTGACCGCTAGTGGCAAAAAATGGTGGAGTAAGTTCCAGGCCTCCCCAATAATGGGGAGAGACCCGGGCCCAGCAGTGGACATAAAAAGGGTTGTATGATGACACATGAACAGAAACATCCAGGCCAAGAACAGAAATTGCATCTCAACATTCCAATTGCTGCTTTGTCGGGATTAAATTTTTTACAAAACGAGGACGAAATTTCCGCCGGAAAATATAAAAAAGTTATATAGCTAGGCGTTTTATAGTATGCCAATACAGCTTACATCTGCTGACACTTTTACACCAAAAGCGGCAGGTTCGGGTGCTGCATCAGCTGACGGCAACCAGTGAGCGGACTCCACGCTAGTACAGCATAAACGGTGACATCGCCAGATTGACGCTAACCACTACAAGGTTATAAGGAAGAGCACTCACATCTGCTGACACTTGTGCACCAGAGGCGCCAGGGTGCCCCTCAGGTGCTGCATGACGAGGTGGTGGGGGCCGCCGCGCGCCAGCCAGTGAGCGGACTCCACGCACAGCTCGTACAGCACGAACGGCGACATCACCGAGTTGACGGCGCACACGCAGAACTGATGCAAGTACTGCGCGCCGAGCCGTTTCGATATCCGCAACAGCCACTTTACGTGCTCTCCGTACGGTGGATTTCTGTAACAATCACGTATGGTGAATGGGTATATTAAACAGTTCAATTGAGTAAAACCCACCCATGCGGTATATCCCACCCATGCGGCCAATAAGGTTTTTGGCCGTATGGGTGGGATATACCAATATCAAGTAACTTAAGTAATGTCCTGGAAACTTAAATAATGCACAAATACGAAGAGCACATTCATAGCGACATTCGTAAAATAAAAAAGCTGTACAACTGAAAATTACACACAGATTAAATTAACAAAAACGAATTCTGCCAAACAAATTTTGCGGTCGGACATCGCGTGCAGATGCATGCCGACTCTGTACACGACTCGTAACCGACGTTGTGCTTGCGACAGCATTCCGAACCTATACGCTATTAGCAACTGTGTCGACCCAGCTGTAGAGTATATTTTTGTCAACATCCGTGACTTAAATTGCGAACTAAGAAGAGCAAAAATATGGCTGCATTAAACTTTCCTACACTACACAACCTTTCAAGATTGAAATCGATATCGTTTGTACTAAGACGAATACCACAGGTCAGGTAAATCCTTTTACAATAAAAACACTTCAGTAAACCGGAAATCCTAAAAAGATATAATATTAAACATTGAATCACCTGCCAAACTTATATAACTATTCTGCGGCCGGTCATCGTACACCCTTCTGGCTTGTCTCCAATGCGAGCATGCCAACCCTATGGAGACTTAATTCCAAGCCGAACTAAGAAGCGCAAAAATGGCTACATAGTAAACTTTTTTACACAACAACCTCCTAGACTGTTTATCAATATTGTTTGCAGAGCTTTTTCTATATACTAATACGATTACCACCGGTTGGTTAAATCTTATTACAATATAAACAATTCGATTGAAGTATTATAGTTCTTTAATATCACAAAAACTGGATAGCCATGGTTGTGGGGGTTAGCGGGGGTTTATAAACATTGTGTCCGTTATTTAAGCTTCTTAAGACGACGAGCACGTGCATAAACTTCACAAGTTTGGTAAGCCTGCGTTCACGAGATAAAAAAAAACTGTATAACTCATTCAAATATAAAATATGTAAACAGTTACTTCACATTACCTGCCAAACTTATTCTGTGGCCTGTCATCGTGCACTCGCCGGGCCTGAGTCTCCAATGCGAGCATGCCGACCCTGTAGGCGGCCAATAGCCGGCGTAGCTGCGTTTGCGGCAGTTGCGGAGGCCCACCCGATGGCCCTGCCGCGGGGTTCGTGCCGTTCGCGCCCACGTTCGCACCCACACTGGAATTAATGCATTTATTTGTCAATTTGCTTTTTATTATATCGTAAAATACTAAAAAGCTTTAAGTAGTGTTTTACATATGCATACAACGTGTGCGTGCATTTGACGAAGGGAAACGGAAGCAGGAACAATCAAAGGGCACCGATCTGTAGAAAGCCATTTTCCCAAAATGTGACAGCAGGAACCAGCTCAGAAAGAGGCTTGGAGGGAGATCAAGCACACTGTGCTATGGTAGCCTGAGACAAAATTCGGCAGCGTGCCTTCACGTGTTTAGCCCTGTTTAACTTGAAAGTTGATGACCTGATGGCCGTTTTAGATGGGTGAGTATTGTACGCTTGCTTACCTGCCAATGGCGGCTGCGGCGCGTGCCATATGCTATGTGTCTGTCTGTAGTATGTAGACTAACCAAGACGAAGAGAAGCGGAATGCAGGAGCAACCAGAACGGGCGCCTGAGTTATGGTGCGCCATTTCCCAAAATAAGATGACTGGAACCAGCTAAGAATAAGCAGGATCAAGCACACCATGATGAACAGAGACAAAATACCGCAGTGTGCTTCCCGTACCTGTATAACCTGAGGTTGATAGGACATGTCATTGTGAAGACTGACCTGCCGATGGCAGCGGCGGGCACGTTGGCGGCGACGGGCGCATGCGCCGCGTGCGCTGCGTGCGCAGGGTGGGCTGCAGGCGGGGGCGGCGCAGGCGGCAGCGGCTGCTCGAGCGCGAACGCGTGCGCCACGTGCGGGTGCGCGTGCTGCGGCATCGGCGCGTGCGGCGCGTGCTGCGGGTGCGGCGCGTGCGCGGCGTGCGCGTGATGCGGCTGCGTCACGATGCCGCGCACGAAGTACTGCGGCAGCGCGTACTGCGTGCCCGGGTGCGCTGCTGGCGCACCGCCGTACTGAGAAAAAATGTTATTTCTAATAGCAAAGTCGCGTTTACGCTAACTGTATATTCAGCAGTATCATTGACTCTGCTACAAATTAATATTATTGTCATACAACTCTTGCTTACCACTTTGTAAACTACATACAAATAAACTTTAACAAAGGTGTTTTTGTTTCCCACAGCGACGATGGCACTTTTGTATGCATTAAACTGAACACGCATATAGTTGGGAGCAATCACAGTTGCCTCACGGACACGGGCAACTACACTCTATGTAACTGCCCTGCGCACGGCGGCTGCCGCAGGGCTGGTCCAGGAGTTGTTCTATCTTATCTATTGACATTAAAAAACATCTCAGCTGCAACTGGTATATCAGCGGTAGATGCGGGTGATACGTGAACGGGTACAGCAACGGATACGGGACGGTCAGTGCCATAGGCTGTGGTGGTCGGTATTGGGGCGCATCCAGAAACTGTTCCTTCTTATTCTCTTCATTAAATTAAAAGCCTAACAATTCTTACCTGCAACTGATATATCGGCGGCGGGTACGGATGATACGTGAAGGGGTACGGCAACGGATACGGGACGGGCACGGCCACGGGCTGCGGCGGCCGGTACTGGGGTTCATCCAGCAACGGTTCAGTTTCTTCATTGGCTTGTCTCAAGTACAGCTCGTGCCAGTAACGCGCCACCGTGTACAACACGTCGGGGTACACCCCACCGCCTGCGGAGTTTTCTGTTCATGTTAATGTTACTATCTAGTTTCTTTAAGCACACAGGGTCAATTTAATCAGATAGTCATTACAAGGTAGAAAAGGATAAACAAGTGAATTAAATTAAATCAATTAAAAAAGAACAATGGTTTGGTGACATTGGTACTTAAGCACCTATTTTAATTCACTGGAATAAAAAGACAGCCGCAACCACTACTATAGTGTTATGACACTGATATAACAACATTATAAAGAGAAGTGGCAATTGATTCAAAAATCGTTCATGTATCTGTGAAATGTGTGTGTTGTACGTGTTTTGTACGCGTGCGTGTTTGCGCGCACATGCACTCGTACACTTACGACACTCGTATACATATATTTATATATATGTATAAATATATACGAGTGTGAGTTTGTGTATATATATTTTATGTGTGCACGTGCGATGTGAACAGGGGTTGGGGTGGGTACCCTTGGCGGCGGCTTCCACGGTGAGGCAGGCGCGCTCCAGCATGGCGTCGCTCTGCTCCTTGCACTGCAGCACCGCGCGCTGGATCTCGTTGTAGTTGAGCGCATGCGCGTGGGGTAACACGGACAGGGCCAACTCGGCCGCCGCTTTCACCGTCGCTACGTCGCGACCGGATGATGCCTGTTAAGGTTTTGTGAGTTTTTTTTATCTGAATCTGACTTGAAATCTGACGACCCGCGTGGCGTAATGGTTACCATGCCGAACTGCCGATCGGAGGGTCCCGGATTCGATTCCCGGCGACGCAGAAACATTAAATGATGACTTTAAATTTCTGTTCTCGGTCTGGGTGTTTGTGTTTGTCTTTGTATGTGTCCATGGCACCCACGACACAGGATAGTGTAGACCATCTACCCTACTATCGGGCTATGAGTGTGAAGCGTTATTATTTATTTATTATTATTTAATTATTTAATAGTAGCAGACAAGCATAAAGATCATGTGGTATTAAGTGGTCACTGAAGCCCACATGTAGACCTCAAGCAAGCATACATAAGTTTTGTTTGAGATTGTGTGCAGTTGCGCTGCTGCTCCGGAGGCTTATAGTCGCCTTATTTATTTTTTCGTGTCCTAAACCACTTTTAACCCTTAATTTGAGAAGTTTGGAACGGATGAATACAGAGTATGTCCTCAGATCCTTATGATAAAAATCCTTTGAGAATGTTTTGTAAGGTAAGATTTTTTTAATTATTACCTTATCGGCTATACCAGCAGCTTCTGGTGGTGTGAGGTGACCTTCCCAAGCATCTATTAAAAACAGTATAGCTGGGGCGCCAATATCCATTGCTTGACCTGTAAGAGTATATTAAATACATTAGTTTTTCAGTTTTATTGGCTACCATTTCTATTTGTGCTCTTGACAGGAACACCTAGAAAATTTACTTTGCAATAAATACTTTGTTAAAATTTGTTCCATCAATTACTGCCCCACAGTATTCTAACTATTGCAGTTTTTTGTTCCTTTTGTTTTATAGCTCCATATAAATCTTTTTATGGCCTCTGCTAACATTTTCCACTTCGTCCGGTCCTGTGCCTTCGGAATCCAGCGGTGTGAAGTAGCTGGCAATGGTGTCTTCTTCAAAGATTTTTTTTTACAATAAATTAAAATGTAAAAGTGGATGTTATAAAAACTATAGACCAGCTATACTCACCTGTAATCCAACTAACATGCGACGAATAAGTGCGACTAAGCCAGTTAGCGCTGACGCAGTTGTGTAGGCCGAGAGCGTAGAGACCCAGTTGAAACGCCGCCATGTGGAGGCCTCTGCAAAAAGTGAAAACAATAGCTATGAATTTCACTTACTTAGCATTTTCATCTTGTTTACTTTTTTAAAATTGGAAAGAAATTAGTATGTGTAGTAAACAAATAACTTATCATTATCATAAATGTAGAATTTAAGATATTTACTTAATTGTTTTATATTAGTTAGTTAAGCTATCGGGTTTAATTTTTTTATTTTTATTTAATTCAATAAATCAATACACAAATAGAATTAAAATTACAAACTAATACATAATAGAAATAAAAACACAATAAACCAATACAAAACTAAATCAAATAAAACAATAGATACTATACACAAATATTATACTATAACTGTCCACCAATCCGCACTTGGCCAGCGTGGTGGACTATGGCCTAAATCCCTCTCACTTGTGAGGAGACCTGTGCCCAGCAGTGGGACATAAAAAAAAGGTTGAAAAAAAAATACTACAACTAGGTAACACGAAGGTTCGGCGTCGTGTTGCGCGCGGTGTCGGGTAGCCGGCCTCGGAAGCGCCGGAACACAACACCTCTCGGCCAAAATTCCTCCTTCATGAAGGTTGACAACTGCTGTGAGACGTCGACGTTAAGACGAACTAGATTGGACTAGGCTAAACCAGTTAATCTTATCGCGTATATGAAGAACTAGTTTAGCCTAGGAAAAACTAGTTTATCCTAAAATCGAGTTTGGCCGGTAACATAAATATTTTTTTTACTATAAAACGTGCAGACAAACTTTTACTATAAAACGTACAAACTAAATATGTTGGGCTTGCTCGAAATCCGTGAGGTAAACCTTATATAGTCCCATATAACCAATATAATTTTTAACCCTACTGCAAAGATTTATTAAGTTCTGTCTGTGGGATCCATGCTGCTAACTAACTTGTACTCAACTAGCCACTTGCTTTGAATGGCACGGGCTTGGCCAGTTCAACCATGAAGTGGGCCAATGCTTCCGTAGGCTGATTCCGCACTGCTGGGTTTGCCTTTATCTTACTGTAATTGTTAACATTTCTTCATTGTCTACCTGTCGTCAGTGTGTCTACCTGTGGGGTCCATGGTGCTCCCTTGCGCAGGACGTCTGCGTGAACAAACTTGTGCTAGACGAGCCGCCTGCTTTGAACAGCACTGACTTGGCCAGTTCAAACATGAAGTGGGCTGACGCTTCCGAAGGCTGGTTAGGCACTGCTGGATACATGCGTTTGCCTTTATATCTGTGTGGGAAATAAAAATGATTTTAGTTGGACCGTCAAGTTTTATAGCTCTCTACTATTATTATATGAAATTCTTTTATTTTTATCCTATCTAATAATAATCATCCAATGGTGCAATTTTCGTTTGAGATAAGGTTAGTGTCTTACCAGAAATCGTATACAGTGTCGCTGCTACTCCAAAGGCTTTTAGTCGTATTTTTTAAGAATACTCATTCACACCTTGTCACCACAACACTGTATCGTCATACAAGCAGTAAAGGCTGCTGCGACGATACATATTTATATAGTTGAACCATACAACTACTACCTACAGAATTTATTCAATTCACTATAATGATTCCATGAAAGTTTAATGAAGATTCTGTACCTACAAATAAAAATAAATAAATAAAAAACTTTTTTACTCGTAAAATTTTTAAGTTGTTATAATAAAATCGATTATGAAATACATTTAAATTATCAGCAGAATATATCAAAAGCACTAACCTCGAGTCCTTGATCCTCGGCACGGGCGGGTGTTGCACGTTGTGCGACGAGGAGTGCGACGAGTGCGGCGGCTGCGCGGCATGTGCGTGCGAGTGCGAGTGAGACGGGTGCGGGTGCGGGTGCGAGTGCGAGTGGGACGAGTGGTGCGGCATGGACAGGCCCAGGCTCGGCGGCGACGGACCACACTCTCCCACTGATAGATGCTCGAGGTCGAGGGACAGGGAGCAAGCCCCGCCCCCACCTACCGAGCCTCGTGGAAGCGGCTGGAAGGAACAATTGAATTAACTTAAACATAGTAGGATAACGTAGACTTTTGATTTGGGAGTGTCAGTATGAGTTGAAAGGATTTTTGTAACAACAAAGCGCCTGCATGTTATTAAGTGATCAGTGATCACCGTCGCCTATGGATATGAACAAGTGCAGTCCAAGGTATAAGTCCCAGTCCAGGGCAGTCACATCACAGCTTTAGTGATAGTTTTATTATGCTATCAAAGTAAGAATGTCGTCATTTGTGACTTCATAGCCATAGCAGAATAGTATATCATGTATTTTTATTGGGTATAAAATTTACATAACAAAAATTATGACTTCAAAGGTAACACATTTCAGATGAAAGTAATTTTCAATCCTATTTTTAGTTTCATTGCATAGTTCAGCTATCTTGAAGATAGCCATGCAAGAATTATAACATACCGGATTTAAAATTTCATTAAGTAACATAATATTAAAAAAAACCCCAACACAGTTTTGTTCTGATATTTAAAAAAAAATGTCTTATCTTTCCCCAAAAACTTACATTTAATTCAGTTAGGCAATTTTATAGGGCCTTGGACACTATGCGAAGCAATGCATACTTTAAAAAGGTTGCGCGACGTTCAATGCAAAGCGCTTGGAAAGCAAGATAATTATTATTCATTTTTAAACATGATTTTTATAACTTGATCAATAGATTCTTACAAAATTTATGGTGATGTCCATTTTGACAGCTCATTAAAAGTATCTCAATTGATTTGTTAGACTGGATTCCTCATCCTAGAAGACCAATGATAGAAATAACCCTTTTCTAATACGCAGGACTGATAAGTCGTCACTTCGCCCTTCCTTTATTCCTATTATCTATTACAAAACAAACTCACGTGGGCGTGCTGCAGGTTGCGCACGTTGAGCGCGAACATGAGCGGCGGGAAGGTGCGGTCGCGTTCGCCGCGGTCGCTGCGCGGATTATTCGTGTAGTACATGCTCACCATCGGGCCCTTCGTCAGCTGGTGGATCTCGCGGTCGAGCAGCTGTAATAAACAACATTAAGACATTTAGATTGGTACACTTCAAGGCATTTTTAACGGAACAGCATAAGAGCATGCAGGCCAAGTTATGTTAAGTGGTCGCTGCAACCCATGGACATCTCAACCTAAGGCAAACGCAAAACTTGCCTGTGGTTATATGCAGTAGCTACTCCAAAGGCTGCCTCCAAATGGTTGCCTCGTATAAGTCTGGCCAAAAACCGCACCTTTGCACCGAAATGCAACAGAATTGCTTCTCTGCAGAAGTAGGTGCAATGTTAATGTTAATGTGCAAAGGTAATGTTAATACCCAAACTAGTTTGTATGGACTCCCGTTTCATGACTCAGACTTCCATTTTAGTAACTGGATAGCTAAAATGGATTAGCAAACCAAGGAAGTAGAATTCACTTAAGTTTCTGCATTCTATTTACCTCGAAAAGGACTGTTTTCTAATGCTATATGTTGTACCTTTTCATGCTGAATAGGAAGTTACTAGTTTGGTCAAGTTGTTGTAGTTCAAATTGTTGTAAACTCAAAAACAATTGGATGTAAGTTATACATATTATATAGCAGAGATCTTAGAGGGAAATCAGGTCATT
This sequence comes from Pyrgus malvae, assembly GCA_911387765.1. Taxonomy (NCBI): domain Eukaryota; kingdom Metazoa; phylum Arthropoda; class Insecta; order Lepidoptera; family Hesperiidae; genus Pyrgus; species Pyrgus malvae. The sequence continues at coordinate 23,296,747 of OU426950.1, read as the reverse complement.
ACACCCTCAAGACTACACTCCCTAACTCAAAGTAATGTTACGACAACACATAGAAAACTCACTTTATTCATAATCCGCGCCAACTTAACAGGATCCTCCTTGTAGAAGGACAACAACGTGATAGCCAGTTCTCCCCGTTGTCTCCTTGTTCCTTCACAAAGCAACGGATGGTCGGCTTCCGAAACATTGGCCTTCAAGCCTAAAGCCGTAACCGCTGCCTCGAAACCTAACGCCTCGTCTGTTGGTAGTCTTGCCTGTCATAGATGAAACATGGTTATAATGTTACTATTCATGAAAGTTACATTAAAATTCAATCATCCAAAAGTGTACTTACAGGATGCTTGTTTTCTTTATCCGTTGCTGATAATACCAGAACATCAAATAAGAAACTTGCCAATGCAATTGGCAATAGTGCTGGGCCCCGTGTTCTAGAAGAAAAATTGGTATAATATTATTGGTATATAATATTATCTGTCATTAAAGATAGAGGTCAAATTATACTGGCCACAAAACATTGTAAATGGTTTTAATCACAATAAAGGTTGTTTTGGATTGGCACTCAAATAAATAGATTAGTTATATAGTTAGTTAAAAAATATATATTTTATACTCGACTATAAGTCAATAAAGTATCTTAACCACTGACGAACCATGTGATAGTACGGTGGGGTTTTAAAAAAAACAAGCCACCGTAACTGTATACACAATTTATTTCACAATAATTGGTCACATTTTTGGTTTGACGCGTCTAGAGATATGCATGGCGTGACTACCTACCTAGCTACTTGTCCAAAGTCTGCATCCATTCCTTTAAGTATTAAACAATAATATCCAGATACCATATTTTATTCACAATCCTTCTCATATGACCTATATACCAAACACTGTACTAAATGGTACACAACTACCGGCTGCAAATTAATGACCTGTGACAAATACATCTTCCTCATATCTGAAAAATAAATAAGAAAAACGTGTCAGATTAATATTAAAATCGCTTACGTAAGAGCTCCATCTCGTAGTTGCACAGCCTTTTCGCGTGCCAGAGTAAGTTGTTCTGCGCCAGTGGGCAATTTCTTCAACAACGCCACTAGTTCTGTCTCTTGGTTGTTCAGTTTCACTTCCAGAGCTTTTGTGCTGGCTGGCGGACGCGCCATTTCCAGAGCGAATAGACCCACTCTGAACGCCAATTCGTGGTGCTCACTGAACTCGGCAAGTACCTGTATGAAATTACGATTTTGAATTTATTTGTCTGGAATTGAACAAAAAGTTGACATTTGACTTTTACCTATTAAATTTTACCTATCACTCACACTCATCATAACTGCCTTAAATTACTTTACAGCTATTTTATACAGATCAGGAAGCAGATGTGTTGTTCATAAAAAAAATTTATGACTACCTGTATAGTGCAATGGGTGTCGTGCCAGACTGTCATTCAGAAGGTTTTGAGTTCGATTCCCAGCAAGACATAAATTTGAATAGTGAATTTAAATTTCTGTTCTTGGTCTGGGTGGTTGTGAGTGCCATGGACACGCACAAAACCAATTTTTTTTCGATAAAGTGTAAAAATAACCCTAGTAACATTGAGGGCGCTGATGAAGTTACAAGACATTTTAAAACTTTGTACTTTAAAATATTGGAATTCATTTTCGACGTCAGCCTATAGAAATTATTGTATTCTAATAAAATTTGAGGTATTTTTACAGCTCCAATCATAAATTTTTGTGACGTTCACTTTAAACTTCCGTAACTTTCTTTGGTACCCTAGAACTGCGTACACAGTGTCAACACCCTGCGAGCACACAGAAGCAAGAGACGGTTATTTTTTAATTTTATTTGAATGTAGTAGCAGACGAGCGTCATCGCTGCAGCTTATGGACATCTACATACAACCTCAAGCAAGCAAAGGTAAGTCTTGTCTGAGGTCGTATGCAGTTGCGCTGCTACTCCGGAGGCTGGTGGTCGCCTCATGTAAGTGTCGCCGGCATCTGCACCTTTCCACCGAAACACAATAGAATTAGTTCACGGCAGAAGTGGGTGCAGCGGTGGTACTTCCCCTGGCGAACGATTATAGTTATACCACCTACAACATACAATACAACATGGTGGACTCACGGTGCAGAGGAAGGCGCACTTGGCCAGCGTGGCGGAGGCGAGGCAGGACAGGCGGTGCGAGGCGGCCGACAGGCGCGGCGTGGGCTGGTGGCGGCGCCGCGCGCGCCGCGCCTCCGCCGCCGCGCTCAGCACGCTGCCCACCCCGGGGCCCACGCCCATCGCGCTGCTGCCGCTCGCTGGCGCACTGTTGTTGGTACCTGCGGACATTTTTTTATTTTTGAAGTGAAAACTTCTTTAGCGGCGTTGTGCACTTTTTTTGAGATGGGTAAAAAATGTTAAACTCGCGTCAGGGCACGTGGTCTGATTGAATATTCGTAAGACGGAGGGGTGACAGCTGATGGCTCGACTGTCTATACTTGTAAAATTCGTTTATGTCAAGTATTTAATTTTAAGGGGATTCTTGTAGGTAGTACCAGGTTATTGGCAAAAGTTGAATGGTCGGATCTGCCTGCCATTGTTTACGATGGTAATGTAGTACAGCTCACCAAAACAGTTAAAAACCTAGGTTTATTGATTGACAGCTGTGTGAATTGGCAACCGCAGATTACGGAAGTTAGTCGAAAGGTTAATGCAACTCTTCAAGCTTTATGTCGGTTTAAAAACTTCCTACCGCAGCACACAAAACTTACACTGGTACATACACTTGTTTTGCCCATAATTGATAACGCAGATGTGTCCTACCCTGATCTCAGCGAAAATTTTCTAAATAAACGTAACTCTAGAATTTTAATGGGTTTGTACTCTGTATTGAATGACCCATCTTCTCCTGTGTACATCAAGGAAAACTTTCAGTACCTCTGCTCCGCCTATAACAGAGGCTTACGTTCTTCCAAAAATCTTAGTATCATTCTTCCTCTACATAACAGTGGATTTTTCCATCACTCCTTCACAGTTCAGGCCATACAGCTCTGGAACACCCTACCCGAAAATATAAGAAAGGCACCCAGCAAACTGGCATTCAAGAAATTGGTCCGAGAGCATTTCTTGAGCAACCCTACCTCAGTCTAGTATTTTTTACCACCAAGAGTCCTATTTATATTAAATATGTAGTCATTATATCCTTCCAATATATATATATGTATGTATGTATGTATGTATGTATGTATGTATATATGTATGTATGAATGTATGTATGTATGCATGAATGTATGTATGTATGCATGTATGTATGTATGTTTGTATGTAAGTAGTTTTTTATTTTTTAGAAGCCTACCTCGCATTCTCAACATCACCCAGGATCGACCGGTAGACAATGCCAAGAGGCATTAGGTTTAACCCTTTTTGAAACTTAGTTTAAGGTTTTTGACATAAAATAAAAAAAAAGAAAATAAACGAAGAAGATTTAAGAAGAGAGAAAAGAAGACGAAAAAGAACTCTACAAAATATGAATACCAATAAAAACTGAAAAATTAATAAGAAGAAAAACTTATCACATAATAAAGAAGAAGATTTAAGTACTTAACCATCATAAAAAGCCGTAAAGAAGACCGAAAAACAATCATGTGAGAAGATGAAAACCAAGTTCAAGAAAAATACTGGACGACCACAGATTAAAGAAAATACAGTACCAAATTTAAGAATATCTTGTGTACTTCGAAACATAAAAGAATGAATACCTGATATATAGAAGAAAAGTTATCATCACCGTCAAGGACAAAACGAGAAAAGAAGAAAACATCAGCGTAATCAACGCCACAGCAAAGGACTATGGAAGGATGTCACCATCGTGCTACTCCTCGCTGAATGTCGTCATCATGTCCACCTTCGAGAGAAGCTTCACGAACCCGTCCCTGCGGACCCAGCCCTTTCAGCCCAATAGGTATCAGCGTCATCAGGTACACGACTTAGCTTTTAACCTCGTTGCCTAGAATACTTCTTATCTGTTATAATAATAAACTGTGTCATATATATTGAAAGTTTAATATTTATGAATACCTATATACATATTTTTTTTTTCAAAATATAGAATGAGTATCCAAGTTAAAATATGAAAAGGTGCTTTACGAACGTAACAATTGAAATTACTGCATTAACTTCATAATGTAAAAATGATAAGTCAAAAAAAAATTATGTAATTTTGAAAATAATATAATTTTCTGTGTTTTTAAATCATTTGTCCATTTTCAATAATACCTATAGTTAAAGATTATTTTTTAAATGTTGAAATGTACCTAATTATATTGTTAAATAACAAGTAAAACCAGGTAGAACCCATAGTTTCATAAAGTCTGTCATCTAATTTTGCTAACTTGCATTTAAATTGTTATGATTGTATCATCCACCCTTTATGGGAATGCAATATGAAAGTTTCGGATTGCAAGAGTGATGCAAGCCGATACAGTATCTTCTTACATGCACGTTCCTTAGTCATTGTCACCATGCGCACTTTGTAATGAAATGAATAATTACTATATGCATCTACCTATTATAATATCGTAACTTTTTGAAATAAAAATGATAGATATGATATTTTACTTTCGATGGTTTGTTACGTTGATTTGATAAGTTGTGCTTTAGGACTTATAAAATATACTTTTGGGGAAATCTTTATGGGTTCCAGTTTTTACTAAGAAAAAAAAAGACAGAATTATGAATGTAGTGTATGTACGGAAATAAAGTAAGGATTTCTTCCGTAAGTTAGCAATTTTGGTAACGATCGGGTTTGATCCCCCGAAAGTTAAGAAAGTGACTTAGGAAATATTGTTAGATGTTAAGTTTACTTTGTGTGGTTTTTAGATAAAGAGAATTATATAATTGTACCAGATATGACTGAATGTTTAAAAAATGAGAGGAAATTTGAGACCATAATCTTGATCATACCGTACGCGAGTCGTCTGTGTGAAAGAGTGGATCAGCATATAATTATATGAATCAGTAAAAAAATATTAAAGTGGATTGAAATATGCAATTATGTCCAATAACTTGATCATGTAGTTACGCGAGCCGTATACGTGAAAGTATTGGGTAGGTAAGGCATTGTTGGAAGAATTGTAATGAAGAAAAGTGATATTATGATGTTAAGGTATATGAGAAAAATATGATGCTATTGAAATATATGAGTTGATATAAGGGATTGTTAATGAAGAATAATAAATAAATAATAATAAATAAACGTTACACACTCATAGCCCCACAGTAGGATAATTAATACCCTGTGTCGTGGGTACCATGGACACATACAAAGACAGGAATACAAACACCCAGACCGAGAACAGAAATTTAAACTCATCATTCAAATTTCTGTTTCGCCGGGAATCGAACCCGGGACCCGTTGATTGGCAGTCCGGCATGGTAACCATTGCGCCACGCGGGTCGTCGGGAAGAATATGTTATTGTGACTTATAAGTTTAAGTGAGAACGCCTATATTGTCATTAATTTGAGAAAAACATGAATATGTGTCTGAGATAGAAGGATTTTGACTTTATATTATTACTGACTTGATATTGTAGTTACATTATTCAGATATGACTAGTGGTATATACCTACCAACCATAATTAACTAAACTGAAGAACGTAAATGGACGCATTTACAAAAAAACGAGATATGACGAATAATGTTTAATATACATATTATGTAAACACCGGCTTTGACAAATTTTTTAATACTGTTTGTTCAATAAGGATAGTATTATAAATGTGTAATTTGTATGATTTAATTATTTTTTCATGTTTACTTTAGTTAGAATTTTTATATTATACTCTTAGTGCATTAGTTAGTACACATTACTACTACATTAGTACTACACATACTCTGTGACTTTATTCTGTATTTTTTTTTCTGGAATTTAATAAAATTACTGAAATTGTACTTAATTTGATCAAAAAAAAGTAAAATGATAATTTTAATTTTTCTTTCAAGAACCCCGGAGGTGTAGTATGTGTACTTAAGACATGCATTACTTATAATATATGAACGTTAGGCTTAGACGTTTTGTGCAGTTATAATAAAGTAATCTTCAAGTAAAGACGCCTTTCATTCCAAACCGAGCCTGCTACGTCACTATACATCGTGAAATTCATATTGAAGTTACGGGTGACCTTCAAGTAAAGTGACAAGTGGTGAAAGAGACTCTAATAGTCATAAAGTACAATTTATATCCACACACTCACCCAGTGCCGGCGGTCGTGCCAGCAGCTCCTTGGCGAGCCTAGCGCCGAGTGCGCAGGCCTCCCGGGCGTGTCCGTGCGCCTGCAGGCCCTCGGCGCGCGCGAACGACACCTCCCAGGTGCACGCCCAGCCGGTTATACTGCTGCTCGAAGCGCTCGAACCGCTCGGCCCGCTTGACGAGCTTGAGTTCTGTGGGACAAGTAGCATTAAATAAAAAATTTCAACCTGAACGACTAAAAAAATTCTAAAAAGAAGTAGAGCAAGCATTTAAAAAAACATGTTTATTTATTTATTTATTTATGCATAAAACATTGCAAGCTAACATTATTACAAAACAGATACTTATAAATTTTAAGACAATAATTTATACAATAATACAATAATATATTAATTTAATAGGTATATCAATTATTAAAAGTAAAGTGGCGAATACATAAGAATATAAAATTGGAAACAGACATTGCAAATATGTCGACGTCTGGTTCCTGAGCAATCAGAGCGTTAATAAGACTGACAGCCTGCACGGTAGGAGCGTGCCGCGCGGTCTGCGTGCGCGCCGCCGGGCCCGCCAGCAGGCGCCGCGCGCGCGCCCTCCGCCACAGCCCCGCGCGCCGGGCCGGAGCAACAAGTGAGACGCGTGCTAACACGAAAGGGTTCTCAATTTTGTTATTGAGAAGCAGAAAGTAGTGCAGCATTAGCGCACACTTTCGCCTGAGCTCCAGTGTGGTAATACCCACCATACCTGAGACAAAGAGGGACGGATAAAGGTATGGATAGTATCCATAGATCTTTTTATACAGATACCGACCGAATTTCTTTTGTACTTTCTCGATCATCAGCCTGTATTTATGTTCGTGAGGGTCCCAAACTATGGCGTTATATTCAAGTTTACTCCTCACGAAAGCATAATACAAGGCGATAACTGTACTTCTATCACGAAATCGGGCCGACTGTCTCATAACAAATCCTAGGGACTTGTAGGCTCTGTTGCAGATATCTGTAACGTGGGTATTGAATGTCAATTCAGTGTCCAAAGTCAGTCCTAAGTCTTGGATCAGCAGCACCCGCACCAGTGGAGCACAGTTTATATTATAGGGATATGAGTGGGAGTGAGTGGGAGAGCGGGAGCGGGTGAAGGTAATGCACTTGCATTTACTGATGTTGAACTCCAGTTGGTTACGCTCACTCCACCTCACCACCCTGTCGATGTCACTTTGCAACGCATCACTGTCTTCAGCAGAGTCTACCCCCAAGTATAGCTTCAGATCGTCGGCAAACATTAGGCATTCAGCAGTGCGGACCTCGTTCGATAAATCATTGATCATTATTAAAAACTGTGTGGGCCCTAGCGTACTGCCCTGACTGACACCGGAAGAGGTTACGTACCGCTTAGATCGGACGCTGTTAAGTTGCACATATTGGATTCGATTATTAAAAAAACTGGAGAAAAAATTTAGTAACTTAGGAGTGAATCCGAAAGTCGAGAATTTTTTAATAAGACGTCATTGTGAACGCGGTCAAAGGCTTTTTTAAAATCAAAATAGGCAGCATCCACTTGCTTCATATAATCTAATTTCGTGACAGCGTAGTCAACAAAGTTAATATGGTTCGTAACCGTAGATCTTCCAGGTCTGAACCCGTGTTGCGCATCACTGAGCTGTGTTTTTACCTGTCGCGTAATGTGAAAGTTTAATATTGATTCAAATAATTTACCGAACGCTGACTGAATGTTCTTTCGTGCTTAAAATAAAATCAGCTTGTTAACCACGATGGTATGAACAGCAATGACTAAGCGGTAAGGTCTGTGGTCTCCGACACAGAAATACCAGATGCAAATCCTCTGTGCACACCTCTGACAAAGACATTTGTAATGTGCAAATTTAACATTGCTCCACGGTAGTGGAAAATATTGTGATATTTAATTAATTACGATGTTATCCATCACCGTGCTTGCCTGAAAGAACTCATAATTTTTTTAAAGGCACGATGTCCACCAATCTGCACTTGGCCATGATACAGTTTTGAAAATATTGTGGTATACTTAAAAACGTATGGTGAGTAACAAAGATTCAACATTCAATTTCAAATATAAACAGTGAACACTTAAGTGCACAAAAGCTATTAATTTGTTAATAATACACTTACATTAGCATTGCTAGAACTGCCATCAGTAACCCGTCTCGCGGCCGAAGAGTCGTAATAGTACATGTTGCACTCGTCGTCGGACACGGACTCGTCGTTGGACACGCGTCGCTGTGCGTCGTCTGACGACACCGGGGGCGATGTCGACTCCTGAGAATCGGTGTCACCGCCGCTTTGCTGTAGCATTTCTTCCTCATTCTCGCAGAAACCTGTTTGAAGAAGAATAATAATAAATAAATAACACTACGCACTCATAGGGCCATACTAAGATTCCCTGTGTCGTGGGTACCATGGACACACAAAGACAGAGACACAAAAACCCAGACCATAATGTTTCTTCTCTCTTTCAAATAACATACTTGAAATACTGAACATTTTAATAATTCGACAAGAATGTAGGTACCAGCACTTTATCTCACAAATTCTGGTTTACCGCGGTTTTGGGGATGTATGCTCGTGCACATTGTCTCTGTGTGCGTTACCTAAGATGTCAGTCATTTAGTCACATCCGAGAGACCATAACTATAGTTAACTATAGTTAGTGTTGCATACCATAAATACAGACAACCTAATCCTAAATATAATTCATAACACATCTTAATATAAAATGTACAAAAATCATGTCATAAATATCAATATATTTTATAATGTAAATAAATATAAGTTAATTAATAATTCAACAACAAATATAATAGGCACGTAACAGGCGTATTTAATAAATAGATGTTCTATTGACTTTGTAACAGCGATTTGAAACCTAGGACGTTAGTTAGTTAGACAATAGAACACTGATGCTGGGCAGTTCTTCGGTACGAGGGCTAAGGCGTTAATATGCCCGAATGCTGTGTGAAAATATTGTGAGAGTTAAAGTATAATATGTGTATGTGTAAATGTATGTAATAAGTCAAACCTCTTTGAAAGTGTTAAGAGCCATCCAACCTACTTCTGATAGATTAGTTACCAATGGATTGCTAAATCTACTGGTAACTATAGTACCTATATGATGATAGATTGACAGCTTCTTAGGTAATGCATACAGAGAAAATATTCAGGTGCAAATATCAACCGTCGTAAGTACGCATTAAAATAACTATATGTTATTATAAGTCTCAATCAAATGTATAATTACCCTCCGATGACACACTGGAGTGATTCCCATCATTTTGTAAGGGGTCTCGAACAGGTTCACTGGGTCCATCTCCAGAACCACAGGGCTAACAAAGTTGAACATAATAAGCAATTTAATACCAAGTTTAACACAATTTTTTTAGGGTCCTTTATCTAAAAAGAAAAGCAAAGAACTGTTAAGTTAAGTAAAGCAAAGTGTAGGGTATCTTATTATCAAAACGTGTAGTGATATCAAGTTAAAATTAATACACAGTACTTAGGTAAAAACAAACTGAGTCTGTTTCATAAAGCCGTTTACGCCGCATATTTAATTCATTTCATAATGAAATTAATGAATCATGAAATTTAAAAGGAAGCATGATTTTATAGCTGAAAAGGTAAAATCCTTAAAACCGTAAATGTACAACTGTGATATAAAAAAATATTTGTTCAGTTTGGGGCTTACTTATATGTTGGTACGAAACCTATGCAAGACAACACTTATGTCGTAATTATGTACGTTATGTCGTATGTGTACGTAATATTTTACCCACCTGATTGGAGGGTCCAGGCATAGACAAGTCAATGTTGATTCGGCTATTTCTGTGCATTAGTGTGCGATGTAGCATTGTCGGGTCTGGGTTTGTTAGACGATAGTTTAACGACATCTCATTGTTCAACACTGCTTTTGAAGAATTAACCTGTAATTAAAGACAAAAAAATATTTACTGTCTAAAGCTCATCGTAACTTGATCACATTTAATTAATTTAAGTCTAAACACTTCTCAGTTATTATTTGCAAATGTAGTCAATGGTCGAAATGAAAAGAGATTTTTCTTCTTTTTCAAAAATATTTTCTACTAGCCTTCCGCCAGCGGCTTCGCCCGCGTGGATCCGTTTTATAAGATAAAAACCATCCTATGTCCTTTCCTAAGGTCCATTCTATCTGTGTTCCAAATTACATTAAAATTGGTTCAGTACTTTAAGCGGGCAAGCGTAGCAGACAGACAGACAGAGTTACTTTCGAATTCATAATATTAGTAGAGATTTGATGAGGTCGTCTAAACTTTCTGTATTTTACATGACTGAATTGGAAGCCGGAAATACGAAGTATACAAACCTGATGAACACCATCATTTTTGTCAGCGTGCCGGAATATAGTGAACGGGCTGTGATACAGCGGGTTCAAGTCCTTCGTGTACGTGACTCCGGGGATCTGGTAGTCGTCCCACTCCAGGAAGCAGGCCTCCATTGCGGGGTGGAAGCCGGGGAACACCTCGTTCTCGCTGATGCCGTTGATGAACGGCGGGTGGGAGTGAGAACGCGGGTGCCGGGTCGAGTGGGATGTGCCGATGTGGTTGTTGCGGTTCTTTGCCACCTGGACAAAATATAAAAATAATGTGTGGGATAGTGTGCCTAAAGACAGCTATGGTATTTTTGTTTATTTAGTAGCTTCATTTTCTTAAATATTCTTTTACAAATAAAGTGTAGTGACATACGAGTTAGGCATAGGCAGGCCATGTCGAGTAATGTGGTCTACTGCCTATAAAAGCCTATAAATAGAATTTAGGCTGGCAACTGTAGGTTTTCACAAGAACACAATGATTGCTACACTGCAGGAATGAGTGCAGCTGTTCACCCATTCCTGCAGTGTAGCAGAAACAATGTTCTGAGAAACTTTTGAAACTTTTATGTATATTAGAATAGTGTGAATTTTTTTTTGTTACTTACTTTGTCCAATACTTTCATGTGCCATTGAGCAAATTGCTCGTGGAGTGTGTCTCTTTCATGAGGCGCTAGACCCGGGTTCAATGCTGCGAGGCGCCATAATACAACCACCTGATAACGATAGGAACATAACGTTCAAGATTCAACACGACTTTGTTTCTCAGGATTACGTATATGATACAAATTCTCAAAATTTTTACTAAAGTCTCATTAGAAATAGAATTTTAATGCATAAATTTTAAGAATAAACTAAAGAACATTAATTTAACATTCTTAAGATAAAAAAAATGTATTAATTTGGAGCCGGGTCTCCTGATGATTAATCCAAATACTGTTTTTTATTAGGAAAATGTAAATGTATTAAGTTTCTTAAGGGTATTTGGCAAACATTGTGTATGGTAACCACACAATGTTTGCCATTGTATTCATTTAATAAAGAGATATGAACCTTTTACGCATTCGTATTGATTCTAATAATATTCACCAACAAGTTCGATAACGGTTGAAATTCTTCTCATCTATGACACAACCACTTTAAATTGACTTCGCACGTAAGTAGATGTAAATGATAGGATCATGAAATTGATGAGACACGTCAATATTTCGATTAATACAGCATAAATATATTTTACTAGCGGCCGCCGCCCGCTTGTTATTATGGTATTAGTCATAGCATGATGTTATACTACCGTTAGCTTACCCCAATAAATGGACAATTCAACACAAAAATATTTTTTCTATTCGAATTAGTAGTTCCTTGCGGTAGCTGTTACGTATGTTACTCATCTGCCCATAGCTACTCTGTAAGAAAGCTAATTATTGTATATCCCAAATTTACCACCATACACTACCAGTATCAAGCAATAAGTTATTAATGTAATTAAAGAAGTATATAAAAATAATACACAAAAGGAAATGAAAGAAAGAAGAAGAAAGAAACGTTTATTTCATCCAGTTAATTCTGCAACTATACTATACACTTATACTACACAACAACAAAAAAAACATAATATACTAATACAATAAAAATAAAACATAACATAACATTAGTAAATATGTAAACAAAACAAAGGTAAATAAATTAAAATAAAAAATAATAAAACAAAAGGTAGAACGCTGCAGAACCACTAGATGAAATGGGACCGCACTCAGCTTGTGTCGCGGTCTAAACCACGACTGATGGTTTTCAGTGCTTTTCAGTGCAGTGCAGTTCAGGGCAATGGATTTTTTTTAACTTTTTATGATGGTCGAATGTCGACCATGGGCCGACCGCTAATGTAAATAATAATGTTTAGCTATACTCGCGACTACTTCAATCACTTCGTCGTCGTTCTTACCTCGTCGCACAGCGAAGAGCAGGCGTGCTGCGCGGCCGAGTTGCCCGCCGCGCCGCCGTGCTTGCCGCCGCCGCTGCCCCACGCGACCAGCGCTGCCTTCGTCGTGTACCACCATACTATTATCTGAACACACAAATAAATAAATAAATAAAGGTTACACACTCATAGCCCCACAGTAGGGTAATTAATACCCTGTGTCGTGGGTACCATGGACACCCAGACCGAGAACAGAAATTTAAATTCATCATTCAAATTTCTGTTCCGCCAGGAATCGAACCCGGGACCCCCCGATTGGCAGCCCGGCATGGTAACCATTGCGCCATACAGTTTTTTTTTTTTCATCGTTTGCAGAAACGTACTGTTTCTGACGCGTCGATTCCAAAAATGTCAGAAGTCGTATTAAAAAATTGCATTGCATTGCGTCGTTATTTGACATATGCTACAGCAAAATAAATAAGTAAATAATAAATAAAAATATTATCTACCCCACAGTGGGGCTATAAGTGTGAAAAGTTATTTGTTTATTATTATTATCATAGCTTCGAAAAATATAATTATGTAAAATTACAGTATTGAAAAACATCGACACTTATTAATCGACTTTGTCTCTCTAAGCCCATTTAGAGTAGCCAGGTCGCCAAACCTAATAGCCGGACAGACCAGCCAGCTTGGCCGGACATTTGGGTAGAAAGGCCGGACACCCTACATAATTGAGGATTTTGTGTCTCAGTACTCTCAGTATTAATAGGTACAACCAAAAACTGCGGCACTGCTTCCTGCGGGAGCGACCGATAGTCGACTCGCCTGCGCTCGGCCACGCTCGGCACTCGCTCGTTTGCGAAATGTAAAAAGCCTAACAAAAGCCGGACAAGCCGGACACCGTTCATTTTGGCCGGACACGCAATCAAAAAGCCTACCTATGTCCGGCTTTATCCGGACGCCTGGCAACGCTAAGCCCATTGAATGATGACGATTTTACATGATTCTCGATACAAACTTTGAATTTTTCTAAAAAAAACTTGCACGGAAATATGAACCTTATTTCTCACAGTACAACGTACATATTTAATAGAATACATGTATAGTGAGCGGCATCTAGCGACTAGGAGCAGTACAAGTGGAATTTATTTTATTGAAAGAAAAATGACGTAATTGAAATTATTGTTGTTATATAATATTGAAAGTCAATAAAAGTGTTATCCTACCAAGGTAATTACAAAAAGCTTGGCCAATTATATCAGTATTTTATGTATTGTTGTTATATTATGTTACTGATATTTGGAATGTGTGTGTTGGCTGTACTGGTTCTGGTACAAAGAGTAGGTTAGAGAACCTCTATCCCTTAATTGGTAGACATCATGCGTTCATGAAATTACCTATGTGTTTCTATTACGCATGTACCGTGAAGCAAAACATTGTAATTAATTAAATATCACAACATTTTCCCTCACCGTGGAGCAGCGATAAATACGCACTTTACAAATTTCTTAGTCAGAGTTGCGCGCCAGGAGTTTTCGGTATCTCCGACGAAATTAACTGTAACAAAAGTTGATAAAAACTACTGTAATTGTGAATTTAGTCGCTATACCAAGACCTGAGTTAACATGACTGAGAGAATTGCCATGAGTTAACAAAATTCATAGACGGGATGACTGATCGCTTTTTATACCTATACCTAAGTTAGATTATGAAAGACACATAACGAATGTATTTAGGTATATTTTATTGAAATGAAGTTGTAAGCAAGCATCCAGGAGTGATGTGGAGATAAGTGATCACTGTCCATTAAGTCCATTAAGTCCTCGTCCATTAAGAACTACACACAACTTCAAGCTAGCTTGAGTCTTGCCTTAGACTGCAGTTGCACTCTACTCGGAGGCTGCTGAGCGCGTCACGTAAATCTGGCCAGCGACCAGACCTTACCGAAACTCAATAAATTTGTTCAATGGCAGAAATAGGTGAGGCGTTGATACTTACCCGGTCGAAAAATTTAAGTATTACCATATTAAATTATTGTGTCGAGAAGACTAATACAGAGTACGAAAGACCTTGAACTTCTAGATCCTTCTTCTTTTGTCATATTCGCCATTTCAAAGTTTATACCTTGCTTTAAGAATTTAAATAAATACTTTAATGATTATTATCCATATATTATTCCATCAACTGCGGAGAACCACCACTGAAAATCTTAAAATTATGTGACCCGCGATGGTTTTTTATCGAACCGGCGGTAGCTAGAATTTTAAATCAATGGGAAGAGTTAAAGGTTCCAACTCACGAAAAACAAGTGTTATAACTTCAGATGTGTTATGGCGTACCTACGTAGAGGAAGTCAACCGATTACATTTAATATATTTGAAAACCATTTTGAATAACATACAAATTGGAATATTATACCTAAGTAGAAGTATTATTTAACTTATAATACCTACGAATGATTTAGTCAATTTTGTCGTAACAATCCACAATACAATCAAATCGTGTCTTAATTGACCTCTACCTTCAAGAACCTTTAAAGCGACAAACTTCTATTTCTATCGCTATTGATAGTTTCGATATTAATTCGAGCGAGCTTCAACTTTGTGTTTTGTCGTAAATAACAATACAAGTCAAACTTGCATTTAAGACGACCAAAACTTATTAAATAATACCTACACTAGCTGTGAACCGCGGATTCATCCGAATTAGTATGGAACAAATATAATTAAAAGATTAAATAATCTTCCCATGGAAATGAGATGTTTTACAGCGGTAAAAAAAGTAGCTTATGTCCTCTCCAGGCTCCTATCTCAACGCTCAAAAATCATTCCATAAGATCACTTTCACACTTTCGCATTGTTAGGTATATACTATACTAGCGGCCGCCCACGACTTCTTCCGAGACCGAGTGAACTTTGGTATTAGCTTTCCTAAAGCCTTCCTCGATAAATGGACTATCCAACACAAAAAGATTTTTTTTTTATTTCGAACCAGTAGTTCCTGAGATTAGCGTGTGCAAACTCTTGCTTTATATATTAGTACTAGTGGACCTCGCAGACGTTGTCCTGCCTTAAAAGTAATGAAAGAGGATTTGTTTTCCTATTATTTATCTTAAAGAGATTTCATGTAACTGTCAAACAAAAATATAAAACAAATAGTGACATACGAATTTTCATGTAATTCTGACTGTGTCAAAGTTTAGAACGACACGGCACGAAATACAAACGTTTGACAGGTAGGAACAATTTATATGGGAAACTAATTATAAATAAAAGAAATAAAAAACAATTTCCAGGGGAACAAATTGTGAATCTAAACCATCCTCGAATCCACTTGAACACACACAAAAAAATTCAATAAAATCGGTCCAGCCGTTTAGGAGGAGTTCAGTGACATACACACGCACACAAGAAATATATATATTAAAATATGTGAATTATGTGATCCAGCTCGGCTTCGCACGGGTGATATGAATTTATATGATTATACTTATTTATGTCAGGAACAGTCCATGTTCCGGGATTTAAAAAAAGCCTCTGTGCGATCCCTATAAGCTAACTGTGCCAAACATCTCGACCCGTTCAGTCGTTCTTGCGTGATTGAGCAACAAACATCCATCCATCCAAACTTCCGCATTTATAATATTACGTCAAAATAACAAAACTACGCATGTAAAATTCATATTTATGCGCAATTCACTGTGTCATGTTACTATCATTAAAACCGATATCACCATCAGCTGCAAAGTGCACTCCTCTTACATCAATAGGTCAGCATACACAAATCATAATAATGTCAATCAAACTTGACCGAATGGGCCCTCCCGCAAAACGTGTGCCAGCAAATCAATCATCTACGCACTAATGTCTGCGTCTTGAATATATTAATGCGTTATGAAAGTCTGAACATCCATCATCTAATACATTTAATAAACGCTACACGCTCACTAGGATATTCTGTGCTGTGGGTGCCGTGAATACTCACAATATATTATTAGTAGATAAATATATAGGTCACCCTACTTAAGTGCCTGTAGCTTCGGGATTACGAATAGAGCTACGGTATCCCCTGCCTGATCATAAAGGGCTTCTGGGGTTGCGTGCGGTGAGAGTGGGAACTTGTCGCGTCCAGCCAGCAACCCCGGAGAGGACGGCGGTGTGTGCGTGGCCGCATACCGCTGTAAGCAATGGAAGGTGCAGAAGAGCACATCTGCTTTCTCGAAGATGGGCCCATTCTGGGCACCCCGCGTGGAGGACACTGGTGCGCTCCACTGGAGATCCTGGAGTCCTCCCCAAGCGCAGAGGCAGGCCACCGAGGGGGTTTTAGTGCGGTCTAATCCCACATAACCCGGCATCCTCTCCCAAGGTGCTGGGTACCTTTTGAAGGTTCCCCCCCCCCCCCCCAATACAAAAAAAGGTCACCCTACTTTGTGTCTAATTTTCATTCAAATTTCATTAATTTTCATTTCAAATTTCAATAGACAGCGAAAATATTTCCTAAAAACAAAGACACACCTTTAAAAGACTGGTCTTTTAAAGGTTAAACTACGCGTTTAAATTCACTACGCTGCATGATTACGATGGTCAAAGGTTATGGTAAGGGAGTCAATGAGTGCAACACTAGAAACAACGATATACGAAAACGACAACGATCTATGAAGTAATAGAAAACAAATGACCCAAATCCATCCATAATAATATTACAAATGTGAATATGTGTTTGTTTCTTTGTCTTTCTTTCGCGTCACGTCTGTGCTAAGGATTTACCTGTTTTTTTGTATGTATACAGTTTTGGGATTGGAGAATGACATAGGCTACACTTTACCAGTGGATATTATCTCATTCCTATGGGAAAAAACGTGTACGACGCAGAAAGCTAGTGAAGTTATAACTTCACAAATAAAATTAATAAAACTAAAATGAATATGTCGGAGACGGTCATTGGTATAGTCGCTAAACGAAACGCAGCACGATAACTAAGTGATGGCAGCACCATCGCAAAGACATCAATGCGCGGATACCTTCGTGCTACAACAGAGCCTTGCTGTTGGAGTGGCGTTGGATTTGGACTCACTTACTGTTTTGCCTTCGCTCGTAGAGTTCGGACCCTCCACTGTAGGAACTGTATTTCGTTTCGATTGATCAGTGCGGTCATAATTGTTTAGTAGTTTGTCAGTTAAGTGTAAAACGGTGGTTAAAAGTGTTTACAGTGTGTAATTGCTGTTTCTCTTTGCTCGATCACCCTAGGGCGCCCACTCAATGTCTAACGACGATGTTAATAATACAGTTGATCCGACAAATATTTCATGTCTGTATTATCCATCAGCATTAAAAATCCTGCTGGTTTACCAAGTCTATAAGAATTCATCATCAAGGATCCTCAAGCAATGGTTATCCAAAGGTTTGCAATCAAATATTAATCTCTCTCTAATAAATACCTGTTCGCACGCCATGACCTCCTCGGTGATGATCTCTAGCAGGGGGATGGCGTTGCGGTCGTTCCGCTTGTACATCTCGCGCACGATGGAGAGCAGGTTCCACATGCCCTCCGGCTCCCTGCCCCGGAGCGGCCGCAGGAGAGATGACCATTCTGCGGCCGCGGGAGGAGCGCTTGTGCTCAAGTAGTTGACGTCACTGGAATAATGACACTTATTAGAACGGCTTCAGACCATTTACTGTCGTCCGAAGTATTGTTCGAAGTGCGTGTATGTATGAAACGTCGACATTTGACAGTGCAAAAAGTAGTGGTTTGAAACCGCTATTACGGTGTGAATTTTGAAACTTTCAAAATCATTTGAGTATTTTTAACGTAAGTATATCCCCATATTTGAATATCGTTTGCTTCCATTTAAATATTGGAAGCAATGGTGTACATTTTTTATTTTATTAAAATGGAAGCAAAGCAAGTGGAACATCAATCCTGACCTGTGCTGTTTCATTTTAGCGGCTTCATTCATGCTGTCTTGTCTGTTTGAATGACTACATATTAGAATTTTATTGTACTAGTCAACTATTAATAACTAGAATTGTAAATATGGCTTCAAGCATTGATTGATGAAGCTTTTACTCCTGAAGGACATTCTTATGCTGGTGACAGCCAATTCTGATCTGATCAAGAATGCTTTTCATATTATGTTTTACAACTTGTCAAGTGACACAATATTATTAACCTTTGCAATTTGAGAAAATGCCTCTTGACAATGTGCGTAATTTTGTAATAACAGAACAATCAGGCAACAAAGTAATAGCTCGGTATAAAGAAGGATAATAAGAAGAACTTTGTATTGCAGTAATAGTGTCATAGTCAACATGTTAAGACTGTTATGTTTAGAAAAAAAATGAAAGTGCATTTTGTACCTGTATGAATTACATGTATTGATGATTGATATCACTTTACAATAATTTATGATTTAGCATTTACATTAATCCTTAACCTATAAAACATTTCATTACACAATTGTTCAAGAGCATTTCTATTTGTATTCATAAGTCCTTGGTTGTTCTTCAAAGTCAAAGGTTTTGCCCAAACTAATATGAAATGGATATCCAATAAAATAAGGCAATAAATCATTGAAACAGTAGTAAAGTTGATATCATTTGTGTTCATATTCTAATAAATAGTAGCCTAAGTTTTTGCTTTTTATGCTTTTTCACGTAATAACGTCACAGCTTCATTTAGGTATGTAAAGTTACGGATTGTGGTGAATTAAACAATGATTTGCGAAAACACTTACCTAAACACTATTGGCGATGGAACACAGAATTTGACTAAAATCTTGTTAATGTTGTTATGCAATGTTTTTTCGTCCAAAAACCATGACGTGTACTCATAAGCGGATGCTCCTGCGGTCGGGTCGGGCGCACCGCAAGTCGTATTAATCTGGTTGGGCTGCGCTGACAATAACTCGTCCAGTATACGTTGAGCAGTTGGAAGCACTTGTCTCGGTAATTCCGATATAAGATATTGTGCAAATTTCTGCAACTGATCCCTTCGCAATCTTTGCAATGATTCTGACACTGGTGCTCTGAGACATACTTGTGTAGGCTAAAAATAAAGTTTGATAACGAATTTTCTTTTGAATCAAATTTATAAAATATATCCAATCCAATAATCGCAGCATTACTTAATTAACGTTGCGCGTGCTTTTAACGTAACATTTACAGTTGGGGAAACGCAAAGGTTCGTAAACTATGAAATATTCAAAATTACGAAGGTGGATCGAAGATGGATCGAAGATCGAAGAGAAGAAGATCGCGACCTGACATATAAACGTTTATTTTATTTTTACAATACTTCCCTCATTGAGTCTATCAATACAATGTTCAAATTTCACAGTACAAAATTTTGATGTGGTAGTATTTATGGTTTTTATGTTATAGCATGCTAAAAGAGATCTAGTGTGCAGTTTTTTAAAAATGGACAAAATTGAACATCGTGTGGTGATCAAATTTATGTTTAAAAAGGTATGACAAAACATGACAAAACCATTAGGGGAATCTGGGCCATCATATACCATTGTAAAAAAATGGGTAGCAGAATTTAAATGTGGACCAGAGAGCATTGAAGATGAACCTTGTTCCGGCCAGCCTCAACAGTCCAAGCAGTGGAAAAAATCTGATCTAACCTCAAAAAAAGCAAAAGCAATATTTTTCAAAAGAAGCGAAGCCTCAAAATAAGCAAAAGCAAGATTTTCATCAAATGAAGAGGTTGAAGCTGCAGTGAACCAGTATTTTGCAGACGTTAAAGAATCATTTTTTAAAACTGGAATAGAAGTTTTGCAAAACAGATGGAAGAAATGCATTGAGTTAGGTGGAGATTATGTGGAGAGATATAAATATTTTTGCATGCAATTTATTTTATTTTGTTGTTGAGGCCGCGAACTTTTCAATCCACCCTCATATATAAATAAATAATTGTATTATTGATTTTTTTTTAATCATAGGGCAATTATCCATTTAAGTAGGAAAATTTTATTATTGAGTCATAATCTTAAGTATGTGATGTGAACATATTCCCACGGCACCTGAAACCTTGAATGAGTCACAGTTCAGGATGTTTATAACTGAAGACTGAATCATATTTATTATCAATTTCTTGAATTATGTATATTATTATATTATTTATTCTTCAGTAAATTGTATTGAGTAATTTTCAAGTGGTTTTGATACTGAACTTGTAAATAAATCTTTTCAACTAAAAGTCTACTTTTTCTTGTTTAAAAGTGTGTTATAGAGTGTCTTGAAGACATCAAATCCACCAACCAGCATATCAAATCCACTACTAAACATATGTCTTCCCTAATGTTCACCATTCAATTAGGTCCTGCACACTCTGAATCCAACTGTATTATTTATATTAAAAAAAATGAAAAATGGAACTTACCAGATGTATTCTGTAGAGGCAAACAGCAACAATATGTGAACACCAGTGAGCTAGTGATGAGCATGTACAATTGCATGATGAAATCCTCTGTCTATCAAATGTTACTGCCACATTGAACTGAGATCTTGGCATACTGAGTGTAACAGTAGCTGATAAGTGGAAACCTGTAAATAAAATTGTTGCACTAATAAAATAACTCTTTTTTTCAATGCTTTCAATTTAATGTCCCACAGCTGGGAATGTATCACAGTATTGAAACTGATTCAAACCATAGTCCACCAGCACCGGTAAAATGGAGGTTGGTGCACTATGAAACTTGATTGTACATATGAAATATACAATAAGCATGTAATATACACAGCCAAGTTAGGAATTAATGCAAGGGTTAAATAGGAGCAGTTAACATTAGACGAAATACTAGCAGTTACGAAAATTAGATTGACAAAAAAATGTTTAAATATTTTTGTTGACGAATTTAGCATTGAATATGTTATGTCTACCAGACATAATTTCAAACACTAATGAAATTTCACTCACCAATTTGAAGAACATCTTTGACAGCCCTATCTCTGAACAGATGTTCCCCCCTTTGAAACTCATCAGCAGATCCATTTGCAAGACAGGAATATAAGCGAATGTCATCTTCACTGTCTGGGAAACTCCAAAAGGCAATCTGTAGTTGTAACTGCTCCGGTACAGGTGGATATACATGTTCAACCAGCTCAAATGGGATGTGACATGCAACACACTTTGCTGCCAATTCACTTAGGGTTGATACTGATTTGTCTGTGGAAGCACACTTGGTGAAATTATTGAAAGCCAATCGTGTACAATTTTTAAGAAGTTTGCTAAATCTAAGGGTCGATTTTTCAATCAATTTCAGTCAAATAAATGTTAGCACCATCAATTTTACTCATATAACATATGACAAAACAACTCCAAAATAACTTTGGTGTTATTTAAATAGCATCATCTTAATGTTGTATTTAATACTCTTGCTGCTACCTAATACAAAAAGTATGTATGAATAAGTAATAGTAAACCCCAGTACTGAGTTATGTGCTAATAAAGAACTTTGATAAATTTAAAAGCTGTCACAAAAAGCATGTGTTTGTTTCATCATATAGTAAACATTACACCTGCTATCTGATGACTATATTATACTAAGACTAATGTCTGTAATTTATAGACAATTTTAATTTTTAAGAAATTACTTAGCAAATTTTTTTGCTCTTATAGAATGCCTGAATTCCATGTTAAACAAAAATAGCCACAAAATGTGTGTACATTTCTTAAATAATTTCTTATCTTGTCTATAAATATGGCAAGTAAGTGATGAGTAAAAATTTAATCTCTGGGATATTTTAGTAATTATAGTTAAAATTTAAAACAATATACACAATATCAATATTAGAATACCGAATGAGAACATTTACTTTCAAACATTATTTTGTTTATAGTTTTAGTAAAGTAATTCATGTAAAAAAAACAATTAATTTTTACATGAAATAACAAATGATGTACAATAGCAATCTAAATACAAACACAATAATGACTCATCAAAACTAGGACACCTAAACCCAAAGATAAATCTTAAAACTTTTTACAACTACAGATTTAGAATTTTAAAAAATCTTGAAATGTGAATTTGATGTCTCTTTATCTCAATGCACATGTTTTTTGTAATCTCATATGAATGCAAAAACACTTTTAGTGATTAGTGTTTGTTAGATAATAAGATGCTAAATAAGTCATATGTATCTACACCATATCAGTGAAAGTTGTGAAAGTTCTACAATCACAACATTCCATTCACTAAATAATCATATGAGCAATGGACCTCTTTCAGAACAAAGAAAAAGCTACAGTAAATGGCAAGAATTTGAAACCTGAGATATTATTATTAACTGCACAGTCCACTCAGAGGTAAATGACATTACAGCACCTGTTCTTTGTAGCAACACACGTACGATAGGTACTACTGCTACCTATATCTCACGAAAACTTTCAATGATAACAAGTTCTTTTACACAATCCGTACATTTAAAAACTTTTTAGGCAAATTTTAGAAAATCTTAGTCAAAAAAACAAAGAAGTAACAAGCAAAAGTTAAAAATTCAGAACATCGAAACAAAGGATCAGCTGTAATGAGTTACCTTGAACAGTCTTTTTTGCGCTGCGGGGGACAAACGAGCCCGGTAGATTGGGCCTCCGCCATCCTCGCCAGTTGTTACACAAACTCTCTGGCTCAGAGCTCCAGCTGCAAAGCGAATCTTCCTCGAATCTTTCAGAATCCTCAAAACTGAAATGATCTGCCTCCTCCCAGTCGAGTATGGGTGATCCCACATCAACTGGGGCGGCTGGTCTTCCGCCTTTAGCATTGCTACCCGAAGCCCCCGCCACTTTATTGCTATTTATTAAAATATTTCTAAATTTAATTCGCTGGTTGATTTCAGCGAATCACCTCAGGGGGGTCTCCACGATCACTGAACAAGCATACTCATTGAACGCCTAGATGTTTACGTAATTAAGTTAGAAATCTCAGTTAAAGAATGCTGTGAAATAAAATACATCACAAAATTGGAAATGTGTGGCACTTCTTAGTCAGAAATCAAAGGATCCAAATAAATTCTAATCGAGCACAATAACAAATATGGCCGAAACAGAACGAACAACGTCCCGTCCCGTCCCGACCCCGTCCGATTGCCCCGCCCCCTAACACCATTATTCATTAACTCTCAAATAGTAGTTTCTTAAATTGATACTAGATGGTGATAAAATACATTCAAAAAAATTATTTCTCAATTATAAAATGTAATTTTGTTTAAATTCTAGGGAAAAAGGTATTGTGGTTTTATTTATTTATTAAATTATTATTTTCTTCAATGAAGATATCCAAAATACATTTCATATTGATATGGCTGGCAATACTGTCTGGCATGGCACTCACTGTGAATAACCGTTAGCAGTTATTAACCGTGATAAACAAGCGGTTATAAACACATGTGCATGCTTGAACGACATGGGAAGTTTAAAGTTTAAACGTTAGGGGAGGCCTATGTCCAGCAGTGGACTATAAAAGGCTGATGGATGGATGATATAAATTAAAAGTACAAAAAAATAAACACAATACTTTGATTAATTTAGCTTTGTAGAACATAAAATTCTTCGAAATTTAGATAAGCTATCAGCGTTCTCTTCTGTTACTTGACATCTTTGATGTTCTAAGCTGCTACATTTTGTTCACGGCTGAAACCATCAGTAGCAGGTTAGTGATTGAATGTAATTATTTCTTCATTTATTAGGTTCAACAACAGGGCCGCGCCGACCCCCCACAGCGTCTGTGTGCGTAGCCTATGAAGCGCCTCTTTTTTCCACGAAGAAAAATAAAATTTCGATAGCGGTGCCCCTATATTGTCTTGGCGCCTGTGTGCGCCGCACACTTCGCACATATGGCAGCAATTGTTACACGGATACATGTACATAATTTAAAACAGAGTTGTCTTAAGCTACGTGCAGAACCTTTTACAGGCAAACACAGTATGCTTAAATATGATATCTAAGTACGTTAGTACAATGGTTAGTATATTTTTAATATGTTATATAAATTACATCCATGTAGTGATGGGCGGTAGGTAAAAACCCATTCAATCCACCCGGGTTAAAACCGGGTGAATTGGGTAATAACCCGATTTTAACCCATTATCACCCAAATTGAAGGGTAAAAACGGCTTATATGTTAAAAATATTTTTAAGGTCATTTTTACAAACAAAATCTATTAGTATAAGTACTTAACTGCTTTAAAAATATTTTTTCTATTTATGTACAGTAAAATGATTTGAAAATCTTAAATCTAGCTATATTTTTGCTTCAAATAACAGATCTTACATCTGCACAACTATTTTCTGTACCTGGCCTGTAATTGGACGGGTCACTGCGGTCACCCTTTTTCGGGATTGGGTGTACTAGGGCTACCTTCCACGAAGACGGTACTTTACTTATGGTGTAGGAAAGCGAGAATAAGCGCCTTAAGACAGGAGCCAACTCGGGAGCGCACGTCTTTAATACTATCGCATGGATATCATCCGACCCGCTCGATTTCTTGACATCGAGGGCTTGCAGAGCTCGTCTGACGGCCTTATGAGTGAAGCGCACGTACTTGATCTCTCTGCTGATGATGGTCGGCGGTGTGGCACCTCCGTCGTCCAGAGATGTCAAAACTTGATTTTTATAAACAGCTTTGATCATATGCACTGCTATATCTTTGAACTTTTTATTTTTTTACATTACGAAATGACCAACATAGGAGGAGAAATTATAAACTTGATCAAATTTTACTCTTTATAGTGCAGACATAGGTAAATAAATTTACATTTTCCTTACCATATTTTATTTTTCACTTTATTTATATTTACCTATGCTTTTTAATCGCTCTAATACATTTAACACATACTTACTCCCTGTTAACAATATGTTTTACCCGGTCAATTGAAGAGTTGAATCAATTAAAATGAACGTAATCCTCAGGCGGTTTTTACCCGGGTGGTTAATAATACATTTAACAGTGAACACGTCATAGATAAATCACTATAATATTACAGTGTTTTCACCCGGTCAGTGGGTAGTTTGGGTGGATTGAAATGGGTGATAACTGGGTTTTAACCCAGAGGCGGGTTTTAACCCAGGTGATTACCCATCACTACATCCATGTCACACATATACCGGTCGTTGTTGATGGCACTACTCTTGAAGTTGTCGACGAGTACATATACCTGGGACAAGCAGACAAGGACTCGCCCAGAATACCTCAGTGCCTGAAGTCGAAAGTTTTCGAGCAGTGTGTGTTGCCAGTGATGACCTACGGCACTGAGACGTAAGACGTAGACGTAGACAGTGGTCTTTTACAGTTGGCCTTTTCCATAGGCTCAAGGTCACTCAGCGCGCGTCGGAGAGGGTTATGCTTGGTATTTCTTTTCGCGATAGAATTCGTTACGATAAAATCCGTAGACGAACATAAGTTACCAACATAGCTCTCAAAATTTGCAAGCTGAAGTGGCAATGGGCAGACCATATAGTTAAAAGAACCGACAACCGATGGGGAAGAAAGGTTCTCGAATGGCGACCACGTCTCGGCAAAAGGAGAACAGGCCACCCTCCAACCAGATGGACTGATGACCTGAAGAAGACAGCGGGTAGTCGCTGGATTCAGAAGGCCCAGGACCGGGAGGAGTGGCGAACGTTAGGGGAGGCCTATGTCCAGCAGTGGACTATAAATGCTGATGGATGGATGATATAAATTAAAAGTACAAAAAAATAAACACAATACGTTTATTAATTTAGTTTTGTAGAACATAAAATTCTTCGAAATTTAGATAAGCTATCAGCGTTTGTATGTAAATCACTAAATTTATTGACTAACTTACATAGCCGAGGAATCGGAAAGTTACTTCTTAAAACTGTTCTTCGCAAAGGCAGTACAAGAGGTGTTATTTTGCAACGAGGATAAAGACTTGGAGCTCTATAAGTGTATAAGTTGAAGAAGCAATGGGCAATATATTTTATTTCTTAGCAGTTTAAACATACATTGGACATCTCAGATCACGACGTTTGTCTACTGGACTTAATTTAAAATGTTTGTCTATTATCATATGATACTGATTTTCTAGATAGCGCAGATGACCTTGTCAGGTGCCACAAGAATCGCTTCTGTATACTTTAAATCCTAAAAAGGTGAGTAGCATAGTGAGGTATCTAAACAACACTGAAGTATTTGAGGACACTTCGTACTAAGGCATTGTAAATTAACTGCTTTGTTTTTATTTTACGAAATATTTTTGAATTTCTGATAACAAATCCTAGCATATTAGAAGCTTTTTTATTGTATATTCTATATGTGCATTAAAACCAAGCTTTCAATCAAAACTAAGTCCTAAATCTTTAATGGTTTCAACCTCCTTTATAACTTGTTTTGAATTATGGTATGATGATAATATCTTCTATGCTTGATTTCTGACCACCTTGGATTTATTATAATATAATAAATGGCGAACAAACGGCAAATAAGTTAATGGCGAACAAACGGCAAATAAGTTAATGGCGAACAAACGGCAAATAAGTTCATAGATTATATTATAATCTATTAACTTATTTGCCGTTTGTTCGGCAGAGAGTCGCTATTTGGGTGGCTACCGAAACTAATAATTGATGCATCACAGCATCATAATAATTTTGCATGGAACTGCAGAAACATTTAATTTTTATGAACAACAAATATTATAAAGGCAGTTGTCAATGATTTTTCTTTACACGTGATCATAAAAAGTGAAAGACGATTGAGACTACTGTAAAGGAAAAATATAAAGGGAAACTTGACTTTAATAGGGGACTTACAACATTTTCATCATAAAGGTAAAAAACTTCAATGTTACTATTCATGATACTAAGTTCAATGTTATTATAACGTCTTCAGTTCAGCAATCTTTCTTATTTACGGTTATTCTCTGCGGCGTTTAATTATTGCAGTGCGTTTATATTTTATTATCTGCCAAGCACAGAGTACTATATTTATTGTACTATCATAAGAATAAAGGTCTGATTACATTGACCAACCTGCAGGGGCCGACCCGGCATACATTGCTGGTTATCTGAGTACATTGTAATAAAATACTCAAGATAACCAGCAATGTATGCTAAATCGGACCCTGCAAGTTGGTCAATGTAATCAGCCCTTAAATTGACGAATGTTTTGTATACAAAGACCAATAATCCTAAAGACAGCGGGTCGGTGTAACCACTTTGTTGGCATCTCTTTTTCGCAGTCAGTGTTACCCACTTATCATATTTTCCCCCAAATTTGGTAATTTACAATATCAAGCAAGTAAACTATAAACATTGGCAGACCAAACTGTGAAAGGATTTATATGCTTGTGCATTATGGTTGGTTGTTTGTGAGTTTAGATTGGTTGACTGGCATAAAGTTAATTGGGTCAGCAAATTACAGGACATACATATAAGAGAAAATAAAAGACAAATACAAAGATTTTTAATGGCACCAATATGGGTGTTTACAAAAGCTGTTAATACATATTTAGTACGTCATATTTACCTTAATGAGCTATGCAAATATTACAAAGATAAAAGTAAACACTAAGTTATAACGCAATATATAAAAATGTACATTTTTATCAATTTTATTATTATTTTTCTTCTCTTTATCCTTTTGGTCAATAAATGGCTTTCAAAATAGACCGAACAAATTCGGAATTAAATTGATGGTTGCCAGTCAATACGTCCAGTGGCCTGAATCCATTTATTTTCGGCAAGAGCGTCAGTTGGAAAACTGAAAAAAATATGACAGCAACATGAGATGAAATTCGTCTGGTAAACTTCTCATAATGTCTAATACAAAATGTATGGAGTATCTTTTCTGTAGTAGTCTGTGTGAGTGAAATTTAATATGTCGGGAAAATGCTCATAACGTGCACCCCAGGCGCGGTCCCAGGTGGGGGGGTCACAGGACATGACCCCCCCCCCCCCAATCCGTCAGTCATGCGTACATGAAAGGTAAAACAAGCGAATTTGAGACACTTCTTCCCGCAAATTTCTTGGCGACCCTCCCCCCAAAATTGAAGGCTGCGACCGCGCCTGGTGCACCCAGCCTATAACATTTTACTGGTCTCCACTTAAATAGTTATATATAAACAGGGGGTATTTGAGCCTCCCGCATGAGGTAACACATAATCTTTGATATTATTATTGTCACTGTTTTTGTTAAAAATAATTATATTTAAATAAGATGGTTATTTTTCACTAATACGGGGAGGATATTTTGATTCGAGATCTGACAACACAATTTCGAATTTGACAATGTTTGAAATAAACAAATATAAGTTTATTTTCACGAATTTCACTATATTTACGTTGAATGACTAGTTATAAGACAAAAGTAATTAAATATCTATATATAAACAATACATATTTAGAACATTTTAAAGAGAAGTATTTAACTTAACGCGTAAAATGTAATACCTTCCGGCAGCCTTCCTATTTACGCTCACTGCGGCTCTTACAACCTAAAATACTGCAGCTCACCATATTATGGAACTAGAAGAATGTTATTTGCTTTTAATACAACACAATTTACAGCTGTGAGAATCGATTTTAACATATAAATATTATAAAACAACAATGTCACCCCGACTTCCACAGTTTGCCTGCCACATAATTAAAGGGCACTGTCAAAATATGTGGTTACACCGAAAAGGACAGAAAATCTCGCTCCCATCTCTTTTTAACAAGTTCTTTAAGTATATTTCGATCTCGCTTTAGCGTGCCGTAATGAAAATATGCCTCTGTCTATAGGTGGTCTATAGTACGTATACATTATTCTTAGTCTAAGTTTGTATACATTTTTTTATATGGCAATCTCTCGGTAGTAGGAGAGTGTTTAAATAATAAATAATTTCTCTGTTTTTAATGTATGGCAATTTAGCCCTAGAACGGTCAAGTCAACGGAGATTGTTCTCGATCCTGTAATTTTGCTTCAAATTTCCGCAAATTTGATTTTATTACTACAAAATGATGTTCATAAAATTATAAGTGCATGATCCATTCCGCTATAATATTAACTTTATGGGTTTTAGTGTCATATAAAAAAAAACATTTGAGTGGAAACAGTAGAGGTTAAGTGAAATTGCAAGTATTGCAACTCAGTGTACTCAATAAAAATTTTGGTGATTTTTAATGAATTCAAAAATGTTTTGTTGGGGTAACGCAACGCACCACGAATTATGTATAGAAGGTCCCGATTCACTCGATTTAGTAAGTTACTGTTTATAACTTAGCGTTAGGTTAATTGTATTACACAAAAATAAATACTTAGACCTTTTCTTTATCTTCTTTTGCTTTGTTGGAAGACGTTTTGGATCATTTTGATCTGACTTTATTTTGAAGCAATAATAACACTTAGCAAAACTATAAGTAAGCACTTGCTTTGTCATTTTAGGTAATAAAACCCACACTGTCTAAATGGCGGGAGAGCAATCACATTAAAGCGGTAGCTGCAGGCGAGTTCCACACACTGTACCTAACTAATGTTGGACATTTGTACTCCTGTGGCAGCAATGAAGTGGGCCAGCTCGGTAGACAGACTGAAGACACAGATGGCAAGAAACCAGGTATGTCTTGATTCTTATTCTGTATCTCTTCGTCTCAGATCTCAGATTAAATAATAAAGAAATAATGATGAAACTCTGCTAACAACAAAATGAGGCAGGTTTTTGTAAACATTGTGTTGGTGTTGAGATCATAATTCATATTACCCTATTGTTTTCCTTACTAATATTATTAATTGGAATGTAACTCTGTCTGTCTGCTACGCTTTCCCATTTGAACCACTGAAACAATTTTAATGAAATTTGGAAGACAGATAGAGTGGACCTTGGGAAAGGACAAAGGATTGTTTTTACCCTACAGGAACCTATAAGATGGGCCCACGCGGACGTAGCCGCTGGCGGAAGGCTAGTTTCTAATATTATTAATTACACCTTTTTACAATGCAAAGCAACATTATTCTTGTGAAGTTTGATATTTAGACAAAATTTGGCCTGATATTCAACTATGTCCGTGTCATGTGTATGCTAGGTGCAGGTGACAGCGTGATGAGCTGACTGTGAAGTGTGATGTCGTGGGTTCGATTCCCACCCAGGACAAATATTTGTGTGATGAACATGACTATTTGTTCTGTGTCTGGGTGTTAATTTATCTATTTAAGTATGTATTTAGAATTATTATTTATGTTTATCAGCTTTCTGATTACCATAGTACAAGCTCTGCTTAGTTTGAAATCAGATAGTGTTGTGTGAATTGTCCAAAAATATTTTCATATTTCAAAAAAGTTTAAACCTGCCTTGCTTCCTTGTGTGCACCATTATATCTTTACTTCTATATTTGATCTAGGATTTTTGTGCTAAAGAAGGCACTACGTACATACAGGTCACACCATAAAATCTCATCATCTAATATGTTGTGACAAAAATTTATACTAACTAATAGCATAAAGGAGGATTTTCTAATAAAATAAACAATTGAATAATATATGTTTTTAACTTAGAGCATCAAAGTGACTGACTCACCCAGTAGAGATGGCATAGTGCCTTTCTATGATACATAATTTTTGTGCCAAATCTGGTGCAGGGAAAGAACACATTTCAATTTTGTCACACATTCACAAATATTCTTTCATCGCTACAGATGCATACATTATTATATCTATATAATTACATTATACATACATAGACACATTACATATGTCAATTTCAATTAACAACATCATTTTCTATGCACAGTCAACACTGATACCGACACACAGACAAACAAGTTGTATAACTAGAAGCACATTGTGCATGGACGTTGGGATGAGGGGTTTGCCCGTAAAGGCCACTCCTCTCTGAAAGGTGTTATACCTGTCATACCTTGATGCTCTAAGGTTTTTAAAGATAAAATTGATGTTCTAATTAGATTAACATTACTGCCCTTAGTCACAATTTTGTACCTTATACTCTACTTTCTTTTATAGTGACTTATGATTTTTAATGTTTCCAATGCCAATAAATTCTTATTTTTTTTAAATAATGTTTTCAGAAAATATGTTTTGCTCTATAATCCCGTTGAGTACTAACAAATAATAGAGATAGGTACTTTTAATGACCTGTCCCAAACATGACGTCCTCATACATTTGTATGCAAAAATGATTTGTGACATCACATATGATTCATATTCAATTGACTGTTTTTTTTTATTGCTGGTAATAAAAATTGTGTTCAAAAATATATTACAACTATCCTGTTTTCCAAGCCTAGTTTCCAAGCCTTAGTGCGTACCTTTTTAAGAAAGGAATTGAATATTTTTCTGCATAGTGTCCAAGACCCTATTCTTCAATATAACTTTTGTACTATTTTGTCACATTTCAGCTCTTGTAGAAACCTTCAAAGGATGTAAACTCACTTCCATAGCTTGTGGAATTCAGCATTCAATGGCTGTGGATGAATGGGGACAGCCTTTCAGCTGGGGCTCTGATAGCATGGGCCAGCTTGGCAGTAACCTAGGGAAACATGCACAGGACAAACCCAAAATCATCAAGTTTCTGGCTACCAAAAATGTCATACAAATTGCCTGCGGGGCATATCATTCTTTGGCATTAACTAATAGTAAGTGGCTTTCGTGTTCTCTCGTGACTCGATTTTGATCCACTTTTAACGGACAGATTTAATTCAAACTTTGGACACTCCGATTGGATACTTGGATTAAGATTCTGTGGCAATACAATAATTTCATGAAATTATCTAATTCTGAGACCTTAAAAAAATACTAACAATAAAATTAAAAATAAATATAGGTAGTTAAAAAAAAACTAAAAACACGTTTTTTAAACACATCAAACTAAAATAATCCTCAATATTATTTTTTCACTTTTTTAGTTCGATGTGCTTCAAAAGTGTGTTTTTAGTACGTGCGCGAAGTTGGCACCGCACTTTGAAGTTACAAATATTTTGAAGGTTGTTCCAGTTTGTTCTAAGTTTGTTCTACTTTGTTCCAAAACGGCATAGGGCTGAGTATAAAACTTTCAGAGAAAACTGGAAAAACAACGATTTTATAGCTGGCACCGCACTTTTAAGGTATCGCGATTCTGGCGGTTGTTCTGTGTTGTGCTAGGTTTGTTCTATGCTGTTCCAAAATATAAATAAAAAAAAAATTTTTTTTTTCAAAATTTTTTTTTTTTTTTCAAAAATTTGCGGTAAATAGTTTTAGAGCTGGCACCACATTTTCGAATCATCGTGATCGTAACGTTTATATTGAGTTTGTTCGACATTGTTCCAAAATATTGCGTTCGGGAGAAAATAATGTTTTCGCAATTTGGAGAAAATTTATTATACAATTGATAACCCACTTTTTAAAAATCTCGTTTCAACGAGTTATTCCAAGTGATTCTAGGCATGTCTTAGATTAGTTCAAATGTGGTCCACATAGTTCTCCAGCGTATCTTGTTTTTCTACGGGCAGTGCATTGCAGTAGGATGCTAGCACAACTCGACACAACCTTTATTTTTGTGATAAAAAATTGCAGTCTCGCCTGCGAAGGTGTTAAACAATTTTTCCCGAACGGAATCCATGATGATCGAGTTGCAACATTGAAATTTATCTGAATAATTTTTTATATTGATGGTGCATTGTACTAGGATGTTAGCACAACTCGACACAACTATTATTTTTGCAATAAAAAATTGCAGTCGCAAATGTAAAGGTAATGAACGTTTAGTCCTTTACAAATTCTACGACAATGTCGATTAAATATTCTAATTCGAAGGAACAATTTTTTTTACGGGCAGTGCATTGCACTAGGATGCTAGCACAACTCAGCACAACCTTTATTTTTGCGATAAAAAATTGCAGTCTCGCCTGCGAAGGTGTTAAACGATTTTTCCCGTACGGAATCCATGATGATCGAGTTGCAACATTGAAATTTATCTGAATATTTTTTTTTATTGGTAGTGCATTGTACTAGGATGTTAGCACAACTCGACACAACCATTATTTTTGCAATAAAAAATTGCAGTCGCAAATGTAAAGGTAATGAACGTTTTTTCCTTTACAAATTCCACGACAATGTCGATTAAATATTCTAATTCGAAGGAACAATTTTTTCTACGGGCAGTGCATTGCACTAGGATGCTAGCACAACTCAGCACAACCTTTTTTTTGGCGATAAAAAATTGCAGTCCCGCCTGCGAAGGTGTTGAACAATTTTTCCTGTACGGAATCCATGATGATCGAATTGCAACATTGGAATTTATCGGAATAATTTTTTTATTGATAGTGTATTGTACTAGGATGTTAGCACAACTTGACACAACCATTATTTTTGCAATAAAAAATTGCAGTCGCAAATGTGAAGGTAATAAACCCTTTCTCCTTCACAAATTCTACGACAATGTCGATTAAATATTCCAGTTCGAAGGAACAATTTTTTCTACTGGCAGTGCATTGCACTAGGGTGCTAGCACAACTCAGCACAACCTTTATTTTTGCGATAAAAAATTGCAGTCTCGCCTGCGAAGGTGTTAAACGATTTTTCCCGTACGGAATCCATGATGATCGAGTTGCAACATTGAAATTTATCTGAATAATTTTTTTTATTGGTAGTGCATTGTACTAGGATGTTAGCACAACTCGACACAACCATTATTTTTGCAATAAAAAATTGCAGTCGCAAATGTAAAGGTAATGAACGTTTTTTCCTTTACAAATTCCACGACAATGTCGATTAAATATTCTAATTCGAAGGAACAATTTTTTCTACGGGCAGTGCATTGCACTAGGATGCTAGCACAACTCAGCACAACCTTTTTTTGGCGATAAAAAATTGCAGTCCCGCCTGCGAAGGTGTTGAACAATTTTTCCTGTACGGAATCCATGATGATCGAATTGCAACATTGGAATTTATCGGAATAATTTTTTTTATTGATAGTGTATTGTACTAGGATGTTAGTACAACTTGACACAACCATTATTTTTGCAATAAAAAATTGCAGTCGCAAATGTGAAGGTAATAAACCTTTTCTCCTTCACAAATTCTACGACAATGTCGATTAAATATTCCAATTCGAAGGAACAATTTTTTCTACTGGCAGTGCATTGCACTAGGGTGCTAGCACAACTCAGCACAACCTTTCTTTTTGCGATAAAAAATTGCAGTCCGCCTGCGAAGGTGTTAAACAATTTTTCCCGTACGGAATCCATGATGATCGAGTTGCAACATTGAAATTTATCTGAATAATTTTTTATATTGGTGGTGCATTGTACTAGGATGTTAGCACAACTCGACACAACTATTATTTTTGCAATAAAAAATTGCAGTCGCAAATGTAAAGGTAATGAACGTTTAGTCCTTTACAAATTCTACGACAATGTCGATTAAATATTCTAATTCGAAGGAACAATTTTTTTTACGGGCAGTGCATTGCACTAGGATGCTAGCACAACTCAGCACAACCTTTATTTTTGCGATAAAAAATTGCAGTCTCGCCTGCGAAGGTGTTAAACAATTTTTCCCGTACGGAATCCATGATGATCGAGTTGCAACATTGAAATTTATCTAAATAATTTTTTTTATTGGTAGTGCATTGTACTAGGATGTTAGCACAACTCGACACAACCATTATTTTTGCAATAAAAAATTGCAGTCGCAAATGTGAAGGTAATAAACCTTTTCTCCTTCACAAATTCTACGACAATGTCGATTAAATATTCCAATTCGAAGGAACAATTTTTTCTACTGGCAGTGTATTGCACTAGGGTGCTAGCACAACTCAGCACAACCTTTATTTTTGCGATAAAAAATTGCAGTCTCGCCTGCGAAGGTGTTAAACAATTTTTCCCGTACGGAATCCATGATGATCGAGTTGCAACATTGAAATTTATCTGAATATTTTTTTTATATTGGTGGTGCATTGTACTAGGATGTTAGCACAACTCGACACAACTATTATTTTTGCAATAAAAAATTGCAGTCGCAAATGTAAAGGTAATGAACGTTTAGTCCTTTACAAATTCTACGACAATGTCGATTAAATATTCTAATTCGAAGGAACAATTTTTTACGGGCAGTGTATTGCACTAGGATGCTAGCACAACTCAGCACAACCTTTATTTTTGCGATAAAAAATTGCAGTCTCGCCTGCGAAGGTGTTAAACAATTTTTCCCGTACGGAATCCATGATGATCGAGTTGCAACATTGAAATTTATCTGAATAATTTTTTATATTGGTTGTGCATTGTACTAGGATGTTAGCACAACTCGACACAACTATTATTTTTGCAATAAAAAATTGCAGTCGCAAATGTAAAGGTAATGAACGTTTAGTCCTTTACAAATTCTACGACAATGTCGATTAAATATTCCAATTCGAAGGAACAATTTTTTCTACTGGCAGTGCATTGCACTAGGGTGCTAGCACAACTCAGCACAATCTTTATTTTTGCGCTAAAAAATTGCAGTCCGCCTGCGAAGGTGTTAAACAATTTTTCCCGTACGGAATCCATGATGATCGAATTGCAACATTACAATTTATCTGAATAATTGTTTTTATTGGTAGTGCATTGTACTAGGATGTTAGCACAACTTGACACAACCATTATTTTTGCAATAAAAAATTGCATTAAGAAGTTGTCAATTTGTGTTATTTTTTTAATATCAAATCATTTTTCACTTGGCTTGAAAGGTAACACCACTCTAGAGCCGGCAGAAAAGCATACATTGAACGATTTTTTTTTAATGTTGGAAGAGAGATCAAATTGTTTTTTTTTTCGATTGTTTACTCTACATTAGAGTTTATGAAAAAAAAATTATTGCATTTTTCATAAAAAGTCGCCGTGACAGGGCCGGTTTTCAAAAACGATTTTCTTTCGTTGCATCCACGTCCGAACAAATAACTTCGAAAGTATGAAGCGTGATGAAAAAAATACGTTGGATATTTTCTATAGAAGGTGGTTTCCTTATTAAAGTTTATGAATGGTCAAGTAATGAGTGACAACCATCGGGAGCTTCTGTACGGGGCAGGGGCAGCCGGGGTCGGTGGTAAAAAAGTGTGAACAACTTTTTTTTAAAATATAAGCATTCAAGAGTTTGGGACGACGAGAGAAAAAGTCATAATTCACATTTCGTTCGAAGAAAGCTGAAACTACCCATAGAAAGCTGCAAAACCTCTAATTTCGCACTTTTTATTTGGCTAGGTGGTAGCCTAATCCTGAAGTGGTGGTAAAATTTATTATTTGCGACTGCAATTTTTTATTGCAAAAATAATGGTTGTGTCGAGTTGTGCTAACATCCTAGTACAATGCACCACCAATATAAAAAAATATTCAGATAAATTTCAATGTTGCAACTCGATCATCATGGATTCCGTACGGGAAAAATTGTTTAACACCTTCGCAGGCGAGACTGCAATTTTTTATCACAAAAATAAAGGTTGTGTCGAGTTGTGCTAGCATCCTACTGCAATGCACTGCCCGTAGAAAAACAAGATACGCTGGAGAACTATGTGGACCACATTTGAACTAATCTAAGACATGCCTAGAATCACTTGGAATAACTCGTTGAAACGAGATTTTTAAAAAGTGGGTTATCAATTGTATAATAAATTTTCTCCAAATTGCGAAAACATTATTTTCTCCCGAACGCAATATTTTGGAACAATGTCGAACAAACTCAGAATAAACGTTACGATCACGATGATTCGAAAATGTGGTGCCAGCTCTAAAACTATTTACCGCAAATTTTTGAAAAAAAAAATTTTTGAAAAAAAATTTTTTTTTTAATTTATATTTTGGAACAGCATAGAACAAACCTAGCACAACACAGAACAACCGCCAGAATCGCGATACCTTAAAAGTGCGGTGCCAGCTATAAAATCGTTGTTTTTCCAGTTTTCTCTGAAAGTTTTATACTCAGCCCTATGCCGTTTTGGAACAAAGTAGAACAAACTTAGAACAAACTGGAACAACCTTCAAAATATTTGTAACTTCAAAGTGCGGTGCCAACTTCGCGCACGTGTTTTTAGTAGGTAGTTGTTTTAGTTTTTTTAAGTAGTTTAAAGCTACACAGCTACCTTGACCTACAGTATTCTACATTAATATAATTTTTTTTGTTGAAAATGTGATTGAGATATTAATTTTTCGTGTACTAAAATTTCAAGATGAGGCCAGAATCAAAGTGTAATAAGTAAACAGATTAAGTATACAACATTTTATGTAAAGATAAAAAAAATAAAATAATTGAAATTCCTTATCAAAGCTGTTTAACAAAAAATGTTTTTATAACATTAATAAATCCTCATAAACAATAGATAACAGTTGTCATAGTGTTATACAGCAGATGTGGTAGCTAATTAGTTTGACTCATATTTATTGCAGTATCCTATGGTGGCAACCATTTTTTTGAGTCCCATTGTAGGGCAAAGCTCCCATTATTAGGGAGGCCTGGAGTTTAATGTGGAGATGCAGGTTAGTGGCCAAACTGCAGTGGATGTTTTTAAACCTCTCGACAGCCACACCGCCACACAGATCCTGTACAAATTTAATTTATTAGTTTGTGTTTGTGAATTTTTAAAAATAAGTTTTTGGTTCACTGTTTTTCCAGATGGTGACTTATATGCTTGGGGTGCCAACAGTTATGGACAGTGTGGACTAGGTACCAAATCAAACAAGGAAACCACACCACAACAGATAACATCATTACTGGGAGTGCCAATTGCCTTGATTGCATGTGGTAGTAACCACACATTTGTCTTATCAAAGCAAGTATCAATTTTTATATTACTTGTCTAATGAGCTTTGGTTATGAATTAAGCAGCTAACTTAAGTGTTAGGATATATATTAAGTAATATAATATTTTTTTTTGTAGATAGTTATGATAAAAAAGTTACATGTCTTTGTGTTGGAATTTTTAATTTAAATAGAAGTTAGATTGCAAAGAATTAAAAAAAAAATTTTAGGACCCACAGTATTTAAATACCAATACTAATTTCCGATAACTGTAAATAGTTAAAAAAATATTTGCATTTCTGTTAAAAAAATGATCTAATATTGATTTTCACAAATTTCCCCAAGA
Source organism: Pyrgus malvae (assembly GCA_911387765.1). NCBI lineage: Eukaryota > Metazoa > Arthropoda > Insecta > Lepidoptera > Hesperiidae > Pyrgus > Pyrgus malvae. The sequence goes on along the minus strand of OU426950.1, from coordinate 23,258,178 downwards.
AAAAACTGAATATAGTAAAACAAATGGTATCTTTGTTATATATGTAGTGGAGGCCTTCAACATTGTGCTGTGTGCTGTTTCCATCCATCCATCCATCAGCCTTTTATAGTCCACTGCTGGACATAGGTCTCCTCTAACGTGGTTTAGTTTAGAAATACTTTTATTTATAACATGTAAAAAGATTCCAAGAGTGAGGAAGAAAGGAAAATAATTAAATTATTTATTTGTGCAAATATGACTTTTTCAAATCTCAAATTTAGATTGAGTTTATTTATTAAGTAGGTATATCAAAAAAAAAAAATTTTTAATTTCCAACTCATTTAATTACTTATTAGTTTGTTTTATAAAAGAACCATTTGTATTAGAGATGCACCTGTGAATAATTTGATGAATGTCCGGTTTGGTTAAGGTTACACCGATTGTATTTGGTTATTCTGTGAAACTACTATTCGGCACATGTCTAATTTGTATGTTTAATATCCTTACCCTAGTTACATTAAAAGAGGTATACATACTTGCTTCATAAGGAGTTGTACTGTAGTTCCTTTAATAACTATTCAGCCCTTGAATAACTGGTTCTAATTAGTTCTGGTCATGCAATGTTTTGCTAGCATGATAACGTTATGTTATTAGCATTATAAAATTTGTACTTCACTAGGGTTTTATCCGCGTTATAGAGTGATGTTTTATAGCCTCAAACCTTCCCCATCAAATGGACTATCCAACACAAAGGTAATGTTTCAATTCAAACCAGTTTTTTCAGAAATTAGCGCTTTTAAAAAGTTTTAAACAAATAAAAAGTCTTCAGCTTTATCATGTTAGTATCTTCACCAACCGCATCAGCGCAGCATGGTGGAAGAAGCTCTTGGGCTCCCCTACTACCATCTGCCAATCAGATGTTCAAAGAAATGTAGAGCTCAGTGAAAATTACGTTCATTGAATTAAAGCTTCCTTGGCCGAATGATTTCGTGAGCTGACTGCGGAACTAGAGACCCGGGTTCAAACCTCAATCAAAACCATATTCTCAATTTTTTATTTTTTGTGATTTTTTTTTATAAGGAGCTATTTCAGGTGGCGTTGTTAAGTAACACTAAGCAAATGAGTGTTTCGTTTGAAACTAAACCATGAAAATAAATTGGTTTTATCTGAGCAACGCTCAGTCGTCCAGGTACTTAGATTTAATAAATCTGGGCTATGTAGGAAACTATGAAGAATCCGTAAAACATGTTATCAAACTGTGACACATGAAATAACATACAGTTTTATTTGTATCTTTCTAAACTGACTATCATAAACTATGGTTTCGATAACATATTTAAGAAATATAATTATATTGTACTCAATCTTAAAGCAAATAAAGATTATGATTATGAAATGATAATATAATCCTAATTGTTAATCTACAGATCTGGTGCAGTGTTTGGTTGGGGTAAAAATAGTCATGGACAGCTGGGACTACAAGACAGAGAAAATAGGTGTTTTCCAAATCATTTAAAAACGTTAAGGAATGTTAAGGTATAATTCTGTTTTTATATTTTGCCTCTTATTTTTATAGATAAAACGCAATGTTTCTAGCTATGTTTGTTATAGACTTTGAAACCATCCAAGTGATTTGCCACAAACTTTTAAAAGGCAAATATGCACAGATGGCTTAAGACTTTTTCAATTAAAATATAATACTTTTTCATCATCATGCTTTAGTTTCCATTTCGTGCAAACTTAACTGATGCTGGCATAATACTTTTTTGTTTCCATCCATCAGTCTTTAAAAGACCACTGTTGGACATAGGTCTCCCTTAATATTCATTCGCCACTCCGTATAGTCCTGCGCTTGTCATTGTTAATTCTTCATACAATGTTTTACTTGACCCTGTTAAATGTTCAAAGGTTTGTCACATCACATGCGGCGAGGACTTTACGGCGTTTCTGACGCTCGACGGAGGCGTGTTCACGTGCGGTGCTGGTGAATACGGACAGACCGGCCACGGGACGACCAAGGACGAACTAGTGCCGAGAAAGGTGATTGTCTGCTCCTGTTAGTATTTATCATTTATATAGGTATATTTTTTAGTGAACATCTTATCAACATTTGTTCCGCTCATATATAACTCAGGAAACTTAACTATGCACCTTGCGCTGTGACGTAACTGCTTGCATAAGAAGTGAATGTTTCAAAAATGTTTTATCTGCAAAGGTATTTTTTCTTTATTTTTCTGTGATAGGTATCAGGATACTTTGAGGATCGCCGCGCAAGGAAGCGGGAGAGAGTAATGTATTCCAGGGAAGTGCACAGTTAAGAGCGGTTTCGGTTACAAAAAATAAACAAATGACGAAAAAACGCTATTGTGAAACCAATGGAAGTCGTCTGAGTTGTACGCTTGAGTTTCATAGAAAATGGTATAAAAGTAGAAGTCTGGAAAGTGGTCCTGTACAGGTGACTAATAAGATTGGAAGAGAGTAGATGTGCCATGTTTTACTCTTGGCGCCACTGTTGTTGCAGCCTGTAGACAGACATCTAGTAAAGATGTCTGATACGGAACGAAATAAATAACTAAGACGCAGACTTAAAGAGTTCGTATACGAAATTTTGCCATTTTCGGTAATTAAGTTGATTTTGCATATAAGATTTTGCAGTTAAAATACAGTATTTCCGTAAGTTTTATTGCACAAAATGACTGATCATTTCAGTAATGAACTATTAAATTGGGTATTTTCTCATTTTTATTACGTTGTTTTGCTTAATAAACCTGAAGACTGTGACATTTTTGTGGTTTTTTACTGTAATAGTAGGTATAGATTTTTTATATTTCCTGATCATTATACAACCTAAACCTATGCTGTGTATTACTGAAAAAATTGCATCTACAGTAAATTAGTTACCTTTTGCCACTCTCATACAAAAATATTAGTAAAAAACATCGAACTTAGTCAATTTTGAGAGAAAATGGGCCATAGATAGCATTTGATTTCGGCAAATTGGAATAATTTTTCATTAAATTTATTAGACATAAATACACTTCAGTTCATAATTAATCCGTTTCCTGAAAAAAATATCAAATTATTAATGAAAATTTGGCATTAAAAATCTTTTAAAGTAACCTATAACTCGCGTTAGGTATAATAGGCATGATGATACTATTAAAGAATCAGAGAATGGGCTGCAACCCTTTTTGCGTCCCACTGCTGGGCACGGGTCTCTCCCACTTATTGGGGAAGCCTGGAGCTTACTCCACCACGCTGCTCCAATGCGGGTTGGTGGAGATGCGGGTCAGTGGCCAACCCGCTGTCGGATGTTATCAAACCGCCCATAAGGCCTCCGACAAGGTTTGACGACTGTTATCTATCGACAACAACCGGGACCGACGGCTTAACGTGCCCTCCAAAGCACGGAAACGCGCATGAAATTATTTTTGCCACTAGCGGTCACCCATCTCACACCCGACCGCGCCCGTTTGGCTCAGCTGCATAGATCGCTTGCGTTCTACGCTAGCCGCCAGGCCATGCGCGCTTCAATCAGAGAGTAAATCAATCAGAATCAGAGAATAAAATGTTTTTAAAGAAAAAAATATGTTAAAAGGGTTCTAAAAATGATCCAGTACATTAAGATTAATAAATTTTCAAAAAATAAATAAAAGTATAAAATACTGCAATCAGCCATGTTATGTAACTATTAAACAATACCGAATTATAAAATAATTTTCGTACTTTCAAATCTAAATTATTTAATGCATATGTAAGTAACTGTTTATATCACAAAAATGTACTACTTTTTTTTGCATGCTGTGACTACCTGTAATTGGAATTATATGTACCTAGCTATCTAATTTTAAGATTATAACAATGTTACGGATGTACAACATGTAATTCTGTTGGTAGTCCTAAATAAATAAATAAATAAATGTGAAACGCCAATCAGAAGGAATGACGTCACGTCTCAGTAAATGTCATCGTGTTACTTGAAGTTTAGCATACACTTTAGCGTTTTCGCGCTTAATTCAAATTACATAGCAGAAAATACATTAATTTACGTTAAAACTTAAGTTTATTGCTGAAACAAACTTTTTTTTCGAAAATAGGAGACGTGTACCTACAATAAGGAAAGGTATTTAAAAATCTGTCATCATGCCTATTCTTGATGCAAGCTAAAAACGTGGCTAATGTATTAGATTATTATTAAAATGATCAGTTATATTGTGCAACGAAACTTATGGAAATACTGTATTATACCTGCAAAATCTCATGTGTTAAATCAGCGAAATCGGTAAAATTTTCGTAAACAACCTCTTATGCCGGCCATTGACGATCAGTCCATTACATAAAACTGCGGCGTAAAACTGCGTTGTCACTCCACTCCAATTTATTTGCCCATTCACTGGCGTCACTCCGACTCTTCATTTTTCGTTCGGCCACCAGGCAAAGCCAACGATAGCCGACTGCGAAGCGTGAAGTGGCTCGACATTTTTTAGCTTTGTTGACACCCATCCTGCTTATGACCTATATAATGTCGAGTGCGGTCATAAGTAGGATGGGTGGCCATTATGCAACATCTAGAGCGGTCATAAGAAGGATGGGTATCAACAAAGTTCAGCAATGTCGATTGCGGTCAAAATATGGATAGGTTAACCATTAACCGACATCTAGTGCGGTCATAAAAAGGATGGGTGTCAGTAAAGCTCAGCAGTGTGAAGCGCAGTCAAAAGTAAGATGGGTGGCAATGCAGATCAGCAATATCGAGTGCAGTCAAAAGTAGGATGTGTCATTAAGCAACATCTAATGCGGTCATAAGAAGGATGGGTCAGATGGGTGTCAACAAAGTTAACCAATATCGAGTGCGGTCAAAAGTAGGATGGGTGGCCATTAACCGACATCTAGTGCGGTCGTAAAAAGGATGGGTGTCAATAAAGCTCAGCAAAGTCGAGCACGGTCAAAAGTAGGAAGGGTGTTTATTCAACAACATGTAGTACGGTCATAAGCAGGATGAGTGTCAATAAAACATTTTAAAAACTAAATGCACAACACGCTCAGTCACCGCGATCGCAGCGAGCGAACTGAATACTTGGAATGACGATCGCGTATTGACGGTCAGTTTGGCGCGACGCGCCACTTGGATTTATCCATTGACGATCAAATTTTGGAGTGACGCCGGGGTTTTATGCCACAGTTTTATGATTGAACTGATCTTCAATGGCCACACTTAATCCTTGAACAACGTTCGGCAGGTGATGGAGCTGATGGGCAGCACGGTGACGCAGGTGGCGTGCGGGCGGCGGCACGCGCTGTGCCGCGTGGGCGAGCGCGTGCTGGCGTGCGGGTACGGCGCGCGCGGCCAGCTGGGCTGCCCGCACCTGGCGCTGGCGCTCGTGCCCACGCCCGTGCCCTTCCTGCCCGCCGACGACCAGCCGGTCAGTCGACACTTTTTTTTAAATACAGTCGCTCAAAAAGTGACGTATTGCAGGGACGTATAGCGTGCGGGAGGTGGGCTATTACACACTCGTGCTTGTTCTCTTTCCCAACTGTCAAAATAATGTCTATTAAAAAAAAAACACGAAGTTTTAGAAGTTTTTATGATTCATGCAAATATTTCTAAAAAGAAGCTACTCATTTGTTTCAATATCAGATTTAATGATTTGATTCAATGACTTAGGTTAGGTTTCATTTCATCTCATTAACATTTTCATTTCATATCAATAAAAAAATTCTACTGAAGACTTGGCTGTATGGGCATAGTTCCCTTTGCCTACACAGAATGGGTGAAGAAAACAAAAAAAAAAATCGTTGGCGCCATTTTTTAAAATATTCTATGCGTGTTTTTATTATTTTATTAAATTGCTTACTTTATTCGCAACTGTTTTAAAAATAGTTGTTCAGTACACGTGCGGAACCGTCATTGCTAAGAGTTCCGTCTGTCAACCCTCACCTTCGGCTACGCCTCGGCTCGGGTAGACATTTGTCGGAACTCATTGCAATGACAGCCTTTCCGCACTTGTAATGAAATATACTATTTTAATACAGATGCTCAAAAAGTGACGTATTGCAGGGACGTTTAGCGTGCGGGAAGTGGGCTATTAACACACTCGTGCTTGTTCTTTACCTTTTCCGCACTCGTGCGTTCTCTTTCCCAACTGTCAAAATAATGTCTATTAAAAAGAAAAAAACCAACCTCGAAGTTTTAGAAGTTTTTATGATTCATGCAAATATTTCTAAAAAGAAGCTACTAATTTGTTTCAATATCAGATTTAATGATTTGATTCAATGAGTTAGGTTAGGTTGCATTTCATTTATCATCTCATTAACATTTTCATTTCATATCAATAAAAAAATTCTAGTGAAGACTTGGCTGAATGGGCATAGTTCCCTTTGCCTACCCAGAATGGGTGAAGAAAACAAAATAAATCTCTGCATATAGGTATTCTTTTACGGTTGGCGCCATTTTTCAAAAATGTTCTTTGCGAGTTTTTATTATTATTAGTTCCGTCTGTCAACCCTCACCTTCGGCTGCGCCTCGGCTCGGGTAGACATTTGTCGGAGCTCCTTGCAATGACAGCCTTTCCGCACTTGTAATGAAATATACTATTTTAGTTTTGGCGGGAAGTCGGAATGGACATTGTGCTCTTGTTTCATTTACATTTTAACTGCAACCCTTTATACGTCCCACTGCTGGGCACGGGTATCTCCCCATTATTGGGAAGACCTGGAGCTTACTCCACCATGCTGCTCCAATGCGGGTTGGTGGAGATGCGAGTTAGTGGCCAAACCGATGTCCGATGTTTTCAAACCGCCCATAAGGCCTCCGACAAGCTTTAACGACTGTTATCTATCAACAACAACCGGGACCGACGGCTTAATGTGCCCTCCGAAGAACAGAAACATGCATGTTTTTTTTTCCACTAGCGGTCACCCATCTTACACCCGAACGCGCCCGTTTGGCTTAATCGCATACATCGCTTGCGTTCTACGCGAACTGCCGGGCCATGCGCGCTTCGCTTCGTTTTATTTTTCATTTTACTGATGTATTTTTGAATTATATTGGATAAAGTTGATGGCATTTTGATCGACATAGGTTAATAACAGTGCGCGTGAGTTGTGGAATAAAATAACATATTTGTTATTTTTTATATTTTAAATGTTTTCGTACATAATATTTTATTCCACACGTTCAAGTAATGTTTTCGTACATAATATTTTATTCCACACGTTCAAGTAAAGCGATGGCTACTTTGCCAGAACGTGTCGGTGGACATCAACGAGTTTTGGAGGGAAGCTAAAAAAACATGTTTTCACACTGTTATTCTATTTCACAACACTCGTACACTGTAATTTACCTATATCGAACAAAATGCCATCAACTGTATCCGATATTACTTACAATTGCACCAAGAAAATGAAAAAAAGCTGCGATATCACGCTGGCAGTAACTCCGCCCCGCTTATGTGAACAAAGAGAAATAGCGTGTTTTTAGCAGCTTACTATAAAACGCAACGTCGAAAATGCGTTGACGCGACGTTGACGTTGGGTAGTCGAAGCATGAATGCTTGTCGTTAGATTTGCGAAGTCAACGTCGCGTCTGCTCAGTGATATCAATGGAGAAACGGTAACGCTCGTAAAACGCCAATGAGATAGTGGACTTTGAGTTTTTGAATGTGAATAGGCATACCCAGGGCTATCGAGCTATCTCAAGTGGTCTTAGCCACGGAGCGTGTGTGTGGAGGTGCTGGCATTATTATCTTAATATCATCGAAGCAGCGGAAGTAAATTCCTGGATTCACACCCAGTCGATTAGGCGTAGCCACAACAGTCTAAAAAGACAAAAGCTAATGGTAGAGAGCACAACTTACTACAAATAACATTTTTTATCATTTTAGAAGATGTATAGATAAATGGATGGAATTGAGAAGATTATTGTGTGTCGTGCATTAAGTGGCATAGTTTATCAATATTTCATTCACGTTATAATTTTATTAAACTTTATTTAACCCAAAATATTTAGTACATTGGCGAGCTTAATGATTAGTAGCATTATCTACCAACTTGGCCCAAAAGAAGAGAAATAAATATAATGTGATAGATGACATAATTTGTATACAACTAAAAGAGACAAGAAAGTAAATTGTAGCAAATAACAAAGAAAGTAAGGTCTAATGATGTTGAAATGGCAAAATAATGGCAATAATATTATTATCTAGTTTTTATGATAGTCTTATTATAACAGAACTTGGTGCTATCTGGAATTTGGAGTTAAGTAAATGAATTATACTGTCAAATTTGTAGGCAGGATGGGAGGCCTTCTCCTCTCTTTATCGTATACTATTCTAATCCATAAAATCCTTTGATCTGAATATTATTTATTGACTAACTTGTCTGACATATACGAAAATGTTTTCACTGAAACTTTGTGAAGAAAATAAAATCTAGCTTGCTACATTCAAAGTCATGAAGCCATGTATTCGTTATTTTGTCTCTGCTGTGTTACTTTAATTAATGAGTTTCATTTCTTAGAACTAGTGAAAATATTTTACAACATTGATGTCAACACAAATAATACAATTTTAGTGTTGGCTGTCATCAAGCCATATTTATAATTTATGATTATACATTTAGGTCCCCTGAGCCATGTTTTTTATTCACTGGTTTGTTCGTTCTAATCATTCAATTTTCATACAATAATTAATGTATGTACTTCCATTACTCCATTTAAATGTCACGCTAATAACATTCACCCTTCAACTGTTTCATGCAGATGGATAATGCAGAGCAGCTTAAGGTGAATATTAAGAAGAGATTAAAAATATAATAGTAGCGTAGTCTGTACTTGCACTTTAAGTTTAGCAGACTTTTTAGTTTTTAATTAAACGGCCTGCAAAATATATTTTTTTTGTTGATTTACTTGTACTCATTAGTATGCGTAAATATCATGCGCACATTTATTATCCATCATCACCATTTAACTATACAATGATAAGTAATAATTCATTATGTTCATGTGAATCACATAATTAACGATTGAATATCGTTCTCTAGCCAAGGAAGAAAGCGAAACTCGAGTACACATCAACACCTAAAAACAGTGGCGCGGGCAGATCGAACATTTGGGTGGGGTCCTTTTCCTTGCTAACTCAGCCCCGGGTGCGGTAAGAAGTGCAAAGGACCAACATATTTTTTTATTACACACATAATGGTGATAAACTCCAATTTGTAAGTCATTTTCCCATAAGTTTTGTCTAAAAGCGAATTGTGTACATATAGTAACAATCAAAATGTTATTGGATATTTTTTTGTGTTTTAAATAGTTCTGATAATAAATATATTCATCTACAAAATGTCCAATTAGACCTGTTCGCTGGTTAGTACATAAGATTACTATGTTCCTTGTAAAATAATTTAATGAGAACCTTTTGCACGACGTACTTCACCCGTGGCGTAATCATTTTTTGTGCTTTTATTGTATTACAATTTTATGTGTCTACGTACGTGTGACTTTGCACGCTTTACGTATAACTTCATTCATCATTTACAAACAAATGTAGTATTTATTTCATAGTACATGTTAAATCGGCCACACCCTATTTAAACTTCAAATTATAAAGGGATGTTTATTTCAAATAATAAGATCATAGACCATGATCACTCCTGTAATCTAACCACATGAAAACTACATTAGTTTTGTTTTGCTTATACATATTTTATAGTTGTAGTTTTGTAGTATGTAGTTAGTACATGTAGTTATAGTAACTTTCTATTGAAGACTTGTTTAAGTTTGGTATCTAAAATATAACTTAAGAGGCCGTATACGAAATTTTGCCAATTTCGCTGATTTAGCTCATTTTATACAGGAGATTTTGCAGTTAAAATACAGTATTTCCATAAGTTTTATTGCACAATCCATCCATCCATCCATCCATCCATCCATCAGCCTTTTATAGTCCACTGCTGGACATAGGCCTCCCCTAACGTTCGCCACTCCTCCCGGTCCTGGGCCTTCTGAATCCAGCGGCTACCCGCTGTCTTCTTCAGGTCATCAGTCCACCTGGTTGGAGGGCGGCCTGTACTCCTTTTGCCGATACGTGGTCGCCATTCGAGAACCTTTCTTCCCCATCGGTTGTCGGTTCTTCTAACTATATGGCCTGCCCATTGCCACTTCAGCTTGCAAATTTTGAGAGCTATGTCGGTAACTTTCGTTCGTCTACGGATTTCATCGTTACGAATTCTGTCGCGTAGAGAAATACCAAGCATAGCCCTCTCCATCGCGCGCTGAGCGACCTTGAGCTTATGGAAAAGGCCAACTGTAAAAGACCACGTCTCAGCGCCGTAGGTCATCACTGGCAACACACACTGCTCGAAAACTTGCACAATATGACTGATCATTTCAATAATAAACTATTAAATAAGCCACTTTTTAACTTTTATTTCGTTATTTTGCTTAAAAGAAATGAAGCCGGCGATAGTTTTGTAAATATTACTGTAATAGGTATAGAATATCATATATTTCTGGATCATTTTAAAGTCTAAACAGATCGAAAAAATGCCATGTATTGCTATAAAAATCATACATAGTGTATGAGCCACTTTTTGCCACTCTCATACAAAAAATATTAGTAAAAAAACATTGAACTTAGTCAATTTTGAGAGAAAATGGGCCAGAAATTGCATTTGATTTCGGCAAAATGGAATAATCTTTCGTAAAATTTATTTGACATAAATACTCTTCAGTTTATAATCAATCCGTTTCCTGAAAAAAAAATCTTATTAATAATGATGATTCGGCATTAAACATCTATTAAAGTAACCTAAATCTCGCACTATAATTCTTGACGCAAGCTATAAAAGTGTCTAATGTATTAGATTATTAATGAAATGAAAAGTTATATTGTGCAATGATACTTGTAGAAGTACTGTAATTTATCTGCAAAATCTCATGTGTTAAATCGGGTAAATAAGCAAAATCGGCAAAATTTCGTGTACGGCCCCTTAATGACAAATATAATTAATCTGGTGATCTTATTGTAACGGGATTAAAGTTGATGTATTGGGAATGTATATGTTTTCTTCTTATGTAATGTATTAATACTGCATTGAGTGATGTTTGTTTGTTAACAGTTGTCCCCTGATATGTTCAACGGTCCAATACAAGTGTTTGCGGGTGGTGACCACAGCTTCCTGGTGATCAATAGTGACAAAACGGTGGTGGCTGATTTTCGCGTTCCGGAACACAAGAAACAAATACTCACACTGAACCTGGCCAAGTTGGCAGCTTGCGAGGTGTTTAAAGAATATGATGTTGTCAATCAGGTTAGTTATAAAAATAGTACGTCCGAACGTTGCTTGGATAAAAACAATTGATTTTCATGATTTTAATTTCAACTCATTGGTTTAGCGTTACTTAACAACGCCTTCTGAAATAGCTCCCTAGCTAATAAATAAAATAAAAAAGGGGTTTGCTTGATTGAGGTTTGAACCCGGGTCTCTAGCTCCGCAGTAAGCCCACGTAACCATTCGGCCAAGAAAGCTTTAATTTGATTCGTCGTAATTCTTATACAGCTGTTTCAAATCGACATTGTAATTTGTTTGAACAGCATTATAACAATTTTTTGACATAAATCTCAACTAGTTACAGTTGCGCCCAAAACGTCCACTATAAATAAATAAACATTGATAACATTTCACACTCATAGCCTCACAGTAGGGGAGATATACATACATACCACCTGCGTCGTGAGTACCATGGACACAAAGACAGAAACACCAGTGAAAACCCCGACCGAGTACAGAAATTTAAACGGACCTTTTAAATTTCTGTCTCGCCGGGAATCGAACCCGGGACCCTCCCATCGACAGTCAGATGTTGACCATTGCGCCATACGGGTCATACCGACTAATATTATGTATGTTTTATAACAGACTAATATTTGCAGGATCTCCTGGCCTATCTCGAGACAGTGTTCGGGTCGTTGGCGTGCGTGAACGGTTCATTTCTACTAGCGGACGACGGCCATTTCGGCTGCAGCACCAAAGTTCCTGGGGTAGATCTGAAAAGGGCAGAAGAGGCTTTCACACTCGTCAGTCGTTTCGAGAATACTTCCATAAAAGACTTGGTAAGTATTGACAGTTATCATGAGATATCTTTTTTACACATGCAAAGTCTTCCTATGTCTGTGTGTCTCTCAGTTTATCCGAGTCAAAAAATATCATTTAGCTGTAGTAGGTACAATTTTGAGGACAAAGGGACATGTAAAAAAGACAATAAAACATATACCTAACATGTTATAGATATGTATATGTATATATATTTTAACTCATTATTGTTACAGATATTTTGGCATTTATCAGAACATGTAATAAAGAAAATGAAAGCGAACCTTCCAGATGCGGAGGCTTTAAGAATGTTTTTAATCTTACCACTTTATCATGAAATGAGGAATCCGCGGCGACATCCAGATTTACAGGTAAGTGTCTATCTTATATGTACTCCTTTGTGTATAATTATAAATCCTTTATATAAAGCTGTGGATTGTTTTTAGAAATTTTGCTCACTTGAGAAGGTTGGTATACCATAGATATAGGACATAAAATATACAAAGCTAATTCAAAAACGTTCCCAATATTGGAAAATGGCGTATGTGTGGGTGAAGTAATGGTGTCTAAACACAAGTTATCCGTTTTATCGATAAGCAAATGTCGATAAACGTATGCTTCATTATAGTTTAAAATCACTATTTTTATTAAAATGTGTGTAATTGGTACAAATAAACTAATTTATTTAATCTTTTCTTAAAAGTCGGAAGTTATTTTCTTCTTACAAAATATTTATCTTCAAAATGTTTGCTAAAAATTACAGAAAGTTCGGTCGGCATCCAATAGGGTGGTAATACGCGTGCCTTAGTTTGACGTGGAAATCTTAAAAAGAAGTTTAAAAAACGGCAAATTGTTTGTAAAGTAGGTTTACGATCGAGATGTTTACGTGATAACGTCCGCACGAGAAAATCTCCATTCGTTTGTATGCCGCTAGAGTGAGAGAGACGGAAGATCGGTCCACTCACTCGAACGCTATGCCAGCCTCCGCTCGTGAGGATTCCGCGTGACACTGACAAGTTTCACGGAATGACTGGCAGCGCTCGAGATGAGACGGGAGATCGGTCCGTCTCTCTCTCGTTATACCTGCGATCGCGCTCGTGAGGTTTTGGTGTGACACAAGTTTCTGAACATGTCACCCGACTAAAACGATTTTAAAGACGTTATCACGTCAATAAAACAACTAAGAAAAAATTGTCATTTACACTAGCTAGGGCATGAAAACAGTTTTGATTTTTACTTGATTTAATCTCTAATTCTATATGTAGCTACAAAATCTAGTATTAATTACCACAGAAATAAATGGACATTATATGTTAGACTATTAGACAAACTGTAATATCCTCACGAACACGGTGTAAATCTGCAGATCATCAGTGATACTTGCAGTATTTAATTGATTGGTTACATCTGCTCTATAAAGTATATAAAACAAAGGATCCAGTATAGAGCCTAGTGGTACACCTCGACTAAAACATTTGATGCCTTACGAAATTGTACAGATACTTCTGTTTTTTTATTTAGTCAAAACTGGGTTAAATCAACCAGTTATTTACTTATACTTAATGACTATCTACTAATAGTATTCACTTGAATTAGTAATTATTTTCTCATTCTCATTTTATTGTCATCTAAACTTATCATATAATAAAAATACCTTTCATAATAAAACAATAATTAATTAATAATAAATTTTAATAATAACTGGTGTGAAATTTTAGTATGTGGCAAGAATAGCAGTATTTTATATTCAATTGAACTATCAATAAGACACCCGTAAAAACATGAAAAGGCGAGTTTTACAGTATAGGTATTTTGTCTTAGGGTCCCTTCGCAGAAGCTTACAACAAGTTGTCGCCGCACGGACAGCGCATAGTGACCATGTGGTGGGACGCGCAGCCCACCGACTACTTTGAGATGCTTGTCGATATCTTCAAGAGCGTTATTGTCTATGAGCTCATGCAACCCGTAGTTAGAGCAAATAAGGTAAGTTCAATAAATTGCTAGTTTTAATAACAGTACCATAATAATAAATAATACTACATAGAACGGAATCTCCTTTGACCGCCATCGATACGCCGCAATTTATATACCTACTTCCCTCTTCACCCCGTTACGCCCCTCTGTCGCCCAGGCGTGTTGCCAGGGTTGTGAACTGTTAGTAATGCTTATGTCTAAAGATAATATCGCAAAAATATAAGTTTTTCTTTACTTAAAAATCATTATTTTAGTTTAGTATTACAAAATATGAGAATGATAAATAGTTACCTACTCTATAAATACTTATAAATAATATTACTTAATAAGTAATAAGTACCATACCAAATGAAGCCATTTAAGTAAGTATTACTTACCTACATAGGTGTAAGTACTTACGTAGTGTAGGTTTAAAATAAACGAATTACATATTAAGTATAAAGTGCGTGCGCCAGTGCCGCGGCGCCGCAATCGCGAGGCAAAACAATCGAGAAAGGTTCAATGACCGATGGCGGGGGCCATTAAAAAATATTTTGGCGACATGTTAAAATGCTGTAGTTATCTAACATTTTTTTTATAATTGAGTGAAAGTGAAACAATTGGCTACACAAAAAGAACTGGTCATATCCTTTTGATAAATTAGGTACGGAAAAGGAATAATATTTAAAACATATTACTTATCTCGCATCATCTTTGGGCAAACTAAAAAAACTTAAGTTTGGCATTGTTTTAGAATTGTTTGTACAACCAAACACACCACATTAACTTGGCCGTTATTGTAATTGACGCGCCCGTCCGAGACAGCCCGACTTCAGTATTCTGTTTAGCCGAAATTAACGTGTAGGCTAATATCCGTGACCTTGAGTCCGTCCGGAGCGGGAGTTTCCGTTCTACGTAGTATTATTTATTCTTATGACAGTACCTTCAATCTTGGTTTAATTTCAAACAAAACGCTATTTGCTTAGGGCCTCGTTCACCATCTCCAAGTAAAGTGTTGATTAATTACGTCCCAAGTAAAGTTAATTGGCAAGTAAAAGCTATGAGTACAGGTCAGTTTCTCATTATGATTAGTAATACTCGAACATCGTGAAATTGAAATTAAAGTTACGGGTGACAGTTAGTGTACTTGTCATTTACTTGAAGGTCGTGAAAGACTTAGTGTTACTTAATAACGCCATCTGAAATAGCTCCCAATAAAACAATCACAATAAAATAAAAATAAAAACGGGTTGCACTCCGGTAGTGCCGGCAGAAGTGAAAACTTGAACATTAACCTTGTGCATTTTTGATATTTTGGAATGGTTGGGGAATAATTTCGCACGAATTGCTTTTATTATGAGTATTATTTTTCATCTAGTATTTTCAGTAGGTTTTCATCTACATAGTATTTTTTATAAAGTACTTACTCATTTTCTTTCACTATTTCTTCGTCCCTTTTTTCATTAATAGATTCACTTTATTCAATGTCCATATTTTACATACTTGATATAAACGAATTTTACAAGTATAGACAGTCGAGCCGTCATCAGCTGTCACCCCTCCGTCTTACGAATTTTCGATCAGGCCACGTGTCGTGACGCGAGTTTAACATTTTTTACCCCAAGAAGTTTTCACTTCAAAAAAATAAACATAATATGTAATGGTTTTGATTGAGGTTTGACTCCGGGCCTGTAGTTGCGCAGTCAGCCCACGTAACCATTCGCCAAGGAAGCTTTAATTCGATGAACTAAATTTTTATAGAGCTCTTTCTAATCGACAGTGTCATCTCTTTGAACTTCGGATTGACGGATGGCATTTGACGGCGTTCTACGCCATAATATTATTAATACTCGAATCGAGTGGAGTCGTATTTTTCAATTTATATTTAAGTTGGTTATCGCTGAAAATATTTTTTTATAATTAAAAATTTCTAAAAGTAAAAACTAGCTGGATCGGCTTATCACCCCTGAAACCAGGGTACTAAATTTCATTAAAATCTTTGGAGCCGTTTCTGAGATTCAAAAAAATTTATTTAGGTATATACAAGAATTGGTCGTTTAAAGGTATTAGATGCGATGATGAAGAGGGAAAAAATTAATTTTATTTAGTCAGTTAGGTAAAAGAAGGGGTGTAGCCCAAAACCGGAACAGGAGTGTATCCTCTGTACGTAAGAGGTAACTAGATGGGCTTTCGGATGTGATGATAATATCATATACATATACATACATCACATATGCACAAATATATTATTATGTACTACACTCAGAGTTCTCCACAATCGCTAAAAACCCTAATAATCCTCTGTCTTCTTTATAGCAACACCTTCAAAGATGGATACATATGAGTATTTGAAGGTACTCATACTTGTGTTAAAGGTGTTAAATCACTGCAATTAAAATAATTATATGCAATGTAATTTAACTTGAAGTTTTGTTTCAGAAAATATATTTTACACATAGTATAGTTCAAATACTGAATACTTTGTCATCGCTAAATAAAATAAATTTTACAAATCCAAAGAAACCAAAGATACCTGCAGAATGTTTCTATATAGAAGAGTTATCAAATTATGTAGATATAGCAAGTGATTATATTAACTGGCTCTCTGATAAAGATGTAAGTATCCAATTTACATGGTGTTTTAAATTTTGATTTCAAATTCTGAATGTTGTATGCAAATATAAAGAAAAAAAATGTGTGATAAAGATTGGTATTTGCTAAATTTTGTCTAACTTTGGTACAAAATGTAATGTTTGGTGTAAAATGTTTTTAGCAGGTAATAACATTTTTTCTTCTACAGTCAACCCACCCGCACTTGTGCAACTACGCGTTCCTATTCGACGTGCAATGCAAGTCGTTGCTACTCAAGATAGACCAGCAACTTCAAATGCAGATAGCCGTGAACAGAGCGGCCACGCAGATGTTCACCAGAATACTCATGGACTCCACCTTCGAGTGGCGAGACCAGTACCTCAGCTTGACTGTGTCCAGGAACCATATAGTTAGAGATACCATGTTGCAGATTAGTAATCATGACAGCGCTCAACTGAAGAAGCCGCTTAGGGTGAGTATTTAGTTTTACAGGGTTAACATTAATCCAGAATTAGTTATAATTTACAGTATAAAAATATAAACAATGTGTCGTAAATGATCACAATCCTTTTAGCACTCCACTACAGGGTTTGGGTCCCGATAAACTCCATTTTTCATCTTAATTTTATCACCTTGAGAGCTTCGACATGTATTAGCAACTGCTATTCATCGATAACTACACTCCAACACGCATTTTTAATGCTTTAATTAAAGTGTTATTGCCATTAACGTTAATGCAGATGTAGCAGTAGCATAACAGCAACCACACACGACCCGCGTGGCGTAATGGTTACCATGCCGGACTGCCAATTGAGGGGTCCAGGGTTCGATTCTCGGCGAAACTGAAATTTTAATGATGAGCTACATTTCTGTTCTCGGTCTGGGTGTGTTTCTGTCTTTGTATGTGTCCGTGGTACCCACGACTGTGGGGCTATGAGTGTGAAGTGTTATTTATGTATTATTTACAATTTGTTTTGACGTAATTTTTCTATGACATAGCACGTTGCAGGTAGAATTCGTTGGTGAAGAGGCGGAGGACGCGGGCGGCGTGCGCAAGGAGTTCTTCCTGCTGCTGCTCAAGGAGATCTTCGACCCCGTCTACGGCATGTTCCAGCAGTCCGAGGAGACCAACATGATCTGGTTCTCCAACAACCCGTTCGAGGACGACGTCATGTACTATCTTATTGGTGAGTAGTGAAGAAGGCAATGTTGTGAAATGTATATGTTTACACTAATGAATCAGTAAAAGTGGTCCTTTCGTGTAAGTCTGCGATGTGCGCTTTCGCGAGTATCCATCTTTCATACGATTGGAGACGACCTTGTAGGCAAGAAGCAACGCCATATGACGTTTGTTTTGTTTAAATACTTATGTCATCTTGTACTGGATTCGACTCCCATCGTGAAAGGTATTTAGATGAATTATTTGTCTTTTCCTGATCTTTTAGTTTGTGTTCTTGTACATGCGGTAGCTGTCACGTATGTTCCTTATCGGCCCATAGCTACTCTGTAAGAAAGCTAGCTATTGTATACCCTATATTTTAAAACAGGGCTGAAGTTTTTCTCCGTCTGCTCTTTTCTTCAGCTCAGCATTGCCTAAGCGCACCCAGAGCAGACAGAACAAAAATAACGTTCACTAAGAGTTTGTAAAGGAACCGTACAGTGAATAAAGAATATTTCATTTCATTTCCACGGTTTTGGTAATACTACGGGTATTCTTGTGTGGGGCTATGAGTGTGAAGCGTTTATTATTATTAGTAACGGTATATTTCCATATCAATTTGTTAGGATCTTGTCAAAGAACATACATCATCTTTAATAGAGCTGATTATGTCTTAAATTGTACTTGTATTAATGTAGAAGGAACAATTTTTACTTCATTCCACAGGTGCCATATATGGCTTGGCCATATACAACTCAATAATAATCTACGTGCCGTTCCCATTGGTGCTTTACAAGAAGATACTGGGCGAGCCAGTTATGTTGGACGACATCGCTGACCTCTACCCTACGCTGGCAAACAGCTTGAAGAGCGTGTTGGAGTATCCGGATGAGGATGTTGAAGAAGTAAGTTATTGTATGCACTAATGAGATATATTACTATTATTAAATAGATTATTACTCATATATGAAAGTCAACTTTTATTTTGAAAATGAAAATTATAATAAACTAGCCTTGCGCCCGCAGTTTCGCCCGCGTGGACCAGTTCAATGGGTCGCCGTAGTATAAAAAATAGCCTATGTGCTATTCCAGGCTTCATTGCTATATTAAAATCATAGGCATTTAGCCAGTTGCTTCAACCGCGTTGACCCTATTACCCAATTTCACGTAGGAATGAAGCATTTTCCCGCGGTAAAAAGTAGCCTATGTTACTCAGGGTGAATGTAGCTTTCTAATGGTGAAAGAATTTTTGAAATCGGAACAGTAGTTTTTGAGTTTATTCATTACAAAATACAAAAATGCAAATCTTTCCTCATTATAATATTAGTATAGATAAATGATAAAAGGACGACACGTGTGGCGCAATATTTACCATACCGGACTGCCGATCGGAGGGTCTCGGGTTCGATTACCGGCGAAGCAGAAATTTGAATGATGAGTTTAAATTTCTGTTCTCGCTCTGGTTGTTTGTGTTTCTGTCTTTGTGTGTGTCCATGGTACCCATGACACAAAGTATACCCTACTGTATGTGGGCTATGAGTGTGAAGCGTTATTTTTATTTTTACTATTATGATTCGATCCAGGAAGTGCCACTGCTGTACTCATTGCTGCCGTTATGTATATAAATCTGTTGTTTCCTTGGAAAGGCGTGGATGCCGGCCAGAATTATGAGCGACCACCAGCGTCTGCAGCAGCAGCGCAGCTGTATACGATCTTCATAAGACTTGCTTGTTCGATGCTGTGTCCATATCCATGGACAGTGGCTACTACTTAATATTAGTTTAACTACTACGCCATTTAAGGGCTATCCGCACACAACAGTGCCAGCACGTGACCGACAGTTCCGTACCGTACAGTTCCATGATGTGCTATTCATATAATATCAGTACCGTGTCGACAGGTGCAGTGATTTTTACCCTAGAATCACAGCAGTTTCATGTGAAAATGCGATTGCTTTATATTAGATGAAGACGAAAAAATTTATGTGAGAAGGAAATGGGTTCTGAAAAGTTAAGAAAACAAGATACGCCCAATTGTAGCCCAATATTGTTCCATATGTTTACTTTAAAATATTGTCCATGTATTTTCTATGTGAAAGGGCATAAATTGCAGGATGTACACGGACCTTAGAGCATCAAAGTTACTGACTCACCCTTCAGTGTCATACCTGTCATGTCTTGATGCTTTAAGACACGGACCAATTCAATCAACTTTTCGTCGTCCATCTTGGAACACTGCGACCGTGTCAGGGAAAATATTGTCCACTAGAAATTCACGTCGGATCACGGCGAGCATCGGCGCAGTACTGACATCACTGAACGTCACTGTCACTGACGAGTACGAATAGCGTCGTACAAAATATCATTTTTCACTGACACTGTTCGCGGGATAAAATGAAACTCTGGTGGAGACGTTTCTGAGATTCTGATGTTTAATCGATCGACCTTCGTGCGTGACAATTTTTGCAATGTAATGGCCGCTTCAGCGATATCGCTAAAGCAGCACAGGTGTAGCGCCATCTATGATTCTCTGTGTGAACTGTTTGCTCCAGTTAGTATGTAGTTCATGAAAGGAAAGAGAACCATAGATGGCGCTTTACAATCGGCAAGGCTAGATGGCGCCAAAATACATTTGGTTTACAACATGCTCCCCCCTTGAAATATTTAAATATTTCTAATAAGTTTAATTAGGTTACAGTAAATTAAATCTAAAATAACTTGTGTATTATTAATTTGTTTCAAATAAGCTATCCACCTGTCCACCTACTCTGATGATATTTCAATGAAACACACACAACATAAACATTTATTGTAGTTTCACAAATAAAGATTGGAATGTACTAACTTAATGCTACTTAATAAATACTACATAATTGAGTACTACCTAATCATAACGTATGAATTTAAGATACATTTGTTTGAAATAAGTATTACGTATTAAGAAATATGAATCTAAGTTACAGGCAAAAATAATATAATATAATAGTGTGCTAAGTTAAATAAGTAAGTTAATGATTATCTTCTATTGGTAGAGGACAAATCTTCGGGAACGAAAGCTTGATGCTGGAGCCCTGGGATGTGTTCAGTGTGGCCACGCGAGTCACTCCGTCGCCCCCGGGGTGTGTCTCGATGATCCTCGCCAGTCTCCACTGGCATGGTGGAGCGTGCTTGTCCTTGATGAGAACTACGGAGCCCGCTGCCAGAGTGGGTCCCTTGGAGCTCCGCCACTTGCCTCGTTGTTGGAGTAGCCCCACGTAGTCTCTTGAGAAGCCCCTCCAGAAGGATTGATAGATCTGTTGGAGTTGTTGAAAGTATTTAAGTCTGTTGGTAGGGACTTCGTCATATTGATAATCTGGTAGTGCCACTGGAGTTCTTCCTATCAGGAAGTGAGCTGGTGTAAGGACTTGGAATATTTCGGAATCGGAAAAGGGAATAGGACATAAAGGTCTGCTGTTAAGGATTCCCTCTATCTGAATTAATACTGTTGAAAAACCTTCATAGGTAAGTAGACTTTGTTTCAGGACACGCTTTAAATGATATTTGCAACTTTTAACAGCGCCCTCTGCCAAACCATTCATGTGAGGTGAGTAACTAGGTACAAACTTCCATACGATACCTTGCTCGGTACACGAGGTTGTCAATTCGTTAGAGCTCGTGTTAAGAAAATCGTATAACTCCCTTAACTCCCTATCTGCACCCCGAAAGGTGGTGCCGTTGTCGCTCACCACCACTCGTGGCTTCCCGCGTCTGGCTATGAACCTTCTAAACGCCGACAGGAAGCTCTGAGTTTCTAGACCTGTAACAAGATCAATATGTACGGCCTTCGTTGAAGAACATATAAAAATAGCTATATAAGACTTGTAAGTTTTGTAACCACGCCCCTGCCTATCTTTAAGTAGAAATGGACCCGCATAATCTAGCGCCACAGTGTAAAATGGTGGTGCTGGTTGCACTCTGTGACCTGGTAGGTCGCCCATAATAGGCGTTGTTGCCTGTGGCTTGGCTCTGAAGCAAGTTACGCATTCTCTATAAATGTTATTTGCTAAAACCTTACCCTTGATAGGCCAGTACTGCTCCTTCATGCTAGACAGCAGCAGCTGGGGTCCTGCATGCATGAGGCGGACATGCTCGTTCCTCATAATTAGCTTAGTTAATGTGTGATTGCTGTGTAGTATGATGGGGTGTTTTTTGTCAAATTCGTAGTGTGATTGACTAAGACGACCACCCACCCTTATAAGCTCATTGTCCATAAATGGTTTAAGACTCAAAAGTTTTGAGGTTTTAGGCAATTGTGAATTATTTTTAAGTAGTTTGTATTCACTAGGAAATGATTCTATTTGTGTAAATTTTATCAATTTATTAGCAGCTTGCCTTTGTTCCTGACATGAAATTGCACCTGTAATTTTGTTATTTTTGTTTTTACAATTGTGCAAATATCTTAGTATGTATGCAAATATACGAAATAGCTTAGTGTCACTGGACCACTTTGAAATTAAATCATTTATCAATGTGCTGTTGTTAGCCCCATTTTGTGTTGTGTTGCATAATATTTTGTGTGGGGATTGTTTTGCCTTAAGCTCAATTAATTCTTGGGTTTGTTGTTTATTTAGAGGCCACTCACCTTGTGGTTTACTCAGAAATGTTGGGCCTTCAAACCAAAATTTAGAGGTAGATGTGCAGTTAACCAATTTATCTGGTAAAACTCCCCTTGAGAGCAAATCTGCAGGGTTTTCGTTACTAGGAACCCAGCGCCATTTAGACGGGTCTGTTAGAGCTTGAATCTTGGTAACTCTGTTGGCTACAAATGTATTGAGCTTATGAGGTTCTGTGTTTATCCACGCTAACGTGATGGTAGAGTCGGACCAGTACTGAATGTCGTTTATAGGTACTTTGAGTGCTGACTGCACATCCTTCATATTGATTGCCAACAATAACGCCGCACTCAATTCGAGGCGGGGTATAGTTTGAGTTTTTAAAGGTGCTATTCGTGTTTTTGCAAATAATAATCGAACTAGAGATTGGCCTTGTGCATTAGTTGTAAGCACATATATGGCTGCCCCATATGCTTGTGTGGAGCTGTCTGCAAACCCATGTAATTTGAAAGTTATATAATTGCTTATTGTAACTACTCTGGGGATCTGTAACAATCTTAGGTATTGAAGTGAATTGTAAAATGTCAACCAATCCTTTAAGAGAGTTTGTGAAATAGGTTGGTCCCAGTCCGACCCGTCCACCCATAGTCGTTGGATGAAGCATTTGGCAAGAATTAAGCTTGGGCCTAATAGGCCTAAAGGATCAAAGATACTTGAAACTCGAGATAAAATAACTCGTTTTGTTACGTTATTTGGTATAGGTTGTAAGTATCTTTGATCCTTGCTGCATACGTTTAACTGATCGGCACGTGTCGGCACTGTTGTGTGCGGATAGGCCTTTAATCTGAAAAAATATTTTATTTATTATACTATACGTAATTTCCGTACGTTATATTTTTAACAATTTCAGGTATTCGACCTATGTTTTGCGGTAAATACAGTTGTGTTTGACCAAATCCAAGTACATCCCTTAAAAGAAAATGGCGAGAACCTACCAGTAACACATGAGAACAAGAGCGAATATGTGGACTTATATGTAGACTTTCTACTCAATAAATCTGTTGAAAATCAGTTTAAGGCGTTCAACCAAGGGTTTCAAAAGGTAATTTTATAGTTTTGTTTATATGGTAATATTGTTACAGAAATTACTTGATATATGATGTGAATTCAGGCGCGGTCGCAGCCTTCAATTTGGGGGTGGGGGAGAGGTGTCCCAAATTGGCTTGTTTCGCCTTCCATCTACGCATGACTGATTGATTTGGGGGGGGGGGGGGTTCATGTCCCCGTTATGATTATGAGTAAAGAAAGACAAATTCAGTCAATATTTTTTTAAATAACTAAATTAAATAACCACTTACAGATGTACATTATAAGGTTTGGTCAACTTTGGTCTGAAAATCTTTTATATTATCTTAATATATATATAATTCTCGTGTCACAATGTTTGTCCTCAATGGACTCCTAAACCACTTAACCGATTTTAATAAAATTTGCACACCGTGTGCAGTTTGATCCAACTTGAAAGATAGGATATCTTACATCTCAATTAATAGTCACAACATTATTTTATTTCTGATATTTTAAGGCAGGACAACGTCTGCCGGATTCGCTCTGTTAGTAACTGTCAAACATTGATTTTGCGCCATCGTCCAGAAGTTTGACATTGTCTGAATAACAATACATCTGTCACTATTAGTTTTATATTTTTTATTTGGCAGTAACATAAAAACTCTTTGAGATGATGAAGAAACTAATCCTCTTTCAATATATTTAAGGCAGGACAACGTCTGCCTGGTTCACTAGTATTTTATATTTTTAAAGTTGACTTTGTGGAACTTTTTAAGTACTTCCAAAGCATTTCATTTAATTATATTATTTTGCAGGTTTGTGGTGGTGAAATAATCAAATTGTTTAGGTCACATGAACTTATGTCGGTTGTAATTGGTAATGAAAACTATGACTGGGAATTATTTGAGAGCAACTGTGAATACAAGAATGGATACTCCGCTTCTGACCCACAAATTAGGTGATCATGTTGTTCTAATTTCTATGTATTACTAGTGATAATCAAGTGAATAATTATTCTCCGTAGATTTCATGGGTCCAATTGAAATCCAAACTTTTATTTTACTTTTTCTTTCTTTATCTTTGCCTATGCAGATGATTTTTATTTTTCGTCAGGGGGGGGGGGGACAAGATCTTGGTCAGGGGGCAAATTTTTTCAAGCAGAATACCGCGCTTAAATTTGCTTTCCACGTTACACGAAGACACGCACACAAAATATTAAATATATAAAGGAAATAGCAGGAGGTAGCATATCTAGCTTATTATTTATAGGTTTCTTTTTCTTTTGCGAGATCTTTTGGGATTTTTTAATCCCTGAATCTGAGTTTTGGCGGGCAGTCGAAAAAACATACTGTGCTCTTGTTTTATTTTTACTTTCTTGGTGTATTTTTGAGTTATATCGGTTAAATTTGATGGCATTTTGTTCGTAGGTTACCTATATATAGTGCACGAGTGTTGTGAATTAAAATGGGTATCAGTGCAAAAATATGTTTTTTCGGCTTTCCTCCAAAATTCCATTGGTCACGTTCTGGTAAAGAAGCCATCGCTTTACTTGAATGTCTGACTGACTTGACTGACTGATTACTGACGACTTAATGTCTTTACCTATTATTACTCGTCCAGTTTCACTGAAACTGGCAAAAATGTTTTGACAACCTCTGTGGCGTAGTGGGTGATGAGCCGACTGCGAAACGTGAGGTTGTGGGTTCGATTCCCACCCAGGACAAATAATTGTGTGATGAACATGACTATTTGTTCTGTGTCTGGGTGTTAATTTATCTATTTAAGTATGTATTTAGAATTATATAAGTATGTTTATCAGCTTTCTGATTACTTAGTACAAGCTTTGTTTAGTTTGGAATCAGATGGTGGTTGTGTGAATTGTAAAAAATATATTTATTTATTTATTTTTAATGTGATGCAAAAAATATATTTGACGCTGGCAATATGCAGACTTTGCGATGCCATAATTGAAGAAAAAAATTGATCCAGAGGGGGCAGCTGCCCCTCCCTGCCCTCGGTGCTCATGCTTGTGGATACTAAAAAGTAGGGATTTGTAATAGATATTCACTTTAAAAATGTTTACAGGTGGTTCTGGGAAGTATTCCATGAATTGTCTGTTGAGGACAAGAAGAAGTTCCTACTGTTTCTCACGGGTAGCGATCGCGTCCCCATACAAGGAATGCGAGATATTAAGGTATGGTTAAGAAATTGATTCCAGAGTAGAGCAAATGTTGTTGAAGATTTGGTGGACACCCGAAAGTTTTGTGTTGCATCTATATTTTATTTACATTTCATATAGTTGATAGTGAGTGAGTTACAGTATTGTAAAATAAGGGTTGGGATTACCTTATAAGTCGTTTCGAAGAGTTTCAGAACGTAGGCATTGATTGTTTTGATTGACCTATTGATATCGGACTCTGACAGCAGTATTCAAGAAACATACTTGCTTAAGTAAGCAGGCAATGCCATGCAAAGAATGCTATTTTCTGTGCGTTATGTCAAGCCATTTATTCATGTCGAGTTTGTCAAACGAATAGTATAGGGCTTCACTAAGTATCGTCTATAGTTCGCTTAGATGATCTCTATGCGTTGTCGAGCACTAAGAGGCGTCATAGTATTATTTATGAATACGGGTGTTAGTCTCTTTAATTGGGCTACAACCCTTTTTGCGTCCCACTGGTGGGCACGGGTCATGTGTTACAGTAAATTTTATCAAAAAATGTATGCTATATATATTATGATTTCGCTATCACATTGGTGTTTCTGTAATGTTAGCGGTAAGCTTAATGATTATAAAATCATTATTACTCACATGTAACAGATCTAGATACGAATTTAAATCACTATGTTACACGCTCTAACATAATATATGCTATTTTCTGTGCGTTATGTCAAGCCATTTATTCATGTCGAGTTTGTCAAACGAATAGTATAGGGCTTCACTAAGTATCGTCTATAGTTCGCTTAGATGATCTCTATGCGTTGTCGAGCACTAAGAGGCGTCATAGTATTATTTATGAATACGGGTGTTAGTCTCTTTAATTGGGCTACAACCCTTTTTGCGTCCCACTGGTGGGCACGGGTCTCTCCCCATTATAGGGGAGGCCTGGAACTTACTCTACCACGCTGCTCCAATGCGGGTTGGTGGAGTTACCTAACTTTATCTAACGATTCTTCCTGTCCTGGTGTTCGTTTAACTTGACGCATACTTTACTCACCATTAAATTGCGTATTTGCACTGTTTGTACATTGCGGCTTCCTTGTGTCTTAATGGTAAGATTTTGTTCCAACATCGCTTTTAAAAGATTCGAAAATGGTTGAATTTCATAAAAGCCAAGCCAATTTCAAGCCATCGATTTATGTTGATTTTGACAAACGCATATTAGCAGGCTTCACTCAAATATCGTCTATGAGTTCTGGGAACACCTTTTGATAGTTGTAAATGATATGATATTTTACTGTAAACTAAATTTAATAAATGATATAAAAACAAATGTGTGATTGATTTGAATGATAATGAGTACACTCGCGGATTTGTCTTGTGTGTTATTGTTTTTCTTATTGCGCGAGACATTCGAATTTTTTTTTCTTTTACAGATTAGAATACAGGCAGTGGCAGACGACAGATACTTCCCCGTGGCACATACTTGCTTCAACCTCCTAGACTTGCCGCGCTACAAGACGAAGGAGCGGCTCAAGTACCACCTGTTGCAGGCCATCCAGCAGACGCAGGGATTCTCACTAGTATAGCAGGCTCACCTAGAAATATTCGAGTTATGAATAGCTAGCAATCACTGTTATAATTTAAGTGTTTGAACCTACAGCCGTTGATCAACTTTGGAACTGTAGTCAGACATTCATCGTTGTTTTGGTTTAAATATTTTGTTGTATGGCTCTTGAGTATATATGGACAAATAAAATTTTCATGTGCATATTATATAGAAAAAATACGAATTTTCATGTAAACGCGAAAGTTTAAACGTTCGGTTAGATGGATGGTTGTTGCTCAATCAGGCAATAACAGCTTAATAGATCGGAATAGAATTTGGCACATAGATAGATTATAGTCTGCAATAGCACATATGCTATTTTGATAAATAACTGTAACACACTGAAATAACCCGAATGAAGCCGGGCCGAATTACTGTGTAATTAATACAAAAAAGGACCCCGTTCGACCGATATTAGTGACATTTACAGTACTCACAACGCATCTTTATCTCTGGTAAAACTACGTGCGAGTAGCCACTTTTGCACGCTACTTTGGCACAGCTGTGCAAAAGTAAAAAATTGTTATAAACCCATCAAAAAAAAATTTATCGCACAATTTTATTATAGCACATGCGGAGTCGTTTGTTGCACCTAACTTCAAAGGGACAAAGATCCTTTGTGACTGTGTTGAACTGTAAATCTTACTTTATTCATTCGTTTAGTGGACAATTAATTTTTTTCTATTTAGAATTGGTTGCATCTTTTTTCTGTGCCTGTGAGGTGGATATGGTATGAAATACCAATAATAAAAAAAATATGTTGGATGGTATGATTACTATAGCGCCAGTCACTGTTAGTTCTACCTAATTACTTAAACCCCACCAGAATATGAAAATTCATTTACAAGATTTTGGCCATCTTAAAATTGTTGTCATTCCGTTCTCTGACCATTGATTTTGCATCTTCCTTTTAAGGTATTCTATCCTACACGTTGTCATTTGTAGTAAATAAAAATCAGACGTATAGAGAACCTCATTTCGTTAAACTTCTTCAATGTAGGAACGAATAATATCACGGAAATAAAAATTGTCTTGAAATACATTAGGAATAGATAATAATTTAAAGTTAAGATAAAACAAATAGTTTTGAAAAATAACTTTGTTGATTTTCAGATGGTAACAGTGACCATTGTAATAACATTAAATAATTAACAATGTTCACTATTGCAATTACATAAGAAAAATTAAGGAACTTTCAAAAAATAGATAAAATTAAAATTAGAACTACCTTTTATCTAAAATTACTCGACATTAATGTGACATCTTAATTGGCTGGCAATCCTTTTTGTATTTTACTGCTGGAAACATCGATATAATATAAGTAGGACGTTTTAAAATTTTCGCAGATTTATAAGCTTCTGTTAGTTTTCAGTGCCTTACACCAAATAACAAATACAAGACATCGAATACTAAAATGTACATTGTATTAAATATATTTTAATTTCTAAAATAAATTTAATTCAAAACATAATAGATTTTATTTTCATAGTTCAAGAATAATCTCTGTATAAATTACCTATGTAGTAACGAATTTACTTTAAAAGAGTGTTCACGTTAATAATTTATGGGCTTAATTAATGGAGGTACGGAAATAATTACATATTTATGAGACATTTTAATAAAATACTAATACTCAACTATAAAAGTGTATAAAGTAGTGGACATAATAAAAAAATCATTGATATAAATTAATTAATAGTTTGTCTTTTTACTGTTGTTGAATTTGTACTGTATGTACTTTTGGAATCATGGCCAATATCATGCTTAGTGTAATGTCTCAGCAGCCTTTATCAATCAATATCTTCTCAGATATTTTGCTTGTTCTGAAACTGAAAGTTATAGGTAGAAACTACAGTTACCAGACCTGACTGACAGTTTCTGACACATATACATATGACCATAAGTCAGAGTTATTCATGTGGGCGAGGAAATTGACAAAATACGTGTAACAAAAAATTACAACAATCATTATTATTTCCAAAATTAACTTACCATTAGACAAGGTTATTTATTCTGCAACTTTTCTAATTAACACTTAGATATCACTCGGGATTGCTTGATTCAACAACGATTCGTTGGTTACGTGGTGCGCGAACTGTCCACTGTGTCTCCTTCCATAAGAATCAAGGAATGACACTGGCTGTCACGCTACCATCGATACAACGCTCCGCTAGAGCAACTCTCTATGGTCATTCTCGACTCTAGCGCCTCCGTTGTACCGTCGTGTCGCCGACATGTGCGTTTGTATGCACCACTAAACCATGATAATTTGCGACATAAAAATATATACTGCTGTATAAATAGTGAGTAGTAAATTTAGATGTCCACTAAATTATGTAGCTAGATCAGAACTGGTGCATTTTTAAGTACATAAGTAAATACAATTGTTGTTTGCGTTGATTGAAAGTGTTGTAATATAATAATATTTAGTCACACTTCATTGTTGCGTTTGATTTGAGGTTATGTGGAAACTATTTTTTTAAGATTTTAAAGACATTTTCGCATTTATTTTACTTACAAATCAGATAGGAAAGTGATTGTACTTAAAGGTGTCTTTTAGATTTTATATTCAAGATGAACATCGTTAAAAGTGTAAACAGGAAATTTTTATGAAAAAAATAGTAATGTCCACATCCTTGTATTGCTATAAAATAGAATTGTGAAATATGGAAAGTTGAACATTTAATAACTTTAGCTTTGAATAGTAAAATCAGTAACTTTAATTTATATCAGAAGTTATTTTCCCTTTATGAATATACCTAAATGTACAATAAATATAGTAAAATATTCATTAGGTTCCTGTATTTAATTTTGTGAAGTAACCACTTAAATAATTAATAATATTTAATAAATGGTTACCTCTGTGATATTATTATATTACCATCTAATTGTTGATGACAATATTATGTTTTTAATATATATATTTTATGCTGTATAATTGTACATAATGTACATAATTTGAGACAATTGTATTTAGCGCAGTTATTTCGGCTTATTCTTTTGAAACATTTATGGAGAGCACTTCAGTCAAATGATATTGCGATGTGGTTTCTACACAGTGTATGTATGGTGTACAATAAAATATATTTTCTTACAATACACATGTCTTTTATTTCATTATTAACTTTACTGTTCTTTGGCGAAACATAATGGTGGGAAAATAATAAACATATTTATAAAATTTACGTTTTTATTGAGTAAACAGTTTCTAAAAATATATTGACAATAAAGATATTAGATGACAATTTTGACCAGCTACGATGGACCAACTGCTCGGTAGTACAACTAAAATCGTTTCCGATGGTCTCTGTCTCTCTCTCTCTCTCTTCAATCGCTCCTTCAGTGCTGAGCATAGACTTAATAATATACTTATGCTAAGCATAAGTCTATGGTGCTGAGGATCGTGATTTCACTGCTGTACGTAGCATTTAGTTGATGGATTGCCTCGCTTATTGGTATCTCCAGTTGTTGAGATACTTGGTCTGACCATCTTTTTGGGCTGCGTCCTCTTGGCCATTTGCCTTCAACTTTGCCTGTCACCATTCGTTTTTCCAGGTTATCGGTGTTTCTTCGAGGCATGTGTCCAAATTATGTAAGTGTGCGGCGCAGGCAAGTGCTGGATAGTCGCTGGGAACGTTCGAGGTGCAGTTACTCAAAGAGTATGGAGGCATTTGTACGGAAACTGTCAAGGAAATCTTAGCATGCATTGCTAAAACCACATTTCGAAAGAGTCTATTCTTTGTCTGTCGCCGCTTTTAGTGTCCACGACTCCGAGTCATAGAGGAATATGGAAAAGACTAGCGTGCGAACTAAGTGAACTTTTGTTGTGCCTTTGATGATTCTCCTGTCTTGATATTTTATGGAGTTGGTTCATAGCTGTTTTTGTCATGCCTATTCAGTGACGGATACCCGTTTCACAGATGCCTTTGTTATTGATGACTGAGCTAACCAAGGTATTGGAAATCATCAACCGTTTCATAGTTGTTAAGCAGAGTTGTTTACTGAAGTCACGCAAAGAGGGCTAATAACATGACTGATTTTGCTTTTGTTAATAGAGAGACCAAAACTCGAGCTTATGTTCTGTAATCGGTCTAGAAGTTCATGCATTTCGGTTTCTGATAGAGCAAAGAGGGTAGTATCATCGGCAAATCGCAAATTAGACAACTTAAACCCCCCTATATTGATGCTACCATCCCATTCACGTAAGGTTTCGCGCAAGATAAGTTCACTACATTATGTTAAATAGAATGGGAGAGATTACGCACCCTTGACGTACTCCTTTATATAATTTGAAACGATTTGAGATGATGGTGTCGACTTTCACTGTTCCAAAACCAGTTTCATAGAGATTTCTGATCAGCAGAATTAGATGATGGGGAACGCCAGCTCTCTTAAGAAGTTCCCATAGTTTATGTATTTCACTTTACGCAGTCGAACGCATGGGCGTAGCCAGCCTTGGGCTCAGGGTGGGGCAGCAGTCAACCAATCCCCCCCCCCCCTCCGCCGGTAATTTTTTGTAACTTGAGCCGTTTGGGCTCTGCGCCCATGCCAATTTGTTAATCTGTAAATTTAGAGGTTTATATTTTCAGGACTTTCAGGTACAGATAATAAACAATTACACACAGGATAGATAGGTTTTATAGTTTTATTTATGAATAGTCGGTATTATGAATTACGCGTTTTAATAAAATGTAGGTACCTAATATTTAGTTTATTCAAATCTTTATAAAAGTATTGGCCACGCCTATGTTTTGTATTTTTAATGTTATTGCCAAGAGTGTGAGGGCACTCCAAATACCTATTGTAAGAGGGCCCTGAGTATGAACGACATGCGCGCGTTCGGTCAATCGTGCGAGCTTTTTGTTTTATTCGCATTTTTTTTCATGTCGACTAATTTTTTTTGTGTAACTTTCTTACGAATATTATGATTGTTGTAAGTATAAGAAAAAAAATATTTTGTGTTTCATTAGGCACCTTAGAGGTCAGAGCCAGGGTGGGGCAAGCGCCCCAGCTTGCCCCAGTGTGGCTACGCCCCTGGTCGAACGCCTTTTGGTAGTCAACAAAACATATCACGGCGGGGACGTTGTACTCATAGCATTTCTCTACGAGTATGACCTGTCTGATATTAACAATCTTCTCTCTGGTACCCTTTCCTTTCCCGTTCCCGGTGGTACAACTAAATAAAATCAATCGTAAAAATTGACGAAAGGTTATCATAATATGGAATGATTTCACCGATTACTCCACCAAATTGTGGACCGATTTTCAAATTTTCTTGGTTAAATGAGACTAGACGGGCGCAATCGGGTCTGAGATAGGTGACCGCTACTGGCAAAAATATTCATGCGCGAGTTTCCGTGCTTCGGAGGACATATTAATTAAGGCGGTGGCCCTGGTTGCTGTCGATAGATAACTGCCGTTAAACCTTGTTGGTGGCCTTCAGAGCAGTTGAAAACATCCAATAGTGGGCCACTAAACCGCCTCCTCACCAACCCGCACTGGAAAAGCTTGGTGGAAAAAGCTCTAGAACTCCCTAAAAATGGGGAGAGACACGTACGTGCCCCTGCTGGGCACGTACGTGCTCTCGTCGTCGTGAGACGTAAATTTTCTTAGTAATGTTTTTTTTTACTAAATTCAAAACTTTATTGAGATTTACTTTCTACGGACGGTTGTACCACGGGCAAGGCGCCTTATTTTTAGACTACCTATCGTTTAGTTGAAGATCAGAAAATGTTTAAATTATTTGTAACTTAAACACTAAATGAAATCGATTAAATCTCATCTACCCGCTCAAATAAATGAAACAAAAGGGAATTTATTTAAAAATTTAATCATTATATACCTTTTTAATTACATCATGAAATATAAAATCAATAATTTAACATTTTATATACAAAATATTCGAGTAACCTCTTCATGACTAGATACATACACTTGAAGCATAGCCGATAATACAAATAGTAAATGACAAATTTATGTTAATGCTAGCGTAGACCAAGTATTTGATTTTTATGACTTATCCAAATTTATCAAAAATTATATACAGTTGTGTTAAAAAGCAACAATAACAATAAGCGTCGTCGCGTACGTTCGCAAAGTCGCCGCACATAAAATTGTTCGCAATTAATACCAAATGTTAATGAAAATGCGACATGATTATCTCTACAGAGATATTGAGAGTGGTAGTCGTGAATAAATATTTTTATGTATTTTTTAATAATTACACTTACAGACTAATGATAAATATGTAAAATAAATTATCTCTAAAATTAAGTACTGATAGTAATGTATCTAATCCAGTACATGCTCGAAGGCTTTATAGCCTAAAGCCTATACAAGTACTACACTTCGTCCAGTAGATACCCTGGCACTGTTTCTGTGAAGATTTTGAAAGTGAAACATGTCGCTGCTGTTGTCCCACACTTTCCCCTAAATTACAATTAGACACCTCCATAGACTTAGACATTAGACAGGATATACTAACGTAGACATCGCAGTGTCCGGACAACATCAACTGACACACACATGAGCACGATTATGACATCGAATACCTAACAGACATTTACACCCTTTAATCTAGCTTTGTATCTATATCGACAAAATGTCAAGTTGGTCATGTCGGTGTAAATGCCGCATCTACTGAGAGATTGTTAGTAAGTCTAGGTTTTCTACTTCAATAAGAAGATCTGCCCGAATGGTCTTCGTAGTGCTGTGTTCCAGGGGGAGCGCGGTAACCTGGGTAGGTTTGGTTTAGGGCGTGCTGCGCAAAGAAGGAAGTGTAGTCCTTGTTTACCTGTAAAATAAAATTTAAAATCTTTTGTCATTACTATCTTCAAATGCTGAATATTTGATTAACAGAATGATGTTTTTCCTAATGATCTCTAAACATTGAATCGAAAACAGAAAATTTGAAATTCACTATTTCTACAACACGGTTTGACTGACATTCATGCATCCTACTCCACCGGACTACACGCAAAGCCTTATAGATAGAGAAGAAATGGATGTCGGTATGTAGACGTAAGTCGATTACGTGATCGCATGATGCTAGAATAGTGCGAAGCCTATCTAAACGCGTTAGGTGGTCGCGACTGCTACGTATTACAGTGTCTCCCGTACGGAGTCGGACGGTTAATAGAAGAGGTTGGTCCAAACAGATCACACTTGACCGAAGCGTCACTTACGGTCGGTATAAGTCCGGCATGTACCGAGCGAGTCGGAACGAAGTGGACTCTTACACCTCGTTCATCGCAACTAATTCGGCAAGCGAGAATTGCCGCGGCTAAAACAGACAACGGTTGCGGTCAAGATTGCACTCAATAGAACCTATTAATGCATTACGACCTAATTATGTTATTTTTTTATATAACGTGTCGTGTAGGTTATGTAATTAGGACAATTTTGATTCAAACCACGTCACATTTTATTTGGAAATTATTTGAAATGTCACTTTATTAAAGTGCTGCATCTTCGTTGAACCAAACCTGAAGATACGTATTAAGGAGATAGGTAGGTACTTATTTCATCAGTGGCTTAGGTATGTAGGTATAAAATATTATCGAAATCGAAAATAGATACGTATGTACAGGGGTATTTAGCTTATGTATGTAGTTTATACAGGAATCACAATGTCAGTATGGGGATCGTAAACATGTTTTATGTACTTACATCATGCGGTTTACATATAGTTAATTTTAGGATTGTCCAATATTATTAACAATTTTTATCATTGTGTATTTTAGTATGACAAAACTATCGGTATATATAGAATTTTATTTCTGCAACTGAGCGTCAATTGGTGTAAAAATGGCTGTTGAGAAAATTGAGCACTAAGTATAATAAAACTACGAGATTACTTATTACGATTACTTGAAATAGGTACTTAAATTAGTATTTACAACATGTCTGTGGTATTTACGAGTATCTACAGAATAATACGTAAAGGCCCATTCGGCTACATCATATCATTGCCCCACAGTGATTCAATTACTGTATGATATTGAAAATGTATATCACGTTTTTCAATCCTTTATTCATTTCAATGCCAATTTTAAACAATTATATATCGTCCACAATATATCTACATGTAAATACA
This sequence comes from Pyrgus malvae, assembly GCA_911387765.1. Lineage (NCBI taxonomy): Eukaryota > Metazoa > Arthropoda > Insecta > Lepidoptera > Hesperiidae > Pyrgus > Pyrgus malvae. The sequence continues at coordinate 23,222,881 of OU426950.1, read as the reverse complement.
TACGTATTGTACAGCATCGGCAGGCTGCTAGATATAAAGTATAGCTTTCTACATGTAGAGTACTCATGGGATGCCGCAACGTATGTACGAGTATAATAAGTCAAGTATAAAATCCAGCGTCTTGGGCTTTGAAATAGTACCTAATGCCATTTCATTCTGCCTATAAAAGATTCTACTCGACGTTTAACACCAGCCGTCTCTTACTACAAGTAATACAACAAAGAGTTCGTTAAAAACCACAAATTGTATGTCGTTCGATGATCTACCAACCTTGCGTGGTCTGCAAGCGGGCCCTCTGGCCAGCTGCCTCCGAGCCTCGTTTTCCGCAGCCACGGCCTCCTTTACCGACTGCGGTGGCCACTTCTGGTCTCCACGCATGTTTACGCCTCCTATAAATGATAAATTAAGAGAGCTTAAAACTTGACCTAGTTTAGTTGGCATGAACAAGTCATTTGATACTCGTAGTAAGGTTTGAAAACATCCGACAGCGGGTTGGCCACTAACCCGCATCTCCACCAAACCGCATTGGAGCAGCGTGGTGGAGTAAGCTCCAGGCCTCCCCATTAGTGGAGAGAGACCCGTGCCCAGCAGTGGGACGCAAAAAGGGTTGCAGCCAGTAAGGTTGCTGCGGCAGGGATGGCCGAGCGGTAAAGACCGCGGTCTCCGATACGATTATACCGATTTCAAATCTTAGCGCGCATTTCTAACAAAGAAATTAGCTATGCGGCTCCGTGGGGAATGGTGGAAAACATGGTGATATTTATATAATTACAATGTTTTCCATCACTGTGCATGCAGAGAGTTGTTCATAATTTCTCGAAGTCATGTTGTCCACTAATCCGCACTTGGTCAGCGTGGTTTATGGTCTACATTATTTATTACTAGCTGTGCCCGCGACGTCGTCCGCGTGTATAAAGACTTTTATAAAATGGATTGATTAAAAATTAAAGATTATTTATTTGCATTGAATAAGTAGTAGATAGATAATTCTTACATTATAGTGAAATCACTTATAATACAATGTTCATATGTTCAGAAGAAACCTAATGTATTTTTTTTAAATCCTTCAAACCTAAAACAGTAAGGAATGTTTACTGTACTGATCTTACTATCCACTTTTCTCGCGTTTCGCTTTTCTCGCGCAATCAGATTCTCTTTACAAATATGTACCTCGTTTATTAAAGTTAAGAGATACTGCTGTGCCCGTGGCTTTATCTATGTTAAAAATAGTATCTTTAGTAAATTGGGTGAATTTATACTGCAAAGAATGTATAGACTCATTCTATATACATAGCTTTAACCTACTGCAGAAAAGAGGTGCACTATACAACTACTTGTAGTTGGGAGATAAAATTTCTAAACATACACGTGCTTAGGATTAAACAATCGGAAAAATAATTGTAAGGTCAATTAATAAACTATAGGTTTAAAACTTGCAGCAGTTTGGTCATAAGTCATAACTCATAAGTATAACATTGTGAAAACTAAAGCAGAAGACAGGGTCTCTACACAGTGTGCTGTCTGTATTTGGAAATAAAGAATATTTTTATAAATAATCTTTAAAGAATCCTTAATATCTCCATCAATCAAGGTGTGTGGATAAGCCCTCAGCCCGTACGCAATAAAGAGACGCAAAAAATGAGTTAAGTTATCATTGGTCCAATTAACAATGTTCAGCATCATACGTATACCTACCCAACGATGGGACAACCCGCGTGGCGCAATGTTTACCATGCCGGACTGCTAATTGAACTGTCCCGGGTTAGAATCCGGGCGAAGCAGAAATTTCAATGATGAGTTTAAACTGTTCTCGGTCTGGGTGGTTGTGTTTCTGTCTCTATGTGTGTTCATGGCACCCACGACACAGGGTATATCTACCCTAATGTGAGGCTATAGTGTGAAATATTATTTTTTAATTTTTTTTACACTATGTACTTACTTTTACTAGACTTAAGGCTTTTATTTGAAATTATCTCCATCGAATCACTTTGGAGAAGAAATGAATATTGCTCAATAACGCCATCTACCGTATGACATGTAAACTTTGTGGTTGATAAATCGAATGTCAAATTACCAAATAGGTAGATATTGAGATTAACAGTTGGTTCACTAAAAGTTTAACTATTCGTCACCTAGATGTCTGCAGTAGTCTCGTTTTGTTAAGGCTTTGTACATTCTGTATGAAGGTTTAGATTCCGTATCTTACAACCTTAATGCTGGATGCATTGAGATTGTAAGATTTGGATTTCGGTTCATCGGAGCTAGAGGCCTTCTCAATATTGGGAGAGCTCCATGCTCAGCAGTGGAATGCTAAAAAGGTTGCAGCTTGATATAATGTAGCGATAATAATCGTTTCAGCTGCAGCCTGTTCATATCTTCATATCTTCATATCTTCCACCCCAAAAGAAGACTAATAAGCTGAGCAACTAACTCAATGGAGCCTGTGTTGTAAGGTTCGGCGGCGGTAAGGCTCGCGATGCGCTTATTAGCTACCTATAGTCTAGCCATTCTTGGCCAACGAAAGAAAATACAGTAAGCTGATCTAAGTATATTTAATATAGTCGACAATATTAGTGAGAGTTCAAAATAATTTTAGGTACTTAAATTTAAACTTTTATTTATGGTTTTGAATGGGCTGTTACCGAAACTTTCATACAAATTCCCCAAAGTGCCTTTTAAGTTCATGTCGCGTATTGTGTAAATGAACATAACTTTTTTGTTTATCACCCGATTGATATGAAATACACACTAATGTTACGGAAATTCATTCAACAATATATCAGTAAACACATCATTCAAAGAAGGGAAAAGAATTTGAGAATGAAATATTAAGTTAAGGTTAATTATTGTACGCTTGAGATATCAACTTTCGAATCCATTTTATTTGCTATTGAGGGGTAGTTTTGAAAAAAGCTTAAATAGAATTCTTACTATGTTAGTAAAGATTACAAATACAAAATTATAAGTATATTACTCTTCACAAAAATATTCTGTACATCAAGTTTCGACACTCAATTTTCAAAGAGTTCCAAAGAAAATTGACATTTAAAGGGTGAATTTCGGGAAATGCTGAAACACGTATTCTTTTATTTTGGTTAGATAATATTTATACCAAATTTCAAGAAAATCTATTGAAAAAATCCAAGTTTTCCATACAAATTTTCATCGCTCATTTCACACCCTTAAAGGGTGATTTTTAAAATTATCTATAGCCTAAATGTTAGCGAGGACCAATATATATAAAACAAAAAAAGTTTCATCAAAATCCGTCCAGTACTTTTTGCGTGAAAAGCTAACAACAGACAGACAGACAGACAATAATTTCAAAACTTATATTTTTAGCTTCTGTTAGTTATAAAAAAAAAACCCTAGAAGTATTTTTTTAAATTTATATGCAATGTACAGAATTGACCCTGCTTACAGTTTTATTATATGTATAGATTTACTATGGTCTACATCCCTCTGATTTCTGAGAGGCGACCTGCACCCGGCATGCAGCAGGGACATAAAAAGGGTTGAAAAAAAGATAGGTTGCACCATAGATTTATTATATTATTATACTTACTTACTACGTCTAGATAATAATTAATCTATTTGTTGCAGTTGCAGATTTTTGTAATACGAGTATAGTGCTTGTACCAATAGAAGGTAGAATTTAGTAGCGGATTTATTATGGTAAATTTTAAGAAGAGCAGCAATTTAAGGAATCAATTTTGGTTAAAACTGCTTATTGCATGATTCCTAACTGGATTGATTTTGTCTAAGAAAAGTCTAAGTGAGTGCAAAATAATTTTTCGTCAACTCGAGAATTTCATATATGTTATGTATTACAATTTTTCCAAGCCACCACTATCCTATGAAACCTATACACCTATTATGAAACTCCAAATGTCCTATCATTTGGAGTTTCATAGGTTAGTTACCTATTTGCAATTCAGCAGTACCAAGCTTTATATAATTATTTGCTTGCAATACTACCTACTAAGTTGTATTTCAAAGCTTTTAATTTATACGTAAAAGTGCGAGTATCCTTCAGACGCAACAGCACGACGTATTAAAAAGCAATTTAAAAACATTATACTGTTCAGTCTACGTATACTTTGTGGGTGAAATGCTTTGCACGTATTTTAATGTCCTTTGATACTGCCGTTGTTTTAGAATTTATTGCCAACACATTTTAAAATTAGGTTTAGTATTATTTTAATTTGAAATCTGTGTCATTATAAATGTACTGCAAACATTGTATTTTATTACTAGTCTTGGCCATGAGTGCAGGTAGCTAAAATAAGCAATCTGTGTTCGGTGGTTTCCTATCCCACTAATTAATTATAATTATTTTTGTCACGCGACTAATTATTTTATTTGTGTACATAATATTTCTTTTGTCTAGCGTGCTCGTGTGATCATGTGTGACTTTTTTGTACTCTTAAATTTATCTCCTTGCTGTACTTTTGTTTGAATTGAGATTTATTTAGACAGTCAGAGGTTCCCTAAGTGGTTCAGGTGGACCCCCAGGGGTCCACGGGAGACTCGACAGGGGTCTACGCTGGCGTTAATTCGAGGTTGGAAATCAGCCGTTACGCAACATTTTTTATCGAGCTTTGGGAACATGGTAGAAATGTAGCTGTAGGAGGTCCACCGGAACCAGCAAAATTTTGAAAGGGGTCTATGAGAAAAAAAAGTTTGAAAACCTGTAAATTTTAGACCATAGTCCGCCACGCTGGTCAAGTGTACCTACATGTTGGTGTACATGACAATCCCTAGAGAAATTTTGTTTAACCCTCAAATAGCTATGGTGTGAAAAAAAAACTCTTATATACATTACATCTTCCATCTTGAAAACTTTGAAACCATCATGAAAACCTTCATAAAATCGTAAGTGTATTTTGACTTTTCATCAAATTTCAGTTTATATCTTCCATCTTGAAAACTTTGAAACCATCATGAAAACCTTCATAAAATCGTAAGTGTATTTTGACTTTTCATCAAATTTCAGTTTATATATCTTCTTCTAAATTAGTAAGAGAATATAAAATAGATTCCCGCAATATTTACCTTTGAAAGTAGCGGTAGCTGGCTGACTAGCAAATACCGGGGGCGGTTTCTGGTGGATGGGAGGTTGCTGCCTCAGGGTGATGGTGGTCGGTGGAGGCTCAAATTGTTTCTGTGGAGGGTACACGGGCTCCGAATACTGTGGTTGTGGCGAATACTGTGGTTGCGGCGAGTACTGCGGTTGGGGCGAGTACTGCGATTGTTGAGAGTACGGCGGTTGTGGCGAGTACTGGGGCTTCTGGCCACCAGGCTGGAAACATAAAATATTGATATTTTGAGCTAGTAAATAAAGCGTTATTTTTACAATTGTTGAGGTTCAGAAAACTTTGATACAACGCCAATAAAATGTGAGTAAATGTAGTAAACAAATTAATTACAAATTCCTTGTTTAAAGTTTTATAACCCATCAAAAATTTACTGAAAGTCCAGTGTTAGGTAGATATGTAGATAGTAAGTAAGAGCACACTGAACAAGCATTTCACATTAACATTAAATGGTAACTCATTACATATCGTCCTCTTTTCTGTATTGGTTGCTACTCGCGTTTTCCACGTGTAACATAGTAGGTAGGTAGTATGATTAAGTGAGTAAGTGCATTAAAAGAACATGCATAACGTTAGTGTTGTTGACTGTTGACTAGTTCTAGAGGCGACGGTGACGACACATCTCCAATTCCGGGTACCTGCGGGGAGGCAGGGGCGGGCACGGGCGCCCAGCGGTTCTGGGGCGGGCGGTAGGGCTGCGCGCTGGGCGACAGCGGACCCTGCTTGTAGGGCTGGGCCGCCGGTGCCGCGGTCACTCCGGGCCCCACTGGGATCAGCTTACTCAGGCCCGTGGGCTGTTGACTGCGGCCCTCGCAATACGCCGGCTGCGATTGCTGCTGGGGCGCTTGGTACTGGGGGTATTGGTTCTGGGGTTGTGCTGGTGGGGCTTGGTAAGACTGTGGCTGGTATTGGGGCTGGGGGGGAGCGGAATACTGTTGCTGGTGCTGTTGAGGGGAGGGCTGCGCGCCGTTGTACGCGGGACTCTGCTGTAGGGGATAAACCAAACTAAAAAGGCTGTCCATAAAGTACCCACAACCGTAGTCATTTTTTAGGGAATTTTAATTAGCTTTTTATATAGTAACTTGGAGTTTTTACAAACGTAAAAACGTGGTGGTGTCAATATTTACGGCTATTTGCCTATTTATTAGGGTGCACTCTACATAATTAGTGAATGTAGGTGTACTGTTTACTTTAGCAATATATATGTCGCAGTCGGATCGTATAATCCACCGTATAACATTACAGCTAGCCGGTTCCTAAAATTAATAAGTTAATATAATAATTAAGTTATGTATTGAGGCGGGTCCACGATTAGCCTGATTGTTATTGCGATATGTTCTACAATATGGCGGCTCACGTTTAGCCTCATTGTAATGAAACCTCGTAGCCACCCTGAAACACATTTTCACTATAATTATTTATATTCGAAAAATACCCAAACCGAATCAGAGCACCCCACTATCCACGTGGTCTTGTCTGTACTAACCCTAGAGTGTATATAAAAAGCCGGAGGCGCGGAGGGAGACCACTTCCCGCCCGCCGTAGGAAAGCGCAGGCATTAAGAGAGCCGTAGCGGCTGAGGCAGGTCGCCGAAGGCGACCAAAAAGCCGAAGCTGCGAAAGCGAGCGCAGGTGCCGCGCTTTCTTACGCTGGGGCGGAGGGAGTGGTCTTCCCGCAGCGCCGGAGATGTCACAGAGCCACTTGTTTTATTACATTATCCAAGCCTTCTAAGATATTATATAAAATTGCTAGTTAATGTGATTAATTCATTCACTTTATCTAAATTGAGTAGATATTATAAATAATAATATATAATATTCGGATTTATTACTTTGACTGTAACATACAGGCAATTGGGCGGCACGATATTACGCCGCTTTGACGAACGCGAAGAGCTCATACAATACAACGTTCGCTAATTTAGCTGAATTGCAATCCGGCTGAACGAGAGTGCTCCGCATTACAATACGTCCCTGTTTTAGGAAATAACTAGCCAGAATGTTATACGGCGGATTATAACGTACTGGCAGCAATAATATTTATCCGACAATAAATATAATTTTAAGTGGGGATGGAAAAATTTACTACTCAGGTTTTGTGTGATTGGTATTGTAGTTTATGAATAGCCCCATTTATTAAGAATACGATACCATAAATAAGTATGTACATACAAACAAAAAATTCGTATTCTATGGTGTGTCCCAAACAAATATTATTATAAGCGGTGGTATTTACATGCAACTATAAAGATGAGTGCCTCCCGCCACCTTAAAGCGTTTTATATTTGCATTGTTCTTTGACCGTATTTACATAGAATTATTAATTAAATGGGTTGATGAATTACCTGTTGTGGTTGATGGTAGCCGTTGGTCTCCGGCGCGGGCGGCCACACTACTTTCTTCTGACCTGCAACAAAAACTAACTGTAACATCTTTTTGTTACCAGCATTCTGCCAACTTCTTCTTTATGTGGAATCATGTTTCATCTTTTAATGTGGAGTCCTGTTGGTATTTTAAAGTGTAATGTTTATGTTACAGTCGTGTTTAAAAATATGTGTCATTAGGAAAAATATTGTCAAAAAGAGGCATTTTAACGAATTTGTGTAAGTAATTACGAGTGCAATGTGTATGATGCCCCAATTTTAAGGATTAGTGTTGCTACAAGACAACAAAGGTGGTGCGATTCTTAGTAATTTGTTTATAACTAAGTATTAATTACTTCGTTTCGTTCGTTTTGTTTTTGCTGTCATCTGTTTTGTAACGTAGGTATCTTCTTAAAAATACTTGGTACGAAACGGCTATATCTATCAACGCATACGATCTCTTGCGATACTTTCTGGAGACCACACAGTTGAGATACCTACATATTATGACACATTCCGCTTTAAATTAGCCTGGCCACCGAGCTTTTGGATTTGCGCCAGGGGATTGAAGAAAAAATAAAAGTTTTCTTGCATATGAATCGAATTTCGCATATGTTTCGAATTGAATGGGTGGGTAATCCAATCAACAAATCGGGCAGGTGTGATCGTAGGTGTTCCATGGTAATCTATTCTCCTAATAATAGGCCAGATGTCTGAACAGCTGTAGCATTTTGTTGAACAGTTATAAGTTTGGAGGACGTTTAATAAATTAATGCCTTATTCATTACTGTAAGTTTCTAATACCTACATTTTGAAAACTTAGTAGATCTTTATACTGTCGTCAAAACCGGCATGAAAACGGTGACATACAATGCTTCTAATGAGTAGGTACTTTAGAGTAACTTTCTAGCAGAATATTGTCGCGCGTCATCCAAATTAATGGCCCACTGAAAATCAGTGTTTATGTGAGTGTTTTACTTTACAACATTTCAACCAACATTTCATCTCATGGTGTCATATTACATCTAAAAACATGCAAATGAGAAAATGTTTGTTTCTCTAGATTACAATTTACGAGTAGGTAGGTATTTTTTAATTGTTTTGGAGTAATTGTCGTAGAGTTTCCCCAAAACGTTGTCATGTGAAGCAAGTGTACAAAGTAAGCTTACACAAACTAAAGCTCTCAAAGTTAAAACTATCTGGAACAATGTTCAATATTATTTCGACAATGTGGCTCTGAACTATTCCTCGCTGCAAATTGGCTTAACACTTAATATTGACTTTGGCGTTTCAATTAAAGCAAAGGCATTTATTTAATTACCAGATTAATTAATCTTTAGGTTAAATTATGAATTTGTGATTTATCAAAATTAATTTCATGCATTATTATTATACTTGAAGAAATAAATCCGAAAAAGAAGCGAGAACTGTTAATTTATATGCAACAGCAAAGTGTTGCATAGCACCGATGGAGCTTTTATGCCTACGACCATAGATTTTTTATAATAGTCAAAGTCATAACATAATAAATCTATGCCTACGATCGAATCAAAAGTATGTGCCGAATGCACAGTAATGCGTGGAACTTACAAGTAGAATGTTTGGATCGCAAACACTGCTTCTTGCGTCTTGGCCGTCAGCACACTCAGCACAGCGTGTGGCGAGCCCGCGCGTTCGCCAGGTGAATACGTGCGCAAATAACTACCACATATTATATTTTCAGAGAACGCTATTCTCCAAACCTCCCTCTCACTCCCACTATCTTTGTAGACCATTACTTCTAATATAGATACGTCACATGTTCGAAGTCGGAATAGATTCAGTGAATAAATTACCACATTAACACTCAACCGATCCAGAAGTTCTTTTATCGTATCAAATGTTTTGAAACTTTACAACAACGCTTTTCCGCGATCATCAATCTTTTTAAATGTGACTCGAAGTATCAAGAAGTTACTACCTACATTATATTGTATTTTCTTCACAGTTAAGGCTTATGGAAGAAGTAAGGTGACTTAATATACTTATAAGATTTTTCAATGACTTACCTAAATGTACCTGGTACCTCTACTTATTGTAATTTAACAAAATTATTTTCCACGACGAGTTTTTGAACTACGAAATATATTACCGTTTTATTTGCGTTCATCCCAATTAATTTTATTAATCAATAATTGTAGAGACCTATAGCATCTCTTCCGATAATAGGATAAGACCGTACCTACCTAATGTGAATATCCATTGAACCGTGGAATAAACATAAATTATGGACATTAAGTATATCAAACGTTCAACCACTGGATAAATTTGATTGAATCCCTTATGTGGAAATTAAAATTCTTAATCGAATTTGCATATTTTCTTTTTGTAATGTGTATTTCCTTTTTTATTAATACTTAGTGTAAATTATTTTTTGTATTATAATTAATTAAATATTCCACAGTTGAAACTCTATCTCGTTTTTAGTTAAAAAAATACGGCAAAAACGGGTGTTTTATCAATGTCCTCCGACATCACCATTTTCGCAGTGTAGTGTAATGAATCACGCTTATTTGTTATTGTAACCATGCATTCGATTCAGCCAAGTGTCTGGCAACCTATCTTCTTGACTCATCATTCAGTCAGCCATCATATTTTTAAAGCGCTTTTTATTATCATCATGTTTCTGATCTATTATAATCTGATTTGGTCTTTAGCCAACAGTATAAAATAAAAAGTTAATTTTTGATATCGGCCGAAAGATAGACCAAGCATTTACCTAAGGTCAAATCACCTTATTAAAATCTTACAAAAAATACATACTGCTATAGATACATGGTGTTAAAGATATTAATGGTTAGTGTTCATAAAATGACATAGATTTTTATAGGTAAGTTTTTTTTATTTGAATGAAGTAGCAGACGAGCATGCAGGCCACGTGGTGTTAAGTGGTCGCTGCAGCCCATGAACATCTACATACAACCTCAAGCAAGCATAGTAAGTCTTGTCTGAGGTCGTGTGCAGTTGCGCTGCTACTCCGGAGGCTGGTGGTCGCCTCATGTAAGTGTGGCCGGCAACTGCACCTTTCCACCGAAATACAATAGAATTGCTTCACGACAGAAGTGGGTGCAACGGTGGTACTTCCCCGGGCGAACCATAATATTTCTACCATCTACAGTATACTTATAGTTTATGGCTCAGGTTTATGGTAACCAGAATGGGTTAACCGTGTCTTTGATATAAAAAATTGTGTTTGTTACCGAGTGATGAACCAGCCTCAGGGAAAATTTGTACAATGATTTCGATGTCTACTTCAACAGATGCCAACATAATAATATAGATCGATAAGTGTGCAATAAAATTGTGTTCGTTCGGTACTGTGAGTGTTCGCGATTCGAAATATACTCATTCGCACTTTGAATCCTTCGGCACTAGTTTAATATTAGCTGTTGAATCATATAAGCTCTCGAGTCGAGTCATCCGAAATAGAGCATGTTGCACGAAAACAAAACTTTTTAATACATACTTAATTATTTGCAGAGATAAAATTCCTTGTAGAGCTCATGCACCAAATTTATTTAGGACTTTAAATAATTGCTGTACTCTAGCACTTTAACCTTAATATAATTTAAAAAAGTATGTAAAAATATTCAAGTATGTACATCAAACTGTTCTTTTAATATTTAATGTGAAGTCTGTGTGAATAAAAAGTAGGCATCGGTGCAGTTGGATATTTCTCATACTTAGTCTCAGTTTTTTTATCTTTATTATTTTTATTTTTAGTCAGTATTGCATTACTTCACATTACTTCACATTTTTACATAATAATGTTTGTTTAACAGAGTACCTACCTATATTATAGACTCAATATCCTTATTACAATATGCATTAACAAGTACTAATATGCATTAAATATTAAATTTACGCATAAGATGCATTGACAACTAAATAAATAAAATAAATCTGCTTTCTTTATAAATTTCTTTAAACTCTTAAGCAGTGATTACATTCTACGCCATTAAAAAACTTTCGACTTTGAAAATGGAAAATTGGCCAAAGTCATCAAGTTTATCATTCCTAAAAAGATGATAAAGATTTAAAAAGATTACAATCATTTATGGAAGTATTATTTTGTTTCAGGTGACTACTAATATTTTAAATTGTAACATATATTAAACTCTTTCTTATATAATAGAAAGGAAATTATTTAGAGAACCGATAATTTCGTGCCACTTTTAAACTTATTGTCTACTAATTAATTCACCTTGAAAAGCTATATAATTCCGTCTTCATAAGAAAAGTTCACATCAAATGTTCAAAATAACAAATTAACTACACTATCACTACCACAAAGTTTTGTAAGTAAAAAGATTTATACAAATAAACACAAACAATTTAAAACATTACCAACAAAAACTGTTTCAGGCATGTCGTTCGTCGGTATTCTTTCGTTGTCGACTATCTACTACCACAAGCAATGACTTACTTGTCAGCCACAAAATACAAAAGAATTTTCAAACTTTGCCAAATTATTTTTGCTAATGAGGAATCTTCGTCAAAAAGGTGGACTCATGTCAAAACCGTGACGCGGAGTTCTTAAAGGCTGTGGTGTACAAAATAAAATTTTAGGGCGTTACACTCCCTAGCAATTTATATTTACCTACGTATGTTTACTTGTAGAAGTTTATTTCGAGTTCAATGATTCAACTTCGTCAGACAGCGTGCATAGGTTCACATTGAGTGTTTCCATCACCTGTGCAGAGTGTGAGCGCGGTGAAATGAACACTGAAATCGGTTATATCTATTCAAGAGTCGACAGTCATCGTAATCACTTTAATTACTACTAATGAGAACTGCTAATGATAGTTATAAAAACTACTATCTATGTGAAAGCTGATGCTACTCTAATAGTCCGGAGGGTACCTTTGGTAGCTTTCAAAAACTCTGAATGTATTTGGGAGTTGGCGTTGAGGTGGCCGTCCCAACGACGGGTCGATTTCGTCCCAGCGGGAGGCCAGTAGCGATCAAACCGGCGATCGGCATAGACCAAGTTCTCCAAAATCGCCTGGACTTGGGTGGGGTCTAACTCTGGGCAAAGCAGTGCAAAATATTAGTAGCGTTAGGAAGCTCTACACTAATCTGTTTAAGTGTAGTCTTTGTCTTCAACACTGTTCATCTCTCCAAAATACAATTTTAACTCAAAATAATAATCACTATTACGTGATTCTCACTTACCATTGTAAATTTAAATTTCTGTACCGCCTTTATAAATTACTGATCTATATATATTTAAATTTAAAATTGTAAATATGTTGCAAATTGGATAGAATTATGTTACACAATTTGCGGTTATAGAAAAGGCATCAAACCTAGGCATTCTTTAATGTTATTATAGTCTTTTCTCTTATTTTATGTGTAGGTATGTAATTCGTTCACAATGTGACCACATTTCTTCTCTTTCAGCAGTAACTTTTGATACATAAATTAAATTACTATTAGTCACATAAAAACAGAATGCTGTCACCAACATCACTAGAGTTTCTTAAATTTTGCTATGGTTAGTTAATAAGAATTTGTTTTAAAACTTACTGGGATATCCTTTGCGATTGCGCTCCTCCTCCTCAAGCATTCGCAGAACGGCCGAGTTGGCGAGGTTCGCTGGCTTGTCCGTGGTCGGGTTGTTGAAGTTAATGCTACGGAAAGAAATATCCCTTATTAGTATTTCTAACTAACACTAGACTACCGCTCCACATCATTTCCCATCACCCGCACTTGGCCATCGTTACATCGTCAAACAGACACTCCAATTTTATTTATTTGTATAGATGTAAATATTTACATCCGAGTGGCGTTGTTTTTTATTTTCGAAGCTATAGAATATTAGACGACTGCGCATCGAGTTCCGTTCAAGGTTTCCTATTAGGCAAAATAACCTTTTTTTGCATTCTTGTGTTGGCATGCGGCCACATATAAACCGCTGGTATGGTTGAATGCTAATCAATGCCTTTTTTGTATCGTGGGGAAACCTTCAAAAGGTACCCAGCACCTTGGGAGAGGATACCGGGTTATGTGGGATTTGACCTGACTAAAACTCCTATAGTAGATAGATAGATAGTGTAGTAGATAGAGATGCTTCATATATTTATATAGCCTGCATCTAAATTAATAAACAGTATTTACTCAGCATCCATGTGTTTCACTCCTCCCTAAGCCGATCCTTACATGGCGACCCTGCCAGGATTTAATGTTTGTCATTTTTATACTCTTGCATTTTACTTGTATTCACTTGCATTTTTTCGTATTTTTATGTAAAAAAAAAAACAAGTTTAGGTTGTTTTTTTTATTATGGTAAGGGAGGTGTAGTAGATAGATAGATAGTGTAGTAGAAAGAGATGCTTCATATATTTATATAGCCTGCATCTAAATTAATAAACAGTATTTACTCAGCATCCGTGTGTTTCACTCCTCCCTAAGCCGATCCTTACACTCCCTTAGTGGCCTGCCACTGCGCTTGGGGAGGACTTGAGGTGTCCTCCACGCGTGGCGCTCTGCAACGGGCACATCTTTGGGAGAGCAGATGTGCTCTCCTGCACCTTCCTATGCTTACGGCAGCATGCGGCCACTGCTGGCTGGACGGGTTGAGCTCCCACTCTCATCGCCCGCAACCCCGGAAACTCCCTTTTAGTCGCCTCTTACGATCAGGCAGGGAATACCGTAGCTCTATTCTTAATCCCGAAGCTACAGGGACTAATCAATCATGCCTGGCTATTTCATTATTTTTGTACTATGAAATACCATTGCAGTATGAGGTTAAGATACTGGCACCATGGCATTAAGCACAGTCCAAACATCTTTAAATCAGGAAATCCTGATTTATGATGTGCTGTGGAGCTTGTAGATTATAAAAATCCCATAAAAAATACCTGCAGCATTGTATTAACTATATCGCCTTTATTATTTTAAATTTCTCTGCATTGTTGCTTTGATAAAATACAAATATTTAAGTTTAATTTAAAACTTCATCGGCGGATTTGATAAGAATTCCTTACAATTAGGAGTCATCGCGGAACCTATTAACGAACTTTCGCTGGTTGTGCTATGATCAATTCCCAGTGCTATTCGCAAAGTCAATAGCAAAAACGGCAACTTTAGTAGAATACACTCCATTCCGCCCGCGACTTCATCCGCTTGTTAAGAACTGTAAAAATATACAAAGTTTACAGCAGATGTATTTAAATGTGGATGCTATTTTTATTTATTCTTTATACTTTAAATAGTCTGAAAGTGTGTGATCTCCTAATATACGAGGAAGTTTTTAGTCTGATTTTGGCCTATCTATACGATGCCTTAAATCCTTTTTATTTCTATTTGTAGACTTTAACAATGACACATTATTGTTAAATAAGCTTCCGCCCACGCGCTCTTCATATTTTTTCTCATAGAAAAAGTAGCCTACTACCTATGACGTTTCCAAAACCCCAAACTATCTCCATCAAAAATCTGGACAATTTGTAGCACCGTTGCAACATTGAAGAAGGACTAATAAACATATTATAGATTAGCAGACGAGCATGCTGGCCACGTGGCGTTTTAAGTCTGCAGCCCATGGACATCTACACACAACCTCAATCAAGCATAGGTAAGTGACAGTAAGTGTTGTCTGAGGTCGTATGCAGTTGCGCTGCTACTCCGGAGGCTGGTGGTCGCCTCATGTAAGTGTGGCCGGCAACTGCACCTTTCCACCGAAACATAATAGAATTGGTTCACGGCAGAAGTGGGCGCAGCGATGGTACTTCCCCAGGCGAACGATAATAGTTCTACTACCTACGAGTGTATGGCCAGAGTTTATGAACAAACAATATTAAGGCAGTTAAAATTTCTATAATTTCATACGGACACGCAGACAGACACTACAGTTATGTTCGAGTGTAAGTTATTCGTATAAAAGATATAGGAACTCGGCGTGGGAACCAAGTAAAAACTTGTGACAAAGCGTAAAAGCCAACTTGGTTGATTGTTTCGGAGTTTCCAATTCCCTCAACGCCTATCTCCATTTGAAGCAACCATGACTGCTGTGAATCGATAAATTATACTTATGCTAATTTAGTGATTAATTTGGGAACTTAGTTATTACACTTGCGGTTTATTTTAGAATCAGTACGCAGTAGCACAACAGAATACGTGACGATTGCTATTATCATAATTATGCATAATAATTGGTATTGTAAAGCGTAAAGCATATTATTATTTACCCACTGCTAAAATTTTAATTATTTCTTATTATGGCACTGATATTATACCTACACCACTTAAGACAACAATCTAAGGCGCAGGCCACGGGTTCAAGCCCCGGTGCGTACTTTTTACTTAAAACGGTTTCAACCCATCATATTTTTTCTGAACCCGTTCGATTGCTCTGTCATACTTTTGCGCTATTTCTTGGTCCACAAACACCAGCTTATTCTGGAGTTTGCGCACTCTCACCGTAATGGAATCTGTCGCGATTGTTCGTTTTTAAGTTAACGAATACGAGCTTATAAGCGCGTCAACGCTAGCAAGATAAAAGCTCGCCAATACATGCTATTCATATAAGCCTTCCGTGCAAAAGTTTATTTAATGATAAATAAAAGTACATGTATAACTAGATATCAATTAATACCCAGTTTAAAACACCAACGCAAAACATTATGGCTGTTTTGGGTACATTTCACTCTACAGAATTGGAATGTTATACGATGTTGCTGAAAAAATTAATATTATATAATTCTTTGGATGGAATAAAGCAGACAACTTAGATACCCATTTTTAGTTTGTTTTTGTCATACGTGCTTCCTTCCAGAAGAAAACGTGACAACACAAAACGTAATATTATGATATCATCTTTCTTGGAACGAAACTCAAATCAGTCATAAGAACCTACTTTTGATTTTAGACTTGCGAACCCGGCAGTTACCCGAAGGTTAAGGCAACCCGAAGCCTTTAAAGTTTTAGAAATATTCTAGTTTTAAGTACTTATAGACATAAAAATAAGCAAAAAACCTTTAATAAAAATTATAAGAAAATCAAGAATTGCATTGCAGATTCATAGCCAGCCCTTTATTTAGGATATTCTTACAACAATCCATTAAAAGAAGTAAATAATATTTCTTTATCATTCTTATGAATTTTTATATTACTGTCAAATAAAATATTAAAGATTAAGTTATGACACCTCAACTTTGACGTGGCAAAATGGTGAAAAGACCAAGACGCTAATCGAAAACAAATAAAATGAAATGACAGACACCTTGGGTCATATTTTTGAATGAAAGAAATCACGAACCACAAATCGTTAACATACAGTTTATATCATAGATTTATTATGACTTTGACGTAGTAACAACGGGTAGTAACAACGAGTAGTAACAACACTCCGGTAGTGCTGGCAGAAGTGACAACTTGAACATTAACGTTGTGCATTTTTGATATTTTGGAATGGTTAGGGAATAATTGCGCACGAAGTGCTTTTATTATCAGTATTATTTTTCATCTAGTATTTTTAGTATGTAGGTTTTCATCTAGTATTTTTATAAAGCACTCACTCATTTTCTTTCACTATTTCTTTGTCACTTTTTTATTATTAGATGGACTTTGTTCAATGCCCATACTTTAAATACTTGATATAAACGAATTTTACAAGTATAGACAGTCGAGCCGTCATCAGCTGTCACCCCTCCGTCTTACGAATTTTCGATCAGGTCACGTGTCGTGACGCGAGTTTAACATTTTTTACCCATCCCATAAAAGTGCACAACGCCGCTAAAGAAGTTTTCACTTCAAAAAATCTAATTAGTAATGAATATTAACATTACAAATCTTTTAAAGTAACCTAAATCTCGCATTATTATTCTTGACGCAAGGTAAAAAAGTGGCAAATGTATTAGATTATTAAAGAAATGATCAGTTATATTGTGCAATGAAACTTATGGAAATACTGTAATTAAATTACAAAATGTCATGTGTTAAATCAGGTAAATCAGCGAAATCGGCAATATTTCGTATACGGCCCCTTACGATGCTTACAAGAAAAATATTGTATAATGTAAATAATGTAAATAATTAAATTATTTCCATTGTTTAATTGTTGTATAAGATTTTAAGATTAGTTTATACTATATATTTTTTAGTATTTTTTTGTTATTGGATAGATTTAGGTAAGAAATTGCGTAAACATAAATTTGATGCAAACATAATTATTTAATAAAAATTACTTTAAGTACTTACATATGAAACACCACTTGCCATATAAAGAAATCAAGTTTACGTTCACCTTATGTGCCTTTATTGGTAATGTTATCGAGTATCAATGTCATATAAATCGAGCACGGTACTATAGCTTACAGATTCAAAAAATATATTGGAAATATGGGTCTTATGGCATTCAACATAGGAATTGTTTTTCAGCGCCATTGGAAAGCCTCAATTAAAACTTGACTGTCGGTGTTTTGCTTGAGTTTCTACTGTTTTATCTAGAGTTATAAGACTTATAAGAAGAGTTCGAAGTTTGTATCAATATTCAATATTATTGTGGACTTTGAGAGAAAACAAAACCATGTTTTGTTAGGGACGGATAAATATAGCTTATAAAGATTCAGAGAAACTCTTCATACCGGTAAGTATTCGCTAATGTAGGATCGTTGCTCCAGGCCGAGGTTCTAAAGTTAGATGATTGATACTTACAGACAATAATAAGGGATGTCTTATTTTCACCAGATATAAGCATACCTATCTATGTTCTAGAGCGGTCCTTACAGTTAATAAATTAATAACATTATATTCATACGAACTAACAAATAGGATAAGTAATACTAACACCACCAACATTATATATATTATAAATTTAGTATTGTAAGGAATAAATAAAGCTTATTATTATTATTATATCTATGTTCTATAAGAAATCTATGTTTGTTTTATTTAACATTTAATTAAAAAATTGTCTATCATAACAAATATTTCATCTAACCCTATTAAGAAGAGAGGAAAGTACCTTTTCAAATAAAAAAATGTCTTATTTTCGTTAACTCTATAATGATTACAACAAAGAGCTTAATAGGTACATGTTACTTAAATTCCATTAGCCTTTGCTAATAGTAATAATAAATAATAATTCTCTTTTTTGTAACTACTTGTACATAGTAGTAAGTTACATAGATTTGAAAATACCCTGACATTAAATAGGGTAAAAAAGTTTTTAAACAATTATTATTAATTATTTTAAAAGATATTAATTAATGTAAAAGTTTTTTTTATTTTTAAATTGTATTCCTTCCGTTTAGTTACAAAAAAGCACAGGATTTAGTAGTGTTTACAAAGATATTAAAATATGTGTAGGATGCGTACTTAATTTAATAGATATTATAAAAAAAATACATAATATCTTACCTATTATTATACGCGACGAGAGTAGCCATGATATAAACTGATAATAATTTAGTAAGTCCTCGATTCACGATTATTTACACAATATGAAATGATTCTCAAAATTATTCAGTTACGAGCAGTTGTTGCCAAAATTTAGATAGAAGTTTCAAAAACGAATATTCAGTATTACACACAGATATGAATTAATTGTTACGTTTTAAGTAATTTAGTGTAATATGCAATAATAAATAAAACTGAATATTTTGAAATAAATTTATACTGGTTGGCATAAAATTATTGCTTTTAGAGAATTTAGAAATTATTTTTTTTATTAAATATCGTAAACCGTAAGCGCAATGTTTTGCGCTGTCAGGCCGCGCCGCGACTGCGTCCGCGCTCTTCAAACCCAGTTCTTTCCCGGTAGCTTGTTTTGTACTTTTTGCTCACATGATAAACTTTGAATTTCCCGATAATTATTCCAGTACGTCCATTAGTGATTACTTGCACGAATAGCTATGATTACCTGATTAAAATAGATCTAAGGAATTGATTTTGTGTCAGTAGAATTGATTGAGAGATGGATACCGTAACGTTCGATGTTTTTAAAATTGCATGTAATATTCGTAAATTAACGTGATCATGTATTGTAAGTATTTCAATTTGTTTAAAATATAATTTTGAACTGTTATTAGTATGCGGTTTACATAACAAATCATAAATAAATCATAATTAAACATGATAAAAATCAAAGAATTTGAAAATGAAGAACTTGAGCTTAGAATTGTTTCAATAATAACTAATATTTTCTATTGACGCAGGTAGATACGATTACAACTATTGTAGGATAAGGAACGATAATATTGATGTATTGTGTAAATAATCAGATGGTGGACAAAGAACTTCTTGTTTCAGTCCTTGTAATAATGCAACATGTATAGTATAGATGCAGTTAAATATGTATGTTATTTATTTTGGTACTACTTTGATGCTTATTGCAGAATGCCTGAGATGCAGGCTCACAGTTCAACGCTAAATTACGTCCAGGAAAATGTCAGTGCCCTGGTACCTCTCCATAATTGAGCGGTCAACGGCATTCAAATTTAAATCTTCAGACTACATTTAGAATGTGTACTAAACTAAGAATAAGGACGGCGATGACCTTTAATTTTTGAATGCAATAAAAATGTTTCGTATTTTATTCTTTAAGTTTTTCCTATTAAAATATCTTGAGCAAGATGTTTGTATTGATTAAAACGAATGTAATTAATTTTATTTGGTGAGCAAGCATGAAACGGGAAAATGGAATAACAACGAATGTAGCTTCTGACGTAGGTATCTCTTAACACGAAAGAGCGTAAAGGTTAGAAATCTTGTAGGAAAAAGCTCCGTTTCATTACATTTTATTAGTCTTACTACGTATATCACAGACAGCGTTGGTTAAATTTAAACATTTTTATGTTTACAGCTATTGAAACAATCCAAAAAACAAGCTTATGGTTGTCTTACATGAACTATAGCGTGTAAAGCTTGAAATGCTTAATAAAACCCAGGTTTTTGTCTGCAACAAAATGGAAATGTATTCCAAACGGAGAAACATTGTTGCTTCTTTCAGCAATTTACATTTACATTTTTAGGATAGACAAATGTTTGTAATTTACATTACGTGATGTTTAACAGTATTTGTTGCCTTCGTTCTACTACTTATATCATATTATAAAAATGAAATTTATGTATAACTTCATGAAACAGATAACAATCCGTACTCTATAAAAGTTGCAATAACAATTTTTTTTTCTTAATCCTCATAAATAGCGAAAGAGAAACTTAAGATGTTTTAGGGGCAATTTAAATATTTCTAGATTTTACCTAAGTATTTATATATACCCACTTTTTCTTTAGTTCACTTATCAATCAGTGTATTATCTTCTATTTTTTCAGTTATTAGTTGTTTAGTTAAATGATTTCATTTTCTCTCAATATTTTAACTCAGATCCAAACGGAAAACCGTTGAAAATTGCCGTTAATCATACCGAAAAGCGGTATAAAAGTATAAAAACAACGTAAAATTGTGTACATTTTTGTACACATTGTGTACACATATCAATAAGAGGAACGTCATATTACAATTTCTCTAGTTGTTTTGCTCCCTCGCAACGCAACTGGCATGTTGCATATATTCCGGCCGCCGAGAGGACGACGCCTGAATACTAAGCATTTTTCAGCCGTTTATAACTGCCGCCAGCTATTTATAAGGTCTTGGAAGAATATTCATATTATACCCGTAATCTCTCCGCACATAAGTTAAAGTCGATATTAGATTATTTATCGTGATGAAGGAATATATTTTCAACTGTTTATATGAGAATAAATCTTTAGTTCTCATTTGTTAAATTAATAGTAAAATCTTCAATACACTTCTATGTAGTTCTGATATGAAATAACGTTGTTATATAACCTCTATTAAAGTATCTAGGGAGTTTTATGACGAGCATACGAATAAATTCACTCTCAGACTGATGTCTCTTAATGCGTTTCAGCTACGAAAGTGGAAATCTCTGTCATTATATTCGCGAGGTTTTGCAATTATTTCGGATTTTATTTTAGTAAAATACTTAATGGATTTTTTCAGTTTTGTACATAAAAGCTTGTTTTTCTATAATGTAAGTATCTAGACCGAAGCAAACCAAAACACTG
Organism: Pyrgus malvae; assembly: GCA_911387765.1. NCBI lineage: Eukaryota > Metazoa > Arthropoda > Insecta > Lepidoptera > Hesperiidae > Pyrgus > Pyrgus malvae. Next base: position 23,201,347 of record OU426950.1, on the reverse strand, counting down.
GTATACAGTTATTGACAAAAACCTAAAAAAATGTACATAGGTAAATAGGCGATCAGCGTAGGTATTTTTTTTTCGCTGCTATATTTTTTAAAATATAGCAGCGAATATAATTTAATTTGAGTATTTCTGTAAACTGATGATTAATTAAGATGCCATTTGAAATAGCGGCTGTGAAAGTGGGCGAGCTGTTTGTTTTTTTATGAAAGCTTGGTCTTTTGTTTTGGGGCTTCCCCAAGATAACAAAACAACCACGTATATTCTCTTAATCAACAGCCTTTACCGAATATGACGTACGGCAGGTCCGTGATTCATCGTAGTATCGATGGTCGATTGGCTACATTGACAGCTAGCATTATTTACCTCGTCATGCTAATTGATGGGAAATGAAAGCTAAAAGACAATGACCGGTGATTTGAATTGAAGCTAAAAATACATAGCCGATTGTTGTCACGACTATACGATGAGATATCAATGCAGGGACGGATTTACACCTTTCTCGTGTATAGGCTATTGATTTCTGCCGACCTTTTTACAAGATTTTTGTTTACTTTAATTTGTTAGCAGTGCTTGGTGTTCAAATCTCTCGTGAAAGTGAAATACAATCATTTAATTTTTAAACGACTTCTGCCCCTTATATTTGTCGCCGTTATTAAAAGCTCAACTCATCCTATATCAGCAAATATAGGAATATACATATTATATATTTATATTATTATATACAATATAATATATATATTCGTGGATCGAATAAGTCTATCCGCCTCTGGATGCCTACTCGTAAAATCGATAATCGATGTATCGTGAACTTTTCAGTACATTTTTGACCATGTTCTGACCTTTTTCTTTAAGGATACATAACTCTATAGTACGATAACTTTACTAATATAGTTCTATTAAAAGTTTTATCCTTTATTTATGATTCTTCAAATTTTTACAAAATGAACACTCGAAAATACACGATACTTCGGACGATGGCACTTAGAGTTAGAGGACGCCCTGATCTGTGGTCCTTACTATGTAGACTATGAATAGTAAATGCTAAGTACCTAATAAAAATGCTGTAACAGTAATTATTTTTGAAAACATATTTTTTTGTTATGTTTCTTATTCTAACTACAGTTATTTAAGACTTGATCCAAACTGTAAAAAATGCCATTATTAGCAAAATGCATTGTTTTCGACTATAAATACCCTAAATGGTGCCAAATGCGTCAACTAATTGAGTCATTGGGAACGTATGTAAGACGCGTCTCAGTCGATTTGTTGGTGGTGATCATCACGCCAAGTGTAATTAGTCAGCACTCCCAACGATTATTGGCATTGTATTCTTTAAATATTTAATAATAAAAACTCTTCATCGTTTTGTAAAATTAGACATAGATCTTTTCTTTTAGGATATCATCTTTGACTCCCTGTTGATATTCGAATAGGTACAAGGTGTGCAAATTTGTTATTGAAAAATAAAATACCATATTTTTCAACTTACTTCAAGCCTTGTTATTGTAATAATAATCTTTTGGATTTTTAATTAAATAACACAGATGTCTAAGAATAGTTAATTAGAGCTTCATAAGCCTAAGTTTACGCTCTACAATCACTTTAGGCACCTTCTTTAAATATATAAATGTGGCTATTTACATAATACATTTGACTAACTACATCATTTACTTTGAATACGCTAATATACGAGTGCGCTACACTCTGGTTTGTTTTTTTTTTCATTCTATTTTCATCTCTTTATGTCATCTTGTAGTGTTGACAGCGTCTTTGAGGTGGCAAGGACGCGGTCGCAGAGCTTCCGCTTGCAACTTAGAGATAATATTCTCCGCGACAACCCGACGCTTTCCAATTTATTTTATTGTCTGTCAATACATAAATATTAGAACTATAATTATCTTTTTTTTGGTAGAGGATACCGGGTTCTGTGGGATTTGTACCGCACTAAAACCCCCTCGGTGGCATGCCTCTGCGCTTGGGGAGGGCTTCAGGATCTCCAGTGGAACGCACCGGTGTCCTCTACGCGTGACGCCCTAGAATGGGACCATCTTCGGCAGAGCAGATGCGCTCTCCTGCACCCTCTGGCATTCACGGTTGCATGCGGCCACGGACACACCGCCGTCCTTCCCGGGGCTACTGGCTGAATGGGTTGAGCTCCCACTCTCACCGTCCGCAACCCTGGAAGCCCCCTTATAGTGGCTTCTCACGATCAGGCATATCGTAGCTCTATTCTAAATCCCGAAGCTACAGGGACTAGAACTATCATTATTTGCCTACTTAATTTAAGTCTATATCAGCAAAAATATGCGCCTGGAAACTTTGAACCAACTCCTTGGTCTTTCCATATAAAATATGAATCTGCTTCTTTTTAGGTATAGTTCAAGGGGCAAGATTTAGCTTGTAACGATATTTTATTGCGATTCAAGTTTACGTTTTCGCGAAAAAGTGAAATGAGTTTGTGTTCTATGTAAATGAAACGAGCGCGTGCTTCGTAAATTGTTTCGTACATCGATTAATAACGTTTCACATTCATAGCCCCACAGTGGGATAGATATATCCTGTCGTGGGTACCATGGACACATACAAAGACAGAAACACAAAAACCCAGACCGAGAACAGAAATTTTAAACTCATCATTTATTTCATATTATCATCATTTCGCCGGGAATCGAACCCGGGGCCCTACGATCGGCAGTCCAGCGTGGTAACCATGAACTCCACACGGGTCGTCAAATAGGTCGTCGATTAGGTTATAAGTATTTTTAAACATACCCAACGGTGCCATTGTCGAGGTTCTGTAGATGCTTGTTAAGCGTTTCTTGAATGTTCTGTTGGGAGTACAGCCCGATGGGCGAGTTGAACTGCTTGTGTACTATCTTCGGGCCAGTGGCCATCTTGGAGTCGTTCGTTCAGCGCTGGAACCAATTCAAAATGTAATATTAAAAATTCGTATCTAACAAATTAGCCTTGAAATCGTTTCAATCTTTGCTATTTAGATTTTATGTGACAGCGACAATATAATAGAGATAAAGCAAAACGACGTGACGTGATACATCTCGAATATTCCATATGCAAAGCACACGGTATACCGTTTAATAGCGTTGTAAAATTTATGATTTGCTAACTTTAAGATTTAGCGTTTCTGTTTTATTGGTGAATGTGTGATGAGAGCTTTTTGTTTTATTACAAGAATTGTTGTTTCAAAAGTGTGTAAAGACATTTTCGTGTTAATTAGGGGCGTAACACTGTTAACTTCTAGAGGCGAGAAAAATTAGATTGTCAATTTTTATCTTCCTCATGAGGTAATTTTATTACTCTCTCGTAAGATTCGTGCCCGGGGTTAGAGGCGAGGCCGCGTCTTATTGCGTTTTTATTAGCCCTGGCACGACGACGCGACGGCTATAATATTTTTTCCGAATAATGTGCTATGAACAAATAAGTTTTCAATATTAGCATCGACGAGGGGAAAATTATAACATTATTGGAGGACACGCGTCTCACTTCGAGGCTCGAAGTCGCCTTAATTTATGAGGATATTAAAATTTATTTTTGTATAATTTGAGATATGTACTTTATTAGTCTAAGGGCCTCGCTCACCATCTCCAAGTAAAGTGTTGATTAGTTACGTCCCAAATAAAGTTAATTGGAAATTAAAAGCTATGAGTACGGGTCAGTTTATCATATGATTAGTGCTACTGATTAGTGAACATCGTGAAATTGAAATTAAAGTTCCGGGTGACTTTAACCGACAATTAGCGTACTTGTCACTTTACTTGAAGGTGGTGAAAGAGGCCCTTAGAGTAACACCTTATTTAATATAGGCTAATTTTGGATATTGTTATGAGTTTAAATTATATATGTGCAAGTAATATTAAAAAAATAAATTGACATTCCTAGTTTTCTGTTATTAAACCGTTGCCTTGTTTTTAATAGGATATTTTATATTCATGGTAGGAAGCGATATAATGTACAAAGTACAAAATATTTACGACGATAAAATTAAATAAAAGTTTTAAGGTGAGATGAAATGCAATTTTATTACATTTGCGGTCATTTTACTTACTGGCTACTAAGCTAAACTTTGAAGCGCGCATGGCTCGGCGGCGGCGGCTAGCGTAGAACGCAAAAAATTCATGCGCGTTGCCGTGCTTCGGAGGGCACGTTAAGCCGTCGGTTCCGGTTGTTGTCGATAGATTACAGTCGTTAAACCTTGTCAGAGGCCTTATGTGCGGTCTGAAAACACCCGATAGCGGGTTGGCTACTAACCCGCATCTCCACCAACCCGCATTGGAGCAGCGTGGTGGAGTAAGCTCCAGGCCTCCCCATTAGTGGAGAGAGACCCGTGCCCAGCAGTGGGATGCAAAAAGGGTAGCAGCCAAACTAAACTTACGAGACTTAAGAGTTGGTTCAGGAAGTAGCTGCGTATTTAGACATAGACGTACGATGGAGTGGTTAAACAAACGGGGTTCTAACTTGTGCGAACAAATTACCCGCGTTTATTTGTGTATGTCTGGTGGAGAATGCAAAATGGCCGCGGAAGACGATTTCCGTGCACCGAGACGCGCCAAAACAAAACTACTAATAACAATTATGGCTGTGTACTAGTTGTTTTATCCTACAAAGTTCTGTACAAAGAATTATTCTATTGAATCAGAAACTTATTTATTACTGCAGTTCTTGTAAAATTCACGAAATACATTAAAAATTGGGTATGTAGTTAAAAATACTAACATCTTCAGTACTTGGAACTTCCAAAAAACTGAACATTCAGCGGAATCCAAAATCTTATCTGGTCTTTGATCGCGTTATTTATGCATTACATACAATATTTCCACGAGTGCTACAGCAGTGCGTGGGAGTGCCTAAAAAAAGTACGTTAACAGTCCGAAACACGAGATATTTAAAGAAGACGACGAGAGATGATCTGCGTATCTCGGGGGCGAAATGTAGCGCTCAGCTAAATTATTATGAAATATTTGGACAGGAAAAGCAGGTTTAAAGTAATTAAAATGGATTCCGTTACAGTTCCTATTATAATTATTAGTTATTGATTAATTTTGGTAAGTAACGACTTACAATATGTGCTTTAAAACTACTATCTTGGTATCTAAAATCAATCTTTACCACTGAACTGATCACAACATATATAATGCACAGGCACACTTATATTTTTACATGTAAACTCTATACCTAAAATTGCACGTTAATTGCCTTAAGAATAATTGTTATTTTATAACTACTCATTTTTGATTTTTTGTAAATTCTTTTGGGAAAATAAATGTTTTAAACCTTTAAATCTTAAAAGCAAAAGAACGATATATAATCAAATGTAGAGAGATCATACAGAATTATTTTTAATTGACCGTAAACAAAACAATAATTTTCATAAGTATTTTGGAATTCAGACTTTATAAATAAAAATAAAGTCTCGTCAGCTCTAAGGCCAATACAGCTGTTTGTTGAGGACAAGGTTGACAATACCGTCATCAAGGTCGAAAATAATCACGACGAACAATCCAGATCATGAACATGAATAACATCATCCTATATTTAAAACAGTAATATCCACACCATCTTTCGTTGCACATCTATGCAAGCATCACAGGGACGTCAATATTAATTCGTGTTACGTTACATCTACAACTGTTTCATTCGTTAACTAATTAGTGATGAGTGTGATATGAAAGCCGATGGAGTTCCAGCCGCACGCATCTAAGAAAGTGAGACGCGCTATTTCAGTATCGTGAAGTCATGGCGAATTATTTTTGTAACAGTATATACATCGGTGAAATTAGTCATGGATGTCGAGGTCGCCAGGTGACAAACGAATAAAAATACGAATACATCGAAAGCGTTTATTAGTGCTAAAATGTTACGTGAAGCGAGCATTGAGCTTAGTGTGTGTACCTTGTGCGGCGGTCAGGTCGTGCGAGCGGCGTGGTGGCCGGCCTCTAACTGAAACTACGGTAGGCGGCGCCCACGCACCGCGGAGCTTACGGCCTTACCTGTAATGTTTCAGCGATCCAGATTATTGATTCATCTTAGATGCATTTGATGTCATCCCCCTTTTAATCACTGCACTTCCGCTTTTAATGATTTGCACAACATGCTAATGAGTTTCTCTACACTTGTGTCAGTTTTAATTAAGTATCCGGTCCGAAAGCTCGTTGCAGCCCGTTTAAATTAAAATACGAAGCTACAAATCGAAAAGTTTTCTGAACGTACTTATGAAAAGAAAAACCCTTCGCATTTTTTGATAGGTTGAATGGAAAATATCACTTTGTTTAGATAAGACAAAGACAAGAAGCGATGGTTATAACGATGACCTTACCTTAGGATAATAGCTCTCGGGCGCAGTCCTTGAACTTAAACTGTCGTGCACTAATGACTGTAATGAGGTGTGACAGACAAACAATCTCTTATCCACGGCTTCCAGTCTGCGAATGAACCGACCGTTCTTTCGCGAAATAGGCGAGAATTTTATTCAGTTTTATCCAACTATTTTTAGGCGGCCGTGTACATAAAAGTGACAATTATATACGGCTAGACCGATTTCAATGTAAGATCTGTTCAAATGTCTTTAATACTTCTGTTAGGTTGTTGATCTCGCGTGTCCGATTCCCATTTCCGGCATAAAATAATAAATAAATATCTTTGGACAATTCACACAACGCCATCTGATTCCAAACCAAGCAGAGCTTGTACTATGGTAATTAGTAAGCTGATAAACATACTTATATAATTCTAAATACATACTAAAATAGATAAATTAATACAGAACACATAGTCACGTTCTTTACACAAATATGTGTCCTGGTTGGGAATCGAACTACGTTTACTTTGGTAGAAGGTACTACGTTTTGAATAGATTAGTTGACGAACTGGGCTCAGATGATTATTGTTTGTTTGTTATAAGAATAGCAAAATAAAAGTACGTGCCTACGTTTTTTATTTTAGTTCGCAAGTTCACAACAGGTGTGTGAATGTTCTTGCTGAATGATGCTGGACAGCAGGGCTGCGTGCCATGAAATTTGTTCATTAATTACTTTACCTATACAGTTAGGACCAAACTACTTTGCAGCAATGTGCAATCAAAACAAACCAATTCAAAGAAGTTTGATGGAGTTCCGTAAAGTCACGCCTGATTCATTAATAAATTATTGTAAATTCTTTGCTAGTGTAATTATTATAATTTTTAAATTAATAGTGCGATTTGACGATAATGCATCTTTGAGAACATTTTAAATAATTCTCAGGTTTGCTCGTTGTAGAGCATATGTATGTATATTTAGCACAACTTGCTACTGTGAAACCTATCAAAGAAGGCCTTCAAAAAATAATTTAATCCGGTCTTGAACTACCAAGTCAATTGAGATACTTTTAATGAGCTGTCAAAACGTGACATCCCAATACATTTTGTATGAGAAAATGATAAGTGACGTCACTTATCATATCTAGTCAATTGACTTCATTATTATTGATTTAAGCGGTAATAAAAATCATGTATAAAAATAATTAACAATTATATTGCTTTCCAAGCATGATTTAGTGCAACCTTTTTAAGGAAAGGATTTTGCATTCTTTTTGTTCATAGTGTCCAAGACCCTTACTAACTTCTCCAAATTGTTCTCTCTACTACTACAACCTCTATTGTCTATGAATCTAAGAGAATGAGTTTATGATAATAACGTTAAGTGTTTTTTTTTGGAAATATACAAAAAAATATCTTATATAAAATATTCTCCAATGTAGACATATTGTAAAGTAATAAAACTAAGTTATATCTATTCATAATCTTAAATGTAGTAATGTAGGGGATGACAAGGTGATGCTGTTAACCGTTGCACTGGAAGACGTTTTTTAGCTGAAGTGCAAATGGCTTGTAACATCAATGGCGAACACACACCTACGATTTGCCGATGATATAGTAATCTTGGCGGAGTTCCTGGAAGAACTCTGTACTATGCTAGGTGACCTCCATAGCATCTCACAACAGGAGGATGAACAAGATCAAAACGGAGGTTATATCTTATATCCATGTCACACCCATACCGGTCGTTGTTGACGGCGCTACTCTCGAAGTTGTCGAGTATATTTACCTGGGATAAGTAAGGGATCCGTATGGATAAATCCAACTTCGAGAGAGAAATAACTCACAGAATCCAACGCGGTTGGGCAGCGTTAAGGAAATTACAAAGTGTCTTCTCGTCAAAGTAGAAAGTTTTCGAGCAATGTGTGTTGCCAGTGATAACCTACGGTGCTGCGACATGGTCTTTTACAGTTAACCTTTTCCATAAGCTCAGCGAACGATGGAGGGAGCTATGCTTGGTATTTCTCTACGCGACGCAATTCGTAACGATGAAATCCGTAGACGAACGAAGGTTACCGGTAGCGCTCATAATCTGCAATCTTAAGTGACCAGCAATGGTCAGGCCATGTAGTTAGGAAGACTGACAACCGATGGGGAAGAAAGTTCCTCGAATTGTCTCGATTAAAGGGGCACAGGCCGCCCTCCAACCAGGCGGACTGATGACATGAAGAAGATAGCGGGAAACCGCTGAATTCAGAGGGCGTAGAGGTGGACGGAGTAGCGAACATTGGGAGAGGCTGGACACATCCAGCAGAGGGCTTTATAAGGCTGATTGATGGATGGATAGAAATATAGTAAACGATTTCTTCACATTTGCGCAGCCCTAAATAATTAAAATTGTTTCAGGGTTAAATATGTATGATACATACCTGAGTATGCAAGGTACCTGTCTACATTTAAATTTGTTTTGCTATGATTCATCGTGATATCATGTATTATTTTAATTTTATTTCTCAGAAGAATTACCTTACGTGACGTTTAAAGATTTAGGTAATTGTAAAAATTATATTCAGGTTTGTAATTAACCAGATGTCTAATGGAGTTCAATTTAATTACATTCGATTTTTATACAAATACGCGCCTCGTTCACCATCTCCAAGTAAAGTGTTGATTATTTACGTCCCAAGTAAAGTTAATTGGCACGTAAAAGCTATGAGTACTGGTCAGTTTATCATATGATTAGTGCTATTCGAACATCGTGAAATTGAAATTGAAGTTTCGGGGGACTTTTACCGACAATTAACGTACTTGCTACTTTACTTGAAGGGGATGAAAGAGGCCCTAAGCATAATAAAAATTATTCATTTATTATAAGTATGAATAAACTTAACTTTATATTATATTTTATATTAGCTATGTAAAAGATTTAAAATTACAGAGAAAAACTCAACCCAAATGTTCTCATCAAATCAATTCTTTACTGCTTCCCAAACGCTTGGCGCAGTTTACCTAGTTCTTAATTTGGATTCTAAGAAGTACTAAATAAAACATGTTGTATGGGCGCGAAAGTAAATAAGTTTATGTGGATCGGAATCTACGAGTAATTGGGATTTCGTTCTACAGACTACTGTGGTCAGGTTGATATACGTTCATGTTTTTATGTTTCGTTTTTTTCTTCGACATTACACGCAATGTTACAGGTCGAAATAAATGTTTAATTAAAAAGTAAACTAAACTTAAATGAAATTACAATATCTAAAAATGTTTGGAACACAAATTGGCATTTAATACCAAACGTTTACTACCGTTTATTATTTGTTGTGCCAAGTTCGTTATATATATATCTCCTAAAAAATAAATTAAATAACCCTTAAGAGCTTAAGACGACGAAGATAATAGATGTCAGCGACCATGCTTGTAGTAACCTTTTCATCCTCTTTTAATACGGCCTATTTATAAATCCGGGACTGCATATGTATATTCAGCGATGGCCGAGTGGTAATAAACCCCGGTCTTCGACGCAACCGATACCGGGTTGAAATCGTGTGTGCATTTATTGCTGCTCCACGGTGATGGAAAATATCGTGATATTTAATTGATTACGATGTTCTCCATCGCCGTGCATGCTTGAGAGAAATTCATAATTTCTCGAAAGCATGACGTCCACCAATCCGTACTTGGCCAGCGTGGTGGACTATGGCCTAAGTGCCTCTCACTTTGCCCAGCAGTGGGACATTAAAAAGGTTGAAAAACAAATACTTATGTTGACTTATCACACACATCACACTTTTTGGATATTCTTTTACAGGGATTTCTCCACTCTTAGTTGCCCTACACTCACATAAAGCCAGAAAATAAACAGTCACAAGAATATGAACTTATCATTTAAGGTTATCGAGTAGAATACCATGACGACCCGGTTTGGTCATCTTCGGCAGTAAAATTCATTGTAGACACCTCGTGGCAAGGGGTCATTACCATTGCTCTATTATTCGCCGATATAATTTTTAAATGAGTACATATTTGCCAAATACTTTAACCTCACTCTCGTATAGTTTGTCAAAGCGTGGGCTTCATGACGTCAATCCAAAATAGAGACACGTAGAGTTTCACGCCTTGCAGTGTAATGAAAAATTTACCGTCTATTTATAACTTGTTTATCTACGAATAATCTTGAAACAGCTTCAGGTAACTTTAACTTAAGCTTCGGGATTAAGAATAGAGCTACGGTGTCCCCTGTCTGATCGTAAGAGGCGACTAAATGGGGGCTTCCTGGGTTGGGCTCTCACCGCACGTGAGAGTGGGAGCTCGATTCACTCAACCCGCATTGGGGCAGCGTGGTGGAGTAAGCTCCAGGCCACCCCAATAAGGGGGAGAGACCTGTGCCTAGCAGTGGGATTGCAGCCATTAATATGGAGTAGGATTCTAGTACCCCACAAGAAGTGAAGCCCTGAGCAATTGCTTAATTTGCTTGTCCAAAATATAGCCCTGCATTGGGCACTATTCGATGCCAAGATACGAATTGACATTTATTCGAATCAACTCGGTCTATTGTTTACATTATGGTTCTGATTTTCAAAAAGTAGGTACTAAAATATTGGTCATACTAAAGTAACAAAAAAGTTTCCGTAAATGTGAATAAGAGTAAATGTTACAGTGAAAAAATAAATATTATTATTATAACAACATTATAGATAATGTCCTACGCTAATGTTCACGACTAAGCTTTTACATACATATATACATTACATACATATTGTAGAAGGATGCATAAATATTGCAAGGGTTCGTCCTACTTAACTGTAATTTATTTATAATGGATTTTTTAAATAAGTTTGGAAAACTTATCAAATCAAATATTGAGTGGTTTCGTTTCCTTTACTCAAACATTTTCTTATATTATTATATACTAGTAGCCGCCAGCGACTTCGTCCCCGTGGACTTCGGTATTAGTCATAGCATTATATTATAATATAGCCTAAAGCCCTCGGGTGGCTCCCCTGGGGTTGCCCGTGTCCATAGGCGACGGTGATCGCTTAACACCATGCGGCCCGTCTGCCTTTTTGTTCGGTTTATTTATAAAAAAAAGCTTTCCCCGATAAATGGACTATCCGACACAAAAAAGAGTTTATCAATTGAAACCAGTAGTTCCTGAGATTAGTGTGTTCAAACAAACTTACAAACGCACGAACAAACAAACTCTTCAGCTTTATGTATAGATTAAAATATTGATTAATTATTCTCGACGTGTGGGAAGTACGAAAAAGCCTGAACACTATTTCGTACAGTTTACCATATTTGCCAGCTCATCTTATGTTGGTTTTTTTTCTATTTATTATCTATTTTTCTTTTCATTTATAAGTTTAATGTTATCATTTAAGAGACTGTAAATTATAAAATTTCAATACATTAGCTGAAGTTTTCGATAAATCTACAACGATACTTCCAAACACTGATCGATAAACTCTTGAAATTGACGTAACTTTTTTATTTGTGAACCGATTTAAATAAAACAAACACTAAATGTTAATCCAAAAAATATCAATACATCAGTGAAAATCGCATCCTTCTACGTTAAGCTGTTCCTGAGATTAGCGCGCACAAACGAACAGACTAACAGGCAAACAGACAATAATTTTAAAAATTATTGTTTTGGGTTCTATTACGCTAATAAATAGCCCTAGCGACCGTTTTTCTCAAATATCTTCAATGTACAGACACCGACTTGTTACAGATTTATTATATGTATAGATAGATAATGTCCTACGCTAATGTTCGACTAAGATTTTATATATTGTGGAAGGATGCATAAATATTGCAAGGGTTCGTCCTACTTAACTGTAATTTATTTTTTATGGATTATTTAAATAAGTTTGGAAAACTTATCAAACACATATTGAGTGGTTTCGTTTCCTTTCTCCAAATATTTTCTTATGTTAAATGCAGTAGTGAATGTAGAAATGCAGTAGTGTTATTAATCGGTATCCAATTTAGCGTATATGGCACACACGCCAGTATTTAAAAACTTTATATTTAATGCTAACGTGTAATAAATTCGAGACATATGCTCATTTCGTTTCTGTTACATTTGCGATGGCTTTTATATGATCAGGAAAGTTGTTCTTGAATGTTTAGAAAAGTTTTAATGGTGGTGTCGTAATCCATTAAAAGTTACACGTATACGTACGTACAGTGGGTTGAAAGGGCGGTCACTGGTCACTCTTGAATAGAGTCGGTCGTTCTTATTGTATTTGAAAGTGTGTACTGTTATGTAAGTTATCGTAAAACGTTAAATAAAAGTTTAGAGTTTTCAGCTGCAAATTTTCTTTATACTTACCCAATACGTATTTAATTTATAACTAACTGACCCGACAGACGTTGTCGTGTCTTAGCTATCCTTGCTGTCCGTCCCGGGGCTGCTGGCTGGATGGGTCGAGCTCCACACCATCCGCAACCCCGGAAACCCCCTTTTAATCGCCTCTTAAGATCAGGCAGGGGATACCGTAGCACTATTCTTAATCCCGAAGCTAAAGGGACTAAGTAGGCAAAAGCTTAAGGCAGAAAATTTTACGGGGCGGCAAATTGTGGGGGTCGAATTATGTTAACATTTGAAAATACATACCTTACCTTATCTCCCTATATTACTTTAACAGAAGATCATGAACGGGAGTGTTCATGAAAAGTAGAAATATTTAAAGCTCAATATGAAAGAATTGACGAATGTCATACAATGGGTTCAACAAAGGATAGTAACTATGGATACATATTTTATAAAAAAAAGCTTCTTTAATTTCTAATAAGCATCTAAAATGACTCGACTACTTTAGCGTGTTTAATAACTGTCGATAACTTATGACAATGAAATCTTCGTCCACATCTTAGGGTGTCAATAACAAATAAACAGTCCAGTCCAAACGCTCACTAAGAGACGAACTTTTCGTGGGCAGAATTTTCATTTATTTTTATTTATAAGTTTTTCGCTAAATATCCAAATACCTCTACCTAAATATCCAAATAACAAATACTCTTGATAGAGTATACTTATCAAGAATAGGTTATTATTTTGTGAACAAATGAAAGTAGGTAATAAAGAAATCTATGAATAACGTCATAATTAAATTCATGACCATTGTGATTGCTCAAAGAAAATTTAATATGAAGCTCAAAATAGTTACCTATCACATATAATACACATACACTAATAAACATAACATGTCAAAAGCATTTTAAAAATTTAACCCGATTTTTTGTATAGGATAGGAAATTACCATGCGGGCAAAGTCGCGCGCTAGGGATAACTAGTTGTAACATAATTTAAAGCTCGACATTACCTATTTCAGGTGAAAAATACAGCGCAATCCTCGTGGCGTATCTACGCTATAAATGTCGCGAGCTGTGTGGCCTTATCCAAGCAGCGCTGCCCGTGACACATTGACGGCTTCGACGTCCTCTTAAGACTAATGCAAATAATATGTAATTAACTTTTCCAATAGGTTAGGATCGAAATTAGGTTAAATGCGATGGCGGCCTCTTTACTGTAAGTACTGTAAATAATATGTCGTGTTCCATACAGGCTGGCGTGTATAAGCCCATGTAACATTATAACACAACTGGACTGTATAATATATAGTAACATTGCGAAAAAAGGTGCCTTAATTTGCACAATCAAGTCTTGTTTGACTTTGTATAAAGTGGCGATGTTACTCGGGAGGCTGATGTTCGTGTTAAGTAAGGGTAGCCGGTATCTGCACCTTTCTGTTGATAGGTAAGTGCAATAAAGGCAGGTTTGCAGGACCACACAAGCTATCTATAAAATAATTTGGCCGTAATTAAATTGAAATTGATATTAGGTATCTAAGTTGAAAAATACCGCGCAGTCCTCATGGCGTATCCGCGCTATAAATGTCGCCGGCGTTCCGTGGCCTTATCCAGGCGGCGCTGCCCGTGACACATTGACAGCTACGACGTCTTCCTAAGTATTGTGCTGTCGATTTATGCAAATAACACGTAATTTAATCTTCAAAAATTTTAGACAAGGTTTAGGATGGAATCGATGGAAGCTTTGTTTTACAGTAAGCATTGTGTCCTCCTTCGCGTTTTTCTGTCAAATAAGTATGAATGAAAAGTTTCAATAACTATCGATTGATGGCCTCGACACTCTTCTACTATAATATTCCATCAGCACCATCTGGGCTCGTGTAAACCCTCTAGCTGTAGCAAATAGCTGTGGACTGTGTAATGAGATATAAGATAACATTCTTAAAAAAGCTGTAAAACTCTCCTTAAAAGCCAATGCTCCGGAAACTCCTAGAGGTGGCCGTATCCATACGCCTTAGCCTATCGTCACGAGACTCGTCTGCCTTTATAAAAAAATAACGTTTCACACTCATAGCCCCACTATAGGGTAGATATACCCTGTGTCGTGGGTGCCATGGACTGATGGACACCTCGATCCGATCCGACTCCGATCGGCAGTCCAGCAAGGTAACCATTACGCCACGCGGGTCGTCTTGATGTACCATTAATGTTAAAAAAAATTGGCAGCGAAATGTAACTTAATGAATTTTAACTTACTTTCTGTAACTATTTTTGCGTTCCACTATTCGGCACTCGTCTCTCCTCATTAATGTGGAGTCCTGGAGCTTACTCCAACACGCTGCCAGCTTTTTGATATTTAAACCCGCTCATAACGGATCTATGCAACGAAGCAAAAACGGGCGCGGTCGGGTGTGTCTCACACCCCGTGTGACCGCCAGTGGCAAAAAATTTTTTCAATTCAATTCAATTTTATTTATTTGCTAGATAAGGTATCTTGTACATTGCAGTTGTTACACATAATATAGCACTCTTATCTGAACCCACCAGGGTATGCAAATTAATGTTAAAGGTAACACCAAATTATTCTTACAATTACAACGAAATAAGTACATTATACTATTCACTACATTCAAAAACAATATCACTAACCATAATAGGATTTCATGCGCGTTTTCGTGCTTCGGAGGGCACATTAAGCCGTCGGTTCCAGTTGTTGTCGATAGAATAACAGTCGTTAAACCCTGTCTGAGGCTTTATAGGCGGTTTGAAATCATCCGACAGCGGGTTGGCCACTAACCCGCATCTCCACCAACCCGCATTGGAGCAGCATGGTGGAGTAAGCTCCAGGCCTCCCCAATAACAGGGAGAGACCCGTGCCCAGCAGTGGGACGTAAAAAGGGTTGTACAATGGGTTTACTATATAGGGGACAACAGCTGTAAAGTACATACATAAGTGGAGTTTGACTTAAGTTTGACCTAACTTGACGTCGTCTTTGATGTGGTCCTACTATTTCTAGAACTTTAATAATCAAATTATAAATAAATTAATACTTTACTAAAATCTTGCCAATATTTATTACATATTTATAGTATGAGTAATTAATGAAGTTATTAATAATTGAGATACACGTACAACATTACAAATTTTTGAACACTTGACTTTTGAAGAGGGTACAAACTCTATATCCACTCTAGTATTGGTATTTGCTACCCTTCAAAGAAATTAAAATCATATTTTGTTTATTAAAACGTACGAACGTTTAGTAATTGGCTAGTTCTCAGACTTCTCACTATATAGGACTATTATTCTCAGGACTAAATAAATAGATATTGTTGAGCAAGGGTCTCTTATCTCTCTTCAAAAAATAAGTAAGTCTCTAAGAAGAAATGCTCAGAAAACTGTAATTGCAACTAGCATCATGTCAAGGCATAAATAACTACAAAACAGGAAATCCAAGGAACTGTACAATTTAACGCCCAACTCACCTTCTCACCAATTTACACTATCTGACTGTGACGGTCCTCTACAGTCCACTATGTACGTTGCTATTTGCTACGGATGTGCAAACTCTCCATAGTCGGCGGTGGTCGCTAACATCACGCGTCCCGTCTGCCTTTTTATTCTGTTTATGCATAAAAATGAAATCAGTTGCATTATTCCATATTATCTATTTCTACGTAGATCCATGTAATTTTACAAGTTTCAAATAACTTTGTAACCAAGGGCGCAAGATAATTTTCTTTTGGTAACTTCCCCATTGAGCGCTAAAACTTAAATCGTGTAAGCTCAAGGAAAACAATCGGAACATAGTTAACAACCGAGCAAAATTGGATCTTTTCAAATAGGTATACCGGGATTTCAAAAGATACTATTGAATGACTCAAGTTTTTATTTGGTATTTAATTAACGAATAAGACGCCATCAAGGATAAATAGGAACTTAATTCTAGGCATAAATTATTTTCATTGTAACAGGAAGATCTTTTAACACTCGATACTTATACAAGTTTTTTGCTACTTGTAAACGAAAATTTTTCCGCTTCATAGTCGTTAGAGATCTGGCCCGAATTCGTTCGGGTGATTTTATTTGATTATACTATATGTATCAATCCCTATGTACATTTTACCGATGTGCTACTTCAGACTATAATCTATCTGTGTGACAAATTTCATCCCGAGTTAGGTTAGTTAGTATTAGATTGGATGGCTCTTTGGCAAAGGGAGATCTCCCGCCGGGCGAGGTGGTCATGCCCGGGGAGCGGCCGCTCTCCAACTGACTCAATTTGGAGCTTGTATATATGCTCGGATATTCAGAAAACTTCGATAGCGTGATCCAGGAATACCCGTGGCGCCATCTCTTGATGAGTAGCGGAAGGTCGCTACAGCTAACACTTTACACTAGGGTTGACTTGTTACACACTTTTACACATTCAAATATTATACAACTCTCACAATACTTTCACACAATATTCGGGCATAATAACGTCTTAGCTCTCGTACTGAAGAACTGCCCAGCTTCAGGGTCCTGCGATTCTTCTATACTAAACGTCCTAGGTTATAAAGTCAATAGAACATCTATTTATTAAATATACTCAATAATCGTATAATAAATTATACGTGTGTGCCTATTATATTTGTTGTTGAATTATTAATTCACTTGTATTTATTTACATTATAAAATATATTGATATTTATGATAAAGAGTACATTTTAGGTGTGTTATGAATTATGTTTATGATTAGGTGGTCTATGATATGGTATGTAACACAACATATATACAAACTTTCGCATTTATAATATTAGTATAGATTTCTTAATACGATAGGTACACTCAAAGCCTTACTAATTATAACAAACAAGACATATCTATGCTCTATCCTCAAGCAAGGTTGTATGTAGATGTCCATGGGCTGCAGCGACCACTTAACACCACGTGGCCTGCATGCTCGTCTGCCACTCCAAAAGGTCATAAGGTCGTTGCTACTCCTAAGGTTGTAAGCGTGACTTACATGGAACCTGATAGTTATATTAATTGCATTCGTAAGTTACTTAAAAAAGCAAGTACACGTATTCTACAAATTGCGTTCGTAAAGCAAGAACATATATGTATGTATGTTTAGTCATTTGTACCACTCAATATAACCTACTGCTGCGATACCGTCTAAAATTTATTGTCTAAACCTGATCAGAAACTTGATCCGTCTGAACGCTTCTGTATAGGTAATTGTTTATGAGAACCCAATTTTTATAAACGACTGAAGAGATATGAAACTCGATCATTCACCTGTCCCGTGCTTTGCACGAAAATACTATGACAAATAATAAAGATGCCCAAATTTCATTTTGGAAATTTAATAAAGACCAATCAGTCGGTCGTTTTTTTAGACTTCCTTAACGTTTATAATTTTAAAATCTTTTTTGGTATCTATGGTCTCCCAAGGTGCCGGGTACCTTTTGAAGGTTTCCCCCTCGATACCAAAAAAAGGGTGTCTTGGTAATAGGCAGAAATAAAACAAAGTCATTTAGTCGGATTTTATATACTTCAACTCATCAATTGCTCTATTATACTATTATAACTATACAAAATTAAATTACTACGCTTAGTGTAAAAGTATAACATTACGCCATGATTATAGGTAGTACACCAATAGATAAAAATCAGGACAATTAATAGCAACTAATATCAAATAATTTCGCGAAAGAATTCTACATTTGCCCAGCTCATAAAATGTACAATCCTTCGCGTGAAGTAAGAAATAGAACCATTTTTCTAAATATCTAAATATAGGTATTCAATATTGCCTAGATAGTAAAAACTCTAAACATTTTTATCCGAAAGTTGAAAACAATAACAACGAAAAGATTCAAAGCGAAGTACCTATTAGAAGTAACTCTGTCAACAACATACGATATAATACTATCTGAATATTATGTACATATAGCTTACAAATCACATAGTAACATCTAAGAATTGATATTTAAAATTTGACACTTAGAATGTAGTTGTAGGTAAATACCTATTTGAATTGAAACAGATTTGATATTAATATTCGTCTTATATAATATGGAGCGGAAATGGAAATTTGGTACGAATGCGTGCGGCGTTAGGCTTAGTTCTGTTGTCGGTCGTCCTCAGAGCTGCTGGCTTTCACTTCCTTGGGCAGGGTTGACTGTAACAATATTTTTCATTTTATTTATATATGTACATGGCCTTCGCTTCGACCCGTGCCTAGCAATGCAACATTAAATGGGCTGTTGAATTTTAATAGTAAACTATTTCAATAATGCTCAACGTTGTAAGTTACATTACATATGCTCTTACTTCGTACTCGCTGAAGATGGTAAAGATTATAGTTAAACACCTTTACGCTAGAATCTTAATAAGCTTGATAGCGAAATAGAAAATCTAATGATGATTTTATTGACTTATAATTTAATTGAAAACAAGAATTGACGACCCGCGTGGCGCAATGGTTACCATGCCGGACTGTCAATCGAGGGGCCCCGGGTTCGATTCCCGGCGAAACAAAAATTTGAATGATGAGTTTAAATTTCTGTTCTCGGTCTGGGTGTTTGTGTTTCTGTCTTTGTGTGTGTCCATGGGACCCACGACACAGGGTATATATATCCTACTGTGAGGCTGAGAGTGTGAAGCGTTATTTATTTATTTAAGAATTTTTAAACACAAGTGCATTGTTGTTATCATTAGATCCTGTTTATTCAGGCACCTACCATAATATATGAGTTACAGTTGCATAAGAGCAACCCTGAATACATGGTTACTGAATGAGACGGGCATTATTTAATCCTGACAAATACATGTTTAGAAAAACTCGTAAAGGTCACTAAAATGTAAATTAAGGCTTACACGAAAAAGGCAGACCTGATTTCTACGGACGTCGACTTTGTTATGTAGGTTATTTAAAAATGTATAAAAATATGCTAAAGAGGTAAAGGTAGATTTATACTACCCATTATGTTTCCATTACCTCGTATGGCATCAAGTACATGTTGTTATCAGAGCGTCGACCAAATCGGAGACGCATCGATGGGGCTCGTACTGCGCGGTCTTGGTCCTGCAACAAACAACATTTGTGAGAACTGTAATAAGTAATAACAATAAACGATAATAACCATCACTTTAGACATAAAGTTTCTCACATTTCACGTGCTTGCCACGTATTGGTATTAAGAAGGTTGTTTTGCTAGCTTCGAACTTTGGGTATAAATATCGACGTTTCTAAGATGAATTCTGACGGCATAGTACTACGGTATCCTTTTCCTCCCGAGAAAAAGTAATTGACTTGGCATAGGGGATTTTTTAGAATACGGCATAGTAAACTACTTGACTTGGCATATGGGATTTTTTATATTTGACTATGTGGGCTGTGGTAATGATATAGTCGCTGCAGTCTGTGACCATCTAAACACAACATCAAACAAGATCTTATTTGAAGTAAGTCGCCCCACAGTCATGCTGCATAATAAATACCATTGTACCTGAAAATTTATTTAAGACAGGGCTGGAGTTTTTTTCCGCCCGCTTTTTTCTCCTAGCACAAATAAGCCTCAGCGCACCCAATGTGGATGACGGTCAGCCGATGGCCGTACAACAATGACAAACATCAAGTGTATTATACATATTATTACGCAGGATGTTAATTAACTATTTCATTTTATTTCATTAACACTTTGATATCATCATATTATGCAGTTTGTATACTACCTATTTCAGAGGCAGATGGTGGCCTCAATGTAAGTATATGTGCACCTTCCCACAGCTATACATCACGGTAGAAGGTAGTGCAGTGGTACTTTACTGGTGGAACCATGCAGTTAGACAGCCTTAGAATAATTACAATAACCTACATAATAGAAACCAAGTCCGCGCACCCAAATTGAAGGATGTTGATTGGTGCCATTAATGGCACCAAACGCTGGGCCGCTCCGTAAGACTTAGGTAAGGTTAAATTTTTTCACAACATTTTTTAAAACAAAAGAAGCCTAATAAAACAACCTTTTACCGTGTTTTCAATATTTTGTAGTATTTAATAGTTAATTTGGTCAAAATAAAAATATTTTGTTTGTCAGATGTGACAGCTGTAAGAATCTATTTAGTGCTTCAATTTTGACACTGCGCTTGTATGAAGACACTCATTCTATACGTATTTATTCTAAGTATACAGCATATAAATTTGCGTATTACTAGAGTCTCTGAGCGCTGAGAAATATCACTGCACTCAGTGAGGGTTAATTCATCGGATAATCGTCGCGGTCGGTGCTCGTGCTAACGTGTTAGATAACGCTCCGCTGTTTAATTTCGATAACTATAGAAAAATGGACAAGTTTAGCGACTCAGACATTGTAAAAATGATGCAAAAGCTAGTGCTTCCCATGGAACTGAAAATTAACAGTTTGATCCAGATGGTTAGTACATTAGAAGAAAAAATTAATGTTCTAATTACTCCTAATGATGAGCTACGCCGAGCATTCAATGAGGGTACATCAAATACAAATTGTGAAGAGTGCAAACAACGCGATCTAAGACAGAGCAAGAAGTCAACAACGACATCCATCGTGCATCATCCTGGGCCGCAAGTGCAACAAGGTGAGGTGATTAAGACGCGCCGGCAGCGAGCGAGAGATGCGGCGGCCGCCGATGTCGTCCGAACACAGGCGACTACTAGCGAGCGGCCCACCACCACAGGGCTCACTGACGTCAACGACGGTGAGTGCGCTGAGACAACAACAAGCGCCCCACTGATCGTGCCCCCCGCTATATACTCCCATAGTGCAACGGTAGCGCGTACGCCTATGACTGAACAAGGTACATTGCAGAGATCGGGTAACAACTTTACAAGCGGAGGAGAACAAAAGGAGCAATGGAATGTCGTGAGGCGACGTAAGCAGCGACCGGTTATACGAGGGACAGGAGAAATTGATAACGTCCTAACAGGTATTGAACGGACAAGGATGATACACCTATGGTCATTGAATTATGATACAACTTCGGAAAACGTGCAAACGTATATGATGAAAAGGAAACCTACAAGCACTCCATATCCAGTACAAAAACTCACGCTAAGGCATAAAAACTACGCCTCTTTTGTGGTTACAGTACCGGAGAGTCTATTCGCATTTTACATGTCTGCTGAAAACTGGCCACCTAATACGAGACTAAATGAGTGGTTTCGTAGGAAAAACACAACCGAACATACTACACAGTAATTTTAAACCGTATTCTGATAGGAGAGATCCGTATGTGTTGATTTACTATCAAAATGTACGTGGTCTACGCACAAAGTTGAAATCGTTTATAAACGAAATAAACTCATCTCAGGCGGATGTTTGGCTGTTGTCGGAAACTTGGCTAACATCAGGGATTTATGATGCAGAGGTAATACCACAAGGATATAGTATCCTGAGAACTGATCGTCCCGGTTCCAGACGTGGAGGAGGAGTAGCCATCATATCTTCACCGCGATGTAAGTTACAGTTGGTGCGCATAGCAGAGCATGCATCGACTGGATGTGAACTTATAAGTGCGTGCCTCTACATAGGAAATAATTTTATTGCTACCTTGGTATGTGTTTATATTCCGCCTGGTACGGACGAGAACAATTATTTTGCTATTTTTAATATTATAGAATCGATTAGTGTTAAGTACAAAAGCATATTAATATGTGGCGATTTTAATTTTAATTCTAGCAATGTAAATGTAAATTCCGCCTTTGAATATGTTTTAGCGTTCTGTGGTTTGCAGCAGATAAATAAAATATGTAATTATAATGGGAATACCTTAGATCTCGTCTTGATCAGTGCATCGTTGGGCAATGTCACGATTCAACAGTCGGCTGATGTCCTATTAGTGCCAGATATTTACCATCCGCCTTTGGATATACTCGTGCGTAGAAAACAGTGTGACAGCAGAAGTGGTACTCCGTTAATTAATAGTAACTACGAATGGGATTTCAAAAGGGCTGATTACCACCTATTATATTATAATATTATGAATATTAATTGGAAGCCATTGTTTAGCAATAATGATCCGGATAGTGTTGTAAGCGAATTTTATGTATTATTAAATAAGTGCATAGATAACTGTGTTCCAAAAAAACCGCGTATTGCAGTACAACCTAGGTACTCTTACCCTGTGTGGTACTCGCAGTTGACAAGACGCTACATAAGGTTGAAATCGCATTTTCATCGCTTATATAAGAGAACTTTTCTTATTAAGCATCGGATAAAATTTTCGTATTACAGAGCACTAGTTAAGTTAAACGTAAAAGCTGATTTCCGTCGATACAGCGCTATGATGGAGAACGATATAAAGCGTGACCCTTCTACGTTTTGGGGATATATAGCGTGCAAACGCAATAAAGGCAAAGAGAAAAAAATTATTATGAGCGAAAGTAGGTCAGTTCCAGATGTAGATATTCCACCGCTTTTTGCTAAATACTTTCGTTCTGTGTATCTAAGTGAACAGCCTGTACTCAATGTAGATGACGCTATCAAGTTTACCGATTGTTCAAATAAACATATTAGCATTGCTTCATTTAATATCACAGATATAGAACGCGCTTTGAACAATCTCAAACCAAAAAGATCTGCTGGTCCTGACGGTATTCCACCGTATATAGTCAAAGATTGTCGGCAGGTATTTGCATTGCCTTTACTCTATATCTTTAACTTATGTATAGAGAAATGCGAGTATCCGAACGTATGGAAAACGTCTAGAGTTGTACCTGTACCTAAGAGTAATCTCAGTTCAGAGGTAAGCGATTTTAGACCGGTAGCAGTATTATCGGTATTTGGTAAATTGTTTGAATGTGTTTTACATAATACGTTAAAAGTTCAACTTGAAAGTCAATTGTCAGACGCTCAGCACGGTTTTAGAGCCGGGCGTTCCACAGCCACTAATTTACTTTCGTTTTATACGTATACTGCTGCAGCGATAGACCGTGGATTTCAAGTTGATACTGCGTATTTTGATATTCGAAAAGCTTTCGATACAGTAGATAATGACATACTTCTCCGTAAGTTTGCTGCTGCCGGATTCTCTCCCGCATTACTTAAATTTTTCTCCTGCTACCTCCGTGACCGGAGGCAGTATGTGCAGTATAATGGATATATATCAGAGCCATATAATACATATTCAGGGGTCAAATCTGGGACCTTTGATATTCGCTATTTTTATCAATGATTTGCCGGATACCGTTAATACAGCTCGTTGTCTATTGTTTGCAGATGACCTGAAATTATTTTTGGCGATTGAAAACATTTCTGATGCTCACTTACTTCAGAAAGACATAAACAGTGTATATGAATGGAGTAAGCGGAATAGGCTAAGGTTTAACGAAACGAAGTGTTCTGTGATATCGTTTGCACTAGCTCGCAACCTTTTAGATTATAAATATAAGCTGGGTGATGTTGTATTAGAAAAAAAATCGTCAGTCAAGGACTTAGGCGTCATAATGTGTAATAACCTAAGTTTTGCTGAACACATTTCTACAATGGCAACAAAAGCCTATAGATCGCTAGGTTTTGTTTTAAGACAGTCAAAAGATCTTAATAGTACAGCTGCTATTAAATCTTTGTACAATAGTTTCGTAAGAAGTTCAATAGAATGTAACGCAGTTATCTGGAGTCCACATGAAGAGAAATACAAACTCATGTTGGAGAAACTCCAAAATAAATTTTTAAGATGGCTTTACTACAAGCAATACGGATATTTCGTAGGATATCCACATGTATATCCAAGTTTATTTTTAATGGGAATGTTAGGTTATGAATCTTTGGAAGTGAGACGCAAAATTTTTCTTTTAGATTATTTTTTTAAATTATTACGAGGGATTGTATGTAATCCGACGGTACTGGCAATGATATGTCTAAATGTTCCCGACAAGTACATTCGTGCACGGCGACATGATTTATTTGCAGTTCCGTACTGCAGATTGGTGTTAGTGCGCGAATCTCCACTGGTTAGAGCGTTGACATTGCTCAATGGGGTACTCAAGTCGAATCCCAATTTGGATATTTTCAATTCGTCATCTGCTGAATTCCGCAGAGCAACGTCTATTTATGTACAGTCTATAACTAAGGAAATGCATTAGACATAAGTTTCTGTAATGTTTCCTTAGATTTCTTACAATAAATAAATAAATAAATAAATAATTTATTTATTGCAGTCATGCTTATTATAATTAATGTGTTAGTATGTGCATGAACCCTGTAAGGGCTTCGCAATATTATAATATAGGTAGTTTTACAACTAATGGCGCGATACATGGGTTTTCGATAAAATAAAGTATATTTACGGAAAAGTCAGTTTAAGTTATGATGACCAAGAATATCGGTTTATAAATTCAGGTCTCGGCATCTTGGGATTGGGGCCATTTGTCATAAAACGGGTCAATTGTCGTAACAACGAATAGTGGCTTGTTAGAGCGAGGAACTTCATTTGGCGAGTTTATACCACATCAAGATTTTATGTTCCACGCATCAATGAAGGTGACACGACCTGTAAAGAGCTCGTTTCGGAAATAATACCATTAGTCGCACTAGTGTAATGAATACTCATGTACGGAGTATGTACTTTTAGCTCAGGTAATTATAACAGCTTACGCTATGATATTCTAATTAAGTTGTTTGACTTTCATTACTCTACACTGAAGTTATAGATATCTTCGTCTACTTCTACGAAGCGCGCTTGGCCCGGCGGCGAGCGTAGAATGCAAGCGATCTACGCAGCTAAGCCAAACGGATGCGGTCGGGTGTGAGATGGGTGACCGCTAGTGGCAAAAATTTCATGCGCGTTTCCGTGCTGCGGGTTGGCCTCTAACTCGCATTTCCACCAACCCGCATTGGAGCAGCGTGGTGGAGTAAGCTCCAGGCCTCCCCAATAAGGGGGAGAGACCAGTGCCCAGCAGTGGGACGCAAAAAGCGTTGCAGCCAGCCATTCGAGTACTTCAATTGTTCTGTGTTTGTTCTACGCTGAAGTTTATAGGCAGCACCGGATTAATGCTTAGGATACGTATTAGGGGACACCTGTAACTTTTTTTTCGGAATGCGATTTTTCTTTTGTACTTACTGCATATTTTAAAGTACTTAGTAAGCCATCTCATTCTCTTAATACATAACTGTCAGAACCTGACACGAGGCGACCATTTAGCCTTCAAAGTAACGGTGCAGCTGCAATCTGTATGAAACCTCAAACAAGATACCAGCGAGATTTGGATTGGGTAAAGATGACAATGTTCTGTAGCGACCGTTTCAAACCTCCTGCATAATCGTTAACATTCAATAAAATACAATGTAAAGCGTGTTCCAATATAAGGCACCGCCTAGGGTTTGTGGATAGTCAACTGCCTGACTGAATATTTTAAATAAATAGAAGTGTACCAAATAAATCTTGTTGTCTACTGTTTTCGCTGCTATTGCTGAGCAAACTGTGACCTAAAACCTACTTTGTACTCATAGGAGGCCTTTGCACAGTGTGCACTTTCCCATTCATTATTGATAATTATTGCAGGGCCTATAATATAAAGAACAGAACAATTTTGATTCAAAGAGTTCTGGGCACCATACCGCAATCAGGTCTTTTTTTTATTTTATTTTTTATTTATTCATTTATTTCAGGCCAAGGCCCATTGAGACTAATACATAGATAAAAATTAAAATATCACAAACTAATACATATAAAGGAAATAACAAACAATAATACAATACAAAATAAACACAATACATAAACAATACAATGTATTACTCGTCTTACCTAGATAATGTCATTATCTAGGTAGGTAACACGAGGTTTCACGAGGTTTTGAATGGCATATACATTTTGTAAAATATGTATATATATTTTCCTTTTTATGTAGTTTTAAATGCGTTTGTGCTAAATACCATTTAAACATTTGGTGTTAAGAACAGATATATATGTATAAACAAAGCATGATTGGCTGGTACCTCCATGGGGAAAATGTGGGGTACGGCGCGTTCGTCAGATCGGCGGCCGAAGCGAAGGCGGACTGGTGTGCGTACTTCACGCAGGGACATCAGCTCGTCCATCTCGTCAATCTAGAACAATAGCAGTAAGTTAATATTATAAGCGCGCATGATGTGCTAGCGTAGAACGTAATCGATCTATGCTTCTAAGCGAAACGGGCGCGGTCGGATATAAGATGGGTACGTTAAGCCGTCGGTCCTGGTTGTTATCGACAGAAAGCAGTCGTTAAAACTGTCGAAGGCATTATGGGTGGTTTAAAAACATCCCACAGCGGGTATGCCTCTAACCCGTATGTCCACCAATTCGCATTGGAGCAGCGTAGTGGAGTAAGCTCCAGGCCTCCCCAATAATAAAAAGGTGAGAACCATGCCCAGCATTGGGACGCAGAAATGGTTACAGTCAATATTAAAATAATCGTCTTCAGCAGCAATAGCAGAGTGGTTAAGGCATCGGTCACCAACACGGAGGTTTCGGGGTTAAAGCCCGGTGCGCTCTTAACTAAGAAATTTGTTATGTATGTATCAATGTTCCGCGCCGAGGGAAAACCGTCCTATCAGTTCTTTATCATTGTGGTTTCCTGAAAGTTACCGAAAATTTCTAATTCCAAAATACCCAGCCCAGCAGTGAAACAATAAAAAAAAATTATACTATTGTCTCTATAATTGCTAGCGATTGATTTGTTCCCTTTTGACACAGCTGGGGTTATAATCCATACTAATATTATAAATTCGAAAGTAACTCTGTCTGTCTGTCTGCTACTCTTTCACGCTTAAACCACTGAACCGATTTTGATGAAATTAGGCATAAACATAGAAAGGAAGTTGAGAAAGAACATAGGCTACTTTTTGCCGCGTGAAAATATCTCATTCCCACGGGAAGCAAATGGAATGAATGAAATGCGCCGTGTAACTTTATAAATACACTACATGTTATTACTTACTTCATTGACGTCCATTATCATATTTTTATAACTTATATTCTGTTGTTTTATTCTTATACTTTACTTTTCCTTTATTATTTCTTTACAAAATTATTTAATTTCGGTGTTTGTTTATTTACATTTTCACGCAGCTATCAAAATTGTCACATCTGACTATTAGTCTAAGCGTCTGACTTTTATGTTACTTATTTTTTTAATTCATTTTAAGGCATTGTATAAAAATCCTTTTAGCCATTCAATATTAAATGAAAAGAAAATTTTTATGTTTCTTATTTCATTTCATAGATTAATAAAGTATAGTATTGTCTTGGGCTTATTCATGTTTTTTATAATATAATTATTATAAATTGTTATTTTTAAATAATAAATGAATATAATGTTCTTCGAATCTTTATATATATAAAAATGAATTGCTGTTCGTTAGTCTCGCTAAAACTCAAGAACGTCTGAACCGATATGGCTAATTTTGGTCTTGAAATCTTAGTAGAAGTCCAGGGAAGGTTTAAACGGTGAGAAAATTTGGGAGCATTGTGAAATTAATAGTAAAATAACTTATTTTATTTTCCTATATAAACAGTTAGTAACAGTAATTTTATCAAACATTGGTTCTTCGCGCCATCGTCCAAAAGTTTGACATAGTCTGAATAACATCATCTGTCACTGTTCGTTAATTTTTTATTTGACAGTAACATAAAAACCCTTTGAGATGATGAAGAAACTAATCCTCTTACAAAACTTTTAAGGCAGGACAACGTCTGCGGGATCCACTAGTATTAAAGTAAATAAACTATTATGTGTATCATTTACTTAAATATGCTGATAGCATTTGACAAGTCGACGAATATTATATCTACATGTTAAAAGTAAAATAACTAACTTAAATTAAAATCAAATAAAAAAATTCGTTTCACACTCATAGCCCCACAGTAAGATATACCCAGTGTCGTGGGTACCATGGATACACACAAAGACAGAAATACAAACACCCATACCGAGAACAGAAATTTAAACTCATCATTCAGGAATCGAACCTGAGACCTTTCGATTGGCAGTCCAGCATGGTAACCCGCAACATGTATGACGATACATCATACGTCAACATAAAACAATGAGAACGCAAAGGAATTGAAAACTTAGTTCATTATTATACAAAGAAATGTTACAATAGTACAACTATTAAACTATGAATTGGATGATTATGTCACTACTCATTTAAAGATCTTGGTGATTGAATTACAGGTACTTAACAGATAAGTCAAAATTTAATATGATGCTGCCATCCGGTTCAATCATCCACTCAATTTAATGGCTAGCCCGTTCATAAAACGCCGGCAGTTAATGAAGTGGCTAAGTGGCCAAGTTGTTGGTGTAACGTCCAACGATTTGGCTGGACGGCACTTAGCTGTTTTGTTAAATGAAATATAGCCGAGTTTGTAATATTTGGCTAAGATGACAATCAGTACACAACTTAAATGACATAAAAAAGGAAATTTTATAATTTAATAATAAAGTTTCCTTTTTTATGTCATTCCATTTAATTTAATAAACAAATTATGAATCTATTTCTTTAATATGGCAGACAACTTTAATAAAATCTTTATATAAAAAATCAGTTTAAAACTACTTAAAAACAAGTAGATAGCCGCGTGGTATTAGGCACATCCATTTTATCACACTTTCTTTTATTAATATTTATACTTTAAATTTAAGAAACTCAAAAACATTGCTTGCTTTGTGAGCTTTCTGACGCCATATTTGTTTTGGTAACTACTAACACAGCAGTGAAAAAAATGAACTAAATCACCTGCCTGATTTTAGGCCAGTCATCTTCAAAGGCCTTCAAATCTTTTAGCTCGCAATGAGCCATCTAGTGGAACGTTGAGTGATGGAAGTTCAATCAACTATCGGCCTAGGCATTGAAATGAACCCTGACGTTTAATGAATGGAATAGCTTTATAATCGAGTGGCTAATTTAACCAGATGGCTGCGACATATACATGTTATTACTAAACAATAATTATCTTACTAGGTTAATTGCTTTGATAATCCGAAATCAACTAGGAAATCTAAGCAAACATACTTCGAAACGCGTCATAGGATCTGCAACCTATATTTATGAATAGTCGCGTAATTTTAACCTTATTACGAGTATCTACTTGATTAATTAATAACTTAAAACAAGTATCAAGAGTAAGTATTTATAGATGAAACATTTAATTACAATGTTCGGTAAGAGCAGACATTATTAAAATTGAATTAGGGGATGAAATCAGTAAGGCTACGTCACATCTAAGAAATATCGAATTATCGGGTTCAGTAGCTCAGGAAATTTGTTAACATACCATCACACTAAACAGCGAAGATAGATAAGATTCTGCATGTTTTAAACGATATCTCTTCAAAATATTAGTATATTGTTACGTTTGTAACATATTATTATCTATGTAACTGTGGACATTATTATGTAACGGTTGAAGCAAAATTAAATAGAACACAATGGAAGTGTAATTCGTATCAGAATTAGTGTCGTCAAAATCTAAAATGTGGTAAAAGCCGCGGTCTTATACGCGACCGATCCCGGGTTCAAATCCTCGGTGCGCACCTCTGACAAAGAAATTTGTAATGTGCGCATTTATCGCTGCTCCACGGTGATGGAAAATATCGTGATATTTAATTGATTACGATGTTCTCCATCGCCGTGCATGCCTGAGAAAAATTCATAATTTCTCGAAAGCATGACGTCCACCAATCCGCTCTTGGCCAGCGTGGTGGACTATGGCCTAAATCCCTCTCACTTGTGAGAAGGAGACCTGTGCCCAGTAGTGGGATATAAAAAAAGGTTGAAAAAAATAATATCAATAAAATTTCTTTCTCAATCCACTTTTGCCGTGAAGTTTATATTGCATCTATCTAGCATGCTCGTACAGTGCGTCGTACTGCTCTAGAACCGCGTATTTTAAGCTTAGGGATCCCATGCGTTGCTGTTGTTTCACAAGTCAGGGTAGATCGAGTTGAGAATAGAAGCTAAGGTATCCTATGTCTATCGTAAGAGACGACTAAAATTAAGCTTTTGAGTTTATCCTCCTGTCATCATCCGGTATCACGGCGCAGGTACTGATACCAAAAAGTTGCTTGCCTAAAGTGAAGGTTCAGCTTGCCTAAAGTGAAGGTTCAGTTTGCCTCAAGTGAAGGTTCAGTTTGCCTCAAGTGAAGGATCAGTTTGCCTAAAGTGAAGGATCAGTAACACAGTACCGGCGCCCAAGGCGCCCAGGCGCCCAGGCGCCCGAAGCGCAGGCAGCGCGACGGCGAGCGCACGGACCTGCGCGCAGTACGTGCCCATCCATAGCGTCGTACTGTGCTACGAGCGCGTACAGCCCGCTTGGGGAGGCCCATCCGTTGCCGTTGTTATCGATCGAATGAGCTATAGATAGACTACTGGTAATTGGTGTTCGCCAAGTACATCTTGGGGGCCAATACTAGCTAAGGTAATCGTATCTAAGTACCTTAATAATAATATTAAATAAAAGTAACTAATACCCTACATCAAAAGTAAAAGAAGACTAAAAGACGTCGGGTAAAAGAGTTCGCTAAGAGAGGTCGGTTGGGTAGCTTTTGTGTATATGATGACATTTCGATGTAAACTCCAGATAAAGTAGGAAGTCATAAAGTCTATCAAGGCGGGCTTGCTGGTGGGATCCACAGATCCCGCAATCTTCATAAAAAGGTAAACATGAAGAGACGTTACTGGATCTCACCAAAAAGTTACGTAAAACCAGGTACTTTAAAGCTTTCCCCCTTTCCCCTAAAACTAAGAAAAGGTGGTGAAAGTGAAAATGAAGGACAAATAATACAATACCGGCGCCTGAGGCGGCATGTCGGGGTCGGAGCGGCGGCCGAAGCGCAGGCGGCGCGACGGCGAGCGCACAGACTTGCGCGCCAGTGCGTGCCCGTCCAGAGCGTCGTGCTGCGCTAGGAGCGCGTATAGCCCACTTAGGGAGTCCCATCCATTGCCGTTGTTGTCGAGCGCTTGACCTGTGGAGAAAAGTTGAAATTAATATCAATATACAAACGCTGTACACTCATACAACCACTCTGGGATTCCCTGTGTCGTGGGTACCTTGGACACACACAAAAACAGAAACACAATCACCCAGGCAACTTTTGCCTCGCTTGGGACCCTCAATTGGCAGTCCATTATGGTAAAAATTACATCCTAGTCGTCAATAACTACGTTGACATAACTAAGTGATCTACTTTGCTCTACGAAAACCGGAATAATTTGAACCGACTCCTAAGAATTATAATCTTTGTTGTTTGTGTTAACTTGGAGCCTAATGTTTGATTTCATAAATAGGCTACAATAGCCACATGAGAGCACACGACCGCGCGGACCATCGAGACGCCAGCTGCTGAGCCAGTCCAGCAGTCGCTGTGGCCGAAATCGGCTAAGAGGAGATGAATGTTTGATTACATTTTATGTCTGTTATTTGATGACCTCTAGTGTTAGGTCCTTCTCGCAAGTGCGAAAGGGCCTACGACTCAGCATGTTGCTCTGTTTTGGGGCGAAACACGTTTTGGTGGTGGTACGTATGTTGGTGTATATTTTATATTGTTGCATGTGCATGTATCCTGAGGGCTATGAGATGCTAATGCATGAAAAAAGTATACATCATCATACGTTCTGATTGCGGATTGTTGCAAAGTAGTTTTTAACCTATCTTTATACTTTCGGTCTGTTAAAATAAATAACTAACTGGATAAAATTAATGTACATTAACACCGTGACACGCAAAGTACCGCATACATGCCTGAAATTCTCGCCTCTCCACGCCCCTTGTTCACCTAAAATTTATTGTTGCTGTAATTTGTTTCATTTTAGTCACCGTTAAGTTCGTGTCTCATTAATTACCTACGTCTGTAATACTGCCTCATTTGTCGTGTTTCGATAGGTGCTTATTTGTAATCTAATACATTTCAGCTGATTATTAGAATAAATGGAGATACACTATTTAATTCTACATTATGATACAGATTTTCAGAAAAACAGGATAAAAATTATGCAATGTTTCAAAATTCACCAAAATGTGTTCCGCGTTATTTTTAACTAGTTTTTGGTTGTTTTTTCAATGTGAACTAATATCATAAAGGTTATCGCAATGTATCCTTTATATTGCACGTAAAAATATCCGCGTGAAAGAGTAACAAACAAACTTACTTTCGCATTTATAATATTAGTAGCATAATGGCATCGCAATAAATTTTGCATCACATAGTAGTTATAGAAAAAATCTGTAAGTCGTCAGGTATCAGTTACTCTAGTTAGTCAGATGTTCACATAGAGAAATTAAACACTACGTTATAGATGTTCAAGTAAAGCAATGGCTACTTTACCAGAACGTGTCCGATGGAGTTTTGTAGGCAAGCCGGAAAAACATGGTTTCGAACTGTCATTTTATTTCACAACACAGGGGGATTCGTTACTCATTGCACAACACTCGTGCACTGTCATTAACCTATATCGAGCAAAATGCCACCAACTTTATCCGATATAACTCAAAAATACACTAAGAAAATGAAAATAAAACAAGAGCACAACTTGTCCCTTCAGACTTCCCGCCAAAAAACTCACACATATGAATCTTCTAGTTTAAATAACCTTCTGTTCTAATAACCTACTGAGTGTATATCAGTCTGGGTTCCGTCCTGGTCATAGCACCACCACAGCCTTAATAAAAGTCACCGATGACATTCGTAACTCAATGGATAATAGGAAAATCACTGTGTTGGTGCTCATTGACTTTTCGAATGCTTTCAACACAGTCGACCACCAAATCCTCCTTTCCATACTCTCCTCTCTTCAATTCACCCCAACAGCTCTTGAGTGGTTTTCTTCCTATCTTCGTGACCGTCAGCAATCAGTTCGTGAAGAACAAAAATGTTCAGAATGGGCGAACATTAATGCTGGCGTCCCACAAGGCGGTATACTTTCTCCTCTATTATTTTCGTTGTTTATCAACTCGGTCACCTCTGTTATTGATTGTTCGTACCATCTTTACGCTGATGACCTCCAACTGTATATTCATTCTAGCCTTGAAGAATTAGATGAGGCTATCAGTGCTATCAACCGCAACCTGGAGGCTGTAAAGATCTGGTCATCACAGTATGGAATCACAGTTAACCCTAAGAAGTGCCAGAGCATTATTGTAGGTAGCTCCAGATTATTAGCCAAACTTGACAGTTCAAACCTACCTCCAATCGTGTACGATGGCAATGTGGTTGCGGTAAGTAAGACTGTTAAAAACCTAGGTATTACAATGGACAACTGCTTAAATTGGCAACCACAGGTAACTGAAATTTGCCGTAAGGTTAACGCAACCCTGCAGGCCTTATATCGGTTTAAAAACTTTCTCCCATATCACACTAAACTTACATTGGTTCACACTCTTGTTCTACCCATAATCGATTACGCTGATGTGTCTTACCCTGATCTCACTGAAGATCTTCTAGATAAGTTAGAACGCCTCCTCAACAACTGTATTCGGTTTATTTTCAATTTACGCAAGTATGATCATGTCTCTAAATTTCGAAGCCAGCTTAAATGGCTTACTATTCGGCAAAGGCGTGACTCTCGTATTCTATTGGCTCTGTACTCAGTGTTGCATGATCCAACTTCTCCTGAATATCTCTAGGAAAACTTTCAGTACCTCTGCTCTGCCCACAACAGAGGACTACGTTCTTCCAAAAATCTCAGCATTTCCCTTCCGCCGCATAAAAGCGGATTCTTCCATCATTCCTTCACAGTTAAGGCTATACAACTCTGGAATGTCTTGCCCGTAAATATAAGAAACGTGCCGAGCAAGTTAAGATTCAAAAAACTGGTTCGTGAGTATTTTTTGAGTACCACGAATTAATTTTTGTTTTGTTTTGTAATAAAATTATATATATTTATTTTTTTATCGAAGAGTCATATCTGTCAATATTATATTGTATACAATTTAAATCTATGTATATTATATATATATGTATATTATAAATTATATATATATATTATATAAGTATAGTATGCATGTAGTATGTATAGTTTGTGTATGTGTAAGTATTCTTATTCTTCCTCTTTTTGTATAATTAGTCTTGCTTTCCATATATTTATTGTATATTGTTTTTATCTTTAAAATTTTATTTCTCATAATTAAAGCCTACCGCACATTCTCACCTTCCCCAGGGGCGGCTGGGAGACAATGCCTATAGGCATTAGGCTAAACCCCTTTGTAACTCCTAGTTTAAGGTGTTTACATAAAATAAATAAATAAAAAAAAAAATTAATCTTGCAATAATAGAGATGCGTCTGTCATTACAAGGACATCACTTTTAATCTCTCGGCTTTTCGACCATTTCGCCATTGTTAAAATTGGGGTGCCATTACATACTTTTTTCATATTTTACTTGACCGCTGGTCGCGTAAAGTCACTGGCGCTACTATCATATTATTATCATAAATGCGTCTCTGTCAACAAATATTAAATATGTAGAAACCTAAAGTAAGTACAACAATAATTATAAATTTTTACCGACTTATTTATTAAAATCATTATTAAACGTCTTTACTATGATAGCGTATCAATAAGACATAATATAAAAAAGGATTCTGTATATTGATTTTTCAGAAAAGTAGTACTTTGCCACACCGCCACGGCCTAGTTGGAAATGTATATTATTATTCTCCCGATCTCTTCGGGGTATTATAACATCCATCTGTTTTTGCGACATCAGCCAATACGATCACAATTCGCCTGACTGGCCACGTGTCCGCCCCATGGACCTAGTATGACTTCGACAAAAATAAAATGATAACGTGATTTAATATTATAAAGAACACATAACAAGTGCAGAATTAAATGAGTTTTCTGTACTTAAATTAATGTAAGCTGTAGCTTTTAAAATTTTAGTGACACATCACTTATCACAACATTTAAGATTTTACATAAAACACAACAAAATATTTTTAAGAATGTTGCTTCTAATAGAAAATTGCCAAAAGCGCTAGCTAGAGAACTCAAACATATTCACTTTAAGTTACTAAAACCTGTGATAAAAATTCCTTTGAAAATTTTGCTATGTAATTAAATTTCTCTACTCCACTTGTTTTAATATAAAAAACAATTTAGGAGTCTTGTTTATAAATATTGTAAACAAAAAAAAAACAGAATTAAGAAATAATCCATTTAACTTTTTCTGAACCCTATCTAGTCGCGCTACAGGGCGCAGGTCTCCTCTTAGGTTTGATAAGGAATTAATTATTGTGTTTATAATGCCTTTGGGACATTATTGCATAGCTCTAACGATGTCCGCAGATATAAATATTTTATATTAATAAAATATTTAAATATTTTCCTTAACCAGGGCCAAAAGGTAAATACTCGGTACGGGACGGGACAGTGACTCAGAGGTGTACGTAGGGATTCGAACCCGAGTTCCCAAAATGGAAGCCCGTAGTCTTAGCCTTTAGTGGGTTAATTTGATGAACCTTAATACATTGAAAACTTACGGTTTTTTGGTTTATGAGAATGCCAATAATGCTTCTCACTCATAGCCACACAGTAGGGTAGATATACCCTGTGTTGTGGGTGCCATGGACACACACAAAGACAGAAACACAAACACCCAGACCAAGAACAGAAATATTACTCTTCATTCAAATTTCAGCTTTCCCGGGAATCGAACCCGGTACCCTCCGATCGGCAGTCCGGCATGGTAGCCATTACGCCACGTGGGTCGTCAAATGTACTGAAAGAATGCAGTAATGAGTCTTAGACTGAAGCATAAAATGGTTCTACACAAAAATTTATCACTTATACGAATTGTAAGCGCCTCTACGCTTCTTGTCTGTATTATTCACCAATTTCGTAAGCATCAACAATATGAAACTTTGAAAATACAACCTGAGACAAGCTAAAACAAAAGTTTATGCATTTTAAACATATTTTTACCCTTGTCGAAGGAATCGTAATCGTAACTGTTCTGTGTTGTTAAGTAGGCTTGTTGAAACTTTATAGGATAATATAAAGACGATTCAACAAGACGGTTTACATTATTAATGTGCGAATGGATAAAGACACTTCTACAAAATTTTAATGTATGAAGATTGTTTAAAAGCCTCTTTTATGAACATTGTAACATTGTAACGACTCCATTTTAACGTAGAACATAATGACATCGAATGAAACAAACATATTATATGTTTAAACTGAAACACAGCTGTTTTATTTTATAATTGCTAAATGATAAGTCATCATTATTATGTTTTGATAGACAAGAACGAAAATTAAAAAACGGGAATTTAAACTCGTAAAAATTAAGTATACTGTTGAATCTCGAAACGGCTCCTACGATTTCCATGAAATTTAGAGCTCAGAGGTTTTCAGGGACAATAAATCGATCTAGCTAGGTTTTATTTTTAGAAAATAGGTACGTATCCGTATTTTCAACTTAAACATAAACTAAAAAATATGGCTCTTCCTGACATCTATCGGCGAGTATATCTATTTTTTAATTGGGAGTTGAGACTCCGAGGAGATAGCGTTATTAAGTAAGCCAATGAGTCTCTGAAAAAATCAATTGTTTTTATTCAAGCAACGCTCGTCCGGAACTGTATTTTTATGCTCCTACTAGCTTTACGCTCGCGGCTCCGCTTGTGTGTGCTAGACGTTCTTTGCCATAGTAGTGAGATATTTTCCTCAGATAAATAGTAGCCTGTGTTACCCTCCAACCTGATAACTATCTCCATACAATAAATGAGGGCAATGCGTAGCATCGATGCGACGTAAAGTAAAAGAATGACAACAAAGAAATAAACCCGACTGCTTTTTTGTCCATATACATTATATGTGTATACATATGTACATAAATAAACAAACAAATAAAGTTTCACATTCATATTATTGCAAGTAATAATTAATGATTAAACGAACTTACCTTAGTGAAGTTCTATCATAATTACACGAGCGCTTCATCCGAAGAAATTAGAATAATATAATAAAATTAATTTAAAATTATCATTTTTTGTCCATATACATAATATGTGTACATAAATAAACAAACAAATAAAGTTTCACATTTATATTATTGCAAGTAATAATTATGACTATTCTCACGTAGCATCATGTTATTAGGTACACTATTATGTATTCTGTGGTACAGCTTCGAGGATTCATCGACATCATAACTTAAATATACCTTTGAAACATAATTTGAAACCAAACTTCATTGACCGGTCCTAATTATAATAGTATGCATGTAATCAGTCTACGTTGAAATCTAGGTTATTAATATGTTAATAAGCTAATAATATGTTAATTAGACGGCCATCGCGAGACCTTGTAATAATTATTCAAATGCAATCAATACAATTCGTGAATACAATCAAATTTTTAAAATTCCTGATTGTTATTAATTTGAGAAGAAAAGCTTACACGCCTAATAGATTTCGTTTTTACATAATTCAATTTGGTGACTTTGTGCTGGATCTGTAGATTTTTGTAGGCACTTATTAATTGATACAACCTTTTTTTTATACGTTATTGGCTGCAACTCTTTTTGCGTCCCACTGTTGGGCACGGGTCTCTCCCCATTATAGGGGAGGCCTGGACGTTACTCCACCACGCTGCTCCAATGGGGGTGGGTGGAGATACGGGTTAGTGTCCAACCATTTTCAAACCATCCATAAGGTTCCGACAAGGTTTAACGACTGTTATCTATCGATAACAACCGGGACCGACGGCTTAACGTGCGCTCCGAAGCACGGAAAGGCGCATGAAATTTTTTGTCACTAGCGGTCACCCATCTCACAACCGACCGCGCCCTTGGCTTAGTTGCATAATAGTTTGTGTTCTACGCTAACCTCCGGACCATGCGAGCTTCATACGTTATTTCCTTTTACAATATAATCATTCACATTACCAGAAATACTAAACTTTTACTTATTTTTTGACTCCAAGGTTCATTATGCATTTAGTTACATCGTGACCCTTAGATTACATGCTATTTATTCATTACAAAGTAATGAATAAATAGCTAACGGAGTTCACTTAGAGATTTTTTCATCTTACCCTTAGCATAATATATTAATTCTCGGTAAGGAATTACGAACAAACGCCCGGAATCAATCACCCGATCGAACCCGCTCCCTCCTACTCCTCGGGGAATTTCAAGTGTCGGGGCCAAAAAGAGCTGAAACTAACTTCAAGGAAACTCGTCTTTAGGTACAATAAGAGTTTAAAAGAGGTGTAGCTTCTACTGGTCGCTTTTCGGATTCTCACTTCAAACATTCTTATCGATGTTCTTAGCGTGTGTGTGATGTTTATATATGCGTTCAACAAGTTGACGCGATAGCGTTTTGAAAATGCTGCACCGCATCTGAACCCTACTGTTCATTGAGGAAGTACACACTACGTTATAAGGGCCGCTAATAGCTTCATATAAATGTGGCCCGCTACCACACTTTTTTGCCAAAACACAAAAGCAGTACTTCCGATTAGAGCTAACTCATAAGGTGCGGTTAAACTCCTAACTATTCTCTCTCGTACTATGCTAAGATGTTTTTAAAAGTTAACGTCATTGGTACTATGCATCTATTTATACGGGGAAATTTATCCCTTTAATTAATGAATTTCTTATTGGAAACTGCATTGAATTGCATTGCCTAGTTTGAAAGATACAGGGTACAGACCAACTGTGTAGATCAGGTGATAATAACTCAAAAACGAGGAGTGGCATATCTAGACGAAACTAAAATGAGACCTGAATGATAATTAGCATCAAAATATACAAAGAATCATCAAAATCCGTTCAACAAAAAGTTGTGAGTTGGATTGATAACCTCCTTTTTTTCGAAGTCAGTTAAAAACCTCCAATGTTTCATTACTTATTCAATTAATTTATTGTGCTTCTAGTCATGAATACTAATATAATATTGTTTGTTTATTGATTAAATTTCTTAATCATCAATTCATAATATTTCAAAATCAAAGTCATAATATTTTAATACAAACTTTTCATCGTTTATTCATTGCCTTCAGGGCGTGCTTTATGAATTTACCTTTAAATTAAGAGGAAATGATATAACAATCTTGTTGGAATTTAACTAACTTAATGCATCAGTGAGCTTCATAACTACCTACACATCAATACTATTCCAATCACCTTAATGGATATTCATTACTTTGCAATGATTATACAAAACGAGGATCATGAACATCAATTATTTAGCTGTTTTCCGAGTCGTAATTGTCTATTTATCTACTTAAATTTAAAAAATGTATTGGATATATTATTAAGGACAAGCG
The DNA here is from genome assembly GCA_911387765.1 of Pyrgus malvae. Classification (NCBI taxonomy): domain Eukaryota; kingdom Metazoa; phylum Arthropoda; class Insecta; order Lepidoptera; family Hesperiidae; genus Pyrgus; species Pyrgus malvae. The sequence goes on along the minus strand of OU426950.1, from coordinate 23,161,436 downwards.
TGTATTTTGCACGAAAAAATATATTGTTTTTATAGTAAAATAGACTTCTTTCAATAATAGAACAGGAATGGACGTTTTTCTACTTTTCTTATAGTTTCGTATTTTGATTTATATCGAATTTTAATTTTACTGAACTTACTAAAAATCAACTACTCTAGTTGATAACTTTAATGGCATACCTGGAAGACCGAGCGTTGCTCGGATAAAAACAATTTATTTTCTCGGTTTAATTTCAAACGAAACACTCATTTGCTTAGTGTTACTTAACAAAGTCATTTGAAATAGCTCTCAATAAAAAAAAAACACACAAAAAATAAAACACAACATGGTTTAGACTGAGGTTTGAACTCGGGTCTCTAGTTCCGCAGTCAGCCCACGTAAACATTCGGCCAAGGAAGCTTTAATTTTATGAACGAAATTTTTATAGAGCTCTTTCAAATCGACGTTGTCATTTCTTTGATCGTCGGATTGGCGTTTGACGGCGTTCTAAGCCACAATATTATTTATACTCTCCAATAGATGTCAGGAAGAGTCGTATTTTTATTTTTTTATATAAGTTGATTATCACTGAAATATAATTTTATACCTAATTTATAATTTCTAAAAATAAAACCAAGCTGTATCGATTATCACCTCTGAAACCAGGGTACTAAATGTCATTAAAATCGTTGGAGCCTTGTCCGAGATTCAAAAAATATATTTAGATAATATGTACAAGAATTGCTCGTTTAAAGATATTAGATTTAAAAATAAAACGAAGGAAACCATTTATTGTTGTTTTATAATAAAACATCTGAAGCATTAATAAGTTCTTATACAAGTTTTGATTTGATTTATTGATTATTAATTTTTGAAATTTTTCGACAAAATTGATAATTGGAAATTAATTACAGGACTACGCTTTGTTATTTTTGAATCGATTTCACACAAAAACAATATTAATTCGGTTGTGAATTCTATAAAGCTCATATAAGTAGATCGTGTAAAATATAACGTAAATAAGAACGACCATCAAATAAACTAATTTATATAGATTTGAATACATTAAACTTCGTGGGTAAATTACATTGAACAAGTTGAAAATCGTTACCATTTCTATTGAAACAGTGGATATTGTGTTACGCACAATGGAATTATGTAAATCATTTCTAAAACTGCTTCATCAAACCTTAAATAAAATTACGATATCATTTATTAATTTGATTTGATCCTGATTTATGAAAATATCATTCCTTTTCTCTGCGTTAAGAATTTTCTGTGTCAATTCATTTATTCATATTCAAATTTCAATTTACAATTAAGACAGAAGCTTTTGATTGTACACGCCCCTCTACCAGCCCTAACTTCACCAATGCCCTCTAGCAGCCCTAACTTCACCAATGCCCTCTAATAGCCCTAACTTCACTAATGCCCTCTACCAGCCCTAACTTCACCAATGCCCTCTAATAGCCCTAACTTCACTGATGATCTCTACCAGCCCTAACTTCACCAATGCTACTCGTACATCCCAGTCAAAATGTGTGGTTTGGGCGTTTTGTTACCCACCCAAGTAGAAGCCACACATTATCGGTGTCCTCCGAAGTACGGAAAGGCCCATGAAATTTGCTACTAGCCGTAATTCATCTCACACTAGATCGCGCTGGTTTTTGCTCCGCTGCGTAGACAGGCGCGGTCGCAGCCTTCAATTTGGGGGGACTCGCCAAGAAATTTTAACCCAAAATTTTTATTTTTTGTCACTAAGAAATTTGGGGGAAGAGGTGTCCCAAATTGGCTTGTTTCGTCTTCCATCTACGCATGACTGACTGACGCGCCTGTGCGTAGATCGTTTTACTCCTGCCGCTGGACCATGCGCGCTTCACGATGAATGAAATAAAGAATGCTTCTTTAGTTTAGAGCAAGTGAAAAACAAGTACATCACTAATGTTCTAAGTTGGAAGTACCCCCTGCTCACAATATTGAAATCTAATTTTGCTGTCTGTATGTGTACTACTCCACCAAAACGCATTGAAGCAGTGTGGTGTAGTAAGTTCCAGGCCTCCCCAATAATGGAGAGAGACCCGTGCCCAGCAGTGGGACGCAAAAAAGGGTTGCAGCCATGTACTACTAGCCTATATCTTAACTACTGGGCTGTTCAAATGGATCACATATACATTATAATTAGGTAACACTTGAAACTAACTCCATTCCACCCAGATGTCCTTCATTGTAGTAAAATATAGCAAAGTAAATTCCGTAGGTTTTTAGACAATTTAGCCATGCCACAGAAAAATTCCATTTATCTTGTCAGGTAAATTCTAAACAAGATTATTTACATTTTTGAGCCTTCATTATTATTCAACCCATTTCTCAAAATTTAATTTAAAAATATCTGTTTTACATCCTACCTATAATCCAAATCCAAATTGTTTCAATCAAGGAGGCACGTGAACAGAATTGAAGTAGGCATAACAATTTTATTTTTTTGGAATAACGTAGTAACAGGTTTTCAGAAATATTGTTATATATAGATAATCGAAATAAGGACCTACTCTCCTCATTATTGGGAGAACATCATTAGAAGCATCGTATACTTCTTTTCTTCTTCGCAGCTAAGTATAAAATTAAATTAAAAAATTTAAAAATCCCCCGACCAAAAAAATATACTCTAAAAGCTAACAATTAATAATATTTTAAACCTATTATAATAATTATCATCGTCACGTATATTATGTGAGTTTAAGTATTTTTATTTTCCGAGCGGGCGTCGCGTCGGGGGACCGCTAAAGCCTCAGTCTCCCGATCGCAACGCACAGCGCCGCGGCATGCGGAATGCGGTGCCGGACACATAACCGTACGAAAAACGTCTAGAACGGTCTCTTGTTCCGTCGCAGTATGCGTCAGCGGCGAAGGGCAAGCGCGGTGAAGTGGGCAGCGGGTACGCCGCACAGCGCGGCGTCATTCTCGTTCGCACACTGCGGTGTGCGTCAGTGCATCGCGGATTGACAATGGATTTGTTTGAAGATATTTTAATTGAATTATCTACAATTATCCTTCTTTATACAAAAATAAAGACGTAAAAGTTTTCATCACGATCAATTTAATGCCTTTTTATTAAAATTTCGAAACAAAACATGTTCGTTCCTTCCTCCGTTACAAAACCATGTTTTTCGGACTGCTTCTCTATCTTTTCAAAAGCAATAGAAATTCTTCTTCCTCCTCCTCTTCAAGCAAAGCGCAAATTTCAATTATATTGTTCAAGTTGACACGTCTACTTTGGTAGCTGCGGCAAAATCAACAGACCACTTCTCCGCAGAGACGGACAGACGGTAAACGCTGCGTCGTGACGCTGCGTCAAGCCGCATACCGAGGCGTTGTGCGTTAGGATCGGGAGACCGAGGCTTAAGTGAGAAAAACAGGTGTAGTCACAGATTGCAACAAAAGAATTCTGCCCTCACATTTAGCGGTCCCCCACCGCGACGACGCTTGGAAAATAAAAATACTTGAACTCACATAGTATATGTGACGATGATAATTATAATAGGTTTAAAATATTATTTGTTACTTTTTAGAGTTTATTTTTGTGGTCAGGGGATTTTTAAATTTTATTTTATTTCAAGCTATTTAAACGGAACTGATCTACTGTACATAAGTTACAAGGAACCACAGTTGAAAAGGTTGTAGTATATTTGGGCAAAAAAACTTTTGCAAAAGGCCAAGCCTACGTGGCTTTAAGCCGCGTAAAAAGTATAGATGGGGTCTCGCGATCTCGACCAAAGGAAGCTGTTTGACAATCTTCATGATAAACTGGCTCTAGGAGAATTGCACAGATTGAGAAACAATAAAGACTAAACTTTGGGCATTCTTGATTTTCAGCAAAAATATAAATCAATTTATCAGTTTCATTCCGGCATTCCAGGGTTTCATTCGCCACATCCCATTTCCAGCATCAGGTCCTCGTCAATTAGAAACATGAAGAGAACTAGTCAAGACAAATTCAACGAACCCAAATTCCATGGGTTTACTAAAAGGTAGACCAGGGTTACGTCTCCTACCTTTGAGCTCTATCATCAGACCAGCTCAGAGGTTCCAAATTTCCAGCATCAGGTCCTCGTCAATTAGAAACATAAAGAGAACTAGTTAAGACAAATCCAACGAGCCCAAACTTGATGGGTTTACTAAAAGGCAGTCCAGGGTTACGTCTCCTATCTTCGAGCTCTAACAGCAGACCAGCTCAGTGGTTCCAGAAGACACTAAAATCAAATGTCAGATCCCACATATGCTTGCAAGTAAACTGAGCGTGTAACATTCCTATCACACCTAACAAACGACCTGATGACCTTGAAGACCTGAACCGATTTTCACCAAACATAGCTAAGAACACTCTCGACTGATATACCTTGCAAACAAAAAAAAATTATAACGCATTAAAATTGGATCATCCGTTTGGGAAGTACGATGCCACAGACAGACACATACACATTTACACACACACACACACACACACACACACACTCATACACGTCAAACTTATAACACCCCGTCGTTTTTGCGTCGGGGGTTAAAAACATGCGTGGTCGGTTGTGAAATTGGTGACTGCTCGTGAAAAATAATGTTATATGCACTACAGAAATTATATGTAGGGCGCGTTTTCAGAGTTGATGGTCAGATTGAAGGTCAGAGTGGGTGCCGGACTAAATGGAGACACCTTTTTCTACTTGAAAATCAGTCATTCTTTTACTGGGATGTCCATCAGGATATGTAATAAAATACCAATAAAGATTCAATCCCTGCCTTTAAAACCTTTTAAGAAGGCAGTCAAACAAGTCGTCTGTCGAAGATTTCCTATAACGCTAAGGACTATTTAATGATAAAGGCGCTTGGTAATGAATCTCGCTCACACAAGGCTATTTCTTCATAGAATGTATTAGCTTTAATAATTTCTCGCATCTGTGAGCAGGTGGACGTGGGTTGATATTGTCTCACACGATCAGCTGTCACGTGTGCCCATTATCGACTCATAGCCATTCTATTATCTCAAATACATAAATATACTTTTTTCAAAAGAGTGCTGATGGGAGTTTCTTTTCCGCCGCCTTCTTTTTTAACATCGGCGATGACCGGTAAAGAATGGCATTTGTATTCCTAATCTGTATATATAAAAATGAATCCCATTTTCCCTTGGTCACGACATCACGCGTGAACGGCTGGACCGATTTCGCTAATTCTTCTTTTGTTGTGTTTGTTACTGGCAGAAGAAGGTACATATGTTAGAAAACATTAAGGAAATATCACGAAAAATTAGAAAATTTAAAAATACTTAACCATTTTCCAATTCGAATGCAATATTCAGAGAGGTAAACAATGAAAACTTGCAACCATTTTCTAATATTTTGTTTTAATTACGTCACATCAGCAAAATTTCTTAGTGTTTGAAATGCATGATGAACTGTTGCACGGTATTAAAAAACTAAGCGTTGATCATCAGTTATGGAAAATATTTTGATTTTTTATGTGAAAACTCTTGAACTTGCAAAATGTTAGTTACTATTTTTATCGACTTTCATACGTGATACACAGAGTTACAAGTATTGCATGACTGAATACTGTGAAACTTATCATTAATTGACTGCTTGCTTCTTCTTAATTTTTATGGTTTTGAAAAAGTTACTGAAGTGAATATTTCTTTTTAAATTGAGGTAAGTACCTTCTACGCCAAACGTTAAGAAATCCTGCTGACTGACATAAAATATTTCTAAACTCCTCCAATTTGACGGAATATAAAAAAATGCTATTTGAAAATGTTTGTACTTTTTCGTCGCTTACCTCTCGAAATAGCTCTCGGAATCAAACGTTCAAACGAGACCTGTCATTATTTTATTTTATTCCATGACCGTTTATTGGACAGTAACCTAAAAACTTCATAGATAAAATACTTTAAAATAAGTACTCTTCATACATTTGTTGTAGGTTTCTGTACAATGTAGGTAGTTTCTCCAAGAAACTAAGCTGGCTAGCTCGGGATTGCTCTTCGGAATCCGGATTGTGGAAGTTATCAATATGTGCTACAATAAGACTAGATGCAGTAAGAACAGATCAGCTACCTAATCGTAAGAGGCGAATAAATGTGAACTTCTGGAGTTGTGGGCGGCGATTTGGAGCACCGCGTATGGAGGGCATCAGTATGCTCTACTGGAGATATCGGAGTCCTCTGAACACTCAGGCAGGCCACTGAGGAGGTTTTAGTGCGGTATAAATCCCACATAACCCGGTATCACCTCTCAATCTGACACGTACCTTGCGATGATTCCGTCCCGAAAACATAAAAGTTACCTCGGCATTAATAATATGAAATATGGTGTCCTCCACGTAATCATAAAAGGCGACTAAGTAGAGGCTTTCGGGGGTGTACACGGCTATAGTGGGAGCTCGGACCAACAGCCACGGGTAAAACGACGGCGTGTTCGGCCGCACGACTCCTGGCAGAACTACCTACATTGCTCACCCAAGAGCCCATTTGTAACGCCGCGCCACAGAGTACATCGCCGCGCATGGAAGAAATTGGCAGGTTTCGCTGAAAATCCTATTCAGTGGGTTTTAGTGTGGTTGAAATGTTAAATAATTAACTCGCTGTCTCTCTCGGGCGTAGCCTCAGATACCAAAAGAAGGTAGGGTTAAGTGAAAATAATTAATTGTTGAATAAAGTTATTAGGTAAATCAGGAGATGGCTCTGCAACACGATACTAGATTTACTCAAAATATTTTTGAGCCTTTAAAAAGTAAACTAACTCCTACGAGAGTGAAATAGGAGGGTGAAGTTTACATGGAATTTTCTCATTTCTGGACCTACTCTATATATATACACCTACTCTACTTATACTTCTAATAAGTAGAGTAGGTATATACATACGAGTATGTGATTGATTACAATTTAAAATGATTTGTGCAGGTGAAATGGATAAACTTCCGCATAAAAGGGTAAAAAAGCGGGGGAAGGGTTAAGTAAAATGTATAGAAATTTAGCATCTCATTTCTGAACTTCGCAGTATAAACGTTGGTATATAGGGCCTGACTTTCTTATTTCTTAAAAATATGATTGTGACAACCTATATATTTCGTCGGACTAATTTAAGAAGGGGGCTGTTTTTCTCACGGTCAGGTTTATGTGGCTTGCTAGCGGGTTAGTGCACCAAATAACATAGCACCAGCTCCAAAACGAAGTAGGTACTGTAGTAACCTGTTACCTATCTTTTATAGCAGTACTTGCAGACGCAGAACAGATACGTATGTCACAATTATAACGGGGTTAATTAAAACTGAGTCCTGATAACTAAAGTACACGCGGAAGAAGTCGCGGGCAAAACATATCTCTAACTCTATAATGTATAAAACTGAATTCCTATTTCCCTTGGTCTCGGCCTCACGCGTGATTGGTTAGACCGATTTCGATAATTTTTTTTTGTTGTGTTTGTTATTATCAGGAGAAGGTTCTTATCAATGAAAAAAATAAGGAAATTGCGCGGAAAACTAGAAAATTAAAGAATACTTAACCACTATATTTTTTTTTACAAATTCGATTTCAATATCCATAGTTAAAGCAGGAAAACGTCTGTCGGGTCAGCTAGTATGAAATAAATATTAAATTTTTTATTTGTGTAAAACATCTTATAAGGGTAAGGTTAGGTCAGTATGAAGTTTAGGTACGTTGGAGGCATTTTTAGATTATTTATTTTAGCTGAAAAGACTCACCATCATACTGTGTGAGTGCCTGCGCGTTTGATACAGGCAAAGTGGACACTGCTGCGAAACCGCAAACTGCCAGGACTAGGACGAAGCTTGGGGACATGGCTGTAACAATAGAAATACAATTTATTAGAAATCTATATTAGTAGACAAGCTTGAGACCCCAGCCACGATGCCTTTGCATTCTGAGTATATTGTTACTTTGTACCAAACTCAAACCTACAGAAGTTTACAGACAAATAGGGTACCATTATGCAACTTGCCGGCGAAGTCCCACCGTCTAACCTGTTTTAGTTGTGAAACAATTTTACTGTGATTCGGCGCAAAGATGCGGGAGGCAACCATCAGCCTCCGGCCTTAATAGCAGCGTTACTATAATACGACCTCAGGCAAGACCCAAAAACTTTTTTATTAAGTACTACGATAATATGCTATCTTTTAATTAAGTGCACACATATGTTCCTGAAGTTTTAATATATCCTGACAATTCTGACATCCATAAATATCAGTAAAATATGGAACACATGAAACGTGAAAATAAACGTTTTGTGGACCCTAGAAATACTTGCGATCAAACATCTCAGACGGGTAATTCAAATTTATTATATGTATAGGTTTTATTATGTATCTTCTTTCGTTACAAGTAATTCCTGCTACATTCATTATTGTTGAAATAAGTTAAACATAATGGCAACATTTTATTATAATTAAGTTTTTATATGACATCCCCATTTGCCGCTTTGAATGTAAAATCTACTCTGTGGTTCCTTTTTCTTTTTCGCCTGCACCGCCACCGCGTCCACCATTGTTCGTTTAGTTACTTCTGTAAAACCTGATTATAATATACCAAGTTATTAAATAGGTCGGCAGTTTTATTCCTACAGGTTATGGGCCGCCCCGAACCTATTCAGATAATAATTTCTGGGGATATTACCGTATAATCAGAAATAAGTAACTCGTTCGCCGGCTCGACCGCATGGCGGCGATGGCTAACCTCCAGATTGAAAAGTTGTCCGGCAGGGAGAACTACAATACATGGAAGTTTGCTGTTAGATCGTACCTCGAGCACGAAGAATTATGGGATTGCGTGGACCCAGCAGGACCTAAGGACGTGGACCCAAAAAAGGACACGAAAGCTAAGTCAAAAATTATTTTGTTAGTTGACCCTATCAATTACGTGCACATCCAGGATGCTAGTACATCACGAAGGGTTTGGCTAAACTTACAAACAGCGTTTGAAGACTCTGGGCTTTCCAGGAAGGTTGGTCTCCTTAAAGATTTGATAAATACGTCACTTGAAAATTGTTCTAACATTGAAGAGTACGTCAGTAAGATTATGACGACTGCGCACAAGCTTCGCAACATCAGCTTTTCTATAGATGAAGAGTGGTTAGGCACTCTAATGCTGGCTGGTTTGCCCGACTCCTATAAGCCGATGATTATGGGGATAGAAAGCTCCGGTGTTAAAATTACTTCAGATTTTATTAAAACGAAGCTATTACAAGAGGTTAAATGCTCTGATTCAAATGCATTTTTAAGCAGACACAGAAATAAACATATAAACTCCAAGAAACAGCCAAAATATAAAGGCAAAGGGCCTCGCTGTTATACATGTAACAGGCATGGACATTTCAGCAATCAGTGTACAATGAAGAAGAATCCTAATACAAATTCTAGCTTTTCAGCAATTTTTTCAGCGTACAATTGCAGATCAGTCGATGAGAATGCCTGGTACATAGATAGTGGAGCTACTATGCATATGTCTCGCTCCGTGGATCATATGTATGACATTTGCCCATCTCCAATCAAAAGTATATTGGTAGCGAACAATGAAATGCTCTCAGTTGAGAAGATGGGAAAGGTTAACTTGATGTCCACTGTTAACAGCGACCAACATACCATTCAGGTAAGAGAAGTTTTATTTATACCTGAGTTAACCACTAATCTCTTATCAGTATGTCAGTTAACTAAGAATGGCTGTGGAGTTCAATTTCATGAAACAGGTTGTGAAATATTTAATTCACAGAGAAAATTGGTTGCTACAGCTCAGCTGATTAATAACATGTATAAGTTAGATGTGAATGTTAATACAGGCTATGCTTGTACTGCTACTCCGAGTCATAGTAAGGCAGATATCAATGTCTGGCATAGACGGATGGGACATTTAAACATGCAAGATGTTAAAAAGTTAGAATCCTGTACTGAGGGAATGTCAATAGTAAGTAGCAATGATAATGTTCCCTGTATTCCATGCTTAGAAGGAAAACAATCACGTTTACCATTTCCAGAATCTGGTTCCCGAGCAAACCAGTTGCTAGAACTGATTCATTCAGATTTGTGTGGTCCAATGGAAACAGTTTCCATGGGAGGGGCAAGATACTTCATCACATTTATTGATGATTTTTCCCGCAAAGTTTTTGTCTATTTCCTTAAAAATAAAATGGACATAAAGTCAGTCTTTGAGAAGTTTAAGAATTTAGTAGAGAATCAGTTAGATAAAAAGATAAAAATTGTTAGAACTGACAATGGAAAAGAATATGTTAATAAAACTTTCCTTAACTTTTTAGAGAATGCAGGCATCCAGCATCAGACCAGTGCTCCTTACACGCCGCAGCAGAATGGGTTAGCGGAGAGGATGAATAGGACATTGGTGGAGCGTGCAAAATGTATGCTATTTGATGCAAAATTAACTAAGGGCTATTGGGCAGAGGCAGTCGCTACAGCTGCATATATTATAAACCGATCCCCGTCTCGAGGAATTTCCGTCACCCCGGAAGAGAAGTGGTCAGGTAAGAGGCCCAATATTTCCCATATGAAAATTTTTGGCTCTAAAGCAATGGTGCATATACCAAAGCAGAAACGTTTAAAATGGGATCAAAAATCTGCACAGCTTACTTTTGTTGGTTACTGCGAAAACACAAAAGGATATAGATTACTAGATAAAAATAAAAAAAATATAGTTATAAGTAGAGATGTAATTTTTATTGAAGACAGCAACCAACATAAAAATATACATTTAAGTAAAAAGTCAGTTCATGCACCACAGCCCATTCAAATTGATTTGCCTTCATTATCTAATGAGGAACAAAGCCAAAGCTCAGATATAGACAGAGAACTCACTCAGAGTTCAGATTTAACTCTGCAGAGTGACCACTCTATTTGTTTTGACTCTTGTGAAGATGAAACATATCAGCCTAGTACTAGTACATATTCTGATACAGATGATAGTTTTGTAAGAAACATTACATTAAGGTCACACCAAAGAAATTTTACTGAGAGTAGTTACATGTGTTTAATGCAAAAGGAGTTTGCAGACCCCTTAACAGAACAAGAAGCTTTGTCCAGTGCAGATTCAAATTTCTGGAAGGATGCTATGGATGAAGAATATAAAAGTCTATTAGAAAATAATACATGGGAACTTACAGATCTTCCAGATAAAAAGCGTGCTATACCATGTCGATGGGTCTTCAAAAGAAAAACTGATGAAAAAGGAAATGTTGTTAAGTATAAGGCTCGTTTGGTGATTAAAGGTTGCGCACAAAAAAAAGGTATAGAGTATAATGAAGTTTTTTCTCCTGTCATTAGGCTGTCATCTCTACGGTATCTTTTTGCTACTGCAACTAAATACAACCTGAACATATACCAAATGGATGCAGTATCAGCATTTCTACAAGGAGACATAGAAGAAGAAATCTACATGGTGCAACCTCCCTTGTATGAACAAAATGATAAAGTATGTAAGTTGAAAAAATCTTTATATGGTTTAAAGCAAGCTAGTAGACTTTGGAATAAAAAATTAGACAACTCTCTCAGGGAAATCGGTATGCTACAGTCATCACTGGATCCATGTATCTATTACAAAATACAGGATGATAACACTATGGTGTTTATAGCTGTTTATGTTGATGACATAATTATATTTAGCAACTGTAAGAAATTGGAAGTCTATATAAAAAGAAAATTATGTGACCAGTTCAAAATGAAGGATCTAGGAGATATAAATTACTGTATTGGATTACATATTGAGAGAGATAGACAAAAAGGCATTTTATTTATAGATCAACGAAAATATATTCAAAGATTTCAAAGATTTTATTGAACATAGGTAATTAAGATATACACAACTTATTGATCGTAATCCGCTACAAAAGTAAAAACTGTGTCGCAGCAGATTACGCCCTCCCCAAAACACTCAGTAAATATGTTCTATATAACAAATAAGTAAGGTGATATACAAATAATCGGTGAGACTTATACACTAATGTTAGTTCTGTTCTTCTTAATGTTAAGTTAATATAAAATTAAACTAAATAAAGCTAAAGCGAGTTAAGGTGTGTGTGTGTGCGTGTGAGTGTGTGTGTGTGTATGTGTGTATGTGTGTATGTCTGTAAGTGTGTGTGTGTGTGTGAGAGAGAGAGTGTGTGCTCATGTGTGCGTGCCTGTGTGTGAAAGAGTGTGTAAGTATGTGCGTGCCAAAAATTTTCACTGTCGTCCAATGAGAGCTTCAGTCTCATCATAAGTGAGATTTTGTAAATAAGAATTTATTTTATTTTTGCATCCCCGGAACGTGACTGGGTAAATATTAAGTATTTTGTTTACTCTATTGTAAGTCGTAGCAGCTAGATATTGAAAATTATGCTTTTCAATAGCAGTACGACACCGTGGAACTTCGCAAATCCTGTCAGATCGACGTCGCCCTGTAGCTAAATGCTGGGAAAAAGGTAGGGTCGAGTGTTTCCGCAATATTAGATTTCGAATAAACAACTGTCTTACTGTTAACACTTTTGTAATTTGATACAATTCAGTAGTGGGAAATAAAATTGGTTTGAAAAGAATAACTTTAAGGACAGCTCTTTGTGCCCGTTCCAGACGCAAAAACCTCGTTTTAGCTGAACCACCCCAGGCTCTTATACAATACGACAAAACAGATTGCGCCAAGGACAAGTATACAGTTTTAAGGGTATGTTGGTCAGCTACGGCTCTCAAGTTCTTAAAGATGTAGATTAGCTTCCTAATCCTGACCACCGTTGTCTCCACCTGGTATTTCCATGACAATTGCTGGTCGATGAAGATACCCAAGTACTTTACAGTTTTAGAGTGTGTGAGAGTAGGACACGAGCATGAGGAAACTTCTGCTTTGCAGTGGTGCGCTACGATAGAAAATAGCTCGTGAGGTAAAGCTGACGAACTTGTGGCAAAAGTTGTAAATACAGTTTTATTAAGATTTATAGTGAGTAAGTTGTTTGCTAGCCATTGCATGACAGACCTCATTGCCTGCTCGGCATGATAGCGTGTTTCTTTCCATGTAGGAGCCTGAATTAGAAGCGCGGTGTCGTCGGCATATGTTAGTATTTTACAGTTGGGTAAAGCTAAATTACACAAGTCGTTTATGTAGACGAGAAATAAGGTAGGACCAACTATACTGCCCTGAGGTATACCACATGTCAAGGTTAGAACATCACTGAGCATATCTCCAATTTGCACACGTTGCTTGCGATTTTCTAGGAAGCTGCGAAAGATGTTGTATACAACCCCACGTACTCCGATATGTTCTAACTTTTTCAAGAGAATGGGAATAGATACAGTGTCAAATGCCTTTGAGAGGTCTAAAAAGATGCCAATAGTCTTGAGCTTAGAATTAAAATTATTGATTATAGTATTTGTCAACTCCAACACAGCATCCTCCGTGGACCTACCGCTACGAAATCCAAATTGGTTTTCTGAAAGGATCGAATTAGAGTTTAAGTAGTTGATTAATCTATTATTTAAGATTTTTTCTATTATCTTAGATAGAGTGGAAAGAATGGAGATTGGCCTATAATTGCTGACACTGTCTCTATTACCGCTCTTATAAACCGGATGAACAAGAGCCTCCTTAAAAACAGATGGAAATACTCCAGTTGAAAAGCAGAGGTTAAAAATATGCGTCATCACTGGCAAAATCAAATGACGGGTAGCCTTAAGTAGTGAAACAGGTATGTTATCCCACCCAACTGCACATTTTTTCAGTCCAAGTAGGATTCTCTCTATTTCAGCCTCATCTGTTTCTATAAAAGCCATGGAGTTAATGCGTGGGATGCTTCGAGGTGTTGAGTACTGGTGATTTGTAAACTTAGACGCTAATTCTTGTCCAATATTGCGAAAACACTCGTTGACGTGATTAAGCGAGCTCTTCGGATTATTTGTAATATGTAACAATTCCGAGGTAGCGGCCGTCATATTATTTAAGCCAGAAATGTTTTTAATAAGCTTCCAAGTAGCTTTCGGGTTATTTTTGGCTTTTGCGAATTCCGAACGTTCGTAAGCTAATTTAATTTTCCTTAATAAGTTTCTGCAAAAATTTCTGTATCGTGTGAATGTCAACTTAGTGGTTTCATTGCTTGGGTCTCTTTTTGCAAGTTTATATAAACGATCGCGGTTTCTAACGCAACGTAAAAGACCAGGTGTCATCCACGGTTTTATAATACGACTTTTGCTAGGTATTATTTCAGAGCGTGTGTGAGATTTTATAATGCCCATTAGTGTGTTTACAAATGCATTTGCAGCAATCTCAGCATCCGTTATTGATAGGATAAATGACAAGTTAGTATTTTCCAAGTCACTAATACAAGCGCTTACGTCCGTAGTAATTTTAGAACGTGCAGCTCTACTTATTTTCGTTTTCCGACTACAACAAAAAATTACGGGATTGTGATCGGTTATAAACGATTCAAGAACTAGAGTGATAGCGTTAGTGTTTGTTTTTAACAGAACATGATCGAGGCAATTACTTTTCCTAGTCGGAAAAGTATGAGCCGGTAACATGGCATGCACAGCTGCTAGGTTTAAGTATGTATCAGCATTCGGGTCTTCGCTGCCTGGTACTATATTAATGTTAATATCGCCTATTAAGCTTACAGTTTTAAAATGTTTCAATGATTTCAGCACCTCATCTAACGATATTATAAAATTTGAAACGTTCCTAAAGGAAGGAGAGCGGTATATAGCTATTATAGCCAGTTCGTTCGAGAATTTCATTATAAGGCCATTAGCGTCGTCAAGAGTAGGCCTTAGGACCGTGCATGCCAAACCCGCTCTAACAAATGCCACCACACCATCATTTTGATTTGAGTAAGTGCTTTTAAAAGAACAGTAACCTGTTAAATGAGGTACATTGTGGCATTTGCTAAGCCAGCATTCACTCAAAATAAGCACGTCAAATAAAATGTTAATGCGTTTCAGTAACACCTGGAGCTCATCAAAATTGCAACCAATGCTTCTAATGTTAAGGTGAATAATACACAACGGATCGCTGATGCCTGAGATATAATTTACACAGTGTTCGGGTGAGCATATATATGATTGGGAAACTTTTATATTCTCTATATCTTTTGTAATTTTTAGTGTGCTATCCATACACGCAGAACGGAAGAACAATTGTCTTTTTTAATGATAAAAATAATACCTGGCGAGGCTTAGGTGTAGTGGAATTGGTTTTTGAACCATAGATAAGTTGGAGGCACGTCACACAGCTGTGGCTAGTATAAACTGAAAAGTTACAGCAGTGAATGTAGTAATTCATGTGATTAGTGTGTATGTTATTGTTTTGTGTAGATGGATTTACAAATAGGTATACAAAAATTTTGATATCAGCTACAG
This sequence comes from Pyrgus malvae, assembly GCA_911387765.1. Lineage (NCBI taxonomy): Eukaryota > Metazoa > Arthropoda > Insecta > Lepidoptera > Hesperiidae > Pyrgus > Pyrgus malvae. The sequence continues at coordinate 23,146,079 of OU426950.1, read as the reverse complement.
AAGTAACATTTTGGTGCAAATGAAACTTTGATACTATCAGTCATATGGTGTAAGAGTCTTTTAGTTTTATAAAATCAGACTCGCTTTTAATTGGAATTGCAGCTGTTCCGTTTTTCTTTCGAAGGTAGATCCTTCCATGAGACACCCAGCAGTAGTCGTAGGCGTTAGATTTGCAGAATTCTTTTGACAAATATAAGAGTCTTTTCATTTTTGGCGATAAATTCTCCGAAACAAACACGGGCTTTCGAGGACCTCCTATGTGAAGAGACTCCGTATTCAATTTGCTTGTTTTGTTTGCCTTATTATACTCTTTATATTTCTGAATAATTGTTTCTTTTGTGAGGACACTGTTGAAATCCACTATTATAGTTTTGTCTTCGGAGTCTTTCTTGCTTATGCGGAAAACGTCTCTAACTGAAAGGGGGTCAATACAGGTTTTTAAAACTGTTGCTATATTAGTCACCTGCTTCATAAGCATCTGCTTGGTCTCCCCTGAAGTGAATGGTATGTTTTTAATTTCCACGCAGGTAGCTCGCTTATGACGTTCGAACTGCTCTAGCCTGTCCTCGAGGGTTGAAATTTGCTGTAAGTAATTATTACGTTCAGATTCTAATCGCTCTATTTGGGACTGTAGGGACTCGAATTTATTCGCCAAGAACTCGGCCGTGTTCTGCATAGCGATATTTTGAGTTTTTATTTCTTCGATGGCTACAGAGATTTTTTCCATTTTGCTATCTTGTTTGACCTGGTGTTCCTTAAACTCTAAAAACATAGATTTAATCTCAGTCATGAAATCCGATAGCTGGTCGTTTGCGGATTCTGAGCGTTTTCGCTTTGTACGCTGAGCTGCACTCAACTCCTCCACGGATGCAGTTAAATTTAAGTTAGGCTCAGACGAGCAATGTTCTAAGCTATGGGGCGTTGCGGCTTTCGGAGTACAGAGTGTACTTAACGGTTCCTCAGTAACTTGAACGCGAGGCGTAGAGGGCGGTGTACGTCTAAGCGGCATGATGCAGATGTTTTAACAAATACGGCCCGATGCAAACAGGTAGCTAATGTATATTAGCGTATAGTTCAATAACGCTAGAGGTACCAGGCACACAGGTATAAATGTGCAGTGGACGATCCAAACAAGTGCTACGTCATATACGTACGTAATGTTTACGATGGGAGGGCCTTACTGTGATTGGATGATTCTCAAGCTGGGCGGAGCACGGAGCACGCACGATGTGTATGGCGCGTACGCAGGGTAGCAACAGGTGGGCGGTGCGATTCAACGACTGCAGGAGACGCGTGCGACGGTCATAGGTGGAGATAACCAGTGCAGACAGCGCGTGCGCAGTCAGGTAAACAGGTAACGCGTGCAACAGGTGGGCGGCGCAGCAGGCGAGATGTCACAACACTGATCACAATCTATGCTCTCCTATTTTTGTAGTTGGATTTATTTGCTCCAAAATTTGACTATTTAAAATAAAAAAACTGACAATAGTTTGGATACGTCTACTCGCTACCGAGGTCCGGGGGGAAGGGGGAAATTACTGAAGTTTTGTCAAAGTATGGTATGTCTGACTGCAAGCCTGTGAAGACACCTATAGATATAAATGAGAAGTTTCAGAAATCAGAAGAAAATAAATTATTAAAAAACATACCTTATCAGGAAGTAATTGGTTGCCTTCTGTACATTTCACAGGTGACAAGACCAGACATTTGCTATGTAGTGAATATGTTAAGCAAATTCAACAATAATCCGGAGATGCAACATTGGGTTGCCTTAAAGCGTGTATTGCGCTACTTAAAGGGCACACTTGATTATAAGCTTATGTATAAGCAAAATAGTTCAGAAGAAATAACTCATGCCTATTGTGATGCTGACTGGGCTAGCTCACCAGAAGATAGACGCTCATGCACAGGATACACATTTATATTTCAGGGTGGCTCAATAATATGGAATTCGAGACGTCAACCTACAATTGCTCTATCCACAACTGAGGCGGAGTATATGGCCCTTTCTTCATGTGTACAAGAAGCTATGTGGCTAAGGCAAATGCAAGAAGAATTCTGGCCCGTATTGAAAAGCAAGCCTCTTAATATTTACTGTGATAATCAAAGTTCTCTTAAACTTGCAGGTTCTTTTGGCTATCATTGCAGGACTAAACACATAGATGTACGGCATCATTTCATTCGTGAGAAAATAAGCAATGGTTTAATTCAAGTCAAGTATGTGCAATCTGGAGAGATGGTAGCGGACATTCTAACAAAAGGCACACCCCGCTCAAAGTTGGAGTACTGCGCAGTCAAGATGGGATTATGTTTAAAGGGGGGATGTTGAAATAAGTTAAACATAATGGCAACATTTTATTATAATTAAGTTTTTATATGACATCCCCATTTGCCGCTTTGAATGTAAAATCTACTCTGTGGTTCCTTTTTCTTTTTCGCCTGCACCGCCACCGCGTCCACCATTGTTCGTTTAGTTACTTCTGTAAAACCTGATTATAATATACCAAGTTATTAAATAGGTCGGCAGTTTTATTCCTACAATTATGCTTTAGCATTTTACTTTTGATGACAATGTAATTAAGTTTCAACATAATTTCAATAATAACAACTGTACTGCCACAGACAATTTAATATAAAATACTTTTCATTAAATTAAGTTATGTAAATTACAAAATGCAAATAAAATATTGTCAAATATTTACAGTACCATAAACAATAGTTTTTCTTTGATAGAGTCCTTAGCTTTCGTCAGAGTATGTATTTCAACAATTTTATGGTGATTCTACATTTCTATTAGAATTAAGTAAATGATAATTAATAATGGAAAAAATGTAAGCCATCCATTAAAATAAATTTAATAATGATATCGTCTAAATACACAAAAACCATCATCTTAATGTACAAAAGCCATTAAAAATGTAATATTTCACGGAATCTGATAAATATTTGCCAGCCAGAAATTGCAAACAAACAAAAGAAAATGTTCTCGACTGTTTGTCGTCCAGCCTATACAAATAAATTCATATTCAAGGGAAGTGAACTGAAAACGTTTTTTGTCGAACGGAAGTGTTCGTAAAATATAAAAGCAACAATTGTATAATGACTGCACTTTCAGCGCTGCTGGTCACGTGCAAAAATCGGCATAATGATTTTATAACATAGCGTGAATATCACCATGAAATATTTTTAAATATTTTAAAAACTCACGAACCGATGCGACGGAAATTATTTATGCATAAATATATTGCACAGACTGAAAAGTAGATAAATAAAAGCGACGTACAACGTAAAAACTAAAAATAAGGTTTGCCTTAAATTAAAAACAGTTGTTGGATTTTCAATCCTTTTAAACTACTGGACACAGGCCTTCTCTCGGAGTTGAGAGACTTAAACCACGCTGGTTAATGTCTTTGTAACTCTCAGGCATAACTTGGGTTGAAAAGCATCCAGAAATATTATATTTTTTCCCGCAAAATGAGGTATCGCTAAATATATACATAAATAATTTCTTAGTCATGCATAGCAAAGTTAGTTGCATGCATAGATGCAAATCCCAGCGATTTGAACCGGGGCCTGTGCGTCAGACAGTGTACTAACCACAAGATTACTTGGTCTAAGTTGGTACTGCTCTACACTGAAATAATTTTAAATAACTTGATATGCATAACAAATTAAAAGGAGACTAAGAGATTCCTAAATTGATACTGAACGCACCGAGACCTGCCTGTTACAGTTTAGCCAATCTACGTCCTAAAACTGAGTTCTTTCACCTCGCATAAAAACTGTGTAAAAATGTCGTTTGGCAATTCGTATCAAAGCAAGCTCAACAAGTAGAGTAAGGGGCCTTGCGCCCCTCCGCGGCAATGCTGACATCAATCATGTTTTTCACTAAATTGTCAGTTTCTGTTGAAATGAAAGCGAAACATGGAATTTTGAATCTTTGCTGTTCAGAGTAAATGTGAATATTCCAATGTATTAAAAACTTCAATTTTTCATTTTCTAGTTCTCATTTACGACTAGATATTTGTAATCATTTGTATCGCACCCAATCTTAAAAATTTAAACATATCACTATACGTACAACAATAACTACCGCTCCGTATAAAAAGTAGGAACCCACCGGTTTTAATGTTTTATATATTTCCATGTACAAGAGCAAATAAACCTATTAAACATGTTTAACAGAAGTAGGTTGGATGGCTCTAACACTTTATACGAGGGTCGACTTATTACACACATTTACATATTCAAATATTATATATTGTATCACACAGTTCTTCGGTACGAGGGCTAAGGCGTTATCATGCCCGAATGCTGTGTGAAAGTATTCTTCGGTACGAGGGCTAAGGCGTTATCATGCCCGAATGCTGTGTGAAAGTATTCTTCGGTACGAGGGCTAAGTCGTTATCATGCCCGAATACTCCGTGAAAGTATTGTGAGAGTTAAAATATAATATTAGAATGTGTAAATGTGTGTAATAAGTCAACCCTCGTATAAAGTGTTAGAGCCGTCCAACCTACTTCTGTTACACAATGACATGGATTTTGCTCTAAGCTTTCTACCTATAAATCAAATCAAATCAATGAAATCTTGTTTCTAATCTAATCTGAAACCTACCACGATCTAGCAAGCCTATGACCTAAAACGGAAGTTTTTCACCTGAAATAAAAACGTGTTGAAATGTCGTATGCCAATTTGTATCAGAGCAGGCTCAACAAGTCCGGTACGCGGGTGTCGCGTCCCTCGCGGCAACGCTGACATCAATCACGTTTATCACTAAAATTTCAGTGTCACATGAACTGAAAGGGGATTTTTGATTTCTCAAACTTTGCTGTTCGTATACAGTAAGAGTAAATAATCCGAATGTAGGTATTGAATAGGTATCCTTCAGCAGTTTAATTTTCTAGTATTCACGACTATATTTTTGTAATAATTTGTATGTTTGTTTATGTATGTTAAAAAGTTTTCACTTGAATACATCAAGGTCAAGCATTATTAAACTTACCACAATATATCAATGACTACAGGAACTACATTTATCGATTACATCGTATTATAGACTAGCCTTCTGCCAGCGTCGACGCCCGCTTGGACCCCTTTAATGGGTCCCCGTAGGACAAAAATAGCCTATGCTATTCCAGGCTTCATTGCTATATTAAAATTATAGGCGTTTAGACAGTTGCTTCAACCGCGTTGACCCTATTACCCGTTTTCACGTAGGAATGAGGCATTTTCCCGCGGTAAAAAGTAATCTATCTTACTCAGGGTGAATGTAGCTTTCTAATAGTGAAAGAGTTTTTGAAATCGGAATATTAGTTTTTGAGTTTATTCATTACAAACATACAAAAATAAAAATCTTTCCTCTTTATAATATTAGTACATATTACTAGTTTTGTTTTAAGTAACATGTAAACATTAAATTTGTATTAACTTCTAATCAGGTTTGAATTCTGTTAAAATTTAGCCGGAGTTCTTTCACCTCAAATAAATAGGGTGTAAAAATGTCGTATGTCAATTTGTGTCAGAGCAGGCTCAACAAGTAGGGTAGGCGGGTGTCACGTCCCTCCGTGGCAATGCTGACATCAATCACGTTTGCTTATCAGTGACGCGTGCTGACGTTGCTTTTCGTGTAAAGTTAAAAGATCAAAGTAAATCGTATCTAGCTGCTACCCATTTTTCATCCCACTGCTGTCCTCGCAGTGGAGGCCTGGTCTTCGCAATCTTGAGGAGGCCTGGATCTTACTACACCAAGCTGCTCCTATGCTGGCTGGTGCGACTACTTAGCGTGTCTTTGAACTTCTTATGGGATCAACGGTCTCCAATATAAGATCCCACTGCATACATTTCGATTCTACATCTAGTTCGATTGTTTAGTACATTCATTGAACGTCACTTACTACTAACACTGAACTTAAACTACATCAGTAAAATAAAAAAATAAGTAAATTAATTTCACCCTAGTGATACATTATTTTCATTTAACTAAGCAGAATCATCTTTTTTCGGTTTGGAAAATGCTAGGTTATGACGAAGTATTCAATTTCACTTGCTGTCTATTGGGAATGCGGACTAAAGTTCATGATTTTACTCTTAACACGTATTTAAGTTACCCCAACTGAAAGTGACCAAAATATTGTGACAATCTGTGTCACTGAACGCTCAACAAGCAGGGTAACGGGGCTATGCTGGACGTTCGCGACAATCCTGACGTCATCAATCATGGCTATCTCGTTTCGCTAATGTCACCGATATTTGTATAGATTTCACGAGTCCGGTCGGCTCTGGTTGTTATAGTGATGGGTACTGACTAGCGCGCTTGTGTGCGTTAGCTTTTGAAGCATTGTCAAATAAATGTGAAGCTCTGTATTTTTTTTATTTGAATGGAGTAGCAGAGTAGCAGAGCATGCAGGCCACGTGGTGTTAAGTAGTCGCTGCAGCCCATGGACATGGACAACATCAAGGTTGTGTGTAGATGTCCATGGGCTGCAGCGACTCCATTCAAATAAAAAAAAGTAAAAAAAGAGATTAAGTTAAAGTGCAGTTTTAAGTTTTTAAGTTTTAAACGTTTAATTTTAAAATAACAAAATCTCTTTCGAATTTATAACAGGAGTAAAATAAAGACTTTCCGATTCTGAGAAGTGAAGTGATTATAGTAAATATATTCTCAAATACTAGTCAGGAGTGACTAGAATATGTATATGTAGTTGCTTCTGTCAATTTTTGTTTTCGTTGAAAAGTAATAATATCAAGCTTATAAAGCTTCAGTTTACCACTCTTCTCACAAGTAAAGACATCTTAAAAACAAACCACATAATATATTAGTAAGGGCGGGTATCGAATTTCTCTACTAATGTTACCAAACCAAGAACTATGCAACACATCAAAATTGTGTACGTCGGTAGTAATGTCGAACTATACAAGTTCTAAAACCTTCAAAATTGTCAATTGAAACTATGGAGTGACTTCAGAACTAGCTTAATGAAAGTTAAGGATTGATTAGAGCTACACTTGAAGTAATAATAGTGCATACGGGAATGCGGGGTGTACAGTTGGGCAAAGTTTATGAAGTGATCGTTGAGCTTCTAGTTAGATCATAATTGATTCTAATTGCCGTGTGAATCTCATGTTCAACTCAACTAGACTTAAGAACTGCATTTTTATTTATATCTTTGTTTTTTTATCAGAATTTATTTCTTAAACCATTTCATTGTCCTATTGCTGAGCACAGGTTTCTTTACTGAGACAATTTAGGCCATTGTCCATCATGACACTTGTCACCATTTTGGAGGTGGTAGACTTTAAATGGTTACTGGGGAAGTACCACCGCGTTATCCAGCCCTGCCGTGAAGTAATTCTATTGTGTTTCAGTGAAAAGGTGCAGCCTCCGAAGTAGCAACGCAACTGTATACGACTACAGGCAAAATTTAATCTTGCTTGAGGTTATGTGTAGATATTCAAAGGCTGTAATGACCACTTAAACCCACGTGGCCTGCATGCTCGCCTGCTACTCCATTCGAATAAAAAAAAATTATGATCAAGTGCGGCTTGGCTAGACGTGACTCTAAGAAATTTTGTGTGACTTTCAGGCCTACACGTTGATGAAAAATATAGTAATGAAATTCAATGTTTTCCTGATCTGTCGGGTAGCGATAAATTTGCACAGTGCACGCCGGAGCTTGAGTAAGAGACTCCCGTGACGGGTACGGATGTTTTACTTACTTTGATCCCGACATATAAGCTGAACTTACATAATTTTGCTAAATTCTCTGGAGATGCGTTGTTTAACTCGCAATAGAGGAAGTGACAAAAATGCATGCATACGATACTAATAACTAGACAATTGCAGACAATTACTAAGATTTTATTTTATTTATATATAACAGACATATAGATTGAGGTAAGCAATTAAATTAAATAGACTAAAATAACATTTTTATGAAAAGTTGGCAGTAACAAGGTCAAAATTGTCGTGCCAATGAGATATTAGCAAATGAAGTGATTAGCATGACTTTTTGTAAAAGAGCGAATTTCTCTCGCAATAAATATATATATGGGTAGGTCGGTGTATATTAAATGATCTCATATTTCATAAAAGTCCAACCTTAAACGTTTGTATTACGTATTGTCATGCCAAAACAGTGCGGTTTGGAATTTTTATTAAAAAATTGTTCGTGCACGATTACTGTATGAAGACAACGTGCCGGAGAACTTTGGAACTACCTAAAATATTTGTGATCGACTGCTAGAATTAAGAGAAGAGCTACAGTATCCCCTGCCTGATCGTAAAAGGCGACTAAAAGGGGGCTTCCGGGGTTGTGGGCGGTGAGAGTGGGTGCTCAATCCGCCCAGCCAGCAGCCCCGGGTAAGACGGCGGTGTGTGCGTGGCCGCATTAATAAATACAATTATTATACTTTAATTAACCTACGAGCAATTTTTGTATATATGTACCTATATATATAATGGGAATTTCGAAAACGCCTGCTACGATTTACATAAAATTTAGTATGCAGAGGTTTTCGGGGGAAATAAATCGATCTAATTAGGTTTCATTTTAAGAATTGTCGTTTGATCCGTGTTTTCAGCAATAATCGACTTAAATATAAACTTAAAACCGTGACTCTTCTTGACATCTATTGGATAATAGTGATAATATTGTGGCGTAGATCAAACAAATGACAATGTCGATTTGAAAAAGAATAAGAATTTCCTCAATAGAATTATAGTTTTCTAGGTCGAGAGGTAACGTAGGCTGACTACAAAGCTAGAGACCCGGGTTCACACCTTAATCAAGTACATTACGATTTTTTTATTTTTTGTGACAAGTTTTATAGGCAGCTATTTCAAATGGCGTTGTTAAAACTTAATGACTAAAAGCTGCAAGTATCTACAAAATTAGAATTCAATATGTTTTTATATACGGTAGCGTGGTTCTACGTAAAGTAATTCTGTAGTATTTCCAAAGAATAACACAGTTGCTACACACACACATACACACACACACAGCTACACTTACATGAGGCTTCCTTAAGCCTCTGAGAATCAGCGTCATTATATAAAATCACAGATAAGAATTAAATATTATAATGTGTACTAGATGTGTGATGGACAGCAGCGACCACTAATAACATTAACACGTTCGAGGACAGAACGAGATTATACGTCATCGTCCGAAATTTTGATATGGCACCACGTACGATGACGTCCAATTAACAATTTGACTATACGACAGAACGTTCATTTCCGATGAACGTTCAAGTTAAAATCCTACTTAATGTTTCTTGTGTCACAACATATAAAATACCCGAGACTTTACTGTCACGTAGAGTATGTTTTAAACCATTTCAAATAAGAGCCGTTGATAGTGGGTGGTAACGGTACTCAAACACGCACAACGTGTTTATACGTCCCCCGCGCCTACTGCGCTCCTACATTCAGTGCGGCTGCGTCACTGCGGGGGTGCGCTCGCGTTCGGGTAACATTTCGTGGCGTGTCGTAATATTTGCCGCGACAAAACATTGTATTTTAGTTTATTTTATTAATTTATTATTCCTTGGCTAAACCATATTAATTTACTGTAAATTAATCATTTTACTGTGTGATATTGATGTTTAACTGGTTATTTTATGTGTTTTAGATGGATAAGCGCTAAACAAGATGTTCATCTGAGCATTTTCGACGATTCCGCCAATTCTACCGAAGCGGACCGACAGAAATCGTCAAAAATTAAGGGTAAATCAAATTTGGTCGGTACTTCGACTCAAGAGACCCGTTACTTCTGATCCTAGTAGCGATGAAGACGATATTCAATCTGTTGGGAGTGATTATTCACGGTGCACTGTGAACTCACCATCACCTGAAACTCTAACCTCATCACGTTTTCAAGAGGAAGGCTATGACTCGAATTCCTTGGAGGAAATTTTTCCTCTCGCCAAACGGTTAAAGTTGGTTAAATCTCCAACTACAACCGTACCTACTGTGAATCAAAGCTCCAAAGAGATAACTCAACCAAAGCCTGAAACTATTATACCTCCTCAATATGTGGCTTCATCGATAAATCTGAATAACCCAGCTTCACACAACGTCTCTCAAAATGAGTCATTGGGTTTGTCGAGTTTATCACTAATTTCAAATGTCTTTGCTGCAAACTGTGATAATACAGGTGAATTTAGATCCCTTGACAAACTACCGCCTTTATTTGACGGATCTCAAAATGAGTTGGCTTTAGAAAATTTAACATCCCTCGTTGCTGAAAACTGTCAAACCGAGATAGTTCAAGAGGAGCAACCATCTAGCGATCTGCAAGATATACCTACAACCACAGCAGATTGGACAGAAACTACAGCGCCTATACCAGAGTTCAATTTTGACACTGATTCTGTGGGGGTAAAGTTCACTATAGATAATTACACAACCGTATTCGACGTATTTAACCGCCTATTTCCACCTCTCCTTTTAGATTATCTTATCGAATGCACTAATGCTTATGAGACAAATATGTGTCAAACTAATCGGCCTAAAACTAGGCACTAGCTTAAGACAGAAAAATGATTTTTATAGAAATAAATGGTTGATTTTCGTATTTTGTTTTTCATTTTACATATAACATATTTTAAATCATTATTTATTAATTTACAGGTGTTTTATGAGAAAAATTTAGACACCTTAAACGTACACTGTCGTTGTGATACAGGCATAATTTTCTATCTCACTATGACATGACAAAACGAATAAAAACGTCGTCGACAAAGTACGTTGTGACCTAATGATGTGGTTGTCTTAAGACTAAAAGTGACAGAACGTTATTTCACGTTCTGTTACGCGGGACCCGGTGAGAGGGTTTTTAAAAAAAGGTTTTTACAAAGAAACCCCGTTTATTGCGTTTTACACTAAATGGATCTAGAAAGATGTGTGGCCAGTACCGAGGATCAGAGCAGACTGACTGCGCGGGACCAGACCTTCGTTATATAGTTTCTTATGCTGCTGATGCAGCGATGAAGGGTTGCAGTTTACCTAGCAGTAACCAATCGTAACAACCCCCCGCTTAAGTGGAAACTTACACGGAAAAGCGTGAAGTTTTCTACTGAAAAATATAGAATTTTAAACAACTCTTAAGCGCGGTTGAGGTTCTGGTAGATTTTCAAGTTCAATATCGACAGGTCTAGAAGGTGAAGAGGGTTTACGTTTTTTCAAAACTGCCAGACATCTTTCTTTACAAAAATAGTAAATTATAAATATCAGAAAACATAAACAAAAGATATAAAATGTAATTGAATGAGGTTTAATACTGTCAGACTCATTATTTAAATTTAAGTTGTCTACAATATCTAAAAGTTTATTAGTATCAGAATTTAATTGAATAAATTTATCTAAATAAAGTTTAGGATTTAATCTTACAGATTTGAGATTGACAGTATTATTAAATTTCTTAAAGGCAATAAGATTACAACAAGAGTCATTAATAAGGTTAAAATCTGAATGAATAGGATTTAATTTGACAGTAGGATTTAGAGTTGATACTAACTTTACATCTTTACAATAACCGTTACATTTTGGCTTTAGGTTTACAATTCCAGTGCCTAATAATGTAATATCATAATCATTATTTTCACAATTGATATGTAACTTTGTAGGACTTGAATGAGTAAAGATCCACCTATTATTTCCTAAAGATTGCCAGAAATGTAAGTCTCCAGAAATGAAATTTGTTTTACATTGCTCAGGAACAGAATATAAAACTTTAGATACAATTTCTGTTTCGCAAATTGGGTTATCAATAACATTAAGTTCTTGTATGTTATTACAGATATAATTTTCATGAAAAGTAATCCTACAATCATTTAAGTTATTCAAAATACAATAACTAGTTTTACCTTTATTAATAGCTAAATAGGTTGCAGAAGGAATTATAACAGCAAAAGAATTAGGTACATTATTATCATGAGGTAAAGGAATAGGAATAGTTTTAAATAGGTTAAATTGGGAAATAAGAACTAGAGGAATCTTAATGCTAAATAACAGCTTATCGTCTATAATATAAGAAACAATTTCAGCCAAGTTGATTAAAATATGTATATTTTCTAATTCTAAAGATACAGGGAATTCGGAGAGTTTGGACAGATGCTTAGCATTAGAAACGAGTTCGTTATATAAATCTTTTGGCGTTATAATAGAAGGATGCAAAGTATTGGTCTTGGCGAATAGAATAGAATTTACAATATCTTCTAACTTATAGGATAAATTCAATAAGCTTGATTGGAGTACATTATACACCTCTTGTATAGTGGCTCTAAATATTAATTCATTTGTAGCTGTAGTCATGCTTGTCATACGGGAGGTAAGGTTTTCAACGACATCATTTAAACGTTCTTCATTTTGAGTTATGATATTGAGAGATTCATTAAATTTTGAAATAGCAGATTCTGAAATTATAAGATTTTGTTTTACTAGATCCAATAGTTTTTTATCATTTTCTTTCAAATGTTGTATTGCGTTGCCATATAGAATAGCATCATTTTCATCCATGGTGCCAAATATGTGTTTGAAAATAGTACCGACACCTGATATCCATGCGGATCTTCTACTTTTTGAAGATATAAGGTGAGATATTGAATAATAATCACGCATTAAATCATCAAACATTGAATGGAGAGGTTGAAATATATTTTCACATTCAGATTCGTTAATAGTTTTACTTCTGGGACATAGATGTCGAGAAATGTGGAGAACATGTTTTATGTTATCTATGTGAGGTTTAATATAATCTATTTCAATAGGAACAATAATATGTAAATAATCATTGATTATCTTAATGGAACCTAAAGGGTTCAAATAAACTCCTGGACTCTTCGTTATTTGTTCGACGAACTCCTCCTGTATGTGGCCATGACAGAATGCCAGGCTGTAATAAATAAAGTATTTTTATAACCTAGGTACATGCTAAAATAAGTACTCTTAATACTAAAAGATAATAATCCTTAGGATTGTATAAGGAGTTTAAAAAAGAGAAAATTTAAAACTTAAATTTTATTCTAGATCAACCGTGTCAATGGACGCGTGTTTCATTTGATCATAATGGTGTTTAACATGACGTCTATTGATTAAGAGAGAAGCAGTATGATTGCCATGAATCTTAACGATTTTATAGGGACCTTTCCATATAGGAGATAATGCTTTTCTAAGTCTTAAGTGAGATTTCAGATAAACTAAGTCTCCTACTTTATAAGTAACAGGGCGAGAATGTTTATCGTAATAACCTTTGGACCGTTCTTTAGATTTAGCAATATTATCGAGAGCCTTTTCTCGAGAGAATTTAAGGCGATGGTTTAACATTTTTATGTATTCATGGTAAGTTCCGGCAGGACTAGGTTGAAATATAGAGTCTGGGAGATAGGGTTTATGGCCAAAAAGAAGTTCATATGGAGTGAATTTTGTTGTCGTATGGACGTTGGTATTATAGCACAACATAGCGGTGTACACGTATTTATGCCAGTCGGATTGATTTTCATTAACATAGCTCTTTAGGTACTCCTTTAACGTGGAGTGGCTTCTCTCCAGAGCTCCTTGAGTTTGTGGATGATAGGGCGAGGACCAAATCTGCTTTATTTTAAGAAATTCGCAAGTCTTTTTAAAGAGTTCAGCGGTGAAATTTGTGCCCTGGTCAGAAGTATCATTTTAGGGATACCGAATAAAGAGACAAAGTGGACGAGACATTCGCAACCTTCTTCAGCAGTTGCGTTGGATATAGGATATGCTACGGAGTATTTGGTGAGGTCATCTTGAAGAGTTAGGATGAATCGAAGATTAATTTGACCAGCTTCAGGAAGAGGTCCAACTATATCGAGGCTAATCCTCTCAAAGGGAGCAGTGGAAGTGGAAGTAATCTGCATTGGAGCTCTGTTTATTTGGCGCAGTGCTTTATTTGTTTGGCACTGGGGGCATTTCTTTACATAGTTCTCAATGTCAGTTTTTAAGCCCTTCCAGTGGTATCTTTCCTTGATTCTATTGTACATGCGGCCTATGCCAACGTGACCAGCAATAGGTATGTCGTGATTTTCCTTTAGTATTTTTTTGATTTCGGTAGGAGTTGGGAAGATTATCGTATTTCTATAAATTTTGACTGTAATATTGGTATTATGGAAAAGGAAATTAATCATATTGTAAAGTTTAGCATAGTTGAGTTTAACAAAAGGGTCCTTAAAATCCGATATAGCAATTTCATTACAAGAATCTGGGCAGTTAATTAATATTTCATTTCGAAGATTTTTTAAAGATTCGAATAAGTCGGGATATGGGACACTGTCAAAATGATGAACTTTTGTAAATAGAAAATAGTAAGATTTATCTTCTGACTCAAAATTTAGGGAGGAATGTAATTATCTTTCTTTGTTTAGGAGTTCTGTGTTATCCTTTTGGTTGGAAAGAACTTCCTCAATATAAGGATTTGTTTCATCTAAGTCAATAGAAGTAGGTAAGATGACAAGTTTGGAGTCGGTGGACAATAGGTTATTTGTATATTCATGGATTATAGTATTAAAAGTGGATTTAGTATTAGACATAGCTTTTAAGAAATCAGAATAATAATCGTCAGAGACGTCTGGACTTGGCAAGTTAATGGGTAATTTATTACCAGAACTAGTAGGAGGATTAAGTTTATCGTCAAGGTAAGTATCAGGATTTACGTTTTGGTTTTCAGGATTTGCAGTGACGCTTGGGGCATTATCAAGGTGAGTATTAGGGCTAAATAAGTTTTCATTTTCAGAGTCAGGGGGAGGACTTATAAGTTCGTCCAGAGTTGGTAAGTTTAGGAAGGAGTCGTCATTTATATTAGTATCAGCGGTACCAGGATTGGCAACAGGATATGGTAAGTTCTGAGGTAAGTGATTATTATCATTTTCAGGACTATGAGAAGTACCCGGAAGGTCACCGATATGTTGTAGAGGATCTAAAAAAGGTAAGTTCCATTCTTCTGGGTTAGGTGGACTCGAAAGTAGTTCCATGTCAATATGTTCAGGGTTTACAGGGTTTGGCCGTTCAGGAGGTAGAATAGAAGGAGAAGAAGTTGTAGGGTTTTGTACATTAGAGGGATTCGTGGAAGAGTCAGATTTTGTGCCTATAATATTCACAGGAGCCAGTGGATCAATAGGGTGACGAGACAATGCATCTGCAGCTGAATTTAATTTACCCTTTCTATAGATAATCTCGTACTCATACTCTTCTAATTTTAATCTCCATCTTTGGAGTTTACTGGAGGGATCCTTATGATTAAAGAGCCATTTCAGGGGACGGTGATCAGTAACAATTTGGAACTTTCGACCATATAGATAAGGTCTAAAAGTTTTACAGCCAAAAATTATAGCGAGAAGTTCTTTTTCTGTTGTACTGTAGTTACATTCGCTTTTGTTAAGAGTTCGGGAAGCAAATGCAATAGGTCTATCTTTACCTATGGTGCCTTGAGACAGGACGGCTCCCAGAGCATGATTAGATGCATCACAAGTTAGAATGAAGGGTTTGGTGAAATCAGGATAACAGAGGACAGGAGCTGTGGTGAGTTTACTTTTTAACTGATCGAAAGCAACTTGTTGTTGATTTTGCCACTGAAACGGTGTATCTTTCTTTAAAAGTTGAGTTAGCGATTTGGCAATTTTAGAAAAATCAGGAATAAATCGGCGGTAATAAGAAACTAGTCCTAAAAAGGATTTGATGTCCTTTGGAGATTTAGGGCGAGGAAATTCTAAAACAGATTTTATTTTATCGGGATTTGGTTTTACGCCGTCTTCAGAAATAATATGTCCAAGATAAGCTACTTCTCGTCTAAGGAACTCGCATTTCTCTGGTTTTAATTTTAAATTGAATTCTCTAAGCCTTTTAAAGACACATTCCAAATTATTTATGGCAGAATTTAAATCGAAACCGTAGAGGACTATGTCATCAAGGTAGACGAAACAGCGGGTACCTTGTAATCCAGATAGAGCGGTATTCATGAGTCTTTGGAAGGTCGACGGGGCGTTTTTGAGACCAAAGGGCATGCGGGTGAATTGGTAATGACCTTGAGGGACTGAAAAAGCGGTTTTAGGTTTATCTTCTTCTTCGACAGGAATTTGATGGAAGCCAGAGGAAAGATCGAGAGTTGAGAAGTATTTACTCGAGCCTAATTGATCCAAGATTTCATTTATATTAGGAATTGGGTAAGTATCACCTATTGTGACGTCATTGAGTTGTCGAAAGTCTATAACGATGCGCCATTTTCTTTGACCGGAAGCGTCAAGTTTTTTAGGTACAACCCAAATGGGTGCTGACCATGGAGATTTTGAAGGCTCTATTATTCCTTGATCTAGCATCTGATCCACTTGTTTTTGTACTTCGGCTTTGTGGATTTCGGGAAAGCGATAAGATTTTACGTGAATCGGATTATCAGATGTGGTTTTAATAGAGTGTTTAATAGAATTGGTATGAGTCAGTTTTTCGCCGGGAAGATGAAAGATGTCCGAATAGGAGGAACAAAGATCGTATAATGCATTAATTTCCTCAGAATTTAAATGTGAGACACGTAGTTGGTCTAAGACTTCACGTGTTCTTTTATAAGCATTAGGATATTTAATATTATTAACTGGATACAGTCTAGGATCATTAGAAGTATTATTATTGCAGATTTGAGATTCTTCAACGGGAATTAAAGTAATATTTAAATTGGAATTGAGTGATATTGGAAATTCAGAGATGTTAACAACCGATAAATTTATTCTGTTATTATTTTTCACTTTAACTAGACAATTTGCAATTAAGAGGTTTTCAATTTTATTTTGATTTAATACAAGTCCTTCTTTAATTTCAGGATTAGAAACAGAGCATTCGACGACCATTTCGGTTCGTGCTGGAATAGTATAAGTAGGTTCATTGAATAAAAGTTTAATTTCGTTTTTATTGATTCTCAACACATTATGATTATAATCAATGCTGCATTTAAAGGAATTTAGTAAATCAGTTCCAATTATACCGTCATACGGTAAGTCTATTTCATTTATTACATGAAATTTATGGCTTATAGATTTATTAGGAGATTCGGATAATTTTAGTTTTAAAAGAAAATGACCAGATGTGGTTGTAGTTTGATTTACAGGGTCTATTCCTTTTAAGTTTATTTTTTCTTTGATTAAATTTGGTTGGTTTTGAATTGTACATGACTTAATTAAGCTTACGGCGGATCCAGAATCAATTAACAAAGACAGTGGTATATCAGAAACTGAGGAATCAACAAGTATATGCGGAAGAAGTATTTTATTGGGGTTTGTATTAATTTCATATATTTTATTGTCTGTTTCAGGTTTAGAAGATAATCCGGACGATTCAGCGGGTTTTGAAGATACAACGGATGTGGATGATGCAGCGGATACAGCGTGTGTTGACAATACAGTGGGTGTTGATGATACAGTGGATACAGCGGGTGCTGGTAATACAGCGGATACAGCGGGTGTTGTAGATACAGCGGATACAGTGGATGCTGATGATACAGCGGATACAGTGGATACAGAGGATACGGTGTCGGATTTTGGATTGCGTTGGTGCCTCGCACGACACCGATGCGAGACAATTTTTAGTTTTTTGGACTGTCTACTTCATCACGACCATAATCGTTATCATGGTCATCCTCGTTCACAACAAAGTTGACGCGAGGCTGTGGTTGGGAAGCGTTAGGACGATTTCGGTTGTTGTATTCTCGTTTACGACATTGATCAATGGAATGTCCTACAGCTTTGCAATATCTACAGATGGTTGGATTAGCTTGGTTTGGATTACGGTTGCCTTGATTTGAATTTAATCGTGTGAATGGCCTTGGAGGTGGGCGGTTATATGTTGGTCGATCTACTGATTGTTGTGACCGTTTATACATAGATTGCATAATGCGCTCCTCACAAATAGCGATATTAATAGCTTCATTAAGATTTTTAGCATTTTTACATCGTACAGTTAGCGAAAGGTTGGGCTTAAGACCCACTGTAAAATGATGTAAAGCCAGGTCCTCCATTGCAGCTGTTCGACCTGGTATTTCAGATGCCTTGTGGCTTGACAATGATATTTCAGTTAAAAGTTGTGAAAGACATGTTTCTATTCTAAGTGCATATTGATTAACGCTTTCTGTCTGACCTTGCCTGCTTTCTTGTAGAACAGTAAGTAAATGGGAATAGTGTTTCCTATCAGAAAATTGAGTTTTAAAGAACTCTTTTAATTGGTCCCAGGTGTTAAATTCCTTAATGGAGCAGGCGAGCTCAGCTTTTCCTTCCAGCTGACATAGGATATATTTTAATAAAATTGGTTTTTGCGGCTCAGTAGCGAGTTCAATCGCATTGTTGCAATTTATTAAAAACGAATTTAGACCTTCACGATTGCCGTTATATGGTTTAACGAATTTAAATAGTGTATTGATGTCCATTTCGGATTTACTTTTTGATCTCGTAATTCTAGGAGACAAAATAGGAGATTGCGGCAATTCAATGATTTCTGGTATATCAATTTTCAACTGTTGATCTTCACTTTTAACAGATAATAGTACTAAATAAAATATTATGATGCAACAATGTGATTGAATAAAATTTGTAACATAAAATGAGTAACACAAAGGATGAATGTTTAGTCTAACTCACTGCAACACGGCGATAACGATAACGGGCATCCGCATAGCGTCTGAGCGTCTAGACGCTGACAAGGCGAGATGTGGCGTGACTGCAGGTGAATGCTGACGGCGACCGTAGAAACAGTCGGCACAATAACAACTTCTTTTCATTCACAGGAACAGTGATGATTTTAATTATTTTTTCAGGAACCAGAGGAAACAGCGACGAATTTATTTATTTTTTCAGCGGGAACAGCGATGATTTTGAGTATGCTCTGAGTATGCTCTTGCGTCCGGAATAGTAGAAACGGAGAAGTCAGTTTGACTATGCAGCACAGCGGTTTTCAGGACACAACAGAGTAGGTTACTGGCACTTTAGATTTTTTTGACACTCACACTTAAAATATTGGTCACTTTTATAACACTTATTTTTATAGCACTTTATATACGCGGAGACGGACCCGGGGAATACCTGGTTTTGTATCCCTTTACGCTGCCACCAATGTTACGCGGGACCCGGTGAGAGGGTTTTTAAAAAAAGGTTTTTACAAAGAAACCCCGTTTATTGCGTTTTACACTAAATGGATCTAGAAAGATGTGTGGCCAGTACCGAGGATCAGAGCAGACTGACTGCGCGGGACCAGACCTTCGTTATATAGTTTCTTATGCTGCTGATGCAGCGATGAAGGGTTGCAGTTTACCTAGCAGTAACCAATCGTAACAGTTCGATGTATAGATACGTTGTGATGGTATTGCTTGTCATCAACATAGTATGATGTGCCAGAACGTGTATACACTTTGGACGTTATTACACGTTGTTTCCGTACACATTTAGTTAAATTTACTTTTAATGACGAAACGTATTTATACGATGACGTTATAAAACGGTTGTGTCATGACACCTTAAAATAATAAATTTTCTTGGGACGCTACGTACTCACACGTCGTGTAATTTTGTATGGAAATTTATTGTGTCATTTTGGGATATAGAGTCAAGTGGTTGCGTCCGCGAAAGTGTTAAGTGTTCGTCTACTACTTGGGTACTGAGGGCCAGACAAGACACTTTAGCTATGACCAGTTTTTCATGCGATTTGTGTCTCTCTTTCTCTCTCTTCGCGTTGTATCCGCATAGCTGAGGGTCGTGGTCACGAAGAAAATAAGCCGGGCGTAAAAGAGTTAACGCCGATCATCGGGCGGTGGTCAAGTAACCCGATTACATCGTGCTGTCTAGCGCACGAAGCGGCTACAGGAGCCCGGAGGAGCTAAATAACTTCGAAAAGCCTGAGAGTGGAAGGACGTGGGAACCAACCACTTATCTTTTTCCCTAGAAAATCCCCCCATGGATTTGACACACTCGAATATACATCTGTGCCAATTGCACGAAGTGTCTTCTTCGAAGTTCTTTGATGGGTCTAGCTGCCTTTACTTTTATCGCATCCGGTTTTAGTAATTTTATTTGCGACTGACTTTTTCCGATAAATTCGTTGGCCTCTACAAAAGTTCATTTTATTATATTCAGACTTATAAATACATTGTCCGAGAAGCAAACGACCAAACATTGAAATCATTTTGTAACGGCTCATGTTTTATATTACGTCGTTTTTAAAAAAATGTACCTTAACACCGTACCATAACTGACTGTAGTTATTTACTCTACTTCTGGTAAAGAACAAAATAAGATCCCTGAAACATGAAATAAATCCGTTGGGATTGGCTTACTGAATAAAACAAAAAGAGATTTAAGAAAATTCTTCCAGTGAGTTAGATCAGCTTTGAATATTGGTAAGTATTAAAAATTAATAAAAGCGACGTTTATAACTGACTCGGCGAATCGTGCATGAAGAATTCGTGCAAGCCAGGGTGGATATGATTTGTACTTGACAGAAGTCGACTTTAATACTATACATACTAGAATTTTCTATATTTTCGTATTTTCGCTGAATGTACATGTTATTTAAATTAACTCATAATAATATTACCGTGCCATAACGAGATTTTATCCTTTGTGACAGTACAATACAATGATAAATAACTCTTAACACGTGAGCTTTGAAAGGTTATCCATCCAATCAATGTTGATGTGTTTCACCTAAGTATTGTTAACTATTAAATTTTTAATCTTGCTTATAATTCAGTACAACTAAACACGCCTTAAGTATATTAATAAGTTTCGTCAAGAATGATTGATCGCGCTCGTTTATAATAACAAGCATGTTTTTGATATGTTTTATTAAATTCCATGCAAAACCCGTTTTTTGCTGTTTATAAACCTTCGCGTCATCGCACGAAACTTTTGGGATCTATCTACAATTTTCTTCTTTTTTTCATTATTAAATTTCGCTTTGTAGGTACTTTCTATTAATGTTAATCTTAAACGCAACACCCGTCGATTACTAAGTTTCATAAATTTTCAATAATCATCAATATTTCTTATATTTATGTTTCTAACATTTTAGTAATTTATTATATCTATTTCAAGTCAAATCGTGCTATTTTTTATTCAAGAGGTTAATGCAAGCCTGTCGTAGACGCTCTGAATTATCCCAAACTTTCATGAACCAGCGACCCTAGCGGAAATGGAGGTATATTATTGCTAATTATACGGATAACTCGACGACCCGCGTGGCGCAATGGTTACCATGCCGAGGTGCCATTGAGGGGTCCCGTGTTCAATTCCCGGCGAAACAAAAATTTGAATGATGACTTTGAATTTCTGTTCTCCGTCTGGGTGTTTGTGTTCCTATCTTTGTATGTGTCCATGGTACCCAAGACACAGTGTTAATTACCTTACAGCGGCTATGATTGTGTAACGTTTATTTTTTTATTAACTCGAAATTAAGCGCGTTTAAAATATTATGGTTTACGTACAGTTTACAAAAACTTGACCTTAAGGAGTCTGATCTATGCAGTAAAATTAATGTAAATAAGAAAATGTTATGTTGATACTTGGTAAACCATAGTACCATTCTGTATTATATTAATATTTATTTCTATTTTCGTTAATGAGAGTTTTTCTCCTCCGGTTCTTTTCTCTCAGCTCAACTCTTCGCCCATACGGCCATAGAGCCAATGAGCGAAAAGATTGACGTTCATTAAGAGAATATCTGTATTCCAAAAATGAATAAAATAATTTTAATTTTGTATTTTTGAATCACCCTGTAAACTAGAAATGTTTTTTGTTTAAAAAAAATATAACCACAACCTTACAGTATATCCTATACATCCCAACTGAACAGATTATTGTAAGGGCTGGGCTAATTCATTTTACAGCTTATTGCGTAAGTTCGTTGATGAGAAAAGATTTACCGCTAAC
Organism: Pyrgus malvae; assembly: GCA_911387765.1. Lineage (NCBI taxonomy): Eukaryota > Metazoa > Arthropoda > Insecta > Lepidoptera > Hesperiidae > Pyrgus > Pyrgus malvae. The sequence continues at coordinate 23,124,158 of OU426950.1, read as the reverse complement.
CTTAAATAATCCGTTGAGATGTTTCTGTCCGCTTCAAAATAATTTGATCTTTCAGCGATGTAGCTAATCCCTGTTGTACAGTTAATTTGCGTGAACAGATCAAAATCCTTTGTTGAATTAATCGCAAAGGGCTGAATACCTAAAGAGTACTTACTGTTCTAAATTTTCTTTGATGTGTTGCTTGAATTTGCGACAAAATTAATTAGGGGTCGTGAGTAATCAAATCATATAAGCAATTGAACTGTTTGTTACTCTGTCTCTTTGATACGCAAGTTAGAGTAACACGAAGTTGAAAATAACACAGTTTTCAGAGCCTGTTTTGTAATACAAATTTCATATTAGATACCTAAATTGTCATTAAGGGTAAATTCTGTTTTATATAATAAAATTAAAGTTATATATAAACTTATATTGTAATAAAACTGTAAGTAACTGCAAATAAAATGAATTGAATTGAATTGAATAAAAATATAAGGTAAAATATACCTAATATTTTTATAGCGTTTACATGCCTGTATATAAAAGACCTGTAGGTTTGTAAAAAACGTTTGAAGGTATTTTATTTCAATATTCTAATGTATATGCTGTTCGCAATTTAAGCGAATAAGTACTTATCTACCCAATAGTCTGGAAAACTCAATTGTTTGCCTGCCGAGTGACCTATTATTTGCAATAATAACCACAGACGCGTCTCTATGTCCTATTTAATAGGCCCTGAATTCGATAACGTACGAGCGAGGAAGAATTAGAAGTTTAAAAGGTAGAGTAAATATTTTTTTAACTCTAACATGCTTTATCAACTTATTATGTCAACAAAAACTTTTGGTTATAAATATTTCCTGGATAACAGCTCGTAACTTTTGAATAGTTATGAATCATTATTCTTGATCATTAGAATTTTAAATTTTACATTTTTTGGTTATAATGTACTTTTTCGATGTAGGTTAATTATTGAAATTATTACACTAAAAACATTTTTTTTAATTTGCCTCAAAATCTTTATCAGAGACGTTCTAAAAATAGCTACACATTTAGTGGACTGACTTGACTGACTGATTTGTTATCTACGTAGCATTTAAATAGGTACTTTAACATGTGCAAGTCGTGTGTTTGAACGAGAAAAAAACAGTTTAAAATAATCTTTGATGGGTACCTATCTTATTAAAATCGTATTTGTTGTTGCCCGATGAAAAAAAAGCTCAACTTAAAGAACAAAATAAAATACGACAAATAAGATAACAAAATGTAGGTACAGTCGTTGAGTAAAAATGTCTCTTGTTCAACTTATGGCACTTCAACAGATGGCAGGCACATTGTGGTTATATCGAACTTAACTTACTTTGTATAATAGATATTGCACAAGTGTACAGCTAAATCCGTTGAATTAAAAGTAAAATGAACATTTACTTTAAATTTACGATTTAGACTGCAATTTTATTTTCTATTAATATAAAATTCGTAACAATCACAGCGCTGTAGCAATGGTGTAGTCGACGCTACGTTTTTATACAATCACTAGCGGGCCCCGCGAACTCCGTACCGCCGTTAAATTTTTGGGGTGGACCACCCTTAACATGAATGAAAGTGGTATGAAAAATAGATCTTGACCGAGTCTGAGTCTTACTCGATATGCACACAAAATTTCATGAGAATCGGTCGAGCCGTTTCGGAGGAGTTTGGCAACAAACACTACGACACGACAATTTTACATATTACTCGTAGATTACGTAAATACCCGTGACTTGTACATATAGCATTATGTATCTCATTCGAGTCTTTAAAAAAATATAGAAAACTAGTGGAGCCCGCAGACGTTGTCCTGCCTTAAAAGTTTTATAAGAGGATTAGTTTCTTTATCATCTCAAAGAGTTTTTATGTTAATGTCAAATAAAAAATTAAAAACGAATAGTGACAGATGAACTGTTATTCAGACTATGTCAAACTTTTGGACGATGGCGCGAAGAACCAATGTTTGACAATTACTGTTACTAACAGTTTATATAGGAAAATAAAGTAATTGATTTTACTATTAATTTCGCAATGCTCCCAAATTTTCTCATGCAGCATCTCAGCATGGTTAACTGTAGCATATATACCTACCTCTCAATACTGTAAGAACTCCCATGAGCCCAGCAGTAAGTTTATTTGTTAAAAAAGAAAAGATCTAATTTGATAACTCAGATTGAAGCAACTCTTACTGTAGGTACTCACTCAATTCATTCCGTGTATATTTTCAAACATTGCAGAGAAACGCAAAACTCAATATCTAAGCGAGTCTTAAAATGATATCCGTAAATATAAAAGCGTCAAATTCGCGGTACGTTTTGAGCGAGTATAGTGAAGCATAGTGCACAGAGTCGTGGCGGCGGCGAGAACCAATTTACCGGTTCGCGGATCAAAGACACGGTGCTCATGCAGAGTCCAACGCTCTACGTACACCCACCTGGCCGGCTGGCTGTGTGAACTGTTACACTAAACCTACAATATGCATCTACATATAATATATGCCGTAGCAATTTTATTTTATTGCGTTTTGGTGAAAAGGTGGGGTTTCCGGTTACTCTTTCATGAGTCTACTGTCAGCTTCACGAGTAACAACGGAATAACATAAAGCCAGATCAGATCAGTCAGACAAGATTCATTCCTTGATGGATATTGTGTGTAGTAGTAGTATCAGCTGCAGCGGAGAACTTAAAATGTTGACTGATCTGCACATTATTATAAAAATAAAATATGTAGGTATATTGCGTTTCCCGTATCACCGCAATCTCTGCAAAAATTATCCACGTGGACCTTTTATACTCGTTGACAATTTAAATTGCAGCTAGAATAATATTCTGTATTCTAGATCTCCTAAAGAAATAAAAATGATTCATATTAAAAGTAGGTATCTTGTTTTTGTTTATATTGCGTTTATGGATTTTATTGTTAAGTGTACTAATAAATACAAATAAATCAAATAATATATATAAATCAAAGGATTTTTAAATGTATCATAGAAGTATATTTGCCTCGTTTTTATGGTTTTGATGTTCAAAAGAAGAAACTTTGATTTACGGTGATACGTTTGATTTCTACAAAAATAATAAAATCTGTCGTACAGAATACTAAATATTACTAACGTAACTAACAGACTACTCTGAACGCCCATGTTACGGACATGATGAATTTTCGGCTAAAAGAAATTCTAGCAATGTTATTAATTCAGTAGCTTAATGTCGTCAATGACTACGCTATCATCTGAATATAACAAAAAGTATACCGAAAATGCTTTCGAGACGGATGCGTACAGAGTAAGCCCTCTGGTATGGGTGTGTGATACTTTGCTCTGTGATTTATTCATATTACATTGAAGATTTCGTTCACACAGAATTCCATCCATAGGTAACGGAACCAGATAATTACGACCGTGTTGACAAGGAAATGTCGACTTTACATGTGTTAGTAATGTGGTGTAATCTATCTATGTAATTGCCAGGCCTGACGTCTAGCATGATAGATCATCGTAATAATTTACAGCTAACTATTTTGAATTTGCCTTTATTATAGTTTATTTTTTTCAAGGTTAGCTCAGATTCAAAATACTAACTAAATCTTCCTCTGCGTGCAGTAACAAACGACTTAATAGGAGTACAGGTGCGCTTCAAGTGATTCCTGAATCTTTTACAAATGTTGATGAAGGCCGTTTTTTAACGAAAGAAACATAATAAACGCTATAAATAAACGTTACACACTCATTGCCCCACCGTATGTAATTAATCCCCTGTGTCGTGGGTACCATGGACACATACAAAGACAAAAACACGAACACCCAGACTGAGAACAGAAATTTAAACTCATCATTCAAATTTCTGTTTCGCCAGGAATCGAATCCGGGACCCCTCGATTGGCAGTCCAGCATGGTAGCCATTGCGCCACGCGGGTCGTCATGGTAATGAAGCATTGTATTGTATAGATATGCATATAATAAGGTGGCGACGAGATTTAAACTTACGCCCTCAGAGTTGGAATCCCGTGATTTAACGGATAAAATCTGGCGGAGTATAATTTGTAACTAGATTAGCTATTATGGGGTTATCGCGTAATCGCAGTCAATATGTATACAAATAGGTTAATATATAAATTCGTGTGTAGCAACACTAGCAACGATAGCTTAGTGGTTAATACCTTAATCTCCTTTGTGAAAGGAACAGTTTTTATTCGGCGTTACTTCAGAGTCTTATTTATCGCTTACATTCCACGTAGGTATTATAAATGAAAGATACTCGTAGAATGGTGATTAAATCTGAAAGTTTGAGAATTAATCAAATTTGATAAAGCTATGCAAACTATGATTTGGCAGAGATTAAGTTTGTGGCAGTTAATGAAATAATTATAATAATATAAGTCGAAATAAAAACCCCTTCTTGAATAATTAACTAATACAGCATACGTAGATTTTTAGAGATCATCGAATAATCGTAGATAAATGTTTGTCCCGAAATCGTCGGTGATACTACTAATAAATCCTCAGTGGACTTCAATCAGAGTGAAATGTCATAAAAATCGAAATGAAAACCTGTCTATCAGTGACAAGTGAGGGTATTGGGGGAGCGCAATCAGCTGTAGCGGAAAACATCCTGTAACGAGCTCTTTCATGCGCCGACAGTAAAAGGGAAAAAGTGTACATCGGGATATTTCTACCGTTATTCGCTGTACAATTTTTAACTGTATTTGAAAAGGAAGTTATTTATAATTTTATTGTAAATGCAAACTTTTTATAAGGCTCATTTATTTATTTTTATTTATTTGTTTGTTAATTTTAGTACACAAAGAAATTGTAAGACACAACAACAGTAGAGAAATATGTACAGGGTACTGCTTATTTCTATGTTATATTTATGTTATAAGCACAGATTGGTAGAGTAAAAAAACAAATATGCCAACTCAGTCAGCGCAGTCTTGTTTTTCATTTCAGTCTCACTCTCTTTAAAATATACTTTGAATAAATAGGCAAAAGTAATTACTACGTTTCAAATATTTAAGTAACATAACATTGTGTTTCTGTAGTATGCCAGTATTTCTAATCCTACGTCGCACATTTGTTTTAAAGTGCAATTGTTATATAACTATTTACGACATTCTTTCACTTAATGTGACGAGAGAAACTCAACCGTTTTTTCACTCACATAAAAAGTCAAAGGTCAGTTGAATATAAAAATTTATAGAATCGCCGTAAGTTCTACGGCATCACGAAGGGAACTCCTATTTAATCGCAGTTAAATGAGCAGATTTTTCTGATATGCATTATTATTGATCTGATTTTCTGATATAATTTCATCGAGTAAGCAATCTGTGAAATCTGTCGCAATTTAGTTTTTTAGATATATTAAAAAAAACTTTCTAGCTCTATAAACTGTCCTTTGATAAACATGTTGTACGGGTTAGCCGTACGACTGTGTATAAATAAAATGATTTTGTTAACTGCTTGAATAAAATATAATTATAAAAGATCTTAGACTATGATGAAATTTTTTTTTGCTGATCTAAGTATATTTAATATGACCATATTAATGACCATATGAACTATCCATTAAAATTTATTACAGAAAATAACTTATATACAACAAATTAAAACTATCCTAAAAATACAAAAAACAGTAAAAACTATTGTTAATATATAAAATTGTATAACTAAATTTATTTACGAAAAGAGAGAAAAAAAACACTAAATATAAAAAGCAGCATCCAAATTGCTGTCTCCGGGCTGTGTACTCAAAACGCTGGCTACATTACCCCGCTGTATGGCTAGACTTGATGAAATTAATGGAATACTAATGGTGAGTCACGCGCGGTACTCTTGATGACCGATAGCGAAGAACTGACTACTTATTATAAAGTAAAATATTGAAGTGAAGTAATTTGGGTCATAACAAAAATGCAAACTAAGTGCATAAATGTACACATGTACGATTGCTCGTACATATGTGTTACAAAAGTAGAAGATTTTTTGCTGCACCATTTATACGCCATTACCAACGAACCGTTTTTAGAAAGACAGCTAAATCGTGAAAATTTTTCTCCGACGTACTGCCCTTAACAGACTAACAATTTGTGGTAATTGAAACTTTCCAAGTAGGTACAGCTAACAGCAGACTGTAGTTTACTTTAATGAAAACATGAATGAGCTACCACATGAACTTGCATCTCAGACGAATTTTTACCAAAAAGAGGGGGAGAAAATTCTAGAAAGTTTATTTCTTTTTGTTATGTGTTTTGTCATTTATTGTTTAGTAGTTTTTAAATGACTTTCCGTTTGGTCCGTTTTCTTATTTTTTATTTTTTTTATTTGTAAAAGAGACATGGATTCTGTCATTTACCAAATATTATTATTATTTCTAAGATTAATCTCCAATTAATTTCTAAGATTATCTTATTTTATCTGTCCGAGGGTCAGTGACGCTTTCCCGTGAGCTATACCACAATATAAAGAGAGCTTCTTATACTTATATCTCTTTTGAGGCTATACGATATCACTAACGAAGCTCTCTTAGCAGTTAGAATGGCAGTTACATGGAGAAAAAATTCTTCAGACATGCTGTCTAAATCAGACCAACAATACTTGTTAGTAGAGAACATTATTGACGAACTTGACATGAAATTCAAGTTACTTTTACCAAGTTAGTAACAAAGAATGTTTTCAAATCAATCAATCAGTGAATGTTTTTTTTTATTATTGTTTCTCTGTACCTACTCTGTAAGTTTTTAACTTATTTGTAAGATTATTTTTCGTTTCAAAGTAAAAAAATAAAATACCATTATATTAATACAACCCATAAGGATAAAAAAAAGGAAAGATTATTTCGCCGAGCGTTTTGTATTGTTTGTTTTGTATTTTTTTATGTGTTTTTGAAGAACATTAATATCGTGAAATGTCTAGTTTTACTTTTGAATATATAATGCAATAAAAAATATATTAAGAACGTGATTAATATTTTAAATGGTAACCGGATTGTTTGAACGAATCTTTAATAATCATGTGATCCAAAAAGTAGAAGACTACCTGCTTTACCTTAAGCTCTCCAGCATCGCTAACGAAGCGCCTTTAGAACCGCAGTTAAAACGAAAAAAAATCCCAAGAGATTTGGCGGAAACTAGAAAGTTTCATATCGTAGTCTTGTGTTATTTTCGTTTTCTTGACGTATTTTTGAATTATGTCGAATAAAGTTGATAGCTTTTTGTTAGATGTAGATAATTAGTAGTATCATAATGTAATCTTTGTTTTTTTGTATATCTGACTGATTTTATTACTGGTTACTTTCAAGGCACTTAATTTGACCATTGTTTTATTTACCGAATTCAACAAAACAATCAGAAATTGTCGTTGTATTCAAGTTTATTTCAGAAGTTATACTTTACATTGAATTTTTGATTTAATAATATGGGTCATATTTCTGGGTGGATACTTAAGGGTATAAATAAAGGGTATAAAAATAGGAGCAGAACGTTAAAATACTTAAGAAGTACAAATATTCTGCAAATCATTTAATTTTTTTCTACCTATTAAGAAGTAAGCTTTTTTCGTTAAAGAATGATACTGAGATGACTTTCTTCATATACAATTTTGTTAATATATTGTTAAAACTTTCTGTAAGTGAGAACTGAATCCAGGACTTGACAGTCCAACATACTAGGTATTGCGTAGTCTCATATGAAGAGTCGATGAGGATATTTTTCAATAAATTTAGAGAAAGCAATAAAATAATACCGAAAACAATTCAGACACCCTTTCTTGCTTAAGCTAAACATGATTGAGATTAATTGCAAACGCAAAGTTTAGTTACCTAAAACTTTTTGATTAATTAAGTTATTTTGACATCAACTACAAGCACATAATCCACATTTTGAAACTACATAGAGTCCAGTGTCAGGAAAATCTCACTAAATCAAATACATTTTAAATGCTAAAATACGAATAAAACAATTATACAAATAAAATACGTTTTAAAATCTTTTTTTATCCCTAAAATCTCACTGCAAAACTGATGTGTAAAACTGACGATGCAATAAATGAAAACATCCGGCATTTTATGTCAAATTTTGTCCATCGATCCATGAAACGAAATATAAAATTATGCTTTTAACAATGAATATATTAGCGCCGTATTGAAAAGATTAGCACCTACGTCACTTGCCAAGAGATCTTTTTATAAACCTCAATAGAAAGGGCTTTTTCAACCTTTCTGAAAGCGATGTCAGCGCTAACAAGTCGTTACGTCATCTCCTGAATCTTTAAATTTGTTAACCCGGTCTCTGCTAATACAGCTCTGAGCACAATTGAAACAAAGGACGACTCGGTAAGGTTTAAATTACAAAATGATAAATGTGACGTTTAAAATCTCATTGCTGTGTTTGTGCCTCACGGTCGCTCGGATCTTGGGAGCCACATTTCTGCGGGCGAGTGCCTCTTGGATTAAATTTTCGTAACAAAATTATGGCAACGACTGCTTGATGTGTTTGGCCCTTAAGGATAAGGGGATATTCTGTAGTCGGAATATAGGATGCTCCATTTAATGACCTTTACAGAAAACTAGCATAGGCGTGAACAGTGTGGGCAATGGTGATAAAATACCTTGCCTGTTTCATCAACGTGTACTTGTATTTGGCAAATTTCCTTGGTTTTTCAACATCTTTCTACAACCTATGCACTGTTAATCCAAAAGCGTCAAAGACTTTGACGCGCTACGTGATACGTGCTACTTGGTTAATTCAAATATTTCATCTTACAAATTATTGGAATTTTAAAGACGACCTTTATGGCGTGATTATTTATACTACTGATCGTTTGTGTCCCTGACTTTTTGTGTGTCCATGAGTGTGTAAAGTAATTAACAATTATCAATTTTTATATGTTAGCCATTGGTATTTTCTAATGACTAAAAAACTAATATTGCTATGAGGTGACAGAGTGGCTTTATGTCTTAGGTAAAAATTTAATTTTTACATCAGGGCATGTAGGTTTCTCTCCTTTCCTTTAAAATTAATCAGATAATAAATATTCAAAGCTAACTCTGAAATTCGCAGTATAAATACACATCCGTAAACAGGCCATATAAAGAGTTTTAGATTTATAGATAGGATATTAGTCGTTAAGGGATTAGCAACAGAGAAACGAGGTGGTCTACTGCCTGTGTCGAATTTGTACTTAAGTCTGACTTAAAATTATAACAAGCAAATTTTTAGGAACTCCTCTACTCAACCAACGGAACGCAGTCATATCCAGTTTTGCGAACGTGTTAATTGTAATGTGCGTAAGAGAGCAGTTCTCTCGGTGATTTAGGGTAGTGATTCGACTGGAATAGGGGTTCCGTTAATGTAATTTCGTCTCGTTCAAGACGAATTTATGTAACTGCTCGGTAACAAGTCAAGGTTGAGTGTGTGGTTATGTACAGTGTATGTGTTTATTATAACTACAACTTGCAAATAACCAAGGTTGCCGTATAAGGAAATACGTTGTTTCATGCGCATTCAATATTTTAAATAGAAGAGAGTTTTAATGTCAACACAAAAGTAGAAAAATACTACTTTATGTATTCTATGCACTCCGTGTATTTATTCGCGTAAGAAGGTATTAATTTTAAAGCTTAATGGGTTTTGAAGTTTTATTGTTTTGTCGCCGAACCCTAATGTTTTCAGGAATTTTCTGATAGAAGGACTATGAAATTCTTTTAAATTTTATATATCGTTTTGTATCTTTTTAGCATTCCTTTATGATTTTAATATGTTGAGGGAACATTGTCTTTCTATCAAATGTATATGAACGTGAATATGCCTTGAGCATAGCGAAACATGCGAGGTCTATGAAATGTACTGTTTAGTAAATAAATACACCTAAAAATTATGATGTTAAGAAAATATTATATAAATCCTTTATGCACTGTGTTGGGTTAGATGAAGTTATTGGAAGAAAGACAGCTTTCTATGTTGTCGATCGTAAACGGCTTCATCTATACAAAACCCGCGAAGAGTGTTTTGTTTTGAAATATACTACGTACAATAAAATTTAAATCATTTAAGTAGCAATACAGTACAGGTATAAGTTGTTAAGCATGTCTCACGACACTGTCGTTAATATTTTACACATTTTCGTGATTTTGTTCTTCAATTTTTACTTCTACTTTCAATTGTCCTCAAGAAAAAATAGAACAAACATGATGACAAATATAAACCCATTAGGCTAACACTAACCACACTCGCCCACTAAGTAATAGAGAATAAGCAAAGCGAGTTGATATGTCGATAATCCACACGTAGCCATAAAACGCATCGCGACAAATTGGCTCCACTCACAATCAAAGAATCTCAGTCACAAACCCACTTAATTGAATATCAACGTTACGCCTGTATTACCCTGAGATACGACGTACTACGAACAAGGATTTCGTAGCTTCGTAGGCGTCTACGAACCTAGATTTGTGGTTTTGGAAAGAGTTATAGCTTTTTTCTATGCCTGTAATTTATGTTTATCTGGCCGAAGAGAGACTGATGTAAGTAATATAATGTATGCAAAAATGTTAGCAAAATTATAAACAATTCATGTTGTTTACAAGCAGTTGGCGTAAAAGAGATTGACACACTAGGAGGCGACTTTGTTTTATACCTACTTTGTAAAATAAAATAATGTAATTCAGTAAAGGTATTGTAGGCGACGCGAATTTATTATTTTTTTTAATAGGAAAACCTCTACGGTAACGGTGTTATCTATTTTTGAAAAATAGTACTTTTGGCATTATTTGGAATTGTCAAGGAAAAATTATTAGTGAAAATTTTCTAAGTTTCGATAAGTTCCCCTTAAGGATGCGATCTTTTTGCCGAACTGGCACTGAACAGTAATAGGTATCATTTTCTTACTTAATCGATTTGGTGCCATTATAAACAATTTTACACAATGTTTATAACATGTTGTAATATTACACAGTCACATGAGGTTTTCAACATTTTTTCTCTTTCATATCAACCAAGGTAAAAAAGAAAAACAAACACAATGACAAATAAATTCCCATTAGGCATACTTACCCACAAAGTAACGGTAAATAAGCAAAGCGCGTTGATCTGTCGATAATCCGTACGTGACCATAAAACGCACCTCGCGACAAATTGGCTCCACTTACAATCAAAGAATGCCGCTCTTAATCTATACATATAATAAATCTGTAACAAGTCCGTTTCTGTACATTGAAGATATTTGAAAAAAACTGTCACTAGGGCTATTTATTAGCGTAATAGAACCCAAAACAATGATTTTTAGAATTATTGTCTGTTTGTCTGTTTGTCTGTTTATCTGTTTGTCTGTTTATTTGTTCGTTTGTGCGCGCTAATCTCAGGAATGGCTTAACGTAGAAGGATGCGGTTTTCACTGAAGTATTGGTATTTTTTTGGATTAACATTTAGGGTTTGTTTTATTTAAATCGGTTCACAAACAAAAAAGTTACGTCAATTTCAAGAATGATGAAATGGATGAACACCTGCACGACGCTATAATAAAGTTAATGCGAGCGGTCACACCACAAGTTTCGATAACTACTAACATCTCTTAATATTCTGATACCAAGTTTTCAAACACTTATGCTAGATTTCATCTCTAAATATTAAAAAAAACCATACATAACATATCAACACATATTCAAAGAAATCCTCAATACAAAATGTACAAAACCTTAACAAAACGAGGCTACTGCCGACATCTATGTTCACATTCAGAACTATTTAGTGATCTGTTGCAAATTCGGTATATCGACAATTTAGTTTACACGCTATACGATAGATGTCGTTGTTATTCATTTATTCATATTTAATTGCTTTTTACAGGTAGATTTACAGGTGGTGTTACATAATCATTATTTTACCCAATAACGCTATTACAAAGTGGATAGGTGGAGATTATTTCAAATAATTAATTACGAGTATATTTACTTAATAAAGTATCTTCACAAGTATCTTCTAACGTCACAGGGGACATAACCCCCCCCCCCCCCAAATCCCTCACTCATGCGTAGATGGAAGGCGAATCAAGCCAATTTGAGACACCTCTTCCCCCAAATTTCTTAGTGACCCCCCACCAAAATTTCTTGGCGACCCCCCCCCCCCCCCAAATTGAAGGCTGCGACCGCGCCTGGACTCGCGTGGCGCAATGGTTACCATGCCGGACTGCCAATCGAAGGGTCTCGAGTTTGATTCCCGGCGAAGCAGAAATTTGAATGATGAGTTTAATTTTCTGTTCTCGGTTTAAGTGTTTGTATTTCTGTCTCTGTGTGTCGCATGGTACCCATTACACAGTGTATATTTTCCCCTACTGTGGCGCTATCAGTGTGAAACGTAAAAAAAATCAAAGTGTTCTACCGACTTTACTATGCTGAGTGTTCTTTTCAAAATGATAGCTACGTCTCCATATCATGATTACACCACCAGTCGAAGGTTAAAGTTCCACAGGCCGCTTTGCACGCTCCTTTTGATGTTTGAACGGATGTGTAAGTTATGGGACAACCTTCCAGCTGAGGCATTTCCAGTGGACTTTGACATAGGGTTCTTCAAGAAAGCTGTAAAAAAAGCTCTTCTTGAAAGCCGGCAGTGCTCGGGTGGCTCCGCTGGGGTTGCCCGTTTTCATAGGCGACAGTGATCGCTTAACCACGCGGCCTTTCTGCCTCTTTGTTCGGTTTATTTATAAAAAAAGTGATTTCGAATAAACGAATAAGCAATTGCCGAGGGTCTAATAAAAAAATGTTATAGAAATGAGCAGACGTTTTCAGTGGTTAATTTAATAAGAGCTATTACATACATACGCAGTACTGGCACTGGTGTTATACTAATATGCTAAAGCGTCACGGCAGCAGCACGGCATGGTGGTCACGCCCAGAATAATATTAGTAATCGATATATTTATTTCTGATGCTGTGTGAAGGGTTGTTAATAGGACCAATTGACTCTTAATCGCGTAGGGCCTGATCCTCTCACGCTGCTCCAATTCAGGTTGATGACGTCTTCATTGTTAGTGGCCTAACTGCTGTCGCAAGTTTTACATCGCTCAAAAGACCTCCATTAGGTATGAACGACAGTATGTTAACGACAATTGCAACCAACGTGTAAGCAACCAAGAATTTGACTAACCAACTACTAACCACGCCTGACATAGCGTAGACATTTCACCACCTTCCTGCAATATATTTAAGTTACATAATGATAATGAATCTATGCATTATTTGCAGCACAAATTATTTAATTATAATGATCCTTTCCGCGGGCACAGCAGTACTATCTAAACACTTTAAAAACAGGCTATTATAGTACGTTTAATTTGTAAAGAGAAACTGATGATAACGACTGAAAAGTCGATTATAAGAGGAGTACAGTAAGATTGTAAGGACTCAGGAAGAATGTATCTACTCAAAATAATAATATGAACTTTTGTATCATAAGTAATTTCATAAAAGGTAACAATAATCCAAGGGACAGTGGAGGGCAAGCGGTCACGAACGAAATTGCAACCTCATCAGCAACAACCACTCTGACAAAAGTGAACGACTAAGGAGGAGGAGGAACAAATAATCCAACTCTAATCAAGCCTTTTGTACAAGTCTTTATCTACGTGGACGACGTCGCGGGCACAGCTAGTTGAATATAAATTTTACGCCTGTGTTACTACAAGCTACGAAGTGCTACGAACAAGGCTTTCGTAGTTTCGTAGGCGTCTACGGGCCTACATTTGTGGTTTTGGAAAGAATTATGGCTTGTTTCTGTAATTTAGGTTATGGTGAGAGGTTGTTATATGTAACATTAATGTCTATTTGATCTTTATTGTTTGTGTTATAGTATACGAAGAGTCAAATTACTTAAAGAATATCTAAATAATTTCGACACGTTTATTAGCTTTCACGTGTCTTTGTATTCCGGCAGCCATGCTAAATACTATGTCAACATTCTATTTAAATAGTTGAAAACTGCAGGGCAATGACGTTAAAATATTTAATACGTTTAATATTTTCATTTATATTTTGTGTCAGAGAAAATCAATTCTACTTGCTAAGGTTCCCCCAAATACAAAAAATTAATGAAAATGTTTGGAAAATCCAAAAGTGCACGCCTCATAATCTCATCCTTCAAAATAAAATTGATTAATATATAGATATACTAAAACTATGAAGAACAGTCGATTTTTTTTTAAATTTAATAACAATTAAACCACATCGAATCAGACCCTGAAAAGTGAAAGGGTTCTATTCCTAAGTATAACGTAGCGTAAGAGAAAAAAAACGACTCGATGAGTAAAGTATTTCGGTAGTTATCGTGTTAACAAGAAAAGCTTCCGCACATACAGACACACGGACGTCCAAGACAGAACTTTTTTAAACTGTTTTTTAACTAATTTAAATAACAAAAATTGCATCAAAAATATCATGAGTGTTTAAAATAGTGTTTTTTCTTGATATGTGTGTATATATTATCTTACAAGTGCAATATATAACACATAGAGACATTTTAAGTTTGAAAAATCAGATGTTTTGCGTGAAGTGACAGTAGTATCCAATATGCAATAGGGTTTGTTAGTGTATACTATAAAAGACCTTTGAGCGAATTCCTTTATCTATATGAAAAAATAAATGCGGCCTTCAGTTGACGTGTACATAATATCTACATTTTCTACGGTAAGATTTATATCTAAATCGTACACTGTTTACTGAAAATTTGCGTTGCCTCGTAGATTTCGAAGCTTTAATCAAATATACTGAGCGTATTATATGAAATAACATTATATTCAACAGTAAACATGGTAAATTTCATGGGAATGAGAAATTACGTAAAACTGAACCGGTTAAAGTTTGTAACATTATATTTACAATATGATTGTGTGTACTGGATTTAGTATATTGACAGCCTCCGTGGCGTAGTGGGTGATGAGCCGATTGCGAAGCGTGAGGACGTGGGTTTCATTGAACACAGGACAAATATTTGTGTGATGAACATGACTATTTATTCTGTGCCTGGGTGTTAATTTAAGTATATTTATCAACTTTCTGATTACCATATTACAAGCTCTGCTTAGTTTGGAATCAGATGGTGTTGTGTGAATTGCCCAAAGATATTTATTATTATTATTTATAAAAAAATTGGTACTTTTGGGTATTTTCTAAACCAAATAATTTCATAAAATGACTTCTCAAACCCCAAACTGTTCTGAAAATCTAACTCCTAAAAGCGTAAAATAAGGAATTAAAGTTCTGGTGAAAGTGTCAATATGTCTTAAGTGTCTTCACGATCTTTTCTAACGCAGGTGAACCGCGGGGCATTACTAGTATTCAATAATGTTCTGCATGCGATGAACCAATGAATGGTTGTATAAAGATCAATTTTGTATTACAATACAAACACTTTATATTCGACTGCCATAAAATCGCCTATGAAGCATTTATTTATTCGTTCATATATTTAATTTGGGTCAGGTTTCTTTGGTGTCATTCCTTTTTTTGGAATTGTTTTTTATTATATAGTTGGTGCAATCGTTCGTATTTCAGATACTTCTGAAAAGGTCTACTATGCTTCTTTAGACCTATCACTGGGAAGTAACCTAAAGGTTTCGATTTTTATAAGGGAATAGGGGAAATGTAATCACTGTGAAAGCAATTTAGCTAACTATCAAAAATACTTCGTCGTCGAAAAAGAAGACAAAAATGATCCGTTATGTACTAAAATGTGTACCTTTCTATCATTCATTAAGAGGAAGGTCCTTTCATCGTGGAACAAGTGGCCACTCGGCGAGTGTTTGCACTGCCTGAACTTCAGCTGCCCCAATTGCCCCCTTTAGTGGAAACTTATATTGCGTACACTGAAATAAACGTGTGATGCACATTTCCTTTTTTCTATCGTACTTTTTTAATCTTACCGTTGTTAATGTGGCCTACACGGTCATATCAGCTACAAGGACCCAAAAACGAAAACGTAAATTGAGATCCCGCAATAACGAGCGTAGCTTTTTATAGTTTATTATGAGGGTAGTTCTTTAACCAATTAAATAAATTTAATGTGTTTACACTTAGAATAAGTACATATACGCACACGTTTCTGAAAAAGATCTAAAGTACATAAAATCTTATATTTTTTGAGTAATTTAAGTGTAAATTTTGATAAATAGCTCAAAATTGTACATAATAATATGTATGATTATAAAAAAAATCGGATTCGAGTTTTCATTATTTTCATTTTCTGAGCACATTCACTATAGTAATGTATTTACCATACCACCGTACCATTTTCTTTTTTTCAGAGGACCTCAGATCGCCCAGATATTTTTTTCCTTTAATTTTATTATATTCTCTACCTTTTCCAATAGGTTTCATTCTACTATTTTTTTTTCAGTTTTTACCATTTTCAATATGATCGACACTGTTCTAAAAAAGAATTCTTAAAAAATCTTTTATTCTTTCCAAACATTGATATTTTGTTATTGTATAAAGTTTACAAAGTTTCATTTTAATAAAAACAACGACTTAGGATTATTTCTTCATTGTCAGAGAATGTCATTCATTATTTATGTATCCACTTGTTTTGAAGAACTTGTTCGAAATCGGTTGTCGCACTGGTTTTGTGGAATATCAAGACTCCCTGTCCCTTCTCGTGATATGTCAGAGACAGACCATAATCAAGAATGAGGTATTCACAATAGGCGCGATGCAGTCAAGCTTGTATTCCTTGCCGGGTTGGTATTAGTCGTACAAAATTATTTCGACAAAACAGAGAATATAGTCCCGTTGAAAAAACACACCCTTTTTGGTAAATACGATATATTTTATTTCATACAAGTATTGAAGGCTTAGTAAAAATATTTTTTCTTTATACATTTTTTTGTGACAGTGGAATATGAAATATTTAATTGTATAGCGGATTTGCAAAAACTATGAAATAATACTACAATACGTTGAGAATTTAAAACCTTTCTATTCAGTATGTTAACTCACTATTCTGTCCATTTTTATATTTCTATTTCTATTTTCCAGGCAAATTTGCGATCAGGGTCCTTGGAACCTTAATCTATTTTTATTGGATTAAGCACCTTGTTTTGTGTCAAAGGATGTTTCATGCTCTCATATACCTCATTAAGATAGTCCACAAAGGGTTATCCATGCCCTAAGGCAAATCAATGCAAATGTTATTCAAGATAACCCATTTTCAGCGTGATAATAAAATTATTGTCACAAGGTAATGTGTATTCACATAAGCACAACTCGGACTGCATTATGAATATCCGTAACAAGGTTTGGACCACGTACAACATCAAAATATAATTTCGTTTATATTCCTGTATACATCCATACTTATGATATAGGCACAGTGTAACTTATTAGATTAGTTGCTATTTATAAAATGTCATATAGGTACAACAACCTAACTACCAAAGCTAATCCACATTTGAAAGTGTTACAGATCATTAGAATATCACACATCTAGCTCCTTAAAAATGTGTATTTGACAGTACAGTAAAGTTCGATTATTGAATGTTTTATTGTTGATTTGGTTTCAAAAAAGCTCCAATGTCCATGTGATCCTTTAAAAATTTAAAATACAGTTTTATTTGTAATATTTTTTAAATAAGAGTACATAGCTACATAATTCTAGATTACCATTGGAACTTTCGAAATAGAAATTAATTTTCACTTTAAAATTAGATCCAGACGAATTTTATTCAAAAGTAATCAAATAATACGAATCGTTAGGGTAGGCAACAACTGTTCCTTTCGAAAGATAAATAAATGAAAACGAATTGAACTCTTCGAAAATTGAAGTTGTTTGAGTACCTCAAGTAAAATTAATTGTTGAGGTAAAGTAGTATTAATAATCTTATTGAGGTATGCAGAGCCTTGCCTCGCAGTCTTTAGTAGCGCGACGCCTGAGGTTTTGTTGAAAGTTTGAGCTTTGTGTCAACAAGTATAGCGACTGTATTAAATTATTGACGTAAGTCAATATATTTAACCTCAAAGCTAATGAAAACTTAAAAAAAAATTAAACTTCAATTTTAATTTTTTTTTAAATTTATTCACTGTCGTTTTTAATACCATCCTACAAACAGTTCTACTTACCACAGATTTAGTCACCTACTTACTTCAATAGGTAAGGATTTTTACTGAACTAGAATAAGACTAAATAGAGAATTGCCTTTTCGTAACACCTGATGGTTGAATCCACTTGGATAACTTCGAAAAATATAAAATATCTCTTATTATATGTGTTTTCAAAACACACAGCATTTGTTGAAGAAGCATCTATAGATTTATCCCTATAAGTAAGTCAAATAAAAGCGTACTTTACCTTGATTTTTCCTTGGTCTGTACCTGTCTCTTTCATTTCAACCAGCAGTGCGCGGCAATTTACCAAGAAGCCAAGCCTGACATTTAAGAATGTCAAATCATAGCGTTTGTAGATTTTCCCGCGTATGCTGGTAAAATTTTCTCTAACGTACAAAAAACCGCGAATATTGTTTATTTCTGTGTAAAAGTGCTAAATATCAAAGTAATTCTTTGTTTAAAGTCACTTTAAAAAAGAAATATATACTAATAATTAGTGCAGTTTTGTGTCAAAATGAGTGCTCAGCAGTCATCGCGAGGTAAGATTAGTGATGTAAGCTGTGCGTCGGATGCCGTTGCTTCGGATGGAGAACGGTCATCCCGACCACGACCTGGCACGTCCAGGTCGGTTCGCGAGTCTTCCTCATCTTCGGAAGTTGAGGAGGGCTACGCCTCACCGCCTCCCAATAAGAGGCGTAAGTACACAAAACACCGATCTAGTGACCCGCGAATTGATTCCATAATAAATCAAGTTAACTATATTTCTGGATACTTAACCCAAATCCCTCACTATATACAATCGATGAACCAAAATAATTCTCAAAGGACAATCGATCCTAGCATACCTAGCAGCTCTCAGTCTCAATATTTAGTGAATCCTTGCATTAATAATAATGACAGCTTCACGTTAGGCGATTTTCAAACTGAGTTTGATGAGAAAAGAGTGACTCCCCTTGCTAAGAATGACCGGCTGGAAATGTTAAATAAGCTACAACATTTTGAAACTCAGGCATGGAAGGGGATACGTTATAAGTCACTTTTACAAAAGTATGCAGCCACACCTGGTTTTGTTGCTCTCAAAGTGAATGAGGAATTATGTCATTTTAATAAAATTAAGGACTTCCTAACATCAGCAGAAAACTTGTTTGCTGTATTGACCAATGCAGAATTGCAACGTCAGGAGTTATTGAGACAAGGTCTGCAGGACCTAATTAACTGGGCAGGTAAACATCCCAGTGAACTGAATCCAAGTTCCTTATTTGTGAAGGTGTCAGGACTTTTAGGGCCGGGATCACCTTTACATAAATGTTCGGAGGATATTATGCAAATAATCTGTGGGAGACGGTCAGAAGGTAGTGAGATAAGAAGAGAAAGGATTTTAAAAGAGATACATAATCCTAATCTTAAGAATACTCTAAGAGACATCCCACCAAGTGCAGAGTATCTTTTTAGTCGCCAGGCGTTGAAACCTGTTATTCAGTCACTTGGAGGTACCCAGACGTGGCTTAACCAACCGGAATATATTAAAACAAAAGAACCTAGTCGTTCTAGACCGTCTACAAGTTACAAATCATCGAGAAGGTCTGCTGCATTTAAAGATAAGAATTTTAAATCAGACCAAAGACGTAAGTTAAATAATAATCAAGTCACTCAAAAAAACCATAACTTTCGGAACTTCCCCAAGAAAAATATTACCAATCAGAAACAAAAATGACTATCTACAAAGCAACCGAGCTTTCATGGGGGGTTGCTTAAAACACCACGCAGAAGTGTGGAGGGAGCTCGGTGCCAATCAACTAATTCTGAATATTATTACAAGGGGTCATATACCATTCAAAATGAAACCTCCAATACAAAAACTAAGTCCCACTCTATTAAGAAAGTTCAGCACCAATATGTCTTCAGACATGACTTTAGTAATAAAAGACTTGAAACACAAGGGAATACTAGAAACACCACCAGTAGTAAATTCGGGTTTTCTCTCAAAGATGTTTCTAATAAAGAAACAAGATGGAAGCATGCGTCCCATTCCCGATCTAAGGGGATTAAACAGGCATGTAAACACAAAGCATTTTCATCTAGTGCCTCAGTCAGATGTGGCAGAATTCCTCCAAGAGAACGATTGGATGGTAAAGATAGACATACAACAGGCCTATTTTCATCTCCCAATTGCAGAATCTCACCGCAGATTTTTAAGAATCTATTACAACAACGAACTCCTTCAATTAACAGCACTGCCCTTTGGCCTGTCTTCAGCCCCCCGGACTTTTGCCACTCTATCCAACTGGGTCTCGGGGACCTTAAGAATGAAAGGCATCAGGCTGTTGGTGTATCTCGACGATTACATCCTGGCAAACCAGGATCAGTCGAAGTTGAACTCACAGGTCTCGGAGACCATAGAGTTATTAGAAAAACTAGGTTGGCACATCAACTATCAAAAATCAATTTTAATACCAACCCAAAACCTAGAATATCTAGGCATTGTATGGAACACAAAGATTTGTTCCATGGCTTTACCACAAAAGAAAGTTGTAAATATAAAGTTGACATTAACAAGAATGTTAACAAAGGGCTGGAGCACATTGAAGGAAATGCAGAGGTTGCTGGGACTCCTCAATTTCGCAAACTTGACCACTCCAAGAGGGCGACTACATTGTCGCAATACTCAAAGGTTCCTAAGAAGCTTCCAACTTCAAGCAAGAAAAAAGAAGCTAATTCCTCTTTTAGTGCAGCAAGACCTTTCTTGGTGGCGGAACGCCATAGACCACAGCTCGGTGGCTCTGCACAAAAGAGAAGTGAGCCATTTTCTAACCACAGACGCATCGGATGCGGGCTGGGGCGCTCATCTAAACGGCAAGTACATGTCAGGCACATGGTCTGCGCACCAAAAGGAGTGGCACTCAAACCTCAAAGAGCTGTTTGCAGTTTACGGTGCCAGTAACCGCCAGAAGAAGTTCCTCAAGAATGCACATGTGCTAGTGCAGTCAGACAACAGGACACTTCTAGCATACATACGGAACGAGGGCGGCACCAGATCGTTAGGCCTCCTCAACCTGACATGGAACCTTCTGGAACTGACAGAGCAGTGGAATGTCACTCTCTCGGCGGCGTACCTCCCGGGGAGATACAACGGCATAGCCGACCGCCTATCCCGAAATCGACCAGTGCCGGAATGGCACCTGTTGCCCCCGGCCTCGGAGGCCGTATTCGAAATGTGGGGCGTTCCAGAAATCGACTTGTTCGCTTCTCAGAGAAGCGCTGTCGTAGACCGTTACGTATCGCTGGACTCCAGGGATGGGTCAGCTGTTTTTTACGACGCCTTCAGTCGTCATTGGAATTACAGGCTGGGGTGGGTGTTCCCACCGCCAAATCTGATTCCGAGGGTGCTAAGGCACCTCAATTCAGCCACAGGAACTTACGTTATAATAGCACCAGACTGGACACAATGCTTCTGGTTGACAGACTTAAAGGCGAGAGCTCTAGGAGAGCCATATCCAATAGAGAATTTGGAAAAGAATCTGATAGACCTCACAACAGGGAGGCCCCCCCCTCAAGTGGAGAAGCTGCATCTCCTGGCATGGAGAGTTGGGGCTGGGCAGAACAGATAGCTCATTGGACTACTGCAGAAAAAGAACTCTTAAATAAGAGCTGGCGGGAATCAACACTTTTAACTTACAAAGCTCCAATTAGACGTTGGGTGATGTGGTGTAGGCACAATAACGTCAATTGTAGAGCGCCAATGGGAAATGATGTAGCCAGGTTTCTGGCTAAGTTATGTCTAGAGGACAAATTTGCTTATAGGACAATACTCCTACATAAGTCTGCAGTAGCTACTTACACAGCACCAGGTACTGTAGAAAATATTTCAAAAAATTTTTTCGTGCATCAAATTTTAAAAGCTGTATCTCTAGTAAAGCCTCCAGATAAGAATATAGAAATTTGGGATACAAAGCTAATCTTTGATTGGCTTAAGAACACACCTCAGACAAATACCTTATTTGACATAGCCAGAAGAACCGCAATAATCTTGTTATTAGCTTCTGGTCGAAGAGTCCATGATTTAACCCTCTTAGAAGTATCAGAAGGTAGATATACTTTTGACATCAGTAACAATCAGATCACACTTTGGCCAAAATTTGGATCAAAGACAGATAATGCTTACAGTAGACAGTCAGGATGGTTGCTGAAGCAGAATCCTGAGGAGAGCTTTTGTCCTGTAAGACATGTTTTAAAATTAATTGAGGCTACTGAGATGAGAAGAGCTGAGAAATCTGATTTAACAAGTTTGTTTATTTCAATAAAGGGGACTGTAAAGCACGCTTCACCAACTATGATAGCAGGATGGATCAGAACGATTTTTAAAGAGACTGACATAGATGCAACTCCGGGAAGTGTACGATCAGCTGTTGCTTCTAGGAGCTGTTTTGAAAGTAGACCGATTGATGAGATCCTAAAGCGAGCTAATTGGAGAAGCTCTGAAACCTTTAAAAAATACTATTGCCGGATAGTAAAAAGTGCCACACATAATAGTGAAGATAGGTTACAGAATAATTTCCAGGAGATTTAGCTATGTCTTGATGCCATATAGTGGTATAGTACATAGTTTTATTGTGGTGATTAATAAATTTTTTGATCTCAGATGGTCATTCCATTTTATTATTGTATGAAAAATTGTTAAATATTATTGTGAAGCATAGCTTCAAGAGAAAGTTGTTTCTTTTAGTTAATTGTGACATTTTATCATAAATAGATCCTTATTTTAATTTTTTTTTGCATTAAAAGGAAGTTGTGCAGTTTTTTGTTGATATAGTAGTATAGATGTATAGTGATTAATAGTTCATGAATAACTATTGAGTGTTAGAAGGTTGTCTATTAGTTTCACTTTCATTCTTTACTATTTGTTTTTTATATCAAAATACATGGGTTATATACTTATAAAACATGTTTTTATTTATTTTTTCAACATAGCGTTTATACTCTTCCACCAGCAGAACACAAACACATCTTCAACAAATGCTGTGTGTTTTGGAAACACATATAATAAAACCGTTTTGCATTACAACAAAACGGTTATTATGTGTGTGAAAAAACACACAGCATTTGAGCAAGGAACTTGCTGGTGGACCTGACGGTGTAGAAGACTATGATTTGACATTCTTAAATGTCAGGCTTGGCTTCTTGGTAAATTGCCGCGCACTGCTGGTTGAAATGAAAAAGACAGGTACAGACCAAGGAAAAATCAAGGTAAAGTACGCTTTTATTTGACTTATAGGGATAAATCTATAGATGCTTCTTCAACAAATGCTGTGTGTTTTTTCACACACATAATAACCGTTTTGTTGTAATGCAAAACGGTTTTATTATTTTATTCGACTAGTGGCACGAGTATCACTTGTTACCTATAGACCAGTAACCACTGAATAAACGGTCAACTGTCTAAACTGCAACAGGTATACTGGAAACAACTTTGGAAAAAGGGAATAGAAGGACAAAATCGTAAAAATACTTTATTTTGCGTTTGTAGAAAAACTGTACGGTGACTAAAACACCAGTCACGGAAGACACCAGGTGCGAAAAATTTGCTCAAAGATTAGTCACGTAAATTAATTATAAAATGCCAATTTCTACTCAAAGTTACGATTTCATGCTGCTTATTTATTCAGCAGGGTATTGTACAAACCCTAAGAAATATCGATATTTAATTAATTATTTTCATATAGCACATAATAAATAGTAACAATTAATCTTATTAATAGCACGCATGGCTCGGGTCGGGTGTGTGATATGTGACCGCTGGTGGTAAAAAAATTCATACGCGATTCCGTGCTTCAGAAGGCATGTTAAGTCGTCGGTCCCGGCTGTTGTCGATGGATCGGAGGCCTTATGGGCAGTTTGAAAACATCCGACAGTGGGTTGGCCACTAACCGCATCTCACCAACCCGCATTGGAGCAGCGTGGTGGAGTAAGCTCCAGGCCTCCCCAATAAGGCGGAGAGGCCCGTGCCCAGCAGTGGGACGCAAAAAGGGTTGCAGCCAATCTTATTGCCTTGCTAACTTATTTATTGATTTAGTAATGTTTATTTATTAATTAAACCCTTTCTTAACCCTAAAATATAATCTCTTATACAGATTATGTTGTAAAAAGGAAATCGACCACAGATAAATTAAGTTTTTAACAAAAAAATAGAACCGACTTCAAACGGTAAAAAATAAAATTGTTCAGTACCTACTTCTTCTTGCTTATGGTAATGACTCTTAAAACTATTTCTGGAGTCGGGCCCTTAGTAAATGTCGTACCATTCGTTCTAAATTGGCACCGACAGTACAGACAGTGAGGCAGTACCTACTTCTTCTTGCTTATGGTAATGACTGTTATAGCTATATTGTATTGGGCACCGACCCATTCAGAACGAAAGGTACACTAAATTTACTAAGACAGGACATTTCACTAAGGGCCCGACTTCAAAAATAGTTTTAAGAGTCATTACCATAAGCAAGAAGAAGTAGGTACTGAACAATTTTATTTTTTACCGTTTGAAGTCGGTTCTATTTTTTTGTTAAAAACTTAATTTATTTCACTCTTTTTAGTAATTTTAATAATTCTGTATGTATTAGCATAATTGGAAAAAAATTCACTTAACTTCTAAACTTTAAACAGATTTACCTTTTATAATCATGTTTATCTAATAGCCATCTAAAAGTCTGAAAGAATACTACTATCAGTCCACCTGAACGTATAAATTAAAGAAAGAATTTTCTCTCAGCTCCTAACCGTTGAGGAGTTGTACCTTCAATCATCAGTTAAGCAACAGCAGGTGATAATTACCAGACATAAATATTTGTATTATTTTAAAAATATGACTAAAAGAATGTGTGTGCCTATTAAGTTTCAGTGTTTCCCTCGATTTCCCTAATATCACATCATCAGATTTTGACATGGTGACAGTTGGATCACCTCAGGAATGTAAGATTTCGAACAAAAAACCATTTATTGAAAGAATTTGCTCTCAACTCCTAACCGTCGTAGTACCTTCCATCATCAGTTCAGCAACATGATATGACGATAATTATACACAAATGTCTGTTTTGCTTTGTAAAAATATGAAAATCATTTGTTGTGCTATAAAATTTGAATGTTCCCTTCGATTTCTCTGGGATCCCCTCATCAGAATTGACTTGGTGACAGTTGGACCACCTCGGGAATGTAAGATTTCGAATAAAAAACTATTTATTGAAAAAATTTGCTCTCAACTCCTCACTGTCGCAGTACCTTCCATCATCAGCTCATCAACATGAGATGATGATTTCTATGCGTAAATATCTCTTATGCTTCAGAAACTATAAGAAAATCAATGTGTGTGCCTATAAAATTAGAGAGTTCCCCTCAATTTCGCTGGGATCCCATCATCAGATCCTGATTTGGTGACAATGGGACCACCTCGGGAGTATAAGCATACGAACAAAAAAAGAATTTCGAAAATCGGTCCACAAACGGCGGAGTAATCGGTGAACATATATAAAAAAAAAAAAAATACATACAGCCGAATACAGTACCTCCTTCTTTTGGAAGTCGGTAAAAATATTGAAAAGTTCATTTAGGGTAGGTATAATTTGTTTTTAATTTTCACTCTCAAAAAGAAACTATAGATTTTTTTGCATTGTTAGTTCTTCTTTTTTATTGGGTCATTCAAAAAAAATTGTGAGAGGATTATCAAACATATCTAAAAAAAGACAATATACGAACGTTTCAAATCGAACCTTAGACAGAGAGAGTAATACCGTATGACCATGAAAGAAATAAAATAAACTTTAAAAGCCTATGAGATACTGATTTTCAATATTCATTTTGATTTGAATGCGACGGGGGAAAACTATATTCATAGGTATTTTATTGATAAATACCAAATCGAATTGAAATTCTCTGTGCTAAAATATAGATTCGTTGCGTGGTTAACAGTTGAACCCAAGCACAACTAAATTCTACACCCATCAAAGTAAACATGAAAAGCAAACGGCTGAATAGGAACACTAACTCAAGTAACTATTTGAATAATCGCGTTACATGATTCCCCTTTCACTTGATATGGAAAATGTCTGTCGTGGTTCGTGTGGAGGATTGCGTTTCACATAGTTTGTTCTGCCGCCAAATTCGTCGAAAATGAATAGCAAGGCATTAAAGGAAATTGTTTTATCAATTAGTACTATTTTTATAAAGCTGAAGATCAAAAAATAACATTTTACGCATACTAGTCATTATAGTAGTCAATCTGTCAGTTCATAGGTCATTTACTGTCCTGAACATAATTCTCATTTGCTAACACAATTTATAGACTCAGTTCCATCCACCAAATTTTGATATCGAATCCCGCCGCAAAACTTTGTTTTTTCTTAAGGAAGTTTCCATGAGAAGAAAGCAGCACTATTGTCCATACAAAACGCGACAAGCGCGACTCTCAAGTAAGCGCTACATAGCATGAAATTCGGATAACACTAACGGTAAAAGTGTGATTTTATGGAAATAAATTATTATCAATACTCAATTTCCTCTGTTTGTATGCGACGATACTCAATACTGGCAACTTTAAAATCATAATAATTATCATCATTTTAATTAGAAATTCCAAATTCAAATTTATTTCAAAATAAAGTCAGAAAAATATTGTTTTAAAATTCGTATTTCATTTGTTTTCACATCTTTTATTTGAGCTTCAACATTGCTATAAACAATTTGAAAATTCAGGGTATTTAAGATTACGAATTCCACCGTAGCACCAGTGCTGCAGAAACGACTCGAAAAATTAACGACGTGTACGGACCAGACACCGCTAACGAACGAACGGTGCGTTTTTGGTTTCAATGTTTCCGTTCTGGAAATTTCGATTTTCATAATATGCCTCGTGGACGATCTGACACTCAAGTGAATAACGAAGAATTGAAGGCGATAGTAAAAGCAGATCCATCTCAAACCAAGCAGATGAGGCAGTCAAAACCGCCTTCAAACAGTTCATAGACTCTCTCTCCCAGAATTTCTTTCCAAAGGGATCAATGATCTGCCTGTAAAATGGAGTTAAGTTTATCGATAACAACGGCGCATACTTAGATTGAATAAATAATATTTCAATAAAAAAACTTGTTTCACTTTATGGATACTGAACGGCAATATCATATGTAAGAACCTAAGAAACTAAATTTTTACACTTTTTCAGACCAAAGTTTTTTTTTCACTGCAGCAAAATATAAGTTATATTAATAATAACGCGCATTTAAAGATTGTCATGTATACAATAACATTGACCAAAGACTGAACTAAAACTTATATTTTCTTTAGAAATTTTAGCAAAATTTATAGATAAAACAAACAAAAATGCCATTTTCCGGAAACCCTCTCCTAAATTTGCGGACGATGAAATACGATGTTTTTTTCTTGTAATATTATTACTTCCTCGCAAGCTGTCAGTTTCCAAGCGACCCGTATACAATTAATGCGGCCGCACATATTCGCTCAATCCGAGGGTTACAGCCGAAGTTTTAATCAGAATTATCTCTGTTCCCTTTTACGACTGAACATAACGATGTCTTTTTAGGTTGCATTTGTGTCCAGAAAAGTAAAAAAGAACGGCTTCAGATCTGTTAGTGCGTATTTGCAGGATATTAAATTATCTTCCATTTCGATAAAACGAGATAATAATTTCAGGAAAAAAATAACAAAGTCTTTTCATTCAAATAGTTTTTTTTGGAACGTTTGTTTTTACGTTGCTCGTTTGCACTAAATCACAAACATAGTATTCGTCTAGGGAGACACGTACAGCCGCCAGATGAACCAAACAAATCGCATTCAACAAAATCCTAGCCTTTTTCAAGGCTTTCGAGTTGGACGGTGATCTGTAACCTGGCTAAGGGTACAAACAATCTACATAGGTTGAAGAGCGTACGTCTGAAGAGCGTCTTTACTCAAATAAAAAAAAGTTTGGGGTGAACCACTCTTATGACTTAGGGGTTTAATATTTAGATTATGACAGATCCTTGGACCTACCAAATACATATAAAATTTCATGCAAATTGGTCAAGCCGTTTCGGAAGAGCATGGCAACTAACACTGTGACATGCAAATTTTATTTAAACAGTTATGTACGCTGATATATTATATTTGTAAAACCTGCAGTGATTAGTAACCTGCATGTTCATTTGATCATGCAGGCCAAGATATTACATGCAATCGAAATTAAAGGCGAAAATGGAGTCACTCAAATGAGTTATTCTTGCTAAACAGAATTAATTTTACCTACTGTCCCGATTGATCAATTTTAACTAATAAATGCAGAAATTAAATTAGGTAGTAATTATGGTAGTAGATTATAGTAGTAGTTATATATGCATAAAGAAAGTAAAAAGCTAATAGTTTACCATGAAGGTATCCCAAACTAGGGACATGTTAATTTTAAAATAAATTACAATCGCAAACTATATCTGCTCTTATACAATAAATTTAATTAACATGAGTTCTAGTTTCTGCGTTCCGTTAAATTAGTTTTCGCACATTCGTATTACCTATATAAACAAAGTTTTAAACGATCGCGCTGTCCGCCTCAAACCGTGTCCACTATTTGAATATTCATGAATATTAAAGTAAATCCAATTTCCGAGGAGTAAGCATCACATTTCACGTATTTAAACGGGAATCGAACGTGAAATGTCTTAATTGAATTATGTAATCTAAGCTTTTTTACAAGCAACTCTAGAATCGGGACGGGCGACCGATTCAAAACAGTCGGAAGCCATTGAATTCAAGGAAATAAGATCAGATACAGAAGCGAGCGTTAGAGGAGGCCTATATATAGCTGAGGACTCTAAATGATTTTTTAAATTGTCTTTAAGTACCAAGGCAACTTCTACTTCTATTTCAACTTTTTAAGCTGTTCATTACAGTTAAACCCTATCTTACATTATAATAATAAACTTAATATTTATTGTTTCATTTTATAATAAAACGTTACACACTCATAGTCCCACAGTAAGGTAATTAATACTCTGTGCCGTGGGTACCATGGACACATACAAAGACAGGAACACAAACACCCAGACCGAGAACAGAAATTTAAACTCATCATTCAAATTTCTGATTCGCCGGGAATCGAACCCGGGACCCTTCGATTGGCAGTCCAGCATTGTAACCATTGTGCCACGCGGGTCGTCGATAATGAAAGAGTTATTTCTCATTATTCGTTACTTTTTGTTTTCTTTTAACAACTATTCAACATAGCCTAAGGAACAAGGTATTTATGGGACAAGAATTTTTGTTGAATGTTTTTATATTAGATTTTATATATCAAAAGAGCACCATTAAATGTTCAATTATTTATTTTTAAATGCTTGACTCATTTTAATTAAAGTGTTTTGAAGAAAAACAATCATGATAGGTATAATACGAAATTAAAATTTTACAAATTTAACTTATAAAATTTATTTTAAATCAACAAATAAGAAAAATACAAGAAATAAAAAATATCCAGGGATAATTTCAGTAATCTGTCGGGCTCCCAAAAGTGCAAGACACACAGTTTCGGCTTTAACCCCCATAAGCCTGTGCCGTGCCTACAACCGGCTAATTACACTTGGTTGCCTATTTATCGTATTACGACCGCAACTTCGCTTTGGGTGCGGCCAGATTCTAATATGCCCATAACTGCATTTCATCCCGTGTTAAATGGAGGCAAGACATTACAGCTAGAGTCGCAAATTCAAGAAAAAACCGTGTAAGAATCCTTATCATTTAGTTAGTGATAAGTTTTTTTTTCATAAAAGCAAGAAACAATTTTTGTTGAACACTAAAGTTTAGGTTAGGTTAGGTTACTACTTCCGCGATTTTTTTAATAATGTCATCGCAAACTCTGTGCATATTGCCAGCGTTAAATATAAATAATATAAAATCAGTAAGTTGTCAGTACTCAGTCAGTCTAGTCAATCAGATGTTCAAGTAAAGCGATGTCTTCTTTACCAGAACGTGTCCGATGGAGTTTTGGAGGCAACCTGAAAAAACATGTTTTCGCACTGTTTTTTATTTCAACAACACTCGTGCACTAGTAAATTATAGTCGATAATATATCGAACAAAACGCCATCAACTCTATCTGATATAACTCATAAATACACAAAGAAAATAAAAATAAATCAAAAGCACTAGGTACACATGTTTTCCGACTTTCCGCCAAAAAAAAACCTTCCCGCATTTTACTGACATTTCTTTGTTTTTTTAAGGACGCGTTTCCAAATCACACGAAAACTTTCAAAAATAAGCAGTTTTTCGGTACATTTTGCGGCAAAATGAAAGTAAACCAGATGTAACTAATAATTACCACAGATAGATTACTTCTTCATCTACAAATGGTCTTAACTTTTATTCGCAAATATTGGTCAATTAAATTGTAAAAAATAATTTCCGGTGCCTCTCAACGCAAAATTAACGATATCGTGTTGAGTTTAGGAACATTTCTCTTCTATTTAATAACATAAATTTATGTATTAAAAAATATTTTATGTAAATAGACATGTTAAACTCAAAAAGGTGTTAAAAAAAACTACCAAAATGGTACAAAAAGTCTCAGAAAAAAAATAAAATCACGTCTAGTTTTTCCACAAATTTTGCTATAACGCATGAATCATAATGGCTTGAATATAAGGGTTATTTTACTTGTCACTGTCTTGATTTATAGCACAAAATATTTGCAATGAAATATTAGTCTGCGCTTGGCCGCCGTCGTGAGTGGACACTGTGTCGCTTGTAAGCAGGAGCTCGTGTTGAAAAAGATCGCTGTACGAATACAAAATATTTGACATACCAAACTTGATACTTCACGTGTTTTGTTTTCCCAGTTTATTTTTGCTTTTATTTTCCCAGTTTATTTTTGCTAAAATTGGATTATTTACATTTCGTTTCGGACTTGATGGAGTGACCTGAAGGTATACTTCGATGACTGCTACTGGAACTAATAAACGAGTAGAGCTAGGTGCGCCGAGTTTGGGCTCATTTTGTTAGTAACGTTGAGATCTTACCTCCGGACTTGATGGAGTGACCTGAAGGTATACTTCGATGACTTCTACTGGACCTAATAAACGAGAAGAGCTAGGTGTGCCGAGTTTGGGCTTATTTTATTAGTTACATTGAGATCTTACCTCCGGACTTGATGGAGTGACCTGAAGGTATACTTCGATGACTTCTACTGGAACTAATAAACGAGCAGAGCTAGGTGTGCAGAGTTTGGGCTCGTTTTGTTAGTTACGTTGAGATCTTACCTCCGGACTTGATGGAGTGACCTGAAGGTATATCTCGATGACTGCTACTGGAACTAATAAACGAGTTGAGCTAGGTGTGCCGAGTTTTGGCTCGTTTTGTTAGTTACGTTGAGATCTTACCTCCGGACTTGATGGAGTGACCTGAAGGTACACCTCGACGACTGCTACTGGAACTAATAAACGAGTAGAGCTAGGTGTGCCGAGTTTGGGCTCGTTTTGTTAGTTACGTTGAGATCTTACCTCCGGACTTGATGGAGTGACCTGAAGGTATACCTTGATAACTGCTACTGGAACTAATAAACGAGTAGAGGTAGGTGTGCCGAGTTTGGGCTCGTTTTGTTAGTTACGTTGAGATCTTACCTCCGGACTTGATGGAGTGACCTGAAGGTATACCTCGATGACTGCTACTGGAACTAATAAACGAGTAGAGCTAGGTGTGCCGAGTTTGGGCTCATTTTGTTAGTTACGTTGAGATCTTACCTCCGGACTTGATGGAGTGACCTGAAGGTATACTTCGATGACTTCTACTGTAACTAATAAACGAGAAGAGCTAGGTGTGCCGAGTTCGGGGTCGTTTTGTTAGTTACGTTGAGATCTTACCTCCGGACTTGATGGAGTGACCTGAAGGTATACTTTGATGACTGCTACTGGAACTAATAAACGAGTAGAGCTAGGTGTGCCGAGTTTGGGCTCATTTTGTTAGTTACGTTGAGATCTTACCTCCGGACTTGATGGAGTGACCTGAAGGTATACTTCGATGACTTCTACTGGAACTAATAAACGAGAAGAGCTAGGTGTGCAGAGTTCGGGGTCGTTTTGTTAGTTACGTTGAGATCTTACCTCCGGACTAGATAGAGTGACCTGAAGGTATACCTCGATGACTGCTACTGGAACTAATAAACGAGTAGAGCTAGGTGTGCCGAGTTTGGGCTCGTTTTGTTAGTTACGTTGAGATCTTACCTCCGGACTTGATGAAGTGACCTGAAGGTATACCTCGATGACTGCTTCTGGAACTAATAAACGAGTAGAGCTAGCTAATAAAAATGTATTTAGTTTATATCTCTTATAATTGTTGTTTTAGATGCCAAAGCTTATGACGTTTGGGAAAAGCTCCCGTAAGAAACTTCATGCCACTAGACATAATGTAGAAAAGGCAAGACAGTTAGTAGGTTCCTATATGAATAATTGAAAATACATATATTTTAGTGAACATTGATTACCATACCATCCTTTTTTCGCAGGCAAAAATCCGTTCCAATTCGACAGTTCAACAGTTTTTGCTGTCGTGAAAATGAATTTTTAAACAATTATGAAGCAATGAATATTGTTTAGATATATCTCTCAGTATTATTTCTCCCTCTTCCTCTAATCCATCCATAGGTTGTCTTGTAAATATTGCTTTTAGCGATAAGACCATCTATTGTGTCACGCACGCTATGTGAAATGTTTTTCTTTGACGTTTGTATGGTGTACATAATAAAGAGTTTTTCTTTGACATTTGTATGGTGTACGTAATGAATATCTATATATTAGTAATATGGTCTGCTAATTTTCGAGAACTTGCATTTG
This sequence comes from Pyrgus malvae, assembly GCA_911387765.1. NCBI lineage: Eukaryota > Metazoa > Arthropoda > Insecta > Lepidoptera > Hesperiidae > Pyrgus > Pyrgus malvae. The sequence continues at coordinate 23,091,212 of OU426950.1, read as the reverse complement.
ATACCTATATATAACAAAATTATAAGAAACTAGTGGAGCCTGCAAACTTCATCTTGCCCGGGAAAGCAGCCCCACTAACGGGTCCGATTGTGATATCAAACGATTGAGAAACCCATTGAAATATACTCACAAAATATCATCCAAATCGGCCCAGCCGTTTTAGGAGAAGTCAGTGACATACCAACAACAGCGCCACCTACCGAGTCCGATTGTATTTTCAAACCTTCCAGAAACCTATTGAAATATACACACAAAATTTCATCCAAATCATCAAATCAAAAATACACAGCAAAAAAGAAATAATAAAACTTGGCTCAAGTATCCAGCCGTGTCAGTTCACTCATAATTTCGCCGCTTCGCACAAGTCGCTGTGTGTGTGAGCCGTGCACGTGTAGTAGTAAGTCTCAATACCTAGAATAGAAGCGCGACAATTCGGAAATGCGTCCTTAATTCGAATAATGTTTTGATCTTAGAATAAATACGTATAGAATGAGTGTCTTCATACAAGCGCTTCATACAAAATAATTTTATTTTGACCAAATTAACTTTAAAATACTACAAAATATTGAAAACACTGTGAAAAGTTATTTTATTTGATTGTTGATTGATGTTTTTAAAAAGTGTTGTGATAAAATTTAACCTTAAGTCTTACGGAGCGGCCCGGTGTTCGGTGCCATTAATGGCACCAATCAACATGCTTCGATTTGGGCGCGCGAACTTTGTTTCTATAATGTAATTGTAATTATTCTAAGGTTTTGATACACTTTCAGCCTACTTTATACTATACAATTATTATACATTATGGTTGGCTTGTGCCCTAAACTTTGTTGAGGTATTTTTAGTTTCGTTTAGTGTGGTTTGGTAGTTATTTTTAAGTATATCATGTTTGGTATTGATCGTCATGTAAAATAATAGGTACTTATATCAATATATGTATATCTATTTTTAAACGTGAAAAGGATTTATATTGATATTTTATAAGCTAAGCTTAAAGCTCGAACAGCATAATTAATTGTAGAAATTCCAATATCCATAAGGAAGCTCCTTAGCTCGAATCGAATCGAAATAGAAAAGCTCGAATATAGAACACTCAGTTTATAGAACAAACACAAAATATTTGTTAAAATAATCTAGAAACCGAAAAATTGATTGGTTTAAAGTTTTAACGATCTCTTTTGTTGAAATTTGCTGAAACTGAAACCACTCTGCTATATCGAAACCTTGTTCAGCAAACTATAAAAATTCTAGTAACAAAACCTTTTTTTAAAATATACGGATAAAAATTTAAGCTTTTTATTAGAACGAAATACTGGAAAACTGAAAATTAGATTACCCTTTTTCCTTAAACTTGTGCTATAAAACGATGTTACTTGCCAAATTTCATATTTCTAGGTCAACGATCAAACCCATATGGTTTAACCCATTTTGATAAAAACATATATGGTTTAAATCTTATCTTACTTACACGCTGAATTCTTAAAAAGGCAGGCATTCATAAAAAGGTAAAAATAACTACCTCAGACTGCCTAAATATGTAACACAATGCTCAATCATTGTGTAATACGCGACGTCAATAGAAGAAAATCTTTCTGAAAATGTTTATCGATAATCTCTACAAGTTCGTATCTGAAAAGGCTTAAAGGGAACACCTGTACCCATTTTCATATTATGTGTAAAAATCGAATACCGTAGGATTGGGGAGATAAAAAAATTAAATTTCCCTTTGAATGTGATATTCATGAGACGTAACAAGTCGCCCCGCCGGATGACGCGCACGAAACAAACCTGTGATCACAGTGCCAGTTTTAAGTAATATAAACTCGTTGATATTTTACTTTGTACAGCTTTTATGATGTACACCGTGGAAGTTCGTATACATATAAGCAGCTTCGTTGGTCATAGTATGACTAACGAAACTGCTGTAAGAATTTAGTTTGTTACGCTGTCATATATGCGAGTAGTTAGGACAACTATTAAATTGAATATCATAACATTTTTAACACACTGTGTTAAGTGTAAAGAAACTAATATAAGGAAAATAAAAAAATAAAATATAATATATATAATAAAAATAAAAAATAAAATATAATATATAATAATAAAATTCGATAAGAGAATTTATTGTGAATGTAACATATAAAATTTAATGCCATATTACTGGGTCTTTTGTCAGAAAATGGGAAGAAATTAGGTCATAATTCACTACGTTGGATAAGGGCAAAGATAATATATTACGCTCCTAAAATGTTGAGAACTCACGAGCATGCACGTTTAAGCATGATGATATTATGATTTGCTGCATAATAAAAGAGATGATAGATTTTCTTGTCAGAGGTATCACTGCTTCTAAGTATCCGTAATATGTACCCAAAATACAGAAAATGAGAGAGATTGTTCTCGAACAGCCCAATTTTTATTCACTTACTGCAAATAACATTATCATTTCCTAGGAGTGAGTCGCAAGTCTTTCAAGAAATTCTTTTTGTTTCCAATTTTTCTTATCTGCCTTATTGTTATTTTTATTTTTTGATAATACAATTTCCCAGCGCTTTATAACACGTTAATAATTTATTTCTACTTGTCTTACAGTAACGATACAATAGATTGCGTGGGGTGGAATAAAATAATTGTCAATTTTCCTGTTGTTTCTTTTGTACGATAAGATTTTCAGACGTCAGCTCAAATAACAAGAAAATTTAATATAATATAATTGATATCTTTGATATCAAGGTGTTTTTTAACAAATACACTTCACGGTCAAATATAATGAAAATAGATTCAAATTAAATCATTTTTAATAAACTTTTTTCTGTAATATAGTTATAATAATTGAGTAAAATATGCAAATCAATTCAGCTCTAATAGAGTTTGAAGTTAACCAAAACATAACATATATGTTAATTCTGAATAGCGCACAAAAATGATATACACCAGTCTTACTATTTATTAATATGCTACAGAATATGGTACAATGCAAATAGTACCTGTCCTATCAATACTTTTAACACTTGTTGCTTAAAGATGGAACTCCAGTTATCAAAAAACACACATTCAAAATTAAAAATGAATTAGTTATATTATAACAAATATATTTAAAACTAGCCTTCCGCCAGCGGCTTTGCCCGTGTGGACCCGTTTTATAGTTACATGTAGGATAAAAAGCATCCTATGTCCTTTCCCAAGGTCCACTCTATCTGTATCCCAAATTTCATTAAAATTGGTTCAGTAGTTTAAGCGGGAAAGCGTAGCAGACAGACAGGCAGACAGACAGAGCTACTTTCGAATTTATAATATTAAGTAGGGATATATGTTAGAGTATATCTAATACCTTTAAACTAGCAATTCTTGTATTGTATTATACCTAAATATATTTCTTCAATCTCGGAAAAAGCTTCAATGATTTTGATGAAATTTAGTAACCTGGTTTCGGGGGTGATAAATCGATCCAGCATAGTTTTATTTTTAGAAATTTTTAATTGTATAAAAATATTTTCAGTGATTATCAACTTAAAAATAAACTTAAAAATACGACTCTTTCTGACAATGTTGGAAAGTATTAATAAAATTGTGGCGTAGAACGCCGTCAAATGCCATCCGCCATTCCGACGTTCAAAGAAATGACAACGTCGATTTGAAAGAGCTCTATAAAAATTTCGTTCAGTGAATTAAAGCTTCCTTAGCCGAATGGTTACGTGGGCTGACTGCGAAACTAGAGACCCGGGTCCAAACTAGGGTTGATGAGGAAGGAGTTATGAGGATGAGGAAGAGGATGAGGAAGTATCAAGCCCAAAGTAAGAGGAAGAGGATGAGGATGAGGATGTATTCATGAGGAAGAGGATGAGGAAGAGGAAGAGGAAGAGGAAGAGGAATGTTTTGAGTAAGGAAAAAAGAGTAAAAACTATATAAATAAATAAATAGGCTGGCTAGGGAATCCTAGTGATTCCCTTTGACGTGTGAACCAGGGACACACATAAGACAGATACACAAAAACCTAAACTTAGAACAGAAATTCAAACTCAACATTCAAATTTCCTCGTCGGGAATCGGGATCGTCACCCGGAAACAGTCCGGCATGTTTATTATGGCAACACGGATCGTCAAGCAGTTAAAAAAAATAAGTTTAGTAAGATTTAAATAAAATAAAATATGCAGTAGGTATTTTAATTCAACTCTAGTTTTTATTATCAAAGGTTGTAATAGTACAGTTACAAAAAGTAAGTATAACTTTTTAGTTGTATGCGAAAAGAAAATTCCTCATAAATTCCTCTTAATTTAAGAGGAAGCGAAAGAGGATGAGGAATTTTTCTACTTTCCCTAAGAGGAAGCGGAAGAGGATGTGGAAGTACCAAAAAATGCGTAACTTCCTCATTAAGAGGAAGAGGAATCCTCATCATCTCTAGTCCAAACCTAATACAAAAAAAATACCTATTGCATTTATTTTTTATTTTTTGTTAAAATATTTTTTTATCAGGAGCTATGTTAAATGACGTTGAAATGAGTGTTTCGTTTGAAACTAAACCAAGAAAACAAATTGTTTTTATCCGAGCAACGCTCGGTCGTCCAGACGTACTAGGCTATAATTCAGTATAGGTAACGTGAAAAATGTAATAAACACTTTCACAAATAAACTATTTTCCGTCACAACACTGTATTTAAGATGTCATGTATACTTAATTCACTGTTACTAATTAGCAAGCTTACTGTGTCACCGAACGCTACATTATTCTTCTACATCGCGTTACTGTGTTCTACCGCGCTTGCAGAGATGTGGCTTGACATTTAAACGGTAGGACTTAATAAAAGTATACTCAGGAGCTTTTCGTTAATTAATTACAATTGATGTACATTTTAATATCGCTGTCTTAAGTATTTTGGCTTTTGAGTGAAATATAGTTAAGTTAATGTTAATGTTTCATATGGCTATCCAATTGCCATTTGCGTAGCCATATTTACCTCAACTTATGGTATGCAAATATTGTTAAAGAAATATTTTTTTCACTTAAATCTAAATAACTTTTTGACTTAAATTTAAATAATTTATTTATTTATTAAGTTTACAAACCAAAAATTCATATATATATATATTGTAAATAAATATTTATACAGTGTTTTCCCACGTCGTGAAAAAATATACAATTGTTCACTTATATTCGGAATATTTTTCAAGTGTTCTAACAAGTTAAAAATAGTGTTTTAATTAGCATTCTAAGTAGGCAATCTAGTAACTAAACTTTTATTGTTCTCATTAAAACACTCCACACCCGGTTTTGTGTCGTTCTATTATGAATTCCTATAGTTCTACTAAAATTTTCGGCGACGAAATTCGAATACAAAGTAAGTATTGATTGATAAACGAATTAGACAGTTGTTTCAAAGAAATTTAAAACAAAGGCATTCAAACTCGTAATCGTATAATTAGATTACAAAAATTTGTAGATTTCATTTTGTACGACGCGCCGTGGGCGGTTCAAAAAGAAGTGTTTGGTATATTTGAAATGTTACTTATAGGATATATTATTATACTACGATTCACTTTATTTTCGAGCTCCCGATATTTCGGCGCAGTGAATGATGAACGGGTGCATGTAACTGCGCCGAAATATTGGGAGGAAAATAAAGTAAATCGTGACATATATCCTATAAGTAATATTTAAAATGTACCAAACACTTCTTTTTGAACCGCCCACGCCGCGTCGTACAGTGGTATTTATGCCGTTAGTAACATTTCATATGTAGTGAACAACCGCGATAGTCTCAAAAAGTGTTACCTATGTTATTCAGTAAATCTCTAAAAATCTTTAATAATATCTTTAACCAAAAACCAATAATTTAAAATGACTCCTTAAACTAATTTTTTGAATACAATATGTGACGAATGTACTTTTATAAGTTAAACATTTTTTATGCTTAAATTACCAAGCAAATAGGTATTTAGAAACCTTCAATAACTGGCGCATCTCTCTTTTTGAGTTTGTTCCTTAAGTAATAAAACCCATAAATATAATTATTAAATAACTCTTAGAATCAAGAAATTTAAATTAACAAATTTATGAGCAGCTTAAAATTATAACAGTTATAACTTATTTCCTTTAACTATTTCATAACTTGTTCCGGACCGCTGTCAGGGTTAAGCCGCCACCCTCTTCACCACTTAACCTTTATAATTAATATTTATTTCTAGGTGCAACCCCTGTATTTAATTTAGCCTTATATAGACTAACCAGCCTATAAGTAACTATGTATTGCAGTAAAACCCATGGAATTGAGAGCTCCGTGCCCCTTCATAGGGAATGAAAGTGCAAATGAATGCTATTATCCTCGAAACCAAAAAATATGTCTACTTGTCTAATTTCACTTATTTTGCCGTTAAAAATATATTTAAATAAAATTAATAAATAACGTTTCACTCATAGCCCCGCAGATATACCCTGTTTCATGGGTACCATGGACACATACAAAGAAGAAAATCCAACACCCAGACCGAGAACAGAAATTTAAACTCATCATTCAAATTTCTACTTCGCCGTGAGTTGAACGCGGGACCCGCCGATCGGCAGTCGGGCATGGTAACCATTGCGCCACACGGGTCGTCAAATAACACACACTTTGTTTTATTCATTTTAATTAAATATAGGTATATCAATTATGAAAATAGACTAAAAATCCTGTTTACCTATTTTTGTATGTTACTGAAATTCGCGGTAATTTATTTTTTATTGATGAGTGACAAATGAGCTTACTTATTGAGTATATCAGGGATTTTAAATAACAAGAACGGGAAAATAATTGTAGCGACAGGAAACGGAAAGCCGATAGGCCTTAAAATTTCCGACGAGTCACGTCACGCGTTTATTAATGTCCTCGTGTTAAATAAACAATCACAGCTTTAGTCTTATTTGACATAATATGACCAACAATAGGTGGCTGAAATAAAAAAATAATCAGAACGGGTATGCAGTCAGTCCTTATTTATTATATTATTTATGATATTATATATATTCGTGACTTCAATGAATATTTTAAATACATTACTTGATAAGCTGCTAAAAATCCACTTAAAAAGTATTTTACGTAATATAAGTCCGACTTTCGCGTTCTGATTTTGGATATTCACGGTTATCGGATATTTCTTTTACTTGCTGTAAAATGCATTACTTCTATCAAAAGTGCATGGTTCTTCGTTGAACATACACTTTGATTGCCTTGTGAAAAGTGCGATTCAAGCGACCAAATGTTTTAATTGCGATAACATAGAAGTTGATTCTTTTGCAACTCCAGGGGATTGCAGTTTCTACTTGTTAAGTTTGCGGAAGTTAGACTCGTGGATAGGATTCCGTACGATGAAGTTATCAAGGGGCTTACCATTTTCTTTACAGACCATAGCCTGCATTTTAGGTTTTCGCTTAACATTACGTGACGTGTCCTTTCGAACATAATTAAGATCGAAAACCTCACTTACATGGCATATTCACTGGCTGCAACCCTTTTTGCGTCCCACTGCTGGGCATGGGTCTCTCCCAATTATTGGGGAGGCCTGGAGCTTACTCCACCACGCTGCTCCAATGCGCTGTCGGATGTTTTCAAACCGCCCATAAGGCCTCCGACAAGGTTTAACGAGTGTTATCTATCGACAATAACCGGGTCCGACGGCTTAACGTGACCTCCGAAGCATGGAAACGCGCATGAAATTTTTTGCCACTAGCGGTCACCCATCTCACACCCGACCGTGCCCGTTTGGCTTAGTTGCATAGATCGCTTGCGTTGTACGCTAATCGCCAGGCCATGCGCGCTTCATGGCGTATATTCACTTGACATAATATTATTAAGCGATGTAGTAGTTTATGCTAACAGCTAGCGCAATTGGAAGAACAACAACGTCTATGGTCTATTAATATGAGAGAATATTAATTGTGTAATATTTCAAAGAAATTACTTGTAAGCGTTCACAAATTATACAATATATGAAAAGACGTTACCCATCAAGTGGCCGGAACGACACGTCAAGTCGCCGGCCGCAACCACGTCCAATATAGAAGCATGCCACAAATCGATCACATACCGTCGTCACAATAACATCCGATCGACTGTATACAGCCACCAGAAGAGACTATTTTACTCGTATAATGTTCACACGTCACGAAGCATGCTAATGGAGAGATTGTTGAAAACCTGATATTTGAAGAAATATCGCTATGATTTTACAAATGCTCCAATGATATTTGCAATTGTAAATAACGATATTTTAGTGTGGTATAGGATTTATATAGCACACTAAAATATTTTTAACAAACAGAATGTGAAACATAGTGTCACCAAGCCAAGCTTTCTGCATTTTTTTATTTATCACAATAGATATAAGTAGAAGAAGGTAATGTCTGTTTTGATTTCAAAAATATTCTTTAGTTTCACAACCAGGGAGAAAACTGACGAGAGCATTTATTTAGAGAAAACGCTGCCTACATTTCTCTATAAGAAAAAAAACCAACGTTTACATCGTCAGGTTTTTTCAATTGCATGGAAAATACTTATGAAAAGATATCGAATGAAGTCACCGGAACAACGCGTCAAGGCGTAGGCACCACAATCGTGTTCAGATGATACAAGTCGATCACACATCAACACAATAACATCCGATCGACAACGGCATACAGCCGTTAGAAGAGCCTCGATTATTTTTTGTTATTTCAATAATTACAAATGACCTTTAACCTTTCGTTTAGCTTTCCATTTCGTAAGAAAATTGATTTCTGAAGGCGGTACGAGCCGAAATGTTTGACCAGGTTATATATGAAGTAAGTGTTTTTGTACTACTTTAATCGCATTTTTACTATACTTTCTCACCTTTAAACCTATCCTGGACTTAAATATTTCTAGACCATAATAATTATGATAGATCAGTGAAGCTGTTCTCGAATTTAAGCAAACATTTTTTTAATATTTATAGATCAGAATATTATTGTTTTATTTTTTCATTTCATATAAGTATCGAGAACATTCTGTCATATCTTTGTTTCGTTACGAATATTTTTACTTATGGATTGAACTTGTTTTTTTTTAAATTTCGACATTTCTTTTCTTCATCCACTTAGCTTACGACTAGACACTCAATGAGTAAAGAATCCCCCTTTATCAAAGCTAGACACTACGTTTTAATTTATAATGCTATAAATAATATTACATATGTCAGCGCCAATTTTATAAATACAACGATGTTTTTTTATAAATATGGTATAATAGTTTCATAGTGTTTTCATTACAAACACAAATATTTCATTTCAGCAAAAAATATTGTTTACTGTAACAAATCGGTTTAAGTATAACGTACATTGAAGATATTTGTGAAAAACTGTCACTAGGGCTATTTATTAGCGTAATAGAACCCAAACCAATGATTTTTAGAATTATTGTCTGTTTGTCTGTTTATCTGTTTGTCTGTTCGTTTGTGCGTGCTAATCTCAGAAACGGCTTAACGTAGAAGGATGTGGTTTTCACTGATGTATTGGTATTTTTTTGGATTAACATTTAGTGTCTGTCTTATTTAAATCGGTTCACAAATAAAAAGTTACGTCCATTTCAATAATTTATCGATCAGTGTTTGGAAGTCTCGTTGTTGATTTATCGAAAAATTCAGTTAATGTATTGAAGTTTTATAATTTACAGTCCCTTAAATGGCTGCAACCCTTTTTGGGTCCCACTGCTGGGCACGGGTCTCTCCCCATTATTGGGGAGGCCTGGAGCTTACTCCACCACGCTGCTCCAATGCGGGTTGGTGGAGACAGTCCCTTAAATGATAACATGAAACTTATGAATGAAAATAAAAATAGATAATACACAGAAAAAAAACAACATAAGATGAGCCGGCAATAAAATGGTAAACTGTACGAAATAGGATTCACGCTTTTTCGTACAGTTCCCACACGTCGACAATAATTAATCAATCAATCAATATTTCAATCTATACATAAAGCTAAAGAGTTTGTTCGTTCGTTCGTTTGTAAGTTTGTTCGAACGCACTAATCTCGGGCAATCCCAGGGGAGCCACCCGAGAGCTTTAGGCTATGTAACATCATGTTATGACTAATACCGAAGTCCACGCGGACGAAGTCGCGGGCGGCCACTAGTATAAAATAAATGTTAAGTATTAATATTTTCCTTAAAGACAGTAACGAGTATAGACTGTAGACTGAGCTCATTCATAATAAAATACAAGTTTTATAAAAATGTAAGCTCCTTACTGTCTTTTCTAGTGCAATGCATCGTCTGCAAAGTGCCAGTGAAGGCTTCGACGCAAATGAGGTCTGGTCTGTGCGACAGATAAACATTCTGCTCTGACAAACTCGATATACTATAATTGAAAGTGGAACCGCAAGTCCGCTTTAAATGGAATTTCTTTTTGTTTTATTTTAAAGCTTTTTAAAGCCATACTGTAATAAATTGTAGTTTTAAGTTAAACTAAATATATTTTGAAACGCGCATGGCCCAGTGGCGAGCGTAGAACGCAAGCTATCTATGCAGCTAAGTCAAAACGGTCTCGGGTGTGAGATGGGTGACCGCTAGTGGCAAAAGTTTCACACGCGTTTCCGTGCTTCAGAGGGCTCGTTAAGCCGTCGGTCCCGGTTTTTGTCGATAGATAACAGTCGTTAAACCTATCGGAGGCCTTATGGGCGGTTCGAAAACATCCGACAGCGCGTTGGCCACTAACCCGTATCTCCGCCAACCCACATTGGAGCAGCGTGGTGGAGTAAGCTCCAAGCCTCCCCAATAATGGGGAGAGACCCGTGCCCAGCAGTGGGACGCAAAAAGGGTTGTAGCCAAGTATATTTTACATAAAAATAATTACCTAACTATGAGTCCGGTAAGGGTTATGATAGGACCAATAGATAAGTATGTCTGCCTGCACTTGCGTAAATGAACTACACAGGTAAGTAAATGATCACTCATTAGGCCCTAATGATTGATCATGTCAATTTCTCATGATTAGGGCTTTAAGACAAGGAAAAGATAACAGGTATGACTATTCAACATTATGTTTTTACATTATTTTTATAACCAGATTTACCTTTTAGAGCCTCTGCTAGTTTTGCTATAGTCGAGATTTAATTTTAAAACTTATTTTTTATCTCTATAGCTTGTATTATATGTATACCTAGCACATAGATCACTCTCAGTTATAATTTGATAATGGGCTATTTGACACTATGTACAAAAAATTCAAAGTGTTGCAATTCAAAGCGCATTTGCACTAAATTATACTTGGAAAGCAGAGTAATTCTTAATTTACTATCAGATATCATATTCTCACTCTTCTTCTCTTTTCTTCTCATTGTAGACTACAAGGGCCTGTCGCTTGTGTTTTTCTCATATAAACTGTATGAGGAAGTCGCATTTCGACACCTCATTAAAATGATTTCAATTGATATGGTAGTCAAATACCGTATTGTAAATAAATACAAATCTAAGATAAAACGCTATCTTTGCTTATGTAGATGTACTATGAATCTTGAAAATTTATAGCTTTATTTTAATAGCTGTAACATCTTTGTTATGCAAGTGTCATTTGCGTAGAAGCCTTTTAAGTGCATACTTCGATGCAATAAGATCCACACCCGTGCGTCATTAAAACAGTGAAATGGGTTTATGATCGTCCAGCCGGAGTAAAAACGCATAATTTTCTCATAAAACCCCCTTTATTATCAAGACAACTCTTTACTGTTAAATAATCTGATGATTTTATCATTCATCATTATTTAACACGTCATAATATTTGTAAAGGTTTCGTTTTATGTATTATCGTAGTTATAAAACCCATACAAATTTTTGGTGGTACACTATTATACTACGACGGAGAAAGTACCACCGTTGCACCCATTTTTGCTGTGAAGCAATTCTATTTATTTATTTATTTATATACACATAAGTTGAGAGAAAATACAAAAGAAAAGAATACACAAGAAATTTTGTACAAAGGTACTACTTATTTCCATTGGAATCTTCCAGTAGTCCTGAGACTGGAAATTGGTTGAGGGTTAAGCACAAGGTAAATTCTGTTATGTTTCGTCGGAAAGGTGCGGTTGTCGTCAGAACTTATATGAAGCGACTATCATCCTTCGAAGTAGCAGCGAAACTTCGTGTCACCTCAGGCAGGCCTCGGGCTTACTTGAGCTATTTCATGGGCTCATGGATTTCAGCGACCATTTAATATCACGTGTCCCTGTAAGTGTAGTCTGGAATAGCACAAAGGAACCGTTTACCCGGAAAAATCTACTGATCCCGTGGCTGACGTGTCCGACTAGTATAATTGTTGTATAAAGAATTATTTCCTTATAAAATACCTGGTTCACGAATTTTCGCGTCGAGGTGGTATATAAGCGCGCGTACTCCGTTCTTCGAATATCCTTCATAAGATGATTTTTTAAGCGAAGTGATGATGCGTACGCATTTGATATGCAACACACACGAAAAAGCGTAGAAATTTATGATAATAGCGTAAGTTGAAAGGAAGTTCGGTAGCTCCTACTAACTCGGCGCGGTGCAGAAGACGACACACTATCCGTCACGACACAGAGCAGACAGACAAAAACAATAACGTTCACTAAGAGTTTGTAAAGGAACCGTACAGTGAATAAAGCATATTTCATTTCATTTCGTTTCATGATTTTTCGTCAAACCTCTAAGTACTTTTATAATTGGGATGTAGGAAGGAGATGACAAAGACCTTTTCGGAGAGGAAAGTTACGTTCGGAAATTGAATTGTTGTGAACTAACAATAATCATATAAACTCAAATCACCCGAGCGAAGCCGGGCTGGATTACCAGTATTCAATAAAACCTAAATACATATTTGCCAATGGTTTAAAAACCAAAGCAAACAGTTTCTATTTCTTATCGGAAGGCGACCGAGGACCAGGCAGGCAGTTATGGCTGAAAATTTCTCCACTCCCGCTTTAACTAGCAAATAAAATATACACCCAGCGGTGTTTTAAGCAATAATCAGATCAGCAAAAAATTTGCTTTATAATAAAATGATAAGTTAGTATAAAAATATTTCGTTTCTGCTGATTTAATTTTCCATTAAGTTTAAGTATCATTCTCATTTAAGATACCGTCCACAAAAGAAGAAAATACATAACTTCGATAACCATCCAATTTATTATGACTTGTCTTGTCTGTCTAGAGCTAGTCAGTTCATTTCCGGAAAGCTCAAAGGTATCCAGTTAAAATTAGTACCACATATTTACTAACTAATTTCAACTGTCCCTCAATCAAAAGATATCGTATTTAATACATTTCACAGATTTAACAAATTTAAATGCTCAAGGGTACTTAAAGCTGATCTAGAAAATATCAAACTAAGCAAAAGTCTTAAAAAATAACAAACTCAGAATAAAATCAGAAAGCCCTGGGTTTGGAAATCATGATCACAAAAAAATAGCTTTTCTGGTTTATATAATACTATCCTTCTGCCAGCAGCTTCGCGTGGATCCATTTAATGGGTCCCCGTAGGATAAAAAATACCTATGTGCTAGTCCAGGCTTCATTGCAATATTAAAATCATTAGCGTTTAGCCAGTTGCTTCAACTGGGTTGACCCTATTACCTGCTTTCACGTAGGAATGAAGCATTTTCCGCGGTAAAAAGCAGCCTATGTTACTCAGGGTGAATGTAGCTTTCTAATGGTGAAAGAGTTTTTGAAATCGGAACAGTAGTTTTTGAGTTGATTCATTACAAACATACAAAAATACAAATGTTTCCTCTTTATAATATTAGTATAGATATATTATATCAAAGTCATACAATAGCTGATACCAGTTCTGTTTTGTTTTGATATTCGGACACAAGAAGATGGCTGAGCTTATCTTATTTATTTTGTGTAACACATATAAAAATCCACATCAGCAATTTTCGGCCACATGGTCGCGAGCGTACCTACATGAATATGTTAACCTAACTTATGTCCTGACATATTGCATCATTTTCATAAACGTTATATGAAAGGATCTACAAATGGCTACGGGACCGTGGTTGATGTTATAATATCTCTCTAAGAGCTGACATCCACGCAAATATTTGGCTTGAATCGCATTTATCATCGGCAAAATGAATAAAATTGATATTATATCTATACAAATGTGTATACCAACATATAAACTAAAGACAAATGTTTTTCGTTATGAATAAAGCTACGAATTCATAAATTGTACGATTGTTATCAAATACGGAACGGATCGCTCATGAGATATTATCATCGGACAAACAAAATAATAATAAAACAAACGTTGAGTTTCAAACAAAATCTTTAACACATTAATTGTGTATACGCATTATTCGTATATTTCATATTTTATACATAATCCTTTTTATATTAAATAATATTAAACACTAGGTGTGCCCACGACGTCGACCGTGCGAATAGAGACTTACAAAAGGGTTGGATTATTGTTACCTTTTGTGAAATTGCTTATAATACAAAAGTTCATAATATTATTATTATGTTAAGCAGGTACCTAATTCATTCTTCCTGAGTCTTTACAGTTTTTACTGTAAGTTTTTACTTTTATTATTCACTTTTCTCTCGCTATCATCAGCGAGAAGAATCACGGTGCGCAATGATTACCATGCCTACCCGGGACCCTCTGATCGACTGCCGATCAGAGGGTCCTGGGTTCGATTCCCGGTGACTCAGAAATTTGAGTGATGAGTTTAAACTTCTGTTCTCGGTTTGTGTGTTTGTGTTTCTGTCTTTGTATGTATCCATGGTACCCACGACACAGGGTGTACCTATCCTACTGTGGGGCTATGAGTGAAACGTTTCTGTTTCTCTTTACAAATTAAACCTGTTACAATGCCTTGTTTTTGTAGTACTGCTGTGCCCGCAGCACATCACGTCGGGGTCACCATCCAGTTTGGCAAAGGGAGATCTCCCGCCGGGCGAGGTCGTCATGCCCGGGGAGCGGCCGCGCTCCGACTGACTCATTTCGGAGCTTGTATATATGGTAGGATATTCCGAAAACTTCGATGGCGTGATTCAGGAATACCCGTGATGCCATCTCTTGATGAGTAGCGGAAGGTCGCTACAGTATCATTATAACTAAGTTATTTGTACTACAAATAATGCATAGATTCATTATTATTATGTAGCTTAAAACTGTTGAACAAACGTGATGAACTATGCAACTACGCTACGTCAGCCGTGGTTAGTAGTTGAGAGACAAATTCTTGGTTGTTTGCACGTTGATTGCAATTGATGTTAACATGCCGCCGTTCATACTTAATGGAAGTCTCTTGGGCGATTTAAAACTTGCGACAGCGGTATTTTTTTTAATTTGAATGGAGTAGCAGACGAGCATGCAGGCGTGGTGTTAAGTGGTCGCTGCAGCCCATCGACATCTACATACAACCTCAAGCAAGCATAGGTCTTGTCTGAGGTCGTATGATGTTGCGCTGCTACTCCGGAGGCTGGTGGTCGCCTCATGTAAGTGTGGCCGGCAACTGCACCTTTCCACCGAAACAATAGAGTTGGTTCACGACAGAAGTGGGTGCAGCGGTGGTACTTCCCCGGGCGAACCATAATAGTTCTACCACCTACAAAACGGTTACGCTACTGACTCATCTGAATGACCTGCATTGTAGCAGCGAAGTGGATCAGACCCTAAGCAATAAAAAGGCGCAATTGACTTTAGTTATCAACTGGTCCTACTTATTAACTACCCTATGTGCAGCATCAGAAATAAACTAAGTCCTCGATATATCGATTACTAATAGTATTCTGAGCGTCACCACCGTGCCGTGCTGCTGCCGTGACGCTTTATGACGATTGCTTATTAGTTTATTTGAAATCACTTTGAAATCATCTCTGTGGATCCGCATTGTAATAGTATTTTTGGGCAACAACGCAATTTACCGTAACGCCTGTTAAATAAGATTGATTCTATGTATTTATATTAAGTAACAAAAATACGTCTCTTTTCCTAATGCGCAAGTTACTCGTACTTCTCATAGAACTAAAGCCTCTTAAACTAAGCTATTGGCAAAATGCCAATTCTCTTGAGCGTAAGTTTATGATAAATACAAACGCGTTTGAAGGTTGGAATGGATTTATTGTTATTTAAGCGGCGCGGTGAATTGTCTTTTACCGGTGCTGCTTACCTAATCGCGGACTTGCACAGTACACTTTAATATTAATAGTGTGTCGCCAGCAAAGCATTCGCATTAATTCAAAGATTTATTTTTTTAGAAATTTAGAAACCTATGACAGGTTTTGTGTTGATTTTGCTTCATTGTGAACTGCAAGTCACTCACACACAGTTCACGTCACACACAGTTATACATTTGGCGACAAAATGATGAAAACCTTTTTAAACGAAGATTTTAATGACAAATAGTATAAGTCAGTATAGGTATACAGTTAGAATTGAAGTTATTCCATTTCCACACACATTGTTATTCGAAAAAAAGTATTCTGCATCTGCAGTAAAAGTAAACGCATCTGCCTCTTGTAAAAACAAATTAAAAAATATATATTTCATACTTGTGTCATATTTTTGAATGAGGAACGTCGGAAGTATTATATGGGGAGTTTTGGCGGGAAGTCGAAAAATTCCTATTGTGCTCTTGTTTTATTTTCATTTTCTTGGTGTATTTTTGAGTTATATCGGATAAATTTGATGGCATTTTGTTTGATATAGGTTAATTACAGTGCACGAATGTTTGTGAAATAGAATAACAGTGCTAAAATATGTTTTTTCTGCTTGCCTCCAAAATTCCATCGGACACGTTCTAGTAAAGTAGCCATCGCTTTACCTGAACGTTGGACTGACTAGACTGACTGATTACTGACGATTTACTTACTGATTTTGTTATTACTTCGTCCAGTTTCATTGAAACTGACAAAAAATTGATGCAAAAATTATACTTGACGCTGGCAGTATGCACAGAGTTTGCGATGCCATAATTGAAAAAAAAAAGTATTATATGGGAAAATAAAATCGTGTTTTTTTTATTAATTAAATTGATTTGTTTGTTTTATTCACATCTACGGCTGGAGCTCTTCAAAATGAGATCGTAACCAATTTTTTATGTGCAGTTATCGTCCCATAATCACTGGGACACAAATCGGCTTGCGCTATTAATCTATAATATGGCTTTATTTTTTAATAGTTGACCGCAGTTTCACGAGCGTTAAATGGTACCAGTCATTGTCATGAAGTGAATTTACACCTGAAAATCTACTGAGACCCAGTTTAACGCGAAACTCAGCGTTCTCAGCAGTTCATTTTTCAAAAACGCTGAAACATCTCATCGTTTCTATCGAGGAACGTGTACACCAAATTTCAAATAAGTTATTAAACCTTTACCTATCATGCTTTATATTGTACCTTATTATATTTATTTATTATATGTTTCAGGGATAATTTTTCCAATAATACTGAACCTGTTTTAACTGATCTATTAAATATCTATTTAATATGTGATCTATTAAAGATTGCTCACACTAAGTTATAAGTAAATGGGTGAAGCGGTTTCTTTAAACTTTTTTAACGTCCTTTTTTCCTTATACCCTGTATTACCCAAAAACCCCTTTCTTGAAAGTCATCCACAGCATAAAATCAGTATTATCTTTATCATATTATTACATTTATCAGTTTATGATTGGCGTTGAGTCTAGTTGTATAGCTTCCTTAAATTGACATTTATAATTTTATTTATGTAAATATCGATATTTGCACTTCACGATTAGTTAATGAGGACCCCATAGGGTATACATACTAAATGGACCATTTAAAGCATGAAAAAATATATCATTCCTTCATTTATCACTGAATATTATCTTACTACTAGGCACGGATCTTCTATATAAATAAAAAAAAATTTTGGAACATAATTGCGTAACAAGTGCAAAGTATTTCACAAACCTTTGAAAATGTTAATGGCCTAAGACTCTCAAGTCAGACTTGTAGATTTTACTTATAACTGCGTTTTATTTTGATGTTTCTTATTTTAACTTGGAGGGAGTTATGACAAATGCATACGTTTTTTTTTTACGGTTATACGGGGTGCGTAATATTAGGTTTAAATACTTTTTGTAATCATCATAACGTTTTTTAATACAGTTTTATGATGACTATTAAAGTGTATTGTGGAAACTTAATCCATAAAAAATATAACTATGATAAAGTTACAGACATTATGTTATTATGTAGGATATGGATGTTATGATTGTCGTTTCAGAATAACGTCTTCATGAAAATAAAGTTTACAGCACATATCCTTCCGGATATACAAACTTAATTTTACTTAAAAATAAAAATAAACTGGCAACGAAGTCAGCCTATAAGGTATTATACGTATAAGATTATAAGTATAAGAGGGTAACTTTATGAGAAAATAATAGTAACTCATTACAAAACGATTACCGTTAGAAACTTTCACGAAAAATTTCCTATTTTTATATAAGTACTAGTGGTCTGGCACATCTCCGCCCGGATGCAGACGTTATCGTGCCTTAAAAGAGGATTTGTTTTTTTATGTCAAACAAAAATATACAACAAATAATACAAATAATACGAACTGTCCTGTATTCTGACTGTGTCGAAGTTTAGAACGATACGGCACGAAATGCAGACATTTGACAGGTAGAAACAATTTAGGTATATGGGAAAAATAGGTACTTATGAATAAAAAAAAATAAAAAACATTTTCCATTTTTTTACTTCAGTGGATTAAATTGTGAATCTCAATTCTCAAATCCCCTTGAACACACACAAAAAAATTCATCATAATCCGTCCAGTCGATTAAGAGTTCAGTAACATACACACGCACATAAGGAATATATATAATAAGACATGTACTATTATACTCTACTGTTTCCATTTTCGGAATTTCCACAGTTAGTCCCGTGCAGTCATTAAAGGGCCGCGTCCTACAGTTGTAATACTGCGTGGATCTTACTTACCGACCATGTCCCTAATTTGCACATTTTGTTTTATAGATATTGTAGTGTCCTCGATTATGGGATAAACTGTAGCGTTTGATAACCATAACAGCTGTAACTTAAGCTTTAGAAAAGTTTGTGCATGTACTACGTACAAAGTATAACAATAAGTATGGAACGTATATTATTACCCATTAATGTCAGATACAGTGGTCTCTTAGAAATAAAATGAATATAGTATGTGCAGTTGGTAGACTTCATTTGACTGCATTTGTATGATCATACATTTAGGATATACTAGCGTATCCTAAGTCAATGTGTATGATTTTTGTCAATTGGTAAATGCATGTGTAAAATAACTGCCTCGACTGCACTGCCTGTATTTTTGGCGTAT
This sequence comes from Pyrgus malvae, assembly GCA_911387765.1. Taxonomy (NCBI): domain Eukaryota; kingdom Metazoa; phylum Arthropoda; class Insecta; order Lepidoptera; family Hesperiidae; genus Pyrgus; species Pyrgus malvae. The sequence goes on along the minus strand of OU426950.1, from coordinate 23,071,887 downwards.
AGTCCGTCTATGTGTTTTTGTAGAAAACTTCCGTTCAAAACTGTCATCACATGTGTTTTTGTATAAAACTTCCGTTCAAAATAAAATTGTCATTAGAAGAGCCCAAATAGTTCGCATTAAATCATGATCTTAAGTTAAACCATGTTAAAATAAGGCATGCATTTATAATTGTAAGGAGCTAAAAAAGAAAGAGATAAAGAGCAAAGGTCTTCAATGTGTGCATTTTAAGTGGGAAATTATAGATTGACATTTTTACTTAATAACATGATGCAATGATGTAAATATTATTTACGAGCCGTAAAAAATATTTTGGTTTCAACGAGGAAGTTGAATCACACCTCTAAGTATAATTTTATCTGAAACTAGCTGCTACTCGTGGTTTCACCCGCGTTAGAAAGGATTAGTAGCATGAAATAAATATTCTACGTCTACGTTTCATGGGACCCAAAGTATTGTTCCCTACTTTATCGCCTTTGGTGTCCCCTATATAGGTACATCGCTTTGTTCCGGTGCTACTAATGCATATACCCACATGTAAAAGTAGTTATTGTGACAAACTGTAATAGTTACATGTATGGTGGACTTTCTTATAGATTTTGATGTCTTTTATAAATCTGTAGTATATCGCTATGTTCTATTGTTAATAAATTACACATTTCTACAAATATAAGGACTTTTAGGTAGTTTTCTCATACATTTATTTATATTGTCGAAGTTTTCATATAGATACTAGCCTATGTTCATCAGGGATAATGTAGAATTCTAGTGGATTTTTTAATAATTAATCTAAAAGAATTTTTCAAATCGGTCCATCAGTTTCGGAGCCTATTCAATGCCAACAGTCATCCTCTTTATAATATAAGTATAGACAAGTAACTATTATTTACACACTTTTATTGAACTATCAATGTGACAAATTCAAATAATACCGCAAAAGATATTTGAACTTGTCTTGCAATTGCAGTCTACTGTGAAATTCGAAGAAACTTATGAATAGGACGCGATCATAAAGAAGACGAACCTGATTTTATTTCATCGTAGCTACCAGTAGCTACGATGAATGCGACAGCGAAGGCTGCAACTTAGATTAGTTCATTGTATGCCGGAGCTGAGGTCCTTCTCTAAACGCATCCATCCGTCCGTAGTAACTAATATTTTCGGAATCATTTTTGGAATAATCAGATCGTTTTTTTGTTTCACGAATTTTAGGATCAGGTTAGTCACTGATAACATTAAGCTACCAAATGAATAATATTACTAGAATGTATCAGTCTTATTAAGAAATTAAACTCAAATTCAAGTGAAATTTCGAACTTTCCTTTTTATGAATTTGAGAACAGTGATGGTCCACTAGATTAAATATTGGATTCCCATAACGGGGAGCCCGGTCGAAAACTTGACATGCTCATTTGCTCCTCTCAGTAAAAAGTGTTATGTGCGTATTATATATCTTAGTGTGACAATAAATAAAATCATTTTAATTTCTTTTTACCATACATGCCTGAGAGATATGAAAAATTCTTAATGGCATATCGTGTCTATCAACCCGCACTTAAACAGTATGTTCGAATGTGACCAAAATTATTCAGAAGAGGGAGTATAACTGAATTATGAGAGGTACCTAGTTATTAATATTGTATGTTTCTTAGTAAGCAATTATTGTCAATAATATTGCATTTTAAAATTGTTTTGAGCTGTATTTCAATATGTTTTTACATAATTAAAACAAACAGGTGAGCTAAAGTTACTTTATAACAATTTCATTTTCTAATAAGAACTGGGTATTGTTAAAAGCTTTTTTGTTAACATTACACCCTACAATATATGATTTAATAATTCCTGGAAACTTATTGAATAATTAGAGATCAATTTTAAATACTTTAAATACGATTTCCATAAACGAAACCTAATTAAGGCGTACTTTCAAAATGTATTACAATGTTTCACCAAATCACACAAATTGCTACGCCGTAGACTCGTAGCAGTACTGCGTAGCCGACGTAGTGGAAGTGTAAATAAATTTATTTTAATAGGAAGTAATATCTGACTTTTGACGAACTTACTAAAGATTTAAGTAGCTTCATAGTAATGTTATAGTGAGTAATATTTCAAGATTTTTTACGACAAAACCTATTTGTATCTCTACAAGCCATAAAAGGCTTCCTTTATGTCATAAGGGACATCCTTAACACATTATATGTTTTCTCTAACGGTTACAAGGTGTAAAGCATATGATAATTTGACAACAATATTAATGGTATTGTATAAAACACTGTTTCTAATATACACAATTTGTGTCTCAATTTTTTTTTCAGGTGTGAAGATCCCGATTTAAGGTATGGTCCACAAGGCTGGCCAAGTGTACGCTAGTCTAGGGTATCTAAAATAATGTGCTTTATCACATCACCATACAAAAATATTTAATACTTTCGATGACCCGCGTGGCGCAATGGTTACCATGCCGGACTGCCAATCGAGGGGTCCCGTTTTCGATTCCCGGCGAAACAGAAATTTGAATGACGAGTTTAAAGTTCTGTTCTTAGTCTGGGTATTAATGTTCCTGTCTTTGTATGTGACCATGGTACCCACGACACAGGGTATTAATTACCTTACTGTGGGGCTATGAGTGTATTACGTTTATTTATCATTTATGTTTACTGCCAAGTTTTTTATAACACTATTGACTATTCAAAGAGCCATAAAAAAATCATCTACACGCACTGCTACAGCTGTCAACTATGGCCGGCTTGAAATTTTCTTGATTCTGAAAGGTATTCTTTAACCACCACATTGATAGTAGTGCCAAAATTATAAAGCACATACAAAAACTTCATGATGAGCAAAATCAACACAAAAGATACGGAAAAATTGCCACAAATAATAAGAGCCAAAGAAGATCACCTAATGACCGTCACGTAAAGCGACCATGTCTTTATTTTTATACAATATAATTGCATTACATTTTAGTCTAACATACTAAAGTATGTTAAGAAACAGTTATCAGTTATAAAATTATTTTTCAGCTTTTTTTCGGATACCATTATCTTTATTTTAAGGTCAACCGTCTGTAGCAGATAAAAAGGTTTATATGAGTGGAAAAAGGAACGAAGTTTCGTAACGTAATAACATTTTTGTCTCTCCAAATGACGTTACAACGTGCCGCTATCGTATATAACGCAGGCGATTTGACAACCACATACATGTTATGATGTCATCATGCTTTCACTGCTTTACTTACATACGTCCGAAGTTTTTCATACATCTCTGTATAGAATATGTCTGTATTACACCATTTATCCAAACGTGGCGAAAAAGTTTTCATCTAATATTCTTTTGTCGAGATTTTTTATTTACGGAATATTCTTATTTTCGATCATGTTTATTGTATTTATCATTTTTTCATTAAGTCTAAAAAATAATACCGTTAATGACTGGTAATTTCACTTAGATTCAGATTAGATATTATGTACAAGGTCATAGAATTTTCACAAAAAAAGTACCAATAGGTTCTAATATTCTTGACGGACATACTTTTTCTGTTGTTTTTTCTGTTTCTGCATTCTTTCTGGGTACTAAATGACTGATTTTATTAATTTGTTTAAAATCGGTAAATGTTTATTTTATATTCGCAAAATTATACAAACTTTGAAGCATTTTTTTAGATTTAAGTGCAATATCAACAGAGGCTTTAAAAAAACGTAACAGGTATACACTAATGCTAATTGATAAAATAATAAATGTTAGAAAACAAATAAAAATTACCTCGGGCCACGTTCGCGTTGAACAAAGGTATAAAATTTGAAATTAAATTGTTATTTCAGTTTGATTCGGAAACTAAGTTCGTAGCACAAACACTGGCTCCCAGCCGTTGCTACTGAAATTGATTTCGTTAATGGAAGATGTTCACGGTGGTGCGAAATCCGATATTAATTTCGTCGATTACATAAATATCATTAGTTGGCACCTAACATCAAACAGCCAGCTATTTGTGTAATAGCTGCTGGGTAAGTTATTCTTAAGTTTCCGCAAACTAAAGTTTAATGCTGAAATGTTGAACTCCGCACAATGTTATTCAGAAATTGGTTGATTTTACAGGTGATAGACAATCTCCGGTTAAGTGAGTTTGATATTATTCTATTAATCGTATAAACGAATTACTTTTAAGGTAACTATTGTTATATTAATCTAATACATTTTAAAATACCATGAATAATAACGATAATATTATACTAATGTATATAGTACATTATAACACTAATTATCACTTTCTTTCATATTGGTAAAGATTTATTTATTAGTTTTTAGTGAACAATTTTATTAAAACTCCAAAGTCACGTATTTATCACAACATATTATTATTATCACTCTTAAGTTTTTCTTCTTGACACTACATTATTCACAAACTCAATTTGATGAATTTTGTTACTATAAAAGTGAAAGTTATGATAGACTTTATACAAGACAGTTTTCTTTCTTACGTAGGGAATCTAGTATGTAGTAAATTTTAACTTAAATTATAAATAAATGATGATTGATGATGTTTAAGAGGTTTATTTAATTTTAATTATTTTATTGTTAAGTTTTTTTGCTCTAAAATATACTTTCACACAGAATCAAATCCGGATCACCTGCACTGATGAATATTTTTGGGAAACGAACCGCTTGTATGTTGTTAAATGTATTCACGTTATAGACATATTTCGTTTCCACTTAGCTTTTTAGAAACCTTGCTATAGCTCGGTCGCACTCATTAATTGCACCCTAATTCAAACTCGTTCACAAGTCATCACTTACACGTAGAGGGACGGTACCAGGATGAAACAACGTTTCATGAATATTTTTCAGCGCAACGGGAAAAAACTTTTGTGAGGAACTTACCTGTGAGCTCCGAGCAGTGAAGCGCGGGAAAATGTCACTTGGAGGAAAGTGTAGTGTCACGTCGATATGATCGCGCGCATTCAATAACAAACTTTTCAGGCTTGTCGAGCTTATATAGCGGCGCGCCCCGCCCACACCCGCCCCGGGGCGGTCCGACTCACCACCGACCGCATCTTCCACTTGACACTTCAACAAGTTTTCACAAAACTTAACTCTTCTTTGACACGGATGCTCCCGAAACACAGTCCCACTGCCCCCGCAAGTTTGACACGGTTTGATGTCGTGGCAATCTTTGCGGACATTTCGAGCAGTGCAAATATCTTTTTACCATATGTCTTACAAAAGTTTCGTTTTATATTTGCAAATTCAGTATTTAAATTGCCCCTCATTTAGTATAGAGCTCAATAGACAGACACTTGTAGGTAATACTTTCTCGAAGATTTGATTTACATATAAAACACCGTTGTAACATTGTACACCAAAACGCTTCACAGCACATACATACTTATTCATATACGAGTAAGTGCACTGTACTGTTACACCGACTACTGGCTGCAATCCTTTTTGCTTCCCACTGCTGGGCTCAGAACACTACCCAATATTGGGATGTACCCAATATGGGTTGGAGATTATACCACCATGCTGCTCCAAAGTTACTACAATGACTCGGTTAAAGTTGTTAAAGCTCTACAACCTTACGCCAAACAAAACATAATTTTCAGAATGTATGTACATTTATTCTTAACTACGGACTACTACAGGACGTTTTCCTGTCTAAACTATGAATATTGAATTCCAATTTTAAATGAAAAAAATTGATATGGTGGCTGAGCATTCTTAAAATTTCTAATTGTACGCGCATTTTTCTTAATTTCTTCATTCATAAGAACCTTCTCCAGATAACAAACACAATATAAAAAGGAGTTAACGAAATCGGTCCAGCCAAGCATGATGCCGTGACCGAAGGAAATAGGGATTCATTTTCATTTTTATTTATTTATTTATTTTATTATAACATATACATGTAATTAACAGGCTTAACCTAACACATCACATGTTACATTCTGTTTACATATATTTATAAATTAAAAATTAAAGTAAAAACTGTTTACATATATTTATAAACTAGCTGTGCCCGCGACGTCGTCCGCGTGAATAAAGACTTGTATAAAAGGGATTGATTAAAGATTATTTATTTGCATTGAATAAGTAGTAGGTAGATTATTCTTACATATTATAGTGAAATCACTTATAATAAAATGTTCATATGTTCAGAAGACACCTTATTTATTTTTTCTAAATCCTTCAAACCTAAAACAGTAAGGACTGCTTACGTACTCAGATCTTACTATCCAGTTTTCGCATGATTCGCTTTTTTCGCGTGATCAGATTCTCTTTACAAATATGTACCTCGTTTATTAAAGTTAAGAGATACTGCTGTGCCCGTGGCTTCATCTATGTTAAAAATAAATAGAATCTTAAGTAAATTGAGTGAATTTATACAGCAAAGAATGCATAGGATACATAGCTTTAACCTACTGCAGAAAAGAGGTGCACTATACAATTACTTGTATTGGGAGACAAAATTTCTAAACATACACGTGCTTAGGATTAAACAGTCGGAAAAATTATGAGGCCAATTAATAGACTAAAGATTTAAAACTTGCGGATAGCAGTTTGATCATAAGTCATAACTCATATAACATTGTGAAAACTAAAGCAGAAGGCAGGGTCTCTAATCAGTAAGCTATCTATATTTGAAAATAAAGAACATTTAATATCTCCATCAACCAACGTGTGTGGATGAGCCCGTACGCAATAAAGAGACGCAAAAAGTTAGTGAAGTTATCATTGGTCCAATTAACCATGTTCAGCATCATACGTATACCCAACGACGGGACAACCCGCGTGGCGCAATTTTTACCATGCCGGACTGCAAATCGAAGGGTACCGGGTTCGTATCCCGGCGAATCTTTTCATTTCATTACCCTACTGTGAGGCTTTAAGTGTGAAACGTTATTTTTTAAACTATGTACTACTTAATTTTATTAGACTTTAGGCTTTTATTTGAAATTATCTCCATCGATTCACTTTGTAGAAGAAATGAATATTGCACAATAACGCCATCTACCATATGGCATGTAAACTTTATGGTTGATAAATCGAATGTCAAATTACCAAATAGGTAGATGTTGAGATTAACAGTTGGTTCAGTAAAAGTTTAACTATTCGTCACCTAGATGTCTGCAGTAGTCTCGTTTTGTTAAGGCTTGTTACATTCTGTATGAAGGTTTAGAGCATTGAGGTTGTAAGATTTGGGATTTGGGATTTCTCCTCAATATTAGGAAAGCTCCATGCCCAGCAATGGAACGCTAAAAAGGTTGCAGCCTGATATAATGTAGCGATAACAGTCGTTTCAGCTGCAGCCTGTTCATAATCTTCCACCCCAAATGAAAACGAATAATCTGAGCAACTTACTTAATGGAGCCTGTGATGGAAGGTTTGGCGGCGGTGAGGCTCGCGATGCGCTCTTTAGGTACCTATAGCTTAGCCATAATCGGCCAACGAAAGAAAATACAGTAAGCTGATCTAAGTATATTTAATATAGCTGTGCCCGCGACGTCGTCCGCGTAGATAAAGACTTGTACAAAAGGCTTGATTAGACTTGGATTATTTGTTCCTCCTCCTCCTTAGTCGTTCACTCTTGTCAGAGTGGTCGTTGCTGATGAGGTTGCAATTTCTTTCGTGACCGCTTGCCCTCCACTGTCCCTTGGATTATTGTTACCTTTTATGAAATTACTAATGATACAAAATTTCATATTATTATGTTGAGTAGATACATTCTTTCTGAGTCCTTACAATTCTTACTGTACTCCTCTTATAATATCGACTTATAATATCAACTTTTATAATATCAAATTTCAGTCGTTATCATCAGTTTCTCTTTACAAATTAAACGTATTATAATAGCCTATTTTTAAAGTGTTTAGATAGTACTGCTGTGCCCGCGGAAAGGATCATTATAATTAAATAATTTGTGCTGCAAATAATGCATAGATTCATTATCATTATGTAACTTAAATATATTGCAGAAAGGTGGTGAAATGTCTACGCTATGTCAGGCGTAGCTCTTATTAAATTAACCACTGAAAACGTCTGCTCATTTCTATAACAATTTTTTATTAGACCCTCGGCAATTGCTTATTCGTTTATTCGAAATCACTTTTTTTATAAATAAACCGAACAAAGAGGCAGAAAGGCCGCGTGGTTAAGCGATCACTGTCGCCTATGAAAACGGGCAACCCCAGCGGAGCCACCCGAGCACTGCCGGCTTTCAAGAAGAGATTTCTTTTCAGCTTTCTTGAAGAACCCTATGTCAAAGTCCACTGGAAATGCCTCAGCTGGAAGGTTGTCCCATAACTTACACATCCGTTCAAACATCAAAAGGAGCGTGCAAAGCGGCCTGTGGAACTTTAACCTTCGACTGGTGGTGTAATCATGATATGGAGACGTAGCTATCATTTTGAAAAGAAACTCAGCATAGTAAAATCGGTAGAACACTTTGATTTTTTTTACGTTTCACACTGATAGCGCCAGAGTAGGGGAAAATATACACTGTGTAATGGGTACCATGCGACACACAGAGACAGAAATACAAACACTTAAACCGAGAACAGAAAATTAAACTCATCATTCAAATTTCTGCTTCGCCGGGAATCAAACTCTTGATATCCCTTCGACTTGAGACCCTTCGATTGGCAGTCCGGCATGGTAACCATTGCGCCACGCGAGTGCAGGCGCGGTCTCAATTTGGGGGGGGGGGGGGGGGGGTCGCCAAGAAATTTTGTTGGGGGGTCACTAAGAAATTTGGGGGAAGAGGTGTCTCAAATTGGCTTGATTCGCCTTCCATCTACGCATGAGTGAGGGATTTTGGGGAGGGTCATGTCCCCTGTGACCCCCCCCCCCCTGGGACCGCGCCTGCGCAAGTTGATAATTATTATTGTCTATTAAATAAGGTCGATACCAATAAGTATGTGGATGTAACCACCGCACCGCGCCTCCATAATGCTCTCTGTTGTTAAGTTTTTATTAGATACTTTATTAAGTAAATATACTCGTAATTAATTATTTGAAATAATCTCCACCTATCCACTTTGTAATAGCGTTATTGGGTAAAATAATGATTATGTAACACCACCTGTAAATCTACCTGTAAAAAGCAATTAAATATGAATAAATGAATAACAACGACATCTATCGTATAGCGTGTATACTAAATTGTCGATATACCGAATTTGCAACAGATCACTAAATAGTTCTGAATGTGAACATAGATGTCGGCAGTAGCCTCGTTTTGTTAAGGTTTTGTACATTTTGTTTTCTTTGAATATGTGGTGATATGATATGTATGGTTTTTTTAAATATTTAGAGATGAAATCTAGCATAAGTGTTTGAAAACTTACTATCAGAATATTAAGAGATGTTAGTAGTTATCGAAACTTGTGGTGTGACCGCTCGCATTAACTTTATTATAACGTGCAGGTGTTCATCCATTTCATCATTCTTGAAATTGACGTAACTTTTTTGTTTGTGAACCGATTTAAATAAAACAAACCCTAAATGTTAATCCAAAAAAATACCAATACTTCAGTGAAAACCGCATCCTTCTACGTTAAGCCGTTCCTGAGATTAGCGCGCACAAACGAACAGATAAACAGACAAACAGACAAACAGACAATAATTCTAAAAATCATTGTTTTGGGTTCTATTACGCTAATAAATAGCCCTAGTGACAGTTTTTTTCAAATATCTTCAATGTACAGAAACGGACTTGTTACAGATTTATTATATGTATAGATTTACATAATTTATCAAAAAACAGATCTGTTTCAGGTCTCTGAAAAAGCAGTTCATTGATAAGAATGGGGGCTGCACAATGAGGGGAGCAGCGGTGCGGCGCGCGTGCACCACAGCTTCTGCAAACAGTCGTGCAGGCCTCCTACCACCATACCCACCACGCATATGGTACATTGGTATCTCAAAACCAATTTGGGAGAGAAAACTCGGATTATCTATTTTATTATTTAATAACTGGTAATAATGAACCATAAGAGACAATTTTCGTCTACTTATATAATATATATGTATTTATTTTTCCTGAGTATAATTTTAATTGCCAGGCGAGTCATCTCAGTATAAAAATACGTGTCATCATACAACTCCAACATTTGTTAAAGATAACATAGCTGCCCCTCTTATTTTGCTACGCTATTGAAAATTTTAGTAAAAATATTGCTTCACGACACAAATGCATTTATCCATTCACTTTTATTGCAAAAGTAACATTTCGATGGTACGTAGACCGCAAATGTCGAACAGGTCTGTATTTTTAGTGCGAAAAAGCATTTTATGACTTTTAAAGATGTAAAATGTGGGCTTTACTCTCGTGAGATCCAGGGAATGGCTTTCCAAAAATGTTGTAAATTGACCGCTTTATCGCTAACTAGCCTTCCACCAGCGGCTTCGCCCGCGTGGACCCGTTTTATGGGTCCCCGTAGGATAAAAAAATAGCTTATGTGCTATTCCAGGTTATATCTCTAACTTTCTTCCATCCATTTGAAATACGAAGTAAGACGATATATTGTTATATAGGCGTTTAGCCCGTTGCTTCAACCGCGTTGACCCTATTACCCATTTTCACGTAGGAATAAAGCATTTTCCCGCGGTAAAAAGTAGCCTATGATACTCAGGGTGAATGTAGCTTTCTAATGGTGAAAGAATTTTTAAATCGGAACAGTACTTTTTGAGTTTATTCATTACATACAACAAACATACACACAAAAATACAAATCTTTCCTCTTTATAATATTAGCATAGATGTCGAGAAAAAATCTCGTTAAGAAATAAGCACATTTATCCAATGCAAAGCCAACATTTTGGTATCACATATTTTGAAATTCGACTTGTTATGTAGCATTGCACCTATCCTACACTACACGGAACGATGTAGACGCGCAGTGACAAAGTCCCTTTAGATAAATTTAAAGAAATCCAATGCCTTTACATCTTATAATCATTTATGAGGATCAAGGTACAAAATTATTAACCCTCAAAATCGATTCTTTCAATATTTTTTATGAAAATTTAATTCTATTGCCTATGCATGACAGTATTTATCGGAAATAGCTCACTAAGTTTTTTAAAGGATAAAAAAGATGTGCATTCAAACGCGATGAAGTCGTATCTTCGACGATCGGAACCGATCCGAAATATAAATAAACAAATATTTAAATTTAAATTTATAACCGGCGCAATATGGGATAAATAAAACAATAAAAAAATAATTGTTAATGTACATTTTATAATTGTGTTATAATTAAGTTTTTCTCTTTTATATTTTTATTTCATTCATTGTAGTATTTACATTGTACCATACCTTTAGAAGGTAAATATGGCGAACTAAATATATATAAACATCTTTGTAAACACCCATATTTGTGCAAATAAAAGTCTTTGTCTTTGTCTTCATATAATTCTTTTAGACGTAAACAAATCTGCAAGAGATACGCACAACCGTACGAAACCTATAGTAGTACCTTAACCTTAGTAGGTACTAGGTACTATATAATACTTGTAAACATTTTTCAAAACATAACTGAAGACATTTACGCATTTATAAAATTTTGTTGAAAGTAGTAGTAAACATCAATTCATCGTATGCATAGAGGTCCATGAAACCATTCGTCTTTATGACTTTTCATCACATTACCACAATACAAAGAGCTTCTTGTCGTTACCAACGTAAGATTTTCCGATTTGGCGTGTACAGTTTGTTGTCAAAAACGAAAGTAGCCCCAACGGATCGAAGAGATTTATTTTCAATAAAACCTCTCGTCTCCCAATGGAGATATCGCATTACCTAATCGTAATTGTAATAGATACATCGAAGCTTTTCTTCAAATATCGTACCAGGAAAACCATATAACTTCTTTTCATTAGCTTCAATACTATTTTAATGTATTGAGGGATTTGTTGGTTATATCGAAAAATATTTGCTGTAATACTATATAGGTACATCGAAATAATTGTGTTTAAATAAAATTAATACAGCCATACGTCTAAGATTGTTATGTTACGTCCAATATAAAAGTTTCTATTAGAAGATTCTTTTAAATGATTGTTTGTTAGCTTTAGTTTAAGTAACAAGGTTCTATTTTTTTCATATAACAAGCTTTTTCCTTGTACAGTTCGTATTAGTAGTATCTTAGTAGATAATTGTTAGATTTTTCGTCCGCAACATGCCGCTATTTTATTGATTGTTGTCACGACTCACAATATAACTATATACGACCACAGAAAAGGCTATGACTTCTATGAAGTTGGCTTCATATGTTCATAGACTACAGATACCAAATATCACAACGTGGCATGGTGATCCATTAAAAATATAATGCCAATGACAGAACTAATGAGCACGAACGATCAAGTATCTGCCATAGATTCCTCTTATTAGCTGAGCGTAGTGACGTCACAACACCCCCATCAATCACTCTTGGCCACTTCAACGCGTAATGTTTGCACAAAACACAATTAAAAACCAATTTCTCTGCTGATCTCATGTTTATTGTTTTCTGTTTTATTGATTGTAGCAAGAGAGATTATATACTACTTAATTTTATACTTCAAAAAAAGTTGAGTACTCTTTTTTTTATTTGATTAATAAGGCTCTGGCTGTGCCAGCCCAGGGTACTTCAACCTATGTACGTTATTTGTACCCGTAGCCTTTATTACGCCCTACTGGTAGATTATCGACGATTATAATCGTATCTCACGGAATACATTTATTTGTAGAGGACTAGGTCTTATACCTCCACGCTGCTGAAATGCAAACTATTATTTTTTGAAGATATGGGTAAACAGACCATGGGATGATTTCGATGAACCCTTTTAAAAGCCCCCAACGACTGCATTGCAACCAATAATAACAACCGAAACTAACAATAGCCAGTAGCCTTTACTCATCCAACTTCTGACCGCTCCTACATTGCTTATCTCTTAAGATCGCTTGTGTTTCGCAACATCAGTCGAACTGTTGCCTCTTCATGTTATGTACTTTTTACATACAATGTTAAAAGTATCATTGATTAATATAAATAGATCAATAAATAGTGAAAGACATTCAACGTGTATGACATAGTATAGCAAAAGTATCAATTTTATATTTACTACTCAATATTCCATTATAATAAGAGCTCTCACCACATTTGTTTTTTAAAATCCAATTTAAACTTACAACCGAATTCGTACCTTTAGTCTAATATATTTAAGATCGTCTTTGCGCTGTTCAGTTTTTACCTTATCGGTTCTTAACAGACGGATGAGCTCCCATGCAGTAGAAAATATGGAAAACCCTACAGTTTTCGCTCAACTTCTGAAGAATTGCAAAGAGTTTTGTTCCACTTTGTTTATCTTAACACCTGCTACTGTAGTGGATGGAAAGCTACCGGTCTTTTAATAATTTCAATGAATTTTCTACTAACGTTCTTTTTAAACAAGATACATATAAGTACCTGGACGCCCGAGCGTTGCTCGGATAAAATCAATTTATCTACTTTGTTTATTTTTAAGCAAAACATTCATTGACTTAGTGTTCCGTTACAAATCCTTTTGAAATACCTAGCTCCCAATTTAAAAAAAAAATGTCACAAAAAATAAAAAACGCAACTTGCCTACTTGAGGTTTGAACCCGGGTCACAAGCTCAGTCAGCTTTCGTAACCATTCGACCAAGAAAGCTTTCATTCCATTGACGAAATTTTTATAGAGGTCTTTCATATCGACATTGTCATTTGTTTGAAGGGCGGATTGACGGTTGACATTTGACGGCTTTCTACGCCACAAAATTATTAATATTTTCCAATAGATGTCAGTAAGAGTAATTTTATATTTAACTGCATAAACATTAAATAAAACTCTATCAATAAAAATTTGTGGATTGATTTATCATCCTCGCAACCACGGTACTAAATTTCATCAAAATCTATGGAGCTGTTTCCGAGATTCAAAAAATATATTTAGATATATACAAGAATTGCTCGTTTAAAGGTGTAGCGACCTTCCGCTACTCATCAAGAGATGGCGCCACGGGTATTCCTGAATCACGCTATCGAAGTTTTCGGAATATCCTACCATATATACAAGCTCCGAACAACGAACTCCGAACAACTCCGACAAGTTGAGTCGGTTGGAGCGCGGCCGCTCCCCGGGCATGACCACCTCGCCCGGCGGGAGATCTCCCTTTGCCAAACTGGTGACCCCGGACAAGAATACGTCCCTTCTGACCTTCATCAGTCGCACCTTCACACCCTGGATGGACTGCAGCATCACTTCACCAGCTCGTCAGGTTCATCGCAGCGCACCATGTATACAATTCCTGTTCCTGATACAGCTGCTTCCAAGGACTTCATGGACGGCTTGAGTAGCCATTACTCGCCTCCACATCCTACCCTTACATCCCGACTCACTGTGGATAGAGGGCATCTCCACTCTTCGCTTCACCCTCACACCCCGACTCACCGCGGACGGAGGGCTACACAAGGTCTGCACCCTCACATCTCGACTCACCGCAGATAGAGGGCATTCAAGGCGCTTGTAAGCGAAGATTGCACTTGGATTACTAAAGTCATCGACCTCCGGTCTGAGCAGGGGGTGATGTAGCGACCATCCGCTACTCATCAAGAGATGGCGCCACGGGTATTCCTGAATCACGCTATCGAAATTTTCGGAATATCCTACCATATATACAAGCTCCGAATTGAGTCAGTTGGAGCGCGGCCGCTCCCCGGGCATGACCACCTCGCCCGGCGGGAGATCTCCCTTTGCCAAAAAGGTATTAGATATGTCTAGTTGTTTCTCTGTCGTATCCCTCAATAATTATTATTTTGATGTTGATAATTTTTTCAGACCTTTCTATTGGTTTCTTTATCGAATGAAAGGAAAGCAAATTTATATCGAACTTAATCTATCTAATTACCAAGCAGAAAGGTATTCCCTTTTATTTGGTATTGAATTGGTATCCACATACAAATGAAACATTACTTAAATATAACTATATTATTACACGGGGAATTAAGCGCACATGGCCCGGTGTTTAGCGTAGAACGCAAACGATCTATGCAACTAAGCCAATGGGCGCGGTCGGGCGGGTGTGAGATGGGTGACCACTAGTGGAAAAAAAATTTAGCGCGTTTCCGTGCTTTGGAGGGCACGTTAAGCCGTTGGTCCCGGTTGTTGTCGATAACAGTCGTTGAACCTTATCGGAAGCCTTATGGGCGGTTTGAAAACATTCGAGCAGGTTGGTCACTAACCCCCATCTTCACCAACCCACATTGGATCAGCGTGGCTTCAAGTAAGCTCCAGGCCTCACCAATAATGGGGAGAGACCCGTGCCCAGTAGTGGGACGCAAAAAGGGTTGCAGCCAATGTAGGTTTTGCTTGAAGCATAGTCTATAGTGTTTCATACGATCAGCTGTCACGTGTGCCCATTATTGACCCATAGCCATACTGTATCTCAAATAAATATGTACTTTTGTATAAAACAATGCTGCTGAGAGATTTTTTCCGCCGCCTTTTTTCTCTCAGCTCAACATCTAGCCAAAACGAGCACCTAAAGGCGATGGCCGGGAATAAATGACATTCATTAAGCGAAAACTTTGTATTCCTAATATAAAATAAATAAATATTTTTACTTTGACTTTAACTGCAGCAAAATATCCTATATCTTTGCTACCATTGAGTTGGCCAAAATTTTATTGTAAACGCAGTTTCACCATACTTAACATAAAAAAAGCTTCATGCTTGCAACCCCAACACTAGAATTCCCTGAAACAGACCGAGGACAAAAATTTAAACTCATCAATCAAAATTTTACTTCGCAGGGAATCGAACCTCGTACAATGCCGAACTGCCGACCGAAGGGTCTCGCCTTTCAGTCGGCAGTCCGGCATGGTAACCATTGCACCATATGAAAAAAATAAGTTGTTTATTACATAAAGCTCTATTAAATGTAATATAGATCTACCAAAATTGGTTCTTTTTTATCGTAGGCAGTTTGTGTACTTACATTATTAAATTGTAACTTACGCAATAAATATTGACGGTAATTGGGTTTTTATACCAGATAAATAATAATAATAGCGTTTAATTTAATAATGTTCAAAAATTTACGAATAAGAGGCAACGCACAATATTTCAGAAAACGACTTCATTTAAAATTTATGAAAGGATCCTAATATGAGTTGAGGGGTATCTTCCCAAGTCCCTAGAGCTTCGGGATTAAGAAGCCTGGTCGTAAGAGGCGACTAAAAGGGGGCTTCTAGGGTTGTGGGCGGTGAGAGTGGGAGCTCAATCCGTCCAGCCAGCAGCCTCGGGAAGGGCGGCGGTGTGTGCGTGGCCGCATGTCGCCGTAAGCATCGGAAGGTGCAGGAGAGCACATCTGCTCACCCGAAGATGGGCCCGTTCTGAGGCGTCGCGCGTGGAGGACACCGGTGCGTTCCGCTGGAGATCCCGGAGTCCTGCCCAAGCGCAGAGGCAGCCACCGAGGGGATTTTAGTGCGGTCAAATCCCACATAACCTTTCCTCTCCCAAGGTGCCGGGTACCAAATCGGGTACCCCCGATACCAAAAAAAGGGGTATCTTCCCAATAATGCGTAGTTAGATAATATTTGTCCCATTTTTCACTGTAAGGTATATTCATTGTTTTTATCACTAGATGTGCCCTGCGGTTTTACCCGAGTTATAGCGTGATGTCATATGCTCAATAAATGGATAATCTAAAGCAAAAATAATCTATCAGTTCCAACCAGTAGTTCCTGAAATTAGGGCTTTTAAATAAATAAACAAACTCTTCAGTTTTATAATAATTTATTTGTTTAGTTTTACATCAAACAATATCCATATGGTGTAAAGTGTCTTTTTAAACTTATGGCGTCGCAAACTCTGTGCATATTGCCAGCGTCAAGTATAATTTTTGCATTATTCCTTTACCACTTTCAATGAAACTGGGCGAAATAATAATAAATTAAGTCAGTAAGTCGTCAGTAAACAGTCAGTCAAACATTCAAGTAAAGAAAGTAAAGAATAGAGGATCTTCGAAATTTGTAATCAGTGGTTCTAAAAGCATGGGAATCTTAAATATGTGAACTTTAAAGAAATTTATTTCACAGATTTTAGTATGAAACATCTTACAAAAGAGATTATTTTCTTGATTTCATATAATTAACATATCATAATATATAATTATTATAATTTACCTGAGCTGCTTCGCTTAATATGACCCCAAGATCCTACGCGTCCAATCGTAAAAATAATTACGGGAGGGATTATTGGATTAATGGAGATTATAATTATTTTAATGTTTCTGCAACGAACTCCTCATCAATATTGGGATCAGTGGAAGAAGTTATTTATTTGTATACGTTTTCCTTGCTGTTTTCATCTTCGAAATTCTGTTTGCTTTCCTATTCGTGATGTACCTACATATCTACACTACAAAATAAGGTTTAAAAGTAATAAAATAATAATATATATTTATTTATATAATATGAGAAGCCTTGAAAAGCACATTATTTAATTTTAAATCAAATCAGTCCTTTTGTTAATTTTTCATCATATATCATATCATATCATTACTATCATTTTACGAAGAGAGCCGCTGTTTGATGCGGAGTTCTTAAAAACATTGGTGCAAAATTCGGTTCATTAAATTTCGAGCATTCTTCTGCAGCACCACATCTCTATAGCATCCACCTTCTACTTTTTAATCTCACGCAAGATCAACATTTCCGCAGCGTATTAAAATAGCAAACGAAGAAAAACGGCAAGTGCTTGGACGAGCCGCATCTATGTGGCTATGGAGATTTTTGTACTCTTCCATATTGTCTGTAAACTGTCCATTACTAATCTTGTGATCGCCATACGTCGCTTAACTTTATCATTATAAACGCCATTATTTGACATCAAAGCTACAAGATAAATGTAGAAATGGGTTACATTATTGCAATTTTTTCATAGAGCTTCAATTTCTTTAAACGAAACATCGCCTTTGTTTCCTCCTGAGAACTTAGCTCTCTACTGAGATCATACAAACGCCATATGTTTCCTGTTTCTAATATTTGTAACGATAAAAAATCATAAACAATCTATAGATTTACATTTGACTTTTTATATTTTTATATCTATATATATAAAAATGAATGTTTGTCTGTATGTCCTTTATATAATCGTAAACTACTAATTTGATCATATCATGATCTTCAGCAAAGTGTTGTGCATGAGCCCACAAAGGTTTCTGAGTTGATACGACCAAGTAGCATAGCAACGCGCGCAGGTTTTTTTTATATTTTTACCGTCGTACCGTAATGTGCGTGTTAACAAATAGTTTTACACATAAACAGTGGCCCTTAATGGACTCTTCCGCGACACCCATAAAATCACAGAGTGTATTAGATTATCAACGTCACGTTCTTTTGATGTCGATTTCGTACAATATATTCAGTACATCAATGACTTATTATAGAGAATCTCTACATACTTCATCCAAAACAGGCAATGTATACAGTTTGATAGAATCTATCGTATTGATGGTATCCCATTACGGTATTTAACTTACTCTCGGCATATCCTTTCCGACATCAAATCATAACGAATGCGTCATCAATGTCGCTGCATGGGAGAGTAAAAGTCCTAATATTATGATAGCGTAATAAAATTTACGCCAACGTACCGTATAATAGCGTATAATAGGTCATGATTGTTTTATAGCTGACTTATACTATGTTTGCAAATCGTGTCTTGTCTTACGAGTATAGAAATGTAATGAATTTATTACCTAACAATTCTATCTACCTGAGCTACCAAGTCTGTTTGCGTTTATAAATGTTATCGTATAACATTCTAAGCTAAATATTTAAATTATATATTAGGAGTAGGTTCTCGAAGGATAAAAACCATCCTATACACTTACCGAAGGTCCACACTATCTGTGTTCCAAATTTCATTAAAATTGGTTCAGTAGTTTAAGCGGGAAAGCGTAGCAGACAGACAGAGTTACTTTCGAATTTATAATACTGTACTAGCAGGGATTATAATCTGTCTATCATATAGACAAGACTCGTTAAAGTGTCTAATGATTAAGATTTTTTTTAATCGTTGCAAAAATACATTTTACATACATTTTACATACACACATTACCTACATTCTCAGGTACCTGAATTACTACCACAAGTTATCACAAAGCCCATTTGGATCTTTACGCTTTATAGATAAACGACACCGTCAAGGTGGTAGTTTATCAAATAACGTAGTTTAGTCGACGGCCACTTCCTATTAATAGCCGTGAGCGTCCAAGTGTACCGAAAGGCCGCGCGGCGTCTGCCTGCGATGTATTATATTAGCCGCTAATTAATTAGCTTACGGACTGCCTGTGACGTGAGCTGCTTGAGTTTTGTAGCATTAACCTGACCTACCAAGGTCCAAGACCTCAGGTTAAGATACTGGACACGCCAGAGGCTCGGGGTTTTGATCGCGACGTTCACTCACATTGGTATTATGTCTAATTGTTACTTTCTCTGTTTTGAAGTAAAACATCATGATGTTTCACATGAAGAATAACGTTGTTCATCGTATGTGATTTCTCAAAGGCATTATGCATAGTCCACGAAATCACACTTCACTACAATAGAAATAGACAGACTACTTAAGTGAAAATAAGAATTATATTAGGCTAATTTCAAAGGTAAATGCAATTGACACAAAATGGATAAATATAACGCTGATTCAGTATGCGTAGGGGTTAGCGGCTACGACTTTGTTTTGTGAACATGTCTGTGATTTTAATCACGTTTAGGTACAATGACTAATGCTTAGATTGTTTAGTTTATGTAAAAGTACTAAATAAATAAAAATGAAATTGATAAGACATGATAATTACCAAAAAAAAACTTTTATGCTAGTTGGATGTGCATACTTCATATACCTAAGTCATATTTGTCTTTTTTCAAAACCTTTGTCTAAGATCATTATGCATATGCTAGTCTGGGGCGTGGATAGTCACTTCATGTCATTTTGGCCAGTAACTGCATCACACTTATACTTCACGGCAGAAACGGGTGCAGCAGTCGAATCATGCAAGTTGTACCATCATAACCAAACTTTTAGAGAACACAAGTAAATATTAAAAAAACGTCTAAAATAAGAGTAAATTTTAAAATTTAAGAATAAATTAGAAGCTATTTCAAAAAAAACCTTCCTTCATTTAATTTTTTTAGAGGCAAGTTGGCATAATTCAGCAATCATATTGAATTATTTTACTTAAAACAATTTTAACACTGTTTCTGCTATCATTACATCAAGTGACGGAAGCCTAATTAGACAGAGTATCGCGTTCCACCAAACGAAGTGACAAACAAATCGATAACAACTACACGCCCCGGATATACTTCCGTTACCATCCAAGGTGCTCCTTCGTTACTTGTAAGGTTGGAAACAGAGATTGTAGCGAAATGTTTCTAAACATAAACAAGCTAACGGACCATGTTGGTGATATCTACAATTAATTTCAAGTTTTGGCATTGAATGCAAGCTATCTACGCAATTAAGTGAAACGGGCGCCTATGGGTGTGAGATGGACGAGCGCTCTAGTGGCCAATTTCAAAATTTCACGCGCGTTTCCGTGCTGCGCAGGGCACGTTAAGCCGTCAGTACTGTTTGTTATCGATAGATAGAAGTCGTTAAACCTTTTCGGAGGCCTTATGGGCGGTTTGAAAACATCTACAGCATCTCCACTAACCTGCATTGTAGCAGCGTGATGGAGTAAGCTTCAGGTGTCCCGAATAATTTGACCCGTGACGAGCAGTGGGACGCAGAGAGGATTGAAGCCAACTTCAAGCTTGCTTAAGTATATCTGAGATTTACGTAAGTTCTTGCTTGCTGTCTAAGACAAATTTTACCGCTCCATGTGCTAAGTATGTAGCGCGCATTGCCCGGCGGCTTGTGTAGAACGCAAGCGATCTATGCAGCCGAGACAAACGGACGCGCTCGGGTATGAGATGGGTGACCGCTAGTGGAAAAAAATTCATGCGCGTTCCTGTGCTTCGGAGGGCACGTTAAGTAGTCGGTACTGGTTGTTGTCGATGGATAACAGACGTTAAACCTTGTCGGAGGCCTTATGACCGGTTAGAAAACATCCGGTAGCAGGTTGGCCACTAACCCGCATCTCCACCAACCCGCATTGGAGCAGCGTGGTGGAGTAAGCTCCAGGTCTCCCCAATAAGGAGAAGAGACCAGTGCCCAGCAGTGGGACTACAAAAAGGATTGCAGCCGTGCTAAGTATAGTGGCTACCAATTTATTACCTTTTTAGGGGATAACGTAAACGACCGTAATGTCAACAATTTACTAGTACTCGACATTCCGTAGAAAAAGGGCCAAAAGATATACTTCTATTTTTCTATGAATGATGAGTAGGCATTGGGTTGGAACAGTGACAATAACTGACGATAATACGGACGTTTACCTTACCATGTTTGAGCTAATAATTTAAGCCGAGTATGTCATACGACAAGTACCTATCTTTTAGAAAAACTAAGTTTAATGCTCTTTTGAGCTCTAGACAATTTTATTACTTTTGTTGCAATAAAAGGAGTCCCACCCAGAGAAATCAACTTTCTTAAGAGGTAATAAGAATTAATTAATATTATTAGCATTATCAATCGATAAATTTTACAATAAGCAACCATTAAACATAGACAATGCTGCGAAAACCGGCTAAAATGTACATATGTATGTAGGTAAAAATAATATCTAATTGTCGCGGACATAATGTAAGTTTCATTGCAGATGCAAGGACTTTTATGTCGTAGGCACATGTTCATGAGCACAACAAGCGGACAACCTGACGCCAAATATACAGCGCTCATACACGCTCTATACAGGCCTTTAGTGTAAATATAGAGCATGTTGAACGGCTGTTTTAATGTAAATAAGTACTGAACGTATTTATAAATAGGCTTCACAAGGATTCAAAACGGAGAAGATAAATTCAGTTAGGTAACATATAGGTAACAGATAACATATATGTAGGTACTCAAAAGAAACAAATCTTCCATGTGGACTGCAAGCTCAAATTCTTCTCCGTTGAAAATAAAATGTCTAACCTACTTCTAGCGCTATTTTCGTACATTACTAAAAGAGATTTTTTACAGTAAGGCTAGTACCAAAAATCGAATCTATATTTATTCAGTCGGTACGCACTTGAGACGAAAGTCAAATAAATAGAGATGATAATTTTTAGTAGGTACCTACGCGACTTTTGTTTTTACACAAATCTATATTAATTTAGTAAGAATTTTTAGATATAATATTTTCACAAGTACCACAAGTAACTCCACGCGAAAGTTAAGTTACTGTAAAAAAAATATCAGTAACCTTTTCTTAAGCCCTAACCTTTTCAAAAGGCCTTAAGGCCTCTGATTGAAGCTGGTTTAAAGTAACTGTCTCCACTAACCCGCATTGGCCTAAACTAACGGTAGTTTATTTTTTGTCAAAAGCTAAGAAAATATTATAGTCCACTTTTACACAATAATATTCTTGGCGGGGACAAAATTAATTTTAAAAATAAATTAAGCAAGGGACCAGCCCACTCGGATCACCTCCATGTCGCATCGTGAGCGCTGACGGTGTGAAAAATTGCATGGCGTGATCTGTGTACTAAGCAGAAAAGGCAGGGCAGCCCTGTAGATAGAGATGACTTATTAAAAGTATTAATAATAGAGACGACCATTTTTTGTTAACACTAATTAAAACATGACAAATTAAAGGTAGGTCTAGGTTGTCGTGTATGTTTCTACACTTTCTACCCAAACTTTATGAGACAAATGGTCATCATTGTGCCAATACTATACCAATACCAATAATAAATGTTCTATACTGTAATACCCATATACGTACTTATTCCAGTACTAGTCTTCCGCCATCGGCATCACCCGCGTGGACCCGTTTTAAAGGTTCCCGTAGGATAAAAACCATACTATGTCATTTCCCAAGGTTTTCCAAAAGCAACCCAAAAAATAGACATCTATTTCTCTATCTGTGTTTAAAATTTCATAAAAATCGGTTCAGTAGTTTAAGCGGGAAATCGTAGCAGACAGACAGACAGACAGAATTACTTTCGAATTTATAATATTAGTACGGATTTGGCACAATAATAATAGTTCAATAATTGTGTTACTACCTAATAATTATTATGTATTATCTAAGAACAGGAAATTGCCTTTACATATTGACAAAGCGTTATTTCTGTTGATGGCATTTGAGGGAAATTTCGTAGGCGTAGCCCTTTCCTACTTACTCAGTTGAATATAAAGTATCATTGCTGTGTCGCTCACGGGTTCATCGTTTCAAAAGAATCGGAATAAAAGAAGATCATTTCAAGAGTAAAGTATTCAATATTATTTTCTTTTTTACATTCTACTTACATTAAACTGTTCGAAAAGCTGCAGGTAAGAGCGTGTTCAGAGACTCGTTCGAGACCATCTCTTGAATAATACCAGCTGAATCATTTAAGGAACGAAGAAGGAAGGAACTATTTTATTTTATTTTATTTGTTTGACATATATGTCGCAGTCGGATCGTATAATCCGCCGTATTACATTCCGGCTAGCTATTTCCTAAAACAGGGCTGTATTGTAATGCGGCGCACTCTCGTTCAGCCGGATTACAATTCAGCTAAATTAGTGAACGTTGTATTGTATAAGCTCTTCGCGTTCGTCAAAGCGGCGTAATATCGTGCCGCCCAATTGCCTATATGTTACAGCCAAAGTAATAAATCCGGATATTATATAGGTATCATCTAGCCATTATTTATAATATCTACTCAATTTAGATAAAGTGATAATTGACAATGAATTAATCACTTTCCAAGGCTTGAATAATGTAATAAAACAAGTGGCTCTGTGACATCTCCGGCGCCTTCGGCGACCAGCCTCAGCCGCTCCGGCTCTCTTGATGCCTGCGCTTACCTACGGCGGGCGGGGAGTGGTCTCCCTCCGCGCCTCCGGCTTTTTATATGTATACACTCTAGGGGTAGTACAGACAAGACCACGTGGATAGTGGGGTGCTCTGATTCGGTTTGGGTATTTTTCGAATATAAATAATTATAGTGAAAATGTGTTTCAGGGTGCCTACGAGGCTTCATTACAATGAGGCTAAACGTGAGCCGCCATATTGTAGAACGTATCGCAATAACAATCCGGATAATCGTGGACCCGCCACAATACAGAACGGCCCTGTTTTAGGAACCGGCTAGCTGTAATGTTATACGGCGGATTATACGATCCGACTGCGACATATACATTGGTAATTTTTATTTATATGTATGTTATTGTAAAAGTTTCAATTCAAGTAAGTATTGTATATATATTAGTATTTTGTTACTTATGATAATATGTATTTGTATATGTATTTTATGTATTATAATATAATATATTAATATAAAATTTATATACGTAGCATGCGCCTGCCAGTCCTGCCACAAGTTTTCTCTTATCACCCAGGGTTGGCTGGGAGATAATGCCATTAGGCATTAAGCACACCCTTGTATCCTTAGATTAAGGTTTACTAAAAGATTTAAATAAATCCATACTAATATTATAAATTTGAAAGTAACTCTGTCTGTCTGTCTGTCTGTCTGCTACTCTTTCACGCTTAAACCACTGAACCGATTTTAATGAAATTTGGCAGAAACATAGAAAGGAAAAGAAAAGGAAGGAAGAGGAAGGAAGGAAAGGCAGGAAAATATCTCATTCCCACGGGAAGCAAATGAAATAATGAAATGCGCCGTGTAGTGTTATAAATACACTGCATGTTATTACTTACTTCATTCCCGTCGATTACCTATCATATTTTATAACTTATATCCGTTTGTTTTATTCTTATACTTTGCTTTTCCTTTATTATTTCTTTATAAAATTATTTACTTTCTCTGTTTGTTTATTTACATTTTGATGCAGCTATCAAAATTGTCATGTATGTCTTTTATGTTTCTTATTTTTTTAATTCGTTTTACGGCATTGTATAAAAATCCTTTTAGCCATTCAATATTAAAAGAAAATAAAAATTGTATGTTTCTTATTTCATTTCATAGATTAATAAATAAAGTATAGTATTTGTCTTTGGTTTATTTATGCCCGTTAATCAATATTTTAATCTATACATAAAGCTGAAGAGTTTGTTCGTTTGTTTGTATGTTTGTTTGAACGAACTAATAATCTCAGGAACTTTTTTAAAGGCACACGCGCCGCGTGGAGTAAGCTATCACCATCGCCTATGAACACGGGCAACCCCAGGTGAGCCACCAGAGGGCTTTAGGCTATTTAACATCATGCTATGACTAATACCAAAGTCCACGCGGACGAAGTCGCGGGCGGCCACTAGTAATAAATAAACTGACATTCCACTTAAGTACAACAAAATTGGTGATTTCTGAGGTAAGTAAATAATTACCTAGGTACTAAAACTTAGGTTAGGTAGGCACTAGATCTAAGAGGTTAAAAAGTTCAATCCATCATGTCCTCAACCTAAATAGTGAAGTGCGTGCTTACTTTATCTAGTACCTACTTACTACTTTATTTAATAGCTCACCTAAATGGACCGTGTCTTATTTTTAACTTTTACAACAACAAATGACCTATTTTATTACGATGTTTTCCACAATTCCTCCAAGACATGATGTCCAACAATCCCCACTTCTATAATGGCCTAAATCTAAGTGGAAACCTGTGCCTAGTAGCATGGCATTAAAAAAAGTTGGAAAATAAAACTTA
This sequence comes from Pyrgus malvae, assembly GCA_911387765.1. Lineage (NCBI taxonomy): Eukaryota > Metazoa > Arthropoda > Insecta > Lepidoptera > Hesperiidae > Pyrgus > Pyrgus malvae. The sequence goes on along the minus strand of OU426950.1, from coordinate 23,046,133 downwards.
GTTGAAAAACAACTAACATTGCAGCTCAAGCACATTTATTTTATGTCCAACCTTTAATATCTAAGTGCCTCTTTATAATTAAAGCTCAAAAAATCATTAGGGTGATGTTAACTAACACACATGATATACACACATTAAAGGTAGAGCCACTAACGATTTACAAACTGATGTCGTTAGCATTTAAATCACATACGCAAACCATTATATAATTCGTCCTAAACAAACAGTAAGTGTCTATCATAGCATGTACTTCCTAGAGTTGCCACAATCCAACAGAAGCATCTTACAGGTAGAACTAGAACTTTCTGTTTGTTATAAAAAGTAATAAATTTATTATTAACCGTCATTACATCAGCCGTTAGAAGTTCACAGCTATAGAAAGAAAATCGATCAATAATATCTAAGTAGACGTTCAAGAAAAACTACAGAAACAGAAACAAAAAAGTTAAGAAGTGGTTATTGTCTGCAGGTGATGGTAAACACAAAGTAGATAACATTAGTTGCAAGCTTTCTGTTCAAGCATGTAGTCTCTAATATAACGACTCCTGAAGTAACTTTCACAGTTTTCCCACAACTTTCAATGCAAATATTTTGCAATTATCTGTTGCGAATTCCCATTGCTTCTACGTTTTATGTAAATTGAGGCAAATACTGTCAAATGCAAGTTGGTAACTACCCAGTAGAATGTGTTCATTTAGCATATTTTCTATATGTGTAAGCATATTTTCTCTATTTTTATACCTCTACGCAAATAATATAAAACTGGGTTTATGTTTAAAGCAAAACTACTTGATTGGCTAAGCTAAATTTTTGCTTAGATTTCTCGGTTTTTTTTCATGAAGGGATTGTCCAATCAAACCACATAAGTTGGTAGTCTTTTAAAGAATTCGGTTCACAAAAAACATCTACCTATCATGTTTGTACCGTATCCTAATTAAGATAGTTTCAGAATGTAGGTAAAGGTAATCCTTTAAAATCGTAATCGTTCAAAGTTAAATGATAAAAATGTTTTAATGACGTGGAAGAATGATGAGGTGGCTGTGACAGACAGGCAGACAGACGTTATGAATCTATAAGTGTTCCGTATTTTGCCATTCGGTTACTGAACTCCAAAAAGGATTTCGATAAGTATCTACACTTAGCTACGTGTACGGTAATAAAGCAAAATAGGTATCTCCTTAACCTAATTGAAATTAAGTAATTTATCTCACGAAAGCTGTTTTCTTCATGCTATAATTTGAAAATACTTAGGTACTACATACTTATCGGGCTTTCGTTATTTTATCGGTAGGTTTAGGTAGAGTTTCAGCATTTCTAGACACAAACCTCGCAATTTTTATCTTAGTATCTGGAATCGAAATTCGAAAACTTAAAAAGCTTTTATTAAGAAGACGGCTGTAATCTGTATTAAATTCATTCAACTCGTTATCGATGCGAGCAGTCATTCGTCGCCTCACGTTCCGATCCAATAATTCCGAATCAAACGTTTCCCATAGCGTTTTACGATATATTTTGGAACGTTTTAAAAGTAAATGCTATTTTTATAATTCAATTTTGTATAGTTATAAATGATAATATATTGGTATTGTATTGTAAATTACTATCAGATAAACATTTTAAACGTAAATTATTCACTCTTATTTTATATTACGCTTGCTAATAAGCGTTAAATTTTATGGTTTATTATTAAAGAGGCAGCAAGTAATTCAATAAATAGTCTCAATAATGCTAGAAGTATTCCTAGCAAGCAGGCAGACAGGCTGCGTGATGGTAATCCAGCATACTACTACCAACTCCAGGAAAGTAACGTGTACTCCAGGGAAGTAGCTTCTTTACAGCTTTCGGAATTACCTATGTTACAAATTCAACCTTTTTTATAGGTATCGGGATGGAAACCTTCAAAAGGTATTCAGCACCTTTGGAGAGGATACCGGATTATGTGGGATTTGTACCGCAGTAAAACCCCCTCGGTGGCTTGCCTCTGCGCTTGGGGAGGACTCCGGGATCTCCATGGAACGCACCGATGACCTCCACGCGCGACGCCCCAGAACGGGCCCATCTTCGGGAGAGCAGATGCGCTCTCATGCGCCCTCAGGCACTCACGGCGGCATGCGGCCACGCAAGCACCGCCGTCCGTCCCGTGGCTACTGGCTGGAGGGTCGAGTTCCCACTCTCACCGTCCGCAACCCTGGAAGCCCCCTTTAAGTCGCCTCTTACGATCAGGCAAGGAGAACCTTACCCCAATCTAGCTAAATATTTTTAAACATATGTTCACGGTGTCACAGTGTTAGTTGTCATACTTACCTACTCCTCCGAAACGGCTTGATCAATTATATGCAATTTTATGTATATTATGTAGTTTTAATCTTTTTTTTTCAAATCCATCTAAGTCAGTTGTCCTCACCAAACATTTTATTTTATTTTTTGGTCATTTTTTATTTTTATTAATTTTTATGATGTGGGATTAAAAAGCAACCCTTCTATCACCAACCCCTATTTTAGGTTTTATCTCAGGCTATTGAGAAGGTGGTACGGAGTTTGCCGAATCATCTATTACACCTATAAAATAAATATTTTGACATAATAAGCATAATAATAAGTATACAGTAGTGTACATTGTACATTCTTCTCTACCTAATATACCTATATAGCGCCTGACTGTGACGTAGCTGCGATTTAAATGGGAATATTAAACTTAATGAGTATCTCCTAAATTTAACGTCCGTAAAGTAGTCATTACCTACGACGAAGACGTAAGCCGTCATTTACAATATCCGCTTTATCGTTTGAATATAAACCTCTTTATAACCATCGCATTAATCGCAACAAGTTTGTGCGAATTTGGTTTATGACGAGTGTCCATTATAGGAACTAACGTCACGGTAATAGCTCTAAAAGTCTAAACATTGACACTGAATTTAACGTTGCGGAGGAAAGATATTTTCTTTTTTTTTCACAGTTTTTATGTCCCACTGCTGGGCTGGACTTTTTTTGTTGGTTTGTACCGTTTAGGCATTGAAACATATCAATAGTTTCTGACCATTAGGTATTTCGCCATAGATCAATTATCAGGATATAACAGAAGCTATATATACATATACATAGCTAGTTTTTTTTTAATCAGATGTCCTTAGAAAAATTGCCTGTCATCGATGTGATGTCTTATCAAATATAAACTATTTCTTAGCAAACGAGCTTACTTTTCATTCATTAAATATTGCAATTAAATTTATTAATTGCTCGATCACACTGTTAATTTAATGGGAACTTGAAAGTTCACTACAAAATAAGAATGTAGGTATCTAGAACTAGTTATCACAGACTTCACCATGTTAGCGTCTTACAACAAGTTACAACTGACATTATAATAGTTACGAACCCAGAACAAATACAAAAGTATGTAACTCTGCAAATACCGTAGAATGGTCCTACTTTGCTCTAATATTTGCTCCAAAAAAAGGGAATTATGAATATTGTTTAAACTATTAATTATGAAATATGCTCACATGTAAAAATTTAAAGAATGTCATGTTATCTAACATATTTTTAAAGTTAAATCAACTTAATTACATATTTCATAATATATATAAAATTATGAATAAGGAGCAAAGTTACCCATGGTCATGGGTAACTTTGCTCCTGGGTATATTCTACAAGTAATTTCTATTGTGGAAGCTTTTAGAGCAAAGTTATGCTTTCCTTATTCAAATTATGCTCAAGTGATATTACGCTTTATGATTTTTGATAGTATCTTCGGTCAAAAAATGGATAAAAATTTAAATAAACCGTGTTCTTAAAAAACAACTTTATATTCTTAAATTAATTACAAAATCACTTTGTTTCATTGCTTTTCTTAAAGAAAAAAAGAATACGGCCTTTGTTTAGTTATTTTTATAATTTTACCAGGTAACATTTTCCTCTCATACGTGAAATCTACATATTGCCCAACCGCCTTCACAATTGGTTTGAAATTGCAATTTTAATTACAAGTTTCGGCCACTGTATTAGAGTTAGTTTCAAGATTTTCTAAATCTCCAGTAGATCCAAGATCAGAAGAGAGCTTTGGGTGCTGAATCTACGGCGATATGGTTGCTTTGAAATAAACGGCTGAGCCAACTCTTCATTTTTTTTATCATCCAAAAGTGTGCTTAGTACTTTTTCTAGGAGTAGGTAATGTGTATTTTCCTGGGACGTCCTTTTTTATAATTTCTCGACCCTACACGTGTTTTAAAATTTCTTGGCATCTTTTCTAACAACAAATAACAAAGCAAAGTTACCCCATCGTACAGATGAAAATATAAACACGCCAAATAAGTGAGGTCAGATTAAGACCAACTCAGCAATACAATTAAATATTTACGTATTCGTTTACCTGATTATATACATAATAACATTAGAACATAATTAACTTAATGTGCTAAGCTGATTTCAAGATGGAAGTGGCTTTTTTGAATACAAAAAAATTATACTTATAACGTCTTACTTTTCAACTGCACCTGACATAAGAAAAAAATGGCTGATGTAAAATTTGCCAGTTCATTGTTGCCACTTATAAGTTAAATGTTTCCAGTGCATTCACAATTAAATGAAATGTTGCACCGATTTTGACATATTAAGCATTAAAACATTTAAGAAAATTGGAGCATAATTTACCTTATAGGAGCAAAGTAGGAACATTTTACGGTAACTAAATAAGTATTAGTATTATTTTAACATTCTATACACCTTTTAACAACATGACGCAATTGAGCATATTTTCTTGAAAATTTTGATATTTCTGATGTTTTGCTAAGTACCCTACAGTATAGTACAGTTTCGTTGTAAGTGTGTGCATATATTGTGTAGTAGTATCCTTAGAGCATTTACCCAAGTTGTACCCGGATGACGAATGAAAACGATTGATTTTTCAGAAACTTGTTTCAGAGATTTGATAGAGCGTTGTTAAGTAAGCCAACTGCTTAACAACACCCTACTTCTTCAGCTCCCAAAATAAAAAACCGGCCAAGTGCGAGTCGGACTCACGCACGAAGGGTTCCGTACCATTATCAATAAAAAAATCACGTTTATTGTATGGGAGCCCCCTTAAATATTTATTTTATTCTATTTTTGTATATCCATAGAAATCATTGCATTAAGATTGAATGAAAGGTAAATTGTGATTTATGACGTATTAAAAAAAACCCCCTGAAGCCGCCGAATCATTGCTTAAGAAAAATGTAAGCGAATGCAAATGTAAGTTTACATTCAGGCCCGTAGACGCTAAAGATATTGTAAAGATATTTAAGACTTTAGAAATTAAGAACACTACTGATCTTTGGGGTATCTCTGTAAAAATTCTTAGTTCAATAATTGACTTAGCTATAATATTCAATAACTGTATTAAAAGTGGTGACTTTCCTGATCTAATGAAACATAGTAAAGTGATACCTTTATTTAAGTCGGGCAGTACTTCAGATCCCTCCAACTTTAGACCTATTTCAATTCTGCCCTCCATTAGTAAAATCTTTGAGAAAATAATTTTAGAACAACTTCTAAAACACTTTACTAATAATAGACTTATTCATAAAAATCAATTCGGTTTTACGAGGGGTCGATCAACCACAGATGCCGGTGTAGAGCTTTTTAAGACCATAGTGGATGCTTGGGAGACGTCACGGGATGCTTTGGGTGTCTTTTGTAACTTATCTAAGGCATTTGACTGTGTACACCATGAAACATTAATCAGGAAACTCAATCACTATGGCATCAAAGAAACCGCGCTCAGGCTTCTGGAGTCTTATCTGAGTGATAGGATCCAGAAGGTTGAAGTGAACGGTAAAAGGTCAAATGGGTCTGTAGTTCATTTGGGGGTCCCACAGGGCTCAATCCTCGGCCCCTTCTTATTTTTAATATATATTAACGATCTGCCATATATGGTGGAGAATAATCACGAGATAGTATTGTTTGCAGATGATACTTCCTTAATTTTCAAAACTAACAGACAAACTGATGATTATGACGATGTGAACAATGCTCTCTCTGAGGTGGTAAATTGGTTTAATGTAAATAACTTACTACTCAATAATAAAAAGACCAATTGTATTAAGTTTTCACCACCTAATGTTAAAGAAATTATTGTAAAACCACAATTGAATGGCGAGGAAATGAGTTTTGTTGATGAAGCTGTATTTCTTGGGTTAACTGTAGATTCTAGGCTTCAATGGGGACCCCATATCTCTCGGTTAGCGAATAGACTAAGTTCTGCCGTCTTTGCAATAAAAAAATAAGATCACTTACAAATGTCGATACAGCTAGACTGGTCTATTTTAGTTATTTCCATAGTATAATGTCGTATGGTATTTTACTGTGGGGAAATGCTGCTAATATCGACACAATATTTATTTTGCAGAAGAGGGCTATTCGCGCAATTTATAAATTAAATTCTAGAGAGTCTCTGAGAGAAAAATTTAAGGAAACGAATATACTAACATTTGCATCGCAATATATTTATGAAAATAAAATGTATGTTCGTAAAAATAAACACGAATTTATGACTTTTTTGGATTTACATAGTTCGAACTGTGTTTCGACAAGGAATGGCCACAAACTTGCATTCCCCAAGTGTAGGCTCCGCAAAAAGAGCCACTCTTTTATCGGGATGTCGATCAGAATATATAATAAAATCCCGGAAAGTGTTCAATCCCTTCCTTTGCACAGATTTAAAAAGAAAGTCAAACAAGTCCTGTGCCGCAAGGCTTATTACGATCTTAAGGACTATTTAATTGATAAAAAAGCTTGGGATTGAGCTGTATTCCCACAAGGCTGTTTCTATAACTGATGTAATAGATTTAAATCAATCAAACCGCCAATGTTAACAGATGGCTGTGGGACGACATTGACACATGCGGTAGCTGTCACGTATGTTCCTTATCTGCCCATAGCTACTCTGTAAGAAAGCTTATTATTGTATAAGTACCTACCTCATATTTTAAAACAGGGCTGAAGTTTTTCTCCGTCTGCTCTTTTCTTCAGCTCAGCATTGCCTAAGCGCACCCAGAGCAGACAGAACAAAAGAAATAACGTTCACTAAGAGTTTGTAAATGAACCGTACAGTGAATAAAGAATATTTCATTTCATTTCATTTCATTTCTACTTACTAGATCTCGTTCAAACCAATTATCGGTGGAAGTTTATATCGTAATGTACATCTCATATTTTTTTTAGTTTTGTCATTTTCTTATTTTAGAAGTTACAGGGGAAGTTACACATTTTACCACTTTGGAAGTGTCTCTTCCGAAAATTATTCAGTTTAGAAAAAAATGATATTAGAAACCTCAATATTATTTTGGAATACCTATCCATAGATACCCCACACGTATGGGTTTGATGAAAAAAAATTTTGATTTTCAGTTCTAAGTACCTACGGGGAACCCTCAAAATTTATTGCTTTTTTCTATTTTTGTGTGAAAATCTTAATTTGGTTTACAGAATACATCTACGTAGGCGAGTTTCAACAGTATAGTTCTTATAGTTTCGGAAAAAAGTGGCTGTGACATACGGACGGACAGACAGACAGACATCACGAATCCATAAGGGTTCCGTTTTTTGCCATTTGGCTACGGAACCCTAAAAATAGAATTACATTATACTCGCCGATAGATGGCAGGAAGAGTCATATTTTTCAGTTTATGTTTAAGTTAAAAAACGGTATTTTCCAAAAATGAAACCTATTTAGATCGATTTATTGCCCCCGAAAATTCCTGCACACTATATTTTATGAAAATCGTAAGAGCCGTTTCTGAGATTCAAATTATATATTTAGGTAAGTATATAAAAGAATTGCTCGTTTAAAGGTACATAGTATATATATAAGATGTACATACGAGTACATGGCAAAGTGCAGTTTTAGCCGGTCTCGTTTCATTGTTCCCAAAACTCTATCTTTACTTTTTATTTGATCTGAGGATCGATAAATACCATTTCCTCTCAAAATTGAGATTTAGCGGGGCCCATCTGGGATCTAACCCACTCGTTTGTCACTGCTGGAATTACACTGGTCAACAACATTTTTGCGCCATACATACCAGTCTAAGCATATATTTACGCAAGTAAAAATTTGATACACATACTATTTTACATAGTAAGAAAGGCCTGAAATACTACCCCGTCCTCTTACTTCTTTTTAGACAGCGATAACGCGCATAGACCAGTGTGTCGATAATTTTTGAGAAAAAAAAACGGCAAATTGTTTGTAAAGTAGGTATACGATCGAGATGTTTACGTGATAACGTCCGCACGAGAAAATCTCCATTCGTTTGTATGCCGCTAGAGTGAGAGAGACGGAAGATCGGTCCACTCACTCGAACGCTATGCCAGCCTCCGCTCGTGAGGATTCCGCGTGACAAGTTTCACGGAATGACTGGCAGCGCTCGAGATGAGACGGGAGATCGGTCCGTCTCTCTCTCGTTATACCTGCGATCGCGCTCGTGAGGTTTTGGAGTGACACAAGTTTCTGAACATGTCACCCGACTAAAACGATTTTAAAGACGTTATCACGTCAAAAAATTTATAGTAGGATGAAACCCATTGCAAAAGGTAGAGAATATAAAAAAATTAAAGGAAAAAAATTATGTTCGATCTAAGATCGGGAAGGGGGAGGGGGTGAGTTTATAAGGGTCAGCGGTTTATGTCGATTTCCGGCATAACTAACAAGTCCTATGAAAAAAAGTGAAATTGAAAAGTTGTAGGTAATAAAAAGATCTATAACTTTTGTATCTATACATTTTTGACATAACATTAAAAGTAATCGCCCGTAACATTTTTTTCCTTTCATTTTTGTTAAATCAAATCAAAAATATTTATTTCATATTAGGAATACAAAATATTCGCTTAATGAATGTTATTTTTATATTCTCTACCTTTTCCAATCAGTTTCATATTACTATTTTTTTTCCTTAGAATAATAACGTTAAGAACATCAGTCTTGATACAAGCGCGCTATCAAAATTGAAGCACTAAATAGATTCCTACAGCTGTCACATCTGACAAACAAAATATTTTTAATTTGACCAAATTAACTATAAAATACTACAAAATATTGAAAACACTGTGAAAAGTTATTTTATTAGACTTCTTTTGTTTTTAAAAAGCGTTGTGATAAAATTTAACCTTAAGTCTTACGGAGCGGCCCGGCGTTTGGTGCCATTAATGGCACCAATCAACTTGCTTCAATTTGGGCGCGCGAACTTGGTTTCTTTAATGTAATTGTATTTATTCTAAGTTTTTTTTTCACATTTTACCATTTTCAATCTAGCAGTGGTCAACGTTGATTGGGCGTAAAATCCAAAATGGTGAAATCGCTGAACTTTTTTAAAAGCAAATATTTTTGGTATTAAAATCGATATTTTGTGTATATAATCAGAATGTGAATCTCAAATCAAAGAAAAGAAATTTAGTATATGGACCGGTGTTATTGTCGACAGGTGGTCATTTTTGTTTGTCATGTCAAAAATGTGTTAAAAGGTAGCGTGGTGAAAGGTAGAGCATTTATAGGGAAAAAAATCGCCCGCATTTTGCATTAATAAAAATAATAGGTATAACATTTTTCAAATAAAAGACAAAATATATAATTATATATTTTTATTCAATTAAAACGACAGTACATAAAGCTCGCAGATAAACAATTCAAAATTAATAAATCAAACAATAAGCAAGACATACAAATAGTTGAAATACTGAAGAGTTACAGAAGAATATAAATGTATTACAAAATAAATATTATACAAAAGTAATAAGTGTAACATCTTTATCCTTTATAATGCTTTGGAATCGCTAAGGCTAACACTCGCAACGCGCTCCACGCTTGAAAATGAAAATCTTTACACATTACTAAAATTACTTCAAATTTTAACGGATTTCACATGAAATCTGTTATTAATTGCGCGTTTACAAGTAGGCGCAATCTAAGGCTAGCGCACTGGTATATAACGTTTTTACTGGTAAAATAACGCAATTTTTATGTAACATAATATAAAATCTATTCATAAACAACAAACATTTTCTCAGTAACTAAAAGAGACTCGGGGAAAAGATGCACTTGTTGAAACCATCACTCGTGTTCATCAATTACATAATAGTTACATGCATCTTTTGTATAAGGCACTGGTACACATTGTCAATAAGTACACACACAATATAAGATGATAATAATAATAGTAATCATTAAATCTACAACTTGTTGATTTCACCGTAAATGAAACTGCTATATGTTTTATATTATAACTATTTTGTACTCTTAGACTTGAAATAAAATTAAATATTTAGATGACTATATTGATCATGTGTTATTTGTGACTGGTAAAAAACTTTAATTTTAGCATTATTCTAAATGCTATTAAATACAAGAAGTTGTAAAACTACATACCTATATAAGAAGATACATTTTTTTAGAATTGTTACTATTGCTTAATCTTAAGAGACACACAGAATATGTTTTTCTCATTTTATTCGAGATGTTACACTTTTCAATACTGGGAGTCAACAATAATCTTGTAAAAAATGTACAATCTCACAATAACACAATGTTTCATTAGAAATATTTTCGACGACTTGAAAAACTTAACCATTCAATTTCAACCGGAAGACTGAAATTCACTGATAACAAATCAATTATTTACAAAAGAACGATACCTACATATTTTTACTTTTCATAAATGCGACTAATATTCAAGTTTATTATTACAACATAATAAAGTGCCTTAACAATGAAATAATACAGGAAAGATCAAAATAATACAAAAATCCACGCTTTATGCATTGTAAGAATCTGCAAGTACTTTAAGAGATTCCATGTACAATAAAAATGTATGTTATAATATAATATGTTCAATATACATAGGTGGCAGTTTGATAAAATACAACAGTGTTTCCTTGAACGTCAACTTAATATCTAGAAAAGAGAAAAGAGCATAACAATATGTTATTACAAAGAAAGCACCCGCAATACACGAAACAATTTCAATACAAAATGCACAAGTATAGTTTATGTAAATCAGCTGATACGAAAATAAATTACCGGTTCAAGGCTAGAAAAGAAAGTTTATAGAAAGCACTAAAGCTGCGCAAAGTTCGACCGCAGCGAACCTGACCGTAGTCGATACTTCTTTTGGTTTGAGAGTTCAGCGGAAGCCCCGCAGGCTGCAGTGGTGCAGGTTACAGTGGTAGGCGAAAGCGTGCAGCATGGTGCGTGCGTCGAAGAGAAGTAGAAAGAGCTGCTCCAGCCACTCGGCGGCCGACAGCCTTTCTACGGCCTCATGTCAACGGGCCGCTCTCATCAGACGCTCACACTGCGTCAGCAGGTACTTCTTCTGCTGCTCGTCGTACAGGAATATCACCTTCCCGGAGCCGGAGCTCGGGAACATTCCCATCACCTTCCTCTTCGCGGTCGGGATGTACACGCCCTTGTTCACCGGTGTCGGCACGTCGGGTATTTCCGTCCACAGGTACGACCATACAATCTGTTGACAAATTGGGAGGTTGATTAAAATTATTTATCGATTCGATCGAAGCCTTTCTATTATACGATTGACACATCATAGGCATGATGATACTATTAAAGAATCAGAGAATAAATGGTTTCACTGAAAAATATATATGCTAAAAGGGTAAATGATCCCGTTTTAATATAAACATTAAGATGTCATCGTGTTGCTTGAAGTTTAGCATACACTCGCAATACACACAATGCAATGTTTACTAAAGTGTGACGAGCAAGCCGACGCCATGACACCTACGAGCGTTTTCGCGCTTAATTTAAATTACATAGAAATGAAATGAAATGAAATGAAATATTCTTTATTCACTGTACGGTTCCTTTACAAACTCTTAGTGAACGTTATTTTTTGTTCTGTCTGCTCTGGGTGCGCTTAGGCAATGCTGAGCTGAAGAAAAGAGCAGACGGAGAAAAACTTCAGCCCTGTTTTAAAATATGGGGTATACAATAGCTAACTTTCTTACAGAGTAGCTATGGGCCGATAAGGAACATACGTGACAGCTACCGCATGTGTCAATGTCGTCCCACAGCCATCTGCTAACATGGCAATTTAATTCATTTAAGTCTATTACATCAGTTATAGAAACAGCCTTGTGGGACTACACCTCAATCCCAAGCTTTTTTATCAATTAAATAGTCCTTAAGATCGTAAAAAGCCTTGCGGCACAGGACTTGTTTGACTTTTTTTTTAAATCTGTGAAAAGGAAGGGATTGAACATTTTCCGGGATTGTATTGTATATTCTGATCGACATCCCGATAAAAGAGTGGCTCTTTTTGCGGAGCCTACACTTGGGGAATGCAAGTTTGTGGCCATTCCTTGTCGAAACACAGTTCGAACTATGTAGATCCAAAAAGGTCATAAATTCGTGTTTGTTTTTACGAACATACATTATATTTTCATAAATATATTGCGATGCAAATGTTAGTATATTAGTCTCCTTAAATTTTTCTCTCAGTGATTCTCTAGAACTTAATTTATATATTGCGCGAATAGCCCTCTTCTGCAAAATTAATATTGTGTCGACATTAGCTGCATTTCCCCACAGTAAAATACCATACGACATTATACTATGGAAATAACTAAAATAGACCAATCTGGCTGTATCGACATCTGTAAGTGATCTTATTTTTTTAATCGCAAAGACGGCAGAACTTAGTCTATTCGCTAACCGAGAGATATGGGGTCCCCATTGAAGCCTAGAATCAACAGTTAATCCAAGAAATACAGCTTCATCAACAAAGCTCATTTCCTCGCCATTCAATTGAGGTTTTACAACATTTTCTTTAACATTAGGTGGTGAAAACTTAATACAATTGGTCTTTTTGTTATTGAGCACTAAGTTATTTACATTAAACCAATTTACCACCTCAGAGAGAGCATTGTTCACATCGTCATAATCATCAGTTTGTCTATTAGTTTTGAAAATTAAGGAAGTATCATCTGCAAACAATACTATCTCGTGATTATTCTCCACCATATATGGCAGATCGTTAATATATATTAAAAATAGGAACGGGCCGAGTACTGAGCCCTGTGGGACCCCCAAATGAACTACAGACCCGTTTGACATTTTACCGTTCACTTCAACCCTCTGGATCCTATCACTCAAATAAGACTCCAGAAGCTCGAGCGCGGTTTCTTTGATGCCATAGTGATTGAGTTTCCTGATTAATGTTTCATGGTGCACACAGTCAAATGCCTTAGATAGGTCACAAAAGACACCTAAAGCATCCCGTGACCCCTCCCAAGCATCTACTATGGTCTTAAAAAGCTCTACTCCGGCATCTGTGGTTGAGCGACCCCTCGTAAAACCGAATTGATTTTTATGAATAAGTCTATTATTTGTAAAGTGTTTTAGAAGTTGTTCTAAAATTATTTTCTCAAAGATTTTACTGATGGAGGGCAGAATTGAAATTGGTCTAAAGTTGGAGGGATCTGAAGTATTGCCTGACTTAAATAAAGGTATCACTTTACTATGTTTCATTAGATCAGAAAAGTCACCACTCTTAATACAGTTATTGAATATTATAGCTAAGTGGGGTGCTATTAAGTCAATTATTGAACTAAGTATTTTTACAGAGATACCCCAAAGATCAGTAGTGTTCTTAATTTCTAAAGTCTTAAATATCTTTACAATGTGTTTAGCGTCTACGGGCCTGAATATAAACTTACATTTGCATTCGCTTACATTTTTCTTAAGCAATGATTCGGCGGCTTCAGGGGAAGACCTAAGTGATTTAGTCGTCGATACTGGAATGTCAGCAAAGTATTTTTCAAATGTTTTTGCTACAAGTTCGTCTGATTCAATGACGGTACCGTCCATAATAAGTTTATAGACACGACAACGGTCATTGACTCTTCCAGTCTCGGCGTTAATAATGTTCCAAGTCGTTTTAATTTTATTCTTACTAGATTTAATTTGGTTACCAATATGCAATGACTTGGCCGCGATACATACTTGCTTAAACAATTTTGAATAATTTCTAACGTGTGCACAAAAGGACTCGTCTCGATTATACGATCTCTCTTCATAGAGATCATATAATTTTTGTCTACTTTTATGTATCCCTAAAGTCGCCCAATCACTGAATGATTTACAGTTTTTAGGAGATATTGTTTTTGATGTAAAGACAGTCTTATATATTTTGTGTATATGAGAACATAATGCCCCATAATGTTTATTTACATTTTTATGGGCTGGAATACGAAACCCATTTTCAATAGCACATCTAAATCTCTCCATGCGTTTTTTAGTCACTGGAACGACCACCTTGCTCTTACTAACCTGTCTGTCCATCCTGTAATTAAAGCAAACTAATTGGCCACAATGATCAGAGCTTAAGTTGTTTATTATCATAGATTGCGCTGGTGACCCTTCTGTAAAAATATTATCTATACAAGTAGCTGTGGATTGTGTAATCCTAGTTGGTTGTGAAAACACGTTAGTAAGATTACAGCATTTTAAGACGGACAAAAACTTTTTGCTTATTGCTGAATCCTCCAATATATTTATATTAAAATCACCACAAACAACTATGTCCTTCTTCTTTTTAGTATTGTTGCACAATTTATCCAATAATTGTTCTAAAACTGACTCAAAAGTATCATACAAAGAATTTGGAGGTCTATAAATACAAACAATAATACAATTTAATAACTCCACACAGGCTATTTCTATAGTTCGTTCAATAGAAAGGCTCACGATGTCTTGACGAACCTTAAACTTTAGGTCCTTACTTACAAAAATTAACGAGCCACCACGTAAGGCTGTCTGCCTACTGAACGAACTTGCGACTTGGTGCTTATCAAAGTTAAAAACAAGTTGGTAATCTTTCAACCAATGTTCTGTAATACACATAATATTAATATTGTATTCCTTTAAAAATAATTCTAATTCTAGTTCTTTGGATAGCAGACCTTGGATATTTTGATGCACCAAGTTTAGACATTTATTATTTCTTATTATATTACTTGATAGAGGGCATATACACGTATTTAGCTGAAAATACATTAATTTACGTTAAAACTCTTATTGCTGAAATAAACTTTTTTTCTAAAATAGGAGACGTGTACCTACAATAAGGAAAGGTATTTAAAAATCCGTCATCATGCCTATTGCAGATTTTGAATAATTATTGTTACCTTTAAAAAAGGGAAAAACAAGTTACGTAAACAACGTAGGCACTTGAAATAGAAGTGGACCCTGCTCAGCTACCAAGTACTATATTCGTAAGCAACATGATGATGTTGAGTGAGGTTTACGAATTACGTTTCTCAGTTTCGGCGGTAATTTCATGAAATATTTATTGGAATATCGATAGACGACCATCGCGATTCAAAATACATTAAACATGATGCTCACAAATTCACGTAAACAACTCCGCTAGCACCTCCGTGACATTTGAACATGCCGGGCAATTTGGGAGGGAATACTGTAGATTAAATAATGTTTTCCATAAATAGCAGGGTCTGACATACTCGTAGATGTTAGTACCAATAAAATATTATGCGATAAAATTATTTCTCATGACGGTAACAACCTTCTCAACGAATAAAAAAATCTGAGAAATATTCAGTAATCACTACAATGTACCTAATATTTCAGTTCGCCCTATTCGATTTAAACCATATCCAAATTATGTTACGTACCACATAAAATCATACTTCCATCAATATAAATCTCATTCATTCCATCTTACGTTATATAACGTAAGTATTGTGCAATGAATTGACGAATATACATACATATTATGTGATGTGATTTGATTTGTGAAAGCAGACCACAAGATAATAGCGCGTAGGCGTTATCTTTATAATGTCGCATTCGCGTGGGATAATAAAGGAATCCTATATCCTAAGTTAATTTGTGCCATTTAAAATAGTTTCAGGTTTTTGCTTAATCGTAACATATAATTCCGCCAAACAAAAATTAATTAAAAACTCGTGTAGCTTGCGATTTAATTAGTACTAGAAAAGATAAGCTTTATTGCGTTAGTAAGCAATACTCGTTGTACGTACCTATATGGATTTATGTAAGTAACCATAATAATAATTATTAGAGTATATATAATATAGTTATGAAAAGCCAACAAATACGCCAAGTACATACTTAACAATTTTATTTTTTATCGTTTGAAGTCGGTTTTTTTTTTTGTTTTAATTTGTTGACTTGAACATGGCCACACATTGTGGTTTAGTGTTGATTATTTTTAGGCGAACATCTAAGGGGAACATCTAAGAAGTTACAACAACAACAACGACAACGGATCCATGTCCATATTACCAATGGTGCGATACTTTAATATTTTTCATATAAGTTTATTTCATTTTACTTTACCTGCCATCCCCCAAACACGTTGTTCTTCTCGAGGTACAGCAGACGCTTGTCAGTGCACATCACCACCTCCTTGTTGGGAATAATCCACACGTGGGCTTCGTAGGTATCCGTGCTCACGTATTTACCCTGCGAACATACCGAAAGGTCAGTACACGTTTAGATATTTTGGTATTTCGTAGATTATTGCTATTGCTCTTTTTGAATTTCTTCCAAACAGTTTTTTAGCCCTCATATTTTCTCGTAACACTAAGAATAGCCTAATGATAATGAATTATTAAAGGCCTATTAAAGGCCTATTATAATAGATGTAGGATTAAAGCGGAGTCACTGTTACAACGCCTCGAATATTTACGTCGGATATCCTCAAACCAGATAGAATCACTGAACGAATTTCTTTACTGCACTTGCGGTGAGGCAAATGTTGAATCACTACACTAATTACCCACTATTATTGGTGTTAATGGGTCTGTTGATTTGATCCATGTTACCTTCTATCAACTTTACAGGTCCAACACCATGTGCAGAAAAGTACCCCCAAATTTTCACATTTCCACCACCGTGCTTTAATGTAACTTTCGTGTACTTAGGGTCGAATGCTTTATTTGGGGGACGTCGTACATATCGTTTTCCATCAGAACATACTCTGTTTATTTTCGTCTCGTCAGAAAAAAAATCATTTTTGCACTGTCGCACAGTCCAGTTTTCATACTTTCTCGCAAATGCAAGCCGGTCTTCCTTGTGGCAAAGTTTCAACATGGGTACCTTTCTTGCTATCCTACCGTGCAATCTTTCTTCTACCAAAAGTCTTCGAATAGTGCGTGCTAAGATTGCTGAAGGATTGTTTTCACCAAACTATTCCTTTCTCAGCTCATTGGACCCTTTAAAAGGATTTTGTTTTGCCCTACGCACGATGTTTCGGTCATCTCAAGGAGTTGTTCTTCTCTGTCTAGGTACAAATGGAACATTCCAAGTGGTTTGATACGTAGCAAAATGCTTTACACCGTGGAATACCATTGTTTTTTAATATTGCAGATAGTAGTCTTCTACTTAGAGTCTGTCAATAATGGTAAAGCCGCTTCCGCCGCTAGGTAGTGCGCATTGTGACCAGGCGCGGTCCCAGGGGGGGGGGGGAGTTCACAGGGGACATGACCCCCCCAAATCCATCAGTCATGCGTAGATGGAAGGCGAAACAAGCCAATTTGGGATACCTCTTCCCCCAAATTTCTTAGTGGCCTTTATTGTGAGTGTGAGTAATTTTTGCATCAATTACCTAGTAGTCATAGAAAAAAATAGTAAGTCGTCAACTTTCAGTCAGTCTAGTCAGTCAGATGTTCAAATAAAGCGATGGCTACTTTACCAGAACGTGTCCGATGGAGTTTTGGATGCAAGCCAAAAATGTTTTCGTACTGTTATGTTATTTTATTTCACAACACTCATGCACTGTCATTAATCTACATAACAATAATAACAAAATGCCATCAACTTTATCCGATATAACTCAAATATACACCAAGAAAATGAAAATAAAACAAGAGCACAACATGTCCCTTCAGACTTTCGCCCCTTCCATTCTGTTGAGATTCCTTCGAACGAGCGTGCGGGCGGAGTAGGCGCGCTACGACATCGACATGGGCGACTGGCGCACCGGATTACTCACCATCGCCACCGCTCCGTACAAAAAAAAACGGAAACCTTACGGGATCACTCATGTTTCTGTCTGTCCGTCCGTCTGTCATAGCCAATTAGTTCCGGATCTATTGGACCAAATCAAGCGAAATTTGGTGATGATGCAGCCCTATGACCATCCTACAGAGTGCACAGACGTGCAAAGTAAATACATTTTTTTAAATAAGACATTTTCCGAGTACCAATTAGTAAATTTATTTTTCTGTTCATATATCAAATGAAAGCGTTCATTATAAGGATCTCCAATTTATTTTTGTTATTATTTAAAAAAAAACAATTAAATATTGTTTAATGCTTGTAGATTACAGGAAAATTATAAGAAGTTTATCAATTAAAAATAAAGTGGTAATTTACTGATAATGGACTTGCTCTTAGGCAGCTTTTTTTTAAACTTACCTCTATTTAACCAGGATAACTATAATTTGAGAATGATTTCAAAAGCCTATGTATTATACAGTTCCCTTGCATTTAAGTCCCAGTAGGACCCTTAGGCTGGTTTTTCTCTCATGCTTACCGCCGGCGCTGACGGTCCACGCGTAGCTTGTCAGCGCTGATCGGTCAGCTCGGATCGTTTTAGTATCCCGCTGATCAACGTGAAGTATAAACGCAAACAATGTCGATGTTAGTATTGTCAGTTCAGAGCGACACCAAAATGCTCACTGAGTGTGGAGGCGCGTCGGCGCCTGTTGGTCAGCGGCGCCGACGCGTGGCGCGGACGCTCGCGTATAGCTCAGCGCTGACGACCGGAATCTGTGCGACTCAAAAACGCTACATATAACTATGTATGTAGTTGACCCATCAGCGCCGACGTCAGCGTGACAGCAAAACCCGCCTTATACAGACCTTCTCCAACTCTGACAGCATCTTGTACCCCTCGGCGAGCACGCGCGAGTAGGGCCGCACGCCCGCGTCCGCCGCCAGGTAGCGCGCCGCGCGACGCTTCGTCACCTCTTCTGACATGTCCGCCGCTCTGTTGTCAGACACAAATAACTGTCAATTATTGGGACTCAAAAGTTAAAAACAAAATCATATTACAATCTATTAAGGAATTAAAACTGGACGCTAATTATTTGGTTAGATTTTACAATTGCTACAAATCATAAATATAAATTTTAATGAAAAAATATAACAAAAAATGTACATACCATAATAACAAGCAAAAGCGAAGCGATTTATTAAACACTAAATAACCAAACAAAATAATATTAGTGCTCAAGAAAAACATAGAGTCTATTATTATCTATAACTAATTATCTAAGTCCTACTGAGGTTGTTACGGTACAATACCTTATTCACTCTAGCCTCTCTTCCTATTTTACAACCATACATACAAATCTATATGGACTCAAGACTAAACCTAGACCAGAGGCACTCAACACGTAGCTCACGAGACACAGAAAATTACCTTACCTACCCTTTTTTGGTATCAGGAGAGGAAACCTTCAAAAGGTGCCCGGCACGTTGGGAGAGGATACCGGGTTATGTGGGATTTGTACCGCTAAAACCCCCTCGGCGACCTGCCTCTGCGCTTGGGGAGAACTCCGTGATCTCCAGTGGAACACACCGATGTACTCCACGCGCGTCGCCCCGTACGGGCCCATCTTCGGGAAAGCAGATGTTCTCTCCTGCACCTTTCGATGCTCACGGCAGCATGCGACTATGCAAACATCTCCGTCCTTCCTGCTGGCTGGACGAATCGAGCTCCCACTCTCACCGCCCACAATCCCAGAAGCCCCCTTTTAGTCGCCTCTTACGATCAGGCATACCGTAGCTTTATTCTTAATCCCGAACCTACAGGGACTACTTTACCTACCCTAGCCTCCCTATCTATCCTACATACAAATCTACATGGAGTCGAGACCCAACCTAAGCCAGGGGTACTCAACACGGTAGCTTGCGAGGCACACCTTCTGACGGACGTAAGGAGGCCGGAGGTGAAGTCGACGACGCCGCCGACGGGCCGAACGAGCAGCCCGATGGCACCGCGGCCCAGTCCTTTCACGAAACCCTCTGCGCCGCCTTCCTGCGCGCCTTGGATAGGACAGATCACAACGCCTCGGACTCCGTCGAAGACACCCTAATACACAATGGATTCGAAATTCTCGAACTTACTCATAAAACTCAAAAGATATGAGCGCTTATTATAAAGGAATGTCATAAACTGTTGTTTTTGAAAATGAAGACCTAGACGTTTTAATTATCGTCCGTATTAGCCTGTTTGTGTCAGCCTTTTAACTATCTCGCTCACGCCGCCGTCGTATACCTCTTGGATTACGGACGCCTCGGACTCTGTCGACACACCCTGATAGACGTTCGTTCTAACTCATAAATGTTAGCAAACTTTCATGAACCTTGCATGTAGTTAAAATTGATTTGCTACTTGTGCCATGAAAAGTAGCGTCTTCTACGCATCCTTTTTAGAGATTCCAGTATCTATCTGCATTGTCAATGTGTAAAACAGTCTAAATTAAGGATGTAACAAATTTCATCGTTCCCGAGGACGAGACACCACGTACCACCACCAAAACCAGGCCGAATTAAAATTTTCATTTTAGGATTAATAAAAATTAGCTATCTCTGACTTACTGATGTAATTTATTATAAACGTTCTTTAAATAGTCACACTTAAACTACGTCCTTCTTAAAATTTGCAAAAAAAACCCTTTCTATTCGATCGAAAACCTTTTATTGACTCCGTACAAAAAGAGAATTCACCAAAATATTAAATGTCATATGCAAATTATTCGCAATACTTTTCTATTCCATCGAAAACTTTTATTAATTAAGCACAAATAATTATTAACAAATATCATGTCACATGTAAGTTTCTCGTAATACTTTTCAATTCCATAGAAAACTTTTACTGACTTCGCACATAAATATAAGTAACCAAAACGTCACATGTAAATTACTCGTAATACTCGTCATCTTCGTCTCGTACAAAACCCTTATTACATGCAAATATAGTGAGTCATAAATAAGCTGAAACTTAGTCATAATAGGAATAAGCATACAGGTTAGTTGCAGATACATCGTATCACTAAAACACGTTCGAGTAAGTTAGAGTTGCAATTAATTTTATCTACAGTGCCGTACCCATGTTAGTAACGAATGGTTTTCTAATGTCCGGTTTGTAAGTTAAATTTATTAACGGCTTATCTATTCACTATCAACGAACCAATAATGTTCCGATATCTCGTTAAATAAATTTCAATAATATAATAATACAATAACTATAGTAACCGAAATAAGATTTTTAATAACTCAAAAAATATGCATGATATTTACTTGTGATTTAAATTAATCATTAGACAGAGAGAGCAATACAGTATAGTGTAATCACAGTCTTGTATCGTTGCCCAAAATAAATAAAGCCAAGGTTTAAATTATTCAATAATCTATTTTAGTAGATACTAACAATAAATTCACAATTATTTTGTTTTAAACAATACTAAGACGTTGAAATCACAATTTCTGGTACATTTCAAGGTTTATTGATAAAACCCACATAATTATTAGTCACTATATAAACATATGGTTCATAAGGTACGTAGGGTTATCGAACAGATAAGCCGCAAATAAAGCTGTCTTTGAAACCGGACACGAAGCACGAAGCAGCCAATCACAAACGTACAAAGCGGCGCATGCTCAGAGTGGAATGCACGCAAGGCGGCGTCACCTCTTGACGGCGTCGAGCGAGCCCGAGGCGAAGTCGACGACGCCGGCCGTGGGGCGCGCCACGAGCCCCACGGCGCCCATGCCCAGCCCCTTGAAGAACCCCTCCACGCCGTGGTCGCGCGCGCCCGCGTACGGCTTCGTGAACACGCCCGTCACGCCGTCCACTACGCCCTGGTATTGCGGAACAATCTTGGCCTTTAGCAGAGCTGTATTTTGTTGGACGGAACAAGGCAGTAACAATCCCCTAGTGAGTGACTCTGTATTATGTTAGTGTGCTATAAGTTTTAATACCTGCTTTTAATGAAAGTAATAAGGTTCACTAGCAAATTAATTTCTTATCCATGTATCTTCTAAAATATTAATGTTCCTACGAAAAAAGAACAAACATAGATTTCGGGATGCCCCATAATTTTGTCACTATTGCCAGTAACAAAATTATATTTTAGCCACGCTTATTCTCTTTTCGTTTTAACTATATTTCTGTTTTTAACAGCTTAAAATCAGAACAAAACCATGAAGGTTAGTTTTTACTATTTATAAAAAATTTATTAAAAGAATCTTAATTTGTCTTAAATTCTTTAAACTTTCCTAAAATTCAGTTTCAATAAAAGACAACAGGCACGTCAACTCACCATGAAAAGTCCTTTACCACTTCTCGCCAAGCCTTCTTGAAGGTTCGCAGGTGGTTTGTTCATGTTGTCGCGTCTACGACGTTGATAATCCTGTTTGTAACAAATATGTATGTATATTACAAAAGAGAACAATATATATTTATTAAAGTAGTAAAATCAATACAAAATTACTAAGAATATAAATATACTAACTATAAACAAGTAAAAAAAGAACTGTACATAAAAAGTAGATACAAAAAAAACTTCTAAAATGTGTGTGCGTGTTCGGCATGACACCTAAGACGCTGGCGGCATTTCCCTGTTGGCGAAATACTCACCAGCTTTTCTGTCGCCACATGTTTGAACAAGTTTGTACAACATTTCTGACTTGAATTTTATTAGATTTTTTTTTTATTTAATTTTAACGAATTTGACTACAACATAAAGACAGTGATTTATCATTCAATTATTCAAATGATTCTTGCTCGATCTACTTAAGGGTAGTCGGAGTCGTGTGTAGTCGAATGTAGTCGGAGAGCTACATCACTCTCCTAAGATGTTGCAGCTCGGGGCACTGCGATTGGAGGATACCAACGCATTCCGCTGGATATACCGGAATCCTTCCCATGCGTTGAGGTAGGTCACCGAGAAGGTTCATCCGCAAGGTTGTCATGGAGGAGAGGGCCTTCACTCGAGCCTGCTTCGCGGGCATAGAGGACCGGCTCCTGCCGGAGAAACGTCTTCGTCCACCGCTCGCGGCGGACAGGACCTCCGGTGGGCCACCTCAGGCCCCGAAGACGTCCAAGGGCAAGGGAGTGGGCAAGGCCACGAAAGCGGCACAGCCCACCCCTAGCACAAGCGCGGAGCCCAGCCCTGAGGACGCCCTCCTTCCCTCTTCCACTCCGTCCAACATGCCGTGGACGGAGGTTGTGAGGAGAGGAAAGGGCAAGGCCAAGAAAGGGGAGGGGAAAGGAAAGAGTAGGGGCAAGGGACAGGAGAAGAAAGCGGCCTCCTCCTCCTCCAAGCCCATGCAAGCGCCCTCCAAAGCAGCGAGGGCCCCAGCCGGTGTCAAAAAATTGACTCCCCCTAAAACCGCGGCTGTCACCGTGACCATCGTCCCGGAGGCCGCGGAGAGGGGAGAGACGTACGAGTCCGTACTAAAGCGGGCTCGCGCTCATGCCGACCCTACGAAGCTGGGGATCGGCAGAGTGACATGTCGCCGGACCGTAACTGGGGCTCGAATATTCGAGTTCCCGGGGGCCAAGGGAGCGGAAAATGCGGACCTCTTCGCAGCCAAGCTGCGAGAGGGTATCGCGGACGTGGCGAAGGTCGCTAGGCCCGCAAAGTCCGCAACCTTGGAGGTGACCGACCTGGACGACTCGGTCACCAAGGAGGAGGTCGTGGCGGCCATTGCAGCAGCTGGAGGCTGCTCGTCTGAAACTGTGCGTGGCCGGGACATTAGGCCCGGCCGAGGCGGACTGGGCACCATGCGTCTAGAGTGCCCAGTCACAGCGGCAAAGGCCGTCCTGACCGGGGGGCGGCTGCTTGTCGGCCTCAGCTCGGCGTCGGTCCGGGCACTTGAAGATCAGCCTCTGCGCTGCTTCAGGTGCTTCGGAATCGGCCATACCCGAGCCACGTGTCCCTCGCAAGAGGAGAGGACGGACGCGTGCTACCGCTGCGGGAAGCAGGGGCACCTGGCGTCGTCGTGCCAGGCCGCCAAGCCACACTGCGTGGTGTGCGCGGCCAGTGGCCGCCCTGCGGACCATGTGATGGCTGGGAGGAAGTGCAGGCCTCCCACCACTAAGGGAAAGCAGCAGGTCGCAAGACAACCTGCTGCTATAGCCGCCCCTGCTGCTGGCCTAGCAACGGTGGCCGATGAGGGGGGTACGATGTCCGAATAATGCAGTCCGGACATCGTATCCTTCAAGCGAACACCAACCACTGCAGAGCGGCCCAGGATCTGCTCATGCAGTCCATGGCCGAGTGGTTGGTGGACGTGGCGGTAGTCGCCGAGCCGTACTCGGTCCCTGGCTACTGGCTGGGCGACAGTGACGGTTCGGTGGCGATTGTGGCGCGGTCTTCCACAGACTCCCCTCCCCTCTCACTACTAGAGAGAGGACCGGGATATGTGGCCGCCGCGTGGGGAGATCTGGCCCTCGTCGGGGTCTACTTCTCCCCCAACCGCACTCTCCAGGACTTCGAGGATTTCCTCGAAGTCCTGGCCGCCGTGGTCGGGAGGGCAGCGCCGCGTCAGGTCTCCGTTATGGGGGACCTGAACGCTAAATCGGTGGTGTGGGGAAACCCGGCCACCGACGCGCGTGGGCGGGCAGTGGAGCTGTGGGCGGCGTCCACCGGACTCTCCCTCCTGAATAGGGGGAGAGTCCAAACATGCGTGCGGCAGCAGGGTGGGTCCATCGTGGACCTGACCTTCGCCACCCATGTGCTGGCCGCGCGCGTACGGAACTGGCGGGTGGACATGGTGGAGACCTTCTCGGACCACAGGTATGTGCGGTTCGAGATCTCCGCCCAAAGTCCACGGGGGAACGCCAGACCATCCGGCCGATCCCCCTTCCCGCGGTGGGCCCTCACCCGCCTGGACTGGGACGAGGAGGCCCGCCTGCGGGACGCCCTTGCAGACGCGAAGACGGCCCTCAAGGCGGCAATTGCGGAGGCTAAAGACTCGGCGCGGGCCGAGTTGCTGGCGGGTCTCGATGCCGACCCATTCGGGAGACCATACAAGGCGGCGCGGAATAAACTGCGCCCCTCTGGTCCCCCGGTGGCCGAGACCCTCGAGCCGTCGTCGCTGGACGGGGTGGTGCGGTCCCTGTTTCCAAGCAGGGACGTAGACTTCACCCCTCCAGCGATGAATCCCCCGCAGGGGGTGGCTCCGCCAGAGGTACAGCTGGAGGACCCTCCTCCCATCTCAGAGGGCGAACTTGGTGCGGCGGTATTTCGCCTCCGCTCCAAGAAAACGGCCCCTGGCCCAGATGGGGTCCCGGCTAAGGTGGTCGCGATCTCGGCCTCCTTCATGCCGGGACGGTTTCGGGACCTCTTCGGCGCGTGCCTTGCGACTGGGAGGTTCCCGGGACCATGGAAGGTGGGGCAGCTGTGCCTCCTCCGTAAAGAGGGCCGTCCTGCAGACTCACCCTCGGCATACCGGCCTATCGTTCTGCTCGATGAGGCCGGTAAGATGCTCGAGGGCATAGTGGCCGACCGCCTCAAGGCCCACTTGCGGCGTGTGGGGCCGGACCTGTCGGACGCTCAGTTCGGTTTTAGAGCTGAGCGTTCGACGGTGGATGCCCTGGCCCGCCTGAAGAGCCAGGTGAGGGAGGCAATGGAGGCGGGGGATGGTCTTTTGGCTGTGTCTTTTGACATAGCCAACGCTTTTAATACCATCCCCCATTCCACCATTTTGGAGGCACTCCGATTTCACGGAGTGCCTTCTTATCTGAGGCGCCTCCTGGCCAACTATTTGGTGGACCGGGAGGTGATACTGATGGACAAGGCGGGCCAGGTCCGGCGGTACAATGTGGAGGCCGGCGTTCCGCAGGGGTCTGTTTTAGGACCCCTGCTTTGGAACGTCGGATACGACTGGCTCCTGCGGGGATCGCTCCTGAGAGGCACGAGTGTCATCTGTTATGCGGATGACACTCTCCTCACAGCCCGCGGGAGCTTCAGGGAGGCGGCCAGTCTGGCGTCGGCGGGCGGATCGCTGGTAGTGGACAGGATCCGCCGCCTGGGATTGAAGACGGCGCTGCACAAGACCGTGGCCGTTTATTTCCACGGTCCGCGGCGGCGCCCACCGCCGGATGCCCACATCCACGTGGGGGGCGTCCGCATAGCGGTTGAGGCCCAGATGAAATACCTGGGTCTCATAGTCGACAGCAGGTGGCACTTCAGCGTGCATTTTAGTGCGCTGTCGGGGCGCCTGCTGAAGGCAGCGGACGCCCTCTCGTGGCTGATGCCCAATTTGGGAGGGCCCAGCAAGCGGTGCCGGCAGCTGTACGCCGGCACCCTGCGGAGCATGGCCCTGTGCGGGGCCCCTATTTGGGTGGACTCCTTTCGTAGAAGGGAGAACGCCGCCGCCCTTCGGGCGCCCCAGAGGGCCATCGCCCAGCGGGTGGGTAGGGCTTACCGCTCGGTGAGCTTTGCGGCTGCGTGCACCCTGGCCGGCACCCCGCCTTGGGAACTCGAGGCGGAGGTGCTTTCCAGGGTGTACGAATGGACGGCGGGGCGGAGGACGCTTGGAGAGCGCCCGGCCCCGGAAGAGAAAGCGGCCGTCCGACAGCAAGCGCGCGATGCCGTCATTGCTCACTGGGCGGAGGACCTCGCCGCCGCTCACTTCGGCCGCCGGACGCTGGACGCCGTCGGACCGGTCCTAAGGGCCTGGATCGAACGTGCGCACGGCTTCCTCTCATTCCGCCTGGTGCAGGTACTGTCCGGACACGGTTGTTTCGGATCGTACTTGCACCGAATCGGTAGGGAGGAGGCCCCATCGTGCCACGACTGCGGCGCGGCGGAGGACACGGCGGAGCACACCCTCGAGGTGTGCCCATCGTGGTTCGAGCAGCGCCGCAGTCTGGTTGCGGTGGTAGGGCGGGACCTCTCGCTCCCCCGCATTGTGAGCGCAATGCTGGAGAGCGAGAGAGCGTGGGCGGCGGTTGCCTCCTTCTGCGAATCCGTCATGTCGCAGAAGGAGGCAGCGGAGCGCGCGCGAGAGGAAGACCCTCTTGCGCCCACGCTCCGGAAGCGGCGAAGGGGACGGAGGAGGCGGGCGTATGACCGCCTTCACCTTCCCGATGGTGAGCAGCGGGCGACGGATGCGGAGGCTCCTCCGCCCGCATTGCAAATGAAGTGGTAAGCGGCTCATGAGGTGGTAAATTGGTTTAATGTAAATAACTTACTACTCAATAATAAAAAGACCAATTGTATTAAGTTTTCACCACCTAATGTTAAAGAAATTATTGTAAAACCACAATTGAATGGCGAGGAAATGAGCTTTGTTGATGAAGCTGTATTTCTTGGGTTAACTGTAGATTCTAGGCTTCAATGGGGACCCCATATCTCTCGGTTAGCGAATAGACTAAGTTCTGCCGTCTTTGCAATAAAAAAAATAAGATCACTTACAAATGTCGATACAGCTAGACTGGTCTATTTTAGTTATTTCCATAGTATAATGTCGTATGGTATTTTACTGTGGGGAAATGCTGCTAATATCGACACAATATTTATTTTGCAGAAGAGGGCTATTCGCGCAATTTATAAATTAAATTCTAGAGAGTCTCTGAGAGAAAAATTTAAGGAAACGAATATACTAACATTTGCATCGCAATATATTTATGAAAATATAATGTATGTTCGTAAAAATAAACACGAATTTATGACTTTTTTGGATTTACATAGTTCGAACTGTGTTTCGACAAGGAATGGCCACAAACTTGCATTCCCTAAGTGTAGGCTCCGCAAAAAGAGCCACTCTTTTATCGGGATGTCGATCAGAATATATAATAAAATCCCGGAAAGTGTTCAATCCCTTCCTTTACACAGATTTAAAAAGAAAGTCAAACAAGTCCTGTGCCGCAAGGCTTATTACGATCTTAAGGACTATTTAATTGATAAAAAAGCTTGGGATTGAGCTGTATTCCCACAAGGCTGTTTCTATAACTGATGTAATAGATTTAAATCAATCAAACTGCCAATGTTAACAGATGGCTGTGGGACGACATTGACACATGCGGTAGCTGTCACGTATGTTCCTTATCTGCCCATAGCTACTCTGTAAGAAAGCTTATTATTGTATACCTCATATTTTAAAACAGGGCTGAAGTTTTTCTCCGTCTGCTCTTTTCTTCAGCTCAGCTTTGCCTAAGCGCACCCAGAGCAGACAGAACAAAAAAAATAACGTTCACTAAGAGTTTGTAAATGAACCGTACAGTGAATAAAGAATATTTCATTTCATTTCATTTCATTGCACCGCTCACCATCACTGGATACGGGGACGATTGCGCACTCTCGACCGTCCCCGTTGCCCCACCCATCATAAGGGAGGGGCGCGAAGGGCTCGCCATAAAGGCGGGGCTCGCCGGAGGGGGACTGGACGCAAAGGCTCTGCCGGATTCCCAGACCCTCTCCAAGAGGCGAAGACGGAGTGCCGCTGGGGGTTTTAGTGGGTATACCAGGGGGTATTGCCCCTGGGGAGTCCCACATACCCCTCTGCGGGAGGGGATGCGTAACGCATTTCCCCCAGCGAAATCAAAAAAAAAAAAAAAAAAAGGTCACCGAGAAGGTTATAGTGTGATATAGTTCCCATATAATCTGGTACCGATCCCAAATTGAGGAGTATCTTAAATCCTAAAGTTTCTTCACTTTGAACATGCGCGAGACGGCGCCGGCCGCACCGCCCACCGTGTGCCCCACCAGCGAGCGCACGCGCAGCAGCAGTACCACACAACACACACTACACACACAGTACCTTGTCGAGCGAGAGCGCGGCCAGCCCGTGGCCCATGGCGCCGGTGATGCGCGAGACGGCGCCGGCCGCGCCGCCCACCGTGTGCCCCACCAGCGAGCGCACGCGCAGCAGCAGTACCACACAACACACACTACACACACAGTACCTTGTCGAGCGAGAGCGCGGCCAGCCCGTGGCCCATGGCGCCGGTGATGCGCGAGACGGCGCCGGCCGCGCCGCCCACCGTGTGCCCCACCAGCGAGCGCACGCGCAGCAGCAGTACCACACAACACACACTACACACACAGTACCTTGTCGAGCGAGAGCGCGGCCAGCCCGTGGCCCATGGCGCCGGTGATGCGCGAGACGGCGCCGGCCGCGCCGCCCACCGTGTGCCCCACCAGCGAGCGCACGCGCAGCAGCAGTACCACACAACACACACTACACACACAGTACCTTGTCGAGCGAGAGCGCGGCCAGCCCGTGGCCCATGGCGCCGGTGATGCGCGAGACGGCGCCGGCCGCGCCGCCCACCGTGTGCCCCACCAGCGAGCGCACGCGCAGCAGCAGTACCACACAACACACACTACACACACAGTACCTTGTCGAGCGAGAGCGCGGCCAGCCCGTGGCCCATGGCGCCGGTGATGCGCGAGACGGCGCCGGCCGCGCCGCCCACCGTGTGCCCCACCAGCGAGCGCACGCGCAGCAGCAGTACCACACAACACACACTACACACACAGTACCTTGTCGAGCGAGAGCGCGGCCAGCCCGTGGCCCATGGCGCCGGTGATGCGCGAGACGGCGCCGGCCGCGCCGCCCACCGTGTGCCCCACCAGCGAGCGCACGCGCAGCAGCAGTACCACACAACACACACTACACACACAGTACCTTGTCGAGCGAGAGCGCGGCCAGCCCGTGGCCCATGGCGCCGGTGATGCGCGAGACGGCGCCGGCCGCGCCGCCCACCGTGTGCCCCACCAGCGAGCGCACGCGCAGCAGCAGTACCACACAACACACACTACACACACAGTACCTTGTCGAGCGAGAGCGCGGCCAGCCCGTGGCCCATGGCGCCGGTGATGCGCGAGACGGCGCCGGCCGCGCCGCCCACCGTGTGCCCCACCAGCGAGCGCACGCCCAGCATCAGCCCCTCCGCGAACTCGCCCGGCCCTTGGATCGCGCCCTGAGTACAATACAACAACCTTATACTTCAAGCCTGAAGAATATAAAGCATCCGAGCCTGAAGATACGAAAGAGGAAAGGTTTTAGCAGTGAAACCAGAACAAAGTTAACCCTTTGTAGAGCTTACATAGGAATTTTGAAAGGCTACAGCATAAATCAGAATGAAATATCCCGAAATGAGTCCTAAGCTAGCTCTTACCTCATAGTTTTTATTATATAGACCGGTTACAGTGCTCCACCGCCCGTCTGTGCATACGGTCCGTCCGGGCGAGACGCGTCAACCGATTGTCAATTATTTAACTGATACAAAAATGCATACGGTCGGTCCACCGATCGGTGCAACACTGAACGCGTTCATTTGTTTCTATAGCGCGTCGGTCGACCGACGGCATGCATGCGGACGCGCTCCACCGACGGTTTTCTTAGTTTTCGTACGCAGTGCGTAACAATATACGTATGCGTGCCTTCCTCCAGCACTGTATGGTTATTGAATTTTCATATACATAACAAGCGCGACTACCGTACGCACCGACCGTTCGGTCGAGCATTGTAACCAGCTATACAGTTATTACAATTCCTTCCATACATCTATTACCACACACACAAAAAAAATACCATTTGTTTTTCAAAATTTACAAAAATCAATATTTATGTGACTGAAGTTTAGAAGTAACCAAAAGTAAATACCAATTAATTTAGAACAAAAATTTGTGCTTAACTAATTTTATAATTCCAATCATACATCTAACATTCAATTAAGTTTACCTGGAACGGCTCGTAAAACAGATCTTCCACGCCCTTCTTCAGTCCAATGACCAGTCCATACGGGTTGCCTATCACGTCCAAGCCAAGAACAAGGACGTACAGTTGCTTCAGCGCTTGACCCGTGTAGTGACTCTGCACTTGACTTATCAATTCCTTTTGTGACAGGAACTCGTAGTTTCTTTCATAGTATGATAGCCTGTTAAAGAAAACAAGAAACATCATAATTTATATGCATGCTTAGGTACAGTTCGATATGTATTCGGATTTGAATTAAAAATACAAATATATAAACACGGCAAATATACATACCAGCTCCGATAATACCAAAAACAAAGTCTTTCGTTAAAGCATTTCAAGTATTATTTTTACATAACCTATAAATAAACAAAAGTGCTGCATACCATGCAATATAAAAATAAATATAAACTATTCTAAACATACTTGAAAACGACGTCATTCATATCGGTTAATGTTACTCCTATGCTCTGAAGGATTGTGCCTACGAACGTAGGCAACTGTGATGCGCCACCCAACGAGAAAGATACGTGTACCTGTAAATAGATGCACAAATAAAGTGGACAGAACATTTTTGATCTCCAAGAAACCTGACATCCGCGCGCTAATAGGTAACATTTTTATTTAAATAGTTTAACAGACGAGCATGTAACGGCAAACGGTGTTAAATGAACGCTGCAGCCCATGGACATCTACACACCACCGCAAGCAAACCCGAGTATTTAGTTGTATACAGTTGCTTTGCTACTCTGGAGGCTCATAGTCTCCTCATGTAAGTCTGAACAGCAATCGTACTTAGAATTCACGGTCACAGAAAAAAACTACTTTTTAATACAGTTGCTCAAAAAGTGACGTATTGCAGGGACGTATATCGTGCGGGAAGTGGGCTATTACACACTCGTGCTTTACCTTTTCCGCACTCGTGCGTTCTCTTTCCCAACTGTCAAAATAATGTCTATTAAAAAGAAAAAACCAACCACGAAGTTTTAGAAGTTTTTATGATTCATTCAAATATTTCTTATAAGAAGCTACTAATTTGTTTCAATATCAGATTTAATGATTTGATTCAATGAGTTAGGTTAGGTTTCATTTCATTTCATCTTATTAACATTTTCATTTCATATCAATAAAAAAAACTACCGAAGACTTGGCTGTATGGGCATAGTTACCCTTTGCCTACCCAGAATGGGTGACGAAAACAAAAAAAAATCTCTGCATATACGAGTATTCTTTTACGTTTGGCGCCATTTTTCAAAAATGTTCTTTGTGAGTTTTTATTATTTTATTATAAATTGCTTCATTTTTTCACAACTGTATTAAAAATAGTTGTTCAGTACACGTGCGGAACCGTCATTGGAAGGAGTTCCGACTGTCAACCCTCACCTCGGGTAGACATTTGTTGGAACTCCTTGCAATGACAGCCTTTCCGCACTTTTAATGAAATATACTATTTCAACCTATAATGAAAAAGCCGCATGCACTGAATAAAAGAAATAAACTTTACCTTAAGTGGTGACAAATGTAAATTATCGTAGAAGTTCTTGAGATCTGAAGCGGCTCCCATCGCAACCAAAGCCTCTAAAGATTGGCCGGCTCTCTCCATGTCCAATTGGAATGCGTCCAGCTGGAAAGAAGAACATAGTTTTAGACTATATTATTCAGATATTCATTCACAACAAAAATCCATTTACAAAGCTTACAAGCCATGCTTAAAGAATTTTCGTGTTAATTGTTTAGTGGAGGTTATTTTTTAAAATTATGCTGGCGAGAAGCTAAATTAGACCTGCATCCCAGCATCTGATAGGGTAGTTCTGATGACAATCTATCTATGTATATAATCAGTAATGTTGAGAATTCAAAATGGCGGATCACATATTTTTGAGAAAATACATCAAGTACAAGATGGCCACTATCATAAAATGGTGAATGACATTATATTGTATCAAATTAAAGGACATAACTTGTAGAATACCTATAGATACTTCAACTCAGTTGTGCGCGCGGCGCTATGTGTGGGTAAACCTGTATATACACAGTGACTTTGTGTGCGTGACAAGAGGTACAGTGAAGTTGTTCGGAAAATCACGGCCGCGTCACTGTCACACAAATTAAAGCTGCATAATTACTAGCCCACGCACACATAGCGCCGCGCGCACAACTGAGTTGAAGTATCTATACCCCATTGAAATACTAAAAAAGTAAATAATATTTTCTTATTATTTATATTTTTTGAAGTGAAAACTTCTCTAGCGGCGTTGTGCACTTTTTTTGGGATGGGTAAAAAATGTTAACTCGCGTCAGGACACGTGGCCTGATCGAATATTCGTAAGAAGAAGGGGTGTGTAATACTTGTAAAATTCGTGTATATCAAATCTTTAAAATATGGACATTGAACAAAGTGTAGATGCACTTAATGAAAAAAGTGACGAAGAAATAATAAAAGAACATGAGTGAGTATTTTATAAAAACACTAGATGAAAACCTACTGAAAATACTAGATGAAAAATAATACTGATAATAAAAGCAATTCGTGCTAAATTATTCCCTAACCATTCCAAAATATCAAAAATGCACAACGTTAATGTTCAAGTTTTCACTTCTGCCGGCACTACCGGAGTGCAACCCGTTTTTTTTATTTTCGAATTGTATTAGAAGCATCGAAGGCAATGCAAAAGTAATAGGCGCTTATAAATTTTCTAAAACGGTTAAAAACACGTTAGATTACAAGATCAATACTCACTGCCTTCTTGTCACACCACTTTTTGTGAATCAATTTATCCACTCATCCCGCCTCGATATGTGGAGTAACTGATGAGTAGAACTTTTCAAACTCACCGCCTCCTGCTCAGTGGGGACCCGTTGCGGGAACATGGCCATGAACGCGTTGATTAGCCCCATGTCGACCTTCACGTGGAACTCCTGGATCAGGACCTTGTAGTACTTGTACTGCCGAACCTTGCTGTGCTCCATTATGCGCTCCACTATCGACACCTCGATGAAGGGCTTCATGCCTGCGGGTTTTAAAATAACATTATAGGGGTTTGGTCCTCGAAATTCTACGTCGGATTACGCAATCATAATATGTGATCTATCTTGATATATATCAATCTAGAAGATCCTACCCTGACTAAGAAAAAAATTAAGCGCTTATTACCACTTGCTGTATTGAAATTAAGTTCTTATTACCACTACAAATGTATTGAAACCATGATGCTGCTTGTTTGTTGCTGATCCGCTGATACGCGCGAGTGACAGTCTCACAGGCGCCCACACGACTGGGAAGATCGCTAATGCCAGTTACTGGTCGATCTACAGCCGATGTAGTCGTGCATGCAGTCTTCTAGAATGGCGTGAAGCCATATGTAGCTCAGAAAGGTGAAAGAAGCCAACTTACCGCTATGATCATCATTGGCGATAGATTTAGGTGGTGTACGGGTACCAACACGACTGGGAAGGTCGCTAATGGCAGTCGTTGGACGATCTGCAGCCAATGTAGTCGTGCGTGCAAATTTCTAAAGTGAGGCGTGAGGCTTTACGTAAGCCCGAACCAAATAGAAGCTAACTTACCACTGGGGTCATCGTTGGCGATGGATTTGGGTGGTGGTACGGGTGCCAAGACCACAGGGAAGGTAGGTAGAGGCAGTTGTTGGTCGATCTGCAATCGATGTAGACGTGCGTGCAGTCGCCTAGAGTGAGGCGTTAGACCGAGCGTGGCCCATAGTCCGGGCTGCAAGGTGCGGCGTAGTAACCGCGCTGTGGGTTTCAGTTGACGTAGCTCCTCGAAGTCCACCTAAGGTGAAAAATGAGGGAATAAAGCTAATAAATATAGTTAAAAAAAACTAAAAACACGCTTTTGAAACACATCAAACTAAAAAAGTGAATAATAATCTTTAGTATAAGCAGAAAATAATAGTGAACAAAAAATATTAGTATTATTGTTTTTTCAAGTTCTCGGAATTAGATAAACTCATGAAATAAGTGTCCAAAGCTTGAATCTGATCGATTGAAAGTGGATCAAAATCGAGTCCAAAGGAGAGAGAGAAAATGGACGAATATTTATATCGAAAATGGACGTATGTATTTACTGTACAACTCCAAACGTTTTTAAGTGGACCATTTGCTGCAAAGAATTTTGAAGTCATTATGAAAATGTTTCAAGTTTACAATATCCATTCAAACGTGCATGAAGATTACTATATAACGGAAGAACAAACGGTAACCGAGAGACCAAAAATTAATAGCAAAGTTACCTCAGTCTTCTCATCAATGTGAACCCTGGGCGATACGGGGTCGTCGCTGACCATTTTGTCGGCCAAGTACCGCTGGTAGGCTTCCTCCAACTGTATCAGTTTGGGACCCTCTATCTTTTTGTATCGGCGCGCGCCCATTTTACACTGCTCCCAAATTATACCGGAACTGCAATATAACATGGGTATTTAAACATCAGATATTTAAATAAATATAAAATAAGTGATTGCTATACTTTGTTTAAAACAAAAAGTGATAAAATTTTAATATAAATTACTTTGATATTGAATGGTAATCTTTAAATTTATCCTTGTTATGAGAGTCCTCTTTAAAGTAAACGGACCAGAACTGTAGTGTACATTACATACTAAATAAATTGTATCAACAGCTGTGTAATGTAGTAATCGGAAATGAAATATAGAAAATCTATTCGAAGATGAAACCCAACCCATTATAATAAGTCCAAGTTTAGAAAGACAATAAAAATTATATTCTGTAGCCGTACATAACGTTAAAACGATAAAACAAATTTATTGACCATTTGTATTTATTTTTTTAATTTCTTAAAAATTTAATGTGTAGCTGAAGTCATCCGAACCTATCAGATCACGGAGTTTTAAATAACACACACCCCTCCAGAGGAGATGGCACGAAGTATTGCTAGCGTGAGTATATGTTATCGCGATGACGCTGCGCTAACTGGCACTGCAAACTTCAGGGTCACCAGTTGCTCTTAAATGATCATTGCAAAAACACGTCTTACTGCTGATAATTGAAAAAAAATATTACGATTATGAGAAGAAACTATAAAATAATTAAAATATCCTGTCCAAATTTTGGTTAATTCGATGGCGACACTGGTTCTGGTACAAATAGTAGGTTAGGGCACTTCTACTATCATTTCTCATTAATATCAGTTTTCTCCGTGTATCAGATAGTACGAAATATAGTATATTGTTACGCGCTGTGGGTAATAAAAATGCCGTTTGTAACGTAGAAGACGTTTATTGTCAGCTTCCACAAAAATCCACTTAACAGAGTCCAAATCGCAAAGCACAATCACTATAGTCCAGTATCTTCGCTTGAGTCGTCGAAATATTTTCCCTTGTCTGCTTGGTAGAGATCGCTTCGGTTTCACTTCCCGAACTAAACTGCCCAGTCGCGGCTCGGCGCGTGCCTTATATACTGCTACCCATGGTTCTCTAGAAATTTCCCGAACCACCAAATACAATAGGCCCGTCCCGAACCTTCCTTTATGTTTCGCACTATGTACATTCTTATGTACAGTCAAACAATAGCCGCGGCCCGCGATGTAAACAACCTATACATGTACGCTATGTATAGGTACGTACTCACCGCGGATCCCGAATTTGTTTACTCGTAGAAAGCGGTGTTTTTCTTTTGACTGATTTTTCGAGAAATTTCTTCACTGTTCTATAGTACCTAACACCTGTTTATGCGTTTTTGGGGTTTTGCTTTACGACGCTTTGTTTTCGAGAGATATGTACTCAGAGTCGTAACAATATTTATCGCTAACCGTAAACCCAGTATAATCTTCGTATACCCGAATTTGAAATGCAAAACTTTATATCTAAATCATCCCTAAAACACATGACAGCAATCTACACATACTCACTTCGATATACTGATATACACAATCTCAAGTAGCTCGGGGTCGTTGACCAGCGACAGGCCGAGCCCCTGCATGGACAGTACGATCTCCGTCTCGACAAACTCCGCTTCGCCGATGGTGTGCGCTCCACTCGCCAGTATTGGGTCATCGGTGAACAACACTACGCGTTGAAGACCATCCAGGAACGATACCCATGTTATGCGCTGCGTTTCGCTTATCCTGGAATATTTTTGGTTTCTATATAACTATTAGCTGCAACCCTTTTTTCATCCCACTGCTCAGCACGGGTCTCTCGCCATTATTACGGAGGCCTGGAGCTCCATTACGCTGCTCCAATGCGGGTTGATGGCGATGCAGGTTAGTGGCCAACCCGATGTCGGATGTTTTTAAACCGTCCATAAGGCCTCTGACAAGGTTTAACGACTGTTATCTATTAGGTAACTAGATTATGACCGATTCTTAGACCTACCGAATATACAGCATATACAACTTCACAAATTTTTGTTTATCAGCTGCTATGCAGTTCAGAGGGACTTGGGACTTATTCCCAGCGGAGGATAAATTTAAATAAACAATATAAAAATGTATTTTGTTGTAATTGTTTTACAACCTAGCTTTTTTCTCTGACCATTCTATGCACAATGGGACTGTAAGTGTGAAGAGTTTCTTACAACCTAGGTCTTCAGGAAAATAATCCTCATAATTTTTGAAAGGCCTTCAAAAATATTGATCTATAGTTTACATGTATACTGCAAAAAGTAAAAAAAAGTAAATGTAACACAGATTAAGAAATACCACAAGACAAAAACCACAAATAAATGGTGTGGTAAAAAAAAAACAAAATCAATTTTAACTACAAACATTGAATAAAATGCAATATTACGAAAGATAAAAGAATACATAAGTTATATATAGGTGTAGAAAAATGCAACTCACATGAAATCACCAATGCCGTCTTTTCTCAAATCGTCCTCAATTTCCTTCTTCTTGTATCCTTCGAAGATTAAAATCCGTGGTCCGGCCGGATTGTCCCATGTGTATAACATGCGATGCATGGAAGGGATTTTCCTAAAAGAAAGTAATATAATTAAAAATCATGTGATATAATTTCAAGCCTCCCTCACTTGCGCGCGTATTTGTGTGTGTGCGTGTGTGTGTGTGGGTTTTTGGATGTATATGTATGTGCGTCCATACTAAAACTAAAGTCCTAATACACTGACAGTCATACGTCGACAACAGGACAAAAATCTGAATTTTTTTGATACTTGATTCTCCCTTTAGGAGCATTAATTAATAGCTAAACGTGTCTAAGGCGATTAGGTCTCTTTTTAACCACAACACTTTAAATTCAATTCGGGACAAGGAGTTTGGTGCAAAGTATTTTTCCAGTTGTGATCTCATATAATATGGTCTGACGGTTGGCATACAATGTAAGCGATCTACTCACCTGACATTCACGTTCTCCTTCTCGTACACGGTGATGTCGTGATCCGTGTAGTTGACCAGCAGCGCGGGCGCGTGTCCGTCGCGGTATTGGCGTACGGTGATGTACGTGCCTCCTTCGCTCAGCTGCACCTCCACGTGTAGACCACCGTACTGTGGATAAGGGTAACATTAGCCACAATTTCAAATTTAAATTGAATAGCCGCATACTGACTTAGAGAGAAGCCCCGAGAGGCAGCCGCGTAAGTCAAATTCTTGGTCGATCAAAACGTGACTCGCATAGCAAACACTGCCTCGCGCGTACGTGGCGCAGCCCGATCCGAGCGTGGTCAGTGTTTGTCGATGCTCAAAGGAGCCTTAGTAGGCATACCGCGCGCTTTACAGTTGTGTTTTGAATCGCTTGTTTTAAGGAGAACGAAATCGTTTGCGTCTCTAAAGAAGAACAGTGTCGTATATTAATACAATCATAAGGTAACAATCTAGTCAACAATTTAGTCTTACACAGCCTTATCATGGCTCGGACTTAGAAAAATGACTATCCGACCGCATGCACAAGCTCCGAACGAATCAGTAGGAGCACGGCTCTACCCAGATCTTCCTTTGCCAAAGTGCCAATTTTATCAATAATCCTTCCAACAAGCCTCTACATTTTCTAGAATCTGACCTCACTATCAAACAGCGAGGCGCTCGAGCTCACTTCCACCTGCGGCAGCAACATTGTAACAAAAAGTAATAATATAAATTTTAGATACTGACCTCATTGTCCAGCTTGAGACACACACAGTGCTGCTCTGTGTAGAGGAAGGGCGCCGCGGTTTCGGGAGAGCACGCCACGCGCATCAACAACAACTTGTCCTCCTTGTCGACCACCGGCCACAGCGGGGCGCTCGAGTTCTCTGCCACCTGTCACACCACATCATGTTTGTGATTAGGTTTAGTGGGATCAAATTCAAAAGGGACCAATAACAGTATTTTTAGCCCACCCTATGGTTATGGTTTAGCTACGGCCAGAGATTTATAGAGGTAAATTTAGAATATTAAAAAACATTTACTATCATTTTATCTATTATCTTTCAATATTGCATTACTTAACTATTCAATTATAGTCCACTAACTTAGATTAAGCCCTTGCCTAGCCCATGTTTGTTAATTATCCGATAAAACAAATCAAGATAAAAGAAGTAAGAATGCTGTCAAAGTTTCATATATTATCAATACAGATTGGAAGCAGCTGGTTAATAACACTTGAAAGCAGTTAATTCAGCATACTAACACTCATCCACTACAGTCAACCAGAAGCAGGATATTTGCTTCACTTAATAAATTTCAGCGAGAATATCGTTGGTGATGGGCTTGATTTTCTATATAATAAACACTTACCTCTTGCCAAGGATCCGCAGATCTGTGCAACTCCTGATACTGAATAGGGAACGGACACTCATTCAGTATGAGGAAGAATGGTGTGAAAATAACCATCTTCGTTAAGCTGTTAAATGTCAGCTGGTTTGTAACTGCCACCTGTGAACAAATTTTAAATTGAAAGAAGAATAACAATAAATGCATGGTTGTCTCTATGAAAATGGGGATACAAAAATCCTTTATCTCTAGAATGCCGTTTTATCAAGTTTATGGGTGTGTGTGTATGTACTTAGTACATGCACATCACAAGTCACACCCGAGCGGGCAGTCAGGGTGGTATAATCACCTGCAGATAACATGGTGGAGATCAACCCGCATCGGAACAGCACTAGGCCCCCACAATAATAGGAAGGGACCCATGCCCAGTCAATTGGGACGCAAAAAGGGTTGCACTCAACTACAATAACCTGCTGATAACTATAGTAACTAATGACTTATTGATAGCTTTTTAGGTAACGCACATAGAGCCAATGTCCAAGTGCGTACCACAACCTTAGTAAACTGACATACATGTA
Source organism: Pyrgus malvae (assembly GCA_911387765.1). Classification (NCBI taxonomy): domain Eukaryota; kingdom Metazoa; phylum Arthropoda; class Insecta; order Lepidoptera; family Hesperiidae; genus Pyrgus; species Pyrgus malvae. The sequence continues at coordinate 23,006,115 of OU426950.1, read as the reverse complement.
ATGAAAATGAAGAAAAATATGACATAGACCAATAACTACAATGTTATACCTGGTACGTCTTGCCTTCATTCTTGCACAGAACTACACCAGAGCTTCCGGGCACGTCTAAAGAGAACTTATCCGACCATTCTCCAAACTCAACTCTTATAGCCGCTTTCTTCTTGCCAAAGAAATTTTTTGCGCGGAAAGAGAACAGTATGGGCTCTTTGTAGTCTTTTGGATGGAATATAACATTGCCAGTTTCATCGACATTCTGAAAATCAAAAATTATTATTACTCTATTCGTATATGACATAGATACATCAAAATTTATAACCACGCCAATGGGCATGATGACAGATTTTCAAATACCTTTCCTTATTGTAGGTACACGTCTCTTAGTTTCGAAAAAAAGTTTATTTCAGCAATAAACTCAACTTTTAACGTAAATAATGTATTTTTTGCTATGTAATTTGAATTAAGCGCGAAAACGCTCGTAGGTGTCATGGCGTCGGCTTGCTTGTCAAACTTCAAGCAACACGATGACATTAACTGAGACGTGACGTTATTCCTTTTGATTGGCGTTTTAGATAACATGGCCGATTGCTGTATTTAATACTTTTATTTTATTGCAAATCTTATTGATCTTAATGTTTATATTAAAACGGGATCATATTTTAGAACTTTTTTAGCATATATTTTTCTGTAAAACCGTTTATTCTCTGATTCTTTAATAGTGTCATCATGCCCATTTGTTCAGCTAGCAGCATTTTATTTAATATTGATCTCGACCTATTGTCAAATCTATTGTGGTTAAAAATAGGTGCAGCTTGGTTACGACACTAGAAACTATTTAATTTTTTACGTAATACTCTAAAATAATGTTCATGCAATTCATGCAGTATGAATGAAAATGATAAAAAATAAGCTCATTACATAAAATGGAATAATCATAACACATAAAAATACATAAGTGGAGTAAGGTCATAACCCTAAAACTGAAACTGAATGTGCCAATATTCAGAGATAACTTTCAGTCACTAATATAATTTACTCTTGTGATTTTTCAAGTTATAACTAAGTGTTAATTGGTAAAATTTGAATAACGTTTACGTGTATTATACGTACTAAGGAACACAAGTTACTCTTCTGATTTTCCAAATTAAAACTTAGTGACAAATTGGTGAAATTATGAATAACGTTTAAGTGGTGTATAAGTTTCAAATTGCTTCAACGCAGAACAACGTATTACCATAGGTTTTTGCCCCTACCAGACAAGACATGACGAACAAGCTCCATAAAAGCTGTTAATTTAATTGTCAATCTGTCGAAGTTTGTACATTTGTAAGGTTTTCCAATGAACTCCGACGTCACGTTTGAACCTATATGTCATCATAATTGTCGTCTCCAATAAGACCGACGAATAGTTTTCTGCTATCATTTGCTTATAAAACCAAACCCAATAATAATTGTGTAAACTAGTGGTGTAACGAATATTCGCATTCGCGCATATTTGCATATTTTTTGTTATTTGCATTCGCATTAGTATCCGCAAGAAACGATGCGAACAATTGACGAACTAAAAAGAAATTATATATGGATTGGATATATATGGTATGTTAATACGATTGGTAAGATTTATATTTTTTATTAATTAAAAATATTTGAATACAAGTAACTGTGGAACAGTCTTGAAGCAAATAAATAAGAAGTTCCTGTTAGTCTAATATAAACTACATACAAAGTCCCAAATTAACAAAAATATATTTCCATTCTAACTTAAAATAATCTAGTTCTAAAAATGAATCATATATTTTGTTAAAGCAAACTTGAGAGGTTTAATCAAATGAAGTTGTGATAATATCTACATTTATGAGGCTGTGTATGAAAATTTGCCGATTTTCTTGATTTGCCTGATTTTAAACATGAGATTTTGTAGTTAAAATACTGTATTTCCATAAGTTTTATTTCATAAGATTTCAATAATAATCTCATACATTAGCCACTTTTTAGTTTGCGTCGAGAATTATAATGCGTTTTTTAATTTACTTTTAAAGATTTTTAATGCCAATTTTTTATTGATAATTTGATTTTTTAACACGCTTTTATTAACTTGACCTGTATGTATGTATGTATGTATGTATGTAATGGAATCTTTGAACTTCATTTTCACTTACTTCTAGGAGTCAGATTAACTTGAAAATTTGCACAGGGGTCAAGGGTCGATGACAATACAATAATCTCATAACTTTATATTAAAGTCCTAACTAGGATCATCAGGATAAAAAAATGAAATAATTTGATTTTTTTTCATAAATGGATTGATTATAAATTGAAGTTTATTTATGTCTATTAAATTGTATGAAAAATTATTCCAATAAGCCGAAATGAAATGCAATTTCTGGCCCATTTTCTGACTCTCAAAATTGAATCTCAAAGTTATTAAGACTAAGTTCAATTTTTACTAATTTTTTTGTATGAGAGTGGTAAAAAGTGACTAATGTAGGCGATTTTCACAGCAATATATAGCATTTTTTCAATCCGTTTAGGATTTAAAGTGATCCAGAAATATGTAATATTCTATACCTATTACAGCAAAAATTCACAAAACTGTTACCGTATTTAGGTCTATTAAGCAAAAGAAAGTAAAAATTACATTTTACAGAAAATAAAAAATAAAATATTTAACCGTAATAAAAGTTTTAATATCTATTTGAAAGTCAACATTCCGCATTCGCGAATGTAACAATTGTAACATTCGTTACAACACTAGTGTAAACATCATAACATACATACAAATATGTGCGCCCGTAACCAACTGATTGCAATATAATAAAATTCTCACTCCAATAGTAAACTACTACTTGCGTGGAATTAAACATCACAATAAGCAGGATACCGTGTTAAAGGGGTGTTTGCACTCACCGGCATACGTGAAGTAAGACGTCTAATAAATCTACTGCAACATGTTTGTTTAATCTGCAAGTTACATATAAATAAACTACATTACACTCGTGCGTGGGACACCTTGAGTGCTTTCACCAAATACCGAAATACATATAATAAAAAACAGTATCTCTTTAATGCATCGTTGGCTTTAGAATTATGACCCTACCGAGCATGCTGCCTCACACCTAAATCGCTGTTAAAAGAAACCAAAAAAATGTAAAGAACTGTGATGATTCTTGTTAATATATCGCATAGAAGCTCATGATCCGATTAGGTAGGTAAAGTAAATGAACGAAAAGATAAATGAAATATCTAACGGAAACAAATGTTAGACCATCTAAGGTACCTTGTTGGGGGTGCCGGACTCTTTTTCTGGTTTCTTTGATTTCTGTAACCATTGAAGATTGTATACCAACCGATATAATCAATGTTTTGAGATAATATAATACCGTATATTTCTGTATATAATATGTGATGTATCAATACACGACATGGACATGAACACACACGAAACAAGTTTTTAGTAGATGATCATTTGTATGCAAAATATGTGACAATATTAGCACCAACTACTGTTCGTACTACATCGGGATGTATCACAACATATAAGACATGAAAAGTGTGAAAGAAATAAAGAAAGTAAACTGAATTTGGAATAGATCACGATAGCGAAACCTTTACACAAGTCCAATTTTTAATTAATTAATAAAATGTTATTCATCCGATTAAGTAAGTACTTAGAATAATCTTAACAATCGATAATTTCTGAAAAATCACAACAACAATATTACAAATAGAAGAAAGCGAAAAAACGTTTTAAAATTTTTTTAAAGTTCATATAATTAATATTTAAAAGATCTGCCAAAACGAAAAAAAGTTAAAGATCATACAAAAGTTTGACATCCTGTCCCTTGACACACGGACATAGTCCGCTTTATCAAAAGATGACACGCTCACACAACCCACACAAATGTATTTTCATGTTGCAATGGGCAACGGCGTCCCGCTTGAGGCGAGGATTTCAGTGAGACTCAAGGCGTGTACATGCGCGAGATGCAAATGAGTGCATTGTTCGATAAAAGTGTGAATTCGAAAATACATTTTATAACCGCAAGATTCCCATATTTTTTTTATTCTGGCATTGCATGAGCTTTAGAAACCGATTTTAATTCAAATATTTTTTTTATAGTTTTTCAGATTTTTTTCAATTGCTTGCAATTTTTTTCAATGCACTGTTGCGTAACATTTTTTTCCGATCTTTAGTATGTAACATTTATGGGTAAAACATGACAACCGTTTACAATTAATGTGAATGTGTAACACGCGCCACCTTTCATTATTCGACCTATCTACGCATTCATCTGATTCATCTGATGTTACCCGTACCTACATATAACGTAATCCTCAACATGCACATCAAAAACTCACCCTGTAGCAAAGCGTGAAGCCGGTCTTGTTGAGCATCCAGAAGGGGCAGTAGAGCGAGAGCATCTGCGTGCCCTCCATGTCGACGCTGTGCATGCCGAGGTCCAGGACCATCACAGAGGGGCTGTCGTGCGACTCGAACGACCACACCGACAGCTCTGTTTCCTCGTCCGGTAGGTTCTTTGTGCACACCCAACACTTGTCCAGGTAGCTTTGGATCTGAGGGATACGATATGAGTTGTTTTCAATAAAAAAAACGAAGTTGAAAAGACTAGACGAGTGTGATCGTTTAGTTGTCAGTGAAAGTTCATAAAATTTGACCATCTAATTGTATATGAAGTTTAAGGTAAAATATTTATAGTGTTAATAGTTCATATAGAACTATAGTAGACTTATCTGTAAAGAAAATAAAGATGGCTTGTACAAAAAGGTACTAAAACATTTTTGCATAATTTAACACGCTTTTTTTGTTTTTTTTTTTTTAATCCCCAGATAAAGTTTTCAGTCAGTTAATATTGTCGCTATTTCATATGTCATATGAGGAACGTTGACAGCGCTAACATCTATTCGACGAATAATTTTATACGGGGATTGTAAAATCGACACAAGTTAATAAATCTTGGAAGTCAAATTAAACGAAAATACTATACAATTATATCTGCTATAGTCTGTCATATTATAAGTGGGTAATGCGTGTAATTTACGGATGGCTCTCTAGAAACTAAAATGAAAAATTTATTTATATATATAAGTTCTTAGTAAACCTTACCATGATTACAATCGAAGCGCGATTAGGCGCAAGATGAGACAAGTGGAACATCTCTCCAGGCTTGAAGATCTGCGTGCGTTTGAGGCCCAGCTGTGAGACCAGTATCTCGACCGGGAGACAGTTCTGCAGCTTGACGGCCGGCTTCAGCACTATGTCGTAGCAGGACGATGTAAAAGTATGGCGGTTTGAATGCTCGTAGAACACCTGCTCCATGGTCCCCACGGCCTGTCGATAAACGACACAAGGGCATTGGACACTATGCATAAGAAAACTTACCAGTCGCACTAAAAACTACGCTGTAGAACAGGATGATTATTGATTTTTATGCATGATTTTTATCATCCTATAACTTATAAATCAATAATAATAGAATCAATCGACTATACAATAATGTGACGTCACAAATCATTTACATTTTGTATGAGGATGTACTTTTTGACAGATCATTAAAGTATCTCAATTGATTCGGTAGTCCAATTACGTTATCATGAGTAAATTGAATTATTATTCACGTCATCATCATCAGAAGACCCACGTGGCGTAATGGTTATGATGCCGGAATGCCGATCGGAAGGTCCCGGGCTCGAATCTCGGCGAAACAGAAATTTGAAAGAAGAGTTTAAATTTCTGTTCTCGGTCTGTGTGTTTGTGTGTCTGTCTTTGTGTGTGTCCACGGCACCCACGACACAGGGTATATCTACCTTAATGTGGGGCTATGAGTGTGAAACGTTAAGAATGTGAAAGGTTATCATTTTATTGACAAGTAATACATAGTATCTCAATATTTATTGCACCATACGTTGAGCTATGCCATATTATTATGTTGACCTAAAGGCTATCATTATTATTAAATTATTCCTTTACACCCATGTCCTCACACTATAACTCCAACATCGTGGGATGGGCACACACACCAGAACTAGAGCAGATATTTAGACTCGTCATTTAAACGCCTCTCTAGGAACCTTCACAGGTCCTTTCAAAAAGCAATCTGGAATGTCAGTATAACAATGTCATGATATAATTAAAGTGGAATTAATATTCGTACCTTCAGGTAGAATTTCTCGCCTGTTTGCTTGTCTTTAGAGTCGCACTGCATCAACTTTGTAATTTTTACTTCTTGTTGAAGTTCGCGCCAAATGAACGGTGAAACTGAAACTGTGAAACCTGAAAGAAGAGTTATGTGAAATTAGTTTAAAATAATAATGTTTTCAGAAGTTCTTCTTAGATACATTGTACAGGAAGAAATTTTGCACAAATAGATGTTAATATTTAGGTTGTTTAAGTAGTTTCGAATAAGCTACTGAGGCAAGTATGCTATGGTGAGACATACTCACACTGAATATAAAATAAATCCTTAAAAACATTCATACTTTACTGATGAGCACAAGTCTTATCTCGTAAGTGAGAAGGATTTAGGCCATAGTGTACTAAGCTGACCAAGTGCGGAATGGTGAACATCATGTTTTCAAGAAATTATAAGTTTTTCTCAGGCATGCACGGTGATATAAAATATACCTAGTAATTAATTAAATATCACAATATTTTCCCTAGCCCTCACAGTGAAGCAGATAAATTTGTACTTTGCGTTTTACTACTGCGTTTATTCATAATCTTAGAATAATTACAATTACATTATAGAAACCAAAATCGCGCGCCGAAATTGAAGCATGTTTATTGGCGCCATTAATGGCAACAAACGCCGGGCCGCTCCGTAAGACTTAAGGTTAAATTTTATCACAACATTTTTTAAAAACAAAAGAAATCTAAAAAATAGCTTTCACAGTGTTTTCAATATTTTGTAGTATTTTATAGTTAATTTGGTAAAAATAAAAAATATTTTGTTTGGCAGATGTGACAGCTGTAGGAATCTATTTAGTGCTTCAATTTTGACAGCGCGCTTGTATGAAGACTAATGTTCTTAACGTTATTATTCTAAGTTCATAATATAATTATTTAGTGACCCTCAACGGAGAAGAATATCTCGGCGGTGGGCGTGTGCACGGCCTGCAGCGGCAGCCGCAGCGTGCCGCCGGGCCGCACGTCGCCCAGCAGCCGCACCTCGTTGCCGCTCAGCGTCATGTAGTACACCGACACGGGCACCGCCAGCGTGTTGCTCACCTGCGCACATTCAATTATGAATAGGTGATAATATGCACTTGTTTAAATCGTACGCTATTGCTGCAATGGGTTGAGAGATAAGTTTGTAAATTGTTTTTTAATACAGTTGCTCAAAAAGTGGCATATTGCAGGGACGTATAGCGTTCGGGTAGTGGGCTATTACACACTCGTGTTTTTTCTTTACCTTTACCGAACTCGTGCATTTTCTTTCCCAACTGTCAAAATAATGAAATGATTCATGAAAATATTTCTAAAAAGAAGCTACTAATTTGTTTCAATATCAGATTTAATGATTTGATTCAATGAGCTAGGTTAGGTTTCATTTCTAACATTTTCATTTCATATCAATAAAAAAAATCTACTGAAGACTTGGCTGTATATATAGTTCCCTTTGCCTACCCAGAATGGGTGAAGAAAACAAAAAAATTCTCTGCTTATATTCTTATACGGTTGGCGCCATTTTTCAAAAATGTTCTTTGCGAGTTTAGATGATTAGTTAGTGGAGTGTATTGTGATTTTATTATTTTATTAAATTGCTTCATTTTTTCGCAACTGTATTAAAAATAGTCGTTCAGTACACGTGCGGAACCGTCATTGGAAGGAGTTCAGACTGTCAACCCTCACCTTCGGCTGCGCCTCGGCTCGGGTAGACATTTGTCGGAACTCCTTGCAATGACAGCCTTTCCGCACTTGTAATGAAATATACTATTTTAATACAGTTGCTCAAAAAGTGACGTATTGCAGGGACGTTTAGCGTGCGGGAAGTGGGCTATTACACACTCGTGCTTTTTCTTTACCTTTTCCGCACTCGTGCGTTCACTTTCCCAACTGTCAAAATAATGTCTATTAAAAAGAAAAAAAACCAACCACGAAGTTTTAGAAGTTTTTATGATGCATGCAAATATTTCTAAAAAGAAGCTACGAATTTGTTTCAATATCACTTTTAACGATTTGATTCAATGAGTTAGGTTAGGTTGCATTTCATTTCATCTCATTAACATTTTCATTTCATATCAATAAAAGAAATCTACTGAAGACTTGGCTGTATGGGCCCCTAGCCTACCCAGAATGGGTAAAGAAAACAAAAAAAAATCTCTGCATATAGGTATTCTTTTACGGTTGGCGCCATTTTTCAAAAATGTTCTTTGCGAGTTTTTATTATTTTATTAAATTGCTTCATTTTTTCCCAACTGTATTAAAAATAGTCGTTCAGTACACGTGCGGAACCGTCATTGGAAGGAGTTCCGACTGTCAACGAAGGTGAACGACGACGAAGGTGAGGCCTTCGGCTGCGCCTCGGCTCGGGTAGACATTTGTCGGAACTCCTTGCAATGACAGCCTTTCCGCACTTGTAATGAAATATACTATATTTGTTTGTACTTCTTTCACATCGCAACTGTGCTAAGCGGTCATTGCTTAGCGTTGTTTTCTTTTTAATGCTGACTTTATTCAAAGTCAACATTCAAAAAGCCCCAGGTAAAATATCATTAATATGGGAAAAAAAAGGATAGTACACGCAGTTGGAGCCGCGAACGGTAAGCTAGTTTATAAATGAAATTTGATTTCAGTATTCCTACTATAACAAAAGAGGAAATAAATATTAAACAAAAAAACAACATATAGGTATATAGGTACAAGTGTTTATGGATTTGTAGGATCTATTTTCATAATTATTTATCCTACGACGCCCTATATTGGCGACCTCTATAGATTACTGACTGTCCTCTTCGTCATATCTTTTCTTATCGTCACAAAACGGATTTTTGCTAACATACTCGTACATGCGCACGCACGCATGCACGCTCACGCGAGCGCGCTTCCACACACACGCTTGTATCTGCGGCACGCATATGCTGCTTGCCGCTCTCGTTCATCTCTACTGCCTGTCAGCGGTCGGTCGGTCGGTCGGTCGGTCGGTCGGTGGGTCGTGGTGCGGCTCACCTGCAGCACGCTGCGCAGGTAGATGTGCAGCGCGGCGTCCTGCATGACGACGTCGGAGATGAGGCCGCGCGGCTCCACGGCGGCGGCGTGCGGCACGCCCTTGCCGCTCTCGCCGGTTAGTCGACGTCCCAAGGGGAAGTAGCGCTTATCCGCGCGTTCCACCGGGATCTGAACCTCCTCGTTCATTTCTACGATCTATTAAAAATAACATGTTAAACAGTACTGTACCGTTATTCTACCTAATATTATGAGAGTGGCTTCCGTTTCCGTAGTGTACTAGTCGCTTAAATCCGGTCCGCCAGCGCCCCCTATACCTAACTCCAGCTTGTTCATTTCCGGTTGCTCGAAATTTTGCGACACTAGCGCCACCAAAGGCAGGTTATGACGAAGGAGTAATTTTAACCTCATTGGCTGTTCTGTTCCCGCACGAGGCGGTCACTGGCTCGCTTGGCTCGCAAGCGCTGGACCGTCTTACTTATACTAGTAGTACTTGCAGTGGAATACAGTGGTTTTAAGGATTAATCCTATCTTAAGTATACAATTTTATACTTACTAATTAATAACGAAGTTTTTCGTTCGGTAAAAGTGTTGATCTTAAGCATATAATTTTATACTTACTAATTAATAACGAAGTTTTTCGTTCGGTAAAAGTGTTGAATCAGTCTTGTGAGCCTGCTTGACTGACAGTGAGATCCATATCCTAACTACTCCTTCCCCCCCTTTTACAACCACTCACTGTGGCCCAAGACACCTTGCTGGCCGTTCCTTCTGAATCAGTCTTGTGAGCCTGCTTGACTGACAGTGAGATCCCTTCCTAGGCATTCCCACCATTTCCCTTTCGCAACCCCCTCGCCGTGGCCCAAGACACCTTGCCGGCCATTCCGTCTGAATCAGTCTTGTGAGGTGCTTGACTGGCGGCGAGTTCCTCACTCACTCACACATACATACACACGACACATCCACAGGGAAGCTAGGGACCGTAGGGTTGCTAGGGTGGTAGACGACCACACATAGGTAATATAATTTCATGAACAGCTGTTCGAAACCAAACACTGACACGCTATACACAACATAGCACACTAGTCGCGACGACACTACAATATAAATAATACACACACACCGTCCGCGACTACATCACAAGACATTACAATTCACAGACCTCACACACTGGTAAGACAGCTGTACATAGGTATTACTGCCAAATGTTGGAAATCGGCGTCACGCGGTTGGTTTTCGTTTGGTGTCTCTATCAACTTGTTGAAGTTTTCATATATTTAGGTATTTCATGGAAATATCTAAGAACGAATAATCTAACTTAATGTTCTTTATATTTAAACTTGACTTGTCCGACAATTCGTTTAATTTTTATTTTTATTTTTATTGGTGGCATTTTGTGTAGCGTATTCCAGAAATTTGGCGCACCCGTTCTTGGACTTGTTCGTCGCAAAGTCGCAAGTTGTATCAAAACATTGCACACCGAATCGGTATCAAAACATTGCACACCGAATCGAACGACCAAGCCATTCTCGGAGTTACAGTTCTCACTCAGAGAATTCTCCTTCTATTTCCTATTTAGGTAATATTTCCATTACCACTTCTAATACCTACAAAGAGTCCTAACCACATGAATCAAGCCTCGGATTCCATACCATGTACCAAGTCGAGGACTGCCACGTCCTAGAGCGTTGGAGAGTAATTTGGAAGTCTGGAAATGGGAGAATCTAATCTAAGAAACTAATCACATCAACAAAAGTTTGTATCGTTGTCAATATAACGTAGATCTACCTTAAGAATTTACTGTCTGGCCTTGAAAAGTTAAGTTGCTTGTGCAAATGACATCAAGTTCAAATTTTATAAGCCAGGTGTTTCGGATTTAACTAGGTATATTGTTGACTTGCATGATAAAACGAGTTTGTCGTATACGACCATTAATGTCCACAAATCCTTTGTCACCACCCGTCGAAAAATTAAGCAATTATTCTTAAGTTTTTCTCATATCGTTTTATCGCAGAAGATTAACGTGTTAATCGTTTGCATCGGCTGCAATTTGAATTTGAATTTAAATAAATAAATAATAATTAAAAACCTAACTTCACCAGGAGATCCTAGACCTAGATCCTAGCTGTCAAGGAAGTCGACGTAAACAGTTGGAAGTGTTAGGCCAGCTGAACAAGTAGAAATTGGGTTGAAAAATTCCCTTCAGACGATATTATGACAAGTGCCTAACTTACAGCCTACATTTTTAAGAAACATTACGTCGTGACATCTTGCGTTGCAGCAGGTGTTTATCTTCTCCATTGTCTATAGATTTTGTCACTTAATGATTGACTTACAATCAAGTTAACAGCTTGTAAGTTCACATTGCAATTTATTAATTTATTATTATTTTGCATTGTTATTTTATAACATTCATAACTCCTGCATACTCAGTAAATATGTTTATCATAATATATGAGCGTTTATTCCTCCTGGCGCTTAGCAAGATAATTAATCACATTGGCTTGTTCCAGCGCCACCAGGCGATAATAGACACGTCTCTCATAATATTAGGTCGAATAACGGTACAGTACTGTTTAATAGCTACGTTTTACCTGAAATTAAAACGTTTATTAAACATACTTACCTTATTCGACCTAAGTTTTTAAAACTGCCTGGTGTAACATAGAGGCTATAGGTTAAAATTACTTCTTCGTCATAACCTGCCTTTGGTGGCGCTAGTGTCGCAAAATTTCGAGCAACCGGAAATGAACAAGCTGGAGTTAGGTATAGGGGGCGCTGGCGGACCGGATTTAAGCGACTAGTACACTACGGAAACGGAAGCCACTCTCATAATATTAGGTCGAATAAGGTAAGTATGTTTAATAAACGTTTTAATTTCAGGTAAAACGTAGCTATTTTAGCCCATTTAAAAGAAGCCTATAAGAAAAAATGGAAGATTATATCAAATTTTTCACGGATTCATAATAAAAATTTATCTAACACTGCATACTTGAAGACGTTCTGATTTGACGTATACCCGGCGAAGATGGCGTCGCCTTTTCATAAGTCACGTACAAGTTTAGAAAGAAAAGACCAATAAGAATGGTATAGGCACTGCAACTACACAAAACTTGGGGGGTAATCTCACTAGTGCGTCAAACTTCGGCCGAAACCTAAATAATCATTTTCTGCCCTACGGGAGGGAAAACGTTTATATTATTGTATTTTACGATATAAACACGTAATGGGACCTAAAGGACACATTTCAAGCGCATGGAAACATAGTGTGTTTATTAAATCAATCCATTCCCCTGCCCTACACGGAATAACGGGTTCTTGTTAAAAATTTTCTAAAATTTTAAATATTTCCAAGGGCGTTCAATGCCCTGCTGCAAAACTGCTGACCGTTCAGCAACGATTGAAATCTAACTTGAACATCGAAATACAGACAAGGCCATAAGTATTATTTTTACTTTGTATAACTTGCGGCTTTATATCGTAAAATTAATGATGAATAAGAAATTAAGCATACCATCCGATAACGCCTAAAAATAAATATTTTTGAAGAGCATACATACCTTGACATTCAAATTTAGCGGTGGCGGCGGTTCATTTAGTTTCATCAAATTGAGTCCGCCATGTTTCAACTGCAGTGGTACACAAGCACCAGGCTCTAAGACAACCTCCCTAAAGAAACATACAGTTTTATATATAAATACTTCTTGAAAGTTATAACATAATTAGAAATGAATAACTGTTAGAACCATGTCAATAAATAGCATCTATAATTTCCGGCAATAGTGTCCTATGATCGGACACAATGTTCAGATACAATATTCACTCAAAAGCCAAACGAAACATAGAATCTAACTTGAAGTCCGTTTCTATTATTTAAAAAAATAAAGGCTTATTTATTGACATGGCTTAAGAGTAAAGAAGATTCGGTAAGTACCAGTCATATGTGACCGCTGACTCAGAGAAGAGTTGATTGATGAATCTATTTCAGAAAATACGTAAAGTCAGCAAGCAACCAAAACATCACCTGCTTATATAAATAGTATTTCTTCTAAAGTTTATGACTACGTTTAGATAGAGAAGTATATTTTCAAAATAATGTGGATTAATTTTGAATCATGGATCATATTCTGTAATTTATTGCACTGACACTAATATTCATGAATGATATTGGAAGTAAAAAAGGACGTGACTAAGTTTAGATGAAAAGTTTGTTCATTTTATGTGCCACTTTTTGACCGTATTTGACTTATCTACGTAATCTTCTTGTGTTATACTCGTATCAATGTATTCATTAATTAAAACTTATGTTGACTCTCTTTATATCGGGATGAAAAAACGTTAACGTCTCACCTGTAGTCGGAAGCCACGAATTCCCCAGTTTGGAATACAGAGAAGTCATTGTTATTCTGAAGCATTAGCTTTGCTGTAAGTCCGGTACAGTTGTGAAGAACGTAAGGCGCTCCGAAGAATTCCTTTTGTACATTCTACAAATACATTTATTTATTTATTTGCATTAGAATTCAGTAATAAATAACATTATACAAGTTCTTATGTACAGAATATATCTTAGCAAATCTAATCACTATGTGGTGTGCAATTTGACAATTTGAGAGTACTTATTTTTATATTTAACTTTTATTATTTTAAAAGACACATGTTAATACAGCTGTAATGAAAGCAATGAAAAAGTAGAAATATTCTTATGTAAAATACTCACATCTTCGCTCTTCGATTTGGTCATAACGGAAGTATCAGAAGTGTCGGCGATTGCGGCTGAGAACGAATTTCCTAATTGTGTCAGCACCTAAGAAGACAATGAAGAATAAATTACGAATCGTTTAACTCTTTACTGACTAGAATAAACTTCATTAAGTTTCTTTTCTTGCTAAAAATTTCAATTGAATAATTATTCATGATCAGGTACTCGTACAAATTAAAAATAACTAATGGGTCGCCCACGAAAATTCGCGTTTATTCAACAAAAATACCTCTCACCGACACATGTCATGTCATGTCATAGTATGTAATGACACCCCAACTTTGACATTGACAAATTGGTCAAAAGACCGAGACGCCACTCGAAAAAAAAAACGTAATGATTGCACCTTAGGCTGGTCCGCTCAAATATATGAAGTCAGCAGATCCGTCACCCCCAAACTTTATACACTTAGTAGACTCAGGAATTTTCTACCAATCAAAACTAAAGTCACATTGGTGCAAGCTCTCATTTTCCGCATAATCGATTATGGTGATGTGTATCTGACTGACCTCAGTAAAGATCTCCTCAATAAGCTGGATCATCTGATTAACAATTGCATCCGTTTTGTATTTGCTTTCCAAAATCTGACCACGTGTCTTCATTGAGACATTGGCTCTCTGTATCCCTCTTCACCATTCAGGTATCCTGTATTTTTCGTTTGCCGTTCAAGCCGCACGACTCTGGATCGCACTCCCTGAAAATCTCCTTAAACCCTCTAGTAAATTTATTTTCAAGAAGAATCTTCTCTCATTCCTTCTTGAAGTGTCTGCTGTTTCTAGTCAGTATCTCCATCACGAAAATATATGTATACATATATAACATACATGTATATAATATAAACTCGTAGTAAAAGTGTTTTTTCTCCACATCTATGTATGTAAGTTTCACTTTTCTTCATTATGTACCACCAATCATTGCTTCTCAAACTACCCCAGGTTGACTGGTAGACAATGCTTATAGCATTAAGTCCGCCTTGTACATAATTTTTGTATTATGGTACATGAAATTTAAATAAATAAATAATAGTGTACAGTAATAACTTACCTCCATTCCACTTCTTGTAATGGTAATTTCAAGAGGTTCGTTACTAGATATGGTGACAGTCTTGCTCGCTTGTCTCTGGGCAACGGTCATGTAGTTCGCCGCCTCGTCTGTCGTGTCTATGGACATTTGGTTCTCTTGCGGACGCATCACCACCTGAGTGATTTTATAAATAGAATTAAAATTTTAATCAAACCCATAAACGAGCATGCATGCCACATGATGTTACGTAGTCACTACAGCTCAAAAATATGTTAAGTTAGTTTAATATCCTTTGATTAATATTATTAATAAGAAAGTTGTTCAAAACTACATTAAAGAAAAAATGAGCTAGACTATAGGCTATAAATATTTAGCGCGTTATTTTTTACGCTATTTTGCTTTGAAGGCATCTGACATCAGTGAACACGATAACTGTCAGTAGCTCGGTAAGCGTTACGCTATCTATAGCGTTGTCCGGTGCAGCGCCAATGCGCCTGCGTTTAGTTGTTTCGATACACATACACTCATTATACATATATCTTTAAATAAGACGATTAAAAGAAGGTAAAAACAAAAGACTTAAAATCTGAATGCACGTTTGTATGTTTGACAATATGCGAGTGTATTGCACATGCCAAGTTTTAGAAATTGACAGTAGCGTCAATATTGTTTGTTGTCAAAAAAATAGATTTTGTTGCTTTAGGAGCTAAATGATCATTTTATTGTACCTCAATTTCGAACAAATTATTTCGCATATACATTGCTACACCTCTCTTTACTCGTATTTACCGCAGTATATTATAATATAATTGTGTAGTGCATTACCTCCATTTTAAGTTCCCAAGGCACGTGTTTGTACTGGTAGTCCTTCATGACTTCGACGGGCTCGATGAGAGGCTCCCACATGGCGCGTCCGATGTTGTAGTACGAAACTTGCATGGCCCATGTCGACTCCATGTAGAACTACGAATTAATTACAAATATTTCTTTGCGTTTAGTTTTATCAAGCCATGTAATTGTATTATAGGCATTTCATATTTAAAAATATATAAAAAATAATTATAAAAGTGTTGCGGTTACTTGTTACTAAAACTTTTTATTTTGTTCACATTATTATTACCACAAGTAGGTCCTAAGACAAAACTGAACTACATGTATACTCCGGGACGTAGTTGTTATAGGTATAACAACTACCTACACGAAAAGTTTAGAAATAAGTTGAATTCGTCGCAGATATCAAAGTTTTGCATAAGTTTTGATAAACAGATATCATTTGAAATTTGAAATCAATAAAATATTACCTAATTTATTGGTTCTTTTGTAGGCAATAGCTAGACTCTAGCTAGCTATTCTCTAGCTGCTTGAGGAGCTACCCAAAAACTAGTTAAAACAAAAATTTGATATCGGATATAAACTGACTACAACTTAATACTTGAGCAAAAAATTTCGAAAATGCAAAAGAGCATAGATATAAAACAAGTTCGATTAAAAAAACAAAGAATGGTTTGGTATAAATATAATGATTATAAAAAACAATATTGTGTATCTAATCACTATACTCACGTCTGAGCTCCAATCCTTAACCTGTCCCGCGAGAGAAGCCTGCATCACAAGAACAGGTATAGTTTCATTTCCGATGTCCATCTCCAGTGATACTACGATGGACCGGCCCGATATAAGGCAATTCTCGCCCACTGGTGGAGTAGCGACCGCTTCAGTGGTTAGGTCTTCTATGTTGATCGCTTCTTCTGCCATTTCTGTCAATTTTTTTTACCGTTTATAGTCTTTATTATTAATTATACCTCATACAACTGCTACAAAACATTTTATTGAATGAATTTTTACAGATATAATTAATATAATTGAAAAGGTCAAAGCAAGTGGTGACGACCTGCGTGGCGTAATGGTTACCATGCCGGACTGCCACTCGAAGGGTTCGATTCCCGGCGAAACATAAATTTCAATGAATTTAAACTCAAAATTTCTGTTCTCGGTCTGGGTGTTTGTGTTTCTGTCTTTGTGTGTGTCCATGGTACCCACGATACAAGGTATATCTACCCTACTGTGGGGCTATGAGTGCGAAGCGTTATGAAGCGTTAAGTGTAGAATTTTAGGACACTTAATAGGTAGCTAGTAAAAAGTGATCATGCATGTTTTTTTTTAATAATTTTGACAGTGAATGTTACGTGTATTATTTTTTATATACATTTAAAAAAAGTAGGGCCAAGAATATTTACCACATCTTGTTAGAAAAAATGGAGTATAAAGTCTGTTCGAAAAGATAAAAGTACGCCTAATCTCTATTTTTAGAGCGATTCTAATACGAAAGAACAAAGGCAGAATTTTGTCTGGGCTTGTGTTAGCGACCGCAGATATCACAAAAACGAAACAACTATATTATTATTTTTTTCGATTTTTCAATTTTTCATCTTCTTTCCTAAAAGCCGGAGTTTATTAATAAAATAAAAGCAATTATCAACTGATTTCGAACTAGTGCAATAAACTGTCAGTGGTGTGACAGGACCCTAGCATAAGAATAAAGACTTAGAATGACAAGACAAGTACTCTGTATAAATGTCATTGATTTGTATCGATTATGAAATTATGATATTAGGAAATGAATGATCGATACAATTAAGGATTGTTTGTGTCGTTTTTAATAAGTGGTTGCTTGTATTATATTATTTTATATTGCGTTTATCGTTTCGTTTATGTTTTGAGCATTTATTCTGTTTTAAATTTATTTCTATTCGACCTGGATTTTTTATGGACTGATTAATAATGTCCCATATGAAACTGCAATATATGCGTGATATTAATGAGTCATATGATAAAAGTCACGTTCTATTTTTATTCATAACCTAAAAATAACAGCAGTCAAATCTCCGATATCTTTTTTTTTCGGCCTTCCCGAATAAAAATAAACTAGCCTATAGACTCCGGTATGATCGCCGAATCTTATGCATATTTTTTTATTACGGGATGCTTCAAGTTAATAACAGACAATTTAAAGTATGGAGATCTGCCATTGTTCTTTCATAGGTTAAGAAATTGGTTAAAGAAATAAAAATCCTTACCAGTCTTCAAGAACCAATATGCATTGGGTCTAAACGGTTTTATGTCCCACAATTGTTTGTAGAATATGGCCTTCTTCTCGTCCTCCTTGTTATCTTCCTCTCTGCTCGTCATAGTCGCTAGAACGCGGTTCAGTAACGCTATGATATCTGTTCAAACACACAATGAGACAACCATTATTTTGTATCAATAAATTTAAATATAAACTGTATTATTAAACTTAATTGTCACTGTATAACTTTGATCGTTATAGCTTGATGAAGCTAGGAGACGTGTACCTACAATAAGGAAAGGTATTTAAAAATCTGTCATCATGCCTATTCTGACAAAAGTGTGATATGCGCCAAATTCATCACTTTTTACTGAAAGGCGTGCCCTCTTCTTTTTTGAGTTTTCTATATACATACATAGTAAGCCAGGATTCTTTCGGTTCTTATAAGGATTCAAGGTGTGGAGAAAAGGTCACAACAGAGCGGCGCCTGGCCGTAGTTCAACCGATAGTTTTGCCGTGACATCTATAAGCTTGCACGTTTTTTGCACCGGGTAGCTAGAACGGTGCGGTGAAAAAAACTGTTGTCTACAAAGGCTCTAAACGTCTATTTTACATTCTCGGATAAAACTATTCGTCGAAATATGAAAGGGATAGCGATAATATTAACTGAATAATAATTTTATCTAAGGATTGAAAAATCGACCCTTAATTAGCTTGTCCTTGCTTAACGTAGTAGATCAGTGTGTTTACAATCTGTATTTTGTTTCCTAAGTTTTAGATAATATTTTGCGTGGTCCTCTTCACCCCTATCCATTACCTGGCGACACGGTGACCTTACCCCTCCGTCTTGCGCAGCTTGAAGCGCGCACCCATCTAGCAATACATGGGTATAATAGAATTGCTTACCTGGCGACACGGTGACCTTGATATCCGATATCTCGATATCAATGTGCATGCCGCTGTCGGGCGGCTGCGCCAGCGCCACGGACAGGTTGGTGGGCGCCAGGAAGTACCGGGGGGCGGCGCTCTCGCGGCCCAGCGTGCGCACCACCATCTGCAGCCCCGAGATGCCGCCCTCCGCCACCATGCGCTCCTCCGTCTTGCGCAGCTTGAAGCGCGCCTCCATCTAGCAATACATGGGTATAATAGAATTGCTTACCTGGCGACACGGTGACCTTGATATCCGATATCTCGATATCAATGTGCATGCCGCTGTCGGGCGGCTGCGCCAGCGCCACGGACAGGTTGGTGGGCGCCAGGAAGTACCGGGGGGCGGCGCTCTCGCGGCCCAGCGTGCGCACCACCATCTGCAGCCCCGAGATGCCGCCCTCCGCCACCATGCGCTCCTCCGTCTTGCGCAGCTTGAAGCGCGCCTCCATCTAGCAATACATGGGTATAATAGAATTGCTTACCTGGCGACACGGTGACCTTGATATCCGATATCTCGATATCAATGTGCATGCCGCTGTCGGGCGGCTGCGCCAGCGCCACGGACAGGTTGGTGGGCGCCAGGAAGTACCGGGGGGCGGCGCTCTCGCGGCCCAGCGTGCGCACCACCATCTGCAGCCCCGAGATGCCGCCCTCCGCCACCATGCGCTCCTCCGTCTTGCGCAGCTTGAAGCGCGCCTCCATCTAGCAATACATGGGTATAATAGAATTGCTTACCTGGCGACACGGTGACCTTGATATCCGATATCTCGATATCAATGTGCATGCCGCTGTCGGGCGGCTGCGCCAGCGCCACGGACAGGTTGGTGGGCGCCAGGAAGTACCGGGGGGCGGCGCTCTCGCGGCCCAGCGTGCGCACCACCATCTGCAGCCCCGAGATGCCGCCCTCCGCCACCATGCGCTCCTCCGTCTTGCGCAGCTTGAAGCGCGCCTCCATCTGACAACACGTGGATGACATTTAGTAACTAAGCCACAATGTACGGTAGTTCATTTATACTCTTTTTTTTGCAGTTCTATTTCTGTAGTAGTGGGAGCTACGCACTCGCACATTATCAAGAATCAATCATCGGTTACTATAGTTACTTGTAGGCATAATTAGCCACACGTACCTATGCTTACTAGTAGATTACTATAATCATCTGCTCTAAACTACAGTAACCTAAAAGGCGGCTCGCGTGTTACGGAGTAATAAACTACACAGTCAAAATGAGTTCGACAAGCAGCATCGTTAGTACAAATGCCATAATTATTTCTAGTAAAACCATCGTATTCGCCTCGTAGTAGCCCCGGTCCTTTTTAATGGAACGAATAAGTCTAAGAAATTGATTGTTCAATTAAAATATCACCGTAAATTTCATAAGTAATATGACTTACATTCAACACCATGGCATCGCATTTCTTCTGCTCGAGCGACTCTACGAGGATGATGTCCGGCTGCTCAATCTTGATATTGACAGTCATCATCGCCGGCTTCTGCTGCTCGGACGCCGACGGCGCCGACACTACCGACACTTTCTTTTTCTACAACAAACAGTAAGTATAGAAGACACACAACTACGAGGATTGCCTCTAAATAAAAATGATTTCATTTAAAACTCTTAACTATATTTGACAGTCCTCTAACATAGTAAAAAAAATATACAAGACTTCAATCAATTGAAGCGAAACATTCTTAAGCTCCATATTATTTAAAAAAAACGCTAAAGCGACACAGAGTCAATGTGGTTTATAGTAGAAGTTATCCATTTTTTATAAGATATATGCCGTGCGGTAGTAAAATCAGCTAATGTTTTGCTTCTGTTGTGTATGAACTGCACTAGTCATGTATGTATTTTAAAAACGTTAGAATGGTAGATAACAGAAAGTTTATCAGCACAATAAAGCGTCACAATATTGCAATTCAACTTAACACAGAGCAATACATACACCCACATTATTTTCCAACGAAGACTTCGCCAGTTTGACGTCTTCTTTCGATTTAGATGGCAAAGTGGGGTCTTCTGCGAGTCCCGTAGTCATGAACTCTGCGATCTTGTTGAGGAAATCCATCGCCAGGATCAGGTTGAAACTGAATATGCGCATGTCAACTGTAACGAAAATAACATTAATAAGTAATGGAGGCCTGAAAACCAAAAGGCAAAAGAAAACAACAGAAGTATTTTTGAAAGATTTTCAGCCAAAAAATTTAATGACACATTTAACAACAGTTACATTAATGACAGACGTACATTATAGCCAATTTCCTCTCAACAAGTCGTGTGAAATTTCACAACACACAGCATTTTCACACACTTTTTGGGTTTTGAGGCAAATTTACCTTGTGAGGCCATAATGTATCTACAAAATTTTAACTTTATAACTCCATTATGAATGATTTAAAACTTTCTAGACTATAGAATAATGAACAAATATGGATAAACTATAAATCGGTCACAAGAGGCTACATTTTTCACATTGACACTTACTAAAGGTATCCGAATTCTTCATGGTGTATGTAATATCAATCATGCTCCTTATCTTGTCATGTGCTTCCATGATCGATTCCTCCGTTTCGTCTATCTGGCCAGGTCTGTGATCCACCTTATCCCTGCGTCTCTCTAAATACCTAAAAAGGCGATACTTAGTTCTTATTAGGTTCTAAAGAACTTAAATGTTTTTGTAACTTTTTTTGTCCTTATAAAAAAACAAAGCAACAAGTGAAAACAAGTGAAACAATCAGTAACATTGATGTTATTAAACAAGGCAATAGAGTCACAAAAAAAACTTGTCAAAAAAGCTAAACTAATATAATAATAAACTATGATAAAACCCATACATTAGTATTCCATGACTAGAATCGATAGATAGGACTCGATACTATCATAAAGCATTGATCAAGGTTTTACGTGCTATTTTCATTTCTTCTTTCTGGTCTTTTCTGGTCTATGGCTACACAATGGTTGAATTCGAAATTCAACATATTTCATTCAAGCATTCGAATATTGACATTCAATAATTCAAAAAGGGTACATAGCTTTCTGGGCGGTGGCTAGTGTGGAGAGACAAATTCAAAGGGTAAAAACTACCAATAGCTCTACATTGTGGGCTACGATTCGCGGCTTACTGAATAGTTTCAGATGAAACATATTTAGCCACTTATGATTATTTAGATACCCGCCCACATAAGATAAATATTGTTTACAAATACTATCAATCTCACCTTGTGATCTTCGCGCCGCGGCCCGGTCGGGTGTCGTCCAGCGTGCAGTCCACGAGCAACACGGACGTGTGCATCGAGCTGTCGGAGAACATGCGTCCCTTCACCGACAGCAGTGTGAGGCAGAAACAAGCCAACTCCACGTCTTTCACGAACGCTGAATCCTCAGACTGCAACAATGTAAACAACAGACATCAAAATTATATCAAAGAATTAATGTAATTAAATTTCATGTTTTATATTGGTTGCAATTGATATAATGCAGTCATACCACTGACTTAGTCATTGAGCAAATCAGCAGTCCATAGAACCATTTAAACCTTGACACTTAGGGCCTCTTTCACCACGATAGATCAAGTAAAGTGACAAGTATGCTAATTGTCGGTTAAAGTCATCCGTAACTTCAATTTCAATTTCACGATGTTCGAGTAGCACTAATCATGTGATAAACTGAACCGTACTCATAGCTTTTACTTGCCAATTAACTTTACTTGGGATTACTAATCAACACTTTACTTGGACATGGTGAACGAGGCCCTTATTAGTATTATACTTAATGATTGAAGGAAAAGTCGAATCTTCTAATTTATTACATTTTTATTTAGATTTACTAACCAAATCTCTAAAAAAACCGCTATTACCGCTAGAAATGGTAGCAACTCATAAGAACCATTAATATACACGACCTTTATTAATGAAGAATGTGAATGTGCCACATAAGATCATTAAAACAACAACATCAAAGTTCACTCACCGTAACAGTATTCATCAAATTGATGAGGAAGCTGTCCATGGTAAAGGAGAACTTGATGGTGGTGCGGGGCTGCTTGGTCTCCACGGGCGTGGTCACCACAACCACCGTCGACTTGGTTTGCACCTTGCTGACCTGGCTCTTGACCGTGGCCTTGGAGACCGCCTTCGACGCATCCTTAGGTGTCTTCGGCTCCTCGGCCTTCTCCTGGCCTTCTTGCAGGTTTTGGTTCAGTATCTTCATTATGCTTTTGTAGTCGCTGTGGCCTACTGTAATCTAGCGAAAGAAAATATAAATATTGATATACAATGGGAATAAAGTGCCATGGTTGTTCATATATTGGCTCCAAACTTCTACTTTTTTATGAACATTATGTATTGTATTGATATACGAAAGACTAACAAACCAACGATAAATAAGACTTTTTTTGTTGTTCCAAGTTTATACTAAATAACTTGTTAATCTATAAATATATATTGTAATTTTAAAACCGACATAACTCTTATCACTACAGGGGCATTTCACGTGAAGCGGACAACCAAAATAAAGTGAGTTTCAGAATTTAAATCATATTTTGGTTAGTTGTACTTCTAGTAGACGTGGATAAGCACACACAATTTATTTCGTGTGATGCATTATTGCAGAGTTATGAGCTTTTTTACTTAGTAGGTATGGAGTTCGCAATTTTTATGCTTAATTTTATTTTATGTTTTGTAAATCAATTTGCTAAAAATAAATAATATATCGTTTCTTAAAGATAAAAGAGTGGAGATTTTTACTTTTTATTCGTGTATTTTATTATCATCTAAAGATATATAAATAAAAGCAACTTACAGCTATAGTCTTCATGCGCCCGAATATATCAAGGTCCGGTAGGGTCTCGTACCAGGACGAGAGGCTGCGTTTAACGAACAGCTTGAAGCTAGTTGGGCGCAGCAACTTGCGTTCCTGCAATACTTCATGGGAGCGCTCTTGTAACACCACGCAGGATACCTTCATGTCTTCTAGCTCTAAAGTCAGCTCATCTACTGTCACTTTGTTGCTGACGTCCTGGATGTGAAAATTTTAATTGTTTTACTTTATTACTAACAAAAAAAAATAACTGAAGCTTATATTTCTCGTAAAACAAAGTTTTATTTATATTTAACATAGCAATATGAAATAAGACACAAGCGTATTAATGATGTGTAACAGTGTAACATCTAAGGATAATAAAAAAACAATGGATAAGTCAATTTTTGTGTAATGCTATTTACAATCAGATTTTGTCGGTATTTCTAGTCAAGATACACTAACTATCTAGACTTTGTGTGCTTAGAGAATATACGTGGTCATTTTGCGAACTAAGGAATAGGAAAACTCCATATAAAATAAAATTTATTCTGAAAAGACTCTAAAATCTTAAAACTGAGATATTTAAAGCAACAGGCAGATCAACGAACTTATTGTTCAAAGTCAATCGACCGAGATCTGTAAGTGTCGCGTTCATACAGGTAAGAGTTCTCCGGCACTATAGGAATATGACAAGCGGATTGTAAACGCCACTTTGCTTCAACTTAGGTTGAATAATTCCAAGAAATGAAATGTCAGTGTACTTACAGCAACGGGCAGGTCAACGAACTTATTGTTCAACGTCATTCGACCGAGATCTATGAGCATAGCATTCATGCTCGTAGAGTTTTCCGGCACAATAATTATGGGAGCGGCCAAGCGAACTTTGAGCGCGAGTTTGGTGGAGTTCTGGTAGGCGTTCTGTACGTTGACGCGAGCGGCGTCCGCGGCCTGCGACGACGCCTCGATGATTGCTTCTTGGGCCGTTTGGAAGTTGTTTAGGAATTCCTGAAACGTAATTATCGTGCATTATTGGGTATGGGACATTTATATCATTAAAGACACGTATGCTACGCCAAACTAAGCAATATAGAACATTATTCTTGAAGTAAAAATAAATTTCACTACGCTTCTTAAAGTACAATATATATAATGCCAACAAATAATGTACTACGTATAACATTTATACAAAATATGCTCGCATAATACTATTTTTTTATTTTTTTATTTCACAATTTTTGTACACAGTTACATAGAAGACATGGACATTAACAGAAATGGGGTGCAAAGGTACTGCTATAGCAGTATAGTAGTAGCAGTACCACTATAGTAACTTCAGCAAACACGTATTTAAACGAATACACGAGAACAAAGCAAGACTATCAAATTAGACAAATATATAGTTAGGTAATTGAATTTAATGGAATCAACATACAAACATCTATTTTTTTACTATAAAAACAAATTTCAGTAAATGAACGTTCCCTGTACATATTCTCTTCTTTTTTGTAATTTATTTAATATCTTTGTGTACTAAATAAATAAAATAAAATTAAAATAAAATGAACCGCAATCACAGTAGCGAATTGATCTTGTTACCGTTTTGTTGCAAAATAAAGTTAATTTAAATTTAGTTGTATGGAGGTTTACCCACCATTGCTTCTAATTTCAATTAATAGTTTTGTCTGAGGTATTTTATTCTTAAAGGCTAATGGGACTACAATTTTACACGAATTCAGTAAACCCTAAAACAATCAATCACATTATTGACAAGTAGTGACTCACCAGCATTGAAGTGACGAACCAGTTAAGGAAGACGATGCGCAGGCAATTGATCTGCGCGTCGATGGACATGTTCACATCACTCACGCTCGGATACTGATCCAAGTTGTACATCACGATCCGGACATTCATTACATCTCCTCCTATTACTTTTAGTATCTGAAAAAAAAAACATACATTTATGATTCTAGAACTGAGGTAATGCAAGCGTTTTTCATATCTAAGCACGTAGATGTGACAGGGGGAGCCAGGTCCATACCTAATTTTTATTTTTTGCCTTTGTTGTGCTTACCTTTAGTTAGAAACTAGCTCCTCCTCCTGTTACTTATCTCCTCATGGACGGTGACGGGATTAAGGTTCTCTACATTATAGTCAGCAAGCAATTAATACAGCCAATACCGCAGGCAACTTGCGTGTACGCAGTCTTCAAAATCAATCCTGTAACCGCACTGTCGTTGCGAAATCGATGTCACTTACCTCCTTATAGACAGTGACAGGGTAAAGGTCCACAACCTTGATGGATCCAATAGCGCATTCGACTTGCGTGTACGCAGTCTTCAGAATCAATCCTGCCCCGGTGCCCTACAGTCTAACTGTCAGGAAACCAATATTACTTACCTCCTTATGGACGGTGACGGGGTTAAGATCCTCCACCTTGATCGAGCCAATAGCACAGTCTACTTGTGTATACGCAGTCTTGAGTATCAACCCCGCACCGGCACCCTGTAGCCGCACTGTCGCCAGCGGACGAGCGTCCGTCGCGAAACCGATCTCTACTGCCCCGATCTTAACGTTCACTTTCAGTTGGATGCTCTCGATCTGCTTGCGACGCGATGGCTTCGTTTGACTTGCTGGAATTGAATATTATAGGTGTAGTTGCTAAACTAAATTTAGGCTGCGTTTTCATCAGAGATGTCCAAGCAGGAGTGCGTTTGTTAAGAATCAATAAAATCCTTGCTGCATTGAGCAAAGCTAGATAAATAAAGGGAAGAATCTATTTGTTTCTAGAGCTTTGACCAGAGACACATCTCTGGTGGAAGCACAGCCTTAGCAACTTATCAGGGATTTTGGCGGGAAGTAAAAAGAAGCATGTTGAACTCTTGTTTTATTTTCACTTTCTTGGTCCATTTTTGGCTCATATCCTATACAGTTGATGAAATTTTGATCGATATAAGTAAAGTGACCGAGGGATGTGGAATAATATAAAAATATAAAAAAGTCCATCAGACACGTTTAGCCATCTCTGCTCAAATATCTGACTGACTTGACTGACTCATTTTGACTATTATTTTGCGACCGGTTTGGACTAAACGAATAACTTAAATATTTTGGGCGAATAACTTAAATATTTTTATCTAGCCAATACTGTAAGTAAAAACTAATCGTACGGGTTAAGAAAACAATGAAACAATGAAATTTAAATAGCTAAAAATAAACAAAACTTGAAAACAAGTTATTTATTTTTATTTTGTATGATTACCTTTAGACTTTACAACACTGAATTCTTCATCCTCAACAATAGTCTCCAAAGGACCGGCGTTTGCATACCTGTCCTGTGTACTTTGAATTGCTTGCAGGCGAGTCTGCAAACAAAATTATTATATGAATTTTTGCCTTGCATCTTTTTTGTTTATAAAGTGTGTATATTTTCGTGATAAAGTGCAGATTCATTTTATGCATACATTTGACATCATAATGTAAGTATGTTCAATGAATAACTTGACAAGTTTTGCCAAAATAGTTTTTTTTTTTGCAATCTTTTCCGACTTCTGTTATAGAAAAACGTAGACAATCATATAAACTTCTTACCTGATATTCATTGACAACAACCAATATCTCCTGCAAACCTTGCAGGTGTAGTAAAACCCGAAGTGTGGTGAAATCTAACTCAATTAGCTGTTCAACCGATCCGTAGCGACTCCTGAACTCTGGGCATTTTTTATCAACCTAAAAAGAAAATATTTAAATAAAAATCTAAAACTGTCTTATATAGAGGTCAAATTTTTCGCCTTAAGCTGCACAACGTCAATTTTCATTTACTTTTTTTATTTATTTATTTCAAGAAAAGTACAATATACACTACATATTTTAGTATTCTGCCAAACTGTGGAAACAGTTTGTCGGCAGCGTTCCCGTGGACACGGACAATTACTGTACTTACTAATTAAGTAAAAACAATAAAAAATGTAAAACAATAAAATTTGTGAGATCTAGTACTGCTAAAAACTGAACAACAGTTAAAATACATATGTAGCTCCTGAATACTCACATTGCTATAAGTAACGGCAAACAAATATTTCTTATTAATTTCAGCTCTGTCATCACTTTCGCCTCCGACGGCCGGCACTATATCCGAAGTGATCTCGGCGTCTTCGATGCTCTTAGTCTGCAAGCTCTCGGTATCAACATTGGGAGTTCCGATCATGTCAATGACCTTGTGTCCCACTCTGTGGTGCTGCATACTAACGGAGCCCAGGCGGACCGTGGCCTCGAGGGTAAAGGTTTTCTGAGTAGCTGTAAGCTCTAGGAGGGTGAGGGAGAACACTAGGAACTTGTCGTAACCCTTTGTTAGATCTACGGTCTTGCGATTTACGCTGAGAACTAGCTCTGTGGAAAAAACAGTTGAATATTTATTATTGACAAATACAAAGAAAATACAATGAGAAGAGCATGAGAGTTTCAACCTCTTGCAGATTATATTTCGCAACAAAAACTTACATTGCAAGGATTATTGGTATTGATAAAGAGTTCAAGCTTTTTTATCTCACAAATGCCGGTTTACCATCGTTTTGGGAGTGTATCCACTAGATCACTAGAGTATTCTCACTGTGTGCTTTAACGTCAGAACCACCGAACAACCGAACGGCCATACAAATTACTAAAATTGCAAAAGCATGTTACTATGACAACTTACTGGTTACTATAGTAACCTTCTACTTGACTTTCGATGACTAATTTTTTTTAATTTTTTTATTTATTTATTTATTTATTTATTTATATTAATTATAATGCAAAGTAGATGTTCACCTTCAAAATGTTGGCAATCCACCATTCGAAGATAAAAGGACTACATGAGACAGAAATATTACCTTTCATAATGAAGAACGCTTCAACCTCGGTTAGTTGTACAGTTTGTTCGTCGTCCTTCCTTTGCTTGGACCTGGCTGTATCTCTTTTTTGTTTCTCAGCTGGGTCCAAATATCTGAGTAGAGATAGACTCGACGCTTTTGATTCACTGGCCTACAAAAAACTTTATGTAAACTGCCTGTGACAAGCCTGTGATGAAAATGTCAACTGTACATCACAAAAATAACAATTTACTAAATAATATATACTATTTAGTTCAAAATGTTACCAAGATACTTAAAATATACCGTTTGAAGTTACTCAGTGTAATTACTAAAAATATATATAAAACAATAAACTATTCTAGTCTAAGGGCTACCTTCGAGTAAAGGGATAAGTATGCTAATTGTTGGTTAAAGTCACCCGTAACTTCAATTGGACCTATTTATGCAAACCGGAACCAACCCACACATGATGTTGATGATGATAGTTTTGAGAAAAAGCTGTTTAATGTATTAGACAATTGATGTTTTGTGGATTGGTAAACATGTCATGAAAATGTTGTGTTTTGTCAAAATTGTCAGATTATTTTGATCTTCACAGGGTCGATAGAAGGTGCATTTTTAAGCTTTTCTATGTACTTAACTCAATTTCGGCATGAGTGTGGATTGGTTCCGGTTTGCGTAAATAGGTCCAATTTCAATTTCACGATGTTCGAGTAGCACTAATCTATAATGGTAATCTGACCAGTACTCATAGCTTTTACTTGTCAATTAAATTCACTTGGGACGTAACTAATCAACACTTTACTTGGAGATAGTGAACAAGGCCCTAACTCTTTAGTTTTTATCAAGGACTTATTCAACTCGACATCGCAAATTAAATTTTTTAGACTTTACGCTGCTAAGTGATTCCTTCCTACAACATTAATACCAATATAGTCCGGCCAACGAGACGTGATAAAAAATGTAAACAAAGTTTCAGGGGTTCAAAACATTTTTATTTGAATAAATTATATACATAGCATATACTAGCGACCCGGCCCAGCTTCGCTCGAGCGATTAAGTGATATACATTAAAATTTATTTTACAAAAACCCATTTAAGTACTAAAGGCAAAAAATAGATGCGTGATGAGAATGCGCGCCGGGGGATGTTATGATTTATGGTAAAACAAAATATCATCTTCTAAAGTATTTATTCGATTACATTTTGTACAATTTTAATCTGAATTGACGAAGCTAATTAACGTTTTTATTTAGATAAGGATTAATACATGCGTACATGTATAGGTTGTCTATATCGCGGGCCGCGGCTATTATTTATGACTGTACATAACTATAATTGCGTTAGTAACATAAAGGAAGGATCGGGACGGGCCCATTGTATTAGGTAGTTCGGGAAAATTCTAGAGAACCGTATGTAAGAATGTAAGGCACGCACCGGGCCGCGACAGGATATAGTTTAGTTCCGGAAGTGAAATCAAAGCGATCACTCCAAGCAACAAGGAAGAATTATTTCGACGACTACAGCGAAGATATCTGACTATAGTGATTGTGCTTGGTGATTTGGATTCCGTTGAGTGGATTTTTGTTTAAGGAGACAATAAACAACTTCTACGTTGCAAACGGTACTTTATTACCCATAGGGCGTAACAATATTTACATCACGTTTTTGCCAGTTTCGTTATAACTGCACGAGTAATAATAGGTAAAGTCAGTAAGTCGTCAGTAATCAGTCAGTCAAGTCAGTCATAAATTCAAGTAAAGCGATGGCTTTTTTACCAGAAAGTGACCAATGGAATTTTGGAGGCAAGCTGTATAAACATATTTTCGCACTGTTATTTTATTTCACAACACTCATGCACTATAATTATTATTAACCTATATCGAACCAAATGCCATCAAATTTATCCGATATTACTCAAAATTATACCAATAACATGAAAATAAAACAAGAGCACAACATAATGTCTTTTTCGACTTCCCGTCAAAACGCGACCAAATGTTGACAACTGTGGTACTGACTGCTTTCCTGTACCACGAAACAGGCAACAAAAGCTGTCGTTGACTAACTGTCGCCATTACTGCATACGTGTGATAAGGACAGAGATAATTATTGCTCGCTCTCGCAATAGTAACTTGGTAATGGTCCGTTTGTTTACATTTTTTATCTCGTCTCGTTGGCCGGACTATAGACAACACATTATTATATTACACATCTACAATAATCTACATGCGTCTAAATCGTCTAATATGCTTCTAAACAATCTGAATCTGTTTATTAAATAGTTAATCACTTTAACACTTTCCCGGCGTTCGCTACAAGTTACCGCGCTTGTTTCATCGTGTGATATTGACGTTCCGATAATGCGACCCGTCATTAGAAATGCAACTTTGTAGGCATAAATCTTCAAGTGAAAAAGAAAATAAAAGAAAAATATAACGAAATCATACGTGTAAAAATGAAAACGGTAAAATACAAGAAAAAGAAATGAAGTCATAAAAAAAACATTAATATAACTCACCTTTAACTGAGTGGCTTCTTCAGAACGCGGTAAAGGCATGCTTACTAATATTTCACATAGTATCAGCAACCTAAAAGAAAATTGTTTGTATTATGAAACATTTCAAGTCTATCCACATTTATTCCATGACATAACATTTTATTACCTATGATTTTGTTTGGATATCTTTATAACAGACAGAAAACTTTTCGAGTGTTACTTGAACTTTGTACTAACGTACGTAAAAGCTAGCACGAGCACATTTACATGTGCGACTCTGTTTTGACTGTGAAAGTGAAACATATACTGCTCACATTACTTCTGCATTAATTCCGAATATGAGGGCCGTTTTGGATTTTCGGAATCATTTTTGGCATACTCAGATCGTTTTTATTTTTCACGAATTAATAATTAATTTATTAGGGCCATAATCGATGACATTAAAGCTACTAATTTCTAAACTCCATTAGACATGGTCTAGTAAAGTTGCCGTGGTTTTACGCGGATTTCGGATGTTTTAAATGACACTGATAATAAGCATTGATCGTACCATTTTACGATGGCATTACTAATCGATCATTTCTCAAAAGAATAACTGGCGGCGTTCCAAATAGCGATGTGCTTTTGACGTGACAATGACTCATGTGGCGTTACCCCGCTCTGAGGCGTTCCATTTAAGGATTGAAGTGCAAGCGAGAGCGCGGAACGAGCGACAAAGAGGCACATTCGGCCTCCGCGTTCGGCAGCGTTCGACATCTGTCTCTCTGCTACTTGAGTGAGCGATGCGTCCGCGTGGACAGATGCTATACAATTTACATGTTTTCGTCAAGTATGAAGTGCAGTAAAAAGTGAATGTGGTGTCAATTCTTTATAGCAACAAGTATTTTCTTACGACGTTGTCACGTTCAACTATCGTCAATAAACCGACATTACAGACAACCGATTTTTTTTTCGAAAAGAGTAACCACCTGGAATCTATCCGGGAATCGGATCTACGATTGGCAGTCGAATTAGTAGCATAGTTACCTGTCCTGCGATACGCTGACGGCGATCTTGTGCAGCTCGCCGCGCACCTTGACCTTGGGCATGCGCGGGTCGTCCGTGATGAGGCACTTGTGGATCTGGATGAGCAGCGTGGTCGGCTGCAGCAGGTGCAGCGGCGTGGCCGCGCTCGACGCTATGGCCGACTGCCAGTCCTCGTTTGCTGACGCCACCACTATCTGTTGGTTTGAAGTTTTTAAAAAAAATTATAAACAATAAATGTTACACAAAAAATATTTTGTGCAACAAAAATATAGATTAGAACAACAGAAAAAAATATGTACTTGTCTCTTACTCGTAAATAAATACTAATACTTAGTGACAGATTTTGAATTTGGGGCAGGTGCTGGCTGAAATTTTGGAGGTCAATAAAATTGGTCAATGGGGGAGGGGAGCCTATGTCTCTCTTCAACCCCCAAAATATCTCCAAACAAATCAAGTCAATCCATAGTACCGTTGCGACGTGAAAAAAGACAAACACACACACACACACACACACACTTTCACATACATACATACATCTATTAATATTGCGATCGACGATTTAGCAATCGAACGGTGCACCATGCACATTTGAAAACGCTAAAACACGTGATCCCGATGCCGCGTTCAAGTTGCCAAAACGCGATTCAATCCACAACGCAGCCACAATACAGCCATGTTAATAGTCACTGTAACCCACGGACATATACAAACAACTTCAAGCAAACTCACCTGCATCTCGGTGAGCTTGAGCGCCATCTTGTCGTAGCTGTGCAAGGTGATCTCCTTGAGGATGTCCTCGTCCGCGCGGCCCTCCTTGTACAGCTTGTGCACGTCCAGCGCTGTGGAGCGCGGCTCCGACTTCACGTTGATAGCACCCAACTTCACCACTACGCAGGGCTCTTGCCTATAGGAAAATAAATGCAATTGCAAAAAAAATATGTTTTAAATCATGCAACCCTTTTTGCGTCCTACTGTCGGGCACGGGTCTCTCCCCATTATTGGAGGCCTGGAGATTACTCCACCACGCTACTCAAACTTTCCTCCTCGCTCCAACTTCGCGGGTTGGTGGAGATACCGGTTAGTGGCCAAACCGCTTTCGGATGATTTCAAACCGCCCATGAGGCCTCCGACAAAGTTTAACGATTGTTATCTCTCTCACACCCGACCGCGCCCATTTACCTTAGCTGCATAAATCATCAGGATCAAGGATTGTGATGGTTTCGAACTTCTTCTTGAGGTTACAATTCCAGCTCAATTTGATTGATGATTTTTGAGCTGCTGAAAAGCAATTCTTCGGAAGATATAAATAATATATATTTTTTAAACAAACCGTAAAATACCAAAGTTTAAATTATTGTTTAAAATTTTTACTTACCCTCTGTACTTCCCTGACTGCGGTATAATAATATAGGAAGCCGCAATATCGATATCTAGATCGATAAACGTGTGATTGTGGACTGCATACTGCATCCCTAACGCAGACTTCTCTTTCAAGTCCGACAACTTGTTTTCTGCCGCTGCTTGTAAGCTGAAATAGTTTTATATTATATATACATCAGTTTGAAACATATACCTATGTTAATAATCACCTTTTAATAGGATAAGGCAAAAAAAATTAAGATTTTTCGCATTTCAACTCCAAATAACCAGCAGGAATTCATTTTATTTTTAACTGATTAAACCTGTATTTAAAAACCGGCTAAGTGCGAGTCGGACTCGCGCTCCGAGGGGTCCGTAAAATGTTTTTAATAACGATATTTAAAAAAATTACGTTATTGATGTAACTATTTACGGTTTTCGCAATTTTTCCTTTATCTGTGCTATAAGACGTTACTTCGTACCAAATTTCAAGATTCTGAGTTCACGGGAAGTACCCTGTAGGTTTTGATTCCCTTGCGAGTGTCGAAAATATGCGGAAATTTGCGGTATAAACGGCGGCTTTTGATTGCGCTGGCTTAGATTGATTTTTTCACAGCTCCAAGGTACCGTAGACCTAAGTATTTGATATAAATTGCTTGATACCTCCACGCGTTCCTGAAAAAAGGTTTCTTGACAGACAGACAGACTGACGGCCAACAAAATAAATAAGGTTTCTGTTTATTCCATTCGAGGTAACCCTAAAAATGGACCATTCTTACAACTTTGCTTTCTTGTAGCTCTTGTATATCAATTACTGAAAACTGACATGTACAACACATTCCCATTTGCGAGTGTGTGTCTTCTGTGAAGCACACACTATACAACACGCGTGCATTAAGCGTGATGTAGTCAGTCGTCCCAACGTAAAAATGTATTTGTGTAAGTTATATCAGTAGACCACCTTTCGATAAAATTTGTCTATATAAGTAACTTCTCTTTCTTGAATCTTGAAAGTAATGTTTACTATTAAAATAATACAAAAAAGTACAACACGCGTGCATTAAGCGTGATGTAGTCGGTCTTCCCAACGTAAAAATGTATTTGTGTAAGTTGTATCAGCGGAACACCTTTCGATAAAATTTGCCTATATAAGTAACTTCTCTTTCTTGAATCTTGAAAGTAATGTTTACTATTAAAATAATACAAAATAGTTAATAACTTACGTGGTCAACGCAGTGGACTCACTGGGCGGTTTGAATACGTTGACTATTTCTATAACAGTCTGCGCGTCGTAAGCTATTTGCAAAGGTCGCGCTAGAACCTTAACCCTCTGGTCGCAAGTACCATCTGAAACAATTAAGTTGTTTGAAAATCTATCGCTTTCTACCTATATATGTATGTATATCTCTTTTATCTCACCAATGCTGGTTTACTATGCTTGTTGGAGTATATCCAGACGCAGATTGTCTTGCTGTGTGCCTTTTATTACCTAACTAGCAGCCGCCCGCGACATCGTCTTCGTGGACCTTAGTTTTAGAATTTTTCTAAAATAAAAATAGCCTAAATTACTCCTAATTACATCAGTTACCTGCCTTCCCAGTCCAGTCAAAATTGGTCCAGCCGTTTCAGAGATTAGCCGAAACAAACAGACAAAAAATTTAAAAATGTTATTTTGGTATATATGTACAGTATATACATTAATATGCATGTAGTATAATTCTGTTATTTTAATATTACAAACATACACTCCAATTTTATTTATTTCTATCTACTATCTATGTAGTATGTACCTATGTATTTGTATGTATGTATATATAGATGTATTGTCTACAGCCAGCAAGACTCGAACGGTTAGTCAGGTTACTATAATCATAGTTACCTTCCGGTAACTATAGTAACTGATGACTGATTGCAGATTGACTGAAAGTGAGTTGAATGAAAATAACGCACACAGAGAGTAAGCACGTAAACTTCTCACCCCACAAACGTGGCAAACCTGCATTCCTGAGATAAAGAACAATATCAATCAATGTTGATCTAACTAGTCAAGTGAAAGTGCTACTCGCTCACAAATAGTTCCATACCAAGGTCGAGAAATAAAAGCGGAAAGAGCCTTGTGCACCATGTTAATCATTAATTTATTTACAACTTTATGTGTGAAATTTACTATTACAATGTCATGCAGGACATACTTTGAAAGGACTTGAGCCTACCATATTAAATGCACTCACCTAGCGGGTTCGTTTCAAACACAACGTTAAGCAAGTTGACGTCCTTGGTAACTTCCTTCGATGTGACCAGTTGGGGTAAAAAGTCCCCTTGCTTGACGCCAGACACCGTGAACGCTTTCATTTGAACGTCGACTCTGAAAAAAAATGTTTTATATAGTAAAACGCATACCAAACTAACCAACTGGTGCCATTGTTTTTTTTTTTTTTTGTTCAATTTTTAACAAAGTAGCGAGTGACAATTCAGGCCCAGTGGTGTTAAATTTCCGCTGCCACCCATGGTCATACAAAGAAATAGAATTGTTGCAAAGTAATTTTGTAGATAACTTTCGTCCCTGTAGCTTCAGGATTAAGAATAGAGCTACACCCACCGCCCGCTGGACGGATCGAGCTCCCACTCTGGTGCGAGTGAGAGCTCGAAGGATGGCGGTGTGTGCGTGGCCGCATGCCGCCGTAAACACCTGAAGGTGCAGGAGAGCACATCTGCTCTCCCGAGGATGGGCGCCGCGCGTGGAGGACACCGGTGCGTTCCTATGGAGATCCCGGAGTCCTCACAAACGCAGAGGCAGGCTACCGCAATAGGTCGTCTCTGCTGATTGAGACGGACTTTGGCCATATACTTATTAGCCAAATGTGTTTTGAAGATGGTTGGTGGGGAAAAAATGTTGTTATTATGTATTCTACCTCAGAGCATTAGCACTAGGCCGCTGCTTCATATCCACCTCGACGAACTCGACGCAGGCGCGCAGCACCTCCGACACGTCGTTGACGGACACCTGCAGGCAGTCAGGAATAAATGGCATTACATTAAAATTATAGTAAGTTTTACTGCAATATCAATCATCATAATATTAGTACATGCTAAATTAAATGACCGGTTTTGATAGCAAACATTTTATTAATCGCTAAATGATAATTTAAATATTGTTAATTCACAATGGAACAAAGAAATAGAAATATTAGACTTGACGGCAGAAAAATGGCTTCCTGTACGATAAGTTTAATAGTATGCGACTATTTTACAAATGAGCCGAATGATGCGAAGATTGCAATTATGGGCCGTCCATTAATCACGTGATGTTTTATTTGGCATTTTATAACCCTCCCTCCCCCTTGGTGATGCATGGTGAGGTTTACGAAAAATATTAACATATTTTTTGTTCAATGATTTGCTTTGAACAAATTATTTTTTAACAAATGTTACAAAAATATTGCACATAATTAAATAAGTAAACATACGCTGACCAAACACCATATAGTTTTTTTTAGCTGTAGCACAAGTATTATTCATACTTGTAATAGCACTCATCATGCTGTCAATGATAAAATAGCACGCTAAATTAATGACGAAAAATAGCGTTAATTTCCATTACTACCTGGAGGCTGTCGAGGCGGAAGGTGCTTTCGATGGCCACATATTCAGTTGGCAGATGAAGGGGAGCGGAGTTCTCTTGGTAGTCGATAGCTCTAAACAACTTCTCTTTCTCGTCGGGCGTCATTGCCTTCTCAAATTGTTTCACTGCAATATGGAGATTTTGTTAGGCAAGGATTTTAAGGTATAAAGTAGAGTAGAAATAGTGATTGATGTATTTTATAAGCATTTCTGCTGCACAATATCGATTGAGTAAAAAAAAACTGCTGCAGATACGAATTTAAACGTTGCATTGTCACCATGATTCCTTACAAGACCGTATGACATCATTTCAGGACTGCCACTTATTTAAAAATTCAAATTCAAAAATTTCTATTTCTTTTTTGACAATATGAATATTAAAAAATGATTAAGTTAATAACGTTTTCAGATTGCATATTACCTAATCTACCTGAATTGTACATTTCTAGAAATTTTCATAAAGACCTAGTGGTGAGAATTTGTGAAAAACATCAGCGAAAGTTAGGGCATAGACTTACTTATAGCAACTCCCTCTGTCAACTCGTCGTCCTTGGAACCGGCGCCGGACCACCAACCGCTGAACCAGCCGCGGGATTTCTTAGCCTCCGCTTCTAGCTTGCCAAGCCTTTCAACCTACAGCAAAAACAATACATAGTTCCAGATTTTAGCGTTTAAAACTAGATATAAAATATGTGATTGGAAGAAGGTTATGTTCACTAGACATTTGATCTTTTTACACCTGCTACAAACAATGTTAATATCTAGAACTGTACAAAAATACCTTATTTTCATATTGCTCATGATTGTTATTTAGTATTAGTTATTGTTAATTAACCATTTTACTAATAGCTTCCTTGTATTTTTAATCTCTGGTAAAAATATTTTTTATTGTACAAACACCAAAATTATTCATTGATCACAGAAAGTATAATTTGAAATATGATAATAGTACAATTAATCTGACTGTATTGAAACATGTCAAGGAATGTACAGAAAAAGTATGTGAAACATTACAGTCCAAAATTTTATTCTTTTATCTTTGTTAGCAATATCGTCATAGAGGTAAAATGGGGAACTAATAAATTTATATAGAACACATGAAACACTATTTGACACCCACCTCCATCTCTATCCTTTGCCGGATGACGACCAAGTTGAACAGATCCAGCGACTTCTCAGCCTTATCGAGCACACACTGTTGGTCCGTGGGTACTTTCCCCTTGGTGCTGAGTTTACACTGGTACGCCGTGGCGTAGTCCTTGCACAACTGCCTATGAGCCAACATATGCGTCCAATCCCAGTTCCTGCGGCGTCGACGCACCTCCTCTTCCAGAATACAGGTGTAAGCGTAATGCCACCATTCTTTGTAGTGGCCCTTGTACTTCTTCAAGTCGGGACGGTACTTTCTGAAAGTAATAATTTAAGATTGAAATGATTCTGCCACAGCGCTGTTGTAAAATGATTTTGAACGTTTATAGTTAACACATAGGTAATTGCAAGTTGAAACAAGTATTTAGAATGTATGAAAGAATTAAAAGCAATCAACAATATAAGCACTGTTCTGTAAATTAATTAGTTCTATTATTTCCCATAAAAATACCATTTTAATTTTAATTAGTAATATAATATTGTATGCCAGAGCATGGTAGACTGTTTAAACTCTTATAATAATTTTAAACATCTAACTGTATGTATGTAAACAGTCAACAATAAAGTATTTTCATTTCATTTCATTTGTGAATGTCATGATACAGTAATTCTTGGCAATTATTCCATAACAAGTTAAAATAGACAGACATAGACATGTGAAATGTTTAAAATTTTCGTTCGATAACTGTTCCCCCAACAGCTTGAAAGCTAGCGTATTAAAGAAATTATTTCAAGTAATACAGCATATTATGTTTCAAATTGTAACGAATTAAAAACATGAATGGTAGGGAAAATGTAGTTCAAATTGTAACGAATTAAAAACATGAATGGTAGGGAAAATGTAGGTATTAGCTACATTTTTAGGTGCCATTTTTAGAGTGGCGTAAGCCGCTAAATGTATTTAGAACTTTTTACTGTATATGGTATATTGCTTTGCATTGATAACATTTTGCATTAATTGCATTGATAATGGATTAATTATAATGAACTTAAAAAATCGGGACGACCTGCGTGGCGCATTCGTTACCATGCCGGACTGCCAATCGAGCAGTCCCGGGTTCGATTCCCGGCGAAACAGAAATTTGAATGATGAGTTTAAATTTCTGTTCTCGGTCGGTCGGTCACGCGGGTCGTCAAATTATATATTCATTAATCAGTTTATGTGCAAATGTTACTAAACTTATCCTTAGTTTTTTTTTATGGAGTAGCAGACGAGCATGCAGGCCACGTGGTGCTAAGTGGTCGCTGCAGCCCATGGACATCTGCATACAACCTCAAGCAAGCATAGGTAAGTCTTGTCTGAGGTCGTATGCAGTTGCGCTGCTACTCCGGAGACTGGTGGTCGCCTCACGTAAGTGGGGCCGGCAACTGCACCTTTCTACCGAAACACAACGGAATTGTTTCACGGCAGAAGTGGGTGCAGCGGTGGTACTTCCGCGGGCGAACCATAATAGTTCTACCACCTATAATATATATCTATTATGACATAACCTACCAGTTATGCCATAATAGAAACTCATTTGTATGCACCTAGCAACAACACGTAAACTTACATACACTTAAGAATTGCGTAAGAAACTATAAACGCATAACGATTATCAATATCATTTGCATCAAAAGCAAACCTAAGCTAAGTCGTAATTCTCTACGAGTTTACGTGGAAATATGTTGAAGGCCATATCGCATAGGCCATAGTGCAATGGATAACATGCCTAATTTTACTGAACGAGGGATCTAACTTAAAATTATTTGTGTGTATCCACGATAAAGGTTTCCTAGTGTGGGGCTAAAAATAAATAAAAAAATTACGGGTTGCACTCGGGGAGTACCGATAGAAGTGAAAACTTATTTTGGTGCGTTAAGACATTTTTAGATGGGTACTAGGGTTATTGGGTTATGAATTGCATTTTAATTTAATGTTAATTATTTAAGAATTTATTTATAATTTTAAGAATATAAACTTTAGAATACATTTCGTATTATTTTCTGAATCATCGTTAACAATTTCAACAACTCTAGAAACATCATCATTATCATTAAAGTTATTACAATCTAAAATAGAAACAATAGGTTCATGGTAACCAAAATAGGAAATAAACAATTTTGATTCGAAGTTATTTAAATGCCTCGTGAATACCGCACTGCGTCTCGTAACGGTGTCGCGAGTACAGAGATTTTATCTCATCTAAAAATATGCGTACCGCGCTAAAAGAAGTTTTCACTTCAAAAATATTTTACCTGTATGGCGCCTGCTTGCTCATTCTGTCCATAGAATCAGCTAGCAGCATCATGTCCTGATACTGGGCTTTATTCAAACTAACTGAGAGCTGCTCCATATGAAGACTGAGTATCACCTTTGGTATACTGAACTTGGGCGTATCACCCTCTGGTTTGGGGTTCAACTTTAGTTTGGCTGTCGCGTTTATTGGTCCCAAAGCTAAAAAATATAATAAAACGTGTAATTAATGTTTGTAAAGTTATTTATACAGTACGAAACGGCAGATGGGCGGCCTGACGTTAAGCGATCATCATCTCCTGTGGATACAAGCAACTTCAGTGACCTGATTATCCTGGATTTAAGTCCAATAAAAATATCTCAGCCGGAAGTTAAACTTGACGCGCGCATGGCTGGCGTAGAACGCAAGCGGTCTATGCAGCTAAGCCAAACGGGCACGGTCGGGTGTGAGATGGGTGACCGCTAGTGGCAAAAAAAAACATGCGCGTTTCCGTGCTTCGGAGGGCACGTTAAGCCGTCGGTCCCGGTTGTTGTCGATAGATTACAGTCGTTAAACCTTGTTAGAGGCCTTCTGGGCGGTTTGAAAACATCCGACAGCGGGTTGGCAACTAACCCGCATCTCCACCAACCCGCATAGGAGCAGCGTGGTGAAGTTATCCTCCCAATAACGGGGAGAAACCCATGCCCAGCAGTGAGACGCAAAAAAGGTTGCAGCCAGCCAGCTGGAAATTTGTGCTACAACTTACACATCTCCAGTAAAAAGGACTGTAAAAAGCAGACTATGGAGGGCTACCATAAGTCCAAATAGTGTGGGAATGTCAACTTTCAGTGGGTGGAAGATTTCTGGAAATACATTATTTTTCTTACTGTAACATTCT
Source organism: Pyrgus malvae (assembly GCA_911387765.1). Taxonomy (NCBI): domain Eukaryota; kingdom Metazoa; phylum Arthropoda; class Insecta; order Lepidoptera; family Hesperiidae; genus Pyrgus; species Pyrgus malvae. The sequence continues at coordinate 22,964,737 of OU426950.1, read as the reverse complement.
AGTTACAGATATAGGGTTAGATCATACAAAGATTTAGATCAGATGTCTTAATTGACCCAGTATAAATAAAATTAGTAACATTAAATGTCATTTTAAATATTGTTATTTATGTAGGTCAAATCCATTTATTCAATTTTGATACAGCATTTGCAGCAAAGTTCATTGGTTCAAGTACAAAAGTTGCAAAACTGATAATGATAATTTAATATGTTAGCTCTAAAGATGCTTTGTAACATACACTTAAGTGTACATATTATTATATATACTTACTTACAAGCTTAATATTTAAATTGATAAAATAATCAAATGTATCTTACCATATTGATACTGAGAGGGTTGTGACGATTTTGTAGCAATTTCATTTTGCAGCCTCGTTTTAATTTCTTGGGTTGATGCTTTTGAGTAAAGCTCAGTTGTGGGATTCCAATAAATTGCTAGACCCTCCAAATTTAAAATCTGAACAAAAAACAATTATAGTTTAAGATTATTTTTTATTTATTTGTCTAGGAGAACTATTAAATCAATAATTGATTACAGTAATGTAACTATTAAAGTTTTCTGACGATGATGAAAAATTTGATGATTGTTACCAAATAATTGTAAAAATATATTGCCTACAGTAGAGTTTTTAATGCATATTTCCAATAGTACAGGGTTTTTAATGTATGTATTTAATGTTTGTATATGTAATTTATAGGAGTAGAAGATGAGCATGACATCTTCACAATAAATTCTCAATCTTGGTTGTATGCAGATGTTTTATTATTATGGAGGCTCATAGTCATGACATATAGATCTGGCAAGCAACAGCACTTTTCCACAGAAACACAATACAATTGATACAACTATAATGGAGGTACTTGTAGTACTTCCCCCATTCAAACTATGAAAGGTATACCACTTGTAATTGTAACAATTAAATGATTTTCTACTGTTTTCTACTGGTATAACAATAACTTACTTTGAATATCTTTGTTACAGCTTCCTGTATGACAGTCTGCTTCCAGTTTTCATCAGTTGTGTGGACGGAGAGGTTGTGCAGAGTTATACCAAAGGAGAAAGGTGCCTTGGGATTTGTTATACTGTCCTCATATCGTATATGAATATCAGTGATCTTCAGTTGAACATTCTTAATGATTTGTGTTACTAGCTTCTCCACAAATGTCTCATCTAGTTTATTTTGGTCTGAAAAACATAATTTTGGGAATAGATAACAACATAAAAACATGCAATAATTTATGTCTGTTTCTACAAAGTTAAAATATGGTTGTATTTTTTTGTAAATGGGATTTCACAATATTGTCAAGTAAAAATGTTTGAATATTTTTTTGTGTTATATTCAAATAAGGCAGATAATAATAATTTAAATAAAGTAATGGCTACTTTATTAGCAACAGTCTGACCCATCAGACAAAACAAAACTCCCAAGTTTTGTAAACAACCCAAAAAACCATGTTTGCACTGTTGTTGGTATTTTACTGTTATTGCACTCTAAAATTGTAATGAGCTGAGTTGTAACTTCATTCTATATAACTCAAAAATACACCAAGAAAATAATAATAAAATAAGACCATGACATGCCTCTTTCAAGTTCCCTCCAAAAACTCTGAATAATAATAGTAAAAATAGTTCTACCTTTTTCTGCTTCTTTTTTCTTGGCTTCCTCCACCCTCGCAAGCTCAGCCTGCTTGGAGGCCAAAGCCATTTTCTCTTCCTTTTCAGGGTCATATTTAACTTCAACTGTTGGATTCACAATCAGAAACAGCCTATCTATTGATGCTTCCACTGACGCCCCATACAAATTCTTCCATGGTATCTTTAGAACGAGTTTGCCTGGTCAAAATAAAAAGAGAATTATTTAGTTCTATATTCTAAATGCTTTCATATGTTTGTTATGAAAAAAAAATTTCATGTGAAATCTGCAAAATATTTTTTAAACTTTTGATTTTAATTTTTTAATAAAACAAAAAAAAAACAGTTATTAAAAAATGTGTCTAGAATATGTTAATTTCATTCAAAAAATTCAAAGGATCAGTATCCTTTCTAGCACAAGTGAAACAGTATGGCATAGCTAGAAATCAACATCAGTTATATTTATAGTAACAAGATATTATAACAGTTTGAAAATAGATAAGCTAAACATGATTATCATAGCATGTAATAGGAGTGCCACATACTCTGCAATATAGTTTTTCATTGTTCATGCAATAAACATAAAACATTGATGAAAATGATTTCCGAATTACCTCAAAATTTAAAAATGATACACTTTTAGAAAAATTACTATAATCATAGCTTAACAATGTACATAATAATATTCTCATAAACACAGAGATAACATCCAATATTGCAAGTTATATGAGTGTGAACCCTGACTGTTATAAAATGGCAACAATCTAATCTCAATCAAAAATAACATTAGCCATAGACTATAATAATATAAGAGCCACTATTCACACTGTTAGTAATAAATTCAGTTTTATTATCACCACCATGGAGGTCAAACAAGCTGACCTTCAAATTCAACATATACTATGAATCACTAACACAATCAAAGACTGATTTGAGGGCATGATGTCACTGTCTGAACTGTATTACACAATAACAATTAGGAGTTACCTAGACAACTGGGTGTTTTGGAATGAAATTAACAGCCTTGCTTTTTTTAACTTGCCCTAAAAAAGAAACCTTTACAATTAGATTAGATAGTGTTTCCCATTAAATTTAGTAACTAATTAGGTGAAACCAAGTATGTAGAATCAATAAAATAATTTTACTATTAATAAGTGTGTATTACTTTTCCTAATGAAACCAGGTTGGGTTTAAAAGTATTAAGTAGGTCATGAAGGGGCAGTGTGAAAATTACCGGGCCATGGCAGAATAATGTTTGGGAAACCCTGATTTAAATACTTCTTTTGTACATTGTCTATCTATCAGCTTGTCTGACTGTCAATATTTCTGTCTATCTTTGTAACAGTAAACTTCTGAGCCAGAAATTGATTACAGAAACATGATTAGATATTAATGCACATAAAAATGTGTCCCCAATATCACAGAACACAGAGTTCGATAACACTAATGAATGACACACTTTTCCTAATCTGATAAACTATGTTTGCAAACAAAATATAACATTACATTGCTAAGTAGTGTATTTGCATGTCATGTTAGTTTTGGAACATATTTGGTCTCAAATCAATGTTACCAGTAATAATGTATATGCATCAATTTACACACACATTTTGTTAAATATTGGTGAATGTGCAACTGTAAAGTTGCAGTTTTTGTTTATTTGTAAATTGTCTTGTGGCTAATATAGACTGCAGTAGGAGTTGAATGGACAATTCTGTGTTAAATAATTTCATGTATGGTCTGCCCATTGAATCATTGCCCAACAAACTTAAAGCTCCCAATACATGTTATGATATCTTGGACTGACAAGTTCCAGAAATATCCAGTTATTGGAAGATAAAATAGACCAATGTAATTAACTAACAAATAAGTCATGTAACATTTTTTTTTATATATAAATATAATAGTAAGGTAATAATACTACTATGCTAAGGATACAATGTCGTACTTAATTGCCTAGCAGCATTCTCTACCAGCTAACTAAGGGTGGTAAGTAGAGCTTGTGGTAGGCACATAAATACTATAGAAATATTTTTTTTATATTATAAAAGAAGTTTTTATATTATAAAACCATTTAAATACTACATTTATAAAATTGCTTTTTTTCAGTTTTTACTGCAAAACTCCAAAAGTATAGTTATTATCTCCAGGATATAAAGTAAACATGTATTTTTATGTACATTTATATCTCAACAGAGATCAATTGCAATCATTATTGTTTGAAAAACTGATAAAGAAACAATAAAATGTTGTCACTTCATATCACTTCGATAACACATTTTATTATAATTTATCATCAATTTCTTTTTATCAGTTTCTTACCCAAATGTCCATAAACAGTCTGTACAGGAATATTAAGTTCTTCCAAGGCATTCTGCTTAAGGATAAGATTTTCTAAAACCACATCACCTGTAATTAAAAATTATAATTTACAACTTGTAAAGATACCTGAAACTATGACATCATTCTGTTGCAAAAATACTTACCGCCCCATATTCCTAGTTTAAGCTGGGATCTGTTTAAGTTTTCCACATAATCTCCAAGGAACCTATTCAAAACGTCAACAACAATCGACTCGAAAACCATTTTTGAGCACAATAATATATATTCCCGATTTTTTTTATTATTATTATTTTGGTCACTTATGTCATGTTTAGGGAGTAGTACGAGCACATTTTAATTAAAATGTTGTTTTGCACGTAAACAAACCGAATCCACTACCAAACATACAGTAAAATAATCTTAACGAACCAAGTGAAAAACCGTAACCGCACAGTTTTAGATTAACATAACTTTTCACAGTTTCGCAATAAATTTTTTGATAGGGAGTTGGATTGGAACTTGCAAAAAGCAATGGAACGGAATTCAATTCAATGGATTGGAAAATGTCAAACTGAATTTCTTTGTAGGGATGGCGATCTGAGATCGATTAATCGAAGAATCGATTTTTCAGTCCAAAAAGATCGATATGTAGTACTGAATTTGATTCAGTGAATCGATATTTCACCCTTGAAAATCGAAATTCGATATTTTCTGTTTTGGTTTAAACCATAAAATTATTTACAATTAGTTGAATGTACCCGCGTACTATAAGAGTGTTGCCTGTTAAAGGGTTAATTACTCAAAAACTCGCTAGATGGCTTTGTGTTTAGTTTCCTTAGACTCTCTTTGATAGAAAAAACATTACGTTTGTATAAGAGTATCGTAGGATCATCTGTTCCTTGTGAGCGACTGTTTTCAATTGCCGGAAATATCACAAGTGATGAGCGGAATCTGATGGATCCCAGTAGACTTAACAGACTATTGTTTTTAAGAAGCTTAGATATTAAGCATTTGGAACTATAAGCTATATTTTATTATCTATTTTATAAACTTATAAATGTAACCAATACATTTAGAAAATGTTGGTCTTGTTTCATACCTGATCAGATCTGATGTGGTAATAGAAATAATTTATATTTTTGAATTCCTTGATTTTACTAATAAGACATCGTTTAATTACAATATTTTACTTGTATTAAATGCGAAGTACTGAACAATATTATTTTGTACCGTTTAAAGGCGGTTTTGTTTTTGTTATAAAGTTATATAATTTCACTCTTTTTAGTGCTTTTAATTTAATAATTCTGTATTGTTTAAACATAATTAGCGATATTTCCACATTATTATGTGGGGCTATAAAATTTGAGAGTTCCCCTCAATTTCCTTGGGATCCCATCATCAGATCTTGACTTGGTGACAATAGGACCACCTCGAAAGTATAAGTTTTCGAAGAAAAAAGAATCATCAAAATCGGTTCATAAACGACAAAGTTATCCGCGAACAAACATAAAAAACATATATACGGTCGAATTGAGTGACCTACTCCTTTTTTTAAGTCGGTCAAAAAAGATCGATTTTTTGGAAATCGATTCATTAGGTCACGATTTGAATCGATTCAAAAATCGATCTTTTTCGGAAAGAATCTCCATCCCTATTTCTTTGACAACAGTGACACTGACAACATCACAATTTGACATTCATATGTTTTTTTAACAATTTCACAGACTTGGATTTAATCCTTTTCACCATTTAATGTGTCTTTTCAATTTTTATACTGCTAATATCAAAATAAAAGTATTTTGTCTTCATATCATATTGAAAGATTCGCAGCCTGTGTCTCTCCCACTCTTAAAGCACTCCATTAGAATAAATATGCCATGGATACCCATAAACTTGCTTCTAATATTATAATTAGACATCGGATTATATGCATTTGCATGTTTGCATATGCAAATGCATATAATTCTATTTTTATAACGTTATTGCATATTTTGAAACTTTTTCATTGATAGTGCTTATATCAGTAGTTAGGTTTACGTGTTTGGCATGTTGTATTATGTAGTCGACACGTCTGCCCACTGAATGAATCCGACCGATCGCCGATCGCGACTGGCTCGCAGAATCTGCGACTGCGACACCTGCAAATTCATTTCTTCTACAAAAAAAGTGTTTTTAAAAGCACCATCACGAGTACAAACATATAAAGAGCAACTACCAAACGTTGCACTACCCCCAGAACCAATATTAACGCGGTGGGGAACTTGGTTGAAAGCTGTATTGTCTTATGCTGAAAATTTCGACGCTATAAGAGAAGTAGTTGGAAAATTTGACAAATCAGACGCCATTGCAATCAATGCAAGCCAGCTGGCATTTAAGGATCCTTAAATAAAAAAATATATTGCTATTATTGCAACACATTTCAGCAATATACCCGATGAAATTGAGAAATTAGTATTTAAAACCTTTCCTCTGCGTCAGTCCTTGGAAATAATAGAAAAGTTGAACAGAGTAACGCCCTTCCGAGTTCTCTATCGCAAAAGGTTCGTGGCAAATTAAATGCAGTTTTGTATAAAAATCCCGGTTTTGAAAGCATAAAAAAATTGAGGCGTTTATCAACGGCACCGGACAAACTCTGCCTGAAGAAGTCTCTGCAGAAATGGCGCTAAATTTTAAGTTCTGTCCGGTAACGTCAGTTGACGTTGAAAGGTCATTTGCTGCCTATAAATTGATATTAAGTGACAAACGTCACAAGTTTGCTGCAGAAAATCTGGAAAAATATATTATCGTTTACTGTCACAAGAATTATAATAAATAAGTTTATTGTTCACGTGATAATAATTTATAGTTTATTAAATATTATATTAATAAATATGAATAATTTTAAATTATAATGTGATAATGCTGATAATGATAATAATGATAAACGTAAATTCTAATTGTAAACGTTTTTTGATTGTGCATATTTCATGCATATTTCGCCTTTTTTTAGTGCATATTTGCATGCTTATTTTGGCATTTTGATAGTGCATATAATCCGATGTCTAATTATAATACTTGACTTGAGCGTAGCGAAAGATGCGACGCCCATGTGTTTATGTTGGTACCATTCATATACCATTAATAGGCAATATCTGGACAACCGAGCTTTGCTCAGATAAAATCAAGATGCCCGGAGCGCGGCATGACCATCTCGCCCGCCGGGAGATCTCCTTTTGCCAAACTGGTGACCCTGGACAATCAAGAATACGTCCCTTCTGACTTTTGGATGGCTCGAGTACCCACTCTACTCGCCTCCACATTCCAACCTATCCTCATCTTGACTCACCGAAGGTAGAGGGCATCTCCACACTTCGCTACACCCTCACATCTCGACTCACCGTGGACAAAGGGCGACACAAGGTCTGCACCCTCACATCTCGACTCACCGCAGATAGAGGGCATTCAAGGCGCTTGTAAGCGAAGATTACTCAAGCATGGATAGAAGTTATCGACCTCCAGTCTGAGCCACCCACTGTTGTAGCGACCTACCGCTACTCATCAAGAGATGGCGCCACGGGTATTCCTGAATCACGCTATCAAAGTTTTCTGAATATCCGACCATATATACAAGCTTGTATACCACTTGTGGCAGATTTCTGCCATTTTGGCAGATTTCACTCCTAAATTTTGTCTCTGGCAGATTATGGTGACGGATTATAAAAATGGCAGATTTTGGCAGATTTTGAAGATTTTAGGAATCACGATATTTTGAGACATAAAATCTCATAATTTAAATATTTCATGAGTATTTTTTTTATAATATTTAAAACGTAAAAGCTTGGACGTTTGTTACTCTGTTTCTGAATTTCTAAACGATGAACTTTAACTTCGTGAGGGATTACGGGATTAAAAACCTGGGAGGTTTTTTTTCCGCCGGCTTCTTTTTCTCAGTGTATAAAATCCCAGTTAATTGGGTGCCCAAAGCCGATGACGCTGATAAAATACCGTATAAATAATTATCAAAAACAATGAAATAAAAAAAACGCAAATATGGGATAGTTATAAATCAATAATATGATTAGTAAATTTAATACTTAAATAAATTTCTAAGTAACATTTTAGTCAGTACTTTTATTTAATAATATTTGAATACCTTACTGAAGTAAATATGGCGGACTATTAAATGTATAAAACAACTTTTGTAATACCCATATTTGTGCAAATAAATCATTTGTCTTTGTTGCTCAATCGTGCAAAAACAGAGGGGTTGAGGTCTTGAGGAGCATGTCATGGATGAAGGCAATATTAATTGTGCAAAATTCATTTTATGACGACCCGTGTGGCGCAATGGTTACTATGCCGGACTGCCAATCGAAGGATCCCGGGTCTGATTCCTGGAGGAACAGAAATTTGAATGATGAGCTTAAATTTCTGTTCTCGGTCTTTGTGTGTGTCCATGGTACCCACGACACAGGGTATTAATTACCTTACTGTGGGGCTATAAGTGTGTAACTATGATTGTGTAACGTTTATTTTAATCATATTATTATCACTGACTTTAATTGTATGCTATAGACATATCTAATAGACATTTCACTCTTATACATATTTATATTGTATATTATTATTGATCATAAATTGTTATTGTTTTTTACTGAAGAAAATTTTAGTATTGTTGGGGGGTTAACACCCCCCCCCTCCCAACCCTCCCCTGTAATAGCCCGAAAAACTCAAGTGGCAGTGGATTTGGCAGAATTTGGCCCAGCCTGTGGCAGATTTGGCAGAATTTAGGCCCAGCCTGTGGCAGATTCGCCAATTTTGAGATGGTCACACTGACGACGAATTGAGTCAGTCGGAGTCGGAGCGCGGGCCAAAAAATACTAGTACTCCCTGGGGCGCGGCCGCTCCCCGGAAGATGTTGCATTAACTCGTTGCTAACTTACAAAAAAATACGCTTGGTTTCAGATGCTAGTCCCTGTAGCTTTGGGATTAAGAATAGAGCTGCGGTATCCCCTGCCTGATCGAGGCGACTAAAAGGGGGCTTCCGGGGTTGCGGACGGTGAGGGTGAGGGCTCGACCCGTCCAGCCAGCAGCCCCGGAAAGGACGGCGGTGTGTGCGTGGCCGCATGCCGCCGTGAGCTAGGGTGCAGGAGAGTGCATCTGTTCTCCCGAAGATGTTCCAACGCGTGTGGACACTGGTGCGTTCCAATGGAGATCCCGGAGTCCTCCCCAAACTCAGAGGCAGGCCACCGAGGGGCATGGGCGTAGCCAGCCTTGGGCTCAGGGTGGGGCAACCTATACCCCCCCCCCCCAGTAATTTTTCAAGTGAAAACATCTTTATCGACGTTGAGCACTTTTGTGGGATGGGTAAAAACTGTGAAACTCGCGTCAGGTCACGTGTGCTGATCGAAAAACTGTAAGACGGTTGGAGAGAGAGTAGTTTTGTAACATCGAAATCGATTAATCGAACAATCGATTGTTTATTTTTTAATCGATTGTAAGGGTATCGATTAATTTAAAAAATCTATTTTCATTAAAAATGTGGTAAAAAAATTTTTTTTCAAAGTATAAAAAAATTGAAAAGAATTAGAAAATTAAATATAAATTGTAATGTTTGTGTACGATAGCGCAATAAATAAATATTGTATTCTACGACATAAATAATAGTACTTTTATATTGATAATAAAAGCAATTCGTTCAAAATTATTCCCTAACTATTCCAATAAATAAAAAATGCACAACGTTAATAATCAAGTTTTCACTTCTGCCGGTTTTGTAACTTGAACCATTTGGGGTCTGCGCCTATGCCAATTTGTTAATCTGTAAATTTAGAGGTTAATATTTTCAGGTGCAGAAAATAAACAATTACACACAGGATAGATAGGTATTATAGTTTTAAATTGCTTATGAATAGTCGGTGTTATGAATTACGCGTTTTAATAAAATGTAATATTTAGTTTATTCAAATTTTTATAAAAGTATTGGCCATCATGCCCATGTTTTGTATTTTGTAATGTTATTGCCAAGAGTGTGAGGGCACGCCAATCAAATATTGTAAGACGGCCCTGAGTATGAACGGGGCGGCGATGCGCGCGTTCGGTCAATCGTGCGCGCTTTTTGTTTAGATCGCACTTTTTTTCATGTCGACAAATTTTTTTGTGTAACTTTCTTACGGATATTATCATTGTTGTTAGTAGGGTGTCGGCACCAATTATGGACATATTAAGCAGACATTTTTTTGTTTCTTTGAATAAATGCAGATTTTTTTGTGTGTTCGTACATAACAATTAGAAGGAAAGTATGTCAATAAACAAAGAATACAATAAATGTACAGCAGTTAACTACAAACAGATACGGTTTGAGAAAAATGTGAAAAAAATTGGGAAGTCACAAATCCCCAGTAATGTACATCTGAAATGTAATAATGGACACCCAATTATGGACTATCTCCAATTAAGAACACCCATTTATGGACACAGAATAAGGCCATCAAAATATGATAATAAATCATACACAAGTTTGTCAAGGGGAAGATGGATTGAATGTTAATAAAAAACATAGATACTTTACGTACACATCCATTAATCGATTTCATTATTAACTTAGTTTGCTTAAACATTTGCAAAATGCAATCATCAGATTTTTTAAATTAGGTAAATTAACTTTCATCGATAATGATTCTGCAAAGTTATGATTTTCTTCGACAGCTTCTATTTTTACAAGGAAATGTTCTCCTTCGTATTTTACTATAACGACTTGTCCAATTTTAAAGACAGATTTGGATGATACTTTTAATTGACTGATCGGTTTATCGTCTGATGCTGTATCGGTAGAACCCTGCGTATAACCTTTACGGAAACGTTTGGTAATTCCTCTACTTTGTGACAATCCATAGCTTTTACGTCGTCTAGACTCAGCAAATTTAGCTATTTCTTCGTTTTCATCTCCACTGTTATTAACTCATTATCGTTTAGTTCGTTGTTATTACTATTATCAGTTTCAGCATAGGGTATTTATAAATCTGTATCATCAGAAGAACCATTTTCTTCCTTATGTTTTTCTTCTTATTTACTTTATTTTTGTCTTTTATATTTATTTCCTTCAAAATCTTCTTTGCTTGCCTTTCTTTAGACCTTTTTTCTTTTATTTGTTTTGTTTTTCAGCTCTTTTTTTCATATGATAAGTTTGCCAAGCTTTACTTGTCACCGCATAAGGCACCTTCTCTCTTTTACCTTTTTTTAAAGTCTTCCTCAGGCCAAAAAAGGATTATTTTGTGGCGTTGATCTTGTTTGGTTGTCAGTCGGCTTTTCACTTATGGGGCTAGAAGCTATAAAATTGCCAGTGTTTTATGTCGAAGGCTTGGAAGCTATAGCACTATTAGTCTGAGATGGCGGCGTCACTTGGCTGGGGCGCTCTGGTTATATGGGATGACTTCACCTAGTACAGTTTCCAAAGAGTACACTTGTGGCGTTGATGTGCGTACGGTCGTCAGCGGACTTTTAATTTATTATGCTTATAAAGCTATAAAATTGCTAGAATCTGATGTCGAAGGCTGCACATCATTTTAAGCTGCAGTACTATTAGTCTGAGATGTCGGTGTCACTTGGATGTTACTCAGGCCGATATTTTATTATAGAGTGTAATATGCGGTACCCCAAACCTATTTGCAGCCATAGCAATCTTCTCTCCCTACCTGACTGCTTCAATAGCTTGCCCCATCTGCTCGGAAGTGTAGTCTTTTTTCGGCGCCATCTACGATAAGCAGTGTTACCAACTATAGACACAAAAAATTATCCAATCTTGGACACATGTTTATTACTGGTAGAAGCTGATTAAAATCAAAATTACAATAACATAAATGATTGTTATGATATGAACAATTATTTTAGGCGTAATTCTCACAAAATACCTAAGAAGTTAACTTTCGACACCTGTCCATTACTAGGTATTTAGATATTCTTGAAACCAGTAATGAACATCTCGTAAAAAATACTAAAATGTTAAATCTACTTGTTTAGGTAAACTTTTATTATCTTTATACATCCCTTAACTCTAAGTGAAATAATATCATCTTACATGAGACAATAGGACAATGAAATGATTTACAAAAAGCAATACTCCCTCTCTTAACGATTTCCTCAATAAAACCGGATTTTTGTTTTTGACAACCTTAACGGCAGTTTTAAAAGTCAGCCATTTTTAAGTGAAATGGCCGATTTCAATAACGTTTGGCATTATGACAGCTGACAGATAGACGATTGAGTTGAGGTATTGCTATTACAAAAATAAACATATTGTAGGTTAATATTTCAATTTCTTTTTTTAAGTGTCCATAACAGGGTTTTGTTCATTATTGGTGCCATCACCCTATGTATAAGAAAATTTTTTTTTGTTTAATTAGGCACCCTATAGGTCAGAGCCAGGGTGGGGCAAGCGCCCCAGCTTGCCCCAGTGTGGCTACGCCCCTGCCGAGGGGGTTTTAGTGCGGTACAAATCCCACATAACCCGGTATCCTCTCCCAAGGTGCTAGGTACCTTTTGAAGGTTTCCCTACCGATACAAAAGAAAAGTTACAGATGCTAAAACAAACTTTTGATGTTAAACTAATTAGGTAAATGCCATTAGATAAGTAGGAATCGAACCAAGCACAGGGACCTTCGGTCGGTGGTCTGACGTACCTACCTAGTTATTTATAAAAAAACTAGTAGGCCCTGCAGACGTTGTCCTGCCTTAAAAGTATTGAAAGAGGATTTGTTTTCTTAATATCTTATAGAGATTTCATGTTACTGTCAAACAAAAATATAAAACAAATAATGACATACGAACTTATAAAATTAATAGAATCAGGCGTTACTTTGCGGAACTCCATTGTTATAAAGTTAGGTAAAAACTACTTTGCAACAATCCGCAATCAGAACGTATGATGGTATATATATATATACTATTACATGAAATATGATTGCATGAAAAAAATATACACCATCAAACGTTCTGATTGCGGATTGTTGCAAAGTAGTTTTTACCCTTAGACTAAGAATAATGTACTATGTTTTTACCTAACTTAATGACATACGAACTGTCCTGTTATTCTGGCTGTGTCAAAGTTTAGAACGACACGGCTTACAAACGTTTGAGTTTGATAGGTAGGAACAATTTATATGAGAATAGGGCCGAATTGTGAATCTAAACCATCCTCGAATCCCCTCGAATCCACAAAAAAAAAAATTAAAATCGGTCCAGCCGATTAGGTCACTGTCAACATACGTACAGAAGAATTATATATATAAAAAAGATACAACACATTATTAAGCCTATTTTAACAAAAATGTGTTGTCTTAAACTTGTCAACAAAAGGCAGTTTAGTTAGTATAGGCTTATAACACTGTTGTGATTTTTATGAATAAGGGGGGATAGTATGTACACTAAGGCTGCGTTTCCACCAGAGATGTGCGAGGATGCGTAGCGCGGGATGTGTTTGTAAAGAACCAATAGAATCGCTTGATTTACCTCGCCTCGGTCAGCACAGCTCTGGTGGAAACGGCTCAGCGGAGCCGTACAAAACAAGCAAGGGGTCCGAGGGATGTGTCCGAGGGATGTGTTGCGAGAAATGTGTGTTGAGAATGGTGTTGCGAGGTTTGTTTCCATAGACAGAGTTTGTTGGAAGTAGAAGTGCGCAAAATAGATATGGATAATTGGAAAAAGAAGATACTTTTATATTCAAAACCCGTTTTATTTTATATTGCACCCCCCTCGACATATTTCACAGCTTCGCAACACACATTAATGCGCATTTTCACATCTCCGCTACACATCCTCGTAGACACATTTTCATAGCACAGCTTTGGTGGAAATCCTCACACATTTTTATAGCACAGCTAGACATCCTCGAAAGACACATTTTCATCGCACATCTCTGGTGGAAACGCAGCCTTATGGCCGGGTCGTCTTTAGTATTTCCCTATTACACGCAGCTGTGATTCTGACCTTCGCTCACAAGAATCGATATCTTATGGGAATTTGTACTCTTTTAGAATAGTCAGACTTGAAGAATGTGAGGGTCTAAAAAAGATCTAAGGGTTACAGGGTTAAAACCTAATATAATGAGATTTTAACCCTCTTAACCATTCGATTTATGTGGTAGGTAGGTACAAAAAAATAGAACAAAACAAAAAACTCACATGACGAAACAACTTTTTTATTATGAACAGCAGAATATGTTTATTTTAGTACAAATAAAAATATGCACCACCATAGAAGTTTATTTTAAATTTGATGATTACTGCAGACAGCCAATGGAATGATTCTTAGTGATAAAATGTTCATAATATACCTAAATAATATAGGTACCTACTTGTTTGTAATCACGACAAAAAACAGTAATCCATTAATCTCCTGATCCATAAAAAATATCAAACGTGCTATCATTAGTATTGCATAACGAAAAAATGTTCAATAGCTTTGGAAATTAAATTCCTCCTTGGACCAACGATTGGTCCACGGGGAACTCGCGCTCCACTCTAAATGATGAAACATATTTTAGTCAGCATGAAACATATTTTTTTTCACAAAAAACAGAATGTGTTGTACTTACTTTTTATTATGCTTACATTTAGCATATTTTATACGTATTTATAGATATATTTTATAGAATTCTAGCTTTAAACACTTTATTGTATACATGCTAAGTAGTACCTACTTATTTATATATAAATATCTCATCTTTACACATTTTTCATAAAAATAAGTAAGTACTCTTTCTCTCTACAGCATCACCAGCCTTTATTCATCACACTTTTATCAAAATCATGTTTAAGTATTTAGAATATTATGTAAGAGTAGAAAATAGTGGTTTAGGTCTAAGAAACAAAATATTGGAGTCCATTTTAACAATATTGAAAATTTTATCAAAATAGTTTTCTTATAGGCAAACGTGAAAATCTGATGTAAAGTAACCTAGGTAGAGGATTTTAAATAGCAAAATTCTAGACCATTAGAGTTCATAAAATTACGACTCTTTTATTAAATTTTGCTCTGGAAATAAGCAGATTCGTTATCATTTATTTGAGATTCTAAAAAAACACTACAACATAAAAGTTACGGGCGTGGTGTATAACATCTCAGTATAAAGAAACAAAGGATAGTACATATATTATACAACATATAAAAAAACTTAATTTACTGGTAGTCTTTACAACAGTAGAAAATAAACATTAAATAAAACTACATATTTGCCCTAGAAATAAAGGCGGATACAAATTCTAGAATCATAGTTTCAATAAGTGAAGACAATCAATAACTGCACGAAATTTTATGAAATTTAAAATGATGAAAAGAAACATAAATAACATTATAGCAAATGAACACACAAACAAAAACAAAATTTAAAATATTGGGTATAAAATATGCTATCGATAATGTTTGAAGTAGACATCATTATGCTGATAGCATCATGATGTCATCAAATCTGCTTATAAAACTATCTAAGGAAAAAATTGTTTTGGGTACTTCAGAGAAATAGTATTTTTGATTTATTTTGAGCATCTTTTGTTACAATGTGCATTATAAAGAAGTGTGGTGTGTGTGTGTGTGTATGTATTACAACAGTGTATGAATGTAGTGTAAAGTGTGCTTTTAAATATTTTTTATCATCAAGAGGTTTTTAAGCAAAAACGGGTCATTCAAATGAAATAACTATATAATTTACTGTATTGTTATATTGTTTTAAGTAACTACGTACAGGTATAAATTGAAATTACAATTTTTTCCTTAGTTAATGTTGTATCCTTATGTAATAATGTTCTTATTTCTGTAATTTGATTACAATTTGAGTAAAGATAGCAAAATCTTTTCTAGAAAAATAAGCTTACAGGCTACAGTCATAACACCTATAACTTAAGAAATAATGTTGTAAATAATTATTTATTTATGTACTCCATTTACTGGCTTGCCATTCTCAATTACGGTTTTCTCTTCAATTAAACTAAGGGAAGACACTGATATGTCATCTTCATCTGAAAATAGAAAGGCACAAAATTTTATAAGCTGGCAGAAGATTATAGATGGACTAACTGTGACAAAAACTGATTGTTTAGGAGGTTTTCAACATTTATAAATTAATTTTTATTTATTTCAGAAATTTGCAGGCATAAATTCTAAGATATGTTTTCTAAAAAATTTTTTACTACTTTACTTTTAAAATTGTAAACTTAAAAAAAATTAAATTACTTTTTTTAAAATTGTGTACTCATCTTGTTACATCATCCTCAGTCGTAATTTGCAAAAATATTGTTTGACTCACCAGAACTAACATCTGATTGATTTCTTGGACTGAGACGACATCCTTTGGACAGGTAGCTTTTAAGTTTGCCAATAGAAGCAAGTATAAGCCTGGAAAATAAAAATGCTTCCATTAAGTAATGTATAAAACAAATATATATTATGAATTATTATGCATATAAATATATAATGGCTTTATTTATCCATATTAGACAAGCAAGAAACAGATAACATTCAGTGTGATTTTTTTATCTGACGAGTGCTGGTGCAAAGTTTGTGGTATATACATGTGCACGTTGTCACACATTGTCCCTGTGTCTAAGAAGTGGTAAATCAGTTATGAATTACTATAGTTACCAGTATGTTACAAAGTAACCTGACTAGTCACTCTGGTGTGACTGTCTGATGGTTTTTTAGGTAATGCATATACATATGTAGGAGGTGGCAAATGAAAACTGAATGAATGAATGTTATAACATATTTTAAAAAATTTACAATAATTTAACGCGGCGACCCGTACTACGGTTCAAGGAGAACAGAGTAAGTGTTGACATCTCAAAAAGTCTGAACTGTATTAAATCTGAGTGTTGCAAGTATTAAATCTAAATTTTACAATGTAAACGGTAACCAAGCAGTTGTGAGTTATAGGAGATATATAACAGCAAAAAAGTAGTAGTATATTTTCAGTAAAATAGTAGTAGGTTTATTTTCAGTTTACACTATTTCTTATATTGTTTTCTAACACTTACCCCAAGAACGGTGGGCTAGGCGACAGAGGACGCGATAGGTATTCTGGATGAAACTGCACAGTAACATAGTATGGATGACCATCAACAACTGCCACTTCCATTCGTGTCCCGCTCTCGTCTTTACCAACAAAGCGCATTCCTGCAGTTTCCAACTGCTCAATGTACTCTGGATTCACCTCATAACGATGCCTATGACGTTCTTCTATTGTATTTTTCTTGTATAATTGAGCTGAAATAATATAATCACGAAGTTTAAAGACTGGACATGACTGTTGCACCGTTCTGTACATTCCTTTTATCTCACAATTATTATTTTGAAGAAACTGTCAGTCATAAATAAATAAAGAAATAACTGACTATAATAAAGATTATTATAGTCAAAATAGACAAAACTTTGTAAACTGTTTTATGAACAACTTACCTACAATACTAGGTTCCAAAAACGTTTTTCTTTTCCCAAGCCTCATTGTACCTCCGAGGTTTCCAGGATGATGTTCAGGCATATCTATAACAAGCTTGTCTTCACACTGAGGGTTCACCTCAGTAGAGTTAGCACCTTTAAGTCCTAATACATTTCTAGAAAATTCTATTACAGCAGCTTGCAACCCTAAACATATACCCAGCATAGGTTTCTGAGTTTCCCTGCACCATTGACATGCTTCTATTTTGCCTTCCATTCCTCTTTGACCAAATCCACCTGGGACTATTACTCCACTGAAATACAACAAACAATTGAATATTTAAACCCACAATTTAATATTCATACAACATCATACACACAACCACCACATGTTTTCCCCAAAACAAGACATCATCAGGGTTATAGATCATTACTTGTAAGGTCTCAGTAGACTTTATGGTTAAGTAATGCTTGATACAATTAATTAAATTTAACTTACTCGCTTTTACATAGATCTTGCCATGCCTTGTGATAGCTAACTGGGTCATCAATTTTAGTTTGTTTTTCCAAAGAAACAGCTTCAATATATGTCAAATTCAACTTGCAACTAGCAGCAATGCAGGCGTGTTGTAGCGCTTTAGTAACACTTGCATAGCTGTCCTCAAGTTTGGTGTACTTTCCTACAAGTGCAATGTTTACTTCTCGCCGCAAATTGTCTACCCTCTTTGCCAAGTTGCGCCATTTCTGCATAAACCTAACAAGGAGAAAAGTCATTAAATAGTAACAAAACTGTGGGTTTGATAAGATGGGTTTTATGGTAAAAGCCATATCTAATAAAACAATGAATTACTACATTGTTGTAACAGGTATGTCTAATTAACCTATATTAAACTATTTATCAGATAAGTAGACTTCCGCATTTTGTCATTGTATCAAAAATGATACATATTATTTCACCTGCAATACCAGGCTTTTTCAATAACTACAACTTGACCCAACTGTGTGCAGTTTGATAAATTACTGCAAATGTGCCATAAATAATCATTACTGCAAATGTCTCATTCTCATTGTCAAAATTGTTCAAATGTCTCATTTGCAATAATTATTAATTTGCTTGGGTTATACTATCAAATTTTGTATAGTTAATTATTTTGCACATTAATTTTTGTGTTGTTATTTTTACTTAGTAATAATAAGTTTCCCTTTATCAAAATGGGAAAGCATGAAATGAATAATAGGTATGTGCAAACATTCTAATACATAAATAATTACTTTTATCTTAGTATTTAGAGTAACTAGTTGTAGTTAGTATGATTTTCTTTCACTTTATCTAATATCTATAATATAAAACTGAATCGCAAAATGTGTTGGTAAGCGCAAATCTCAAGAACTGCTGAACCAATTTCGCTAATCCTTTGTTAGAATATTCCTTGCAGAGCGAGGATGGTTCTTACGCATATTTTTTTTTAAATTGCATGAAAAAGTCTAAAAACAACACATTTCTATACTCCCATACAAACGATTCGGCATAATACTTGAAATCCAATTTGAAATTAAATACTTGTACCATATCACAAAATTCAAGTGTTAGTGAAGAGGTTCTGGGGAAGCAAAACAATTGAGTGACATTATATAAATATTGATGTCAAAAAATTTGGTAAAAAAGTGGTAAAATATCATTTGAAATGTAATTTTCGAATCGCATCTTGGTCTTTTCACCATTTTGTCAATGTCAAAGTTGAGTTATCATAACAATATACTCCTAAGGATTGATAAATACACATTATTAATTACTTCTTTCAATAGATTTGTTGAAGGGTTTACATTAATTAAATGGATCTGATTGAATCTGCAATGTGATTCTTGATTTTCCAATAATTTTTAATAAAGGATTTTTGCTAATTTTTATGTGTATAAGTACTTTAAACTTGATTATTTTTGATACTTTAAGGCAGGACAGAGCATCTGCTGGGTTCGCTAGTATCAAATATTTCCTTCTTTGCAATAGATTTTTCATACAATAATATTTATTGATAACTTTAAATTACTTCTTTTCTATAAAGACAGAAATGATGACAAAATAAACAGAATTAATTTGCACTATGCTGCATACACAGAATATAAAATTCAAATCAATGTACATAATGTAAAGGCAAACTTTCATAATTACAGCTTTCAACATCAAGCCAAAATTACCTTGAAGGCCTTGGCAAGGATATGTTGAGCTGAAGTCTTTCGTTAAGGTACTGCACAACTCCTTGAGCTTCCATTAGCAGAGGCACATGATATACTGAGGTCAAGTCATGAATGCAAATAACCTGAAACAATAATAGTTTTGAAAACGATTTATTACATATATTCTTATTAACTTAATTTATTAATTCTTTTGATATATTGATATAGACAAAAATGCATATATATTATGGTATGTCAGACATCAACTAATCCTTTCATTGATGGATGTGTGGCATTTAATACAATACATATACTTTATAGACAATACACACTTGCAAATGTAAATGTGATGTATGTGCCAGTTTTCGAAAAACAAACCTTATTGTTTCTCTTCAATGTTACCTTCACTGAGACCACCAACCATCATAATTAAGAGGTTCATAGTATAGTGTTTTTTTTCTGATAATGTAACAAAGTTCTTATTAACTGGTAATCTAATCTCTTTATATAATACAAAGAAACAATGTCATATTCATTCACAGAACAATGAACATGTTTATTTAAAATGTGTCAGGAAATAATCAACCATCAAAAGGCCTATTTTACATCGAATTTCCTGGAAATTATTGATGCAAAATAGTAACTAAATCAATGTACCTATGATAATTATGACATTTTAATAAATTTTAATACAATTGATAATAACTGAATTCTAATTAAATTCTTTAATTTTATGATTAAATAATAATTTACTAAATTTGTAATACTAATAATAATTGCTTATGTAATATTTTATAATATTTGCGTTTAATATGATTGATTGTAGTGTTAACTTGTATTTTAAGCAATTGCTGTGAATAATAAATAAATAAATATACAATCTAATTACTAAAAATAATACTAAAGTACTCATTAAAATAGCTTTATCAGATTTATACCTGTTCTGGTCCCACATGACAGAAGTTGGAGATTTTTTCTTTGACTGTATGATTTATCGGTTTCTCAGAACGGCACAATATCAAATCAGGTGACAATCCCAGGCCACGTAGTTCTCTGACTGATGATTGTGTTGGTTTTGTTTTAGGCTCTCCTGTAGATTTCGGCTGCAATGAAAGCGCCTATACAAATGTGTCTTGACATCCAAAATTATAGCTTTTACACTGTTGCATCATTCAAAGTAGAAAATAGGGCACAAAAATTCAAAATGCATATCTTAAAAAGGTTGCACTAAACTATGCTATGAATTTTTATAGATGACTAGCCTTCCGCCAGCGGCTTTGCCCCTGTGGACCCATATTATAGGTTCCTGTAGGATAAAAACTATCCTATGTCCTTTCCCAAGGTCCACTCTATCTGTGTTCCAAATTTTATTAAAATTGGTTCAGTAGTTTGAGCGGAAAAGCGTAGCAGACAGACAGACAGTTACTTTCGAATTTATAATATTATATAGTAGGGAAGTAGGGATTTTATTGCCTACTAAATATATAAAAGTTTTGTCAACTGACTGACTGTCAGTGACATGACCCCCCCAGAATCCCTCAGTCATGCATAGATGGAAGGTGAAACAAGCCAATTTGGGACACCTCTTTCCCCAAATTTCTTAGTGACCCCCCCCCCCAAATTTCTTGGCGACCCCCCCAAAATTTAAGGCTGGGACCGCGCCTGCTGACTGTAAATGATATGTGACATCAGGAATCATTTTCAAATACAAAATGTATGTGGATATCACGTTTTGACAGCTCATTAAAAGTATCTCCCAACTGATTTGGTAGTTCTTGACTGGCTTGTGCACAAAGTTCAAAAATAAAGTGAATTAAAAGGTTATAGTAGGTACCTGTATTCCTAGGCTTGCATGTATATAAAATATAATTTTTCATATAAAAATAGCAAATCAAATATTATAAATTCTTAAGTACTTACCATTGGAACTAAAGACACATGTGCACAGCAGAAGTTTTCCCTTTTTACACGAAACTGGAACTGTCTGAATGCCTCAACAAAAGACATTCCTTCTATATCTCCAATAGTGCCTCCTAGTTCTACAATGCATACTTTAGGCGGAGTATTCTCTGGTGTTACTGGGATATGTGCTACTCTCTGTACCCATTCTTGTATAGCATCAGTTATGTGAGGGATGACTGAAAGAAAATTTACAAACTGATAAACCTTTAAACATGTGTGAATTGGTTTTACTATTCAAAATAACAATAAATATAATACAGAAAAGAAAAATTTGCTGAGTAAATTAAAATAGAAATAAGTATATAAAAAAATAACAATTCACACTCATAGCCCCACAGTACGGTGGCCTAGATACCCTGTGTCGTGGGTGCCATGGACACATACAAAGACAGAAACACAAACACCCAGACCAAGAACAGAAATTTTAATCATGCAAATTTCTGCTTCGCCGGTAATCAAACCCGGGACCCTCTGCATCGGCAGTCTGGCATGGTAACCATTGCGCCACACAGGTCGTCAAGAAAGAATACTTTTTTAACAAAGCTATAAAATACCTATGCTACAAAGATCTCCTATACACATTTAATATTTGGTTTACCAAAAAATTTTTTTAAATCTTTGAATTTTTAGTTTATCCATTTGAAGCAAGTTAGTTACATTGTAGCAACTATTACTACAAAACAACACTATTAAATTTAGAAAGTCATTTGGGTCACAGATATTCTGCATGCAAGATTTTCACTTTCTCTAGAAATTGTATTTAAAACTTAAACTTGATAGGTAAGTAATGGTCAATGAACCAAAACTAGATCAACTCACCCTGAACAGTCTTTCCAAGATAATCACCGCGCCTTTCGCGTTCAATAACCTGTTGGTATATCTTGCCTGTTGTTATGTTATTGTCTCTGTGAAGAGTTATGTCCAGGAAGCGCTCGTAATTCCCAAGATCAAGGTCTACTTCGCCCCCGTCATCGAGCACGTAAACTTCACCTACAAAATAAAAATAGACAACGTGTGTTAGCAAGCACATAAACTCACAATAAACCATGCGGATCAAAATAAAAATAATGCCAGCCTTCAGTAGTCACTTACCATGTTCGTAAGGTGAGAAGGTGCCAGCGTCGATATTAATGTAAGGATCAATTTTAATCGAAGTCACATCAATTCCACAACTTTTCAGAATCGTGCCAAAAGAACTTGCAATGACACCTTTTCCTACGCCGCTTATTACTCCCCCAGTAACTAGTATATATTTCATGTCAGGCATGTTTATTCAACACCTTACAACACGCATTACTTAACACAAGAAATATAAATTTAAAGTACAGTGATATTATACTAAAAATACTAGTTCTTTGAACTAACCAATTCTCAATATAAACGTGCAAGACAAACCGTCAAATTAATGCGATGCGAACCAACGCGATCGCCCGATCGGCCAAATGTCAATACTTGATCTGTGCAATGTCTGATTTGATTTGTTTTTTTTTTTTTTTTTTAATTTTGTTTTACGGCATTGGATAAAAATCCTTTCAGCCATTCAATATTTACTTTTCAATTTTAATAATGGCGTCGCAAACTCTGTGCATATTGCCAGCGTCAAGTAAAATTTTTGCATCACTGTAGTCGTAGAAAAAGTCAGTTAGTCGTCAGGTATCAGTCAGTCTAGTCAGTCAAATGTTCAAGTAAAGTGATGGCTACTTTACCAGAACATGTCCGATGGAATTTTGGAGGCAAGCCGAAAAAACATGTTTTCGCACTGTTATTTTATTTCACAACACTCGTGCACTGTCATTAACCTATATCGAGCAAAATGCCATCAACTTTATCCGATATAACTCAAAAATACACTAAGAAAATGAAAACAAAACAAGAGCACAACTTGTTCCTTCAGACTTCCCGCCAAAACTCCTTGATTTGATTTGACTTGACCATAGAGCAGGGTTACCAACTCCTTAAAAAATACCCCTAAGCATCAAGATGAAATAGCCCTAAATAACCCTAAAGCACTATTGAAAAGCCCAAAAAAAAAAGCCCTATATTTTGTAATTCCTTCCAGTTGCCAAAGACTAAATTTTTATATTAAAAAAAGTTGTACAAGAAAATAAAACGACTATACGCCCGTGACGGGAACACTATGTATAATTTAAGGTTTATTAAAGTAAATAAAATATAACTTAGTTCTATTGACAACCTTTTATTAGGATTATTAGTATAAATAATTAAAGACCTATATTGTTAATAATTATTAACAAATCGTTTAAGTCCCGACTTAACGTTTCATATGAGCTTTCGGAATTCTTGAAGTCACACCAATGTTTACTAAAATTTTTGTAAAAAAATTGACAGCTGTTGGACAAGGAGTGGTCCTTCGGTGGAGGCTGGAGGGTGGCCTCCAGCCTCCTTATTTTTCGTCTTTTAAATTATCGCCGGGGTACTTTCTCGTTTGATTATATACCTCTAAATATGAAATTAGTTTCTTTTGTTTTATTTTTGACGTGATAACGTCTTTAAAATCGTTTTAGTCGGGTGACATGTTCAGAAACTTGTGTCACACCAAAACCTCACGAGCGCGATCGCAGGTATAACGAGAGAGAGACGGACCGATCTCCCGTCTCATCTCGAGCGCTGCCAGTCATTCCGTGAAACTTGTCACGCGGAATCCTCACGAGCGGAGGCTGGCATAGCGTTCGAGTGAGTGGACCGATCTTCCGTCTCTCTCACTCTAGCGGCATACAAACGAATGGAGATTTTCTCGTGCGGACGTTATCACGTAAACATCTCGATCGTAAACCTACTTTACAAACAATTTGCCGTTTTTTTTATATAAAGATTTAGAGGTCGCTACCAGCTATCAAATTTTTTACAAAAAGCATTAAAGGACAGCTTAAATGATATAACACACATGTTGTGTGTGGTAATCTCAAAGTATACATACTCTTTTGATATCTTGGTTTATGTATAATGTTTGAATATTTTAAATTTGGAATGTTAGATAGAATTGTGTCATATTTGTTTATTCCGTGACAATCTTTTGAATAAGAAACATGTATACCTAGCTATCTGACATAATTTTCCTATTTTATAAAAATACATTTTAGTATAAGTAAATTCAAAAAATGTTTAAGTTCAAATAAACAGTTTGCTAATGAATCCTTAAGTGTCTTTTTGGTTTGAAAGTGATCCCATTAGCCGTATCTACCATTCAAGAACACATGGAAGTAGATTTATTCTAGGGAGATAACAAACAACGACTACTTTTGCCTTTACATCTCGTTTTGGATCATTGGATGCATGCAATTTTTTATGCCCCTAAAAATAGCCCTAATTTTTTTAGGCCCTAAAAAAAGCCCAATAGACACGTTTGCGCCCTAAAGGAGATGTTCAAAAATGTATGGAGGGTGGTATTTAGATTTTTAGAAGTAACAACCAAAGTAATTGTTATATGAGATGAAAGAAAAAAATATTTGGATATGAACAAGCTAATTAAAGTTTAAAAAAACGCCACCGTTTTTAAAAAAAATGAGTTAAAAGTTGATCGCGCTTGCCATACGGGTTTTTTTTTAGTTCTGGCAACTCTGATCAATACTCATTACTCATTGACATGATTGACTTTTCATGACAGTGACGTTGACATCAAGATAACAAAAAGTGACAAGACAAAAACTTCAGACAGACGAGTTCCGACTTCGTTTCGCGTTGTTTGTAACTTCGTTCGTCGTGCTTTTGAGTATTTTTCGCTGCTTGATTGATCCTTTTTATGACCTTTGCATTCCTACCGGACCCAGATTGATCCTGCTTTTGTGAAAACCTTGCTCTCGTTAATTGGACTGACTACTTAAGTCGAAGATAACCCATCTTTGTACCGTCTTCAATTTTTGGGGAAAAAGGTATGTTTCAGATCTATCTTTTTAATGTTTTACACGTTATTTATTCAGTTTTCATTTAAAAATGGTTGGTCTGTGATATTAAGATTAATATTTATTTAACACGAGTAATGACTGCGTTTATTTGAGCAAGCGAAATAACACAGGTAACAAGCAGCTTACGGTAAAGACAAATGTCCATCAAACATTTAAAACATCAGCTCATGAAATAAATGTACTTGTGTAATGTAATGACATTTTCCTTTTTTAGATACCATGGCTGTATGTATTAACTGCCACATTCTTCTTCGAGCTGACCAACAGCCACATGTATATCATGCTGTAGATTTTGGAGAAGATTTTGTCTTGATAATTGAAGAATGGTGTGGTCGTGAGGTATTATTGTTATATTTCCTATGTTCTATTTCCTATGTTATGACATAATGTCAAAAATATTTGAAGTAACTTTTATTCAATTATAAAATTAATCTATCTTTTTTACGTAATATGCATAGGCTTGGATGTAGAGGTCTATCAGCTGCAGTGAAAATGCTAGTGGCCTGAATGCTAGTCTAATACATTTTTTAAAAAGTTTACTTTTGTTTATAGAAACTGCTAACTTTCATAAATCTCACACAACCAACGACACTATTTAAAGTTATCCTTCAATAAGTATGTCCTCTATAAGTAGCCTGTAACTGAACTTCTAATACATTATTGCAGATTGCTGATAATGATCGCTTGTGCCAAGAATGTGTTCAGCTGATTTTTCAAGAAGCCAGTAATCGAACTGAAAATCCTGGTTATATTTTGAATAGACAATTAGGACATATTTGTGTATGCATATCATGTGGCATTTCATTGTCAAGACGCAGTGGAAGACGTCAGCGCAGGTTAGGAGAGAATTCAGCTGAGAGAGACTATATAGCCAATGCCATATTTCCTCGACAGGTACTGTATTTCTAAAGTATAGTTTTTTTTATTATTACTATTAATTTTCAATCCTTAAACTTCATTTTTTATTGATTGCCAGTGATTTAATGTATGTTTTATTACTTGCTTCAATTACAGATTCCAATTGAAGCTTGGGCTTGTAATGCTTGTTGGATAAGAGCACATCAAAATGCACCTCAAATTCAACCATTGGAGTTCATAATAGACGCAGAACCTGCCAATTTTGCAGTGCCAGCAGTTGATTATGTGCATCCAGAACCAACACTCCCTTCAAGTTCAATAACTATGCCAAGTTCTGAAGCTAGTTCTTGGGCTGATGAACTGCCTAACCATCAACCTCCATCTAGGACAAGGGACACAATTGATCTCCGCAGTTATACACGAACTCCTGATACAACTTCGCACTGTTTTGTACCAGACTGTGTGAACACAGAACGCCTGAGGGTTCCACGGTACATAAGGAGGTCCATTCTATCGCAGTATAAAATATATGTAACAAATAGTGCAAGAGTTTGTCAAGAACATTCTGTGTTATTTAACTGGGATATTTTAACTCAACATGAGTTTATTTCTAATTTCACTGCTGATCATTTAGAAAATATGTTGCATTTATTACATTCAGCTCCAGCTCGAAATGTGTTGAATTTTGAAAAAGTAGAAAATGTATCTGATGGCTTATGTCATTATTGGACTGGCTTAACAGTACCAAAGTTTTTAACACTTTTTAATAGCGTTCCTCAGCTGGGTGCAATGTGTAGAAAAAATAAAACTGCTCTTGGCATGTACTTGGTAAAACTGAGGACAGGAGAGTCATTTGGACGTATGGCTTCTCTGTTTCTCATGTCAAAGGGCACTATTTCTAATTATTTAAAAAAAGTAAGAATATGCCTTACAGATTTTTATGTGCCGCTTTACTTAGGAATTAATCATATAACTAGGGAGCAACATAGTGCTCGCAATTTATTAATTCCGCAAGGACTATTTGGAACAGAAGAAAATAACCCTATAGTGATCTGCGATGGTACCTACATACATCTACAAAAATCCTCTAATTATCTCTTTCAAAAAAAGAGTTACAGTTTACATAAGTATAGGAACCTGGTTAAACCATTTTTAATTGTTGCCTGTGATGGACATATCATTGATGCTTATGGTCCTTATGCAGCAACTAAATCCGATGCAGAAATAATAAAGGATTTATTTCAAAATGAAAATTCTTTAATAAGATGTTACTTTAGACAAAATTTTATTTTTATTTTAGATCGGGGTTTCCGTGATGCTATAGGGTTATTAACTTCTTTGGGTTTTCAGGTTTTTAAACCTGAACATTTAGATGCAGGTGAAAGACAGTTGTCTACCATCAAAGCAAATAAATCTAGATGGGTAACATTATGTCGCTGGGTGGTAGAAGTTGTTAATGGTCGGTTTAAGAGGGATTTTAAAATATTCCGAGGAGATTATTTTAATATAGGATCTAAACAGCTAATGACTGATTTTAGAATTGCTGCAGCTTTACTAAACTGTTTTCATCCCACTATAACCGACCATCTTGATGCTCAGTATATTCTTTCTAGAGCACTGGAAAGATTTAATGTACCAAACAATTTAGCAGATTATGTTACCGAAAATAATATGAATAGACAACGAGCTGATTATGTTTCTATTAATGGCCAGCTCCCTGAATTGGATGTGTTCCCTGTGATGCAAATGAGAGACCTTATATTATTTTCGCTTGGAATATATCAAATAAAACAAGCCCGTTCTTATTATGGTGAACACATCAGGTATAATGGTACATTTAAAATTGAAATTGACAGCAGTTTACACAGATATTCCCATAATTCATTATTATTGAGAGGAAGAATTAAATCACGCCATCAAAATAGAAAAATATATTACACATATATATTATTAGACTTAGATGCTGCTAGTGATGATTGGAATAACAGAATATCTGAATATTACTGTAACTGTATAATAGGAAAGCGTACTGTTGGGAGCTGTGCACATGTTATGACAATTGTTTGGTATTTAGGGTGGGCTCGGCATCAAGACAGCATATTACCACCAGCAAGCTTTTTAGATGGTATTTTAATAAGAGATGATGTGGAAAACGAAGAAGAATAAAAGGTGATAATTCAAAAGCATGTATTTTATTTTGCCTTTTCTACAGTAAAATAGATAATTGTGTGGTTATTCACTTAATAGGGCCTAGAACCTTTAGAAGAACGCACAGAACAGCATCCATAAGACCTTTCCCAAGCTTTGTTAGGCTTAGCAATTTGAAACCTCTGCTGTGTTCTCAGTTAAGACCTCTATAGTATTCCCCAACTAAATAAATCGTTAACAGTTTAACTATTGAGAAGAACCCCATCTACCTACATCATGTGGAAAAATCTAAATATAGGCAGGGTGACTATCTTCTATATCCAGTTTGCATTGCGATGCTATCATTAGTTTACGCTGATCAACTCAGCTGATCAAATTGATTTTAAGCATATGTAGATACTATTAACAGTTGAACCAAATTATGATTATGCTTTTTGAATATTATTATCCATGTCCATCTAGCGATTAACATACATAAAACGTATGATTCACAACGTACATCGATATAATATTGATCGATGATTGTATTGTTTGTTCCATAGGTTTGTTCTCTAAATTGACAACCTGACAATATTGACATTTGACATTAACAAGATTGTCATTGTCTTAACTTTTTTTAAATATCAATCTACGGTGGTTTTCATTCTTCAGTCCATATCCATACATTTTATTTTAATAATAATGATTAAAATATTTACGGAAAGCTAGAATTACACATAAAAACCTTAATAATACATGTTTTCGATACGTGGTTAGTACAAATATTCCTTCATATATGAAAATAAGTACTATTTATATTGACCTTTCATCAATAAACAAACTTCAATAAAAAAAAATGGGGGGCATTATAAAATATACTTTCATTGCCATTCAATGACCCAATAAATAAGCTTTAAAATAAGGTACATAACATAGCTGTTGGAATTTCTCCGAAGTGAAATACCATATTTGAACATCTCCTTTAGGGCTAAAAGCCCTAAGTTGGGAATCCTGCCATAGAGAAATTAAACCATAGACATAAACCTATGGACCGGCCCTACCTACGAGATTTGCGTGCCTACCTAAAGTAATTAATCAAAATCTAGTCACAGGAACAACATTTTTGCCTTCCTTTTCTATCTTGCTGTAACTCGGGTAAGAGATTTTCTTTTCCCTCGCACGCTATGTTCCTCTTTACGTAAATATGTAACTCTATGAAAGAAAGGTACTGACGTACTGACTCACCCTTGTCATACCTGTCAATGTTGATGACGACCTGACTTCAAAAAAACATTTAAAATGGCAACAATATTCTAGATTGACATTATTCATAAAAGGGCGCTTACATTGGCCAACATGCAGGGTCCGGTTTGGCATACATTGCTGGTTATCTTGAATATTTTATTAATACAATGTCCACAATGTATGCCAAATCGGGCCCTGCATGTTGGTCAATGTAGTAGCCCCATAACCTCCCGCCATGGAGTATTATTAGTGTTCTGTGTTCATAACCTCCCACCAGGGCAGAGAATTTGTATAGGTTTCAAAGTAACAATGCGAAAACATGTTTTTTCGGCTTGCCTCCAAAACTCCATCGGACATGTTCTGGTAAAGTAGCAATCACTTTACTTGAACATTTGACTGACTGACTGATACCTGACGACTAACAGATATTTTCTACGACTACTAAACTAAGTGATGCAAAAATTATACTTGACGCGGGCAATATGCACAAAGTTTGCAATGCCATTATTAAAAATGAAAAGAAAATATTGAATGGATGAAAAGATTTTTATACAATGCCGTAAAACGAATTAAAAAAAATAACTGTCAGTCAGTGTCAATATAATGTATATCAATTTAGCTGTTATTTTAGCCATAGAGAAATTAAACACTCACTCACTATATTTTAGCTTGTTGCTTCTCTCATCTCTCATTTTCTGAAAATTTTGTCTGGCTTGGTTTGGTTAATTGATGTAGTTTATATCACCTATCATAATGCCAAAATACTACTGTGATTATTGTGACACTTATTTAACCCATGATTCACCAAGTGTAAGAAAAACACATTGTACTGGTCGAAAGCATAAAGACAACGTAAAGTTTTACTATCAGAAATGGATGGAAGAACAAGCTCAACACCTAATAGATGCTACAACCGCAGCTTTTAAAGCTGGAAAGATGACGCAGAATCCATTTGGTACCAAAGGAGCAGCTATTCCTCCGCCATGGGATCCTTCGGTGATGGGACCAGGCGGCCCAAGACCACCAGTTCCTGCGCCCGGCGGTCCACCTGGAATGCTGCCGCCGCCTGCAATGGGGCCTGGCGGACCGATGGCACCACCAATGATGATGGGACCGCATGGGCCCATGCCCCCAATGATGGGAATGCGCCCACCTATGATGGGCCCTCTAATGGGTCCAATGGGACCTATGGGCCCAATGGGCCAAATGCGTCCTCCTTTAATGAATGGACCACCAATGAACAAGTAGTGCTTGTAATGTGAATGAGTGCGTAAGTAAATTTTAGACTCAAGTGAATACAGTGAAATTTGCTTAATATGGTTTCTGATATAAGAAAACCATAACCTCTCGAGCGTCGCGGCCAGAAACGTGCAAAAGCCGTTGAGTGTCGCGGTACTTTTCGCGATTTCGCAGTCCGCGCGACTTGGTTTGGTTTTTCAAGGATATCTTGCTATATTGTTGTTAAAACTTCATAAAATTATATATTTTTGAAAACTAGATTAAATTTCCTATCTTTTGGTGTGGCTAAGCTTTAATCCAATAAAGGAAAATAAAAGAAAGCCATCTTTGATCAAACACAAAATCGAAATCGAGTGATTTCTGAACTTGTCCGTATTTGAAGTTAAATTACGATAGACACTTGGTAAATACACGGTAAACTTTTACTTAAATTAGTTAAATATAAATTGTACTTACGTTTTCAGCTATATATATCCCAAAGTAATGATTATTTAATTAAAAAACACACACTTTAGATACCCCTAACCGCTAACAAAGTTGTCACCAGATTACCCACTTCATTTCGTTTGACATATTTTGTTCTGGACTACTAGCACAATTGACAAAATATAGCTATCTCATTATTCCTAAACAAAATCCCGTTGATTAGAAGAGGATAGACCTATTCGTTTTTAAAATATAAGCCCGAAAACAACACTCAGTGAATCTGCCGACTATCGGCAAGTGGCGCTCAACGGCTTTTTCTGTCCTGCCGACTATCGGCACGTGACGTTCGAGAAGATAATATAATTTCCACTAAATGGATTTTCTGGACATTTAATTTAAGTATTAAATTTGTTGTACCTTTCTAAACTGAAGTCATTGTGGATTTAGTTAAGTTTCAGATTTTATCATCAGTTATGGTTATTAACCAATGTTATTAACCATAATTCTAAATATCTATTGATTCAATAATCAATAGCTATTTAGTGAATACACAAAGATGTTACTAGCCATAACTGCAGTAGCCACAGTGAGTATAGTTTGTTTCCAATGTACTTGCATACATCATGTTTTTTAGCATAGTTTGAGTGACATAAATCCGTCAGTAACTTGATAATGATAGCTATTTAACTCATATTAAGATATTTTTTGTAATTTCTGTAGTATTGATTGTTCATTCCCCACTATACCACTGGATGTACCACCAAGCAGTAATACAGGAGGTAACTCAAAAATATGTAACATTTGGGGAAGAGTGCTAGAGGTCTTTAAAACATATATCTTTTACGATTTCAGATGGTTTTGACATCATTTTTATATACCTATATGTAAATTTTGTGAAAAAAGTAGGTTTTCATTTCTTTAATTTTATATTTCTCCTTTTATTCAATCACCTACAAAATAGCTGATAGTGTTGCTTCCCACTACCGGGCATAGGTCTCTTCCTGTAATTAGGGAAGCCTGGAGCTTAATCCTCTTCGCTGCTCCAATAATGGTTGGTGGAGATGTGATTTGGTGGTCAACCGGTTGCGCTGTTGGTTTTTTAAAGAACAAGTTTTACAGCTTTATGTATACGCATAAGTATATATGTATCTTATACAGCTTTTTTTATGGGCTCAGTCATGGGCGTACCCAGGGGGGTTAATCTCAGGAACTACTGGTTCAAATTGAAAAATTATTTTTGCGTTGAATAGTCCATTTAGTATTAAATATTTTGTGTACATATCTTTGTGTAACATACAAGGCAAATTTACGCACTGTACCTCGGTAGTTTGACAAAAAAATTCCCCCCCCTCAAGAACCTAAAAATTTGCTCCTCCCGCCCCGACTAAGAACTTGCTCCCCCTGACCAAGTACTTGCCCTCCCCACCTGACCAAGTACTTGCCCTCCCCCCCTGACCAAGAACCTGGGTACGCCCATGGGCTCAGTCTATGTCAGAGGTCTATAAAACACATGTTTTAAAGACCTCTGAAGGTGTACATATTTTTGAGTTACATCCTGTATTACTGCTTGGTGGTACAGTGGGGAATAAAAAATTCCCCACCATATCACAGGCCGTTTAGTGGGGAATTTTTTAATTTAATGACTTGTATTGTCGCCGGCAAGTATCTTGGCCACATTACAGAGTATTGAGGTTAAGTTCGCCTATAGTACACTTAATGCACCAAAAAAATAGTCACTTTTTTGCTTGTCATTGGAGCAAACGGAACATGGATGCAGTGCTGGAGGCAGGGGTCTACTGACGCACCAATCACACACTCGTAACAGTGCTACATCATTCCCTGCATCCCGCTCGACCACCAAAAAGACCTAAAAACAACTTATGCGTGTCTAACAACTCTGGCCAAGTTACATGCCAGGGATTGTACTGATGATGTTTACAAACTTCTTCATACACATACACAATTATATGCATTATAAGTGGTAGTTCATGCAATAAAATTTAGTTACAAGGTTACTTACTCTGTTTTTAAAGGCAGGACTTTCAATGACTTTTTAAGTTCAAAATACTACAACAAAATACAACATTCAAAATACTAAATATATTCAATATTTCAAATTATATTGGAACTGTTGGAGCATCTAACATACATAACATTAATTATTAATCTAATTCAATAGGTACTTTATTAAGCATGTTTTACTGTAAAATGTTAAAGTAATGCAAATAAAATTGTATTCTTTTGTACATTAAAAAGATAAGGATAAAAATTGTGTTATTATTTTTGCTCACATCTATCACGAAACAGCTTAGCTATAATGCCATAGGCTAAATATGGCTGCAACCCCTTTTTGCGTCCCACTGTTGGGCATGGCTCTTTTCCATAATAAGTGAAGGCTTACTTCACCACGCTGCTCCAATGCGGGTTTGTAGAGATTCAGATTATTTGCCTGCTCACTATAGAATGTTTTCAAAACTGCCATAAGGTCTTCGACAAGGTTTAACGTTTCTCTATCAATTCCCACGGCCTAACGTGGCTTGAATATTGAATATTATTACGGATCCCTAATTTTGAAAAAAAAAAAACATAGCCTATAGCCTTCCTCGATAAATGGACTACCCAACACTGAAAGAATCATTCAAATCGGACCAGTAGTTCCAGAGATTAGCGCGTTCAAACAAACAAACAAACACTGCTATATACATATGTCATATGTTATGAGTCATAACATAATCTCACACTCGACTCGTAGATCGCTTGCGTTTTGCGCCAGCTGCAGGGTTATGCGCGTTTTCCAATGCGGGTTGGTGGAATGGAAGCCAAAACATTCTGATGTTTCACTGCTCACGGCACAGGTCTACTCTCGTCTGCGAGAAGGAAGTAGGCCATAGTCTACAACGCTGGCGAAGTGCGGATTGATGGACATCGTGGTACCTTTCAGGCATGCAGGGTGATTGGAAACATCGTGGGTAAATAAAGATCACAAGGTTTTCCCTCAGTGGAGCAGTAGGTAATAAAAACTCACATTTTGTCAATGGTGCGCGCCAGGTTAGAACACGGTATCTCCGTGTTTTTTACCACTCGGCCATCGGTGCTCTCCACTATAAAAGCATTTCATACTAATATCCTCTCCTAAATTGGGGAATATAAAATCCTGTTAAGTACAGGATTTTATATTTATGTTTTAAGTAAACATTATTAATTTTTATACATGTAGATTAGTTTCTAAATATTATATTTATATTACATACAACAATAACATATAGATGAAAAAAAAAACAACATTACCTATGTACTTTTTATAAAAAATGATGTGATTAATATGGAAAGTCAGTACTTGGATAGGTAGGCTTCGATGGTCTATCATCATCATCAATCATCATCAAATCATGAAGTTTATGGCCATTAGTTTTCTCAAATTGGATAGGTACTAAGTATTTATCCTGCGAGATATAGGTAGGTACCTATTTACCGACGTTATTTCGAAAACTCAAATTCCTTATCCTATCCTTCAAACTGTTAGGTATGTACCTACCTATTTCTATTTCAACGAACTAATTATTTGTTCCATTCGGTGTATATAATACATAATATTGTATTCTTTCATATTCCAGTATTTCGTGTTACCGACTGAGAATTATCTCTTGGGCTTGCTATATCTGACTGCGGCATTATTACAGGTCTAACAGAAAGGATTATTATGACGAGATCACTGACCAGCAATATTGCAATAACGATTGGCAATAGCCCATTTAGAATTAGAGCTACACTTTTCTTAGACGATTCAATAGTCCTTAAGTTTTTTAACACTGTGTAGGATAAAAATATTTCAATAGAAGAACAAACAATTAGAGCATACATCTGCAAAAACATTGACAAGTGTTGATGCCGTAGGCTTCCGATTATGAATATTCCGAGAAAAATGTATGTCGTAAATATAGCAATCGGTCCAG
Organism: Pyrgus malvae; assembly: GCA_911387765.1. Lineage (NCBI taxonomy): Eukaryota > Metazoa > Arthropoda > Insecta > Lepidoptera > Hesperiidae > Pyrgus > Pyrgus malvae. The sequence goes on along the minus strand of OU426950.1, from coordinate 22,929,471 downwards.
TAAGTGCATGCGACATTCCCAATGTTGGCGTTGCTCTCTCGTTGATCAAATCAGCGGTATTCACAACCAAAGAAAATATTCTAAGTTTAACAGAACAATGCTCAGAATTCATCGATATTGGACTATTACAATAATAGTTTATTTTTCTTCAACTCACATGATTTCAAAAAAAAACATTTTTAGTGATGACGATTTTAAAGATTAAATTATTTGAAAAAGTTTATAAAATATGCAAATAAATACAGATGAATCATAAAGTTTGCTATATGCCATGCATACAACAACAAATTACTCTGATAGGTTGATTTTGATTGAAAGATGACCGTGTGTTTTTTTTAAAGAAAAGATTCTACTATTCACAGAAAATACAATTAAAAAAATATGTCCCTGCTGGGCAAAGGTCTCCTCTCTAAGTGGGAGGGATTTAGGCCATAGTCCACCACGCTGGTCAAGTCGGATTGATGGATATCATGACTTCGAGAATTATTCCGAGTCTCTTAAGCATTCAAACTAGCAATATTTTCCCTCACCTCACAGAGGTGTGAGTTGCAAGTTTGAACTCGGTGTTGGCAGCGCGGTTTTTATTTACCGCTATTGCTGGTTTTTAATTTTTTGTTGAAAGAACACGAAAAGACCTTTCGCTTCTTGGACCTTCGTCAATCATTTTAAATTTGGTCTTTATTGCTGTTTAAGACGATATCCACAGACTACTAGGATGCTAACGCATAAGATATACATGGAATTGACCTGGATTGACAGACAAAAGCAGGAGCAAATATTATTTGCAAAGGATTTATCAACAGGTATATATGAAGGGAAGCCAAGGCCAAGATTGGTAGTGTGGGTGAAAATAATCTCTCATTGATGTTTTCAAACTCCTTTAAAAGCGTTTTCATTTCTTTCCAAGAGCTAGGTGAATAAACGTGACTTTCTTATCTAATTTTTGTATAAGTAAATTCAAGAGGATTAGTCTGTTAGGGAAAATAATAGCCAACATTTATTATTCAACACATTTAATTAAAATTGTATTCCAAATAACTTAAAAACTTTGAAAAATTCAAAACACTACTTACAAAGTACCTCATGTACTCAATAAATACTTACACTAATTTGTAACTATCATTTTAAGACTAATATCATTGCTTAACTAAAAATCAAGATTGGCCCCTTTAGAGCAATAAGAAGAATGAAAAAATGAACTCAAAATACCATTTCCAGTAAGTATCAAACACTGGTCTAAGAAATACACAGATGCCAGCAAAAATGGCACTTTAAGCGAGAAAAGACTAGATTAAAGCTTCTATCAATTTCATTGTCTTATTTTATTTACAAACTCGTGATCATTTAATGAAAGAATGTGTAAAGCACCGCTTTATTACCACTTAATAAGATTTTCATTATCATAATGCTGTTTCCAAGGTAGTTGGTGAAGTCTTTCCCCTTTCCGGAGAAGTTTGATTTCTTGTAGTTACTTGGGTAGTAGATTGACTTTTGAAAGATGTAAACTTCGGAGGAGACTTTTCAGGCGGACTGCTAAAAAATTCTGCGCGTTTCGCTTGTAATATTTCAGACCTTGACAATCCATGTGACTTAGAAAATTCCGCTTCTAGTGGAAATACACCTTGATCACAAGACGCATGGTATTCACGCTCGCTTTCGACATTATGTTCGGTGATAGGTATTAAATTCCTTCGAGCCCCAAAGTGTTGGTTAGTGATAATAGGAACTGTTTTTGACAGTGGGTCAGCAGAAGATGATACATCATGTTTTTCTCCCGAGCTGTTAGAATTTTCTTCTTCATTGTTCGCTTCAGGTATAGGTGACGATAATACGTCGGAGCGCGGACTAGCAAATCGCCATTGAGATTTCGGTGATAGTAATATTTTTGGAGTGTTTTTATGTTCCTTGATAAGAGCATTCGTTCTTCCCGGTGATGCCGGTAGATTGTTTGATTTAATTACTTTTCTATTGGTATATGTTTTTGGTGAACCACTAAGGTCAAGTATGTTGACGTACGATCTATTTCCAACAGGGGTCGTTGGGATTTGCTTTTCTTTGGATAATTTTAGCTGTTCTACAGCTGAAAGTTTATTAGATTTATTTTGCGGGCTGAGTGTGTTCAGTTTTACGCTATGCTGCAATAAAAGTTTTTTAAAGTCAAGTCTTGATGTTTGAGGTATCGGTCCAAAACGATCTGCACACGTTGTTTCAGACTTTTGCAAACCAAAAGTTCCAACGGATCCTGAAAAAGGTTTTTCCATGGGCGACCAGCCGCCCCTACTTTTAGGATCTCCGAGATAACCAGTCTCTGGTTGACGTTTACCGTGTAAAGATGTCTCAGAACTCACCGGCGATAGACTAATCGATGACAATGCTGGCGATTCGGCTCTCTCCGGAGTTTCTTTAATATTTAATTTCTTTTTGCTTTTATGTATGACTGCATAAAGTTCTTCATTGGTCATGGTGGACTTTACAGGCGATAGCAACTTAGAGCTAAGATCAATCACGTTGTCCTTGTTCGTGGGAGTCGAAGATTTGAAAGGACCGGAAGCCCGAGGATCTATTGGCGATATCCTTATTGACTCATCATTGGAGGACGGTATTCCTTGTTTATTCGTAGGCCCATAACAATCTTTTACAATGCTTCTTATCGGATAGTTAGGTATTCTCTGGTTCGAAACAGCTGTTTTTGGTCCGTTTGTATCAAAAGACGCCTTATTGGGAAGCGTCCAAAATTTTGGAATGTCTTTTTGTGAATTGTAGGGCGTGTTTTCATAGTCAATTACCCCGTGCCTTCCACGTAAATGTGCGGTATGATACCGATGGAGGGTTGGGTTGATTGCGTTCAGGTCGACGGTTGGGTTTGACTTTATTGGACTGTCGGATGTTTTTTGCTGCATGTGGATGTGAGGTTTATCAGCACTGGAATGTCGATGGTCTGAAAATTTAAAAACAGTTGCTTTATGTTTTCTTACGCGACTTTTACAATCCATTCGTTACTTCTTTGAACCCAGCCCTAATTACATGATTACATATTATATAGATTTTCAATAAATATATAACTGACAACAGGCAAATATTAAACAAATTGTACCCTTTTGTTTTATCTTTTAACCTTTGTTGTTAAGTGACGTCAAAAACGTATGTACGTTTACTTTTTTATTTGATATGAGTGTACGTTTCAATAAAATTAGGAAAAATTAACAGTTCAATCAAAATTAATTTTAACACAAAGGTTAAAAGTAAGTAACCGAATTTGATACTGATAAAATAATTATATAGACCCATATTTTGAATACTAAATAAAGCATATAGCTAGGTAAATATCTATTGCGAGGCTAAATATCATCGTTTGCTTTAAATTCTACTGTGCTGCAATACGGCAGTGCAAAGTTAGATTTATTTACAACACATCTGCGATATAGATATTTTATACATAAGAATAATCAACGTTTTAAGTGCATGGTGTTATATCCAAACTGATCAATCACAATTTAAATTATACGTATACTCCTAAATTGTGGTAACATGTATGTATATTAGATACAGGATAGTTAGTAAAATATAATCAGTATATTATTATCTAAAACGAAATTTAAAATTAAAATCATTATTTTGAATATTTTTTTTAAACATTATCCCATTGTAAGTTTCGGTTTCAGATGCAATTTGTTAGTAGTGCTTGCTCATATAAATAAATTTAGAGTTAGTAAAAAACATCGTGCGAAAGTCGTAGTTCATGCTTAGAAGCAACAAAAACTTTACCTTGAAAGAACTTCGCGTTAACAAAGTCGCAACCATTGGAAGCATTCTCCATCACTGTGCAAAGCGGTGTGATGAGTTCATGAGTGTTTAAAGGAACTCTAAAGGGTTTTATTTGACAAAATAACATAACTATTAACGTCAAACCTTTGACGAATATTCAGGAAAGTTATAGAATTAGTGATGTTAAGTTTGTGATAATTGAAGACGAGTATGATCTTCAATTATTATTGAATATAAGTCATTTCAGCAAGGTTTTAGTAATGTTTCCCAAAAACTGTGCATTGTATTTACACGATGTCGTAATATAACGTTTAAATTAGAGAAATGAGTTCTGTTTTGTTATATATTGCTTGTCTATACTTTAGTAAACTGTCAATAGGGTATTCATTACTAATAATTTTGTGGTAATAATTTGGAATATTTATAAATACATAATAGAACAGAACTTCTTTCTTCTTTTTATAATTTGGTGCGATGTATATGAGTAGAGTGAGGGTGAGAGTGGAAGGAGTGATTAAATGAAATAAGTGCGTTAATTCACAAAATTTCTATTATATTATTATTTACAACACACAAAGGTCACACAAGAATATCACACCATGCACTTACACTCGAAAACCAACTTTAAGCTGTGCTGTGTGCACGTCGCGGTGATTCAAGCCACCATGCATTATTCTCACAAAAACAATGTAAATAAAGTCATTATTCCATGAATATATTACGATGTGTAGATTAATACTAAAATTGTGAAATCAATAGATTATACCGTAATAAACATTATCACAGAAGTAACAAGTAGAGTATACGAGGAAGACGATTCTATATTAACATTATTTGTCGGACGGATTATTTTCAAATAAAAATACTATTCATAATAACTAACAACAGATATAGTCTAACAGTAGAGATTTTACAAAACTAAATGATTATTCTAAATAAAATCCTAAACAACTAATATAAGCGTATTACAATAAAAATAGGTAACAAAAGTATGAGCATGGTTCGTCTATGATTTACCAAATTTCAGTACCATAGTCAGATTCAGATAGTGATAGAATTCTAGCCCTATGCATAGAACCATCAACGGGGACGGTGACTTTAGAAGGTGACAGTGGATAACTGGTAGGAGAATGTATGATACAGATATCATCTGGATCAGCATCTAATATAGCTTTCAGTACATCTAGAGATTTGTCTCTGTTATCGGGTATAAATGCTACAGAGTTTCGTTTTGGTAGAGGAGTTGTTAACGGACTTAACGTTAAAGCAGACAGTTCTGCTACAAATTTGTCGCCTACGAATGTGTGAGACTCATTGCTAATACATTCGCAAGATTTAAATTCATCAAATAAATTACGTTGGCTGAGTTTGGGAGACACTGTTGCGGGGTAATTAATTTGTTCTCTAAGTAAATCGGCCGTGATTTCGGCTTGAATCATTTCAAAAGAATTACCTTTTTTAGCATTCGTACCAAATGTATCTAATTTAAGTAGCTTTTTAATTGGCATTAAGGGAGAATTAGCAAGCTTGTAACTTTCACTACGTTTAATTTTACTAACATGAGTTTTGACGTCACATGTATTATCGTCACTATCTAATATTTCTGATTTGCATTCAGTATTATTTTTGTTTGTAAACATTCTCATTACTTCCGCCACTTTTTTACTACCTAATTTAGTAAATTCATGTTCACATTTATTTCTTAACATAATAGGTGTTTGAAAATTAGGAACGAACGGAATGACACTATCATGGACATTACTACTTCGATCGGTATTTTCAGAACTATTATTTTGGTCATCGTTTATAATGGAGTTTGTGTAAATTTGTGTCTTACCTGTTGTATCATCTTTCGATGGAGACAAGCTGACACCCTCTGCATCATGTATATTTACATAAGCCCCCGTCCTTGTTATAGCCTCTACAATTCGCGGTAAATCGTGATTGCTTTTTGCAATATTTGCGGGTTGACTATTGGGTACGGTCGATGCTTCAGTAACTGGCGTGGCTGTTATAATCATGCTCGGTTTAGGAGGTGGTAAAGTCACAAATTCGGTAGTTACGGGACCGTGTGGCTCTATAGGAGCTTTTATTATCATTTTCCCTAACTGAGGTGATGTAGGCTTACTAGACGACGGGACTGGTTCATAAGGAAAGTCAGTTTCATCAGTTATTTGTACAACATCAGCATTTTCTCGTTGAATAACTGTAGTCGTTGGACAAATTTCTTGGACAAATGGACCAGGTTCAAAAGTAGTGTGGGCTCCTTTTCTTCTCTTCAGTGTATCTGATGAATAGATAACTTGTCCTTGGGAATCCAACGTAACCTTTGCTCCTTTCCTTTGTAATTCTTCCAGAGCTACCGATGATTTTTCTTCCAAACCGTGCTCCAAATAATCCCTGCTATCATTTAGGCAATTGGGTAGTTCATTTAAAGAGACATACTCGGTTTCGGGTAGTTTACCAGACAGCACTGCTTGTAAATTTTTTCTAACTATGTCATTATTTGCATAGGCACCCCTGTTTAAATTAGTCTTTTGATTATTATTTCTAACATCTGCTATCGTAACATAGTCGCCAGTATCGTAAAAATCTTCCACTGTTTCAGGTTCTTTTGAAATTGGTGACTTTTTACTTGACAATTTATTAGGCAAAACTCCTTTTAATTTACACATTAAAGTGTTAAATGGCTGTAAGGAGGTTTTTAATTGATTTTGTGTCTTATTATTTGACTTGGGAACATCATTTAATTTAACTTCTTTTTGTTTTTCTTCTGTAGGCAATTCTAGCTTAGGTCGACTAGACACTTTAATTTTTTGTTCAGAGTCATGTTTTTTTACAGTTTCGGAATCTTTATTGCTATGTTCACTTTCATCATCTGAGTTCGTTGGCGTAATGACACACATTGATGGAATTCTTGAGCTGTTTATAGTTGTTTTGTACCTCAATCGTTCAATGCGATCAGTACCTTCCAGATCGGATGACTCCGAATAGTCCTGTTCTGAAAGGCTATTTTTGCCGTGAGCGCTAGATACTGAATCCTCAATAGGAGAACTTGAAGTATTATGACCCGAATCTGGAGAACTAGTTCCTGTACTTTTCTTTGCACTTTCTAGCTCAGATTCCGTATGAACCTCAGCAACAGCTGTTATTTCTCTGTTATTACCAACATTTCTTGTTATTGTGATTGTAGAGGAAGGGTCACGGATCTCCGGCGAAGAGTGATTGTATAATTGTTTGTCAGAATATTGACGAGCTGGATTATACCTTAAGCTACTGAAGGGAGATCGATTAAATGAAGAACTTGAACTTCTATCTAAACTAGCATTTGCGCTGTGTATGTTATTGCCTCGGCCCCTATTGATTTTCGTTAAGGAGCTCTTCCGTTCAGGAACTGTCGGTCCAATAACAAGAGACCTATCGCTACCGGCCGCCATTAGAGTTGTGCAGACTGTGCCAGCAGAACTAGTAGTTGTACTTGTAGAACCTTTACCGAACAATTCATATTCATTTTCAGCTGTCATATTTTGGCTATTAGAAGAACTTGATAAAGCAGTGCTTGTATGTAGTGGAGTGCTAGGTGAAACCTCTTCTTCCTTTAGGGTTTTCAAACCAGAATCCATATGGAAAGATGTGTAGTAACCTTCAGTATCACATGAGAATTCAGAACTTGTCTCTAAGTCTTCATGTAAGTCATGAATTATATCGGGCGTAAGGGTACCTTCGCTAGTAACGCTTCCAGAACCCGAAGTGTTAAGGAACCTCCTTCTACTTATTATGGAACTAGGCGGTCCATGGTGAAAATTTAGGGAATTATTAGACGTTGCCGCTGAAGTTGTACTTTTAGGCGGGACAGTTGTTGTGGTAATTTCAGAACCAATACTAGTCCTTCCTGACTCTGAGCTGGCGGACCAATTGCCACTTGAGGAATGTGGTTCATCTTTTCCTATAGCAGATCTCCTAGACCGTCTATGGGCTGATGTACTCCGTAATTTTACACCTCCATTGATTGTTGCCGTGGTCGGAGCGGTCGTTGGAACACCTATGCTTTTTTCCGATGAAGAGTATGACGCACATCTTTGATGTGTTCTTCGGTCTTCTTCTCCGGGTCGCTTCTTTCGCATCGTGACTGTTTCCTGAACCTGAGATTCTTCTACTTTTGTAGGAGATATAGATTCTTTACTTTTATCACTTTTTGATGTATCCTTGAAGCTATCTCTACTGGCGCTCGGTGATCTGCCGATCATTTTTAGTCTATTTTTACCCCATTGCTTCAAGCTGTTGAAATGACTCTTCTTAGTAACAGGATCGATAGGGCTTTTCTTAAGTAAGTCGCTAGACCGAGATCTGATGACAGTGTTATCTTCGATATCTTCTGGAGCCACAGCATTTGATGTATCGCTATGATAGAACAAACCAAGCAAAGCATTAGTCACACGCTAAGGGCAGAACTATGTAGAAAATCTTCAAATGATTCAGCTTAGTCCCGTTACAGCGGAATTATTTAAAGACGTCAGATATTATGAAGCTAATGAACAAATGGCACTATTAGTGTTGAAGTGCACAAAAATTGACTGTCTTTGTTTCTCATTCGACGAAGAGTGAGGTATGCGAGTCGTCTGAACAAAGACAATCAGTAACAAAAAGTATTCACAAAAGCAAGAGAATAATATGAACAGGTTAATTAAAATGTGTGCTGTTTTATTGCACAATTTAAGCTCACCACACATTACTGTGCTTATGGTTATCATCGTTAATTTTTTGTAAGATTACATTATCTACAAAGATTAAAAGTAAAAAAAAATATTGATGTACTAGTTGGTATGTAGATAATATAACCTGTGTACAGTGCAAACTAGAAGCTTACCCAGCTATAGCCTCTCTAAGCTCTTTCTGATCAGTGCCCGAAATGGTGTTTCGTCTTTTACCCCGCGGTTTTCTTGTCCGCGTCCGTCTTTTGACAGTGTCCGTTTCGCCGGTGCCTGCCTCTATATGAAGTGATTTTCGGGAACTACACATTCTATCGAAGAACTTCCCTGAAGTGTCTATCGCCACCACTTCAGGAGGAAATCTGTGAAAAAATAAAACACATATTGAATGTAAAACTTATATATAGAAAATAATGTCGCGTCATCAGAATTGAGAAAAATTGCAAAGTGCGAGTGGTAGTGGTTTTATCGTCCCCAGAGCCGCACTCGGACAACTTACGCTTTTTTGTGATTTTATGTAGCTTTAAATTTTGTAGCTTCACTAACGAATTAGGATTCCTGTAAAGAAAGGGAAGTAAGCATCACACTGCTCGCGATACAATGACTCCAAGAATGTCGTTCATTCGCCTACAGATTTATGGGTTTTCCCAATAAATAATGGATACTTACTTGACGCAATAACACGCAGTTACTCTTAAGGGCTGGGCAGTCGGTGGTCGATGGGTTCGTCGTCCACAGAGACGCCCTTGGATAGCTGGACAGAAGTGAGAGTCCGAATGCTCGTGATGCAATAATTCTAGATTTGTCGTCTCTTCGCCTACAGATTTCCAGGATTTCCTAATAAATAATAGGTACTTACTTAGACGCAATGACTCGCAGTTGCTCTTCAGGGCTGGGCAGTCGGTGGTCGATGGGTTCGTCGTCCCCAGAGCCGCACTCGGACAGCTCGTCGGGGGTGAGCGTCACACTGCTCGCGATTCGCATCGATGCGTCTGGGAATGTTGTCACTTCGCCTACAGCTTCTTTCGACGTCCATTTTCTAAGGTGTTCTACTACTGACGGCTGGAATGGTTAAGGGTTTTTTATAAGACAAACTTATAGAACAATAGAATTTTATTTTACTGTGGTGTTACTATCTACCCTACTGTGGGGCTATGAGTGTGAAACGTTAATCGTTGTAAGTTATTCTGATCTCGCATTTTCTCGAATTTTCTATGTGACATTCTTTTGAGATGAAGTTGATCTCACGCAGACATAATCATTACATTAAAAGTAAGTTTACACATTCTTTAAGATATTTTGACCAGAGTTGAAGGTCAAAGATAGCACCAGTGTCATGTATACCAAGAATCTGCAGTGTCCTTAACACAAGTGTTATCTTATTTATTTATTTAACTATTTTTGTACACAGATACATAATAAAGACATTAACATTAACTGACATGGACATTAACTGAAATGGAGAACAACAGGGTACTGTATCTTACAACTGGTTTTGACGATACTTACGATATGTGTCTCTACTTCAACGTCTACTTTGTGGTAGATGCGTCTCCTCTTAGAACTCAGCACGGGCGTGCACAGGAGGTACGGTGAGTGTTGAGAGTCTTTTCGAAGCTGGTCGAGGATGGAGCCACACTGCCGGTCCGTTATCGCTCTCTCATACAGGTTGCGTAAACACGACGGCCTGCAAGTTATCAAGCGGTTTTATGAACCTATTTTCTTAAATCGAGGTTTGTTTAAAACATTTGGTAGGTCGATGCTTTACGAGGTAAGCTGCGGGTATATTATGGTTGCATAACGTATTGGTTTAAATATAGGTTTAGTTATTTCAGGTTAACAATTCGTTTTCGGTTTTCACCTACAGTACCTACCACTGTTAAAAAATAATTTTTTTATGATCTCATTTAGATTTTATTATAGTTTTGGAGGTTTTTGTGTCAAGGATCAACCCGAAGCGCTATTTTTTGTACTAGTAGTATAGTACCTACATGACAGCACATCGTAACACAGACTTACATAAATAAATTTACTGTAGCCGCAATAGGAACATTCAAAAGCAATTGATGTGTAGATAGATATATTAATATTTCGTTCTACTAATACACTGACGCCACACCCAGTTGAATAAGACAGTAACGAAAATCATAATTTCAAAATTACTCCGTCGATTTGCTCAGGTTATAACCAGATGAATTTCCAAAATTCGACTACACGTTTATAGAGTTTCAAATAATTTAACGGATACATTAACATTACCTATGCAATAAGAGAACAGAGTGCAAACAGTGAACTAAAGCGTTCTCCTAATTACAATGGCCTCGTAACAAAAAGCAAGCACAAGTGCGAAGAACTAATTAAAATAGTATCATTTTCTTGTAGCATACTGTATCTTCGCCACTATATTTAATGATTCTAATTATTTATCCTCTTGCGAACTTGTTATAGGTAGTTTTTGCTGTTGCGCTTATTGCTCGGCCAATATAAGTATATATGGTTTCTCAGGCTATTTGCTAATTGCTTAGTCATTCGTTACAAATTTTTTGGCCTATAGAAAAGAATATTTCACTACTTATTTGTCCGTGTACAATAGGTACTTTAAAGCTAAAGGCTAATGCCGTATCCTAAGATAAATTATATTACAAAAGGAATTTACCTTGTGTCCGGCGTGAACAGACCCTTTTTGGGGGAACGGTTCGCCGTGTAGTGAATTTTGCGTACAGCAAAATCCGACAGGCTTCCCTCCGCTGAAACAATATAAGATAAATTATACATCAATACAATAAAAATATGTAACGGATTGTATTGATTCCTGATTATTATGATTCTATAGACAAAAACAAATAAGTAACTACATATATGTTTAGGTAGGGTATGTTTGTCGTAGATAAACGAATTTGTACAATAAAAAAGATAGTAGAAAATATTGATTTTTGTTTTTATTTAATTAAGTAGGTAAACATAATTTATGTCACCTCGAAAGGTGACTGGACTAAATAGATATAACGTATCCATGCCGTTGATATAACCTTTCATAAATGAACAAAAAAGTTCACTGTTCAATCTGAAACACCGTGTTATTAATACACGATACACAAATATATACACAAATCTATACACAATAAGTTGCAAAGCAAACCTTATGAAGGAACTCTAGATTATATTAATGTGGTGACCTTAAGTCAGTAAGTTTGGAACTTTCCAGAAGAACAAGGAAACCTTTCTAGCGAACACAATACAATCATCATTGTCTGTCTGTTCGGAGCTTGTGGGCCTGGCGATTAGTAACCTCGTCGGCATCGCACGACTTAGATGGGAACAAATAAGGGACTATTATTCAACGCCCCCCAGGTTATCAAGTAATGGCTTGAATATATATAGGATTGTTTAATTTTGTTTGCTTTATCGAACACCATGCCGTGCTTTTGAAAAGAGTGCATTGCACCTAGAATTTAACACCTCTATGTAGGATTGAATTGAGAATGGTATGGTGATATTAAGGGTCGAGTACTTATAGCTTTAAAAAAAGCTTGTTGTTCTAGATTCTAGACTATCTAGATTACCTAAAGGTGAAAGAAGAAAAGGAAAGAAGGGAAGGTGAAGAAATATTTAGTAAATAAAATGCAGCGGTTGGTCAGTTTTTTTTTTCAAAATTTTAAATGGATTAAAAATTTTGATGGGTACCTTTTGAAGGGATCCTTGAAATATGTCGTAGGTAATTTAATATAGTCCCTATAGCTTCGGGATTGAGAATAAAGCTACGGTATCCCCTGCCTGATCGTAAGAGGCGACTAAAAGGGGGCTTCCGGGGTTGTGGATGGTGTGACTGGGAGCTATATCTGCCCAGCCAGCAGCCCCGGGTAGGACAGCGGGGTGTACATGGTCGCATGCCGCCGCAAGCATCGAAAGGTGCAGGAGAGCACATGTGCTCTCCCGAAGATGGGCCCATTCTGGGCGCCGCGCGTGGAGGACACCGGTGAGTTCCACTGGAGATCCCGGAGTCCTCCTCAAGTGCAGACGCAGGCCACCGAGCGGGTTTTAGTGCGGTCAAATCCCATGTAACCCGGTATCCTCTCCCAAAGTGCCGGGTACCTTTTGAAGGTTTCCCCCCGATACCAAAAAAAGTAAATTCAATATAGGTCGCATATCTCACATGAAGCATGGCATGGGAACTAGACCGTTAATGAGAGGATTTTTCCAGGAAACTTGGCAGTCTTAACGAAGCCGCTAAACACAAATACATTCCTATGTTTCTGAGATATGAAAATATTTATTTAATTTAATTTAGTTTTGGTAGATTATTGACCGCGATATGGGAAATTATAAGAAAATAGAAAGCTTAAAGATACGGAGCAGACAACTTCCTATTTTCAAGAAAGAGCGACATATACTTTTTCAAACATAAATTAAATTCGTATTGAAAAATAAATAGTACAGAGACAGATCAAAGTTTGTCTGGAAGTGACACTGAGGCTTAGAGTCGTGCTAGTTGTGCCGTGACCAAACGTATTTCCATTTCTAAAGAAGTTATAGGTTCCAGTCACATTTATTTGGAACGATGGGAAGAAAAGTATTTTTAATAATGTTAATTTACCTTAAAAATGTATCGATTGTTAATGCACAGAGGTAAACACTGTTTATCTGTGTCTCAAAACGCACGCAACCAGCAGTTCTCGATATTGAAAGTGGTAAGCAAATTACATGAAAATCCTGTAATTTTATTTATTTCCTTTTCATGTCGTTTTAAATTGGGATTTTTATGAACCGTGTAAAAGTTTAAATGTGTTTGTAGGTAAAAAACTAAACCCCGACACAGCAGAAGTGAAACTTTTATATAGCTAAGCGTCGAAAAATATGACGGAACTAATGCACTATACATTCGTATCAGGGATCGGAGAAAGATAATTATTATTGTAGGTACATAATATTATCGACTCTTCTTCTCGGTATTGATGTAATACTTTAGATAATCCATACTTAATATTATAAATTCGAAAGTCTGTCTCTCTGTCTGCTACACTTTCCCGCTTAAACTACTGAACCAATTTTAATGAAATTTGGAACACAGATAGAGTGGACCTTGGGAAAGGACATAGTATAGTTTTTATCCTACGAGAACCTATAAAACGGGTCCACACGGGCAAAGCCGCTGGCGGAAGGCTAGTTTTAAATAAAGTGTAAGTAAAAAAAAATCTAAATAAAAATCTTGATCGGCTTTAAACTTAGTTCAACCCCCGTGACGCTTATTCGTTTCATAAAAATCCCAATAACGACCAAAAAACAAGGTATTTTGTTTTCCTTGCAATTATAACTAAAACGACCTCAACGTAGTTGTTTTATATTATTTTACATGCTTAATTACCTTTATAATACATATTGGACATAATCGCAGATAATAAAGTGGAACGTGCTCTGTTGTGGATCGTAGTACCTAATTACGTATACGAATCGTATTTTAAAGGATTATAAACTTTGATGACCCTTAAAGATACCTTGCTGATCTTGACACAACGTTTACGCTACCTTTTTAAACGGTTTGTGTTTCTTTAAAAAAGAAAAGATTTTATAAAAATGAATGTATTCGTACGTAATATAATCTGATCAAGTTCTCATGTTGAAAGCAGTAATAAATGCAGCTATAGTATTGGTATACAATAAGGTTTTATGTTTAAGAAAGCAGTCTTTAGGTAGGCTTTAGATATGTAGGTTAGCCTAAGGATTAGCCTCAGTAAGTTTAAAATGAAAATATTAGTTATCGATCCAAAGCATGGTAAAACATTGCACAATGTGATAGTTTTGAGCCGCAGTAGGTTACGAAATACCCGTGGAGATACTATAAATGGTAAAGGAAGACGCCGACCGACTGCCGACTTTATTCACTGCTCATGTAAAGGGCACCAATTCACAGCATATTACCACAACCATATGAACTTTGACTTGTTCTTGCTGTATGTTATCTTTTGCAGGTAGTAAGCTCGAATGATCTCTACATAAGCCAAAATTAAAAATTATACGGTACCTATGCGGTAAGATATTATAGATACTCGTAGACCTTTCATCTTCTTTCTTACTTTATGTATGTATATGTTAGCGTAGCGAAATATGTTAGGTCTGTGGTTACTTCCGATCTACACACACCCTCATAGAGAGAGAAAGAGAAAGAGACACTAATAGACAGACACACACGAACGCACTGTTAATTCTGTCATTATGTATTTTAGTTTCACGAGTTTACTAGTACAATGTTGTAATATAGCCAGTGGTTTAGTAGCGGATAGATGAGGCTTGTGAGAGCGAGGAGCAAACGGCAAGCTTAGTGCCACCGTATTCTTTCAACTTTTACATCGCATCTCCGCATAAAGAAGGTCTACATTATTAATAAACATGTATTCACATTTAAGCTTTTCGAGAACGGTAAGTGTTACAATGTTTATTAATTTTGCAGTTATATTTTATATATTTCACAAGTACTTAATTCTAACTTCAACATTAGCACAATAGGGCTTTTAATCTGCAACATTTCTGAATTTAAGAATATTATTGTTACTACTAAATCGTAAATATGCAAGTTTTTTCTAAAGCAATAAAACTACGCAAATAATGAAGAACACTATTAACGACCGCTTCATTAGCTTAGTCTTTAGATTAGATAGCTAATGCCCAGATTTGGTAAGTGAAACGATTAACATACCAAAACCTTAACATTTCCCTCACATACTAGGAATGCCTAAGTTTGTTTAACATAGAACTATGGTAATAAACGCACCGGTCAGAAGTACCGACCGAATATATTCCACTACTATTATAGTCCACTTAGCAGGCATCAACTTTTTGTACAGGCCCGTCTGTCTCAGAGACGAATTTTAACCTGATAACGCTCGAGCTTTGATCGGGGATGTACCGCCGCTGTCCTTATTAATACGTTTTTTTTTTATTATCTTGGTATGTATGCATCTCTGTTTGTAACGGAAATTTTGAACGTGATTTTAAGGACTTTGAAACGTCGGATTAATTTGAAACTTTGCGTACTTATGAAGGACCGATGACAATGCAATAATATGAAAAAACTATTAACCTCATAAATGACAAATAAATACTGGTTAATAAACTAAAAAAACACGCTGCGAAAATACAAACTTAAAATAAAAAAAAGTTTATTTTTTAATTTGAATTGAGAGTAATGTAATTAAGAAAGAAATGTATTGATACATTGTTTTGTCATTAATGGAATGCCTAAGTTTGTTTAACATAGAACTATGGTAATAAACGCACCGGTCAGAAGTACCGACCGAATATATTCCACTACTATTATAGTCCACTTAGCAGGCATCAAATTTTTGTACAGGCCCGTCTGTCTCAGAGACAAATTTTAACCTGATAACGCGCGAGCTTTGATCGGGGATGTACCGCCGCTGTCCTTATTAATACGTTTTTTTTTTATTATCTTGGTATGTATGCATCTCTGTTTGTAACGGAAATTTTGAACGTGATTTTTAAGGACTTTGAAACGTCGGATTAATTTGAAACTTTGCGTACTTATGAAGGACCGATGACAAAGTATATACGAAATTATACGGATTATAGATAAATTATCCAGCTCAATTCGGTTATAATATAACTTATAACCGAATACAACTCCAATCTCCATAGCTCCGTTTATAACATAATACTGGTCTACAATTACTAATTTCACGATGTTCAGTCACGACCGTATTTTCATTTTAGTAATAATACTGAGTTACTGTATAAAAATAAAAGAACTGATCTTTTGTGACTTATCTATTCAATTTAATTTTAATTTTATAGAGCAGCTTTTAGCTTCGTTTGCTTCGCCGTCAATAAAACTAGAAGAAGCCTAAGTAATAGCAATTTGCAAACGCATTCACGTTTAAAACGTCATTCTTTTTCAAGCCTAACCTTAATTTATGGCATTAATAATCCATTTTACGTAGCCGCTTAGCGAAGTTAAAGCAATACATGGCTTAAAAGAACTGTACGGAACGCATAATAAAACAAATTCCCTCACGGGGAGCACGCGAGGGCCACTGGAAACTAGTTCCATATAAAACAGATAGTGAGATTGAATAGTATCGGCGAGCAATAAGAAGTGCGCGAGGGACCTATTGTGAGGCGGCCTTGGCGCCCTTAGGGACCAGGCTTCGTTCTACGTGGGTGGCGACGTATGCAAACTGTGACTGACTCTGTGACTATGATAGCCTGGTATCTGATATCACTGATTAAACATACTCGGGTTTCATAGGAATCTAATAGATGGAACATTAGATTGAATTAAAACTATCAGCAATTTTATCTCAATTGTTAAATATATGTACGAATAGATCCCTTATACTGATAGCCTCGTACAGGTTTGCGACCACCTGCTTTACAGTGAAAGAAATTCTTGATTAAGTTCTCGAAAAGAAATTGCCTTTGTCAGTGTTGTTGAATCTATTGTGATTAAAATGTTTCTATAAAAAAAACTTATGTTTTAAAAGAAAGAAAATTAACAGTAAATAAAAATCATATTGGAAATTATAAACAATAGGCTATAGGATAAAACGTAACCTGAATTGCAAAACAAGTCGAACTCAGGCACGAAGGATTCCGTACCATTATCTATAAAAATTCACGTTTATTGTATGCGAGCCCCCTTAAGTATTTATTTTATTCTATTTTTAGCATTTGTATAACAATAACGGCAGCAGAAATACATCATTGCCTTTGATTATCCATAGAATACATTGCATTAAGATTGAATGAAAGGTAAATTGTCGTTTACGATTAAAAACGTATTAAAAAAAACTACTTACTAGATCTCGTACAAACCAATTTTTGGTGGAAGTTTGCATCGTAATGTACATCATATATATTTTTTAGTTTTATCATTCTCTTATTTTAGAAGTTACAGGGGGGACTAACATTTTACCACTTTGGAAGTGTCTCTCGCGCAAACTATTCAGTTTAGAAAAAAAATCATATTAGAAACCTCAATATCATTTTTGAAGACCTATCCATAGATACCCCACACGTATTTTTAGGGTTTCATACCCTAAAAATGATGGAAATTGACGGAACCCTAAAAATTGTAAGGATACCCTATAACATCCAAAAGCTTTTCAAGGATTCACATGGTTATGAAGGAATAAAAACACAACTCATTAAAATAAATACATAGACAGACGAACCCTAAGACATCTCTCTCTTTTTCAGAGAACTCATGCAAAAAGCGAGTGTGCAACAATCATTTTACGTAATTTTACTTAACGGACTCGTGCAATACTTCTTGTTGGCATATGTGTAATGCGATATAATTAAATACCTTCGCAAGGAATTCTGTTGCTAATGGCGAATCATGTTACGCTCGCCTGTAGGTGCTTTCGAAACTATACGGTGTGGTTTCTCGGTTGTTGGGTCACACAAAACTGCTGTGTTTTCTCAACGACTTGAAAATGAATTATTAAGATCTTTACCTAATCTTTTTAAATTGTACTTCTGACCTCATACAAAGCTACAACGAAAGTATTCTTATTTTGACTAATGGCAAAAAGACAGCTACCTATCACGATTGCGTCAACATTGATGCAAAAAAGGATTAAAGAAACAAACATCACTGTAATAATAATACCAACCTCGTTGTATTAATAATAACTATACCTAACCACAATACAAGGAGCGCCTTCCTTTCTATAACAGTGTAAATGACTCAATACAACAATAAACAACAACAAAAACTTAAATTATCGTACTGATGCCAGAAAACATCCAAATCTCGATTCAAGGTTCAAATCGTACAAACAATTCATCAAGTACTTAGCAAACTAAATACGGAACGAAAAGCAACAATCAAGAAAGCAAATTCCGTAACAATGCGGTACAAATAGAAGCCGAGTAGTACGCTCGAGGCGAGGAAGGTCCCGAGGTCACGACTTTGAGAAGGACTCGCAAGGGCGCTCGGTATCAGCAAGTAGCCCAACTGGTTCTACGTATCACTGTACATCCCAAGGGATGGGTGGACTGGAGTTCGTTATTGTTTATTTTAAGTCAACTATCTTGATAAGCACGTTTGTGTTTGAATGTTTGTAGATCAGAGCACATTTTTATGGGATTAGGTTTTTAAATTTGAACGTGAAATTTTGAAGATACGTTACAAGATTAACCTTACATCGTTATTTTCTTTGACATCAGCATGAATTTCAATACATAACTTTTTCATGCTTGAGAGGTCAAAGATCTAAGTTTATGATAAAGAAGTGGAGAGATAAACCATTCGCGTGGGCATCGAAAAGAATCCCAAAGTTGTTCTCCTAACTTCGCTGGTTTCATCGTATATTACCGTGCAGATCGAACCAAATATCTACTTGTTCAAGTTCAATAAAGATAAGGATTCGAACCAAGTTACGAGCAGTATGGTGCACGCAATCGCTCTTCGTAATTTACGGGCGCAGCATTCGAATATAAAACGAATCAAATATACATTTCTAAGTTTAAGGAGAAGAATATTTCTTTCTTATCATACAAAATTATACAGAGATATTAAGTGGATTATTAATCCGGGAACGCGCAATTAAAAGTGAGTTTAAATAAAATGAAGAAACATTACGTGATTATGTGCCCTAATAAGAATCGACGAATTAAAATCATGTCGAAAAAAAAACTTTTTACAGACGAATTTTTAAGATACTTTAGAACTATTATTATTTTACTGGTGCAGTATTTTGCGATGCGAAATTTATGATCAAAATTTGAATAATGATTTACTATGGT
The DNA here is from genome assembly GCA_911387765.1 of Pyrgus malvae. Taxonomy (NCBI): domain Eukaryota; kingdom Metazoa; phylum Arthropoda; class Insecta; order Lepidoptera; family Hesperiidae; genus Pyrgus; species Pyrgus malvae. The sequence continues at coordinate 22,910,233 of OU426950.1, read as the reverse complement.
TTTGTACTCAAACCACAAGTTTCTAAAAATGTCAGATTAAGCTGCTTCAATCTGATGGCTTCTTAAGAAGCGTTTTGGTGTGTGTAAGGTATTACGTGTCTCGGATTACTCTCCTCGAGCATGGAGGTATAATTCTGTTCACGAAAACAAATTATTGAAAACTAGCCTTCCGCCAGCGGCTTCGCCCGCGTGGACACGTTTAATGGGTCCCCGTAGGATAAAAAATAGCCTATGTGCTATTCCAGGCTTCATTGGTATAGGTATTAAAATCATAGGCGTTTAGCCAGTTGCTTCAACCGCGTTGACCTTATTATCCGTTTTCACGTAGAAATGAAGCATTTTCCCGAGGTAAAAAGTAACCTATGTTACTCAGGGTGAATGTAGCTTTCTAATGGTAAATAATTTTTGAAATCGAAACTGTAGTTTTTGAGTTTATTCATTACAAACATACAAAAATATGAATCTTTCCTCTTTATAAATTAGTATAGATAACTATATCAACAACTACAAGTAACCAGCAGCAGTTTTATAATACAATATAACGAAAAGTACGTGTGAAGTAATGCGAAGTAAATTAAAAAGAAGGAAGATTACAAGAAATGGAAATAAGAGTTCGTAGGCGGCAAAACCTGGGTATCTAAAATCAATGCATGAATCCCACAAACTGTATCAACTTAATTTCAGAAGCAGTTTCAGCAATAATGTATTATCAAAAGTATATAAGTTTATAAAAATAAAATCTAGTAAAATAAGTGACGGAGAGGCTATAAAAGTCCAAAGGAAACATTGACCAAAAATTGACAGGTTTCACATACCATAACCTACAAAATGTGGTTGATGAATTTGCAACAGACAATATTTCGTTACAGACAAGTGAGTCACTGGACGTTACCGGTGTATATTTCTGGATCGTCTGAGAATCACTATAAATGCAATGTCTCAGGTTCTCTTGCTTCTTTATTTGTTCTAAGTGGGCAAATGATATAAATAAAAATAGTTACAAGTAGTCCAACTGCCTTAAAAGGAGTAGGCGATTCCAATGTTTAACGCTCAGCAAAGATTCTATTTCTAAACTGTATAATATGTATAAAATGTCAAATGTTTCATGCCCTCTGTTTTCAGGTACTTAATAATAATCCACAGGTTAGCTCATGAGAAAGTTACTGAGGCTTATCTTGTGACCTCTTTTCACACAGAATGCTTTGTAGGTAGAACGCTGCCGTTTCCAGTCATTACACACAATACAAAATGTTCCGGTTCCTACAAACAAATAATCTCGGGCTGCGAAAGGATGAGCAAGGGGAGCTCCTTCATAAATTGCTGATATAATTTATTTTGATGTGCTTCCACAGCAAACAAGGATGTTGTATAAATTCTTATTATGAGCACAAATACTTCCTTGCTGTTTGCTCGGAAGTCGGTATAGAGGTAGATACTGGTTTGAATATCTCGGGAAAATGTTATGGTGAAGGGTAAAGTAGAAGGGTTTCCGAGACGGTTAGTTAACGGTTGCGAAAGTACAAGACGCACTAAAACAAACGGCCAGGCCTCTGCAAACACAGAAGAGACGGACGGGGTTGAAATATAGGCCGAGGGACACGAGCTTTACATAATATTTAAGACGTTGTCAGTCGAAAGTGCCCAAAATCTCATAACGTGCCCTGAATTACAACCCCGACTTTAATATCAACCTGGGGCCATTAAGACCGGATTTTTGGCATTAAAAAGAACTCCGTAAACAAAATCCTATAAAAGAAAGGCTCAGAAAATATTTTTATAGCTTAAAATAATATTTTTAATGCATTTACTATTGCTGAAAGGCACGTTTTATTCAAAGTATTACTCGTACTTTATTCGCATAAAGATAAATTCAGTAATGTTTTAAAGCATCATTTTTATACATAAACGCCGACACAGTTTGCGTAGCAAAGTGTTATGCAAAATACATATTGTAAATTAAGGACGTGGAAGGATCTTATGAAGTTCATAAGGTTTAAGATCATCGTATGGCTGCAGGTTATTAGATACTTATTACGGAGAAGGGACGGTTATACGATTATGGCTGGTCACACACCCAAGTGTTCCAGAGGCTTTTCTTAAGCCTACGCTATAATATGATAGGATTGAGGGCGCCACCTTTGCCTTGTTAACGTTGTTTTATGAAGCGCTCCGTATTTTACAAGTATATTTTTAAGAAATCGTGCGAAAAAGTTAATAACAGTCACATATCTGTGAAGTTTCAATAGAGTTAGATCTCCATTAGTGTTTTTTCAGCCTAAATTACCCTGGATTAACAGAAAACTTGAGGATAAAACTCCATACATTATTGAAAGAGAAACACGGCATGAAGATAATAAACAGTGGAAATATCAAAAAAATCTGGCAGAAACAGTGAGTACAAAACTCAAGTGCAAAACACAAGAAGTTGCAGTGACTAAATTTTAAAGCAAACCTATGTATAGGAAAACATAACCTAAAATTACAAGTCATTCTTAAATCGATTATTACAAAAGCACCTAGTAGCGCCATCTGTTGAGGAGTAGGAGAGTCGCAAGAACATAACTAGTGCCCCCAAAGTACTTTACGGTAGAAGCGCCATCTGTTAGCAAACTAAAGAAACGGAAATAAAGCACTATCTATCGTTATCTCGAAAACTAATATTGTAAACAAACATGGAAGATCTGAAAATAATACTTACCCAGATACAAAATGATATTAAAGAGAATCAAAAAGCTATTCAACAATTGGGTGACGAAATGCATTTAAAAATCAGTCAGACCCTGGACGAGAAGTTTAATTCCTTCCAAACCAGTTTCGGAGCTTTAAAAGAAAAGATAGAGAGTCAAGAAAATCGGCTATACTACCTGGAAAAGCAAGCGAGACAAAGAAATATAGTTTTATTTGGGATAAATGAAAAAGAAAAGTCTTATAACGATTTAGAAAATCTAACCGTAAAGTTTATTATTGACCACCTAAAAATAGAGCTTAAATCTGAAAGTATAGAATCCGTTAGAAGAATTGGTAAATCTACAGGAAAACCACGACCCATAATTCTAACTTTAACAACACTAAGAAAAAAGATTGAAATAATCAAAAATAAAAAAGCGCTTACTGGAACTAATTTTTATATTACAGAAGATTATCCGAAAAATATTTTAGAAATCCGAAAAGAACTTCAAAAGCAAGCAAAGATGGAAAGAGACAAAGGTAACAAAGTTCAAATTAGATACGATAAACTTATTATTCAGAAAGATACTAGAGATAGAGTTGGGAAGAAAAAAAGGGAATCTTCTGATTCCCCCAAAAATGAGAAAACAACACCTTCTAGTAACCATTTAACAAAGAAAAATAAAATCACTTCTTATATGACTTCTGAACGCCACCGAACATATAGTGTCTCGGATACAGTATCTAACTCTGATTAACAACGAGAAAAGGCCCCTCTACAACAAACTATAAACTATGCAAAACCATCAAGCCTAAAAACTCTCCCAATACGGCAGGTCACCGCGGGAGCAGTAGACCAATACCCTCTAGCAAGCAACACTATTAGATCGAAAAACACGATTAAATTTACAAACAAAGAAAATATCTTAAACACCAGCTTGAAAAGGAATAAACATATTCTCAACATCTCTACACTCAATACTAGAACTCTCAGAACAGAGGCAAGTTTGTCGGAGCTTGAATTGGCATTAAAAGAAGTAAAGTGGGACATACTGGGCTTAAGCGAAGTGAGGCGACACGGAGAGTCTATAGAAGACCGCTCAGAATATGTCATGTATTATAAAGGAGAAGTACCTGGCCATAGAGGAGTTGGTTTCTTAATAAAGTCATCTTTTCGGCAATATATATCTGAGTTTGTCGGTATATCAGACAGAATTGTTGTTTTAAATATCATATTACCCAACTACACTAAAGAATGGTCGATAATTCAAGTTTATGCACCGACAGAGCAAGCATTAAAAAGCGACATAGAGTCCTTCTACGAAACCCTTTCAGATTGTATAAAAATATATTCAGTTAATAACCTAATTGTTATGGGGGATTTTAATGCTCAGGTAGGGACACGACAGCCAGGTGAAGAAAATGTTCTTGGGAGATTTGGTCACGGAAAGAGAAGTAGAAATGGACAAAGGTTAGTTGAATTACTGCTTGAGAACAACTTAACAATACTTAACAGCCTGTACAAAAAGAATGCCAAAACCAAGTGGACGTGGATTTCACCAGACGGAAAATGGAAAAATGAAATTGATTACATAATTACTAATCACCCAAATTTATTTTCAGACACCAGTGTAATCCAAAGTCTTAATTACAACACCAATCATCGCATGGTACGTTGCAAATTGCCGCATATTCCACCGAATAAGTCAAGAAAGCGCATACAAACACGAGAACCCGTCCACTTGAACGATGAAAACCTACAGGTAATTCGAACATCTCTTTTACAACATTTTACTGCCATAGAGCCCGAAAGTTTAGATATCCAAATTTACTATGACAAACTTGAAAATAGCTTGATTAATTCAAGTAATATAACAAATCGAAATAAACTATTATTTAGTGAAAACACGAGAAGCCTTCTACAGGAAAGAAAAGAGTTAATAGTACAAAGAAATAGAAAACAAAATTATAAAAAGATTTCAGAAATAAGCAACAAGATAAGAGAGAGTATCAGGAAAGATCGTAAGAAAAGAAAAATAGAAACAATAGAAAAATACATTATTAAATCAGGCAGTGTAAAAAAGGCATTAAAAGAACTAAGAGAAGTTTATAAAGAATGGATACCAAAAATAAAAAACAAGCAAACAATATTTACCAACCGAAGATCAATCCAATCGATCGCGACTACTTACTACCGAGAAATGTATAGTAGTAGACCTACGAACACGATGCCTAAAGGTAACAAATCTCAAATTGAAAGAAGCGGAACACCATTTGAGCCAGAAATATTGCAAGATGAAGTAAAAAAATCTATACAGAGCCAAAAGCTTGAAAAATCACCTGGCCCCGACAGAATAACTAACGAGCTTTTACAAGGCACAATAGAAGAGCTGTGCCCAGTACTGACAAAATTATTTAACAATGTTTTGATTACAGGTATTATTCCCACTCAATGGTCGCAATCCCATATAATACTACTATACAAGAAAGGCGATAGAGACAATATTGGAAATTACCGACCGATTAGTTTAATGTCTAATATTTATAAAATATTTGCCAAAATTATACTCGATAGAATTACCAGAATACTGGACGAGAACCAGCCTGTGGAGCAGGCAGGCTTCCGTAAGAATTTTTCAACCATTGACCACATTCATTCTGTCAAACAACTTGTAGAGAAATACAATGAGTACAATAAACGCTTATATATGGCTTTCATAGACTATTCCAGGGCATTTGACAGTTTAAATCATAATAGAATATGGGATAGTCTAGAGCAGCAAGGTGTTAGTAGAGCTTACATAAATATAATTAAAAACATATATTCAATCAGCAAAGCAAGAGTGCAGCTAGAGTCACTGGGAGATTCTTTTCCAATAAAAAGGGGAGTAAGACAAGGGGACCCTCTATCTCCGAAAATATTTTCCGCGGTATTAGAGAATATTTTCAGAAAGCTCCATTGGGAAAGCTACGGACTGAATATAAATGGCTTACTTTTAAATCATTTAAGATTCGCTGACGACTTGGTTTTGTTCGAAGAAAATCCAAGAAACCTGGAGACTATGGTGCAACAACTACTCGAAGAAAGCAAAAGAGCAGGCTTAACAATAAATACCGAAAAAACTAAAGTTATGACCAACAGTGAGTATATCGATATAATTCTAGAAAATCAACCTCTCGAGTATGTTGAAGAATATGTTTATTTGGGACAAATTATCTCTCCCCGAGACCAAATGACCAAGGAAGTAAATAAACGAATAGCAAACGGATGGAAGAAGTATTGGTCGCTTAGACAAATAATGAAAAGTAAAGATTTAGGGATGAATGTAAAAAGAAAAGTATTCGATGCATGTATTCTTCCTTGTATTACATACGGGTGCGAAACATGGGCCCTTACCAAAGCTCACCGAAACAAGTTGGAAGTTTGTCAACGCGCAATGGAAAGGAGCATGATAGGCATTAAAAAAATAGATAGGGTATGTAATTTTAAAATAAGGCAAGAAACAAAAATTATAGATATAATCACACGGATTGACAAACAGAAGTGGAACTGGGCTGGACATATGTTAAGAGACAAGCAAAATAAGTGGAGCACACTAATTACAAACTGGTACCCAAGAAATGGACGAAGGAAACAAGGGCGGCAGATTCGAAGATGGGAAGATGAACTGAAGCTCACAGCTGGACCAAATTGGAGGAGAGTTGCACTCGACAGACGACAGTGGAAACAGCTAGAGGAGGCCTTTGCCAAAAGGCACGTTGAAGTCAGAGACATTCTTTGAGTACTTAAATTTTATCTTTTATTTCTACTTTAAGTAATAGGGCAGTACCTAGCTATATAAGCTAATTTAAGTGTCAAATATGTTATATACACCCCCTTTTTTATTAGTAAGTAGTAGGTAGTCATTTTAAGTTACTTTACTACGATTTAGTTTAACCCTGTACTATTGTTTCTGTCTTTTACTTCAACTGAATAAAGGCTATTTTATTTTATTTTATTTTATTTTATTTTATAATATGATACCCTCTATTTTAAACATCATTTCATTTTAGTATCCGCTGCTTCGAAAAATGGGTATTTGAGTCCAAAACAGAGATTCTGTTCAGTTTGTAAGTGACTAGTGTATTGTATTCATTATAGAAGAAACATGCTAGTCAGTAATTATTAAGTAAAGTAGGTGATAGGTTTTACCTGTCAGTTTCGATTAGAAGAATAGATATTTCATACTCGTTTTGCGCAGTTTAAAATGTTAACCGAAGAGGATATCAGTTTTGTTAAAGACTTTGTTGATGTGCAGTTGACGACTATTAAGCAGTCTGTTAAATAGTTTGCATTAAAGCAGTTATAATTTGGACGAACAAGATCCATCTTCAATATTAAAACATAAAAGATCTTCAACTCCATATTTAAAAAAAATTATGCTGCCACAATGTATTATCTCAATGAAACAAGAGCAAACGACGGCTATTAGGACATAACTCTTCATGTTAGATAAGCTGCGTTATTTCAGGAATTTCAACGACATCCCCTTTGAACGGTCGAAAAAGATTTTCAATAAAAATAGTTCTTTAGGTTGTAAAGTAAGTACAAATTACGACATGGTAATAAAAGGTGACGCTTTTATAGCTGGGACGATTTAGTGCGGGACACTATCGACACGTTCGAGGACATTAAATAGGGACCAACTGGGGAACAGATTGGAAATCTCGTGTTTGAGTATTCTAGAAATAATTCCAGAAATACTATTAATTTGAAGACGGCCCGTAATAATACGGTACTGACGGTAATATTAAAACTCTATATAGAAGCATTTTAAGTATAATAGGTTAATACAATTACTCTACTTCAATTTCAATGCGTTCACTCAAACTGTCTTTTAAGAAAAAATACGAATAAAACTGGTATGCCGAAACACAAGTGTATCAGAAAAAATCCTGCCCATATAAAAATGTTGATCGTGTCCAAATATAAGTCAAGTTAATAACTATTACTTATGAATTAATTGCTGGTCTTCCACAATAACCATGCAACCCTTTTTTGCGTCCCACTGCTGAGCACGGATCTCTACCCATTATTAGGGAGGCCTGGAGCTTACTCCACCACGCTGCTCCAATGCGGGTTGGTGGAGATGCGGGTTGCATAGATCGTTTGCCTTCTACGCTAGCCGCCGGGCCATGCGCGCTTCAACAATATACTACATGTCATAAAAATTCGTGCCTTTATTAAAATATCTACCGATTCCAAACGCTAGCAAAGTAGATTATGGTGGTACGTGCATACAATATCTGTATACGAAACACGTATCGGCGGTTAGTTTAGTTCACCCTAGTGCATAGTTTAGTGAATATTGAATGGAGTTGCGGTGACATTTTTCCAGATACGAGTAAAAGCCAAGAAAGGGTAATGGCTCGTAAGAATCGGGAATTCACATGACTTTTAGTTGCTTTCAAAAATATATCGTAAAACGACCATTTTTCGTGTTTTTTTTTAGGTAGGACTGAAACAAAAGACATCGGATTTAAAGAATAGGGTTCCGATTTCAATGCAGCCTATATATCCGTTCATGAAAAATTTTGGCTTTGGTATTGACTTTGCCCATGAAATATACGATTATTTGACATTTTATCGATACACGTACTCATAACTGGAAACATGTTAGAGCCAAAAATTTGGCATATTGCAGCATTATTTATTTCATTACACCCGTAATGTACCGTTTTGGCAACACAATCACGTCTTAATCACAGCGACGTGCCGTAAAGCTTTACGAAATTTGCACGATGCCGTTTTTAAATTCTCAAAAATGTATGATCATAAGTTGAACAAATAAAAAAGGCCTTTCAATGCTTGCTGTTTTATAGTAATCTCACAGTACTGAAACATTGAGTTTCATCGCATTTACACTGCTTATGTTTAGGGCTTAAGCTTTATACCTACATCATGCAATCATGTATTTTGACGTGATAACGTCTTTAAAATCGTTTTAGTCGGGTGACATGTTCAGAAACTTGTGTCACACCAAAACCTCACGAGCGCGATCGCAGGTATAACGAGAGAGAGACGGACCGATCTCCCGTCTCATCTCGAGCGCTGCCAGTCATTCCGTGAAACTTGTCACGCGGAATCCTCACGAGCGGAGGCTGGCATAGCGTTCGAGTGAGTGGACCGATCTTCCGTCTCTCTCACTCTAGCGGCATACAAACGAATGGAGATTTTCTCGTGCGGACGTTATCACGTAAACATCTCGATCGTAAACCTACTATACAAACAATTTGCCGTTTTTTTTAAATGCTATCTCTGTGGTGCTTTGTTCAACAAGCTGATGTGGTATCCTGGTATTAGGATCGGTTTCCAGCAGAGAAGAAATCTAAATCTAAGTACATAATGATCTTATATGTATTTCCCTCGTCTGCATGTTTGTGTCCTTATCATTGTGTGCGTAATGGCGCACACGACAAAGAGTATCCTTCTGTGGGTTATGAGTTTATGAGTGTAAAGCGTTATTTATGTAACGATCTACCACATAAAATGAAAAATGAAGGAGACTATTTTAATTAGCTACATCTACCGCATACATATTCATGAGGTTTCCTACGGGAACGGGTTAAAAAGCATGCGATTAATGTGTGTCCATTTACGGCTAATTTATTAATCAATTTACAAATAGCGGATAGAGATGTAAGACCAGTGATAGTGTCCATAATTCTGTGGCCAATTACTTTGCATTACAGACCCGTTTTATCGTGTTCATCGACTCATAGTGAATAAGACTTAATTTCTCTCATTATCTTAGGCTATGAAAGCGTCTAATTAGGTCTCAATGAGATGATAGTATGGCAAATAAGCTTGCAGTCAAAGTAGACGTAAATCCATGGTCTAGATGTCTCCAATAGAATTTAGTTCTGACGAGCTTTTAATTGAGATGTCACTTCGCGGGATTAAATCTAAACGTTTCTGATATGACAGAACTGGTTCTCTGGTTCTTAAGAACAAGGCAAAAGGTTCGAGTAAGTTTTTGCCGTTGCTTCCGGCCGGCAAACGTGCTTAGAGTCCGGTAACTGTGTCCTATACCTATAGGCATACTCGTACATAGCTTCTCCACTGAATACTTTTGCAGTAATTCCAGAAACAATTCTCTAAGCTTTATTTATGTTGTAGGATGTTGATGTGCTATTTAAGACACGTTGCTCAGTTCATAAAGCCACACTTAGTTAAAACCTAACACTTTGGATGACTTAATTTTATACTTTTCTATTGTCAGATCGATGTGATCGGTGTCTTGATGAAATAATACGCCACAGTTCATTAAGAATGTATCGGATCAGTAAAATTGCTAGATTGAGATCTAGCTAGAACTACTAGAACTTCAGTTGCATATTATCAAATAGGTCGCCCTTGTGCTGCTATGAGCAAGTTTTACGCTGTTAGTGCAGATGCAACGTTTCCATGTTTAAAAGGAAACCTACCCATTGTGAGTCCGAAGTACGCCTGGCACCGACCTAGTTAAGTTTCCAGTATTGTGATACGAGATATTTCTCTGCGTGTATTTAAGTGATTGCAATTTTTATCGTTCTCGGATCTAATATCAGACGATTTTCCTCCTAAGTTTTTACAAGAACGGTACGAATACATACGAACGTATTAATTTCCTTATTATTAAGCTTCTTTACAATTGTCGATGTCACAATTGTTCAGCTGTCAGTTCAATTCAATTGCTTTACTTATCTGTCTTGTAGAAGATATAAAATATGGGGCTTAAAAATACAGTGACCGTATTATTATTTTCATTACTTATAAGTTTCGTTATAAGTAGGTATATTTATTATGAGAAAACTGTACTTTAAAGTTCATGATCATTAGTGCCTGGGCGGTAGGTGCATTGAAACATTCTGCTTAGAAGATTTAGATGGCAGCCTTACGCGACTTGTCAGCTGAGACTCTGAGAGTAATGTGTTTGACTGCCACGTTGCGGGTAATTACGCAGCTTCGAGATTTACTCGTTAACTTTCCCAATGCTGCAAAGATTATCTTTACATTTCCAACTGCATGGGCGGCTTCAAGGAGATGATATTTTATGGGTTTATTTACATAATCTGCAATTTTAAGCGTTTTTGAATTTTATCTTTTTGATCATTTTCTCATGGTATCATCTATACATTTATTTTCAGGGTCCCCAAGTATGCCGAACAGAAAACTTTTGCCTGCTTTAGGTCGGCTGTCGATTTTACTGACAGAATTTTTAAAACTGTATTCATAATATTTTCCTTTGAAATTCTGTCTTCAATCTAAGACCGTTGCTTTTAATTGTTTGTTCTTTTATATATTTATTTTTTCTATAAAGCGACATATTATGTAGAATCCACAGGTACAATCTGAGAATAATGATGAATAAATAATATATAACTGTCATCATAATTACTTTCCTCACGTATGTTTGTATTAAAAAACAACGGGTTGCACTCCGGTAGTGCCGGCAGAAGTGAAAACTTGAACATTAACGTTGTTTATTTTTGATATTTCGGAATGGTGAGGGAATGATTTCGCACGAATTGCTTTTATTATCAGTATTATTTTTCATCTAGTATTTTCAGTAGGTTTTCATCTAGTATTTTTATAAAGTACTAACTCATTTTCTTTCACTATTTCTTCGTCACTTTTTTCATTAATAGATGCACTTTTTCAATGTCCATTTTTTAAATACTTGATATAAACGAATTTTACAAGTATAGCCAGTCGAGCCATCAGCTGTCACCCCTCCGTCTTACGAATATTCGATCAGGCCACGTGTCCTGACGTGAGTTTAACATTTTTGACCCATCCCAAAAAAGTGCACAACGCCGCTAAAGAAGTTTTCACTTCAAAAGTCCTGTTTAGACGCAGATTAGAAGGCCCCCTTATGTAATTACGCACATTCAAGATTTACTTGATAACTTTCCCAATCAAATGAGATTAATGCTTGCAAAGATTATAATCTACGCGTTTCCAACTGCAACGTCGTTTTCGTTCCCCTGATACCAATACAGGGGTTTTAATTATTGGTTGCGAAGTGTGAGAGTTATAAAATATGGGAGCTATCATCTTAAACGATTTATTGTACAGTAATAAGTACTTAAGAACGGCCTTCGGAAGGAACATTACCCCGCTCTTCGATCCATTTAATCTTCCATTTAAACTTATCATATACTAGCTGTGCCCCGCGGTTTCACCCGCGTTACTAAGCGTGTTATTTTACTTCTGATAACTCCAAGAATATTTGTATAAAGTTTCATGATGATCGGTTGAGTGGTTTTCGCGTGAAAGAGTAACAAACAAACTTACTTTCGCATTTGTAATATTGGTAGGATATTAGTAGGATGAATCATTCCTTAATACTTTATGCTTTATACAGAATAGCGAGTCGAAGCCATTTAATGTTGTTTGTTTTTGTTTAGTTAACTTTAGTGTATGCATTACTACGTGCACTACCAAAATTTACATGCAGTGTAACGAATACAACATCGTGGACGAAATTTACTATAGTGCCAAACACATAAAGTCAGAGTTGTTACAAAATCATGAAGGAAGATCCCGCTATTTTTCACCAAAAAGGCAATAGTAAATCGCACCTCATATTCTATACGGAGACGGCGGGGCGTGAGAAACCCAATAAATCATTTTATTTCTGTGCACAGTATTGACAAATGCACCGACAATATTTAGAAGAGTTCATAGCGGAATTTGGAATTAGGCACGCGGCACAAGAAGCAACTATGACGGACGCTCGGTGAACAGGAAACGGAATCCCGCAAATAGTCTTTCAAAATATGATACATGGCCAAACTTGCATTAAGTACAAGTTTACTGAACTTTGTGGAGCCGTGAGTCAAAGTAGATTTATGTGATGTTTACTGTTGCGGCATTACACAAATTGGACGTATTGAACTGAAGTGCCGGGAAGATTCATTGCTATCACAACACGTAATTAATTCGCTAGAACCCCCACTGAAAAGCGGGTGAGTGAATGTGCAGTATTTAAATACCCGAAGAAACGCCTTTATATTCAATAGACCTATTTACATTGAATGATACTGAATGGTGCCTCCTTGTTTTGAATTGGTAAAGTGTTGCGATTGTAAAAATAGGTACACAAAGATAAATGCACAGGATGTGTTTAAAATAAGTCATATTGATTTGCTAAACGATTGAATTTGCAAAACTATAAACAAAAATTGAAGATAAAAAAGAAAAACGGTTTATAATATTGATGTTTTCTATGGAGAAGCGTGCAGTTGGGCTGATACTCTAACTTCATGGCCGTCTCATGTAAGTTAGGGCGGCAAGTGCATTTATTCACGGTAAGGAGTTTAACTGTTTCAGTTAAGAAAAGAACGGTGGCACTTTACTGGTAGAATCGCGGAAGTTCAATCTAAAAACCTTACAATTGCTTCCTAAAATTCTAAAGTATAAGGTCTTTTGTTCTATCATATATTTTTTTAGTTTTAAAGGCTACATTTCCATAGTCTTGTGACAGCAGCTTGCGACTGGCTATGATATACTACCATTATACGACATACTCTGTTAGTCCTGCATTCCTACTGGTAAGGTTCTGCTCAGGCAAGCATAATGAAATATGATAGGTATATAACAAAATCGCTACCGCGGAATCGATTTCAGCGAATCGTTTTGCCATAAAGTCGCAAGTTGATACCTGTACGTCATATTAAATTTATGTTTAGTATGAGCGATCTATAAATGACTTAAGTACCTAAATTTAAGTAGCTTTTCGTAAATATGATTGTCTTGACTTCAATTTAGTAAACCAATTACTCTACATGCTTGTTCTATTAATATACATAGTTACACATAGGTGAAGTCGGTTTATATATTTTTTGAACTAATTAAAAATTTATTTTAGCCCTCAACTTGCGCATGGCCGTTATTTATTTAAATCATCTTATAAAATGAAGTACCTACGATCGATCTTACAGCTTGTCATTAACTCGAAATAAATGAAAGTCAATATTTTCACCCCTATACTGCAAGATCTCGATTCCCATTAAGCACGATGAGTGGCATAAGAAATTCCACTATAGAATTTCTATCAAGAGTCGGGTGTCAGTAGGATGGGTTGTAAATTAAGGCTAATGTTGACGTTCTAGCTGTACGTTGGTTGCGTTCTGATGCTACTTTGCTGAGCAAATCCTGTATTATAACAATAAATTAGCCAATTGGCCATGTGCAAAATGAATACTGGAAACACAAGCAACAATCGTAGCATATGACGACTCCAGAAAGAACGTTTAGGAATGCAGGCTATCAAAATAGCTTTAACATTTCTGTGCAAATGAAAGATTAATTTTGAAAGGGGTCATGATTGTAGGGTTGCCTTTGCCTACTGCAAAATAACGGAAGAAACAGCAAACTCTACGTTTCCCCTAAAGCGTCCTGGGTATCGTAAAACGTAACCAAGTAATAAATGAATAGCGGGTGTAAAAAGGACGAAGACGTTTTTGGAAATTTTCACTTCCAAAACATTTCACACAGATTTTTCTTGCACATAGCTAGTAAAGTTTTTGTAAAACTAGTCAATCATATTTCAAAATACCAGGTCTGAATCTTTTTAGGTACTAAAATCTAATATTATTTGTAGTTATGTCGGAAAACCTTCTGACATATAACAAAGACAAAAGACCGTACCAAAGAACCGTAGCCACAAAAATGACACAGTAATAAACCTGTCGTGTCCGTTTACCCCAAATGATATACTGCTCTTTTTGTTAATATATATATATATATATTTGTAACTTAAAATGACATGAGACAATGAAACTGTAGAAATTTATTTCACACGATCATTAATAAAGAGCAAGTTGAGCGTAAACTAATCAATTAACTTAATACGTGAATTTGTGAAGAGAAACTCCGGTAAGCCAATTATATTTCAATCGCTAAAAGTTAATAATAAAAGTACACGTTACAATATTATGTAAGTACTTTAAATCCTTGCAACGCGCTAGAGTTTATCATAGCTAACCCTAAGTTAGAGTCCAAGATTGTATTATCACAGGAAAAATATAACAGAAGTTAAATAAGAAGGGTTTAGAAAGATTTATAATATAAGTTTGTAATACAATACAATTCGTACTTTATTTTATTTTATTTTATGTTTACCTTTTTTATTTCAAATTAATAGATAAAGGTGTCGTTATCTTTATTGTACAAGTACAGTGCTGAAGGTATTCATGAAAATGCAAGTCAATAATAACGTAGTAGGTGTGAACAGGAGTGTAACTAATTCTTATAGACGGCACGTTGATTTGGGACCCGTCTCGGGTATAAATCACCCGGACACCGACGCCCGCTGAATTCTGTATGAAGCTTCGGGGAAGAAAACGCAACATTTCAGAAGATTCACCTATCAGTGTACTGTAATTGCGTTTCAACGCCTCCACAAATTGATTTACAGCGTTGGTTGAGATTGGCTATTTAAAGATCTATAAAAGATTGCTGTTTTTGTCCTCCGCAAAATTATGCACATTTCCATATTATGTAGTAAGTAGATCGTATAATGTGGTATAGATTGGATTAGGAATAACCTATTCACATTCAAATACATTTCTGTACTTCATCTATACTTAATATTATAAATTCGAAAGTAACTCTGTCTGTCTGTCTGCTACGCTTTCCCACTAAAACTACTGAACCAATTTTAATAAAATTTGGAACACAGATAGAGTGGACCTTGGGAAAGAACATAGGATGGTTTTTATCCTACGGGAACCTATAAAAAGGGTCCACGAGGGCGAAGCCGCTGGCGGAGGGCTAGTACGAAATAATTGGTAGAGAAACTTGCCATTACCCAGGCTGACAGTAAATTGATAAAAAACGTAGTTACGGCAAATATAAAGCGCTTCTTGAAGCACAACTAAGCAACAACCAACAGACAATATTGTACAAGTTCAATGACCAACGTGCGAGGCCAAGGCAGCAACGATTAGCCTCTTTTTATGGTCCCATTAAAAATGTACGATAAAAACTTGCATCGAGAAAATTATCCGCAACGAACGATCTATACAACCATTTAAGGATCATAGCAGGAAGCGAGGCGGCCGGTTAGCCAAAGGCAGAGCTCGACCGCGATAGAAATGCAATGAAAAACTAATCGTCTCACAATTAACTGGACCTTCGTATGTGGGGGAAGCAGCCTGTTAAGACACATACGGTCGTCGCTATTCGAGATTCCGCTATGTCCACTTGATTTTATCTCCAATCGTATTGCATAGCGTATACATACGTTTAACGGGGACCATAAACAACGATTTACTTGCATTCCGCCGGGATAACATTGTTTAGCCCGCATCACATTAAAAGCTGGCAGGCCTGAGTATGGCAATAAATTGTGAAAACAAAGGAGAACAACTCGAGAGTCGGTAAAATAAAATGAAATTTGCGGTTTCTGCATGGGGACATCTCGACAAATGGTCTCGTCAACATAATGCGGACTGGGTCAGCTTCGTCGCTTCACATAATTCATGTTGCCAAATAAGCAATTTTTCCATGCTTCAGTTAACTGCTTCAATTATTGCCCTACATTTACTGTTTCATGATGTTTTCTAAATCAGACCGCATTTATGCAAAAGCGTATTGTGTGCAATACACAGTTTTGTTGAAGAGAATTCTATTATGCGCGAACTTTATTGTTGAAAACGCAATCCGGAAAATGTCAGTGACCGCGTGTAATACGATTCGCCTCGGTGTCCGCGAGTGTGGATAAAATTGATTTATATAGGCACGCGTAAATAAACAGGCATAGTGGAGAGCCCCGCTTCACAGAAGTTTCGAATGACCTACACGTTTTATAGGCCCTTTCATAGAGCGGTTTTTATAAACGTCACGGGTGTTCAACGCCCGTGAAATGGAGTGTTTACGTTCGTTTATCCATTTACTGACAGTTAACCACACGTTGAAGCTAAGTACCGTTATTGTAAATTTTATTCCGTTAAATTAATAAGCTACGAAATCTACTCATCCACAGTAATAATAAAATTTAACAGGGATGTTAAACTCCGTAATAGAGAACAAGGTAATGAATTATAATTATGCTCCAAAACCCGCCCTCGTAGCTTTAATGGTAATACCGGAACGCTAACCAAATACAAATTACGAAGAAAAACGTAAACAGGTATCTATTATACTCGTTATTATAAGGGATCGTGCAGTTCTATGTTAATTTGGAGGAAGAAAAATATTTGCTTCGTTTTTACGGTTGCTATCATGTTAACATCAAAATATGAATGTGCCTTATATTAATTCTTATATAAACTTTAATAAAATTTTAGTAATACTTTCTATATCTTTCTATGTGTCTCTAAGTGCCAGGCGTCTCCAATTATGGGGAGACACCCGTGACCGTGCCGTGCATTGGGTCCCAAAAATATATAAGCAGCTATACCCTGTGTCTCTACACGGTAGAGACCCTTTGGTATAATCAATTTATGTCATAATTATTTACCATAGCTTTATCTTAGCTGCAATTGCGAAGCGAACGTCTAAAATAAGTGATAAATTAGACAATAGCACAGAAGCGGGAACTACATGATTTCAGCTGGCGTCTAAATGGCCAGAAGCCGCGATACTATCTGCGGCTCGTTAGTGCCCACTTATAAATTTTAAGACGTCCATAACTTTATACAATGGATGGGCGGGGCACACTTGAAGCACGTTATTCCGGACCTTCTTCGTTACCTGTAATTGTTTCATTTGTTTGTCTTTCAGAAAATTGAGGCATTTGTTTTGTGGTTTTTATTACCTCTCGGTTCATAAGAATAATGGGTGTCCCTCTGGCTCGAGGCCAGAATGTAGATATGACTGCCTGCCTTCCGTAAGAAGTGCCAAAATGCCATTTTTTCGGTTGCAGATGGATGGAGTGGTAGCGTGAACTATTTTGCCAGCACTTCAGGATGCTAACAGTGGGTGTACAGGGCCACATCTATAAGGAAGCAATCAGGAATACTATAGATGTAAGAAATACAAAAGTCAAAATATTCTATGTATTCATTTTTGGAATACAGATATTCTCTTAATGAACGTCAATCTTTTCGCAGTCATCGGCTCTATGGCCGTATGGGCGATGAGTTGAGCTGAGAGAAGCCGGAGGAGAAAAACTCTCAGCAGCACTCTTTTGCCAGTTGTTACATAAATAATAATAAACAGTTTGGCTGTGGGTCGACAATGAACACACGAGACAGCTACCGTGCATGTCAATGTCAACCCACAGAAGAATCGGAAGATCCTTTCAGTGTCCCTACAGTCTTTAGGATCACTCTGAGAAGTTCCGAGCTCATTTTATTGCGGTCAAAATCTCAAAAACCTTTTTCAAATCCTTGCCTGACATTTCGAAGAAGGTTATCAAATCTAAAATGAATATTTTATGAGGGATGTATTGACCCTTTAAATCACGTCCCCTTTCATGTGATAGTAATAGGTGTAAGAAATGGAAATTTTTCCTTTCCCTGTGTAGAGCCGATAGCTATTTTCGTCTCTTAGAATATTTGAGACCGTCACTATATTTTTGCCATTAACTTAAAGTTTCTTGCGTTAAAGGGCCCCGTGGTGGGCTCCATCCATAGTAGTTACTTCTTAAATAGATGGTTGCTTCATTTAAGAGTGGTGAGCAGCCATACAAAAAGAACTCAATCATGCTTTTCTTATCTATCGAAACACGAAATAATATTAAAGGTCGGTGCGAGAATTTATGTGACTTAACAATACATTCATTGTACGAGTAATAATTACATGTACGTAATAATCGATGACCATAATGCACTTGTATCATATTTTGTTCGCAGTATTAGCTGATATCGTGTCAGTGTCATATGGTTCATATGGCTTCCCGAAGCCAATGTACTAAGGTTACAAATATCGATCAAGTGAACTTACAACATAACTTCTTAGAATGGTAAAATTGATGAAATTGATCTGAAAAGTTGCTTATACGAAGAAACTGTGTTTAATATTTAGTGGTAGCAGACGTGCATGCAGCTACGTGGTGTTAGGTGGTCTTTGCACCTAAAGTTGTAGGTCCAAAGTTCCTTTCTTATACAGTAGCATTAGTAATCCGGATGATGGTCGTTTTATGTGAGTGTGGCCGGCAAACGTACATTTACACCCAAATACACAAACAAATCACCCAAATACACAAACCATTACACAAATAAATCTTCATGACGGAAATAAGTGCAAGGGTTTTACTTTCCTAATAACCATGTGAATTCTGTCACATAGTACTCTGGTACTTATGAGTACTAGAGTACTATGTGATAGAAATCACACTACTCTTATTAACGCTACTCTTATTCTTTTGAGGAGCATAGGCACTAACTATACTGTGGTAACTTCCGATACGAACAGAATCAATGTAATGGGTAATGAATATGCACGTAGGTATGTAAAACTTTCGTTATAAAACTACGCAGTAAAAATTCGAGTTTGTAATTAACAATTTACATTCAAGCAGCGACACATCTCAAATTAAATAATAATAAAGTTAGATAAATCGGCTCGTAATTAATATACTGAGCTCCTATTTATCAGGTATGTCCAAATACGGTAAATTTATGCGTTATGTGCTTCTCAAACCTGTCACGTACGGACGCCCACTGAAAATGTCAATTATATGTGAGTGATGTCCCGATCTCCGGCGAAATACTCAATATTTTGAGAGGCAAGCAACCAAAAAATCCAGTCATTTTCTAAAAGCTGAATCTATTTACTAAAATCCAATTAGAGTGGCTTATGTGGTTTTTAATTAAAAAAATACCGTGTTACTTAAAACCTGAAATTTAGGCAACCAGTTTATCTAATACCCTTAAACGAGCAATTGTTGTATATACCTAAATATTTATTTGTATCTCGGAAACGGCTCCAAAGATTTTGATGAAATTTAGTATCCTGGTTTTGGGGGTGATAAATCGATCCAGATAGATTTTATTTTTAGAAATTTGAAACTATAAAAAATATTTTCAGCGATAATCAACTAAATATAAACTGAAAAATACGACTCTTCTTGACATCGAGTATTAATAATATTGTGGCGTAGAACGCCGTCAAACGCCATCCGTCAATCCGACGTTTAAAGAGATGACAATGTCGATTAGAAAGAGCACTATAAAAATTTCGTTCATTGAATTAAAGCTTCCTTGGCCGAATGGTTAACAGGGGCTGACTGCTAGACGACTAGAGGCACGGGTTCAAACCTCAATCAAAACCATATTGCGTTTATTTTTTTTTTATTTTTTTTTTATTCTTTATTGGAAAGGGCTTTGTCGTTACAACGATTATGTCGCCCTGATGAAATCAACAAATTACATATCAACAATTCAGTTCATTTACTTAATAACTATTTAAATCTTTTATCAACGAGTTTGTAAAGCATTCTGGCTGATACCGACGTGGGATCAGCCAGAATACTATTACAATCACCCATATGACCACAACACATATTTCGGACTTGACTTCTGAAGCTAGCGTTCTGGACACATTCCATTAATATATGATAAACATCATCTATTGTACCACAAAATGGACAGTTTGGAGACGTCGCTTTATTCATTAAAAACATGAATTTGTAGCCCGGAACGTGGCCCGAACGCAACCTCAGAGCAGTTACCATCTCATTTCGAGACAATACTGCCTTATCAATCCACGGTGAATTCATAGGATGTGGCTGGATCGTTTTATACCATATTCCTCGTTCCTTCGATCTTTCGTTAAAGTACTCCTTCCACATATTATATATCTCATCTCTTATTCTACCTATAAAATTACTATAATAGGGTAGATAATGGTAGGGATCCCCATCTGTAGCGGCTTGTTTCGCTAGGCTATCCACAATCTCATTACCTTCAAGGTTTATATGCGATGGTATCCACTGCAAAACTAAAGTAATGCCTTTGGACTGTATCTTAAATATTTGATCCAAAATCGTATAGGCTATCGGTGTTCCTCGAAAAGTCGAGGTACATCGAGCCAAGTGCTGAAATGCGCTTTTAGAATCTGTCAATATTAAAATTTTGTCATAACTGATAACTTGAACATATGACAATGCCTCCGAAATAGCTATAAGCTCCGTTTCCATAATACACGCAGTGACATTAATTCGAAATTTCATGTTTAAATTGACTTCGGAATCTAAAAATGCAGCCCCGGCGCCTTCATCTGTTTTGGATCCATCAGTGAATAACTTATAAAAGTTCGCATACTGGTTATTGATATAATTGCAACATAAATTTTTTAACGTAATGGAGTTGTAAGTTCTTTTCGGGCGATCCAAACCTTTAATGTTAGTATAAATAACTTTTGAAAGATCTAATTTACCAACCCATGTCTCCAACGAAAACATACCAAGTTTCTTACTAGCATGACTTTTAAATTGATTTAATGAATTAAAAACTATTGTTAAAAGTGGTTTCTTTTTATTATTCCAATATCTAGAACTACTTAAACTCGATAATTCAGATAGTAGTGTAAAGTTTAAATTTGAATGAATTGATTTAACTTTAAGAAAATATTTTCCTGCCAAAAAACGTCTACGGAGATATAAAGGTTGTAGGCAAAGCTCGCTTTCCATCACATGAATTGGTGTTGATTTTATAAACCCCCCTATAATTCTCATTGCTTGGTTCTGTATTTTATCAAGCTTTACAAGGTGACATTTAGCGCTATTATCGTAAAAAATACTGCCATAATCAATGCGACTTCTAATGAGACAGAGGTAAAGTTTTCTAACATGTTTTGGGTGTATGCCCCAGCTGGTTCCTACCAATATTTTCAAAATATTCAGAAATTTTGAAACTTTTTCTGTTACTTCATTTATATGTTTCCCCCACCGGAGGGAACGATCCAACCACATTCCAAGATATTTAACACTATCCACAACTCTTAAATGTTCACCTTTAAGTATAACATTTGCCTGCAGTCTTTTATGGCCTTTGCTAAAAATACATATTTGACTTTTAGAAGATGAAACTTCAAGATTCAAATTATCAAATAACAAACAGAGATTATCAAGTACAATTTGTAGATCCACTGTAGCCTGAACCATATTCTGAGTCGTGGTATAGATTACAAAATCATCAGCAAATTGTGAAATGTTGACACGACTGGAAATGGATTTACATATGTTGATAGTAGCAACGTTAAACATTATTTGTGATTTTTTTATTGCGAGCTATTTCAGATGGCGTTATTAAGTAATACTAAGAAAATGAGTGTTTCATTTGAAATTAAACCTAGAAAATAAATGGTTTTATCCGAGCAACGCTCGGTGGTCCAGGTACTTATTAAAAATAAAGATTATGGTCGTCAGTCAAGCTACACTTGTAAATCACCGCGTCAATCAGATAGTGAACTTGTAAAGAAAAGGTACTCAATCGTGCAAGCTCTTCACAAAGTCAGATTCTATTTCTATCGGTGAAAGTTTGCAATGAACTCCTAAGAAATGTATCGATTTTTAGAATAATGTTACATAACTGACCATCGCTACGCTAACAATATTATATATAAAAATTAGCATATATGACATTAAATATTTATTAAAATATTTATTGTCTTGAATATGAAACTTAATACAGTAGAAGTATAGTATAAATGTTTCAAGTTCCAAAAAGTACAAAAATAAATAAATTTTAATTTTGCGCCTAACTATAAGGAATCTAGGTTAAAACTTAACAAAAAAACTTGAAAAAACCTAGCTTAACTAAAAAAATCACCTTTTGGAGAATAATTGCAAATTTGGTAATTTGTCTCTCGGAATGCAATCCCCTCAACATATTAAAATTCGGCGTGACGTCAATAACCGGGAGCTGGCTTTCCAGATTGGTTTGCATGGAGGTATCGTGGACAGTAAAATACTATTCTTGTGGCCTTTATGTCTATAACAATAGGGTTCGTATTATCGACTCGATAGTTGGACAAGTCGCGAGGCTTTACGCTACATT
Source organism: Pyrgus malvae (assembly GCA_911387765.1). Lineage (NCBI taxonomy): Eukaryota > Metazoa > Arthropoda > Insecta > Lepidoptera > Hesperiidae > Pyrgus > Pyrgus malvae. The sequence continues at coordinate 22,887,589 of OU426950.1, read as the reverse complement.
GCCCACTTGCGGTGTGGTATTGAATGACGTGTCCTTATTTAACGCTACATTCACGTCAACGTAGAGTCCAATCAGCCTACATCCAAGGATTCAATATTCTAAAGCCCTAGAGCTTCAGTGAGAGAATGGTGCTGGCTATTTTGTGAATTAATGAAAAGTCCATATAAAACAAAAGACGCAACTATGCATGTGCCCAATCGAGAGCTTGGCTTGCGTATTGAAGATGAGAAGAGTGAGAAGCTTCAATCGAGTAGCATACATTTTTTACCGACTTCCAAAAGAAGGAGGTACTGTATTCGGCTGTATGTATTTTTTTTTTTTTTATATATGTTCACCGATTACTCCGCCGTTTGTGGACCGATTTTAAAAATTCTTTTTTTGTTCGTATGCTTATACTCCCGAGGTGGTCCCATTGTCACCAAATCGGGATCTGATGATGGGATCCCAGGGAAATCGAGGGGAACTCTCAAATTTTATAGGCACACACATTGATTTTCTTATACTTTCTGAAGCATAAGAGATATTTGTGCATAGTAATCATCATCTCATGTTGCTGAGCTGATGATGGAAGGTACTGCGACAGTGAGGAGTTGAAAGCAATTTTTTTCAATAAATAGTTTTTTATTCCAAATCTTACATTCCTGAGGTGGTCCAACTGTCACCAAGGTAAAGTTTGATGTTGGGATCCCGGAGAAATCGAAGGGAAGATTCAAATTTTATAGCACAACAAATGATTTTCATATTTTTACTAAAGCAAAACAGGCATTTTTGTATAATTATCATCATATCATGTTGCTGAGCTGATGATGGAAGGTACTTCGAAGGTTAGGAGTTGAGAGAAAATTCTTTCAATAAATGGTTTTTTGTTGGAAATCTTACATTCCTGAGGTGGTCCAACTGTCACCAAGTCAAAGTCTGATGTTGGGATCCCAGAGAAATCGAAGGGAACATTCAAATTTTATAGCACAACAAGTGATTTTCATATTTTTATTAAAGCAAAACAGGTATTTGTGTATAACTATCATCATATCATGTCGCTAAGCTGATGATGGAAGGTACTACGATGGTTAGGAGTTGAGAGCAAATTCTTTCAATAAATGGTTTTTTGTTCGAAATCTTACATTCCTGAGGTGGTCCAACTGTCACCAAGTCAAAGTCTGATGTTGGGATCCCAGAGAAATCGAAGGGAACATTCAAATTTTATAGCACAACAAGTGATTTTTATATTTTTATTAAAGCAAAATAGGTATTTGTGTATAATTATCATCATATCATGTTGCTGAGCTGATGATGGACGGTACTATGACGGTTAGGAGTTGAGAGCAAATTCTTTCAATAAATGGTTTTTTGTTGGAAATCTTACATTCCTGAGGTGGTCCAACTGTCACAATGGCAAAATTTGATGATGTGATACTAGGGAAATCGAGGGAAACACTAAAACTTAATAGGCACACACATTCTTTTAGTCATATTTTTTAACATAATACAAATATTTATGTCCGGTAATTATCACCTCATGTTGCTAAGCTGATGATTGAAGGTACAACTTCTCAACGGTTAGGAGCTGAGAGCAAATTCTTTTATTAATTTATACGTTGAGGTGGACTGATAGTATTCTTTCAGGCTATAAGATGGCTATTAGATAAACATGATTATAAAAGGTATCTCTTTAACGTTTAGAAGTAAAGTGAAAAAAATTCCAATTATGCTTATACATATGTGAAGAATTATTAAAATTACTAAAAAGAGTGAAATAAATTAAGTTTTTAACAAAAAAATAGAACCGACTTCAAACGGTAAAAAATAAAATTGTTCAGTACCTACTTCTTCTTGCTTATGGTAATGACTCTTAAAACTATTTTTGGAGTCGGGCCCTTAGTAAAATGTCCTGTCTTAGTAAATATAGTGTACCTTTCGTTCTGAATGGACACCAACTCCAATATAGTTTTAACAGTCATTACCATAAGCAAAAAGAAGTAGGTACTGTCCCACTGTCTGTATTGTCGGTGCCCATTTAGAAGGAATGGTACGACATTTTAGTAGGGGCCCGACTCCAAAAATAGTTTTAAGAGTCATTACCATAAGCAAGAAGAAGTAGGTACTGAACAATTTTATTTTTTACCGTTTGAAGTCGGTTCTATTTTTTTGTTAAAAACTTAATTTATGGTCTCTGAAAACATACGAGTACTAGTTCTAGATTTCGTATATTTTAATTCTAATTGAAATTGCAGTATTAAATGTATGAGTTAAACACTCAAAGAGTTAATAATATTGTGTAAGCACGCAATATTTCCGCAATAAACTAATCATGTCTCGTTTAAAGCTCAAAAAGCGAGAATTGAAAGCAGTTTAAAAATGGAAGTAAATTTTTAAATTGAATTTTTTAATATCAACAAAATGAGTAGATTGAATTGGGATCGTATCTGCATTCTATGAAGTATGTAAATTCGAAATAAAATTCAAATATGACGTAATTTTTCATTCACCAAAGATGAATTATAAATTAACCTGTGCTAGAATATAGGTAACGGCGAATAACTTTAATGGATCAAATATAAACGGTTAAACTTGTTTGGAATTATGATTATAATCACGACACACAAACCAATAGGGCGGTTCGTGGGACCCATAAATTTTCGCAATTATCCCTGGAGGGCTTACACGCATGGCTTTAACTTGAATTTCATTATTTTAGGTATCACAGTTCGCGGTAAACAACGTTAATTAATTAGTTTATGGAAATATTAAATGTATTATAAAATTATTGAAATAGCGAATGAAAGTTTATGTACATGTGACATGAAGAGCATAGGATGATAATATGCTCTATGATAATTTGATAATAAACTATTGAAATTAACCTGTGCTAGAATATAGGTAACGGCGAATAACTTTAATGGATCAAATATAAACGGTTAAACTTGTTTGGAATTATGATTATAATCACGACACACAAACCAATAGGGCGGTTCGTGGGACCCATAAATTTTCGCAATTATCCCTGGAGGGCTTACACGCATGGCTTTAACTTGAATTTCATTATTTTAGGTATCACAGTTCGCGGTAAACAACGTTAATTAATTAGTTTATGGAAATATTAAATGTATTATAAAATTATTGAAATAGCGAATGAAAGTTTATGTACATGTGACATGAAGAGCATAGGATGATAATATGCTCTATGATAATTTGATAATAAACTATTGGGACCTACTTTAGTTATAATTTTGTAGAACGATTAAGGACTGCCTTTCGGAAAATACAAGAAATTTATTTTTCAATACAACCTAACCTTATTATAATCATCCGTAATAAAAAAGGATCTTTTCCTATTAATGGGGAGGTCTGAAGCTTACTTACTTACTTAGGTTTGCTGGTGATGAAGGCTAGTAGCCAAATTGCGGTAGGACATTTGACAACGTTTATCGATAGCTTCTACAACTGGACAGATGTCTTAACCTAATATGCATTTTATGGAATATACCATTTACGGTCACCCCATCTCACTTCTTTCTATTTCACACAATACTATCTACATAGTTTTATAGAACTAACAGACTAGTTTAACAAAGCTTGCACCATTTCATCGTATTTCAAAATCGCACTTCTCCAGCTCCAGCGAGATGGAAAGATAACACGAGTGCTGTAACATCGCCGCCGCCGTCTCCGAGTTTCATACATCCCGGAACTACGCCTTACGGAACAAATGACCTTAAAAAAAACGTAACGTTAAACTAAATTAATGGTCGGTAGAAAAGTCAATTTATATAAATGGACTGTATTTTGAAATATGAGTCTTCACACTTAATAAGTTGAATGTATTCAAAATCTGATAGTCTTAGTTAATACACACAAATTATAAACTTCTCTACAAGAGAAAGTTTTGAACCAAAATGATACGAAATTATACGTCATATTATGTACAGTACCTACTAGCCAAAGTAAATATAATATTGGTAATTAGTACTAATTAGTAAGTATCACGATTATTAGTACTAATTAGTCAGTATCTAATATTGACGACCCGTGTGGCCCAATGGTTACCATGCCGGACTGCTTATCGAAGTATCCCGGGTTCGATTCCCGGCGAAACAGAAATTTGAATGATGAGTTTAAATTTCTGTTCTCGGTCTGGGTGTTTGTGTATATGTCTTTGTATGTGTCCATGGTACCGACGACACAGGGTATATACACCCTACTGTGGGGCTATGAGTGTGAAACGTTTATTTATTTATTTATTTATTTATCTCACATTGCAAAGTTCTTGCAGAAATACCATGTATTCTTTGTTGTAAGTAGGTGTTACTGTATGTAAGTTGCTAATAAAACATAACTAGAAAATAAGCTAAGTATACATACATGTAGAAATGAAACATGGTTTCTGAACTTGTTTGGTGCAACAGGGAATGCACCACTACCGCGTCCATTTCCGCCGTAAAGCATTCCATTCACCTTTGGTTTCAGTGATATGCATATAAGTAGTTTAAATGCTGTGATATTGTATGAAGTGTATACTTATTAAGTAACGTAAGAGATAAACTAATTAGAAGACAGAGAATAACATCAAAATCAAAATGCATACCCCAGTAATAAAAAAATATATGGATTTTAACTACATGATTCGACTTTACCAGTTTACAAATTAAACGCTAAAATTTGATTGAATAAATGATTGAATTGTAAACAAAGAATTTAATGTTTTTAAGTCTACTCAAGTAATACTTAAGCAAATTCATTTTACAGATATTGTCGCTCGCAGATTATAATGAACATATTTAGTTTCCCAGCATCCCACGAGGTGACTCCCGGATCAATGACCTTTAGCTCTCCAGGAAGCCTTAGTCGAATTAATAATAGCCTACACCTTAGATCTAAACGTCAGGCGCTACGGTAGTTGAGTCATGTAATTTATCTTGGAAGTAACTTAACCTTAATCAACGGGATCATCGTCTAAATGTATTTTCTTGCAATGTATAAAGACAGAGTTTAATAAATTTCGAAGCAACGGATATTGGATTAAATAATAAATAAGTTTTTTATAAAAAAAATTGAACCGACTTCAAACGGTATATTTTGGAGTCGGTAACCATTCAGAACGAAAGGAACGATATTTACTCCAAAAATAGTTTTTGAAATTGAACATGTATTGAATTGAATTGAAATTGAAAGAATTTGCTCTCAGCTCCAAACGGTTGAGAGTTGCACCTTCAATCATCAGCTTAGCAACATGAGGTGATAATTACCGGGCATGAATATTTGTATTATGTTAATAAATTAAGTTTTTAACAAAAAAATAGAACCGACTTCAAACGGTAAAAAATAAAATTATTCAGTACCTACTTCTTCTTGCTTATGGTAATTACTCTTAAAACTATTTTTGGAGTCGGGCCCTTACTAAAATGTCGTACAATTCGTTCTAAATGGGCACCGCTAGGACAGACAGTGGGACAGTACCTACATCTTCTTGCTTATGGTAATGACTGTTAAAACTATATTGGAGTCGGTGCCCATTCAGAACGAAAGGTACACTTTATTTACTATAACAGGACATTTTACTAAGGGTCCGACTCCAAAAATAGTTTTAAGAGTAATTACCATAAGCAAGAAGAAGTAGGTACTGAATAATTTTATTTTTTACCGTTTGAAGTCGGTTCTATTTTTTTGTTAAAAACTTAATTTATTTCACTCTTTTTAGTAACTTTAATAATTCTGTACATATGTATAATATTGTGCTTATTAAGTTTCAGTGTTTCCCTCGATTTGCCGAGTATCACATCATCAGATTATGACATAGTGACAGTTGGACCACCTTAGAAGTTTAAGTTTTAGAACAAAAAAATATATATTGAAAGAATTTGCTCTCAACTCCTAACTGTCGTAGTACCTTCCATCATCAGCTCAGCAACTTGATATGATGATAATTATACACAAATGCCTGTTTTGCTTTAATAAGAATATGAAAATCAATTGTTGTGTTATAAAATTTGAATGTTCCCCTCCATTTCTTTGGGATTCCATCATCAGACTTTGACTTGGTGACAGTTGGACTACCTCAGGAATGTAAGATTTCGAACAAAAAACCATTTATTGAAAGAATTTGCTCTCAACTCCTAACCGTCGTAGTACCTTCCATCATCAGCTCAGCAACATGATATGATGATAATTATACACAAATGCCTGTTTTGCTTTAGTAAAAATACAAGAATCATTTGTTGTACTATAAAATTTGAATGTTCCCCTCCATTTCTTTGGGATCCCATCATCAGACTTTGACTTGGTGACAGTTGGACTACCTCAGGAATGTAAGATTTCGAACAAAACACCATTTATTGAAAGAATTTGCTCTCAACTCCTAACCGTCGTAGTACCTTCCATCATCAGCTCAGCAACATATGATGATAATTATACACAAATGCCTGTTTTGCTTTAATAAGAATATGAAAATCAATTGTTGTGTTATAAAATTTGAATGTTCCCCTCCATTTCTTTGGGATCCCATCATCAGACTTTGACTTGGTGACAGTTGGACTACCTCAGGAATGTAAGATTTCGAACAAAAAACCATTTAATGAAAGAATTTGCTCTCAACTCCTAACCGTCGTAGTACCTTCCATCATCAGCTCAGCAACATGATATGATGATAATTATACAAAAATGCCTGTATTGCTTTAGTAAAAATATAAGAATCATTTGTTGTACTATAAAATTTGAATGTTCCCTTCGATTTCTCTGGGATCCCATCATCAGACTTTGACTTGGTGACAGTTGGACCACCTCAGGAATGTAAGATTTCGAACAAAAGACCATTTATTGAAAGAATTTGCTCTCAACTCCTCACCGTCGCAGTACCTTCCATCATCAGCTCAGCAACATGAGATGATGATTACAATGCACAAATATCTGTTATGCTTCAGAAACTATAAGAAAATCAATGTGTGTGCCTATAAAATTCGAGAGTTCCCCTCGATTTCCCTGGGATCCCATCATCAGATCCTGATTTGGTGACAATGGGACCACCTCGGGAGTATAAGCATACGAACAAAAAAAGAATTTTGAAAATCGGTCCACAAACGGCGGAGTAATCGGTGAACATATATATATATAAAAAAAAAACATACAGCCGAATACAGTACCTCCTTCTTTTGGAAGTCGGTAAAAAATATGACTAAATAAAACAATGTGTGTGCCTATAAAGTTTTAGTGTTTCTCTCGATTTCCCTAGCATCCCATCATCAGATTTTGACATGGTGACAGTTAGATTACTTTAGGATTTAAGTTTTTGAACAAAAAAAGATATATAGAAAGAATTAGATAGAGAGAGAACATGATAATAATATGATGGTAATTAATATAACTATACACAAATGTTTGGTTTGCTACAGTAAGTATATGAAAATTAATTGTGTGATATAAAACTTGAATGTTCCCCTCGATTTCTCTGGGATCCCGATCCAGACTTTGACATGGTGGACTACCTCGGGAGTGAAAGATTTCGATCAAAAAACCTTTTATTGAAAAAATTTGTTCTCAACTCCTAACCGTCGCAGTACCTTCCATCATCAGCTCAGCAACATGAGATGATGATTACTATTCACAAATATCTCTTATGGTTCAGAAAGTATAAGAACAGTAATGTGTGTGCCTATAAAATTTGAGAGTTTCCCGCGATTTCCCTGGGATCCCTTCATCAGATGCTGACTTGGTGACAATGGGACCATCTCGGGAGTATATACGAACAAAAAGAGAATTTTGAAAATAGGTCCACAAACGGCGGAGTAAACGGTGAACATATATAAAAAATATATACAGTATCTCCTCCTTTTGGAAATCGGTAAAAATAGCTAAAATTCTGTTATTTCACATTTCCATATTTCCTAAAGTTAAAAAAAACGCTTATTTTCATTTTGTCATTATTATTTGCAAATTTCTAACTTAAATACATATTTTTCTTTATTTTTTTAAAATTCATGCATTACCGATGACTGAGGTCCAATTGAAGCATTCAAGATAACACATAGGTACAAATTGTATGTCGTAGTAAAGCACAGCCTCTTAGAGGGCAATATTCGTACATGTCGATGACTTTTCACTTAAGCATATGATTACGAGCAAGACATGCAGATGAGCACGACCGTCGATGCACTCGATGCTTTGCGATCGAGCACAATATACAATCGATTACATCGACTGCTACAAATCAATGTTACGACACTCGCACATTCTATAGCTGTTTATGATTCAGCCGAAGTGCATTGATATATTAAAACGTAGCGATGATATGTTATATAGCGTATGAAATATGCCTATATTTACTTATAGAAATAACACGACTGTCGGTGTCTGTACTTGGAATAGAAAAAATATATGTATATCTTAAGAAGTTTTCACAAAGAGAATATTAAAAAGGGTTGAAAAAAATGTACACTGATACCAAAAATCGCTTTAATGCGATTTTAGTTGTAACAAATTGCATTGCATATTGTGCTAAGCCCGCAGAAAACTTTAATATTTTCCTTAATTCATAGTAATAAAAATATATTTAAGCACATAAATACCTACACACACACTAGTCGAAAACACAAGGAATGCAACATTAAAGGGAGTGTACAAAGTTTGATATAGACAGATGCATAAATCACAAACACTAGTAAAAAACACAAGGAATGCAACATTATAGGGAGTGTATAAAGTTTGATACAGATGCATAAATCATGCCATTCGACTTGCAGTACGTCGATCCGCCATTGATAACGCTTAGATAAACGTAGAGGGTTAATTTGGATTCCAAATATGGGGGCGGCACGATGAGTCTCGCAATTATAATTTCCTATACGTCGCTGGTTTCTCTTGAGGTATTTAATAAGGAAATATATAGATTTAAATCTATTGGAACAATCGCAAGGCGAGAAAAGTTACGAAATACTTTTAAGGTTCTTTCATTCATTTTATTTACTTGTGCTAAGCTCACATTTTCTAGACATTACTACAATACAAAGAGCTTCTTTCTTAGACACCTTAAACATTACTATACTTTAATATTGTCAACGCTAATCAACGTGTAAGACAATGATTGCGTTCAAAAAGTCCATGAAACATTGTAAAGAGAAAACGAGAACGTTTTACAAAGACATGAGCTACAAACTTGAGGTCAACTTTACGCGCCTCTTTCCAGGAAACTCGAAGTACAGTTAAGTTTTCAAATAAATAAATCGGACGTAAACCGAACGTTTAGTGCCAGTGTCGTTGGCGGTGTAAATAGTGCAGCGAGAAAACATTGCAACGGCGATGTTTGAGAGCTTTGAAGTGCCGAACAATGCTCTCGCCATCCACACCTTGAGTTTACGTCTTGGCACTTTGTGAAGGAATCGCTTACAAAAGTTTCAACGCTTCGATAGGTTCGATTCAGGTTGTAATCTTAGAGTAGTGGAAATTTAATCTGTTGCATTTATCCTGCAACCTAAAAAAGTTTTCTAAACTGCAAACTAATAAATTTTCCGCTCCGTCTAAGGAAATTCAGCATCGAAATAAGGGGGCTACTTAAGGTTTCTCATAGTTTAATTTCATTAACTTTTTGTTTTGTATAAGTTTTTCATCAGTTTACATTGCCGGCAACGCTTAGGTTACTCACACTCTACGGTAGTTGCCCATGTTCATAGACGACGGTGATCCCTTATCACGCGGCCAGTGTGTCTTTTTGTCCAGGTTTGCAGTTTAAAGAGCTGCACTTGCACTCTACACCTTGGGTCTACATCTTAGCACTTTGTGAAGGAATCGCTTACAAAGCCTGCATGACGGTAGCTTCAGATGGTATGCGCTTTTTAAGGAAGCAAAGTTCTGATTGCACCCACCTTTTGTTCTTTAAGGATTCAGGTGGTACACGGTTTTTAGGTGAGTAGAGTTCTAACGGTCTCATTGTTCCCGATCTATGTGCCATAAGGCTTCAGCGATGTGTTTTAGGTCAATTGAAACAATTGCAAGTTTTCGATCCATAATGGAACTACTTGAAAAAGCATGGTACTGCAGATATATGCACAGCTAAGCGAAACGAACGTAGCCGGAAGTAAGGTATGTGATGCTATAGCTAAAGCAAATTTCATACGCGTTATTGTGCTTCAAAGATAGCACGTTTGTCAACCATATTGGTGGTGTGCTGCTCCAAGTCTTCGCAATTAAACAAACAGGCGTGAAAAAGGGCTTATAGCCTATGAAACTACTTTTGTTTCTAGCAATAATGTTACTTCTGCATACAGAATAACGTTTACTATCTAAAACTATTTGGCAGTTATTCACTGTTTTACAGTCAAGCATCGTAAAATTACCGTGAGAATTCGATGCACTATGCAAGAATATTTGCTTGACTTACTTAAATTGACATGTTAACTGGCGCCTGTATAGACGAAATTGTATGCACTTTGCACCTAAATGTGCAAACTTTGAACGCAACCTTTGAAGTGCCGGTGTTGTTCACGCAAGCTCAAACAATGGGCCTTTACGTTCGCATCAGGTTTTAAGGCATTAGCAGGTTTTAAGTTACAAATTTTAAGTAAACTGTGACATACTACGTATTACTTACTTTTTGTTTCAGGAACACCTCTGGTCTTTTAACATTAACTTCTTAGGTATAAATATTTCATTATCTTTCTAAAAGCAATATAATATATAATAATAACGAAGTTTAATAAGGACTGTAGTAAGTAACTCCAATTACAACTACATCACTAGTCTTGTATGGGCTTAAATCAAAGTTGAGAGAGTTATTTAACTGACAGCCAAAAAGTAAAGCTAGCTAAAATCCATATAAATAAATAGCCTTAAAAATAAACTACATAAAAACTTAACAACATGCATCATACGTAGGGTATAATCCTCAAAGTCCCTGTAGCTTCGGGAGTAAGAATAGAGCTACGGTATCCCCTGCCTGATCGTAAGAGGCGACTAAAAGGGGGCTTCCGGGGCTGCGGGCGGTGAGAGTGGGAGCTCGACCCGTCCAGCCAGCAGCCCCGGGAAGGACGGCGGTGTGTGTGGCCGCATGCCGCCGTAAGCATCGGAAGGTGCAGGAGATCACATCTGCTCTCCCAAAGATGGGCCCTTTCCAGGGCGTCGCGTATGGAGGACACCGGTGCGTTCCATGGGAGATCCCGGAGTCCACCGACACACCAACGCAGAGGAAGCCACCGAGGGGGTTTTAGTGAGGTTCAAATCCCACATAACCCGGTGTCCTCTCCCAAAGTGCTGGGTACCTTTTGAAGGTTTCCCCCCCGATAACAAAAAAAAAAAAAAAAAAAAAACTGTTGTCTGCATTTTATAACAAGTTATGTTATCTTTCTATGAGGTTTAAGCGTTGATAAAGTGCCCCTTATGAAGCACCCGATGCACTGCATAAAAACTATACAGGAACTCTTAAAATAAACCACATGAAATGTGCCTGATCGACACGATTGACCCAATCACGTCGGGATAGTTTACTTTGTGGGATAATTAAAAGGTTTCTCGACTATAAATAGGGCGCCATATGCGCATAGCGTAAATATTTTTGTACGAATAAAGGTGCTCTTTATCATATTTACAGTTGCAGTTTTAAACTATCCCCATATGAAAAAAACGGGAAGCATTTATATTTTGAAGAAAAAGCTTGGTAGATCCTTTCAGAACTTATATATATTATTAATTCCTCATTACTCGGGTTAATGCACGAGATTCCAACTCCGACTACCTGTACAAGTTTTTTTATTAACACGCTTTTATTGAATGAAATGGAATAGTCGCTACAATCCATAGTACACTCAATCCCAAGCAAGCATAAATTTTGTCTTTACTCCGGAGGCTGATAATCGCCGAAATACTGGCCAGTAACTGCACCTTTCCACCAAGTAATAAGTAAGTAAGTAAAAAACACAATAGCCTTATTATTAATTTATGACAAAAGTAGCAGCGGTCGTAATTCTCCGGGCGAACAATAAAAGTTATACTATCTACAAGATACTATTAAATATGGCATAAACCGTGGCACGCATCTTTAAGAACAAATGTTATGACCTCAAACAAAGTGTATGGTACACTGTGCAGTGTAACAAATTATTCATGCAGTTTTCAGTCTAAACATCGGTTCTAGTAATTTACAGGAAAGTCGAAGTATTCAGGTAAAAAAACATACTTATAGGTACCCTACCTATGTAGGTACCTGCCTGTCATATCACCCTCAACAGTTCTCTTTAAATACCTTTCGAGTACAGACAGCGCAACGCTTACATCATAATTAGCTGCGGCTTGTCTGACAGCATAACCATGATTCAGTGAGGTTGTCTCCAAAAGAGCAATATCCAGTTACCAACTATTAATCGCGTGCACGAATCAAGGTTATTAACCCGTTTATAGCTATACTGTAGCCGTTTTTGTCAAGCAGCACCATAATTTATTTCGTACAAATTGCCAAGCACAAATGATGCAATGCATGCAATATAGAGCTTTTTGATTAAATGCTGTTCTGTATTTGACACCACACCACATTTGACAACTGCATCCGTTCAGAGTGTGTGAATAGGCGTAGCGTTTTATAAACGAAAAAAATATTAAATATACTAGTAAACCTGGCATTTGCAACACATTTACATTTGCAAGTTATATACTGTCTGTGAAACATACTTTACGCAACACAAGCGTTTCTGTAAAATCGGCCTTTATCGACCGTAAAGACAGCATACAGCTCGTCACCAAGACGCATTTTTACCACAATAGACATACATAAGGGGCTCTTTATATTGTGACTTTAGGTTAATAACGTCATATTAATAGATATGTACTGAAAACTCAACTATTAGTCCAGTTGGTAAACCCTTACTAATCCATATCCATACTAATTACTAATATTTAAAAAATGCTCTGTGTTTGTGTGTCTGTTAAGTTTTCACGCCTAAACTACTGAAACATGTGTAATGAAACTGGTTTTCTCTCATTCTCTGTACCCAGTATCCTTGGGAAATTACATAGGATAGTTTTTATTGCGGAAAAAATACTGTTCCCATGGGAAAAAATTGTATGTATAATCATATAAAATCAATTCACCAGCGACGCTCAATTTTCGTTTACCGTAATTCAGAAATCCAAAGCATCTTTTGTGCATTTAGTATTCTACAAGCTGACTCTATTATTTGTCCTGTATCCGTCTAGTTCAACCGCAGACTGCTGCAAACGCGAATTTAACTTGATGCCAAATTGAAGAACTACGAATGCTGCCAACAAACTTCCAAAACATGTGTTTGCTGCTAATAGTAATGTTTTTTCAACTTTAGAACTGATTTCGTTATACTACACTGTTTTAAAAGTTTATCAGCATTAACTATTAACTCTGCGGACACTATGTTACGTTAAATATTAACTCTTGTGAAATAATTTCTACTGTCTACATAAACAAAGGGCATACAAATCACGAATTAATAAGGTCATAAAATTAGAATCTATACGTAGCTCGAAAAAATCATATAAATTTAACGCGAATTTCACACGCCTCTTCCTGAGCTTGCCAACTAACAAATTGCCGTGTGATTAGATTTAGACACTCGATACGTAACTTTGTAACGTTTTGCGTTCGGTGAAACGTAAAATAAATCTCCTCCTCCGTTTATATATTCGTATATACGTATATAGCCTGAATTACACCTCGGATGAGTAAACGCAAGTCATGTGTAAAGATAACAGATGTCAAGGTTACGACAAGTCTGTAAAAACCTAGATTTATTATGACTTTGACTAGTAAAACAAAAAGCTTCAGTTTACGCGATTTTGGTGTTGCATTTTTTAGAACTAATAGTAAAACACGGTTTCACCTACAGACTTACGAGTAGGATCTATGGTTTCACCCATGCACCTCCTAGCTTGATAGAGCAGACATCATTTACAAAGTTAACTGCGCCTTTAATGAAAGTATTTTATTTGGGAATAGCTTTTTCCCAAGAGTTATGAAATATTAATAAAATTTGTTAGTCTATCACTAATTAAAAAGAAAATTACATTACGCGCAAAATATTTATTACGGTAGCATTTTTTCTTTCGACTTAGACTTAGCTAAGATTTGCAGTGGTAATTTCTACAAATACCTATCACGCATTTATTGGTACACACAAACAAATAATCTACTTGCTTATTTGTTTATATAACGAAACCTTAATTATATTACTAGAGATATCTGATGAAACGTGCCCAATTCGTAGTTATGAAGTAAATTCACTTGTGTCATTGCCCTTATTACCTGAGTGATCACAGTCGATACACGTTCTCTGACACACCCATTTTATTCAAGATACTGTGAAATACAGCCCATTGGTTGCAACAACGAATCGAACTTAGCTTATCTAAATAAACAGAGAAAGTTTGAATTCGATTCAATAGAGAAAAGATAACAGTAATCGGGTAATTCAGTGTTCCCTTTAATTACTAAGTCGTAAATTAAAGATATTAAAATAGACCGTAATAGACGGATATGTTTTTTAGATTTGGAAAACTCAATATTAAAAAAGAAACATTGGGTAAGACTTTATGTATAACGTAAAAGGCGAAGATTTCTCAACAGCATTTATGAATATTAGCCCCTGTAGCTTCGGGATTAAGAAAAGAGCTACGGTATCCCCTGCCTGATCGTAAGAGGCTACTAAAAGGGGGCTTCCGGGGTTGCGAACGGTGAAAGTGGGCGCTCGACCTCTGGGGCGCCGCGCGAGGAGGATACCGGTGCGTTCCAATAGAGATCCCGGAGTCCTCCCCAAGCGCAGAGGCAGGCCACCGAGGGGGTTTTAGTGCGGTACAAATCCCACATAACCCGGTATCCTCTCAAGGTGTTGGGTACCAAAAAAAAGTATTTGTAGCGACCTTCCGCTACTCATCAAGAGATGGCACCACGGTATTCCTGAATCACGCTATCAAAGTTTTCGGAATATCCTACCATATATACAAGCTCCGAATTGAGTCAGTCGGAGCGCGGCCGCTCCCCGGGCATGACCACCTCGCCCGGCGGGAGATCTCCCTTTGCCAAACTGGTGACCCCGGACAAGAATACGTCCCTTCTGACCTTCATCAGTCGCACCTTCACTCCCTGGATGGACTGCAGCATCACTTCACCAGCTCGTCAGGGTCATCGCAGCGCATCGTGATAACGCTTCCTGATCCTGATCCAGCTACCTCCTGCGATATCGTGGACGGCTCGAGTACCCACTCTACTCGCCTCCACATTCCAACCTACCCTCACATCTCGACTCACCGAAGATAGAGGGCATCTTCACACTTCGCTACACCCTCACATCCCGACTCACCGTGGACAGAGGGCGACACAAGGTCTGCACCCTCACATCTCGACTCACCGCAGATAGAGGGCATTCAAGGCGCTTGTAAGCGAAGATTACTCAAGCATGGATAGAAGTTATCGACCTCCGGTCTGAGCAGGGGGTGATGTAGCGACCTTCCGCTACTCATCAAGAGATGGCACCACGGTATTCCTGAATCACGCTATCAAAGTTTTCGGAATATCCTACCATATATACAAGCTCCGAATTGAGTCAGTCGGAGCGCGGCCGCTCCCCGGGCATGACCACCTCGCCCGGCGGGAGATCTCCCTTTGCCAAATATTTATGAATATTACGTGAAATAAAAGATTTGTCCTATTTGTGTAGATAGGTATGGTTCGCTGTCTTGAAATATTTATATCTCATAACATTTATCATAATTATGTACATATGTTTCTTTTTATCCTACATACCTCAGATCTCTTATCTATTTTCTTCTATTTTCTATTACCGCATCCTACTTAGCTAAATCTCTTCTACCCCAAGGTTGTCTGGAAGAGATCGCTAGAAGCGATAAGGCCGCCTATTGTTTACTGTATTTTCTATAACATACTCTATGTTGTCATTTTCTTATCTATGGTGTACAAAAAGCATATGTATTTGTATTTGTATTTTCTATATACTTCTTTTTCAATGATTTTCTTTATTCTTGTTGCCGGCTTTACAATTTTCTGCTCTTCCTGAAGGTTAGGTGATAGAAAATGCCATATTGGTCATTAAGCTCGACTTTTGTTCAAACTGTAAAATTTGGTCAATAAAGAATAAATAAATATGGTATGATTTTACAATTTTTAGGGTGAAAGCATGATACTTTTGGTAGAAATCTAATTAGACTTAAAAGGACCATGTTTAGATTTTATAAAGTTAATGATATGAAAGTGTCACCAAAGTCTCACGATAAAATCGAATACATAGTTTGAAATCATTCCAATGCGAACGGTAAGTCCACATTCTGCTGATATGTTTCTAGGATGTTAAATAAATCAGAGACGTTAGCGGAAGCCGTTTCGCCAAATCGGGAGAGGAATGAGGAGCGATTTATTTCTTTGGGAGGCTGCGGCTACGGCTCCTGTGTAGTTACGCGAAATGGACCCAGATTATTATGACTGATGTAGGTATGTACTTTCTTGTGTTTACCGGTTTCGTCTTCCATGTTATTATAAATAACAACATTTAGTTGGAATTGGGAAAGAAAGACGACAATGGACAAATAATTTTTTCAGTAACATGAAACTGCTGCAGTTGCAGTTAACTAATACGAAGAATTAATGCTGAAGTGGCAATGGGCAGGCCACATAGTTAGGAGGACTGACAACCGGTGGGGAAGAAAGGTCCTCAAATGGCGACCACGTCTCGGCAAAAGGAACACAGGCCGCCCTCCAACCAGGGGGACTGACGACCTGAAGAAGATGGCGAGGAACCGCTGGATTCAGAGGGCGTAGGACCGGACGGAGTGGCTGTTCGCCACTTAGGGGAAGTCTATGTCCAGCAGTGGACTTTAAAAGGCTGATGGGTGGATGGATGGAATACTAAGAATAACCGACAGCAAAATTAAAACACAAATATTTTGATTATTTTTCTTTTATCTTGTAAGGCAAGCACAGTTTAAAATTTCAAAGCGTCGACTTTAAAGGGCAAAGGTAAAAGTCGACAGCGTGCTAGGACTCGTCATACCATAAAAAAAGCCTAAAGGTACACTTTTTTATGAATGACGAGAACCGGGACACTGACAAAAACTGAGTATAGTACGGACGTTTACCTTTACCCATTTCGCATTCGTGTTTACAAATTAGTGCGTGTAATAGGTCGTAGGTGCATGCATATTTAGGAAAAACATTATATTATTACGATGTTATGCTCGTTGACCTAAATAAAAGTAAACTTTTGATTCCCTTGTCATCAAACAAATCATAAATCTATATCAGCACTTTTAATGTTTCTAATCAGCACATTCAGAAGTTATATTTAATTTTCAGAAAATAAACATTTAGCAATAAAATTGAATTCAAATACTGACAAGTACGTTGAAGAAATAGGTCTATATTTAATAGTATTTTCCTTTTACCTCGGAATAAAATAAGAATGTTGTGCAAGAGGTGCACTTGGACGGGCTTTAGGCCCAAGATTGGCAGTAAGAACCTAATCTAATTAAGATTTATGCGCCGTCTTTGACTGAAATAGGCTTTGCTTTAGCTCTTGGAAAAACTTGAAAAGAGGTTGTGGTTTTAAACAAAGATTAATACTTACTTAGGTTCTACGAACGAAGTCTTAAGATCGTAATGTTTTACAATTATTATTTTTTGAAATGCAACATTTGCCAACTTCTAACAAACTAAGTACTTTTTAATAGGTATTTTCAATAATTATTTCATGATATTTTTATTTTGATACAAATGTGTGTACACCTTTATTTTAGGTATCTGACTTCTCACTGTTAAGGCAATCCAAGAAAAGAGTAAGTAGATGATACGGTTTTAAAAAGAAACAATGCAAAAACTCACAAAACTGTTTTCAATACCACCAACCAAATAGTTTTTGTTTCATGAGTAATCGCATTCTACTTTTGGTTTCAATCTATACTAATATTATAAATGCGAAAGAAAGGATGAATGTTTGTTGTTAAATCTAAAATCACACAAGAACGGCTGAACAGATCGGGATGAAATTTAGCACAGACATTATTGTATTGTATTCATAATCTGGATTGGAAGAATAGCACATAGGCTACTTTTAATCCTAAAAAAAATGAAAGTGCCCGTGGGATAAATTAGTACGATCAATATGATCATAATAATATGAACTCAAATCCGAGCGGAACCAGCCGTATAAATAAAAGTCTAGTACGAGTATCACTGCTAAATTAAATTAAAGGTGGCATTAATTACTCTTGATCCCTACTGAGGCGTCACTAAGGCGTTCAAAGCGCATTAAACTAAAATAAATAGTTTATGGAAGACGAAGTTCAAGTGTCGGCGATATAAACACTCATTATTGGGTCAGGCCACATGAAAGGCTAACAGCGTTCTAAGCGCGGCTGCTCGTAATAAAATTCCATTTAATTACTTGCGGGATGGTTGGCCAATAATAATAAAAACAATAATAAACATTTACACTTATATCCCTACATCATGACATCCTGGGTGCATTGGACCTATAGACATTGAATGTATTTAGTATATACCCGCTGGATATCTAAACGGCCAGAAAACTATAGATGTCAATAGGTTGAAGTATGCGATAAAAAAAATTTGGTCACAGCTTTATTATTCTGTCAATTGAACTCAATTAGCATCCTTTATAAATTGGAAAATGGACATGGAATGTTTTTGTATCAATAATTGATACACAAACATCATCCATGATAATATGCCTTATCTATGTATAAGTTTCATTTGTTTTTTGATCAACAAACTTATAAATGTAGAAATAAAGTCAGATCTTCCTGAAAGTATCCTTTTGTTCCGAGCAACAAATCATCCATTACCCGTAACCGATCAAGGTAAGTGGTAGAAATAAGTCTAGTTTCTGAAACTGTCCTCGTACCCCCTGAACATCATGGCCTTATGATTCTGAGCAAAAAATTATTTAAAAAACAATAAAAGTGCAAGTGAAGTATGTTCTTCGTGAAACTGTCCGAGTAACTCCTCGCTTAAGGTCTTTTGTTTTCGAGCTACAAACCATTTTATAATGGATAAAGGTAGAAATAAAGTCTGTTCTTCGTGAAACTGTCCGCAAAACTCTCTGTCCGTTGAAGTGTTTTTTTCCAAGCAATAAATCATTTAGCAACTAATAAACTTAGAATTTAAGTCTGTTCTTCCTGAAACTGTCCGCGTAACACCCTGTACGTTAAGACTTAAGGTGATAAAGTGGCAACATTGGCGCTGCAACACTTCCACTTAAAAGGTAATTCCGCGCAAGTCTTTATCTCTAGGTGAACGTAGTAAAATTTTAATTAAGTAGCCGCGAGCCACGGTCCCGCTAATCGAACCCGAGCCACAGTTACTCGTGGGATGCTAATGCAAAATGAAACTTATTTCCGGATACGAACTTGACTACGGTTTGCTTTAAGCGACTAAGAAAGTGCTGTCATTTAGCGGTCGATTAGTGACGATTGTGGGCGGATGATTGGCAACATATCATTGGTTGCATGATACTGTACATATCCATTTTGTTTTCGATTTCATTCATTCTGAAACCGTCTTTTACTATCTTATCACGGCTGGATACGGATCTTCACTTAAAACCGAGTATACAGGCTAGTTCAGAATACAGGCTTAGAGCTTAGGTGGACACGGCGTTTGAAAAAAAACATACAGTCGCATTGATAACCATATCCTTTATTTTAAATACGGTAAAGTAAAAACTGATAATGATATTTAATTTAGATTAATATTATTATTTTATTATAAAGTAGCTATTACTATACATCTGTACAATGCTACCCTTCTCATTTCTCTATTACCATGTCATCTACCCAAAGGATGTCTGGAAGAGATCGCTGCTTTCGCGCGATAAGACCGTCTTTTGGACCAAAAGTCACCACTGCTGTTTTTTTATTTTTTGTTGTTCTATTTTATTGTTTTTTGTGGTGTACGAAAAAAGAGAATTTGTTGTTCTTTTAAAAACTGATAACTTTTTTAATCGAGGTCCATGCCTGGATTTAGAGCCGAGAGAGTCTATCTATCTAACTAAAATTAATGCTCAATCGAGTTCATAATATTGAAAGAATTCACTTAGGAGACTCCAACATTTTTTTAATGGAGTAGCAGACGAGCATGCAGGCCACGCGGTGTTAAGTGGTCGCTGCAGCCCATGAACATCTACATACAACCTCAAACAAGCATAGGTAAGTCTTGTCTGAGATCGTATGCAGTTGCGCTGCTACTCCGGAGGCTGGTGGTCGCCTCATGTAAGTGTGTAACGTCCAAATGAGATTTCAATAATATGCTCAATTACAGTCTTACTGCCTAAACGAGAAACGACAAATGCCTTCAAGTTCGCTGCAACCACTGCACTCCATTCACAATATTTTTCTTTCAATTGAGCAGTAAATCTATTCGTTTAATGTGCTTTCAGTATACGTAAACTCCAGTGTGCATGTACTAGTATTATTCAGTCCACAGTAATTCCAAAAACTTGTTTAAGACCGTACGTATGCGATCGGATCGAAGAAATGCTTGGATTGACTTATCAAACTCCAGTAATAACATGGCTAGGGAACTGATATGTAATTGAATTTCTGATTAATAAGCAACATACATTAAGTTCAGTTAAATTGCTTAGACTCTAGCATACATTGCTATTAGCATGTTTTGGTATTCATTTAAGTTCAGTCTTTGACCGAGAAATTTAATATCAAATGTCACTGAAGACCTTGTATTTAAGGAGTCGAACAGGAAATATAAATAAAAATCTCAATTAAGACTTAATGAACACCTAATCCTTGATATAGATCATCTATTAATGACAAATTAACACGTATTGTTATAAATTATCAGCATTCACGAATAGGACCTAAATTAACATATCATAACAAGCAGGTGAATGTAATCCGTCGCTCCCAAATGAGCGCATATGTATCAGATCAAACCGCATTGCTCATTGGATACTGATCCGCAAATGAAGCAAATATAACACACAGTAGGTACAATATATTAAACAGTAGAATCAGAAATGAAAATGTCTTTGCAATAGACTAAAATATCCGAGATCGTAATTTACCTCGTAGATAGATATCACATAACGCACACGCACGGAAAAAATATATCTATGCGTATCATTTACTTATGCGTAACATAGGGGGGTCATAAAGTCGTATCATAATACACATAATAGCTTATTATATAATGTGTATGTTACCTTCTTAGCACATTACACTAAAAAGAGCTTTAGCTAATATTTTTCTAAAACAAAGACATAAACCACGTCATATCTGATAGTACCGTGACTTTTGAATTGCACATTGTTCAACCGTTTCTAGATATTCATTCAGCTTAACCATTTGAAGCGTCAGAAAAAGCAATTTGATTGAATAGCATAATCGTGAAACAAATGAAGACATTTTACTGAAACATACTGCTTTATCTAGAATGTCTTACGTTAAGGATGTATTGGTATACAAAGACATAAAGGGACACAAAGTGACAATCGTGTGATATCTCACAGGACGTGACGTTTGAATCGTACAGCAGCAACAATCCCCGAGATGCATAGGGAATATTCGAAACGAGACTTGTCAATCCGCCGACGCAGTCAGCGGCCTTCCGGCATTGAGCGACTCGGAGTAGTCGGACGCGATATACAAAGCAACTCGCCCTTCAAAGACTTCTATTTCAGTATGGTTACATAATAATATATGGTACATATTTAGTATGATTTACTAAGTCAATTTAGAAAAAATTTTTGCTGTAATGTGTAGTGTTCCAGATATTCGGCTAAGACGTTTGAAGAGTCAGCAAAAGTGCTTTGTTCAAATAGAGCGGGTAAAACGAGCATAGAAACCAATAAAGTCATTTTACTGCTCCATACGAGATTGGTTCCCAGTGGAAGGGTCTCTATTGTGGCGGCCGGGGACTTATAGTTCACGACTAGCTCGGGGCGCCGGACTGCGTCTGTGTGGTCGGCCGCCGTGTTTGCGAGATAATCCTTAATTATTGCATGTAACCACATGAATAGTGGCATACCATTATTGTCACATATAAGATACGATACGCTATCAAAGCGAACTCAAGTTAATGTTTCTATTTTACATCTAGATAAACTTAGAACTCACTTAGCAGGTTCAGTTAGTTAGTTAGTTGGAATTGGAAAGTTTATATTAGCTCTCATAATTTTTTTTTACATAAAACCTAAACATGTTAATAACACTGACTACAAAGAGAGTAAAGAAAAAAAAAACTGTGTCTTATTATATATGTAACATTTTACTGAACTTTGGTAATATAAAGCCAACGAATGATAATCGTGAAAATCTCGAATAACAATGCCGTGACTAATTCGGTCTTGTTCGGAAGTCGGCACCGAGCTTTACGGCAGGTTCTTTTGTAATAAACTTAGAGGCGAAACAAAGGTGCCCATTAGATATGAGCGCCGATGGGTGGGAGGTCGGCGGCGGCGCGCCGACTTTTTGGAGTCGGCGGCGGCGGCGTTGTCGGCGGCGTGACCTCCAAAGGATTTTTTGATGTTGGCCGATAAAAAAAGCACGTAATTTATCGATAAAAATATTTACGTTTATTAAAACTTAAAAATAAACAAATTACGGTTCAGGAAAGTGAACATTTTGACACTTAGGAAAAAGAACAACGTAATTATAAAATTTTGAATAACAATTCGCCGATATTGCAGGTCGGTGTATGACAGGATAGTTTTTTTTTTTATATAAATAAACCGTACAAAAAGGCAGACCAGCCGCGTGGTGTTAAGCGATCACCGTCGCCTATGGACACGGGTTACCCCAGAGGAGCCATTCGAGCTTTGCCGGCTTTGGAGGAGAGCTTTTTTACAGCTTTCTTGAAGAGCCCCATGTCATAATCCACTGAAAATGTCTCAGCTGGAAGGTTTTCCCATAACTTACACGTCCGTGGTAAGAAGAGCGTGCAAAGCGGACTGTGGAGGACCGCCACGAGTCCAGATGGTGTCGGTGAAACTTTATCCTTCGTCTGGTGGTATATTCATGAAATGGTGACGTAGGCATCATTTTAAAAAGTTCCTCGGTGCTCTCACCATAGTAAAGTCTATAGAATGCGCAGAGCGAGCCTCTTCGCAAGGTTAGCGGTTCTAGCCTGTCAGTCAAGCTTGGGTAGTTGATGATTCGGACTGCGCGCTTTTGAACGGAGTCAAATGAGTGTAGTGGTGTAGCTGGTATTTTGTGCTCCTGCCCAGAGATGGGAGCAGTACTCTATGTGAGGTCTAACCTGGGCCTTATTCAGCGTTAGCAGGTGCCCCGCAGTGAAGTACTGCCTCGCCCTGTTGAGAACATCAAACTTTTTGAATTCCAATTTGACCATGTTCTCCAGGTGACTCCGATACTGCACTTTACTCGTAATGTCAACTCTCAAGATACCGATACATTCACCAATGGTGAGTGCGGTTTCCTGGAACTTGGGCGCTGTAACAAATGGGGTTTTTTCAGCGGAAACTTGTGTCTTTGTAAGGTTAAACTCTCAACAAGGTTAAGTCGACCCTATTACGAGAACCGCTCCAGAGAGTTTTCGACTTCAGACACAAGTTTAATTCTGCTTTCCTCCACTTGTGACCGAGAGGCATTGGCTCGACAGGTGTATAGTGCGTCCACCGTACTATCATCTGCATAGCAATGATACCGCGTGATTGGTTGCAGCATGTCATTGATATGCAGAATGAATAGTGTAGGAGACAGCACTGAGCCTTGGGGAACACCGGCGTTAATGGGCTTCATATCTGAGCAGCATCCGTCAACAACGACCTTAATCTGCCGCTCAGACAGAAAGCTTGCCACCCAGTTGCATAACCTCAAGGGAACATCGTAAGATGAAAGCTTCGCGAGAAGGACCCTGTGCATGACTCGGTCAAAGGCCTTTGCGATATCCAGGCATCTGCCAGATAGTTCATTTTTGGAAATTTGCATAAGGCCACAAATGCATTAAGAGGCTTTAGAGGATAGTTTTCGTTATTTTTTAGTTAAGGTGGTATATTAAACCCTTCTGACAAACTCTTCTGAAAAATAAAATAAAAATAGATGAGGACATATAGCAATAAATGGCAGTCTTTTTCAATTTCAATTTCAATTTCATTTATTTGCAAGATACACTTGATCGTTGAGAACTGTTCTTTCTTTTTCATCTAAATTTACAATTAAGTTTTCAAAATAGTTCCAGCAGTAACTGTGCTTTGATTTCACTCGGGATAGCCTCGTCACTGTATTTTTTTTTTCTTTTTTCGTTTTATAAACGTACACATTTTCTAGAGCCGACGACGGAGACATTTTTCATAGCTAACTGCACTGCACGCACTGCAAGCACTGGACCTATTCCGCTGCAGCACGGAGTACGACAAGGGGATGTCATATCCCCGAAGCTGTTTACCGCTGCATTGGAAGACGTGTTCAAGCTGATGGAGTGGAACGGGTTCGGTATTAACATCAATGGCGAACACCTCACACACCTTCGATTTGCCGATGATATAGTAATCTTGGCGGAGAACCTGGAAGAGCTCAGCACTATGCTAGGTGACCTCCATAGCACCTTACAAAGGGTGGATCTTAAGATGAACATGGACAAGACCATGTCACACCTATACCGGTTCTTGTTGATGGCACTACTCTCGAAGTTGTCGACGAGTACATATACCTGCGATCCGTATGGGTAAGTCCAACTTCGAGAGAGAGATAACTCGTAGAATCCAACTCGGTTGGGCAGCGTTCGGGCAATTACAAAGTGTCTTCTCGTCCAGAATACCTCAGTGCTTGAAGTTGAAAGTTTTCGAGCAGTGTGTGTTGCCAGTGATGACCTACGCTGAGACTTACAGTTGGCCTTTTCCATAGGCTCAAGGTCGCACAGCGACGATGGAGAGGGCTATGCTTGGTATTTCTCTACGCGATAAAATTCGTAACGATGAAATCCGTAGACATAGCTCTCAAAATTTGCAAGCTGAAGTGGCAATGGACAGGCCATAGAAGACCCGACAACCGATGGGGAAGAAAGGTTCTCGAATGGCGACCACGTCTCGGCAAAAGGAGTACAAGCCGCCCTCCAACCAGGTGGACTGATGATCTGAAAAAGACAGCGGGAAACCACTGGATTCAGAAGGCGCAGGACCGGGAGGAGTGGCGAACGTTAGGGGAGGCCCACGTACTGCTAGACGTAAAGGCTGAAAAGAAGAAGAAGAACTGCTTAACGTGGCCTACGACAACAACGAACACGTTCATACTATTTTGACCGATTCAATTATCTCTCTCGCTTACTCGGCGCGCCGTTATTTTTTCGCGGCGGCGGCGGCGCGGCGAAATCTGCGGCGGCGGCGGCGCGCCGGCGCGGCGCTCATATCTAGTGCCCATAAAGTTACGTAAAAGGTCGACTAAATGCTAAACTATTAGGCCTGATTCACAATAAGTAAACATTGATTGCAGATAAAATGTACTACCATTTGGATTGGTATCGTTTCGTTAACATAAATACTTTTAGCACTTTTCTTAGTTGTCCTTCTTATGTAATTCATTATAACTTTTTACAATTTTTTTATTTATGTATCAAATTTCACATCACAAGAAATAATATCAAACGATTGCTGTCATTTATTTTTGTTTGAAATATTGTCCTGATTACTTTCCTCAATATTTTTGTAGCCTTTTTGATATGACTAATTAACAAAGATCTCCCTGAGAGGTCTGTAAAGACCGGTGAAATCATGTGGTCAATTAACTTAACGCCAAGCATTCTTTAAATAATTATATAGTACTTACCTAACTCTTTACAGTTTACATAAAACCCAAACGTGCAGTTTTCGCCCTGTAATCTAAAATTTATTTAAGTTATAAAAATATATATTTTATTCAATTTTGGAATACAAATACATATTCTCTTAATAACGTTAATCTTTTCGCGGTCTTCGACAATAAGCACCCCTATAGGCAAGTGGAAAATAAAAAGAAAGAAGTTTATATCCACATAAAAAAATTAAAACAACTTTTATTTCAATTTCATACGTAGAACTGGCTGAACTTATATGTAGTTGAACTAAGTGGAATAGATGATCTTTTCATAGTTTTTAAACAAAAAGCAAAGTGCACGTGCAAATGCAATTTCTCCAACTTCTTAACGCTGGACGTTAACTACAGTTCAGTGAGCGACAAACAGTATCCAAACTTTCAACTTGAACGAAAGGCGAGCATCGGCGCGTCGCTTCGCTTGTTTCAGGAAGTTAAATAAACTTTTTAATATAATATTGCCGCCACAATGAAAACTTACAGACAGTTCTGACGATTGTCCCGCAGGAAATACTGGAAGCGAGCAACATGAAAAATGGAAGTAATATCGCAGAAATAGACATAAACTTTCCGGGTTCCTACTTAAGTAAATCACAAAGAACAAAAAGGTCGGAACGGAATAAAATCGTAAAATGAAATTGGATGATTGCAGTTACAGTTGTAATAGTCTACTTTATCGTAACGCTCAGTTAAGGCTGTATAAAAATTCGTCATATAAAACTTGAGCTTCACACAAAAAAAAAAATTCGATACAGTAACGATACATCGATTACTGTTTACGCACATCAGAGAAAGGACACAGTACGTGTAAATATATGTTGGCTGAAAGTCTGAGATAGGTTGACATTCAAAGCAAATTTGCGGAGATACGGTTTTGTAGCCAAACTCTTATAGAGTGCTTTAAAAGCGCCCATAAGGGTACCGACAAGGTTTAATGACAAATATGTGTGGATAACACTCAAGACGAATGCGCCACTCATAGCACTAATAAACATTGCCATGTGGTCGAGTTCTATCGGTAAAAAGCGCATGTAAGTATTTTTAAATTATAGTCCCATTCACTAACAATCACACATTCAATGACTAACCTCTCATATTGCTTAGCTTTGTAGATCGTTTTTGTGCTACAGCAGTTGCAGGGTTATGCATGCATGTATATATTTATATGTATGTATGTATTTATAAAGTAGTTGTGGCAGGTGAAACCGATGGTTTATCTTAGCCGCATTGATGATTAATTTAAGTAATCAATACGAATAATTTGCGCAATGTTCTCTTTGCTAATTAGTAACAGAAAAACTATTGAACGTGTTCTGTCCGTATAAGGCTAACTAGTTGAATGCCTACGGCTTCATTGATTACTTTAATGAAAGGACTACGAATACGAACATTATAAAGAAGCCCTTTCGATTGAAGGGACATCGATATTGGTGTAATGGATCTGTTTATCACTGACTAACGATCTCGGCTCTTTATTAAATAAATGGGTCCTTCTTTGTAGACCCTTCACATTGTGACATTTTATACAGTATTCCAAAACTCTGTTGATTGTCAGTAATGCCCGCCCCACACGTAACGAGAAATCGTTCGAGTTTAGACTGTACAGATAAATCGAACGCCCCTAGTGCCTCCACACGCCAACGATATCTGCGCCGATCGTCAGTTTTCCGCAGAAGTTCACACAATAAACATGTCATCCACGATGGAAAATGATAAGGACGCAATTGCATTGCTGTGCCTAATTATGTGCTTAAAGAAAAGTCGAGAAGCATACATATCATTGTATAAAGCGCGCGCCGACGATTTCTCGTTACGAATAATTAGGTACCATTAAAATAAAGTGCCAACAAATTGGATGCATTTACAGTACTTACGGAGCCAAATGATTTCTTTTCTTTTACTTCGGGAAATTGTTATCCTCAATTTTAAATATCATCAACATCATTGCTTAAAAATGGGTAGAGTTAAGCAGTATTAATGATGCCAGAATTAAACAACAGTCTAAAGATACCATAAGTATCGTGCGTCTTTTGGAAGGCCGTCGGACGGCGGACCTCAGAGCTTGTAAAGGAAGGAATCTGGGATATCTTGTCGAATGGCTCTATCATTGAAAAATTTATGTTCTCCAATTTCAAATACGACAGGTACACACATCGTTGTTATTTCTCTATGTATAGAGCTTCTACTCGAGTGAGCTTCCATCCACCACACCTTAATACCGTAAATCGCCTTACTAACACACAGAAAACTCCAAGAAATACAGGAACAAAGTTAACCAGTCCTGCAAAAAATAAACTTTCGCTATGCGACGTGGCTGTATTTGAATATTTGACGGAGGGACTATAAAAAGAATCTGACACATAAAAAGTTTGCATCACGCCCCAATAATTCCAGATAGTCACTGTTATTTGTTATTCCAAAACTGAAACAGTTCCTGGCTCGTATATCGGGAAAATGGCAAACGCTTTTATCTAAGCGTTAAGGTTGGCAGTGGCGTGTATAGCCCTCTTAGTTCCTATCGCTTGCAAAAAAGCTTTTTCATGTCAAAAGCTGTCGATAGGAAAGCTCCTTTGTCCTCGAACCTACAAAGGACTATTCTGAACAAACGCTTACGCCTATAACGTTGTTTTACCGGACATCTGCATAAGTGTAGGTTTGTTTAGTTTAGTGGAACAGAATATATTAGTGAAAAGTAAACTTTTTCAGAAAACGAAAGCAATATAATTAGTAACGAAAAGCCGAAAATATCGCTGTTTTAACCACATGTTTTTTTAAAAATTCATTTACGACGCGATCGTGTAGGTTAACTAAGCAATGGCTACATTTTTTTGCGTCCCACTGCTGGGCACGGGTCTCTCCTCATTATTGGGGAGGCCTGGAGCTTACTTCACCAAGCTGCTCCAATGCGGATTGGTGGAGAACTAAGCAATAAATATTATTAACCATCAAGCCTCTGAGATATGTCTCATTAAATTTATTGAAAGTCTTGATATCAGTGATCGCCATCAGCTCAGATTTTTAAGTTTAAAAAATTTTGGGACTCAATATTTCGGATAGTCGGTATTATATGTTGGTATGATATGCTAATGCCGTGAACATATGAATTTCCCTTTGGAAATAATTGCATACCCGCATAAGTGAACCCTGCACAATCTAACACTTATTGTACTGTTTTGTTCTAAGCGACTAGTAAGTAAGACTTAGTACAACACTGGTTCCTTTGTTTTTTATAAAAATATGGCAATGAATGAGACTTCAAAGTACAAATTTTAATTCTCCATTCTGCGAACTTAGAACCCGGTCCGTCGATTGCAATTGCAATATAATTTTTTCAGATGAGGATGTCACGTTTTAAATAAAATAAATATATTAATTTCCTTCAGTAATTGTAGATTTTAAGGATTTTGTTATTACATAGTATGCGCTGCTACAATTTTAACTAATTTAGCACATGCGTCATGGCACGTGTATATGGTTACATCAAACGTCTCGGTTTAATGTAATCCACATAACCCACATCTTGTTGACTGTGAGTGAAGTGCCATTGTACGCCATTCAAGTCGATTGTGAAGTCGATTTGTAGTGATTCGATTAACCGAGCAAATCAGAACAATATTTGCACTGCCCACATCGGATGGACTGGCATCGTAACAGAATTTGTTTTACGATTGACTAGTAGCGAGAAACATATTGTAGTACGATTTGTTTTGGCAGTTAGGCACAATTTTAACTGTTGTTGCGTTAACGAGTAACAGTGAATACTTGCTACCAGAAAATATTTTATGAAACCTGCACGAACCTAACCTAAGATCTCTATGTTATTTATACATAAATTTTCGTAAGGGCATACAAAAGATAACCAAATTCGCTAGTACGAACTATGGCGTGGTGAACTGTGCCTTATATATAAGAAAAAATAAATTAGGGTACCAAAATCTTAATCTTAATCCTTCTTACTTGAGAGACGCCTCCTGTGGACAGGAGTATACTGGAAAATACTGGAGAATATTGGAGTATTCAGTTATCAAATGAGTAGTTTTAAATCATGATGAATTATGTTGTAATTAGATTTATTTTTACATCTGGTACATCAGGCAAAACCTCTTTTGCATCGCGGATAATTTATTTCTAGCATTTGGCTATTTTAATAAAGATAAGATTTTATAGAACTTCGTTTAAGGTACGACAAGTCGCAACTGACATCGATTATTCAGTACGCACTAGGTTGTGACTAAGCCCTAATAAACTATTCCTAGTATAGGTACAATTGCATCAAAACCTTAACGCTTGTTTAGTACCTATTGAGAAAAGGCCACTGGCCCCAGGATCATAATCACCTTATCCTGTGTTAAGTACTACATGGAGAAAATTGGTAGAAATAGCAGTTAATTTGAGTCTTAATTGAATGAATCAAGCCGGCAACAGTAAAGGGCCTCACTTTCTAAATGGGAGGGTCCAGAATGCGTGACCTAATGCTAATTGACTGGTTATATTTGATACTTGACGGATGACTAGTAGTCTTAGAAAAGATGTTAATCTTATCTGGGCCATATCAAGGGTTCTTAGGATTAAAATTTTTGGATGCACTTTTTTATTTATAGAACTGAAGCATAAGACCCACTGTTGCTATGAATATAAATTTGAAAATAACGTTTTGATATGAGTAATAAATCGAGAATATCTGAAAGCTTTATTATAATATAGCGTTTATTACAAAATATATTCTGAAATATTTCAACAGATTTTCATCAGTACAGTAAAATCTATATTTCACTGTATTTCGTGTTCTTGCGATTATTCGCATATATAAAAAAAATGTTGCATTTGCTGTCAGTGATTTGCAAACATTTATTATTATTTTGAGACCGATTCTTATTTTTGCTTCACGAGTTTCTCGTTACACTTTACTCAAAGCCGTTCGTGAATTGAACTGAGGTTGGTTCAGTCAGCGCGATTAATTCGAAGTCGTGATAGAACTAACGAAGCCGACACTTCATTCCACAAGTTATTATGGCATGCTTATCTATGCAAGATTTCGAGAAGGTAATTTAAGTACTCTCAGCAGAGATATCTGAGCGAAGCTGACTCCGGTCGCCGACACGGAGGTCCCGGGCACAAATCACGGCGTGCACCACTGACTAAGAAATTAGTTAGTTAGTACGTATGTTTCGCTGCTTACTGCTTTCCACGGTGAGGAAAAAAAATTGCAATTTTTCATTACGACGTTTTAAATCACCGTGTCTATGTCTAAATGTAAATATAGACAAAAGCATACTCCCCAGTAGACTTACAGACCTCTCAACTTTCGCTAATCTCGTTGGACTATAGCCTAAATTTATCTCAATTCCGAAAGGAGACCTTTGCCTATGCCCATCAGTAAGAAACTAAAAAGGATTTTAAAAAATCAAGCCCCAAACTATTATTTAACACCTACCTACAGTTAAAAACATAAGGCAATAACAATAACTTCATTGAAAGTTATTCTAATTACGACTGAAGTTGATAATAACAGTTAACCAAAAACCGATGTGAATTAAAAGGTAAGTTGCGTCTCAAAATAATAAAAAGGGCCATTAACCCTGACACTGATGTGTGCTCGGCGTAATTTAGCTTGATTCGATAATCGCCGGGCGGCTTCAGACGGCCACCGCCAGATTCATATCACGCTCGAAAACAACGAAGCCGCTACGAATTGTTTATAACCATGATTTTTTTATTGAAATGGAGTAGCAAACGAGTATTTCATTCTGGTCAAGTGGTCTTAAGTAGTGGCTGGAGCCCATGGACTGTGCTTCAAGTTGTGCTGATACGAAGGCTGATGGTCACCGTGTCGAAATCTGAACTGATCTGGAACTTCCTCGGTCGAATCGTGACGTCTCTTCCACCTATAAAAGTACTTCCTCTTCATGTAATTTAGCTTCATCCAATAATTCATGTTATAATGTCAAATGAAAACGGCGAGGCATTACGAATTGTTGATTCGAATGAACGTGAAATGTAACAGAAAAATCCTATCCGGTTTGCCATATTTTTAAACTGTACGCAAAATAACTTTTATGTCATCACTTAGCATATCTATGCTTAGGGTTACCAGATGAAATTTTTGGGTACGAAAAAATAACATTCTGATTTATAAAAAGCACATGTTGACAATTTCCAAGCGTCCTTTGCCGGCATCTTCAGAGATGCCCACGTAGCAAAGAAAATTCTCCCGTGCCATATTTTATTTATTTAAAGAATATTTTTCTTTACTTTTAAAATTTCCTGAGGTTTTATAGAAAATTGTTTAAATCCTGAGATTTCCCGATATTGATCTGATCTTAATGTCGAAAAATGTCTACTCTCAGGGCAAATCCTAAAACGTGGTAACCCTATCTGCACCGGATTTCTGCGGTTCTGCGGCCTAAAGGCCATCGGTTACGGTCTGTCTCTTTGAGGATATTACGCATAAATATGTCCAGCCAACCACTTAGTTTATTCACTTTTTCTGCGCTACATGAACTTTACTTCGATTGGCGTAAGGTGATATTTAGCTCCTTGGTATACAGATGCAAGAATGTGAAGTGTTTTAGCTGACTTAACACCGTCTAACGAGGACTGACGTCTCTAGGACACGAGGCCTGTCAGTTCAGGTGTATAACTCTTGATCATAAGGTATGTTGTTCATCATCTTTTGTTGTTCGGGGTCATTAGAGTGGAAAAGCTACACGGTCTGAGCTGTCCATAGATTTTACGATTAACTAGTTTTATGACGTTGTAATAAGAAACAAGGTTAGGAACATCTACATCTTATATTGCAGATTGCAATGTAGGTTTTGGCGCAACGTGAATATTCCAAATCAAATGAAATCGGCAAAGATTACTTTAAGGTCCTTCAAGTTTCGCCTATTCGTTGTGCGATTGTCTCGATTAATATTTTTGTCTTCATAAAATTTGGATTATATCCTTGACTTCATTATAATATCATTTTATAACATAACGCTTATGACTTATGAAAAATCTTATATCTTGTGATTTCGCATTTTACGATCACATAAGAACTTTATAAGCCGTTAACTTTCGGTGCCTTTTATAAGCGCAAAGGGAAGTTGCGTAAGTAGACATGTATTGTTTTCATAAAGAAAGCGGTCAGATGTCAAGGAGATAATTGTTAGTGCAGGAAATTAGAGGCATTACGCAAGTGGGCCGATTCTCTGTTCCTGGTTGAAGTCAATCTAATCCGTAGCAAATATACATATAGTATAGTCTAGAAATGATTGTGTGCACTCGTAAATGTTATCTGTTTTCATCAGAACTTTCGCTACCTCACAATCGAAACACATTCCTAATCCATAGTATAGGTTCCAATTCAAATATTATAAACGGCTAAATAAATGCTCGTTTATATTCTGTTTTTTTTATTTATTTTTTCCCAATTTTTACTTTTTTTAATTTTTACTAATACCATACTTATACCTTTTTTTAGAAAAAATGTCTTATTATTATATTTAAATCAAAGTGGAACGTATTTTTTGCACTTATAGATAAGTAACATACCTACTTAATCTTTATATCTCAGAAACAAAATAGTACGAGTATCTAGTGTTTGTGCCAAGTACGTTACGTCTATTCGACCGAAACTGTTTGTACTTATTTCTATTGTATTCAAGAAATACTTATAGTGCAAATTAATTTGCGAGTAATAATATCCTGGGCTTCGAAGCGCTAACGGGCGGGAAATATTGAAATTAGAGTTTAATTAACGTTCTACTACTTCGTGCAAAGTATGCAAACAGACCTAAAATATTTAATAGTTCAAGGCACAGTGTCCTGTTGGAAATTTTAAAACCAGAATGTACCTAATACAAAGAATTAAGCTAGAACAAAAACATATAACTACTTAAAAAATAAACACAATACCAATATCAGAGTACCAAATGCTTGCCAAATATTATGATATAGATATAGAATTCAATTTATCGTTGAATTACTTTTATTCTTTGATATTCAACAGACCTAACAGGTATGGATTAAATATGGCTACATTATGTAGTTAGTTATTTATTATATTATACATTAGAAAACGCAATTAAATTAAATATGATCTCAAGGCGAACCTTATATTATTCTAGAGCTACCAATCAATACAAATGAAACTAAACTACGACAATTGTTTACAATCATTGATATACTTTAACTCTGAGACCCGCTTACTGGGCAATGCGTTTAAATTAACCTCTTAAGCGGTGTTATTGTTAATAAAGTGGGTTGTAAATCTAAACATTTGCGGCATTATCGAGCAGTTTGTAAGTTATTACTTATTATCTAGCATTCTATGCAATATTTCAATAGGATATGGTCTTACGAGGCACTGATTGTGTTTTAATCGCGGAAGTTCCTCTCTCTTATTGCCTCACAAAGGTGGAGTTATAACATTTAACGTATTGGAAATACTGATTACGTGATATTGCAAATAATGGCTATCTATTTATCGATTTACTAGCCATACGCCAGCGGCTTCGCCCGCGTGGACCCTTTTTATAGGTTCCCGTAGAATAAAAACCATCCTATGTCCTTTCCCAAGATCCACTCTATCTGTGTTCCAAACATTAAAATTGGTTCAGTAGTTTAAGCGGGAAAGCGTAGCAGACAGACAGACAGACAGAGTAGCTTTCGAATTTATAATATTAGTAGGGAAGTAGGGATTTACACTTATATCATTGCTACTAAGTCGTGCAACAATAGTCTTTCAAACTAATATTAAAATGTGAGAAGGAAGCTTGATTCACCTGGGTCGATTTTAAATGGGAAAAGTTACGATGTGTGAGTGAAGCAAAGTATATTTATGTACCAGTGTAACCAGGATACTTTGCGCAATACAGCCATCATTAAAGAACCGTAAAAGCAAAAGTAAAAGTGTATCTTTACGATATCGCCAATAAAATTAAATCAAAGGGCGGAAAACGAAACTTCTAACGCTTTTAAATATCAGTGTAGACAGAGCTGGTTCTCTGTTAATAAAATACTTATTAAATATCTTTATGTTTAATATTGTCTGTTTGCATCATATCCGTCATAAAATCGGTTTGAAACAAGATTTTGAAATAAGCAAAAGATCTCACTAACCAGTATGGGTAAGGTTATCTAGTATAAATACTAGCTCTTGGCCATTTTAATAATGTTGATGGCCAAAGTAATCATTAAAACGACTGTGTGTGGGCCTATGATAATCTGATTCTTATCGTTGGCCGAGCTCGAACTTAATCAAACAAGATCAGGAGGAAAAAACTTATAAGGATAAAGGAGAAATAGATTTATTCTGAGAATTTTAACAGTTTTATTGAGTACTTGGGTAAAATTCTTCAATATGTCGCGTCGGGTTTAAGATTCGGAAAGCTTTGGAAATTCTTTTTTTAAAAAGGTGAACTCATATATTGTTTTGTTGTTACTTATGTGGGCAGTTCAGTTATTACTAGAGCTTGGGTGCTGTACCTGTAGTGTGAGTAAGCTCATTCATTATCCAGAGACCCAGAAGTAGAATCAAAAAATGGCTGCACAAGAGAGCATGTGATTCATTTTATTAAAAAAAAAACAACGGGTTGCACTCCGGTAGTGCCTGACATGACAACATTAACGTTGTGCATTTTTGATATTTTGGAATGGTTAGGGAATAATTTCACACGAATTGTTTTTATTATCAGTATTATTTTTCATCTAGTACTTTCAGTAGGTTTTCATCTACCTAGTATTTTTATAAAGTACTCACCCATTTTTTTTCACTATTTCTTCGTCACTTTTTTCATTAATAGATGCACTTTGTTCAGTGTCAATATTTTAAATATTTGATATAAACGAATTTTACAAGTATAGACAGTCGAGCCGTCATCAGCTGTCACCCCTCCGTCTTACGAATATTCGATCAGGCCACGGGTCCTGACGCGAGTTTAACATTTTTTACCCATCCCACAAAAAGTGCAAAACGCCGCTAAAGAAGTTTTCCCTTCAAAAATGTATTATGGACAGACAGAATATTTTCATTTTTGAAATTGCTTTTACGTATTAAGGACATCAACGCGAACAAAGTTACGGGTAAAAGCTAGTTTAAAATAGTACCAGTGTTTATTTGTTCAGAACTCTTGTCTGAGCGGCGTCTGCGATGCGTGAGTGACTCATGCGTAGGCGACGACTGCCTGCACATTGCCAGTACTAGAACTACGTAATTATATTTCATGGCCCAATTACATGCACTTAGTTCAGTGTTTCTATTTATGGCACTTTTAATTATAATTATATTTCTTCGCTTTATTCTCGATATGATAATATTACAAAGGTAGTTTCCCTATCCTACAAGGCAAGTTCGCACTATTTTAAAGAAACTTTTTTGTCTTTACAAAAAAGAAAAAACTCCCGGTGACATAATGACAGTACATCATGTTGACATTAGCTCATTCCTTTTTCGTGCGAGGCAAAGAACGCACCCTCTAACGCCGTATTATGCTAAAAAGAAGCGAAAAGGAGAAGTTCAAATCTATTACAGACGGAAATGAAAAGGACTGGAAGGAGAATAATACCGCCGGATAATTATTTCTCCACTTTTGCTATCTGAAGATGAAGGTACGAAGACCGTGGATGGATTTAGTAACAAGGTGTTACTATTTTTATTTGGAATATAGTTCTGGAATGCTTTGGGATTAGCTGCGGGCTTCTAACTTAGACATATACCAGAACTATGACTGTCGTATATGCATTGGGGTTGACTGCGGGTCTTCAACAATGACATTTGACAGAATAAAATTTGTTTTTTAAAACAAATTACACATAATGCTGCTGTTTATTAAACGTAAACGTATATGCATTGGGGTTGACTGCGGGTCTTCAACAATGACATTTAGCAGAATAAAATATGTATTCTAAAACAGATTACACATAATGCTGCTGCCGCTGCTGGTTATTAAACTTAAACGTATATGCATTGGGGTTGACTGCGGGTCTTCAACAATGACATTTAGCAGAAAAAAAAATATGTATTCTAAAACAGATTACACATAATGCTGCTGGTTATTAAACGTAAAACTAAAAATAGTTTTCCTAATTTTTACTTCAAAAGTATCCACAAAAATATTCACGTCCTATAATACTCATATATTTTTAGGAATAATATATTGTATCATACCAACCACCGATTCTATTGATGACACTCAAATGAAGACGAATAATTTCGTTTCTGACGTGATGGAACCCGTACGATGTGAAGCATTGCCAGAGTCCCGTCATCAAGACACGACTTATACGGATGATCATGTAAATCTGGAATTGTTGGTTCTCGGGGAGTCCACATCCGATACTCCGGATTACGGTGATATTATTCATGTCACGGTTATGGCTTCCATTACTTAAGAAGGTAATATCTTATACCTAATAATAGCCGCTTATTACAAAGCTCAAAGCTTAATGCACAAATATTTGCTGCAGTACTAGATATGTGACAAAACAGATATGAAATATGCGCTGTTTCACAGTAACATCGTCATAGCTATTACAGCTGATAACAAAGGGATGGATATCTTTTTAAAAGGCAATGATAAAATACATGCAATGAAGCACTTCAGTACTGGCTATCGCTTACTTTAAGATTCTCTCTATTCT
The DNA here is from genome assembly GCA_911387765.1 of Pyrgus malvae. NCBI lineage: Eukaryota > Metazoa > Arthropoda > Insecta > Lepidoptera > Hesperiidae > Pyrgus > Pyrgus malvae. The sequence goes on along the minus strand of OU426950.1, from coordinate 22,850,173 downwards.
ATCATCTATTCTCCACCATCCACATTGGAGCAGCGAGGTGGAGTAAGTTCCAAGCCTCCCCAATAATAGGGAGAGACCCGTGCCCGCAGTAGGACGCAAGAAGGATTGCAGCCACACAAATTTGGTCAAATCTGTTTTAAATGTCATACAAGAATCCGACAGGGATGAAACACGAAAGCTGATGAAGCCATCGAAAAATGAGGCTTTCAAATAAAGAATTTAACAACAAAAAGCCTAGAGGCGCATTCGTCCTGGTTATTTTCAGGTTATATATTATGTAATATATACATATACTTTTTAGTCGGCGCCTCCTCGGTTCTCGGTGAACAGGGCGGGGCGCGGAGTGTACAGGAGGCCAACAGTAACGACGACGACAGCAAAAACAATGCGTCGCAGTGTTTCACAACGTCGCAGTCGCGAGCTGCAAACCACGTGCTTCAGCACACCACTAGAGCAGGTACATGCCGGTCGACTTTACGATTGTCTAATTTATTAAAAGTAACAGTATTGTGGTTCGAGTGTGTTAACCTTCCATACTCCAGCTTTACAATCATATGTATCCGCAAACATTTTTGCTCATAAAAAAATTACAACATGATTTATGATTTTTGTATACTTAACAGTATAAGTGCTATTTCTGAATAATATAATGAAACAGGAAAACAATTTATATCTATTTTTTCTCATTAACAAGCCTGACGGCAGTAAGCGCTTTGTTTTAACTTAGATGCCCTTTAATAAGTTCATAAAACACTTTAAAATGCAAGATTATAGTTTACTCCAGCAGGCTATCATCTAGCCACTATACATTTGAAAAATGTATTTTTTTCTCATGACTATACGGATATCAGAACACAAGTACTTAAGATTTCAATTTGAATCTAATGAGGCAGTGAAATTAATAACAACTATCAGTTAAATTCAGTGCCCTTTGGCTTATTTTCTCCGTTTAGCGCCTCGCGTGTTTACAAATCGTCTCCGATACTCTACATCTCATCTCCGATAACGAAGCTTACTTCTTCTGTCATGATGATATAATATACTTTTTATTGAAGAGAGACACAATACTTCCAGACTGCCGATCGTGGAGTCCCGGATTCGATTCCGAGCGAAGTAGAAATTTGAATGATGAGTTTAAATTTTCTGTTCTTGGTCTGAGTGTTTGTGTTTCTGTCTTTGTGTGTGTCCATGGCACCCATGACACAGGACAGTCTGAGTGTTATTTTTATTTAAAAAAGATATGTAAGGAACAGATTAACTCAATACTTAGGTTTTGTAGTCAATTTGAGCAAAAGTAATATTTTGCCGCAACATACATTTATGTAAGGATTCGATTAACACTTTAAATATAGCTATGTTCATATGTATCGAAAAACGTATAGAAAAATTGCAATGTAAGTTAAGAAATTTGCTAAACTACCGACGTGCACGATTTGAGAGTTTGCACAGCTTATAGCAGTTTTAGTAGCTGCCTGTCCAGCAGCTAAGTATGGAGTCTTTAAAGAATTAAACTGCTAGTTAACAAACATCCATTACATTATTTTAGCTTTATCTGAAATTTATGATCAAAATTTACACCGACGCATCTCAAACCGGATGGGGCAATGTATGTAAAAATGATCGGTAAAAATATGAAAGTTTGAGCCACATTAATTATTTAGAGTTACTAGCTTATTTTTGAGTCTAAAATCATTCGTTAACGAGTTAACTAATTGTGCAATATAACTTGGTGTCGATAATACAACTATTATAAGTTATATTACGATAGCAGGTGTTCAATACCCCATCTTAATAATTTAACCGAGAACTCTGGAATTGTGAACATTGCTCTCTTTGGATATTTACGTCGTATGTAAATATACAGTACTGATTCCGCTTCCAGAATTCATAGCCCTGGATTCCAGTCTTACAAACCTCACAAGTATTGGATGTTCTGTTTCTGAGACCCAGTAAAGATTGACTTCGATATAACTTCAGGATACACTCTCTTCTCAAGAAGTTACGTTATGTGTTGCGGGGCTCTCCGGCAGTCTATTAAGTATTCGACGCGGCGACCCCTCTGACTCAGTTTCTCTGATGCTATCATCATTCTTTAATAGAGCTATAATATAATACTCCAAAAACTTGGTGGACTTTTTTGTAAGTTTGAAGTAATAGACCACTTCAATAGTTTTCTGTCCACGTAAAAGCTTAATATTAAGTTTTTTTATCGCAACAGCTTAATAACAGCTGTTAATGTGGCACTTTAAACTCGCATTGCTATTAGCTCAAGTGGGTATATGAAACATTTCCTAACTATGTGCTGTCTACTGTCTATGTACCCCACATATGCATTAAAAATCCCAAGACCAAATTACTCTAGTACTTGTAACCCTAATAGTTTTGAATCTAGTTGGAACATGGTTCTATTTAGAAAACATTACGAGAAAAATAGTTGTTCTCTTAGCTATTTGCACAGCACGCAGATTGCTGAAGTTTTCTCTTATAGAAATTGAAAATATTCAGTTGTCATAAGAGTAGAATCAAGATTAATATTATATGTGTTAAAACTAACGCCCCCGGTAGGGAGCAACCAATTCTATTTTTGCCATATCATTTTACCTGTGTTTTTAGGGACAATTAACTTAAACATAAACTGAAAAATATGATTTTTCCTGACATTTGCTAGCTAGTTGTAATACTATTATATAATACATATATTTTAATTGCGAGCTATATCAGTAGATGGCGTCGTTGAGCAACACTAAGCCAAAGAGTTTCTTCAGAAACTCACTCCAAAATTTATTTTATCCGAGCAACGATTGGTCTGCCGGATACTTTTAATGAAAATAACAATATATGTCCTGATACAGCTTTTTCAGATTATATTTTTATAACTAAAAATATAAGACTTGTCTAGAGCCACCTGCCACCACCCAACCCATAATTAGATGTTAATCTAAGTTTTATTGGATAGCAGAGCAGATATTAATCAATTTATTGCACACAGTACGCGTCACGCGTCTACTTCTGCTGCAAGCTGCTGAGACCATACACAGGGCCGCAGGTTGGACAAACTCTTTACATACTTTTGTATATACCAAATAATATAACAGAACCGTTTTGGCGGTCTGTTTGTTTACCAAATAAATTATAAAACATAGTTTATTTTGTTGATTATTTAATGTTTAAACTTTAAATATGATTTCAATCAACACTTACTATTATTAGGCTTAAAGTTTTACAACTTAAAAACATCATAAAAGTAGTGAAAAGAAAACAATTAACATACTTGTTTTATTCTGTTAATACAAAACTTTTCTCTCTTAACATCTACCTTTGTAATATTATCATATCGAGAATAAAGCGAAGAAATATAATATATGATCAAACGAACTTCCCCGAAGTGAAGTTCGATCATTATTATATGAGTCGCTTTATTCGAAGATATGATCTCCCACCCACCCAGGACTACCCAGGTGGAAAAGTTTTGTAGATGAGTTTTACTTTCTCTAAAAAAATGAGCTAATGTCAACATGATGTACTGTCATTATGTCACCGGGAGTTTTTTCTTTTTTGTAAAGACAAAAAAGTTTCTTTAAAATAGTGCGAACTTGCCTTGTAGGATAGGGAAACTACCTTTGTAATATTATCATATCTTCGAATAAAGCGACTCATATAATAATGATCGAACTTCACTTCGGGGAAGTTCGTTTGATCATATATTATTGAACAAAGAAATGATTAAAAACAATTATTAAAGCTCATAAAAAGTTGGCTTATTGTTTAGGCTACTAAAGATACTTAAATCCAATAAATACCATTTTGAATATCAAACATTTATGGTCGAAATTTACTATTAATGTTGGGTTTTAATTTGTATGCTTAAAATGGTTTGTGATATAATGCTTCCTTACTAATATTAAACTGATTTAATATTTTTATTATTATTCATCATTTCAATAAATATTATCATATATATGAAGGTGGTAGAACTATTATAGTTCGCCCGGGGAAGTACCACCGCTGCACCCACTTCTGCCTTGAACCAATTCTATTGTGTTTCGGTGGAAAGGTGCAGTTGCCGGCCACACTTACATGAGGCGACCACCAGCCTCCGGAGTAGCGGCGCAACTGCATACGACCTCAGACAAGACTTACCTATGCTTGCTTGAGGTCGTATGTAGATGTCCATGGGCTGCAGCAATCACTTAACACCACGTGGCCTGCATGCTCGTCTGCTACTCCATTCAAATAAAAAAAAACACGATATTCGAATTCTTTTCATGTATATGGCCTTGAAAAAGTGAAGCAGAAAAATCTTGGATGATACGGGCGCCAGCTACTATCTACTCCATACCTGCATATGTATCATATAATATCTAACAGAGCATAGCGCCGCAAGTTTAACGCTTCTTCTTCCAAGGCAGCTCTGCTTGTGAATCATAATTTACTTTTATGAGCTGCGAGAAGATTACACTCTCAGACTGTCTCAGAGATTGGACGAGCTTGTAGGTACTTTACTCAGAAAATAATGTAAGTATTAAAGAGTTATCTTATGTTGCTTCCCGAAGCGTTGACGTTGACGGAAAATTGGAGGAAAAGTTACATTCCTTAGAATTAAACCTTAAACCTATGTATTTTGTTCAGTTATTATTTGAATTGAACAGTTGACAGGTGACATCTACACTCAACCTAAATAAAGTCCCTTTCCTTGTCGCAGTTGCAGTGGTACTCCGTAGGCTGAGTTCTGCTTATACTATAATAAAATAAAAGTTTATTAAAGTATATACGATCCTTATATTAAAATTTTGGAAATCTGAAATTCATAAATGCTAACAAAATAATGATATTCGCTACTCGTTTCGCTAATAGCAGGCACGCAACAATCTTAGCTACTAATTATGATGCTGTCTCTTTTATCTCCTGACACTAGATTCAATCTGAGGTCCATTTACTTGTGTTTGAATGTCAGTAGTATATTATTTCGCCAATGAGCTAGGAGCAACTGCTCAATGGCGGCAACTTGCCTGTGGCACGAAAGTTGCTTATTACAGCAATTTCCGCTATGGGAAGCTAAAAGATATTAACTGGAGTCGTGTTTATAGCATTACGCTGCATGCAGAAATGAGATATTATAGCTATTACTATAACATGTATGTAATGATGCAAAACTCCTGCCTTTACAGATAATGCTAACATTATAATGTAGAGTAATGGGACCACCCATAAGTATGCATGGGTATGCACCCATGAGTACATAATAAAACCCAAAATTATCTAAATATTCATCGAGTGTTATAAATGCAATGATAATGTTATAAATGCAATGATAATGTTATATTATGAAAAGATTACATTGTAAATACATTTTAAAAGCGGCAATAGTTTAGGCAGACCTTTAAACAACCTATAAAATTTGGCTTAATTTGCTTTAACAAACTGCCCACCACCAGCACTAACGTCAAGAATAAACGGCTCTAAATCTAGTCAATTGAATCCAAATCTAGACTAAAAGATCATTAAAGTCTTTTTAATTTAATTTGTAGAAGCTTGCGATATTATTGTGTATGAAGTACCGGAAAGAAATTTAAGAAGATAACTTCGACATAAAAGTTTCGAAATTGCATTCTTTTCGATGACTCTTTACAGAACGCATTTTCACTTTTCTTTATGTAATTAGGTACTTAAGGTAGCGGTATTTGGGAAGACAACTTTCCTTTAAGCAAGTTCCCAATATTCGATTTCAAAAAACTGGTTTAAGGTTAAATTCTTGTACGAAAGGAGTCGCAACACTAATCATTAAAGGAAAGCTTACCTTACGTGTTTTGTTTTATTTTTATAGTTATTTAACTACTACTACTTTGACAAAAATAGAAGATGTTATTATTTTAAAGTAGATTAAAAGCTGATTGACAAGATAGAATTATTAACACGCAATAGTACCAATTCAATTCATTTACCTATTTGTCAAAGTACACGTAAAAAGATGTAACATAAAAATCACAGGTAAGCTTAGACTAAGAATAATGTACTTACGTACTACAGGTAAGCCTATGTACTTGTCAATCAATGACATACAAATATAACATTAAAAATTTAACAATTAATTTTTTTTGACCATTAATTAACCAAGACATTAGATTCGCTTGACAACGTTCTAAAAACATGACGTAGGATTTGTGTAACAGGATGTCTAATTTATTCCTCTGTGGATACACTGGCTTTACGAGTAGCGTGACTAAAACCATCGCCACACAAGGTCATATGGCGGTATTTGGTACTGAACAAGGCCGCAAGAGGTTCGCCATGAATAAACCTAAATATAAACTGGTTTGGACTTAGGATTATCTAGATTGGATAGGCTTGCTAATAAAATCGAATGGCTGCGCCATTTGTTTATTGTGAAACTGTTCGGGTAGATTTATATATAAAAAGATGTAATGAGTGTTTGTTCTATGCAATAAGCATTGGTTCTAGTTCTCAGTCTCATAAACTAAAACTGTGTGAGAAAATATCAAGGCTGCAATAGCGCTTAGTATCTTTATAATAATTATGCAATAAATCGCCGTAATGGTATAAATTTGATACAGAAACGAGGACAGTGGCGAAATAATGAATATTAATTAGAGGTTGCCGAGGGTGAACCTTCAGGACACAGGGAAACAACGGAACAATGTAAATAAGTCGTCGGTTATGGAGCATTACGTCTTCATGCTAATTAAAGAAAGTTTAATTTCCGTAATGTTCTCTATTTGTATGACTCAGGCAAACAGTAGATCTAGAAATAATATTATTTGCATAATGACGCGGAAAAGTGACGCGACTTAATGAAATGTTCATTTTCTTTTTAGGTTTGAGGGAACGGAATGATTGAATTTCACTCTGATTTTATTTTCAATCGGTCTTCTTACTAGACGAATATTACTTTTTGTACCTTCCTCATCCTTCGATAGTCATTCTTCCTATCTGATTTTGTGAATTTCCATTTAAGGTGCATATATTATTGGTGTATTATATATTAAAGTACCTGGACGACCGAGCGTTGCTCGGATAAAAACAATTTATTTTCTTGGTTTAGTTTCAAACGAAACACTGATTTGCTTAGTGTTACTTAACAACGCCATCTGAAATAGCTCCTAATAAAAATAGTTATTTTCATAAAAATAAAAAATACACAATATGGTTTTGATTGAGGTTTGAACCCGGGTCTCCAGTTCCGCAGTCAACTCACGCAACCATTCGACCACGAAAGCTTTAATTCAATGGACGAAATTTTCATAGAGCTCTTTCAAACTGACATTGTCATTTCTTTGAACGTCGGTTTGGCGTATGGTAATAGGGGAGCCCAAGAAGGGATTTACTCGAGCGCGTCAGATTAAGATATGGGGTACACCTTGCATCCTGTTTAGTGCTGCCACGATTAAAAAAGACCTTCTATGTAGGTACAGTTTTTTTCTTACTTCTGGATGTCAAAATGGTCAGATTAGAAAACCCCGTTACCGTTGAGCCATGAATTTTAAATAATAAAAATTCGAACTCTTCAAGAGTTTGCCAAAATGCCGTTTTTTTATTTCGCTGTTTTGTATACATTCATACTAAAATCTTCAGATTACTGAAATATGACTTACGATTTTACCCTTACCTTTCGTATAAAATTTTTGAAAACCTATAGGCGCTCTCTCCACCGGTTAAACGCAAAACGTCATGAAGTATAATAATATTAAATAATATAATATTTTAATCTTACTACCACCCAACCTATAAAAAGCACAAGGTCCTGATGACGCTTGAGGAAATCCACAATGAGCCTTGTGGGCTCCCCAGTTTGACAGCGTTTACGCCACAATATTATTAATACTCTCCAATAGATGTCAGGAAGAGTCGTATTTTTCAGTTTATATTTAAATTGATTTTCATTGAAAATATTTTTACACAGCTAAAAATTTCCATCAATAAAAATTTTGTGGATCGATTTATCACCCCCGAAACCAGGGTACTAAATTTCATCAAAATCTTTGGAGCTGTTTCCGAGATTCAAAAAATATATTTAGATACATACAAGAATTGCTCGTTTAAAGGTATTAGATAAGGTGTATTAGTTAATAATGTATATTTTCATTACCCGTTATTTAATATTTCTTTGGAATACCATATATTTTGAATAAATAGCTTTAGATCTAGCCTCTAGTGATAAAGTAGATACCAAGAATTATCTAAAAGTTTCATAAAGATCTTATTTCAGTCCAGATTATAAAGGTTTTATTACTTGATAATGTGCCATTAATTTGGAAAACACTTATGAAATAGATGTTAATGAACATACATAGTTACAGAAGCATGTAGGTAATTTGACGTTATATTAAAATGAAGTACTTTGGCACTCCGAAATAATTGACAAAGTTATTCCATTACCAGCTGCAATAATTAATCACATAACCACGAAGCCTTTTGTATTAACAGTTCTTGTGACAAAGGGAAGGATTTTCTGTGATTACACGAGCATTCAACCCGTCAACAATCCGCAGCCGGATTTATCTTGAAGTGTAATTCCACTCGCATCAAGTACAGGCGTCTATTCTGAACACATCACCGAGAATGCGTTCGATGTTTGGTCTAATTCTACGCCGAACCTATTTCAGTTGTTCACTTGTGTGTTTCTCATTCGCCTGCGTACAGTTTTTAAAATGCAACGAATTTCTACGTATGCAACGAGTGTCTAACGTCATATTCCCTTCAATAACACAACGTATATGGCGCTGTACCTATTTCTAAATCAAGCTAACGATGTTACTGTTGTTGTATAAGTAATTTAAGCCATTTTCAAACTGCGTCGCCACGCCGAAAATCTGTGAAATCAGCTGCATTAGATATTTCACATTCAGAATAAAATGTGGTTTAAACTGAAAAAAAAATACAAATTTACACATTTTCAGAAAAATATTATCCATTCGTCATCCTTCATCGTTTGACTTGAGCGTAGACCCGTCAGGATACTGCGCCTAGTGCGTAGTACGTATGGAAATAGAAGAAAATTAAACACAAGCAATTAATTGTGACAGTGATTTCTTACAGCTGCCGTGCACGGTTAAGGCGAATCAATTTAAGCTACATTTAGATTTGGAAACTAAACCTTGCGCTGGTGGCTTTTCCAACATGAATGCAGGATCGGATTTAGAGGTCTGGAGGCCTCGGGGCAACAAAGGAGTGGAGGCCCCTTGGCCTTAAATTATTTCCCAAATAAAATGTACAGTTTTTTTTGGAGTGAACAAGTATAGATAGATCAATTCTGTTAATATTTAATTTAATCATGTTTTTACAAAGTACTGTAAAACGCAAAAAAATATATTTGAAAGGAAAAGTTTTTTACTAGTGTGTACTAAGTAGTCTGAATTTGAATTTTTTTGAAGAAGTCTAGAGACTTCTCAGGTCCCGGGGCTGTAGCCCCGGTGGCCCTCCCCGAAATCCGGCCCTGCATGCATGTCTTTTGAATAAGCAGAGAAGCCTTTACGTCTTTTTAGAATCTCAGACTTTCGAAACAAGGGTTCGGGATCAAATGCATTTGAGTTATAAATAAAGTTAAATATTAAGTTATGAAATTTGTACGCCTAAGGGCACTGCAGTTGTTGCGGAGATGAGAATTCATGCAAATTATCACAACGGATTTTAAAGTCAACCAGCTCCCTTCTTGGGCAGTGTCTTAATGGACGGAATATCATTTCTTATTAGACGACAAGTATAGTTCCAATTTTATCTCTATGGTGACTGACTCTATGGCGTCAAATGGAGTCAAATGAAATTGATGTGTTACTTCCTATACATACAAAAAAACTTTTTGTGCAATTGCAAACTTCCTCTGATATCATAGTCTGGAGATGTGTAAATGAAGCCATGGAATAATCTAAGCTTAAAAGTTTGCCGTTCGTAGAATGAATACTTAAGAGGCCGTATACGAAATCGAAACGGGCCAGATTAGGTATTTGAAAGGCACACGGCGCAAGCGGGAGCATTTGGTCGCGGGTTTGTGTGAGTCCGGAATCGTCGAAGGCTGGTACGACGATTAAACGGTTTTGATACTTTGTACTTTCTTCGGTGTCTTTTCCTCAGTTGTTTTTTGTCAATTAGAATAAAAAGTCTGATAGTACACAACTAAGCATTTATTAGTGTAGTACAAGTAATGATCTATACATGTAATAAATCTGTAGATAAGCAAAATCTGTACATTTAATTTAATTTAATTATTCTTTATTACACTATAAAATAAGCACAAAGGGCGGACTAAATGCCTGATATTGCTTTGTTTTGGAAAAATCATTTTAATAGTCATTATAATTATAAAAGGAAAAATACGGAATTGGTAGTTTTTGAAGAACTTGCCTGTGTGTCTGTGAAACTTTTTTATTTTAACTGACTTCAATCAAAAAGGAGGAGGTTATCAATTCGTCTGTATATTTTTTATGTTTGTTACCTCAGAATTTTCGACTGGATGAACAGATTTTGATGATTCTTTTTTTATTTCAAAGCTGATACTTCCCGTGTGGTCCCATTTTAATTTGGTCCAGTTCTGACAATGGTATCCATGCGAAAACCATATTTGCATTAAGTAGCTGCTCTACAAATGGACTAATAACTCAATATCACGCCAACCGATCATGATGATTCTTTTTTTATTGGATTTTTTTTTCTTCAAGGGTAGTTTAATAAGAGTTTGGTTAGGTTCCGACTAAGGGATCCATGACAAAATAACGGGACTCTTCAATTCGTAGGAGTAAATTAATGATACTCGATCGAATCTTTTATAGACTAGTAATTGTCGTAATTGAATTTGATGATCAATGAAACTCCTTAACAGCTTACAGTAAGTGTTATTCGGAGAAATGAAGCAACCTTGATATTGAATTAAATTAAAGTTTATTCTTGAACACAATACAATACTATTATTCTATTGAACACAGTGCAGTCGGTACGCGGGAACAGAACATTCTAGAAAAAGTACATAACTTCTTGACACCATTAAACTTCCGTAAAAGCATAGACAATTAAGTAGATACAAAAATTACCACAGACTATACATAAATAATGAATTGCTTACTTTAACACCCCCCTTCAAGGCATTATTTATTTAAACTCCTTAATACAAAGATATCTTTTTAGTAAATTTAACAATTAAATTTTTATTTAAAGCTTTAGTAAACATATCTGCCACTTGTTCCTCTGTTTTAATATATTCCAAAACAATTTTACCCTTTTCTATTAATTCCTTTAAAAAATGAAACCTTATATCTATATGCTTTAAACGTTTTACACAATTTGTATTAGCAATCATTATAGCCGACTGATTATCACAATAAATTTTTACTGGTTCATTACTAACATTTTCTTGAAAATCTATTAATAAGTTTTTTAGCCAACATGCTTCACTGGCAGTTATACTAGCCGCTATGTACTCTGATTCTGTAGATGAAAGACTTACAGAACATTGTTTCTTGGAACACCAAGACACTAAACAATTTGCATACAAGAAACAAAAACCTGTTGTGGATTTTCTATCCCTAAGGTCCCCTCCCCAGTCAGCATCACAATAGCCAATCAAGTGTTCATCATTACATTTATATACTAGTTTGTAATTTATGCTGTATTTTACATATCTAAGAACGCGTTTCAAAGCTGTTAACAATTCATTACTAGCACAATTTTGATATCTACTGAGTATGGATATAGCAACACATAAATCAGGTCTTGTGCCTGACACAGCATACATCAAGCAACCAATAATTTTACGACACAAATTTTCTAAATTTTTATCTTTATCAGCTGACATACTGCTACTATTTAATATTTTTACATTAAAATTTTGATCCATAGGGGTTGTTATTGGTTTACAATCATACATTTTAAATTTTTTTAAGACATTTTCTAAATATGTTTTTTGACTTAATTCTGTTACACCATTTTCCAAATTTTGATTAACATGTATTCCTAGAAATTCTGACACTAGACCAAGATCTTTCATTTCAAATTCTTTACTTAAGTTTAACTTTAATTCTTTAACTTCAGTATCATTTGTACCACAAATTAACAAATCATCTACATATAACAACAAAAAAACTTTATTCTGGCCACTAATTTTAAAATAAAGACATGAATCACATTGTGATCTAAGAAACCCTTGTTTTGTGATAACAGAGTGAAATTTTTCATTCCAGTATTTGGGTGATTTTTTTAAACCGTACAATGATTTATTTAATTTAACAATGTTTTTGTTATCATTGTAAGCCCCCTCTGGTAAACATATGTAAACTTCCTCATTAATTTCCCCATATAAAAAGGCCCCCGTTACATCCATTTGAAAAATTGGAGCATTTAATTTAGTTGCAATGACTGTGAAAAGTCTAAAGGTTGACAATTTTGCCACAGGTGCATATATATCATACAAATCAATTGAATCCTGTTGCTCAAAACCCCTAGCCACTAGCCTTGCTTTATACTGAGTTTTATCACCAATTTTCTTTAATTTGAAAACCCACTTACTACTAATCACTTTACTGTTAACTGGATAATCACATACATCCCATGTATTATTGTTTTTTAAAGTCTCTATTTCCCTATTTATAGCCATGATCCACATACCTTTATCTTCCCTTGTCATAGCCTCTGCATAGGACTTGGGCTCCTCATCTAACAGACTAATTTGGTTGCACTTGTAAAAAGATGTCTGTTTTCTTACACGTTGAGATTGTTGATGTTGTGCCGAAGTTTCAGGTGAATTTAATATTGATTCATCACTTACTTGGGAGATGGTGTAGTCATCAAATTCTGACTCATCTTCATAGCAAGGTACATACTCATCCAATGTTTCCCGAATCTGTGAGCACTCCTGACTATTTTGTAAACCCTCGCTAGAGCTGTCGTCACTCTTGACATCATCCCCAATTTCTTCTATTTCTTCCGGTATAATCTTATCTATGTCCTGTATCACAACTTCTTCATTTCCTTTTGTCTTTATCAAATTCATAAAAATCACATCTCTCTTAATTTCAACCTTGTTCTCCTGGGGAAAATAGATCCGGTATCCTTTGACATTTTCACTATATCCTACCATTATTCCATTCTTGCCTTTTGGATCCCATTTCTTCCTTCTCACTTCAGGAATGTGAGCTATCACCGAAGATCCAAAAACTTTCAGAGTGTGGAGGTCAAAGTCCTTATTGGTCCATAAAGTATAAGGAGTTTTCTTTTCTACTGAGCTTTTACCAGTTCTATTCAAAATATAAGCTGCAGTGTTCACTGCTTCTGCCCACAGTGCTTTAGGTAAGTTTTTCGAATATAACATAGTTCTGGCTGCTTCGACTAGCGTTCGGTTCTCCCTTTCTGCTTTTCCGTTCTGTTGAGGTGTGTAGGGTACAGTAAGCTGATGTATGATACCTCTTTGATGGAATATCTTCTCCACATCTTTATTTACGAATTCCAAACCGTTGTCGCTTCTAAAATACTTAATCTTGTTGCCAGTTTCATTTTCTGCTTTATTTATGTAATCTTCTATGCAATTTTTCACTTGATATTTTCCTTTTATGAAGTACACTTGTCTGTATTTAGAGTAGTCATCCTTGAATATTACAAAATATCTCGAGCCTCCCACTGAGTGCTCCTCCATTGGGCCACAAACATCGGCATGGATCAACTCACATGTTTTTGTAGACTTATTTTCACTCTTTGGAAATGGTAGCCGGTGGATTTTCCCTTTAAAACAACTCTCACATTCAATATCACTGGTGCCGATCACCTCAACATTGTTGTTTTTTAAGACTTCTCTTACATAAACCATGTTTTGATGAGCCAACCTTTCGTGCCACTCGATCAAACTCACTTTGCTACGTAGTGTGGGTTGTGTTGTTTCCGCAACATTTAACTTATTTTGCCTGTACAAGCATTTAAGATGATATAAATCACCTACACGTTCTGCAATGGCACACACTTTCTTATTCTTCAAAATTTTACAGTGGTTATGTTCTGTCACTACGACGTAACCTTTGGCGGTAATACATTTGACAGATAACAAGTTTGTTTTTAATGTCGGAACGTAAAGGACGTTGTCTATGGTAGTATTAACCCAACTCTTTCCATCAAATACTTGCACTGCCATCTGTCCACTGCCAAGAGCACTAATCTGTGTCCCGTCGCCCAATACTACGAATTTATTCTTCAAACTTGTGAACGAAGTAAATAGGTTACGATCACAAGACATATGCTCACTTGCACCTGAGTCTACGATCCAATTAGAATGTTCATACGTCTCAAAACAATCTGATAGTCCAGAAGCAATAAACGCATTACTCTCTTTGTTCTTTCTGAAACGACACTGAACTTTTGTATGTCCCGGTTTGCCGCAATAGAAACATTTGTTATTGTTCTCACTAATCGCACTTTTACGGTTTTCGCGATTGTTCATTTTATTAAATTTACATTCACTTTGATAATGTCCGTACTTTTTACACTTATAACACTGGATGTCCTTTTTCGCAGTCTTTTTCGCAAAAAATGCCGATGATGATAACCTTGATGACGACCCGCCTTTTTCCTTCAATCTTTCTTCTTCTACTAGAAGTCTAGCAAACAAATTTTCGACAGTTTGCTTGTCGTCTGGTGCCGATTCCCAAGCCGATATAAAATGTTTGTAGTCATCCGGTAGGGACATCATAACTTTTGTAATCACAAACTTGTCAGAGATATTTTCACCTAACTGTTTCAAATCATTATGCATTTCTTGCACCTTCGATAGGAAAACTGACATTTCTGAATTTTCGTCGTATTTCAGTTGAAAAAATCTCTGTTGCTTAATATGGATGCTTGTCTCGCTTTTCTGTTCGTAGATACTTAGAAGTTTACGCCACATTTCAGCCGATGTAGTACACGAAAGAACATGCAGCATCACACTTTCTGACATCCTCGTAACTAGAAGAGTTTGTGCCTTCACATCTTGCTTTTCCCATTTTGCTAGATCTTCCTGTCCCGTAGGTTTCTTACAATCGGTAACCACGGTGTACAAATTTTGACTTTTCAACAAAATCGTGGTCTGGAATTTCCAAATGTTCCAATTTTGACTACCTTCCAGTTTAATAACTGTTCCCTGTGTATTGTCGTTCATTTTTCCTTCCTGCAATTCCCTTCCTTGTTTCTTACAAGTATTACAACTCGCCGGCCGGTAAATTTTCTTAACCTCGAAACGCAACGCACACAGTCAATGGCGCCAACGATACTTATTGCAGTATTACACTTTACTTGCTTCAATATCAAAGTTATGTGCCTGGGCCCATAACCTGTTATTCGGAGAAATGAAGCAACCTTGATATTGAATTAAATTAAAGTTTATTCTTGAACACAATACAATACTATTATTCTATTGAACACAGTGCAGTCGGTACGCGGGAACAGAACATTCTAGAAAAAGTACATAACTTCTTGACACCATTAAACTTCCGTAAAAGCATAGACAATTAAGTAGATACAAAAATTACCACAGACTATACATAAATAATGAATTGCTTACTTTAACAGTAAGGTTGAAATCTGAGGTAGAACTGTTAACTGTTCCATTTAAACGGCGCTGTCTTAAATGAGCAGCACGTCTAGTATGCCTACCCACATTCAAACAAATAAGTTAGTATACATCAATTTTACTAAAATGCAAAAAATAAACAAAAATTTTAACAAAAAAAAAACCGACTACAAAAGAAAACTATTCCAAAACAAATGAAATTGCACTAAAAAGAAAAAATAATTGCTTATTCTTATACAATTAGATATAGAATAGTAGACTTACATTTTCTACTCATCAATATGTAGGTACGATCTGTGTTTACGATAATAATATAATGTCAGTACAATTATTATTATTTTTGGAGTCAAGAATTTACAGTCGGGCGGGACCCATTCTTCAATCAATGGATTTTTTCCAAGAAGCCAAGTAAAATTTAAATGGATACTGGTTGTTAATTTTTCTATTTTCAAAAATAATTTATGATATATAGCTTACAAAGCTTGTTTCTTTCTTTTTAGTTTTTACTCCACAGACGAGGTTTTTGTTTCTTTTATAATTATCAGGGATGTTAAGGAGCTCCGTAACCGTAACCGAAACTATCGGATATCCGATATAAAAATTATTCGTAATCGTAACCGAATCCGAAATAATAGTTTCGGATAGTATCGGATAGGGACGGAGCCTAATTGAGACACGTTATGACGAGTTGTTTTAATTAATATTGTATAAGTAATAATTTTGTTATTACATTTTCATTTTAAGTAGATTAGATAACACTCAATGTAACACTTAATCATTTTTATTTCAAACTAGCCTTCCGCCAGCGGCTTCGCCCGCGTGGACCCGTTTTATAGGTTCCCGTAGGATAAAAACCATCCTATGTCCTTTCCCAAGGCCCACTCTATCTGTGTTTCAAATTTCATTAAAATTGGTTCATTAGTTTAAGCGAGAAAGCGTAACAGACAGACAGAGTTACTTTCGAATTTATAATATTAGGATTAGGGATAGCGGCCGCCCACGACTTCGTCCTGTTACGAGGGGAGGCTCGAGAGGGTTTTTAAAAAAAGGATTTTTAATACAAACTGGAATTTAATTATTTAAACGATTATAAACTTTTAGAAATTAACCCTCGGCACAACCACACTCTCCGAATACGGCCTGAGACTCAGCGCGGGGAGGCTGAGTCCATGGTTTTATTACAATATGAATGCTGACAAAGGAATAGTCAGATGCTGACCCGGGGGTAGCTAGATACTAAGCCAGGGTATAACACCTCCCCCTTTAAGAGGAGACTTTGGGGTTCTTCCAAGTCTCCATACTAAACTCGTGATCTGATGCGGGCGGCTTCTATGAGTTCTATGCCCTGGTCTACGCTATCGGTATTTTCGGATGGTTGAGGTGACTCTACATTAATTTTGGCTTTTCGCCGGAAAATTTGATTGTTGCCGGGTTTACAAAACTTACGAAATAATAGGAAACACAAATACGAAATAATAACAATAAAAACAAAGATTACAAGTCCAGAATAATGAGTTCCATATCGCACAATGTGTGGACTGGTTTCTAATTTCTTGATATTATCTAAAAGTGAGTTTAAAATAATTTGATTGTTTGAATTAACATTAAAATCATCCAAGTCAATGTTATTAAGTTTGATAGGGAACACATCATTTATTACATTATTAAATTTACTAATATTACAGCAAGTGTCTTTTATCAGGTTAAAATCAGGCATATTATTTATAGGGCTTGTAATATTTAAAACAGAACGTTTTGGAGTAAAAGATGTGCTTTTACAATATCCAATACAATTATTTGGAATTTCAAGCATTCCTGTACCTAGAAGGGTGGTTTCGTAAACATCTAGATTTATACAGTCTATAGAAATCTTATTGGGCTCTGATTGCACGAATATCCATCTATTATTTTCCAATGGTTTCCAGATATCTAATTTGCCGAATATAAACTTTGTCTTACATTTTTCAGGTAACTTATTTACAACTTTAGTTAATAATTCGCTTTCACATGATGGTTTTGCTTCTGTCGTGTATACATTTGTTACATCACAGATGTACGTAGCAGGTTCTATGATTTTACATGTATTAAGATTATTCAAATTACAGTAATGGGAATTGTCTTTGGTCATTGCAAGGTATTTATTATCGGGGATTATCAAACTGAATTTAGTAGGTTCCTTAACATCGTAAGGTACAGGCATAGCTATATTATGGAACAGAATATATTCTTTTGATGTAACTAGAGGTACATGTAAAACAAAAATTATCTTATTCCTTAAGTAATAACATATCAAGCGTGAAATACTTAAAACATGGTGTATATTATTTAAACTCAAGGTTATTGGTAATTCTACGTGGCTGGGCAGATGTCTGTAATTATCTGCTAGCTCTTGATACAACTGTTTGGGTGTCAATATAGAAGGATGAAGAACATTCTGTTTACTAAATAAGATTGCATTTATAACATCCTCTAACTGAAATGATAGAGTAAGAATCGATGCTTCAATACTATTAACAATTTCATGCATATTAGACAATATAATTAATCCATTTGTGAGTTCTGAAATATTTTGAAGAGATGTTGCAAAGTTTTCAACAGCATTGTTTAAGTTAATTTCGTTTTCCATGATTTTTCCTAAAGTTTTATTGTATGAAGTTATCATCGAGTTTGTCACTAATATATTTTCTTTCATTAGATACATTAACTGTTTTTCATCATTTTGGATAGATTCTATAGCTTCATCATATTTCAGAGCATCATCTTCATTTAATGTGCCAAAAATATGTTTCATTAAAGATCCGATAGCCCCTATCCAGGCGCGCTTGACTCTATTATCTAATAAGTGTGATATCGAATCGAAATCTCTTACTATATCTTGATGTCTTACAAATAACGGTTGTAGCATGTTGCTACATTCTTTGTTCATTGGAATAATTTGACTTAGGTTACATAGTTGCTGAGTTGTAATCAAAGAGCTTTTGATATTTTGTATGTGCGGAGCAAAATGTGAGATGTCTAAGGGCATAATAATTTTCAAATCGCCGCTACTGATTTTTAGGGTTCCTAGGTAATCGAAAAAAAAGGCCTGCATTTGATGTTATTGGTTGGATATAATCCTGATTCGGTTGAGCCCATGCTGAACTTCTGTAATCAATAAGGTAAGTGGAACGTTAACTATCATTTACTTATCTTTCTTATATTATATACTATTATCTACTTATATCTTATGTAGTACCTATATGCTAATTACGGATTTCCAGTGTCGGCTGGTTTCACCTGATCATAGTGATGGGTGACATGCCGACGATTTATAAGTAAGGTAAGAGTATTATTACCGTTAATCTTAACTATCTTATAAGGTCCTTTCCAGAGCGGGGACAACGCTTTACGTAACCTCAAGTGAGTTTTAAGATATACATAATCACCGGCTTTATATTTAGTAGGACGAGTGCGAGCATCATAGTAAGCTTTTGAAGATTCTTTACTTCTTCTTATGAACTCAATAGCTTTCTCCCTTGAATATTTCAAACGATTTTGTAGCATACGGACATAATCAGGATATGTTGCTCCTTGAGGTTCGTCATAAATAGAATTAGGTATTAATGGTTTATTACCGAACATAAGTTCGTAGGGTGTATATTGAGTAGTAGAATGAACAGCTGTGTTGTAGGCTAGCATAGCTGTATAGACATAACGAGGCCAATTTGTTTGTTCCTCATTAATGTAGGATTTTAGGTACTCCTTTAAAGTGGAGTGACTCCTCTCTAATGCACCCTGTGTTTGCGGATGATAAGGAGATGCCCACAAATTTTTTATTTTCAGGAATTGACAGGTTTTCTTAAAGAGATCTGAAGTAAAGTTGGTGCCTTGGTCGGTTAGAATTGTTTTAGGGATTCCAAATATCGAAATATAATGGAGTAAACATTCACTTGTTTCCTCTGCTGCGTAACTACGAATAGGATAGGCACATGAAAATTTGGTAAGGTCATCCTGGATAGTTAATATAAATTTTAATTTTGCAGGACCTGCTTCAGGAAGTGGGCCAACCACGTCAATGGAAATACGCTGACATGGTTGCGTCGAAGTACTGGTGATCTGCATAGGCGCACGATTTATTTTCCTCAGGGCTTTATTCTCTTGACAGGACTTGCACTGTTTTACGTATGATTCTATATCATTACGCATTCCTTTCCAATAATACATCTGCTTTAATCGACTATACATGCGGCTTGAACCTAAATGACCTGCTATAGGGATGTCATGATTATCGTATAGAATTTTCTTAATTTCTGTTGGAGTAGGATAGATAATGTTGTTATGGTAAATCATTACTTTAATTTGGGTGTTATGGAAAAGATAGGCTAATATATTATAGATTTTAACAAATGAATGTTTTTCAAAAGGATTTTTTAAATCTGATATACCGATTTCATTGGTATCGCCCATAATTAACAAATTGTTCCTAACTCTTTTGAGGGTTTGGTAAATATCAGGATATGAAGCTTGATCAAAATGGTGAACTTTAAAGAACAGTAAGTAAAAGGTTTTATCATTAAAAATAACTTTCTTAAATGAAAAGAGTTCTCTTTCGGATTCGGTAACGCAAGCTTTAATTTCGGGATCAGCTAACACTTCCATTATATATGGATTAGATTCATCTAAATCAATTGATGTCGGAATTAGAATGGTTTTTGCGGGACACTTCATAAGGCTTTCATTCCGTTCTTCGATTTTTGTGTTAAACGATTTATTTTTATCTTGCATGATTTTCAGGAAGGATGTATAGTCGTCGGCGTTTACGTTTCCGTCATCGTGACTGGATAGTATGGGATCAAGAATGTCATCAGGTAAGTCAACGGTTTTTCTTTCAGGATCAGGATTTGGAGTGCCGTCGGCGCGAGTATCCGAGGTAAGTATATTTTCATTTTCAGGATTCGACGCAGGATTTATAAGTTCGTCGTGAGTTGGTAAGTTAACGGGATCGTCATTATTAGGTATGAGATCAGTATTGCCGTCAGATGGCAGGATATCAGGTAAAGGTACCATATCTTCTTGTAAATCCATGTGATTTTCATCTAAGGATACGATTTCTTCAGGATTGAATGAAGGTGGGGATATGAGTAGGTCCATTAGATCTGCGTCTATCTCCGGACTTCGATCTATTGTGTCACCTTCATTTTCTGTTACAGATTTTTCTGGTTGAACTGGATTTACAGGATATCTGGACAGTGCGTCGGCACCGGTATTAGTTTTACCCTTTATGTGTTTGACATCGTATTCAAACTCTTCAAGTTTTAGGCGCCATCTAATGAGTCTGGAGCCTGGATCTTTGCAATTGAATAGCCATTGCAACGGTCTATGATCAGATAATATTTGGAACCGGTTACCGTAAAGATAAGGTCTGAAAGTTTTAGTGCCAAATATTACTGCGAGACATTCCTTCTCAGTCACACTATAATTGCACTCGGCTTTATTTAGTGTGCGGGACGCAAAAGCGATGGGTCGGTCACGACCGATAGGACCTTGGGATAATATTGCGGATATGGCATAATTAGAAGCATCGCATGTGAGAAGGAAAGG
Source organism: Pyrgus malvae (assembly GCA_911387765.1). Lineage (NCBI taxonomy): Eukaryota > Metazoa > Arthropoda > Insecta > Lepidoptera > Hesperiidae > Pyrgus > Pyrgus malvae. The sequence goes on along the minus strand of OU426950.1, from coordinate 22,829,058 downwards.
CTGTGTAAAATCTGGATATGCTAGAACTGGCGCTGAGACAAGTTTGTTTTTCAGCGTTTCGAAAGCAAGCTGTTGTTCATTCAGCCATACGAAAGGGACATCTTTCTTCAAAAGGGACGTTAAAGGCTTTGCTAGTTTTGCGAAGTTATCAATAAACCTTCGATAATAGGATACTAGGCCTAAAAAGGATTTTATATCTTTTGGAGATCGGGGTGTAGGGAATTCAGTCACAGCTCTGGTTTTTTCTGGATTTGGTTTCACCCCGTTTTCATTAATGATGTGACCTAGATATGCGACTTCCTTCCTGAGGAATTCGCATTTGTCAGGCTGCAATTTTAAATGGAAATTACGAAGTCTATTGAATACTGCTTTGAGATTATCGATATGTGAGTGTAGGTCATAAGAATATATAACAATATCGTCCAGGTATACGAAACACCTGGTACCTTGAAGTCCAGTTAGGCAAGTATTCATTAGTTTCTGGAAGGTAGATGGTGCATTTTTAAGCCCGAAGGGCATTCGTTTAAATTGATAATGACCTTGCGGCACAGAAAAGGCTGTTTTAGTTGCATCTTTTGGAGATATAAGAATTTGATGGAATCCAGAGGCTAAGTCAAGAGTTGTAAAATATTTACTTTTACCAAGCTGATCTAAGATTTCGGATATCTGTGGAATAGGATATGTTTCGCCAATAGTGATGTCGTTAAGTTTTCGATAATCGATGACAATTCGCCATTTCCGTTGACCTTGGGCATCGATTTTCTTTGGGACTATCCATATTGGGGAACTCCACGGAGAGGATGATGGCTCAATGATATTATCTTTCAACATTTTACCAATCTGAGTTTCCACTTCCTTTTTGTGGCACTCTGGGAAACGATATGATTTGGTGTGAATAGGGACATTACTACTAGTATTAATTTCGTGATTCAGGACAGTTGTATAGGATAACTTTTCATCGGGTAAATGGAAAATATCAGAATACTGTGAGCAAAGCTCTACCAGTATATTGGATTCTTCGCGATTAAGATGATCAATCCGTAATGAATCTATGACAAGTTTAGTGCGATTAAACGTATTGGGATAATTATTTTGTTGAATTGCACATACATTCAAAGGTTCAATTTTAAGATTTAGGTTTGAGTTAATATTTACATGGGATTCGGAAGTATTTACGACTGTTAAGTTAATTCGTTTATTATCTTTTACTTTTACGATACAGTTTGATATTAGTAAGGAATCGGATAAGTGTTGATCCAGGATAACACCTTCGGATAAGTTAGTGTTTTGAATGGAACATTCTATAACAGCTTCCGTACGAGGCGGGATTACATAGAAAGGGTCAAAAAAGTGAAGTTTGATATCGATCGACCCTATTTTAAGAACGTCGGATGTGTAATCTATTTTACAGCCGAAAGCAGTTAGAAAATCTGAACCAATGATGCCGTCGTAAGGTAAATTTATTTCCTTAATAACATGGAATTTATACGAAACGGATTTCTTTTCGGAAAGCTTTAACTTGAGTTGGAAATGACCTTCTGTAGGAGTAGGTTCATCACCCGGATCTATGCCTTTTAATTTGATCGGTTCTTTGATTAATTTTTGATTATTACGGATACATGTTTCTTTTAAAAGACTAATGGCTGAGCCGGAATCGACTAGTAAGGTGAGAGGAATATCGGACACTTGTGATTCTAAAAGAGTGTGCGGCAAAAGTCTCTTTGTAGTGTCTATGTTAACTTCATAGATCTCGGATATGGATTTTTTATATTTAGGACTGTCAGTTTGGGGCTGGCTACCCTGTCGGTTAGTCCTAATATTGGATAGACCGTCGGTTTGGGGCTGGTTACCCTGTCGGTTGGTCTTGGTAGGAGTCGGACTGTCAGTTTGGGGCTGGTTACCCTGTCGGTTAGTCCTTGTTTTGGATAGACCGTCAGTTTGGGGCTGGTTACCCTGTCGGTTGGTCTTTATGGATGTCGGACTGTCGGTTTGGGGCTGGTTACCCTGTCGGTTAGTCCTTGTTTTGGATAGACCGTCAGTTTGGGGCTGGTTACCCTGTCGGTTGGTCTTTATGGATGTCGGACTGTCGGTTTGGGGCTGGTTACCCTGTCGGTTAGTCCTTGTTTTGGATAAAAGATTGGTGCCCTTTTCTACTCTTGGTCTCGCGAGGCACCTTCGTGAGACGAGGATTCGTTTAAATCCTGTGGATAGGACTCATAGTCCTCTTCAAAGTCTTCGGTCTGTCTAACATGGTTTACTTTGTGACTGTTATTATTAACTGGACGTTGGAAATATTGTTTGGACGGAAACTTATTGTTATAAAATTCGCGTTTCTTGCAGTCTTTAATATCATGGCCAACAGTTTTGCAATAGCGGCAGAATGGATCGCCAGACCTATTCGGATTCGGATTGAATGAGGACTGTTGTACAAAAGGTCTCGAAGGGCCTGGTCGGGGTTTCGCATTGATTTTAGGGTCTGTAGAGGGACGTTTATATATACTCTGTTGGATGCGTTCTTCAGAGATTGCCATGTTAATGGCTTCATTTAAAGTTTTAGGTGATTTACATCGGACAATATTAGAAATTCGAGGATGTAAGCCCATTAAGAAATGATGGAGGGCCAGATCCTCCATTGCTGCACAACGACCTATTAGTTCCTTGGATTTAGTATTAGATAAGGTGATTTCCGTGAGAAGTTGTGATAAATATGTTTCTACACGTAAGGAAAATTGACTCACATTATCATGCGGGCCCTGCTTGCTCTCTTGTAGATCCGTAAGTAAATGAGCGTAGTGTTTGCGCTCGCAAAATTGAGTTTTTAAGAACTCTTTTAGCTGTTCCCAGCTGACAAACTCTTTTATGGAGCAAGCAACCTCCGCTTTACCCTGGAGTTGACTAATTATGTATTTAAATAAAATAGGTTTTTGTGTTTCTGATGCCAGTTCGTAGGCGTTATTACAGTTTACTATGAAGGAATTGACCGTTTCGCGGCTACCATCGTATTGTTTAATAAACTTAAAAAGGGTGTTAAGATCGAGTTCCGCCATCGTAGCAGCTGCAAAAGTCGATCTGGTGAGCCTAGGGGAAGTTACTGGTGATTTTACGTCAGTTGGTTCTAGTTCAGGTAAGTTAATGGTTAATTTGCTGTCCTCTCCCTTAACACTTTTGGCATATTAAACTGTTACAAAATTAAAGGATAAGTTCGCTAGACTTTACAACAAAAAATGAAACTGGCAACAAAACACACACACACAGCATAAACACAAGAAAATATAAAAAATATCAAACAAAGGTTTTCACAAATCAATCGCAGATCCCTAAAATCATAGACGTAATATAAACAATGACCAAAGACTTACAGTAACAAGAACACGCAGGCGGTAGACGCTACGTAGCACATTCCGGAGCGATAAGACGCGAGGAACCGTGGCAATGTCGATGTTACGTTGCGACGTATTTTATTAACTGTGGAGTCGAGCTGGTTTCCTCCTTCTTTTCTCCGGATTGAGATACCGTGGTGATAATGATGTATGACAGGATATCTTCTTAGGTAAGTAGTTACAGATAGACGTCGTCAGGATACGGAAGGACGTCTTCGCAAGCGAGTAGTGATGTATGACAGGATATCTTCTTATGTAAGTAGTTACAGATGGACGTCGTCAGGATACGAAAGGACGTCTTTGAAGTTGAACGGAAGTTGGTCTATAGACCAGGATATTACTTCCAGGAGATTGGAGCTCAGGCACTTTACAGGATGTTTCACTTTTATTTAGCTTCACTTATTATTTCACTTCACTTCGTTTTTTAAACACTTTTCAGGATATTTAGTTTCACTTAGTTTTTAAGGACACTGGGGATTTCCGATCCCACCGCTGCCACCAAATGTTACGAGGGGAGGCTCGAGAGGGTTTTTAAAAAAAGGATTTTTAATACAAACTGGAATTTAATTATTTAAACGATTATAAACTTTTAGAAATTAACCCTCGGCACAACCACACTCTCCGAATACGGCCTGAGACTCAGCGCGGGGAGGCTGAGTCCATGGTTTTATTACAATATGAATGCTGACAAAGGAATAGTCAGATGCTGACCCGGGGGTAGCTAGATACTAAGCCAGGGTATAACAGTCCGCGTGGATGTTTGATTGTTTGAACACGCTAATCTCAGAAACTACTGGTTCGAATTGAAAAATTATTTTTAATACAGTTGCTCAAAAAGTGGCGTATTGCAGGGACGTATAGCGTTCGGGAAGTGGGCTTATTACACACTCGTGCTTTTTCTTTACATTTTCCGAATTCGTGCGTTCTGTTTTCCAACTGTCAAAATAATGGCTGTTAAGAAAAAAAAACCACGATGTTTTAGAAGTCTTATGATTCAGGCAAATATTTCTAAAAAGAAGCTACTAATGTGTTTCAATATCAGATTTAATGAAGTGATTCAATGAGTTAGGTTAGGTTTCATTTCATTTCATCTCATTAACATTTTCATTTCACGTCAATAAAAAAATTCTACTGAAGACTTGGCTGTATGGGCATAGTTCCCTTTGCCTACCCAGAATGGGTGAAGAAAACAAAAAAAAATCTCTGCATAGGTATTCGTTTACGGTTGGCGCCATTTTTCAAAAATGTTCTTTGCTAGTTTTTATTATTTTATTAAATTGCTTCATTTTTCGCAACTGTATTAAAAATAGTTGTTCAGTACACGTGCGGAACCGTCATTGGAAGGAGTTCCGACTGTCAACCCTCACCTTCAGCTGCGCCTCGGCTCGGGTAGACATTTGTCGGAACTCCTTGCAATTACAGCCTTTCCGCACTTGTAATGAAATATACTATTTTGTGTTGAATAGTCCAGTTATTAGGGAAGGCTATAAGCTATTATAACATCATGCTATGCGACATTAAACTCCTCCAACGATGTATTCTGTGCTCCACTCCAATGCACACACGCCACGCACACTGTTTTGATAGATATGATCTTTGACGTTAGGAACACACCTACATTGCTTAAATAACAGTGAGTGCTTGTAATTTAATATGAACTTTATACAATAGCAATAAAGCTCAAATTGACTACGTTTTAGTTAGAAAACATTTGTATGGGAAAAAGAAAAGGGCTGTTTTTATGGTTTTTCCGGCAATTATTCGAATTTTTCTCGCCGTAAAAACCATCCTTGAACTTCAACGAACATTTAAAAAAAACAATTGGCCAAATTGGTCTAGGCGTTGTTGAGTTATGCGCTTACCAACACATTTTGCGATTCATTTTTATATTATAGATAGCTATAATAATTACTCACAGACTGATTGAAAGAAAGAAAGAAAAAATATTTATTTCATATTAGGAATACAAAATATTCGCTTAATGAATGTCATTTTTTCCCGGTCATCGCCTTTAAGTGCCCGTTTGGGCTAGGTGTTGAGCTGAGAGAAAAAAGGCGGCGGAAAAAAACTCCCAGCACTCTTTTAAAAAAAACAGTACATAATAATATATTTGAGATAACAGAATGGCTATGGGTCGATAATGGTCACACGTGACAGCTGATCGTGTGAGACACCATCAACCCACTTCCACCTGCTCACAGATGCGAGTAATTACTAAAACTAATACAATCTATGAAGAAATAGCCTTGTGTGAGCGAGATTCATTCCCACGCTCCACCACCACGATTGTAATTCTGACCAAATGGTGACATATAAATAAAACCATTTTATTAGCTACTAGCCTTCAGCCAGCGGCTTCGACTGCATGGACCAGTTTTTTTGGGTCCCCATAGGATAAAAAATGACCTATGTGCTATTCAAGGCTTCATTGCTATATTAAAATCAAAGGTGTTTAGCCAGTTGCTTCAACAGCGTTGACATTATTACCCGTTTTCACGAAGGAAAGAAGCATTTTCTCGCGGCAAAAAGTAGACTATGTTACTCAAGGTAAATGTGGCTTTCTAATGGTGAAAGAATTTTTGAAATCGGAACAGTAGTTTTTAAATTTAATTAGGATAAATTATATGATACTGAGTTACATAAACAGAATAGTTTTCTGCTGTTTTGTATTACAACTTAGTCCCTCCTATTTAATACCCTTATCATAGGGTTGCACAAATAAATGTTATCCGCCATTTTGGGATAGCGGCCATCTTGGATTAGTTTTTTTATAATGTATTTTATTCTACAAATTAATCCCTTTTATTTGATACCCATATTGTGTGGCTTTTTGTGCAAAAAATATGTGATCCACCATTTTGCTGCAGCGGCCATATTGAATTAACTAAAATGTTACTACAGATACTTCAACTCAGTTGTGCGCGCGGCGCTATGTGTGCGTGGGCTAGTAATTATGCAGCTTTAATTTGTGTGACAGTGACGCGGCCGTGATCGTCCGAGCAACTTCACTGTACCTCTTGTCACGCACACAAAGTCACTGTGTATATACAGGTTTACCCACACATAGCGCCGCGCGCACAACTGAGTTGAAGTATCTATAATAATTATATTGTCATTTAAAATAAAAGTGTATTTCAAACTTCAGCTCAATCAGACTCTCGAAAGTGGTTCAAATTTAGCTTGCAATATTTAACTAAGGGCCTCGTTTACCATCTTCAAGTAAAGTGTTAATTAGTTATGTCCCAAGTAAAGTTAATTGGCAAGTTAAAGCTATGAGTACGGGTCAGTTTATCATTATGATTAGTGCTACTCGAACATTGTGAAATGGAAATTGAAGTTACGGGTGACTTTAACCGACAATTAGCGTACTTGTCACTTTACTTGAAGGTGGTGAAAGAGGCCCTAACACTAACAACCTTACTAACACGGCAAGCTATAAATGCTTGTAAACATACTTTTCTACATGAGATACACAACAATTAACAATGGAATTTTACTACCCTATCACTTGTTGTATTAAGAAGATGGTAAATCATCACAACATATTTAAAATTATTAGCTATTCAAAGTGTCAAGCACACGCTGCGCGCTGTAGTCACGCCGCTCTGTAGTCGGAGCATCGAACTAACATTGCTACGAACTTGTGCGACGTCCAGGGCGCCGCGTGGCGCAGAGCGACATGTCCACTCTCTGAAAGCGCTTGGCGCGGTCTGCCTGACTCGTAGCTTGCGTCGAGTATTATAATGCGAGTTTTAGGTTACTTTAAAAGATTATTAATGCCAAGTTTTTATTCACAATTTGATTATGTTTTTCAGAAAACGGATTGTTTATGAACTGAAGTTTATTAATGTCTAATAAATTTTATGAAAGACTGTTCCAATTGGCCGAAATTAAATGCAATGTCTGGCCCATTTTCTCTTAAAATTGACTAATTTCAATATTTTTTTACTAGTTTTTTGTATGAGAGTGGTAAAATGTGACACACACATTTTATAGGCGATTCTTACAGCAATACACAGCATTTATTTCAATCCGCTGAGGTTTCATAATGATCTAGAAATATGTAACATTCTGTACCCATTACAGCAAAAATTCACAAAACTGTCATCGTCTTCAGGTCTAATAAGCACAACAAAGTAATAAAAATAAAAATGTGGCTTATGTATTAGCTTATTATTGAAATGACCAGTCATATTGTGCAATAAAACTTATGGATATGTTGTATTTTAACTGCAAAATCTCATGTGTAAAATCAGGGAAATCAGCGAAATCGGCAAAATTTCGTATACGGCCTCTTAAACACAGGTTGGTGAGTTTGTCGGAACGTAGTAGGTACTATGAAAATTTTACGAGATTCAAATTTATGTGTCTACATTCTTAATACAATATGGTGATAGATGGATTTATGTTTAGAGTATATAGTTAGTTTCTTCATGAGTAGGTACGTACTCCATCTAGCTACAAAAGTTATTTTAAGGTGTATAATTTATTAACATTTTTTAGCTTTAGCGTTTTATTAAGTAGATTTATTATAATGAAGTACATTTGTGTTCAGTTAACCTTATTATTAGGTAGCCTTTTTTCGTGACACGGTTGTATATTTATTTATTTATTATATGACAAGAATCACACACAATGCACAATATTTATAGTGGCGTGTTAATAAACGATTCGTTTCCACGCAATAAGTTATACATTATATGGTACGTAAGGTTATAAGACTTATAAGGCAAAAAGACGATGACTTTATTTATGAGTAATTGTTTTGAGATACTTTCTCGTTAAAAATTACTGACTAAACCTTGTGTGTCGTAGATTGACTTTGGAGGTTTGTCTTTAATCTTTTGTAATCTATTGCATGATCTTCTCCACTCTTTTGTTTTCAAATAATTTTTTGAGCTTATTGACACTTATCTAGTCTTAACGTTCATTTAGACTTTTGCACAAAATCAATTGCAATTACCAAGAAGCCTGAAAGTCGATACGGAATAAATCATTAAGTTATTTATACTTAAGAAAAACATTCGTCAGTGTTTACATGTAGAGTCGTGGGGAACGTGACTCCTGGTTACGGTAAATGTTGTTTGTATTGTAATTGCAGCAGGTGGACTTTCTAAACACGTTTCGGGCCACCTTGAGTAATTTAATAAGGTGTCGGAATAACTTTGCACATTAAAAGTTTTTCAGCGGTCCCATTTTCAACCACGACGGAGCTTTAATCAACTTTTTACAGTACTATTATCAGCATTCGACAGCGAACTCGGCTCAACTTTGTTTGGACTAAGTATAATAAAATTGTCTCTGATATCAATATAAGAGTGTCCTCAGTTGCTATAGCTAATTATGGTTTTTACATAAAATATACTGTTCTGCACATAATTTTGGGTATGTGATTTTTATATCTTTTATTTTTCCGTGGAAGAAGGTTTCATCATTAAATAACAGTCCTTATTACTATCTATCGAAAAAAAAAATGGTGTCTTAACCTGCTTTTCCAAGGACATAATTCCATATGAGCTAACTCTAACCAGTACGTACTTGTGACTAAAAGTGAGTAACTATCCAACTCTATCCGTTACTATAGGCTACGTTTTGTTGATAGCTCACCTCTTGGGGATATACGCAGAAAATTATTACTTCAGTCATGTTCCCACTTAAACGAAGAAATTTAACATTTAAGTTTAACATTTGGACAATCAAGCCGTAAACGTCTCTTGCCAAATACCTACAAATAAATCTCCGGACAAATGCAATGCAGAGAAGCAAAGCTGTAAAGGTTACTTACTGTCTCTGTAATTTATTAGTACTTTAAATTATTATGTTAAGTTGCCTTATAGGTACTTTTAATGTTTATGATTTTATATCACTTAACCTGCGACTCTAAGGGAATACACATCTGTTGAAAGATAAATAAGCTTAGAAAAGTAATAAGTTTCCCAGTTTATGCAAAAAAAATACCTTTATAAATGGACTATCCAACACAAAAATTAGTTTTCAATTCGAAAAAGGTTTCCTGAGATTAGTTAAACTAAAAAACAATCAAAATTAAGATAAAGTAAGGCGCGTAGCTGGGAAAAATATTGATCAGATAGAATACATACATAGGTATACCATTTTTTATCTTTTTTTTTTGGTATCGGGGGGGAAACCTTCAAAAGGTACCCAACACCTTGGGAGAGGATACCGGGTTATGTGAGATTTGACCGCACTAAAACCCCCTCGGTGACCTGCCTCTGCGTTTGTGAGGACTCCGAGATCTCCATTGGAACACACCGGTGTCCTCCACGCGCGGCGCCCCGGAACGGGCCCATCTTCGGGAGAGCAGATGTGCTCTCCTGCACCTTCAGGCGTTCACGGCGGCAAGCGGCCACGCATACACCGCCGTCCCTCCCGGGGCTGCTGGCTGGACGGGTCAAGTTCCCACTCTCACCGTTCGCATCCCCGGAAGCCCCCTTTTAGTCGCCTCTTACCTCGGCAGGGGATACAGGGACTACATAGGTACATACCTATGTTAACAAAATAGTAATTACACTATCACACGATATACATGCATTGTTTCATTCAACATGCGATCATGAAACGTCCATTCAGAAATTAATGAATGCCCATATTATTTGCGTAATGTGCGGAAGTACCAGAATATTTATTATCTGCTTCAGTTGTGCGAGAAGAGAGGTCTTCGTCTATAAGAAGTTAGAATTATCGAAGCAAAAAAACATTCAAACAAAATTTTTTCAAACTTCATGCTGGCCACTGGAAGTAAAGTATTTGCAGGTGCAGCCCATGGGCACTTACACCTGACATCAAATAACTTCAAACAAGTCTGCGGTGGTATGCATTTGTTTTGTGTGCTACGAGTCGTGTGAATCCGGCTCTAAAAGTCCATCAACACAAACATAGAATAGGTATCTTATAAATTCATGAGGCAGTTTAAAAAAGTAATTCAAAGCCAACGTCAGAGCAATTTGGCAATAAAGGGCGAATTGTCCGGTATTTAGCCAAAATGGCGGAAGAGACGAGTTTCATAATATCGCCTCTCTGCGGCGATCCTTTTCAATTAATACCGAGGGACTTTATGCATAATGGAATCCTCTGGAGCGGATAATCGCATGCATAGATTTATTATACATACATATCTATGATTGCAAGTTTTATTAAAACAAGAAAACAAAAAATAATATATACCTATACCTGTAGAAAAAGTAATGGCCAACATCAAAGAGCATTTTGGCAATAAAGGGAATCAGCCACTGCCCGGTGTTTAGCCGAAATGGCGGAAGAGACAAGTTTTATAATATCCCCGCAGAGAGCCTCGTTAATTCTATGAGAGCGTCCTAATTTGAAAATCCTTTTCAATTAATGCCGATGGGTGACTTCACGCATAATGGGATCCTCTGGAGCGGACAATCGCAAGTTTAATAAGGTCATTGGGAATTTAGCGGAAGGCGCGTTCGTATTTGCCCAGTCACTTGCGCTTGGATTTTGAAGAACAGGCACCCGAGAACATTATCGTATCTCACGCCTTATTAGGGTAAAGCCTTAAAAAAGAAACTTAAATAAGTACTTAAAAAGAAAAAAAAGTAACTCTTGCGAGATTATCGTGTTCTTGCGTCCATCTATTTGTCTGTCAGGACACTTTTTTACCTACCTTGTGAAGGTATCAAATTATAGTTATGTAATAATATGCAATACTTAGGTACCCAGTCTTTACGAGGTAACCAAACTTCTAAGTAAAAGCAATCGTTAATTAATGCAACGTATACAAATAGTTTACTTTAAGGACATAGTAATCATCCTAGTAGTAGTGATAGTAATACTATTAAAACCGAAAACCCTAAATTTTTAAAGAAAAAACATAGCTGTACAGAACTCTCTGTGTGAAGTTCCGACTTAGCCGATTTTTTATTGGCCTAATTGCTACATGGTAATGTTACATATGGTAAACAAGGGGCAAAAGAGCTTTATCTTTGACATTGACTTCGCTACTGTTAGTTGTACCTTGAGTCAATGTTTATGCAAAGTTATTGACCTCTATACACACACAAAAGAACATGACATGTGCATGTTTCGTGTGTATGTTCATTAAAGATGTAACGTGACTCATCTGGGACAGCGTAGTCATATTTGCGCACGTGATAAATTTTCAAAATTAAGTACCTACCCATTCTCACTTAACATATTTTAGCCACTATGAAATCATAACATCAAATGTTTGTCTAGATAAATTTTAGTCATTTTTTATTTATTGCACAGGTCCTTTTTCAGCGTTCCTAAATTGATGCAAACAGGTCTTCAGTTTGAAAGCCCCGATGGGACACTTTTGTCACTTATTAGGGACGACCGCTTTTAGTCATAATGGCGGATTTAATAAATACGTTTTCCGTTCACAAATGGTGAAGTCGTGTAGCCTTTAGACAGGGAAATTAAACGACAAAGTAGCGTGGAAGGAAGTTATAAGGCCAGCGATGTTTATTGGTCACGAATCGAAATTTTGTTGTTTACTTTATAACAAGCTGCGCCTTGCAGGTTCGTTGCGTTGTATTGTAATATGGCGGATAATATAATCCAACTACGACAATATATACGTATTTTGACGATTTCATAAAAAAACGTAAATGTTTGAAATCGCTGCAATAAACAGGCTCTATGAAATAACTTCTCATACCTATACGGAAAGATTAACTTATCTCGTGTTCATGTCAGCGCAGCCCTATTTTCCCCAAAAACTTTTAGTTTACTTTTTGGTATCGTAAAACTATATAAAATTTAAAACAACTGGGGTAACATATTTTCCCTAGTAAAATGAAGCCTATGTTTTAAGGAAGACCTCCAACAGAAGTATCGGTGAAACCTGTATTTAATTCTGTGCAGACTCTCTGTAGTACCTATGCGCTTACAAATATACTGACGATTAAAATCATTATTATTCAATTTTAAAGAATACTAAGCGACGATGCTTGTTTCAAGACCTTTAATACTTTCTTGTTACATAATTGATGCAAACAGGTCCTTAATTTGAAAGGCCCGATCGGACCCGTTGTCACTTATTAGGGACGAACGCTTTTAGTCATAATGGCGGATTCAATAAATGCTTTTCGTTCATCGCAAATGCTAAAGTCGTGTAGCCCTTTCACAGGGAAGTTTAAATGACAAAGAAGTTATAAGCCCTGCGAGATTTAGTGGTCACGAATCAAAACTTTGGATTTTAGTTATTAGATTCTTCCTATTCAATTCCGAGCACAATAAAGTTTAATTGATCTTCAAAATTTATAAGATTTCTATGCTCATTTCCAAACTCATTTCGATAATTCATTTGAGTCTATTACCTATTTCAGCTACTTAAATAACTCTGCGGTTTCGGCTGCGGTCTTTCTGTCAGTCGAAATCAGTTCAAATTTCTTAATGACATGCATGTTGAGTGGAGTGTGAATGTTTAGCACTAAAACAAGCTCTTACAATGATAAGAGGTAAGTTCTAATTCTTATAGGCCTCTAGAGATTTAAATCACTGTAGGCCTCTAACCTTTAATTCCACCTAAGTAATATTGACAAATTGTAATGAAAATTCAGATTGCTAAAGATGTTTCAAATGATAAGGTAAAAATTGATCCCAATTTCAACGGACTACACATCAAGATAAGTTAAGTAGTTTCGATAACTTCGATTCCGGATAAATATCGCGACAAGGATATTTAAACACATACTCGTATCTACGTAAAAACATTTAATTCAAACATTCAAACGCTTCGATTGGATCCATACGGATAGGCCACAAAAATACTAGTAGTGTTAAGTATTCATCAAATCCAAATGCGCTCGTAATTATTCTCGCACACAAGATACAGATAAAAGTAATTGGGCCGTAACTCGATACTCGCCGAAAAGTGGTATGACGTAAGTGGTATTCTCGCTAGTGGCTCTTTGTCTCCCGCCCGTGACTTCCGGACGCCGAGTACCCCGTCCGGGACGCGTTGACCCGGGATGTCTTCCGCCTTCCGGATAGAAATATGTTATTTTGTTTCATTTTTTAAAGAGGTTTTTAGATGCACGAGAATGTGAGATTTCGTTTTTCTTAGAATCACAGTTTAGGTAATTTCATAGGTAATTTTAATTTTAATTTTAATGGAGTAGCAGACGAGATCGCAGTAACGAGTTAGGTGCAGGTTATGTGGTCACTGTAGCCTATGGACTACACCCAAACTCAAAAAAGCATAGGTAAGTCTTGTTTAAGGTCATGTGCAGTTGCGTTGCTATTCCGGAGGCTGATGGTCCGCTTTATATATGTAGGTCTGGTGGCAACTACACCTTTCCACTGGATCACAATAAAATTGACTCACGGCAGAAGTGGGTGCAGCTGTGGTAGTTCGCCGGGCGAACCATAAAAGTTCTACCAACTACATTCACATAAGTAGTTTAAAATGTCTTCTTGCTGAATAGAACCGCTTTGGCCGCATTAGAATCTGTTCTTCAAATCTGTTGCTTTTGTAGTCCTATGCCTTTCCTATGCCTTATTTGTAGTCCATATTATGTTAGTTTGGCCGGCAACCACATCTTTTCAAGGAACCTCAAAAGAAGGTTTATGATGGAAATGGGTATGGTGCTAGTTCGCACGTTCGGTCTCACCATTCAAGTTCTATTTCTCTCTTAAGAGCATCAAAGTTACTGACTCATCCTTCAGTAGAGACGGTATAGCGCCTCGCTTCGATACATAATTTTTGTGCCAAATCTGGTGCCGGGGAAGAACGCACTCATTTTAATTTTGTCTCACATTCACAAATATTCTTTCATCGCTATAGACGCATACATTTCTAAATACCTATGTCAATTTCAGTTAACAACGTCATTTTCTATGCACCGTCAACACTGACACCGAGACACACAGACACACTAGTTATACAACTAGAAGGCACATTGTGCATGAACGTTGGGACGAGGGGTTCGCCTGTAAAGGCCACTCCTCTCTGACGGGTGTCATACTTGTCATACCTTGATGCTCTAAGATTTCTCTAGTAAACTTTAGGACTTTGAAAATGTAATTTGATGTAACGTAATATCAGTGGCTCTTAACCTAACGTACCGTTACATCCTGCATGGCTTTGGAGTACCTTATCTAACTTCTGGTTTCAGCCTCAAAACACTTTTGTTAAAACTACTATCTCCGAAAAGAATTTCCTAATGCCTACGCCAAAGCTATGCTACGCACCCACAACACAATTTGGTAATCTTTCTTTGAACCTTACAGCCTCCCACTTGTTTATAGTTTCATTCACCTTTACGTCATTGTCATTGTCAAGCTTACATTACAACCTACTACGTAAGTATTACGTCCTATCGACTGTTGTAATTGAGTCATTACGACACGATGATAATAAGGTGAATGCTTAGTAAAGAAATAAAGTAGAGAATGGTAGAGATCTGTTTGACAAAAAGTTGATATAAAGTTTATATAATTCTTATGGCCGATTTGTTATTCTCCGGATAACAGTATTCGACAAATAAATGTTATAGCTTTCATCGGTACTCTTGATATAAGAAAGGGATATCGATAATATTATCTATCTATCTACAATCTTATTATATAAACTAGCGGCAGCACACGTCTTCGTCCGCGTGGACTTTGGTATTAGTCATAGCATGATGTTTTATAGCCTAAAGACTTCCCCCGATAACTGAACTATCCAACACAAACATAATTTTTCAATTCGAACCAGTATTTCCTGAGATTAGCGCGTTCAAACTAACAAACTCTTCTGATTTTACCCGTTTTTGCAACATTTTTCACTGATGTTTCGCTCCTATTGGTCGCAGCGTAATGTTATATATAGCCTAAAGCCTTCCCCGATAAATGGACTATCCAACACAAAAATATTTTTTCAATTCGAACCAGTAGTTCCTGAGATTAGCGCTTTCAAATAAACAAACTTCAGCTTTATATATTAGTATAGATAAAGAATCGTGAGTGTAAATTAACATGATTATTTACACTACCGGCAATACGGTGCATAATTGATATCGCCCAGTTTCGGGCCTGAAATAATAATTTTAAATCTGTAATCTATTTATAACTAACTGAGGGTTGATTTTTCAATGCCCTTATGTAAGTAAAGATGGTGATGGAAAAATTGGCCCTATTTGGAGATTGGCTCATTTGGAGATTGAAAACTCGGCCCGTAAGCGAGTTGTAAGCTTGTCAATCTAAGCAATTAATTTTATGGTGACATTATTGCACGGCATGAATACAGCTTACTCTCCATATCCTATGTATTAAACTTGGATTCCATGTTCATAAAATTTTACGTTTCACCCGAGAAAATTCAAATTTGGGTGGATGAAAGTTGGTAGAAGTGAACTCTGAATGATAATCATTATGGAACGATGACTGGGCGGCTGTGGTGGTCAGGATGGGGTCATTAATTATTTGGCAAAAGCACCCCGGCCCTAAAATTTCCGAGATATCTGACACGCTTGTAAAGTTAATGGAAATGTTAGGAGTCAAAGGTGTAATTAGTAATGTAATACGACGTCAAAGATGAAGATGAATAGTTTAATTTTGACTTCATTAATTACAGATATTACACGTTATCATTTTGCATAACATTAACAACACACATTAACGACACTAACAACAGTTTCTAACATTAGTAAAATATGTAGTTGCTAATAAGTAATAGCCCGTAGTATAGTAAACTTCCTAACCGAATTTTATCTTTATTTTTAAACCATATTTTACGCTAAAGCTATCTCATAAGAGCCATTAGGGCCATAGACCAACATTTATTTTCTTCTATCATCTTACTTTAAAATTGTATCTACTAAAGAATTCCGCGGTGGATTTAGATTGGAATTATCGCGATTAATAAACAAGTAAATATTTCATTCGACCCTGGCCATTTCGAATCCCTACAAATAAATTTTCTCTCCTTTATAAAAGAAATAGAGCATAAAGAATAAAAACATTAAGGAAGAACGTTTAATTGTTTACTTGTCACTTTTATGCACACACGGTCGGTTTTTTGCCCTTTCACTCGCCGCCTTTAGATGTTGCTTCAGATAAGCCTACAACATACATAATATACACGGTGAATCGGTGAAATTATATACTCAGGCATCACACAATCATACAAATTATTAGCTGTAAGAAAAACCAAGTTTCAAAGTAATCTAACTAATCAAAAAATTCGGCTGATCCTACCATTTGTTTCATACCATATCGGTATTAAATATGCGGTATTCAGGCCTATATTCACAAGAGATACAAAAACTTTAGAGAACAATAGCTAACCATTCTGGAGAAATTGTTTTCCATTACAAAATAGAGCATAAACAACACAATCAAACATCAAGGAAGAGCGTTTAGTTGTTTACTTGGCACTTTTATGCACACACGGCCGCGCCGGTTTCCTGCCCTTTCAACCGCCGCCTTCGTGACTAACATCGATGTTGCTTCAGATAAGCCTGCGTACGATATTATTTACACGGTGAATCGTTGAATCGCTCTCCGGACCAGTTTACGATAAAAAGAGAAAGGTCCCTGTCAGACTCTGGACTTGTGATTTAAAACATGGCTGACCGAAGTGTTTGAATGATTTTGCTTTTTTTATTCTGAGATGAACTTTGTATAGTAAGTTTGAATCAACTATCTCATTGAATTTAACATTTAATTCCAAATAATAATACTCTAATCATAGTTGGTAGGAATTTTAATTATAATTTAATTGTCATATCAGATTAAAATGGTTACTCAGATAGATAGTAACTTAAACAAATTATAGGTCTGCTGAATGGAACTCATAAACCTTTTAGTCCATCCGATTATCATTATAGACCAATCTTGAGGAATGTATGTTAATAATATAATGTATAAGATGTGTATAAGTCATAAAGTTGAAGGGAACCTTAATCTTTCCTAATCACGCTCAAGTAATGTATGTGTAGCCAGGCGCAGGTACATAAGTTGATACCAACTAAAAGATAACATGCAATCACAACTGTAACAATGTTGTTGAACATAAAAACCTCAATAAAAACAGCACCTAAAATCGCGAATGTAGATTTATAACCCAAGTGCCGCCATCCTCACTCGAGCACAGAGATGAACCAGCCGATAAGTTGTAAATAATGTGTAATGTGTGGATGCCCGAATGATCAGCGCTGTAATTACGAGCGACCTTGCCGAATGAGGCCGTTGCTGTATGTTTTTCACGCGACTGTACGAGTATAGAAATATTCACCCAATAACATCTTTATTACAAGTTTTGCTATATACTTACACAAACAACAACTGTAGCTGGATGTGTCTGAATAAAAAAGATGTTGAAAGTGAGAAGGAATAAGGAAAACAAACTTCTTGCTTCGTATTTCGGTAACTCATAAATAAAACCTATGAAATATTAGTAACAGGTCAGCAAAACTCATAAGTAGATACCTTTGTATCTACTTATGAGTTTTGCTGACCTGTTCTCACAAGAATCGTAAACAATTGTTTAGGAAGCCTTTTACTTTCGCAAGGAACGACTGCCTAAGAGCAATTTGTTTCGCAATAAAGGTCGTCGTGCCGCATCAGCACAAATGAAGGGTCAGCAGATAGACCTTAATTAAACCCGACGAATTCGTTATCTCGTCGAAGTTATAGAGAAGACATCCCAAACTTTATAGGACCCCGTGTACCTAATTCAGTAAAAATGTTTAGTCCGTTACGCATTCTGTTTGCAAAGTCATCGAATATAGTATAAGTAAGTTGTCATTGCCCAAAGTTAGTTTATTAAGCCAGGTTCTTACTTGGCCTAAAAAACTTTGGGACTTTGGGAGTAACTTCTGGAAATCGAAATCAGGGGAAATTTACGACGCCCCGCAGCGAGGTTGTTACCTTGTAGATCTAAATTATCCATTTCACACGTATTTTCACGTAGAATTTTCATTTTCAAAATGGTACTTACCTGAAACAAAAAACAAAATACATAGTTAAATAAAGTACAAATGAAAAGCTGTTTGGTTTCCGATGAGGCGTGTAAGAGCAAGTAAAATGAAAACAAAAATTAATTTATGGTTCTTTTTATTGTCACCGCGGTCGAGCATGGTACTTCGGTATGCAGTCAGAAACAATCAAATGTTCAAGTAGGTCGACCCCACGAGTAAAAAAGGGGCTACGGGTTCGATTTCAATTTTCGATTACGTTTCCAATAATGAGCTTTATTTCCGAAGCTTTGATGTGACTTTTGTGTGAAGGATAAGAGTTAGATCCCGATACAAATTGTTTACGACGGTGAAAAGACCAATAAGAGCGGCCATTGTGGTCAATAACGGATAATTGAAAAATGCTCACAAATTTGATTGTGAAGCCGCGCGAGAATATTTCACGTGATTTATGATGGCAAGAGATTTTTAGGATTCCATGTTTAATGGGTTCCAACGAGCTTCTATATGAATTCTCTTATAATTATGTCTAACCGGATCAGCCTACCTCTAGGTGTAGGTATATTTTATTTTTTTATAGCCAAAAAATCTATATAATTTGCTGTTAGTTTTATTTTTAACTAGATAAAATACCTATTCATAAACTGACTGTAATGTAGAAACGTAGAAATGTAGAAACATTTTATTCTTCTACCTGTGTTCTGTTCTACCATTTACGTGTAGAAATACATACTACACGGTCAACCTAACATGAGACCTGGCTCGAATGACGTACGCGTTAAGTACAGTCAGCCGACAAAATTGGTTTCCATTTCATATTTTTTTACTAAAATTATTACGAAGTAGGTATAACTTGTTTGTTAAATTGATAAAAAACTTAGTCGCCCTATAATCCAAATACTATTTAGGATATTAATAAAATAATACATAGTTATTTGTTTGGATTATTTTTTGTTTTTATGAGATAAGTACTAAAAGTTATAAATGATGGATGTTACAATAAAGGTTAATAAAAATAGTTTGTGTTTCATTTCTTTCATATTTTTTTTTTATAGTCTTCCATAAAAAATATTCAAAATATTTAACTAAGATTTGTTTAGTAGACAGTTTATTAATACAAAAAAAATATTTGATTGACATTAGTGACAATAACCACTTTATCTTATTGTAATCATTTGTATAGCAGACGCTTAATTCTACTATATTTATCCGTTTACCAAAGCATCAAGGTATGACACCCGTCAGAGGAGTGGCCTTTACGGGCGAACCCCTCGTCCCAACGTCCATGCGCAATGTGCCTTCTAGTTGTACAACTATTATGTCTGTGTGTGTCGGTGTCAATGTTGACGGTGCATAGAAAATGACGTTATTAATTGAAATTGACATATTTAGAAATGCGTCTGTAGCAATGAAAGAATATTTATGAATGTGTGACAAAATTAAAATATGTGCGTTCTTTCCTCGCACCAGATTTGGCACAAAAATTATGTATCGAAGCGAGGCGCTATGCCGTCTCTCCTGAAGGGTGAGTCAGTAACTTTGATGCTCTAAGAATTATTCAGATAGTTAAATAAAACAAACAAAAAAACACTTATATATTTTTTATTATTCTCAATCGCTATAACTAATTTCTTCTATTCCAGACATATCAGATTCGTTGTCTTCGTCTTCGTTTTCTGAGGAAGTTTCTTCTCCGCCAAGAGAAATAATAATTTCCCTTTCATTGATTTCCTGCAACCTATCTTTTTCCCAGTATTCTTCATGGAGCCTTTCCACGTGATTAATCTCTTTCTTCCAATCTGCACTTGTTATTGATTTTATGGCATCTCTTGTTATTCTTTCTATGTCTCTTTCGGACTGATCAATATTTTTGTCTGCCACCCTTTGTTTTATTAAATTCCAAATATATTCAATTGGATTTAAGTCACAATGGTAGGGTGGCAGCCGTAATACTTCGTGGCCATACCCCCTTAGTAATGCTTTTTATTTTTAAAGCACTTTTTGTCTTATAGTTATGTAAAATTACGTAAGTTTATATTTAAAGTATTTTTTTTTTGTTAACTGTTAAGTATGCATGAATAAATAAATTAGATATGTACTTTCTAAAATTTGTATGTTATGTTTACAAAAAGGTTAAACATTTAATATAAACATAAAAATAGCACAAGAATAACGTGATACATTTAAAGAGCTTTTTTTAAATATCTTTAAAATTATCGTGCAATGGTAACTGTGCTGCTGACTGTACTGGTAAGGCGACGGCGGGGGTGCGCGCGGTGAAGCGGGAGAAGGGTAGAGTACACAGCCAGGTGTCATGTTAGGTTGACCGTGTAGTAAATATTCCCTGGTGATGTATCAAATTTTTTCTAATCTCATCACAATCGATACTTGAAACATTGACACCATTTTTTTTAATAGTAGCTATTATACAGGTGGATCTGGATAACATTTGTTTTTTACACTACAGAATCCTTAGGTCCCTAAGTCCTTCTATGAGTTGATTTTGCCTTATGTGAGTGAGACGATAAAATATGACTTTTTTCGGTTTATTTTGACGGGCTCAACAATGTGGCAGCAAGTTCGAGTTTTATGAGACAAACAATAAGCCAGCAAACATTGTTGTTAACATAAGTCATTTCTTTATTCTCAAATATACCAAATATGAACGCAAAAATGGAGGAAACTACTCTTATAACAAACAATGCATTTTTAATATGTGCTGAGTAATATTCATCATTACATCAATCAGATGTGAGACCTATTTAAGTCATAATAGCTATAGTCATAGATCGTTATGAACAAGTGACCAAGCACTTTTTAGGTTATCTACTTGCATATTATTTTGTAAAGCTTTGCGGGTAGAAGCTTTATTCATAGCAATATCACAATACACATAGATTTTAGTTTTAAAACATTGTTTATTGATAGAGCAAAGCCTTTGAAATGTAAATAGGATTGCTAACTGCTGATCTTATCCGTCACCAAGTTTCTAATGAAACTTAGTAAATACCTTAATTACATTACAAACAACATTCAAACTTAAATTCTAATCATCGATCAATTGTGACGTTGACTGCGCGTGCGCAGGCGAGCGTGAAAATTTAAACCGATCGGAATAGGAATGCAACGATAATTGAATAGGGCTAATTAAGCTTATTAAACTAACAGTTAAAGGGCACAGTATTGGAGCAGAGGGATCGAGGAATCATAACAGATGTCCGATCACATGTCATGTTGTAAGCAGATGCTGGCGATTTGTAAAGTGATACGGATGCACGGATTTTTGATGTCTTTGTTGGATATAAATTTGCATCTGTCCTTCAAATCAGATTGAGATTATTAATAAAGTTTTAAATGCGAATCATAAAATTATTATGATAGCGAAAGTTTATGTTGGTTAATGTTTGTTTGATAGACGACTCGTGTGGCGTAATGGTTACCATGCCGGACTGCCAATGGAAGGGTCCCGGGTTCGATTCCCGCCAAAGCAGAAATTTTAATGGTGAGTTTAAATTTCTGTTCTCGGTCTGGGTGTTTGTGTTTCTGTCTCTGTGTGTCCATGGTACCTACGACACGGGGTAAATCTAACCTACTGTGGAGCTATGAGTGTGAAACGTTATTATTATAATATTATTATTTATTTTTTTCTTTTACGTAAAAATTACTGAATTGATTTAGGTATAGAAAACTCTGCAGAACAGTTTAAACATCACATTCGCTACATTTTATAGGACGTCATGGTAATTATTACACTTTGGTTGGATTTGTAACTAAATAATAATAAATTTTAGTTGTTTACTGTTTACTGCCATAATAAAATCTTATACTTACCTTATCTTATTGGTAAAACCAACAAAAGGTATTTTACATACCAATTTCTGGTCATGAAGGCAGCTGACTTTTTAACATCTTACGGTACAGGTTCTCAACAACATTAATAGCCGGAAGTTTGGAGAACGGTCGTGGGCGAACCTTCGACCTAGAAGAGGGTCATATCACGTGTTGGGGCCAATATTCGTGTCAAAAAACGTGTTCACCTTAACCTTTGTTCACTATTACAAGTGTGAAATTTTGTTTTGTTTCCAGCCAATTATTCATATTCCAGTATTATTTTTCCACCAACAGGCATTGGAGCAGCGTCGTGGAGTAAGTTCCACTCCGTCCCTTAATAGGGATAGAGTATTGAATTATTTATAGAGTAATAGCCCAGTAGTGGGACGCAAAAAGGGTTGCAGCCAGTATTATTTAGATGCCACTAAGTATATATAAATCTTTGCATTTATTATAAAATGAACCAGTATAGCAGAGGTTCGGACTCCAATGCTAGATGCTCTGGATCGAATCCCTATACATCTGTCCCACACATAGATTTATTAGTATATGTAAAAAATCTATGATGGTCCCACACCACACTTTGCAACATGCACACGCTTTTCAATTACGCGGGTTTCATTCGTTACGATGTTTTTGTTCAGCGTAGAGACCATAGATTTATTATGACTTTGACTACCTCAAGAATATATAATATGTATACCTTAGAGTATCAAGGTATTGACACCCGTCAGATGTATAGGTATATATAAAATCTTTTATTAATTTAAAGTATAATCTTTAGCAAGAAAACATGACGGCGTTTACATAGGGGAGGAATAATAGCGTAACATCTGGCATATATCACAAAGTTATCCTCAATGATAACCGTGATAATGTGGATGCCCACTAATGCACCGCCCCTGCATTTAATTACATTAGTCATTATTGGGGTACCGTACGCAGAAAGTGAAAACGGGACCCTATTACTCCACCGCTGTGTGTCAGAATCTGTCACAGGACACTGTTATACTGGAAGTTTTCTTACATTATATATATATATATATATATATATATATATATATGATCGATTTACTATTGCAATTACGTTTAATAAACAAGAAAAAATAAAATAAAGTGTAATAAATAAAAGGACATTTATATAACAATGAATAAAGACACTCACAATACATTTAAGGACAAAAAAGGACCACCTATCCATCACTTCACATCACCAATCACTCTTTCGCGTTTTTCTCTTTTTGAGTCGTAGAAAATATTTCTATATCATAATTTTTGTCACTATATATGTTCCACAGAAGCAATGCAAAAGTATTTATACAAGAAATTAAAAATAATAATAATACAAGGCTAAGTAGAATTGAATCTTATGTAATTTTCTCAATTTTGATACGGAACCCGTCGCATGCAAAGTTGCCTCGCACTTGTTTGTAGTTATACAAAGACTACATTTAAATTCATTGTAATTTCTGATGGCCCTCCCGATTTATAAAATGATCATTACTGCGATTAAAACAGGTTTTTATGCGGTCGGGCGCCGCACGTGTATGGAACAAATTGTCGAAAAATAAAAGAGCGAATAATGGACGCGTGTCTGATTTCAAACGCGGACCATAGAGCATAGCTTTCATTTAGTTTATACGGCACTATTGTAACAGTGCGGTTACAACCTCATTAAGTCCTACTGGCCACGTGTATATCCTAAAATTGCGAAGAATTGACTGAAGCTTTATCCGCCCGCTGTCGTATGTTAGCCACCTCCAACAATGTTTATAAAATCCTTGTTGGTGATGAACTTTTAACATTCGATCTTTATATTTCGTAATAGTTTTCGTAGTATTAAACGGCAGACTTAACGACACTTCAAAAATTTAGACGATTTCAAGGCATGCATGTTTCAATACATTTGTTGAATACTTTATTTGAGAGTGTAAAATGACTAATGATGAAAATCAGAGATAGATTTGCAAACCAATTATCCATTTAAAGATCAGAAATCGCAATTAACATCACATTTTTATTGTCTGCTTGATCTAGTCCGATTAGTTTTGATACGTTTTCGCAGAATTAAGACGGCTATAAACGGTTTAATATCGCTCGTTAGCGATAAGCCTTACTGTTAAACTTTGAAGAGTAGTTATTACTTTTATGGTCAATAACGAATGAGGAGGAAAAAAGGCAATTCGCGATAATGCGGTTTCGTTTAGTAGATATTGTGAGATCTCACGACACGGGAGAGCAGAAACATGCGAAAATGGAAGAATCAAATATGATTGGTTATGGCCTTAGGGCAAGATAAAAGCGACTGCTAGGTCAATTTGTCAGTAGGTTCGGTTGACCTTTTTTGGAAGATTTGTTGTTTTTTTTATATAGAAATGTGATCTTTAAGAGCTTTTGGTGTTACCATCATACCAGACGGCCATAGGCTGCACGTAAATACGAAATACAACATACGAAATCACCTTAAAATATTAGTTTTTTCTGATAGTTTCCTGATATTTAACGGATCACTTCATACCTAAAATATGGTAAATTAAAGATAAAACAGTGAATCGAACGCGCCAACCTCGGACCCATACGCATTATTCACAAAGCCACCCTGGCTGCAACCCTTTTTGCATCCCACTGCTGGGCACGAGTCTCTCCCCCTTATGGGGGAGGCCTGGAGCTTACTCCACCACGCTGCTCCAATGCGGGTTGGTGGAGATGCGGGTTAGTGGCCAACCCACTGTCGGATGTTTTCAAACCGCCATAAGGCCTCCGACAATGTTTAACGACTGTTATCTATCGACAACAACCGGGACCGACGGCTTAACGTGCCCTCCGAAGCACGGAAACGCGCATGAATTTTTTTTGCCACTAGCGGTCACCCATCTCACTCACAAAGCCACCCTAATCTTACATAATTAACATAATATGAACATCAGTAAGAACAATTAAGTGATTTGATAATTAATTTCATGTTTGAAATATTTAAATGCTCCATGTTATTAAATTTCGTTTAGCGCCTTTCAAATTAATTAGTCATCATTCGGCGAGTTCGGTAAGGAAGAGGACACGTGCGTGGAACAGATGTTACCAAAAAGTGCAGGGTTTCGGCAACTATAGACCATTATTCCTGTACAATAACGTTTTGTCAGCTTTTATACTTGTTGAATGAAAAGAGTGAAAAAACATATGGCGCCAATTCGCAACTTCTAATTCAAATACACTTATTGCGTTTTTTTTTTCGGAAAGTTTATTATCAATGTAGAAGAAACTGGTGTACTTTAGATACTTTATTTATACGTACAAAAATGTTTGTATGTAGTTACCAAAAAAACGACACTACTCGTCGTCTAGCAGTGAGACAAATTATCAAGTTAGTCAAATTTATTCAATCCACCATACGGATTTATAAAAAAGTACATAGTTTTGTAAAAAATCTGTTTTCTAACTTAGCAGCTACGTTAAAAATAAAAGATTTTTCTTATCGTGGCAGCTGACCCCATAAAGAACCGTCGAACTATCTCCAAACCGCGTGACCTAATTCCAGACTGCACTTAGCTAATTCTGACAGTCCTTATCTGTTGTCATAAATAACATTTTATCTATGCACGTAAGAGGGTGCGATAATAGCCCACCAATTGTATTACACGCATGCGTGAGTGTATGAATGAAACACATGAATGAACATTGCCATGTGGTCGAGTTCTATTGGTAAAAAACAGTCCATCTGCCGACTGTTTGGATAAACGTTTATATTTTAATACAATCGCATTCAATTCAGAATCACCCTCCAGCGAACTTCGCAAAGAGATTATTCCAATGGTACGCAAAGCATCTCCTTATCATAATTCGAATTCAATAATGTAGCAGATTTCTAAACATTCCATGGCTTCAGGGTGCGAATTTCCTTTTCCTGATAACGAGGTACGACCCTCGAATGCTAAGGGAGGCATGTTTATTTTCCGAACGGTTTCCCTTGAAGTTGTATCTGTAAACATTTGCTATATATAGTAACGTAGTCGGTAACGAACTTTATTAATCCTTTCAGTAGATTAAATCCGACTTATCGTATAGTAAGAAGGATAAAAGAAATTCCGAATTCGTCTTGGGATGACACGCTTTGTCCCGAAGAGTAGCGTCAATTGAGCTTTACTATGCCATAAAGCGCGGAGGGAGGGACATAAAACGCATCATTTTGTTGGTGAAAAACAAATAAATTAGCTTGAGCCAGCTACATCAAGCGATTTATTTCTGACAGGTTCTCAGCTCCCGTAAGTCATTATTATGGCGATGTTAAAGGAAGTACGGAAGACTAGCGACGATATATTAGCTATGTTTATTCTAGGATTCGCGAGGTTAACAACCGAACACGGTATGGCGGTTATTTGATCTTCAGTTAACCTGGACTTAGTGAGTGTCGTGCTGTGTGTGCTGTCGTAGATGAGTTGTTTACAAGTGTCGTATCGTAAATAATATTAACACATGTGACTGAGATTTAATCACCTTAAACGTTTTTAAGAGTTGGATTACATATCCAAATGATCTTTCCTCTTATGGAAAGTTGAGGAAGGTAATAAAGATTTATTACAGCTAGCCCCTTATTAAGCTTTTTTGTATCCAATGTTGTTCGTAAGTATAGCCATTACTTGGCCTGCATTATTGTATCATCATATCAAATGCATCATTAACTGGCCTAAGATGATTACCGACTACCTCGGATTACTACTACAAGCCCGTAGCCCATAGCTCACGTACTGTATTAAATATTAACTATGATCGTACGTGGCCGGCTTATTAGATCTAAACGTTGCTCCATCATATCCATCAGCTATATCATATAACTTTATTACATTAATACAATTTTATTATTATTTAAGAATAAAGAGTTTTATTCGCTTAATTGATTCAGTTATTTTATTTTATCAGTTCTGTTTAATAATGCAGTTTTTTTCGCGATATGTTACTAAATTTCAGTTTATGTAATTTCTTATTTTGCCAGTGAATATTGGCCCAAAATCTTCATTTACTTATGCATATACACACTTATACATAGATGTATATATGTACAGTTGTCTGGAACTATGGGTAGTCATTAGGGTTAGTTGAATATACATATTATTAATTAATGACTAACGTAACGTAGATGTGAACCTCAAAGCACTTATTTGTAAAGTAAGCACATTATTTGCTTGTAAATTAAAGTATTCCATTCATTCCAGGAATATTCTTAAAGCAGTATGTAAGTGGTAATAACTATTCTTGTAAACTACATCTTTGAAGACGTATTAGATGACTCAAATGTCTAAGAAACTATTATAGTTAGAACAAAAGAACTTTCGTTTATATTGCGTGTTTTTTTTAAATAGTATGGTTCTAATTTTCTTGTTGCACCTATTAAATTGTAGGCATTGAGGTAATAGCCTTGTAGCTTCGGGATTAAGAACAGAGCTAGGGTATCCCCTGTCTGATCGTAAGAGGCGACTAAAAGGGGGCTTCCAGGGTTGTGGACGATGTGAGTGGGAGCTCGATCTGTTCAGCCAGCAGCCCCGGGAAGGATGGCGGTGCGTGCGTGGCCGCATGCCGCCGTAAGCATTGGAAGGTGCAGAAGAGTACATCTGCCCTCCCATAAGATGGGCCCGTTCTGGGGTGCCGCGCGTGGAGGACACCGGTGCGTTCCACTGGAGATCCCTGGAGTCCTCCCAAAGCGGAGAAGCAGGCCACCGAGGGGGTTTTAGTGCGGTACAAATTCCACATAATTCGGTATCCTCTCCCAAGGTACCTTTTGAAGGTATTATCGAAGGTTTCCCCCGATACAAAACAAAAAAGGCATTGAAGTCTTGTAGGTTAATTATTTATATAGGTTAACTCGTATGTAGGCCATTGAAGGCTAGTTTTCTAATTATCAACATCTCAGTTTTGTACATGTATTTGTACCATAAATACTAAAAATGTAATGTTTATAAAGTATAACCTAAGTTTGATTCAAAGATTCATAGAGAACGACCGTTTGTTCTGAGCGTTTGTTTTGTTATGACGTGATCGCCTCAGGCGCCGGTTTCTCACTGAACGAGCTGGGCAACTGAAGTCGCCATTCAAGTGTATGTAGGCAGTTAATAGTTATATATGAGGTGTTTGCTTGTTTTCTATACAAACCACGCAATTTAAGACCCTGAGTTAGGATTATAAACGTTATTTTTATACGTTGATACTTGAAAAGTTAACGAACTTGTGTAGGTAGGTACTTAAGACTTCATATGAACGAACGACTTAAATCTTTCAATGACTGTTAAGTTCTAGCAATAGTAATTTCTACCTATCTATTTCATTGTTTTATGTCGAGGTTAATTAATACTAGATAGTATCTGACTATAACTTTGAGTTGATAAGATATTAATATTTGTGAATTACGATGCCCAATTTAATTTCATATCTAGAAGTCATACTTAGGTCCTATCTTTGACAATAATGTCTGATTAAACAAAACGCTTTTGATTCACCAAAGAGATAACAAGAGTAGTTTACATTGTTTCAATGGCAGAACCACTATAACATTACATAGTTGATCAGTAACCATATATGAGTCACGTTCGAGCCCGTCTAGTTACACCAACTCAACGATCAGGCACTCATCGTATCTGGTTTCTATATCCGAAACGTTCAAGGCGCTTCAAGGGGCACAGGAATAAAAATTAGTCACTTATCTCCAAGGAATACCGATTTGTATACCTACAGTGGTGCCGACGCCGTAGACAAAACATTTCTGTTTGGAGAAGTACCTTATAGGCCATAGGTGTTTTTGGACACTGAGCTTTTATTTAATCAAGAAAAGGGAAAAGATTCGAAGCAGAATTTTTAATATAAATTATGGCAAAATCAAATATATGCCGAATTTAGGGATAGTACGCATTTTATTCGAGCGCAGAGAGTTTTGGAACTCTCTTGGACGAGTACATATATAAAAACCACCAATCGTCAAGGTGTCACGATGGAATCTATAGGTACGTGATACAAAGGGGCCCTTGAAATTGGAACATTTAATTGATTAACTTCCGTAGCATTCTATTACACTTGATGTCTTTATAAGGTCATCGGGTCCATCATCCGCTTAAGGTGCGCTTGGGCTTATATGGCACTTGTCATCGAATCTTGTTTGTCCTTGGATCTTGTTTACGTGCTAACATCCCTTGCGTTTGCTTCTACTTTAACAAAAATAAAAACATCTACAAAACTACCGACCATTCCAAAATATTCCGCAGATTTTGGTAAAAAAAAAAGAAACTAGAACACCCTAGCTGCAGAAAGTATCATTAAAAACACTCGCGAAACATAACGCCCTTAACCCTTTTACTCCGTTCTCAACTGTTACTTGATTTCCTATCCACGTATTTTCTTCCTACTACAGGAAATAAACCGACAATAATAAGTACGAGTGTGTATTACTTTCCATATCGTATGTTTACATAAAAATATTAATTTAACAGTAAGAATGCAAAGGTTATCTGTAAACCTGTTTTCGTATGTGACTGTCAAATTCTGTGCGTCTTATCGTGGGTTAGAAGTCGCAATGATAAATGTTTGCATACAAAGTTCAAAGAACTCCAACGAATATTTAATTCGTAATAATTAAGAAGCTGAGTTATGGTAATATTTCCAAGTCATAATCATTTAACGGTTAAGCCCATTCATATGCATATGCGTTCACAATGGTTAAGTAAGATGCAGTATGGTATGGTATATGTGAGTATTCTATAAGTAGAGACAGAGGTATATTTCTGAGAATGGTTCACAATATTAATGGTAGTATGTAATTAACATACTTGTCTAAATAAGGTAAAATTTCTGCCTATCCAGTCAAATATGAAAGCGTCTTTAATTATACAGATGAACCTGTAAAAAAGCAAGCAATGAAATTAACTCAACGATAGGTTTTGTTATTCAATGGCACAATTAAGCTCCTGACTGATTCACTCATTCAGAATCGCTGAGATCGAAACAGAGATAGACAAAATAAGGAGTGGACGTGTACGCATATCTTTAGGGGATCATTCTTCGAAATTTTAACAGATTTTACTAAGCGACCTTTAAACGCGCCCAATTCTGAAGTGAGCGTGATAAGCGTAATTCAGTGTTATACATATTACTATATTTCATTGTTTTTTGGGAATAATCCTACTATTATTATAAACGCGAAAGTAAGTTTGTTTGTTACTCTTTCACGCGAAAACTACTCAACCGATCATCATGAAACTTTGTACATATATTTTTGGAGTTATCAGAAGTAAAATAGGATACTTTAAAAAAATTAACGCGGGTGAAACCGCGGGGCACAGCTAGTAAAGTAATAAATATTAAAATTGAGATTGAATTAAAAATTATTAACAAGTTTTTTTGGTGTAAACAAAAGTGTCAGTGAGCAGAGTTGTATTAAATCTTTTGGCTCAACGTAATTGTTGAACAATTTCCTACTCAAAGCGAAGATAATTTTGTTCTCACCATTGTGGGTGGTCTGTTATAAATTAACATCAATCGATATGATAGCAATAAGGCATTAGACGTAATTATTCATGTTGGACACATCATTACAGTGAGAATGAAGATGCATTGTTATTTGTTGGGATTCTAAAAATAAAGTAATGTAGGGAGAAAGCTGTTTTACGTCACTTCACACCTAGCACGTGTAATGTCAAGCAGTTTGATTACCTTCAAGAACGATGGTTATTTTGGTCATGTTGGGGCTGCACACAGACAACAAAATGTTTACACCCTTAATGGAGGCGTAGATGGCTTGTACGCAGACTAGATACACATGTCTTTCAACGTTACGTCGATCGTCTTCTTTAAACATTTAATTTTTATTACAGTTTATTGTAAATAGTACGCAAAGATACATTCCAAGGTAAAATACTGCTTAGAAACGTGATGGTAAGCGTCAAAACTACCATTTCCTTCAGTATAATGTGTGAGAAAGATTGAGAAGGGGAACTTGGGATAGAGCTTAATTTTTACATGGTATTGTACATTCGGAAGGTCCTTAAAATATTCTGTTTGCAATCGCTAATGAATTCTAAAAATAAAATAATTTTATAACTTTTTCATAAGACACATTCTTAAATGCTTTCTTCCCACAACAGAAGAATCTAAATACGAGAACAACATTTCAAAGAATTCCAATTGGTTCCAAGTGTTGTTTGTTTAACCCTAATACGAAGAAATCAAGGGTTTCATTATGAATTGGGGAAATTTCGATTCATTCATATGTATCAATACAGCGCTAATCCGGCAATTCAGCGCTTATACGGCATAAACCTGTCAATTCTGGCATTTAGGTACCACAGATTATGATTTGATAAAAAATTGGTACAAAGATAATTCCGATGTATAAAGGAGAAACAAAGAAGCTGGGTCATTTTGAATATTAACATGTCATGCTGTTTCAACGAAACGAGCAAAAATTGCACCTAAATATTTTACTGGACACTGTCAATATACACCAACCGTGCACAGCAATTTGCAGAAATAAAAGAAAAAGACGACTACAGACACGTGGTATATCTTAAGTCTAATATAAAGGTCTGGCTCTCGTCTCGTTCCTTTCTCCAAAATGAAACCAAGTCAAAAGAATAAACGAATACAAAACTGAATAATAAGGACTTTTACTACACCTATACGTTTTCTTTTCAGATTAATAAGTATACAAGGCTATTGTGAACACCGGATAAAAACGCCCATTTTGAAAACCTTATTGAAGGTTATTAAAGAGTCTCTGTTAAAAGAATTCAAGGTTTTCTTCTAAAAGTCTGTTCAAAAATAGGCATAATACTGGGACGCCGTTTCTTTTCCTTTTTTTTTTAAACTAATGTACATACTTCATATCGTACATGTGCTTTCATCGTAGTATAAAATAACCACGCCTATTCTTTGCTTAACAGACCATTGTCATTGAAACGAACTATGGTCTTATTTTTAGATTTCATACCTTGATTATGCATATCACTGTTAGTCTACACTTACATAAGCGGATCTCTTAAATTACTTTAACTGAGGCGGAAATATTTCATTTGTGAACTTTTATAGCATGATTCTTATATAAGAGTAGGGTTGCCATCCGTCCAGGTTTCCCCGGATTTGTCCTAGTTTAGAGGGCGTCCGGGGAGCGTCCGGGCCGGACTTCATTTTGTAGTACGGGTTTAAAAAAAAGTCTTGGGCCGCCCGCGACCGCACTGTGCCCATGTTGCGATCAACCGACGAACCAACTCGCTAAATTCACCGTCCCCCCGCTGTTGACATGTCCGGGTTTTGGCCTCTAATATCCGGGGTTTTAACGCGTCTTGTCCTAGTTGACAAATTTTAGAGATGGCAACCCTATATAAGAGCAAGTGTCTTCTTCGTTTGTATTTTGCTTGACTTTGGTTGATATTGTTTGATGACAATAATACGCATCTAGAAAAACTTCTTGATTAGTATAGCCTAGGTCTAAATTGAGTTGAAGCTTCGTCCAGCGTTTTTTCTTGATTGAAAATTTCTTACTTAAGTAAAAACTGATCTGGTGATGATCTTTTGCAAGGGGTACCTCATATGTATTTAATATTAAGGGTTTTGAGTACGAAACCTTTTTGCTGCGTGATTTAGTGTTTTAGGGCCAACGGTACAACAGGTCCGTGCTCATACAATGGCTGTCATAGTTTCGTCAACTTTGATATGGGAAAGGAAACCCTTGGGCGCATTGTTTGGAACATAACACGTCATCATGTTGTTTTAATGGTGTTTACGCACGTGCCGTAGTTTAGTTTTGTTTATGGAACTAATTATTCAATCAAAACCGTGAGTAATGGGATTATTTAGAAGTGTTTAAGACTTAATATAGGTATGAAGAAGTAGCAAGAAGAAATAATAAGTAGCTGGGACATTATAAAACACGTCATTACAAAACAACATGTCGTCAATAAATTCTTCTACTTCTGTCCTCACTTTATATCAAAAGTATGAATGTATGAAAGTATGTAATTTAAATTGTCTCACTTTATAGCATAAGAACTTTGACGATCTGCGAATTTTATTTACCACACTCAAAACTTCCGTAACATGCGTTATTTTTCGTATATAGAAAGATAAGGAGGATATGTAATGATGGTCAATAATAATAAAATGAAGATATAAAAGTAATACAATACTCACGTGGGAGTATCGGAAGGAGGCTAGTGGTAACGGATGAATGCAGTGCGCCCACACTCTAACTGTACAAGTCGAGTATATGAGCCTCGTAAATATTAGGTAATACTGAAGAGAAAGAACCAGTTTTGATTTCGGAACTAATCGCGCTCGAATAGGGCATAAATTTAAAAGTTATTAGTCGTGGACACGTTTAGACAAAATGGTTTTAAAGAATTGACAAAGCAAAATGCTGTTATGATAGAATGGTCAGTATAAACAGTCAAATGAGTCAATCTCCAGTTAACATTCGTGTCTAAAACTAAGGTACTTGTATGTGCCTACTTCCAACCACTGAGATTGAGGAGGGCAGCAAATTGGTATGGTTTTCTATCTTATTGTTATCAACGTACGGGTACAAGCTCTTGTTTGCTATCAAACTTGTAACTATTGCTAGAAAGCAGTCGCTGAAAATGACAAAACTGCCACATAGATATAGGTACTTTCATTTTTCTGGGTCCGGATGTTTGAGTAACCGTATTTGATTCCATCAATAGTACGTATGCCATAGGGAATACGTGTGTGGGGCAACGTGTGTAAAGCGGGTATTAGGTATACCCTGTTTTAGTGAAAAACACTATATCTATACCAACATCAAATTAGCTGAAAAATAAAAAACAGGTACAGAATTTGAAGGATATTGTGTATTATATGCCCCAAGTAGCATAAAATAATCAATGTCAGTGCTTTCAGGCGCACTATAGTGCGACGCAATAATGTCGCATGTCAACTGAATTGCTACCTCCATATAAAGATAACTGATAACTTTGTCTTACCCATAATTTAATTCAAGTACGAATTATGTGCGAGACAAATTAAATAAGTTCTCGTGACTTTAACTAGGCGTCGTCCGTTCGATCCTGAAAACGTATGATGATGATGGTTTTAAGCAATCATTCTCAAAGAAAGAGGGCGATCCTGTGCTCCTTTTGCCGAGACGTGGTCGCCATTAGAAGACCTTACTTCCTCAACCATTGTGGGTCCTCCTAATTATATGACTTTTGTAATCCAGTGGGGAACTTAAGGGACACTACAGGTCTTAAAATATAGGGAGAAATGTTATGTTTTTTATTTTTTTGCTGCTAAAGAAAATCATTCTGCGTCAGGGGTTTTGAAAGGTGGACGATAAGAACCTTAAGTTACAAAACGGTAAGCAAAACAAGTTTGTTTGAGGATGTTTTGAGGAACAAGAAAATTTATTTTAAATTTGTAGTATCTTATAGCTTTTTGAGTGTTGTATTAATTCCGCGTCATTGGAAAATCTCAAATAAAGGCTCCCCCTACACCACTTACAAAAATCACATATCTGCTCGTAGTAGATATGTCCCAGCCATCTGGTCAATCTGAAACGCTAGCCCTGCTGAATGCAACTTCCGACGACTTCGCTGAACGTCACGTAGCCGTTTTGTTAAATGGAATATGAACGACTTTGTGATGTTTGGGTAAGGTGATCATCAGTAAGCAACTTAAATGAGTACTTGACATAAAAAAAGAAAATTAATTATTTATGATTCGACTTATTTAATAAAGCTCCAGGCCTCACCAATAAGGAGAACATTTTTAATTTGAATAAAAAATAAATTTAAAACTTTTTAACGTACTTGAAAACTTTTAGCCGGCGGCGTAATATTAGGCATATTTAAATTTTCACACTTTCTTTTATCAATAATCACATTTTTGAATTTAAGGAACACAAAAATATGGTCCGCATTGCGAGTTATCTGACGCCATATTTGTTTTGGAGACTACCAGCGCCGCAGTGAGAAAAAAATGAACTAATAGCAAGCAGACTAGTTGAACGTTGAGTGATGCTAGTTCAATCAACCATCGGCCTAGGCATTTTATTGAATGCCGTCGTTTAATTAATGGGCTAGCGTTTCAATTGAGTGGCTGATTTAATCAGAAGGCTGCGACAGATATACCGTGAAGTTGTTAAAAAGTAGTCTACTGATAATACAGTATTTAAATCTTATTTATAAAAAAACTATATCCTTATTGCCTTCAAGCTTTTTGTTGGTGAGCATTATTGATGTGATGCCCATTAATATTTTTACCATCGGAATATTTAGAAATACACAATTCCTAGAGAACTTAATATTAAAAAAACAGTTAAGTAAATTTTGCTCCCTCGACTCCTTTGACTCAACAAATAACAAGTTAGAGAGGAAGTTTTTCGAAGCTAGCTGAAGTGGATATAAGATTTGATCACCCGTAATATGGGTCTCCTCGATCAACATTAAGCAACTTTACGAATCTTGTGAAGAGGGCTTTACAACTGCATAAACTTAAACGGACGGATATTACATTACGTACCGGTGGAAACTTGTTGGACATGACTTGATGCAAGACGACGTCGCTGTTTAAAGACGTAATGCGTGATAATGACGTACTGTAAAAGCATTTTTAATCCTGCGACCACCGTAGGAGCGTATTTAAAATTCAGGCACTTAAAACGACTCCTGAATTGGATGTATTGATTGGATTTCGGTCGGGGTGGTCGATAATATGCAATTAGCTTAAATTCCAGACATTCTACCTAAGATGTTCTATTTTTACCGACTTCCAAAAGAAGGAGGTACTGTATTCGGCTGTATGTATTTTTTTTTTTTTTTATATATGTTCACCGATTACTCCGCCGTTTGTGGACCGATTTTCGAAATTCTTTTTTTGTTCGTATGCTTATACTCCCGAGGTGGTCCCATTGTCACCAAATCAGGATCTGCTGATGGGATCCCAGGGAAATCGAGGGGAACTCTCAAATTTTATAGGCACACACATTGATTTTCTTATAGTTTCTGAAGCATAATAGATATTTATGCATTGTAATCATCATCTCGTGTTGCTGAGCTGATGATGGAAGGTACTGAGACGGTGAGGAGTTGAGAGCAAATTCTTTCAATAAATGGTTTTTGTTCGAAATCTTACATTCCTGAGGTGGTCCAGCTGTCACCAAGTCAAAGTCTGATGATGGGATCCCAGAGAAATCGAAGGGAACATTCAAATTTTATAGTACAACAAATGATTTTTATATTTTTACTAAAGTAAAACAGGCATTTGTGTATAATTATCATTATATCATGTTGCTGAGCTGATGATGGAAGGTACTACGACGGTTAGGAGTTGATAGCAAATTCTTTCAATAAATGGTTTTTTGTTTGAAATCTTACATTCCTGAGGTAGTCCAACTGTCACCAAGTCAAAGTCTGATGATGGGATCCCAGAGAAATCGAGGGGAACATTCAAATTTTATAACACAACAATTGATTTTCATATTCTTATTAAAGCAAAACAGGCATTTGTGTATAATTATCATCATATCAAGTTGCTGAGCTGATGATGTAAGGTACTACGACGGTTAGGAGTTGAGAGCAAATTCTTTCAATATATATTTTTTTGTTCTAAAACTTAAACTCCTAAGGTGGTCCAACTGTCACTATGTCATAATCTGATGATTTGATCCTAGGGAAATCGAGGGAAACACTGAAACTTAATAAGCACACACATTTTTTAAGTCATATTTTTTAACATAATGCAAATATGCCCGGTAATTATCACCTGATATTGCTAAACTCATGATTGAAGGTACCACTCTTCAACGGTTAGGAGCTGAGAGCATATTCTTTCAATAATTTATAGGTTCAGGTGGACTGATAGTAGTTTCAGGCTATAAGATGGCTATTAGATAAATATGATTATAAAAGGTAAATAAATCTCTTTAACATTTAGAAGTTTAGTGAAAAATTTTCCAACTATGCTTATACATATATACAGAATTATTAAAGTTACTAAAAAGAGTGAAATAAATTAAGTTTTTAACAAAAAAATAGAACCGACTTCAAACGGTAAAAAATAAAATTATTCAGTACCTACTTCTTCTTGCTTATGGTAATTACTCTTAAAACTATTTTTGGAGTCGGGCCCTTAGTAAAATGTCCTGTTATAGTAAATATTTCGTTCTGAATGGGCACCGACTCCAATATAATCATTACCATAAGCAAGAAGATGTAGGTACTGTCCCGCTGTATGTACTGTCGGTGCCCATTTAGAACGAATTGTACGACATTTTAGTAAGGGCCCGACTCCAAAGATAGTTTTAAGAGTAATTACCATAAGCAAGAAGAAGTAGGTACTGAATAATTTTATTTTTTACCGTTTGAAGTCGGTTCTATTTTTTTGTTAAAAACTTAATTTTCTATATCAGACTTTCTTAAGTACAAGTAATAAGTTTTCTAACCGCTATCTTCCTACGGAGCTGTAAGATGGTTTCTTATTAAGGAGTAGTTGATATGTCCTAAAAATACTAATATTAATAAAAATAATTGCTTGTAGTAGATATGTCTTACACTTGTAGTAGATATACTTACAGTCAACTACAAAATATCATTCAAGACCAATCACCAACAGCTCTTTTTTTTTTGTTGTCGGGGGGGAAACCTTCAAAAGGTACCCGGCACCTTGGGAGAGAGTACCGGGTTATGTGGGATTTGACCGCACTAAAACCCCCATGGTGGCTGCCACTGCGCTTGGGGAGGACTCCGGGATCTCCGGCGGAACGCACCGGTGTCCTCCACGCGCGACGCCCCAGAACGGGCCCATCTTCGGGAGAGCAGCTTTGCTCTCCTGCACCTTCCGATGCTTACGGCGACATGCGGCCACGCACACATCGCCGCCCTTCCCGGGGCTGCTGGTTGGATGGATCGAGCTCCCACTCACACCGTCCACAACCCCGGAAGCCCCCTTTTAGTCGCCTCTTACGATCAGGCAGGGGATACCGTAGCTCTATTCTTAATCCCGAAGCTACAGGGACTCACCAACAGCTCTAGAGATACTCCAAGGTATATAACAGTAATTTCGGCAGATAGATTAATAGCCCCATGCGAGCATGGTTTGACCCTAAGAAATAGTTCAATGTTAGTTTTAAGACGTTTGGAAATAGCTATTTGTAGGCCATATTGCATGAAATAATAAAATCAAACTGATTTAGGTATGTTCATTTTATTTTATGGTAAGTTTAGAGCTTAACATTATTTCAGAGCATATTTTTCATGATTTGTAACATAAAGGAAAAATCCCTTAATTCCTTACTATTTTAAAATTTCAATACGTCTTTAGTAATGTCTGCAATAATTTGTGTAACTCTTTATTCTTTGGTACCATTTTCTGGCGTTATTCACTTTATATCAGCATATCTATGACCTAAGACCAACAGTATATTGCTATCATTTTTATAAACATACATATAAATATGTTTTCTCAAATACCAAAGTGTATAATGAGGTCCTTAAAAATATCTGCGACAGAATCTCATATCACGAGTATCACGACTAAGCTTTGACGTTAAGTCGACCTTAATATATACGGTAAGGAATGCGGTACCTTATTTGGAAGATTTTTATGTCACATTATCTACGTGACTTGCTTGCACTGAAATTTAAATTACTTATGGCAACAATGAAGAACAGAGGAAACACGTGAGGATGGGTGTGTAGATCATAAAATATATTTACTTTACAACATTTATTTACTCTTCATTTTAAATGAAAGTGTTATCATAAAAATGAAAGTGTTAGCGATAGTGGTTATGCTTATTAAGGATAATCTGAAAGACGGGTTCTCTTATCTGCTCACTGATTATATTTATTAGGTTGTTTGCGCAAGCATCAAAGTAGGTATCTTTATCTATGTTATATTAACGTAGATATACGATATATTGACGCAGTAGTATCTAGCGAAATAAACAAGTAAAAGGCATTGTAATTAGGTATCTACTTTTTTTAAAATATAAAACCTCGTCATGACGAACATAAGTTTCTCCAAAAGTTATTCTTCTTTGTTTTCCAAAGGCTTTTTACAAAACATTTGCGTTAAATGAAATCATTTCAGACATTATAAAGGATAAAATAATCTAATCGTCTGCGAGTACTGCAAACATTGATAAGATACATGTAATCCATTCGCCTACATTTTTAAATGAACCCAACAAATATTGCATCTCTAAAGTAATGTTGGGCAAATATTACATTTAAATAGAGCAAATAACTTGAAAGTACATTGTAAAAAGAGTAAAGAACATCGTCGTCAATCAACCTGGACGTGGGTTATTGAACTTGACCGTGATATTCCAGCTGAGTCGATTTCAATTGATTGATATTCTTGCGTAAATTGCGTTCAATGATTGAATGCTGCCTCAAGCGCTGAATCGCACTGAACGAATGAAATAATGTCTATTGTACTTTTAATCACTTTTCCAGCCATTGAATATTGTTTTCTTTATCTGTGGCTGTATCTTTAGGGTTTGTGGAGCAAGAATTTCATTACACTTTTTTTTTGGTCGGCAATAAGCATGACAAGGAATCTGTTTCGGTTAATCTATCGGTTTACTTTTACTTTATTCTCTAAATCTTCACATTCCAGACTACTGATCTACTAGACTACAAGACTGGTTAGTCGTTGCTTTATGAAGCTGTTTACAGCTTCTGTTAACTAAACATTCATAAAGCAATTTTGATAATTATGTAGTTAAGAATTTATAACATAGACTTATAAGAGGTTGGCTGTTCGTTTACTGGCCTATTTTCTATTAATATTTCATACAAACGAACGACGAACTAACATTCATGATTTCAGATACCCACCAAACTTGATTGTTGAGCCTATCGAGTGGTCGGACGGTAAATCGAGCATCCACGCCCACGGAACTGACTCAGAGGTTATATTCCGAGGCATTCTTTCTTCGGAGTTGGGCTCTGTTTCAATAACTCACGATTATTAGCTTTTAGCCTTTACACGAGCTTCATAATAGAAAATGTCAATAATCTTGTTTTCGTTTCATTAAAAATTCTTTACTTTATGTGGCCTTTGTCGAATTTCTTTTGATAAGAGTAATACTATGTTATTGTACGAAAAATAAATTGATATATTATGATTTACTTTTTGTCTTTAAAACATCGATATGGTTTTGTGTTACAAATTGTTTTGAGATTAAAACAAATACTTAAGTACAACTACTATTATATATTATAAATCCCCACATTTTCCTTAGGATATCACGACACCGAAGATAAATTTACCGCTTCTGTATTCAAACGCGTCGAACATGCACGTTGGGAAGCTAGAACTGGAACCATACAGGTTGTAAGTAGGTATTTTTAAATCTCACGACGCAAAAGATAAGTTTACCCTTTCGGTACTGGAAGAAGGCATCGAGGCACGTTGGAAAGCTAGGCCTGCAACTATGCAAGTCAATGCAGTTCTTACAAAAGAATGGTAACTTTCCCAGTATCCAGTGGGGTCGAGTTCTGTAACGAAGGCCAAGGTGTCGGGTGTCGGCGCCACAAAGCGGTGCATCCCGTGTTGAATTTTGCTTTCACTGTCCACGTGAATACTGGAAACTTTACACCTACGTGCAGGACGATAAACTTTCGAGAGCAATGATTGTGTAAACCAGTGTTTCTCAAATTAGTTGATCACGAGAAACTCACGAGGACGACAATTTAAAATCAGTATTTCCCAAATCAGCATATCTGTAAGCAGGAAAATTCTCGAATTGTAAAATGGATGTTAAATAAATAAAAAAAATAACAACGTATTTATAACACAAATAAGCGTCGGTACGGTAAAAAATGCTCAGTGCAGTAGTTTTTGTGTGATGCGCGTGCCAACAGCAAACAGATACAAAAACATATATAAAAATTGTTGATTGAGCCTTTCCCATTTGAAGAGACCCGTATTCCGGAATCGCAAAAAGAGTTACAGCATATTAGTTTTTCTTCAACATCTTTAATGCACGGACATGGGTCTGTTAAAATTATTTATATTATGTAAAGAAGTCATTACGGGTAACTTTGAATTGACGTTTAACTTTGAACAAAGTTGGAAAAAAGATTTAACAATTTATTACATCGAAACTTTTTGATATTTCAATATAATAACTGTGTTAAATGGATTGCCAAAATCTTTTTGTACCAAATGAAAATTAAAGAAATAAACTATCAATGCCATAATTCTGAAAATTCCCGCCTTTTCCGTGGTTAAGTTGCTGGAAGTTTTTGAGCGCTGATTTATAATCGTAAACTAGTCCACTTTGATTCATATGGCAAAACCAAGCTATTTGTTAATTTTTTACGTCAGTGTAGATGTTATTTTTATAGATAAGGTTTTTAAATTTAATAATACCTTCTTTTTGTTTTACATAAACCTTAAAATATTAAGGTTTTATCATTCTAAAAAAAATTATTCAAAGTTACCCAAAATTCATGATTGATGAAAATTCGA
The DNA here is from genome assembly GCA_911387765.1 of Pyrgus malvae. NCBI lineage: Eukaryota > Metazoa > Arthropoda > Insecta > Lepidoptera > Hesperiidae > Pyrgus > Pyrgus malvae. Next base: position 22,787,465 of record OU426950.1, on the reverse strand, counting down.
GTTTTAGGGGAAATTATGGGTAGTTCTGTTGTTTCTTCCGCAAATTTATTTTGTTAGACAGAAAAACCAACTCAAAAGGACACTATTCATTCAATAAAATAAAGGTGTCATAAATAGAATTCAGTTTTAATAATAAAAATAACGTAAAAAATGTTCAAAGTTACCCGAACTGTACGTAATGGAAGAAAATAAAACCTTTGTTTTTGCATGTCGAAATATCAATAACTTTAAAAATAATAAGATTATTTCGGGAGCTTTAAGTTGTCCCATACGGTTTGTATGCACATGTGTATTCAATGGTTGGGGGTGTTGTTTATATCATATTGTGAGGCCCCTTCCCACTCCTCCCACAGCCATTGTACGTGATCAAACCTCATTTACATCACAATAACTCCACTTTGGCTTGGCGCCATATTTTCAGGGCAGCAGGATATTTTCAGCGCTTTTCAAATTCGACGGTTTTGAAGATCGACACTTGAATACAATATAACGAACACAACAGAGCTACATTATCTAAATAGTAATTAATTTATTTTTATTGCACTATTAGCCTATACACGTACAAACTCAGTTTTGAGACAAATACTAGTCTAGTATTTATTACTTGCAATCCAGTAATAAATACTGGACGAAATTTCAAACTTCGAACAACTTGTCTCTGTTCAGGAAGATAATAGGGATGGTACTAAGACCAGCGATTGTTTTTTCTCATTGTTTCAGCTTTTTTATCATTTACATTTAAATTTTGGAAGTTATCAAAAGAGCACGTTCATTCTCGACTTCTAAAATAATATTGTATATTTTACTCGTGTCTGAAACAAAATGTAAATGCAATCACCTTGGAATAAAGCTAGGTACTTAAAAAGTTGTGAAAGATATCGGCCCCAGCTCCTAGAATTCAGAACATTGAATAGTAATTTAATATCTATACGATACTTCATGAATTAAAAAGTCAATTAAACTTGGTTTTTAGTTTACAGAGGCATCATTTCATATTGCATGATCGAAATATGTATATTAAATGTTTTCAGAGTGAAAGACGAAAGAAGGTAATAAATTATGTTTATAAATTTGCATTTCATTATTTTGTTCATATTTGGATGTTCGGAGCGAAGATTAATATTCGGGGTCATCATACTTACGATATCCTTGGGAGCAATTCATCAAAAAGATTTTCGCGGATGTCTCGAATTTATATAGCGGCGAAATTTTGATATAGAAGAAACATGGAAATATCTAAACAGAAATTGTCAGAAAAGAGTTCAAAAAAGTTGAAGACTATTGTAAATAGCATAAAATGCCTACTTATTAGTTATTACAGTGCTATTAAATATGCCTTTTTTACCCGACTACGGTAAAGAAATGCATGGCTTATTGTTTCTTTATGTCACGGTTAAGAAACGTTTCGGTATAATCACATTTGATTTAAGTCATATATATGGGAACTACGTAAGCACAGACAGAAATAGGTACAGATTCTACAAACACAGACAGACACGTGAAACTTGTAACACTTTTAGGGTCGGGGGTTAAAAACACTAAAATATTCGCATCTTTTTGTTCGTGACTCATGATTTTCATTAATAGTTTTTATATTATATAGTACAACCTATCCCATATGACTATCAAATAAAAAACCCTTAATCTGTATTATGCACGGTACATAAATTAGTAATCAATAGTACCTAGTAGAGTCAAATGACCGTGAAGAATTCGGATCTAATTCATGATTCAAATCCAGCTAGTAATTGAATGTGATTAGAATCAATGCTGACCGCTGACACTATATTTTAACGAACTCATGACAAATCAGGGAAATAAATGAGAAACCCGCTTACAACAATTGCTTTATTGCCAGTGAATCAACCGGGACTGACAATATAAATCTCCTTTAAAAGTCTTAGCGGTATCCTACTAGATCATATGGTTTTCACCATAATCGACTTTTCCTCTAGTATATACCCCGCAGCTACTGGGTCTTCGTTTCGCTAACACCGTTTTCGCTAGCACCCCACTAATCAGGAGCGCAGCTAAGGCGAAGAACATCTGCAATAAGTATTTCATTTACACTTAAAACCAGACAAGTGTGAGTTAAATTTGGGTGCAGATGGTAACAGTACCATTTTAATATCTGTATAATGACGAGAAATTTACTGTTTTTTATTTATCGACTTCTAAAAGGAGGAGGTACTGTATTCGGCTGTATGTATTTTTTTTTATTTTTTATATATGTTCACCGATTACTCCGCCGTTTGTGGACCGATTTTCAAAATTCTTTTTTTGTTCGTATGCGTATACTCCCGAGGTGGTCCCATTGTCACCAAATCAGGATCTGATGATGGGATCCCAGGGAAATCGAGAGGAACTCTCAAATTTTATAGGCACACACATTGATTTTCTTATACTTTCTGAAGCATAAGAGATATTTGTGCATAGTAATCATCATCTCATGTTGCTGAGCTGATGATATAAGGTACTGCAACAGTGAGGATTTGAAAGCAAATTCTTTCAATAAATCGTTTTTTATTCCAAATCTTACATTCCTAAGGTGTTCCAACTGTCGCCAAGTCAAAGTCTGATGAGGGGATCCCAGAGAAATCGAAGGGAACATTCAAATTTTATAGCACAACAAACGATTTTCATATTTTTACTAAAGCAAGACAGGTATTTTTGTATAATTATCATCATAGCATGTTGCTGAGCTGATGATGGAAGGTACTACGAAGGTTAGGAGTTGAGAGCAAATTCTTTCAATAAATGGTTTTTTGTTCGAAATCTTACATTTCTGAGGTAGTCCAACTGTCACCAAGTCAAAGTCTGATGATGGTATCCCAGAGAAATCGAAGGGAACATTCAAATTTTATAGCACAACAAATGATTTTCATATTTTTACTAAAGCAAAACAGGTGTTTGTGTATAATTATCATCATATGTTGCTGAGCTGATGATGGAAGGTACTATGACGGTTAGGAGTTGAGTGCAAATTCTTTCAATAAATGGTTTTTTGTTGGAAATCTTACATTTCTGAGGTGGTCCAACTGTCACCATGGCAAAATCTGATGATGTGATACTAGGGAAATCGAGGGAAACACTGAAACTTAATAGGCACACAATTCTTTTAGTCATATTTTCCAACATAACACAAATATTTGTGTCCGGTAATTATCACCTCATGTTGCTAAGCTGATGATTGAAGGTACAACTCCTCAACGGTTAGGAGCTGAGAGCAAATTCTTTCATTAATTTATACGTTCAGGTGGACTTAGTAGTATTCTTTCAGGGTATAAGATGGCTATTAGATAAACATGATTATAAAAGGTATCTCTTTAACGTTTAGAAATTAACTGAAAAAAATTCTAATTATGCTTATACATATGTGCAGAATTATTAAAATTACTAAAAAGAGTGAAATAAATTAAGTTTTTAACAAAAAAATAGAACCGACTTCAAACGGTAAAAAATAAAATTGTTCAGTACCTACTTCTTCTTGCTTATGGTAATGACTCTTAAAACTATTTTTGAAGTCGGGCCCTTAGTAAAATGTCCTGTCTTAGTAAATATAGTGTACCTTTCGTTCTGAATGGGCACCGACTCCAATATAGTTTTAACAGTCATTACTACTCATTACCATAATCAAGAAGAAGTAGGTACTGTCCCACTGTCTGTACTGTCGGTGCCCATTTAGAACGAATAGTACGACATTTTAGTAAGGGCCCGACTCCAAAAATAGTTTTAAGAGTCATTACCATAAGCAAGAAGAAGTAGGTACTGAACAATTTTATATTTTTTTACCGTTTGAAGTCGGTTCTATTTTTTTGTTAAAAACTTAATTTATCATTAACACTTTAGACGTACGAGTACATTCTCGTAATATCTAAGACTATAACTATTTTCTGTAATATAATATAAATAATAAATAAATAACGTGTCGTGGCTACCATGGACACACACAAAGACAAACACAAACACCCAGACCGAGAACAGAAATTTAAACTCATCATTCAAATTTCTATTTCACCGGGAATCGAACCCGGGACCCCTCGATTGGCAGTCCGGTATGGTATCCATTGCGCCGCGCAGGTCGTCATCATAATATATAACTATTTATTTAAATCTGTAATTCAAGTACTAGCCTCGGCAGTAATGGTAATTAGGGATATGGCAATACCTCTGCTTCATCATTGAATGCCTTCATAACTACATATTGTATAAATGATTATAACAAAATATATTTAAGGTCCTGAAGTATTTAAAGTCAAGAACTTTCGTCAGCTTTCCTTCATAAAATTGACATTAACTGAAAGTTATAGGTAGTAGACACACTGCAGTTATAAGCTTATAAGCGAGAATCTAACGGACATTTTTACGACTTAAAATGGAAATACAAGCTTTTCATAGTTCTGAGATCTGTGCTGAGAAGAGCAGAGTATGTGTTTAAGTATTAATTTTTATATATGTACCTATATATAAATAATGCTTTATGACAAGCAAATAATGACCAGTTAAGTTAATTGGAATATATATTATATACATATTACAGTTTCAAGAAATAATAATAAGTACCTAATAATAAAAATACACGTAGTGAGATTTCGATTTATATCACACTATTAGGTAATTAATAATCAATAAATTTAATTGGAATGAAAATTAAAGAAACGTTACGGTTTCAAGAAAGCCCATTACTGAGATTACTGAGGCTCATATAAAAATAAACAAAGAAAATCATTCTTTACTTCAAAAAAAAAAACGGTAAAAAATTCTTCAAAATAACGGAGCCGTCCGAACGTGAGTGTTGGTGAGTCCTGCTTACCTGCAAAATCATGAAGACCCTGCAGCTTTTGCATTTGGAGCAGAGGGCGGTGATGGTATTGGTTTGAGACATGGAGGATACGGCAGAGTCTTTAGCAGATACGGTGCAGGATATGGTTCTTCGTAAAAGCTGCTTTAATCTTAGGCAACCGCAAAGACTCCACGGATCAGACTCTAGATCATATTCGGAGAGACTCAAAGGAGATTTATGTTTTACGATCGCAAATGTTAAATCGCAATAAAGCAGTTGTTATAAACGGGTTTCACTGTCTCATTTCATTCTAAATTTCTCGTAACTACATACGTCCGTAATATAGAGTCAACATTGATAATTACCATTTACTAAAATTAAATATGTTTGTTTTTTTCGGTATTTATTCTTCATCTTCCCTGATAAAGTTGATTTCATTATTTACGTAATCTACAACTTACACGTCCAACGCACGTACTTAATATAAGTTAAGGTAATTAAACCCATGTTGGATAGATTGTACAAATATAATACTTATATTGTCATTTTGCATATTTTTAATTGTTATTGTATTGTTAAATTCAGCTGCAGAAATGTTACGTGATTTAAATTTTAGATCATCTAGTTCTTTAAATTGTACTCTTGATACAGGGAATCCGTCCTAGGGACGATCATTTTTATTTATCGATTTTATCTTTCCATCAGAGTATTTAGATTTAATCATGATATTTTTCGGGTCACAACCATTTATTTAAGAGCAAGGAATAATCTTGAATGTGAACAGAAAATAAATGGCCGTTGAAAATAATGTTTGACAAGCTCTCTTTAAATGATAATTTCGCCATATTCAGTTTGGGCTTGAAATGCCTGCTTTCTTATCGAAAGTCTTGCATAATTCATCATTTATCCGGCGAGAAAAAAGACCACACCAAACTGGCATACCATTTTTTATGCTACGGGAACTGGTAACTTGAATTGTCTTGAATCTTGAACTTCTCAACCAAACCCGCTTTGGAGCAACGTGTTGGGAGTATACTTCAGGTTTCTCCAATAACGGGAAGAGACCTGTGCTCAGTAGTGGGTTGCAGAAAAGAATTGCAGCCATATCTTGGATAAAGAAATGTACTCCATCCGCTCATAAGCATGCAGGCCACGTGGAGTTAAGTGGTCGCTGCAGCTCATGGATGTCTACGCACAAACTGAGGCTGATGGTCACCTAATTTACATAGTCTAACCGGCAAATGCTGCACCTCTCCACCGAAACACAATAGCATTGTTTAACAGCAAAAAAGGCGTACCGGTGATACTTCTCCGACCAAACCATGTTCTATCATACTTACGTGTAAAGCACAATAATCTTAATTTGTACTACATTAAAGTATCGGAACAAGATAATTAAAACATCAGGAGAACAATCGCGAACCTAAGTCATGTTTTAGTCGACTATCGAATGTCTGTGCAACTCGATAGTCTGTCACGAATCGATATCGCTATCTTGTACTGTTGACTAACGATAAACAAATTATTTATCTATCGACGCCTGCATTCGCACGCACCAATGTTTATTTTGATAGATACTAGTTACACAACTACTTTAAAAATTATGTTTGTTATCAGTTTACCTCGATCTCGTGTTGGGTCATTTTTCTCGTGTTGGGTCATTTTTTACCGACTTCTAAAAGGAGGAGGTACTGTATTCGGCTGTATGTATTTTTTTTTTTTTTTATATATGTTCACCCATTACTCCGCCGTTTGTGGACCGATTTTCAAAATTCTTTTTTTGTTCGTATGCTTATACTCCCGAGGTGGTCCCATTGTCACCAAATCAGGATCTGATGATGGGATCCCAGGGAAATCGAGGGGAACTCTCAAATTTTATAGGCACATACATTGATTTTCTTATACTTTCTGAAGCATAAGAGATATTTGTGCATAGTAATCATCATCTCATGTTGCTGAGCTGATGATGGAAGGTACTGCAACAGTGAGGAGTTGAAAGCAAATTCTTTCAATAAATAGTTTTTTATTCCAAATCTTACATTCCTGAGGTGTTCCAACTGTCACCAAGCCAAAGTCTGATGAGGGGATCCAAGAGAAATCGAAGGGAACATTCAAATTTTATAGCACAACAAATGATTTTCATATTTTTACTAAAGCAAAACAGGTATTTGTGTATAATTATCATCATATCATGTTGCTGAGCTGATGATGGAAGGTACTATGACGGTTAGGAGTTGAGAGCAAATTCTTTCAATAAATGGTTTTTTGTTGGAAATCTTACATTTCTGAGGTGGTCCAACTGTCACCATGGCAAAATCTGATGATGTGATACTAGGGAAATCGAGGGAAACACTGAAGCTTAATAGGCACACACATTCTTTGTCATATTTTTTAACATAATATAAATATTTGTGTCCGGTAATTATCACCTGATGTTGCTTAGCTGATGATTGAAGGTACAACTCCTCAACGGTTAGGAGCTGAGAGCAAATTATTTCATTAATTTATACGTTCAGGTGGACTTATAGTAGTATTCTTTCAGGGTATAAGATGGCTATTAGGTAAACATGATTATAAAAGGTATCTCTTTAACGTTTAGAAATTAACTGAAAAAAATTCCAATTATGCTTATACATATGTGCACATTGCAGAATTATTAAAATTACTAAAAAGAGTGAAATAAATTAAGTTTTTAACAAAAAAATAGAACCGACTTCAAACGGTAAAAAATAAAATTGTTCAGTACCTACTTCTTCTTGCTTATGGTAATGACTCTTAAAACTATTTTTGAAGTCGGGCCCTTAGTAAAATGTCCTGTCTTAGTAAATATAGTGTACCTTTCGTTCTGAATGGGCACCGACTCCAATTTAGTTTTAACAGTCATTACCATAATCAAGAAGAAGTATGTACTGTCCCACTGTCTGTACTGTCGGTGCCCATTTAGAACGAATGGTACAACATTTTAGTAAGGGCCCGACTCCAAAAATAGTTTTAAGAGTCATTACCATAAGCAAGAAGAAGTAGGTACTGAACAATTTTATTTTTTACCGTTTGAAGTCGGTTCTATTTTTTTGTTAAAAACTTAATTTTTATTTCCTGTTTACATGTTCATCATTAGATTGGTGATCTATTTGGTAACTAAACTGAACGAAGACGGTGAAAAAGTCGCTACAGTTGGAAGGTATTGAAATCAACGTCATCATCATTACTATTGTTGATAATGACGAGTACCTGGACGACCGAGCGTTACTCGGATAAAAACAATTTATTTTCTTGATTTAATTTCAAACCAAACACTCAATTGCTTAGTGACCTTAGTGTTACTTAACAACGCCATCTGAAATAGCTTACAATAAAAAAAAACACAAAACATAAAAATGAACGAAATATTTTTTTGATTGAGGATTGAACCGTGGTCTCGAGATCAGTAGTCAGTCCACGTAACTATTCGACCAGGGAAGCTTTAATTCTATGAACGAAATTTTTATAGAGCTCTTTCAAATTGACATTGTAATTTCTTTGAACGTCGGATTGGCGGATGGCGTTAGACGGCGTTCTACGCCACAATATTATTAATACTCTCCAATAGATGTCAGGAAGAGTCGTATTTTTCAGTTTATATTGAAGTTGATTTTCGCTGAAAATAATTTCTACTAAAAAAATATTTTTATAAAACCTACCTGGATCGATTTATCACCCCCGAAACCAGGGTACTAAATTTCATCAAAATGATTGGAGCCGTTGCCGAGATTCAAAATATATATTTAGGTACATACAAGAATTGCTCGTTTAAATGTATTAGATAAATAATTGGGGGTGTGTCCTGTCAAATTGGGGAACTTAATTTAAAGAATATAGGATGATATTCTTGCGTTGCGACGTTTTTACCATACAATGAACGATTAAAATCTATTGTAATTTTTTTAAATCATAGGCCCAGAGTAAGAGAATGTGTCCTGTCAAATTGGGGAACTTAATTTAAAGAATATAGGATAATATTCTTGCGTTGAGACGTTTTTACCATACAATGAACGATTAAAATCTATTGTAATTTTTTTAAATCATAGGCCCAGAGTAAGAGAAATCTGGACACAGAGGGATATTTTTCGCGATTTTGGTAAAAAGTTTTACTAAAATTGTAAGATAATACAATTAGCACAACATAATTATGTTTTTGTAAACCAACAAAACCTGTTTCGGAAAATTAATGACATAACCTATAAGAACTCGACTCGCCCAGTCATGACCCCCATGACCCTGGATCCGCCAATGAACACGTGGCAAACCCGCAGGTGGCGGTTACTGGCTGGTAACGGTCGCAAGCACACCGGAGCAACTGCGAATGCAGTTCATAAGTGAAGAATGTTACGAAGTCAATCACGAATATGTAGATGTAGATAATCTTAAATTGTAAAGACATAAGTAGTCAGTTTTTAAGAGTTGGTACCTAGTTGTTAGATTTGTTTTTATTTAAAAAAGTTTTCGAACTAATGTTTGATAATCAAAGTTCTTGTTATTAATGAACTGAAGAAATTTGCATTTTTCTTGGATTAGGGGTTGAATAGCCCACATGTCCGGCCACACGTCGCGTTCGGCTCAATGAGTAGCGCAGGTGGCGGTTCCCGGAGGGTACCGGTCGCAGTCGCAGGCAACGCGGCAACGGGGCGACTGCGGGAGCTGATTGTACCAGTATTGTGGAAAATAAATTTATGAAGGCAAATGCAATATGAAGTAAGTGACGACCGGGCGACCCGTAACGCGTAATGGTCACCATGTCGGACTGCCAATCAAGTGTCGAGGGTTCGATTCCCGGTGAAGCAAAATTGGAATGATAAGTTTAAATTTTTGTTCTCGGTCTGGGTGATAGTGATAATGTGCGTGAGTCCATGGTGCCCACGATACAGTAAATTTTAGTGTGGGGCTATTCCTTATCGCACAAAGGTGCCTGTTTTTGGTGCGCTATTTCCACTGTGAGAAAAACACACAATCAAGCAATAAATGTTAACAATCATGAGTTTTGATGTCAAATGGTGGCTTATTTAACAGTTAAAAACAATGATTTGTCACAAATTCTACAGTACTAAATAATTTCAATCTAGTTTACAAAAGTCAAGTCAAAAATCATGTCAAGCTACGAACGTGAGCTCGGTTACGTAATTCATCATATTATATGGACGCTAAATCTATTGGATAGGAAGGATTATTTAGAATGCATAATATCAACATGCAATTTAAATAATACGTGGATATCCGTTCTGCAATGTTATAGTAATGAGCACATGTTTTAAATGCGTATTTTCATTGTACCGTACAATATTTAATTTGTGAAGCACTTTAAATGCATGTTGCATAAAATTAATCAAGAAAAAATATAGAGCAAATTAAAAAAACATTTTCGATTTAAACAAAGTATATCGGATTTATCTGGATACCGGAAATGGCGTCAATTGTAGGAAGGGAGACAGAACTTCGTAGAAATAAATATATAACTGATATCTTAAAATTATGGGCTTTGGAACATTAGTCCATGTTGGTATTTGTAATATTATTAACCATAAGTAGATGTAATTTATAAACTTAAGTTATGACCAAAAGCGAAAACCATTAAACACATAGGTAATAAATATTATTATTTATTCAACAATTCGAGAATACTAGTTACTCTAAAGCTCTTTCCTACTAGCCGCCGCAGTCGCGCAAATATGGTCATTTGCCTCGCCTTAACGGTCTGGAACCTACTTCGAAGACCCATACTTGCTCGACTGATTACATTCTGTCAACAAACATATGGGTTTGCCTGAGACATAATGTTTATCTATTTCTATAAATCTGTCTGCAACGTACTGTATATTTAAACACCTATGTCTGAAGCAGATGGTTTATTTTTTAACAGAATTTACAAAAAGTTCTAGAATGGTTGTATTTTTTTAAATGATGTATATTAAATGATTTCCTTGGTACGATTTCTAACCGCAAGTATCAGAAATTATAATGCAAAAATACTTACATGATTTTTCAATTTCAAAGCGTTTACTTCGCCGGTTATGATAGGATTTAAGAGGAAATACCATATAGAAAGAAAAACCGTATATTTTACTTGTAATATTTAATTCTTCAAGGAGGTTTTTGTATTATTTATTTAAATTTTAAAAACTAAACAAGGTGGTTATGATAGGATTTAAGAGGAAATACCGTATAGAAAGAAAAACCCTATATGTATTTTTACCTGTAATGTTTAATTCTTCAAGGTTTTTAATAATAATAATAATTCATTTATTGCCTTAAAATATAATAATTACATAGTACAAAATAAACATAAAAAAAATCTTAATAGGAAAAAGGGGCAAAAGGGGGCGGCTCAGCTTTTGCTCACGCGAGGTGAGCGAGGTGAGGTTTTTGTATTATTTATTTACATTTTAAAAACTAAACAAGGTTCTGATCGTGTATGATGCATAATGATTGGTAACGAGCAATAAGGTGATTTTAAAAGTCACGCTACCTCGATCGAAATAGCTCGCCTGTCTCAAATAATAAAACGCTCACGCGAGTTTTAGACAGTCCACAATGGGGTAGCCCACCCTTCAGCGGGGACTCGTTTTATGGGTTTTAACAATTTGGTGTAAGCTGCACTGATTGTAGAGTTGCAGCTGCTCGGTAACCGGGATTAACGACATAAACTACGCTTTTTATGTATTTGCCAAGGTGAATGTTGATACGATAAGATTTAGTCGAGCTCGGAAGGCATCGGGAAGACTGATTATTTCAATACTTAACAGAACTTCGTTCTAAGCTTTGTAAGCTATAAGAAGCTGGTTTATATAATGTTCAGCGAATTCACTTTTAAACGTGTTTTGATTCCAAGATGAAGTAGTTGGAGAGAAGTGCGTAAAAGTTCTACCATTTTATAAATACATATTTATAATACAGAGTCAGTCAGTCATATCAAAATTTCGCTATGATATCCTTTTTATCGTGTGCTTTTTGCAGCATTCTTTAAAGCGTATGTAGTAACGTAAAACATGAAAATTCAAATTTCAATATCCTACCGCCATATCGCCTCATCAATTTCAAATTGTAATAATAACTGTGATAACAGTCCAATAAAGGATTGTAGCTGCAATGAAACTTCGTGTCGTGCTATGAAATATAAACACCATAATTGCACCTGCATGCTGGCTTGAAACATTATATTCCTACCACATGAGTCATCTGTGAGTTCTGTAATGGCACAGAAAAAAGCTAAAATGAATATGGTCGATAGTAACGTATGATTTAGATAAGAACGCTATTCACATACCGCGTGCCTCTCTTCGGCAGTATGTATGCAGGAGGTAAACTTACCTTCAGAGACAGATGATACGACCGGAGTCTTTTTTCAAAATAATGAAGATTTATTTTTTCTAACAAGCCGTCCCACTTGTAGACTGTCGCATTATTTTATGCACGAATAGTAATTAATACCTCCGCGTGGGAAATAAATAACAAAGTATTACTTTTCTTTAATTTCTCGCTTCCAGAATGAATTCCATACTGACCGTTGCAATAGAAGTTACTGGAACAAATAGACCGAACAGTTGACTTAGGGTTCAGTTCATACTCATTGTTCCTGATATCCGTTGAACGGAAAGAATAGAATGGCGGTGCCGTCGAAGTATTCAAAGTAGGTTGTAACACCTGCCTCCTAGTTACGATCGCTACTTATTCACCGAACCCCTCGGCTCCCTCATACACCGGTGTAATTTATAACGTACTTGTAAGATGCGACATTATGCTCCAATACATGCGTTTCGAAATTGAGCGTGTCACAAAATATTATTAAAGGATAAAACTGAAAACGATGTAACTTTATCCTTTGCTGTGAAATACTGCACTCTTAGCGCAAATTGTACCAATTCAATACTGTAATTTATATAATGTGGCTACAGAAAATTATGTTCTGGGCATTAATTAAATTGTAAAGTTAGGTTTCAAACAAATGGATGATCTCACTTTAAATCGGAAGTGCGATCTCTGATACTGGATCCACATTGAAGTTTCGTTCTAATCAAAGACTGTTTATTACTATTTAACATCCGGGCTAGTTTAGCAATGTTCAAAAGCCCGCGAGTCTAAATTTGTTTAGACTAATTAGTCGTGTACTTCCTGTTAGTCCAGAATATAGAGTTGTCGAGTTAGTGCAACCTTGTTATGTCATCGTTTTCCAGCTAGTGCACAGATGATTTATTCGAGGCAGTCGCGGTGAACGAACCCGGCCACTGCGCACTGCCGTTACTGGTTTCGGCAGACGATTTTAAGCCCGCCGCATATTGACCGTTTATGGGCGTGAAACTACGCCCGGTCCATTCACAATTTTTTGTCGTCATTTTGGTCCATTATACATATTTGCATAACGCTATAATAATGTGATAAAAGCGTGAATATATATTTTAAAAATACTAGTATTGGTACTTTTGGTGGTTGGCAGAAGCAAGAAAGTACGGCCGCAAAAAATATTTACGCTAGAAATAGTTTTAAACGTAATTACCTTAATTTTTTTATTGATTTCCGTGCTTCAATCTGAACTGGGCATAAGCTTGAGTGTTTTAAGCATATGGTTTTTTCAAAGATTTGCTCAATGTATTTCACAACCAAGAGCTTTTTGTGAGTCACGATTTATAATGAATGTGAAATATGAAACAATGGCTTGAAAAGTTTAATTGTTGAACAGACCTCTAAGCTCAGCCTTCTGACCTTTGTATTGAAACACCGCAAGAGTTCCGCTTCATATTCTAAAGATTAATTAACGAAACATAAATCTATTAAATAAAGATAAAGGAAGACTGTAATTGGGTAATATTTTGCTTAGTCTGTTCAGTCAATAAAAATTTAAGATGGAAGTTAAATGAATGTTATTTTTTTTTTATTTGAATGGAGTAGCAGACGAGCATGCAGGCCACGTGATGTTAAGTGGTCGCTGCAGCTCATGGACATCTACATACAACCTCAAGTAAGCATAGGTAATTCTTGTCTGAGGTCGTATGCAGTTGCGCTGCTACTCCGGAGGCTGGTGGTCGCCTCAAGTAAGCGTGGCCGGCAACTGCGCCTTTCCACCGAAACACTATTAGAATTGGTTCACGGCAGAAGTTGGTGCAGCGGTGGTACCTCCCAGGGCGAACGATAATTGTTTTACCACCTAGAAAATTATGTTTCTTTAGAGTATTGATTACAGTATTGTTAATTAACAATACCGTTAGCAATACTCTAAATTATAATGTTGTGTGTGGATTCCGCCATCAAACTACCGGTAAGCGTGAGAGTCTTACGGCTCTCCTATGACGCGGCAATGCCTTCAAATGCCTTTTAAACTAAAGGTAATTGTAAACTACAAAAGTAACCAAATAATCCTGTAATAAACTAACAGTTTATTACAGAGCAGCGATGGCCGAGTGGTAAAAAACCGCGGTCTTCGACGCGACCGATTCCAGGTTCAAATCCTCGGCTCGCACCTCTGACAAAGAAATTTGTAATGTGCGAATTTATCGCTGCTCCATGGTGATGGTAAATATCGTGATATTTAATTGATTACGATGTTTTCCATCGCCGTGCATGCCTGAGAGAAATTCATAATTTCTCGAAAGCATGACGTCCACCAATCCGCACTTGGCCAGCGTGGTGGACTATGGCCTAAATCCCTCTCAATTGTTTGAGGAGGAGACCTGTGCCCAGCAGTGTGACATAAAAAAGGTTGAAAAAAAAAAACTAACAGTTACACAAAAACAGTACCTACCTATCGGCCTGCAATTTAAACTTATTACGGATTTCAGTTGACTTGTTAGCTTAGCTTAGCTTTCTGGAAAACTCGTTCGCTAAGACGATGACAGAAAACTAATAAATGAGAGTCGGCGTGTCTTACCACGAACATATTGAAAACCGGAATCGCCATTACGGATATATTTATAAGGAAGCTTTTTTTTTCATTCTGTTTTTATGTCCCACTGCTGGGCACAGGTCTTTTCTCATAAGTGACCGGGATTTAGGCCATAGTTTCACCACGCTAGAGCCAAGTGCGGATTGGTTGGCATCATGCCTTCGAGAAATAATTAGTTCCTCTCAGGCATGCACGGACGTGGAAAACATTGTAAATATTTAAATATCACAATAATTTTGATGACCGTAGAGAATCGGCAAATAAGCACATTACAAATTTCTTTCCTACAGGTGCGCGCAAAGGATTTCGGAGACCACGGTCTTTATCACTCGGCCAACGCTGCTGAGGGAAGATTATTGTGTAGGTAGCTTAAAACATGTTTATATGCCTTGCCAGATGATAAATGAAAACATAGTACGAATTACTAAATATAAGAAAAAATTCTCAAGGCATTTTCTAGGGGATATTGGCATAAATATTTCTCAATTCCGTAAAGGTATAGGTATAGTATAGGTAGGTATAGGTTATATTCTTTAATATGCTATTTTATGTTTAATTTTTCTGCAAAAAATCATGGTTCAACAACTTTATAAACAGACTCCAGGGACAAAACGCCCGCCCTCATGCATGTTGCAAGCCGAAACCTCCAGTAGTTCGGTTCATTTATATTGCAAACGTATCTTGAAACTTTTTTAATCCTGTATTTCTTAGCTGACTGCATTTTTCGTATCTTCCAATTTTATTCAGCTCGGCTTTGTAGTTGGATACTTATAACTCTTACAAGGCATAAAATAAATTATATCATACAACAATGTTTAACGTGAAAATATACTTTATAATGTACCTACGTAATATAATTCTTAAGTTTTATTGTTCTAAATTTTCTCATCTAACTTAACCTGATTAAGGTTTATTCCCGCCTCGATTTGTAATTGAATTTCAACAAACTAACTTTTATTAAAAGGCTATGAGCTGTATAAATTTCAAGTTCCTTCAACAATGGGATGATAAGTCGGTTTAAAGCGTTTATTAACTGGAAATGTAGCAGTATCTCGCGAGAAGCTTTCTTAAATTGGAACAAGTATATTGTACCTACATGAAAAATACGTCTTTCATTCATTCTTCACGTCTTTTCTCTCTTTATTCATATCTCCTTCATTTTACAAACGGATGAATCATGTAACTTTCTCGAAGGTTGTATTCTTTTGATTCCTTGATTTGGTAGCGACGAATTCTTATTGCTTGTTTATACATATTTGGTGCTTTAGTGCCGAGAAATAGCAGAGAATACCAGAGAATACGCCGGATATACGAGACTATTTTAAATTGCATTTACACTTAATCATAAAAGTATTCCATTACTTTGTTTATACATATTCAAAACACGATATGAGTGAGATGTAAAGCTGTTATAACACTTCAGTGTAAAGGTTAAGAGGTTAATTGAAGAGTAATATATTGGTCTTATATTCTGATACTTGACCAGACTAATCAATTACATCGTGATGGAACCGTCACAAATTAGTATCATATTTAAATAAATTTTATCTTGCACACTTCTGATGTACAATAGAGATGTTATGACTCAGCTAGAGTTTAGTTTTTGTATTTAAGGCTGCCTATCAAAGAATATTCAACTTAAAATACTAGGTACCTAATATAAAATTTGCACACCATGAAAATGGTAAATTGTGAGATTCGACTCTCTATGTAACAACTCTGTAACCACAATTTGAGCAAATAAATTGAATTATGAATTACCAATATCTATTCAAAGGGTTTTGTTCAATCGTTTATATCGATCGCGCACCCCTAACGAGACTTCAGTCGGCATAAATTTTGCCCGATTAAAGTTGTTTTATGATTTAAAAAAAACAAGTAGACGTCCGCTGAGATGGTTGTTACATTTTCATCTGTATTTAACTTACTACTCGTGTAGTAGGTACGTTAGCCGTTACTAAATAAACAAATTTCTTATTATGGTTTCGTGCACCGTCTTAGTAAATTTATGGTCATGCTGTATCTATTCAGACTCTACTATGGAAATTTTATTTTATTATCTGTATAAATACATATCATTGGTCTAGAATGCATATAAGCTGAAACGCAAGAAAAAGTATTTGTCCATAAAAGAGCAATAAATTCAATATAAATCAATGTAGCCAACTAATAATAGGATTCTATCCAATTATTTTCCGGTTCTGTATCAATAAATATCTTTGACGGGATGTTACGCATGCAATAAATCATTTGTATCTCTAATTGAATTACATTCCCATGTCTAATAGCATCATCTGGTTCGTTCGTCGACTTGAGAAAAAGTGGTTTACATTCATAAGATTTAACACGTGTTGGTTTAGCTGCGACTGTCTAAAACAAATCAATCCCTATATAATACATATTATAAATTCAAAAGTAACTCTGTCTGTCTGCTACGTTTTCCCGCTTAAACTACTGAACCAATTCTAATGTAATTTGGAACACAGATAGAGTGGACCTTGAGAAAGGACATAGGATAGTTTTTATCCTATTTATCTTATCCTATTCACATTCATATGTTCTTAGGTCCACGCGGGTGAAGCCGCTAGCGGAAGGCTAGTATTATTTTAAATGTAAACACCTTTTATAAAGCTGTAAATCCATATTGAATTTCTATGGAAGTTATTGTAAAACGCGGACAGCATTCCGACATCATTATTTGTGTAAAATAATCCTTTGGTTGTTTCTTCTCGCTGTATTATTGTTTTAAACATAAACGATAGTTTTATCAATATCTACAAAATTTTATAACGATATTGTCAAACAAATGTAGTCAGTCTATATTTTCAAATTCTTACTTCCTATTTTTTTTGACTGCTTCGAACTACTACTACGGTTGTCCTACTCCATGACTACGTACGAAACCAAAGATCCATTCAAACGTGCGTAGTACATTATACATCGATTTGCAGTTCAAACGCAAACTATTATTAAAAACCCGCTAAGTAAAGGTTGTTTGTTTAGTTCAACTTTGATAATTCCTTTAGTGCGGGACGACATTCGTTTGAAATACTTGTAGGTATCTTTAGTAATATAGAATCAAGAATAACAACGCTTGCCATATGCTTAATTGATTTCAAGAACCGTCTTCAATTCTAACCTATAACGAAGTTTGTGGCCGGGAAGTCATAAACGCTATTTGCAGAAGCCACAAAGTGAAATGTAACCCCTTGCCTTGAAACGGCACGTGCCGCTTTAGTAGCGATTAAAGCTAAAATAACAAATTAATTAGCCCTTTGGGGCACATGTAGTACACAGAAGTACCGCCGCAGTAACACTGCTTTCGTATTGTACACGTGCCAAGGAATAGTATTGTAATGTTTTAATCGGCCTTTATCATTGAAACTTTGTGGTAATTGACGACTTTTAATTAACGATATTCGACGCTAATTTTAAAGTAGGTATGTGAAGGAAGTGAAAATGAATTTAAACCTTTAAAAAGAAATTATCTAGATTAAAAAAAATGTTAATAGTGCAACGACACCATACGACACTATATACCTCTTTTTTTAACGGAGGGGAAACCTTCAAAATGTACCCGAGCATTTTGGGAGACGCCGGGTTATGTGGGATTTGACCTCACTAAAACCCTCTCGGTGACCCTCCTCAGCCCTAGCGGAGGACCCTGGGATCTCCTGAGCACCGGTGACGGTACCAGGTTCTAGGAACTTGTTTTTTTTTTCGATTTCGTTAAAATACCCGTATAATACGACAATAGAAAAGGGTATAGACACAGAGCCATCAGGAACAGTCAGAAACTGAGGAGCAGCAGGAAATCGGTAAGTAATAAATTCTAAACAGCCAAATCGACTAGGCGTGTATGTTTTTACGTCATTGTGTTTGACAAAAAGCGAAATTTTTTGAATAACCACCGCCGTATCTCCAACAATCACACGCTGCGCGCGCGGCGTTACGCCACCATTGTGCTTCAAACATTCTGAATAATGAACTTTTCTCTTTGTCCAAATAAAATATTCCAGCATTTTGGGCACAATGCACGGGTGCGTAATAAAATATCGTGACCGAGCGAGGGAAAAATAAAAGTTACGGAATGAAGTGTTTTTGGAGATTCAGGACCCGGGACAAACCAAGATACTAACAAGGCTCATTTCATGAGATACTGGGCATTATTAAACTCTCGGGATTGAAGAAGAAGTTCATTTTGTTAGCAGCTGCACACTCAGATACTGAAAATAGGTTATCAAAGGCTAATATGTACAATCAGGGCTCGAACCTGTCAGGTAGATGTAGTTATTAATTTATTGACGACCATTGGACGTCGATAGATGTGAATAATAGTGTTATCTATACTATAACGTTTACTTAAATATATTCGACAACAAAAAGATAAAGGTCAATGAATATCATTACGAAGTGGCCGTAATCCGTCCCAAAATTTGTGAGCAAATAATTTGAAATCACATAAAAGCAAAATTTAAATCTGATCAAAAACTGGATATAATTTTAATCTTGGGAAGTTAGTTAAATGGTTTTTAGGATTCCGTACCCGAAGGGTGCCAACTTACGGGACCCTCTTACTAAGCCTCCGCTGCTGTCCGTCCGTCTGTCTGTCATCAGGGTGTATCGTATCGCATGAACCATAATGGCTAGATAGAATAACATTAGAAATTTTCACAGATGATATATTTATGTTGCCGCTATAACAACAAATACTAAAAAATAGAATAGAAAGAAAATATTTAAGAGGGCTCTATCCATACAATAAACGTGATATTTTTAGATAACGGTACGGAACCTCACGTGCGCGAGTCCGACTTGCACAGCTTGCACTTGGGCGGTTTTTACACGCTTTTTATTAGCTTCGCCTGTATGTTTGTATGTTTGTAACCGACTTCTTTGGGCGCGATTTTGACCCACTTTAAACGGCCAGATTTCGTTCAAACTTTGTAGATTTATTGAGGACCGATGACAATACACTAATTTGATAAAATTATTCCATTTTTCAATTTGCAAAATATGATTTTTGTAATTTTCTGGTTAACTTGAAAATTTGCATAGGGGTCAAGGGCCGATGACAATGCAATAATATGAGAATAAAAATCCAACTAAAAAATTAAAAATAAATAATGTAGTTTAAAAAACTAAAAAAACACGCTTTTGAGAAAATACGAACTAAAAACTAAAAAAATAAGAAGAAAATGTATATTACTGTAAATAAAGCGTGGGGTGCATGGTGTCAATAGTATCTTAAAAAAACCACCCCACGCTTTATTTACAGTAATATACATTTTCTTCTTATTTTTTTAGTTTTTAGTTCGTATTTTCTCAAAAGCGTGTTTTTTTCGTTTTTTAAACTACATTATTTTTAAGAGTGAGCCTCACAAATGATATGTAATACACGTCTGTGAAAGGTAAAATTAGCGTACAATAAACTTTATTAAAAGACATTGTTAAAAATACCTTAAACAAACAGTTGATTAATATATTGTAGCCCCACTTCCTTCCTTCCTCGAAGTGTGGTAAGAGGCACAAAGGGCAGGACTTCCGATCAGCTGCCGTGCACCCCTGCTTTTTGTGTGGCTTCATCTAATATTAACTACCTAGCGATGCGTGAGATAAACTCGCTTCGAAGTCACGAAGTTCAATGTTGCCGGTGCGAATTTTAAATGTTAATGGACGACCTCGAATTTATTCTCACGTGTATGTTTGAATAAGGAACGAATTTTTTACAACTGTTTCATTGTAACGATTATTTTTAGGTTTTCATATCTCATGGGAACAAAACCCTTGATCACTTCGTTCGCAGTCGTAGACTATGTTTTTGTAAGTTTCAGTTTCCGCAGAAACAACTTGAAGTAACTTAATAATGTAACATAGATCCAGATGCGTATATGGCAAAGGGAGATCTCCCGCCGGTAGAGGTGGTCATGCCCGGGGAGCGACCGCGCTCCGTCAGACTGACTCGATTTGGAGCTTAAGAGACGATTCATTATCTGTAAGCAGTCCAGCCAACTCCGAATCAGTTGCTTGCGAAGAAGCCAGCACAGGCTTAGGTCTATCGGAATCTCCAGTTCATCAACACGCGAACAAGTATCGGCTACGACATTATCTTTGCCGGATATGTGTCGTATGTCGGTGGGGAACTGGAAAATGTAGTCTAAATACCTGAACTGGCAAGGCGAGCAATTCGACTTCCTCTGACTAAACGCGAAACTTAGCGGTTTATAGTCCGTATAGATCACGAAGTGCCTGGCATCCAGCATACATAATATGTCGAAAGTATTTAACAAAATGTATTTTTTAAGTATTATTAAAGAGACGACAAACGACTACTCATTCGTTTTTTACGTCTTGTTTGGACAGTTTATATTTGCTGATGTGTTTTGATAATGGGTTTGCTTGCAATATGATTTGTTCTGTTCTCCCATTAATCAATATTAAAGTCAATTGCTGAACGAATGCCCCAATTTCGGTCGTTCGGTACGGACCTGTACTGAATTCAATGGCTCTCAGTTTTTTATTTACTTCATTTAGACGTCAATTTTTGGACAGAGATTTTAAGTTATAGCCGTTGTTTTAGCTTTTTAACATTACGCCTTAACTTAGTTTACTTCACAATCAGACTTTTTGGCCAGCAATTTCATGAAAACTGAGCGCACTTTAAAGGTACGTTTGGGTACAAAAATACCTACCACCTACCTATGTGTAGAACCGCGTTATAGGTTTGAAAAACAGCATCGTCAGTACTTTTGTTATTTTGTTTAACTTTCTGTATGTACCTATTTGCACAATTTTTTGTTCATTTAGCATGACGAGACAAAAACGTCGTGTAATTTCAATAAAATAATCGCAGTCATGATTTCAAACTTGTTATGCGGTCTGATGAATCCGATTCGTATTGCATTGAATCAAAATGAAACGTGTCCGGCTGTCTCACAAAATATGTTGATGGGAGAGCCGACCCTTGTCTATCGTAACGATATTTATGGGAATAAAACTGCAGATTCACGTTCTGATTCTTATGGGAATTTATTTCCTCGCCTCTAATCTATAAGTCGTTCTTATGTTTTATTGCCTATCATGAAACTAATAATAGTAATGGCGAGAATAAATAACGATTAATAATAGCATTTTTATGGATATGTTAGCTGTTAAGCGGGTTTTGTCCGCATTTGTTTTTTTCCACATTATATTTTCAAAATAAATAAACATTAGCTACAGCAATGCTAATAAAATTGAACCAGATGTTAGGAATCAACGCCGGTAGTTGAATAAAAAATATGACGAAGTAGGAGAAAACGCCTATAAAAGCGAGGCCTCCTCTAAGGGAGGATTATTAGTGCTTTAATCTTGATAACGGCTGTAACTCTGCCCGATTGCGTACTGAAATTCTGTGTCTGTGCTTACTTATTATTTAATTGTTGTTGTATAAGGAAATGTTAATAATTAGAAACCTTAAATCGTTACCTGTAAATTGTATCAAAGGCTTTGTGAATTAAATGGTGATCTAAATATTCTGCTTCTGGTTTTCATTACATATACTAAAATCAGAAGTGGGATAGACGCGCGCCCCACATTTAAAGTTTCATCCTGAACAAATGCAGAAATCAGTACGCACGTTTTTTTTACATTTTTCGTGTATCGATTAAACAATCTGTACCAGTTCAGTGATAACTCTCGGAGTGAGACTTACTCGTATACTTACTCGTATATTTGAAAACGTTGGGTAAGGTCAGAACCCGTAAGTAAAAAATAATTCTTTTAAGAAAATATTTATTTGCGGTATGTAGTATATGTGGTATAGTTTTATGTTAAATTTTACCATAGTGAAGTTTTAAATATTTGTCGGTAATTTATTGTTAATTTTGACGCACATGTGGTAGCAATTTTTTGACCTTATAGCTGACTAGGTTATTGACAGGCACCAATAGTCTTATCAGGAAAACAAGTAAAAAAAAATTTACAATATTCATCTTTCCTTGTAAATAAAAAGTTGTCTTTACAATTAAACGGGCTTCACATATGTACAGACAGGGCACACTTAATATTTTAAACCTTTTAAAGAGAGGCTTGCAGCTTGTTAATGGAGTGGTATTAGCTATAGCGCGAATACATCTCTTTTGTGCTATAAACGCTTTATTGAAATCTGTAGTTTCCCCAGAGTAGTATTGTGTATCGAAGATTCGACGATGGATACGTCTATCCATGATAAAAATTTAATGCTACATTTGTTACTTATTAGTTTTGCGAATCCAAGTGAAAAAGCATTTTTTTTTTGTTACTTTAAAAATACTCTGCTTATCCTTTGCTTTTGAGATAAGTTTATGTATGAAGAAAATGAGTACCTAGTTCTTGCAGTCGGTTAATTTTACCTTTTCAAAAGTATTTATTTGTACCCAACGAGTACAGTACAGTCACTGGGGAGTAAGTAATGGCAACATTTTTGTTAAATATTTCCGAATCGAGAGTGCACGCAATTATTTCCGTGAAACAGTGTTTTTGAATATTTGTAGTCATTTCAAAGCAAGAAGTCAATTTATAAACTTGGTATCTGATATTTTTCTGAATACCTACAAATGTAAGCATTAAACAAAGACGTTTAAATCTTTACTTCAAAAATTGAATTGGTTGGTCTGTACCAAAAGTAAATTTTAGCAAACTTGCATAAATAACCGAATACAATCTTAAAGTTAAAAGTGACAGTTGATATTTTATATAGATTGCATATGCTATGAGTATTCGTATAATTAACTATCAAAGTTGTTGGCTGAGAGTTACGAGTATTTATCAATTTTTATTCAAGTAACATGGGACAAAACCTTGAGATTTTTCTTGAGTTTTCAGACTCTCCTCTAATGAAGGAAGCAAGTTGAGAATGGGTGCTGGAAGCTTAAAAATGACACTCTAGATCAGTGGTTGAAGTAGTGTTGACAACCAAGAATAACAGTACTAAAAAGAAAGTTGCTCTCTTTACCTATTACTTACTTTTTATGATTAATGATTTTTTAAGGTAAATAAGTGACATTAAGCAAGCTCAATTATAAACCAACGGTATAATGTGATATAACAGTTTTGTTTGTCAGATTTAATTGATGTCTAGTGCATTTACAGACAAGGTTTATACTGGATACTATCGTTCTTTTTTGACTACCTACCTACTTTGTTAATCATTTTGTTAACGCACAAATTGCTAAACCATTTTCAGATGAAATAGGTACAGGGAGTTTTTTTTTCTCGGCTACCTATATACCTTTACCGCTGACCAATTTGAATATTCGTTACTGACTGCGATTAGTAAAGATATCAGAAACGGTTTTGTAAGTTGTAGCAGAGTAATGTCAGGTAGGCCGAGCTTCAACCTGTGTACCTTTACTACGGGAGAACACGAGGACATGTGATTTGGTCAGTTCTAACTGTGCACATTGTTATTCTAGCTGGTAGCAATAGTGAACCGGCAGTGAGTTACATAAATCTTTCATAATAACAAATTACTTTTCCTTTAAAAGTTTGTTCATAAAATTTCATTTTCTTAATGTTACGCTTGTGTTTCAATGTGCAAATAAGTTTTTTTTTTCGCGTGATACTAAACTTGTCATTATGTCTGCTATCGAATTTTTATTTTTGGTAAATGACAGTGTCGTCTGTTGGCCAAGACTGTGTAATGCCTGGGTATTACTAGTGATGACAGCGTGACGATATTGGCTGAACTTGTAATAAAACATTCTACTGGTTTAAGCACGCTTTTACCATGGTGCTATAAACATTTGTAACAAAGTGTATCACACTGTGTACTATTGACAGCAAGATGAAAATATTAAGAAAAAATGCTAGCATACAACCCGCGGGCTCTGTAACCCCGGGGGGCTTTACTGGTGACTTCATTTTTTACATCCTATCTGACCCAAGTTTTTTTTTTCTATATTGGTAAATTTTTGTTAGTTTTATTGGACCTAAAAGTTCTAAGTAATTATTATTAATTATTATTCTATTTATAGCCATTTATTTTATTTATTTTACTGTGTATTTTTGTTTTAATTCTGAAGCTTAGTTTTAATGACTGTTCCAAAACTTTAATGAAATATCTCATAAGCTTAATTCTTATCTAGAAGCGCTTGTTATAAATTGCAGTTAAGTCACTAGAACATCTCATGCTTTATGATTCAAAACCTAATTGCTAGATTTATTACAAAAAAAAACTTTAAATTTCAAAAAGTGCTGCAGACAACAGGCCGATCTTTAAGTTTGGTATTTAGTTTGATTTGTTCTCATTTGCAGAAGCTAATCCTTGAGATATCATCATGCGTTTGAAGGCTGCTGCCTCCGCCACTGTACGGTACGTGGCGCTCTCGTGTGCTTCTACGTGGCACCAGGCGCTCAAGAGCTTCAGTGCACTGCTACTTAAGTGTATGGCATTGAAGGACCTTCACCGCCTGGCGGGGACGCCAGGATGTCAGGAGAGGCCGTGTTAGGAATCAACGCCGGTAGTTGAATAAAAAATATGACGAAGTAGGAGAAAACGCCTATAAAAGCGAGGCCTCCTCTAAGGGAGGATTATTAGTGCTTTAATCTTGATAACGGCTGTAACTCTGCCCGATTGCGTACTGAAATTCTGTGTCTGTGCTTACTTATTATTTAATTGTTGTTGTATAAGGAAATGTTAATAATTAGAAACCTTAAATCGTTACCTGTAAATTGTATCAAAGGCTTTGTGAATTAAATGGTGATCTAAATATTCTGCTTCTGGTTTTCATTACATATACTAAAACAGATATTAGCCGAAATAAACCGACGACTTAACCTAAACGATAAAGTTCTATAATTGCTTATTAAATTTTAAAGTTATTGTTGTCTTAATAACTTTAAGTATCGTTTATTTTTTATATTGATCGTGGAATGCCTTAACTAATCCTACTTACGCCTGGGATATCGATATGTCAGATTAAAATTAGCTGGGCGCGGCCAGTCGGCTATCGAATAATACTTATACTGCTAAAGACAAATAGGAGCATTGCACTTTTATGTCCATTTTGAGTGGTTAATCTTCTTGTACTCTTGTAAAGTAATCTTTAAACTTAACAGCCTGATTGGCACGCTTATTAACACTGTCATTACTTGTTCCATAATGCCTTAAAAGGTTTCGCCTCCGCTTCTAATTCTAGGAATAGCAATCCTTTTCAAGTCTGAGAGAAGCCACGTGGCTAGCAGTAAGGCAACAAAAGGGGTTGACGACTAAAATACTCTACATGGGCTTATAAGATTTTGGGAATCAAATACAAACATTTTATTATGTGAATGTGAAATGTGTGAGCCCGATGTGAATGTGAAACGTGATATTAGGATCCAGATTTTACATTTTAACATGTTATAAACTCAGGTTATAAAGTAATCTCTATCTTGCTTCGAGCATGCGCTGTGTGTCAAAAGTCAAAGAGAGGTAAGTATAAATGAAGAAAACCAAAAAAAATATTCCTACAAAATTTTAATTCTTCATTTACAACGGTTAGTAAAACAGCAATAGATGCAAAAATCTGTCAATCTATAGTAACATACATATAAAGCTGAAGTTTTTTTGTTTGTTTGAATTGAACGCGCTAATCTCAGGAACTACTGGTTCGAATTGCAAAAATCTTTTTGTGTTGAATAGTCCATTTATTGGGGAAGGCTACTATATAACATCATACTATGACTAATACCAAAGTCCACGCGGACGAAGTCGCGCGCGGCCACTAGTAGACAGTATAGACATACAATAACATTACTTATAATGTTGGGTTATTATTATTCCACTAACTACATGGTGGACGTATATTTCAGCAACATAAACGCATCGTAATCGTAAATACTTATCAGCAAGTTATCCATGAACAATCGCCAAGATAATTGCACAGGGCTTAATGTCAAAGAAAATGAAATTGATAAATTCATATAATCAATTTACAGCTGCTTATTAAGTTGTTGTTATTAGTTATTAGCTGATATGAAGACAGATATAAATAAGCCAGGTGAAGTAGTCTTAAGTAAAGAGAGTTTGTGCGCAGCTACGTAGCAAATAAAAGATATCCAATTTAAACTTCAAAAACAAATCCAAATATTCATAATGTAACATAAGCAATTATCGAGCTTATTCTGAATCCAAGACAAATAAACACATTACAACAATAGATTGGAAAATGTTTTGAGTAAGTAGATTAGCGACTGTAACATATGTTCGTAACAGGAGGGGCTCGGTGAATTTATTACCCAGGAATCGTACAACGAATTATTGCATCATGAGCCCCGTTGAACACTTAACTCGATTGCTCGCCTTACAGCCTTTTTCGTCGATGTCTGATCGATGCTCACCCTTATAAACCTGTCTTAATAATAGATGTCAGGTTCTGATTAAGTTAACTGTCGGGGGCAAAATGGATTTGGTTCTTTTGGGTATAGTCGATGAATTAATACGAAAAAAGAAAATACTAGCTGTGCCCAGCGGTTTCTCCCGCGTTAGAGAGGATCATTAGCAAAGTGAAGTCCCTTCTGAAGTCCCGCTGGACGGCCTTTTTAGTAGGACTATTTAAGATAAAAATTTCCATTACATATGTGCGGTTTTGGCAGAGCACGCCAGAATAGGTCACAGATGGTAGATTTTTCCTACTTTATCGTCATATTTTGGACTTTTCACACAATATCTTTATAAATTGTAGCCTATGTTCTGATGTATAAGCTATATTATTGTAAAGTTTCATCAAAATCCATTCAGCAGCTTTTACGTGAAAGAGTAATAAACATCCATACTTACAAACTTTCGCATTTATAATATTAGTAGGAAGTAGGATGATAAAAACGCGGAAGTTTGATGACAAGAAATATATTTAAGTAAGAAACTTGAGATTTTTTTTTGGCCGAGGCAGTTAAGAAAACATTTTACTAACGTAACAATTATTTTAAATTAATATTCAAAATTCATTACCGTATTCATACGAATACTATATTTCATAACACTGGCTTGACTGGCTTATGAATATCTATCTACTACATGTATAATATGGACACTAATAAGTATATGTTTTTATTATTTCTATTCTGTGGCTAATGATGATATAGTTCCCGCGCGCGCAGCTCACAAATTCACTCTCATCCAAACGCACCAAAAGAAGTATAACTTCAAAAACATATCAAGTTCCAGATACATTAAGTTGTTTACGAAGGTTGTTTATATGTTGAAGAATTAGGTACGTGTAGAGACATTCCAGCTACGACTAGTCTGGCGGCGGCTGAAGACGTGTGTGTATAATTAGCGTGGGCTTTTAAAGGTCATTGTCACAGCTTCGTTGCATAGAAAACAGATTTAAAATAAACCATTGTTCTTTCTCCAGTGGTACTACTTTAATTGATAAATTCCATTTCATTATGAACTCAGCATGAATAAACCATTGAGTCGAGAATATAAAGGAGCAAGTAGCAAGTTATAATAGAGTAAGAATAAAGAAAGACGGTGCGACCCGGATATTCGCTTATTACTTTCTCTATATTAGGTAATTCAGTTCTTTCATAAAGTAAGGCAGCATCAATCAAATAAGACGTATTGATCGACGATGCTGTTTCTTCGTCTCTAATTTATACTGTGTTGATTCTTAGATAGGTACATATTTAATTATTCATTTCGAAATATGTTTTACATTTTAATTTACCTATTATGATTTATGACGTAATACACCTACATTTTAAATATTTACTTATTTTTTACCGACTTCCAAAAGAAGGAGGTACTGTATTCGGCTGTATGTATTTTTTTTTTTTTTTTATATATGTTCACCGATTACTCCGCCGTTTGTGGACCGATTTTCAAAATTCTTTTTTTGTTCGTATGCTTATACTCCCGAGGTGGTCCCATTGACACCAAATCAGAATCTGATGATGGGATCCCAGGGAAATCGAGGGGAACTCTCAAATTTTATAGGCACACACATTGATTTTCTTATAGTTTCATAAGCATAAGAGATATTTACGCATCGAAATCATCATCTCATGTTGCTGAGCTGATGATGGAAGGTACTGCGACAGTGAGGAGTTGAGAGCAAATTCTTTCAATAAATAGTTTTTTATTCGAAATCTTACATTCCCGAGATGGTCCAACTGTCACCAAGTCAAAGTCTGATGAGGGGATCCCAGAGAAATCGAAGGGAGCATTCAAATTTTATAGCACAACAAATCATTTTCATATTTTAACAAAGCAAAACAGACATTTGTGTATAATTATCGTCATATCATGTTGCTGAACTGATGATGGAAGGTACTACGACGGTTAGGAGTTGAGAGCAAATTCTTTCAATAAATGGTTTTTTGTTCGAAATCTTACATTCCTGAGGTGGTCCAACGGTCACCATGTCAAAATCTGATGATGTGATATTAGGGAAATCGAGGGAAACACTGAAAATTAATAGGCACACACATGCTTTTAGTCATATTTTTAACATAATACAAATATTTATGTCTGGTAATTATCACCTGCTGTTGCTTAACTGATGATTGAAGGTACAACTCCTCAACGTTTAGGAGCTGAGAGCAAATTCTTTCTTTAATTTATACGTTCAGGTGGACTGATAGTATGTCTTTCAGACTTTTAGATGGCTATTAGATAAACATGATTATAAAAGGTAAATCTTTTAAAAGTTTAGAAGTTAAGTGAAAAATTTTCCAATTATGCTAATACATACAGAATTATTAAAATTACTAAAAAGAGTGAAA
This sequence comes from Pyrgus malvae, assembly GCA_911387765.1. Taxonomy (NCBI): domain Eukaryota; kingdom Metazoa; phylum Arthropoda; class Insecta; order Lepidoptera; family Hesperiidae; genus Pyrgus; species Pyrgus malvae. The sequence continues at coordinate 22,758,045 of OU426950.1, read as the reverse complement.
TAAATTAAGTTTTTAACAAAAAAATAGAACCGACTTCAAACGGTAAAAAATAAAATTGTTCAGTACCTACTTCTTCTTGCTTATGGTAATGACTCTTAAAACTATTTTTGAAGTCGGGCCCTTAGTGAAATGTCCTGTCTTAGTAAATATAGTGTACCTTTCGTTCTGAATGGGCACCGACTCCAATATAGTTTTAACAGTCATTACCACAAGCAAGAAGAAGTAGGTACTGTCCCACTGTCTGTACTGTCGGTGCCAATTTAGAACGAATGGTACGACATTTACTAAGGGCCCGACTCCAGAAATAGTTTTAAGAGTCATTACCATAAGCAAGAAGAAGTAGGTACTGAACAATTTTATTTTTTACCGTTTGAAGTCGGTTCTATTTTTTTGTTAAAAACTTAATTTATATTTTGGGTACTGAACAGGTGACTAGATGTTAAAGAAAAAGAAAATTCTTTAGACTCTCAAGCTAATTTTGGTAAGATAGAAAGAAAATAATAATAAAAAAGATACAGTTGGACTGGGCAGTGAAAGTACGTAAAAATAATACAAAAGTAGAGTAAAGAAGTCTAAGATATAGATAGAAAAAGGCGCCTAAGTTGCAAATTCTTTTATCTCACTAAGCTCAGATGAGGAAAATAACACTAGTTAAGTACAACAAAAACAGACCAGCTAGTACAGGAACAAAACTTGAAACAAAAAAAATCAAAACTAATTTGCAGTATCATTTTTTATTTTAGCTGTCGAAATAATTTGCGAACTGACTTGCTTAACATAAGTTCAAATCAGTGTCCGCTACCTGCTGGACTTTCTGAGAAGTTAAGAGGTGACAAAAAATTTGTCTTCCCATTTAGGTTCCCATAATGAGCACGGTTGAGAATTGAGAGGGGTGATCTCAAGTGTGGTTTTTGTCTTTATTCTATTTGTGGAGAGCAATAATAAAACCCTAACGCAACTTACACTGCGAAGTAAAGAAAAAAACAAGTTCTCAAATACGAATCTTAATTTTTTTTTGAACATCACGAAGTCGTTACGTGAGCAAATCGTAGACTTCTCTATAGTTACAAAAAAATTAAGATTTACTTCACGTTACCACAGTAATTTGTTTTTCACATAAGTAACTGAGAATTCCATGAGCACAGAAATTCAGTACAATAAGCAGCTTCATAAGGTGCATAGGAATGTGGATATCGTACAAAGTAATCTTTATGATGCCGATTACTTTAATGCTGGATGTGCAAGCGGTAGCTCTATGAATAGCTTTCTCTACCTTATCGCTGCTACTGTACCTATATAGTCTCCTAGCCAGCCTTTCAAAGGCAATGTTACCCAATGTATTCAGGCATAACACATTAAGCAAGTACAAAGCCGTTAGAATTAAGCTGGTGATCAGATTACGCGACGTATACTTGCTTAATACCGACTGACTGCAGTCATTCAATAGCTGCAAAACTACACCACACGGGGAAAGACACTATTGAGGGCGAAAGGTGACACCGATGCCTGTGGCATTAGATCTATAGCCTCGCTTTGATTCGAGCGCTGTCGGTTATTGTTGGACTTTATGAACTTCCACTAATGATTGCTAGGCTCGTCATTATGCGAATGTAAAAGAAACTTAGGAAAACAGTCGCTTTAAAGTAGGGCACATCGGACTAAATGAAAGTTCTTTTCGAAGCGTTCTTGTGTTATGGTATTCTTTTTGCTAAAAATCCTTTATTTTAAGAGCGACTTTTTGCGGGTGTCGATACATAATATGTATCTTGGTGTATTTTGGTTCAGGAAAAAATTGGAACGATATAAATACCGAACCTGAATAAAGAGACGCGTGCAGTAGTAGAATATTGATTTAAGCGACTGCTCAAAGAAAAAGTACTAAGACAACTTAAGCACGAGCATTCAGATTCACTTATGGATCCAATATTGTCAGGCCCCTTATCTTGTTAACGTGAAAGGCCCGTATGCCTCATCGAGATCCTGATTATGATAGACAGCTAAGATAAGACGCAGACAAATGGTGAATTTATCGTCGTTACTAAAATAATTTTTCGAAAAGCTTATTTTTAGATTTGGCGCAAAGATGATTTAGAAACTGCATTTACTGGGGCATCTGATACAGCTATCAACTTTCGCTGTCAAAATTAATTGTAGGTATACCTTAGTTAGGCATTAAGCTACATAAGCGTTTTAAACTTTTAACAGTGTCAAGAATAAATTACACGAGAAATATTGCATGTTGATTTGCTCTTTGTAACCGATATTGCAAAGCACAGAAAAGCGCATGGATTTCTTCAGATTTTTTAATTTCATAGACAAATAAGTAACGATAGAGTCATAGATTAGTATATCCCAAAGGCAATGGGAAACTCATTTAAATCCACAGGCTTGCCGCTACGATAAGCTTGCACAGAATAGAATGAAATACCTATCAAAACACATACTATGTTATCTCAATTATTCGAGATGCGGGCTACGGAAGTCTACACTATAATTTACTCGTATACAATAAGAAATCGCTGATTTATATGACTCTCCATCCGCTATCACACCAAGACTTGAATAGACCACTTTAGACCAGAAAAATTTATGAGGTTTACATTTTGTACGTCGACTACGTGGCTAATCCTATTGTAGACCCTAATGACCACTAGACAAACAATGTCAGGCCACCTTGAGAAGTTAGACCCATTCTTTTGTTGCGAAGCCGCTTCCGCTTTGTTTTCAATAAGTAAAGATGGCGTCGTAAAGTTTTGGAAGTTAAAAGGAATAAGGTTGTATATTGCGTAAGTAATCCAGTTTTGTTACATTTCGAGTATTACAAAGGTGAATGGACCATGTGGAGGAGATAAATCAAGCATGGGAAATCGAAGGTGGACAGTCATGTTGCTTTTTGTCTTGTCTGAAACATTTGCATTCACGCAGCGCCCAGCGTGAGACGGATGTCGGGTTAGTAATTATATGTACGTACATTTTAATAATGTGATTGTATTCATGAGCAAACATAAATGGTTACGCCTATCCTTATAAATATCATTTACAACTGTTTATTGGGAATACTCAACGGAATATGAAACGTTAGAAAATTATTTGGACGGAGATTAAATACTCGTACACGGAAAATATAGTGTTTCAAAATATTGTCATGACGTATTTATTTAATCCTATCATGCATTATCCAGCATCATCCTCATTCAGGCCTTATTCAACGTCCACTAAATAGCAGTTGGCCAGCAGGGTGGTCTAAGTCCTAGTCAATTCCAAGAGAAGCCCAGCTGTGTAACATGAAAAGGATTCAAAAATGCAGGTTCTATCAGGAGGATTGCAGATTTTAGGAAGACTAGAAGGTATTGTATTCAGAGGGTGGATTCGAAATAGCAAATTTTAATTTAAAGAAGATCAATATCCAGCAACAGACTTTCAAATGCTGAAGAATGGAGGGACGATACTCATACAGATATAATTTTGTAGTAAGGGGCCGTCCATTAATCACGTGAGGTCGTTTTTCTCATTTTTTGACCCCCCCCCTCCCCCTGGTGATATTTGGTGAGGTTTGGGACAACAACCCCCCTCCCCCCTGGATCACGTGTATTTTTTTGGAAGTCTATGTAAAGGCTATTTTTGACTGGAAAAAAATATTTAAAAAATGGCGTTTGAATTCGAAAAACATTTATATGTATTTGCAATAAAATTAATGAATAATTAATGAATGTTGTCTTCGTCCCACGGAGTTGCAAGACTTTCATTTAAGGTTACAACTGGTAAAGCTTCTTCTTCACTAACAGTTGTTATTGGCAAAGAGGTTTCTTCGGTTTCGTCAAGCCACTCGGCATCATCATCCTCGCGCACTACGCAGAGAACCTCCCTCCCTCGGCGGGCGAGTCAATCAAGGTCATACTACAAATCGTTCAAATTTTCGCGCCGTTCAAAATTTCGGTTCAGAAATAGCGCTTTTTGACAAAAAATTAATACACGTGATGTCTAACGAGACCCCCCCTCCCCCCTCGTGATGTTTCGTGATGTTTTCCGTACCCCCTCCCCCCCTTTTGAGCCTCACGTGATTAATGGACGGCCCCTAAGGAGAGAAAGGGTTTTAGTAATTAGATAGTCAATTTAGAAATGAGGATACGAGACTTATATAAGTTTTATTTGGTATTATTTTAATTTGCCTGCAACCCTTTTTGCGTCCCACTGCTGGGCACGGGTCTCTCCCCCTTATTGGGGAGACCTGCAGCTTACTCCACTACGCTGCTTCAATGCGGTTGCAGTATATCAATTTAGTCTACTGGAGAATGCCTAACATCTCTTACGTTTGGTTTCTGTTCACGTATTCTCGGAAAGGGCGAGCTACTGACATATTTCGCAAAAAGCCGAAGAAAAAACCAGTTAACAATATCTTCATTATAAGTAAGAGACCTCTCAACATGTGAGATAATTAACGATCTTAGTACCTGTTTGTGTGTCACACTCTTGAATACCTGATTTCGCAAGCACCTAATTAATGCTTTCAACACGTAGGTACTCGTTTCTCGGCTACAAAGAAAAGTGATAAGGGCTTTATCGGTCAACGAACTCAAACAATTGCGTAAGGCAAGCGTGGTTTGTTAGTACATTTATGTGCTAGCTATTCATAAATATTTAGACCGTAAAGGAACTTATCAAACAGGAATCTAGTTAGCCTACTGTATTTTAATGAGTTTTGAATTTCTGTGCAAATTGCATTGATAGACTAAACGATCTGTTTATTCATAGATAATGTGAAGAACATAATTGCGATTTATTGATGGTTTAAAGAACAAGTAATTGGTAGAAACTAAGAATTACGTTCATATTGTACGTGTTGTACCTACATATGTCGATTTTTTAACCGAGTAAGTATAGATCAAAAATAGAGTGCCTGTGATACACGTGATATATGTACGATACACGTGATATACGTGTGAAACTTAATTTTTTACGATTACAATATATTCGACCGTTTACAGATTTTTATAATATAAAATAGCAGATGACCTTGCAATGCGGAGTTATGGTTGTTGGACATCTTCATCAATCTAACCTTAAAATAAGCAGAGTATTGTTTAAGATCGCATGCACTTACGTTCTTATTCTGAACGCCAATGTTGCATCATGGAGGTGTAACTTTTGAAATGAACTGGATTTGCTACACGGCATCTATTGTGCCATCTATGGTAATTAAAAGATTGATTTATGCAAGTTCTACTATGTAAATTATCGGATACACTTTTATCGCTATTAAGATTTTTACAGCACCAAATTAAAACATTATCAGCAAATTTTCCAATTTTAGTACTATCGTACCGTTAAAAATTATACGAGTATCAGCACGAAAAGGTGCTGAACAAAGAACTGATGTAAAAAGTACACGCCGCGGTGGAGTTTACCCATAAATCTTCGGATTTAGTTACAGAAAGTTTACATCCACGTTATTAATAAAACTCTACTTTGTAAAGATTCTCTCGCCAGGTGCTATTAATTGGCCTGTCAGCTTGTATAAGATGTACTAATTCGGTTACTGTTACAGCATTCTTTGAAAATTAGTTAACTTGAAATACGATGAGTGTAAACATAAATAAAAGAATAAAGAACGTTACTGTATTTGGCTATCATGTTGATTGAAATAGATATTATGTCATTTCACACTCATAGTAGGGTAGATAGACCCTGTGTCTTGGGTACCATGGAAACCCACAAAGACGGAAACACTAACACCCAGACCGAGAAAAGAAATATAAACTCATAATTCAAATTTATATTTCGCCGAGAATCGAACCCGGGACCCTTCGTTTGGCAGTCCGGCATGGTAACCACTGCGCCACAGGGGTCGTCGAATGTCTTCAGAATGTTTTAGAAATGTCTGAATATCCGCAAATTAAGGTTTTGCTTCTAGAAAAAATGCAGACGGAATTGACAGTAAACCTTTTACAGAAATTCCAATGACGTCAGCAAAGTCACTAGTTCACCTATTTCTAAATATTAAATAGCCGTAAAACGTACATACGTTAAATAAGCGTTACGATGAAACGATCTACGGAGGGAAAGTAAGAATTTAGGTGAGAGCTAAAAAAATCCAGCTTTTCTAGACTGTATTACGTGAAAGAAGAAGAAAAAATCGATCAATCAAACAATGAAACAGCGTTGAGCGTTTTAAAAACGTAACTATGGAAAAAATAGTACTATAACCATCGATACACAACGTTATCGATATCAACTCATCCACGTTCTACCACAATTAACGTACTCAATATAAAAGGCTTAGAAAGAAATAATGAAAAAATATTTACTTCATATTAGGAATACAAAATATTCGCTTAATGAATGTCATTTTTTCCTGGACATCGCCTTTAGTGTCAATTTAGGCTAGATGTTGAGTTGAGAAAAAAAAGGCGGCGGTAAGAAACTCCCAGCAGCACTCTTATATATTTGTGATAACAGAATGGCTATGGGTCGATAATGGGCACACGTGACAGAGATATTTTGAGTTAGAGTACTTTAATCTGCAAGAAGACTCCATATGCACGAGGTACTTAGTGCTTATCTCAGGTGAAAGGTTGTCAAATATATTGCAATGTTAACAATCTCACGGCTGGTTGCTCAGTGAACAAGGTTGTTTATATAACGTGTTCCTTTAGATGGGACAGTGTATCTTCATTTGTTTTCTTTCGACCCGAAACCACTTACGGTACCAGTTGTAGTAAGTTAGTAAACTAAGCGTGTGAAAGGTTAGAGTCGACACTTCTATTATTGGCGGCCATTATGGCGCAATGATTACCACACCGGGTTGCCGGTTCAGGGTTCGGTTCTCGAGATTAAACGCTTCACACTCTTAGCCCCACAGTAGGGTATATATACCCTGTGTCGTGGGTACCATGGACACATACAAAGACAGAAACACAAACACCCAGACCGATAACAGAAATTTAAACTCATCATTCAAATTGCTGCTTGTCGGGAATCGAACCCGGGACCCCTCAATTGGTAGTCCAGCATGGTAACCATTGCGCCACGCGGGTCGTCAATAAAGAATTTAGAGTGATCAGTTTCAATTTCTGTTCTCGTTCTGAATGTTTGTGTTTCTGCTGTATTTGTGTTTGTCCATATCGACGCCCATGACACAGGGAGTCCTAGTGTGGGTGGGGCTATGAATGTGTAGCGTTGAGTATTTTCCTTAAATAAACCCTTAATGTTAGTTGAAAGGATTTTTGTATCAGAAATCACAATTGGACTAATCATTTATAGTTCATTTGGATATGAAACACAATTACGAATTATTAAATTAGCGATATACCTTCAAAATATTGTAGATAATATTATGTTTATTAAGAATATACTAAAAGTAACAGCACGTTAACGAAAATATTTTATGTTGCCTCGTTAAAATAATGCATGTTATACTATGAAGAGAATTCATATGCCTGCAAAGTAAACGTAAGATATAGAATTGGTTGATATAGACTAAACACTATCGAAGTTTTTAAGTGTTAAATAAATACTTAGAAGCGCAGCGGCGTGCCGAGGCTGGGTATCTTAGCCTAAGAGCCTATGATTGACTTGGAATGTGTGTCTTAGGCACGTAGACTTGAAAAAATTATTAAAAATATTATACATGCGTGTATGTAACCAGGGTCCTAAAAATCCATGTAACTTCACTCGTCATTGTATTTAATTTTGTATTTTTTACACTAAATTAGTTAAATCTTAGAGCTATAGAGCCTAAAGGTTTTAATTATTTATTTACGGAGGATGGAGTTTTTATTTATTTTGAAGTTTCAGATTTTTAAAAATAAAGTTGAATTGACTACTTACTTATAATGAAATTGTACACTATCATTATATTATATGTACTATGATATCACATTATAATGATCACTAACATTTATTTGTCAGGCTCTACGATTTCAATAGTAAAGTGCTTATCGTCAGTTTTTCGTTTAAATGTTGGCTAAAACATAACTAAAAATGTACCTTAACCTCTCGGACTATCTTAGATGGTCTTGGAATAATCTCGAGTGGTTTTTATGGTCTGCATTGGAATCTGGGTGTTTTTTCCCATTGCGGCCCGTTCGAATACCCAAACAGGTTTTTAGATAGCTGGGTAATGCATCAACCTGGAGGGGTTTTGTTCAGGCGGCACGCTCAAGGAGTAATGTAATGAGGTTCCCGAATGATCGTTTTATTCAATGAGTTTTGTTTTATCCTACGCATGATAGCGTTAGTTAGATGTCTAGAACAATATCAGTGCAGTGCTTGCGTTATGCATTTACTTTCCGATATATTAATAATCTGCTGTGTAATATTATACACACACACACACAAAATTACCGGTTGCCGGAAATCTGGTTTTGGTTTATTTTTTATAAAAACTATCTTCTTTTCGCAAGGAAGTCTTTCTGCATCATAGCTAGATTTTGCTTTCGTGTTTTGTTTTTGTGTCTTTACTTTACCTCCGAACTGATTATTTCATGCTACGATTATATTTGTAAAGATGGGAAGATCATTATTAAAAACCAGCCTTTTATTTATGAGCAAGCTAAGAGGCACGTGTGTATGTATGGAAATGACGAAAATACTGCTTTAATAGCAATCGAAGGCTCTAAGCTATTTACTTGTAGATGTTCTCAATTCTAATTAGCAATGGGAATTAATGTAATCAGGCACGGACTGGTGCCCCAGTAATGTAGTCGCGTAGCTAGAGGAGAATGTCAATTGGTTCCTTTTAATTAGAACTCAAATGAATTGAATACTAACGAATTGATGCAAAGTGCATTTAGATATATTTTTTTTGTGTAAAGGGCTTTTGTGTTTTCTGATAAAACCTAAATTCTTGAACGATTAAAACGACTTGTGAGATTCTTCGCAATTTGAGGAATTAAGGGGTTCCTATTTCCAGTTTTTCTTCTTCATTCTTATTTCTTTCTGGATCCTTTAAAACTAGTGTACACTGGAATAACTAGTTCAGAATATTACAAACCAAGTGAAACAAAACCTACCTAGGCACTGAAAAAGATGACTTTAAAGACAAAATGTATAAATAGAAATATAAAAGTAAAAAGTGATTATCTGAATCATCATAGATGTAGAAAACTTTCCTTCTTTGCTTGACCTATATACTTACTATAATGAAATGAATTTGATGTTGATGTAAATTAAGGCTTGGTCCAAATTTAGGGCGCTGGGTGAGATCGTTGGGAGCCTTTACGACGCCGCGCCGCCCGGGGGCAACAATTTTTTCGATTTTCGGTGGTGCATTGCGCGTCGGTCCGTAATTTGGAAATAAATTGCTTATTATGTTAAAATTGGCGGACCGTAATATCCGAGAATTCTGTCAAGTGCCTACGTTGATATTTTAATAATCTTTGAAACATAATACAAATTTCTGCCGGATACAAAATTATAATTTTCTCCAGATTTGATGCTGCTGCAATGCTGTTAAATCTGCGCTTACATTAGTTAACGGCATTTTCAAATAGAATTGTGTATTAGAGCGTAGATTTTAATAGAGCCTAAGAAATAATCCAATTGGTGATCTTCGTTTATTTTATACCTACATTTTTAGATTAAGAAAATATTGTATGGAGACTAGGGAGGTACCTACCTATCTAAATTATTTAGTAATTTAGGTAGATTCTATTCGGTTCAAACCACCTATTACCAACTTGGTACTGAATACTTTGGTTTGTGCTGGTTTGTACCAATCTTATAGGTATATCATTTTTACCTAATTATATTAAACCTACTTATGTATACCTAGCGTTGTCCCTGTAGCTTCTGGACTAAGAATAGAGCTATGGTATCCCCTGCCTGATCGTAAGAGGCAACTAAAAGGGGGCTTCCAAGGTTGTGTGCGGTGAGAGTGGGAGCTCGATCCGTCCAGCCAGCAGCCCAGGAGGAACGGCAGTGTGTGCGTGGCCGCATGCCGCCGTAAGCATCGGAAGGTGCAGGAGAGCATATCTATGCCGTCAGTCCGTCAGCTTTGTTTTGCTTGGCTGACGTACCTACATATTTACTCGATATAAGAGTTCAATATAAGAGATTATCCAAATACCAGATGAGTACAGATAAAATTTAAGCCCTAACTCTAAAACCGGTATAGGCAGCTACCTAGTTGTACAGTTTACAGTTGGCTACTAATGCGAAAAGATCGTTGTACCAACAAGGAAGTAAAAGATCGGAATCTCGCACCCGCAAATGTAAGTTTGCTAAGTGACATTCAAATAATTAGCATCCACTTAGTTTTGCCGCCAAGATGTGTAAGGAACTGTTACTTACGGACTGGCACTTTCTTCGGGTCGTATTTTTCTACAATTTCGTTGATCTTTTCAATCTTCGTTTGAGCGTTTTTCGAGCGTTCTGTGATTCCTTGCAGTTGAGAAGTCAGCTCGCTGAAGATATCCTCGGCGAGGAGCACGAGAGAGGCGAGCTGACGCAGAGCATTGCTAAGAGTGCAGTTCGTGACCGCCTGTAGTTCCTCGTCCGAAACTTTAGGCTTCCCATTTTCGTCACGCAAACTAGTCCGCGAAAGAAACTTTGGCTCCACCACACGTTGCACGAAAGGCATTTCGATAAGTTCCCTAACAACCCGAGCCACTTACTCACCCATGCCCGCGCCGCGAATTAAACGTAATTCCGTCATCCATTCAACACACCACACAAAAAACGTCAGGTAACCGCCACTTTGAATTAACCGACATCCTGACCGGTGTACTTACACAAACTTACGATTTAATTTATATATGAAGTCGTTTCTTACTACTTTCAGTTAGTTCATATTACTTTTCGTTCATAAAAACAACGTATAAAAGTTTTGAACAAACTTTTCATATTGACGAAATCCCGCCATTTCAGATAGAACACAAACACACAACCTCTAACCACTACTCCCGGCCGAATAAAATGAGAAGGAGGCAAAAGCAAAATAAACGACACGCGAGTGTACGCCGTAGTGTTGCCACATCTGAAATAATATTTTTCCACCTCTAATAGTGTACATACATCTAAATAATTATTTTTAAACAAATTTACTTTTCCCTTTATGATTATAATGAAAAATTGAAATCATTGCTTAAATAATAACATGCTCATTATTGTATTTGCCTACCTCTCTAAATGGTCGGTTTAAAAATTCAGCAATAGGTACTTAATGAACATTCAATCAAATAATTTTTAATCAGATATGAAATTGATTAAATTAAAATATGTTATAAAGAGGTAAAAAATACTTTGCAACAATCCTCAATCAGAACGTATGATGGTGTGTACTCTTTTCATGAAAGAGCACCTCCCTCCCTCCCACATTATAAAGATACAATGCATATGCAAAAAAATATATACTAACATACATTACATACCACCAAAAAACGTGTTTCGCCCCAAAACAGAACATCATCAGGGTTATTTACTCTATGACGGTTACTCGCACGCATAATAAACTAAATAAATAATAAAAAAATAGAAGCGCGCATGGCCCGGTGGGTATCGTAGAACGTAAGCGATCTATGCAGCTAGGCCAAACTGATGCAGCTGAGCGCAAAAAAATTCATACTCATTTCCGTGCTTCGGAGGTCGGAGGGCACGTTAAGCCTTCGGCGGTCCCCATTGGATTCGATAGATAATAGTCGTTAAACCTGGGGGCTGATTTTGTAATTCGGAAAGAAATTATTTCATTCACTTTGATTGAAATAATTTCTTTCAGAAGATTTCACTGGACGAAGGTCTAATAGGCAGTTTGATAATATCCGACAACGGGTTGGCCGCATCTCCACCAACCCGCATTGGAGCAGCGTAGTAGAGTAGGCCAGGCCTTCCCAAAAATGGGGAACGACGCGTGCCTAGCAGTGAGACGCAAAAAGGGTTACAGCCAGCCATTATAATAAGCTAAATATTAAAAATAAGTAGTGAAAATATAAGAATATACTTACAATTAACAAGTGATTTTCCGAATGGAGTATACCTACTATTATTTCTAAGATTCCCAAAATGCCGCAACTCTTTTTCGTTTTAATAGGTTTACTACGGTTTGTGGTAAAAACTAACTCATAACCCTGGTAACCCTGTCGAGTTTTAGCGACATCTAGTCTATGCAATGTCAACTACAATGAAAACTTGAAACTAAATAGTTTGAGGGCGGAAAAAGAGATGTCGCGAGATGTTCTTACTATTTTTATTTAAACTGATTTTCTACAATACATTTTTATTTCATATTCCAATGAAAATATTTTATAGCATAAAATGATGCTTGAAGCTTTCGCAATGAACATTATATTGTAAGAATTATGCGCGGTTTATGGAAACTGCTAGTGCCATCTATGACAACATATCAGAACAAGAAGGTTTTACAGCATACTAAGCTTCATTTAAGTTTATAGTTATGTCAATAGATGTCGCAATTTTTCATCAAATTTGTCTTGTCCGATCCGAACGAACGCTGTTCCGCTCGCGTAGATTGTCAATCAAGAAAGGAAAGGTCGCAAAAAATAATTATTTTAAAACTGTTTCTTCAAAAAAAGTCTAATGGCTATTGCAATAAAGGTGATAATAATATTAATAGGATATTTGAGCTAACAACATTTTAAAATATTTATTGGTGGGCTTTTTAACTTTTTTAATGGCTGTCAAATATTTAATTATTTTATTATTTAAATATTTAATTATAATAAAAATAGAACTTATATGTAGTTACCTATTTCCAGAACTTTTAGGTAATACTAGCTGTGCCCCGCGGTTTCATCCGCGTTAGAGAGGATCATTAGCATAAAGTGAAGTCCCTTCTGAAGTGCCGTGGACCGGCTTTTTTGTAGGACTATTTATTAAGATAAACATTTCCATCATACATTCCGAATGTGTAACTCTAGCGGTTTTGGCAGCGCACGCCAGAATATTTCGCAGATGGTAGATTTTTTCCTACTTACTTGACACTTATCGTCATATTTTGGACAATTCACACAATACATTTATAAATTGTAGCCTATGTATTATTCTGATGTATAAGCTATATTATTGTAAAGTTTCATTTAAATCCATTCAATAGTTTTTACGTGAAAGAGTAACAAACATCCATACTTACAAACTTTTGCGTTTATAATATTAGTCACAGATATTAGTAGGATTTTCCAGATCATTTGAGAAATTTCTGGAACTTTCTCGAACATTTTCAATGAATTAAAATTATTTAAAAAAATCCAAATGATTCGAGAAGTTTCTGGAACTCTCTCGAACATTCTCAATAAAATAAAAATAAAAATAGTTTGCTAGATCATCCCAGAAATTTTGAGATCCACCCAGAAGTCCCTATTGGTTAGAAAAGTATCGATATTTCTTTTATCAGATTTTTCCACCCACTTCCACCCACCGCGATCAAACTCCCTTACTATCATCTACGTACTAAAGGGTATTTACCACCCCAACGGGAAGTTGATTGGAGTTAATGATGATAGAGAAAACCGTGTCTTTACGTACAAAGAAAACCCTTTACTTTTTATACAATATATTAAGATTATTGAAGAATGAGATTCTTATACGGTCATACATCGGTCCATCCATCTAACTAAACGTATAAATTATTGAAAGAATTTGCTCTCAGCTCCTAACCGTCGAGGAGTTGTAAGTACCTTTCAGCTTAGCAACATGAATTACCGGGCAAGAATATTTGTATCATGTTTAAAAGTATGAATAAAACACATTGTTTGCTTGTGTTGTGATTGTGTGCTTATAAAGTTTCAGTGTTTCCCTCGATTTATCCTCGATTACCAGATTTTGACATGGTGATAGTTGGACCACCTAAGGAGTAGGTATAGGTTTTTGAATAAAAAATTATTATATTGGAAGAATTTGCTCTCAACTCGTAACTTTCGTAGTAACTTCCATAATCAGCTCAGCAACATGATATATGAAGATAAATACACAAATGTCTGTTTTGCTTTAGTTAGTATATGAAAATAAATTGTTATGGTATAAAAGAATGTTCGCCTCGATTTTTCTGGGATCCCATCATCAGACTTTGACTTGGTGACAGTTGGATCACCTCGTGAATGTAAGATTCCGAACAAAAAAAACATTTATTGAAAGAATTTGGGCAGCATTCGGGAAGCTCCGTCATATATTCTCGTCATCTATACCTCAAAGTCTCAAGACGAAAGTCTTCGACCAGTGCGTCCTTCCCGTTATGACCTACGGAGCCGAAACGTGGACACTGACGATGGGACTGGTCCACAAGCTCAAAGTCGCGCAGCGAGCAATGGAGAGAGCTAGGCTCGGTGTGTTCCTTCGAGATAAGATCCGAAATCAGGAGATCCGAAGGAGGACTAAAGTCACTGACATAGCTCTAAAAGCCAGCAAGCTGAAGTGGCAGTGGGCTGGTCACATCTGTCGTAGAGCCGACAATCGTTGGACGAGACGGCTTTTGGAGTGGAGACCGCGTTCGGGTAAACGTAGGACGCCCCCTGCGAGCGAGGTGGCGCGACGATCTGCGCCGGGTGGCGGGAAGTAACTGGATGCGTAGAGCCGAAGATCGGGCTCAGTGGCACGCCTTGGGAGAGGCCTATGTCCAGCAGTGGACTGATATGGGCTGATGATGATGATGATGATGATGATGATGATGAAAGAATTTGCTCTCAACTCCTAACCATCGCAGTACCTTCCATCATCAGCTCAGCAACATGAAATGATGATGATTATTATGTACAAATACATATATCTCATGCTTCAGAAAGTATAAGAAAACTAATGTGCGTGACTATAAAATTTGAGAGTTCCCTTCGATTCTCTGGAATCCCATCATCAGATCCTAACTTGGTGACAATGGGACCACCTCGGGAGTAGGTATAAGCATACGAACGAAAATTAATTTTAAAATCGGTCTACAAACGGTGGAGTAATCGGTGAACATAATGTATGTATAAAAAATACATACAGCCGAATACTCTACTACCTCCTTCTTCGAAAGTCGGTAAAATAAACTTTAACATAGTGTATACCCAGTTTAACATAGTACAGAGTAGCTTTTTGCGTCCCATTGCTGGGCACGGTTCTATCCCGATTATCGGGGAAACCTTTTTTTGGTATCGGGAGAGAAACCTCCAAAAGGTACCCGGCACCTTGAAAGAGGATACCGGGTTATGTGGGATTTGACCGCACTAAAACCGCCTCGGTGGCCTGCCTCAGCGCTTGGGGGAGGACTCCGGGATCTCCAGTGGAATTCACAGATTACTACACCACGCTGCTACAATGCGGCTTGGTGGAGTAGTCAAAAGTGACACTTTTTCTATGTATGAGAAGTACCGGGACACTGCCGAAAACTGACGATAGTACGGACGTATACTTACATTACTTCTCCGGTTAAACCTTTCAAGTTCTACCACATAGAACTAAGTACCTAAAGTTAGCAAGTTTTTTGTAATTTTAATAGACATATTTTCGGTTATTTAAGCTCAGGTTAAGCAATTCAAAGTTTCGTACTAACTTCTGGGTTCTATATCAAAAAGTCGTAGATGATAATAGGGTGCAAATAAAAGTCAATTTAGCACAAATAATATATTATATTTTATCAACAAAGCGCATTATATTCGGCATCATACGATACGTCGCTTGTATAACATGCCCCGCGTCAACAAAGCAACAAACATTTCAAAAACATGACGCTTACAATAACTACAAATACTTAGACACATCTTGATTATGTATGAATCTTATGAACTTAAGCACTATTTAATGGATACATGTATTTACTATGTATTTATTAAATGGCTGCCTACTTGCCTACGTATTATCACCTTTCCTACGTAAAATATTATTAAATAAAGTGGATTCTGGAATAAACTGTTGAGAAAGAGAACCATCAGTGCCTTAGGCATTTGTATGACTAGGTCAGACCTAGGTACCAACGCTTTAATGTCGATTTTTCAATCCCCGGATAAATCTATTCGTCGAATAAACGGCGGAACAAATTTAAGGGGTGGTCTTTGCAAAACTACCTTTGACCTGCTTTGTTACTTTAAAATGGACAGTAATCATGGGCGTATCCAGGTTCTTGGTAATTGTTTCAAGGTGGCTTCCGCGAAAAAAATACATATATAAAAAAAAACTAAAAACAGGCTTTTACTAATAAAATAAAAAGTGAAAAATAATCCTTATTATGAGCAGAAAAGAATAATGAACAATTTTTTTTATAATAATAAACTGAACAAAAAGGTAGACAGGCCGCGTGGTGTCAAGCGATCACTGTCGTCTATGGACAAGGGCAACCCCAGGGGAGCCATCCGAGCATTGCCGGCTTTAAAGGACAGGTTTTTTTACAGCTTTTTTGAAGAACTCCATGTTATAGTCCACTGGAAATCCCTCGGCTGAAAGGTTGTCCCATAACTTACATGTACGTAAAAAGAGTATGAGTGCGATATAGACTATATACCTACTTAGAGGAATTTCAGAAAATAATCCTAGGTTTCTAGCTAACAATTCAAGAGATTCATTTATAAAGCCTGAGTCGAAACAAGCTAAAATTTTCTTAAGAATACCTATTTCTTATTATAATCGGTACATTTATTAAAATGCTAAAACCAGCCCTCAAATTCAATATATTCTATAAACATTACAAATATTCATATAGGGATTACAAATATTCATTCGGAATCAATATTTTTAACACACCATTCAAAAATTACATTAATGGCAGTATATCATATCATTTACACCTTACGGATTATTTTTTATTGTACCACGATAAAAAACAATGATTTTTGTAAGGGAACCTATCATCGCACGGCTAATCTCACATTCAACAATTACGCTTTTTGGGCCTTAAAACATTTGTAACTTTCCTTAATTATATGACTAAAAATAATAATTATGTACCTAAATAAAAAATTACGTTATTAACTTAAGAGGAACTTACCTAGCACTATTTATATTACCGTCTTTCTTTCTGTCTGTCTCTTAGGCTGATATTAGACATATATGTTCACGATCATATAAATATGATCATAGATATTGTAGTCATATTCCTATGAAGAACATAGTGTATTAACAACATATTATGATTCAAATTGTCTATGATCATAGTTAAGGGATCCTGGAGTTTTGGCGGGAAGTCGGAATGGACATATTGTGCCCTTGTTGTTTTTTTCATCTTCTTGTTGTACTTTTGAGTTGTTATATCGGATAAAGTTGATGGCATTTTTATCGATATACTTAGGTCATTTACAGTGAACGAGTGCTCGAGTGTTGTGAAAAAAAATATAACAGAGCGAAAATATGTTTTTTCAGCTTGTCTTCAAAACTCCATCGGACACGTTCCAGTAAAGTAGCCATCGCATCGCTTTACTTGAACATCTGAATGACTACAAACTTACAGATTTTTTCTATAACCACTAAGGCTGGCAAAAAATTTTACTTAACGCTGGCAATGTGCTACTGATAACCCAAGTCTTTTATTTTTACCTTAAAAGTTTTTTCGTTTCTAAAGCGATTAATAAAATTACACTCATGGCAATGGAGAATGCAGCTAAATCGGCTTCTGTATGTATATACCTACATATGTATATGTTAATAATTATGACAATAAGACGTGTAATATGTAATAAAATGAGGAAAAGCATCATTGATAATGATCCTAGAATGTAACAGATATGAAGTCATCTTTATGAGAAATAAATCATAGTCTAATATCAACCTTAACTATGTCTTCCAAGATTAATGCTAATTAAAAAAAATGCTGATTTACCAGCAGGTGTATGAAATGATATCGTTCTAGTAATCACTAGGGATACCGCTTTGCTTGTTTCTAATGGACACGCTGTAGTTGGCCCCGACGGCCTTCACTGCTTCACCGTATGGCGAGCCTGAGTGGCTCAAACGGAATTAAAAGGGTGTGGTAGGGGTAGGAGTGATCCCGGCACTGGGATACTGCCAAAATGTTATCCCATTTTATAGTCTCACCTTTTTCATTTTGAGAATTAAATAACGTTATGAATCGTAACCTTAATTAATTATCGTAACTTACGAGCAACTTAATTAACAATTATATTTAAAGAAGTGCAACGAAAGTTAATACTAATATACAGTAAGGCAAAAAAAGTTTTAATTTTTATTACAACGTAATTACACAATTCATACATTGAGATTATTTAAACAGTACCTATGTGTTTCATCATTTTAACAAATGCTTGTTATAAACACGTTACATAATTTTGTTACATTTAAATAAAATTAAATCATCTATTCTATAACACTAATAACATTTTAAAATGTTCTTTTCTATTGAATTAGCTCACTATTTGCTTTCATATTTTCTTAATATACAGTATATTTTATTATCTAACTATAACAATTTGTTGCAGAAGCCTACATTTAGATATATAAATAGAGAGAAAAGTCAGCTTATAATAGATAATTAAGCAAATTTTAATGTTATATACGACTACATTACATACTTAGGTAGGTACTACTTCTTTGCAGTAGTTAAGGTAAAAAAAAATCAAGTCTACAATATATCAAGGAGAGGGGTATATTTTGTCCAAACAATATTTGGAAATATTTACCTAAATTAATAAAAGTGAATGAGGAAAAATACAAATAAGATATTAAGGTACAAATGGTCACTTAATAATGGTAGGTACTATCCAATAAGAATAATCAAAGTAAGTATAAACGATTATTAGTTGTAATTTTAATAAAATATTTCTAATAGTCCTAACATAAAAAATTGTTTGTTTGTTAAAATGTTTATTATTACCTCAGATAAAATAGATTATTACTTAAAAATACGCTACAAGAATGTACCATATGGTACAAGAATGTACCAAAAATGTGAAAAGAGTCACTTTGGGCAATTACTTTTCGGTAATAATTATAGCTATCAACAGTATCTTTATATAATAAAATACATAAATACACATAAAATAATTACGGTCTGTAGCTTCGGGATTAAGAATAGAGCTACGGTATCCCCTGCCTGATCGTAAGAGGCGACTAAAAGGGGGCTTCCGGGGATGCGGACGGTAAGAGTGGGAGCTTGACAAGTCCAGCTAGCAGCCCCGGGAGGGACGGCGGTGCGTTCCTATGGAGATCCCGGAGTCCTCACAAACGCAGAGGCAGGCCACCGAGGGGGTTTTAGTGCGGTCAAATCCCACATAACCCGGTATCCTCTCCCAAGGTGTCGGGTACCTTTTGAAGGTTTCCCCCCCAATACCAAAAAAAAAGGTACATTATTCTAATAGCGTACGAATTTTCAATTCATAATAACAACAAACAACTTATATTTGGCCAATCTTTTAGGCGTACCTCACGCATATAAAATATGTAACAATATATAGGTATATAAATTATAAATAGCTTCTTACAACTATGCTTATGAGTCTAAAGGTTTGCTAAAAGCTCAGGTTATTAGGACGCACTCATTTCCAGGGTTCTAAATATTATTAAAAATGTGAGAAAAAGATTTATTAATACTAAAGACCGATTGTTCCATCCCCGAAAAAAATAATTCGTCGAGTAAATGTTAGCGCTGTGATAGTTAAGTGCGTTGGGGTAAGATCGTGAATGGGGTAAGAATGTAGTTAAATATCTACCGAGTCTGTGGTTATTTTGTTATATTGTCAACATAGTGCGAGACACCATTTTGTTTTGCTACTCCCTTCAGTTAGTAAAAAACGTAAAGGGTACTGTTCTTTCTTTGTTTTTAAACAAAATAAATTATTCAAGATGTATGTTGTAGCAAGTATAAGATCGGATATTTTCTTTTTATTTATAAACCTTATGTTCTTAGCCACTTGGGTGATTTTAGAGGGTAGTCCGGTCTTTCCCCTACATCGTCCGATCTTTCCCATGTGTTTTTTAAATGTATACCGTACTTTAGACTCGCATAACTCAGCAGTTGTAAAATCTGTGCAAACGAAAAAATATTTTTCTTATAGCTTGTTCACTGATTATCAGTTTTTACTTTATTTTATTACGCTGGCTGGTATAGATTATGAGGAAAAAAATAATTGCCAACATCTTACAAATGCAGCTATAACCATCCGAACTTACCCCAACGTACTATAATACTCTAATGTCATATGAAAAGGATGGCGACTGACTAATAACATTGACTGGGGATTAAAAAATCGGCCCTAAATCTATGTATTACATAAAAGTGTACGTTACTTATATTACAAATTAGCATTGTATTGTACAGAAACAAATATAAATGTACGATCAAACCTAGTCTAAATAGGTACATTTCTTCAGTATGTCAACATTGAACACATACAATGGCATTTATATAAATTACACATGCACATTTTTTCGATTATATAGATAAAATACATCATAACAATTCCTTATACCTAAAAGCTTTCGAAGGTTACTTGCTTTAAATATGTATGAGAATACAACGTCTACATTATGTTGGTGCCTTTGAGATATGGTAGGTTGAACTTGATATATAGAGGACACAAATGCGCAGATATGTCATCAAGATATATGTATTAGATTACAGTATCACTTCGCTATAAATCTTAATTCTATTGTATGTAAAGTTTATCTATTACGCTTAATGAAAAACATTTTACGATCGTTACTACGGACTTTATTTCCATAAATATAGATTAAAAAATCATTGTCCTTTACCTAACGGATGCCTAGGCTACTATTTTTTGATCCAAACACGGATATGTAGTTTAGATTATATACAAATGACATAGAAACATTGATTTGGAACACAGAATAGAAAATAAACAATACCTAACACAATATATAAAGCAATACATTGGGAGGACGAGTACATACACCAAATACATAAAGTTCACTGAATAAACAGTCCAATAATAAGTAGCACAAAGAAATGAGTACTCGTCTCACTACGTCGCTAGCACAAGCTGATGATTGCCAATCCGAACTTTTCAACTTCTTGGATTACATTGAAGCTATTGAAGACTTTACGAAGTGTTTTTGCAAGGAAGAGTAAAGATATTGCATAATAGACTGTATTTTTTTGCGAGGTTTTTGGCGAGTCAGAAATTCGAATGATGAGTTTATATTTCCAGATCGAGTTTTTATTAATTTATACATGAACCTGATACGGATACACGGAGATTGAGTCTGAGCATTGCCGGCTTTGAAGAAGAGCTTTTCTTACAGCTTTCTTGAAGAATCCTCTGTTAAAGTCCACTTTGAATTCCTCAGCTGGAAGATTGCCCCTCAGTTTACGGTCTAGTGTGGTCGTTAGTGCTCCTGTCTTTGTCTGTTTATGAAACCCAGGACACAAGGAATCCGGCTGTTTGGCTATAAGTGTGAATTTTACCTTATTACTTTATTTTTTAAATCTCTCATAAAATTTAAGTTTTCAACAACAAGCTTACCTAAAAGTAAGTATTATGTGTCCTCCTTGCAGCAACATTCGGAAAGCCTACAAAACCAGCCTCGACTCACACCGATGGTAACCGACTCCCGCGGAGCTAGCGACGACTGGACCGACGACGGTCACTGAAAGAGCCCCTCATCTCTCTGTGCTGCCCGGGCTACGGGTCCACCTCGTGGCAGACGATGTAGTCAGGGTTGTGCATGATGTCCTTGATCATGTTCTTCAGCATCGTGTACCGCGGGAACATCGGGTACACCTTCGAGCTGACGTACTCCGACTGGAACGACAAAGATAAAGATTTTAATATGGGTGTTGCAAAAGTTGTTTTTATACATTTGGTTCGCCATATTTACCTTCATGACCTCATTGCATACCTATGCATTTTTTTATTGGTAATTAAATTACAAATAATCCACACGAATTTAATTATTTGTCATTAAATTACAAATATACCAGACGAATTAAAAAAAATCCTATGATAATGTTTAAGAAAAAAATATTTGACTGGTTATTAGAATATTGCTCTATTCAATCGCAGATTTTATGACATGGAAAAATAATAACATAAAATTATAATTTATAATATTTTTAATTTATTACGATTTACAGACCACTAAGAAAAAATAATTTTATAATACTTATTTAAATTTTAAATAAATGTACTTCTGTATGCATCGATATAATATAATATTATATCGATGTCTGTATGTGATTTTGCTGGTTTAATTATTGTTTTAGTTATATAGATTTGTTTTTTTTTTATAAATTAACCGAACAAAGAGGCAGACGGGCCGCGTGATGTTAAGCGATCACCGTCGCCATAGGCGGGCAACCCCAGGGGAGCCATCCGAGCATTGCCGGCTTTGGAGGAGAGCTTTTTTACAGCTTTAGATTTAATTTTATATACGACGTTGCATGCCGAAATAGGCAAAATATGACTGTTCTGTTTAACTTATTGTGACATCCTATGCACCATATTTCTGCAATAAAAGATTATGATTAAAAATGTATAGTAACATTTCGTTACATCAACATTTCAAAAGTAAGTAAAAAGTAATATAAAATGGCACTTTTATTGATCCTATAAGTTTATAAGGCAACAAAATAAAAGAAAGACTGAATAGAAAAAAAATCAGCTCAAGTGTATCAGCTAAACTACTATAAGAAATATTGATAAATATATTCATAAGAAAAAAAACCTAGACATGGTATGAGTGTGTAATTTCAGGTCATTCCCACTAGTTCAACTGAGAAGTTCCCAATAGTTCAACTAAAGAGTGGAAGTACTCAGTGGGAATGACCCGAAATTTTTCGCGAATTGGGCCTTGAATGTTCTGACGTACCTAATGGGTCAAAATGACAAGGGAACTGACGCGTTTAATGCAAGGCATGACCCACATGACCATGGTGCCAGATTTCAAGATGTCATTTTTGAGGCATTTTAACACATCTATCTATACACCTTTTCTGGTTTCTTTGTAATTGAACGTGTACCTACGTATTGGTAACTAATTGTAATTACAACGTGGTAGAATGGATAAATTACTACAAGTATTATTTTAAAAACACATAAGTACATCAACAGATAATCCCTCACTATGCGGAATTTAACCGTCGGCACCACTTTTATCTATTAAAATAAGACACTTAACATTCACGTCAACAGAAAATCTCAGAATAACTGCAATTAACGGCAAAGATATGTGCATTATATACATATTATTACTATAAAGTATGCGCTTCTAACATAGATATAATATTAATACTTCGACCTTAACGTTAATAAGTAGGTAGGTATGAAGAATATTAAGCGAGAATCAAGAAGATTATCTCTTGCTTCTTTCACCTTCGTTGAGCTCTTCTTG
This sequence comes from Pyrgus malvae, assembly GCA_911387765.1. Taxonomy (NCBI): domain Eukaryota; kingdom Metazoa; phylum Arthropoda; class Insecta; order Lepidoptera; family Hesperiidae; genus Pyrgus; species Pyrgus malvae. The sequence continues at coordinate 22,734,825 of OU426950.1, read as the reverse complement.
AGTAGTGCCATCCTGAGACAATTATCAATTATACATTACGAAAATTAATCCGACACTACGTCAAAATCGTGTTTCTGTGACTGTGTCAAAGTTTAGTAAAAGCGTGTTAAGGATGGCCTCACTTTACGTAATTTTCGTAACGAGCGACTATAATGGACTCTACGGTGTATGTCCGTACGGTCCGACCCTGATAACCATAATGATTTGATTTGGGTCAAACATAACAATGTTCGTGTACCTACCAGTATCTACATTATGACTGCAACCCTTTTTGCGTCCCACTGCTGTGCACGGGTCTCTCCACATTATTGGGGAGGCCTGGAGCTTACTCCACTGCGGCTGCTCCAATGCGGATTGGTGGAGATTTACATATACCTTCTAATATTATAAAGCTAAAGAGATTGTTTGTTTCAAAGTGCTTATCTCAGGAGATACTCTCAGTTTGGAATTGAAAAAATATTTTTGTATTGTACATTTATTGAGGAAAGTTTTACTGTTTTAGGCTATCATGGAATTGGAATTGGGACGGTTTTACGTTGCAAAGTTTTAAACTAACTTAGTAACAAGGTTACTGAAAGAATACATATTTAATAACGAAGAAAATATAAAAAGAGCTTACCTTCAATTCTCTAATTAGATTTCTCACTCCCATATACTTCTTCAGCAGACGATACAAGTCAACGGTCATTTGTGTATTTTCGGCTTCTATTTGTGATGTCGTCATATCTGGAACAGGATAATTTCTTCATTAATTTTATTATAAAACAATTATTAAGTTGTCTAAATTCAGATAACAGGTTCTAAAAAAAATATTTCGACCGGTTCACGCAAGATTAGGTGGTGTATACTCAGCACCTGTAGGAATAAGTCTACTGTACCCTCTGCCTGATCGTAAGAAGCTACGTGGGCTTCCGGGTTTGCAGGCGGTTGGAGTGGGAGTTCCTAGCGTCCAATTAGCGTTCCCGGGAACGCTGAGGCAGGCCACCGAGGAGGGGTTTCAGTGTAGTAAAAATCTCACATAGCGCAGTATCCCTCCCGAGGTGTCGGTACCTTTTGAAGGTCTCTCCCCAATACAAAAAAGGGAAGGTGTTTATGTACTACATAAATAAGAGTTCCAGTGTCAAATATTTAAATCGAGTTACTTCTTTCTTCTTATTTGAGTAATATACACCTAGCCAGAATCTCATACATATCTTAGAATTAATAAAGTATAATGCAAGGCAAACTTGTAAAGATTACTCTCAAATTACATTGCCGAATTGAATTTTTATTCCATGAAATAAGTTTTACAGCCCAATACAGAGGAACAATCAACAAAGCAGTTTACATCCTAAGAAGCTTGTACTACCGAGTGCAGTAATTTTTTGAGTATTATCGCTTCAATTTTGCAGAATATACGTGTAATTGATTACGTGTTTCGTTGGCTTTAAGAAGGAATACTATGTGGTATACTTTAGAGATGCAGTGGAAGTAACTATTTAAATACATTAGGCTCGAAACCTTCAATTTTTTTCAATATCATTTTATACTTCTTCCTACCTTATATCTTTTCCCTTAGATCTAGTACGTTTATAGTACGATAGTACGCTGTAAGAGTACCATAGTAGGCTCTAATTGGACCATACGGACCAACGGAAGGTGCACATGCACGAGTGCACATCTGCTCTCCGGAAGATGGGCCCATTCTGGGGCGTCGCGCGTGGGGGACACCGGTGCGTTCCACTGGAGATCCCGGAGTCCTCCCCAAGCGCAGAGGCAACCACCGAGGTGGTTTTAGTACGGTCAAATCCTACATAACCCGGAATCCACTCCCAGGGTGCCAGGTACCTTTAGAAAGTTTCCCCCCTGATACCAAAAGAAGGTATATCTTTTCCAACTCTTACGTCTTTCTATTTCCTTATAATTTACCCCATAGGGAAATGTGTGATAATTGCGCCTTTCTTAAAAAGAATTGTAATTTACAGAAGGTATACATATATACTTACAATATTTTCAATCTTTTATTACGTTTTCTACACTTTCCTGTAGAAATAAAATGCCAACAATGAAATTTACCAGATGTAAATTGGACAACAGACAGTGCAACAGTTTTCAGCTCCCAAAAGCCTCTAGAATGGCTTAAATAATTTTATTTAGCGCCGCTCATTCCGCGGAGCAGCTAGCTGTACGTACAATTTCAGAGTAGGTACGTACCTACGATATCGCTTGTATAATTCGTAATAATATATTTCGTTTAAACATTAGAATTACTTTAATGAAGAAATAAAGCGCGCATGGCCCGGCGGTTAGCGTAGAACGCAAGCTATCTATGCAACTAAGCCAATCGGACGCGTTCGGGTGTGAGATGGGTGATCGCTAGTGGCAAAAAATTCATGCGCGTTTCCGTGCTTCGGAGGGCACGTTAAGCCGTCGGTCCGGGTTGTCGATTAATAAGTCGTTTAACCTTGTCGAAGGCCTTATGGGCGGTTTGAAAACATCCGACATCGGGTTAGCCACTAACTCTCATCTCCAGCAACCCGCATTGGAGCAGCGTGGTGGAGTAAGCTCTAGGCCTCTCCAATAATTGGGAGAGACCCGTGCCCAGCAGTGGGACACAAAAAGGTTTGCAATGAAACAATACTTTTAAATGACTTGGAAGTTAAAATTGAAGCAAGTTTAGGTTATTTTATCCCTACTAATATTATAAATTCGAAAGTAACTCTGTCTGTCTGTCTGCTACGCTTTCCCGCTTAAATTAATAAATCAATTTTAATGAAATTTGGAACACAGATAGAGTGGACCTTGGGAAAGGACATAGGATGGGTTTTTATCCTACGGGAATCTATTATAATACGGGTCTACGCGGGCGAAGCCGCTGGCGGAAGTCTAGTATGTCATAAGAGTCGTTACTCTAAGGGCCTCGTTCACCATCCCCAATTAAAGTGTTGATTAGTTGCGTCCCAAGTAAATTTAATTGGCAAGTAAAAGCTATGAGTACGGGTCAGTTTATCATATGATTAGTGCTACTCGAATATCGTGAAATTGAAATTGAAGTTACGGGTGACTTTAACCAACAATTAGTGTACTTGTCACTTTACTTGAAGGTATTAAAGAGGCCCTTAGTCTACTTGATTTCAACGTGCGTTCTTTCATTTTACATCACGTCTGAAAGAAGAAGGAAGAAAACTTTATAAAAGCGACAACTACGAGAACTCTAAAAATTAATCCCTACTAATATTATAAATTCGAAAGTAGCTCTGTCTGTCTGTCTGCTACGCTTTCCCGCTTAAACTACTGAACCAATTTCAATGAAACTTGGAACACAGATAGAGTGGACCTTGGGAAAGGGCATAGGATGGTTTTTATCTCACAGGAACGTATAAAACGCGTCCACGCGGGTAAAGCCGCTGGCGGAAGGCTAGTATATCTATTGTATTGCAATGTTGTTTTAGAACAAATACTCTTGAGAATTCTTCTGCAAAAGCTTTTACGTAATGAAACAATTTATTATTAAGTAAGATTGCACTTCACATCCTACTCTACTCTTATATGAAAAAAATCATTAAAACTATTAAATAAATTGCTAATACCAAACTTATTCAGTTAGGCAGTGTAAGCAAGTATGACAAATGTTTTTAAAGAAATTGAAACTACTAAAATTTTATAACATTAAACATATCTACTTAACGAAACTTTATAACAAAAAATGTGGTAAATTATGGCAATTTGCAAATAGCAAGGGTAGTTGAGTAAAAGCAAGTGTAGTTGAGAATTAATGTTTTTCTAATTCCTTAAGACTCCTGCGGGGATTCTTGGCGGGAAGTCAAAAAAGACATATTGTGCTCTTGTTTTATTTTCATTTACTTATAATTTTAGTTATATCGGATAAAGTTGATGGCATTTTTTTCGATATAGGTTAATGACAGTGCACGAGTGTTGTGAAGTAAAATAACAGTGCGAAAATATGTTTTTTCTGCTTGCCTCCAAAATTCCATCGGACACGTTCTAGTAAAGTAGCCATCGCTTTACTTGAATGTTGGACTGACTAGACTGACTGATTATGACGACTTACTTACTGACTTTGTTATTACTTCGTCCAGTTTCATTGAAAATGGCAAAAAATTGATGCAAAAGTTATACTTGACGCTGGCAGTACCTACCTATGCACAGAGTTTGCGATGCCATAATTGAAAAAAAAAGACTCTTGCGCTCAGAAGTGAGACAATAAATGAATTGTTAGCACAGTTTTTAGAGATAGTAGAGCGAAGTTTTTTGTAATGGACTGTTTGGTCTTATCGGCATTTACAGTTTTAAGGAAAGAAGATGAACGCATCTCCAGAGGAATGCACCGGTGTCCACGCGCGGCGCCCCAAAAGGAGACCGATGGTGGTCTCTGATCCTTCCAGTGCTGGAGTTGAAGCTCCTATTCTCGAGTCGAAAAAGAGAGATAAAGATGGGGGGGAAACCGCAGCCTGTTTACATTTCACCGGAGAAATGCAATTCATATGCAATTTCCTTATCAAAAGTAAAGCGCTTTAGGTTTAAATTTAAAAGCTGAAATAAAATGTCGCGACTGTTTCTCTGATTTCAGCTCGCAAAACCGCTTAAACAAATTCATTTGGCGCCACTGTTTTCGCAGAACAGCTTTTCCACTTGAAAATTTGTGGCGTTCGTGATTCGTTTTAGTGTTGCAAGTACCTACTTCCGACTTTCGACTTTATCAAGAAGGATAAGGATACGAAGGACAATTTTATTGATAGTCAATAATGACTTATAATAAAAAAAAAAACGTTTCACACTCATAGCCCCACAGTAGAGTAGATACCGTGTGTCGTGGGTACCGTGGACACATGCAAAGACAGAAAAACAAACACCCAAACCGAGAACAGAAATTTAAACCCTTCATTCAAATTTCTGTTTCGCCGGGAATGGAACCCGAAATCCTCCGATTAGCAGTCCGACATGGTAACCTTTGCGGCACACTGGTCGTCAAACATTGACTTAAAGTCAATTAAGTCAGTAAGTCTGTCTAGCCTTCAAATCAACGAATTCTATAGATTTATATGGTCGATAAAACATTTTAAAAGGTAATCCAAAGGGCTAGTGAACCACCCTACATGCCTAGGCTTAAGGGAATCATAGAATTGTAACGAGAGGAAATACCTGATAGTACTCGTATGATTACATAAAGAAATATTTGTACAAGGTGAAATAAACTTTCCCAATTAATATTAGGTTGGTACATATGTTTTAAAACCAAACAAAATAAGAATCACAATGAAAATCTAACGTTTTCCACGTACTAGCTAGATATAACTTTTACTTTTTACATTCCTAAGGCACAGACCTACTAAAACTTTCACTTTCACTAAATGCATATGAAAGTTTTTACGGTACTTACCTACATAAAAAAATCAATAAAGTTAGGTAAAGACTACTTTGCAACAATCAGCAATCAGATTCTAGTTAGATTGATTCTGATTCTATTAATTACTTGTATAAAAAAAACTATTTTAAATTTTTTGTCTGTCTGTCTGTTTTTTCCGGTTAATGTTTGGAACGGCTGGACTGATTTTCACAGGACTTTCACTGGCAGATAGCTGATGTTTTATAACTTCAGCTATCTTTTTGATAGCTAATCCTTATGGATTAACTATCAAAAACCTTGTAGTTGAGTCAGTTTTTTAAATTTCTGCCTTTTAGATTTTACTGTATGTGAAATAGTTTCTAATTTGGAAACATGGTGAAATCTTATATTTATATACTTTTCAATGACATATTTAATTAAATTTACTTTATGCTCATTACCTGCAAAACTATGGTCAAGATCCAAATTTTCAAAAAATTTATTGTTTCCTAAAAATGATTCTAAAATTTTTGTTACTATATATTTGTACTGATTTTCTTTAACCAAATTAATTTTCTCTATTATAAATAATTATAGTGAAAATAAAACACAAAGAATTTTAATTACTGCTATATTTCATCTATTTTACATACGCAAAGACGCAATTCGCTTGTCATTGGCATGATGGTCAATAGACCGAGACGCCATTTGTCAAAAGAAAAAAAAGACGCAATGGTGTCGCTTCGCGTTTCGTTCTAAGTATAGCAAACACAAATTAGTTATTTTAGTGAATATAAGTTAGATTTAAATTGATGATACACAAGAATTAATGTGTATGAAACTTAATATTGCATATTTATTATACAACAAAATTAATAAGTACGTGAAAATAAAAATATATTTAAGTAAAAAACATGACAAAATGGAATAAAATACAACTCGACGGTGAACGAAACGTGAAGTGAATTTTGACGTCTGACATGACAATTATTTGGCGTAATCATGGCGTAATATTTTCCGATTTGTGTGAAAAGATAAAACTAAAAAATGTATATTTCATTAACTGTACAGTTCCGCAATGTGAAAATTCGCAAAACGCGTTCTTTTTTCATAAAAAAGTTTTGTAGATAGCACTCATGTGCTATCTACAAAAAAAATGGATGTGTAAATCGACGGTCCATAAAGGAAAGTTTAGCCTTCAAATCAGAAAAAATGTCTGTTTAATTATTAACAATTATTGTGTTGATGAAATTTTAATTTTTTTATTGTAGGTACATACTTTATTAGGATATCCGCTTTTGACCACACGGCGAAGTCCACGATTGGTTGTGTAGAGGTGATTGCCATCAAAATGGTCGGAACAAACCACGCTGGTTTTCGATAGAAGCCAATCGAGATCACGACGACTATTTCTAATAGCTTCTATCCATTTATTTTTTATTTCAGTATTAATTGGAAATCTAAAATATTAAATACATAAAAAAAGAAAATAAGAATATAGTTGGAAGTAAGGCATCCTATTTTATATGCATATTATTATATTAATCGAATGGGAAAATTTTAAATCGTATTATGGCAGCCCACGCATTCTATGTCACTGATAACGTTCGTTGAGGTTGTGTTTCAAGTAACATAAAATTCGTAGTTTAAAAATGAAAAAACGATGTTATTTCAAGTACTTACAAATGAAAAGTGATTCCGTGAGACTTTTTATGTGTTTTGCTGTTGTTTTAACAACTTTTTACTACACACGAAGGCATAATTATATTTTTTAAATCTTTGTTCACTTGAGGACGACTCGTGACAGACTAAGAGCGATGAGCATGGTTTTAGCGTAGATGTGTGCGTGAGCGTGTAAGTTTACTTGGAGGAGCATGGTTTTATGGCTTCACTTTTGATGTTCGCGGTGAGCTGTCTGCTTTTTTTAGTAGGTCTGTGTCCTAAGGTTATTAAACTTGCAAACGCAACAAACACTGCAAACTAATCTCAACAGAGGCCTCTGGTGCCGTTAAAATAAAGCTGTACAGTGGTAATTTTCAGCAGTTTAAATTTCAATTTCACAGAGTGTGTAAAAAGTAATGCGGGAGAGCAAAGACGTTGTAAAGATACTTCAACTCAGTTGTGCGCGCGGCGCTATGTGTGCGTGGGCTAGTAATTATGCAGTTTTAATTTGTGTGACAGTGACGCGGCCGTCGCCTGGCCGCGTCGTCGTCCGAGCAACTTCACACTGTACCTCTTGTCACGCACACAAAGTCACTGTGTATATACAGGTTTACCCACACATAGCGCCGCACGCACAACTGAGTTGAAGTATCTGTAAAATGTTCAAATACTTGTTCAATATCTTTTACTACGCGGCACCGTTACGAGCAGTCAATAAATCTATACTACAATGTTATTTAACACCTCAGTATTTCATGAGTGTAGTAAGTACGAGTATATGGCGCGTAAAACTTGAAAATGTCTCTCTTGTAAGTGGATCTTTTCGTTTCATGAACCTGCTCTAAATTTTTTAATACTTAGGTACCTAATATTTACATTCTTGTATAAGTAATTGAATGGAATAATTCTTATCGATAATGGCAAATTTTCACCCACTCTCTGTAGAATATCTTATCTTCTATCTTTATCTTTTTATACATATAAAAGAGGATGTTTGTATATATGACATCGCAAAACTCAGAAACTATTCGACCGATTATTATGAAAATTGGTATGTATATGTATTTTTTCACGGAGAAGGTTTATATGCTATCCATTATTATTATTATTTAATATTTAAACGCGATACGGAGTTCGCGGGGTCAGCTAGTTTTTTTATTACAATCATTACAATTTAAGCAATATATAAAAATTTAAATATTATTTTAAATTTTATTTTGAAAGTCAATAGACTATTTTTCTATTTTCACCGTTGATTTTAAACAGTAATACTTTACATGGAGATTGCTATTTATTCGAAAATGGCGGCACCGAATATTGGCGGGCCACGGTAGCGGTAGGCTTAAGACTGTTATTATATTAGGCTTATTTTGATAATAATCAGAAAGGATTAGTACAAAATCCATCCTAAATAATTTTATTTTACCCGTTGAACTGGTAAGTACCTACTTGCTGTTACGCAGTTGGGAGGGTTTAATTATAACGGTACTGAGGCTTACCTACGTGAAAAGATTACACTTTCAAGTTTTCATCAGACGATTTATTCGAAAAAAAAGTCTACATACGTTGCAAAATAGGCAGAATTGGATACTTGACTGGTATAGAATATGTGGTTTTTGTAAATAAAATAATAATTAATATAGTTTTCCTACTTTCTATAAATTCGTTTCCATTCCAGTCCAAAAAAATTGTCTACATCCCTATTGCCGTACTCATTTTAATATTAGACCTTTTAAGCCCAATATAAAAATAACACGTTCAGTACATCGCAAGCTTAAGTGCGTTTCTATTTAAATTTTCTTTTCATGTGGGAAGGGTTGAACCGGAATGTATTTAGAAAGACAGCCGGGTGGCAACCCCGATGGGTTTATCCCGTTGCCGAGAGATACTGGGGAGACCGGGGTCTGTTGGCACCCCGCCACGGAGGGGCTTAAGGGTATAATTACACCAGTTGGTTTATTTTTGCTAATCAGCACCGATTAAACCTACAAAAGCATAGACCTCCCTTAATTTTTATAGGCTTTTACAATGCCAAATTTGCATAATTTTGCATGTAAATCCACTGTGAATTCGGGTTACATAATTTTTATAAGGTTTTACAAAATGGTTTTAAAATGAAAATTATGAAAAGAAACAGTATCAAATAGGTAAAAATTCAGGAAAATGTACATTGCTTTTAATGCATTGTAATGCTTAAAGTTTGATATGTTGATGCCATATGCCTGACAGATATTTGTACGCGTTAGTTTTTGTTTTCAGAAATTAGGTTAGGTAAGGTTTTGTTTCTTGAAATTGAAGATGGATTTTTTAGGCTAAAGGCTTATGTTTGAAGGTTAATTTCATCCGATTCTAACATATTGAGGTGCAGTATAGGATGTAAGACGCTCGGTTAGAAATAGCCTATTAAGTAGGTATTTGGGAATTCTAACGAACTTATCAAACAAAACATCGTTTTTGATGTGGAACAAAGTTAATAATAATCTGTTGTCCTTCACTGTTCTATCAGAAACCTGAGGCAATGGGACAATCGTAAAATCTAAACAAACTAATAATAATTTCTTACCATTCAGTCTTTCTATCCGCTCGCGTCTGTCAGCTGCCTCCTCGGCCAGCTTTGAGGAGGTCTTCACGCCTTCTCCAGACTTCTGCGTCTTCTCCATGATAGCGCAGGCTCGCAGCACGAAGGCCGGCACGGTCTCTGCCTTCTCCTGCTTGGGGATCTCCACCAGCGACCAGTACTGGGTCTCCAGGCGAATGACATCCTGGAAGTTATGGCAAGGTTGTAATTTTTTTTTCATTTTTAAAAATGGCATCGCAATCTCTGTGCATATTGCCAGCGTCAAGTATAATTTTTGCATCACTTAGTAGTCGTAGAAAAAATCAGTAAGTCATCAGGTATCAGTCAGTCAAATGTTCAAGTAAAGTGATGGCTACTTTACTAGAACGTTTCCGATGGAGTTTATTTCACAACACTCGTACACTGTCATTATCCTATATCAAGCAAAATGCCAACAACCTTACTCGATATAACACAAAAATACACCAAGAAAATGAAAATAAAACAAGAGCACCACTTGTCCCTTCAGACTTCCCGCCAAAATCTCGGTTGTAATTTAAGTGGAAGATTTAGCAGGTGTTACAAGTGTGAACCTACTTAGTCTGTATATTTGTGAACTTTTTAAAACTGACCTGACGATTCTGTCAATGTCTTAAAAATATTTATTAACTTATTATTTGTTTCACCTTAAACTAGGGTTACAGAGTAAGACTTAATGGCATTCTCTGCAAGTCAACCCTGGGTGATGGTGAAAACTTACGGTAGGCAGGAAAAGGTGAAATTTAAATGTTATTGGAATGAAATATAATGAAAAGAAACAAATAGTTATATACATACATAATGCATGAAGACATGATGACAGATATGAAGCCAACTATTAATGACTCATTAGTTACTTTCTAACAGATGTTTACGTAATAACTCCTTAAATATAGACTTTGTTGGCGTTTTCTAATAGTTTCAACAAGGGAGTTCCAGAGTATAGCCTGAACATTAAATGAGTATCGGAAAAAATCACTATTGTGTGGAGGTATACAAAGCATAAGGTTATTAGTGGCACGAAAACCTTTGTCATGTACTGAAAATTTTCCTTTAGATAATTTGGAGAAGTTTATCTTGTAAGATTGAATACAGAACCGAAAGAATTTTAGAGTTATATCTAACATCTAAATCTATTGAAAATAATATTGTTATTACAGGTGTGCCAGTAGGGTAAAAATTTAGTGCTATTGGGTAATAACAGTCGGGTTGACACTCAGGTTTGTAGGTGGTAAAATTAAGTGGTACGACCGTACTATTCCTGAAGCGACTTCTGCGTTCTCTTGTGTTGCGGTGGAAAGGAGCAGTTACCGGCCAAGTCTGGCCTTAAATGAGGCGACCATTAAGCTTTGGAGTAGCAGCGCAACTGCATGGGACCGACTGTAAGGTTTAGCCTTGTTTTACATTTATTGTTTTGATGATTTGTTTGATTAGAACTGCAGTGACCACTTATCACCACGTGACCTGTATGCGCGTCTGCAAACCGTCTAACCAGCGATGGTGGCTACACCGCGTTGTAAGCACAAGAGGAGTGTTGGAGAACACCATCACTCTTGCAAGATGGGCCCGTTTTGAAAAAAATAGCGCACCGCACGGACATCGATGCGTTATGCTGGAGATCTCGAAGTCCTTTCCAAGTACCGAGGCAGGCCACCAATAATGTTTTAGTGCAGTACAAATCCCACATAACCCAGTCTCTCACAAGGTGCCAGGCACCTTTAAAAATGTTCCGCCCCGATAACAAAGAAAGATTATATACCTAAACCATTAATCAAGCTCTGTGCATTTCCTTGTCTTTTTTATTCAGTTCTATAGGAAACGTGGTTGCAGTGTGCGGGTTAACGTTTATCGATTTTCTTCCGTTTTACCTTGTTGCACAAAGAAATGAACTTATTTCCCGCATCCAGCAAATAATTGGAACAGCAGCAGCCGGTAATTGCCAATTTAACACATTACAGCTGTTCCGGTTCTGATTAAAGTCAATTTGTAAATTGTATCCAGTACGCGATTCCAGCATGTTATAATACTAAAATCAAATAAACGAAATACAATTTGTTTGGTGTGATGTAATCATGTTTGTGTTCTCGTTGGTGTTACGACAATGTTACTGTCGGGTCTTGGATACAATACACAAAATGCATACCTTAAAACTTAAAAGGTTACAATAAACCACGTTTCGAAGACAGGATACCTACTTATACATTATTTTTTTAAGTTTGTGTGACATACTCGTAGTTCTTATAAAGCTACCTATTTCGTTGACGTCCGAATACCATCTTTCGGGGTTCACTGAAAATCAACGCTGCTGTCCCAACTGTAACATATGCTGAGTGAATTCCCTTTTGTCACAGGAATGTTGTGTTTTTTTATGTATACCTAATTTACTTAGTTTTATTGAGTATGTTCATTTTTACTATAAAACGTCTCGTGAGGATAGGTAAATATGTTCGCCTTACCTCGCGGATTACTTCGGGGGCGTCCGCCATGTTTCGGACCTGAAACTGAACGGCGAAGTCTTCGTCGAGGCCATCTAGCGACCGCACGCGATGGCTCATGATGAAGGACCTCAGTACGGTCCGAAACATGTCGGGCCGAAGTAATCCGCGAGGTAAGCCGGGACTTTATAAACATGTTAATTTTTTATTAATTATGTACTTATACTGCATGCCTTTGTGACAAATAAAGTTCTCTCTCTTTCTTTCTTCTTTCTTCTTCTTCTACTTGTTAAATTATTTTATTGCCCTTTTAATCTATAATAATCATAAATAAATAAACGTTACACACACTCATAGAACCACAGTAAGGTAATTAATACCCTGTGTCATGTTCTTTCTTCTTCTTCTACTTGTTAAATTATTTTATTGCCCTTTTAATCTATAATTAATCATAAATAAATAAACGTTTCACACTCATAGCCCCACAGTAAGGTAATTAATACCCTGTGTCGTGGGTACCATGGACACATACAAAAACATAAACACAAACACCCAGACAAAATAGAACAGAAATTTAAACTCATCATTCAAATTTCTGTTTCGCCGGGAATCGAACCCGGGACCCCTCGATTCGGCATGGTAACCATTGCGCCACGTTGGTCGTCAAAATCATGAAATATATCTTTAAGTAAGTGTATACATTGTATACTATACAAGCTGAATGACGAGTCCTTAGAAGGAAGAATTGTTTTGAATTTATACTTGTATTTTTTACCGACTTCTAAAAGGAGGAGGTACTGTATTCGGCTGTATGTATTTTTTTTTTATATATGTTCACCGATTACTCCGCCGTTTGTGGACCGATTTTCAAAATTCTTTTTTTGTTCGTATGCTTATACTCCCGAGGTTGTCCCATTGTCACCAAATCAGGATCTGATGATGGGATCCCAGGGAAATCGAGGGGAACTCTCAAATTTTATAGGCACACACATTGATTTTCTTATACTTTCTGAAGCATAAGAGATATTTGTGCATAGTAATCATCATCTCATGTTGCTGAGCTGATGATGGAAGGTACTGCAACAGTGAGGAGTTGAAAGCAAATTCTTTCAATAAATAGTTTTTTATTCCAAATCTTACATTCCTGAGGTGTTCCAACTGTCACCAAGTCAAAGTCTGATGAGGGGATCCCAGAGAAATCGAAGGGAACATTCAAATTAATAGCACAACAAATGATTTTCATATTTTTACTAAAGCAAAACAGGCATGTTTGTATAATTATCATCATAGCATGTTGCTGAGCTGATGATGGAAGGTACTACGAAGGTTAGGAGTTGAGAGCAAATTCTTTCAATAAATGGTTTTTTGTTCGAAATCTTACATTTCTGAGGTAGTCCAACTGTCACCAAGTCAAAGTCTGATGATGGCATCCCAGAGAAATCGAAGGGAACATTCAAATTTTATAGCACAACAAATGATTTTCATATTTTTACTAAAGCAAAACAGGTATTTGTGTATAATTATCATCATATCATGTTGCTGAGCTGATGATAGAAGGTACTATGACGGTTAGGAGTTGAGAGCAAATTCTTTCAATAAATGGTTTTTTGTTGGAAATCTTACATTTCTGAGGTGGTCCAACTGTCACCATGGCAAAATCTGATGATGTGATACTAGGGAAATCGAGGGAAATACTGAAACATAGGCACACACATTCTTTTAGTCATATTTTTTAACATAATACAAATATTTGTGTGCGGTAATTATCACCTCATGTTGCTAAGCTGATGATTGAAGGTACAACTCCTCAACGGTTAGGAGCTGAGAGCAAATTCTTTCATTAATTTATACGTTCAGGTGGACTTATAGTAGTATTCTTTCAGGGTATAAGATGGCTATATTAGTAGATAAACATGATTATAAAAGGTTCTCTTTAACGGTTAGAAATTAACTGAAAAATATTCCAATTAGGTATGCTTATACATATGTGCAGAATTATTAATATTACTAAAAAGAGTGAAATAAATTAAGTTTTTAACAAAAAAATAGAACCGACTTCAAACGGTAAAAAATAAAATTGTTCAGTACCTACTTCTTCTTGCTTATGGTAATGACTCTTAAAACTATTTTTGAAGTCGGGCCCTTAGTAAAATGTCCTGTCTTAGTAAATATAATGTACCTTTCGTTCTGAATGGGCACCGACTCCTATATAGTTTTAACCGTCATTACCATAATCAAGAAGAAGTAGGTACTGTCCCACTGTCTGTACTGTCGGTGCCCATTTAGAACGAATGGTACGATATCGACATTTTAGTAAGGGCCCGATTCCAAAAATAGTTTTAAGAGTCATTACCATAAGCAAGAAGAAGTTTGAAGTCGGTTCTATTTTTTTGTTAAAAACTTAATTTATACAAATACAGAAAAGATGTACGCAGATGTCCAGTAAGATAAATATTCTTAAAAGTTCTGCGACTAAGTAGGATTTAAGACACAAGAAAGAGGGTTTACCGTTCTTACTTAAAAACCTCGCCCTCGGACTGTTGGAAGTTTATTCCTAATTAAAACAAAGATATTGTGTTCTACAAGCCCACTGGTTTTGTTATCTTGGCGAGTAATGTGCAATTTTTTGAACGACCAAACTTTTGCCATTTGAATGTCTGGTCATATTCGTAATAAAGATAGACTGCTTAAACATTTCCAAACAACCACCACAATATTTCTATTTGTAATCATTTTTGATTAAATGTACCATAAATTCTAATAATAGTTGAATAAATCTGAGCATACTATTTCCATATTCTTAGTATGCATGTATTTCAGCCAGTAGTATGGAAAATATAAGAACGCTGAGGAATATATTATTACGAACATTCTATGTCATCATTTTGTAATGCGTCCCAAATAATTGTAAGATAAATCCATGACAGTTTTTCAGGTCAACAGTAAAATGGAAATATGGCATCACACAGGAGTAAAGAAGCGACCTAGAAGCAAAATATCCAAGGAGTGTTCTTTTATACCTATTTTGGTAGAGTGACAACTGTCGTAGAAAGAATAAATTTAATAAATTATAAAATATAATCACCCGTTTAATATAACTTATAACTTATTAAATACTTATTTTCAGATTTTCTTCCGAAAGAGAATAGACATAGGGCACTAGGAGCGCTGTTTGTTGTTGCTTAGTCGCTTTTGAATTAAATGGGTTTTTAGAAGTTCACATAATTACTGTGCGTATTTTTAATGGCACAAATTCATTAAATATAATAATATATTTTTTAATGAAACACAGACATGACCTTCCAAAGTGACCCTTACATTTGACTTTTCAAAAATTGATTGCGGTTAACACTCCATTCACTCAGTATTTATTATTTTGAAACACTGATTATTATTAATTATGAACAAAGACACGAACAACAGACACGCTGGTTCGTTTAAATAAAATACAAGCTTGGAGGGAAAATGGACAGTCAAAGGGAAAATGGAAATACTAAACTTAATCTTTTTTTTTTTATAAATAAATCTAACAATAAGGCAGACGGGCCGCGTGATGTTAAGCGATCACCGTCGCCTATGGACACGGGCAACGCTAGGGGAGCCGTCCGAGCATTGCCGGCTTTGAAGGAGAGCTTTTTTTACAGCTTTCTTGAAGAACCCCATGTTATAGTCCACTGGGAATGCCTCAGCTGGAAGGTTGTCCATTGTCGCTAATCGCATTTAACTTTTTTTTTTAAAATCGCACTTTAATAAAAGTAGTGCCATGAGAACAGAAAGTTTAGTTACTCTGTATTTGTGTAGGTAGTATAGCGCACCTACATAATATGTACCTACATATATCTTAGCGCGATTATATGAAAGACAAAGACAAAGACTTATTTGCACAAATATGGGTGTTTACAAAGTTGTTTATATATATATTTAGTTCACCATATTTACCTTCTAGAGGTATGCAAATATTAAAACGATAAAAATAAAAATATAAAAGAGAAAAACTTAATTATAACACAATTATTATTATACAATGTAAATTAACATATATTTTTTGTTGTTTCATTTGTCCCATATTATGCCTTTTATAAATTTAAATATTTATTTATTTATATTTCGGATCGGTTTCGATAGTCGGCTTTGGGAATCTATATCACAGGGTGTTTGTACAAATGAAGCTTCACCTCTCTTTCGCTACTTTACTCGTACTATTAAGTAACATTGTTAATATATTGCGCTGTAACTCGCTCGCTTTATGGTTGCCGTAAGGACATATTTTTGTTAAGGTTGAGCATTTATTACCGTGGTTGCCGCAATATCTTTTATTGCTCAAATTTTATGTACCTAATGGTGCCAAATAAATCGGTTATAGGTAGTAGTAAGTAGACAACGTTAAAAAAGTAATAATATGGAAACTATCGAAGTTCAAATCTCTCTTGCGCTACGCTGTTTTTGTTATTAATCATTCCAGGTAGGCAAAGATGCCATAGATCATATTTCATGAAGTCCGATGGGATCTGGTTGTAGTAGTGATGTGTACAACAAGCGCGCTTGTGTGCGTAAGCTTTTGAAGCGGTAGGTACCAAAGAAGTGAAAAGAAGAGACGTCCAGTCTCTGTCATTAAAAAATATCTTTAAAAAAGTATTTTCATTACTATCATAATTCTTTTTTTTCTTCAATTATGACTTCGCAAACTCTGCATATTGCCAGCGTCAAGTATAAATTTTGCATCATGCTTTTGCCAGTTTCGGTGAAACTGGACGAGCAATAATAGGTAAAGTCAGTAAGTCGTTAGTAATCAGTCAGTCAAGTCAGTCACACATTCAAGTAAAGCGATGGCTTCTTTACAAGAACGTGACCAATGGAATTACGTTTAGTTGTCATGTTGACATTACCCGACACTGAGCGTTCTTGAGGTTACGCTCACTACGAGTAAAACAATGTGCATGTGCACTCCTCACAACATTCGTAGCCAAACAAACATGACATAGGTAGAATATTTGTAACTGCTGTGAAGTATTTTAGCGGCAAAAAAAGTTTTATAAAGGTCACGATATTTCTGAAAATATAAAGCTTTTGGCGTTTCCTTTCATTAAAAAGCATCACTTACATTTTGATTGTTTCGTTTTTCATTTCTACTAAAAAGAGCAGTTTCTTTTCAAAGCTTTTGTGCTTTGAACACCTTACAATATACGAAAAAATCCATATTTCACGGAGCATTAATATTAAAAAGTTTAATGAACATCAACCGGCTCTGGGAAGTTTAAAGCCAGCTTAAACTGCGGAAACTTGCGCGTTGTTATTTTAACGTGAACTAAACGGTAACAATTTAAATTTAAAGCGAAGATAACGTTTGTTAGTCAGCGAGTTTTACGCTGAAATAAAAAAAACTGTTCCGTAATAGCCAGTTAGTGAGCGTTAAACGATCAAGCTTGAAGCTTTGTGCTTTGTTAAAGGCCTTTCACGAGGTTGATATGAAAGTCTGGAAAAATTTAGTCGTTTTTCTTTACTTTGATTTTAAGTGCTTAATAAACCAGCCTTTCATGTTCATGACAAGTGTCTTGCAGTAAAAGATGATGAGACATTGCAAGAAGTTGTAGGTGGTAGAAATTTAATGGCTCGACCGGGGAAGAACCAGCGCTGCATCTACGAGTTCTTCCTTGAAGCAATTCTATTGTGTTTCGGTGGAAATGGTGGTGAATTTTTTTTTGGATGGTTTAATTGAAACCAACAAACCGAACGTCATGATATTTTGACGATATATTTATTAGACAAAAATTTGAAAAGCTATATTTTTGGCGTTGTAAGGAGATGCTAAGAAAGATTGTAGGAATGCTATAAAAATTGGTTTTAAGATTTCTTTTTAAAGCTTTTCTGCTTTAAACACCTTACATGCATGAAAAATATCCATATTTCACCGAGCGTTAATATTAAAAAGTTTAACGAACATCAACAGGCTCTGCAAAGTTTAAAGCTGGCTTAAACTGCGGAAACTTGCGCGTTGTTATTTTAACGTGAACTGAACGGTAACAATTTTTTAAAACGAGGATAACATTAACGAGTTTTTGCGCTGAAATATAAAAACTGTTAAACCCTTAAGCTTAGTGTTATATTAAAGGCCTTTCATTCGGGTGATATTAAATTCTTGAAAACCTTAGATTTTTCATTAGTTGAATCTTCTTGGATCTTAAGTCTTAATAACCGAGACTTTCATATGTCTTATAGTTGAAGATGCAGTTGCCAGCCAGACTTATCATGAGGCGACTCTTTGAGTAGTAGCGCTGCAAGACTTAGGCTTGCCTGAGGTTGTGTGGAGATACATATACATGTAGCTCCATGAAGATAGATATTCATGAAGCGCGAAAGGCCAGGTGGTTAGCGTAAAAAGCAAGCGATCTATGCAACTAAGACAAACGGGTGCGGTCAGGTGTGAGGTGGGTGACCGCTACTGGCAAAATATTTCATGCGCGTTTCCGTGCTTCGAAGGGTACAGGTCCCGGTTGTTTTCGACAGATAATAGTCGTTTGAAGCGCGCATGGCTCGGCGGCTAGCGTAGAACGCAAACGGTCTACGCAGCTAAGCTAAACGGGCGCGGTCGGTTGTGAGATGGGTGACCGCTAGTGGCAAAAAATTTCATGCGCGTTTCCGTGCTTCGGAGGGCACGTTAAGCCGTCGGTCCCGGTTGTTGTCGATAGGTAACAGTCGTTAAACCTTGTCGGAGGCCTTATGGGCGGTGTGAAAACATCCGACAGCGGGTTGGCCACTAACCCGCATCTCCACCAACCCGCATTGGAGCAGCGTGGTGGAGTAAGCTCCAGGCCTACCCAATAAGAGGGAGAGACCCGTGCCCAGCAGGACGCAAAAGGGTTGCAGCCATAGTCGTTTAACCTTGTCGGAGGCCTTATGTGGTGGTTTGGAAATATCCGGCAGCGGGTTGGCCACTTTCCTGCATCTCCACCAACCCGCATTGGAGCAGCGTGGTGGATTAAGCTGCACCAATAATTGGGAGATACCCGTGCTCTGTAGTGGGACGCTTAAATGGCTGCAGCGACTACTCAACACCACGTGGACTGCTCGATTTTGATGAAGTAGCAGACGGCTACTTCATCAAAATAAAAGAAAAACGTTTACTCTTATACCTTTTACTTCTTATAGTAGTCAATGTCTTCCGATCTTTTAAGGTTTCCAAGAAGACATTGTAAAGTTCTCGGTCGCAACCTGGAAGTTAATTCTAACAAACGAGAAGTACTCGCAGACTGCAATCTTGTCCTAAAGTGGGTAATTTTGTTGGACGGCCGCCAATTACAACCATTGAACTACATTTACCCATATCATGACGATACATTTGTTTTGTAAAAAAAAACTTTTTCTTTAGTCTGTATTAATGAATAGGCCTCTCCCCGTATCTCCCAAGGCCCGCCACGGCTCGGTGCGTATTCATTTGCAAAAAAATCGAAAAGCTTTGATTCCTTGGCGTTGTAAGGATGCAAGGAAAAATGGTAGGAATGCAAATTTTCGTCAAAGAACAAAGGAATGGATTACAAACATATTACTCTATCTATTTACATCTTTCAGTAAATCTAATATCTTTAAACGAGCAATTATATACCTAACTAAATATATTTTTTTAATCACGGAAATGAAACTTTGTACGCTGGTTTGGGGGTGATAAATCGATCCAGGTTTTATTTTTAGAAATTTTAAATCATAATAAATAATGTAGTTTAAAAAAATAAAGAATACGCTTTTGTGAAAATACGAAGTAAAAAGTAAAAAATAAGAAAAAAATGTATTTTACTGTAAAAGAAAGCGTGGGGTGCATGGTGTCAATAGTATCTTAAAAACCCGCATTGGAGCAGCGTGGTGGAGTAAGCTCCAGGCCTCCCAAAAAAAAAGATAATGTCGATTTGAAAGAGCTCTATTAAAATTTCGTTCATTGAATTATCCTTTATCTTTGGCCGAATGGTTACGTAGGCTAACTGCGGAACTAGAAACCCGGGTTCAAACCTCAATCAAAACCATATTGTGTTTATTTTTATGTGATTTTTTATTGAGATCTATTTCAAATGGCGTTGTTAAGTAACACTAAGCAAATGAGTGTTTCGTTTGTAAACCAAGAAAATAAATTGTTTTTATCCGAGCAACGCTCGGTCGTCCAGGTACTGTTACTTAATCTTGTAAGGTCTCCGTGGTAAACATTGTACTACAGTTTTCGATCGCACCTACTAGAAGTTCATTCTGACAAACGGGCAGTGCCGCCGAGTGCAATCTTGTCTTAAAGTGGATAAGTTTGTTGGACCGCCGCCAATTGCATCCAAAGAACGGCACTTACCCTTACAGGAAGTCT
Organism: Pyrgus malvae; assembly: GCA_911387765.1. Classification (NCBI taxonomy): domain Eukaryota; kingdom Metazoa; phylum Arthropoda; class Insecta; order Lepidoptera; family Hesperiidae; genus Pyrgus; species Pyrgus malvae. The sequence continues at coordinate 22,714,468 of OU426950.1, read as the reverse complement.
TTTGTAACTTTAATGATGTTAAATTTCGTTCGTAAATATTCAGAAAAGCTTTAGTTTTTCGAAAGTTAAGGCGGTTTTTGACATGGAGGTCGTAGGAAAATATTGTACTGTTGAGACAAAATCCTGAGGTCCTACTAATATTATAACGTGTTAATTGTTTGTGTGTCCTTTTTTAACGTCGCAACGGTGCTGGCAGTGCTCGCAGTGAACTTATGTAACAATAACTCACTTTTAGATTGTAAAATTCTGAATTTTTTAATCGATAAAACGAAATAAGTGACAGACAGCCAACAACGTTGAATCTTGCAGGACCTTTTAACATTGCCAAGGGGAACGTTTACAATCTCATATCAGCTGTTAGTTAATCCTAACAACCGAGAAGTGTCAGTGCAATCATTTTTAGATCTAACACTTACATTTAATGTTAGTCCTTAATATCATTAATGACTAATTTTTCTCCTTAAAATCTGAATAGCTTTCGTTTGCAATATTACAAGTTACAGGATATGATTCAACTATGTGAAAATTCCTTTGTCTAGAAAATTGATGAAAAAGTTCCAAGAGTTTAATGTTCACGAGGTTAGACCGCCTGGAAGTAAATGCTTACAAACTTACAACGTCGTCCGAGCGCAATCTTAACATTGTTTGTTTTGTCCGCCGCCAGTTGCAACAGATAAATGAAACTTACCCATATCAAAATTCTTATTTTATTGATAAATGAATAGAAACAAATTAAGAAATATTGGAACAATTTTTAAATAAAAGTTGTGACAATATTAAATATTATTAATACTCGTAGCTGTAGCCAATATATCTGGGTTTTTTGCTACTGGATGCAATCCTTTTTGCATCCCACTGCTGGGCACGGGTCTCTCTCCTTTAATACTGGCGAGGTCTGGAGCTTACTTCACCAAACGCTTGCAAAGGTAGCATTTAAGAAGTTTATTGTACGTATACTATGTATGTAACAACCTCGTAACAGTTGCATTGTCACCGTCTAAATGCTATCTATACATCTATACATATAATAAAACTGTAAGCAGGGTCAATTCTGTACATTGCATATAAATTTAAAAAAATACTTCTAGGGGTCTTTTTATAAGTAACAGAAGCTAAAAATATAAGTTTTGAAATTATTGTCTGTCTGTCTGTCTGTCTGTCTGTCTGTTGTTAGCTTTTCACGCAAAAACTACTGGACGGATTTTGATGAAACTTTTTTTGTTTTATATATATTGGTCCTCGCTAACATTTAGGCTATAGATAATTTTAAAAATCACCCTTTAAGGGTGTGAAATGAGCGATGAAAATTTGTATGGAAAAGTTGGATTTTTTCAATAGATTTTCTTGAAATTTGGTATAAATATTTTCTAACTAAAATAAAAGAATACATGTTTCAGCATTTCCCGAAATTCACCCTTTAAATGTCAATTTTCTTTGAAACTCTTTGAAAATTGAGTGTCGAAACTTGATGTACAGAATATTTTTGTGCAGAGTAATATACTTATAATTTTGTATTTGTAATCTTTACTAACATAGTAAGAATTCTATTTAAGCTTTTTTCAAAACTACCCCTCAATAGCAAATAAAATGGATTCGAAAGTTGGTATCTCAAGCGTACAATAATTACCCTTAACTTAATATTTCAGTCTCAAATTCTTTTCCCTTCTTTGAATGTTGTGTTTACTGATATATTGTTGAATGAATTTCCGTAACATTAGTGTGTATTTCATATCAATCAGGTGATAAACAAAAAAATATGTTCATTTACACAATACGCGACATAAACTTAAAAGGCACTTTGGGGAATTTGTATGAAAGTTTCGATAACAGCCCATTTAAAACCATAAATAAAAGTTTAAATTTAAGTACCTAAAATTATTTTGAACTCTCACTAATATTGTCGCCTATATTTTTTCTTTCGTTGGCCGAGAATGGCTAGACTAGGTACCTAATAAGCGCATCGCGAGCCTTACCGCCGCCGAACCTTACATCACAGGCTCCATTGAGTTAGTTGCTCAGCTTATTAGTCTTCTTTTGAGGTGAAAGATTATGAACAGGCTGCAGCTGAAACGATTATTATCGCTACATTATATTAAGCTGCAACCTTTTTAGCATTCCACTGCTGAGCATGGAGCTCTCTCAATATTGAGGAGGCCTCTAGCTCCGATGAACCGAAATCCAAATCTTACAATCTCAATGCATCCAGCATTAAGGTTGTAAGATCGGGATCTAAACCTTCATACAGAATGTACAAAGCCTTAACAAAACGAGACTACTGCAGACATCTAGGTGACGATTAGTTAAACTTTTAGTTAACCAACTGTTAATCTCAATATCTACCTATTTGGTAATTTGACATTCGATTTATCAACCACAAAGTTTACATGTCATACGGTAGATGGCGTTATTGAGCAATATTCATTTCTTCTCCAAAGTGATTCGATGGAGATAATTTCAAATAAAAGCCTTAAGTCTAATAAAAGTAAGTACATAGTGTAAAAAAAATAAAAAATAACATTTCACACGTATAGCCTCACATTAGGGTAGATATACCCTGTGTCGTGGGTGCCATGAACACACATAGAGACAGAAACACAACCACCCAGACCGAGAACAGTTTAAACTCATCATTGAAATTTCTGCTTCGCCCGGATTCTAACCCGGGACAGTTCGATTAGCAGTCCGGCATGGTAAACATTGCGCCACGCGGGTTGTCCCATCGTTGGGTAGGTATACGTATGATGCTGAACATTGTTAATTGGACCAATGATAACTGAACTCATTTTTTGCGTCTCTTTATTGCGTACGGGCTGAGGGCTCATCCACACACGTTGATTGACGGAGATATTAAGGATTCTTTAAAGATTCTTTATAAAAATATTCTTTATTTCCAAATACAGATAGCACACTGTGTAGAGACCCTGCCTTCTGCTTTAGTTTTCACAATGTTATATGAGTTATGACTTATGACCAAACTGCTGTCCGCAAGTTTTAAACCTATAGTTTATTAATTGACCTTACAATTATTTTTCCGATTGTTTAATCCTAAGCACGTGTATGTTAAGAAATTTTATCTCCCAACTACAAGTAGTTGCACCTGTGCACCTCTTTTCTGCAGTAGGTTAAAGCTATGTATATAGAATGAGTCTATACTTTCTTTGTAGTATAAATTCACCCAATTTACTAAAGATACTATTTTTAACATAGATGAAGCCACGGGCACAGCAGTATCTCTTAACTTTAATAAACGAGGTACATATTTGTAAAGAGAATCTGATTGCGGGAGAAAAGCGAAACGTGAGAAAAGTTGATGGTAAGATCAGTACAGTAAGCATTCCTTACTGTTTTAGGTTTGAAGGATTTAGAAAAAATACATTAGGTTTCTTCTGAACATATGAACATTGTATTATAAGTGATTTCACTATATGTAAGAGTAATCTACCTAATACTTATTCAATGCAAATAAATAATCTTTAATTTTTAATCAATCCATTTTATAAAAGTCTTTATACACGCGGACGACGTCGCGGGCACAGCTAGTGCACAATAAACTTCTATTCTATTCCACACTGTTCCGATACGAGTTGGTGGATTTTGCTGCTACCTATATGTTATCTCTACGAGTTTATTTTATATTCCTACCAAAGAATAAAAATGGCTGCAGTAAAGTTTATAAAATTTTAAGATCAATACGCCATTTGCTACTTTCTTCGGTTTTTAGTCTTTTAATATCCTAAGTTTGCCTTGTAGGACATAGTAAAGTTCCCGATCGCAGATTGGTAGCGAGGTAATTCTAACAAACGAGCAACGCCGCCATACAATAATGTCTTAAAATGGGTAAGTTTCTTGGACCGGCGCCAACTGTAACATATTAACGACACTTACCCTTAGTCTTTTGTAAAATAAATGATCGATATTTACTTTTAAAGGCTTTGTAAAACCGTTTGACTTTTTCATTTATTTACATCGAGTAGCAGATTAGTACGCAGACCATGTGGTATTAAGTGGTCGCTGCAGCCCAAGGACATCTACAATCTACATCTACAAGCAAGCAGTAGTATTTCCTGAGGTTATACGCATTTGTTACGATACAACAGAGTCTGGTGCACGCCTTTTTACCATTTAAGGTCTAACCTGTATGCGTTATTCTTTATTTAGTTAGCTAAAGGATAAACCTTCAATGTCAAGGTCATTATGTAGTGAATTCAAAAATTATTGAAGAGTTATACCATTCTAAGTTCTATCTTCATCGTCCTTGTCTTCGTGTTGATGAATCAACTATCAAATCGTTAAGTTTAATCAACAGGCATTATGTGTGTTTAACTATGCTTGCTGCGGTGTGGTAACTATTTGAAAATGTTTCTTTCCAGCATTTAATTTAAAATCTTCTTTCAAGTTTAAAGCCGAAAAGAGTGTAGAGAGAATAACACGAAGATAACTCCATTTTAATTCCCGTATTTTGAATCATGCTTCTATAACAAACATTTCATTATACAATTTTTGTATCCGTTACAATATTTTTTTTTGTTTTATGTTAAAAGATTTTTATTTTAAAACTAGCTGTGCCCGCGACGTCGTCCGCGTGTATAAAGACTTTTATAAAATGGATTGATTAAAAATTAAAGATTATTTATTTGCATTGAATAAGTATTAGGTAGATTATTCTTACATATAGTGAAATCACTTATAATACAATGTTCATATGTTCAGAAGAAACCTAATGTATTTTTTCTAAATCCTTCAAACCTAAAACAGTAAGGAATGCTTACTGTACTGATCTTACCATCAACTTTTCTCACGTTTCGCTTTTCTCCCGCAATCAGATTCTCTTTACAAATATGTACCTCGTTTATTAAAGTTAAGAGATACTGCTGTGCCCGTGGCTTCATCTATGTTAAAAATAGTATCTTTAGTAAATTGGGTGAATTTATACTACAAAGAAAGTATAGACTCATTCTATATACATAGCTTTAACCTACTGCAGAAAAGAGGTGCACAGGTGCAACTACTTGTAGTTGGGAGATAAAATTTCTTAACATACACGTGCTTAGGATTAAACAATCGGAAAAATAATTGTAAGGTCAATTAATAAACTAGTACCTGGACGACCGAGCGTTGCTCGGATAAAAACAATTTATTTTCTTGGTTTAGTTTCAAACGAAACACTGATTTGCTTAGTGTTACTTAACAACGTCATCTGAAATAGCTCCTAATAAAAATAGTTATTTTCATAAAAATGAAAAATACACAATATAGTTTTGATTGAGGTTTGAACCCGGGTCTCTAGTTCCGCAGTCAACTCACGCAACCATTCGACCACGAAAGCTTTAATTCAATTTACGAAATTTTCATAGAGCTCTTTCAAACTGACATTGTCATTTCTTTGAACGTTCGGATTGGCGTATGGTAATAGGGGAGCCCAAGAAGGGATTTACGGATTTACTCGAGCGCGTCAGATTAAGATATGGGGTACACCTTGCATCCTGTTCAGTGCTGCCACGATTAAAAAAGACCTTCTATGTAGGTACAGTTTTTTTTTCTTACTTCTGGATGTCAAAATGGTCAGATTAAAAAACCCCGTTACCGTTGAGCCATGAATTTTAAATAATAAAAATTCGAACTCTTCAAGAGTTTGCCAAAATGCCGTTTTTTTATTTCACTGTTTTGTATACATTCATACTAAAATCTTCAGATTACTGAAATATTACTTACCATGCATTTAAGTTACTGAAACATGACTTAGCATGCATTTAATTTATTCTACTATTTTACCTGGACCTTTCGTATAAAATTTTTGAAAACCTATAGGCGCTCTCTCCACCGGTTAAACGCCAAACGTCATGACGTATAATAATATTAAATAATATAATATTTTAATCTTACTACCACCCAACCTATAAAAAGCACAAGGTCCTGATGACGCTTGAGGAAATCCACAATGAGCCTTGTGGGCTCCCCAGTTTGACAGCGTTTACGCCACAATATTATTAATACTCTCCAATAGATGTCAGGAAGAGTCGTATTTTTCAGTTTATATTTAAATTGATTTTCATTGAAAATATTTTTATACAGCTAAAAATTTCCATCAATAAAAATTTTGTGGATCGATTTATCATCCCCGAATCCAGGGTACTAAATTTCATCAAAATCTTTGGAGCCGTTTCCGAGATTCAAAAAATATATTTAGATACATACAAGAATTGCTCGTTTAAAGGTATTAGATAGGTTTAAAACTTGCGGACAGCAGTTTGGTCATAAGTCATAACTCATATAACATTGTGAAAACTAAAGCAGAAGGCAGGGTCTCTACACAGTGTGCTATCTGTATTTGGAAATAAAGAATATTTTTATAAAGAATCTTTAAAGAATCCTTAATATCTCCGTCAATCAACGTGTGTGGATGAGCCCTCAGCCCGTACGCAATAAAGAGACGCAAAAAATGAGTTCAGTTATCATTGGTCCAATTAACAATGTTCAGCATCATACGTATACCTACCCAACGATGGGACAACCCGCGTGGCGCAATGTTTACCATGCCGGACTGCTAATCGAACTGTCCCGGGTTAGAATCCGGGCGAAGCAGAAATTTCAATGATGAGTTTAAACTGTTCTCGGTCTGGGTGGTTGTGTTTCTGTCTCTATGTGTGTTCATGGCACCCACGACACAGGGTATATCTACCCTAATGTGAGGCTATACGTGTGAAATGTTATTTTTTATTTTTTTTTACACTATGTACTTACTTTTATTAGACTTAAGGCTTTTATTTGAAATTATCTCCATCGAATCACTTTGGAGAAGAAATGAATATTGCTCAATAACGCCATCTACCGTATGACATGTAAACTTTGTGGTTGATAAATCGAATGTCAAATTACCAAATAGGTAGATATTGAGATTAACAGTTGGTTAACTAAAAGTTTAACTAATCGTCACCTAGATGTCTGCAGTAGTCTCGTTTTGTTAAGGCTTTGTACATTCTGTATGAAGGTTTAGATCCCGATCTTACAACCTTAATGCTGGATGCATTGAGATTGTAAGATTTGGATTTCGGTTCATCGGAGCTAGAGGCCTCCTCAATATTGAGAGAGCTCCATGCTCAGCAGTGGAATGCTAAAAAGGTTGCAGCTTGATATAATGTAGCGATAATAATCGTTTCAGCTGCAGCCTGTTCATAATCTTTCACCTCAAAAGAAGACTAATAAGCTGAGCAACTAACTCAATGGAGCCTGTGATGTAAGGTTCGGCGGCGGTAAGGCTCGCGATGCGCTTATTAGGTACCTAGTCTAGCCATTCTCGGCCAACGAAAGAAAAAATATAGTCGACAATATTAGTGAGAGTTCAAAATAATTTTAGGTACTTAAATTTAAACTTTTATTTATGGTTTTAAATGGGCTGTTATCGAAACTTTCATACAAATTCCCCAAAGTGCCTTTTAAGTTTATGTCGCGTATTGTGTAAATGAACATATTTTTTTTGTTTATCACCTGATTGATATGAAATACACACTAATGTTACGGAAATTCATTCAACAATATATCAGTAAACACAACATTCAAAGAAGGGAAAAGAATTTGAGACTGAAATATTAAGTTAAGGGTAATTATTGTACGCTTGAGATACCAACTTTCGAATCCATTTTATTTGCTATTGAGGGGTAGTTTTGAAAAAAGCTTAAATAGAATTCTTACTATGTTAGTAAAGATTACAAATACAAAATTATAAGTATATTACTCTGCACAAAAATATTCTGTACATCAAGTTTCGACACTCAATTTTCAAAGAGTTTCAAAGAAAATTGACATTTAAAGGGTGAATTTCGGGAAATGCTGAAACATGTATTCTTTTATTTTAGTTAGAAAATATTTATACCAAATTTCAAGAAAATCTATTGAAAAAAATCCAATTTTTCCATACAAATTTTCATCGCTCATTTCACACCCTTAAAGGGTGATTTTTAAAATTATCTATAGCCTAAATGTTAGCGAGGACCAATATATATAAAACAAAAAAAGTTTCATCAAAATCCGTCCAGTAGTTTTTGCGTGAAAAGCTAACAACAGACAGACAGACAGACAGACAGACAGACAGACAGACAGACAGACAATAATTTCAAAACTTATATTTTTAGCTTCTGTTACTTATAAAAAGACCCCTAGAAGTATTTTTTTAAATTTATATGCAATGTACAGAATTGACCCTGCTTACAGTTTTATTATATGTATAGATTAACGAGCCCGGCAGACGTTTTTCTGCCTTAAAATATCAGAAACAATCTAGTTTGATCTTAAACTTAAAAATATTTACAACAAAATCAAGAATCGCGCTTTAAAGTTATATATGGATCTAGTTAATTTAAACCCTTCGGGGTATTCAATGTACACAAATAATGCATTTAAAAAGTTATATATGATACTATGAGTATATATTAAATAGCAAACTTTTACATTAGCAAATTCGTCAAAAGACCGAGACGCCATCTGATTAAAACGTTATGATTGACTAATTGCTCTTTTGAATGTGTCATAATTTTAAATGAGGAAACGAAAAACAAATGTGAACAAATAAATTTGGGTTTGGCGGGAAGTCTGAAAGGATTATGTTGTGCTCTTGTTTTATTTTCATTGTCTTGGTGTATTTTTGAGTTATATCGAATAAACTTGATGGCATTTTGTTCAATATAGGTTGATGACAGTGTACGAGTGTTATAAAGCAAACAACAGTGCGAAAACATTTTTTTTCGGCTTGCCTCTAAAACTCCACCGGACACGTTCTGGTAAAGTAGCCGTCACTTTACTTGAACATCTGACTGACTGGTAACTGACGACTTTCTGATTTTTTCTATGACTACTAAGTGATGCAAAAATTACATTTGACGCTGGCAATATGCGCAGAGTTTTCGATGCCATTATTGAATTATACAAACAAGTGATTGACGCACCATTTAGGTATATGGAAAAAATAAAACTATTGATCTGTTAATAAAATTGAGATTTTTATCATTCTTCATTAACTTAATATCCTAATTCCCGCCAAAGACAAACCCAAAAACACAAAAATCATTAAACTTGGTCTAGCCGTTCTTAAGTTATAAATAGTGTAGCTGACATGACTTTGTTTTATATAATAATATTACATTCATTTTATTTAATAACACTTAATTTCATTTATCCGAGCCTCGGGGATCGCTTGAAACAATATTCCTCCGCTTAGTATGCAGCGGCGCGGGAAGCCCGTGCCGCGGGACATACACAAGAAGATTGGCGTCTAATAGCCATTCTACGCATTACAATTTTCCTCACAAAATTTCTTTTCAATAAAGAATTTTTCATGTTTTTCAAATAACAGAATAAGCAATAATTGCTCAATATTTGGTGGAATATGTTGAAGGCAACTCAACATCATACGTACCTAAATAATAATTAATAATTGTTAGGGTTTGTAATTGGGTAGTCCCTGTAGCTTCGGGATTAGGAATAGAGCTACGGTATCCCCTGCCTGATCGTAAGAGGCGACTAAAAGGGGGCTTCCGGGGTTGTGGACGGTGTTCCCACTCACACCGTCCACAACCCCGGAAGCTCCCTTTTAGTCGATTAGCTCGATCCGTCCAACCAGCAGCCCCGGGAAGGGCGGCGATGTGTGCGTGGCCACATGTCGCTGTGAGCATCGGAAGGTGCAGGAGAGCATATATGCTCTCCCGAAGATGGGCCCGTTCTGGGGCGTCGCGCGTGGAGGACACCGGTGCGTTCCGGCGGAGATCTCGGAGTCCTCCCCAAGCGCAGTGGCAGCCACCGAGGGGGTTTTAGTGCGGTCAAATCCCACATAACCCGGTACCCTCTCTTAAGATATCGATAGTGTGGATCTCCCGATACCAAAAAAAGGTATTTGGGGCATTGTACGATACATCGTTGGATTCAGCTGAAAGCTAACAATGCTCAATGTGGCATTCGCATTGAAATCTCTAAGAATGCCATTCCAATATTGTTAACCTGGAATACTCGGAGTAAGGAGACATTTTCAAGCGATTCGCTCCAACGAGCGGTGAGGCAGAAGACATTATTACATCGGGACTTGAAAGCAGCTTTACTTCCTCTCAATTTTAGTAAAATTTTAGGGATACTCTCAGGTATACTGGCATTTCAGAAAAGTCTATTATTCGTGCATTCACTTTCAGTGAAGCTTAACTTACAGGGCTTACAGACAATTGGATTGCTTCTGAATTTTTCGTCTATTTGTATCAAATCACATTTTCTACAAGTACCAAGAGGATGCCTTCTAAGGGTTTATTACGTAACATACTAACACTGCAAGTTAACAAAACGATTTTCCCCTAGTATTTTCAATTCTTTTTTTAATTCATTATTAAACGAGTAAACAATGTATTTTAATCAATCAATCAATAGCAACTAAAAGTTAAATTGCGTGTGCCAATTAAAAGTTTCATTACAATTGCTTTAAATGCAATTAATTTTTAGTCAACTAACAGGTTGGTTGAAAAATTAATTACGTCCACCACTGCGCTTTAAATTGAGATTGCTAAATAAAGTAATTATCATAGTGTGGATCTGCTATTGTAACTCTTTTATTTTTTACAAAGTTGTCGACTTCGTTCAAACTTAGACGAGATCTTCTCATGTTTAGCCGAGTCAATTAAATTAACGCTTAGGCTCTATTATATCCATAAGGACTTGTCAAAAACCAGCACGTTTTTCAGCTATTACCTATATAATTTCTTAAATATGTCGATTACGTTCGAAGTCGGATGAGGAGAGCATCAGCCCTCGATCTACTACTATTAGGTCTGATATTAATAAGACCTAGTACCTTCTAACGTGGGATGTAGATATCCAAAATCTACAGTGATAACAGCCACCTGCACTTAACAGATAATATTGTGGATACAGGAATTTCGCTACGCGCGTTTGTCCCGCTATTGCCAGCAGAAAATTTTCCTGTACAATTTCATCATGAATACTGTTTTCAGGGCCATAGTGCTTCAAGCAACGTATAGGATCCGAGAACGCCTTCATAAATATTTCAGCTCACGTCGCTGCAGAGATTTACTGCTACCGTTAACACTGCATTATGCATTCTGCAAATATATTTATTTATTTATTAATAATGTCATAATAATGTGATTATTATCACATTATTATTCAGCTTGGTAATGGGAATTAAATTATAAGGATTTAGTAGCGAGATTCTAACTGTGACCCGCGGTTTCACCCGCGTTAATTTTTTTTAATTTTACTTCTGATAACTCCAAGAATATATATACAACCAATGATATTTTAATATTATATAATCATTGTGTACAACATGATGATCGGTTGAGTAGTTTTCGCGTGAAAGAGTAACGACCAAACTTACTTTCGCATTTTTAATATTAGTAGGAAATAGGATTGTAGGTAACTCTTGTTTTTAAAATATGTATGTCGATTACGTTCAGACTCAGACAAAGAAAGCATCTGCCTTAAGTGTAATCTATGTATTATATAAGATCTACTACTTTATGACGTCAGATGTACATATCCAAAATCTACAGGGACAACTTAGCCACCTGCACTTAAAAGAAAATCTTGAATACAGAACTGCGGTGTTGGCTTCAAATGTAGTTTTTTTATTTTTTCCACATTTGTGGAAACTAAATTAATAGGTACCTATTAAAACCCTGTCGAAATATTCTGCCGTACAAGTTAATATAGTTGATGTGGCCATCCATGAGATTTTTTTGTGCTTAGACTTGCCTTATCTTTCTCTGAATTTAAATCACAGTCCAATCCACCAACTCACGTCCATTAAACTTACAGTCCAAGTTTCAGAAATTGGATTTCTGTGTAACATCTCTAACTCGTTGGCTTCACTATGTGCATGTTTTAATTATTCAGCTCCTTTAGCGGAGCCTGTCTAGTTGAATTTTGTTTGCTTTCAACTACTATGGTTACGCTTTTAAATTACAGTTTCGTAGAATTTTAAAGTTTTCGAGTAAAATAGATGTTTAGCTTCAGTGTGCATGTCCCGGCGGCTGGCGTAAAACGAAAGCGATCTATGCAGCTAAGCCAACGGGCGCGACCGGGTGTGTGAGATTGGTGACCGCTGGCTGCAACCTTGCAACCCTTTTTGCGTCCCACTGCTGGGTACGGTTCTCTACTCCTTATTTGGGAGGCCGGGAGGAGAGGATTGAAGTAAGCTACAGCTTACTTCACCACGCTGCTCTAATGTGGGTTGGTGGAGTTGCGTCGGATGTTTTCAAACTGCTCATAAGGTCTCAAGGTTTAACGACTGTTATTTATCGACAACAACCGGGACCGACGGCTTAACGTGCCCTCTGAAGCACGGAAACGCGCATGACATTTTTTGCCACTAGCGGTCACCCATCTCATACCCGACCGCGCCCGTTTGGCTTAGCTGCATAGACCGCATGCGTTCTACGCCAGCCGCCGTGCCACGCGCGCTTCGGGGACCGCTAGTTGCAGATAAATTTTAGGAAAGTTTCCGTGCGTCCCGATTATCAGCGATGGATAACATTCGTTAAATCGTGTTGAAGGCCTTGTAGGCGGTTTGAAAACATCCGACAACAGTTTGGCCTCTAATTCGCATCTCCAACTCGCATTGGAGCAGCGTGGTAGAGTAAGCTCCAGGCCTCCCTAATACTGGGAAGAGTCCCATGCCCAGGAGTGTGACGTTAACAGGATTGTAGCAGTAAGTTTAGGATCATCGTCGTCTACCTATTTAATGTCTGACTGAATGGTCATCTCCATGAGTTAAAAATATGAGTCTTTTTTATTTCTTACATTTATGTGGAAATTAATAGAATACTGGTACCTACCAAAACATTGTTGAAATATTCTGTCATCTTTTAAAAAAAAATTGGCTAAACAATGTTTATTAAACATATCGAACTAGTGCGTAATCGTATGTGTAATCGTATTCGTACATCTTCAAAGGTTTGAATTTTTTACAGACAGAAAAGAAAGTTAAAAGCCCATAAAAAGTTAAAGAAGTAAATTCCTTTGAATAATTGTTGAACAAATTGTAGAACACCACTGACTTGGCTTGGTGCCCGGCGTGTAATAGAGCATTCTCATGTGGTACCATTTGAGGAACAATATGAAAAGTCACGACTTAGTAAGATATCAGGCATAATTTTCTTTTACGTTGTTTAAATGAGGATATTCTGAATTTCAACAGATGCAATTTATAAGACCTGTTTAGCTTCCCAGTATTGACTTTTTTAAAGCGTTCACTAAAGGATACGAGCAAAATAAAACCAAAGAAGAAGTTCCGTAATAAACAGATTATGGAGATGACACGAGTTCAACTATTTGACGGCGATGGTTGATGGTCCACAGATACTATTGATAATGGTGTCTGTGGACCATCAACCATCGCCCTGTATTGTTGTGCAAATAGCTATGGCCTTAAAGTGTTCAAACGACACTTTTCCGGAGCACTCACAATCAATAAAATCAATGGCGTGATATAGCTGGAATTTTCTGAAATGCAGTAAAATCTCTAAACGCAACATTCTCGGGCGATCGTTCAAAAAACACAAAGTTAAAAACTAGGTAGAATTTTCTCCGGGTAAAATGTAACCTACGTCAATCTCCAGGTACCCAACTAATCTCCGTACAAAAAAATCAGGTCGATCCGCACCACCATTGTGACGTTAAAGATAGACAAACGGACAATCAAACACTTTTTCACATTTTAAATATTAGTATGAATAAGCAAAATATATTTTTATACTCTTCAAATGCATATTAAAGCGGCACTAGGCAAAAGATTGTACAAAAGAAATAAATTAATTTAAAGTTATTACGGAATCGACTTTGTGACACAGTTGCAAGCATTGTTCAGACGTCCGCAAGTTGACTTTTGCTTCGTTGTGTCTTGAACTTTCTTGGAAGTGAATCAAAATATTTTTTTAATTGTACGCCTTGTAGTAAAAATATTTTTATAAATTTATCATAATTTCGATTCAAACTACAAGTATACTAAATAGTACTGATGTTCAAAGTACAAAAAGTATACTATAATACTAAGAATATTATTTTTTCCATTTCTTTGTCCCACTGCTGGGCTAATGTCTCTGAAGTGAGGGCAATTTAGGCCATAGTCCACCACGCCGTCTAAGAGCGTATATATATATATATATACAATGTTCGTATACAATGTTCAGACTCATTTTTTTTATTGTACTTACCTACTTAAGCTGCATTTCGTTTTCGAATGAATAAGTAACCGTAAAAATACTCGTTTAACCGTTTATCATGAAATCATATGCACTTATTTTCCTGAAAATATTTGAAAAAGAAAAAAAGGTGCGAGTAAAACAACGGATATACGAAATAGATGAAGCTCATTCGTTGATCGATACGCCAGATCCACAGAGTTCGTTCAAACAATTCATGAATATTCAAGTCGTGGCTTACGTTGACGCTGCCTCATTTAATCGTTACATTTTCATTGGTTGCTTTTGTCTTTAGGAGGTTTTTATTCTCTTTCAACTCATAATTTAATGATCATATCTTTTGGTTTATAAATTACTGGTATAGTACTGTACAATAGAAATTAAATGTGCTTAAGTGTGACGCCTTAACTCTTACAGAGCCCCAAAGAACGCTCAAAAATACTTGTGAACGATGGATTGGTTTATAAATGACTGGATACGCGTTGAGGATAAAAGTACGTTCCTCTAAAGATCCCGGAGTTCTTACCAAGTGCTGTACACCACCTAGGGGGTTTTAGTGCAGTAAAAATCACACATAACGTGGTGGCTCTCCCGAGGTGTGGAAGGTAAGGTACCCACTATGTCAACCCAACTCAACTAGGTCGCTGTTGGTGTCACCGCTTGTGGTTCATAGAACTCCAGAAAAAAAAACTACAGATGAAAAAAGTGAAACTTTTAGAAATGGGTTATGAATAATAATTTTTTTTTGTTTATAGAACTAATATTTTCCAGCCGCTTTTTGCCTAAGCCATGTACATAAATTGTATGATTTTAGATTTGGCTTAATAGTTTTAATCACAGAACAAAACGTATTTTTCTGCAGCTGACGTGGCGAGAAACAAATTGGAACAATGTTCTGCTGGTAAAGAAATTCATTCGTTAATTAATTCACATGATCTACTTTCTGTATCCCAGTATCCGCAAAACCTCACGTTCATAAATATTCAGCCTCGTATTTCTGTTGTCGCATTCTGGTTTAATCGTTCGTTACGTGGTGATATAAATGTACTTTGTCTTTTTAAATTTGCGGTGCTTTACAATGGCGTGACTGTAGCTGTCAGAGATACTAAGTACTGGTAGAATATCATTAAGCTTCGAGAATGTAAAGTAGCAGAATATCACTCGGTAAATAATTATATGCCGAGAGAATTATAATTATAATTGTCGTTCTGCCGATTTCAGGACGTCGTGGTTTATAAATAATATTCTTACGCTAAGGTCATCTGTTCAACTTCAGGCGGCTAAGTTCATTGTAGCATCTCTTCGTATTACGGGCTGTTAATAAATAACTTTAACCACCCGGCCAGTTACTCTAGGGAACGACGAGAATGACCACAGGTTATTGTAAACTCCGTAAGAGGAAGGAGTGGGCAATAAATCTATTTTTCGAGCTCTTATTGTCGTAAAGACGCTCTTTCTATAAAATATAAAATGTTCTCAAATACGTCCAATTTAAAGTAGAAGTTCAGTGTCCTTAGAATAAAATTTGTATTGAGTTGCGACAAGCGACGAAAATGCACATTATTATCGAAAAACTTCTTCAAACCGTATTTGAGCCGTAGATGAAGTTTAAATAAGTATTTTTTTTGCAAACGATTTGGTGAAAAACAACTATTTAGACTATTCTGGCAACCATTCGTTTCTCATTTTACTAATTAAAGTAATTGAACCACACTACAATAGAACTTTGAACTGAATTGAAAGAAAACCTAGTGGAACTTTTGATTCGTCCTTTTACTGGGTTGTGTTTTTTTAACATTGTGTAGAAATCTTTAAGGCAATACGGAAATAGCTACACTAAATGGATCTTAAAAAGGCAAGGTTTGAATATTTATCCCCATGTAGCACAACAAGTTTATTTCGTCTTTTCAATAGTGGGCATGTGTCCCACCCAGCATACCTAAAGCTGTAGGCAAACATGCGCCCACCCCCAATCCTGCGCCTCTGGCAGCCCCCCCTTTTGCCAGCCCCTAGATATGGCGATGCTGTACAAAATTATAATCCAAGAGACATGTATCCAGCAGTGACAAATAAGGATTAATTCATTTATCTATTCTCTTTAAATGCAGCATGCAGAGACTGCAATATCCGCGCGCGCTGTTCTCATGAATATGCAGCGGCGGCTTCTGTTGAAACTACACGTTTGATCCCACGGTGAGCCCTGATTTTGAGGTTACTTTTAAAGAACGGGATAGATTTGCCTTTAAAATACAGAATGGAAGAATTTTTTTTTGTTGGAGGAGCAGACGACCCTACGGGTAACGTGACGTTATGTCGTATGTCGTATACCGCACGGGTTCCTCACCTTCCGCCTGGTGCAGGTACTTTCCGGACACGGTTGTTTCGGTAATTACCTGTACCGAATCGGAAGGGAGGAGTCCCCGTCGTGCCACCATTGCGGCGCGGCGGAAGACTCGGCGCAGCACAGCCTTGAAAGTTGCCAGGGCTGGGAGGAACAGCGCCGAGTCTTGTGCACGGTTGTCGGCCGGGACCTTTCGCTGCCGAGCATCGTTAGGGCCATGCTCGGAAGCGAAAGAGGCTGGAAAGCCGTTGCCTCCTTCTGCGAGGAAGTCATCTCGCATAAGGAGGCGGCGGAGCGGGAGCGAGAGGACGATCCGTCCCAACCCCCGCTCCGCAAACGTAGAAGGGGAAGGAGAAGACGGCAATACGACCGTTCTCTCCCTCCCCCCGGTGGTGGCCTGCAGGCTGGAGGTACGGGGGTGCCTCCACCTGCATTGCACAGGCCATCACTGATGGACAGGAATGACCCGGCGCTCCTGGTCATTCCTGTAGGCTCTCCATAAGGGGAGCGTGTAGGGCCTGCCACGGTAGGCAGGCAGTCGCCGACGATGTTGTGGAAGCAAAGGCTCTGCCGATTTCCCACGACATCGTCACGATGGCGATGGAGGAGCGCAGTAGGGTTTAGTGGGTATACCCCTGCCTCGTAACGGCAGGGGGGAGTCCCACACACCTCCCTCTGTCCCCTCGACAGAGGTCGAGACGGTGCGTAATTGCATTCCCTACTTAAAAAAAAAAAAAAAAAAAAAAGCCGGCCAACGCACCTTTCCACCGGGACAAAATAGAATGGCTTCACGGTAGTATAGGGTGCTGTGAATGCTTAAAATTTACCACATGTTCATGGCGTTTTGTAGGTGATTGAACTTTAATGGTATGACCGGGAAGTACGACCGCCGCATCCACTTCTGACGTGAATCAATTCTATTCTGTTTCCGTGGAATGGTGCATTTGTCGGCCGGATTTACATGAGGAGACCAGCTTCGGAGTAACAGCGCTACTGCATACGACCACAGGCAAGACTTAAGCCTGTTTGGTATTGTGGGTAGCTGATATCCATGGGCTGCAGCGACCACTTAACAACACGTGGCCTGCATACTCGTCTGCTACTCCATAAAAAAAACGATATGCATCAATTATGTCTTTCCCAAATGCCAAATGCCTTATTATTTATAAACGTAATGTAAGTTGAAAGTCGCAGAATAGCAATTGTCACTTCTCCACTTTTTCTTGTGTAACGTTGATTTACGAGGTCGCAACGTTTGCTGTCAGTGAAATAATATTATTAGGCTTCGTGAAAAATCTTCTTAACGGTAACGGTAACACATCTGTTGGAATATTATTTTTTGTTTGTCAAGGTAGAAACGTTCCTCTAAGTAAAGTACAAGTTTTATATGTACTTTTATTGGAACTGTTTTGTTATTTTTTATTGCTGGACTACGATTTAATGATTTATAAACGACTCGAGTAAAACCGAGCATATAGAAACTTATGAAATTGTTCTAATATGCAGATTATCACAATTAGAATTTTTAAGACTAAAATTTTAGAAACATACTTTCAATTTAGTCGAATCATTGAAGTTCTACCTCAAACTATATGTTTTCCTTTTTTTATCTTATTCGATTTTGATGAAGGCTGTTTTTACATGACTATTTGCATTGGCCATACCTTGTACGAGTACAAGCTAACAGTTGACAGCTATGCCATAGAGAGGGTTTTAGTGAGGTAAAAATCTCACATAACATCTCCCCCCGTTACCAAGAAAAGGTACACCTAGTATCTGCTGAATAATCTTAAGTCGCACTTCGGGACCTAACGAGATAATGGTAAGGATGGCGTGCCTAACTGCCTATAGCATTATTGATAATAAGAGAAGACGATTCGATTATGTCATGTGCTTATAAGTAATAATTGATTTCCAATCACAGCTTAGATTTAACCACAGACGCAATAAAAACCGGGAACAAATTGCTATCTAAAGTTATGAGTACTGAAGTAACAAAAAGTAAAAGTAGATTACTCGGGGACAAATAATACCAATAACAAAAGGACGGAATATATCTTTTTAATAAACTTTTATTATTTGGAAGAGTAAAAACTTAAGAAGTGGCATGGAAATCGTCACTATTCGTCACCCCTCGGCAGAAGCGACGTTGATTTACGATTTGCCGCGATGTTGTTGATCAAATGACGAGGGAGGCTATTTGAATTGTGATTCGATTGGCTTCTTTCATAATCATTTGTTATTAGTTCATTTTAAACTCCTTTTAATGTCTCACTGTTGGGCACAGGTCACCTCTCAGAACTATCACGCGTAGAGCAAATAATAGACATATCAACATGACGGAATATTTTTTAGTAAAATTTTCTTATTTCTGGTATATGGTAGAACTATTATGGTTCGCCCGGGGAAGTACCACTGCTGCACCCACTTCTGCCGTGAGCAATTCTATTGTTTTTCGGTGGAAAGTACATGGGCTGCAGCGACCACTTAACACCACGTGGCCTGCATGCTCGTCTGCTGCTCCATTCAAATAAAAATAAAATAAAATAATGTGATGTTGCCTCACTAGATAAAGGTGACGTTGTTGAATCGTCAATGGTAGATGGAGTCGTGATCAAGCATTCGTCGTGGTTACGATTTATCTTGATTGAATGAAAAACGTATATATGTGTTTTATGTGCTACGCACATTTTTCGTGTCATTTATTTATTTTTTTATTTTTTGTGAAGGTGATCATTCCAATTCAAAATTTTAAGGAGTGCCGCTACAGGTTAATAAAGCTTGCTTCCGGGATTGCGGGTAGTTAGAGTGCAACTCTAACTAGAGAGTATGTGTCCGCGTGCCTCAGATAAAAAAAGTAAAGATGTAGGTACAAAAAGAATCAGTAAATTTTATTTCATACCCTTTGCCTTAACATTTACCGTTACGTATTTATGGACAACCAGGAAAAAAGTAAATTAGCTCCAGTTAAAGCAAAAGAACCGGAGTCACGTGTGCTTATTGTGCGATGTCGGCTCATACGGAAACGAGCTCGCCCTACGTGGTTTTGTACATCTCCTTTAGGGACTTGCATCATGCCTATAGGGACAGATATATAAGTCCTATTTTTTTTTATTTAAGAGGAAGGACTTTGTCGCTGGGCGACCATATCGTCCCGTTAGGCTACAGATACACAAACAAATACAATTAACTACGAGTATTCAGCAATGCCATATCTGCTAATGAATATAGCATTTTGGCTTTACTCGACATGGGTTCCGCCAAAATGCTATTTACGTACTAGACCGACTTGAGAATTTTCATTTAAAAGGAACGTCTGTCGTAAGTCGTAAGGTCGCGTTCCGAGCACACTCCATCAATACGTGCTGAATATCTTCTATTACACCGCAAGTGTTGCAATTTGGGGATTGTACTTTTTTCATCAAAAACGCAAATTTGTTTGATGGAATGTGCCCCGAGCGCAGCCTTAGAGCTGTCCGAGTGATGTTGCGGCTGAGGTTGGCATTGTCAACCCACGAAATCTGTG
This sequence comes from Pyrgus malvae, assembly GCA_911387765.1. Taxonomy (NCBI): domain Eukaryota; kingdom Metazoa; phylum Arthropoda; class Insecta; order Lepidoptera; family Hesperiidae; genus Pyrgus; species Pyrgus malvae. The sequence continues at coordinate 22,694,409 of OU426950.1, read as the reverse complement.
GGATCTGCGGCTGGATGGTTCTGTACCAAATACCTTTCTCTTGCGACCTCTCATCGAAGTATTCCTGCCACAACTGTCTGCATTTCTTTTTAACCAATATAATGTAGTCAGAGTGCAGATGTGTCACACTGTGCGGAATACCATCTACGGCGGCTTCTTTAGCAATTAAATCCACCTCTTCGTTTTCTTTTATACCAATATGAGACAAATCCATTGGAGGATGACTCTTTTGTTGGTACGTTGTAGCGTGAGGATTGATTCCAGTATGCGGTAGGCTATCGGTATACCTCTCCCTTGAGAGGTACAACGAGCCAGATGCTGTAGCGCACTTCGAGAATCGCTTAGAATTACGAATTGGTTGAAGTTAATCGAGTTGATGTATGAAAGCACTTCTGCTATAGCAATCAACTCCAATATATAAGTCCTTACATATGAAATTACCGATACTCAATAAAAGCAATTTTTTTTTCTTTTCTTAATGGCGTCTCGGTCTTAAAGGCAACTTTATACACAAATATCTTGCGTTTGATTAGGAATTCCAAATCAAATTTATTTCGAAATTAAGCCAGAAAAATATTATTTTAAAATTCGTTTTTCATTTGTTTTCACATCATTTGTTTGAGCTTCAACATTGCTATAACAACAACTATGGGAAAATTGAAAATTCCGGGGTATTTACGAATACGAGTTCCACCGTAGGCCAGGCCCAGTGCTGTAGAAACGACTCGAAGAATTAACGACGTGTACGGACCAGACACCGCTAACAAACGAACGGTGCGTTTTTGGTTTCAACGTTTCCGTTCTGGACATTCTGACTTACACAATGAGATTCGTGGACGACGAATCAAGTGAATAACGAAGAATTTAAGGCGACAGTGGAAATAAATCTGTCTTAAACCACTTATGAATTAGCAGCAACTTTTGGCGTAAGTGGATCCAGATTTTGTCAACCGCTTACCACTTTTTTCAAAATTTGGATAAATTTTTGCAAGGAAGAAAAATCACATCTAATGAGGCAGTTAAAACCGCCTTGAAACAGTTCATAGACTCTCGCTTCCAGGATTTTTTTCCAAAGGGATCAATAATCTGCCTATAAAATGGCGAAAGTGTATCGATAAAATTAATTAAAATTAGTTTTCACACCTTGTATAGTATATGATGTAAAGAAAAATATTGCTTCACCCTTACAGGGTCTCATGCTGTGACCCATAGATATGTAACAACTTGTGTGTAAATGTAAGCATGATGCAATAAAGAATGATTATGATTATGATAACGTCACGTCGATGCACCTTTTCTATATTTTTGATATATTATTCCTCTAAGAGAGCTATCATACAAATGAGTTTCGTATGAAAATAAATTATTCAAAGAGTTTGAAATTTGTTCTTAATGGGCATGATGACACTATTAAAGAATCAGAGAATAAATGGTTTTACAGAAAAATGTATGCTAAAAAAGTTCTAAAATATGATCCCGTTTTAATATAAACATTAAGATTAATAAGATTTTCAATAAAATAAAAGTATTAAATACAGCAATCGGCCATGTTATCTGAAACGCCAGTCAAAAGGAATGACGTCACGCCTTAGTAAAAGTCATCGTGTTGCTTGAAGTTTGACGAGCAAGCCGACGCCATGACACCTACGAGCGTTTTTGCGCTTAATTCAAGTTACATAGCAGAAAATACATTAATTTACTTTAAAACTTAAGTTTATTGCTGAAATAAACTTTTTTTCGCAACTAGGAGACGTGTACCTACAATAAGGAAAGGTATTTAAAAATCTGTCATCATACTCATTAATTAGATGAAAGTGAAATTGTTTGGCAATTTTCAGTTTAGATAACATATCGAATGTATGTACGTCATGAATAACATAGTCTTACATTCAATAAAATAAAAACAACTAATCAAGAACCAAATAAAGAAAAAGAAGATTTAATTGTTTTATTTCAACCATTTCAAAATTAATTTACCGACTTCCAAAAGAAGGAGGTACTGTATTCGGCTGTATGTATTTTTTTTTTTTTTATATATGTTCACCGATTACTCCGCCGTTTGTGGACCAATTTTCAAAATTCTTTTTTTGTTCGTATCCTTATACTCCCGAGGTGGTCCCATTGTCACCAAATCAGGATCTGATGATGGGATCCCAGGGAAATCGAGGGGAACTCTCGAATTTTATAGGCACACACATTGATTTTCTTATACTTTCTGAAGCATATGAGATATTTGCGCATAGTAATCATCATCTCATGTTGCTGAGCTGATGATGGAAGGTACTGCGACAGTGAGGAGTCGAGAGCAAATTCTTTCAATAATTAGTTTTTTATTCGAAATCTCACATTCCTGAGGTGGTCCAACTGTCACCAGGTCAAAGTCTGATGAGGGGTTCCCAGAGAAATCGAAGGGAACATTCAAATTTTATAGCACACCACAATGATTTTTATATTTTTACTAAAGCAAAACAGGCATTTGTGTATAATTATCATCATATCATGTCAATGAGCTGATGATGGAAGGTACTACGACGGTTAGGAGTTGAGAGCAAATTCTTTCAAAAAATTGTTTTTAGTTTGAAATCTTACATTCCTGAGGTGGTCCAGCTGTCACCAAGTCAAAGTCTGATGATGGGATCCCAAAGAAATCGAAGGGAACATTCAAATTTTATAGCACAACAAATGATTTTCATATTTTTACTAAAGAAAAAGAGGCATTTGAGTATAATTACCATCACATCATGTTGCTGAGCTGATGACGGAAGGTACTACGACGGTTAGGAGTTAAGAGAAAATTCTTTCAATATGTATTTTTTTGTTTAAAACCTTATACTCCTTAGGTGGTCCAACTGTCACCATGTCAAAATCTGATGATGTGACAATAGGGAAATCGAGGGAAACACTGCAACTCAATAGGCACACACATTCTTTTAGTCATATTTTTTAACATAATACAAATATTTATGTCCGGTAATTATCACCTGATGTTGCTAAGCTGATGATTGAAGGTACAACTCCTCAACAGTTAGGAGCTGAGAGCAAATTCTTTCATTAATTTATACGTTCAGGTGGACTGATAGCAGTTTCAGGTCATAAGATGGCTATTAGATAAACATGATTATAAAAGTTTAGAAGTTAAGTGAAAATTTTTCCAAATATCCTTATAAATACGTACAGAATTATTAAAGTTACTAAAAATAGTGAAATAAATTAAGTTTTTAACAAAAAAAAATAGAACCGACTTCAAACAGTAAAAAATAAAAATGTTCAGTACCTACTTCATCTTGCTTATGGTAATTACTCTTAAAACTATTTTTGGAGTCGGGCCCTTAGTAAAATGTCCTGTTATAGTAAATATAGTGTACCTTTCGTTCTGAATGGGGACTGACTTCAATATAGTTTTAACAGTCATTATGTAAGAAGATGTAGAGATACTGTCCCACTGTCTGTACCCATTTAGAACGAATGGTACTACATTTTAGTAAGGGCCCGACTCCAAAAATAGTTTTAAGAGTAATTACCATAAGCAAGATGAAGTAGGTACTGAACATTTTTATTTTTTACTGTTTGAAGTCGGTTCTATTTTTTTTTGTTAAAAACTTAATTTATTTTCACTTTTGTAATCTGAGTTTCTAAGTTTCAAGCGTTTCACACTATTAACGCCACGGGAATCGTTGGTCGTGGGTGCCATGGACACATACAAAGGCAGGGTCAGAAACATCCAAGACAGGTAAAGCATTAAATTCATCATTTTGAAATCTTCGCAGCTGGGAATCGAACCCAGGATCTCTTGCAAGGCACACATTCATGGCGAGTATGGCGACCATTGCGTAATATAGGCCGTCAGATATAATTTTAATATTTTATAGTTTTTCGTCGCTGTTCTGCCGTAAGACAAGCGTTATAAGCTTTTGACTTTGCGAATAAATTCATGTCAAGTATAGGAAGTAAGGGTTATTTACCTTCATGGAATATCAACGCGGGTTTGAAAGGAAAACTCTTTATTCATATGACTAGCAAAGTCGCAAAATATAGAAGATGCTTGCTTCGGTAAATGAAGGCAATTCCTTTCTTATTTTATTTACGTAATTGTTTAAGAAAGATGATGGCAAAAAATTAAAGAAGATTGGTATGTTGTATGTATGTTTTTGATTATGAATAGTGATTTCTTTCAACGTTTTCGCTAATGTAAAAAGTACAGTATCATTTGGTAAACTACTTAGCATTGCTTTGACGTAGTACTACATATTTTTAAAGAAAGCTTAAGACGTTAGACAAGGCAAATTGGTAGGCAAATATTTATTCATGTGTAAAACTACTCGTAATAAATAAATTGACCGGATGGAGTGGCGAACGTTAGTGGAGGCCTTTGTCTAGCCGTGAAGATTTATGGATGAATGGAAACACAATGGCTTTTTTAAGAAAATGAGAGTCACTTCGACAAAGAGCCCCCTTCAACTTTAACACTCTTCAAATGAGATCGCGCCTTACTTGAGGTCGTATGCAGTACAGTACACAAAACGCTTATTTGCTTAAACTAAACAATCCTTTTAACAAGAATATTCAAAAGAATAAAAATACATAAAAAATATTTTAAAATCCAAAATATATACAAAGTGAGCTTATAAACCAGGATAACTCCTTAATTTCACCCTAATATGTTTGATCAGGGTTATCCGATTGACAAACAATATTAATTTCATTGATCGCTTTAATTTGTACAAACATTGACAATATACTGGCAACAGAGCTTTATGATATTGTTGCATTCACTGTCATTTAAAAAAAAGAGTGTGTGTACTTATGTACACGCGTTAGAAGTTATACTTATTCGGCACATGAAAACAAGTTTAAAATAACTTAAACACAATAGTAATTGACGATAAATATCAAAATCAATCAAAAAGATTTTGTTTAAATAAAAAAACGTTTTATTAACGTAACAATTATTTTAAATTAATATTCAAAATTAATTATTCATGTGAATACTATATATTTCACAACACTGGCTTCAACGGCTTAATATGAATATCTATCTATCTACTACATTATATAATATGGACACTAAGTAGTAACTATATTCAGTGTTGAAAATATGTTTTTATTATTTCTATTCTGTGGCTAACTTCACCATGTCGTTCCTGCGCGCGCAGCAAATTCACTCTCATCCAAAAGCACCAAAAGAAGTATAACTTCAACAATTCAAAAATTTTGTAAAATGTAGCGTGGTGTAATAAGCCTAGAAGTGAGGTGCAAAAAGAATTGCAACCAAAAAAAGACGACCTGTACAAAACAATAATTATCTTTCCGGACTGCTAATCAATACTATACATATGAGAAATTTCGAAAATCTATGAATGCAGTTTTTCTTCAAATCAAAAGGGACCATGGTTCCATAAAAACAGTATATACGAGTACCATATTCCGATATGTTTAACTTCATAGTTTCTCTCACTTACCTAAAATAAAAAATGGTAGAACATTTTGATTTTAATGTTTCGTTGGAAAACATAAATTTGCGCTGAATTGTGCGCTAATTGTAGAGCATCAAGGTATGACAGGTATGACACCCGTCAGAGAGGAGTGGCCTTTGCGGGCGAACCCCTCGTCCCAACGTCCATGCACAATGTGCCTTCTAGTTATACAACTAGTGTGTGTGTCGGTGTCAGTGTTGACGGTGCATAGAAAATGAAGTTGTAAATTGAAATTGACATATTTAGAAATGTATGCGTCTGTAGTGATGAAATAATATTTGTAAATGTGTGACAAAATAAAATGTGTGCGTTCTTCCCCCGCACCTGATTTGGCACAAAAATTATGTATCGAAGCGAGGCGCTGCCGTCTCTACTGAAGGGTGAGTCAGTAACTTTGATGCTCTAAGGCGCTAATCAACATAATAATGTTATGGTCAATTGAATAATAATATTGTTCATTGACACGGGAATAATTTGAGTACCAGGTATTACACCAATAATTAAGCCGAGGTTCGAACTAAACCAATGTAGGTTGTCATTCCATTTAAGCCGTATCAACACAGGATAATGTGATTACTCCAAATTGATCGTAATGTGATGTTGATTCAGATCTTGTAACACTTAATCAATTCTAATATGAAGTATAGATACCAATACCCAGGCATTGATATGTAATCCTTTAAAATATTTAAACTATTAAATGGTATTCTTCCTTTATTTCTTTCCTTTAATATAGGTATTTCAATGGTATTCTTATTGTGTCTAATTTAAAAAAAAGGTTATATATACTATTTTTTCTAAGGCTTTAAGGTCTTAAGTGACTTTATTTGTTCTATAATATTGGAAAAATTTAAAAAGGTACCTACTTTTTAGAATCGCATAAAAAGCAATAGCAATATTATGATAGTAGTCCCTGCAGCCTTAGAGCATCAAGGTGTTGACCCCGTCCTGCAGCCCATGGACTGGTGATCATTTCGCTTAATCTGACATCTGAATGACATCTGCATTTTTCATCAAAACTATGGCATGGTAAACAATGTATACCATGCTATAGTAAAAACTAACCTGCTAATAAAGTAAAAAGCTTAAGTTTTATGTAATAAAAATGTTATTACGATCAAATAAATCAGAAATTCAACGGCGTAAAGGAAGGCACGTGACCTGACTATTATTCCGAGAGTAAATGTCCAAAAACTGCAAGAATTTTTGCAATTCTCACAATTTATTGTGGGTGTCCTTTATTTTTGAATTACCTAAGACTACGAGCTGTTAGCGAGTGAAGCGCGCATGGCTCGGCGGTTAGCGTAGAACGCAAACGATCTATGCAACTTAGCCAAACGGGCGCGGTCGGGTGAGAGATTGGTGACCGCTAGTGGCAAAAAAAATTATGCGCGTTTCCGTGCTTCGGAGGGCACGTTAAGCCGTCGATCCCGGTTGTTGTCGATAGATAACAGTCGTTAAACCTTGTCGGAGGCTTTATGGGCGGTTTGAAAACATCCGACAGCGGGTTGGCCACTAACCCGCATCTCCACCAACCCGCATTGGAGCAGAGTGGTGGAGTAAGCTCCAGGCCTCCCCAATAATGGGGAGAGACCCGTGCCCAGCAGTGGGACGCAAAAAGGGTTGCGGCCACGAGCTGTTAGGCGCAAGCCACAAGACTACGCGAGGACGCTTTAGGAACGTCACTAGTTTTTTTGATGTATTGACACTTGTTGCATAAAATGGCGCAACGTTGTTGTTTGTTTTTCTCTCGGTGTTATTAATGTGTGATCTAAAGTAATAAACTCTTTTATTCTCTTATAATTATTTTGAAGTTTTCTATCCATTTCTGTTTCTGCGACCTAGATTTGGATGGTTTGTTGGGGATTAAATACTGATTACCTATTATTGCACAATCGCACAATATTGAGGAGCTGGAGTTGAGGAGTTATTGGGTTCAAAAAAATATCTTGTAGGTACCCTTTTTATTACAGTCCGACAGTTTTGTTCGTACGTCACATCTGTACGTGACTAAACTACACAGCGAAGTCCGCAAAATGTTTTTCTTTTCAATTATGGCATCGCAAACTCTGTGCATACTGCCAGCGTCAAGTATAATTTTTGCATCAATTTTTTGCCAGTTTCAATGAAACTGGACGAAGTAATAACAAAATCAGTAAGTAAGTCGTCAGTAATCAGTCAGTCTAGTCAGTCCAACATTCAAGTAAAGCGATGGCTACTTTACTAGAACGTGCCCGATGGAATTTTGGAGGCAAGCAGAAAAAACATATTTTAGCACTGTTATTCTATTTCACAAACACTCGTGCACTGTAATTAACCTTTAACAAACAAAATGCCATCAACTTTATCCGATATAACTCAAAAATACACCAAGAAAATGAAAATAAAACAAGAGCACATATGTTTTTTTCGACTTCCCGCCAAAACTCCCCGCAAAATGTTACAGTCAAAGAAGCAAAGTTGGTATTACTGAATTGCATTTACTGTGTCAATAGAGATAAGAATATTATTGTAAAAAAGCTTAATTCTGCTTTATAAATTAAAGTTTGGCACTAGTCTAAAAATATGGTTTAGCGATCTAAACAAAAACTATTTTTGCTTAAATCTAGCATTAACGTCATAACTAGCGATCTGACCCGGCTTCGTTCGGGTGTTTTGAGTTTATATAATTATACTTATTTAGCCCACGGAACACATACTTATACAGACATATTTACTTCTCATTTGTAGTATTAGCATGGAATATCGGTATGGATAATTTTATAATAATGCGCGCATGGCCCGACGGTTAGCATAGAACGCAAACGATCTATACAACTTAGCCAAACGGGCGCGTTCGGATGTGAGATGAGTGACCGCTAGTGGTAAAAAAATTTCATGCGCGTTTCCGTGGGCACGTTAAGCCGTCGGTCCCGGTTGTTGTCGATAGATAACAGTGGTTAAACCTTGTCGGAGGCCTTATGGGCGGTTTGAAAACATCCGACAGCGGGTTGGCTACTAACCCGCATCTCCACCAACCCGCATTGGAGCAGCGTGGTGGAGTAAGCTCTAGGCCTCCCCAATAATGGGGAGAGACCCGTGCCCAGCAGTGGGACATAAAAAGGGTTGCAGTCAATTTTATAATATAGCGGTGCAAACGGTGCCACAAGCCCGTACTACACTGCGACGTGCGTGTTCGTGTCAAAGAAGCAAACTTGGAACTACTGAGTTGCCTCCACAGAGTACATTTGTATTGAAAGTTGCCTTTGCTGTGTTCATCGAGATAACAGTTTATAGTTAGATTGATTTTTATGAAATAAATATAATAGAAACTCATTGACTTTTTTGGTTCCGTCGCCGTGGTTTTTTGCCACAGTATAATTATAATAATATATAATTATAATAATAATAAAGGTTGATTTTTTAATGAAATATTGATTTTGTCATTCTCAAACAGTTTTTCTGGAATGTAGCGATGGATTTACGTGAAAACTTAATTAAGTGCATGAGTACGCACTAAACCGGCTTACGCGGCCGGCTAAGTTAAGTTGAAAGTACTTCGCTGACACATAAGAGAAAGGAATTTTGTAAAAAACCAGATGCTCGTCTTAGTAAAATAATTGGGGTCAAATAGTTTTGCCGAAAGCCAGCCTTGCAAACAGCGGACGTGACTGCGCTACATAACCATTTGCGAATCAGTGACACGGTTCGAGTTTGCGATAGATCATGTTACTGCAAGTTAACAGTTGTTTTCGCTAAGGTTGCTGTTAGATTTTATGTGTATCTTTTTGATGTACCAATGTTTAGTACAGTTTAAAAAATATAAATTTGTCGGTCTCAAAGTTTAGTTTGCTTCCGTGGAACCAGCGCGAAAACGTTGCTGAATCAATAAAGAAAAGAAATTCTGAGTTAAATTTGATAATAATATCTTATTTTAAAAGAATCGGTCCAATAGTTTTTGATGCGGCGTTAAAACTTAACGTGAGATTTTGTCTTAACGAAGCCAAGTTGGAAGACTGGATGCTAGTCTTATATAACAAAAAAAATCCAGTGAAATAATTTGTCTGAAATAAAGCTTTGCAAACAAGGGACGTGACCTGACTACATTATCACTTGCGAGAATGAGACAGGGTGGTTAGTATAATTTTGCGATAGTTCGTGTTAGGTACTACAATATAACAGCAAATAGTTCAACACCGATTCTGCTGATGGCGCTGTTATCCTTATCAGAAATACAGAGCATATTGATATAATGGGTAGTAAAAATAATGGGTTCCACTCCGGTAGTGCCGGCAGAAGTGAAAACTTGAACATTAACGTTGTGCATTTTCCATATTTTGGAATGGTTAGGGAATAATTTCGCACGAATTGCTTTTATTATCAGTATTATTTTTCATCTAGTATTTTCAGTAGGTTTTCATCTAGTATTTTTATAAAGTACTCACTTATTTTCTTTCACTATTTCTTCGTCACTTTTTTCATTAATAGATGCACTTTGTTCAATGTCCATATTGTAAATACTTGATATAAACGAATTTTACAAGTATAGACAGTCGAGCCATCAGCTGTCACCCCTCCGTCTTACGAATATTCGATCAGTCACGTGTCGTGACGCGAGTTTAACATTTTTTACCCATCTCAAAAAAAGTGCACAACGCCGCTAAAGAAGTTTTCACTTCAAAAATTAATTTACGCCAAATAGTTTTCAGTATACCTCAGTGCCTGAAGTTGAAACTTTACGAGCAGTGAGTGTTGCCAGTGATGATCGCAGTTGAGACGTGATTATTTACTGTTAGCCTTTTCCATAGGATCAAGGTCACTCACTGAGCGATGAAGAAAGCTATGCAGGGTATTTCCCTACGCGTCAAAATTGGTTATGATGAAATCCCTTTTGGCAAAGGGAGATCTCCCGCCGGCCGAGGTGGTTGTATGTATGTATATATGGTAGGATATTCCGAAAACTTCGATAGCGTGATTCAGGAATACCCGTGGTGCCATCTCTTGATGAGTAGCGGAAGGTCGCTACATCACCCTCTGCTCAGACCGGAGGTCGATAACTTCTATCCATGCTTGAGTAATCTTCTTTTATAAGCACCTTGAATGCCCTCTATCTGCGGTGAGTCGAGATGTGAGGGTGCAGCGAATTGCGGAGATGCCGTCTATCTTCGGTGAGTCGAGATGTGAGGGTAGGTTGGAATGTGGAGGTGAGTAGAGTGGGTGCTCGAGCCGTCCACGACGCAGGAGGCAGCTTCATCAGGAACAGGAAGCGTGTACATGGTGCGCTGCGATGAACCTGACGAGCTGGTGAAGTGATGCTGCAGTCCATCCAGGGAGTGAAGGTGCGACTGATGAAGGTCAGAAGGGACGTATTCTTGTCCAGGATCACCAGTTTGGCTAAGGGAGATCTCCCGCCGGGTGAGGTGGTCATGCCCGGGAGCGGCCGCGCTCCGACTGACTCAATTCGGAGCTTGTATATATGGTAGGATATTCCGAAAACTTCGATAGCGTGATTCAGGAATACCCGTGGTGCCATCTCTTGATGAGTAGCGGAAGGTCGCTAAAAGCTCTCAAAATCTGCAATCTAGAGGTGCTAGAAATATAGAGCTAGTATAAATGAATTGTGGTCAAACACTTTACTGAAAACTAGCCATGCCAACAGCGGACGTGACCAAGCTCTATAACCATTTGCGAATCAGCGAAACAGAGTGCTTAGTAGACTTTGCGATAGTTCGTGTTAAGTTACGAGTACTACACGTTTACAATTAGATCAACGCTGTTTCCGCTAGGGACGCTGTTAGCAGACATAGAGCAAGTCGATATGAAGTGTAGTAAAAGTTAAGTCCAGTCAAACAGTACGACTGAAATTAATCTTTTTAAACATCGGAAGTGATTGGGCCACACTATGCAAATTATCCACATCAGCGGAACAAACTACTTAGTATGACTTTGGGCTACTTTATGTTACTACAAGTTAACAGTTGTTCAACACTTTTTTCACAGGCCCGGTTTTTGGAACGAAAGTTCCTTATCGCGCGTTGCGAAAGGGGGCTAGACGGAAGAAATGTGTCGATTTGAAAGACCTCTATAAAAATTTCGTTAATGGAATTAAGGCTTTCTTGGCTGAATGGTTACGAAAGCTAGAGACCCAGGTTCAAACCTCAAGTAAGCAAGTTGAATTTTTTATTTTTTGTGACAATTTAATCGAAAGGAACTTCGTTCTATCCGGGTGTCCCTTGACACCTCTCAAGTTTTTTTTAATGTACCTACCACTTTTGGGCACAGCAAGAAATATATTTTTTATGAAATAAAATTTTATCACGATCTAATTAGATTCTAATAGATATATAAACTCGTATTTTTAACAAAAACCACAGGTGGTAGCAGCGCGAAACATAACTAACTACGTGAGATTTTGTATCACGGAGGTACGAGGTCGGACTTCACTGCGACGTGCGAGTTCGTGCCAACGAAACAAATTACTTCGTTTTCTTTACTGTGTCCATACAGATTTAGTGAAAAAAGCTTGGTGCTAGATTTGTAAAGTAAATAGTTACGGTCAAATAGTTTTGCTGAAAGCCAGCTTTGCAAACTACGGACGTGACCGGGCTTCATTCTCACTTGGGAGTCAGCGAAACAAACTCCTTATAATGACTTGCGATGCTATGTAACTACGAGTTAACAGTAGTTTAATAAGGTTTTCGCGAGGGCTACTTTTAGATTTTGTGCGAATATTTTTCAACTTTTTTAATGGACTATTGTTCAGCACGCTGTTGATTTTATGAAATAAAATTTTGTCACGATCTACTTAGATTCTAATAGGTACTCGTAGTTTTAATAAAAACCACCAGTGGAAGCAGTGCGAAACATAACTAACTACGTGAGATTTTGTATCACGGGACTTCACTGCGACGTGCGAGTTCGTGCCAACGAAGCGAATTACTTCGTTTCCTTTACTGTGTCCATACAGATTTAGTGAAAAAAGTTTGGTGCTAGATTTGTAAAGTAAATAGTTACGGTCAAATAGTTTTGCTGAAAGCCAGCTTTGCAAACTACGGACGTGACCAGGCTACATTCTCATGTGGGAGTCAGCGAAACAAACTCCTTATAATGACTTGCGATGCTATGTAACTACGAGTTAACAGTAGTTTAATAAGGTTTTCGCGAGGGCTACTTTTAGATTTTGTGGGTATATTTTTCAACTTTTTTAATGGACTATTGTTCAGCACGCTGTTGATTTTATGAAATAAAATTTTGTCACGATCTAATTAGATTCTAATAGGTACTCGTAGTTTTAATAAAAACCACCGGTGGAAGCAGTGCGAAACATAACTAACTACGTGAGATTTTGTATCACGGGACTTCACTGCGACGTGCGAGTTCGTGCCAACGAAGCGAATTACTTCGTTTCCTTTACTGTGTCCATACAGATTTAGTGAAAAAAGTTTGGTGCTAGATTTGTAAAGTAAATAGTTACGGTCAAATAGTTTTGCTGAAAGCCAGCTTTGCAAACTACGGACGTGACCGGGCTACATTCTCACGTGGGAGTCAGCGAAACAAACTCCTTATAATGACTTGCGATGCTGTGTAACTACGGTTAACAGTAGTTTAATAAGGTTTTCGCGAGGGCTACTTTTAGATTTTGTGCGTGTATTTTTCAACTTTTTTAATGGACCACTGTTCAGCACGCTGTTGATTTTTATGAAATACAATTTTGTCACGATTAAATAGATAGTTTTTGAGCACCTTTGGCAAAATAGTTTGTTATGTGCGTATTTTTCAAAAAAAAATTTTAGAATTGCGGTGTCACTTTCTTAAGTAGGTATTTGGAAGAAGTCTTGTAATAAATCACTACATATTATAAAACAAATTCGCTTCCCACCGCTTTCCTGCGTCCCTATGTATGCTTAGATCTTTAAAACTACCCAACGGATTTTGTAGCGGTTTTTTTTAAATAGATAAAGTAATTTCTGAGGAAGGTTAAGGTGTATAATTGATTATGCTTTTATGTAACTAGACTAAAACATAACGATTTTTGTCACAAATCTTGCCTACTGGGAGAGTTATATTCTCTTGCGCCGCGTTAACCAGCGGAGATACATTAATTAAACAGTTCTAGGGAATTGTAGATATATAAATTTGCTATACAAAAGTTCTCTTCCGCATTTAAATTGGTGTATTCTATCTCTTACGGTTGACTTACAATAACTACTTTTATATGTAAAATGTTTATGAAAAATACCACGTTATCTCGAAACTGTTTTATTCTGTTCAGTATTAATCCTAATCTAAATAAAAACGTAAATTAGCTTCGTCAATTAATATAAAAATTGTACAAAATGTAATCAAATAAATACTTTAGAAGACGATATTTTGTTTTACCAAAAATCATCACATCTCCTGGCGCGCATTCTCATCGCGCGTCTATTTAGCGGCGCGCGTCTTTAGTACTAAAATGGGTTTTTGTTAAGTAGATTTTAAATTATGTCACTTAATCGCTCGAGCGAAGCTGGGCTGGGTCGTTAGTATATGCTATATATATAATTTATACAAATAAAAATGTTTTGTACTCCTGAAATTTTGTTTACATTTTTTATCTCGTCTCCTTGGCCTTACTATAGACGGACTAGAATTCCTTTGTTGCTTTTACGGTATTTATAGAGATTTTGTGAAAAAAACTTAATGCTAGTAAGAATTAATTCTAGCTAAAGTAAAAAATGATTCCGGTCAAATGTTGTAATATTTGCTAAAACCAGCTTTGCAAACAGTAAGCGTGACCAGGAATTCGCAAGTGGTTATGCATTTGCGAATCAGCGAAATAATACTTACTCGTACTTTACAAGATATGAGTAGTTTTAGGGATGGTTCTACTGCTTTCTTGCATGTCTAAAGATATGAGTAATAAAAATTCTGCTATTTTTTTTTGTGCTTCAAAGCTAACGAAACCACAATATCGGAAGTAGTGATGCGGAAAACCGCACAATACATACTATCTCATGACTTATAGTAAATTCCAATTAAATTTCAAAGAAATCGGATTTTACGACTAACTAAGTAGGTGTATCGTCATTAAATATGAATTTAATAAGGGTTCTTCCTTATATGTACGCAACCTATTACCTACATGGATATAATTTGTTGAAAAAAAATCTAATATAAACACTTAAATTTTATATTTTTTATGTTTTTATCACAACAGCTTCGCATAATATGTTGTAAATTTGTTGTAAACAAACCCCCATTACCACCTTGGTATTCTTGTGATATATCTTGTGAAGCGCGCATGGCCCGGCGGTTAGCGTAGAACGCAAACGATCTATGCAACTAAGCCAAACGGGCGCGGTCGGATGTGAGATGGGTGACCGCTAGTGGCAAAAAAATTCATGCGCGTTTCCGTGCTTCGGAGGGCACGTTAAGCCGTCGGTCCCGGTTGTTGTCGATAGATAACAGTCGTTAAACCTTGTCGGAGGCCTTATGGGCGGTTTGAAAACATCCGACAGCGGGTTGGCCACTAACCCGCATCTCCACCAACCCGCATTGGAGCAGCGTGGTGGAGTAAGCTCCAGGCCTCCCCAATAATGGGGAGAGACCCGTGCCCAGCAGTGGGACGCATAAAGAGTTGCGGCTATTCTTGTGATACCACGTAGCTCTGCTGTTAAAGATCTGGGCGGGATTATAAGATCAGATTTACGTTCTCAGATCCTGTAACAGCCACTTGTAAAAAGGCTTATAGGACGTCGGGTTTTTCTTGCGACAATCATCACACCTGCATTGTATCGCTTCTATAAATCTGTTAGTACCTGGACGCCCGAGCGATTGATTTTCTTGGTTTATTTTTAAGCAAAACATTCATTGGCTTAGTGTTACTTAACGAAGCCTTATCAAATACCTAGCTCCCAATTTAAAAAAAAAACGTCGTAGAAAATAAAAAACAATGGGTTGCACTCCGGGAGTGCCGGCAGAAGTGAAAACATTAACGTTGTGCATTTTTGATGTCTTGGAATCATTAGGGAATAATTCCGCACGAATTGCTTGAATGATCAGTTCCTATTAATTTCTATCTAGTATTTTTACAAAGTACTCTCTCATTTTCTTTCACTATTTCTTCGTCACTTTTTTCATTAATTTTCATTTTTCAGATGCACTTTGTTCAATGTCCATATTTTAAATACTTGATATAAACGAATTTTAAGATAAAATTATACTTGACGCTGGCAATATGCAGAGTTTGCAATGCCATAATTGAAGAAAAAAATGTATAGAAAGCCGTCAGATGAGCCGTCATCAGCTGTCACCCCTCCATCTTGGTCTAAGAGCCGGTGAAGATATTCACTCGTTCGGTTGTTACAAGAGTGAAGGTGATATGAAAGAAAATTGATTAAAATTAATTAAATTAAAAATAGCTATGAACACTTTTCGATAGTCAAGTTATCATAGGCATATATGTTTATAAATTATATTTGGTAGAAAATATGTCTCATCGAATTATCAGATCGATGAAGGTCGATCTTCCTCGTCTCCTCTACTATCTTACGAAATTTTCGATCAGCACACGTGACCTCGCGCGAGTTTCACAGTTTTTACCCATCCCACAAAAAGTGCTCAACGCCGCTAAAGAAGTTTTCACTTCAAAAACGCAACTTGCCTACTTCAAGTTTGAACCCGGGTATCTAGCTCCGTGATCGGCTTTCGTAACCATTCGACCAAGAAAGCTTTAATTACATTGACGAAATTTTTATAGAGGTCTTTCATATCGACATTGTCATTTGTTGGAAGGGTGGATTGACTAAATTCGAGGTCGACATTTGATCGCTTTCTACGCCACAATATTATTAATATTCTCCAATAGATGTCAGTAAGAGTAAATTTATATTTAACGGCATAAACATTAAATAAAACGACTATTTCTATCACTAAAAAAATTCTGGATCGATTTATCATCCCCGAAACCAGGGTACTAAATTTCATCAAAATCTTTGGAGCCGTTTCCGAGATTCAAAAAATATATTTAGATATTACACGATAGACACAAGAATTGCTCTTTTAAAGGTATTAGATATAAAAGCTCTGTTAGAAACATACTAGAAAGAAAAGCAGTTATATGGAGCCCACATAAAGCTAAATACAAGCTCACGTTGGATAAGCTCCAAAAGAAATTTCCAAAATTTTTATATTACCGTGCATATGAATACTTTGTAAGGTACCTTAATCAGTAGGCCTACTGATTAAAAAGAGACCCAAGCCCTCCTACAACTATACATACAACTCGAGTGGTCAACTATGCTGTCACACCTGTAACCGGATATTTAAAACTAAGTTTGGTTTAGCCAGCCATTAAGAGCTCACTCTCGTAAATAGCTAAAATAGGGTCGCCGTCATCGAAACCGATAAGGTGGACTATATGTATATAAGGTACCCTAATTTATATCCTTGTAATTTTTGCTAGTATATTGGGGTAAATGATATAACGAAAGTAAAATGTATTAATCTACACGCCACTGGAAGAGTAACTGGTTAACTGCATTAAGACCGGGCAAGCCGGCTAACTTCGCTACGTGATCTAACTGCTGATCATTACTATCGAACTGCTTAACTAGGGCATGGATTAAATTTGTTGTTGTCAAATTACGCAAAGCCGCAAAGGTCCTATAAGTTCTACATATGTATACATATTTATAATGTTGTGAGTCCCGAAGTCGGTAGCTGTATTAATAGTATCTGTTACATAGTTATCAGGAAACTTCTGTTGATGCGTGTAGTTTGCGACAATGGACTGGCACTGTGACACATTATCTTGGAGACAATTTCGAGATGAGATATTTCTACGTAACTATAAGTATAATCAGGAGGCTGTAAATTGAAATTGGAAGCATTTAACCACAGTTTAACCTTGATTAAATGGGCAGCCTGTCAAGATCAATTACGGAGTTGTGCTGAGACGAAGTCTGGATTTAGACAGATTTCGAATCGCTTTTACAAGGTACGATGTGTCGCGTTGACATATGATACGGTGTAGCAGTTAGTGTCGCGTTGCATAATAAAGCCACATTGCACATTTGCATTGTTAGTGAAGCCAATTAAGGTGCATCTTATATTGAATTTGTAAATGATGTAATTATGTATATGTCATAGTGAAACAAAACAGACAAAAGCGGGGTTGACCCCCGTATAGAAGATTCTTTGAAAACATTGAGGTAGCGATTCAAATATTTTTTATCCTACTAGGATTCCAGTTAGAACCCTAAAAACAATGGCCTTCATATCTTCATATCACTTTCTATCACATTCTATCTTTTTTTCGATGACGTTCAAGGCGACAGCGGTAATCGGCATGTACCGTAAGTAAGGTAATACCGGGCAACATGAACTTTTATCATTTTTTAGATAAGAAGAAAAGTGTCAAGTGATAATAAGCGTAGTCAGGAATCCGTTAAATAAAAAAGAAGGCTCTTCACCATTTTACTCTTGTCTGGTTGTAAATCATTTTGGAACCGCTGGTCCTGTGAGGTAGAAAAAAAAACTATTAGAAATTAGTAGAAATATTTTGCTATATTAAACGAAACGTATAACGAGTAGGATACTCGTTAAGTAACTTAATATTATAAATGTAAAATGTGTTTGTTTTTTTGTCCTTCTTTAACATTGCAACGGTGCTAAGGATTGACTCGGGAGGCTGGAGATTGACATATGTTTCAAAACTTGTAGCAGACGCGGGCGGAGCCGAGAGTGGAAAGCTAGTTGTAAATAAGCGTAATCGGAGACCGTAAAATGAAATCGGAGGGTCTTCAGTTAGATTAAAAGGGCAGTCTGTCAAGATCAATTAGGGAGATGGCCTGAAAGGAAGTCGGGATTAAGACGGAGTTCGAATCGCTTTGGCATGGTGCGATATGTCGTATAGTCGTCGTTTTAATTGAAACTTAAATTACGTCAATTACGATGCGTAGAAAAAAACCATTCTTCCAGAATTTATACTTTAATATTTTCTTTCTCATTTAAACGTATTTGTTTAAATTAACAAAAACATTTATTAGTATGAACGAAATCACCCTTCTTACCAATAAAAAAGTAGCGAAATTAATCTATACTGATATATAAAGCTGAAGAGTTTGTTTGAATGCGATAATCTCAGGAAGTACTCGTTTGAATCGAAAAAAATATTTTTGTGTTGATTGTGTTGTACATTAAAATTTATTGGGGAAGGCTGTAAGCTATGTAACTTCATGCTATGACTTTGCAAAGTCCATGCGAACAAAGTCACGGGCGGCCGCTCGTCTGCTATATAACGCATCGAGACTTTAGATAACATTTAAAGTTATAATTACAAAAGCATTTTAAACATGATTTTTCGTCTAAGTCTAATAAGAAGTCGTGTAATATGCTGCCTTCAAAACATACCACTTATAGACGTCGTAGCTTTATCATTGTCGTAGACGTCATAGCGACTACGCGTCGTGAATAATAAAAGTATTTTAAGTAAAGCGTTAATTTGAACGTCTGCGCCGGATGTTGCAATTTGCCGGCGCATGAACGAACCACGACCGCAAGCTTCCAGCTCACGACTTTAGCTTTTATTAAACTTGTAGCTTTGTTATCTGATAAGAAAATGCTGATTCATTGTTTATCACGATGGGTGCGGTTCTTTAATAGCTGTATAAAGTCATTGTTAAAGGATAATTTATTGGTTTTGGTAAAGTTGTTAGTTGTATTAAAGATTTTGTGCGATGATTACGTTACGTTACAGAATAATATATACATTTTTTATTTGTTATTGTTTCGATGAAAACTAATGAAAAATAAAAGACCTTTACATAATAGATACATAAATACTCATGAATAAATAACTTTTAATAAATTGAAGCGTGCATGGCCCGGCGGTTAGCGTAGAACGCAAACGATCTATGCAACTAAGCCGAACAGGCGCGGTCGGGTGTGAGATGGGTGACCGCTAGTGGTAAAAAAATTCGTGCGCGTTTCCGTGCTTCGGTGGGCACGTTAAGCCTTCGGTCCCAGTTGTTGTCGATAGATAACAGTCGTTAAACCTTGTCGGAGGCCTTATGGGCGGTTCGAAAACATCCGACAGTGGGTTGGCTAGTAACTCGCTTCTCCACCAACCCGCATTGGAGCAGCGTGGTGGAGTAAGCTCCAGACCTCCCCAATAATGGGGAGAGACCCTTGCCCAGCAGTGGGACGCAAAAAAGGGTTGCAGCCAATAAATAAATAATGACGCGCGTGGCGCATTGATTGTCAATTTGCGCCACGCAATTTATAATAATTATGTAGTAAATTTATAATAATTACTAGCTGACCCCGCGAACTCCGTACCGCCCTTAAATGTTCGGGGTGGGCCACCTTTATCAGTTTGGGGGGGGGGGGGGGATGAAAAATAGATGTTGGCCGATTCTCAGACCTACCTACTCAATATGCTCACAAAATTTCATGAGAATCGGTCAAGCCGTTTCCGAGGAGTATGGCCACGAAAACTGTGACACGAGAATTTTATATATTAGATTATAATATTAAATAATGTTCATTTTTATAAACTAACAAAATGGGGGTTATTTTGTTACATTAGAAACAAAGTAACTGAAAAATAAAATCTTAAATAACAAAAAAAATTGGGTAGTAAAAAAAACATTTCACATTTATTGTTTAATTCATTTTTGATTTAAATGAAATCAACGAGGTAATTAAAAACAAAGTTGCTTTCAAAATTAAAATAATTTAGCGCAAATGGACCTTATCCGATGAGTACACTTAAATTTAATTAAAGAGCAACAATGTTAATGACTTTCTCGTAAAAGCCCGAATGCCTAAATTATTTAGGGGCAGAAATATAAACTAGCGAACAACGAGGAAAGCGTTAATCGCATTTTAGGATCCCGTAACCGACTGCGGCAACTGGAACCAATTAGGATTGAATGTCCCTTTGTCACAGGGTTTTATAGATGGATTAGTAAAGAGTCCAAAATGCTTTATATTATAAATGCGAATGTAAATTGTAATTGAGAATATTATTATTATAAATTTAAAAGTGTGTTTGATTGTTTGTTTGTTTGTCCTTCGTTCACGTGCGATGACCTAATCTTATGGAATGATTTTTGTGCGTTGAGATAGTTAGGCTGACCATTTTAGCCATGATAGTCATGACCATTTTATCGCCTTAAATATACTAGCAAGACCCTAGCAAGATTTTAAATTTTATATCTCTTTTAATAAATAAATATATTTTTAATTTTTTTATTACAATTTTTTAACTTTGAATAACAACAAATAGCTCTTTAACTATAGATATGATCCGAATTTCTCTACGAAGTTGTGGAGATTATAAATTGTCATTTTGTACGTTAGACGATAGACGTGAAACCGGTCGATTGAATATATCAAATATGTATAGAAATTCAATCGCAATTTCTTTGAGTCTGTCAAAGATAAAATATCAAATTTCTACCTCGATAGGAAATTGGCTTTCCTTTAAATAAGAAACAAGTTTATTTTACCATTAGAACTTCCAAATATTGTTTACAATGATCTCGATAAAAATGTGTAGGTAAACAGAGACGACAAAAAGTTTAAGAGGCCGAATACGAAATTTTGCGCATTTCGCTGATTTAGCTCATTTTATACAGGAGATTTTGCAGTTAAAATACAGTATTTCCATAAGTTTTATTGCACAAAAAACTATTTTTGGAGTCAGGCCCTTAGTAAAATGTCCTGTTATAGTAAATATAGTGTACCTTTCGTTCTGAATGGGCATCGACTCCAATATAGTTTTAACTGTCATTACCATAAGCAAGAAGAAGTAGGTACTGAACAATTTTATTTTTACCGTTTGAATTCGGTTCTGTTATTTTGTTAAAAACTTACTTATTTTAATATTACACATAGACACTCCAATTTTATTTATTTGTATAGATATTGTCATCGTTGAAGATAAAAATTTGTATTTGGGCACTGGATAGGACGTAAATGAATATTTGTACTAGAATTTTGGACATTTCGACCTACAAGGGGAAGAAATAGAAGATAAATTTTAATGTTTGTATAGAATGATAATGAATTCCACGTGGGCGAAGCTGCGGGCGGAAATCTAGTAATGATATATTTGTGAAGTACACCCAAAGCAGCGGAATAAGCACACTAAGTATAAAACAATAATAAAATTGTCCAACTATTCAATTTATTCTACAAATAAACAAATGGCTTGACTGATTGAAAATAAACATCTTTTTCGTTGACTACTGTTTCTTGCAGTCCGGGCCCACCCGTGTGCCTCTCGCACTTGGCCGGTTTATTGCTTTAATACCACTTTAATACAAACAAAGGCATTAAAAAGTGCTTTCATTTTATGTTGCTCTAATATTTCCTTTCTGGTTATGTTAATGAAAGTTTTTGTGGCGTGTCATTTTGTTAAGGTTTAAGTGCTCTTAAAATATTCTTTTATGATCACGTTTTTATTTCAAAGATAATCTGATGATTATCCTATAATCTTTACGGGTTCCAAAGTCAAAATATTTTAGTAAATATTCTGTAGTATAGCAAAATAAGCAATCAAAAAAGTGACATATAGATTTAATATACGAGTATTTTAAATAACGGCAATTTCTTGTTGGGCTTGGCCTACTTGCACTGGTGTTATACTTTCTCTCGTTATCGAGCTTCCGAATTTGAGGCGGTCAACACATACTTAAAACGTTGGACTGTTGCATTTTTGGTAATCTTTATAAACAAAATGTAGGTCGTTCACTATCATCATTATTACTGTATCATCTGTCGATAAGCGAATAACGTCTTTATATTTCTATTTCTTTCTTTCTCGTTATATACTTACCTTGATCATAGCCTTCAGCATCGCGTAACGGGTGAAGACGTTCCTCTGCGCCTTGGACTCGCTGTACCGCTCCATGAGGGTTACCAGGGCCTTCTTAGCTGTGTCGTAGTTCTCGTCCAAGCGCACGCGGACTGCTCGCATTCGCTCGTTGGTTTCGATCACCTCCTCCTTTGTCTGACCGCCTGGTAACAGAAAATTGATAATGAATCATGAGTGTCGTATTTCGGAGGTGAAAACGGTTGAGATGTTGAGTAAATATAAGTATTCTGGGGTACATAATTTTAAGAAGTCTTGATAGTAGCTTAAATTTGAGAGGTAAACAAAAGCCACACATGTTTGCTAGTTCTTATCCATAACTCATCAGTTACTATATTATTTATTAACTTTCTAGATGCAGCTGTGGGACTCAATAAATAGCAAAGGTTAGGGCCAATTCTGTGTCATTTCTTTCTGAAGGAGAATCAGTTTAAGTGCTTTTAATTACTTAGCGGGTGCGCAGACTCCTGAGTCTCAGAAGAAGTTTTAAATAATTAGATATTTTATGATGCTTTCATATTACAAAAAATAAGGTAAATGTGATCTTAAAACTGTTTTACAAACTAAGACTTTTAATGATTAAGTAGTTATTTAAAATATTCTTTCAGTTTACAATATCAGAAACAGTTAAACACACGTGATGATTTCCAAACGAAAGAAAGTTACCGACATAGCTCTTAAAATTTGCGAGAAGTGGCAATGGGCAGGCCATATAGTTAGAAGAACCGACAACCGATGGGGAAGAAAGGTTCTCGAATGGCGACCACGTCTCGGCAAAAGGAGTACAGGCCGCCCTCCAACCAGGTGGACTGATGACCTAAAAAAACAGCGGGAAACCGCTGGATTCAGAAGGCGCAGGACCGGGAGGAGTGGCGAATGTTAGGGGAGGCCTATGTAAAACAGTGCACTACAAAAGGCTGAAAAGAAGAAATAAAGAAGAAATAATGATTTCCAAAACACGGAACTCATTTCCGTGTTACGCAAAAAATTGATTCATTGTTATCATGATTTGGGGCAATAAAGGTATACGTAGCTTAAATTGGGGCCATTACGGCTGACAATCGTTAAAGCGATCGAGGGTGGGAATGGTAAATAATTGCATTATCTACATAAACGGATTCGCTTACAAACGATTTTGTATAATTTCGGCCCGAATTTGTGGGATTTCAGCGATGTTTCATAGGTAATTATAATTCTGCGGGCGTGAAATGCGGGCTTTTGTTTTTTAATTGCAAATTGCACCGATAAGAATTCACTATTTATAATTTATGGCAAGATACCGTGTGCCTTTGATAGTCGGAAGCCTCGATATTTCAAGCTTTATTTAAATCCCACTGCAGGACATAGATCCGCTTTCAGAAATGAAAGAAAATTTGGCTATAGTAGTCCACCATGCTGCGCGCATGGCCCGGCGGTTAGCGTAGAACGCAAACGATCTATGCAACTAAGCCAAACGGGCGCGGTCGGGTGTGAGATGGGTGACCGCTAGTGGCAAAAAATTTCATGCGCGTTTCCGTGCTTCGGAGGGCACGTTAAGCCGTCGGTCCCGGTTGTTGTCGATAGATAACAGTCGTTAAACCTTGTCGGAGGCCTTATGGGCGGTTTGAAAACATCCGACAGCGGGTTGGCCACTAACCCGCATCTCCACCAACCCGCATTGGAGCAGCGTGGTGGAGTAAGCTCCAGGCCTCCCCATTAATGGGGAGAGACCCGTGCCCAGCAGTGGGACGCAAAAAGGGTTGCAGCCAGCCAGTCCACCATGCTGGCCAAGTGCGGAGTAGCTGGAGGACACCGGTGCGTTCTACTGGAGATCCCGGAGTCCTCCCCAAGCGCAGAGGCAGCCACCGAGGGGGTTTTAATGCGGTCAAATCCCACATAACCCGGTATCCTCTCCCAAGGCACCGTGTACCCCTCGATACAAAAAAAGGACATCATACCTTTGAGATACAACGAGATCTTCTGAGGCATGCACGTGATAAATAACAACATAATTAATAAAATATGAAATATTTTCCCTCAACGTGGCAGCAAAATATGCACATAACAAATGTATTTGTTTGACGAAATTAGTTGTTAAAAAAATATTAAGTAATATAATAGTATACATTACGTCAACTGTAAAACAAAAAAACTGGCGAAGTGAGAGTCAGATTCGCGCACAGAGGATTCCGTATAATATTTTTAATATGTTATGCAACCAAAAATTTACGGTTTTCGCAATTTTATCTTTATCTGTGCGTTTCTGCGTATCTGTGTTTTTCGTTCGGTTTTTTCCTTTCGAGGTACAAAACCCTAATTACAATATCTGTTATTAAAGGTACCTATTATTTTAATACATCAAATATTTACCTACAAAACCTTAAATGGGAGGAATATTTTGTCAAGTTTTTGAAGTGAAAACTTCTTTAGCGGCGTTGAGCACTTTTTGTGGGATGGGTAAAAACTATGAAACTCGCGCGAGGTCACGTGTGCTGATCGCAAAATTTCGTAAGATAGTAGAGGAGACGAGGAAGATCGACCTTCACCGATCTGATAATTCGATGAGACATATTGTTTACCAAATATAATTTATAAACATATATGCCTATGATAACTTGACTATCGAAAAGTGTTCATAGCTATTTTTAATTTAATTAATTTTAATCAATTTTCTCTCATATCACCTTCACTCTTGTAACAACCGAACGAGTGAATATCTTCACCGGCTCTTAGACCAAGACGGAGGGGTGACAGCTGATGGCGGTTCATCTGACGGCTGTCTATACTTTTTATCTTCAATTATGGCATCGCAAACTCTGCATATTGCCAGCGTCAAGTATAATTTTATCTTAAAATTCGTTTATATCAAGTATTTAAAATATGGACATTGAACAAAGTGCATCTATCTATCTATTAATGAAAAAACTGACGAAGAAATAGTGAAAGAAAATGAGAGAGTACTTTGTAGAAATACTAGATAGAAATAAATAGGTACTGATAATTCAAGCAATTCGTGCGGAATTATTCCCTAATGATTCCAAGACATCAAAAATGCACAACGTTAATGTTTTCACTTCTGCCGGCACTCCCGGAGTGCAACCCATTGTTTTATATCGCTGCTATCTCTGGTATTTGTATCGTAGAATCCAAATATCTTTGTTACCCGCCCTCCTACAAAAAGATAAAAAGTGCATAAAATAAAGGAAAATTACATTGTTGTGTATTGAGATAGTACGTACACGTATCTTCCATGTGTACAAAATGCTTAATATTCGCTTTTGATATTTGGCTCTCACAAATAACGCTCTTGGCAAGGTAGATACTGTTTCGCTGCGAGTACAATTTATTTTATGCTCATACTTTATTTCGTGAAAGAAGGCAACAGGTTATTTTATATGCAAAATGTAATATTTTTATTTGTTGTAACTTTGAAATAAGTTTCCAGGAATATAAGGTTTAAGACAGTATGTCTTTGGTTATAAAGATTTTTCGGTGGAAATTTGAAATAGGCAGTTTTCAGTTATTTCGAATAAAGTTCGTGGCCTTTTTTTGATATCCTAGTTTAATTACAGTTGCGGAATATAATAACAGTACGAAAACAAGGCTTTCCAGGCTGCCTCTAAAATTTGAATAATGGTCGCATATCCGAATAAAAAGCTTAAGTGTTGACTAATAACTGATGGCTCATATCATTTCATTTTTTAATAATAGCATCGCAAACTCTGTGCCGTCTGTGCATATTGCCAGCGTTACGTATAATTTTTGCATCACTTAGTAGTCGTAGAAAAAATCAGTAAGTCGTCAGTCTAGTTAGTCAGATGTTTAATCCTTAAACGTGTCCGATGGAGTTTTGGAGGCATGCCGAAAAAACATGTTTTTGCATTGTTATTTTATTTCATAACACTCGTGCACTGTTATTAACCTGTATTGAACAAAATTCGAACAACTTTATCCGATATAACTCAAAAATACACCAAAAAAATAAAAATAAAATAAGAGCACAACCTGTCCCTTCAGACATCCCGCAAAAAAACCCTATGGCTCACTTTTAGACTCGCCCCGTTTCAACGAAACAGATGAAAATCGATTTTTTTATACTGGCAGTATGCACAGATCAGCCATAACTAAAAGAAAAAAACTAGAATTTTAGATCCATTGTTACTACAATGGCTCCAATGAGGCAGTAGGGGGTAGACAGACTGCACGGCATTCTGATTATTTATCGACCTCCTCTTGATTACTTGAAGACCTCTGCTACTTAATATTCTGAGCATTTACGGACCTCTGTCTGTCTGTGTTTGAATATTAAGTTAAACAAGAAGGACAGAGGGTGAAGACAAGATCATCTAAAGTTGGATGTTATGTTATGATATTCCTATTTAAATTAGCAAAGTTCTGATTTATATCATATTTTATATATATTTTTATATTTTACACTAGCGGCCGCCAGTGACACGTCCCCGTGGACTTTAGTTTTAGATATTTTCTAAAATAAAAATAGCCTAAGTTACTTTGGAGTTAATGCTAATAGAGAAAACCGTGTCTTTACGTACAAAGAAATATATATATATATATATATATATATTAAGATTATTATTCCCTAGGTCTGAGAAGCGGCTTCTACCTATTTTTTATACCCCTAAGTTACATGAAGTGGTCCACCCCAAACATTTTAACGTGGTACGGAGTTTTTTTTTTTTTAGTTTATTGGCTCTGCCAACCCATTTATTGCAACTTAATAATATATATAAATGCATATTCCATAACAATTACAATCATTGTACTACATTATCTGTCCTGGAGTTTGCGGGGTCAGCTAGTAATTTCTATAATTTCGCAGCTGAAAATTTTTATTCAGCATTTTATCAGCATTAGTTCTATTTAAACTCTCTTCATATTTAATTTTGTAAGTCTATTTCCTAAAAAATGCCATATTTTTTTACTCGAATCGATTGCTTTAAATATTATTAAAGTTACCCAAACTACCTGTATCTAATGTCCAATGATACAAAATTAGATGGTGTATTGTTCATGGAATAACATGTACTATAGCGTCCATTCATTGTAGAGCATTGAGAAAAGTAAGCAAACCAGTGACTGTGACAAGTAGGGCGCGTGTTGACCACAAGCCGCGGGGCAACAGGTGGTAGTCGACCCTCGTAAATCCAACGATAGGCTTTTGTTCAGTGGAATAACACGCACTATAGCGTGCATTTCATTTACGTTTAGTGACATCAGATCAAATAAAAAGTTAAGAAGTCAACTGCCAACAACAAAGTGCGGCCGGTTTTGTAAACATTTTGTACGTGTACCGGTGCCGGTGTTGCGACCATAATACAAATTAGGTACTAAATATTATTATTCTTTATTAAAAGTATTCATAACACCCTTACAAAATATAATTAGACATTTTTCTAGTGAATATTTATATTTCTGTCAACGTTTTGCTCGCTGCGCCGTGATATTCGACTGGCAAAACGAGGTGCAGTTTAAACCAACCTCACATTGTTGTTCGCAGTATTTCATCTTTATTTTTTTTTCCTTGATCTTAGAGAAGATAATTCAGTAACAGTAAACTAAAGAGTTGGGCAATTCCGAATAAAATCACTCACAATATGTTGCGACTTCGATTGAAATTCTTCATTTATATTTTACAGCGTGATTTTCAGCAGACAGATATGTACATATATAAAGTTTGCTGTCCCATCCATCCATCAGTCTTTTACTGTCCACTGCTGGACATAGGCCTCCCCTAACTTTCGCCACTCCTCCCGGTCCTGGGCCTTCTGAATCCAGCGACTACCCGCTGTCTTCTTCAGGTCGTCAGTCCACCTGGTTGGAGGGCGGCCTGTACTTCTTTTGCAGAGACCTGACTCCATTCAAGGACCTTTCTTCCCCATCGGTTGTCGGTCCTCCTAAGTATATGGCCTGCCCATTGCCGCTTCAGCTTGCAGAGATCTATGTCGGTAACCTTAGTTCTTCTACGGATTTCAATTTATACAAAGTTTGTTCAAGTTTCCTGTACTTTTGTTTTATTCAAATTAATTTTAAATTTACAGAATAATTTTGTAGAAGTGAGATAAATTAATTCATAACTATACCGAACCAGAAAAATAGTTTGCAATTGGAGTTTCGGTTTCCTCTATTAAAGCCCCTTACGAGAAATATCAAACACGACATATTAGAAGTTTTCCTCGGGGAAATCTGAATGCTTAGCACAGGAACTTTCGTGTTTGTAAGAAATAGGAAACACATCCTTTCGCAGTTTTCAATTTCCTCATATCTGTAACACGTAGTTATATTACTTCCGGTTCCCTGCTCTTTGCTTTTAAGCATGGAAGCGAAGAAAAGAACCGGTGAGAAACGGGAGCAAACTTTGCGATCTGATAGATACCGCTTTCTGTTTAAGTTGTACTCGTAGATGTATAAAAACCTGCTTTTAACTAAATAATTTTAAAAGAAAAAACACCGCAAAGTTCGATGTTTACCAATCAATTACTTATTTGGATATGTGAAACAAACTACCCATTAAATGGTTGTTGGCGCAAAAAATAGTGCAAATCTGATCTGATATTTTCTTGTTTCATTCAGTGGACGGGAATATTTTTTTCAAATATTTTTTTAAATAGATATTGCATTGATAGAATAGATATTGCATATTAAGTTAATAATCTATTCAGTTGCGTGTCAAAATAGATCATGGGATTCATCTTATTTCTGTAATAATAATATTTATGTAATTACGTGAACTAAAACTATAATGTGCACTAAAATTACGTTACGTAAAATCTCCAAAAAGTATAAGAATAATAATTTATTGATCTGGCACAAGTTGCCCATGACTATAGATTTATTATTTGCCGAGTAAGTAGCAATATCTTATTTACAAAATTCTCGTGTCACAATGTTAGTTACTATACTCCTCCGAAACGGCTCGACCGAATTCTCATGAAATTTTGTGTGCATATCGGGTAGGTCTAGGTCTGAGAATCGGTCAACATCTATTTTTCATCCCCCTAAGTGATAAGGGTGGCCTACCCCAAACATTTAAACGCGGTACGGAGTTCGCGGGGTCAGCTAGTACTTATGTAAAAATAATTTCATAACAACACAAATAGCAATAAAACTGCAACATGCCGACAAACTGGACTGTTTAATGAAATATTGAACGTTCAAAGTTACGAATGAACTCGCAACGTTGAGCCAAAGCGATTAAAATAACTCCGCGAAAAGTTTAGTCTGCAAATATTTAATATCTACATGAATGTTAAAATTTTAATTTTCAAATTTTAATATTGATTGTTAGTGTTTGTCGAGTACCTAGTAAAATGCTCCAAAGAATAATAGGTAAGATTCCAAAACATGGCTTTTATATGGACAATCGAAAATACCAATGTAGATTCGAAATTAAGAATAGAGCTACGGTATCCTCTGCCTGATCCTAAAAGGGGGCTTCTGGGGTGGCGGGCGGAGAGAGTGGGAGCTCGATCCGCCCAGCCAGCAGCCCCGGGAAGGACGGCGGTGTGTGCTTGGCCGCATGTCGCCGTAAGCATCGTAAGATGCAGGAGAGCACATCTGCTCTCTCAAAGATGATGGGGCACGTTCCAGGGTGCCGCGCTTGGAGGACACCGGTGCGTTCCACTGGAGATCCCGAAATCCTCCCCAAGCGCAGAGGCAGGCCACCGTGGGGGTTTTAGTGCGGTCTAATCCTACATAACCCGGTATCCTCTTCCAAGGTGCTAAGTACCTTTTGAAGGTCTCCACCGATACAAAAAAAGGTAGGTACTTCATATATTTTTAGCTGTTATGCAATATATTTTATTGGTTCTTTACACTTAACAATCATCCCTTTTATATTAATTTGACCATACTAGGAGTTGGTCAAAATCCAAATCAACATCTCTCCTCGTTGAAACAGTGCGGTGGAGTAATCTCCATAACCTGTACGCGTTCTAAGTTGAATCGAGTAGCTAAAGCTGCTGAAGAGCATGCAAGCAACGTGGTGTTAAGTTTTTTTTATTTTTTATATAAATTAAGCGAACAAAGAGGCAGACGAGCCGCGTGGTGTTAAGCGATCACCGTCACCTTTGGACACGGGCAACCCCTTGGAAGCCACTCGAGCATTGCCAGCTTTAAAGGAAAGCTGTTTCTACAGCTATCTTGAAGAACCTTTTGTCATAGTCCACTGGAAATGCCTCAGCTACACACACCCTCAAGCAAGCCTAAGACCTAGTCGTATGCAGTTGCGCTGCTATTCCGAAGGCGGATTGTTGCCGTAAGCCTTAGTTTAGCCGGCAACTGCACCTTTCCATCGAAACACGATGAAATTGCTTTACGGCAGAAGTAGGTGCAGCGGAGGTAACTAGGTCGAACCAATCAAGTACTACCTATATTACACTATACTTCGAAGACATCTAGGCTTTGTAGATAAGTACAAAAAGAATTGAACCAGCTACAATACTTACTAGATGCTCCCTCATCCTTGACATCTTGGACGATTCTCCGAACGCTCTGCGTAAACTTGCCGACCAGGTTTGTGCTCGCTGAAACAATAGATACATTTTCATTATTACGTTTTGTGGACATTTACAGATATATATTATATAAGTAATATAATTTTTTTTTCATTTTAGAATATTAAAATTTGGAACATTTCACGTTTCAATCAAAAAAGTTTGAACCATTTAATCTGTAAAAAATTCTACATAGTAGCTACAAGGCCTATGGACGCCTGCGTGATCGTGTGATATTAAAAATAAAATGGCCAGCGTGTAAGTTTAATAATCCAGTATAGAAATATAATAAAAGCGGAACAAAAATATTTTTTTTAATAAATTTGAATGGAGTAGCAGACGAGCATGCAGGCCACGTGGTGTTAAGTGGTCGCTGCAGCCCATGGACATCTACATACAACTTCAAGCAAGCATAGGTAAGTTTTGTCTCAGGTCGTATGCAGTTGCGTTGCTACCGGAGGCTGGTTGTCGCCTCATGTAAGTGTGGCCGGAATAATTAGGTAGTCATTTAAATATACAGTCGTTTTAGACAATAATTAATAAAATTTCGTAAGTTTGTTAAAGTAAAATACGTTGCTTATATTATAAAACAATAAATTGTGAAATAAGTACAACCTTTTACACAAAGTTTGCAAATTAGTATTAGTTGTTTATGTAAAGTTCCAACGTTAAGTGTTTAATATTGAAATATTTGAATCCTGAATATTTTAATAATCCTAGAAAGTTATTGCAGAGAACCTGTTTAGAAACAAAGTGACTATATAATACAGTTTTAATTTGTAACTAAAACCGAAACCCAAACTAATTTCGACAGCTTAGTTGGTAATATTTGCAAAGCTTAAAATTTTCAAGGGTTTCTTAGTAAAATTATTCTGATTTGTACTAATAATTCTCGGGGAGTAAACTTACTTAAATATTGTAGAGTAGTTATTCAGACTAGATATAGATAGAATATGTTAACTTCTTTGATACTGTACAAACACACTGAAATATGTACATGGATACTATGTCGGACTGCCAATCAATATCGGGACCTTCAATCAATTTCCGGCGAGGCAGAAATTGGAATGATGAGATTTAAATTTTGTTCTTGGTATGATTGTTTGTTTCAACCCTGAAACCGCACCGCATTCGGAACAAGCTTCTGCACTCTAGTGGCAAGCCAGTAACCAGCTATGCCATGCCAGTTGAGCCGCTGTCAGCTAAGACCGGAGCGACTTTCAACTTGCCTTTACGCCTTTACATAACAGTAGAATCGAGGACACAAGAAATCCATTTATTTATTGTGTATCCTTTCATAGTCCACTTCTGAACAAAGGCCACACCTATTGTATACCATCCGATCCTGAAACCTATAAATCTAGTGGCATCACGCTGTCTTCTGATTAGAAGCAATCTATTAAAATAAGATCTATCAATTCAAATTTACAAGCTAAAATAGCAATGGGCAGGCCGTATAGTAAGGAGAACCGACAAACGATGGGGAAGAAAGGTCCTGAAATGGCGACCATATAACAAAATCCAGTAGTATTCCCCTTTCTAATCAGACAAGTGGCATTCCACTATCACTAACGCTTATAGAATAGAATGAAAAATGTATCGGACTGACATTTAGGTGACGATCGAGATCGTGATCGTGATATATCGTTAGTAAACGTTATTTTCATATATTTTGCAATCTTGTCCCAAGCGTTTACAATAGTAGAATGCCACTTGTCTAGGTCCGCAGAGAAGACTGTGCTCAGAAATGAATATCAAAAAAGGCTAAAAATGTAAATCTGATCTAAAATAATGTAACGTCAGAATAACAGTTTGGTAGTTTTGCAACTTCGATCAGACTGATAACGAACAACATTTTCCTCTCGAAATAGGATACGCCTGGCCGCAAAGCATTCGTAACAAGCTTCTGCACTCCATCAGCAATCCAGATTAGCCATGCTAGCTATGCTTTAAGCTGCTGCCAGCTTAGCCCGCTTGCTTGTTTTCTGCTTGTGCTTGATTTCTTTTAAAACACAGTCGAGGCGTAGATGAAAAATCTACTAGAGCCCATCTCGCATTTGTGCTGCGCGGTGGGTTATGATATGACCTATATAATTTTTTTTAATCAATATTTTAATGGTTTTCATTTTTGCAGTCTTGTGTTGAACACAGGTCTCTTCCGATTATTAGGTAGGCCTGAGGCTTATATAACAACGCTGCTATTATGTTGCCTTGGGGGAGATGCGGGTAATTTCCAACCTGCTGTTAGGTGTTCTCAAACCCCGCATAAAACCTCCAACAAGGTTTGTTTGTCCTTCTTTCACGTCGCAACGGAGTAATGGATTGACCTGATTTTTTATGGTGATTGTTTGTGGGTCAAAAAGTTACATAGGCTACTTTTTACCCGAGAAAAATATCTCATTCCTATGAGAAAAAACGTGTAGCCCACGCGGGCGGAAAGCTAGTGTTATAAGAATTCATCCATCCATCCATCCATCCATCCATCAGCCTTTTAAAGTCCACTGCTGGACCTATGTCCAGCGATGGAGTATGGAGCGATCATTAGGGAAGGCCTATGCCTTCCCTAATGATCGCCCACTCCGTCCGGTTTTGCGCCCTCTGAATCCAGCGGTTTCCCGCTAACAGAAACAGAAAACAGAGATTAGTTTTAAAATGAAATATAATAATATAAGCATACTTGTTAAACTTACAGAACACACATTAAATCCCACACAGGCTCTCTTTCTCTCTCACTCACACTCACCCACTCACTCACTCTCTCTCACACACACACACACACACACACAACTTGCGCTTGCATGTCTCCTTCCGCTTCTGGCCGGTTGTTATGTTTTTTTTTACCTATTTAATTGTAAGTAGTTATAATATTATGATTTGTTTTAATTGTTCACCACACCACTGGTCAACGAGCTACACGAAAATGGAGGGCCGCACTGAAAACCAGCAGTCGTGGTTTAGACCGCGATACAGGCTGAGTGCGGTCCCATATTTTCATCTAGTGGTTTTGTAGCGTTCTACCTTTTGTTTTATAATTTTTTATTTTAATTTATTTATTTTTGTTTTGTTTAAATATTTACTAATGTTATGTTATGTTTTATTTTTATTGTATTAGTATATTATGTTTTTTTGTTGTGTAGTATAAGTGTATAGTATAGTTGCAGAATTAACTGGATGCAATAAACGTTTGTTCTTTCTTTCTTTCTTTCTATCTTCTTCAGGTCGTCAGTCCACCTGGTTGAAGGGCCTATGCTCCTGTTGCCGAGACGTGGTCGCCATTTGAGGACTATAAGAATTACAAATGGATATTTCCGTCCGGTCATTGGAAGTCCAGTGAGTGAGGGATTCAAACATTCCTGAGTGTATTTAGGTATCAAGCGACTTGTCCCAGCGCGTGCCGGCTGCACACAATAGCGAACATTAATCATAGGATTGCTGTTCACAAAAACTTTCCAATACTGTGTCGTACAGAAACGTCGTTGCTAGATGATGAAAGGTTTTGTGAGCTATTTTAGAAAGGATCAAGTTTGTTGGGCATCACGCTGTCTTCTGATTAGAAGCAATCTACTAAAATTAGATCTTTCAATTCAAATTTACAAGCTGTTTACAAGTTACAAGTTGCCGAGACGTGGTCGCCATTCGAGGACTATAAGAATTACAAATGGATATTTCCGTCCGGTCATTGGAAGTCCAGTGAGTGAGGGACAAACTCAAACATTCCTGAGTGTATTTAGGTATCAAGCGACTTGTCCCAGCGCTTGCCGGCTGCACACAATAGCGAACATTAATCATAGGATTGCTGTGCACAAACACTTTCCAATACTGTGACCGTATAGAAATGTCGTTGCTAGATGATGAAAGGTTTTGTGAGCTATTTTAGAAAGGATCAAGTTTGTTGGGTCAGTGAATATTAAAATAGGTAAACTGTAATACTCAGTAGTAAAATGGATTCCGGTTCAACGGTTACAGTGTGTATTATAATGCTATTAGAATATCAAAAGAAAATGTGCATGAAACTGGGGGTCGCTGTATTGTCTAATAGATTTGTGAGTTTCGTCTTTTGTTTTAGATGGCTTTTTGATTAGTTCACAAAACGATTTCTGATCTTTATCTCTGATCTGATTTGACTAATACGTTTCTAAATAGGATTTTTATACACATCTTTTGTTATTTTTTCTGCAGTGAATTAAACCATCGTGATTATGTCTGTTCGTCCGAGTTGCGTTTATTTATTGTCATAGTGTGGAAGTGTTCTTTCGTTTTCAAACATTGAGTGGTAAGCCGAAAATTAGTACAAATGGCCGGCCGGTAATGACCGGGCGGGTAGTTATTTAGTTATATTATTAAGTTCAGTGAGCGTGGGACAAACTCAAACATTCCTGAGTGTAAATATCAAGCGACTTGTCCCAGCGCGTGCCGGTTGCATACAATAGCGAATATTAATAATAGGACAGAGAGCCCACTCTGTAAGCATCCGTCCGTAAGTTCTAACATTTTCAGAATAATTTTTGGCATACTCAGATAGTTTTTTTTTCACGAAATATTAAGATAAGCGTTTTCATTGATGACATTAAGCTACTGAATGAATAATATTGTTAGAATTTCTTCAATCTTATCCAAAAATGAGGTCCGAAAATTCACTTAGTTTCGGATACGGGCGTACAGAGTGGGCCCTCAGAGCAGAAAGACTTTCCAATACTATGTGTTTGTAGCGTAAAATACTATGTGCTCGTATAGAAACGTCATTTATTTAGGTCTTACGAGTATAATATAAATGTGTGAAAGTTTGTTTGTATATTCGTTCTGACGTGAAGCAACAGTGATACAGATTAATTACTTTTTAACCGGGGAAAGTACCTGTGGGGAAAAACGTGGAACTCACACGGGCAAAGCAGCGGGCAGAAAACTAGTAAAGCATTAATGACGCATTTACAAATCACACTAAAATTTTCAAAAATAAGCAGTTTGTCGGTGCATTTTGCGGCAAAATGAAAGTAAACCAAATGTTACTAATATTTACCACAGATAGATTACTTCTTTCATCTATAAATGGTACAAACTTTTATTCGCAAATATTTCATTGCAAATATTTGTGCAATAAATCAAGACAGTGACAAGTAAAATATAACTTATATTCAAGTTATTAAGATTCATGCGTTATAGGAAAATTTGTGCAAAAACTAGACGTGATTTTATTTTTTTCTGAGACTTTTTGTAACATTTGTAACCTTTTTTAGTTTAACATGTAATGTATAAAATATTTTAATACGTAAATTTATGTTATTAAATAGAAGAGAAATGCCCCTAAACTTAACACGATATCGTTAATTTTGCGTTGATAGGAAATTATTTTTTACAGTTAAATTGACCAAAATTTGCGAATATAATTTTATACCATTTATAGATGAAGAAGTAATCTATCTGTGGTAATTATTAGTAACATTTGGTTTACTTTCATTATGCGGCAAAATGTACCGACAAACTGCTTATTTTTGAAAGTTTTAGTGTGATTTGGAAACGTGTCCTTAAAGTGTGGCAGAAAATAAATTTCGACTAGTCTCTTAAGATCGGCGAGCAAATAATTGCTTTTCAATGTCGTCCTAGTTGCATTTCAGAACCAATATTTAATAAAGTTTTTCATTATGTTCCCTACAAATATTTGTCAACGCGAAAAGATATCGTAGACAAAAAAACAAAGTTTATAAAGATAGAAGTTGTTAAGAATTATGATTATATTTTTTCTTCAGGTTATTTTTCTTTACTATTGAGCGAGTAATAATCTCGCACACGGCACAACGTCGACGTAACCACGAGTCTCTCTTCAGTTTTGGGAACGCTGGCGTTTACTCCAACAAGCTGGTACCTTACTAATAATAAATTTTCAAATTGTGTTGTCAACATTTCTAGATACATATACAATACATACCCAAAAAAACCAGTCAACTATTCAGAAATACTAAAGGGTACCTTAATAAAGCCTTTGAATCTCCAGACATCAAAGCAAAAAGCTTAAGTGAGCAACGGTTCGATGCTTGATCGCTTTTAGAAGTTAAACATGTAGAAAGACCCTATAAAATTTGATTTACATACATAGTTGATATCTTGCAAGCAAAATTTTTAACAATTTTTTGACGACCCGTGTGGCACAATGGTTACCATGCCGGACTGCTAATCGAAGGGTCCCGGGTTCGATTCCCGGCGAAACAGAAATTTGAATGATGAGTTTAAATTTCTGTTCTCGGTCTGGGTGTTTGTGTTTCTGCCTTTGTATGTGTCCATGGTACCCACGACTCAGGGTATATACACCCTACTGTGGGGCTATGAGTATGAAACGTTTATTTATTTATTTATTATTTATTTATAATTTTAAGACTATCACGCTTATGTTAAGTTGAAAGAGTTTGTTAGACAAAGTTCCTAAATTTTTTCATTTTATTATTTTATAAAGTACTTACTAGCCTTCCGCCAGCGGCTTCGCCCTATATCTTTTCCCAAGGTCCACTCTATCTGTGTTCCAAATTTCGTGAAAATTAGTTCAGTAGTTTAAGCGGGAAAGCGTAGCAGACAGACAGTTACTTTCGAATTTATAATATTAAGTAGGGATTTCATGTTTACACAGACAATATTAAAGCCAAAGTTTACCTAAATACGAATGTTACCAAAAGCCATCTTATTTTAGTTTAGTAAATACATACGAGAAGCTCAAAGAGACAATTTTATTCAAAATACGCATCAAAGAAAATATACGTTTGGTTATTTCATAACAAAATAAAAATATTTTAGGCAACATCCTCTGTGATCACTGTAATCATGTTATAATTTGTTAGTATAACTTCGTTTTATAAGTGATATTTGCTATCTCAAAGCTATGTCTTCAAAGCTATGCTACAATCCATCTATACTATAAATATTATAAATGTAAAACTGTGTTTAGTTGTCCTCCGTAAGTTATTTCCGGGCTACTTTTTACAGCAATAAAAGATTTTATTCCCACGGGTTGATGGATGGATCCTGTAATAATGTCTTTCTTTTAAACGCCGGGGAAACGGCGGGCCACAGCTAGTTGCTTATAATTTAAAAAACGGCAAATTGTTTGTAAAGTAGGTTTACGATCGAGATGTTTACGTGATAACGTCCGCACGAGAAAATCTCCATTCGTTTGTATGCCGCTAGAGTGAGAGAGACGGAAGATCGGTCCACTCACTCGAACGCTATGCCAGCCTCCGCTCGTGAGGATTCCGCGTGACAAGTTTCACGGAATGACTGGCAGCGCTCGAGATGAGACGGGAGATCGGTCCGTCTCTCTCTCGTTATACCTGCGATCGCGCTCGTGAGGTTTTGGTGTGACACAAGTTTCTGAACATGTCACCCGACTAAAACGATTTTAAAGACGTTATCACGTCAAAAATGAGCTTTAAAACAAAAATGAAGCAACCCTTTTATATCGTTTTACAACCATTTTAAGTTTATGTCCCACTGGTGGGCACAGGTCTCCTACTCACAAGTGAGAGGGATTTAGGCCATAGTCCACCACGCTGGCCAAGTGCGGATTGGTGGACGTCATGCTTTCGAGAAAATATGAATTCCTCTCAGGCATGCACGGCGATGGGGAACATCGTGATCAATTAAATATCACGATATTTTCCATCACCGTGGAGCAGCGATAAATGCGCACATTACAAATTTCTTTGTCAGAGGTGCGCGCCGAGGATTTGAACCCGGGATCGGTCGCGTCGATGACCGCGGTTTCTTACCACTCGGCCATCGCTGCTCATTCAGATTTTACTTCCTCTGATATTTCCCTCCTCCACTTGCACATTGACGTGGTCTGATTCTAGTAGTAGGTAGTAAAATACAATAAAATACTTGGTTTTACACTTATGCAACTATTGTTTAATTTAACATTCATATTAGTCGTATATAACAATCCATTATCACTGCGCGTAATTAATTTTGGCAGAAATTTCTCTCTTAAAAGTTTTACGTGACGTTACGCACGTAGCAATTTACTTTATCAATAGAATTTTCAAGAGCATCTATTAGAAGAATTTCCGAAGAACTTTCTCTCCAAAATGTTTTGCGTTACTAACCATTATATCGATTAAATATTCAAAGAGACACCGTAACACAACATAAAGTAGGTTACGGAACATAGCAAAAATCCTTTCACGTTGGTTTACATTCATTGTACTCCTGACACTCTCTACTCTAACCTCTACAAGTACATAACGGTTCTAATGTTGCTTATTAAGTTTCCTGTCTAATGTGTGCCAGTGTCAACCTCTGGGTTACGGGTAATTAGTCTCTTTTGAATATAGTTGGCTTATTAAGCAAAGAAAGTATCTGTAATTCTGTAGGGCATGTAATTTACGTTTAAATTCGTTACGATATTCATTCGAAAGCTCAAAAAGTTACCCTAAACGAATTATTGCTTGACTTTTTGTTTTGTGGTCAAGACAACAATACACAAATTGTTATTGTTAAACTTTTTTAGTGTTCCTTTCAATTTTAAGTTATTAAGTGATTTATATTAAACTCATTTCACTGTTAAAGTTTCAGGACTCAAGTAGAATCTGAATTCCAACTATGTAGCAATTTTATTTAGGTAACTATTGCTGATTCAAATTTTAAGCCAATATCAATAAAAATTAGAGATGGGCCGAATGTGATTTGAACCGAATCCGAACTTCGGCCGAACATTCGGTTCAAATGAAATGTTCGGCCGAAGTTCGGCCGAACTTCGGTTCATTTTCGCGCGCTTTCTCGAGAGCGACGCGCCGTGATTTGTTTACGCATTTACTTCAAATACCCCGCCCGCACACCGCGCTCCCACCGCGTACCCCGAGCCGGCCGGTCATAATCAAATTCATTTTATTTTTGTAATAGTATGTCTAATTATTAATTAGGCAGGGATTTCTAAGATTAATAACTAATTAACTAAGATTAAGGTTAAGAACTAAGATAAAGATTAATAATAAGATAAGAACTGATTTAATATAAGGTTTACTTTTACAATTTTCCTAAATAAATAATTATTAATGTTAATTGACCATGAGTGAGTAAAAATAATATCTTTTATTTTATAGTATCTAATGTTATATAAAGTGCTTCTAAAATATATGCCACGGTTGTTTGTATGGAGACTTGGCCAAACAGCTGACTGATTTCCATACAAAGTGCAATTTTTTTTTGAGAATTGACGATGGGTTCCTTGGGGAAAGTGGTTCAGTATCATGAGTAGAAACACCAGTTGCAGCCATGGCATATTGTAATTTAGAAGCACCTTATATTTCAGTTTAAATAAGTGCAAGTAGGTATTATTTTTGTTGTACCGAATTTCGGCATCTGAACCGAATTTCGGCCGAATGCCGAAGTTCGGTTCAAGCTGCCGAAATTCGGTTGAACCGAATGTGAACCGAATTTCGGCCCACCTCTAATAAAAATCCAAACTTAGAATAAATAAGTTTAGAATGAGTGTCTTCATACAAGCGCGCTGTCAAAATTAAAGCACTAAATAGATTCCTACAGCTGTCACATCTGAAAAACAAAATATTTTTATTTCGACCAAATGAACTATAAAATACTACAAAATATTGAAAACACTGTGAAAAGTTATTTTATTAGACTTCTTTTGTTTTTAAAAAGTGTTGTGATAAAATTTAACCTTAGGTCTTACGGGGCGGCCCGCCGTTTGGTGCCATTAATGGCACTAATCAACATGCTTCAATTTGGGCGCGTGAACTTGGTTTCTATAGTGTAATTGTAATTATTCTAAGAATCCAAAATAATTTTGTTATTTTGATTTTTAAATAAATTTGAATTGGTAGCAAATAAAAACTTTTGAAAATGAGGGATACTGGACAATTTATAACCTAGGTGGCATTGGTCATATTTTATAGCCGAAGGAAGGAGGTTTTTTGTTTTATGAGTACCAAACCCGTTATCTTCACATTTTAACGGATTAATCTTACTTATTATTTCTATAAGTTTTAGGATTAAAGTAAAAAGTTCCTGAATTTCAAGCCCCTGCAGCCTTATTTACAAGTACCTACGAATAACTAGTGCCGCGATTACATTCCTCGGCTACCGTGTAAATAACAATGATATTAAGGCGGTGAATGGGCTTCTATCATTCCAACAGAAATGAAAATATTTTATGTAGGTAATTTGAAATGTATTGAATTTGGATTTGTAATTTGCGGTAATTGTTGATTGTTTACGTATGTTTTAATAGTAAATAAAAAGAAACTCATTCATATTTTATTTTTACTTTTTATTTATCTTACTTATAACATCCTAAAAGTTTAAGAATTAAAGTGGAAACTTCTAGCATTTCAGCCCTCCATAGCCATATTTAACTAGTGCTTATTTAACTAGCGATTCCATTTCCCGGTTGCAGTGTAAATAACATTATGGCGGCGACTTGGCTTCTATCATTCCAACAGAAATGAATTTAAGTAATATGTTATGAAATATTATACTTTGAATTTGGATTTGGAATTTACGGTTATTGTTAATTTGGTTTAGGAATGTTTAAGGATCAAATAAACATATTTATTTTTTATGGTTAAAAATTTTAAAATATTAAAAAAGTAAAGGACCCATTTCAATGCATATTTATTTATGGGTGTAGGTAGGTTTTATAATATGAGTACCAATCCGTTTTGTTAATCCATAAAATTCTTAAAAATTTAGTTGAACTATTTTACTTATTGCGTCCTTAATGTAAAAATTTGTATGTGAAATACATAGCTCACAAAAA
The DNA here is from genome assembly GCA_911387765.1 of Pyrgus malvae. Classification (NCBI taxonomy): domain Eukaryota; kingdom Metazoa; phylum Arthropoda; class Insecta; order Lepidoptera; family Hesperiidae; genus Pyrgus; species Pyrgus malvae. The sequence goes on along the minus strand of OU426950.1, from coordinate 22,652,844 downwards.
ATAAAAAAACGCAAAAAAATTTCGTCATTTCTTTGAAGGGTGGATTGACGGTCGACATTTGACGGCTTTCTACGCCACAATATCTATACATATAATAAAACTGTAAGCAGGGTCAATTCTGTACATTGCATATAAATTAAAAAAAATACTTCTAGGGGTCTTTTTATAAGTAACAGAAGCTAAAAATATAAGTTTTGAAATTTTTGTCTGTCTGTCTGTCTGTCTGTCTGTCTGTCTGTTGTTAGCTTTTCACGCAAAAACTACTGGACGGATTTTGATGAAACTTTTTTTGTTTTATATATATTCGTCCTCGCTAACATTTAGGCTATAGATAATTTTAAAAATCACCCTTTAAGGGTGTGATATGAGCGATGAAAATTTGTATGGAAAACTTGGATTTTTTCAACAGATTTTCTTGAAATTTGGTATAAATATTTTCTAACCAAAATAAAAGAATACGTGTTTCAGCATTTCCCGAAATTCACCCTTTAAATGTCAATTTTCTTTGAAACTCTTTGAAAATTGAGTGTCGAAACTTGATGTACAGAATATTTTTGTGCAGAGTAATATACTTATAATTTTGTATTTGTAATCTTTACTAACATAGTAAGAATTCTATTTAAGCTTTTTTCAAAACTATCCCTCAATAGCAAATAAAATGGATTCGAAAGTTGGTATCTCAAGCGTACAATAATTAACTTTAATATTTCATTCTCAAATTCTTTTCCCTTCTTTGAATAATGTGTTTACTGATATATTGTTGAATGAATTTCCGTAACATTAGTGTGTATTTTATATCAATCGGGTGATAAACAAAAAAGTTATGTTCATTTACACAATACGCGACATAAACTTAAAAGGCACTTTGGGGATTTTGTATGAAAGTTTCGGTAACAGCCCATTCAAAACCATAAATAAAAGTTTAAATTTAAGTAAAATTATTTTGAACTCTCACTAATATTGTCGACCATATTAAATATACTTAGATCAGCTTACTGTATTTTCTTTCGTTGGCCGAGTATGGCTAGACTATAGGTACCTAATAAGCGCATCGCGAGCCTTACCGCCGCCGAACCTTACATCACAGGCTCCATTGAGTTAGTTGCTCAGCTTATTAGTCTTCTTTTGGGGTGGAAGATTATGAACAGGCTGCAGCTGAAACGATTATTATCGCTACATTGTATCAAGCTGCAACCTTTTTAGCATTCCACTGCTGAGCATGGAGCTCTCCCAATATTGAGGAGGCCTCAAGCTCCGATGAACCGAAATCCAAATCTTACAATCTCAATACATCCAGCATTAAGGTTGTATGATACGGAATCTAAACCTTCATACAGAATGTACAAAGCCACTGTAGACATCTAGGTGACGAATAGAAACTCTTTGTGAACCAACTGTTAATCTCAATATCTACCTATTTGGTAATTTGACATTCGATTTATCAACCACAAAGTTTACATGTCATACGGTAGATGGCGTTATTGAGCAATATTCATTTCTTCTCCAAAGTGAATCGATGGAGATAATTTCAAATAAAAGCCTTAAGACTAATAAAAGTAAGTACATAGTGTAAAAAAATAAAAAATAGCATTTCACACGTATAGCCTCACATTAGGGTAGATATACCCTGTGTCGTGGGTGCCATGAACACACATAGATACAGAAACACAACCACCCAGACCGAGAACAGTTTAAACTCATCATTGAAATTTCTGCTTCGCCCGGATTCTAACCCGGGACAGTTCGATTAGCAGTCCGGCATGGTAAACATTGCGCTACGCGGGTTGTCACATCGTTGGGTAGGTATACGTATGATGCTGAACATTGTTAATTGGACCAATGATAACTTAACTCATTTTTTGCGTCTCTTTATTGCGTACGGGCTGAGGGCTAATCCACACACGTTGATTGATGGAGATATTAAGGATTCTTTAAAGATTCTTTATAAAAATATTCTTTATTTCCAAATACAGATAGCACACTGTGTAGAGACCCTGCCTTCTGCTTTAGTTTTCACAATGTTATATGAGTTATGACTTATGACCAAACTGCTGTCCGCAAGTTTTAAACCTATAGTTTATTAATTGACCTTACAATTATTTTTCCGATAGTTTAATCCTAAGCACGTGTATGTTTAGAAATTTTATCTCCCAACTACAAGTAGTTGTATAGTGCACCTCTTTTCTGCAGTAGGTTAAAGCTATGTATATAGAATAAGTCTATACATTCTTTGCAGTATAAATTCACCCAATTTACTAAAGATACTATTTTTAACATAGATAAAGCCACGGGCACAGCAGTATCTCTTAACTTTAATAAACGAGGTAAGTACGTTGGGGTAAGATCGTGAATGGGGTAAGAACGTATAAGTTAAATATCTACCGAATTTGTGGTTATTTTTATACTCGCAACATAGTGCGAGGCGCCAATTTGTTTTGCTACTTCCTTCAGTTACTTAAAACGTTAAAAACGTAAATAGTTCCTGCTGCATTTTTAAACAAAATAAATTATTCAAGAAGTATGTTGTAGCAAGTATAAGATCGGATATTTTATTTTTATAAACCTTATGCTTTTAGCCATTTGGGTGATTTTAGAGGGTATTCCGGTCTTCCCCTACATCGTCCGTTCTTTCCCATGTTTTTTGAAATGTATGTCCGTACTTTAAACTCGCATAACTCAGTAGTCGTTATGTCTGTGCAAACGAAAAAATATTTTTCTTATAGCTTGTTTATTGATTATCAGTTTTTACTTTATTCTTTACGCTGGCTGGTATAGATTATGAGAAAAAAAATAATTGCCAACATCTTACGAATGTAGCTAAAAACCATCCGAACTTACCCCAACATACCAACATATTTGTAAAGAGAATCTGATTTTACTATATGTAAGCATAATCTACCTACTACTTATTCAATGCAAATAAATAATCTTTAATTTTTAATCAATCCATTTTATAAAAGTCTTTATACACGCGGACGACGTCGCGGGCACAGCTAGTCATTAATATTCTCCAATAGATGTCAGTAAGAGTAATTTTTTATTTAACGGCATAAACATTAAATAAAACGACAATTTATATCAATTAAAATTTGCTGGATCGATTTATCATCCCCGAAACCAGGGTACTAAATTTCATCAAAATCTTTGGAGCCGTTTTTGAGATTCAAAAAAAATTGCTCGTTTAAAGGTATTATTATATTATTAGATTATGGTGGACCATAGTTGGCACGATAGGTGCCAACACCTATCGTTTAAATTTCAAAAATAAAAATATTATTTTTGTATTTGTATTTTTACTTTGATACTTATAGATTTGTTCACCTTTGTAAACTTTGTTTTGGTTAAATCTTGTGTGGGTCTGTGGGCACCATTTATTGTACCTTTTAGCTAATAAAAAGTATCCCAACCGAATCGAATTTTATTTTACCTACATCCAAATAAGCGTACCAATTTCGGTTGATTGTACTTATAAAAAGGAAAGGCTTAACGATCCCTCGTAAGTATCTCACATAAAGCAACCTTACATGTAAAAAAGATAGCCCTTTTAATTAATTAAATCTGAAATAGAAACCAAATCGGAACACAATCCAATGGTTTGAAGAAGAAGAAGTAAATGTCGTAAGCACTTAGGACGCTCTTATCCTATACAAATCCAATTTCTCTTAAAAGTAGTGCTTATTTTAGATATTTAATGGCTAATATACAAGGCTTGATTACGATAGTTTTTGTATGCATTTAGCTATGAAAAAGATACTGACTAAATAACCACCGGAGGAATGGAGTACTGCGAGTATAACCTTATTATATAAAATAACTAGCCTTCCACCAGCGGCTTCAACCGCGTGGACCCGTTTTATAGGTCCCCGTAGAATAAAGACCATCCTATGTACTTTCCCAACATCTACTCTATTTGTGTTCCAAATTTTATTAAAATTGGTTCAGTAGTTTAAGCGGGAAAGCGTAGCAGACAGACAGACAGCCAGAGTTACTTTTGAATTTATAATATTAGTAAGGATAAGGATAATGTAATGCTTGATGTTTTTTTGCATCCCGCTGCTGGGCATCGTTCTCTTCTTCCTATTGGTTACACCACGCTGCTTCAATGTCAAGGAGCATTACAGTGGTTGTCCTGCTCCGTGTTCAATGCGAAGTTGGTGAAGATAATATCTTGGAAATATATTAGTTTGTGGTGACACAGGAGGTGGATAGAGGCATATACCATAATTTATTCTTTCTGTAAGAGCAAGCTCTATGAAATAATTATAAATTAAAACTTTTATCATCGTATAACAATAAAACTCGTCCAAAATTTGCTTAACTGCTTACAAAACGACCACAATGAACTGAAGGCTTTTGTCCGCCGTCCTAAATAAATAATATCCTTATGGTTAGCCCTTGACAAAATATTTAGAGATCCTATAATAATTTCCATAAATTATTTAATAACATGTGCATATGGATCTTGTATGTAAATATGGATAAAGGATTGTTAAATAACTGGTAAATTGACATCCGTAAACTTTTCAGACCTACACTTACGAGTATATACATATTAAGCTGAAGAGTTGGTTTGTTTGATTGCTTGAACGCGCTAATGTCAGAAAGTAGTACTGCTTCGAAATTGAAAAATTCTTTTTGTGTTGAATAGTTCATTTATTGGAGAAGGATATAGGCTATATAACATCATGCTATGACTAATACCAATAACCACGTGGATGAAGTCGAAGGACTTTATTTTGCGGTTTAAATAATTACGAATTAATATCCTATTGTTAAGCGCTATGGGTAATAAAAATGCCGTTTGTAACGTAGAAAGCGTTTATTGTCTTCTTCCACAAAAATCCACTTAACAAAATCCATATCACTAAGCACAATTACTCAAGCTAAGATATTGGACTATAGCTAGTTGGACTATGGCTAATTGGACTAAAGCTAAATATAATATAAATATTTCTTCCCCTTCGCTTGGTAGAGATCGCATCGATTTCACTTCCGGAACTAAACTGCCCGTCGCGGCCCGTTGCGTGCCTTATATATAAATACGTGCATAAGATTTGTATTTGGTCTCCGTAAATACGATCATGTTTCAGAATTCCGATCTAAGCTCAAGTGGCTCCCTTTTCGTCTTCGCCGGAATACTCACATTCTTTATGTTTTGTATCTACTGTGCACTATTTCAACCATCTGCCCCTAATTATTTGAAAGAGCGTTTTAAATATCACACTTCTCACAATCGCTTCCTACGTTCCACTGAAAACCTGTGCCTTGTTACTCCTGTTCACTCTACTTCTTTCTTTGCAAAATCCTTCATTGTGTCTGCTATCCGTCTTTTGAACTCTCTTCCTTCTTCTATCCGACTGTCCGATTCCCTTGCTTTCTTCAAGACCGTCTTTACAATCACTATCAAGAAGCAGAATGAGGAACACGAAAAATAACATCCTGAAATCCTAAATACCTATTGCAATCATAGGATACTTGCAACATATGTATCTATGTATGTATGTATTTATATATGTATATATGTACAGTTATGTATATAAGTATATGTATGTTTATCAATATAAATATTTATATAGGTATATCTATGTATATTTAAATTTTTATCTATGTGCACCTCACCCACACGCTACCTTACCGACTTTTCAACTACCCTAAGGTAGTCTGGAAGAGATCGCTAGAAGCGATAAGACCGCCTTTTGTCCACTAGAACTAAAATGTATTAATTGGTATATGTTGATTTTACTGTTATGTATGGTGTACAATGAAGCATATTTGTATTTGTAAACTTCTACCCATGGATCTCTAGAACTTCCCCGAACTACCTAATACATAGGTCTGTCCCGAACCTTCTGTTTACGTTACTACGCACTTATTACAGCATAGACTTTACAGTACAGCCATAAACAATAGCCGCGGCCCGCGATGTAAACAAACTATACATGTACGCTATATATAGGTACGTACTCGCCGCGGATCCCGAACTGTATAGAAATTGTTGTTTTTCTTATCATTGACTTTTCGAACACTTTCTTCACTGTTCGATAGTAGACCTAAACCTGTTTAATGCGTTTTTGGGGTTTTGCTGTACGGCGCTTTGTTTTCGAGATAAAGGTACTCAAAGTAGTAACACTATTAATAATTTTGTTGATGTATGTATTTTTTTAAATAGACAGTACTGGTAGATACTGGGACTTCAGCTGTTGTTTCCACGCCAAAGGGCAGAAATATATAGGCCTGAGTTAAACTAGTATAAGGAAGGACACTTTGACAAACAACGGCAAATCGAAGGCACATATTCAAGCCTTCATATTGTATTGGTCGGTGTATGGTGCAAAATAAAGACTTTTAGGTAGACTGTATTTTATTATAATGCCAGAGATATACGTACCGAGTACAAGCATTTATCTAGGACTATATATATACTTTATAACAATTATAACACAAGACACAGGAATCATGTATCGCCATCTTGGTATGATCTAGGTTGGCCGCGCCCACTAGTGATGCGCCATGACAATAGTGATGCTACATACTCATAACACATATCAGCACCAAACGTTTCCAATACCCGAACAGACTGAAACGACGTGTATTTGATTCACACTGCGTGCCTTCGCGTAGTGTGGAAAGGAATACAAGTCAACCAAGACAAATTTCATTGAAAAGTATTGCAAAAGCTCCAAACTGTCACTCAATTTAGTAGTGTCGCCTTAAGTATTGGAATGTGCAACGTACAAGATGCAAAATTGTTACATTTGCCGGTATATAGGACGTAAAGTATTTTGATAAGGCTCATGGCATGTAAATTGCCATGGAAATTCCATAGGCTAGATAATTTACCACTCCTAGGTATATTAAATTTGGTCAATATTTTTATTTAATCTTGTCAGATTTTACTAATCAAGACTCAGAACACAGTGTAGGTATATGACTACACGAATCTATACTAACATATAACATATAAGGCTCAAGAGTTTTTTGTTTGATTAGGTACATCTCCACCCTGCCCCACCGTCTACGTCATACAACACATCCCGTTATTCAAATGTGGATTGGTGGATATAGTGCCTTTGAGAATTTTTATTTTTATTTTATTTATTTAAAAATTTAAAATTTAAAATACAATTAAAATTATAAGCTAATACATAATAGAAATAAAAACACTATAAAACAATACAAAACTATATCAAATAAAACAATAAAATATACTATACACAAATATTATACTACTAGCCTTCCGCCAGCGGCTTCGCCCGCGTAAACTCGTTTTATAGGTTCCCGTAGGATAAAAACCATTCTATATCCTTTCCCAAGGTCCACTCTATCTGTGTTCCAAATTTCGTGTAGATTGGTTCAGTAGTTTAAGCGGGAAAGCGTAGCAGACAGACAGACAGAGTTAATTTCGAATTTATGATATTAGTAGGGATAACTAGGTAACTCGAAGAATTATGAGTAACTCTCAAGTATTCACGGTGATGGAAAATATCTTAATTAATTAAATATCACAATATTTTCGCTCAGCGAGAAGAAGCGATAAATATAAACTACCTATAACGAACCCAATTGAAAATAAAGGCCTTATTTGATGTCTATAGTAGCAAGATTTATGCTAAACTAGTGGGAAAGAGGCCTTTACAACTAACTGAAACGCGTAGATATGTAATTACAAGTTGCCAAGTAAACTTTGTAAGGGTACTTACTCTACTAATTCAACCATCGCATCCTTAGATTTCTAAGAGACTATAAACTTCGCAACATCAAGGTAGAATCTAACTTTGAATCAAATGTTAAAAACTATCGGATTTATGTAAATCAGTCAACCATGCAGTTTGTCGTGAAGGAGAGATTTAGAGTGCACTTCTAGAACTGCTACCCAGGAGTTGGAAGGCCACTTTTCAACTAAAAGTTCGATTCGATGCCCAATCTGAAGATGTAAAGTTTGAAATTTGCAAATTTGAATGACCGATACTTCGATGATCATTTATGAAATACTAGCCTTCCGCCAGCGGCTTCGTCCGCGTGGACCCATTTTATAGGTTCCCGTAGGATGAAAACTATCCTATGTCCTTTCCCAACGTCCACTCTATCTGTGTTCCAAATTTCATCAAAATTGGTTCAGTAGTTCAAGAGGCAAAGCTTAGCATACAGACAGAGTTACTTGCGAGTTTATAATATTAGTAGGGATTTTTTTTTTGGTTTTCAAATTTTGATATCATTTTTAAATAAATTTTATAACAATGATTGATTTCGATAAATGTATTGAGATTATTGTTTGCACTACTTACTCGTAGGTATATTCGTATGTATATAACAAAATAAAATTTTAAGTAGGTATGTTAGTGGATTTATGAATGTTATTAGCTTAAAACTTTTCTGCACCTAATTGACCAACGTTGCGTTAAGCAACATACTTTTCTAAACCTCTACTTTTTTTAAACTAAAAAAAAATTTAAGGTAAGCAAGATTTCAAAGCTTATAGTGTTAGTGGTTGAAGCGCACATGGCCCTGGCAGCAAGATCGAATACAAGCGATCTATGTACGAGTGGCTACGCGAAACGGGCGTTAAGGCGCGGTCCCGGCTGTTGTCGATAGATAACCGTACTTAATGTTTTCGGAGGCCTTATGGGCGGATTGAAAACATCCGATAGCGGGTTGGCCACTAATCCTCACTATCTCCAACAATTCGCATTGGAGCAGCGCGGAGCAAGCTCCAGGCCTCCACAATAACGGAAAAAAATACGCGCCTAGCACAAAAAGTGTTGCAGCTAAGAAACTTTGACTTTGACTAGCTACTCCAGCAAATACTCGAAGCAAGTGATCAATCTAAAACGCAACGAAGTACGTCTACTTATAAGGATTCTAACTGGTCACTGCAAACTAAATAAGCACATGTTCAAACTAAACCTAAGTTAACAGCAGCAGATTCTGTAATAGAGAAGAGGAATCGGGTATACACATCCTCTGCGACTGTGTCGCACTCACACATAGCAGAAGTCGGATACTGGGCGGCAGCCTGGTCACATCGGAAGATGTCAAACTTCTAGATCCCAAGCGCATCGTACGGTTCCTAACAACGATCAGCCTTAGGAATCAGATATAAATGCGGGGCCAGGCTACAATAGATCATCTACTGGTCTTAGTGGCCTTAGGGTAATACCCCTTCCCCATCAACTCAAATGATAAATAATAAGAAACTTTGAAGAAACGTCCAAATATGTATGTAAATCAGTCAACCATGCATATTCTGCATAAAGGAGAAATTCGTAAAGAAGAAATTTCAAGAGCACTTCAAGTTTCTCAACCAAGGAGTCGGAGGGCTACTTTTCAAACTGAAAGTTCTTTCAGTGCCATCCAGAGACGCAAAGTTCAAAATTTACAAGGGTGTTGCTCGCAAATGTGATTGGCCGATACTTGCAAGTTCGCTCAAAACGTCGGAAAATATTTTCTGATTATCTGATCATTTGAATCCTTGAATGAATATTAAAAAACCTTCTATTTTGCATTGATTTTATATAAAAATAGGTAAGATTACTCTGCCAATAGTTTTTAAATGATAATAACGCTATTACCGAGGAACTCATTAACGTATATAATCACACTTTTAAATGTAAAAATATAGTAAGAAGATACGGCTCCTTGGGGAAATCACGAGTATGTTAATGAACCAGAAAATTCGTCTGGATCATTTAATTTTTAGGGTGTAGCTTAAGACCCTGAGTATGGATTTATATGTTTAAAAAATACACTTTACTTTTGTAGTAGGTAGAACTTTCACGGTTCTAGCTGAGAAGTAGGTACCACAGCTGCATCCACTTCTGGCATGAAGCAATACTATTGAGTTTCGGTAGATTGGTGCAGTTGCCGGCCAGACTTACATTAGGCGAACATCAGCCTTCGAAGCGAAACTACATACAAATTCTGCATACAGATACAAATAAAAAAATAATCATATAAAACTTTGACCTTTTCATCCTAACCTGAGATTTAATTGGATATACACATTCCTCCTAAAATTATTCCAGAATCAACAAACAAAATCAACTTTAGATTGACTGTCAAACTTTTTCAATTTGAAGAATTCTTGCGAAACCAGACGAAGTAATAATTCCGTGATTGTGAGCCATCAGGTTGTATTTACATATTTTTGAGTTCCGTGCTTCATAAATAATCCTTTTTCAGGAACGAATGGATGTATTACATTGACATTAATGGTTTGCTCCCAACACGCAATAGGGCTTTAGAATCTGGTTTTCGGAATATACATATTTAAGTTAAGACTAGCGGCCGCCCGCGACTTCGTCAGCGTGGACTTTAGTTTTAATTTTTTTCTAAAAGAAAAGTAGCCTAAGTTACTCCTAGTTGCATCAGCTACCTGCCAGAGAAAGTCCCGTCTAAATCGGTTCAGCCGTTTCAGAGATTAGCCGGAACAAACAGACAGACAGGCAGACCGACAGACAGACAAAAATTGTAAAAAAATGTTATTTTGGTATATGTACTGTATATACATTCATATGGATGTACTAAAAAGTGTTTATTTTAACATTACAAACAGACACTCCAATTTTATTTATTTGTTTAGATTCCGGTTGTACTACAGTATTTTTAAGCTAAGTGGGACTACTCTGTAAAAATCTGTTAGTTAACAATCAATCATCCCCTGTTTTAAGCCTCATGGTTTTCTTTTGGTTTCTGCATGGGACCAAAAATATATAATAATTTACCGGAAACCCTCAAATCCAAAACAAATTGTGATTTCAAACGAGCACTTAAAACGTTCTTATATACAAAAGCATACTATTCGGTTTCTGAATTTCTAGACGATGACAATTAAGTTAGTGAGGGATTACGGAACTAAAAACCTGGGAGGTTTTTTTTCCGCCGGCTTTTTTTCCTCTCAGCGTATAAAAACCCAGTGAATTGGGTGCCCAAAGCCGACGACGTGGGAAAAACGCCGTCTAAATAAATTCATAACTAAGTACTAAATAAAAAAACGCAAAATATGGGATGAATAACATGGTTTGTCAACATAATAAATAAATTTGTTATTTAGATTTAAGTCAATTAGTTATATAGATAGATTTAAGTATATTTTGATTTCTTTAATATAAAAATTGTATACTTTTTTATTTCTTTAAAAATATTTGCATACCTTACTGAGGTAAATATGGCGGATTTTAAATATATATAACAACTTCTGTAATACCCATATTTGCGCAAATAAATCATTTTTCTTTTCTTTTCTTTTCTTTTCTTTTCTTTTCTTTTCTTTTTAAATAAGACTTGTATAATTCCTTTTTTTTCTTACTGAAAGAATCGTGAGTGTTCACTAACATTGTAGATATATTATGTAACACGGCTTTATTCGCGTCTAGCCACCCCGAATAAACGGACGTGAGTAAAGTGTGTTACATATCAACAATTTTAGTGCTGTACCCTACCCAATAGGAAAAAATATCTTTCTCTCAATTAATTATACTTTATTTTCATACCTGCTAAGGTAAGAGATGTTTTTTTTTCAAAATGTATATTGTATATACATATATATTATGTATCCTCCATTGCGATTTACATCGTTAATTCAAGAATTATCAAAATCGTTTTATGTATTTTCTAAAAGTGCCGTGTGAATAAACCATAGATTTATAATGACTTTGACTATATATATTTGTATATAAAAACATCTATGAACTAAACATAAAAAATATCCGCGTCGAGTATAGAACCTCTCCGTTTTCCCGTCGGTTTACGATCAAGATAGACATACTGACACTTGGCAAGAAAAGTGTCACAACACAAAGACGTGTTATATGACATTATTAGATTAGATTTTACATTATTATGCTTAGACAAAGAATAATGTACTTACGTACTAGGATTTAGGATATTGGATTATTGAATTATTGGTCTTTGTTATTATGAGGGTTTTGCTGACGCAAGAGCATCGTTAATATTGCTACATCTCAAATCATGATCTCATCTAAGTCTATGGCCACATCTACCGAAAAATAGATTTAATCCACCTTAATCTGTGTAAAAACTTTTTATAGACATTTTTTTTAATACTTGTCGAACCGAACCTTAGAGCATCAAAGTTACTGACTCACCCTTCAGTAGAGACGGCATAGCGCCTCGCTTCCATACATAATTTTTGTGCCAAATCTGGTGCGGGGGAAGAACGCACACATTTTAATTTTGTCACAAATTCACAAATATTCTTTCATCGCTACAGACGCATACATTTCTAAATATGTCAACACTGACACCGACACACACAGACACACTAGTTGTATAACTAGAAGGCACATTGTGCATGGACGTTGGGGCGAGGGGTTCGCCCGTAAAGGCCACTCCTCTGACGGGTGTCATACCTATCATACCTTGATGGTCTAAGAACGAACCTATAGATAAACGTAATATAAATAAACTTAGCGTATAATACTTTGTCGAAATAGCATTTTTATTTATGTATGTATGTATGTATGTTTGGAGATACCACCGCTTAAAGGTCTTTCTACCTATCTACGTATGTGTATTACGCAGACCCCATTTCAAATTGTCGCCCTTCACTCAGATGGAAATTAAATCCGGTCCCTTGGGCTTACAAACATTCTCATCCTTTTCTACATCCGCACTACAGATTACAAATGTGAAGAGAATTGGAAAAGAATTGCTATTTTTTTTAACATAAAGTTAAAGTACCTGGTCGCCCGAGCGTTGCTCGGATAAAAACAATTGATTTTCTTGGTTTATTTTTAAGCAAAACATTCATTGGCTTAGTGTTACTTAACAAAGCTTTTTGTTAACCTAGCTCCCAATTTAAAAAAAAAATTGTCACAAAAAATAAAAAAAAACGCAACTTGCCTACTTGAAGTTTGAATCCTGGTCTCTAACTCTGTAGTCAGCTTTCGTAACCATTCGACCAAGAAAGCTTTAGATCCATTGACGAAATTTTTATAGAGGTCTTTCATATCGACATTGTCAATTTCTATCAATAAAAATTAGCTGGATCGATTTATCATCCCCGAAACCAGGGTACTAAATTTCATCAAAATCTTTGGAGCCGTTTCCGAGATACAAAAAATATGTTTAGATATAAACAAGAAATGCTCGTTTAAAGGTAGGTATTAGATATTTGTTGGTGTAGGCAATACGATAGTATCTACAAGATTGACAAGCGATGACCGAGCGGGAAACGGCTACGGATACGAGTATACCGAGTTCAATTTCGGCGCGCACCCAGTGTTGCCAACGAAGTATCAAGCTCCCCACCAGAATCGACCTCTGAAACCACCAGAAATCCACTAATAAAAATCGCACTATCTTAAAAAACACTAAATTTTCCACTAACTTTATTTCTGGCGGTCATTTTCAAGATACATTTATTAAAGAAATAAAATAACATTAAAATTACACATTATGTAACAAAATAAATAATATTACCAATTTTATTAAAAATCTTTTATTTAACTTGTATGTATGTTTGTTCGGGTGGAATCTTGCTACTCAACTTTGAAGCAGATATCTTCAACCGACTGAGCTGAAATTTTGTATACTCGTTTAGTTTGGATGACAATACACGAAAAGCTGTTTGACGTCATTCTAAATCCAATATGGCGGACCATCCAAGATGGCGGAATAGTTATTTCTTATGCACTTCTACAATATGGGCATCAAAGCCATCAAATGAAAGGGCTTGTTGAGAGTAACTCGAAAAATAATGTGACGTCATTGTAGAATAACCAAGATCGCGGAATAGTTATTTTTTATGTACTTCTGCAATATGGCTATCAAATGAAAGGGCTTGCCGAAAATATTTAAAATAACTAAAAACTAAAAAATAAATTAAAAACCAAAACTCTTTTTTTTAAAAAAAAAAAGGTTATAAGTTGATGGTTAAAATTTTGAAGGAAAGTTTTATTTTCTTCTTGAGAGCATTTAAATAAAAACTTAAAAAAAATGTTTTAATTTTAATAAGATGTCAATGAAATTATATTATTAAGTAATCTTCAGATGAGTCGTTTCCGCCCGTATCATCATCGTTAATATCCGATTGATACGACTCTTTGGTACCCATTAATTTTACAATACTGTTTGGTATTTCATAGTCGTTGCAGCAACTACATTCATACCGCAGTGTACTCTTCATATAGGAGTTAAAAGATTTAATCCCATCCTGTTCCTCTGCTTGATTTTATTATATTCATACTGCTAAAGCTGCTCAGATGCCAGAGATAGATCTCTTTTACGATAGCGTAAGCAAATTTACCTTAGCTTGTTACTTGTTACCTTATTTTTAAGCAGATCCATGTAATATTTTAGGGTAACCTGTGTGGGTGATCGCAAAAGTCGCCAATTCATGAAATCCTGAAACTTCACACATTAATCTTATTGTATTTTTGGTTTCAACTATTCGAGTGGAGGTTACAATCGTTGTTCCAATATGTAAGAAAGAAAAATCTTAAATTCCACTAGCTAAAACCACTAGCCACTAAAACACATTTTTGTCCACTAATACGTAAGCCAAAACCACCAGATTTAGTGGAAAATCCACTAAGTTGGCAACACTGCGCGCACCTTTGACAAAGACGAAGACAAAATAAATTTTTGCGCAAATATGGGTATTATAAAAAAAGTTTTATACATTAGTATATTTTCCATCACCGTAAATGCCTGAGAGTTAGGTACTAAAAATTTCTCGTATTCTCGATATTTATTCACCATTTAAAGTTGTTCTTAAGAAATGCTCACTGTTTTTTATTTTATTTTATTTATTTATGCTTCAATTGTTTACCTAAAACTAGGCTAACAATGGGCGGACTTAATGCCTAGTGGCATTCTCTCCCAGTCAACCCATGGTGATGGTGAGAATTTGTTGGTAGGTGGAAAGAGTAGCGAGAAAGAGAAGAGGATTAAACATAATATTATATTTAAAATAAGTTTTATAGTGTATAATATATATTCATTAATAAATGTATTATATATATTATATATAATACATTTAAAATACATATATTATAATATAACCCAATTATATAAGACTGTTTCTTGCAAAAGTTTCCTAGTTTTTTCCCTCATTTGCATGAAACCAAATATTCTTGTCACATTCCTATTCAAATGTAACTAAATTATTTTTTAAGGTATTTGTACCGTTTAATATGTAAATCTGAAAAGTAAAATTTGAATGAAACAACAAAAAGGTAAAGCACAAATGTCTCAAGTTATAAATTACTTTTAGTATTTAGGCCTCAAATTGATATAACAGGCTGAGTACCTATACCTTTTTTTTTGGTATTGGGTGGAAACCTTCAAAAGTTACCCAGCACCTTGGGAGAGGATGCCGAGAAATGTGGGATTTGTACCGCACTAAAACCCCCTCGGTGGCTTGCCTCTGCGCTTGAGGAGGACTCCGGGATCTCCATTGGAACGCACCGGTGTCCTCCACTCGTGGCGCCCCACAACGGGCCCATTTTTGGGAGAGAAGATGCGCTCTCCTGCACCCTCAGGCGCTCACAGCGGTATGCGGCCACGCCCACACCGCTATCCTTCCCGGGCTGCTGGCTGGACGGGTCGAGCTCCCACTCTCACCATTCGCAACCTCGGAAGCCCACTTTTAGTCGCCTCTTACGATCAGGCAGGGGATATCGTAGCTCTATTCTTAATCCCGAAGCTACAGACATTACAAAAAGTATAAATAACGACATTTATTTTATGTACACTTCTAAACGTTTTAGTCATTTCGTTTTTCGAGGCAATTTTTATGATAAAAATCTTTTAAACGTAACAAAACTAATGACATACATCTTTATACTTACGACGGTTAACCAAAAAGTTGTTTTTTTTCATTATAGTTTCATGAATTCAAAGACCTTTTTTTTAAAAACTCTTCAATAAATAAAAATTACAGCCTGTCAAGAAAATCCTGTTAAAAAATTTAAATTCTACATCAAATCCCAAGAATAATTAATTTGTCGTATTAATTAGATTAGATTCTTATTTCTAACGCTGCAAAAAGACCTCCAAGGGTGCCCATTGAAAATTAATAAAAAGCACTCTAAAATTAGGACCGACTTATCTTAGTAAAATCTTGTACAACAAGTACGTGATGTAACTAAGTAAATATCGATTATATAAAGTAGCTTTTAGGTAGCTTTGAACGAAAAGCTACTATTTCTTTTTACCAATTTCGCAGACGGGAGCCATTGAGAGCTGAATTCACTGGTTCGAATTTTAATGCCATTTATTTTAAAAACTTTATCAGAGCTTTATTTTAGTTAACACCTACAAAAATCTTAATTTTTTTGTACCCACCATCATAGGTCTCTTACAAGTGAAAGGGCTTTAGGCTATAGTCCATCACGCTGAACAATGTGCGGATTGGTGGACATCATTTCTTCGAGACATTGAGTTCCTCTCAGGTATGCGCGGTGATGAAAAACATCGTAATTAATTAAAATAAAACTAAAGTAATATTAAATATTAATAATGAATATCGTTATTGTTCTTAAAAGTACTTGTATGGAGATCTCTTTTACTGTACTCGAAGGGTGCCACTGCCAACAGACAGGTGCCTCCGCTGTCCTACTGTCCGCCTGTCCGCCTGTCAGTCATCAGGCTGTATCTCATGAACCGAGATGGCTAGACATTAGAAATTTTCACAAATGATGTATTTCTGTCGCCGTTATTACAACAAATATTAAAATAAAATATAATAACAAAATAAATATTCAAGGGGGCTCCCATACAATTAACGTGATTTTCTTTGTTGTTTTTTAAGTTAATGACACGGAACCCTACGTGCGCCGGTCTGATTCGCTCTTGGCAGGTTTTTTTGTTGAATCAAACCATAGACTTAGAAGATATGATTTAAACTGTTTCACATAAAATAAAAAACCTGTGTTATCTGAGATTGTAAATCGAGTGCCCCTTACATTTCTTATTATTTAATACCTAGCATGTGATAGTGTTTTAGATAATAAATAGTACCTGGACGCTCGAGCATTGCTCGGATAAAAACAGTTGATTTTCTTGGTTTACTTTTAAGCAAAACATTCATTGACGTAGTGTTGCTCTAGCTCCCAATTTAAAAAAAATTGTCACAATAAATAAAAAAACGCAACTTGCCTACTTGAGGTTTGAACTCGGGTATCTAGCTCCGTAGTCAGCTTTCGTAAGAATTCGACCAAGAAAACTTTAATTCCATTGACGAAATTTTTATAGAGGTCTTTAATATTGACATTGTCATTTGTTTGAAGGGCGGATTGACGGTCGACATTTGACGGCTTTCTACGCCACAATATTATTAATATTCTCCAATAGATGTCAGTAAGAATAATTTTATATTTAATGGCATAAACATTAAATAAAACGACAATTTCTATCAATACAAAATTTCTGGATCGATTTATCATCCCCGAAACCAGGGTACTAAATTTCATCCAAATCTTTGGATCCGTTTCCGAGATTCAAAAAATATATTTAGATATATACAAGAATTGCTCGTTTAAAGGTATTAGATAAATTAAGCAAAGTAGAGAGTTTAATTGTTAATTCAAACTTGAAATACTTGTCAGTGAATTGATTTCTACCAAAGTAAGGAAAAGGCTATTTCAAATTTCATGCAAATGAAATGTTTTAAAGAGTAAGTAATAAGAAAATTTCTCAGTCGAATAACTTTTCTAGGTTTAGTATAGACGTCTTTTAAATTCAGTGCGGTAAAAGTAATTGGCAATTTTCGAGTTGAATGGCTAAAGTTAAATTTTTTCGCTTTATACATTCCTTTGTGTAAGTGAATTACTAAGTTTTCGTTTATGGACCGATTCCCTCAATATTTTTAACTTGAGTCTTGACGGTGTTGTGAATAATAATGCACTTAATATGGGGATACCACCACAAACTTACGCTCTTATTGGATTCAGCAAGCAACGAATGCCACAAACACAACAATATAACACATACAGTCACCTCCAGATTAGTAAAATCCATATAGATAAAGGTATTCATTAGGTAAGTAATAGATATACTATTTCGTCTCCGCTAAGAATAGAAACAAAGGGAACAGTCCATTGTGGAGATCACTACGACATTGTCGTGTAGAATAAAAAAAGGAACAATAACAGAGAAAATAATAAAGTAAACCTACTGACGACCTGCGTGGCGCAATGGTTACCATGCCGGACTTCCAATCGAATGGTCCCGGGTTTGATACCCGGCGAAACAAAAGTTTGAATGATGAGTTTAAATTTCTATTCTCGGTCTGGGTGTTTGTGTTCCTGTCTTTGTATGTGTCCATGGTACCCACGACACAGGAAAATAAAAGAAAGAAAAGAAAAAAATATTTATTTGCGCAAATATGGGTATTACAGAAGTTGTTTTATATACCTATATATGAGGCCATGAGAACCAAAGTGGCCTACTTCAATAAACAAGTTTTTTGAGTACCATAGAAAACAAAAACAGTATTTTTTTAATCAGCTACCACTCTTCAGAAAACATACTTTTTTTTACTTTTTTCTTTTAATTAACTTAATAATGTTCTAATTAATGATTTTAATTGCTAGGAAATAGCTTTATTGCTATTTTTCTACATTTTATTCTCAGATAGGCCGCTTTGGCAGTAGGAGTTTTTATAGGGGGTAAAAAAAAAATGGTTATTAGGCCAATTGTTTATTAAACACTTAAATAAAGAAACAACATTTCTAAGGCTTGAATAGAAGATATAGCCTAGAATAAGTATTGGTATTGACATTTTCTTATCGTAGTTTAACACAAAATTTGACATTTATTTAATTTAATTTACTAATGTTCAATAAATTAATATTAATCTTGACATTAAAAGACAATTGCTTTTCTCAAATAAATGACTTGTTTATGCTATCTTAAATATTGACTTGTCTCTTGAGAAAATTTTGTGTATATTAATTACCTCAAAAATTATAAGTTTATTATGTTTTAAAAATGCTTCAAATATGAAATAATTACTACTAAATCAAAAGTATTAAGAATACATTTTATAAGATGTTATTGCATGCCCAAATGTGTCAAATATGAGCGTAAAAAATTGTTAAGAGCCTATGTAACTACCATATTTTGCAATAAATACTGATTATGATTATGAACATTAACACTTAGTATTCTTAACACTAACACAATAAAAGGATACCTAGTCACTAACAATGTCATCCTCAACATCTATGTCATTTCTAACTGACACATTATCTTTGATGATGGTGTAAAAGCTGTGATGCACTGGAGGTATAAAAGGCAAAAGATCTAATAAGTCCTTTTTTTTCTCAGAACTGATATGTTTTCCATCGGGGTATAAAGGATCCAGCTTAATACCAGCCAAATGTGTAGAGCCCCTTTTCTTTATATCAACACTTTCAAATAAAACGTCTTCATTATTGGAATATTTAAAAAAAATTGTAAATGGATGCATTTTGTTAAACAAAAGCCACTGTATGCTGAGCCACTGTACCTTTGACTTTTCAGCAGTTACCTTCCTATTGGTAATGTTATTCTCCAGTTTTTTTGTTGAAATAAAGTCATCTTTTGTCATTTTTATGACATTGAAAGGGTTCCTGTCCCTAGCTGCCTTAATTACAGAAATCCAGTCATCTGGTAAGTAAATATTTTTGAAAAACTTTTTCTTTTTCTCCACCAATCCAAAATCTTGGTCACATGCTAAATATGAGTGCCCACTGACATAAAACTTATGGTCTATGTTATCTACTGTGTAATCTGGATGGGCAACAATATACTGGCAAAGAGTGGCCATTTTAATATTTCTATTTTGACCACCGCACTGGTCTGAGTACATAATTAAGTTTTTAGTCTTGACTTTCTCTTTAATGAAACGCAACAGGCAGGAACCAATCTCCTGAGGACCTCTTGACGCTATTGTTTCATTCCACACATACATTGTTACTTCATCATTATGAGCATTATGAATTCCCAGACAGTAAGTCCAAAGCTGTCTTTTATAATAGCAAATTCCTGTAGAAATAACCGGAGTAGGTAAAGTTTTCATGAGATCAAATACTATAACTGTTAAATCAGAATCATTTGCAGCTCTGTTCTTATCTATCTTAAAATTATTTCTTGCAGATTCAGCCTTTAAAAGATGGAGTTTCCTTTGAGATTCAAGTTCATTCTTTTTGACAGATGATTCTTCAGCTTCTATTTTTATTTTAAAATTATCACATTTTTTACAGGAATCAGTAATTGGGGCATGAAAAGATAGGTTGAATTGCTCATTAAAAACTTTTCTGAACATGAAATTTGATACTTGGTCAGAAGGTAGGGTTTCTTCTTTGTATAAAGCAATCAGTTTAGGCAAGCTCAAGTCAGGTGCTAAAAACATTCGGTTTGTGTTCTTGTGCAAAGTATAGTGAGACTCATATTTGGGGAATTTATTGATAAAGTTTTTAACAATTTGAATTTTGTTCTCTGGAGTTTTATTCGAAGGCACATGATTTCCCCTTTGATCAGCAGGAGGTGTGGGAATTACTAATTTATTTTTTAAAACCCTTGACAATCTGCCATCACTGACACCAAAAAGCATTTTAAAAAATTCCTTACATACAATAACATGCAAACCATCATAATTAGGAACCTGATACACCCTTGAATTTGAACGCCTAGATAAAGCAGAAGCAGTGTGACATGTCTTTTTTGGCATCACTTTAATTAAAGAAAAAAGGTAAGATGACTGTAAGTTATAATTTCCCAAAGCATAAAAGCTGTTGAACAGATTAATTTGCTGACTAGGCAGAATCTTTTCATGACACTTTTGTTGGCAATTACACTCACGAGCAGTATCAATTTGCTTTTGTGGCACTAGAACACCTTTAACATTAATATATTCCTCACCTCTTGAATGCTTTTCCTTTCTCACGTTCTTCTTCCATTTGCTAGGTTGTCTCACTCTTTTTCTAGGTTTACTTTGAACTGGAGTAATTTCAAAAGTTATATTATTTGGGGATCGGTTTTCATCACCTAAAATATCAAGTAAATCTGTAGTAGATGCTGTCGAATTACGTCCAAATGGCTGGTACTCTGAACCAGAGTCTTGAAATGGTTCTTCTTCTGCTTCAGACCCAAAGATTTCTGTAAACAATGAAAAATCGTAAAACAATATTAACACGTATTCTATTTATTGCAATATACAATACAATGGAATATTGTAATACATACCTTGAAGTTCGTTATCCACATTGTTTGAGTTTTCTTGATGATTTTCCATATTCCAGGCAAATAGCCAATTATTCACAAATAATTTTACTGAAAAATTTATCACGCACGGGCGGGAAAATAATGACAAACGCCCCTAACAGACTGTCAAAAAACAGCCTAACTAATGTCATCATGACAGTGAAGTTTTAGCGGGCTTGCACCATAGTGGCCTATCTTATTTAGGCCAGTATGGCACCTCCAATTTATATCACAGACTAAAAACCATAACAGTGATTATGCTGCCATCTAGTGAATATTGGTTGTATCACTTTTAGGCCACCCTGGTTCTATCAAAATGATCAATTTTAACTGTAAAAAATCATAAACTCAATATTGAAATTTTTTTAGTTAGGCCGCTATGGTTCTCATGGCCTGATATAAAGGGTATTAATCACCCTACTGTAGGGCTATGAGTATGTAACGTTTATTTATTATTTATTTATATTTCTTACTAATGTCGTCTCTGGTACCGTTTATAACAAATGCACTCGTAGACATTTTAATAAATTTACATGTTTTCCAAATTACCAACGGAGTTTACAGCTCCCAGGCCGATTACAAGCCACATTTCAGTGTTAAAATTTCGCTGCTAACTACACTTTTGGGATAGCCAATACAATGTATTTCCAGTTTGTTCTAGATAAAACCCGATTCTGTGCGCATTGCCATTACCCGGTCGATTAGGCTTTGGAGAATAGTATTCGCACACAAAATTGTTGGCTGATAATGTGCTGGTTTTCCTTTATCGTAACGCGGTCCAAATAGCTGAGAGTACAGTTTATTCTCTAAATATGGAGAAGTAAACATGCACGCTGCGTGGCGTTAATTGGTAATTTCAGGCCATGGACAACTACGTACAATAGCAAGCCAGCTTGAGTCTTGCTTTGCCGTTAAAAGTAGTAATGTAGAGAAGATACCGACCAGTGTTTTCAGTTTATTTAAAAAATAAAAGGACGTCTATCCATATCAAAAAGAATAGTAGCCACGATTTTTGAGGTATAATTGCCCCTAAGGGCTTCTTATCCCTTCATATACAGTTTGCACCAGACATGCTACTAACTGCTATTAATAACGGCATATTTAACGGTTTATCTAGCCACACAACTTTAGCTATCGTTGAAGCGTTTTATAGGATTTTTGGCGGGAAGTCGAAAAAGACATATTGTGCTCTTGTTTATTTTTACTTTCTTGGTATATTTTTGAGTTAGGTATATTGGATAAAGATGGCATTTTGTTAGATATAGGTTAAATATAAAGCACGACTGTTGTTAATTAAAATATCTGTGCGAAAATATGTTTTTTCGACTTGTCTCCAACATTCCATTGGTCACGTTCTGATAAAGAAGCCATCGTTTTACTTGAATGTCTGACTGACTTGACTGACTGATTACTGACGACTTACTTGACTTTAGCTATATTACTCGTCCAGTTTCACCGAAACTGCCAAATACGTGATGCAATAATTATACTTGACGCTGGCAATATGCAGAGTTTGCGATGCCATAATTGAAGAAAAAAAAGCATTTATATGCTTCGTTAATGTCATAAGAGAATGTATGAAAGAAATGTATGAAACACTAAAACTTGGCAAGGGAGAAAATGCTTAGTTACATGAATAGAACGATCTCATAAAATACAGGTAGTTCTCTTAGCCACAAAGTGTATGGGGCATTCTTCTTGGGTTTTTCAGGATGAGGCATCTATTTATACAGGTAGGCATCTATAGCTAAAAAAGAGTCCTGTAAAAAATTTAATTTTGCAAAATCAGTTATTATTAGGTGAAAGAAAACAAGTAAAAATGAAGCGTTAAAGACCATATTTTATTATCAAACCTAATAGTAGGTAAATATTTATGAGAAATCATTTTTTTTAATTAAGAGGACAATATATTACACTATACATTCTCAGAAGCCTTGCTTGTTTCAACAGATTCTAAAAATAATTTTGTTATTTTCCTAAAAATGCTTACTTTCCTATTTGCGTAAGTAAAATTCTCAAATCCTCTTTTGGGAAAGCTTAATCAGCGAACTAGTAAACAAATTTGGTTTTATACCTTTTGAACATAACATCGCCACAGAATAGTAACTATTACTAACGTAACAGAGCTAAGTATCTACTAGGAATAGCTGACAAAATTTGGTTCCAGTACATTCTTCGTACATTCATTCGACAACCTGTGCGGCGAAATAGTTGTCATGGCCGGACTGCCAATGGAAGGGTCGCGGGTTCGATTCTCGGTGAAACAGAAATTTCGTTGAACGATGAGTTTAAATTTCTGTTCTCGGTCTGGGTGTTTGTGTTTTTGTCATTGTGTGTGTCCATGATACCCACGACACAGGGTATCTAACCCTACTGTGAGGCTATGAGTGTGAAATGTTTATTTATTTATTTATTCTAGATAAAAGATTTTGTGAAGCTGTTATTATTATACAATTAGGTTCATTAAGGTTCTTCGTAAGTACTCGTAAATTTTTATTTTTATTTTAGTTGTTAAGGAGTTATAACCTAACTCCAGGAGTGCCTAATTATAGTTAAATAAAAATTATAAGTGTAATTTAAGAAATACTCAAAAATAAACTTTTATCTAGATGTTCTAAAATTGTTATGGTTTATCGTAATCTTAACTGAAGCCCATTTATTTGATACCCATTCGGGTGTGTTGTATAAAAATATGTCCACTTTTATGTGGATATTGAATTTAATTTAATATTTTCAGGGTGTTTTGTATTTTGTAAAATAAGCCCTTTCATTTGATATTTGTTTGGTTGGCAGTCATTTTTGATTTACTTACTACAATAATAGATATAATAATATAAATATTAATGCATTGTCATCCAAAGTAAACGAGTGTATAAAATTTCAGCTTGAAGATATCTAAATTGAATTGCACGAGCCATCCGAGTAAACATACATTGCACTACGTTGTCTAAATAAAATAATACCATATACGATAGAATTAAAGTGACAGTTCTCATGTTCATTGGACTAAAAAGATACGAATACGTACCTAGTTCTTTAAATCACTTGCGATAAAGGAAAATATTGAAACCGTTAGTGGAATCCCAACTCCAATTGCTAGCTTTTGTCTAACCAGAACTACGTTTATTAAATAAAGCCTCTTGTTCATTGCACACTTCGGAATGAAAATATTAAAATAAACAGAAGGTACATAAATGTAAGGTACTTGAAGAGTTCAAAGATAAATTGCTTTTACATGATTATTTATTTTATTTTATATATTTAATCTTATTTATTAAATTTATTTAATAATAAATATTACTGATTCGTACCGGCTTTGCTCGGGTGACTTGGCTTATAATTATGCTAATCTATCCCAAGGGAACAATACATTTTTTCGGGATATAAGGTAGCCTATGTACTATTCCAGACTTATAAAACATATATCTGTGCCAAATTTCATTCAGATTCGTTTCGCCGTTCGTACGTCATTAAGCATCAAACATTTTATTTATTTATTTATTAATAAAAACATTTAACAAGTAATATGGCAGAAGTTTACCTTATGCGTTACTTGACATTTAATACGATGCCATCATCAATCCAAACATCCAAAGTCTTTATAATAATACGATAGAAAACGAGAATCGATAAAAGATCATGGAATGTGGTGAAAAAGTCCTCTCGTTCATTGCCCAGTAGAGTTTGCGCAAAGTTTGGAAGCCAATCAACAGATATCGGGTATTTGATTCACAGGCAAGTCACTTTGTGTGCAATTGGATACAAGTCCAACGATACTCGGCTCTATCGGCACTTGCAATCATTGTAGGTTGAATTGGAGTCGCTACCATAACGGTTACTCTGAAGTGTTCTTCTTAATGTTATACCAGATTGTATTGGCTTCGTTTACCTACAACGAACCTGAATCAAAGTTGCCAATGGTTGCTTAAGAAAGCTATAATAAAGATCTTCTTCAGAGCTTCCGTCTATCTGTTCTCTAGGTAAGCTGAATAAAACAATATACAAAACATTAGACCAGTGTCGATAATTTATGAAACGGAAAAAATATATGTGAAGACAGTATAAATACAAAAGTTGCAGATCTTTTTATTACTTAAAACTTAGCCATTCAACTTTTTTCCATAGGAGTAGCAGTTTTTTTGCCGGAAATCGAATTAAACCATTTTTACCTTTAAACATCCCCCTTTCTCAACCACTTCTCCACCTCACATCGACTGTAATTTGTATTTTTTTGCCATTTTGTTATATTCTCTTTCTTTTCTTATAGGTTTCATTCTATTTTTTTCTATTTTTCTCTTCGGCACTGAACTAAGTATATATAGTACAAAGACTTCAATATATCAACATAAATTTGGCAAACAATATATCTTTATTGTGCGAGGTATATATTTATTGTGCTACAATGAAATAAAAACTGAAATAATAATGATAAATAAGATAATATGTAAAGAATAATTAGATATGTAAAGGTAATTATAAAAAGAAAATTCCATCTAGTAGTTGTGCTCGTGGCATTGTGCCCAGAACGCTGACAGCAATTGGCCAATCTCTCTGAACAAGTAAGCTCATTTTTTGGGAAAAAATAGATGCCAGCTAGAGAGACTAGAGAGTCACCCGAGGCTAGAATTAGTCTGGTCGACATGTCTTTCATGAACGTTTTCATGTCAGCCGAGTATGAATCCATAGATGACCATCCATAAAATTAAATTACGTCACACAAAAATCGTGACTTTTTGACCCCTCTTATTGACGGGGGAGTCATACCTGGTCATAATTAAGGTAGTGTCCCTAGTGTAACGTCACACATTAATTCTAGAAATTATTGATTTGAAACAGCTTCCGCCTCTTGAATTATAATAAATATATATAAAATAATAAATTGCCAAAGAAACATAAGATTAAAAATAATTATATGTATTAATGAAAAATACGAATCTATCAATTTAATATTTTTAATACTTAGCTAGATATATTAAATTTTCAAATGTTACGTCAAGAAATTATGGAGAATATCCCATTTTGACGACCCCCTCCCTCCCCCCGTAATGTGTGACGTAATTCATATTGTAACGTATGCCGCAAATTCGTATTCCTTAGTAATAGAAAAATATATGTGACATAGCGAGAGGTCGGCTCCGGCCCCCGCCTTTTTAGCTGATTCAGCTATAGGTATACGGTGCTATATAATAAATTAATAAATAAAGTGTTCATTCTGTAAATTACTTTTCGTATAAAGGACCATTTTGTGCTCAAAAAGGTTATTAGGAGGTTAATAACCTGAGAGCTTGTAGCTCAACCAGGTCGACTCTGTATGGAGTCCAAAATGTTAAAATGAAAGAGGCAGCTTCAGATACAGATTTATACCTAATATTACTCGTAAAAACCGAAATTAAAAAACATGCTTATCTTTACTAATATTATAAAGAGGAAAGATTTATATTTTTGTATGTTTGTAATGAATAAACTCAAAAGCTAATGCTAATTCGATTTCAAAAATTCTTTCACCATCAGAAAGCTACATTCACCCTGAGTTATATAGGCTACTTTTTACCGCGGGAAAAGGCTTCACTCCTACGTGAAAACGGGTAATAGGGTCAACACGGTTGAAGCAACTGGCTAAACGCCTATGATTTTAATATAGCAATGAAGCCTGAAATAGCACATAGGCTATTTTTTAACCTACGGGGAACCATTAAACGGGTCCACGCGGGCGAAGCCGCTGGCGGAAACCTATGAGTTTATAAAAAGGTAATGATAAATCTGTGTCTTGGCAATGCAATCTATTCTGCCAATGTTACCGGACCACAACGCTAAATAAAAGCCTGATAAACAATGGATCTATAGCGGACGTACCAGTAACCGCAATTGTCAGTAGATCGTTAACAAATCTCAAATGGGGTACTGCAAAATAACAGTTATTACAAATGGCTTATTTCGAATCGTGGCTATTGTTCGTGAAGTTACTCATCGTTCGTGGTCATAATAGTGTACAGTAAAGAGCAGAAGTGGTGTAGCGTATGAAAAAAAATCGCGTCTTGTTGGTCGCACATTATTATGACCATCTTCCATGAGCACATCCATACATGTTAAGAATATAGCCCCGGAGACGTTGTCCTGCCTTAAAAGTATTGAAAAAGGATAAGTTTCTTTATTATCTCTCTATCAGAGAGTATTTATGATACTGTCAAATAAAAAACATACCTAAAACAAATAGTGGGAGTTTCGGCGGGAAGTCGAAAAAGACATATTGTGCTCTTGTTTTATTTTCATTTTCTTGGTGTATTTTTGAGTGATATAAGATAAATTTGATGGCATTTTGTTCGGTATAGGTTTATTAAAGTGCACGAGTGTTGTGAATTAAAATAACAGTGCGAAAATATCTTTTTTCGGATTGCCTCCAAAATTCATTTGGTCACGTTCGTTCTTGTAAAAAGCCATCGCTATACTTGAATGTCTGACTGACTTGACTGACTGATTACTAACGACTTACTGACTTAACCTATTATTACTCGTCCAGTTTCACCGAAACTGGCAAAAACGTGATGCAAAAATTATTCTTGACGCTGGCAATATGCAGAGTTTGCGATGCCATAATTGAAGAAAAAAAAAAAGTGACAGATGAATTTGTTAGTCAGACAAAGTCAAATTACTGGACGATGGCGCCACATGGCGCGATGAACCAATTTTTGACAGTCACTAGACTAACAGTTTTTATAGGAAAAATAAAATAAGTTGTTTTAATATTAATTTCGCAATTTCTCCATATTTCTCCCTGTTTCAACCTTCACTGGACTTTTAATAATATATTAACATCAAAATAAGCCACATTGGTTCAGCCATTCTTGAGTTTCAGTGAGACTAACGAACATCAATTCATTTTTTTATGTATAGAGAAGATGATAATGATTTAAGCATGTAGGCGAAAATGAAACGAAAACTAAAAGACGCTACACCAATGATATTAAATGTTACTATCGTAAGCTACACCAGCTTTAAACCCTGGTCTGACTGTAACCAAGAATCCTCTTCTTTTCTGACCATCTTCGGCTGGAGCTCTTCAAAATGAGACCATAACCGATTATTTATGTGTATCTATCGTCACATAATCACTGGGACAAAATACAAGATGGCGGACTTGTTTATAAAAACAAATGAGGGCGGTTGGATTTCCTCATTTCCCATAAAGCGTGGTACATGTTCACATCACGTCGCAGTAAGGAGTTTACCACCTGTGTAGCAGTAAAGCGTATTTACGGCTCGTAGGATTTTACTAGGGTCTCTATATAAAACTTTTATAACAGCCTGGAAATAGCTGGCACATATTATTATAGTACCTACATACCTACTCATGGATATAATATGCAGTTTACTATGAATTGGGTAAAATAATGATAAAAAAAGATCTTGGCTGCAACATAACAATAATCTAAAAATTAATCTTGATAAAACTAATATAATGATTTTCAAAAATAGGGTATCATATGGTCAACCTGTAAATATAAACTATAAAGGAAAGATAGTATCTGAAACAGATATAACAAAATTTTTAGGCCTATATATATAGATAATAAATTAACATGGCAGTCCCATTTGGAACATGTTTGCAAACAGTTAAATTAATTTATAATAACTATCTAAAATAGTGAACAAAACAGCTGTCCTTAGTGCATATCATGCATATGTTTGTGCGACTCTTAGATACGGACTCATATTCTGGGGTAATGCAACGGGAATTCAAACGGTATTTAAGGCTCAAAAGAAATGTATTCGTTCTATATGTCAAATAAATCAAATAGACTCTTGTAAACCGCACTTTAAAGACTTAAAAATAATGACGCTTCCCTCCCTATACATATATGAAATATCCCTAATGGTAAAAAAAGATTTAAATAACTATGAAACACTAAAATCAAAAAGGCATACTAAAAAATTGTGTTCAATTGCATCAAAAACAAAACAATATAACAAAAGCGTCTTTTGCATGGGACCAAAAATATATAATAACTTACCTGAATCCCTCAAGTCTAAAACAATTTGTGATTTTAAACGAGCACTTAAAACGTTCTTGTTTACAAAAGCGTACTATTCGGTATCTGAATTTTTAAACGACGAACTTTAACTTCGTGAGGGATTTCGGGTTTACGGGACTAAAAACCTGCGAGGTTTTCTTTCCGCCGGCTTTTTTTCCTCTCAGTGTATAAACTCCCAGTAAATTGGGTGCCCAAAGCCGATGGCCCGGATAAAAATATAACTCGTATTAAACATAAACATCTTTTATAATTATAGCAGAATTGATAAAACATCGCAATAAAAACCGCAAAATATGGGTCAAAATAAAATCAACGTTGTCTTCAATTGTAATAAATTTAGTTATAAGTAATTTTAGTTATACTGCAAACTTATGTTTTAATTCTGTCCTCCAAATTTGCATACCTCGCTGAGGTTAATATGGCGAACTAATAAATGTACATAAAACAACTTTTGTAATACCCATATTTGTGCAAATAAATTATTTTCATTTCATTTTCATTTCAACCCTTTTCGCGTCCCACTGCTGGGCATGGGTCTCTCTCCATACCTGGAGAGGCCTTAACCTATTCTACCATTTTGCAGTAATGCAGTTTAGTATTTTAGTTTAATTTAAACATTTTGTCAAATTTTTATATTTATCCACTATAATGTGACTATAATATCTCTAGGTGCTAACATAACAAAATATACCTATCTATTATGAAGATGTCCAAAGTTGACCTTTACTAATACCTACTTCCGCCATGAATAGAACTGTCAAACTCACGAAACTACCCATATCTAAAACTTTGAGGAGAAAGAAATAAATTGTTATCGTAATAAAAGTGCAAAAACTGTGACGCTTATTGTATTGTATTCCTTCCATAAAAACCCAAACGTAGCAATAAAGAGCCACGTGGATAGTAAATGTGAGGCTTAACGATATCTAAGTTATTTGAAATCGTTATAGGAACATAATGATTCTCTGAAAAAGATCTTTATTGACACAGCAACTTATGGAAAGAAATTAAAATGTTAAAACATTATTTTGGTTCTAGTTCACGTGTTATTCGAATCGTTTTGGTTTGAGATGTTTGAGTAACTCCAATTATATTAAGTATAGACAGCATATGCATAATAAATCAATTATGTACAATCCATAATTTAAATGGTACTCAGTTCTTGTGGAGGATTACTAGTTGACAGTGCGTTCCTCTGGAGATCTCGGTGATCTTATCAAGCACTGAGGGCCTGCCTCCGAGAAAATTCTACCATGCTCCGGTATCTCTCTCAAGGTGTCGGGTACATTTTGAAGGTATCTCCTCGACAAAAAAGGTTACGTCGGATAGGTAGGAAACGTCCCTAAAAACCTACGAACAGCTATAGGGGCATTCCGCGCGAAGCGGGCAAGTAAAAAAGTCGATGTTGCCGATTTAAGTAATATTGAAGTACATAATAATAAATAATGTTCTAACTATACAATGACATGTCTTTGATACGTGTACCAAATATTTTTGTAATATAGTGACTGGTTATAGAGTTATGGGGAAATTAAATTTTGACAAAACACTGTACTTGGGCCATTACAAGAGATTGAGTTTAGTGAAACTATAATTCAAATAAAATTACGCAAGCTGTCAAGAGAAAGATTTGCCGGAAATCTTAATACTATTGTTGTGGATTTGGATTCGACATTGTGATCTGATTTTATCTGTATATATAAAAATGAATCCCATTTTCCCTTGGTCACGACATCACGCGTGAACGGCTGGACCGATTTCGCTAATTCTTCTTTTGTTGTGTTTGTTACTGGCAGAAGAAGGTACATATGTAAGAAAACATTAAGGAAATATCACGAAAAATTAGAAAATTTAAAAATATTTAACCATTTTCCAATTCGAATGCAATATTCACATTTAAAACAAGACAACGTCCTTCAAAAATGTAATTCTTCTTTTGTTGTGTTTGTTACTGGCAGAAGAAGGTACATATGTAAGAAAACATTAAGGAAATATGACGAAAAATTAGAAAATTTAAAAATACTTAACCATTTTGCAATTCGAATGCAATATTCACATTTAAAACAAGACAACGTCCTTCAAAAATGTGACACACATGAAATATTCAGAGAGGTAAGCAATGAAAACTTGCAACCATTTTCTAATATTTTGTTTTAATTACGTCACATCAGCAAAATTTCTTAGTGTTTGAAATGCATGATGAACTGTTGCACGGTATTAAAAAATTAAGCGTTTATCATCAGTTATAGAAAATATTTTGATTTTTTATTTGAAAACTCTTGAACTTGCAAAATGTTAGTTACTTTCATACGTGATACACCGAGTTACAAGTATTTCATGACTGAATACTCTGAAACTTATCATTAATTGACTGCTTGCTTCTTCTTATTTTTTATGGTTTTAAAAAAGTTACTGAAGTGAATGTTTCTTTTTAAATTGAGGTAAGTACCTTTTACGCCAAACGTTAAGAAATCCTGCTGACTGACCTAAAGTATTTCTAAACTCCACCAATTTGACGGAATATAAAAAAACGGCAAATTGTTTGTAAAGTAGGTTTACGATCGAGATGTTTACGTGATAACGTCCGCACGAGAAAATCTCCATTCGTTTGTATGCCGCTAGAGTGAGAGAGACGGAAGATCGGTCCACTCACTCGAACGCTATGCCAGCCTCCGCTCGTGAGGATTCCGCGTGACAAGTTTCACGGAATGACTGGCAGCGCTCGAGATGAGACGGGAGATCGGTCCGTCTCTCTCTCGTTATACCTGCGATCGCGCTCGTAAGGTTTTGGTGTGACACAAGTTTCTGAACATGTCACCCGACTAAAACGATTTTAAAGACGTTATCACGTCAAAAAACTATTTGAAAATGTTTGTACTTTTTCGTCGCTTACCTCTCGAAATATCTCTCGGAATCAAACGTTCAAACGAGACCTGTCATTCTTTTATTTTATTCCATGACAGTTTATTGGACAGTAACCTAAAAACTTTATAGATAAAATACTTTAAAATACTCTTTATACATTTGTTGTAGGTTTCTGTACAATGTAGGTAGTTTCTCCAAGAAACTAAGCCGGCTAGCTCGGGATTGCTCTCCGTAGGTGGAAGTTATCAATATAAGCTACAATAAGACTAGATACAGTAAGAACAGATCAGCTACCTAATCGTAAGAGGCGAATAAATGTGAACTTCTGGAGTTGTGGGCGGCGATTTGGAGCACCGCGCATGGAGGGCATCAGTATGTTCTACTGGAGATATCAGAGTCCTCTGAACACTCAGGCAGGCCACTGAGGAGGTTTTAGTGTGGTATAAATCCCACATAACCCGGTATCACCTCTCAATCTGACACGTACCTTGCGAAGATTCCGTCCCGAAAACATAAAAGTTACCTCGGCATTAACAATATTAAATATGGTGTCCTCCACGTAATCATAATAGGTGACTAAGTAGAGGCTTTCGGCTATAGTGGGCTATAGTGGGAGCTCGGACCAACAGCCACGGGTAAAACGACGGCGTGTTCAGCCGCACGACTCCTGGCAGAACTAACGCCGCGCCACAGAGTACATCGCCGCGCATGGAAGACATTGGCAGGTTTCGCTGAAAATCCTATTCAGTGGGTTTTAGTGTGGTTGAAAACTGAGTCCTGATAACTAAAGTACACGCGGAAGAAGTCGCGGGCAAAACACACCTCTAACTCTATAATGTATAAAACTGAATTCCTATTTCCCTTGGTCTCGGCCTCACGCGCGAATGGTTAGACCGATTTCGATAATTCTTTTTTGTTGTGTTTGTTATTATCAGGAGAAGGTTCTTATCAATGAAAAAAATAAGAAAATTTCGCGGAAAACTAGAAAATGAAAGAATACTTAACCACTATAAATTTTTTTTACAAATTCGATTTCAATATCTATAGTTAAGACAGGAAAACGTCTGTCGGGTCAGCTAGTTAACATTAAATGTCGTTTCGAATTTTACCGATAAAGCTTTCATAATAACTTTTATTTGTCCAAATCAAATATTTGTAATAAAATAAGACATAATAAAATCCTCATATTACAGAGAAACTCAATTGTGTTATGATTGACGGTGTCGTTCAATACACTACAATAATAAAAATTTAAGACAAAGACAAATATTTTTATTTGGACAATTATGGGATTATCTTTTTACAAAAGATGTTAATACATATTTAGTACGCCATATAATACCTTACGACGTATGCAAATATAAAAGAAAAAACTTAATTAAAATACAATTTATAAAAATGTACATTTATATCAATTTTATCATTATTTTAATTTGATTCCATATTCCGCCATTAAAAATTAAAAATTAAAATTTTTCGTTTTTATTTGAGTTATGTATTTATTTAGTTGTTTGTTTATTTAATTATTTATTTATATTTCGGATCGAATCTGATCGTCGGCTTTGGCTACATATATTGCAGGGTTTATGTACACTAAGAGGAAAAAAACCGGCCAAGTGCGAGTCGGACTCACGCACGAAGGGTTCCGTACCATTATCTATAAAAAATCACGTTTATTACATGGAAGCCCCCTTAAATATTTATTTTATTCTATTTCTAGTATTTGTATAACAATAGCGGCAACAGAAATACATCATTGCCTTTGATTATCCATAGAAATCATTGCATTAAGATTGAATGAAAGGTAAATTGGGGCTTACGATTTATGACGTATTAAAAAAAACTACGTACTAGATCTCGTTCAAACCAATTTTTGGTGGAAGTTTGCATCGTAATTTACATCATATATTTTTTTAGTTTTATCAAATAAAAAAATGATATTAGAAGATCCATAGATACCCCACACTGTGATACCCCACACGGGTTTGATGAAAAAAAAATTTTTGAGTTTCAGTTCTAAGTATGGGTGAACCCTCAAAATTTATTGCTTTTTTCTATTTTTGTGTGAAAATCTTAATGTGGTTCACAGAATACATCTACGTACCGAGTTTCAGTAGTATAGTTCTTATAGTTTCGGGAAAAAGTTGCTGTGACATACGGACGGACAGGACAAACAGACATCAC
Source organism: Pyrgus malvae (assembly GCA_911387765.1). Classification (NCBI taxonomy): domain Eukaryota; kingdom Metazoa; phylum Arthropoda; class Insecta; order Lepidoptera; family Hesperiidae; genus Pyrgus; species Pyrgus malvae. Next base: position 22,618,555 of record OU426950.1, on the reverse strand, counting down.
GAATAAATAAAGGTTCCGTTTTTTGCTATTTGGCTACGGAACCCTAAAAACGCCGGCGGATTATAAAATATTACATGTATATATTTATAATTTTTATTTTCTACACCAATAATGTTTTGCTTCACACAGTCAATACTCATAACTTCACAACAACTATTTGTTTCACCGAGATGTTTGCTCACACTTCAGTACCTGTCCACTCCACACAGACCAATAGCAACTGTCGAGAGTCGAGACTCGAGAGCCATGAAAACGTTCGAATTGAGACGGTTTTGTTTGCTTCCACAATGTTGTTAGAGTCCGCTTTAAAACATTTGCAGTTTGTAAACGTGTTCATTCAACAGTAATTTGGTAGTCATATTTTTTGATGAGTCTGGAAATGGGTGAGTGCACGATTGTTGTGAAATAAAATAACACTGCAAAAATATGTTTTTTCAGTTTGCCTCCTAAATTCCATCGGACACGTTCTGGTAAAGTAGCCATCGCTTTACTTGAATATCTGCCTGACTTGACTAACTGATTACTGACGACTTACTGACATTATCCATTATTAGTTCGTGCAGTTTCATTGAAACTGGCAAAAAGTTTATGCAAAAATTATACTTGACGCTGACAATATGCACAGAGTTTGCGATGCCATCATTGAAGAAAAAAAAGACGTCATTGGCAGTTTAATTATTTTCATATTTAAAATAAAATATCAATGACAACAGACATGTATTAAGTGTCAAGTAACCACATAATTGGCAGACCATGCTGTGAGTAAGTTACGAGCTTAGACCAATAATCCTTAAGTACATTATTCATAGTCTAAGGTTACGAGTGATTTTTACCGACGATTAGCGTACTTGTTACTTTACATGAAGGTGGTGAAACAGGCCCTGAGTAAGTAAATACGGCTTACGACATGACGAGATTCTTTGAAAAAATTTTGTCAATCTCCCAGTGGGGCTAGACGTTTCCCATTTCACAATCGTAAACGCTTATAATATAAAAGATAAATGTTTGGGATTGACGTTAGCTAACAAAATGTCACGTGATCTCGGTTGTTGAATAATGTCAACCCCTTACATTTTTCATTCTATTCTAAAAGCGTTTATAATAGTAGAATGCCACGTGTCTAGAGGCACTCCTATCGAAATTAGAAAGAATAATTTCGGTACAGAACTGTACAAAGCGAACCCTATATAAGGGTTCTTATATAGGGTTCCTTATTATCTTCGATTGATAAATGTTTTAAATTAAATGAAATGGGCATGATGACAGATTTTTAAATACCTTTCCTTATTGTAAGTACACGTCTCCTAGTTTCGAAAATTTTTTTCGTTTATTTCAGCAATAAACTTAAGTTTTAACGTAAATTAAAGTATTTTCTGTTATGTAATTTGAATTAAGCGCGAAAACGCTCGTAGGTGTCATGGCGTCGGCTTGCTCGTCAAACTTCAAGCAACACGATGACTTTTACCGAGACGTGACGTCATTCCTTTTGATTGGCGTTTCAGATAACATGGCCGATTGCTGTATTTAATACTTTTATTTTATTGAAAATCTTGTTAATCTTTATGTTTATATTAAAACGGGATCATATTTTAGAACTTTTTTAGCATATTTTTTCTGTAAAACCATTTATTCTCTGATTCTTTAATATTGTCATCATGCCTATTGCGACTGCCTTTAGGACTCGATCGGGAAACATCCCATTAAACAATTTCGATCACCTGATGGGTCGAACACAGTGGCCCGACTGTCCTGATTGTAACTCTGCCGAAGATATACATTATGTTTTGATGGAATCAGTCCGGAACAGGACCTAGGCAGCAAATACTGGGGAACAGCAAAAGTTCTAATTGCTACAATAGTGTCCTGGCTCACCCTTCAGGTGACAGTGCTAGAGCGCTATTAAAATTAGTCCAAATTGGTGTTAGCCGTAGGTTTTAAATATGTAGGTAAGTATACCTTAATAAATAATATTTTACTTTAATGTAATACTGTGTAATTCAACTGGCTTATCTTAGAGTTATCTTACAGAGTGACATTGTCTTGTCTCATGAACAAAGTTCTTTAAATAAAGAGAGAAAAAAAAAGAACGGCGTAGGAAAACATCATAATGCTATAATATTATGTTAAAATTATTAGGTACAACACGGTGAAGAAAACCGTCGATAAAGTAATATATAAATCCTTTAATTAAGTGTTAAACCAATGGACAATATCGTTCTATGTCGTTGATTATTCGCCTTTTTTATGCAGGAACAGACCGCTTGAGTTGCAACTGTTTACTTTGTAACAAAATTGTTACAGTCAATGAATTTGAAATTCCTAAAATTGGATTAATATTATACATTCCTAAAGAAATGCCGTTGAACATCGCGATGACGGACGTTTACAATGGAACAATTTAAAAACGGCATTCACATTCCCGTTCGACGTTTGGCGATAGCACGAGGGGCGGTACATCAAAGTTCGTTGAACTCCGTTCAACGCGAGAATTAATGCGTTCAAGCAGCCACACTACGCATGTTCAGTGTGCCCCGTGAGCGCGACTAGATCGCACGTGTTCTTATTTTAAAAAATAAAATTAAAATATGTCTGAGGTTATGGAATGGAGCAATGAGAACGTAATTGCTTTTCTCGGGATTTTGCAAACAGAGCCATGTTTGTGGGATCCAAGACTCAAAAGTTTCAAAAACCGTGCATCGCAAAATGACGCTTGGCGACGAATAATGCCATTATTGCCTTTTAAAGCAACTGTTGAAGAAATGAAAAAGAAAAAGGAAAGCCTAATGGGCTATTATAGAACCCTTTTACACAAATATAAAAAGTCTTTGAAGTCCGGAGCTGGTAACAATGAGGTGCACACAAGTAATTGGTTTGCATACGAAACTATGGACAGTTTCCTACGAGAAGTATATGTAAGTAATCACACATTAAGTCTCATGTGAATTAAATCAGTAGTAGTAGGATTCTCGTATCGTTATTAGGGTTCGGTACTGTATGTATATCCATAATATTTCAAACGATTCGATGCGATACTATAGCGCAACTATATGCTACAACTTGTATACCTACCGTAAAGGACAAGCAGGCCGATTATGTAACTGTGAGTGACGTTATTTCAATGAAAGTATTATTGCTTTACCAGCTGACTCGACAAAAGATGTCTTGTTTTAAATAGGAATATTGATGTCGAATTTTAAATGAAAAAAATATATGTTGGTTAAGTAGTTTTAAGTTAGTATTCTTAAATTTTATAACTTTCTGCGAAATTTTCTTAATTTTTCTTTCATAAGAACCTTCTTCTGATTATAACAAACACAATAAAAAAAGCATTACCTATCGAAATCGGTCCAGCCGTTCAGGCGTGATGCCGTGACCAAGGGAAATAGGGATCCATTTTTACATGTATAATATATTATGTCTATTACCGGCAATCTGTATAATTCAGGTATTCTGTTCAATACCTACGCAATGTGAAGAATACTGGGGGCGTCTAAATAAATTTATTTTCTTGGTTTTATTTCAAACGAAACACTCATTTGCTTAGTGTTACATAACAACGATATTTGAAATAGCTCGCAATAAAAGAAATCACAAAAATATGGTTCAAACCTCAATAGGTTTGAACCCGGGTCTCTATTTCCGCAGTCAGTCCACGTAACCATTCGGCTAAGGAAGCTTTAATTCAATGAACGAAATTTTTATAGAGCTCTTTCAAATCGACATTGTCATTTCTCTGAACGTTTGATTGGCGGATGCCGGCGGATGGCCTTTGACGGCGTTCTACGCTCAGTTCAACGCCACATTATTATTAATACTCTCCAATAGATGTTTGGAAGAGTCGTATTTTTACCCGACTGCGGCAGAAGGAGGGTTATGTTTTTCGAGTGTATGTATGTTTGTATGTTAGTGGCCATGTTTCTTTGGCACGCTCTGCAGCCTAAGCAGCTCGAAGGATTTTAGCTTGAGAGGTGTCGTTGGATTCGTCTTAATCATGAGAGCGACTCTGGGTACATAAAAAACAAAAAACAAATTGACTGACTTTTAGAGCCAAATTAAACGACTACAAAAGAAATGTACCTCAAATCCTATCGAGTTTGGTATTAAAATGAAGGGTTTATTGATTACATTACAAAAATGTAAAGTTAAAGAAAAAAAAAATGAAATACAAAAATGCTAAAAAAGAAATGAAATGTACGACGTCGACCAAATAATATATTACAATATTCAAATCCGTAATATTACATTTGTATGGTACAATGGAGTTTTTAATAGGTAGAGTGCTACAAGAGCAAGGTTTATATGTATGTATAATACATGAATAATATAGTAGAGAAACACTGAATTTTAGAGGTTTCTAATGTGATGTCATCAATAAACACATTTTTTGTGCTTATATTGCAAAAGCTGACTGAACCCTACAGTATAGTATAGTACACCTTAAAAAGGTCTACATATAAGTCCGCGATGGTATATGTCTATCTCCTAGAGATAACCCACAAAAAACATTTTTTATCCTTTACTTTTTACGAGAAATAATGGCTTATTTACGAAGCAACTTTAAAGCAATACAGCATTAATCCTTATTTAATTAAGTATTTTCAATATATTGTGCATTTAATATAAATCAATATTGCTGTTTACAGTATGTAATTTAAATTAATATTTTCGAAGATATTACAGATTTAGACCCGGGTCGGGCCGACGCGGGCGGCGCGTATCTTTAAAAAAATACATATTTTGTCACCTTAGTTAAGTAGGACTTGATTGAAAAATAAGTCTTTGTACATTTGAGGCGAAATTTAGATAGGTTGACATAGAGATAGCTCAATAAAATTTACAGTGTAAATAACTGATGAGACAAAGAAGTTTTTAAAATACTTTTGGTTAAAAAACGTTACGTTACTTTTTTTTAAAACACTCTTAAAGGTATTGATATTTTTTCTTTATTTTCTTTCATTCCATGTTTATTTTTATTTTATGGCGTAAGTGTATGGGTTGCGAAGTAAATTATCTTTGTATTAAAGAGGCCTAACTATTAGTTAAATAGCAAAAAAAAAAAGATTTATCTCAATTATTCATTTCAATACGCTTAGAATTGTCTTGCAACTCTTAAATAAGAGAAAAATAAAAAAATCATAGCTTCTAAACTACGAAAAATCGCGAAACATACATGGGAGTTATTCGGGTAGCCCAAGGGTGGTCTACCTCTGGGCCATCGCTTGACAGTCTTTCCTAGGACACCCTATATAAATTAAATTATAATTTAAAAATATTTATTTATCGACTTGTTTTTACCTTTTTTGTCCTTCACCCAGTCGGGTTTTTGTTTTTGACGTGACAACGTCTTAAATTAGGTTGCGGCTGGGAGTCACTTATGAAAAAGTGTAACGCTCGGTAACGTAACGATGAGTCACCGAACGAGAGATGTTTTAGTAATCAAAATATATTTCTATAGTTAAAATTTGTGCAATTCTTATTTTCATTCAATTCCTTGTTCCTATTGTGCAATTTAATTATATTCATATCAATAAATATTCTACCGAGAAAAAGACGTTGTCACGTAAAATCTTCGCCCGTAAAACCGACTTTACAGGCAACCATATTTTTTTCTTTAATATTTTTTTAATTCAGTTTATATATAAGTTTATTAAATATTTTTATTAGTTTAAAATGTATAAAAATAAAACCTAGCAGGATCGATTTATCACCCCCGAAACCAGGGTAATAAATTTCATTAAAAACGTTGGAGCCGTTTCCGAGATTCGAAAAATATATTTAGGTATATACAAGAATTGCTCGTTTAAAGGTATTAGAAATATAGAATATATAAATATATTTTTGTAAATTGTCTTTCAGATAAACGACTGCAGTGATACCCAAGAAAGAAGCAAGGGAAAAAATGATGGAAATGAGAATAGTCCTTATTTAGCTTTAGCTTTAGAAAAAGATAGAATAGAAGAAGCTTCGCAAAATAATCAAGAAGTAACTCATCTAAGAGAAAATATATCTTCTCAAAATTGTGGCAGAAAAAGACATCTGAAAGATGATTTGCCTCCAGAGATAAAAGCAGCACGGCGTCAAATGGACGAATCTTTTGAACTCATTCAACAGAAGAAAGACGATGAGTATGAGATATTTGGAAAACTGATTGCCATTAAACTAAAAAAAATTATAAATCCAAACACACGCGATATATTAATGAATGAAATTCACAATTTAGTAATTCAGACATGTATGGCAGATAGACTTGAGCAACAGTCTGCAGTACCTCAACTTTCTACATACCTTTCTTCACACCATCAGTTCAGTCCGTCACTACATCCATCCGAATACCAATCGTCTCCAGGCCCTTCTACATCTATGTCTCCACACCATAAAGTATTCAGTCCGTCACCAAATGCATCCCCATACCAATCACCTCCAGGCCGTTCTACATCCCTGTCTCCACACCATCAAGTATTAAGTCCGTCACAAATACCATCCACATACCAGTCACCTCCAGGCTCTTCCACATCCATGTCTCCACACCACTAAATATTCAGTCTATCTCCAAAACTATCCACATACTATTCTGTTCGAAATTTTACTGTATCCCAGTCTCAACATAATGAAATAAATATTCCATCACATTATAATCTGTTCTTTGTTCAATCTTCCCAAGAAAATTCTCTACAATTACCACCAGCACGTGCCTCACAGATAACATATTCAGGTGCAGTAAAGATAATCAATGATTGAAAAGCCATGTTGTTAACTATAAGGAATAAATAAGATTTAAGTGTATGTATGTTGTATTATTTTCCAAAGTACAAAAATTTTGCTTATTTTCCTTTTTTTACTTTACACTAGCTGACCCGAAGACAAAGTATTAGCGAATTTGGTCAAGCCGTTCACGCGTGATGCCGTGACCAAGAGAAAAATAAGAATTCATTTTTATATAGGTTAAGGGTTAAGTCGACCTAAATCCTTTAAGAGGTTGTAGTTTCCATCATTTCTGACTGATTTGACTATGAAACCCCATACCCTAAACTTAACCCTTCTGAAGTTATTGGACTTAAATTTTTAAAATTGCCGTTTTTTTGCTGTTTTTGTATAGTAGATTAGTTGCTTCATTATTTTAAGCACTAGAACTGCAAGTAACTATATCAACTGAGTCGTAGTAGACGATTAATTGTTAAAAAAAGAAAATTTTTGTTAAAAAGCTTTTATTCTTTATTAGATATTTAAAAAAAGTCTATGACAGTTGTGTTGCAGATGTGCTTCAAAATATTTAATTTAATAAAATATTTAGGGTAACAAGTTAGGGTATCAGGATTCTCGGAAAAAACTTTGATGAAATACTCCCAGGTAATAACAAAAATAACGGTATTTCGTTAAAGTGCTCACAGCAGCGCCTATTGTCCTTCAATGGATAGAGGAGCGTGCGAGCGGGATGTCATGCAATGTAAACAGGTGCGAGCGAGACAAGTAATTCCATGTAGAAACCATTTTGTTGTTATTGTTTTTGGTTTGGTTAGTCGTTCGTTAGTCGTTTCGTTAGTCTGCTTGCGCGATTCATCCGTGGTAGATGCGATACTTGGTGCTCTTAGTTTGTTCTACCCGACTTGGCTTGTTTTTTTGGATTGATAAACGGACGGACGGAAGGACACGGTCTGAAAGTTTTTGAATTCTAATAAAACCCTACCGTATCTTATTATACCTTGTTGGAAAGCTTAAGAACCGTAGATATTTTGAAGCACATCTGCAGCACAACTGTCATAGACTTAAAAAAAAGTAATAAAGAAAAAATCTTTTTAGGAATTTATTTCTTTTTTTAATAATGAATCGTCTACTAAGGCTCAGTTGGCACAGTTACTTGCAGTTTTAGTGTTTGTAATAATAAAACAAACATAAGAGGCACAAAACACAAAAATAAGGGGACAATAGACAAAAAAGGTAATTTTTGTAAAAAAAAATCAAAGGGCAATAACTTGAGAGGGGTTAAATTTAGGGTATGGGGTTTCATGGTTAAATCAGTCAGGAATGACGGAAACTACAACCTCTTAAATGAAGGTCGACTTAACCCTTAACCCGTATAGATTTATTTAGGTACCTATATTAAACGCTAAGGATAGGTACAAGTACTTATCACATTGTTCAATCAAGCATAATAATTATTTATTTCAACCTTTTTATGTCCCACTGCTGGGTCTCTTCTAACAAAGGATTAAGGCCATAGTCCACCACGCTGGCCTAGTGCGGTTTGGTGGGCAATTGGACATCATTTTTAACCCCCGACGCAAAAACGACGGGGTGTTATAAGTTTGACGTGTCTGTGTGTATGTAAATGTGTATGTGTCCGTGTTTGTTTGTGGCATCGTAGCTCCCAAACGGATGATCCGATTTTAATGCGGTTTTTTTTTTATTGAAAGGTATATCAGTCGAGAGTGTTCTTAGCTGTTTGGTGGAAATCGGTTCAGGTCTTCAAGGTCATCAGGTCGTTTGTTAGGTGTGATAGGAATGTTACACGCTCAGTTTACTTGCAAGCATATGTGGGATCTGCCATTTGAAACACTAATGTCTTCTGGAACCACTGAGCTGGTCTGCTGTTAGGGCTCGAAGGTAGGAGACGTAACACTGGTCTACCTTTTAGTAAACCCATCGAGTTTGGGCTCGTTGAATTTGCCTTGACTAGTTCTCTTCATGTTTTTAATTGACGAGGACTTGATGCTGGAAATGAGATGTGACGGATGCAACCCTGGAATGCCGCAATGAAACGGATATACCGATTTATATTTTTGCTGAAAATCCAGAAGGACTAAAGTTTAATCTTTATTGTTTCTCAATCTGTGCCATTCACCCAGAGCCAGTTTGTCATGAGTATTGTTAAAGAGCTTCCTTTGGTCGAGATCACATAATAGCGACCCCATCTAAATTTTTTACGCGGCTTAAAGCCACGTAGGCTTGGCCTTTTGCAAAAGTTTTTTTGCCCAAATATACTACATCCTTTTCAACTTGGTTCCTTGTAACTTATGCACAGCAGATCAGTTCCGTTTAAAAAGCTTGAAATAAAAATTAAATTTAAAAATTTAAAAACCCCCGACCAAAAAATAAACTCTAGAAACTAACAAATAATATTTTAAACCTATTATAATTATCATCGTCACATATATTATGTGAGTTCAAGTATTTTTATTTTCCAAGCGTCGTCGCGTTGGGGGACCGCTAAACGTGAGGGCAGAGGACGTTAACGGTTGAGTCGATTTTGCGAATTTTTCCGAGTAAATTATTTTGTTGCAATCTGACTACACTTTTTCTCACTTAGCGGTCCTCCGACGCGACGCCGCTTGGAAAATAAATATACTTGAACTCACATAATATATGTGACGATGATAATAATTATAATAGGTTTAAAATATTATTTGTTAGTTTTTAGAGTTTATTTTTTTGGTCGGGGGGTTTTGAAATTTTTAATACTCTCAGGTATGCATATTAACTGGCCCGGCGGTAAGCGTAGAACGCAAGCGATCTATGCGACGAAGCCAAATGGGCGCGGTCGGGTGTGAGATGGGTGACCGCTAGTGACAAAAATTTCATGCGCGTTTCCGTGCTTCGGAGGGCACGTTAAGCCGTCGGTCCGGGTTGTTGTCGTTAGATAACAGCCGTTAAACCTTGTTGGAGGCCTTATGGGCGGTTTGAAAACATCCGACAGCGGGTTGGCGACTAACCCGTATCTCCACCAACCCGCAATGGAGCAGCGTGGTGGAGTAAGCTCCAGACCTCCCCAATAAAGGGGAGAGACCCGTGCCAAGCAGTGGGACGTAAAAGGGTTGCAGCCAGCCATGCAAAGCGATGGAAAACATCGTAATCAATTAAATATCGCATCATTTTCCATCACTGTGGAGCAGCGATGAAATGCGCACATTACTTCATTTGTCAGAGGTGCGCGTCGAGAATTTGAACCCGGCATCTCCCGCGTCGGAGACCGCGTTCCTTACCACTCGGCCACCGCTGTAAGCATTATTATTGAAAAATGATTATTCAACTTTAAATTCAACAAAAACATTCCACTATTTTTCAAGTTTCAAACAATATTACCAGGAAAATATAGCGTTTCGGCAGCAAGAGTGGAACAAATTAGCAAATTACGGCAAAAATTGGTTACGTGGCTCAGGTAAGCGAATGCGCACGGGATACCGAGTTGTGCAAACAACTTCCGAAAATTAGAATTGGGATTTGCATAAATTTGCATCTCGCCGCGGTCTGCTTGCGACAACTATTTGGGGACCGAGGATGAAATTAATGGTCTTACTTCTAAAAGATTGATTATTTCACGACGTTGGTTGTGGTGGATTTAATTTTAAATCTTTAATGCTTCAATTATATAGTAAAAGGGCGTACCTATCTACGATGCTACAATAGTGTTTCGTTTTCAGACCATCAAAGAAGTAATGTCTTTTATTATCAATATGAATTTATGGTAACAGTATTTAATAGATGCAATATTACTCATAGCCATATATATATATATATAGCCATATATATATATATATATATATATATATATATATATATATATATATGGCTATATATATAAGAAATTAGAGGATAATTAGAAAACCAGAAATTCAAGGATATCATTTGAATTTTTGTCGCACCCATTTCTTTATATTAAGCAATTTTTTATTTGAATGGAGAAGCAATTGGGCATGCAGGCCACGTGGCGTTAAGTGGTCGCTGCAGCCCATGGACATCTACACACAAGCTCAAGCAAGCATGCGTAAGTCTTGTCTGAGGTCGTATGCAGTATGATAGTCGCCTCATGTAAGTCTAGCCGATAAGTGTACCTCTCCACTGGAACACGCTGCTCCAGTGCGGGTTGGTGGAGATGCGGGTTAGTGCCCAACCCGCTGTCGGATGTTTTCAAACCAACCATAAGGCCTCCGACAAAGTTAACCGACTGTTATCAATTGACAACAATCGGGACCGTCGGCTTAACGTGCCCTCCGAAGCACGGAAATGCGCATGAAATTTTTGCCAGTAGCGCTCACCCATCTCACATCCGACCGAGCCCGTTTGGTTTAGCTGCGTAGATCGCTTGCGTTCTACGCTCGCCGCCGGGCCATGCACGCTTCAACTCAACATATAACTCAATAAATTTTAAGTTTTCACTCTCTTTTGATGCTAAAATAGTTTTTTGTATTTCTAATATAACATCACTTCATCGTAACAAACAAGCAAGACAATATTGCAAAACACACCAAGATATTGTAACAGACGTCTAAGGCCTTAGTGTAAGTGTACACACGCGAAAACGTTACTATCGCGTTTGCGTTATGAATTTAATTATCGACCTTATTCCTTTCACGTTAAGATCTATCTGTCTAATTTTAACTCTGATGCAGTAGTAACGTTTGCACGTTTACAAACTCACACTAAGGGCTCTGAGAGGAAATGCGTCTTCGTCCCGTGCACAGTAAATGCTTTTGGTCCAAAATTTACGAAGCATTCACAGACCTTCCAGTTGCTTTATTGTTGAGAAGCGCGTATGGCCCATTGACTAGCATAGACTCAGTAAATTTAGCAAATTTCATGCGTGTTTCTGTGCTTCGGAAGTAGGCTTGCCAGATGGTATCCAAAAGGAGGACATGTCCTCCTTTTTCACTTTTAAAGTTTTTTCACTGATTAATTTATTACTCAGTGGAGCAAAGAAAGGAACAGACTAAGTGTGCAGTCAGTTAGAGCTAAAATGTGAAGATTTTCATAATCATTTGATGAAAAACCAAGAACTTCTTTTAAAATTGGCAGCTGTGCTAAATATGATTAAAATATAGTAAATAAATATAAAAAAGGTTTAATTGTTAAAGTCCTCCTTTTTATAGAAAATCCTCCTTTTTAGGCCCATTTGTCCTCCTTTATCAAATTATCATCTGGCAACCCTATTCGGAAGGCACGTTAAGCCTTATGGGCCGTTCGAAATCATTTGACAATGAGATGACCGGGTTGCTGGTCATCATTGAATCAGCGTAGCGGAGTAAACTCCAGGCCTCCCCAATAATGGTCCCACTGCAGGGCACGGGCCCGCAAAAAAGGTTTCACTCAATATTACTCAATCATAACAACACAAATAATATACTATTGCACAGCAAAAACAAACTAAGTAGAGATGTAACAGACGTCTGAAAGGAAATGCGTCTTCGTGCCGTGAGCAGTAATTGGTTTTGGTCCAATATTTGCGAAGCTTTCGCAGACCTTCTGGTTGATTTATTGTTCCGTATTGTTGATCTAAAGGTCACTCGACGAGCGATGAAAAGTCTATCCTTGGTATATATCAAATAGGTACACCAATGTTAGATAGAATTTTATATATAAAATATTGAAATGGAATGATTAAGTCCTTAAAATTTTTAAGATTTGGTTATTTGCCGGCCATGTTATATGGAGAAATTAAAGCTACTGAAGAATAAATGTCATTGATTGTTGACTACGCAAAAAGTACACAGGCTGTCCCGACATACTGAAGTCGTTGTTTTCAAAACCTTTGAATTCGAAGAGCACAATATCAATCCAGACCTGTTGTGCTATGGACTGGCGTCCTAAAAGAAATGTTGAAAACTAAATACATGTTTCAATTATCAGTTAAAAGTTATTTATAAGCAGGTACGGTCTTAGTAGGCTTAAGTAATAAAGTTTTGTAGGTGGTAGAACTATTATGGTTCGCCCGGGGAAGTACCACCGCTGCACCCACTTCTGCCGTGAACCAATTCTATTGTGTTTCGGTGGAAAGGTGCAGTTGCCGGCCACACTTACATGAGGCGACCATCAGCCTCCGGAGTAGCAGCGAAACTGCATACGACCTCAGACAAGACTTACCTATGCTTGCTTGAGGTTGTGTGCAGATGTCCATGGGCTGCAGCGACCACTTAACACCACGTGGCCTGCATGTTCGTCTGCTACTCCATTCAAATAAAAAAACCCTTATAAGGCATCCTCTTATAAGGCATCCTCTTGAAGAACTAGAATAGACAAGTAAACTTGCTTATCTATTAACCTAAAATAACTATTTTAGGTTGAAGGATTACGCTACGTACATTATTCGATGATCCATGCGGCGCATCGGGTACCAATCCGGACTGCCTTTCGAATTTCAAATTCTTCGTTGATAGATGGTAAAACCCACCCACTTCTACCGTGAATCAATTTTATTGTGTTCCAGTGGAGAGGTACACTTATCGGCTAGACTTACATGAGGCGACTATCATACTGCATACGACCTCAGACAAGACTTACCCATGCTTGCTTGAGCTTGTGTGTAGATGTCCATGGGCTGCAGCGACCACTTAACGCCACGTGGCCTGCATGCCCAATTGCTTCTCCATTCAAATAAAAAATTGCTTAATATAAAGAAATGGGTGCGACAAAAATTCAAATGATATCCTTGAATTTCTGTTCTCGCTTTGACTGTTTCGGTCTTTGTGTTTCCACAAAGTAAATGTGATTATATATATATATAATCACAGGGAGGACTTTAACAATTAAACCTTTTTTATATTTATTTACTTTATTTTAATCATATTTAGTACAGCTGCCAATTTTTTAAGAAGTTCTTGGTTTTTCATCAAATGATTATGAAAATCTTCACATTTTAGCTCTAACTGATTGCACACTTAGTCTGTTCCTTTCTTTGCTCCACTGAGTAATAAATTAATCAGTGAAAAAACTTTAAAAGTGAAAAAGGAGGACATGTCCTCCTTTTGGATACCATCTAGCAAGCCTACTTCCGAAGCACAGAAACACGCATGAAATTTGCTAAATTTACTGAGTCTATGCTATTCAATGGGCCATACGCGCTTCTAAACAATAAAGCAACTGGAAGGTCTGTGAATGCTTCGTAAATTTTGGACCAAAAGCATTTACTGTGCACGGGACGAAGACGCATTTCCTCTCAGAGCCCTTAGTGTGAGTTTGTAAACGTGCAAACGTTACTACTGCATCAGAGTTAAAATTAGACAGATAGATCTTAACGTGAAAGGAATAAGGTCGATAATTAAATTCATAACGCAAACGCGATAGTAACATTTTCGCGTGTGTACACTTACACTAATGCCTTAGACGTCTGTTACAATATCTTGGTGTGTTTTGCAATATTGTCTTGCTTGTTTGTTACGATGAAGTGATGTTATATTAGAAATACAAAAAACTATTTTAGCATCAAAAGAGAGTGAAAACTTAAAATTTATTGAGTTATATGTTGAGTTGAAGCGTGCATGTCCCGGCGGCGAGCGTAGAACGCAAGCGATCTACGCAGCTAAACCAAACGGGCTCGGTCGGATGTGAGATGGGTGAGCGCTACTGGCAAAAATTTCATGCGCATTTCCGTGCTTCGGAGGGCACGTTAAGCCGACGGTCCCGATTGTTGTCAATTGATAACAGTCGGTTAACTTTGTCGGAGGCCTTATGGTTGGTTTGAAAACATCCGACAGCGGGTTGGGCACTAACCCGCATCTCCACCAACCCGCACTGGAGCAGCGTGATGGAGTAAGCTCCAGGCCTTCCCAATAAGGGGTAGAGACCCGTGCCCAGCAGTGCGACGCAAAAAGGGTTACAGCGCAAAGCGCATTTAAATAAAAGCTTGTTTTTTAAAAGCTGTTTTTAATGAATTTATTGTTATGTGATACTTTATTGTTACAACTAAAACAATGTGACAAATGACGCGACATGCGTGTGGCAAGCGAGAGGCATTCTCCCTGTGTGGCCGTACATGGGCCGTACGCACACACATACATACACATATACCGCCGTCCTTCCTGGGACCGCTGGCTGGACGGTTCAAGGTCCCATTCTCGCTGCCCGTATTCCGGTCATCCTTTTTAGTCGCTTTCTTGTTTGCATTCTTTTTGAGTTACATGGACCACCAAATTGAACCCTGTTTTTTCATTAAATTGGCTGCAACCCTTTTTGCATCCCACTGCTGGGGACGCGCCCTTTAATGACTAGGCCTTGGTTAGTGGCTAACCCGCTATTGTATAATTTCAAGTCGTACAGAAGGCCTCCGACAAGAGGAAGAGAATTCATTAAATTAAAAACGTATTATCCATCAATATGACGTAAAGAGGCTACAGTAAAGAAAAGATAATCTCACTTTTATTAACATTATTATTGACGTAGCGGTCCTTCCTGAACACCCAAAAAGCTTTGTAAGTACTGTCTTTATGTCGCCTTGGTAACTTTTTTCAAGGAAACTTGTTAATGTCGAGAAACTGACCATTAATCAACTTCAGGCTGACGACAGCTTCAAAAAGGAACAAATCCAATTTGGCTGAGCCACCTTGCATTCCTTCGCATATTCTTTGGTTGGTAGATGTTTTTCATATTTTATTGTGGTACCTTGATTGCATATTATTTATTTTAATTTGGATAAAAGTTACCCATAAACATAAGTTTTCTTTCTTTATGGCGTTTTAACTTTTGTTTTATTGGTGTATTATAATATAAAAAGTAATTGTAAGTGAGATTAAGTAATTAAAAGTTTTAGATATAATAAGACCTTCGATTTTATTTTTATGCGTAAGTATTCTAAGAGCTTATTTAAAGTACTGAAAATGCGCCTTATTTTCTTTAAACTTTAAAAATTTCGCTAGCCCTACGCTAGAGTTTTTGTGTATTTTTCTTTACACTCACAACTGAAATTTGTAGCTGGGAATCGAATCCAGCCCCCTAGGTCGACAATCCCGTATAGAAAAATTTCAATTTTTTACGTATTTAATTTATTAAAAATACATACATATTTCGGTGAAGTTTACAATGGATCTCGGTAAATACTTCTTCATCGACATCTTGTATTGAATACTTACCTGTAACAAAAATAGCAATATTGTAGTTAACCCATGATATGTATAAATATAGCCTCAGGGTCGTACCGTTTTTGTAAGTAAATTTCAAGTTTCCTTCATTTAAACAATGGGGCCTGTATTGTATTCTGTTAATTCAACTATTATATGGAATAACCAAGTGCTTTATTTGTCTGTGTATATTAAGGGTTTAAATTGAAATATCAAAGGTATTATAATAGATCTGTATGAAAAAATATTATTTTGCATGTTAGATATGTATTGAAATAAACAATAACTTATTTTTTTAAGTTTTTGGAAAATTAAGGTCAGAATAAGTTTCTTGGCAGGAGTGGAGTCTTCAATTTAATGATTTTTTATTTTATGTTTCACTAGCGGTGCCACGCGATTTTACCCGCATTAGAAAGGATCACCCATTATAATAGATTTTACCATATTTTACAGCGTTAAAAAGTACTCCTACGTCCTAAAAATCTACACACTAAAATCATTCCATAAGATCACTCCACCGCGACGTGAAAGAAGGTCCAAAAAACAAACAAATAAGTACAATTTCGCAAATACAATATTAGTATGCATTTGCTAGGAGTGTTAAAAAGCGTTAAGAAACGAACAAATAAATACAATTTCGCACTTACAATATTAGTATGCATTTGCCAGGAATGTTAAAAAGCGTTAAAAAACGAACAAATGAATACAATGTCGCCTTAGAATAATATAGAAGGAGTGTCTTCATACAAGCGTACTGTCAAAATTGAAGTACTAAATAGATTCCTACAGCTGTCACATCTGACAAACAAAATATTTTTATTTTGACCAAATTAACCATAAAAAAAAATTACAAAATATTGAAAACACTGTGAAAAGTTATTTTATTAAACTTCTTTTTTTTTTAAAAAGTGTTGTGATAAAATTTGACCGTAAGTCTTACGGAGCGGCCCGGCGTTTGGTGCCATTGATGGCACCAATCAATATGCTTCAAATTGGGCGCGCGAACTTGGTTTCTATAATGTAATTGTAATTATTCTATGAATGTCGCATTTACAATATTAGTATGCATGTGCTAGGAATGTTAAAAAGCGTTAAAAAACGAACAAATAAATACAATTTGCACTTTCAATATTAGTTATGCATTTGCTAGGAATAATAATTAAGAAGAAGAATAATAGAATAATAATATTATAGGAATAAAGTCTATGTGATTTTAACGGATTTAATTTGGGAGCTTTTTAGTATTTTCATACGCAAATCCAGGCTCAATAGCGTGTCTAAAATTTTGATATACGATCTCAACACTGAACGACGATATTATGCATTGAAATTCTGCACGCATAGGGAGTCAGTCTGCATAACATGAATTGTCGCATACCTATTGAATTGTATTAAAATGCGCACTGTGTTGAATATTTCGACATGATTTTGTAAGTTTATGGATACTATGATGGGACACGAATGGTTTGTATGCAAATGTGTTTAAAGGTACCTGTGCTTCCAAGGGTCTATTTCTTCCGAATAAAAATAGTGTATTCTATTTTTTTATTTGAATGGAGTAGCAGACGAGCATACAGGCCAAGTGGTTTTAAGTGGTTGCTGCAGCCCATGGACATCTACATACAACCTCAAGCAAGCATACCTTTTTTTTTTTGGTATCTAGGGGGAAACCTTCAAAAGGTTGACCCGACACCTTGGTAGAGGATACCGGGTTATGTGGGATTTGACCGCACTAAAACCCCCTCGGTGGCATGCATCTCGTTTGTGAGGACTTCGGGATCTCCATAGGAACGCACCGTTGTTCAACGGGCCCATCTTCGGGAGAGCAGATGTGCTCTCCTGCACCTTCAGGTGTTCACGGTGGCATGCGGCCACGCCGCCGCGCCCGTCTAGCTGGACGGGTCAAGCTCTCATTATCACCGTCTGCATCCCCGGAAGCCCCCTTTTAGTCGCCCTTACGATCAGGCAGGGGATACTGTATCTCTATTCTTAATCCCGAAGCTCCTACCACCTACAAATAACCAACTTCTACATAAAGAAGGAGGTTATAAAAAATCGTTGGGACCTGTCTTTGGGAATCTGTGTAATTACTTATTACTAACGTATTTGTTAGCTACTTATCATATACAAAAAAGTTTCTGTAGGTTATAACTTTTTTATGTCATTTTATTTATATGTATTATGAGGTAGTTTTTTTTATGTGTTTAAATACCTAATTTAATTTACCCGAGTGCTTCGAAAGGAGGGAAATGTTTGTCGAGGTGTCGTAGGTATAAGGTGTTTTAAGTGGTATATTTTGGTATACCTATTTAATTGTTGATCAACCAGGATTGCTCAAAGTCGTGGAAAAAACCTAAATATTTCTACTTACGATACGACCAAAAGTGCTAACCACTAAATTTTGCAGTCAAAAGTGAATTTGACTTACGTCATTAGACAATTCTGCTTTTGACTTATGTAGACATTTTCCCTCTTTTTCTTTCATTCTTTTTATTAGAAGCTATACTTCCACATTTTCTTTATTCTATTTTCTTAAAAACTGTTGTATGTTACGTTTTAAAATTCGCTAAGAAATGAAACTTCCATCTGCGAGGAGCTTTTACGTCAACCCCGCAATTCCCCGACGACGCAAACCTTGTGAATTTCCTTAGGGACAGGAATGTTGTATTATATTAGTGATACGATTCTACTGCAAATACTACTTTTATAATACACAAGTCAACTTAAACGAAGGTTTTTCTTCTGACTTTTAAGTTACTAGAGGTTCGCTCTTTCAGACTATAAATTCTTGCACTACTTTTATAAAGTCGAAATTCTAATTAATATATCCAAAACCTTAGAATAATTACAATTACATTATAGAAACCAAGTTCGCGCGACGAAATTGAAGCATGTTGATTGGTGCCATTAATGGCATCAAACGCCAGGCCGCTCTATAAGACTTAGTGTCGGCGACCAAGAAAAACATATGTGAGAATTGAGAATAACGTATGAACATTCCATATTAAAAGTTGCAAGGACCGCTGAACGAAACGGCATCATCTATTCCCGTTTCACTCACACAGAAGACGACAGAGACGGCAAAGTCTATCCCCGTCTCACGCGCGGCGACTAGAATGAGATGCAACGAGTGTTCCTGCTTTGCTCACACAGGGCGGTGTGACGAGTAGAATCGAGATTGGAATGCGGAAAATTTACGAAATTAGTATGGAAAATTAGATATCTAGATTTTCATGATTTTTCTTTATAATATGGTTAAGGATGATTAGTTATGTAGGATAACACAATTTTTATAAAGAAATCTGTATAGGTTACGTAGATATTTAAGGTTGAAGTTTTTTCTGTACTCAGGTAGTTTTTTGTTAATAAGATCGTATTTTTATATGTTTTTGGATGTTTTTAGGATTAATACGATAGGAAATAAGTTTGTCTACATGGATACATAGTTTTTATGGATATGTTTTGTGAATTAGCTTAGTTATTTAGGTCATAAGGTTAGCAGTTGGCGAAATTTGTTAAACTTTGTGTATATTTCCTTAAATAACTCTTTATGTATTTTACATATGAAAATGGAACTTATATAGTCTAATAGGAAAGTTTACGAGGAACAAAACTATGTATGATACATGTGTAAAGATATAAAGGATCAATAAAAAGAACCCGAAAAACAGCCTTCACCGAAGCAAAAATTGTATCAAATTAGGGCCGCGATCGGGCTATTGCACGCGGCTGTCTTTCTCGTATTGCTTGGGCAGTACTTAAGCAAATTGGGGCCAAGGCAAAGCATTCCTCGGCGAGCTCAAAAAACAAGAAGAAAACAAGACTATGAAGACTCTGAAGACTCAAGAAGACTAATAACAAGAAGATTAAAGAAGATTGAAGAATTTTGGAACATTTGAAGACTGAAGTCTGGAGGAAGACTTCAAGAACATACGAAGAAGCCTTGGCATAGGGAAATTAGGGTTCGGTTAGGGCTGGCTGGGTTCCTTATCAGGAACATAAGTGGTTTTATTCAAAGAACGTCACCCCCTCACCCCCCTCCTCTTCCCCGTGACAGACGACTGACGCAACTCCCCGACACCGACGTGGCGCCTCGCAGGTTGGGTTACCGGCGTCGGGTTTAACATCTCACACCCGATATACACCCGCCACTCCCCTTTTGGCCTCGCTGGTGGCTATTACGATCCCACCACGCGTACTCCTAGGGCGAGTAGCGCGAACATACATACCGTATAGACGCGCCGCCCCCACAGCTGGTCCTTCGAGCCGGATAATCGTGCCATCGTCATCATCGGGTTACTGCCGCCATCATGCCTGTCACACGAAGTCAACGAGGCGTCTCTCCACCAGAGCGACCAACTGCGCCCCAGTCATCGGATGAAGCACCGGGGACACTGGACACTTCGGTCACATATGGGACCACGACGGAGAGCCCGCCAACATCAAGAGTCACCAGGAGCGAAGCCACGGTTCAAGAAGCAGCACCACCAGGGGTTCCTGCGGCACCACGGAAGACTCACTCCACGAAGTCCACCAAGCAACGGGAATGGGAACTGAAGGTGGAAATGGCGCGGAGGCGAATGGAAGAGTCCAAGGCTGCTGCGGAATACACCAGAGCACAGTACGAACTGCTTCGAGCGGAGAATGAAGATTCCGGATCCGAAGTTGAAGATCCCGAAGAATGGAACACGAACATCCGTTCATGGGTACATCATGCATCGGTGGAGGGGATGCCCGAGGAGGAGCATCAGAGGCAGGTGTCCGGGGAGGGGCACCGATTGGGGGCGTCCGGGGAGGGGCGAACCAGTCAGCCACCTGTCACCACTGCAGTTCCGGAACACCGCACCGAACCCGGGACCAAGGAGCTCGCCGAGGCAATCATGAAGGCCATCTCGATTGCACCGAGGGATTTACCGCAACCGAGTTACATACACGACCTGCCCGACTTCGACGGAAGAAATGAAGAATGGATTGCCTTCAGGACGGTATACGAAGACACCGCACCGCTTTTTACGGGAATTCAGAACATGGCGCGGCTGCGGCGGTCACTCAAGGGCACAGCGCGGGAAGCAGTGAAGAGCCTCCTGTATTCAGAAAGCCCACCTGAAGAAGTTATGGAAACCCTCCGTCGAAGGTTTGGAAGACCCGAAGCCCTGATCCGGATGGAATTGGAAAAGGTGAAGAACCTACCCCGGATCCCGGATAAGCCGCGTGACATCTGCGTGTTTGCCAGTCAGGTGAACAACACCGTCGCGACAATAAGGGGGCTAAGAAGACCGGAATATCTGCACGCGCCGGAAATGGTAGCCAACATCGTGGAGAAGATGCCTCCGACGCTGCAGCATAGGTGGTACAGATTCGCCGCCAAGAAGAAAAACGAAGAACCTGATCTGGTGCTACTAACGAAGTTCCTCAATGAAGCAGCGGATGAATGTGGACCCTACGCGACGCCAGAGGCTATGCATCCAAGGCAGCCTCCCCGGCGTCAACTTACACATACCGCATCCGAACAATTGGAGGAAGAAAGGAAGACCTGCTGTCCACACTGCCAATATGAACATCACCTCTACGAGTGCCGCAAGTTTCTACGATTGCCAATCAAGGAGAGATGGGAGGTCGCGAAGAAATCGAAGATGTGCTTCAAGTGTCTCCAGGGGCGGCACCGAAAGGAAACCTGCCGACGTCCTCCATGCAAGGTGTGCAAGAGGTGGCATCACTTCGTGCTTCATGAAGACCAGGGGGATTGCCCGAAGCCCGAAGCGAAGAAAGAAACTGCGGACAGGGAGATCGCCAACAACGTCAGGCTCCCGGTGAACACTACGAGGACAGCAAGGGCCTACTTGAAGATGGTTCCAGTCGAGTTGTATGGACCAAGGGGGGCTGCCAGGATCCTAGCACTACTGGACGAGGGGTCGACCGTCACGCTTCTGGACTCATCGGTCGCGAGACAACTAGGCCTCAAAGGACCCGTGGAGGCGCTCACCCTAGAAACTGTGGGAGGCAGGACCATCACCAAGGGAGATTCTATGAAGATCAACATGAAGATCAAGGGGTTGCACCAGACCAGGAAGAGGAAGATCTCTGGGGTACGCACGATCGACGACATCAACCTGACACCCCAGATGATTGAAAAGGGAAGAATTGAAGAATGCGCTCATCTCAAGCCGATGGTGAACCAGTTGTATTATGAAGAGGAATCACCGAAGCTACTCATCGGTCAAGACAACTGGGAGCTCATCGTGTCCAGAGCAACACGCAAAGGGAAAAGAGGTCAACCCGTAGCATCACTGACTTACCTAGGGTGGGTGCTACATGGGTCCGATGGAGGAGCGTCGAGACCTGTGAACTTCGTAACCTGCGCGCACGTTACTTCTAAGGAAGAGGAATTGGAAAGGGTCATCAAGGAACATTTCGCCGTGGAATCGTTGGGAATCCATCCACGCCGACCGACCACAGACATAGAAGAACGAGCTCTGGCAATTCTGGAAGAGACTACGAGGAAATTGGACAATGGGCGCTACGAAACCGGCTTATTATGGAAGAATAAAGATACGAAGATGCCGGATAACTACAAGCAAGCAGAAAATCGCCTGAAGAACATCGAGAAGAAGTTGGACAGGGATACGGCACTGAAGCAGGAATATGAAGATCAGATCAGGAATCTTCTCAACAGTGGCTACGCAGAAGAGGTCAAGCACGAGTCCACATCCGAGAAGAAATGGTACCTGCCTCACTTCGCCGTCACGCACCCTACCAAGAAGAAGATACGACTGGTGTTCGACGCTGCCGCGAAGTACCAGGGGAAGAGCCTCAATGATGAACTGTTGCCGGGACCAGATCTGTTGCAGTCACTGTTTGGAGTTTTACTGCGGTTCCGTCAGAGGCCTATCGCCGTGGTAGCTGACATCAAGGAAATGTTTCTTCAGGTGAAGATACGAGAAGAAGATCGGGACAGCCTTCGATTCTTATGGAAGGGAGGTCAACGCAGCGGGACGCCGAGAGAATATAGGATGACATCAGTTATATTCGGCGCCGCCTGCTCTCCGAGCGCTGCTATCTTCGTCAAGAACAAGAACGCGTCGGAACACAAGGAAGAGTACCCGGAAGCGGCAAGGGCAATTGAACGCAATCACTATATGGACGACTACCTTCACAGCTTCGGGACTCCAGAAGACGCAATCAAGATAGCAAGCCAGGTGGACCTCATACACAAGAAGGCTGGGTTCCAGTTAAGGGGTTGGGCATCAAACAATGAGGAAGTATTAAAGAAGCTCTCTCCGGAGGGGAACAACATGGAAGTCGAACTGGGGACCAAAGAAGAAAAGACATTGGGACTAAGGTGGTTCACAGGGGGCGACGAAATAGGATTTAGAACGAGTCTTCGCAACCTGCAGGAAGAGGTAGCCGAAGGGAAGAGGACTCCAACCAAGAGAGAGGTCACAAGCGCCGTGATGTCGACATTCGATCCACTGGGGCTTGCATCGCCGGTGCTCATCCAGGGGAAGAAGCTGATCCAGAGCATATGGAGGAGCGGGGTCGGATGGGACGACAGCATCACCGATGAAGACAACAGGACCTGGGAGGAGTACCTAGAAGACCTGCAGTTGCTGAGGGATCTCCGGGTGCCAAGGTGTGTAGCGCAGTCCAACACCGAGGGGGAGCTCCACATCTTCGTCGACGCAAGCGAAGAGGCCTACGCATGCGCCGTGTATCTGAGGCAGCGCGACGAAGAAGATGGCTACCGAGTGACACTACTGGCGGGCAAGGCAAGGGTGACCCCGCTGAAGCCAGTGTCCATCCCGAGGTTGGAGCTACAAGCGGCGCTACTAGGTGCCAGGATGGCGCGATCGGTGCAAGAAGAACTGGACGTCGAGATTGTGAAGAAAACTTATTGGAGCGACTCCAGCACCGTGCTCTCCTGGATCAAGACCGACCCAAGGACATTCAAGACCTTCGTAGCACACCGACTGGCAGAGATCGAAGACACAACGAAGCCTCAAGAGTGGCGCTGGGTACCTACAGCACATAACCCGGCTGACGACGCAACGAGAGGTATACCGAAGGATTTCAACAGCGGACACCGATGGTTCAACGGACCTGCATTCCTGGCGCAAGATGAAGAGGATTGGCCGAAGCCGCGGACCTTCAAGGCGGAGCCCACGGGAGAAGAGAAGGAAAAGTCGACTGTAGGGGCGACTTTGCCCGTCGACAGGTATCCAACTCCGAACCCTGTCAAGTTCTCAAGCTGGACGCGACTGGTAAGGGCGACCGCGAGGGTACTGCAATTTATCGACCTGTGCCGGAAGAAGAAGCATGCAGTAAACGTGTCCCGTAAGTCCGAGCGTCGAGATCCCACATGGAGGCGAAACAAGAAGAAGGTCAAGAAGACGACCAAGCCCGTGAACAAGAAGACCCAAGAAAGAAGGTTCCTTCCCCTCAATCCCGATCACATCGAAGAAGCCGAGAAGATTTTATTACGAAGAAGCCAAGAAGAGAGCTTCCAGGAAGAAGTACGCTGCATCACGAAAAAGAAGCCATTTGAGAGGAATAGCCGGCTTAAAAAGTTGGACGTCGCCATTGAAGATGGATTACTGCGGCTCCAAGGAAGAATCGATGCAGCGCTACACACACAAATTGAGAAGAGACCAGTGGTGCTAGACAGTAAGCATCACATCACCAGGCTGCTCATCGCGCACTATCACGAGAAGTTCAACCACGGGAACCACGCGACGGTGATCAACGAGTTACGACAGCGCTTCTGGATCCTGGGACTGCGGCCTGCGGTGAAGACGACGGTTCATCAGTGCCAGTGGTGCAAGGTGCACCGCGGCACGCCACAGCTCCAGCCGTTTGGGAATCTCCCGCTGGAGAGACTGCGACATGGAGAACCACCGTTCACCTGCACTGCTGTGGACTACTTCGGCCCCATGACCATCACAGTGGGTCGACGCCATGAGAAGAGGTGGGGCGCCTTATTCACATGCCTCACCACCAGGGCAGTCCACGTCGAGCTAGCCGCATCCTTATCAACGGACTCCATGATCCTGGCGCTACGAAGGATGGCGGCGAGAAGGGGGATGCCGAAGACGATCTTCAGCGACAACGGCACCAACTTCGTGGGGGCAAACAAGGAACTGCAAGAAGCCCTCGCCAGCCTCAACCAGGAAGACATCATCACCGCGACGGAGAAGATGAGCATCAGGTGGAAATTTATACCACCCGGGGCACCGAACATGGGGGGTGCATGGGAACGCCTGGTCCGATCCATCAAAACGGCCCTGGCAGTTACCCTCAAGGAAAGGCATCCCAAAGAAGAGGTCCTGCACACTCTGCTATTGGAGGCGGAGCACCTGGTGAATTCAAGACCACTGATTGACGTCGACGAAGACAACGAAGAAGGGGCCCTCACTCCCAATCACTTCTTAATTGGGAGATCCTGCGGAACGAGATTGGGGGCATTCACCGACGAAGACCTCACCGGCCGACGAACATGGAGGACAGCGCAGCGACTCGCCGACCACTTCTGGAGCAGATGGGTGAAAGAGTACCTACCGACTCTGATCCCTAGAAGAGTCGACGCTCGAGCTACCACGAGGAACCTGCAGTGTGGGGACACGGTCCTCATCGTAGATTCTACGCTGCCAAGAGGAACATGGCCAAGGGGTGAGGTGGTCCGAACCTATCCAGGACCCGACGGCCGCACCAGAATTCTGGAGGTGCGCACGACGGGGGGCGTCCTGAAACGTCCCAGCTCCAAGGTGATCCTGTTGGTGCCGGCGCAACACGACGAGGGGCGAGCAACCAGCGAGCCAGACTGCGGGGAGGCAGTCATCGCGTCGGACAACGAGCATCGGGTCGCCGGGCCAGGAGTTGGTGCTACGCACGAGGGGGAGGATGTCGGCGACCAAGAAAAACATATGTGAGAATTGAGAATAACGTATGAACATTCCATATTAAAAGTTGCAAGGACCGCTGAACGAAACGGCATCATCTATTCCCGTTTCACTCACACAGAAGACGACAGAGACGGCAACGTCTATCCCCGTCTCACGCGCGGCGACTAGAATGAGATGCAACGAGTGTTCCTGCTTTGCTCACACAGGGCGGTGTGACGAGTAGAATCGAGATTGGAATGCGGAAAATTTACGAAATTAGTATGGAAAATTAGATATCTAGATTTTCATGATTTTTCTTTATAATATGGTTAAGGATGATTAGTTATGTAGGATAACACAATTTTTATAAAGAAATCTGTATAGGTTACGTAGATATTTAAGGTTGAAGTTTTTTCTGTACTTAGGTAGTTTTTTGTTAATAAGATCGTATTTTTATATGTTTTTGGATGTTTTTAGGATTAATACGATAGGAAATAAGTTTGTCTACATGGATACATAGTTTTTATGGATATGTTTTGTGAATTAGCTTAGTTATTTAGGTCATAAGGTTAGCAGTTGGCGAAATTTGTTAAACTTTGTGTATATTTCCTTAAATAACTCTTTATGTATTTTACATATGAAAATGGAACTTATATAGTCTAATAGGAAAGTTTACGAGGAACAAAACTATGTATGATACATGTGTAAAGATATAAAGGATCAATAAAAAGAACCCGAAAAACAGCCTTCACCGAAGCAAAAATTGTATCAAATTAGGGCCGCGATCGGGCTATTGCACGCGGCTGTCTTTCTCGTATTGCTTGGGCAGTACTTAAGCAAATTGGGGCCAAGGCAAAGCATTCCCGGTACGCTTCACGACGCTGATCCCACCCAAAAAGGGCTGTCCGTACGTGACTTTCTACGTGCAGCTGGATCGGATGGCGGAGAGTGAGCTCGCTCGCCTTTACAGCGTGAACGAGCTCCTCTATATGCCGGGAGTAACGGTGGAAGCGTGGAGGGGTCGTATAGGCCCGCCGCAATGCCACCGCTGCCAGGCAGTCGGCCATTCATCGTCGAACTGCCACCGGCCCGCCAGATGTCTCAGATGCGCGGGAGAGCATCTCGTGCGTGACTGCCCCCGGCCCAAGGATGCCACTCCCGTGTGTGCAAACTGTCGGGGGGCACACGCTTCCAATGATAGGAGGTGCTCGTACCTCCGACGGATGGCGCGCGTGAGAGGCATCGTTTTGCCCCCACCCCGTCCACCCAGACCAGCGGCTCCTGCTCCCGTTCCCGGTCGAGCATCGCCCGCACCCGCATTAGCTCCAGCAGCGCCTCCCGCACCACAAGGTATACTTCACAGGGTGGTGGAGGAGTACGCGCCCACCCCGGGCGCCTCATTGATGGCGCCGGCAAACCCGCCCGCTGCCGCTCGTAGCACGAGGACGAGCAGGAGCAGCCGTAGGCGGGCTAACCGGGCCCAGCGGAAGCAACAGAAGCAGGCCGCGCAGGCACCTCGAGCGACCGCTGGGCAGCCAGAACAACAGGCACCGCTACGCCAAGCATTGGCCATCGCCCCGCCAGCCACCCCTGTGACGGCCGCGCCTCCGGCCCGCCCTCCTGTCGCCGCAGCGGCGGGTCCCATTACGCGAAAGCGTAAAGGTAGGAGGGGCAAGCGACCGCAAAGGGAGGGAGAAGCCCAGGTTGTACAACCAGCGCCGGTTCCCACCCAACCACCTACCCCTCGTCCCCGGACCACCATTACACCCACCCCCGTCCCGCGCCCGTTACGAGCACTGGGTTTCGACGCGTCAGCCGAGGAACTTATAGCCGCAATAGCGACTATAAGTGAGGCGATAGCGCGTCACCCGGAGCTTGTGCGTTGCATCCGGGATGTCATGACCGACGTCCTCGGGCTTCAATATGGCGGTCAATCTTAGGCTGCTGTATTGGAACCCGGGTGGCGTCGCGAAACACACCCAGGGGCTTAGGGGTCTCCTCCAAGAGCAAGACATTCATGTCCTGCTGTTGGGGGAGACCAAACTGAATCCTGGCCAGGGCTTTAACCTCCCGAACTACTTCGTGTACCGTCGGGACGAGACGTCGGCCGCCGGCATCGCTTACCGCGGTACGGCTGTCGCGGTCCGTCGCGACGTTGTGCACCAAGTACTACCAAACCCGCCGTTCTTACATACTCGCTCCACCGGGGTAGTTGTGAGCGTGGCGGGCAAGGACTTGCGGTTGTTTGCGGCTTACCGCCCGCCGGGTCCTAACTTCTGCCCCCGGGACATCAAGAACATCTTAGACGGTGCGATTCCGACTCTACTGGCGGGTGACCTAAACGCTAAGCATAAAGCCTGGGGTTCTAGGGTCATCAATCAGGTGGGTCGGAAACTCTTGCAGGATGCCGAGGAGAATAATTACGTGGTGCTGGGGCCTGAGACGCCCACGCACATTCCCTCAGACGCAGCCCACCGTCCTGATGTCCTGGACATAGTGCTCCACAAGGACCTGCCGTGCCCGGTCCATGTGGAGGTGCTGTACGAGCTTGACTCGCAACACCTCCCCATTTTGGTCACGCTTGGCCTAGGGGCGGAGGGAGTTGCCTTTCCCAGGACGCGCCGTAGGACGGACTGGGGAGACTTCCAGGCCAGATTGGCCAATTTTAATCTTACAGGGCCACTAGGCACACCCGCCGAGGTGGAGGCCGCCTCCAGGGACTTTGAGACTTCGGTCAAGGGGGCTCTGGAGGGGGCAACCACCGAGGTGCCATATGTAGACTCCCGAGAGCCTCTCCCAGCCCGTCTGCAAAAGATGAAGGAGGAGAAGCGCCGCCTGAGGAAGCTATGGTCTCACTCCCGCTGCCCCCGGGTCAAGCGAGACCTAAACGCCATCACCGAGAAGCTGCATGGTGAGATGAGTGTACACCGTGGAGTCAGCTGGGAGATGCGAATCGACCGAGCTGGCGAAAACGAGACGTCGCTACACCATCTCAACAGGCAGCTCACTCGCGCCAAGGTGCCGGCTTACCCGCTGGTAGGAGCCGACGGTAAGCGGCACTTTCCGGCATTAGACCGCGCGGAGATCCTTGCGGGGCACTTGGAGGAGCAGTTCTCACCCAATCCCGCGGCCGCTGCCGTCCGCGAACATCACGAGCGTGTGGAAAACCGCGTACACGAGTTCCTGAGTAGTCCGACACCGTCACTCGAAGGGATCGAGTTTGTCTCTCCCACTGAGACGCGGAAGGTCGCCCAGCGTCTTAATAAACGCAAGGCGCCAGGCTACGACGGGATTCCTAATGCGGCATTGGCAATGCTGCCCAATAGAGCAATGGTCGGTCTGACTAAACTCTACAACGGCATCCTTCGCACCGGCCACTTTCCGACCACCTGGAAAACGGGTAAGGTAATTGTTCTCCCGAAGCCGGGGAAAGATCCCCAGTACCCGGCTAGCTACCGTCCCATCACACTGCTGCCGACCGCAGCGAAGCTGTTCGAGAGGCTAGTGTTGGCCCGAATGCGCCCATCGCTTAGTATAAGAGATGAGCAATTCGGGTTCCGCGCCGGCCACTCGACGACGCTACAGCTTACACGGGTGCTACATCACTTGGCAGATGAGCTTAATTACGGGCGGCACACGGTAGGCGTTTTTCTCGACATGGAGAAGGCGTTCGACCGTGTGTGGCACCCAGGGCTCATCTACAAGCTGCTAGACACACCCGTGCATGCGATGCTGATCAGGCTGGTGGCAGCGTTCCTGGAGGGGCGGGAGTTCTTTGTTTCGGTCGAGAATAGTTACTCGTCCCGTCGCCCTATGTGCGCAGGGGTGCCACAGGGCAGCTGCCTATCGCCGTGTTTGTACGCGGTCTACACAGACGACATTCCCACTCTAAAAGATAATCTTTTGGAAGGGGAACGTGACGTCACGCTCGCGTTGTACGCGGACGACAGTGCATTCTTCGCATCATCGCGTCGAGTGGAGCTAGCTTGCGCCAGGATGCAGCGCCTGCTCGACTTACTACCGGAGTGGCTGGACAAGTGGAGGTTGACGGTTAATGTCGGTAAGACGGTCGCCACACTTTTCAGCCGCAAACGCACCATGCCGCCGCCGCTGCGTCTCCGTGATCGAGATGTGGCTTGGCAACCTACAGTTAGGTACCTTGGATGTCACATCGATCGCTCGCTGCGGATGCAGCCCCAGGTGGACCATGTCGTCCACCAGGCGCGCGCCGCGCGGGCGATTCTCCGACCGGTGTTGACATCCCGGCTACCGACTAACACTAAACTAAGGGTCTATAAGACTTACATCCGATCCCGGCTGACATACGCGGCCCCTGCATGGTATGCGTTGGTGTCACAGTCGCAGCGCAAACGTCTCCAAGCGCAACAGAACATGGCCCTGCGAGCAATCGTGGGAGCCGGCTGGTACGTGCGGAACGATGTCCTGGCGCGTGACCTAAAAGTTCAGTCGGTAAGCGAGTTTGTGTCCCAGTTAGCGCGCCGCATGTTTGAGCGCGCGGACAACGGGCCACATTTCTCGCTGCGGGGCCTAGCGCCGCTTCATGCGCGCCCGCCCGAAGGAAGGCCCCTCCCGCGAGAAATCGTGGGAGAGGTCTCCCCCGACCACCAGGGGGCCGACTGAACTGCCTAACATTAAGGTAAGCTAGCTTGCCACAGGCCTCACACCCGCCTGTAAAGCGGGTCCATCACCGGGGGACATTGTTTCCCCTCGAGACTGCCCGGGTAGGAGGAAGTACCTCGAGACCCGAATTCCGTTGCTGCGGCGGCCACGGCCGCGGCGTAACGACGACTACGCTTGGCTTGGCAAAGCATTCCTCGGCGAGCTCAAAAAACAAGAAGAAAACAAGACTCTGAAGACTCTGAAGACTCAAGAAGACTAATAACAAGAAGATTAAAGAAGATTGAAGAATTTTGGAACATTTGAAGACTGAAGTCTGGAGGAAGACTTCAAGAACATACGAAGAAGCCTTGGCATAGGGAAATTAGGGTTCGGTTAGGGCTGGCTGGGTTCCTTATCAGGAACATAAGTGGTTTTATTCAAAGAACGTCACCCCCTCACCCCCCTCCTCTTCCCCGTGACAGACGACTGACGCAACTCCCCGACACCGACGTGGCGCCTCGCAGGTTGGGTTACCGGCGTCGGGTTTAACATCTCACACCCGATATACACCCGCCACTCCCCTTTTGGCCTCGCTGGTGGCTATTACGATCCCACCACGCGTACTCCTAGGGCGAGTAGCGCGAACATACATACCGTATAGACGCGCCGCCCCCACACTTAGGGTTACTTTAAAAAAACAAAAGAAGTCTAATAAAATCACTTTTCACAGTGTTTTCAATTCAATCAAATTCAATTTCAATTTTTTAGTATTTTATAGTTAATTTGGTAAAAATCAAAATATTTTGTTTATCAGATGTGACAGCTGCAGGAATCTATTTAGTGCTTCAATTTTGACAGCGCGCTTGTATGAAGACACTAAACACAATTTATTTTCAAGAAACTATGTCGGCGCGCAATGTCCGGCGGCTAAGTCAAACGGCCGCGGCCGAGTGTGAGATGGGTGACCGCTAGTGGCAAAATTTCATACGCATTTCCGTGCTTCGTAAGGCACGATATGCTGTCCGGTTATTATGGATCGCGCGTTGTGGAGTAAGCACCAGTCCCATAAGGTCTCCGATAAGGCTTAACGACTGTTACCTATCGACAACAACCAGGACCGACGCGGCTTAACGTGCCCTCCGAAGCACGGAAACACGCATGTTTTTTTTTACCACTAGCGGTAACCCATCTCACACTCGACCGCGCCCGTTTGGCTTAGTTGCGTAGATCGTTTGCATTCTACACTAACCGCCGGGCCATGCGCGCTTCCAGCTCAGTTAATTTAAAATAATCTGCTTCAAAATTGAGTTGCCCACGCGATATTACATACGATGCAAGTTAAAAAAGGATGTAAAAACATGAAATTTAAAAAGTTAACGGTAACAGGTAACAAGATTATAATTAAACGTTTTTGCCTGACATTTCATAAACACAGCAATTATTATGTTGCGACCTAAGAATAAATACGTATAGAATGAGTGTCTTTATACAAGCGCGCTGTCAAAATTGAAGCACTGAATAGATTCCTACAACTGTCACATCTGACAAACAAAATATTTTTATTTAATTAGCTATAAAATAATACAAAATAGTTATTGAAAACACTGTGAAAAATTATTTTATTAGACTTCTTTTGTTTTTAGTCTTGTGCGGCCACCAATCAACATGCTTTAATTTCGGCGCGCGAACTTGGTCCGTATAATGTAATTGTACATTGTGATTGTAAGGTTGCGACCGTCATCTTATATGGATTATTAATGGCAGGGGTCAAATGCCACTGCAAAATGATCAAGGCTTATAGTCATTATATTATCATCATAAAATTAATCATCTGAAATTTGATAAAAAATACTAAAACTTTTGCAGTTATTACTTACGTGGTTACTACGGGTGGTTGCCAGTAATTTAGACTAAGAAACATGGAGAGATAACCTTTTTTTTGGTATCGGGGAGGAAACCTTCAAAAGGTACCCAGCACCTTGGGAGAGGATACCGGGTTATGTGGGATTTGTACCGCACTAAAACCCCCTCGGTGGCCTGCCTCTGCGCTTGGGGAGGACTCTGGGATCTCTATTGGATCGCACCGGTGTCTTTCACGAGCGGCGCCCAAGACAGGCCCATCATCGAGAGAGCAGATGCGCTCTTCTGCACCCTCAGGCGCTCGGAGCGCCGCTCACAGCAGTATGCGGCCACGCCTACCGGTGGTGTAGGCGTGGTCTTCCCAGGGCTGGTGGCCGGATGGGTCGAGCTCCCACTCCACACCATCAACAACCACGGAAGCCCCCTCTTACGCCCTTACGATCAGGCAGGGGACACCGTAGCTCTATTCTTAATCCCGAAGCTACCGGGACTATGCAGAGATAACCTAACGTTTTGCTTGCATGTAAATTACTTAATATCATATCTATAAAAGAGAAAGTGTGTATGTATGTTCCTTATAGACTCCGAAACGGCTGGACCGATTTCAATGACATTCTCAGAGAATCTTCAGATTGGTCCAACGAGTAATCCTGTAAAGTTTGGTTCACTTCTCTTTCTAACGCGGGTGAAATCGCGGGGCACAGCTAGTTTCATTATAAATATCTAAGAAAAAACGAAAATTTCATGATATATTAAGAAATAACCGAGGCTAAAGAGTAACTAAAAAATATCCAAAATACAAACTTCGTCATAACTGAAGTTTAACTTTGTAACCGCGTATAACGCAGCACAGCTAGCGTGCAAGCGATCTACGAAGTTAAGCAAAACGGGCGCGTTCGGGTTCGAGATGGGTGATCGCTAGAAGCAAATTTCATGTGCGTTTCCGAGTTATTAGATGTTCAACAGTTTGTCCCGGTTGTTATCGATAGATAAAAGTCGTTGAAACTCGTCGGAGGCCTTATGAGCGGTATGTAAACATCCACCAGCGGGTTTGAAACTTACCCTCTTCGCCATTAACTCGCATTGGAGCAGCGTGGTGGAATAAACTCCAGCTCTCCCAATAATTTTTGTTTTTATTTCATATATTTATTTGTCATTTCTTTACAGCTCTTTTGAGATAGTAAATTACACAAAACTACGCTCACAGTACTGTCGAGACATTTCATTTGAGGATACAATTTGTAATAGAATAGAAGCAAGTCTCTTGACCAGAACTAACAATTTGTCCGCTGCGCTTTCCACAGATTGCTCTACAACTTCATCTCACGTAATAGCTTACAATGTGGTTGTATACATATCGTATAAATATATATATGATACAGATACAGAACTTGTGGTTTTAGTTGTACAGCTTTAAAAGGAAGATGTCATAAATTAAACGCTCTAGGAAAGATGTAGTGGTTAAATTTTCTCGTTGCCGATATAGGTGATATCTTAGTGACCAACTATGTATCTATCTTCAGAAGATTTTCTTTGTACTGTGCTTTGTACTTTGTAATATGTTTATTTGTTATATAAAATATAGTCCATTCTTGTCATTCGCAATATTTTCGACAAGGTAAATAAAATATTTAGATAAATAATACATTATTACACAAAAGTTTACATAATAGTAAATAAAACATTTATCTTGTCATTAAATGAATTTAATTTTATAGAATTTTTAATTGTATACTATATTATTATTATTTTTGTAATTTTGTATTGGATTTGATACAATTAATTTTGTAGTTTTATTTATTTTGATGTTGATGATATAATTTATTACGAACATAGGCTATAAGATGCTTATTAACATAATAAATTAACTATGTCTGATTTTTAATAAATAAATAAAATAATTATTAAAACGGCTGTGGGTATTTTTTTTTGCATAACCTTAATCTTAATATAAATAAATGACTGTCACCCGCGATGGACTCCTAAACTATTTCTAGTAAAATCTATAGTTTTAAGTTCCGCTATGTTATTTATACACTAATATAATAAAGCTGAAGATTTTGTTTGTTTGATCGCGCTAATCTCAGGAACTACTGGTTCGAATTGTTTTTTTTTGTGTTGGATAGTCCATTTATCGGGAAAGGCTTTAGACTATATAACATCATGCTATGTATGACTATACCTACCAAAGTCCACGCGGACGATGTCGCGGGCGGCCGTTAGTAGAGAATAAATTAATATTTTATAAATACTTTACATATTTTTAAACGTCACTAATGTTATCTAAGCTGTTCACTCTATAACAAAATTAATAAATGCCTGATTAATTATTTATCCGCTCACTTTCAATGAATGCAAAAAGAAATGTACAAAGTGGCTTTAAACTATGACGAAACAGAAGAACTTGTAAAGTCTAATGTCTAAACAAACTTTATATACTGCACACAGACCACACACATACACACACACACACACACAAACACATTACATACACACTTCTAACACATCCTTAAACATTACATACCTACATCTTTTTATTTTTATTTAAGAAAGAAAAAAATTATGTTCCTTTAATTTTCTGTTTGATAAAGTGTAAACCCTGTATCATAGGAGGGCGTTGATTACTGCAACACAGTTTTACAACTTTCGCAGGATCATCGTTCTCATGCTTTTTATGTAATATCATTAAGTTTTGTGTGTCAAATAAAGATTATTATTATTTTTATTTTATATACCTACCTATCGCCTTTAACCGTTTAACTTTAGGAGTTAGTACGTGTACATATTTATTTAATCTTTTGTGGTTGCAACCATAGGTATAATTTATTGATAACTTGCAATGTGATGGCCACATGTAATGTGTACTTTTAGTTTTAAAATCAATTTATGTTTTTCAATTAATTTTAAGAACAGATAAGACTTTGTTATAGTCTGGCGCCAAGATTGGCAAGTTATGATGAGTCAGACAGAGATTATTATGATTGACAGTGGATTCCCATTACGAGTCCAGACGATTAATTGATTCTGTAAGGAAGATCATACAAGAGCAACCAACGTAATTGAACACATATGACATGTGTGGAACACGATATGCCTTCGGGTCGTAATATTTGAGACGTAATTCCCAATTGAAGATAAATGATACAGTTTGTTAGAAATAGTAAAACGTAATTATAAGTATTTCGTGTACAAGCACGATTAAAAAGAGGTGTTAATTTTTTTTGTCTATCTATGTTATTAGCGTATGCTATGTGTTTATGGAAACAGATCATATATCCGACCAACAAGATATAATTTTTAGAACATGCTACCACACATACCTCCTTAAATATAAAGTGACGAAATGGGATATGTATGTATGTGTAATGTGTAGGTGAAACATAGTAAATACACTTATATTTGGTAGTTAGAAATTTGATAATCGTAGGAATAGTTTATTGCATCGTTTATATTTGCCACAAATGAAATTGTCCAAATATTTACCTTAACATAGATTAAAGATTGTCCTCGAAATATGTTTAAAATATTAAATTCATTTTGAGAGACATATTTATTATTAATAAGACAGAGAGATAAATTAATAAAGATTTTATAATGTAGTCGTGCACACAGCGTCAGCTTCGCTTAAAAATCACTGACTTTCTCTGGATGATAATACGAGTAATGTGCATGGGTCTACTTATTCTTCTTTTTCCAAAGATTATCGTATCGTACAGATAATAAGTCATTTATAGAGGTGGTATAGAAAAAGTTAGTAAGTGTACGTTTCCTTGTGATTATTTTTCATCAAAAATGTTGAGATCAGTAAAAAAAATTAAAAGAATCCATTAGGTATTCACGAAAACAAAGCAGGGCAGTTTTAAGAGAATGGCGAGATCGCATGAATGTTTCATGACGGCAATCTCCATATCTACGTGGGCCTCATGAATTTCTGTATAACGCAACGATTTGGCGACAGATAGTGACATCGAAATGTCAAAATAAATAGAATTGGTAAGAAGTTTTGTTAAATACTAAAAGGGACCGGAAAGGAAAGGGCAGATATATACAAGTTTTTCTTTCAAGATTTGTATTTGTCTGCCACTTTTAAGTATAAGTACCTGGATGACCAAGCGTTGTTTGGATAAAAACAATTTCTTTTCTTTCATCACACTTACTTAATGTTACTTAACAACGCCATCTGAAATAGCTCCCAATAAAAAAATATATATTTTCACAAAAAATAAAAACAACGCAATATGGTTTTGATTGAAGTTTGAACCCAGGTATCTAGCTTCGCAGTCAGCCTACGTAACCATTCGGCTAAGGAAGCTTTAATTCAATGAACGAAATCGTTATAGAGGTCTTTCAAATCGACATTGTCATTTCTTTCAACGGCGGATTGGTGTTTGACGGCGTTCTACGCCACAATCTAACCTTTAAACGAGCAATTCTTGTATATACCTACCTAAATATATTTTTGAAACTCGGAAACGGCTCCAAATATTATGATGAAATTTAGTACCCTGGTTTCGGGGGTGACAAATCGATCCAGCTAGGTTTTATTTAAAAAAAAAATATAAAAAAATATTTTCAGCGATAATCAACTTAAATATAAACTGAAGAATTCGACTCTTCCATATGTGCAATCTGTGGCAGAATTTCTAACTGTTTCATTTAAATGGCACTGTCTCATAATATGAGCAGCATGTTTAGTAGGTCTATCCATATTCAAACAAATTAGTTAGTGTACTTTAAAAATAATTGCGTATTCTTCTACAATTTAATAGTAAACTTGTATAATATGATCGATGGGTGCAACAAACGACTGCGCATTTTACGAAAATGTATTTTGATGGATTAGATCTATTTTTGACTTCTGAGCAGCCACTCTCACGATGTTATAAGGGACAAAGTTCAGTTGTAAGTACTGTACGACGTACGTATGTACAAGTAAATGGCAAATTCTTTCGGCACTGTCGGCAGTCAGTATTCTTAGTCACAGGCTATCCTCCTAGCTTCATCATCACATCACAAAATCTGATCTATGGAGCAATCGCACGCTCTTAATCGATCTAAACGTCTGCTCTACCATCGTAGTACGTATCAGTTGAATGGGGAGTAACAATAGTTAATCGCCTTGACCTACTGATATGACGACGAACAATGCTCATTGTGATCCGACAAGATGTGTTTTGGTGCAAGATATGTATAATTAAAAGTTCAGGATATTTGAATGTGAGCTTTTTTCACAAACATAATCTCCATAAGATTGCCATCATGAAACACTTGTGCATTTAAATACGCCCTGCTCATGTGCATGGGTTTCTGTGTCTTCTTAGAGAAATATCTAAAATGGTTTTTTCTATCTAATAAAATTTTTGAGGTAAAACATTTAATTTTATAGGCGCGGGTAAACCGGGTAAGCTGGTGTGGCGAAGGCGACGGGTCGCCACACTCAGTTGAAGCAACTTGAAATTAATATTGAATTTTTGTATTAAATAAAAATACATGTTTATTAAATAAATAGTCGTCACCCGCACCAGATGTGGCTGAATCCCATCGTACTTTTGACCGCCCTCGACACTGCTTAGCTTTATTGATACCCTTCCTTGTTATAAACGCACCAAATGTTGCTTAATGGCCATCCATGCTACTTTTGACTGCACTCGAGATTGCTTACCTTTGTTGACACCCATCCTTTTCATTGTGCTGTGTTTAGT
The DNA here is from genome assembly GCA_911387765.1 of Pyrgus malvae. Classification (NCBI taxonomy): domain Eukaryota; kingdom Metazoa; phylum Arthropoda; class Insecta; order Lepidoptera; family Hesperiidae; genus Pyrgus; species Pyrgus malvae. The sequence continues at coordinate 22,580,677 of OU426950.1, read as the reverse complement.
TTCTGTCGTAATCTTTTATACAAAACACTTGTACGAACACGATGTGTCATATCTACCAGGCGTCCCGTAACGGCTTTTTATGTTTTTTGTCCTTTTCCGTCTGTAGTATATGTGAATGAAGTGAAGCTTGTCGTCTCATGCGTACACGCCGTACTGTTTAGCACAGCGCGGGGAGCGGGAAAAGGAACGCTCCCTCGAGTCAGTTAGTTAGCTGGTGCTAGGAGGTAAGAAGGACGCGTGCGGTGAGTGTATGGCAGGGAGCCGATATAATAGTGCCCAGTGAGTGAGTATCTGTGGTATCCCAATAGGAACAAACAGTACACCGTCATCCACATTATTTGTCTGTAAAACAATATACCATGTAGGTAATAGTTTCACCTTTTTGAACTTTTTGAGCGGGTGGTAGTGTGATAGTATTGACACACACTAGCTGCTAGGTAGTTGCGTGCTCTTTGTTGCCCTACAGTCATACTGCATTTAAATTTTTAAATACCATTGTTCCTAAAAATTTATTTAAAACAGGGCTGGAGTTTTTTTCCACCCGCTTTCTTAACCAACGAAAAAACGAAGGAGGTTCTCATGTCACCGCGTATACGATTATATTTTTTTATGTGCAATAGTGTTTTGAAAATGCTTAATCACATCTACCTTACTTTACCTTTTTCAGGTCTGTCTTAAGATGTAAACTTACAGCTCTTCTCTAAAAGAAGATGTCTTGGCGACCTGTATGGCGTAGTCCTTACCATGACGGATGGGATTGATCCAGCCAGATAGAAATAAATGATGAGTTTCAATTTATCTCGTCGGTCTGGGTGTTTCAAATCTTATCTTTGCGTGTGTCCATGGTACCCACAACACAGGGAATCCCAGTGAGTCCTGTGTCCATTACATTTGATTAGTTTGTTACTTCTGACGTAAGTAATTTTATGAATGCTGATACTTTTTTATGGAAAATGTGCAGAACAATCTATGAACACATCAACGGCATCTAAAATCAATCTAAAATGCCGTTACCTAATATTAATTATAATTTCAAACAATTGAAATATTTGTATTTTCATATTTAGACGTTGCATTATTGGTCTTAACATTTGAAGGCAAGAATGACATAATTCATAGGACATGAATAACAAACAAACGCCTAGTTCATTTTAATAGTTCTACGAGATCATAGTAGTTCATCCGAGCTCACCTTGAAGAGTATATTATGAGCAGTAAAAGACACCTGCTGAAGTGTCGACGATTAAAGTGTTAACCTTGAAAAATTATATAAGTTATTTTCAGTGGGGACACTGGGTACATTCATAGTAATAAATATAGGTATTAACATGAATATAGAAACATGAACTTTACTACGTAAATGCAAAAAAAAAATTGTTTGTCGATCGTTTTTTTGTAAGAAATATTACGATTAAGTGTTTGTCATACTAACAATAAATTAACATTGGCAGTTGTGGGACCCGGACTTCAAATTACTTCTGACTATAAAAATTGTTGAGTTAGTACTGTGCGTAATGCACGACGTTTTTTTTCGTATACAAAGTTTAGCAAGGACATGGCTTAAAATACATACTTGGCCAAAGTGTTGACTATGTCTTAATTCGTCCGAGTTTTATCTTTGCTTAAAAATGGGATATTAGTCACGTTTCACACCAATATTCCCACACTAAGGATTTCACTGGTTACTTTAAATACATACAAAGATAAGAACACAGACATTCATATGGAGAAAATATATCTAAACAAATTATTCAGATTTCTGCCTTGCCGGGACCACAGAACATATTAAAAGAGGTAGAACGGCAATAATGCGCCGTTCGTATGAAAACTGGTATCGCCGATCAAGCCCCACCTTTCAACTCCATTACATCTGTACTTAAATAAATACGAAGCTTACGAACATATTTGCAATTTCAAATCTAGCCAATCTTAACGCCGCACAATCACGCGATTTCAAATCACACCCAAGCATGCATATCGTAACACGATCGCGTGTTTCTGTAGAGATACGAGCGTTTCCTCATATCCTTGGCGCGTCTGCCCCGCCCACATTTCCATTTTACCTCTTTTAATATGTTCTGTGGCCGGGACACTCCCCGATCGTCAGTACAGGTCCTTAGAAAAGATTGAAAATATTGTTGTTAACTTTATGCAGAAAATCAAACCATAACCTGATTATCGCACAAAGTTAGCATTGAGGCAAGGCCTTAACAATGTTTGCCTTAATTTTTGTGAGGCGTGAAGTAAACCTCGCGTTTACTGATGAGAAGTTTTTGTTAGCCTTGCAGTTTACGTGTAGAGATAACACATACGGATGCGTGTAGATAAAAATAACTTTGTTGCTGGGTTAAGGCCACGGTTTAAACCAGTAAAACTAACCAGTTTTATTTTAATCTGCTAGCTCTGCGTGGTCGGAAACGACAGTTTATTAATAGCTGCCACGTCACACAACTGTCCAAAACTAACCGATTTGAGTAGAGTACGTGAATTCCTTCCTTATAACTAAACATATTAGAATATTATTAACTTATGGGGGTTAATTCATGGATTTGTTGCAACTCTTTTTATGTACCAGTGTTCGGCAAGGCTCTCTTCATATCATTGGTGCCATGATGCTTCCATGCGGGTTGGTGGAGAATTCAGGTCTTAGCTAATTTCAAACCTGTACACAGCGAAATTCGATCGGTAGGTACATTTGATGAGTACCAGTACCTTCGGGATTAAAAATAGAGCTACGGCATCCCCTGCCTGATCGTAAGAGGCGACTAAAAGGGGGGGTTCAGAGGTTGTGGACGGTGAGAGTTAGAGCTCGATCCGTCCAGCAGCCCCGGGTAGGTCGGCGGTGTGTGAGTGGCCGCATGCCGCCGTAAGCATCAGAAGATGCAGGAGAGCACATCTGCTTTCCCGAGGATCGGCCCGTTCTGAAAAAAGATACAGTTGACGACATATCACTCCTGTATCCATATTATATCTTGAAGCAATTATTATTCTGGGTATTCGTTGTTAAGACGCGATTGGCTGGCTGAAACCCTTTTTGCATCCAACTACTGGGCACGGGTCTCTCCCCATAATAAAGGAAGCCCGGAGGTTACTCTACCACGCTGTCCCAATGCGGGTCCGAGGTAAGATTGTAAGATGCGATCGCTACGCATAAGGCGACTTTTAGAGTTCGAAATATCAGCGTATGCTGACTTACACAGTTGAAGTGACCAAACCTTGGCAAAAATGCCTACCGCCTAACGGCGGAGTGAAATCATCATAAGGCAGTGATCCTCATGAGTCTGCCCGGGTAAAGAGGTTGTTCCTCGCTCCCGTAGTCCCTTATATTTGAGTACAGTTGAAGTGGACTGCAGTGATTACGGCACGGCACAGTACGCGGCATTTCTCCTCATTTCCTTTTCAGTGTGTAACAATTGGTATGAATTATTCATCAGTTTTACTACCTTGCTATAAAAGACGAAGGTCACGTACATTAACCCTATCCAAATTCCAAGTGTCAACGTATAACAAAGCAAGGCATTTCAGTGCCGCTGAATTAACGACTAAAGGTCAGAAAGTGTCTCACGACCCTTTCCTAATTAATGTTCTAGCCGAGGGACAATTACACAGGTTATTTCGTATTAAGGGGCGTTTATATATTTACCTGTTATTATTACCTATAAGTGTAAAACAAAAATACCATTTTAATATTTGAAAATACCAGTAGGTGGATCCACATCCACCTACTGTATTTACACCGAATTAACGACTAAAGGTCAGAATGTGTCTTACGACCCTTTCCTAATTAATGTTCTTTCCGAGGGACAATTATACAGTTTATTTAGTATTAAGGAGCGTTTATATACCTGTTATTATTACCTATAAGTGGTAAAACAAAAATACCATTTTAATATTTGAAAATTCAGTATGGTGGCGATTAATTTGCAGTAGGTAAAGTTCCCTCCAAAGCACAAAAAAGCACATAGCCATTATCGGTTATCCATCAAACTTCAGATGGCGCTCGTCTTGCTTTGATGTAGGCGCCTATATCGATTACATGTGCCTCCCGCAGAACCCTTGCCGATATGAAATGAAATGAAATCAAATGAAATATTATTTATTCACTGTACGGTTCCTTTACAAACTCTTAGTGAACGTTATTTTTGAAGTGAAAACTTCTTTAGCGGCGTTGAGCACTTTTGTGGGATGGGTAAAAACTGTGAAACTCGCGCGAGGTCACGTGTGCTGATCGAAAAATTTCGTAAGACAGTAGAGGAGACGTGGAAGATCGACCTTCACCGATCTGATAATTCGATGAGACATATTTTTTACCAAATATAATTTATAAACAATTTATAAACATATATGCCTATGATAACTTGACTATCGAAAAGTGTCCATAGCTATTTTTAATTTAATTAATTTTAATCAATTTTCTTTCATATCACCTTCACTCTTGTAATAACCGAACGAGTGAATATCTTCACCGGCTCTTAGACCAAGACGGAGGGGTGACAGCTGATGACGGCTCGTCTGACGGCTGTCTATACTTTTTTTTCTTCAATTATGGAATCGCAAACTCTGCATATTGCCAGCGTCAAGTATAATTTTATCTTAAAATTCGTTTATATCAAGTATTTAAAATATTGAACAAAGTGCATCCATTAATGAAAAAAGTGACGAAGAAATAGTGAAAGAAAATGAGTGAGTACCTACTTTATCAAAATACTAGATGAAAACCTACTGAAAATATTAGATGAAAAATAATACCGATAATTAAAGCAATTCGTGCAAAATTATTTCCCAACCATTCCAAAATATCAAAAATGCACAACGTTAATATTCAAGTTTTCACTTCTGCCGGCACTCCCGGAGTGCAACCCGTCGTTTTTTTGTTCTGTCTGCTCTGGGTGCGCTTAGGCAATGCTGAGCTGAAGAAAAGAGCAGACGGAGAAAAACTTCAGCCCTGTTTTAAAATATAGGGTATACAATAGCTAACTTTCTTACAGAGTAGCTACATAGATAACCTTTTAACATTATAGATAACCTAAATTAATCACGTTGTACTTACTCCAAAATACGTTTTAAAATTTTGTACCGTTGCAAATGAAATGGGGACATTATTTCTTGACGTTAATAAATAAACGTTAAACACTCATAGCCCCACAGTAAGGTAATTAATACCCTGTGTCGTGGGTACCATGGACACATACAAAGACATGAACACAAACACCCAGAGCGAGAACAGAAATTTAAACTCATCATTCAAATTTCTGTTTCGCCGGAAATCGAACCCGGGACCTCCGATTGGCTGTCCGGCATGGTAACCATTGTGCCACGTGGGTCGTCATTACTTACATATGTACATTAATTTTTACATATACATACGGATATCAAAACATGCCGAATATTCGTGAAAATGAACAAACTTGGTACTTGTTACACCACTAGTTCAATACTTATTATGGAAAAAAAGTGTAGATAAGTTATAGACGCCAAAAACGCGCCACATGAACTTTCATGAGCATTTCGTACTCATATCATGTCTACAGATTTCTGTATTTGTATTTATATATGTATTTCTTATTTATAATGACATGTCATTGGCTGTATATAAACGCGCCGTTACTTCTAATGACCTGTGCGATGCCTCCACGCTTTCACCTAAATAAACAATGTGACAGGAGCCAAGTGGAAGCAACAAGTTGCGTCATTTATTACACCCTCCTGACGTCATTCTGAGAGCAACTATGAAAGATTTAGAGCGCTGGATCGAGTGAGTACATATAGTTTTAATTAAACTTGTTCCTTTCTTGTCACTTTGCTGACGTAGCAGAGAATACTAACACGATGGTCTTATTGTAGTAGTCCCCGTGTCTTCGGGATTAAGAATAGAGCTACGGTATCACCTGCCTGATCGTAAGAGGCGACTAAAAGGGGGCTTCCGGGGTTGCAGTCGCTGAGAGTGGCTCGTCCCGTCCATCCAGCAGCCCCGGGAGTTGCGTTTGTAGAGTATGATTATTTTAAAACTCTACTACAGAATTTTTATTTCCAAATTTATAGGTAAATGAAATATTCTGCTAAATATACTTTTCTCCAAATTTTTACTCTTTTAGGAAACGTTATAGCTATGTCACTCCGGATACTGAGATTTAATACAATTTTATTGCATCTAACAAAACCTTATACATTCAAATTTATTTTTATTTCCATCCATCCATCAGCCTTTTATAGTCCATTGCTGGACATAGGCCTCCCCTAACGCTCGCCACTCCTCCCGGTCCTGGGCCTTCTGAATTCAGCGACTACCCGCTGTCTTCTTCAGGTCATCAGTCCACGTGGTTGGAGGGCCGCCTGTACTCCTTTTGCCGAGACGTGGTCGCCATTCGAGGACCTTTCTTCCCCATCGGTTGTCGGTCCTCCTTACTATATGGCCTGCCCATTGCCACTTCAGCTTGCAGATTTTGAGAGCTATGTCGGTAACCTTCGTTCTTCTACGGATTTCATCGTTATGGATTCTGTCGCGTAGAGAAATACCAAGCATAGCCCTCTCCATCGCACGCTGAGCGACCTTTCGTAACTCGAGCTGAAAGTTCTCGGAGCCCTCGATTTGAACAGGTGTTGTTCGGAGCGTAGATTTCATAAGCCGTGACCGTTCCAGCTTGATGTTGATATTTAATGTGCCTAGTACCATTTGGTGATCACTTCCGGTTTTCAACCTGTTGATCACGGAGACATCATTAAATACATATGTGCCGTTTGTTTGCCAAAATGAAGTTTCACTTTTTGTAGAACCATTAGGGCTTATCCAAGTCCACTTGCGCTGTTTCTTCGCTGTTGCGCTTCTTCTTGAAGAAGGAGTTCATCATGAAGAGGCTCTCCTTCTCCAAGAAGTTAGCAAGCAAGTGGCCTCAGTGGTTCCGTTGTCCAAACCCAAAGGGCCCTACACTCTGCTCGTCGCCGTCTCGCGTGCCCAGTCTTGCATTGAAATCCCCCATCACCACCGTGAAATGAGTCTTAGAGGCATGTATGGCTCTACTGACGTCCTCATACATAGCCTCAACCTCATCGTCTGGGTGTGGCTTGGTCGGTGCGTATAGCTGTATGATCTTCAGCGAATACCGTTTAGATGTTCTGAGTTTAAGGTACGCTACCCTTGCTGACACACTTTAGACTTTCGTCACGTTGTTGACGAGGGACCTGTGGACTCTCTCTCTCTTCGGACTTCGAATAATCCTATGACACTCCAGCGTAACTTATCTATCTCTGCTTCCAGCTCAGATCCTCATGAATCTTCTCGTCGGTCCTCAGTGTCCTGGTGTTATATGTTGCCAGGTGCAGAGGTCGTTTGTTTTTGTGACAGCGCAATCTCTGCCGGAGATTCTAAGCACCTCCTGCCCCGCCGTTACCATGGCCGCCGTCAAGACCAGGAATAGCGGGACTGCCGATGACTGGGGGCCGAGGTTTTATTGTAGCTGCCATTGTGGGTTTTTGCAATAGTCACCACGCTAGGCATTGCGGGTTGGTGACCGCAGTAGATGTTGTTATACTCATGAAGACGCTGCTGCCCATCTCCTGGAATAAACCCCTTGGTCGCCTCTTACTAGCCTTCCGCCAGCGGCTTCACCTACGTGGACCAATCTTATAGGTTCCCGTAGGTTTTTTTATAAATAAACCTAACAATAAGGCAGACGGACCGCGTGGTGTTAAGCGATCACCGTCGCCTATGGACACGGGCAACCCTAGGGGAGCCGCCCGAGCATTGCTGGCTTTGGAGGAGAGCTTTTTTTACAGCTTTACAGGATAAAAACCATCCTTTGTCCTTTCCCAAGGTCCACTCTATCTGTGTTCCAAATTTCATTAAATTTGGTTCTGTAGGTTAAGCGGAAAAGCGTAATAGGCAGACAGAGTCATTTTCGAATTTATAATATTACTAGCCGTGCCCCGCGGTTTCACCCGCGTTAATTTTTTAAAAGTAAGTATCCTATTTTACTTATGATAACTCCAAGAGTATAGTACAAAGTTTTATTATTGTTTTATTATGAAAGAGTAACAAACAAACGTACTTTCGCCTGAAACTTTATCACTTTAAAATATAAGTAAGATAGTAGGGATTGCAATGTTATTTAGATATCTCATTTGCACTTGAAGACCAATTGCTTATCAATACGTACTCTGCATACTGTTAGATTAAGAACACGTGTTTAGTTGAGTGACGTAGGCGTTTTTAGCTACCTTGGAACTATTTTAGTTTCGTATCCAAACATCGACTACGTAATTTCATATTATTATGTAGTGTTGTGGCGTTGCCAACAGGAAAATATTAGAAAAAAACATTAGTCAATGATCGATCGAAAGTAAAACAGTCACGCGCTTGTCGAAACACGCAGACATAGGTACATTCTTCTATGATGATGTCTATTTCAGAAGCATTTTAAACAGTTATTGTTATTATTTATTATACTCCTCAACTTGCAAATTATGTTTGTTTGGGTGGAATCTTGCAATTCAACTTTGAAGCAGATATCGTCAACTGACTGATCTGAGCTGAGAGATATAATATAGGTATGTATATGAAATATATCTAGGTAGTTGTAAATAAATAAAAAACTGCCGCAACAAATTTTTAGTAGAACCCATTATTATTGTAATTTAAAAAAAATCAATTATTTCCTAGTGTTTTGGTTTCTTGGCTCATAAGTTATAAAATAGTGTTAATAACTTATGAAGAGCAAGAAAACCACACCACATGTTTTCTCTGTTGGTACATTTTAAAATATTATATAACCTTAAACTATGTACGATTGTTAGCTTTTATTTATTTATGAAGAATATTGTATTACTTAGTTAATTCCGTATTATTATGATATTTTTAGTAGCGGTAATTCGATTGTTCCGTTTCCGACACCTTCGCCATCTTGATTCAGTCAGTTAATCATAGCCAACTTCCGGTCACATGAATTGTCATTATTTTCTCCGACCAAGCTGCGAGCATTCGTGTCGGAAGCACTGAGGGATCGAGACGTGGCTAAGGAAAAGCATTAGTAAAGTGTAAAAGTGTTAAAGCGTAGATAAAATAATAAGTGAAACAAGTAAAGGATTGAAGGAATAATAGTTAAGTTGATTGTTAATATGTAAGTACTCCATTTTTGTTCTGTTGGTGGCTTATTCGTTCTTGAAACATTGACATATGTGATTTGTATACTGAATAACTACGAAATATACCTACGTGCAATTGTAAAGTGTTTTATCTTTTATTTAACAAAAAACCCGCATTCTGAACTGTGAGCCAACACGATACACTGCCCACAAATTCAAAGCCACTAATTCTAAAAGGTAAGCTTTAAGTGATTAGGAACTCTACTGAAACTTTAAAGTTTGAGGTCCTTCTCTTAACTAAGTAGTTAATCTGCGAGCTCTACATTTACAAGTAACTTCTTTGATTTGCTAAGTTAGTAAGTAAGTATTACGTCAGCCGAGCAATGCTAAATGTAGTTGAAGCTAGTTTCAATATTTCATTCTTATTTTAAGGTATTGTTCCATAGTAAGAGATAAAAGATGTATTTTTTTCTATCCTATTTCGAACGTTCACATATTTTTAGTTAGGCGTTAACCTGCTGTAAAATTGCTTTAGTTGCTGATCTTGTATCATATCACTTTAAGGTTCCTTGCCTGTCTGTCTGCGTGACACAGATAAAATTTTAGAAGAATATTATATAGACATAAATGCAATTTTATAGGTTTTCATTTTAAGTTCATTTGTACAGTTTATTTTAAGTTCACCACATTATGAATTATGAACACATGAACTACAAATTGGTTTTTATCTAAAAAGAAGTAAATATATATAAGAAAACTAGTGGTCCCGCCCAGCTCCGCCCGGGTGCAGACGTTGTTCAAAGAGGATTTGTTTTTTATTATCTTAAAGAGACTTCATGTTACTATCAAACAAAAATATAAAACAAATAATGACATACGAACTGTCCTGTTATTCTGAATGTGTCAAAGTTTAGAAATACAAACGTTGCACAGATAGGAACAATTTATATGGGAAAACTACTAATAAATAAAAAAAATAATTAAAAAACATTTCCAGTGGCCCAAATTGTGAATCTAAACCATCCTCGAATCCATTTGAATACACACAAAAAAATTCATTAAAATCTGTCCAGCCGTTAAGGAGGAGTTCAGTGACATACACACTCACAGAAGAATTATATATATAAGAAAATAAAAATTGAAAAGACATTTCTATAAAGTATCCAGGACCGTTGTAAAACTTCTTAAACTAAATTCCTACGAGTATTTATTAGTGAATTCCTATTGTACTGTATATAACTGCCTAGGTCTAAAATTCTTCTGAGTGTCTTTGGTCACACCAATCTTAAAAATATCTTCACCGGTGACGACTGACAGGAACTTGAAACATAATAATATAATAGGTATCTGTAGTTTATGTGAATTGAACTTGAAATTTATTAAATTAAGGCTTTGTCTTATTTGTGCATAATATAGCCGGGATCAAGTATAAATTAAAAATTGCGAATGTAAAATAGAAGCTATCTAAAATGTTAAAATCGTAGCGTAGGGTACAGATGTTCTTAATTAAACACCTTGTTATCATTAGATAATTGTATTAACAAATAGCTACTCGTTTTACATTCGCTTGTGAAACAGTTGCATTGTCAAAACGAGTCGCATAAATTTTATCATGATGAATTTCTTTTTTATTAAATGTCATCTTTAATAAAAATGTTTGGCAATAACAGTCCAATTAATTTTTGAGAGACAGAAATTGGGTTTTTTATTTGTGACCATTATAAGACTTGATTTGAGTGATTCCTCTGTATTGAATGTAAAGCCTTGTACACAGAATGTCCTTGTATATTACACAATATAACATATTAGCAATTATATCAAATAAAAACCTTATTGAAATTATCAATGTATTGATAATATCTTAATTTCTTACGGATATTGAAAATTCAATGATAACTGCAATAAAAATTACATTTTTCTTAATAATTCTGTCGTTGGTTGTTGTTATAAAACTGGCGAATAGATGAATTTAATCAAACACTTAATTACGATTTTTTTTTCTTCAATTATGGCATCGCAAATTCTGCATATTGCCAGCGTCAAGTATAATTTTTGCATCACGTTTTTGCCAGTTTCGGTGAAACTGAACGAGTCATTATAGGTAAAGTCAGTAAGTCGTTAGTACTCAGTCAGTCACGTCCATCAGTCATTCAAGTAAAGCGATGGCTTCTTTACCAGAAGGTGACCAATGGAATTTTGGAGGCAAGCTGAAAAAACCTATTTTCGCACTGCTATTTTAATTCACAACACTCGTTATATCGAACAAAATGCCATCAAATTTATCCTCAAACTATGATATAACTAAAAAATACACGAAAGTAAAAATAAAACAAGAGCACAATATGTCTTTTTCGACTTCCCACCAGAACTCCCAAATTAAGATTTGACCTAAAATATAGTCCAGACAGTAGTACAGATTAGGCCCTCTGTTCCCGAGCAAGTGTGGCAATCGAGATCACTGTGTCATAAAAGTTTAAATAGGGCAAAACTTGCATGGTTATTGTTTGAAACAAGTACACTTCCACTGCACTGATTTCGGCTTGAAAAAAACATTTTCTTTTTCCTTTGTGGGAAGGTACAGTTGCCGGTACTTACCGGTACTTTCATGAGCTTACTATCAGACTTTGGATTTTTATTTTTTTTATTTTTTTCAACCTTTTTTTTATGTCCCACTGCTGGGCACAGGTCTCCTTCTCACACAATTTAGAGGGATTTAGACCATAGTCCACCACGCTGGCCAAGTGCGGATTGGTGGATTGGATTGGATTGGATTAGCTATTATATATTCACACAAGACCGGAGCTCCAATAAATTATTAGGTCGTCACAGCAACACATGCATACTCATATCTACACACAGCCTTAAGTAAGCCCACTCTTTCCTCCGAAAGCTGATAATCGCCTCATGTAAGCTGGATGCATCTTTTTACCAAAATATACTCGTAATAGAATAGAGCAGCGATGGCCGAGTGGTAAAAACCGCGGTCTTCGTCGAGACGGATCCCGGGTTTAAGTCCTCGGCGCGCACTACTTACAAAGAAATTTGTAATGTGCGCAATTATCGCTGCTCCACGGCGATGGAAAATATCGTGATATTTAATTGATAACGATGTTCTCCATCGCCGTGCATGCCTGAGAGAAATTCATAATTTCTCGAAAGCATGACGTCCACCAATCCGTAATTGGCCAGCGTGGTGGACTATGGCCTAAATCCCTCTCACTTGTGAGAAGGAGACCTGTGCCCAGCAGTGCGACATAAAAAAAGGTTGAAAAAAATACTCGTAATATTCGCTTTAGGGTATACCTAAATGGGTGCAGTGGTACAAACATGTATGAAAATATTTGAAAACCATAAAAGTGAATTTACATTGCCATAGCCAATGTACCTTTATGTGAATAGGCCTTTACAAATGTAAAACTCAAACTGATGTCATACTCTTTATTGTTTTATTAGAATTTGCGACTCTTAATCAAAATTATAGTTACGATTGGGTTATTTATGTCCATGACTGTAGACATCATATATACAGACACAAGTGAATTGATTTCAAGTACATTTTGAATAAACTTGTTAGGCAATCTTGAAATTATGGTACGCTATGCGAGAATTTTTGTGATTTTTAAATTATTTTCAGAGACTTCTTAATAGATAGATAAATACAAAGGAGTATTCAATATACACACATATAGAAATTCAGTTAAAAATACTCAGAAGCTATATTTACCTATTTCTTTATTTTAAAATCTTTAAAATTTAGTCTCTACTAGGTAATACGTGAACAATTCTACTAAACTGAATTCTGCTTCATTGTTAGATCATTAAATATGTGCGTCGTCATACTACTAAAACACGTTACTGTTAAAACCCTTCGCGTCATTTCTGATTTCCGTAATAGATACTACAATTTTCATGACATCATTATTATGCACAGAATATAATTTAATGGTTCATTCTTATCGATCTAACTAGTGGATGATTAATTGAAAAAACAGAATAATCTCAGGGACTACTGGTTTCAATTGAAAAATTCTTTTTGTGTTGAATAGTCCATTTATTGGGGAAGACTATAAGCTATATAACATCATGCTATGACTAATACCAAAGTCCACGCGGACGAAGTCGTGGGCGGTCGCTAGTATCGACATTATTGCTTGAACGAACGGTTTGATATGCAAAAGGTAAGAAACACAGAACATTATTATAAGAGGTTACGAAATTAAGGTACTAATCGTAGCATATTGCTATGATCGAATGAAACGCTATTTTAAAAACACTACAACGATTGTAGCGTTGAGCGACTTTGCTTTTTATAGCAAACTTGCGTCCATTTCGTGTCGTGACCCTCTGGTTATTATTATTATTACTAAATAGCAGTCGTTAAAAAGTTGACGTTAAACTTCTCACGTTACTATGGGCGGTTATAAAAAAAGCGCCCAGCACTGAGTACAGCATAATACCTATAATATATATTATAGCTATTATCTGTTATCACTCCCAGAAATACCCACAGTTGAAGGTTTCTACCTTAAAACATTTCTGGCAACTGTCAAAAAGCAAGATTTTAAACGGTGTATAATTAGTTATTTCCATTTTATTGAAGTCTTAGAATAAATTTATACGTAGGTATAGAATGAGTGTCTTCATACAAGCGCGCTGTCAAAATTGAAGCACTAAATAGATTCCTTTAAACTAAAGCACTAAATAGATTCCTTTGTCACATCTGACAAACAAAAAAATTGCACTCCGGGAGTGAAAACATTAACGTTGCGCTTTTTTGATATTTTGCAATGGTTAATGTTAAGTAAAACATGCGTTGACTTTCTTGACACGTTTATTGAACGTTTACAATAATTTTCTGCAGACACAATTTTTAGTACAGCTAACGTGATGGCGGCTGAAGAGAGAAGAAAGAAGAATTGCCATTAGCAAAACTTTAAAACTAGACAAAAACATTGTTGCCATTATGATATTTTTAGACTATATTGATGAATACAATTTATTATCTGTGAGAAGTTAATTTTCTTCATATTTTATCTGTTTGTGACGACTTTGACCAAATAATTTTATATTTAATAATTTAAATTAATTTAATACAATTGCAATTTTAATATATTTAATATGCTTATCTTAATTTATACAATTCTTTAATTTTCTGTTCATGTACTGAACAGTTAAGGAATAATTTCGCACGAATTGCTTTAATTATCAGTATTATTTTTCATCTAGTATATTCAGTAGGTTTTCATCTGGTATTTTTATAAAGTACTCACTCATTTTCTTTCACTATTTCTTCGTCACTTTTTTCATTAATTGATGCACTTTGTTCAATGTCCAGATTTTAAATACTTGATATAAACGAATTTTACAAGTATACAGACAGTCGAGCCATCAGCTGTCACCCCTCCGTCTTACGAATATTCGATCAGGCCACGTGCCTGACGCGAGTTTAACATTTTTTACCCATCCCAAAAAAGTGCACAACGCCACTAAAGAAGTTTTCACTTCAAAAATGTTTATTTTGACCAAATTGACTATAAAATACTACAAAATATTGAAAACACTGTGAAAAGTTATTTTATTAGACTTCTTTTGTTTTTAAAGTGTTGTGATAAAATTTAACCTTAAGTACGGAGCGGCCCGGCGTTTGGTGACATTAATGACACCAATCAACATGCTTCAATTTGGGCGCGCGAGCTTGGTTTCTATAATGTAATTGTAGTTATTCTAAGATTGAAGCGTTAAACACCTTTTAGTGACAACTATTTTGATAACTTTCATAATTATATTTAGTTATGATCAATAGTTTTAAAAGTAGATAATCGTTTAATAATCGTGTTTGTGCTGAAGGTTAATTGTATGTATAATAAAGCGATTGTTATTAATGTTGATTCCTTTATGCTATAAATTAGTATCGATAAATGGACATGTTTCTAGTAAATGACGACAGCGTGCTCTAACAAATCAGATAAACCAACAATTTATGTAAATTAAGATTCTATTAAGAAGTAATGGTAGTCAAGTTTAACCTTTTATACTACGCCATTGTAATACAGTGGTTACTAACAAATTAATTTGGCCTGTAAGGCCTCCGATAAGGTATAAGACTGTTATCCACCCGAAATAGCCGGGACCGACACGCAACGGCTTAGCCTCTGAAGAACGGAAACGTGTATATTTCTTTTACTATTAGCGCTCACCCATCTCACACCCGACTGCGCCCGTTTGCCTTAGCTGCGTAGGTCTCTTGTGTTCTACGTCAGCCTACGAGCCATACGCGCTTCCTCTAATAAATTTACAAAAATTAACAAATTACTCGTATTTGTATTTTACGATACGTTGTCGCTTTGATTTCTTTTCGGTTATTGAAGTATTCTAAAAGTATACTTACGATATTATGAAAATTCAAAGTATCAGTAAGGCTCAATCGGACAAGAATAATATTTTAGTCAGTACTTTTATTTATTAATTATATAATATAATATTTGCATACCTTACTGAGGTAAATATGGCGGATTATTAAATGTATAAAACAACTTTTGTAATACCCATATTTGTGCAAAAAAATCATTTGTCTTTGTCTTAGTAGCTTACACTTTGTGGTTGCTACGAATTTTCCCCCTAAAGAACATTTAAAATTTACTGTAAAATCTAATGTCTGAGCGAATTTCAACGATTATTTAGCTCTATTTCTACATAATCTTTTAAATTCTACAAGGTAAGGAAATAGTATATTTCATTACAAGTGCGGAAAGGCTGTCATTGCAAGGAGTTCCGACAAATGTCTACCCGAGCCGAGGCGCAGCCGAAGGTGAGGGTTGACAGTCGGAACTCCTTCCAATGACGGTTCCGCACGTGTACTGAACAACTATTTTTAATACAGTTGCGAAACAATGAAGCAATTTAATAAAATAATAAAAACTCGCAAAGAACATTTTTGAAAAATGGCGCCAACCGTAAAAGAATACCTATATGCAGAGATTTTTTTTGTTTTCTTCACCCATTCTGGGTAAGCAAAGGGAACTATGCCCATACAGCCAAGTCTTCAGTAGATTTTTTTATTGATATGAAATGAGAATGATAAAGAGATGAAATGAAATGAAACCTAACCTAACTCATTGAATCAAATCATTAAATCCGATATTGAAACAAATTAGTAGCTTCTTTTTAGAAATATTTGCATGAATCATAAAAACTTCTTAAACTTCGTGGTTGGTTTTTTTTTTCATTTTAATAGACATTATTTTGAAAGTTGAGAAATAGAACGCACGAGTGCGAAAAAGGTAAAGAAAAAGCACGAGTGTGTAATAGCCCACTTCCCGTACGCTATACGTCCCTGCAATACGTCACTTTTTGAGGAACTGTATTAAAAAGCTTTTTCAAGCCTACGACGAAAGTAATATCACAATGTACAGTTTTTTTACGAAGCCTCATTAGCATTTGGTTTCAAGAGTGATTTTCAAGGCTATTTTGAGTCTGAGATTTTCTTGTTATTAACATTTATATGTTTAAATAAGCTTTAGCTACCTCGACATTTACAGTTAAATACCTAGTAGTTTAGGTAGGTACTTATATTGTTTCGTGATGCATTTGAAAAGAAGATTGAATTTAAATGTTAATTTTTATGACATTTATTTGTCAATGTCACGTAATCACCTCTTAATCCTGTGACTAATTGCATTTGGTTTTAAGGTGGAGCTCAGCGAAATACATTATTTATGCACTTAGCTTACTTGGATAAGCTAATAAAATATTACGACAACCATTAACTTTACCTACATTTAGATCTATTTTACTTAAAATTAAAGATACATTAATATTTACCTTATGGCACCAAGAAATTTTGAAAGTTAAAATATTTTTTGGCACCAATTTTTTTTCTTTACTGCATATAACATTGTTAAAAAAAACTAAATAAAAGCGAAAAGGTATTGCGATATAGGAAACTTATTAACGATCTATTTAAAAACAGACGATGTTTTATCAAAACTTTTAAGAAAAGTAAAACATCGTCCCAAGTTCTAGTTCAGCGTGTAACATTTGCTCTTAAATGCACACTGTAAACCCCACCAGAATTTAAAACTCCTAACAGGTTACTAAAAATTCAAATTATCCACTGATTACCCAAATCAACCCTCAGTGGATTAAACAAAAAAGTGGCGACATTACAGTAGTGCGATCTAAACGATGCAACTCGTTCTAATTTTCAGAAGGGAATGACTTCAAATCAAATCAAAAATATTTATTTCATATTAATAGAAATACAAAATATTCGCTTAATGAATGTCATTATTCCCAGTCATTGCCCGTTTGGGCTACATGTTGAGCTGAGAAAAAATAGGCGGCGGAAAAAAACTCCCAGCAGCACTCTTTTTAAAAAAAATAATGGATTATCATGTTTTTATGGAAAAACGAGCACGCAGGCCACGAGTTCAGTAGTTAAAGGTCGTTATTGAGCGGGAGTATATTGCTGATCCCTCTGATCTGCAGCATAAGAGCGTAAGAGCATCTACCATGCCCTTCTCCAATCTCCATGAACTAAGTCTAGGTATTGAACATTATCCTACCAGGTAACGATTGTTAGACCGCTTCAGTAGCCGTGACATCAAGCGTGGAGAGGACCATCTTAGGGGTTTAACGCTTGAAAGCCAGCAAAACTCCTCTGTTTTCCTAGTATCCGAGATTACAAAAAATATTGATGGTTTCCCCTTCTTAAAAAGCCACTGCAGTGTTTAAACATCTTCAAGCAAGTTCCCGTCAACAGTCGTTTCGTTCTGGTCAAACAATAAACAATAATATATCCTTCTCTAACTTATTTTTTATGCCTATAACACTTGAATAAAAAAACTAATAACATAATTTGCTTTGCTAACTATAATTGACAAGCATTTAGTTAGTTACCATACACGGATCATATTGTTTCTTACGTGACTCTCAAAAAATTCTGTCAGTTTCTATGAACAATGTTTAATCAGTTGGTTGACCAAATGTTGCACCTTTATTAGCTTTGACAAGGCCACGCTTACATTGAATCATGAATTCGATAAAAAAACGGCTAAGAGCGAGTCAAAATTTTCAAACCTTTGTAGGTTTCGATATTTCTTGTTATTGAAGTTCTGTTGAATTGGTAGTATTTTATAAAAGTATTTAAAATAACATATATACAAATAAGAATCTTTGATCTATCGAATCAAAACATAGAAATAAGTAATAATATTTTTTTCTTCAAAAAAGGGGACTTATACGGTATTTTTCAGTCTGGCGAAAATTAAAATCGCAAACAAAAATCGCAAAATAACATAGAGCGTGGGACATTGCTATTAGCATCTAATAAATATAGCAGACTCTCACTAGATGGGAAATTTAAATCATTTACTGTTAAAGCTTGTTAAAGTTTTTGTCCGTGCTGGGGCGGATTAAGAATACTAACCCCAGCCCCATGTCGGGATACCAGGGTGTCGTAAGAGGCGACTAAACCCGACAACTGCTCGGTGGTAAGGTACCTTCCTGGGGCCTGCCTGGGTGGCGACCACCCTCGGGTCGGAGTCAACCGTTTAATGCCTCTGGCGTGCCTTGGCTTGCCTTGGTGTGCCTCTGGCGTGTTTCGGTTGTGAGCCTGAGATCCAGTTTTCCCTGTCCCACCCATCCCTATCCCCATATCGCTCCGTTGATGCCTCTTGGGTTTCCGTTGGATTCAAGGCGCCTATGCCCTGGTAGCCGTGGTGTGTCGGCGCGGGGGCCAGGAAGACCCGGTGAAACGGCTGTCCGCTGGCCGCCCGCTGGTCAGTTGGGGACCCGAACCCAGGCCTCACTGATAACCTCTGGCCTGGGAGGCTGTCCCGCCAACCAGTGAAAAATCCCGTTGCGCGGTGCCGTGCCGGGGTAAGAGACCGGAGGGGGGCCCGGCATCTGCGCACGGGGGGGACCGGGGGCCCTTTCGTCCCCCGCGCCGGCAACCCACGTCCTGCCATCGGCTTGGCGTTAAGAAGCCTACGCCAGGGCCTGAGGGGCACCAGCGGAGCGATTCCCTTCACATTCCCCACTCCTTTTCTCTCTTTTTACAGGTTTTCTATGGGCAGGTTCAAAAATAAAAGTAAAGT
Organism: Pyrgus malvae; assembly: GCA_911387765.1. Taxonomy (NCBI): domain Eukaryota; kingdom Metazoa; phylum Arthropoda; class Insecta; order Lepidoptera; family Hesperiidae; genus Pyrgus; species Pyrgus malvae. The sequence goes on along the minus strand of OU426950.1, from coordinate 22,561,502 downwards.
GTTCTCAGCGGCCATCTCCCCCCCCACACTTACTGTGGATATGTGCAATATCAGGGGACTACACTCCAACCTGAATGCTGTCCACCAACACCTAGAGACAGCTAAGCCGGCTTTACTTTTCCTGACGGAGACACAAATTGCACCACCTGACGATACATCGTACCTGCACTATCCCGGTTACATTTTAGAACACGCGTTTAGGCGTAGGGCAGGGGTATGTATGTACGTCAGGGAGGATGTCTGTTGTCGTCGTCTAAGCTGCCTTGAAGACAAGGACCTATCGGTGCTTTGGGCACGTGTAGACGCTGGGGCTAGAACCCGAATTTATGCGTGCCTCTATAGGTCCTATAGCGGAGACGCGGAGACGACTCGATTATTTGAGCACGTCCAAAAGGCGTCCGACAGAGTGCTGGAACTGTGTCCTTCGGCTGAGCTGGTGGTTCTGGGTGACTTCAACGCCCACCACACCGAATGGCTGGGATCAAGAACCACCGACTTTGCTGGCAGGGCCGCTTATAATTTCTCCTTGGCATATGGGTTGACGCAGGTGGTACAGAGTTTCACCAGGGTACCAGATATTGATACCCATACTGCCTCTCTGCTGGACCTACTGCTGACCACCCATCCATCCGACTACCGGGTGACGGTTGGGGCCCCACTTGGGACTTCTGACCATTGCCTGGTAAGTTCTGCCGTACCATTGCCGCCCCCAGAAGGTTCTCGACCCAATGGGAAGCGTCAAGTCTGGCACTACGGGTCAGCGGACTGGGATGGACTCCGGGAATTCCTGGCTTCCTACCCCTGGAGGCAGCTGTGCTTCACCTCGGGTGATCCTAGCACGTGTGCGGAATCGATAGCCGATGTGATACGACAGGGCATGATTGGTTTTATTCCCAGCTCTGTAGTATCCATTGGCGGGCGAAACAAGCCCTGGTTTAATGGTTCTTGCGCTAAGGCTTCTAGACTTAAGCAAGAAGCTTTTAAAACCTGGGCTGATGCGCACACGTGTAAGGACCCCGAAACGTCTAAGCTTCGGAAAAAATTCAACGCTGCCTCCCGTTCGGCAAAGAAGCAAATAGCCAAGGCGAAGTTTAGGCACGTCGGCAGAATTGGCCAGCGTCTATCAAGCTACCCTTGCGGGAGTCGAGCTTTTTGGTCGCTTGCCAAGGCTGTCGAAGGTAACTTCTGTCGGTCGTCTCTACCATCTTTACGCAAACCGGACGATACTCTGGCTCACACGGCAAAAGGGAAAGCCGATCTCCTGGGTACCCTGTTTGCCTCAAACTCGACTCTGGACGACAGAGGTGCCACACCGCCGACCATCAAGCAGTGTGAGAGCTCGATGAAGGACGTGCGTTTCACTCAAAAGGCCGTCAGACGAGCTCTGCTAGCCCTCGATGTCAAGAAGTCGAGCGGGCCGGATGATATCCCCGCGATCGTATTAAAGACGTGCGCTCCCGAGTTGGCTCCCGTCTTAACGCGCCTATTCTCGCTTTCCTACACCACTAGTAAAGTACCGTCTTCGTGGAAGGTAGCCCTAGTACACCCAATACCGAAAAAGGGTGACCGCAGTGACCCGTCCAATTACAGGCCCATTGCGATAACCTCCCTGCTCTCTAAGGTGATGGAGCATGTTATAAACACGCAGCTCCTTAGGTATCTTGAGAAGCACCGGTTGATCAGCGATCGTCAGTATGGCTTTCGCCAGGGCCGGTCGGCCGGTGATCTCTTGGTATACCTCACACACCGATGGGCTGAAGCCGTCGAGGGCAACGGGGAAGCTCTGGCAGTCAGCCTGGATATTGCAAAGGCCTTTGACCGGGTTTGGCACAGGGCCCTTCTCGCGAAGCTTCCATCTTACGGTCTTCCCCTGAGGCTATGCAACTGGGTGGCAAACTTTCTATCTGAGCGGCAGATTAAGGTCGTTGTTGACGGATGCTGCTCAGATATGAAACCCATTAACGCCGGTGTTCCCCAAGGCTCAGTACTGTCTCCTACACTATTCATTCTGCATATCAATGACATGCTGCAACAATCACGCAGTATACATTGCTATGCAGATGATAGTACGGTGGACACACTGTACACCTGTCGAGCCAATGCCTCTCGGTCACAAGTGGAGGAAAGCAGAATCAAACTTGTGTCTGAAGTCGAGAACTCTCTGGAGCGGGTCTCGGAATGGGGTCGACTTAACCTTGTCGAGTTTAACCTCACGAAGACACAAGTTTGCGCGTTTACCGCTAAAAAAACCCCATTTGTTATAGCGCCCAAGTTCCAGGGTACCGCGCTCACCGTCGGTGAAAGTGTTGGTATCTTGGGAGTTGACATTACGAGTAAAGTGCAGTACCGGAGTCATTTGGAGCACAAAGCCAAATTGGCGTCCAAAAAACTTGGTGTCCTCAATAGGGCGAGGCAGTACTTCACTGCGGGGCAACTCCTGACGCTGTACAAGGCACAGGTCAGACCCCACATGGAGTACTGCTCTCATCTCTGGGCAGGAGCACCAAAATACCAGCTACACCCATTTGACTCCGTTGAAAAGCGCGCAGTCCGAATCGTCAACGACCCAAGATTGACTGACAGGCTAGAACCGCTCAGCTTGCGAAGAGACATAGGCTCGCTCTGCGTGTTCTACCGACTTTACTACGGTGAGTGCTCCGAGGAACTCTTTAAATTGATGCCTACATCACCATTTCATGATTATACCACCAGACGAAGGTTAAAGTTCCACCGGCACCATCTGGACTCGTGGCGGTCCTCCACAGTCCGCTTTGCACGCTCCTTTTTACCACGGACGTGCAGGTTATGGGACAACCTTCCAGCTGAGGCATTCCCAGTGGACTATAACATGGGGTTCTTCAAGAAAGCTGTAAAAAGAGCTCTCCTCCAAAGCCCGCAATGCTCGGGTGGCTCCCCTGGGGTTGCCCGTGTCCATAGGCGACGGTGATCGCTTAACACCACGCGGCCCGTCTGCCTTTTTGTTCGGTTTACTTATAAAAAAAAAAAAAAATTTATAAAATTTGGAAAGGACTTGAAAAGGGCACGTCGTGCTTTGTTTTTTTTGAAGTGAAAACTTCTTTAGCGGCGTTATGCACTTTTTTTGGGATGTGTAAAAAAAGTTAAACTCGCGTCAGGACACGTGGCCTGATCGAATATACGTAAGACGGAGGGATGACAGCTGATGGCTGTATACTTGTAAAATTCGTATCAAGTGTTTAAAATATGGAAATTGAACAAAGTGCATTTGTTAACGAAAAAAGTGACGAAGAAATTGTGAAAGAAAATGAGTGAGTACTTTTTAAAAATACTAGCTGAAAACCTATTGAATATACTAGATGAAAAATAATACTGATAATTAAAGCAATTCGTGCAAAATTATTCCCTAACCATTCCAAAATATCAAAAATGCACAAAGTTAATGTTTTCACTTCTGTCGGCTCTCCCGGGGTGCAATTTTTATTCTCAGTTTCTTGGTATATTGTGGTAGCGGACAAATACGATGCCATTTAGTTTTATATAGCTTTATTTAAGTGCATGACTGTTGTAGATTAAATAATTGTGCGAAAACATTTTTTTCCGTTTGCCTCTTTTGGCACGTTCTGGTAAATTAGCCATCGTTTTGCTGGGATATCTGACTGACTTGACTATCACTTTATTATATTCATTAGTTTCAACGATTCGAAACGGGCAAAAACTATTTACAAATGTTCACTTGATATTAGCAAAATGATGAAATGTCCGGGACACAAATCGCAAAGAAGGATAAATTAATACTACTCATACTTTTGTTAAAACTCGCAAGTCCTGTCAGAGGACTGAGAGGACCCAGTAATGAGGTTCAACCTGACGACCAGTAAGTACGGAACCTCCAAATAAATTATACTGCACATAAAAAAGATAACATCCATCCAAGTTTATCTATTAGGCTTTATTGATCTTGTATTTCTTAAAACAATTAAGACTCACCTTCAAAGTAACTAAACTTCAAACAAATAATTAAAACTCAATGCAATTTGTATAATTGGTTACTTGATAAAATCTCAAGACAATTAAGAATTTTAGCCTAGTGTTAAAATATGAGGTTATTACAGATTTGTGTAAAACAAATTGCTATTAATTTTCTACTCGTAAAGTTATGTTTAGTTAAGTTTAAGGTTTCGTCTAAGGTTAGTAGGTAGCACCAAATATTTTACACGGATTTTATCTGCTGTACTTAAAAATTAAATATATCATTAAACAAATTGCGCTTTATTAAGAAGTAAAGAATATATCGTAAATCATTAAACGCCTAATCGTCAACTAGTGTCAGTTTTTCATGTAAAACTGAAGCCAATCATATAATCTATACATATAATAAATCTGTAACAAGTCGGTTTCTGTACATTGAAGATATTTGAAAAAAATTGTCACTAGGGCTATTTATTAGCGTAATAGAACCCAAAACAATGATTTTTAGAATTATTGTCTGTTTGTCTGTTTGTCTGTTTGTCTGTTTATCTGTTTGTCTGTTTATCTGTTCGTTTGTGCGCGCTAATCTCAGGAACGGCTTAAAGTAGAAGGATGCGGTTTTTACCGATGTATTGGTATTTTTTTGGATTAACATTTAGGGTTTGTTTTATTTAAATCGGTTAACAAACAAAAAAGTTACGTCAATTTCAAGAATTGAATTAAAGACTGAAGCGATCATTACCGATACAAACTAAATAGCTGCATCCTTTTAACGTCTCGCTCCTCTCCTGGGCTTCCCATTATTGGGGAGGCCTGGAGATTACTTAACCACGCTGCTCCAATGCGGGTTTTTAAATTTAAGTGTGTAACTTTTGTAAGAGAATAAATTTAATGCGAGCGGTCACACCACAAGTTCGATAATTACTAACATCTCTTAATATTCTGATAGCAAGTTTTCAATCACTTATGCTAGATTTCATCTCTAAATATTAAAAAAAACCATACATATCACCACATATTCAAAGAAATCCTCAATACAAAATTAATGTACAAAACCTTAACAAAACGAGGCTACTGCCGACATCTATGTTCATATTCAGAACTATTTAGTGATCTGTTGCAAATTCGGTATATCGACAATTTAGTTTACACGCTATACGATAGATGTCATTGTTACGCAATAACGCTATTACAAAGTGGATTGATGGAGATTATTTCAAATAATTAATAACGAGTATATTTACTTAATAAAATATCCAATAAAAAAATTAACAACTTAGAGACCTTTGGAACTGGCGCTGACTGACAATGAGTACAATTCGTTGTGGTAGAGCATTATGGAGGCGCGGCGCGGTGGTTACATCCACATATTATTGGTATCGAACTTATTTAATAGACAATAATAATTATCGACTCGCGCAGGCGCGGTCCCCGTGGGGGGGTGACATAGGGGACATGACCCGCCCCCCCCAAAATCCCTCACTAATGCGTAGATGGAAGGCGAAACAAGCCAATTTGAGACACCTCTTCCCCCAAATTTCTTAGTGACCCCCCACCAAAATTTCTTGGCGACACCCCCCCCCATTTGAAGGCTGCGACCGCGCCTGGACTCGCGTGGCGCAATGGTTACCATGCCGGACTGCCAATCGAAGGGTCTCGAGTTTGATTCCCGGCGAAGCAGAAATTTGAATGATGAGTTTAATTTTCTGTTCTCGGTTTAAGTGTTTGTATTTCTGTCTCTGTGTGTCTCATGGTACCCATTACACAGTGTATATTTACCGTACTCTGGGGCTATCAGTGTGAAACGTAAAAAAAATCAAAGTGTTCTACCGACTTTACTATGCTGAGTGATCTTTTCAAAATGATAGCTATGTCACCATATCATGGTTACACCACCAGTCGAAGGTTAAAGTTCCACAGGCCGCTTTGCACGCTCCTTTTGATGTTTGAACGGATGTTTAAGTTATGGGACAACCTTCCAGCTGAGGAATTTCCAGTGGACTTTGACATAGGGTTCTTCAAGAAAGCTGTAAAGAAAGCTCTTCTTGAAAGCCGGCAGTGCTCGGGTGGCTTCGCTGGGGTTGCCCGTTTCCATAGGCGACAGTGATCGCTTAACCACGCGGCCTTTCTGTCTCTTTGTTCGGTTTACTTATAAAAAAAGTGATTTCGAATAAACGAATAACCAATTGCCGAGGCACTAATAAAAAAATTTATTGAAATGAGCAGACGTTTTCAGTGGTTAATTAAATAAGAGCTATTACATACATACGCAGTACTGGCACTGGTGTTACACTAATATGATAAAGCGTCACGGCAGCAGCACGGCATGGTGGTCACGTCCAGATTAATATTAGTAATCGATATATTTATTTCTGATGCTGTGTGAAGGGTTGTTAATAGAACTAATTGACTCTTAATCGCGTAGGGCCTGATCCTCTCACGCTGCTCCAATTCAGGTTGATGACGTCTTCATTGTTAGTGGCCTAACTGCTGTCGCAAGTTTTATTCGCTATCGCTCGAAAGACCTCCATTAAGTATGAACGACAGTATGTTAACGACAATTGCAACCAACGTGTAAGCAACCAAGAATTTGACTCCCAACTACTAACCACGCCTGACATAGCGTAGACATTTCACCACCTTTCTGCAATATATTTAAGTCACAATGATAATAAATCTATGCATTATTTGCAGCACAAATTATTTAATTATAATGATACTTTCCGCGGGCACAGCAGTACTATCTAAACACTTTAAAAACATGCTATTATAATACGTTTAATTTGTAAAGAGAAACTGATGATAACGACTGAAAAGTCGGTATTATAAGAAGAGTACAGTAAGAATTGTAAGGACTCAGGAAGAATGTATCTACTCAACATAATAATATGAACTTTTGTATCTAAGTAATTTCATAAAAGGTAACAATAATCCAAGGGACAGTGGAGGGCAAGCGGTCACGAACGAAATTGCAACCTCATCAGCCACGACCACTCTGTCAAGAGTGAACGACTAAGGAGGAGGAGGAACAAATAATCCAAGCCTAATCAAGCCTTTTGTACAAGTCTATCTACGCGGACGACGTCGCGGGCACAGCTAGTTCTAGGAATATGAGTCTTTATAATAAGTATATAAAATTCTCGTATCACAGTGTTAGTTACCATACTCCTCCGGAACGGCTCGACCGATTCTCATGGAATTTTGTGTGCATATCGGTCTGAGAATCAGTCAACATCCATTTTTCAACCCCCTAAGTGATAAGGGTGGCCACCCCAAACATTTAAACAACTAATATATACAAAAATTTTTTTTTTATATATTATGTATATAATAAACCTCGCAAAAATCTTCGAGTATATTAAGTATTGGTAGTTGAATGTCAGGCTCCAGTTGTGGGCTGGTGGTCCTAACTAAATAAAACTGCTGTGTGAGGACTGTATATAAAGACTGTATTATGGTTCGTAAATTATACAAGATACATAAGAAAGGGCCGCGTGTGCGCACGAACGCGTCGTTCAGGCGAGTGATCTGAGAGGGGCGAGGGCCCGCTTTAGTATATGAAATTGACCGGTGTCCGGCCGCCGGCCTCCACTCCTCTGCAGGCGCGCTGGCCGCGCGCACCACGATGAGACGCAGGAACATATAGTAGAATTTTCATGGCGTAGCAATCCGTAGTTAATGTGCGTAGTCGGTATAAATAAATTATGACTTGTTACAAGTTAGTCATCATTTATAAGTAACTGTAGCCAAACTATAGCGGTGTACCTCGTAACGTTAATATATTTATAGGGTTTTTTGTGGTAAGTTCATGTTATAGAAAACGAAGTAAACATAAAGCTGTATACAATTTTTTTTATTTGAATAGAGTAGCAGACGAGCCTGCAGGCCACGTGGTGTTAAGTTGTCGCTGCAACCTCAAGCAAGCATAGGTAAGTCTTGTCTGAGGTTGTATGCAGTTGCGCCGCTACTCCGGAGCGGATTGGCCACTAAACCACATCTCCACCCACCCGCATAGGAGCAGCGCGGCGTAAGCTCCAGACCTCGCTAATAAGGGGGAGAGACCCGTGACCAGCAGTGGGCCTGCAGGCCACGTGGTGTTAAGTGGTCGCTGCAACCTCAAGCAAGCATAGGTAAGTCTTGTCTGAGGTTGTATGCAGTTGCGCCGCTACTCCGGAGGCTGGTGGTCGCCTCATGTAAGTGTGGCCGGCAACTGCAGCTTTCCACCGAAACACAATAGAATTGGTTCACGGCAGAAGTGGGTGCAGCGGTGGTAATAACGATAATAGTTCTACCACCTTTAATCAAATAAAAATACAATCTTCATTGTATTATAACATGATTTTTGTTAATTAGAGCTGTAATTATATAAAAAAATTAATAATGATAATAAACGTTTCACACTCATAGCCCCACAGTAGGGTGGATATACCCTGTGTCGTGGGTGCCATGGACACATACAAAGACAGGAACACAAACACCCAGACCAAGAATAGAAATTTAAACTCATCATTCAAATTTCTGTTTCGCCGGGAATCGAACCCGGGACCCCTCGATTGGCAGTCCGGTATGGTAACCATTGCGCCACGCAGGTCGTCTAATTATATTCGTAATCAATCTAATCTAATTATAATCGTGCTCAAATTTTAGGCCTGTTAATAAAGTAAATCTCTTATTAATAATATCTTTTAGTATTCTTTCGTATATTAAAGCTTGACTCATTTAAGCTTTAGGCATTTCTCTGCGTAGCAGACAGTGTCCGTGACTCATATTTCGCATTGATAAATTATGATTGATTGAATATTGGGATCGTTTTCGTCTAAAGAAATTTGGTCAAATGGTTATCATGGTCATTTTACTTTGATCTGTTAGTTACAAAATTGAGTGTAGGTATGTTATTTAGTCCCGTAGACATGTGGGTTCATATGCGGTGCGAATAAAAAACTCTTAGTCGCTCTATGAAAGTGTATGTCGAAGATTTCATCTATACTAAATATTATAAATAAATGTCAAAGTGTGTTTGTATCTTTGTCTTTTTTATATCGTGATGTGTGATCTAATAAAATATTTATCTCCTTGAAGATAATTAAGAGGCTGGAGACTGGCTTAGGCTACGTTTTAGCGCGGTAGAATATCTTATTTGCATGGGAAGATCCTTTAAAACATTTAGTCCGAGTAAAGCCGTGGGCTATTAAGTACTCATATATAAATTCGTAGAGATAAAAATACAGCAAGTCGCTAGGGCCCTGTGGTAGGTTCGAAACCTACGTTACTTACTGTATGTTATAGTCAAATTTAACTATTTCCTTTCCGTTTTAGTAAAGGCGTGTGCGCATAACCCTCTTAACGAAGGCACCTGAAAGACTCCACAAATGCGCGTTTGAGTTAGAGAGTAGCTCTCCATAGATACACTTTAATTTGGAAGGGAGACGTAGTTATCGCTATTTCTCCTTTAAGTACTATTTATTACGCGAAATTTGATTACGATAAGAATGTTAGTGGGGTCACTAACATTACACTTTGTTTGAAGTTTCATGCCGGTTCGAAAAAGTAACGCTTCATCGAGGTATACCCGTTAACAGTTACGGGCATAGAACTACGAATAGTTCATCGAATTCCATGCACTTAATGGCATATCCTGCTGAAGTATAATCATACCCAGTTGCCGATCTATTTTCAAAAAACGCCCGCTTAATCGAAAAGAGTTCTATTAACCGTCCCCAACCCTTAACTATCGCCCATATCTCAGCCGTCAGGCGGCGTGTGTACATAACCCTCTTTACAAAGTGCCCGGGAAGGTTCCACGAGTGCGCGCTCTCGTTTCTGTAACGTAGATACACTGACCAAGTGGCGAACATTCTTAAAAAGTCTGCTGTACTTAAACGAGCTTTCTTTTAAATATAGTTAGGAAGTAACCTCAAAATGTCGGCCAAAAAATTATTGTAAGGAATTTTGGCTGATGTAGGTTAGCAATAAGTTAAAAATAATACACTCATCTATCACTCCGGGGCTCGCGTAGACTGCGAGTGGTCTTTAAAGCTAAGCAATTTCGAGTTCGACTCAGAATGACATCAATTCCCAATGCGAGAGAAACTTGAATGCCAACTACGATGAAAGAGAAATGGAAGAAAGCAATTACTTGTCTTACTAATTAAAGCGTTTGAATATTGGCTGATATCGGTTAGTAGTAAATTGAAAGCGCGTATGGCCCGACGGTGAGTGTAGAACGCAAGCGATCTACGCAGCTAAGCCAAATGGGCGCAGTCGGGGGTGCGATAGGTGACCGCTAGTGGCAAAAAAATTCATGCGCGTTTCCGTGCTTCAGAGGGCACGTTAAGCCATCGGTCCCGGTTGATGTCGATAGATAATAGTCGTCAAACCTTGTCGGATGCCTTATGGGCGGTTTGAAAACATTCGATAGCGGATTGGCCACTAAACCACATCTCCAGACCTCGCTAATAAGGGGGAGAGATCCGTGACCTGCAGTGGGACGCAAAAAGAATTGCAGCCAGCCAAATAGAAAAGTAGAAGAATCTAAGCCATCTTTAAACTGAGTAATTTCGAATGTGACCAAGAGTTATATCAATTCCCAGTTCCAGAAAAATTGGAATGCCAAATTTAAAATTTTTGTTTTTAGTCTCGACTTTTGTGTTTACGTCTTTCAGACTTCAGACCAGACATGTCTTTATGGATAACTTGTGTTTTATTAGCATACGCATAACACACACATTTAACTGCAATAGCTTGTTAAATACTACTCGAAAACTAGTTGGCTATCACCAAAATTTGTTGGCTACTTGGAAATAGCCTTATGAAGCATACCCAACCCATAACCGTCACCCTTATCTCAGTCGACAGGTGGCGCGTGTATGGATAACTTGTGTTTTATTAGCATACGCATAACACACACATTTAACTGCAATAGCCTGTTAAATACTACTCGAAAACTAGTTGGCTATCTCCAAAAATTGTTGGCTACTTGGAAATAGCCTTATGAAGCATACCCAACCCATAACCGTCGCCCTTATCTCAGTCGACAGGCGGCGAGTGTATGGATAACTTGTGTTTTATTAGCATACGCATAACATAGATATTTAACTGCAATAGCAGTAGGCGGCTGCAATAGGCGGCGCGTGTATGGATAACTTGTGTTTTATTAGCATACGCATAACACAGACATTTAACTGCAATAGCGTGTTAAATACTACTCGAAAACTAGTTGGCGATCTCCAAAAATTGTTGACTACTTGGAAATAGCCTTATGAAGCACACCCAACCCATAACCGTCACCCTTATCTCAGTCGTCAGGCGGCGTGTGTATATAAGCCTCTTCACTCCTGAAAGTTTTATTAGCATACGCATAACACAGACATTTAACTGCAATAGCGTGTTAAATACTACTCGAAAACTAGTTGGCGATCTCCAAAAATTGTTGACTACTTGGAAACAGCCTTATGAAGCATACCCAACCCATAACCGTCACCCTTATCTCAGTCGTCAGGCGGCGTGTGTATATAAGCCTCTTCACTCCTGAAAGTTTTATTAGCATACGCATAACACAGACATTTAACTGCAATAGCGTGTTAAATACTACTCGAAAACTAGTTGGCGATCTCCAAAAATTGTTGACTACTTGGAAACAGCCTTATGAAGCATACCCAACCCATAACCGTCACCCTTATCTCAGTCGTCAGGCGGCGTGTGTATATAAGCCTCTTCACTCCTGAAAGTTTTATTAGCATACGCATAACACAGACATTTAACTGCAATAGCGTGTTAAATAATACTCGAAAACTAGTTGGCAATTAATCTCCAAAAATTCTTGACTACTTGAAAATAGCCTTAAGAAGCACACCCAACCCATAACCGTCACCCTTATCTCAGTCGTCAGGCGGCGCGTGTACATAAGCCTCTTCACCCCTGAAAGGCTCCACAAGTGCGCGCTCTCGTTTCTGTAACGTAGATACACTTTGGCCGAGTGGCGAACACTCTTAGAAAGTTTGTTCAAACGAACCGTTTTACAAATGCCGTTAGAAAGTAGATGGAATGTCAAACATGCTGAAAATAAGGAAAAAGTGACTTGCGCTACATATTACGTAAAAATTTGGGTTGGAAGTAGTTGACAGTTATAATAGAAAGGGCACGCATAGCCGTGCGGCTGGCCCTAACCTCTATGTATCCAAGTAAGTTAAAAAAAAATTGGGATCATTTTTGTCATGGTCTGAATATTTCTGTGTCTGTTTCTTTTCATGAATTTAAAAGTTTAGCCTCGTCTTTGATAACATTAAGCTGCTCAATGCAATATTGCTAGAATATCGTAAGTCTTACTCAATAATAAGACCCAAAAATTCACAATAAATACGGGCATATACTGGAGGCGTCCTGTTAGGTGTCATGTTAATCCGAGTCCGAGTACTAATTACACACTCATAGCCCCACAGTAGGGTAGATACACACACAGGTGTCGTGGGTATCATGGACACACACAAAGACAGAAACACGAACACCAAGACCGAGAACAGAAATTTAAACTCATCATTCAAATTTCTGTTTCGCCGGGAATAAAATCCCTTCGATTGGTCCGGCATGTTAACCATTGCGCCACGTAATGTCAAGCAAATTCAAGCAATGTCGAGAACTATTACAATATGAATAGTTCTCCGCTAAGCGCAGAAATGCTTTACTCACCATTTCGGTTGTATTTTTTTCTTGCCTTTTTGCGAAAGATATAAGTCGTCAAATTTTGGCAGAGGCTTACTTACTAAAATTTTAAGAAATAATCAGTCGATAGGCATTAAATTTTGACCAAGCGACGAGGACTTATGTACTTACAAATGACGTTAAACGTAATTAAATATGAAAGGAATCAGTGACTTCCCTTATACCTTAGTGCGCGTAAATAGAAAATCTAAAGAGGAAAAGTGGAGGACGGTAGTTTTTTTATTTCATAAATGGCATCGCAAATGTGCATTCAGTTTTAGCCCGTTTTGTAGAAATCGGATGATATACCGAGACAATAAGTAGTTTAATTCAAATCATTCATCAGTAATTAATCAGTCCGTCAAGTCCTGTTAATGTATATGTGTGTCTTTATATTATTGCGAAGCGCGCATGGCCCGGCGGTTAGCGTAGAACGCAAACGATCTATGCAACTATGCCAAACGGGCGCGGTCGGGTGTGAAATGGATGACTGCTAGTGGCAAAAGATTTCATGCGCGTTTTCCGTGCTTCGGAGGGCACCTTATGCCATCGGTCCCGGTTCTAGTCGAAAGATAACAGTCGTTAAACCTAGTCGGAGGCCATATAGGCGGTTTGAAAACATCCGACAGCGGGTTGGCCACTAACCCGCATCTCCACCAACTCGCATTGGAGCAGCGTGGTGGAGTAAGCTCCAGGCCTCTCCAATAATGGGGAGAGACCCGTGCCCAGCAGTGGGACGCAAAAAGGGTAGAAGCCAAGTCAAGTCAAGATATTCAAGTAAGGCGTAGTGTAGCGTTCAGGTAAAGTATCGTACCTACTTACCAGAACGTTTCCGATTGAGTTTTGGAGGCAAGATGAGAAAACTTATTTTTGTACCGTTATTTTATTTCATATCACTCGTGCACTGTAATTAATTTATGTACTTAGTACAAAATGCCATCAACTTTATCTGATATAACTCGAAAAAAAAAACCAGCCTAGTGCGAGTCGGACTCGCGCACGTAGAGTTCCGTACCATTACCTAAAAAATCACGTTTATTGTATGAGAACCCCCTTAAATATTTATTTTATTATATTTTTTAGTATTTGTTGTTATAGCGGCAACAGAAATACATCATCTGTGAAAATTTCTAATATCTAGCCATCACGGTTCATGAAATACACCCCAATATCTAAAAAAATCTTGTTTATTTTATGGGAAACCCCTTAAATATTTATTTTATTATATTTTTTAGTGTTTGTTGTTACATCAGCAACAGAAGTACATCATCTGTGAAAAATTTCTAATGTAAGAGATACAGCCTGATGACAGACAGGCGGACGGATAGCGGAGGCTTAGTAACAGGATCCCGTTGGCACCCTTCGTGTACGGAAAAAAAATAAAAAGACCAAGAAAATAAAACAACATGAAATTAAAACAAGTTGCCCTTGAGGAAGGTCTGTACAGGCTGATATCCCAGACACGGAATAAGAAATAAAGACAACAAGAACAAAGACAACAATGCAGATGCGAAGAAAAAAATAAAAAGACTGCGGAACTTTACTGGAGGATAGTCACAAGAGACAGAAATTAATGGGAACAGTTACAAGAGGCCTTTGCTAACAGGCAACTCAGTAAAGAGACGTTTTATAATTATCATTTAGTGCTGTAAATGTTTTATATGTATTTTTGTGTTAGTGAATACCCTGTACTTTATCAGTCTTATAAGTACCTACCTATATCAACGTTATTTAAATTTTAAGCAATATTTAAATTAATGATGAAATGAAATGAAAATGAAAATGAAAATATTTTATTTGCACAAATATGGGTAGCAAAAAAGGTTTTACAAAAATATTTAGATCGCCATATTTACCCCTTAGGGTGTACAAATTTTATTGTTAAAGTTAGATAATTACAAGTTAAATTATAAACTAATTATGTACAGTAAACACTAAAGTATACAGTATACTTAAATAATTTAACATTATTATCACTTTAGCTACTTAAATTCAATCTAACCCAAGTTTGTCCTTTTTATACAAATTTATTTTATTTTATTTGAACCATACGTGGTTGACCGTCATCAGCTTTGGTCACCCACCATGATGGGTTTTTGTACGCTGAGAGGAAAAAAAGCTGGCGGAAAAAAAACCTCCCAGGTTTTTATACCGCGAAATATCTTATTCATGTTATTTATTTTAGCTTATTATTTATTTAATTTATATTTTATTATTATTATTATTATTTATCGTTTAGAAACTCAGTGACCGGATAGTAGGTACGCTTTTAAATAAATACATTTTAAGTTCTTTTTTAAATTCATTAATAGTTTTAGTTTTTAGGGAGTCTGGTAGATTATTGTATATTTTTGGGCCCATGCAAAATATACTATTATGATATTGTTTAGTTTTGGAAGGTATTGAGCACAACGAAGGTATTGATTAAAAAACTTAGCAGCCCAAAACGTCATTTAGAGTTAACCATCAATTTAAACGTCTTAATACCTGTTAAATTAAATTTCCTCACTTTTAAACACTATTTAATAGCTAATTAATCAATTACTTAAACAATGGAAAACAAAGCAAGCAATTTAGTGAGTTTTTATGAATAACCCTGTTAGTACACAATTATAGTAAAGGATACTTTATTAATTTTTATAAATAAAAAATACTAAGCTTACATAGCTATGCGGCTTATTAAGACTATATAACCGATTTACAAGTTGCTGCACAATAGCATCAGTCAAGAGAATCGACTACCGTATAATTTGATATTATCAAATAATTTGACGTGCCTGTCTGAGCTTCAATCAATAAACAAGCTATAAGAAAAATATTTTTTCGTTTGCTCAGACTTAACGACTGCTGAGTTATGTGAGTTTGAAGTACGGACATATATTTAAAAAAAACATGGGAAATATCGCATGATGTAGGGGAATGACCGGACTACTCTCTTAAATCACCCAAGTGGCTAGGAACATAAGGTTTATAAAAAGAAAATATCTGATCTTATACATGCTACAACATACTTCTTGAATAATTTATTTTGTTTAAAAACATAGCAGGAATAGCACCTTTTACGTTTTTTTAACTAAAGGGAGTAGCAAAACAAAGTGGCGTCTCGCTATATGTTGCCAGTATAAAAAATAACCACAGAATTGGTAGATATTTAACTTATACGTTCTTACCCCATTCACGAACTTTCCTGTTACCTATCACTGTAGAAAGAAAATCGGAGTTATTACCAAATGGCTGAAAGATGTGGGTATTTTACATTTGTTACCATAGATTTATTGTCTTTGACTACATAAAAAAATCTATGATTGTTACCGATTTCGACTTATAGGTAATTTGGGACAGCAAAATTAGCAAAATTTTCAACAATAGGTACATGATAAAAGAACACTTATTACCTTCTAGCACTATTCATTAAAGCCAGTATGAGTTCATCCTTATTTAAAATGAATAGAATGTTGTCCTTGACTTTGGCACGAGAGCACAAAATGGAGTGGCATTGTAGTGTACAAAATGGAGAACCATGAGTGTTCAAGTTCATTGACTTTTCGTGACCTCACCACTTTTGAATTTAGTATTGTATTGTATTCTTTTTTGCTCACATTAGATTTTTTGTCAACTATTGTTGAAATTTCCTCTTTTGCTCGTTTTGTCAAAACACATAAATAAACTAAAATTCCATTAAATCCCACTATTATCATGTTCAGGTAAAATGTTGCCAAGACAGGACTATATATTATGGCTCAGATTGTCAAAAAGTTATAACTCATGTCTTCTTCGTAAAGTCTACACCTTATTCAAAATTCATGTCTTGGCCGTTTTGTTGTAGAGCATTATTCTACTATTCAAGACCTTTCATTGGATATCCATATTGAGCGAGTTGTTAAATTCCATCATTTTGAGGCGGCGGCCATCTTGGACCGAATTTCATAAAACATAGCTAAGAACACTCCCGACTAATTCACCTTTCAAATAAAAATAAAAACAAAATAAAAATCGGTTCATGCGTTTGGGAGCTACGATTACAAGATTACAAATAGCCACAGACACACACATAAGACACGTCAAACTTATAACACTCCGTCGCTTTTGCGTCGGGGGTTAAAAATATATTTACTATTCATTATTTTTCCGTTACAGGTCCCTTCCATTGCGTTCCAAGGAAAATCATTAATTATCGTTTTGGCGGGGGAAAAACTACCCAGTTAATAATTAATAAGCTTCAGTAGCTCCAGGCCTCCCCGTTAATGGTCAGAGATCCGAGCCCAGCAGTGGGACGCAATAAGAGTTGCAGCCAAGCAAGACGTTTGACATGAAACATTTAAAATTGAATAGGTAGTTATCCTACTAATATTATAAAGGCGAAAGTAAGTTTGTTTGTTACACTTTCACGCGAAAACTACTCAACTGATCATCCTCAAACTTTGTACATATATTCTTGGAGTTATCAGAAGTAAAATAGGATACTTAAAAAAAAAACAACGCATAACCTTTAATTATTAGTCGCGAGTGGTCTATGGACCCTAAGCGTGTTAGTTTTCTACATCTATTATAGTTACGTGATATTGCGTTCATATAGCGTCCTAGCTCCATCGAGATATATGTACTACGTAGTAGTAGTACCTCAATGCCTAGTTCACTCATTCCTTCCATTTCAATGTTCCACTATCCACTTCGTTCTTCACATGTGCCATAAGGACGTGTTTGGGATCCAACGGACCCCGGCCGGTTAATAGTGTAGTGCAAGTTTTTTAAAGGCTATAATAAAAGTATAATTGCAATTGCATTTGCTGTATTGACAGCAAAGATGCAATCCGCTCTTACCCAATGGTAAGTGAAAGACTTAGTGTAGGATGTACATGAGTTTTATTACATGGATGTACATGAATCGAACTGAATCAAAATAGAACTGAACTGAATCATAATAAAATTCGAGGAAGTCAAGAATAACAATTCATATTTTTGCTCTTACGTTCGTTAAATAATTCAATAGAACTTTTTTTATATTTTTGATGGCTCGTTATCTCATTTAGCGGCTCGTGAACAATCTGACGTAAGAATTTTGGACGCGGTCGTGACTTAGCTGGAAACCAGCTAGTCACAAAGTTCATGAGCATGTCGGTGATTTGCAGGGCATCTCAAACCGTCGAAACCAATTGTTATCTACAGGTAATAGTCGTCGAAACTTAGCGGAGGGTTTGTACATATGATGGGCCAATAACACATAGTCTCCACCAATTAGCACTAGAGTAGCGTAATAACATTCCATCATTTCCCATCACCCAGGGTCGACCGGGAGACAATGTCAAATACAAATACAAATACAAATCATTTATTTGCTAAAATGTGGTCACAAAGATGAAATAATTTTATAAATACAGTATCTCACATTTACCATTTTTGGTGTGCAAATTATAATTAGATTAAAAATTACTAACTTGTCATACTGCATGACATTTTGTAAATAACTACAAAAATCAATTTTAACATTATAATTTCTTGTTAATAGCCCAATTATATATTTTTGATCAGAATATGTTTCCATAATCATCCACAAGTGTTTGTGAAAAGACGAAATTGCTATTAGCTGTGAAAATAGTGTATAAATTTTTCCCAGCTGATATTGACAATTGGATGAAGAATGACATAATATTTTCCATTTGAAAGATCAGAGAATATTTTTACAACTATGCTATTGGTAAAAATTAGCATATTAAATTTACAAGTCCACATCTTATTGGAGTATACTTTTTGTCGTCTCAGAAACGGCTCTACAAATAAACAAGACTGCGCTGGTGTTCATTGACTTTTAGACATAGATTTACGCCGATATTAAGTTGTGAATATTAGTTGTATGATATTTAGTTTATTTATAATTTTATGTTTTTTGTATGTCTTGTTTTTAGCCTTTAAATATATGTCCGCTCCAGATAATTCCATCAGTAACAATTCATTAGTGTGCTGCCCCATTTGTACAGACAACAAGTTTTACAGAGGACTGCGTGGACTATCAATACACAGAAGCCGAAAACATATCCCAAGAACGGGAGTAGATTTCAGTGTTGATGGACAAGATGCACCAACCACACCTAGTATTCTTACAAATGGGGCTAGTGTTGATGAGGGTTTTCATCATACTTTGGCACGTCTTAAAAGTGAAAAAAAGATAATAAAACGTATACCGAGAGGAGCGCGGGTAACCGTGGCGAGATGCCTATCTGAGTGTGTAGCCAAGGTGGTTTCTGAAAACTCTACTGAATCATGGAAAAAATTATTAGTCTTTGCATTTCAATCTTTACATATAGACCAAAACCAACGAAGCAAAAACTTAAATAAGGTAATAAAACAAAATAATTTGGAATTAAAACTAACCACATATCCCAGTAATAGCAACAGAAAAAATAAACCTATTTTTAAAAATTCCAGTTATGATGTTCACAGAATAATAGAAAATAAAATAAACAACGGCGATATTAGAGGAGCAGCTAAATTATTGTTTTCAGATGACTCTTTGGCTACATACTCACAAGATACTCTAGCAGCTCTCCGCGACAAACATCCCACGGCAGAACCTGTCTCCCAGCTGCCTAAATCTACAAACACCGCTCAGATTCAGCCACTGAAAGTTAGTGAGGAATCTGTTTTATTTTCAATCCGCTCTTTTCCAAATGGTTCTGCTAGTGGTCTAGACGGAATTTCTCCGCAACATCTAAAAGACCTCACTAATCCCTTGGTTGGCGACGCTGGGCGGTTGTTGTTAAGGGAGCTGACTGCTCTTATAAATTTAATGCTATCAGGAAAAGTTCCTGAAGAAATTATACCCATTCTTTACGGAGCTAACTTGATAGCTTTAAATAAAAAAGACGGTAGCATTCGCCCAATAGCAGTGGGAAGTACCCTTAGAAGATTGGCGTCAAAACTTTGCTGTCGAGAATTCCGATCTAGGTTGACGGGTTTTTTAAAACCTCGACAGCTCGGTTTTGGCGTCAAAGGCGGTTGTGAGGCAGATGTGCATGCTACACGAACCTTTTTGAATAAAAATGATAACAATATTTTTTTAAAGTTAGATATTCAAAATGCTTTTAATTCGGTCTGTAGGAGTGCATTTTTAAAAGAAATTCAAAAATAAGTACCGGAAATTTTTGAGTATATTTGGCAATGCTATGGCACTCCTTCAAAATTAATGTTTGGTAATAATGATATCGATTCTGCCGTTGGATGTCAACAAGGCGACCCTCTTGGACCTGTTATTTTTAGTTTGGCAATAAATCCAATAATTTCAGAGCTAAATTCTAAATTAAATATATGGTACCTTGATGATGGCTCTTTAGGTGGTGATGCATCCTCAGTATTGGAAGATTTTAAGTTAATCATTGAACGTTTTGCATCATTAGGCCTCAAAATTAATTTATCTAAATGCGAGTTATTTATTCCCGAATACATTTCCACTGATGAACATAGTGAAATAGTAGCTAAATTTAAATCACTTACTCCGGACATTACCATTAAAAATAAACATAATTTGACACTTTTAGGCGCCCCAATATTTGAGGATGCAGTTACCGCCGTGATAAATTCAAAATTAAATCTTTTCACAAATTCTTCTGGTCGTCTTTTGGAAATAAAGCCGCACATGGCCATTCATATTCTCCGCCTGTGCCTTTTTACCCCTAAATACTTGTATTTACTCCGTTGTTGTCCAGTATGGAAATTCCCTTTGGTTTTAAATTCTATAGATCAAACCCTTAAAACTTACGTATCCAAAATTTTAAATTTAAGTTTTGATGATCGGTCTTGGAGACAGGCTAGCCTGCCAATAAAATTTGGTGGTATAGGTATTCGCACCAGCTCAAGTGTAGCTCTCCCGGCCTTTTTAGCTTCTACCCATAGTACGGTTACCCTCATCAGCAATATTTTAAACATTAATTTAGCTGATGTTCGGGTGACCGGCTTGGATGAGGCTATGGAGGTCTGGAGAGGTACCTTTCCCAATGAAATAATTAACGTTAGCGAAACCTCTCAACAACGTTACTGGGACTTGCCTGGGATTAAAGCTACGTTTGCCTGTCTCCTTGACGAATGCACTGACAACACGGATCGGGCGAGATTGCTAGCCGTATCAGATGAAGACTCTGGACATTGGCTGCACGTGCTCCCTTCTCAAAATCTAGGCACAATTTTAGACGCATCGACGCTAAGGATAGGAATAGGCCTCCGCGTTGGTGCTAAAGTATGTGAACCCCATCAATGCTTATGTGGCAGAGGTGTGGGTTGTTTTGGTCGACATGGTCTATCCTGTACCAGGAGTGCTGGCAGGTTATATCGCCATGGAGCTGTAAATGATTTGATCCGCCGATCGCTTGCCACCGTCTCTATACCTGCATCCTTAGAACCCACAGGAATGTCTAGAGACGATGGCAAGAGACCTGACGGAGCTACTCTTGTTCCATGGCGAGTTGGTCGGGCCCTGGTATGGGATTTTACTTGTGTAGATACGTTGGCCCCATCGCATATAGCTGAAACAGCTAAAAAGGCAGGGGCCGCAGCCGACCATGCACAACTTCTCAAGCGTCGCGAATATTCTTCCATCACGAAGGAATATGAATTTGCGGCGCTTGCGATGGAAACTATGGGTCCATGGTCGGCTGACATGAAAACGTTCATGAAAGATATGTCGACCAGACTAATTCTAGCCTCAGGTGAGCAGAGGGCTGGCACCTATTTTTCCCAAAAAATTAGCTTACTAGTTCAGAGGGGAAACGCTGCCAGCGTTCTGGGTACAATGCCACAAGCACAATTACTAGATGGAATTTTCTTTTTATAATTAACTTTATATATTTAATTTTTAATTATTGTTAAATTATTTAAGTATTTAGTTTAATCTAACGATCTCAAATAATAAATCACTATGTGTAAAAATAAAATTAATTTATCATTATTATTTCGACACATATTATAATATGTTATATTTAAGTACATATTATGTCAATTTACATTTTACGCAATTTACATTTACAATTTATGCATTTTAATTTTGTACGCGATTCATTGAATATATAATTATTTAATAATATTTATGTCAGTTAGTTATGGCAGTTATCCCAAAAATTCTTTTATAGTATAAAAACATTTTTCTGATAGCCATTTATGAACATGTTTTTTGAATTGTAATAATTGTAATCTCTTTAGGTCATCAGGGAGTCTGTTATAAATCTTTACACACATGTGGTATGAGTTTCTTGATCGCATAGTGGTTCTGCTAAGTGGGAGACAAAGTTTTTCGGGATATCGCGTTAAAAATCTGCAATTGTCCTTCTTTTTATCAAATAGGTGCATGTGTGTTTTTACAAATATACATACTTCAAAAATGTACATACTTGTTAGGGTCAGGATTTTAAGGTCTTTAAAAAGAGGCTTACAGCTTGTTTCTGGTGAGACACCACAATAGGTTTAACCCTATGTGAATCTTAGTTTTAAGGTGTTTCACATAAATAAATTATAAATAATAGTTTAAAAAACTAAAAAACACTCTTTTGTGAAAATACTAACTAAAAAGTAAAAAAATAGATGAAAATGTATTTTACTGTAAAAAAAGCGTGGGGTGGTTTTTAAGATACTATTGACACCATGCACCCCACGCTTTTTTTGCAGTAAAATATAATTTCTTCTTATTTTTTACTTTTTAGTTAGTATTTTCACAAAAGCGTGTTTCTTAGTTTTTTAAACTACGTTATTTATTTTAAATTTTTAGTTGGATTTTTATTCTCATATTATTGCAAACTTTCAAGTTAATCAGACTCCTAAAAGTAAGTGAAAATGAAGTTAAAAGATCCGTTACATACATACATATCGTACATACATACATACTATACAGGTCAAGTTAATAAAAGCGAGTTAAAAAATAAAATAACTTTCCTCAATTCCCACGATCAGCTATGGGACGCGAAAATAAATTGCATCCAATCCCACTATAGAGTTGAATCTAGAACTCTACTAAAGGCATACTTTACATCATTATGTCATTGTGTAATTTGGAGTTTTGCTGTAATAATGTACCTTATTATTGTCTTTTTAAAGCGACTTATTACCGCAGTCATGTGAATCAGACCTTAAAAAAATATACCATTAATTTAACCTAGAATGCGAATTTATGTTGAATACTTTAAACAAGATTATTTAAGAGTTAAACGTAACATCACTATTCTGTGCTTTGAACAAGATTATTAAAGAGTTAAACGTTACATCACTATTCTGTATGCATATGTGTACTCATATGAAGAATCTACTCGTAATATACGGCTTGTAACAGCGGCGTTCGTATTAATTTTTATTGCAATTTTTCTTTTATTAGTATTATTACAGATATTGCTTATTATCATCAAAATATCATTATATGGATGTAAATAGCTCGAGAAACGAAAAAAATAAAGAATTTCTTTATTCTATGCAGAAGTTCCAAAATTCTATTGGTTTGCGTGCCAAAATTTTGGGTACTACTACTCTTCTTGCACAGAAAAACCTAGAGCGTTCCTTTTTTTTTGGTATCGGGAGAAACCTTCAAAAGGTACCCGACACCTTGGGAGAGGATACCGGGTTATGTGGGATTTGACCGCACTAAAACCCCCTCGGTGGCCTGCGTCTGCGTTTGTGAGGACTCCGGGATCTCCATAGGAACGCACCGGTGTCCTCCACGCGCGGCGCCCCAGAACGGGCCCATCTTCGGGAGAGCAGATGTGCTCTCCTGCACCTTCAGGTGTTCACGGCGGCATGCGGCCACGTATATACCGCCGTCCCTCCCGGGGCTGCTAGCTGGACGGGTCAAGCTTCCACTCTCACCGTCCGCATCCCCGGAAGCCCCCTTTTAGTCGCCTCTTACGATCAGGCAGGGGAAACCGTAGCTCTATTCTTAATCCCGAAGCTACAGGGACTAACCTAGAGCGTACCTACGTAACAGTAAGATAATTGCTGTATCAATGCATATTTACAGAGATGCCGAATTAATAAGATTTAGAAGCCAAATCCTTGAGGTCAGCCTCCTTTATTTTTGTCAATATGCCTTATTGGCCTATGAAACTCAAGGTCTTCCTTGACTTGCCTTCCTTTCTAGCTTATGCTTCTTTTGTCAAGAACTGATCGTGATTAAAATTTACTACGCTTACTAACACTACCAAGAACAACCGTTGTGTTGTTGTTGATCATTAATATTCTGTTAACGATACAAATGTGACACTGTGGTGGTTCCAAAACATCTGACTAAGTGTATGTGACGTCAGCACGAGGTCAAGAGGCAGACATTCAGGGTACATAAGCAATTAAGTGATAAAAGCACTTTGTTAGCTCAAGCGTGTAACGGAAAGTAGAGGTCATAATGAATGATAACAAAATTCGGTGTTGGCTTAATATATCTCTTAAACATAAAAATGGAGATTATGATCAGACCATGTACATACTTTGGACCGAATTTCGCACCAATGTCTCCATTCTTCAAGAACTCGGCATCAAGCAAAGCCTCTCAGCGTTGGTTCAAAAACGCATTTTAACATTCTTTGGCCATGTCTCGCGGCGAGGGAATGACTCCATTGAACGACTTGTCGTTCAAGGCAAGGTAGAAGGTACCAGACCACGCGGAAGGTCACCGATGCGCTGGACTAACCAAGTCAAGTCAATCGTTGGTGGTCATTTACATGAGTGTACCAGTCTTACCACCAACCAGATGAACCAAGAACAATGGCGATTGCTCGTGAGGCTTATAACATCTGTGCGCAGCAATGAAACCAGATGACGACCACGACCGCTCTGACAAGAGTGTTACGAATGACATAGAAGATGTACATATAATCAAGATGTAATCTTTTTATCATCTTACAGCTGGGCATATCTCTCACTATAATTCGTAAAGTCTGGTAAATTGACTTCGGGCTTTTTCAAACTGCTCTTGATGGTAAGGTATAAGGATAAATCTTAAATAATAATAAATAACAAATAAATAACACAACACACCCATAGCTCCACGTTAGGATTCACTGTGTCGTGGGTGCCATGGAAGACACAAAGACAGAGACACAAACTACCAGGCCGAGAATTTAATTCTATCATTCAAATTTCTGCCTCGCCGGGAATCGAACCCGGGATGTTTCGATTGACAGTCCTGCATGATAACCATTGCGATGAAAACGATGACTCGTATGGTATGATGCAATAAGTCCTTGAGGTTATACTCCTAGCAGGGGAAATTTCCAATTAATAAAGTAATATTTTCAGAGTCTGGGTGTTTGTGGCCTTGCCTTTATATCCACGACAAACATGACACTAGTTGTCATCGGGTCATCGCCCCCTAACTAACTTACTGCTAACTTATTGGTGGAAAGAGATACCCATTAATTATTAATTGCAAAAATAGGTCAAAAAACTACACGCTATGTCTAAGGGCCTCTTTCACCACCTTCAAGTAAAGTATTGATTAGTTACGTCCCAAGTAAAGTTAATTGGCAAGTAAGAGCTATGATTACGGGTCTTTTTATATTATGACTAGCCTTCCGTCAGCGGCTTCGCCCGCGTGGACCCATTTAATGGGTCCCCGTAGGATAAATATATAGCCTATGTGCTATTCCAGGCTTCATTGCTATATTGAAATCATAGGCGTTTAGCCAGTTGCTTCAACCGCGTTGACCCTGTTACCCGTTTTCAGGTAGGAATGAAGCATTTTCCCGCAGTAAAAAGTAGCCTATTTTACTCAGGGTGAATGTAGTTTTCTAATGGTGAAAGAATTTTTGAAATCGGAACAGTATTTTTTGAGTTTATTCATTACAAACATACAAAAATACAAATCTTTCCTCTTTATAATATTAGTATAGATTAGTGCTACTCGAACATCGTGAAATTGAAATTGAAGTTACGGGTGACTTTAACCGACAATTAGCGTATTTGTCACTTTACTTGAAGGTGGTGAAAGAGGCCCTAAGACTAGTAAAAGTTTGGAAGTTTTTCGCTAAGTCGCTAACAAAAAATTTTGAAGAGTGAAGTCCATCCATTCCTTGTTAATAACAATTCATAACGCGTCTATATCTTTCACAAAATAATTATGCAATGTACAAAGACTTTTGCAAAATTCAAAACATGATCATCGTAAATTTTCTAACCTGAACTATTAAGAGAGCATAAAGCAGCTAAACAATATGATGAACAAAGTTATCAATCATTAATCTTAATACTTCATGACACCCGCTGTAGCAAATAGCCGCATAAATCACTTTACGGCTAACAATTAAAATTGTTATGATACTTACTTAGCGCGTTATTACAGGTGCCGCTTATTGTACTAGAATGAAATAAGTAGTAACAGACATTTTTAAAAACAAGATTTTATTTCAGTGTACTAAACTACTAAATAATTATTTTTTTCAGTGCATTGTATACCACAAACTCTTTTATTTGATACCCATATCAGGTGTGTTTACAATCCACAATTATTTTGTTGTGGCTATCTTGGATTTCCAAAAATATTAAGCTTGTCGGCAGCACGACAGTACAACATGCCGTGTCGACGGCACTACAGTACAACGGTGGCGCTAGGGTCGAGAGTGACCATAGAGAGTTGCTCTAGCGGAGCGTCGGCGTCGTATCGATGGTAGCGTGACAGCCACAGTAGGATTCCTAGATTCTTATTGAAGGAGACATGTTGGACGGGTTGCGCACCACGTAACCGACGAATCGCTACCGATCTAGGCTATCCCCAAAAATAATTAAGTGATAGCTTTCCAAATTCATCATAATTATTTTTAAGTGTGAGTAAGTTAATTTTCGAAATAATAGGTAATGATTATTATAATTTTCTGTCAACTGTCTTTTAATTGTCAATTTCCTCGCCCACATGAATAACTTTGATGTGTGACCACCGCTCGCCTACAACCTTATATATTTGTATGGTCATCCAAACTAAACGTGTATAAAATTTTCTGGTGAATTGGTTGAAGACATCTTGCCTACGATGCTACTACTACTACTACTTAATTTTGAAACTACCAAGTTTCAAAATTAAGTTTTTCTTATTTGAATGGAGTAGCAGACGAGCATGCACACCACGTGGTGTTACGTGGTCGCTGCAGCCCATGGGCATCTACATACAACCTCAAGCAAGCATAGGTAAGTCGCCTAGTGATCAACTCATGTAAGTGTGGCCGGCAACTGCAGCTTTCTATCGAAAGACAATAGAATTGGTTCACGGCAGAAGTAGGTGCAGCGGTGGTACTTCCCCAGGCGAACGATAATAGTTCTACCACCTTGAGTTTAAATTTTTAAATTTGTTTAAAAGTTTAAATTTGCCATCCGAAGAAACATACCTACTTATATGGCAAGTTAATAAAAAGCGTCTAATGTATTTAAAACATTTTCATTCAAGGACAGTCTTTACTACTACTACAGGTAACCGTTTGCATCTAATACCTTTAAACGAACAATTCTTGTATATGCCTAAATAATTTGAATCTCGGAAACGGCTTCTACGATTTTTAGGAAATTTAGTGTGCAGGGGTTTTTGGGAGTAAAAAATCGATCTAGCTAGGTTTTATTTTTAAAAAATACCGTTAATCCGTGGTTTAAACTTAAACTGAAAAATATGACTCTAGACATTTATCGGCGAGTATATGTAATTAAATTTTTTTAAAATTGGGAGCTGAAAAAGATCGCGTTGCACTGTTTTTTTTTGTTTTTATCCGAGCTTCCCTTGGTCATCCGGGAACTTCTCCTAATACTAATAATATTAATACAGCGTTGATAACGAGAGAATCTTCTCTAGTCAAAACCTTCTTTTTGGGTTTGTTATAGTTCTTTTTTCATAGTCCAGCTTTACTAATCGTATCTTTGAATTGAATTGTCTTAGAATCTTTTTTAAGGTGCCGAACTCAAAGATAGCCAAATTTCACTTTGCGTTCGTCTATTGCAACTGATATTTTGAACCATGGGTATGTTATGATAGCTACAGCTCGGTATATTCGTAATTTTTCACAGTCAAGTTTAAAATATTAGTCAAGTTGAAAGCTTTTTTTATTAGATACAGCCTACAAAAGCCAATTAAAATTAATCTATAAGTTGAAAGTTGCATGGAAACTTCCAGAAATGGTACGAGTAGTTTATGCTGGTAATATGTATTTCCATCAAGGACCATCGTCCTATCGCAATTTGTCAATGCCGGTGTACTTTCAGCTTTGGAATTAGTTGTAAAGTGCTCACGCGCATATAACGGTGATGTTATGAGCCTAGAATGCAACGACATTAAGGGCTAGTTCAGACACGGCGATAACCACGCAATTGATAAAACCGTGCGGTTTGAACCACAAAAATGTCGACATTCAAACATCGGCGGCTAATTAGCGATTAGCGATCTGTTTCAAGATGGAAGTTGAAGAGGAGCTAGCGTTTCTGTGGGTGCTCCGGAAAAAAATAAAGAAAAAAATGAAAAAGTAGTATTAGATGCATCCTATATTAGGGGTCGACTGACACATGGCCAATTCGTAACGCCAAATTAAGAATGTTTGAGAGGATTTATTTGACTATTTAAGAATGTTAATAAAATCGTTTGATGAACTAATTGAACTAATCAGGTGAGCTCTTGTTGTGTCGTGTTAATTGAGCGGTGCCCGCAATGCTACTGAACGAATGCTGAGGAAGATCTCCATAGTAATAGAAGTGCGGGCGCCGCACGATTCTATTTTCTAGCGGTTAAGTGGCGATAACCTCGCGGTTGGACTAACCGCGCAATTATGTCTCAATGATTATAATATAATATTTGCGTAAATAAGACCGAAGCGGTTCCTCGCGATTTTCAAACCGCGGGAACCACGCGGTTTGAAAATCGCGGGGTCTGAACTTGTACTAAATGTCAGGCCATTGAAGTGCAAATCGCGATCGTACACATTAATTGTTATAACCGTTAAGGAATTGGCACATGAACTAATGCTTTATGATGGTTGCCATAAAATCTTCGCGAAGCTATTGTTTCAAGCAATCAACTTTAATGAATACCTATACTAATAATTAAATAAATTATGTGTTATAATTATGTGTTTAAACAATTAACATTACTATGAAGAAATATTATTAATTATATTTACCGGCTGAGTGTCCTGCTGAAGGGATGTGCAGACTCTTACGATACAAGTTTTATATCTTAGTGTAGGGTCTGCTTGACTTTAGCAGCAATATAATACAAGCCAATTTATTTTGTTATGATTATGTTGATTATATTATTTGTGATTAATATTGTATTATTGTATTGATGAAAAAAAAATAGGATTATTTTTATTTTTTATTTTTTTATACCAAACAAATTAATGCTTGCCTAGCCTCGCACTAGGGTTCCCGGTGTCTAAGTACTACTAACCAGATAATATAAAACTAACAATGTTATCTAAAAAACTACTAATAAAAGTAACTACCATGTACCCAAACCAAGACAGGAACATCTTTCGAATTTCTATCTCGCGAAGAATCAAAGCAAAGAAAAAGAAAAAAATATTTATTTTATATTAGAAATGCAAAATATTCGCTTATTGAATGTAATTTTTTCCCGATCATCGCCTTTATCTGCCCGTTTGGGCTAGATGTTGAGCTGAGAGAAAAAAGGTGGCGGAAAAAAAACTCCCAGCAGCACTCTTTTAAAAAAAGTACATTAAATATTTGAGATAACAGAATGGCTATGGGTCGATAATGGGCACACGTGACAACTGATCGTGTGAAAGACCTCAAAGACCTTCAGTTGGCACATCATTGCAAACCAGTGTATTATACGGTTGTTTAATGATGGTATTTTATTTTTAGTGCTTCTATTATTTGAGTACTAATATTTATATTTTCTACTTCTTTCGGCAAAATTTCAAATGTTGGACACTAGTCTCTCCTCGTAACTGGAGGAACCTGGAGTTGTATTCGTTGCTATTCTGCGTTTTTTTCTCAATCGAGGTGTGGTAGCTACTTTTGATATGTAAGCTTAAAGGTTTTTTTGAAGTTAATACAGCATACAACGACATAGCATAAGCCAAAAGAAATCAATCAATAAACATAAACAAAATAACTTAGCTACAATATGCGGAAACAATTCAATGGTGTATCAGCATACAACGACATAGCATAAGCCAAAAGAAATCAATCAACAAACATAAACAAAATAACTTAGCTACAATATGCGGAAACAATTCAATGGTGTATAGATACGTTATTATGATATTATTCTAAATTGTCACTGTATGTTTTCCGAATAAAATAAAATAACGCTTTACACTTACAGCCTCACATTAGGATTCCTAGTGTCTAAGTACTACTAACTAGTTAGTAATACTTAGACACTAGGGACAGATGTTCTCCCTCCCGGTGATACCGGGATAATACCGATACCGATATAAGTTACCGGATTTAAGGATTACCATGTGCTCTCCCTCTCTTCGGACTTCGGATAATCCTATGATACTCCAGCGTAACTTATTTATCTCTGCTTCCAGCTCATGTATCTTCTCGTCGGTTCTCAGTGTCCTGGTGTTGTATGTTGCCAGGTGCAGAGGTCGTTTTCTTTTGTGACAGCCGAATCTCTGCCGGAGATTCTTAGCACCCCTGCCCTGCCGTTACCATGGCCGCTGTCGTAACCAGGAATAGCGGGGCCGCCGGGAACTGGGGGCCGAGGCTTCATTGTGACTGCCATAAGGGGATTTATTGTCATAGTCACTACGCTTGGCATTGCGGGTTGGTGACCGCAGTGGATGTTGTTTTACTCAGGAAGACGGTGCTGCCCGTCTCCTGGAATATGTCCCTTGGTCGCCTCTTACGGCCTCCTGAGAAGAATCGGAGTGGTGCTATTCTAACGCCGGCAACCACACGGCATATTATTACTACTACTGCTTACAAAACTTCAAATGTTGAACACTGATCTCGCCACGTAACTGAATCGGCACCACACTGCTATAATGGGATTTAGTGGAAGTTGCTACTACTATTCTCGTAACTGTGTTGACACGTAAATGTCCATTGCAGTATTAAACACTTAACTCCTGATGGCCTGTATACACTTGCCACTTTATTTTATAAATAAGCCATTCGGAAAAAAATCACCACTGTTTTGCAATATATTATAGCAAAGTGCCAATCGATCAATGTTCTATACATTTCCGACAATAATCCCGAACGATAACCAATTTTTCTTAATGTTTTTCGGGACGTACAAAACAACTTTTGTGCGAAAACTGCGGAAAGGGTCTTTCTTGTCTTGTATGATGATATAACAAATTACGTTATAAGGGACACTGGACAGTGATGTGCTGTCGTAGTTAGGTTAGGCAAAGTTTTCGAAATTGTTCTTGTTGTTGGAAAAGTCCTTTTATTCTCTTTATTGGGACATTTTGTCAGCTATAGTTCATGAATTTGTTACTATTATTATTATCACTTAATAAAAAAATTGAAGGGTTTCACTTTATAATTGTTGGGTCATTTAAACTTGTTTACGGTTAAATTGTTATCGAATGTAATACCACATGAAACTATTCTTTTTGAGCGAGGAACCTTGCTGGCCAAATACAATATAGGCACTATAAGTATATAAGTTTATATAAAATATTTAAAGCTTGGTACAATAGACCGATAGAAAAGATTTGTTGCTAAAACACACATTAAATGTGCTTTAGATTCTTATGAGTGAAATTATTACGCCCAACATATAAATTTTACTTTTAATCTATACTATCCATATTATACATATGTTATAAATTCCAAAGTTACTCTGCCTACTGAATTAACTTTAATAAAATTTACAAAAAAAGTAAAAATGCATTTCGCGTATTATAAGGGTCATTGTTGAGCAAGTAAACCGAATGTGACTTCATTATCTGAATTCCATCGACAAGCTTATAGTTCCGACTAGTGGATATCAACAGTATTATTTAATTTCATGGGTTTACGTTCAGGCCACTGTACATTCATTTCTACGGTATATTCATTTCTACATACGGGATAAACACGTTTAAAGTGAAAGCAAAAGGAAAGCCACAGCATTAAAAACTCCGGTTAAAAAATCTGAGTCACTTAAAGTTTTTAGACGGGTATTAAGGAAAAAACCGACCAAGTGACTGCGATTCGTAATGCATGCGCATAGGGTTCCGTACCACGTATCATGAAATATTTAAAGCAAAAACACATCTATCCATCAGCCTTTCAGAGTCCACTATCTATACTAACACATAAAGCTGAAGATTTTGTTTGTTCGAACGCGCTAATCTCAGGAACTACTGGTTCGATTTGAAAGTTTTATTTATGTTGGATAGTCCATATATATATATATATAAAAATTTAAACTCAGCATTTAAATTTCTTTTTTGCCGAAAATCGAACCCGGGACCCCTCGATTGGCAGTCCGGTATGGCAACCATTGCACCACGCGGGTCTTCAATAAGTCCGTCTTGGCGGCATTTTCAGCAAATATCTCGAATGGGCGCGATATTTGATTGGCAATGTAAGTTGCAGCTTCGTTTTAAGCGTGTGCTTGTAATGCGTATGCGCACAGTAAGGTGCAGTTTTAACCGGCGTCACTTTTTTGTTCGCAGGATTCTATCTTTTCTTTATTATATTTATTCTATAATATTTTATCTTTTTTTATTTTACAAACAGTAATTACCTAAATGTACAAAACTAGTAACCCGCCAAACTACAGAATAGTTTGTAGGCGGTGAATATCGCTCTCTTATTTATAGGTATCTTATAAACAATACAATATGATACTTAATAATTTTAAACATATATATGTATGTAAATTAGTTTATCAATCTTCTTAATATATATATATTATTATAGATATCTATATTTCTATTATGTGGTCTGATCTATGTGTACAATGCGGTCTGTTATAATTTTATACTGATTATTATGAATTGAGTTACGTTTAGATAAAGTAATTGTTTCAAGGAAATATTTGTATAATTTTCTTTTCATTGCATGACGAGAGGTAGCCTCCTTGATATCAAACGGTAATGTATTACATATTACATATATCCGGGATACAATATTCGCGGGTGCGCTTACCGTAATAATTTATTACTTTTGGTTTCAAATATTTCATTTTCCTGGTAGTGCGGACTGGACGTTTACGGGTTATCGGTTTTAATAAATTAGTTTCTTCATAATTTTCCTTTATTAAATGAACTTTCTTTTTATATTCTACTGGCAATATTTTACAGATTTTAAATAATTGGTTCCAATTACCTCTATACTTTTGTTTAGTTTTAGTATCCACTAAATATTTTAAAAATCTGAGTTGTAAGTTTTTAATTTTTTCTAAGTAACTTTTAAATGTACGCCCGTAAATGCTCAGCCCATATCCAATGATTGCATCAACTAACGCATAATAAACACAATAGAATGTCCTTCGGCTTAATTTATTTTTTAGATGATAGAATTGGCACAAAACTGATCTTAATTTTACGCACACTGTAGCTACATGATGTTTCCAGGATAGATTGCTGTCTACTGTTAAAACAAGGTATTTATATTCCGTAACCCATTCTATCACCTTACATCGACATTGCTGATATTTAAGATGATCACATTCAACAGAGTGTCCTACGATATCTGCCACTCTATCCTGACACATTATATACGGGGATTTTATGTACATACATTTAGTTTTTTCAACATTAATTATTAAGCCATTATCATGAGACCATTTGCAAAGACTATTGAAGTCGCTTTGTACATTACATATTGCAGTGTCGAGACTTTTATCCGCGTATATAAGGCAAGTGTCGTCGGCGTACATGTATACTTGACAACCCTTGACGATGTTACATAAACTATTAACATGCATTGTATAACCTACGGGGCCATACACCGAACCGGTAGGCACTCCATACTGTATGCTCTCACATGAACCGCTGGAACCATTAATACATACGGTTAATTGTCTGTTTTGACATCTGAGACGGAACCCCAGTAAAACGGCAGAGTTCGCCGCAGAGAAATCCGAATGATTTCAATCCGAAGCTTTTAAACTGAAAAGTTTTCAGTATTTAAGCTTTGACTATCCCTTTTACAAAAACTACGGATTTTAGTTCGTATGGCGAGTTTTCGGTTTACATGCGTATAGTTTTATTAACTTAGCTGTAATTTCTTTTTAGCCAAGTACTAACCATTTATTTCAGAATGTGGTAGATCTTGCATTATTGGGGAGGCCTGGAGCTTACTTCACCATGCTGCTCCAATGCGGGTTGGTGAAGATGCGGGCTAGTTTCCAACCCGCTGTCGGATACCGCCGCCCACAAGGCCCCCGACAAGGTTTAACGACTGTTCTCTATCGACAACAACCGGGACCGACCGGCTTAACGTACCCCGAAGCACGGAAACGCGCATGAAATTTTTTTGCCACTAGCGGTCACCCATCTCACACCACTCCGCAATTTGAATTAATAGTTGCACATTGCTGAAGATCATATCAAACAGAGTTTAAAAAACTACAGATGTAGAAGTGACGTACCCATAAGTCCGTATAGACTTTTTAGATTTTTTAGGTGTAATTATAATTTCGATGGGTTGTGTGTTAAACGTCCCCGAAGTTGTGTTGGAATTTGAATTTAGAGATGCACATTTGAGTATCAAGCAGAGTTTGAAAACTACAGATATGGGAGCGAAGTAAATGTTGAGAAAAGCTTAAAGAGACTATCAAGCGTCTTCAAAAAATGAATGCAAATTTGTATATCATAATTTCGATGGATGATAAACAAAATGTGTTTCAACTTTGATGTTTCATATCAGCAGGGTACCTTATTACAAAAACTCAAACTGTTCATACGAAATTTACTGCTACAAAGGAATATACATATTTTATTTTGTATTGCTACAACCCGCTTAAGCGCATCTCACACAGAACAGAACTGACATTGCATATAAATCACAGTCTGACTTAAGTCTAGAAATCGCAGCGCGTCCCCGAAGTTGAGTTGGAATTTGAATTTAGAGATGCTTTGAAAAACTACAGATAAGGGACTGAAGTAACCGTTGAGAAAAGCTTAAAGATACTATCAGGTGGCTTCAGAAAACGAATGAAAATTTGAATAATTTCGATGGGTGATAACAACATTAATGTTTCGAATCGGCAGGCTGTGTTATTACTTTATGACAAACACCCGTTATTCGTTCTGTTAAAAGAAAGGATGTTTTTAGGATGGACCACCCTTATGACTTAGATGTCTGAAAAATAGATTTAGACCGATTCTCAGATCTATTGAATATATACATAAAATTTCATAAAAATCGTTCAAGCAGTTTCGGAGGAGTGTGGCAACCGACACTGTGACACGATAATTTTATATAGATTTATTTCTAAAGATAAATCTTTTATTTAGTATCAATATAGCCTGTCATAGCGCAGCTTATACAAAACAGACATTGCATATTGGTTGCCTTAAGTCGGGCAACCGTGGCGCTTCCCGAACTGAAGTTGTATTAAACTTTGAAAAGTTTCACATTTGTGCAGATATGTTGAGTATGAAAATCTGCAAAGGTAGGATAGGAAAGTGATGCAAAATTTGATTTGATATATCGTTTCAAATTTTGTTTATATTTTCTGCTCGTGATAGAGCTCAGTAGTCTCAGGGGCGGTCAGAGGAGAGATGGAAGCCGAGCGTAGGTATGAAAAATAAAGTAAATTCATGAGATTGTCTTTTATATCAGTCTTTTTTGTGACCCGGACGTACGTCTTAACATAGGGCACTTAGGGTGCTTACCCAATCTATTTCCTGATTAAGACCGTTTCAGTTAACTTGACAGTTTTCTTAATTTTACTACATCCACAGGATATTTGAATGTTTAATCTTAAGCAATTTGTAATATCTGAAGGCCTGTTAAAACTAAAACAGCGTATTAAAGTTTATATTAATAGTTTATATTAATGATCCGATTTGAAAGCCATTGCAGTAGATTAGATAGCAGTGCTGTAGAAATCTCAAAACTCTTAACTTTTTAGTTATTTTCTGTATATGAGTGAGTATTATGCTTGTTGAATTTTTAGCAATTAAAATGTTGCCTTTGTTGAAGCGGGCATGGCCCATGCGCATGGTTAGCGTAGAACCCAAGCGATCTATGCAACTAAGACAAACAGGCGCGGTCGGGTGTGACATGGGTGACCACTAGAGGCAAAAAAATTCACTTCGGAGGGCACGTTAATCTGTCGGTGCCTGTTGTTGTCGATAGATAACAGTCGTTAAACCTTGTCGGAGGCCTTATGGGCGGTTTGAAAACATCCGACAGTGGGTTGGCCACTAACCCGCATCTCCACCAACCCGCATTGGAGCAGTTTCTTCTTTTTCTTTTCTTTTCTTTCTTTCCAGCAATGAGATGCAAAAAGAGTTGCAGCCAAAATGTTCCCTCTTTGTACACCAGGCAACAGCGGAGCAACTCATGTTTTATCCTTTTTAGAAATACAATCCCAACTAGATGCAAACAACATTAAATTTTAGCAGTTAACTATGTTCAAACAGTTTCAAACTGAAATTGGATTGTGCCAGTAACAAAAGTATGGCTTTTTTTTGAACGTTTTTCGCGCTGGGGTGCTAGCGTTTAATTAACAGCCCTAGGATCGACGTCCCTTGCAACATGATATTTCGTGTAATTCTAAGCTTTAATCACAAAGCGTTAGGGAGAGACCATGAAAAAATAGAAGCACCTACTATATTTATTACTTTTTGTGATTAAGGCCAACTTCATAGTATCTAAAAGAATTCGAAGTAAAAATTGATAAAGTTGTTTATCTTAAAGACTTTTGTTGATTGTTATTAAAGAACTTTAATGAAAGAATTGAAATTATAGCTATAAGTATCAAAGAATAATATACTAAGCAACCATTATTTTAAATACGATAGTAACTTAATAAAAATAAAAATAAAAAAGTGTGTAAAAGGTATTAAAAAATATATTACTGGCTGGCTGCAACCGTTTTTGTGTCCCACTGCTGGGCACCTCAATTGGGAAGGCCTGAAGCATCAACACGCTGCTCCAATGCGGGTTGGTAAAAATGCGGA
The DNA here is from genome assembly GCA_911387765.1 of Pyrgus malvae. Lineage (NCBI taxonomy): Eukaryota > Metazoa > Arthropoda > Insecta > Lepidoptera > Hesperiidae > Pyrgus > Pyrgus malvae. The sequence goes on along the minus strand of OU426950.1, from coordinate 22,524,816 downwards.
TTACTGGCCTTTTTTGTATCAGGAGGGAAACCTTCAAAATTTCTTTTCACCTTTGTAGAGGTTACCGGTTATGTGGGATTTGTACCGCACTAAAACCCCCTCGGTGGCCTGCCTCTGCGGTTGGGGAGAACTCTGGGATCTCCAATGGAACGCACCGGTGTAATCCACGCGCGGCGCCCCAGAACGGGCCAATCCTCGGGAAAGCATCTTCACTCTCACCGCCTACAACCCCGGAAGCCCCCTTTTAGTCGCCTCTTACGATCAGGCAGTGTACAACATAGTACTATTCTTAATCCCCAAGCTACAGGGACACGTGTTACTAGCCTACCCGATGTCGGGTGTTTTTAAACCCCTCATAAGACCTCCAACAAAGTTGAACGACTGTCTGTCTCTGTCTGAACTCTGTCGATGCCTTTCAAAACACAGAAACGCGTATAACATTTGTCACTAGCGGCCACCCAACTGACACCCAATATTCTAATAAATTTCACATTCATACTGTGCTGTTATCCATAATATCTATCCGAAATTTATATGAAGGTCTGGCTATGAAATCATCTCGATACTTTAAAAATGTTTATTATAATTTAATACTATGATATCTATACTAATATTATAAAGAGGAAAGATTTGTATTTTTGTATGTTTGTAATGGAGAAACTCAAAAACTACTGTTCGTATTTCAAAATTCACCATTAGAAAGCTACATTCACCTTCAGTAACATAGGCTACTTCTTACCGCGGGAAAATGCTTCATTCCTACGTGAAAACGGGTAATATGGTCAACGCGGCTGAAGCAACTGGCTAAACGCCTATGATTTTAATATAGCAATGAATCCTGGAATAGCACATAGGATATATTTTATCCTACGGGGACCCATTAAACGGGTCCACGCGGGCGAAGCCGCTGGCGGAAGGCTAGTAATTATATAAAGTAGAAATAAATGACTGTAAATGTTTATCTCCTAACGTTGACTCATTTTAACTCATTGTAGTGAATAATTAAGGGCAAACCAATGTTCATAGTTACAATTAAGTAATGACATCAAATGTAGAGCACAGATCATGAATAGAATTATAAAATGATTTCATCCTAATAGTTTTATGATTTTACTGGAACTATGTTTTAGTAATGCAGATCAGAGATTAAGTCAGAAGTTATCGCGGAACTTAGAATCATCTATGACTAAGACTAATAGATTATTACCATATTTTTTTAATTGAAAGGAGTAGCAGACGAGTATGCAGGCCACGTGGTGTTAAGTGTTCGCTGCAGCCCATGGACATCTACATACAGCCTCAAGCAAGCATAGGTAAGTCTTGTCTAAGGTCGTATGTAGTTGCGCTGCTACTCCGGAGGCTGGTGGTCGCCTCATGTAAGAGTGGCCGGAAACTGCACCTTTCCACCGAAACACAATAGAATTTTATTGGTTCACGGCAGAAGTGGGTGCAGCGGTGGTACTTCCCCGGGCGAACCATAATAGTTCTACCTCCTATATAATATAGTCCAAACTTCAGATAACGTGAATATTTACCACACATAGATCATCGGTTAGTACATAGCATAAACGAATAACAAAGCAAAGCATTGCCTGGCCTACCTTAGAGTGGAATTGATGAAATGGATTCAAAATAAATTAGACATGAATACATCAAAAGGTCACTTCTGATTGTTATCAGCAGATTCGTCAACTCTAGTCAGAGAGGTCATAACACACACACACACCCACAATTCTTATTAGAAAAGCAGTGAAACAAGCAAACAACCGTAATCTTTACACTCAATGCAAAGTGCAGGATACGTCCAGCTATGAGAGACACAAAAATTATTGCAACCAGTTCAATTTTGTATCAAACGGCAATTCGGCTGTAATAATATGTATTATACTGATGCTGATTACGAGTTAAAGTTATATACTCATAATAATAATAGTCAAACACGGCATTATCTCGCATGGTTTTTTTTTTCAACCTTTTTAGGTCCCACTGCTGGGCACAGGTCTCCTCTAACAAGTCAAAGTCTCCGTAAGACTTAAGGTTAATTTTTTATCACAACACTTTTTAAAAACAAAAGATGTCTAATAAAATAACTTTTCACGGCGTTTTCAATATTTTGTAGTGTTTTATAGTTAATTTGGTCAAAATAAAAATATTCTGTTTGTCAGATGTGACAGCTGTAGGAATCAATTTATTGCTTCAATTTTGATAGCTCGCTTGTATGAAGACACTCATTCTCTACGTATTTAATCTAAGTTTTTATTCAATAATAAATATACACAGAATAACGAAAAATCGATACTAGAGTTATATATGTATAGTATAGCTATGTATATTAAAGTTATTACGTGAGAATGGATACGACTTTGTAAAAGCATATTACACGGTAACAATAGACTGAAGTTCTTGTTTGAAGTAGTGCATACAGCTATATTTTGTTTAAAGAATATTGTGTCGAAATTTTTGTTTAGTTTCACGGTGTTTATAAATTATTCTGAAATAGCTGTTGCCTTGAATACCAAACCTGTTTGAACACCTGTTTCACAAGGTAAATTACATTTTCCGCACTTGTTGCTGAATCGTTTGGTTCTCCTTCAAAATAATGCAAGCAAAGAAGATTAAATAGATAGTTTTTCTTATAATTTCTAGACACGATTCTCTACCCATAAATGGGAATGTGAAACATTGTCGACCATTATGCTGTTTGATGGAGATTAGGTTAGGGGATGGGTCAGTTGGACAATTATTCAACCTGATACTGATACTGTCATGGTAACAACCGAGATCGACGGCTTAATTCACTTTCTAATACGCTACGTTCTGGGCTGGAAATCTTTTGCACCCATTTTTCTAATTGAAAATTATGATGTCATATTGAAAATCTGGTAATGAGCGAGAAGAAGCGAGAAAGACCGCAGTCCTCGACAAGGAGATACAAAGTTCAAACCCCCGGTACCTGTGTCATAGAAAGTTCAGTGCGTACGAGTATTTATCGCTGCTTCATGGTTATGAAATAATATGCATGTCTGATAGTATCTTACAGATAATTTCTCGAAGGTATCATAACCACCAATCCACACTAGGCCAGCGTGGTGGAATATGGCCTAAAGCCCTCTCACATCCAAAGGGAAAACCTGCGCCCAGCAGTAGGCCAAAAATATATTGAAAATCTGATATAAATAGATTGATTTGACGACCCGCCTGGCGCAATGGTTACCATGCCAGACTACCAATAATGGGGTCCCGGGTTCGATTTTCGGCAAAACAGAAATTTGAATGATGAGTTTAAATTTCTGTTCTCGGTCTGGGTGTTTGTGTTTCTGTCTTTTTATGTGTTCATGGTACCCATGACACAGGGTATTTATTGCCTAACTATGAGGCTTAGGGTGTATAACGTTTATTTATAAATAAATTGAAATTTAATGTCCCGTTGCAAACGATACGACTAACTTCAAAAAAGTTCCGTTTTCATGGCTGATGAAACTTGTATTTACGTATTCAGAAACCCGATACATCACTTTGCATTCACTGTTCCCGAGTTCGCATCTGGCCTAATTTTACGTTCCGATAAACCACAATAACGACTCAGATAAGAGATGAGCCGGGATGAAATATCTAATGTGCGAATGGTTCTGCATCTCTAGCGAAATAAAATCCAGATGTGACGGTGATCATAATTTAACTAACTGCTTAACAGAAATGATCACATGGGCGTTAGGTGAAACCGGTTCATTACTCTTCTGTTATATAATAGTTTTTTGGAATGCTAGTATCTTGTTTTTGCCACGTGGTGTTAAGTGGTCGCTGCAGCCCATGGACATCTACATACAACCTCAAGCAAGCATAGGTAAGTCTTGTCTGAGGTCGTATGCAGCTGCGCAACAGCATTGTATGTATGTAGATGTCCATGGGCCGCAGCGACCACTACCACTACCACTACCTAGCTTACCTAGCTTAGCAGCGGCTAGCGTAGAACGCAATATATCTACGCACTTAACTAAAAACGCGCGGTCGGGTGTGAGTTGGTGACGACAGTGGAAAATTTAATGCGCGTTTTCGTGCTTCAAAGAGCACGTCAATCATCGGTCTAGGTTGTTAACGAAAGATAGCAATCGTTAAATCTTGTCGGAGGCTTCATGGGTGATTTGAAAACATCCAACAGGCGTCAGAAACTAACGCGCTTCCCCTTAAACACACAATGGAGCAGTTTGCTCCAGGTCTCCCCAAATAATAGGGAGAGACTTGTGTCTAGCAATAAGACGCAAAAAGGGTTACAGCCAGCCAAGTCGTACCCAGCACCTTGGGAGAGGATACCGGGTTGTGTGGGATTTGTACCGCACTAAAACCCCCTCGGTGCCCTGCGTCTGCGCTTGCGGAGAACTCCGGGATCTTCATTGGAACGCACCGTTGTCATCCACGGAACGGGCCCATCTTTGGGAGAGCAGATGTGCTCTCCTGCACCTTCAGGTGTTGACGATGGCATGCGGCCACGCACACACCGTCGTCCCTCCCGGGGCTGCTGGCTGGACGAGTCGAGCTCCCTTACTCTTACTGTCCGCAACCCTGGAAGCCCCATTTTAGTCGCCTCTTACGATCAGGCAGAGGATACCGTAGCTCTATTCTTAATCCCGAAGCAACAGGGACAGCCAGCCAGCCCTATAAACTAAAGTTGTGTTTTGACGTAGTGACATCATAATATACGGTCTGAGACAGTTAATCCACAACATACCATATAGACCTATTACGTCATTTGCTATCCATATTAGGCATATCATAAAATTTTGCATCTCTGATAACTGATAACTAAGGCGGCTCCATAACCTTGGACGGCATATCCGAATGTTATCTCGGCCAGTAAACAAAGCTGCTCAAACATTATTACTCATACTTAATACGTTGTTTACTTACACGACGGAATTTTGAACTTGTACCTACTTTACCAGATGTACTAATAATAAGAAGATTATTATTGTTATTTCGGAAAGAACTGTACCTATATGTGCTGAAATTCGGTTAAATTAATATTTTTATCCTATCTCATACCAACAGCTGGTTATATTGAAAGGGATTTTCAAAAATCAAAATCATCCAATCCAGAGTTTAAAGGTCTAATATCACAAAATGGCTTGAGTCATTTGAACTGTTTGAACTCTTTTATAAAATTATCTATAAATATGTCGTCATACCTAGTTATCTATTTATTAATAATCGCAATTTAATAGCTTTGTTTTTTCTCGTTTTATTGGTGACATTAACTCAATCAAAAGGTTGACGACATCACACCTTTTTATCGTGAGAAATATATTAGAGTTAATTTACATAGGAACGTTCAAAGTTCATTATCATCTTGATAAACATTTACCTTGTAAAAAGGCTTAGAGCATCGAAGGTATCTAATGGGTAAAATGCTCTAAGTAAAATGGTGATCCACAGAAATTTGACAACTAAAACGAACGGAAACTATCATATTTTTTGTTATTTTTTTAGGAAATTTGCGGTTCCCTTCCCTGGTAACATAAAATATCTATTAGCTTCAAAAGTATCCCACTCGCTTACGATTTTATATAAGACTAGATCTTCAGTTTATATAGTAAAAGTAAATCCCACCATAATTTTTATCAATAATATTTAAAATATGGAATTAAAATAATATATTGAGATTTAATGTTTTTTCTTGCGTTTTCGCTGCGTGGTTTTCTTTTTTATTTAACACGCTTTTATTAACTTGACCTGTATGTATGTAAGTATGTATGTATGTATGTAACGGAATCTTTTAACTTCATTTTCACTTACTTCTAGGAGTCTGATTCACTTGAAAATTTGCACAGGGGTCAAGGGCCGATGACAATATAATAATCTCATAACTTTATATTAAAGTCGTAACTAGGATCATCAGGATAAAATAAAATATACGAGGGCCGGCTGATAAGTTCGTGGCCTAAGGTACTTAATGAAACAAATATAAAGTTTTATATTTTTAACACGTCAAAGCGTCTGGTTAACTTGAAAATTTGCACAGGGGTCAAGGGCCGATGACAATGCAATAATTTGAGAATTAAAATCCAACTAAAAAATTAAAAATAAATAATGTAGTTTAAAAAAACTAAAAAACACGCTTTTGTGAAAATACGAAGTAAAAAGTAAAAAAATAAGAAGAAAATGTATTTTACTGTAAAAAAAAGCGTGGGGTGGTTTTTAAGTTACTATTGACACCATGCACCCCACGCTTTTTTTACAGTAACATACATTTATAAATAATACATATATTGGAATAGTTTCAAATATCTACTTGTAACGGTTCCAATGCTACAATTAAAAAAACTTTTATTTGTATGGGGACCCCCCCCCCCTATTTTTAACTTTTTTTCATTTTTGATTTTTTCCTACGCTTGCTTACAATTACCGAGCTAGATTCCAAATTTCATTCTTCTAGGCCATCTGGAAGTAGGTTAGGTTTAGGTACTATATATCAGTCAGTCAGTGCTAAAATTTACGACTTTTTGACATTCATATCTTTATAACCGTTTGAGATAGCTTCATGAAATTTAGGCTTCTAGATGTCCTTGTGGATATAATTAAACGCACATAGTTTTATGTGTATAAGTTAAATAGGTTTTGAGTTATAGAAGGGTCAAAAGTGGCACCAAGTAGTACGTGTAATATTACACTCTGCGCTGGCTAACCAGTTCCTTTGCTTGAACTTGCTTCTTTCGCTTTTTTTACATCATGAGAGCTGAATACCGAGCTCTCCTCATGGCGTTAGTTCACATTTCTTTGGCTTCGTTCTCGAGTTATCCTAAATTTAGAGCGTTGGGTATTCCCGAGGAACACATCTGGAGAGAGTAATGACGCAATCGCTTTATGAGGGTTAATTTTTCTCTGTATATCTAGGGTTGCCATCCGTCCTGGTTTCCCCGAATTTGTCCTAGTTTAGAGGGCGTCCGGGGAGCGTCCGGGCCGGACTTCATTTGTGGTGCGAGTTAAAAAAAAATAAAGTCTTGGTTGGACCGACCGCGACACACGCACCGTGCTCGCACGCCGCGATCAACCGACGAACCGACTCGCTAAATTCACCGTCCCCCCGCTGTTGACATGTCCGGGCATGGGCGCACCGAGGCGGCAGGGGGCGCAGCCGCCCCCTAGACTAGCTAGATATGCTACCTCCTGCTGTTTCCTTTGTATATTCAATATTTTGTGTGCGTCTTCGTGTAACGTGGAAGGTAAATTTACGCGCGGTACCAGTTTGAAACCAACCGGGAACCTGGGTACGGCCATGTGTCCGGGTTTTGGGCTCTAAAATCCGGGGTTGTAACACGTCTTGTCCTGGTTGACAAATTTTAGAGATAGCAACCCTATGTATATCCAATTGTAATAATAGATCGCTGGCACAGACGGGAAACCTTGTAAGATGTAGATGCTTTGGGTTCTACTCAGGTTTATATAATAAACTACCAGTTAAGCTCCGTAATATAACTAGCCTAGAGAAATTTAAAAAAGAGTTCAAAACATTATTATTTAAAAAAAACTATTACTTCACTTGATTCAATATTATGTTATATAGTTAAAAATATATTATTATGTTATGTACCTTTAATAATATGTATTCGACTACTCATAGGACATTTTTTAAACTTTAATCAAATTTATGACATTATTCGAATATTAATATAATGATAGTGTAATATAATGTAATTTAATTTAATTTGTAATAAGATTACGATTTCGGCTTCGGATCGGCTTAATATTTAAGTTAGGTACCTATATTCACAAATAAAGAAATTTTATTTGATTTGATTCCCATGCAAAGTCGAAATCTTTGAAGAATCGTCTATTCGTAAGTCTGTTGTTGTAACGGTGAAAATAGGGTCTTGGACACTGCACAAAAAAATTCAAAATCCTTACCTTAAAAAGGTTGCACTAAATCACGCTTGGAAAGCAATATAATTGTTAATTCTTTTATATACATGATTTTTATTACCGCTTAAATCAATAATAATGAAGTCAATTGACTATATATGATAATACTCATACAAAATGTATGGGGATGTCACGTTTTGACAGCTCATTAAAAGTATCTCAATTGACTTGGTAGTCCAAGACCGGATTATGTTGATAAAAAAATTCTGTTAAAAAAACTTTGTGCAAAAATTTGCTCGTTTGGTTTTTTATAACAGAATATATAGTTGATTGTAAAGTCCCCGGTTTTAATCACGATTAGATTCGGGAGTTTAGTAGTTGCTGACCGTACCGTAGAGTCCTCACCGGGGCCGCCCGCGATGGCTCATGATGGAGGACCTCGGTACGAGTCAAAATAGTCGGGCTTTAGAAAAATAACGTAGAAAATTGAATTTCGAAGAAGATCTATCTCGAACCTTTTTTGCGTCATCAACCCTTCAACCATCAATATTCGATCCTTTTTGCGTCCCACTGCTGGGCACGGGTCTTTCCCCCTATTGGGGAGGCTTGGAGCTTACTCCACCACGCTGCTCAAATGCTGGTTGGTTCAGATGCAGGTTAGTGGCCATCCCACTGTCGGATATTTTCAAACCGCCCATAAGGCCTGCGACAAGGTTTAACAACTGTTTTCTATCGATAACAACCGGGACCGACGGCTTACCGTGCCCTTCGAAGCACGGAAATTGCTTTGCGATTTTTTTGCCATTAGCGGTCACCCATCTCACACCCGACCGCGTCCGTTTGGCTTAGTTGCATAGACCTCTTGCGTTCTACGCTATCCGCCGAGCCATGCGCGCTTCATTCGAATTTTCCATGGTTATTTACATCTATTCGAGGAGTTTAAACGTGATTCTTCGGTTGCTGAGAAACATCATCCTCGAGATGTAGGTACAGAAAAACTCCAGCAGCTTTGTATTTTTTACGTTCATATTTTATGCACACAATAGTTACCAGCATTCCAATTCATTCAAAACAGAACTTGTACACTAGTGATCACTAATTTAGAACAGTGGGTTTTCCCGAGGTACACATTTGGAGAGAGTAATGACGCAGACGTTTATGGGTTCATTTATTTAGTTTACAGCCAACCACTAATGTGCCTTACACCTCTGTATGTCCGATTGTTATTATTAAATACTGGGACTGACGAGAAACACCTGTCATGTACATTTTTTGTTGTGTGTAGCTTCGGGATTAAGAATAGAGCTACGGTATCCCCTGCCTGATCGTAAGAGGCGACTAAAAGGGGGCTTCCGGGGCTGCGGGCGGTGAGAGTGGGAGCTCGACCCGTCCAGCCAGCAGCCCCGGGAAGGACGGCGGTGTGTGCGTGGCCGCATGCCGCCGCAAGCATCGGAAGGTGCAGGAGATCACATCTGCTCTCCCAAAGTTGGGCCCGTTCCAGGGCGTCGCGTATGGAGGACACCGGTGCGTTCCATGGGAGATCCCGGAGTCCTCCCCAAACGCAGAGGAAGGCCACCGAGGGGGTTTTAGTGAGGTTAAAATCCCACATAACCCGGTGTCCTCTCCCAAGGTGCTGGGTACCTTTTGAAGGTTTCCCCCCCGATACCAAAAAAAAAAGGGCCTCTTTCACCACCTTCAAGTAAAGTGACAAGTTGAAGTCAGCCGTAACTTCAATTACACTTTCTCGATGCTCGAGTAGCACTTATCATATGATGAACTGACCCGTACTCATAAATTTTACTTGCCAATTAACTTTACTTGGTACGTAACTAATCAACACTTTACTTGGAGATGGTGAATGAGGCCCTTAGTTTAGTTGTGTTTAGTTCTTTGACACTGAAAGTCTAAACTCTTATGAGTTTTAATGTAAGTATGACCAGCTATGAGACATAGTTAAACTCTCATACAATCTTTATTTGCGAGCTCGAGTTTCCCCAGTCGGGTTACATAGACTATTAGTTTAACCTGCGTTCATTGAAAAATAAATAATGTAGTTTAAAAAGCTAAAAAACACGATTTTGTGTAAATACGGACTAAAGAGTAAATAAAATCGTGTTAAAAATAAGAAGAAAATGTATTTTACTGTAAAAAAAAGCGTGGAGTGCTTGGTGTCAATAGTATCTTAAAATCTATCCCACGCTTTTTTACAGTATAATACATTTTCTTCTTATTTTTTACTGTTTAGTTCGTATTTACACAAAAGCGTGTTTTTTAGTTTTTTATACTACATAATTTATTTTTAATTTTTTAGTTGGATTTTTTTTTCATATTATTGCATTGTCATCGGTCTTTGACCCCTGTACAAATTTTCAAGTTAATCAGACGCTTAGAAGTAGGTGAAAATGAAGTTAAAAGATTCCGTTACATACATACATACATACATACATACATACATACAATACATACATACAGGTCAAGCTAATATAAGCGTGTTAAAAACATCAATAGACGTATTGATATTGTTATTAAATATAAGGCAGTCCTTTTTATCTCTATAATAAGCTAATGTGGGCTAAAAACGTAAATACCAAGCACAATACAAGAGGTTCTTCGTTTCGGCTTGTGTTTCCGGCGCGCTGCTCCCCATCGTTCAGAGGTAGTTTCAAATATAGCGCAACGAAGTGTTGGAATAATTTGCCACCTCCCATTCGCAATCTCAAGACGGTATCGAATTTTAAAATTAAATTTAAATCCCATTTGTCCCACATACACATGCACGCGCGCTCAAGGACTCATACGCACACAAATTTACCCTGCAAAACATACAGATCGACCTATCTTTATCTCACCACACAGACTATATATATATTATACTATATCCTCCTCACACCAGTTGTTATTTTCTTTATTTATATCTTTAGTATTCTTTCTTGTAGCAGCGATGGCCGATTGGTAAAAAACCGCGGTCTTCAAAGCGACCGATCCCAGGTTCAAATCCTCGGCTCACACCTCTGGCAAAGAAATTTGTAATGTGCGAATTTATCGCTGCTCCACGATGATGGAAAATATCGTGATATTTCATTGATTACGATGTTCTCCATCGCCGTGCATGCCTGAGAGAAATTCATAATTTCTCGAAAGCATGAGGTCCACCAATCCGCACTTGGCCAGCGTGGTGGACTATGGCCTAAATCCCTCTCACTTGTTAGGAGACCTGTGCCCAGCAGTGGAATATAAAAAAAAGGTTGAAAAAAAATTCTTTTTTGTGTGTTCCTGTTTATTTTCACCTGTTTCTACCAGTAATACTATCATTATATTGCAATCAGAGCAAAACTGCATATGTAATTTTGTAGTGTTTGTTTAGCAATTAAGGTCACAAATTAAGGTACTTCACACTGCGGGTTCGAACTACTCGAGGAATCCTCACAGGACACTCTGAAAACCAGCAGCTATGGTCATGTAAATGGCCATAGTAAGGCTGAGTGTTGTCCCATTCATAAAATTACACTGCAGCCTCGATTTATTTAGATTTTTATGTAATTTTTTTCTTAATCATTAATACTTATGTTAATATGTATCTTTGTTTTACTATATATGTATGTACTGCTGTAATTTTGTGAATAAATGTTTCTTCTTCATCTTCTTCTTCTTCTTCTAATGTTATCAGAGTATATCAGAGAAAAACAGATTGTAGTGCTTTACGTAGGAACATACTAAAGTAAAGCCAACGAGACGAGATAAAGAATGTAAACAAACGGACCGTTACCAAGTTACATTGCGAGAGCGAGCAAGTATTATCTCTGTCCTTATCATTCATACGCAGTAATAACATCAGTTAGTCGATGACAGCTGTTGTTGCATGTTTCGTGGAACAGGAAAGCAGTCAGTACGGCAGTTGTCAACATTTGGTCGAGTATTGACGGGAAAGCGAAAAAGACAATATGTTGTGCTCTTGTTTTATTTTCATGTTGTTGGTATATCTTTGAGTAATTGTAATTGGGATTTAGAAAACGCAGTGGTATAAAGCCACGTACATTATAAACATACAACGAATCAATTCATTCGAGCAGCGATTGTCGAGCGGTTAAGACCGCGGTTTCCGACACGGAAATACCGAGTTCAAACCCTCGGCGAGCACCTTTGGCATATTTTGTTATGTGCGTATTTTTCGCTGCTCCAAAAATATAATTTTTAGAATTGCGGTGTCACTTTCTCAAGTAGGTATTTGTTGTAATAAATCACTACATATTATAAAACAAATTCGCTTTCCGCCGCTTTCCCGCGTCCCTATGTATAATTACATCTTTAAAACTACCCAACGGATTTTGTAGCGTTTTTTAAAAAAAGATAAAGTAGTTTCTGAGGAAGGTTTAGGTGTATAATTGATTATGCTTTTACGTAACTAGACTGAAACATAACGATTTTTGTCACAAATCTTGCCTACTCTCTCCCAAGTTATATTCTCTTGCGCCGCGTTAACCAGCGTAGTTACATTAAAGTGATGTTCTAGAGAATTGTAGATATATAAATTTGCTATACAAAAGTCCGCATTAGTGTACTCTATCTCTTACGGTTGACTTACAAAAACTACTTTTATGTGTAAAATGTTAATGAAAAATATCACGTTATCTCGAAGCTGTTTTATTCTGTTCAGTATTAATCCTAACCTAAATAAAAACGTTAATTTGCTTTGTCAATTCAGATTAAAATTTTACAAAATGTAATCAAATAAATACTTTAGAAGATGATATTTTGTTTTACCAAAAATTATCACATCCCCCGGCGCGTATTCTCTTCGCGCGTCTTTTTTTGCCTTTAGTACATAAATGGGTTTTTGTAAAGTAGATTTTAATGTATATCACATAATCGCTCGAGCAAAGCTAGGCCGGGTCGCTAGTATATGCTATGTATATAATTTATTGAAATAAAAATGTTTTGAACTCCTGAAACTTCGTTAACGTTTTTTATCTCGTCTCCTTGGCCTTAGTATACATATATTATGTAGCTGACTCTAAGTCATAAACAACAACATATTCAAGTGCCTATACGCAGAGTAAAGTATATTTTTGAGAATGAGCACATTCACATTACGATGCACAAAATGAAGTACGCGGTAGCAGAAGTGAGATCATCAGCGTAAACAGTCAACAAAATTAAATTATTGAAAACGTATATCAGTAAAAAAATTAGTGTGAAACGTTTTTTTAAATGTAATAAGTTATGAGAGTTTTATGATATAAATGTACATTTTATAAATTGAGTTATAATTTAAGTTTTTTATTTTATTTTAACTGACTTCAAAAAGGAGGAGGTTACTCAATTCGACCGTATATATGCTTTTTTTGTTTGTTCGCGGATAACTTCGTCGTTTATGAACCGATTTTGATGATTCTTTTTTTTCGAAAGCTTATACTTTCAAAGTGGTCCCATTGTCACCAAGTCAAGTTCTGATGATGGGATCCTAGGGAAACCGAGGGGAACTCTCAAATTTTATAGCACACATATTGATTTTCTTATACTTTCTGTACCTAAATTGATATTTGTGCATAGTAACTATCATCTCATGTTGCTGAGCTGATGATGGAAGGTACTACGATGGTTAGGAGTTAAGAGAAAATTCTTTCGATAAATGTTCTTTTGTTCAAAAACTTATGCTTCCGAGGTGGTCCAACTGTCAACAAATCAAGATCTGATGATGGGTTCCGAGGGAAATCGAGGGGAACTCTCAAATTTTATAGGCACACATAGGTATGTGGAAATATCGCCAATTATGCTTTAACAATACAGAATTATTTAACTAAAGGTACTAAAAAGAGTGAAATTATATAACTTTTTAACAAAAAAAAACTCCAAAATAGTTTTAAGAGTCACTAACATTAGCAAGGAAAATAATAAAATGCGAAGTACTGAACAATATTATTTTTAACCATTTGAAGGCGGTTTTTTTTTTGTTAATCTTTGTAATATTTGCATACCCTATGAAGGCAAATATGGCGTATTATATGTGTATTAACAGCTTTTGTAAATGCTCATATTTGTGTAAATAAACATATTTGTATTTGTCTTTGTCTTTAGCGGTGATAGACCTTGCAGGTTCTTCTGGTGATCTAACACTGCTGCACCCATTGCCGATATGTCGTGTAGTAATTTTGTGTATTGGTAGTATTGCCTGAGTGTTATGTGTATGTAGGGCTGAATTCAGTGGAGGGCAACTTCAGCCCCGTGGCTTCCATAAAAGAGGGGTTCCCAACAATAGAGAGTTAGGAAAAAAAATCAGACTCAGACTAGTACATACTAGTAAACAACTTTTGTACAAACATAATTACATTAAATATTAACATAAATCATTCTATATTTGTTCACTTCAGTCAGGGAATCAGTAAAATGTCGCTGACTAAAAAAAAGTGGAAAATAATTTGGGCTTGGTCCCAAGCCTCCACTCCTTTGTTGCCCCGAGGCCTCCAGACTTCTAAATCCGGCCCTGGTTATGTGTATGTATGTCGTGTCGTCGTAACTTGTCTGCTGCTTCATTGAAATTAAATCAAAACGTGAAGAAAATAAATGAAGAGGAGTAAAGTCTATTTAAGTCCAATCCAGAATAGGAAGGTAAGATCGACGACCTGTGTGGCGCAATGGTTAACATGCCGGACTGCCAATCGAAAGGTCCCGGGTTTGATTCCTGGCGAAACAGAAATTTGAATGATGAGTTTAACATTTTGTTCTCGGTCTGGGTGTTTGTGTTTATTTATTTTATTTATTTATACTTTATTGCACTCATAAAATAAAAGTACAATGGGCGGACTTAATGCCTAATGGTATTCTCTGCCAGTCAACCCGTGGCGTTGGTGTGAAGCTATGGTAGGTGCATAAAACAGTACTCTATATGAAAGTAGAAGGATAAAAAAATATAAATAAAGAATAGTACATTATTGTGTTTGTGTTTCTGTCTTTGTGTGTGTTCATTGTACGAATATATTTACGAATATATAATTATTTAAATAATGATTTTATAATAGTACGGTGAGGACTGTTTGATAAAATAGTAAGTAATTAAATGAATACATTGACGTTTTTCAATGAATGAATGTTGAACTGATTGACTGCATATTAAGGTAATTGTATTTAAATGGACTTAATCACGTACTATACGTAAAAAATGGAAACATAGATCATTACGGTTTGCACCTGTGGTTTGCATCTACTGCTCGTTAAGTAACAGAGTAATACATGATGAGTTCATGCTTATAATGACACAACTATACATATAATACTAGTGGACCCCGCAGACGTTGTCCTGCCTTAAAAGTATTGATAGAGGATTGGTTTCTTTATCATCTCAAAGAGTTCGTAACTGTCAAATAAAAAATATAAAACAAAGTTTAAAAAAATATAAGTGACAGATTAATTATTGTAATTCAGAATATGACAAACTTCTGGACGATGGCGCGAAGAACCAATGTTTGACTGTTACTAAAAGTTAATATAAGAAAATAAAAAAAGTTGTTTTACTACTAATTTCGCAATTTTTCTATATTTTCTCACTGTTAAAGCCTTCCCTGTATTTCTACTAATATTTCAAGACCAAAATTAGCCACATTGGTTCAGCCGTTCTTGAGTTTTAGCGAGACTAACGAACAGCAATTAATTTATATATATATATATGTGTTGTACGTATAAAAAATTCTTGAACACATGAAAAGTATTGATATAAGTATATTTGTTCAATTTAATTCTGTGTATGCTTTTTAGGGTTCCATAGCGAAAGAGTACAAACGGGACCCAATTACTAAGACACCGTTGTCCGTCCGTATGTTTGTCTGTAATCAGGCTGTATCTCATGAACCGTGATAATAAGTTAAAATTTTCATAAATGATGTATTTTTTATCAATACATCCAGAATGAAATAAATTGTTGACCTGCGTGGCGCAATGGTTACCATGCCGGACTGCCAATCGAAGGGTCCTGGGTTCGA
The DNA here is from genome assembly GCA_911387765.1 of Pyrgus malvae. Taxonomy (NCBI): domain Eukaryota; kingdom Metazoa; phylum Arthropoda; class Insecta; order Lepidoptera; family Hesperiidae; genus Pyrgus; species Pyrgus malvae. Next base: position 22,508,989 of record OU426950.1, on the reverse strand, counting down.
TTCCCGGTGAAACAGAAATTTGAATGATGAGTTTAAAGATTTTGATGCTGTTCTCAGTCTGGGTATTTGTGTGTGTCCATGGTACCTACGACACAGGGTATATCTACATTACTGTGGGGCTATGAGTCACGACCTTTATAAAAACAGCTGGTTGGACGTTTGAATTTTTCACAGAATAAATAGTAAAATATTCTTGAAAAATAAATGATTGAATTAAATTAAAATAAATATTTAAGAGGGTCTATTATAGAACAAACGTAATTTATTGCTGTGTTTTATAGATGACGGTACGGAACTCCTTGTGCGCGAGTCCGACTTGCCGACGGTTATTTATAATCAGCCAAGTGCTATGGAAATACTCTTTATTATATAAAATAACTAGCCTTCCGCCAGCATCTACGCCCGCGTTGACCCGTTTTATAGGTACCCGTTAGATAAAAACTATCCTACGTCCTTTCCCAAGGTCCACTCTATCTGTGATCTAAATTTCATTAAAATTGGTTCAGTTGTTTAAGCGGGAAAGCGTAGCAGACAGACAGAGAGGCAGAGTTACTTTAGAATTTATAATGTTAATAATAAATAGGGAAGTATGGATAATATAATAATATTGCATATTTAAGACGTTTAAATTGCAAATATCTGTAAGTATATGTTTACAGTAATTATAAGGGTGGATAATAAGATACTTGTAATTTTCCGAGACCTTGTTTTAGTTCAAGTTGTTTGTGTCAAGTGGTACAAGAAGTAAAGTTAGTCCTGTCGTCTGGACCGCATTCTACGCAAGTAAAACGGTAAAATGGGCGGTCATCCACTGCTCTACTTTGGGTAGCACAAGCTTGTTTTCAAAGTCACATATACACAAATATATGTGTTAAGAAAAGTTTTTCATATATAAATGTTTAGTTTTATATATTCAACATATCAAATTAAGTTTCTCATATATAAATGTTTAGTTTTATATATTGAACATATTCAAATTCCATTAGGTATGCAAATATTACAAAGATTAGAAAAAATATCTCAAATAATGATTATTTGAATGTACATTATATTATATGTTAAAAAGCCCCGGGTTCGATTTCCACCGAGGCAGATACTTGAATTATTGAAATTTAAAATAAATTTCTAATGTTAGTCTGGGTTTTTGTATTTTTGTCATTGTATTGTAGCGACCTTCCGCTACTCATCAAGAGATGGCACTACGGGTATTCCTGAATCACGCTATCTTATTCCTGAATCACGCTATCGAAGTTTTCGGAATGTCCTTCCATATATACAAGCTCCGAATTGAGTCAGTCGGAGCGCGGCCGCTCCCCGGGCATGATCACCTCGCCCGGCGGGAGATCTCCCTTTGCCAAACTGGTGACCCTGGACAAGAAAACGTCCCTTCTGACCTTCATCAGTCGCACCTTCACTCCCTGGATGGACTGCAGCACCACTTCAGCAGCTCATCAGGTTCATCGCAGCGCGTCTGGACAAGGCTTCCTGATCCTGATCCAGCTACCTCCAGCGACTTCGTGGACGGCTCGAGAACCCACTACTCGCCTCCACACTTCAACCTACCTTCACATCCCGACTCACCGTGGATAGAGGGTATCTCCACACCTCGCTTCACCCTCACATCCCGACTCACCGCGGATAGAGGGCAACACAAAGCCTCACCTTCACATCTCGACTCACTGAAGATAGAGGGCATTGTAGGCACTTGTAAGCGAAGACTGCACAAGCTTGGATTTCTGAAGATATCGACCTCCGGTCTGAGCAGGGGGTGATGTAGCGACCTTCCGCTACTCATCAAGAGATGGCACTACGGGTATTCCTGAATCACGCTATCGAAGTTTTCGGAATATCCTACCACAGTGTTTCCCATTTGATGGGTCGCGACCCGGGACCGGGCCGTCAAAATTAAATACCGGGTCGCGGTTGTTTCCGCGATCTGAGATTCTTTAGTAAAAAATAAGCAGCAGGTCGATATCTTATACTAAGATTTAGTGACTAAATAGGCCATTCCAAGTATGAAGAATTAATAAGCCATTCTACTATTAATAAATGTGTACTATTTTTCCTAATGAAACCAACCTGGGCTTATAAGTATTAAGTGGGTCACGAAGGGGAAGTGTGAAAATTACCGGGCCATGGCAGAATAATGTTTGGGAAACACTGTCCTACCATATATACAAGCTCCGAATTGAGTCAGTCGGAGCGCGGCCGCTCCCCGGGCATGATCACCTCGCCCAGCGGGAGATCTCCCTTTGCCAAAGTATTGTCCATGGTACTCAGGACACGACACAGAGAATCGTAGTATTCCAATTACAACTACAAGTGTTAACAGTTACTTGCTACACCAACCTTTTTTATGGCCCGCTACTGGACACAGATCTCGTCTCTGAAGTGAGAGAGTTGAGGTCGTAGGACTCATAGTCCACTAGGCTGGCCAAATGCGATTTGATAAAAATGAACTTTCCTTAAGAAATTTCCAAGGTATCAAACTAATCAATAATAAGGTTCCCAATGCCAAATTGATGAGTCCCAGATCGATTTCCGCCGAGGCAGTGACTTGATAGATTTTAAATATCTAAACTCGGCCTGGGTATTTGTGTTTTTGTCTTTGTGATGTCCACGGTACTCACGACACGACAAAGGGAATCCTACTGTTAAAATTTTCCGCTAATTTTAAGGTGATATATAGGTATACAGTTTTACGACGCGTTGGTACTATGAGAATAAGGTTTATCGTAAATTTACAAGGTGTCGTTAATATACAAGTAAGCTTCAGCCTATGGTCTCTTGCGAGTTTATAGCCACCTCATCTCGCCTCATAAACCTCGATATAGAGAGAAGGGAAAACGTAATAATTTTGTTATTTTGATCTATCTCTTCTATACTTACTCGTAATAATACGTAATGAGGATGACGCGTTAATTTTCCTGCAGTAAAGGATATTAATAAAATGTGTAAAGTAGTAAAAATTAAAAATTGTAAATATTTCTTTACTCATATTATACATAGTGAAAGTGTTTGTTTGTTTGTTTTATTTGTCCCTCCTTTATGTTGCAATGGTGCTATGGATTGATCTGCTACGATATAGGTATATGCTACGATTCTGGCTGCAACCCCTTTTTGTGTCCCACTGTTGGGCACGGGTCTCTCTCCATTATTGGGAAGGCCTGGAGCTTACTCCACCACGCTGGTCCAATGCGGGATGGTGAAGATGCGGGTTAGTGGCCAACCTGCTCTCGGATATTTTCAAATCGCCCATAAGGACTCCAACAAGGTTTAACGACTGTTCTACAACAACCGGGACCAACGGCTTGATGTGCCCTCCGAAGCACGGAAACGCGCATGAATTTTTTTGTCACTAGCGGTCACCTATCTCACACCCGTTTGGCTTAGTTGCATAGATCGCTTGCGTTCTACACTAACCGCCTGGCCATGCGCGCTTGCTACTTTTTTACCACGGTTAAATATTTCATTCCTATTTTAGTATTTTTTGTAAACAAAATAGACTAATAAACCAATAAATATTTTCTATAAAAAATTTCAAGGTCTAAATTATACGCAATTCTGAGATTACTTCCGGCGGTACGCCCCTCTTAACTGCACACTTAAATTTGATAAAAAAATCGCGTACAAAATATTAACACTAGGCACGCTTAAAAAAATATGAATATTCTAGGCACGCTCCACGAACTGCTCATGATGACAAGGGTCGTACTGAAAATCAGCGATGCAGTCCCTTGCAGCTATGACGGTATGCTGAGTAAAGCCTCGGTCTCCCGATCCTAACGCACAGGCTTTAGATACCATTTCGCGGTTTACTGCAGCGCAGTTTAACCATACCTTAACAATAAAGTTGTTACCAACCTAATGTTACCTTACTGTTACCGATCGCTTTAAATATTGTTTTTTTTTTTGTTTATGTAAATTAACTGTACTTTTCTATGTATGTGTGCTATGTTCTATTAATGTATATTCTGTTAATTTATAGTCGCGAATAAAGTTTCTTTCTTCCTTTCTTTTTTAGTCATTGTTTTTCTATTGCTAGATAAGTCCCAAGTTCAACTTTCAGTGAGACATAGACTTGAATGATTTTAAACTCCTAATTTCGGTCTGGGTTTTTGTATTTTTGTCTTTAAGTACTCGACGGTACATATGATAACCTAGTGCTCAAAATTTTCGCAAATTCGAAGGTTTTAAGGTGAGGTAAATATCTAGAGATTTATGACGCATTGGTACCACGAAAGTAAGGTTTGTCGTAAATTTACAAGGTGCCATTAATATAAACTTCAACCTCTGACCTCTTTCGAGTTTATAGACACCTCATCTCGATTCATAAGCCTCGTAGAGGGCAAAGAAAACGCAAAACTTTATTATTTTTATCATGCTCTTCTATCCTTAATAACAAGTAATGAGGATGATGAAATAATTTTCATGTAGTGATAATTCTACACATACTCTACAGCAATATTCTAAAAATAATATTTATTTATGGTTTGATCGTACGAACGATAAAAGATAGGATATTATCAAACTATGTCAATTGTGTTGATGTACATTTAACTGTTCAATTTTGCAGTGAAACTTATGATCAGGATGTGAAAGTGATCATTAGTGATCAACTTATATGATTCAACAGTGGACGGGTTAACCCTACCGCTGTCCACGTTTCTTTTGTAACTTTGTACCTAAATTTTCAAGGGTTCCTGAAAATATGATTGAAATTCCGAATCAGGAAATTCTAGTAGCACAACATACGCCCCTAAGCACCAAGACTAGGTATAAATTGAATTATTCCTTGAGAGTTTATACACACGAATAAACTTCTTTATACAGAACCTTTCGGATTTTACGGAAAATTATAAAAATGATTTTTTTACAAAATAAAAAATGTTGATTCACGTTGCAGCTCCAAAACGTCGCCTAGAAATATCGTAAAGATGGTTTTTATGTGGCCTAATAAACGCGGTGCCGCGTTAAAATGTTTGTCGGTATCTTGACGTACATGTATACCTATGTCGCGAAATACACTGCATATAAAGACATTTCATCATGAGAGAACATATATTTCCACCGTAGTTATTTAACTGAAATTGTACCGTTGTTCTTTTAACGCGTCTAAGTTTATTTTACTTCTAATGTCATAGTTGCAGGAATACCTTTTTGGACTAAGAAGTGATCTAAGTGTGTAGGATAAGTATTATTATATTATCCTAAATTTTTGAGAACTATTAAAACACTAGTCTTCCGCCAGCGCCTTCGCCCGCGTGGACCCGTTTTAAAGGTTCCCGTAGGATAAAAACCATTCTATGTCCTTTCCCAAGTTCCACTCTATCTGTGTTCTAAATTTCATTAAAATCGGTTCTGTAGTTTAAGCGGGAAAGCGTAGCAGACAGACAGACAGACAGAGTTACTTTCGAATTTATAATATTAATATAGTAAATATAGTATAGTATGGATAGTATGGATTGTTTACTTGTCATATACTAGATACTAGTGAAGGAAGAAACTGGGATGAAACAGTTCAATAAAAATGCCACTTACAATAGGAAAACAATTATTTTGCTCGTCATTATAGCCTCTTACATTAAACACGACGACCTTGCACTTACTTCAGTCAATGTTAAAGCCAATTAATGTGTGTAATTAAATTTTCTACCTATTATGCAATTTCTGAAACAATTAAGAAAATTTTATGCATCAACTATCCTGAAATTCCTTGTCTATGCAAATCAAACAGTGAAATAAATAATTTTGCGACTCAGTTAATTTGTGTGTAAAATAATTAGTTAGGTTGTCGACCCTCGTGGCGTAATGGTTACCATGCCGGACTGCCAATCGTAGAGTCCCGGGTACGATTCCCGGCGAAACAGAAATTTGAATGATGACTTTAAATTTGTGTTCTCGGTCTGGGTGTTTGTGATTCTGTCTTTGTGTGTGTCCATGGTACCCACGATACAAGGTATAACTACCTTACTGTGGGGTTATGAGTGCGAAATGATATTTATTTATTTATTTACATAAATAGATAAGATCCCTTACTTATCTTTTAACAACGTAAAAGTGATCTTTTAGGATATTTTGTCAATGTCAGGTAAAAATTTGTACCTATAGTCTGTGCCAGTTTCGTTGAAACCAGCCGATAAATAGTCAAATTCAAACCAGATCAGTAATCAGATCAGTCAGTCAAGTCTCAAAGATTCAAATAACTGACAAAGTCAAGTTTGTCAGTTACTTTACCAGAACATGTCCGAGTTTTTGAGGCAAGTGGAATAAACATGTTTTCGCGCTGTTATTTTATTTCACTATACTCGTGCACTGTTATTAACCTATATCGAACAAAATGCCACGAACTTTATCTGATATGACTCAAAAATACACCATGAAAATGAAAACAGAATAAGAGCACTACTTACATGTCTTTTCAACTCCCCGCCAAAAACTGTACTATGCTTTTCAAAGAAAACATTTTTGTCTCGTTTTGCTTCAACGTTAAACTCTGTAAGTAATCATTCTTACAGTCAGTCAGAAGCAGTTGTAGGTATTAATTTAGATTTTTTACGAAGATTTGGATTTAGTCAACGTCAAAAAATATATTGTTCTGTCATCTTGAAAGTAGTAAATAATAGTAACAAAAATCAACGGTTTTTTATAAAAGGATTTATAATGTTCCTAGTTTGTACTATTTAGATCTGTGGAAACTACATTAGACTACATTAGGTTTTTTGTAGTGTAAGAGTAAATTATGTTTTTTTTCCAATATACTACGTTACTTAGAAGGAAGCGTAATTAATTTAATACTTAATGTATGTTTGATTGTGTCTACAATATCACATTGTAAAAGTTTTTTTTCCAAACTAGGATTATGAAATTAAGTTCCAACAGGAAAAATTTAATAATAATAAAATAAATATGAAGCACGGGATTAAAAAACGCATAATACTGTCTATTCTCCACCTGACACGTGTTTTAGAAAGAGTTTTTCTATTTTTTTGTAATGTTTAATTTATATGATTATATTTGACCACATATGACGCAAGCGCGTTTAAATATCAGAATAACAGATAGTAAAAAATGTGTACATACTTCAAAATCCATTTACTTACATCACTAGCTCATTTTGTTATGACGTAGACAGCAATCACTTATGATATGAATGCAAGATTTGTATTTGCTCTGGTAATTTCTGTTAAATGACTGTAATTAAAGCATCGATTAGTATTCCCATTCATAAAATTAGTCAGAGATTTGAATAACTAAGGGCCTTGTTCACCATATCCAAGTAAAGTGTTGATTAGTTACGTCCCAAGTAAAGTTGATGGGCAAGTAAAAGCTTGAGTACGGGTCAGTTTATTATAGGTATATCACTAGCCTTCCGCTTCGCCCGCGTGGACCCGTTTAATGGGTCTCCGTAGGATAAAAAATAGCCTATGTGCTATTCCAGGCTTCATTGCTATATTAAAATCATAGGCGTTTAGCCAGTTGCTTTAACCGCGTTTACCCTATTACCCGTTTTCCCGTAGGAAAGAAGCATTTTCCCGCGGTAAAAAATAGCCTATGTTACTCAAGGTGAATGTAGCCTTCTAATGGTGAAAGCTTATTTGAAATCGGAATAGTAATTTTTGAGTTTATTCATTACAAACATACACACAAAAATACAAATCTTTCCTTCTCTTCCTTTTTATTAGTGCAGATAAGAAGTCGAATACTTTGCAGCAGCCTAGTCAGATCGAAAATGTCAAACTTGTGGATCCCAGTTCGCAACCGCATCGTTTATCGCATCTGCCTGGGGCATCTGATACATTGTAAATGAAGGGTTTGGCTACAATAAATTGTTTACCAATCGCAATGGTCTTAATTTTAGTAAATTAAATAATTGCGTCTTGTGTAATTTAAAAAGCGTGGAAATAAGGATAAACGTACTAATTTTCCAATGTTAGTAATCCTTCTTTATTTGATTTATAATAAAAAAAAACCAAAAACCCGCTGACTAAAAGCGAAGCTTAGTCACGAGATTTGCTTTTGAATTTTGCTTTGTAATGGTAATAGCATTACCTTTATTCCATCCACTTACAAAATAGATGACGTCATATGAGTATGATATGAGTATTATTTGGGCACTTCATCTTTTCAAGCTTAGCTTATAGTTATATCTCAAGCCTTTCTCATATTATAAATGCGAAAGTAACACTGTCTGTGTGTATGTCTGTTATATTTTCGCGCCTAAACCACTGAACCAATTTTAATGATATATGGTACACATATAGAGTGGACCTTGGGAAAGGACATATAATATTTTTTATTGCAAAAACTGGGCTTAAGGACTTGAAATAAGGGTTGTTAAAATCTGTACAAAGTATTGTCAGCGTCGTAGATAAAACATGAAACTTTATATTTAGGCACTGGATAGGAAGTAAATAAATACATATTTGTTCTTGATTTTTTGACATTTCGATCGACATAGGGAAGAAATAGGAGATAGAAATTTGTATGAAATGATAACCGAATTCCACGCAGGCAAAGACGCTGGCGAAAAGCTAGTTTTAAAGAAATACAAAGGTTAACAGAGAGCATAAATTAGGATTGACCTTCGGGTAATAGGGGGTTGCTATTTGGATAAAGGTAAGATTATTCGGATGATAGCGTGGCTTTTGTGTCACGTGTCACTCAAAAAATCCGAGATATATTTTATATCGGCCTTAAAAAACATGTTTTTCTACTTAGTGGAATCATGTCAGTTGTATATTGCCTGACAAAAAAAACCAATAGACAATTCAAGGCATAAAAAACCAATGATTTCTAGAAAGAAAGTAACTGGAACTGTAATGATTAAAAACCCGTCGCAAACCGCTCTTAGAAGCTGGGACATTGCAGACAAATAATGATAAATTGTTATTTTTTATTGCAATTTAATTTTCAATTATATTGCTCTCTCATTGTTCATTACTTATGGTGTTTACTTGTTTATTTGATTAATTTATCACTATTATTTATTAATTCTGAGAGAAAACACATGCCCAATAGTAGGCCATTAAAAAGATTTAAAAAAAAAACAAAGGGTTGCACTCCGGTAGTGCCGGCAGAAGTGAAAACACATTAACGTTGTGCATTTTTGATATTTTGGAATGGTTAGGGAATAATTTCGCACGAATTGCTTTTATTATCAGTATTATTTTTCATCTAGTATTTTCAGTAGGTTTTCATCTAGTATTTTCATAAAATACTCACTCATTTTCTTTCACTATTTCTTCGTCACTTTTTTCATTAATAGATGCAATTTGTTCAAATATCATCAGTATCAAGTATTTAAAATATGGACATATTTTAATACTTGATATAAACGAATTTTACAAGTATAGACAGTCGAGTCATCATCAGCTGTCACCCCTCCGTCTTACGAATTTTCGATCAGGCCACGTGTCCTGACGCGTGTTTAACATTTTTTACCCATCCCAAAAAAGTGCACAACGCCGCTAAAGATTTTTAAGCTTTCACTTAAAAAATCACATTAAATTAACCCTTTTTATGATTTTATTTAATGTATTTTTTTTAATCTTTTGGTGTTCTACAATTTGTCTTTAGGTAGTACCAGACCAGTCGTCGGAACTGTTTTTTTTCGATTTTGGATTCCCAGCGGGGTATAAATTAAATGAAGAATTTCACGTCATCATGATATCACAGATTCAAATTCATTATTAATGTAATGTATTTATTTTCCAAAAAATTAAGTTTTTATGAACTTATTGAATAAATAAATAATCGACTACAACGGTGCAAAGAATTAAACACTGACTGACAAACTTATTGTCGCTTTTTATGTGGGAAAACTCGAAAAAAAAAACAGCTTTAATATCAAGATGTACATATAGATGTTTTATTATATTTATGACCCATTAGAAACTAGCAGTGCACTTTTACAAGGCTTTTCGTTCCTCAAAATTACTGTACCCCAAAGTAGTGTTTAGAAAATTTCATGATCATCAAGTACCTATACTAAGTTTTTGTTAGAGCATAACAAACAAACAAACATTTATTTATAGGTATTTAGTTACGCGTATAAATCTGTTCGGACATCAGGGACATCATCTATTGATTAAAATTAGTTTCTCAACTGTCGAATATTATTGTATCTTCACGACTTAGATTTATTAATTGGTTGGGTTGACTGTATAGGGATCTAACAATCGATTTATCCAATACGTTACAATTTTCGATTACATAATCGATATTCTTTGCGTGTGTCTTTATATATAGAATATTTTAGCCGGCCCTGATATTTAGCAAGCGCCGCGTGCTACTCTCTCATCAGTCTCTCTCGATACGTTATAGAGAACGCTTGCGCGGGATTTTTTTATTTTTAAATAGTGAAAAAGTGAACTGTAGCACAGATAAAAAGATAAACAAACTGGTGACTGTACTGTGAGATTTGTAGATACGTTTGGATTCTTTGTTAAAAGTCAAGGTTGGTAGTATTGTTTGGGCTAGTAATTATTTGATGTGTTTTACCTATACTCGTATTAAGAGCTTAATTACTTCCTATCATGAGTAGTAACTATTTTACTCGTGAGGTTCATTAAGAATTTATTATTTAAAATTAAAATGATTCTGAAAACATAGTTAACGTTGCTTACGAAACATTTGTGTTTGTTTACCTAAACATTTCCGCGCGCGTACTTTCTTTTATTATAATAATAATATCTAGGTTTCACTTAAATGCTGTAGTGCCATTTTTTTGGTAGTTATATTTTAACTTCCTGTACGATAATGTCAAGTATTGTCAAGTGTAGGGCCATTCGAGTAGTGACCAAACCGGTTGCTGGTACCACAATTTGCGAGTTTGCGATAGGTATAACTTATGTGTTAGTGGTTCAAAAAGTGTCTTGACATGCCTACTGGCTGGTTGCAACCCTCTTGCGTCCCACTGCTGGGCACGGGTCTCTCCCCATTATTGGAGAGGCCTGGAGCTTACTCCACCACGCTGCTCCAATGCGGGTTGATGGAAATGCGTGTTTGGCCAACCCGCTGTCGGATTTTTTCAAACCGCCCATAAGTCCTCCGACAAGGTTTAACGACTGTTATCTATCAACAATAACCGGACCGACGGCTTAACGTGCCCTCCGAAGCACGGAAACGCGCATGAAATTTTTTGCCACTAGCGGTCACCCATCTCACACCCGACCGCGCCCGTTTGGCTTAGCTGCATATACCGCTTGCGTTCTACGCTAGTCGCCGAACGGAGCCGATGAGTATTCTTAAAAACGATCAATAATTTTTTTAATTGTTTTTTTTTGAAGTGAAAACTTCTTTAGCGGCGTTGTGCACTTTTTTGGGAGGGCTGGGTAAAAAATGTTAAAATCGCGTCGGGACGGGACGGGGCTACGATACAACAAACGTAATTATTTCGCATTTTTTTTTTGTATGTAGGTAAGTATCATTAATGTAAATTAATTAAATAACCTATAATGGAACGAATTTAAAACCTACTTGCGCGAGTTCGACTTGCACTTGGTCGGCTTTTTGTTATTTTGTTTGATACATATGTATGTAGATAACCTTTATCTTAAAAATATTTACGTTATTACATAGAAATATTTTGGGTCACGGCAATCAACATACGTAGCATAAATTGCGTTTCATATATTTCTGTAGAAACGAAGCAAATTAGATGTACTTAATGAAAATAGGATCGGAGACATTTTTATGATTTTGATAAGTAATACGCTGTATAAACATGAAATATCTTTCTACTGGACTTTAGGTTTTTTCATATAACAATGCACTATAGTGTTTCATTGTGGCTTGGGTTTCTGTTATACGTACGTACGTATTTTTGAATTGAGACTAAACATTAGTAACTAGGTATTTTAATTCTAAAATTTACATTCGAGTTACGATCAATAACAATAAAAAATATATAAAATATTTTCATTTTCAGATGAAGTCACAGATAATAGTTATCGTAGCATTATTATGTTTAATTGAGGCGAATGGACGACACGTCGACAACGAATACGAAGACTTAGCCGAAGGCGAAGTAAAGACAGATTTAACGAGTCGCATGAAGGAACACGCAACGTCGCGTCACAAACGTCGTTCACGACAGAGCTTTCCTTATGACTATCCACCACCGCCATACATGTGGGCAGATCACAGAACCGAATACAATGTTCACCAAGACGAGTATCTAGGCCGAATCCTGAGGTCATTGGACGAACTTCTTGCTTACTTGAAGAGACCCGTGCCTCCTCAACCCATATACATTCCGTATCCAGTGATACAAAACAGACCATGCAGCTGTCGTGGAACATACAGACTGTGTAAGACTCCAACTAACAAGCGAAATGAAACTGATGGCGACCTTGACAACAGGTTCGGACTTGGAGATGTAGAGGATTCAAATCAAATTTGGAGTCTCACGCCTCTTGAATCCGACTATGACTACGGTGAAGGTGATGGCTCACGACCCATCTCGTTTGAGCCCGTGGAGCCAAAACGTCCTATGAGAAAGCCGGCCCCACCTGTAGATCACGGCAGCAATCAAGCTGGGGTAAGACTTTTTAAACCCTTTCTAACATTCCACTGCTGTGATGTTCCCTTTGGTAACTGACATTGTTTTTTTTTAAATTACAATAGTTAAACTTAACAGACTTGGCGTCCGTGCCTTTTTTACGTCAAGTAACTTCTTGACTGATATCGATTTAGGCCACTGGTGATACCAAGCATCAAATGCGTGCAGTGGACGTATCATGCCTTTGAGAAATTTTTGTATGACTCTTGCTTGCACGGACGTAAGGTAAATTGTAATACTATATTATAATATTTCTTTATGTGGAACATCGATAAATACTCATACAACGAATTTCTTAGTTAGAGGTGCGCGCCATGGTTTGAACTCGGCCCTCTCGCGTGGACGACCGATGTCTTCGGTTCTCGCGCTCAAGCTGTTTTACTTTTTTAAGTATCTTAAAGTGGGGCTTATCATTATCAACAACACTTTTTAGTACTTATGTACCTGGGATTTCGCAAGATTATTTTCAATATTTTCTTTCACCATCAAGCAACTTGCAAACAAGCAAGTGATAAGAACTAACATAAAAAAGCGTATATCAAACCCCGAGCATAATAATTTTACATATAGTATTTTTGTTTAAACTTCAAGTTATGAGGATAAATATTTGAAAATAGTCGAATTTTTTTATACTAGCAGTGCCCCGTGGTTTCATTCAATATATTTATGATTGTACGTAGTAGGTATGTGTCTCATTTTTTGCTCGTTTCGTTGAATTCGGTCATTTTATTAATGTTTATTATAGTCAAAGGCAATTCAGTCTCCAGAGTCATCAGTCAGATATTCAAGGAAAACGATGGCAAATTTACTTTTACTTTGAGTTTTGGAGACAAGCTGAAAAATCATACTTCCGCACTTATTTTATTATTAATATTCATATTCATTTTAATTCACAATACTCGTGCACTACAATTAACTTATATCGAGCCAAATGTCATTAACTCATAAACTCTCAATAACTCAGAAAAAAAAAACACCAAGATTATAAAAATAATACAAGCGCACAACAAGCATCTTCTAACTTCCCGCCAAACTCTATCACTTACTTAGTAAAAGTGGCGTCATGTAAAAAGAACGATTTATATATCTGATTGTTTGACAGCTCCTTAGTTGTCGCACACCAAGACTATGCAAGTTACTGCTCCATAACCGTGGTAAACCCGCATTTATGCCATAATAGAACTACATAAAGCGAACATTGCTACATAAATAATTTTTTTCTAGACATCAACACAAGCACCAGTGAGCCCGCCAGGAATGTGTGAGACAGCTATTCTAACCTGCTGTAGTATGATGGACAAAACGGCAACAAGAAACTGCTTCATGAGATATAACTGTATGAAGACCTATGGAACTAACCGCGCCTGCGACCCGCAAGTAATCAAAAAAGTCTTGGACCACTTCAGTCAAGCTTACGGTCCCAACCGCATATAGACTGGTGTTACAGTGACCTATATAAAATATTACCTCACTAACATCCGCCAAAGGACTGTTGATGGTCTCGTGAAAGTAGCTACGCTTTCTCGAAGTGCCTTCGGAACGAGTTCGACGGAATTTCATACAGTTTAGTATAGGACCGATGGTAATTGAGTCACGTCATGAGCTATATGAAGGATTTTTCGTAGTGAAGAACTTATTTTGTGTTTCGCTGGAAAGGTGTTGTTGCTAAGGTGGTGACCATCAAACAACGCACAACTGCAATGACCTCAGACAAGACCCGAGCTTGTTTGTGCTGTCTGCCGCCTTCGGATTGATGTATTAACTATTAAATATTATTTTAAATGCCATAAATATAATTGTTCCTTTCGTTAAGTACTAATTATGACGTTTAGACTTAAGTGTCTCGTCATTTTGTGTATCGTTAATTTAGATTATTACCGCATATTTTATTCCTACAAGAATTGCTTGTTTAAAGGTATAAGATGTCGGAAAATGTTAATGATGAATCAAGATTGTGACAAATGTCGCTTACTTGACAAGTTTTGAAGTTTTTTTTCATAAAATGGATTTAAATATTATTTTCTGTCTTCCTTAAGTCAAATGAAATGATTGGACGAGATGCTCGTTGAGTGTTCTTACTGATTTTTGTATACAATGAAATGCTTTCAAGTCGTTTAAAGTACCTTGATTTCAGATTTGAGGTGAATGCCCGGTCATAACGGGTCATTCTACACAACGCCAATGTTCCTACTGGGTTCGTTTATTTGCGATCATTGTTGGACATTGTTGTAACATTTACTTGCTATTTCACACTATAAATGTATGTAATGTATTTATTTTTCGTAATATAAGTTACTCCATTGTTTAATGAATAAGTTTCTGTAATTGCAACTATGACCACATCGATAGATTGCGGGAAGTCATAATAAACTTAAATCAATACCTAATTCCATAGGTATAGCAAAGTCTTAGCATTATAGCAGCATTTAATATTTGTAGAAATATTTAATGTTTTAATTGTAATGTTTCATATTGTTATATAAACTAGTTCCTAGTCTATATCCATATTGAAACAGAGAAACAGTATTAATTAATAAATAGCAATATTTGTTGTTTACTAAAAATATTAAAATGTGTTTTATTTTATCGCCTTCTTTGTTTTTTAAGTTTTTGTGTTAGTTCATTAAACAAAACCCTTTTTTGTTTGAGACTATCGCGGTTGTTCACAATATCTGAATTGTTACTTACGGGATATATACCACGATTTATAGAAAACCGACACACACAGACCGGTACTTACTCGCTACCTCACATCATCATCCCCCTTCACCTTGACTCCGTTGTCAGCTCATTGACAAATCGCGCCCATGACCTGTGCGATAAAGAACATCTTACACAAGAGCTAGCTCATGTTCAAAAAGTATTAATGAGGAACGGATATAAGGTTCATGACATAAAGCCAAAAGAATAAAGGATTGCACGGAAGGTAGAACGGCAGCCTACATTTTTGCCATGTCGAATCCTAGACAAGTATTGCATTAAAACCATTTTCACACCTCATAAGAAAATTGGGCAAAGCTTGCGTTCACCTAAAGATAAGATTCCGTTTCAACATCCTGGGGTATATAAAGTCAACTGTAGTTTTGAGAGTTCATAATATATTGGACAAATAAAACGTACCATCTCATGCCGTATCAAAGAACACATACAGGCGGTTAAAAACAACGAGACACAGAAATCTGCCATAGCTGAACATCTTCTGAACTTGGGCTACTTAACAAAGTGGTTGCTGCAGCCCATGGACATCTACATGCAACCTCAAGCAAGCATAGGTAAGTCTTGTCTGAGGTCGTATGCAGTTGTGCTGCTACTCCGGAGGCTGGTGGTCGCCTCATGTAAGTGTGGCCAGCAACTGTGCCTTTCCACCGAAACACAACACGGTTCACGGCAGAAGTGGGTGCAGCGGTGGTACTTCCCCGGGCGAACCATAATAGTTCTACCACCTACAAACTCTGTTGACCACGATGGACGGTTCAATTGTTAAAGCCGTAATTTTTAATTTTTTTTACAAAAAAATAAAGATAAAAGCGAAAGAAGCAGAAAAATCGATCGCTGCCGTCGATAGCCGTCGATCGCCGTCGTGGGCCGTCGTGCGTCCTCGTCGTCAGCTGTCGATCGCTGCAATCAGCTGTTGACGACCGATCGCGTTTTGTTCGTGTCAGTCTGCCTCCGGAAGCGTGTTAGTCGCGTTGATGGGAAAGGATGCGTACGTACGTCGTTCCATACTTTGCGTTCTTTTTGTATGGAATAACCGTCGAACGCCGTCGATCAATGTGTCTCGACCCTCGGACTGCGTGGCGCAATGGTTACCATGCCGGACTACCAATCAAAGGGTCCCGGGTATGATTCCCGACGAAACAGATTTTTTTTGTGTGTGTCCATGGTATCCACGACACAGCGTATATCTACCTTACTGTGGGGCTGCTATGAGTGTGAAGCGTTATACCACTAGAAATATTGTCACTTTAAGGCATGTAGATCTTATTATTATGTCGTTTTCCTTAACCGTAGATAACCGTAAGTGATAAAATATGTACATAACAAATTTTATTACCTAGTTAACAGCCGAAAACACGGACGCCCCAAGAGGAACGTTGAGGTTTCCGTCATTTATTTTATATGCAAATATACTTCTATCTATATTGATATTATAAACTAGCTGACCCCGCGAACTCCGTATCGCGTTTAAATATCAAATAATAATAATAATAATGGATAGCATATAAACCTTCTCCGTGAAAAAATACATGTACATACCAATTTTCATAATAATCGGTCGAATAGTTTCTGAGTCATTACTTAACACACCCGCAACCCCCCCTTCCGGGTGGAATTTCGTAAAATCCGTTCTTAGCTGACCTCTACTCGGCGAAAGGAATATTCCTACCAAATTTGAAGTCGGTAGGTCTTATAGTTCCAGAGATATCGTGATGAGTCAATATATGGGTGGAAATACCCCCCCTTCCGGGTGGAATTTCGTAAAATCCGTTCTTAGCTGACCTCTACTCGGCGAAAGGAATATTCCTACCAAATTTGAAGTCGGTAGGTCTTATAGTTCCAGAGATATCGTGATGAGTCAATATATAGGTGGAAATCTCTTATATATATTTAGATAGAAGAAGATGAGAAAGATATATGTTTGAAATTTGGATGGATGAATGTTACTCAGCCACCAATCACGCAAGAACGGCTGTACAGATCAGGATGAAATTTGACACAGAATAGATTAAAGTCTAGAATAGCTCATACTATAACGGATAAACCACAAAATGTACCATAATTTGTACCATCAAATGGACCATCATTTGCTTGGGATGCTAGGGAAATCGAGGGAAATAGTGAAACTTTATAGGCACACACATTGTATTCGTAATTTTTTAACATAATACAAATATACATGCCCGGTAATTAACACCTCATGTTGCTAAGCTGATGATTGAAGATACAACTCCTTAACGGTTAGGAGCTGAGAGAAAATTCTTTCAATAATTTATACGATCAGATGGACCAATAGTTGTATTCTTTCAGGCTATTAGATGGCTATTAGATTAACATGATTATAAAAGGTAAATCTCATTAACGTTTAGAAGTTAGGTAAGAAAATTTCCAATCATGCTTATACATATATACAGAATTATTAAATTAAAATTACTAAAAAGAGTGAAATTAAATAAGTTTTAATCGAAAAATAGAACCGACTTCAAACGGTAAAAATAAAATTATTCAGTACCTACTTCTTCTTGCTTATGACAATGACTCTTAAAACTATTTTTGGAGTGCCCTTAAGTTAGGCCCTAAGTTAAATGTCGTCCTTTCGTTCTGAATGGGCACCGACTCCAAAATAGTTTTAACAGTCATTACATAAGCAAGAAGAAGTTGGTAAATACTGAACAATTTCATTTTTTTACATTTGAAGTCGGTTCTATGTTTTGTTAAAACTTAATTACCTAATTAATTTGATGTGCTTCAAAAGTGTGTT
This sequence comes from Pyrgus malvae, assembly GCA_911387765.1. Classification (NCBI taxonomy): domain Eukaryota; kingdom Metazoa; phylum Arthropoda; class Insecta; order Lepidoptera; family Hesperiidae; genus Pyrgus; species Pyrgus malvae. The sequence continues at coordinate 22,490,945 of OU426950.1, read as the reverse complement.
TAATTAGATTTTTGAAGTGAAAACTTCTTTAGCGGCGTTGTGCACTTTTTTTGGGATGGGTAAAAAATGTTAAACTCGCATCAGGACACATGGCCTGATCGAATATTCGTAAGACGGAGAAGTGACAGCTGATGGCTCAACTGTATATACTTGTAAAAGTCGTTTATATCATGTATTTAAAATATGGACATTGAACAAAGTGCATCTATTAATGAAAAAAGTGACGAAGAAATAGTGAAAGAAAATGAGTGAGTACTTTATAAAAATACTAGATGAAAACATACTGAAAATACTAGATGAAAAATAATATTGATAATAAAAGCAATTCCTGCGAAATTATTCCCTAACCCTTCCAAAATATCAAAAATGCACAACGTTAATGTTCAAGTTTTCACTTCTGCCGGCACTACCGGAGTGCAACCCGTTGTTTTTTAATGAGGTAACATTAACGAGAGGTCGCCAAAATTAGAACTCAAATGGATATTTCTTAACTAATTTGCATAAAAATCCATTTAGTCTAATTAACCACAGAGAAAGGAAAGTATACTTATTCATATAACATCTTAAATTATTCAGTTTTCGTTGAAAAATACTTTCACTTGTATGTTTGGTTAAATCCACTTTTGAATGCTCACCATTCTTGTTTTGTTATAGTAGTTATGTGTACTGACAAGCGTGCTTAAGCTTTTGTAGCTTTAGCAAAGAAATCTAAACGTATCTGTTAAAAAAACTTTAAAAAAATATAACTTACACAACTTGACTGAGCGCTTTCGCGGTAACTCACACAAACAATGTATACATACGAGTACATGTGAACGCCTCACAACATTCAAAGTTAGCCGAACTATGAATATTGTGACTTTGTGAAATAGCATGTAATTATATACGTCACTTTACCTCGAGTGCAGACGGTATTACATGACCCTGATATGTGTGACTAGAGTAATATAGTTCAATCTGGGGGTGCGGGTTATTTGGAACTCTGTGAGTTCAATGATGAGTAGTATATAGAGTTAATAGTGATATTCAAAGCTGAGCAACGATGGCCGTGATTGAAGGTCCGCTAGTAGCGAATTGTTCAAATAACCTTACCATAAATCAATCTGTAGAGCTCACATGGTTCGACCGATAAAATGCCGTAGCATGACCGCGCCGTCTGTGTGCGAAACCTATGAAGCGCCTCTTTTTTTCACGAATCTTTATGTTTCAACTTATTTTTACATAATACATAGTTTTGTTGTTTACGAGGCATTTGTTGCGCCTATTACTACTCTACTTACTTATCGATACTCCACTATAAAGAAATATGTTGTGTGCGCCACACACTGTGCAAATAGGGGCGGCGCGGCCCTGTGCCGCAGCGTCCATTTCTGTTGATCGGTGGAAAGGCAGTGGAAAAGTGCAATTGCCAGACATATTTATAAGGCTTTGCCAGCCAGAAAGATGCGACATTCAAGTTTTGGAGTAGATGCGCAACTGAATTCAAGCTTGCTTAAGGTTTTGGCCAAGGGCTGCAGCAATTTAACGCCGCGTGGCCTGCATGGTACATGGCTGCAACCCTTTTTTGCGTTATGAGTGCTGCTGGGCACGGATTTCTCTCCATTGGAGGCTGCTCCAATGCGGGTTGAGGGGGCGTTCGCTTTATTGGGCGGGTACCTGCATAATAATACATACCTACATGTAATCCTAGTAGTTGGTAGAACCTGCACCTTCTTCTGTTGTGATTGTGTTTCGGTGGAAGGGCGCGGTTGCCAGCAGAACTACGGATTTATCAGTCTGTTGTAACAGCAGGCTTATTTGAGGTTGTTTGTCGATGTCCATGGGCTGTAACGACCAGTTATCACCACGTAGACTGCATGCTTATAGCACATAAATATGAACTTAATGTTATAAATTATATGATGTGTACATTTTTGCACTCATAATCGCCCGTTCTTTCAAACCGTGTAGACTTACCAACATGGTCTAGCAACGACCTTATGCTATGCGGAAGTCAGTACCGTAGTGTTCTCGTAGTATTGCAAAGCGTGTGACGTCAGATAGATGACTATGTAGTACTATCTACTCATATGTTGCACGTAAATATGTATTATTTTTGTAATATAAGGTAATACATACAAATATATGTACGTACAAATATGTCTAGTCTTCTATATTTTATACGCATCGCGTCGTCCTTATTTCTTATTCCATGAAGCTGTGAATACAAACGTTCAAGGTAACATATCAAAATTATATTATACGGCCGTTTATGTCAGTTGTTTCATGTGTTACGGTCCTAATCTCACAAAGCATAATGTCCCATTGACCTATAATCATTAAATTTAGCAAGAAAATAAGATTTTGCACAACAAGTACAAGAATCCACTCACGCTGTAGGGTTAAAAATTATCTTTATACTAAATTTAAATACTTTGTGATTTTATTAAGTTATTTTAATCATTGGGACATTGTATACCTCATGAAGGTAAATATGGTAAACCAATAATATGGTATATGAACAATTTTTGTTCACACTCATACTTGTAACTTATTGAGGATAAAGTCTGAATCTTAAAAAAAGTTAATGAAAAAAAAAAACACCTGTCTTAGGTACCTGCCAAATTGTTTGTTTTTTATCTCATTACTAAATGTTGAGATAATGAACCAACAAAGGAAACTAATCACCTAATCAAAAGCAATTATCATACTTAATTATCGATGGCATTGAGATCCACTTTGAGATGTTCACCAAAAACAGACGACCTTATTAGGTACTGGCTCTTCTTGCCGAGTTTCCGCTGACCATATAAGGTCCAACACCACCAAAAGAATGTCGTGTCATCGCGATTTAAGATAACAAAATAACATTCAAGAGTATTAAGTTGTTTTCGTCGTGAATTTTTTTTAGTTTAAATTATCGCTTCATTCTTATAGGCCCAAAGTTGTTTGTGTGTGTGTGTGTGTTTATACAGGATTTCCTGCATAGACAAACACCCAAGATAAGAACATACAAAGTCAGACCAAGAGCATAAAATCATCATTAAAATCTCTGCCTTACTGGAAATTTACCCAGCAGTCATTCAGTCATATGTGAGTGGGTAGTATACGATAAATTTTCCTTCTTATTCATAAAAAAATATCAATTGGTCGTGACAAAGATGACCGCTAGTGGCCACTTTTATGCGTGTTTCTGTGATTCGGGGGGCTCGCCTTACATACGAACACAGGGCGACTTCCTAAAGATATTTTATAAAAGACAGTACCAACAGATTCCTAAAGCAATAGAACTCTATCTATGCTTTATAAATAAGTGTCTATTTCATTTTGAGTAGATCAATACCTGCTACGATGTCATAGGTACTAAAATAGGTTCTGGGAAGCTTATCCAAAGTCATAAAAAGTAATGACGTAAAAGTGATGTGAGTACACTTTCACAAGTGTTACCTATCATGTGATGACTTAGAATATAGGAATGTTATCAGTCAACAAGTAAGCGGAAAATATTATATTTACTAGATTATCATATAAGATATATTATAATACTAGCCTTCCGCCAGCGGCTTCGCCTGCGTGGATCCGTTCAAGGTCCACTCTATCTGTGTTCCAAATTCCATTAAAATTGGTTCAGTAGTTTAAGCGAGAAAACGTAGCAGACAGACAGACAGACAGACAGAGTTACTTTCGAATTTATAATATTAAGTAGGGATAACCTATATTATTGTAAAGCCTTGTTCTAGGCCTTGAAAGTCTTACAATCTTAATAACTAGGCTAGAAGAGCTCGCTTTTGTTGATTCTGCTTTATCGATTTATGAAAGTTATCATTTTGAAACACGTATGTAGGTTGAAACGGCAATAGTTTTATTTATGGTAATCTAGCAGGTATTTCAAGCAAACAAATAAATAAAAGTTTATGTTTAGTAGGTATAATAACAATACATTTAATATAATAACCGTGCAATTTATATACGTGTTTGGTTCGACAGGTAACACCGTTGCACTAATTTCTGCCCGAAATCAACTGCGGGTACACTCACTCAAAAAACCATCAGTATTTTATTTATTTACCCTTTATTGTATTTTTTTACAAAAGGCGGACTTTATGCCTGATGGCAATCTCTACCACTCAACCCCTGGCGACTGTGAGAAATTGTGGTTGGCCTCATAAATAAAAAATAACAAATGCTGAATGAAGAAAAGTAAACAAGAATTTAAAACAGTGAGTTTTAAATTAAATTAATAATAATAATAAAGTGGATAAAATACACCTTATACATATCTACCAATACTAAATATACATGTTAATATAATAAATACATATAATATAAGTATATTATATTATATATTATACAACTAGTGGCTGCCCGTGACTTCGTCCGCGTGGACTTCGGTATTAGTCATAGCATGATATTATATAGCCTTAAGCCCTCGGGTGGCTCCCCAGGGGTTGCCCGTGTCCATAGGCGACGGTGATCGCTTAATACCACGCGGCCCGTCTGCCTTTTTTTTGGTTTATTTATAAAAAAAGCTTTCCCCGATAAATGGACTATCCAACACAAAAAAGATTTTTTCAACTGGAAGCAGTAGTTCCTGAGATCAGTGCGTTCAAACAAACTTACAAACGAACGAACGAACAAACTCTTCAGCTTTATGTATGTATAGATTAAATATTGATTAATTATTGTCCACGTGTGGGAACTGTACGAAACAGCGTGAACCCTATTTCGTACAGTTTACCATGTTATTGCCAGCTCATCTTATGTTGTTTTTTTTTCTATGTATTATCTATTTTTCTTTTCATTTATAAGTTTCATGTTATCATTTAAGGGACTGAAGAAAAAAAAAATTATAAAACTTCAATACATTGACTGAAGTTTTCGATAAATCAACAACGATATTTCCAAACACTGATCGATAAATTCTTGAAATGGACGTAACTTTTTTATTTGTGAGCCGATTTAAATAAAACAAATATTAAATGTTAATCCAAATAAATACCAATACATCAGTGAAAACCGCATCCTTCTACGTTAAGCCGTTCTTTAGATTAGCGCGCACAAACGAACAGACAAACAGACAATAATTTTAAAAATCATTGTTTTGGGTTTTATTACGCTAATAAATAGCCCTAGTGAAGGTTTTTCTCAAATATATTCAAAGTACAGAAACCGACTTGTTATAGATTTATTATATGTATAGATATAGATAAGTATCATGAGCTCAGATCATAATACGACGACACGCGTGGTGCAATGGTTACCATGCTGGACTGCCAATCGAGGGATCCCGGGTTCGATTCCTGGCGAAACAGAAATTTGATTATCAGTTTAAATTTCTGTTGTCGGTCTGGGTGTTTGTATCCTTGTCTTTTTTTGTTTCTATTAATTACCTTACTGTGGGGCTATGAGTGTGTAAGTAAAAAAAATATGTATTAAAAAGTAAGTAAGTCGCTATTTAAAATGTTTGGAGGAATTATGGGCGGTTTTAAAACAACGTCAGCGGGTAGACCGCTTGCCCGCACCTCCACTAAACCGCATTGGAGCAGCGTGGAGTAAGCTCCATGCCTCCCCAATAATGGGGATAGACCAGAGCCCAGCAGTGAGACGCAAAAAGTATTGCAGCTAAAACATTGTACGAAATAAGATTACGCTGGTACTAAATTAAAGGTATTTGAGAAAATAAAGTGTGGTTAGTTATCGACTTTCGTCAAAAACCAGACCGGTGTTCAGGTTTCCGCATGTATGAAACATACTTCAGTATTCATTACAAGCGATTGGATAACAAAGCAAACATTTAATGTTATTTTATTTTATCATATATTTGTCATATTCTTACCTATATTCATCTGTTCAAACTTGCACAATGATATGAATATGACTCATGATAACTACTAACTAATTTAAACAAAGAATTGACATCGGATATGAGTACTTATTAATAAGCATAACCTAATCAGGTAAGGTAATCGTCCGTACTGATGTAGCGACCTTCCCTTACTCATCAACAGATGGCGCCATGGGTATTCCTGAATCACGCTATTGAAGTTTTCTAAATATCCGACCATATATACAAGCTCCAAATTCAGTCAATAGGAGCGCGGCCGCTCCCCGGGCATGACCAACTCGTCAGGCGGGAGATTACCCTTTGCGAAACTATCATCAGTTTTTGAGAGAGTGCCAGTACTCGTCATTCATAGAAAAAGTATATTTTAAGTATAACTTTGGCACCTTTTCTATTAAATGAAGATCAGGACATTATGGACGTTTATATCTGCAACAACCCGATGCGTGGTGGAGTAAGCTCCAGACCTCCTCAATATCGGGTAGAGCCCCGAGCCCAGCAGTGAAACGCAGAAAGGGTTGCAGCCAACAACCTTCACATATTATTCATTGCACGTGGAGAAATATTGTGAAAAAATCAGGTGATTTGGAGGGAACTTGACAAATTCGTCCGTAAGCCAAGACAAGTCCTAGATCTAAAAGCGTTCTACACAGTTCACAAGCGTTGATCGCAGGGTCTTACTATTTTTTTTCACTGTCGATTGTACCATCCTTAGTTACAACTAAGTATGCGACATGCAAGAACCCCTATAGCGTGGTACACATTACCTTTTAAGCGAATTATTAAATTGACTGGCAATCCGTGTGGCGCAATGGTGACTATGGCGGACTGCCGGTTCCAGATTTGATTCCCGGTGCAGCAGATATTTGAATGATGCATTTAAATTTCTGTTTTCGGTCTGGGTATTTGTATTTCTGTCTTTGTGTGTGTCCATTGCACACACGGCAATTTAAGTGTGAGGGCTATGGGGTGTAGCGTAACTATATGAATTGTTTATGTATTTAAGATCCCATTGCTGGGCACGGGTGCCCCACTAGAATACATAAGCATTTAGACCACATTTAATACGCGGCCCATGCCTGCCACGATGTTCACGTGCTCTGCAGGTTTTCTGTAGTGTCGTACGTCATGTTCATGTTTGTCTTAGTTTTGTATACTTCTTTCTTCTCCTCGGGACAGTACTTTCTCATTCAAAATACTCTAGTGACGGATGTATAAAATTATGGAGCAGTAAATAGTAAATCGCTAGTATTAATGACATAGTCCGCTGTGAGATCTATTACCATTAGACTTCTCCACGGGCTTAAAGTCACTTATAGAGTGATGGATGGATGGATAGATGGATGAAATTCTGTTGCTTATAACAGAATTAGAAACGACGAAGTCTGTAGACGATTTAAATTTTGAGCAAGCCCTTAAGTGATGCCGGGAAATGGACAATTGGGCGTGCCTGGAAGAGTATTATACGTACGAGTTGTATACTTTATTATTTGTTCAAAAGGTCAAAAGTTCGTGTCAAGTACCATTTACCATTCAGCGATGTGAATAACTGCATATTTCTTCTTGAAATACTGATGTTTCGCAAATATAAACGGCTCAACTTACATTGCTTTTAACACGCATTTACAACATTTGTTAGCGTAGAAAATGTAAAATTGCACACTGCATGGACAATTCGAAGGAATATAATGTATACAAATAGGTATGTAGGTATTATAGATAAACGATCTTTATATTTTTACAAGTAAAACCCTAATTCATAGTTCAAAACGTATTCTTCAAGCGGTAATACTATTTTCGATATTTTCCTTCATTAATATACCTAAGTATTTCAATTTCAAATTTAAGTATGTGGATTCGGTATCAAAATACTGTCAGCTACGTATCGGTTAGTGGCAAATGCAAAATATTTTGTTACAGCTTCAACTAAATAAAACGGAAAGAATGGATGTAGTGTTTCTACCAAATAATTTAATAGGTGGTAGAACTATTACGTTTCGCCCGAGGAAGTACCACCGCTGGTATTTTATTATAAATAAATAATAAATATCTTTAGACAAGTCACACAGCACCATCTGATTCCAAACTAAGCAGAGCTTGTACTGTGGTAATAAGAAAGCTGATAATCATACTTATATAATTCTAAATACATACTTAAATAGATAAGATAAAGACACAGAACAAATAGTCATGTTCATCACACAAATATTTATCCTGGGTGGGAATCGAACCCACGACCTCACGCTTCGTAGTCGGCTCATCACCAACTACGCAACGGAGGCTGTCAAATTATTGTTATATTTCAGTGGAAAGGTACAGACCTAAATAAGGCGACCTTCAGAGTAGCAGTGCAACTAAATACGACCACAGGAAATATTTATACTTGCTGGAGATTGTGTGTAAATGTCCATGGGCTGAAGCTACCACTTAAGACCACATGGCCTGAACGCTCGTTTGCTACTCTATTCAAATAAAAAAAAAACGTATGAGCAACTTTCTGCAAGACCTTCGTTATCGTGGACGATGACCTTTGCATCAATAAATATCAGCAACTAGTGTTAATAAGATCTATCCTATCTACACATAGAACAATAGGTACAGAGTCAGTTTAAAGGTGACTTGTCCCAGTTCTCATGCTTTTGCTACAATTGCACCAAATCGCGATGCAGCAATAGGTATTACTTCGCAAGGAAGCAAAACAAATGATTTATAACGTGAGAATTGCCATCATTTAAGCTTTTATGGTAACAAGCAGAAAAATATAGCCCTGTCATGTACTTATTTCACGTTGTTAAATTTAGCTTGTTATAATAAAAATGCCAGTCTCGATACAGTTTTATGTCTTTATTATGCTTTATATATGATCGTTGTAAGATTTATACATTCTAGAGGGCTGAATAGTAGTTTATTTACAGTTCCATGTCATTGTTACGCCTTATTTTATGATCTTCTTTAGTTTTTTGAAGTGAAAACTTCTTTAGCGGCGTGCACTTTTTTTGGGATGGGTAAAAAATGTTAAACTCGCGTCAGGACACGTGGCCTGATCGAAAATTCGTAAGACGGAGGGGTGACAGCTGAAGACGGCTCGACTATCTATACTTGTAAAATTCGTTTAAGTATATCATGTATTTAAAATATGGACATTGAGCAAAGTGCATCTATTAATAAAAAAAAGTGACGAAGAAATATTGAAACGAAATGAGTGAGTACTTTATAAAAATACTAGATGAAAACCTACTGAAAATACTAGATGAAAAAAAAATACTGATAATAAAAACAATTCGTGCGAAATTATTCCCTAACCATTCCAAAATATCAAAAATGCACAAGCCGTATTTCCATACAAATGCATTCTCCTACTTTCTCCCTGGATAATACTTCTAGAGGAATGATTTTTTGTGACAATATCTAAGTCTGCTAAAGCTATGTCCCTATGTTTTGTTTTTTTTCAATCAACCAATTAGATCAGAAAATATGACTCTTCAAAAATCGTAGAAAATGCCTCTTTCATAAAGCCCTAATCCAACAACTGCAAAAAAAATTTGAAAGGATTTTACGACCAAATAAAAACATAGGGGCATAGTCTTATCCTTTTTCTTGATATTTGTGAAAAAAATATATTAATAAACTCAAGTTTGAAGGAGGAAACAGGAGAATACGAAACCTCGATTTAATCAGAAAGTTTGTAGGTCTGAGCTGCATCTGTCCCTATCGCACGCGGCGGATAGCGCAGGGCGCAGCGCAATAGCAATAGTTACTCCAAAATACCTATTTTTCTAATTCGGCCGAAGCCGCGTTTCCTCTTAATGATCAAGTTTTCACTTCTGCCGGCATTACCGGAGTGCAACCCGTTTTTTTACAATCCAGTACCTAGGCTAATCACCGCATGCTTCTTTTCATGCTATTATTTACGTACCGTAATTATTTAGCGTTTAGATAATGTTAGTTGCATGTTACAAGTAAGATACGATTCGGATAGATGTTGGATAGAAGGATGATGACGAAGACGAAACAAAACGAAGTTTCAATTCTTCAGACTAATATCTAGCTTAGAAATAATAATAATATTATAGTTTAGCTATATTGTAATCACATATTTTAATGATATAATACATCATTAATCATACCTCTGATTCTCATATAATAATTTTTATTTACGTATCACTGTAAATATATGTACAATATTAGATTTGAACCACGAAGGTTTTGCGACACAACATAATGTAGTAAATGTTATAACACTTATAACTTAGATTAAACTCGTAATGTAAAGTTGCATACTTAGTGACGAACGCAGCGGTCGGAAAACAACTAATTTATTTGTGGAACGGTCAATTAAAATATTTTGACTTTCTGTCTTTCAATTGTTGATCGATAATTTGTTATCTTGATTTTCTACAAGCTTTTTATTAGTTTGCAATGTATGTTTGTTCGGGTTGAATCTTGCAAACTTTAGGTCTGATTACATTGGCCATCCTGCAGGGGCCGACACGGCATACATTGCTGGCTATCTCAGTACATTGTAATAAAATACTCAAGATAACCAGCAATGTATGCCGTGTCGGCCCCTGCAAGTTGGTCAATGTAATCAGCCCTTTAATGTTGAAGCACACATTATCATCAACCGATTGAGCTAAAAATGTTGTACACGCGTTTTGTGTTTAGACTGTAAGTAGTGTTGTTTTAAATCCAAAATGTCTGCTGCATGAAATTTTACGAACAATTTTTGTGCGACACACCCGATGTAACAAATAAAAGAGACTTATAAAATACAATCTTCAACATACAATACATTATCAAAAATCAAATCCAAAATCATCCAATTGTGGATTACATGTATATGTATTCGTATTTTAAAATGTTTTATAGCCTTAAAACTTCCTCGATGAATAGATTATCCAACACAACACGAATTTTTTAATCCCAACCAGTGGTTCCCGAGATTATCGCTTTCAAACTAAAAATCTCTTTAGGTTTATAATATTAGTATTTATAGTTACAATTTATTCATGACCTTTGATTAAAACCTTTTTTAAAAAGGTTTTTTAATTATTATTATTTATGTTAAAGATGGCGACATTGTTTGTTTACCTCATTCACTTAATTCATTTCGAAAAGATAAGAAATGACACCAACGCTCCAGAGGGTGCGCACAAAAATTTATCTCTTCTGATTTTCACCATGGTCATACCCTAAGGATGTTACAGGCGGTTACCCATAAAGGCAAGTGTCCGCCATGATGAATTCCTCCATTATAGGTCCTTGAACCCTCGATCCCTTTATCCTGTCAGGGCCAAATGATTATAGCCTTTGAATCGCTCTAACCTGGGAATAAATCATAATTTATCCTCATTTATCCGTCTGATGAAATACAACGATTAATTACGTTCTTCAATTCAATTAATAATATAAGAGAATGTTCGTAAGGTTTGATTGATATTTGTTACATTTAACATACACAATAATGAGCAAACTTTACAGTTTTCTGATTAATGCAGTCAAGGTGAACACTATAATTAAAAATAAAATATATTTATACTTTAATGTTTTAAAAGTTGACAAAAGAGTGGTTTATTGTCATAACCTCATGTTGTATCGCTCTATAAGCAGGTTCGATTTAGATTTTAAGTAAGATTATCATTAAATCCTACTTAATGAAAATTTTGAATTCTTTTGATTTTTACATATTTTATTACAATTAATACAACTGACAAATGTGTCATATTAATAATTAGAATGTGATACTGCATATCGATGAGGAGTCAACTTGGGTAGAATGAATTTACCTGTATTATCTAATATCTTGCAACTATTTTCATTACTTTGTAGTTGTACTGATAACAAATTACTATAAGTATAGGTAGTGAACCTTGCTTGGCAATTAAGATACTTTGCTGAGATACAATTTAAAATATAACCTTGCGCCTATGTAGATTACGAGAGCAAAGTTTTATGATGCACTTTTGTTAATTTAATAATTAATCTTCAGTAGGTCATCTATAGATATTTTCTGCTATCAAACAGTAAACTAGTTTTGCTACTTTTGACAATGTGGCATGTTGTGACGTGCCATTGAAGTTATTTATTAGTTTTTTAGCGATTTATTAGATTCAATATCGTTTTGTATCGCTTATAATTCAATAAAATTGTACCTAAAAATTGCATGCCCGATACGGGTAAACTGTTGTAACGAATGTTCTATGAAATATCACCATTATGATTGTAAACAGTTATGGCAATAAATTATATTATAAATTATATTATTATGAGGGCACAATATTAGTTGTTGAATCTGCTAAACACGTAACGATATATCATAGCAATAATTAACAATACAAATTTGCGCAGTTTTATCGCACGTTTGCAGCTATGATAAATCGGTGCAGATTATATCGTACCGTGTACCTACGTTATATCGTTAAGTGTGTGGGAATTAGTACATTGGAGAATGTTTGTGGTGATCATTCAATTTATTCAAAAGGTTAGTTCGGGCACATCTGAGTTTCAGTACTTCTGATATTATAGACTCTGAAGAGTATCCTTGAAATTCAAATGAACAATTAACCAATTAAAGTATGAAATACCAAGTAGCAGTTCGAAAGCCATTGGCCATAACTAGTTGAAATTCATTGTATTAGTACAGGACTCAATTAATAAACACAATGAGCTTGATAGTCGTACTAGACAAATAAGTATTTCAATTCGCTTCGCTGGTGTGATAGGTATCTGAAAATATAAGTATGTCTCTAAATATATTTCCCTAAGGGATCATTTTTCAATACCCAGATAAAGTTAGCAGCAATCTTTTTTGAGTTCCACTGCTGGGCACGGATCTCTGCCCATTATTGGCGAGGCCTGGAGGGCTAAACCACCACGCTGCTCCAATGTGGATTGGTGGAGATGCGGTATAGTGGCCAACTGTTGTAGAATGTTTTCAGACTACCCATTTATCGACAACAACTGGGACCGACGACTTAACCTGCCCTCCGAAGCATGGAAACGCGCATGCTTTCGATTTTGTGATCCTTCGAGAATCACAAAATCGACCCTTACTTTTTACCGACTTCCAAAAGGAGGAGGTACTGTATTCGGCTGTATGTATTTTTTTTATATATATGTTCACCGATTACTCCGCCGTCTGTGGACCGATTTTCAAAATTCTTTTTTTGTTCGTATCCTTATACTCCCGAGGTGGTCCCATTGTCACAAAATCAGGATCTGATGATGGGATCCCAGGGAAATCGAGGGGAACTCTCGAATTTTATAGGCACACACATTGATTTTCTTATACTTTCTGAAGCATAAGAGATATTTGCGCATAGTAATCATCATGTCATGTTGAGGCTGGCTGATGATGGAAGGTACTGCGACAGTGAGGAGTTGAGAGCAAATTCTTTCAATAAATAGTTTTTTATTCGAAATCTCACATTCCTGAGGTGGTCCAACTGTCACCAAGTCAAAGTCTGATGAGGGGATCCCAGAGAAATCGAAGGGAACATTCAAATTTTATAGCACAACACAATGTTTTTCATATTTTTACTAAAGCAAAACAAGCATTTGTGTATAATTATCATCATATCATGTCGCTGAGCTAATGATGGAAGGTACTACGGTGGTGGTACAAGCTGATCTAATTCATGTCACCGGAAATTCATCTTTGTGGTCAACCTGGTATGTTTATGAATCATATATAAGGCATCCAATATAGTTTTACTGCTCTACTTATAGGGAGATCTACATATATGCCCGGAATCGACATTTGTCTTCTGTTAATAACACCATTTGTCTAATTACTACTTTTTATCGACATCACCATGTTCTGTTAACTAATGCCTTTATGTAGACTTCGACTATAATTCTTGGTTCTAACTGCGCTCTTTTTGTTTAGCTGCATAGTTCGCTTACGTACTACCTTAACCACAAGGACCCATTTTAAAAATATCATATATACCTTGCTAATATTATAAAGAGGAAAGATTTGAATTTTTGTGTGTATGGTTGTAATTATACTTCGCATCTCATCCTCATGATCACTTTAATTACTTACTTGTAGTCGTGCTTATCTGGACTACTACGCTGCACAAAGTTTAAAAATAAAAAGGAAAAAACCTCTTCACTCCAATGTCATCTGTCCACATAAACGTCATTGTGTTTTTTGTGCTCCTTCGCTGCAATACATTTAGCGAAATGCTATTGTATATTTTGTGTTATAAATACAATATAACTCATTTAATATTTAAAATGGATAATAAACGAAGTGCAAAACACCCGGTTTGAGTCGGAAAATTAAAGAAAAACTTAATAAACCGGCAAAGAAGTTGGTAAAATTACGAACAACACCGACGATCCCGGTAAGAAAAATGGATTATTTTTTGTTGTTTCAATATATGAAACAATCAGTCTCTGAATACGTTATGTAATAAATAATGTACATAACATACATTTACAATTCAACACGGGAGGTTAAATTGTAAGAATTTGTACCATAATCTAATTTTTTACTCACATAATGTAATTATATCGAAATCTAACTACAGAATTATTCTTGCCTCGACCCACTGGAGTCTTCATGAGAGGTTGACCTGGGTAAATAATTAACAAAACACGATAAGCATGTATATATGTATCCTTTAGAGTCTTCACGAGAGGTTGACCATGGAGTACAAATTTAAAAAGTACGTATCTTAGAGTCTTCACGAGAGGTTGACCACGGAAAATTAACTTGAGATGAATGTATCCTAGAGTCTTCACGAGAGGTTGACCACAGAACATAAACTTGAGAAGAATGTATGCTAAAGTCTTCACGAGAGGTTGACTGGCCATAAAGTATAAATTTGAGAAATATATATCCTCGAGTCTTCACGAGAGTTTGACCATAGAGTGTAAACTTGAGAATTATGCATTCTAGAGTCTTCACAAGAGGTTGTCCATGGAGTTTAAATTTAAGAAGTATGTATCCTAGAGTCTTCACGAGAGGCTGACCATGGAGCACTCACTAATCGCTATCCTTTTTTCTTGTTCATAAGTATGTACTTATGTACTTATCTCAGAGTCTTCATAAGAGGTTAATCATTTACAATTACACGTTGTTAGCTATTATATACATATATAAAACATAAAAATACTTTCGTACATTAAGAGAACTCTGTTCTTTTCAAGAAAACTATGTACAAAATAAGCCAATCTTAAAAGAAACAGTAATGAATGGTTATGTACTCGAAAACCCTTTATGAATTGTCTTGTTAGAAGATCATACCTTAGATGAATCTATGGTTGAATCTATTCTTATCCTTTTAGGTGAAGTAAATAAAGAACAGGAAAATTATATCCAGTAACTATATTACACGACTAATTTTATTCTTTAAGATGGCTCAACAAAGCATCCGCGAAACTCTGATGATAAAAAGGTATCTGATTCCGAAAATCTGTACACATTGAACACCTCCGTTAATAGATGATCTTACGAAATAAGTATTTAACGGTGCTGTCATAAATAAGAATCGAAGAGAAATAAATTTCTCAGCTGTGGGTACAACTATATATAAACTGTTAAACTATAACTCGCAAGAGAACAAGGAAAGTATTGAAACCTTAAGGCTTAAGCGATTCTTACCCCTTGCTATGATATGTTATTCTTTCAGAAACAATTACTGGAAGATCTCTTATTGGATCAGATCTACTAAATATATAAAGAGTCGCTTTGGTAAGGTTCATATTACTGAATATGTTTGTTAATGAATTACGAGATATAATTAAGGCCACAGCGGCAAAGGTTTTAAAAAATATCTCATCCTCTATCCCTTAGTAAAAGGCCAGTTGCTTTAAACTCAAGGGGGGGAGAGGTTAGTAGTGCAACCTTGTCCAAGTGGGCCTCCCTTCCGTCCCGTAGTACAACTACGCCGGCGCCGCCATTAACGCAGCAGTTAACAACAACAGAGACGTGGCTATATAGGCTGGCAGGCTTTCATTTCTTCTTAATTAGTGAAAAGCTGTAGCCTGCGACCCTGAAATCCAGTTATTATGATAAGCCCCAGTTTCAACAACTTTGGCTTTACAGGCCTGGCCATAGAGCTTGCAAATGCAATGCAGTGCAAGACAGTTTCTTTCTAGTTTTTTCTGGTTCCAAAACTAGCCTACTAAAAGGCTTATAGCCATAAAAAAAATACCATTTTATTCCTACTAATCACTCTATGTTACAGGATATTATGACAGATTTAAAATGATAAAGCCCTGCTGACGACCTGTTTGGCGCAATGGTTGCCATGCCGGACTGCCGATCAAAAAAAAATGGTTATTACGTAACAAAATAGATTTAAATAATGCATATTTTTAAATTTATGTATCTAGCAAAAACAGAAAAATACTTTCGTATCCTCTAGTATAGAATATTTTATATTTATATGCATTAATCTGTTTACCATTTGGGTTAAACACAGCCCCATTATAATATATTAATAAAAATATGAAACCAGTAGTGTGTCACATATAAATATGTATTCGGGACTTCATTTTGTGCATCTACTTAGATGACATTTTGCGACTAGGGCTACCTTAAATCCAAGTCAAGAAAGCAGGTGTTTACTGAATGTGATATTCATAATAAATTTTATTAAAAGTTTGTTACAGGCATCGCAACAATGTCAGCATAGCCTTCCTTCTTTATAGCCTTCTATACACAAATATGTTTGAAAGGTTTGAAATGAAACTAAGATAAAAATATTGGTAATATTGAAAGCCGTACGCAATAAACTTTGTGTTTATTTGTATTTACCACCATAGTGAATTGTAGAAGAAAAGTGTTTTAAAAACAAACAATTCCATTCAAACGTTTTATTTTGCTGAAGAAATTTACTCGAATGCATAAAATTTATATCAGGATGAGGTTTTCTTTTTGAACAACCCAACTTTAATTAGGTAATTTATTAACTCTAGGTAGAGTTATTGGCCGCATCGCATGATTGCGTGATTTTAATCTTAATCAGAATTTATTGATATACCTATTGTAATCGCATTATGGCAACAAAATGGGCGGTACTAGAATTCTACACTTACATATGTAATTTAGCTTTAACTTATGGCAGGGTTCGAAACTAAAAATATATGGATTTATGCATTGTGCATTCCATTGTAAGAAAACAAACGGAAATGTCTAGATGTTCTTGTTCTGAAGTTAATTTAAAAGAAATTATCATATTATATAATCAGTTTGGAGGAAGATATATTTGTCATCAAATCTAACTCAAAATGTACATTTTATGTATCATGACATACCGACCCAGAAGCTAAATTTATATAGATGCATTTACTATTCATTGGTCCAAGCATTACTATATTGCTTTTTCCTCATTCGTACTTATTTTACGCTAAAAGCTTCAAATAAGTTTGATGATGTGATAATGCACGAAAAATAATGGTTGTAACAGATTGACCATCTCGGCCATTGTACCTTTGGTTGTTTACATGATTAACTGAAAATAAAACCAAATACTAATTAATTACTTTCACTTTTCAGCAGTTTTATGTGGAAATCGCTAAGTCGACTAGAATCGTAGAGCATGCTTAAATGTAATGTAAGCCTCATTTTCAGGAAAAACTGATACAGTATATTTTTACAAAACTTTGGAATAAGTTTTATGGGAAGAAGGACGTCGAGGATCGGTTACTATAGTTATTATTGTCATTTCTTTTTGACATTACTTTGTAATTGTGAAAGTGATCTACACCACAGGTCTCTTAAAAGATGTAGATCTGCCCTAAGATTAATATCAGGGCAATGATGAACGTTTTTTCAAGTATAAAGCAAAGTTGACGCCACGTGCTCCTAAATAATGATTTGGAATCGAACGAACGAATTGAAAACCAATATTATTTTAAATTACCTTACTTCTGAGTTTCCGAACGTCTTAGTCTAGTCACTTACAAAAAAAAAACCTATCATCAATCGCTTTATGTACTGGCCTCTAAATTTAAACAATAGCTTTATTAGAAGTGTTAAATATTGTTTAATTATATAACGAGATCATTATTTAAATTGGATAGATATGAATATCGAAACATTCGTTTCATTAATATTTTTACCAAACTATTATACATATGATAACAATCTAATCATTTGTTCAGCATTGTTCTTCAATAACATTCAAGTTACTGAACTTTCTAGGCGAAATAACGATACTTCTTATTTTTAAGAAGCCTTACCACGCCGCTTTACCCAACACAATCAGCAGATGGATAAAGGATTTTTTGAAGCTTGCGGCGTTTATATTTCTATGTTTAGTTCCTGTAGTAGTACGCGTCATGCGTGTGTATCATGAATACTTTTTCAGTGCATAAATATTGCTGTTATATAAGTATAAGAGTCAACCAGTTTTTGACCACATAATTTGACCGTTTTTACAAGTTTTTATAACAGACCCATAAAAACTAATGTATTCTATTTCCTCTTTAGCTATTCTTGACAATTACTAAATGATTAAATTAGATATTAACCTATTTTCTTTATTTATACTATTAATATTAACAAAAATAAGGCTTTTATATTGAATTAACATATTTTACATATGTTACTTTGTGTTATTCAGCAATTTTATAGTTTCTTTTAACATCCTACAAGTAAGTAATTAAAGTGATCATGAGGATGAGATGCGAAGTATAATGATAAGATCAGACGAGGTTACCTGTAACTGATGTCCGATCTTCATTATACGAGCATCTCATCCGAAGTGATCACTCCCTCAACCACCCATGATTCAATGCTAATATTATCATTATTTTTTCATCACCCTGTATAAAATTGCTGATGTCTTTGAACTAATGACGTTTATGTGGACAGATGACATTGGAGTGAAGAGGTTTTTTCCTTTTTATTTTTAAACTTTGTGCAGCGTAGTAGTCCAGATAAGCACGACTACAAGTAAGTAATTAAAGTGATCACTTCGGATGAGATGCTCGTATAATGAAGATCGGACATCAGTTACAGGTAACCTCGTCTGATCTTATCATTATTAAACTCAAAAACTACTGTTCCAATTTCAAAAATTCAGTTACATAGGGTAGCATTTGATTAACATAGGTTACCGTGGAAAAATGCTTCATTTCTACGTGAAAACGGGTAATAGGGTCGACGCGGTTGAAGCAACTGGCTAAACGCCTATGATTTTTATATAGCGATATAGCCTGGAATCACCAGGCTATGTTTTATCATACGGGGACCCATTAAACGGGTCCACGCATGTGAAGCCGCTGGCGGAAGGCTAGTTTATTATAGAATACGAAAGCAATGTTAAGTTGAATCGAACATCATTTCTTGATCTAACTAATTGGCTTATCGAAATATGAGCTTACAATATGGTTCTTGTATTGTATAATAAACAATTTTATGGTTTGGTTTGATCACTGTTACTATTGAATCCGTGAGAAAACGTGAAGGCCCATGATGCAATTCTTCGTTAAAGTCATCCAGCGGAATTTGTTTCGTGACTAAATCCACGACTCACATTTATTACACTTTGGCTCAGAAAAGTATCCTTAAATTTTGATTATTGTTTTTAATAATATTTGTATGCGCTGACTCTCCGCCAATAACGTGATTTTATTGTATTATAAATTATATTTAACAAATTCGTGGCAAATACAAGTACGAAGTAAAGGATAGGTGTAGGTACTCACGCGACCGCCGCCGTCCGTTGTATCACTTTCTTCCCTTTTTTTTACAATACTAATGGAGGGGCCCACTCAACACATTCAAAATGTTCTTTAAAATGTTCTTTTTGTAGGGTTTGAAAGTTCTTCCTCGGTAATCACGCCAAATTACACCGTACAAGAGATAATTTGCAGCAATGCGTCCGCGCTTCATCCCCGATCACGTTGACAGTGTACTTCATATCGATGGCGCCGGCCAATCAGCGTGCGGTTTAGGAGCAGGGTATAAGGAAGGAGGTTTATTGTAGTTGCCACATTAAAATATTATAAAAAATATATAATTGGCGTAAACATGCCCCCCGCTCTTGAGAGGACTAAAGTCCTTTCAACCTAAAGGCGCACACACAAAATTAATGGTCACCCCGATTCTCTTCGATCTCTTATATTAAATATGAGGAATCAGAGTACTTCTAAGAGACTTAATATTTAATTGAATACCGCTATTAAAGACAGCTATCTAAATTAATATAATGAAATGAAATCTTATAAGTATTAAACTATATAACAATCATACTAACTAAATTAAGCTATGAAATGGACTGTATTTTACTATTGAGTTGGTAAGGGATAAATCTTCACTACGGGTCTACGGTAGACACCCGTTTTAGTACGGACATCCACTACCCTTACTACATTATCCTTACCAGGAAATGTGCGTTGAATAACTCCAATGGGCCAATTAAGCGGAGCACTGTTGTCAGATTCAAGCAAAACAACAGTTCCAGTTTGGATAGAAGTATTAAACTTCGTCCACTTGCTACGTACTTGAAGAGTATTAAGGTACTCTAGCTTCCACCTTTTCCAAAACGATTGGACAATTTGATCGACTGCACGCTTCCGAGAAAGAAGATTAACATTTTGTTGAGACAAATCCTCAGAAGGCAGTGACTTAAGAGGT
This sequence comes from Pyrgus malvae, assembly GCA_911387765.1. Taxonomy (NCBI): domain Eukaryota; kingdom Metazoa; phylum Arthropoda; class Insecta; order Lepidoptera; family Hesperiidae; genus Pyrgus; species Pyrgus malvae. The sequence continues at coordinate 22,470,525 of OU426950.1, read as the reverse complement.
GTCATAACAAGAAAATGTGCAGGCGTAAGAGCTAAGGGTTCAGCAGGGTCACTACCCAACACCGAGAGGGGACGCGAATTTAGTAATGCCTCTATTTGAGTAAGCACTGTCAACATCTCCTCATAGGTTAACAGCTGATTTCCTACCACCTTAGCCAGGTGTTGCTTAACGCTGCGTACATTTCGTTCCCAGATTCCTCCAAAATGTGGAGCGCAGGCCGGATTGAAACAGAATTCAATACGGTTTTCACGTAATTCATTTGCGAATTTATCACGATATTCTTCAGACTCTAATAATTGATACATATTGTCGAGATAGGACTTTGCGCCTATAAAATTTCTCCCTCGATCAGAGTATAATACGCTGACGGGGCCGCGCCTAGCCAGAAAGCGCCTGAAAGCATTTAAGAACGCTTCAGTACTAAGATCTGATGACAATTCCAAATGGACCGCTCTAGTCACGAGGCATACAAACAAACACAAGTAGGCTTTAATACTATGAATGCCTCAACCGCGCCGTAACGTAATAGATAAAGGACCGGCATAGTCAACACCTGTGTGACAGAAAGCCTTGGCTTCGGTAACACGGCATGCGGGAAGGTCAGCCATTATAGGAAATTGATTTACAGGTCTAGTTCTAAAACAAATGTTGCATTTCTGGACCCTATTTCTTACAATGTTGCGAGCAGACACTATCCAGTATCTTTGTCTTAATAGGGACATTAATAGCTGAGGGCCAGTGTGCAGATGTTTTCGGTGATAATAATCAATAATCAAATTGACAATATGATCGCGACGTGGTAAGAGAATAGGATGTTGACTATCAAATCCTATGGGTGCGTTATTTAAACGACCTCCTACCCGCATTATACCTTCGTGATCAAGAAAAGCGTTGAGTTTAAGAAAAGCGGGTGGTAAAGTTTTACCCGATTTCGCCTTAACAATTTCATTAGAAAAATAAATGCTTTGTAAGCTTTTAATTATTACATTTTCCGCATACTCAAGATGGGATAAATGAAATTTTAAAGGTAATTTTTTAACGAAACGTAGGACATAAATTACTATTCGGAGTAATTTGTTCCATGAAGAAACTCGAGTTGCGAGTTCATAAAAAATTTGTGAACAGCGAGGCGATTCAGTTGTCGTCATAACCTTCACCTTAGCTTCAGGAATTTCTCCTGTCACGCTATCGTCATAATCTAGCGGCCATTTAGAACGAGGCTCATAAATAAACTTAGGTCCGTTAAACCATAAAGGATGCACAATAAGTTGAGCAGGCGTGAGCCCTCTGCTAAGGCAGTCAGATGGGTTTTCTTTGCCGGCAATATGAAAAAAGCGATTCGGATCAAGATTTTCTTGAATTTGAGAGACCCTATTAGCGACGAACGTCTGCCATCGGCTTGGCGTCGAACGGATCCATGCCAAAGCTATTTTGCTATCAGTGAACGCATAGACACAGTTAGCCGGTAGAGAGTAGGTATCCATTACCATTCTAGCTAATTTGGCCGAAATTAAATTCGCACAAAGCTCTAAACGAGCGAGTGTCACGACCGTCTTAGATGGCGCCACACGTGATTTTGCACATACTAAATTAACTAGAGTATGATTAAGAGAAGGAAAATATACATGCACGTACACCATACCACCGTAGGCCACTTCCGAAGCGTCTCCAAAGGCCAATATGGATATCTCGCACTCGTCGTTTACCCCAATGTGTCGCGGTAACTTAATATTTTTCAATAATGGTAGCTCAGATTCAAAAGTTTGCCATAATTTAATAATAGGCAGGGGAGGGGTCTCATCCCAATCCACCTTTTCATTCCAGAGTGATTTTACAATTAATTTGGCCAGCAGTGTAACAGGCGCAATAAACCCTAATAAATCCCATAATCGCGCGATAACGGAAAGAATATTACGTTTTGTACACTGGCGTGGACTAGAATTGACACTAAACACGAATACATCTTCGGCCGGTAGCCAATGCAGGCCCAATATTTTTAATTGATCTCCTGGACTAAATTCAACGGCGTCAGATATGCGATGGTCAGCTGGAATACTAGCCATAACTTCGGAAGAGTTACTCGAGAATTTGACAAGATCGAACCCTCCACACGCAAATAATTGTATGAGTTGGTCGGACAGCGCTATGCCATTTTCCACCGACATACAACTCGTGGCCAAATCGTCCATATAGATGTCCCGTGTAGCTATTTGAGCAGCAATCGGGAACCTATCACTTTCGTCTATGGCTAACTGACGAATCGTGCGTACTGCTAAATAAGGCGAACAACACATGCCGAATGTTACCCGGGTCATTTCAAAGACCTGTATTTGATTATTAGGATCAAAGCGATACAATATTCTTTGAAACTTCCAATCATCTTTATTCATTAAAATGCGCAAATACATTTGACGTATATCAGCGCTTATTGCTATGGGCAGCAATCTAAATCTGAATAATATTTTACACAAATCATTTTGTAGATTCGGTCCGGTGTGTAATAAGTCATTTAAAGACAAATTTTGATTCGTGGTCGGATGACTAGCATCTAAAACCACACGTAAGCGGGTAGTGCTTTTATCCTCCCTTACAACGGCATGGTGCGGTATTACATAATATGGTTCAAAATGATTAATGTCATTGACAGGCCTTAAATAATCCTTTTGTAAATACTCTTGAAACACATTGTCGTATTCTTTTTTAAGTAAAGGATTAGCTAATAGTTTTCGCTCTAATGATAAATACCGACGAGTCGCGGAACTCATAGAATCACCTAAGGAGGACGCATCCCTTTTAAAAGGTAATGAAACTACGTAACGGCCCTGGTCATCACGACGCGTGGTTTCCATATAATGCATTTCGCATTCTTTTTCTTCGCGCGAGAGTGAAGTATATATAGTCGGTACTTCCTCTAATTCGAAAAATTTAGACACTTTGTCATTTATCGACTCGTCTAAAGTATAAAACGTGCGAACTATATCAAACGCCGGTTTTATCACAGGCGCTTGGCCTATAATAATATAACCTAACTGCGTGTTGACCGCTATAGGTTCCCCGGGCGCGCGAGAAACAGTATCAGGTCTCAATATGCGCGCGAAAAAATCAGCACCTAAAATAAGGTCGACGGGGGCGGGCTTGTTGAACCTAGCATCCGCTAACGGCAGATTAGTCAAGTAGTCAAGTTGGACGGTATCAATTTCAGCAACCGGCAATTTATCCGTAATGCTATTAATAACTAGCGGCTGTATTGTAAAGTCCACATTATTATTATGGCGAGACCTAAACGTTAAACACGTCACTCCGTCGATCGGATTGGTGACGTCACCCACTCCAGAAACGTATTTACTCGCAGTGGGAAATATTGATAACTTTAATCGCCTACAACAATCAGTTGTAATGAAGTCGCGCTGGGAGGCGCTATCGACTATACCTCGGACGACATTTGTATTGCCCATGTCGTCAATAACATGGCACTGAACCGTCCCTAACAGAATTGAAGTCGCTGTACTTACACCACGAAACCTATCGGTCTTGACGGCCGCGTCGCATTTTATACCTACGGCGCATAAAGTAACCGGGCGATCCGTTTTGCACTGTTCATTCGCGGCGGCGGCAGCGACGGGCTTGTTGGTCGGATTTGTAACGCACCCATTAGGAGATGAGTCACCCGCGCGTATAGAATGTTTAGCCGTTCGAGCATCATTATTAAAATGAAGTAAACTGAAATGGCTACGGGAACATACGTTGCATCTACTTGTTGATTTGCAATCAAGTAGCGAATGATTATCACTTAAACAATTTACACATAATTTGTAACGCTTTACGCAAGCATAACGATTATGAGGAGACATTGACAGGAATACTGGACATTGGGTCAATTTAATGTGGTCCGATTTGCCACAGCATACACATTTACCCTGTTCCTGTATATTTATAAACGATTTAACGTTATTGTTATAATTGGGTTTGCTATTAGAGCGTGACCCCGTGCACTTGACTGATGACTGAATGGCATTTAAATCCATATTTTTACGGGATTGAAGCCCCGGCTTCGTATTTGTCAAATTATGTGCACGTTTCAGTAGGTGGGCGTGATTACGGACGAAACTAACAAATTCATTACAAGTAGGCATTTCATTATCCTTTTTATCTTTTAAAGACATTTCAAAGGACTTGACTGTCTCTAAATTAAGCCTTTTACAAGCAATATGAATAAAAAACAAATCGTGTAATGATTCGATTTTCATTTGATTCAAAGCGGAGGTAATTGATGAAAACTTATCGATAAATTCTTCTAAACTCGTCGGCGAATTCGAGTCGACCGGCGCAAGATTAAGTATTTTATCAAAATAAGAAGTTATTTGTACTCTTTTGTCACTGTATTTAGTTACTAAGGCCTTCCAAACTACGTGATAGTTGTCACCTGACGGTATTATACCCTGACATATTAACTGAGCTTGCCCCGTTAATTTACTTATCAAATATCGCATTTTTTCACTATCTGTCAATTCAGAATTTTCGTGTATAGTTGTCCGAAAAGTCTCATAAAAAATTGGCCAATTATCATAATTACCATCGAAACTACATAGTTCTAATTTAGGTAGCATGACATTTATCTGATTACCCGGTTTCTTTTCACACGAAGATTCTGACATATTCTTAGTTAGCTGTCTTATTTTGTATTTAATTTTAGAGTAAAGCTGTTCAAATGCTATTAATGAATTATAATAGGAAGGGGTGCCCATAGATTCGGGTAATGAAACTTCATAATTACAGCGTTCTTCCAAAGACTCGACATATTTTAAATGTATAGAATCAATGGTGAAACTGTTCGCTAAAAATGACTCGATGCTTTGAGGATCATTATTATTGATTGTTTTAATGGAATCGTAAATAGATTGAACGTGTTGAAAGTAGGCAGATATTTTATTCTGTATTCTCTTTAGCTCTTTTACGCTATCAGGGACAATAGGGTCCTGTTTAGACATTGTTTATTTTCAATCGAACTATCGCGGTACTCAATACTTATTGGAAGCTAAGCCAGCCGATAATTATTATGACTGAAACAATACGCACGCCTTAGCGTGAAAAGAAAATGGCGCTGCGCGGCGCATGCACCTAACACTGTTGTTTTGAATAATTACGTTATTAACGGAGAAAGGGCTCCGTCTCGAAGTGACCAAATAATTCTGTATGCGCTGACTCTCCGCCAATAACGTGATTTTATTGTATTATAAATTATATTTAACAAATTCGTGGCAAATACAAGTACGAAGTAAAGGATAGGTGTAGGTACTCACGCGACCGCCGCCGTCCGTTGTATCACTTTCTTCCCTTTTTTTTACAATACTAATGGAGGGGCCCACTCAACACATTCAAAATGTTCTTTAAAATGTTCTTTTTGTAGGGTTTGAAAGTTCTTCCTCGGTAATCACGCCAAATTACACCGTACAAGAGATAATTTGCAGCAATGCGTCCGCGCTTCATCCCCGATCACGTTGACAGTGTACTTCATATCGATGGCGCTGGCCAATCAGCGTGCGGTTTAGGAGCAGGGTATAAGGAAGGAGGTTTATTGTAGTTGCCACATTAAAATATTATAAAAAATATATAATTGGCGTAAACAATATTGTTTTTAGATAAAAAATAAATTTCGTTTACCTACCTATATATTTTGATTGCCTTAATTTTTTGTACAAGCTATTTAATAACTTGCAATGTAAGTTTGAATGGATGGAATCTTGCAACTCAATTTTAATTAGATGTCTTCAACAGATTGAAATTAAATGTTGTAAATAGTATATACGTCTATAATGTTGTCAGCGTACTAGTACTCGTCAATCCTTAGTAAAAGGACCAAAAGATATACTTTTACTATAAATGACGAGTACTCGGGCACTGACAAAAACTGACGATAATTCGGACGTTTACCGTATACTGTTAGATTAGCTGACAAGACCAATGCATTTATATTATACTAGCGGCCGCCCACGACTTCGTCCGCGTGGACTTTGGTATTGGTCATAGCATGTTGTTATAGCCTTCCCCAATAAATGGGCTATTCAACACAAAAAGAGTTTTTCAATTCGAACCAGTAGTTCCTGAGATTAGCGTGTTGAAACAAACAATATCTTCAGATTTTAATAGTATAGACTATAGATACTCAAATGAAATGAAATAATAGTGAAATGAAATGAAAATATTTTATGTGCATAACTATGGGTGAAGAAAAGGTTTTACAAAATATTTAGAACTCCATATTTACACCCTTAGGGTGCACAAAATTTGATTTTCAGTATCTCAATATTGTTTTAAATTCATTTCATATGTCTGCCACAGAAATAGCGGATTAAGTACATATATAATTTGAACAACCTGCCCATTACGATTATCAAATGATAAGTTTCTTTAATGTCTTCACAAGGCGAGGCGCTCTGTGTATTGTGATGTCGTCTTTAAACTCATAGAGGTAGATATAGAAAGATCAGTGTGACCGGTCTACTATAACAATTTCCGTGTGAGTTATCCTAAAAGTCAAAGTCAAATGATTAGTCAAATGTCAACAGAGATCGAAAACCACTTGGTAGTGGTCTTAATGCATGAATATTCAATACTGTTTTATCGCTAAATGACTTAAGCTTTTACGAATCCAAAACTGATAAAATCAGTGACTAATATAAAGACGCTAGCCAACATTTTAAACCAAACAGCATAGATAATATTAAAACAGAATATCATTTTTGCGGTTGATAACAACATATACATATGAACAAATTTATTATTTAATTTATCAAATGTAAATAAATTTTCGAATAAAGGATTGTACTAATTATTCTAAATAGTTATGAATTGAAAATTTCTTAAGTATTTGTTTTGCCAGATTTCATTGTTTCTTCTAATAACCCAACACGATAGATTTTTTATACATACTACGTACAGTCATAATAAATATATGCCCAACACACACCCACTTAGAAAGAATATACTTATTTAACAAGTGCTTCGCCAAAACTAGAAATAATGGAAGTGAATAAAACCGCTCGTAACAGTGATGATCAGGCTAGCAATCTTTAAAATTACGTTAATTGTACATTATAAATATAATTTGTTACTAACTACAACTAAGGAATTCATTTCGTTTGTGGAGATGGAAAAAGCGACAGTTTCCATGCATGGAGAGTGGGCGAAAGATTTTGTTCATTAGAAGAATGTGTGATGTTCTTGTAATTCATAATTTATGAGTAGCAAACAGCTTAGGCGTTCAGTAGGGATTAAGTAGGGTCGAGACTTGAGCCTCACGGGGTCACGTAAGACATAATTTAGGAACAAATCTTCACGGTGTTTAGAAGATGAGAAGATCGTTACCTTCCCTCAAAGTTCGGTTATCTTTGAGGAGTTACAAGAGATCTTAGGACAAATTTAAATTGATTGAAGAAGAAAACCGAAAATCAAGCGGTCTGCTTGTAAGCAAAATATAACGTATTGTATTTTCCAACGAGGAAAGAAGCAAAGCTTACCATTATTTCATCACCGTTTTCCGGTTTAAGAACGTGCCACTACATCACGTGCCAATTCAAAAGAGGTGTGTCAGTCATGTGGTTATCTCACGCAATACCATATTGTATTCGTCGTAGTCATAGTGCAGTAAACGCTGAAAACTACTGAGTCATGTCCACTAGCCCTGAATTGTTTGCACTTTTGCAGCACGTAGAAAAACCTGGCACGCTCATTGCCTGTTACTCTTGTTAAGTAGGGTAATATTATCGATTTAAGTCGAACTATGGATAATATTAACCTATAGTAGAAATAAATCGATTATAAATACATTGATCTGTGAAGTCCACTAGTAAATTACAGTTAGATTATATTTTCTGTTTTTAACAACCTATATTTAATTGTATTTTTATCAATGATTTTCTTGTTGCATCGAATAAAGAAAACCAAACCTGCAACCCTCTTTGCGTCGCACTGCTAGGCATGCGTTTCACCCCATTATTGGGGAGTCCCAGAGCTTACTCCACCATGCTGCTCCAATGCGAATTTGTGGAAGAATAGAAGAAGAACTGCGGTACTCAAAACGAATTCTTGTCACTCGGAACTTCGTGCGAGTATCTGGGCTTTTGCCAATGTTCTCAATCAAAACACTTTTTCAACCGACTTCAAAAAAGGAGGAGGTTACTCAATTCGACCGTATATATGCTTTTTTTATGTTTGTTCGCAGATAACTTCGTCGTTTATGAATCGATTTTGATGATTCTTTTTTTGTTCGAAAGCTTATACTTCGTAAGTGGTCCCATTGTCACCAAGTCAAGATCTGATGATGGGATCCCAGGGAAATCGAGGGGAACTCTAAAATTTTATAGGCACACATATTGATTTTCTTATACTTTCTGAACTAAAATTGATATTTGTGCATAGTAACTATCACTTCATGTTGCTGAGCTGATGATGGAAGGTGGTTAAGAGTCGAGAGAAAATTCTTTCGATAAATGTTTTTTTGTTCTAAAACTTATGCTCCCGAGGTGTTCCAACTGTCATCAAGTCAAGATCTGATGATGGGATCAGAGGTAAATCGAGGGGAACTCTCAAATTTTATAAGTTTAATTATGCTTAAACATTAAAGGTACTAAAAAGAGTGAAATTATATAACTTTTTAACAAAAAAATAACCGCCTTCAAACAGTAAAAAATAATATTATTCAGTATTTCGCATTTTATACTTTTCCTTGCTAATGGTAGTGACTCTTAAAACTATTTTGGAGTCAGCCCATAGTAAAATGGAGTACTTTTCGCTCTGAATGGGCACCCACTCCAAAATAGTTTTAAGAGTCACTACCATTAGTAAAGAAAAGTATAAAATTCGAAGTACTGAATTTATATAGAAGTATTGAAGTTATATAATCGCACAAAACAGTCGCAGTTGCTTGTTGCACCTAACTTCAGAGGGACAGAGATCCATTGTGACAACTGTATATCTGTATACAAATAAAATAGGCACGAAACCTGGGATACTGCTTTACGTTTATTGAAGCATGATTTATTTTGTACTAGACCTGTAGTTTTTATAATGAAATACCTGACATACATATGAGGAGGGTAAATTATTTATTGAAACCTAATAGTGACATGCAATTTTCAGACTTACGACTTAGGATAAAAAAATATTTTAACATTCATTATCCCTTTTTTTCAATGTTCTATGACAATTATTCCAATTTACGGGCCACAAGTGTCTTCCTAGGATTAAAAGTAATTAAATGCATATTTCACCACGCTAATTAAATGTTGGTTCTTGGACTTTCCACTCACACATAAAAAAATTAAATAGATAAACTTGGCTCGGGTCTCTCCCCATTATTGGTGAGGCCAGGAGCTTACTCCACCACGCTGCTCCAATGCGGGTTGGTGGAGATGCGGGATAGTGGCCAACCCGCTGTCGGATGTTTTCAAACCTCCCATAAGGCCTCCGACAAGGTTTAACGACTGTTATCTATCGACAACAACCGGGACCGACGGCTTAACGTGCCCTCCGAAGCACGGAAACGCGCATGAATTTTTTTTGCCATTAGCGGTCACCCATCTTACACCCGACCGCGCCCGTTTGGCTTAGTTGCATAGATCGTTTGCGTTTTACGCTAACCGCCGGGCCATGTGCGCTTCAGCTGAAGTACATACTTACTCGTATATATGCCGAGGATTTGAACTCGGTATCTCCGTCTTTACCGATCGAACATCGTTACTCACGATTCATATACAAATAAATAAATAGCGCCACAACTAATACCCTGACGTCACTAGGATTCCCTGTGGAACGTGAGTACTATGGACACACACATGAACATGAACATAAGCCCCCAAACCAAAGATTACTAACTTTTACTAACGTAACCAAACGACGATAGTACGGCATCGTAATTATTGCGCCACACGAATAGTGTCCAATAATGGTAAAGGATATAGGATGACATTTTTTATTTTTTACTTGAATGGAGTAGTAGACGAGCATGCAGGCCACGTGGCGTTAAGTGGTCGCTGCAGCCCATGGACATCTACATACAACCTCAAGCATAGGTAAGTCTTGTCTGAGGTTATATTATGCAGTTGCGCTGCTACTCTGGAGGCTGGTTTTCGCCTCATGTAAGTGTGACCGGCAACTGCAACTTTCCACCGAAACACAATAGAATTGGTTCACGGCAGAAGTGGGTGCAGCGGTGGTACTTCCCCGGGCGAACCATAATAGTTCTACCACCTACCAAGACCTATTAAAAGACACTACTCACACAAATGCATATTTGAGTTGTGACGGGTGGAACATCACACCTACACGTGTGTTGGGTTATATGTGTTAAACAGGAAATACACAATTGCGTATGTGAATGTATTGCACGTGTACATTGTACAGTGTACATCGGTGCAAAATAATAACGTATTTGTCAAGTAGATATTATGAGTAATCAAAAAATGATTAACACTAAAATGTGTAGTTCTTAATCATGAAATTATAACATAGTTTGATAGAGAGCTAGTTTGGTTCGATGCAAGTATCAAAGCTCAATGTTTGAGCTTAATCTTACAACTCATGCAGAGCCAAGCTCCTGATTATACGCGCCTTGACTCTACCAGCCCCATCTCCACAGTCCGCTTTGCCCGCTCCTTTTTACCACGGACGTGTAGGTTATGAGACAACCTTCCAGCTGAGGCATTCCCAGTGGACTATAACATGGGGTTCTTCAAGAAAGCTGTAAAAAAGCTCTCCTTCAAAGCCGGCAATGCTCGGCTCCCCTGGGGTTGCCAGTGTCCGTAGGTAATGGTGATCGCGTAACACCACGCGGCCCGTCTGCCTTTTTATTCGGTTTGTTTATATAAAAAGGTATAAAAGTAAAGGTTTTATTACTTCAGAAACTAGATACTTAGGTATCCCGTTTTTTTAATTAATTTATTTATTAAACTTAATGTTAGGCGAATGTTAGGGGAGACCTATGTCCAGCAATGGACTTTTAAAGGCTGATGGATGAAACAGAGGTTAAATAAAGTTACAGCTATCGCTACAGTATTCAAAATGTTAAAACAGAACTGTTCAAAATGTTATTACAGCTGTGACAATTATTTAAACGACAAAGAAACATTATGATAAAACTTGACAATTATGTATATTAATCATTGACATTTATTCAATTAATTATCATGACATGTCATTATTATTATTATTATAAACATATTATTACTATTGTTATCTCCGAGTCGTTTATTGTTACTTTTAAAAGTTGTTCAATATATTTTGTATTTAATGTCTTTTAAAAGCTTTAACCGGCATTGTATTTTTGTGGTGTGATCGACAAATGGAATTGTAAGTGAAATAGTGTAACCCAAAAATACTAATAAAGAATTATGAATTATTAACACCAATGCGTTAGAATAGTCATAATGTTTTTTTTAGCAAAATCCATGTCTAAAATTAATTAATAATGAAATAAAAACACATAGTTTCATATTTTGCTAATATATTTTTTTGCATAACACAAAAGTGACGAATGCATTTGTGAATGTCGCAAGTGAATCTCCTTGCCGCTCGTGAATATGGCTGCAACCCTTTTTGCGTTCCACTGCTGGGCACGGGTCTCTCCCCATTATTGGGGAGGCCTGGAGCTTACTCCACCACGCTGCTCCAATGCGGGTTGGTGGAGATGCGGGTTAGTGGCCAACCCGCTGTCGGATGTTTTCAAACCGCCCATAAGGCCTCCGACAAGGTTTAACGACTGTTATCTATCGACAACAACCGGGACCGACGGCTTAACGTGCCCTCTGAAGCACGGAAACGCGCATGAATTTTTTTTGCCACTAGCGGTCACCCATCTCACACCCGACCGCGCCCGTTTGGCTTAGTTGCATAGATCGTTTGCGTTCTACGCTAACCGCCGGGGCATGCGCGCTTCGTGCGCTCGTGAATATAACCAGTCTCAACATATCGCTTGAACACACTCACGCCGAGTCACGCCACGTATTACCGTGCTCACGCAAACGGTTTGCGGTTATGTGAACACGAGCCTGCCATGTCCCACGCTCCCGCGCCCGCGTCCGCGCATGCCCGTTTCCTCCGTGAACAAAAACACTATAGGCATAGTCACACTAGATCTAAAGGAAACAATATTTTATTGGCATGTTAATGAACCGCAAGTCTATAACACAATGCGATAGTTATAAATTAATTCAATTAAGTAGAATTTATAATATGTACTTGAAGCCGACAGGAAAATATTTTATTTAGGTATCACCATAAAATTGATAACCAAGCTTACGCAACTTGGTTGTTAGTTTTAAATACTATTCTTTAATAATTTTTGGTTGCTGGCTGCCATCCAGTTTAGATCCCACCTCTGGGTATGCCTAATAATTGGGAAGGCCTAGAGATTACTCCACCATACTGCTCCAATGCGATGTCGTATAAGAAGATGCTGGTTAGTGGCTAACCCGTTTTCGGATTTTTTACAGCTTAACGTGCCCTCCGAAGTACGGTTCCATTTCGTTTCTTACCTGCGCCTGCATTTCTTTCAGTTTTGATGAAATTGATCTCATTTGATCTCATTATTCATGTAATATTCTATTACATCAATTTTAAGTATAATTAAGGATTATGGTTTTCATTTTTAGTATACTACTAGTACTTGTTTTTTTTTATATAAAGTTTTTTATGTAAAGACAACGACGTCCTAACCACTTTATTAGGTCACAAATGTCAAAAAATAAGGTCAGTGGGTACCTATGGCCGCAATCCTCTTTACGTCCCACTGCTGCGCATGGGTATGGGGGTGCAACCCTTTTTGCGTCCCACTGCTGGGCACGGGTCTCCCCCCATTATTAGGGGGGGCCTGGAGCTTACTCCACCACACTGCTCGTTATCTCGATAAAAATAGTTTCTATCTCACTAGGTACCATAAAAATAAATAATTCATTCCATCCATATGTAACAAGCTAACAAGACTAATGAATTTAATCTTATCAATTGATCTCATCACGAATGCGCGAAACAATGAATCCATTTCCTACCATTGTTAATGAATGTGGGCCCCTAGTAGCCAAACTTTTAGCAATATTGCACAATGAATGAATTAGTTCAAGGTTACATAAAAAACTGTGGGTATGTGGAATAGAATGTTGAGTAGATAAAGCGCGCGTGGCCCGGCGGTTAGCGTAGTACGCAAACGATCTATGCAACTAAGCCCAACGGGCGCGGTCGAGTGTGAGATGGGTGACCGCTAGTGGTAAAAAATTTCATGCGCGTTTCCGTGCTTCGGAGGGCACGTTAAGCCGTCGGTCCCGGTTGTTGTCGATAGATAACAGTCGTTAAACCTTGTCGGCGGCCTTATGGGCGGTTTGAAAACATCCAACAGTGGGTTGGCCACTAACCCGCATCTCCACCAACCCGCATTGGAGCAGCGTGGTGGAATAAGCTCCAGGCCTCTCCAATAATGGGGAGAGACGCGTGCCCAGCAGTGGGACGTAGGAAGAGGTGCAGCCATGTGGAATAGAAGGAACTTGTCTTAAATAGAGTTTAAACAAAAGACACGTAAGCCAAGTGAAGTTACCGTTTTAGTAAATTGCCAAAATTGGGAGGTTGATGGGCTTATAACGCCACAAATGTTTTTCTCATACAAAATGTATGAGGATGTTGCGTTTTGACAGCTTATTAAATTGATTTCGCTGTCAAATACCACATTTAAGAGTAATTTTGTAATTAAGTCTCTGTTTATATACTTGTATAGTCCAACCCACATCATCGTTAATGGACGAAAGCACTATACGAGTTTTTTATAAGTACTTTTTATTTTTAGCCGAATATAATAATATTTACTCGTGAGAGTTTCAGATTTGTATTAACTTTTAGTCCACAGTTGCTTTCATGGACGCTGATATCATTCAAGTGTCTTCATGATGTTGTTGTGAGAGGTAAATGTATTAAATAATTATTTTTGGCGCATATATTAAATTACCGATTCGACTTGTAATATAGTCTTATATGACTTATATGACTTATATGATTATAGAGATATAATGCTTATATGTACTTATAAAATTTTTAATATTTTTTTTGAAACAAGGAAATTCGTGTGAAACTGTAAAACCTCTTTTTTATTAATAAAGAAGTGATAGTTAAAGAAATTTTGTTTTTTAATTTAATTTCTCGTCCTGATAAAATGCTACTATCGCTAGTTGACTGGCTTTGTTTATACATACAATAATACTGTTAGTTCACAACATTCGATTCCCGAACGAAACTTTCCTCTCCTACCTACATCCCAACTATCACGGTACCTGGAGGTAGGACGAGAAATCATGACGTAAAATCGTGAATTCGTGACGGACAGTGAGTCGTCTACTGCACCGCGCCGAGTTAGGTCGAGCTACCGAAGTTCCCTTCAACTACGCTATTCAGTACGGCTATCATCATCAATCTCAACATTTTATTGTGTGTGTCGCATTCGAGTGCATACGCATCATCACTTCGCTAAGAAAATCAACATATGAAGGATATTGGAAGAACGGAGTACGCGCGCGTATCTACCACCGAAACGCGAAAATACGTGAACCAGGTATTTCCCACACCCATTCTTTTTCTATCCGACATTCTTTGGTCCTTCAGCCCAATTTCCTATCGAAATTCCCTTTTTTCTTAAGTTTCGTTTCGGTTCGAACTTAAATTTCATTGTCTGAAGTCATTTGGAGGTCATTACGGTCAACGGTAATAACGTTTCGTAATATTCGAAATTTATTGCTCATCTGTGGTAGCTAAGTGTCTAACTTGACGTAAACTGTCAGTTGTCATTGTCAACGTCAACTTTGGCAGACAGTGTCAACGTCAACCTTGGCAGACAGGAGACAGTGTCAAGTCAAAAGTCATTTTCAAAATCTTAGTTCTACCTACTTGTTTCTCAACATTTTTGTTTACATTTTAAGTTCAATAAAAGTTAATTTTACATTACAAAGTTAATTTACGCAATCAAAACAATGGCTCAACTTAAAATTCAGCGCGTCAAATACGAAATGGCCTTGAACAACATGAAGCAATTGTATGAAATGGCAGGTAAACTCATGAAACCAGAGTGTACATTAAGTGATAGACAGCAGTTCACGGTACGCTATAAGGACATCGAGCGGTATAGGCAGCAGATGGAGGAAGCTATAGCTATTATATTTTCCAATTCTGACTCAATGGATGCTGAAAAACACTGTCAAGTGGAGAAGAACTTCGCTGCTTTTAATGACATGTTCTACTCAATTCAAGTACTGCACAGTACTTTAATTGAGTCTGATGCAGGTTCTAGTGGCAGTTCTCAGCTCAAACCTACCCAAGATCTCATTACCGAGATTTTCCGGTACTTATACTGATTGGCCTAACTTTATTTCCATGTTCAATAGCCTAATTCATGATAATTGCAAACTAAACAAAATAGATAAAATGCATTACTTGCTAAGTGTTTTAGACAAAGAACCCTTGTCATTGGTCAAAAATCTCAAGTTATCAGAGTCCAACTATGATGTTGCATACCAACTCCTAGCTGAGAGGTATGAAAATAAGCGGGTAATTGCAGACAAACATGTTGAGGCCATCCTAAACTTATCTAATATATCCCAGTGTAATTATAAAACACTAAACAAGTTTATTAACACTATAAAGGAAAATGTCAGTGCACTGGATGCCTTAGATTTCAATGTCAAATCTTGGAGTTTTCTTTTGCTCCATATCATCTTGAAAAAGCTGTCTATTGATTTAAGGACTAAGTTCGAGTCACACACAGATCCAATTAGCATTCCAACTTTTGATCAATTGTTAAATTTCTTAGAAAAACAACTGCGGATACTGGAGAACATTTCAACATCCAGTACCGGACCACAATCACTATCAAGCAATTCCTTAAATGTAGTTCAACCGGAGCAGAAAAACCAATCCAAAAATAAATCATACATAAATTGTCAGTGTTGCCATGAGGAACATAGTCTATACTATTGTTCCAAATTTAATACTATGACTCCGGAGGAAAGAAAAAACTTTGTGATAGAACATAACCTTTGCCTAAATTGCTTGCGCACACATTCTATATCAAAATGCCTATCCAGCAGTGTGTGCCAAGTGTGTAGTGGTCGTCACCACACAAAACTGCACATTTCATGTGCATCATCATCACCTAATGTGGCTTCCGTTGCCACAAGCCACAAAGAAGTTTTAAGCTCTCATGTTAATTCTTCAACTCAACTTCAAGCATTACACGGCATTGATTCTGCATCTACCATGCTTTTAGGCACAGCCATTGTGGAAGTGCAGGATTCCAATGGCCATTTTCATAAGGCACGGGCCTTAATTGACTGTGGGTCTCAAGTCTCTGTCATAACTGAGAACTTGGCTCATAGACTAAGGCTTCCACGCCATCAGTCCAGTGCCATACTTGGCTTAGGTGCTTTATCTGCCCAACAGACACGAGGATCTATATCTTGTAACATTAGGTCGTTGGCAGATTCCAGGCTCATAATTAAGACAAACTTCGTTATATTGAAGCGCATTACCAATAACCTGCCATCTACTCGCATTGACCCCGATGTCATGAACCAGTGCAGCTATCTGGTCTTAGCTGATAAAACATTCACCGAGCCAGGACCTATCGACTTACTCTTAGGAGTTGATCTGTTTGACAAAATCCTGGATGGCAAAAAGTTTAGTCTAGGTCAAAATATGCCTACTGCTCACTCCTCGATATTCGGCTGGATAATAATGGGTAGAGCTCCTGCAGCATCACCACATGTCCGGAATATGGCATCGATGGCCTGCACATTGGGTTTCAATCTAGCACCCTGTCGATTGAGGGATGGGAAGAACCCAACAAGTATTATGCGCGATGCAGGTCACATGCACGTAAATGCTTTTCCCAGCCGCCGCGATCGGTATTACATCCGGCATCGTCGGGTTCCATGGGACCATAGTAGTACGACAGATCTGCGTGTAGTCTTTGGCGCTCCCACGCTGAATTCTACTGGTGTTGCACTCAATTAAATTCCCATGCACCGATCCCAGCTCCAAAAGAACATAGCAGACATTATCGTTTCTACCAATTGACTGCAAATATCCGACCATCTCTGACCCTTGGCGTGAATCTGAACCCCGACCAGCCGAAATAACACCAACAGCTCACCACTGTTCCATACGCTGTTACTAGCTCGGAGTGTCAGGCGATTCGGGTGATTTACAAACCGGTTCAGCGGAACTATTTAGCAGAGTAGTGAGGCTTTTACCGTACAATCTTAACGAAGCTAGAGTTCTTGTGGAGGACATTTGTCAATTACGTGGTCAGCTGGGGATTGAGTTTTGTCCACCGTAGATTGACGCTATAATATGGCGTTTTCTAAAATCGCTCGAATTTACAATCCTTGTGGATTTTTGGCATCACCCTTTGCTAAGCACATCATGCAGCTGCTGTGGATTCGGCAATGCAGCTGGGACGATCGTTTTCCCACAGAAAAATACAAGCTGTGGTCCGCATTTTTATCAAATTTCAATTCATCTCAACAATCTTTTTATTCCTTGTTTGATGTCCGCTGATCAACTGCTGGACTACCAGATCAGTAGTTTCAGCGACGCGTCCGAACATGGGTACGCCGCATGCGTCTACTTGCGTGCGTCAAATAAATTTATCGCGATGTACCTACCTGTCTATCTGGGCTTATGGTGGATCTGCATGCTATTATATACCTGGACTGCAGGCATTCCAAATCTGCAGGAAGTCGATTTACACAGTTAAATCCTTCCTGCACATTTCGAGCGTCGCTCAGCAAAAGGTAGCTGTATGTATATTTTTGTTTTGGAAGAATACACTTCCTTCTCCACACCAAATTATTACCTTTACTTCAACTGTTTTTTTTTTCTTTCATTTCGTGATTTTTTTGTTAGTCCTCAAATCAAGAGAAAGTCTTCGAGCTATTATTAATATAGATCAGGCTTCAGCATTCGGACAAATGATCAAATTGATAAATATTTTTTTTTTTTTTTCACTATCAGCGCCGTTACATTTTGCGGCCAAAATCATTTGAACATGGCACCCGCACTTGCTCGGGTTCTGATGTCATTGTTAGAGTGGTGAGCTGGGGACTTCCACTGGCTGCTTGCTTTGTCCAGTGGTCAAGCTCTGACAGCTGCTGCCCTGCTCTTTATAACCTTTACTTTTCATCCATCTACATATCATCATTTTTTTTATTTTGCATACTGCATACATTTTCTTTTAACTTAAGCCAATTTTAATTCTGTTGTCATATTTTACCTCTGAAAGAGCTAAGACGCTCTTTGGGGGGCGGTATGTTAGTTCACAACATTCGATTCCCGAACGAAACTTTCCTCTCCTACCTACATCCCAACTATCACGGTACCTGGAGGTAGGACGAGAAATCATGACGTAAAATCGTGAATTCGTGACGGACAGTGAGTCGTCTACTGCACCGCGCCGAGTTAGGTCGAGCTACCGAAGTTCCCTTCAACTACGCTATTCAGTACGGCTATCATCATCAATCTCAACATTTTATTGTGTGTGTCGCATTCGAGTGCATACGCATCATCACTTCGCTAAGAAAATCAACATATGAAGGATATTGGAAGAACGGAGTACGCGCGCGTATCTACCACCGAAACGCGAAAATACGTGAACCAGGTATTTCCCACACCCATTCTTTTTCTATCCGACAAATACAATAATCCTGATTATTAATTTTCTGTCAAAATAGGTGTTCTTACAGTGTTTGAGTTAATAATTTATTTATTAAGGTCATTATTTGCTACTGAATTAGGTTTGAACATATTATATCTTGCACAAGTGAACGATACCTAATAAATAAATAGCGGTAAAATATTGACGATCTGCGTAGCGCAATGGTTACCATGCCGGGTCCCGGGTTCGATTCTCGGCGAAACAGAGATTTGAATGATGAGTTTAAATTTCTGTTCTCGGTCTGGGATTTTTTTTATAAATAAACTGAACAAAAAGGCGCGGGCCGAGTGGTGTTAAGCGATTTATTATCCAGATTGAGTAATATACTGACGGTACTAAGGACAGTGCGCATGTGACGAAACGTTACGCACTAAACGCACACAGACATAGTAATATCACAGATTACTAAATAGTTACTGGTATTATGTTGACAGTTTTCAAAAGTGTGTGTTCAGTTTTCAAGATGTGGCCTGTCCACATCTTTGATTAAAATCTATGGTTGTCTGTAACAAAATGTGCCTCTAAAATTGGCACTCTTAATAAATCTCTTAACCCTTGCGTTCCAGCGATTTAATTCAAAACAGCTTAAAACAAAAAACAAAACGTTTAATACAAAACACTACAATAATGGCTTGAACCTTAAAGGATTTAAATATTGATGACCGATTTAAATAACGACGCAAAAGTCTACCAAGCTTCTGGCTTCAACATTAAATTTAAATGTAGACTCGTATTCAATGAGTTTTACACCAATACATTATATGAAAACTTGTTATCTTATATGTTGTTATGTTATGCTATATGTGGTTATATAATGTTATGTGATATAGAGCTGTAGTTCAAGCTCTTTTAATAATTAAGGATTGAAAATAATATAGAGTAAGTACAATGTCCGGTTACTTATACTAATATAAACCGAAACTTTAGTAAAATTAGGGAAAGAAAAGGAAAAACTTAAATAAATAACCGTTTGTTGAATGAAGAAAAAAATACTGGAAAAAATAAAAAAATATATTTGGCAATAGACTTAATTTCAAACACGTGTGGTAAATATTATTATAATAAATTTTTTTCTAGATATTTTAATAAATTGGCCGCCCACTTTTTGTATCCCCTGCTAAGATATAATGTGATTTATAAAAAATATGAATTCGTGCAAAACAACTTTCCTCTAAAATATTGTTGGTGTACTTATTTATCTAACTATAGTTCTTTAATGGTGCGTCCAAAATATAATAATAAAAAACCTTTACAATTCCAAAAGATTGACCTGTGGTCTGTCTAATGCAAGGCTGACTACTGACTTCTGAACCAATTAAAATATAATTTATTAAAGAATATTCTTATTGGATCATTTAAACCGGTCTAGTCTGTTAGATAAAAGAATAATTATTAACGACCCTGTAACATAAAATTGATAATGGCGTCTATCTGAATGAATAATGCCATCCTGAATGATCCCAAATGTCAGTTTTGTATTTTTTGTATTGCGTGCTGGTATTTTTGAATTGGGCACGAAAATGACCTTTATTTTGTTGGCCTGTGCATGCGAAGAATGTGGATAAAATGTCTCACGATATTTTACCTCATACTGTATATACCACTTAGTTTATCGATGATTTATGACGGATTTATAAAAAAAGATGAATAAACAGCCAAACCAATATCTGATACGTCATCTTCTATTTTTAAAAGTGAGAGCTGCAACCCTTTTTACGTCCCACTGCTGGGCACGGGTCTCTCCCTATTATTGGGGAGGCCTGAAGCTTACTCCACCACGCTGCTCCAATGCGGGTTGGTGGTGATGCGGGTCAGTGGCCAACCCGTTGTCGGATGTTTTCAAACCGCCCATAAAGCCTCCAACAAGGTTTAACGACTGTTATCTATTGACAACAACCGGAACCAACGGCTTAACGTGCCCTCCGAAGCACGGAAACGCGTATAATTTTTTTGCCACTAGCGGTCACCCATCTCCTACCCTAACGCACCCGTTGGGCTGAGTCGCATAGATCGCTTGCATTCTACGCTAACCGCCGGGCCATGCGCGCTTCAAACAACGCAAAACTGCATAAATTTAAAAGTGCATATTCTTTCAAGGTCTGTGTTTCTCATTTGTTCACCTCTTATTGTCTTCGTAATAAGGCATTTGCATTTAGCAACCATATACTTAACGATTTTTTGCAATTATGTCTTAGTAATAGTGCACCATTACTTATCTCCACAAATCTACATTGGAGCAGTGTGGTGGAGTAAGCTCCAGGCCTCCCCAATAACGAGAAGAAACACCACTCACTCTCCACTTGCCTCATATACGGTTTTCTTTCACAGAAATATTCAAAAGTTATGTTGTATATGGCAATAATAATACATTTAGTAATAATTTAAGTAAGAGTCTGACAACACTGCCTATATGTATTACAAGACGTCAATGTCAATTTACTACTATCATTCTGTTCTGTGAAAATAACCTATGTATGGACTTAGCCGACTTAGTAAAAAGAATAAAGTGGAACTGCAAGAAAACAGTATCTTTTATTTAAAATATACAACATGGCGCTGCGGCAAAGTAAAAATAACCAAGAAGAAAATTAAATTTGAATCATATATGGTTTATAAGAAGAGATTTCGGAAGATTAAAAACCTGAACTCAATTTATTACGAAACACGGCGGATGAAAAGCATGGCGTCATGGGCTTAAAACCCCCAAGCGCACTAGTGGAGCATACAGCCGAAGGTTTCAAACGATGGAAACAGGCCTTCCAGCTTTATCGCATAGCGTCGGGAGCGTCAAAACAAGACGAAGAAACTCAAGTAGCTCTGTTATTGCATTGCATGGGTGAGTCTTGCATTGAAATTTACAATACCTTTAATATCGAAAAGAAGAAGGAGACGTATGAAAACGTGATTGAAAAGTTCGAAGAACATTTTGTTCCAAAGAAAAATGAGTGTGTAAACTCACACATATTTTTTACGAGAAATCAAATGCAGGGAGAAAATATTGACAAATATGTGGTGGAACTCAAACGGCTAAGTCAGGAATGTAACTTTGGAGAGATTAAGGATCGCCTTATACGCGACAAAATTGTAACTGGGATCACCGACAGTAAACTGAGGGATCGATTATTGAGAGAAAGTGACCTTACCCTGGAAAAAGCGGTACATATATGTAAAGTAGCGGAACTGTCAGCTCAAAGAGTCAAGGCATTGGAAAATGAAACCGTAGAAGTTAAGAAAGTCAGTCATAAGTATATCAAGAAGGAAAGTAACTATTTCAGGAAAAAAGAGGCATGTAAAAAGTGTGGAAAATTACATGAATGGAACAAGTGTCCTGCGTTCAACAAGGTATGCTTGAAGTGTAAGAAGAGAGGACATTTTGCGAAACAGTGTTTCACTAAAACTAAATTCAAAAGGACAAGGTCAGTAGATAATATTTCTAAAGGTTTGGATACTGTGTCTTTAGGTCTTATCAAGGTAGATGGAATAAATCATATGTCAAAGTTAAATTGGGATTATAATGTCAAGTTTTTGGTTAGAAATAAAGAATTTTCAGTAAATTTCAAATTAGATACAGGTGCTCAATGTAATGTGCTTTCTGAATATATGTGTAAAAGTTTAAAAATTAGTAATTACCTACCTACAAGTGTGATTTTAACAAATTATAACGGTAATAGAATAAATATCCTTGGTAAAATTTATCAAAAGTGTATTGTCAACGGTAAGATACATAATATTGAATTTTATGTCTGTAAAGGAAATTTTGTTTCAGCATTGGAATTGCCAACAATTATTACATTAAATTTATTACATAGAGTTCAAGATTGCAGTATAAAGAAAATAAATTGTAAAGATATATTAAATCAGTATAAAGAAGTGTTTCAAGGTATAGGGAAAATAAAAGATTTTGAGTATACAATTAAATTAAAGTCACATGCAGTAGGAAAAAGTGAACCATGTAGGCACGTACCATTTAAGCTTATGAAGGGTTTAAAGGCAGAATTAGATTATATGGAGAAAAATTGTATTATCAGTAAAGTAAATAAAGCGACAGAGTAATGACTGCAAAACCAGATGGATCTATTAGGGTGTGTCTCGATCCACAACATTTAAATAACCAAATTATTAGAGAACAATTTTTATTACCAACTTTGGAAGAGATTACAAGTAAATTAAGGGGTTCAAAATTTTATAGCACATTAGATGCAAGTAGAGGGTTTTGGCAGGTTGTATTGTCGGAGGAGTCTAGAGAATTAACTACTTTTAATACTCCGTATGGAAGGTATATGTTTAACAGGTTGCCGTATGGGTTAAACTCGAGCCCAGAGGTATTTCATAAATTATTCACAGACATATTCAAAGATATTAGGGGCGTCGAAATATTTATTGATGACATATTGATACATGCCAGTAGCGAAGAAGAACATGACAAAATTTTGAAGAATGTTTTAGATAAAGTTAAAGAATATAATATCAGATTAAATGAAAGTAAATGTCAGATTAAAGTTAAAGAAGTCAAATACTTAGGTCATATTTTGTCAGAAAATGGTATAAAATTAGATTCAGATAGGGTTGAGAGTATAGTCCAAATGAAAGTACCAGAGTCTCGAACTGAGTTACTCAGATTTTTAGGTATGACAAATTATGTGACAAGGTTTATTAAAAATTACTCTGATTTTACAGCTCCGATGAGGCAGTTAATTAAGAAAAATGTTCCTTTTATTTGGAGTAGGGTGCAACAGGAAGCTTATGATAAACTAAAAAGTTTGCTAACCGAACCTCCAGTATTAGCATATTTTGACATTAATAAACCTATTGTATTAAGTGTTGATGCATCAAAGGATGGTTTAGGTGCAGTAATATTACAAGACAACAGACCTATAGCATATGGTTCTAGGGCACTAACACAGACAGAACAATTATATAGTCAAATTGAAAAAGAGAGTTTAGCTATACTGTTTGGGTGTAATAAATACTATCAGTACTTGTATGGACAAAAGTTTATTGTAGAATCAGATCACAAACCTTTAGTGTCCATCTTTTCAAAGCCAATGAAAAAGTGTCCAGCAAGATTGCAAAGAATTAAATTAGCTTTACAACCTTATGAATTTACAGTTATATATAGACCAGGAAAAGAATTAGTTGTAGCAGACCATCTCAGTAGATCTTATTTGCAAAGTAGTTTAGATTCGTCACATTTACATATTGAAGCTCATGTAGCTGTAGTCATGAGTGGATTTGATGTTACAGATCATAAGTTAAAATTAATTATTGATGAGACGGCAAAAGATAGTGAGTTACAATCAGTGCTAAAATATATAAAGGACGGTTGGCCAAATAATAAGTGTGATGTTCAATCTGAAGCTAAGATTTACTTTAGTTATAGGGATGAGTTAAATGAAAATAATGGTATAATTTTGAAGGGGTCTCAAATAGTTATTCCTAAAAGTTTAAGATCTGATATGATGAAAAGAATACACTATGCACATCTAGGTATAGTCAAATGTAAAATGTTAGCTAGAAATACTATATATTGGCCTACTATGAATAAAGAAATTGAAGATTGTATAAATAATTGTGATACATGTAAGAAATTTCAGAACGCTAATAGGAAAGAACCAATTATAAATAAAGAAATACCTGAGTATCCTTGGCAAATTTTAGCTAAAGATATATTTTTTCTAGAAAATAAACCATACATATTAGTAGTAGATTCATATAGTAAATATGTAGAAATTAAAGAATTAAAGAGTTTAAGTGCTATGTGTACAATAGAAAGTTTAAAGGAAATTTTTGCTAGGCATGGTATACCAGAAATGTTATATTCAGATGCCGGAACACAGTTTACTAGTTTTGAGTTTAAAGATTTTGTAAGGGAGTGGAGTTTTTCTCACAAAATAGTAAGTCCTAAACATCATCAAGCAAACGGTTTAGCAGAAAGACATATTCAAACTATTAAAAGAATGTTTAAAAAATTAATAAAAGAAAATAAAGATATTTATCAAGGTTTACTATTGTATAGAAATACTCCAATCTCTGGTGCTGGTGCTACACCTGCTGAATTATTATTTAATAGAAACATAAAGAATATGTTGCCTACTTTGAAAAAAAATTTTGATAATTCTAAAAAGGAAGATGTGTATAAAAGGGAGTTAATAGAAAAGCAAAGAAAACAAGAACATTATTATAATAAAAATGCTAGGGAGTTACCTAAGTTAGCGGAAGGAAATATTGTACAAGTAAAACAGGAAGGAAAGATAGGTCCTAACAAAGGTGGGATAGTCATAGGGAAAGGAGAAAATCCTAGATCTTACTTTGTAATGACTGAAGAAGGTAGAGTAATACAAAGAAATAGAAGAAGTTTAATTAAGAATGGAAAGTATGAACCTTTAGATTGTAGAGATTTTGATGAATGTGAAACAGTGAATAGTAAAGGTAGTGATGTATGTAGTAAACCTGTAGAATGTAGAGAAAGTAATAAGGAAATTGTAACTGAAAATCAACAGCAGGCTTCTAATGAGCAACCTCAATTTGTAACTAATTCTAGTTCTAAGTATAAGTATACTAGGTCCGGTAGGGTGGTTAAAAGACCAGCTTATTTTCATGAATATGTTATGTAATCTTTTTTTTCTTTTTCCTAAATGTTAGTAATTAGCTTGAAAAGAAAGGGGGATGTTGTATATGGCAATAATAATACATTTAGTAATAACTAGCTGTGCCCGCGACGTCGTCCGCGTGAATAAAGACTTTCATAAAAGGGATTAATTAAAGATAAAGGATTATTTATTTGCATTGAATAAGTACTTCAAACCAAAAACAGTAAGGACTGCTAACGACGGGACAACCCGCGCGGCGCAATGTTTACCATGCGGAACTGCAAATCGAAGGGTCCCGGGTTCGAGCCCCGGCGAAACAGAAATTTCAATGATGAGTTCAAAATGTCTGTTCTTGGTCTGGGTGGTTGTGTTTCTGTCTCTGTGTGTGTTCATGGCACCCACGACACAGGGTATATCTACCCTACTGTGAGGCTATATGTGTGAAACGTAATTTTTTTTTACATTGTACTTACTTTTTTCAATGATGAGTTTAAATTTCTGTTCTCAGTCTGGGTGGTTGTGTTTCTGTCTCTGTGTGTTCATGGCACCCACGACACAGGGTATATCTACCCGATTGTGAGGCTATAAGTGTGAAACGTTATTTTTTTACACTATTTACTTACTTTAAACTCCTCCAACGATGTATTCTGTGCTCCAACGCACACACGCACACTGTTTTTATAGATATGATCTTTGACGTTAGGAACACGCCTACATTGCTTAGACAACAGTGAGTGCTTGTAATTTAATATGAACTTTATACAATAGCAATAAAGCTCAAATTGACTACGTTTTAGTTAGAAAACATTTGTATGGGAAAAAGAAAAGGGCTGTTTTTATGGTTTTTCCGGCAATAATTCGAATTTTTCTCGCCGTACAAACCATCCTTGAACTTCAACGAACATTTAAAAAAAACAATTGGCCAAATTGGTCTAGGCGTTGTTGAGTTATGCGCTTACCAACATATTTTGCGATTCATTTTTATATTATAGATTTAAGTAAGAGTCTGACAACACTGCCTATATGTATCACAAGACGTCAATGTCAATTTACTACTATCATTCTGTTCTGTGAAAATAACCTATGTATGGACTTCGCCGACTTAGTAAAAAGAATAAAGTGGAACTGCAAGAAAACAGTATCTTTTATTTAAAATATACAACAAGTTACATCGGTTGCAACTCTTTTTGCGTCCCACTGCTGGGCTGGTCTCTCCCCATTATAAGAGGGGCCTAAAGCTTGCACCATGCTGCTCCATTGTAGGTGGTGGAGATGCGGATTAGTGCTTAATCTGCTACGACAAGATTTGTCGACTGCTGTTTATCGAAAATAACCGGGACCGACGCCTTAACGTACTTTTAGAAGCACGGAAATGCGCATTCAATTTGCCCCTAAAGTGCTCACCCATCTCACAACCAACCGCGCACGCTTAGCTGCATAGACTGCTTGCATTCTACGCCAATCGCTGCTTACAACGCGCTATGTTATATGCAATAGCTATGTTATATGGCATTAACTTTACTTATGACTCTTATGAGTCTATCCGTGCGAACAGGGCGTTTATGCAACGCTTATCTCTTGAAGTAGTTGTAGTTATTATATTAACCGACTGTACTCACGTCAGTTTATATCGGATCAGTCTCAGACTGTCTCCGCCGCGATGCCACCGCGACCGGCGGGAGCTCCTGAAGAAGGTCCTCGGTCAGGACCGAAACATGTCGGCAGATCCGATATAAACTGACGTGAGTACAGTCAGTTAATATATAACTACAATGTTAGTGTACACTCTTGAAGTAGTGTGTAAAGTATAGGTACGGAGTTTACATACATCCTACCAAATGTAAAAACACCCACGATAAGAGTTTTATGCTGATAACTTAAATGTATGCTAACGGTCATTGAGTATATTGCACTAAAAGTGATTCATAATATCGATCAGACCTACGCAGTTATTTATGGTAGATAACATACTTATAATTTCTTTTACTCTCTAGGTACTTATAAACACTTGCTGGGAGTCTGGAGGTCTTTGGAAAGATCTTCAGTTTCAACTTCAACTTAATGAGTGATTAGTGATTACTAAGCACTACAAACAAGACCACCAGATGAACA
Organism: Pyrgus malvae; assembly: GCA_911387765.1. NCBI lineage: Eukaryota > Metazoa > Arthropoda > Insecta > Lepidoptera > Hesperiidae > Pyrgus > Pyrgus malvae. Next base: position 22,443,081 of record OU426950.1, on the reverse strand, counting down.
GATGAACAGCAGTACCTTTTAGCTTAGCGGAGTAGGTCGCTTGCATTGCGTTTCAGCAGCAGAGCAGGCAAACCTTGACATCGTCATACATTTTGTATAAGAAAACAATTTGTGAGGTCCCAAAATTGCAAAGTCAATTGACAAAATTATTATTGTTTTAAAAAGCAATAAAAATCATGGATAAATATGAATTAACAGTTATCCTACTTCCCAAGCGTGGTTAAGTGCAACCTGTTTAAGGCATGCACCAACCGAAGAATAGCTACGGATGCTTCCTATTCGTTTACTCATTGACTTCTCCATAACGACGAAACCTTTCGTCGGTAGTTTCACTTAGCTTAGTCCCTGTAGCTTTGGGATTAAGAATAGACCTACGGTATCCCCTGCCTGACCGTAAGAGGCGACTAAAAGAAGGCTTTGGGTTGTGGGTGGTGAGAGTGGGAGCTCCATCCGTTCAGCTAGCAGCCCCGGGAAGGACGGCGGTGTGTGCGTGGCCGCATATGGCCGTAAGCATCGGAAGGTGGCGTATTCTGGGGCGTAGCGCGTGGAGGACACCGATGCTTTCCACATGAGATCCCGGAGTTCTCCCCAAGCGTAGAGGCAGGCCACCGAGTGAGTTTTAGTGCGGTACAAATCCCACAATACGCAGTATCCTCTCTCAAAGTGCCGGGTACCTTTTGAAGGTTTCCCCCCAATAAAAAAAAGGTACACTTCGCTTATTATTTCGGCTACTTGCCACAGAATTCGCACGTCACTGCTACCGACTTCTGTCGATAAATCTAATCATTGGAAAGTAGTAACTCATTGCTTAGTCATACCCATTGTTGTGATTGGAATGCGGAATGAACTTACCTGAAAAGAAACAAAGAAAATGTCATTAGAGCAATCAGGGACAATAATAACAATGACATAAGGGTTACCTTAAAATACAAAACGGATAACGCTGTAGTACTTTGTTGTGATGGAGAAATTTACTTTACGTTTACAGAAACCATTTTTGTTATACATAAACCGAACAAAGTTGAGTTGCTGAGAAACTGGAGTTGCTCGTGTCCATAGGCAGCGGTGATCGCTTAACATCACGCAGCCCACCTGCTTTTTGTTCGGTTTATCTATAAACAGAAATTGCTTTAAGGAGAGCTTTTTAGAGCTTTCTTGAAGAACCTCAACATAGTTCACAAGAAATGACTCAGCTAAAGGTAATGTTGTCCCATAGTTACACGTCCGTAGCAAAAAAACAAAGTGCGGACTGTGGAGGACTGGAACGAGCCCAGACGGTGGAATTTCAACCTATTAACAAAACATTTTTTTCTCCATAGTGATCGACGATCAATCTTGCATTAGAGTATACGGAATCCTCTGGTTGTAAATAAGACACGCACTCTTCGATTTTTTATTATAGAACAGTTAGATAATTGTGATGAGCCAACCGCGATGTCGTTATATTGTGTTATGTTCCCTTGACTACTATTCTTCGATACGTTACAAAACCTTGAACAGTTGAATAGGGTATTATTAACACTTTACGTAAGGTAAAGTATAATCTATACAGTTGCTAAACTGCGTGTGATATTACTTTTCTACAAAAGAAGCGACCAAAAAAATTGTCAGCATTTTTGCATGCTTAAATTTAATGTTACGTCTCACTGGCGAAGTAATATAAGCCCTTTTAGGTATTTGTAAAATAAATGTAAAAAAAATCTGTAAAAATATTATTCTATACATATGTTACGAGTAATGAAAATAAATTTAACGGGCATTAATCATGCAATCATGTTTATTAAAAGTTGATTCCTTTTCCTACAAAATGTAAATAGATAATCGTCGCCATTTGACTAATTTTTAATAATACCTACTAATAAATTTTTAGTTAACTAAGAGAATCACAAGGAATCGTAAATTTTTTTTGGGTTCTGCAGCTGTATGGCAAAAAACGTAACCCTTATGAATCCGTCATGTCTGTCTGTCTGTTCGTCCGTATGTCACAGCCACTTTTTTCCGAAACTATAACTTGTAATTTATTTGTTACGTCTGTAATAAATTTGTTAAAAACTTAATTATTTTAATATTCCAATTCGAACCAGTAGTTCCTGAGATTAGCGCGTTACAAACAAGCGCGTTAACAAACAAACAAACTCTTCAACTAGTATACATCAGCCACTTTTTGACGTGTCTATTGCCTTTTCATATTATTCTGAGACGTTGAATGGGGTACCATTAGCACGTTGCGTAAAGTAATCCTCCTGATGTCAACTAAATTGCGACTGATATTAAAAATGACATTTTATTTTTTTGTGTCATTTTGTGGGATTGTATGATGGCGTCATCTACGACACATACCTATGTGTTTAATTGTTATTCAACAATGTTAAGAATGTAATATTTTTAAATTAAATTTTTAAATTAACGTTTCACACTCATAGCCCCACAGTAGGGTAAGTATACCTTGTGTCGTAAGTGCCATGGACACATACAAAGACAGAAACACAAACCCGCGCGTTCCCCGTGGACCAACCCACCCACACAAACCCAGACCGCTCATCATTCAAATTTCTGACTCGCCGGGATCGAACCCGGGACCCTCCAATCGGCAGTCCGGCATTGTAAACTTTGCGCCATGCGGTTCATCAATTTTTTTCTGGTCCAGTAGGTTTCTATAAAATTATGTGTGTTCTGTTGAGTGATTCATCATTGCAGAGTCAAACTAAAACCTTAAAAATTGCATCGCATTCCTTTTTAGGGGATGCCTATATAAGGACTATGGTAGACAAGTAAGATAGTAAGAAAGGAATTTTCGATATCCCATCACTGAGGTACCTTTTCTTTGGTATCGGGGGGGGGGGGGCGGGGGGGGGGCTTTAAAAGGTACCCGACACAGGCAGGCGAGGCGCTCCTTGTATTGTCTCCTGGATCCGGGATCCAGGAGATCCTCCTGGATCTGGAGGACTCCGGGATCTCCATAGGAACGCACCGGTGTCATCCACGCGCGGCGCACCAGAACGGGCCCATCTTCGGGAGAGCAGATGCGCTCTCCTGCACCTTCAGGTGTTCACGGCGGCATACGGCCACGCATACACCGCCGTCCCTCCCGGGGCTGCTAGCTGGACGGGTCAAGCTCCCACTCTCACCGTCCGCATCCCCGCCCCCTTTTAGTCGCCTCTTACGATCAGGCAGGGGATACCGTAGCTCTATTCTTAATCCCGAAGCTACAGGGACTATCACTGAGGTACCTACTACTTACTACTAATCCCACCCATATAAAAGTTACATAAGTGTTGAAAGTTTGTTTAATTCCGCCAATTTTCTGTAGCTGGACCATGTTTGGTTTTTTGAAACTTTACTTTAGACGCTGACAAGTATTTGCTAGTTTAATTTAAAAATAATACTTTGGTTTTTTTAATAATAAAATCTTTATTCACATATTTTTTTGACATTACATATTATTTAAATTACAATTTTGTTAGGAAGGTAAAAGACTATACCTAGACCTACGTCTACATCATACTAAGGAGATTACAAAAGACACGTGCCATTCCTGAGTCAGACGACATACCCATAGTGACCTCAGCCTACACTGTATATTGTAAGTATGTGTGTTAGTCTATGTGTGCATAGTATTAATGGAGACGCCCAAAAACGAATAGGTAGATAAAACTAGGTATGATGCGTAGGAAACGGGCTTTAATAGATTTTAAAAAAATGGTTGTCTGTAAAGTCGGTTTACGGGCGATAGTTTTACAAGATAAAGAAAAATTGATGAAAAATTGCATACATTTATGAGTTGAATTATTATCACTGAACTATCATTATTATCTGATACTTTTAAACGAGCAATTCTTGTATATATTGACATTTTATTTATTTATTTATTTAATCTTATAGCATTACCTTAAAATAAGGAACACAAGGGCGTGCTTAATGCCTAATGGCATTCTCTACCAGCCAACCCTGGGTGACGAGTAGAGCTTGTGGTAGGCGCATACTAAATTAGTAAAGAACTGAATATTTCTACATAAATATACATTATACTAAATAACTAAAAATACTCACATATATAAATAAATACATATTATACATAATATATATATATATATATATAAATACATAAATATAAAAATATACCTATATGCCAAAAACGAGAGTTGGTAAAAATAAAGCAAAATCAAATCAGCAAAAGATTCAGATGGCTGTAGTAGAAGCACTTAAAAGATGATTGCGAACAAGTCTCTTGAACACACCTTTGCTTTTGGCTTTTCGAATGGGCTCAGGTAGGGTGTTCCATAGTAGTATAGCCTGAACTGTAAAGGATTATCGGAAAAAATCACTTTTATGTGGAGGAATTTCGAGCATAAGATTATCGGAAGAACGCAAACCTCTGTCATGAGCAGAACCGAGGTAGTGAAAGTTTTCCTTTAAGTACTGAGGAGAAGTTGGATCATGTAAAATAGAATACAGAACCAAGAGAATTCTAGAGTTACGTCTCTGTCGAATAGTAAGCCATTTAAGCTGGCTTCGATAACTAGAAATATGATCGTATTTACGAAGATTGAAAACAAATCGGATACAATTATTAAGGAGGCGATCTAGTTTATCCAGAAATTTTTCATTTAGGTCCTGATATGACACATCACCATAATCAATGATGGGTAGTACAAGGCTATGCATAAGCATTAATTTTGTTTTATATGGCAGAAAGTTCTTTAGGCGGTAAAGAGACTGTAAGCAACTGTTGACCCTTCTGCTTATTTCATTAATTTGAGCTTGCCAGTTCATACCACTATCTAATTGCAAGCCAAGATTTTTGGCGGTATTATTAAAAGGTATAACGACATTGTCATATTGTATTGCTGGAAGGCTCGGGATATCAATTTTGGACAATAATTTAGAACTACCAATCAGTATACCCTGGCATTTTTTGGAATTTACGCTTATACCGTGTGAATCTGACCACATTTTAATAAGATGAAGATTGCTGTTAAGATCAAGGATTGCAGTGTGGAGAGTTTCAATTTTGGAGTGGACATATAGTTGTAAGTCATCAGCATAAAGATGGTACGAACAATTTTTAATGGAGGTGATAGAGTTGATAAACAACGAGAACAATAATGGAGAAAGAATACCGCCTTGCGGAACGCCAGTTTTAATGTCAACCCATTTGGAACATTTCTGTCCCGAGTGAACCGACTGCTGACGATCGCGAAGATAAGATGTAAACCACATTAGGGCGGCGGGAGCGAAATTACTGTGATGGGAGAGTATGGAGAGGAGTATGTCGTGGTCAACTGTGTTAAAAGCATTTGAAAAGTCAATTAGCACCACCACTGTAACCAGTCTATCGTCCATGCTCCGTTTAACATCGTCGACGACTTTGACTAGAGCAGTAGTGGTACTATGACCAGATCTAAAACCAGACTGATAATCACTCAGTAGGTTATAATTGTGGGTAAAAGCGTCTCAACTATCGGTAGTATCATAGTTCTACTTATATTATCGAAACCAACAGCCTTGGAGTTTATTTTTAGTATGTGTGTCCCGACTTCCTTCTGTGTGACAGAAGAAAGTTGGAAAGCAGGTATGGATGGGGGCTGGATGCTGGAGATCGAATCTATGGTTTGTTTCTTTATAGTGGGGTCTAAAGGTGTAGATGAGACAAAGAAATCGTTAATAGAATCGAGTCCAAGGCCGAGATCCCGTTCTTGCTCAGGTGGTTTACACACTCCGAGAGATCGAATAAATTTCCATACGTTAGCTGGAGAACAATTGATAATATTTTCATGGATATATCGGCGTTTAGCTGTTCGTACCATCTGATTACAACGGTTTCTTGCTGTTTTGAATGTTACCCAATTCTCCTCAGAGCGATCTTTTTTAAATGCACGGAGCCGGGGCACGTTTTAGTTTGACGCTGTGAACGGGTGCATGGACATCATACAGATCGAGAATTGCTTTATTAAGTAAAGAAACTTTGGATTCGATTGTAGATGCTCTCACCACCGGGCCCAGGTCAATATGAGTTGCATCTTCCTGCAGTTTAGATATTGACATTTTCTTAAAATTTCTAATATTTAGCACGCAGGGCTTATTCCTTGGTGTTCCGATTTTGTAAGCAGCGTAGATGAGGTCATGGCGAGAGAAGCCAGGAGCCGGCAACTGTCCGTGCGCAAGAATATGCTCAGGAGAATTGGATAATATTACGTCCAATCATGTAGACTCAGTGCCAATATTGTGGTGTGTCGCAGCTAATGGTAAAATTTTTAGATTGACTGAGTCTACAATCGATCGCAATTTAAGTGCTCTAGAGGAAGTTCTTAAAAGATCTGTATTGAGATCCCCCATGATTAAGTAATGACATTTTATTTACACTGCCACGCGAGAACAGAGATAAAATAAATTTATGTCACAAGCCGATGCTTGTTCTCTGCTCTATCGCTTGTTCCGCGCTCTCGCTTGCACGCATAGGCTCAGGCGGAACGTGACACTTTTTCGTTCGTCCAGCCGGTGTTCATCGATTTATACTATCGTACTTAGGTGCAAATAAACTACTTTTTAGATTTTCAATAAATTGTTCTATTCGATGTTAAACTTTAAAAAAGGATATAAATTAAAAATTACTTATGACTTTACTAGAATGTAAGTAAACTATAAAAAATAAGACAAAATATAAAAATATGTATACGTATGAAAAAAAGGGAAGTGGGGAGCGGGTAAGCCGCACAGCGCGGCGTCATTCTCGTTCATACGCTGCGGTGTGCGTCGCGGGTTGACTATGGATTTGTTTGAAGATAATTTAATTAAATCAATCCGCAATTACCCTTCTTTATCTTTACTAATATTATAAAGAGGAAAGATTTGTATTTTTGCATGTTTGTAATGAATAAACTCAAAAACAACTGTTCCGATTTCAAAAATTCTTTCACCATTAGAAAGCTACATTCACTTAACATAGGCAACTTTTTACCGCGGGAAAATGCTTCAGTCCTACGTGAAAACGGGTAATAGGGTCAACGCGGTTGAAGCAACTGCCTAAACGCCTATGATTTCAATATAGCAATGAAGGAATAGCACATAGGCTATTTTTTATCCTACAGGGACCCATTAAACGGGTCCACGCGGGCGAAGCCGCTGGCGGAAGGAAAAAAGAAAGAAAGAAAGAAAAAGCTGCGTCAAGCCGCATACCGCAGCGTTGTGCGTTACGATCAAGGGACCAAAGCTTAAGGTAGTCAAATCGCGCATTTTAGCTAGCTTTCGTTTTCAAGTGTACACGTTACAGTGTTTCATTGCTGCGTTTAGTGACTAAAACGTTGATCTGTGATGCTAAATGTAGCTAGTGGCTTGGCCGTTATCTACTTGTATCTTTATTGAAGATCGGCTGCAACCCTTTTGCGTCCCACTGCTGGGCACGGGTCTCTCCCCCTTATTGGGGAGGCCTGGAGCTTACTCCACCACGCTGCTCCAATGCGGGTTGGTGGAGATGCGGGTTAGTGGCCAACCCGCTGTCGGATGTTTTCAAACCGCCCATAAGGCCTCCGACAAGGTTTAACGACTGTTATCTATCGACAACAACCGGGACCGACGGCTTAACGTGCCCTCCGAAGCACGGAAACGCACATGAAATTTTTTGCCACTAGCGGTCACCCATCTCACAACCGACCGCGCCCGTTTGGCTTAGCTGCGTAAACCGTTTGCGTTCTACGCTAGCCGCCGAGCCATGCGCGCTTCGATTGAAGATCACAATAGCTTAAAAGCCGAATGCCTTATCTAATTTCTTTCAGTAGGTAATGGTATCTTATGAGCTGTGCAAATTGCCAGTGTCAAGTAAAGAACATTTGAATCAAAGTTTTGCCCGCTTTGCCGTTGTCGAGGCCTCTGACGAAGTTTAACAAGTGTTTTATTAATAACAACTGGGACCCGCATATCAAGTTACAGGCCTTTTGATACCACAACAGCAGCAACAGAGTGGTTTCAAACTAGCGTATTGTTTGGCACGTATACGGTCGTTTTGGAAAGCGCGTTTATACGCATTTATACTCACTTCTTTATGTACCGGAAAATGACAATTCTCGCTTAGTAAGCTAAGCGAGAATTGTCATTTTCCGGTACGAGCTACAAAAAACCAATGACCGTAAACGCGCCGAAAAATACGCTGGTTTGAAACCGCTCTATCCATAGATTTATTATTACTTTGACTATAGTATACATAATATGAATACTATAAAAATATATGAGCGTGACACTCATTTTTAGGGTTCCGTAGCCAAATGGCAAAAAACGGAACCCTTATGGATTCGTCATGTCTGTCTGTCTGTCCGTCCGTATGTCACAGCCACTTTTTCCGAAACTATAGGAATTATACTGTTGAAACTCGGTACGTAGATGTATTCTGTGAACCACATTAAGATTTTCACACAAAAATAGAAAAAAGCAATAAATTTTGAGGGTTCCCCATACTTAGAACTGAATCTCAAAAAAATTTTTTTCATCAAACCCATACGTGTGAGGTATCTATGGATAGGTCTTCAAAAATAATATTGACGTTTATAATATCGTTTTATTCTAAACTGAATAGTTTGCGTGAGAGACACTTCCAAAGTGGTAAAATGTGTGTAACTGTAACTTCTAAAATAAGAGAATGATAAAACTAAAAAAATATATGATGTACATTACGATGCAAACTTCCACCGAAAATCGGCTTGACAAGGTCTAGTAAGTAGTTTTTTTTAATACGTCATAAATCGTAAACCACAATTTACCTTTCATTCAATCTTAATGCAATGATTTCTATGGATAATCAAAGGCAATGATGTATTTCTATTGCCGCTATTGTTATACAAATACTAAAAATAGAATAAAATAAATATTTAACACTAGAGTACACGCGCCCCTTTGTTTTACATCAGTACACGCGTGGCCTACTATATTTGGCCATTTTGAAATGACATAAAATTTAATATACCTACCTAATTATTTTGTTTAAAACAATGGATGAAATTTAAAAAAACGTTTATTTAAGTTACTTATTACAACCTAAAATTTTAGAAACAGTGTTCTTAAACATTAAAAATTAACAAATTGGTAAATATCTAAGAAAAATCAACAAAAATGGCACTTCTGATATCAATGTGTTTTTTTTAACTTAAAACTGAACTTCATTACTATCTTCATTATTTTCGTAGCATTCAGGATATATTACTACTTGGTGATCGGGGCAAATCCATTTGTTGCAAGTTTTGCAACACTTTTTTGTGGACCAATTTATGGGTCCTCGTGGAGAGCGCACATCGACCAACCAGTCCTATTATTGGAGTCAAATCATGGTGCGACACTTGAAATTCTTGAGTTATGCTGCCCAAAAGTGCTTGCATTCTGAATTTAAGTTGTCGAACTACGAATCAAAAGCAGTTTTAGTATATTGAAATATAATTCGTAGGTACAGAACGTTACGTCTGACTATTTTTTCGATACCGGTGTTGGTTGGACATTACCAACGCATTGATCTCTAGCCGGAGGTAGGTTGGTAAAATAATTATCCATCGTCACAATATTATAGTTCAAACCATAAAGTGGATCCAGTACTCTATGAATAACGTTGTTTACCTTATTAAATTGAAATGGACATTCTGGTTGGGCTCCAGCATATATCTTAAATAGTAGACATATGGATGTGTCCAACACCAGGATTTTTATTATCCCGAATTTATGTGGCTTGTTGGGTCTGTACGTGATGAAGCCGCATCTAAAACAATCCAAACGTGTGTAAAATTTTTCAACTCAATTAGTTGAAGATATTTACTTCTAAAATTAAGTTGCAAAATTCCATCCCAACGTACATTGCAAGCAAATAAAAAGCTTATTAAAACGAAATATGATATAATAATAATATATACATTTTAACTTAGTAACTAATATATAAATTTAGTATAGACGAATAAAAATAATACGAAATTTATTTATATTGTTAGTGTTACAAAAGATCATACTTGCTGATTTTGGTGCACCAATACACGCGCGGACTACTTTAGTAGGCCCGCAGTTTTGACCCTAAATTACTTACACTTGCGTAGGCGCAGGGGTTGTGCGGAAAACTGATGTTGACACAAATATATTTAACGAGGCTTACTTGGAATCACTAGTTTCTAGCGTGCTTAGTTAAAAAGTTATCGTAAAAAAATTACCGTGGTCTACTGTAGAAGGCCACGCGTGTACTGTAGTACAATAAACGTGATTTTTTTATAGATAATGGTACGGAACCCTTCGTGCGTGAGTCCGACTCGCACTTGGCCGGTTTTTTTAGGTAGTAGTGTAATAAATATGCCGACTCGCAATGCGTATTAGACGATGTCTACATCCCACAAGTACGACGTAGGCACACCTACGGAATACATATTTGCAAACTAGTACGATTGAATGGCTATGACATTGAATATAAATGAGTACATCACATACCATTTGTCTTGTCTGGACTTTTTCGTTCTCGTTTAGTCCACCTATAGACGGGTGATGATTTATTTTTACGATATTATGTACTAAACGAGCAGCGATGGCCGAGTGGGAAAAGCCGCGGTCTTCTACGCGACCGATCCCGGGTTCAAATCCTCGGCGCGCACCTCTGACAAAGAAATTTGTAATGTGCGCATTTATCGCTGCTCCACGGTGATGGAAAATATCGTGATATTATATTGATTACGACGTTCTCCATCGCCGTGCATGCCTGAGAGAAATTCATAATTTCTCGAAAGCATGACGTCCACCAATCCGCACTTGGCCAGCGTGGTGGACTATGGCCTAAATCCCACTCACTTGTGAGAAGGAGACCTGTGCCCAGCAGTGGGACATAAAAAAAAGGTTGAAAAAAAATGTACTAAAAGGTACATTCGATATAGCCACTCTAAAAACGTCCCTTTGAAATCAGACACATGGTAAGTTTGCTTAAACGAATATTTTGACATCGAGTACTACAGCAAAACCAATAAGGTACATTTTCTCTCTTTCAGTCTTCACAAATTCAAACCTTCTATCTTTCCTTTTTGGCTTTTTTTTGGTATCGGGGGGAAACCTTCAAAAGCTACCCGGCACCTTGGGAGAGGATACCGGGTTATGTGGATTTGAACGCACTAAAACCCCCTTGGTGGCTGCCTCTGCGCTTGGGGAGAACTCCGGGATCTCCAGTGGAACGCACTGGTGTCCTTCACGTGCGACTCCCCAGAATGGACCCATCTTAGGGAGAGCAGATGTGCTCTTCTGAACCTTCCGATGCTTACGGCGGCATGCGGCCACGCACACACCTCCGCCCTTCCCGGGGTTGCTAGATGGACGGATCGACCTCCCACTCTCACTGCCCACAATCCCGGAAGCCTCTTTCAGTCGCCTTTTACGATCAGGCAGGGGATACCGTAGCTCTATTCTTAATTCCGAAGCTACAGTGACTTCCTTTTTAGCTGTGTCACTATGTTAGCCAATCACATTTTTTTTATTGGTAGTAAGTTTCATAATTACATGCACACGTCCGGGCGCACTTGTCGGACTTAAATTTCATACTTATCACGTCCACGTATTTTTTATTTGTAAGATAATTTTTACTACGTCCTTAATTGTTGGAAAAACCAATCATGACAAGTTTTATTTTAATGGTAACAGTGACATTAAAAATCTAATGTTACAAGTTTCTTGCTTGCACTTGGCACCTTGGGAGAGGATACCGGGTTATGTGGGATTTGTACCACACTACAACCCCCTCGGTGGCCTGCCTCTGCGCTTGAGGAGGACTCCGGGATCTCCAGTGGAACGTACCGGTGTTCTCCACGCACGGCGCTGGCGCCTCAGAACGGGCTCATTTTCGGGAGATTTCTCCTGCACCTTCCGATGCTTACGGCGGCATGCGGCCACGCACACACCGCCGTCCGTCCCGGGGATGGCTGGACGGATCGAGCTCCGATTCTCACCGCCCACAACCCCGGAAGCCCAAAAAGGTTTTCATGCAGAAGCACCGGGATTAGAAACCGGGCCATGAGAATGAAGCTCATATCATCAGAATGACGAATATATGATTTCAATTAATTTTTATTGTTTCCGAAGAGGTACTACGCCTATGCGGGCTGCGAAAGGTTTTAGTTTCCGTACTTTGGAGGACGCGTTAAGCCGTCGGCCTCGGTTGTGGTCAATAGATAGTCGATAGATAAAACATCTGACAGCGGCCACTAACCTGTATATTTATCAACCCGCATTGGAGCAGCGTGGTGGCATGAACTCCTATAAACAAAATGGTTGCAGCCATGTTGCAATAAAAATATTATGCATACTATTATCCATATTGTAAACAGTATGCATGCTCTCATACGAAATTTATCTTATAGACGATATAACTGTTGTAATTGTAGGTATGTAGATAAATTCCTGTTCCTTTATTATTAAAGTGGACACTTAAAAGATAGGTACTATGTATGTAGTATGTAGGAGTCTTATAGGTACTGAAGATGTAGTAGATCTGGTTTTTTCCATTTATTAAGGTCAACTGACCGAACACTCGAGCAAATGGACTTATTATTTGGACAAGCCGAGATCTTTGTAAAGATTTTATTAGTTTAATGGTTATTAGTTATTAGATTTTTCTTTCATTAAGTACATTTACTATGCCTTTTATCTGAACGTTTTAATTTTTTTTTGTTTCTATTATACAGTATTGTTAAATATACAAATGCATTATATTTATCTTAATAAAAAAACGGTTTTTAACACTATTAAGACAACGTCGTGATAAGTTAGCTACCGTATAGCGACCCAAAAATGAGTTGGTAAGTAAACTTATGTTTTAAAATAAATCCAAAGCTTATCCAAAGCTTTGGAAGTGTGGATTCTAAATACGAGTACTCGGTACTTGATTAGATTAAACATCGCACCTTTAGAATGAAAACGACACAATTCAAAAATATCCAAAATCGAGTTATCACCATAAAATAACTTAAAATGAAATTCTTCGTCTAACAATAGTTCAAACATAGCCATATTCGAACAGGAACAGGACAAAACTGTTATATCCGTCTCTTTCTTACGAGGCGAAATCCGGCCCCGTGTCGGGGGGGAAGCGACTCTGTTAGTGTTGTGTTCTCACCGCTGGATGCAGGACGTCGCGCAGTCAGCCTGGTAGTGACCTTAAGCTTATTAGGTCGTTTTCATTACAAAACAAATGGTAAGTTTTCTTTGTATTTTTAGTACAGAAACGACCAATTTAGCTTTACGATTGTTTGCTTCCTATTTATAAGGTAATATTGGTGACTTATGCAGCTTTGTGGCATTTTAATATTGAAGTCATTTATAATTCCAATAACTTATTTATGTTTGCGTCGTATTAATAATAAATTATGAAGAGTATGTTGCGACCAAACTTGACCAATTAGAAGTCAAGTCGTTTCATTATTTATCATCGTATTATTGTTTGTGTCTCATTGATAATTAAGTCATATACGTATTTTTTTTTAGATAAATAGCAAGACGCATTGGTTAATGTGTCACTATAATAATTATTAAGCCAGAAACCGTTTAAAGTAAAGTTCAAAAATAAAGTTTACAAAAATGAAAAGAAGGAGGGACATTATAATGGATAATGCATTAAAGTTTTTTAAAAATCATAAAGAAAATGAACCCCAGGTATGAATATTTACTATAGTAAATCTTTAAAATACTTTATTCTGTGCATTAAACTACCTATACTTATTTAATTTATTTTAAAATGTTAATACTAAACATGTATATATACCAGAAGTTTGTCCTCTTCTTCAACAGACTCTATTTTATAACCTGAAACACCCCAACAAGATTCAAACGTGATTCAAAGAAATTTAAAAAGAAAAAGGCAACGTAATCCCTTATCGTGGAAACAAAATATTACTAAGGCATTGCGCAACACTGGAAAATCTTACAAGTCCATATCAAAATCTAGGAAAGAAGTTCCAGCCCGTTGTATGAAAAACCCATGCGCTCCATGTCGATTAAAGTGTCCCGACCAAATTAATACAGTCCAAAGGACTGCAATTTTTGAATCGTATTGGAAACTTGCAAACATGGAGCTTAAAAGATCCTTCATCAGTTCTTGCATGGTTGAAGTCAAACCAAAATATAAATACACCAATGCTGAAAAGCCCAGATCACCAAATAATGCTTTTTTCTTTACAGTTAACAATCAGAAAATTCGAGTTTGTAAAACGTTTTTTATAAATACTTTAGATATAACAGAAAGACAGATAAGAACTACAAAAGAAAAAACCATTTATAGCTTTATAGCTGAAGATCAAAGAGGAAAGTATTATATAAGTATTATAAAAGACATTGAAAACCATATAAATTCAATCCCAAGGGTAGAATCACATTAGTTAAGGGCATCCACAACTAGACAGTTTATCGAAGGAGGTAGGACTATAAAAGATCTTTGGAGAGACTTCACAGAAGCAAGAGATTCCAGTAAGCCCAAAGTAGACTACTGGCTATACTATCAAATTTTTAACAACAATTTCAACTTGGGATTCTTTCAGCCTAAAAAAGATCGATGTGATCTGTGTTTGGAGTACGAAATGGCATCTGTAGATCACAAAGTGAAGCTGAAGGAAAAATTCGATAGCCATTTAAAAGAGAAAGACCTCTGTCGCCTTGAAAAAAAGAACGACCGTAGAAACATCGGTGAAGGAAATATATGTACCGTATATGATTTGCAAGCAGTCATGCAATGCCCTGTGGGGGACTCAAGTTCTTTTTATTACATATCAAAACTCAACTGTTTAAATTTCACAATGGCTGAGCTGGCTCAAAAGTCCGACAAAAAAACTAATAAAAACTAAAGGACAGGAAAGGAATTTGAAGGGAATCTGGAAGATAGTAATGAAGAAGTAACTGTAGGCGCTTATGGTGATGTCTATAATTATTTTTTTGGGATGAAACGCAAGGGAAAAGGGGGGCAAACGAAATAGGATCGTGCATATTTGAGTATTTGAAAACACTTAGTGAAAAATATCCTGATAAACAACTGAATATAATTTTTTATTCTGATAATTGCGGTGGGCAAAATAAAAACAGATTTATAGCATGCCTATACTCGTATATTGTGTCCAACTTTCCAAATATAATAAGTATAACTAACAAATTTCTCATTCGTGGTCACACACAGAATGAAGGTGACAACGTGCACAGCTTAATTGAAAAGGAGGTGAAAAAAAACCTTAAATCTGGACCAATTTATACTTCTCATCAGTATGTTGCCCTGATTAAAAGTGCCAAGAAGTCTGGAAAGCCTTTCAAGGTCTTGGAGTTAAATTATGACCATTTTATCGATTTGAAATATCTACAAGATCAGTGGGGTTATAATTTCAGTGAAGATGATGAGCGCAACACGGTGTCTTGGAACGATATTAAGGTACTAAGATTCTTGAAAGATGAACCTTTTGTGTTTTTCTTCAAAACATCTTATACGCAAGAAAGTTTTAAGCGTGTGAATATGCGAAACAAGAGAAAACGAATGCCTAATTTTGAAGATGTTTCAATCCCGAAAGCATACACAAATAAAACAAAATTAAGTGAAAATAAAAGGAAGGGGCTAAGCGAATTGCTACGGAAAAATTTAATACCTGGTTTTTATATAGATTATTACAAATGTTTGTTAGATTATTAAGATGGCTGTCCCATGTAGGATAGAAAGTTCCTCATAATTATTTATGAAAAACATATGTTTTAATTTACTTTTTGTTGCAAATTACTTTGATTTGATTTTTTACGTACTTTTTTTACGTATATAATAGATAGAAGAAATTTCCTAATGAACAAAGATCTCTACCTATTTTTAAGAGTTTGTTATCCATTTCTAGCACTTTAAGTTTTGTTGATTGTTTTACGGATAACGTTTTGTACTAAGATACTTTTCTAGTGAAAAAAGATCTCTTATTTCTTTTAATTGTTGATTTATCTTTTGAGAATTTTTTATTACAGATTTATTATTATGTTTACTAAGATAAGTTCCTAATGAACAAAGATCTCGATTTATTATTGTAAGTTTTGATATTGATTTGGTGTTACTCCTAAAGGTGTTACTATTTAAGGATGATAATGGTTTTTATAAATCATAAAAACTATTATTTATCTATGACTATGTTCATTTATGTTCATATTGAAAAGATTCTATTTAGAAAATAAAAAAATATAAAAAATTATTTGGTCTTAAATGACGCATTACCCACTTTGATATCCCATCATTTGTTATTTATAAGGAAAAAACAGACCCAAACCATAAAACGTAAATAAATAACATTATCTTGTCACAACGAAACAGACTTAACTCTTAAACATGCACATTTAAGATATTATTATTGGACAAAAAAAGACATATCTCCTAAACCGTCAAATTTTTTTCATCTTTTTTAGTCGTAAAATGACAGATATAATAAAATATTTTTATTTTATATTATTCCAAACTAAAAAATATGTTTTTTTGTGACACAATCATACCTGAACATATTTTTTATAATTTGCAGTACAAATAGAGCTACTGACTTAAACAATCATGAAATAATAGACTAAATACTGTGGAGGTGTCAAATTTTTCGAACTTATTTTGCGTTTTCCCAAAAAGTTGCTTTTTTGAGTTACGTCGTTTTCGTCCTAAAGGTGCGACATGACCTTATGCATCCAAATGCTCTGACCATGAAGATGCGAATTACTATAATTAACGACCACATCCTGTTCACGCATCTTCAATTCCTGAGATAAAATATATCTAGATCATAAATAATAATAAATAATATTTTATTATAAAAACCGTGAGTATGTTAATAGCGTGGAAAACGTTTCAATCGTGACGGTATAAAACAAAGTAAAAAAAAAACCATGACGTATGATAGGATCTTCAACTATTTTAATTTAAACAGGCGGCCGCCCTCGACTTCATCCGCATGGACTTTAGTTTTAGAATTGTTTTAAAAATAAAAGTAGTATATGTTACTCCTTATTATATCAGCTACCTGCCATTGAAAGTCCCGTCAAAATAGTTCCAGCCGTTTCAGAGATTAGCCGGAACAAACACACAGACAGATAGACAAAAATTGTAAAAAATGTTATTTTTTACAATTTACATTACAAAACAAAAACCGGCCAAGTATGAGTCAACTTTCACACGGAGGGTTCCTTACTTATCCTAAAAACGGCAAAAAAAAAATAATCACGTCAATTGTATAGAAGATCCCCTTAAATATTTATTTTCTTCTATTTTTAGTATTTGGTGTTATAGCAGTAACAGAAAAACATCATCTGTGAAAATTTCAATTGTCTATCCATAACGGTTCATGAGATACAGCGTGATGACAGACAGACGGACGGACAGCGGAGGCTTTGTAATAGGGTCCCGCTGGTCCCCTTCGGGTACGGAACCTTAAACACAAGACAAAATAAGCCGACTTAAGAATAATTTATTACATACATTTATAAAATTATTTACTTCCTCTTTAAATGTTTAAAATTAATTGTTGATAAATAGTCTCGCTAAAACTCACGAACGGCTTTAAAGGTGTGGTTTTGGTTTGTAAATAAAAAAAAACATTTAAGCTTTTTGCAAACCTTTAGCAATGATGAGTTCAAGTAAACAGTAGGCAAAGAAAACTTTTGCCCTATTTTATTAGTACATTTACATTTAGTATGTACTTTATATTATAGAACAAAGTACAGATGAGCTTTGGGCTGAAAAGTATTTTGTAGAACTTGTAGTAAGTAGTATATAATATGGAAGACAAGTATAAAAGATGAAAAAATAAAGTGGGAAGAATAATACTTAAAAACGATAATTCTATTTTAAAAGGAACGTCATTCGTAAATTAATTTCCGTATTAACATGAATAATGATGTAAAGAAATGGTGAAATTTTATTCGTTATTATTAATTTAATATTTAAAAAAAAATAATTAGATAAATGGGTAATGTACGATCTATGGGTAATTAAGAACAATCTTTCACATTTAACCATTGGACATTATAATGCCCTAATTTAACACTCCGAAAAGATTTGACAAACATGTTAAAGGATTTTAGGAAGCTATAAACTTTGTGTTTGTAAATTTCAGTAGAAATTGGTTTTATTAATTCTTAACAGCTTCCGGTTGACGGCTTTGCGCGGTTCTATTATAAATGTATCTTTTTGCTTACGTTTATGTATTTTAGATCTATTTCAGATGTAGTATATTGATACGTACTTTTAAGGCGGGCTCACTAGTAATAAGCAACAAAATTATTTAAAATATCGGTCTTACTACTAACCTTTACTCTATTTTATTAATAGGTAACATTTCTAGCGTCGTTTCCAATTACGGTTATGTAAATTGAATCAGACGTGGGCAGGTAGGAGTACAGCCGCGGTCACGGTCATAATGTCAATGTTTCTTATTCGTAGGTATTTCTGTTGAAAAAAAGGATTTAAACACGCTTGTCTTATATTTTTTCAAAAGTCACCTTCACTTTCAGTCACGTTAAGCTGATGGTAGGCGGTTATCACACATCACAGGAAACCGCCCCGGTGTGCGGTGCTGCGGTTTTTAACTTTGACGGCAGAATTGTATAGAGCTCTTGATTTATACAAATCAAGAGTTCTCTAAAACCGCATGTTACCACACACTCCCATCGCACCTCCGTGCGGAGATCAGATGCAGCACGCGCCACGATTCTGCACTCCCGGGCGGAGGTGTGGTGCGATCCGCATTGTATGCCACACTACGGATTTTGTGTAAAAAGGACGTATAAAATAATACGTATAATAGATCTAGATATAATAATATGTACTTATATAAGTTTATTTTCGATACATACGATTTGAATGAGTTCTGTATCCATTTTATCCACCACTAGGATCTTTTTTTACCTCGATGTTCTAATGTTAAATGAACGTAGGATGAAAATGATCGTGGGGTGTCGTGCACCGCAGATTCGGACGAAGGTGCGGAGCAGACCGTATGGTGTGGTAGGCTTGTACAGCCTGGCCGCCCCGAGATTCCGTTTCTCCGCACAATGCGCGCAAAATGACAATCAGTACGATACGTCACACACTGCCTCGCAGTGCGTGACGTTGACGTGACGTGACGTGACGTAACGGTGACGATTGTCATTTTGGATTACCAAGGGCAGTTAGTCTTTATATCATATCTCCAGCAATTTTAATGTCCACGTAGCGAAGTAAACTCCAGGCCTATAAAGTGAGACATGTACTCAATTTCGAACACTTTTAAACAGAATCTTATTAATGTCAACAACATGTGAGTAATATCTATTTGATAATGCGTTTTTAAGTATTTGTTATCCTTTTGATTTTCACGTACTTAAATTACCATTATATATTTTTTACATACCTAGTCTAGAATACTGATCCGTACATAACATACTTCTTACATAACATAACTTTATGTTTTTGGAATTGTAAGCGCAGAGGCAGGACATCGAGGGGGTTTTAGTGCGCTACAAATACCACATAACCCGGCATCCTCTCCTAAGGTGCTGGGTACCTTTTGGAGTCCCTGTAGCTTCGGGATTAAGAATAGAGCTATGGTATCCCCTGCCTGATCGTAAGAGGTGACTAAAAGGGGGCTTCCAGGGTTGTGGGCGGTGAGAGTGGGAGCTCGATCCGTTCAGCCAGCGGCCCCGGGAAGGACGGCGGTGTGAGCGTGGCTGCATGCTGCCGTAAGCATCGGAGTGTGCAGGAGAGCACATCTGCTCTCCGGAGGATTGGCCCGTTCTGGGGCGCCACGCGCAGAGGTAGGTCACTGAGGGGTTTTTAGTGCGGTAACAAATCCCACATAACCTGGTAACACTTCTCCCAAGGTGCCGGTTACCTTTTGAAGGTCCCTCCCTCCCCCCCCCCCGATACCAAAAAAGGTATGCTATGTTTTGTTCTGATATTTTTGTCGGAATGACTTATTCTCTTATCTATTTATATCCGTTTATCTTAGAACTAAAGCAGTCTTACTGTGCCTGGAATGACGTCCATAAGTACAAAGGGAGTCTTACATTAATCCAGTTTGCGTCATGAACGTTTCTTATCTACCCGTTCCAATTTTAGGAATGAAATGACGAACAGTACTCATACAAAATAGTTGATACACCCAGATAAGACCTTCCTTAAAGTCCTTGTATTTGATATATATGATTTTAAACTTTTAATTCAGTACCTTACATCTGTTCTGTGGTAAAAATCTTAGTCCTCCTATTTGATACATTAGATTTTAAACTTTTAATTGAGTATCTTACATCTGTTCTGGCAAAAATCTTAGTTCTGGAATCAAAACAAAATTCGTATTATGCAAACATTTTATCGTAACATTTTATTCATGCAGATTTTCACAACTCTGCACGAGGTTAGATTGACAAATATTAGTCGTGTGTTTTTACTTAGTTTAAATAAGATTAATAGCAAGACAAAGTCAGAAAAGATGAAGAACACAAAATATACGATGTAAAAAACTGTGTTACGAGTACTTTACCTGCTTTCCATAACCTTTGAGGAGTAAACAATAATAATATTAATTAAATAAACGATAATAATATTATCGTTTTATTATACTTATTAAATTATATTATGGCCATCAATCTATTTCATCTGAGTAAATTTGTGAAAATAAAATTTATTCGGAAATGTATGAACTGGGGCTATATCTTTTTATATATATAATTCTTGTGTGAGTGTGTATGTCACTGAACTCCTCCTAAAAGACTAGACGGATTATGATGAAAATTTTTGTGTGTGTTCAAGCGGATCTGGGAATGGTTTAGATTCACAATTTTGTCCGCTGGACAATGTTTTTTTAATTAATTTTTAATTTATTAGTAGTTGTTGATTTTGGAATGTTTTACATTGGATCCGACAGACGGCGCTACCATCGCAGTATCAAATTTTAAATAATATTCGAATTTTAATTTTAGTCTGTCCCGACAGTTAGCGCTGCGATCAAATTAAAAAAAAGTTTTGTTATCATTGTGTTATTGTAGACCATGTGCTGGATCAAATATTAAATTAAAAGGTACTGAGTATTTTGAGAAGAGTTTTGAAGGGTGCCTAAAAAACTATACATTTTGCGAATTTAGTGCAGAATCGAAGTGAGTATATTTCTTATAAATTTTTTTATCAAATTTACACGTGCGTTAGTTAATAACTAACCTAACCTACAAATTTATTTGTGTACTATCGGCGTCATTAATTTATGACTGTTTCGAGATTTAAGGGAAAATAAAATAGTATGCAAATAAAATTTAAATAATTGAATATAAATGAATGTATATGTATTTTTTCACGGAGAAGGTTTATATGCTATCCATTATTACTATTATTTAATACTTAAACGCGGTACGGAGTTCGCGGGGTCAGCTAGTTATTATGTATAATGTTTACTGTAAAATAATCTTAAGTAGTACTAACAAAAGAAATTGTAAAATTTGTCAGTAATATTATAGGTATATTAGTTACAATAACTTTGGAATTAGGTACCAACAATCTAGGAAATCCATGTTTTGCTAGAACTCCTCATAATTACTCCGATAATTAAGAGGAAAGATTTGATTGTTTGTTTGCATTGAACAGGCTCCGAAACTACTGAACCGATTTAAAAAAATCTTTTACCATTAAGATTAAAATTAAGATTTAACACATGAGATTTTGCAGATAAATTACGGTACTTCTACAAGTATCATTGCACAATACCTATAACTTTTCATTTCATTAATAATCTAATACATTAGACACTTTTATAACTTGCGTCAAGAATTATAATGAGAGATTTAAGTTACTTTAAAGCAAATTCTCTCAGTATGTATTTTTTTGTTAAAAACCTTAAACTCCTTAGGTGGTCCAACTGCCACATATTAATTTTTTACCGTTTGAAGTCGGTTCTATTTTTTGGTAAAAACTTAATTTATTACTAAGCAATATTTTTTGTATGGGAGTGGCAAAAAGTGGCTATGAGCTACACTACTAACACTATGTATGTGATTTTTACAGCAATACATGGCATTTTTTTCGATCTGTTTAGACTTTAAAATGATCCAGAAATATGTGATATTCTATACCTATTACAGTAATATTTACAAAACTATCACCGGCTTCAGGTCTATTAAGCAAAATAACGAAATAAAAATTAAAAAGTGGCTCATTTAATAGTTTGTTATGGAAATGATCAGTCATATTGTGCAATAAAACTTATGGAAATACTGTATTTTAACTGCAAAATCTCCTGTATAAAATGAGCTAAATCAGCGAAATCGGCAAAATTTCGTATACGGCCTCTTAAGATCCTACATTATCCCTTATGAACATAGGCTATAGAATATGTCCAAAAGCGTTTGAGGCCCGTATGAAAACTTCTACAATGAAACCGAAAGAGTCAAAACAAATTGGGTCCCATGAAACCTCTGGAGAATATTTACTTCATGCTACTTATCCTTCCTAACGCGGGTGAAACCGCGTGGAACAGCTATTTACATAAATTGAAAAAAAACTCTAATCCTCTTCGAGGTCTCCGAGGACTTTATAAAACTTTGTAAATCACTAAACAAATAGTACATATATGGATATCTACCGTAAATACAATACAAAAATAACCAACCCGCATTGGAGCAGCGTGGTGGACTAAGCTCCAGGCATCCCCAGTAATGGGGAGAGACCCATGCCCAGCAGTGGCATGCAAAAAGGGTTGCAGCCAAATACGAATAAAACAAATTACTTCGAGTTGCCCTTCGAGATCGGAACCCCTGTTGTATGAGTTCGATATCTCTGTTATCTCTATAACTGTTATACTGCAACATCAAATTGAATGTCCTCTTTAAAAAACTGCTTCCATTTAAAGGCTGGTACGTAGATGGTGCGTATGTCAAGACAGGTTTTATCTTTTGTCTCATGTGGCGGCGAAAGTTTTGAGAAATTTCTGACAGATTTACCTTTAGTCAAACTTTCTATTAATATTACTCATTCTATCAAAGAATTAAAAAAAATATCAAGCACTGATAAAGCTACGCTCATACCTACTTCCGTTCCCTTATTAATCTAGGGATTACGTTGTACTGTGAAAATGAGTCTAGACTGACAGACAGACGGGCATCCAATTTCAGCGCATGTGTTAAATAAAAAAAATGAATGTCTTAATTACACGCTTTTTATATTAGCTTCACCTGTATGTTTGTATGTTTGTAACCGACTTCTTTGGGCGCGATTTTGACCCACTTTAAACGGCCAGATTTCGTTCAAACTTTGTAGATTTATTGAGGACCGATGACAATACACTAATTTGATAAAATTATTCCATTTTTCAATTTGCAAAATATGATTTTTGTTAATTTATATAATTTTCTGGTTAACTTGAAAATTTGCATAGGGGTCAAGGGCCGATGACAATGCAATAATATGAGAATAAAAATCCAACTAAAAAATTAAAAATAAATAATGTAGTTTAAAAACTAAAAAAAAAACGCTTTTGAGAAAATACGAACTAAAAACTAAAAAAATAAGAAGAAAATGTATATTACTGTAAATAAAGCGTGGGGTGGTTTTTAAGATACTATTGACACCATGCACCCCACGCTTTATTTACAGTAATATACATTTTCTTCTTATTTTTTTAGTTTTTAGTTCGTATTTTCTCAAAAGCGTGTTTTTTTAGTTTTTTAAACTACATTATTTATTTTATTATCTTTGAGCATGAAAACATGATTTAAGGATGCCACAATGTAAAATGAAAGGGGCATAGGTAGATTAGGTAGTCCTCCGAATGTTGTAAAACGGAGGCTAAAAAATACATACAGCATATTAATATGTATGTGTGGCTATCGGTCTTGGTTGTTGTCGATAAATACAAGTAGCAATATATAAGCCTCTACGTAACGTTTCACACTTATAGCCCTACAGTTGTGTATATACACCCTGTATCGTGGATACCATGGACACACACAAAAACAGAAACACAAAAACACAGACTGAGAATAGAAATATAAACTCATCATTCAAATCTCTGTTTCGCCGGGAATCGAACCCGGGACCCTTCGACCGGCGGTCCGGCATGGTAACCATTGCGCCATCGTCGAACCTCTGTTCGATACTGCTATTTATCGACAACAACCAATGATTCATTTGCAAGTGGCTAGAGGTATGAAAATAATTGACAGTGGGTTGGCATCTGTGGTCATCTCCAAAATGAGTAAGTGGAATAGCGTCCTGTTCAAAATTATGCTCGTGCCCGGTCGTGGATGAACGATTCACTTCAAGCCAAGTTCAATACTAAACTACAAAATCTAATTCAGACCAGACGTAGGTTTAAGGAACTCTGATTCAAAAAAGGTCGTTTAAAAAGTTTTTATGTAGCACAAGCTATACTGTTATATTTATAGGGTAATGTTATACTTATAACCTTATAAGGTAGAGAGCAATAGTGAAGCGCACATGGCTTGGAGACTAGCGTAGAGCGCAATCAATTTACGCAACTAATCCAAACGGGGGCGGTCGTGTGTGAGATGGGTGACTGCTACTGGCACAAATTTACTGCGCGTTTCCGTGCTTCGCAGGGCACGTAAGTCGTCAGTCCCGTTTGTTATCAATAGATTATTTGTCGTTGAACTTTGTAGGAGCGTCCATGGGCGTCGAAATCATCCGACAGCGGATTGGCCACACATCGCCCCCACCGGGTCCAATGCGTGTTGCATTGGAGCACCGTGGTAGAGAGTAAGCTCCAGCCCAATAATGGGTAGAGACCCGTGCCCAGCAATGGGACGTTAAAAAGGGCTGCAACCAGCCGGTACTGTAGATATAGGTCAGAAATACCTGATATTATTATTCATGACGATGCGGCACACGTAGCTAACATATATAAAAATGTAATGGTTAGATAATTAACAAAATATTCTTTAAATAAATCTGTCTTTATTCAAAGTGATACTAATCATTTATTACCAACAGTTAAGAGGCCGTATACGAAATTTTGCCGATTTCGCTGATTTAGCTGATTTTACACATGAAATTTTGCAGTCAAAATACAGTATTTCCATAAGTTTTATTGCACAATATAACTGTTCATTTCAATAATGAACTATTAAATGAGCCACTTTTCGATTTTTATTACGTTGCTTAGGTTAATAGACCTGAAGACGGTGATGGTTTTGTGAATTTTACTGTAATAGGTATAGAATGTTACATATTTCCGGATGATTTTAAAATCTAAACAATCGAAAAAATGCCATGTATTGCTGTAAAAGTCACATACATAGTAAATGAGCCACTTTTTGTCAGTCTCATACAAAAAAATTTAGTAAAAAAACATTGAAATTAGTCAATTTTGGGAGAAAATGGACCAGAAATTGCATTTGATTTCGGCAAATTGGAGTATTCTTTCATAAACTTTATTTGACATAAATACACTTCAGTTCACAATCAATCCGTTTCCTGAAAAAAAATCAGATTCAAAATGAAACTTCGGCATTAAAAATCTTTTAAAGTAACCTAAATCTCGCAACATAATTCTTGACGCAAGCTAAAAAAGTGGCTAATGTATTGGATTATTACTGAAATGATCAGTTATATTGTGAATGAAACTTATGGAAATACCGTAATTTAACTGCAAAATCTCATGTGTTAAATCAGGTAAATAAGCGAAATCGACAAAATTTCGTATACGGCCCCTTAAGTGTAACATTACAAGCTAGTATTTTACTTGCAATATTAAAAATGTTTAAAGTACTGTTTTCGCTAATAAATTCCTAATTTGCTCGTTGGTAATGCTTAAACCGTAATTATCGTCGGTACATAAAGATAAGTACCTGGACGACTGAGCGTTGCTCGGATAAAGACAATTTATTTTCTTAGTTTCATTTCAAACGCAATATGATTTTGATTGAGGTTTGAACCCGGGTCTCTAGTTCCGCAATCAGCCCTCGTAACCATTCGGCCAACGAAGCTTTAATTAAATGAACGAATTTTTTATAGAGCTCTTTCAAATCAACATTGTCATTTCTTTGAACGTCGGATTAGCGGATGACGTTTGACGGCGTTCTACGCCACAATATTATCAATAGATGTCAGGAAGAGTCGTATTTTTCAGTTTAAATTTAAGTTGATTATCTCTGAAAAAATTTTTTAATAATTCAAAAATTTCTAAACATAAAACTACTGGTTCGATTTATCACTCCCGAAACCAGGGTACTAAATTTCATCAAAATCGCTGGAGCCGTTGCCGAGATTAAAAAAATATATTTAGGTATATACAAGAATTGCTTGTTTAAAGGTATTAGATAGGCATCACCAGTTTGAAAACTAATTAAAGCTCATATAAAAGAACATAAAGGAGTATTAAAACTCACGAGTATACAAAAGTCTGAGAAACTCGTATGTTTCAATTCCAATGTTATAAACGTCCAAGCCACACTAACTTTTGGCATCGGCGATTTCGTCACTAAACGCAGCGACCAAACGATACACCATGCACACTTGGAAACGCTAAAACGCGCAAATCTACTACCGCGTTCTAATTCGCGAAATCTCAATGCAGATCAGTCGCTAAAACGCGCGATTTTGATGCCACAAACAAGTTGCCAAAACACGATGCAGCGTACACAAAATTGCATTGCTGATTGCCGATACTAAAAGTATAAGTAAAAGTGGCTTGAGCAGTATCAAAAATATTTTTCTTTGTAATCCACATTACTTATATTTTTGTTTTATTGTTCTTATCTGCATTCTATATTACCTATCACTAAATTACCACTTATCAATATTTTTATTCACAGCGCATATTCTTAGCCAGTTTATTTTTTATCTTTTCCCGGGGTAAAACATATTGCTACGAATAGTTTCCTATAGCTTGGCAATACCAGTGGGATAACAGCATAACGGGTATTTGTACTTATATTATAGGTACCATAGTATAAGTTCGATCGCGACGCCCGCGCTGCCAGTATATATCTAATCTCGGTGCAAGCAAGGTCTTCGCCGAGTTTGAAACGAAGTAAACAAAGCCACATTCACTGCTGCATACTCAAAATTGAATGAAATTTTGGAAAAGTGATTGCGGAATAAGTGAATTTTGTGATAAACACTTGGAGTGCTACAGTTCCCTTTGATTAAGGTGAGGTTTTCAGAATATTTTAAAAAGCAAATAAAGTGACGACGTCTTCGTACATCTGAGAAGTTATTTTTAATGACGGATTCTTCAAACATTTACATTACAAATTCTACTAGTTTTTAAAGATTTAGAATGATATCAACAGAATTAACATAAATGTGATATAAAATATAATATTAAACATTGTAGACAAGAATTTCATTTAATTAAAATTCGAGTTCATGGTTGTAAGTAAAAACCAATCTATGGTTTACCCTTGTAAAGTAGTGATGTTTTTTTTACTAAAAAATAAAAATAAATAGGTTAATGTGTATAGAGTTAAAAAAAACAAAAATAGGTTATCAAAAACATTGACTCGCAATTGATTATGCTGGATATACATAGGTTATAAATTTATAATTAACGAGGGGCAAAGTTTAATGTCAAAAGATTCAATCTTTAATTAACGTCACGTGACACACGTGACACCTGCCACTTGAAAGGCTTTGTGTGACATTTGGCGGGAATTTGAAAGAGCAATAGGTACAACACTCTAATTTTTCTGTTTTAATTTTCTCCGTTTTTCTTGTTGCATCGAACGTTTGATGGCATTTTTTCGATATGGATCACATTCAGTGTCATAGCTAAGTAGTTAGTTATATAATACAAAAACGTGGTATTCAATATTATTAGGCATATAATTGTTTATGATCTTAAGTGATCCATAATCTAACTCGTTTACTTGATTAACATATTTTATTATTATGAATGAATAGTGTTTATCTCTGTGTTATATGTGTAATTTGCACATCCACAAAAGGCTAATATTATTTTTAATTCTACGTCCTACTACTGTATACAAATTTGTCCCCCAAATTGGAGAGGTCTGAGGCTTACTTGGCTGCAACCCTTTTTGCGTCCCACTGATGGGCACGAGTCTCTCCCCTTTATTGGGAAGGCCTGGAGCTTAATCCACCACGCTGCTCCAATGCGGATTGGTGGAGATGCGAGTTAGTGGCCAACCCGCTGTCGGATGTTTTCAATCCGCCTATAAGGCCTCCGACAAGGTTTAACGACTGTTACCTGTCGACAACAACCGGGACCGACCTTAACGTGCCCTCCGAAGCACAGAAATGCGCATAACATTTTTACCACTAGCGGTCACCCATCT
This sequence comes from Pyrgus malvae, assembly GCA_911387765.1. Classification (NCBI taxonomy): domain Eukaryota; kingdom Metazoa; phylum Arthropoda; class Insecta; order Lepidoptera; family Hesperiidae; genus Pyrgus; species Pyrgus malvae. The sequence goes on along the minus strand of OU426950.1, from coordinate 22,414,830 downwards.
TACACCTGTCCGCGCCCATTTAGCTTAGTTGCATAGATCGTTTGCGTTTTCGAGGCTAACTTCACGCTGCTTCAATTGAAATGAAATGAAATATTCTATATTCACTGTACGGTTCCTTTACAAACTCTTAGTGAACGTAATTTTTTTTGTTGTATCTGCTCTGGGTGCGCTTAGGCAACCTGGAACTGAAAAAAGAGCTGACGGAGAAAAACTTCAGCCCTGTTTTAAAATATGGGGTATACGTGTACTTACAATAATGAGCTTACTTACAGAATAGCTATGGGCCGATAAGGAACATACGTGACAGCTACCGCATGTGTCAATGTCATCTGCTAACATTCGGGTTCATTATACTGACAAACCCGCTGAAACATGAGATTTTTAAACCGTCCGTAAGAAATCCTCCAAGTATCGATTTTAATCTATTGATTAAAATCGGTACTAACGACTTCACGTAATCTACAAAGCACGGAAACGCGCATGATACTTGTCATCAGACTCATCCCTCTCACACTTCTCTGTCATTGACCCTTCAGACTAATGCAAAAAATAATGTTTTTAATACAGTTGCTCAAAAAGTGACGTATTGCAGGGACGTTTAGCGTGCGGGAAGTGGGCTATTACACACTCGTGCTTTTTCTTTACCTTTTTCGTACTCGTGCGTTCTCTTTCCCAACTGTCAAAATAATGTCTATTAAAAAGAAAAAAAAACCAACCAAGTTTTAGAAGTTTTTATGATTCATGCAAATATTTCTAAAAAGAAGATACTAATTTGTTTCAATATCAGATTTAATGATTTGATTCAATGAGTTAGGTTAGGTTGCATTTCATTTCATATCAATAAAAAAATTCTACTGAAGACTTGGCTGTATGGGCATAGTTCCCTTTGCCTACCCAGAATGGGTGAAGAAAACAAAAAAAATCTCTGCTTAAAGGCAGGTATTCTTTTAAGGTTGGCGCCATTTTTCAAAAATGTTCTGTGCGAGTTTTTATTATTTTATTAAATTGCTTCATTTTTTCGCAACTGTATTAAAAATAGTCGTTCAGTACACGTGCGGAACCGTCATTGGAAGGAGTTCCGACTGTCAACCCTCACCTTCGGCTGCGCCTCGGCTCGGGTAGACATTTGTCGGAGCTCCTTGCAATGACAGCCTTTCCGCACTTGTAATGAAATATACTATTCTGTAAGGTATAATAATGCAAAAAAATTGCTGTTACCGAGTTGCAGTAGTTACAAACTGGTTGGCACCAGACTGACATAGATGTTTGGTGGTAAAGGATGCCTATCCAAACATTTTTGATGATTCTACGTAGAAACAGAAATAAACTAAACCGCAATTAACCAGTTTTCAAGAATGTCATTAAATTATACGACGAGCCTTCAAACTATTATACATTGAAAGATTACGGAAATAACACAAAAACTTGTGGTAGTCTACTATATAAAAATAAGTCGGGTTTTCCTTCCTGACGCTATAACTCCAGAACGCACGAACCGATTTCCACGGTTTTGCATTCGTTGGAAAGGTCTCGGGCTGCGTGAGGTTTATAGTAAAGAAAATTCAGGAAAAATTTCATACTAAAGTTCACGCGGACGAAGTCGCGGGCGGCCGCTAGTTACCTATATTTATTTTTGGTTTCAAATATACTGTAATCAAAGAACAATGGAACTTCTGGTTGCTATGAAAACATACAAAAAATATTCCACAGATACGAAATGCTGTTTCAAAGTGACGATGGAATCCAATAGTTCAAAGAAGAAGAGAATATCTGCGAGAAATCGGATTTATCTAAGCCCTGTAGACAGCCAAATTGTAGATAGCACTTTCGAGTTCAATATCAATTCTCTTTTTGCACTATATCTATATTAATATTGTAAACCACGATAAATATATCTGATTATGAAATTTTTACTACTTTTGACTAATAAGAATTGAAGTTAAATATGTTTCGAATGCACAAACCATAACAAACACCGATTAAACAATAGTAACAGTTATAAACATATTATTATGTACATATCTTGTGAAGGCCCTCCACTCGCTATTGTTTTTCCTAAATTTTGCATGATTCCGTAGTGAAAATTTCAATATGGCACTTGAGATCATATATATCTTTTAAGATAAACCCTATGGCAAAAAATAGTAAAATTCTTCCGGATCGAATGGCACCCAAATTATGAAATGTTACTTGTCTAATGTTTAAAAATTGTTCGCAATGGCCGAAAAGAGGTAGGAGGCCGAAAACATGTAGTTTTACCCTATATGTTCTTAAGTTACGAGTTAGGTATATGTAGTAATAGGTACCTACTTAGGTTAAGTTTACTAGTAATTATAAAGTTGTAGCTAGACTTTGGTTAAAATAAAATAAAAATAAAGCTAAAGACATTGTTTCTTTAAAAGCTCTAATCTCTGGAACTACTAGTTCGACCTAAAAAACACTTTTTGTGTCGGATAGTTCTTTTATCGAGAAAGGTTTAAGGCATTAAACATCACGTTATAACTAATAGGATACTAGTTTATCGCCAGCGAAACATTCGCGTGTACTAAGACGCCTTCCGAAAAAAAAGTAATGACAAATGCCTTTTGTACATCGGTTCTTCATATTTTTGAATGCCGAACGAATAAACTGCATAGGAGAATAAAATTGATGTTTTTAATTAATTTAAAGGATTTACTATTAAAATCAAGTGTACAAGCAATACAAGATGTAATTAATTTTGCATGTAGTATTTTATGAGGACAATTAATTGACAGGCACTTTATAGCGCGTAAGGTAGGTATATAATATGTCTATGAAGACAAAGGTAACATTTTATGACTCCAATATTCAATTATATGTTATTTCCTTAGTCTTGAAGACGTTCTGTAGCTTCGGGATTAAGAATGGAGCTACGTTATTTCCTGCCTGATCGTAAGAGGCGACTAAAAGGGGGCTTTTGGGGTTGTGAGCGGTGTGAGCGGCGGTGGGTGCGTGGCCGCACGCCTCGTATCGGAGGGTGCAGGAGAGCACATTTGCTCTCCCGAGGATGGGCCCGTTCAGGGGCGCCGCGCGTGGAGGACAACGGTGCGTTCCACTGAAGATCCCGGGATCCTCCCCAAGCGCAGAGGCAGGTCACCGAGGGGGTTTTAGTGCGGTATAAATTGAGACTTATAACCCGGTATCCTCTCTCAAGGTGCCGGGTGCTTTTTGAAGGTTTTCCCCCGATACAAAAAAAGCATAAAACATTATGAATTTAAATAAGTACATGTAATCGTTTTATCATCAAAACATGCAATCGATCAAAACAAGGTAAATTTGAAGATCGAAATTGATTAAAACATTTGGAGAATTTATAATTTCTTTAATCGATGTTTAGTACTTATACGTAGGGCTGATTTTTTATCCGAGATAAAGTTAACCGTTAGTTAAAATTATCGCTATCCTTTGCATATACCATTGCATTTAATGACCTAATGAGGTACGAATGAATGCGAAACCTTGGATGTTTGGATGGATGTTTATTGCTCAATAACGCAAGAAATAGCTGACCAGAATGGAATGAAATATGACACATTATAGTCGGAATAACACATAGGTTGTTTTTGTACTGTAATTGTGTGATTTAGATTAATTATTGGGGCCTGGAGCTTACTCCACCACGCTGCTCCAATGCGGGTTGGTGGAGATGCGAGTTAGTGGCCAACCCGCTGTCGGATGTTATCAAACCGCTCATAAGGCCTCTGACAAGGTTTAACGACTGTTGTCTATCGAAAACAACCGGGACCGACGGCTTAACGTGCCCTCCGAAGCACGGAAACGCGCATGAAATTTTTTGCCACTAGCGGTCACCCATATCACACCCGATCGCACCCATTTGAATTAGTCGCATAGATCGCTTGCGTTCTACGCTAATCACTGGACCATGCGCGCTTCATCCTCCATCCTATTCCCCTTCGGCCTCCCCAATAATAGGGAGAACCCGTGCACAGCAGTGGGACGTAAAAACGGTTGCCGGCTTAGATTAATTTAATCATATAAACTAAAATCACCCATCTGAAACTAGGCCGTAATGGGCATGATGACAGATTTTTAAATACCTTTCCTTATTGTAGGTACACGTCTCCTAGTTTCGAAAAAAAGTTTATTTCAGCAATAAACTCAACTTTTAACGTAAATTAATGTATTTTCTGCTATGTAATTTGAATTAAGCGCGAAAACGCTCGTAGGTGTCATGGCGTCGGCTTTCTCGTCAAACTTCAAGCAACACGATGACATTAACTGAGACGTGACGTCATTCCTTTTGATTGGCGTTTCAGATAACATGGCCGATTGCTGTATTTAATACTTTTATTTTATTGAAAATCTTATTAATCTTAATGTTTATATTAAAACGGGATCATATTTTAGAACTTTTTTAGCATATATTTTTCTGTAAAACCGTTTATTCTCTGATTCTTTAATAGTGTCATCATGCCTATTCTTATAATATGTTTTATAGTATGAAGGTAATGTTGTTAACATAGGAAATAGATTTGGCTCCAGGTTTTCCCTTCCCGTGGGACAGACCCGTGACCCCACGACATGAACGTCAATAAGTTAACTTTGTCCTCCCATTTAAACAATTTTATTTGTTTAATTTCTTCTTCATCTCATGTAGGTTTGAAATAGGATGTCATATTATCAGATGGGTTTTGCCCAAGTTTTTTGTTCTTTACAATTATATCAGCTAATGCACTTGTGGTTGTAGGGGCGTATGGGAGGTACTTGTATTTTTGAGACACGGATGTAGCATACTCATAAAAATCCGCCTAGTTGAGACAAATTCGCATTAGATGTTCTATGTCACGTAGCCCGTTCGGTTATGATTGTTGTGAGGCGCGCATATGCACATTGTTTCAGCGTGCGTAACTCGAGAAAACTCAGTGTCGAGTAACGTTAGCATGACAACTAAACGTAGAAGAGTTTTCCGCAATGAGTTAATAATTTTTTGACGTGACAACGTCTAGTAAATCGATAAACGCCGCGTGCACGCACGAAAAAGGATGAGTCATTGTATCGGCGCTTGTACGTTACGTTAAGGCTTGAGTTCGGCTTGCGTCGTTTCGTTCGTCGACTATTTATAAAGTGAAGTGAAAAGTTAATCTGGTTTTCTTTATTTTGTTATTTTGTTATGACTTTGTCACGTTAAACTATCGTCCGTAAGCCGACTTTACAGACAACCTTTTTTTAAAGGTTTTATAACTTTTAAGATCTATACAAAAACGCAAGTCCATTAAGAACAAGATATTTTTGGTACGATTTTATGATCCGTCCCCTCATTTCAAAAACTTGTTTTGGCCAAATTCTTGATTCTGGCGCAAAGGGTGGCTTGACTTTGTTTTGTTTCATTTTTTTAATGAACCAAGTATGTAACATAATATGCCGTATCTTTTCATTGCATTGTCTGAAATAGAAGTTTGTTTTTCAGCCTGCAGACGTGAATAACCATTCAGATATTGATTTCAACATTATAGGTACCGAGTTGCGGTAAGCATCGAAATGTACTTTATTAAAGTGTCTTAATAAGAAGACATACGGATATCTGAGTGATTATAAGGCTTCATAACAAGTATTACCTAGTATCTATTATTTTGTATCGAGGAGGAAACCTCAAAAGTTACCGGGCACCTTGGGAGAGGATATCGGGTTGTGTTAGATTAGTACCGCACTAAAACTCCCTCCGGTATCTCCAGAGGAACGCACCGGTATCCTCCATGCGGCCACACACACATCACCGTCCTTTCCGCGGCTGCTGGCTGGACGGATCGAGCTCCCACTCTCACCGCCCGCAACCCCGGAAGCCCCCTTTTCACCTCCTTGTCACCTCTTAAAATCAGGCAGGCAATTATAATCCAAAAATAGTTGCTTTTCGATACAGTTTGCTACGAAATCCATTTAATCTTAAAGAATTTCATGATTTCCATTTTATAAAAAGTTACCTGTGAAACTTTTTGTCGAAAACATAAGGTGTATTTATTACAATCATTAATTGCAGCATTATATTGCAGATAATTATGTATTCTCGTAACCAGTAATAAACGTCTGCGTAATAAAATTATATTTAAGTGCGTTGAACCCGTTATATGACTTTATTTTATGTTCATACTTATGTCATTACAGAAGACGTCCATGGAAGGAAACAATTTTTCAACGAATAAAATATAATAGTAGCTAGCACATGGGACACGCGGTGTTAAGTGGTCGATGCCAGCTCTGGACATTTATTTACATCTAATTTCGCACCATTAATTGTGATGAAGCGCGCATTGTCCGGCGGCGAGCATAGAACGCAAGCGATCTATGCAGCTAAGCCAAACGGGCGCGGTTGGGTGTGAGATGGGTGACCGCTAGTGGCAAAAATTTCATGCGGGTTTCCGTCCTTCGGAGACCATGACTTTTTAAATAATAAAAATTCGAACTCTCGCGAGATTGCCAAAATGCTGTGTTTTTTTTTATTTCGCTGTTTTTTGTACATTCATACTAAAATCTTCTACTGAAATATAACTTAGCATTCATTTAAATTACTGAAATATGACTTACAATGCATTTTATTTATTCTACTATTGATCGATATTTATCGTTATTTCACCTGTACCTTTCGTATAAAAAAAAATATATAGGCGCTCTCCCCACCGGTTTAAAAAAACGTCATATAATCTTTTAATCTTCCTACCACCTAACTTATAAAATGCACGAGGTCCTGATGACGCTCGAGTAAATCCACAATTAGCCTCGTGGGCTCTCCCGGTTGTTATCGATCGATAACAGTCGTTAAACCGGAAGCCCCCTTTTAGCTGCTTCTTATGATCAGGCATAAGATACCGAAACCCTATTTTAAATTACATGTAAGTAGATATTGACTTTATGAAATGGGTATGTATATAACATTTGTAAGATAATATGTAGTATATTATTCTACAAAGCTTATATACCTACAATATACCCTACTGTAATCAGTATCGATGATTTTTTGTCGATTATATTATTGGAACAAAAATAGTAAAGTGTTAGCCTCATTTAGAACAATCACTAAAATTATGTCCGAATTAATAGCATAATTACATCAGATTTTCGCAGAGCAATGAATAGTGCCATAGAGTAGTTAGGTAGCAAATCCCTACGAAATATCTATTGGACCGCAATTTCGTGATTATCCCTGTGGTATTGGTCAATTATGTACTATTATTGTAAATACAATATACTTACTCGAATAGGTACAGGTACAGGTGACAACAGGAAGCTATTTCACATAAATTATACAGTACGCCAATCCGCATTGGAATAACGTGGTGGAGTAAGCTCCAGGTTTGTCCAATAATGGAGGATGCAAAAAGGGAAGCACCCCAAGTATGGGCCATCACTAGTACTTATATTATGCCGCCTCTTTCCTTGTGTTCTGTGATTATGCCTAAATTTCCATAAAATAAATAGATCATCTGTTTCAGAGCTGAATGTCGTGATATATTCAAAACATCTACAAACCCTTAAAATACAATTATAAATTTCTTTTGTCAAAGTTAGCTAATTGGGATATCGGTACGTTAAGAAGGTCAGTCTTCATACAAGCGCGCTGTCAAAATTGAAGCAATAAATAGGGGAGTTTTGGCGGGAAGTCGAAAAAGACATATTGTGCTCTTGTTTTATTTTCATTTTCTTGGTGTATTTTTGAGTTATATCAGATAAAATTGATGGCATTTTGTTTGATATAGGTTAATTACAGTGCACGAGTGTTTGTGAAATAGAATAACAGTGCTAAAACATGTTTCTTCTGCTTGCCTCCAAAATTCCATCGGACACGTTCTAGTAAAGTAGCCATCGCTTTACTTGAATGTTGGACTAACTGACTGACTGATTACTGACGACTTACTTACTGACTTTGTTATTACTTCGTCCAGTTTCAATTTTCATTGAAACTGGCTAAAATTGATGCAAAAATTATACTTGACGCTGGCAGTATGCACAGGGTTTGCGATGCCATAATTAAAAAAAAAAGCAATAAATAGATTCCTACAGCTGTCACATCTGACAAAAGAAATATTTTTATTTTGACCAAATTAACTATAAAATACTACAAAATATAAAAAAACACTGTGAAAAGATATTTTATTAGATTTCTTTTGTTTTTTAAAAAGTGTTATAATTATATATTGATATAATTTAACCTTAAAACAGGGCTGGAGTTTTTTTCCGCCCGCTTTTTTCTCCTAGCCCATATATGCCCTGGCGCACCCAAAGCGGATGACGGTCAGCTGATGGCCGTACAACAATGACAAACATCAAGTGTATATTATTACCCAGGATGTTAATAAACTATTTCATTTCAAACTATTTCATTTCATTTCATTATGTCTTACGGAGCGGCCCGGCGTTTGGTGCCATTAATGGCACCAATCAACATGCTTCAATTTGGGCGCACGAACTTGATTTCTATAATGTAATTGTAATTATTCTAAGATATTTTGTAATTTTCCTAATTCAAACTTTAACAATATTTAATGAGATCACAAAAGTTTTGATTATATACTTTTAACTTTTAAAGTATTTATTGGTTGGTTGTAGTACTAGGTATGTCTAAGACTACGCCACAAACGTAAAACTTATTTCCATCAAATTTTCTATTTAAAATAGTAGGTATACCTAACTACGTATACAAAAGAACATGCAAAACCATTTCACATAAAGATAGTTAGGGAATAATTTCGCACGAATTGCTTTTATTATCAGTATTATTTTTCATCTAGTATTTTCAGTAGGTTTTATCTAGTATTTTTATAAAGTACTTACCTACTCACTCATTTTTTTCACTATTTCTTCGTCACTTGTTTCATTATTAGATGCACTTTGTTCAATGTCCATATTTTACTTAACCCTTACTTAAAACTTGATATAAACGAATTTTACAAGTATAGACAGTCGAGCCATCAGCTGTCACCCCTCCGTTTACGTCTTACGAATATTCGATCAGGCCACGTGTCCTGTCCTGACGCGAGTTTAATATTTTTTACCCATCCCAAAAAGCGCTAAAGAAGTTTTCACTTCAAAAATCATACAGGTCGTTCCACAATGACTGTTACTACTTAAATAATGATGCATTGTGAAGGGCGTGTTCGATAATTAGTAAGTCCTTGGACAAATTGAATCATCCCGGCCATCGACTGAGTTTCAGAAGAGGCTCCCTCGAGTCAGCCACTCAGATAACTTTGCCTTCTTGTTCGGTCGATCACTTAGCAGAGTGAATGAAATGAAAAAAAATATTATTGGCTGTTTTCTCTATACATAATCCAACCAAAGACAAATGTTGCCAAGCTTCTAACTGTAACCGCCCTCAATCTACCTCAAGCCCGAACTTCATAAACTGTAGAGTTCATGTTTTACCTTGACCCTATGTAACGGTAGCTAAACAGCCAATGTTTGCAGATTGCAGTTGACATTTCTTGTCACCATTCTTTATTTCCGTAGAGCTCATCTGGGCTGCCATCAAAAACTAGTAAGCTGTAAAGGTCACCAGGACCAGGCGATAAAGGTCAGTCCAACAGCAAACTGTCAATTACAAAAAAAAAACGTTACATCGCAAACAAACAAGTCGTGATGGAGAGGCTTTGATGGAACCTTTACTCGTAAAAAGGTCTTCGGACCAAGGACAACCTATGAATCTATGAAATGTGATATGCCAATTCGATGGTTATCATATAATCGTGTTAACTGCCTTGTATAAATTCGTGACTGGCATACTAGCTTTATGATGCATTATCAGTATGTACTCTACTTATATTTATTTTTATAAGAATACAATTTTAATAGGACGTACGTTTTAATAATTAACAATAAATTTTATAAATCACGTTGGGACTTGAAGTAATATCCATTTGATCATATACGTTTCTTGCCCGTTAGTGTTTTGGCAGAATAAATTAAACTTTTTAACATGACTTATGAGTAATAAGTAAACAGTACTTTTAAGAATACCTTCAAATTTTCAGATCAAAGTTATGGTCCATAGTACATAAAATCTACATACATAGATACATAACCTATTTTGTATAACCAACAAAAAAATACAGTGGAACCTCGATAAGTTAAAGTCCAAGGGCAACACAAAATATTTTAAGTTATAGAGGTTTTAAGTTATCAAGGGTCTATGTTAGGGGTAGGTTAATTTAGAGGTAGTTATGTACACATGTATGTATGTACCATTGTTCATATTTTTACTGAGTGTTATTAGTTTCCTTTTGAACTTATTTTAAGCCAGTTTTATCACACAGTAGGTAAAGCGATGTTTCCAAGACAATGATCAAAAACTTATGATCCAAGTAAGCCGTTGTCTTAAGGGTAACCGCCGCAAAGATTTAAAGAATTTCGAAGAAGCAAACAATAGGTGACATAATATGTTTTTTTTATGTTAACAATTCAACAAGTGAACACGTGCAAGCAATAAATACCGAATCCTTTTGTTTTGCACTCTTTCAAAATGACACATTGACAAACAATTTTATGTTATAGAGGTTGTGGAAACATTTCTTTACGTTACTGAGGGCCAATACAGAGATTACTTATTTAAGTTATAGAGGTTGCGTATTTTAAGTTATAGAGGTTTTGGGCTCTGAAGGGAAGGGAACATATTATTTTTTGAAGTTATAGAGGTTTTTAAGTTACCGAGGTTTGAGTTATCGAGGTTCTACTGTAATAAAACAAGTTATTATTATATGTACTAGACCCGTACTATTTGAGGTTTTGTTGTAGAAACTTAAACAAGTAAGGTTTAAATCCATCTAATTTCTAAATGGATTTAACTAGCAGCGGAATTTAAATGAACTTAAAAAAAATGTGGCGTTATTGGATGATTCCAACCCCTTTAAAATATAATCGTTTTTTATATCTTGATACGTTGTAGCGCAACCCCAACTATTTTATATTTTGTAATTTATATAACAACTTCCTTTGTTTTAATTTCTTCCGTTCCTAAGTGCGCATGGCCCGGCGGCTAGCATATTATAACGCAAGCAATCTATGTAGCTAAGCCAAACGGTCGCAGTCCGGTGTGAGATGGGCGACCGCTAATGGCAAAAAAATTCATGCGCGTTTCCGCGTTTCGTAGGGAACGTGAAGCCGTCGGTCCCGGTTGTTGTCGATAGATAACAGTCATTAAATCTTGTAGGAGGCCCTACGGGCGGTTTGAAAACATCCGACAGTGGGTTAGCCACTAACCCTCATCTCCACCAACCCGTGTTGGAGCAGCTGGTGGAGTAAGCTCCAGGCCTCCCCAATAATGGGGAGAGAGCCGTGCCCAGCAGTGGGATGCAAAAAGGCTTGCAGCCAATTTCTTCCGTGCATACGCTTTTGTTTTTAGGATTATGGTTAAGGCACGTAAATGGCTTTTAGTAATTTAGTCGCTACCGAAATAAAAATCATTTCTGTAGACTTTTTAACAATTTTCTTATTTCATCTTCGCACTTCCTCTTATACCTACTATCACTGTAATTTGTAGCAAATAAAAGTTTTTAAATTCATACTTTTGTAAGGCTAGAGTTAGCTAGCAAGATGAGGGTAAGATTGAACACGCACACATAACATTTTGCTACACACACATAATGCATTTACTTCGCCTAACATTTGTCGGATCAAGCTGACAGGAAATCAATTATAAAATAATAATTATATTTCGCAGTGATCAGTTAATTGGAACATCTAAGGTCGGTGTTCACAAACTAACCGTTTAGTATGGCAATGGAATTAAATAGTATCTACAGTAAAAATAATGTTTTTTTTTCAAACTTTTTTATGTCCCACTGCTGGGCACAGGTCTCCTTCTCACACAATTGAGAGGGATTTAGGCCATAGTCCACCACGCTCGCCAAGTGCGGATTGGTGGACGTCATGCTTTCGAGAAATTATGAATTTCTCTCAGGCATGCACGGCGACGGGAACATCGTAATCAATGAAATATCACGATATTTTCCATCACCGTGGAGCAGCGATAAATTCGCACATTACAAATTTCTTTGTCAGAGGTGCGAGCCGAGGATTTGAACCTGGGATCGGTCGCGTCGAAGACCGCGGTTTTTTACCACTCGGCCATCGCTGCTCATCGCTTAAAAAAAATGTTATCGCATTAAAATTATGTTTATCTGTAAATAAAATAACATCAACTTAAAACATATAGGTACGCAAATCGTGATCGGTATAACGGTAACATGTGTATAATACTCGTAATATTATTTTTTAATACAGTTGCTCAAAAAGTGGCGTATTGCAGGCGGGCAGTTGACGTATAGCGTTCGGGAAGTGGGCTATTACACACTCGTGCTTTTTCTTTACCTTTTCCGAACTTGTGCATTTTCTTTCCTAACTGTCAAAATAATGTCTATTAAAAAAAAAAACAACCACGAAGTTTTAGAAGTTTTTTGATTCATGCAAATATTTCTAAAAAGAAGCATCAAATTTAATGATTTGATTCAATGAGTTAGGTTAGGTTTCATTTCATTTCATCTCATTAACATTTTCATTTCATATCAATAAAAAAATTCTACTGAAGACTTGGCTGTATGGGCATAGTTCCCTTTGCCTACCCAGAATGGGTAGAAAACAAAAAAAAATCTCTGCTATTCTAATAGGTATTCTTTTACGGTTGGCGCCATTTTTCAAAAATATTCTTTGCGAGTTTAGATGATTAGTTAGTTGAGTTTATTTTGATTTTATTATTTTATTAAATTGCTTCATTTTTTCGCAACTGTATTAAAAATAGTTGTTCAGTACACGTGCGCCGTCATTGGAAGGAATTCCGAATGTCAACCCTCACCTTCGGCTGCGCCTCGGCTCGGGTAGACATTTGTCGGAACTCCTTGCAATGACAGCCTTTCCGCACTTGTAATGAAATATACTAATGTGAAACTGTTACTTTCACGAGACTGTTACATGAAGTTATTTAAGACGATTTTACTTATTGGCTCCGTTACGTTGCACATTTTATATTTTTATTTAAATTTAGTAGCACACGAACTTGCAGGCCACGTGGTGTTAAGTGTAAAATTAGTGATTATTGCAGCCCATGAACATACTACCTACGTAAATTGTTTTTTAATACAGTTGCTCAAAAAGTAGCGTATTGCAGGGACGTTTAGCGTGCGGGAAGTGGGCTATTACACACTCGTGCTTATTCTTTACCTTTTCCGCACTCGTGCGTTCTCTTTCCCAACTGTCAAAATAATGTCTATAAAAAAAAACACCCACCACGAAGTTTTAGAAGTTTTTATGATTCATGCAAATATTTCTAAAAAGAAGCTACTAATTTGTTTCAATATCAGATTTAATGATTTGATTCAATGAGTTGGTTAGGTTGCATTTCATTTCATCTCATTAACATTTTCATTTCATATCAGTAAAAAAATTCTACTGAAGACTTGGCTGTATGGGCATAGTTCCCTTTGCCTACCCAGAATGGGTGAAGAAAACAAAAAAAAATCTCTGCATATAGGTATTCTTCTACGGTTGGCGCCATTTTTCAAAAATGTTCTTCGCGAGTTTTTATTATTTTATTAAATTGCTTCATTTTTTCGCAACTGTATTAAAAATAGTCGTTCAGTACACGTGCGGAACCGTCATTGGAAGGAGTTCCGACTGTCAACCCTCACCTTCGGCTGCGCCTCGGCTCGGGTAGAAACATTTGTCGGAGCTCCTTGCAATGACAGCCTTTCCGCACTTGTAATGAAATATACTATATCTAATGACTTTTTAATAGGTGCCAATTTTTTAACTGAATCCTATTATCTAACTGAACACCATTTGTTTTCACATTATTATGTACAGAAGTACAGAATAAATGCTTATCGAGTACCTAACATAACTTGAAGGCAGATTGTGTGTCTAATTTCAAACACTCTTATTTATTTTAGAATACACTTTATACATCTTGAATCGTCTTTACCAAATGGGTGTAACCATTTGACTCCATTCAAAAGCGCGCAGTTCGAATCGTCAATGACCCAATATTGACTGACAGGCTAGAACCGTGTGTTCTATCGACTTTACTATGGTGAGGGCTCCGATGAACTTTACAAATTGATGCCTACGTCACTATTTCATGATTATACCACCAGACGAAGGTTAAAGTTTCACCGACACCATCTGGACTCGTGGCTACTACTCGTTTACCACAAACGTGTTAGTTATTATATTGTTACGCGCTATAGGTAATGAAAATGCCGTTTGTAACGTAGAAGGCGTTTATTGTCAGCTTCCACAAAAATCCACTTAATAGAGTCCATACACAATGCACAATCACTATAGTCCCAACCCAGGGTTGACTGGCAGAGAATGCCATTAGGCATTAAGTCTTACCCTGGAACCCTTATTTTAAGGTGATACAAATAAATAAATAAATAAATAAGTCCAATATCTTCGCTTGAGTCGTCGAAATAATTCTTCCTTGTCGCTTGGTATAGATCGCTTCGGTTTCACTTCCTGAACTAAACTGCACCAGTCGCGGCTCGGCGCGTGCCTTATATATTATACGGCTACCCATGGTTCTCTACAAATTTCCTGAACCACCAAATACAATATGCCCGTCCCGTACCTTCCTTTATGTTATTACGCACTATGTACATTATGTACATTCAAACAATAGCCACTGCCCGCGATGTAAACAACCTATACAGTATACATGTACGCTAATTATATAGGTACGTAAAATACTCGCCGCGGATCCCGAATTTGTTTACTCGTAGAAATCGATGTTTTCTTATGACTGATTTTTCGAGAACTTTCTTCACTGTTTGATAGTAGACCTAATACCTGTATATGCGTTTTTGGGGTTTTGCTGTACGACGCTTTGTTTTCGAGATATAGGTACTCAAAGGCGTAACAATATTATAGTAGCGAACCCAGTAGACGTTGTCCTGCCCTAAAGTATGAGAAATAAAATAATATTACGACTATAAATTAAGATGTAAGCAATCAATCTTTCAAGTTGGATCAAACTGCACACGGTGTGCAAATTTAGTTTAGGAGTCCATCGCGGACAAACAACGTGACACGTAATTTATACATATGTATGTATATATTAACATTATATATATTCTTTTTCTCCACCAATCCGTAATGGAGCAAAAATGATTAAATATTTTAATATTTAATTTTGTCATCGCTATCAGTTAGTAATTATTTTGAATTCCTCCTCAAATGTATCGTGAAGGTTGAATCTGGAATTTTAATCAGTATTGAATGTTTATCACTCTGGTATTTTAAGTTTTCCTTGTGTGGTGTGGACAATACAATAATAGATTTATTGCACAATGTTTATATATTACTAGTGGATCCCGCAGACGTTGTCCTGCCTTAAAAGTAATAAATATTATCTTAAAGAGACTTCATGTTACTATCAAACAAAAATAAAAAACAAATAATGACATACGAACTGTCCAGTTATTCTGACTGTGTCAAAGTTTAGAACGGCACGGCACGAAATACAAAACGTTTGACAGGCAGGAACAATTTATATGGGAAAACTAAATAAGTAAAAAAGTAATTAAAAAACATTTCCAGTGTCCCAAATTGTGAATCTAAACCATTCTCAAATCCCCTTAAACACACACAATAAATTTCATCATAATCCGTCCAGTCGTTTAGGAAGAGTTCAGTCACATACACACGCACACAAGAAATATATATATTAAGATTTACTTCTTATTTTTGACGTGACAACGTCTTAAATTAGGTTGCGGCTGGGAGTCACTTATGAAAAAGAGTAACGCTCGGTAACGTAACGATGAGTCACCGAACGAGAGAGAGGCCCGCCGAAGTTTACATGTACAATGTTTTAGTAAACAAAATATATTTCTATAGTTAAAATTTGTGCAATTCTTATTTTCATTCAATTCCTTGTTCCTATTGTGCAATTTAATTATATTCATATCAATAAAAAAGACGTTGTCACGTAAAATCTTCGCCCGTAAAACCGACTTTACAGGCCGACTTTTTTATATCATCATTATTTCGTAAAAGCTTTTGATGTTTTTTTTTGTTTTTTACTGGAGTGAGTTGAGATGAGTTTCAATAAAAGCAAACCTCATTATGTCTTTCTGTCTGTCTATCTGCATAATTTACTTCTGCTTGTCTAATTGTCTGTCTGTACAGGCAAGTTTTCGCAAGAATATGAGAATGCATAAATTTGAAAATAATATTATTTTTTCTATTTTTACTAGAGCAAAAATAATAAACTCATGAGAATGAGTTGTATACTGAATTATGTTGCCTTCGAAACGAACATATATGTACTTTACTGTATTTTGATGGCTAATAACAGTAGACCTACCTTGTTTTCAAGATTAAGTTAGGTGTCCGATCTTATTAGTCATATTCATTAGTTTCACTATTTAATAAGTTTATTAAATATTCTGAAATTTGCTTAACAATTAAAGAAGCAGAGAAAATAAGTATGCCTCTTTGTTTTACAAACTTTACGTATTGAGTCCACAGACTAATGATAGTGACATACAATATAGTGAAAGCGGAAAGGGTCACTGCACCCGTGACCATAAAGCCGCGAGCACACACTGTTATCAAAACATTATACAGGCCGATACATTGTATACGTTATTATGGATAGTACCCGGATGACCAGGCGTTGCTCAGATAAAAACAATTGATTTTATTCCGAGACTCATTGATTTAGTGTTACTTAAAACGCCATCTACTGCAGAAGCTACGAATAAAAAATAGTATAATACTCAGCTGTCAGTAAGTCATATTTTCTAGTTAATGTTTAAGTTGGTTATTACTTATTACTGAAACGGATTAAACGATATTATTTTCTAAAAATAAAACTTGGTTAGATCGATTTGTTGTCCCCGAAAACCCCTGCATTTTTTAATTTGAATGGAGTAGCAGACGAGCATGCAGGTCACGTGGTGTTAAGTAGTCGCTGCAGCCCATGGACATCGGCACACAACCTCAAGCAAGCATAGGTAAGTCTTGTCTGAGGTCGTATGCAGTTGCGCTGCTACTCCGGAGGCTGGTGGTCGCCTCATGTAAGTGTGGCCGGCAACTGCACCTTTCCACCGAAACACAATGGTTTACGGCAGAATTGGGTGCAGCGGTGGTACTTCCCCGAGCGAACGATAATAGTTCTACCACCTATAAAATTACTAAATTTCATGAAAATCGATGGAGATTCTGATTATATATATAAAGGTATATGTACATTGCTCGTTTAGAGGTATTACCTATATAGATAAAAAAAACTTGAGCAACAGAAGCCAAAACATCAGTTTTTAGAATTTGAATAAATAAGGTTTTCTCCGATACAAGATGTGTAACTTAAAATATAGATTTAAAAATAATTTTATTTTACGGAAACAATACCATTATACTGACGTTATTAATTTACTAATTTAGGTATCATTTAAGTCGGTTATTTGAAGAAAATGAAAGTTCAAGTTTTGCATATCGAGATATCATGAACAGTAGGATGTATTCTTATTGCATCAAAGCGCACAAAAGTGCGCCGGCCAAGTTCTAAGCACAGGCCGCGCGCACACCGTGCACTATTATTATTATTATATACCCGAACCGCTTCGAGCCACTTTTGACCCCCCTGTATCTTCGTACCTGATTAATAGATCTGGATGAAACTTTATAGACATAATAACACCATTTAATATACTTTGAATAAAAAGTTTCAATATTGTAGCTAAGTATTACAGAAAAAAAGTTATAGACTCGAGAAAATTGTAAATTTGGTACTCACTGACTCATGTACTCACTGACAGCTCATCAAAATGTTTGACCACTTCTAGAAGACCTACAAAGCTGAAATTTGGCATTTAGCTAGTCGTCGTCAGGGTAAGAGTAATGGGAAAATTCCAATATTGGAAATTGGTCAAGTGCGAGTCAGGTTTTAGTCAAAATTATGTATAATGTTGGTAATACTTCTCTCTAAGACTTAAAAATCTGGGATTTGGCATGGGGATAGTCGATAACATTTAAAAAAGTAAATAAAACATCGAAAATTGGAAATTGGTCAAGTGCGAGTCAGATTATTGTCATTATCATTATGATGTATAAAAATGTTGGTCATACTTCTCTAAGACCTACAAATCTGAAATTTGGCATCAGGGTAGTCGTTAGCATATAAGTAAAGGAAAACTTTAGAAAATAGAAAATGGTCAAGTGAAAAAAGAAATTATAATACACGAAAAAAAATCAGAAAATAAAAAAAAGAAATTATAGTATATATTTAAAATTCATTTTAATAGATAACTAACTACGTTTTAAAATGAACTATAAACAAAACAATCCATTTCATCCCAAGATGTCGTACAGCGTATCGTTGTTTAAATTATTACCTGTTACATAAAGCTATTATTACATCAGAGTCCCGCCAAGTTGGAATGGTTAATATCGGTTCTGATTATTATTAACTTGGCTGTAGTTTAGATTTCAACTCTTTTTTTATGTTCAAGAACTTATGTTTTTGGTGGGATAATAAAGATACCAGAAGTATACAAGATGTCTTTAATAATATACGTTAATATTTCTGCGGCTTTTCCTTAACCTCAAAACACGTGCTATTGCCACGTGTTTGGTACATAAGTATCTCTCCTTCAAAAATTGCGTAAATCTTTCTGAAGATTTAATTCCTTTATTCCAAAGAAGGCGACTATTTAGCAAATCACGCGAGATATCGTATTCTATTGAATGGGCACCAATGGGTCTTGAGAGTATGTATTTATGTATGTATGTTTGGCACGTTCTGCGGCCTGAACGGCTCGACGGGCTCGATGGATTTAAGCTTGAGAGGTGTCGTTAGATTTGTATTTACTGTGAAAGTGACACTGGGTATATCAAAATAAGCAAACAAAATGGCGAATATTTGGCGCCAAATTCAATTGCTTGGCATGCTCTGCGGCCTGAACGGCTCGATGCGTTTTAGCTTGAGAGGTGTCGTTAGATTCGTATTTATTGTAAACGTTGCAGCGGGTACAGCAAAATAATAAAAAAAAAAACAGTAATTTAAAAACTAAAAAAACCCGACTGCGTTTATGTGTTTACATTTCTGAACTACATATAAACGCAGTCGGGGTGTGTCCAAAACACAAAGTTCGTTCAAAATATTACGCAGCGACTACGATAGTAGATGAAAAAGGAGGTACAGTCGAAAGTGTTGAGTGTCAGTGTCAGCTGCTTTCCTAATGTGGGTCCACAGAAGGAGCAAAGAACATTTGCAACACAAAATTTCCTGTAACTCTTGAAATACTTTTTTCATTTTTAATAATGGCTTCGCAAACTCTGTGCTTATTGCCAGCATCAAGTATAATTTATGCAACACTTAGTAGTCATAGAAAAAATCAGTAAGTCAGTCAGTCAGATGTTCAAGTAAAGTGACGGCTACTTTACCAGAACGTGTCCGATGGAGTTTTGGAGGCAAGCTGCAAAAACATGTTTTCGCATTGTTATTTTATTTCATAACACTCGTGCACTGTAATTAACACATGCCGAACAAAACGCCTTCAACTTTATCCGATATAACTCAAAAATACACCAAGAAAATGAAAATAAAACAAGTGCACAACTTGTCCCTTCAGACTTCCCGCCAAAACTCCCTTGTAATTAATACTTCTTAGTAAGTGTCATATTTTTGAATGAGGAACAGGTCGGAACAGGGGGAAATAAAATTCTTTAAATTAAAAATTAAATTTAATATTGTTTAAGAGTATGGTGATTTATAATTTATAACCGCTAAGCCTAGTTAAGTATATCGATATGTGTGTATGCTTCATGTTAGTTACAGTCCATTAGCTTTTTTTGAATTAAGTTAGTCGCAAATAAATTCTCAAACTGTCAAGACGTCGTTTTACTGTGCCATAATCCAAAAACAAGCAATAAACAACCTTATCGCCGTATTCATATGGTCCATACTGAGCCGGACCTTGTTGACCTACCTGCGACGGACGAACGCATCGCGAGAACAAAAGAAAGCGATAAGGATTATCTACGAGTTTTTATTGCAATATTAGTGGTTAAAACTGTGACTATTTAACTGTTGCAAATCGAGAACATTAACTACGTGCTTATAATATTCAGTGTGTGATCGGATTACGAGTAAAAACGAACTATAAGTGCTAGTTAACAAAGTGCAACGTACCCGCTACTTGTGGACATTATACTTCTAACAAAGAAAAAACGATAAATTTCGAGTTTCATAGTGCTATATTACCATGGAGGATCTTCTGGTTTACCAAGTTGAACTATTGGAAAGTTTAAAGAATGCAGAGAAGAATTACAAAAAGACACCGAAGGATAGGATTAAAAGACCTTATCTGGAAACGAGGTTAGAAATGCTTGACGAACTTTGGACTAACTTTAAAGACGGACACAAAAAAATTATTTTGAGCATTACCAGTGAAGAGCAAAGAAAACATTCGTACTTTAAGGAAAGGACATACGAGGTGTTTCAAGAATTATACGTGCAATATAAGTCGGCTATGAAAGAGGCTATTCAGCCGTTCATAGATGCAGTACGACAAACTTCAACGCCTAGTACTACTGAAGGTCAAGGGTCATCTTCCTCCTCCTCGGACAGTAACGAAATTAAATTGCCACAAATCAAAATACCCACATTCAGCGGAAAATATGAGGAGTGGCAGACATTTTACGACTTATTTAGTTCTCTCATCCATAAGAATACGAAACTGTCTCCAGTACAGAAGCTGCATTATTTGAAAAGTAATCTAACAGGAGAACCAGAAGTGATACTACGCAATTACACTACGACAGATGCAAACTACGCCGACGCTTGGAACGAGCTAACACAACGCTATAACAACAAGAGATATAATTGCAATGCTATTTTGAGAGTTATTTTTACACAAAAATCTATACATACTGAGTCGGCGAGTTGTATAAGACATCTGGTAGACACAACTTCTACGTGTTTAAAGGCGTTAAAGAACTTAGACGTGGAGACCGATAAATGGGACTTGATTATCAACTATTTAGTCGTGTCCAAGCTGGATCCAGAATCACTAAGGCTGTGGGAACAACATGTGAGTGCAAACAAAAGCGATCTACCCACATGGCAAGATTTGAGAAATTTTCTGGAATCTAGATTCAGATCTTTAGAGATGTTCGAGACCAACAAGGCAAAATCGTCGCACTCGAAACCTGCTTCTAAACCTAAGGCTTTTCATGCGAATGTTACAAAGGATGGAAAGGAGCGCGAAGTTAAATGTGTACTATGTGGAAGCGAACATTACATCTACCATTGCAAAACATTCGCCGATATGTCTACGAAAGAAAGACAGGAGAGCGTGAAAAAGAACAAGCTCTGCTTCAACTGCCTCGCGCCATCGCACTCGGTGAACAAATGTCGACAGTCAACGTGCTGCAAAAGGTGTGGACGTCGGCATCACTCCCTTCTGCACTTCGAGCGAGAGCAAACTGCCGAGAAGTCTAACGAGGGGACAAACATGGCGACAGGTACCGTTCGTGACGCATCGATTGGTAAGTCCATTTCCTCGTCTAATAACGCGTATGTTGTGTCTAATTTTTCAAGTGAGCATATACAAACGAATACTGTGTTATTAGCTACTGCTAAAGTGTTAGTTAATAGTAAGAATGGTTGTAAACACATCATTAGGGCCTTGTTAGACCAAGGGTCACAAGCGTCATTTATATCTGAGGCAACTGTTCAGATGCTAAATCTACAACGTCAATCAGTAAGCGGTTGGGTGTCCGGTGTGGGAGAAGGGCAAACTAGAATCAAATACATGGTGTCACTCTGTGTAAAATCACGCCACCATCCCAATAAGTCAATTAGAGTAAATGCGTATGTACTGCGTACACTAACAACACTGTTACCCACCAGTAATCTTAGGTATCCCTTTTGGTTGGAACTTCAAGAACTGGAGTTGGCAGATCCGGGATTTACGACACCAGGTAGAATAGATATTTTACTTGGAGCCGAGGTTTATGGCGACATACTGCTAGACGGTATTATCAAGCACCCTGAGGGAAATTTAGTGGCACAAAATACAATACTAGGGTGGGTGGTATCTGGCAGGATGACCCAAGAGACTACGTCAGCAAGAAAACACATCACAAACCTACACGCACAGGTAAAGGACGATGAGCTACTGAGACAATTTTGGGAAGTAGAGAGGGAACCAAACAACATAAAGAAGAAATTTTCAAAGGAAGAAGAAAAGTGTGAAAAACTTTATGATGCCACGACAGTTAGAGACGAAGAAGGAAGGTTTGTGGTAAGATTACCATTTCAAAACGAAGATCCAGAATGTCAATATGGTGGATTGAGGCAGATAGCCATGAAGAGATTTGATTTTTTAGAGAGAAAGTTGGCTAAAAATCCTGAGCTTCGCGAAGAATACCATAGGGTAATGGATGAATATATTAGTTTAAATCACATGGTAGAGGTTAGTTCTTCAGAAATTGAGAAGCCTACCGCTGTGTATCTTCCTCACCACGCCGTGATTCGAGAGGACAAGTCAACCACAAAGCTACGTGTAGTCTTCGACGCGTCTTGCAAGGGTTCGAATAACTTTTCTTTAAATGATAACTTGTGTGTTGGACCTCAACTTCAGCAAGAGTTACGTCACATATTAATGAGGTGGAGAGCTCACAGAATCTGCATTACAGCAGATATAATTAAGATGTATAGAATGGTGCGCGTAGCAGATGACGATACAGACTATCAGAGATTATTGTGGAGGACTTCACCTCACGAGCCTATTAAACACTTTAAACTTTTAAGATTGACCTTTGGTACAGCGTGTGCACCATACCTCGCAGTGAAATCTTTACAGTCACTTGCTAATGAGGAGCAGTCTAATTATCCTACAGCTGCACAGATAACAAAAACTGATTACTACATGGATGATCTCCTATCAGGTGGTGAAACAGAAGAACAAGCTGTTACTATCTATAATGAGATGAACGAGCTAATGAACTCTGGAGGATTTAAGCTACAAAAATGGAGTAGTAACAGTGAAGCTGTTTTACGATACATCGGAAAAAATAAGTGTGACGATCATGAGTTGCCTTTAAAGGTCAATAGTGTTGTTAAAGTATTAGGGTTAACCTGGAATCGTGAAACCGATTGTTTTGAATACACGGTCAACTTGCCTAAGCCTAAACAACCCGTAACTAAAAGACAAATTCTTTCGGAAATAGCCAAGCTGTATGATCCATTGGGTTGGATATCCCCCGTGGTAATAATTGCAAAGATGATCATGCAGAAATTGTGGAAGACAGGGCTTGAATGGGATGAGCCTATTGAGGGTGTTTTGCTGGCTGAATGGAACCGATATCGTGAGAATTTAGCACACATCAAGGATATTAGCATACCACGATGGTTACATTATAGTAACGCGTCAAGTATCGAGTTGCATGTCTTCGCAGATGCCTCTCAAGCAGCATATGGAGCAGCAGTGTATATGCGGGTCATTGTTGAAGAACGAGTGCATGTTAATCTAATAACGTCAAAGACAAAGGTGGCTCCAATCGAAAAACAAATCTCAATTCCTAGATTAGAACTCTGCGGAGCGGCATTAGCAGCTAAACTAATATTAGAAACATCTCAAGTGTTGAGTGTGTCTAAAAACAAGTTGTTTGCGTGGACAGATTCCACCATTGTCCTGGCTTGGTTAAAGGGTGGACCAAGCAGGTGGAGTACTTTCGTGAGCAATCGGGTGTCAGACATATTAAACACTGTAGATTTCGAGCAATGGGGGCACGTATCTACAGATATGAATCCAGCTGACTGCGCATCGCGGGGCTTACAAGGTTCAGAATTATTGAACCATACACTGTGGTGGAATGGACCAATTTGGTTGTCTAAGCTAGATACGGGTATCAGTGTTCCTACCATCGAAGACACACAAGAGGAAGAAAATGTGAGATCTTTAACTGCTATACATAACACCGAAGAAGAATTAATTTGGATAAAATTTTCTAGTTTATCAAAAATGTTACGTGTAATCTCATATTGCAGACGTTTTCTTAATTTTAAATTACCTAAAGCCAAACGTGAACCTTTTTCTAAATTTATTACGCCAAAGGAATTAACAGAAACGTTAAATAACTGTATCAAACAAGTGCAATCTATTGAATTTGACCAAGATATAAAGCAGTTAAAGTCTCGTGGCAACGTGTTGAAAAGGAGTAAGCTTCGCAATCTTTGTCCCTTTATAGACAAAAATGGAATAATAAGAGTTGGCGGGCGTATTCAAAAATCTCAAATGGCCTATGATACACAGCACCAAATAATTTTACCTGCTAAGAGTTATCTTAGTAGACTAATAGTTAAAGATGCTCATATTAGGACAATGCATGGTGGACCTCTAGTAATGCTTAATTATTTGAGATCAAAATACTGGATCCTACGAGCTAAGGACCTAACAAAAAGGATATACCGTGAGTGTGTTACTTGTATTAGGTATTCTAAGAAGAACACCACGCAACTGATGGGTCAGTTACCTGACGTGAGAGTAAAAGCTGATCGGGCTTTTAAATCAGCTGGTGTGGACTACGCAGGTCCCATTAACATTCGTTTCTCTCCGGGCAGAGGATCCAAATCCTACAAGGGCTATATATGCCTGTTTATCTGTATGGTAACGCGTGCCATCCACCTGGAAGCAGTCACCGACATGACTGCTAAGGCATTCATTGCAGCATTTCGTCGCTTCACGTCGAGACGAGGTCACTGCCTCGATATCTACAGTGATAACGGCACTAATTTCGTGGGTGCAGATAAACAACTGAGAGACATGTTCAACAGTGCCAAGTCTTCCATTCCTGGTGAGATAGCAGAGTTGCTGGTCGTAGAGCGTACTACATGGCATTTCATACCCCCTCATGCACCCAATTTTGGTGGTCTTTGGGAGGCTGGCGTGCGTAGTACCAAGACTCATCTTAGAAAAGTCATTGGAGATGCTACCCTTACTTATGAGGAGCTAACCACAGTACTGGCTCAAGTCGAAGCATGCTTAAACTCGCGGCCCATTACTGTACTAAGTGACAACCCCAATGACCCCCTTCCACTAACACCCGGTCACTTTCTAATTGGCGAACCTTTATTAAATTTAAGTGATGAAAATTATACAAATTGTAATATTTCTAGTTTAGATAGATGGAGGCTGACGCAAAAAATGCTCAAAGATTTCTGGAACCGATGGTATAAAGAATATCTTACAAACTTGAACCAAAGATATAAATGGAATACAAAAAAATCTGAACCAGAAATCGATGACATAATAATTCTAAAGGAAGATAATATACCTCCTAGTAAATGGATATTGGGCAAAATAATTCAAAAACATGTGGGTCCAGACGGCATTACACGAGTCGTATCAATAAAATGCAAAAACGGTGTCTATAAACGACCCGTGAGCAAAGTATGTGTATTACCTAAACAAAGTTCTTTTTAATTTCATTATATAAACTGTAAAAATATATATATACATATATAGGTACTTAAATTTAGCCGGGATTCGAACCCGGGTCCATGGCGTCAGCGTCAACTACTTACCCATTAATTTGTGTTCGCTTCACTCATTATGTTATGATAATGTGTTGTAAAACTTCTCGATAACAATGTGTAAATTCATTACTTGCTTGAGTGAACTAGTTATTCATATGTACTTGAATTCATTCATCTTAATAATAAGGTACCTAACTACATAAATTAAGTTATGTAAATGTATTTTTTGTACTTACCTTTTTGCTATGTACCAGAGAACATTCTTAGCTTCATATCATAATGACCTACTTTTTTTTACTTGTCCGTGTGCCTTTAAATTTAACTATATTAACATAAGCCAGGTACCTGCCGGTAATATCGCCCGTGGAGCGATACCGCACGGTGGGCGGTTAGGAGCTGTGAATGCAATGTATCCCACTTACCTGTTCTTTGTACACACGGCAGCACATTAAGTTGAACATTGCGTCTTATAAAGTTGTAATACAAATTATTATTCTTTGGCATTGTCAAGCTTGATCTGCCACCGTGTGTATTTTACCTGCCTATCTGTATATGTACGTTACGTATATCTATATTCAGTTATTTAGACATAACTGTACTTACTTTTAATTATCCATACCACTTCTATTATGTTAGTAATTTTTTTTTGTTATACCTATTATTAAAAGGATAGATCCTTTGGTGGGCGGAATGTTTAAGAGTATGGTGATTTATAATTTATAACCGCTAAGCCTAGTTAAGTATATCGATATGTGTGTATGCTTCATGTTAGTTACAGTCCATTAGCTTTTTTTGAATTAAGTTAGTCGCAAATAAATTCTCAAACTGTCAAGACGTCGTTTTACTGTGCCATAATCCAAAAACAAGCAATAAACAACCTTATCGCCGTATTCAATATTAATAAAACTATTTTACTGTTTTTCTCCACATCTTTGGCTGGAGCACCTCAAAATGAGACCATAACCGATTTTTTATGTTTATCCCGTAGTCACTGTGACGATAATCCGATTGCGCTATTAATAAATACATATATTCTGTACTCGCACTCGTATAAATTTAGTATCGAAGTAAAGTAATTAGGAAGTTTATTGTAATTTCCGTCTACAAAACTGGATAATGCGTGACGAAACACATGTTGATGAAGAATGATTAGAGTACTTAACGTGTTTAGCCTTAGTCATATACGAACACATTGCATTCATACCGAATTTGTTTTTGTGACTAAGACCATTAATGGGCACGTGATTCCTATGAGAAGTAAACTAAGTACAACGCTCAGATTTAAAAAAGTAAAGATGTAACTCTGCGAACAAAGAAGTTAGGCCGTTTTTGTAAGCATGTGTACGTGGGCTGGTGTCGCAATCAGAACACAAATTAGCGCATTATTATTATAATTATAAATTTTTATTATTCAATACACCCTGTCACAATAAAATCAGATTTTTTTTCTTGTGAACTTTTTACATTTTTGACGTCATTTTTCTCGATCCGCAGCTATATTCGACTGACAAAGTATGGTGCATACACAGCATTATATCTTTACTTTACCTATATTTGATCTGAGGTACAAAGTAGAACAAAGTAATGAAAAAATTGGAATATTAAACATGTAGGTATTACCAGAACTTCTTTTACCGTAGAGCAAAATATTTTTTGTATTACGATGTACGTGAGGTTCGAATCTTAGGTCTGTTTTGAAGGTCGAGGTCTTAACTGTTCTTATTTGTAGACGAGGAAAACAGCTATAAGTTACTCTCGACCACTTGAAGAGAAAAAGATTTGACTAGTGTGATTATTTCTCAAGTTCTTACTATAACTATGTTGTCACACATTGTTCTCACAAAATCTTAACTGTGTTGTATTGGGCCAAGAGCAAACGGCTACAAATTGCTATAATGTTCTAAGTATTATCAATCGTAGGTACTTCATACTAGATATATTACTGTAAATGTTGCTCACAGAAGCTATTGAACGGTTCTCACTAAAATGATTCTTGATGACGACACGGTTTTTCACCATTCAAAATTCATTCATTCACTATTCATTTTAACTTAGAACAACGTTGAAATCATTGCCCCAGTCGATTACAACACAATTTTATTAGCCTCTAAAAATATGAAAATTTAAATGTAAATATTTTTTCAATAACATATTTAATTATTATACACAAAATGAGTATTTATGGCCAGCAACCAGTTAGTTTTTGTTTTAATCCGTAATAGTTTATAAATAAATCGCGTTGACGTAAGAAACATAAAAGACGAGTTAAATTAGAGTACCTATCTATTAAGCCCCGATTGAACATTCAATTTTTTTTATATCTTAAATTGATCTTTTCCACGTTTTTTAATCGTCGAATTTTATTTCTTAACCGAATCTCACGACAAACAATCCAATGGTTATCGTCACAACGTACGCACGTAAACGGGGTTAAAAGAAATATTAATATCTTTTAAATAAAATTTTTGTAGGTATACTGGCAGGTACCACTGCTGCACCCACTTCTGCCGTGAACCAATTCTATTGTGTTTATGTATGTAGATGTTTGTATGTAGATGTCCATGAGCTGCAGCGACCACTTAACACCACGTGGCCTGTATGCCCGTCTGATGCTCAATTCAAATAAAAAAAGCCTTATTGTGTTTTTTGTCTGCCATTCAGCACCTCCGTGGTGTTGGCATTCGTAAATAAAAAATACCATAACTTTGTTGTTTCTTCTCTTCTCTGTTTCTTTGTTGAATCTTAGTGTACCAAAAGTATAATTTCTTCCTACCTCCTAGTATGACATACGAGTAATTAGAAGCTCGAATATTCTTGCGGTAGAAGTAGAACATGGGATTGTTTGGGTTTAAGATGGAATAACCAATAATATCATTTTTCTTCGCTTCGTTTCTGTGCTTCGAAAAGAGACGGAGGACTTATGGGGGACTTGAGAATACGAAAAATTTGATTTACCACCCCGTATCTACATAAATTTTTCCAGGTCTCTTCGATTTTGGGAAGAGTCCCATGCTCAACAATTTGACACAAGAGCGCAACAGCTTTAATTATTTTAAACAATCAAAATCCTAAGATTAATTCATGAAGTTTTTATCTGAGAATAATTAATATTTATTATGGAAATAAATAACCATCTATACTTTAAATTAAACTTAACTAATATATTTAATCCAACCAACTCCACCACGCTGCTCCAATGCGGGTTGGCCGCATTGGAGCAGCGTGGTGGAGTAAGCTCCGTGCCTCCCCAATAATGGGGAGAGACCCGTGCGCAGCAGTGGAACGTAAAAAGGGTTGCAGCCAATTTATTTACCTCATGACAAATAAAATTGTAACTATGCAAAATTTAAAAAAAGTAACTTCGCACATCATCTGTTCTCTTGAAGAAAAAAACAACGGGTTTTTGTCATTAATAAATGCACTTTGATCAATGTCCATATATTAAATACTTGATATAAATGAATTTTACAAGAATAGACAGTCGAGCCGTCATCAGCTGTCACCCCTCCATCTTACGAATATTCGATCAGGCCACATCTCCTGACGCGAGTTTATCATTTTTTACCCATCCCAAAAAAATGCACAACGCCGCTAAAGAAGTTTTCACTTCAATAATTTCTAAAAATCTATACTATTCCCTCATACGAAAAATGCAGTTGGTTCGCATTCAGATTTAAATTTTAGGCATTGCGGCTTCCGTCGTGATGAGATACGCCTGTATAATGTACACGCGAAAGCAATTTCCCATGTAATCATGAGGCTGAAGCCTTTCAACAAGCTTATGTTTAAATGATCCACGTGTGAAGGTCAAATAAACGGAACATTATTGTGGCAGTAAATCCAGTGAATTATGGCTATGATTATGACGTGTTAATGCTTAAGAACTGTGCTTGAGTCTTTATGAAAACTGGAAACTTACAGGGCTAGAAGCGCTCTAAGTAGATCCAAAGAGCTAAGTATTACTAAGTAGAGCTATGAAACAATCTCATGAAGTTATCACAAGCTTATAAAAACTTTTGGACCTGCTACTAAGCCCTCTGAATTTTAAGTACACTCAAACCGCAAAAGCAGGCATTCCATGAACTTTCAACAAAATCTATTTTTTCCCGCAAACTTAAAAAAGAATCCGGACTCAGGGTACAATCAGATTGAAAAATTTAATGCAATTAAAATCCCATTAAAAATAAAATTCGTATAAAATTAAAAAATTATAAAGGACATTAAAAAAATATGCATAATCATTTGGACACCCTGAAAAAAATGCCTTCTAACTATTCTCAAATACCATAAAATGCAGCGCCAGTTCGCATTTTGATTTTAGGCATTGTGCCTGAATAATTTACACGCAAAAGCAATTTCCTATGTAATCATGTGGCTGCCTTTCAACATTTTACTGTTAGGATGAACCATGTGTAAAGGTCAAACAAATGGAAGCCAATGGATGCTGGGATAAAGGCTAGTAATAACATCATTGTGGAAGTATACTGTAAGGAAGTACACTGTTTATATTTCTGACATTTTATTGACTATTTAAAACTCTCTCTATCGAGATGGCCAACATTTTGTGCTTATTACAATATTGTTCTAGAGGGAGCAACATTGCAATGGTGCTGCTTGTAACATTATCCTTATAAACTACTTATTTTCAGGTATGATATATTTTTTTTAAACCTTAACTATCCTCTTATACGAAAAAAATTCAGCAATAGTTCGCATTTACGTCAGTTGTAAAAAGACGCGCTAGAATAATGTTTCCGTACATACGAAATTTTCCGTATAATCGTATAGCTATATAGGATCCATACTAATATTATAAATTCTAAAGTAACTCTGTCTGTATGTGTGTCTGTCTGTCTGCTACGCTACGTTTAATGAAATTTGGAACATAGATAGAGTGGACCTTGGGAAAGGACATAGGATAGTTTTTATACTACGGGAACCTATAAAACTGGTCCACGCGGGCGAAGCCGCTGGCGGAAGTCTTATTATAATATATAGCTTATACATGGCTGAAAGGCCTTTCATATGAACCACATGTGAAGGTCAAACAAACGGAAGCAGACTGATGCTATAAAAAGGCTAGTAATAACATCACTTTGGAAGTAAACCCGTGAGTTATGGCTATGAGATGTTAATATTTATGTTTGTGACGTGGGTATAATGTAGCTATATCTTTTTATGTTTAACTGTACTGGCGTACTTTGTGAGATCTGGAAGCTAGCAAGAAGTTTGTTGAATTCGTCTGTCTTCGTAAACTTCCCTAAATATAGAGTTTAATATTCTTGTAAGTACGCTATTTCAGCAGTAATTGTTTCCGTTAAAGGCAGTAGTTATTTGTTGTTATTATTATTATTATGATTTTCGTTTTTTTTTCTCTCATTGCTGAGGAACTTCCTTATAGTCGCGGGCTTTTGGCCAAACGACTAATGGATATATTTAAAGATATGTTATTGATCTATTGATAAAAACTTTCTCACAATTCTACAAGTGTTCATAATAGCCGCCTTTTGTAATTTTAAATATGTGTAACTATTAATGTTTAACGTAATAAGACTGTTTTTTAGCGTATGTGGAATCACACCTGTAGCTGATATTATAATAGGGACTGTTTTTACTGTTTTAACTTTCCATTGTGATTTTAACTCTATTGAAAGGTCTGTATATTTTGTTATTTTGTCTGCGTATGTACTGTTTAAGTTATGTGTGTTAGGTACAGCTATATCAATCAAGTAAACTATTTCATTAATTTTGTCATGCAATATTATTATCGATTATTTGTTTATACATCAAGTGAAGCTTATAAAAACTTTCTAAATGATCATCTGAACAGCCCACTTTCAGGTCTTGGATAGGATTTAAAACAATTAAGATACATATTAATTTACTTTTCCACAGTCTCGGAATAATCGGAAGCTACAAGGACTATTTCGACTCTCTTTTGGCTGATTTAGAGCGGTTTCAATCTGGCTTATTTTTCGGCGCGTATATGGTCGTTTTGAAAAACGCGCTTATACTCGCGCTACTTTTAGTACTGGAAAATGTCCATTCTCGCAGTTTCGCGCGTGCACGCGCTTAAAAAACCAATTTTACGAGCGTAAAATACGCTGATACGAAAACCGCTTTTAAACGCAGTTCTAAGTCATTACTGGTCGTATATCTACGCGCGCTGAAATATTCACAGTCAGGGCCACATGAACTTTGAACATTTAATGTTTTGGCAAAAACGTTTTGTTATAACTTAAATAAAGTTTTATTCTTCAAAGATTCTACTGGTCTATGTCAATTACAATTTTGCATCATTGAACATTCACCACCGTGAAGGTTGCTTATATTATATGCAACAATATGCAACGACGAAATAACACGAGAATCCATTATTTCGAACAATAGAGATGATATCATTAGGACGAAATTAGGGGCTGAGCAAATGCTTTGTGAATAAATTGATGGACTAAAATTATGTGCGTAATGTACGCCATGGTTTCTTGTTGTCAACATCGCTTGAATTTTAAGCGCGAAACTGCGCAGGATTTAACTACTAACCGATATTTAGATGATTCAGAACCGATTCAAGTAGGAATTCTTTTAGGTGGTAGCTTTTTACGGTTCGTTCGGAGAAGTACAACTACTTAGTACTAACAAACGTGTACTGGGCGAACAGATTGTATTGTGACATTAGCTATAGAACATTGGATTAGCATTTTTTTTTTGTTTATCCTTCACGGGACGATGTGGTCGCACAGAAAGAGCGACAAACTCTCCTTAAATAAATTAAAAATAGTACAACTGCTTCATGCATTTCTTCTGTGAAACAATCCCCTTGTGTTTCGATGGAAATTTGCAGTTGCTGATGACACTTATACGAGGTGACCCCGTCTTCGTAATAGCTGCGTGCATACTTACAGACTCAGTCTTCAGGATTAAGAATAGAGCTACGGTACCCCTATCCCGGTATCCCTAGAGATCGTAAGAGGCGACAAAAAGGGGGCTTCCAGGGTTGCGGTGAGAGTGGGAGCTCGATCCGTCTAGCCCGCAGCCCCAGGAAGGACGGAGGTATGTACGTGGCTGCAAGCCGCCGTGAGCATCGGAAGGTGCTGAAGAGAACATCTGCTCTCCCTAAGATGGGCCCGTACGCGGCGCCGCGCGAGGAGGATACCGGTGCGTTCCACGGGAGATCCTGGAGTCCTCCCCAAGCGCAGAGGCAGGCCACTGAGAGGTTTTAGTTCGGAACAAATCCCACATAACCCGGTATCCTCGATTTCAGTGCGATTTTATATGATTCGTCTTAGCAAACTTTGACCATGTACTCGTGAATGAATCTGAGGTATTAATATTGTACAACTCGTTTTAATACATGCTCAAATTAGTAACAGTATTTTGCTCAAATTATGAAAAACGCACCACTAATCAGTGTGGTTGATTTATATATAGATATAGAATTTTTATGTAAGATTCTCTTTGCGTTTATTATAAGCTGTGGAACGTAACTTTTGTATATTTTAATACCAATGTATATGAATGTCAATTTCTTTATTAACCTCTTTACAAAGCAAGCCATTTTTTCATTGCAGTAATATTATAACAATGCTATTAAAATAATAATAATAATTCATAATCCATTCCACCTATTTTTTTATATTTTATTAATATTATAATTTTAATCCATACTAATATTATAAATTCGAAAGTAACTCTGTCTGTCTGTCTGTCTGTCTGTCTGCTACTCTTTCACGCTTAAACCACTGAAGCGATTTTGATGAAATTTGGCATAAGCATAGTAAGGACGTTGAGAAAGAACATAGGCTACTTTTTGCCGCGGGGAAATATGTCATTCCCACGTGAAGCAAATGAAATGAATGAAATGCGCCGTGTACTGTTATAAATACACTATATGTTATTACTTACTTCATTCACGTCTTTTATCATATTTTATAACTTATATCCTTTTGTTTTATTCTTATAATTTGCTTTTCCTTTATTATTTCTTTACAAAATTATTTAATTTCTGTGTTAGTTTATTTATATTTTGATGCAGCAATCAAAATTGTCATAACTGTCTTTCATGTTTCTTATTTTTTTAATTAATTTTACGGCATTGTATAAAAATCCTTTTAGCCATTCAATATTAAATGAAAAGAAAAATTTTATGTTTCTTATTTCATTTCATAGATTAATAAATTATAGTATTGTCTTTGGCTTATTCATGTTTTTTATATTATAATTATTATAAATTGTTATTTTTAAATAATAAATGAATATAATGTTCTTCGAATCTTTATATATATAAATGAATTGCTGTTCGTTAGTCTCGCTAAAACTCAAGAACGTCTGAACCGATGTGGCTAATTTTGGTCCTGAAATATCAGTAGAAGTCCAGGGAAGGTTTAAACGGTGAAAAAAATTGGGAGCATTGCGAAATTAATAGTAAAATAACTTATTTTATTTTCCTATATAAACAGTTAGTAACAGTAATTGTCAAACATTGGTTCTTCGCGCCATAGTCAAAAAGTTTGACATAGTCTGAATAACAGTTCATCTGTCACTATTCGTGTTTAATTTTTTATTTGACAGTAACATAAAAACTCTTTGAGATGATAAAGAAACTAATCCTCTTACAAAACTTTTAAGGCAGGACAACGTCTGCGGGATCCACTAGTATTATTATAAATTCGAAAGTAATTCTGTCTGTCCGTCTGACTGCTACGCTTTCCCTCTTAAACTACTGAACCAATTATGTATAATGAAATTTTGAACACAGATAATGACACCTTTGGGAAAGGACATAGGTGATTTTTATCCTACGGGAACCTATAAAACGGGACGAGGCGGGCAAATCCGCTGGCTAAGCGCCTTTGATTTTAAAATGGCAATTTCGTCTTACTCATCGTGTTTCAAATAGATGGAAGAAAGTTAGGGAAATAGCATGAAATAGTACACAGGCTATTTTTTATCCTACGGGGACCCATGAAACGGGACCACGCGGGCAAAGCCGCTGGCGGAAGGCTAGTTGTTTATAAGTTTTAACGTTTAATTTTTACGACTTTATATGTATCATTTTCTGGTCTTCTCAAGTGATTATTCTTATTGTTTCAAAAGCCCACTATTTTATGCTAATAATTAACGATTATGTATATTCATTCAGATTAAGTGTCATGGTAATTAATGCACACAATAATTAATTAATTTAAAATGTGGGAATAAACTAATTTTATACCAATTTCCTTTAAGTCATATTAAAATAACTACAGCTTAATGGGTTTCATGAACTTTCGACGTGTTTTAAGATAATTATGTCCTTGTCCTTTGATACTAAATCCATTAGCTCCTATTACACTATTAGTTATCACTTTAGCTGCTAATGAATTACTGTTACGTTTTGAATTTCAAATAATCATGAAGCCGTTGAACCGTCAATGCTAATTCAGTCTCTTAAGCTCCGGGAGTATAAGATACCTTCACATTTGGTGTTATTTATTTTATTGCTTAACACGATAATGTCAGTGTTGCTTATTCGTTGAAGTGTTGATTAGCTAATATGTGGGAACATTAAGCATTATACTCGTAACTAACAGAGAATTTTAGACACCTCTACATTTTAATTCAGTGTTTAAATCAGAATTTTTAGTTACGAAGGGCCAATTTCACCACTCATTTATTGTTAGTAGTAGTATCTTTTTCCTTCTATAAAATTGATATCAACATGCACCCACAACACGAGTAACAACCCTAGCTGAAACAACAATGTTTTGTAATATTTAATTGCTTGCAATAAAATTTGTGTACAACCGTTTTAAATTTGATTATTAAAGTTTATATTGAGAGAACCTATAATCAAGTGAATTAAGTAATTATATGTGTACGTAATTGCGCCTAAAGGAACATTATAGCAATGATGCAAATATACGTAACGTGTGGACTTGGAGTGGTATATACAAATAAACAAAAGATTAAATATGTACAGAAATACGAATTCAAAGAAATGCAAATTGCACTTTGAAGATGAAGGGAAAAAGAAAATAATTACCATCAATGGTAAACTTATACCAAAAACAAATAAAAAAATAAGTGTTTTCTTTGTTTTCAGATGGCGAAGTTCCTGATCATCTTCACTGCTTTGGTGGCGCTACAACTATGTGTACAAGCTGCACCAAATTCTGCGGATACAGAATCCACAAATGCTGAAAATTTCGAAGAAAAGGCTACAAAATTGGATAGCGAACAATATGAAGCAACACAAGACGCCGGGTCGACGCAACGACAAAAAAGGTTCTACAATTATTTCAGCTTTGGCCTCTCACCTTACGATCCATTTGACACTACCTTCAACTACAACAAACGAGATCAATCCCAAGATACTGGAAACTATGGCACAGAAGATCCCCTAAGACAAGTTTATAAACGTGTGCAGGATATACTATACTACACAAGACAACAAGCACTCTCTCTATCAATTCCACGCTTTCCAGTACCAACATATGTACCAATATTTTACAATCCACAAGCTGGTTGTAGTTGCACTGCAGAAAACGAGAGGCCTATTAATGACCAGGCACCCAGCAATGGACCTAACGCACCTGACACGAGCACACCACCTACAAACACAGCACAAACGACGTCATCTACAAAAGATAACGTACCCGTCACTCCTACTCCCACTAGTGCAACGAATAACACTTCACCGGATCTTTTCAGCAGGTTTGATGAAGAAGATGAAGACGATGGCACCAGACCTATTTCATTCGATCCCATTAAACCAAATAGGCCTTTAAGTAGGCCGCCGCCACCTGTCGAACATGGCAGCGTCCAAGGGAGTGGAGCAGCTAAGGGATTTGATTCAGTTACCACAAAAACACCGCCTATTGTTGCTGGAGTAGAGGCACAACCCCATTTACCCACAGATTCAATACCCACGCTCTGTGATGGGGCAATATTAACCTGTTGTCATAGGTCAGAAGTGACTTACGAATGTTTCGAACAGCAAGGCTGTCCTAACGTATCACAGTACCAGGAACCCTGCGGTGCAGACACTATTTTGAAAGTAATACGCAAATTCCAGTTCTATTATGCTAACAGGATACAGGGATGAAGTATGCACTAAATCTTGTAATAGAACTTTGGAGTTTTGATATTAGATTTGTGCTTTATGTGTTATGGCGTTTGGACTTAACTTTCAACGCATTATCAACATTGCCTTATGATGAGATTGGACGCTAAGATTCGTTGCGTTGAGTAGCGTTGAAAGTAAAACGCGTGTACAAAACGGCTATCATGTCGTTAATTTAAAAATAAATTAAAAGGTCAATGTCAGACATTAATGTTTAAGGAAAAATAAAGTAAAAGTAGTAAAAGAATCACTAGTCATGTGATTAGTAAAGATAATATTATTGTAATGTTGAATTATTTTTCCTCGAATAATTGTTATTATTGGCACATAACCCTTTCTTGTTTTTGTATTTATACCTAAATTTATACGTCCTCGTTAGATAATTTATTTCATCTTAATAGGTTAAACCGAGAAATATAGTTAGGTAATTGTTGTTTTTTTATTATCCTAATTTTTTAATACATCTTAATACATAAATTGAAGTATTCATATTTGAGTTTAAAGATATTTTTAAAATAAGATTAATCTAAACTGAGAGTATAATCTTCTTAAAAATTAAATTAATACGTAACATTAAATAAAAGCATAACATTTTGAGAGCATTTCGTAGTAACATTGAGTAGGTACCTACGAGTAGGTACCTACTGTACCTACTCAATGTTACCACGAAATGATCCCAAAGTGTTATGCTTTTATTTAATATCGAAAGGATTTTACTTTCTCAGATACATAATACTCGTAAGTTATACTTACTACTAAAGTAATTATATTTATTTAATAATGAAATGAAAAGAAAAAATGTAAAGTGTAAAATATTTTAAACTGATTTGAAATGACTTGTCTGTTGTTAATCACTATTAATTTATCTTAAATTGTGAAAATAAAAAAATATCTGAGTACATAATATATCTCTCTTTTGTGTTTGTAAAAAAAGCAATTGTTTGGAAGTGTGAATGTTGTGCACAATGTTCCTATATCAACTTGTCAATAATATTATTATAAATACATATTTAGTAAATAAATATAGTATAAATCATTGCGTTAATAACTGATATATTTGGAAATTAATTTTGTAAATTTGATTGGTAATAATGCATCAAAGATCTATCATCAAAGATCTATCAGTGTACCTAATCCTTAATTTTTAACTTAATTAGAATCTGTATATATATTAGTGATTCTCACGTATTCTTTATTAGCAAGGGCCTAAGCGTGTTAATTCACTTTATTGTTAATAAGTTTAAGAGGGAACTCCCAAAAAATATTCTTCACTAGCTTCGCCCACCAACATATTGTCACTGGATTGTAGCGCATATTTTTGTCGCAGTAACATTATGTAAGACAGTACACTTGCAAAACTATTGTTGTAAATCGTTAATTACAAGAATGATATAGCATCTATTAAAAGTATATGAAATCTGGACCTGAATATTTAAATTACAAAATTATTTAAATTACACATTTACAATAATTATTTAAATTACACATATTAATTTTATATCTTGAACAATGGTGAAAAACTCACAGGATACGAAACTGCATTTCGGTAAATAAATAGTATCGAATAAAAATCTAATTGTATATCCGGATACACCTCTTACCGGTAAGAGAAAACTAAGATGAGTGTTCAAAGAAACATATTAAAGTTTGATATCCAAGCAAGTGGAGTACTTCCAAAAAGCTGTCAAAACATTTGAGAGCAGCTTGCAGATACTCTATAGCTTTCGTTAGCCAAACTGTATTAAGTAGGTAATACAAATTATGATGAATCTAATTAACCTTTTGTTATTTACTTTCCATATCCTGATGAGCAGGTTTTAAGGCAAATAGCTTATATTAACCGTATTTAAGCAGCGTGGAGGTATTCCACCACTATGGAGAAAGATCTATGTCCAGTATTGGAACACAAAAGAGTTTGGAGTCACCTGTAATATTTATTTGGTTTGGAAGCGCGCATGGTCCTTGGGTGCAAGGATGTAAGCGATCTTAAGCAG
Source organism: Pyrgus malvae (assembly GCA_911387765.1). Lineage (NCBI taxonomy): Eukaryota > Metazoa > Arthropoda > Insecta > Lepidoptera > Hesperiidae > Pyrgus > Pyrgus malvae. The sequence goes on along the minus strand of OU426950.1, from coordinate 22,376,222 downwards.
CTATGCGCGGACGCAGACGGGGTATGCGTAGCCGCTCGTGACAAATTACATGCACGTATCCGTGCTTCGGAGTGCCTTCTAGAAGTCCTGATTGTTATTGACACTTGGTAGTCTTTAAACATTGTTGGAGGCCTATTGTACGTTTTGAAATCAACACACATTGTGAATTGACCCTCTTCACTTTCCTTCTCTTCAACAATTCTCATTGGATCAGTCATGCAAGGATGAAGAGAAATATAAATAAACAATACTAGAGGGTCGCCCGCGATACATTCGCGTTTATTTAACAGATTTTTATTTTTTAAAATTTTGAAACCTATGGATAGGTTTTGTTTTGATTTAACTTCAATATAAACTACAAGTTACTACGTAAATTTGGCGCCACAATGATGGAGCATATTTTTATTTAAAAAATAATAATGAAACTTTATATAATTATGATTCCAGTTAGAATTGGAGTTTTCCATCACAATTTACTTAATTTAATTTTGTTAAGAATAAAATTTCACAATGTATAACTTACACATTGTTAATTGAAAAATCATAATTTGTTTAATAAATGCAAGTCAATGCAATGAACTGTGAGCATTGAACTTATTATAAAATATCTTGTGCGACAACGTTTCTGGTGATTGGCCCTTCTCCATCAATTACACCATGCTGCGAGTTATCAAACTGCGAGTTTTTGTCAATTTGTATCTTGTCTTAGAACTTAGGCTTTCAGAACGGACATTTTTGTAGATGTCTCAGCTCTTAGATCCCCTTTATCTGGCCCTGTCGAAAAATCCGTTCTTAGCGGACGTCTACTTGTGGCTACAACCCTTATTACGTCCCACTGCTTGGCACGGGTCTCTCCCCATTATTGGGGAGGCCTGGAGCTTACTCCACCACGCTGCTTCAATGTGGGTTGGTGGACATGCGGGTTGGTGGCCAACCCGCTGTCGCATGTTTTCAAACCGCCCATAAGGCCTGGCCTAAGACGGAAACGACCATGAATTATTTTGCCACTAGCGGTCACCCATCTCACACCCGACCGCGCCCGTTCGGCTTAGTTGCATAGATCGTTTGCGTTCTACGCTAACCGCCGGGCCATGCGCGCTTCAAATGAGACAATAACAGTTTTTTTATGTACAGCTATCGCCCCTAATTACTGGGACAAAAATTGGCTGGCCATATTAATATATAGGATTGTAAGATGAGTGTGAGATATGCTATTTGTAGGTTTTTAATTCAATTAAATTGTTTATTTTTGTAATTTTTATAATGTATTTATTTATACATTTCTTTAACTTTAAATATTCATGTACTTTACACAACCTCATTTTAATATTTGATTTTATATTATTCAGTATGACTTTATTTGTAAATACTATTGAAACAATTAAAAATAATGTGAAATACTTACAAATTGTGCATAATTTTCTCTCTACCTTTTCTACCTTTCTTATTCATTAACCTTATAGAGCTCAAGCAAGACAGGGCAATATCAATTTTAATATTCCTTTATTATCTTTAACGTCATTGATTGCCTCAATTCCTTTTGCTTAAGAAATTGCCGTTGTTTTAAAAGGAGGATAAAAAAACGACTTGGCTACTTAGTTACTAGTTCTGTACAATGTACAAATACGCCAATAGGTAAGACCTTATTAAAAATTCCGAATCCAGCGCATCCAGGGTGAATGACTGAAGTCTATTAAATTTATTTTATCTACTTTTAAAACGACTTATATATCGCGTGGTTAGCGCTATGGAGTTTCAAATAATGCACACCCCCAGTCATTCAGTATCATTCGTTTTCTCTGTGGTTAGCGCTCACTGCTACAATCCACTAAAATGATAAGAAAATACCTAGTTATGTTTTGTTTCATTTAGTTACAATGTCACGAAGTAGGGCTGTTCGAACTCAGTCGATTAGTAAAGCGATGATATCAGAATTTATAAAATAGATTTTGGAGAAAACCTGGAAGGTCATGTTTTGGAACTAATAAGGGATTGTACCAGTGTTGGAACTCTAAGGGCCTCTTTCACCACCTTCAAGTAAAGTGACAAGTACGCTAATTGTCGGTTAAAGTCACTTCACAATTTTAATTTCACGATGTTCGAGTAGCACTAACCATAATATGATAAACTGTAAGTAAGTATGTAACTGTAAAGTAGCGCTTCAATTTCAATTTCACGATGTTCGAGTAGCACTAACCATAATATGATAAACTGTAAGTAAGTACTTATGTAACTGTAAAGTAGTGATTTGGTTTCACAAGAGCAAAATGCATAGAAGGTAAGACAAGACGAGGGCTTGACGTTGGTTATATCTGCAGCGACGGGTTAAATCCAAGCAGCATGTACAATATGCTAATACTGCTACTAAATATTAACGCATGTTAACATTTTATTTTTAATGAAGTAGCAGACGAGCATGCAGGCCACGTGGTGTTAAGTGGTCGCTGCAGCCCATGGACATCTACATACAACCTCAAGCAAACATAGGTAAGTCTTGTCTGAGGTTGTATGCAGTTGCGCTGCTACTCCGGAGGCTGGTGGTCGCCTCATGAAAGTGTGGCCGACAACTGCATCTTTCCACCGAAACACAATAGAAATGGTTTAAGGCAGAAGTGGGTGCAGCGGTGGTACTCCCCGGGCGAACTATAATAGTTCTACCACCTATTTACAAGATGCACTTGTAGTTAACCATCAGCATTCTCGACCTACAGTTTTGAATCTTATCTAATAAAAGACTTTCTTAAAAGGCTTTAGGTCTAAGGTCACAATATTGACCTCGATAGTGACGAAGAAAAAAGTCTGTAACGCCGGCTACTGCAAGCTTTATCACACTTTTTACTTCAACGTGATCTTCACTACCATGTGATAAATAAGTGCCAATTGACCCATTGTGACTCTATTTTTGACTTCTTCCTCTTAGCTTAGTAAAAAGTGACGCTTCCGTGATTGAACTATGAAAGTTCTAGCACTTTTTTTCAACCTTTTTTTGTGTCCCATTGCTGGGAACAGGTCTCCTCTCACAATTGAGAGGGACTTAGGCCATAATCCACCAATAGGACACACGGGCCAAGTACGGATTGTTGGACGTCATGCTTTCAAGAAATTATGAAATTCTCTCAGGTATGCACGGTGATGGAGAACATCGTAATCAATTAAATATCACGATGTTTTCCATCACCGTGGAGCAGCGATAAATGCGCACATTATATGTGTAGTACCTGGACGCCGTTAGTACTTAACACAGCCTTTTGAAATACCTAGCTCCCAATTTAAAAAAAAAAGTCACAAATAATAAAAAAAACAACTTGCCTACTTGAGGTTTGAACCCGTGTCTCTAGCTCCGTAGTCAGCTTTCGTAACCATTCGACCAAGAAAGCTTTAATTCCAATGACGAAATTTTTATAGAGGTCTTTCATATTGACATTGTCATTATTTGTTTAAAGGGCGGATTGACGGTCGACATTTGACGGCTTTCTACGCTACAATATTATTTATATTCTCCAATAGATGTCAGTAAGAGTAATTTTATATTTAACGGCATAAACATTAAATAAAACGACAATTTCTACAATAAAAAATTGCTGGATTGATTTATTATCCCCAAAACCAGGGTACTAAATTTCATCAAAATCTTTGGAGCCGTTTCCGAGATTCAAAAAATATATTTAGATATATATAAGAATTGCTCATATAAAGGTATTAGATAGATAGATATATATATGCACCGCTTTAAATAACTTTAACACGTTACCTAGAGGTGTACTTTATTGATCCATAAAACAAAGTTATAAGAACAATTAATTGATCATTGTAGGACATATCCCTTTAAAAAAAACGATTAAGTCATGGTCTATCACACTATCAAGAGCACGTTGGTGGAGTTAATACAATTTGTAAATCTTGTGACGTATGCGATTGAAACAATTGAAAAATACGTCTATAACGAAATTTATGATTTTTTACCGACTTCCAAAAGAAGGAGGTACTGTATTCGGCTGTATGTATTTTTTTTTTTTTTTATATATGTTCACCGATTACTCCGCCGTTTGTGGACCGATTTTCAAAATTCTTTTTTTGTTCGTATGCTTATACTCCCGAGGTGGTCCCATTGTCACCAAATCAGGATCTGATGATGGGATCCCAGGGAAATCGAGGGGAACTCTCAAATTTTATAGGCACACACATTGATTTTCTTATAGTTTCTGAAGCATAAGAGATATTTACGCATAGAAATCATCATCTCATGTTGCTGAGCTGATGATGGAAGGTACTGCGACAGTGAGGAGTTGAGAGCAAATTCTTTCAATAAATAGTTTTTTATTCGAAATCTTACATTCCCCAAGTGGTCCAACTGTCACCAAGTCAAAGTCTGATGAGGGGATCCCAGAGAAATCAAAGGGAACATTCAAATTTTAAAGCACAACAAATGATTTTCATATTTTTACAAAGCAAAACAGACATTTGTGTATAATTATCGTCATATCATGTTGCTGAACTGATGATGAAAGGTACTACGACGGTTAGGAGTTGAGAGCAAATTCTTTCAATAAATGGTTTTTTGTTCGAAATCTTACATTCCTGAGGTGGTCCAACTGTCACCATGTCAAAATCTGATGATGTGATATTAGGGAAATCGAGGGAAAAACTGAAACGTAATAGGCACACACATTCTTTTAGTCATATTTTTAACATAATACAAATATTTATGTCTGGTAATTATCACCTGCTGTTGCTTAACTGATGATTGAAGGTACAACTCCTCAACGGTTAGGAGCTGAGAGCAAATTCTTTCTTTAATTTATACGTTCAGGTGGACTGATAGTAGTTTTCTTTCAGACTTTTAGATGGCTATTAGATAAACATGATTATAAAAGGTAAATCTGTTTAAAGTTTAGAAGTTAAGTGAAAAAAGTTCCAATTATGCTAATACATACAGAATTATTAAAATTACTAAAAAGAGTGAAATAAATTAAGTTTTTAACAAAAAAATAGAACCGACTTCAAACGGTAAAAAATAAAATTGTTCAGTACTTACTTCTTCTTGCTTATGGTTATGACTCTTAAAACTATTTTTGAAGTCGGGCCCTTAGTGAAATGTCCTGTCTAAGTAAATATAGTGTACCTTTCGTTCTGAATGGGCACCGACTCCAATATAGTTTTAACAGTCATTACCATAAGCAAGAAGAAGTAGGTACTGTCCCACTGTCTGTACTGTCGGTGCCAATTTAGAACGAATGGTACGACATTTACTAAGGGCCCGACTCCAGAAATAGTTTTAAGAGTCATTACCATAAGCAAGAAGAAGTAAGTACTGAACAATTTTATTTTTTACCGTTTGAAGTCGGTTCTATTTTTTTGTTAAAAACTTAATTTATTATACTTCGACCATCAATCCGCACTAGGCCAGCATGGTGGACTACCCATGGCCTAAGTCCCTCTCACTTGTTAGAGGAGCCTTGTGCCCAGAAGTGAGGTTGTAGGAGTACTGTAGGTGTTAGAACTATTACCGTTCGTCCGGGGAAGTACCAACGCTGCACCCACTTCTGCCGTGAACCAATTCTATTGTGTTTCGGTGGAAAGGTGCAGTCGCCGGCCACACTTACATGAGGCGACCACCAGCCTCCGAATAGCAGCGCAACAGCATACGGCCTACAAGACTTACCTATGCTTGCTTGAGGTTTTATGTAGATGTCCATGGGCTGCAGCGACCACTTAACATCACGCGGCCTGCATGCTCACTGCTACTCCATTCAAATAAAAAATAATAATAGTGAGACATAAAGATAGTTGAAAAAAATTTCGGCTGGGAACACCTTTTTTTTGGTTTCGCTGGGGGAAATGCGTTACGCATCCCCTCCCGCAGAGGGGTATGTGGGACTCCCCAGGGGCAATACCCCCTGGTATACCCACTAAAACCCCTAGCGGCACTCCGGTTTCGCCTCCTGGAAGGGGCCTGGGAATCCGGCAAAGCCTTTGCATCCAGTCACCCTCCGGCGAGCCCCGCCTATATAGGCGCCATATGGCGAGCCCGTCGCACCCCCTTTATGATGGGTGGGACGCTTGAGAGTGCGCGATCGTCCCCGTATCCAGTGATGGTGAGCGGTGCAATGCGGGCAGAGGAGCCTCCGCACCTGTCGCCCGCTGCTCACCATCGGGAAGGTGAAGGCGGTCGTACGCCCGCCTCCTCCGTCCCCTTCGCCGCTTCTGGAGCGCCGGTGGCTGGGAACACCTGCACCAATCCTTTCTTGTTTTCGGTGATAAAATGCGGTTATCGGGTACCTTTAGTTTCTGTTCTTTCTTCCATGAGCATATCACAAACTTTAAGAAAATATATAAGAATACTTGAAGCGCATAAGTGGTAATATAATTATTAATAATCGATCAAAAGAGGCGACACAACTTTAAAGCCCTGATTGTACATTCGGCGACCTTAAAGCAACAGCAGCAGTATCACTGCATTCGACCTCAGAAATAACTCGAACCTTGTTGAGGCTAAAAAACTTAAAACAACGTAACAATTCTATATACAACTAGCCTTCCGCCAGCGGCTTCCTATGTGCTATTCCAGGCTTCATTGCTATATTAAAATCATAGGCGTTTAGCCAGTTGATTCAAACACGTTGACCCTATTACCCGTTTTCACGTAGGAATGAAGCATTTTCCTGCGGTAAAACCTAGCCTATGTTACTCAGGGTGAATGTAGCTTTCTAATGGTGAAAAAATTTTTGAAATCGGAACAGTAGTTTTTGAGTTTATTCATTACAAACATACAAATCTTTCCTCTTTATAATATTAGTATAGATGACTACATGGTTGTATTCGGTGTCAAAATAAATTATATTATATCCTCCTCGAAACCACCAGTATATAAATAAGCATGCATAATGCAGATATAAATGAATTTAACACCGTTAAATTACAATTATACATAAAATAGAGAACTATTCAGTTCTTTACAGTCGCCAGAGGAAAACAAGCCTTCATCTGCTTAGCTACAGCTGAAACTTAAAAACGTAACAATTGTAAGTATTATACTCTCATTATTTGTAACATTTTTTGTTTCAAATTTGATTTCTAAATTATGTTCGTAATTTACCACGATTATCTTTCAATCAAATCATGTTATGATTACTATTACACGTAATATATTAAAGTGTATAAAAACTTAATTGGAATTGCATGGCACCGTGTAAATTACATAACAGTTTTATCGACATGAAAGACGTCATTGAGACGTTGCGAAAAACGTTCCGAATCATATTTGCTCATATCTGCTCGTTTACAACGTGGTTTCTCCAAAAATATATCATCTCCTGCATTGATAAATTTGAAAAAGATAAATGTAAATGATATCGTTCTTAAAATGAATATATATATATTATGTATCAAAATTATATTATATATTTTGATACATAATATATAATATAATACTAAGATACATTTGATACATAATATAATACTAAGTATCAATAATAATTTCAGCCAACATCACTGAGTAACGTACCGTTTCATATGCTTTCTTTACGCCACGAATAGTCAACACTCATGAAATGTACCTTAAAAACACTTAAACTTGACTGTAAACAATTAACAATGTTCTCTTTTTATTATTTGACTAGTCAAAAGGGTGATATTTTTTATTTAAGCTAACTTTCGTACAAAAAACAAAAAAATCAATTACTTTTTCAACGACCCATTAATTATAGGGGCGGAAGCTTGTATGAGACTTTCGCTCATTTTCAAGCAACAGATCTGAAATTTGGTATACTGGCTTTTTGCTACAAATAAAAAAAATATGTGTGTGATGATATATTATTCACAAAATTGCTCGCTAAGGAGTAGGATTTTTTCCGAATTTTTTTTTCAAAAATACTGCCATAAGCAACTTACAAAGAAGAATGAAATCCCACCACAAACCTTTTGCATATATAATGTTTGCCAAGAAGAATGCAGTAAGGGCTAGTAGAGTTAGGGCGTGCAGATTCAGGAGCTTTGTTCTACATGCGATCAAACTTATTTTCCACAGAGTAAGCCATATGCTTATCTTGGCAACATTTTACATGAAAATGTTTTTAATGGGATCATATGTACCCAAACCCAAAATTTATATTGTTCCGATTCCCCAGATCGATGGATTTTATCAACCGTGTGAAGTGTATAAAGTAGCACCCCGACAAAAGGCGTAAAGGCATTCGGATCTTCCAAGATTTCGGATTCCCTTTAAGAATGAGACGCGGATATGAAGTAATTTTCATCTCTTATTTCAACCCCTTGAAGCCTATTTTTCGCGTTAAAAATATTCTATATCCTTTCCTACGGTCCACTCTATCTGTGTAACTTTCATTAAACTTGACACACATACAGACAGACAGCTGTATGTAGTTATTTCAGCATTTATAACATTAGTATGGATATGGATTTCTAATAATTTCATTTACGTTTTTAACTCCTCGCTAAGGATCCCCAAGGTTTTCTCTGCGTAAACTTATTACTTAATTCTGATTCACTTTCACAATTTCAGATGGAATATCTCTGCTTCTTACTATTCTCTTTGACAACTATATTGACGTATACAGCAGCTTTTCCTTACATGGGATATTCAAGAGACAATTATGCAATGTTTCCAAGAATGAATGATTTCGACTGGAACGTACTTGAAGTGGGTCAAAGCTATTTTGTGGTGAAAAGGTTTGAGTTTTCCTTATTTTTCTATAAATGATAATTTGATAACAAATAAGTGAAATCGTTCTGAGAAAGATTTACGAGTGTACGAGGCATTAAATGGAATAGAATTGAAACGCGCTTGGCTCGGCGGCCAGCGTAGAACGCAAGCGGTCTATGCAGCTAAGCCCAACGGGAGCGGTCGGGTGTGAGATGGGTGACTGCTAGTGGCAAAAAAACTCATGTGCGTTTCTGTTAACATTCGCATCAATTATGGTCTGCACATTTACATATTGATATATTAATGATTGTCTGTTCCTAAATAATTCAGCATGTCCACCTATTTTTTTTTACATATCTATAGTATTGGTATTATATTTGCATATACTATGTGTAAGAAATTGAAAGTATACCATTTGAAGATATTCTTACCAGGTGATTTGAGAACTATAAACATTACAAAATTAACCTGTTCTACGGTCACATCCTACTAATATTATAAACGCGAAACTTTGTAAGTATGGATGTTTGTTACTCTTTCACGTAAAAACTACTGAATGGATATTAATGAAACTTAACAATAATATAGCTTATACATCAGAATAAACAATAGGCTACGATTCATAAAGATATTGTGTGAATTGTCCAAAATATGACGATAAGTGTCAAGTAAGTAGGAAAAAATCTACCATCTGCGAGCTATTCTGGCGTGCGCTGCCAAAACCGCTAGAGCTACAGATATGTAATGTATGATGGAAATGTTTATCATAAATAGTCTTACAAAAAAGCCGGTCCAGCGGTACTTCCGAAGGAACTTCACTTTATGCTAATGATCCTCTCTAACGCGGGTGAAACCGCGGGGCACAGCTAGTATGATATATTTTTCACAGAGTCAGCCATATTGACTCGTCTTGGCAACATTTTAGATGAAAATGTTTTTGGTGAGGACTATAAATTGTAATGCATAACCATTGTTTACAGGCCATTTGTGAGAGTAATGCCCCCTTGGAGAATGAGACAGATTCCCCCTTGGAACATAAGACAGATGCCCTCTAGGAGGATGGGGCCAATGGGGCATCGGAGGATGGAAGAAATGCCCACTTGGAGGATGGGTCCAATGGAGCCTTGGAGGATGGGTCTACAGCCATCATACTACATGGACTCCCCACCAGTTTGACCTGCAATCGAGAACAACCTTCCACCGGGGTACGATGATCTCTCAAGACCCATTTCATTTGTACCTATTTATCCATACAAGCCCATAAACGTGTCTGGCTAGTGATCAACGATTTAAGCAGCTAAGACGGGCGAGGATGTAAGATGGGTGCCCGTTAGTGGTAAAAAAAATATATGTGTTTCCGTATTCCGTGCTTCAAAGGGCCCTTTAAGCCGTCGGTCGGGTTGTTGTCGATAGATAACAGTCGTTAAACCTTGTAACAGGTCATATGGGCGGTTTAAAAACATCCGATAGCGGGTTAGCCACTAATCCGCATTTCTGACAACCCGCATTAGAGCAACCTGCTGGAGTAGCTCCACTAGGCCTCCCCAATAATGGAGGACACCTGTAGCCAGCAGTGTGACGCAAAAAGAGTTACAGTCAGTAAACACCAACCAATGTTATTTTCTTATCTCCGTGTGCTCTTCAAATCATTTTAATTATTGTTGTTGGTGGTTCTCCTTCGGCTAGCGAGGATTGTGTCGTGTATCGTGTTTAGTTCCAACGAATACTGAAGAAACTTTCACTAGCTTAAGCGTTTAATATAGCGGTCGGTTTACAGGGGTGAAGGATTGCCTTCAATGCAGACGGAACAGCAGGAATGGGACTCCCCACCAGTTTGGCCATCAATGGAAAACAATCCTCCACCTCCAAATGTACCTGATGAGGCAGTAGAAGACGATGGCGAAAGGCCTATTTCTTTTGTGCCCGTCCCTCCAAACGGGCCTGTCAGACCCCCACCACCGGTAGAACATGGCAGTACACAAGCTTAAAATTATAGTTTTTTATTGTATCTGTCTCAATTCAATTCAATTTAATTATTTATTCGCTGAATAAGGTTGGTCAAAGTAAATAAAAAAATAAACGTACATCTTATTCAAAAACATAGAGGTATGCAAATTAAATCATGTAGGTATATGTGTATGGTAGTATTTGTGTATGGTATATTTGTATGGTATACAAATATACCATACACAAATAAATTAAATTGGAGTGTCTGTTTGTAATAATAAAAGAACCGCTTTTTACTACATTCATATGAATGTATATAAGGCACATACATATACCAAAATGACATTTTTACAATTTTTGTCTATCTGTGGGTCTGTTTGTTCCAGCTATTCTATGAAACGGCTGGACCGATTTTTACGGGACTTTCAGGGGCATGTTGCTTATATAATGAGGAGTAACTTAGGCTACTTTTATTTTAGAAAAATTCTACAACTAAAGTACACGCGAACTAATCCGCGGGCGGCTGCTAGTGTATTAATATAATGCTTATATTGCTAACATTTAATAATTGGGTATTTTTCTATATCAATAGGCTAAGTTATATTATTTTTATTTATACTAGTTACTATTAATTAACTAATATCTATTGATTAAATTATTAATTATTATTTAGAATATTTTGGTACAGTTAAAATAGTTGTCCATATCATGCCGATGTCAGCAGTATAAGTAATATGGAGTATTTTAAATTTAGAAATCAGAGTTTAAAGACTTTTTTAATGCAACATGATTGTAGCACACTCGTATGCCGTCTATCGGCAAAGCCACACTAGTAGCTAGGTAGTAGGCGATTTAGTCCCGAAATCCAAGTCCAAGAAGCAAAACGCGATGCAGCATCGATGCACACGCAAATCGCCGATCGCCGATGCTAAAAGTAGTTGGCCGTAAGTGGTAAGAAATATTTTTTGCATCCCACCGAAGTGTACACTTTTTAACACGCTTATATTAGCTTGACCTGTATGTATGTATGTAACGGAATCTTTTAACTTTATTTGGACCCACTTCTAAGCGTCTGATTAACTTGAAAATTTGAATTGACAATGCAATAATATGAAAAAAAAATAAAAAATGTACCTAGTTTAAAAAACTAAAAAACAGTCTTTTGTGAAAATACGAACTAAAAAGTAAAAAATAAGAAGAAAATACTGTAAAAAAAGCGTGGGGTGTTTTTTAAGATACTATTGACACCCCACGCTTTTTTTACAGTAAAATACATTTTCTTCTTATTTTTTACTTTTTAGTTCGTATTTTCACAAATCGTGTTATTTAGTTTTTTAAACTACATTATTTATTACAAGCTCATAATTAGTTTCACCTCTCTCGTTGCCTGTAATCAAAATTGCATGTTAAATTTGATTCACTTCCCGGTTTCCGATTGAGCTGATATTTTGCATGCGTGTATATATAGGATGACAATAAAATATTATTATGACGTAGAGCTGATCTGATCCATCATCAGCTGGAAGGTAGCCATAGGAACTTCGTAATTAAACAACACAACCCCATCGAGTTCGGGCTCGTTTAATTCGACTTGACGAGTACTTTGATACTAGATAATAACCAGTGTCTGATGAATGTCGGATGTCGGTAATTAAACGAAACAACCCCGTAGTCAAACTAGTATCAAAATTACTAAAAAACTTAAAATAAATTAAAAGATTATGTTTTAAAAAACAAGCTTTTAAGAAAATAACTAAATAGTTAAAAATAATTTAAACCTAATAATTTTATAAATAAAAGCGTGTTACATTGTGATTGCAAAGGCAAAGAATGTAGATGTAAAATGCTAAATGTTATTTATTGTTCCATGAAAATGTAACATGCATTTATTTATAAAATAATGAGGTTTTAAATTATTATCGGATGTAAATTATTTTTTAATTTTTATTTCTTTGTAATAAAAACCTATTTTAAATTTTTTTTTTGATTAAGCTTTAATTTTCTCGGGGGCATGATGTCCACTTAAACCTGTGGCCAGCCCAGCATGTAAAGTTACATGAATGACGATCGTCTATAGTATCGCAATAGATAGGCTATAGTATAGTAAAAAAAAAACAATATTGAACTTTTAAATTTCGTTTATCCATTATCAACAATCCTGAGTATTTTTATGAATATATATAGCCTCTCCTATATGTATGACTTATTGGCCAAGCTAATAGAGATTTTACGTAACTTTTGCGCTATAATAAAAATACCGATCTAAAATATATAAAAAAGTTATATGGTATTGATTTGCACGGTCAAACGCCGAACATTATTTAACGTGTTATTTTTACATATCTTTTGATTAGTAAACAATTATTTTTTATGATTAAAAGTCTTATGATTGTGATAGAATGCTTGACTTCATAGTACTAACTTAACTTCTAGAATCAAACGACTGATGGAAATGCTACTATTGTAGCAATTAATGTTGTATATCCAGGAAAGAATCTCATAAGCAGTTAAATTGGAATCCTTACGTTACATAAACAAAACCGATAAGTAGTGACGTAAGGAATATCGACTGCAAATTCATTCATACTTATAGCTTTTTTAGTAGCGCGGAAAAACCCCCACAGATATCAGACCTCGCTGAGATATGAACCCTATCAGGAGGTCATGTCCCTATAAATTAATTGAATTTTATGTATGTAGAGGCTAGGTGCAATCCCTGTAGCTTTGGGATTAAGAATCGGTATCTCCTGCCTGATCGTAAGAGGTGAATAAAAGGGGACTTTCGGGGTTGCGGGCGGTGAGAGTGGAAGCTCGATCCATCCAGCCAGCAGCCCCAGGTAGGACGGTGATGTGTGTGTGGCCGCATACCGCCGTAAGCTTTGGAAGGTGCAGGAGAGCTTATCTGTTCTCAAAAAGATGGGCCCGTTTCAGGGCGCCGCGCGTGATGAACACCGGTGCGTTCCACTGAAGATCCCGGAGTCCTCCCCAAGCGCAGAGGCTGGCCACCGAGGTGATTTTAGTGCGGTACAAATCCCACATAACCAGGTATCCTCTCCCTAGGTACCGGGTACCTTTTGAAGGTTTCCTCCCCCAATAAAAAAAGGTGCATCCTTGCTTTAACAATGACTATGCAGCGATTTCTGTTGACTTGTTAATAGATCTGGTATAGCGGTTGCGCTGATATTTCGACAACTGTTGGTAGTCTCTTATAAATCTGGCCGGCAACCGTACCACTGCTTGATGGCAGAAATCGGAACAGCGATGGTACTTTTCAACTCTAATCATACAAGTATTATGAATACCTACGATTTTCTATAAAAAAAATCAATAACTACACTTTTTGAGACCTAACAAAATAATCACACGTGAATGCTACATAATATTATTATTTGTATTCCAAGTACAGTTTAATACAGAAAAAGGACTCTCTTAACAAAAAAAAATGACTACACCAAATTTTAGGCCATAAATATCGTAAAATCGCTTTTGTCAAAAAATTGCAAAAATTTGTAAAGTAGGTTTACGATCGAGATGTTTACGTGATAACGTCCGCACGAGAAAATCTCCATTCGTTTGTATGCCGCTAGAGTGAGAGAGACGGAAGATCGGTCCACTCACTCGAACGCTATGCCAGCCTCCGCTCGTGAGGATTCCGCGTGACAAGTTTCACGGAATGACTGGCACCGCTCGAGATGAGACGGGAGATCCGTCCGTCTCTCTCTCGTTATACCTGCGATCGCGCTCGTGAGGTTTTGGTGTGACACAAGTTTCTGAACATGTCACCCGACTAAAACGATTTTAAAGACGTTATCACGTCAAAAATGAATAATATATTTACGTTTAATTTTTCCTATAAAATCAATGCATTGGATTTGCTCTGACGTTTGCGATGGCTATGATATTCCGTTTGACGTAAAATTCTGAGGAAAAATAAATATTATACTTCGCATCTCATCCTCATGATCACTTTAATTACTTGTAGTCGTGCTTATCTGGACTACTACGCTGCACAAAGTTTAAAAATAAAAAGGAAAAAACCTCTTCACTCCAATGTCATCTGTCCACATAAACGTCATTGTATTTTTTGTGCTCCTTCGCTGCAATACATTTAGCGAAATGCTTTTGTATATTTAGTGTTATAAATACAATATAACTCATTTTACATTTAAAATGGATAATAATCGAAGTGCAAAACATCCGGATTGAGTCGGAAAATTAAAGAAAAACTTAATAAACCGGCAAAGAAGTTGGTAAAATTACGAACAACACCGATGATCCCGGTAAGAAAAATGGATTATTTTATGTTGTTTCATTATAAGAAACAATCAGTCTCTGAATTCGTTATGTAATAAATAATGTACATAACATAGATTTACAATTCAACACGGGAGGTAGAATTGTATGAATTTGTACCATAATCTAAGTTTTTATTCACACATGTACATATATCAAAATCTAATCAAGAGAGACTACAGAATTATTCTTGCCTCGACCCACTAGAGTCTTCATGAGAGGTTGACCTGGGTAAATAATTAACAAAACACGATAAGCATGCATATATCCTTTAGAGTCTTCACGAGAGGTTGACCATGGAGTATAAATTTGAAAAGTACGTATCTTAGAGTCTTCACGAGAGGTTGACCACGGAATATGAACTTGAGAAGAATGTATGCTAGAGTCTTCACGAGAGGTTGACTGGCCATAAAGTATAAATTTGAGAAGTATATATCCTCGAGTCGTCACGAGAGGTTGACCATGGAATGTAAACTTGAGCATTATGTATTCTAGAGTCTTCACAAGAGGTTGTCCATGGAGTTTAAATTTTAAGATTATGTATCCTAGAGTCTTCACGAGAGGCTGACCATGGAGCACTCACTAATCGCTATCCTTTTTTTTTTGTTCATAAGTATGTACTTATGTATTTATCTCAGAGTCTTCATAAGAGGTTAATCATTTACAAGTACAAGTTTTTAGCTATTATATACATATATAAAACAGAAAAATACTATCGTACATAAAGAGGACCCTGTTCTTTTCAAGAAAACTATGTAAAAATAAGCCAAATGAATTGTCTTGTTAGAAGATCAAACCTTAGATGAATCTATGGTTGAATCTATTCTTATCCTTTTAGAAGAAGTAAATAAATAACAGGAAAATTATATCCAGTAACTATATTACATTACGACAAATTTTATTCTTTAAGATGGCTCAACAAAGAATCCGGGAAACTCTGATAATAAAACGGTATCAGATTCCGAAAATCTTTACAGATTGAACACCTCCGTTAATAGATGATCTTATAAAATAAGTATTTAACGGTGTTGTCATAAATAAAGGCATAAGAATCGAAGAGAAATAAATTTTTCAGCTGTGGGTACAACTATCTATAAACTGTTTAACTATAACTCTCAAGAGAACAAGGAAACTATTGAAACCTAAAGGCTTAAGCGATTCTTACCCCTTACTATGAGATGTTATTCTTTCATACACAATTACTGGAAGATCTCTTATTGGATCAATTCTACTAAGGATATAAAGAGTCGCTTTGGTAAGGTTCATATTACTGAATATGTTTGTTAATGAATTACGAGATATAATTAAGGCCACATGGAGCGCGGCGAAGGTTTTTAAAAAATATCTCACCCACTATCCCTTAGTAAAAGGCCAGTTGCTTTAAACTCAAGGGTTAGGTTAGGAGGTTAGTAGTACAACCTTGTCCAAGTGGGCCTCCCTTCCGCCCTGCAGTACAACTACGCCGGCGCCGCCGCGCAGCAGTTAACAACAAAAGGCTATATAAGTTGGCAGGTTTTAATTTTTCCTTAATTAGTGAAAAGCTGTAGCCTGTGGCCCTGAAATCCTGTTATTATGAGAAGCTCCAGTTTCATCAATAATTTTAATTAATAAATTAAATGATTTAAAAAGAATCTTACATAATTTTTGAAGAAATTACATAAACTTTGGCTTTACAGGCCAGGCCATGGAGGTTGCAAATGCAATGCAGTGGAAGACAGTTTCTTTCTAGTTTTTTTTCCTGGTTCCAAAACTAGCCTACTAAAAGGCTTATAGCCTTAAAAAAATACCATTTAATTCCTACTAACCACTTTATGTTAAAGGATATCATGACGGATTTAAAATGATTAAGCCCTGGTGACGACCTGTGTGGCGCAATGATTGCCATGCCGGACTGTCGATCAAAAAAAAAATTGGTTATTATGTGGGCAAAATAGATTTAAAGAATGCATATTTATAAATTTCTGTATGTAGCAAAAACAGAAAAATACTTTCGTTTCCTCTCGTAAATAATATTTTATATTTATATGCATTAATCTGTTTACCTTTTGGGTTAAACACAGCCCCATTATAATATATTAATAAAAATATGAAACCAGTAGTGTGTCACATATTACGTATTATATTCGCGGGACTTCATTTTGTGCATCTACTTAGATTTTTTGTGTCTAGGGGCTACCTTAAATCCAAGTCAAGATAACAAGTGTTTACTGAATGTGATATTCATTATGAATTTTATTAAAAGTTTGTTACAGGCATCGCAACAATGTCAGCAATTCCTTATCCTCCTGAGACCCCTGGTATCACCTATGATACTTACGAAAATAAATTTATTTCTGCGTCATCTAGCGCAATACGTTCGAACCTACTGTAGAGATACAAACTATTTAGTACGGGTCGTAATTCACAGAGGGCTATGGGGTAATTGAATAGCTTGATTCACTGTTTATATTCATTTGAATGTTATTGTTTTTGCGTGCACCGACATGGCGACAAATCAGCAAGGTAAATATTAGATTAATTGTATTTTTCATGTATTTTTTCATTGTTTTCTATAGTTTGGATATAAATGGTTCAAAGAAAATAAAAATGGTGATAAAAGTTGTATGTTTAGTAAGTAATTTTACAAGTTTTTTTATGGTATCACCCATGATACTTTGGGCACTGAAATTTAAATTACTGTCTTTTTTCAGGTTTGAGAGACAACCAAATTTCAGACATATTAGTGAACCTTGATGTGTCTGATTGTGAGGATATAGACGAGGATGAACTGGATGAAGATCTTCAAGTAGGTTTTGAAGGTATTGTGGAAGATGCAGTACCCCGTGAACCCGAAAGTGAGTGGGAGGAGTCTGATGAAGAGCCCCTTTCAAGTTTTGTCAGTTCTTCTAGTCGCCCTGCTTCTAGACGAACTTTTAATAGGCCTTTGTTATGGACACGGTCAGAAAACTTTGATAACACCCTAGATTCAGATCCTCCATTAGAAGAACCACCTTCAACCAAAACTTCTTATGAGTACTTCTCCAGATACATTCATCCGCAATTTTTCGAAACGATATCAAGTTGTACTAATTTATCTAGCGTAAACCGGACCGGCAAGTCTCTAAATACGACACCTGAAGAGGTACGATCTTTCATTGGCTGCTCGATGGCAATAGGTATTCTGGGTCTTCCGAGGATTAGAATGTTTTGGGCAGAAGAAACGAGAGTGAAGCTCGTAGCCGAAACCATAACCCGTAATAGATATTTCAATATCAGATCGAACATCAAAGTCGTAGATGATCATCACATCTCTGCAGCTATGAGAGAGGTAGATAGGTTTTGGAAGATTCGCCCAATAGTTTCCCAAATCGAGAATGCTTGTAGGCAAAACAAAAGGGAAAACTGTGTTGCCATTGACGAGCAGATCGTTCCTTTTACCGGCAAATGCAAACTAAAGCAAGTTGTTAAGGGAAAACCGAATCCCGAAGGAATAAAAGTATTTTTGATGGCGAATCCCAACGGTCTCCCACTTGATTTATATCTTTACCAGGGAAAAGGTACATCAGTTGATTCAGCCTTACATCCGATGCCTGAGAAGATAGATTTAGGAGGCCGCGTAGTCCTTAAACTCGTCGACACTTTGCCATCGAAGACGTCAATTTACATAGATCGGTATTTTACTTCTGTTCCTCTTTTGGACAATTTAGTTGAGAGAGGTATGCATGGGACTGGAACTTTAATGAAGTGCCGTGTTCCTGAATATACACGACCATCGAAGACGTCAAAAAAAAAGACTAAGCCTTTGCTTAAAACGGACAGGATGCTACAAAATAGCGGCAGAGGTAGCTATGATTGCATAGTGAGGCAAGACAAAAAAATTGCTGTCGTTAAGTGGCTCGACAGCAAGCCAATTCATGTAGCATCTACAGAGAGCGCAGTGCAGCCACTTGGAACTTGCCGTCGCTGGAGTAAGAAGGATCAGCGTTTTCTTGATGTACCGCAGCCAGTTGCTATCAAGAAATACAACTCCTACATGGGAGGAATAGACCTCTTAGACAGGATTATTGGAAAATATCCTATGCGTGGCAGAACTGGTAAATGGACAGTGAGAGCCATATTTCATTTTTTTGATTTTGCTGCTGCGTCGGCATGGATAGAATACCGACAAGATGCTGTAAAACTTGGTCGCCCCCGGAAGCTAATCATGCAATACCTGGATTTTAAAATGGACTTAGCTAAGTACCTCATTTATGGCCAAACTATGAGAACTGCTATCTTGCAGTGTCAAAGTCCTGTATTAGACCGCATTACGCGTAACAGTCCACGTCAAAGTCCACGTGAAAGTCCATTGCCGTTACAGGTGGCAGAACAAGATGAAGCTTTGCCTGAGACCTCTTCCAGAAAGCGCAGACTTGTTGAACCAGTTCCTCATGTTGCAAAAAGGATGAAAGAAGCACTTCACTTACCTGTTTGTGTCAAAGGCAATCAAAATAATCGATCCAAGTGTCGAGTGAAGAGTTGCAAGCAGTTAACTTTTGTAAAATGTTCGATTTGTAAAATTTTTTTATGTTTTAATGTAAACAGAAATTGTTTTTATGAGTTCCACACGACATCAGATAATAATGTAGAATAAATGATTGAATGTCACATTTTGGTATCATTCAAACCCGTAGTATCACCAGTGATACCCCCTATTTGAGGATCCTAGGGGGGGAGGGATTTTTAAAAATATTTTTCTCGTAATTGTCATTCTTAAAATAACACCCATACCAAAAATCAACTCAATCCGATAAATTTTGGTACCCTGGGTCTCAGGAGGTTATAGCCTTCTCTACACAAATATGTTTGAAAGGTTTGAAATCAAAATAAGATAAAAATATTGGTATTATTGAAAGCCGTACGGAATAAACTTTGTGTTTATTTGTATTTACCACCATACTGAATTGTGAAAGAAAAGCTTTTTAAAAACAAACAATTCCATTCAAACGTTTTATTTTGCTGTAGAAATTTACTCGGATGCATAAAATTTATATCAGGATGAGGTTTTCTTTTTGAACAACCCAACTTTAATTCGGTAATTTATTAACTCTAGATAGAGTTATTGGCCGCATCGCATGATTGCGTGATTTTAATCTTAGTCAGAATTTATTGATATACCTCTATTGTAATCGCATTATGGCAACAAAATGGGCGGTACTAGATTTCTACACTTTCATATTATTATGTAATTTAGTTTTAAGTTATGGCAGGGTTTGAAACTAAAAATATATGGATTTATACATTGTACTGTACATTCCATCGTAAGAAAACAAACGCAAAAGTCTAGATGTTCTTGTTCTGAAGTTAATTTAAAAGAAATATTACTATACTACTAGACTATATTATTTAATAAATTTGGAGGAAGATATATTTGTCACCAAATCTAACTCAAAATATACATTTTATGTATCATGACATACGGACCCAGAAGCTAAATTTATATAGATGCATTTACTATTCGTTGGTCCAAGCATTACGTTAATGCTTTTTCCTCATTCGCACTTATTTTTTTTAAACTAACAGATTCAAATAAGTTTGATGATGTGATAATGCACGAGAAATAATGGTTGTAACAGATTGACCATCTCGGCCATTGTACCTTTGGTTGTTTACATGATTAACTGAAAATAAAACCAAATACTAATTAATTACTTTCACTTTTCAGCAGTTTTATGTGGAAATCGCTAAGTCGACTAGAATCGTAGAGCATGCTAAAATGTAATGTAAGCCTCGATTTCAGGAAAAACTGATACAATATATTTTTATAAAACTTTGGAATAAGTTTTAAGGGAAGAAGGACGTCGACCCTTTAAATGGATCGGTTACTATAGTAATTATTGTTATTTCTTTTTGACATTACATTGTAATTATGAAAGTGATCTACGGCATAGGTCTCTTAAAAGATGTAGATCTGCCCTTTTTTGCAATTAATATCAGGGCAATGATGACAGATTCAAACGTTTTTTCATGTATAAAGCAAAGTTGATGCCACGTGCTCCTAAATAATGATTTGGAATCGAACGAACGAATGGAAAACCAATATTATTTTAAATTACCTTACTTCTGAGTTTCCAAATGAAGGTCTTAGTCTTCAGTCACTTACAAAAAAAAATCATCAATCGCTTTATGTACTGGCCACTAAATTTAAACAATAGCTTTAATAGAAGTATCAAATGTTGTTTAATTATATAACGAGATCATTATTTAAGTCCGATAGATATGAATATCAAAACATTCGTTTCATTAATATTCTTACCAAACAATCAACAATGATAACAATCTAATGATTTGTTCAGCATTGTTCTGCAATAAAATTCAAGTTACTGAACCTTCCAGACGAAATAACAATAGTTTACTTCTTATTTTTAAGAAGCCTTACCACGCCGCTTTACCCAACACTATCAGCAGATGGATAAAGGATTTTTTGAAGCTTGCGGCGTTTAAATTTCTATGTTTAGTTCCTGTAGTAGTACGCGCCATGCGTGTGTATCATGAATATTTTTTCAGTGCATAAATATTGCTATTATATAAGTATAAGAAAAGTAGTGAACCAGTTTTTTGACCACACAATTTGACCGCTTTTGCAAGTTTTTATAACAGACCCATAAAAACTAATTTATTCTATTTTCTCTTTACCTATTCTTGACAATTACTAAATGTTTAAATTAGACATTAACCTATGTCTTTATTTATACTATTAACAAAAATAAGGCTTTTATATTTAATTAACATATTTTACATAATATGTTACTTTGTGTTATTCAGCAATTTTATAGTTTCTTTTAACATCCTACAAGTAATTAAAGTGATCATGAGGATGAGATGCGAAGTATAATGATATGATCAGACGAGGTTACCTGTAACTGATGTCCGATCTTCATTATATGAGCATCTAATCCGAAGTGATCACTCCCTCAACCACCCATGATTCAATGCTAATATTATCATATTTTCTTTTTCATCACCCTGTATAAAATTGCTGATGTCTTTGAACTAATGACGTTTATGTGGACAGATGACATTGGAGTGAAGAGGTTTTTTCCTTTTTATTTTAAACTTTGTGCAGCGTAGTAGTCCAGATAAGCACGACTACAAATAATTAAAGTGATCACTTCGGATGAGATGCTCATATAATGAAGATCGGACATCAGTTACAGGTAACCTCGTCTGATCTTATCATTTTATTAAAAAGCTAAGGCAGAGACAGTTACAAAGGGGTCCGTACAAATTCTCACAGAAATTATCCGGGGATCTCAGAAAAATAAGTATGTGTACTACAAATAACCTGATTCATGACTTTTCCTTTTACTTGTGCTAAGATATGCTTATTGTTAAATTTAAATGCTAATTAAAATGAATGTTATATGCGTCTCAGGAAATTATGTATCTTTATCGGTCTATCTGTGTCTTTTGCGTGATTTAAGCTAGAATTTAGATTTTGTCTCTGTTAAAAAGTTACAGACCAAAGTATTTGCTATTAATTTATTAACTTCCCCATTCTGAATTTTCTCTTTCTTTTAAGAAACGGAACCCTAAAAATGATAATTAAGTTCTTACGCAGAATCGCTACGCACGACAAACAGATGTTTTCGGGAAAAAAATCAGCATCGATTTGATTAGGAAAGTAGCGTAAGGAAACGAGGAAATAGGTATAATAGTGAAGTTACCTACTCAACAAGTTAGCTAACACGTACTTAGATTATGCGAGGGACTTTTATTAAGAAAAACCCGTTTCCCCCAATAGCTAGGATCTGTTCAGAAAGAAAAAGGCATGATTTTGGGGTGCTTCTTGAAGTTCTGTGAACCAATGAAAACTCCCATAAAACAAAAACAACTTAGGTCATAATTCATAATTTATTTATTGCGATCATGCTTATAAACAAGTTGGTACATTTTTGTTATTAGTGCTAGCATGAACCCTGTAAGGGCATGGAAATTAGTGGGTTAATGGCAATTATTTAATACAAGTCATATTGTGTGAATACATTGTCAATATTCATATATTAAACTAAATTTAAATTACCATCAATAATTAAATTAATGCTAAAATAATTAAACAAATCAAGATTAAATAAAAATTCAGTACAGAATTAATAAAATTAAATTACGGAAATTTAATTAATATTTCCATTTACAATAAAATTTAATTAAAGTTAAAATTAAATACTAAAGTTTAATTTATTAAATAATACGAAATGTTCTTGAAAAAAATTTACTTGAAAAACTCTTTCAGGCAATAATAACATTTTTCTATCAACGTCTTTCTTAGTGCTGTAGTAAATTCCACCGCAGCTTAACAGCGGTACCTGAGCGAAAAGGTGAAGTAGCCGGCCAAATTGAAATAAGGCTACTATAAGACTTCAGATTACCAACGCAACTTTATACGACCCATATACAGGTAAGAAATAGGCATGCTTGAGGTTGTGTGTAGAGATGTCCATGAGCTGCAGCTACTGCTTAACACTGCGCTGCCTTCATGCTTATCTGATACTCAATTAAAGAAATACTGTACTTCAGGAATGCGTGGTGAAATAGAGTTGAAATTAATATTAGGTACCTTTGGTCTAGATTTCCTCCGAGCTGAAATAATTAAACTTCTATAATAACAAGTCCTTAGATGAAAAGATGCTGCTTTTTTATATATTTTTAGGGTAGCACGCTTTCTCTTTCACCCACTGTGCTACTATAATTATTTATATAAGTATGTCGCAGCAATCTGATTAAATTAGGCTAACCTTTTGAAGATGCCTGACGTAAAATCAGGCAGGTGATTTAAATTTAGTTCATATGCACATATTTTTATACTGTGGCGCTGGTAGTCACCAAAAGAAATATGGCGTCAGAAATTTCTTGAGTTTCTTTAATTAAGCTGTGATAATTGATAAAATAAATTAAAATAACATTGATGTACCTAGTAATACGCCGCTAGCTACAAGTTTTTGAGTACCTTCTTAAAAAGTTTTTCATTGGACTTTTATTCAAATTAATTTTAATGTAAAGTTGTTTGCCTTATTAAAAAATCGAAACGTAAATAAAATTAGTTTCCTTTTTTATGTCAAGAAATCATTAAAGTTGCATACTGACTGTCATCATACAAACATAACAAAGTTGTCTATATTCCAATTAATAAAACGGCTAAGTAACGTTCAGCCAATTCGTTGAATGTCACATTCAACAACTTGGCTGCCTGTCCTTTAGCCACTTCATTTAATGCAGGCGTTTAATGAACGGGCTTACATTTTAATTGAGTGGCTGATTAAACCAAATGGCTGCGACATGTATGACGTGGGCAAGGAAAATAACTATACTCTTGTTTAAATAAATCTTTTAATATTCACCATTAATTTTGTACCAAACACGCGTGTTCGTCGAAATCGTCTTCTGTTCTCCCTATTTCAAATCTGTGACACGTCTTTTGTTCCATCGTCCTTCATGTCATCCGCCAGATATTCATCATATCTTACAGACTTATTATTTAACCTCTTTTCTCTATACACCATCCTTTAAGACATATATCCTACATATATGTATATATCGCGTACAATGTTTTGATACTCTAGTTCATGGCTGGCTTATGTATTTGATAATTAGAAAAAAATCTGGTAATTACCTAAAAAAAGAACACCAAATGAATCGTTCAAGTTTACTACGTGATCTTCCAAACGTACGAGTACGTAATTCGTAGAGAGCACTTGGTTGACGCGTAAGCTCATTATCCTGAAAACTGTTATTGGAAAATACGTGCGTTTAGGTACAATATTCATGCAAAATAAAATAAGTTTCCACATAGGAATTCGAACAGTTCCTCTATATACAAACGTGCTCACCTTTTCTCTCTGATTTTCGACGCAATAATAAAATTAGCTATGACAGAATATCTCTTATGGTTACGCTCCTATGATATTATTATTTATTTTATTTTTTCAAAATGGATTTGCAAACTATGTGCACATAGCCAACATCACGTGATTCATACATCAAGTGATTTATACATCACTTTTTTGCCAATTTCGTAGCAAATGGACGCGCGGGTAAAGTCAGTAAGTCATCATTAATCAGACAGTCAAGTCAGTCAGACATTCAAGTAATGGCTCTTTTACCAGAATGTAACCGATGTAATTTTAGAGGCGAGCTGAAAAAATGCTGTTTTCCCACTTTTATTCTATTTCACAATACTAGTGCACTGTAATTGACCTATATCGAACAAAATGCCATCAACTTTATTTAATATTAGCCTTCCACCAGCGGCTTCACCCGCGTGGACCTGTTTAATGGGTTACCATAGGATAAAAAATAGCCTATGTGCTATTCCAGGCTTTATTGCTATATTAAAATCATAGGCGTTTAGCCAGTTGCTTCAACCGCGTTGACCCTATTACCCGTTTTCACGTAGGAATGAAGCGTTTTCTCGCGGTAAAAGTAACCTATGTTACTCAGGGTGAATGTAGCTTTCTTATGGTAAAAGAATTTTTGAAATCGGAACAGTAGTTTTTGAGTTTATTCATTACAAACATACAAAACTACAAATCTTTCCTCACTATAATATTAGTATAGATTACTCAAAAATACACCAAGAAATTGAAAATAAAACAAGAGCACAATACGTCCTTTCCGACTTCCCATCAAAACTCCCGATATTATTTTTCTGGTAAGTTATTTTGACACATCTAAGAGAAAAAACAGAAAAGGCTAGTAGTAGGCACTACTTTGCGATTACACTATTTTTATTTATATATATATTTTGGAAACGAGAAGAGACCTAAATTAAAATTATTTTACATAACATATGCCATGTGATCTAGAAATTGTGCTTTTACACAACCGAGTGATTGTACCTAGAGAGATACAGCGATTGTTTTTAATGATTATTTGTTCAAAAACTCTGAGTACGCATTGCCTCTCAAAATCGCTAGTTTTATTGTAATCAAACTATGATATAAAATATGATAAGTTATATAGACGTCAATTTATATTTTAAAACACAAATATGTGTCACGATAAGCCGAAAAATCAACAAGGATAATACTTATCTAAAGTTTAAGTACGTCATGAGCGAATTATAAAATAACTAAAACCGTTTAAACTTTGTTTGAGGTTGAGCAGCACGTGCATTTCCAAGCGTATGTGGAGCGCTCAAGTAACACGCATCGCTCATTAACCTGTACTTCTATGTGTGAAGGCCGTAACTGGGAAACACACTTTGACACAACCAAGCTCTAAACGGGTTAATAGCGCAATTAATCTAGCCTTTTGACTGTAAGGGTGTGTTTAGACTAGTGTACGCGCGTAATAATTCGTTTAATATGAGCATGTAGCCCTGTATATGCGCCTTTTTTGCAATACATATAACTTGTACGATTACCGCTCTTAAAACCTCGTAAAACCTCGCAGGAATTAGCCTGTGACGGAGGATGATTTATCGAATCGCAAAACGTACAGCGCGTGTAAGCGCGTATGCTAAAACCACCGTACACGCGCCGATATATACATAAATTTGAAACCGTTTTAAGTCCTTATTTAGTACAGGTACGTCCCATAGATATTGTTATCTCACAATCTAAGAGAAAATATTTATCTAATAAAACTCGGTTTTTGCTGGTGTCTTGTTTTTTGGTGCCTTCTTAGAATACCTGACCGTTTCGCTTTAGGTTTGAGGCAAAAAAAGAAATATTTTTTTCGATAGAACCTAGTTACTAAGCGCTGTCACGGCGTATCCGACCGCTTGGCCTTGATTGACATCCGAAATAATAAAACTCGGTTTGGTTTAAGTTTGGCAACCGGTATATGTATGTATGTACTCAGAATTTGCAGTGATCTATTTTGTGGGATGAACCCACTCCGGGTTAGTAATAAACGTTACACACTCGTCTCACTGTAAGGTAATTAATACCCAGTGTCGTGGGTACCATGGACACATACAAAGACAGGAACACAAACACCCAGACCGAGAACAGTAATTTAAACTCTTCATTCAAATTTCCGTTTCGCCGGGAATCGAACCCGGGACCCCTCGATTGGCAGTCCGGCAGGGTAACCATTGTATCCAAAATAAATAAATAAATTTATAATATAAATGACTAATTATACATGTGTTTTAATTTATGCTGATTTAGACGATTAGAGATTTATAGTGCAATTACGAACGTATGTCTACTTAACACAAGGAACACGCATATATTTTAGCTCATTACTCTGTAATTGTACTGTACCTGTACACGCTTTGACACAACTTAGCTTTCAAAGGCTAATAGCGTAATTAATCAACTTTTGCCTGCCGGTTTCAGACCAGTGTATAAGGTATAATGTTTGTATGTATATAATATTATTGTTCTTTTTGGTTACATTTAATTATTATTCTTATCTAGGTATTGTTCCATCCACCATATTTGTCTTTTTTCACACCTTCTATCCTGGTGCTGCTGAAAGAAGTTTCTTTAAGAAATAAGCAGTACTCTGTACATATTATCTTCTTTTGAAGTGTTTTGTAATATTTTTGGGTATTAAATAAATAAATAAAAAATAAAATAAAATAAAATAAAAATGAACTTTTTTGGTACACATGCAACTCGTAAAAGTTTTAACGCACTTATCCGCGGGAAATTCCAACCCTATCACTAATGGCACATAGAAAATAACACATCACACCAAAAATATTTTTATATTAAATATTGCCAAGACGAGTTAATATGACTTACTGTGTTGCGGTAATAGCACAATAAATCTAGCCTTTTGCTTGTAAGTCCTTATTTACTACAGACACGTCTGTAATCTAAGAGAGATGATACCTTTTTTTGATATCCGGGGGAAACCTTACCAAATTTCAAAAGGTACCCAGCACCTTGGGAGAGGTTACCGGGTTATATGGGATTTGACCGCTGTTGGAGAAAGGGGGGGACCTCCGGTTCGATATGACCAAAAATGGTGGTGGAATAAAGGGTGGAAAGGAGGGTGGTCCCCCACTGCGGGTGATGGAATTGTGGACTGTAAGTTGCGTGTCGAATTAAAGGTGGAAAACGAGAAGGATTGATAAAGGGAGCGCACTTACTTGGTGTATCCCAGGGGCTGGAGCAGATGGTATGCTCGTGTGCTGCTGAAGTCTTCATCAATCTTCTCTTGCCCGGGAACTGGTGTTGTCCTTCACTCTCACTATGCACTATTCAGTTAAATCACAAAACTATTGACAGCGGTGATGGCGGCGATGCGGCGAGTCTGATGACCACGTGTTAGGTGGCTTGCGGTGCGGTTTTCACTAGAGGACTTGCATACGCGTCGGCGGCGTGCGCGTCGGCGGCGGGACGAAGGCAGACTGAATTGATAGATCTTCCTGATCCATATTATGTAATAGTGCGCTTGCGGGAAAGAGAGGGAGGGTGAAGGGGAGGGAGGTGAAATGACTTAATTGGCGCGAACATCCCCCCGGCCTTGAGGTCTCCTCAAATAGCGAATTAAAAAAAATAAAAAATAAACATAAATATATACAGCGGAGTTAATATCATGTAGAAAAAACTATATATGCGGTGAACAGAGGCGATGCGATGAATATAATTAGTAAATTAATAAAAATATTATAATAGCGGGATGAGAATTTATACTTAAACTATAACTTATAAAATATAAACTACAATATTATTGTGTTGGTAGAGGGCAAAGTCTAACAATGGGCCGCTGCAAAGTGGAGCTCTTAGTCTTCACTTGTGCAACGCGCACCACACCATCCCTACCAGGAAACAGTTCAGTGACGACGCCTAGCGGCCACTGAAGAGGCGGAGCGTTATCCATATCGATAAGAACAACGGTTCCTACAGAAATGGAATTAATAGAATGTTTATTCCACTTTTCTCTTGCTTGTAGTGTATGCAAGTATTCTGATCTGAAGCGTTTCCAGAATGACTGAACTATCGAATCAAGCAATGAAAAACGTGATAAAAGATTAATGCGTTCTTTACTAAGATCCGCGGCGGGTAAACATCCAAGTGGATTAACAGCGAGGAAATGCGCGGGCGTAAGTGCAGTAGGTTCCGCCGGATCGCTACTTAACACGTAAAGCGGTCGTGAATTTAATATGCGTTCGACCTGAGTGAGGACAGTAAGCAACTCCTCATACGTGAGGATTTGCTTACCTATGACGCGAAATAAATGATACTTTACTATCTTTATATTTGACTCCCAAAGCCCACCAAAATGTGGAGCGTTTGGAGGGTTAAGTTTCCATGTGATGCGGTTATCAGAAAGGACCTGATTAAATACTTTATAATATTCGTCTGACCGTAAAAAGGAATGAAGTTCTTAAAGTATGAACGCGAAGCAATAAAATTAGTAGCGTTATCACTAGTGAGTCATCATCATTAACGACGTGCGAATAAATCACGCAGCCATACGCCTTTTCACTGGCGTCGGCGAACGCGACTAGCGAGACTTGCGAATTTTTATTTATACCCATATGGCGAGGAAACTTTAATTTCGATATCAAAGGTAACTCTGAAATATATTGTTGCCATGCAGTGACAACGTGAGCGGGCGGAGCCTGGGCCCAGTCAAATTTGAGAACCCATAAGGTTTTAATGAGAAGCTTAGAGAAAAGAATTACTGGACCCACGAGCCCCAGAACATCATACAAGCGAGCGGTTGCGGATAAAATAGAACGCTTGGTACAAGCGAGCGGCGGCGGCGAAACTAGAAAAGGAAAACAATCAGTTGCGGGGTGCCAACGAAGAACCAATATTCTAAAAATATTTTGGTCGTCGAATGAGACCTCGTCAAGCTGACGGTGCGTTGCGGGGATGTGCTGTAAAAGCTCTGAACTGTTACTAGTCCACTTAACCAATTCAAATCCTCCACGCTGAAACATTTGAATTAGTTCAGTGGCTACGTCAACGGCGCTGTTGACGCAGGGCGCGCAGGACGCGATATCGTCCATATAAATATCTCGTTCGACCACCGAAGCAGCCAAAGGATAGGACTCCCTCTCCTCGGAAGCCAACTGACGTAATGTGCGTAGCGCAAGAAAAGGAGAAGAGCGTAAACCAAAAGTCACACGATTAAATTCGTATGTTTGTATGTCTTCCTCATTAGAAAAGCGATAAAGAATGCGTTGAAACGCGCGGTGCGATTTTTGTACTTCAATACATAAATACATTTGCCTAACGTCGGCAGAAAAGGCGATGCGATAAACTCGTACGTTTATTAAAATATTAAAAATATCAGACTGTAAATTTTGCCCACTATGTAAAATATCATTTAATGAAATGTCATTATCTGACTTAGCGCTTGCGTCGAGTACTATTCGCAATTTAGTTGTACTTTTATCATTACGTATGACAGGGTGGTGCGGGAGATAAAAGCAAGGTTCCGTAAAATTATTTGAAACAACCAATGATAAAAAACCCTTGTTGATGTATTCTTGAATTACGTCATTGTAGCGGGTGTTGTAAGCGTCATAGGAGCGAGAAGCGTTTTTTAGCGGTTATAAAAGAATCTCTTATCAGGCGTGTCCTTGAAGGGCAGGGCGACAACACATCGTCCGTTCAAACTGCGACGAGTAGTGGAAGTATAAATATTCTCACATTCCTGTTCATCAGGACTCAAATAAGGTTTTTGCGGCAGCTTGCATGCATGAGTCGGCAAATGCATGAGCGACGTTTGACTATTATCAATACGAGTAGGATAAGAAACTAAAGAACGCGGCATGCAAGTAGGAAAGTCGATATCTGCGTCTCCCATTATTATGTATCCTAATGACGTTTCTATGGCACTCGGCGATTGCGAATTAATTATTTTATCAGTTAACAAAATTTGTAAATAAGTATTAACCCCTAATAAAACGTCAATGTCACCTGGTGTATGGAATTGATCGTCAGCTAAACGTAAATTATTTATATAACTAATTTTCGAAACGTCTATTAACGACTCGGGTAATTGTCCAGTTATAGCGGGAACAACTAACGGTTCAATATGATAAAGTTTATTTTCATCAAAGCGGGAGCTAAACTGCAAAGAAGTAACACCTAAAATCTTCTGCGATATTCCACCGATTCCTTGCGCCTCTTTAACTGGTGTTTTATTTGAGATCGGTAGGTATAAACGTTTGCAACACTGTTTCGTGATGTAATCGCATTGCGAGCCAGGGTCCACTAAACAACGCAACAAATATTGGTGTCCGTATTTAGTACAAACTTTAATCTTCGCAGTCCCCAATAATGTAGTGCGGTGCGGCGCATTACCGCAATCGCGCGATACGTTACATGACGTGGATGCATTTTGTTCTCCTGGACCTTGTAACGTATCCGAAGGCTGATCGACCTTATTCCTACTACTAACAAAATGAAGTAGCGTATGGTGGGAGCGGGAGCAATGTCTACATCTACGCTGTGACTTACAAAAAGGAGTGGCGTGTTTATTACTTAAACAATTAGTGCAACATTTATTTCGTTTTACAAAATTGTACCTGTCCTGTGCATTTATTTTTAAAAAATGCGGACAGACAAATAGGTGTTCGTGATCACCCGATTTACAGAAAATACATGACCGATTCGAATCTGTATTAATAAAAGTTTTGCTTATATTTTTAGCGGGAGCGGGAACAAAATTACCTTTAATTTTATGGTTGTTAAACGTATGCGAAGTATTTATTGTATGGCACAAAGCCCTATTCTGGTCATGTAAAAACTGAACCAAAGCGGAATATTTAGGTATATTTACGTTGCGACATGACATTTCGAACGACTTTACGGTATCGTTATCTAATTTTCTAAGCGCGATATTTAGAAATAGAAAATCAGATATGTCATCAATATTAAGTTGCTTAAGAGCGTTAATAGAAGCATCAAATTTATCCATAAATATTTGATAACCAGCGGATGTGTTAGTGTTTACGTTCTTCAGTTCTAACAGCTGACTGACGTAGGTAGTCGCGAGCGCACGCTCGTCGTTATATCTACGTATGAGCGCGTTCCATATCACAGAATAGTTTTCAGCTGTAGGCATTAAGCCTGAGCAGATTGATAATGCCTTATCACTAAGTTTACTAACAAGATAATAAACGCGTTCAGCATCTGTTAATTGCTGATTATCATGAACTAATGTTTTAAATTGTTGGTAGAACATAGACCAGTGTCGTATGTCACCATTAAAAGAAAGTAATTCTATGGGCGGAAGCGACGGTATAATTTTTGGTGGCAAACTATTCTGTAATTTACTTGAAGATGAAGCGTTTAATTTTGACACTTGACTTTTAATACGACTATATAGATCATGAAAAGATTTCCACGATCCGAAATCTACTTGCGCGTTTGGATTTAATTTTAAATTTGTAACATTATAAGATTCTAACGTGTCCTTGAACTCGGTACGCAAGTATTCAAGGTCAGATGCCGTGTCAAGAAATGTGTCCTGTTCGTCTGACGAACTTGATGCACTTATAGATAAATCATAAATTTGTTGTAGACGTTCGTAAATAGCATTTCGTTTTGCAATTAATATTTTCAAACTAATTTCGTCATTTGAAACCGTTTCAGATACAATTTTACCTTTAGTAGACATTTTGTCGTGAACAAGATAAATCAGTTAAAACAGTTGAAATTATAAAAATTATGTATGGCGTAATGAATGAATGATTACGTAGGTAGTTATTAGCGAAACAACGATCGCCGGTCGCGTCGGTTCCAGTTACAATATGGCGGACTTCAATTAATGAAAAATAGAATGCGTACCTATGAGGTGTAATTTCGATTACAAATATAGGTAAATAATGGTGCGAATGGTGCGGTGCGCCTTGCAAAAATAATAATATACCTATGTGAGCGGTGCGTTATTAATATGCGGGATATAAAATAATCGTAGATATAATACTTATTTGCAAAAATAAATAGCGGATGGTGCGGTGTGTTTTGCAAAAAGAATAATATACCTACGTGAGCGGTGCGTTATTAATATGCGGGATATAAAATAATCGTAGATATAATACTTATTTGCAAAAATAAATATGAATAGGCACTTATAATATATTACATGAAATACATATGTATGCGTATTTATGAGATTAAATAATTAACCCGGGTGAAGTTACTAAACTATTGATTCGAAATCAGGCTCGACTGGACCAAAACTTGGAGGGAATCCGGATCGACAATGACCAGAAATTGTTGGAGAAAGGGGGGGACCTCCGGTTCGATATGACCAAAAATGGTGGTGGAATAAAGGGTGGAAAGGAGGGTGGTCCCCCACTGCGGGTGATGGAATTGTGGACTGTAAGTTGCGTGTCGAATTAAAGGTGGAAAACGAGAAGGATTGATAAAGGGAGCGCACTTACTTGGTGTATCCCAGGGGCTGGAGCAGATGGTATGCTCGTGTGCTGCTGAAGTCTTCATCAATCTTCTCTTGCCCGGGAACTGGTGTTGTCCTTCACTCTCACTATGCACTATTCAGTTAAATCACAAAACTATTGACAGCGGTGATGGCGGCGATGCGGCGAGTCTGATGACCACGTGTTAGGTGGCTTGCGGTGCGGTTGTCACTAGAGGACTTGCATACGCGTCGGCGGCGTGCGCGTCGGCGGCGGGACGAAGGCAGACTGAATTGATAGATCTTCCTGATCCATATTATGTAATAGTGCGCTTGCGGGAAAGAGAGGGAGGGTGAAGGGGAGGGAGGTGAAATGACTTAATTGGCGCGAACAACCGCACTAAAACCCCCTCGGTGGCCTGCCTCTGCGCTTGGGAGGACGCCGGGATCTCTTTTGAGACGCACAGGTGTCCTCCACGCGCGGCGCCCCAGAACGGGCCCATCTTCGGGAGAGCAGATATGCTATCCTGCAGCTTCAGGTGTTCACGGCGGCATGCGGCCACGCACATACCGCCGTCCCTCCCGGGGCTGCTGCCTGGACGGTTCAAGCTCCCACTCTCACCGTCCGCAACCCGGGATGCTCCCTTTTAGTCGCCTCTTACGATCAGGCAGGGTATACCGTAGCTCTATTCTTAATCCCGAAGCTACAGGGAAGAGAGATGATACCTAGGTTTTGTAGTTCGGCAATTAGTACATGTAAAAAAGTTGCAATGTCCTCTTAATATTTCGTCAGATGTCGTAACTGGGAAACACGCTTTGACGCAACTAAGCTGTCAAAGAGTTAATTAACGCAATAAATCTAGCATTTTACCTGTAGGTCCTAATTTATAAATAACTTGGAATTTATTAATAAATTGGCGCAGCACGTTTAAACTTAATGTGCATTTACGGACATATTTAGAGCACTCAATCATAAATGTAGATCACATAACTAAAACGCAGAGCTAATTAACCTGTATCTACTTCTTATGTGTGCAGGGCATAACTGGGAAACACGCTTTGACGCAACTAAGCTGTCAAAGAGTTAATTAACGCAATAAATCTAGCCTTTTGCCTGTAGGTCCTAATTTATAAATAACTTGGAATTTATTAATAAATTGGCGTAGCACGTTTAAACTTATTGTGCATTTACGGACATATTTAGAGCACTTAATCATAAATGTAGATCACAACTAAAACACACAGCTAATTAACCTGTATCTACTTCTTATGTGTGCAGGGCGTAACTGGGAAACACGCTTTGACGCAACTAAGCTGTCAAAGAGTTAATTAACGCAATAAATCTAGCCTTTTGCCTGTAGGTCCTAATTTACTACGTCTAAGGAATTTAATTTATGTACTCTTACATAGGTAAGGTACACAAATAAACAAATAAGGTTTTTTCTCTTTTCTTCTCTTCTCTTTTTCTATTTTTATTTGAATGGAGTAGCAGACGAGCATGCAGGCCACGTGGTGTTAAGTGGTCGCTGCAGCCCGTGGACATCTACATACAACCTCAAGTAAGCATAGGTAAGTCTTGTCTGAGATCTTATGCATTTGCGCTGCTACTCCGGAAGCTGGTGGTCGTCTCATGTAAGTGTCGCCGGCAACTGCACCTTTCCACCGAAACAAAACAGAATTGGTTCACGGCAGACTTTCTTTTCTTATAAGCAAAATTGTAATCGAAATATAAAACGTTTGAACTCATGAATCGGTGCGGTAGGATAAACAAAATACATGTAAGACTTCCGAAAACATTTACCAATACGTAATCATTTAATAAACGTTATACAATGTGCAGAAAATTCCGAACATTGTTGGACTTGGAAATTTTTATAACCATGTCCTGTAAACATCGTGCGTATGCAGTTTATAATCAAAGTGATTTAAAACTGGTCTGGAACCTTATTGAAATATACGCTCACTTCTAAACTATAAGATTACGTAAACCTTAGAAGTACCAATGATATTTAAAAAAAACAAGAAGATAATTATGTTATAGTCGCTGAAAAGGGGCCCCTTGAAATGTGATATGACTTGAAGTTTTGTCGCATACAACATTAAGAGATGCAATCATAGACTTAGCATATAGGTACTTACGTACAAAAGTATACGACTATTATAATTCTATGGATGCGATAGACAATTTTTGAGCTAAAATGTACTACTACTGACATATCTACGCATTTTTTATTATTGTCTTGAAATATGTACAAAACGTTATTTTAATGATAACTAGATATCGTTTTAACTTTTTATAAAAGAGGTTATCAGTATTACCCGCATTGTGTGCAATATGACTGAAATTGTGTACGATATTATAATTGTTCATGTACCACTTTAAGGAGTCCTTAAAGTAAGTATTTCATAAAAAGTGATTTTATTTTTGCAATAAAAAGTGATGTAAGTTTTTTTTTTCCAACCTTTTTTATGTCCCACTGCTGGGCACAGGTCTCCTTCTCACACAATTGAGAGGGATTTAGGCCACCACGCTGGCCAAATGCGGATTGGTGAGATGTGAGTTTACTTTCACGTATTACCTAATTGGAACTGGATGCATAACGATTAATAAATAAATATCTTTGGACAATTCACACAACACCATCTGATTCCAAACCAAGAAGAGCTTGTACTATGGTAATCAGAAAGCAGGTAAACTTGCTTAGGTATATTATTATGATGAAAAATTTGTTGCGTTATCTTGCAGGAGGTGACATAACTGACTCTTCTCTTCGGACAACATATTTTCAGTAGTGGATATAGATGTAAATAAAATTATTATCATCTGTCTCCTCTCGAAACTGTTGAAATTTTTTAGTCAGAGCTTTGCGTCATGGGTATCATTAGAAATATAAAATCATCATTCAAATGTCTCGCTGAGATGCCGGGATTGTTGATCGGCAATCCGATATAGCTCCACACGTACTCTGTGGAGCTATATCGGATTGCCTTGATTGGATTAGTTACTAAAAAATGAATTTTCGCCAATGTTATTGCAACGGGACCATGTTACAAAATACATGATACAATGTAAATGGCCATAGGCAGGCAGACAATACGCATATACAATACACCGGTGATTTTCACTGTTATTATTTCCTACCATAGGTTTATGATAAAATAAACAGAGCACAACCGGCGGGCGGTTTGACCTCACTATTAGTAGGTAGTACACTCCGCTGGATCCAGCTTCCAGATTATGTTTTGTTGTTGTTGATCAATTGAAATGACGTGTTCCTCTTTTTATTAATTAATTTTAAAATTTTAAAATTAATTTATTAAAATTAAAGTAAAACAATAATAAAATTCGCATTTTGCGAATTTCAGCGTCGGTCGCCACCACGCCAGCAGCTCTTTTAAGAATTTATTTTTCACATAATACGTATAAGTATAATATTATATTTATATAGATATATTATATTTTATAACAATTTAAAATATTTTTGGTTGTTTTCATACATACTTTTTTATGAACTATCCCCAATTATAAAAAGGAGAGACCCACGTCCATCAGTGGGAAATAAAAAGGGTTACAGCCTACAGCGAAGATAAAACATCGTAATCCATCAGGCTTGAAAAGCTCAAAGCCATCGACTTTCTGTACATCATTTTAAATACATATGTATATTATGTAAGACACTTGCCTTATATACGCGGATAAAAGTCTCGACACTGCAATATGTAACGTACAAAGCGACTTTAACAGTATTTGCAAATGGGCTCATGATAATGGCTTAATAATTAATTTTGAAAAGACTAAATGTATGTACATAATATCCCCGTATATAATGTGTCAGGATAGAGTGGCAGATATCGCAGGACACTCTGTTGAATGTCATCATCTTAAATATCAGCAATGTCGATGTAAGGTGATAGAATGGGTTACGGAATATAAATACCTCGGTTTAACAGTAGACAGCAATCTATCCTGCAAACATCATGTAGCTACAGTATGCGTAAAATTAAGATCAGTTTTGTGCCAATTCTACCATCTATAAAATAAATTAAGCCGAAGGACATTCTATTGTGTTTATTATGCGTAAGTTGATGCAATCATTGGATATGGGCTGAACATTTACGGGCGTACATTTAAAAGTTACTTTAAAAAAATTAAAAACTTACAACTCCGATTTTTAAAATATTTAGTGGATACTAAAACCAAGCAAAAATGTAGAGGTGATTGCAACCAATTATTTAAAATCTGTAAAATTTTGCCAGTAGAATATAAAAAGAAAGTTCATTTAATAAAAGAAAATTATGTAGAAACTAATTTATTAAAACCCATAACCCGTAAACGTCCAGCCCGCACTACCAGGAAAATGAAATATTTGAAACCAAAAGTAATAAATTATTACGGTAAACGGTTTTCATGCAGTGAAAAGAAAATTATACAAATATTTCCTTGAAACAATTACTTAATCTAAACGTAACTCAGTTTATAGTCAGTATAAAATTATAACAGACCGCATTGTACACATAGATTAGACAACATAATAGAAATATATATATATATATATCTATAATATACCTACATTAAGAAGATTGATAAACAAATTTACATACATATATATCACCATGTTAAAAAAAATGAAGTATCATATTGTTTATAAGATACCTATAAATAAGAGAGCGATATTCACCGCCTACAAACTATTCTGTAGTTTGGCGGGTTACTAGTTTTGTACATTTAGGTAATTACTGTTTGTGAAATAAATAAATAAATAAAAAATATGTATTAGCTAAAACATAGAAATGACATTGAGGATTTTTTCTGTAAATAAATACATGGATTAAATGACGTTGATTTGGCTTTATTACATTTTCGATGACGGTACTGGTAATACTACGATATCATAGACTCTATGACGACTTTACAAGCAACTATGAATCAGAAGCCATACATGTATAAATCCTTATATGGTATTTTATTCTACCAAAATTTCTATTGAAAAATTGATTCTCAAAAATTGCAAGCTTAGTAGTTACACTTTACACCGATAAATTGTTATTTTATCGTGTGTAAAGAAAAGCCCCTAACTCTACAGGGAATAAATTTTTCTTTACAAACACTCTTCATGGTTTATAAATTTGGTGTTTTCTAGTCCATTCCATATTCTATGATACTTTTAATAGTAAAGGTAAACATAACATTTTTATTAGAACAATTACAACATGACCTATTAAAATTCATTCCACGAGTATGTCATATAAATATAGTAGTACCTGGACGCCCGAGCGTTGCTCGGATATATACAATACAATACAAAAATACTTTATTGCACCAGATTTTATACAATGAGATAACATTAAATCGTTTATTTTCTAAAAAAATATTTTCTTGGTTTAGTTTAAAACGAAACAATCATTTGCTTCCTGTTACTTAACAAAGCCATCTGAAATAGCTCCTAATAAAAAAAAGTTATTTTCATAAAAATAAAAAATTGACACAATATGGTTTTGATCGAGGTTTGAACCCGGGTCTCTAGTTCCGCAGTCAGCTCACGCAACCATTCGACCACGGAAGCTTTAATTCAATGAACGAAATTTTCATAGAGCTCTTTCAAATCGACGTTGTCATTTCTTTGAACGTCGGATTGGCGGATGGTAGTAGCGGAGCCCAAGAGGGGATTTTCGGATTTACTCGAGCGCGTCAGATTAAGATATGGGGTACACCTTGCATCCTAAAATAAAATAGCTAAATTTCTTGGCATTGAAATCGACTCAAATTTAAATTGGAAAAATCATGTAGAAATAGTATGCCAAAGACTAAATAAATTCATATACGCATTACACCATCTTTCAAAAGTAGCAAATAAAAAACAGCATTGATGGCTTATCACGGATACGTGTGTTCGGTCCTAAGATACGGATTACTCTTATGGGGGAATTCAACGGACTTCAATAGAGCATTTATTATATAAAAGAAATGCGTTAGGGCCATTTAAGGTGCGGAACCTATGGACTCCTGTAAGCCAATATTTAAAAAAAAAACTAAATCTCCCGCCATTGCCATCAATGTACATCTACGAAAGTCTGATATGTGTCAAAAATAATCAAAATCGATTTGATACCAAAGATGATACATTCTTCAATCGGCATCGGGGTCAATTGCATAGACTATTATCTTATACGGCATGCTATTCGAGAAACAGCTTTGTGATGTGCATCAAAATTTATAATTTGCTGCCATCTCGGTTAAAAAATCTGACATTAAATCGGTTCAAGGGTTTTATTTTTAAATTATTGATTAAGAACTGTTTTTATTCCACAAAGGAATTTATAGAATATTGTCATGCTGGACACCTCAAACGCTTGGCTAATAAATTATAAATTTTTATTCAATTATGCAAATATTATCATTACTATTAATGGCTGCAACCCTTTTTTTTTTTGCGTCCCACTGCTGGGCACGGGTCTCTCCCCTTTATTGGGGAGGCCTGGAGCTTACTCCACCACGCTGCTCCAATGCGGGTTGGTGGAGATGCGGGTTAGTGGCCAACCCGCTGTCGGATGTTTTCAAACCGCCCATAAGGCCTCCGACAAGGTTTAACGACTGTTATCTATCGACAACAACCGGGACCGACGGCTTAACGTGCCCTCCGAAGCACGGAAACGCGCATGAAATTTTTTGCCACTAGCGGTCCATCTCACACCCGACCGCGCCCGTTTGGCTTAGTTGCATAGATCGTTTGCGTTCTACGCTAACCGCCGGGCCATGCGCGCTTCACTATTAATATCTAATATTATTGTTATTAAATTATTATTTAAAAAAAATTACATGTACCTTCGGGTATGAAATTGCATTTAATATCTGTGTTTTATGCAAATAAATATTTCATTTCATTTCATTTATGTTGAGTACTGCCACGATTAAAAAATACCTTCTATATAGGTACAATAATTTTTTATCTTACTTCCGGATGTCAAAATAGTCAGATTAGAATACGCCGCTACCGTTGAACCATGAATTTTAAATAATAAAAATCTCTCTCCACTGGTTAAACGCAAAACGTCGTAAAATATAATAATATTAAATAATACAATATTTTAAACTTCCTACCACCCAACCTATAAAAAGCACTGGTCCTGATGACGCTTGAGGAAATCCACAATGAGCCTCGTGGGCTCCCCCGTTTGACAGCGTTTACGCCACAATATTATTAATACTCTCCAATAGATGTCAGGAAGAGTCGTAATTTTCAGTTTATATTTAAATTGATTATCATTGAAAATATTTTTATACAGTTAAAAATTTCCAACAATAAAAATTTTGTGGATCGATTTATCACCCCCGAATTCAGGGTACTAAATTTCATCAAAATATTTGGAGCCGTTTCCGAGATTCAAAAAATATATTTAGATACATACAAGAATTGCTCGTTTAAAGGTATTAGATAGATAGATAAGGAGTGTATGTGTACAAGCTGACAAGTCATTCTAATTTACCAAGATGGGCTAGGAATTAGATTGATATTTGCTTTTGATAGCTTGAACATTTGAACTTTTAAATATAATTTTAGCTCAGGAATATTAGAGTATTTCATACCTACTTAAGTATTTTAAAAACTCGATTGCTTGCTGCCTGGCCTTGGATGCAGTGCAGCTAGGTACATGTGACCTCAAAGAAATTAAAGATTGAT
The DNA here is from genome assembly GCA_911387765.1 of Pyrgus malvae. Classification (NCBI taxonomy): domain Eukaryota; kingdom Metazoa; phylum Arthropoda; class Insecta; order Lepidoptera; family Hesperiidae; genus Pyrgus; species Pyrgus malvae. Next base: position 22,335,344 of record OU426950.1, on the reverse strand, counting down.
TGAGGTTATATATTTTTTGGTATCGGGGGGAAACCTTCAAAAGGTACGCAACATTGGGAGTGTATACCAGGTTATTTGGCATTTGTACCGCACTAAATCTCTGCGCTTGGGGAGGACTCCGAGATCTCCAGTTGAATGCACCGGTGCCTCCACGCGTGGCGTCCCACAACAAGCCCATCTTCGGGAGAGCAGATGCGCTCTCCTGCACCCTCAGGCACTCACGGCGGCATGCGGCCACGCACACACCGCCGTCCTTCCCGGGGCTGCTGGCTGGGCGGGTCGAGCTCCCACTCTCACCGTCCGCAACCCCGGAAGCCCCCTTTTAGTCGCCTCTTACGATCAGGCAGGGGATACCGTAGCTCTATTATTAATCCCGAAGCTACAGGGACCTGATCAAGGTTATCTAAGTTATAAAAATACTGGGGATGGGGGCATAAAACCTGATGCGCACTTATGACTAAGAAAATGTTGTTATGGGTGTATTTATCAATAGCTCTACGCTGTAGGAAAACACAAAATCAAATTATTATTATAATTACCTACAAAGATATTATAATTACCAACGAAGTTATTAAATGATATTTATGTTTATCAACCCGCTTTTGAGAAAAGCTTTTGGTGGTACAGAATATTTGATACATCACTGTACCCTTTTCTATCGTTAAGAAAGTTAAAGTTTTGTGTAAGTCTGTCCATGTGCTACCGCGACCGCCTAACACTACGAGGCCTGCAATTGTTCATCTGCTATGTAATTCACTAAAAATCAACTAGGTATCCACGCCCTACTAGACAAAAGCCTGTCAAATATTAATCAATGCTCTAAAAAGTAGAAAATAAAATTTTCCTTTGAAATTTTAAATATCAAATTATAACCTCATTATATACAATTTATATGATCATAAAATGTTGTCGCGCGATTTTGACTACACGGTTTTTATTTTTTACGTATTAGTTATTTACCTAACCTGCATTTTTATTCTGGGCGAATTTTTACGTAATACCCATACTATAGGAAAGCACATAAACTTCAGAAGTCCGCCATATTGAATTAAGAGTGATGTCAGAATATTTTTTCTAATTATTATCGGCAACCTTTCATTTGATACACATATTGGAGATTTGGTAGGCGGTAGAACTATTATGGTTCGCCCGGGGAAGTACTACCGCTGCACCAACTTCTGCCGTGAGAAATTCCATTGTGTTTGGGTGGAAAGGTGCTGTTGCCGGCCACACTTACATGAGGCGACCACCAGCCTCCGGAGTAGCAGTGCAACTGCATACGACCTCAGACAAGACTTACCTATGCTTGCTTGAGGTTGTACGTAGATGTCCATGGGCTGCAGAGACCACTTAACACCACGTGGCCTGCATGCTCGTCTGCTACTCCATTCAAATAAAAAAAAGAAGTGCATAAAAATAACTATTCCGCCATCTTGGATGTTCCGCCATATTGGATTTAGAAAGATTATTTTTTGAGTTACTCTCAACAAGCCCCTCTATTTGATACCCATATTGTAGAAGTGCATAAGAAATAACTATTCCGCCGTCTTGAATGTTACACCATGTTGAATTTAGAATGACGGCACATTATTTTTCGAGTCACTCTCAACAAGCGTTTTCATTTGATACCCATATTGTAGAAATGCATTAAAAATAACTATTTCGCCATCTATGATGGTCCGCCATATTGGATTTAGAATGACGTCACATAACTTATCGTGTATTTCCATCCAAACTAAACGTGTTTACAAAATTTCAGCTCAATTGCTTGAATATATCTGTTTCGAAATTGAGTAGCAAGATTCCACCCGAACAGAACAAACATACACACATACATTGCAAGTTAATAAAGGAACTCTTTCGTTACCCTTTTTTTTGCAAGAAAGGGTAACGAAGGAGTTTTACGGAGTTTTTTAAGAAAGGGTGTGTCTACTATGTTAGTCAGATGTGACATCATTAGGCGCGTAAGTTCTACGTTACGGATTGTCGATATCTTTGCATATATATTTGAAACGAGTCAACATTGGCTGCATTCTGTCTGGGATAGGCGACCACAACAGTCGTGCACGTTAAACAAAGTTACTAACAAACGGAAAAATATAACAGTATACATAATCGTGTGAATTGCAGTGATTATTTACGTACAATAGTGTAAAGTGAGTTATTATTTTAATTTTAATTAGGTAGTAAATTAAAGACGAAAATAGTTTTAAAAGGAATATTCAAATTAGGATTGTTCAATGTCCGTGTATGCATTCTGTTCTGCTATAGCACTTACAAGTATGAATTTTAATTTCATTACTTGACTTACCTTGTTTGTACAATTTTTAAAAACTTAATATAAATATATAGTTGTAATATTTTACTCATATAATTGAAATATTAATCAGTATTATCGGGATAAAAAGTAAATCGTTGGTAATTCATAATTTAAATTTTTCGATAATTTTCCGTTCAATGAAAAAATCTTGTTGCTAATGATTTTTCTCTTAATTTCAGATGGCTTCCACAAAGAATCTTCTGCTTGCCGTATTTATGATTTCATTCTCATTCGTCGAGAATGCTCCTAGTACAAATAATGGTATCAAAACGATCCTTCAAGGAAACGACCTTCACTCAAGACTGGTATTTGTCTCAAGACATGGTGAAAACATAAACGGTAACTCGCAATCACATGTCGGGCAATGGTCAACTATTTCACCAGAGGTACAAAAAAGGATTTCAAGTGCGGAAGAGCTTACCGGACCAGTTTTCGCTCCCATTGATCCCCCCCAGGGCGTAAATCAACAATCTGCGTTGACTGGCTTGACGAGAATGGACGACGAACGTCAAAACTGGGGACTAGTTATTGAAGACAAAGAAGTAACTGAAGAAGAATCTTATTACAACAGACCGTTGAACCTTCCTAAAGTTGTTGTAAATAAAGTTAAAAGTCAAAAACCGGCGAAAGTTGGTAATAAAACACCAACAGCGGTAAACGTTCCCACGCAACCGAGTGCTTGTGATACTGCCGTTTTGACGTGCTGTGCAAAACCGTCAGTGTTAAAACAGTGTTTTGAATCCGTAGGATGTCCAAACGTAACAGAGGATATGTTCGCTTATCTGTGCAGCAATGACAGCATTAAGAAGATCATACAGGATTTTACTAAATATTACAAGGGAACCGACAATAAATGAACCGACGATGCTTAATAGTTTTACGAACAAATGAAAGTTTAACAAAATGGCAAAATCGGTTTTCGAGGGCTTTCCTCAGCATACTGATGGTTGATGTATTTATCTGCGCACGGAATATACGCCATGTAATGTATAATGAGATGTCCATTACACTGTGATACTGAGGGTAATCTTTTAAATTAACATTAAATTACGTAAGACACTACTCTTATTAGTGAATAAATAAAGCTAGTTGAAGAACTTCAACTAGCTTTATTCGAAGAATACAGTGTGGTTCGGTTATTAAAGGCGAGGGTTTCCGAAAAATTTTAATTTTGTATGTGTTTTATCCATAAATTTGACGTACTCAAATTCTGTAAAAATATAATGTAATGAGAATAGTGGCGCTTTGCGTCTCACGGAAACTCTACATATAACATTTTCAAAACATGTAAATTCAAACTACCTAGTATCAAATAGATTAAATAACGAAGTCAAAATCTAATTTAAGAAAGAATTATTGATTATTGAATAGAAAAGTTTCAGGGTTGTTTAAGAACAAAAAGTACCTATTATGCAAATGAACCAAATACGCTTAACCTAGTTAATAAGATTTAGACGTAGTTAAATGTCTATGAAATGACTGTTACTTAATGTTATTTAATCTAAGTATATGTATGTACTTCTTGCAATTTGTATACTTACCAAAATTTATAAAGACCTTTTTTAAATTTATCTAAATATTAAACATGTTTAGCGCAAAATACCTATTATGTCGTGTTTACCTTGATACCTAGCATCCTATAAATAAAATGAGAAGCATTAATAAAAATGAATGTTTAATTTAACGAGTGTAATTTATTTGAATAGTGAGAAAAACCCATCGCCTGGTTTTAATATGACGGAAATTATTTGAATTTTGATTTTAAATTTATTAACAGAGCTCAAATAAGCATGTTTCCAATTCGATACGTCAATAAAAATAAGTTGTATTTATTGGAGATGCAATATTCTAATATACATATTATGATAGACTTAATACAGGGCGCTTCTAAAATATTAGCTACATCAATCTTATAGCTATTTATAAGTTTATATTTGCTCCTGTGTTGCTCATAATGTAGTTACAGTAGTTTTAGTGAACGGTAATTTTTACTATGTTTATTTAGGCAAATAACTTCAGCTTTCCATGAAACTTTAAGACACACTGGCACCATCGTGAACTCAATAAAATAAAATGACAAACGTCAGTAACTCAGATTTAGGCTTTCTGTTTTCGATATTCAGTAACCAGGGATTATTTAACACGCGAAATTAACCAACTTTTCTTAAGAAATTTAAATGGAAAAGGGAGTAAAATAAAATATAATTCGAACGATAATACCATACCTCTGACCTGACTGAATTTGAATGGAAAAATATTTTATTCCCTTAATTCTACCTGGGGGAATTGCTCAGTTTCATGAGTAGAACCATATCATGAAATTTAGCAAAACGGTGATTAGGGCCTTTATCTCTCTTGAATTTTTTAGGGTAAAGCATCTATCCGTATACATTGGCATCTATCCTCAAAAAGCAGAATGTTCAGTTTTGTAAAATCTGCCATTATTAGAAAAGAAAAGAGTGAAATTAAAGTATTTAAGATCTAACTATCGCCGCTAATAAAAATATACAGATGAAATTAATATTTTTTAAATTATGAGGCTATTTTAAAAAGTGGGGCATTCATCTCGGTTTAAGTGCTTTCGTCAGGCTTTTATAAATCAATGTTTCTTAATAAATGTGTCCTTAATATAGATAGTATATTAACTATCCATCAACTGCAGCAGTAATTATATGTTTTAAGTTATTTAAACTTGATCTTTAATTTGAATATCTTGGTAATCTTACCAACATTTGTAATAGAACATCAGTTTGTAAGCAAAAGCCTAAAATATTATAGATGTTAATAACTTTCATATATAAAATTGAGTTTTTGAATTCATTTCCATAGATAAGAGTTCTTAAATTAAATTTATCTATACTTCACACTTCACGCACGTGGTAAGATTAAGGAAAAATAACGTGAAATGTGTATGGCCCCAAAATCACTTGAGCATGACGTACAAAAAATACAATAACCATCTGTATCGAATCGTCAGAATCCGAATTTTACCTAGGTACTTGTATTGACTTTTTGTTAAAATAAAATGGTTTATTGTTTGTCATCTAATATACATAATTATATTATATAATACCTTTAAACGAGCAATTCTTGTATATACCTAAATATATTTTTTTGAATCTCGAAAACGGCTCCAACGATTTTAATAAAATTTTGTACGCTGGTTTCGAGGGTGATAAAACGATCCAGATAGGTTTAATTTTTAGAAATTTTAAATTATAGAAAAAAATTCAGCGATAATCATCTTGAAAGATACGACTCTTCCTGACCTCTATTGGCGAGTATTAATAATATTGTGGCGTAGATCGCCGTCAATCGCCATCCGTCAATCCGACATTCAAAGAGATGACAATGTCGATTAGTAAAAGCTCTATAAAAATTTCGTTCATTCAATTAAAGCTTCCTTGGCCGAATGGTTAGGTACGTGGGCTGACTGCGGAACTAGAGGCCCGACTTCAAACCTCAATCAAAACCACATTGCGTTATTTTTTTTGCGATTTTTTATACAGAGCTATTTCAGATGACATTATAAGTAACACTAAGCAAATGAGTGTTTCATATGAAATGAAACCAATAAAATAAATTGTTTTTATCTGAGCAACGCTCGGTCGTCCTGGTACCTTATGATAATAAGATAATCGCTTCAACCCTTTTGGTGTCCCACTGCTGGGCACGGCCCATTTATAAGGTGGCCTGGAGATAACTGGATCTGGAGCAGCCTGGTTTGATAGAGATGCGGTCTGGTAGCCAACTCGTAGCCCAATGTTTTCACAGTCATAAGGCATCTAACAAGGTTAGATGACTGGCATTAATTAATAACAAACGGGACTGAGGGTTTAAACATATAAAAAAAAGTTTTTATATAAAAATTAACATTTGGCATTGTATTTTGTTTTTTCTTTACAATCTTATTCTCAAATTTAAAAATCTAACAAAAAACATTTCAATCTTGATTTCGAATTTAAAATTCTAACTAAAAGATACGTAATTTTGTATCTTTCAATAATCTACGGAGAAAATACGAAGTAGGTAAATATTAGGTTACTTTTTAGCTTTATTTGGCTGGGACTTATTCCACAAAGCTGCTCCAAGTAAAATTTGAATTGAAAACCCGTCATTTTAAGCTCTTTATTTTACCCGTTTATTAATAGGTAAGTACTATAATATACCCCGTAATCTAATTTACTTTAAAGATATTAGCTTTATATTTTGGAAGTATAAATACTGGGGACAAATAAAGATTGTTATAAACTCTTAAGATTCAATTTTTATAACATAATTTTATCATTACTGTTTCAATAATTCTGTAAAGCTTTGAGTCAAGTTTAATCCTTTATCCGTATGAGTTTAGAGCAAATCTTCTGAAAATATATTCAAACACACAAGCTTGAACCCATAAGGACCCATAATGATGTAAATATAAGCACTGGTATTAAAATTTTGATTTCAAATTTACATATGTGTGCACAAAACTAGTTGGAACTAGCAGTAGGTTTAAAACTGTATATAAGTACTGTTTTTTTTTTCTACATATAGATCAAGTAGTATTTTTGTAGACAGGAGTGTCTTGTTCAAAATTTAACTGTTTATTCTGTAAAAAATATATTTATTTTTAAATTTCTTACGTCAAAACAAATTTACTATAATCCGGCCCTTAAATAACATATTATTATAATGCAAGGTCTAATAAAACTTTTTCCAATTTATTAATCCTTTTTATTATTTATAGAGTTACGATAAACTAGGCATTATTCGCAAATAAAAATGCCGTGTGTGTATTAAAATATGTGTTTTGTAATAAACGAAGTTATTAATTAAATGAATGAAACTCATGAAATTGAATAGTTAAAATATATTACTGTTACCTAAATTTGTTATCTATGAGCTATTGGAGAGATATATGTATGTAGGTAGCCGTAGACCATAAAACTCCTGTAATTTGTGTCACTGTGTCGAATTCTGTGTCAAATCAATCTCCCAAGTAACAACATTTTTAAACATTTGGCGGGAAGGTGGAAAATTCATGTTGGGGACAAGGGGTTGTTTTACTTTTTAATCATGGTGTATTTTTGAGTTACATCAGAGAAAGTTGTGGGCATGTTGTTCGATAACCTATATTGAACTGGATAACGGATTTGTATCCACTTTATTTGACTTATTAGCAATGTACAGTGATGGTACACAGGCGCTCCTTGTATTGTGGTGATGGTTCGCCATAACTTAACGGAAATGAGAAGTGCTCCGTGTTTCATTTCTATTGTTTGTGTGAACTTTAACGTAAAAATACCATTCCCATGCCACTAACCTTACCGGACTGCATATCGGAGAATATGACATCATAATTATGTTGCCATTTTAAAAATAAATCTTAGGTAGGTATTTAATTTTTTTGTGTTAATGTAAAATCTTATTTTTTTTTATTTTGGCGCAGTGGACAGGTTTTCGCGATTCTCATATCAAATTTTATATAATAAGCAATAATGATCGACCACTGAAATGTTTACATAGGTAAGACAGAAGTCGTGTGTTCGTATCGCGAGGCAGACGTGTTGATAAGTGACCGAGTGACCTTATGTGAAATATTGCGAAATAGAATTACAAGGTAATTTACTCTTATTATTACGTTGATTTAAAAGGGCATTACCTTGTTTGCAATTTCAGCTATCACGGCTGTTAAAAACTGTTAATATCGTGATTGTGTACCTTGAGTTATATAATATTATTATTATCGAGGATTATCAGCAACACTATAAAACAGCTGAAACCTTTCTTGTTCCTGGTTATCGTAATTTGTTACAAGGCATACCCATAATTTAAGTAGGTATAAATTTTAAATTAGATTTTTAATAAAAAGTATTGTTCAGGTAAGAATATAAACAAAAGAAGTAAACTTTGATTGGTTTCTATTTATATTTTAGTCGTTTATTTTGTTAATTATGTAAATTAACATTGTGGTAAGGATATATTTAGTTGTCAAAATATGTTTATAAATTTCTGTGTATCCTTTTCTTGCAAATAGAGTTTCACCAAACGGTTTGTAAGGCTGTTACATACAGGGATTCACAACGTTACCCTCTATATACATACGTTACGAACTCAGACCGAACTTATTCCCGAACAGTACCTTTTTCCGGGATATAAAGATGCCTATGTGCTATTCCAGAGTATATTCTATCTCAGTGGCAAATTTCGTCACGATCCGTCCAGTCGTTCTTGCGTGATTAAGCAGTAAATATCCAAACAAATTTTCGCATATTATAATACTAAATAATTGACCGATTTTTATTAAATTTTATAATATGTAGGTACATATATTCAGTAGGTCTGAGAATCGGTTGTAATCTACTTTTCGAACTCCTAAGATAAAAGAATAGTCCACTCCAAACATCTTTTTAAGTATTGGACAAATTATATTTTTTATGATGTGGCAGAAATAGATACAATCCTTAATTTTTACCCTTCTATCGCCAACCCCTATTATTAATTTAATCATGAGAAGACGGTGCGAAGTTCACGAGGTCAGCTAGTATTAGTAAAAATTTAAATACTGGTAGCCTTAAAACTAACGGCAGACAGTTGTTTGGTAGGTACTTATATAATCTGTGTCAAAACGTGTTTACATTGAGACTCTGTGGCGACCTTTGTGTATATTTCTATCCTCTTATAAGGAAAAACCCAACCAATCGACTTCACTGAGTAACGTATTATAAGCCATGTCACTGAACCACAGAATGCGCGTTAACAGTCGAATGACGTGTTTATAAACTGATTACATACATTTTGACGTAGATCTCTTAAATAATGTCTACACCTCCGTCAGTTATTATGGGATATAACATTCAAGGTTTTTAACCTTTTTTATGTCGCACTACTGGGCACAGGGACACACTGATCTCCTCTCACAACTGAGAGAGATGCATTCGATAAATTGGGAGCTTCTTTCAGTCATGCATAGTAATGCAAAACATCGTAATTAATTAAAAACATCACAATATTTTCCATCATCGTTGAGCAGCGATAAATACACACATCACAAATTTCTTTGTCAGATGTGCGCACCGAGGATTTTAACCCGGTATCTCTATTTCGGAGACCACGGTCTTTACCGCGAGGTTATTGCTGCTCTTCTGCCCATGTTATCGTATAATATAGTTTGAACATTCGTGGAGTAAAAGCTACAATGATCTCAGATTTGATTTAAGTAACCTTTAAATTGTCTGTAAGATGACCATATTACGTGAGGGCATTTTTGCACCACGTGGCCTGCTTGCATTGCTGCTTTATCAATCAACAAAATTAAAATGTCGATTGTGTCCTTCTTTAATGAAGAGATACGTTTATGATTAGCAGTGAATCCTAAATAAAGTCGGATATCAGTTACATTAACATCTACTAATCTCAATGTATAATTATTAAAACATTAAAATTTCTATTTCAGACATGGCTACATTGAGGCTTGCACTTATAATAGCACTCCTTACAGTCATACTGCCAATAAGTACCTCACGCCAAATCAGGCAAGCGCCACGGATTATTAAGTCGTCGGCCAACTTGACACTAGAAGAAATCGAATACATTTTAAAGTCGAAGTATGGAGGGGCAGCAAAAAAGCCGAAGCGGTTAACACCATGTGCGCGAGCGATCCTCGGATGCTGCCAAGAGAGTGCAATGAACGTAGAATGCTCAGAAAAACTCAACTGCGGTGCTCACTTCTTTGATGACAACCCGTGCGAAGAAAAGTTCTTAAGGGACGCTCTGAAAAATGCAGACAGCTTCTACTCCCAGTTTAACCCTGACAATAAACTGTTAGTATAAAATCGGATTTTTCGGAAATTCACTAATATCAGAGAGATATTAGTAATTTTTGAAGTGTATTAGTGAAATAATAAATGATTGTAACGGCATTCGAACTTGGGTGGATTGGTCATCCACCCAAGCACATTTCAACCACAAAACTATGTGTTTTGGTGAAAAGATGTAGCCATTTACCACACTTACATGAGAGCGACCATTGCGACTGGCCTTTAGAGTATCTTGCAGTAATTGCATGCGAGTATGCGACATCTGACAAGAAACCATCATGCGTGAGGTCAGAAGAAATTAAATTTAGTTTGTTACTTCATTTTGTTGCTTGTTCTTTAGTGAGCAGACGTGAGTTTTACATGTGATTAAAAAAGTGCTACTAACCTACCATAAAAAATGTATGTGTACCTTCTTCAATATGTCATATTATGTACTTAATACTTGCTAAAATGTTCCTTTGGGTATTTGATATTACATCTGTGTACCAAAGAATCGATAGTGCTGATTAGTCAGCGTTTATTATTGTACCATAATTTTCGTTTTTTTTTAATTAATTAAGGTTGTGAACCAACATACAGACTAGATCAAATCGTTTTTTTCTCTTTAGATCAAACACTGTGTAACCTGTAAAGTAAAGTTTCAAAATTTGTAAATTATGAGAATAGTAAATAAGAAATATTTGTAATTTCAATAGAACTGCTCAGTCATAAATTTAGTTAGAAATTTTAAATAATGTTTGTTTACTGCTCAAGAGGGAAACGTAGGTACTTTGTTACGAGCCTTTGTTCACTGGCTTAAAAAAGTTATTAAATGAGAAATTGGCAGATAAATAACATGGTGAATACTGTCAATCATTTGTTACCAATTTGTTAATTACCACAGTAATTATTTAGCAGTTAAGTATTTAATATGTAGGTACATTTGATGCTAAATTTAACTCTAGAATCCCAAACATATTATATAGCAAAACATAGCAAAAGCCCAATCATAAGTCAAAACCTGCATGAATAAATACACTTAGCATAGTTATATCATGTTAAATTTATTATTTTTTATCTTTATACGTTTCAATTCTTCAGGAAATTAAAAAAAATGCATAATTTATTGCAAAATATTTGCTTATTACACTTTGGAAAAACAGATGTTACAAAACAAAACAAAACACAAAAATTTTGGCATAAAATATTTGGCCAACCTTTCGGTTTGATTTTCTTTTAAAATAAAATTATCTAAAAAATTAAATAAAAATACTAGGTAATAAATAAATGTTTTACAGAAAATTAATAGTTTTATCTAACTATTTTTTTCTCTTTGAACACTATCCACACACATAAATATTGTGCTGACAACCAATTCTCTTGTTTTGTATTTTATGCCCTGTGACATATTTTTCGTTTGTCTTTCTCTTTCGGTTGTCGATAGATAACAGTCGTTAAACCTTGTCAGAAGCCTTATGGGCGGTTTGAAAACATCCGACAGCGGGTTGGCCACTAACCCGCATCTCTAGCAACCCGCATTGGAGCAGCGTTGTGGAATAAGCTCCAGCCAGGCCTCCCCAATAATGGGGAGAGACCCGTGCCCAGCAGTGGGACGCAAAAAGGTTAGCAGCCAATGGGTAAAAATTACCTAGATTTGGCTTCTGTGCTCAATGTGTATTTTTGATTAGTTTGTTTGTGTTCAGTAATATGTAATTGAATGATATTATTTCATCCTCTTTTTTATATTATTTGCTTATTATTATAAATAATAAGTTGTGTAAAAAATGTAATAGCGTATTGCTATTTTATTAAAAAAATAATAGTATAAATTTCACTTATGTAGTAAATATTACAATTTATTAAACTTGTTTAACAATAAGGAGTTCGTTGCATCATTCAATCCACATTCAATCCGTCAAAAGAAAAAAAAATACTAAATTTTCTTAAATCTTAAGGGGCCGTATACGAAAATTTGCCGATTTTGCTTATTTATCCGATTTAACACAGGAAATTTTGCAGATTACAGTACTTCTACTAGTATCATTGCACAATATAACTTTTCATGTCATTCATAATCTAATACATTAGACACTTTTATAGCTTGCGTCAAGAATTATAATGCGAGATTTAGGTTACTTTTTTCAGGAAACGGTTTGATGATAAACTGAAGAGTATTTATGTCAAATAAATTTTACGAAAGATTATTCCATTTTGCCGAAATCAAATGCAATTTCTGGCCCATTTTCTCTCAAAATTGACTAAGTTCAATGTTTTTTTACTAATATTTTTGTATGAGAGTACCAAAAAGTGGCTTATACACTTTGTATGTGATTTTTACAGCAATACATGGCATTTTTTCGATCTGTTTAGAATTTAAAAGGATCCAGAAATATGTGATATTCTATACCTACCTATTACAGTAATATTTACAAAACTATCACCGGCTTCAGGTCTATTAAGCAAAATAACGAAATAAAAATTAAAAAGTGGCTCATTTAATAGTTTGTTATGGAAATGATCAGTCATATTGTGCAATAAAACTTATGGAAATACTGTATTTTAACTGCAAAATCTCCTGTATAAAATCAGCTAAATCAGCGAAATCGGCAAAATTTCGTATACGGCCTCATAAGTAATCGAGACCGTATACGAAACATTGCAAACTTCGCTGATTTACCTGAGTTAACACATGAGATTTTGCAGTTAAAATACAATATTTCCATTTACATAAGTTTTATTGCTTAATATGACTGATCATTGCAATAATAAAGTGTTAATAACTAAATAATAATTTGATTAATTAAGCACGCAGATTTATCGACATCTACAAAGTGAATGTTAAGCTCCACGGTTAATTCTAAATGTAATCTCATGCTTTGTCGTATTATAAATTCAGAAGCTTGGTCTAAAGTAGGACATACATACTATGCTATAATAAAAAATTTTTTTCAACCTTTTTTATGTACCACTGCTGGGCACAGGTCTCCTCTCATAAGTGAAAGGGATTTAGGCCATAGTCCACCACGCTGGCTAAGTGCGGATTGGTGGACGTCATGCTTTCGAGAAATTATGAATTTCTCTCAGGCATGCACGGCGATGGAGAACATCGTAATTAATTAAATATCACGATATTTTCCATCGCCGTGGAGCAGCGATAAATAAATCAAAATATAATCGACTTTTATTCATTTGCTTTCTTGTTAGTTCATGGCTGTGTGCCATTCCCAACTGAGCCCTTAGTGTAAGATTGTAAACGTGCAAATGTTACTTAATAGATCTTTACCTGAATGGAATAAGGTCGATGATTAAATTCTTAACGCAAACGCGATAGTAACGTTTTCGCGTGTGCAGACTTACACTTTTACTCCACCACGCTACTCCAACCCGAATTATATGCGGTTAGTGGTGCAGATACGGGTTAGTGGCCAACCCGGTATCGGATGTTTTCAACATTAAGGCCTCCGGCAAGGATTTACGATCTTTATATATAATATATAACCGATATTATCGTTATTATCGAAATAACAAGACTAACGGCTTAACGTGCCCTCAGAAGCACGGAAACGCACATGAAACTTTTGCCACTAGCGGGTATCAATCTCACACCTAACCTAAATAAAATCTAATGAGTAGTTCAAAAAGCAATCTCATTGCTGTACTGTGAATTTTGAGCCCGAGCTTACTGTGACTGAGAGTACACAGATAGAACCACATCACTGTCATTACGCGTGTCATAACGTAATTCAGACGTAACAATTTAGTAGCAATTTGCTTGTCCATTATTTAATGGCGTTGTACCATTCATAACACTTAGTTGCAAGATTTTAATTTGGTATGATAAATCTTTAAATAAATACAATGTTAAAAATGTAGCAAATATTAATTTAATTAAAAACATTTTGTAGGTGGTAGAAATTTTGTGTTTCGACCGGAAAGTATATTCACTGCTCCTTGGTAATATTTGCATACCTAAAGAAGGTAAATATGGCGAACTAAATATATATACAACTTTGTGAACACCCATATTTGGGCACATAAAATTCTTTGTCTTTGTCTTCGACTTTGCTTTCGGCTTTGACGCCTTAGGCTCGCTTGAGGTTGTGTGTAGATGTCCATGGGCTGCAGTAATAACAACGGTTACTCCATACAAATTTAAAAAAAAATCCTTACCAGCAGCGCAAAATGCGCAGGTAACAAAAAACCAAAGTTTACAGGGTGGTCCCGAGGTAGGGACGAGGACGAGGTAGGTATTATTACGGTTAGGTGGAGAAGGGTTCAAATCTAAGGCCACTACGACCAGTAAATGATCTATTGTAGCCTAGCCCCTCACTTCATTTACATATTATATCCTCATTTATTGCTAGGCCGCCGTACGATGCGCTTGGGGTCCAGAAGCTTGACATCTTCCGATGTAACCATGCTACCACTTAGTATTACTAGACGACCTGCGTGGCAATGGTTACCATGCCGGACTGCCAATCGAAGGGTCCCGGGTTCGATTCCCGGCGAAGGAGAAATTTAAATGATGAGTTTAAATTTCTGTTCTCGGTCTGGGTGTTTGTGTCTCTGTCTCTTTGTGTGTCCATGGCACCCACGACACAGGGTATATCTACCCTGCTGTGGGGCTATGAGTGTGAAACGTTATTTATTTATTTATTTATATGACTTCTGCTGTGAGTGAGTGCAACACAGTCGCAGAGCATGGTCATAGAAGACACGTTCATGTTGCAGAGGATGTGTATCCCGGTTTTCTCTCCGTCATTGCAAAATCTACATAGAGCAGTGGAACTTAGGTTAAGTTTCACTTGCTTGTTTAGTTAGTTTAGAGGTAGGGCTTGACCTGAGGACATTGTTGCCATCACTTTCGTTTGCTTTTTATATATGACTAGCTGTGCCCTGCGGTTTCACCCGCGTTATTTTTTTTAAAGTATCCTATTTTACTCGTACTTCTGATAACTCCAAGTATATTTGTATGTACAATATTGTACATTACATATAATAATACAATATTGTACATAGTATATTTGTATGTACAGTTATTTATGTCAAATAAATTTTACGAAAGATTATTCCAATGCAATTTCTGGCCCATTTTCTCTCAAAATTGACTAAGTTCAATGTTTTTGTACTAATATTTTTGTATGAGAGTGCCAAAAAGAGGCTTATACACTATGTATGTGATTTTTACAGCAATATATGGCATTTTTTCGATCTGTTTAGAATTTAGACAAAGTTTCATAATGATCGATTGAGTAGCTTTCGTTTGAAAGAGTAACAAACAAACATACTTTCGGATTTATAATATTATGTAGGATTTTTTATAATTATTATGTCATTGTGGTATGGGCTCCAGGTCTCCCTGCAAAGAGTGACCCGTTGCCAGCAGTGCGACGCAAAAAGGTTAACATACACGTATGTTAAATACACTATAATAATTTTTGATTTTTTTTGTCTACCTATCATTTAAATCCCTACTAATATTATAAATTTGAAAGTAACTCAGTCTGTCTGTCAGTCTGCTACGCTTTCCCGCTAAAACCTATTAATATTTACTAATTACTAATATACTAATTACCTACTAATTAGGTACTAATTACTAATCACTAATATTACTAATTTACTAATATACATGGCGCGCATGGCTCGGCGGCACTTAGGGAGAGATACCGGGTTATGTGGGATTTGACCGCACTAAAACCCCCTCGGTGGCCTGCCTCTGCGCTTGGGGAGGACTCCGGGATCTCCTAAGGAACGCACCGGTGTCCTCCACGCGTGGAGCCCAGAATGGGCCCATCTTCGGAGAGTAGATGTGCTCTCCTGCACCTTCCGATGTTTACGGTGGCATGCGGCCACGCACACACCGCCGTCCTTCCCGGGGCTGCTGGACGGATCGAGCTCCGACTCTCCCCGTCCGCAACCCCGGAAGCCCCCTTTTAGTCGCCTCTTACGATCAGGCCGTAGCTCTATTCTTAATCCCGAAGCTACAGGGACTGGTTGGAGGGTGGCCTGTGCTCCCTTATACTAATATATTAATTACTAATTTACTGATTTACTAATATACTAATTACTAATATACTAATTATACTAATAATATTATAAATTCGAAAGTAACTCTGTCTATCTGTCTGTCTGTCTATCTGCTACGCTTTCCCGCTAAAACTACTGAACCGATTTGAATGGAATTTGAAACACAGATAGAGTGGACCTTGAGAAAGGACATAGGATGGTTTTTATCCTACGGGAACATATAAAACGGGTCCACGCGGGCGAAGCCGCTGGCGGAAAGCTAGTTTCAAATAAATTTATTTGTGTTAATTGAATTAAAGTAGGTATACAATTTCACAGCTTAGTATTCAATTTCATTTTCCATTTAAATTAAAAAGTCAGTATTCAATATTTGATTAAAAATTCCCACATTGCCTGTGTTAACTCAAAATTATTGATTGCGCAATTTTTAATTCTTATTTATTAAATATAATTAATTGAAATAATCTTCGATGAAACATTTAATTGCAAAGATGACTACAGTTTAACATACAAAACTTATTGCTTTCTTCGCTTGAACCAGACAGCCTCTGCCTCGAAATTTTAATACAGGTTTTCTGTTCGACCTTTCCATTTCCGCAAATTCCGAGATACTCGAAACACAGAGAAATTGAGTTCTTGCTGCTTAAGTACGGATATAGAGTTTAAAGATCATAATTTAATTTTATATTTAACGATATGGAATATTTGTAATGTATACTTAAATATAAGGAGCAGCGATGGCCGAGTGGTAAAAAACCGCGGTATTCAACGCGATCGATCACGGGTTCAAATCCTCGGCGCGCACCTCAGACAAAGAAATTAGTAATGTGCGCATTTATCGCTGCTCCACTGGTGATGGAAAAAATCATGATATTTAATTGATTACGATGTTCTCCATCGCCGTGCATGCCTGAGAGAATTCATAATATCTCGTAAGCATGACGTCCACCAATCCGCACTTGGCCAACGTGGTGGATTATGGCCTAAAACCCTCTCACTTATGAAAAAGGAGACCTGTGCCCAGCAATGAGACATAAAAAAGGTTGAAAAAAATACTTAAATATATTTGACATAATTCCATACACTTCATGTACGTAAATTGTTTCATCTCTATATTTTGTACCTTGTACTGCAATAAATGATATGAATTGAATTGAAATGTTTTAAGTACAAACTGCAGCTACAAAGCAGATCAATCCAATATCATAACACTACCATTACCCAATTACATAACACTACCACACGAGCGCGCGTCGCTCGGCGGCTAACGTAGAATGCGATCTACGCAGCTATGCCAAATGGGCGCGGTCAACAATCGTTAAACCTAGTCGGAGACCTTATAGGTGGTGGCTTCAAAACATCCGAGAGCGGGTTGGCCACTTACCCACATCTCCAACAACTCGCACTCGAGCATCGTGGTGGAGTAATCTCCAGGTCTCGTAAGTAATATAACAGGAGAGACCCGTGGCTCCACTGCTGGGCACGGGTCGGCACGCAAAAAGATTTGCATCCAAGCCAGCCAGCCATAAAATTCCCAATATCAGAACGATCTTCGTGTCATTTTGGTATATTCGAGTAATCCACTTTAGCATGCGGGGCTTGACAGCTGTCTTTTGTAGAATTTCGTTTGTGCTTTCGTTTTTCTACAAATTTCATCACTTCACCGCGCGCGGCGCTCAGTACGGGCCCACCTTCGGAAGAACAAATGTGCTCTCTTGCACCTTCAGATGTTCCCTCTCCTTAAGTAATTTAATATAAGTAGGAACTAAAAAAAAGGAAATCTAGGAAGCGCGCATGTCCCGGCGGTTAGCGTAGAACGTAAACGATCTATGCAACTAAGCCAAACGGGTGCGGTCGGGTGTGAGTTGGGTGACCGCTAGTGGCAAAAAAATTACATGCACGTTTCCGTGCTTCGGAGGTTAAGCCGTCGTTCCCGGTTGTTGTCGACAAATAACAGTCGTCAAACCTTGTCAGAGACCTTATGGGGGGTTTGAAAACATCCACAGCAGGGTGGGTACTAACCCGCATCTCCACCAACCCGCATTGGAGCAGCGTGGTGGAGTAAGCTCCAGGCCTCCCTAATAATTGGGAAACGTGCCCAGCAGTGGGATGCTAAAAGGATAATTTTTTGCCAAGAACTAAAAAAACTACTTAAATAATATAATCTTCATCAGTTAAGAATTCCATAATCCATACAATTTCAGTTTTTAGAAACGTTAGTTAGTCATTAGTGACTAACATGATGCATACTAAGAAATACTCATCATCCACTGTGTTTATTTTAACTACAATGGGTTAAAAACGTGATGGGACCATTTTCCCAGTTACGCTTTAAAATATTCACGTTACAGCTTATTGTTAACTAAGTATGAGTTCACCGCACTCTGGACTCTACATCTGAATCCGGAGCCGATTGAAAGAGGAAACTCCAATTACTAAGTATAAATACGTATACATCTAAGTATGACGCTCTGGGTAAATATTCACGACAAATAGTCACGAGTAAATAAAATAATGCTTCACACTCATAGTCCTACAGTAGGGAAATATACCCTGTGTCGTGGGTACCATGGACGCATGCAAAGACAGAAACACAAAAACCTAGACCGATAACAGAAATTTAAACTCAACATTCAAATTTATGTTTTGCCTGGAATCAAACCCAGAACCCCTCGATGGGCAGTCCGGCATGATAACGATTGCGCCACACTGGTCGTCATCAATCAAATCAATGTAAAATCATCAAAATCCATTTAACATCAAAATTACACAGAAATGAGTGACGCGTAAAATAAAATTTTAAATTTTATGTTATTAGCAAAATCTTTTATTTCAAATAGCTCATTGAAATTTAGATATTTGTTTCTGAATTTTCATAAATTGATGTCAATATATATATGAATGATATATATATGAAAGAGCAGCGAGCCGAGTGGTAAAAAACCGCGGTTTTCGACGCGACCGATCCCAGGTTCAAATCCTCGGCTCGCACCTCTGACAAAGAAAATTTGTAATGTGGGATTTCATCGCTGCTCCACGGTGATGGAAAATATCGTGATATTTCATTACCTACTATTTATTTCATTACCTATTATTTCATTATATTCATAACGATGTTCTCTATCGCCGTGCATGCCTGAGAGAAATTCATAATTTCTCAAAAGCATGACGTCCACCAATCCGCACTTGGCCAGCGTGGTGGACTATGGCCTAAATCCCTCTCAATTGTGTGAGAAGGAGACCTGTGCCCAGCAGTGGGACATAAAAAAGGTTGAAAAAAAATATATGAATGATGGTTTTCTACAAGAATTTTAAAATTACTAAGTTGTTATTGTAAAAGAATTTCAAATATTTAAGTTTCTATCTGTATACATATCATGCTACGAAAAGTAAGCAAACAAATAGGAATAAAGAATAAGTTTTTTAATAGATAAAAAAAAATTCTAACATGGTACAATAGTAGAAAATAATGAAGTCAGCAAAAAAAACAAGGCATTCTTATATGAACCTGTTGAGAAATTATCTGTGGTTAAATTTTTTATATCACTATTAAATGGGTATCATCATTTTAACTCGATAAATGGGAACCGCAATCATATTCTTTTGCGTTTAGACTCGATTTGGCTCTAATTAATGTTACTGAATTTGAAATACATTCTTAGATTTATTTCTTACTTTATAATACAGACCAATGAGTACAATTTTTTAATCTTAAGAGGCCGTATACGAAATTGTACCGATTTTACTAAGCTGATTTTACATGTGAGATTTTGCAGTTAAAATACAGTATTTCTATAAGTTTTATTGCACAATATAACTGATCATTTCAATAATAATCGTTAACACAACACATTAGCCTAAGTATTTAGCTGCAAAATCTCAAGTGTTAAATCAGGTAAATCAACGAAATCGGCAAAATTTCGTATACGGCCTCTTAAATATATTTAAGGAAAGTTGCAGATACCGGCCAGATTTTCATAACGGCGACCCCTAGAATGCGCTTCAGAGTAGCAACGCGACTACGGTACACAACTACACACCATCGCAGGCAAGACTAAGATTGCTTGAGGTTGTGTGTACATACCATGGGCTGTAGCGACCACATAATACCACTTGGCCTGCGGGCTTGTCGGCTATTCCATCAAAATAAAAAAATACAACGTTATTCCCTACCGTGAGGCAACACAATATGCGCACGTAATAATTATATTCGTCAGAATTACACGCCATGCTTTGAAACCGGGACCCTACATCATGACATGACTATACATCCCTATGAAGCAGAACTGCATCAGTGAAGCAACAGCGGCTAGATTGATTTGGGTTTTTTGGATCGATTTGAAAATAAATGTAACTAAGAAATATGGATAATCCCAATAACCTGTTCCGATACAAGTTATAAACTTGAATTAAATTTAAAAATTACAAACAAAAAAAGAACTGATAGATGATGGACTGATAGAGATAACACGTCTGAGATTTAACGTAATTTCTTATTAATATATGACGTCATACTGTGCTAGTAATGCTGGTATTAACGGCTATCCAATAATTCAATCCAAAACCGGTGTTTTGATTTTATTGTTAGAAAAACTACTGTTGTGTCTATTACGCTCTGTTACGAGTACCTGTAACCGTAATAATTTCTCAGAATGATGATCAAATTTCTCAAATGAGTAGGTATTGAATACCAATTTTTTTTCGTGATTGAACCAACGTAAATCTTAATAACGGTATTATTTATTGTAATCATGTGATGTTTTAGGTTAATAAAAAAAGTATTTTATATATCTCTCTCTGTCAAAACAAAGTTTAATACTTCTGTATTTGGTACGGCGCTTGGATTATCAAGGTACTGACAGGAATGACGCCCATGGCGACACATTATGACAACGTCATCATACCATAATAGGCATGATGACAGATTTTTAAATACCTTTCCTTATTGTAGGTACACGTCTCCTAGTTTAAAAAAAACATAAATTAATGTATTTTCTGCTATGTAATTTGCATTAAGCGGGAAAACGCTCGTAGGTGTCATGGCGTCGGCTTGCTCGTCAAACTTCAAGCAACACGATGACTTTTACTGAGACGTGACGTGATTCCTTTTGATTGGCGTTTCAGATAACATAACAATAAAAACCTGGTAGGTTTTTTTTCCGCCACCTTTTTTTTCCTCTCAGCATACAAAAACCCATCATCGTGGATGCCCAAAACTGATGACGGTGAACCATGACGGTTCAAATAAAATAAAATAAATATGTAAGAAAAGCATAAAATTGGGTTTAATTTAATTCAACTAATGAAACTGATAATAATGTAAAAATTATTTAAGTTTACTGTTTTAGTGCGTGCGTGCGTATTTTAGTGTTTATCGTAAATAATTAGTTTGTAATTTACTTATTAACAAAATAAAATATCTGCACCCTAATGGGTATATATTACGTTCTAAATATTTTTGTAAATACTGTTTTGGTACCCATATTTGTGCAAATTTTCTTTTCTTCTTTTCATTTCATATATTGTTTAAACTCATACCTCGCACCATATTTGCCAACATTTTTCTTTCCCAACACATTTATATACGGGTGCCACTCTTATCGATGCCCCTATATTTCGCAATAAACGTAGATAAAACAGCAGGGACTTTATTGCTGTACAATGCCATTTTGTTTACCAGCCCGGTATTTTATTGGACGTAAAATGGACGCCCCTGTGATTACGCCCAATACATAAAATTCGCTTTCAAATACTTCGCCAGCTGTATTTAAATACGTATTTTAAAAGGGGCCCTTAGATGCCTCGGGAAAGGAGGTTAATGGAAAAGGAAAAAGGTTTATAATTCTAAGCAGTGGCCTGAAGTTAGATATGTAACATTGTAGATGACGATATTTCATTATGAATCTATTGTTTAAGTTGTACGTTGGAGTCATAAATAAGTATATTAAAATGCCACCACATTAGTTTTTGGGGCTTTGAGTGTTAATCGTTATTTATTTGAGTTTATTATTCGAAGAGGTAAAGTAAAATAAAAGCTATTAATTGGTTCAGTGAACCCAATTCACCGGAGGCAAATAAATTATGGGAAGTATGTAAGTGCACAAATTGTGTATTAAGTCCACAGAGCCGACTAATCGTTTATCCATCGTAATATTTTGTCACTAGAAAACGTTCACACTGAATTACGTAAGTTAATATATTTATATAGCTAAATTAGTGTATAAAATTTTATGTTTTGAATTAGTGCGATCCTGTATTTATAATTATGTATTGTTGTTAATACTTATTTTAGGTATGCAATTTTATAATAACTATCCGTGTCCGCGCAGTTTTACCCACGTTAAAACAATCTCATCACTGAACCTATAGCTTAGAGTTCAAGAGCAGGGCTACGATATCCCCTGCCTGATCGCACGCAGCGACTAAAAGGGGGCTTTCGGGGTAACGCCGGGGTTGCCGCCATAAGCACTTAAACCTCTCTCTCTCTCTCCGGATGATGATCACGTTTTGAGGCGCCGGGCGTGTGCATTCCTCTGGAGATCTTGGTTTTCTCGCCCAAGCGCTGAATTGAATCTCTCCCAAAATCGTGAAAAGAGAATCGGTAGAGCCGTTTCGGATGAATCTGACCACAAACTGCGTGTCACTAGATTAAATTTTTTAGAATACAAATGCTTTGGAGTTCCACTCCATCTTGATCGTAGTTTCACACTGAGGAGTATTTAAGCCTATTGTATCCAAATAAAACCATGCGGACCGGACCGTCCTTTTAAAGTAAGAACCCGGACGACCGAGCTAAGCTCGGATAAAAATGATTAATTTTCTTGGTTTAATTTCAAACAAAACAGCCATTGACTTAATGTTAGTTAATTATTATTATATAATAAAACTAAGTTGATAAAATGTGCGTGCCGATAAAACTTAAAGAGGAGTCCCAGCACGATAAAGGGACTTATATATATTATATTACTTATATAGATTATTTGGGTTCTTGGCCAGGGGGGGGGAATGCTTGGCCAGGGGGGGGAATGCTTGGCCAGGGGGGGGAATGCTTGGCCAGGGGGGGAATGCTTGGCCAGGGGGGGGAATTCTTAGCCAGGGGGGGCAAGTTCTTGGTCACGGGGGAAAGGGGTGCAAATTTTAAGGTTCTTATATTAGGGTTTTCAAGCAGGGTACGGCAATAACGTACCGCAGTAAGTTACGCGATGACACGCATACAAAATCCAAAGTCCACGCGGACGAAGTCGCGGTCGGCCGCTAGTATAAAATAGCTCCAAATTAAAAAAAAACTTTGTCACAAAAAATAAAAAAACGCATTATGCTTGATTGAGGTTTGAACCCGGGTCTCTAGTTTCACAGTCAGCCTACGTGACCAATATGTCAAGGAAGCTTTCATTTAAGCGATCGTCGAAATTTTAACCTCTTTCAAATCGACATTGTCATTTGTTTGAAGGGCGCGATGACGTTTGACGGTGTTCTAAGCCAAAATATTATCAATACTCTCCAATAGATGTCAGGAAGAATCATATTTCTCATTTCTCGGTCAAGAATTGCTCATTTAACGGTATTAAATAAGTATTGCAAGAACCATACTTCATTACTGGACGAAACTGTCATATTTTTATTCCTATACAAACCTTTATTACCGACTTCCAAAAGAAGGAGGTACTGTATTCGGTTGTATGTATTTTTTTTAATATATGTTCACCGATTACTCCGGCGTTTGTGGACCGATTTTCAAAATTATTTTTTAACAATATTAAACTCGTTACGAAATTACAGCAACTGCTAACGAAGGCACTCAGAGGGCTCTCCAATAAAATATTCTATTTTGATCAATCCTCAGACCTTGTAATCTTATTAGCCGTGATTTAAGTATCCCGAAAACTCGAGGAAAAATATTTTTATTCATTGAATAAATAAATTATTTTCTTCTACTTCCTGATTAAAAAGAATGTTCAGGTGTAGGTATTTATAAAAATCTGCAATTAATTTATTTCATGCATCACGTGGAGGTAGTCATAAAATATGTTGACTCTCTTGATAGTGAGACTTCGATCAAGGGGAGTCTATCTATGGGATAGACCTTCCTAGCCTTTTTAGGGTTCCGTAGCCAAATGGCAAAAAAAGAACCCTTATAGATTCGTGATGTCTGTCTGTCTGTCCGTCCGTATGTCACAGACACTTTTTACCGAATCTATAAGAACTATACTGTTGAAACTCGGTACGTAGATGAATTCTGTGAACCACATTAAGATTTTCACACAAAAATAGAAAAAAGCAATAAATTTTGAGGGTTCCCCATACTTAGAACTGAAACTCAAAAAATTTTTTTTCATCAAACCCATACGTGTGGAGTTATCTACGGATCGGTCTTCAAAAATGATATTGAGGTTTCTAATATAATTTTTTTCTAAACTGAATAGTTTGCGCGAGAGACACTTCCAAAGTGGTAAAATGGTGCCCCCCCCCCCTGTTACTTCTAAAATAAGAGAATGATAAAACTAAAAAAACTATATGATGTATATTACGATACAAACTTCCACCGAAAATTGGTTTGAACGAGATCTAGTAAGTAGTTTTTTTTTAAATACGTCATAAATCGTAAACCACAATTTACCTTTCATTCAATCTTAATGCAATGATTTCTATTGTTATACAAATACTAAAAATATAATAAAATAAATATTTAAGGGAGCTCCCATACAATAAACGTGATTTTTTATAGATAATGGTACGGAACCCTTCGTGTGTGAGTCCGACTCGCACTTGGCCGGTTTTTTTTTGTATACATTCCCCGAATAAGATTTAAGCTAGAAAAAGCAAAGCTAAAAATTTTGAAGAAACCCAACAACGATGCCTTGTGGTATTTAAAAAAATAAATTGTAAGTTCCCCGAAGTTGTCGGGATATCCACCGGGGCTATATAAAATAGGTTATTGGCCTTTTTTTATTTAATATTTACTTCATTCCCAAGAACATTTTGTTTAGATTAAATATTCTATAACATAATGTTTGCAAAAGGCTTTATTGTATAGACAATTAGGACTCTATAGCCAACGAATAGTTAATATACTAACAGATTTGCTTGCCAACTCATGAATTTTGTGCGTTACGTAAGCGATCATTGTAACTAACACATTCATACATTTATTTTTATTACGCGAAAAGCACGAGGTTTGTTTGAAAATAATGCATAAGCCCATTAAAATAAGCTAATAAAAAGTTAGATTAAAATTAAAAAACATGTTTGTAAGGTGTTAATAGTATATTTCATTACAAGTGCGGAAAGGCTGTCATTGCAAGGAGTTCAGACAAATGTCTACCCGAGCCGAGGCGCAGCCGAAGGTTGACAGTCGGAACTCCTTCCAATGACGGTTCCGCACGTGTACTGAACAACTTTTTTTTAATACAGTTGCGAAAAATCGAAGCAATTTATAAAATAATAAAAACTCGGGAGTTTTGGCGGGAAGTCTGAGGGAACAAGTTGTGCTCTTGTTTTATTTTCATTTTCTTAGTGTATTTTTGAGTTATATCGGATAAAGTTGATGGCATTTTGCTCGATATAGGTTAATGACAGTGCACGAGTGTTGTGAAATAAAATAACAGTGCGAAAACATGTTTTTTCGGCTTGCCTCCAAAATTCCATCGGACATATTCTGGTAAAGTAGCCATCACTTTACTTGAACATTTGACTGCCTAGACTGACTGATACCTGACGACTAACTGACTTTTTCTACGACTACAGTGATGCAAAAATTTTACTTGACGCTGGCAATATGCACAGAGTTTGCGACGCCATTATTAAAATTGAAAAGTAAATATTGAATGGCTGAAAGGATTTTTATCCAATGCCGTAAAGCAAAATTATAAAAAAAAAAAAAAAAAAAAAACTCGCATAGAACATTTTTGAAAAATGGCGCCAGCCGTAAAAGATTTTTTTTTAATTCATTTTACGGCATTGGATAAAATCCTTGCAGCCATTCAATATTTTCGTTTCAATATTAAATAATGGCATCGCGCTCTGTGCATATTGCCAGTGTGAAGTATAATTTCTGCATCTATTATTCTATATATAACAGTAAGTCGTCAGGTATCAGTCAGTCTAGTCAGTCAGATATTCAAGTAAAGCGATGGCTACTTTACGAGAACATGTCCGAAGGAGTTTTGGAGGCAAACCGAAAAAACATGTTTTCGCACTGTTATTAACCTATATCGAAAAAAACGTCATCAACTTTATCCGATATAACTCAAAAATACACCAAGAAAATGAAAATAAAACAAAAGCACAACTTGTCCCTTCAGACTTCCCGCCAAAACTCCAAGCCGTAAAAGAATACCTATATGCAGAGATTTTTTTTGTTTTCTTCACCCATTCTGGGTAGGCAAAAGGGAACTATGCCCATACAGCCAAGTCTTCAGTAGAATTTTTTTATTGATATGAAATGAAAATGTTAATGAGATGTAATGAAATAAAACCTAACCTAACTCATTGAATCAAATCATTAAATCTGATATTGAAACAAATTAGTAGCTTCTTTTTAGAAATATTTGCATGAATCATAAAAACTTCTAAAACTTCGTGGTTGTTTTTTTTTAATAGACATTATTTTGACAGTTGGGAAAGAGAACGCGAGAGAAATATATTTCATAATCATCTAGCGAGATTAGAATGCAGGAAATAGTATATTTCATTACAAGTGCGGAAAGGCTGTCATTGCAAGGAGCTCCGACAAATGTCTACCCGAGCCGAGGCGCAGCCGAAGGTGAGGGTTGACAGTCGGAACTCCTTCCAATGACGGTTCCGCACGTGTACTGAACGACTATTTTTAATACAGTTGCGAAAAAATGAAGCAATTTATTAAAATAATAAAAACTCGCAAAGAACATTTTTGAAAAATGGCGCCAACCGTAAAAGAATACCTATATGCAGATTTTTTTTTGTTTTCTTCACTCATTCTGGGTAGGCAAAGGGAACTATGCCCATACAGCCAAGTCTTCAGTAGAAATTTTTTAGGTATTGATATGAAATGAAAATGTTAATGAGATGAAATGAAATGCAACCTAACCTAACTCATTGAATCAAATCATTAAATCTGATATTGAAACAAATTAGTAGCTTCTTTTTAGAAATATGTGCATGAATCATAAAAACTTCTAAAACTTCGTGGTTGTTTTTTTTTTAATAGACATTATTTTGACAGTTGGGAAAGAGAACGCACGAGTGCGGAAAACGTTAGTACATTAATCTTAGTCTAAGGCGGAAAAGGTAAAGAAAAAGCACGAGTGTGTAATAGCCCACATCCCGCACGCTAAACGTCCCTGCAATACGTCACTTTTTGAGCAACTGTATTAAAAAAATCTTTACAATGTTTTTAATTATAAATTGTATTATCATTGTTACAGATTTTTTTGCTTTTTACCGACTTCCAAAAGGAGGAGGTACTGTATTCGGCTGTATGTATTTTTTTTTATATATGTTCACCGATTACTCCGCCGTTTGTGGACCGATTTTCGAAATTCTTTTTTTGTTCGTATGCTTATACTCCCGAGGTGGTCCCATTGTCACCAAATCAGGATCTGATGATGGGATCCCAGGGAAATCCAGGGGAACTCTCAAATTTTATAGGCACACACATTGATTTTCTTATACTTTCTGAAGCATAAGAGATATTTGTGCATAGTAATTATCATCTCATGTTGCTGAGCTGATGATGGAAGGTACTGCAACAGTGAGGAGTTGAAAGCAAATTCTTTCAATAAATAGTTTTTTATTCCAAATCTTACATTCCTGAGGTGGTCCAACTGCCACCAAGTCAAAGTCTGATGAGGGGATCCCGGAGAAATCGAAGGGAACATTCAAATTTTATAGCACAACAAATGATTTTCATATTTTTACTAAAGCAAAACAGGCATTTTTGTATAATTATCATCATATCATGTTGCTCATCTGATGATGGAAGGTACTACGATGGTTAGGAGTTGAGAAAAATTCTTTCAATAAATGGTCTTTTGTTCGATATCTTACATTCCTGAGGTGGTCCAACTGTCACCAAGTCAAAGTCTGATGATGGTATCCCAGAGAAATCGAAGGGAACATTCAAATTTTATAGCACAACAAATGATTTTCATATTTTTACTAAAGCAAAACAGGTATTTGTGTTTAATTATCATCATATCATGTTACTGAGCTGATGATGGAAGGTACTATGACGGTTAGGATTTGAGAGCAAACTCTTTCAGTAAATGTTTTTTTGTTGGAAATCTTACATTCCTGAGGTGGTCCAACTGTCATCTGGCATGGCAAAATCTGATGATGTGATACTAGGGAAATCGAGGGAAACACTGAAACTTAATAGGCACACACATTATTTTAGTCATATGTTTTAACATAATACAAATATTTATGTCCGGTAATTATCACCTCATGTTGCTAAGCTGATGATTGAAGGTACAACTCCTCAACGGTTAGGAGCTCAGAGCAAATTCTTTCATTAATTTATACGTTCAAGTGGACTGATAGTAGTATTCTTTCAGTCTATAAGATGGCTATTAGATAAACATGATTATAAAAAGTATCTCTTTAACGTTTAGAAGTTAAGTGAAAAAATTCCAATTATGCTTATTATGTACATATGTGCAGAATTATTAAAATTACTAAAAAGAGTGAAATAAATTAAGTTTTTAACAAAAAAATAGAACCGACTTCAAACGGTAAAAAATAAAATTGTTCAGTACCTACTTCTTCTTGCTTATGGTAATGACTCTTAAAACTATTTTTTAGTAAAATCAAAAATATCCTGTCTTAGTAATTATAGTGTATCTTTCGTTCTGAATGGGCACCGACTCCAATATAGGTTTTAGCAGTCATTACCATAAGCAAGAAGAAGTAGGTACTGAACAATTTTATTTTTTACCGTTTGAAGTCGGTTCTATTTTTTGGTTAAAAACTTTATTTATATAGTAGGCAATAATGAACCTATATTCCAATGAAGTTTAAAAAAATACACAATAAAAAAATCTTATAACTTTAATAAAAAAACTGAAATGAATAAAAGAAATCCTTATCAGTTTTTTTTTCAACCTTTTTATATGTCTCACTGCTGGTCACAGGTCTCCTCTAACAAGTGAGAGGGATTTAAGCGATAGTCCACCACGCTGGCCTAGTGCGGATTGGTAGACATAATACCTTCGAGAAATAATGAGTTTCTCTTAGGCATGCACGGCAATGGTAAACATCGTAATTAAATTACCGTGGAGCAGCGATAAAATGCGCACATTACAAATTTCTTTTGTCAGAGGTGCGCGCCGAGGTCTGAACCCAACATCTCCCGCGTCCAAGACCGCGGTACCACTCGGCCATCGCTGCTCAATCATCTATACTTCTATACTAATATTATAAAGAGGAAAGGTTTGTATTTGTGTGTATGTTTGTAATGAATTTAATAAACTCAAAAATTACTATTCTACTTAGGCTACTTTTTACCGCGGGAAAATGCTTCATTCCTACGTGAAAACGGGTAATATGGTAAACGCGGTTGAAGCAACTGGCTAAAAGCCTATGATTTTAATATAGCAATATATCGTCTTACGTCGTGTTTCAATTGGACACTGGAATAACACATAGGCTATGTTTGACGGGGGCCAATTAAACGGGTCCACCCGGGCGAAGCCGCTGGCGGAAGGCTAGCTTATCTAATACCTTTAAACGACCAATTCTTGTATATACCTAAATATATTTTTTGAATCTCGGAAACGGCCCCAACAATTTTGATGAAATTTAGTACCCTGGTTTCTAGGGTGATAAATCGATCCAGATAGGTTTGTTTTTAGAAATTTTAAATTATAAAAAAATATTTTCAGCAATAACTAATTTTAATATAAACTGTAAAATACGACTCTTCCTGACATCTGTTGGAAAGTATTAATACGAGTAATATTGTGGCTTAGAACGCCGTCAAACGCCATTCGCCAATGTGACGTACAAAGAAATGACAATGTCGATTTCTAAGAGCTCTACAAACATTTCGTTCATTGAATTACAGCTTCCTTCGCCGAATGGTTACGTGGGCTGACTGCGGAACTAGAGACCCGCGTTCAAACCTCAAAGAAAACCATATTATTATTGCGTTTATTTTTTTAATTTTTGAGAAAATATATTTTTTATTGGGAGCTGTTTCAGATGGCGTTGTTAAGTAAATTTAAGAAAATACTCATTTCGTTTGAAACTAAACCAAGAAAATAAATTGTTTTAATCCGAGCAACACTTGGTCGTCCAGGTACCATATACATAAAATACTCAATATTGATCAAGAATCGCATAGGTAATAAAAGTTTATTAGAAGAAAAAACAGTGTTAGGCTTATAAGGAAAATCAATTAATAATGTGGGTCAAACTACTCGTAACTCGCAACAGCAAGGCAGAATGAACGTTGAATGGGTGTCTTCACACGTACCCTGGTGGGATTAGCTTTAATATAATTTGCTTCGAAAAGTTCTTACTTGTTATAGCGATAGAACGTTGAAAGAACAAGTCGTAAGTATGTTATTATTACTTATGAACTTTATTGTAGTATTCTTGTGCATAAACGGACAGAATAGAGTATTATTATTATGCTGATGAAGAATTGATCTTGTAATAGGCGCATAAAGGCCCAATCCCACTGCTGGGCATGGGTCTCTCCCCATTATTAGGAGTAGAGCTTACTCCACCCTGCTGCTCCAACGCGGGTTGGTGGAGATGTGGTTTAGTGGCCAACCCGCTGTCGGATGTTTCCAAACCTCCCATAAGGCCTCCGACAAGTTTTAACGACTGTTATCTATCGACAACAACCGGGACTGACAGCTATACGTGCCCTCTGAAGCACGGAAACGCGCATACAATTTTTTGTCTCTAGCGGTCACCCATCTCACACCCGACCGCGCCCGTTTGACTTAGTTGCATAGATCGTTTTGCGTTCTTCGGTCTTGTACGCTTCATCGCTTCATGGGATCTTGTAATATGACCTTTCTTTTTTATGATTTATGTTTCTTATAATTATAACATTTTTAAAATATTCTATTTCACTTAGTTCGATCGGCTCTGGTTGTAGAAGTGATGTTTATGATTATCTGGCCAAAGAAATGGGTGACAGAGGATGGAGCGTGGTAAAGGAGCCTAAGATCAAGATCACTGTCGGTCTCCGAAAGCCCGACCTAATTGCCTCGCGGGGGGACGGGGCGGGGGTGATCATTGATGTCCAGGTGGTCTCGGGTCAGCGACCGCTCGATGAGTGGCATCGGGGTAAACGTAGTAAATACGGGAGCCACGGTGAGCTTGTTGAGAAGGTTGCAGACAAACTAGGACTTGCCAAGGACGACATCAAGACGACCTCCTGCACCGTTTCCTGGCGCGGCGTTTGGAGATGAAGGCGCTACTCGGGCTGAAGGAGCACGTGTTTGCTACGATTAGTGCGTTGGCCCTGAGAGGCTCGCATACAAACTGGTCGCGGTTCAACCGGATGACGACGATGGTCCACACCGGGGCCTCGGAATGAGGGCCCGGGATCCTGTGGATTCTCTCGGGTTGCTGCCGAACCCTTGCGATTTCCACGTCGAACGCACTACGACTGACATTGTCCCATAACATCTGGGGACCGCCCCAACACCAATCGGCAAAATGTCAGCCCACGGCCAGTACTGATAGGGACAGCCGTCTCGTCATCCGTGATGATTATGTTCGTCATCGCTAAGACGAGTGCATCTGTGAGGCGGCATAAAATACTGACAAATGCTTGTGAGCGTAAGCTTTTAAAGCGTTAGCAAATAAATCTTTGTCATCCGACATTATATGCCATTTTAAGAGTATGATACTGTTCGATCCTTGTGACTGGCTGGTAAGTAAAATAATTCCATCGACATTGACATCCAAAGTTAATCGTGAAAAATATGGAGTTAGTATTGCGAAGACCATGGCACAATACAAAGACACCATGGTGCTTCTGTGAAACTCCTACCTATTCGGTAGCCCAGAGGTTCAGCCGTGCTGTAACCTTCAAAAACTCCGTTTAGTTTTTAACCTCTCGGTGCCGTGATTCAGCCGTGCTGTATCTGAGTGTGATCAAGACCTATCGGTCATGCCAAACGAACTAGTGAAGAACGCCGTGCGCTCTCCGTCAAAATAAAGATTATTCAAGACCCAACGGCCGTGTCGTAAACAATAAAAGTGCGGCGTGCGCACCCCACCAGCTCCAGATCGACTTGGAGGTGAAGGTCGGTGGTTTAGAATTACGTATTAGTTTCAGCGGGGTTTTAAACATAATATATCTTCTATATCAACATATTATACAGTCCACTCCATACATCTAGTGCGATTATCGCACAGATACGCTTGAGCAACATTTCATTACATTAGTTTACAAAAAAGTCACGTCCATAATACTCTATTCACACAAACTCTACGTACGTTGCTTCGATAATTTCAATGTGAAAATTACTAAAAAAGTGTTGTAGTTAGTTGTAGTTATAGTTAGTAGTGGAGCAGCGATGGCCGAGTGGTAAAAAACCGCGGTCTTCGACGCGATCGATCCCGGGTTCAAATCCTCGGCGCGCACCTCTGACAAAGAAATTTGTAATGTGCGCATTTATCGCTGCTCCACGGTGATGGAAAATATCGTGATATTTAATTGATTACGATGTTCTCCATCGCCGTGCATGCCTGAGAGAAATTCATTATTTCTCGAAAGCATGACGTCCACCAATCCGCACTTGGCCAGCGTGGTGGATTATGTGGTGGTGGCCTAAAACCCTTTCAATTGTGAGAAGGAGACCTGTGCCCAGCAGTGGGACATAAAAAAGGTTGAAAAAAAAAATAGTAGTTGTTGTAGAATACGTGGAATTAAAGTAATACTAAAATATTAAGATCTATGCATTTGTATTGCATCATGCGATTTTGTAGGTATTGCAAGTTCTAAGACGTGTGGCCGTCTCACTTTATCGCCATTAAAATACAAAGAATTGGTAGAAATTGGGACACTATCCGTAGTTAGCAGCTATGGCTGAAGGCTAAATCTCGCAATCTCCGACACCGAAATATCCAGTTCAAACACCTGGCGCGCACCTCTGACAAAAAAAAAACAACGGGTTGCACTCCGGTAGTGCCGGCAGAAGTGAAAACTTGAATATTAACGTTGTGCATTTTTGATATTTTAAATGGTTAGAGAATAATTTCTCACGAATTGTTTTTATTATCAGTATTATTTTTCATCTAGTATTTTCAGTAGGTTTTGATCTAGTATTTTTATAAAGTACTCACTCATTTTCTTTCACTATTTCTTCGTCACTTTTTTCATTAATGGAAGCACTTTGTTCAATGTCCATATTTTAAATACCTTTTTGATATAATTATTGAATTTTATATATTGAATTTTACAAGTAGAGACAGTCGAGCCGTCATCAGCTGTCAAGTCTTACGAATATTCGATCAGGCCACGTGTCCTGACGCGAGTTTAACATTTTTTACCCATCCCAAAAAAAGGGCACAACTCCGCTAAAGAAGTTTTCACTTCAAAAATAAGTGCCTATAGGTGCTTCATGGTGAGGGAAAGTATTGTGGTTGACAAATAAACCATAGGTACTCTTAGTTACCTGGTTGAAGCATGCAAGTTTAAAAACTGTTTAAATAAAGTTTATACGTAAAAATCAAGATGAGCCGTCCGCGTTATTTATAAAACATGTACGAAAATTTTGTTTTCCGGCCCGAACAAAATGTTACAGTCATGATTAAAGGTTTTTGTTAGGGCGGAAATCCCTTTGTAGTGAAATATGGGTTAACGAGTGAACTTTGACGCGCCATCGATTCGTTTATCAGCTTAATTACATAATCTTCGATACCAAAGTTTGTGTGGTAGATGCCGCTGAAGTCTTTTTTCTTTCAGTACAGCCAGGCGAGAGGAGACCTGTGCCCATAGTGGGACATAAAAAAGGATGAAAAAAAGAAAAATAAATAATGTAGTTTAAAAAAAGTAAAAAAAGCGTGGGGTACATGGTGTCAATAGTATTTCAAAAAGCACCCCACACTTTTAAAATACATTTTCTTCACATTTTTTACTTTTTACTTTTCACAAAAACGTGTTTTATTAGTTTTTTAAACTACATTATTTATTTTTAATTGTTTAAGTTACATGTAACAGCTTACCCCAAATAATTGTAACTACTTGCCCCATGGCACGTTTTTTAATGTAAATTTCAGTTATAATTAATGGATATCGATAGTAGGAAAAAACAATATTGCAAATTAAAGCTAGATATATTATGAACGTTCAAGGTTAAAAATTTTGAGAAAATAAGACATCAGGAACCAAAAAATTCGTAAAGGATTGTTTTACGAACTGGAAACTTTTTACGAAATGGGAGCATATAAGAAAGTTATAAGTTTATCTAACAAAGACAGAACAATAACAACCAGACCGGGAACAGAAATTTCTTCTTCGCCAGAAATCGAATCCGAGACCCGTCAAGTTGCAATCCTTCTTCCTTCCTATGCGCCGTAGAGGTCGTAAATCAAAAAGTTATAATGTTGAACACTGAAAGATGTGTATGCAAAGTTATGACGGCTTGCGCTGTTCTCAGGTAAGAATCTATCAGGATTCAATTCCAAAGGACCCTCATACCAATTCGGGTTTCGATGTAAATTCAAAATATGTATGTGACAGTGAGTTACCTCAAGTACTGTATAGTTGCCTAAACATGTTTGAAAATGAGAAACTTTACTTTCCAATGCAGCGATGACCGAGCGGGAAAACCCGCGGAGATACCGAGATCCAAACCCCGACGCGCATCTTTGGCAAATACCTATAAATTATTAAGTGCGTATTTCTTATGTGCGTATTATCGCTGCTCAACTGTTAGGGGAAAGTATTATATTTTATTAATTAAGAAGATGTTTTCATGACAGTGCATCATTAAGAGTAACTCATTTCTCGAAGACATGATGTCCACCAATCCGCATGAGATGTGTGGTGGATTATGGCCCCAATCCCTTTCACTTCTGATGGAGACCTATACCCATCACTGGGACATAAAAAGGTTGAAAAAAAACTGCCAAAGTAGATTCTTCATTTAAGATTGTACAATTTTCGATGATGTATTCAATTAACTTATAACCTACCTACATGAAATCAAGATTTGTATTATTCATATATATGCTTAATATACCTACTTATTTTTGATAAAATTAACTTTGGACAATTTACACAACACCGTCTGATTCCAAACTAAGCAGAGCTTGTACTATGGTAATCAGAAAGCTGATAAACATACTTATATAATTCTAAATATAGATAAATTAACACCCAGACACAGAACAAATAGTCATGTTCATCACATAAATATTTGTCCTGGGTGGGAATCGAAACCACAACCTCACGCTTCGTAGTCGGCTCATCCCCCACTACGCCACGGAGGCTGTCGAAAGTGCCCCGTGAACCTGGAAATGTGAGTGAAAGTATTTGCCACTCTAGATCATCTAGTTGACCGCGCTTATTCTGCTCAACCGACAAAATTTCTTGCGTTCTACACCGGACAAAGGACCATGCACACTTAGTAAAATAAACAATGATGTCATAAAAGAACTGTTTTATATTTTTATTTATAGTGTACAGTTAACTACATACATATATTACAGTGTCACAGTGTTAATTGCCATTCTCCAGCGAAACGGTATGTACATTGGGTAGGTCTAACCTATAAGTCAGAAAGGTGATCCTCCCCAAATAGGTATTTTTAAGGACTTCGCGGGGTCAGCTAGTATTATATTAAATTTTAATCTCTTTTTAAATACATTGTATATAAAATCTCAATAACTTGGCTACTAAGCTGGATTTTTCCAACATAATACAGGTCAGAGCTGTCGGCAAGAGGTGGCTGCCGACGCATTAATGAGGCAGACACGTCTGCACTTAACTATTTATCATTTTTAATCTTGACACTTCGCAAATTTTGCATTATTTTTGCTTTTAAAGCTTATTTCAATGACATAAAAAGGTGTTACTTTATAACCGATGAAAAAATGACACCGTAAAATGTATAGTGAAGTGGAGTATGAATGTTGCTTTGTATTAAAATGTTTGTTCATTTAAGACCCGTTACGGGTTAAAGGGTCCAACCTTTCTGAGGACAGAAATTTCACAGATTTAGATGGGTTACGTATTGTGATGGGTGCCAGCAAATGGAAAAACGTTCATGCACGATTCCGTAGTTCGGAGGGCACGTTAACCCGTCGATCCTAGTTTGTTTTATATATAGGTATAACAATTTTTTTTTGAAACACACTCATAGCCCCACACTAGGATTCCCTGTGTCGTGGGTACCATGGACACACACAAAGACAGAAACACAAACACCCAGACCAAGAACAGAAATTAAAACTCATCATTTCAATTTCTGCCTCGCCGGGAATCGAACCCGGGACACTCCGATCGGCAGTCCAGAATGATAACCATTGCGCCACACGGGTCGTAACAATAGTTAAACGTTACTGCCCCCAGGCCTCCCAATAATGGGGTGGTAAGACCCGTGCCTAACAGTAGTACCAGGCCTCTGTCACTCCATGTACTTGCGCGCTATATATATTATATATAGCCTATATTACCTACCGCCCGGCCGAGCGGTCTCGGGCCGTTTGCGGACCAAATTCAATACGGTGTTCGGAAGTAAAGCGCACACACGTTGTTCAATTTATTTATTTTGTAAATAGTAAAGTTTTAAATTATTGTAATATTTGCATACCTCATGAAGGTAAATATGGCGAACCAAATGTATAACCCGCATTAAGACTAGAATATGTTTCATTATTTAATAATTATTATAATAAGAGTTATTTACCTACATCGAACAAAATGCCATTATCTGATATATCTCATCATTATACGCCAACTCAACTCATTATTATCCGATATAACTCAAAAATATACCAAGAAAATGAAAATAAAACAAGAGCACAACATGTCCCTTCAGACTCCACGCCAAAAACAACCTAGCGTATGTTACGGCGCGTCGTTCGCGCGCCGCGTCGTTTATTTGTTTTTTGAAGCTCGTCAAGATTTTACATTTCCAGGTGTAAAAATTACTCGTGTGAAAGCGCGCCGACAAATGCGTTAGTTTGAAACCGCTCTTAAGGCTTCTTGAGGTTGTGTATAGATAGGGTTGCCATCCATCCGGGTTTCCCCGGATTTGTCCTAGATTATAGGGCATCCGAGGAACGTCCGGACGGGGCTTCATTTGTAGTCCGGGTCTAAAAAAAAGTCATGGCCCGCCCGCGACACACGCACTGTGCCCGCACGCCGTGATCAACCGACTCGCTAAATTCACAGTGCCCCGTTGTTGACATGTCCGAGTTCTGGGCTCTAAGATCCGGGGTTTTTACGCGTCTTGTCCTGGTTGGCAAATTTTAGACATGGCAACCCTATGTACCTATAGATGTCGATGGGCGTGTCACGTAGTGGACACGGACATCTATACTATGTTCGTCTGCTTCACCATTCAAATAAAAATAACATCTGTTTTGAGCGACCACAGAGCTGTCTTTCGTTTTTACACATTTTTACACGATTTTATAGTATTCAATATTAGATTCAAAGTTTCATAGACCTTTACCGAATCCATAGTACGTATTCATAATTAAATTATATTGTAAGATATTGTAGCCAATTATCTAGCGATGTCGCTAGAATTTCGACAGAGACTTACAGATTTAGCATTCCCCTAGGACGGTCGCGGTTTTGCGTAGGTTGTCAAGGCAAGGGATAAATTGATTTTTGCAGCCATAAGCTGGGCATACAAATCCAGAGTAGGTATTCACAATAAAATTATATTGTAAGATACTGTAGCCAATTATCTAGCAATGTCGCTAGAGTTGCGACATAGATTTAAAATTCCCCTAGGACGGTCACGGTTTTACGTAGGATGTCAAGGCAACGGACAAATTGCTTTTAGCAGCCATAAGCTGGCCATAAGTGAATAAATATACCTAACTGTTTTTTTATGTAATGGATGGAATATACGATACAATGAACAAAATTAATAAATGTTGAATAAACTTGGATTTCGTGGCAAGAATTTTAATAATACCAAGATTACGAAGTAGGTATAAGGCCTCCGACAAGGTTAAACGACTGTTATCTATCGACAGCAACCGGGAACGACGGCTTAACGTGCCCATTGCCCACCGAAGCACGGAAACGCGCATGAAATTTTTTGCCAGTAACGGTCACCCATCTCACGCATTCTACGCAAACCGCCGGGCCATACGCGCTTCAGAAGTAGATATAATAGGAATATATTCAAAAGTTAGTGTGTCTTATGCACTAAAGTTGTGGTCAAACTTTTGGGTTAAGGACAAGATCTTAGATGAAATAGTTTTGAACAATGTTTGCTTATAATGTCTTAAGTTGAAAGTAATAATTAGGTAGGGTTAACCAAGCAAGCTCGTAAAGTTCACAAAAGACATACTTGTTCACATTCATTTATATATGTACTAGAGTGCTAGAATAGAGCTGATTTGAAGACGGCCCCAAAGCATTGCCACTTCACATATGGCCACAGCCATATGTGCAGCAAAATGCCATTCAGTGCTCTGTCCTTAAAATAATAATTAATTACAATTGCATTATAGAAACCAAGTTCGCGCGCCCAAATTGAAGCATGTTGATTGCCATGCAAGCATGAAACGCCGGCCCGCTCCGTAATACTTAAGGTTAAATTTTATCACAACACTTTTTAAAAACAAAAGCAGTCTAATAAAATAACTTTTCGGTGTTTTCAATATTTTGTATTAGGTACTTTATAGTTAATTTGGTCAAAATAAAAATATTTTGTTTGTCAGATGTGACAGCTGTAGGAATCTATTTAGTGCTTCAATTTTGACAGCGCGCTTGTATGAAGACTGACGTTCTTAACGTTATTATTCTATGGCTCTGTCAGACAGCAACAGAGTCAAACCGTGCGACGATCGACAAAAATATTTTCAAAAAATGAGAAAGTGAATGGTGAAAAGATGCGATTCAAGATTGCAAGAACATAATAAATCTAGCGAATTTTTTTTCAGCCGTAAGATTGTTGTTTCTGTGTTAATATTAAAGGAAAAAACTTAAATAAGTAAATGTAGATAGAACTTTCTGAATGAGGCTCAGTGAACGAGACTCAGTGATACCACTATTACGTTAATTTTATTTTCCCACATTGATGAGAGCATTTCTTACATTTTCAATAATCCGATAGCTAAGAATCTTTATATTTTTCTTACCCCTTTAGTGATCACCTAAGAACCCATTTTATATAAATTTTGCAACATTTCAACAAAATTAATGTCCTGTCTAGTATGAGGTTAAAATAAATAAAAAAAAAAACAATAAAATATCTTTATTATTTCTATAATTTTACACTTCATACAGTACTAGTACATCCAGTAAGGGGATTCAAGCATTTTTTTCTGCCTTTTTGAAGTCCCACAGTTGGGCACCACACTGGCCAAGCGCGGATTTGTGGACATCATGCCTTCGAGACGTTTATGAGTATCTCTCAGGCGTGCAAGGCGGTGGAAAAGACCGTAAATAAAAAATAATATCATAAAATTATCCATCATTGTGGAGCAGCGATAAATAACCACATTATAAATTTATTTATCAGCGGTGCTCGCCAAGGATTTGATCCCGGTATCTCCGTGTCGGATACCGCGGTCGTTACCACTAGGCCATCGCTGCTCGTTACGAATTTATTTATTAACATAAGAATTTAAATATTTAAAAGTAAAAAGAATTTATACGCATAAAAAATGGGTAAAATCATGTATGGGTAGACAACCCCATTATGCTATTGCACGTTTGCGTTGTTTATGTCATGTCTCTTGTCTTTTATCTTTGTCTAATCCAGGGGAGCAGCGATGGCCGAGTGGTAAAAGCCACGGTCTTCTACGCGACCGATCCCGGGTTCAAATCCTCGGACAAAGAAATTTGTAATGTGCGAATTTATCGCTGCTCCACGGTGATGGAAAATATCGTAATATTTCATTGATTACGATGTTCTCCATCGCCGTGCATGCCTGAGAGAAATTCATAATTTCTCGAAAGCATGACGTCCACCAATCCGCACTTGGCCAGCGTGGTGGACTATGGCCTAAATCCCTCTCACTTGTGAGAAGGAGACCTGTGCCCAGCTGTGGGACATAAAAAAGGTTGAAAAAAAAATCCAGGGGATATTATAGTTCTTGCGATTTGCGTAAATGAGACAGATATAAGTTGACTTTAAAATTTTTGTGGTTTCAAATTTCATGATTGCATCTCTAGTACATTTACCTTGATGCTTGTTTATGTTCAATCTTTATGGCCTAGATTTTATATTGGCTAGCCATAACCCGGTAACTTTTAATGTTGGGCAGACCAGTAAAGTAAAAATACTGTACTACTAATTACGGTGTCATGCCATTTTAGTTTATAAACATTCTTGAAATACCGTCTTTTTTAATACTCATAACCTGTTAAATATGATTTAAAAGTCAAAAAAAATTATAGGGATATGTAAGACACAGAGATAAACACTATAACTCAAGTTACAGTGTCTTGAGTTACACGACAGCAGCTTGTCTGCTTATTACAATAATTTTTTTTCAACTTTTTTTTATGTCCTACTGCTGGGCACAGGTCTACTTCTCACAAGTGAGAGGGATTTAGGCCATACTCCACCACGCTGGCCAAGTGCGGATTAGAGGACGTCACGCCTTCGAGAAATTATGAATTTCTCTCAGGCATGCACGGCGATGGAGAACAGCGTAACCAATTAAATATAACGATATTTTCCATCACCGTGGAGCAGCGATAAATGCGCACATTAATTTTTTTTTGTCAGAGTTGCGCGCCGAGGATTTGAACCCGGGATCGGTCGCGTTCTACGCGACGTTTAAATTATCCATCATTGTGGAGCAGCGATAAATAACCACATTATAAATTTATTTATCAGCGGTGCTCGCCAAGGATTTGATCCCGGTATCTCCGTGTCGGATACCGCGGCATTTACCACTCGGCCATCGCTGCTCAGTCATATCACAATATAAAACAGCTTAAAAGACAGCTGAAACAAAAACGCCTAAAAAGCGAAATTGTTACATTAAATTGATACTAACGAGCACATAAACGTCTGTATTAAACACCTAAATACTGAGATTAAAGCTCATGTCGGCAATTTGCGAAAAATGGAGGGTGAAAATTCGCCGACGTTTTTTTTCTTCCGCCGCTCGAGTGCGAATCGAGGTCAGACGTATTCAGTAGCAATACTGAATGCTGATAAGATTATGTACAAGTATAATATTATTCTATTTGTTAAAAGGAGTACAAATATTATTTTAACACGAGGACTGGCCAATTCTTGTTTTAACGGTTAAATTTTTCACCATTTTTCACTGATACCCTGATGGGCATTATCTTACCAAGAAAGTTTATAAGATGCATACCCGTACTTATCACTTACTCCATGGTGAAGGAAAACATAGAAAACATTTTTTTTCTTATTGTTCTGTTATATAGTATATTTCATTACAAGTGCGGAAAGGCTGTCATTGCAATGAGTTCCGACAAATGTCTACCCGAGCCGAGGCGTAGCCAAAGGTGAGGGTTGACAGTCGGAACTCTTAGCAATGACGGTTCCGCACGTGTACTGAACAACTATTTTTAATACAGTTGCGAAAAAATGAAGCAATTTAATAAAATAATAAAAACTCGCAAAGAACATTTTTGAAAAATGGCGCCAACCGTAAAATAATACCTATATGCAGAGATTTTTTTGTTTTCTTCACCCATTCTGGGTAAGCAAAGGGAACTAGGTATGCCCATACAGCCAAGTCGTCAGTGGAATTTTTTTATTGATATGAAATGAAAATGTTAATGAGATGAAATGAAATGAAAACTAACCTAACTCATTGAATTAAATCTGATATTGAAACAAATTAGTAGCTTCTTTTAAGAAATATTTGCATGAATCATAAAAACTTCTAAAACTTCGTGGTTGGTTATTTTTCTTTTTAATAGACATTATTTTGACAGTTGTGAAAGAGAACGCACGAGTGCGGAAAAGGTAAAGAAAAAGCACGAGTGTGTAATAGCTCACATCCCGCACGCTATAAGTCTCTGCAATACGTCACTTTTTGAGCAACTGTATTAAAAATATATTTTTCTATATTGTCCAAGTATCACTACTTACATAGTAAATTCTTTTGCGAAATCCTTTTTAAAATGTTACAAAAAACCTTTGCCCAGTAGTGAGACATCAGTGGGCCATACAAATTACCCAAAATCTTACTTAGGAAATCGGGTAAGAGTCCCGATTTCTATAAACAGATTACAATCTTTAATGATTCTAGCTAGAAAGTTTTATGAGTCAAACATCAAACAAAGTCGGTCCTTAAAAGTATGTAACTTTTATCTTTTACATTTAAAAAGTGTAGTAGTAATTTATGTAAAGAAATCTGTACATTAATTTCATACGCTTATTTCACTACTTCTCTTTATTTAACGCCGAAACTGAAGACTTCTTTCAACTTATACTGAATATCATTTGAATTTTTCTTCAAAATGAAACGTCCAATATTATAACGAAGTCTGATCTTGGTTATAATGGCTATGTTTTTTGTTTTTTTTAACGTTTATTTATAATAAATAAACGACTCATAGCCCCACAGTAAGGTAATTAATACCCTGTGTCGTTTGTACCATGGACACATATAAAGACAGGAACACAAACACCCAGACCAAGAACAGAAATTTAAACTCATCATTCAAATTTCTGTTTCCCCGGGAATCGAACCCGGGACCCCTCGATTGGCGTGGTGACCATTGCGCCACGTCGTCAAAGTTATTTTACAAAAGAAAAAAATAATTTAATAGGCC
Organism: Pyrgus malvae; assembly: GCA_911387765.1. Taxonomy (NCBI): domain Eukaryota; kingdom Metazoa; phylum Arthropoda; class Insecta; order Lepidoptera; family Hesperiidae; genus Pyrgus; species Pyrgus malvae. The sequence goes on along the minus strand of OU426950.1, from coordinate 22,292,308 downwards.
CGAATTAGCTGCAATCAATTTCCACACAAATTCGTTGAACAGAACTTGCACGAACTTTTAGTGACAAGCGGGTTTTGGATGAATTGAAACTTTAATTTGATCGAGTTTGGGGAATTTGGAGTTCATTTGAGTAGGTAACCGGAGTTTTTGGAGCCGCGTTGTGTTAAGCGATCACCGTCGCCTATGGACACGGACAACCCTAGGGGAGCCACCCGAGCATTGCCGGCTTTGGAGGAGAGCTTTTTTTACAGCTTTCTTGAAGAACCCCATGTCATAGTCCACTGGAAATGCCTAAGCTGGAAGGTTGTCCCATAACTTACACGTCCGTGGTAAAAAGGAAAGTGCAAAGCGGACTGTGAAGAACCGGCACGAGTCCAGATGGTATTGGTGGAACTTTTACCTTCGTCTGGTGATGTAATCATGAAATGGTGACGTAGGCATCATTTTGAGTAGGTTACAAAAACAATGAATGTAACCAAAATTCAAAATATGTTATTCATTGTGCCTAGGCTCTTTTGGGCGTAAGTAGTTTGACCAGAAAAGAGTCAGATGAGAAAAGTCCCAGCAGCAAATATAATATTATGTCTAGATACCATATCCCTTTATCAAGTGCGATAAGTGTTAACGGTCGTTTAACCTTGTCGAAGACCTTATGGATGGTTTGAAAACATCCAACAGCGGGGTGGATACTAACCCGCAACTCCACCAACCCGCATTGGAGCAGCAAGGTGCAGGCTGCTGCTATAGAAACCAAATTTCCGCGCCCAAATTAAGCATGTTCAATGTTCAAGCAAATGTATGCATGCGTGTCGCCGAGTGTAAATAAGTAAATGTCACATATGTGTGAATCTATTTGGCTGCAACCCTTTTTGCGTCCCACTGCTGGGCACGGGTCTCTCCCCAATATTGGGGAGGCCTGGAGCTTACTCCACCACGCTGCTCCAATGCGGGTTGGTGGAGATGCGGGTTAGTGGCCAACCCGCTGTCGGATGTTTTCAAACCGCCCATAAGGCCTCCGACAAGGTTTAACGACTGTTATCAATCGACAACAACCGGGACCGACGGCTTAACGTGCCCTCCGAAGCACGGAAACGCGCATGAAATTTTTGCCACTAGCGGTCACCCATCTCACACCTGACCGCGCCCGTTTGGCTTAGCTGCATAGATCGCTTGCGTTCTACGCTCGCCGCCGAGCCATGCGCGCTTCAATCTATTTAGTGCTTCTATTTTGACAGCGCGCTTGTATGAAGAAACTCATTCTCAACGTAATCATTCTAAGGCTGCAGGCCTCCCCAATAACGGGGAGAGACCTGTGCCCCATTATGGGACGCAAAAATGGATGCAACCAAGCACCGCACATTTCACTTCTGCTTCTTTCTTAATATTATGAAAAAACAGGTAGGCTCTTGCTTAATAGCAATACATAATCTACAATAAATAACCTATTGTCTTAAACCTAATTCTCAAATCTCTCAACCAAACCTTCGAGAAGGTTTGATTGTAAAATCTACTTGCGTTGTTCCCATCACACCAACTTTCAAAGTTCAGAGTTCAGTTTTGGAACTGTCGTTAGTACTTCGGGCAAAATTTTGGAATTGGCTAATTGTAGTCGTATGTTAAAGTTAACATAAGTTCTCGAAAACTGACTCTGTTTTGAACTTTAATTAAGGTGTTCCAAAATGCGCAATTGCGAGAGGAGTGCTGAATCTTTTATAAGAAGTTGTAGTAGAGATTATGTACTATATTACTAGCTCTTCACCCGCGAAGGCTACACTTTTACGTATCCTACAGGAATATTTTCTATAGGCATGAGATGTTTTCTGCGGATAAAAAGTCTATGTCACTGCTCAACCCTCGAACCATATCCATACAAAAACAGGTTAATCCGAATCACCGACTTGAAAAAGAACAAAAAAAAACTCTATAACATTTATAATATTACTATGTAAAATTTTAATCTAAACTTCACTTACGCAGTTTTGTTTATCGCGATAAAAATACTTCTTTCATATTTGATTAGGGTTAAATCAATGCGTACTATAAAAGATAAGAGGTCAATGTTAATCTGAAACTACTAAAATTTGTTCTTACCCTATGTGCTACGTGAGTGAAAAAGGCGTAACAAGCGGATTAATTGAGGATGTGTCTTTTAATGACTAGTACCCGGATGGCCGAGCGTTGCTCGGATAAAAACAAATAACTTTACAACGCCATCTACGTCCACGTAAATAGCGCCCAACTAAAAAACGTAATAGTATTAGATATATGTCAGGAAGAGGCATATTTTGCAGTTTATGATTAAAATTATTATCGCTGAAAACACGGATAAGACAACATTTTCTAATGAAACCTAGCTAGATCGATGTATCACCCCAGAAAAGCCCTGCATACTAAATTTCATGATCCGTTTCCTAGATTCGGATTATATACATATAGGTATTTACAATAATTGCTCCTTCAAAGGTATTAGATTTCACGAATGCCCCATAATGTTTCCTTCTGCATGTAACTTCTACGTAATTAGAGAAAGTTTTCCTTTATTTGTCTTCAGAAACTTTAGTATGAGTGTGCCAAATTATCTTAATTGTGAAAATTTATTGTGACGCGGAAAATTAGGGCAATTACGCTCCAATACAAAAACCTGGTTTTATTTTCGCAGGTAATTAGATTTGTTTCATTATTCTTCTAGCGAGTTCTCTGCAAACACATTAATAATTGCAAGCCAATTATGGAATTATATGGTCCTGTGTATTTGTCTTGAATTTGATTGTTGTATTGGGTGTAGCAGAATTACTCTCATTTGAATGAAAGAAACTTTTTTACTACCAAATAATTTTTAATTTAAATGTGGCCAAGACGAGGCCATATAATCTTTCTTATGACAGATCTTAAGTAGAGCCAAACTCCTGAATCTACACGCCCTAACTACATGTTCTCTAACTTCAGCACGTAATCTCTCTTTGGATCACAGAAAATTGGAGTATTTCTTATTTATTTATATACCTAAAGTACCCGTACTATGCTATTGAACTTTGCTTATAGATCCTCCGAAAAGACAGACTTATTAAACAGTACTTATATACAGAAGGACTTCGTGAATCAACTTCTCATTCCGCATCCGAAGCTGAATTATAAATTGTCGGATTGCGACTTCAATTCAAGTTTCAAGTGTTCCAACCATTCGCAGTTTCTAATTTCTTGAAGTGTCATTACGTGTATCTCTAGCAATGAACCAGTTCCCTTAAATATAAATAAATATTTAATTATCTTATTGTTACTTATTCACACATGTCTTTCTCGTAAACTCGATTTTACACGACGTTAGTACCTGTAGAGTCAGTCAGCTTCGTTGGTGATAAGTGCAGATCTTGGCCCTCTATAAATAATATATGTATGTATAAATGTGATAATCAGCTGCAACCCTTTTTACGTCTCACTAATAAACAAACGTTTCCCTATTATTGGGGAGGGTTACAGCTTACTCTAGAAAAACTGATTATTTAACGTAAATTTGTTAAAGTTCTTCGTTCTGAAATCTATCTGAACAATTTTAGGCAAAGTTTGTCTCTGACATCGTAAATCCTTTCTAATGAAATTTAACCTCAACGTTGAAGTTTTCCAACGTTGTTGTTCTCAATTTATTATATTTAAGAGAACACTATCTTTTGTACTTATCTCTGTTAAAGGCCAATTATATTTTATAATGCTGACTGACTATATCGTATTTAAATTTATGCTGTGGATCCTGATAAGAACAAAATTATGAGAATAATTCTCTTCAGAATATAATTACCTAAATATTTTACTACTCCAAATCGTGCTTGCTAAATTGACTGGTGTCAAAGGGCCTTTGAAATCGGATGGACCCAAATATTCGCCAAATGGGGACAAAGACGGTATCGAGGGATCGGTTTTCGCTGTACCCTAGTTATGAAGGCGTTTATCCCTCACTGTACAACCCAATTTCCTGCCATGAAAAAAGTTTTCGGTTGTGTGAAAAGTTTTAGGCCCCTTATGATTTGAATACCCATGTTTATTAAGACTGTTATGCATTTATTTCAAATATTTCGACTTCGCTGATGTATACTTAGAATTTTAAAAGGTTAGGAACAGGAAATTAGGAAAAGGAATGAAGAAAGACACGTTTTAGCGAGGTTCTAAGGATATACCTATGATAATGTTGAACGTTGATTATAGAACGTGGTGGAGCAAGGTGAAAGCTTTCCCAATAATGGGGAAAGACCCGTGCCCAGCAGTGGGACGAAAAAAGGATTGCTGATATGTAGGTGGCGAAACTGGCGGATGTTAAGTATAGTAAAATAAATTATGTATGTCACGGCTTGGAGCCGAATGATCGTGCAGGTAAATCAGATACGCATACGTGGAAGCAGTCCTAACCTACACAAACATAGCAATTTTCAAGCATTACTAGATCTACTAAGAGATCTGCCTATGCCTGTTTAAGACATACAACTTTATTTACATTCCTGGTGATGCTTCTAGATTCATATCTCAAAGTACACATTTTCGAAACAGATTGTGATAGGTAATTATACTCGTAACTATACGCGTCCAAGCTTTTTAGAGAAATAAATCCTTTAAAAACTTGGTTTAATTCACACTCTTCGGTACCTAAATGAACATTTCTGTATTGCAGACACTATTAATACGAGAGAGATTTTATAGATATTTTATTTCTATAAAATAGCAAGCTCGCCTGAAGAAAAAGCTGCCGAGAAAATTGCTGTAATAAAAACGTGTTAGGATATCTAATAAGATTATTGCTTCTCTCCCCAAGTAAATAACAATTTCGTGTGAAACATGTGAGTATAACATTTAATAGTCAGTGTTATAGTGAATACGGCCGTCATGGGAGCGCCCGACTCGTAATGAAGCCATTTATTTCGCGCTTCCAAAACTTAATGTGGGACCGTATATTAGGTACAATGTGCTTCAGTTTCCAAGCTGAACAATCTATTAAGACTAAGTCGAGATCATGTTCGTAAGAGTTGACAGGAGACTGTGCCAGGCGAGAGTGGGAGCCCGAACCATCAAAGGACAGAGATTTCTTTCAAAAATCTTCTTCTTCAGACTGTTCTTTCAAAATTGACCCATTTTGGGCACGGTGCGTTCCACCGTACTATCAAATCGTGTGTCCCCCTCAAGCAATGATGCTTCGAGGCGATTTCAGTCGGTACAAATCCCACATGACCTGCCATCTCCCCCCGGGACTTTACAAGTCCCCTTACAAGGATTTCTCCATTCCGTTTGAAGAATTGATCTCTAAGATGATCGTGTCAGGAATTTTTATTAGATTTTTTTTCTCTGTCAAGTTAATAAATATTTTGCCCTGACATGTAGGTGAGTAAAACTTTTAATAGACAGTGCAACAGTCAATATGGGCGTCATGGGAGCGCCTTACTCGTAATGAAGGCATTTATTTCACGGTTCTAAAACTTAATGTGAGATCGTATATATTAAGTATATTAGATACAAAGAGCTACCCAGGTCTTAAAGGGCTGAAGAATCTGCACAGGAGGCTTCCGGGGTTACGGACGATTAAAGTGGGCCAGGAAGTAAGTATGGAGCTTTAAGCACTGATTCTCTGAGGGGATTTTAATGTGATCCAAATCCCACATAACCTGATATCGCTCTCCCAAGGATAGGGCAAACGGACGGAGCGATAGACAAGGAAGTTACCTTAGAATGATATCTTTAGTCCCTTTTGATTGAGGGCATGGACCCCTCTATGGTATTAATAATAATATAATAATAAATTATTTTATTTTCAGGAATTCCAATTATATTTTTTCTTACTCTGGCCCTGCCAGTAAACAATTATTTTTCTGAAACGTGTAGGTTACTATAACATTTAATAGTCAATATAACAGCAATCAACAAAAATCGCACCGTTGCGATTTTATTTAGCTAAACTTAAAAATATGGAGACCGTCTTGCTTTCTCTTATTAAATCTTGTATATATGAGTATATTTATTCGGATGGAATCTTGCTATTTAATTTTGAAATAGATATCTTGAACTAATTGAGCTGAAATTTTGTATTTAAAACGTTTAGTTTGGATGAAAATACACGATAAGCTGTGTGACGTCATTCTAAATCCAATATGGCGAAACATCCAAGATGGCGGAATAGTTATTTTGATGCACTTCTGCAATATGGGTATCAAATGAAAGAGCTTGCCAAGAATAATTAGAAATAACTAAAAAGTAAAAATAAAGTTAAAGTTTTGCGTAAGTACGTATAAGTATTTAAATCGCGCAATAAACTTATATGATCATACAAATTGTGTTTATTGAGGTTATAAGTTGATAGTTAAAATTTTAAAGGAATTTTTTATTTTCTTCTATTTAGAGCTACATGCGCTAAAAGCTTTTTTATTTATTTTTTTACTTTTATATTCTGTTATACCTATTCCAATAACATTTAAAACAAATAATGACTAAGATTTATAAAACAAACAATAAAAATATATTTTAAATTTATTTTTTAATTATATTTGGTCACACAGATTAAATAGCTGTAAATAAACAATACACGTTACCTAGCACAGGGTAACTTAGAACTAAGCTAAATACTATATTCTTCTGTACAATATTCTTCATTGTCGTTGTCGTGTCGTGTCGTTGTCGTATCCGGTGTTTTTTTTTCAGGACTTCTGTAACGATGAAACCATTTAATGCGGTCATGTGGTCGCAGCGGTGATTATAATATTCCTTCGACCTTGCCTACCGTTATTAGTTTATCAAGGTCACCTGATCTCGGTTGTTATTAATCTATCAATAGCACTATCTATTCAATTCAAAAGAAAAAGCTTTGAACTTTAAAAAACTTTGGCTCTATTTAAAACTTCACTTAGGGTTTAGAAAGGAACTTGAGGCATTTATTAATTTATTTTTATTTATTTATTCTTTACTGGCCAAATTTTACAATTTGACGCCTTTTGTTCAAATTGTAAAATTAATGCCTATTGGCATTTACTACCACCTAACCTTCAAGAAGTGTAGAAAATATAAAGGCTCACGTATTGGTACAGTAACCATCGCTTTATTCGGATATTGACAGCCTCCGTGGCGTAGTGGGTGATGAGCCGACTGCGAAACGTGAGGTCGTGGGTTCGATTCCCACCCAGGACAAATATTTGTGTGATGAACATGACTATTTGTTCTGTGTCTGGGTGTTAATTTATCTATTTAAGTATGTATTTAGAATTATATAAGTATGTTTATCAGCTTTCTGATTACCATAGTACAAGCTCTGCTTAGTTTGGAATCAGATGGTGTTGTGTGAATTGTCCAAACATATTTATTTATTATTTATATTTGTACCTGATTTTGAGTACTTACTATTAGGTCGCTTCCACGAAACGGGCAAATATTGGTTTTTTTTTGACCTGAAACCAGACACCAAAATCGATATTTTTAAAATATCGACATAACCATTAAATTTCGGTAGTTGGATATCGATACAAAATAGCAATTAAAATATCGATAACGATAATTTCATCGATATTTTATATCGATAATGTACTAAATAAACGTGCAAGTGTAAGGTTGCCAGAATTGGGCAATCTAGAGGATCGGTGGAGCGACACTGACAAGTTTTTTTTTGCGTTTTGGTAAGCAATATGCATACTTGACATGACGCAACAAGGCCTTATCGATAATTAATTATCGATATTTTTAACGATATAATTATCAATAATAGAATAATCTATAAATTTTATCGATAAATTTTACTATCGATATACTTTTATCGATATTTTAGTCCCTGCTTGAAACTGGCAAGACACGAGATTGCTGTCGTTACTGAAAGAAAAAAAACCTGGTCTACTCCGCATTAAAGTAGCTTGGTGAAGAAACCGTAATTACGAGTAGCAAAGAGATCCATGTCCTACAGTAATACAAAAAGGGTTAGAACCAAACATAAAACACCCTTGTGTTAAAAGCTTTCCAATGGATTCTTTATTCCAGAATTCTGAACTTTTACTGTATATCTTTAATATCAAAGAAATTCCGTGTAACCCATGTCATTTGGAAAATCTTACAATACGTCATTATGTCAAGAATGTGTGAAATACGTTACCTAACCCAAGTTCAGGGCCGACGTCATTAGGCTGTCCCTTACAACAGTTTGCCATAATGATATCGTATCGTCTTCGCACTTTGTCATGATCGTTGTCACGTTTGTGTAAATAGGAAGCGTTTAAATAATCCTACTTCTATATAGTGTGTGTGTTAGTTTTCACGCCCAAACTACTGAACCACTTTTAATGAAACTTTGTACACAGAGAGTGTGGACCCTAGGAAAGGACAAAGGATAGTATATATAGCTAAAAATTGGCTTAAACAGCTCGAAATAGAGGATGAAAGTTTGTATGGTATTGAAGTGTTGTCATCGCCGAAGGCAAAAAAGGCGTCGATTTGCCTTTTGCCATAGTATTTTAATTATAGAACATTAATTTAAAACTATTATTGCTTGAAACTACATAAAAATCTTAAATTTGACCTTAAAGTTATAAAGATAATATTTCTTCATACCTTTCCTCTCTCCTATAGCCCCTTTGAGTGTGACACCAGTCAGGTAACAATAACCTTCCCGGTAACAGCTCGTTGAAGAGATCGATAGATGTGATAACAATTACACCAAAGTTTGAGGCTTTCAGACAATTCCTGATATAAGCTAATAACTTTATCCCTGATCAACTTAGTTTCAGAGCGATTAAAGTTTACTTTGGAAGTGTCATTAGCACTTCATGCTGGAAGCTTTGCTTGAACAAAAAGGTATTATTTAAATACTTTTAACACTAGGTGCAGCTACACTCGGCGCTATAAAGATGATAACCAATATTCAGTATAGCTTTATTTGCATGAACAAGGGTTATAAAAGCTTTACAATAGTTGGATTACCATCCGCCCAGTTCTGCCTGTTATGGCTTGCAAAAACATTAAATTAAATTTACAGTTAAAGATTAGTAAAATCATGTCTAATTACATTTTTGTTAAATCAGACAATAATTAACATTTTGAAAATATAATTTCATGCAATACAAAATTTATTTATTTACTTGTTAATTATAAATGTCAAAATGAAAAAAAAACACATGTCAATATTTAAAAAAAATACTTATTTCAAATTCATTAAACATTACAATGTCATCTTTCAATAATATCCTATACAATGCTCAAGTAAAATCGTCATTTAAATACTCATTAAGAGTATAGTAGGCCTTCTGAACCAGGAGATCCTGAAGCTTTTTTTAAATTGATTTAAATTATTTTCATTATCAAGTATAGCTGACGGTAATTTATTATATACCCTATGAGCCATCCCCATAATACTTTTTGATAACAGAGCCGTCTTTGATAATGGGGCACAAATTTTATTACAGTGACGCTTACTATTGAGCTATTCATCTTATATATAAAGTTCTCGTGTCACAATGTTCGTTCCCGTACTCCTCCGAAACGGCTCGACCGAATCTCATGAAAATTTGTGTGCATATCGGGTAGGTCTGAGAATCGGTCAACATCTATTTTTCATCTCCCTAAATGATAAGGGTGGCCCACCCTAAACATTTTAACGCGGTACGGAGTTCGCGGGGTCAGCTAGTAGGGTATATTTGACCGATCAAAATCAGAAACTTAAAGAATATGTATGTAAATACTCGGCATAGTCAAAATTTTCAGGTTACTAATGATGTAACAAGACCACGTAAAAAGTGTTTCTGTTGCAATTCTAAAAAAATATCTAACCAGCAAAGTATCAGAGTTTAATTAAGGAATATTTATCTATATAAGAGCAATCAATAGAGGAACACTTTGTCCCTGATCAACTTAATTTTTGTGCGATTGAACTTGACTTTGAAAGTGTCATTAGATATTCAAACCGACAGAGATTTAAATCTCTGCATACTGGAAGCTTTGCTTCTACACAAAGTATTTTTAAAACACTAGAACCATACTGTTACACTTGTAGGATAATTACCATAAAGTAAAAGAACTCGCACGACGGTTGTTTCTGCTGCGTTCCTGAAAATGTTATGTAATTGGGAGAGACTCAATATTTTACTAAGGAATATTATTCTTCTATAATTATGTTACGATTATGTTACTAATGTTACGAGTGTAACAGTATGGTTCTGGTGTTTTAATAATACCTTTTGTTAAAACAAAACTTCGAGTATGCAGAGATTTAAATCGATTTTTTTTTTGTGAGATGCGTCAGCCCCTGTAGCTTCGGTTTAAGAATAGAGCTACGGTGCTTGATCGTAAGAGGCGACTAAAAGGGGGCTGCCGGGGATGCGGACGGTGAGAGTGGGAGCTTGACCTGTCTAGCCAGCAGCTCCGGGAGGGACGCCGGTGTATGCGTGGCCGCATGCCGCCGTGAACACCTGAAGGTGCAGGAGAGCACATATGCTCTCTCGAAGATGGGCTTGTTCTGGGGCGCCGCGCGTGTAGGACACCGGTACGTTCCACGAGTTCCACCGAGGGGGTTTTAGTGCGGTCAAATCCCACATAACCTGGTATCCTCTCCCAAGGTGACGCGTACCTTTTGAAGGATTCCCCCCGATACCAAAAAAGGTGTGAGATGCGTCACCACTAGTGTAAAAAGAGTGTGTCTTACCTAAATAGGTGAGACACAGGTGAGGCACAGGTATCTATACTACATATAAACTTATCTATCTATTTTACGAATAAAACGTCCAAAAGGAGGACAAGTCGGTGCAAAATATTAACATTAGGAAAATTTAATTCAGACAGACAGACAGCCAAAAATTTCAAAACTTATATTTTTAGTTTCTGTTACTTACGAGTATCTATACTAATATTATAAACAGGAAAAATTTGTATTTTTGTATGTTTGTAATGAATAAACTCAAAAACTACTGTTCCGTTTCCAAAAATTCTTTCACCATTAGAAAGCTACATTCACCCTGAGTAACATAAGCTACTTTTTACCGCGGGAAAATGCTTCATTCCTACGTGAAAACGGGTAATAGGGTCATCGCGGTTAAAGCAACTGGCTAAACGCCTATGATTTCAATACAGCAATGAAGCCTGGAATAGCACATAGGCTATTTTTTATCCTACGGGGACCCATTGAACAGGTCCACGCGAGCGAAGCCGCTGGCGAAAGGCTAGTAAAATATAAAAAATATATATGCAATGTATAGAATTGACCCTAGTTACAGTTTTATTATAATGTATAGATACATAGATTAATGAGCAATAGAGTTGCCAATCTCCACCCGCGTTGGAGCAGCGTGGTGGAGTAAGCTCCAGGCCTTCCCAATAATGGGGAGAGACCCGTGTCCGGTAGTGGGAAGCAAAAAGGGTTGCAGCCAAGAGTTCCCAAAACTACTACTCAGCGGGCATTCAATTAGCTAATGTAACGAGGTTCTGCTTCGTGACTCAATAAAATCCCGTCCTATTCTTGTGCAATTTGCTGATCTCTCTGATAAGTCGTCGGTTTGGAAAAAGAAAACGGCTCTCAAAGGAACTTCGTTGGTCCTATCCGAGTTCCTTACTCGTAATCGACAAGCGTTGTTTATTAAAGCACGTCAGCAATTTGGGATGAGAAGTTGTTGGACCTCTGATGGCGTCATCATGGTGAAATTGTCTGATGGCACAAGGCATCGCATAGTTTCGGAAGACGACTTTAAAGCTATTATTTCACCCGCCGAGGACACTCAGGATGATTCTAGTGCCCATGCCAGCTCTCGGTCGGCCTCTCCGGTGCCTACAGTTCATTCCGATCAGCACTCCAACTCCAAGCGCGCCGCAAGGAGTAAGAAGTAACAATAGTCCTTAGTTTCGATTGTTTATATTATTTTGCCTGTTACTATTCTGTTTGTTACATAGTAATGTATTTCGAGGGTAAATTAATATTAATTTTCACTCAACTAACTAAGTTTAAGTTTTCAATTTTGTCTTTTTTACTTTAGGTAAATGAATGACGTTACGTCAGTAAGTAAATCAATGTCATCAGTAGCAATATGTCAATTTGACAATCTGACATCTGACATTTTGTTCCCTTATTGCAGACTTGGCTTCCGTTAAATTAGCTATAGCAAACATTTATACCGGAATGTTCCTATTTAACTTTCTTTTTTATTTTTATTGTGTTATTGTGTGTATTAGCCGTAAATTATTATTTATTGGTATTACATTTTAAAACAGCATTATTAATTGATTACCGCGTACAAAGCAATACCGGAGTTGTGAAATGTGATTGTATGAAGCCAAGCTGTAAAATATATTGTCTTTCTTTCTTTTTTTCCCTCTTTTTTACATGCTTATATTTTTCTCTAATATATAACTGATGTAATAGTTTTAAAATTCACTATATTGTCTTAAGGTCTTTGTTATGACTTTTATTTTTCTTTCTTGTTGTAACTACAACTTTCCTACGGGACATGCAGTAGAACTAGTAACTGAGCTTCCCATTGTTTTTTTTTTCTTTCTATCTTGTCTATTGGTATTTATATATTACTTATATTTCTATCTGTTAATTATTTCTCGATTATGTCCGACAGTGAATCATTTCACTCTGCTCAGAGTGACTCTGCTCACGAGCTAAGTATTGCGTCACACTCTAGTGATGATTCATTTTATGAGCCTTCAACACTTGGTAACTTATTGCAGAATGCTCTGAACAATTCTTCAACTTCTTTTAACGTCTGTCATTTAAATGCACAAAGCATTCCTTCGCATTATGCTGACCTTTTGGACACCTTTACAACAGCGTCCTCTGTTCATGCGATTCTCGTTTCCGAATCCTGGCTTAAGCCAAATTTAAGTTCTGCCTCTTATAGTCTTCCCGGATACATTTTAATTAGAAATGACCGCATTGACAAGGGTGGTGGTGGAGTCGCTATATACCTACGTAGTAACATTTCTTACACAATACTCGCCACTTCCCCTTCTTCCTATTCCGGATCTTGTGAGTTTATTTTCCTTGAAGTCAGGGTTGGGAGAGCCAAAGCCGTCCTTGGAGTTGTATACTGTCCACCATCTATCGACTACTTCTCTAGTCTTGAAAACGTCCTTGAGTCTCTATGTTCGGAGTACACACATCACATCATAATGGGCGATTTAAATACAGACGTTCGTAGTGACTCTAGCAGATCAGCTAGACTCATTAACATTTTAAATTCTGTGAATTTCACTCTCTTATCCTACGAACCCACACACTGTAATCCTCACTCCTCTGACACGTGCATAGATCTAATGTTTACCTCTTCTGCTGACTGTATTCTTCAGCAAGGACAATTTCACGCTCCTGGGTTCTCAAGACACGATTTAATTTATTTATCATATAAACTCAAACCACCCAGAGCCAAACCCGAAATAGTGTGGATGCGCAACTTTGCTAAGATTGACAAAGATGCGTTAAAGTCAGATGCTGAACGCGTTAATTTCTCCGAAATAGAAAGCGCATCATCAGTTGATGAAAAAAATTCTCTTTTCAACGGTCTCATTCTGAAGCTGTTTGATGCGCATGCACCCATGAGGGCTGTTAAACTCAAGCGACCTCCAGCTCCATGGATTAATCGTGGTGTAAGAATGTACATGACACGCCGCGATAAGCTCTTCCGTCGGTTCAAGCGTGACAGGTGTGAGGAGAATTGGCAACTTTACAAAACTGCTCGTAACAAATGCAATCAGGTGGTAAGGGCCGCCAAGCGAAGATACATCTTCGAAAATATTTCCTCCTCCTCTTCTGCTGATATATGGAAATTCCTAAACTCCATTGGTATTGGTAAAATAACTAAAGAAACGTCGATGCCTTCTTTCCCCTTAAACGATCTCAATTCTCATTTTTCTTTAGCTTCTTCCATAACTCCTTCTGTTAAGTCTGCTACCATCACTGAAATTGTTTCTCTGCCTCAACCTGCTGTCGCTCCCTTTACATTTAGATCAGTATTGGTAGATGAAGTTAGGAAATTGATTCTTTCTATCAAATCCAAAGCAGTTGGTTACGATAACGTCAACAGAAATATGATCCTTTTAATTTTGGAACACATTATTTCCATCCTCACTCACATCATTAATTTCTCTTTGAGTACGGGGACATTTCCATCAATCTGGCGCAAGGCTTTCGTAATCCCACTTCCAAAAGTTTCTAATCCCCGTGTACTCAACAACTATCGACCTATTTCTATATTACCTTTCTTATCCAAAATTTTGGAAGCCGCTGCTCACAAGCAGATTTCTTCTTTTCTTTTCAAAAATAATCTTCTCTCTCCTTTTCAGTCTGGTTTCAGGCCTGGCCACAGTACAACAACAGCACTTCTAAAAATCATCGACGATATTAGGGAAGGTATGGAGAAAAAATATGTTACCGTCTTAGTCCTTATCGATTTCTCCAACGCCTTCAACGCAGTGGATCATGACATTCTCGTCGCAGCTCTTCAACGGTCAAAATTTTCATCCACTGCATTGAATTGGTTATCCTCCTACCTTCGCGGTCGACAACAGGCAGTAAGATTCAAACGAGTGCTTTCAGATTGGTGCGATCTGAAGTGTGGTGTTCCACAGGGTGGAATTCTTTCGCCTTTACTGTTCTCCATTTTTATTAACTACATTACTCATTCTCTTGACTGCCCTTATCACTTGTACGCAGATGATCTACAGATCTACAGCCAAGTCGACGTCTCCGATATTAACGGAGGCATAAATAAAATAAATAAAAATCTCTCCAATATAAGTTCTTGGTCTCGTAGATTTGGCATCAACATTAATCCTGCCAAATGCCAGGCTATCGTTATTGGTAGTTCACGCCAGTTATGTCGGCTTGATATCTCATCCATCGCACCGGTCACGCTTGATAATTATATCGTCCCATTTTTACCCACGGTCAAAAACCTTGGTCTCCACATTGACGCCACCCTTAGCTGGACGGCTCAGGTAAATGAAGTTAGTCGGTCAGTCTTTGCAACGTTGCGCTCGCTCAATAGACTACGGAACTTTTTACCGATAACAACCAAAAAATATTTAATTCAAACACTTGTCCTGCCGTTGATTGATTATGCAGATGTGTGTTACTCCGATCTGAATGAGAATCTTTTAAACAAGCTAGAACGACTTATTAATTACTCCATTCGCTTCATCTTCTGTCTGCGTAAATTCGACCACATATCTTCCTATCGTCGCCAACTTAGATGGCTCCCCATTCGTCAACGCAGGCAGGTTAGACTACTTAATACACTGTTTACCATTCTTTTTGATTCGCCTTCTCCAGAGTACTTGAAGTGTAAATTTCAGTACCTCTGTGACTCCCACGAACGTCATCTGCGTTCCTCCGACTCTCTTCTTCTAACAATTCCTCTTCACCGCTCCGGTTTTATTTCTAATTCTTTTTCACTTCAATCGGTTCGGCTTTGGAACGCTCTACCCGCTGATATCAGGAAATCACACTCCAAGCTTTCCTTTAAAAAAAGTGTAAAGGCTCACTTTCTCAAAGAATATGTTTTATAATCCTACTTCTATTCAATTTCATTTTTATACATATATATGTATTTATGGATATATGTGCTTTTTTTATGCAATATATATTTACTTTGTCTTTTTTTTATTTATCTACATACAATTTTATCACTCATATTGTATCTATTTCTCTTCTCTTGTCTCTTCCTTAACCGCCTTTGAATTTCTCTGCACTCCCTTGGGTAAGCTGGTAGATAATGCCACCTGGCATTAAGCTCGCCTATTGTACCACATTTTATGGGTTCAATAAAGTTTTAAATAAATAAATAAATAAAAAAAAAAAAATCTTAATTTCATACTCAATTATGCCCTCCATACCTTGCTTTAAATATGCAACTTAAGTATCTAGGTCATAAGTTAACCACAACAAAACTTTAACAATGTTTTCAGTACAGTAGCTTAAAATTACCTATTTAAAATCTATGGTTTATCATAGTCATTTAGACCATGAAAATGCAAGGTAACCGCAAATCGTACATTAAATTTCTGGGTTAGATGGGTTAAAGATTATATCAAAGGATGGAAATAATAAAGGATCAAATGAATAAATCAATTATATATTTTTTTGTTGTAATCTTATAATACAAGGTTGAACTAGTTTTTAGTAGACCAGACATATAGTACAGAAAAATACATGCTTTGCTGTGCGCAGTTTTCTGTTATCTTGTGGCAGTTATTGTTAACTAACCTTCCGCCAGCGGCTTCGCCCGCGTGAACACGTTTTATTGGTTCCCGTAGGATAAAAACCATCCTATATCCTTTCCCAAGGTGCATTCTATCTGTGTTCCTAATTTCATTAAAATTCAGTCAGAAAGTTCATCAAAAAATTCAGTCTTTTAAGCGGGAAAGCGTAGCAGACAGATAGACAGAGTTACTTTGGTTTTTATAATATTAGTAGGGATTTATTTTCACGATCTATTGATAAAAGCAATAGACTTCATTCTGTAAACTCCGCTTATAGGTAGGAGACCGTGGATTACTCTGATCAATGCGGGTTGTCAGAAAATAGTAAAAATTCGGAGCAACTTACTATTACTATTCAGAAATGTGTGTCACGTCACACGTGCGATAAAACATGTCATTCATATCTATCTACCGTTTGCTCTAGCCTTCGGTTTTTCCGGCAATAAGTGGCGTAAAATCCGCTCATAAAATTAAATGGTTAAATAAATTAATACAGAGGATTTATCAACCTATCAAACTTAATATTAATGTATATCGTATAAATGAAAAGCAAATACGTACATACAATCGAGGAATTTTTCATTTGATTTTATTACTATATTCGTCTGGAACTTTTTAGCCTTTTTAAAATAATCGTATTCAGCTATTTGTGTTAATCATTATCAATAGACGGCTAAAAACCTTAGGTATGGGCTCTATAACATTAAAAATAATGATAGCTAGAAAACCAATAATTGTTTCGAAGAAGTCAAACTAGATGGCGTTGTACTAGTTTCTGAACATAGACTTAGGATATGCTTATATTTATATGCTAAGTCTATGTTCCTGAATATGAATCTGAAAATGGAGTTTACGGGGCCAAATTCTGTGTAATCCGTCGCATTAGCATTTATTTAAAATTCACATAAAAGTTACATTTTACATTTAAAAAAACCCGCCAAGTGCAAGTCCAACTCGCACACGAAGGGTTCCGTAACATTATCTATAAAAGACGGCAAAGAAAATCACGTTTGTTGTATGTGATATTTATTTTATTCTGTTTTTAGTTTTTTTATTGTAATAGCGGCAACAGAAATACGTCATCCGTGAAAATTTCAACAGTCTAATTCTAAGCGACAGCATGCTGACTGAAGGACGGATAGAAGGCCAGCGGAGTCTTAATCTTAGTAATAGGGTATTAGTAATAGGTAGGCCATTTTACCCTTTAGATACGAAACCCTAAAAAGTAAGAGCTGCAAAGAACATACGTAATCGACTTTAGAAATTCCATAAATTAAGACTATCTACCACTTACATCGCTGCGAGTCGGTTTTGTGCGGAGATTTCTTGTCGCGAACCATGATGGCGGAGGTGCGTGCTCAGACTGAGCGGGCCACTATCGACCACGCTGGCCAACGCTCTGTGGCACCTTATTCTCGTGGTTGCACCGAGTACCTGTGACAAAAGAAATCATTAAACCGTTTAATACTTGATGTGGTCCGTGGTTTTACTTGCGTTATAGCGTTATTTATAAGTCTAAACCCTTCGTGTATCTGGACTATCCAACAGAAAAATAATTTTCAATTCCAGTAGTTCCCGAGATTATAGCAATCAAATTAACCTACCATTAATCTTTATTTCGTTAGTATATATAAAAAATACAATTAAGTAATACTCAACTCCCATAATACTGACATTTAATGTAAGCCAGGTACCAAAAATGCCCTCGAGTTTGAATTTGATTCCATGTCAATTTTTTTTGAGATTTGAATTTTGGAAGTATCTGCTTAGGATTACATGACGTTTAGAAGCGAGCTATTTTTTTCATTTTCAATTGTTTTGAAAATATCAAGAAATGAATATCAGGCGCACATTCGGCCAGCTATTAAAATAATTTCTAACAAATTCATAACATCTTCGAACGGGCAAACTTGCTTCGCTATTGAAAAGTTGCGAAACTAATTTCATACTTAAGAGAAACATTCTTGATATAATATGCAATATTGCAATATACGGAATTATGATATACAGAGAAGTGAGTTCAGTTCCAATACTTGAGCTAATTATGTCACCATTAACTACTAAACTTGCAAGATTTCAGATACCACTGAATAACTTCCATGTGGAAGTGGCAGTGATGGATGGAGTTCAACAAATAGTTAAGTTAGGTAAAAGTTCTACAAGACTTTGAACTATTTGCATTGCAAAATATGAGCTAACGAAGAACAGACATGAATAATAATAATGATAATAGAACTAGTATAAAATATAATATCTATATTGGAAGTTATAGGTGATTCGGTCCCGGTATTGGAATCTAGGGAAGTGTTAGGGGCGGTTGGAAAACATCGGGTTGGCCACTAACCCGTAGGTACCTATATCTTAGAATGCATGCATTATCCATACTAATATTATAAATTTGAAAGTAACTCTGTCTGTCTGTCTGTCTGTCTGCTACTCTTTCACGCTTAAACCACTGAACCGATTTTGATGAAATTTGGCATAAATACCACTGTGCCTGAAAATTTATTTAAAACAGGGCTGGCGTTTTTTCCGCCCGCTTTTTTCTCCTAGCCCATATAAGCCTTAGCGCACCCAAAGCGTATGACGGTCAGCCGATGGCCGTACAACCAAGACAAACATCAAGTGTATATTATTACCCAGGATGTTAATAAACTATTTCATTTCATTTAAATACAACATTAATTATAAGACTTTTTTCTTCACGATCTAGCTGGCTCGTTTAACAACAATTAGAAACTATTTCTTTGGAACTTTTTCTAAACTTTATTTTATAATTTTTACGTACTAACCAGCTCATTAGACTACGAAAGGTGCACACAAGTACGAGTGAAACATCGGGCTAAAGTGACTTATACTTGATACCATACAATAAAGAGTTTTTCGATTTGCTCTCCCACTTGAAAACGTTTAAATTGCAAAGCTAACCCAGTAATTCGTCTAGGGAAACAGCAGATAAATAGATTTCGTACATTTGACTTTGAGGATCTTTGAGGTACAAGACTTTGAGGTAATCGTAACGCCACTGCTACTAAAATAAAAATGTACGCTGTTAATTTAAAAATTAATCGAGGTGTATATGCACATTATTTTACTGTTAGTGACCTCGGAAGCGCTCAGTATAGATAGAGTAACAACAGCATGAAAATTAAATGTAGAAGACAAACTTGTGGAAGGTAATATCTTTCAAATGTTTCTTTTTATGTTAATGACAGAGATGTTCAGATTTCTTACCTAACGCTTCAAAAGCTTACAAATATGTACGCTTTTCAGTACACAACACTATCGTAATGTTAGTTGTAAGTTTCAGTAAATAAATAAATAAATAATACTACAACCAGAGCCAGATTTCGTGAAATAAAATACTAATTTCTTTTTGTATGTAGAAAATGTTTTAAAATTAAATATTTTTACTACAATAAAGTTGAGTTTATTTAGTGTCTTTACTTTTGTGTACAGTAAAGTGGTCTCGTGCATAATATAATAACGTGTCGTCGAACAACGTGGGTTACTAGAGCGAGAGAATTCACTAACCTTCCGGGGAACGATCAAAGGGATGGACTGATATACATATGAATAGCTTTCTGTATGTAGATTATTTTAAATGAAGAGCGCATGGTCCTTCGGCTGCCGTAGAACGCAAGCAATCTACACTTACGAGTATGTCGCTAAGCGATACGAGCGCAATCAGGTATGAGATGCCGTACGTACGAGTGGAGGGCAATGTTAAGTCATTGGTTCTGGTTCCTAATCAAACCTTGTCGGACGCCTCATGCGTGGTTTGAAAACATCCGATAACGGGTCGATCCCTTATGCCCGCCACACACGTATGAGAAATCGTTGCGATTCATCTGTTGCACATAATCGTTCGTCGGCGGCAATTGCAAATTTTATTTGAAATTTGATCGCTCAGTCAGTTCGGCAGTTCGCCTCGGACCCCGCTTGTGATTGCACGTGCGTATCACGCAAAGCTCGCTCTATGCAATAATCTAAGCACATAATTAGGCCCAAAAACGCAAGTGTGTCATCATCATTTTCCATCGAGGATGACAAGTTAATTGCGCGAACTTCTGCGGAAAACTGACGATCATAGCAGATATCGGTGGCGTTTGGAGGCACTAGGGGCGTTTGACTTATCTGTACAGTCTAAAATTGCTACGATTTCTCGTTACGTGTGTGGCGGGTATAACTCGCATCTCTAACAACCCGCGTTGTACACATAATTGGATACTACCACACAGTGTGAAGAAGTTTAGAGGAGGGCAGTAGAGAGTAATGTCCAATCATGAGGAATTTGTGCCCAGTAGTGGGAAGTAAATCAGCAGCTTGAAGAGAATGGAATACTTTAGTTTATGAAATATTTTTATTTAAATTTAGGTGTAAGTACCTATTATAAAAAACGTCCTTATTAACACGCTTTTTTATTAGCTTGACCTGTATGTATGTATGTAACGGAATCTTTTAACTTCATTATTATATGATTAACTTGAAAATTTGCACAGGGGTCAAGGGCCGATGACAATACAATAATCTTATAACTTTATATTCAAGTCCTAACTAGGATCATCAGGATAAAAAAATATATACGAGGGGCGACTGATAAGTGCGCGGCCTAAGGTACTTAATGAAACAAATAACAACAAATAAATAAACTTCTAGCGTCTGATTAATTTGAAAATTTGCACAGGGTTCAATGGCCGATGACAATGCTATAATATGAAAAAAATCCAACTAAAAATAGTTTTTAAGATACTATACACACTATAGACACCATGTACCTACCCTAAGCTTTTTTTACAGTAAAATACATTTTCTTCTTATTTTTTACTTTTTAGTTCGTATTTTCACAAAAGCGTGTTTTTTAGTTTTTTAAACTACATTATTTATTTTTATAACATAAATGCTCAATCGGTAGGAATTCAATCAAACACGACAATGCTTTGTTAGGTATATAAGTTACAGCGTTTCAAGCTACCGTGGTAAATGGAGCGAGAAAATTCGTTAGTCGTCCGGCAAATGATCAAAGTGAATGACAGCTCGGTTGCCCAAATTCAAAACACAGTAACTGCAAAATCTTTAGACCTGATTTTTTTTACTGCATTTTTTATGACTTTTAGCACTCAATTTTAAGTCATTTTTCTTATATATATTTTTATTCAAGTATCTTCTATTCATAAATAAATTTTTTTATCAATTCGGCGCGCAAACTTTTTTTTATGAGGCAAATTTTTAAAAATCTGTTAATTGTCAGTTACTATATTTTGAATTTGGGCAGCTGAGCTAAGTATATGTATACTTACCTATATATATATACAAATAACTACGAATGTATAAATACATAATAAGTGGTATACATACGATGGTGGGTGCAGATACCTGCTGATCGTGAAGCCACAACTTCACCGTACCGTAGCTTGAACTAGCTTATACAGTAAAGGAAAACATGAAAAATAAAAAAGAATCTGAATTAGTTATCGAAAGTTCATTGGTTATTGCTTGTGTTCTGCTTCACCGGACATAATAGTTGGCCAAACTAAATAGAATAGGTAAATAGATATTATGTTATGAGAGTTACATCTCCCATCTGTGGGCAGGAGCACCAAAATACTAGCTTCACCCATTTAATCCGTTCAAAAGCGCGCAGTCCGAATCGTCAGCAGCCCAAAATTGACTGACAGGCTAGAACCGCTTAGCTTGCGAAAAGACATAGGCCCGCTCTGCGTGTTCTACCGACTTCACTATGGTAAGTGCTTCGAGGAATTTTTCAAAATGATTCCTACGTCACCATTTCATAATTATACCACCAACGAAGGTTAAAGTTCCGCCGACACCTTCTGGAATCGTGGCGGTCCTCCACAGTTCGCTTTGAACGCTCATTCTTACCACGGACGTGTAAGTTATGGGACAACCTTCCAGCTGAGGCATTCACAGTGGACTATGACATCGGGTTCTTTAAGAAAGCTGTAAAAAATGCTCTCCTCCAAAGCCAGCAATACTCGGGTAGCTCCCCTGGGGTTGCCCGTGTCCAGTGTCCATAGGTGACGGTGATCGCTTAACACCACGCGGCCCTTCTATATTTTTGTACGGTTTATTTATATATAAAAAAAACATGTGACGGGAATATATTAATATTCCGGCAAACTATCAAAGAGATCAACGGGTAGTACATAATGAACACAGGCTTGTATATAAGCACATAAGAGACATTCTTAATAAAAATGTAAGTAGTTACTATCTTGGAACCGGGCCCTTAATAAAATGACGTACCTTTCATTCTGAATGGGCACCGAATCAATGTGTGCCTATTATACTTAAGATTTTCCTCCATTTCCCTTGGATCCCATCATCAGATCTTAACTTGGTGACAATTGGAAGTAAAAGCTTTCAAACAAAAAATAATTTTGAAAATCGGTTCACAAACGGCGGCGTAATCGGTGAACATATATAACTTAAAGAAAAACTGACGGCCGAATACATAACCTCCTCCTTTTGGAAGTCTGTAAAAAGATGGAATTAATAAATTTACGAAAATTTACTGGTTTCCTATGCCTCATGAAATATGAAATAACTTGGAAAGTTGCCATTAACAGTTTGATTCTTAAACTGGCATTACTCTAAGACTTTAATTAATTACGATTATGATTTTAATCCATACTTAGGGCCTCTTTCACCACCTTCAATTAAAGTAACAAGTACACTTATTGTCGGTTAAAGTCACCCATAACTTCAATTTCAATTTCACGATGTTCGAGTAGCACTAATCATATGATAAACTGACACGTACTCATAGCCTTTACTTGCCAATTAACTTTACTTGGGACATAACTAATCAACACTTTACTTGGAGATGGTGAACGACGCCCTTAATATTATAAATTCGAAAGTAACTAAGTCTGTCTGTCTGCGACGCTTTCCCGCTTAAATTACTCAACCGATTTTAATGAAATTAGGAACACAGATAGAGTGGACCTTGGGAAAGGACATAGGATAGTTTTTATTCTGCGGGAACCTTTAAAACGAGTCCACGCGGGCGAAGCCGCTGGCGGAAGACTAGTTAATTATAATTCTAGTTTATTACGATTACGATATTTTCCATCACAGTGCATACTTTTGAGGAACTCATAATTTCTTGAAGTCATAATATCCACCAATCCGCAATGACCTGAATCCCGCTATTCGGAGTAGAGACGGGAAGTAACAAAAAGGTTGAAAAGACTGAAAAAATAGGTACCTTCCTTCTATCTATATCCTTCTATATCCTTTACGAACCAACAAAAATGTAAGTGCCATTTCAGCCTAGGAACACATTTTTCCACATACGTCAGATTTAATTTTATTGCTACGTCGATTCAGAGTCGTCCTGGGATAAAAAGGTTCTTACGTTTTTATCGTCAGGTACTTTAATGCAGTAGGTAAATCCTGTTTTACAACATTTATAAGGATTTATGTTTGCTACCCGTACGGCGGAGCTTTTAAACATGCTGGCCTTTTATGAGTAATCTGCGTTTTTTTACACGCACAATGGTGTAAAAACATTAATGCCTTTGCTTAAAAACAAATTAAATAAACATACAATTGAACTTCTTGCTTCAGAAATAATATTAAAATGCAATAGCTTAAAAAAATAAATGTGGCACTCGGGGATTGCCGTGGTAAAGCTTTTGCATAGATTTTTTTATCAACTTATGCAATTATAATTATTTATTATTTTTTATTTATGCAGTATTTTTTTTCTTTGATAAGTCGCGGGCTCGAACTCACTTGTGGACGCGGCCAAAAAGCACGCTGTTTCACCTAGCATCGTGTCTAAAAGAGATAGAATCAGTTATGAGCAGTTAGTAGCTAGTCTACGTGACACGCATACGTCTAGTCGCACGCAATAAACACCGCGCCCGAAGTCTGCCGAACTGAAACGACGTTAGACGATGTACGGCTTTCAACGCCGCGCCGCTGTGCCGGTCGCCGGTTGTTAGGTTTTATTTTCGTTACGGAATTTCTTGATTCAGTCGCCGCGCTCAAAGCCCGCGATAAAAGCTATGCAATAGCTTAAAAATGATTTTACTTCTTTGACATAACTTGTGTAAACTGTTCGGTAAGTAGTCGTCGTTAACTTTGAGGACATATCCATTTGACTTTACGGCCAAGCCAAATTAGGTAGTACTGTTAGCACCGGCGATCGGCAAATTAGTCGCGAAACGCAGGAAATGCACGATTCCTAGAATGCCGCGTCCAAGTGCCATAATACGATTTAGCATCGATACACACGTAAATTGCCGATAGCCAAATAGTTAGTGTAGCCATGTCGGTATATATCCAATGCGAACAAAACCTACACTAGATCGCCTATTTGTCCACAAAAAGGCATAATAAGGCGTATAGTATGATAAGATTGATAAGACATTGCTCATAAACTATTAAAACAATTTTCCATTGACAATATTGAAGACACGAATTCAACCGGATAAGGAACTATAGTTATATTTAAATATTCTGACTGCATCATAAAAATGGAATAAGGAATGGGAATAAAACACCAAAATCATTTGCACGGGACACCGTACTTTGAATTAGCTGGTAAAGATACAAAGTCATTTTGGCTACAATATATTTATTGTCATAGGTGAGTACTATATACTCAAACAAACAAATGTTTATGTGTCATACTATTTTAGACCGCTTATGGCAATACATGTTTGGTAAGTATTTGACGTAAGTGACTCATTGAGTCACTCAATAGGGATCTTGAACTTGAACTTGTGCCTTTGTACATGAATCTTAAGATAATTTTCTATTTCCGATCTTTAAGGATTATTCACCGATTTTCCCACATAATGGGTTTCCTGACCTACCTACACACTCTGTAACATGAGTCAGAACATGTGTAACATTTATGGGTAAGGAAGTATACCTACTACGCATACTATACGTATATTACGTGACATCTTTTTCTTTTTTAAAGCATGTATCCAATTGACAATTGCTCATCGTTTATTTCCCTACTAACTACATTTTTATAGACTATTCTTAGTACTTAACATTTATTATATCTGAGCTTACCATAGATAATGTTCAACGTCATCAAGTATAAGAATCTTTTGTAACTGCATGCAGTCGAATACCTCCAAAACGGCGCGACAGATTTTACTGATAATTTACATGTATTTGGAAGAATAAATGAGGTGGCAAAAAATATCTAGCCACGAGTATTAACTTAGATTTGTGTTTATATAAAAATAGAATTAGTAAAATATAATTTAGTCATGGAAAACTCAAAGATAACAACACAAACACGAAGACTGACAACAGAAATTTAAACTCATCATTCAAATTGCTGCCGTGCCGGCACTAGAACCCGGGACCCTCCGATCGGCAGTCCGGCATGGTAACCATTGCCAACACTGGCCGTCAAGATTAAGAATAAGGGACTTTGGCCATAGTCTACCATGCCTTCCAGAAATTTTGTGTAAATTATGGTTTCGGTGATGGAAAGTGTCCTAATAAATACAAGTTTGTCTCTCGCGGTGGAGCTATACTCCGTATAACATAGCTCCAATATTTTGGCAGATATCGTCTTGTTGCTTGACGTGACTTTGACACGACAGCTAAATAACGATGAACGATATTGCAAATGTTGAAAATACACTGAAAAATTAAATATAAATGATTATAATTCTTTTGACTAATTTTCAAAGACAAAGACAATTTTCATTCATTATAATTTCAATTGTTCTCAACAATATGAAATTCAGACAACTAAATCCTTTTTAGCCTATCCAACCTAGAATTTAAACACCATAAAACCCTACGTATAACAGTGAAAGCCGTTCGCGCAAGGTTATACGTGATGGAATATTCACTATATCTGGGACAAAAGTAACAGAATGGTAATTAAGAATATGTATTAGTGACTTAACAATAGCATTTCCGTGATCAACGGTTTCTTTTACTGAATACTTTGACAAAATAAAGGGAAATTATTTCTTTTACTAACACGGAATTAATACATCTTTATACATCGCTGACAGCTCAACAAGCATTTTGATTCACTTTTTAAAAAATCGACCTCTAATTCAATTCAAATACAGCGTAAAAATAATATTAAATACAAAATCGGTTTACTGCCTCGCTCACATTTGATTTATGTCAAAAATTAAAAACATTTTTACAAATTGACAAGACTCAATTATAATATACTAGCCTTCCGCCAGCGGCTTCGCCCGCGTGGACCCGTATAATGGGTCACAGTAGGATAAAAAATAGCCTATGTGCTATTCCAGGCTTCATTGCTATGTTAAAATCATAGGCGTTTAGTGAGTTGCTTCAACCCTATTACCCGTTTTCACGTAGGAATGAAACATATTCCCGCAGTAAAAAGTAGCCTATGTTACTCAGAGTGAATGTAGCTTTCTAATGGTGAAAGAATTTTTGAAATCGGAACAGTAGTTTTAGAGTTTATTCATTACATACATACAAAAATACAAATCTTTCGATATGCTATAACCAACACTTATATACCCTATATGTGTTGGTTATGAGGTTATTATTCCCTATAACCAACACGTATATACCCACACCAGGATACTCTAGATAGTAGCAGGTGCCATTATCAGATCACACACAAACATGGACCGCAAACATCCAGATTCCAGACTAAGATAAATCGCGTCTAAATTCATCATTTATTCATATCTGCACGGCGCATTGGTGTTGTGGCCACTGCAGTATAAGGGTAAAGAGAAAATTAAAATTAATACATCCTGTATTGTAAGCTATCTAATTAATAAACAAAGCTAGTCTAAGCCTCATCTCGACAAGATAACGGTGATCGATGGTAGCATCTAAGCCGCCATAAGCTTTCCTTACAAACAATTGATCCTTAGCGATACTAATCTGCATAATGAATGAGTCTTGGATATAGAAAGAATGTAAGTGTGGGTTTGACATTATAAAACAATCAAATACCCAGACTTTAGTATTCTGTGCCGAGACCATGAAAACACCTGGTCTAAATTCGACATTTACAACGACATGGTGACCATAAGAGTCGTGAAATGGGTTATTTATTTAATTGGATGGATGACTGAGACTGTCTGAAACTGGCAATCTCGTTATACTCGCGAGATGTAGTGTTAACAAGGTTGTAACGCATAATATGATATCTGTGGTGCATGAAAAGGACGCGAAGACTTGTGGCGCCATCTAGAAAAGAAGAAAGGAAGCAGGGAGCGTGCTTCGCAATACTCTCGAGCTTGAATATTTTCAATTGCGATTTTCACATTGATTTGTCATTGTAAAAAAAACGGTGTTAATTAAAATTTATTAAAATTTATTGTCCTTTGTATCTTTTTACCATTTACTTTATAGCGAACAGGAAAGTTTTAATATAAACTTGCATAACTGAATGAATCCCTTTGTGGAATATTAAAAGAGTGGTTGGTTCTCTTGGTAAATGAATAAACAAAAACTTTAACATTAAAAACCGACTTCAAAAGAAAACTATTCCAAAACAAATTAATATGCACTAAAAAGTAAAAAAATAATCGCGTATTCTTCTACAATTTAACAGTCAACATACATTTTCTACTCATCAATATGTAGATACGATCTGTGTTTTTTTTCAACCTTTTTATGTCCCACTGCTGGGCATAGATCTCCTTCTCACAAGTGAGAGGGATTTAGGCCATAGTCCAAGTGCGGATTGGTGGACGTCATGCTTTCGAGAAATTATGAATTTCTCTAAGGCATGCACGGTGATGGAGAACATATCGTAATAAATTAAATGTCACGATATTTTCCATCGCCGTGGATTCATAAACCGGTTTTATATTAAAACCACCATTATTACCACATAATGTAGGTACAATTATTGTTATTTTTTATTTTTTAGAGTTAAAGACTTATACTGTTTTCTCATTACCAGAACTGGGCCAAATTCAAATGGGACCACACGGGAAGAATCATCAAAATCTGTTCAGCCAGTCGAAAATTCCTAACAAATTCAAAGGTATAGTCGAATTGATAACCTCTTCCTTTTTTGAAGTCGGTTAAAAACCGGTCCAGTGCGTCGCAGAAAGAAGTAAATCTAACGTCACAGTTACAGTGAGGTAACTCTAGAAGTCTAAACATTGCGTCTCTGACCATAATCGAAGAAGTCTGGAGCATGCTAATTCTACTTCAGAATATAATGTGTGACATTATGAATAACTTAAGTACTCCGACTGAAACATAATTTCTAGTCGCTGGTTTAATTTACCCAGTCATTAATATAGGAAACTCATTACCCTTGATAATTTTCACCTTAAAGAGGAGCTTTTCATTACATTAATAGACCCAGATACAAGACCCAGAATATAATTCATTTGGTACTTTCGATATTTTTGTGCTCTTCATTACGTTTTTTTTTTGAAGTGAAAACTTCTTTATCGGCGTTGTGCACTTTTTTGGGATGGGTAAAAAATGTTAACCTAACTTCAGGACACGTGGCCTGATCGAATATTCGTAAGACGGAGGGGTGACAGCTGATGACGGCTCGACTGTCTATACTTGTAAAATTCGTTTTTATCAAGTATTTAAAATATGGACATTGAACAAAGTGCGTCTATTAATGGAAAAAGTGACGAAGAAATAGTGAAAGAAAATGAGTGAGTACTTTATAAAAATACTAGATGAAAACCTACTGAAAATACTAGATGAAAAATAATACTGATAATAAAAGCAATTCGTGCGAAATTATTCCAACTCCAAAACCAACCAAAATATCAAAAATGCACAACGTAAATGTTCAAGTTTTCACTTCTGCCGACACTATCGGATTGCAACCCGTTGTTTTTTTGGTTTCAATACTGTTTTAAGTCGCAAGGCTGGACGTAGGTCTCCTTTCAAAATTTAAAGGGTCGAAGTCCATATGCTGGTAAATAAGATTTCAAGTTTATTTCAAGTCCAAAAAACTTGTTTTTACTTACTCATGGTATATTTTTTCATTTCATTGTTTTCCAAATAGAATCGTATCAAAACTAAGTTGGTCTTAACAAATCAAATAAGGGTTTACTTCCAGGATAGCTTTTGGTCAAATGAAGTTTAATTTAACCCATAGCCTCCATATTAGGATAAGTACCTGGACGACCGAGCGTTGCTTGGATAAAAACAAATATTTTTTTGGTTTAATTTCAAACAAAACACTCATTTGCTAAGTGTTGCTTAACAACGCCATCTATCAAAAAATGTTCACAAAAAAGGCAATATGTTGTTGATTTAGGTTTGAAGGCGGATTTAGGATTTTGTTTTCTCTAGTTGTGCAGTCAGCATACGTAACCATTCGACCAAGGAGGCTTTAATTAATCGACGAAATTTACAGAGGCCTCTCAAATCATAGACATTGTCATTTCTTTGAACGGCGGAGTGGCGGATGACGTTTGACGGCATTCTACGCCACAATAATATTACAAGCTTAGACTAAGAATAATGTAGGTACTTACGTATAAAAATCTCCAATAGACGTCAGAAAGAGTCAGATTTTTCACAACAAATCTATGTGTTTTTCAGTTTATATTTAAGTTGATTATCACTGAAAATACGGATAAATCGACAATTTCTAAAAATAAAACCTAGCTGGATCAATTTGTCACCCCCGAAACCTGAGAAAAAAATTCATGAAAATCGTTGGAGCTGTTTCCGAAATTCAAAATATATGTTTAGGTATATACAAGAACTGCTCGGTTAAAGGTATTAGATTTGATAAAATCTGTCAATTTTTTTTCAAAGACAAATACTTTTATTTGCGCAAATATGGGTGTTTACAAAAGGTATTTTTATACATTTTGTTCGCCATATTTACCTTCATGAGGTATACAAATATTACAATAATTAAAAACTTAACTAATTACAAATATAAAAATGTACATTGAATGCTCTCGCTGCATTAATTTATATGATTTTATCTTAAGACCGTGATTCTGTATTGTAAACGGGTTTAATAAGATTTTTCAAACTACAGTTGCATTATTAACAAAGCAAATGTTCTAAATATCAACATTATTATCTATACATATAATAAAACTGTAAGCAGGGTCAATTCTGTACATTGCATATAAATTTAAAAAAATACTTCTAGGGGTCTTTTTATAAGTAACAGAAGCTAAAAATATAAGTTTTGAAATTATTGTCTGTCTGTCTGTCTGTCTGTCTGTCTGTCTGTCTGTCTGTCTGTCTGTCTGTTGTTAGCTTTTCACGAAAAAACTACTGGACGGATTTTGATTAAACTTTTTTTGTTTTATATATATTGGTCCTCGCTAACATTTAGGCTATAGATAATTTTAAAAATCACCCTTTAAGGGTGTGAAATGAGCGATGAAAATTTGTATGGAAAACTTGGATTTTTTCAATAGATTTTCTTGAAATTTGGTACAAATATTTTCTAACCAAAATAAAAGAATACGTGTTTCAGCATTTCCCGAAATTCACCCTTTAAATGTCAATTTTCTTTGAAACTCTTTGAAAATTGAGTGTCGAAACTTGATGTACAGAATATTTTTGTGCAGAGTATTTTACTTATAATTTTGTATTTGTAATCTTTACTAATATAGTAAGAATTCTATTTAAGCTTTTTTCAAAACTACCCCTCAATATCAAATAAAATGGATTCGAAAGTTGGTATCTCAAGCGTACAATAATTAACCTTAACTTAATATTTCATTCTCAAATTCTTTTCCTTCTTTGAATGTTGTGTTTATTGATATATTGTTGAATGAATTTCCGTAACATTAGTGTGTATTTCATATCAATCGGGTGATAAACAAAAAAGTTATGTTCATTTACACAATACGCGACATAAACTTAAAAGGCACTTTGGGGAATTTGTATGAAAGTTTCGGTAACAGCCCATTCAAAACCATAAATAAAAGTTTATATTTAAGTATAATTATTTTGAACTCTCACTAATATTGTCGACTATATTAAATATACTTAGATCAGCTTACTGTATTTTCTTTCGTTGGCCGAGTATGGCTAGACTATATAGGTACCTAATAAGCGCATCGCGAGCCTCACCGCCGCCGAACCTTACACAGGCTCCATTGAGTTAGTTGCTCAGCTTATTAGTCTTCTTTTGGGGTGGAAGATTATGAACAGGCTGCAGCTGAAACGACTGTTATCGTTACATTATATCAGGCTGCAACCTATTTTAGCGTTTCACTGCTGGGTATGGAGCTCTCCCAATATTGAGGAGGCCTCAAGCTCTGATGAACCGAAATCCAAATCTTACAATCTCAATGCATCCAGCATTAAGGTTGTAAGATACGGAATCTAAACCTTCATACAGAATGTACAAAGCCTTAACAAAAGGAGACTACTGCAGACATCTAGGTGACGAATAGTTAAACTTTTAGTGAACCAACTGTTAATCTCAATATCTACCTATTTGGTAATTTGACATTCGATTTATCAACCACGAAGTTTACATACCATACGGTAGATGGCGTTATTGCGCAATATTCATTTCTTCTCCAAAGTGAATCGATGGAGATAATTTCAAATAAAAGCCTTAAGTCTAATAAAAGTAAGTACATAGTGTAAAAATAAACATAACATTTCACACGTATAGCCTCACATTAGGGTAGATATACCCTGTGTCGTGGGTGCCATGAACACACATAGAGACAGAAACACAACCATCCAGACCGAGAACAGTTTAAACTCATCATTGAAATTTCTGCTTCGCCCGGATTCTAACCCGGGACAGTTCGATTAGCAGTCCGGCATGGTAAACATTGCGCCACGCGGGTTGTCCCATCGTTGGGTAGGTATACGTATGATGCTGATCATTGTTAATTGGACCAATGATAACTTAACTCATTTTTTGCGTCTCTTTATTGCGTACGGGCTGAGGGCTCATCCACACACGTTGGTTGATAGAGATATTAAGGATTCTTTAAAGATTCTTTATAAAAATATTCTTTATTTCCAAATACAGATAGCACACTGTGTAGAGACCCCCTCTTCTGCTTTAGTTTTCACAATGTTATGTGAGTTATGACTTATGACCAAACTGCTGTCCGCAAGTTTTAAACCTATAGTTTATTAATTGACCTTACAATTATTTTTCCGATTGTTTAATCCTAAGCACGTATATGTTTAGAAATTTTATCTCCCAACTACAAGTAGTTGTATAGAGCTATACAGAATGAGTCTATACATTATTTGCAGTATAAATTCACCCAATTTACTAAAGATACTATTTTTAACATAGATGAAGCCACGGGCACAGTAGTATCTCTTAACTTTAATAAACGAGGTACATATTTGTAAAGAGAATCTCGTGCGAGAAAAGCGAAACGTGAAAAAAGTGGATAGTAAGATCAGTACAGTAAGCATTCCTTACTGTTTTAGGTTTGAAAGATTTAGAAAAAATACATTAGGTTTCTTCTGAACATATGAACATTGTATTATAAGTGATTTCAATATATGTAAGAATAATCTACCCACCACTTATTTAATGCAAATAAATAATCGTTAATTTTTAATCAATCCATTTTATAAAAGTCTTTATACACGCGGACGACGTCGCGGGCACAGCTAGTCTATGTATAAAGTTCTCCTGATACTAATGTGTGTGCTATTCGTTTGTAAGAGGAAATCTGCTAGGTTTAAACTTGGCTTAAAACTAATTTTATAACGCTACATACTCATAGCCTCACATTAGGATTTCCTGTGTCGTGGGTACCATGGACACACACACAGGCAGAAACATAAGCACCCAGACCGAAAATAGAAATTTAAAGTCATCATTTGACGACCCCTGTAGCGCAATGGTTACCATGCCGGACTGCCGATCGGAGGGTCTCGGGTTCGATTTCCGGCGAAGCAGAAATTTGAACGATAAGTTTAAAATTTCTGTTCTCGTTCTGGGTGTTTTTGTTTCTTTCTTTGTGTCGGTCCATGGCACACACGACACAGGGCATATCTACCTTACTGTGTGGCTATGAGTGTGAAACGTTTATTTATTTATTTTATTAAACAAATTTCTTCTTTGCCGAAAATCGAACCCGAGACCATCCAATCGGCAGTTTGGTAGGATAATCATCGCACCACGCAGGTCGTCAAAATATAACAAACTTACATTATATTGGTATAGCTTGTGATATCAAAGTCTAAAATTAACAACATTTCATTGATATAATAATAAATGAATGATTTATTATAATTATTATTGATATTATAGCTTTTGAGTCCTGTTGCGTAGTGTTAGAAAAGTCATACTATTTTTGTAGCTTCTGGCAATGTATCATGTTCCGAAGAAAGAAATGAAATAAGTAACAAATACTACCTTGTAATGTTTTAAAATCAAGTATCAATTCAACTCGATTCTGTTACATTCTACACAATTCGCGTTTCTAGATACAGACCCTGTCCACTACAAATAATACAAAATAATTGGTTTTCAAATTTATTACTCAATAATTTCGTTAGCCACTTGCTAGCTGAATAAGTTCCACAAATTGGAATTTGACTCTATCGAACCACGGGGTGTTAATAAACCACTAATTAACGGGGTGGTGCGGCTTTCTCGTTCATTACTCACAATATTCAGAATTAGTAAGCCTCCTGAAAGCTGAAAGGTAGATAGGTTTCGGAACGGATTCTGGAGACAGGTCTCTCGTAGTATGGTCGTTGAAAGCACGTTTTAACCAAACTACTACGAGAATTGGTTTGCGAATAACGCGACTGTTAGATTTTTCAAATTATTCAGATTTAATTCTTTAAAAATTCCATGCGCATTTTAACGCTAAAGCAAGTAGTTGTTAAAGCAAGTCCTTGTAGCTTCGGGATTAAGAATAGAGCTACGGTATCCCCTGCCTGATCGTAAGAGGCGACTAAAAAGGGGCTTCCAATCCAGCCAGCGGCCTCGGGAAGGATGGCGGTGAGTGCGTGACCGCATGACACCATAAACATAATTTATGAAGGTGCAGGAGAGCGAGAGCACATTTGCTCTCCCGATGGGCCCGTACGGAGCGCCGCGCGCGGAGCACACCGGTGCGTTCCACTGGAGATCTCGGACTCCTCCAAGCGCAGAGGCAGACTACAGAAGGGAGTTTTAGTGCGGTACAAATCCCTGATTACCCGGTTTTCTCTCCCAAGGTGTTGGGTACCTTATGAAGGTTCCCCCCAAGACACAAAAAAGTCCTTTAAAGCATCGGTCCCGGTTGGTATATAAATAGTTGATCAACATCCATCGATTTGCATTGAACCGAAAATAGTAGTAGTTACTTTTACCACTTACCACACAATATAAATGCTTCAAGGCAGAAACGTATTCTCGGCTCGTTGAAGTATATTATAATTAAAACTCTATTGTATATCGAGTTCGAAGCAGTCAGTCTCAGAAAATCTAAAATATATCGGAAATAAAAGTCAATGCCATTTATTAGCCCCTTTTCACCAATTAGCACAAATCAAAAGCCTCTTCACATTAATTTGAATGAGCCTCAATAAATCATCCTTAATAAGCCTTTAATAAGCTTTTTTCATAGACACGAAATTTAATTTAGCTCAAAGCCCTCGGAGTCGGTGTAAGCTGATTATACGTTCGGGGTTTTATAAGGGATCCGGGGTCCTACTTTTGATACTTTCGAGTTCGTGTAAATCGAATTCAGTTCGATTCTTTTGCCAATTGAATCGTGGTTTAGGTAAGAAGTAATGTTGATGCACTAGGTGTATAAATATAAAAATACGATTTCCATCCATCCACCTAGACTGATCAACTGCTATACATAAGCCCTTGCTTTGGCGTTTTTGTCCAGACCGCTACCATTAAAATCCAACGATCGCCCGCAGTCTTCTACAGGACATGACTCCATCTTTTTAAGTCGTCGCCTGCGCTATCACTATACCTGTTCGTCTCTAGATAGCTCGAAAGAAGTTTCTTTTTCTTATTTGCGATAAAATCCAAGTGACTCGATTCATGCAATTATAAAGTGTTCTATACGGGTTCTATAGCTTAGTCATTTATGCCACGTCGTTGCGTGTTGGTTACCGCACTGGATCGTATAATTACTTAGGGAATAAGAGTAATATTGTTTATGCGAAAGTTATCAGTGAGTTTTGGCGTCAATAAGAATAGTAAAGTTATTCACATCTACTTCAATTTCCTATGATATGATGCAACCGGAACGTCATGAGTTAGCTGCAACCCTTTTTGCATCCCACTATGAGACCTAGAGCGCACTTCACCATGCTGCTTTTCCCGTATTGGTCCGAACCATCTATTCTTAATCTCGAGATTAAGAACAGATCTACGGTATCCCCTGTCTGACCGTAAGAGGCTACTAAAAGCGAGTGGGAGCTCTATCCGTCCAGCCAGCAGCCCCAGGAAAGACGGCGGTGAGTGCGTGGCCGCTTGCCGCCGTAAACATCGGAAGGTGCAGGAGAGCACATCTCTTCTGCCGAAAATAGTCCCATTCTAGGCGCCGCGCGTGGAGGACACCGGTGCGTTCCACTGGAGATCCCGGAGTCCTCCCTAAGCGTAGAAGCAGGCCACTGAGGGGCTTTAGCGGTCAAACCCCACATAACCCGGTATACTCTCCCAAGGTGCTGGGTACCTTTTGAAGGTTTTCCCCCATACAAACAAAAGTTGATGGAGATACAGGTTAGTGGCCAACCCGCTGTCGGAAATTTTTAAACTACCCATAAGGCTTCCGATAAGGGTTAACAACCGGGACTGACGCTTCAAGGAATGGCATATTTGTTGTTAGATTACTTTCGCTTAATCCTCGATTCAATTCGAAAGTGTAAGTTGTGAATCAACTTCGAATAAAAATCGAGATCGTATCGAAAATTGAATCAAATAGGTTTCGGGGGTAAGGCTTCGGATTTGGATCTTATCTGAATTTATTTAGACATTTGTCAGCTTGTCAAATTTAGGAGATTCAAGTAAACGTTTTATAAACTGGCGTGTGTTGACTTGCTTGGGTGCATGGTATCTCCATTCACATTTATTGAACCTACAATATGACGCTTTCCCAATTTATTTTCTGTTTCATAAGGGGCTGACACGAACAGTGATTGTTCCTATTTTGTTGGTTATCACATTGGACCAGCCCATGAAATATTTTTATTTAGTGAGCAGTGACGGCACAGCAGTAAAGGTCAACAAAGGCCGACACGGAGTTATGCTCAAACCCCCGGGGTGCACCTTTGACTAAGAAATTTGTTATTTGCGTATGGATCGCTGCTCTACAGTAAGTGAAAATATTATGATATTTCGTTAATTACGATGTTTACTGTCACCATGCATAACTGAAAATAACTCATCATTTCTCGAAGCATGATCTTCACTAATCCGCACTGCGCGTGGTGGACTATGGTCTACAGCCCTCTCAATTTCAAGAGAAGACATTTGCCCAGCAGTGGGATATAAAAAGGTTTGAAAAATTGGCTGATTCGTATATTTAAAACGGGCTTTTTGATGACCAACTATAACCTAAGCTTAGGTCCTCATCTAGTCTACGGCAATGTACATTTAGACAACGACACTCAACAATTACTTATT
The DNA here is from genome assembly GCA_911387765.1 of Pyrgus malvae. Lineage (NCBI taxonomy): Eukaryota > Metazoa > Arthropoda > Insecta > Lepidoptera > Hesperiidae > Pyrgus > Pyrgus malvae. The sequence goes on along the minus strand of OU426950.1, from coordinate 22,255,572 downwards.
TGCTTCGTTTGACACAACACTGCTCTAGCCTTGTTACTCTTCTAAAAGATTACTCTGTTAAACTAGGAGAGAAAACGTTCATAGGCAATCAATACCTACGCTTTTCCTTGCATAGACAATATTTATATCGATTTAAACTCCAACTTAACTCACACAGAAGACGCGGAGATTGCATTGTCTAAAGCTCCCATTCATCTTGTGTTTATGTAATTTATTGCGGTTAAAGAGAAGTAGAAAATATAATTAACTAATAGAATTTTATTTTTGCATGTATCCTATATAGGAGGGAGGTAGGTGCTATTACTAACACCATTATACGTTCTAATTGCGGATTGTTGCAAAGTAGTTTTTACCTAACTTTATTAGAGTAGAAAATAGGTAAACATTTGACGACCCGTCTGGAACATTGATTAGCATGGCAGATTGCCGATCGAAGAGTTTGGGTTCGATCCCGGTGAATTAGAAAATTTAGTTATGACTTCAAGTTTCTTTTCTCGATCTGGTGTTGCATTGCATGACGGCAATGGGAATTCTAGACGTCTATGTGTGTGTAGCGTAATGATCTACGAAATTTGCATTGCACATTAGACAACGGCATAAAAAATACTTATTCGCTTTGCTCGACACAATACTGCTCTAGCCCTATTAACCTTTTAAAAGAGGAGAGAACACATTCATTCATACGCAATCGACACTTATGGTTTTCCATTGCATCGATAAAAACAACATTTGTATCCATTCAAACTCAAACTAAACCCACACAGGAGATTGCAGTGTCTAAAACTCTCATTCATCGTGGGCTTATGTAACTTATTGGAGTTTAGGAGAAGTAGACAAAGACAAAGACTTTTATTTGCACTAATATGGGTGTTTACAAAGTTGTTTAGATATATTTAGTTCGCCATATTTACCTTCTAGAGGTAAGCAAATATTACAATGATAAAAACATAAAAGAGGAAAACTTATAACACAATTATAAAATGTACATTAACCATTGACATCTATTTCTTTATTATCATTTGTCACATGTTGCGCCTTTTTTAAATTTAAATAAGTATTTATTTATTTTTATTTCATATTCGGCTTTGGGTGCCCATATCACAGGGTGTTTGTACACTAAGAGGAAAAAAAGGCCGGCGGAAAAAAAAAACCTCCGTAATAGTAGAACATAGGTAAAAATTTTGTATACTATGTTTTTTTTTGTCGCTGCTGCTATTGGCAAAAATGGCGGATTATATATTTATTTTTGCACAATCCACCCGTTATAGGTATCAAACAGAAGGGCTTAACTCGTAGAATACGAGACGCTGTGATGAAATTTATTAGTACAGTAAAATTATTTTTATAAGCCGTTTTTAAATTAATTTATATCTTACAATTTTGCACCAATTACAGAGCCAAGTGCGATTTGAATGCGCCACTGGAACGCGCGCTGTAAGCTATATACCTACGTATCCAATTATTTAATGTCGACATGTGGAAAATATATTATGTCACCGGAAGTAACCCTGACCAACTGAATAGGTACATCTACGTATTTTAAGTTGGCTGCAACCCTTTTTGCGTCCCACCACTGGATATGGGTCTCTCTCCCTTAGTCGGCAGGCCTGGAGCTCACTCCACCACGCTGCTCCAATGCGGTTTGGTGAAGATGCGGTTTAGTGGCCAGCCCGCTGTCGGATGTTTTCAAAGCGCCCATAAGGCCTCCGACAAGGTTTAACGACTGTTATCCATCGACAACAACTGGGACCGACGGCTTAACGTGCCCTAATTAAATATTTCTGAATAAAGTGACACGATGATACCACAACGCTGTTTTTGAAGTAATAAGGATGCATTTTTTAATTTAACATTAAATTAAATTAATTTTAATTTAATTTTACACCAATTACAGAGCCAAGTGCGATTTGAGTGCGCCACTGGAACGCACGCTGTAAGTAATATACCTATCCAGTTATTTGATGTCGACATGTGGAAAATATATTATGTCACCAAAAGTAACCCTGACCATCTGAATAGGTACATCTACCTAGTTTAAGTTGGCTGCAACCTTTTTTGGCCTGGAGCTTACTCCATCACGCTGTTTCAATGCGGATTGGTGGAGATGCGGGTTAGTGGCCAGCCCGCTGTCGGATGTTTTCAAAGCGCCCATAAAGCCTCCGACAAGGTTAAACGACTGTTATCTATCGACAACAACCAGGGCCGACGGCTTAACGTGCCCTCCGAAGCACGGAAACGCGCATGAAATTTTTTGCCACTAGCGGTCACCTAACTCACACCCGACCGCGCCCGTTTGGCTTAGCTGCATAGACCGCTTGCGTTCTACGCTAGCCGCCGAGCCATGTGCGCTTCATGATTGAGTATTTTAAGTTAGTGAATAATAAAAGTTCACTTTGAAATTCCTCTTTGTAACAAACCACGTTCCTCGCTCAACTTCGTTACATTTGCATCGAATGATCTTTGAATCTAAATTCAAAATGTTAACTTATACGAAATGGATATTATATTCAATGCCTATCACAAAGGTAATAGTTACTTTTATGAGAATTCATATATTCTTTGTAAAATTTATGTATATTTCTACAGAAGTTGAAATTGTATACTCTTTATATTTTTTAGTATTGCGGAAAGCTGAATTTTTAAATTTTCCAAAAATCCGTTTTATACTCGGTAAAAGTGTAAGCAGCGGCGACAACTAAATATTTCTGAATAAAGTGACACGATGATACCACAACGCTATTTGCGTGTTTGCTGTGTGCTGAAATATGCGTCCTTATTTCTTCAAATAAGGATGCATATTTCAGCATTAATCTTACATATAAAATTCTCGTGTCACAATTCGTTCCCGTACTCCTCCGAAACGGCTCGACCGATTCTCATGAAATTTTGTGAGCATATTGAGTAGGTCTGAGAATCGGCTACTATCTATATTTCATCCCTCTAAGTGATAAGGGTGGCCCACCCCAAACATTTAAACACGATACGGAGTTCGCGGGCTCAGCTAGTATAATATAAAAACAAACAAAAGGTCTCTATATATTCTCAATAAGGATACATATGACGTTAGTTACATAAATTACAAATTTGCCCATTACCGATAACACAATACCCAAGGGATCACACGTTCAAATATAAAATACATACCTATACCGTACCAATATCATGGAACTACACGAGTTTGCTGCCAACTCACATTTATATTATCTAGGGATTTGCATCAACGACCCCTGAAACATATTAATGTCGTCAAGCGGCGCTTTATTAATGGCCGGTATCAAATTTCCCTTTGCCAAAAATGAGATTTACCAGTTTTTTTCGACGGAAAAGTTTAAAAAGTATTGGTATATTCGTACACATGAATCGTGATTTATAGCCTATCTACGATAGCATAGACGTCGATGGATAACAATATGATTTTTTACGTTTTAACGTAGTCGGAATACTGTGTTTTTAACACGCTTTTATTAACTTGACCTGTATGTATGTATGTAACGGAATCTTTTAACTTCATTTTCACTTACTTCTAGGAGTCTGATTAACTTGAAAATTTGCACAAGGGTCAAGGGCCGGGGACAATACAATAATCTCATAACTTTATATTAAAGTCCTAACTAGGATCATCAGGATTAAAAAGCGGCTGATAAGTTCGTGGCCTAAGGTACTTAATGAAACAAATATCAGGGTGGTTTTTAAGATACTATTGACACCATGCACCCCACGCTTTTTTTACAGTAAAATACATTTTCTTCTTATTTTTTTACTTTTTAGTTCGTATTTTCACAAAAGCGTGTTTTTTAGTTTTTCAAACTACTTTATTTATTCACAACAATAGAAGGTTTAATACATTTTACAATGTTACAATGTTTAAAGCAGTGCAAAGAAAAAAATGCAAAGGTAAAATTATGTACCTAACATTTTTTTCCTAATGTAAACGAAAGTCTCTTTTCAGTAAGTATTAACAGAGCATTTTTCCCTCCAGATGACGTCAAAACATTCCACCCTGTATCATCATTATAATAATAAAACAACAAAAAACGATTATACACACGTTTCCATGTAACCTTATTTTACAAACAAGGCAGTGTTTGACGTGGACGAGGGTCAAATTTATGAGGCCGTCTGAAAATTATATATCCGACTTAATACAGTGTCTTATTATACATGACCGAGTAGAACTAAACGAAGTCATGAAACGGCGCAAAAACACTGCTTTATTCGATAACATAAACTTAACACTTTGCGGCCCATCTTCGGGAGAGCAGATGCGCTCTCCTGCACCCAGACGCTCACGGCGGCATGCGGCCACGCATAGACCGCCGTCCTTCCCGGGGCTGCTGGCTGGACGGGTCTAGCTCCCACTCTCACCGTCCGCAACCCCGGAAGCCCACTTTTAGTCGCCTCTTACGATCAGGCAGCGGATCCCGTAGCTCTATCCTTAATCCCGAAGCTACACCTACAGCAGATCCTTAAAATATTTTTGTTTGCATCTTATTTATCAGCTTGTTACGTACGGACAAAATGACTTAGTGTATATTAGTGTTAAAGTGCTGACGTTGGCGACATCTGATGCCGTGCAGGTGTCGCGCACCGTTCCCACGAACGTACATTCCCGTACCTAACTTTGGACGGGTCTCCCCCACCTTAGATGCGCGAGTTCCCCGTGGACCAACCAATAGACCAACTAGTTGGACCACGGGGAATTTTTTTTCCCGCTGGACCAACTACTCGGTGGTCCAACTAAAATCGTTCCCGTTAGTACAACTAAACAAAAGTCAATCGTAAAAATTGACGAAAGGTTATCATAATATGGAATGGTTTTAGTCTTAGACCTATTGACAAATTTTTAAAGATTTCCAAAATAAGGAAGTAGTACTGTGTTCGGCTATACGTATTTTTACCGACTTCCAAAAGGAGGAGTTAATGTATTCGGCTGATTTCGGCTGTATGTTTTTTTAGTTATTATATTTGTTCACCGATTACTCTGCCGTTTGTGAACCGATTTTCGAAATTGTTTTTTTGTTCGTAAGCTTATACTTCCAAAGTGGTCTGTCACCAAGTGTAGATCTGATGATGCATAACAGATATTTGTGTATAGTCATCATCACCTCATATTGCTGAGCTGATGATTAAAGGTACAACTCCTTGACGGTTAGGAGTTAAGGGCAAATTCTTGTAATAAATTCAAGCGTTTATAAGAACTGATGGTAGTATTATTTAAGACTGTTAGGTTAACTTGATTATAAGAGGTAAATCACATTAACGTATAATATTTAGTAGGAAAATCGCCTTTTATACTTTAACAATATAATATGTAGTATTATTAATTTTAAAGTACTAAAAAGAGTGTGATTAAAAAAGTTTTTACCAAAAAACATTCAAAATATAATGTTAAGTACTTGGAAAGTTGCAATACGTATGATTGCGAGAAGTGCGATTGGCTCGGTGGCTGGCGTAGAAAGCAAGTTAAGCTTATTCACGAGCGCGGCCAGGTTTATGATGGATGACCACTAGTGGCGAAAATTCGTGCGTTTCGGTGCTTCGGAGGGCATGTTAAACTTTAAAAAATGCCTTTCAATAAATAAAGCGTTTGCCCCGGTTGCTATCGATAGATCACAGCCATTAACCCATGTCGGAGGCCCTAAGGACAATTTGAAAATATCCGAAAGCGGCTTGGCCACAAAACCGTGTTCGGTGGAGATACCATTGGAGCAGCGTGGTGGATAAAAGTCCAGGACAGTATGAAACTACAATCTCTGATTGTAACAGAAACTTTGAACTAGATTTTTTGTTATTTCATCTTTGCCCGACCGTCATTTTCTTAAATTTGTTGTTTTTAATGTCACCACTGTAATTGTAATAAAAAAGAATTCCAATTTGAATTATTTTTGTATAAAAATATAACTTTTATTATCGTCTTTCGTAGCAAATTCCTGAAGACTGCTATTTTTTTTATAAGTGAACCGAACAAAAAGGCAGATGGGCCGCGTGGTGGTAAGCGACCACTGTCGCAACCCCAGGGGAGCCACCCGAGCATTGCTGGCTTTGGATGAGAGCTTTTTTACAGGTTTCTTGAAGAACCCCATGTTATAGTCCACTGGGAATGCCTCATCTGGAAGGTTGTCCCATAACCTACAAAAGTTATGGGATGGTCCGTGGTAAAAAGGAGCGTGCAAAGCGGACTGTGGAGCACCGACACGAGTCCAGATGGTGCCGGTGGAACTTTAACCTTCGTCTGGTGGTATAATCATGGAATGGTAATGTAGGCACCAGTTTAAAAAGTTTCTCGGAGCACTCACCATCCATCGACCTTTTATAGTCCACTGCTGGACATAGGCCTCCCCTAACGTTCGCCACTCCTCCCGGTTCTGGGCCTTCTGAATCCAGCGACTACCCGCTGTCTTCTTCAGGTCATCAGTCCACCTGGTTGCAGGGCGGCCTGTACTCCTTTTGCCGAGACGTGGTCGCCATTCGAGAACTTTTCTTCCCCATCGGTTGTCGGTTCTTCTAACTATATGGCCTGCCCAATGCCACTTCAACTTGCAAATTTTGAGAGCTATGCTTTCGTTCGTCTACGGATTTCATCGTTACGAATTCTATCGTGTAGAGAAATACCAAGCATAGCGCTCTCTATCACGCGCTGAGCGACCTTGAGCCTATGGAAAAGGCCAACTGTAAAAGACCACGTCTCAGCGCCGTAGGTCACCACTGGCAACACACACTGCTCGAAAACATTCGACTTCAGGCACTGAGGTATTCTGGACGAGAAGACACTTTGTAATTTCCCGAACGCTGCCCAACCGAGTTGAATTCTACGAGTTACCTCTCTCTCGAAGCTGGACTTACCCATACGGATCGCTTGTCCCAGGTAGATGTACTCGTCCACAATTTCGAGAGTAGCGCCATCAACAACGACCGGTATAGGTGTGACATGGACGTTAGACATGATCTTCGTCTTGTCCATATTCATTTTAAGACCCACCCTTTGTGAGGCGCTATGGAGGTCACCTAGCATAGTGCTGAGCTCTTCTAGGTTCTCCGCCAAGATTACTATATCATCAGCAAATCGAAGGCGTGTGAGGTGTTCGCCATTGATGTTAATACCCAGCCCGTTCCGCTCCATCAGCTTAAACACGTCTTCCAGTGCAGCGGTAAACAGCTTCGGGGATATAACATCCCCTTGTCGTACTCCGCGCTGCAGTGGAATAGGTCCAGTGCTTCCGTCGTGGACTCGGACTGTCATGGTTGCGTCTTCGTACAAAAACTTCAACACCTCGATGTACCGATAGTCAATCTGGCATCGCTGGAGAGACTCTAGCACCGCCCAGGTCTCGATAGAATCTAAGGCTTTCTCATAGTCCACATATGCAATTCATAGCGGCAGATTACACTCCTCGGTCTTTTGTATAACCTGTCGCAGCGTGTGTATGTGGTCCATGGTATTATAGCCTTTTCGGAATCCGACTTGTACGGGAGGCTGGAAGTCATCTAGCCTGCGCGCAATACGATTCTTAAAAACCCTTGAAAACAGCTTATAGACGTGGCTCAGAAGCGCGAAGGGTCTATAGTTCTTCAAAAGGGCTCTGTCACCCTTTTTGAAGAACAAAACCAATACGCTTCTGCTCTACGCCTCCGGGACAGTTCCGCTACTGATGACGGTATCGAACAGTTTTTGGAGCGGCACTAGGAGGGTTTCCCTCCAGCTTTCAGCAGCATTGATGTGATACCGTCATCTCCCGGTGCTTTGTTTTTTAGCTGACTTAGGACCCCTCTAATTTCGTACAGGCTGACATCCGGGATATCTTCGGTATAGTGTCGGGTCAATTTGGCTCTCTTGTCGTTCGCCACTTTGGGAACGGGAGCTTGTGAGGAGGTGTACAACCGTCCATAGTACCTCTCAATTTCTCACTGAACTTCAGGCTTAGACGAAACTACAGCACCAGACTTCGTCCTCAACCTTGTTAACTGGCTTTGCCCTGCACACATATCCCTGCCCTAAGCCTAAATGCGTGTTCTAAAATGTAACCAGGATAGTGCGATGTATCGTCAGGTGGTGCAATTTTCGTCTCCGTGAAGAAAAGTAAAGCCGGCTTTGCTGTCTCTAGTTGTTGGTTCAGGTTAGAATGTAGTCCCCTGATATTGCACATGTCCACAGTATGTGTTGGGGGGGGGGGAGTGGCCGCTGAGAACACTTTACTTTTAATTAATCTGCCCATGACAAAAAACTGTAAAAAAGGAGTGGGGAATGTGATGGAAATCGCTCCGTTGGTGCCCTTCAGGCCCTGGAGTAGGCTTCTTAACGCCAAGCTTATGGTAGGACGTGGGGTGCCGGCGCGGGGGACGAAGGGGCCCCAGTGCGCAGATGCCGGCCCTCACCTCCGGTCTCTAACCCCGGCATGGCACCGCGCAACGAGTTTGTTCGCTGGTTGGCGGGACAGCCTCCCAGAGGTTATCAGTGAGGCCTGGGTTCGGGTCCCCAGCTGACCAGCGGGCGGCCAGCGGACAACCATTTCACCGGGCCCCCGCGCCGACACACCACAGCCCCCAGGGCGAAGGCGTCTTGAATCGGGAAGGGTGGGACAGGGAGAACTGGCGGACAACCAAAATACGCCCAAGGCACACCACGGCAAGCCAGAGGCATTTCACGTTTGACTACGACCCGAGGGTGGTCGCCACCCAGCCAGGTCCTAGGAAGGTACCTTACCGCCGAGCAGTTGTCGGGTTTACTAGCCTGTAAGTAAAATGTACCATTCGTTCTAAATGGGCACCGACAATACAGACAGTGGAACAGTACCTAGATCTTCTTGCTTATGATAATGACTGTTAAAACTATATTGGAGTCGGTGCCTATTCAGACCGAAAGGTACACTTTTATATTATTTACTAAGACAGGACATTTTACTAAGGGCCCGACTCCAAAAATAGTTTTAAGAGTAATTACCATAAGCAAGAAGAAGTAGGTACTGAAGAATTTTTTTTTTCGTTTGAAGTCGGTTCTATTTTTTTGTTAAAAACTTAATTAATTTCACTCTTTTTAGTAATTTCAATAATTCTCTATATATATGTATAAGCATAACTGGAAATTTTTTCACTTAACTTCTAAACGTTAAAGAGATTTACCGTTTATAATCATGTTAATCTAATACCCATCTAATAGCCTGAAAGAATACTACTATCAGTCCACCTGAACATATAAATTATTGAAAGAATTTGCTCTCAACTCCTAACCGTCGTAGTACCTTCCATCATCAGCTCAGCAACATGATATGATGATAATTATACACAAATGCCTGTTTTGCTTTAGTAAAAATATGAAAATCTTTTGTTGTGCTATAAAATTTGAATGTTCCCTTTGATGTCTCTGGGATCCCATCATCTGACTTTGACTTGGTGACAGTTGGACCGCCTCAGTAATGTAAGATTTTGAACAAAAAACCATTTATTGAACGAATTTGCTCTTAACTCGTCACCGTCGCAGTACCTTCCATCATCAGCTTAGCAACATGAGATGATGATTACTATGCACAAATATCTCTTATGCTTCAGAAAGTATAAGAAAATCAATGTGTGTGCCTATAAAATTTTAAAGTTCCCCTCGATTTCCCTGGGATCCCATCATCAGATCCTGATTTGGTGACAATGGGAACACCTCGGGAGTATAAGCATACGAACAAAAATAGAATTTTGAAAATCGGTCCACAAACGGCGGAGTAATCGGTGAACATATATAAAAAAAAACATACATACAGCCGAATACAGTACCTCCTCCTTTTGGAAGTCGGTAAAAATAATATAAAATTCGATATGAATATTGGTGAAATTTGTGGTCGTACATGATGGTCTTATCCATATTATTACTAATTGGATCTTAAATTGACAAGTTGAACCACCGGGAATGAATTTAGTTGAACTACCGAGTAGTTGGTCCAGCGGGAAAAAAAATTCCCCGTGGTCCAACTAGTTGAACCAACGGTTGGTCCACGGGGAACTCGCGTAATTATATAGAAAAATATGTTAAGTTAGGCTAATTATGTAAATTCCTAACATTGGGTTTATTAAATATTATATATATTATATAAGTATATAATAATATATTATATAAGTGATGTCTGGACTTGCTGATTTCACCCTGGCTGTGGCCGATCCTTAACTACCTGCTAGTTTATTCCATTTACTAACGACACTCAAAGTTACGAATGCTTTGATATTTGTATTTGTGCCAGGAACGATGAAATGTATTATTTTATCATGCTTAACTTAAATACCTATTTCAAGACTTTAGTACTTAGAAATAATACGAACCAAAACAAAATGAAGCCGCCATCTATTTTCATTTTCTGTAGTATTATTCTCTACCTTCTGATTGCTCTGTATTCCATAGCGCCCTGTTTTAATTACGAATCCGCGAGTTGATTAACTCAAAGTAATTGCTCATAGTTGGATAGGAAACAGCCGTCACGAGATTATTTAGTGCGCGTGAAAACACTTATATTATGCTGAAATATACGAAAATGTCTGTAATATTAACGTATTGTAATAAACTTATGCTATTATTATTTATTACATATATGAATACTAATATTATAAATGCGTAAGAAACTCTGTCTCTGTATTTGTGTCCGTTTTATTTTCATGTCTTTTTTGGTATCGGGGGAAAACTTCAAAAGGTACCTGGCACCTTGTGAGAGGGTACCGGACTATGTGGGAATTTATCCGTACTAAAACCCCCTCGGTGGCTTACCTCTGAGCTTGGGGTGGACTCCGGGATCTCCAGTGGAATGCACCGGTTTTCTCCACGCGCCGCGTTCAGAACGGGCCCATCCTCGGGAGAGCAGATGTGCTCACCTGCACCCTCCAAGGCTTAGCGTTGGCATGCGGCCAGGCACACACCGCTTCTTCTTCCCGGGGCCACTAACTGAACGGATCCCACTCTCACCGCTCACAACCCCGGAAGCCCCCTCTAGCTCTCTCTAGCTCTATTCTTAATCGAAGCTCCAGGGACTTGGATTTTCATGCCTAAACTAGAGAACCAATTTAATTAAATTAGGTGCACAGACAGAGTTGACCTTGAGAAATGATAGGATAGTTTTTATCCCGAAAAATATGCAGTTCCCGTGGGATATATTACTACAATCATAAAAACGCAAATCTCCCGCGCAAAGCCGGTCCGAGTCACTAGTTAGATATACTATTATTACTACGATAGATTACATATGCCCTGTGTCGTGGGTACCAAGGATACACACAAAGACGTGAATCGCAAATACCTACCGAGAACAGAAACGCAATAAATTATCACTTCAATCTCTGCCTTGCCGGGAATGGAACCCGAGACACATACACATGGTCCAGCATAGTAACCGAAGAGCCACAAGAGTCGTGGTTTCATAAAAATGTGATCGACGGTGACGTTACCAACTAGAAAATTCACAGTTTGGCAAAAGGAGATCTCCCGCCGGGCGAGGTAGTCATGCCCGGAGAGCGGCCGCGCTGCAACTGACTCAATTCGGAGCTTGTATATATGGTAGGATATTCCGAAGACTTCGAAAGCGTGATTCAGGAATACCCGTAGCGCCATCTCTTGATGAGTAGCGGAAGGTCGCTACAACAGTTATAGATACGCTCTACCTAAATATAAAGTACCTACCTACATGAAAATAAACTTTTTCTTTTTCTAGTTTTTTGTCTTTTTTGACTTGCTTCAAGAAACTTGTTCATCGGTCATCAATAAGACTTTCGGACATATGCGTGGAGATCGTTCCTGGCTGGCTGCAACTCTTTTTGCGTCCCGCAAGGGTCTCTCCCCATTATTAGGAGACCTGAAGCTTACTCCACCACGCTGCTCCAATGCGGCCATCAACCCGCGATGCGAGTTAGTTAGTGACCAACTCGCTGTCGGATGTTTTCAAACAGCCCATAAGGCCTCCAACTAGGTTTAACCAACCGGAACCGACGGCTTAACGTGCACTCCGAAGCACGGAAACGCGCATGAAATTTTTGCCACTAGCTGTCATCCATCTCACACCTGACCGCGCCCGTTTGGCTTAGCTGCATAGATCGTTTGCGTTATATGCTCGCCGCCGGGCCATGCGCCGATCATTCCTAGATAGTACAAATTACTTTCCAATATAGTAGAATGGAAAGCAAATGCGATGTTGCCATAATAATTATAATCTTATTTATATAAGATAATGGGAACGAATGACCTTTAGATGAGCTGGTAACTTTAATGTTTCCGAGTTATATTGGGCCACAGTAGTAATCATTAAGCAGGCCCTAAACCATGCCGAAAGCTATTAAGGCAGTTTAAGCTTCAAGCCGGGTTAGACGTTAAGCCGTATCACCGCCAATTTACATTTAAATTTAGGAAATTCCAAAAATATTTACTGCTTCTTAACGTAATGGTACTCAGTTATTTATTATGTAAGGTTAAGGAAATTTTCAGATAACCCGATACCTTTTCAGAGAGACAGAGAAGCATTTTCGTATGAAGAAATCTTGGAAGGACACCTTGAATCTTGTCTTTATTATAATGAACTCAGTCTTATGTAGGTATATAAGTAGGTAGTAAATTTTGTATGGTTGATTATAGTTGTGACTTCTGGTAGGCTTCTACCAATTTTGTGTTTCTGTGGAATGTTGATATCATTACAGGTACGTCCTGTAAAAATACACTTCACTATTTTTGTTACAAAAAATCCAGGTACTTATTGTATTTTTATTTCGAATGTGCTCTGAACAATAATTTGCATAATAAACATAATATGAAAGCACTTCTTTATACCCATATGAACACTTAAACCTAAGTACCCAACACTGCGCTAGCAATAAAAGAAAATCACCACCATTTGTGTCTGTAGTTCCGTTTTTAGGGTTTCGTTTCTAAAGATTGGTCTCAAGGTTCTATCACCCTTAGATCATCAAAGTTACTGACTCACCCTTCAGTAGAGACGGCATAGCTCCTCGCATTGATACATAATTTTTGTGCCAAATCTGGTGCGGGGGGAAGAACGCACATATTTTAATGTTATAACACATTCTTCATGTATACCATATTTAATGTTATAAAATATTCTTTCATCATTACAGACGCATACATTTCTAAATATTATGATAATTACAATTAACAACGTCATTTTCTATGCACCTTCAACACTGACACCGACACACACAGACATACTAGTTGTATAACTAGAAGGCACATTGTGCATGGACGTTGGGATGTGGGGTTCGCCCGTAAATGCCACTCCTCTGACGGGTGTCATACCTGTCATACCTTGATGCTCTAAGTCTAAACCGCGATAGACTCACAATTTAGAATTTCTCAAGAGTATTTAATACAAACCAGTGGACCCCGCAGACGTTGTCCTGCCTTAAAAGTATGGAAAGACGATTAGTTTCTTTATCATCTCAAAGAGTTTTTATGTTACTGTCAAATAAAAAATATAAAACAAATAGTGACAGACGAATTGTTATTCAGACTTTGTTAAACTTCTGGGCAATGGCGCCACAGGCGTGAAGAAACAATGTTTGACTTACAGTTTATATAGGAAAATAAAATAAGTTGTTTTACTATTAATTTCGCAATTTTTCTATATTTTCTTACCGTTTAATCCTTCCCTGGACTTCTACTAATATATCAGGACCAAAATTAGCCACATCGGTTACTCCGTTCTCGAGTTTTAGCGTGACTAACGAACAGCAATTTATTCATTTTTATATAAGTATAGAGATTGAAAATAACAAAATTAAGATTTGAAATAAGATAACACATTTACCACGCGGGTTTTTCAGTCCATTTTATAATTATATGGGAATTAGGTAGACAACTTTAACGTAGAAATGGTTTTTATAATGGACTAGCCTTCCGTCAGCGGCTTCGCCTGCGTGGACCCATTTTATAGGTTCCCGTAAGATAAAAACCACCCTAAGTCCTTTCCCAAGGTCCACTCTATCTGTGTTTAAAATTTCATTAAAATTGGTTCAGTGGTTTAAGCGAGAAAGCGTAGCAGACAGACAGACAGACTTACTTTCGAATTTATAATATTAGTTGGGATAAGGATTTGAAGAAAAGAACACATAAAAATTACACTTAATTTATTTTGGCATCTTTTGCTTAAACTGGCGGAACCCATTGTGACCAATTCTGACCTTTTCTTGCCCCGTTTTTGTAGATGTTTGTATGTGTCCCCGATAAACATCTAGGTCTGAACGCCGGATGCCCCACAGAACTGTTCCAAATTTCTCATTCTTCCAAACAATGCTTATTTCTTAGTACGTGTCTTCATTTTGAGATAGGGCGAAAATATTTTTTTATGTTATTGCTGTATTTGTCTAAAGTGCCAAATGAAAATTTTGACTAGGTTTGGCGTAAAATGAAATAAGTAAAACTTTAAAAACCTTAATAATTCAAATACCTGTAGTTGATTAAAAATACCTACTCGTATGTGAAGGTATTAGATATCATTGCGTAATTATACTTGTAATTTGTTCCTATGTGTTTGGAAATAAGTACCTACTACGAATAAGAACAATGGTAATACTAAGCGATATTTTAGAGAGCTGTGACCTCGCTACGGGACATGTTATTCTTTATGGCATGGAGAATGCCCCATATTGTGTATTTTGTGTAGGTACTATTGATTAGACACTAAGTATTCTCATTCAGTATGCACTAAATTCAGTAGTGGCATAATTCTATGTGGCGTTTTGAGCTAGTAATAATAAAATATAAATATAAATATATAAATATCTTTGGACAATTCACACAACACTATCTGATTCCAAACTAAACAGAGCTTGTACTATGGTAATCAGAAAGCTGATAAACATACATATAATATAATTCTAAATACATACTTAGATAGATAAATTAACACCCAGACACAGAACAAATAGTCATGTTCATCACACAAATATTTGTCCTGGGTGGTAATCGAACCCACGACCTGACGTTTCGCAGTCGGCTCATCACCCACTACGCCACGGAGGGTGTCAAATAATTTCATAAAGGTAAGTTATGACCTTAGAGCATTTACCCAAATGCTGTAAGTTTATGACCTATAGAGTTGTTTTTAGGGTTACGTTTTTGCGTCGGGGGTTACAAATAGAATAAAATAAATATTTAAGGGGTCTCTCATACCACAAAGGTGATTATTTATTTTTGCAGCCTTTTTAAAGATGGTACGGAAACCTTCGTGCGGGAGCCCGACTTGCACTTGGCCGGTTGTTTATCTATCTATAAATATTTTTCGCAGCAAATAATCTGTAAAAAAAAATTTCTCCATCTTTACTTTATGTCCCACTGTTGGGCACTGATTTCCTCTCACAGGTGAGAGGGATTTAGGCCATAGTCCACCACGCTAGACCAGTAATAAATAACAAAATACTGCAACTTAATCAGGGTGGATTGCACCATAGGCTTGGTTATAGTTTTGGTCAAAACTAACTTTAACAACGACAATAGAATTTAACAATAGTGTGTTCCACCATTTTATTTTTCTTGATTGTTAAAGTTAATAGGCGGTGAAGTAAATACTCAGTTCATTTGATATTTGACCATAACAATAGCTTTAATCAGCCAAAATCGAGCAGTTAACGATACCGTTAAGTTATGATTTTATTACAACCATAGCTTAAATGATGCAACGCAAATGCTGCATCACCGAGGATTTAACGGGTAGTTTGGGTTAGTTATCGTTATCGTCTCATGGTGCAACACACCCTTAATTATACGGAAATCCCAAGACTCAAGCGGGTTTGGGTTTAGTTATTGTTATAGTGTCATGGACGTCATGGTGCAACACACCCTTAATTATACGGAAATCCCAAGACTCAAGCGGGTTTGGGTTTAGTTATTGTTATAGTGTCATGGACGTCATGGTGCAACACACCCTTAATTATACGGAAATCCCAAGACTCAAGCGGGTTTGGGTTTAGTTATTGTTATAGTGTCATAGACGTCATGGTGCAACACACCCTTAATTATACGGAAATCCCAAGACTCAAGCGGGTTTGGGTTTAGTTATTGTTATAGTGTCATGGACGTCATGGTGCAACACACCCTTAATTATACGGAAATCCCAAGACTCAAGCGGGTTTCGGTTTAGTTATTGTTATAGTGCCATGGACGTCATGGTGCAACACACCCTTAATTATACGGAAATCCCAAGACTCAAGCGGGTTTGGGTTTAGTTATTGTTATAGTGTCATGGACGTCATGGTGCAACACACCCTTAATTATACGGAAATCCCAAGACTCAAGCGGGTTTGGGTTTAGTTATTGTTATAGTGTCATGGACGTCATGGTGCAACACACCCTTAATTATACGGAAATCCCAAGACTCAAGCGGGTTTGGGTTTAGTTATTGTTATAGTGTCATGGACGTCATGGTGCAACACACCCTTAATTATACGGAAATCCCAAGACTCAAGCGGGTTTGGGTTTAGTTATTGTTATAGTGTCATGGACGTCATGGTGCAACACACCCTTTATTATACGGAAATCCCAAGACTCAAGGGGATTTGGGTTTAGTTATCGTTATAGTCTCATGCTGCAACACATCCTTAATTATACGGAAATCCCAAGACTCATGGGGGTTTCGAATGTCAAAAGTCTCTAACGAACATTGTTAACTGAAAAGTGAATAGGGATATAGAAAGGGTTTTTCCACACATTTATAAAGGTACATTATTGCATTATGTACAAAAGGATTTCAACATACGCGTACATTTGTTCGGCAAAAAAGGTAAACTGATACTTAAGTAATTTCTCATGTTTTATGCGAAGCCTTCCCGAAGACAAGAAAGTCTTTCGGACATAGAAGAAGTTCCGATACAAATAATGCTAATGGGTTTCCCTCATTCTCAAAAATATACGACGTGACCGGAATTTGAAAGCCAACTACCAAGTTTTTTTTAGCTATGATAAAATACACAAAAAAAAAAGAATGTGTGTACTTATGTACACGCGTTAGAAGTTATACTTCTTATTAGTTTAAGAGAAACCTTCAAAAGATTATAGCTAGATAGATATGAATTAGTGTAAATAATGCTTTATAATTTACGATGTAAATAAATTATACATACCGACAATTCACCTCAAATCTATCAATATCAATCTATGCACTTATTTTAAGTTTAAGTTTAAGTTTATTTTAAGTGCATTTAAGCCTGGCCGCTGGGCCTGGAGCTTACTCCACCACGCTGCTCCAATGCGGGTTGGTGGAGATGTAGGTTAGTGGCCAACCCGCGGTCGGATGTTATCAAATCGCCCATAAAGCCTCCGACAAGGTTTAACGACCGTTATCTATCGACAACAACCGGGACCGACGGCTTACCGTCCCTAATTTGCGTGCGTAATTTTTTGCCACTAGCGGTCACCCACCTCACACCCGACCACGCCCGTTTGGCTTAGTCGCATAGATCGATTGCGTTCTACGCTAACTGTCGGGTCATGTGCGCTTCCTAACCGCCAAAACTTATATTATTAAAGAAACAAGTCATTTTGTAAATGTAATTAATAACTCTCTGACCAAAGCTTTTATACTGCAAATTGATGTTTACGAATCAGAAGTTTTAGTTTGTAGGTACAGGTAGGCAAGAGAACGAACAATGGTGGTCCTTACGAATTGCATTAAATTATTTGATCGTGTATCAACACTTGTGTATCTATGAAATAATGAAGTATTTACTCACGTGTTACGTTGCATTTCTTATCCATTGATATTGACGTCATGTTGTACGGAAATAACAAATAAATTTGTAATTATTAAGGAAAGACAAAGTTGTTCAAATTCAAAACACTTCGGCATACTTCGGTGACTTCGGCGGTCATAAGTTTCATAACGTGCACGTTTGACAGATGTCTGACAGCAGTGATAAGTAGGTTTCTATATAACATCTTGATAAAAAGCTATAGAAGTAAAACGAAAGTTTTTTAAACATTTTACCACCAAACACTCAGACACATGTAGTTACATGAAATTTATGAACATAAATTGAAAAACGAGTCCGTGTTTTTTTAAAACACGGATAAATGTGTTTTGTGATAAATATTGTTGATGCGTGTTGAGAAACGTTCCATTGACGGACTCTTTCGATAAGCGTACCAACATGCGCGACTAAGAGAGGTTTTATTTCTATTTCGTTGGTAGCTTTTTTCCGAGAGTGGGCAACTTCATCTTGTTAATTTTGTGTTACAGTGATGCGCGCGCATCTTGAAATTTCACTCTCATCAGTTTTTCATAACGCGCCTAAAGAAGTATAACTTCAAAAATCTTTACTAGTAGCTTGACATTTTAGTACGTCCATTTTGTATAGATAATATTCCTAAAACTGCGTTAAGGTGATATAATTATTCGTTTATTTTCAACTTTCATTATGTATCTATCACGTGAAGTGACATATCAAAACTAAAAAAAAAAACGGCAAATTGTTTGTAAAGTAGGTTTACGATCGAGATGTTTACGTGATAACGTCCGCACGAGAAAATCTCCATTCGTTTGTATGCCGCTAGAGTAAGAGAGACGGAAGATCGGTCCACTCACTCGAACGCTATGCCAGCCTCCGCTCGTGAGGATTCCGCGTGACAAGTTTCACGGAATGACTGGCAGCGCTCGAGATGAGACGGGAGATCGGTCCGTCTCTCTCTCGTTATACCTGCGATCGCGCTCGTGAGGTTTTGGTGTGACACAAGTTTCTGAACATGTCACCCAACTAAAACGATTTTAAAGACGTTATCACGTCAAAAACAAAAAGTTCTATGTCACGAATACCATTCTGCTATGAATTTGATAAGGCGTGCACATGCAATTTGGTTAGTTTGCGTTAGGGGTCTCAGTGTCGAGTAGCAGAAGTCATATGAGTAAGGTAATGGCTGCAACCCTTTTTGCGTCCCACTGTTGGGCACGGATCTCTCCCCATTATTGCGGAGGCCTGGAGCTTACTCCACCACGCTGCTCCAATGCGGGTTGGTGGAGATGCGGGTTAGTGGCCAACCCCGCTGTCGGATGTTTTCAAACCGCCCATAAGGCCTCCGACAAGGTTTAACGACTGTTATCTATCGACAACAACCGGGACCGACGGCTTAACGTGCCCTCCGAAGCACGGAAACGCGCATGAAATTTTTTGCCACTAGCGGTCACCCATCTCACACCCGACCGCGCCCGTTTTGCTTAGTTGCATAGATCGTTAGCGTTCTACGCTAACCGCCGGGCCATGCGCGCTCAAGAGTAAGAGTAAGGTAATATTAAAGTTTATTTTGTTAATGACAAAGTTATTCAGATTTCTTTGCTAACGCTTCAAAAACCTACGCTCTCAAGCGCGTTTGTCAGTACAAATCAAATCAAAAATATTTATTTCATATTACGAATACAAGATATTCGCTTAATGAATGTCATTTTTTCCCGGTCATCGCCTTTAAGTGCCCGTTCGAGCTAAATGGTGAGCTGAGAGAAAAAAGGCGGCGGAAAAAACACTCCCAGCAGCACTCTTTTAAATAAAAAGTACATACAATATAATTGAGATAACAGTATGGCTATGGGTCCATAATGAGCATTCGTGACAGCTGATCGTATGAGACACTATAAATCCTCGTCCACCTGCTCACAGATGCGAAACTATGACTATCAGTACACATCACTACTACAACCAGAGCCTATCAGACTGAAATGAAAATGAATGAAATAGAATATCTTCTTTTAAAAATAAACCGAACAAAAAGGAAGACGGGTCGCGTGGTGTTAAGCTTTCACCGTCGCCTATGAGCTGTTGCCCGTGCAACACCAGGGGAGCCACCCGAGCATTGCCGGCTTTGGAGGAGAGCTTTTTTACAGCTTTCTTGAAGAACCCCATGTTATTGAAGTTATACTTCTTTAGGCGCGTTATGAAAAACTGATGAGAGTGAAATTTCAAGATGCGCGCGCATCACTGTAACACAAAATTAACAAGATGAAGTTGCCCACTCTCGGAAAAAAGCTACCAACGAAATAGAAATAAAACCTCTCTTAGTCGCGCATGTTGGTACGCTTATCGAAAGAGTCCGTCAATGGAACGTTTCTCAACACGCATCAACAATATTTATCACAAAACACATTTATCCGTGTTTTAAAAAAACACGGACTCGTTTTTCAATTTATGTTCATAAATTTCATGTAACTACATGTGTCTGAGTGTTTGGTGGTAAAATGTTTAAAAAACTTTCGTTTTACTTCTATAGCTTTTTATCAAGATGTTATATAGAAACCTACTTATCACTGCTGTCAGACATCTGTCAAACGTGCACGTTATGACACTTATGACCGCCGAAGTCACCGAAGTATGCCGAAGTGTTTTGAATTTGAACAACTTTGTCTTTCCTTAATAATTACAAATTTATTTGTTATTTCCGTACAACATGACGTCAATATCAATGGATAAGAAATGCAACGTAACACGTGAGTAAATACTTCATTATTTCATAGATACACAAGTGTTGATACACGATCAAATAATTTAATGCAATTCGTAAGGACCACCATTGTTCGTTCTCTTGCCTACCTGTACCTACAAACTAAAACTTCTGATTCGTAAACATCAATTTGCAGTATAAAAGCTTTGGTCAGAGAGTTATTAATTACATTTACAAAATGACTTGTTTCTTTAATAATATAAGTTTTGGCGGTTAGGAAGCGCACATGACCCGACAGTTAGCGTAGAACGCAATCGATCTATGCGACTAAGCCAAACGGGCGTGGTCGGGTGTGAGGTGGGTGACCGCTAGTGGCAAAAAATTACGCACGCAAATTAGGGACGGTAAGCCGTCGGTCCCGGTTGTTGTCGATAGATAACGGTCGTTAAACCTTGTCGGAGGCTTTATGGGCGATTTGATAACATCCGACCGCGGGTTGGCCACTAACCTACATCTCCACCAACCCGCATTGGAGCAGCGTGGTGGAGTAAGCTCCAGGCCCAGCGGCCAGGCTTAAATGCACTTAAAATAAACTTAAACTTAAACTTAAAATAAGTGCATAGATTGATATTGATAGATTTGAGGTGAATTGTCGGTATGTATAATTTATTTACATCGTAAATTATAAAGCATTATTTACACTAATTCATATCTATCTAGCTATAATCTTTTGAAGGTTTCTCTTAAACTAATAAGAAGTATAACTTCTAACGCGTGTACATAAGTACACACATTCTTTTTTTTTTTAAACTGGGAATGCCTCAGCTGGAAGGTTGTCCCATAACCTACACGTCCGTGGTAAAAAGGAGCGTGCAAAGCGGACTGTGGAGGACCGCCACTAGTCTAGATGGTGTTGGTGAAACTTTAACCTTCGTCTGGTGGTATAATCATGGAATGGTGATGTAGGCATCAATTTGAAGGGTTCCTCGGAGCACTTCGCAAGCTGAGCGGTTCTAGCCTGTCAGTCAATCCTGGGTCGTTGACGATTCGGATCTACTACACAGGGAGATTTGTAATAGGTGTAATTCCTTTTAAGGGGTGAAAGATTGGACCATTTGCTGTAAAATAAGTAATGTAACACCCTGTCTGATTTTCAGCATTTTCAGAGATATTTGATGATTTGTACTTTTGCTGAAAATAACCGGATTTTAAGTGGTTTAACATTTCCTTAAACCACACAAAATGTACTACTAATACAGGTTTAATTTTTCTTAATAGACATAATCTTAATAATAATTTGCTGTAAATTAAGTAAACCATTAAAATGAATTACACATAATTACAAATCACCCTGTATACAGTTATAAATTTCTCTTATTGTTAAAACTTTTGTGGAAAGGAAATGTATTGAATACCCAGGTAAATAAAAATGTTTGCACTCCTGTGACATCCTAAACGGAATTCAAAGTTCAATAGTTCCGGTCCACAGCAACCCCATAAAGCATTAAAGTTGGTTCTAACACGTAGCGAGAGCGACGACATTCCGGAACAAAACAATGAACTTTCTGATACTAGGGACCTATTGCTGAGTATAGCTTTTATAGTACATCTATAAACACTATTTATAAAAGGACAAATTAAAGCCGATTATTATGACATCGGTTTACGTGCTTCAATATGTGTATCAGTTTTTCTATGTAGCTCTGTTTGACCTCCCTTCGCCCGACCTCCCTCCGTTATTCCGTCTGTCTGTTTGTATGTCTATCGATCCGTTGATCCGTCCAAATGTCCGTCTTTTATCTGTGCGTTTTTCTACCAGTGCGTTTTCTGTTCTTATGTTAATTGTCCAGCCGACTGTTCATTGTCATTAACATAAGTGTGGGTATTTACGCGCGGGGTGAAGTGACCACTGAAAACTATGACACCTACAATTGCATCACCTCGGAAACGGATATCCAAGTACATATTATATAACAATTCCGGCCCTCAGCTGTAAAACAAATAGCATTAAAGTTAGCCTCAACAAAACGATGCAAACTGGAGCGACGACATTGCGGAACAAAACGATAAACTGTTCTGATATACGAAGCTATTGCTAAATAGAATGTTTATGAAGCTCATCTGCACGCTAAAGCCCGGCCTTCTCAGAAATGGGGAGGAGATCCGTGCCCACCATTAGGACGCAAAAAGGGTGCCAGCTAATGTAATAAACTAATAACGCTTCACACGCATAGCGCCAGATTACCCTGTGTCGTGGGTACCATGGACACACACAAAGACTGAAACACAAACACCCAGACCGAGAACAGAAATTTAAACTCATCATTCAAATTTCTGCTTTGCCGGGAATCGAACCCGGGACCCTTCGATATTCAGTCCGGCATGATAACCACTGCGCCACATAGGTCGTCAATGTGAAATAATTTGTATGTATCAATCCTTCAAGCTGAGTAAATGTGATGGCAAGGGAAAACAGCAGTGATCAAAAGGGTCATGTAAGACGAATAACAGTCTCTATACCGATGCGACCCAACATTCGCGTTGAAGATAATAAATTATGTTGTTTGTGTTATGTGACAGCATCTACGCTAGATTAGGTGATTTTTGGACGGGGGACGGGGGACGGTTTGAAATTTGGACGGACTACTCTGTACGCTTTCATTCGTAAGTTCTGACATTTTCGGTATCACTTTTGGCATAGATAATTTTTTATAAAATTTCATCGGTTGAATTAGACCAGTGCCGATCATGTTGAAAATAAAAAGTGAAAAAAATTGTAGTAGAATGAAACCTATTGGAAAAGGTAGAGAATATAACAAAAATTAAAGGAAAAATAAATTACAATTACAATTTAAAAAAAGAGTTAAATGGCAAAGATGTAGTTAATAAAAAGATCTACAACATAACATAAAAATTTACGTGAAATATTGAAATAACCATGTTTTTGGTTTTTTATTTTTATCTTAAATAATTTACAAAATTTGGTGAAAGCTTACCTTTTTATGTCCCAGTTATACAGTATTTTATTCGGTTTTAAATTATTATTTTTTTCACCTCATTTTGACTTGATGTCGATAAAGCAGCCAAGTTTTCAATCGAAAATTCTCACGTCATAATTATCTGCTTTTTAGGATTCCGTAGCCAAATGGCAAAAAACGGAACCCTTATAGATTCGTGATGTCTGTCTGTCTGTCCGTCTGTATGTCACAGCCACATCATTACAAAACTATTAGGATTTCAAAGTTGAAACTTGGTAGATAGATCTAATCTCTGAACGGCTTTACGATTTTTATACAAAAATAAAAAAATAAGGGGGGGGCTCTCCATACATGAAACTCAAACAAAAAAAAAATTTCATCAAACGTTTCATTTAAGAAAGTGAAAAATCTATCAAAAATAGATGTTGTAGATCTCAATAAAAAGTTTCAAAGAAAATTGGTTCGAACGAAATATAGTACGCAGTTTTTGAGATATAGTAAATTTTTAAAAACCGCAAATATAACTTTGTCGTTCATACAAACACTATGAAAAACAAAGTTACTTTTGCTGACGAAAAATAATAATGCTTGCTACTACGGAACCCTTCATGGGCGAGTCCGACTCGCACTTGGCCACTTTTAAAAAAAAAGTCGTTGTGCTTTTTGTACGTTGAAATCTTTAATTACTTGAAAAAAAAGTATATCAATGTAACTTGATTTTTTTAGTAATTCTTTTCTAGATTGTAGTTTTGCCGGAAATCGAGGTAAACCGTTTTTTACCCTTTAAAGCTCCCCCACTCCTCCTTCCCGACCTCAGATCGCCCGTAATTTATTTTTCCTTTAATGTTTGTTATATTCTCTACCTTTTCCAATAGGTTTCATTCCACTACAATTTTTTTGGTCTCAAAAATTATTGACCCTGGTCGAAGTAGTTTTCTTTTGAAGTCGGTAATTTTATTCGTACAAATTTTTTATTTATTTTTTGACTTTTAGTGAATTTGAAGTACACTAACAATTTTTTTCGAACAAGGATAGACCTACTAAACGTGCTGCTCATATACGACAGCGTCATTTAAATGAAGCAGTTAAAATTCTGCCACAGATCGAGCACTTACTGTAAGCCGTTAAGGACTTTCATTGATCATCATATTCAACTACGACAATTACTTGGCAACAGCAACGTTACTGCAGGTGACTCAAATATCTGGATATAAAAGATTCGGTCGAGTATCGTTAATTTGCTCCGAAGAATTGAAGAGTTGTGTTATTTTGTCATAGATCCCATAGTCAGAATCTAACCAAACTTTTATCAAACTACCCTTGAAGTACATCCCTTACAGTAAAAAAACCGTTTGTTAGCGTGATACTGAGTTATTTGTCCATTTGTCGCGCAGCTATCAGCGAATTTAAGACCTATATGGTTTTCCTATGGATACCATTATCAGAACTGGACCAAATTAAAATGGGACCACACGGAAAGTAGCAGCTTTCAAATAAAAAAAAGAATCATCAAAATTTGTTTGCCGAGTCCAAAAGTTATGAGGTAAAAACATTAAAAAAATACATACGAATTGAAGAATTCATTTTTTGAAGTCGGTTTGTAAAAATCTACAGCTGTTACTGGGTATGAAATAAAAGTAGATTATTGTTTTAAAATTTATATTTATATTATCTTTCTTGATATGTAGAATTCCTCTGTATTATCCAAGCTTTCTCAGCAGAATCCAAGTTAGAATAGCATCTCTTTGCATACATTTTGCCCCATTTGCATGCTTAAGAACTAAGTCTCGTAAGCTTCTGCCGTAAGCTACTCTATACAACGGGTAACAAGTTATTTGCACTAACTCCAAGGTAAAGTCGATGTCATAGCAAATATGTAGAGAAGGTGCCCTCAATACGTATTTTAAGTAAGGGGTTGATATAACTAACAAGTGCTATGAAATTTACTGTTGGTTGCCCTCAAATTTCACCGAATTCGAACTCTTTGAAGAAAGGAAGAGTTACCAACATTTTTTTAAGTTTATGCCAAATAAATATTATGATTCTTGTCTACATAATGAGTATATTTAACTCTCAAATAAGAATTAAGAATTACTCATGAAATAGTACAAAGTCGACCGGTTTTGGCCGTAAGCAAATAATATATATTTAATATACGACGACCTGCGTGGCGCAATGGTTACCATGCTGGACTGCCAATCGAGGGGTCCCGCGTTCGATTCCCGGCGAAACAGAAATTTGAATGATGAGTTTAAATTTCTGTTCTCGGTCTGGGTGTTTGTGTTTCTGTCATTGTGTCTGTCCATGGTACCCACGACACAGGGTATATCTAACTTACTGTGGGACTATGAGTGTGAATCGTTTTTTTATGAATGGAGGGACTGTAACATTATATTAAGAAAACTTTCCTTCGATTCATAGTCGCATTCAGCGGCTGCCGTAAGCGAAAGCGAAACGAGCGCGGTCGGGTGTGTGATGGCCTTAGATGGGTGAACGCTAGTGGCAAAATTTTATACGGATTTCAGTGGTTCGTAGGGCATGGTTTGAAAACACCCGACAGCGGGCTGGCCACTAACCTGCATTGAAGCAGCATGGTAGAGTAAGCTCCAGGCCTCCATTGGGTATGGCTGCAACCCTTTTTGCGTCCCACTTATGGGCACGGGTCTCTCCCCATTATTGGGGAGGCCTGGAGCTTACTCCACCACGCTGCTCCAATGCGGGTTGGTGGAGATGCGGGTTAGTAGCCAACCCGCTGTCGGATGATTTCAAACCGCCCATAAGGCCTCCGACAAGGTTTAAAGACTGTTATCTATCGATAACAACCGGGACCAACGGCTTAACGTGCCCTCCGAAGCACGGAAACGCGCATGTATTTTTTTTGCCACTAGCGGTCACCCATCTCATACCCGACCGCGCCCGTTTGGCTTAGTTGCGTAGATCGTTTGCGTTCTGCGCTAACCGCCGGGCCATGCACAATTGGGTATAATGGGGACTAATGGGGAGTAACACGTGACCAACAGTTGGACACAAAAACGGTTGCCAATGAAATTTCACACAATAGTTCTAATTTTGTGAAGTTTTATTTGATTTGTGTACATAATACGACACAATAAATAAATTATAATAGCAGCTATTAGTTGAGGTACCGAAGAGAACATTTAATTAAATCTGTTACTTTTGCACGAACAAGAAAACATGAAACTAATTGCCCAACTAGACGACGCGACGGAGTAATTTGAAGTAAATGCCTTTAAAACAGCATCAGTATCTCACTGTCACAATGAGTGAATTAGGGAAGGCAAAGAAAAACCATCTCATTATTCTTGACAGAACGCTGGGGTTTCTGTCTTAATAAGTATCAAGTGAGAGTGGAAAGTACATTTTATTTATTTAAAGAAAGTACATTTATTTTATTATTGAATTATTATTATTTTTATTATATTTTTTATTTTGTAAATATAGTTGCACACAAGGACGTGCAAGAAAGCAAACAAAGCAGAGCATGGAGTAAGACGTGTGAATTGTTCAAGAGTACACAAGATCTTTATCAAGAGAAGCGCACATGGCTCGGCGGCGAGCGTAGAACGCAAGCGATCTATGCAGCTAAGCCAAACAGGCGCGGTCAGGTGTGAGATGGGTGCCAGATAGTGGCAAAAATTTCATGCGCGTTTACGTGCTACGGAGGGCACGTTAAGCCGTCGGTCCCGGTTGTTGTCGATAGATAACAGTCGTTAAACCTTGTCGGAGGCCTTATGGGCGGTTTGAAAACATCCGACAGCGAGTTGGCCACTAACCCGCATCTCCACCAACCCGCATTGGAGCAGCGTGGTGGAGTAAGCTCCAGGCCTCCCCAATATTGGGGAGAGACCCGTGCTCAGCAGTGGGACGCAAATAAGGGTTGCAGCCAGCCAACATCATGCCTGAGGACACATGCAGTTACGCTGCTCCTCATGGGACTGATGCTTACCTCATACAAGGTTGGCCCGCATCTTTCCATCGAAACACAATAGCATTTCCTCGCAGCATTGGTGTAGGTACTTCGTACTTCAAGTTCGAACCATGAAGTTTTTATTCTCTGGGAGAATAATGGGAGTAAATTTTTTATATGCAATTTTAATTTGCAAAGAACAATACAAATGTTAACCTGTCTTGCAAGATTTCTATTTATTTATTATTATTCACGCATCGACACAAGTTGAAAGTTCTCAAGCAGTGTGTGTTGCCAGTGATGACCTACGGCGCTGGACGTGGTCTTTTACAGTAGGCCTTTTCCATAAGTTCAGGGTCGCTCAGCGAGCGATGGAGAGGGCTATGCTTGGTATTTCTCTACGCGACAGAATTTGTAATGATGAAATCCGTAGAAGAACTAAGGTTACCGACATAGCTCTCAAAATCTGCAAAAGGAGTACAGGCCACCCTCCAACCAGGTGGACTGATGACCTGAAGAAGACAGTGGGTAGTTGCTAGATTCAGAAGGCCCAGAACGTTCGCCGCTCCTCCCGGTCCTGGGCCTTCTGAATCCAGCAACTACCCACTGTACTCAGATAACCAGCAATGTATGCTAAATCGGCCCTGCATGTTGGTCAATGTAATCTCAGTCTCTCGATGACGATATTTATACAAATTTTCAAAAGTCTCTTAGCATTCAATATAACGCCAAATGTTTCAGACACCTTGCTATAAAAGTAGAAAATCTGATATTGTAAATGGAACCTGAAAAATACACAATGCCGGAAGAAATATAGTAATTCCATCCCAGAGCTATGCACTTTTATTTGCTGACCTCGCAAACTAGTAAACTACTATCGACATTTCGCTTTACACCTCTGGTAAAAGGATTTTGAACTGCGGCGAATATTTCCATGGTTTGTATGGATTTCCGAAAAGCTTGGAAGGCAATTTTTCGGGCAAAAGTTCATCATAGATTTCAAAGTTGTCTCTACGATCAGCGGTTTGGGCTGCGGCTTGATCCATCAGTCGGTCATTCAGGACAAAGAATTTTATTATATAGTTTTAATTTCAGTTTTATCTTTCACAATTTCACCGTTTCTCGAAATTATTAGAACTAAAGCTAAAATATACACAGCGCTAAACGAAATATAATTATTCCGTCCCAGCGCTGTGCACTTTTATATCCCAACCTCACAAAATAGTAAAATTATCGACATTTCGCTTTACACCTCCGGTAAAAGGACTTTGCAATATTATATTCGCCATATTTCCAGGGTCTGTATAAATAAAATAAATAAATAAATATCTTTGGACAATTCACACAACGCCATCTGATTCCAAACTAAGCAGAGCTTGTACTATGGTAATCAGAAAGCTGAAAAACATACTTATTATTATTGTATTAATTGTATTTTCAAAAAAGTTTAGATGCAGAATTTGGAAGGTGATCAGAGTTTCAATTTTTTCAGCTGATGTCTTTTGGCGTAAGGAAACTCTAAAATGGTAATTACTGGCTGGTTTTTTCAAGTCATTTTAGCGTACAATTTTTCCTCCCTAGGCTGAATTTATTTAATCTAACTGGCCGGTCAGAAAACATTTTTTACAGAAATAATTATTGTGTTATTGTCAGGCGTGCAAGGTGATGAAACTGTGATGAATAATTGACTCCACTCAGAGTGGAGCAGCGATAAATACGCACATTACAAATTTCTTAAGTGGCCTGAAAATAATCAAAGTTGCTTGACAAATTTATCTTTAACAACATATTCATAATTATAATAAAAATTCAATACTCTAAGGGCCTCGTTCACCATCTCCAAGTAAAGTATTGATTAGTTACGTCCCAAGCGAAGTTGATTGGCAAGTAAAAGCTATGAGTACGGGTCAGTTTATCATATAATTAGTGCTACTCGAACATCGTAAAATTGAAATTGAAGTTACGGCTGACTTTAACCGACAATTAGCGTACTTGCCACTTTACTTGAAGTCGGTGAAAGAGGCACTAAATGTCAATTCTAGCAAAGTGGGCTTAAAAATATTGTCACTTAAAACTGGAAAAACAGAAAGATGGAAAAAAAAATCTAAAAAAAATCCATTGCAATAGAAGCACGTAACCGGCGAGTCGGAACTCTTAAAACAAATTTCTTTTCACAGTATAAAATTTTATTCTCCGAGATCGTAACCCAATAACGCTGACAATATTTCGTTTCACACTTCTGCTGCTAGTAAATTGTGAAATAGTTCCGATGTGGAGGTTTTATAAGGCAATCGGGAAACCAATATTGCCGATAACGCTATGCCGATGTCACGTGAATATTGGCCCTGATTTATTTTACTTTTTTGGTAAAGTGAAGTAGACGAGACGAGCATGACTGTTCTGCTCTGCCGGGCGCGGATTCTCTCCAATACTGGAAAGGCCTGGAGCTTACTCCACCTAGCGGCTAGTTAGCTAGAAGGTTAGTGGTCATCCCGCTTTTCAAACCGCTCATAGGGCCTCCGACAAGGTGACAATACGACTTCTAACAACCGGGACCAACGGCTTAAAATTTGCCAACGGTCACCCATCTTACACCTGACCACGCCCGTTTCATTTACCCGCGCTTGCGTTCTACGCCAACCGCTTGGATATGCACGTTTTGTAAGACGAGAATGCTTGATTGAAAGTGGAAATTGCAGTCCATAGACATAAACACCTTACATCAAGCAATGATTGAGTCTTATCTGTGGCTTAGTGTAGTTGTACTGTTTCTCCGTTAGATGTGAAACATACTAGCCCATACTCAATAATTGATTGTGTAAACGTGAAAGTGTGTATTAGTGTGTAGTGTATTTATTAGTTTGTTTCTTTGTCCTTTTTATGTTACAACGGTGCTATGTATTGACCTGATTTTTGTATGGAGATAATTAGAGGGCTGGAGGAGTGTCATAGGCTACTTTTTACCCGAAATATATAATACTAGCTGTACCCCGCGGTTTTTCCCGCGTTAATTTTTATTAAAGTATTCTATTTTACTTTTGATAACTCCTAGAATATATGTACAAAGTTTCATGATGATCGGTTCAGTAGTTTTCCCGTGTAAGAGTAACAAATTTTGGCATTTATAATATTAGTAGGATTCCTATAGGAAAAAGCTTGAATCCTACGCAGACAGAATTAAAACAATCTGTACCTAATATTATAGCTGTAACATTAATGTTTCATGTTTTACCAGTTCAAACGAAAAGCTTAGTTCCAGAAACATCAGATTACGTGACGGGATAGCGAATGGCGCTACTCACTGAACACAATCCTAGAAGTTTTTCTTGAATCTTCTAATTGAAGATAACTTCATTACGCCAAGTTCTCAAGGAATTCGTGTAAATAAAATACATAATCAATGTTGATTGCGATCACGTTTTTCTGATTGGATTGTTCGTTTCACGTAAACGCTGGAGGTGAAGGAAAATTTCGTGAGGAAATCTTTTGATTGCTGTTCATTATCTACATTTTGTTGGCAGAGCTTATAGGAAGGTGTAGAATTGCGGAGTTTTACTGACGAAGCACTACTACGGCACCCGATTCAGCAGTAAAGTATTTCTTTTTTGTTGATAAGAACATGTGTGATTGACTGTCACACTTGCATAAAGCTATTTTTACTTTTCTTCGTATTATTTTATGAATGAAATGTGATAATAGTTTTCCTACCATAGCACAAATTGAAACCAAAATAAGTACAAGTTCACAATACATAATGTTAGTCATTTAAAAGCCTGCACGACCCTTTTGATACACAAAAGCTTTTAGTTCCAGAGTTGTAACAGGCATATAATATTATCAAGTAAAGTAAGTCTCTATTTTAGAATGTAGTTTATTGCCAATTTTTATTTACCAAGTCTATCCACCTCGACTTCCAGATCCTAAACAAACAGTTTTTCGTTCCAATTCTATTGAAGAGTCTTTGGTCTGATTGTGAGGCTTCGTTAGGGTTGTGTAAATGAAATAATCAAATAAACTGCGGCTAGCGGAATGCCTAAGAACTCCTTTTGGTAACGGCCAAATTTGGAATAATTTGCTAACCTTGTTTATTATAATTGTAATAATTTAATACTCCTAGACAGGTTAAATGTATAAAAGAACATGGCCGGTACGTGTATGGGATTGTGTCTTTAGAATGTCGTTCGACAACCCCCCGAACGACCTAAACACGCGATTATTAAAGCTCTAATAATAAGTGAACGTATTTTAATATGCCAGGAACGAAAGAGACAGTTATAAAGCCAATTTAGCCTTTATTTACACGGGTATAATAATGTATTTACACCTTTATGCGTTGTAACATCTTTGTTAATAGAACTCTTTAGTCGGATTATGGGGCAGCCTCGTTAGGGTTGTGAAAAAGAAATAAGGTGAACTGCGCGACTAGCAGAATGCCTAAGAGCTTCTATTGGTCGTTATTATTATGTTTGGAGTAATATAACATATATTATATATGAAATTTTCACTAGGCAACTTTCCGCTGAACGATTCTTGCCTATTAAAGTAATTCGTTTGGTAAAATTTAAGTAAGACAGCAGATTTTAAGTAAATAGCAAAATGTAATGTAGCAAATTCAAGTAAGTAAGACAATTATAAGAGTTATGTAGCCATTTTTCATATTTTAAGACCACCTTTTAATTTTATAACATCATTGTTGGAAGGTTCCCTACTATTACTTGTTGCGTTTTACGCATGTTGTACGTGAGTCGGTGGGCCGTCCGTGCTGTTCGAGATTTTCTTGACAAAATGTTTCCAATTCTAAATTTTCTGTGTCAGACGAATGTTTGCACTTTGAACCTATGCAAGGTGGTTTCGGAGGCGATATATCGATCTAGCTAGGCTTAATTTTTAGATAACGATAATTGATCCGTATTTTCATATTTTTGATAGAGAGATTGATAAAACGAGTTCCCCTAATGGCCCATAAAATTTAACTTCTGCACATGACTAGTTAATGGTACGTCGTTGGAGCACGGACACCCGTACGTGTCCCGTGCTTCACCCAGGTGGAGAACCTAGGTAGAGCATGGGCCCGGAGCCGTCTTTTCAGCGATAATCATAACATAAATTGAAAATTATGACTCTTTCTGACATCTGTCACCAAGTATGTAATTTTTCTTCTTCTTCTTCTTTAGTTGATGGCGTTGTTAAGATACACTAAGCAAGAACATTAAGTGCTTTTATCCGAGTAACGCCCGGTCATCCGGGTACTATTAATTTACGTTTTAATATTATACTTAATTCTAAGTGATCTTTGTTAATGGCGAGCTGATGCTAAAATACAAAGCTGGACTTAAAGTTTAAGCTTCTAAACTATGATGTTTAGTATTTTGTTTAATCCAGACTTTGGATTAAGCAGCAAACTTATTCGGAATGTATTATATCCAATTATATATTAACATTATATTAGACGACTTCGTTATTTAATTAAAATTGTTTTTTTTATCTCCACCAACCCGCATTGGAGCAGCGTGGTGGAGTCAGCTCCAGGCCTACCCAATAATGGGGAAAACACGTACCCAGCAGTGGGACGTAAAAAGGGTTGCAGCCAATGATATTTTATTGCTCTGTGAAGTTTGAATTCAAATCAAACCCATGAAGAATTTGGAAAAATAAATATATATAAGTGTGTGTATACACAAATTGATAGGTACATATGTACTTATGATAGTCCATGTAGCTTCTGGATTAAGAATAGAGCTACGGTATCCCCTGCCTAATCGTAAGAGGCGAGTAAAAGAGGGCTTCCGGGGTTGTGGACGGTATAAGTGGGAGCTCGATCCGCCCAGCCAGCAGCCCCGGGAAGGACGACGGTGTGTGCGTGGCCGCATGCTGCCGTAAGCATCGGAACCCTCTCCAAGGTGCCGGGTACCTTTTGAGGGTTTTCCCCCGATACCAAAAAACGGCCTTGTAATGCTCGCAGCAGGGGCTTAGACGTCTGTTCAGTTAAAGCGGTTTCAAAACAGCGTTTTCGAAGTGTAATTTATTTTTTGAAGCGCGTGTATCCACCAAACGTCACGATTCGACATTTTCAGGTGCAAAATTTACGCGCGTGTAAGCGCACTTGCCGAAATGGTACAGTCGTTTCGGCAAACACGCCGAAACGCTAGTTAAGTTGAACCACCGGGAATGAATTTAGTTGAACTACCGAGTAGTTGGTCCAGCGGGAAAAAAATTCCCCGTGGTCCAACTAGTTGGACCAACGGTTGGTCCACGATGAACTCGTGGTTTGCAACCGCTCTTACAAAAGACGCCGAAACGCTAGTTTGCACTTGTTCCGCTCTTACAAAACAAAGCCATGAATCAGTACGCCGCAAGCCACGGAGTCGAACGGCATTCGCGGTGAATAGTGCAGTGTTCAAATGAGTTTAGTAGTTTTCGCCGCGAAAAATGGACACCGATACTTTTATTGCTGAAATACTAGCTAGACCACCTATATGGAAGTCTGGCCATCCACAGCATAAATAAAAACATGTTTTTCAGCGGCACTTAAAATTCTATTTGCATTGTCTTTTTTCTATAATTCTGGTCGGTTCATAAGAATATAATCGAAGGTTTCAATACTCATTCTGGTATATTCGAAAAAAAAAATTCTGGATACATTCTGTATTTCTCGTACTTTTTGTGGAATTCTCCGTCTATACCCCGATTCTTATTCAATTCATGTACTCCACAATCTCTTCCATATATTAGGTCTTGAACCAAAAAAATATTACTTTCCAAGTAATATCGATATAATTTCGATAAAGACATTTTTCGCTGTCTGACTTCCTTACTGGTCGCGGCGGCTAACGTGACTGCCCGTGGCCTGCAAACGGACGGTGCCGCGCGAATAGTCGCGTCGCCCACCGCTTCGTCGTTCGCACCGCCGATCCCCGTGGCCAGGCCGCTAGTTGTTAGTTTCCACGTTCTTATAACATACATAAGGATCAATAGTCGGAACCATTTTTTTTTCAACCTCTTTTATGTCCCACTGCTGGGCACAGGTCTCTTTCTCACAAGTGAGAGGGATTTAGGCCATAGTCCACCACGCAGGCCAAGTGCGGATTAGTGGACCATATAGAGGCGTAAAAGAAATATTACTGCTGAGCTTCAGTCTACGGAGACCTCAAAGTGCGAGTTTGTGATAGTATTACGTAAACACTCTCGATAACGAATTTTCCTTTACTTGTACTAACAGCACCCCTAGCTAAAAGGTGGCGAACTATTACCAAATGTATCTATTTGTAGTCGGTGCCCATTCAGAATTATAGGTACGCCATTTTACTAAGGGCACAACTCCAAAATTGGGGTTTTTGGCGGGAAGTCGAAAAATACATTTTGTGCTCTTGTTTTATTTTCATTTTCTTGGTGTATTTTTAGTTATATCGGATAAAGTTGATGGCATTTTGTTCGATATAGGTTAATGACAGTGCACGAGTGTTGTGAAATAAAATAACAGTGCGAAAACGGCTTGTTCGGCTTGCCTCCAAAACTCCATCGGACAGGGACACGTTCTGGTAAAGCAGCCATCACTTTACTTGAACATTTGACTGACTAGACTGACTGACGACTGACGACTTTACTGATTTTTTATATGACTACTAAGTGATACAAAAATTATACTTGACGCTGGCAATATGCACAGAGTTTGCGATGCCGTTATTAAAAATGAGTCATTACCTTCACAGAGCATTCTGTGCCTTTGGCAATAAGTATAATCTGTATTAACAATTTTATTTTTAAATTTTGTTAAAATCTTAGAATAATAACGTTAAGAACGTCAGTCTTCATACAAGCGTACTGTCAAAATTGAGGCACTAAATAAATAATTTCCTGTCACATCTGACAAACAAAATATTTTTATACTAGTGGATCCCGCAGACGTTGTCCTGCCTTAAAAGTTTTGTAAGAGGATTAGTTTCTTTATCATCTCAAAGGGTTTTTATGTTACTGTCAAATTAAAAATTAAAAACGAACAGTGACAGATGAACTGTTATTCAGACTATGTCAAACTTTTGGACGATGGCGCGAAGAACCAATGTTTGACAATTACTGTTACTAATAATAATTGTTTATATAGGAAAATAAAATAAGTTATTTTACTTTTAATTTCACAATGCTCCCAAATTTTCTCACCGTTTAAACCTTCCCTGGACTTCTACTCATATTTCAGACCAAAATTAGCCATATCGGTTCAGACGTTCTTGAGTTTTAGCGAGACTAACGAACAGATTCGAATAAAGAAATAAAGATTCGAAGAACATTATATTCATTTATTATTTAAAAATAACAATTTATAATATAAAAAACATGAATAAGCCAAAGACTATACTTTATTAATCTATGAAATGAAATAAGAAACATAAAAATTTTCTTTTCATTTAATATTGAATGGCTAAAAGGATTTTTATACAATGCCTTAAAATGAATTAAAAAAATAAGTAACATAAAAGTCAGACGTGACAATTTTGATAGCTGCGTGAAAATATAAATAAACAAACACCGAAATTTAATAATTTCGTAAAGAAATAATAAAGGAAAAGTAAAGTATAAGAATAAAACAATAGAATATAAGTTATAAAATATGATAATGGACGTCAATGAAGTAAGTAATAACATGTAGTGTATTTATAACAGTACACGGCGCATTTCATTCATTCCATTTGCTTTCCGTGGGAATGAGATATTTTCACGCGGCAAAAAGTAGCCTATGTTCTTTCTCAACGTCCTTTCTATGTTTATGCCAAATTTCATCAAAATCGGTTCAGTAGTTTAAGCGTGAAAGAGTAGCAGACAGACAGACAGACAGAGTTACTTTCGAATTTATAATATTAGTATGGATTTACCAAATTAACTATAAAATACTACAAAATATTGAAAACACTGTGAAAAGTATTTTATAAGATTTCTTTTGTTTTTAAAAAGTGTTGTGATGAAATTTAACCTTTAGTCTTACGGAGCGGCCCGGCGTTTGGTGCCATTAATGGCACCAATCAACATGCTTCAATTTAGGCGCGCGAATTTGGTTTCTATAATGTAATTGTAATTATTCTACGGTTAAAACTAATTTATTAATGTCTCACTGCCGAGCACAAGCTATGGGCCATAATCCACGACTCCTGAAAGTATTCGTTTATCTACTCCTGTGGTACAGTACAAACGACCCATATGTCGCTGTCAATCAAGGGTCCTAGGTTCGGTTTCCGGCAAAGCGGAATTGGAATGAGGAGTTTTAGTTTCTATTCTCGGTCTGAGTGTTTGTGTTTCTGTCTTTTTTTGGAGTGCATGATATCAATGTCACAGTGAATTACTAACATTATTTATCTTAATATATATAATTCTTGTGTGAGTGTGTATGTCACTGAACTCCTCCTTAACGGCTGGACAGATTTTAATGACTTTTTGTGTGTATTCAAATGGATTCGAGGATGGTTTAGATTCACAATTTGGGCCACTGGAAATGTTTTTAATTACTTTTTTACTTATTTAGTTTTCCCATATAAATTGTTCCTGCCTGTCAAACGTTTTGTATTTCGTGCCGTGTCGTTCTAAACTTTGACACAGTCAGAATAACTGGACAGTTCGTATGTCATTATTTGTTTTATATTTTTGTTTGATAGTAACATGAAGTCTCTTTAAGATAATAAGAAAACAAATCCTCTTTTATTACTTTTAAGGCAGGACAACGTCTGCGGGGTCCACTAGTTTAATAATAAATTTAGAACAATAAATAAAGCACACTTTCCGAATATACAAGTTTGCGTAACTTAATTTTAGATTTAGTTAACACTGTTAAGCTACTCAAACAACCTCTTAGGGAACATTCTGGACATAATCAAACAAGCTCTCTAATTTAATTTACCTTTGCTTATATAAATATAATAATATACTAATATATAAAGCTGAAGAGTTTGTTTGTTTGAACGCGCTAATCTCAGGAACTACTGGTTCGAATTGAAACATTCTTTTTGTGTTGAATAGTTCAGTTATTGGGGAAGGCTAAAGGCTATATTTATTGGGATTTAGGCCATAGTCCACCACGCTGGCCAAGTGCGGATTGGTGGGCTATATAACATCATGCAATGACTAGCGGCCGTCCACGACTTCATCCGCGTGGACTTTGGTATTAGTCATAGAATACCTAAACATATGGCTGAAACGCTTTTTGCGTCTCTCCCAATTATTGGGGAGGCCTGGAGCTTACTCCACCACGCTGCTCCAATGCGGGTTGGTGGAGTGAGCATAGGTATATTGCAAGGTAATAAAAAACTTGCAATAATAAAATTAAAGGACATTTTACAAAAAAATCTCCGTGATTCTCTTTTCTGTGTGATTTTTGACTGATTGAACAGATCTGTGTGTTGTTTTTAAGTCATATTCTTTCATTTAAGAGACCGTATACGAAATTCTGCCAATTTAGCTGATTTTACATAGGAGATTTTGCAGTTAAAATATAGTATTTAATAAAGTTTTATTGCACAATATGAAT
Source organism: Pyrgus malvae (assembly GCA_911387765.1). Lineage (NCBI taxonomy): Eukaryota > Metazoa > Arthropoda > Insecta > Lepidoptera > Hesperiidae > Pyrgus > Pyrgus malvae. The sequence goes on along the minus strand of OU426950.1, from coordinate 22,217,770 downwards.
GATAATTTCAATAATAAACTATTAATTGGGATACTTTTCCATTTTTGTTACGTTGTTTTGCTTAATATACCTGAAGACGGTGAGAGTTTTGTGAATTTTACTGTAATAGGTATAGAATATCACATATTCCCGGATCATTTTAAAATCTAAACAGAAAAGAAACATTGAACTTAGTCAATTTTGAGAGAAAATGGGCCAGAAATTGCATTTGATTTCAGCAAGTTGGAATGATCTTTCAAATGATTTGTCTTAAATACACTTCAGTTCATAATCAATCCGTTTCCTGAAAGGAAAATCAAATTAATAATGAAAAATTGGCATTAAAAATCTTTTAAAGTAAAAAAGTTGCATTATAATTCTTGACGCAAGCAAAAAAAGTGGCTAATCCAAACCCAAATCCTTACCTGGAGCCGCTCATTTGGACTTAAAGTGAACCCTAGTAAGAGTCAGGTTATTATAATTGGCAGTTCAAGGTTGGTCGCTAAAGTCGTTTGGCCTCAGCTTCCTTCGGTTGTTTTTGATGGTGTCCATATTCTTTATTCCCAGGTTGTTAAAAATTTAGGTATTCAAATGGATTCTACGATGTCGTGGTCTCCTCAAATTAACGAGATTAGCAGAAAGCTGTTTTATACAACTGGAAGTCTTCGCAGGCTTAAGAATTTCCTTCCGATGTCCACTAAAATCACGCTTGCCAAGTCCCTACTCTTACCGATTCTTGACTACGCTGATACATGTTATACTGACCTTAATGAGGAGCAACTTAACAAGCTTGAGCGCCTTCAAAATCTCTGTATTAGGTTCATATTTGGGCTTCGAAATTATGACCACATTTCCGAATTTCGTGCAAAGCTCAAGTAGCTCCGACTTCGCCGGAATACTCACATACTCTCTGCTCTTTACAACATTCTGTTTAACCCAAACACCCCATTTTATCTTCGAGACAAATTCGAATTTCTCAATCAATCTCACAACCGTTTGTTACGTTCATCCAACAACATGGCCCTACAAATACCTGTACACTCTACATCCTTTTCCGATAAGTCGTTTACAATAACCGCTATACGTTTATGGAACTCTTTACCAGCGACCATACGTAAAGCTCCAAATCTAGTTTCCTTCAAAAATATGGTCAAAGAGCACTACCTTGCTGCTGTGATGTAAATTTTTGTTCTTTTCCATTCCAAAATGCTTATATGTGTGTGTTTAAATTTTTAAGGACTAAGAATTGTAAAAATTTTAATGTTGCTTGTTACACCATTACCTATATTTTCATATACACTGTTCATTTGGTTGTTAGGGTTGCCTGGAAGAAATCGCTTTTAAGCGATAAGGCCGCCCGTTGTTTGTTTTTTCAGCTTTGTGTATGTTTTTTCTTCCTCTTCTATTACTTATGGTGTTGTAAATTAACAAACAATAAAGAGTTTTAACTAACTAACTAATGTACAAGGTTATTAATGAAATGATCAGTTTTATTGTGCAATGAAACTTATGGAAATACTGTAATTTAACTGCAAAATCTCATGTGTTAAATCAGGTAAACCAGCGAAATCGGCAAAATTTCGTATACGGCCCTTTAATAAATAACAGGACAATTTTACAAAAATAAAAAGACCAGAAATTAAAGTTTTCAGTTTAGGTTTCTGTTCTCTGTATGGGTCTGTGTTATGTATGTGTATAAATCTTTATCTATTATTAAATTCATGTCGTTATTTTATTATTATTGCTTGCATTCCAAAATGAGAATGACGTTGCAGTATGAAATTTTTTCCTACAAGCATCTTGAAAACTTTTGCTCCTAAACTGAAATGCAAACTCTCTGAATAGTGAATAAGTAACGAAGACTTGATGTTTCATAAATAGGGTCAGAGTGGTGGCTGCAAAACATGCGAGACCTTCAATAGAATAGGTAATGACCTCCGAGCCTATTTTTTACCTCCGAATACCTACAAACATTATACGAATTTTTTTGTAGAAAACTGGTGTTTAATTAAAATCTATACTTAATTTTCTCATTCCGCTGGGTAATAAACGTGTAGCCCATGCGGACGGAGCCGCAGGCGGAAAGCTAGTATTGATATAAGGTTGGCGTTAATAAGTTCCTTTAATCAAAGAAGTAGACAAAACTAACAAATTGTCGGGTCTTGAATTAAATGTGTTTTGCGCCTAATTATCCAACTCTTAGCGAAGAACGTGGGAAAATAACCAATTTTCTTATGTGGACCTTTTTTAGCACTAACAATGAGAGTACGAAATTTCGTAATAATTGCTTGAGTAGTTAAGGCATTCACGGATTACACAAAAACTTACATAAAGATATTGATTATGCGATATAAAAAGTAACGACGATGTGTAAAAAAGTGAAGAAAATTGTGGTTGTTACAACATCTTTACTGCCTCGCCTTTGTTCAGCACGGTGTCGGGTCTTGAATAAAATGTGTTTCTCGTCTAATTATCCAACTTTTAACTAGGAACGTGGGAAAACAATAAAGTTTCTTGTCTGGGTTTTGTTAAGCTCAAACTGGTTTAGAAATTAAAGCATTAACGAATAGAAACACGTAGATACCTAAATGAACTTAAAATAGCAAAAATTGTCATAATGCCGGTTAATAAATAATGTAGGTAGTTTAGAAAAACTAAAAAACACGCTTTTGTGCTGCGAACTTATCAGCCGCCCCTCGTATATTTCTTTTATCCTGATGATCCTAATAAGGAATTTAACATAAAGTTATGAAAATATTGTATTGTCATCGGCCTTTGACAACTGCGCATATTTTCAAGTTAATCAGACTCCTAGAAGTAAGTGAAAAGGAAATTAAAAGATTCCGTTACATACATACAGATCAAGCTAATAAAAGCGTGTTGAAAATTAAGAACAACGTGTACTGAAGTGGAAAAAGCTGGCAAATTGCGGTTGTACCGACGTCTTTACTGGAGTCTTTGTTCGGTGTCGGACATTGAATTAAATGTGTTTTGCGCTTCATTATTCAACTTTTACGAGAAACGCCGAAAATGTGGACTTTTGTGTTTGAATCTTAACTGAAAATACTTATAGTTAACATTTATTTTATGTATCAAAGATACGTTGTGAATTGACATAAAGCGCTTAACTTGCCGCTAGTGATAACTACATATGTACCTATATGTCCTTTTTATTCTCACTTTGAAACAAATTCACATTTGAATTCATAGTATATAGTAAGAATTGGTATTTGCTATTTGTATTTAAACGTAAAAATAACGTGTACCTATATATTCCCAAGTTCCTCAAGTTAATAAAGTGAAAAAGAACTATCAACTTGCGGCATTTTTACTACCATGACTTGACTCTACACGTTCACGCCACATTCAAGCTTTGAATTAAATGTGTTCTGTGCCTAATTACCTAACTTTTAACGAGAAAAGTATAGAAACGAGAAACTCTTTTGTCTGAATTCGGACAGGGAAGAATTAGTTACCTATTGGGTATATGTCCAACAACACATTGTAAAGGAGACCGAAACGTGCGTAGTCGATCGGTAGAAATCACCCAGCAAATTAATACCCATTATATATGAGTTATGCGTGAGCGCATGGCCCGGCGATTAGCGTCGAATGCAAGCGATCTATGCAACTAAGCCAAACGGTTGCGGTCGGGTGTGAGATAGGTCACCGCTAGTGGCAAAAAATAAATACCTGCGCGTTTCCGTGCTTCGGAAGGCACATCAAACCGCCGGTCCCGGTTATTGTCGATAGATAACAGTCATTAAACCTTGTCGGCGGCCTTATGGGCGGTTTGAAAACATCCGACAGTGGGTTGGCCACTAGCCCGCATCTGCACCAATTCGCATTAAAGCAGCGTGGTGGAATAAGCTCTAGGCCTCCCCAATAATGGGACAGTGGGACGCAAACAAGGTTGCAGCCATAGATGAGGTATAAGCTATACCTACCGTATAACTTAGAGCACATGGCCCGCCGGCTGGTGTAGAAAGCAAACGATCTATGCAGCTATAGGGGCGACTAGACGGCTCTATTTATCGGGCCTGATTTGGCATACACTGCTGGTTACCTGAGTACATTGTAATAAAATTATCAAGATAACCAGCCAAATCGAGTCCGATAAATACGAGTAGGGCCGTCTAATCGCCCTGGGATCTGGAGGCGGAGGTTCATGCATCCATATACAAATGGCGTTCGGACCTGCGTCTCAGGAATGTGGAGCTCCTACCAAGTGAAAGGGAAGCGCGGAGGTCTGATGCTCGTGCATTAATAATTTCGAGGTGGAAGGAGCGGCTGGCCTATCCCAGGGCTGGCGCCAGGACTGTCGAGGGCTATCCGCCCTGTCCTTGAAGATTGGATGGACAGGCGGCATGGGTCACTGACGTTCCGGCTGGCACAGGTGCTTTCCGGGCATGGTTGCTTCGGCAAGTACCTGTGCCAAATAGCCAGAAGAGAACCGACCACAACGTGTCACCATTGCAGCTGCGTCGAGGACACGGCGCAACATACACTAGAGGAGTGTCCTGCATGGGCCAGGGAGCGCAGTGATCTCATTGCAGCTGTCGGAACTGACCTCTCACTACCGGCTTTAGTGAGAGCCATGGTTGGGTGTGAGGAATCGTGGAGTGCGGGGGTTTTCTTCTGCAAGCAAGTGATGTCGCAGAAGGAAGCTGCGGAGCGGAAGAGGGAAATAACAACGGACCTTCCTATACGCAGCAGGAGAGCAGGGCGTCGGAGGAGGATCTACCACGCCCTCCTCCAACCCCCATGATTGAGGTCAAGACGGTGGACGCGGTCCATCGTCTTACATGAAGACCTCGAGGTGATGCGCGCACTTTCCATTTGTGCGCCCCCTCAAAGTTGACGGATGACTTCTTAAGACTTACGCTGATGAGGTCACGGAAGAATGCGAGAGCGTACCCGTGAACCTCACAAAAAAGTGTGCTGAGGAAACCGTGGGGTTTTAGCCTGTTGGAGTCCGGCATAACCTCTCTGTTGCCCTCGTAACAGAGGGGATGATGGATTTCCCCACGAGAGAAAAAAAACAAAAAAAGGGCCGTCTAATCGCCCCTTATGCCAAACGGGAGTCTGGTGTGGGATTTGGCAAAATTTCATGGGCGTTGCCATGCTTCGGTGGGCACGTTAAGCCGTTGGGCAGTTTGAAAACGTCATAATAATATGTTTTCAAAACATACTCACTTGTTTTCTTTATTTTAGCCTTAGCTTTACCTTTTTTTAGCTTTTACCTTGAAATTTTTATTTGTTGGTATTTTTGTATAGAATTTTTAAAAAACTTTCTTATTCATAAATCTTATTTAAATTTTAAGCAGTATTAAAATAAATTTATAAAAATTGTCATTCAAAAACGCTGCTTACTGGCTGTCAAATAATCTCCTTAATCATTGTTTTAATTTTAGACGAGGGAACGGTTGAAAGCCAAATGTCAAATTCGGACTATTTAAGCCACCTGCTCTATAATTTTTCTTTTCACACCGAAACCTTGGGTAATAATGTATTTTTTTAGTACCTACTTAATTTTCAAGAACCTCTCAGCTCGCATTTTTAGGTTTTTGTCATGAGTATACTTTGCACAGATAACAAAATATTGTACCCGTTGGTATCTTTACAAGTCAGGAACGCGCGATATCTTTTACGAAACATTAAACATGATCATAAAAACTTTGTCTGAAAATCAAACTGTCAGAAAAAGAAAAAGATACCTTCATTTATTCACTATACGATTTATGATACAAACTTTTTTCATAGCTTTTTTATTGAAATTAAAGTCATATATCTACGAAAACAAATAAGAATGAGTTCCGTTGCGCGTTTATACAAGTTTACAATAAGTAACCAAATGTTTATTACCTACACTTGTTTCTGAATATTATTAAGAGAAAATGACCGTCAATCATGTTTCTAACAAGAAACAGGGTTCTTTAACGCGAGGACGAGAAACAATTTTATTGCAGAATTAATTACCGCCACGAGTCTGACACCATCTAGACTCGTGGCGGTCCTCCACAGTCCGCTTTACACACTCCTTTTTAACACGGACGTGTAAGTTATGAGGCAAATTTCCAGTGGACTATAACATGGGGTTCTTCAAGAAAGCTGTAAAAAAAGCTCCCCTCCAAAGCCGGCAATGCTCGGGCGGCTCCCCTGGGGTTGTCCGTGTCCATAGGCGACGGTGATCGCTTAACACCACGCGGCCCATCTGCCTTTTAGTATGGTTTATTTATAACTTTTAACTTTAACTTTTCTTATAAAATAAAAATAATATTTGGTGAGTCCGCAGACAACGTAGTATTAAGCAAGTGGTCACTGCAGTCCACGGATTTCTACAAACAATATCTCACAAGCAACTCTAAATATTGCCTGAAATCGTACGGCGTTGCGCTACTACTCCGGAGGCTGATCGTCGGTGATGAAATATATCGTTATATTTAATCGACTACGGTGTTCTCCATCGCCATGCATGCCTGAGGATAATTTATAATTGTTTCTCAAAAGCATGACGCCTAGCAATACGCACTTGGCGAGCGTGCTGTCTATGGCCTAAATACCTCTCATTTGTGAGTTTCGCCTATGCCCAGCAGTGGGATATAAAAAGTTTGAAAAAAAGAAGAGGTGGATGCAGCGGCGGTACATACTTACTCAGATCATGAAATTTCAAACCATTACTACCTACAAGTTCATAGTTCATAGCTCACAGAAAGGAAATTCTCCTCTTGCGTGTGTAATATGGAGGTTAACAAGAAAATTGCCATAAACAAATTTTTCGTTATACAGTACTTAAATAGCAAACAGAACAAGGCCCTCAATCATGTTCCTTACACGGAACAAGGGTTGCATGGCATGAGACGTGTAACGACTTAATGACCTAACCGAATACGTTGTCATTTTTAAATAAGAGGCCAAAAATATTATATTATATATTTTTTTTATATGTAAACCGAACAAAAAGGCAGACGTGCCGCGTGGTGTAAAGCGATCACCGTCGCCTATGGACACGGGCAACCCCAAGGGAGCCACCCGAGCATTGCCGGCTTTGGAGGAGAGCTTTTTTTGCAGCTTTCTTGAAGAACCCCATGTTATAGTCCACTGGGAATGCCTCAGCTGGAAGGTTGTCCCATAACCTACACGTCCGTGGTAAAAAAGAGCGTGCAAAGCGGACCGTGGAGGACCACCACGAGTCCAGATGGTGCTTGTGGAACTTTAACCTTCGTCTGGTGGTATAATCATGGAATGGTGATGTAGGCATGAGTTTGAAAAGTTCCTCGGAGCACTCACCATAGTAAATTCGGTAGAACACGCAGAGCGAGCCTATGTCTCTTCGCAAGCTGAGCGGTTCTAGCCTGTCAGTCAATCTTGGGTCGTTGACAATTCGGACTGCGCGCTTTTCAACGGAGTCAAATGGGTGTAGCTGGTATTTTGGTGCTCCTGCCCAGAGATGAGAGCAGTACTCCACGTGGGGTCTGACCTGGGCCTTGTACAGCGTCAGGAGTTGCAGTTACAGTGAAGTACTGCCTCGCCCTATTGAGGACACCAAGCTTTTTATTTCGAACACCTTATTATTAATCAACTTGGAGCAACCATATAGTCAATAGAAGTGTTTCAGAACATAGAACGCAAACGTTACGAGTGTACTCCATATTGCGCAATATCATTACAATGCATTACTTGTGTATAATGCGATCTACTCTACTAGCCTTATGAAATATCATACTGTCAATAACGGTACGAAAATTTGAAAGTAACTCAAGATTTTATTACCGACTTCCAAAAGGAGGTACTGTATTCGGCTGTACGTATTTTTTATATATGTTCACCGATTACTCCGCCGTTTGTGGACCGATTTTCAAAATACTTTTTTTTTGTTCGTATGCTTATACTCCCGAGGTGGTCCCATTGTCACCAAATCAGGATCTGATGATGGGATCCAAATGGGATCCCAGGGAAATCGAGGGGAACTCTCAAATTTTATAGACACACACATTGATTTTCTTATACTTTCAGAAGCGTAAGAGCTATGTGTGCATAATAATCATCATCTCATGTTGCTGAGCTGATGATGGAAGGTACTGCGACGGTTAGGAGTTGAGAGCAAATTCATCATCATCATCATCATCATATCTTTATTGCATCATGCATCACATAATTTAATGGTGGTACAAGTAAAAAAGTGTAGCATTTAGCATGGAACCCTGTCAGGGCGTTGCAATTATACAGGTACAATGGCTCTTTCTAGTATATTACATTGACATTAACAAAATCATCATAATTAAAATTGCATTAAATTAACATTAACATAATAAAATGAAAAAATCAAATAGCAATTGATAATAACCACATAAGCTTTCAATTACAAAAAATCATATGTAAATCAGAGGTAATAATTAAAATCAAAAATACATTGGCATTAACAAATCATCATAATAAAATTGCATTACCTAAATAAAATTAACATTCCTCTACATAATAAAAATAAAAATAATAAAATAAAATAGCAAATAAATAAATATCCATAACAGAAAAATGTATTAGTCAGGGGTACAATGTTAATTAAATTGAATAAAATTATATACAATTTGTCAAATAAAATAAAATAAAAATGTTAAAACAAAATCTGAATTCGTTTGAATATAATGGGTATAATGGGTGAATTTAATATAAACATTTTAATAGAAATTTTAACATTTAAAAAATCAATTTAAAAAATCAGTTTAAATATTCGTGAATATTGTAGTAACATTTCGACAGCAAAAAGGTTTTTAATTTCTTAATAAAATTTGGTATTGTTGTTTCAGTTTGTATGTCCTTTGGAAGTTTATTAAAAATTTTGATGCACATTGAGTAAGGTGCTGATCCATACATCGCCATGTTTGATTTTGGTAGTACGAGTTGGTTTTTAAGAACTACAAATTGTTTTTCGTGATTCTTGACAAACTTACAAGTTTCTAAGATATATATACCAGTCAGGGTTAAAATGTTAAGCTCTTTGAAATATGGCCTACAAGTCGTCCTAGAGTCAATATTTGCAAGGATCCTGATACATTTTTTTTGGAGTATAAATAGTTTGCCGACGTCTACGCTATTTCCCCATAACACTATCCCGTATTGTAGCCAAGCATGCCCGTAAGCATAGTATGCGCATTTGGCTGTTTTTAAGTCAGTAGACTTTTTTAGCTCGTAAAGAGCGTACGTGAACTTGGCTAGCTTATTGGAGATGCTTTGTACATGACTCTTCCAATTTAAATTTGTATCTATAAATATTCCTAATAATCGTACACTTTCTACGGAGTCTATTTTTGTGTTATTTATTTGGTAATTTATATTTAGTGGGAGTTTTTGATAGGGTCTAAATTGAATTAATTTAGTTTTGTCGAAATTTACTTCCAGGTTATGGTCTCCTAGCCAAGAATTTACGCAGTTTAGGGTATCATTTAGGGTTTCGTTTAAACGTAAGCCGTTAGTACATGAAAATGACAACGAAATGTCATCTGCAAATAGGACGCAAGGAATATTGACGGTTTTCGGTAAATCGTTTATATATATGATGAAGAGGATACATCCCAAACAGGATCCCTGTGGAATCGATTGTTTTACTTCTACAAGATTGGATTTTTCGTTGGATATTTTACCTGTTGTGTAGTCATAATATTCGATTTCTGTGTACTGGTAACGATTTGTTAAATACGAAGAGAACCAGTCGTGGGCAGTTCCCCTTATTCCTATCCCGTATAGCTTTGTTAATAAGATTTTATAATTTACACGGTCATACGCCTTACTCATATCTAGTAAGATACCGACTCCATATTTTTTATTATTTATTGAATTTAATATTTCTTGTATATATTTGAATACGGCTAAGGTTGTAGATCGATTTTTTCTAAAACCGTTTTGACTCTCGTCCAAAATATTATGTTTTTCACAAAAGGAGTATAAGCGTTTTGCCATCACTGTCTCAAATACTTTTGAGAAAGTAGACAATAGGGCTATTGGACGATAATTATTTCGGTTTGTTTTATCCCCTTTTTTATGTATGGGCTTAATTTTCGATATTTTTAGTTGGTCTGGAACAATCCCTTCGTGAAGCGATTGGTTTATTAATATTGTTAGTGGTGGAGTGAACGCCTCTACACATTTTTTTACTAATGTTGGAGGAACATCGTCATATCCAAAGCTATGTTTACTTTTAAGTTTATTTATGATCATGCGAATTTCACGCGGCTCTACCGGTGATATAAAGATGGAGTTTTCGGTTGGGTTTATTACAGGTCTGCCACAAGCGTTATTTCTGCTGTTACCGATAGTAGCAAAAAAGTCGTTAAAGGAGTTTGCAATTAAAAAGGGATTATCTACAATGGTTTTATCAATTTTGAGTTTTATATTTTCCTTAGATTTTTTAGATATTTTGTTTGTTTCTTCTCTTATTATTTGCCACACAGATTTCATTATATTGACTGAATTTTTTACTTTATTGATATAATAATTTTTTCTTGATCTCAAAATGGCTTGTTTAAGTAGTTTTTCATATTTTTTGTAGTGGTTGTGTAAAACTGGACTTTTTGTTTGTTGAATCAGCAATTTTAATAGACGTTTATGTTTGCAGGAAATTTTTAGGCCTCTTGATAACCAACCCTTTTTGTTACTTGATCTTATTTTGAATTTTAATTTTGGTATATATTTATTTAGATTATATTGTACATGATTGTGAAATATTTCGTAGTTGTCGTGTATTTTACTTTTGTAGAGGATTTGAGCCCAATTTGTTGTTTGAAGTGCTTTTCAATAAATGGGTTTTTGTTCGAAATCTTACATTCTTGAGGTGGTCCAACTGTCACCATGTCAAAATCTGATGATGTGATACTAGGGAAATCGAGGGAAAAACAAAACTCAATAGACACACACATTCTTTTAGTATATTTTTTAACATAATACAAATATTTATGCCCGGTAATTATCACCTGATGTTGCTAAGCTGATGATTGAAGGTACAACTCCTCAACGGTTAGGAGCTGAGAGCAAATTCTTTCATTAATTTATACGTTCAGGTAGACTGACAGTAGTATTCTTTCAGGCTATACGATGGCTATTAGATAAACATGATTATAAAAGGTAAATCTCTTTAAAGTTTAGTAGTTAAGTGAAAAATTTTCCAATTACGCTTATACATTTATTTACAGAATTATTAAAATTACTAAAAAGAGTGAAATAAATTAAGTATTTAACAAAAAAATAGAACCGACTTCAAACGGTAAAAAATAAAATTGTCCAGTACCTACTTCTTCTTGCTTATGGTGATGACTCTTAAAACTATTTTTAGAGTTGGGCCCTTACTAAAATGTCCTGTCTTAGTAAATATAGCGTACCTTTCGTTCTGAATGGGCACCGTCTCCAATATAGTTTTAAAAATCATTACCATAAGCAAGAAGAAGTAGGTACTGAACAATTTATTTTTTACCGTTTGAAGTCGGTTCTATTTTTTGTCATCATCACGACGAGTAACGACAGAACGACCTAACTAAATTAAAGTAATATTTCAAAGTAAACGAAAAGTAAAACATTTCCTTGCGTGCGTATAAAAGTGAACAAGAAAATTGCCGTAATGTTTCGTTACACGTGTACATAGCAAACATAACAAGCCCCTCAATCATGTTCCTTACACGGAACAAGGGTTGCACGACATGAGTCAACAAGGAACGGCTTTATTACACAATTACAAGGACAAGGACTATTTAAATGATAAAAAGGCTTGGGATTAAACTTAACTCACAGAAGGCTGTTTCTATATACCATGTAATAATTTTAACATTTAAAAAATTTGTGAGTGGATGGCAGTGTGATAGCATTGACACACACGATAGCTGTCTCGTGTGCTCTTTGTGGCCCCACAGTCATGCTGCATAAAAAATACCCATTGTACCTGAAAATTTATTTAAAACAGAGCTGGAGTTTTTTTCCGCCCGCTTTTTTCTCCTAGCCCATATAAGCCTTAGCGCACCCAAAGCGGATGACGGTCAGCTGATGGCCGTATAACAATGACAAACATCAAGTGTATATTATTACCCAGGATGTTAATAAACTATTTCATTTCAAATTAAATGCCATGATAACTGGTTACCTGTCTGAACAATAGGTGTTATTTTATGTATTAATTTCATTTGAATTTATATATCATATAACTTTTAGAAAACATGCAGCAATCGTTTTTCATTATTTTATAATAAATTAAATACATCGTTAAAATAACACCTATTGTTCAGACAGGTTACATGTGCATGTAATTTCATTTGAATTTATATATCATATAACTTTTAGAAAACATGCAGCAATCGTTTTTCATTATTTTATAATAAATTAAGTACATCGTTAAAATAACACCTATTGTTCAGACAGGTTACATGTGCCTGTTTGGTTCCATATTATATAGAGGCCAGATACGAAATTTTGCCGATTTAGCTGATTTTACATAGTAGATTTTGCAGTTAAATTAATACAGTATTTCCATAAGTTTTATTGCCCAATATGACTGATAATTTTAATAATAAACTATTAAATGAGCTTCTTTTTCATTTTTATTACGTTGATTTAATTAGCTTAATAGGCCTGAAGACGGTGATAGTTCTGTGAATTTTACTGTAATAGGTATAGAATATTACATATTTCCGGATCATTTTAAAATCTAAACAGATCGAAAAATATGCATGTATTGCTGTAAAAATCGTATACATAGTAAATGAGTCACTTTTGGCCAAATGAAATCAAAATTTCAGCAAACTGGAATAATCTTTCATAAAATGTATTTGAGATAAATACACTACAATTCATAATCAATCCGTTTCCGGAAAAATTCTAATTATTGAAGAAAATTTGGCATTAAAAATCTTTTAAAGTAACCTAAATCTCGCCTTATAATTAATTCTTAAAGCAAGCTAAAAAATGGCGAATGTATTAGATTATTAATGAAATAATCAGTTATGTTGTGCAATGAAACTTATGGAAATACTGTAATTTTACTGCATAATCTTATGTGTTAAATCAGTTAAATCAGCGAAATCGGCAAAATTTCGTATGCGGCCCCTTAAGGAAAGTACACTGCTGAAAGCAGCAAGATAATTCTCTTTTCGTTTTGACTTCAAAAAGAGGTAAGAAAAAAATAAAAGTATTTTTTTCTGCCTAAAATCAACTTTTTCGTTGCCTTTTTGCTGTAATTTGAGTCTTATCTTTAATGAAACGAGTAAACATTTCTTTATTTGTGTGAGTATAAGAGCTTTTCAGATTATCCGATCCGACATCGAAGGAAGTAAAATGTATGAAATACATATCTGTTTTTCATTATTATCCGGCCCGAAGGATATCGGAGCCCACACGGAAGTGTTAACGCCACCATCGGATAATATTGTTTGTAAGTGTGCAATACGTGTCTCTAAATTGTCTCTATGTACACAGAGCCCGTTGCGCGATGGCCACTTCAAGCTTGTTTTGTTTTTAAAAAAATCTCTTAATATCTAACTTCCACAATGGGATGTATCCAATACTTTCTTTGGACAGATCTTTCTTTGCATCTCAAGTACCTATAATAGGTAGGTACAGCAAATAAAGTTTTCTAATATAGTCTGCCATGATGACCTGCCCGCAAGAAGCTTTTGAGCAGATGGCCGAATTGGAACGATTTTTGTCGGAAATGTGTGAAAAATGCACATTGGCTATCGGCTATCAGCTATCGTTGTCCGACACCGACATCGGGTCGGGTAGTGTGAAAACAATCTAAAGGCTTACAAGAAAATTGCCGTAATGAAACGTTTCTTTACACGTGTACATTGCAAACAAACCAAGCACCCATTATCTTCCTACACTCGTATAGCGCTACCTACTAAGGTAGCGCGAAACGATACGATACGAAACGGCTTTTAACGGCTTGATTTCAGGATTAAATATAACATTTATGTACATATATACCTGTACCTAACGTATTTAGCCTTGCAAGCTCACAATAAGAATAAAATTAATTAATCTGCCAATGCAATACTTTTCTATTTAAGACACTTATAATAAAAGTACCTGCGGAAAAAGAATAGTAAAGAGAAACGGTGTGTCAAGACTTGATTTCAGAACTAAATAACACCAAATTTACTGTACCTAAGGTATAATGTCTTTTAAGGACGCAAAGAATAGTTGTTTTTATGGAGTATAGTAGACGGGCTTAAGGCTTCGTGGTGTTAAGTGGTTTGATGAAGCCCATGGACATATTCTACTCATAAACTCCAAGACAAAAACTTTTATTTGCACAAATATGGGTGAAAATATTACTATACTAGCCTTCCGCCAGCGGCTTCGCCCGCGTGAACCCGTTTTATAGGTTCCCGTAGGATAAAAACCATCCTGTTTCCTTTTCCAAGGTCCACTCTATCTGTGTTCCAAATTTCATCAAAATTGGTTCAGTAGTTTGTCATGAAAGCGTAGCAGACAGATTTACTTTCGAATTTATAATATTAGTATAGATTATAATTAAACACTTACTATACTATAATTAAACACTTACCTAATTGCAAAAATAAAAATTTACATTCAAATAGATTTATTTGTTACTCATATTTTTATAATATTGTTACTATCATTAATTGTACCCGTATCACACTTTTTATTGATTAATTTTATTTGTTTATTTTTATTTTTGGATCGAATCCGATCGTCGACTTTAGGTGCCCATATTGCAGAAGTTATAAGATAAGTATTTTTAAAAGGCTAAACTAAATAACATAGTCTCATATTAGTTAGTAAAAATGTATGATTTTCGTAGCATTGTCCAAACATATTAAAACTGTTTATTATATTTAACAATATTTATTTTTATCATCTTTTAATCCAGAAACAATAATAATATGTTTACAATATAAATAAAAAACTGTACACGCATAAAAAGATGGAATGATGATGGGGTGCAGCGAACCCCACGTGGTGCAGGACGTAACTTTTTTTCACGTGGTTCATGGAAGGCTAAGTATCTTATAATAAAACCAACGCCTGTGAACGTCCAATAGCAAATACGCCCATTTGAAACTGTTTTCCATTCTCACAAAATACACAAATTGCACTCCTGGGAACCGTCGAGCATCTATTCGCTCTACCAGCCATTAGCCCTGTTCTTGCTAGGGATTGCCTTTTTCTTTACCTTATTCTTTATATGTTTTACTGTCACATATATTTTACTATAGACAGCACGTTTGGCGCAGTGGTCATCATTACATACTTCCGAACGAAGGTTCCATGTCCGATTCCAAGCAAGGTAGGAGTTTGAATGATCACTTTGAATTTCTGTTTTTTTTCTTGACTTTGGGCTATAAAAATGAATAAAATTAATTATTATGTACTGGATATTACTATTAGTCTCTCAACGATCAGCGTGCCTGTGAGAATGAAATAGCAAATATACCCATTAGTAAGTCATGCAACCGACGTTTGAGAACGTTCAATAGCAAATACGCCAATTTGATACTGCTTTCCAGTCTCACGAAATACAGTAATTACGCTCCTGGGAACACTGAGACGTCTATTCGCTTCAGTACCTTATACTTTATATTTTACTATTACAAATGTTTTACTATAGACCACGTAAATAATGGTAACCATTCTATAACTGTCATTGGAAGCCTTTGATTCTAATTTTAACGAAATATGTTTTTAATCTGAATGTTGGTGTCCTTTTCTTTGTGAGTGTCTATGACAACCATGACATAGGGCATCCTACTGTGGGGCTATAAGAGTAAAGCGTTTTTTACCGATTTCAATAAAAAAAGGAGGAGGTTATCAATTCGACTGTATGTTTTTTTAAGTTTGTTACCTCAGAACTTTCAAATGGGTGAACAGATTCTGATGATTCTTTTTTTATTTAAAAGCTGATGCTTCCCGTGTGGTCTCATTTCAATTTGGTCCAGTTTTGACACTAGCATTCATGAGAAAACCATATTATAAATCTTAAATTCGCACCAAGTAGCGTAATGGACGAATAACTCAATATCACGCCAGCCGATTTCAATGATTCTTTTTTTATTGGAAAGGATGTTCTTCAAGGGTAGTTTGATAAGATATAACCTTACCAAAGGTTCTGATTATGGGATCCATGAAAAAATAATGGAATTCTTCAATTCTTAGGAGTTCTTAGGAATTTTGTTTATAATATGTATAAATATCAACTTTATCGATGATGTTGAGCTAACTGTTATTGCAATCTCTTCAGCTGTGCTGGCACGGATCTCTACATTTAATTAGAGAAACCTGCTGGACTACAAATGCTTAGGCCTTATAAGGCTAGTACATTGTAGGTCTTTAGCAGGCTTAGAGAGAACCTATGAAGAGAACTTGAAGAAATTTGGTGCTGACTTGTGATTTTGTTGTTACAGACAGCTAAGTGGTAGTTATTAATAATTTCGTTATCACTGCATGGATACTAATACACGAAACTTGCCATTGCGGTTTACCATCTAACTCCCAACCGCACCCATTTCACTTATTTGTGGAGATTACTTGCTCTCACTCCAACCACATTATGTTTTGAATATATTTGTAAACATTCATATACGCTCCTAAGATGCATTTATCCGCTCAAGCAGCGATTTGTCCCCGTGTCAATTAACCCCGTTCGGTTCGGTGCACAATGTTCACTATCCTCACGATACTGCAAGCTTCGGGATCAAATCGGGTGCCATTGTTCGTTTTAAGTACTTCAATATCTCGTAGAATTTTAAAAGATAAACTTAGTACACTATACAATAAGTTTTTAAAATATAGGTACCGTTAAAATATTATACCTATATTTTTATAAAAAAACGTATTTTTTTTTAAATATAATGATTTTAATCATGGTATATGGTTCGTACTAACACTCTGTAACGTGACCTCAAATGCATCTACCAGCACAGGGCCACCAGCAGGTCTGTAACAATGCTTAAAGTTATGCTTAAGACTTAAGAAGAACTTCTGGCGAGAGCTCTTAGATAAAGTACAGCGAAAACCGGTCTGGTCCGTCGGCAAAGCGCTGGATGTCGTCATACAGTTATATTTGTCTGTATGTGCAGCTGCAATGGAAACGAGAATGAAATTTGCCACTGATGGCCTCCCATGTAACTTCCAATCGCACTTATTAAATTTGGATGTGTACTTGCTTGCGCTTACAACAAAAAATCTCTTCATTATCATCATCATCACATCTCATTATCATCATTCATCATTATCAATCTATATCAGTCCGCTGCTGGACACATGCCTCTCCTAAGGCGTGCCACTGAGCCCGATCTTCGGCTCTACGAATCCAGTTACTTCCCGCCACCACACGGGTGGCACAGATCGTAGCGCCACCTTGCATGGGGCGTCTTACACTACGTTTGCCTAAACGCGGTCTCCACTCTAAAAGCCGTCTTGTCCAACAATTGTCAGCTCTACGACGGATGTGACCAGCCCACTGCCACTTCGGTTTGCTGGCTCTCAAAGCTATGTACAATAGTACAAAAAATCTACTATATATATTAAATGCACTAATTTATGATCATTCACCAACAAGTAATAACACTCCCGGGTACTAAGATGAACATTTATCCGCTCAAGCAGCGATTTGTCCCCGTGTCGCTTAACCCCGTTCGGTTCGGTGCACAATGTTCACTATCCTCACGATACTGCAAGCTTCGGGATCAAATCGGATGCCATTAATCGTATAAAGTAATTCAATTAATTCTACACGGACGTCTTGTAGATCAATAAATAATTATTGTTATTGTAAGCTAAAGTTCAAAACGTGAGAGTACCTTCTTTATCGGGGGGGGGGGGGACCTTCAAAAGGTACCGGGCACCTTGCAAGAGGATACCGACCCTAAAAAAGGACACGGTGTCCACTAACCATCAATGATCAATGTTTTAATCAATGCAAGCAAGGGGTGAAACAAGACCATTTCTGACGAGGGCTTTTATCGCTCTGGTCTGAAATCGTCTTTGTTTCATCCCGAACCATACACTGTATTTTTCATATCACATGTAATGAAACAACGAGTTTTGATTTCTGTAACCAGTCGAAGTAAGACTATTTCAGGCAAATAGCGCAGTAATATCTTTTGACAACGATTTGACGACAGTTGTCAATGCGATTCTGACAGACTTGAAATAAAGACGTAAATAATAAACAAATGAAGGTGCCGGATAGAAACAACGTTATTTCTCCCATAGTGCAGAAACAACGTTGTTTCTGACTGACACATTCGCATTGGTTTGAAATTGTCTTGTTTCGACTGGCAAAACAGAAATCAAAACTCGTTGTTTCATTACATGTGATATGAAAATATATTTTCTTGATTTTTATAGGCTGCTGTGATGTGAACACAACGAATAAGTAATATTATTTATATATAAAATTATTATATCCAATAATGTACTCCACGTATTTACACACCCTTAGGCCTCGTATAAAATCTAACAAACACAATTTCATTACATGACATATTTCCGCAAATGCAGGAAATAAAATGCGAACCACTAAATCAACTTTGGTAGAAATTTCCCGAACAAATTCCATTTGCGCATTCCGTATTGAACTCGGGTATCAATTGTAACACGTTCCAATTGTGGTGTAAAATATTTACGGTAAATTCAGGAGGATACGTGTGAATTTTCTTTGAAAATCTACTCAAAATGTTTAAATTCATAACAACAGATACCTACTTTGTATGTGAAAACGGTACTATTATTGCTGAGAATAGTGTTTCCAACCATTTTCTTTTTGTTTAGTTTTGTTTAAGTATACTGGTCACGTGGTCAGCGGTTAGCGTAGAACGCAAGCGATCTATGCGACTAAGCCAAACGGACGCGGTCGGGTGTGAGATGGGTGACCGCTAGTGGTAAAAAATTTCATGCGTGTTTCCGTGCTTCGGAGGGCACGTTAAGCCGTCGGTCCTAGTTGTTGTCGATAGATAACAGTCGTTAAACCTTGTCGGATGCTTTATGGGCGGTTTGGAAACATCCGACAGCGGGTTGGCCACTAACCCGCATCTCCACCAACCCGCATTGGAGCAGCATGGTGGAGAAAGCTCCAGGCCTCCCCAATAATGGGGAGACACCCATGCTCAGCAGTAGGACGCAAAAAGGGTGTTAGCCAACCTCCTATGTAACCAAGGGATTTTAATTTATTATCTTTAAAGGCTTTTAAATAATATCTCTAATAATATCATTCTTTTTAATACGTTACATTACCATAAAATCTCAGCATTAAATGAAATACAATTGATCGATTGTCATAAAGCATGCAGTGTCAGATTAGAGCATCAAAGTTACTGATTCACCCTTCAGTAGAGACGGCATAGCGCCTCGCTTCGATACATAATTTTTGTGCCAAATCTTATGCGGGGGAAGAACGCACACATTTTAATTTTGTTACACATTCACAAATATTCTTACGCATACATTTCTAAATATGTCAATTTCAATTGACAACGTCGTTTTCTATGCACCGTCAAAC
This sequence comes from Pyrgus malvae, assembly GCA_911387765.1. NCBI lineage: Eukaryota > Metazoa > Arthropoda > Insecta > Lepidoptera > Hesperiidae > Pyrgus > Pyrgus malvae. The sequence goes on along the minus strand of OU426950.1, from coordinate 22,198,290 downwards.
TGACACCGACACACACAGACACACTAGTTGTATAACTAGAAGGCACATTGTGCATGGACGTTGGGACGAGGGGTTCGCCCGTAAAGGCCACTCCTCTCTGACGGGTGTCATACCTGTCATACCTTGATGTAGGTACTAAGAGTCTCCGTCATCCAGTGTCATAATTAAAAATCCCCTTTATTCTCAGTCCTTAGTGGTTTTACGTGGAAGTATTCATTATAGTGACAATCGTGGTGACCATCACACAGCTAAAGTTTACCTTCCAAAAATAACCAATAGAAACTGCCTTGGTCACCAGTCTTTTAATGAATGGAATTACTAGAGAAACTAGAGATAAGATCTATAAATATAAGTATAATCAGTTTTCTGAAAATAATAAAATTAAAAATAACAATAAGATAGTAAGATCGTGCATATTTTATATTATATGAACCGTACAATACAAAAGGGCAGATGGACCGCGTGATTTAAAGCGATCACCGTCGTTTATGGATACCTACTAGTAACTCAAGATTCACCTGAGAATTGCCTTGAAGAAGAGCTTTCTTTGCACATTTCTTGAAGAAACCTTTGATATAGTCCACTGGATATGCCCCAGATGGAAAATTGGACCACAATTTACACGTCCGTAGCACTTTGGAGGACTGCCACATTTCCTGACGGTGCTGGTGGAACTGCAACCTTCGTGTGGTGGTATACTAGTAAAATGGTGATGCAGGCAAAAAAAATACTATCATACGTTCTGATTGCGGATTGTTGTAAAGTAGTTTTTGGCTGCAACCCTTTTTACGTCCCACTGCTGGGCACGGGTCTCTCCCCCTTAGTGGGGAAGCCTGGAGCTTACTCCACCACGCTGCACCAATGCGGGTTGGTGGAGATGCGGGTTAGTGGCCAACCCGCTGTCGGATGTTCTCAAACCGCCCATAAGGCCTCCGACTCCGACAAAGTTTAACGACTGTTATTTATCGACAACATCGGGACCGACGGCTTAACGTGCCCACCGAAGCACGGAAACGCGCATGGAATTTATACCACTAGCGGTCGCCCATCTCACACCCGACCGCGCCCGTTTGGTTCAGCTGCATAGACCGCTTGCGTTCTACGCTAGCCGCCAAGCCAAGCGCGCTTTTAGTAGTTTTTACCTAACTTTATATCAAATTTGAATTCCGGAAAGTACCTATCGCCTGATTCTATTAATAAGATGTAGGCATCATTAGTAAAGTTCTTGGATTATGGAAAAACAATTTCGCGATACAGCCAGATCAACAAAAGGATTCAAAATAGGTAGAGGGATATATGTAAGTCGAATAAATACAATCATTTTCTAGAGAAAATCGACTCGATGCCAAAGAACATAATTTCTTCGTAAGTTATTTCCAAATGAAATATGTACCATAGTTTTTTGTAAGTATTATGGTTTTCGCGTTTATGTCGGAAAATATAATTAAAGTTCATTATGTGTGCATATTGAAAGGATACTATTAGTAAAATGCAATACCATCACGGAGGGATCTCTACAAGACGATATTTGGGCAAAATTACAATGGGATGTATAAAACACCATAAAATAAAATTGATTGCGATTTGTGATTTTTTTTAAAGAGTGATGCATGCTTCTCCTATGGACATTTCCTGCTAAAGTAGAAAAATAACAATAAAGGTACAGCAAAACCGCGATAGTCCTTTCAACGATGTCTTTACTAAAATTGTAGTAAGAGCAAAAGATAAATGCTAGGTACGTCAAGTAATTACACCTAATAAAATAGATTTTGAGTTGATCGTTTTAATTAAAAGCTTATAAGTTCAGCGCTAACGTTCCTAAAAACTCCACACAAAAGTTTTACTTACCTATCATTCTATCCCGCGAAACCTGGACCTCAATAAACGTCACTGATTATATAATAGTTTTAAAAGTTTTCTTCACTGTGAAACTAAACAAAAACAAGTCCGCAAATTGAGAAAACATACGAAAACACTGTTCTAGCGCCTTTGGTTTCCTATATTTTTTATTCAAAGATAAATTATAATTTAGAGCTAGACATAAAGTTAGGAAAGCATATTTTACCGAGTGTACTTAACACAGTGAGTATCCCGAGCCGACTGGACCGCATCCGGGGTGGCTTTTCTCGATATGTCATTTTCCACGGGACTCTACTGACTACATCGCAAAGGATGTTAGCTCTACATTTTCTTCGATTACAACGCCATCTAGATACAGAGGAAATATCAATTACTAAACTTTTACATATGTTGTACGTAACAGCGCCATCTGTACAGTAAGTAAAACTTTACTGTGTTATCACATACAACGAACGCCATCTGAAGGAAAAATGAAAAACTTCAATGTCATTTTACAAATGACTGTACAAAGTTGTTGACTTACGACCCAATAGATGTCACTAAAAATGATTATAACGTTTGTATATATATCACTAAAACACAAATAATAAATTGCTTCAGGAAAAATAAAAGATGAAACACGGATTCGTAGAAATATTTGAAATTTAGAATTTATATTCTAAGTGTAATTAAAACATGATTAATTAAAAATTGAAATATATTAGTGCATAAAATAAATTATCTACAAGTAATTCCATAGAGCCGTAGCCACTTATTGCAATATCAACAAGTGATCAAGTTTCAAAGAAAGATCTTGTCACAAAAGCGAATACCTATACAATACATTTCTCTCATAAGTGGCTTAACTTACTACAAGGGCACTTTATTGAGATATCAATTGCCATTGATTGGTCGTGTCGTTATAACTCATCAATTAGGTTAATACATAATTAAATAGGTGAATCTGAAGGGAACGTATCACAATAAAAATACATTGAGAATTTTAAAAATAAAGAGCCAGATCGGGTTTAATATAATATGACGACCCGCGTGGCGCAATAGTTACCATGCCGGACTGCCAATCGAGGGGTTCCGGGTTCGATTCCCGCCGAAACATATATTTGAATGATGAGTTCAAATATATATATACGGAGGTTTCTGTTCTCGGTCTGGGTGTAGGTGTACCTGTCTATGTACGTGTCCATGGTACCCACGACACAGTGTATTAATTTCCTTACTATGGGGCTATGTGTGTGTAACGTTTATTTATTTATTTAACAATAACATACTCACTGAAAAAAAACAACGGGTTGCACTCCGGTAGTGCCGGCAGAAGTGAAAACTTGAACATTAACGTTGTGCACTTTTGATATTTTGGAATGGTTAGGGAATAAATTCGCACGAATTGCTTTTATTATCAGTTTTATTTTGCATCTAGTATTTTCAGTAGGTTTTTATCTAGTATTTTATAAAGTACTCACTCATTTTCTTTCACTATTTCTTCGTCACTTTTTTCATAAATAGATGCACTTTGTTCAATATCCATATTTTAAATACTTCATATAAACGAATTTTACAAGTATAGACAGTGTAGTATAATAAAAGGTGTTTAGGTTTTAACTGGGTTTATTTTATAACCTAGTAGTTACAGAAATAGACTATACTAAGCGTAGAACTAAATTAGAAACTTGCACACTTAAGGTCCTTATGACACACGCGAAACGATAGTATAATTATTAGTAGGTACCTCCTTGCATTGACGGTCGGATCTCTGCAATTCCAGAATCTTCAGCTCTTTAGGTAGAGTTGTTAAGAAATTCACATTCCACAAATTCAGGCAATATTGTAGATACAAAATTCCGCTCTCACAGAATCCGCTCAAATTGGTATAGTAGAGTATGGTTAGATTTAGATAAGATTCACTTGTAAAAAGACTTCCAGTAGTTGTAGTTGTAGATTTTTATTCCGAAGAATCAAGAGAACCAAGAGAACAAGAAAGAAACTCGTGTTCGGCCGTCCGGCCCTTTTATATATCAATTTCATTCAAAGAATTGACTTCTTCCTTAGAACATCAAAGTTACTGACTCACCCTTCAGTAGAGACGGCATAGCGCCTCGCTTCGATACATAATTTTTGTGCCGAATCTGGTGCGGGGGAAGAACGCACACATTTTAATTTTGTCACACATTCACAAATATTCTTTCATCGCTATAGACGCATACATTTCTAAATATGTCAACTGTCATACCTTGATGCTCTAAGATAGTACGTTAGTCTAACTCCCACGCTCGACTTTTTTTTATTTGAACGGAGTAGCAGACGAGCATGCAGGTCACGTTGTGTTAAGTGGTCGCTACAGCCCATGGACATCTACATACCACCTCAAGCAAGCATAGGTAAGACTTATCTGAGGTCGTATGCAGTTGCGCTGCTACTCCGGAGGCTGGTGGTTGCCCTATATAAATGTGGCCGGCAACTGCACCTTTTCACCGAAACACAATAGAATTGGTTCACGGCAGAAGTGGGTGCAGCGGTGGTACTTCCCCGGGCGATCGATAATAGATCTACCACCTGTAATAATAGTTCTATCACCTACATAATAGTTCTGTCACCTACTGTAAAAGTTTGTATACCTATGAGTGTTATCGCTTACATGACATTATCATTTACAAAAGCTGCATTTTCCATTTTCTGCTGATCTCTATAGCTTATAAAATGTAGGCAGTACTCAATCTCCGATATTATATTGTAGCCCATTAATATCTACCCACAACCTTAAGCAATTCACTTGCCTGAAGTTGTATGTAGTTGCTGGTTGTCGCCTCATGTAAGCAGGGCTGCATTTAGAAGTCCGGAGGCCCCTTGGTCCTAAATTATTTTCCAAATAAAATGAACAATTTTTTTCAGTCAGTGATATTTTACTGATTCCCTGATTGAAGCGAATAGATCGATGATTTCTGTTAATATTTAAAGTAATCATGTTTGTACAAAATAATGCAAAACAGAAATATGAAACTATAAGTTGTTTATTTGTATGTACTAGTCTGATTCCGATTTTTTTCCTAAATCTCTATTGTGGGGGCCCCTCTTTTGTGGAGGCCCCGGGGCTGTAGCCCTGGTTGCCCTCCCCTGAATCCGGCCCTGCATGTAAGCATAGCCGGCCACTGCACCTTTCCCCCGAAACTCAAACAATTGCTTCAAAGCATAAATAGCTGCAGCTGTGGTACATCGAAAATCCAAGAACTAAGTTCTACAATGAAGCCGCAACAAATACGAATTTTAAATAGAATTATATATGTATTTCTCTTATTAATAGTTTTAGATACTACCAAAAGGTAATTGTTTAAACCTATACTAATATATAAATCTGAAAAGTTTGTTCATTTTCATTGAACGCGCTAATCTCAGGAACTACTGGTTCGAAATGAAAAAATATTTTGTGTTAGATAGTCCATTTATCGGAGAAGGCTTTAGACTACATAACATCATGCTATGACTAATACCAAAGTCCACGCGCACGAAGTCGCGAGCCGACGCGTGTTTTTGATAAAACGCATCTGAACTTGTTTTTTTTTTCAGATAAAACTTAAATTTAAATTATAAAATGTGAGCCCATGACTACAAAAGGTATTTAGTTAAGGAAAAAATTTAAAATCTACAAAGACATCCAATGAACGACTGTTAGAGCAGAGCGGTATCAAACTAGCGTTTTTTTCGGGCGCGTTTGCCGAAACGACCGTACCGTTTCATGAAATGAAATTTAAATAATTTATTTGTGCAAATATGGGTATTACAAAAGTAACTGGCACCTTGGGAGAGGAGTTCCCGGGTTATGTGAGATTTGTTAGTGCACTAATACCCCTTCGGTGGCCTACCTCTGCGCTTGGGGAGGTCTCCGGGATCTCCAGTAGAACACACCAGTGTCCTCCAACCCCCACGCCCCAGAACGGGCCTATCCTCTGGAGAGCAGATGTGCTCTGCTGTACCCTCCGATGCTTACGGCGGCATGCGACCACGCACACACCGCCGTCCTTCCCGAGGGCCGCTGGCTGAACGGATCGAGCACCCACTCTCACCGCCCACAACCCCGGAAGCCCCCTTTGAGTTGCCTCTTACGATCAGGCAAGGGATACCGTAGCTCTATTCTTAATCCCGAAGCTACAGGGACTTACCTCAGCGACATACGTTAAACGCGCGTAATATTTGCACCTGAAAATGTCAAACCTAGACGTCGCACGAACGTTTTGAAAAATACGCTTGTTTCAAACCACTCTTTTAGCGCAAGTGTTATACTTAGGATAGTAGCAGGAAAGGGAACCTAAACATCTGTACACAGTTAATCTTCCTTTAACGTTCATTTACCTGGTTTAATTACCTACCTCCTTTCTGGAGATTTACTGATGAAATGGAGGTAATATACAATTGAAAGCAAAAGTGTTTTAATACACTTGTTTGAATGTGATAGATCTTTTAGTCGTGACGTACATAATTTTCGTCTATATGTCGTTTTCTGCGAATTGGTATATATGACATTAATTGAATGTTACATACAAACATTTTTATGTTTATATATGTACATTCAGTGTAATTTGTATCGGGAAAATTAGAATAAAAAAACCAGCCAAGTGCGAGTCGGACTCGCGCACCGAGGGTTCAGTAAAACGGTTTACGATTTATGACGTATTAAAAATAAACTACTAATTGATCTAATTAGTAGTTCAAACCAATTTTCGGTGGAAGTTTGCATGGTAATGAAATCATATATTTTTTTATATTTTATCATTCTCTTATTTTAGAAGTTACAAGGGGGACACATTTTACCATTTTGGAAGTGTCTATCGCGCAAACCATTCAGTTTAGTAAAACATGAAATTAGAAAGAAAAAATATCATTTTTGAAAACCTATCCATAGATACCCCACACGGCTTTTATTAAAAAGTTTTTTTTTGAGTTTCATTTCTAAGTATGGAGAATCCCCAAAATTTATTGTTTTTTGTTTCTCCTTTTGTGTGACAATCTTAATGCGGTTTACAGAATACATCTACTTACCAAGTTTCAACAGTATAGTTCTTATAGTTTCGGAAAAAAGTGGCTGTGTGGCATACAGACGGACAGACAGACAGACAGACATGACGAATCCATAAGGGTTCCATTTTTGCCATTTGGCTACGGAACCCTAAAAAGATAGAACAAAATTTATTTTATTCTTATATATGTTTTGTTTAAAATAGGCCTCATCGCTTGCAATATAATCATCGCCAAACCTTCATCCTGTCCTCCCTTCATTTTTCGTATGTTAATTTAGAATTGTATTTATCGCAATCAGTAATTTTTTTCTCATGATCAGCTAAACATAACCAAGAAGGACGTTTAGAGCAAAAATAAATTATCCAAATCGGATAACCTTATCCTTCAAAGCAGTGAACATACTTACAAAAAAAACATAGATCCCGACGAATTGATAACCTGCTCTTTTTTAAAAGTCGGTTAAAAAGATTTAAAATATATCCTTATCCAGTAAACGACTGTTATATAACAAGTATTATAGTAGCGAGAACCTGAACACCTGTACTCGGTTAATCTTCTTTTAACGTTCATTTACCTGGTTGAATTACCACCTTTCTGGAGATTTTGGGAGTATTACTATTTTGTGCATCTAATACCTTTAAACGACCAATTGAAAGAAAGAAAGAAAAAATATTTATTTTATATCAGCAATACAAAATATTCGCTGAATTAATGACATTTTTTCCCGGTCATCGCCTTCAGGTGCCCGTTTGGGCTAGATGTTGAGCTGAGAGAAAAAAACGGTGGAAAAAAGCTCCCAGCAGCACTCCTTTAAAAAAGTACATTTATATATTTGAGATAACAGAATGGCTATGGGTCGTCAATGGGCACACGTGACAGCTGATACACGATCAGCTACCTAAATATATAATCTGAATCTCGGAAATGGCTTGCACGAATTATTAAAAGTAGATAGGTAAAGGAAGAAGAAGGATAATTTAAGAAATATTTATTCATAAAAATTACAGCAGTGCATATATAGTAAAAAGTAAATATACCTACATATCCATACTTCGATACTAATATTATAAATTCGAAAGTAACTCAAGTAAGTGAAAGTAACCACTGAACCGATTTTGAAATTTGGCATAAACATAGAAAGGCCGTCGAGAAAGGACATAGGCTACTTTTTGCGGCGGGGAAATATCTCACTCCCACGGGATACAAATGATATCAATGAAATGCGCCGTGTAGTGTTATAAATACGCTACATGTTATTACTTACTTCATTCACGTCCATTATCATATTTTATAACTTATATTCTTTTGTTTTATTCTTATACTTGCTTTTCCTTTATTATTTCTTTACAAAATTATTAACTTTCTGTGTTTGTTTATTTACATTTTGACGCAGCTATCAAAATTGTCATGTCTGTCTTTTATGTTTCTTTTTTTTTCATTTTACGGCATTGTATAAAAATCCTTTTAGCCATTCAATATTAAATGAAAAGAAATTTTTTTTGTATCTTATTTTATTTCATAGATTAATAAAGTATAGTATTGTCTTTGGCTTATATTATATTTATTATAAATTGTTATTTTAAATAATAAATATATAAAAATATATAAAAATGAATTGCTGTTCGTTAGCTAGTATCGCTAAAAATCAAGAACGGCTGAACCGATGTGGCTAATTTTGGGCTTGAAATATTAGTAGAAGTCCAGGGAAGGTTAAAACGGTGAGAAAATTTGGGAGCATTGTGAAATTAATAGTAAAATAACATATTTTATTTTCCTATATAAACTGTTAGTAACAGTAATTGTCAAAAATTGGTTCTTCGCGCCATCGTCCAATAGTTTGACATAGTCTGAATAACAGTTCATCTGTCAATATTCATTTTTAATTTTTTATTTGACAGTAACATAAAATAATAAATAGATAAAGAAACTAATCCTCTTACAAAACTTTTAAGGCAGGCAGGCTACGCAGGCAACGTCTGCGGGGTCCACTATGTAAACATAAGTATCGAAATTGAGAAAAAAAATACATAAAAATCTAAATAAATCGAGGCTGCAGTGTAATTTTTATGAATGGGACAACACTCAGCCTTACTATGGCCATTTGCATGACCATACTAGTAGACCCGTATAATAAATCTGTAACAAGTCGGTTTCTGTACATTGAAGATATTGGAGAAGAACTCTCACTAGGGCTATTTATTAGCGTAATAGAACCTAAAACAATGATTTTTAGGAATATTGTGGTAGAAGAGAGAAGTTGAACTGAGATATCTTCGTTTCTAATGAAACAATGTTAAATGCGTGGTTTAATATTATGAGCTGCAGAAATAATAACCCACCAACCCGCATTGGAGCAGCGTGGTGGAGTATCCAGGCCTCCCCAATAATGGGGAGAGACCCATACCCAGCAGTGGGACGCAAAAAGGGTTACAGCCAAGAAATAATAATCTATCAAATATATGATTAGATTTCTTACACACACACACACAGTTACAAATCCTTACTAATATTATAAATTCGAAAGTAACTCTGACTGCTACGCTTTCCCGCTTAAACTACTGAACCAATTTTAATGAAATTTGGAACACAGATAGAGTTGACCTTGGGAAAGGACATAGGATGGTTTTTATCCTACGGGAACCTATAAAACGAATCCACGCGGGCGAAGCCGCTGGCGGAAGGCTAGTATGACAATAATACTACAATACATTTAACACATAAACTCTACATAACATATTATAAATACATCAAATCATGTACATTTATTCGATATGGCGCAGACCCTATACTAAGTAAGAAACTTGTATCGCAGGTGTCTGCATATCCTTCAAGGTGCAATTTATTAAATACACACAATAACAATATAATTTAGAATGTTTAACAGTATAGACTAAGATTAGAAACATTTTTTTACTATTATTATTTTTATCTGTGGGTGTGCTCGTGCATACAAATGTACGTAATGTGTGTGTGTATGTGTGCGCATGTGTGAATTAGCTTTTATTTAAGTAGTGTCTAAGTTTCTTCATAGGTAAGGGAACGAATATCGATATGTACCCTTCTGTAATAGTCATTTAAAAATAATTAATTCAAGTTTAATTTAACTTTAAGTCATTAAAACAATTATTTTATTATAAATATTATAATATAATAAAATTTGTTCACCCTACGGGGTAAATATGGAGTTCTAAATATTTTGTAAGACATTTTTTCACCCATATTTGTGCAAATAAAATATTTTCATTTCATTTCATACGTATAACACACCTCTTGCTAGACTATAAAGCAAACTGGCGAATCTGGCGAACGCAATGGCAGAGCTATATTTTCATTATTCAATAATAACAACACATAATATGTATGTATGTACATACCAACCATGTTGTAATAAATTTTAAATCTAATTTTTATATCGATAAAATATTCCCCCCACAACAACTTAGCATCAGTAATCAGTCAATCAAGTCAATCAGTTATGCGAACAAAGTTTCGCTGTAAAATTCAGTTTTGAAAATAATCCTGTGCTACGAAAGCTCGGAGTCCTCGCTACGCGCCTTTGCTACGACGTAGACAGCTATCCCTACGGTAGATCCATGCTACGGAGGCTTAACGCAAAGGTGCTTTCGTAACTTAACATTCAATAAGTAACTTTAAAAGTTATCAAAATTGAAACTATCGTAATAAAAATCATCAATTTAGAGTGCTTTATGAAGCGTCAATATAAAATTGTATTCGACATTATTTATATTTTGAAACAAACTTGGGATGAGTTTCGCTGTAATACGACCTTTAATTCTGAGCCCATTAAAACAAACCCAAAACGTTATTTTAAATTTACAATAGACTAGTATTTTAGTCCATTTTCAAGTTTTCTTAAAACTTTCAACTCGTCGCTCCTGCCTCAGCGCTTGAGGAGAACTCTGGGATCTCCAGAGGAACGTACCAGTGTTCTCCACGCGACCATTTACGGGCTCCAAAACGGGCCCATTTTATGGAGAACGATAGTACTGTCCTGTAATTTTCAGCGATTGCAATGGCATGAGGCCATGTACACACCGCCGCCCTTCCCGGGTCCGCTAACCGCCAACAGTTGATTGTTGGGCTATCATTCCCTGCGTCCACTACTCCGGAAGTCCCTTTTCATCGCCTCTTCCGATCAGGCAGGGATACCGTATTCTTAGTATTAATCCCTAACCTACAAGGGCTAGGAGAGGAGAGAACTATACCTAACAATGGGTAATTAAACGGACAGAAGTCATACAAAAACTGGCTTCATCGCCCGAGTTATTGGAAAGCGTTTTGTTTACCATTTTTATAAGTGCAAAAAACAATGATCATTGATGTAGATAGAAAAAAAAAGTATAGAAAAAAGTAAAGATACACACAGGGGCGATACGTGATGGGGCACTACAGAGGCACCCAACTGTATAATTCAACAATTACACTTTAATATAAAACACGCACTTACTTCATAATGAGTTACGTTCAAGGTAAACTATTTATTACAAGTTATAAATAGACTTAACAAAAAGCTTTTCTGGTATACTTATGCCTTTCCGTTGTATTTTAACGTTTTTTTGGTACCTCGAGGGATATTTTCGAATGTGCCCGCAAAATGGTTTTGTTAAGTTTTGTATGATTTCATGCTGCAAGATCCCATCAACCGCTAGAGCTAACTGCCTATATAATGAAAAGTTTTATTATTTGAATACACAGTAGGGTAGATATACCCTGTGTCATGGGTACCATGGACAGACACAAAGACAGAAACACAAATACCCAGACCGAGAATAGAAATTTGAACTCATCATTTGAATTTCTATTTCGCCGGGAATCGCACCCGCGACCCTTCGATTGGCAGTCCGGCATGGTAAACATTACGATCATTACCAAACGACACGCAGGTCGTCATTGGCAGTCCGGCTTGGTGACCAATCGGCAGTCCGGCATGGTAACCAATTGGCAGTCCGGCATGGTAACCAATTGGCAGTCCGGTATGGTAACCAATTGGTAGTCCGGCATAGTAAATAATTGGCAGTCCGGCATGGTAACCAATTGGCAGTCCGGCATGGTAACCAATTGGCAGTCCGGCATAGTAAATAATTAGCAGTCCGGCATGGTAACCAATTGGCAGTCCGGCATGGTAACCAATTGGCAGTCCGGTATGGTAACCAAATGGACATTATGGACATTAAGCAAGCCTAGATCTTTTCTCTTGTAGTATACAGTTGAGCTGTTACTCCGAATACTGGTGGTTGCCTCATGTAAGTCTGGCCTGTAACTGCAAGAGTTCCAGGATCTGATGTCCTCTTATAGAAACACTATTTACAGGTTTATTGTGTGAGAGCGTCTGTAGTCTCCAAGCCTCTCTCTTCGTTCGCTTCATTGAGGTTGTATGTAAATAGGTACCAGCAACTAGTTGCGTCCTGCATGCACATCGTCGTCATTAGCCTATATCAGTCCACTGCTGGACATAGGCCAGTGCCAAGGCGTGCCACTGAGCCCGATCTTCAGCTCTACGCATCCAGTTACTTTCCGCCACCTGGCACCGCTGACTCTAGAGTATGTAGTTGTTCAAGTAAATAGGCTACCAATAGCATCCAGCTGTTTATGCTTATTGTTATTGAGTTCATGAAGGTAAATAATTATAACTAGTTTCTTAGTGCACCTTGCTGCACTTGCTTATCATAATATACGTTAGACATTAATACTTCTCTGTTCAGAGATGAATGTTTATTGATGCGATATGTAAATAAAGTTACATGCATCGTGGCACTACACGTGCCGGCAAGAGCAAGGCCACGCGAAGGTGCCTACGCACGATAAAGAATCAAAAGAATTTAGGAGCACAGCGAGCGGAGGCAAATTCTGAGTGCGAGCGTACGACGCGGCGAGTGCGGCGTGCGGCCGAGCTGGCGACCTGGAGCGGTCACACGACGCCACTTCTCTATCAGCGCCCTCCTCCGGCCCTCCGCCCGCGGCCGGCGCGGCGCCGCGCGGAATTCGCACGGCAGCCGCGCCTCGCGCCTCGCGACGCGGCTCTGGTTCAGTGTACGTGCGACCGCTCGCGCCCGAGGACGAATCGTCGCGCCGCGCTCCCCGCACTTACTACGCAGTTGCGAACTCTCGACAACGCGTGGACTTCTCCGCGCCGACTCTCCCACACGTACAAAACTATCAACGGAATAATCCCGAATCGGAAAATAACTCATTTAGCCCCTCGCGAACTTTCCAGTGATAACTATTATCAGTGCGAAAAAAGTTGTCAAAGTGTGTGTCGAACTCGAAGTAAGGACCGAGCCGTGCAGTGATCTTCGGGACCGTCGCGTTGACCATCGTAGGTGACACGACGCGGTGTTTCGAGCCACGTTCCAAGGTTATCGCGCCTCTAGCACGCCAGTGATGAATTGGAAAATCGGCGCGTAGTCGCTCACGTGGTGTGCGCCCCGCCCCCACCTCGCTCCGCGCTTATATTTAGCGAAAATCGCCTCTCGGGAGCGGCCCGACGGCAGACGCGCTCGGCGCAACATCTCTGTTTATGAACGTTAGCGAGACGCCACATGTTATTGGCTTCGTATAACGGAGCCGATAAGGAGGAGTTAGATAACCTCTCCGGATCGCGGTCCGGGTCCGACGACGTTCTGGAAATAGAAAGAAGTCGGTCGTGAAATATTTGTGAGTGCGCTGTGATGGTAACAGCCGAAGTGGGCACGCGCCGGTGAGCGCTCGAGTCGACACACCCACCGAAAAATTCCACTGCTTGCGAAACCGAAGGTCAAAGATGTCTATCCAGGGCGGTGGCAGTTACCAGAGCCCATGGTCCTCGCAAACGGCGCTCTCCGAGCTGGAGGGCGCGATGGGGGAGCTGGAGCCTCTAGGAGAACTGACCGAAGTCGGCTTCGAGCCGCAAACGCGCGCGCGCTCGAACACGTGGCCGCAACCTAGGCCCGAAAACTATATGGACCCTTGCGATGATGGTAGCAAGAAGAACTCCAATCAGAACTTGACCGGTAAATATCGTATGTCCTCTAAAACATTTCTGAGGTCGTAACCGCGATATGCGCAACAATTTATACCGGCCCACGTATTTATATTCCTTAAGATAAATTAGAAATACACTTAAGTGATCCACTACACACAGTATTCAATGAAAAATATAATTCTATAATATATATCTGGCCACGTAGACCCATTGTTTACATCGACAAGATAAACGTGTACTACAGATTAAAAGGTCGCAAAACAGCGCTTATCATTGTTATCTTCAAAAAAACAATATTAACAGTCGCTTCGACGAAAATTAACATTTTTGTAATATTAGAACAGTCTGCGATGAATAGAAGGAAAAACATATACAATACAATTACATATACAATTCTAAACATTTTACAGAAGCTAACGAAATGGGGGACAATGTTGTTTAAAATCGACAGTTTCTGTAGGTATCGGAAGACATGAGTAATGATTACTTACATTATGCATTCACATACGTAACAAGGCCTATTTCTGAATTGATTATCAAAGTATCTACAGGGAACTTTGAAACATTTATTAATGTGCTGTCCGCTGTCAAGGTAATTCCAACAAATCAGTTTTTTATTAGCATACTCAGAAAGCAAAACAATCCATGCTAAATATTTATGACGTATTTTAAAAACGATAACAGCGGTCTCAGCTACGCAATATGTTAGGGCCGCACTTGTAGATCGCATCGTTTGGAATACTCGAGCTTTAAAGAGGGAGTCGTCGTTTAAATTTCTAATTTAAGTTTGCAATACTCAATTCTTAACCATTGTAATATTTTTACTTGTCATTATTCGCTTGAAGACAGACCCGTGCCCAGGATTGGGACATCAAAAAGGTCATTAGAAAAAATCATGAAAATATTGAAAGTTTTTAATTGGGTAAATTATAAGATAATTATTTGAATAATCTTCTTTTTGTATCACCAAAAAATCAAGATTATTTTAATTTAATTTTTATCAATAAAAGATATTCTAAGTATCCGTTTGATTACAGCCTTTTTTTAAATGTTTTACTTCGCCAATGGAAATTACTTACAAATAGCATTTTTGCACCCTCTCCTTCTTGATTCCTTACATTCTTGGGTCCTTTATGATTAGATTTTCTAAAAACAAACACTATAATTTCGGTTTTCCCTTATGTCTAAGCTAAGATCATCAGCTAGGTAAGATGTCTATTTTTTGTGTGATCATCATAATTTTATATAACAAAGGCATGTCTTTCCAAAAATACCTTTATGGAATTATGATGAACTTATAACTCTTCCTAAGTTACTTATTCCTAAGTTACTTAAATATTACTTCAAGCAGCAAGTTAAAAAATATTTAGGCCAATAGCGTATGAATTTAGTAACTTAAACTTGGAAAAACCACAAAATATTAGCTATACAGCGGTGAAACCGATGTCAATTGACTCCAATTCCTTTCGTATTTAAGAGCAGAACTTGCCAGGGCCGCAAGATACGCTAAATGGACGGTCATCTATACACAATTATTGCTCGAAGGGCACACAACATGATTTATTGTTCTTGAGCGCTCAAGCAAATAAAATATTTGAGGAAATTTTATTTTAATGCAATAAAAATAATTTTGAACTATGATAGACTTAATTAGGTTACGAAATCATGAACCAACTCCTTCCAAGAAAAAATAATTAGAATCAATGTACATCAGGTTTTAATTGTCAGTGTAGGCGTATTTACTTATGGAGACCATTATAAAGCTTCTTCTTAAATTCTTAGTGAATCAGTTTTCGTGTTCTTTCTAACTGATTAACCTGCGTTTGTCATTATTTAATTTATCAACACCTATTGATTAAGTATACTGATACCAATCTTAGCTTTATCAAATCCAAATTTATTAATGGAGATCATTATAAAGCTTTTTCTTAAATTCTTTGTTAATCATTTTTCGTGTTCGTTCTAACTGATTTACCTACGTTTGTCATTATTTCATTTATCAACACAAATTAATTAAGTATACTGTTACCAATCTTAGCTTTATCAAATCCAAATTTAGGATCATGTACATTTTCTTCTTGCTTCCACTTATTCAATTTAAGTGTCTACTTTTCAGTAACTAGGTCCAATAGAATATCTATGCGGTTATTTTCTTTTTTATTCAATGGTCGGTTCAACGTTTTAACAACATCATCGATCCATCTCGCAGGCTGTCTAATAATTATTTTTCCCGGTCTTCGTGAACACTTATTTACAAAACACTGTTAAACATCTATCTAAACACAATTAATAATGAATACAACTATTAAATAGTTTTCTTCGTCTGTTGAAAATTATGTAGAAATCATGATCACTACCAAATTATGGCAGTATTCAGAACTTATTTAAAATTAAAATGATCTAAAACAATGCTTCAAGATAAAAGCCATACCGTTTTCTAAGACAATAACGCCCAGTTGGCGCTAATCTATGTAGTGGTAATAGACGTTGCACTATGAAAAACTGACGTGTAATGTTACGTATAGGTGCGTAATAAGCTATTTACATTGACAAAACAATTAACCTTTCTTTACCACTACCTGCAGTTTGCAGAATACAAAACAATCAGAATGATTGAATGAACACACTGCAAATTCATGTTTGCTTGGTTTACGTAACTTACTTTTTAGGTATTTTAAATGTTCATCGATTAATCAAGGTCTTCTATTTCTCTCACTCTCTTTCATAAGGAGTATAGTACCTGGACGCCCGAGCGTTGCTCGGATAAAAACAATTTATTTACTTGGTTTATTTTTAAGCAAAGCATTCATTGACTTAGTGTTACTTTACAAATCTTTTTGAAATACCTAGCTCCCAATTAAAAAAAATTGTCACAAAAAAATAAAAAACGCAACTTGCCTACTTGAGATTTGAACCCGGGTCTCTAGCTCCGTAGTCAGCTTTCGTAACCATGCGACCAAGAAAGCTTTAATTCCCTTGACGAAATTTTTATAGAGGTCTTTCATAATTATCGACATTGTCATTTGTTTGGAGGGTGGATTGTCAAATGTTGACCATTTGACGGCTTTCTACGCCACAATATTATTAATATTTTCTAATAGATGTCGGTAAGAGTAATTTTATATTTAACTGCATAAACATTTAAAAAAACGACAAATTCTATCAATAAAAATTTGTGGATCGATTTATCATCCCCGCAACCAGTGTACTAAATTTCATCAAAATCTTTGGAGCCGTTTCCGAGATTCAAAAAATATATTTAGATATTTAGAAGAATTGCTCGTTTAAAGGTATTAGATAAGATCCTAATTGTGTTAATTTATGGCTTCTTTCCTTTTTCTATGAGAACAAGATGTCTTGCAAATTACCTATCGGTCCATCACATTAGCTTCTTACATGTTTATGGTGGACTGCACCGCTTATGGAGGCCTGGTTATACTTTCGGTCAATACTAGCTTTAACGGTAACTTTAACGACGATCACGTTTTTCTTGATTGTTAAAGTTAATAGGCGGTGAAGTTAAAGCTCAGTTGATTTGATATTTGAACATAACAATAGCTTTAACTGGCCAAAATCGAGCAGTTAATGTTACCGTTTAGTTATGACGTCATTACAACCATAGCATAATTGGTGCAACGCAAATGTTGCTTAACCGAGGATTAGTTTGGTTTTAGTTATCGTTATAGTTACATGGTGCAACACACCCTTAATGTCAAACCCAGAGATTTAAAATATCTGGTTAAACGTTAACATTTCTAAGGTTCAGTTTCAGTATTTAGAGAAGAAGAAGAATAAGACATCCAGTTGGAAATGTAATACTTTTTTTGTTTACATTTAATTTTTTATTTATTATGTTAATTGAAAATATTTCTCTATAAATTATGTGTTCGACAATATTACACTAGATCTAAAATTATAACCAGAACCTGAACATTTGATTTTAGACCTAAGAATGGTGTTCATAAGATACATAAGATTGATAATGATAACTACTCAAATACTAAAATGACACTAACGACAGATAACATGAATACGAAAATATTTTGAGCCAGACGTAAGTATATATTCCCTACCTTTTATTGAACGGCAAAACTGACCTTTCTGCTGTTTTTGTAAAATGTTAAACGTTAAAAAAGTTGATTGTTCTATAATTAGACTTTAAAAATTACATGAGTGAAGAACACACGTGACACAGCACAGTACAAATAACAAAAAAACAACGGGTTTCACTCCGGTAGTGCCGGCAGAAGTGAAAACTTGAACATTAACTTGTGCATTTTTGATATTTTGGAATGGTTAAGGAATAATTTCGCTCGAATTGCTTTTATTATCAGTATTATTTTTCATCTAGTATTCTTAGTAGGTTTTCATCTAGTATTTTTATAAAGTACTCACTCATTTTCTTTCACTATTTCTTCGTCACTTTTTTCATTAATAGATGCACTTTGTTCAATGTCCATATTTATAATACTTGATATAAACGAATTTTACAAGTATAGACAGTCGAGCCGTCATCAGCTGTCACCCCTACGTCTTACAAATATTCGATCAGGTCACGTGTCCTGACACTCCTGACACAAGTTTAACATTTTTTACCCATCCCAAAAAAAGTAAATAAAATCTATTCTTGCTTACATCTCATTGAATAGAAATAGTAAAAATTAAGATGTCCATGAAATGCAACGACCATGTACCCTTGTACTGCGGAACCTTTATTGTCTGCTACTCTACTTATAAAAAAACAAACTTTTTACAATTTTTCTCACCCACCAACGTGGTCCGAGGAACTGTGATATGTGGCCAAGGCTGTCCTGATCTCTGTTTGATATTGTCCTCATTACAGTCTTCGTAATAAGACCTTGAATAGTATAAATACATTATCACACGGGGGAGATATTTTTATCATAAATCTATAGGTTATCGGTTCAAGCTGGGCCGTTCGATAAGATTGTGGGAAGGACATGCAATACAAATCTGCCAACTTAATACGATTGTGTAGTGATTGTGTGTACAATAGGTAAGCGATGCATCAATTTCAAACGAGTTGAAAGATGATAGTCTTTTCAAAGTAGATTTTATTGTCTTTAACCTTTTCTTTATTTGTGGTTTATAAAATTGATTTGTTTTTATTAGATATATACTTATTTGAATCAAGATAAAAAAAGATAAATATAAAAAAGAAAACGAAACAAAGAAATTAAAAAAATAAAGAAGTCATATCCAAATCATTCCTGTATTTAAACTCATGTAGATGTCGATACTTGGCACCTTGGTAGAGGATACCGGGTTATGTGGGATTTGTGTCTTTCTAAAACCTTCTTGGTAGCCTGCCTCAGCGCTTGGGGAGGTGTCCGGAATCTTCAGTGGAACGCACCGGTGTCCTACACGCGCGGCGTTACAGAACGGGCCCAACCCTTGTGAGAGCAAATGTTCTCTCCAGTACCATCCAATGTAGCCCGCACACACCGCCGTCCTTCCCGGGGCTGCTGGCTGGACGGGTCGAGCTCCCAATCTCACCGCCCACAACCCCGGAGGGATATGAAAAATAGTTTTAATCCTATTCTCAGACCTACTGAATATACGCATAAAATTTCATTAGAAACAGTGAAGCCGTTTCGGAGAAATATGGAAACGAACACTGTGAAAGTAACCCAATAATAAAATTATATTTTTTAATTTCTATTATATAATCATAGTTAACAGTAAAGTAGGTATATTTGAAACCTATTAATGCTATGTAATAGGTTTTATATCATTACATCATCAGTAACGCGAGAAGCTAATGTTGCATCGAATTGTTTTGAAACGTGATAATTGAGTAATAGCATATAATTAGGGCAATGAACAACGTACGTATCAAAAGCACGTATTATCGAGAAATATATTGGTCCGTGGCTTAACCCTGTAAGATTTTGAAGAACATGTATCTAATTCGTTTCGGGAAAATTATTTTACCTTAATTCTACTTAATGACCACTTTCTACTTAATAAGCCACATCACATTTATTTTTTATAGACCCATAGCCATTTTTCTATCTCAAAAATATGTACTTTTATAAAAGAGTGCTGCTTGAAGTTTTATTCCGCCGCCTTTTTTCATCTCAACATCTACCTAAAGGCGATCACCGGGACAAATTTCATTCGTTTTTAATTCCTAATATGAAATAAATATTTCTTCATTCTTTTTTTAAAAAAGAACACATAACAAAACATGCACATTTTTTGTTTCATTTCACAAGACATCCCAAGGATACTGTTATATTAAGTTATACAAATAATAAAGACATAGGTAATTTACTCTTAAAAAATGTAAAGAAAATGCACAGAAACATATTTCTATTATTTATATGTTTAGTCGATTTATCTATTATTTTATGATATCAACCCTATTATCTAAAATAATAGTATTTAAATATTCCGTCAACTCGCGAATTGCAACATTTTTGATCCCCAGGTGCTTTTTGCAAAGTAGAAATGGCTGCAACCCTTTTTGCGTCTCACTGCTGGGTTCGGGTCTCTCCCCCTTATTGGGGAGGCCTGGAGCTTACTCCACCACGCTGCTCCGATGCGGGTTGGTGGAGATGCGGGTTAGTCGCCAACCCGCTGTCGGATGTTTTCAAACCGCCCATAAGGCCTCCGACAAGGTTTCAGACGGCTTAAAGTGCGTTCCGAAGCACGGAAACGCGCATGTTTTTTTTGCCCCTAGCGGTATCCCATCTCACATCCGACCGCGCCCGGTTAGCTTAGCTGCATAGACCGCTTGCGTTCTACGCTAGCCGCCGAGCCATGCGCGCTTAAGTAGAAATACCAGCTGCTTAATTAAAACACTACAGAATATTAGTATGAAATGTTAATAAAAAGCTTTAGATTTATATCAGAGCCTAATTACTTTTTTAAGATGTAAGTTTAATAAAGATATCAATAATAGTGATAACTCGATTTAAATGAGTTATATTTTAATCGAATCACTTGACTTCAGACTCAACCACAATAGTCTCGAAAATCTGAAATAAACACTGAAATCTGAAATTAACACTGACTTAATTTCAATTCATTTGGTCCCATCCCTTCAACAGAAAACGGCTGTATTAAACGAATGGATGATCGATACAATTTATAAGTGTTGCGCTTTGGGTTTTTTTTTTTTAATTTTGTACAGCGAACACTTACTAAAAAAATTATTCCTTTTGCTTTGGACTTTTAATAAAATTGCTTTAAATTATAACAATTAATAACAAAAACAACGTTTTTCCCAGGTGCACCTCCGCTACCGTCATCGTCCCTAACAAAGAAAAACTCCTCGCGGCGGAATGCGTGGGGGAACCTCTCATACGCAGATCTCATCACTCAGGCCATTACCTCAGCTCAAGACAACAGGCTCACACTCTCACAGATATATGAGTGGATGGTCCAGAATGTGCCATACTTCAAGGATAAGGGGGATAGCAACTCGTCAGCTGGATGGAAGGTTAGTTAATCAGTTAACATTGATCATTTATTTATACAACATCTTATTGTAAAAATCTTATACAATATTTCTTCTGGTAATAATAAAATTAATACGTAAGTAAAGTAAAGTATGTCTAACAAAAAGTAATTATGTCTAGCAAATTCCTAGTTCAAAATTGATTTAAAAAAAATTTGGCACTCACTGATGTTTTCATTCTGTAAACTACTCGCAACTTAGGATATTATGAAGAAGTAATAACAGTGACTAAGTTCCAACTTTAGTAGTTGGAACTTTGTCACTGTTCTTCATTTTATTCTGTTCTGCATTGAGATTACTGAAATAATTATTAACAAAAAAAATCGACACAAATTTAAGGGGAAAGTTTACATTTTCTAACTTTGTCGGATAATATTATTTTAAAAAGACGTCACACGAAAATACTAGTAAACCAAAACCAAAATGAGCGTCTGAAGTCGAAAGTTTTCGAGCAGTGTGTGTTGCCAGTGATGACCTACGGCGCTGAGACGTGGTCTTTCACAGTTAGCCTTTTCCATAAGCTCAGGGTCGCCCAGCGAGCGATGGAGAGGGCTATGCTTGGTATTTCTCTACGCGACAGAATTCGTAATGATGAAATCCGTAGAAGAACTAAGGTTACCGACATAGCTCTCAAAATCTGCAAGCTGAAGTGGCAATGGGCAGGCTATATAGTTAGGAGGACCGACAACCGATGGGGAAGAAAGGTCCTTGAATGGAGACCACGTCTCGGCAAAAGGAGTACAGGCCGCCCTCCAACCAGGTGGACTGACGACCTGAAGAAGACAGCGGGTAGTCGCTGGATTCAGAAGGCCCAGGACCGGGAAGAGTGGCGAACGTTAGGGAAGGCCTGTGTCCAGCAGTGGACAGTAAAAGGCTGATGGATGGATTACAGGTACTATAAAATGCCTAAAATAAAACTAAAAATGCAAGAAATACATAAAGGACAAAAATATGTCTAATAATTGCATGTTTAATGGAGGAGGTGGGTCCCGCCCGGTCAATTAAGCATGCAACTCTTTATGACAAGAAAACGCCCTTTTGATGTCATCGACGTGTATATTCAAACCGTTATGTCCTAAGTGAGGGCATGTTTTCCTTCCCCGTAATAATAATGATAAAAATTAGTTCAATTCTTATAACAATATGCGTATGCTACAAGTGACGTCGGTCACTTGATTTTTATTTGGCATATGCGTCAACCAGGGTGATTACAACCCTTTTTGGACCCACTGCTGGGCTCGGGTCTCTCTCCATTATTGGAGAGGTTTGGAGCTTACGTCAACCCGCTCCTCTAATGCGGATTAGTGGAGTTTAGATTTGGCGTATAGCCATGTCTAATAAGGTGTTTACCTTAGCTGCAAATCGAACACCTTTAGCTACGTTTATCAATTTTGGATCGCACTTATTTAAAAAAAAATATACGCATCAGTCATCCGCTCAGACACGTACAGTATTGGATAAAACCATTTTCACGTCACGCTACTGGGCACTTCTCTCTCCTAACTGTTAACCCATGCTGTAATATGGATAGGTGGATGGGTTAGGACCATCGCGCTTTCGAACTTTCGAACGCTAAGAGTTCGATCTAGGTTTAAATAATTTCTGATCCAAAAGATCGGGAGAGATCTGTTCTCGGCGGCCATCGTTGCAGCGAAGATGTGCTCCAGGGACGCGTGAAGCTTCGTGACCTCCTTCTGTGAAACTGTCATGGTCGGAAAGGACGACGCCGAGCGAGCTCGGGAGCGCGCAGATCTCGCTCGACGAAGTAGCCGACGGGGCCGAAGTGGATAACGTCTACCCGGGCTAGTCACTGTAGCTTCAGGATTAAGTATAGAGCTACAGTATCCCCTGCTTCCCGGTATCACTTTATCGTAAGAGGTGACTAAAAGCGGGCTTACTAGGTTGAGGCTGAGGATGGCGGGAGTGGGAGCTCCTACCTACAGTTAGCAGTAACCTTTTAAAGATTTTACTGACACAAAAAAGGTTAAAATACTTGTATCTGTCGACGACAACTGTGGATCGTGTCGTATTTCTAGAATTTATAGAGAAATAACTGGCGTAGTCATTGATGACTATATATGATTTCTTCCATCTTGTCCAAAAATGAGGCAGGATTCATGGATTTTCATGAAGATTTGGACGGATGCCTACAGAACTTCAGAGAAGATCCTCACTTTCCTTAAGGAATGCAAACTCGTGGAGCGAAATACAAATTGCCACAAGATTCTGATTCCCGTGAGCAATTTTCGTCGGAAACATTTTTAAGGGCATTCTTGACATGAATCACTTGGCGGTCGTCCATTACGAGATCCAGCGGCGTGGCATCTCGCCACAGACCAACATTGTATTGAAAAATGTGGAAACTAAAATGTTTGGGTGTGCTCTAGATGCGTCAATGAAGGAAATATCGTATAGAAATTACGAATTCGTTGAATTGATTTCTATATAATTTACAGCTCAGCTTTAGTTTTCGTTTTCTTTATTTATTTAAATGGAATAGCAGAGGAGAATGTACGCAACGTACTGTTAACTGCAGCCCAAGCCTTAGTCTTGCCTGAGTTCCTTGTGGAACTGCTCATCCTAATATTGGCGAAGCTGTGATTTCCATGAAAAGAAGATCCGGCACTGTTTATGTCAACAATTTTATATAATACTAGCGCCCGCCCGGAACTTCGTCCGCGTGGACTTTGCTATAAGTCATAGCATGATATTAAATAGCCTAACGCCTTCCACGATAAATGGACTATCCAGCTCAAAAGGAATTTTTAAATTCTAACCAGTAGTTCCTGAGATTAGCGCGTTCAAACAAACAAACGAACTTTGCAGCTTTATAATATATTAGTATAGATTAAGCTGTTTCTCTTTCATTCATTGTCTCGTTTTTTGAATATCAGTGTAGTAACGTCTGATATAATGTGTATGTAAAGTAATTGTTTGGTTCTTTGTCAATATTGAAATTTTATTATCCTTCTTGTTTACAATATTGTATTCAATATTTAACCTTAAGGCTAACTGCACTTCATCCATCCGAACTGCACGAAAATGTGGTTGACGCTGAAAATCAGCAGCCGTGGCTCACTACGGCTTAGGCTGAGCGTAGACCCGATTCCTCATACAATTGTTTATTATGATATATTTGTTATTTGTGTATATCTGTAATTTTCGTGACCAAATAAATTTCTTCTATTTCATGGATTTTGTTGAAATATCTATCCTTGGTCTGGGTGGTTGAGTTCCAAGTCTTCGTTTGTATCTGTGTAGCCACGACATGACAAATCCTAATACGAGTAGAATAGTATTAGAATTAATAATATACCTAATAATAAAAAGTACAGTGAGCAGTTTATTTTCTTATTTATATTTATTATCTTTTTCAAATCCTTATACAAGAGCTTAAGAATTATTCCGACGAAATAAGCAAAATTTTCCCATCAGTTCTGTGAAGAAATATATAATGATGCGATTAAAATTTTCCATAATTCATATTCAAATTCAGTCTGTTAGTGTTTAACAGCTTGTCAATGTGCAGAGTTATTACGATATATTACATTACGATTATAAACAACTTTGTAAACACCCATATTTGTGCAAATAAATGTCTTTGTCTTTGATAAAGTTCATTTAGTTTGCGTGAATACATTGTAGGGATCTGGTGTAACTAATCGGTCGTTAAAAAACCGGGCAAAGTTCGCACACCAAGGGTTCCATAAAAACTTCTTTGAGGTTCCTTCGTCTTTTTGAAAATAGAGTAGGTAAAAAAATTACGTGTCATAATTTTTCCATTACTTGCTGTAAGACTAATTAAAAACAAACTAACTACGGGAACATATTTAAAAAAGTCGTAAACATAGGAATAAAAACAATACTGCACACACACACCTCACAGGAGATATGCTCCTGTTTCATGCCATCGACACAGATGAAGACAAG
The DNA here is from genome assembly GCA_911387765.1 of Pyrgus malvae. Lineage (NCBI taxonomy): Eukaryota > Metazoa > Arthropoda > Insecta > Lepidoptera > Hesperiidae > Pyrgus > Pyrgus malvae. The sequence continues at coordinate 22,173,025 of OU426950.1, read as the reverse complement.
TACTCAAACATACAGATCAGGAAAATACGTCTCTTAGATATCTCTCTATCCCCGGAATGAAACATCGGGCCTCATGCAAGGCACACAGGCGTGGAGACTACTGCGCCATAAGGGTCGTCAAAGTACAGATACCAATAAATCTACTATAAATTTTAATATCATGAAATTTACTCTACACCAAAGGGTTTCTTTTTCTTTCGTCAAATAATAGGTTGGAAAAAGTTTTTTCGCTTTTTATAAAAGAAAAGGAAATCTCATCAAAGTTTTGTTTATTTTTTATTTAGAAAATTTAGTAAATTTGTTATTTTTCCTTGTAGGTTTTTAATATTATTTTTACCTTGATACCTCTACGCAACTCTTCAAAAAATAATCTTGAGTGACAGATAGAAACAAACAAATGATCCTAGAGGGATTCCTTCCGCTATCCTATTTTGCGGTGCAGGATCCTAAAAAGTTTTGTGATATCGATGGTGCATGTTAATTGCTCTAATATGTTATGCACATGCGTGCATGAGGTATGCACCTTGTGTATGGTTAGTCTTAAATAGCCAGGTGCCATGCCACTTTACAAAGTTGATCAACTCGGCTCAGAGACATTTCTTTTTATATAGATTATCTTAAAATAGCAATAAACTTATGCTTTATTAAAGCATATGGCAAAAAAATTGCAAAAAAGCAGAATTAAAATTTAAAAAAGGAAATTGCACGGAACTGGATACTTTTCTTTTTTGTAGACGGTACTTATCATTAGTTAGAGATTTATCTTTTATCAGACAAATTGTGATACTTAATTATTATCTCGCATTGTATTATTTACAGGAGAAAAAAAATGTAGTGTTTAATAAAAAGAAAGTAGGTATTGCGTTGTTTTAGTTTTTCAAATCATTATTATGATATTTGTTAGAAATCGTTATTTATTACGTATGACAACAGTAGTGTGCAAAAATGTGAGTGCACAGGGTAATATCCATATTTTCCCATTAATCGCCATATTCTGCAATCTCTAATCTTACTGGATGCAAGTAATTTTTTTTAATGGATTTAAAAAAAATATTGAAAATCGGGCCTTTGTAAACATTCTATTTATTATTTAAAAATGTATCATTGAAAATGCTCTATTTGTAATCTTTCCTAAATTGTAGTAGAAAATAAGTGAAAAAATGTTGTATATTCCACATCACACTTTATAGTGAATATGCTGCTATTCAGTTAGAGGCTAGGGCAGTGCAACGCTGCAAAACTCATCATTCAGTTTAAAAAATACATGATCTAATAAAGTGAGAAGGCGCCACAGCCAGTCATAAATGTTAATAGCACAATTATTTATGAAATATTGATACCGATATACCATAATTAAAAGTGTTGGCTCGTCGCTAAACAGTTTGAACTCACGCCATGAACGATTTCCGCGTTCTGTACTCGTTGGCAATTAACTTTTGTAGGGCTGCCAAGCTCCGGCATGATTTTTGTGATTTTGTCATCAACTCTTATAATTACGTCAAAGCCGGGAACATGAAGTAACAAAATTATACAGGTTTTTTGACGGGAATTTGGAAAATCTTGTTGTATTTTTGACTTATGTATATCGGGTAAAGTTGATGGCATTTTGTTCGATATGGGTTAATAATACACCCTGTGTCATGGGTACTATGGAAACACACCAAGACTGAAACACAAAGACCCAGACCGTGAACAGAAAGTTTTAGTTATCATTCAAATTTCTATTTCGCCCGGAATCGAACCCGGGACCCTCCGATTGGCAGTCTGGTATGGTAACCATTGCGCCACGCAGGTCGTTGAAAAGTCTAATTGCTTTAATTGGACATCTGAATGTCTGGGCTGACTGTTTACTGACGACTTACTGATTTTATTTTTTAGATACTACTTCTTAGAGTTTCAACTAAAGTGCCAAAAAGGTGATGCAAAAGTTATACTTGACGATGGCAATATGCACATAGTTATCAATACCATTATTGAAAGAAAAAACAAAATGAGAAGACTCCACGAAGTCGTGAAGTACGGTTAACGTTTAAACGGATAGGTATGTGCGTCTAATGTCTATCTGATAATAATTTGACTATGGTTATGCACTTCCACTATCTTTTATTTATATGTCAAGTCTCCGTTTTTTAAATAAAATAGAATAAACAACTATACAAACAGCTCGCGTCAAGAAATCGCTGCAGCCAATGAACATCTACACCAGAACTAACTCAAGTGTTCTCTAAGGTCGTAATGGTCGTGTTGCATCAAGCAGTATGTGTGCAATATCATTAAAAAAAAATCAAGGCTTAAGTTGTCTGATACCAATGCAGTTGCACTACTTCAGAAGGCCTATGGTTGTATTGTATACAGGGTCAACCGCAATTTTTCATCACATTTTGATGAAACAGACCTGCTTTAAGCCAGTAATCTTTGAAAACGTAGCTCTATACTCGGTGCGCCCGTTTTTAATAAAAGGTCTGGCCGTTTTTCTTTTTTAATTTTTTAAATAAAAAAATATTTTCCAAAATTCCTACGTTGCAAAAAAGTTTTTATAAGTTATTTGATTTTTTTTTCTTTTACGCTAAATATTTAAAAAGCTATATTATGTGACAAGTAACAAGTGACAATGTATCTAAATAACGTTTAGGCAACCCTGTTTATATCAAGAACTAAATACTAATAATATTAAATTTTAGGTTGAACATGAGGACATTACATGGTCGGTCTATATTTGTCGTTACTGACATTTGTCTGCGGTTTTGCGGCATACGTCGTGTAAAACTTTAACATTATAATATATCACAACAGGCACAGGCACACATTTAAATAAAATGTTATTACTCGTACCTATATATAACCTTTGACAAATACATTATATTTTATAAAATGTATTTGTATACGAAGTATTCGGTAGCCATTTTTTATTTGTGTTCGTAATAATATATCACATTGCAAATAAGACAAGAAAAAAAATTAAGGTCCCTTTTTAAGAAAGATATAGGTATTTCACAAGACTCAGAAAACTATTCTGTTGATCATAAATTCTAGCTTATCTGAAACTTAACTTTTGAAATAAATGTCTTAAAATCCCACGTAAAGTTGTTATACCTACTCAGAAAGTTAAAAAAAACCTGGACAAATTGTTAATATTTATTTCAGAAAATATTAGGAAGCCACTAAGAAAAATTGCAAACAATCGTAGACTTTTAAAAGCAACGCCTAGTTATAGATACGTCAGTGGACCCAAAATTAATTTTAAAAAAAACACCTACCGGTCTTACGGATATCGAATACCGAGGTTTTCTTTTTAGATATGGGATCTTATTTCACGACAGCATGCGCTTGCATGCGATCGTGAGGGCTCGCATTTTGAGAGCTCCCAAAAATGTAAGCCGTGTCTGACGCCTGGCAGATGTGAAGCACCCAAACTATTTTTCACAGATAATGTTTTATGCTAAGGAGAATAGTTTATGAAAGGAAATAAATATGACTGTGTCAATCAGAATTTTCTTTTAAAGAAATAGGTAAGTCCTATTTTGCAGGCTTTACGCCCATTCTATGCAACTAAATATATCAGGAGTTTTGTTAACAGCGTTCAGTGGAAATTATAAAATAACTATAAAATAACAATAAATAATTCACTTGTATTAAAATTGTACTCATGCATCATTTAATAAACTTATTATTCATATTATAAGTGAATATTATACATATATTCCATCTTTCTATCCCTTGCAAGCGTTTTTTCTTACTTTTTGGTAAGTTGGTTTCTGAATCACGCTAACGATATTACTGTATAGATAGGTTACGTAAGTCCTCTTTGGGACAACCCGTCGCCATGCAGGATAAATCAGTGTAAGCCTTCGTAATAGAGTTTCACATCAAAAATTATAAACTTACCTGGTGGTTACGATAGATTTACCCAAAGGCGCTTTGCCACGTAGAAAAGAGGTAAAAATCATTTGAATATTATTATTTATACCCATAACATAATTAGCAGATTACATTGCGGTGTTGTCAAACAATCCTCCAAATTTCGTTTGATCAGATGACGTAATGGCAATGGAATGCAATGTAAAAGCCACAGCTTTGAATTGGGGAGACTCCTAGTTTTATTTCGGAGAAATGCTACGCATTTTAGTTGAATTGCGCAGCGGCTCGTTATCTCAATCCGAACCGCGACACGACCGATATAAATGATAATAAAAACACTATACCCTCAATCCTTCCACGCTACGATCTACACATTCTCTGAAGCCAATGTCCATTGCTCCTATTTCACCCACACTTCAAACGGATCATTGATAAAAGCAGCAATGGAATGCGTAAAAGTGTGACCGACGACCAAATCACCACACATCGTCGACACGCCCTCGCTTAAACGAATTGAATAAGAAATACAACGTACTACTTTAAATATTTCTACTTCAATAACTCCAATATAAGACAGAATTGAATGGTAACTTGCTGATGATTATCTTAATGCTTTGAACTGACCTTCGGAAGCTTACCCGTGGCATTAATTAATATTTACGCATACAATACCCATTCACGCACCGTAAGCTTAAACTTGAAAACTTACCACATTTGAAATACGGCTTAAAATCCCCTGAGCGTAAATCGTGTCATCGTGTGCTCTGCTAATTAGCAATGTGATGAAATCGTGCGTCACGTTTCTACACACACTCATTTGTAATTGGTATGAAAGAGATGACCTACGTAGGATCTCTAAGGTGAATGAATTGTAAATTACTGAACATGTGCTCTCTTATTTCAGCCAATAGCACGTTTTTATTATTAATATGCAAAATAGTTAATTCTTGGAAATATCACCTTTACTATCGCATATGGCTTTATAGATTTATTTATACTTTATTAACGTAATAACGTTGGTATTTATAAAGTTAACCTCTTCTTAAACCTAAAAGTACCTACTTAGGTACCTTTACATAGTTTTGAATATACCTATGTATGTCTTGCGCTTCTTTGCGTTTGCTTATGGATAGTTTTAATAAACGTCTGTTGAATTTATTTATTCAAGTGCCAGTTTTCTGTGTTTAGGTGTACATTTATTTCTATCAATCATTGTAACTGAAATCATCTTACGAAAAATCTCATCATCATCATAAAATCATTGTCGTAGATTCTCTAAACCAATTTTTTTTTATCTCTAAAACGAGCAGATATTCAGAATGGTACAGCAACCAATAAAATTGGTTGCAAATAGTGTCGATGTCAAAGTTAGACGATTTGTTTATGTAGTTCTTCCGTATTTGAACTAGTGCTTAGTATACTATGGCTTGTATAGGTTTGTACTTTGTATTTAATGAATTTAATAGCGTAAATTTTCTGCATACTGAGATATATTTGTATCTTGTCACGACCTTACAATCTATTTAAAATTCGAATAGTTTTTATCCTTAGGTTTATCACATAAAATTAATAAATAACTTAGCTTATCCGTGGCGTAAAAGTTAAACCAAGAATAAAAGCTTCATACAATTTACTGTTAGGATGATAGGAGAATGAACCAAAAGTAAAAAAAGATAAAGCTACTGAAAGTGTTGCTATATTAAATCTCTAGCGTCCTCCTGCGACTTCGTCCACGTGGACTTTGGTATTAGTCATAGATGTTATACAGCCTAAAGCCTTCCTCAATAAATAGACTATCCAACACAAAAATATTTTTTCAATTTCAACCAGTAGTTCCTGAGATTAGATTCAAACCCATCAGCTTTATAAATTAGTATCATTAATATTAAAGAAAATTCGAACAATTGGTCCTGATTTACGTTTGCGAATGTATAAAGCTATTGAAGGATTATTCATTTTTATCATTTAATTATTAAATTTACTTGGAGTTTTTTTCCGCCCACTTTATTCTCCTAGCCCATATAAGCCTTAGTGTACCCAAAGCGGATGACGGTCAGCCGTTGGCTGTACAACAATATCAAACATTAAGTGTATATTACCCAAGATGATAATAAACTATTTAATTCTTCTAAAAATGTATTCAAAAGATTGGTCCGAGAATTGTATTTGAAGTCAGTTACCAACAGTAACTAATCTCGTCTCTGTCTCTATCACCTTTCATCATTTATAAGTGTATTTTTTTATGTATTATATTTGTATGTATATATTATTATATGTGAATATATATTATTTTCTTATATTTATAATTATAATGTAAGATATCCTATGTTTGTAGTTTATAATATAATTTATGTGTGTATTATGTATCTATTATTATGTTTATATGTACAGTAGTCATAGTTATTTAAGAATAATTTAAATGTTGATAAGCACACTTTAGATACAGTTCGCGGTAAAATTTTGTTACGTTAAAATGATATTGTTGCCACCTACTAAAAATTCTCACCATCAGCCAGGGTTGACTGGTAGAGAATGCCTCCAGGCATTAAGTCCGCCCTTTGTACAACCTTTTTGTTGTTGTAACAATAAAGTATAAATAAATAAAAAATAAATAAAATAATTTCAATTGAAAAGGAGACTTAAAGATAGCTACAGTTTCTTCCAACCCATTTCAGGCGTAGAGCAATTTAATTGTGTTTCAGTGATGAAAAGTGCCATTGCTAGTCAGATTTACAGAAAGCGACCATCTACCCTTAAGAGTAGCAGCGGCATCAGGCAAGACCCATGCTTGCTTGAAGTTGTGTGTACTCGTATATATTTTGCGGTTACCACTTAACTCCACGTGTCCTTAAGTTCATCTGCCACTTCAGTTACATAAATAAATAAGAAAAGCTTAAGCCTGTCATCGTGTAAGGATGCGAGATTGCGGAGGCGTACTAACGGTCCTGAGTAACGGTAGCGTTCATTTGCTATTCAGCTGGATCCGCGCGACATCGATACGGAGAATACGAATTTTTGTACCCAACATCACCTCTATTTCCATATCCGGCCCAACAGTTTCATCCAAAGATATGGTTTTATTCTAAAAATAAACCATTTTTTCACCATCCTCGTTTTCAATAAATTGAACAGGATGTTTTATGCCTAGATTATATTTGTCTTCGTCTAGAATTTACTCTGATTGATTTTTAAGGCATTATAAAAAAACAATTATTCGTAATATAAGTTATGAAAGTTACGATAAAGTAATATAATACGCGTCAATTGTTTCGTTTACTGTCTTTTAATGGTAATGCTAATTATCTTATTTTAAAATGTTTGTACGTCAATGGTCAATTTCTTGGGGCATTGTAATTAATAACTTATGCTTAAGCTTTGTGGTTTCTTCCTTTCTGACTAAATTGCCGCTAAAATTGATACCTATTCGAAAAATTCACAATTTACGTCCTGTAAGCCGTGATCAAATAATATTTCATTTTTAACCAACTTCAACTTTATCTCTCTTATTTTAAGATAGCTATAATATTTAATATACAACATAATTGTTTTACAATATATATTTGGTAACAATTAGTATTAAATTTATCTATAGTCAGGCCAACGAGACGAGATAAAGAATGTAAACAAACGGACCGTTACCAAGTTACTATTGCTAGAGCGAGCAATTATTATCTCTGTCCTTATCATTCATACGCACTAATGGCGTCAGTTAGTCGATGACAGCTGTTGTTCCGTGTTTTGTGGTACAGGAAAGCAGTCAGTACCGCAGTTGTCAACATTTGGTCGAGTTTTGACGGGAAGTCGAAAAAGACAATTATGTTGTGCTCTTGTTTTATTTTCATGTTCTTGGTATATCTTTGAGTAATTGTAATTGGGATTTAGAAGACGCAGTGGTATAAAGCCAAGTACTCGTAAACATACAACTAATCAATTCATGCGATTGTCGAGCGGTTAAGACCGCAGATTCCGACACGGAAATACCGAGTTCAAATCCTCGGCGAGCACCTTTGGCGAGCGCCAAAATAGTTTGTTATGTGCGTATTTTTCGCTGCTACAAAAATATGATTTTTAGAATTGCGGTGTCACTTTCTCAAGTAGGTATTTGGAAGAAGTGTTGTAATAAATCACTACATATTTTAAAACAAATTCGCTTCCCACCGCTTTTCCGCGTCCCTATGTATGCTTAGATCTTTAAAACTACCCAACGGATTTTGTGGCGGTTTTTTTAAATAGATAAAGTAATTTCTGAGGAAGGTTTAGGTGTATAATTGATTATGCTTTTATGTAACTACACTAAAACATAACGATTTTTGTCACAAATCTTGCCTACTGAGAGAGTTATTCTCTTGCGCCGCGTTAACCAGCGGAGATACATTAAAATGATGTTCTAGAGAACTGTAGATATATAAATTTGCTATATAAAAGTCTGCATTAGTGTACTCTATCTCTTACGGTTGACTTACAATAACTACTTTTATGTGTAAAATGTTAATGAAAAATATCACGTTATCTCGAAGCTGTTTTATTCTGTTCAGTATTAATCCTAATATAAATAAAAACGTTAATTAGCTTCGTCAATTAAAATTAAAATTGTACAAAATGTAATCAAAGAAGTACTTTAGAAGATGATATTTTGTTTTACCAAAAATCATCACATCCCCCGGCGCGCATTCTCATCGCGCGTCTATTTTTTGCCTTTAGCAACTATTATTTATTCTGTGCCTTTAGTACTTAAATGGGTTTTTGTAAAGTAGATTTTATTGTATATATCACTTAATCGCTGGAACAAAGCTGGGCCGGGTCGCTAGTATATGCTATGTATATAATTTATTCAAATAAAAATGTTTTGAACTCCTGAAACTTTGTTTACATTTTTTATCTCGTCTCCTTGACCTTACTATAGTTGCTTTTCAGATATCCTCCTTTCGATGTCCTGAAAAGCTCTGTACCTTTACTTGCCGTTGAAAAGTTTAGTTGTTCAGTTTATTACTATATTCTTAATTTAATGTGCAGATCTTATCCATAAATCTAGTCTCAAAGTGTAATTTACAAGTACATTTTTAATTTAATGAAACCGTTTGTATATTATAATTACTAATAGGTTAAGATCTTTTAATATAATTCTAATGTTTTACAAAAATGTATCTCTTAATTTTATATCTTCTAACTTTTAAAATTCTGAGTCATCTGTAATATCAGCTGTTTCACAACCCTTTGTTTCGTAAAATAAAGTTCAATTGATGCATTCGTTTCTAAATATGGTCTCAATTCGCGATAGCTGCCCACGCACTGGTCAAAGTGGTTAGTATATCTCGGCGTATGCCTAAATACGGTTAGTTTCATAGTCCTTAGCTCACTGAATGATTCCTAGTTTCCATGCCTAAGCTTTTTATATAAAAAAAATTCATGCGCGTTTTCGTGCTTCGGAGGGCACGTTAAGCCGGCGCTCCCAGTTGTTGTCCATAGATATCAGTCGTTAAACCTTGTCTGAGGCCTTATGGGCGGTTTGAAAACATCCGATAGCGGGTTGGCTAATCTGCATCTCCACCAACCTGCATTGGAGCAGTGTGGTGGATTAAGCTACCGGCCTCCCCAATAATGGGAAGAGACCGAGCCCAGCAAGGGGACGCTAAAAGGGTTACAGCCAAGCTATTTAGAAATTGTGTTCAGAGTTTTTTCTGGACATATTTAACATTACGATTTTATAATTCTACCTGTAATAATAGCAAGAAGTTATCTTTATAAATCTCTAGACACCTCAATTTAATTAAAAATAAATTGATCTAAGAAACTTTATCATTTCGTTTTTCTTTATTTGTATACAGTTAAGAATGTAAAATTGCTTCCACATAATTGATTTTATATGCAATTTAGTTAAATACTTTGTAATACATCTCCAAACAAAACAAGAGATGACCAAGTAGTGTTTGATTTTATAAAGATACATGCCCAGAAGTTGGAATAAAATTGGGTTATAAAAATGAATTATCATGAAGACTTAATAAGGATCGATTTGTTTCAGCTTTCATTGAAGCTAGATCAAATAAATCTGCTTATCTTCGTATCCATCTTGGCTGTAATTTCCACAACTATATAATTATATAATAACATCATGAAGAGAGAATCTAATCGTAGGAAAATTCCAACCGAGACCTTTCTTAATAAGTAATTGAGGTTACATTGATTTGCTCGCCGCCATCTTGCAGTACTGATAAGGTTGTATTTGCTGAGGCGTATTGTGCGTTTGATAACACTACTGTGTGCAGATTCATTCATATTTTCTTTTGGAAAATTGCTTGACTTACAATTTTATCATCAACTATTTATCTGTAGCAATATTATAAGAGGAGCAAAAATGTTCTTTAATAGGCTTCAAAAGCACTAGAAAATTTTTAGACATTTTTCAACGATAGAAAGCTTAAGTGTCAGAAATTAACATAGTTTTTTTAAATATTATTATTTTAACAATGTAATAATAATGTAACAATACAACAGTACCAAAATACAATACAATACAATACAAATATTCTTTATTCGTACACCACATTATATAACAACAGTAAAATAAAAAAACCTTAAAAAATAAAAAAAAATTGAGTATATAATTAATTTGGGGCGTTTGGCGTCAGCTGGCGCTGTACAAACTATAGATGATAAAAATACACATAATTAACTAAGCAAATAAGTATATAAAGTTAACAAGCGTATTCTAATATTATTCGTTTAAATGTTACGCTGAGTAAAGTTATGCTAAAATTACGAAAAATATCACTTAGAAACTCTTTGTATTGTGGTTTTAGTGTACCGGACAGCCACATTTTAAAAAATTGCAATTTAAAAAATTATTGCAACGTTAGTTAACCTTTTCATAAGGGACCAATGAAACCTCTTTCAGCGTTCTTTAAAAAACTACTTTAAATGGTGAACCATTAACGTTCGACATTGGCACCTATGAAATCTATGGAAGTATGGAGGGATCATTACCATGAAACATTGACTTCATGGCAGCGATACTTTCTAATACGGGTGAATTTGCAAGGCACAGCCAGTTTGTTTTTAATAGGGCTTATTCAGATATATCTTAATTGGTATAAATATTCGTATAGTGAAAGTTTCCAGATTTTCATGCATTAATTTCATGGAAATACGTTTTTTTGCATTGTTACTGTAGATGTATGATGATATTAACAATGTCCTTGAGTTTCATAATGTTTTATGTCAAGTAACCCTTTGATACACGTTACCGTTACATGCAAATTATAAGATTAACATATTAACTATATTATTTATTGCAGCATTTAATAGATTTCTTCGCCTTGAATTAAGTAGCGTACGACACTTCCTGCATCGTTATGAATAAAGCGTAATATGATTGGCTTTAATTGTTTCTTTTAATAAAAATATCGTTCAGAATGGTGGAGAAACAAAATATGTGTATATCGTTATACTTATTCCAATTTATAAATACTACCTACTGCGTTAATCATACTAATATTATAAATGTAAATGTACATTTGTTTGTTACCCTTTCACGCGAGAACTACTCAACCGATCATCATGAAACTTTGTACATTGTATGTATACATATATTCTTGGAGGTATCAGAAGTAAAATAGGATACTTTAAAAATACGTAACGCGGGTGAATCCGCAAGACACAGCTAGTACTATTATATATAAGACTCGTATATTTGTAAATAGTGGGATATAATTAGGTTTTTTAAATATATTTTCTCAATGTTCATTATTCACATTGCCTTAATTAAAAGAATCGTAAATGTACGTAAGATACACTTAATTATTGGCTGCAACTGCGCTTTTTGGGCCACGGGCCACAAAAAAAGGTTGCGGCCTCTTAAATATTATATTTCACAATACAATCTAAATAGTGCAATAAATATAATCATTTGTAGGTGGTAGAACTGCCGTGCACTTCTGCCGTGAACAAATTCTATTGTGTTTCGGTGGAAAGGTGCACTTGCCGTCCACACTTACATAAGGCGACCACCAGCTTCCGGAATAGCAGCGAAACTGCATGCGGCCTCATACAAGACTTACTTATGCTTGCTTGAAGTTGTGTGCAGATGTCCATGGGCTGCAGCGACCACTTAACACCACGTGGCCTGCATGCTCGTCTGCTACACATTTAAAAAAAAAATGTATACTAGCTGCACCCTGCGCGCGTTGCTACGCTGCTTGGTCGTACCAACTCAGAAACCTTTCTGGGCTCATGCACAACACTTCGCTGCAGATCATGACACGATCAAATGCATAGTTTAAGATTCTATAAAGGACATACAGACAAACGTTAATTTTTATCCATACTTAATATTATAAATTTGAAAGTAACTCTGTCTGTCTGTCTGTCTGCTACTCTTTCACGCTTAAACCACTGAACCGATTTTGATGAAATTCGGCATAAACATAGAAAGGACGTTAAGAAAGAACATAGGCTACTTTTTACCGCGGGAAAATATCTCATTCCCACGGGAAGCAAATGAAATAATGAAATGCGCCGTGTAGTGTTATAAATACACTACATGTATATTACTTACTTCATTTACGTCGATTATCATATTTTATAACTTATATCCGTTTGTTTTATTCTTATACTTTGTTTTTTCTTTATTATTTCTTTACAAAATTATTTACTTTCTCTGTTTGTTTATTTACATTTTGACGCAGCTATCAAAATTGTCATGTCTGTCTTTTATGTTTCTTATTTTTTAAATCCGTTTTACGGCATTGTATAAAAATCCTTTTAGCCATTCAATATTAAAAGAAAAGAAAAATTGTATGTTTCTTATTTCATTTCATAGATTAATAAAGTATAGTATTGTCTTTGGCTTATTTATGTTTTTTATATTAGCCCGTTAATCAATATTTTAATCTATACATAAAGCTGAAGAGTTCGTTCGTTCGTTTGTATGTTTGTTTGAACGAACTAATCTCAGTAACTACTGGTTCCGATTGAAAAAATCTTTTTGTGTTGGATAGTCCATTTATCGGGGAAGCCTTTTTTTAAAGGCACACGGGCCGCGTGGTGTAAGCTATCACCGTCGCCTATGGACACGGGCAACCCCAGGGGAGCCACCAGAGGGCTTTAGGCTATTTAACATCATGCTATGACTAATACCAAAGTCCACGCGGACGAAGTCGCGGGCGTCCACTATATAATAACTCGGTTAAAACTATGAAAAGTCCTAACCATTTATCTATATGTGTCTATGGTTAACCATGGGTTATGGTAATCCCATATTTTCTCAGGATTTCAATTGTAATTGTCAGGAATTACCAAGTTTCTAAACAAATACACATAGTGAAAAACAAATACATTACAGTGCACTTTAAAATAATAAAATTAATTAAATCTCAGTTACTTCGTTATAAGCAACATTGTAACGGAGGAAATTTCTACTGCGACCGTATATATTATTTTATTATGGATACCAAATAGTTTCCTTTTTTACACGATTTCGCCAAAATGAGCCTCTTGTTTTTAAGATCTGTATATAAGTAAGTAATATGTTTCTCAGTTCGGAAAAAATATACACATGTGTATATCATAGTAGAAGTCCACCAACCCGCATATGCCCAGTGTGGTAGATTTAGGCCTAAATTCCTCCTAATTTTAGAGACCTGTACCTGGTATTAAGACTTTGTTTATATGTTTAAAAAATATTAATTTATAACGAATAAAATCTTGACAGATCTCTATATATAAAAATGAATTGCTGTTCGTTAGTCTCGCTAAAACTGAAGAACGGCTGCACCGATTTGGCTAATTTTGGTCTTGAAATATTAGTACAGAGAAAGTTGAAACAGTAAGAAAATAGGGAAATTAATATTAAAACAACTTATTTTATATTCCTATATAAACTGTTAGTACTTAGATGTCAAACATTGGTTCTTCGCGCCATCGTCCAGAAGTTTGACATAGTCTGAATAACAATTCATCTGAGTTTTGGCGGGAAGTCGAAAAAGACATATTGTGCTCTTGTTTTATTTTCATTTTCTTGGTGTATTTTTTAGTTATATCGGATAAATTTGATGGCATTTTGTTCGATATAGGTTAATTACAGTGCACGAGAGTTGTGAAATAAAATAACAGTGCGAAAATATGTTTTTTCAGCTTGCTTCCAAAATTCCCATTGGTCACGTTCTGGTTAAGAAGCCATCGCTTTACTTGAATGTCTGACTGACTTGACTGACTGAATACTGACGACTTACTGATTTTACCTACAGTTTCAACGAAACTGGCAAAAAACTTGATGCAAATATTATACTTGACGCTGGCAGTATGCACAGAGTTTGCGATGCCAAAATTGAAAAAAAAAAACAATTCATCTGTCACTATTTGTTTTATATTTTTATTTGGCAGTAACATAAAATCTCTTTGAGATGATAAAAAAATTATCCTCTTTCAATACTTTTAAGGCAGGACAACGTCTACGGAGTCCACTATACTAATATTATAAGGAGGAAAGATTTGATTGTTTGTTTGTATAGAATAGGCTTCGAAGCTAATGGACAGATATGAAAAATTATTTTACTATTGCCTATGTTCATCAAGGATAATGTAGGAACATTATCCTTGATGAACATAGGCGATAGAATATTTTCAAAAACTTTAGAACTAGAGAATATTTACTTCACGCTAGTGGCCCTTCCTAACACAGGTGAAACCGCTAGGGGACCTCTACCTATACTAATACTAGAGGGCCGGCCCGGCTTCGCTCGGGTAATTTGAGTTTATATGGATATGAGCTATCCTATCTTTCAAGTTTGATCAAACTGCACACGGTGTGCAAATTTTATTAAAATCGGTTAAGTAAGTACGTAATTTATATATATTATGATTATAAAGAGGAAAGATTTGTATTTTTGTATATTTGTAAAAATTAACTCAAGAACTACTGTTCCGATTTCAAAAATTCTAGGCTATTTTTTACCGCGGGAAAATGCTTCATTCCTACGTGATAACGGGTAATAGGGTCAACGCGGTTGAAGGAAATGGCTAAAGGCCTATGATTTAAATATAGCAATAAAGCCTGCAATAACACATAGTCTATTTTTTATCCAACGGGGACTCATTAAACGAGTCCACGCGGGCGAATAATAAACGAATTGAATAATACGATTTCACTAAAACAAAGAACTGCTGTGTAGATTTTGTGTATTTCTAGAACTTTTCGTAAAATATGTACGTATATATACGACAGCCTCCGTGGCGTAGTGGGTGATGAGCCGACTGCGAAACATGAGATCGTGGGTTCGATTCCCACCCAGGACAAATATTTATGTGATGAAAATGAATATTTGTTCTGTATCTGGGTGTTAATTTATCTATTTAAGTATGTATTTAGAATTATATACGTATGTTTATCAGCTTTCTGATTACCATAGTACAAGCTCTGTGCTTAGTTTGGAATCAGATGTTGTTGTGTGAATTGTCCAAAGATATGTTGTAATATTATACAGTAACACTATATCAAAAAAAAATCATTTCTCAGCCTTTACCAAAACAAGAAAAACTAAATACAACTTGAAATCTATTTAGTTAGTAGAAATTATATTGTACTAGCCTTTCCCCAGCGGCTTCGCCCGCGTGGACCCGTTTTATAGGTTCCCGTAGGATAACAACCATCCTATGTCCCATCCCAAGGTCCACTCTATCTGTGTTCCAAATTTAATTAAAATTGGTTCAGTAGTTTAAGCGGGAAAACGTAGCAGACAGACAGACAGACAGACAGAGTTACTTTCGAATTTATAATATTAGTAGGGATTTATATAAGTAATACAAGGCAACACTCTTTGTTATTAAATTCTGATGCCAAGGGGGCACACATAAAGCATATCGAAACGGTATTGATATGATAAGAGAGACATTGACACATTTTTGCCATGAATCGTCGTGGAAAATTATAGCGTATAATTTATTTATAGAATCAGGTCATAAATTAAAAAAAATATCAAATTAATAACATCTTATGTTTTTGTGACATTTACTTCGTGACGAATTTTCATTGAATCTCGTCGGTTCTAAGTAAATAAATTTTGTAAAATGCACAATTTCAGCTCTGCAATTAAAATTGTAATAATATAAAATTATTTTATCTTATTATTCTTCGTGCACATTTTTTTTATGACTACGTTTTTTTGCCGCCTTTTTTATCTCAGCTCAACAACTTCAGCCCAAGCTGCAAACTGAAATTTATTTTATTATCTGTTTAATAAGCTATTGAATTATATCATATTGATGTCTAATAATAAGTTTCAATTATACCTAGTGCCTAGGTATAACAATGACTCATACGTACAGTTACGAATTTAAAAATATGCACATTTTTATGGCTGGTATGGCATCTAGCAGTCTTTAACTTATTACGATATTTAGTACTTAATTTGCTTTTAAATCCCAGTCAAGTTATAGTGCCATAAGAATAAAGCATAAAGATATATATGTTGTAGCAAATAATATGAACATGTTATCATTTTGCAATTCCATAAAAAAAGAGTTTGTATCAAATAATTTCTTAATTTTATGTTGTTTTTCTTTTTTTGTGCTGTAAGACCTTCATGTCAAATTCCTAATTATAGATAAACGGTAAGTTTGCCCCTATAAATAGTAAAATCTATCGGTTATTTAACAAAACATTACCCTGATAGAGGGTCAGACAAACGGGCATGCAGTGAAGTGATTCTATAAAAGGTGTTCTTTTTGAGGTAAAGGGTCTACATCAAAATATATTTATTATACCTTTGTTTCATAAAGCCAAAAATCTTATAGGACGTACCTTCACTAAAATCAATACTTATCACTTCAATTTAAAATTTCGTCAATCATATTTAATATAACAATATGGTATATAATTATGTAATTATATTTTACATTTCCTCTGCTGATAAGGTATCTTGATATAATTACGATTTTGAATATAAAAAGATAAGGACCATAGATAAACTAAGGTAATTAGCATTCAGGTTTAAGTGCTTATATCGGTATGTATTATAGACTTACGAGGAACTTCTGTGTTAAGAAACACTTAGCAGATTTTTTATTGTGCTGATTAAAAATAAGAAGCAACTAGCACGCAAGCATACGATATTAAGTGGTTGCGGAGTTGCTGTAGAATGAACATCTGGATCAAATCCTTACGTAATATTATAAATTCGAAAGTAACTCTGTTTGTCTGTCTGTCTGTCTGCTACGCTTTCCCGCTTAAACTACTGAACCAATTATAATGAAATTTGGAACACAGATAGAGTGGACTAAAGGACTCTAAAGGAACATGGTTAGTATTATTCCTAAAACTTAAAAGTAGCGAATAAATACAGATATCTGTTATATGAAAAGTTCAAATAAGACTCGCTATCTTATCATAGTCTTAGCGCCGCAACGAGCCGAAGGCGCCATACCCAATGTATCTCGCTCCATCAATTAGTAATCTATACATTCCAAATTGGATACGACGTGATATCGTCGATTATCAAGTGATGCCGCAATGTATGTTGCGCAGAACAAATTATTTATAGGCGGGGTAAACACTTGATAATAGTAGAAGGTGTGACTGTGGACAGTGTGGAGCTGGCCTTGATAACGCTTGTAAACGATATCGACCCTATTGACATCGGGTACAGGAAAGTTTCGGGCATTTTATTTTGCGTGTACTTGTCCTATATTGCCGTGTTTGCAGCTTTCTCGGTTACCGAAGTTAATAAGTGTGGATAAGGGGTGTACCTTAAAAGGAAAAAGAAACCCTTTTGGGAAACCCATCGTTGATCGCATATTCGTAGTAGAACTTCTATGTCGGTCCGAAAAAGTATTACTGTTTATCGTACGACTTTATACGTGTTGTGTTTTGTTGGAAAGATGCAGTTGCCGGTCAGACTTACATAAGGACTCCAGTCCATCAGACACTGTAATAGCAGAGCAAATGCATACTACCTCAGGCAATACTCTGGTTCGCTTGAGGTTGTGTGTAGATGTTCAAGGGGTTCTGGCCATGGCCTTTTTTTGTATTGGGGGGGAAACCTTCAAAAGGTATCCGGCACCTTGGGAGAGGATACCGGGTTATGTGGGATTTGACCGCACTAAAACCCCTTCGGTGACCTGCCTCTGCGATAAGGGGAGAACTCCGCGCTCCGGGATCTCCAGTGGAACGCACCGGTGTCCTCCACGCGCGGCGCCCAGAATGGGCCCATCTTCGGGAGAGCAAATGTGTTCTCCTGCACCTTCCGATGCTTACGGCGGCATCCAGCCACGCACACACCGCCGTCCTTCCCGGGACTGCTGGCTGGGCGTATCGAGCTCCCACTCACACCGTCCACAACCCCAGAAAACTCCAAGTGGCTTGCATGCTCGTTTACCCCAATAAAAATATATGCCACGACATGACTTATGTATATTCTCCGGAGCCCTAAGAATGTGAAATTAAGTTTTAATTTTCATGATTAAAAGGGGGAGGATTTCAGCGTCTGTAGCGTAATTTATCATTTCCTCCATGTGTGATGCCCCCAAAACGGGGCGAGGACTACGACGGCGTGTGGTCGCGCTTGAGGTGGTGTCCTTTCCCAGTTCTGCTGGCGGTTTGAGCTCCCATTGTAACATGAAGCCCCTTAAGTCCTACGGTCAGGCGGGGAAACAGTTGATCCCATTTGTAATCCCGAATCTGTACCTACTTCCAGTTAACAAATAATCAGTAAAATAGGCTAAAGCCAACCATCTTACTTTTAGCTGAAGTATGAGCAAAATTCGAAGACAGAGAATTTATCGTTCCTCTACCTTCAGACATCCGCACTGGGCCAGCGTGGTGGACTATGGCTTAAATCCCTCTCACTTGTCAGAAGAGACCTGTGCCCAGCAGTGGGACGTAAAAAAAGGTTAAAAATATCTACAGAGTGAATAAAAATAAACTTTCTTATTTCTAAGATAGACATATTCATACAAGATTAAGATAGATATATTGATACAAGTTTTCACGGAATCTTTAGTAGAGAGTTTTGGCGGGAAGTCGAAAAAGACATATTGTGCTCTTGTTTTATTTTCATTTTCTTGGTGTATTTTTGAGTTATATCGGATAAAGTTGATGGCATTTTGTTTGATATAGGTTAATTACAGTGCACGAGTGTTTGTGAAATAGAATAACAGTGCTAAAATATGTTTTTTCTGCTTGCCTTCAAAATTCCATCGGACACGTTCTAGTAAAGTAGCCATCGCTTTACTTGAATGTTGGACTGACTAGACTGACTGATTACTGACGACTTACTTACTGACTTTGTTATTACTTCGTCCAGTTTCATTGAAACTGGCAAAAAATTGATGCAAAAATTATACTTGACGCTGGCAGTATGCACAGTTTGCGATGCCATAATTGAAAAAAAATAACTTCAATGCGTAATGTCCAAGATCGTACTTTTATCTTTTGATTCTCATTTTATGCCACCGATATTCATATTTATTCCTAAAAATTCATGAAACATGATTTCATATAAATGAATAGCTACTCAAGTGATTTTTGTTAGTATAAAAACGTAATTACTTCGTTCAAGAAAATTGCTTTTCCACATAATTATTTTAATATTAAAGAGAATAATTGACTGGATAACAAAAAGGTAATCTTACGAATAAAACGATTAAAAAAGCTACTTTACAAAAACGTTACTAATTTTATAAGAATTTAATAAGCTTCGGACATATAAGTAACATATTATATCTTGAGCTTTGCGGTGAAACAATATAGAGTGGGGGGAATAAGCGTTCCCTACCTCAACAAGAACCCTTATAGGGTCACTTTTGTGATCTATCTATCTATCTGTATTCTGTATGTCCGTCTGTCAAGCCCAAAATTTTATTTCAGCTCGCACTTAATTGATTATATTAAGTTATTTTAATAAAGTCTGACAAAATGATTATACGTACAATTTACTTGTAAATCTCAGAGTTATTACTTACTTATCAAAAAGTTTATGTTTTAAACGTAAATCTGGAGTAATTGACATCTCGTGGTTAATTTAATTGCTCTTGTTTTGACCCCAGTGACGTCACGCGATAACCCTTCAATGTTCTGTCAGCTCATCTCGACCACATTAGTGCTTACCACATATAAACTTTATCAACCTTTTCATGTATTATACGTACATACACACGATATGAGTTATCCTTAAGCATGGCTCTTTGTTTGAGCTTAAACATGAAATGCAAAACCTTTACTTGAAGCCAAAATACATTCCACAGTTTTAGGCGAAGGAAATTAACAACGAACCTAAAAAATAGATTATAATTACATAGATAGCCAGAAATGGACTAGATATGAATATTGGTTTTAACCATAAACAAAACTCAAGCATTTACAAATTTAAAAGTAATTTAAAAACCTGCCGCCCGGTCAGACGTTCAACGTGAAGTCCCCGAAAAAGAATAAATCAAATAAACTTGTAAATAAAATTTCGCTCCACCTGAACTCGTAACGAGTTTAGTTTAACCTTGGCCATAAATTTACCGATACAAATTTGTTCCACTTTTGATATACGCTGGGAGAAGTTGAGGGGGCGATTGCAATAGAGGCTGCAGGGCACGCCACCTTGCCTTGATTGATTTATACGTACATCTTGTTTGTCACGGGCCCGATTTATTTGAATTCCTGCCAGGCTGCCTCGCGTAGCCAACGGATTAATATCGGGCGGACCTCTTCGATATATCCCCGAGTTTCAGCAATAATTCAATATTTCATCCATTGGGCCGGGACCTACGCTGTGAATTAACATACAAACGTCAATCGTTTCATGAATAAAAAATGTATTGGATTTAGTAAAATGACTCGCGCGATCGACTTGGAGCGCGGGCCGTTCGGTGAAATGAAAATGTTGCGTATTATTTATTTAGAGTATCGCGTATTTCCCGCGTTAAGGCTTCGTTTTCACGCGGCGGCTGAAAACGTCAGCGCTATCAACATGACGCCAATCAACAACTTTTCAGTTTACGCAAGAAATATGGCGAAAAATGCGTTAGCGCAAGCCAGACGCAAGGCAAACATCTGTATGGGTGGGATGTCTTAAAGTGACTAATTTACTATGAAGAAAATCTTAGTCATGAAAATTTATAAATACTAGTGGGTCGCCTGCGAGGCATTCGCGTTTATTCAATAGATTTTTATAGGAATTTCGAATCCTATGAAAGGTTTTGTTTCGATTTTAATTCATTGTAAAGTGCAAGTCATGTCCATTTAATTTTGTTGACTAAACTCAATTTTTTTCAGTATTTAATTTTCAACATACAGTATAATGCACACAGTTCATTGTACAGGTCAATACAATCAATTGTGTGCATTGTACTTATTGTAATATCTCGTGCGAGACAACGTTTTTGGTGAATGTTACTTCTCCATTAATGACACCATGCTGCTGTGTTGTTGTCAATCTTGAGTGTATCTTGTATGAATATGAGTATAGTATATAGTATGAGTTGTATCGTATGTATGAGTTGTATCTTGAGTGCGTTTTCAGAACGGACTCAAACACAGATTTAGACCTTGGGACAGCCATAATCTAATCTCATCATAATCACTCGGACAAAATTCTGCTTTACACTTTAATACTCTTACTCGTATATAAGATGTAAGAGCTCGTAGAACCCCTTAATCAGGCCCTGTCACAAAGACGTCTACTTACTATTTTCTATCTTCATGCCAAATTTCATCTTAATGTGTTAATTGGTTTTCGTAATGAGTGAGTGAGTAACTGAGTCATAATATGGCTTTAATATGCGTAGGAGATTAAGAATCGCGTAGCAGAGTCATAGCTGGACCCAGTTAATTAAATAAAATAAAATATTCATCATAAGAAATCTATTTTCAGTACTGAAGGAGGATGTGTCTCTTTATCGTTCTTAAGAGTTTTAATATTAATGTCCAATAGAATAATAAAAAGTATGTAACTTTTGGATGATGGTCAAAATACCCTTGAAACGCCCTTTGAAAAAAAAAGTAATGACAGACCATAGTGACAGACACCTCAATTGAAGTATTGAGGCGTCTGTCATATTTTTGAATGAGAAACGAAATAACAACAAATATTTGACAGGTCGGAACGACCATATGGAAAAATAATATCGTTGTTTTACATAAATTAAATTGATATTGAATTTTTCTGTGCAGCTATCGTCCCGTAATCACTGGGACAAAAATCGGTCATAGCGCGGTTAAGGCTTAAACGTATGGAAATAGTTTTATTGTCTATTGAATAAAGTACGTATAGTGAAACAATATTCAGCTCTCAATATATCATTTACATATAGCGGACTTACATACTGGATATATTTTCGTTTATACTCTTGTATAAATTACACCCGTCAACAATATTTTTTTTTCTTGCGCATGTGATTTACTGAGCAAATTTTGATATTGTATGCCTAAATATATATTTAATTCGATTTTAATAGAATACAAACAATATTTTCTTTTAAAAAGTTACAGCGATTTGACCATCGACCATTGAGCGTTGTCGTTATCTATATAAAAAGAAGTAAGAGGACGGGGTTAGTTTTTCAGGCCTTGCTAACTAACTGACTACAACAGTATGAGTATGCGTATTATGTTATAAAATGTAGGTAGTTTGCATTTTATTACTGTAATACGCATACGTTGTACTGTACGTTTCTTACGTACAAAATGGCTTCGAAAGGTTGTAACTGACGAGAGATGCTAACTCGTTTTGCTATATTTGCGGTAAATTTATAAAAATACTAAATAAAAACTATGAAATAAGTACAAAATTAAAGATTTTCAAGGTCTATCAAGTTTACTTGAAAGTATTTGTTAGTAAAGGTCATTTAAAAATGATACTGACTTTAAATACCTGTCAATTGAAAAGGGTACATTTTCCTTAGGAAAATATTACACATACCGCATTCATAAATGTGTGGAAAAACTTTGACTAATTACTAAGTTAGAATGTACCGGATTCAAATCGAAAAGGATTATTTTGATATATATTTTTCGTTTTAGAGAAATACAAACATTTGTATAGTACCTACTAATAAAGTCATGCTTTTTTTCTAACAAATACAAATAAAAAACTGTGTTTTATCCTTATTCTTGTTTCTGGCTTTTAAAACAATAAAAATAAGGTATGTATGTTATGTCCCATGCGCAATTAAATTACTTTAGTATGCATGCCATTATTCTTGCGGTTCCTTATACCAAACAATGTTGTTATTATTTTACACATTGGTAGAGTATAAATATTGATAGATTTACCCATTAGAAGTGAAGTTACAAATATGCCAAGCAAGAGCGCCATTTTTTTTTTGCTTTACTTCCGTAGACACGTCAACACACTTTACAAACCAGAGGCCTTAGTGTAAGTGTGCACACGCGAAAACGTTACTATCGCGTTTGCGTTAAGAAACTAATTATCGACCTTATTCCTTTCAGGTTAAGATCTATCTGTCCAATTTTAACTCTGACGCAGTAGTAACGTTTGCGCGTTTACAAACTCACACTAAGGGCTCTGAATGCTTGGGGTTTTTGTTGAAGATTCCTTGTGGTTACACTACCATGGCTCTATAATAGTGTAAAAGAGGCAGATCGCAACTTTAATTTAAAGATAACCTGTCAGAGCAAAGACAAGTTAAAAAACCTTGAGGTAGACGCGTCGTGGTAAAAATTCCACTTCAACGCATCCCAACTAGTAAAACCGGTTTTGACTTTAAAATTACATGGTTTTCTTCTATAACGTCGGTCTCAGTTATGGAGTTTTTATACTTCATAATAATACCAACCTTGTATTAATTTTAACTGCTTTAAACACAAAGCAACTAAGATTAATTTTGAAGGTTGAACCTACCGTATTATTTAAATGTTTGACCAACGCGGCCACCACGTTACAAAAAAAATATATTAAGGAAACGGTAAAACGTTCACGCGATACGTGTGAATCTAAGTTCAATTATTACATAAATCTCCAAAATATAGTTACGAACTTTCTATAGGTTATTTTATTTTACCTTGTAGCTAATATCCGAACATAGATTTGACAGCGACGCCTAGTTTCCGGTGAAGATATTGATATCGGCCCTTAGAATAAATAATATCAGCCATAGTTTCTGTTTCGGTTGAAATAAAAGTTTCTGCCAAGAATTTTTTGAAAGAATAACTTTGAATATTAACTAGGTATATACTCATAAGCTGATATTTATTTTAAAAAAATATGTCAGTATGTTATAGAAAATGAACACAGGTAAACATACCATAATTGATAAGTATTTGCATTTATTTGCGTTCGAAAAGACTTCCTTAATGAGGTCATATACGCTTTTAGCAATTTACGCGCATATCTCTCTCGATATGAAGGTACGCTAAGGAAAATTAAATTATTACGTAAATAGCCTAACAACATAACAATTGTTAATTAGTATCGTCTATATTGATGAATACTCTTAGCTAGCGCAAAATTTTACCTTTTTAATAGAAGGGTAAAATATAAAAAAAAATGCATTTGCTTTATTTAACAGGCACTTTTGTAGGCTGAAGCTAGGCAGAAGCCAGATTTGTTAGAAAAATTGGAATCATAATAATGTTTGCCTTATAAACATAATAATATACCTATCACTATGTGCTTTATATCTGCCCTTTTGTGATGGAAAAGGGAACTCAACGTGACAAATATAAAAATTAAATACCTATTCTTTATTTTATATAAAGTTCTTTATAATCAGTACTGACTTCTAGCATTCGCATGCAAAATAAGTCTGCTAAGATGACTTTGATCTAGCGAGGGACCCGTAGCCATATATTATAATTGTAGGGCCCCGACCTCAATTAGTGGGTCTTATAATTGCGTTAATCATGAAATTACGTATAAGATCGTCGATTTCCGAGCTTCTCGACTCCACGAGCCGACCTTTAGGGCCGTAACAGACTTGTTCGTTATATCATAATTTATGCGAGATATTTTAGGAAGACATGTGATCGAATTTCTCCTAATCCCTGTATATGCGTCAGGTACTTTTCTTTCACAAGAATCTAAATTGTTAAGTAGAAAATTACTATAACCAAACTCGCACAAGATTAGGGCTTAACTTAATCGCTAGATATCGATCGATAGATCGCTCACTAATTCTCAAAGAATCAATTTCTCAATTGAATCAATTGAGAAATTGATTTGATATACTCGTGATGTCTTTGACATTAAATATCGACACAGCTTAATCTCTACGGCTCTTAAATCGACCTTCTTGGTCACGTTGTTACAATTTTCAATTTAACATTACAATAAATTTGCACAAAACATTTTTTCGTAATTGCGTCTCCAGTTATATTAGTATTTTTACATATATTTAAGTGCCTACTTAAAGCTAGTTGAAAGACTGTTTTATGACAGTTGTTCCTTTTCTATTCATCACTAATATGTCGGTAAATAAGTGAGGCCAATTTTAATAGGCAAGTAAGTAGTTTGTCTTAATCAAGCGCGGTCGCAGCTTTTAATTTGAGGGGGGGGGGGGGATCGCCAAAACTAAGAATTTTGGGGGAAGAGGTGTCTCAAATTGGCTTATTTCACCTTCCATCCACGCATGACTGATGGATTTTGGGGGGGGTCATGTCCCCTGTGACCCCACCCCTTGGACCGCGCCTGGTCTTAAACGGTACCGTTTGACTGCGATTCGATCGCCACGCTTATAAGTTAAGTGCACAAACGCCCTTAAGTACAACTGACGATAAAAGTCGCTCAGCGGAATAATCCGCCCTTAATGATAACCTCGTAATATGCTGTGAAATCGTTTTAATTATGTTGTGTCTGATTTTCGATGAAGCTGTTTAGTTGGATTAAAATTAAAATGTATAACGCTTTGAACCTTAAAACATTCAAATATAATGTAAATGTATACAGGTTTTTGTAGCATCCTAACCCATACTGAATCATAATCTCCTACGTCCGGGGTACACTATCCAATTCTTAAGTGAAAAGACTGTCGTGGTTAAACATTAATCAGGACAATTTTCATTTAACATATTGGTAGGCACTTTATACTTTTTACTGTATATATTATGAAGATAATTGCAACTTGTGGCAGAAATGCATAGCAATACAAATTTTTACAACTATCGCTGAAATAAATTAGCGTTTTATGCGCCTGACTGTACTTCAACTAAACGATTGTTTTATTAGCATAACAGGTTCTGGGCACATATTATGCTAATTAATACTTAAACACCATATTACTTACTTATATCTCATGTATTTTGATGCCTGCCTGGGATCATATTGCATATCTCCTTACGTTTATTAACGTTTACTATAGATAGATAGCTTTTATATGTTTTGTCTTGCGTGTGTTCTTTGTGTGTATGTGTGCTTTGTTTCGAAATTTGGTAAGTCGAAAATCTAAAATCTTCTAATACGGCATTATACCTGAAAAAAAATAAGACAGAAAATGATAAAAATACTTTTCCACTTCAACTATTTGACAAAGTAAATGGACAAATGTATTAAGGGTAGCATAGATATATCTGCGCAATCAACTGGCATTATGAATTTTATAGCATCCAGTTTGGTTTTACTGCAAAAAAAGATTTTGTAAATTTTTAGACCCGATATAGGCAAACTTTGAAACGGGTTTTTAATAAAACTAAAAGCTATATCGCTTTGAGAAATTTACTCAGACGTTTGTTATGATATTGACTATAGTATTTTCGAATAAAAACAAAGTGAAACAAAATCGAGGTTCTCAACACATTGTGTAGCGGCAAGCGGTTTTCCAGTTACTTTTTTCTTTTAATGTTTGAGATACTTAATACTAAAATTATATAAATTTATACTTTTTTAGACACTCATTGGCTTAGTGTTACTTAACAACGCCATCCACTAAAGTAGCTCCCAATATAAAATAGTAATTTCAGTTTATATTCAAGTTGATTATCGTTGATAAATCAATATTTTCTAAATATTACCAAGCTAAATCGATTCATTGCCCCCGGAAAAAACCCCTGCATACCTGCTAAATTTCATTACGTTCCGGAGTTCTAGCGGAATGCATACTCAATAGACATTATTATATGTCTGTTCTTGTCTACGATACCTTCGAATAGACTCTACGTATTATTGTTAGACCAGAAACTCGTCATTTGACGTTTCTGAACTTTAAACTTTAAAGACGCAATATCGTACTATTGCGTGATTTATTATTACTTTATTTTGTACTTAAGTTATTTCGAACAAAGATGGCATTTTGTTCGATATTTGTTAATTACAGAGCCAGTTTGTTGTGGAATAAAACAAACTTTTTATCTTTCTGAGTCGGTTCTATTAAGCCAGATAAATTTAAATGAACACTATCTTTACCTATAGGTCCACTAATTAACTATGTAGATTTGTGAATTTTGAAGTTTACACGACAGTTATTTCCTCCAGATTTGATTCAAGGAGCTCAACTATCAAAATTTCATTAGTACAATCTATATGTAGAAGTAAAATGTATCGAATAGTTTGAGTATGATGAAATAACTGGAAGCGTTGCATCAGAGTTTTACCGTCACCTTAATCACAAAAAATAAATAATGTCAACGTTATAGTTAAGGCACGCTCAGAAGCGCGCATGGCTCGGCGGCGAGCGCAGAACGCAAGCGATCTATGCAGCTAAGCCAAACGGGCGCGGTCAGATGTGAGATGGGTGACCGCTAGTGGCAAAAATTTCATGCGCGTTTCCGTGCTTCGGATGGCACGTTAAGCCGTTGGTCCCGGTTGTTGTCGATAGATAACAGTCGTTAAACCTTGTCGGAGGCCTTATGGGCGGTTTGAAAACATCCAACAGCGGGTTGGCCACTAACCCGCATCTCCACCAACCCGCATTGGAGCAGCGTGGTGGAGTAAGCTCCAGGCCTCCCCAATATTGGGGAGAGACCCGTGCCCAGCAGTGGGACGCAAAAAGGGTTGCAGCCAGCCAGCCAGTTAAGGCACGCAATATAACGAATGTGTATATATACTGGTTGTATATACACATTCGTTATATTGTTGTTAACTGTTGGCATGGAAGGCAGCTGCCCAGCTCTTAGGTTCTCCTAGTTTTTACCGTCACTTTATCACTAAAACAAAACATTTTCAACGTTATATAAAAGCAGGCACGCACTTTATTACGAATGTTTTAATATCGGTAGTTTTAAACCTTCGAACGGTAAAATTTTCTGTCACGTGTATTCATTGTCGACCCAAAGCCATCAAACATTAAAAAGTGTACTACTGAGAGTTTTTTCCATGGACTCTATTCTTTCAGCTCAGATCATTGTCCATAAGGGCACGTAGATACGATGACCACAAAAAGATTGACGTTAATTAACATAATATTTGTGTTCCAAAAATGAATAAAATATTTCTAAATTTGAATTTTACAAACTTGCCATCATCTCTGCATAACGTAAAATCTAACTGATTCTATTTTATTCCCTAAGCTATAAGTAACGAAAAAATTAAAAACTGTAACAAATAAGACGTTCTACTTTATTTTATCCATAAAAAAATTGTAAACTTTGACATTAATACCAGTACAAGTATATGAATCTAACAATCTTTACTGACATAATAACTTGTACTTAAAAAGTGCGAATGTACAAACTTCATTTTACAAAGAAATACTCAATATATAAAAAGGAACATTCTCACTCTGCCAAATGGCTTTTGGCACATCACTACGAATCTATTTTGATCTATGGCGTTTGATATACTGTATTAATAATAATAATTACAGCACTACTTCCGTGAGCACTGAATATATTTATCTGCTGCATTTTAATGCAGTATTATTTTTTCAGTGCAACTTGTATTTTCGGTGCATTTTATGCGTACCAAAATAATAAATGCAAAGTCATTTCATTTATTTCTATAAGCCATTTCATGCCATATTTTCCAATTATCCTCACTCAGAGCATTGCAACAGTAAGTGGGGTAGAAATAGAAAGACTTATTACTTGTTCGTGCGTACTGTACAGCTATTTTATAATCTGTTGCATTAAGTATCTGTGACAGGAGCGCGATATTGGCGGGCTTTTTTGTATCTGGAACGGCGGTGGCGGTTCCGCGTAACATTCGCCATTGACATCTAAGCAGCATGGTCATGTTTACGTTCGCGGGGTACGGCGTGTTTACAAACATTAAATTGTTTACTCTGACACGCTGAAGCGTCACACCACGTCACTCCGCGTCAAGGCACCGCCTGCCCTGCGCCGCCCAATCCTGTCCAATTGCGTCTTACTGCACTTTATAATTGTGTTTCTGTCGTCTGTTGTTCGTATTCTATCAGATCGAGATTACGTAATACACGCTTCGACTTTAGTACGCTTTGCGCGTTATCGTCGGAGTCTTCGCGTATTTTTGTTACGCAGTTAGTTACGGCACTTTAACTTCTATTTATATTCTGGCATGCACGATCAATGCCATTTCTCGCAAATTTATCCTATTTCCTTTAACTTTAAAAATCTCGCTATTGAATTATAAAATACTAGTTTATCGTTTTACGTTCAACAATAAAGCTTCTTTTTTTCATTCGATTTTTTTGTTCTATGAACATCGTTGTTTTTAATTTTATTGTTGAAATGAGAAGCTAGGAGACTAAATCAGAAGAGGTTATTCAGATACTACACCTTGTTATCTAGTGTCGTCTTAACTTAAATCCAAGGATTCAATGCCTCCGCTCTTTGTATTGTACCTCTGACGTATAACCCTAGACATACCTAAAATTTGGTGTTAAAAACAAGTGAAACAAAAACAAGAATAAATTTTCCATTATAGCGTTACAAACAGTTCATAGTCATGACTAAATCAAAGTTTAGTTTTACTTTGTAGAGTTTCACAATTAAAAAGATGTAAAAATAAGTCAAACTAATTGATGATAAGGCAACTTAGCTAAACTACATCTATCATAATTTACTAAAGTATTTTGTTTATATGTACCTACATGTACTCAGATCGTTTCGTAGCAAATAGCAACATACATACATAGTTCACACTCACAGCCTAAGGCCCTAAACAGAAGTCCCTGTAGCTTCGGGATTGAGAACAGTGCTACGGTATCCTCTGCCTGATCGTAAGAGGCGACTAAAGACTAAAACGGGGCTTCCGAGGTTGCAGTCGGCGAGGTGGAAGCTCAGCTTCCAGGCTTGCCTTCAGGAAGTTCAGCAAGAGACCCTGGGAAGGGCGACTGTATTCATGGTCACCATAAGCACTGGAAGGTGCAGAAAAGAACCATCGCTTTCTAGAGGATGGGTCAAAGTCCCACATACCCGACATCACTCCCAGGAGGTACGTTTAGAAGAAGAAAATATTTTTTTTATATATAAATAAACCTAACAATAAGGCAGACGGGCCGCGTGATGTTAAGCGATCACCGTCGCCTATGGACACGGGCAACCCTAGGGGAGCCGCCCGAGCATTGCCGGCTTTGGAGGAGAGCTTTTTTTACAGCTTTCTTGAAGAACCCCATGTTATGGTCCACTGGGATTGCCTCAGCTGGAAGATTGTCCCATAACCTACACGTCCGTGGTAAAAAGGAGCGTGCAAAGCGGACTGTGGAAGACCGCCACGAGTCCAGATGGTGCCGGTAAATTCATCATTCAAATTTCGCCGCTTATTCAGATGACTTTTAACTACTTACGGATATCATCAGCAAAAGGAAGTCTCATATTTTCTTCTCGTAGGAAGTTCAATAAACATGCTAAGACTTATGTGTGTTTAGCGTACATTAAGTGATAGTGTGAATGCTCTTTTACAATAGAGGCTTGCAAACCTTATCTCAAGTATTATCAAATGATTCTCTGTTTCCGGTGACTAATTAGTTGTTGGATATTTTCTATATCTACTAATCTCTATAAAGATGCAAGTATAAAGCCAAGACAGCTTATTTTCTATATAAAACAATCTTTAGGCGCCAAAGAATAAAGGTTTTTACATATAGAGTAAAATCCTGAATATGGTAAAGACGATAAGTAACAATAAGATTACATTTTGCACTCAGGTTTAATAATAATTAGAGATGGGCCGAATGTGATTTGAACCGAATCCGAACTTCGGCCGAACATTCGGTTCAAATGAAATGTTCGGCCGAAGTTCGGCCGAACTTCGGTTCATTTTCGCGCGCTTTCTCGAGAGCGACGCGTCGTGACTTGTTTACGCATTTACTTCAAATACCCCGCCCGCACACCGCGCTCCGCGTACCCCGAGCCGGCCGGTCATAATCAAATTCATTTTATTTTTGTAATAGTATGTCTAATTATTAATTAGGCAGGGATTTCTAAGATTAATAACTAATTAACTAAGATTAAGGTTAAGAACTAAGATAAAGATTAATAATAAGATAAGAACTGATTTAATATAAGGTTTACTTTTACAATGTTCCTAAATAAATAATTATTAATGTTAATTGACCATGAGTGAGTAAAAATAATATCTTTTATTTTATAGTATCTAATGTTGTTATGTAAGGTGCTTCTAAAATATATGCCACGGTTGTTTGTATGGAGACTTGGCCAAACAGCTGACTGATTTCCATACAAAGTGCAATTTTTTTTTTGAGAATTGACGATGGGTTCCTTGGGGAAAGTGGTTCAGTATCATGAGTAGAAACACCAGTTGCAGCCATGGCATATTGTAATTTAGAAGCACCTTATATTTCAGTTTAAATAAGTGCAAGTAGGTATTATTTTTGTTGTACCGAATTTCGGCATCTGAACCGAATTTCGGCCGAATGCCGAAGTTCGGTTCAAGCTGCCGAAATTCGGTTGAACCGAATGTGAACCGAATTTCGGCCCACCTCTAATAATAATATAAAATAACAATAATCCAATGCAACATGCAATAGTTTTAAAGTAGGAATGCTATTCCGTTCCAATTATTCATATAAAAGTAGGTACCTAGGTATTAATTTCTTTAAACTATCAGAACAATGTTTTTTGTATTGTACTGGTATTAAGGTTGCAAAATGCATCGACAGTCGTGAGTTTTATATCTATGGTACAAAAAGCAATGTTGAAAGTCAAGGGAAGTTCAACAAAAAATCAACTAAATGAGTGAACATCTACAGATCATGTTTGGCGACATTCCGTATTATGATAACCATAGAATTCGGATACGTTAGTATGTATGTGTATCCTAAGTCCATGATGATAACCTTTCCTCAATTTTTGACGTGACAATATCTAAGATCGATGAACGCTGGCTGCACGCACGAAAAAGGATGACTCATTGTACTTTACGATCGGCGCTTGTAATACTACGCTTGTACGTTACATTGAGGCTTGAGCGTTCGGCTTGCGCCGTTCATCGATTCGTTTTCACGTTAAAATATCGTCCGTAAACCGACTTTAAAGACAACCAATTTTTTTACGAATAACTTTTGTTTAGTTGCACTACGGGGAACAATTTAGTTGGACTACCGCGTAGTTGGTCCAACGAGAAAAAAAATACCCGTGGTACGACTAGTTAAACCACGAGGAACGCGCGTGTTCATTGTCGTTCTTGCGTCACTTTTCTCGAAATGTGTACTTAATATTAAAAAAAGATGTTCGATCTGACATCTAGACAAGGTTATTTGCGGTTCTAAATATGTAGGTATATTCAAATTTTAGTGCATTATCCTTTTATCCTTTATTTTATCCTTTATTTATATACCTAAGTGTTCTTAAACGACCGAACTGCAATTAAATTCAAGTACAACAAATAACAAAGTTTTATTATTACTGTGCTCTTTCAATTATCATGATCCTGATATGACTTCTAAACAGTTAATGTTTTTTCTTGTTATTAGTAGGTACGTAATAAATATAATTTCTTTAAAATTTCCAATTAATTAAAAAAAAACTAATCTACACACCACCTCATAAATATAACGTACCTACGCACGATACGTATTTAAGGTGCGTTTAGAGTAATCTTATTTCTGTGATGGATATTTTATTTTTTGATAATAATTACATAAAATGCTAATTGGAAACATTCATTGTTAGTGTAATTTTCCAGCGCAGCTGCGTAAGACCACAGGATCAGAACCGTAGCTAGAGTTTACTCGTCCCTGTATCATAAGAATAAATAATACACCTGTAGCATCGAGATTAAGAATAGAGCTACGGTATCCTCTGCCTGACAGTAAGAGGCGACTAAAAGGATGCTTCCGGGGTTGTGGGCGGTGAGAGTGGGAGCTCGATTCGTCCAGCCAGCAGCCCTGTGGCCGCATGGCGCTAAGCATCGGAAGATGCAGGAGAGCACATCTGCTCTCCAGAGGATGGGCCCGTTCTGGGGCGCAGCGCGTGGAAGACACCGGTGCATTCCACTAGAGATACCGGAGTCCTCCCCAAGCGCAGAGGCTGGCCACCGAGGGGGTTTTAGTGCGATACAAATCCCACATAACCCGGTATCGTCTTTGTTGCGGCTCTCGTAAGCTTTGAATTTTACACCCCATCCCCCCGCTTTGCCTTTTAAAATACGTGGGCCTGTGTCCCAGCATCCTTATAGCTGTAGGTCGGCAAAAATCAGGCAGGTCCCTCCCAAATCTGCGCCCCTGGCAGCCACCCCTGTTTGCAGCCGCTAGATACGGCGCTATGCAGGCTTATAAACTTCCTTGAGGTTGTGTAGATGTCAATGGGCTGCAGCTCCTGCATGTTTGTCTGCTACTATATCAAATAAAAATGTAGTCAAATAAAACTAAAAAAACACGCTTTTGAAGCACATCAAACTAAAAAAGTGATTAATCCTTTATAAACAGAAAATAATAATGAACAAAAAATACTACCTACCTATTATTGTGAAAAAGGTGGTTTACGAAAAATATGACACAGAGCGCCCCAGCCTTATTTCGTTAATTTTTTAGTTTGATTTATTGTTAGAAATATATTTTTTCAAATTCTCGGCATCAGATAAACTCATAAAATTAATTATTGTATTGCCACCGATTCTTGATAAGTTTCTAAAGTTTGAATTAAATCCTCCGTTGAAAGTGGGTCAAAATTGACTCCAAAGGAAAGTTACAAATAAGCTTACAAACATACATGTAAAGCTAATAAAAGCGTGTTAAAAACAGGAAAGCTTCAAGGCAAAAGTTGGAGTAGTATTTCCTCAATAGATTCTGCTACCTCTAATAAACACAATCATTCATTGTTTACAAAGGTTGTTTACGTTGATCCTATGATAAATCTGATAAAGAATGCAGTACTATTTGTTATTATTTACACAATTCAGTTGCGTCTTAACATGATTACAAATTATAATAACATGTTCTACTAACATTGTATACTAAAACGTGCAGTTTATATATCAATTAAGTAGCATGTAGGTACATTATTTATTGTTACGTAAGAATGACGTCAATCCACAAATTACGCAGATTCAGTTATTACGTTGTGCGTTAATGATATTAAAAAGGATTTTATCGACTGTCGTGTTGTAATCTTCCTGTATACTGTGATTTTTCCTCTTCCGAGACATTTTTTTTTCTTCTGTTTACAAATTAATAAATAGTTTAATTCATCTGTGAGTATCCGAAATAGTATACTATATATAACTAGTATAAAATATGTCCTATTTTTAATAATAGGGATTTTTTCTGGGAGCTACTTTCAGCCGCCTTTTTCTCGTAACTCAATGCATTAGGCACAAACCGGCACCTGGGCGGTACCGAAAAAAAAATTAATTAAATACTTTCTAATTTCTAAGTAAGTAATGTGATTTTTTGGCCTTATTTGTTCAGGTAGGTGTAAACCATTACTGTGCATTGATGAGAAAAACGATTGAATCACTGATCGACAACGAAGTGATTCTCATGGATGGATTCCTCTTTTTCCTTCTTTCTTCCTTCTTCAAGGTTCCAAACGAACAAAAATATGTATATTGAAATATGTTTATTTGTGTGGAACCTTGCAACTTAATTTTGAAGCAGATATCTTCAAAACCGATTGAGCTGAAATTTTGTACACTTAAGTAAGCCAATTTGGATGACTATTGACAATCCATCAACAGTTTGGATGACAATGCCATAATATTATACTTAGTATTGTTTGTAAATCCTTGAATATATATAATAATATATAGTCTTTACAACTTACAAAACAAAAAATATTATTCAAGATGGCCGCCACCACGTAATATGGTGATATTTTTATAAAATACATACACTATTTTAATAACACACACATCGATCGATACACCATGAAAAGTGTTTTTAATAAAAAAATAAGGAAATAATAATATTTCCTTATTTAATATTTATTAGTACCTGGACGACCAAGCGTTGCTCGAATATAAGTAATTGATTTTCTTGGTTTAATTTCAAGCAAAATATTCATATTATGCTTAAAGCTTAGTGTTACTAAACAACGCCATCTGAAATAGCTGCCAATTAAAAAAATATTGTCACAAAAAATAAAAAGAAGTAAGATGCTTAACAGAGGTTTGAACTCGGGTCTCTAGCTTGGCAGTCAGCCTATGTAACCATTCGACCAAGGAATTTTTAAATTCATCGACGAAATTTTTATACAGCTCTTTCAAATCGACATTATCATTCGTTTGAACGGCGGATGACGTTTGACGGCGTTCTACGTCACCATATTATTAATATTCTCCAATAGATTTCAGTAAGAATGATATTTTTCAGTTTATATTGAAATTAGTTTATATTTTTATTTCTTTTTTATATGTTATTTTATACGTTTATTTATTTCTCAAAATGTAACCTGGCTGGATCAATCTATCACCACCGAAACCCTGGGCACTAAATTTCATAAAAATCTTTGGAGCCGTTTCCGAGATTTAATTGTATATACCTTTATATACAAGAATTGCTCGTTTAAAGGTATTAGGTTTACGGTACGGAACCACAAAAGGCGGGCGCTCCTTGTATTGTGACGGAACTCTGATAATCAACAGTTGACGTCTACTAAGCTATGTCGTCCGTCCGTCATGCGGCCATGCCTCTAATTTGAGACGAAGCGACCGGTCACGCCATCTCGTACAAGGTCGCATTTTGCGTATGGTCAGTTTGGAGAAAACGTACTTGTGAATCCATTATTTTTGACCTTTTAGACCGAAGATTAAAGAAGTAGGTATCTATTTTAGACAAGTTTGATGCTTTTGGCCGGTAAGTTTGTAGGTTTCTGATGAGAGCTTGATCATATGGGGGTGGATGCACATGTAAGTAAGTAATGTATATTTATATGTGCGTTGTCAATAACTGCGTACAAATAGATATTGCCAGTTGCGGATACCAACGGGGACAAACCGCGGTTTACCAGGCCTTCCAAGCTTCCAACCGTTCCCTTTGGACTAAATGCAACGCACGGGAACGCGCATGAAATTAGTTACCAGCGGACACCTATCTAAATCCCGACCGCACTCCTGGCGCTCCGCATTGCGTAGCTACGTAGACCAAGTGGTTCAGGTGCGTTCAATGTCACCCATCTTACTCTCGACTGCGCCCCGGATTGTTTAACTACGTAGATCACTGGTAGCAGCCTTCGTATAGCTCTAGCTAGACGAAAGACGAAAAGCTACACGTGCTTGCAATTTATGCCTGCTATATGCAATTTGTATATTAAGTTAATTCACTAGCGAGTCGAAAGGCGCTCAACCTTGGAGGGCGCCGCGTGCCGTACTTTACATACTTACCTATTAAATGACAACTTATCTAATAAATAAAACTAGTGGTTCGCCAGCGAACAAATCACTGGGAAAAAAATTATATGTATAGCTTTGCATTATATTTCACATCGAATTCATCTATGTAAAAAAATTCTGTCACAGTTTTTTAGTGTTTATACTCCTCCGAAACGGTTTGACGGATTTTAATGAAATTTAATATGTATGTATATTTAGTAGGTATGAGAATAGGTTTACATATAAATATTTTTATAACTTAACTTAAAAAATATTTTTACTTTTTGAACAAATTTTATTGTTAATTTTTTTATGGTGTAGGTACACGGAGTTCGCGGGATCAGCTAGTTAATATACAGGATTGCATTGATAGGAGTGCATGCTTATGTATTATTAGGAATTAAAAGGAGTAAGCGCGCATGGCCCGGCGGTTACCGTAGAACGCAAACGATCTATGCAACTAAGCCAAACGGGCGCGGTCGGGTGTGAGATGGGTGACTGTTAGTGGCAAAAAAATTAATGCGCGTTTTCGTGGGCACGTTAAGCCGTCGGTCCCGGTTGTTGTCGATAGATAATAGTCGTTAAACCTCGGAGGCCTTGTGGGCGGTTTCAAAACATCCAACAGCGGGTTAGCCACTAACCCGCATTCAAGCAGCGTGGTGGAGTAAGCTCCAGGCCTCACAAATAATGGGGAGAGACCCGTGCCCAGCAGTGAGACGCAAAAAGGGTTGCAGCCAGCCAAAAAGGAATATACCTATTATTTTAGGGTTCATGTACGTATGTACGTTATGTTACCATCTCGTACCTTCTTAAACTTTCAACAGAAGAAATCGTCTGCTTTGCTTTTTCAGATAGAAGTTTTTTTATATTACAGAACCGCTAAATCAATAGAACTTTTATAGACAGGTTATTTTATTAATTAAGTTTTTTGCATAAACTAATTTGGATAAAATTATTAATCATCATATAAAATATGTATATCATAATAAAATTATGGGTCATTTTATTGTCTATGTTTATGATTTATGATGCATAATATGCATATAGGAACAAATTTGCTTGTAGTTTATATCGAATAGCCTTCCGCCAGCAGCTTCGCCCTCGTGGACCCGTTTAATGGGTCCCCGTAGGATAAAAAATAGCCTATGTGCAATTCCAGGCTTCATTGCTATATTAAAATCATAGGCGTTCAGCTAGTTGCTTCAACCGCGTTGACCCTATCACCCCTTTTCACGTAGGAATGAAGCATTTTCCTGCAGTAAAAAGTAGCCTATGTTATTCAGGGTGAATGTAGCTTTATAATGATGAAAGAATTTTTGAAATCGGAACAGTAGTTTTTGAGTTTATTCATTACCAACATACAAAAATACAAAACTTTCCTCTTTATGGTATTAGAATAGATAAGATGCCTTTTAGTTTTCGACGTGTAGGACTTAAAGACGTATAAAGTGAAGTAAATATATAGGAAGGAATGGTTACACTGAACATTAAGTGCATTGGTCTGCTACTTTGTATACTAACGGTTTTATCCGGTTTAAACTGGAAATAGTGAACATGTCGTTCTGGAATTTATACTTGATTGTTATGTAAATTATACTTATGTTATTATTGAAACGGGCATACTAAGACAGGAAATATATTCTCGCTACACAGTCATAGAACATTCTCTGAAAAACATGCTAAAATGGTGTTTATGGCAAGACATTTATTTATAATTCAAAAATCTTTCGTTTATTAAGATATAGTGAAAACATTGTAGCTCTTTTAAATATCATAATATCAGTATCAATATTATCAAAATTATATAAGTATTTTTTTGTTTTTAGGTACTTATATATTATATATGTATGTTATTTGGCTTTTGGCAAGGCATTTGGCTTGTATTTTATAATTATATCTTGAAAACCCCTACGTTATGTTTCATAATTTATTAGAACTTTTTGCTTATTTATTGGCTTTCCCTGCCGGTCAATCCATGGTGTGAACTTTATTGCTACCTGGCTGGAAACGGTACACTTAAGAACCTAGAACGAAAGATAGAAAAGAACATATAGAAAATTGTTCTTTAATGATTTATTTTGTCGTTGGCATTTAAATAATCAGTATCACTATACTTTAACTATCTAATATCCTTCCATCCGTCTTTCAGTATTCGCCACTCTATAACGCTTTACACTCATAGCCCCACAGCAGGGTAGCTTAGTAGCAGTACCTTGTGTCGTGGGTACCATGGACACACACAAACACAGAAACACAAACACCCAGACCGAGAACAGGAACTTAAACTCATCATTCAAATTTCTGTTTCGCCGGGAGTCGAACCCAGGACCCTTCGCAGTTCGCAATGGTAACCATTGCGCCACGTAGGGCGTCAAAACCGACTAGGTTGACTGTCTCCAATTCGCTGTCTGAATCCAACGGTTTCCTCCCGTCTTCTTTATGTCGTAAGTCGACCTGGTTGATGAGCGGCGTATTATCCTTTTGCCGTGACCCGTTTACCCACTAAGAAGGCAACGATTTTCTGTCTCGTATCGCTACAAAAGAAATATCAAGATCCCTATTGTATAGCCTTACCCTTAATAATTACCTCACGATGTAAAGAAACAAGTTCACTATCACGCAAAGGTACTCCAAACTTGACATACGTCATCTTATACGCACCTGCTTTTATAACGGCGTATGCGGCTGCGAGGGTTGAATATCAGACGTGTAATATATAGGACAATTAATTACTATAATATGCCCAGTTAAAGCCAAGTTATAGGCAAGAATGTTACTTTTTTATGTATTCTTAAGTAACATAGTGTGTTTTGTCTATTAAATTTCAATAAAAACTTTGTGTAATTTTAACATCCGCTGACGTATGTACTTGCATTTTAAGTAAGATTAAGTTAATTTAATCTTTAGAAATTCTAAATTTTAAATTTTAATTTCGGGATACAGGCAACATAAAAATTAATAATTTACGTATTTGAATGAACTATTGAAAAATTCTATTACAAATTGCCGAAGTGTTTTAGGAAAGGCCATTATAGGTAATAACGAGTCATGTTGCCTGTTAGGTTTATTGTTTCATGGCCAGAAAGTAGAGTTTACGTTAGAAATCCAGGAAAGCAGATAATATTTTCCCATTCGTCAAAACAACAACGTATTCGATTTCGTTGTGCGTTGTGCGGTAGATCTTGCGCAACTTTAGTAGCTTATTTGATCCTGTAATAACATGACGCATTGCACGTTAGAAATATGGAGTTTTCCCTATGGTTTTCCTGAAACGTACGGGATCGGGAGGAAATAAATCTAAAATGAATATGACATCTGTAGTACTAAACCACACAAAATAAATCGTAATAATTGACGAAAACATATCATAATATGGAATGGTTTTAGTCTTAGACCTATTGACTAATTTTTACGACTTCCAAAAGGAGGAGGTAATGTATTCGGCGTATGACAAATAACAACATTACAAAGAACTATATTATGTGTGATCCAAGGAACTAAGTAGAGTTTTCTTTATTTTTTAAAGCATTTTTTTGCTGTTACTGATAAAAAGTTTTACCGTGTATTTATATGCCAAACCAAAGACTAATAAAAAAGTTGGGAAAAGTGATTCCTTTTCTTGTATGAGATAAAAATATGTCTATTAATAAACACTACTATGTGAAAAATATTTAACGTAAGATACATTGTATACATACCTAATATCCACGATCATAATTAGGTATGTAGATAGAGTACTGGTACGAAACAAAAGTGCATTCTTAGTTAAACTTAAGGTTAAACGAACAATTAGCGAATATACTTATTCGTATTCAGTTTTTATGCAACTATGACAAAAACAATGTTTCAGCAGAAACAGCTGCGTGAAGTTTTTCAAGTAGCTCGACAAAAAATTTATCAATGGTTATTACCTCACATTAACTCCTTTATGGCTAAAAATAACTCAGTTTGGAGTTATTGCACTTTTGTCTGCAACGTTAAAATTATTTTATTATTTTGAAAATTAATTTCATTCTTCAGTCATGTCAGAAGCAACATAACATTATGCTGCCAACGTACTAAAAGATATGTGAATTTCTATTTAGAAGCCGATATTATTGTACAATGGCAAGTAAATTCAAGGTATCTCACTTAGGAACTATGCAATGAACAATTTAAATACCTAATTATTACTCATTTTATGACGGCATTCAC
The DNA here is from genome assembly GCA_911387765.1 of Pyrgus malvae. Lineage (NCBI taxonomy): Eukaryota > Metazoa > Arthropoda > Insecta > Lepidoptera > Hesperiidae > Pyrgus > Pyrgus malvae. Next base: position 22,132,349 of record OU426950.1, on the reverse strand, counting down.
AAGTTACAGAACTTGCATTATTTGACCCAGGAAGTACCAACCCAACGCTGAATCCATTTCCGCCATGCGATTACCGACGACAGTTGTAGTGAAATAAAAGCTATTAAGAGTTTAACTCATTATTATGACCTCAAGGTGTAATAGAGTTACATTGCACTCCAATGATGGGCCCTTTTGAGGTGAGTGAGTGCTTCCCACTGGAGATCCTGGAGTCCTTCATAAATACCGAAGCAGGCTACCGAGATGTTTGTGACAAGTCCCACGTAACCCGGTATCCGAAGGTACCTTTTGAGGCTGTCTCCCGACCCCAAAGTATGTTCAACATTTATAGGTAGCAGCGCCTCCTTAAAACTATGTCGCTAGAACGCTGACCCTAAACTGAGAGAAACTGACCCAGTTTCACTAATAATAGGATACGCCTAAATCAGATGCCTAAATATTTAGGAGATGCTTTAAAACACATTTCACTAACCCTTAAGTCACGACTAGCGACGTTTCGATTTGGGATGGCGTAGTGCTTTGGTGCCCCTAAACTGACTGACTGAGCCATAGTGTTTAATTTCTCTATGGACTGAGCGACTATCACATAGTCGCTCAAATTGATAATAGATTGATGAACAAAACCAGGCTACTCATAAGATAGGACCAAGCTATTATACATCGATTGGTGAAACGGAACTTCATGCTAAGCATTGCCCTATATTAGGAGTTTTTACTTAGTAAGGCGTTCCCTGTTCGTCGTTAGTGAAAACGGGCATGAATTTCATGTTTTAAGATATTGTAGTCAGATATGAGTGGGACCAATGCACTTTATCTCGCTATTTCTTTAAGTATATAATAACGTTCGTTGATTACGACAACCTTTGATTAAGTTACATTGATGTTATCTGACTTAGAAAGTGGAGATACCAATCAGTATCACTGTCTAATTAAATTTGAACCAAAGAGCGAAAGGGCATTCACAGTACGGGTTAAACGAGGCCGATTAGTAAAACGATATTGCTAATTGTAGGGTTAGCAGCTAATACTAGGTACTGGTAGAAAATGAAATATGCGAAAATCATACAATGTGATATTATTAAAATATATTATTATTATCATGTCATTTGAAAACATTACAAATTATAAATTATATTACTTCAAGTGAAAAATGAGAAAAGTTATTATGTAAATGTATGTTTGTACGAAATCAAAGTCTACCTTAATTTGGTGTCAGAATAAAAACGAATTTTAAACTAAACGATATTGTTAACAAGCAGTGAATATATTGTATGTGTGTGAGATTTATGTTACTATTTACATATATACTAGTGGACCCCGCAGACGTTGTCCTGCCTTAAAAGTAATAAAAGAGGATTTGTTTTCTTATTATCTTAAAGAGACTTCATGTTACTGTCAAACAAAAATATAAAACAAATAATGACATACGAACTGTCCTGTTATTCTGAATGTGTCAAAGTTTAGAACGGCACGGCACGAAATACAAACGTTTGACAGATAGGAACAATTTATATGGGAAAACTACTTATAAATAAATAAAAAATTAAAAAACATTTCCAGTGGCCCAAATTGTGAATCTAAACCATCCTTGAATCCATTTGAATACAAATACAAAAAAATTCATTAAAATCTGTCCAGCCGTTAAGGAGGAGTTCAGTGACATACACACTCACAGAAGAATGATATATATTAAGATACAAATAACGTAAAACAGATAAAACAGGTTCCAAAGTCTGTCTTAAAATTTAATTTGATTTAGATTAAAATTAATTTAACGAAGACACCGAAATTTTAAAAAAATATTATAAAATACTTATTACATTGTGGTGCAGTGGTATGTGACATTGTTCCTTAAATGTTAAAATATTTTATCATTAATTCTTAAATTATACTAAAAACCGCTTATTTATTAACACGTGGTTGAGTCATGTTTGTTTACGTAATAAACATGCTGCTTTTCACACAAAATACTGCTACAACTATGGCCAACTATGTGCCAGCCAAAATAACCTATTTGAACAATAACTCAAAACATACATACATAATAATATCGTTTTAGTTTCTATTTATGTTCTTCTTCATTATTATCTGTATCAACCTTTTTCTTGGTTTTTGACCAATTGGAACGAATATAATATCTTCTTCATATAATCACATATTATCTTATGTTATCAACAATTAACAGTGACGATAAGCTCAAATCTTTAAGTCAATCATAATTTAAGTGTAATCAAATTTTAAAGGGATCGCTAAAGAAACATTCCTGGCATAATTTCATACATTTTGGTATTTTCCGTAGATTTCAAATCACAAAATAGTAAAAGTATCCATCCGAGATTGTACGTTCGTTTTTAATGTCGTAAAAAACTAATAATGATTTATTTTTGTTTCAGGTAATTTAATGCGATTGGCTGTTTGACATGTGAAGACAACAAATTCGAAAGCTATGTATGATTTTGGTGACAGTGTTTATAAATTACCAATAGTTTTATTAAACAAACTTTGACTTTTAAACAAGAATTATACGCTTACTTAGGTACTTTATGTGCAGGGATATACAATGTTTTAACGTCAGCTTTGTAATTTATTACGCCGACAATATAGATTACCGTCGTTACTATTGAGAGCAAAATAAATAATGTAGTTTAAAAAACTAAAAACACGCTTTTGTGAAAATACGAACTAAAAAGTAAAAAAATAAGAAGAAAATGTATTTTACTGTAAAAAAAAGCGTGGGGTGCATGGTGTCAACAGTAACAGTGGTAAAAACCACCCCCCGCTTTTTTTTACAGTAAAATACATTTTCTTCTTATTTTTTTACTTTTTAGTTCGTATTTTCACAAAAGCGTGTTTTTAGTTTTTTAAACTACATTATTTATTTTTAATTTTTTAGTTGGATTTTTATTCTCAAATTATTGCATTATCATCGGCCCTTGACCCCTATGCAAATTTTCAAGTTAACCAGACGCTTAGACGTGTTAAAGTACCTTAGGCCACGAACTTATCAGCCGCCCCTCGTATATTTTATTTTATCCTGATGATCCTAGTTACGACTTTAACATAAAGTTATGAGATTATTGTATTGTCATCGGTCCTCAATAAATCTACAAAGTTTGAACGAAATCTGGCCGTTTAAAGTGGGTCAAAATCGCGCCCAAAGAAGTCGGTTACAAACATACAAATATACAAACATACAAATATACAAACATACAAACATACAGGTGAAGCTAATAAAAAGCGTGTAAAAAACTTGCTATTTTTATAGTTTATGCCGATTATCGCAAGGTGGCGCTCTGACACAATGACACAACTCACACAAATGCATTTTTATGTAGTGACGGCAGCAACGTCACGCTTAATACTTTCGTATTGTGTAATGTGTGCTTTACAGACAACACACACTTACAAAATTAAATGTGAATGTGTTGCACGTGCCACCTTTTAGTATTCGACTGACATATTATGTTCTATGGTTATCGTTTCATGAATTTTAAAGTTTTTTATTGCAATATATTGTTAAGACAAAATCATCGCCTATAATATTTTTAACTATTAGATCGTCACTATTTTATATAATAAGGAATATTAGTTAAATTTATAAATCATTTGAACTCAATTCTAGTTAAATTTTACTCAATCTTAGGAATATTATACATACACTCAAATAAAACAATATGTAGTGTCGCTAGGTAAATAGGTAATGTTTTCATCTTACTAACACTATAAACCAAAAATGTTGTTTTCAAACATACGCTATTACGGATTTTGGAATAAATTGCAGAAATTGAACTTTTAGACCTTATATAGGTAGAATAAAATCACTTCTTGTTAATGAAACTTTCTATTGCGGTTGCAACCGCTTTTCGCATTTTATGTTTATGCTAATAACGTTCCCAAAAGTAGTGAAAATCCACAACCTACGACAATACATACAAGAATCGCTCGTGTAAAGGTAATACCTAACCTAATTTAAATCATAAATAACATGAGAATACTTTAAAAAAGTACAACAATGCTTAACAACAATTCTTCCGACGAAAAAAAATATTTTAAAGTTTTTGAAAATAAAAATAATTTGTATAAACGTATAAAAGAGTTGTTCCGAACCTTACATACTGAAGGAGAAATTTACAAATATTTAATAGAATAAATAAATAATCTTAAACTCACTATACTTCAGCAAAAGATAGGTACTCAAAATAGTATTCTAGCAATAAAATAGTTAAAAGAAAATCACTTACTAAAAAGCAAATACTGTTACCGTTGTCCCCTAAAACAGTAATTTAGCTATTTAATAGTTGCGTCTTATATCGAGAAGTCGATTTTAGAAAGTTAATGAGAGACAAATTTAACAGTATTCGGCCTTACAATATTCACAATAAAAGAATAAAAAATCAACGTAAACTAATAAAACAGAGAGGGAAATAAACGCCGACGTGATTTCATAGAAGCGAATATACTAGTATGTATAAACATCAGTAAACTTCAGCTCCATAGCTTAAACATTTCTACCAGATCTCGTTAGCCTTACACGTGCAGTTTTATAAATTGCCAAAAGTAACCTTGACAACGGAAAGGCAACCAGACCAGTATAAAGTTTCGGAATTTGCTACAGTTAAAAGCTTTGAGATTCATATAAAGGGAAATGTGATAGATCGTGAATACTGAACTACGATTTTTATAGAAATCACAAGTGAAATTTGAGTTGTTAAAAATTAAATAATTATATTATATAGAGTATATAATTTATCAGAAATTGTTATATGTGGCAGCTCTAATGATAATTTGCAAGGATCGAAAAGTAAAAAATAAAATAATACAATTCTAATAAAAACTAATTAACAAGAAAGCAAATTGTGAAAAGTAATTCAAAGAATTAAACCTTCATCGCTTTGATTCGACTATCTAAGATATGTTCATACATTTTCACAATCTTTGATCTTAAGATATTCAGATCTAAAATCAGAACTATATAACGAGTGTGATACTTAGACGGGCATAAGGATAATTGGTACGTACTTTGCACTAGATTTGTATCTGCGGCCATTTCTGCGTCCAAGTATAGTTTGCATCCAAGTCCTTCCACTTTAAAACTATAATAGTAAAGTTGTTTTATTTCTAAAAACTATTGCTTTAGATATAGAGAATAAGGTTGAAAATTGAGTGTCGCGTAGTTATAAGCCCACTCACGCTCATCACACGTCCGTGAACTCGGAGTAGGTGCATTCCATCGTAAACTATGACATTTTACTGACACTGCACTTCTATTGCTTGTCTGACATTTGTGGCGAGGACCTTGGAATCGCCTTCAGTAGGGCTAACTGCTCAATAAATTGATAGTTTTAATACTACCACCTAAAGCTGCAATTTAGATAGACTCGTGTTACTGTACAATTGTACTGATAACATCGCAATACCATATGAGTACTTGCTATTGGCCTTGTAATAAATACTGCCATAGGTTTTATTCATTTGGTCCCGGAAGTGAAGTTGATTTTTTTATTTCAATTCATATTTCTTTGGGGCAGAAATTTGATATACTTTATGATAAAATTATAAGTGGTACTGAAAATTCATAGCAGACTGTCAAATAAAGGTTACAAATTGTAAACAAGCCTGCGCGATGCTAATGTTTAGACTTTTTTATTCTTCGTGAATTACTCGTACAGAAATACGCATAAACATATTATACGCATAATTACTCAAAGTACGTCTTGTGTTGGATCGTCATGGGTTGATGATTTCTTTAAGCGTTTTTATAGCACCTATTCAATATATAATGATTATCTAGTCAAGTATTTTTGGTTTTTATAATTTATAAAATTATAAAAATCATGGTATTTATAATTTTTGAAATACAGTTTAGAACAATTTTATTCACTGTATTTACTCGCTGTACTATCAACAGTTACTGATTTTCTTATATATTTTTTAGGAAATTTTCGATTTCTGAGATTTTAGTATTTATAGATCAACAACAGTTTCAATACCTACATCTGTAATGTCATCATTTTCTACGCATTTTCTTTTATAAGGGCGAATTTGGACCTAACTTACTGCTACGTTGTTCGCCTAACGCTTGGTAAAAGAAATGAGAGCGTGGGGTGCATGGTGTCAATAGTATCTTAAAAACCACCCCACGCTTTATTTACAGTAATATACATTTTCTTCTTATTTTTTTAGTTTTTAGTTCGTATTTTCTCAAAAGCGTGTTTTTTTAGTTTTTTAAACTACATTATTTATTTTTAATTTTTTAGTTGGATTTTTAAATGGAATAATTTTATCAAATTAGTGTATTGTCATCGGTCCTCAATAAATCTACAAATTTTGAACGAAATCTGGCCGTTTAAAGTGGGTCAAAATCGCGCCCAAAGAAGTCGGTTACAAACATACAAACATACAGGTGAAGCTAATAAAAAGCGTGTAAAAAACGAGAGATGCTTGACGAACACTGCTTTCAGTTGACCTTATTAGGGACGAAACCTTACACTAAAGTAGCTAACGTTATCCTGTTTGTTAGGATGTTTTAAAATACCGTGCTAATACCAATTGAAGTTTTTCGACTGTCTTCATGTAACTGCATATTTGATTAGTTTCTGACATCCGTTTTAATAAGTAAACTTAATTATAATTGTGTTATAATTAAGTTTTTCTCTTTTATATTTTTATTTCTATCATTGTAGTATTTGCATACCTCTAGAAGGTAAATATGGCGAACTAAATATATATAAACAACTTTGTAAACACCCATATTTGTGCAAATAAAAGTCTTTGTCTTTGTCTTTGTAAGCTTTACTTTACAATTGCTTTACCGTGTCACTTTTGTCTTATATCATTTTCTTACTCTTGCGTAGCAGTTACCCGTTACAAAACTATTAAATATTTTACGTGTGGGAAACCGTACAATCTTACTTCACTCATAGGCCTTACTGTTGGACTGTCTTGAACTCTGTGGTTTTGCACTAACGGCCAGGTAACCTAGGCAGCCCTGTTACCCTTGCGGTCGTAGTTACCCTTGGGTCACATGACCGGTTTACGGTCCATTTAGCGTGGTTCGTTCACCGTTACCAGCCCGATGCACAGATGTGGTTATCACGTTTATTTTCTCGCTTTGCACTTTATAAAGCTAGCTGACGCACTTGCCGGGTCGTTGACCTGCTGTGGATGTAGGGCTGGCACACCAATATACCTACAGATTAGGGAAGTTAACCATCTTCAAGATCAGTTGTACATTTAAATCTGATAGTTAATAACAACTAACAAACAATACCAGTTGCGGATCTAGGATTTTAGTTTGGAGGGGGAGAGGTTTAAGCCCCCCTTACCCTTTCTGGATGTACCTAGTTAAATGCAGTCTATTTCATCGTCGTTAATATCACCATAAAGAAAAATATGTTACAAAAAATATTATCGTAACAGATAACATTTTTGTGTTATTAGCAGATTATAGCTAGAGGCTCATTGAAGTTATTACAATTTCAGTTGTTATTAATGCAGTTTTATTTTTTGATGTATATAGAATGTTCAATAAGTTTGAAATTATTTTATGAATTTACAATCATAATTGTTTTATGAAAATAATTATTAAAAGAAGGATTAGTCGGTAATAAAAATCATTTTAAAGTCACGACGTTGCTGATACTGTGACGGATAAAGGTTTTTTCAATAAAAATGTCATCTTTCGCCAACCCTAACATGATGCGCTATTTGCGCTGCGTGGACAGCTCCGCTATGACAAGTTCTGCTTGGCCCGTAGTGGTAGATCGCTCCCGTCGTCCCAAGAGGAGATAAGTCAGGATTTCTGAGATCACTCCCCTACTACTACACTACTACTTATAACTACACTACTACTTATATTTTAAATAAAATTGTAACTACCATTGCTCCTTACTAGTGCTATTCATACAAAATAATTTTGTTATTGATTGCAGATTGATAAACAGTTGTGTCAATCTAGCTTTATTGACACTTAATTAGATCTCTATGGATCATAAGAATTAAAGATAGCGTTAGTTTTTGGAATACTAAACACGTGTACGTAAATACCATCTATTATGTTTATATATTTTAATTAGAATAGGCCGAAACAACATTTTAGTCTGTCAGAACTGTTCAGCAAATTTTACGAAAAGATATGCGCTACCAGGCAGGAGAAAGTTAAAAATTTCCATAACTTCTAACAAGAATGATTATACGCAGATACAGACGTACAAAACACACATAAACAAACGTGTTCACTGTTGAACACACCTACAGTCATAGTGCTTGACGTAAGATTACTATACTATTAGACTACACGGATCAAATTTGGAAAGGGTTTTTTATACCAGATCTCGGTTGAAACAGTGTCAAAGAATATTTTTTTTCAGTTCTCTGAATCATTTTTGCCATGTGTATTATAGGTTTTTTAATTGCTTATTAATGCATGTGTCGCAGCAAAACCATTGAAACATTAAAAACCTATTGTCAGATAATTGTATAGAATTATAATTATTTTACAGAGACAGTGCTCATTATTAGGGACTATTCAAGTTTATAGCAGTTATCAGTAGTAAGTTTTATTTCTTTATGTTGTACCGTTACTGCAGAAAAACAAAAAGTGCTATATTTTGTTTATGAATTATTTTACATTAATCTAAAATAGTCTATGTATCTTTACAACATTTACATGAATATATCTATTCTTTTTTTTTCATCTTTAGATCTTACAGTTCTGGATAATAGTTTTTTTCCGGGATAAATGAAGTTTTTTTTTCTCAGACAAATTCCATTGGCGTCATGATCCTATTAATTACAACTTACATCTTAACAGCTTTCATATTTATAATATACGAGTAACTATCATAGTTCTGACAATAAAAAAACGTTCTCTAGAGAGAAACTTAACAAGCTTGGGTTCCGTACAAACTTGCATAGAATCGTTTGGTAGTCCCTGTAGCTGCGGGATTAGAATTGAGCTACGGTATTTCCTGCCTGCCTTATTACTTATGAAGGTTCCCCCGCCCTACGATCGTTTGGTAATGTGAAAAAAAACAAATTTTGATAAGAATGTAAACATAAAGCACACTTTTCTTATATTTTGATTTATGATTCCAGCTCACTGCTCAACCCAGCCCATAACTTTCATCTTGATATATGTAATTAACAGATCTTTTTATAGCATTAACTTAGAACATAATGTTGACAGAACGGAAAATCTGCAGACTTAAGTATTATATTATAATTAAATCTTTATCTATCATTAAGATTTAATTATCATGCAACTCTTTGTTCTTAAAATGGGGGTCCTGACTCACTTTAATGCTGACAGATTGATGGACAGTCGCTTAGCCTAAAAATAATAGCCAAAAAGTATAAAATAATCTTAAAGGGGTTCGTTTTTCTTTCGAAGTACGGATCACTTCAAATAAATTTATTAGTAGAAGCGCCGCCTGATACAAAACCTGCTTGGGACCATGTGGCTACTGTTTTAACTGTAATTACGTTACGAGCAATGGGCTTGCGAAGGAATTCTTGGCTACCATTTAGTTGGTTTCGCTCTTCATTAATTTCATTATACACATTTTACGTTTTTACAGTTGATTCCATATTTAATACGTAATTGATCCTTTTTGGAATGTATTGTCGTTGGTGGAGGGGGAGGTGCGTATATTTTTGTATAATATATTTGCTGGTTGTTGCGTCAACCGATTGAGAACATACGATCGAACAAAAACATAATACGAGTAATATAGCAAATGTAAACAGAGACAGTAGCAAATTCTTGAATCAAATTTTAAAAGTAAATAAACAGTCTGTTTATCAATAAATCGGCAAGTAGAAAAGCCGAAAATCCCCAAGCTTACGCATCAGGTGACCCGTCTCGGTCTGGCGCCCCCGTGTGACCGTGGAATCGTGGATCCACGTGGAAGCAACAAGTGGGCTCGGCCACGCATGCGCCGAACAACCGTCGTACCGTACTTTTCCACTCCAAACCCACTTGTAGGTCAAACATTATTAATGTGATACTATCGCGGTGTATAGTGTACAACGATGGTTTTGTAGGAAAACTAGAAAGAGAAATTCTAAACGACTGTCGCTCTGTATCCGATCGTGGAGACGTGTTATTTTAACTCTGATTTCATGGTAATGGCGAATCTTTTATTGAAATATTTAAAAGCGTGCAGACCTTGATTTACTATATGATTATAAATTATTACTTACTACTTCTCGACAATCGAAAGATTAGAAGACCTATTTAACACACATTAGCCCGTGAACGTAATGGGAGGTAATGGGACAATATTTATACTAAAGCAGTACCTATAACATTAAAAGTAAAATACTATTATAATTTTCTTTCGAATATTAGAGATCTTATTTACCAAAAGATTAACGAAACAAATCCATGTTCTTGAACTGAATCAAAAATATAGTTATTAAAGTATTAACGTATTAATCTTTTTCATAATTTCCCTTCAATTACTGGAAAATAATAAAGTCTAGGGTTCACCAAATCCTACACAAAAACGAAAACAAACATGATATAAACAAAGTTTTCCAACAAAATAATACGGAGAGTAATTCTTTGTAAGTGAACAAATCAAACAAAATTTGTAGGTACGTTAAATTTGCAGAACACTTGGGTTATAAAAAACAGTTGTATAAATACAGTACGCGATGAAATTAATGAACGAAAACGTAACAAAATGTAGTCGGCGAATCAAAACACAAAATTTTCAAACAATGCCTCCCAACGACCTTGAGCGACATTATGTAACAATTACTCACCTTACATCAGATATTGCTCCAGTTTTAAAGAACTTAAACAATTTGTAAACGGAAATCTATACAAATAAATAAAATTGGAGTGTCTGTTTGTAATATTAAAATAACCGTTTTTTACTACATGCATATGAATGTATATACTACGGTATTTATACCGAAAAAACATTTTTTACAATTTTTGTCTGTCTGTCTGTTCGTCCGTCTATCTGTTTGGTCCGGCTAATCTCTGAAACGGCTGGACCGATTTTGACGGGACTTTCACTGGCAGGTAGCTGATGTAATAAAGAGTAACTTAGGCTACTTTTATTATACAAAAATTCTAAAACTAAAGTCTAGCGGCCGCTAATAGGTTTATAAAATTGAACTCAGTAATGTAAGAATGTAATCACTGAACTTTATAATTTCGCGAGTATTTTGTTTTGTTGGTTATTTAATAATTAGTCAGCACTTCGACAGATCAGAATAAATGTAGACACAGCAAACTTTTGAAGTTTTTGAAGGGTACCTTGGGAGAAGTTACCGGGTTATGTGGGATTTGACCGCACTAAAACCCCCTCGATGGCCTCTGCGCTTGGGGAGGACTCCGGGATCTCCATAGGAACGCACCGGTGTCCTCCACGCGCGGCGCCCTAGAACAGGCCCATCTTCGGGAGAGCAGATGTGCTCTCCTGCACCTCAGGTGTTTACGGCGGCATGCGGCCACATTGCGACACACCAACATCCTTCCCGGAGCTGCTGGCTGCACGGGTCAAGCTCCGACTCTCACCGTCCGCAACCTCTTTTAGTTGCCTCTTACGATCAGGCAGGGCTAGCGTACCTCTATTCTTAATCCCGAAGCTACAGGGACTAACAAAATAATTTCTAAACAAAGTTGTGGTAAAAGAACCTAAGAAATATTCCCAAAGTAAATCCCATGTTTTGAACTGTTTCAGCAATTGTGTTGAAGACTAGGGACAGCCGGACTAATACTAACTAATCGGATTAAGTTTTCTCTGAAATGTTACTTCATAGGACAGTCCAATGAAGTAGAAAGAAAATATAAAGTAAATAAGAGGATTTTTATTTTGTTAACGAAATAGGTAAGTCTTGTATTTGTTGAATCTGTTTTTGATGTAAATGAACTGTTAAAATTCCACCCAGTCTGTATTTAGGTTGGGCTACGGTTTTGCATTTGCATTACAGTTTTGACTACAGGTAGATCGATTTTTTACTATTATTATTATTCTTTTCTCTAACTCTCCGCCGATTAATACATTGTATCGTTTACTTTCTCACAATGAATGTGAGTCACATCTGAATATTCGTATTCCGAATCACCACCATGTTTACACCCAACAGAAGTCATCTGACGAATTTGTATTTCACGATTTTTGTAAGAGTTCAGTGTAATACGTATGTAGTAAGCACCTTTTGCGAATGTGTGTATCTAAGCTGTTTAACGCTTCATTACAACCAACATTCATTGGCGGTTTACTGCTGAGGAGTATACGCGAGTTAATCGTTTTTCGATGCGAAACAATTTACACACTGGGAGTTTCAATAATAAAACGCGGATAGTAATCAATTTGGATGCAACGCCTTCCTTAAATGCTTTTACTTAGACTTAGTTCAGCAAATTTAATAAAAAATTAAATTCACTACCTACAATTATAATATATTTATTATCTAATTTGCATAGGCTACCACAATTTCAAGCACGTGTCTGCGTAGTGCTTTTCAAAATTGATTTAGCATATATCATTCAATGATAAAATCAAATATAAACTCCGAATCATGGGTACTCGTAAATAATCAGTTTGTGTACATTCCAGAATTTTCGTCGTATTTCCCAATGTTTGTCCCCAAGGTAGGCGGCGCGTCGGGCTCAGCCGTTTTCATGGTAACCGAAACACGCGGCGCCCAGCTAAATTCGAACACAATACTGCCTGCTAAAATATATTATGATATACTTATTTGTATCATTTGCTGATACAAGCAGGAACTCAAGAAACTACGTATATTTTTCAATCAATATATTTATCCATGATTTTTAAAAATATTAACTTTGATTTTAGCATATCACCTGGAAGTAACAGTTCATTTGAATAGCAATACTTACTTACATTTCATACAACCTTATTTTTGTATCAGGGAGGGGGCTGAACGTTCAAGGTACCCTTGGTTGCCTTGGGAGAGTAGATGTGCTCTCCTGCACCTTCCGATGCTTACAGCGGCACGCTGCCGCTGGGCTTCCCGAGGCTTCTGACTGGACAATTCTAGCTCCCACTCCCCACAACCCCGGGTCCCTTTTTAGTCGCCTCTTACGATCAGGCAGGGGATACCGTAGCTCTATTCTTAAGCCCCAATTCGACATTTCATATAACCTAGCAAACAAATGAAGCCTATTTAAAGTTTATTAATTTACTTCTCACATTTTATTAAAAATATGGATATGAGGATTAAATGTGTATTTAACAGTATCCCACCTATAACATTTATGACAAATAAAATAAACAACGAAATAACTATGAAGCCATTAACCAAAAGCGTGGCAAATTGGCAAAACGATGTAATCAAAAAGTTTTATTCGTTTCTACATGTTAAATCAAAAGTGGCGAACAGCGAACTACAATCTCCGTGGAATTTTCCCTCGATGCTTTACGACGATTTAATTCATCCAAATCATTAGCACCCAATCAAGGTCAACGTATGGTGCTCAATAATTTCATCCATGATCGTTGGATCTCCACTTTCTCAACTGTGATAATTGTTAAATTAATAGCTCAAAAATTTTCAAATTAAGTATTGCTGTTCAATTTAAACGTATCAAATGTAATGAACGAGTCCATAATATAATATCATTACATATAAAATTGCCGTTCAGTATCAAAAAAGTGAAACAAGTTTTTTTAGTGAAATTATTATTTAATCAATTGAAATATGCGCCGTTGTTATCGATAAACTTCCGCCATTTTATAGGCAGATCATTGTTCCCTTTGAAAAAAATCCTGGGAGCGATTGCCTATGGTCTATGAACTGTTTAAAAGCGGTTTGAACTTCCTCATCAGATTTGAAGTTTTTTCCTTGCAAAAAGTTACCCAATTTTGAAAACGATTACCATCGCTTGGGGCAAAATATGATATCCTTCAACAGCCTGATGACGTCGACATGGTCGAAAGTGACGAGGTTCAACTTGCGTAACTCCTTCGCCATGAATGCAGGCAGTGCAGGCACGTCGTCCGGGTCGGTCATCTTCAACAAGTTGATGACATCCTGTATGCTCTTGATTCTCCTCCGGCGGGAGGGCATCTCGTCGATCTTCCCAATTATTCTTCCTTGTCGAAGAGTAGCCTCTTGCCACATGTTACGAGAATGTATGATATGTGTACACATTATTACGAGTATTGTTTCGATCTATAATCGTCTTAAGTGTCATGATTCTATTTTTACTCATCATTATCGCTTGTTTACAAACATTTGGCACTACGTTCGCGCGTTCGCCGAAATTTCACGGCCGTGTTATTGTCTACGACGGCGAAGTGATCTTCTAGTATTTAGCTAGAAAATTATTCGTTTCACGTTCTAGTCTACATTATAAAGTAACTTACAGATCTTTCTCTATTGATAATTTTCATGATGTGATTAACGTTTATTATGTCGTTACTATATACCTTTTCAGCAGAAGTTGAAGAATTGAGTTGTAAACCTTTTTTATGGATATTGTTAAGAGACTACAGGTTTTTGTTACGGATATTTAACTACGGTATGTATATTTCCATTTTAAAGTTGTAGTTTTCTCAAAAAGAGAGTAGGCGAGGTCTTCCTATAAACTTATAAAAAATGTATAATCACGGAAATATCAACCTACCTAGTTATGCCTATAGTTTCTTTAAACACACTTAATTTTAGTAAGTAGTAGTAAGTACCTAAGCACAACAACATTAACTTAAAAACCAGTTTGGGATGTATCCACGTTCTAGAGTGTCGAACTGTTTATATAAATGGCTGGCTGCAACCCTTTTTGCGTCCCACTGCTGGGCACGGGTCTCTCCCCAATATTGGGGAGGCCTGGAGCTTACTCCACCACGCTGCTCCAATGCGGGTTGGTGGAGATGCGGGTTAGTGGCCAACCCGCTGTCGGATGTTTTCAAACCGCCCATAAGGCCTCCGACAAGGTTTAACGACTGTTATCTATCGACAACAACCGGGACCGACGGCTTAACGTGCCCTCCGAAGCACGGAAACGCGCATGAAATTTTTGCCACTAGCGGTCACCCATCTCACACCTGACCGCGCCCGTTTGGCTTAGCTGCATAGATCGCTTGCGTTCTACGCTCGCCGCCGAGCCATGCGCGCTTCATTTTATATTATAAAATATTTATATAAATAAAAAGTATGTATTTTGCACTGGCT
This sequence comes from Pyrgus malvae, assembly GCA_911387765.1. Classification (NCBI taxonomy): domain Eukaryota; kingdom Metazoa; phylum Arthropoda; class Insecta; order Lepidoptera; family Hesperiidae; genus Pyrgus; species Pyrgus malvae. The sequence continues at coordinate 22,117,190 of OU426950.1, read as the reverse complement.
CCAAGCTGAGCCTTTGAGAAACCGTTGACACCTGTCAAGTCGCGTTATTCCCCGTGTCGGGTAATAACGGACTAGAGTCAGTATATACTAAGAATTTACTTATGGTTCAATGATCGGATAAAGAGATATTACTTCTAATTTTTCTTATTAAAACATAGTAGCAGACAAGCAGGTCTTGAGTAAATGCAACGCGTCTCAATTGATTACCAAGCCACGAAGCAAATAACACCGTAAAAGGTTCGTATACAACTGATAATATAAATGTAAATATTGAACTTTCGTAGACCAACTTTGTATCTTTATGCACATGTACGTACGGCAGCGTCTCAACTCAACGCCGGCATATTCTATATTTTGATACTTAATTGTTCTCATCTTCTCAGTTATTAATTTATTTATTTTAAAGTAAATGAGATAAAATACTCACTCAACCTCACATATTTCGCTCTCTCTACCCCTGTCTTTCTCTCTTTTATCTACAGTAAGTACCTTCTGCGTATAGTTATATGTATATCTATAGTAAATTTGCCTAAACTGATGCTTACGTCATTATGCTTAAAACCAAGCAACGTGTGGTAAATTTTCTCATTTTATAAGACTGTGAATATGAGGTATACGTATATCATTAGTCCAGTGTGCTACCATTTTCTTAGCTGTTTTAAATTATATTTCTTTTTTTCTTGTATCCAAAATTGATACTGTAGTTTTTTTTTTGTATAAATTTCTAATTTAAAGGTCAAGTTCCAAATTTAATTTTCATTCAGCAGGATTCAGCGCATACGTCTGATGTTGCTTATATCACGTCTATAGACGTAGATGATCATTGTTCACCGGATTAGGCACTTTTATTTAGAAAAAACTGTTTTGTTGTTAGTACATTACAAATAAAAGTAATTTACAATGTCTTTGTCACCCAATATTGAAACGGAAATGCGTATGTACCTTGCGACGTTGAAAGGTGATAATGCGTTATGATATTTTAAATTCCATCATACGCTCGTTTTAGTTCTAACTTTAGCTTCATGAATAATTCGCTTGTGGCTTAATGTCTTCCGACTGTATTTTCTACTGACTACGCATAGGCATAATACAAAATAAAATTATTAGAACATGTTAGTAATAATAATTGTGCTACATAACTAAAATATTATGGTGGTTTATTAATTTCGACTATAGAATTGTATCATACCTACATCAATAAAAACCCTAAAAGTTCATTCTAAATAATATCTCATAAATATACCTCTATGCTCTTTAGAATAAAAGATAAAGTTAAGATATTCATGCATATGAAAACAAAAAATAAGTGTCATTAACCCAAACGAAGAGCACAAAATCAAGTTTAAGAATAAAAATAAATTTAAATTGAACGTTATCGAACGAGATTCGCAGTTGGAATTTATAGAGACGCAATTTCAAACGTCGAATTCACGCTCAGGACATAGGCGTAGTAGTCAGAGCGGCAACGTCGCGCGGCGAGGTAGGGGGGGCGTAGCAACAGGCGCCACGTGCTCTGTGGCCTTGCCACTGCTGGTAGCTTCGCGCCTTTTTTAAGATAACAACCTCTAATCAGCGAACGCACCTTACGTAATAGACGAAGTGATACTCCATTTCAAATTTTACTTACCTATCTGCAATAGGGAAATAAAACGCCATTGCTAATGACTTTTTTCGGAAGCAATCTAGAGTAGTGTGTAGATACAACTCATTTAGTAAGCGTTCCGAGATACAAATTTGCCGTAATTCGATAGTTCTTATTAATTCTAGCCTAGGCAAATATTTGTTGGAAATCTATTACACCATTGTGCTTAGTACATATTATTATTACATATTATTGTAGGTATATTACTCTGCTTATTTGCTACAATGTACAAAACAACTTACTTGTGTCTACCTCTTGTATTGGAATATGCAAGACTATCAAAATTTATATTTTGTCAATACCATTACTTGTGTTGGTATGTATAAGTGTAAAATTTAATTTATCCAAGAATTCATTAGCACAAATGAAAACAGTGTTTACTTTAAACGAATGGTGCAATATTTTACATACGGAAATTCATGCTGTGTTTATTTTGTCAAATTCATCAGTCATCTCAAGGCGCAACTCGCTACGCAATCCAATAAAATACACATATCAATTAGAAAGAAAATCTTAATACCTACTAGGTATTAAGATTTTCTTTCTAAATCCAAACGGTTAGTCCAGGTTACGGGTGACCAGAAAGCTGGTACTGACCTCGGCCAGAGAATAAGCTTGGCCATTCAACGAGGTGACGTTGCCATTGTTCCGGGTACTCTTCCACATGGAAGTAATTTGGATGAACTATTTTATATTAGTTAGTTTTATATATTCCTTTTTAATGCGTTATATTTATAATTAAATATAAGTAATTAAGTTGAATATAGTCATTTTTTTATCCAGTATGCCAGTATCTTGGGCACAATGCCGCATTGTAGCGATTTGGATAATGTATGTATTTTATTTGTAAGTTTATTTATTATTATTTTTTTAAGATATATGTTATATTAATCTAGTACTTATGTAAATAATTTTGTTTCTGTTGTATACATATTAATAAAGGTTTAGTATACTATATAGTTCTAGTAAGAAATTCGTGTAAAAAAAAAGTCCAGAGATCAACTATTTTGTTCTTAGAGCCTAATAATTTATAAAATTTATGATTTTGCATATCAATTACTACTGATAAAAAATGTATTATTATTGTTAAGTTTTCGGTTTAATAAAACACAGTTATTTATCATTATTAATAGAAAGGACATAGATTCTTTTTTATCCTACGTGAACCTTGATAGGTTCACGAGTCGACGCGGTAGAAGCCGCAGGCTAAACGCCACTATGATTTTGATATGGCGATATCGTCTTATCATTTATGTAAGTAGTTATGTACTTTTGATTTAGTTGCTTAGCACTTTCGCCTTTTATATTTAAGTTTTTCTTATCACTTCTAATAATTTACTTTTGAAGATAAATCATTATATATAATAAAACTAAGTTGATAAAATGTGCGTGCCGATAAAACTTAAAAAGGAGTCCCGGCACGATAAAGGGACTTATATAGTGTGATAGCACATTATCCCCCCTCGAACAAGAAAGTTCCCGTTTCAACCTAAAGGGCGTGTTTTTAAAGATATAAGGGCTTTTCGAACCCTTCAACTTGGAAATTAAGTGTAGTGGCGCCATCTGTTGCCGAGTATTTGAACTTCATTCAGAACAACGATTATTTGGGTTGCATTTCGAAAGGCGCTGTAGCAATTGCAGCATTATCGAGAGTTTTTTTTATTGCAATCATAAATATGTTGTAATCGGAAAAATTAATAACATTTGCCAATTTTGCCACGCGAAATTTTTTTGTAAAGAAACACCAGGTCTCTGTTGCATGAATGGAAAAATTCGATTACCACCACTGGAAGCACCTCCGCAGGAATTCCTATACATTACATGACCGGGGAAACACTAGAATCAAAACACTTTCTTCAAAATATAAGATCATACAACTCCTGCTTTCAAATGACTTCTTTCGGTGTTATTTCGACTAACACTAATAGAAATGAATTTGAATATGTATTTTCAATTCAAGGGCAAAATCACAAAATAGGATCGTTACTACCAATTCCTAACGAAGACTATAAATTTCTGCAAGTATATTTCATCGGAAATGAAGAACAAGAAAGTGATCAACGATGCACAAATTTTAATGGATTGAAACGCGAAATAATCCAAGATGTACGTGATCCAAGATATGTAGAGGATCACACACAATCAACCGATTTACATATTCAAAACAACATTAGACCGCATGATTTCTGATCACTATAAAATTGTAGTTAGAGCCGAAAAAAGACCACGTGAAGAACACGAACGTAGATTGAATGCACCTCAGAGAGTATTTATACCTAGAATACCACTGATCTCTTCTGAATTGCCATTTCAATTTAAAAGATTGAAGTTTCCAATTAAATTAGCCTTTAGTTTTACAATTAACAAAGCGCAAGGGCAAACTTCTCTGCTGCTTCTCTTACGGTCAGCTATATGTAGCTTGCTCAAGAGTAGGAAATTCGAAAAATTTAAATATATACATATATACCCTGGACAATAAAATAAAAAATATTGTTTATAAACAAGTAGTGTAAATAATGAGAATATGTTTTCAATTTTTTTTTTAACTTTTTACGTGATAGTTTATTTTTTTGTTTCAACTACCACGTAATCTCATATCAACTCCCGAGCGAAGTCGGGTATCATAGCTAGTCAAATTATAAAATCATATTTCAAAATGAAGTACTGTTGAAAACTGTTACCTATCGTTTATGGCAGTACTTCGGTAGGTATACACACAGAGCTTACATCCCCTGTCTGATCGTACGAGGCGACTAGAACGGGGATTTCGGGGTTGTGCACGGTGTGAATGGGATCTCGATTCGCCCAGCCAGCATCCCCGGGAAGGACGGCGGTATGTGCGTAACCGCATACCTCCGTAAGCATCGGAAGGTGCAGGAGAGCACGTCTGCTCTCCCGAAGATGGGCCCATTCTGGGCGCCGCGCGTGGAAGACACCGGTGCGTTCCACTGGAGATCCCAGATCCTCCCCAAGCGCAAAGGCAGGCCACCGAGGGGGTTTTTGTGCGGTCATATCCCACATAACCCGGTATCCTTTCCCAAGTTGCCGAGTACCTTTTGAAAGTCTCTCCTCTACCTCCGATACCAAAAAAAAGGTATACACAGAGATACTCACGTCATAATTATAAAAATGGGGTTTATAAAAAATTGCCCTGATAACTCAAGTACAAGCGGACGGAGTCGCGGGGAAAAGCTAGTCAAATTATGAAATGATATACCTAACAATTGGATATTTTTCTTCGTGATTTAACAGTACTATCTCATATGCAATTACTATATGTATCATCAATGATCATTCTTATTATTATAAGCGTCACAAAAACCTACTTTCAAAACTTCTTTTACATATACTTGTGCAAATTAAATATTTTCTTTTCGTTTCATATCATAAAGATACGGTTTTAGAATTACAGTCGTAGCCTATGTATGTATGTACCCAGTCAAAGCTTATCGTCTTGTCATGTTCATCCAATAATTCAAATCGTCGGGCGACTGGTTACATCACCGTGTAGGGCCGCCAGGGCACTTCGGTCCACCAAGGCTATAACCTAATGACTTCCGCCTGGAATTCCATCTACATACATAATGCACTGATTATCGACTTTATTGGATATGTACTCGTACGTATCGTCGATAACTACGAGTGTGTCGATGTATATTAGACGAATCAGTAGTAATTTGTGGGATAAGAATGTGGTGTATTATTTGATACATTATGTTATGTTGGTAAAAGTAAAGTTTTACTTAATTTTCTTGCACTGGTCAAATTTAAGTAATAATAAATAAATAACGTTTCACACTCATAGCCCCATAGTAGGATAGATATACCTGTGTCGTGGATACCATGGACAAACACAAACACCCAGACCGAGGACAGAAATTTAAATTCGTCATTCAAATCTCTTTTTCGCCGGGAATCGAACCCGGGATACTCCGATCGGCGGTCCGGTATGAGAGCCATTACGCCACACGGGTCGTCGAACAATTACACATCAATGTTCTCCAAAGTATTTTATTTTAATTTTTGCAGGCATATCTGAATAGATAAAATGATTATTTGGTATTAAAAAAAATACTTGAAACTAGAAAATAACTAGGTATTGAAACTGATATGATAGGTATATTTTATATGTAACTCTCAATTTATCATTATACATTAATGTCTCACTTGCCGTGAAAATATGTTATGTGAGTTACTTGATTAAACTGCTCCACATAATATCAAAATAATTGTTTAAAATGTAAATAAAAACTTGAACGTAGGCCCTCAAAGCGTTAAGAAAGATAAAATAATTGTTTAAAATATAAAAAAAAACAATCACTTTTAAATAACATCTTTCAATGAAATTAATTTGTAAGAAAGAAACCAAATGCTTGCAGTGTTAAAGGCCCCCAAAGCATTAAGAAAGATAAGAGATATCGTACGATTTTCGCTTTATCTATACCGATATGATTAGAAGGATACTAGAGAAATACCTAAATCTACTTTCAATGACCGATAAAATGTCACAATTGAAACTGAATGCAATTTAAATGAAAAGTTCAAAACCGCATTACCAAATTGTTATAAAGTTAGCAGACGTTGGCGAAGCTTCAACTGTTCTGTGCTATAAATACACATTGCTCCAATAAATTTTGTGTTGGTGATAAAAAAAGGAGTTTTGCACCCCACGATCCCGCGTTTTCATCAAATGCATTTCGGGTAAGTTTATGCAAAACTTGTGGAAAAGTGCGCGAGCGTCTGCGTCGTTGGTTGGCCGCTATCCAATCCTGATCAACCTGATTGAAAGCCAACGAAGTAATCGTGAAATAAAATCAGACTTTGATTCTGCAACATTAAAATCCACTTAAGTGGAGTTAAGAAAAACTGATGTGACAGCTTAGAGCATCAAAGTTATCACCCTCCAGTAGAGACGGCATAGCGCCTCGCTTCGATACATAATTTTTGTGCCAAATCTGGTGCGGGGGAAGAACGCACACATATTAATTTTGTAACACATTCACAAGTATTATTTCATTGCTACAGACGCATACATTTATAAATAATAATATGTCAATTTCAATTAACAACGTCATTTTCTATGCACCGTCGACACTGACACCGACACACATAGACACAGTAGTTGTATAACTAGAAGGCACATTGTGCATGGAAGTTGGGACGAGGGGTTCGCCCGTAAAGGCCACTCCTCTGACGGGTGTCATACCTTGATGCTCTACGTGTGACAGACATGAGATGACACAACATTGCCTCCGTCGGTATAAGAAATCATAGTTATTCCTTTAAATCTTTAAAAGTACTGCTCTACTTCCATTAGTAACAAAATAAACAAAGTCGTACTTTGAAAGTACGTACGTACGTACTTTGAAAATCAGTGGCCGTGGCTCGCTACGGCATAGGCTGAGCGTGGACCCGTTTCGTCATACAATTGTTAATTATATTTGTTATTTGTGTTTCTTGCTGTAATTTGTGTGACGAAATAAATTTTCTTCTATTCTTCTTCTATTCTATTCTAAAGTCATATTTTTCTAACAGCTATTCTAATTTTGAGTCATTTATTTACTTATTTTTCTTTTGTTTCAGGTAATAACTGCGTCATTACATATCACCTCGAATCAATTTTATAAAATAATTACTTAAAGACGAGATGTAAATGAGGTAATACTTAATGCATATATAACATTATAATTTGCGGACAAATGCATTTCAAAATTTGAACGGTAAAAATGTGATCAGTCACTCACTGTTAACCATTCTAACTCTGTATAATATTCTGTTAAGCCACCCTAGGTCGAGTGCAAGCGTGCGAATCTACAGCTGTTCGTTCGCCATAATGGAGTGGAGATATCAAAGATAGCCCTGTTATTACTGTATTCATTATTAACATTGATTAGTAGTTGTTATTGTTGCGAACATTTCTACGGGGGCGCGGCGGTTCGAATTTCAAGTTTGTGTTCATCCTAAAAGTTTCGGTTTTCTACTTTACTCTAAGCTCTAAAGATGTAGAAATCAATATTTATGGATGGTAAATATTTTTTACTGATCTATATAAATTTGCTATGTCTTATATTAGTATGATTCCAACTCCTAGGCGTTTTAATAAAAATCAAAACCACTCTACTTATCTTTATTTATTTATTTATTTATTAAGACATACCAACAGCATAATATACACATCATTTACAATACTACATGGACAAGGTATTATATCCTTTATATATGCCAATTACAGGTATGTACAACATTCTCTAAGTGACGACATGTTATTGCTAATCTTAAAATCAAGGAAATTACAATTATTAATTTCTACGTTTATATATACATATTATTATATTTACACAAAAATTGCAACAACTAAGTTAGAAAACATGGGAGTACGAATTTATTATATTTATCATTCTTTCTACTCTTACTACACTCTTACTACACTCTTACTTTATTTGTTATTCTTATGGTGACGTTACAATTTTTGATATTTTTTACCGACTTCCAAAAGAAGGAGGTACTGTATTCGGTTGTATGTATTTTTTTTTTTTTTTATATATGTTCACCGATTACTCCGCCGTTTATGGACCGATTTTCAAAATTCTTTTTTTGTTCGTATCCTCATACTCCCGAGGTGGTCCCATTGTCACAAAATCAGGATCTGATGATGGGATCCCAGGGAAATCGAGAGGAACTCTCGAATTTTATAGGCACACACATTGATTTTCTTATACTTTCTGAAGCATAAGAGATATTTGCGCATAGTAATCATCATCTCATGTTGCTGGGCTGATGATGGAAGGTACTGCGACATTGAAGAGTTGAGAGCAAATTCTTTCAATAAATAGTTTTTTATTCGAAATCTTACATTCCTGAGATGGTCCGACTGTCACCAAGTCAAAGTCTGATGAGGGGATCCCAGAGAAATCGAAAGGAACATTCAAATTTTATAGCACGACAAATGATTTTCATATTTTTACTAAAGCAAAACAGGGATTTGTGTATAATTATCATCATATCATGTCGCTGAGCTGATGATTGAAGGTACTACGACGGTTAGGAGTTGAGAGCAAATTCTTTCAATAAATGGTTTTTTGTTCGAAATCTTACAATCCTAAGGTGGTCCAACTGTCACCAAGTCAAAGTCTGATGATGGGATCCCAGAGAAATCGAAGGGAACATTCAAATTTTATAGCACAACAAATAATTTTCATATTTTTACTATAGCAAAACAGGCATTTGTGTATAATTACCATCACATCATGTTGCTGAGCTGATGATGGAAGGTACTATGACGGTTAGGAGTTAAGAGAAAATTCTTTCAGTATGTATTTTTTTGTTCAAAACCTTATACTCCTTAGGTGTTCCAACTGTCACCATGGCAAAATCTGATGATGTGATACTAGGGACATCAAGAGAAACACTGTAACTTAATAGGCACACACATTCTTTTAGTCATATTTTATAACATAATACAAATATTTATGTCCGGTAATTATCACCTCATGTTGTTAAGCTGATGATTGAAGGTACAACTCCTCAACGGTTAGGAGCTGAGAGCAAATTCTTTCATTAATTTATACGCTCAGGTGGACTGATAGTAGTATCCTTTCAGGCTATTAGATAAACATGATTATAAAAGGTATCTCTTTAACGTTTAGAAATTAACTGAAAAAAAATCCAATTATGCTTATACATATGTGCAGAATTATTAAAATTACTAAAAAGAGTGAAATAAATTAAGTTTTTAACAAAAAAATAGAACCGACTTCAAACGGTAAAAAATAAAATTGTTCAGTACCTACTTCTTCTTGCTTATGGTAGACTCTTAAAACTATTTTTGGAGTCGGGCCCTTAGTAAAATGTCCTGTCTTAGTAAATATAGTGTACCTTTCGTTCTGAATGGGTACCGACTCCAATATAGTTTTAACAGTCATTACCATAAGCAAGAAGAAGTAGGTACTGTCCCACTGTCTGTACTGTCGGTGCCCATTTATAACGAATGGTACGACATTTTAGTAAGGGCCCGACTCCAAAAATAGTTTTAAGAGTCTACCATAAGCAAGAAGAAGTAGGTACTGAACAATTTTATTTTTTACCGTTTGAAGTCGGTTCTATTTTTTTGTTAAAAACTTAATTTTTATTTATTTCTTAAACGTTTTAAAAGCAGCTTTGCAGCTCATTAATTCATATTAATTGAATGTTGTTGGTGTGTCTATAAATAAATAATAATAAATAAAATAATAAACCACGTTTACTGTTATCAGTTGTCAGTCAATGAAATATGTTGCACGATAAGGACATTTTTGATATTTTTTTAAAAATCCCTGTTTGCGGAAGGAGAAGGTATGGATTCATAATGGACTTTGTTCATTGTTAACATGACTCGAACACGAGTAAGCTTATAATGAACATATTGATTTTATACAAACAATTAGTGTAGACCGTTAAAATTTTATCGTATCTTATATTAAAAAAAAACTCTAAAGAGGTGCATTCCATAAAATTACTAACTATATCACTGCCTATTGCGCCACACAGACGACCCGCGTGGCGCAATGGTTACCATGCCGGACTGCCAATTGAGGGGTCCCGGGTTCGATTCCCGGGGAAACAGAAATTTGAATGATGAGTTTAAAGTTTTGTTCTCGGTCTGGGTGTTTGTGTTCCTGTCTTTGGATGTGTCCATGGCACGCACGACACAGTGTTTTAATTACCTTACTGTGGGGCTATGAGTGTGTAAGGTTTATTTATTTATTATTATTTATTTATCCTCAGAATAATATTGCTTACATGAAACAGTTTAAATAAGGGTCTAAGTCTTAGGCTCTAAGTAAAGTCGTGTCATATACCTGCGTGACTTTGATAAAAATTAACTTTGACTCGCAAATTTTTATCCTGGATTGTTCTTCTGTAAGATATTGTTATGTAACTTATAATGGTATATAATATTATGTGTACCTACTTATTAACTAATTTACTATCAATTAGTTAATAGGTACACTTCTCGTTTTATCAAAATAAGCTTAATAAGGGTTGGTATAAAAATAAAAATATATTTTAATGTGTCCATATTCATGAATGTCAATTAAAGGAATTGGCATATTAGTACCTACTTAATCTTTCAACAGTATTTTACATTTCAAATTTTAATCTCAGTTAAATAAAACGACAAATTAATTATGTAGCACGTAATTATTACATCGAAACAATAATTACATCGAAACTACGAGAATATTTACTTAACGTTAAAGTTTTTTCGTTTGAGCGGTTAAAAAATATGCAAATAGGAGGTACTTGCAAATTAAGATTACGGAATTTCGTTGGCACAAAAATGTGAATCGGCTTATCGTCCAAGCTGGGCATGCATCGCACTAAATGCATTAGTCGAATTAGTCCGCTGAAGCATACCGAAAAATTCAAAATTCAATTTGCCTTCAACGTTGTGCAGTGGAGAAAAAACGTGGAAATATTCCGCTGCTAAAAATTATATCCATTTTTCCGAGGATCCGGCTAGAGTAATGGGCGCGTAGACGATGTTAAATCCGATTATACTGCCCTCTATCGGAAATTCCTAATAAGTTGCGATGAAGATGTAATCATCGCAATTATTCTTGGCAATTTGCATCTTAAAAACTCTTGCTTCTTACTTGGTTGAATGAATTTGTAAAACGTTATTCTTAATCATTCTTAATACTAAAAAAATATTCTTGTTAATTTGCAAACAACCTTTCTTCCTATCTCTTAACATGATTAAAAAGACCTAGTGTTGTATTAGGCTTGTATAATACCTTCTTTTTTTCAACAGCGGCATTTGTGAGATTAAGAAAATTGTTTATGCTATGAAAAGAGCACACTTACATACATGCATGCAGATGCCTTATAGCACACATTACCCTCTTTTGCATCACGCAATTCGAAAAAGTAGAACTTTCGAGTATCAAAATCAAACGCAATCTTAGATCGAAAAGATCGAAGTCCGAAATAATACTGTGTTATTTATTTAATTACCTGAGTTTTGTATAATTGTTGTTAATTACAGATGACACTCGGAAATCAACCTGAGAACTGATTCCTTCATAATAAAATTAATACACGGAATCACCTTCAAACTTTTTTGACATTATAGCATATGCGGAAACCTTTTTGGGCGGGCAAAAACCTACGAAGGTTGTCCACTTGGCTATTACAAAGGGCCTTTGAACCGGTACTTTCTGAGATTTATGTTAAAATTATCTAATAGATCCAAAATTATAGGCAACGCTTGGAATGAGGAAGTTTGGCCTGGTAAAAATGAATTCCTACTTTAATGCTTTATAGGAACGCAGTTTTTTAGAAACGCTGCGCGAGCTTTTGTTTTTACAAAAAAACATGTGTATAGTTTACAGGCATTGCAGCTAGCGAAACTAATAATTATGGTAACTGTATTATTTGGAGTGTAGTAAATACTCGTTATATTTAAGAAAAGGAACATTATAACGCTTTAAACTCATAGCTGTGTCCTTCGCATGTGCCATGGTACAAAAATACCAAGACATAAACACCAAGACCATGAAATTACAGTTTATCAATCTCATCATTTAGATTTTTCGCCTACTGGGAATTGTTCCCAGAATCTGATGCACGGCACATCCGGGTAGACAATACATTGGTTATTAGTCATACAGTTCGTCAGAAGAGAATAAAACTGTGAAAAAGTTCTGCTCAGCTACTTTTGTATACCTACTTTTCACAATATGGTTACTCTATCTAAAATTGTTAACTGAAATTATTCTCTAAAAGCCGAAAAACTTTTCAAAGGACGACTGAAGTTAAATAATTTTATAAAATAATAGAGATACATAAAATATGAATAATTAAAATCTTCCACTACAAGCCATTCTTAAATAATTTTCATTATCTTGCAAACTTATACATATTATATTTGACTATAAATAAAAATGCTTTTCGAATAATCATTGCTGACTTTGAACAGCAGTGCACTTGAGTATATTTACATAATGTATGTACATGTCGCTGCCATCTGCTTAAATCAGCCTCTCAATTGAAAGGCTAGCCTTGGGCTAGCCCGTTCATTAAACGCCGGAATTCAATGAAGTGGCTAAATGACAACTAGCAGAGTTGTTGAACGGACTGTCCAACGACTTGACTGAAAGTTACTTAGTCGTTTGTTAAATGGAATATAATATGCGACTTTGTAATCTGTGGCTGGGTTAACCATCAGAACGCAACTTAAATGAATACTTGACAAAAAGTAAACAAGATCAATTTTTGATAAAACTTTATTTGAATAAAAAATTGAATTTAAAACTTTTGAACTACTTGAAAACTTGTATGTCATCAAAATATTCAAAATACCACACTTTATTTTATCAATACTCACACTTTAAATTTAAGAAACACCTAAACATTGCTTGCTTTGCGAAATTTCTGACGTCACATTTGTTTTGGTGAGTAGTAGCGCCATAGTAAAAAAAATAACTAAATTCAAATCACCTGCCTGATTTTACGTCATCCATCTTAAAGGGGTTAGCTTACAATAAGCCGACTAGTTCAACGTTTAGTGATGGTATTTCAATGAACTATCTGCTGAGGCATTCAATTGAATGCTAGCCTGTTTAGAGCTAGCTTTTTAATTGAGTGGCTGATTTAACCAGATGACTGTGACATACATATTACGTTCGTGTATTTACATGCATTGATTATAGAGGTCGCGGTTAAATCATCGGCTACCGCTACTGATAACCTTATCATATGACCACTGCGTTATTGACGTCATGTGAAGTGGTTATTTTTCTGTATGTTGAATTTTTGCCATCAGATATTAATTGGTTCTAGCACTACCTTCCGATTACTTAAACAATGGAATACTTGAATGGAAAGTCTGTTTAAAGGCCAGTAATTTAATTTTTATATAATCTAACGTAGAACTTGCTCACACTTCACCTATTTATAAAGGTTTATACCCACAGTATCACGGCACTTGAAACTAGCAGATTGTTTATAGAACAATTACAATTTTTGTTTACTTATTTGTTTAATATTTGACTCTCATATATATAATGTGAAATTCCACAACACTCGAGTTGACTCGGGGTTTTTGAAGATGTTCATGGACTGCAGTGACCACTGAACACCGCGTGACTTACATGCTCGTCTATTTTACTATTTAAATAACCATACAAGTACTACTACCTACAAGTACCGGTACCTCAACTACTTTAACATTCCAGCTCATTACACTAAACTATGGCAACGTCGTCTAAATTTCAATTGCAACTATAAATCAGGAATCAAATCCGCGTACAAAATCCGCAAACATTAAGCTATATTATGCAGGCAAAGCTATAAAACCGATCCTTTGGCGTCCCGAGGATTTCTTCTCGCTCCCTGATCTAACTGGGACGTCAGTTAACGCCTTTTTATCACTTCAGCGCGTTTACGTTATGTGACGTTATGTCACATTATACTTGCTTTGATTTAGGGCGGCCGCAAACGTTCTACATTCAAATCTAACTACTGACACGTTTATCAGTGCCGCCAACCTAAAAAGCTGACAACTTTCAAGTTTTCTTGGTCTTTTTTAGTACGTAAGTACATTATTCTTAGTCTTAGGTCTTTTGATACTCGCGATAATCGAATTGAATGAATTTATCTGTTCACTCAGAGCAACGAATGATTTGATGACGCTCACCGTTGCTTTAGTTTTGTATACAAACCAACTAGGAATTGTTAAGTATTGTAGGAATTAGTAAGTAGTAAGAGATTGGCATTACATAACGAAATGACACGTGATATCGATCGTTGGTTAATGTCAATCCCATACATTTTTCACTCTATTCTACAAGTGTTTTGATAGTCGAATACCATACCTAGATTCAAAAATACTATATTCCAACAACTACAGAGAGTGAGGACCAGGAATGGCATGGAGAGATGAAAGTAAGAGGAGCCATATACATATGTGCAAAAGTTACTTAAAAATTGTGTTGGATTGATACAATTATTTCTATACTTACTTGAAATCAAACAAAATACAATGCTTATATTTTGTACAGGTTGATTTCATTATTTAAAATCGTATAATAATACCTACATATAAAAGCTGAAGCTTAAAATTTTGCTTTAAATTTTTATCTTATCACATGCTTATGCTTAGCTGTTTGTTTGTGGCATACGCATATTATGAAAAAACAATACTGATATTTTTTCCAATCGTAATTTTATAGGTTTCTGTCAGAATCCTATAAAATTGTGATGATTTGATTTGCAAGCCATTAAATAATGTTTTATGGGCTTCCATATTTATGTCTCAGAAAAGTTCAACATTCAATCATGAATATGGTGAACTGGAATTAATGAAAAATCCTTCATTTGACCTAAAATTATGTATTATAGCAATTTATTCAACTGTCCTAACTGATTTTTACCAAACTTATTCAACCTATAAGAAAGCGAGTGTTTGTCTAAAAGATACGTTTGCGGCCACACATTTTAAAGGCGTAACACAGGCGTACTCAAGAGTAGCATCGGCGGCTGCAATAGTCAAGACCAAGTACCTGAAGTACCACTTGAGGCTTCATATAGAATATCTTCAAAAATTACCCAAAACCTCAAGAAAGATTCCAGGTTATGTGAGATTTGTAACATACCAAAACCAACATGGCCAGCCTTGGCTCTTGTGGAAGACTCCAAAGAAACGCACCAGTGCCCTTCTACATCTTCAGGTCCTGGCGAAGCCATGCACTGTCAGGCGTTCTTCCTGGGTGCATGAGATGGACGGTTCCAGCACTTACTCTATCCGCCAGCAAGCCTGCTAAATACGATAAGTAATCATATTACTGTATAAATCGCGCATGGCCCGGCGGTTAGCGTAGAACGCAAACGATCTATGCAACTAAGCTAAAAGGGCGCAGTCGGGTGTGAGATGGGTGACCGCTAGTGGCAAAAAAAGATTTCATGCGCGTTTCCGTGCTTCGGAGGGCACGTTAAGCCGTCGGTCCCGGTTGTTGTCGATAGATAACAGTCGTTAAACCTTGTCGGAGGCCTTATGGGCGGTTTGAAAACATCCGACAGCGGGTTGGCCACTAACCCGCATCTCCACCAACCCGCATTGGAGCAGCGTGGTGGAGTAAGCTCCAGGCCTTCCCAATAATGGGGAGAGACCCGTGCCCAGCAGTGGGACGCAAAAAGGTTTGCGGCCATTACTGAATAAATCACTAATTTAGTTTAGTTTAATGAATTACGCACTATGCATTGTCTACGTCGATTACGTCGCTTAAATAATAAATTATAACACAGTATTGACATAAAGTAGGAAATCCCTTAACATGGCGCCCCTTTGCGTGCTAAATATAATAATGATCACTGTCAACATTCGAAGGTTGGTAAATATGTGATAACCGATAAGAAACACGTAAATAGACCTAACATTGTAGAGACATTCGATTGAAGTTAATAACAGCTGTTAACGGTTCATAAGAATGCCATTTTTATACCCTTCTGTATACTAAATTTAAAATATGTAGTCAGACATAAGTATGTAAAATTAACATACAAAGGGCATATCAGTACCAAGGTAAAACAAAAAGCGTTTTCTATCTAAAAACACATTTATTTCTATACGTTTTATCGGCCTTCCAGTAGTATGGAAATTTTTTGGCGCTCTAGAAATCAAACGCATGGACCGATATTAATGATTTTATGTGTCTCTCTAAAAGGATCTCTAGCTTTTTAAAGTTGGTCAAATAAGATTCAAAACCCTGCATTAAATTAATGAATTTTTGGGTCAAAGTTCCTTATGGGGCGTTGCGGAGAGGTACCCTAGGCGGGAAAAGACATCCGTAATGTAAGACGTTTATGTATAGTCTTTGTATGATGGCTATAGAGTGCCTAATGTATAGTCTACGTGATGACTGTTACTATTATTATTATATATTTTTCTAAATCATTGTATGATAAAATAAAGGTGTTGTAAATCGACAAAATTTACGGCCCCTTAAGATAATTTTATAAAGTAGTTTCTTTGTTTATTCTCGATAAGAAATCAGAATTAAGAATGTATACCCAAATAATTATTTTGTTTTTACCTCGAATAGGATTTAAAACTAAAAAATTAATATTTTTATAATCAGGAAAATCGTTCCTAACCGAAATTCCAAAATTCGATTGCAACTCTAACTTGTTTTAGTCACCTCATTTCTATTATTCTTATATTATTATGTTTTCCTATGTAATTACTAATTATTGTAAGGATAATATATTCTTTTAAAGTACCATGTAATTATGCCGGTTTTATCAATACCTATATATTCATTCCTCACTCACACTAATAATTATTATAAAACTAGACAATGTTATTTAAGTCACGCCAAGTAATTTATAAACTACATACATTGTTGTGCAGTTGCGCAGTTTACTTGTACAAAATTATCTCTATAGTCTCAAGTAATATTATATTAGATTAGTAAGTTATTACTTATTATAGAGTTTATCGTAGTACCCGGACGACCGAGTGTTGCTCGGATAAAACAATTTATTTGCTTGGTTTAATTTCAAACAAAACACTCAGTTGCTTAGTGTTGCCTAACAACGCCATCTTAAATAGCTCCTTATTAAAAAAATATCACACACAGACACAAAAAATAAAATAAACGCAACTTGCTTGAGGTTTGAGCCAAGTAAGCTTTTCGATCGACGAAATTCTAGAGCTATTTCATTAAAATCGACATTGTCATTTGTTTGAACGGCGAATGGCGTTTGACGGCGTTCTACGTCAAAATATTATTAATATTCTCCAATCTAAGGAAGTCAGAATGTCATAATGTCTGGAAGAGACATATTTTTCAATTTATATATCAGTTGATTATCGCTGAAAATACGGATAAAACGACAATTTCTAAAAATGAAACCTAGCTGGATCGATACATCTCCCCCCAAAACCCCCTGAGCACTAAATTTCAATAAAATCATTGGAGCCGTTACCGATATTCATATTATACTCGTATATTTATAGGTATATACAAGAATTGCTCGTTTAAAGGTATTAGAATCTGAGCAAAAATAATAAGATTCTGCGTAGGTGTTAATCTACTACTTTGTGAAAAAGAAAGGCCAACACAAGTATACATACCAAATAATTGATGGTAGAAGCATAACACTTACCAACTCGAATATCAGTTCAGTTTTACAATCAAGTTCCCAGTTCGGTTTTAATTTATTTTTATACTAGATGTGCCCACGGTTTCACCCGTCTTTAATATGATCATGAAGTTAAGCCCGAGATATCATCGAACCCAATTATCATTCCTTATTTTACCGCCTAAGCCCATGATTTTCCAAAAACGCTGTCATTGTGTCATTCACGTACTTAATACCAAGGCTTGTTTTCTCCATGTTTCAGACGGCCGTTACTTATGGTTCCTTAAAGCATCAAACGGACTGACTCACCCGTCAGTGGAGAGGGCATTGCGCCTCGCTTCGATACATAATTTTTGTGCCAAATCTGGTACGGGGGGGAAGAACGCACACATTTTTATTTTGTCACACATTCACAAATATTCTTTCATCGCTACAGACGCATACATTTCTAAATATGTCAATTTCAATTAAGAACGTCATTTTCTATGCTCCAACAACACTGTACCGACACACACAGACACACTGGTTGTATAACTAGAAGGCACATTGTGCATGCACGTTGGGACGAGGGGTTGGCCTGTAAAGGCTACTTCTGACGGGTGTCATACCTGTCAGTACCTATGATGTTCTAGTATGGTTCATTTATTTATTAACGCTGTAAAAGACATACCTACGACAGTAACTTAATTCCTTTTTACATCTAGATAATTAGCATAATTATTCTAAGAGATAACTATGATTTTAGAAACTTAGCTAGCTTTCTTATTATCTAATTATTTTAATGGCTATATCACAAAATATAAAATAAAAAAGTACTTTCGAAGCTGGCAATCAATTTTCTCGATCGATTTTTGCAAAAAAAGTACTTAGTGGATAAAAACCTAACAATAACCGCCAATTATAACCTTAACTACAAATTGTGGTGGCATGTCCGATTAGAGATAATTAATTAATTTTAATTACCAAATTGACTATGATTAAATAAAACACCTGACAGGTAGTTTATTCGGAAAGATCCATTGCTTGCTATTGCTTTATGGACTTCTAGAAACTAAGTTTTAATCGTTCCCTTACTTTATGGTATGGATGTATCGTTATCATCGACTCCACTAAGTTTCTGCACTTCTGTCTTCCATTTTTATGTCACAGCTCCAAGAGAGTGCAGCTTTAATATTTATTTCAACTTAATTCCGTCCAAAATGTGTATTGACAGACAGATTGAAGATTAATGCAGATTAACAAAGATAATCTGAGCAGAGAATAGAAGATGGAGCAGCGATGGCCGAGTGGTAAGGACCGCAGTCTACGACGCGGGAGGTGTCGGGATCAAATCCTCGGCACGCACCTCTGACAAAAGAAATTTGTGATCTGCGCATTTCATCGCTGCTCCACGGTGATGGAAAATATTGTGATATTTAATAAATTACGATGTTTTCCATCGCCGTGCATGCCTGAGAGAAATTCATAATTTCTCTAGGGTATGATGTCCACCCATCCGCCCTAGGTCAGCTTGGTGGACTATGGCCTAAATCCCTCTCAGTTGTTAGAGGAGACCTGTGCCCAGCAGTGGGACATAAAAAGGTTGAAAAAAAAATAACAAATTGTTTGTAAAGTAGGTTTACGATCGAGATGTTTACGTGATAACGTCCGCACGAGAAAATCTACATTCGTTTGTATGCCGCTAGAGTGAGAGAGACGGAAGATCGGTCCACTCACTCGAACGCTATGCCAGCCTCCGCTCGTGAGGATTCCGCGTGACTTTCAGTTTCACGGAATGACTGGCAGCGCTCGAGATGAGACGGGAGATCGGTCCGTCTCTCTCTCGTTATACCTGCGATCGCGCTCGTGAGGTTTTGGTGTGACACAAGTTTCTGAACATGTCACCCGACTAAAACGATTTTAAAGACTAACGTCACGTCAAAAAACAAAGATAAGGTTTCGTTTTGTCATCTTAATGTACGGCACCCTGATAATTAATTTCTTTAGATGGTAGAACTATTATCGTTCGCCCGGGGAAGTACTTACCACCGCTGCTCCCACTTTTGCCGTGAACCAATTCTATTGTGTTTCGGTGGAAAGGTGCAGTTGCCGGCCACACTTACATGAGGCGACCACCAGCCTCCGGAGTAGCAGTGCAACTGCGTACGACCTCAGACAAGATTTACCTATGCTTGCTTGAGGTTGTATGTAGATGTCCATGGGCTGCAGCGACCACTTAACACCACGTGGCCTGCATGCTCGTCTGCTACTCCATTCAAATAAAAAAACAACGGGTTGCTCTCCGGGAGTGCCGGCAGAAGTGAAAACTTGAACATTATCGTTGTGCATTTTTGATATTTTGGAATGGTTAGGGAATAATTTCGCACGAATTGCTTTAATTATCAGTATTATTATTAGGGTTTTTCATCTAGTATATTTAGTAGGTTTTCATCTAGTATTGTTATAAAGTACTCACTTTTTTTTCACTATTTCTTCATCACTTTTTTCATTAATAGTTGCACTTTGTTCAATTTCCATATTTTAAACACTTGATACACACAAATTTTACAAGAATAGACAGTCGAGCCATCAGCTGTCACCCCTCCGTCTTACGAATATTCGATCAGGCCACGTGTCCTGACGCGAGTTTAACATTTTTTACCTATCCCAAAAAAAGTGCACAACGCCGCTAAAGAAGTTTTCACTTAAAAAAAAAGTAATTTAGTTTCTACACACAAACGTTTTGTAGGCACTTGTAAGTTTAGATGTCTTGCTTTATGATTTAGTCAATTCCACCACAGTTGTGCACTCTTCTGCTCTCGGAATTAAGATTGTATTACACTTACCTTTGTATATGTCTTCCATTGAAGAGCGCATGGCCCGGCGGCTAGCGTAGAACATATTTTTATAGAACATAGTGTAGAATCTACACACGGTCGGGTGATCGGGTGTGAGGTGGGTGATCGCTAGTGGCAAAAATGTATTGGAAGTTTCCGTGCTTCGGAGGATTGTTTATTTATTTATTTATTTATTCATATCCACATTACAACTAACGTTACAGGATGACCTAATCCATTAGCGTAGGATACATTATTATCATTTCATAACGTTGCATTATTTTAATTACATTTTTTAATTACTTACTTTTAAAAAATTACAATACAATAATTATATATAATAATCCTTTCCTCTCCAAAATTCTGGAACGCCTTGTCCAGCAGCAATTAAATTCCTTTTGCATCCGGCGCAATATCCTTAATCCTCTTCAGTCGGGCTTTAGGGTGGGTCATAGTACGACGCCGGCTTTATTAAAGATAACAGATGATATACGCTCGGGCATGGATAAACGTCTAGTTACGGTATTAGTTCTCCTCGACTTCAGTAGTGCCTTTAATACCGTCGACTACGATATACTAATCAGCGTTATGTGTTCTCTTAACATATCTCCATCTGCAATCGCTTGGTTTCATAGTTACTTGCACGGACGCCGGCAACGCATCAAAGCCCAAGACAATGTTTCCTCATGGCTTGCAACTGAAGCTGGCGTACCGCAAGGTGGTGTGTTGTCTCCTCTCCTATTTGCTATCTTCATCAACTCAGTTGTTTCTTCCATATCTTCTCTCTACCACTTGTATGCTGACGATCTTCAAATCTATACACAGTCATCCTTGGACGACTTCCCTAGAGCGATCGAAAAGATCAATAAGGATCTAGCTACTATACTGGATTGGAGCAAATCATACGGATTGATAGTAAATCCGTTAAAATCTCAAGCAATCATTGTTGGTAGCCAAAGATTACTTTCAAAACTCGACAAAAGTAAATTGCATCCAGTAGTTTATGGTGATGTACAGATTCCTTATACAGATGTGGTCAAAAACTTAGGCATCTTTATAGACTCTACGCTCTCTTGGACTCCTCAGACTTCGAAGACTCAGTTACTTTTTATCCATTCCAACTAAAATTATGCTTGCACAATCTTTATTACTCCCTATTCTTGATTATGCTGATATCTTCTATCTTGATATCACAGAGGAGCAACTTAACAAGCTTGAGCGAATTCAAAATCTTTGTATACGGTTTATTTACGGTCTTCGTAAATATGACCACGTTTCCGCTTATCGTACTAGGCTCAAGTGGCTCCCCATTCGCCTTCGCAGAAATGCTCATATACTTTCTGCTCTATACTGTATCCTGTTCAACTCATCTAGTCCGAATTATTTGAAAGAACGTTTTGAATTTTTAGGTTCATCATCTTCCCATAATCTGACTCTTCGTTCCGCGACCAACAGCATTCTTAGTATTCCTGCCCACTCCTCAGCGTACTATGGCAAATCCTTTACCGTGTACTCCGTCAAACTATGGAACTCCCTACCTGATTCCATCAGACGAGCTCAATCCTTGGGTCTATTTAAAAAGTTGGTTAAGGATCACTTTCTGTCTTTATAAGTTTCATCTCCCTCCTTTTTTCTCTCTCCTCTTGCATAGTCTCTCTCTCCCCACCTGTGCACTTATGTTTACTTCTCCTTTTCTTTTTCGCTGTCAGCTGTATCCTTGGTTGTGTCTGTTATTCTTTTTGCTGCTTCTTACTATTATTTGTGTCCTACTGTTGTTTTAAATATATATAGTAACATTGTTTGTTTAATGCACCCTACCCTCTAATTTCGAATTGTCTATTATATATTTCCTTCTGGGTTGTCTGGAAGAGATTGCTATTTGAAGCAATAAGACCGCCCTTTGCTTTCTTTTACATTGTATCCTCTAATGTATTGTTTGTATTGGTGCGCAATAAAGAGTTTGTATTGTATTGTATTATTGTACAATAAATTCGTCAAATTATTAATTAAAAATATACATACTTATAACATTTCATCTATCTGTAGATAACAGTCGTTAAACGTTGTCGGAGGCTTTAGGGGTTTTAAAACACTCGACAGCGGGTTGGCCACTAACCCGCATCTCCAACCCGCATTGAAGCAGCGTGGTGGAGTTACCAGGCCTCCCCAATAATGAGGAGAGACACATGCCCAGCATTGGAAAGCAAAGAGTTGCAACCATATCATTATGTCTTCCCTCACAGCCTTTTTAGCCAGAATTGCGCGCCAGACGTTGAATCTCCAGCCCCGTATCAAGTATTTACTTACGATCTATTCTTCAATTCATTTATTATCGATCTAATCAATGTTGACAATTCAGCCGACGATATTCGCTGCGTAGTAGAATTATCTACGAGAAGAGCGATTTTTTTTTGCGCTTCGGCATCGCCTAGGTACATTCGGCAAGTCAAGGCCGTTCATCGGAATTTTAATCCGGCTACGTCCCAGCAGTTCCGTCCCGTTCATACAGTTAGATCGATAAATAGTAATTATTTCTTTATGATATTGCCCTCTGCAGATAGCAGAGTTACTAACTTACTATACTCACGGCTTTCGTTGTTTAAATTACTGATGATGGCATTTAAAAGATGCATTTGGATGATACGCTAGTATTTTTCATCGGCTTAATCGTTTCATTTTATTAGACGATGGGAATCTTCAGTTAAACGCACTAATCCTTTTTGCGCCTAGCAAGGCTCCAATAGCTATGCTACATCTCCTGGCGTAGATATAGAGTTATTATTTAAGCCCTCTGGTTAACAATGGTAGCAGTAATACTCATCGACTTCTTTTCTGCGGTTACTAGTTACACATTTTTGAAGTTATACTTCTTTTGGCGGGTTTGGATGAGAGTGAATTTGTGAGCTGCGCGCGCAGGAACGCCATGATGAAGTTAGCCACAGAATAGAAATAATACAAACATATACATATTTTCAACACTGAATATAGTTACAGTACGTAGTGTCCATACTGTATATGTAGTAGACAGATATTTATAAGCCAGTCAAGCCAGTGTTGTGAAATATAGTATTCATGTGAATTAATTTTGAATATTAATTTAAAACAATTATTACGAGAAAATGTTTTTTTATTTCAACAAAATGTTTTTGATTGATTTTGATATTTATCGTCGATTACTACTGCGTTTGAGTTATTTTAAACTTTTTTCATACGCCATAGAAGTATAAGTTCTAACGCGTGTACATAAGAGCACACACTCGTTTTTTTTTTCTATTTGAAAATGAGTAGCAGACGATCTTTAGTCCCCATTGTGCCAAGTGCATGGTATCTGCAGCTCATTGACATATATATATACTCATAACCTTGATCAACCCGGAGTCGTGCCTGAGATCGTATGTAGTTGCGCTGCTACACCGGAGACTGATGATCACTCATTAAAGCTTGGCCGGCTTCTACATCTTTCCAACACAGTAGTAGTTTCGCAGTAGAAATTAATGCACTGGTGCTAATTACCGCTCAAACCAAACTAGACTAGATATGGCTGCAACCCTTTTTACGTCCCACTGCTGGGCACGGGTCTATCCCCATTATTGGGAAGGCCTGGAGCTTACTCCACCACACTGTATAAATGCGGGTTGGTGGAGATGCGGGTTAGTGGCCAACCCGTTGTCGGATATTTTCAAACCGCCCATAAGGCCTCCTACAAGGTTTAACGACTGCTATTCATCGACAACAACCGGGACCGCGACGGCTAAACGTGCCGTCCGAAGCACGGAAACGCGCATGAATTTTTTTGCCACTAGCGGTCACCCATCTCACACTAAACGCTCCCGTTTTGCTTAGTTGCATAGATCGTTTGCGCCGCCGGGTTCTATAGACAAGATATAGATAGTATATACATTATACGCAGATGTATAACAGTCTGTACGTATCAATATCTCATCAAGAACATTTTGGCTATCCAAGGTAGCAAAATTAATCTCTGATAGGTATTATTGTAGTCTGATTGATTAAATTTGAATTTTCGATCGTGGACTGATTAGCGGCGAGCTTTACCTAGTAGCTTATCACAATTTTATTTTTTCTGTAAATAAATTGGCATTTTATTCAGTTTATTTTTGAACAATAAATAAACAAATAAAATCTTTATTTTTCCACAAATCATTATAAACTTATTTTACTGGGTTAGTCTTGTAATATACTTATATATTATGTGAATCTTTGTCTACCAAGCTAGGTTACTCTGTATCAATTGACCCTATCAAGATTCGAGAAATAGACAGGTAATAGTGTTATTTATTATCAAGGATCAAAAGAGGAAATCAGTTGCTATTTCGAAGGCGACAGGTAATAGTGTTATTTATTATCAAGGATCAAAAGAGGAAATCAGTTGCTATTTCGAAGGCTGAAGGTTGCCTCACGTCCATGTGGCCACACGTTTCTCATGATTGATTCGAATGAATTTAGCTTACGAATCGATTCATGTCACCGGCGTCCTCCACGCGCGGCGCCCAGAATGGGCCCATCTTCGGGAGAGCAGATGTGCTCTACTGCACCTTCCGCTTCCGATGCTAACGGAGGCATTCAGCCACGCATACACCGCCGTCCTTCCCAGGGATGCTGGCTGGGCGGCTCAAGCTACCACTCACACCGTCCACACTCTAACAAAAAGCAATTTGATAAGTGCGTATTAGTTATGTATGCGTTACATAAAAAGTTTGCAGAAAAAAAAACATTTTCTTTAAACTACAGATACACTGCATATCGCCAACCCATCGTTCAATAATTCATGCAGCACAAACCGGAAAACGCTTTAGAAAACGCCCGACGAATGTGGATAATTTGTACAATTAGCATGCAGACGACCACTAATGCAACATGCAGTACACTATTTACATGCATTCTCATTAGCATGCAGAAGACTGAGAAAGGATAATGGATGGTAGGTTACATATATAATAATAAATAATAATATATATAATAAGAAAACTCACTTTACTTATTTGCTAATACGAATTCAAGCTTAATATTTTAAATAGATAAGGTAGCACGCAGTTTACTTTGGACTGTGTGCAACTTTACTTAGCTTTGCACTTTGTTTATGTTCTACGCAAAATATATGCACATTTCTGATATAGAAGTTGCTTTGTTAAAGCCAAATCATTTGAGATTTTTTTGATGAATATAACGATTTCTATTCAGCTTTAATATTTTCAAAATTCCGCTAGGCAATAACTTAACACTATAAATATATCTATAACCTGCCCATCGTTCAATAATTTATGCAGCACAAACCAGAAAACGCTTTTAAAACGCCCACCGAATGCGAAAAATTTGCATAATTAGCATGAAGACGACCACGCTCATGCAACATTCAACGCACTATTAACATGAAGTCTCGTTAGCATGTAGAAGACTGAGAATGGATACGGATATTAGATTAAAAACAACTTATTTTACTAATTTGCAGAACACATCTTGGTTATAGGACTAGTATTTTTTAAACCGGGGCCAAACAGTTTGGTTGCCTGCAAAGCTTAACATATTCTATTAAATAATATCACTAACATGCATCCTATTTTGTCTCTTATGTGACTTTTCATAGCTGTTCAGATTGTTTTTAATCTATGTTGGGCCTTGTGAAGGCCTGATGTATCTGTTTGTATGTATCTGTTTGTTTGTAAAAACCGAATGACATTTCAACGATTTTTTTGTATGTGAAGTTTTTCTATTAAGCTTTATTGTTCTTATAAGACTCTATTAAGCAAAAATTTAACTCTATAAATAAACCTACCCATCACCTACCCATCGTTCAATAATTCATGCAGCACAAACCGGAAAACGCTTTTGAAAACGTCCGACGAATGCGGATAATTTGCACAATTAACATGAAGACGACCACGCTCATGCAACATGCAGCGCGCTATTAACATACAGTCTCGTTAGCATGCAGAGGACTGAGAATGGAAACAGTAGGTTAGATAAAAGAAAACTCGTTTACTTACTTATTTGCTAAACACCTTTAAAAGACTTTACAACATTTTTGGGGTTCCGTGCCTTTTTTTTGGTATCGGGGGGGAAACCTTCAAAAGTTACCCGACACCCTGGGAGAGGATACCGGGTTATGTGGGATTTGACCGCACTAAAACCCCCTCGGTGGCCTGCCTCTGCGTTTGTGAGGACTCCGGGATCTCCATTGGAACGCACCGGTGTCCTCCACGCGCGGTGCCCCAGAACAGGCCCATCTTCGGGAGAGCAGATGTACTCTCCTGCACATTCAGGTGTTCATGGCGGCATGCGGCCACGCATACACCGCCGTCCCTCCCGGGGTTGCTGGCTGGACGGGTCAAGCTCCCACTCTCACCGCCCGCATTCCCGGAAGCTCCCTTTTAGTCGCCTCCTTATGATCAGGCAGGGGATACCGTAGCTCTATGTACGTATATACGAAGCTACAGGGACTGGGGTTCCGTGCCTGGAAAGAAAAAAACGGAAAAGGATCACTTTGTTGTCCGTCTGTCTATCAAGACCCTTTTTATAACGAACACGTGGAGGTATCAAGCTGGAATTCATATCAAATACAAATGTCCCTTGGAGCTGTAAAAAAATCAAACTTCTAAGCCAACGCAAAATATACAGCCGTCTGTAGCAAATTCTCGACACTCGCAAAGTACAAAGCAACGTCTACTAGCAAAGATAAAGGAAAAATTGCGAAAACCGTAATTTTTTTGTTACATCATAAAAAAAAATAAAAAAATTACGCAACCCTCGGTGTGTGAATCCGACTCGCACTTGGCCGGTTTTTATTAGAATAAATCTTTAGTTTGTTGTCGCACACGACCGGGACTAACATTCCTACTCGTATTAGTGTCCTTGGCAACCATCAAATTATTTTATTATTTTTGCAGATTACTTATATTCGACGGGTTTGGTTTGAGAAGCCTTTGCTCAGTCAAATATGCATTTGAGTTGTCACATACAAATCCCACAGGATTTGACCGCACTAAAATCCCCTCGGTGGCCTGCCTCTGCGCTTGGGGATGACTCCGAGATCTCCTAAGGAACGCACCGGTGTTCTCCACGCGCGAAGCCCAGAATGGGCCCATCTTCGGAGGTTAGATGTGCTCTCCTGCACCTTCCGATGTTTACGGCGGCATGCGGCCACACGCACACACCGCCGTCCTTCCCGGGGCTGCTGGCTGGACGGATCGAGCTCCGACTCTCCCCGTCCGCAACCCCGGAAGTCCCCTTTTAGTCGCCTCTTACGATCAGGCAGGGGATACCGTAGCTCTATTCTTAATCCCGAAGCTACAGGGACTTTGACACCATACCTAACTCTTTCGAGATCAATTCACCAGTAATAAGACCGTAATAATTTTGACCAACTGCTAAAAACGTTACGTTGGAGTCAGCTACAATGCTGTTAAAACTTCTTATAACAAGTTCCTTGGTTATCACGTCAGCTTTATTACTCGTATCTTTAACGTGCGATACCATATCTAAATCATTCATTCTAGCAATGCAGAAATCGTCCATCAAATTGGTGACCGTAATGCATGCAAATAGTCTATTGCCACACTAATCATTACCTATCGGTAACTGCCACGGGTCTGTAGACAAAAAAAGTTCAAGGTTTTTAAATGAAGTATATGAGATATTAAATAACCAATAACGATTCAGCATTTCAGAGTATCTTCCGGAGACAAGCAATATTTTAATTTAAAACGATTTTAAGTGATCTACATAATAATATATTCAAATTAACATTGTTCACCGTGTGCACCAAACATCAAGTGTATATTATTACCCAGGATGTTAACAAACTATTTCATTTCATTTCATGGTAAATTTAATAAAACAATAGTTTTTACCGATAAGAATACAGTTCAGTCAGAACATAATCTTAAATATTACAGGAAAATGTACCATTTATCTTACTGTGATCGGATTTAATGCAAATTTTAGTCTGACATGTAACATGCCATGTTCCGATATAAAACAATAAAAAAACTGGCAAAGTGCGAGTCGGACTCACGCACGAAGGGTTCCGTACGTTTATGATCTATAAAAAAATCACGTTTATTGTAGGAGCCCCCTTAAATGTTTATTTTATTCTATTTTTTATTTGTTGTTATAGCTGCAACAGAAATACATCATTGCCTTTGATCATCCATAGCCATCATTGCATTAAGATTGAATGAAAGGTAAATTACGGTTTACGATTTATGACGTATTAAAAAAACTACTTACTAGATCTCGTTTAAAGCAATTAATGTACATCAAATACTTTTTTTAGGTTTTATCATTCTCTTATTTTAGAAGTGAAAAAACACATATTTTACCATTTTGAATTGTCTCTCTCTCAAACTATTCAGTTAAGAAAAAATATATATTAGAAACCTCAATATCATTTTTGAAGACCTATCCATAGATAGTCCACACAGTACCTATAGGTTTGATGAAAAATTTTTTTGAGTTTCAGTTCTAAGTATGGGGAACCCTAAATATTATTATTATATTCTATTTTCGTGTGAAAATCATAATGCGGTTCACAGAATACATCTACTTACCAAGTTTCAACAGTATAATTCTTACAGTTTCGTTAAAAAATGGCTGTGACATACGGACGGACAGACAGACAGACATGATGAATCTATAAGGGATCCGTTTTTTGCTATTTGGCTACGAAACCCTAAAAACTACCGGATAAAAATTGTGTTGTTCAAGGATTATTGTTTAAAGCATTACAAAAAGGAACAAATCAATTTATCATAATAACTTCGACAGCCTCATGTTGTCGCGAAATCGAAATTGATCCGGTTGTACGAAAATCCGGCATTTATTGATTAATTATATTACATTCGCTACAACTTTTATTAAACAGGCAGCCTGCATCAAAACAGGTAATCATCTATACAAATAAATAAAATTGGAGTGTCTGTTTGTAATTAAAATAACCGCTTTTACTACATGCATATGAATGTACGAGTACGAGACATACATCAAAATAATATTTTTTTACAATTTTTGTCCGTTTGTCTGTCTGGCTGCTTGTTCTAATCTCTGAAACGGCTGGACGATTTTGACGGGACTTTCACTAGCAGGAAGCTAATACAATAAGGAGCAACTTAGGCTATTTTTATTTTAGCTAAATTATAAAACTAGAGTCCGCGCGGACAAAGACGCGGGCGGCTGCTAGTTTAACATAAAAAAGTCTTTTATAAAATGTATGTCCGCGAAAAATTGATTTTATGTATCCTATAATTTTAAACTTCTGCGGCTGGCGTTAAACATTAGAGATCAAAGTACAAATGATTTCTAATTGTATTCAACAGCAAAGCATTTCTTCTGAAACACCTAGACCGAGAACACAAACTCATCATTCAAATTACATCGCCGGGTATCGAACCCTCCTTTTTTTGTATCGGGGGGAAACCTTCAAAAGTTACCCGACACCTTGGGAGAGGATACCGGGTTATGTGGGATTTGACCGCACTAAAACCCCCTCGGTGGCCTGCCTCTGCGTTTGTGAGGACTCCGTGATCTTCATAGGAAGGCACAATCCCGAAGCTACAGGGACTATATCGGAAGTCCGCCATGGTAACCATTGCGCCACACGGGTCGTCAAACGAGTGTGGTAGTCGTAAAAGACAACGGCTTACCTTTGACCCTGTAATCCACCAATCGCAGAGATATCAGCCCAGAATCTAAAACTACACGATAAAAATAAAACCAATCCAATGTATAGAAATGCAAAAGTTGTCTTTTATAAAGAAAATCTAAAATTGACTCGTCTCAAACTAGACTGCTCAGTTCTATCCGATTCTGCTTAGATAGTTTTTATCGACAAAGTTAATGTAGACATGTCGTTTGAACAGCAATCTAGCTTCCTAACTTTTACTGTAAAATTACAGCTGAATAAAATGAGGAACAGATATCAAAATTTTGTAAGGGGCGAGTACAAAATTATTCCCGTTGGTACCGGTTGAGTATAATAAAAGAAGATGTAATATTTTGCCAAGTTGCAACTTGTTATGATCAGGTGGAACGAGATATATGAAACGGTGGTGATTGTGTAAACTTTTAAAATTTTGCTTCTGTACCAACGTATTGTGAAGTTAGAAGAAATATAATAAGTTTCTCTGCTACAGCGTTTTGAAATCGTACAGAACACTTTACATTTGTAATATCAAGTTTTTTTCTGATTTCAGGTATGTCAAAGCTGGTCAACTTGCGTGAGGACATTAAGTTAGGTAACACCACGGTTCTAATATATTAACAAATTCAGGAAATGTCATTTAACAAAAAGCATTTTTGACAACATTAATTTATTCTAATACTAGCCTTCCGCTAGCGGATCAAACCATCCTATGTCCTTTCCCGAGGTTCACTCTATCTGTGTTCCAAATTTCATTAAAATTGGTTCAGTAGTTTAAGCGGGAAAGCTTATAAGACAGACAGTCAGAGTTACTTTCGAACTTATAATATTAGTAGGGATTCTAGACTAGACCGTGTCTTGACGGTCGTCTTCTTTGTAAAACATGTACAGAACATTCCTCTTAAGCATTATATTTAGCCAACAGCATACACAAGCACAAAAAAGGTAACTTTGCCTATATTGTGAACACAGTCAGTAATTTTATTCTCCATAGTTGTGATCGCGTCTTAACTCGCTAAGTACGGTCTGCATTTAGCGTTCTTTTTAAACTTTACTCAGCTTCTTTTTGCAGTTCGCAAAAGTTTCCCTTCCTGTAACATTTTACCGTCGAGCGTTTCTACCGGCGATCACATCGAGTTAATAAGTTCGCGTTTCGATGGCTCCTGCGTTTTAAACTTTTAGGATATGAGATAACAAGCTGAGAAAGGAGACGTCGATTTGGCTAAGTCCACTTTAAGATCTTGGATTATACTGCTTTTATAACAAAGGAATTTCGATGTTTTGGGAGGTGCGTTACGTAATTTGTTTAAAGTACAATCCATATAATATGTGGTAGAATCCATATAATGTCTGTTACGTAACTATGAAATGTTTTGTGTGATATCATTATCTAGTGGACATAACGTCCTTGGTTAAGTTTTTGCTTCAGCTCTACTAACACAATTCATGTCTAGGTATATATTATTTTAGAGTTAATAGTTTACTCATATACTTAGTATTGTATTTACAAGAAAAAAATATTTAAACTATTCAACAATTTAATACGCAATTACCTCCAATCATAATTAAAACTACAATATCTACTATTATAATTGGTGTTCCTACATAAATGATTCGTATTTCGGTGTCATTCTGATAGAAAAATAATAAATACAATAGGTAGTTTTAAGTCATAGATTCTTGTATTCCTTTAACCGCTTTAACATAATTAAGTGTGATCGCAAATTATTAACATTTTCAAGTAGAGAGGTATCGAAGTTTTATCTTAAATCTTTTATTAAACTCGACACACGACTGGCGCCCTCGATGCTCACCAAGCGAATACCTTGATAGTATAGATGAGCGATACGTATCGATATTATCGCGTATCGATACAATGCTGTCCGATATATCGATATATTGAATCCCCGATATATCGTTGAATTGATACACTGCCGTACGATACGCAGCGATACGTATCATTTTCCTGGTCGTATCGTATAAAAAATTATGTTGTTTTTTTATATTTATATATATTTTTTATATTTATATATTATGTAGGTTACGTACAATGTTTATTTAATAATGTTTATTTTTAAAATTATAAAACCTTTAAGTATTGCTTTTAGAACTTTTTTTCGGTATACTTTTGATTAAATACCTACTGAAAAATTGAGAATATCGTATCGCATGTAGCGATACAAAACGTTGCGATATATCGTTGTATCGATATAATAATAATATTATTGATTCGTATCGATACGGTGTATCGATTCAAATTAAAATTTTGCCCTTCTCTGCTTGCGCTCTACACCTTCTTATGGTGACAGCAGAAAAGTATAATGAGTAATTTGAATTTAATTAGAACCTTTTGAGTCTATTGATTTATAGGAGCGGTAAATCCGCTCAAACTAAATTTTATGGTGATACTTGTAAAGTTTTCACAAGATATGCCTCTTTATTATCTATACTTCATAAGACAAAGAAAAATTTTTCGACGATAATAATTCATCGGATCACTTGCTTCAGGAAATTTCCCCCCAAAGTACAAATAATTATGTCATAACATAACCGTTGCTATGTTGTATAAATCTTTCTGTAAAATATTGTCTTCGGTCGGAAGTGATAAATTTTATTCGGAAGTAAAAAATTTTCCTCAACATAGTTTTCGCCCTCTCCCTTGCTTCGCCTTTGTCAACTTAATTTTCATGATTTTCCCGTATTTCAATTTCGGGCTATTGAATCCATCAGAAGGTTTGTTTTATATTTAGTATGATTTTAAAAGTAGAACGCAAAATAGAAATACTCCTTAGATAATTAACATTTTTAGAAAACTTTCTTTCATTTAATCATTTCGCGAGTAGATTTTTACACTAAGGAATGTGTAACTTTTACCAAATTCTACGCAGAAGATCTCTCATCTAAGTATTTCCGCCCTTACCCTAATCTGGAGAGTGAAAGACACCCGTTTCTCTTCCAATGCATAAGTTTTCCGGCAAATTACTCCACTAACTAACTCGATTCGCACCTTCCACTGGGCCTTCATATTTTTTCGGCGCAGCACCTAAATTACCCCAGACCTAATAGTTTTCACCTATTACCGTGAGCCGGCCGAATTTATCGCTTTCCACTGTTGATTTATCTGCGAGCCGACCGGATTAACTACCGCTAACTTGGCGATAGTTAAGTCTGCTATCTCTGATGTTTCAGAACGAAAGCTCTTTCCTTTTATCTAAATTGGTACGCTACCAATAAAGATCCAACGGCGTCTGTCGTAAACCATTCGCCCCATACGCTTCATTATGGGGCAAAGTTTTAGATATTATGATGGTACCGTTTTATTGTCCACCAATGTCGCGAGATCCCTATCGATAATGAGATTTGGTGAACCAGTATCGGACACGGTTGACAGACTGAAATGTTTCACAAGTTGCTAACTATGTCTTCTTACAAATAAACTGAGCTAACGACCCATTTCGTGTAAGTTAACGTATATTAGACAACAAGAAAAGATAAGTAAAGTTACAAGTAACATAAACTTAGTTCTAATTATATAAGAAGTTGTCTAGATTGAATTATAAGTAAAACTTACAAATATTATAAAGATTAATAATAGAGATTATATAAATTACATCGCGGCAATGCGTAGTAATTTGTGAAGTTACTAAATTGATTTTAAGTAACAGATTTCCATTACGGTGTATTAGAACTGAACTAGCATAATTTATTAATCCATTATGAATTATACGATTTTGCCCGAGTTAATGTGACTTTAGTTGGTGGACAAATGCATTCGTAAATTACAGCCAAAACTTTGTCATCAAAGGCTTAGCCGGAGACCATTACCGCTCCCTTTCCAACAATAAGAAATAGATTAAAGTGCGACAGAGACGAATAAATCTTCTCCTAATTGAATTTGTCATAAAAATTGAAAGTTTCTTCGCTCCCAGGGCCGCACTTCACGAACTACTTTTAATCCATTCTCCGAAGGGAACTTCTAATTTATTGTGAGTGCTAAGTTTGTTCCGACTATTCTAGATATAAAGAAGTTTACCCTTGTTTCACCTACGCTGATGTAATCGTTTTATCTGAAATGAAATCGATTGCCTTCTAGCGAAGTCGAGGAATTCTTTTTCTTTGTTCTATTAAAATTTGAAATCGAAGAGAAATTTTTGTTGTTACTTCATCTGATAGAATCCTAATGCAACAATCATGTATTTATAAAATCCTATTCTTGATACAGAAGATGATTAGAATCTTGGTGAAATATTATGAAAAATTTCGATATTATTATACTAAATCATAATATTATTATACCAGCTGACCCGACAGACATTATCCTTTCTTAACTATGATGAATTTGAATTAGTATACCGAAGCATCTGTTTTAAGCTTAGAGCATCAAAGTTACTGACTCACGGGTGTCATACCTGTCATACCTTGATGCTTTAAGGTTTTAAGCGATATTCAGTTTATTTACATCCTCTTTGTGGGGGATCGCGACTTACGCTGATTGCTGATGCTAAATTAAAGACTTCGATAGCTCTTTTAAAGTTTATTGGTTTACACTGTTACTAAGCTAAATAAGGTGAAAATGCTAATGGCTGATAAATGCTATATGAATGCAACCGGTTTGCTGTCCGAATATGCACTAACGTGGCCGCGCTCAGAATGCGGCCGTATTAGGTTGCTAGATCAGCAAATTGTGTTCGATTGTAAATTATTGCATCGAACATGCTCCCGAGGGGAGAAGATGAGATGATAGATGAACAATACAAACTTGAGAGTGTTACGTGATTCTGAACTATGCTAATGTGTGTTAGGACAATGTTTTTTATGATCAATGATTAACAAGATGAAGGAACAATAGATTCTTATAGACTAGTTACAAATCTGTACTCAAACGGCTGAGTCAGGAGTTAAGAATACAGAGCGTTTTTTCGCAATAGGAGATGTCGATACATCGCGCTTTTTTAAACGTAAACTAGACCACTTTTTTGAAAAGCTATGTTCACCCACTTTATCGCGCACACTGGGTTCGATACGGATTGAATCTCGCGCACTATCACTCACACTAAACACCTGATCGAGACGGGGAGGACTACGCGCACTTACACTTGAACTTTGGTCCGATTGATTTAGACATACGCTTACACTTGCGGGCACGCTCTCCATGCGTGTCGCGGGCGCTGCAGTGCTAGTGCGCCTGCACCTCCTCCACAGGAACCAAAGGGCTGCTATGACCGCTACTGCTAATACACCGTACGAAATAGTGTATTGATGTACATCATGTACCGTCAGGCTTTCTGTCTGCTGGGCTGATTCTTTCAGTGATTTTATTTGTTCACCGAGATCTTTGAGAGAATCATTGATGTGAGATTCCTCATTATCTAATTTCTCAAAAGTTTGGATAGGTAGCGTAAAGTTATTGATTATATGATTGACGGGCGTAAATTTTGAATCGAGTATATCTAACTTAAGCTTGATCGTATTTTCTAATTGCTGGTGAGAGTACAGTGTGATGTCACGACCTTTAACAATACAATGTTTAGTAAGCTGAATCAATCCGGCCTTGCTGATTTGGCGCGTTTGCAGTTCATCGTCGCATATGAGTTTCACAGAGTATGAATTACAGCAGAAGTAAAAATAGGTAGAAACGTCATGCAATGGAATCCACTTATTTTCGCAGGTGGACTTTATTACTTTGCAAGTTGAGAAATCCGACTTTTCACAAAACTTTTCGTCAATTCTTAAGCTCATGACAGGACTTTGTAAATGACAGAGGTAAATTTCTTCCTGGTATGTACAGCTTTGAAGTTCATCAATGCTCGCTAACAGATACGCATCTCTCCTCAGATTGATCGCTACGTATTCTGATATTACATTTATAGTCATCATGCTGCGATTAAGTTGGACCGGTATCGGTATCAACCGATATAGTTGGAATGTATCCCTGCTAATTAAAGGTAAGCTAACTTCAAATATAAAATATTCTTCAGTTATTCTAGCTTTTATCTTCAGTAATCTGTATACTTTATCGAAATGATGATTTATGATCGAAAATCAGGTAAGTGTCCCATGATTTGATGCTGTTTTTGCGGTTCTTGTCTTTTGCAGGTAACGCAGTTACGTAATTGCTTCTTGGTAGCTCGATTCCCTTTAATAATCCAATAATTCTGTCTTAAAAGTGCTAAGGTAAGTCTTGATCCACCATGAAAGGTAAGCTCGTGTGCTTGCTGTATTAGAAGTTCGGTAAGCCGGCCACTGTATGGGATAATAATTGGATATTTCATATCCGCGCTAATGTTGGCATTTTTAAGACGACCTCCGACTCTCAATATGTTTATCTCATCTAAAAATGGATTTAAGTTTAATATTTTGCTATTTGAAGTAAGGTTTTTGTTGCTTAATAAATTATTTATTTCCGATTCAAATTCAATGCGTTGTATGTATTTGATGATAACGTATTTTGCTTGCCGCAGCTCTTGTAATGTGAGATATGACGGCCTTTGTTTACGTGTCGGTGCAAGTGCACGTAATAACCAAGCTACGATGCGATTAATTTTAATGAATGAGCTGTGTCGATTTAATAAATCATCGATGATATTTGTTTTTGGATCATACTGTTGAACACTTACGACTTGTTTTCGTACCTCTTGATCAGTTGTAAATTTACGCTGCTCTTGCTTAGGTTCGTAGTCAGGAGACCATAACCATGCTGGCCCTCGCCACCACAAATCATTTTCTTTTAATTGGGACATAGATAAACCTCTGCTTGCTGAATCAGCTGGATTCTCCTTTGTTGACACGTAATGCCAAACGTCTGGTGTTAATATGGTAGAGATTTTCTTCACTCTATTAGCTACAAAGGGCTTCCACCTGTCCGTGTTGCCTTGTATCCAACTAAGGGTAACCGTTGAGTCACTCCAAGCATAGATGTTAAGATTAATGCTGTTTTCTAGGCTCGCTACTATTTTGGACATAAGTCTAGACAATAATTCTGCCGCGCATAGTTCTAGTCTCGGCAATGATACAGATTTTTTATTCGGTACTAATCTTGATTTTCCTGCGACTAGCACCACTGTGGCGCTATTTGTTTTAACGACACGTGCGTACACAACACATGCGTATGCTTTGAGAGATGCATCACAGAATCCGTGCAGCTGGATTATGTCGTCTCGTTTGCTATTCAACCATCGTGGTATAGAGATCTGATATATCAAGTTCAGATCTTGTGTTAATTTCACCCATTCGTTTTTTATCTCAGATGAAACCTCGTCGCTCCATTGAACTTTTGAATCCTGCCATACTTTTTGAAATAGTAACTTTAACGTAGTGGTCAGTGGAGCTAGCCAACCCAGAGGGTCGAATAGCTTGGATATTTCCGAAAGTAATACTCGCTTTGTTAATTTTGTATGATTTGCCGTTACTATATATTGGAAATGGAATTCATCCTTGACAGGATCCCATCGTAAGCCCAATGTCTTTGCTGTGTTTTCCGTTTTAAAAATGAAAGATGTATGATTGTTGTGCTGGGACGTATTTATATTTTCTAAGATGCTTTTATCGTTTGATGACCACTTCCTCAATGAAAATCCACCACTGCTGAGACATGAAATTAATTCTGATATGTTGCTTTTCCCTTCCTCAATGCAATGAGCACCAGAAACATAATCATCCATATAGAAATCTTCTTCTAATGATTTAGCTGCATTAGGGAAACGTTGCTGCTCATCCGACGCTAACTGTCGAAGGGACATCATAGCTAAAAACGGAGCTGATTTTGTGCCATAAGTAACTGTTGTTAGTTGATAGGATTGAATTGATTTATTCGTATTTTCCCGCCAAACGATTTGCTGGAGACGTTGATCTTCTTCTGCGATATAGATTTGTCGGTACATTTTTTCGATGTCTGCCGTGTACGCGTATTGATATATTCTCCATTTCAACAAGAGTTCTTGCAGGTCTTTTTGCAAGTTTGGACCTTTGTGCATAAGATCGTTAAGACTATAACCAGATGAGGTTTTTGCAGATGCGTTAAACACGACACGAAGCTTAGTAGTCGACGAATCTGCTCGTTGAACCGAGTGATG
Source organism: Pyrgus malvae (assembly GCA_911387765.1). Lineage (NCBI taxonomy): Eukaryota > Metazoa > Arthropoda > Insecta > Lepidoptera > Hesperiidae > Pyrgus > Pyrgus malvae. Next base: position 22,078,880 of record OU426950.1, on the reverse strand, counting down.
AGGTAAGAAGCATTCTACTAGATTAGAGAAAATAGACGAATTCGCTAGTTTCATATGCCCCAACTGCTCGTACTCGCTCATGAATTCTTTGTACTGCTGTGCTATACCTTCATGCTTCCTGAATTTCTTTTCTAAATTGCTAAATTGTGCTATCGCTATGTTTTTGGACAATCCTAACTTTTCGTTCCAGTGCTCTTTCATCGGTAATCTAACCTCATAACGACCGTTTTCCAAACGCTTAGTCGTCGAATTGTAATAGTCTATACATTGTTGATCTTCAGTTGACATCTCGTCCTGCTCCTGAATATCTTCAATCGTCCAGAATTGTTGGATATCTAATATATTATTTTGGATGACGTTACAGTGAAAAGTTTGTACACCACCGCACAGGATCCATCCAAGCTGAGTCTGCTGAGCTAAAGGTGAGCTTGCGTTCAAGCCTCTTATCGTACCATCTAACATGATAAGGGCGTAAACCTCTGCACCGAGCAATAAGTCTACTGGACGACTAGCATAGAATTCGGGATCGGCTAAGTTAATGTGCTCTAAATATGACCAAGAAGGCTTTGCAAATGATTTATTCGGTAGATTTTTTATAAGGTTATTCATAATTAAAACATCAGTATTGAATTCATAGCTGGAATACATAGATTGACATGTAATATTAATCTTGCCCTTGCAATCGCTATCCTTTTCTCCGATACCAGACACTACTCCACTAAACTGTTCGCGTTTCAAACCTAATTGTTGGGCTGCTCTTTCCGTAATTAACGATATTTGCGAGCCTTGGTCGATAAGGGCTCGTAAAACAAGCTGTGTGCTGTCTGCGGATTTTACTCGCACCAGTGCTGTAGCTAATAAGATTTCGTTAAAATCATGCTGTGATGCCAACACATTAGCGCTATTTTGTTGTTTGCTATTAGTTGATTTGTTACAAATTTGCCTTTTGGCACCGGATGTAGGTAATTGCTGCGTAAAACATTCGTGTAATACGGTGTGGTGATTTCCAGAACACTTGCGACATCTTTTTGCAGAATGACATTTATTTCCATTGTGATTAAAAATGCAATTAACACAATATTGTAGGTTGTTTACCGTTTTCAATTTTACATCGTTTGGCATTGCGAGAAATTTTTCACAATCAAGCAAATTGTGTTCCTCGAAACAAAGTGCGCATTTCTTAGCTGACACGTGCAAAGATTTCGCAATTGGTGTATACGATTTAAAATTGTTGTTATTCGATTTATTGGAAGACTGATATTTTCTATTATTATAACATGAAGTTGACGGGTTGGGTTGATGTGATGATGTTGGCTGATTTTTAGGAATAACATCTTGTCGCCGACGAGCTGTTTCAAGGCTGGTGAACTTGTTTTCTAAGAAATCGAAGAACTCCTGCAGTACGGGTAGTTCTCGTGAATTTTTTAAAGACTCTATGTACTCGGAATAAGACTCACTATCCAACTTTTGCGATAAAATATGTACTAGCAGAGGGTCCCACGTGCTAATGTCTATGCCTAAATTTTTAATAGCGTGAAGACTCTCCAAAGACACGTCATGCAGTTTTTTAATAGATAAAAATGATTGCTGTTGAATGTTAGGTAAATTAAGAAATACGTTAACGTGCGATGTAAAAATAAGCTTTTTGTTATTAAATCGATGATTAAGTATCTCCCAACAAACTATGTAGTTATCCGAGCTTATCGGTAGATGCTGAATCAATCTTTCGGCTTCACCTTTTACTTTGCTTTTCAGGAACTGCATCTTTTGAGCGTTCGACAGCGCTGTGTTCTTATGTATTGCTTCAGTAAATAAATCTTTGAAGGAGACCCATTGCTGACAATTACCCGAAAACACGGGGATGTCCATAACTGGCGTTGCCTTTGCATGGTGCGATGTAGACCACATTTTAGAATTGATCGATTTTTTCATCATTATAAAAGTACGTTCATGCTTCGTAAAATGGGCTTCGTATGCCTCGTCTTCTTCTGACTCACCTATGATTTCCCAGTGAAGGTTATCGATAGCATTCCAACGATTTTGTAAAATTTGAAGAGCGTCTTCAAACTCCCATTTATCTACCAATAATTCTAAATCAATATTATCGACTGCTCTCATAAACGCCTTGAAATTGATAGACTGCTTGTGAAGCATATCGTCAAGCTTGCTGGATGATCCTCTCGACACGCGAGTCAAGGTCATTGCTGCTGGCTCCTGGGTCGTCTGACGCTTTGAGTCACCCGCTTGTTCTTCCTCATAAGCTGATAACTGACTTCGTTGACTCAACTCGTCTAGTCGCTGATTTATAAGTTTCTTGGTCGTTAAGTAAAGCTGTTTTGTACTCTCAAATTCGGAATTAACGAAATAAGCATGATTTGTCATTTCAAAAGGAATTATTTTTTCATGATTATTTTGGAAATCTTGCCAATACTTTTCTAACATTTCATTTTTACGCCTACAATAATCAAAAGTTTTACGCTCTACGCTATCCTTTTTGAAATTAATGAGGAGTTTTTTAATGCCGTCCGCGATCTCGGATTGACAAAAATACAGGCTCTCCATTTTGCTTCAAAAAAAATAAAAAAGGAAAGATCTCACTTGGTTGCTGCTGGAACGCCGAGAAGTTTCTCCTCGTCCGCGATGAGCTGAGCTGGAAGCTCGCTGATGCTGCTGCTGAATGTGCACCCCTAAAGGTACTGCTGGAACCGCTGCTGGTAGTACTGAGTGTTTGGACTCAATACTTATTGCTGAGTAGGGTGTACTAAGTGTTTGGACTCAGTACTTGCTGCTTAACACGTTTATCACACTGAAACTTATCGACAGTTCACACCGAACACTGCCTGATAGGTCACTGCTAGATAGTATACTGTTCTGTAGATCGCTGTTCAGAAACGTTCTTCACTTATCGATAATACCGGTAACACGTGTATCACGACCGCGAAGTCCTTTAAGATCGAAGGACCATAAAATGTGGGGGATCGCGACTTACGCTGATTGCTGATGCTAAATTAAAGACTTCGATAGCTCTTTTAAAGTTTATTGGTTTACACTGTTACTAAGCTAAATAAGGTGAAAATGCTAATGGCTGATAAATGCTATATGAATGCAACCGGTTTGCTGTCCGAATATGCACTAACGTGGCCGCGCTCAGAATGCGGCCGTATTAGGTTGCTAGATCAGCAAATTGTGTTCGATTGTAAATTATTGCATCGAACACTCTTTGACGATATTTGAAGCACGCCTTTTGTCAATGTTTACGTCAAACGCCATAAGGTTACATTAAAAAAGGTTATATTGTCAAAAGCGGTAAGGTTGCATTAGAAAATTTAATATGGTGGTTAAATATTCTTAAGTTTTCTAATTTTCCGCGAATTTTTTCAATTTTTTCTTTCATGATAACCTTCTCCTGATAATATCAAACAAAAAAAAAGAATAACCGAAATCGGTTCAGGCGCTCACGCGTGGTTCCGTGACCAAGGAAAATAGGGATTCATTTTTATATATTTATATAACTACTTACAATACTATAACACTTTTATATATGTATAATCTATATACAATATTTTTATAATATATATTATAGATTATAGATAGATTATAAAAATTAACAAAGACGAAATATATATTTTTAAACGATTTTAATGCATGAAAGTACTTAATTATTATAAAAAATTAAAAAGTTTAGTTTTCTAAGTTGTCTCGTAATTTGTTTTATCACTCGCAAAAGATTATATTTGGGACAAAAGCTTGTATTGTTACCTAAAGGCCTAGCTATGATAAAGTGGCTTTATGGCACAATATTGATATTGATACTATGGGCGTGTAAGAGGACAACTTGTAACTTGTTATAACGTAAATGTACTCAGATATTACCGTATCTATATCAAAAATGGATTTTAATAAAGTTTGGTATTTTTGTTTTATTTTTATCATTTTGAAAATAGTGAAAATACAGATATCGACAATACGATGATGATGAGTATCGTAATAATATGAATTAATATCTGGAAGTCGCAACTCTTTTTAGAATCAACAAAAATAGCAGTTTAGAATATTAACCTAGTTGGGAACTATAGAATAAATTAAGATTTAGAATCAACATGAGGGGTGAAGTTTACAATTTAACTGAAAGGAAACAAAGATAAAACCCCAAGAATTTAGTTTTTTTGTTCATCATATTTCTAACTATATTAATTATTTGTTTCGCTGTGTAGTCAATTAAATCTATCTTTACAAAACTTTGTGCATCTTCTAGCGTGTAGCGTTCATAAAAACAGCACAATAACCGTTGAAATAGTCTATTGCATCTTACTTTGAAAAAGTCTCTGTCACGCGCCTTTGAACAATAAGATCGTGCAGCAAAATATGATGGAACCATATCAAATCAATTTCGGGTGGCGAAATGCGTTTCCTGATAAGTTTTGGTGGTACTGTAATAGGTACTTTTAAATAAAATGAAATGACAAATGAACATGCAGTTTACGTGGTTAATGCTAACATTAGCTTATGGACAGCATTTACAAGAACATTCAAAGCTTGCCTAAGATTGTATGTATTTGCGTCACAAGCTTCGACAGTTTACAACTTGTGAACGAGTAAATTCTAAACATGACTCGTGCTGATGCCGGGAGACATTAAAGACAAAAGTCACTCCAATAGGTGACATAAATTGTCATCGAATGAATTATTTAATGAAATCATCATAATAATATAAGACATATACAGGTAATAAAACTTTAAATTATGTTGCGATTTTATGAAAAGCAGTTCGCAATTTTCAAATTAGATACATTTAAGCACTGACAATTGAAGTGAAAAGTGCTAATGGATTTTAAAAGTACCGTCTCTAATCGCTGGCTCCACGTAGCAAGAGAAAGGCGGGGAAATTTCACGGAACCACCGGCCCGGAACGGGCTACCAAGGGCTTACATTTTAATCGAAGGTACTATTTTGAAATTGAAACTCGTTTTTGTATAGCGTGCCATACAGGCCTCAAATACCATTGAGACGTTTTGTAGTAGTACTATTGTACGTTATCGTAGTTCTTGTAACGCAATTTGACTAGTGGCCTATTGTAAAGGCAATATTAGAGGTGCTAGATATATATGACTACTGAAGTGATGATAGTCCTGATACTTCACATTGTAAGACGGTTCTTACAGTAAAATCGAATCTAAAACATGAACTTGAACTAATTTAACTCTGTTTGATTGGTTAAATAATCATCGTTCAAGATCAAATAAGTAGGTAAGTTTAAATATGTTATGGGGAAAACGGATAAAAAGTTAAAGCATAAAATGTCTCGTCAGATACATTGTTATTTGATGCGTAAACGTAAAACGCAATGATTACAGTAACTTTATAGCTAAGCTTTGCTCTATTATAATTTATAACCAACTAATAAGCCACATTATAAAAATATTTTATAAACATTATCACTGTTCAATAACCAAAGATTACAATAAACTTGTCCAATAAATTTGTTCAAAGAAGAAAAAAAACTTTATTTTCAGCTATAATAAGTAGGTACTGCAAACTCGCTTATACCTTGGCTAAAAATACTACTTATGTTCTGACTTTAGTAAGATTTGACATTGTACTTGGGTTGTTGGTTATATGAAACAAAACTATGTCAATCTAACTTTTAAGATTATCACTTCCGTCTTTGCTAACGGCCTTGCCGCACCTTAAGCCTAGGGTTGTCGCATATCTATGTATATTGCAAATCTAGGATTAATCAAGACAATACCTCGTTTCTGCCAGCATATTAGTATTTGAATTTATCATTTCATATAATTTACAAAGAGTACAAACATAACTCAATCCGTTTCTTCTTAATATCTACTTTAGTGGACAGACTATCTCTAAATTGAGCCATTTTTATTTCACTTTTTAATTATTATTTATTGATTCAGGCATTGACAAAAATTTTGTTATTTTTTCCGTTATTTCATATTTTTTATTATTGTTTTTATATTTATGTATTGATTTATTGTTTCAAGTTAAACTGAATGTCAGTTTTACTAAAATCTTTATATCAATAGTGCTAATTTTGTTTTTTAAGCTATTCAAGAATTTATAGTGCCTTTTAATAGATATCACGGAGCTTGTGAATTTTACAAGCCCTTTCAACCACAGCCCTAGTTTAAGCCTGCGTCCTCTGAGGTTTGCAAGCTTTACTATAATATTGGATGTCTTTATGATATTAATACATAATAATGTTTTTTTTTTATTTTACAGCTAAGATAGATTATACGATTATAATTTCGACAATAAGACACATAGCTTAACATTATTTTCCCAAAATTTTATTTAAAGTATATAAATTATAAAGAATACTTATAAAAAGCAAAGTTAACAGAAGATACTCGTTCTGTCAATTTTCTTATGAGTAATTCGATGAGTGGTAAAATATTTTAAATATTAAATTAAGATATACTAAAATTCAAAAACATATATGATATAACTAAGATCATTGATGTGTATGATAAATTTCAGTACGTTCAGCCACCGATGCAACGAACTCGTTCCCTGAAAATAGTTCATTTACTTTGCGACATAGGTAGGCACTAGTCGCTACGAAAATTCAGACGCTTTATACTATTATCGCTTCACAATTTCACTGGATAGCGTTCTCTCTCTGGCGTCACGATGGCGCGAGCGTCCCCCGCTGTGAAAAAAGTTGCAAGTCGGTTGCCGGCGCCGAAGAACATTCAAATTTATCGATTGTCGCTCATTACGCCATCCCTCAACTTACCCACTCACCAACTTAGCCCTTCGAAATCCCACATTACTTTTTATCCCGCCGTATCTCCTTTTTTCATCGCTGTTATTATTGTCCGTTAAACTTTAAGTGCTCGGCGGCTAACTTTCGATGTCTTTGTGATTTACGAGCAGTTCCCGAGTGTTTTATCGAGCATAAATGTAAGTTCGCTACTTGTTGAGATTGAAGGTCGGATCGTTATGATCGGTTAACTGTACTGGGTCACTGTTTTATAGTCAGTTCATTCGAGATGTAAAATCAGTATCAGCTGTGTTTCTATTTATGAAAGCATAAGAACCGTTTTCATTGTTTATTCCATCACTTTTCTTTTTCAAGCAATGCAATTGATTTGCTAGCTTTTTATGTCGTCGACAATCCTGAAAAGACCTAATCTAACGATATCAAAAGAGATTTAATTATAGTTTTTATTCTTTCTACAATTTTGGATTTATTAGTAACTAGAAATTCCCAATTTTCACTAAGTAAAGATCTCAAAATTTCTTTCGACAAAGTAAATGATTGCAATTGATTCTTAAACCTTTTTGTGATTTCATTCATAATCATAACGCTATTTACCCACTCAAGTCAATAACATACTCAATACAACTGGTTTATTTTATTTCCGTTTACCCGCCTACATGAGAAGTGGTAAATTTTAATAAGTCGAAAAAAGGTTCTTTGCATCAATAAAATCTTGTTAATTCTAACTTAGACTTGATGCCAGTATCTTATTTATTATGATCATTTCTTACGAATTTCGGAGAAGTAATTTTCAGATCTTTAGACTTCCAGAGAGAAGAACTTTATATCCCAGAGGCTTTGGCCGTTTGTCCACCGCTGCCGTCACCGTCACCGGCGGCGTTGCGGTCGTTGCGGCGGTGGACAAACGCTCTTATACTTTTACGTAATTTGACGTCTAGACATCTCGGTACAGACGACATTTCGAACAATTCGGCATTAGAATACAAACTTAACAAGGTTAACAGGATACTTTCAGATTTTGAGTTGTCTTTGTCAAATATTCTATTTATGTTATAAACTATATAGGAAGAGATTAATTTCGATAACGTGTTTTTTTTCTATAGGCACCTATCGTAGGTTTCAATAGATAACACTTTGTATGAATGTCATGACTGAAATAAGTTTCTGTTGTATGTTTCATTTCACATTGTGCTACTACAATAATATTGAATGTCAATACTGCTGTCCCTATTTCATAAATATAATTAGTCCCACATCTAGTAATTATTTTTCTGGTACTAAAGATCCAATTATAGATGACGCATAGATTGTTGAAAAACTCACACGTTTTATTAATTAAAACTTACTAAGGCTACTTTATTGAATTAGTAAACGCAAAATCTTAGTACCTATATTTTAGAAAGAAAAAAAAATCAGAGCAAATATAAAATTCAGTATGAACAAATCGTTTCAGAAAACATCCTACAAAGCCTTTACAAAGAACATAAAAGAATTATAATATCTCTGAAAAGAAACAGAAAACCCCCTGTTCTAAATCAAGATAGTGATACAATTCTGCAGGTAAAGATGGTAAGACAGTAAGCAGGGTAGTAAGATTGAACGTGAGGAACACATTTGTAAGGAAGAAGGTACATTGTGGAACAGTAGTTTCGCATTCGGGAAGGAGGCTATGATTAGGGTTGCCAGTTAGCCAGTTGCCATATTTTAATGATTTTTTATGGATACTGAAAAAAGGTATAAATATTTTTTTCGGAAAGTGCCATAATTTAAGCCACCTAAAAAGTTTAAATACGGTTATTTTGAAAAAAAAATTTTGCTATTTTTTTAATCACAAACTTGCATATTTAAGTATTTTTATTTATAAATGTCAACAGTGATACCTTTCCCCAAATATTTCGGTTTCTTACGTATAATAATAGTATGCACATGTGAAAATGTACACAAACAATACAACACTAACATGAAATTACTTCATTGATGACTTGTTGTTGCGTTTATGTTTATTATGTAGACAGCTTAGTAATCTCAAAATAGTGGCATGATAGTGGATCATTAACATTTTATAATCAGGATTATGAAAGTCAAATGGAATGACAAAACGTCGTAGGATCAATCGTAGGTAGTTGTTTGATAGGTGAGTAAAAATCGTTTAAGGTTTTTTTATAATTTTCCGCCATACACCGTGAAGAAAAACATGCACATTTTTTCCGATTGACCTGATTGGCAGAAAAATTACTTAAAAATTAACACTTTGGAGTTACACTAATAATTCTAACACACGTAATAATAACTCATGTGGGTACCATGGACACACAAAACGACGACACCCACTCATGATTCCATTTTCGCCGGGAATCTAATCTGGGACCCTCTATCGGCAGTCTGGTAAGGTAACCGTTTGACATGACCACTTCGCTGACCTCTGCTAAAATTGTGTTCACGTAAAATTTTCATAGTTTCCCCGATATCTTTTCTGTCAGCCTGCCAACCCTAGCAATGATCCATTAATCTGGCAGAAGGCCACGCGGCGCCGATACCTGCCGCCGCGACGCGCGGACGCCTATAACGACACCGGCACGGCTGCGCTACCGACGTGCCTTTTTGTTGCGACTATTGTTGTACTGTATTTTTTTTTGACAAATCACCGATGACATTAGACATTGGCTATTGTTGAGAGGGCTTCATACGTTGACGAGAAATCCTGTAATATCAAAGTTAAGAATTATATCCTGTATAATTTTTAAATATTGTAGCGTGCAAAGCAAGAAGTTCGGATATAAGGGGGTGGGAAATGTTAAATTTTCATCTTCTTTCTGGAATACTTTTAAAAGTTTTCACAGTAGACCTAAGAAAAAATTAGATCCCCATAACGAGTCGTCTAATTTGCTTAAAATGTCACACGATATGGTTTACAAAACTCTTATTTTTTATTTCAGCCCCAGTCACTTATTATTACCCCGATAAAAAAATCTGATTTTTATTACAACTTTTACAAATACTGGTAGAGAATGCCACTAGGCATTAAGTCCGCTTTTTGTACTTTATATGTGCAATAAAGAATAAATAAATAAAATAAAAATATTATTTAGGTTATTGCCTAATTATTCTATTGATACCCTTAAAATTCTCCGTCAAGACCAAAATGTAACCACCAAAAACATTCGGCAAAACTTAACATAAGCTACTAAACGACAGACAAATCCTAGTATGAATATCGCAAGTATCAAATCTATTGAACGTCGACGGGTTCACACACCCCATTGACTTACGCTTGACAAAGAATCACATTTCCTAAGATATTTTTTCGTTGTAACACGATTTAAATGCATTACATTTACATACGCGTTGACGCGGAAAAGGAAATTCGATAATAGTTATAGGAATTTTAAATATTGATATTATTATAAATATCGTGGACATTTGAATTTATCGTTATGACTTAAATACCAGTCCTAATTTTTTTTCAAGAATTTTAGTCAGTAGTTTTATGAAAGTTAAGTAATCGTAGAAATTCAATCGCATTGTGGTAATTTTCTGATATGCATCAGTCTTTAGTTAAGGGAATGTCAGAATCAGGGCCGCGCCGACCCCCCACAGCGCCTGTGTGCGAAACCTATGAAGCGCCTCTTTATTTCACGTTGTTTTAACTTATTTTTATTTCTTATTTGTTAATTTTGACCGAAATAAATTTTCTCTAGTTTTATATAATTAGATAATATTTTCCTAAATAGGTAAAATCAGTTCGTTTCCGTTTGCCAATTACTGCGAAAAATAAAATTTCGATAGCGGCGCTCCTATATTGTCTTGGCGCCTGTGTGCGCCGCACACTTCGCACATAGGGGCTGCGCGGCCCTGGTCAGAATATTGCCTTAAATTAACAAGCAAATAGAGTATAAACAAAACATTTTTTATTATTCCTACTTATAGTGTGTGTGCTTAAGACTATGCTCTAGATACTCGTATTTATATTTGCAGTTAAATATAAAATACAGAGATACAGACGTAATTACCTGGAAATTTTTGTTTATGGATGTTAAAATTAATGGGGATTTTGGATTAAAACATTAATCGATTATTTTTTTGTTTTTGTAGAAAGGTGAGGAATAAGATTTTAGTAATAGAAACACATCTGCGTGTAATTGGTCTGCACCAACCGTATTACACCAAACAGTCGACGTTTTGGTTACCCCTTTGTTTAAATATGTATATATACAATTAATTACTTTAAATTACTAAAACTAGAATTATTGAACAAAATTTGTTAAGACGAATTTAACGAGCTCAAACTAAGTAGGCATTTCAGCTGATGGAAATTATGCTCCTTGATATTTATCTATACTAATATTATAAAGAGGAAAGATTTGTATTTATATATTTTTGTATGTTTGTAATGAATAAACTCAAAAACTACCGATCCGTTCCGATTTCAAAAATTCTTTCACCATTAGAAAGCTAGATTCACCCTGAGTAACATAGGCTACTTTTTACCGCGGGAAAATGCTTCATTCCTACGTGAAAACGGGTAATAGGGTCAACGCGGTTGAAGCAACTGGCTAAACGTCTATGATTTTAATATAACAATGAAGCCTGGAATAGCACATAGGCTATTTTTTATCCTACGGGGACCCATTAAACAAGTCCACGCGGGCGAAGCCGCTGGCGGAAGGCTACTTTAAAAGATAGTTAGTTATTGGCTCGACCTAATAAAAGCGTGTTTAAAAAAATGTGGAAAAAGCTGTGATGTCATTGTTCTACAACGGAACCCTAAAATAACGGTAGTGCAAATCCTTTCACTCAGAATTTTTGGACGCTTCGCCCGACGGCCGCTCAGCGGTGTTTCCTGTCGGAAATAATATCATCTAAGGCTTTCCGCCTTTTTATTGGTCATGTAAAGCCTATTTTTGGACACGACATTGGACTTTATTGCTTGTAAGTATGAACTTTACCGTGGGTAGCGTAATATTATGTTAATTTATTAGTATTGCATTAAGCTTTAGTTTTGCATGTTCTATTAATATCGTTGTTATATTTTTGAGACAATAAAATTAAGTGACGCCCATTTCTATCGTGAAGTTATTTCTCTGTTTTATTATAAAGGTGTGTGGACATCACAATGTGTCATGAACTCATGACATGTCATGCCTACATGGAAAATGAATGAGTATACTATAAACTGTAAATGATTTGAAAAACACTTGACCTTGCATTACGTTAGATATAAATGTGTAAGTGGCATGTCATTATATGCTTCAAGCAATATTTGTTAGTATTCTTTACTTAGCACTGTATTATTACTGAAAATGAAGATAGCAACTCTCTTCTGTTGTTATTAAAAGCATTTTTCCTTACTAAGGTACTGGTACCGTATGATAATTATGGCTATTCACGTGGCTCATTCAGTTGAGTGGAATATTTTACTTATCCCTCTGGCGTTCCGCAAGGCACGACCACCTTCCAGCTTATATCGATGATACATCGACTCGAATTCATTATTTCTACAACTCAGCGCTTATCGATGACAGATCGAACTTGTACCAATGACATACGTAGACTGGACGCAGCGAGGTAACTGACCCGCTATCGCGACTCAAATCGATATCTGCCAAGGTGTACGATTCTGGTTAGACAAATTTTACGTCACTTACTAAACGCAAACTTTGTGAAGTACGTACGTAGGTATTGAAGCTCTTGCATTTCAATGCTTGCACGCAATGTATCACACCGCCGATCGCGGAAACGCTGGCGCCCGCCACCCACTCCACGCAACTCTGTCGCCGTATTTCAATCCCTGAATTGACACATTGCTCTTTTGAAACCGTAAAGTTTCACGCGAAAACTTTAACCTGTCGTATTTACCTAAGATATTCCCAGCGAAACAGATAGCTAGCTATTTGACGAGTGAAACTTATAGATAGATAGGTCACGCCGTAACCGGTGTGGATGTTTTCACATAAATTGGCGGTCATTCGACGCGAATATGCTGACTGAGGGAGTAACAAATATGCCAAGTTGGGTTGTTATAACAGCGATATGTAAGTTTTGTGATACTTCGCCATTAAGTTTATGGAAACGACGGTCGAGATTACATCGCACTTTCTGAAAGCTTTACGTAATTCTCCACGCGCTGTCATTTCAGATAGGTATCTGAGATCCGAGGATTGTCCGATTATGTGCGTGATAAATCGAGATGGAATTTTATGACGCTTGTAAAATTTGTCTGTCCAAAAAGCTTAAATGAAAAATTGGAACGTAATCTGTCAAACGGTCGCCTGATTGTAATTTAATTAGGGAGCAGTTTTCACGCGTGGGAGGCGGCGCGACAAAGCCGCGCTAAAATGATTAATTTTTGTGGAAGCGGGAAGGTGCCGGTCGCGAATGCGTCTTCTCGGACGATTAATCTCGCTCGTGCAAACACCACTCCCGGCACCATTGTACCGCCATCCCGGTATTTTTTCTGTCTTATACAATACCATTAAGAAACTGCCACCGCTAGTTGGTTCCCGCTCTTCCCACCGTCTCGTCTTTCAGCCTATTGAAGGATTGAAAAGGTGTTTGCGTTCCGCGGCGCGGAAAATAGATCACCCCTCGATTTTTAAACATTTTTCATCATCACATCACTTAGGCTTCGATAGTTATTACGCCGAGAATGAAATGTTTTAATTTTCCATCGTCATTCCGTTACAATGGACCTTACTAAAGCGTATTTCATATAGTCATTCCTTGTTCATTCGTATGAAAAGCTTCGATGAAGGTTTTACCCCAACATGTTCATGCAATTTCATTAAGAAATTTGAATACATTCTTAACGTTAGGTAAAACTGTGAAACGATTTACATTGAAGCTTAGATCGTGATACAATATCAATGATGGATATTTTCTTTCTTTTGACTTATTGCTTGGTCAATAAAGTTACAAAATTTCTGAAAAGCAAGGCGGAAAGGAGTTATGATATCTCATTTTCATCATAAAAAGCCAGTATTGGCACACCGTGAAGCGTCTTAGGTGGGGTCAAGAGCGTATTGTCGGATTTAGATCTGGGCACCCGCCAACTTTTGAGTCGTCTACCTTAGTGCCGGTTCACTCAAATTAAATGTTGTAGGCATTTCTCAAGTAATTAGTCTTAATTCGCCAGAGAAGACAAGAAAAGAGGATTTATGCGGAATGCAACCGTAGATATATCTACTTTTGACTTGTTTATTGACTTGTTTCTGGTAAATGTTATCTCCTTCTGTGCCTGTTTCCTGATTAGCGTTTGTCTAATGAATACGATGTTTGCATTGGTTGGCTGCAACCCTTTTTGCGTCCCACTGCTGGGCACGGGTTTCTCCCCAATATTGGGGAGGCCTGGAGCTTACTCCACCACGCTGCTCCAATGCGGGTTGGTGGAGATGCGGGTTAGTGGCCAACCCGCTGTCGGATGTTTTCAAACCGCCCATAAGGCCTCCGACAAGGTTTAACGACTGTTATCTATCGACAACAACCGGGACCGACGGCTTAACGTGCCCTCCGAAGCACGGAAACGCGCATGAAATTTTTGCCACTAGCGGTCACCCATCTCACACCTGACCGCGCCCGTTTGGCTTAGCTGCATAGATCGCTTGCGTTCTACGCTCGCCGCCGAGCCATGCGCGCTTCATGCATTGGTTAAACAAACTAATTTAACCATATGTTATACCAAATCAAAAGTTCGTCGTTCCTTTGTTTGTCGGTATTATGACAATATTAAGTATATGGAATGGCAACAATTTGATTATTAAATAATAATTTTTGAAAAAAATAAGGTAGTGCAGTAAATAAGCAATCATTTTGCATAATATAAAAAAAAAGAAACAATGAGGATATGGCAAAAAATTACTGTAATAAGCTTAGAATACTTAGGAAGCGCTAGAAATAAGTTTTACGAGGAATCCGTTTAGGATCATTAAGTCTAAGGTAAATGCTGCAGTTACCACGAACTGCCAATTAAGAAGGATTGTAATACTTGATACTTTTGCATTCATTAAAGTTAATTTTAAAGTTCATTTATTCATTCAATGAAATGGATGCGAAAAACTAGAACTTAAAATAAGTAAAGAAAGTTAGTATCTACAAGCATAAGTACCTACGCTTCCTAAAAGGAATTAAAAAACCGGCCAAGTGGATTCGGACTCATGCACGAAGGGTTCTGTACCATCTAATATATAAAATTTTCGTGTCACTGTGTTAATTAAACTCCTTCAAAATGGCTCGACCGATTTTCGTGTAATTTTGTGAACATATCGGTTAGGTCTGCGAATCAGACATCTACTTTTCATCCCCCTCCCCCCCATTCATGCCATGCCCAATCCATGGATTTCCATCCTATCCCGTTGGCACCCTTCGGGTACGGGACCATAAAAATAGTTAACATTTGAAAGTAAACTAAATGTACTTACTGTTTAATATTTTTACACACCTAAGGTGTATAAAAAATTGAACGAGAACGAAAGCCATTTTAGAACATCGCTTCAAAATATCAGGTAAATAGTTGAATCCTCTTAACATTGTTTATTCTTCTTACTTTATTACTCTTACTTTTGTGAAGCAATAAAAATCAACATGTAATTGATGATTATTTTAGAAGCCACAACGATCACATGCACCTGGCTTGTTTGAGGTTGCGTGTAGATATCCATGGGCTGCAGCGACCACTTAACACCACGTGGCCTTTTTTTGTATCGAGGGGAAACCTTCAATAGGTACCTTGGGAGGGGATACCGGCTATGTGGTATTTGATCGCACTAAAACCCCCTCGGTGGCCTGCCTCTGCGCTTGGGGAGGATCTCCAGTAGAACGCACCGGTGTTCTTCACGCCTGGTGCCCTGGAACGGGCCCATCTTTGGGAGAGCTGATGTGCTCTCCTGCCGGTATGCGGCCATGCACACACCGTCGTCCTTCCCGGGGCTGCTGGCTGGACCGATCGAGCTCCCACTCTCACTGCCCGCAACCCCGGAAGCCCTCTTTTAGTCACCTCTTACGGTCAGGCAGGGGATACCGCTCTATTCTATTCTATTCTTAATCCCGAAGCTACAGGGACCACGTGGCTTGCATGCTCCTCTGCTTCCTTATGCAAATTAAAAAATCTATACTCATAGGTTAGCTTCAGGTTCGTTGACGGAAATTCCTATTAAAAAGTTTTACTGGCAGTATAATATATACCATTCATTGAAGAACTATTTATATGGTTTAGAAGGATATAATAATATGTGTTTAATCATCATATTTAAAAAAAAACAATGGGTTGCACTCCGGGAGTGCCGGCAGAAGTGAAAACATTAACGTTGTGCATTTTTGATGTCTTGGAATCGTTAGGGAATAATTCCGCACGAATTGCTTGAATTATCAGTACCTATTAATTTCTATCTATTATTTTTACAAAGTACTCTCTCATTTTCTTTCACTATTTCTTCGTCACTTTTTTCATTAATAGATGCACTTTGTTCAATGTCCATATTTTAAATACTTGATATAAACGATTTTTAAGATAAAATTATACTTGACGCTGGCAATATGCAGAGTTTGCGATGCCATAATTGAAGAAAAAAAGTATAGACAGCCGTCAGATGAGCCGTCATCAGCTGTCACCCCTCCGTCTTGGTCTAAGAGCCGGTGAAGATATTCACTCGTTCGGTTGTTACAAGAGTGAAGGTGATATGAAAGAAAATTGATTAAAATTAATTAAATTAAAAATAGCTATGAACACTTTTCGATAGTCAAGTTATCATAGGCATATATGTTTATAAATTATATTTGGTAAACAATATGTCTCATCGAATTATCAGATCGGTGAAGGTCGATCTTCCTCGTCTCCTCTACTATCTTACGAAATTTTGCGATCAGCACACGTGACCTCGCGCGAGTTTCTTAGTTTTTACCCATCCGACAAAAAGTGCTCAACGCCGCTAAAGAAGTTTTCACTTCAAAAAATATTACTCATTTTCTTTTTAAGTTATATTTATATATATAATATTTTGGTAGTGTAATGTAGAATTAATTACATGTTATCTCATTTATTTTTGCTGTAACATTTAGTAAATCTATAAATAGTTTCAAAAAGTTCGCTATGAGCTTTATATTTTTGTTGGCATGTCCTTGTGGGCGTCTATTTTGCCTACATCTACACCTCAGCACGGGACATTAGTTGGAACATTAACGTGATTTATACGGACCCCAGATATAAATCCAAGAAGCTGTGGGTTCGAGCTCCGAGCACGCCTGCCGAATTTTTCTGCTCCTTAACATTGAAAGAATTTCTCCTTCGTTCATGAGTATATTTATATCTATTTCATTTCCTGTTTCTTTTATTTATATCATGTATTCGTATTGAAGTATAAAATATAATACAATAGCAAAAGTAGTTTCTTAGAAAAAAGTCTAATTCAATTATTATTCAAATTATCACTGGCTTTTCTTTTAAACTCTTTTATAATCTTTAAATTATTTTATTGAAATCGGTACGTGAGTCGATATATATAATAAGATATAAATTCCCTTGGACTATTTCACAGTGAGTAGGCGAAATGTTTATCTCCTAATCATATTGTATTAACCACATTGAAAGATGGGCGTGAAATGATTCGTAATGACGTATTCAAATCAGGTTTACTGGAATCCGACCTCAGTTCAATTGAATTACGAAAATTTCAATGTTTTATTAAGTTAAACTTTACTGCGGCAGCTCTAAGTGAATTTATTTATACTTAGTTATCGGCTCGTGGAAAAGTCATCTTGCTAACGTTTCGGTAAGTTGAATAATTAAATTTGTCACTGGCGGTTGACAAGACGACGGATTTTCTTCCAAATTTTCAGTGCCGTCACGTCTATGGCTGCCTCCCCATCGCCCTTCTATTGTGTAATCGTGATTCTCTGATTTGAATTATTTATTGTTTGATTTCACACTTCGGGATTATCTCAATGGATTCGGTTTAAGACCAAGTCGGTGCGAATAATGAAATTAATGAAGTCAACTCGATTCGAATCTCGAATATTCGAAAGTAATCTCTTAAAAATAACATTCTATCAGTTCGTCTTCAATTGTAGGTACACATATCTGTGACACGTTTGTGATTCCACTTTATACCAGCACAAAATTTTTGTATGCGCATTCATTCAAGTGTGACGCATTTTGTGTATACCTACTTGTATATATCTACATAAACTACAGGACGTGGTCCTTTGCACACTTGTTTCGATTAAATATTTATAAATTTACTGACTTAATTTATTGTTTTCAATTGGTTCACGTAAGGAAAGTCCAGAATCTTCCAACGATATTGTAATCGTAGATTTTTTTATGAACTGTAATTTTTTGTAACAAAGTAGCGGAGTCCGACTCCTTTGTGATATTAAGTACTTAAAGCTGTTTCTGTTATGAATTTTTGCGTAATTCTTTTGCATAAGTACGTATAGAAAATATATAGATAGGTACATTAATAACAGCATTTTAATAACAAAATATTTTATACAAAATAAATTCAAGTATTTTTTTATCTAATTATTCAATAATATTCAAAATTATCAAAAAAATAAACCTGTGAAAATAGTGTCTCACTTTTTTCCTGATGTTTACATTTAACACACATAATTTTACATGCATTTACCTAATAATAATCACAATCCATCTTGTTTTATATTCTAATATGGGATATTCTCCCTTTCAAATCTGTGAAACAACCGATCAGCAAACCTTCGAGAATTTTCTATTTCAATGCCATCACTTATACCTACAATGTTTAATAGGTGAATTGAAGTGAATGTTTTTACGCTATTTGTCGATCCCACATAATATATTTTATACTCCACTAAATTCAGATTAAAACTGTCTATCGCCACTATCCTGAATATAAGTTTGGCTGCAACCATTTTTGCGTCCCACTGCTGGGCACGGCTCTCTCCCCATTATAGTGGAGGCCTGGAGCTTACTCCACCACGCTGCTCCAATGCGGTGGAGGAATATAAGCTTATTCTCGTAAATTTTAAATAACTCTTATGCAACATAGATTTTTTTGAATGTAAGCTTACCATGTTAGGGCAGCAAAAGCATGTTATTAAGTATTGATTTTTTTAAGTATATTTATTTGCTGAAAGAAATTGTTAGAAGAATGTATTAATGAAATATAATTAAAAGTAAAATAATTGAACAGATTAGTAATGAAACATGAAAACGAAAATATTATATTATTAGTGAACATCGTTAGGTATCGTTCTTACATTTTTGCTCTGCGTGCGATTAGGCAATGCTGAGCTAAAGAAAAGAGCAGACGAAGAAAAACTTATACATATAAAAACTATAATGTGATAACCCTAAAATTTTGTGTGTCGCAGATTGTATCGCTGAATTATTCAAAGGGAATTGAAGTATTCAGTTTCAGTTTTATTTTTTAAATTCCGCTTTGAAGGTTAGTAATAAAGTTTTGTACATAATCACTTCAATATTGAGTTGATGAGGAAAGTTTCAAGGTTTATTCAAGGTTTCGGGACCCTTCCATGTCCCACACGAGTATTCCCGCGACTAAAGTAGTTCACTTAAAACATTAAAAGAGATGTTTGAAAAACATCGTACTAAATACCCGGAACTTGGCTTATTTTGTGATTATAGAAATAGGATTAAATGCACGTATTTTTGTTCTGTGAATTAGTTTTTTTTTTGTGTAAACATAGTATTTATTTATAAACATAGTAGCAACACTTCTGTAGTAGTCTACCTACCCTCGCACTACATTTTTTTGTCTCGTTTAATCTTCTTTTCCGATTGCGGCGAAGCCCAAAAGAACGGTAATGTGTTTAACTTGCATTTAATTGTGTGTGTATTTTGTGTCTATGTTCCCTTTTCGAATGAACCGATTTAAACATGCGATAGGTCGTTAAGCATCTTAATGGCCCGAATGTGAGGACCTAAATGTAATTTTGGAAGAAAGATAAAATTACGCTTTTACAAGCTTAAGAAACATTCATACGCTAGTAAGCAAAGACTGTACACTATGATTTAATTGCATGAATGTTACAATTAGCCTTTTTTATGTTTTCTTCTCTACCAACCCGCATTGGAGCAGCGAGGTGGAGTTAGCTCCAGTTCTCTCCAATATTGGGGAGAGACGTAAAAAGGCAATGGGACGTAAAAAGGATCGCAGTCAGCATGTTTTATTAGTTTATCATATCAGTGAAAATTTATCATATCAGTAAAAATCACCTCTCAATGAACTCAATCAAAAATCCAAGGAATTGTTTCACTAGAGCTATAAACTACGGAAATCATAAGCCATTCAGTTCGAAGATTGCGTAACACGATATTATAGCGGTGGAAATTCGACAAAATTTAAGTCGCTGGAGCATTAAAGGGGATGGCATCTACCAGGGGTGTTCAAAGTTGAATGTGGGCGGTTCGCTTCGTTTACATTTATACACTTGTAAGAGTTGTTGAACAATGTCGTATTACAAAAAAAATATTTACGGAGGTAGCTGTGCTCGTGTTTTCATCCGCGTTAGAAGGGGTTATTACCGTGAATGAATATAATATGGAGATTCATGAGTATCATAATCATTTATGAATTTCTATTTCACTCTATTTTAAGTCAGACTTATTTTAAGTGAATACCACATTTAATTTCATGTTATCATTTTAAAACGCTTTTATTAGCTTGCACTGTATGTATGAATGTAACGGAATCTTTTAACATCATTTTCACTTACTTCTAGGAATCTGATTAACTTGAAAATTTGCACAGAAGTCAAGGGCCGATGACGGTACAATAATCTCATAACTTTATATTAAAGTCCTTACTGGGATCATCAGGATAAAAAATATATACGAGGGGCGGCTGATAAGTTCGCGGCCTAAGGTAAAAAATATTTTGGTGAAAATACTTCTTAGTTCGTATTTTCACAAAAGCGTGTTTTTTAGTTTTTTAAACACATTATTTATTATAACATATTTTTTAAATTTATCTATTATTATTTTTCAATATAATGTACATTGGTCTTTTTTATGTTATTTATTTAAGGAATACTGCTGTGGTTTGACCCAATGCTTTTTTGTAGTGAGATAAATTAATTTTAAAGATGATAATGTACTTGTAATTTAAACAATACCTGAACTACAGGATCATTATTTGCTCTACCTGCGTGGGCTACTCGTTTCTTCCCATAGAGTTAAAATATTTTCCCTGGGTACATAGTAGCCTATATCACTCTCCAACCCAAAACTATCTCCATACGAAAAATCTGGTGAATCCGTTGCACCGTTGTTGCGTTAAAGGAGGACGAACAAACAAACACACTGTCACATTTATAATATTAGTATGGATATATCGGTTTCATTACAAAGCGGGCCGCAGGTTGAGCGCCCGCAGGGTAGACGGTTAATTCACCCCATAAGGGTCGCCCTGGCGCCAACGATCCTACCGTAGACAAAATTCTAAATACGATGTCTCGCATTCTCTTCTCGTGAGTTCTTTATAAAATCAAGCTGGAAGCGACTGGCTTGACTGACAGGGATAGTATTTTAAAGGGAACGTTAATTTAGATTTTTTAAAGCCTATTATTGTTTTACAACTAGGCTAGCTAGATCTCCTCTCGTGAACTAAAAAGGATTTAGGCCATACTCTACCACGTTTCTCAATAAATACCTACCAACAAATTTATCAATTAGAGGTGAGTGTCGGGGTTTAAATCTTGGTCCTTCTGCGTGGGAAACCGATGTATCAACCACTCTGCTGTCACTGCAAGAATTAGTAAGGCAATTTGTATTTATTTACCAATCACAGAAGATATTGTTCTGTATTGTGCTTTAGAGCTGAATTCAAGGATGTTTATGTAACAAAATCTCATTTATTTGATTTTAAGATATTGTAGGGATCAACCAAATGAAGATATAATACATTAAATTTCAAAATGACAAATAAACTTTTTACAAGACTAATTTAATATAAATAAATTCATAAAAATCATCCGTAAACATCATAAAACCTAATCTTATTTAAAGGTCAAGATAGAGGCTAAAACTTGATTCAGAAAAACCGTAATTCGCCTACAAATCATACAACATCCATCTAATAACGCCGCGTCAGCGAAGGCACTTCCAGGAAATATTATTCCATGTTTTTTCTTTTATAAAGTAGCGCATTCAGTACCCGTTCAATCTTCACTGAAGCGTAGAGAAATACGGCCGTATGAACCATAATATATGTGACCTAAAAAAAACAGGTAAATTACATGAGAAACCTACGTATTACGCACGTGATGTCACAGTAGCAGAAAATTCGATTAACTTCATGACTTGTCACATCGCAGATAGCAGAGAGAGCACAGAAACTTTGCTAGCAACAATATTGATGTTTGATTTAGAAGTAACCTAAATTTTAATGTCCGATAGATTGTGCATCGTACTGAAACTTATATAAAAATACTATCCGGCACTCTGTACCGCGTACTCTAGGTTTTTCTTTTTCTTTTTAAAAATTAAAATAAGAACATATTTGGGGTGGAATTCTCACACCCACTATAAAACTTATAACGTATTGCATCTGTTACATTTCAATATACGAAACCCTCTGTAAATTTAAAGTTTGCTTTTCTGATTTTTATCATACTGTAATGGTTAAAGCTACGATTTTATTATTAACATTTATTAGAATTTTAATCTTTGATCACAAATCGTATCTTAAACAGTACCTATTGGCAATGAACATTGATCTTGGGATAGATGTCGCCAACCTACATCCGTACGTCCATAAATTATATCACTGGAAATAAATCAGGTATACGTCCCAGCCTATAAATTAATCCGGGATTACGTTAAAAGAGAAATAACTATTCGATAAATTCAGCCAATTACTTAGATTGCGTGTGGGCGGCAAAATGAGAGCTGTATTTCGGCTCGCTGTATATACGAGTATGAACCGTTCCTCATATTTCCCGATAAATGTATCATAATTTGTGTCGAATTTATATTGGACTGAATCAGTGAAAATTTTCTGTTTTTGGGTTCCGTTTTTTTATTTGAATGGAGTAGTAGAGACGAGCAAGC
Source organism: Pyrgus malvae (assembly GCA_911387765.1). NCBI lineage: Eukaryota > Metazoa > Arthropoda > Insecta > Lepidoptera > Hesperiidae > Pyrgus > Pyrgus malvae. The sequence continues at coordinate 22,056,093 of OU426950.1, read as the reverse complement.
CTTACACCCGTATTCAAAAACAATACTATGAGGTCTCATAGTGATCGCCAACGCATAGGGTCATCTAAACGAATTCATAGACGATAATTGAGTGAAGCCTGCTACAATGCGTTTGTCAAAATCGAATCGATGGCTTGACATAACGAACGCACGTCAAATAGTGCTCTTTGCATAGCATTGCCTGCTTACTTAAGCAAGTATGCTTCTTGAATACGGTTGTTAGTTCTGCCTGTCTTATGCAGATGCTCTGCTACTCCGAAGGCTGATGGTCCCCGCATGTAAGCCTGGCTGGTAACTGCACCTTTCTACTGAAACACAAGAGAATTTCTTCACAGCTGAAGTGGGTGTAGCTGTGGTAATTCCTCTGTTGAACCAATAAATCTGCCTATCGTATGCATATGGTCTGCTACTCTGAAGGCTAATGGTCCCCGCATGTAAGGCTGGCCGGTAACTGCACCTTTCTCCTGAAACACAAGAGAATTACATCACAGCAGAAGTGGGTACAGTTGTAATTCCTCTGTCGACCTATTAAATTCTACCACCGAGTTTTACCATCGAAAGCAATTCAATTGTGTTTCGGTGGAAAGGCGCAACTGCATACTACCACAGACAAGACTTGCTTGCCTGTGTAGATACGTATCTATGGGCTACAGCGACCGCGTAAAATGTTAATGATCGATACAGCCCACTACGACTGCTAATGCATTCAATTTAAAAAAATGGTCATCTGTAGAGTCGGTTTACGGACGATAGTTTAACGTGTCAACGTCATAACAAAATAATGAAACACATTAATTTTCACTTCACTTTATAAACAGTCGACGAACGGCGCAAGCCGAACGCTCAAGCCTAAACATAACGTTTGGCTGCAACCCTTTTTGCGTCCCACTGTTGGGCACGGGTCTCTCCCCATTACTGGGGAGGCCTGGAGCTTACTCCACCACGCTGCTCCAATGCGGGTTGGTGGAGATGCGGGTCAGTGGCCAACCCGCTGTCGGATGTTTTCAAACCGCCCTAAGCCTCCGACAAGGTTTAACGACTGTTATCTATCGACAACGACCGGGACCGACGGCTTAACCGAAACGGCCGAAACGTAACGTTACAATCAGCGAAACGTTACAATGAGCGTTACGTTATAATGAGTCATCCTTTTTCGTTCGTGCAGCCAGCGTTTATCGATTTATTACGTTGTCTGTCACGTCAAAAATGTGCTTCGTGCAGGTATCAGTGTCCACCTCAACAGTTTTTAGTTAAAATACTTTTAACTTTTGAGTTTTGGCGGGAAGTCGAAAAAGACATATTGTGCTCTTGTTTTATATTTACTTTCTTGGTCTTTCTTGTTTTATATTTAATTTATTTTTGAGTTATATCGTATAAATTTAATGGCATTTTGTTCGATATAGGTTAATTAAAGTGCACGAGTGTTGTGAATTAAAATAACAGTGTGAAAATATGTTTTTTCGGTTGGCCTCCAAAATTCCATTGGTCACGTTCTTGTAAAGAAGCCATCGCTTTACTTGAATGTTTGACTGACTTGACTGACTGATTACTAACGACTTACTGACTTTACCTATTATAACTCGTCCAGTTTCACCGAAACTGGCAAAAACGTGATGATAAATGTATACTTGACGCTGGCAATATGCAGAGTTTACGATGCTTTATTTTAACTTCCTGAATTACAATTAACTTCAAACTCATTGTGACACGTTTTTGTTGAACTCAGTTGAAAGTTCAGGGCTGAAGTTATAGAACGCTTTGTTAAATATCTTTTATACTCGTGTTAGGTTTTATAATTTTCATGTTACTCAAAACTAAAATATTAGTTAAATTATCCTAGCTTATTTATTTTGTAAATCGATAACATCGATATATACATCAAGTGTATATTATTACCCAGGATGTTATTCGTTAACCATCAGTTATACGCGTAGATGGAAAGCGAAACTTTTCTTAGTGTTACACAAAAGTGATGATGACGCAATTAGTGTAATTTTATTTACATTGTTATCAGAAATAAAGGTATAAGAAAGATATTTTCATATACTGTTTTTGAATTTTGTGTTTAACAAAGTAAAGTAATCCTCTGGAAGGTCTCTTGGCGGCACATTCGTCAAAGCGTCGACAGCGCATTTGTTTCGCGCACTCGCTTGACTAATCGCGCGACTCTGCCACATTCACTAGATTTATGTACCAACCGATTGTAACATTACGTCTAATTTCTTGTACTAGGTAATATTAATAAATAAATAAATAAGTAAATAAACGTTACACACTCAAAGCCCCACAGTATGGTAATTAATACCCTGTGTCGTGGGTACCATGGATACATACAAAGACAGAAATACAAACACCCAGACCGAGAACAGAAATTTAAACTCATCATTCAAATTTCTGTTTCGCCGGGAATCGTACCCAGGACCCCTCGATTAGTATGTGTGTATGTATGTATGTAACGGAATCTTTTAACTTCATTTTCACTTACTTCTAGGAGTATGATTAACTTGAAAATTTACACAGGGGTCAAGGGCCGATGACAATATAATAATCTTATAACTTTATATTAAAGTTCTTACTAGGATCATCAGGATAAAAAAATAAACGACGGGCGGGCGGGCGGCTGATAAGTTCGCGGCCTAAGGTACTTAATGAAACAAATATAAAGTTTTATATTTTTAACACGCTTATATTAGCTTGACCTGTGCGTATATATATATGTAACGGAATCTTTTAAATTCATTTTCACCAACTTTTAAGCGTCTGATTATTTTGAAAATTTGCAATGCACGATGCAATAATATGAAAAAAAAAACTAAAAAATTAATAATAAATAGTTATGTAGTTATTTTTTATGGAACTACTTTTTATGGAAAACAGTGGCGCTTTGCTCACGGAAACCCTCACCATAACATTTTTATAAAACATTACATTTGTATAAAAAAAACTTTAAAACTCTAAAAATACTTATTATTGCAAATATCCATCAAGTTGTCGTCAGCGTGGACATTCCATTTGTTGCGTGCACTCGCTTGACAAATCGCGCTTTTCTGACACTTCACTCTATTTATGTTCCAGCTAATTGTTATAGGTAGTTAGTTCGTTAGTTAGTTAGGTAAAATTCTTTATTGTTTGTTAATTTACAACACCATAAATAATAGTAGCATAGAATAATAAAAAAATATACAAAAAGCTGAAAAAAAAACAACGGGCGGTCTTATCACTTAAAAGAGATTTCTTCTAGGCAACCCTAACCACCAAAAGAACAGTGTGTATGTATGAAAATAAAGGTAACGGTGTGAAAAGCAACATTAAAATTTTTGCAATACTTAATAATTCTTATTATTTGTACTTCGGAAGAGTTTTTTCATTGACTTTCGGGGAAACAATAATTCTTCTCTTATTTAGATTTAAGACTTATTATATTACTTGCCTTCCGCCAGCGGCTTCGCCTCCGTGGACCGGTTTTATAGGTTCGCGTAGGATAAAAACCATCCTATGTCCTTTCCCAAGGTCCACTCTATCTGTGATCCAAATTTCATTAAAATTGGTTCAGTGGTTTAAGCGGGAAAGCGTAGCAGACAGACAGACAGAGTTACTTTCGAATTTATAATATTATTAGGCAGTTAATAGAGTAAAGCAATTTTCTTGGAAGACTACTGGCGACACATCTATCAAGGCATCGTCGCAGTCGACTTGGACAGTCCCTTTGTTGCGCGCACTCGTTTGACATATTGCGCGACGCTGCGTTGCCATATTTACTGGATTAATGTAGCAGCCAATTGATACATTACTTAATTTTTGTGGTTTTGTGTTAAGGAAGACTCACCTTTAGGTAAACTCTATCTTGCCTTTAATTTATACTAACTGTATTAATACATTTATACATATTCCATTAATACAGTGAAGAAATCCTCTGGCATGTCTACTGGCGACACATCTATCAAGGCATTTTCGCAGCTGACTGCCTATTTGTTGCGCGCACTCGTTTGACATATTGCGCGACGCTGCGTTTCCATATTTACTGGATTAATGTAGCAGCCAATTGATACATTACTTAATTTTTGTGGTTTTGTGTTAAGGAAGACTCACCTTTAGGTAAACTCTATCTTGCCTTTAATTTATACTAACTGTATTAATACATTTATACATATTCCATTAATACAGTGAAGAAATCCTCTGGCATGTCTACTGGCGACACATCTATCAAGGCATTTTCGCAGCTGACTGCCTATTTGTTGCGCGCACTCGTTTGACATATTGCGCGACGCTGCGTTTCCATATTTACTGGATTAATGTAGCAGCCAATTGATACATTACTTAATTTTTGTGGTTTTGTGTTAAGGAAGACTCACCTTTAGGTAAACTCTATCTTGCCTTTAATTTATACTAACTGTATTAATACATTTATACATATTCCATTAATACAGTGAAGAAATCCTCTGGCATGTCTACTGGCGACACATCTATCAAGGCATTTTCGCAGCTGACTGCCTATTTGTTGCGCGCACTCGTTTGACATACTGCGCGACGCTGCACTGCCGTATTTACTGTATTAATGTACCAGCCAATTGATACATTACTTATAATTCTTGTGGTTTTGTGTTTAGGAAGAGTCTCGCAGTAACCTTTAGGTATACTCTTAGTTTATACTAACTGTAATATTACATTTATACATATTGTCAACTGTGTAAGTGTAATAATAAAGAGTGAAGCAATCCTCTAGGTGGACTACTGACGAGGGCGCACATCTATCAAAGCATTGTCGCAGTTGACAGCCCATTTATTGGATTAACGTACCAGCCAATTGATACATTACGTATAATTCTTGTGGTTTTGTGTTTAGGAAGAATCTAGCAGTAACCTTTAGGTAAACTCTTAGTTTATACTAACTGTCTTATTATATTTATACATATTGTGTAAGTGTAATAATACAGAGTGAAGCAATCCTCTAGGTGGACTACTGGCGAGGTTGCACATCTATCAAGACATTGTCGCAGTCGACAGCCCATTTACTGGATTAACGTACCTGCCAATTGATACATTACTTGTGGTTTGATATTTCGTGATTATTTTATTATGGAAAAACTATAAAAATCTCGCGTACCAGTCTCACTGTTATTAACGTTCAGAACTCTATTATTTCGATACAACGCGGGAAACCACGAAATTTCACTGGATACAAATGGCCCGAAACAATGCTGTGTCTTTAGATAACGGTTCGCGTCAGAAAAAGTTTCTAAAAAATAAATCAGAGGCAGTCAAGAGGACTGCCAACTGTAGTTAAAAACTAAAAAAGGATTTCAAGATTTTAAACTGATTTTAACATTAGATTTTTTATCCGCATTCCGAGCAACAGTGAGTGAGTGTGCAAATGGCTGACGCGAAGCCATAAGATTTTATGGATTTTTCCCATAACATCGTTATGTTATTTGCCTATGTTTTCCCTTCAAAAATATGTCTATTATCTAAAGCAGCAAGTATTTTCAAAGTAAGATGAAACTGGTCTAGAAACTTAATTCGCTGTTGCAACAATTTTCAAATATACGTATCGAAAGAAAAATTCAAAACAAGCGCGTGTACTACAGCCTCATATTTATTTATTACCAGAGGTCAATCTTCACGTTCCCGTAGATTCGTATAAAATTGAAGAGGCAGTGTGACAGATTGACGTTAAAGATAAGGCCCGTACCATATTAATTGATACTTTTTAGGCGAGGGTTTACGTGAGACGCAATGCCACTTTTCTCCATACAAATCGCGACATGCACAACTCACAAGTTAGCGCTAAAATTAACGATAAAAATACATTATTATCAATACTCAATGCCCTCTATTTGTATGCTACACTTACTATGTCATTTTTTTTCAACTTCCGAAGTCGTTATGATTTGAAATAAAACAGGATTTTTACAATTATTCAGACCAATGTTTGCAATTTTATACTGCAATGAAATAAAATTACCTATAATGTCATGCGCTACTCAAATACCTAAATCAGAGAATATTTTATTTTTAGAATTTTGGTACAGAATACAGCCCTATATTGAATCTTGGGTACATGCTGCGTTCGCTTAAGAACCAATACACGAAGAAAAGCAGCAGAGTTATAAGTAGTTATAATCGAACGGTATCGTACGTGACGATGGTAAAAGGCCCGATGGTTTGACATAAATACCTAGAAAAAATGGGAGGTGCCTCGTGTGGGATGCCACTTTTGTGGACACTTTAGCACCTTCCCATATTCACTTACCTTCCAGGGTAGCTGTATCTCTTAACTGGGACTACATATTTCTTCGTTTCGGAGTCGAAATGTTGGCCCCTGGGGGACCTGACTGATGCAAAGGTCTTTTACAAGCATCTGTCCGGGCGGTTAATTAAATGTGCCCAATGATACCGGGAGCTGGCTCGGTCAAAGAATAAGTTTAGCTATCCAGCGAAGTAATGTAGCCAGCGTCTCTGGGTACACTGCCCAAGGCAATTTGGATGCTGCCTTACGTAAATTTCCTTTTTTTTGTTTTATATTTTATTGTTAAGATTATTATTAGTACCTGGAGGCCCGAGCGTTGCTCGGATAAAAACAATTTATTTACTTGGTTTATTTTTAAGCAAAGCATTCATTGACTTAGTGTTACTTTACAAATCCTTTTGAAATACCTAGCTCCCAATTAAAAAAAATTGTCACAAAAAAATAAAAAACGCAACCTGCCTACTTGAGATTTGAACCCGGGTCTCTAGCTCCGTAGTCGGCTTTCGTAATCATTCGACCAAGAAAGCTTTAATTCCCTTGACGAAATTTTTATAGATGTCTTTCATAATTATCGACATTGTCATTTGTTTGAAGGGTGGATTGTCAAATGTTGACCACTTGACGGCTTTCTACGCCACAATATTATTAATATTTTCCAATAGATGTCGGTACGTGTAATTTTATATTTAACTGCATAAACATTTAAAAAAAACAACAATTTCTATCAATAAAAATTTATGGATCGATTTATCATCCCCGCAACCAGTGTACTAAATTTCATCAAAATCTTTGGAAGAATTACAAGAATTGCTCGTTTAAAGGTATTAGATTATTTTGTAACTTTTAACAACGAACGCAATTTTAGTACTATTTTGTACGGCGATACATCACAGCGACGTGTGACTGTACTATTAGGTATATATTGCTGTCTCTGTTCAATTTTTAATGATATCATGCATATTTTTATTTTTTGTCTTTGGTGTTTTACTCACATAATACTAGATTACGTATGACCGATAACAACATTTCAGTCAAACTAACAGTTTTTGCTGCGCCATTTAATTTTGATCCTTGTCGCATGACGTATGGTAGCAAGTCTGGTTTGCCCCTAAAAGCTGCGACACCATGAAATTCATGCGCCTTAGTTTGAAAGTCGGATCGGTGGATGGATCTAAAATTTTCCATCGTAAAAGAGGACACTGCATAAGTAATCTGACGGTGATAAGTGGTCAGCAGTACGACTAGTGTAGAAGTCCACGTTTTGCACTTGTGGAACGACCATTGAGAGTTTGATCCAATTTCGTCGTGTTACATTTTTATAGTGTTTTGTTTTTGTAAAATATTTCGAATAGGTGCGAGCAAAGCCAAACATTATCCAAATTCTGACTTCTCGTGGTGGATGGTAATGTTCTTATCAGGTGCTTTATAAATAAGGATTTATTCGTAAAGAATCTGAAATCCTTCAAGTAACGATTGGTATTTTTAAAACATACTCGTAATAGAAATTTAGAAGACTACAGTGTTCATTTTTGAAATCTCCGTTGTATAATATGGAATGGAAAATATCCTTTGGAAGCCCAAAGCTTGACAGCCTTCTCTTGATGTTTGCCACTTTGTCCGGTCCTGCACCCTTAGTTTCCAGCGGCTTCCAGCTGTCTTCTGCAGGTCTTTAGCCTACTTATTAGAACCTTTTAGTCTATATGAAAAGACATACACCTACTCTGAATTCATTTAAACTCTGAAGCCATGATACCTAATTGTTAGTAGAGCTATGTCCTCGAAAATGCGCAGTTTGCTGCAGTGAGGCTCTTTATGTTGATGTATTTATTGCATACATTTTGAGTTCAAATTCGTGATACGTCATCGACATTTCCACACGTGAAATGAACGATGCACGGGGCGGAAACTTGTTTTATTGAAGGCGAAAAACTGAAAGAGAGGAATCAAAATTTAAAGTTACATTACAGCTAAAGATATACATATATGCGAATAAAGATAGGTACGATATATTTGGAAAATGAAAATAAAAGAATAAACATTTATTTATTCATCAAGATAGTACTAACAAGCTAATATAAAATAAACCTCAAACTTTAAAGTGAATGACGAAATGGGTCCACGCTCAGTCCATGTCATGGATTTAGTCATCAATATGTCATCTGCTGATTTTCATTTTAATAACTTCCATTGAATTAGCTAATAGTTATTATAATAATATGGATAACGTCGGTGCAAATAAAAGCTTAGATTATATACCAACCATCTTTTGCATTTACGTTCACTTAGTGTATTTAGAAAACTTTGTTTTTAAATATTTTTTTCTTCTTATATTCCAAAAAAATATTTCTTTTAGAAATCGTTTTCCTTTTCACAGTATGGCAAGTTCGGACGTTCACTCGACACCTATGTGAAATTCCTGTGATTTACGAAAGCTGCAGAGGATCCATAATTTATGTATCCCAATTCCCAATCGAAAGCTTCGGATAGATAACATTCCTGTTAAATTATCCGTGAAAAGCACTGGAATATTCGATATCTCACCGACGAGGTTTTTCATCGTTTTTATAAGTTAGTGAGAAAATTCACATATTTACATGGGCAGAATTGTTCGAGTAACTGGCAGTTCTCCCTGGGCACAGAAATATTATTTATTGTCTCTTTTATAGCTAAACTTCATTCATTGCTGTGGTGCTTTTATTCCTTCAACGTGAAAAAGTTGTGAGATTTTATTGCCGGTGTGAGATAGGACACGTTATTGCGCTAACTTTCAGCGGTTGGAATTAAAATAGACTTTTTGTGGTCAACTCGGTCCTGTGTAGACCGTGTGGCGTTTGCACTACTTCGTTCACTTTAGTGCCGGCTATTTTTAGTTCAATTAAAACCGCTTTACTCATTCCACGTTCCTACGTAGTATGAGTACTACGTTCATAGTCGCCCGGTCTATTAATGACTGTGCGAATAATATGTTTCATTAATTACAAAGATTTTTATTTATGTATAGTAACTAATTTTAATAACCAAATCCTTTTAAATCAGGAAGTGCTTATCAAATGGCATTATTCGAACCTTTTAGGCCGCATTTAATTGCATGTATTTCTAAAGTTGTAAGCAAGATAGAATCATTACAGTTTTATTTTCAACCTTTTTAGGGCCCACTTCAGCTATCTCTTCTCGGAAGTAAGATGGATGTAGACCGTGGGTCGACCACGCTCGCCAAGAGTGGTTTGGTGGACATAATGTTTTGAAAATATTATGAGTTACTCTCAGGCATGCACGGTAATAGAAAACATCGTTAATGAAATGTTACAATTTTTCCCTCCTCGTGCAGAAACAATAAATGGGCACGTAACAAATTTATTTGTCATAGGTGTGTTCCGAGATATGAACTGAATTTTATTTAACTTAGCTATACATCATGAGAAAGGAATAAGCTTCCTTTGTTACAAGAAATCGACATGAAGCAGCGAGCGAAAAAGTTAAATCCAACAATAATTTAAAACTAATACAACTGATTAACGATCAACATATTTTAATGCAATTACATTAAATAAGCTTACCATCACCACCACAGATACATTATTGACCGGATAATAATTAAAGCATTTCTCTTACAGAACTCGATCCGGCATAACCTGTCTCTTCACAACCGGTTTATGCGGGTTCAAAACGAGGGTACCGGCAAATCGTCGTGGTGGATGATCAACCCAGACGCGAAGCCCGGCAAGTCGGTACGGCGGCGGGCACTTTCCATGGAGACGTCGAAGTGTGAAAAGAGAAGAGGAAGGGTAAAGAAAAAGGTACTAGTACGAGTAGATCAAAGGTACTAGTACCTTATTGTTGTTGTAGGTGGCGTACCCAACTGTGTGTTGCAAAGGGAGCGGCACTGGTAAGTGTAAAAGTGAAAAAAAACATCTGATCGGAAAGATGAAGTGAACGAGTGAAAAGGGCATCTGATCGTGAAGGTAAGGTTGAAGCCAATCGATTCAAAATCCAGAAAAGAAGGGATTTGAGTAGAGCAGAGAAGATTGCAAAATCGTAAGGTTTTTACTGTAAAGATTCAGACTAAATGATTCCAACAGATAAAGAACTACTGACTACTGTAAATAGTACCAAAATAGGTAGTATTAGACGAAGTAAATAAAGCGAAAACGACAATTCCTAAAAATAAGTAGTAAAAAGGGAAAATAACCTACATCTTTGTGATCTTATGATTTAGGTAATATGTGGTTAAACAACTTCCCTTCACGCTTATTTTATCTATCTATCAATGAATGGCGATCAGATACGAAAAACGCAAAACTTTGCAAAAGGTGGACAATCTAGTAGTTACAGGTACGTACTCGTATTTATTTTCCTTATTTAAATTTGGGAAATATAAAAATATCTTAAATTAGGCCAGTTGTGACAAAATGTATCTACGAGTAAGTAGGTAAAACATTCGCTCAGCACATGTTATTTGATCACTGGTTCTCATGGGCTAATTATGGCTGTGATTACAAATTAGACTAACCTTGTTTAAGTATTAACGATATCATTCGTAACAATACTAGAAACGCAGTGACTTTAGTTTACATTATATAGCAATATAAGTTTACTTTACGTAAAATTTTAATATTTTTTGCTCAATATTTCTGTTTACTATAATGTGGGCTCTTAACGTAGATATATTTGATTTATTTGAATATTAATAATATACTATTTTTATAAATAATAAAATAAAAAAACTTTATTCCAACAGGCGGAAGCATTAAAAAATGGTGTCACAGCTGACGCAACTCCTAGCCCCAGCAGTTCAGTTTCAGAAAGCTTCGACAATTTTCCAGACTCCCCATTGCACAGGTAAGATGACAATACAAACGCCGACATAATTTCGAGTAGTATTAATAGGAAGTAGCCAAAACGTTTTACCATTAGCTTGCTATAGAAAACTAGATTACTATTAGATGCTCGACTAGTTGCTTCCAATGATAAAGGAATATTAAAGCCACAGATGTATAAAACTCCGCAAAAATGTGGCACCAAGCCAATAATGTTAACGGACTTGAATGTCGTGGGCCGCGATACTAATTCGACTTTAAAGGCACAATAATTTACCTATACGGGTAATGCAATTGCGAGTTGTGCCAAAACCACAAATATCCCACAATATCTCATTGAAATAATGTTAGTTCCTTCGAAGTATTGAAATTTTACGACTAGCAGACACAAAGTGCGCCACGCATGAAACATCCACTTTATAATGAAACTATCGGCATAAAACTTCGTTGACCAGGCTAATAAAACTGAGTTATGGGAACACTGTTACTTTGAGATAAAAGGTTTTAAATCATTCACAACCATTAGATGATGAGTTATGCGGATGCTGAATCTCGTCATTTCGACGATATTTAACATTTTTATTGCCGCATATCTGTCCGGATTACGGATATAATTGACATTTATTTTGCCCGGGCTGCGTCCCACTGTGCGAAGGAGTAGCCCGTACCACAAGTCACATAAAATTATTTTTTGTCATAGCGAACGGTAATAAAAATATTTCAACGCTGACCATTTAACCTGTTATGATGATCGCTTCATTTGGCATTCAGACTTTATATGTTAGAGAGCCTTCATAGGCGCATTAGATTTGCATGATACCCATTACACTTCATGTTTAAGATTGTTCAAAAACATTTTACTAGATGACTTAGCTGTTTTATTTCTGCTAAGTATTATCATTATTTGCGTATTTGACGTCGAAGAATTATGAGGGCCGATTGGTTATTTAATTTCTGGTCACATTTTTCTAGACTTTAATTTTGGTTTTTTGACGCTTGTTCGCTTTGGCGTAGCAGCAGTTTTCAGTTGTCACCGGAGTTTCGTCAGAGGGCATCATCGAATGCGTCGTCATGTGGGCGCCTGTCTCCAATTCCTTCGCTGATTCCTACGGAGCCAGACTGGGCCACAGAGTATAATCCGGGAGGAGACTATACGACATCAACAGATTTCTCGCAAGTGGACTACGCTCAGGAAGAACAGCTTGCCGGAACCCTCGCTGACTCTATGAAGCTTCAAGGAGCTGATCCATTCCTAAATACGTAAGCAATTAGTAAACTTTTAATAAATTCAAGAATAGACTTTGGATAGTATTAAATCGAATAGCCTGTTCTTGTATTTGACACTACTATATCCCTTTTACATAGATAATTTAAAATAATGACTTCAATCGTAATGGCTTGTATTAGAAAGCTTGCTTTAGATTTATGTAGTATACTAGAAATCTGCAACCTAATTATATCCATAAATTAAAAAAAATAAGTTATCTTGTGTGGGCAATACAATGTAAATACCTGTTTAAATTAACTGTAATCAATTAATAAATGTTTTACTTGTTCTTCTTAATATTTAACTTTTCAGCCATTTTAATGACAGTTATACATCAACATTTTTGTGATAATAGTCAATTTTATTTGCTTCTATGTTATCATCTTCAATCGCCTAACGTTCCAACAGGTATGTGCCGACGACATCATCTTCGTCTTCGGGCGGGAGCTTTCGCTACCAGTATGGAGCTTGTCCACGGCACCCACACGGAGGTTGTACTTGTGCATCTCTGTTCTCCAACCCCGCACATCCAGCACACCCAATCCAACCTCACCAGCACGCACTAGACCACTTTGTCAGACCACCACCACCCGCGGATCCAGCAGATATCATGCAGACAGGTAAAACATTTTTCATTATTAATATCTGCAGTTTATTTAAGATTGAAAGTTCGAGTAGGATGGATCCTGAATCCTAATATACAATTTTGCATAAACAATAATAAAATATAAATTTCGAGACAATCCTACAAAGCTGCTTTTCCGATAAAGCAGCTTTGTAGGATTGTCTCGAAATTTATTGGGTAAAAAATAGACAAAGTGGAAATTTGAATCATTGTGGTGGAGTAAGCTCCAGGCCTCCCCAATAAGGTGGAGAGACCCGTGCCCAGCAGTGGGACGGAAAAAGGGTTGCAGCCAATATCATAAAATTACAAGTGATTAAAAACTCAACTTAAAACCATATGAGAAGTGTTTTACGACGGATAATAAAATCTGTGCTTAATCATAATTTTGATGAATTTTCTCTTCATCCTTATAAAAACTATGAACTGAAAAGTCAAAAGCAAAAATGTGATAAGCACCTCTAACTCACTAATTCTGTTTCTTTCTCTTTTTCAACAACACTGATTTAATTTTAATATCTTCTGCAGAGAACAGCCAAACCCAAATGGTGACGACATCCGACGTAGCGTTAATGAACGGCGGAATGATGATGCAGACAGGGGTGATGGCTCCGACCACAGTCATGGGGCAGATCATGGGAGCCCTCAGCACGGGACTCGCGGATGACATCAACATCGAGTCGCTAGAACATAGCTTAGACTTAGACTGCAATGTTGATGAGGTACACTTTAGTTCTGATTTAGAGTGTTTGTCAAATGAATGTTGCTCATAGTTTGTTTTATCTGGCCTTTTCTTTCACTAAACATGACCAACGATGATAAATAGAAATCATATAGAAACATACAATGATATATTTATGACATAGTGTGATAAAAGGATTATACGTAATGCGATAGTGTATGATATTAGGTTTGTCGTTCAGTCACAGGATTAGATTTAAAATACAAAACAAAACTTAAGTCTCATGATGCTTGATGATTATATGCAGGCAAATGTTGCAGACTGTGGTTGCAGATGTATCATTTGTTTGCAATGCAAAAATTAATAGAGTCAGTCACATTGCATTAAATTTTATATTTTCAATTGTATAAAACTGACTGAAAAAAGGGAAATTAGTAACACAGGAGGACGGAGCTTTCGAATGTAGCCCAAACGCAGAGACAACTGAGAAATTCAAAAAATGTATCTTTAAAATACTTTCAAATACTTTTTTAAACGGCGTATAGGAAGAATACATATTTTTAATAATAACTCTGATTGCATATTTATGAAATAAACGCTTATATTTTGACCTAAGACTAACCTATTCCCAGGTGATAAAGCACGAGCTAAGCATGGACGGCTCACTGGACTTCAACTTCCAACAGCACAACGCGATGGCCGCGGACGCCGAGAGCCATTTCGCTGCGCCGGCGCCCCCAGTTCCCACCACCCTCTCGGGGGGCGGCCCCCGACGCACCCCTTACTCCGTAGCCCCCTCCTGGGTCCATTGAACCAAACCCCCGGACTCTAGCTTTTATGTCATGATCACTGATCATCTTCCTACTGTAAATAAGTTTTATTAAGTTTGTTACTTTTGCATTAGTAGTCGAGATTTTTGTTCTTTAATCATGTTAACTAATGTTAGAGTTTTATTAAGTGTTAAAACTAAGTGGACGTTACCGATCGTTGTTGAACTGTCAATTAGTGCGTTAGGGCTTTAGTGTTAAGCTAGATGGAAGCTTGTGATATAGATAGTATATTACTCGAGCTAGTTGCTTGGACCGGGAGGGGAGCAAACGGTTTTGAAGGATCACACAGTCCAGTTGTCGAAAAAGGTAAGGTTCTCTGATATTACTTATTGTTATTTAATAGATGACTCCAACTAGTCAACCGGTTTCAATAAGACATCTCTGTTAACAAAATCGTTTGTACAGTTATAATTTTAAATATGAAGGAATGAAACCCAAAATGCAAATTAGTAACACATCTTCAGGATGTATAAGGGTCTCAAAATAGTTTTTAAAATTTCGTTTATTTATTAAAAATCCTTAAGTACCTACTTATCTTTTTTTTTTTTATAAATAAACCTAACAATAAGGCAGACGGGCCGCGTGATGTTAAGCGATCACCGTCGCCTATGGACACGGGCAACCCTAGGGGAGCCGCCCGAGCATTGCCGGCTTTGAAGGAGAGCTTTTTTACAGCTTTCTTGAAGAACCCCATGTTATAGTCCACCGGGAATGCCTCAGCTGGAAGGTTGTCCCATAACCTACACGTCCGTGGTAAAAAGGAGCGTGCAAAGCGGACTGTGGAGGACCGCCACGAGTCCAGATGGTGCCGGTGGAACTGTAACCTTCGTCTGGTGGTATAATCATGGAATGGTGATGTAGGCATCAATTTGAAGAGTTCCTCGGAGCACTCACCATAGTAAAGTCGGTAGAACACGCAGAGCGAGCCTATGTCTCTTCGCAAGCTAAGCGGTTCTAGCCTGTCAGTCAATCTTGGGTCGTTGACGATTCGGACTGCGCGCTTTTCAACGGAGTCAAATGGGTGTAGCTGGTATCTTAATTGTATCATAAGAACATTCCTAAAACATGAAATGAAAATAATGTAATGCCGACTGTATTACCCTCATTTACTTAATCCACGAAAAGAAAAGAAGAGCTCTTCGTAAAAAATCCTAAACCTAACCTTAAACCTACAGCTAACCAAAGTGTCTTTCGATACGTATTTAGGATATTATCACGGCTAATACGAACAACAGTATCAAAGCGAAAACTGCAAACGAAATACACTGAAACTTTCCTGGCTACCCTATCAGCCTTAAATACGCGAATGAGGTCAGATTCTGTTTTCACGAAACAATAGAGTTATAGTTAACAAGTCTCGGTATCCAAGACGAACTTCTTGGACACTCAACTCGAAACTTTCGGTAGATTATCGTTGATATCCACTGGATTTATTGCTCTACCGTATTGTTAAATGGTCGGTAATATTTCTCCATTTTCTTCTTTTGTATTTTTGAGTCCCGATGCACTATACGCAATTGGAAAATACTTCGAAGCATTGATGCAAAAAGTAACCAGTTCAACGAGTTAGTAACATTGAAAGAAGGGTTTTTTCTGTCGTGTTACTATTCTTGCTATTTTCTTAGTACCTTAGTACTACTACCGCCATGCCTAAAAATGGGATTGGTAGGCAACTTCCTATAAAGCCGCCAAGGCCAATTTATTTATTTATTTAACACACCACCCACACTAAACTTTTACACCACATAAAAATGGTACATATAAAATTCGGACTTAATGCTTAAAGCATTTTCTACCAGTCTACCTTTGAGCGAAGCAGAGATTGTTATAGGCGGCATAATAACCTATATATAAGGTACATAATATAAACTATAAAAATATATACTATGATAAAACATCATCATCTGCTATCTTTGTTGATAACTACTTGGATAGACAGCCATGCGTGCGTTTCTAAGCACGTTAACTATTATAAAATATATCAATAGCAGTTGCCCGTCCAATTCTACACCGCGTCCGACATTGCTAGCTTCGTAAATCGCACTCATTCTTCTTCTTAGGTAGCTTGTCCTACTTTATTCTATTTTTTCGACATTTTTCTTTCTCCAGAAAATCTGATTCCATCCAAATCGTGAATTTTTGTCGTTGGACTTTACGACAAAATATCAAGAGAAATAACTACCTCACTCATGTTTACGCTCTTTGTACGTGGAATATGACACGTGATGTTGTCTTATTTATGGCAGACTGTAAGGGAACGGAGGCATCGACGGAACGGCAGTTCGGTGATATGAGGCGGTCATAGTTAGGTAGTGGTTACACGGAATTGCAGGAACAAAAACCTGAATACATATTTCTTTGTATCGTAGAAAAGATTTAAAGATAGCAGGGTATTTTAGAAATTACCCCGGGTTGTGTAAGATTTATACTGCGCCGGGTTCCAAGTTCCACCATTGAAGTCACCAGTGTCTTTCTTACACATAAGAAACCCGTTACGGGCAAGTTCTTTACTAATCGTAAATCTAACTTTCTTGCTTGGGATGCTTTTAATCTTGCAACTTCTGAATATTTCTTCTTATAAAACTTTACTAAAACCTTACTGGATTTTGGTATAACCAATCTGTCGTAGAATTTTCATGGTTCAACCGGAGAAGCATCAACGTGGCATCCATTTCTGCCGTGAAGCAATTTGATCGCATTTAAATAGGCTTGCCGCTTGCCAGTAAGACTTTAATGAGATGACGATCAGCCTTCAGTGTAACAGTGAAGCTTACAAATATAAGACATAATACCCGAACAAACCTTATCCGGGTTACGTGGTGTCATCCATGGTGTGCAACAACCATTTTACAGCATATTGCCTACATGCTCATCAGCTACTTCAATATGTTCCAAACAAAAATCTTACAGCAAACTTAAGTCAGGGTAATCTCGCATTCTCATGTCTGTTGCGAAATCCCGTACCGTATAGACGAGGTATTAGGAGGCTGTTTCGCCTTCCAAATGCGCATGTCAACCTTAAGCACACGACCAGGCATTTGTGTGCAAATTATATTGGCCTATGAATAAATAATTTGCTACAGAACATGTAAGACTAGAATTCGTTGTCTATTACACCATAAAGATTGGAGTTTATCTCCTGTACCTCTAGTTTAATTAAACGGTAAGTTGCCTTAACGTTTGGGTTTTCTAGAATACTCGTCCTTTTCATTTGTGCCTTTTTGTACAATTTACTTTTAATGTAAATGCATCAGTAAACTAACATACAGACACGTTATTACACTGAAAGTGGGCGTGACAGGGAGTGGCCGGTAACCACACTCTTCTACGTAAATACAAACGGATGAAAAAGAAATGAAATTGAAAGAAAGAAATGTTACGCTATCCTA
The DNA here is from genome assembly GCA_911387765.1 of Pyrgus malvae. Lineage (NCBI taxonomy): Eukaryota > Metazoa > Arthropoda > Insecta > Lepidoptera > Hesperiidae > Pyrgus > Pyrgus malvae. Next base: position 22,038,239 of record OU426950.1, on the reverse strand, counting down.
TGTTATGTTAAGATGGAATCATACGGTCATACGTCATCATACGTCAAATTAGTAATTATGATTTCAAACCAAATCATCGAGAATTCAATCTAACATTGAAATGTGAGCAATGGAAATACAAGCGAAATATAGAAAACGTTCATTTGTTCATCGGTATGAATAATAATTATAATTAGATTGCGATTGATCGGGAAGCCGGCAGCCATGATTCAATTTCACCATTGAATGGTCCTATTTGTCCGCTAATGAGGGCGACCCGAGTAATTAATCATATCATTTTTAGCGTGAACCGTGCCCGAGGCGAGTCGAGTGATCGCTTCCAAATAATGGAATATCACGAAAAAACCCGCAAAACGCTAGACTTAACCCCGCCGGTAATGACTTGTTTTTTAGGGTTGCAAAGAATGAATGCGTCTTAACCAGACGTTGGTTGAGCTTTTTGTTAATTTTTTAATCTTCCGACGTTTAGCTAATGGGGGATAAGAATTTGAGCGAGATGAAATTTTAATGCCCTTTGTAGCGGAAACAGCTAAGATTTTTCTTTTACGGTGACGGTGCATTCTGTTCGTGTTTTAATCAATATACTTGAACACTTGCTTCTATTTTATTTATAGATATGTATTTTTAAAAGATGTGGAAATTCATGTGTATTCAAACCTATTGCTATTAAGTAACCGCTGTAGCCTTGACCAAGCTCGTTTGATGTCGGAATGGCAGATTGTTTTACTGAATTAGAATGTAATAAACTAAGATTTATAAAGCATTAAACGTTTAATAATAGCTCATTTCTTATTGTAATGCGGAGCGCTTTTAAACTCCATAAAATCTCAGAATACATAGAAAAAATCAAACCTAATTCAAAAGATAACAAGTTCAAAGTTGTCCCTTTTTATCTACGAATAATCTCGGCCTCATGCATATTTCTTAAGTTTATATTACATTAGTATTCTTTTGAAAGTTTGGCTAAATTTGAGGGCCACGGCGGCCGTCTGTCAACACTCCACATTTTTATTAATAACCTGATTTTCATAAGGAGTCGTTTAAATTTCGAAACTCATCCCGTATTCCGGTCGGCTAGCTCCCTAATTAGGTACGGGCCCACCTTTACACACGATTTCTCGGCACTTGTTAAAAGTTTTCAATTGCGTTACGAGGGGTCCTTACATGGAATTTATTCATTATATTCTCTCCACCACCCTCTACTTAATAAAACGGTGCTTTGCCCTTTTTATTTCCTCTTCCCCGGGTGTCCCCTTGTCCGTAAGTATTTTAAATATTTGCCGCATGGCCTCTCAAATGAGTGATGAATTATACATTGATCTCAAAATTTTTATAGTACTCATACTTTTCATGAGATTTCGCCCCACATCAAGTTTACAAGCTGCCTGTTGCCTTCATTATATATTATTAATAGCCTTCCGCCAGCGGCTTCGCCCGCGTGGACCCGTTTTATAGGTTCCCTTAGGATAAAAACCATCCTATGTCCTTTCCCAAGGTCCACTATGTCGGTATTCCAAATTTCATTAAAATTGGTTCAGTAGTTTAAGCGGGAAAGCGTAGCAGACAGTCACACAGAGTTACTTTCGAATTTATAATATTAGTAGGGATAATATCAAAAATTAAGAACACGTTGTGCTATGCATCGTATAAAACGATCACTTAAAACTTAGTTTCAACATTATAATCATTCATTTCATGCTACAAGTTTACTTAAATGCATATTTTAGTGAACATATTACCCTCTTTGCAGTATAAAATATAGGTAGATATTATGTCACTGTATTTCTATTTAGTAGTATGCAAATCTTTTGCACGGTACTCGACGTAGAAGGCGCGTGCTTTGACTTCGCTTTGGATTTTAGCGCATAAACTTGGAGGATTTTTTTATAAAAAATGTGATTTCGTATCTATTATAATTCGGTGCGAGTGTTGCGCCGTTACCGAGTGACACTTTGAAGTTTGATCGGTTTTGTTCCTTCTGTAATTTTTTTGAGTTTTTTCCTATTTAATGTTTCAAAAAATGTTTTTTGTTACTTGCTATTTACCTTTCAATATCCGTATCATAATTGGCTGCAACCCTTTTTGCGTCCCACTGCTGGGCACGGGTTTCTCCCACTTATTGGGGAGGCCTGGAGCTTACTCCACCACGCTGCTCCAATGTGGGTTAGTGTCCAACCCGCTGTCGGATGTTTTCAAACCGCCCATAAGGCCTCCGAAAAAGTTTATCGACTGTTATCTGTCGATAACAACCGGGACCGACGGCTTAACGTGCCCTCCGAAGCACGGAAACGCGCATGAAATTTTTTGCCACTAGCGGTCACCCATCTCACACCCGACCGCGCCCGTTTGGCTTAGCTGCATAGACCGCTTGCGTTCTACGCTAGCCGCCGAGCCATGCGCGCTTCATAATTAACATCAGACATCTTTCCAAACATCTAACATTGTAAAATATCTGGACCGTTTAGCATAATTGACGACCCGTGTGGCGCAATGGATAACATGCCGGGTCGTCAGTCAGAGGGTCCCGGGTTCGAATCATAAATTTGAATGATGAGTTTAAATTTTTTTTCTCGTTTTGGGCGTTTGTGTATGTCTTTGTGTGTCCATGGCACCCATGATACAAGGTACAAATAAGTACCCTACTGTGGGCCTATGACTGTGAAACTTTATTTATTTATTTATATTTTTACTATACTTAAGTGATTACTGGTAGCAAATGGTAAGATCCAAAAAACACCAGCTCAGAGTAAAACTCAAAATTATATTTAAGTAGATCGCTAAAATTTAAAGAACAGAATAGTTTCATCCGTTTCTAAAATCAGTTTGGGTTTTATTTCTCATAATTATTCAAATTATTCAAATAGTTAACGGACTGTATCGGCAGTCGTGGAAAAATACTAAGCGTTGATAAGTCCTTAAATCCGTACGTTCACCAATAGCGGTTAATGTTATATTAGTATAATAAAATTCAGTTAAATTCCTATAATCACTGATCGTGTTAAAGATAAACGAAGGAAGCTTTTACAATAAATATTATATAAATTAAGGAACTAATTACAAACTGTGCAATATTTTTAATTCATACTGAGTACCGGTGGGTCACGTTAATTAAATAAGCGAGAGTTTAATGTAAAAGATGTTTAAAAGTGTCTAATATATTTTTCCAGGAAGTACCTATAGGGATAGAATGAAATAGAGAATATTAAAAAAAATATTGAAGAAACGTTGATGAATATCAGAGTGAAATGTGAGAAATAATGTTAAATAATTGTATGGAACATATCAGTGGCCTGTAAAATTATTTTACTCCTATGTTTTGTCTTCCTCTTACACGTTTTATTGACCGATGTGCAACCGCCTTATTTGTTAAATTATTGTATCGTGTATTTTCAACCCATTTATTCCAGGAGACTCGAAGTAATTTGCCCTTGTAGACATATACTACAAATAATAAGTAGGTATAAAGAATCTTATAAGCGCTTTGATTTTTTATTTTTCCTTAAAAGAAAATAAAGTAGCTCGTGTCACAACACAAAATTTCTCCAAATAGAATATGGGTTAAAACCATAACATAGTTAAAATTACGTGAAATATAAACCAGATGTACAAACTTTAGGTTATCCTTTATTTATAATCTATATACTTTATATGTGAAATATAGCTGTTTCGCTTAGAAAGCTTAAATACAGGCTTCTACGAGTAGATTAGGTTTTATGTATATTAAAGCATTAGTAACAAGGAAAACTTAATCTTCACGGACAATAAATTAGGCATAATTTACGCTGCAGAAATAATTCTAACCAGTACGAGGCATCTGCCAACGCGTTTCTCTAAAGTTGTGTAAAGACAAGGCCTTGGAAAACCTCTAAGAAAATCGTAATTTTGTTGAGACGCTTAGCATTCTTCGACGGCGACCGTCACCAAATTGGATTACGTCGTGTCGACACGCGAACTGGCAACGGTTTTATGATTTTATTGGCCCCCAAATGTAGCAGTTATGAAGGATAATTCTGAAGGGCTTAAATTTTCCGAGATAATTCGCGCCATTTTGCACGAGCTTCTATTTTCTTGTAACTTAGCTCGTTACTCGATTATCACTTCTTTAACTTGACAATTACTTAATAGTTTTTACTTGCGTTTATTATTTAAGGTGACTTCGATTATTGAGGTTAGTTAGTCAATCAATTACTTCAGTATGTAATATTGGTAGCATTGACAGCGTATTTATTCGATAAATAATTTTATGTGTTGATTCAAAAATCGACTCTTAAATAAATAAATAAAAAAAATACGTAAGATGATTTTTTCAGAAAAATACTCGTTCTTTAAATAATAAAACTAACCATAAAATTACTTTATTAATTATTTGTTTTAACGATTTATGATTTTACTTATTTCTTGTTAAGCAAGCGCTTTTTGATATTCTGTGATATTTAAAAAAAACGTTAAGGATTTAAAACGTTACATACTCACAGCCCCACAGTAAGGTAATTAATACCCTGTATTGTGGGCAGCGATGGCAGTGGCAGCGTCTTCGACGCGACCGATCCCAGGTTCAAATCCTCGGCTCGCACCTCTGACAAAGAAATTTGTAATGTGTGATTTTATCGCTGCTCCACGGTGATGGAAAATATCGTGATATTTCATTGATTACGATGTTCTCCATCGCCGTGCATGCCTGAGAGAAATTCGTAATTTCTCGAAAGCATGATGTTCACCAATCCGCACTTGGCCAGCGTGGTGGACTATGGCCTAAATCGCTCTCAATTGTGTGTGAAGGAGACCTGTGCCCAGCAGTGGGACATAAAAAAAAGGTTGAAAAAAAAATTGTGGGTACCATGGACATAGACAGAGACAGAGAAAGACACGGAACACCCAGACCGAGAACAGAAATTTAAATTATTTAAATTTAAACTCATCATTCAAATTTCCGTTTCGCCGGGAATCGAACCCGGGACCCTTCGATTTGTAGTCAGGCCTGGTAACTATTACGCCACGCGGTCGTCAAATGTATGTATCGTTATTAACATATTGGGCTGATATTTTAGTCTCGCGGGTATATTTAAAAAATAATGAACTAAGATTTAGTCCATAATACTCTTCACCCATTTCACGGGGAAACAATTATATTTTGTTTCGGTAGAAAGGTGCAGTTCCCGGTCAGACTATTATGTTATATGAGGCGACCAATCAGCCTTTGGAGTAGCAGCGCAACTGCATACGACCACAGGCAATGTAGCTTCGGGATTAAGAATAGAGCTACGGTATCCCCTGCCTGATCGCAAAAGGCGACTAAAAGGAGGCTTCCAGGGTTGTGGGCCGTGAGAGTGGGAGTTCGATCCGTCCAGCCAGCAGCCCGGGAAGGACGGCGGTATTTGCGTGGCCGCATGACGCCGTAAGCATCGGAAGGTGCAGGAGTAGATATGCTCTCCCGAAGATGGGCCCGTTCTGGGGCGCCGCGCGTGGAGGACACCTGTGCGTTCCACTGGAGATTCCAGTATCCTCTTCCAAGGTGGAGGGTACCTTTTGAAGGATTTTCCCCCGATACCAAAAAAAGGCAAGACTCTTAAGGTTGGGCAGGCATGGGCAGCAGCGACCACTTAACACCACGTGGCATGCATGATCGTCTACTACTCCATTAAAATTTAAATCACCACAGAAGGCTCAGAAGCTAAAAATCAGATCCAATTAAAATTCCTACACAACGTTTAAGGGAGATTAAATTTTAACCCGGAATTATTGTTACATTGACCTGATTCCCGTCGCGGCCTAAATATAAAATTACTTGATCCACTAAACAACTTTGTCTCCACTTCGCTCCTAGCGGAACTCAGATCCCTAGTCTTAATGGCTTTATGGCTTTCCTTGCTCTCTTTCAAATTTGCTCAAATTTTCGGGTATAGTTAATAGTTATGATTGATGATTTTACTCATTCCTTGTTTTATAAAAGGCTTTGGATAATATTCTGTAGAGTATCGATGTATTAATAAAAATAATAATAAAAATGGTTTATTGCTTCAATACATATATACATAAAAAAGATTTCATACTTTAACATTAACAATTTACTATTACAATATACACCCACTGTTGGAAGCGAAAGGAAACGGCTTAGCTACAGCAGACCCAAGATCTATAAACCTTGGCGGCGCAGATTTTCAGCCGCTCCGAGCTCCCTGCAATCTTATGCGGGAATTAAATGTCGTAGCTCCCCGTACCGCAGCTTCAAGCACTTATATTAAGTGTTATAAAAATCAGAAACTGATTTTTATAACTGATTTACAGTGCCTGAGTTTCGTGAAGCTGATAGGTACCTACCTACATATATCTTTTTAGTATTCTGCAAGTTAAATCCACTCGTTTGATACCCATATTGTGATTTGTAAAAAAAAAAATATCCATATTGAGGTGACGGTCATCTTGAAAGCCAATTTCATTTTCATAGTAAGTATAGTGTATTTTACAAATTAACACCATTCACTTGCTACTCAATGTGTGAATTGTAGAAAAAAAACTGTAATTTTGTTATGGCAGCCATTATACATTTACAGTAATACTAAGTAAGTACTATATGTATATGTACTTAATTACTTTATGTAATTACGGAGTATATTTGCAATATAGTCCAGATATATCGTACAGACATACAAAATTTAAGGTCAATAGGGTGAAAATATGATCTGCGTCAGAATGAAGTTGAAAATGAACGAACGTAAATGCATACATTGTACGTAAATAAAAGCGTGTAAAAATAAATTAATAGTCTCTTTTAAATACCATGTTTTATTTCTAAACTGAATATTACACACATAGAATAAAAATTTACATTCAATCAGACGCTTTACTTTTTGTAGGCACCAACCCTTCATTTGTTAAAATTTCAAAAATTGGACTGAGTTACCCTACTTTTTAAGAAATGAGCTCTTTGCACTGTGACGTCACGCTCTATCATAACATGGCTTTTCTATTACACGCATACAGTCAGATCATTGTAGAATAGAAGCAGTTGGTTGATGTCCTAAAACTACATCAAAATATATTTAAAAATTTGTTCTTAAAACTTTTTCCTTAAATACATATGTTAAAAAGCTACAGAACACAAAACAAAAATTCTAATTACTTTGAAAAACTCATAAAACCTGAAGTTTTCATGAATTTAGCTGATACTCTCATCATAATTTTGAAATGTGGCCTCCGAAATGATTTTCATGTTTAGTTAGAAAATTTGGGCATAGTGAGGCATAAAATTAAATGTAAGAATATACTCGTAGTATACTTTGTCAGTAATCACGTTAAGTATACGATATAATTTGTATGGTTCGAACAGCACAAAGCTTGTAGGTAATGCATTTTTTAAAAGTTTCGATGGAAAGTCTGTCTGACCACACATACATTAAGCGATCATGAGTCTCGAACTCATTATCGACCACGTAACATCGCGTAACATGCTTGCTGTTTAGTTCTCCACACTCGTATGTTAAAAAATAAAAATAATGCATAACGTTACTTAATCGCATGCTGCGTTACGCCGTAGTGCTCGTAGCTGTAACGTAGCACGTGTTGGGCGTTGGGCGTCGACGCCCCGCCCCATGCAACAGGTCCGCACTCCGCCCAGTCACCCTGTAACTCACCCAGTTTGGACCCTAACACTCATGTGCTGTAGGACTGAATCTTTATAATCACTGTCATCTGCAAAGTTATTAGGTAACGGTAACGTAAAGTAACAATGCAATTTCATGCACGCCCTCAGTCTATATTGCCTAGAATTTACATGTTAGCTTTACGTATTTTTAGGTAATGTGACCTAAATTTTCTAGGTCTTCAAAGCCTAATAAAAAAATGTACGTCGTTCAACTCGCCCATAACCGAGTAATTAAAGCAATGAGTCATGTTACTCTGTTATCCTCAAAAGCCTTTAGTTTCTTCAACTTTTAGTAAATTTAAGATTTAAAGATTTATTTGTACAGAAAAACATTTTTACAATTGATATGTTCATAAACAGTCGCTATAGTATAAACTGTGTTGCCACTATTTATACCCACCTCCGAATTCAACTAAACCCCACAGTAGGGTAGATATATTCTGTGTTGTGGGTATCATGGACACACACAAAGATAGAAACACTAACACCAAGACCTATAACAGAAATTTTAAACTCATCCTTCAAATTTCTGCTTCGCCGAGAATCAAACCCGGGACCCTCTGATCGGTAGTCCGACATGATAACCATTACGCTACAGGGGTCGTCAGTAATTGTGCAATTAAGATCCTTTGCTAGCCAGGCAGTAATTGGGTAATTTTATAATAATCGACGTAATATAAGCAACACTTTTCTAATTTGCGTGCAATTCGATGCAAAAGAATTTTACCAATTTTTACCATAGGCTTTATCTTAAAAGTTATACATAATATGATCTCGAGTGCCATCTTAAAATCTGCGCTGCGGACTCATGCAAAATTTATTAACAGAATTGCGAATGGAAGGATTTCATAATGTTTTAACTGTTACTATCTACTATCGAATAAACCATACAAAATAAATAAATATCGAAAAAATAATAACTAGATTTTTATGCTGTGTTTTTATTCTTCGTTATTAGGAGAACCTTTAGTAAACCTACAAACATTCGTTTATATGTATTTACAAAAAGCCTGTTTAACCTTGTATCTAGTATACGGTTGCCAATACTTTTTAAATATTAAATGTTACACATTTAAGATTAATAATATCACATTTTGAACGGCCGATAAAATAGTAAAATTTGAACCCGTTTCCAGCCGCGTTTCCGGCCGCACTATATAAAATACGCCGAAGAACCTTTTTCGGGGGAAAGTTGTAGCAACACCCAGATAAAACGACGATCATCATCAGAATTGCATGCAATCTCAAACAGAACTCAAGTTTTTTGAAATTTGATGGATATGTCGATAGACTACAGTTACCAAAACTTTATTTTATTCAATTATGTCATCATTTGAAACTGATACCTTTTTTTTGGTATCGGGAGGGAAACCTTACCCGTACCCGGCACCTGGTAGAGATGTTACTAGGTTATGTGGGATTTGTTACTGCACTTAAACCCCCTCGGTGGCCTATCTCTGCGTTTGGGGAGTACTCGCGCGATCTCAAGTGGAACGCACTGGTGTCCTCCACGCGCGGCGCCCCAGAACGGGCCCATCTTCGGGAGAGCAGATGTGCTCTCCTGTACCCTCCGATGCTTATGGCGGCATACGGCCATCGCAGCCACCGCCCTTCCCGGGGCCGCTGGCTGAACGGATAATCCCACTCTCACCACCCACAACCGCGGAAGCCCCCTTTTAGTCGCCTCTTACGATCAGGCAGGGAATACTGTAGCTCTATTCTTAATCCCGAAGCCACAAGGACTTTGAAACTGATACCTACATACGAGTACATGCATGATAACTGATTTTGAAATAAACCTTTTTTTGTAATTTAAATTAGTATTTTACTACCATATTTAATACTACTGGACTTAATCTGACAGAAAATCTAACTACTAAACTTTATAACTTATATTTTCATTAGACAAATAAAATTCAACCTTGCAGGTTTAGGTTTAGGCCATATAGATTTGATTTAATTTTCAGCATTCAGGTTTAAATAATCAACATCAAGATAATCAGCGTTGTCCTTTTATTAAGTTATTTTTCTTCTATGAATCATTTGACTGATAACTGTTGCTAATACGGTGGAAAACTGAATTTATTGGCCAAAAACCGGTGTTTTCTCTAATTTAGGATTTTTTTTACTAAATTCGTTTCAGAGATGCATTTACCAGCACGGAATTTATAGAAACTAGACTATTGTAGGATGACATGATAAGATATTGTATATTATTGACGCTGTTTATCATGACCAAACATACACTAAAGTCACAAAGTCAGTAAAGTGGTCGAAAACTGGTAGTTTTACCCTAATACAAAAAATATTTTGTTAATGTCACCCAATTGCTAACATCATCAATAATTACTGAACATATCGGCCGTTTATCGAAATAAGGTTTGTTAAATCAGTTTTAAATAACTTATTTATATACATTTATACAATTTGTAATAAATAATAAAAAGTAGGTACTAAATTGTTTCGAAAACAATTTTGTGTCCTCTTAAAATTAATCTTCACTCCAGTATGATTTTATTTTTTAACAATTTTAAATTAACTGTGTGTCGAAATTCCTTATTTGAATTGAGACAATTTATCTATAAAGTGAACTTTTATACTCAAATGTTTCCAGTCCAACGCCTCATAAAAAACAGAAAGTAAAAAAATATAATAATTTCCTCGATATCCAAATCCTTTGCCGGTCATGGTCATAGAGGAAGTGTGCTCTAAATAACCCCTGAGTTAAGAGCCTGGTCGCCCCTTGTATGAATAAATTTACGCCTGGAATAAAGACACCAAATACAGCCCTGTATGAGGAACGTCCTGTTTTTGTTGTGTATTAAAAATAAGAAAATAAATTAGTAACCCTTATTTTAACTAAGTATATAATAAAAAACCAGGAAATACTATTACTGTATAAGAAATTTCTTATAAGTCTTCCACTTACTGCATTAAATGATTAGGAATCGGTACCAGGTGATGTATAATAAATGAATACAGTGGCGGTCCCAGGGGTGGGGGGGTCACAGGGGACATGACCTCCCCCAAAATCCATCAGTCATGTGTAGATGGAAGGTTAAACAAGCCAATTTGGGACACCTCTTCCCCCAAATTTCTTAATGACCCCCTCCAAAATTTCTTGGTGACCCCCCAATTGAAGGCTGCGACCGCGCCTGAATGAATATCGGAAAAAAACAAACGAGTTACTAAATTCCATTTATATTCCACACTTAAATTACAAGTCCACAAACCGATAACTTTTTGCATTAGAAGTACACATCGCAAATGTGATTGATAACAACACTTTTTTATGTTAAATGGTAAATCATATCAGAAATATTAGCCACTGATCAAAAAATATTGTTAGCTGATATATTTGGAAAGAATAGTCACACTATGAATGTCTTCGGTTGCTTTTCTCCGTTTCTGGAAAAAATCTTCTTACGATTATAAGAGAGATTCAGCAATTTTAAACACTATCATAGTAAAATAGTTACAAGTTACGCCACTAACTATATAATAGTATAATTGGCATATTCAGTTCCTTACCTAATTATTTTTGAATCAAACGCGTAGGTATAAGCATAAAGACACATGACATGAACACAAATTCTCAAAACAGGTTTTGGCTACTGCTACTTACTGTAACGTACTGTTAAGACGCAATCTATAAATACCTATGTTAAGACAAAGATGAAATCAAGTGATTAATTCTATCAAGTATTCGCCTGTTTAGTTGAAATCGGACGATAAAATTAAGTCAAAGAAATTAAGTAGTCAGTGATCAGTCAGTCAGTTAGATATCAGAGCAAACTGACGGCAATTTTACCAGAATGTGTCCGATATTGTTTTGGGAGCAGGAGAAAAAACATGTTTCAGCACAATTTTATTTCACAACACTCGTGTTCTGTAATTAATCTGTATCGTATTATAATGTAGTAAACTAAAAAACACGTTTTTGTGAAAATACGAACAAAAAGTAAAAAATAAGAAGAAAATGTATTGTAATATAAAAAAGCGTGGGGTGCATGGTGTCAATAGTATCTCAAAAAGCATCTCACGCTTTTTTTACAGTAAAATACATTTTCTTCTTATTTTTTACTTTTTAGTTCGTATTTTCACAAAAGCGTGTTTATTAGTTTTTTAAACTACATTATTTATTTTTAATTTTTTAGTTGGATTTTTTTTCATATTATTGCATTGTCATCGGCCCTTGACCCCTGTGCAAATATTCAAGTCAATCAGACGCTTAGAAGTAGGTGAAAATGGAGTTAAAAGATTCCATTACATACATACAGGTCAAGCTAATATAAGCGTGTTAAAAAAACAAGAAAATGAAAATAAAACAAGAGCACAACATGACTATTGCAACCTCCCGCTAAAATAAATAGCGGTATACTCGTATTTAAGGTTTGTCTCTGGTTTTCTAACGACGAAGTGACCGTATCACCGCAGCCGTCACACGCCTACCGGAACTACTCGATACTCAACGCCTATGCTTTATGGCCCGCGCCTTCCGCTACTGAATTTATTGTCACGAAGGACATGGACCGAAAAATTGAGAAAGGTTTATGAAGAATCCACGTTATCAACGCAAGCCTTTTTTAACGAAGGGGAAACCTTCAAAAGGTTTCCCAGCATTTTGGGAGACGCCGGGTTATGTGGGATTGATTACACACCTAAATATCACTCATTGGCTGCAACCCTTTTTGCGTCCCACTGCTGGACACGGGTCTCTCCCCATTAATGGGGAGGCCTGGAGCTTACTCCACCACGCTGCTCCAATGCGGGTTGGTGGAGATGCGGGTTAGTGGCCAACCCGCTGTCGGATGTTTTCAAACCGCCCATAAGGCCTCCGACAAGGTTTAACGACTGTTATCTATCGACAACAACCGGGACCGACGGCTTAACGTGCCCTCCGAAGCACGAAAAACGCGCATGAAATTTTTTAAATAATTTCGTCGCGAAACAAGTTAACTTACTGTTAAATAATCTAAACATCTGAAACATTGTAATTTTGACTATCTTTAGCGAAAGTTGTAGCTTTCACAGTTAAGAAGGATTTAGAAGGTTGAAATTTGACTTTAATGTGCGTATATTTTTTACTTTTTAATTTATAAAATTTTATCAATAGGTCGTAAATATTATTTTTACCTTTTCATTATTTTATTTATTGACATTTGTACGCCAATTTGGCAGTTTCATTTCATTCCTTGTTAACCATACCCCCGTACCATACCCGTGGTGGTAATGGTATGGTCAACAATTCTCTTTGTTATCGGTACCACCATTCAAATAGTGGCAAATATGGCCTATACCTCCAACAACAACAAATACAATGTAATCATTCTGCTGTTGGATGTTTTGGGTCATACTGTAAATCCTTCAGTACAAATTATTTAAAAAAATACAAGTTCCAACTTATTCGTTTAATTGAAAAACAAACATTCAATAATTACCTTCATAAAAAAATAAACAAAGTATATACAATATAAAAGATAAAAAGGTTTAAATTATTTTTTATTTCAAATACTTTTTTAATTATGACAGTCAGAGGTTAAAAGTCATATTGATTTAAAATACAGAAGTTGTTTTTTAAGGTAATTATTAAATGTTTGTTTTTCAATTAAACAAGTAAGTTGGAACTTGTATTTTATTTATTTTATTTTATTTTTATTTTATTTTATAATTTGTACTGAAGGATTTAAAGTATGACCCAAAACATCCAACAGCAGAATGATTACATTGTATTTGTTGTTGTTGGAGGTATAGGCCATCACTATTTGAATGGTGGTACCGATAACAAAGAGAATTGTTGACCATTCCACCAGGGGTATGGTATGGGGGTATGGTTAACAAGGAATGTTTCATTTTTGCATGCACCCTTACAACCCCTCTACTTTATGCACTTCAAAAACCTTCTAAGCTTTTAAGCTCTTATTAGTTAGATGTGTGGCACTATCTGAGGTGTGGCAAAAGCTCGCCGAGGTGCGTATGCACGCACTCCTGAATTCGGTTGTTTAATAAGTTGGTCTGAAACCGCTTTTATTCATGGATCAAACTTTACGAAGAGGTTATATTAATCAGTACTTATAATAACTAGGCTGATAAGTTATCATCATCAGTAATTCCTAAAATTTATCATTTAATTATGCATATTCTGCCAATATTCGTGCATATTTCAGTCATTTTTCATGCATATTTGCATGCATATAACAAGTCTTTTATGTTGCATATAATCCGGCTATACTGATAACTATTGCATACGTCTGCAGGTCCGCCTTACAATGTAATAGAAATACAAACTCAAGTTTTTGAAGAATACTTTAAATGTTATTACGTAATGAAGTGTGAATCCTATGTAAATATCTCTATATACCAAGCTACGGTTTTTGTTTGTTTTGTCGCTATTAATAATTAATAAAATTTCAAATAAGACAGTCACTATTAATTAAAAGGCCACATGACATATTAATTAAAGTTAAAATTAACCTTAAAAAACAGCGATACTATCGTCTCATATTATCGCAACTATGTACTTAGAAAAAACTTAAATGTCAAGCCGACGGTGAACATCTGCTGGGCGGCAATTTAACACCATTGACCTAACTGCCTTCTAGACTGCCTGTTTCATACAGATAATATTAAATTAAACACATTTCTGCTACTATAAATAAAAACAATATAAAAAAAGAAAAAAAAAACTTAAAATAACACAAATACAAATATTTATACTTTTAGCATAAGAATAAATAATACTACAATAGATAAACCTCATTGTCATTCAGTGTGAATTCAAATTATTTATTGCTGGAATACAATATACAGAGGTGGTCACAAATTAGAAAGATCTTGTATCCTACTTACTTAAAAATAGGAAATCTTGGAATACAGTTGATATTAAATGTAATAATACCTACACCATTTCCCTTTCGCTGACAGTAAAGAAAAGCCCAATAAACGAAACAATACGCATAAAGAAGGGGAATCTAGAAAGCACGCAAACATCGTCGTCCCGAACGTTTTCTCGAAACTCTTAATAATATTCTGTTATCAGTACTTTTGCTTTAAATTACGAATATCTGTCTTCGAGAGTATTAAATAACATCGTAAACACATAAAACCTATGACCGTGCCTGTTTCATTTTACACCCAATAAAATTAACATGCCTATCTACAAAATATTATGAGAACTCTTAAGATCATCACAGCAAAAAATTACGGTTTCCATTTTCACGAATTCACATTTTGCGCGTCAACAATATTCACGAATCGATTCGTATCCGTTAAACTTATTAAGATGTCTTTTAAAAAGTGTTATAGTATAAATTTTTTTTGTATCTTCTGGTTTTTAATTCAGACGGATTATTAAATCACTTTAGTAACATAATTCATGGATGACCTCCAAAAGGATGAATATAGAGAATATAGTTCAATACTGTGTATTTTTGCATAAAAGAGGAATTTGTCGACCCAAATAAAGTACCCTGCACTATACGCATATTGGTGCAAACCTTTATTGTCTTTTAAATAACTACCTAAATAACAGTTTGTAAACTGGTCGTAACTCGTATGCAGTTGCCCTGTTCCCCTGGAGGTTGATTGCCGTCATGTATCTAAGTCTCGGAGACAACTGCAAATTTCCACCGAAACACAACAGAAATATCTGAGCGGCAGAAATGGGTGCAGCGACTTACCCGTCGGTTGATTAAAGTTTTCCACCTACAAAACTGAGTAACAGTATGAAGTTACCTACGCTCAATAAAAATACATCTCAATAAAATTTAACAATACCGTACAGCACTCTTTTCCAATTACGTCAAAAATACGTGCGTCCCTCCAATTCATGTCCTAGATACGGAAAATACTATTAGAACGTATGTATTTTCCGCATACTCGTATCTGTACGTATACATATATACAACACTGCAGAACGTAATCATACACCCATACATTATAAGCTTACGCAGCCAAGACGTGGTTTATACTCCTTATTTCGGGAAAAGCATGCCAATTATCCACATCACATATTAAGAGCATCGCTTTATTCTGAGCAATGAGTCCAAGAGAAAGCAGTTACATTGCTGAATATGCGACAGATTTATCGTGGTTTGTAGTGAGAGCGCATTTCTGGAATGTCGATAATTTTTTTATCGATGCTCCATAGATTTGTTTCATGATTTGTTGGTAAAGAGTCATCGTTTGATTTAACAATAAATTTCAAAGAAAATAGGGTTGGAAATGTTGATAAATTACAAAATCTATTCACTTTCTCTACCATTTTCTATGGCAATTGTGTCACAACGAAGACACAAAAAACTTTGTTTATATTTGTTCAACTTACTTCTTAACTAGAAGGCTACTAAACTCTAAATGTATTTGCAAACTAGCTGATAACTTATCCAATTACACGTATCACAATTCATTCCAAATCTCAGAATTGGTGCGGAATACGGATTAAAGTATTAAATCGATATCAGTGGGACAGCACTAGGGGTCGTCACCTGGGTGCGGGGTGCGGGGGCCGCAGACTGGCGTCGCAATGTCGGGCAGGTTACGATTTACACTCCTCCAACTCAGCAGAAACTCTGCCCGGACGAAAATGCTGATAATCCACATCCACGCGTGAGAATTAGATCGAGATTACTACGGTACCGACCGCCTTGTGACGGTTTTATTGCCCATCCACTTTAATTAGTATGGTAATACACCCCGCCTTGGCCTATGGTCGTCTGATAACCAAATCGATCGTAAATTTAAAGAATTTATTTATCAATCCGAATACCGTTGATGGTGACTTGCATGTGAGGTAGAAACAGTTAATTTGATTTATTATTTATTTTGAGATTTATAAATGGAAAATTACCATAGTTCATACCCAGATCTTATGCTGCATTGTCTTGAAAATTGCGTTGTTTAAAGGACACGTTGTGCCAGATTTTATAATAATCATCAAGTCTTGTCGGGAGCCTTTGGGTAGTTTAAAAACATACATAATTGGCCACTAGCCTAACCTCCTCTTAGGTCCTCCTGTTCCCAGCAGTAGGACATAAAAAGGTTGCAAAATATCTCATTAAGTTGCAGTGTGGTGGAGTAAGCCCTAAGCCTCCCAAGTTTCGGGGAAGAGACCCGTATCCAAATGTGGTACGCAAAAATTGCAGCGAAACTTACATATTTTAAACAAGGATTTTAATTTTTTGCAGGTCACTGAAGAATTGGCGAAGGGCAGATCTCGAAGTCTTCGCGTTATAAGTTGTGGCAACATTCTGAATTTCATTTCCCCGAGCATCACAATAATTGTGAACCAAAATCATGAAGACCAGTTAAAATTATGGAAACTGAATTAGTGTTCTGATGGGACATATTGGCAGACGTTAACTATTAATAGAGTGCGTAGTGTTTTCGAAATTGGTGTTTTGGCGTTGAAATTATTGTTAGATGAACGTGACGTCGCGTATGTTGCGGTGAATACCGCGAAATAATTCCGTAGAAATAGTACGTAATTTCTCGCAGTCTCGTTCGACTTTATATTTGTTACTGAACTTTCATCTGAGTTATGTGGACTTAAGCTCAGACTGACGATAAATTTCCGGAGGCTGCGAACGGAAACCTGTTTCTAATTTATAGGATAAGTGAGGCCGTAGGCCAATCGATCATTGCCATCTTAATTTTGTATGAAGTGCGGTCATGGGACGTGAAGAATTTAGTACACTGATGCGTTCACTCGTTTTTTCGATGAAACTTTCCTATTCGTTGCATTTCGCGCATTTTGTGAACGCAACGACTACATGTTTCTTAATGTACGTTTCATACAGACAAAAGATACATGTTACTGTACAAAATTATTCGTACTGTCCAATCGTACTTAGTATTTAGTTGTATCGCATCTAGTTCATTTCATTTGCATCGGGCGATTATGTGTGGGCCAATATTATTTATATAAATATTTAGCAATTATAGTGTGAGTGTTAAATGTCGTGTTGAATTGTAAACGAAATATATTTTGAAGGCAAAATTCCCTGTGACTTCATTGCAAAGTAACGTAAAATTATATTTCATATATAACTTGTTTTTTACAATAATCATAATCCATGTTTTCTCAGACTTAAAGAAACGGAAAACCACTAGGTTTTATATTCGACTGGATTTCGGTGGACAACTTCGACCTAGACCGTCTCACACAAAATTTAAATCTTGCGAACAAATAGGAGATAGGGGTATTAAAATAGTTTTAAATAGTTGTTAGGTGTCCAGTACCCAGTTCAGCTAAAAGCCATTATCAGCCAAAAATAGATTTAATGCTCAACATTCTGACGCCAAACTTGGAACAATTTTGAACACGAACTTAGATTTTTATAAGCAAACATAACGCGTTGCTCTGAGATGTGCCTGCTAAGAATATTTATAGTTGTTATATAAAACTTGTATATATGCTCTTTGTTCAAAGATTTTGTAAAACAGTTGGACCTAAGTCGGAAAAGTTGACGCACAAACAAAATCAATATAGTCAGATGTCTAGTCCCATTTTTCGAATAAGATTTCGTCAACTAAGTGCAGGATTACTCATAGTTCGGGGCTAACCCTAAAATGTAACAAAAGGAGTTCGTTCTGTGAATTACCTCAGTGGACTGTTTGTGATAGATTTAGCCAATAAGTGTTCAATATTAGTAGGTACTTTTACCGTAAGTCAATTCACGTAATATTTGGCGTCCATATGCAATGTATTTTGTCAAGAGCACAGTTTTTTTATTTAACTCATGAATGGAGGGGGAGTGAAAATTCTTTATATGAGGCCTAATTCTACTTTTAGCTTCTAAACGGTTCTTATTCTGTGTAGAGATTTCTCTAGCATTAAAAGAACAAATTAATACTTGTAGGTACTGATACAATCCATTAATATGTACTTACAGATAATGTCAAAGAAATCAGACTTGTCTTTTAAATTTCAATTTGCTTTTAATTTAAAGCAAAAAAACGTTACAATGTTTTCTACAACTGCTATAATATCGGATAGTTACAGCGATCCATATTATCGATTACACTGATCGGATCGTAAAAAACAGCTCCTGAAAGTCGTGTGATGAATAATTATCGAAATAACACTTCCGATATAACAGCATGGGAGAGTCCTTATATGTATAAATAATAATAAATATTTAAGTATATAATAACGCTTTAATTTCTGCGTTATATAAAAATGTCTCTCAGAAACATTATAAAATATGCAAGCACGCAACTACTAATTTGCTTCTAATATGCTCAAAGAAACAATGTCATAATAATAAGATTGGCGCGAAAATAAAGCGTTAAAAGTTATTGAACTTCCAGTAACTATTAGATCTATTCTGTTTTAATCTATATTTTCGAATCATATATTTTTGTTTGCAATACTTACAAAATATTATACTTACTAAATTAAATTACGCTGATTTTAATGTCTTGTAAATCCAATTTAATTTAATTTACTTAAAAAGGCCTCTTCCATTAATATATTTATATAATTACAGCTGATGTTGGTGCTATAAATATTTACTATTTTAATAGTGCATTTTGAAACGGATGTTTTTTTAATATCGTATTATACAAGTGTAAATGGAATTGACGTACAAAATTAATCTAAATTCTACTATGACACATCCTAATGGAGACGAAATACTTTCGGATTGTTCAAACTAACGGGGCTTCTTGTGTCTTGCTCACACTTATTCGTATAGAGCGAGATGCAATAATTTTAAATTACCTTTGGTTGGAACAATCTTTTTTTTTAAATATCTGATTCATGAATTGAGGCAAATGCCGTAAGTAATGATGATATTTTTTTTAATTTCTATGGTAATGTAGATAGTTAATATTAGTTTATTATTATTAGTTGACTTAAAGTCAGGTACTGTGAGCAGATTGTGGATGTTCGACATCTACACTGTACGTAAGGTTTTGTAACATGTAGTAATCATTGCCAAATATACTATGTAACGCTACGTGAAGGCTACCAAAGAATTTCCTGGTTTTCCTGGCGCTGCTTGATTTTTTAAATTTTAAAGCGGGTGGTATTTTATAGAAGAACAAAACTTATAGAACAGAGAAGGTATATACTTCAAGAAAAATGGCAGTTTTACGAGTAATACTTAATACAAGTGGCGCCAACTAGCGAATGTTTCCGGTAGTCCTCAATTTAAAACTATTGTATCTTGAATTCGTACGTAAAATAGTTTTAATGAGCGTGTTGTAGATAGTTGGCCTCTTTGGTGGTATCTCATAGTTAAGTGTTAGTCAATATTTCCTGGTTGTTGATTAAGTAATTATATAACAAAAAAATATACAATGTAAAATGACGTGTTTGTGTCAATCCATGTGGTCAATTAAGTATGGATCGAATTAAAGTCTGTTACGGTTACGTTACGTTACGTTACATTACGGCCTAGGGCGTAAAACGGGCGGTGTTTGTGTTTAAAGGATTTTTTGTAATAAACAAACTAGCAGTGCCATTAATATGATGATTTTTGATAGTTTTCCAAAATGATAATTTGCTTTAGCATAAAATATTGTATTTTTTCTGATAATATGTTTAAAAACTGTCAATGAGTCGTACTTTACGGGATACATGAAAGCTCAAATTGAACTTCATTTCGATGTTTAAGGATTTGTAATTTGTTAATGTACAGCGATCTTTTAAATAGTTCATATAAATAATAAGATTGTCTAAAGGCGCTTTAGCTATTCATATTGAACAGACACAAAATAAAGGAAATTGCATGTTATTTGAATTAAAGCTATTTTAAATCTAAATTATAACCGCTGCCGTATGACAGTTGCCGTTGAGTCAGTGAAACTTTGACAATTATAATCTTAAAGTGACAACTGCCTTTTTAAAATAATTTAAAACCAATTTCATTTCAATTACTACATCTACTTAGGTGCTGTCGGATTATAAAAAAAAAACATGATGGAATGGAGTCGAATTATGTATAAAACATCTAGGTATTTCGAATTGTATTATTTAGGTGTTCAATGTCTTATATCCAGATAAGTCTTTGTTATATTTATTATACATTGGGCGATCATCACTGATCAATTTTATTTACAAGTGCTAAGAGATTGGTAATGGAATATGCGTGTTTACACATTGTTTTTACACGATTATTGAAACGATGTATGTATAAAGAACTGTAGTTCTCTATACCGAGCTGTGTGTAAAATGATTTTAGATTAAGTATGTGACCCGTTTATCGCACTTAAGGTAACGCCTTAGCATGTAATAGATAATATATTTTATAATTTCAGCATGGTTTTCAGATACAACCATGCTTAAGGCAAGGGGCATTCCCCATAAAACTTTTAACTAAATTATTTTGTACAATGTTTATTTTTTTTATGTTTGCATTATTACGTTTAACGCATTATATGTTTACATTATTTTGTTGTTTTTATTTTAATTTTTGGTTGCTTATTATGATAAATAAAATTTACGACAAATTGTGAAATAACTTAGTTAAGTTAGAAAATCATGTGTTTAATGTAAATATATAGATGAAAACATGAATGTAGAAGTACATAAATCTTATTTATGTATTAAATTTGATATTGTTTTCAAAATTTCATTGGTTGTATTATTGATTCACCCTTTAAGCCATAATATAAGTAATAATATAGGTACCTGATATTAAAGCCGCAATAATATCGTCTACTACAATGACATACCTGGATCTAATACAACACAACGTTAAAAAAAGTTATTTGGCCAAAGTATCATAAAGAAAAATCGCTTTTAGATTTTTGAAAAATAGATACCTACATAAGTATTTGAAGGAAATATCGAAGACTGAGAACCTTCTCCTTTTGATTAGTAGGACTATTTATTTATAAGTTACGTGGCATATCTTAAGTATTATTGGCTGCAACCCTTTTTGCGTCCCACTGCTGGGCACGGGTCTCTCCCTATTATTGGGGAGGCCTGGAGCTTACTCCACCACGCTGCTCCAATGCGGATTGGTGGAGATGCGGGTAAGTGGCCAACCCGCTGTCGTATGTTTTCTAACCGCCCATAAGTCCTCCGACAAGGTTTATCTATCGACAACAACAAAGACCGACGTCTTAACGTGCCCTCCGAAGCACGGAAACGCGCATGAATTTTTTTGCCACTAGCGGTCACCCATCTCACACCCGATCGCGCCCGTTTGGCTTAGTTGCATAGATTGTTTGCATTCTACGCTAACCTCCAGGCCATGCGCGCTTCAGTAAGTATTATACGTAGTAGGAATTTGAATTATGGCTACCAAAACGAATTTGCATTTCTGCCTGAAATTTAAAAAAAACATTAATAAATCATAGCATTTACATACCCACACAACACTCTTCAATGGCTCGTCTCAAGTGAAATAGTCAGAATTCAAGATCTGCCATACAACAGGTATATTTTATAAATTGAATGGGAAGAGGTCGTACTATTTCTATATATTTTCGGATTATGAGTCTCATCTACTTGTACGTAGGCACTTTCTAAAACTCATTCTACATTAGGTATATTAATTTGCAAGTAATAATATAAAACTATTAATAAAAGGCAAATAGGGAAGTGGGTAATATGTGTTTGGGTGTGAAAAAACTGTTTTAATAGTAGGAATCATTAATCTGAGTGAATATAGAATACCTACACCTACCAAGTTTGTTCGGAGAAAATGCCGCCCACATTTCCTCGTAACTGTAGATTGTAGATATACCTACAGAGTACATTTTTATATAGCCATAGGTATAAATAAAATAAAATAAATATCTTTGGTCAATTCACACAACACCATCTGATTCCAAACTAAGCAGAGCTTGTAATATGGTAATCAGAAAGCTGATAAACATACTTATACATTCTAAATACATACTTAATTAGATAAATTAACACCCAGACACAGAACAAATAGTCATGTTCATCACACAATATTTGTCCTTGTGTCCTGGGTGGGAATCTAACCCACGACCTCAGGTTTCGCAGTCGGCTCATCACTCACTACGCTACGGAAGCTGTCAAGGTATACATTAAATTTGTTTTTATTACCTACCTCGTCCTCATGCATTGACACTGAAAGTCATTGGAAAAGCACGGGTAAGTACCTAACTACTTAAGTAAGGTAAGATCCTGCTTGCCCTTCAGTTAACCTGTTCATGGACTGCAGCGATCACTTAGCATACCTAACCTACCTACTCAGGCCTTCTTTTTTGGTCAGTTGATGACTATGAAGTAGTACTTAATTTTTCTATGTAAAATCCGCTGCTGCACCCAATTCTCTCTATTCAATACATGAAGCAATTGAAAAGGTGCTGTTGCCGCTCAGAATTCCATGACATTTACAAGGGTCCGGGGACTTAAACATCGACCACACAGCCCGACCCGGTCAAACAGAGTGATAAAATTAATATAAATGGTCCTTGGTCAATGGCAGTCGCGATGGTGAGTGGTCCCGCGGCCTGACGCCATCGATGCAGCCGATGACGTAGCACGCCTCCTCCGCCCGCGCGTCTCCACCCGTGCGTGTTGGGAGTTGGGAATCCCAACATACTCCCCGGGTTGAAGCAATGGAGAAGGCTTCAAAAGTCTTCACTTCTAGTGGGAAAATATTAAAGGCTCCACGAATGTTGCCTGGTGGGAGAGTCAACTTAGGGCCTCTCCTCGTCTTCAATTCCGCGACGCGACTGATGCCGTCGCTACCATGATAGAGCTAGATGACTCGCCCTAAAGGTGGAAGATTTTTATCTTTTATTAAAACGAGCGATCCGAGTCTCAGCTCTTTGTTGGACGTTTGCTACTTGACTATCTTCTGCAGCAAGCTGACATTCCGTGGAGAACCGGTTTCAAAAGTGCTGCTTTATGAGCTGAATTCGCTTATATCGCTGAAGACGAATGATGTTAGTGTCCGGTACTGGTGGCTGTGGAATGGCGAGAAGTGAGCGACCAATCAGGTACTGTTCCTATTTCTGGGCATTCCATAGGCGACGGTGATCGCTTAACATCACGCCGCCCATCTGCCTTTGTATTCGGTTCATGTTCGTGTATAAAAAAATCTTGAGACGACCATCAATCTCCTAATTATCCGTACAACTGCATACGACCTCAGGCTTGTTTGAGGACGTGCATCAACTATTAGTACATCTGCAGTTTTTGTGTAAGTACCTAATTATTACTAATATTGTGCGAATAATTTTAGAGCTAAATTAAAATAACCTCCTATACAATAAAATTATGTAATACGTACCTAACTATATGATCTATAGATAGGTCATTCGGTAAGATTAGATTATACCATTTCCGAAGTATTTTTATTGTCAAACTTTTCGAACATTCACTTTTGTCGCAAAGATTTTTTATTGCTGGGACGAAATAAAGTTTTATTACACCGGGAACTATTTATGAACATTTTTATAGGACTTTCATGGCTACAAGTTCGAGGCAATAGCGAGAGGTGATTAACTATTGTTAGATTAGCCTAACCCAAAGCATACCATAGTTGGATAGTAAAGTAAAAAAACCTACAGTGCCGTCACAGGACGCTTGGTACCTACAACTCATAGCTTAAACAATCTTGCTACTTATTCCTACCCCCGATCTGCACCCGAACTGCTTTGTAGATCATCTTCAATACCATACAAAATTGCCACCCATTCAACATTTAACGAAGAGAAGAAGCGCGCATGGCTCGGCGGCTAGCGTAGAACGCAAACGGTCGACGCAGCTAAGCCAAACGGTCGCGGTCGGTTGTGAGATGGGTGACCGCTAGTGGCAAAAAAATTCATGCGCGTTTCCGTGCTTCGGAGGGCACGTTAAGCCATCGGTTCCGGTTGTTGTCGATAGATAACAGTCGTTAAACCTTGTCGGAGGCCTTATGGGCGGTTTGAAAACATCCGACAGCGGGTTGGCCACTAACCCGCATTGGAGCAGCGTGGTGGAGTAAGCTCCAGGCCTCCCCAATAAGGGGGAGAGACCCGTGCCCAGCAGTGGGACGCAAAAAGGGTTGCAGCCAAGGCAACATTTAACTAGGTGACGGACATCATTGTAATTTTTTAAAGTATGCTACTCCAAGTCTCATCTAAGGTTTCGTACCCCCACGCAGTGAATTTGGGGCTGATCCTAGCGCACCTAGTGCATCATTCTGACTATGTAAAATGTATTGTAGCTACCTGTCTACCTAACACCAATTTTATTGACATTGACAACCTCCGTGTCGTAGTGGGTGATGAGCCGACTGCGAAGCGTGAGGTCGTGGGTTCGATTCCCATCCAGGACAAATATTTGTGTGATGAACATGACTATTTGTTCTGTGTCTGGGTGTTAATTTATAAAATCTATTTAAGTATGTATTTAGAATTATATAAGTATGTTTATCAGCTTTCTGATTACCACAGTAGGTACAAGCTCTGCTTAGTTTGGAATCAGATGGTGTTGTGTGAAATTATCCAAAGATATTTATTTATTTATTATATATATATTTTTATTTATGTTAGTCGTACGCTCTGCTTACATGCTTAAGATTGTTAGCGGCAATCCCGCCTTTCCACTGTGATGAAATCTAACATCTCAGATGGATAACTTTAAATGTATTGTATTCAATCTACTTTCGTTACCAATAGTTCCTGCTACATCAATTATAATTTAGTATTTACTTTTGATGGCAATGTCCCAATTAAGTTTCAATAATAAAATATTTCAATACCAATTTTAAACTGACTGACCATCTCCTTCATGCTATTTTTTTCACGACCGTTCCATTTTCAAAAAAGCGCGCAATCACTTATTTATTTTTTTAACATTAGAATACTGAAATTATACTGCCAGAGAAAATTAAATATTAATTAATTATAAAATACTTTCTATTAAATTAACTAATATCAATTACAAAAATATATAAAATATCAAATAATTACACTAACAACAAACACACACACCACAACTAATAGTAGGTATAAGAATAAATTTATTCTTATGTAGGAGACCTTTTTTGTATCGGGGAAGAAAGCTTCAAAAAAAATCCAGCTCCGCGCGCCCACTCCAGGGTCTCCAGAGAAACGATAAGACAAAATTTGATGGATTATGGATATATCATAATCTATATAGAGCCTATAGTAGCCTACCTGCAACATACAACTACAGCTACATAAATATTTATTATTTTATTTATTTAGTACACAAAGATATCATAAAACACGAGTTATATTTAGGGCGGTCGCAGCAGGGTGCGAAATGAAAACTAATAGTTTATCTAAACTAAATTATTTTAATATTTAAATTCTATATTCTAAGTAGGTATCTTAAGGCTGGTTACTGGTTACACAGCTATCCGGGAGACCTCCCGGAGCGAAGACACATGTCATGTGAGGCACTAGCTAGAACATCGTTTCACAGCGACAAGGATTGGTTCGTATGCGACCCGCTCCGGGTAGAGCCCGTACAACGCAAAGCTACGCTAGCAACCGTATCGAAGGTACTGAATCCTCGTTTCAGAGCACTGCGGGCGCTACCCGTACGGATCTCCCTAGCATGGACGGCCCGCACGGGTCCCCCGGATAGCAGTGAAACCAGCCTAAACCTAGCGATTCTTCGCAATCGATGTTTGACCGGAATGTTCGTAAGTAGGTACACCTGCAAGCCTCTTATTTCCCACGCGCCGTAGTCCTGTATCAGCAAATGCTCAAACACGATATCTTGCCTATACAAGGATGCGACGCGGCGTTGCCTGGATTTATTATATATTTGCCTTCCAATTTAAATTATAAAATAGGTATATGTAACACACGACAAAAGAAGATAAAATGTACACCTACTGCTTTCTTTTTCATGTTTCTTTTTATGTCCATTGGGACTGGGCACGGGTCTCTTCTCCTTATTGGGAAAAATCTTTTTCTACATAAACCATTAAATTCCTTCACATAGTAAGGTAAACTTGCAAGAATATAATATTATGAAATTTTTAATCTATAATCTTTCCACTGTCGTAGCTAAACCTCATGATATGGATATACCTAGTTGGCAGCGCAAGAATGTCGAAATTTTATAATCGCGGTTGTTACTGGCACACTAGAATTTTTAATAAGTCAATATTTATGTAAAAACATTGACAGAGTCAATCAAAGTCAGTAGTGCTGAATGTTGTCCAAAAATGCGAGCAAAAATTTTAGCATTGCGGAAAGGTTTTGCAAGTTTCTTCAAAGGCAGGCAATATGCATCGAGGCCTGGTTTGTATAATAATATACTTGGCGCCGTCATAATTACCAGCCTATGTAGGTGTATGGTTCGGCAGGGCACGAGTCTCATTGCAGAAATTAGAAAGATAAGATCTCCACCTATCATCTTAATCCTTAACTAATGCAGGTTGCATTAGAGCAGCGTGGTAAGCTCCAGGCCTCCCCAATAATGGAGAGAGACCCGTGCCCAGCAGTGGGACGCAAAAAAGGCTTACCAGGTAGCGCGTAGGCTTACCGCACGTTTTCTAACTAAGCAGCTAATCAGAATCAGAACAGGGTGCGCGATATGTAATCCAAAGTACCTAGTGTACATTATCGAATTTATGTTGACATTACCTAAATTATTTCATAGTCATTAAAGTAAATATAAATAACAGATTTTATTGTATGGTACAATTATTTTATTGTATGGTCCACCAACCCGCATTGGAGCAGCGTGGTGGAGTAAGCTCCAGGCCTTCCCAATAATGGGAGGAGACCCGTGCCCAGCAGTGGGACGCAAAAAAGGTTGCGGCCATTGTATGGTAAGTAGCCAAAGTTGACTGGCAGAGAATGCCATTAGCATTAGGCATTAAGTTTTACCCCAAAGATTAAGGGGGTACAAATGTTAAGTAAATAAAACAAAGAAATAGGTAAGTACCAGCAATTAATTTTCAGTTTTGTGTTTGGCAGACCTTGCACGATTCTAGGTTAGGTATAAATAAATCAATTTCCACCGAATGAAGGTGGCCGGCATCTTCTTTCACATTTATTTCTAACAGGCAATGTAATTATTATTCTTACAGGAAGGTGCGATGCTCATATGAATGAACTGCCAGTTCCATGTATTCCATGGCAGCCGTGGTACAATGACAAGCAAAGTTTCTACAGTAAACACTTGGCCGCTGGGATAATTTGGTAAAGAACTTAGGTATAGGCACATAATATATCGTGCTAGGGAGCAACGGCTGGATATTGGACATACATACCCTAACATTGACTACTACCTCTACCATTAAAGACCATTCTACACTTCGGTTATAGGTCAACCTAATAACATCACCTGCCAGTATACCTTCAATTAAGAGATTTTGAGGGCTGTCTTTGACTACCCATGATCCTAGGATTTCATCGATTCTGCTTTTGTCACATAAGTAGCTGAATAGAAACAGAACCGTCTTTTTATCGCTCATTAAGCTACTTTGAGCCAGGCGCGGTCCCAGGGGAGGGGGGTCACAGGGGACATGACCCCCCCCCCCAAATCCATCAGGCATGCGTAGATGGAAGGCGAAACAAGCCAATTTGGGACACCTCTTCTCTCTAAGTTTCTTAGTAGCACACCCAAAATTTCACGGCTACCCCCCAAAATTGAAGGCTGTGACCGCACCTGCTTTGACAAAGGTGCTCCGCTAGGACAGACACACAGGTGTAGCATGTATGTAAAAGTGCACATTTTCTTTGAAGGCATGCCTTGTGTGGCGTGTGGATTTAAAAATGATAATTAAGGTTTTACAAGGGTGAACCAGAATGGTTTGAATGGTATGGAGGCCTGAGCCCGGTAAAGGGAACCGCTAGTGTTTATAACTTGTTATATAATGCAAAATTTTAAGTAGGTAGGTAACATTACATCAGCGCATTATTTGTTTTTCCTTTTCTGCACCAGGTGGCTATTCTCTTTCGCCATGGCGCTATACACGGAGAGCATCTACCTGAATTGGGGGCCACCGGCGCAGCCCAGCGCGCCCAGTGACATGGTAGATGAATGTGACGACTCCGACATTTAACCGAAATAAACTTATAACTTACGTTAATTTCAATCCTTGTTTTATTTTTTAGATCTCGGCCAGGCACATAGGTAATAATTCTTGAAAAACTAGCAGTAGGTAGCCGATAATCAATAATTATAATTTGTAACGAATGCGTGCCTTGCTTCAGCCAAGCCAAGCTTTAGCCAATAATGGAATCGACAGGTAAGCCTTTGCCAGCCAATGTTCTCTGTCATTCTGCTTGTCAATAAGAATGCAGCTCTGTCAAAATATAATCAAACCGATTACTTACACGCATCAGCCACTCAAAATTTCAGGTACCAACACCGGATTTGCCACTAATCCGCATTGGAGTAACATGGTGTATGTAGTCTCCAGGCCTCTTCGATTATCAGGAGACCTGTGCCCAGTAGTGGGGCGCAAAAAGGGTTGCACGCATGATTTAGAAAATAAAACAACCTAATTCTTCTTACACTTTATTATTGTAAGTAATGAACATTTTGAATCTCATTTGTAATAATGAGTGAATTTAAATAAGCTACCACTATACACAATAACTAGTTTGGAAGCTTATTTTGCCCTCTAAAGTTTAATTACAACAGCCTGTAATTAAATTAGTTTCTTTTTACAGTTTTCCTAGCGAATATCTGTTCTTGTTTGACGCCCTGTGTGCATCGATATAATATAAGTAGGTAGATTCACACTGACTGACTGACTGAGGGTCTTCCTACGCAGGGCTCTAGTGGCTCTAGTGCAATAGGGAATACGGGACACGAGGGGCTCCTCTTTGCCCGGGCAGACTCATGAGGCAACTGCCTCAAGGTGATGAAATTCTCCGCCGTTAGGCGGACCTAATGGGCTTGGCTTCGGTCGTCATCCGCCGACCGCGCTTGGTCAGCGATCCTCCTCTTCGGAGGACTCCGCTAACCGCACGAGCTCCCTTGGGAGCGGTCTCCCTTCGGGAGGACGAGCGTGGAGCGGCGCGATCCCATGGAGATGGGAGTGCGGACCGTTGTCCGCGCGGTCGAACATGCGACGCGCGGACAACGCCGCAAACCGTTCCAAGGTATCGACCTTGAGGTCGCGCCTCAACACATCGTTCCTCACGAAGCGAGGCGCTCGCACGATGGTACGGAGCGTCATGTTCTGCTGCGCTTCAAGACGCTTGCGCAGCTTCACAGTCGCCGCATAAAAGTGGCACCGGCAA
The DNA here is from genome assembly GCA_911387765.1 of Pyrgus malvae. Classification (NCBI taxonomy): domain Eukaryota; kingdom Metazoa; phylum Arthropoda; class Insecta; order Lepidoptera; family Hesperiidae; genus Pyrgus; species Pyrgus malvae. The sequence continues at coordinate 22,008,439 of OU426950.1, read as the reverse complement.
AATAAGGCATAACGGCAACAATATGCCTTCTTTCGCTTTCATTTGTTAAACCGCCACGCACGTGTCGCACGTCAGTGATGCCAAAGTCCGCAGTAAAAATTTGTAAAAATTACACTCTAAAAACGCAAAAAAAGTATGGAGTATCATACTTCCAGTGAGTACATCTTTATCTTAATTTAATAACGCATATTTATTATACTTTAAGACTATTTATTATTATTTTAGTAAAATTTGTTTGGTGGTGTAAATATGGCGGTAAATTAATCTTGTAAACGAATTTGTGCTTTATTGTAATGCTTTTGGTTTCATTTCTCAATAAACTCCTACTTCGTAAGTCTAAAGTCGTAAAATTTTATTGCCGTATTATAAACATCGAACCAGAAGGTGATAAGTAACAATTTAACATGGACTTATAGTCTTACTTATGTCAGTACCATAAGGTTTAAAATAGATAAAAAGTAAGATACCTTAAAATATTTTTTTTGTTTAGAATACTTGTATACATCTATAATAAGTACGTTTTTACGCGGGGCCACCTTTTGACTTAATTTTGTATGGGAACCTTGCATCTACCTACTTATATTATATCGATGCCTGTGTGGCTTGAAATTGAAATTATGTGAAATAAACAGGTTTAATTGATTGGCTGCAACTCCTTTTGCGTCCCACTGCTGGGCAAGGGTCTCTCCCCATTACTGGGAAGGCCTGGAGCTTACTCCACCACGCTGCTCCAATGCAGGTTGGTGGAGTTGCGGGTTAGTGGCCAACCCGTTGTCGGCTGTTTTCAAACCGCCCATAAGGCCTCCGACAAGGTTTAACGACTGTTATCTATCGACAACAACCGAGACCGACGGCTTAACGTGCCCTCCGAAGCACGGAAACGCGCATGAAATTTTTTGCCACTAGCGGTCACCCATGTCACACTTGACCGCGCCCGTTTGGCTTAGTTGCATAGATCGTTTGCATTTTACGCTTACCGCCGGGCCATGCGCGCTTCATTTAATTGATTAAGTATGATCAATTAAACCTGTTAAGTATTAAGTATAATCAATTAAACCTGTTTATTTCAATCTTCGTAATCACCATTTTAAATTATTTTCTTACATTGACCAATAGTACTCTTCACTATACTTCTCGTTCATTTTAAAAGCAATAGGTATTTATTATCTTATTAGAGGATATTCGATGATATTTTTGAGCATAGAAGGTCAATTCCACAAATTCTATCCTAGTAACAAGTGCAAAGTACTATAGTTATCCAATAAGTATTGCACAGGCCGGCTGTTAGTAATCCACTTTGATATTACTTATAGGCTATAAGTAATATCAAATTGATTATAAGGACAAATTGGATGTTTGTAAAATATTTTTCTAAATCATGTAAGACAATGTAGACTAAAAATTCGAGACAAAACATGTTTTAGACAGAAACTTCTAGTTTACAATACAGAATATTAACGCTGTCAGACACTTATGCTAAATCAATACATTATTCTATCCTGTCAACGGGCTGCAAAGAGACGTATATAACCCACTAGTCTTCAATTACCAATATTAGAGTTTGATGATCATAATGTTTATAAGATTTAATTATTTATGCGTGTAGGTAAGACCGGGATAGATGCCGCAGTAGGATAGATGTATAGTCCATTTAGTATTTAATATTTTGTGTACGTGTTCGAGGTTAAAGGGAAACTCTGTCTGAAGAATATTTCATTTTTACATATTCTATCTATTCTTCAGTTCCAGGTCTATAACACTAATTTCCTTGACTTCCTTAACGACCTTTGGCTTCTCTGACGTTTCCTTATTATAAACATAGAAATATTTAATATTGCTAAAAACTGTATCAGTTAAGGCAGTTTGTAGTAATTTAAAATGTATTTAAGAAACTGGAAAACTAGCAACATCGAACAATGGGCCTAATAGACTTTAGTTTCTGTATTTATTTTTACAAATTATTAACAGTTATCGAATGTAAAGCGGGCATAAAAGTACATTATTTATTTCATTAAATCTCGAAAGTTTTCTGAGCTTGTGGGGGTTTGAATAAAAAAGTTTTATTATACGACTGTACGTACTATTTGATACCATTTTGAAGAGACTGAGCAAAAATTCGTTTTGCTAATTTCTTTAAAAAAAACCTAAATTTATCTAAAGTACTAGTTATAACATAGCTATTTCTTTTTCTAAGCCCATAAAAATATGCTAAATTAGTAGGTAAACATTATTTTCTTACACATAAACCATCATTAAAATATAATATGCCAAATATGCTACAAAATTAAAGTCTACAGAAATTTCGGTCAGCCACATTTATTTACATGTTTTTGGTATGAAAATAGATTTCATAAATAGTATACAGACTAATGAGTTATAATGTTATTCTAATCCATTTAAACGTATGCGGACATATACATTTATAATAATCAAAGTTCCCCGATATATAACACAAAAATACATCATTTTCATTATGTCCTATCTGTACATCACAAAATCAATGAGAAGTAAACATTTCAAGTCTATACTAGAATAAAAATAGTTTTATTATATAGCTGCAATCTCTTTCATAACACCTGAGTAATAAATAAAAATATTTGCATATGAGACACCTGTTATGAACATTATGTATCTGCAGACTGATTATGCAGCATGAAAAAGAAAGATGGCATGTATGAATATGTAAGGAGAAAAAAGAGATATACATTTTGGGTTATGTATGATGTAGTGAGCTACACACGTCAAAATACCGAAGGCATAAGAATAGATTTATGGGAGAAATTTTATCATGTGTATATTTCAAGGATAATTTTTGGAACACCTATAAGTTTTTGCTTTATATCATTGACTGGTAATAATTGGAACTGACTTGGTATATGAGCTATTTACAACAGATGGAAATGGTAGCCTGTCTTGCCTTGACTTCATCGTCACCGTCGTCACGGTATGAAGTGTCTAAGAAGATGAGATAACAGTATTAGTTGTTTTAGTTCACTGAGGCAAGACCTTCAAATTACAGGAAAAGACCGGTTTTTAACAGCAGCATGTATTGGGTAAAGTACACAATGCCCGACAGACCACCAATGTTCGACACTTAAAAAGTAAAAATCAATAAATAAGATTTATATTGAGTATCCGAACGTATACGAAGCGTAAGTCAAAGCCAAGGTTCATCTAGCTGTCATTGCAAGTGTCATTTTCAAAATTCGGCCATTTTGATAAAATTGGCGTACCTACAAACATCGATCGGGGGAGTTTTTGCGGGAAGTCGAAAAAGAGATTGTGCTCTGGTTTTTTATTTTTAATTTCTTGGTGTATTGTTGTGTTATATCGGATAAATTTGATGACATTTTGTTCGATATAGGTTAATTAAAGTGCACGAGTGTTGTGTATTAAAATAACAGTGCGAAAGTATGTTTTTTCGGCTTGCCTCCAAAATTCCATTGGTCACGTTCTTGTAAAGAAGCCATCGCTTTACTTGAATGTCTAACTGACTTGACTGACTGATTACTAACGAAACGACTTACTGACTTTACCTATTATTACTCGTCCAGTTTCACCGAAACTGGCAAAAACGTGATGCAAAAGTTATACTTGACGCTGGCAATATGCAGAGTTTGCGATGCCATAATTGAAGAAAAAAAAACATCGATCGGCGGAGGTCTCTGTTGGAAATCCAGTTTTATTAGCGAAATCACTAAGAAGATGAGTAAGATTAATTCCTCATAAATTCAACACTTATTAATTTCTTTTTCAAAGAAAGGTTATGTTATTATGCAATTACACGTTTGTCGATCATTGTTTTTTTTTATGCGTATGTTCCAATAATCGACTACTGTCGATTTTTTTTATTTTATATTCTTTGCACTTTACAACATGTTTTGGCTAAGTTTTTTCTGCACTTCTAAAATAAACGTCTCGACATTTAAATATTCGAACCGTTTCCAATGATCGACAGCCGTGTCGATGATTGGGTATTGCGTATATTCCAATAATCGACATATGGGCTTTTTTTGCAAGAATGGCACCAAAAAAATATACACGCCTTTTCAAATGGCATAGGCGCTAAAAGCTGTCCATAATGGGGAAAAAATTGCTACTGCAGCAAAAAAATTTGGGGTACCCCGGGATCACGTTACATGATAAAGTTACGGGCAAAACTCCAGTCACATGTCAATGGGCCCTGGCACTCTTTTATTTACAGAAGAAGAGGCAATATTAGAAAAATGGATTCTCGATATGGCTGACAAACACATTCCTATTACCAAAGATGAATTGCTCGACAGTGTACAACGCATCATCATTGACCAGCAGAAAAATACACCGTTTACTGACAACAGGCCTGGTAGAAAATGGTATAATCTTTTTATAAATAGACATCCTGCATTGTCTGAGAGAACGGCGCAAAATTTAACCACAGCACGAGATGCCGTTACTGAAGAAAATTTAAAGGGTTGGTTTAGAGAGGTAGACTCCTATTTAGAAGAAAATGGTCTGAAAGAAGCACCAGAAGATCCAGCTCGAATCTTTAACACGGATGAAAGTGCCTTTTATTTGTCTCCTAAAGCTGGAAAAGTTTTGGCAAAAAAAGGTGACAAACATATCTACCAATCCTCTGGCGACGAAAGATAATTTAACAGTTTTAATCACCGGGAATGCCACTGGTCAATTAGCTCCTCCCATGGTAGTGTTCGCTTATGAGAGAATTCCTTCTACAATTTCATCTACGTTTCCAGAAGATTGGGCAATTGGGCGGTCTTCGAGTGGCTGGATGTGTGGCAGCACGTTCTTCGAGTACATCACGAACATATACAATCCATGGCTGGTGCAACAGAACATCCAGAAACCTGTCCTCTTCTTTCTGGACGGTCATAGGTCTCACTTGACCCTTCATTTGTCCAATTTTTGTGCTGAAAATGGTATTGAAATTATAGCGCTGTACTCAAACAGTACGCACATTCATTTACAGCCAATGAACCTTTGAAAGCCTATTGGACAAAAGCTGTTAAAGACTGGAAATTGCAACACCTAGGACAAAATCTGAAAAATATCACTGAGAGTGCTATTAGGAATGGATTTCGTGCAGGTGGGTTGTACCCCTTTGGCCCAGACTATGTTGATCTATCTAAAATAAAATCTCGATCAAAATCGCAAATAACAACCGCACAGAGTATTTTCCTTAATTATCTGGAGAAAGAAATAAAGGCGAAATTGGGGACTGAAAAGTTGCAAATGTTCAATGAACTATTCTTTAAAGGCTGAGATGAGTTGAGAGCTCTTTTGAATGAAGACTAGTCACTGTTTGTAATATGGGCTAGTAACAAGCAAATAGTCAGAAACTCAGATCAGGTTAATGAACCGTCTTCTTCTAAACCATTACTAGCTGAAGTTCCGAATCTAGAAAAAGAAGCTGCTATTCCAGTTACAAATACATCAACAGATTTAATTCAATCTAACCTGACACCACAGCAACAAATTGAGCTAGATAACGACTATTCTCATTCATCTAATAATTTTGCTTTAAATGACCATCAAGAAACCAGTGATACGACAAATTATCCATTAACTATCGATTTACCGAAGTCTCACAACTTAAAAGATCCTGTTTTGATTACTTCAACCTCCCACCCTAAAAGTATAAACATTACCACGAAAAAGACATCTTTAGAAGAGACTACCAGACTTCATCCAGATGGGACGACCAAACCAGATTCGGTAAAGGAGACCAGACCGAAACCCAAAGAAAATGTCCAGGGCATGAGACACCAAAAAGTGACCAAAACGCCTCAGAAAAAACACCTATAAAAGATTTGACAAAACCTGGGACCTCTAAAACTATTGTTGAAAGACGGAAATTCAATTATTATCTCATCTCCATTTAAACGGAATATATACTGGCCCGGAGAAGATGAAGAAAAGAAAAAAAAAGGAAATGTAAGGATAAGATTCCTTATGCTATCACTAGTTCACCATGGAGAGATTATCATAACAGGAAAGAAAAAGAAGAACAAAAGGAAATTAAATCCAAAGAAAGAGAAAAAAAAGCAGAAAAAGCTGAAAAATAAAATTAAGAAGAAAAAACGCAATAGGATAGCAAAATTGAAATCAAGTGACACGTCTTCGGACAATACAGATACTAAATTAAAGTATACAGAAAGTGAAGATAGCTGTAACATCGAAATAGAAGAAGAATCAATAGAATATAGTGAACAGGCATTGAAAAAATCTAATGAAAACTCTGATAGCTCGGAATCCGAAGACGTCTGTAGACGTTTGTAGATTTTCTAATAAAACAAGAAAATATTCAAATGGAGACTATGTGATTATCAAGTACGAGGGACAATACTTCCCAGGCATAATAAAAGAGATTAGCGGAAATTTACGTATGAAATTAGCACTTTTCCTTAGGGAATACATTTAAGTGGCCAGAAAAAGAAGATAAAATCTGGTACCAAGAGTCTGACATCGTTGAGGCAATATCTAAACCGGTATTGTGCAACAAAAGAGGCTTTTATACTTCAGACGAAATGAGTTTTTACAGAACTTTTACAGTTTACGTTTACGTTTTTACAGTTTTTACAGAATATGATTTGAATAAATTCTTTGGCATATTATTGTACATGTCGGTACAAAAATTTCCGAGTACCAGATCCTATTGGTCTCCAATGTTTGGATATCATCCAATTTCAAGCGTGATGCCGGTCAATAAATTTGAAAAAATAAAATTATCACTTCATTTTAATAATAATGAAAATCATAAGCCAGTAGGACACCCTGATCATGACAGACTATTCAAAATACGTCCATTGATTGAACACCTAAATGAAAGATTTGCTACAGTGCCTATAGACCAAAGGGTCTCAATAGACGAGCAAATGTGTGCTACCAAAGTTGCCCATTTTCTCAAACAGTACCTCCCAAAAAAGCTCCACAAATGGGGCTTCAAGCTGTATGTTCTGTGTAGTTTATTGGGTTATGCTTATAATTTCGAAATTTATTCAGGTCAAGAAAATCTAGACAAAAGAGAAGGAGAACCAGAACTTGGTGCAACTGGAAATGTGGTTGTGCGGTTACTTCGCATAGTACCCAGAATGAAAAACCATATTGTCTATTTTGACAATTTTTATACTTCCTTGCCTCTAGTTCTGTACTTAGCAAAGCAAGGCATTCACACTGTTGGTACAGTGCAGCAAAATAGGATCCCTAACTCAAAGCTACCAGAAAAAAAAAGAAATAATGAAGAAAAGTGTACCTAGAGGGAGTTACGAAGAGAGAGTTGCATCTCATCAAGGAATTGATATGGCGTGTACAGCCTGGAAGGATAACAAGGTTATTACCCTCTTATCCACCTATGCTGGAGCATTACCTGAGTCATTGGTGGATAGATATGACAAGACAAGGAAGGAAACAATTAAAATTACTTGTCCATTTGTTGTGCAAGAGTACAACAAGCACATGGGAGGTGTCGACCTCATGGACAGTTTTCTAGGCAGAAACCATATCACACTGAGGTCAAAGAAATGGTACCTGAGAATTTTTTTTCACCTATTTGATATGGCAGTTACCAATTCTTGGGTAATGTATAAAAATAATGCCAAAAAAAAATGTAGAAAAAATATTTTCAATGAGTCAATTCAGAAATGAATTAGCTTTTGTATTGTGCCATAAAGCAGCTGCTAAAGATTTCAAAAGAGGGCGACCCAGCAGTAGCGCATTAAAACAAGAATTAGAAAGCAAAAAAATAAAGAATTCTCCTGCCCCTCCACCTCCTAAAGAAGTGAGAAAAGATTGCATTGACCATTGGCCAGAAGTTGGTACATCACTTAGGTGCAAATACCCAAAGTGCAAAGGATATTCCACCATATTTTGTAGTAAATGCTCTGTCAATTTGTGCCTTAGTAAAAATAATAACTATTTTTCAAAATATCACAAAGAATAAGATTAAATATAAGGAATTATACAAAATAAAAATACAATCTTGAAACCTTTATTGTTTTACTCAATTAGTACTGAGCTTAACTACTTACTTTTCATGATGATGTAAATTTCCATCATAATGTTTTTTATTAATTTAAAATGTATTTTTACAATTTGAATTTTTTAAGTATTTTTGCATTAATCTAGAGCAAAAGTTACATCACCATGATTTTTTTCACTCAAAATTAAAAAATCATGCAATGAAGGGTTAAATATTGAAAAAATGCTAGAGAATGCGCGTTAAGAGGCCGTATACGAAATTTTGCCGATTTCGCTGATTTAGCTGATTTTACACATGAAATGTTGCAGTCAAAATACAGTATTTCCATAAGTTACATTGCACAATATAACTGATCATTTCATTAATAATCTAATACATTTGCCACTTTTTTAGCTTGCGTCAAGATTATAATGCGAGATTTAGGTTACTTTAAAAGATTTTTAATGTCAAATTTTCATTATTAATTAGATTTATTTTTCAGGAAGTATATTTATGTCAAATAAATTTTATGAAAGATTGTTTCGATTTTCCGAAATTAATCAAAATATCTGGCCCATTTTCTCTCAAAATTGACTGAGTTCAATGTATTAAAAATAATTCATAGCATTGGAGCGGATGCGCGATAGTGCAATCATGGAGCAAAATATTGATATGCCATCAGCAGAGGCGCCAGCGCGCGTCATAACGAAAACATACGTACGGAAGTCTTAGTACTTATTTTACCATACAATTAGATCAACATTCCAGCTCACGGGATGTTGAGCCTTCTTTAATATAAGTTGAACGTTATGAAAGGGTGGGTATTCCATCAAGCTGTGATAATGGCGTACGTGTACACGGGTTGCTTCCAGTAATCCCTAGTGGGGATACCCGCGGCTACAACACTACGATAGTGAAGATTATATACTTAGGAGAAAGTACAAGGTTGAGGTAGGCGCATAAACTACAAAAAGGAGAAAAAGTGTCACCTACATTCACAAAAGACAGCTGTAGTGCGACGCGTGATCGCACTACCATCGATGAGAGGAAATATGAAATATGAAATGAAATATGAAATAGTTTTTTAACATCCTTGTCATTGTTCTACGGTCATCAGCTGACCGTCATCCGCTTTGGGTGCGCTAAGGCTATGGGCTAGGAGAAAAAAGCGGGCGGAAAAAACTCCAGCCCTGTTTTAAATAAATGTTCAGGTACAATGGGTATTTATTATGCAGCATGACTGTGGGGAGGAAAGCTGCGTTTGGCTTTGACGAGGAGTGGAAAACAGTAAGCAAGAGTAAGTCACGACAAACAAACAGCAACTGATACCTTACCTAGAAGTAAACATTTACGCGAGTCTAGAGATGAAGTCGTAAGTGACGCAGTACTTGCATTACGTTTATAGAATTTAACTATCGCCGAAGCCTCGACCAGCAAGGTGAATGAGTGGTGAGCGAAATCCGAAACTGCCTCAACCTTAGGACCATCAGTTAGAAAAGCTGAACGCGACAGGGATCAGTTCAGGATGAGAGCATGTTAAGCTTAACTTCTACGCAGTTGAGAATAGAAAGTGATGTGGAGGATTACTTGACACAGAAAATGAGACAGAAGGGGCTCGCTTTTAAAAAGCCTAAATAGGTACAAAGAGACAGACCTATAAGTAAGAACGAGATAGGTGTAGTGCTACGGGATTGGCTGAGAGGCGGATTACCTACACTCTCACGAACCCTTTCTATTGTGACACTTATAATTAATATTTTAGATGATTTAGAATAATTTGTGTTTTGATGTACTCACTCGGAACAAGTGTAATCGGATCTCGGTCAAGAAAACAAGGAAGAAAGTAAATGAGGAAGAAAACCTAAAGGGGTCCTTTCTTCACCGGCAACATGTTTTCGCACTGTTATTTTATCAAACAAAATGCCATCAATTTTATCCAATATAACCCTAAAATACACCAGGAAAATGAAATTAAAACAAGATCGCAAATTGTCTGAACATGTCCTTTCAGACTTCCCGCCAAAACTTTCCACCATCTAGAGTTGCAGCAAACAGTAACTTCAGTTATTTTCTTATAGAAAGAATCGTTAGTGTAAACTAACATGTAACGCCGTATTGTCACCGCGAATATACGATCATTGTTACTACACTCACGTATAGTCGTGATATTTATATTAACAACTTAAGTTATTATTAGTATAGACTTCAAATGCTATAAACGTAATAATACTCCAATTGAAGGGATCTTCAACCTACCAGCTAACACAAACATGAACATTAACACTAAAATAACACTATCTGCTCTCTGGTTTGGGCTTGGGTGGCTTGAAGCCTTGGATCTTCTTCTTTTTCTTCTCCTTGCCACTCCCCGATTGGAAAGTTTTCCAACTGTCAACACGATTTTGTCGAGATTCCTGAAAATCAAATAATATTTTTCATCAACCAGGTAAATACTTAATAAAAAGAAGCATTTATTTGCTTTAGAATTTAGATTTACAAAGAGGTCTTATATACTAGGAGTTTGCGGGTTCTAAACACTGTGTGGTATGCAGATAGGTTTAAAAAAGGTAACATCAAAAGCATTCCAATTTACAGTATTATTTAAATAATGCATCATAATAATTTGAAGTCACAACTAGATGTTAAATTATAAAAATAAATAATTGACTTAAAAAAAAAGAGGTAAAAATCTGTTTGAACTGTATGTATTCCAATTCCAATTTACAGTATTTTTGTTGTAACTATTGTTGGAACTGGATGTCTGAAGAATCTATTTAAGATTCGATTAGACGAAACACCCTTGGTTACAGTGTAAATAACACCAGCAAGCTTAAAGTTTGTGCCTGTGTAACCCTTGTTCTTTACAAGACATGGATTAAAATTTTTGTTGTGTCAATAAGTGTGAGATATTTGCTTATAAATAAAAATAAGTAACGCTACACACGTGAACCCTTCACACTTCACACGTGAACACCTGAACCGTCATACCATGAAAACGCAAAGATATAAAAATAAAAAAAACAAACAACTGGACTGAGAACGGAATTTGAACTCATCATATAAATTTTTGATCATCCAATCATTAGCCTCTGGACTTGGGTCAATTCCCATTGAAAGAGAAGCGGCGCGCAGGTTTTTATTTCCCTACATCAGACACCAGGTTTTCACTATGTAAGGTTTAAGATCTATAATGACCTATGTTGTCATGTGAATAACAGACCATATAAGACCTTATTGTGAGAACGAAATAAACGAGTTATTATTATTATTTGTATCGCTCCTTGAAGATCACTGGTCGAAGATGTTATTTGACCCAGTAATTTGAGAGGCTTGCATGGGGACATCGATCCAACATATGTATAAGCCCTTTAGAGACACATAAATGTTGGTATGTATGTATTAAGTTATATGACCCAAAGATGGTCCCCGCCAGGTGCACAGGAACTATTGCTACAAAAGGACAAATTAATATTGGATCTATGGGGATGAACGAACAAGGGACTGGTACATGGGCTATGGAGAACTATGGGACACGTTAGTGCCGTTTAGATCATGATGGTATAATCTAAAGTGAGGCAGGCACACTCGCTACTCACTGAATGGGCCCCCATAAATGGCGCAAATGACCGGAAGCAACATTGGCGTGAGCAGCTAGGGGTGTCGAGAGGAGCGGCACCGATTTCTCCATCTTTCTCTAATGACTCCACTCTGAACGGCCAATTAAGGCAGGCCAAAGGTGGGACCTGTTCCTCTGGATTATCACTCCGCCTACCGGATATGAGGAACAGGGGGACTTCCCCAGGACAACTCAGGTCCGTGGTGTGGTAGAACTTTTGACAACCCCACTTGAAAACTGTCATTTTTGATTTACTTTGACAAAGTTCCATCCCATTCTCATCACAGATTATTACATTTGGCATTCCTTTCAGTCCTGCACCCTCTTAATCCTGAGAATTCCCACTGTCTCCTTCAGGTTGTCTCATTGTGCAGGAAAGTGGTCATTTTTTGAGGACCATTCTTCCTCATTGGTAATGTGCCCTCCTAGCAATGTGACCTGCACTTTACCTTTTAAGCTTGCAAATTTTCAAAGGTACATCCATGTCCATAATTTGTCTATGGGTTTCATCATTTCTTGTGTTATTGTGTACAGACACACCATGCATTAACATACCTCAAAATTCTTTGCCCATTCTTTCTCCATTGATAACTGTTCCTGTCCATAATTTGTCTATGGGTTTCATCATTTCTTGTGTTATTGTGTACAGACACACCATGCATTAACATACCTCAAAATTCTTTGCCCATTCTTTCTCCATTGATAACTGTTCCTGTCCATAATTTGTCTATGGGTTTCATCATTTCTTGTGTTATTGTGTACAGACACACCATGCATTAACATACCTCAAAATTCTTTGCCCATTCTTTCTCCATTGATAACTGTTCCTCATGTTCTATCTCTGCTTCTCGTTTCCGTTTCCTCTCCTCCATGTCTCGTGTCTCTAGATGCTGTCTCTTACGCTCCATGTCCGCAAACAACTGGAATTTTAAAAACAGATCGATTTTAAATATAAATATCAAATAGAATAAAGCTGGCCCTAGTGTGATATTAGTAAAAAAATATAGCTAGTTACATATTTCAATAATACATAGATAAAATCACTTCTTGCTCACTCACCTTCATAGTCATAACGTAAATAGCATGTTTATACTTCACAGGATCATCTTCTGGGATACCCTCAGCCAACCTGCCCTCCTTTTTCTGCTTCTTGCGCTTCTGTTCAATCTAGAATTTCATTTAAAGATGTTACACACGTTATAAGATCAATGATGTATGGACCAAGGTATAAGTATGAAATTCTCTTTATTATATCATCTTAAGTTAGGACAATGTCTCAAAAATCTCTGGTTTGAATTAGCTAGTTAGCTGACTAGGTAGTCAGTTTAGGAATTATTTTTTACTAAAATAAAATTTTCACTTAAACATTTGATATTAGTTTTATTACATTTATAGAAAAACAGACATAAATTTCAAAGGTTATATCTATACTAATATTATAAAGCTGCAGTGTTTGTTTGTTTGTTTGAACGCGCTAATCTCTGGAACTACTGGTCCGATTTGAATGATTCTTTCAGTGTTGGGTAGTCCATTTATCGATGAAGGCTATAGGCTATGTTTTTTTTTCAAAATTAGGATCCGTAATAAAATTGCTATTTTGTAACACAAGGTGTAAAATCGAAAACCTATTTTTGCGTGCGCTGCAAAAACTATTGACAATAGAACAAAATGATGTACTACGGGTTTGTAGATCCCATTAAGACCTACAAAAAAGTCCGCGAGAACATATATCTAGCTATCATGGTTTAATCACAATAACCAATTTTGTGATCAAAATAATTATTAAATCGTCTGAAGAAAAAAAAAACTACGTTAAATATGTATCGTAATATTAATCTTTATCGAAATTAAGCATTATGTTACCAAGACTCTTAATGTATAAGTAAATTACTTTTTGTTTCATCTCAATCGGATATTTCGTTTAAAAGTTATCACATGTGTAAGATGTTAAGAGTTGGTATCTATTAATGAGTTATGGGCTATAGAGTTTTTTATTAACATAAAATCCTGTAATAATCTTTTTCGAAATATATTTGTTGATGATTATTTTTTTTATATGTAAACCGAACAAAAAGGCAGACGGGCCGCGTGGTGTTAAGCGATCACCGTCGCCTATGGACACGGGCAACCCCAGGGGAGCCACCCGAGCATTGCCGGCTTTGGAGGAGAGCTTTTTTTACAGCTTTCTTGAAGAACCCCATGTTATAGTCCACTGGGAATGCCTCAGCTGGAAGGTTGTCCCATAACTTACACGTCCGTGGTAAAAAGGAGCGTGCAAAGCGGACTGTGGAGGACCGCCACGAGTCCAGATGGTGCCTGTGGAACTTTAACCTTCGTCTGGTGGTATAATCATGGAATGGTGATGTAGGCATTAGTTTGAAAAGTTCCTCGGAGCACTCACCATAGTAAAGTCGGTAGAACACGCAGAGCGAGCCTATGTCTCTTCGCAAGCTGAGCGGTTCTAGCCTGTCAGTCAATCTTGGGTCGTTGACGATTCGGACTGCGCGCTTTTCAACGGAGTCAAATGGGTGTAGCTGGTATTTTGGTGCTCCTGCCCAGAGATGAGAGCAGTACTCCATATGGGGTCTGACCTGGGCTTTGTACAGCGTCAGGAGTTGCCCCGCAGTGAAGTACTGCCTCGCCCTATTGAGGACACCAAGCTTTTTGGACGCCAATTTGGCTTTGTGCTCCAAATGACTCCGGTACTGCACTTTACTCGTAATGTCAACTCCCAAGATACCGACACTTTCACCGACGGTAAGCGCGGTACCCTGGAACTTGGGCGCTATAACAAATGGGGTTTTTTTAGCGGTAAACGCGCAAACTTGTGTCTTCGTGAGGTTAAACTCGACAAGGTTAAGTCGACCCCATTCCGAGACCCGCTCCAGAGAGTTCTCGACTTCAGACACAAGTTTGATTCTACTTTCCTCCACTTGTGCCCTAGAGGCATTGGCTCGAAAGGTGTATAGTGCGTCCACCGTACTATCATCTGCATAGCAATGTATACTGCGTGATTGTTGCAGCATGTCATTGATGTGCAGAATGAATAGTGTAGGAGACAGCACTGAGCCTTGGGGGGGAACACCGGCATTAATGGGCTTCATATCTGAGCAGCATCCGTCAACGACCTTAATCTGCCGCTCAGACAGAAAGTTTGCCACCCAGTTGCATAGCCTCAGGGGAAGACCGTAAGATGGAAGCTTCGCGAGAAGGGCCCTGTGCCAGACCCGGTCAAAGGCCTTTGCGACATCCAGGCTGACTGCCAGAGCCTCCCCGTTGCCCTCGACGGCTTCAGCCCAGCGGTGTGTGAGGTATACCAACCAAGACATCACCGGCCGACCGGCCCTGGCGAAAGCCATACTGACGATCGCTGATCAACCGGTGCTTCTCGAGGTACCTAAGGAGCTGCGTATTTATAACACGCTCCATCACCTTAGAGAGCAGGGAGGTTATCGCAATGGGCCTGTAGTTGGACGGGTCACTGCGGTCACCCTTTTCCGGAATTGGGTGTACTAGGGCTACCTTCCACGAAGACGGTACTTTACTAGTGGTGTAGGAAAGCGAGAATAAGCGCGTTAGGACGGGAGCCAACTCGGGAGCGCACGTCTTTAATACGATCGCGGGGATATCATCCGGCCCGCTCGACTTCTTGACATCGAGGGCTAGCAGAGCTCGTCTGACGGCCTTTTGAGTGAAACGCACGTCCTTCATCGAGCTCTCACACTGCTTGATGGTCGGCGGTGTGGCACCTCCGTCGTCCAGAGTCGAGTTTGAGGCAAACAGGGTACCCAGGAGATCGGCTTTCCCTTTTGCCGTGTGAGCCAGAGTATCGTCCGGTTTGCGTAAAGATGGTAGAGACGACCGACAGAAGTTACCTTCGACAGCCTTGGCAAGCGATCAAAAAGCTCGACTCCCGCAAGGGTAGCTTGATAGACGCTGGCCAATTCTGCCGACGTGCCTAAACTTCGCCTTGGCTATTTGCTTCTTTGCCGAACGGGAGGCAGCGTTGAATTTTTTCCGAAGCTTAGACGTTTCAGCAGCATCATCCCAGGTTTTAAAAACTTCTTGCTTAAGGCTAGAAGCCTTTGCGCAAGAACCATTAAACCAGGGCTTGTTTCGCCCGCCAATGGATACTACAGAGTTGGGAATAAAACCAATCATGCCCTGTCGTATCACATCGGCTATCGATTCCGCACACGTGCTAGGATCACCCGAGGTGAAGCACAGCTGCCTCCAGGGGTAGGAGGCCAGGAATTCCCGGAGTCCATCCCAGTCCGCTGACCCGTAATGCCAGACTTGACGCTTCCCATTGGGTCGAGAACCTTTTGGGGGCGGCAATGGTACGGCAGAACTTACCAGGCAATGGTCAGAAGTCCCAAGTAGGGCCCCAACCGTCACCCGGTAGTCAGATGGATGGGTGGTCAGCAGAAGGTCCAGCAGAGAGGCAGTATGGGTCTCAATATCTGGTACTCTGGTGAAAGTGTGTACCTACCACCTGCGTCAACCCATATGCCAAGGAGAAGTGTGTAGATTACAATCATAATCATTAATCGTATAAGATCTTTGAAGAGTATAGTAAATACATTTCTAAAATAACTCTGCTAAGGAAATCTACGCGCGCTTGATGCAAGCAAGACGAGACGCTGGCGGCGCGGCGGCGGGCGAGACGAGGAGGCCGCGCTTGCTGGCCGCCTGTCGCTCCCCCCCCCCCCCTCCCCCCGCCGCGCCACCCGCGTGTTTTGGTTTACAAAGTACCACAGAGTACATTTGTATAGACTGAAATAGAGACCAATTTCGGGCGCCTACACGGGCATAAGCTCAGTGGCTCCATCTCTATTTCATCGGAAAAACTAACACATCCACGATGTAGAGACTTGCCGCAAGTCATCAAGAGATGGCGCTACGAATATTCTGTAGATTTCACAAATTTTCTTAGCTCTTTAAGATATATAAATTTTTATAGGTATTTGGGGTTTTAAAAAATAAAACTTTCATGTTAAATTATTCTATAATGTTTATTGACTTTTACAAATACCAGTTATAACTAAAACACACTAAATACTAGTCCTCTCTCACAAAATAACACGCACATCCAATGTTTTGGGAATTGAAGTCCTGGCTCATATCACATTTATTGCAGCCGTGTTTTTCGAAGAAGGCAAGATCAACTTAACGAATCGCGCACTTAAAAAGCAAAACACTGAAATAACTTTAGAAAAATTTGAAAAAATTACAAAACAAAACAACTTTCGTGCCACAGGTCACGCTGACTGACTGACAGATGTCAGATTTCCAGACTTTTCAATGTTCAATGTTGTCATAGTTGTAATTTGGTCTTCCCTACACGACTAAAGTAGCGCTTAGACTAAGCAATTTCTCACTCAGTTAGGGCCCTAGACTAGAAATTGTAAAGTGTGATCGAACAAGTTAGGGAGTTAGGACCCTAAAAATTGGCGATTGACGTGTCACGATCGCCTTAACTCCTGATTTAGGCAGTTAGGGCCCTAAAAATTGTATAGTGTGATCACAGTTAGGGCATAAGAATAAATAATATTATTGTTATGGTTACGGCGTTAGGGTGCTCAGTCGTCGTTCGGTGTTCAATGCGCGCTGATGTATTTCGTATTTCACTGACGACAAAATGACTTCGCAAAAAGAGAAAGACGTTCTAATAAATATATTCGATATTTATAAAGGTTTGCCTTGTTTATGGAATAAAAACCTCGTGGAGTATAAAAATAAAACGGTACGCTATAATACCTATAAATTACTTCTCGAAGTTTATAAAAATTATGATCCTGACGCTACTATGAACATTACATTTGCATTTACCCCGGCGGCTATGCCATAAGAGAAAAATCTAGTTTTTGATGCTAGACGGTGCCATGATTGCGGACCGATCGCTTCCAAAGCCAACTGCCAAATGAAATTGGCACCCTAATTAGGGCAGTGTGAAGAACAGAACGCCCTAACTCCAATTGGTTGGTAGTACGCCAATTTTTAGGGCCCTAGAAATTGCGTAGTGTGATCGCTGCTTAATGCCCGAAATTATGACAGTTAAAAAATACCAATTCAAAATAGTGCTGAACGTAACATTTACTAACCATTTGATTTCCTTATATTGCATATAAATTCAATTTTAACATTGTTATCAATGTGTGACCTAATGCGTACCTATTTATTTTTACGTAAATTCTTGTAAATTTCTATTTACGGCAACACTTACTAAGTAAGTTTTTGAGTGATAACCCGACTAAATTAAAAAGTACATTACTCTATTCCGGTTTTCAAGTCATTGCAATTGTATGAAAATATGTCGCATAATCGAACAACTAGCGACCTCTGCGAATTTTACGGACATTCGTGAAATATAACACAGACGATTTAAAATGTCACAAATTACCTCACTCGTAGGTACAGTGAGCGTAACCTCGTTTATTCGTCGGATAATCAGAGACGTTTTACAAGACTTTAGTATCAAGTTTGTACCGCCTGCAAAGTACCATGCCGCGCGGCAAAGACGCGAGGTCGGCTCCCTACGGAACGGTTGAATGCAGCGTTGCGTTTTTTGAAGTCATTTACAAAATGGAGAAAATCTGAAGAGTTTGTTAGTTTGAACACGCTTATCTCAGGAACTACTGATTCGACTTGAAAAATTATTTTTGTGTTTGATAGTCCATTTATGGGGGAAGGCTTTAGGCTATATAATATCATGCTATGACTAATACCAAAGTCCACGCGGACGAAGTCGCGGGCGGCCGCTATTACAAATAAAAATGACCTGCGTAGGCAAAAATACAAAAAATTAAAATATGGGTATGAAATAGGGCACATGAAATCTGCAGAATATATTCACTTCATGCTAATGATCCTTTCTAACGCGGGTGAAACCGCGGGGCACAGCTATTGTTTATAAATTGCTTTGATTTTGTTTCATAATTGCAAAAAGTTAATAAATCTCAGAAAACAGAGTTCTTGGAGTTTGCTTCTTTATATACTAAACCAAACTCACATAAAATTGGCATACAACTTATTTTTAGGAACTCTTACCATGTGATCTGTGCGTTCTTTAGCCTCCTCATAAATGTCCAAGCACTTTTTTCTAGTGTCATCGTTTTCTAAAGTTTTCCATGCCCTGTTTACAATCTCAAAAGCTTGCTGAGCACGCTCACAGTCATCCTGCAATTAAACACAAACAAGTTCCATTAATAATTCAGTAAAAACAACTCTATTATGACTAATGTGTCTTGTTTCATCAAATTCCATTGACTAATTAAGTTTTGTATGATTTAATATGAATGTTCTGTTTACTGGTCATTTCCTTGAATATGGGTCCATATTCAGTGCCCTTACCTAAGTTCTGGCTGCCGCTTCACGACTCACGGAATGCTTTTCCATCTGTGGATAAAAATGAAAATTTTGACGGATATAACCGTCTCAATCGTAGGGCTAGGGGACTTGCAGGTACAATTAAAAAAAAAATATTCATTAATTCAGTATGGGATTAATTAAAGGGACAATAATGTTTTTTGTTCATGAATTTTTTTTGCACCAAAGTTTAAAAAAAGAAAAATTCATTTCAATTAATTTTTCAAGTATGATGTTTTCCATGCCATATAAAACTAATAACTAAGTTGACATTTTTTTAAATCCTTGAATATCTAATATGTAACTGTTTGATGTTTTTGTGATTGTATTCAGTAAATATTGTAAATCCGATTTCATAAAATTCATTTATTTAATATTTGATGTCTTGAATATTAGCAAAAAAAATACAACTGTCATATTGTTGCAATTAACCTAAAATGCTACGAGGGTGGATCGAAAAGTTCGCAGCCTGACATATAAAAGTTTATTTTATTTTTACAATACTACCCTCATTGGGTCTATACATTTATTTATTATTTACTTATTAATTCTTTATTGACCAAATTTTACAATTTGAACAAATGGCGAGCTTAATGCCTATTGGCATTTTCTATCAGCTAACCTTCAAGTAGTGCAGAAAATATAAAGGCGGTGCAGCAAGAATCAAGAAGATCTATCCGAGAGAAGGATCAGAATAGAAGTGAAATATAATAAATAAAAACATATATGCGATAAATATAAAGAGATATAAATATTGAAATACAGATAATATAACAGACATAATACAAAGTTTTCCAAAATTATAATGAGCAAAGCTCCATGTAATGAGCAAAAACGCCCTTTTTGAATGAGGGCTTAGAGCACAATTTCCTAAGGTATTCCGGGAAAGCATTCCAGAGGCGCGTCGCTTGGACTGTGAAGGAATTGGATACAAATCCTGAGTGGTGAACAGGAAAAGACAAGGCCAATGAGTCAGAACAACGAAGCTGACACTCCAACATTATTAAATTTTCACAGTACAAAATTTTGATGCAGTAGTATTTGTGGTTTTTAAGTTATAGCGTACTAAAATAGGCCTAGTGTTCAGTTATTTTTAAATATTGACAAAATTGAACGTGTTGTGATCAAATATCTATTTAAAAAGGGATTAACACCGAAAGACATCTAAGATGATATGACAAAAACATTAGGGGAATCTAAGCCATCATATTATTATACCACTGTAAAAAAAATGGGTAGCAGAATTTAAACGTGGACACGAGAGCATTGAATATGACCCTGGCTCTACAGGTCTACGACGAAAGGAAACATCCGCAAATTGTGTGTGGAAAACCGAAGATTGACAATTAGGGAGATTGCAGACACTATAGGCATTTTGTATGAGCAAACATAAAACATCATTATCAATCAGGGTTGAAATGATTTAAATCACTTGATTTTAATCACTGATTTTAATCGTGATTTTAATCAAGTGATTTTAAAAAAAACATTGATTTAAATCAATAAATTTTTACTGCAACCAGATCAGTGTCCAGGGACTTCCCCCGACATAGACTACGGCGCGCACACACGTGCAATGCCATAAATGCGAGTATAGCGATACAGTTCGGGGATTCCCCAAAACTAAAACACGCGACGCGGTTCGCTTTTCGCCCTGTCATTTGTTATTGATTAGTGAAAGAGTGAATACAACAAAAATATGTCTGGAAGAAAAAAGATGCTGTGTGGGTTTATTACGACTGCTGAGTGCAGTTGCTTCTTCCGCTGGGGTCGAAAGAATATTTTCGGCGTTCAATTTAGTGCACAGCAAAATAAGAAATAGATTAGGTACCAGGAAGGCAGCCAAATTAGTTTTCCTTTTGAAGGGACTAAGATCTAAACAGTAAAAAGTTTCTAATAGACACATATTTTAAGTTTATTTATACTTACTAGTAACTGCGACTGCAGTAGAATCCAAATGGTATTATGTTCCTTTTTTATTCTTTTAAGTTTTGACTTTCCTTGTTATTTTTTTATTAAATAATATAAACCAAAATATGTTGTTTTCTTTAAATAAATAACTGACTATTATATTAATAAAAAAGACAAGAAAGTAAAAAAAAATCAATAAAAACTGATTTAAATCAAATTAATCCGATTTAAATCAAATTAATCTGATTAATTTGATTTTTTTATAAAAATCATGATTTTTATCAACCCTGTTATCAATGAACTCGGATTTTCTAAGGTATCAGCCAGGTGGGTCCCTAGACTTCTTTCAATTGAACAAAAACAAATTCGTTTAACAATCTCTCGCGACTGTTAGATGTTTGAGGCTCATCCGCAGGACTTTTTGGATCGTTCTGTTACTATGGACAAAACCTGGGTTCATCACTACACGCCCAAGTTCAAACAGTCTAAAGAGTGGTAAAAATCTGATAAACCAACCCCAAAGAAAGCAAAAGCAATTTTATCGGCTGGCCAGGTGATGACATCAGATTTTTGGGATACTCGTGGAGTCATAATGGTGGACTATCTTTCACAGGGCCAAACAATAAACTCTGCATACTATTGCACCTTGTTGTGTTGTTTGCGTGAAGAAATTAAAGAAAAACGTACAGGACTACTGCGAAAGAGTTGTTTCTCCAGGATAACGCACACGTTCACACTTCTTTCGAATGCATACCTCAAATTCGTGACTGTGGTTTTGAACTGCTGCCCCATCCGGCTTATTCACCTGATTTGGCACCATCTGACTTTCATCTGTTTCCCAACTTAAAAAAACACCTTGGTGGCCAGATATTTTCTTCAAATGAAGAGGTTGAAGCAAAAGTCCAGTATTTTGCAGACCTTAATGAATCATTTCTTTAAAACTGGAATAGAAGCTTTGCAAAACAGATGGAAGAAACGCATTGTGTTAGGTGGAGATTATTTTCAGAAATAAAAATATTTTTGCATGCTATTTATTTTTTCTTGTTGAGGCCACAAACTTTTCAATCCACCCTCGTACATAAAAAATGTAATGAGTTAAGGCAATTTTTCAAAATTGCAATATTAACAGCGATGGCCAAGTGGTAAAAGCCGCTGTCTTCTACGCGACCGATCCCGGGTTCAAATCCTCGGCGCGCAGCTCTAACAAAGAAATTTGTATTCTTTGTAATGTGCGCATTTATCGCTGCTCCACGGTGATGGAAAATATCGTGATATTTAATTGATTACGATGTTCTTCATCGCCATGCATGCCTGAGAGAAATTCATAATTTCTCGAAAGCATGACGTCCACCAATCCGCACTTGGCCAGCATGGTGGACTATGGCCTAAATCCCTCTCACTTGTGAGAAGGAGACCTGAGCCCAGCAATGGGTCATAAAAAAGGTTGAAATAAAAATTTACAACTTCAAGGCATTTATTTAGTCTAAATAGATTATAATGAAAAAATATCCTAAGTGACTATCTTGCTACACCTAACCTCATGAATTTTTTTTATTATATTTATTCTTATGATCATTTACAAGAATTACTTACCATATTCTTATCGGGATGCACAAGGATGGACAGCCGTCTATATTTTTTTTTTATTTCATCAAGACTGGAATCTGGCTCAATCTGCAACACTTCAAACGGATTGAGATTGAAGTATGTAGATCCTGGCCGAAGAAGCCTCTCTATTTGCTGTTTTGGTGTTAGCACTGAATCTCTCTTCTCAATTTCTTTAACCTTAAAACAATTATAAAAATTAATGGTGTATATTCCCTTATAATATTTTACCAAACCAAGCTACATAAATTACACTGTTTAGTGTGATAAAAAACGAAATAGCTATGACCTACTATAATAGAAAATAGAATATTCTATTAATCATCCCTTAGTTAATTTTTTCAAAATAATATAGGTGCACCTCTGATTGCTAAGAGCAAATCCAAAAAAACGTTTTACTGGGAACCTCCATAAAAATAAAATGGCAATATAAGGAAGGCATCTGATGATAATGGAGAAAAGTAAAACAACGATCACCAATAACTTGTTTTTAGGCTGAAAGTTTAATTTTAAACTGTTTATATCGTATGCCTACCCGTACAAAGTAGTACAAACTTCGTTCCACATAATGAATAAAATAAAATAGGTTAGCTTACATACCTCACAGTAAAATTCATCAAACGATTCTGTCTTCCCAGCGGATGTAGTTGAAGCCATCTTGTTGGCTTTAACGAATAAATGTTGGTTTTGATGTTAATCACAGAAATACGTACATTGAATGTTAAATAGTTCAATGTTTTATTTCTTAAAACATGCAATGATTGATTATAAACACAAAGTATTCATTTCATTAAATCAATTATGGCGTTTGCGGGGTTACTTTCCTTTCAATTTTAATAATAGCGTCGCAAACTCTGTGCATATCGCCAGCGTCAAGTAAAATTTTTGCATCACTATAGTCGTAGAAAAAAGTCAGTTAGTCGTCAGGTATCAGTCAGTCAAATGTTCAAGTAAAGTGATGGCTACTTTACCAGAACATGTCCGATGGAATTTTGGAGGCAAGCCGAAAAAACATGTTTTCGCACTGTTATTTTATTTCCCAACACTCGTGCACTTTCATTAACCTATATCGAGCAAAATGCCATCAACTTTATCCGATATAACTCAAAAATACACTAATAAAATGAAAATAAAACAAGAGCACAACTTGTTCCCTCAGACTTCCCGCCAAAACTCTCCTTTGCGGGGTTTGCGCGTTTTGCAATTTTTTTTCTTTCTGACCGATAGGGATCCGCAAAAAGTATCGATACTTGAGTAGTATCGATACTTGCGCTGCGATACCTAGTATTTTTGTACTCGATACTTTTGTTCCGCTTCCTATATAGGTATCGATACTTTCGGATGTACTCGATACTTTTTACCTTTCACTATTTTTGATCCAGATTCTATATTATGGGAATCCCCGAATCTTCTAATCAGTGGTTGTGTAACCAGTTGAGTACTTTAATCGGATCTTGTTTTTTTTAAATGGGATGATTTCATGAATGATATCGTATTAATTCTTTTAGAAAAAGCCGCATATTATTTACTGTTTGAAATTACCTATTATTAAGACGGTAATGTACGTGTATGTATGAATTTGTATAAACTTTGGCAATTTTACAAATAAAATTAATATTCTATTAACATTATTTTAAATATGACATTGACTGTAGCAAGCAGGTTAGCTTGGAAGAGAAATAATATTTATTTTTATTTGATTAAAATATTGTACTGTGTTTCTGGTAGCGTGAAAGTCTAAAAACCAATATGCCGCCTCCTGGTGGGAGCAGTGATACCTGGCTAAGTTTCAGAAAGTTTGACAAAACTACTGCAGCCTGTAAAATCTGTTTTAAAGTGCTTAAAACGAGACACGTCAAATTTGAAAGAAACATTTAAACACTCACAGCAGAGTTAAATACCAACAATAATTCTAAGTGGGCACCTAGCTATTAATAATTATTTATTTGTTTGTATCAACAGGAATTTTTAGTAATTTTGTGGAAGCACCTCAATGTATGGGTTAATTGAAGTGCGCTGCGGTTTTTTTT
Organism: Pyrgus malvae; assembly: GCA_911387765.1. Lineage (NCBI taxonomy): Eukaryota > Metazoa > Arthropoda > Insecta > Lepidoptera > Hesperiidae > Pyrgus > Pyrgus malvae. The sequence goes on along the minus strand of OU426950.1, from coordinate 21,983,952 downwards.
TACTTTTTAAGTAAATACTTTAGTAAACAATGTCCTTTTTTAGGCTTTTTAACACGTTTTCCGAGGTAAAGAAAAAGTACTCGATACTGAGTAGTATCGATACTTTTGATCCGATACTTTTATCGGTATAGATACTTTTGATACGATACTTGGTATCGAGTAGGTATCGATACTTTTGAAAATTTGCGGATCCCTAATTATACCTACTAAACGTCTTAGGTTTCAAATCGACGTTACAAAGTCAATAGAACATCTATTTATTAAATATTCTGAATATAGCCAAAATGTAAAGTCTTAAAATTTAAGGGGAACAGACATGCTAAAATTTAAAAAAATCCTTTCAGGCAATAATGATTTTATCTTACTGTTACTGTCTTACTTTTAATCAGCACTATCAACTTGTGCGATCAGAAATTAATAGTTAAGTTGAAAAATTTAATATCGAACAATATTACATTGCTACTAGTGCCTCATATTTCTTAAACTAGGTATGCTAGGTATTTCCTAAAAGGAAACGCTACAAATAAATATTTTGCTTCTAACCAACTTCTGAGTAATTTCTCTACTACCTATATTCTATGTTTATGGAGAAAACTATAGAACTACAATATAGTCTACGCTTGTCAAGGTGACAAGTATTTTGTATAATATACTTAGACTAAGGATAATGTACTTAATAATATATTATTATTTACTTCGGTTTTTTGGCGGGTAGTCTGAAGGGACAATTTGTGCTCTTGTTTCATTTTTATTTTCATGGTGTATTTTTGAGTTGATGACAGTGCACGAGTGTTGTGAAATAAAATAACAGTGCGAAAACATGTTTTTTCGGCTTGCCTCCAAAAGTCCATCGGACACGTTCGTGTAAAGTAGCCATCACTTTACTTGAACATCTGACTGACTAGACTTACTTATACCTGACGACTTCTCATTTTTTCTATGATTACTAAGTGATGCAAAAAATATACTTGACACTGGCAATATGCAGAGAGTTTGCGATGCCAATATTAAAAATGAAAATATATTTACTTCATCTTTTAAGGATGTCGGGAGAGTTAAAACTATCGAACAGTCATATCGATTCTTGCATATTGTTTTTTTTAAATATATTATAATATTATTAACCCTCTTGTTCATAAACATTTTAACAGCGTTATAAGCTCATTTTAACCAAAATAGGTTTTGTCTTCCTTAACGTGAAAGTGATCTCAATGACAAGAACGTGAAAAAACATATTTTGGTTAAAATAGGCTAAAAACCCTGTTGTAATTTGTATGGATGAGTAAATCATTTGCCAGTATTTTTTTCTGCTCAGTCACTGGTTATCAGGAGTTACTGAATTGTTGTCGGCAATTGTATTGTAGTGTGAATATCGAGATTACAATAAATAGAAGACAATATTTATTAAAGAACTTGTGATGAACACTTACGACAGACAACTTTATAAACAGAACAGATAGATATTTAATAGTGATTATTTAAATTCGTTGTTGGTCGATTAATTCTTGACATGAAGTTCGCGAATAATTATGAACATTCTAAGGCGTAGCGCAGACGACAGACAGTCCGTGACGCACTTTTAGCCTGTGAAAAATAGAACTTTTGTAGTATTATTTATTCTTATGCCTTTGCAATTATAATGCAGTAACGCATACAACGCGAGAAAGGCCGGCGCACTAAAAATCCGTGTAATTCGGGCAGACCGCGCCGCACCGCGCCGCGCGCCGCACAAAAAGTGTGTCAAAGAAATAGAACGTTTGCTTCATCGCGCGCTAACGTAGACGGCGCACACTTTTGTCTGCAATCTGCATTTGTTAGGGGTGGGCGTAACGTACGCGATATTAGCATGGTACCAGAGATCGATGTAACGATGTAAATACATGAAATACAAAGCAGAACAGCTCTTTATGACACTTCTAAGGCAGAATATCAAGTTAAATTATTTTAAAAAAAATGTGGGAATTTATAGAATTTGAAAATTTATCCGGATTCCGGATATTGTTTCAGAATTGAATGTTTAATATGGAACTGTCCTTTCTGTAATCTCTCCGAAAGTATAGGATGTACCCAAAATTCTCTATTTCTTCTTCTTTTTCTGTACTTCAAGTACAAAATAATGCATCGCGATTTCCATAGCGTGTACGTAGAGTACCTAGAGTTCTGCCGACAGAATGATTGAAGGTGTGCGTCGTGTGCTTTGAGTCTGCGAAAAATCCGCGACTGACTTTTTGCGCGTCATGTAGACATTTGTGCGACCGCAGACTCGATCGCACAAAAAGTGTGCCGCCTGCACTGCACCTAAAAATAATAAAAATATACCTATTAATAATTTTAATTTTAAACTTTATTAAATTATTGGGGTATTAAAATAAATATCGTTTTAAAACATCGATGGGTATCGATAGTTTTAGAGTTTTTAGACGTTATCTCTACAGTTTTACTCGTTTACGTTTCAGTAGAGTCTAATCTGTGGTTCATGGTCACATTACATCACACACACTATTCACATGTTTCGTACGTACGTATTATTGATACCTTGATCTGTGATTTATCGTTTTACACAGTCTATTAGAAAGTACCTAGGTTTTTAAAGTAAAAAACACACGACTATTAAATCGGATCGAATTGTTTTAAATGGGTACGTAACATAATTTAAAAAGTTTTTATAAATATTAAATTTTAAGGAACCAGTTCGAAACCTAGAACTAGTAGATACCTACCTGGGTAGCTGTACAGTAAATACCTAATTACTTAACAATTTAGGACATTGTTTCTACTTTAGTATTGCGTAGGGTAAAGCTACCTGTTTTTATCGTGACTCGACTTCAACCTTAGTTTAAATGCATCTTTGAAAGTATATTATAAAAAATATTTTTATTTTTTGTTAAATTAGAAAAAACACCGGCTTTCGGCCATTAAATTCAGTTTTCGGGCCGTTAAGGGGCCTTATACGAAATTTTGCCGATTTCGCTAATTTACCTGATTTAACACATGAAATTTTGCAGTTAAATTACGGTATTTCCATGAGTTTCATTGCACAATATAACTGATCATTTCATTAATAATATATATAATACATTAGCCACTTTTTTAGCTTGCGTCAAGAGTTATAATGCGAGATTTAGATAATTTTAAAATATTTTTAAAGCCATTATTAATTTAATTTTTTTTTGGAAACTGATTGATTATGAACAGAAGTGATGTCAAATAAATTTTATGAAAGATTATTCCAATTTGCCGAAATTAAATGCAATTTGACCCCTTCTCTCTCAAAATTGAGTAAGTCCAATGTTTTTTTACTAATATTTTTTGTATGAGAGTGGCAAAAAGTGGCTCATTTACTATGTATGTGATTTTTATTGTTTTTACAGCAATACATATAATTTTTTCGATCTGTTTAGATTTTAAAATCATCCGGAAATATGTAATATTCTATATCTGTATAATTAACAAAACTATCAACGTATTTAGGTCTAGCAAAGAAACGTAATAAAAATGAGAAAGTGGCTCATTTAATAGTTTATTATTGAAATGATCAGTCATATTGTGCAATAAAACTTATGGAAATACTGTATAATATCCTATGTAAAATCAGCTAAATCAGCGAAATCGGCAAAATTTCGTGGGCGGCCTCTTAAATCACCATACCTATCGGCCACAGATTCATAGAAGAAAAATCTTATTTTTAAGGAAATTCGTGATCTTGATTCTTAAAACTTAACGCTAAAATTAAACCAAATCTGTCACCAACAACTTGCAATATGTTTTATTTAATTGCCTATTGAATATATTAGTTTACTAAATTAGTACCTAGTAAAAGTCGTATTAAAATGGTAGTAAAATACTAATTTTAAAAATTAAAAATTATAAAAAGCAATTTATTTCAAAATCAGTTTCTATTCATGTGTCAGTTCTAAAGGAAGGAAATAAAATAAATCTGTGGTGACTGCAGCCTTAAGTACGTAAAATACTTAAGTCCTGTTTGGGATTGCATGCAATTCTAACGATGATGGTCTTTTTATCTGTCGGTGGCTACAACTTTTTTCTGCAATGGGTTCGGTCGTATTTTATTTCGTGCGGCCGAAATCAGGTTCAAATATTTACCTTATTTCTAACCAATAGGGACTTCTGGCATAAGAATAAATAGCTTCTGGGAGCATCCAGTTTTGAGATCCAAAATTTCTGGGATAATCTAGCAAACTATTTTAATTTTAATTTTATTGAGAATGTTCGAGAAAGTTCCAGAAACTTCTCGAATCATTTGGATTTTTTTAAATAATTTTAATTAATTGAGAATATTCGAGAAAGCTTCTCAAATGATCTGGATTTTTTTTTAATAATAATATCTTTTTTCGAATGATCTGAAGATTTTTTAAACTAATTGCAAACTGTTTTAATTAATTGAGAATGTTCGAAAAAGTTCCAAATTTCTCAAATGATCTGGAAAATCCTACTAATATTATAAACGCAAAAGTTTGTAAGTATGGATGTTTGTTACTCTTTCACGTAAAAACTACTGAATGGATTTAAATGAAACTTTATAATAATATAGCTTATACATCAGAATAACACATAGGTTACAATTTATAAAGATATTGTGTGAATAAAATTGTCCAAAATATGACGATAAGACAAGTGTCAAGTAAATAGGAACAAATCTACCATCTGCGAGCTATTCTGGCGTGCGCTGCCAAAACCGCTAGAGTTACAAATTCGTAATGTATGATGGAAATGTTTTCTTAAATAGTCCTACAAAAAAGCCGGTCCACGGCACTTCAGAAGGGACTTCACTTTATGCTAATGATACTCTCTAACGCGGGTGAAACCGCGGGTCACAGCTAGTTTTTATTGAAATACATATAAGTAAATAAAAAAAGTATTCAAACATAATTACGTAACATAATTTAAAATGTTTATAGGTACCTACCTCATAGTACCTACCTGTATGAAGTGCCTAAGTGCCCACCTACAGTAAAAAAAAAGCAACCAATATCGCTATTTTCCTGTATGCACCTAACTACGTAGGTAGATAGCTACATAGAAAATTAATAATATGTTTGATGTTAAAAAAAATAATTTTTTTGGTAATCAGCGTTTCATCGTCTATCTTGTTAGCTTCGAGTGAACGTAGACTAAGCTAGATTTTTGTGAAAATAATACTCGTAATAATTATAATCTAAAACCTGTAGTTAGGGATGCTCATATTAAATATACTTGAATAACAAAACAATTTATTTTATCCAGGAAAATGTTCACGGGCAAAGTCGTCCTCATCACCGGTGCTAGTTCTGGGATTGGAGCTGAAACAGCTCTAGATTTCTCCAAACTAGGAGCGAACTTGTCTCTTACAGGAAGAAATAAGGACAATCTAGACAAAGTTGCTAAACAATGTGAAGAGAACTCTCCACAAAATCTAAAACCACTTGTCGTGATTGCCGACATGACTAAGGAAAGCGATGTGGAAAATGTAATGAAAAGTACCATCGATCTATATAAGAAACTAGACGTACTTGTAAATAACGCAGGCATTTTAGAATCGGGTACAATAGAAACAACGTCACTGGATCAATACGATCGAGTTATGAACACAAATGTTCGTTCCCCTTATCATTTGACTATGCTGGCCGCACCACATTTGATCAGCACCAAGGGAAGTATAGTGAATGTCTCTAGCGTGACTGGATTGAGATCCTTTCCAAATGTTCTAGCGTACTGCATGTCTAAATCCGCATTGGACCAGTTTACGCGATGTGTTGCATTAGAATTGGCCCCGAAAGGTGTAAGGGTGAATGCTGTGAATCCAGGAGTTATTACTACAGGAATACACAAAAAGTCGAGCATGAACGACGAGCAATACGTGGAATTTTTGAAGAAATGCGCTGATACGCATGCTATAGGAAGAGCAGGTGACGCCAAAGAAGTCTCTTCCGTGATCGTTTTCTTGGCCAGCGATGCGGCGAGTAACATTACTGGCGCAACTTTACCAGTTGACGGTGGACGACATGCAATGTGCCCTCGATGAATCAACAGGAAAGATTGCTGTGAGCATAGTATGTGTATATTAATAAATATATATTTCTAAAAATTCGTTTACTTTTATTAAACACTTATAAAAAATCCATATTATGAATTTTATTATGGTATGTAAAGTCTGATTAAAAAGAAAATAGGCATGGGACTGGGAGCGACATTTCACGGTTTATTAGATATCAATTTATCATCCCTACATATAAATGCGAAAATAACTGTGTCAGTACGCGCTACGCCTTCACGCCTATACAACTGATCCAATTTTTAATAGTAATAGGGAGATGACCGTGGAAAAAGACAAAGGCTGTAGGTATTATAAATAAAAAAGCAAAATTGAAAAATTTGTAGCAGCCCACGACGGATGCCTTATCTTAATATATCGTCCCCGTAGTTGGAAAATTAAATAAGTCCGATTTTGGCGATATTGACTTTTCCCTATTTTCAAAACACCTAAAACATGCCGCATATTTGAGCCTTACAGGCGTTTTCGTATTTTATTCCGTTCCAAAAATATAGCCTATCTTCAGACAAATACTATTTTTTTAAAGGAAAAATAAATAACTCAGTAAATAAATCAATAACCGTGGTCAATGATAAGTTGAATGTCAAATAAATTAAATAACATGAGTTGTTGAATTTTTCCTCAACTTCAAAACTCTTTCACAAAACTAAGTTCTAGGAAAACTAAATAACTCTATTTATTTAATTCTGCTATTCAGAATTCTGATATAACGTACTTTATTTCGAGTTTGATAAATTCAATAACTGCATTTATTTCACCAAATTTTATTTATTTATTTATTTATTTAAACTTCATGTACCAATACAAATTATGTACAAGGCGGACTTAATGCTATAAGCATTCTCTACCAGTCAACCTGGGGTAGTTTGAGAAACAACGAATGGTGGTACCTAATGAAGAAAAGTGAAACTTACAATCACAAATATGAAGAAAAAAAAACTCTCATACTACATATATACATACATATATATATATATAATTATATATCACATATACATATAATATATAAACATATAACTATATATACATATATAAATAAATACATACACATAAAGTAAATATAAATACAAAAATAAATACCTATCAACAGTGTTACAAAATGTCCGTGATAGAGATACTGACTAGAAACACTAAGCAGACTTATCATGAAGAAATGAGAGAAGATTCTTCTTGAAATTTACTAGAAGGTTTACGGAGATTTTCAGGGAGCGCATTCCAGAGTCGTGCGGCTTGAACGGCAAACGAATTAGACAGGAAACCCGAATGGTGAAGAGGGATGGAGAGAGCCAATGTCTCGGAAGAACGTAGCTGCCGTTCATGTGTGTCACGTAGAAATTGAAACAACTGCTTCAGATAAGCGGGAGAGAAATCGTCATACAAAATAGTGAAGAGAGTGGAAAGTATCCTAAGTTGCCTTCGTTTTCTAATAGGAAGCCATTTAAGCTGGGAACGAAACGAAGACACATGGTCAAATTTTCGAAGGCAGAATACAAAACGGATACAATTATTAATCAGACGATCCAGCTTATTGAGGAGATCTTCATTGAGGTCAGTAAGACACACATCGCCATAATCGATTATGGGGAAAATGAGAGCTTGCACCAATGTAACTTTAGTTTTGATGGGTAGAAAGTTCCTAAGTCTATTAAGTGCACAAAGTTTGACAGTGACGGATCTGCTGACTTCATGTATTTGAGCAGACCAGCTTAAGGTGCAGTCCAAATAAATCCCTAAGTTTTTTACTTTGGACGAGAAAGGTATAGGCGTGTTGTTGTACACGACGGGAGTGATGGTAGTAGTGTCGATCTTAGCCAATTGACGATCACTCCCAATTATAATTGCTTGGCATTTGCTGGGATTAACAGATATGCCAAATTTACGAGACCAGGCAGAAATTTGGTCCAGGTCGGAGTTAATTTTGTTGATAGCGTTATTTATATAATCAACATCGGTTTGAAAATATATTTGCAAATCATCAGCATAAAGATGGTAAGAGCAGCCAAGGGAAGAAGAAAGAGAATTAATGAATATTGAAAACAAGAGCGGAGATAGGATTCCACCCTGCGGTACACCAGACAGAAGGGAGTTCCAGTCGGAGGTTGTCCGACAGAATCGTACCGCCTGTTGACGACCGCGAAGGTAGGAATTGAACCAATTTAAAGAGTTAGGAGAGAAGTTGTGGTGAAGCAGTAAGGCGTTGGTGAAGTCCACAAGTACAAGGACGGTGATCAATCTATTCTCCATGCCTACACGTATGTCCTCTGTCACCTTGAGAAGAGCAGTTTACTCTACCAAATGTATTTAGTTTGTAGGAAAACTAAATAAATTGCCGAAATAAGTAGATAATTGTAGTACGTTATTATTATATTATTTATTTATAACAGTTGTGGCAAAATTAAACAACTTGATTTTTTATGTGTTATTTAGTTATAGTTAAAGGTTGATTTCAGTTTGTTAAAGCATAATGTAAAAGGTAATCAGGTCCACAAAATATCAAATTACCGACTGTAAAATTGTCTCACATTTTTTACAAATGTACATTATCTGAAAAAAAAAAACACTAAATCGCGTTTATCTCAGAACTACAAAATCAGAGTTATTAATTTAATTTTCCAACTACGGGGACGATATAGGCAGGATAGATATACATAATACTTGCCCTCAATTAAAAATAAAACACGTCAGCTCTATTGCTATCTTCGCCTGTTTCGCATCAAGATATTCAAGTAACAAATTCATTTTGATTGAAACTAAATTAGCATGCGATTGAACCTTACGAAGTGCGCATGGCCCGGCGGTTAGTGTAGAACGATCTATGAAACTAAGCAAAACGGGCGTGGTTGGGTGTGAGATGGGTGACTTGCTTATGATACAAAAGTTCATATTATTATGTTGAGTAGATACATTATTCCTGAGTCCTTACAGTTTTTACTGTACACCTCTTATAATATCGACTTTTCTGTAGTTTCTCTTTACAAATTAAACGTATTACTATAGCCTGATTTTAAAGTGTTTAGATAGTACTGCTGTGCCCGCGGAAAGTATCATTATAATTAAATAATTTGTGCTGCAAATAATGCATAGATTCATTATCATTAAGTAACTTAAATCTATTGCAGAAAGGTGGTGAACTATACAACTACGCTATGTCAAGCGTGGTTAGTAGTTGGGAGTCAAATTCTTGGTTGCTTGCACGTTGGTTGCAATTGTCGTTAACATACCGTCGCGTCGTTCATACTTAATGGAGCTCTTTTGAGCGATTTAAAACTTGTAACAGCAGTTAGTTGTCAATTCGTCCTATTAACAATCCTTCCTACAGCATCAGAAATAAAGTAAGTCCTCGATACATAATATATCGATTAGTAATATTATTCCCCAGCAAACATTTTAGGTCACAATTACAATAAAAATACCAAGATTAGGTTGCAATTTTTACGGTGACCAAAATGAGATACCTCGAATCGACGTGGAGTCGACGTGCAATCACCCTAAGTGGGGAAAAAAGCACGTGCCGGTGACGTTTATTCCACGTAATTTTAGTGATTGCAACCAACAGGTCAATTGTTAGGCCATATTTTTCACGTAAATTCGACGTCACCACGACGTGCCTTGTTGCAATTACTAATTTGGTATTCATTTACCTCTTCTTAACGTGGGTCCAACGTATTTTTTACTATTTAATTTTATATTTAGGTAATGTATTATCAATTGCGTTGGAGAGTAAAAGAGACAAAAATATTTTCTTTTTACTTCAAAACAAAATGTCTATCTAACTCTTTAAGCCTAACTCTTTATTGATAGAATAATTTATTTATTTATTTATTTATTTATTTATTAACATAACTAAGTAAACCTTACAGACAACTAGCCTAATGCGTTTGCTTAGTTGTATTTTGCACATATATACAAATTGTTTTGCGGAAATCTGCAGGTGACGAGAAAAAGATATCCAAATGTGGATTCGAGGATAGTGCACCGTTAAGCAATGTTAGTGCCCGAACTAAGGGCGACTGTCGCATTAACACTAATCTGCAACACGGAACTGCAAATAGTTCATGTCGCCTCGCTCGAATGTACTTATCAGGAACACACTAAATGATATCATTGATAGTACCGAAGGATTACATACTATACCCCTAATTAAATAAAAAAAGTATTCTATTAAAGCTATGTGTCGCCTTACCTCCAATGTTTCATACCCTAACATGCCTAGTAAGAACGATCTTGGATATACATGTGGATATCCAACAAAAAATCCATACTGTTTAAAATACGAGTATCTTAAAAATTTCTTTTGGAGTTTCTCCAGCATGAGTTTGTATTTCTCTTCATGTGGACTCCAGATAATTGCGTTGCTTTCCAATTTACTTCGTACAAAACTGTTATATAAAAGTTTAATTACGTTTGAACTATTTAGTTCATTTGCTTGTCTCAAAACAAAACCGAGCGATCTATACGCTTTGGTTGATATTGTGGCAATATGTTCGGCAAAATTTAGGTTATAACACATGAGGACACCTAAGTCCTTGACAGATGTTTTTCTTTCTACCACAATATCACCTAACTTATAGTCGTACACAATAGGGTTGTGAGCAAGTGTGAAAGATACTACAGAACATTTCGTTTCATTAAACATCAATCTGTTTTCCATACTCCATTTACAAACATTTTGAATATCACTCTGTAACAAATGACAGTCAAAAATGTTTGTAATTTTATAGAATAATTTCAGGTCATCTGCAAACAACAGACAACGAGCTGTACTAACTGTAGTTGGTAAATCGTTAATAAAAACTAAAAAAGCCAAAGGCCCAAGATTTGACCCTTGACTTATCCCGGAGAATGTATAATACGGTTTTGAGATAAATCCATGATACTGCACATACTGCCTCCGGTGACGGAGGTAGCAGGAGAAGAATTTTAGTAATGCAGGAAAAAATCCGGCAGCAGCAAACTTACGGAGAAGTATGGAGATAAGAATATAAAGATAATAATGGCCGCTTCATAAATTTCCAAGGTTTTGCGCTCGTTTGCAACGCAATATTATGATGAAATCTTCTGCAATGTAAATTATTTCGCAAATTATGTTGATTTAAAGTTGAAATCTGGTGATGGGCTTTAAATTTATTGAAGAATTTTTTTTTGTCGACCTCAATATTTTCTTTTTACAATAGTAGTTATTATCTTGCCCTAGCATTATTGAGATACATAAACCTAACGAATTATCTGAATATTAGACAGTATAGGTGTCGTTTAATGATATTATCCTAGAATTAACAGTAAAAATATCTACGTCTTGAAATATCACTCCTTCGGATTATTAAAATAAAATGGCGGTTCGACCAAAGTGTTCTTTTTACTTAAAACACTACAAACGTCAGGTCGCCTCCATCACCTAAGACTTATTGGTTAAATTACTAAGTAAGTCTGACTTTGAAGTTATCTAGATATAACCTAACGGTATTGCAAATACTTTACAAGTATTTCTCACTCGAATGTCGCATTTTGGTATTTACTATTGGTAATATTTTCTTCAAAATTGGTATTCGATTTGACTTAAAATTTACGACCTAACGGTCGCATAATAAGAAACAATTATATCGTAAATACCGAGCAAGCACTTACAAGTATTTATAACTTATTAGTTAAAGTTTCAACCGTCAATTCTACCACTTAATACGACTAAATATCGACTTTAAAGTTGTCTACCAGATTAAGTAAAATTAACGTTTTAATTACTATGTTTTTCGACGTAACAGTTAAAGTATGTTTTAAGTGAAAAAAAGTGGTCCGTGTGACGTTATTTTTACGTAAATTGGTAATATATTCTATAGTCTCGGAAAAACACTTAAAATGTTTGCTGGGTCTGGGCGTGACCACCATGCCGTACTGCTGCCGTGACGCTTTAGCATATTATAACACCAGTGCCAGTACTGCGTATGTATGTAATAGTTCTTATTAAATTAACCGCTGAAAACGTCCGTTAATTTCAATAACATTTTTTTATTAGACCCTATGCAATTGTTCATTCGTTTATTCGAAATCATTTTTTTATAAATAAACCGAACAAAGAGGCAGACGGGCCGCGTGGTGTTAAGCGATCATTGTCGCCTATGGACACGGGCAACCCTAGCGGAGCCACCCGTGCTTTCTTTGCAGCTTTCTTGAAGAATCTCATGTCAAAGTCCACTACTGGAAATGCATCAGCCGGAAGGTTATCCCATAACTTACACATCCGTTCAAACGTCAAAAGGAGCATGCAAATTAAGAGGCCTATGGAACTTTAACCTTCGACTGGTGGTGTAATCATGATATAGTGACGTAGGCATGTAGGTATCATTTTGAAAAGATCACTCAGCATAGTAAAGTCGGTAGAACACTTTGATTTTTTTTACCTTTCACACAGTAGGGTCGAGATACGCGATACTTTTAGTTACAATGCATATTAACCCGCATTGGAGCAGCGCAGTTAAGTAATCTCCAGGCCTCCCCAATAATGGGAAGCCCAGGAGTATTTAGCTTGTATCGGCAATGGTCGCTTCAGTCATAGCCTGTTCACGATTCTCCGGGCTCGCGGTGCGCTTTATAACTGTAGGCTAGCCGTTCTCGGCCAACGAAGCATTACCCTATCACACTGATATTTTACTATGGTTCTCGATATTGATAAAAGTTCATCTTACGTTTGACTTACCTTCGGAACCAAAATTATTTTATAATTTCATTGTAAAGTATTTATTATGGTTTTCTAAACAGCTTTTAACAAAACTTTCATCTAAATCCACTAAAGCGCGTTTCAATTTTATGCCGCGTATTGTTTAAATGGACATAATTATTTTTGTTTATGGACCAATTGATGTGAAATACACACTAAATGTTACGGTAATTCATTCAACAATATATCAGTAAATCTGCATTCAAAGAAGGGAAAAGAATTTGGGAATAAAATATAAAATTAGGGTTAATCATTCTTACCTTCAGTTTCCAGCTTTTGAATCCTTTTTATTTGCTACCAAGGGATGATTTTTGAAAAAAGGTTAAATAGGTGTCTTATTATTTTCAATAAAGATTAAATACAAAATTTCAAGTGAAATAATTTTCCCGAAAATATTCTATAAATCAAGTCTAAACACTCAGTTTTTAAAGAATTTCGAAAAAAATTGACACTTAACGGGTGAATTTCGAATAATACTGAAATACGTATCTCTTTATTTTAGTTAAAAATATTTATACTAAATATCAAGAAAATCTATTCTACAAATTCTACGAAACTTTCATCCCTTATTTCATAATTACCCTTAATTCCGTCTAGTAGTATTTGTGTTAAAATCTAACAACGGACAGACAGACAGACAAAAATTTCAAAACTTATTTTTTTGGGTTCTGTTACTTATAAAAAGACCCCTAGAAATATTTATTAAAATTTATTTGCAATGTACAGAATTGACCCTACTTACAGTTTCATTATAAGTACTTAAGTACTTTATATTTTTTTCCTATAATTTATAAGTTTCATGTTATCATTTAAGGGACCGTAACTTCAATACATTAACTGAAGTTTTCGATAAATCTACAACGATACTTCCAAACACTGATCGATAATCATAGCAGAGTGGCGCAGTGGAAGCGTGCTGGGCCCATAACCTGATGAAATGATACAAAGGCCAGAATAACTCGGTAACAGTTTATTAAGAGATTTTAAAATTATAACACACACTTCACGCAAGATGGACGATGTTGAGAGGGGTAGGGGAGAGCTCCTGTACGAATGCATTAGCACCGGAGTGTGTGAATCAGCAATTCATTGCGCAGAGTCAGCGTGCAGGCGTTCATCCATTTCATCATTCTTGAAATTGACGTAACTTTTTTGTTTGTAAACCGATTTAAATAAAACAAACACGAAATGTTAATCCAAAAAAATACCAACACATCAGTGAAAATTGTATCCTTCTATGTTAAGCCGTTCCTGAGATTAGCGCGCACAAACGCACAGACAAACAGAGAATAATTCTACAAAAAGCATTGTTTTGGGTTCTATTACGCTAATAAATAGCCCTAGTGACAGTTTTTCTCAAATATCTTTAATGTACCGAAACCGACTTGTTACAGATTTATTATATGTACATAGATATATAGATTTAATAAAGAGTAAAAACATTTTTTATCACACAAAGTAGAACAAAATAATCATAAGACCCGGGGAATAAAAAAAATCCCCACTGTACCACCGGCCGTACCATCAGTGGTACGGTGGGGAATTTTTTAACGCATTTAGCCTGTACTGGAAATAGTAAACATAAATAATAAATAACGTGTTCACACACACTCATAGCCCCACAGTAGCGTAGATATATTATGTGTCGTGGGTACCATAGACACACAAAGACAGAAACACAAACACCTAAACCGAGAACGGAAATTAAAACTCATCATTCATATTTCTGTTTCGCCGGGAATCGAACCCGGGACCCTTTAATTGGCAGTCCGGCATGGTAACCATTGCGCCACACGGGTCGTCATAATATGTACCAATGTTTGTACCTAACAGCTTAGAGCGCTCATTTTCAAAGAAATTGAAGCATTTTTTAAATAATTGATCATTATGATAACACATTGGGATTCTTGAATTAATAAAGTAATAATAATACATTATACAGAGCATTATAAATAACACAAGGCAAGGGCTAAGCTAAACGGGCGTGGTCGTGTGTAAATGGGTGAACCCTAGTGGTCCCAGGCCTCCCCAATTATGGAGGTAGACCATTGCCCAGCCAGGCGCGGTCCCGGGGGAGGGGGGAGTCACAAGGGACATGACCCCCCCAAAATCCATCAGTCATGCGTAGACGGAATGCAAAACAAGCCAATTTGGAACACCTCTTCCCCCAAATTTCTTAGTGACCCTCCCCCCCTCCTTAAATTGAAGGCTGCGACCGCGCCTGTGCCCAGAAATAGGATGCAAAAGAGGGTTGCAGCACTATGTTTACATCTTGAAAATAACTCGTTAAGGTAGATAAATAATAAGTCAGATTTCTGAATCATTTTTATTTCATCATCACGGTTCAACGTTATGGTCATAACAAACTTCTTGGTGTTATACATTCAACCAATTAGCCGAAAGATGGAAAACCTCCAAAAGGTTGTTTAGAACAACCTGTGATGCTTGAAATAAGGGTAGTTGTTTCACTGCTTGCTTCCAGAAGATGCTTTTTACTGCACAGTTCCAATGCTGCAGGTAATGCATCTAAAGCAGTTTTGATCGACTTAACCTGTAACGTAAAAATGAAACATTGATTTTAAAGTCATAAAAATAAGGTAAACTTTTCCCTTAAGTACCATCTGAAATCTGAAGTCATGGCGCTATTTTGTGCCTCAGATATATTTTTATAAAAAGGAATTAGTAGGTAGACGAGTATGCAGGCCATTAAGAGTTAAATAGAGGTAGCCCTTGGATAGCTTCGCAAGAGTCGAGCCCTATCTGTGGATACTACATACACTGCTGCACCCACTTCTGCCGTGAACCAACGCTATTGTGTTTCGGTGGAAAGGTGCAGTTGCCGGCGAGGCGACCACCAACCTCTGGAGAAGCAGCGCAACTGCATACGACCTCAGACAAGACTTACCTATGCTTGCTTGAGGTTGTATGTAGATGTCCATGGGCTGCAGCGACCACTTAACACCACGTGGCCTGCATGTTCGTCTGCTACTCCATTCAAATAAAATAAAAAACACTGGCCTATGACAATCCATAGATAGTTGCCAATAGAATGCATATTTAAAATATCAAGCACGATTTTGGGGTGCTTGATTTGGGGTGCTTGATATTTTAATATTTAAAAAACGCTTTTTAATCTGAACAAACGTGGGTTTGAAAATTTTAAGTGTACGCGGAAATTACTATTTATGGCCTTTTTTTGTAACGGGGGAAACCTTCAAAAGGTACTTTGGGAGAGGATACAGTGTCATGTGGGATTTATACCGCACTAAAACCCTCAGTTTCCGTGCTTCGTAGGGCACGTTAAGCCGTCGGTCCCGGTTGTTGTCGATAAATAACAGCCGTTAAACCTTGTCGGAGGCATCTCCACCAACCCGCATTGGAGCAGCGTGGTGGAGTAAGCTCCAGGCCTCCCCAATAATGGGGAGAGACCCGTGCCCAGCAGTGGGACGCATAAAGGGTTGCGGCCAAAACCCCCTCGGTGGCCTGCCTCTACGCTTGGGGAGGACTCTGGGATCTCCAGTGGAACGTACCGGTGTCCTCCACGCGCGACGCCCCAGAACGGGCCCATCTTCGGGAGAGCAGATGTGCTCTCTTGCGCCTTTCTATGCTTGCAGCGGCATGCAGTCATGCACACACCGCCATCCTTCCCGGGGCTGCTGGCTGGATGGATCGAGCTCCCACTCTCACCGCCCACAACCCCGAAAGCCCCCATTTAGTCGCCTCTTACGATCAGGCAGGGGATACCGTAGCTCTATTCTTAATGTCGAAGCTACAGGGTCTACTATTTATGGCCTAGCTGCAACATTTTTTTCAAAGTCGGATTTTTCTATTATTTAAAAATAGTAGTAGACAAGCATGGAGGCTGCGTGGTGTTAAGTAGTCGGTATAGAGTCAAGTCTTGTCTGAGGTGTCATGGAAATGTGCAGGTTGCGCTGCTATTCCGGAGGCCGAAGGTCGCCTCATGCACACCCTCGGTCGAATCTGCAAGTTCCACTACCTCTAAAACCAAATTTTACTTACAGAAAGATTTTTTTGTGAATCATAGGTGTTGGTTGCACTGTTAACTTGTGTAGTGACAGAATTTAGGCATGCTGAGGTAGGCGCCTGAATTCCAAAGTTTAATTCTGTACAGTTCTTCGTTTGCTCCACGGCTGTGTTTGTAAAATTAATGGTTTCGGAAGACAAGGTGCCAAGGTTGTTAACCATTTCCTCAACTTCTTTAATTCTTGCATCAGCGCAAGCGCGTACCATCGCATCTGTATTGTCGTAAACACCATTTGCTTTATCTTGAATAGGCTGAAATTTTAACATTGCTTTGAAAATTAGGGTAAGATGCTTTTTTTTAGAGATTTAATGAAATTGTTGGTTTACAACACTTTTTTGTCGTACTATGTAATTGGAATGCATGATTATGCATGCACCATGCTCTCTACAGACTTCAAACGATTGGAGCATTCTATTCCTAGTTACTCCTACGCTTTTCGATACTGGGTATGAAGCATGGCGCATCAAATAAAAATAAATAATAAATAGCAGAGGTGCTACTTAATAGATAAGCTACACTAGTTACTTTTAGCTACGGCGATCGGCAATTTAGGTTAAACGCAGCGATTCAGTATCAAAAACGCGCGATTCCGATGCCGTGTCCAAGTGCCAAAACGCGATAATGCGACAAATCGATACATACATACTCAAATCACCCAAAAGCCGATGCTTAAAGTAGCATTTGTGGCCTGACCGTAAAGGCTGCCAAAGGCGGTTAAAATCGCCCATGAAACTTATGTGTAATGGATAATTATATAGATCGATAACAGCCGAACAACCTATATGTACGTCACCTCATCTGTATGTACCAAAACAAAAAGTATCATGAAAACCATAATTATAAAAATTAAAAAAACTGCGTAAAAAAACTCAAAACGTAAAAGTAAGCCTATATATAAATAAGTTAAGAAAATGTAACATACTTTAACACATTTGCTAACACCCGGTATATTAGACGCCAAAGTAACCGCATTAGTGAATTTGTCCTTGATATCTGCCAGTTTAGACGTGAACTCTTTAAAGAACAAATTGGCTTGGTCGGCAACACCTGTGGTAAAATCTTCAACAGTTTTCAGAGTTTGGAGTGCTAACTGACGTAGATTGTTGATCATTTCTGTTATAACATCTCTGCAAGTTTGTAAAAAATATATAATAATAGAGTACATTCAGACATTGTATTGTAATATCATAATCGTGATTATAAACAAACTTATAGCAAATCAAAGACATGCAAAACCTAATAATATCTAAACCTAATAAACGACAATACCACCATCAATATCATCAATCAACATTTTGGAGCGCCGTGCATGGACGACATGGAAGCATTCCCGAAATCATACCAAAGAGCTGAGGCAGAACACCAAGGGGCTTTTAGTGTGGTAGAGTGCGTTTGGGTAAGTTCGGATGGTTTTCAGCTGCATTCGAAAGATGTTGGCAATTTTTTTCCAGCTAGCATAATAAAATAAAATAAAAACTGATATATTGGAGTAACTATTGCTATTGCGCTGCGCCCTGCGCTATCCGCCGCGTGCGATAGGGACAGATTGCCCCTATGTTTTTATTTGGTTGTAAAAACCTTTCAAATTTGTTTTGCAGTTGTTGGATTAGGGCTGTATGAAAGAGGCATTTTCTACGATTTTTTAAGAGTCATATTTTCAGATACCTATAATTAGTTGATTGAAGAAAGCAAAACATAGGGTCATAGCTTTAGCAGACTTAGATATTATCACAAAAAATCATTCCTCTAGAAGCATTATCCAGGGAGAAAATAGGAGATTACATTTGCATGGGAATACGACGGTAGCGTTTCCTCTAAAATGGCGTGATTTATTTCGATGAAATCTCAGGTATGAGATGAGAGGTTTTATCAAAACTGTTTTCTTCCCCATAAAATATTAATAAAAATATTAATAAAAAGTTACATAGCTATTTTTTCTTCGTGGGATAATCTATTCTCTATTAAATACTTTACCTTGAATTGGTTAGCTGATCTATATGTTTTGGAGTTGATAGTATCTGGCTGGCATCTTTAGTTTGTGGTAGAATAAGCTCTGTGTCCCCCTTTACTGATTCTTTTTCAACCTAGAAAAATAATAAAGTTTTAGACGTGACGTAAGTCTCTTTACTTATACGATACTATTATGTTCTTATTTATTTACAAATTAAAATACTTGTATGTTATCGTACCATTATTTATTAATGACATCTAACAAGAAATTGGTTGCCTAGCAATCAAAGACACGTCAGTCCTCCGCCCCTATTCCATTGCTGGTTCCGCCACCAAAGTCGCATCTGATCCAAATGACGGCGTACCACCTTGCCTCCATCAGTTCTTATCTCGTAGTGTAATGTTCCCAATCTTTGTGTAACAAAACCGAAATCCCATTTTGGACGAGAGTTAGTGTAGTCCCGAAATGGGACTCTATCGCCAAGTTGGAACTCTTTAGTAATAATAAGGGACCGCAACTATGACCATTCACAGAGGTATTCAGAAAGGGCCAATTTGCTACGATTCTTTCGCGTCGTCTGTAGGTATGTATATGTAGATAAAGTTTGTAATTAAAATTAATTTAAAAAATAAGAAAGAGTTCATCAATAAATAATGAAAATACAAAAAGATACTTTTAAAATATAGCCGCTTCAGTCCAGTCTTTCGCGTGTAAGTCGTACACTTTCTCGAGAAAATTTCTCGAGACGACGCGTCAATTGGTCGCGTAATACGTGCAAAGGACTTAATTTTTTCTGGATAAGGTCTAAGTGATAATTTTATATTTGAGGATTTCTTTAAAAGGAGTAGGTAGCTGACGAGCATGCAAGCCACGCGATATTAAGTGGACGTTGCAGCCCATGGATATCTACACATAACTTCAAGCAAGCCAAGTCTTTAGTCTTGTGCTTAAGAGGCCGTATACGAAATCGAAACGGGCCAGATTAGGTATTTGAAAGGCACACGGCGTAAGCGGGAGCATTTGGTCGCGGGTTTGTGTGAGTCCGGAATCGTCGAAGGCTGGTACGACGATTAAACGGTTTTGATACTTTGTACTTTCTTCGGTGTCTTTTCCTCAGTTGTTTTTTGTCAATTAGAATAAAAAGTCTGATAGTACACAACTAAGCATTTATTAGTGTAGTACAAGTAATGATCTATACATGTAATAAATCTGTAGATAAGCAAAATCTGTACATTTAATTTAATTTAATTATTCTTTATTACACTATAAAATAAGCACAAAGGGCGGACTAAATGCCTAATGGTATTATCTGCCAGCCAACTGCCGACCGAGCTGTGGAAGGTGCATTAAACAGAATGGTATTGTGAAGGTAGAAGAAGAAAATATAAATAAAGAATAGTTCATTAAATATCTATATTGCAAAAAAATCATATCTACTTAATACATAAAATACATAAATACTTTCAGTATAACATACACAAAATGGTATTGCTTTGTTTTGAGAAAAACCATTTTAATAGTCATTATAATTATAAAAGGAAAAATACGGAATTGGTAGTTTTTGAAGAACTTGCCTGTGTGTCTGTGAAACTTTTTTTATTTTAACTGACTTCAATCAAAAAGGAGGAGGTTATCAATTCGTCTGTATATTTTTTATGTTTGTTACCTCAGAACTTTCGACTGGATAAACAGATTTTGATGATTCTTTTTTTATTTCAAAGCTGATACTTCCCGTGTGGTCCCATTTTAATTTGGTCCAGTTCTGACAATGGTATCCATGCGAAAACCATATTTGCATTAAGTAGCTGCTCTACAAATGGACTAATAACTCAATATCACGCCAACCGATTATGATGATGCTTTTTTTATTGGATTTTTTTTCTTCAAGGGTAGTTTAATAAGAGTTTGGTTAGGTTCCGACTAAGGGATCCATGACAAAATAACGGGACTCTTCAATTCGTAGGAGTATATTAATGATACTCGATCGAATCTTTTATAGACTAGTAATTGTCGTAATTGAATTTGATGATCAATGAAACTCCTTAACAGCTTACAGTAAGGTTGAAATCTGAGGTAGAACTGTTAACTGTTCCATTTAAACGGCGCTGTCTTAAATGAGCAGCACGTCTAGTATGCCTACCCACATTCAAACAAATAAGTTAGTATACATCAATTTTACTAAAATGCAAAAAATAAACAAAAATTTTAACAAAAAAAAACCGACTACAAAAGAAAACTACCTATTCCAAAACAAATGAAATTGCACTAAAAAGAAAAAATAATTGCTTATTCTTATACAATTAGATTTAGAATATTAGACTTACATTTTCTACTCATCAATATGTAGGTACGATCTGTGTTTACGATAATAATATAATGTCAGTACAATTATTATTATTTTTGGAGTCAAGAAATCGGAACAGTAGTTTTTAAGTTTAATTAGGATAAATTATATGATACTGAGTTACATAAACAGAATAGTTTTCTGCTGTTTTGTATTATACAACTTAGGCCCTCCTATTTAATACCCTTATCATAGGTTTGCACAAACAAATGTTATCCGCCATTTTGGGATAGCGGCCATCTTGGATTAGTTTTTTATAATGTACTTTATTCTACAAATTAATCCCTTTTATTTGATACCCATATTGTGTGGCTTTTTGTGCAAAAAATATGTGATCCACCATTTTGCTGCAGCGGCCATATTGAATTAACGAAAATGTTACTAATAATTATATTGTCATTTAAAATAAAAGTGTATTTCAAACTTCAGCTCAATCAGACTCTCGAAAGTGGTTCAAATTTAGCTTGCAATATTTAACTAAGGGCTTCGTTTACCATCTTCAAGTAAAGTG
This sequence comes from Pyrgus malvae, assembly GCA_911387765.1. Taxonomy (NCBI): domain Eukaryota; kingdom Metazoa; phylum Arthropoda; class Insecta; order Lepidoptera; family Hesperiidae; genus Pyrgus; species Pyrgus malvae. The sequence goes on along the minus strand of OU426950.1, from coordinate 21,962,337 downwards.
TTGATTAGTTATGACCCAAGTAAAGTTAATTGGCAAGTTAAAGCTATGAGTACGGGTCAGTTTATCATTATGATTAGTGCTACTCGAACATTGTGAAATGGAAATTGAAGTTACGGGTGACTTTAACCGACAATTAGCGTACTTGTCACTTTACTTGAAGGTGGTGAAAGAGGCCCTAACACTAACAACCTTACTAACACGGCAAGCTTACCATCTTCAAGTAAAGTGTTGATTAGTTATGTCCCAAGTAAAGTTAATTGGCAAGTTAAAGCTATGAGTACGGGTCAGTTTATCATTATGATTAGTGCTACTCGAACATTGTGAAATGGAAATTGAAGTTACGGGTGACTTTAACCGACAATTAGCGTACTTGTCACTTTACTTGAAGGTGGTGAAAGAGGCCCTAACACTAACAACCTTACTAACACGGCAAGCTTACCATCTTCAAGTAAAGTGTTGATTAGTTATGTCCCAAGTAAAGTTAATTGGCAAGTTAAAGCTATGAGTACGGGTCAGTTTATCATTATGATTAGTGCTACTCGAACATTGTGAAATGGAAATTGAAGTTACGGGTGACTTTAACCGACAATTAGCGTACTTGTCACTTTACTTGAAGGTGGTGAAAGAGGCCCTAACACTAACAACCTTACTAACACGGCAAGCTATAAATGCTTGTTATATGCTACCATCGCATTTAGCATATCGCTCATCGCCGATCGCTCGTCGCGCATCGCGGGAGGCGACCACCACCAACAACGCGCCGATGCAGCAGAATTATTGAACTTTACACTTTCCCACACTTCAGTTTCTGTGTATAGAATTAAGTACCTAGATTTAATTCATTCGGATCCTAATATTGTTTCCAGAATGTAGTTTTTAGGGTAGATTAGGGCTTTAGAATAGACACTAATTCCAACATTGAATTAGTTTAGTTTTAATAATGTAAAATTTAAGTTAAGGCAACCTGGTTCCTAACATCGGGCCAGGCTGTCCCAGTTATATGTAGTTTTTTAAATTAAAATAGATTAGTTATCGTAGTAAGTTTTATTTCGCCTCCTCCCTCTGCAGCCTTACATAACTGGCGCAGTCGGTAGGATACTCGCGGACGGTATCGCGATCAAGATTTCCGAAAAAGAAGATTTCCGAAAGACGCAAAGCCGCCCGTGTGGCTTTCCAGTCACCTGTGGAGTATCCAGAATCTACGTGAAGCTGCAGGGGTATCCGAACATTGATACGCCGAGGACGCCGAAATGAAATAAGATATTAATAATTCTCTTTTATTCAACTAGACAATGAGCTCTTGGATGAATATGGTATCCGCTACCTAAATAAAACAAACAGAAGCTTGTGCCACCCAGAAACCATTCAGAAGACTCTTCAGAAGAAAATATCAAAATCATCATGTTTTAATCAGTCACCATTCAACTCGATCTACTGCCCAGACACCGAGATATCCAGTGCAAATACCATGCAAACCACTTCAGAACTTATTAAAAGTATCCTGCCATCCGACACTAGTTGCCCGTAAAGAAGATCTATTACTGGAAAAAGACATGTGAAGATTTACTTGGACTAAATCTTTATCCATGTCTCAGCAACTATGTCATCCAAAGTCTGCCAATAGTTGCTGCTCTTCGGGAGGGAGATGTTATATGCTACCATCGCATTTAGCATATCGCTCATCGCCGATCGCTCGTCGCGCATCGCGGGAGGCGACCACCACCAACAACGCGCCGATGCAGCAGAATTATTGAACTTTACACTTTCCCACACTTCAGTTTCTGTGTATAGAATTAAGTACCTAGATTTAATTCATTCGGATCCTAATATTGTTTCCAGAATGTAGTTTTTAGGGTAGATTAGGGCTTTAGGATAGACACTAATTCCAACATTGAATTAGTTTAGTTTTAATAATGTAAAATTTAAGTTAAGGCAACCTGGTTCCTAACATCGGGCCAGGCTGTCCCAGTTATATGTAGTTTTTTAAATTAAAATAGATTAGTTATCGTAGTAAGTTTTATTTCGCCTCCTCCCTCTGCAGCCTTACATAACTTGCTTGTAAACATACTTTTCTACATAAGATACACAACAATTAACAATGGAATTTTTACTACCCTATCACTTGTTGTATTAAGAAGATGGTAAATCATCACAACATAATATTTAAAATTATTAGCTATTCAAAGTGTCAAGCACACGCTGCGCGCTGTAGTCACGCCGCTCTGTAGTGGGAGCATCGAACTAACATTGCTACGAACTTGTGCGACGTCCAGGGCGCCGCGTGGCGCAGAGCGACATGTCCACTCTCTGTAAGCGCTTGGCGCGGTCTGCCTGACTCGTAGCTTGCGTCGAGTATTATAATGCGAGTTTTAGGTTACTTTAAAAGATTATTAATGCCAAATTTTTATTCACAATTTGATTATGTTTTCCAGAAAACGGATTGTTTATGAACTGAAGTTTATTTATGTCTATTAAATTTTATGAATGACTGTTCCAATTGGCCGAAATTAAATGCAATGTCTGGCCCATTTTCTCTTAAAATTGACTAATTTCAATATTTTTTTACTAGTTTTTTGTATGAGAGTGGTAAAATGTGACACACACATTTTATAGGCGATTCTTACAGCAATACACAGCATTTTTTTCAATCCGCTGAGGTTTCATAATGATCTAGAAATATGTAACATTCTGTACCCATTACAGCAAAAATTCACAAAACTGTCATTGTCTTCAGGTCTAATAAGCACAACAAAGTAATAAAAATAAAAATGTGGCTAATGTAATAGCTTATTATTGAAATGACCAGTCATATTGTGCAATAAAACTTATGGATATGTTGTATTTTAACTGCAAAATCTCATGTGTAAAATCAGGGAAATCAGCGAAATCGGCAAAATTTCGTATACGGCCTCTTAATCGGACGTCTGCGAGTTCGCACTGTACTAGTACGCTTGGGATAATGTACTAGTACACCTTATTAGTACATTTAGTACTCATAGTACAGTTATCCTTCAGTTATCCTTCATATCACACAGCGTCGAGCGTAATAACCGGTCGAACCCAATTTGAAATTTCTTCAAACTTTAACAGACTTAGGACTACCATTCTAACTATTGAAATGAGTAGGTATGATAAGTATGATTACCTAAATACTAATAATTAAAATTGTAGATAATATTAAGTTATATATAGGTTCCAAAATTAAATCTATTTACATAATTTTATATTTATAAAACAAAGTCATATTTTATAAGAGTACCACTAATAAAATATTGAAACAACGTAATATAAAACCAACAATCCTTATTTCAATATAATCGCCAGAAATAATGAACTGTAGATATATTATTATAATACAACATATATGGATTACAGATTTACAAACAATTTATTCACGCGCAGCAAAGTTGACTGTGACATAACAACATCAACAATCAGTACCTACCGCGCATGAGCACCGGCGCGGTGTGCATTTGTTCGGTTCGGGATTTCTTAAGCGGACAGTCGGACATTTGCGCTAACATGCATGTTAAAGTGAGACGCGCTTAGTGTACGACTGTCCGAAATGTCCGATTATGGATTTCTATTTGGTTACGTTGCTTGTAGTACAGTGCTGGGTAACATCACCTAATAGTACATCGTACGCGTACTACACAAGACTACAAGTATTGTCTATGCTAGAATGCAGTTGCGCTGCTACTCCGAAGGCTGACGGTCGCCTCATGTAAGTCTGGCCGGCAAATGCATCTTTCTACAGAAACACAATAGCATCGAAGCATTAAAGTTTTACAACCTATTAAGCTTTGGATACTTGGATACTTTAAATATATTTTGAGACAACATCACCAAACATAATTTTAATTAAGTGTCTAATTTTTAAATGAACCTTTTCTGGACAACTGAGTGTTGGCCGGATTAAAACAATTGATTTTCTTGGTTTTATTTTAAACAAACCACTCATTGGCTTAGTGTTACTTAAGAACGCCATCTGAAACAGCTCCCAGTTAAAAAAATGTCACAAAAAAAAACGCAACATGCTTGATTGAGGTGTAAACTCGGGTCTCTAGGACCAAGAAAGCTTTAATGCTTTAGTTTTACCGACGAAATTTTTATAGAGCTCTTTCAAATAGACATTGGCATTTGTTTGAACGGCGGATTGGCGGATGACGTTTGACGGCTTTCTACGCCACTCTATTATTAATATTCTCCAATCCATCTCCAATCATATTTTTCAGTTTATATTTAAGTTGATTATCGCTGAACTTGCGAATAAAACAATTATTTCTAAAAATGTAACTTACATAGCTGGATCAACCTATCACCCCCGAAACCCTGGGCACTAAATTTCATGAAAACCGTTGGAGCAGTTTCAGCTCCCAATTTAAAAAAAATGTCGCAAAAAAACAACATGCTTGATTGCAGTGTGAACTTGGGTCTCTAGGACCAAGAAAGCTTTAATTATATCGACGAAATTTTTATAGAGCTCTTTCAAATCGACATTGTCATTTGTTTGAACGGCGGATTGGCGGATGACGTTTGATAGCTTTCTACGCCACTTTTCTTCTATCGTTGGAGCAGTTTCCGAGATTCAAATTATATAGGTATATACAAGAACGTTTAAAGTTATTAGATTTATACCTACCCTTTTAACTATTTCACTAGTGTCCGCTTTCCAGTCGGGCCAAGACATTAATTTTGCAGCTAGTTTCTTCCCGGGACTTTCCGTTGGCAATAGTTGGTTGTGAGCAATCACTGAATGTTCGGGTGATATACGATTCTCATCTTCTACTCCACACTGTATAAGCGCTTTCGCAGCATCCATAGCCTTGCCTGGTGGTTCTTGATCTGAAGTTGGAAGTATAATTGTTTTTAATAGACGATATTAAATAAGACTTTTACATGAGGTACCTACTTAGAAATCAAACCCATGTGGATGATTTAGTAAATGCAATACCTATATCAAACAAGTGTAGAAGCTGCTTTTTTATTACATATTTAAATGGAGTAGCCGACGAGCATGCAGGCCACGTGGTGTTAAGTGGTCGCTGCAGCCCATAGACATCTTCATACAACCTCAAGCAAGCATAGGTAGTCTTGTCTGAGGTCGTATGCAGGTGCACTGCTACTCCGGAGGCCGGTGGTCACCTCATGTAAGTGTGGCTGGCAACTGCACCTTTCCACCGAAACACAATAGAATTGGTTCAAGGCGGAAGTGGGTGTAGCGGTGGTACTTCCCCGGGCGAACCATATTAGTTTTACCACCTACTTGCCTTTGCCTGTTGCAACAATGTCATCAATGACATCTACACACCCAACCTCAACCTAAATTAAAGTCTTCAAGACTTCTCATTTTGAATTTATTTACGGTAGCACTGCTATGTACTCTAAATATGGCCAACAACAGTCAGGATTAATAGTCAGGATACATGGGAGTGTTATGTTTCTTTTTCCTGACATCTAAGTAATCTAAGTAATATTTATTTATTTATTTATTTATTTATTTAATTTAATATTGCACAAGTAAACATTACAGATATTGTAAAATCCAATTCGTTTACTTACTTATTACATAATTTTTCAACGTAACCTTTTGCACTTTCCAGAAATACAGCAGGTGTGGAATAAAAAATGTCCAAATTAGGATTTTCAGCCAGTACATCATTTAGCATTGTCAAGGCGCGAACGAGCGGCGATTCGCGGACCGACACCAACCTGCACCGAGGCAGTGCAAAAAGTGGATGCCGGCGCGCTCGCACGTAGTTGTCCGGAGCAAACAATAATATTTGCTCAAGCACTGTGGGGTTGGAGATGGCACCTCTCACTAATTTATAAAAATATTCAAGTAATTGAACATCACGCCTAACTTGTAGGGAGTCATAACCTAGCATACCATTAAGGAATAAGCTAGGGTAAATGTTCGGAAATCCCACGAAATAATTATACTGCTTGTAATATAACCATCTCAAAAACTTTCTTTGGAGTTTCTCCAACATGAGTATGTATTTTTCTTCATGTGGACTCCAGATAATTGTGTTGCTTTCTACCAGGCTTCTGACAAAGCTGTTATACAAAGCCCTTATTGCAGACACACTTTCAAAATCTCTAGCTTGTCGTATTACAAACCCAAGTGCTTTGTAAGTTTTTGCTGTTATTGCAACAATATGATCGGCAAACCTCAGGTCATTAGTTAGTAAAAGCCCCAAGTCTTTTACTGAAGCTTTTCTTTCCAAAGCCGAGCCACCTAATCGATATTGATGCTCCATCGAACTGTGAGCACGAGTAAACCATACTACAGAGCACTTTGTCTTGTTAAACAGAAGCTTATTCCGTTCACTCCAGCTGTACACATTATCAATATCTTTTTGCAATAGTTGACAATCTGTTTCACTTCCGATTGCCAAAAACAATTTCAGATCATCTGCAAACAACAGACAACGTGCTGTGCTAACTACATCCGGCAAGTCATTTACAAATATCAGGAACTCTAAAGGCCCTAGATTTGATCCTTGGCTTATCCCAGAATACGTATAATACGGGTCAGAGATGTGTCCTTTATACTGCACATACTGCCTCCGATTTCGGAGGTAGCAGGAGAAGAACCGTAGCAAAGAAGGAGTAAATCCGGCAGCTGCGAACTTATGAAATAGTAGATCATTATCGACCGTATCAAACGCCTTCCGAAAATCGAAGTATGCCGCGTCAATTTGTAACTTACAATCAATCGATTTAGTAGCATAAGTGTAAAAGGACATCAGGTTACTAGCCGTCGAACGCCCTTTTCTAAATCCGTGCTGAGCGTCAGACAGCTGACTGTCAAACTGCACACTGATTTGATATTGCAAGATACTCTCAAACAACTTACCGAATATAGATAATACAGCTATTGGTCTAAAGTCACTTGCTTCTGAGCTGGAATTGTCTTTGGGCACCGGCGATACTCTTGATATTTTCCATGCATCAGGGTACCAACTATACTTTAAACATAAGTTGAAAATATGTAGCAACGGGTATGCAAACACCGACCGGCAATCTTTCACTATATAGGGTGGAATACCATCTGGCCCAGCTGACTTTTTCGGTTTAAGTTTCATGAGTCCCCGTTCTACGTCCGCCAGATTCAATGACCCAATGTGAATCCGCCGACTTGTACAATCAGAACATTCTAATACACTTTCAATACTCAGCATTGGAGGTGTATCCGAATAGACTGATCTAAATTGGTCAGCGAACAATTGGGCACATTGATTCTCAGGAACTGTGTTGCCATCACTCATAATTGATATTCGTCCCCTTCCCTTGCTACGTTTTGAAGCTATGTAGCTCCAAAAGGTCGAAGGGTCCTGCCGAATATCTTTTTCCATTTTAAACTTAAAGTGTCGGAAATCAGCTTTGATGCTTAACTTAGCAAGCGCCCTGTAGTACGAAAACTTAATCCGATGTCTAATACGTGATGTTTTCTTGTAAAGACGATGAAAGTGCGCTTTATGTTTAATGTAGCGTCTTGTTAAAGGCGTGTACCACACAGGGTAAGAATACCGAGATTGTACCGCCACACGCGATTTAGTGGGAACACAATTATCTATGCAATTATTTAAAACCCTATAAAATTCGTTGACAGCTGACTCAGGATCATTATTATGTAACACGGTCTGCCAGTTCAATTTACAAATATTTTCGTAAAGTAAACATAAATTACTTTTACGAAAATCCCATTCTGGGCTCACGCTAAGTATTGAGTGACCGTGTACATAATTGGTATGTTGGCGCTCAATTACGATATCCAAAGGTGGATGATATGGATCTGGCAGTATGAGCGTATCAACCGCCCGCTGCACCCCGACCGTGCCCAATGATGAACTGGATAAGACTAAATCCAACATGCTATTGTTAGAATTATAGACACTGTTTACCTGCTGTAAATCTCCCACCGCCAAAAGGTATTCAAATTTTGCATAAGCACCAATATTTGAAGAATTAAAATTAAAATCTCCACATATAATCACTTTCTCATACTTTTTGCAAAAATATTCTATAAAGTCAAAAACATACATGTATTTGACCTCCTCTGTGGAAGGCGGAATATATAAACAAATTGCTGTAATAACTAAATTTCCATTGAAATACACTCCCGCACAAACAAGTTCACACCCTACTAACTCGCTATTTATTGTTTTTATTAATTGTAGTCGATACTGCGGCGTTGATATAATTGCTACTCCCCCTCCCCTTCTAGAGCCCGGCCTGTCAGCTCTAAGAATGTCGTATCCATGGGGGACCACTTCTGCGTCGCTGATTGCAGCAGCCTTTTTGTGTCTCTGGAAACAGGTCTCATCTCGGAAGTGAGAGGGATTTATGCCAAGTCCACCACGCTGACCAAGTGCAAATTGATGGACATCATGCCTTCGAGAAATTATAAGTTACCTATTCTCAGATATGCGCGGTGAGGAAAAAACTCGTAACTAAGTATATATCACAATATTTTCCCTCACCATGGAGCAACTATATAAATACGCACCTAACAATCTTTTTTGTTAGGTGTATGTGCCGGAGATTTGAATTCTGTGTTTGAGACCGCGGTCTTTACCACTCGGCCACCGCTGCTCCGAGTGTAATATTTTCCCTCACCGTGGAGCAACTACATAAATACGCACTTCCCAGCAAACATTTTTGGTCACAATTACAATAAAAATACCAAGATTAGGTTGCAATTTTTACGGTGACCAAAATGAGATACCTCGAATCGACGTGGAGTCGACGTGCAATCACCCTAAGTGGGGAAAAAAAGCACGTGCCGGTGACGTTTATTCCACGTAATTTTAGTGATTGCAACCAACAGGTCAATTGTTAGGCCATATTTTTCACGTAAATTCGACGTCACCACGACGTGCCTTGTAGTTGCAATTACTAATTTGGTATTCATTTACCTCTTCTAAACGTGGATCCAACGTATTTTTTACTATTTAATTTCATATTTAGGTAATGTATTATCAATTGCGTTGGAGAGTAAAAGAGATAAAAATATTTTCTTTTTACTTCAAAACAAAATCTCTAACTCTTTAAGCTAAACTCTTTATTAATAGAATAATAATGGCCGCTTCATAAATTTCCAAGGTTTTGCGCTCGTTTGCAACGCAATATTATGATGAAATCTTCTGCGATGAAAATTATTTCGCGAATTATGTTGATTTAAAGTTGAAATCTGGTGATGGGCTTTAAATTTATTGAAGAATTTTTTTGTCGACCTCATTTTCTTTTTACAATAGTAGTTATTATCTTGCCCTAGCATTATTGAGATACATAAACCTAACGAATTATCTGAATATTAGACAGTATAGGTGTCGTTTAATGATATTATCCTAGAATTAACAGTAAAAAAATCTACGTCTTGAAATATCACTCCTTCGGATTATTAAAATAAAATGGCGGTTCGACCAAAGTGTTCTTTTTACCTAAATATCGACTTATAGACTTTGAAGTTATCTAGATATAACCTAACGGTATTGCAAATACTTTACAAGTATTTCTCACTCGAATGTCGCATTTTGGTATTTACTATTGGTAATATTTTCTTCAAAATTGGTATTCGATTTGACTTAAAATTGACGACCTAACGGTCGCATAATAAGAAACAATTATATCGTAAATACCGAGCAAGCACTTACAAGTATTTATAACTTATTAGTTAACGTTTCAACCGTCAATTCTACCACTTAATACGACTAAATATCGACTTTAAAGTTGTCTACCAGATTAAGTAAAATTAACGTTTTAATTACTATGTTTTTCGACGTAACAGTTAAAGTGTGTTTTAAGTGAAAAAAGTGGTGCGTGTGACGTTATTTTTACGTAAATTGGTTATATATTCTATAGTCTCGGAAAAAACACTTAAAATGTTTGCTGGGTTAACAATCTTTTTTGTCAGGTGTATGTGCCGGAGGATTGAATTCTGTGTCTGAGAACGCGGTTTTTGGCACTTGGCCGCGATGGTTCCAGTGATACTTACTGTTAAAGTTTCCAATGAAGGCAATCCCCAGGGATTGGTTATTGTAGCCATATGTGTGCACGGCAACATGGTTCCAGCCTCTTCCTTCATACACCTTACCGTTGCCTCCAATTAAGAATCTGAAAGAGTATGAACAATACTTTCTTCAGAATATACCTAATATATGTATATAAGCATCGTATGTTTTATATTGGCCGCCTTCCATCCCCCCCCCCTCTCCCCCTGAATCAAGCTCCAGATTCAGGGATTCAAGAATCCTAAAAGATCTCCTAAAGGATAAAAGAAACCTATAAAGAATAAGCTAGATATGCTATATCCTGTTGTTTCCTTTGTACCTATATGTGTGCTTGTCTTCGTATAACGTGGAAGTCAATTTAACACGCGGTATCGCGTGCCCCTCCCCTGACCAAGAACCTTAAAAAATTGCCCCTCCTCCTGACCAAGAACGCCCATGTTTCTATTCCTACTTATTTTGAACAATAACCTAATTTCAAAAGATATTTTTCCCGGGTAAAAGTAGCCTATGTCAATTTCCGACCTCCAAACTATCTTCATACAAAAAAATTGATCAGATCGTATTACCATTGTGACGTGAAAAAAAGAAGGATAAACGAACAAACAAAGAAACAAGCACACATACTTTCACATTTATTATAAATATTTCGTCCATATCCAATCCATTCCCTTTACTCTTTAATAACACAAGCTTGTCGGCATAACCAAGTGTTGTTTTGATTGTTTTGAAAAAGTCAAGCCAGATGGTGTTGTACCGGTTTCAGAATCATGTAACGACGTTTCTACAAAGGTTGTATAAAAATTGTTTGACTCATCGCATTACATGCTCGGAGATGTAAAAACCGCAAATAAAAAATGAAACTTACGAAGGCCCAATATCCCACAAGTGAACCTTTTCTTTGTGAAGTTTCTGAAGGTCCCTTACAATTTCAGCGCAGCTTTTATCATTCGAGCAAGCCTGAGTGGCTGTATGTTGTATAATAACTAGGTCTACAGGCGGCGACAAATAAATTGCGTTTGTTGCTTTCTCTCCGTCCCATTCTTTCTTTGTTATGATCGGTGGACATACTGAAAAGCGGAAATTTTAATTTTAGGGCATATCATACATTTTCTTACGAGCCTTCCGGGGTTGCGGAAGGTGAGAGTGGGAGCTCGACCCGTCTAGCCAGCAGCCCCGGGAAGGATGGCGGTGTGTTCGTGGCCGCACGCCGCCGTGAGCGCCTGAGGGTGTAGGAGAGCGCATCTGCTCTCCCGAAGATGGTCCCGTGCTGGGCGCCGCGCCTGGAGGACACCGGTGCGTTCTACTGGAGATCCCGGAGTCCTCCCCAAGCGCAGAGGCAAGCCACTGAGGGGGTTTTAGTGCTGTACAAATCCCACATAACCAGGTATCCTCTCCCATACCGGATACCTTTTGAAGGTTTACCCACGATAACAAAAAAGGTCAATAATAATACCTATTTAAAGCTTCGTAGGTGGTAGAACTTTAATGGTTCGACTGGAGAAGTACATTCACATCTGTCGTGAAGCAAATATAAGGTGACCATTGTGTCATGCTTTCGGAGTAGGTAGCCGCGCTTGCTTGAAGTTGTATGAAGATGTCCATGAGCTGCAGCGACCACCTAACACCACGTGTCCTGCATGCTCATCTGCTACCACTTCAAATTTAGAAAATGAAAGTACAGAACTTGTGTCATTTGTTTTGTATCTCGTAAGTCATCCCGTCATTATCATTGAAATGAAAGCAAGTAAATGAAAAGAACATTGATAAATTAATAAAAATATTTAGAACTGAAATGGTATAAGTAATAATATTTTTGTTTTTTTCTTTTCTTGGATTTGGTTTACTAATTTGGTATGGATGGATGGTAATCATTTGAATAACATTTAAGGGGCTAATCTAATACCTTTAAATGAGCAATTCTTGTATTGCTTATTTGAATGTCGGAATAGCTCTCAAAATCTGCAAGCTGAAGTGGCAATGGACAGGCCACATAGCTTGGAGGACTGACAACCGGTGGGGAAGAAAGGTCCTTGAATGGCGACCACGTCTCGGCATAAGGAGCACAAGCCGCCCTCCAACCAGGTGGACTGACGACCTGAAGAAGATAGCGGGAAACCGCTGGATTCAGAGGGCGCAGGACCGGACGGAGTGGCGAACATTAGGGGAGGCCTATGTTCAGCAGTGGACTTTATAAGGCTGATGGATGGATGGATGGATAGAAATCGATCCAGGTAGGTTTTATTCTTAGAAATTTTAAATTATAAAAAAATATTTTCAGCGATAATCAACATATAAATTAATGATGTTAAAAAACTGACTTCAAACGGTAAAAAATAAAATTGTTCAGTGCCTACTTCTTCTTCTTCTTATGGTAATGAATGACTGTTCAAACTATTTTGGAGTCGGCGCCCATTCAGAACGAAAGGTACGATATTTTACTAAGGGCCCAACTCCAAAAATAATTTTAAGAGTCAGTCCGATCAATCACCATATACCTATATGCAACTTAATCTGTATATTTAAGAGCAGTATCTATATTTTTCTCTATTTTCAACTTGTTGCTTAGTTTATATTATTATTCAGTATAATTAAAATCACGAGATTTATAATATATTTTTTAATTCATGTATTGGTTATAAAAATTAAAGTATTTTTACGTGATAACGTCTAAAAAATCGATGAACGCTGGCTGCCAAACGAATAAGGGTGACTCATTGTAATGTTACGCTCATTGTAACGTTACGTTGAGGCTTGAGCGCCGTTCGTCGACTGTTTATAAAATGAAGTGAAAAGTTAATGTGGTTATCATTGTTTTGTAATGACGTTGTCACGTAGTTTAACGTGTCAACGTCCAACGTCCGTAGACCGATTATTGACGATCAAATTTTGGAGTGACGCCGCGGTTTTATGCCACAGTTTTATGATTGAACTGATCGCCAATGGCCGCTTTTACAGATTTTTTTTCGAACATTTCCGATGCCGTGTCTAAGTTGCTAAAACGCGATGCAGTATCGATGCACACACAAAATCGCTGATCGCTGATCGCCGACGCTAAAAGTAGTGTGGCTTGGCCGTTATCGCGTGTGATGCGTCTAGCTTATTTATTTCTTCTATAAATAACCCAGACGCAAAACTATAATAAATTGCCGAATGATATTAAAATGTTACCAAATAATATTTTTAACAGCTACTAAGAACATTTGTTAACTATCTAAAAACTAATATAAGTACAATAATTTTTATTGCAAAATGAAAAATAACTTGACATATAGGCCCTCTTTCACCACCTTCAAGTAAAGTAACAAGTACGCTAAATGTCGGTTAAAGTCACCCGTAACTTCAATTTCAATTTCACGATGTTCGAGTACCTAGCATTAATCATATGATAAACTGACCCGTACTTACTTAGTCATAGCTTTTACTTGCCAATTAACTTTACTTGGGACGTAACTAATCAACACTTTACTTGGAGATGGTGAACGAGGCCCTAAGTATATAAAAATAGACTTAAAATGTTCAACTAATGTTTGTACGTCCATGGTGGCAACTATAATACCAAACAGTATTGTTTATGAATCTGTCAAAAAAAAAAGACTAAAAGCAAAACTTAAGTACCCATACACTACCATGTACCAATTTTATTATGACATCAAACCATGGCATTTTCATGCAACGTAAATAATAATAACACCGAAATATATTCAAGGCTTTTTACCAATTCCACATACTTAGCGGGGCAAATCTATTTTACATATTAATTTAAGAGTTTTTTCTTTCTTTAAATGTCACAGAATTTCATTATTAAAATCATGAACCGGAGTCGTGTTGGTAACAAAAATCTTAGAATAGGTGATTTTATCATCCATCCTAGATATAAAAAGATGAACTTATGTTTTGAGGGAGGTACTTAGAATAAATACGTATAGAATGAGTGTCTTCATAAAAGCGCGCTGTCAAAATTGAAGCACTAAATAGATTCCTACAGCTGTCACATCTACAACAAAATATTTTTATTTTGACCAAATTAAATATAAAATACTACAAAATATTGAAAACACTGTGAAAAATATTTTTTTATTAAACTTCTTTTTTTATTGCTTCAATTTGGGCACGCGAACCTGGTTCCTATAATGTAATTGTAGTTATTCTTAGGGGAGGTAGTATTATTAGAGGTATATAGTATTTAAAAGGTGAACACCACGCAAATTGGTCAATGTAGACCGCGTGAAACGCCAACCCGCTGCTCCAATGCGCTCAGATGCGGGTTAGTGGCCAACTCGCTATCGGTTATTTTCCAAACGCCCGTAAGGCCTCCGATAAGGTTTATCGGTGGTTATCAATCGATAATAACTGGGATCAACGGCTTAACGGCCTAAGCACAGAAATACGCTTAAAATTTGCCACTAGTTGTCTCCCCATCTCACATCCGATCGCGGCCGTTTTGCTTAACCGCGTTGATCACTTGCGTTCCACGTTCGGAGGGCAATGCGTTCTTGTAATCACCAGTTTCTTGATCAAATAGTTAATTTTGTTTTTACTGTTTTAAGTTACTTACCGGCGGCAACATAGTATTGGGACCACACAACAAAAACACAACAAAACGCTAAAAACATTATTTTCGTTTTACTGTGACCGAACACTTCTAGACCAAGGATGCTGATCGAATGGTCAAACTGGACAGTTGACCTTTATATTTATCAACCGATGTTTCTTGTATTAATCATGTATTATGTGGATTCTGTGCAATGAAGAACTGGTTCTTGAGGGTTCCGTGCAGAATATAAAGTTAAATTTAAGTTCAATATGTCTCATATATTAAATAGAGCTTCTATTTATAATCCCAAATCACCCAAATCGAAAATAAATAAAATGTGACGTCATAAATCATTTTCTCATACAAAATTTATAAGGATATCACGATTTGATAACTCATTAAAAGTATCTCAATAGTAGTCCAATTCCGGATTGGGGAAGTATTGAGTTTTCTCCACCGCTCGAGTTAACCTTGTCTTAAATTTGACTTTTTTAGGTGAAAAAATTAGTGCGCGTGTAAGTTCGTGTCAAAACGACCGTACACTCTCAGAAAAAATTAAGTTTTTAACAAAAAAATAGAACCGACTTCAAACGGTAAAAAATAAAATTCTTCAGTACCTACTTCTTCTTGCTTATGGTAATGACTCTTAAAACTATTTTTGGTGTCGGGCCATTACTAAGACAGGACATTTTACTAAGGGCCCGACTTCAAAAATAGTTTTAAGAGTCATTACCATAAGCAAGAAGAAGTAGGTACTGAACAATTTTATTTTTTACCGCTTGAAGTCGGTTCTATTTTTTTGTTAAAAACTTAATTAATTTCACTCGTTTTAGTAATTTTAATAATTCTGCACATATGTATAAGCATAATAGGATTTTTTTTCAGTTAATTTCTAAACGTTAAAGAGATACCTTTTATAATCATGTTTATCTAATAGCCATCTTATACTCGGAAAGAATACTACTATAAGTCCACCTGAACGTATAATTTAATGAAAGAATTTGCTCTCAGCTCCTAACCGTTGAGGAGTTGTACCTTCAATCATCAGCTTAGCAACATGAGGTGATAATTACCGGACACAAATATTTGTATTATGTTAAAAAATATGACTAAAAGAATGTGGGTGCCTATTAAGTTTCAGTGCTTCCCTCAATTTCCCTAGTATCACATCATCAAATTTTGCCATGGTGACAGTTGGACTACCTCAGAAATGTAAGATTTCCAACAAAAAACCATTTATTGAAAGAATTTGCTCTCAACTCCTAACCGTCATAGTATCTTCCATCATCAGCTCAGCAACATGATATGATGATAATTATACAAAAATACCTGTTTTGATTTAGTAAAAATATGAAAATCATTTATTGTGCTATAAAATTTGAATGTTCCCTTCGATTTCTCTGGGATACCATCATCAGACTTTGACTTGGTGACAGTTGGACTACCTCAGAAATGTAAGATTTCGAACAAAAAACCATTTATTGAAAGAATTTGCTCTCAACTCCTCACTGTTGCAGTACCTTCCATCATCAGCTCAGTAACATGAGATGATGATTACTATGCACAAATATCTCTTATGCTTCAGAAAGTATAAGAAAATCAATGTGTGTGCCTATAATGGGATCCCATCATCAGATCCTGATTTCGTGACAATGGGACCACCTCGGGAGTATAAGCAGACGAACAAAAAAAGAATTTTGAAAATCGGTCCACAAACGGCGGAGTAATCGGTGAACACATATAAAAAAAAAATACATACAGCCAAATACAGTACCTCCTCCTTTTAGAAGTCGGTAAAAAATCTTTGAAATCCCTTTTAAACTACGGAGCGGAACCCTAGATCCACAGAGCCTTATTAAGAAAACTTGGTATACGTACAATAATGACGCTCCGTGTGGTGTAACGCAATGGTTACTATGCCAGAGGGCTAGCCGTCCGAAGCGTTCTGTGTTCGCTTCCCAGCGAACTTTCTTTTCCTTGCATTTATATTAGTACTAGCCTTCCGCCAGCGGCTTCGCCCGCGTGGACCCGTTTTATAGGTTCCCGTAGGATAAAAACCATCCTATGTCCTTTCCCAAGGTCCACTCTATCTGTGTTCCAAATTTCATTAAAATTGGTTCATTAGCTTAAGCGAGAAAGCGTAACAGACAGACAGACAGAGTTACTTTCGAATTTATAATATTAGTAGGGATAGCGGCCGCCCGCGACTTCGTCCGCGTGGATGTTTGATTGTGTGAACACGCTAATCTCAGGAACTACTGAAAAATTATTTTTGTGTTGAATAGTCCAGTTATTAGGGAAAGCTATAAACTATATAACATCATGCTATGCGACATTAAACTCCTCCAACGATGTATTCTGTGCTCCAACGCACACACGCACACTGTTTTGATAGATATGATCTTTGACGTTAGGAACACACCTACATTGCTTAGACAACAGTGAGCGCTTGTAATTTGATATGAACTTTATACAATAGCAATAAAGCTCAAATTGACTACGTTTTAGTTAGAAAACATTTGTATGGGAAAAAGAAAAGGGCTGTTTTTATGGTTTTACCGGCAATTATTCGAATTTTTCTCGCCGTAAAAACCATCCTTGAACTTCAACGAACATTTAAAAAAAACAATTGGCCAAATTGTTCTAGGCGTTGTTGAGTTATGCGCTTACCAACACATTTTGCGATTCATTTTTATATTATAGATTACGGACGTAGTACCTCGTATTCATTTTACTTGACTCACTAACCAATCATTATTATTTGACTTCTTCCTGAAATCTTACATAGTTAAAATTTGATATGCAGTTTTATCAACCAA
Organism: Pyrgus malvae; assembly: GCA_911387765.1. NCBI lineage: Eukaryota > Metazoa > Arthropoda > Insecta > Lepidoptera > Hesperiidae > Pyrgus > Pyrgus malvae. The sequence goes on along the minus strand of OU426950.1, from coordinate 21,944,965 downwards.
CGTTTACTTTACATATAGAAGTTTAGATACATAAATAGAACTAATTAGAATAAAAAGACTAATTTAAATCTAAAACAGAGTTATAAATCAAGAATAGGAATAAGTAATACATATTATTATATTAGGCTGATGTGCATTAGATACTGACTAAGAACTATTTTTTAAATGACATATTTTTGGGGATCTGAAGCCAAATGGCAAAAAACGGAACCCTTATGGATTCGCCATGTCTGTCTGTCTGTCTGTCCGTCCGTATGTCACAGCCACTTTTTTCCGAAACTATAAGAACTATACTGTTGAAACGTGGTTCAAGATGTATTCTGTGAACTGCATTAAGATTTTCACACAAAAATTGAAAAGCAATTATTTTTGGGGGTTCCCCATACTTAGAACTGACACTCAAAAATTTTTTCATCAAACCCGTGTGGGTGTCAAATACGTGTGGGGTATTTATGGATAGGTCTTCAAAAATGTAATTGTTTTCTAAACTGAATAGTTTCCGTGAGAGACACTTCCAAAGTGGTAAAATGTGTCCCCCCCTGTAACTTCTAAAATAGGAGAATGATAAAACTAAAAAAATGTATGATATACATTACCATGCAAACTTCCACCGAAAATTGGTTTGAACGAGATCTAGTAAGTGTTTTTTTTTAATAAGTCTTAAATCGTAAACCACAATTTACCTTTCATTCAATCAACTCAAATATTTAAAAAAATGTCTTGCGTCTTGCTGCTACGGAACCCTTCATGGGCGAGTCCGACTCGCACTTGGCCGCTCTTTTTAAGAAGTAAGGAACACAATTTCTCTGGTGCGGTACGCAAGACAGCCTGCAAATAAAAGATTAGGTTACTATTTAATTAAAAAATTGGCTCGGTTATTTCAGTTCAGACGTTTTCTTGCAATAATAAGCCCTGCGCAACTAGTTATTTCAAGGACCACATGTCAACCGGTCTATGGACGCTGTTAAATCAAAAAGAATTGAAAAAAGCAGGCATAAATAATTTATTGAGTCTTTTTACATAAGTAAATAGTATGAAATTTATCGCTACACCACGGTCATGGATAATATCGTAATATTTAATTGATTATGATGTTCTCCATCGCCGTGCATGCCTGAGAGGAATTCATAATTTCTCGAAAGCATGACGTCCACCAATCCGCACTTGGCGCGCTGGCCAAGTGCGGATTGGACTATAACCTAAATCCCCTCACTTGTGAGGAGACCTGTGCCCAGCAGTGTGACATAAAATAGGTTGAAAAAAAATAGTATCACATGTTACGTGCCTTATATAATCGTTTGTATTAAGTAAGTATATTTGTCACCGAAATAGATAGGAACAATAACCGGAATAATTTGATTTGATTGATGAACACATAACAGAACTAAAAAAACGTTTGCCGATACATGAACTGCAACGTACCTTCCACCACAATACCTCAACTTTGATGTGGTTTGGTTTGAAAATGACTTATGAGTTGTTCTTAATATAATAATATTTCATACAGTGGCGGATTTAGAAATTTGTCGCCAGTAGGCTATTAAGTTTTTGAATAGCCTACTGCAACCCCACCTCGTGACCTTCACAGTGTGGTTGTCCTTTAATTTTGTGAGACAAAAAAAATTTGGACCGCCGCCCCCAAACAAAATCTACCACCCTAGGCTCCATGACTACTCAGCCTTACCAAAGGCTGAGTAGTACCAGTATTCCAGCACTGATTTCTTGGCAATTATATGTTGCAGTTGCATAGCAATTTTATGTTGTTGTATCTATATAATAGTTGTGTATAATATATGTATTATATATTCAACGCAATATATATTTATTATTCATATATGTTAATCTTAAAATTCGCATTAATTCGTTTTTTGTTTGCCGTGTTTCTCTTAGACATAAAGAAACCTTTCGCTGTTTCTCTCACTACCCAAAGGTTGACTGGTAGAGAATGCTTATTAAATAACATTAAGTCCACCTTTGTACACAAAGGTACATAAAGAATAAATAAATAAAATAATAAGTAACCTTTCAAGTAATATTTAAAATTCATCTGCCGTCAGAAAAGGTGCACAGATAGAGGGGCCCACAGAAAAGAAAAGAATCAAGTTTTATTCGTTTAAAAACGACCACGCCTTTCTATTAACCAAGCACAATACAACAGTGCTTAAAAACAAAAATGCACTTAATCAATCAAAACATGTAGGTAAGTTTTTCCATCTTTAAATTGATAATGATCAACTCAAATCAGGGGCTCAGGTTTAGTTCGATGTATAATAAAATATATCTTAAATAAATAAATAGCGATTGCACAAGCGCAAACAAAGTTTATTGACGAGATTATGATCTGCTAAGTTCATTGTCGTATAACGCTTCATCCACGGTAGCATTAAATAATCATCAATTAATTGTCAGTGTTCAATCTACGTCGTAGATCTATACGGATTTTTTCAGTCGGCACCTAACGTATTGTGCATATTACAGTGACATGTAAAAACTTTCGAGTCCTTTTCCTGCCCAAAAGCTTTTTTTTACTTTTAATTTATTTTTTACTTTTTAGTTATTTCTAATCATTCTCGGCAAGCCCTTTCATTTGATACTCATATTTCAGAATTGCATAAAAATAACTATTCCGCCATCTTGGATGTTCCGCCATATTGGATTTAGAATGACGTCACATTATTTTTCGAGTTACTCTCAACAAGTCCTTACATTTGATACCCATATTGTAGAAGTGCATTAAAAATATCTATTCCACCATCTTGGATGTTCCGCCATATTGGATTTAGAATGACGTCGCATTATTTTTCAAGTTACTCTCAGCAAGCCCTTTCATTTGATACCCATACTTTAGAAATGCATTAAATTGCTATTCTGCCATCTTGGATGATGGATGGTCCGGCATATTGTATTTAGAATGACGTCACACAGCTTATCTTATAATATATCCTTACAGGTAGGGATAGTTTATTTTATATTTTTTCTTTTAAAATATTGCTCCACATGGACGCCGCTCTTTACATTTTGAGTGCGTTTAGTTACTTATACATTATATATTAAGGATAAAACTTACTTAATATAAATCATTCTTCAAACAAATTGGCTGTATATAATGAAACTTTAGCTACTTTCATTGCTAGGTGCGTATTATATCGTGTTTCATTTGGAATTGTTGAAAAGCAAGATGCGGACATTTTTAGTTTTTGCTGTATTAACTTTGATTTGGAGTCAGGTAAATTACAGGGTCAAGTAATTTTTTTTTCAATTTTATATGTAAGGTATAGCTTTTCATGTATTACGGTGGTACATTACAGAACCGAATAAAAAAACTGTAAGATTACTTAAAATAATTCCTAATTGAAATAGTATCAAATCTTAGTTTGTTATGTTCCTTAAAATAGTATCAAATCTTAGTATGGTATGTAATTACAAAAATAAAGGATACATTAACCTTATTTATAGTAATAAATGATACCGAGTGCATAAAATTTAACGACAGTCGGTCGAGTAGTAAACCCATGTAACTGTGATAAAATCGTGTCATTGTATTACTTATTGTAAAATTTATCAACGAACCTAATAATTATGACTTTGAAATTTTATTAGGGGCTTCAAGCTGAAGATACGACCGACGTATTGACCACGTATCATAATAGAAGTTTAGCTGACATTAGGAGCAACATCAAAAATGCAGCAAACCACGCATGGGAGTATTTAAGAACCGTGGCTAACTCTAAAGGACAAAAAATATCAGATTGGATACAGAAAATCAAAATATTGGCTCAGGATGTTCGCAAGGAATTTGAAAAACGATTGAAAGAAATGAAAGGCCGATTAGATGAGATGATTCAAAATCTTGTGTATACTGGGGAAGTAGTTAAAAAATGTCTAGAGGTATGAAATCTTTTGTGAGTATTTAGTAAAAAATATGTATCACCTTTAAAATATTACGTGGCTTGCATGGATTGGTGTAACGCCAGTGTCTAATAATTTCATTTGCATTTCTTTGATTTGAAGAACAGCTTCTATGACCCCTATATGTGTTAATACCCAATCAAATATTTAAAGTCAGAAGTTGCTACCTGTGTGACCTTGAGTGATTTGAAAACATTTGATTGCATGTATCAGTATAGTGATACCTAACCCGTATCTCAATCGCCTAACGTTATGTTCAAGGAGAGCTGACTTATACTTTGTTTTTATGTTTTGTATGACGTAATTAATACACATGTTTACAGAAACGAAAGCAGGCAATTGATGAAATTCTGAAATATATTTCATTATATGTAGCTAACTGCTTAGCTAATAACGCCACAAACCTTAACATATTAGCGGCTAAACAATATGAACCCGTTCCAAACAAAACAGAATTTTTGAAGAAAATTGAAGATGATTTGAATCTTTGTTTGGCAAAAGATAAAACAAATGAAGAAGAATGCTTTTACAATATCAGGAAGGGTATTTATGAATATCTGGAAAAAACTGAAGACGAAATTTTACAAAACGTAAGTTTAGGTGTTGGTAAATATAAAATTTTGGTATTGGGAAGTAAAAATTGTTTGTTACTATGAAGAGGCAAAAGTCGTGTTTCATGACTGTTGCTGATCATTATCACAAACAAGATATTTTTTTTTTTTTTTTTAGGAATAAGCAGTGCCATTGTACTATATTTCTTTTAATTTACATTAATGTTACTTGTTTCTGTGCACATAAATAGTTCAATAAATAAATAAAATAGAATCTTGTAAGAGTTCCTTGAATTTGTGCAACTACTCCGGAAGATAGTCGTCCCCTCATTTAAAATTAATTGTATATTATGGACTGGCTGGTAATGGACCCACAACTTTAAACAATATAGAATCTTCAAGAACTTTGTTGCATTTGTGGAACTACTTACGTGCATCGGTGATAATGGTTGCCCCTATTTCTGATCTGTAACTGTGTCTGTTTATTCCACTAAAACTCAATCGAATGGCTGCTTATTCTTTTAGAATGGACTGTAGTGGTGAACTTTATGGTTGATCCATACAAGTTCCAAACTTATATTTACAGAAGTTACTGTAAAACTTAGTTCATAAGAAGTGTTTAGAGAAAGTGCTTGACCGAACAGTGTGTGACTTTAAAAATTTTAAACCTTATTTATTATTTGGTCAAAATACGTAATATATAAAAGGTATATTTGTATAATTTGACATAATTTTTTGTTCGTTTCAGCATATAGAAACAAGAAGAGCAACTGATGATCTCGTGGCTACAATTATAAGTTGTTCGACTGATGGTGTTATAAAAGCTTCAGCCGTAATTGCAAATGAAACACTACAAATAATTGAATGCGTGTCACAAGGATATTTATAAAGTTAAAACGAAATTCTTAAGATAAAGCTGATTCCGATAAAACCAGTTGATAATTACTCAAAAAGAAATTAAATTACATATATTATATACATAGTTTTGCAATGGTTAGCAGCAAAAAGAAAACATTTAATAAACAAACCTAATATTCAACTTGATGTCTTTCATTATTAATACATTACTTTAGTTTAGTACATTACACCAGAAGTTAGTGAGAAGGGAAATCAAGAGTGATTTGGGGTCCACTCTAACGTATATTCAAAACTTTTTGATTGATTGAACTTTTGATTTCTTATTTTTATTTACTGGACCTGGATGTCGATTTTAGACAGTAGTCTTGAGCTGCCCATCAATATTATCTGGCATTTCATCGGATTAACACTTATACCGTGTGCAGTCGACCACAGTTTAATAGCATTAAGATTGCGGTTAATAGAGGTGATTTCACCGTGAAGATCTTCGATTGTAGATTGAACATACAGTTGTAAATCATCGGCATAGAGATGGTACGAACAATAGATAACGGAAGTGATAGAGTTGATAAACAACGAAAACTACAATGGAGAAAGAATACCGCCTTGCGGAACGCCAGTTTGGAGGTCAGCCCATTTGGAGCATTTCTGTCCCATGTGTACTGACTGCTGACGATCGCGAAGATAAGATGTAAAACACATTAGAGCATTAGGAGAGAAATTATAGTGATGGGAAAGTAAGGAGAGGAGAATATCATCGTCGACTGTGTTGAAAGTGTTTGAAAAGTCAATAAGTACCACCACTGTAACCAGTCTGTCGTCCATACCCCGTTTAACATCGTCAATGACTTTGACTAGAGCAGTAGTGGTACTATGACCAGATCTAAAACCTGACTGATAGTCACTCAGTAGGTTATGTTTAAAAATGAAAGAGGAGAGTTGCTTATGCACACATGTTCCAGAATCTTTCTTCCTTTCCTTCCAGGTAGTGATTGGGAAGCACAGTATCAGAGACTATTGTTAGCGGTCGCACATGCGCCTTTTTCCAACTAGACGGATATTGCCCCGATAGCAAAGAAAAGTTTAAAATATGTGTGATTGTAGAGAATAGAATCTCGACTATCGGCAATATCATCGTCCTACCTATTTGATAATTACCTACGGCTTTGGAATTAATTTTCATTTTTTTTCTAAGTTTTTATATTTTTTGGTGTTTACTATTTTCTATGACGACTCGATACACCTAGCTTATGTTAACTTAAAAAAAAGAGTGTGTGTACTTATGTACACGCGTTAGAAGTTATACTTCTTATTAGTTTAAGAGAAACCTGCAAAAGATTATAGCTAGATGAATTAGTGTGTACCGACAATTTTATTCTATTTTTTAGTATTTGTACAACAATAGCGGCAACAGAAATACATCATTGCCTTTGATTATCCATAGAAATCATTGCATTAAATTTAATCAAGTATTAAATTAATTTTTTTTTTTAGAATTTCATCGCTTTCATTCCTTTAATCACATATTATTTACAATTTTTACACTAAAACAAAAAACATATAAAATGAACCGACAATTAACATCAAATCTATAAATGCACTTAAAACAGTTTATTAAAACCACTTTTATCACAAATATTCAAAATAAATATAATAAATATAAAAATACTAATAAATTATCAGCAAATACATATCTATCACCGTCGTATATATAATTGATTTAATAAATACACCAATGTACTTTTTATTAATTCACAGTTTAATTGTTCGTACAACAACAACTTTAACATAGTTATCGGTTTGAATAGCAACTTACTTGTTGCTTTTTTCTGTCGGTGTAAGCACGCATCTTAAAAAATTCACTCTCATCATTTTTCCCAATCGCGCTTAAAGAAGTATAACTTCAAAAATATCCATAGATGCAAATGCAATGCTTTATGATTACTGCGTTTAAGGTCGTTAAACCGGTCAGGATAATAATATATAGTCGACTGTTTTTGCAATAACAGGTACAACAAGTATCCAGACAGTTGAGACAGGGATGATAAAAACTCAATACCGGTCATAAATCAACCAAAAAGAACCCAAGTAATCTATGAAGAGTAAAGTTAATTTATTGCAGTTCATACAACAAACAGCAAATAATATAAACCACTTGCGTGGGGAACACATTAACTTAAACTTGTATTTGAACTTAAATTCAATTTAATTAATTTAGGTAGGTATAATAACTATCTCACCGAATAATATTTTCATGCAAAATGTTGAAGAGTCAAAACCATGGCTTGCACCGTCGAAAAGTCATCAGATCTCATGTAAAGCCAAGCTTATAGCAAGCCCTAAATTCACAAACTTAGTCAAAATTTGTGTATGACCACAGAGTACAAAATAGTACAGGTAGTATTGCAACACAGAATTGGGGGTTTTTAGATATCTTACGTACTGTCTGTATCAAAAATTCGTAATGGCCCAAAGTTTAAATTCGAAATGTAACCCTATGTAAATATTCTGCGAATTAGAATTTTAGTTAGGCTGACATTTTTTATTGCATTATGAAACCAGCAGGCAGCCACAATGTAAAGCGGTCGCTAAGCCTGCCATATACACTAGTACGTATACATGTCGCAGCCATTTGGTTAAATCAGCCACTCAATTAAAAGGTTTGAGAAAAAAGAGGAATTGAGGCTTTAGTGGCCGTTTTAATCAGATGGCTGCGACATTACACAACCTCAAGGAAACTACTAGTTAAAAAGCTTGTAAAAACAAGCTTTTTAATAACTTGTAATATATTTATGTTCCGTTAGAATTTTGCAACCCAATTTTGAAGCTGATAATGTCGTAAACAAGTTAATATTACTAAAAAATAAAATAACGTTTCACACTCATAGTCACAAAGTATAATAGGATACCTGTGTATACCCTGTGTCGTGGGTGACATGGATACACACAAAGACAGAAACACAAACACACAGACCGAGAACATTTTTGAACTCATCATTCATATTTCTGCTTCGCCGGGAATCGAACCCGGGACCCCCCAATCGGCAGTCCGGCATGGTAAAAAAAATGAAATCGAAAATAGCCACCATCATATGATGCGGGAGTAAATTATGTTACCCGATATGAGTATCAAACCTAGAGCAAAAACCTTCGATGCTCTAAGGTATCAAATGAATGAGCTTAACTTTGAGAATGCAATAAATAAACCATGCAAAAATCCAAATCCAAGATGGCCGCCACCACATAATGATGGATTACATATTTTAGTAAAACACACTCGATATCATTTCGTTTTAGTACAACTGACCGTAAAATAAAAGCTATTATTTAAAAAAAATGTCTGAGGGAGTATGCAGGTGTATTTCTATTTTTTTATTTATTTCTATTATAGTACCTGGACGACCGAGCGTTTCTCGGATAAAAACAATTTATTTTCTTAGTTTAATTTCAAACGAAACATTCATTTGCTTAGTGTTACGAAATAGCTCCCAATAACAAAAATATTTTCACAAAAAATAAAAAATAAACCCAATTTGGTTTTGAATGGGGTTTGAACCCGGGTCTCTGGTTTAGCAATCAGCCCAGGTAACCATTCGACCAAGGAAGCTTTATTAAGAACGAAATTTTTATAGAGCTGTTTCAAATCGACATTGTCATTTCTTTGAACGTCGGATTGACGGATAGCGTTTGACAGCGTTCAACGCCACAATATTATTAATATTCTCCAATAGATGTATTTTTCAGTTTATATTTAAATTGATTATCACTGAATATTTTTTTATAGTTTAAAATTTCTAAAAACAAAACATAGCTGGATCGATTTATCACCCCAGAAACCAGGGTACTAAATTTCATCAAAATCGTTGGAGCCGTTTCCGAGATTCAAAAAATATATTTAGGTACTAGTGGACCCCGCAGACGTTGTCCTGCCTTAAAAGTAATAAAAGAGGATTTGTTTTCTTATTATCTTAAAGAGACTTCATGTTACTATCAAACAAAAATATAAAACAAATAATGACATACGAACTGTCCAGTTATTCTGACTGTGTCAAAGTTTAGAACGACACGGCACGAAATACAAAACGTTTGACAGGCAGGAACAATTTATATGGGAAAACTAAATAAGTAAAAAAGTAATTAAAAAACATTTCCAGTGGCCCAAATTGTGAATCTAAACCATCCTCGAATCCATTTGAATACACACAAAAAAATTCATTAAAATCTGTCCAGCCGTTAAGGAGGAGTTCAGTGACATACACACTCACACAAGAATTATATATATTAAGATAATATACAAGAATTACTCGTTTAAAGGTATTAGATAGGTTGCTTGTTGCATGTTGTAAATATGGCCGGCAACCCCACCTTTGCGTCGAGATACAAATGAATATTGTAGCCTCAAAACAAGAATGGGTACACTACAATGGTGATATTTTTGTAGAATGATGCAAGTTTGCTAAGAAACCTTTTGATTAACCATGTTTATAAGACCTTCAAACATGTGTCCAGTTCGAACTAATTCGGAATATAAAACAAGAGGGAGACGACACAACATAAGGGTTTCCTTTTTAACTTATTGTCATTCAATTTGCTCGTCAATCTGAATTTTCGGAAAAGCCTTAGTCATTTTTGAGATCAATACCTATTGCCCCAATCACTATTATTTTCCTTGACGATAATTCTACAAGGATGCGTATAGTAAGTAGGTAATAAAATAATACTAAGTAGATAACGAAATCAAATTAGATCCCAAGTTTCTCAAATAATATTTAACAAATTCGTGCCTGTTTATGTAGCAATTTTAAAACATTTGCATAAGGAATGCTAATAACTAGGCACTATTTATCGTATAGACTTAAATGTCAAGTATAAGTTTATGTTGGTCGTCCATATTTTTCCCCAATTAGAATGTTTTACGGAGACTTCTTCCCGTACTTTTTTATTGTTGTGTAACAGTTTTAGGAATCTGTTATTTATTACACGATAAAACTTAATTATTTCCATAACAAAAGAGCATCAGCTCACTTGACTGCCTTAGCTCTTTACCGTACCTACTTACTTTAATTTTATTGTGTACTGTGTGTGAAATAAAGTCATATTTTATAAATTTTTGTATTGCCCTTATGCAGTTGAACGAATTTATTAATTTGTACCAGTTTAAATAGATCAAAACACACTTATACTCGTCAAAATATTAAGCCTCCTGTTTACAGTCCTGTTTTCTCAAGATGTAAAAAACAAAATTTGGCATATTCATTTTAATACGTAAATAATTTAAAATTGCCAAAAAATATGGACTTACTAAATTTATAAATATCGTCGTAATTACTTTAGTCATGATTTTCAGTTTTAGGAAAGAGAAAAAATATTAGATTTAAATTATATTTTAATTTTATTCTTATATCATAATCGATGGCACAAAATCAGAATAACTCATTGCAAGAAGTTCCCAGTGAAGTAGTTAAAGACGTTGGAAGCAGAGCAAGTGCCGATTTCCATAGCTATCTTCGCACTGCCGATACCAGCGCTCATCAGCTGGGAACCGGCGCACACATCGAGCGCGGCTGGGAGAGTTGCGATAGCCAGGTTGATGCGAGTAATCTGGTAAATAGAAAAAAATGGTGATAGACTTTAAACTCGAAAAAAACAATTTTTTTGAAGGAATTGGTCAGATGCAAAAATTTGAATTGTTGGTGTCAGAATTTTGGTCCCCTGAGCTTGGGATTAAGAACATGAGCTACGGTTTTGCCTGATCTTAAGAGGCTACCAAAAGGGGACTTCTCACATTGCGGGTAGCAAGTTTGGGAGATCGAGCCGTCCAGCCAGCGGCCCCAGAAATTACGGTCGTATGTACGTGGCTGCAAGGATCTAAATCTACATAATAAAAATGCTAGGATATCTACTGGAGATCCCAGATCAGGCCCAAGCCCTGAAGCAGACCATTTAGGGTGTTTTAGTGCGGTACAAATCCTTATATACATTTTGAACCCACTTCCCCTGGCTTCAAAAACAAGGTGGTAGAACTACTTAATTAGTAGTACCCATATGAGGGCGCTAATTATAGCCATATAGTTAGAATATAGGACTCTCGCCGTGTGTGGGTCTCTATTCGCGATTCACAACTCTGCCTTAGATAATCAGTGTGTAGTTATCATAAACTGAAGGTAAACATTGCTGTATTTCATTATACTTCGCATCTCATCCTCATGATCACTTTAATTACTTACTTGTAGTCGTGCTTATCTGGACTACTACGCTGCACAAAGTTTAAAAATAAAAAGGAAAAAACCTCTTCACTCCAATGTCATCTGTCCACATAAACGTCATTGTGTTTTTTGTGCTCCTTCGCTGCAATACATTTAGCGAAATGCTATTGTATATTTTGTGTTATAAATACAATATAACTCATTTAATATTTAAAATGGATAATAAACGAAGTGCAAAACACCCGGTTTGAGTCGGAAAATTAAAGAAAAACTTAATAAACCGGCAAAGAAGTTGGTAAAATTACGAACAACACCGACGATCCCGGTAAGAAAAATGGATTATTTTTTGTTGTTTCAATATATGAAACAATCAGTCTCTGAATACGTTATGTAATAAATAATGTACATAACATACATTTACAATTCAACACGGGAGGTTAAATTGTAAGAATTTGTACCATAATCTAATTTTTTACTCACATAATGTAATTATATCGAAATCTAACTACAGAATTATTCTTGCCTCGACCCACTGGAGTCTTCATGAGAGGTTGACCTGGGTAAATAATTAACAAAACACGATAAGCATGTATATATGTATCCTTTAGAGTCTTCACGAGAGGTTGACCATGGAGTACAAATTTAAAAAGTACGTATCTTAGAGTCTTCACGAGAGGTTGACCACGGAAAATTAACTTGAGATGAATGTATCCTAGAGTCTTCACGAGAGGTTGACTGACCATGAAGTGTAAATTTGAGATGTGTGTATCCTAGAGTCTTCACGAGAGGTTGACCACAGAACATAAACTTGAGAAGAATGTATGCTAAAGTCTTCACGAGAGGTTGACTGGCCATAAAGTATAAATTTGAGAAATATATATCCTCGAGTCTTCACGAGAGGTTGACCATAGAGTGTAAACTTGAGAATTATGCATTCTAGAGTCTTCACAAGAGGTTGTCCATGGAGTTTAAATTTAAGAAGTATGTATCCTAGAGTCTTCACGAGAGGCTGACCATGGAGCACTCACTAATCGCTATCCTTTTTTCTTGTTCATAAGTATGTACTTATGTACTTATCTCAGAGTCTTCATAAGAGGTTAATCATTTACAATTACACGTTGTTAGCTATTATATACATATATAAAACATAAAAATACTTTCGTACATTAAGAGAACTCTGTTCTTTTCAAGAAAACTATGTACAAAATAAGCCAATCTTAAAAGAAACAGTAATGAATGGTTATGTACTCGAAAACCCTTTATGAATTGTCTTGTTAGAAGATCATACCTTAGATGAATCTATGGTTGAATCTATTCTTATCCTTTTAGGTGAAGTAAATAAAGAACAGGAAAATTATATCCAGTAACTATATTACACGACTAATTTTATTCTTTAAGATGGCTCAACAAAGCATCCGCGAAACTCTGATGATAAAAAGGTATCTGATTCCGAAAATCTGTACAGATTGAACACCTCCGTTAATAGATGAACTTACGAAATAAGTATTTAACGGTGCTGTCATAAATAAAGGCATAAGAATCGAAGAGAAATAAATTTCTCAGCTGTGGGTACAACTATATATAAACTGTTAAACTATAACTCGCAAGAGAACAAGGAAACTATTGAAACCTTAAGGCTTAAGCGATTCTTACCCCTTGCTATGATATGTTATTCTTTCAGAAACAATTACTGGAAGATCTCTTATTGGATCAGATCTACTAAAGATATAAAGAGTCGCTTTGGTAAGGTTCATATTACTGAATATGTTTGTTAATGAATTACGAGATATAATTAAGGCCACAGCGGCAAAGGTTTTAAAAAATATCTCATCCTCTATCCCTTAGTAAAAGGCCAGTTGCTTTAAACTCAAGGGGGGGGAGAGGTTAGTAGTGCAACCTTGTCCAAGTGGGCCTCCCTTCCGTCCCGTAGTACAACTACGCCGGCGCCGCCATTAACGCAGCAGTTAACAACAACAGAGACGTGGCTATATAGGCTGGCAGGCTTTCATTTCTTCTTAATTAGTGAAAAGCTGTAGCCTGCGACCCTGAAATCCAGTTATTATGAGAAGCCCCAGTTTCAACAACTTTGGCTTTACAGGCCAGGCCATAGAGCTTGCAAATGCAATGCAGTGCAAGACAGTTTCTTTCTAGTTTTTTCTGGTTCCAAAACTAGCCTACTAAAAGGCTTATAGCCATAAAAAAAAATACTATTTTATTCCTACTAATCACTCTATGTTACAGGATATTATGACAGATTTAAAATGATAAAGCCCTGCTGACGACCTGTTTGGCGCAATGGTTGCCATGCCGGACTGCCGATCAAAAAAAAAAAAAAATGGTTATTACGTAACAAAATAGATTTAAATAATGCATATTTTTAAATTTATGTATCTAGCAAAAACAGAAAAATACTTTCGTATCCTCTAGTATAGAATATTTTATATTTATATGCATTAATCTGTTTACCATTTGGGTTAAACACAGCCCCATTATAATATATTAATAAAAATATGAAACCAGTAGTGTGTCACATATAAATATGTATTCGGGACTTCATTTTGTGCATCTACTTAGATGACATTTTGCGACTAGGGCTACCTTAAATCCAAGTCAAGAAAGCAGGTGTTTACTGAATGTGATATTCATAATAAATTTTATTAAAAGTTTGTTACAGGCATCGCAACAATGTCAGCATAGCCTTCCTTCTTTATAGCCTTCTATACACAAATATGTTTGAAAGGTTTGAAATGAAACTAAGATAAAAATATTGGTAATATTGAAAGCCGTACGCAATAAACTTTGTGTTTATTTGTATTTACCACCATAGTGAATTGTAGAAGAAAAGTGTTTTAAAAACAAACAATTCCATTCAAACGTTTTATTTTGCTGAAGAAATTTACTCGAATGCATAAAATTTATATCAGGATGAGGTTTTCTTTTTTTGAACAACCCAACTTTAATTGGGTAATTTATTAACTCTAGGTAGAGTTATTGGCCGCATCGCATGATTGCGTGATTTTAATCTTAATCAGAATTTATTGATATACCTATTGTAATCGCATTATGGCAACAAAATGGGCGGTACTAGAATTCTACACTTACATATGTAATTTAGCTTTAACTTATGGCAGGGTTCGAAACTAAAAATATATGGATTTATGCATTGTGCATTCCATTGTAAGAAAACAAACGGAAATGTCTAGATGTTCTTGTTCTGAAGTTAATTTAAAAGAAATTATCATATTATATAATCAGTTTGGAGGAAGATATATTTGTCATCAAATCTAACTCAAAATGTACATTTTATGTATCATGACATACCGACCCAGAAGCTAAATTTATATAGATGCATTTACTATTCATTGGTCCAAGCATTACTATATTGCTTTTTCCTCATTCGTACTTATTTTACGCTAAAAGCTTCAAATAAGTTTGATGATGTGATAATGCACGAAAAATAATGGTTGTAACAGATTGACCATCTCGGCCATTGTACCTTTGGTTGTTTACATGATTAACTTAAAATAAAACCAAATACTAATTAATTACTTTCACTTTTCAGCAGTTTTATGTGGAAATCGCTAAGTCGACTAGAATCGTAGAGCATGCTTAAATGTAATGTAAGCCTCATTTTCAGGAAAAACTGATACAGTATATTTTTACAAAACTTTGGAATAAGTTTTATGGGAAGAAGGACGTCGAGGATCGGTTACTATAGTTATTATTGTCATTTCTTTTTGACATTACTTTGTAATTGTGAAAGTGATCTACACCACAGGTCTCTTAAAAGATGTAGATCTGCCCTAAGATTAATATCAGGGCAATGATGAACGTTTTTTCAAGTCTATAGCAAAGTTGACGCCACGTGCTCCTAAATAATGATTTGGAATCGAACGAACGAATTGAAAACCAATATTATTTTAAATTACCTTACTTCTGAGTTTCCGAACGTCTTAGTCTAGTCACTTACAAAAAAAAAAAAAACCTATCATCAATCGCTTTATGTACTGGCCTCTAAATTTAAACAATAGCTTTATTAGAAGTGTTAAATATTGTTTAATTATATAACGAGATCATTATTTAAATTGGATAGATATGAATATCGAAACATTCGTTTCATTAATATTTTTACCAAACTATTATACATATGATAACAATCTAATCATTTGTTCAGCATTGTTCTTCAATAACATTCAAGTTACTGAACTTTCCAGGCGAAATAACGATACTTCTTATTTTTAAGAAGCCTTACCACGCCGCTTTACCCAACACTATCAGCAGATGGATAAAGGATTTTTTGAAGCTTGCGGCGTTTATATTTCTATGTTTAGTTCCTGTAGTAGTACGCGTCATGCGTGTGTATCATGAATACTTTTTCAGTGCATAAATATTACTGTTATATAAGTAAGAGTCAACCAGTTTTTGACCACATAATTTGACCGTTTTTACAAGTTTTTATAACAGACCCATGAAAACTAATGTATTCTATTTCCTCTTTAGCTATTCTTGACAATTACTAAATGATTAAATTAGATATTAACCTATTTTCTTTATTTATACTATTAATATAAATATATAATATAAAAATAAGGCTTTTATATTGAATTAACATATTTTACATATGTTACTTTGTGTTATTCAGCAATTTTATAGTTTCTTTTAACATCCTACAAGTAAGTAATTAAAGTGATCATGAGGATGAGATGCGAAGTATAATGATAAGATCAGACGAGGTTACCTGTAACTGATGTCCGATCTTCATTATACGAGCATCTCATCCGAAGTGATCACTCCCTCAACCACCCATGATTCAATGCTAATATTATCATTATTTTTTCATCACCCTGTATAAAATTGCTGATGTCTTTGAACTAATGACGTTTATGTGGACAGATGACATTGGAGTGAAGAGGTTTTTTCCTTTTTATTTTTAAACTTTGTGCAGCGTAGTAGTCCAGATAAGCACGACTACAAGTAAGTAATTAAAGTGATCACTTCGGATGAGATGCTCGTATAATGAAGATCGGACATCAGTTACAGGTAACCTCGTCTGATCTTATCATTATGATGTTTTCCTTTACCGTGCATGTCATTTATCAAATGCATGTTATACTAGTGCACTTAGATAGGGTAGTGCACTATGGCTTAACTCGTATTTAATTCTGAGAATAACCTGCATGTGATCTGTGTGCCTGTAAGTGGTCTGAAAAGACATGCATAAAAACTCTAGTCGCACCCAACTTAGCTGTCTCATAGAATTATCTCGACTGCAAGCTAGGTATATCTAAGCCTAAGCACATCTATTTGATATTATTTGGTTAATTTTTTAATACATACCTTCATTGTATCTAGATCTGATAACATATTTTCAAATACAAATTTGCTAGTATAAAAGCAGAGAAACTTACCGAAAATCCACTTTGTGATAGATATAGAGCGCCTTTCATTTCAGTCCTTACAGCGACCGATCCCAGGCAGGTTCCGGCTCCAAGGATATTGCCATCGACAACTTCAGTGCATTTCTTCAGCTCCTCCATGGCATTGTTAGCAAACGCGATCGCCTCGGTGGAAATGTCCTGAAGATGTTGAACCATGTCCCCAACATCCTTGATGCGTTGATCAGCACAACTCTTCGATTTAGCTTGAGTATCTCTGAACAAATCGTCGGCTTCTTTTCTACGCGCCTGAAATATTTTATGAATTTATGAGCTTAATTTGAAGTAGTGTCAAAACTTACAGCGCATTTGTTATAATTTTTGTTGTTTTATGAACTTGGATGGAGGACTTCAGCTCCTTAAGCAGAAGTAATTATTATGGAGTAAACTAGTAATTTTGTTGCTAAAAGCTTATTGATGTTTTCTTATTTCTTGACAAAAACTATCCTGCTACTTTTGTTTTAGCATAAATGTAAAGGGATTATAGAGTTTAAGTCTATAGTAATAAAGAATTGGATAGTTATTATTGGAGTGTTTATAGAAACGATTACTTACATCTACGCATACTCTCACCGCCGCGCCTGCACCAGTAAGTTTATCAGTGACCTTTGTGATCACATCAGTAATTCGATCTCTTAAATTTTGCAGATCATTGGCTAGTTTTCCCGCATACAGTATAGTCTGATTTTGTAGCCCATCAGAGAATGTACCAATTGCAGCCATCGCCTGCTGAGCAGATGCTTGAAGGTTTTGAATGAGTTCTTCTACAAGTTTTCTGCAACAGAGTTTTATGTTTTAGGTCTTTCAGGTGTTTATTTAAGAAAGAAGAACAAACTCCTACACAAAAGCTCAGAAGGCTTAAATCCCGATTTGCACTTCCTTGTAGTACGTATTTGACGACCTGTGCGTAGGAAGTTTTCGAAGTTCGATTACCCAGGCAAAATTTTGAATGATGAGTTTAAATTTATGTTCTTGGTTTGGGCCTTTGTGTCTATCCATAGTATCCTTGACGGAGATCCTAGTCTTATCAAAGGACCTGAGTGTTATATACATGTATCAACGGCACCGAATCCAACAATCGGCAAATGGATAGTCCGATATGGAATTATTCTTTTCAGTTCTTAGAGGAAACTGGTGCCCAGCAGTGGAAGATTAAAAGGGATGATGATGTTTATTTGTATTAAGTACTTCGGAAGTAAAAGAATTAAATTTATTACCGTGTATTTCCCATAATGTCCACCTCCCGTTTCTGGCGGATTGCCACTGCATATTGGTTCAAATTGGACGGACTACCGCAAGAAAGGCAAACCTGTAATTTTATTGACATTTATTAATGAAGAGCGCATGGCTCTGCGCCCAGCGTTGATGTTTGAGCGAAACGGATGCAATCGCATTTGAAATGGGTAATTAGCGGCAAATTTCATTTTTTGCAGGGAGTACATGCCGTCAACCCTGTTGTTATGTATAGATAGCAGTCGTCAACCCTTGTCCTTATGATTTGAGATCGTCCAACTTGGCCATTAACACATCTGCACTAATACGCACTGGAGCGCCCTGGTGGAGTATGTCCTCCCCAATAATGGCAAGAGACCTGTGCTCAGAATTGGGATAAGTTATGACAAAATAAATCGTATCGTATGTTGTAACTTTTTAACGTTGTATCAATCGTATTTTGTAACTTTAACCCACAATTTATCACCTAAAACTGTGATTCAATACAAAGAAAAATGGTTGGATCATGAACAAATAAATTGTTGAACTTCAAATGATCAAATTACTAGATCCTGGGTAACATTTTCGTTCATAACTCCAAAGATTATGAAATCACCAATGAAACCACCTTGATACTGTATAATATATTATTATACTTCGCATCTCATCCTCATGATCACTTTAATTACTTGTAGTCGTGCTTATCTGGACTACTACGCTGCACAAAGTTTAAAAATAAAAAGGAAAAAACCTCTTCACTCCAATGTCATCTGTCCACATATACGTCATTGTGTTTTTTTTACCGACTTCCAAAAGAAGGAGGTACTGTATTCGGCTGTATGTATTTTTTTTTATATATGTTCACCGATTACTCCGCCGTTTGTGGACCGATTTTCAAAATTCTCAATATTTTTTGTTCGTATGCTTATACTCCCGAGGTGGTCCCATTGTCTCCAAATCAGGATCTGATGATGGGATCCCAGGGAAATCGAGGGGAACTCTCAAATTTTATAAGCACACACATTGATTTTCTTATACTTTCTGAAGCATAAGAGATATTTGTGCATAGTAATCATCATCTCATGTTGCTGAGCTGATGATGGAAGGTACTGCAACAGTGAGGAGTTGAGAGCAAATTCTTTCAATAAATAGTTTTTTATTCCAAATCTTACATTCCTGAGGTGGTCCAACTGTCACCAAGTCAAAGTCTGATGAGGGGATCCCAGAGAAATCGAAGGGAACATTCAAATTTTACAACACAACAAATGATTTTCATATTTTTACTAAAGCAAAACAGGCATTTTTGTATAATTATCATCATATCATGTTGCTGAGCTGATGATGGAAGGTACTACGAAGGTTAGGAGTTGAGAGCAAATTCTTTCAATAAATGGTTTTTTGTTCGATATCTTACATTCCTGAGGTGGTCCAACTGTCACCAAGTCAAAGTCTGATGATGGTATCCCAGAGAAATCGAAGGGAACATTCAAATTTTGTAGCACAACAAATGATTTTCATATTTTTACTAAAGCAAAACAGTTATTAGTGTATAATTATCATCATATCATGTTGCTGAGCTGATGATGGAAGGTACCATGACGGTTAGGAGTTGAGAGCAAATTCTTTCAGTAAATGGTTTTTTGTTGGAAATCTTACATTTCTGAGGTGGTACAACTGTCACCATGGCAAAATCTGATGATGTGATACTAGGGAAATCGAGAGAAACACTGAAACTTAATAGGCACACACATTCTTTCAGTTATATTTTTTAACAAAATATTTATGTCCGGTAATTATCAGCTCATGTTGCTAAGCTGATGATTGAAGGTATAACTCCTCAACGGTTAGGAGCTGAGAGCAAATTCTTTCATTAATTTATACGTTCAGGTGGACTGATAGTAGTATTCTTTCAGGCTATAAGATAGCTATTAGATAAACATGATTATAAAAGGTATCTCTTTAACGTTTAGAAGTTAAGTGAAAAAAATTCAAATTATGCTTATACATATGTGCAGAATTATTAAAATTACTAAAAAGAGTGAAATAAATTAAGTTTTTAACAAAAAAATAGAACCAACTTCAAACGGTAAAAAATAAAATTGTTCAGTACCTACTTCTTCTTGCTTAAGGTAATGACTCTTAAAACTATTTTTGGAGTCGGGCCCTTAGTAAAATGTCCTGTCTTAGTAAATATAGTGTACCTTTCGTTCTGAATGGGCACCGACTCCAATATAGTTTTAACAGTCATTACCATAAGCAAGAAGAAGTAGGTACTGTCCCACTGTCTGTACTGTCGGTGCCCATTTAGAACGAATGGTACGACATTTTAGTAAGGGCCCGACTGCAAAATAGTTTTAAGAGTCATTACCATAAGCAAGAAGAAGTAGGTACTGAACAATTTTATTTTTTACCGTTTGAAGTTGGTTCTATTTTTTTGTTAAAAACTTAATGTGCTCCTTCGCTGCAATACATTTAGCGAAATGCTTTTGTATATTTTGGTTATAAATACAATATAACTCATTTTACATTTAAAATGGACAATAATCGAAGTGCAAAACATCCGGGTTGAGTCGGAAAATCAAAGAAAAATTTAATAAACCGGCAAAGAAGTTGGTAAAATTACGAACAACACCGACGATCCCGGTAAGAAAAATGGATTAGTTTATGTTGTTTCAATATATGAAACAATCAGTCTCTGAATACGTTATGTAATAAATAATCTACATAACATACATTTACAATTCAACACGGGAGGTTAAATTGTAAGAATTTGTACCATAATCTAATTTTTTACTCACAATGTACTTATATCGAAATCTAACTACAGAATTATTCTTGTCTCGACCCACTGGAGTCTTCATGAGAGGTTGACCTGGGTAAATAATTAAAAAAACATGATAAGCATGTATATATGTTTCCTTTAGAGTCTTCACGAGAGGTTGACCATGGAGTATAAATTTGAAAAGTACGTATCTTAGAGTCTTCACGAGAGGTTGACTGACCATGAAGTGTAAATTTTAGATGTGTGTATTCTAGAGTCTTCACGAGAGGTTGACCACATAACATAAACTTGAGAAGAATGTATGCTAGAGTCTTCACGAGAGGTTGACTGGCCATAAAGTATAAATTTGAGAAGTATATATCCTCGAGTCTTCACGAGAGGTTGGCCATGGAGTGTAAACTTGAGCATTATGTATTCTAGAGTCTTCACAAGAGGCTGTCCATGGAGTTTAAATTTAGGAAGTAGGTATGTATCCTAGAGTCTTTACGAGAGACTGACCATGGGACACTCACTAATCGCTATCCTTTTTTCTTGTTCATAAGTATGTACTTATGTACTTATCTCAGAGTCTTCATAAGAGGTTAATCATGTACAAGTCATAGTACAAGTTGTTAGCTATTATATACATATATAAAACAGAAAAATACTTTCGTACATAAAGAGAACCCTGTTCTTTTCAAGAAAACTATGTATAAAATAAGCCAATCTTAAAAGAAATAGAAATGAAGGGTTATGTACTGGAAAACCTTTTTATGAATTGTCTTGTTAGAATATCATACCTTAGATGAATCTATGGTTCAATCTATTCTTATCATTTTAAGTGAAGTAAATAAAGAACAGGAAATTATATCCAGTAACTATATTACACGACTAATTTTATTCTTTAAGATGGCTCAACAAAGAATCCGGGAAACTCTGATAATAAAAAGGTATCTGATTTCGAAAATCTGTACAGATTGAACACCTCCGTTAATAGATGATCTTATAAAATAAGTATTTAACGGTGCTGTCATAAATAAAGGCATAAGAATCGAAGAGAAATAAAATTTTCAGCTGTGGGTACAACTATATAAACTGTTAAACTATAACTCGCAAGAGAACAAGGAAACTATTGAAACCTTAAGGCTTAAGCGATTCTTACCCCTTGCTATGAGATGTTATTCTTTCAGACACAATTACTGGAAGATCTCTTATTGGATCAGTTCTACTAAAGATATAAAGAGTCGCTTTGGTAAGGTTCATATTACTAAATATGTTTGTTAATGAATTACGAGAGATAATTAAGGCCACAGCGGCAAAGGTTTTAAAAACTATCTCACCCTCTATCCTTTAGTAAAAGGCCAGTTGCTTTAAACTCAAGGGGGGAGAGGTTAGCAGTGCAACCTTGTCCAAATGGGCCTCCCTTCCGTCCTGCAGTACAACTACGCCGGCGCCGCCGTTTACGCAACAGTTAACGACAACAGAGACGTGGCTATATAGGCTGGCAGGCTTTCATTTTTTGTTAATTAGTGAAAAGCCCTGTGACCCTGAAATCCTGTTATTATGAGAAGCCCCAGTTTCAACAATATTTTTAATTAATAAATTAATTAATTTAAAAGGAATCTTAAGGAAGGAAGAAATTACATAAACTTTGGCTTTACAGGCCAGGCCATAGAGCTTGCAAATGCAATGCAGTGCAAGACAGTTTTTTTCTAGTTTTTTCTGGTTCCAAAACTAGCCTACTAAAAGGCTTATAGCCATAAAAAAATTACCATTTTATTCCTACTAACCACTCTATGTTAGAGGATACTATGACAGATTTAAAATGATTAAGCCTTGCTGACGACCTGTTTGGCGCAATGGTTGCCATGCCGGACTGCCGATAAAAAAATGGTTATTACGTGGCAAAATAGATTTAAAGAATGCATATTTTTAAATTTCTGTATCTAGCAAAAACAGAAAAATACTTTCGTTTCCTCTAGTATAGAATATTTTATATTTATATGAATTAATCTGTTTACCTTTTGGGTTAAACACAACCCCTGGATGGGCGGGCGCGCAATTATGACCCAACCAACCAACCAACCCAATAGTACAACACAATCAATTATTGTAGCCAACATAATATAGTCAAAAGCTTACTCACGGAATTCTTGAATCGAAGCCACCTCTCCTATATCCAATCACAGGATCCTGGACGTTCTTCCAGACTGCAGTCTGCCGCTTCAAGGTTCCGCTTGTAGTTTTTGATGGGTTTTAGATCAGTACTTAAGAATATTGTCGAACATAACCAAAGAACATTAGTCGACGTGAGTACCGTACGTATGCAACCGCCGCCATACTGGCGCAGGCGTAGATAATATTCTATTTTTATTTTTTTCTAATCATAGACAAAGATTATGGCCTATGATACTGTTCTCCTTCATCCAATATGAAAGGAGTTCGGTAAACAGCGAATCAGAAACCGATAAGCACTCCTGAAAACATTATGCTGGCAAGCTAGCAATAATTGAGAGTGTTTTATATATAGATATTAAACCTATGAAAAATGAAAGTAACATTATAATAACAAATCGCCCAACCATGCTCCCCCGCCTTGGAAGTTTTGGAGAAAACTTTCAAAGAGAAAGAAAACTGAAGATCATAAGTATATGTAATTTAAGAGCATTAAAAGCAATGGAGAAGTCTCATGGTCAAGCTTGAAGCACGTAACTTCGATACATTAATTAATTTTAAAAGCTACAATAGCAAATATTTAAAGAATACGGTTATATTAATACCTATTACTTATCTAATAAACTATTATTTTAATTATCTCATACGTTATTGATTAGGTATTGGGTATAGTTTTACAAAAGGACGTTTAAACATACCAAACTTGGTTTTAACTGTTGCAACGCGAACTATTCCATCCGAACCAGGATGAATTTCTGTAATAATACCTAGCGGCCAATCTAATGGAGGAGAATCGTCCTGTCCCACGAGTACGACAGTACCGATCTGAACTGGATGGTCCGGAGTAGACCATTTCTGCCTAACTTGCAGCGTATGCAGATACTCTAGACGCCATTTTTTCCAAAAGAATTGAACCATGCTATCTGTCATATATTAGTATTGTATATGAGGGTATTTTAAAAATAAATCAGTGTCAAACCAACTTGTGTGCGTTTCACTACATGGTGACAGCGGTGTCGTATTATTGCTAATTTTACCGGTGAATCTTCGTAAAAAGTAGTTTATTAGCAATAATAATTCCATATTCGAGTCGGGCTAATAGTTAGTTACGAGCCACAATGGAACACGCACGTCCTCCGGCGGAATTAACACTTGAGGGTGGTCCGGCCGCGCGGTCGGAATCATGGCGGCAATGGCGTAAGCTGTTCGAGGTGTTTCTGAAAGCGTCCGGAGTGAGCAAGGAGCCTAAGGAAGTGCAGGCTAGCTTGTTGGTGAACCTCATTGGACCGGCTGGATACGATGTCTATTCCACTTTCACGTTCGGGGAGGGCGAAAGCGAGGATGACATCAAGTGCATACTACAAAAGTTTGATAAACATTTTGGCGCTAAATCGAACATCACAGTGAGGCGGTACAAATTCTTTACGCGCAATCAGGATGATCAAGAAAATATCGATCAATATGTGACCGCCCTGCGACTGTTAAGTCAACAGTGCGAGTTCGGTGATTTGCACGAGAGCCTCCTACGAGATAAAATCGTGTGTGGGATCGTCAACAATTCAGTCAGGGACCGCTTACTTCGCACGGATGAATTGACCTTGTCGAAGGCGATTCAAATATGTCAGGCGGCAGAGATAACTAAGGAAGAAAGTGTATGCATCGACGGTGCGTCGGAAGATGTGCAGGTAAATGCGGTGTCGAGGCTGGCCGGCGGCAGCGAACGGCGAGCGGGCCGGCCAGCGCGCCGGTGGCGGGGCAGCTCGGCGCGTGCGGGCACCGCGGGCACAGCGCGCGACCGCTCGGGGCGAGGCGGCCCGGCGCGGGTCAGCGCGAGCGGTGCGGGCGGCCCCAGCGCCTGTGCTCGCTGCGGGAGCACGCGATGCTACTCCGGAAACCGATGTCCAGCTCGTGATGCTGTTTGTTTTGTGTGTGACGAGACAGGCCATTTTTCGCGAGTGTGTAAGCGAAAGGAATCGTTGCGTAAAGTGCTAAATCTTACTGTAGATTCGGAATGTGATAGTGATGGAGTGTTTTATGTTAACAGTGTTAACACCATAGCCGAGGACGACGGACCGGGTGAGTCGTTAAAAGAATGGATTGAATATGTTACGTGTAATGGTAGTCGATTAATGCTTAAAATAGATACAGGTTCCATGATAAATGTAATTTCAAAATGTAAGTTTTTGGATCTAGGGTTATCTGTTCGACAGCTTAAACCATTTAAAAAACGAGTTCAATCTTTTACGGGAAATCTTTTACCTGTAATGGGGTCGTGTGATTTGACAGTTGCTTATAATGATAAAACTTACATTTTGCCTTTTGTTGTTGTGAACCTTAATTGTCAAAACGTATTGGGCTTAGCAGGGTGTATAAAGATGGGTTTAATAGGTCGCATAGATGGAATAAATATTAACAATTATTCGAATTTGTTTGAAGGGTTAGGAAAGCTACCGGGTAAATATAAAATTGTTATAGATAATAACGTACAACCGGTTATGTCTCCCACTAGAAAGATACCGTTAGGACTTAAAGATAAATTGTTAACGGAGTTAAACAGAATGGAAGCCCTTGGTGTAGTGAGAAAGGTCACGCATCCTACCGACTGGGTAAATGCAATCGTGCTAGTGGCTAAAAAAGACGGCAGCATTCGCGTATGTTTGGACCCTAGACCTTTGAACAAGGCGGTGCGGCGCGCGCAGTTCACGCTGCCCACGGTGAGCGAACTGGCGGCGCGGCTGCAAGGTGCGCGCTTCTTCAGTGTGCTGGACGCTCGCTGCGGCTTCTGGATGGTGCAGCTGGACGACGCCAGCGCCGACCTCTGCACCTTCGGTACACCCTTTGGTCGATATCAATTTTTGCGCTTACCGTACGGCATAAGTTGCGCACCCGAAATCTTTCATGCTAAATTACGGCAGCACTTGGAAGGGTTAGAAGGCGTAGAATCGTTTATCGATGATGTCGTAGTTTGGGGAAGTTCCAAGGAGGAACACGATAGTCGGCTGGAATCGTTGTTACAACGTGCGCAACGAGTAGGTATAAAATTTAATCGTGACAAGTGCAGGTTCGGAGTTAGAGAAATAGTTTATCTAGGGCATAAATTTGACGCAAACGGAATGAAAGCAGACGATTCTAAGGTTAGGGCTATACTGGATATGCCGCATCCAACAGATAGGAAATCGTTAGAACGGTTCTTAGGCATGATCAACTATTTATCTAAATTTATACAAAATTGTTCGGAGTGTGTTAATGTACTTAGGTATTTACTTAAGAAAGATGTAGAATGGTCGTGGGACGTCCATCATTCCGAGGCGGTTGAAATGCTTAAACGTAAAGTGGCAAGTGCCCCTGTACTAGCGCTGTACTCGTTGGATGCGCCCGTAGTGCTGTCTGTGGACGCCAGCAGCGTCGCGCTTGGTGCTGTGCTGCTGCAAAATGACCGTCCGGTGGAGTTTGCCTCGCTGACGCTCACAGACACGCAAAGAAGGTACGCTCAGATTGAGAAGGAAATGCTGGCGATAGTTTTTGCCGTGGAGCGATTTAGGCAATACATTTATGGGAGATCTGACGTCACCATTCACACTGATCATAAGCCCCTGGAGTGTCTATTCGACAAACCATTAGTCGCGGTGCCGGCTCGACTACAGCGCATGATGATGCGAGTACAAGGTTTCGACGTCAAGGTGAAGTATGTGCCCGGCAAGTATATGTATATCGCGGACACGTTATCACGAGCTCCACTAAATGAACTGATGCCCGATCGGATATCCAAAGGTGTCAATTTGCAAGCATGTTTCGTGATAGAGAATGTACCATTTAGTGATGCGAAACTTCAATTAATTAAAAAGGAGACAGAGTACGATTTCGACTGCAAGCAATTAATTAGATATATAAGAAACGGTTGGCCGAAGAATAGACGTGATGTAAGCGACAGAGTCTCTGTTTTTTGGCCCTACCGCGAACAACTTCATTACATCGAAGGGATTATTTTAAAGGGAGATGCCGTGTTTATTCCCCGCGTACTGCGCGACGAGATGATAAAGCGGGTTCACGAAGGCCATCTGGGCATCGAACGCTGCAAGAGGCGCGCACGGGAGGTGATGTTCTGGCCCGGCCTCGGAGACGATATCGAGAAAGCGACACGACGCTGCGCGGCTTGCGCGCTGCACGCGCCGCGACCGCGCCGGCAGCCGCTGCTGCAGCACGCCGTGCCCGACTTGCCGTGGCACAAGCTGGGGTCGGACATTTTTGAATATCGAAGAAAAAAATATATTATTCTTGTTGATTATTTCTCAAATTATGTTGAGGTAGAAGAATTGACCGGCATAAGTAGTAATAAGGTTATTAATTTTATGAAAGCTCAGTTTGCACGACACGGGATACCGGCCGAGTTAGTGACGGATAACGGACCTGCTTACAGTTCGGTGGAATTTAAAAAGTTTATGCGGGACTGGGAAGTTCGTCATGTGACTTCGTCGCCACACTATCCCCAATCGAACGGAAAAAGTGAAAGGACGGTTCAAACCATTAAAAACTTATTAAAAAAATGTATAGATTCGGGTGAAGATTTTAATATGAGTCTATTAAACTTCAGATCTGCGCCACGAAACGGTTTGGATTCTCCGGCGCAAATGCTTATGGGTAGGAGGTTGAAAACGAAATTACCGATTACCGAAAATTTACTCCGGGATACGGTAGATAATATGAAGAATTATCGCAACCTGATAGCACAAAGAATTAAAGATAAGCAACAGTACGATAAGTCCGCGAAAGCCTTAGAGCCCATCTCGGTAGGTGATAAGGCGACGCTAGTACAGAATGGTTATAGGAAACCGGTTTCGATCGTAGCACGCGCATCGGAACCACGGTCATTTATTGTGGAAGACCACGATGGTCATCGCTTGCGGCGTACACGCGCACACCTCGTGACGCGCTCAGGCTCAGCTAGTAATGGAATGGGTGCACAGATGCCAGTATCGCCACAAACGCCACCGATAAGTTTTAGTAATACTGCGAGTAAAATTATT
This sequence comes from Pyrgus malvae, assembly GCA_911387765.1. Taxonomy (NCBI): domain Eukaryota; kingdom Metazoa; phylum Arthropoda; class Insecta; order Lepidoptera; family Hesperiidae; genus Pyrgus; species Pyrgus malvae. Next base: position 21,916,834 of record OU426950.1, on the reverse strand, counting down.
TCTTCTAGACGTAAAAGGAGGTTAAAAAATAATTGCCAAAATATTGAAGTGACAACGAAATTAGGCTATGAGAGTTGTAGTTTAGATAATTCTTCTAACAGTAATAGTAGTGATACTAGATCTCCTTCACCGCCTTTTGTAACAGAGAGGTCTGGGGAAAGAACTGCACGAATGCTAAAAAATTTACTTTTTGGAACACCTAAAGAATTGTAAATGATACCTAAATAATTAAAATGTTTATATAATATTTCTTTATACTGGTATATTCATTGTAGTAGGTATATTACATTGTATATTATAAAACAAAACCTATTAATTTAAATATTTACTTTATATTGTGATTTAGGTGGTAGTTTTATGGTTACCTGTTAAGGCTCTTTTTTTTTAAGAAATAGTGTGTTAATTTTTTTTCCTTTTTTTTTTGAAAAGGGAAGGATGTCATATATTAGTATTGTATATGAGGGTATTTTAAAAATAAATCAGTGTCAAACCAACTTGTGTGCGTTTCACTACACTATCCAGCAACTGTTTACGCTCGTTAGCCCTTACGACAGTTCTGGCATCTAATATCCAATATCGCTGTCGTAAAATGGACATAAGAAGTCCCGGGCCGGTATGACAATTAATAACGATAATGATTTATTATTAAATCTACTACCCGATCGCGTTTGGGGAGTAAAACGGGATGCTTTACCTCGAAGAGTAAATTTGCCTTAGACAGGCGTCCTTCAATACGTAAAATGCTATGTTCATCAAGAAACACGCACAAATTTTTTAATTTATTACAAGGGGATTTGCCATTTTTAAGGGCAATTATATCATTTGAAAAATGAAATTTTTGAACAGCGGAGATAACATATCTTTCTGCAACCATCAGGTTATAAACAGCTCCAGACGAACGATTTATCTTTTTTATAAATTTTAGGACATAGTTTATCCCATGAAGACACACGTTCAAATAATAAAGTAAAGACTGAATGTTCCGAATGAACAGTCGCTGTAAAAACCTTTGTCTTGTGCTCGGGTATTTTTTCAGCATTAGTTGGACAGAAAGTTTTCACCGGCCATTCAGAAACTGGCGTTCGCATCCACGTTGGCCCCTTCCACCATAACTCATGTGAGATGAGTTGCGAAGGTAGCATGCCACGCGATAAACAATCACTCGGGTTGTCGCTACCTGCGACGTGATAGAAGTTTTCGGGCGGAAGGTTTTCATGACACTGAGCAACGCGGTTACTAACGAACACCGACCAACGATGCGGTGATGAATGTATCCAAGATAACGCGATAGTCGAATCCGAAAAGGCATATGTTCCTGCAATAGGAATACGCGAGCGGTAAGTATCATGAACAGTTTTGATTAATTTAGACTTATGTACCGCTGCGCAAAGCTCCAAACGAGCAAGTGTCGTAATTTTGGTGGGTGAAACCTTTGATTTCGCACACAGCAATCTACAAGTGATATCTCCGTTTGAAGCGGTGGTGTGTATGTATATGACACAGCCATAACCTTTCATACTGGCGTCACAGAAGGCGACAACCAGAACGGTACTGTTGCTCAAAACACCACTGTGATGTGGAATTTTTAGAGTAGATAATGAAGAAAACTCTTGTATGAGATCAGAAAACCTTTTAATAACGTTTTCTGGAGGTTTATCATCCCAACCAATATTACATAGCCACAATTCTTTAATAAGTAATTTGGCATATAATATGACAGGAGCTACCAAGCCTAGGACGTCAAACAAACGGGCGACTATGGAGAGTATGGTCCGCTTCGTACACTTCTCCTGGACATAAGAAGTCGTGAAAAAGAAGTTGTCGTCGGCTGGTTGCCAAGAGAGGCCTAACACCTTAGTGGCATTGTTAGAGCCCTCAGAAAAGTTTATTGAGTCGCGAAGAGACTCAGGTACATTTTTAAGTAAAACTAAAGAATTACTCGTCCACTTAAGTATGACAGCATGGTGAGGAATATAATATCCCTCATCAGCAAGATCGTATTCATTGACCTCAGACGGGTAACCGCTTTCTATATAGTCGCTAATTACTTTATTGTAATTTAAACGTAAGTCCGGCGACTGTTTAAATCTGCGCTCCAAAGACATAAGTCGGCGCAAGGCGGCAGAACGCGAGTTACCAAGGTCACTCGGATTCTTACAGTAGGGTAAAGCAACACTGTACCTGCCATCGACCGCGCGATTAACCGACGATAAATAAATATTTTCACATTCGGTCTCAGCCGGGCTTAAATATTTTATGCTCGGTATCTCTTCGATCTGCCAAAAATTTTGCATTAAATCGTTAAGAGCAATGGCAGAGAACGAAGATGGTACAGCGACATTGCTGGGGTAATCACCCATTAAAATGTAACCGAATGCAATCGATAAAGCGGGTGGCAACTTTGTCCCCGATTCGATTCTGTCACCTAAATAAATATATGGAAATAATTGTGCACCTAACACGACATCAATATTGCCAGGAACATTCCATGACAAATGGGGTATACCCTCTAGGTAGCCCATGTCACCCTTAGATATATAATGACTGGGCAGTTGATCTGTAATACAATCAACTACTAACGCGTATATAGAATATTTATTATTTGGGTATACGCGGGACTCAATGTCCAAATATACGTAGCCCAGTATAGGACGCGAAGCTAAACCAATTCCTTTAATAAAAGAATTATTTAAAGGAATTATCGGCAATTCGAGTGCTTTACAACAATCAAGTGTAACTAAATTATTCTGTGAACCGTTATCAATTAAACATCTTATTATTACTTTCCCGTTATTATTATTTTTCGACCTTGCATAAACTTGAGCAGTCGACAGTAAAACTTGCATCTGCGGCTCCCCGAAAGACGCACGAGCCGCGTGGCGCTCACTGGCCATGTTCGCGTTTGCAGTAAACGAATTCGAACTCGGGCCACTCACAGGGCCACTACGCGTCGCACTAGTGGTCGACGAATCACCCTCACTAGGTATACTATGCGATGTAGACGCAGAACAACGGCATTTAGATTTTTTTACGTTTCTATTTTTAAAGTGTAAGAGGGTATGATGACGTTTTTGACATAGCTCGCATACAACAGATGATTTACAGGACGTTACAGTATGTGTAATACCAAGACAATTCACACAGCCATTTTTCGACTTTATAAATTCAAATCGGGCTAATGGTGTATCTAAGTTTTTAAATTGAAAACAATCATAAACAGAATGATCAGTGTTATTACAAAAGACACAGCGCCTAGAATGTGTTGCATGACTATTATTATTAGCAATAAATGACTTATGTACTGATCGCGATGGATACGTAGACGTTTTATTTATTTTCACTGCAGGATCCGACGATCGATTCGAACTTGAATGATTTGTGTTTGAGCGTTCTAAAATTTTAACTCGATCTCGAATAAACAAATTTAACTTATCAAAGGAAGGTATTTCTTCGTTACGAACAGACGACTCAAAAGCCTGAATAGTATGCGAATCAATTTTTCTTAAAGTGCAATTTAAGAAAATGAAATCGGCAAGATCTTTGAAATTTAATTGTTTTAAAGCTAAAACGGAAGCTGAATATTTTTCAATGAATGAATCGAGACTGCCGGCAGTATCACTACAGCTCCTAGCATCTAAAATATTATTTAAGTAATGCGTTCCTAATGATCGCTTGTCTTGATATTTATTCACTAAATTATCCCATAAAATTTTATAAGTGTCGCCCGTAGGTACAATACCTGCGGTGACCTTCAGAGCGCCGTGTGTCAACTTACCCACTAAATATTGCACGCGCTGCGAGTCAGTCAGGTCACTGTTGTTATGTATGTTAGATTTAAAAGATTCATAAAACTTCGGCCAATTCTCCATTTTCCCGTCAAAGTAAGGCAATTCAATCGGTGGCAATTTAATGTTACATTTTGACTGAAAATTATCATTAGAATCTTCACGTTTGGAGACATTTGATCGCGAAGCTTGAACAATATAATTCCTAACACGCTTTACTTTAAGGTATAAGGGTGAATCAACTTTTAAGGCACTCCTTTTGTGTCCCTGTCATGTAAATAATAATGAAGTATGTGATTTTGTTTAAAATATGATTGTTTTAATGTAAACATAAACTTAGATTCTCTGCTTACATGGTAGTTTCATAGTTTTTTTATAGTTTATATCAAAATTTTTGATTTTCCTTGGTAACTCTGTGGAACATAGGCAATCTCCATACAAAAAACATGTGTCCCCAGGTCTAGGTGAAGAAACAATGTACGATGTTTCTTAAAAAAAATATATGAATACACTGTATTTTCACACGTTATTAAGGTTCAGAAAAAGCTAGTCTTCCGTTTTATGTAGAAATACATAAAAGTTTGATTTAAATTATGTATTTTACATGCTTCTCAACGGTTGTCCCAAATTTGTCTCAAATCATAGGCTATACTGCGTTACCAATAAAAGTTCTGACCAATATCAAGAGATGGCGTCAAACTTGGTGTCTTCAAAGGCGATTATTATCTAATATTTCGTTGGTATGGTCTAACAAGGCCTACTTCGGTTTACCCGCCCCTAAGTCCGCGGTAAGCTTTCAACTGGTGCGCGTGGGTTTATTGTCGCTCTACAGCGTTACGGTGGGAATCTTAGTAAGTTTTTAAAATATTTGAATTTTATTAGGTCAGTATGTTGCCTATGATGTCTAATTTCAAGGTCATGACAAAATATTTGGCCACTTTAATTTGTGGAATTATTTATGATTTTTTTTATTCAAATTTTCTTTAGAGTTACCGGTAACGCCAGAGAACATTAGACTAAATAACATTGCTAGTTGGTATTCATGGATAGTGTAGATTTTATGCTACGTCAAACTTAAGTTTCTAATCTATCAATATACATAAACCTTATAGTAACATAGTTAAATTTGTTTTAGGTTTGTGCAATATAATCCAAAATGCCACTTAGTGCAGCAAGAAACAGAAACGCTATAGAGCAAGACTAAAAAATAATAGAGAAATGTACGAAGAAGCAAAGAAAAAGCACCGAGCTCGATACCATAAAACTAAAAGATTAGCAAAAGATTTAACTCCAAAAGAATAATACAGGGTATCTCATAAAGACCCAACTACTTCAATTGAAAAAAAATTACATTATACTTATTTTTATATGTATCTTTTCTTATGAATTAAAAGATAAGAAACAAAATTTTACTTTGCAAATACGACATTGTTTGAACGATGGTCATTACATATACGGCACACCTCAAACCGTACATTTTCAAAAACTTTTTGAAGAAGTGTTCGAGGAATACTCTTGATCTTTTCTTCAATATTGTTCTTTAAATCTGTCAATTTTCACAGATTATTCTCGTAAACCACGCTCTTAAAATAACCCCACAAGAAAAAAATCTGGTGGGGTCAAGTCAGGGCTCCGAGGTGGCCATTCAATATCATCTCTTCGTGAAAACATCTTTTCTGGGAACAACTCGTGTAATGCAGCTAAAGAGTTGTTAGTGGTATGCGATGTGGCCCCATCCTATTGGAACCATGTCAGCCGGTTATAATGCTCACATTGTTGCAGTTGTGGCCCGAAATAATAATCATGTCCACATAGCGTGCAGAAGTTACAGTCACTGTATGTCCTCTATTATCTTCGTAAACGTAGGGCCCAATGATGCATTTCGCCGATATAGCGACCCACACGGTGACTTTTGGGCTATGCAACGGGCGTTTATGTAAGGTCTGTGGATTGTTTTCTCCCCAAAATCGACAATTTCTGCGATTTACGTATTCATTTATCCAAATGAAAATGTGCCTCATCGCTGAAGAACATGTTGTTGAAATTGTTAAAACTCTCTAACATTGCATTCACAAAATTCAATCTTATAACGTAATCATTTTCGTGTACAGCTTGCTCTATCTGAATTTTATAGGCCTTTAGGTGTAAATCAGATCGCATTATGGGGTGAATTGTCGCTCTTGATAATCCCAGTTGAGACTCACGCTTTCTGATGCTGAGTCGAGGCTATCGGCTTACAGAATCTGCTACTGACTGAATGTTTCCAGGCGTTCTTACTGTCCTTGGACGGCCGTGATAAATTTGCGTGATGAAACGCCAGTAGTATTGAATGTCTGGATCCAAGCTAAAATTGTTGCATTGCTTGGAGCTTCCGTAATGTTGCGCAGTCGAAAATGTAACCGATACAACCTTTGAACTAAGAACGAAAACACTAAACGATTCCGTTTAGATGAGAAAGATATTTCTTATGTGGATTATGATGACATTATTCAGAAATTACCAGTACCAGAAGTTATCAAGAAAGGACCTCGTTCATACTACTATTTCCAAACATCAGTAGATGTGTTTGAAAGGAAATGATACACCACTTTACAAACTTCTTTTTAGGAAGATATTAACCATATGTACCTTATTATTTGTTACAATATTTACTTGAGTAATAAGTGATTGATCTCGTTAAAGTTAAAGTCTCCTCAAACTATTTAATAAGTCATAATACTGGTTGGTGAATTTCGCTGTTTGTTATAGTTGATTATTTGATCTCGTATAGCTGTAAGCTTTGTTTCTAAATTATTATTTTTTGCGATTGTGGAAAATTATGGTATGAATTACTAATTGACAACACCGTTCCTAATTATTGTTAGTTAAACTGGTCATATTCTCAGTTGCCTGTCTTGAAGGATTCCAAATTCTCAGGCGTTACTATTTTTCTCTGGCGTTACTCATTTTTCCCTTAATTTTTATTATGTCTTTTGAAGATAACTCTGATCATATTTAATTTGTTTTAATAAAATGTTTAGTTAAAACTCTACAACAGTCGTGTGTGACATTTAGTATAAGAAATGTATGTCTGATTATTCTATGTGGAGATTTATTCTAAAGTTAAGCATTTAAAAACATACAAAGTAACGCAGTGGACCTAGAACTGTCTCCATTTCATAGGTAAGTTATAAAAAAAACGTTATTAATAAGTTAGAAATACTGAATCAAAGTATGAATAAAAACCTATCATGTTGATTTTTCTCATTTCTTTGTTTTACTTCATGTTTTGATGATTTATAGATAAGTAACGCAATGGATATTTATTAGGCACACTCATCATGTTTTTTACAAAAACTCGCTTAAACTAGCTTAGATGTCGTGCCACGTTGCAAAACCTAAAAATAGGATAAATAGTGCAAATGATAACATTATATTTTCATAACATTTCGTTATTTTATTTTTTATTTTTAGCGATTCAGAATGTTGTCAAAGGGGTGGCTTAAAAGTTGATTCACCCATAAATCATCAAACTCATCCAAAAATTAATAATCAATTTTGAATTTAGAATCTATCGATACTTGAATTTCGTATATTTCATCGAGGTATGTTTCGAACTGAATACGCATTTCGTCGATGATTTCAGACTTAACCATGAAATTCTCATTGCTTCTAGACGAAAAATCAGAAATATTTGATGCTAATTCATATAATTCATTCATACGAGCGTATAATCGCTCCTTCTTGGCGGTAAGTCGAGCTAAATTATTGTGAGCGGTCGCCATCTTATTACTGATGCAAAAAAGGTTATGCAAATATTATGCAATGTAATTTTTACTATAAATATGAATTTAAGGTTGCAAAAAACAGCTGGATATTATTAATCCAAGCTTAAATCCAAAATATTACATAAAATGGGACATAAAATTACAGAAAACATACGTAGGTATGTTCAATTTGCGTATATTACGCAGAGAATTATTTATAATTAATTAAATTAAAGCTGGATGACATTCATCCGAGCTCTGAAGGACCAGAAAATGGATGGGTGGGCGCGCAATTATGACCCAACCAACCAACCAACCCAATAGTACAACACAATCAATTATTGTAGCCAACATAATATAGTCAAAAGCTTACTCACGGAATTCTTGAATCGAAGCCACCTCTCCTATATCCAATCACAGGATCCTGGACGTTCTTCCAGACTGCAGTCTGCCGCTTCAAGGTTCCGCTTGTAGTTTTTTATGGGTTTTAGATCAGTACTTAAGAATATTGTCGAACATAACCAAAGAACGTTAGTCGACGTGAGTACCGTACGTATGCAACCGCCGCCATACTGGCGCAGGCGTAGATAATATTCTATTTTTATTTTTTTCTAATCATAGACAAAGATTATGGCCTATGATACTGTTCTCCTTCATCCAATATGAAAGGAGTTCGGTAAACAGCGAATCAGAAACCGATAAGCACTCCTGAAAACATTATGCTGGCAAGCTAGCAATAATTGAGAGTGTTTTATATAGATATTAAACCTATGAAAAATGAAAGTAACATTATAATAACAAATCGCCCAACCAACCCCATTATAATATATTAATAAAAATATGAAACCAGTAGTGTGTCACATATAAACATGTATTCGCGGGACTTTATTTTGTGCATCTACTTAGATGCCATTTTGCGACTAGGGGCTACCTTAAGTCCAAGTCAAGAAAGCAGGTGTTTACTGAATGTGATATTCATAATAAATTTTATTAAAAGTTTGTTACAGGCATCGCAACAATGTCAGCATAGCCTTCCTTCTTTATAGCCTTCTCTACACAAATATGTTTGAAAGGTTTGAAATGAAACTAAGATAAAAATATTGGTAATATTGAAAGCCGTACGCAATAAACTTTGTGTTTATTTGTATTTTCCACCATAGTGAATTGTAGAAGAAAAGTGTTTTAAAAACAAACAATTCCATTCAAACGTTTTATTTTGCTGAAGAAATTTACTCGAATGCATAAAATTTATATCAGGATGAGGTTTTCTTTTTGAACAACCCAACTTTAATTAGGTAATTTATTAACTCTAGGTAGAGTTATTGGCCGCATCGCATGATTGCGTGATTTTAATCTTAATCAGAATTTATTGATATACCTATTGTAATCGCATTATGGCAACAAAATGGGCGGTACTAGACTTCTAGACTTACATATGTAATTTAGCTTTAACTTATGGCAGGGTTCGAAACTAAAAATATATGGATTTATGCATTGTACATTCCATTGTAAGAAAACAAACGGAAATGTCTTGATGTTCTTGTTCTGAACTTAATTTAAAAGAAATACCGTAAAACCTTACATCTTTGCCCACATTTTTGGGTTTTTTTCAATTAAAAAAATATATATACACTCTTTTTTGAGGGCTATTAAAGTTTTAAACGAAGCTCTCTGAAACGTATATACTCTCAAAAGTAGGTGACATAATTTCTAACAGATGCTGAGAAAATAACAAAAAAACACGTCGGCAAAGTTATCTCCACTTTCTTACATTTTTGCCCATCCTGAATTTCTCAGCAATTATAAGTTCTATGACTTTGATTTTAAGATATATTGTTGGCAAATGTGCAAAATTGTATACTATAACTTTTTTAAATAAATAGAAGCTTATTTTAAGTTTTATTGGTGGTGGGCAATGTTATCATCACATTTAGTCACACTTTCATACTAAGGGATTTGAGGTGCTAGGGCTGTGCATCAGATGACAGGAAAATAATAAACTGATTTTGGGGTAATTTTTATTTGACTTCGTAAGTATAGTTTTTCAAGTTCGTAATTATTAAATAATCATAATCTAATTTCCCTTGAGTGCTATTATTGCTCCTTTTGTTTATTAAATTAGCTAAAAAGAAAAACAACAACTAACTGAACAACAAAAAAAAAACAAGAACAACAAAATAGGTCTCCTATCGCAACCTTTAAATGCTGATACCAGCACGCGTAACTATCAGTATTGACAAAAGATAAGCAGCGCATCTATCTTTATATGTCATCAGTATAGTTTTTGTAATTCCTGGCACCTTTTTTTGTTAGGTTTGACCATCCTGCAAACAAATAGAGAAAAAAACCATGTAAGTACTTCCAGAAAATTACCTGCAAACTAATTTGCAGCGTAAATCTTAATTAATCAATTAAGCCTATTCAATGCACAGAAACAAACAAACAAATCTTTCCTCATTATATATTATTATTATTTTATATTTTAAAACATACGTATATAAATAAAACAGTAGTTATATAGTTTTCAGAACAGTAGTTAATAGTAGCAGTAGTGTCCAGCTAACACTAGGTACCTAGTTATTGTTATATCGTTTTTTACACATGTATATTTTTTTATATTAATATAAGTATTTATATAAATTTATAAGTTATTATGTATATTTTTTATTTATTACCTCTACATATTCGTGTTCTTTAAGACGAAATCGCGTTTAGCAGTGGCATTAAGCGTGTCCCAGACTGACACGAGCAAGAAAGAAGATGATCAGTGGTGGAGGCGATCATTCAAAAATAAAATATTAGTTAATAATGACACCGCAACATTGCAGGGCGCATCAGTCTTTATGTAGGCACATACATATTTCCTTCTATTTTTTAAATAGTGCCAACCCTAAGCACATTTTTGAGCTGGGCAATGTTGTCGACCTCAGTCTACAAAATTGCTTACAACATTGCCCACACAATTTTCTCACTAAATAAGACGAGTGTAAGAAAAATACCATGATTAGAAGCAGCAACAATTAATACTCTACACGTAAATAATAATGAATCTTACCTGCGCAGCGTTTCTTGGCAATGCAGGACGCAAATCTCCAATAACTTTTTTGCACCACCTCCGACAATGTCACTTTGACGGCAGCTGACAGATGACTGAATGAAGTTAGCTGTGCTTGTAGTAGTCAGTGTTGCCAAACAGATATTCTAGTTTCCTCTAGACGTCACACAAAGTTGCTATTTGTTAAAATGAAAATTCTATTGGTAGTTTCAGTTAATTTTCGTGTTCTGGCAAAGATGTCCCCCAAGGGCAAAGTAGTAAGGTTTCACGGTAACCATATAATATAATCAGTTTGGAGGAAGATATTATTTGTCATCAAATCTAACTCAAAATGTACATTTTATGTATCATGACATACCGACCCAGAAGCTAAATTTATATAGATGAATTTACTATTCATTGGTCCAAGCATTACTATAGTGCGTTTTCCTCATTCGCACTTATTTTACGCTAAAAGCTTCACATAAGTTTGATGATGTGACAATGCACGAAAAATAATGGTTGTAACAGATTGACCATCTCGGCCATTGTACCTTTGGTTGTTTACATGATATTAACTGAAAATAAAACCAAATACTAATTAATTACTTTCACTTTTCAGCGGTTTTATGGGGAAATCGCTAAGTCGACTAGAATCGTAGAGCATGCTTAAATGTAATGTAAGCCTCAATTTCAGGAAAAACTGATACAGTATATTTTTACAAAACTGGAATAAGTTTTATGGGAAGAAGGACGTCGAGGATCGGTTACTATAGTTATTATTGTTATTTCTTTTTGACATTACTTTGTAATAATTATGAAAGTGATTTACGCCATAGGTCTCTTAAAAGATGTAGATCTGCCCTTAGATTAATATCAGGACAATGATGACAGATTCAAACGTTTTTTCAAGTATAAAGCAAAGTTGACGCCATGTGCTCCTAAATAATGATTTGGAATCGAACGAACGGATTGCAAACCAATATTATTTTAAATTACCTTACTTCTGAGTTTCCAAATGAACGTCTTAGTCTTCAGTCACTTACAAAAAAAAACCTATCATCAATCGCTTTATGTACTGGCACCTAAATTTAAACAAAAGCTTTATTAGAAGTGTCAAATGTTGTTTAATTATGTAACGAGATCATTATTTAAATTGGATAGATATGAATATCGAAACATTCGTTTCATTAATATTTTTACCAAACTATTTTACATATGATAACAATCTAATGATTTGTTCAGCATTGTTCTTCAATAACATTCAAGTTACTGAACTTTCCAGGCAAAATAACGATACTTCTTATTTTTAAGAAGCCTTACCACGCCGCTTTACCCATCACTATTAGCAGATGGATAAAGGATTTTTAGAAGCTTGCGGCGTTTATATTTCTATGTTTAGTTCCTGTTGTAGTACGCTCCATACGTGTGTATCATGAATATTTTTTCAGTGCATAAATATTGCTATTATTAAAGTATAAGAGTCAACCAGTTTTTGACCACATAATTTGACCGCTATTGCAAGTTTTTATAACAGACCCTTAAAAACTAATTTATTCTATTTCCTCTTTAGCTATTCTTGACAATTACTAAATGATTAAATTAGACATTAACCTATTTTTCTTAATTTATACTATTAATATTAACAAAAATAAGGCTTTTATATTTAATTAACATATTTTACATATGTTACTTTGTGTTATTCAGCAATTTTATAGTTTCTTTTAACATCCTACAAGTAATTAAAGTGATCATGAGGATGAGATGCGAAGTATAATGACAAGATCAGACGAGGTTACCTGTAACTGATGTCCGATCTTCATTATACGAGCATCTCATCCGAAGTGATTACTCCCTCAACCATGCTAATATTATCATTATTTTTTCATCACCCTGTATAAAATTGCTGATGTCTTTGAACTAATGACGTTTATGTGGACAGATGACATTGGAGTGAAGAGGTTTTTTTCCTTTTTATTTTTAAACTTTGTGCAGCGTAGTAGTCCAGATAAGCACGACTACAAGTAATTAAAGTGATCACTTCGGATGAGATGCTCGTATAATGAAGATCGGACATCAGTTACAGGTAACCTCGTCTGATCTTGTCATAATCTTTCCTTATGTCCTACCCGTTCGGGTGTGCAAAATAATTATTTAAAATTTACAATATTTCAATTTCAATGTCAAAATCAATGTTAGATTAACAAAAATCATTTCAACCTAATATTACAATAATGATAAGATCAGACGAGGTTACCTGTAACTGATGTCCGATCTTCATTATACGAGCATCTCATCCGAAGTGATCACTTTAATTACTTGTAGTCGTGCTTATCTGGACTACTACGCTGCACAAAGTTTAAAAATAAAAAGGAAAAAACCTCTTCACTCCAATGTCACCTGTCCACATAAACGTCATTAGTTCAAAGACATCAGCAATTTTATACAGGGTGATGAAAAAATAATGATAATATTAGCATTGAATCATGGGTGGTTGAGGGAGTGATCACTTCGGATGAGATGCTCGTATAATGAAGATCGGACATCAGTTACAGGTAACCTCGTCTGATCTTATCATTATACTTCGCATCTCATCCTCATGATCACTTTAATTACTTGTAGGATGTTAAAAGAAACTATAAAATTGCTGAATAACACAAAGTAACATATGTAAAATATGTTAATTAAATATAAAAGCCTTATTTTTGTTAATAGTATAAATGAAGACATAGGTTAATGTCTAAGTTAGACATTTAGTAATTGTCAAAAATAGGTAAAGAGAAAATAGAATAAATTAGTTTTTATGGGTCTGTTATAAAAACTTCCAAAAGCGGTCAAATTTTGTGGTCAAAAAACTGGTTCACTACTTTTCTTATACTTATATAATAGCAATATTTATGCACTGAAAAAAAATATTCATGATACACACGCATGGCGCGTACTACTACAGGAACTAAACATAGAAATATAAACGCCGCAAGCTTCAAAAAATCCCTTATCCATCTGCTGATAGTGATGGGTAAAGCGGCGTGGTAAGGCTTCTTAAAAATAAGAAGTATCGTTATTTCGCCTGGAAAGTTCAGTAACTTGAATGTTATTGAAGAACAATGCTAAACAAATCATTAGATTGTTATCATATGTATAATAGTTTGGTAAGAATATTAATGAAACGAATGTTTTGATATTCATATCTATCCGACTTAAATAATGATCTCATTATATAATTAAACAACATTTGATACTTCTATTAAAGCTATTGTTTAAATTTAGTAGCCAGTACATACAGCGATTGATGATTTTTTTTTTTTTTTTTGTAAGTGACTGAAGACTAAGACCTTCATTTGGAAACTCAGAAGTAAGGTAATTTAAAATAATATTGGTTTTCCATTCGTTCGTTCGATTCCAAATCATTATTTAGGAGCACGTGGCATCAACTATGCTTTGAAAAAACGTTTGAATCTGTCATCATTGCCCTGATATTAATTGCAAAAAAGGACAGATCTACATCTTTTAAGAGACCTATGGCGTATATCACTTTCATAATTACAATGTAATGTCAAAAAAGAAATAACAATAATAACTATAGTAACCGATCCATTTAAAGGGTCGACGTCCTTCTTCCCATAAAACTTATTCCAAAGTGTTATAAAAATATATTGTATCAGTTTTTCCTGAAATCGAGGCTTACATTACATTTAAGCATGCTCTACGATTCTAGTCGACTTAGCGATTTTCACATAAAACTGCTGAAAAGTGAAAGTAATTAATTAGTATTTGGTTTTATTTTCAGTTAATCATGTAAACAACCAAAGGTACAATGGCCGAGATGGTCAATCTGTTACAACCATTATTTCTCGTGCATTATCACATCATCAAACTTATTTGAATCTGTTAGTTTAAAATAAGTGCGAATGAGGAAAAAGCATTAAAGTAATGCTTGGACCAACGAATAGTAAATGCATCTATATAAATTTAGCTTCTGGGTCCGTATGTCATGATACATAAAATGTATATTTTGAGTTAGATTTGGTGACAAATATATCTTCCTCCAAACTTATTGTATAATATAGTCTAGTAGTATAGTAATATTTCTTTTAAATTAACTTCAGAACAAGAACATCTAGACTTTTGCGTTTGTTTTCTTACGATGGAATGTACAATGCATAAATCCATATATTTATAGTTTCAAACCCTGCCATAAGTTAAAACTAAATTACATAATAATATGTAAATGTAGAATTCTAGTACCGCCCATTTAGTTGCCATAATGCGATTATAATAGTTATATCAATAAATTCTGACTAAGATTAAAATCACGCAATCATGCGATGCGGCCAATAACTCTACCTAGAGTTAATAAATTACCTAATTAAAGTTGGGTTGTTCAAAAAGAAAACCTCATCCTGATATAAATTTTAGGCATCCGACTAAATTTCTACAGCAAAATAAAACGTTTGAATGGAATTGTTTGTTTTTAAAAAACTTTTCTTCCACAATTCAGTATGGTGGTAAATACAAATAAACACAAAGTTTATTCCGTACGGCTTTCAATAATACCAATATTTTTATCTTATTTTGATTTCAAACCTTTCAAACATATTTGTGTAGAGAAGGCTATAAGGAATTGCTGACATTGTTGCGATGCCTGTAACAAACTTTTAATAAAATTCATAATGAATATCACATTCAGTAAACACTTGTTATCTTGACTTGGATTTAAGGTAGCCCCTAGACACAAAAAATCTATATAATGGGGCTGTGTTTAACCCAAAAGGTAAACAGATTAATGCATATAAATATAAAATATTATTTACAAGAGGAAACGAAAGTATTTTTCTGTTTTTGCTAGATACAGAAATTTAAAAATATGCATTCTTTAAATCTATTTTGCCCAAATAATAACCAATTATTTTTTTTTTTTTTGATCGACAGTCCGGCATGGCAATCATTGCGCCACACAGGTCGTCACCAGGGCTTAATAATTTTAAATCTGTCATGATATCCTTTAACATAAAGTGGTTAGTAGGAATTAAATGGTATTTTTTTAAGGCTATAAGCCTTTTAGTAGGCTAGTTTCGGAACCAGGAAAAAAAAAAAACTAGAAAGAAACTGTCTTCCACTGCATTGCATTTGCAACCTCCATGGCCTGGCCTGTAAAGCCAAAGTTTATGTAATTTTCATAAATTATGTAAGATTCCTTTTAAATGATTCAATTTATTAATTAAAATTATTGATGAAACTGGAGCTTCTCATAATAACAGGATTTCAGGGTCACAGGCTACAGCTTTTCACTAATTAAGGAAAAATTAAAACCTGACAACTTATATAGCCTTTTGTTGTTAACTGCTGCGCGGCGGCGCCGGCGTAGTTGTACTGCAGGACGGAAGGGAGGCCCACTTGGACAAGGTTGTACTACTAACCTCCCCCCCCCTTGAGTTTAAAGCAACTGGCCTTTTACTAAGGGATAGTGGGTGAGATATTTTTTAAAAACCTTCGCCGCGCTCCATGTGGCCTTAATTATCTCTCGTAATTCATTAACAAACATATTCAGTAATATGAACCTTACCAAAGCGACTCTTTATATCCTTAGTAGAATTGATCCATTAGGAGATCTTCCAGTAATTGTGTATGAAAGAATAACATCTCATGGTAAGGGGTAAGAATCGCTTAAGCCTTTGGGTTTCAATAGTTAAACAGTTTATAGATAGTTGTACCCACAGCTGAAAAAAATATTTCTCTTCGATTCTTATGCCTTTATTTATGACAACACCGTTAAATAGTTATTTTATAAGATCATCTATTAACGGAGGTGTTCAATCTGTACAGATTTTCGGAATCTGATACCGTTTTATTATCAGAGTTTCCCGGATTCTTTGTTGAGCCATCTTAAAGAATAAAATTTTTCGTAATGTAATATAGTTACTGGATATAATTTTCCTGTTATTTATTTACTTCTCCTAAAAGGATAAGAATAGATTCAACCATAGATTCATCTAAGGTTTGATCTAACAAGACAATTCATTTGGCTTATTTTTACATAGTTTTATTGAAAAGAACAGGGTCCTCTTTATGTACGATAGTATTTTTCTGTTTTATATATGTATATAATAGCTAAAAACTTGTACTTGTAAATGATTAACCTCTTATGAAGACTCTGAGATAAATACATAAGTACATACTTATGAACAAGAAAAAAGGATAGCGATTAGTGAGTGCTCCATGGTCAGCCTCTCGTGAAGACTCTAGGATACATACTTCTTAAATTTAAACTCCATGGACAACCTCTTGTGAAGACTCTAGAATACATAATTCTCAAGTTTACACTCCATGGTCAACCTCTCGTGAAGACTCGAGGATATATACTTCTCAAATTTATACTTTATGGCCAGTCAACCTCTCGTGAAGACTTTAGCATACATTCTTCTCAAGTTTACGTTCTGTGGTCAACCTCTCGTGAAGACTCTAAGATATGTACTTTTCAAATTTGTACTCCATGGTCAACCTCTCGTGAAGACTCTAGGATACATTCTTCTCAAGTAAATTTTCCGTGGTCAACCTCTCGTGAAGACTCTAAGATACGTACTTTTCAAATTTATACTCCATGGTCAACCTCTCGTGAAGACTCTAAAGGATGCATGCTTATCGTGTTTTGTTAATTATTTACCCAGGTCAAACTCTCATGAAGACTCTAGTGGGTCGAGGCAAGAATAATTCTGTAGTCTCTCTTGATTAGATTTTGATATAAGTACATGTGTGAATAAAAACTTAGATTATGGTACAAATTCTTACAATTCTACCTCCCGTGTTGAATTGTAAATCTATGTTATGTACATTATTTATTACATAACGAATCCAGAGACTGATTGTTTCGTATAATGAAACAACATAAAATAATCCATTTTTCTTACCGGGGTCATCGGTATTGTTCGTAATTTTACCAACTTCTTTGCCGGTTTATTAAGTTTTTCTTTAATTTTCCGACTCAATCCGGATGTTTTGCACTTCGATTATTATCCATTTTAAATATAAAATGAGTTATATTGTATTTATAACACAAAATATACAAAAGCATTTCGCTAATGTATTGCAGCGAAGGAGCACAAAAAACACAATGACGTTTATGTGGACAGGTGACATTGGAGTGAAGAGGTTTTTTCCTTTTTATTTTTAAACTTTGTGCAGCGTAGTAGTCCAGACCAGATAAGCACGACTACAAGTAATTAAAGTGATCATGAGGATGAGATGCGAAGTATAATGATAAAATGTCAGCTAATATACATATTATTATTTTATTTCACATAATGTCAATACCAATAAAATTTAAGATGTCAAGAAAATTTATTCAAAATTACAATTAAAATATTCGCGAAGGCTATAATAAAATCTTTTTTTTCAATCGGAGGAACATTTAATGTTAATTGCAATAGTAAATGAGGCGGCATCATACTTAGATTTGAGTGAAATTATAGACGAATTCGCAAAAATTAAAGCAAGTAAGAGATTGTGAATTGGACGGGGAATTCTGTTAAAAATCCTTTTTTCTCTTAATTAATCTTATCTGTATAATAAATATTCTATATTGTCATGTGCGTCGTTGTTTATTTATTCCCTTTTTCTTCTATTAAACATATGGAGATTCTTATAGAGACGACGTATGGATTTAGCCTGCTAGAGATAATTCAATTCACTGTTTCCTATTCTTATTCCTATCAATAATTTTAAAGACCAATATAAGTTCAAACTACGCGAAAAGAGGGGAGGAGGGCCCGATTCTCTCCCTATGCACCAGGGCCCTTGTCCCCCTAGCTACGCCACTGCTTTCAGTCAGCATTTCACGTGAGATACACATATATTGAAGCAATAAAATAAATTAATATTTTTTTATTTACACTCATAGGGACGCACACATGGAGTGTACTTACCAGGCCCAAAAGAAATAACAAAGATGTGAACTTCATTTTTCCCCAATTATGAGTATTTAACTACAATTCTTCTGAGCACGGAGTCGAAGATGGTTATTCAGATGAATATTATGGGGTTTTATAGCAAAGTCTTGCAAAATACAATCATTATGGAAACAAATAGTTTTATCTTATCTCGTCCATGGGATGCTAAGTATACAATCTTCTAGCAAATAAGCATAATCTTAATGTGGTTTTTCGTAATGTTGTCCATTGATTTTTATTATTGACTGAAATTGTGTTTTCGTGTTACTCAAACATTTATATCCCGCATGAATAATGTTTAAAATATGTAAATGAGATGAAAATAAGGGCATTTATAAAAAGTTCAAATTTTATCTAGGTTCGAATGCTGTTGTTAACGCATCTTTATTCGAAGAACATTAATCGATTTAAAATTGCTTCAAGGCAGACATGGCTACTCTAGTGGTACCTCCCCGGTTGAACCATGAAGGTTCAACCGCCTTAGGGGAAAGTTGATGTGTAGTACCCTGATACTCGTAACCCTCGTCAAAAGTTTACGGGTGTATCTTAGTTTCCGAACGCAGTTTGAGTAGCGAAAACGGAATTCACATATTAAAGATTATCCATTCATTAGCCTTTAGAAGTCCACTGGTGGACATACATAGGCCTGACCTAAATGTTCACAACTCTGTCCGGTCCTGCACCCTCTAATAATTTATTATATTTCAAAAGAAAAAAAAAATACAGATCTCGTGCCCTACACGACCTTCGGGTACATTGAAAATGCACTTAGGCAGGCTTCTGTTTTGTACGACGGCTAATCTAATAGATTTAGATCTTTCTCATGAACGCGTGGAGGTATCAAGCTGAAATTTTTAAGGAATAATTAGGTCTACTGTCCCTTGGAGCTGTGAAAAATCAAACTTCTAAGCCAGCGCAATCAAAAGCTGCAGCCGTTTATGCTGCAAATTTTCGACACTCGCAAGGGAATCAAAACCTACATGGTACATCCCGTGAGCTCAGAATCTTGAAATTTGGCACGATGTAACGTTTTATAGCACAGATAAAGGAAAAATTGCGAAAATCTTTTTTTTATTTTATAAAATAGACCGAACAAAACGGCAGACGGGCCGTGTGGTGTTAAGCGATCACCGTCGCCTATGAACACGGGCAACCCCAGGGGAGCCGCCTGAGCATTGCCGGCTTTGGAGAAGAGCTTTTTTTACAGCTTTCTTGAAGAACCCCATGTTATAGTCCACTGGGAATGCCTCAGCTGGAAGGTTGTCCCATAACCTACACGTCCGTGGTAAAAAGGAGCGTGCAAAGCGGACTGTGGAGCATCGCCACGAATCCAGATGGTGCCGGTGGAACTTTAACCTTCGTCTGGTAGTATAATCATGGAATGGTGTAATGGTGATGTAGGCATCAATTTGAAGAGTTCCTCGAAGCACTCACCATAGTAAAGTCCTACCGACGCAGAGCGAGCCTATGTCTCTTCGCAAGCCAAGCGGTTCTAGCCTGTCAGGCAATCTTGGGTCGTTGACGATTCTGTTGACTGCGTTTTTAGTTACATCATAATAATTAAAAATATTTTACGGAACCCTCGGAGCGCGAGTCCGACTCGAACTTGGCCGGTTTTTTAAATACCCCTTTGCTGGAAACTGTTCTCCTCCATGTAAGTCATATTCTTCCTTGGCCAAGTTAGACTTAGTTGGTGGTCAGTTGACAGGACACCATGACGTAGTACATTTTGTATAACTCTGCATGGAGATGGAATGTCATAATGAAGTTTCCATCACCGTGGAACAGTGATAAATAGGTACTGCGTCTTCTGTCTACTTTAAATCTTCTATTCCGCCTTATTAATTAAGTATTTAATGTAAGTAATGAATTAATAAGTTCAGTTTTTAAAAATAAAATTCGACTTATTTAAATCTATTTCAGGGCTATTGATACCTACATGTATTTAAACAAATCTGAAGTGTCGGTTGTTAATGCTATAACCAAAATTTTTTGTGATCCGGTTTATCACAGAGTTGGTTCTACCGATTTTGATAAGACTTTCACCAGCAAATAGCTGACGTAACTAGACTATGTTAAGTTTCGATAAAAAAGATTACAGAGATATTCACAAAAAAAATATGAAAGTTCCTCAGTTTATTCATTTTATGAAGTTCACTAAAAATTCAAAATTCAAAATATTTTACATATTATTTTTTGGAATACAAGTATTGTCTTAATTTATTTTGTAGGTAGATCTTTTATGTTTCGCCCGGAGAAGTATCTACCACCGCTACACCCATTTCTGCCGTGAATCAAATTTAATGTGTTCTAGTAGAAAAGTGCAGTTGGCGGCCGGACTTATTTGCGGCCTCCGGAGTAGCAGCGCAACTGCATACGACCTCAGACAAGACTTGCCTTTTTTTTTGGCATCGGGGGGAAAACCTTAAAATGATTCGGCGCCTTGGGAGAGGAAGAGGATACCGGGTTATGTGGGATTTGTATCACACTAAAACCCCTTCGGTGGCCTGCCTTTGCGCTTGGGGTGGACTCCGGTATCTTCAGTGGAACGCACCGGTGTCATCCACGCGCGGGCCCCATAACGGGCCCATCCTCGGAAGAGCAGGTGTGCTCTCCTGCACCTTCCGATGCTCACGGCAGCATGCGGCTACGCATCACCGCTGTCCTTTCCGGGGCTGCTGACTGGACGGATCGAGCTCCCTCTCTCACCGCCCACAACCCCGGAAGCCCCCTTTTAATCGCCTCTTACGATCAGGCAGGGGTACCGTAG
Organism: Pyrgus malvae; assembly: GCA_911387765.1. Taxonomy (NCBI): domain Eukaryota; kingdom Metazoa; phylum Arthropoda; class Insecta; order Lepidoptera; family Hesperiidae; genus Pyrgus; species Pyrgus malvae. The sequence continues at coordinate 21,895,553 of OU426950.1, read as the reverse complement.
CACTATTCTTAATCCCGAAGTTACAGGGACTAGACAAGACTCACCGATGCTTGCCTTAACTTGTTTGTAGATGTCCATGGCTTGCAGCGATAATACCATGTAGCTTGCATGCTCTGCTACTTCATTCAAGTAAAAAAAAAACAGGGTCATAGGTACCATTATGGGCAATGGGTTGAGCTAAAAGAGATGGAAGAGAAAATCTCTAAGCAACACTCTTTTAAATGCCAGTTGTTACATAAACACACATAAGAAGTTTGAAGGTTGAACACATAAAATTGAAAGTAACCGGATGACCGACTGTTGCTCGGATAAAAATAATAGATTTTCTTCAGAGACTCATTGGCTTATTTTTTCTTTTTTTTTCTTTCAATTATGGCGTTGCAAACTCTGCATATTGCCAGCGTCAAGTATACTTAATTTATGCATCACGTTTTTACCAGTTTCGGTGAAACTGGACGAGTAAATAGTAATAATGGGTAAAGTCAGTACGTCGTTAGTAATCAGTCAGTCAAGTCAGTCAGACATTCAAGTAAAGGGGTGGCTTCTTTACAAGAACGTGACCAATGGAATTTTGGAGGCAAGCCGAAAAACATATTTTCGCACTGTTATTTTAATTCACAACACTCTTGCACTTTAATTAACCTATATCAAACAAAATGCCGTCTAGTTTATCCGATATAACTCAAAAATACACCAAGAAAGTAAAAATAAAACAAGAGCACAATATGTCTTTTTCGACTTCCCGCCAAAACACCTTATTTTTACTTAACAACGCAGTCTATTGAAGAAGCTGCCGTTTAAAAAAATGTATTACATACACCTCTCCAATAAATGTCACGAAGAGTCATATTTTTCAGTTCATAGTGTAGTTGATTTTATCGCTGAAATCTCGGATAAAACGATATTTCTAAAAATTAAACCTCGATCAATTTTTCGCCGCCGAAACTCCCTGCGTACTTAATTCCATGTAAATAATTGGAGCCGTAGAATGGAGAATTATTGAGAATTGCTCTTTTAAAGGTATCAGATAAATGAATTGAATTAAAATTCTCTGCTCATTGTTGCCGTTTATCAGTGTCGCAATTACGTTTTGGGTAATGTTTTATTATTGTATAACGTGTAGGTATTAGTTTTAATGCAGCATGCATGAAGTAAGTTTTTATCTCATGGCCAGTGTTATCGATGTAAATACACAAAATTTGAACGATAAGTAGTAAGTATAAAGGAAAATACTTAATAATAAGTAATACTAATTACTAATAACTATGTTACTACAAAATTGTATGTTAATGTACACCGCGTTGTCATTAACACTTTACAGTGTTAATAGAATAATTTATTAACGTGTGACCTCACTTGTAATGCTGTACCTATATGTCTAAGTATCACGGGATACTGACTAGCGCTTTCGTTTCCTCTTAAACACAAAAATAATTTTTCAATTCGAACCAGTAGTTCCTCAAAGAGAGAACAAACAAACAAACTCTTCAGCTTATATTGGTATAGATTTGTGGGATTTCAGTGTCGCTAAGGTGGATTGCGCATGGCCAGGCGGCTAGCGAAGACGTTTCTTCGCTGAAGCTGAAAAGCTGAAGAGTTTGTTTGTTCTCTCTCTCTCTCTCAGGGACTACTGGTTTTTCTACTACTATTTCAGTGTCTTTACGGGCTTTAGACTTTAAAAACGGGCGCGGTGTGGGATAGGTGAACCATGACCGCTAGTGGCAAAAGGATTCACTCGCGTTTTCGTGCTTCTCGGAAGTCTTATGGGCGGTTTGAAAACATCCGACAGTGGGTTGGCCACTAATCCGCATCTCCACTAACCCACACTGGAGCAGTGTGGTAAGCTCAGCAGAAAGTACTAAAGTAGTTAATTGTTAATTTTAGGGCTTCTTACCTTAATTGGGAAAAAGAGAACAGAGTCAACACCCTTAATAATATAGAGTTTTGAAGAGTGTATTGTGCACAGTCCAGACATCAGCAAATGAAAATTGGTCAACAAGTTTTTTATTTTATTTTTTATTTGAATGGAGTAGCAGACGAGCATACAGGCCACGTGGTGTTAAGTGGTCGCTGCACATACAACCTCAAGCAAGCATAGGTAAGTCTTGTCTGAAGTCGTATGCAGTTGCCCTGCTACTCCGGAAGCTGGTGGTCGCCTCATGTAAGTGTGGCCGGCAACTGCACCTTTCCACCGAAAAAAAATAGAGTTGATTCACGGCAGAACGTGCAGCGGTGGTACTTCCCCGGGCGAACGAAAATAGTTCTACCACCTACAGTTTACTTTGTAACTACTATAAATAAAGTTTAAAAAAATTACCTACTCAGTTCTTTTAAATTTTGCCAGTTCATAATTTTTTCATAAATTTATAATTTTTTATAATAATAAATAAAAAACCAAAGTGCGGAGTAGTCTGGTCTTGGTGTCTCAACCTTTCGATTTTCTCATATGAGGACTAATTTGCTCATAGCGTTTTTAGCCATTTGTGTCCTTCTCCGGATTTCCTTTTCGCAACGACCCAAGGTATACGAAATCAGTGACGAATTCAATATTCGAGAGTTCTTTGGTCCTAGAGAGTTGTCCGGCTCTGTCAATAATCATAATTTTGGTTTTCAACTTGTTGATGGTACTCGTAAGTCCGACTGCTTAGTACGCAATAAGTACCTACCCTTGAATAAATATGATACCCACATTACGACAATTTATTGTAGAAACAACTATGGAGTAAAAAAACACATATAGATACATACAAAACATTTTTATAGGAATCCTTAATGTATAAAATCTGCATTCGTAACCGTGTAAGAGGACATGGAGGAGACATTCAAAACTACTAATTAAACGTGTTGTTTCATTGAAATCCAACCAAACAACTTCTATAAACATTTAAATGCTTTATGAGATGAATGAATAGATACATTATTAGGCATGTTTCCAATTCCATATAATAATAATTGCAAATGATGTAGTGTATTTATGAATACACTACATGTTAAAACTTACTTCATTTACGTCCATTGTAATTTTTTATAACTTATATCCTTTTGTTCTATTATTATTATATCTTTACTTTTAACCCTGATTCAAAGTAATACTTTGAATCTTATATCTACTAATAAGATACCTACTTTCTTTTGATCATTTATCTGAGTCACAAAAATTGATTGACAAGTGTTAGAATACACTACATCTTCATCTTTCATCTTCATCAAAAATTTACTTCATTCACGTCCATTATCATTTTTTATAACTTATATCATTTTGTTCTATTGTTGTTATATCTTTACTTTTCCTTGCTTATTTATTTATTACTATACCACAATGTTTATTTACTATACGTCTATTAAAATTGTCTTGTCTTTCTATTATGTTCCTTATTTCATTTCATATATTATTAAAATATCTTATTGTCTTTGTATTCCTAATCCCGAAGCTACAGGGACTTATCTCGTATCCCTTGACTTCGTACTCGATAATTCGTCTACAGTATTAATTTGAGCTCTGACAGATAGCAGGAACATTGTACTTTTCACGGTGAAATACCTATTATATTATGTGCATACGTGATTCTTATTTGTATTAAAAAGGGTATCACCGATTGACATTATTCATATAAAGTAATATGATATTGCCATTCACCGTAGAGCATAGGTAAAAATGCTCTGATTAAAATTTCTAGTCCAGCGTCTTAACCAACAAGCTAAGTACCCGTACTCTGTTCCTGTAATTAGAGTCGCTTTTGCCTTTTGGGAGACTTTTTTTCGAACTGGTGGAACTGGTTATTTACTGCATTTTGAATAAACAATATAAGGGAACGGAACATACTCATTTATTTTATTTTTAGGTCTTTGAAGTCAGTTAAATGTAAAAGATGAGGTCATTTCATTTTATGAACTACAAGAACACCCAAAAAAAAAAAACAACAAGAATGTTTATTTTTTGATAAAAAAGATTATATACCTATAAGTTCTTAAAGATTTCTACAGAAAAATCAATAGGAAAACACTAGTCTTGTTTGGTGTAATAATTTTGCATAATCAGTTCGAATGATAAATACATAAATAAGAATAAAAATTGACGATACGTCTGTATGGTAATCCATGAGTAATCAAATTTTATTAAAGATGCGCTAATAAAATATTCTACCTGCCTCAAACTCGTTATATTATTATAACTTTAGCACGTATCTACATATGAGTATTGTTAGTTAATGTTTAGTTAATTTCTCGCATTAGTAGACATCAGAAAGTTTCCTGCCTAATTTTAAGATCCTAAATCGATTGTGATTTTTAAACTTTCCATTTTATACGTATTTTCACAAAAGCGTATTTTTTAGTTTCTAAACTAAATTATTTATTTTAAATTTTTTAGTTGCTTTTTTTTATATTATTGCATTGTCATCGGCCTTTAACCCCTGTGCAAATTTTCAAGTTAATCAGACGCTTAGAAGTAGGTAGAAAATTAAGGTAAAATATTCCTTTACATACACACATACATAGGTACAAGTCAAGCTAATAAAAGCGTGTTAAAAAAATAAATATAAAACTTTACATTTGTTTCATTAAGTACTAGGCCGTGAACCTATCAGCCACCCCTCGTATATTTTTATATCCTGATGATCCTAGTTAGGACTTTAATATAAAGTTATGAGATTATTGTATTGTCATCGGCCCTTGATCCCTGTGCAAATTTTCAAGTTAATCAGACTCCTAGAAGTAAGTGAAAATGAAGTTAAAAGATTCCGTTACATACATACATAAATACATACAGGTCAAGCTAATGAAAGCGTGTTAATTAAAAATACGTTTATGCGACCGTGTCCTTCCTTAGGTTTTAAAGAATAATTATAATACAAGAATTTTAGAAGTGGAGCAATCGATAGAGGAGCAGCGACTGTAGACGAGGAGGAAAAGAGGAGATTAGTCGAGGATCTAATGATGTCGATCTTCGACTAGACTTTGGAGAGAATAGACAATAAATCGACCAAAAAATCGATGACTTTGTGTCATTAGTTCTAGTACCCGGATGACCGTTGCTCGAATAAAAACATTAGGTTTTCTTCAGAGACTCATGGCTCAGTTTTGGTTAACAACGCCATCTACTGAAGTAGCACCTAATTAAAAAAACTGATTACGTACTACTCGATAATAGATGTCTAGAAGAGTCATATTTTTTAGTTTGTTTTTAAAAGATATTTTTTAAAATTAAACCTAACTGGACCGATTTCTTGCCCCGAAACTCCCTGCATACAAAATTTCATGAAAATAATTAGAGCCATTTCCGAGACTCAGATTATAAGAATTACTCTTTTAAAGATATACGATTATATAGATTTTACGATTCTTGTGTTATGAAACGCATAATTTTAGAAAAGAAAATGAATAAAGTTCTTTTATAAAGTAAATTGGTGTTATTTTTTATCCACATCCCATTTCAGTTTTTTCAGTAGCTTAGTAATTGCAAGTACTTATACGTATCCACTTTTTTTCATCTTTAGCATCGATATAATAAGTAGGTAGATGCAAGGTTCCCATACAAACTTGAGTCAAAAGGTGGCCCCGCGTAAAAACGTACTTATTATAGATGTTTACAAGTATTCTAAACAAAAAAATGTTTTAAGGTATCTTACTTTTTATCTATTTTAAACCTTATGTTACTAACATAAGTAAGACTATAAGTCCATGTTAAATTGTTACTTATCACCTTCTGGTTCGATGTTTATAATACGGCAATAAAATTTTACGACTTTAGACTTACGAAATAGGAGTTTATTGAGAAATGAAACCAAAAGCATTACAATAAAGCACAAATTCGTTTACAAGATTAATTTACCGCCATATTTACACCACTTGGAACATAGACAGTGGAGTGGAGTTTCGTTTTTATTTATTTAAATTTCTAATGCGAGCAGACAACAGAAATTTTTTAGAATCTATAAACATTATATTTTATGAAATGAACACAGTGATCATAATACGCATGTGTGTGTTAGGGTCCCGGTTTCTATTCCCAGCAAAGATTTAGGTACCTTGATACAAAAATATATTAAATAATTGCCTTTTCAATCTGCGTTTGATTTCAGCGGTATTTAGTTTCCCGGCATAATAAGGACGTAATGTATGTCAATATATTTTTCAATAACAGCCTTTAACAGCTCGATCTTATGGCCAAAGTTTGTTCCTTGACAGTGTTCAATTATATCTCCAAATACATTTTTAAAAATGAAATGAACATTTTTTTATACATTCACCAGTGTGTAGAAATTTCCTAACAACATACTTTTTTCATATATTAAATACACATCTTCTGATGCATAACATAATCCGCCTAAATCTTTAATATCTATCAATATATGGAACCGTAGTTTTTGTTTCGCTAGCAAACAGTTTTTACAATATTCACATTTTACATCTATACATATGTAAATAAAATTGAAGTGTCTGTTTGTAATATTAAAATAACCGCCTTTTACTACATGCATATGAATGTTTATACACTACATATACCAAAATATATTTTTTTACAATTTTTGTCTGTCTGATTCCCGTCTATCTGTCTGTTTGTTCCCACTAATCTCTGAAACGGCTGGACCACTATTGACGGGATTTTCTGTGGCAGGTAGCTGATGTAATAAGGTGTAACTTAGGCTACTTTTATTTTTGGAAAATCTAAAACTAAAGTCCACGCGAATGAAGTCGCGTTTGGCTGCTATTATTTATACGCTTCTCCCACCTACGAATCATTTCAATTAGGACATAAGAAATCTGCGGAGTATATGAATGAAATTTATTATGTCCGCCGTGGGTTTTAAGACACTTCCACTTTTCTTTTTGAATTTCATTTTTCGGAAAACTAAAATAACAATACGCCTTTTTTAAATAAAAGACAAATGGCGACTCCATTACTGACTTTGTTCTCTAGCGCATCAGACGTGCGACACGTCCGTGGCGGTTTAGCAAATGAAAGCGAAAGAAGGCATATCGCTGCCGTTATGCCTTCTTTTGCCGGTGCCACTTTTATGCGGCGACTGTGAATCTACCTACTTTTTATATCGATGATCTTTAGTGTGTTTTTTTAGTAGGTAATTGCAAGAACTTATACGTATCCACGTTTCTTCATCTTTAGTGTGTTTTGCTTGAGTTAGTGTTAGCAGCTAATTAAAATAGAGATTTATCAAACATTGGCTTTTACAAAATGTACCAATAGATATTAAGTAGTCATTCTAGCCAATGGGAACACGATAAACCTAAATTAAACTATAAAGACTCAATCATGACGAAGATTGAGTCAAAATGGTCGTATGTAAATGCGCCTCTCAATATGTATATGTCACAGTCAAAACTTATAGCCGGTCAAAACCACTTTTGACTGCAAAAATCAGGCAAAAGTGGTTTTGACCAACGCCCTCAGTTAAAAATAGTTCTGACTGATTTTTGCAGTCAAAAGTGGTTTTGACCGATTCCCTTGGTCAAAACTACGTTCGACTGCAAAAAATATTAGGTAAAAGTGTTTGATCATAAAATATGTGAATAAAATAGATGAAATATAGTTCATTGTGCTTCATTTTCACTATAATTATTTATATTCGAAAAATACCCAAACCGAATCAGAGCACCCCTCTATCCACGTGGTCTTGTCTGTACTACCCCTAGAGTGTATATAAAAAGCCGGAGGCGCGTAGGGAGACCACTCCCCGCCCGCCGTAGGTAAGCGCAGGCATCAAGAGAGCCGCAGCTGCGAAGGCGAGCGCAGGTGCCGCGCTTTCTTACGCCGGGGCGGAGGGAGTGGTCCTCCCGCAGCGCCGGAGATGTCACAGAGCCACTTGTTAAATTTTTTTTGGTTTTAATTCTACTGTCAAAACTGTTTTTAACTAAAGGCATCAGTCAAAACCACTTTTGACTGCAAAAATCAGTCAGAACTGTTTTCAACTGAGGGCGTTGGTCAAAACCATTATTGACTGATTTTTGCAGTCAAAAGTGGTTTTGACCGGCTATGAGTTTTGACTGTAACATATACATTTTTTGAAGTGAAAACTTCTTTAGCGGCGTTGTGCACTTCTTTGGGATGGGTAAAAAATGTTAAACTCGCGTCAGGACACGTGGCCTGACCGAATATTCGTAAGACGGAGGGGTGACAGCTGATGACGGTTCGACTGTCTATACTTGTAAAATTCGTTTAAATCAAGTATTTAAAATATGGACATTGAACAAAGTGCATCTATTAATGAAAAAAGTGACGAAGAAATAGTGAAAGAAAATGAGTGAGTACTTTATAAAAATACTAGAGGAAAACCTACTGAAAATGCTAGATGAAAAATAATACTGATAATAAAAGCAATTCGTGCGAAATTATTCCCTTACCATCCCAAAATATCAAAAATGTACAACGTTAGTGTTCAAGTTTGACGACCCGCGTGGCGCAATGGTTACCATGCCGGACCCCTCGATTGGCTCCCGGGTTCGATTCCCGGGGAAACAGAAATTTGAATGATGAGTTTAAATTTCAGTTCTCGGTCTGGGTGTTTGTGTTCCTGTCTTTGTATGTGTCCATGGCACCCGCGACACAGGGTATTCATTACCTTACTGTGGGGCTATGAGTGTGTAACGTTTATTATTTATTTAAGTTTTCACTTCTGCCGGCACTACCGGAGTGCAACCCGTTGTTTTTTTTTCAACACTAACGGCGAGTTTTGGTGCTATATGTACATACAAAATGTATTTATGATACCGGCTTATATAGGTATACTTAGATATATTTATTTATTTTATAAGGTTACTTTATTAAAAACCTTACAGAATCACTCGTACGTCTGTCTGTCTGTCCATCATACACATACAGCTCCGAAGCTACTGATTAAATAATTTTTATAAAAAAATAGGTATGTCATTTTTAACAATATTTCTTTTTATGGTATGTTATAGTTTTTAATTTTATTTCCTTGTTTGTTAATTCGTCATGTTTATTTCTGTGTTGACTAGGAAACAGGAAGTCACTAAAAGTGACTGCACTGGTTTTCTTTACGTCCATGGTCGATGCTGACCATCACTTACTATCGCAATGGCCTCTCCGTCTTTGTAAGCTTACCATACTAGGTATAAAACTTAAAGGTAAGCTTTAAATTTCGATTATCGCAATAAATGACGACCCGTTAGGCGCAATGGTTACCATGCCAGACTGCCGATCGAAGCTTCGATTCCCGGCGATTCTGTGATTTTAATTATGAATTTAAATTTCTGTTCTCGGTCTGGGTGTATGTGCTTCTGTGTTTGTGTGTGTCCATGGTACCCACGACACAGGGAGTCCACCAGGATTCTCACACACCACACCACACCACACACCGTAAATAAAACATGTATGTAAAAAACTTAACAAACTCTCTTTTGCTCTTTACAAATTATCAAAAATAGTAAATAAATCTAAGCGCGTATCATGCGTATGTTGATGCAACCCTTAGGTATGGTGTTGTATTTTGGGGTAATGCATCAGGTATTCAAACAGTTTTTAAAGCGCAAAAAAAATGTATTCGGTCAATGTGTCGACTGCGGCAAACAGACATATGCAAGCCACACTACCAAACTCTAAAGATATTGACGCTCCCTTCGTTATATATCTATGAAATATATGTAATGGTTAAAAACGACATTTCAAAATACAACACGTTAAACTCAAAAAGACATAAAAATAAACTATGTGCAATAGCCTCCAAAACCAAACAATATCACAATAGCGTCTTTTGCATGGGACCAAAAATATACAATAATTTACCGGACTTTCTTAAAATGAAAACTAATAACGAATTCAAAAGAGAACTCAAAACATATTTAATTAAAAAAGCGTACTATTCGGTCACTGAGTTTATAAACGATAAATAATAATAAAAAACTTAAAATAATATAAACCAAAAAATAAAATTACATAATAAATAATTTTGTCCGCGGCATAAAAACCTGGGAGTTTTTTTTCCGCCAGCTTTTTTTCCTCTCAGCGTACAAAAACCCATCCTGGTGGGTGCCCCAAGCTGATGACGGCAAACCTCGTATGGTTCAAATAAAATAAATCATTATAAAAAGCACAAAATTGGGTTTACGTCTAATTAATTAAAACTATTAAAACTATACAAAATTTAATGTAATACTACATACCTACTTTAATGTTTCTTATGTATTCTTCAATAGTAATTTTAGAATTTAAGTTTAAATTAAGTCATTAAATTTAACTAGTTTATCAAATTAAATAAAAATTTGTACACCCTAAGGGGTAAATGTGGAGTTCTAAATATTTTGTAAAACCTTTTTTTTTCACCCATATTTGTGCAAATAAAATATTTTCATTTCATTTCAAAATAAAACACTCACTAGTATAGTAGTAGCTATTTATTCAATGTTCCGATGGTCATTCATTTATTTAGCAGTTATTGTGGGGATTTTTACGATTTTTTTTGGTTTTCTAGGGGTTTTGTTTTAAGAAACAAATTGATGCCTTATGATCAAACTGATTTAGTTGTTATCTGTAGGCTTTGCTAGTATTTTATTGCAGGGGTATCAAAATCCGATATGAATTATTTAATACATTTTATTAGGTTTTATTCTTCTTTTTGTTCCTTGATTTTTACGTTTAGGGATACGTTATTTTCTTTTTCAATATTGTTTCAAAAATACACAATATTTCTAAAATGGTGTCGCTGGTGGTACTTACGCTGGTGGTTAATCTTACTGATAGTAAGATTACGGAACTCGGGAAAATGGAGAAAGGCAAGGCACATAGACTGACAGAAAATCCAACTAATAGATACAAGTGATTCTAGCGTCAGTTATTTTGACTTTTGACAAACTTTAAAACAATCATCCTAGACAAAAATAATTATAATTTTTTTAAAAATTCACTATGGACTCAAACATTGCTATTAATTTATACAAGGCGTTCATGCTATACCTGCGTATTTACAGGATTACAGCGCAAGTTTTTTATAAGTTTATGGACAGCGCACGCAAAATTAAAACCTATAAAAACAACCTGTTTTATGAACGAGACTGGAGGCGCTTTTTGATGATTTTATAATTTTGTAATACCTATTTTTTACTGCTTTTTCATTAAGTTACGATACGCCTATACTATTTATGAGCAGGTTCATGTTCATTTATATCAGAAATATTTATTTAAACTGTTGCAAATAAAGTTTATAATTAAGAACCCTAAATTAAAATGCAGTCTATTTGTTATTATAGTTTACAATCAATTTAGGATTGAATATTTAATAGATCTTTAACTATACTCAATTTGTATTAAAGAAGGCCATGCCAATAAACAGTTCAATCATATTTGGTTTATTCATATCTTAACCTTGCAGCGGAGTCAATGCTGTAACTAATTTCTTTGGTAAATTTATTATTGTTTGACTGACTGTATTAAAAACCTTGTCACTCAAATCCCTATCACTTTTCACTCACAATACTGCCTATCTATATTTGAGTTTACGTTTTGCTCCGTTACAAAGTGGTGGAATACATTCTACTCACTAGGCGTCATCAACGTAGGTACTTGACAAAGGAAAAACTGGGAACTGCAACTATTTTTGACTATGTGTATGTATAAACTATAGATACGTAGTTCTAGTATTCTCAACCTTAAACCATTTCTTGTTTTCTTTTTGTGAACAGTCACAGATGTAGTTCTGAAGTGGTGTAAGCGTATACGGTAATAAATTTAGGAAAATTTATATTTTATTCTTGATAAACATATTATATAGATCAGCCAATATAAAAATAATCAAAACCATGGACATAGATTTTGATTTTTTTCGCCAGCTATGGGATTGATATGAATGACGTGAATCGCCAGTTCCAAATTTTTTTAACAGGTACATAGCCACATAAAGAGACAGTCCGGCCGCGTTGTCATACGTCCAACTATCTATGGGAATTAACTATGACTTCCTAGCTTCTAATAAACACAAGATAAGTTATTGAATGCTGAAAACCCTTATTGCGTATTAATTGTGGACACGGGTCTTTCTCCCTAATTGAATAAGCTCTCTCAATGATTCGGTTTCATTTCGAATTGGTAGAGATATCGATTAGTGGCCAGCCCGCAGTTATAAGTTTTTGAACACCTCACAAGGCCTCCGATAATGTTTAACGACTACTCACTATCAAATTACAACTGGGCTGTGTTGTGCACTTCGTAATACGGAAACATAAAAGACCTATGTTTCTGATGCATAGTGTTTAAATAATAATAACGTTTCACATGTGATGTGATGTGATGATGTGATGTGATGATGGTGTCTCACACGATCAGCTGTCACGTGTGTGTGTTGTGTGTCACCATTATCAACTCATACTATACTCATACATGTACGTTTTTTTTTAAAAGAGTGCTGGGAGTTTTTTTCCGCCGCGTTTTTTCTCTCAGTTCAACATCAAGCCCAAACGGGCACTTAAAGGCGATGACCGGGAAAAAATGACATTCATTAAGCGAATATTTTGTAGGTATTCCTAATATGAAATAAATATTTTTTCTTTCTTTCTTTCTTTCTTTCACACTCATAGCCCCACGGTAAGGTAGATATACCCTGTGTCGTGGGTGTCATGGACACACACAAAGATAGGAACATAAACACCCAGACCGAGAACAGAAATTTTAAACTCATAATTTTTCTGCTTTGCCGAGAATCGAATCTGGGACCCTCCGATCGGCAGTCCGGCATGGTAACCATTACGCCACGCGGGTCGGCTATTAAATAAAATATTGATAATATTTTTATACGTATTAAACAGTATATTTGGGAAAATGTTACAATATATATACCTATTGCATTGAGTAAACATTTTCGACATGTAAAAAGAACGAACAGAAAACAAATATAATGACTATAAAAAATTTAATAAAAAAGAAAATAAGAGAAGAACACGTCGTCGGTGACTGCCAAAGGGGGCTGTCTCGAACCTTACTACCGACCCTACCAGCTAAGCGAAAGAGCTGTGAAGATGGCATGAGCTCTACGCCAGCCGTAGATCATGCGAGTTCACTGTTCCTTAACTTTGTAATTATGTATATGGTTGCAAAGTCAAGTCAAGGCATGTGACATAACTATATAAATAGGCTGCACTTCTAACAATTATTACCACTCACTTATTTACAAAAATAAAGCCGTTATATAGTTTACTAAACAAGAAGTCGTACGCCCCACAGTGTATATATATGCGTTTATGACACTTCTTTCCTAATTCACGTTGAGTTTTGTAAACTGCACGCGTGACTAGAATCTGTACTAACGAATAGTTTCGTGCATTACCATTGCTTCATAAAACTATCTATCACAATCCACGGTTTAAACTTTTGGTGGAACTCTCATTTAAATGTTTGAACGGGAATTTGCTTCACTCGCTCATTTATTGTTTGTAAGTAGAAACATTCATCCGGTCAGCCAAATAAAAATATATTATTTAGGTGGTTTGTAAAACAACCAATTCAAACTAAAATCAAGACTGAAGCTTGGTTGCTATATAAACCTACATAATCTCATGCATGCTCTATGGCGATATGCCGTACCTGTTACAAACAAAAAAATTTCGAGGTTCCTTTTTATTGAAATCGCATAAATGTGTCACACTTCAGTTTTTATCATATGATCATGTGACCATGTCCCGTAACTGCTGATTATCGTCACCCTATTTAACTCGCCCAGAAGGGAATCTTTATTGCTAAATTGTTGTTATGTTATGAAAATGTTTATAGAAGAAGACGGATCTACCAGATGCCGCACACTAAACTTCATAATAAAAACTTAGCGGGTTCTATAAATAATAATGTATCGCAAAAATATTCTTAACTATCTGAGTTAGCAATTGGTCATGTGGTCGTGTCCCGTGACCACTGATTACCGTCACCCCTTTTATCTCGCCCGGAAGAGAATCTTTATTGCTAAATTGCCGCCGAGAAATCATTCAATTGCGAATCTTAGGTTTTTTGCTCCGTGACTGTAACATAACCGTGACTTCCGATATAGAGGTCCCTGCTTCAAGCCCCAGCTAGCATCTCTGACTAAGAAGGTTATTATGTGAGTATTTATTGCTGCTCCACGGTGAGTGAAAATATTGCAATATTTCATAACAACGTTTTCCATTGCCGTGCTGACATTGTAGCCTGACGATATCACAGTTTTTTACACACTTATTTACGGTTTTGTCTGTTCTGGGTGCGCTTAGTATATATAGTATATGTATGTATATGTTCCGAAGAAGGGAGTGATCGGAGAAAAGCTTCAGCCCTATTTTAAATTATTGAGTATTTATTTGACGACCTGCGTGGCACAATGGTTACCATGCCGGACTGCCAATCGAAGGGTCCCGGGTTAAATTCCCGGCGAAACAGAAATTGAATGATGAGTTTAAATTTCAATTCTCGGTCTTCTGGGTGTTTGTGTTTCCAACTTTGTGTCTGTCCATGGTACCCACGACACAGGGTATATCTAACCTACTGTGGGGCTATGAGTGTGAAGCGTTATTTATTTATTTACTATTTATCTATTTGTCAATTGTATAGTATAATTAGCTTATGTACAAAGTACCTTTCGGTCGACACATGCGTGACAGCTACTACTACAGATTAATTCCCTCTTAGTTCCTTAGAGTAAGTACCTAATTAAGAAAGGTCGCTTTCGTTCTACTCTACTTCAGTCGCAAGGCATTAAACGCTTATTTCATTTGTATTTTAGAAAAAGGTATTGCCAAGGTGTCTTAAGACATATAATATTTTCTAGAAAATCTATACATATAATAAAACTGTAAGCAGGGTCAATTCTGTACATTGCATATAAATTAAAAAAAATACTTCTAGGGGTATTTTTATAAGTAACAGAAGCTAAAAATATAAGTTTTGAAATTATTGTCTGTCTGTCTGTCTGTCTGTTGTTAGCTTTTCACGCAAAAACTACTGGACGGATTTTGATGAAACTTTTTTGTTTTATATATATTGGTTCTCGCTAAAATTTAGGCTATAGATAATTTTAAAAATCACCCTTTAAGGGTGTGAAATGAGCGATGAAAATTTGTATGGAAAACTTGGATTTTTTCAATAGATTTTCTTGAAATTTGGTATAAATATTTTCTAACCAAAATAAAAGAATACGTGTTTCAGCATTTCCCGAAATTCACCCTTTAAATGTTAATTTTCTTTGAAACTCTTTGAAAATTGAGTGTCGAAACTTGATATACAGAATATTTTTGTGCAGAGTAATATACTTATAATTTTGTATTTGTAATCTTTACTAACATAGTAAGAATTCTATTTAACTTTTTTTCAAAACTACCCCTCAATAGCAAATATTCGAAAGTTGGTATCTCAAGCGTACAATAATTAATCTTAACTTAATATTTCATTCTCAAATTCTTTTCCCTTCTTTGAATGATGTGTTTACTGATATATTTTGAATGAATTTCCGTAACATTACTATGTGTATTTCATACCAATCGGGTGATAAACAAAAAAGTTATGTTCATTTACACAATACGCGACATAAACTTAACAGGCACTTTGGGGAATTTGTATGAAAGTTTCGGTAACAGCCCATTCAAAACCATAAATAAAAGTTTAAATTTAAGTTAAATTATTTTGAACTCTCACTAATATTGTCGACTATATTAAATATACTTAGATTAGCTTACTGTATTTTCTTTCGTTGGCCGAGTATGGCTAGACTATAGGTACCTAATAAGCGCATTGCGAGCCTTACCGCCGCAGAACCTTACATCACAGGCTCCATTGAGTTAGTTGCTCAGCTTATTAGTCTTCTTTTGGGGTGGAAGATTATGAACAGGCTGCAGCTGAAACGATTATTATCGCTACATTATATCAAGCTGCAACCTTTTTAGCATTCCACTGCTGAGCATGGAGCTCTCCCAATACGTAGGAGGCCTCAAGCTCCGATGAACCGAAATCCAAATCTTACAATCTCAATGCATCCAGCATTAAGGTTGTAAGATACGGAATCTAAACCTTCATACAGAATGTACAAAGCCTTAACAAAACGAGACTACTGCAGACATCTAGGTGACGAATAGTTAAACTTTTAGTGAACCAACTGTTAATCTCAATATCTACCTATTTGGTAATTTGACATTCGATTTATCAACCACAAAGTTTACATGCCATACGGTAGATGGCGTTATTGAGCAATATTCATTTCTTCTCCAAAGTGAATCGATGAAGATAATTTCAAATAAAAGCCTTAAGTCTAATAAAAGTAAGTACATAGTGTAAAAAAAAATAAAAAATAACATTTCACACGTATAAACTCACATTAGGGTAGATATACCCTGTGTCGTGGGTGCCATGAACACACATAGAGACAGAAACACAACCACCCAGACCGAGAACAGTTTAAACTCATCATTGAAATTTCTGCCGGATTCTAGCCCGAGACAGTTCGATTAGCAGTCCGCCGTGATAAACATTGCGCCTCGCGGGTTGTCCCATCGTTGGGAAGGTATACGTATGATGCTGAACATTGTTAATTGGACCAATGATAACTTAACTCATTTTTTGCGTCTCTTTATTGCGTACGGGCTGAGGGCTCATCCACACACGTTGATTGATGGAGATATTAAGGATTCTTTAAAGATTCTTAATAAAAATATTCTTTATTTCCAAATACAGATAGCACACTGTGTAGAGACCCTGCCTTCTGCTTTAGTTTTCACAATGTTATATGAGTTATGACTTATGACCAAACTGCTATCCGCAAGTTTTAAACCTATAGTTTATTAATTGACCTTACAATTATTTTTCCGATTGTTTAATCCTAATCACGTGTATGTTTAGAAATGTTATCTCCCAAGTACAAGTAGTTGTATAGTGCACCTCTTTTCTGCAGTAGGTTAAAGCTATGTATATAGAATGAGTCTATACATTCTTTGCAGTATAAATTCACCCAATTTACTAAAGATACTATTTTTAACATAGATGAAGCCACGGGCACAGCAGTATCTCTTAACTTTAATAAACGAGGTACATATTTGTAAAGAGAATCTGATTGCGCGAGAAAAGCGAAACGTGAGAAAAGTGGATAGTAAGATCAGTACAGTAAGCATTCCTTACTGTTTTAGGTTTGAAGGATTTAGAAAAAATACATTAGGTTTCTTCTGAACATAATGAACATTGTATTATAAGTGATTTCACTATATGTAAGAATAATCTACCTGCTATTTATTCAATGCAAATAAATAATCTTTATTTTTTAATCAATCCATTTTATAAAAGTCTTTATACACGCGGACGACGTCGCGGGCACAGTTAGTAAAATATATAATAATAGCTGCGAAACCCGGCGTTGCTCGGGTTAAAATACGTCGCATGTTTAATCTAAACTTTAAAGAGATTTACCTTTTATAATCATGTTTTCTAATAGCCATCTTATAGCCTGAAAGAATACTACTGTCAGTCCACCTGAACGTATAAATTATTGAAAGAATTTGCTCTCAGCTCCTAACCGTTGAGGAGTTGTACCTTCAATCATCAGTTCAGCAACATGATATGATGATATTTATACACAAATGCCTGTTTTGCTTTAGTAAAAATATGAAAATCAATTATTGTGCTATAAAATTTGTATGTTCCCTTCAATTTCTCTTGGATCCCATCATCAGACTTTGACTTGGTGACAGCTGGACCATCTCAGGAATGTAAGATTTCGAACAAAACCCCATTTATTGAAAGAATTTGCTCTCAACTCCTAACCGTCGCATTACCTTCCATCATCAGCTCCCCACTCCACCCACCGCGATCAAACTCCCTTACTATCATCTACGTACTAACGGGTATTTACCACCCCAACGGGAAGTTGATTGGAGTAAGTGATAATAGAGAAAACCGTGTCTTTACGTACAAAGAAAACCCTTTACTTTTTATCTAATCTGAATATTATGTATATTAAGATTAGATTACCTACCCTGACGTTAAAACTATTTAACTCTGCTACTTCTTTAAAACAAAGTACCTGGACCTGTACCCTGTACCTAAAAAATAAACGCAATATGGTTTTGATTGAGGTGTGAACCCGGGTCTCTAGTTACACCAGTCAGCCCACGTAACTATTCGGCCAAGGAAGCTTTATTTCAATGAACGAATTTTTTATAGAGCTCTTTCAAATCGATGTTTTTATTTTTTTGAACGTCGGATTGACGGCGTTCTATGCCACAATATTATTAATACTCTCCAATAGATGTCAGGAAGAGGCGTATTTGACTATCGCTGAAAATTTTTTTTGAAGTGAAAAGCGGTGTTGTGCACTTTTTTGGGATGGGTAAAAAATGTTAATCTCGCGTCAACTACACGTGGCCTGATCGAAAATTCGTAAGACAGAGGGGTGACAGCTGATGACGGCTCGACTGTCTGTACTTGTAAAATTCGTTTATATCAGGTTTTTTGACGTGATAACGTCTTTAAAATCGTTTTAGTCGGGTGACATGTTCAGAAACTTGTGTCACACCAAAACCTCACGAGCGCGATCGCAGGTATGACGAGAGAGAGACGGACCGATCTCCCGTCTCATCTCGAGCGCTGCCAGTCATTCCGTGAAACTTGTCACGCGGAATCAACTTATATCAACGAAATAACTGTGTCAGTACGCGCTACGCCTTCACGCCTATACAACTGATCCAATTTTTAATAGTAAGAGGGAGATGACCGTGGAAAAAGACAAAGGCTGTAGGTATTATAAATAAAAAAGCAAAATTGAAAAATTTGTAACAGCCCACGACGGATGCCTTATCTTAATATATCGTCCCCGTAGTTGGAAAATTAAATAAGTCCGATTTTGGCGATATTGACTTTTACCTATTTTCAAAACACCTAAAACATGCCGCATATTTGAGCCTTACAGGCGTTTTCGTATTTTATTCCGTTCCAAAATATAGCCATTTTTGTCGGTCAGATGGAATAATTAATATCTTCAGACAAACACAATTTTTTTAAAGGAAAAATAAATAACTCAGTAAATAAATCAATAACCGTGGTCAATGATAAGTTGAATGTCAAATAAATTAAATAACATGAGTTGTTGAATTTTCCCTCAACTTCAAAACTCTTTCACAAAACTAACTAAGTTCTAGGAAGACTAAATAACTCTATTTATTTAATTCTGCTATTCAGAATTCTGATATAACGTACTTTATTTCGAGTTTGATAAATTCAATAACTGCATTTATTTCACCAAATTTTACTCTACCAAATGTATTTAGTTTGTAGGAAAACTAAATAAATAGCCGAAATAAGTAGATAATTGTAGTACGTTATTATTATATTATTTATTTATAACAGTTGTGGCAAAATTAAACAACTTGATTTTTTATGTGTTATTTAGTTATAGTTAAAGGTTGATTTCAGTTTGTTAAAGCATAATGTAAAAGGTAATCAGGTCCACAAAATATCAAATTACCGACAGTAAAATTGTCTCACATTTTTTAACAAATGTACATTATCTGAAAAAAAAAACACTAAATCGCGTTTATCTCAGAACTACAAAATCAGAGTTATTAATTTAATTTTCCAACTACGGGGACGATATAGGCAGGATAGATATACATATATACTTGCCCTCAATTAAAAATAAAACACGTCAGCTCTATTGCTATCTTCGCCTGTTTCGCATCAAGATATTCAAGTAACAAATTGATTTTGATTGAAACTAAATTAGCATGCGATTGAACCTTACGAAGTGCGCATGGCCCGGCGGTTAGTGTAGAACGATCTATGAAACTAAGCAAAACGGGCGTGGTTGGGTGTGAGATGGGTGACCGCTAGTGGCAAAAAAATTGCCACTAGCGCTTTTCCGTGCTTCCGAGGGCACGTTAAACCGTCGGTCCCGGTTGTTGTCGATAGAAAACAGTCGTTAAACCTTGTCATAGGCCTTATGGGCGGTTTGAAAACATCCGCCAGTGGGTTGCCCACTAACCCGCAACTCCACCAACCCGCATTGGAGCAGCGTGGTGGAGTAAGCTCCAGGCCTCCCCAAAAATGGAATTGAACCTTAAGTTTTTAACTATCTAGTGTAGAAATTAACACTACCTATTTAAAAAAGCTTAGGTTGAAAAAGTCATAGTTATTTGTGTAAATACCTATAATTTTAGTAATGATATACCTAGGTGTTATCTTATCACAGAGTATTATTATAAAACTAGCTGTGCCCGCGACTTCGTCCGCGTAGATAGAGACTTGTACAAAAAGGCTTGGATTATTTGTTCCTTCTTCTTCTTAGTCGTTCACTCTTGACAGAGTGGTCGTGGCTGATTGCAACCTCGCAATTTCTTTGGATAATGATGCTCTCGCGATGCGTCTCCATTTGTTGCGATTTGTAGCATCTCGAAAACTCTGGTCTATGGAGGTCTGTGTTGCAGCTTCGATAATGTCTGTCTAACGCGTAGGTGAGTGCCCGCGTGATCGCTTCCCCTCACTTGTCCCTTGGATTATTGTTACCTTTTATGAAATTGCTTATGATACAAAAGTTCATATTATTATGTTGAGTAGATACATTCTTCCTGAGTCCTTACAGTTCTTACTGTACTCCTCTTATAATATCGACTTTTATGTAGTTTCTCTTTACAAATGAAACGTATTACTATAGCCTGATTTTAAAGTGTTTAGATAGTACTAGCTATGCCCGCGGAAAGTATCATTATAATTAAATAATTTGTGCTGCAAATAATGCATAGATTCATTATCATTAAGTAACCTAAATCTATTGCAGAAAGGTGGTGAACTATACAACTACGCTATGTCAAGCGTGGTTAGTAGTTGGGAGTCAAATTCTTGGTTGCTTGCACGTTGGTTGCAATTGTCGTTAACATACCGTCGCGTCGTTCATACTTAATGGAGCTCTTTTGAGCGATTTAAAACTTGTAACAGCAGTTAGTTGTCAATTCGTCCTATTAACAACCCTTCCTACAGCATCAGAAATAAAGTAAGTCCTCGATACATTACTAATATTATTCTGGGCGTGACCACCATGCCGTGCTGCTGCCGTGACGCTTTAGCATATTATTGTAGTGCCAGTGCCAGTACTGCGTATGTATGTAATAGCTCTTATTAAATTAACCACTGAAAACGTCTGTTAATTTCAATAACATTTTTTTATTAGACACTATGCAATTGTACATTCGTTTATTCGAAATATTTTTTTTATAAATAAACCGAACAAAGAGGCAGACGGGCCGCGTGGTGTTAAGCGATCATTGTCGCCTATGACCCTAGCGGAGCCACCCGTGCTTTCTTTGCAGCTTTCTTGAAGAATCCCATGTCAAAGTCCACTACTGGAAATGCATCAGCCGGAAGGTTATCCCATAACTAACAAATCCGTTCAAACGTCAAAAGGAGCGTGCAAAGCGGCCTGTGGAACTTTAACCTTCGACTGGTGGTGTAATCATGATATAGTGACGTAGGCATGTAGGTATAATTTTGAAAAGATCACTCAGCATAGTAAAGTCGGTAGAACACTTTGATTTTTTTTACGTTTCACACTGATAGCCCCACAGTAGGGTCGAGATACGCGATACTTTTAGTTACAATGCATATCAACCCGCATTGGAGCAGCGCGGTTAAGTAATCTCCAGGCCTCCCCAATAATGAAAATCCCAGGAGCGGGACGTTAAAAGGATGCAGCTATTTAGCTTGTATCGGCAATGGTGTGGTCACTTCAGTCATAGCCTGTTCACGCCCAAGCAGCAAAATAGTCGAATAATAATTAGATTACTCAGCCTTTAATCGTATAAGAGCCGAGTAACCGTTCTTAAAACACCCATTTATCGTGTAATAGCGGTTATCTCGACTATTTGGCAATATTTGATAATGTGTGGACGTCGAATAAACGTTTACAGCACTATGTTTTAGCACTTTTACTCCACCTTTTAGCAGATGCTGAATTAAAGTGGCTAAAATACTCGTTATTCGATCGTTTGATCTATAACAGTCGTATAATAGCTGTAGAATAGCTGATTCGCTGAATTGGGTGCCTTTATACAGCTGTTACTCAGCTCTATTTTATGTTTCTATAAAAGCTCTATAAACGCAATCAAATTGCTTATGGCAACATTGCTGCTGTTACTGCACGCTTATAGACTAACTCGTATAATAGAATTAAAAACGTTTGTATAGGAGCTGTAGTGTAATTAAGAGCTTTTATACGATATTTACTCAGCTTAAAGTAGTATTGTAGAGTTCTGGGAAACAGTAACAGCACAATTCCGTCCTAATTTGTCGTCGATCGATACTTTGAAGACGTTTTCACGAGTATTTTGCTATCAAAATGGATAAAAACAAGTGGAAGAAATTGGAAAGAAGCGGCCATTTTCGTAAAAAAGTTAAAAAAACGCTGGAGCAGATGAAATACTCTGCAGAACTAATTCAGCCAAACTAACTACTAATTAGTTTCGGCAGTGAATTTTCAAGCGGGAGTCCGAGTATTTTATGTGGTTCCGTAGACTCAAGTAACACAATAATTAATAATAATAAAACAATATCACATCCGTTAAATTTATCTGATAATATAAGATTTTTACGCAATAATGCGCCAAAGAACTGCCTCACTAATGCGCCGACTTAGAGACAGCACCAATGGCCTCATTAACGTCATTATATATAAACTACACAATCCTATCATGCGACGGTGGCACCACCTTCATGCTAAATTTCATTAGCTTAATTCAGGTCTGAATATTATTATTATGGCTAGTTTGGTTAGGTAGATACAGCTGATGACCAATTATATGTGAATGAATTTTGTTATTTTTTACCGACTTCCAAAAGAAGGAGGTACTGTATTCGGCTGTATGTATTTTTTTTTATATATATGTTCACCGATTACTCCGCCGTTTGTGGACCGATTTTCAAAATTCTTTTTTTGTTCGTATGCTTATACTCCCGAGGTGGTCCCATTGTCAGCAAATCAGGATCTGATGATGGGATCCCAGGGAAATCGAGGGGAACTCTCAAATTTTATAGGCACACACATTGATTTTCTTATACTTTAAGATACATAAGAGATATGTGTGCATAGTAATCATCATTTCATGTTGCTGAGCTGATGATGGAAGGTACTGCGACGGTTAGGAGTTGAGAGCAAATTCTTTCAATAAATGGGTTTTTGTTCGAAATCTTACATTCCTGAGGTGGTCCAGCTGTCACCAAGTCAAAGTCTGATGATGGGATCCCAGAGAAATCGAAGGGAACATACAAATTTATAGCACAACAATTGATTTTCATATTTTTACTAAAGCAAAACAGGAATTTGTGTATAAATATCATCATATCATGTTGCTGAGCTGATGATGGAAGGTACTACAATGGTTAGGAGTTGAAAGAAAATTCTTTCAATAAATGTTTTTTTGTTCAAAAACTTATGCTACCGAGGTGGTCCAACTGTCACCAAGTCAAAGCCTGATGATGGAATCCCAGAGAAATCGAGGGAAACATTTAAATTTTATAGCACATCAATTGATTTTTATATTCTTACTAAAGCAAAAAGACATTTGTGTTTAATTACCATCATGTGATGTTCCTGAGCTGATGATGCAAGGTACTACGACGGTTAGGAGTTGAGAGCAAATTCTTTCAATAAATGGTTTTTTGTTCGAAATCTTACATTCCTGAGGTGATCCAACTGTCACCATGTCAATCTGATTATGTGATACTAGAGAAATCGAGGGAAAAACTGAAACTGGCACAAACATTCTTTTAGTGATATTTTTTATCATAATACAAATATTTAGGTATGTCCGGTAGTTATCACCTAATGTTGCTAAGCTGATGATTGAAGGTACAACTCCTCAACGGTTAGGAGCTGAGAGCAAATTCTTTCATTGTACGTTTAGGTGGACTGATAGTAGTATTCTTTCAGGCTATAAGATGGCTATTAGATAAACAGGATTATAAAAGGTATCTCTTTAACGTTTAGAAGTTAAGTGAAAAAAATCCAATTATGCTTATGTGTGCAGAATTATTAAAATTACTAAAAAGAGTGAAATAAATTAAGTTTTTAACAAAAAAATAGAACCGACTTCAAACGGTAAAAAATAAAATAGTTCAGTACCTACTTCTTCTTGCTTATGGTAATGACTCTTAAAACTATTTTTGAAGTCGGGCCCTTAGTAAAATGTCCTGTCTTAGTAAATATAGTGTACCTTTCGTTCTGAATGGGCACCGACTCCAATATAGTTTTAACAGTCATTATCATAAGCAAGAAGAAGTAGGTACTGTCCCACTGTCTGTACTGTCGGTGCCCATTTAGTACGAATGGTACGACATTTTAGTAAGGGCCCGACTCCAAAAATAGTTTTAAGAGTCATTACCATAAGCAAGAAGAAGTAGGTACTGAACTATTTTATTTTTTACCGTTTGAAGTCGGTTCTATTTTTTTGTTAAAAACTTAATTTTTTATTATTATGCTTTTTTTTTGGTATTGTACTAACATAGATATAAGAGACTAAACTAACAAAAATATGGACATTGTCTGAAATAAATTAAATAAAATAATAAAATGCGTTTCCTTCCAAGGCCATCTCAATTGGTCAAGTTGTTTTAAATCATCTTTGTTAAGAAAGGTATCAACACCCAAGAAGTCTGGCATTGTTTTATGATATAAGATGTTCCTTTAAAGAAAAATAATCATAATTAAATTGGGTTTTTTGGTCTCGTACCAAGAGAACCCCAAATCCTGTTATCATGGCGACACCTAGTGCTATAAATGTGGTGACCAGCACTCATAGTCGACTTTTAATGGAATAAGTTAGCTGTAACTGCAACTAGATTATCAATATGGACATTAGCATTAAAAATCATTATTTAAAAAATATTTAATTTAATATATTAGTCGTCAAACTTAAGAAAATGCGCATGAATGTTTATGTAAAAATGCCTTTGGGTTTATCAATAAAGCTTGTTGCGCATGATGTTTTGGAGTAGCTACACGAACAATAAAAATAAACACATTGATTGCTCAAAAACTTGATATGAAAGTAATATTACTTGAAATGTAGTTTACTTTACAAATGTTGTATTGCAAACACTCAAAGCACTTTAGCACTCGTTGAGTTGAAAATTTTCATTAAGTTAGTGGTATAAAAGCCTCCCTAAGATCGCTTACAGCACCTATTAGTCGAGTAAAAGCATTCTATCCGCTGTTATAGAATTAAAATGGCGAATAAAAACTATGCGGCTGCTATTAAAGCACACTTTATCTGTATAATAGCAACTCGACTGCGTTTATTGAACTAAATATCCTACATACGCATTTTGGTTGCTCTTAAAACACTCTTAGTGTTTTCTACCACTTTTACTCTAATCTTACAGCATGTTTTTGCTGCTTACTCAGCGCTTATTCCAGTCTAATAGGACTTTAGCCTGAATAATTTGCGCCTTTTTCGCGTCGAGTAAACGTTTACAGCGCTTTTACTCCACTGTTTTTAGAACTTTTAGAGAACTTAAAGCGAAAACCAGAACGTGCTCTCGACCATTATAGCACGTCCATTTGCTGCTTGGGCGATTCTCCGGGCTCGCGCCGGCTCGCGGTGTGCTTTATACCTGTAGGCTAGCCGTTCTCGGCCAACGAAGCATTACCCTAATCAAACTGATTTTTTACTATGGTTGACCTACCTTCGGAACCAAAATTATCGGAACCACAATTATTTTTTAATTTCATTGTAAAATATTTATTATGGTTTTCTAAACAGCTTTTAACAAAACTTTCATCTAAATCCACTAAAGCGCGTTTCAATTTTATGCCGCGTATTGTTTAAATGGACATACCTAATTATTTTTGTTTATGGACCGATTGATGTGAAATACACACTAAATGTTACGGTAATTCATTCAACAATAGGTATATCAGTAAATCTGCATTCAAAGAAGGGAAAAGAATTTGGGAATAAAATATAAAATTAGGGTTAATCATTCTTACCTTCAGTTTCCAGCTTTTGAATCCTTTTTATTTGCTACCAAGGGATGCATTTTGAAAAAAGGTTAAATAGGTGTCTTATTATTTTCAATAAAGATTACAAATACAAAATTTCAAGTGAAATAATTTGCCCGAAAATATTCTATAAATCAAGGCTAAACACTCAGTTTTTAAAGAATTTCGAAAAAAATTGGCACTTAATACTGAAATACGTATCTCTATATTTTAGTCAAAAATATTTATACTAAATATCAAGAAAGTCTATTCTACGAATTCTACGAAACTTTCATCTCTTATTTCATAATTACCATTAATTCCGTCGAGTAGTAGTTGTGTTAAAATCTAACAAAGGACAGACAGACAGACAAAAATTTCAAAACTTCTTTTTTTGGGTTCTGTTACTTATAAAAAGATCCCTAGAAGTATTTTTAAAATTTATTTGCAATGTACAGAATTGACCCTACTTACAGTTTCATTATAAGTACTTTATATATTTTTCCTTTCATTTATAAGTTTCATGTTATATGATACTTCCAAACACTGATCGATAAACATAGCAGAGTGGCGCAGTGGAAGCGTGCTGGGCCCATAACCTGATGAAATGATACAAAGGCCAGAATAACTCGGTAACAGTTTATTAAGAGATTTTAAAATTATAACACACACTTCACGCAAGATGGACGATGTTGAGAGGGGAAGGGGAGAAGCTCCTGTACGAATGCATTAGCACCGGAGTGTGTGAATCAGCAATATTGCGCAGAGTCAGCGTGCAGGCGTTCATCCATTTCATCATTCTTGAAATTGACGTAACTTTTTTGTTTGTGAACCGATTTAAATAAAACAAACACGAAATGTTAATCCAAAAAAAATACCAACACATCAGTGAAAACGGTATCCTTCTATGTTAAGCCGTTCCTGAGATTAGCGCACAAACGAACAGACAAACAGACAATAATTCTAAAAATCATTGTTTTGGGTTCTATTACGCTAATAAATAGCCCTAGTGACAGTTTTTCTAAAATATCTTCAATGTACAGAAACCGACTTGTTACAGATTTATTATATGTACATAGATATATAGATTTAATAAAGAGTAAAAACATTTTTTATCACACAAAGTACAACAAAATAATCATAAGACTCGGGGAATAAAAAAATCCCCACTGTACCACCGGCCGTACCATCAGTGGTACGGTGGGGAATTTTTTAACGCATTTAGCCTGTACTGGAAATAGTAAACATCTATCTATACATATAATAAATCTGTAACAAGTCGGTTTCTGTACATTGAAGATATTTAAAAAAAACTGTCTCTAGGGCTATTTATTAGCGTAATAGAACCCAAAACAATGAGTTTTAGAATCTGGGGGCACGGGAGTGCCCCCGAGACAAGTCGAGCACTGCCGTACCATCCTTTACTGGAACCATTTCGCCGCATTTTCAGGCCCCTATTTGAGAACCTCTGGATAAGACCAGAGCGCTGAAATTTTCATCATCTAGTAAGCTATATTCACATACTTATAATACAAAATTTCAAGTCTGTAGGTTATTTAGTTCCGAAGCTAAGCGAAAGCAAAGTTTCGCATTTACGACACTCACTCACTCATGGATCATCAAAATAGAACTAGTACTTCCCATAAACTCAGAGAGCTGAAATTTGGTACAGAGTTAGGGTTTAATGGCCACATAAAGGGAAAACTATAAAAACTAGGATAACTAGGATTATTTAGTACTCTTGGTCCATCCTTTACTGGAACCATTTCGCCACATTTTCAGGCCCCTATTAGAGAACCTCTGGATAAGACCAGAGAGCTGAAATTTTCATCATCTAGTAAGCTATAAACACATACTTAAAATCCAAAATTTCAAGTCTGTAGGTCATTTAGTTCCGCTGTTAAGAGGCCGTATACGAAATCGAAACGGGCCAGATTAGGTATTTGAAAGGCACACGGCGTAAGCGGGAGCATTTGGTCGCGGGTTTGTGTGAGTCCGGAATCGTCGAAGGCTGGTACGACGATTAAACGGTTTTGATACTTTGTACTTTCTTCGGTGTCTTTTCCTCAGTTGTTTTTTGTCAATTAGAATAAAAAGTCTGATAGTACACAACTAAGCATTTATTAGTGTAGTACAAGTAATGATCTATACATGTAATAAATCTGTAGATAAGCAAAATCTGTACATTTAATTTAATTATTCTTTATTACACTATAAAATAAGCACAAAGGGCGGACTAAATGCCTAATGGTATTATCTGCCAGCCAACCCGTGGCGTTGGTGTGGAGCTGTGGAAGGTGCATTAAACAGAATGGTATTGTGAAGGTAGAAGAAGAAAATATAAATAAAGAATAGTTCATTAAATACCTATATCGCAAAAAAAAATCATATCTACTAATTACATAAAATACATAAATACTTTCAGTATAACATACACAAAATGATATTGCTTTGTTTGGAGAAAAACCATTTTAATAGTCATTATAATTATAAAAGGAAAAATACGGAATTTGTAGTTTTTGAAGAACTTGCCTGTGTGTCTGTGAAACTTTTTTATTTTAACTGACTTCAATCAAAAAGGAGGAGGTTATCAATTCGTCTGTATATTTTTTATGTTTGTTACCTCAGAACTTTCGACTGGATGAACAGATTTTGATGATTCTTTTTTATTTCAAAGCTGATACTTCCCGTGTGGTCCCATTTTAATTTGGTCCAGTTCTGACAATGGTATCCATGCAAAAACCATATTTGCATTAAGTAGCTGCTCTACAAATGGACTAATAACTCAATATCACGCCAACCGATTATGATGATTCTTTTTTTATTGGATTTTTTTTCTTCAAGGGTAGTTTAATAAGAGTTTGGTTAGGTTCCGACTAAGGGATCCATGACAAAATAACGGGACTCTTCAATTCGTAGGAGTAAATTAATGATACTCGATCGAATCTTTTATAGACTAGTAATTGTCGTAATTGAATTTGATGATCAATGAAACTCCTTAACAGCTTACAGTAAGGTTGAAATCTGAGGTAGAACTGTTAACTGTTCCATTTAAACGGCGCTGTCTTAAATGACGCCTAGTATACACGACACGTCTAGTATGCCTACCCACATTCAAACAAATAAGTTAGTATACATCAATTTTACTAAAATGCAAAAAATAAACAAAAATTTTAACAAAAAAAAACCGACTACAAAAGAAAACTATTCCAAAACAAATGAAATTGCACTAAAAAGAAAAAATAATTGCTTATTCTTATACAATTAGATTTAGAATAGTAGACTTACATTTTCTACTCATCAATATGTAGGTACGATCTGTGTTTACGATAATAATATAATGTCAGTACAATTATTATTATTTTTGGAGTCAAGAATTTACAGTCGGGCGGGACCCATTCTTCAATCAATGGATTTTTTCCAAGAAGCCAAGTAAAATTTAAATGGATACTGGTTGTTAATTTTTCTATTTTCAAAAATAATTTATGATATATAGCTTACAAAGCTTGTTTCTTTCTTTTTATTTTTTACTCCACAGTCGAGGTTTTTGTTTCTTTTATAATTATCAGGGATGTTAGGGAGCTCCGTAACCGTAACCGAAACTATCGGATATCCGATATAAAAATTATTCGTAATCGTAACCGAATCCGAAATAATAGTTTTGGATAGTATCGGATAGGGACGGAGCCTATTTAGACACGTTATGACGAGTTGTTTTAATTAATATTGTATAAGTAATAATTTTGTTATTACATTTTCATTTTAAGTAGATTAGATAACACTCAATGTAACACTTAATCATTTTTATTTCAAACTAGCCTTCCGCCAGCGGCTTCGCCCGCGTGGACCCGTTTTATAGGTTCCCGTAGGATAAAAACCATCCTATGTCCTTTCCCAAGGTCCACTCTATCTGTGTTCCAAAATTTCATTAAAATTGGTTCATTAGTTTAAGCGAGAAAGCGTAACAGACAGACAGACAGAGTTACTTTCGAATTTATAATATTATTAGGGATAGCGGCCGCCGACGACTTCGTCCGCGTGGATGTTTGATTGTTTGAACACGCTAATCTCAGAAACTACTGGTTCGAATTGAAAAAATATTTTTGTGTTGAATAGTCCAGTTATTAGGGAAGGCTATAAGCTATTATAACATCATGCTATGCGACATTAAACTCCTCCAACGATGTATTCTGTTCTCCAATGCACACACGCACACTGTTTTGATAGATATGATCTTTGACGTTAGGAACACACCTACATTGCTTAGACAACAGTGAGTGCTTGTAATTTAATATGAACTTTATACAATAGCAATAAAGCTCAAATTGACTACGTTTTAGTTAGAAAACATTTGTATGGGAAAAAGAAAAGGGCTGTTTTTATGGTTTTTCCGGCAATTATTTGAATTTTTCTCGCCGTAAAAACCATCCTTGAACTTCAACGAACATTTAAAAAAAACAATTGGCCAAATTGGTCTAGGCGTTGTTGAGTTATGCGCTTACCAACACATTTTGCGATTCATTTTTATATTATAGATAGCTATAATAATTACTCACAGACTGATTGTAATTCTGACCAAATGGTGACATATAAATAAAATCATTTTATTGGCTACTAGCCTTCAGCCAGCGGCTTCGACTGCATGGACCCGTTTTTTTGGGTCCCCATAGGATAAAAAATGACCTATGTGCTATTCTATGCTTCATTGCTATATTAAAATCAAAGGTGTTTAGCCAGTTGCTTCAACAGCGTTGACATTATTACCCGTTTTCACGTAGGAATGAAGCATTTTCTCGCGGCAAAAAGTAGCCTATGTTACTCAAGGTAAATGTGGCTTTCTAATGGTGAAAGAATTTTTGAAATCGGAACAGTAGTTTTTAAGTTTAATTAGGATAAATTATATGATACTGAGTTACATAAACAGAATAGTTTTCTGCTGTTTTGTATTATACAACTTAGGCCCTCCTATTTAATACCCATATCATAGGGTTGCACAAATAAATGTTATCCGCCATTTTGGGATAGTGGCCATCTTGGATTAGTTTTTTATAATGTATTTTATTCTACAAATTAATCCCTTTTATTTGATACCCATATTGTGTGGCTTTTTGTGCAAAAAATATGTGATCCACCATTTTGCTGCAGCGGCCATATTGAATTAACGAAAATGTTACTAATAATTATATTGTCATTTAAAATAAAAGTGTATTTCAAACTTCAGCTCAATCAGACTCTCGAAAGTGGTTCAAATTTAGCTTGCAATATTTAACTAAGGACCTCGTTTACCATCTTCAAGTAAAGTGTTGATTAGTTATGTTTATGTCCCAAGTAAAGTTAATTGGCAAGTTAAAGCTATGAGTACGGGTCAGTTTATCATATGATTAGTGCTACTCGAACATTGTGAAATGGAAATTGAAGTTACGGGTGACTTTAACCGACAATTAGCGTACTTGTCACTTTACTTGAAGGTGGTGAAAGAGGCCCTAACACTAACAACCTTACTAACACGGCAAGCTATAAATGCTTGTAAACATACTTTTCTACATGAGATACACAACAATTAACAATGGAATTTTTACTACCCTATCACTTGTTGTATTAAGAAGATGGTAAATCATCACAGCATATTTAAAATTATTAGCTATTCAAAGTGTCAAGCACACGCTGCGCGCTGTAGTCACGCCGCTCTGTAGTCGGAGCATCGAACTAACATTGCTACGAACTTGTTTGACGTCCAGGGCGCCGCGTGGCGCAGAGCGACATGTCCACTCTCTGAAAGCGCTTGGCGCGGTCTGCCTGACTCGTAGCTTGCGTCGAGTATTATAATGCGAGTTTTAGGTTACTTTAAAAGATTATTAATGCCAAATTTTTATTCACAATTTGATTATGTTTTTCAGAAAACGGATTGTTTATGAACTGAAGTTTATTTGTGTCTATTAAATTTTATGAATGACTGTTCCAATTGGCCGAAATTAAATGCAATGTCTGGCCCATTTTCTCTTAAAATTGACTAATTTCAATATTTTTTACTAGTTTTTTGTATGAGAGTGGTTAAATGTGACACACACGTTTTATAGGCGATTCTTACAGCAATACACAGCATTTTTTTCAATCCGCTGAGGTTTCATAATGATCTAGAAATATGTAACATTCTGTACCCATTACAGCAAAAATTCACAAAACTGTCATCGTCTTCAGGTCTAATAAGCACAACAAAGTAATAAAAATAAAAATGTGGCTAATGTAATAGCTTATTATTGAAATGACCAGTCATATTGTGCAATAAAACTTATGGATATGTTGTATTTTAACTGCAAAATCTCATGTGTAAAATCAGGGAAATCAGCGAAATCGGCAAAATTTCGTATACGGCCTCTTAAGCGAAAGCAAAGTTTCGCATTTTCGTTCGCATTTACGACACTCACCTCACTCATAAAATCAAAATAGAACTAGTACTTCCCATAAACTCAGAGAGCTGAAATTTGGTACAGAGTTAGGATTTAATGGCCACATAAAGGGAAAACTATAAAAACTAGGATAACTAGGATTATTTAGTACTCTTGGTCCATCCTTTACTAGAACCATTTCGCCACATTTTCAGGCCCCTATTAGAGAACCTCTGGATAAGACCAGAGCGCTGAAATTTTCATCATCCAGTAAGCTATAATCACATACTTAAAATCCAAAATTTCAAGTCTGTAGGTCATTTAGTTCCGCTGTTAAGCGAAAGCAAAGTTTCGCATTTTCGTTCGCATTTACGACACTCACCTCACTCATAAAATCAAAATAGAACTAGTACTTCCCATAAACTCAGAGAGCTGAAATTTGGTACAGAGTTAGGGTTTAATGGCCACATAAAGGGAAAACTATAAAAACTAGGATAACTAGGATTATTTAGTACTCTTGGTCCATCCTTTACTAGAACCATTTCGCCACATTTTCAGGCCCCTATTAGAGAACCTCTGGATAAGACCAGAGCGCTGAAATTTTCATCATCCAGTAAGCTATAATCACATACTTAAAATCCAAAATTACAAGTCTGTAGGTCATTTAGTTCCGAAGTTAAGCGAAAGCAAAATTTTGTTTCTTTAGTTAGATAGTACCTGGGGGCGTCCAGCGTTGCTCGGAATAAAACAATTTATTTACTTGGTTTATTTTTAAGCAAAACATTCATTGACTTAGTGTTACTTTACAAATCCTTTTGAAATACCTAGCTCCCAATTTAAAAAAATGTCACAAAAAATAAAAATTGCAGCTTACCTACTTGAGATTTGAACCCGGGTCTTTAGCTCTGCAGTCGGTTTTCGTAACCATTCGACCAAGAAAGCTTTAATTCCCTTGACGAAATTTTTATAGAGGTCTTTCATAATTATCGACATTGTCATTTGTTTGAAGGGTGGATTGTCAGTTTATTTAGTTAGATAGTACCTGGACGCCCGAGCGTTGCTCGGAATAAAACAATTTATTTACTTGGTTTATTTTTAAGCAAAACATTCATTGACTTAGTGTTACTTTACAAATCCTTTTGAAATACCTAGCTCCCAATTAAAAAAAATTGTCACAAAAAATAAAAATTGCAGCTTGCCTACTTGAGATTTGAACCCGGGTCTCCAGCTCCGTAGTCGGCTTTCGTAACCATTCGACCAAGAAAGCTTTAATTTTACTAACGAAATTTTTATAGAGGTCTTTCATAATTATCGACATTGTTATTTGTTTGAAGGGTGGATTGTCAAACTTGTATATAAGACCCAGTGTAAGAAAATTTTTAAAGCAATCGCAAATAAATGGGGCTCGAAGTCACATCCTTTCTTCGACTCCGAGAATAAGTGACCCGAAGTTTTTTCGAACCTCAACCCCCTCTTCTCGAGTCCTCCAGGAGGCAGGACAGTAGGTAATTCCTTTGGTAGAAAGTTCATTGATTTTATTTTAATGTTAATATAATTATTAATTATATTAACACCTGTCTAATAATAAAGATAAAGAGTTAACGTTATGTTTATAGTTTGTATAGATTGAGTAGGTTCAGTATTATTTCCTTTGAGTTTTTTTATTAAGATCTAATTTAATCTAGCCTATTACGTTCCAATGCTGGGCGAATGCCTCCCCTTCTGCTTTTAATACGCATATAAATAAAATTAAAGGAAAACTCTGGATAAGACAAGATTGGCTTTTATACTTATACTTACAAGTATACAAGAAGAAACAGTCGAACGATTAACTTTATTCTACTCGAACATTACATAGGTAAATTAAATAAACAAATTACACTAAAATATTAATTTCGCTCATTTGGTCAAAATATAATGCATTGGACTAAGAGTGGCGGTGATAGTGAGGTCGCTAGATGGCGCTGACTGTATTTTAAAACGCGCTTGCGGCCGCGTTACAGTCGACTCGTTTACGACATTCTTCTACTGCGCTTGAAAACGTTTGCTATGGATTAGGAGGGATTATTTGCATTTTGTTGATTTCGCTTATTATTTCGTGAGGTTTGCTAAGGTTTAGGGCATGCATCAATGCGAAATACCTAATCACAAGCCACGCCTCTACCCTGCGGCTGGGTGATGTTCCCCTTGCGGGGATTCGCCATCTATCGGTGACTTTAAGTAAAAATACGTTGATTTCTAAATTTTGAGCCAGCGTCACCTAGCGGAACAACGAAGAAGCTCTTATACAACGAAGAAGCTCAAATAACTGTCTTGCAACAATGTCATTTAGTAACAAAATTTTGAACAAATACGTATAATATATCAGCAACGTACAGTACTTAAACATTACAAAAAATACGAATGTACAGCTTCGACTGTTCTACGATTGTATACAGTGGGCCGCAGCTCATATGTAAAATTATAAATAAAGTAAAAAAATCGATACTTAAAATAAATTCACAATTTTGTTCACTTTTTTAATGAATCAGAAACTGAAAAACGTTTTCACTGTAAAAAATATATTTGTGGTTGAGGACTAATTTTACAAAAACTATACAAGTGGGAATCGAACCCAGGACAAACCTACGTAATGCACGAGATTTTATTACGAGCTACGCTCAGTACTTCACAATAAGTGAAATAAAGGATCAGTATGGCTACACATTACGTAAGGATTTCTCGTTGTCGTCAGTCTATCGACTGAGTCGATATAAATAGGGGCAGTGTTATTGTAGGTTTTTATTTATGAAACAAAATTGATTACGGTGTAAAAAAATAAACACGTAAAGTATATAATGAATCATACCTTTGTACCTAGGTTACTTACGTTATACGTACTTTTCTTTTGTTCATGTAGACTTTTTTCGGCCGTAAGAATTTCAAATATTTATGTTTTCAGTCTGTCTTTTTATAAGCTTTTTTATTGTAAAAATTATTTGTAATTTTAAAATAGTAAAAAAAAAGCATAAATCTATATAATATAAAAAACATATGCTACGCTGGGGATCGAACCTGAGTCGCATTGCAAACGTGAGTGAAACAAGACTTTAAAAACTTTACTACAGACGCTACTTTCCAAATCGTGAAATAAGGACCAAGTGTGACTACCGAGTAACCTAAATATTCTTTGCTCATAAATAGACAGCTAGCCTAAAATAAAATATATTACGAATAAAATTATAATTATTTGTAATTTTAAAATAGTAAAAAAAGCATAAATTTATATAATATAAAAAACATATGCTACGCTGGGGATCGAACCTGAGTCGTATTGCAAACGTGAGTGAAACAAGACTTCAAAAACTTGACTACAGACGCTACTTTCCAAATCGTGAAATAAGGACCAAGTGTGACTACCGAGTAACCTAAATATTCTTTGCTCATAAATAGACAGCTAGCCTAAAATAAAATATATTACGAATAAAATTATAATTATTTGTAATTTTAAAATAGTAAAAAAAGCATAAATTTATATAATATAAAAAACATATGCTACGCTGGGGATCGAACCTGAGTCGTATTGCAAACGTGAGTGAAACAAGACTTCAAAAACTTGACTACAGACGCTACTTTTCAAATCGTGAAATAAGGACCAAGTGTGACTACCGAGTAACCTAAATATTCTTTGCTCATAAATAGACAGCTAGCCTAAAATAAAATATATAACGAATAAAATTATTGTAAATCGATTATCGATGTAATCAATATATCGGGTATTGTTTCTAACTAAATATACAAGTGCAAGAGTTCTACTTACCTTTTTTCTTCGTTCATATAAGCTATTTGCTGTCGTTTGAATTGTAAATATTTCCGTTTTGATAATTTATTTTTACTTTTATTTCCCATTTTCTAAACTTTAAAATTACCTAATTCTTACTAAAAATAATAACTTATACCTAATACTTACTTACTAAGAAACAAAATATATTTTCAAAAACTAAACAAAATGAAATAAAATTTGAAATTTTCGTATTTCGCGGGCGATTCGGGCAAAGGTAAGTAAAAAGTACGCGTCCATCGTTGACAGTGGTCACGGGTGGTATCATGATTCATGGTGGGATGGGATGGGAGTGGCGAAGAGAAGAGAGTGATAGCATGCGTTACTTCAGCGCTCGCGAGGAAAAGAAAGCATCATCTTATTTTGAATGTCGTAAGTGCCAAATCGAAAAACATTTTTCGTTAAAAAACTAAAACAAAACATAGAAAACTGTTTGCATAGAAAGCTTTATAATAATATTAGCTTGTTGTAAAAAAATAATGATAAATACTTACATTCAAACTCGTTTTGACATAAAAATTGAAAATATTGTCCTAATTTTGAATAATAAATCTATCGAGAAAATTTTATGGCATCGTGTTTTCTGTTGCATAAAAACTTAGTAAATATAATGAAAATTCAGATTATGTAAAAACTATTCTCCAGTCGTTTCTACAAAATGAAACATATTCAATTACAATACCTACTCCTTTTTTATGCATGCCCTTAATTAGCAGGTTGTTATTATAACGTATAGATTAGTGACGTATTACTGATTATTACTTAATTATTAGATTTGAAAGAAGTTTTAATTGAATGCTTTATTTAATTGTTACTTATTTAGTACTCTTAGTTTTCTAGGTTTAATTTACAGTTAGGCAGTACTTCGAATAAAAAGAAAAAAACTGTGTCAAATAAGAAAATCTAATAAAATAAATCAATATGCCCACGTTTCTACAAAAAGAAGTGAAATCCCACCAAAACATTCTGTAAAAAACTAGCCAAGTCTCGATGGAGCTGCTTGTTTATCTCTAAAAAGTAATGAAATCTAGAGAAAGTCGTGCCAAGTCTAAGGTTCCTTACTGCGATTTCTTTATTATTATAGTTAATGTTGTGTGACTTGGCCGTTGAAGGATACACAAGTGTACAAAACCAGGTGCTCCATGACACCATTGCACCAATCTGTCGCCAGAACCGCTACCCATTGACGATGGAAAATTGCCACTTGGAAAACGGTAGGTAGTTACAACAGATATAACATTACGTGCAAACAAAATTGACGTGTAAACCCACTAACGTATAAAGAATGTTCAACGGCCAAGTCACACAACGTTAACTATAATAATAAAGAAATCGCAGTAAGGAACCTTAGACTTGGCACGACTTTCTCTAGATTTCATTACTTTTTAGAGATAAACAAGCAGCTCCATCGAGACTTGGCTAGTTTTTTACAGAATGTTTTGGTGGGATTATTGTCTGTTTGTCTGTTTATCTGTTCGTTTGTGCGCGCTAATCTCAGGAACGGCTTAACGTAGAAGGATGCGGTTTTCACTGATGTATTGGTATTTTTTTGGATTAACATTTAGGGTTTGTTTTAATTAAATCGGTTCACAAACAAAAAAGTTACGTCAATTTCAATAATTATTTTATTTAATATTTATTAAATAAAATTTGTACACCCTAAGAGGTAAATATGGAGTTCTAAATATTTTGTAAAACCTTTTTCACCCATATTTGTGCAAATAAAATATTTTCATTTCATTTTCATTTCATTTCATTTCAATTTCAAGAATGATGAAATGGATGAACGCCTGCTGGCTGACTCTGCGCAATGAATCAGCACTCCGGTGCTAATGCATTCGTACAGGAGCTCTCCCCTTCCCCTCTCGACGTCGTCCATCTTGCATGAAGTGTGTTATAATATAAAATCTCTTAATAAACTGTTACTTAGTTATACTGGCCTTTGTATCATTTCATCAGGTTATGGGCCCAGAACGCTTCCACTGCGCCATTCTGCTATGTTATAATTATAGATAAAGTACTTATAATGAAACTGTAAGCAGGGTCAGTTCTGTACATTGCAAATAAATTTAAAAAATAGTTCTAGGGGTCATTTTATAAGTAACGGAACCCAAAAAATATGTTTTGAATTTTTTATCTATCTGTCTGTCTGTCTGTTGTCAGACTTTCACACAAATACTAAGGGTAGCAATAAAACGAGTGACTGTAAATTACACTTTTAAGTGTCAAAATTAATCAATTTGCATTACAGAATTATTAAGTGAGCGACTGTCTGCGAGTGACGAGAAATCAACAGAACAGCAACTTACAAACATTAATTTGAACTACTTAAAATACAAGTTGAGCAGCTTCATAATATTTGAGCGACCTAATATTTGTTCGAGTCAATGGTAAGTACCACGTCGACGGAACCCCGACGACGTGGTACCATTAATTTTATTTCGCTCGGGCGGAGCATGATTTAAGAAAGGGTAGTATTTAAACGCAAATCAAAAAGTATCCTTTTTCTATGCAATGAGATTCCAAATTCCCATCAAAATCACTGATTGCACAGCATAATATTCAACTCAAAATATCACAACACACTACAATTTATTTTCCGCGCTTAAACTCCTGTCATCCTATTTGAGGGATAGGACTCAGAGAGTTGAGGTGAATGGTAAAGTCATAGTTTAATGTCATATGGCATTTTACTGTGGGGTAATGCGGCTGATATTGATTCAATCTTTATTTTGCAGAAAAGGGCTATTCGCGCAATTTATAACATAACGTAAGGCTTATTATAACACTAAGGACTATCTTAATGATAAAGGAGCGTGGGAATGAATCTCGCTCACACAAGGCTATTTCTTCATAGATTGTATTAGTTTTAGTAATTACTCGCATCTGTGAGCAGGTGGAAGTGGGTTGATGGTGTCTCACACGATCAGCTGTCACGTGTGACCATTATCGACCCATAGCCATTCTGTTATCTCAAATATATTATTATGTACTGTTTTTTTAAAAGAGTGCTGGGAGTTTTTTTCCGCCGCCTTTTTTCTCTCAGCTCAACATCTAGCCCAAACGGGCACTTAAAGGCGATGACCGGGAAAAAATGACATTCATTAAGCAAATATTTTGTATTCCTAATATGAAATAAATATTTTTTTTTCTTCTTTCTTTCTTTCTTTCTTTTCGCAGCGTACAGCGATTTTTCCCATCAAAAATGGAGGTGGGAAGAAGCTCTGGCTCCGTGACTTCTCCGGCGCTGCGGGAAAACCACTCCCTCCGCCCCAGCGTTAGAAAGCGCGGCACCTGCGCTCGCCTTCGCAGCTTCGGCTTACTGGTCGCCTTTCAGGGTGACCAGATTTTTTTCGGCCAATCTACTGTGGCACCCTGTGAAATTCTACTAAATTCTACTGAAAAAAGACGTAATCTACTAAAAAACTACTCTGAAGTAATTTGTGATATTCCATCAATAAAACAACAAAAATGCCATTAAAACGTAGTTTTATTTAAAAAATAACAAAAGTATCTGAGCTGCGATGGCCGAGTGTTAAAAAACCGTGGTCTTCGACGCGACCGACCCCAGGTTCAAATCCTCGGTGCGCACCTCTGACAAAGATATTTATAATGTGCGCATTTATCGCTGCTCCACGGTGATGGAAAATATCGTCATATTTAATTAATTACAATGTTCTCCATCGCCGTGCATGCCTGAGAGAAATTCATAATTTTTCGAAAGCATGACGTCCACCAATCCGCACTTGGCCAGCGTGGTGGACTATGGCCTAAATCCCTCTCACTTATGAGAGGAGACCTGTGCCCAGTAGTGGGACATAAAAAAGATTGAAAAAAAATATACCTCGGTATAAATTATTATTCACTTATTAGGAATCACAATCATTATTGACGTTTTTTTACAATGTCTTCGCATTGTATGTGTGTATTAGCTTAAGCATATTACCGTCAGGGATAAAATATACACAATCCCCTTCAATTTGTCGCAATCCTTCATTTACATGCATAATTGAGACTATATTACTATTGTGAAATCTAATCCTATAAAGCGTTTTAATCCTGTTCACATCTGTAAATAATATCTATACTTTTTCATTTGAAACTGGAAGACACAGTAATTGCTTCAAAAATTTTGTAAGATTTTCATATTTTGGTTTATTTCCAAGACCGCACATCTTGCTAACTTCACTCCAAAACGTGCCTAAATTGGATGTTTGAGTGGTTGAACTAGAACAAGACAGCAGGTCAGACACTGCCTTATCCAACTTTAATTCCCTGTATTCGTTGTAAATATTTTGATATTATTCAACTG
The DNA here is from genome assembly GCA_911387765.1 of Pyrgus malvae. Taxonomy (NCBI): domain Eukaryota; kingdom Metazoa; phylum Arthropoda; class Insecta; order Lepidoptera; family Hesperiidae; genus Pyrgus; species Pyrgus malvae. The sequence continues at coordinate 21,855,101 of OU426950.1, read as the reverse complement.
GAACTAAATTGGAAATCTTTGCAGAACCTGTGTTAGGGTTTGGTTTTCGCCAAAAACATCCCTTTGAGAATCTAGAAATGAAAGTTCTTAAATTAAAATCTTTAAGATAGTCTGTCTCATCCAAACTAACAAAACCATAATAGGTTGTCATGCTTTATAATTTTGAATCGAACTTTAAAAATTGATAATATGGGGAATTTTCTCATCCATAGACAAACGAGAATCGGGTATAAAAGGTGGCCATAGCTAGAAATTTTAAAAAACTACTAAAATTAATGACTTATTTCTAAAATCTACTAAAAAATACTCATAATTTTTTTCCTACTGATGAAATGCCTAAATCTACTGAAAAAGTAGAAATCTACTGCATCTGGTCACACTGTCGCCTTTGGCGACCAGCCTCAGCCGCTACGGCTCTCTTGGTGCCTGCGCTTTCCTACGGCGGGCGGGGAGTGTTCTCCCTCCGCGCCTCCGGCTTTTTATATACACTCTAAGGGTAGTACAGATAAGACCACGTGGATAGTGGGGTGCTCTGATTTGGTTTTGGGTATTTTTCAGACACAGAAGCAAAGGGCTTCGGAGAAGCCATGGTAGTCAAACGTTGTGTGTAAAATTACAGAATGCAGAGTGGTTTTTTTCCAGTCGCTCACTTAGTAATGTAGTCGCTCGGATAAAATTTTAATACCTGAAATGGATTAATCACAATCCACTTTTTGTAAGCTCGTTCTGGATTTTATTATTATCAATATTCGTCGTTACTTTAGTAAATTTTTCGCTTAATCTAATTCATACCGCTCAAGTTATTAAAACTGTATGTCATCATCAGTCGCAAAGTTTTTTTTTATTCGCTCGTTTTATAATTCCCCAAATACTAATAGACGGATTCTAATGAAACTTTTTTCGTTGTAGGTATATACATTGGTCCTCGCTAACATATAGGCTATAGAAAATAAACAAAATTATCCTTACATGCGACCATTACCGATACAAGCTAAATAGCTGCATCCTTTTAGCGTCTCGCTCCTCTCCTGGGCTTCCCATTATTGGGGAGGCCTGGAGATTACTTAACCACGCTGCTCCAATGCGGGTTGATATGCATATTGTAACTATTAAAGAAATTCTAACAAAGGAATCTTTATTAAAGCAACGGAAGAATAAATTTAAGTGTGTAACTTTTGTAACAGAATAAAGTTAATGCGAGCGGTCACACCACAAGTTTCGATAATTACTAACATCTCTTAATATTCTGATAGCAAGTTTTCAATCACTTATGCTAGATTTCATCTCTAAATATTTAAAAATACATACACCATACATATCACCACATATTCAAAGAAATCCTCAATACAAAATGTACAAAACCTTAACAAAACGAGGCTACTGCCGACATCTATGTTCATATTGATCTAATTAGGGATCTGTTGCAAATTCGGTATATCGACAATTTAGTTTATACGCTTTACGATAGATGTCGTTGTTACCCATTAACGCTATTACAAAGTGGATTGGTGGAGATTATTTCAAATAATTAATTACGAGTATATTTACATAATAAAATATCTAATAAAAAAATTAACAACTTAGAGAGCTTTGGAACTGGCGCTGATATTGTACTCATTGTGGTAGAGCATTATGGAGGCGCGGCGCGGTGGTTACATCCACATATTATTGGTATCGACCTTATTTAATAGACAATAATTATCGACTCGCGCAGGCGCGGCCCCCGGAGGGGTCACAGGGGACATGACCCCCCCCCCCAAAATCCCTCACTCATGCTTAGATGGAAGGCGAAACAAGCCAATTTGAGACACCGGGAAGAGGTGACCAAATTTCTTAGTGACCCCCCACCAAAATTTCTTGGCGACCCCCCCCCCCCCAAAATTGAAGGTTGCGACCGCGCCTGGACTCGCGTGGCGCAATGGTTATCATGCCGGACTGCCAATCGAAGGGTCTCGAGTTTGATTCCCGGCAAAGCAGAAATTTGAATGATGAGTTTAATTTTCTGTTCTCGGTTTAAGTGTTTATATTTCTGTCTCTGTGTGTCTCATAGTACCCATTACACAGTGTATAATATATTTACCCTACTCTGGGCCTATCAGTGTGAAACGTAAAAAAAATCAAAGTGTTCTACCGACTTTACTATGCTGAGTGATCTTTTCAAAATGATAGATAGCTACGTCACCATATCATGATTACACCACCAGTCGAAGGTTACAGTTCCACAGGCCGCTTTGCACGCTCCTTTTGATGTTTGAACGGATGTGTAAGTTATGGGACAACCTTCCAGCTGAGGCATTTCCAGTGGACTTTGACATAGGGTTCTTCAAGAAAGCTGTAAAGAAAGCTCTTCTTGAAAGCCGGCAGTGCTCGGGTGGCTCCGCTAGGGTTGCCCGTTTCCATAGGCGACAGTGATCGCTTAACCACGCGGCCTTTCTGCCTCTTTGTTCGGTTTAATTATAAAAAAAGTGATTTCGAATAAACGAATAAGCAATTGCCGAGGGTCTAATAAAAAAATGTTATTGAAATGAGTAGACGTTTTCAGTGGTTAATTTAATAAGAGCTATTACATACATACGCAGTACTGGCACCGGTATTACATTAATATGCTAAAGCGTCAAGGCAGCAGCACGGCATGGTGGTCACGCCCAGAATAATATTAGTAATCGATATATTTATTTCTGATGGTGTGTGAAGGGTTGTTAATAGGACCGATTGACTCTTAATCGCGTAGGGCCTGATCCACTCACGCTGCTCCAATTCAGGTTAATGACGTCTTCATTGTTAGTGGCCTAACTGCTGTCGCAAGTTTTAAATCGCTCAAAAGACCTCCATTAAGTATGAACGACAGTATGTTAACGACAATTGCAACCAATGTGTAAGCAACCAAGAATTTGACTCCCAACTACTAACCACGCCTGACATAGCGTAGACATTTCACCATCTTTCTGCAATATATTTAAGTTACATAATGATAATGAATCTTTGCATTATTTGCAGCACAAATTATTTAATTATAATGATACTTTCCGCGGGCACAGCAGTACTATCTAAACACTTTAAAAACAGGCTATTATAATACGTTTAATTTGTAAAGAGAAACTGATGATAACGACTGAAAAGTCGATATTATAAGAGGAGTACAGTAAGAATTGTAAGGACTCAGGAAGAATGTATCTACTCAACATAATAATATGAACTTTTGTATCATAAGTAATTTCATAAAAGGTAACAATAATCCAAGGGACAGTAGAGGGCAAGCGGTCACGAACGAAATTGCAACCTCATCAGCCACGACAACTCTGTCAAGAGTGAACGACTAAGAAGGAGGAGGAACAAATAATCCAAGTCTAATCAAGCCTTTTGTACAAGTCTTTATCTACGCGGACGACGTCGCGGGCACAGCTAGTAAATAATAAATAACGTGTTCACACAAACTCATAGCCCCACAGTAGCGTAGATATATTATGTGTCGTGGGTACCATCTATGGCATAGACACACAAAGACAGAAACACAAACACCTAAACCGAGAACGGAAATTAAAACTCATCATTCATATTTCTATTTCGCCGGGAATCGAACCCGGGACCCTTTGATTGGCAGTCCGGCATTGCGCCACACACGGGTCGTCATAATATGTACCAATGTTTGTACCTAACAGCTTAGAGCGCTCATTTTCAAAGAAATTGAAGCATTTTTTAAATAATTGATTATTATGATAACACATTGGGATTCTTGAATTAATAAAGTAATAATAATACATTATACAGAGCATTATAAATAACACAAGGCAAGGGCTAAGCTAAACGGGCGTGGTCGTGTGTAAATGGGTGAACCCTAGTGGTCCCAGGCCTCCCCAATTATGGAGGTAGACCATTGCCCAGCCAGGCGCGGTCCCGGGGGAGGGTGGAGTCACAAGGGACATGACCCCCCCCCAAAATTCATCAGTCATGCGTAGACGGAATGCAAAACAAGCCAATTTGGAACACCTCTTCCCCCAAATTTCTTAGTGAAAATCCCCCCCTCCACAAATTGAAGGCTGCGACCGCGCCTGTGCCCAGAAATAGGATGCAAAAGAGGGTTGCAGCACTATGTTTACATCTTGAAAATAACTCGTTAAGGTAGATAAATAATAAGTCAGATTTCTAAATCATTTTTATTTCATCATCACCGTTCAACGTTATGGCCATAACAACTTCTTGGTGTTATACATTCAACCAATTAGCCGAAAGATGGAAAACCTCCAAAAGGTTTTTTAGAACAACCTGTGATGCTTGAAATAAGGGTAGTTGTTTCACTGCTTGCTTCCAGAAGATGCTTTTTACTGCACAGATCTAATGCTGCAGGTAATTCATCTAAAGCAGTTTTGATCGACTTAACCTGTAACGTAAAAATGAAACATTGATTTTAAAGTCATAAAAATAAGGTAAACTTTCCCCTTAAGTACCATCTGAAATCCGAAGTCAAGTCAGAAGCGGTATTTTGTGCCTCAGATATATTTTTATAAAAAGGAATTAGTAGGTAGACGAGTATAAAGACCATTAAGAGTTAAATAGAGGCAGCCCTTTGATAGCTTCGCAAGAGTCGAGCCCTATCTGTGGTGTGGATACTACATACACTGCTGCACCCACTTCTGCCGTGAACCAACTCTATTGTGTTTCGGTGGAAAGGTGCAGTTGCCGGCGAGGCGACCACCAACCTCTGGAGTAGCAGCGCAACTGCATACGACCTTAGACAAGACTTACCTATGCTTGCTTGAGGCTGTATGTAGATGTCCATGGGCTGCAGCGACCACTTAACACCACGTGGCCTGCATGTTCGTCTGCTACACCATTCAAATAAAAAAAACACTGGCCTATGACAATCCATAGATAGTTGCCAATAGAATGCCAACATATTTAAAATATCAAGCACCCCACGCTTTTTAATCTGAACAAACGTGGGTTTGAAAATTTGAAGTTTACGCGGAAATTACTATTTATGGCCTTTTTTGTAACGGGGGAAACCTTCAAAAGGTACTTTGGGAGAGGATACAGTGTCATGTGGGATTTATAGCACACTAAAACCCCCCAGTTTCCGTGCTTCGGAGGGAACGTTAAGCCGTCGGTCCCGGTTGTTGTCGATAGATAACAGTTGTTAAACCTTGTCGAAAGCCTTATGGGCGGTTTGAAAACATCCGACAGCGGGTTGGCGGTTGGAGCAGCGTGGTGGAGTAAGCTCCAGGCCTCCCCAATAATGGGGAGAGACCCGTGCCCACCAGTGGGACGCATAAAGGGTTGCGGCCAAAACCCCCTCGGTGGCCTGCCTCTACGCTTGGGGAGGACTCTGGGATCTCCAGTGGAACGTACCGGTGTCCTCCACGCGCGACGCCCCAGAACGGGCCCATCTTCGGGAGAGCAGATGTGCTCTCTTGCGCATTCCGATGCTTACGGCGGCATGCACACACCGCCATCCTTCCCGGGGCTGCTGGCTGGACGGATCGAGCTCCCACTCTCACCGCCCACAACCCTGAAAGCCCCCATTTAGTCGCCTCTTACGATCAGGCAGGGGATACCGTAGCTCTAGTCTTAATGTCGAAGATACAGGGACTACTATTTATGGCCTTTTTTTTTGGTATCGGGGGGGGGGGGGGGGGAACCTTCAAAAGGTACCCAGCACCTTGGGAGAGGACACCGGGTTATGTGGGATTTGAACCTCACTAAAACCCCCTCAGTGGCCTTCCTCTGCGTTTGGGGAGGACTCCGGGATCTCCCATGGAACGCACCGGTGTCCTCCATACGCGACGCCCTGGAATGGGCCCATCTTTAGGAGAGCAGATGTGATCTCCTGCACCTTCCGATGCTTACGGCGGCATGCGGCCACGCACACACCGCCGTCCTTCCCGGGGCTGCTGGCTGGACGGGTCGAGCTCCCACTCTCACCGCCCGCAGCCCCGGAAGCCCCCTTTTAGTCGCCTCTTACGATCAGGTAGGGGATACCGTAGCTCTATTCTTAATCCCGAAGCTACAAGGACTACTATTTATGGCCTAGCTGCAACATTCTTTTCAAAGTCGGATTTTTCTATTATTTAAAAATAGTAGTAGACAAGCATGGAGGCTGCGTGGTGTTAAGTGGTCGGTATAGAGTCAAGTCTTGTCTGAGGTGTCATGGAAATGTGCAGGTAGCGCTGCTATTCCGGAGGCCGAAGGTCGCCTCATGTACATCCTCGGTCGAATCTGCAAGTTCCACTACCTCTAAAACCAAATTTTACTTACAGAACGATTTTTTTGTGAATCATAGGTGTTTGTTGCACTGTTAATTTGTGTAGTGACAGAATTTAGGCATGCTGATGTAGGCGCCTGAATTCCAAAGTTTAATTCTGTACAGTTCTTCGTTTGCTCCACGGCTGTGTTGGTGAAATTAATGGTTTCGGAAGACAAGGTGCCAAGGTTGTTAACCATTTCCTCAACTTCTTTAATTCTTGCATCAGCGCAAGCGCGTACCATCGCATCTGTATTGTCGTAAACACCATTTGCTTTATCTTGAATAGGCTGAAATTTTAATATAGCTTTGAAAATTAGGGTAAGATGATTTTTTAGAGATTTAATGAAATTGTTGATTTACAACACTTTCTTGTCGTATAGGAACAACCTATATGTACGTCACCTCATCTGTATAATTACCAAAACAAAAAGTATCATGAAAGTAATAATTATAAAAATTAAAAAAACTGCGTAAAAAAACTCAAAACGTAAAAGTAAGCCTATATATAAATAAGTAGAAGAAAATGTTACATACTTTAACACATTGGCTAACACCCGGTATATTAGACGCCAAAGTAACCGCATTAGTGAATTTGTCCTTGATATCAGCCAGTTTAGACGTGAACTCTTTAAAGAACAAATTGGCTTGGTCGGCAGCACCTGTGGTAAAATCTCCAGCAGTTTTCAGAGTTTGGAGTGCTAACTGACGTAGATTGTTGATCAGTTCTGTTATAACATCTCTGCAAGTTTGTAAAAAATATATAATTATAGAGTACATTCAGGCATTGTATTGTAATATCATAATCGTGATTATAAACAAACTTATAGCAAATCAAAGACATGCAAAACCTAATAATATCTAAACCTAATAAACGCCAATACCACCATCAATATCATCAATCAACATTTTGGAGCGCCGTGCATGGAGGACATGGAAGCATTCCCGAAATCATACCGAAGAGCTGAGGCAGAACACCAAGGGGCTTTTAGTGCGGTAGAGTGCGTTGGGGTAAGTTCGGATGGTTTTCAGCTGCATTCGTAAGATGTTGGCAATTTTTTTTCTCATAATCTATACCAGCTAGCATAATAAAATCAAAACTGATAATCAATAAACGACCTATCAGAAAAATATTTTTTCCTTTGTACAGACTTAACGACTGCTAAGTTATGCAAGTTTAAAGTACGGACATATATTTAAAAAAAAACATGGGAAAGATCGGACGATTTAGGGGAAAGACCGGACTACCCTCTAAAATCACCCAAGTGGCTAAGAACATAAGGTTTATAAAAAGGAAATATCCGATCTTATACTTGCTACAACGTAGGTACTTTTTGAATAATTTATTTTGTTTAAAAATATAACAGGAACAGTACCTTTGGCGTCTCGCACTATGTTGCCAGTTTAAAAAGATAACCACAGATTCGGTAGATATTTAACTTATACGTTCTTACCCCATTCACGATCACCTTACCAACCCCACATAACCATTATTTTTATCTTTTAGGAGAGATAGGCATCATCTCATGTGGTGCCACGACTGCCACGTATCGTTTAAAGGTTTCCCCAACAAGGTACAATAATAGGAAACGCGGCTTCAGCCGAATTAGAAAAATAGGTATATTGGAGTAACTATTGCTATCGCGCTGCGCCCTGCGCTATCCGCCGCGTGCGATAGGGACAGATTGCCCCTATGTTTTTATTTGGTTGTGAAAACCTTTCAAATTTGTTTTGCAGTTGTTGGATTAGGGCTGTATGAAAGAGGCATTTTCTACGATTTTTTAAGAGTCATATTTTTAGATCTAATTAGTTGATTGAAGAAAGCAAAACATAGGGGCATAGCTTTAGCAGACTTAGATATTGTCACAAAAATCATTCCTCTAGAAGCATTATCCAGGGAGAAAATAGGAGATTACATTTGCATGGGAATACGACGGTAGCGTTTCCTCTAAAATGGCGTGATTTATTTCGATGAAATCTCAGGCATGAGTTTTATCGAAACTGTTTTCTTCCCCATAAAACATTAATAAAAAGTTACATAGCTATTTTTCTTCGTGGGACAATCTATTCTCTATTAAATACTTTACCTTGAATTGGTTAGCTGATCTATATGTTTTGGAGTTGATAGTATCTGGATGGCATCTTTAGTTTGTGATACAATAAGCTCTGTGTCCCCCTTTACTAAAACTTTTTCAACCTAGAAAAATAATAAAGTTTTAGACGTGACGTAAGTCTCTTTACTTTTACGATACTATACATTTTTTTCTGTTTTATATTTTCCGATATTTCTACATTTCGACTTGTCTTTCTTTAATTTTTGACTAGTAATAAGGGACCGCAACTATGACCAATCACGGAGGTATTCAGAAAGGGCCAATTTGCTACGATACTTTCGCGTCGTCTGTAGGTATGTAACTATATGTAGATAAAGTTTGTAATTAAAATTAAGTTTAAAAATAAGAGAGAGTTCATCAAACTATTGAATAAATAATGAAAATACAAAAAGATACTTTAAAAATAGTCTTTCGCGTGTAAGTCGTACACTTTCTCGAGAAAATTTCTCGAGACGACGCGTCAATTGGTCGCGTAATACGTGCAAAGGACTTAGTTTTTTCTGGATAAGGTCTAAGTAATAATTTTATATTTGAGGATTTCTTTAAAAGGAGTAGGTAGCTGACGAGCATGCAAGCCACGCGATATTAAGTAGTCGTTGCAGCCCATGGATATCTACACATAACTTCAAGCAATCCAAGTCTTGTCTATGTTAGAATGCAGTTGCGCTGCTACTCCGAAGGCTGACGGTCGCCTCATGTAAGTCTGGCCGGCAAATGCATCTTTCTACAGAAACACAATAGAATCGCTTTACGACTAAAATGGTTGCAGAAGTTTCCCCGTCGAAGCATTAAAGTTTTACAACCTATTAGGTAAGCTTTGGATACTTGGATACTTTAAATATATTTTGAGATAACATCACCAAACATAATTTTAATTAAGTGTCTAATTTTTCAATGAACCTTTTCTGGACAATCGAGTGTTGGTCGGATTAAAACAATTGATTTTCTTGGTTTAATTTTAAGCAAAACACGCATTGGTTTAGTGTTACTTAACAACGCCATCTGAAACAGCTCCCAGTTAAAAAAAATGCCACAAAAAATAAAAAAATAAAAAACGCGACATGCTTGATTGAGGTGCGAACTCGGGTCTCTAGGACCAAGAAAGCTTTAATGCTTTAGTTTTACCGACGAAATTTTTATAGAGCTCTTTCAAATCGACATTGTCATTTGTTTGAACGGCGGATTGGCGGATGACGTTTGACGGCTTTCTACGCCACAATATTATTAATATTCTCCAATCATATTTTTCAGTTTATATTTAAGTTGATTATCGCTGAACTTACGAATAAAACGTTTATTTCTAAAAATGAAACCTACATAGCTTGATCAACCTATCACCCCCGAAACCCTGGGCACTAAATTTCATGGAAACCGTTGGAGCAGTTTCAGCTCCCAATTTAAAAAAAAATGTCACAAAAAAAAACAACATGCTTGATTGAGGTGTGAACTCGGGTCTCTAAGACCAAGAAAGCTTTAATTATATCGACGAAATTTTTATAGAGCTCTTTCAAATCGACATTGTCATTTGTTTGAACGGCGGATTGGCGGACGACGTTTGATGGCTTTCTTCGCCACTTTTCTTCTATCGTTGGAACAGTTTCCGAGATACAAATTATATAGGTATATACAAGAATTACTCGTTTAATGTTATTAGATTTTTACCTACCCTTTTAACTATTTCACTAGTGTCCGCTTTCCAGTCGGGCCAAGACATTAATTTTGCAGCCAGTTTCTTCCCGGGACTTTCCGTTGGCAATAGTTGGTTGTGAGCAATCACTGAATGATCGGGTGATATACGATTCTCATCTTCTACTCCACACTGTATAAGCGCTTTCGCAGCATCCATAGCCTTGCCTGGTGGTTCTTGATCTGAAGTTGGAAGTATAATTGTTTTTAATAGACGATATTAAATAAGACTTTTACTTGAGGTACCTACTTAGAAATCAAACCCATGTGGATGATTTAGTAAATGCAATACCTATATCAAACAAGTATAGAAGCTGCTTTTTTATTACATATTTAATTGGAGTAGGCGACGAGCATGCAGGCCACGTGGTGTTAAGTGGTCGCTGCAGCCCATAGACATCTACATACAACCTCAAGCAAGCATAGGTAAGTCTTGTCTGAGGTCGTATGCAGTTGCACTGCTACTCCGGAGGCCGGTGGTCGCCTCATGTAAGTGTGGCCGGCAACTGCACCTTTCCACCGAAACACAATAGAATCGGTTCACGGCGGAAGTGGGTGCAGCGGTGGTACTTCCCCGGGCGAAACATACCTATTAGTTTTACCACCTACTGCCTTTGCCTGTTGCAACAATGTCATCAATGACATCTACACACCCAACCTCAACCTAAATTAAAGTCTTCAAGACTTGTCATTTTGAATTTATTTACGGTAGCACTGCTATGTACTCTAAATATGGCCAACAACAGTCAGGATACATGGGAGTGTTATGTTTTTTTTTCAACCTTTTTGTGTCTCTGGAAACAGGTCTCCTCTCGGAAGTGAGAGGGATTCATGCCAAGTCCACCACGCTGACCAAGTGCAAATTGATGGACATCATGCCTTCGAGAAATTATAAGTTACCTATTCTCAGACATGCGCGGTAAGGAAAAAACTCGTAACTAAGTATATATCACAATATTTTCCCTCACCATGGAGCAGCTTTAAATAAATACGCACCTAATAATCTTTTTTGTTAGGTGTATGTGCCGGAGATTTGAATTCTGTGTCTGAGACCGCGGTCTTTACCACTCGGCCACCGCTGCTCTGAGTGTAATATTTTCCCTCACCGTGGAGCAACTACATAAATACGCACTTAACAATCTTTTTTGTCAGGTGTATGTGCCGGAGGATTGAATTCTGTGTCTGAGACCGCGGTTTTTGGCACTTGGCCGCGATGGTTCCAGTGATACTTACTGTTAAAGTTTCCAATGAAGGCAATCCCTAGGGATTGGTTATTGTAGCCATCTGTGTGTATGGCAACATGGTTCCAGCCTCTTCCTTCATACACCTTACCGTTGCCTCCAATTAAGAATCTGAAAGAGTACGAACAATACTTTCTTCAGAATATACCTAATATATGTATATAAGCATCGTATGTTTTATATTGGCCGCCTTCCATCCCCCCCCTCTCCCCCTGAATCAAGCTCCAGATTCAGGGATTCAAGAATCCTAAAAGATCTCCTAAAGGATAAAAGAAACCTATAAAGAATAAGCTAGATATGCTATATCCTGTTGTTTCCTTTGTACCTATATGTAATATTTTGTGTGCTTGTCTTCGTATAGTGGAAGTCAATTTAACACGCGGTATCGCGTGCCCCTCCCCTGACCAAGAACCTTAAAAAATTGCCCCTCCTCCTGACCAAGAACGCCCATGTTTCTATTCCTACTTATTTTGAACAATAACCTAATTTTACTATTTATCATATGGGATAAATAGTGAAAGATATTTTTCCCGGGTAAAAGTAGCCTATGTCAATATCCGACCTCCAAACTATCTTCATACAAAAAATTTGATCAGATCGTATTACCATTGTGACGTGAAAAAAAGAAGGATAAACGCACAAATAAAGAAACAAGCACACATACTTTCACATTTATTATAAATATTTCGTCCATATCCAATCCATACCCTTACTCTTTAATAACACAAGCTTGTCGGCATAACCAAGTGTTGTTTTGATTGTTTTGAAAAAGTCAAGCCAGATGGTGTTGTACCAGTTTCAGAATCACGTAACGACGTTTCTACAAAGGTTGTATAAAAATTGTTTGACTCATCGCATTACATGCTCGGAGATGTGAAAACCGCAAATAAAAAAATGAAACTTACGAAGGCCCAATATCCCACAAGTGAACCTTTTCTTTGTGAAGTTTCTGAAGATCCCTTACAATTTCAGCGCAGCTTTTATCATTCGAGCAAGCCTGAGTGGCTGTGTGTTGTATAATAACTAGGTCTACAGGCGGCGACAAATAAATTGTGTTTGTTGCTTTCTCTCCGTCCCATTCTTTCTTTGTTATGATCGGTGGACATACTGAAAAGCGGAAATTTTAATTTTAGGGCATATCATACATTTTCTTAGGAGCCTTCCGGGGTTGCGGAAGGTGAGAGTGGGAGCTCGACCCGTCAAGCCAGCAGCCCCGGGAAGGATGGCGGTGTGTTCGTGGCCGCACGCCGCCGTGAGCGCCTGAGGGTGTAGGAGAGCGCATCTGCTCTCCCGAAGATGGAAAGGTGCAGTTACCGGCACGGTTTATATAAGGTGACCATTTTGTCATGCTTTCGGAGTCGCGCTTGCTTGAAGTTGTATGAAGATGTCCATGAGCTGCAGCGACCACTTAACACCAAGGGTCCTGCATGCTCATCTGCTATCACTTCAAATTTAGAAAATGAAAGTACAGACTTGTGTCATTTGTTTTGTATCTCGTAAGTCATCCCGTCATTATCATTGAAATGAAAGCAAGTAAATGAAAAGAACATTGATAAACTAATAAAAATATTTAGAACTGAAATGTAATAAGTAATAATATTTTTGTTTTTTTCTTTTCTTGGATTTGGTTTACTAATTTGGTATGGATGGATGGTAATCATTTGAATAACATTTAAGGGCCTAATCTAATACCTTTAAATGAGCAATTCTTGTAGTGCTTATTTGAATGTCAGAATAGCTCTCAAAATCTGCAAGCTGAAGTGGCAATGGGCAGGCCACATAGCTTGGAGGACTGACAACCGGTGGGGAAGAAAGGTCCTTGAATGGCGACCACGTCTCGGCAAAAGGAGCACAAGCCGCCCTCCAACCAGGTGGACTGACGACCTGAAGAAGATAGCGGCAAACCGCTGGATTCAGAGGGCGCAGGACCGGACGGAGTGGCGAACATTAGGGGAGGCCTATGTTCAGAGGTGGACTTTATAAGGCTGATGGATGGATGGATGGATAGAATTCGATCCAGGTACCATCCAGGTAGGTTTCCGAACTAAAGGTACGATATTTTACTAAGGGCCCGTCTCCAAAAATAATTTTATGAGTCAGTCAGATCAATCACGATATACCTATATGCAAATTAATGTATATATTTAAGAGCAGTATCTATATTTTTCTCTATTTTCAACTTATTGCTTAGTTTATATTGTTACTGAGTATAATTAAAATCACTAGATTTATAATATGCTTTTTAATTCATGCATTGGTTATAAAAATTATAGTATTTTTGACATGATAACTAATAAATCGATGGAGTTTTGGCGGGAAGTCGAAAAAGACATATTGTGCTCTTGTTTTATTTTCATTTTCTTGGTGTATTTTTGAGTTATATCGGACAAAGTTGATGGCATTTTGTTTGATGTAGGTTAATTACAGTGCACGAGTGTTTGTGAAATAGAATAACAGTGCTAAAATATGTTTTTTCTGCTTGCCTCCAAAATTCCATCGGACACGTTCTAGTAAAGTAGCCATCGCTTTACTTGAATGTTGGACTGACTAGACTGACTGATTACTGACGACTTACTGACTTTGTTATTTTTTTGTTTTGTAATTACTTCGTCCATTTTCATTGAAACTGGCAAAAAAATTATGCAAAATTTATACTTGACGCTGGCAGTATGCACAGAGATTGCGATGCCATAATTGAAAAAAATAATCGATGAACGCTGGCTGCCTAACGAATAACTCACTGTGACTCATTGTAACGTTACGCTCATTGTAACTTTACGTTGAGGCTTGAGCGCCGTTCGTCGACTATTTATAAAGTGAAGTGAAAAGTTAATGTGGTTTTCATTGTTTTGTAATGATGTTGTCACGTTAAACTATCGTCCGTAGACCGACTATTGACCAATGACGATCAAATTTTGGAGGTACGCCGCGGTTTTATGCCACAGTTTTATGATTGAACTGATCGTCAATGACCGCTCTTACAGATTTTTTTCGAACATTTCCGATGCCGTGTCCAAGTTGCTAAAACGCGATGCAGTATCGATGCACACACAAAATCGCTGATCGCTGATCGCCGACGCTAAAAGTAGCTAGTGTGGCTTGGCCGTTATCGCGTGTGATGCGTCTAGCTTATTTATTTCTTCTATAAATAAGCCAGACGCAGCACTATAATAAATTGCCGAATGATATTAAAATGTTACCAAATAATATTTTAACAGCTACTAAGAACATATTTACTATCTAAAAACTAATATACATTAAAGAATTTTTATTGCAAAATGAAAATTTTTGTTTGACATTATAGGTATAAACTCGTAAAAATAGATTTAAAATTTATGTTCTACTAATGTTTGTACGTCCATGGTGGCAACTTGGTGGCAACATACCAAACATTATTGTTTATGAATACGGGTGTTAGTGGTATGCCAAAATGTCTAGAATTTTATTATGACATCAAACCATGGCATTTTCATGCAACGTAAATAATAATAACACCGAAATATATTCAAGGCTTTTTACTAATTCCACATACTAAGCGGGGCAAATCCATTTTACATATTAATTTAAGAGTTTTTTCTTTCTTTACCTATATGTCACAGAATTTCATTATTGAAATCATGAACCCAAGTCGTGTGGGTAACAAAAATCTTAGAATAGGTGATTTTATTATCCATTCTAGAGAATTTGAGCAGCGATGGCCGAGTGGTAAAAGCCGCGGTCTTCTACGCGACCGATCCCGGGTTCAAATCCTCGGCGCGCACCTCTAAAAAAGAAATTTGTAATGTGCGCATTTATCGCTGCTCCACGGTGATGGAAAATATCGTGATATTTAATTAATTACGATGTTCTCCATCGCCGTGCATGCTTGAGAGAAATTCATAATTTCTCGAAAGCATGACGTCCACCAATCCGCACTTGGCCAGCGTGGTGGACTATGGCCTAAATCCCTTTCACTTGCCCAGCAGTGGGACATAAAAAAAAGGTTGAAAAAAAATCTAGATATAAAAAGATAAACTTATATTTCGACGGAGGTTAAAAGGTGAACACCATGCAAATTGGTATGTAGACCGCGTAAAACGCCAACCCGCTGCTCCAATGCGGGTTGGTGGAGATGCGGGTTAGTGGCCAACTCGCTATTGGTTGTTTTCAAACCGCCCGTAAGGCCTCCGATAAGGTTTATTGGTGGTTATCAATCGATAACAACTGGGACCGACGGCTTAAGCACAGAAACACGCTTGAAGGCTACTAGCTGTCTCCCCATCTTATATCCGATCGCGACCATTTTGCTGAACCGCGTAAATCACTTGCGTTCCACGTTCGTAGGGCAATGCATTCTTGTAATCACCAGTTTCTTGATTAAATAGTTACTTTTGTTTTTACTGTTTTAAGTTACTTACCGGCGGCAACATAGTATTGGGACCACACAACAAAAACACAACAAAACGCTAAAAACATTATTTTCGTTTTACTGTGACCGAACACTTCTAGACCAAGGATGCTGATCGAATGGTCAAACTGGACAGTTGAGCTTTATATTTATCAACCGATGTTTTTTGTATTAATCATGTATTATGTGGATTATGTGCAATGAAGAAACTGGTTCTTGAGGGTTCCGAGCAGAATATAAAGTTAAATTTAAGTTCAATATGTCTCATATATTAAATAGAGCTTCTATTTATAATCCGAAATCACCCAAATCGAAAATCAATAATAATTTTGACAATAAAATGTGACGTCATAAATCATTTTCTCATACAAAATTTATAAGGATATCACGACTTGATACCTCATTAAAAGTATTCGTAGTCCAATTCCGGATTGGGGAAGTATTGAGTTTTCACCACCGCTCGAGTTAACCTTGTCTTAAATTTGACTTTTTTAGGTGAAAAAATTAGTGCGCGTGTAAGTTCGTGTCGAAACGACCGTACACTCTCAGAAAAAAATCTTTGAAATCCCTTTTAAACTACGGAACGGAACCCTAGATCCACAGAGCCTTATTAAGAAAACTTGGTATACATACAATAATAATAATAATGACGCCCCGTATGGTGCAACGCAATGGTTACTATGCCAGAGGGCTAGCCGTCCGAAGCGTTCTGTGTTCGCTTCCCAGCGAACTTTCTTTTCCTTGCATTTATATTAGTATTACGACGTAGTACCTCATCATTTTTACCGACTTCCAAAAGGAGGAGATAATGTATTCGGTTGTATGTATTTTTTTATGTATATGTTCACCGATTACTCCGCCGTTTGTGGACCGATTTTCAAAATTATTTTTTTGTTCGTATGCTTATACTCCCGAGGTGGTCCCATTGTCACCAAATGGATTTGATGATGGGATCCCAGGGAAATCGAGGGGAACTCTCAGATTTTATAGGCACACACATTGATTTTCTTATACCTTCTGAAGCATAAGAGATATGTGTGCATAGTAATCATCATCTCATGTTGCTGAGCTGATGATGGAAGGAATTGCGACGGTTAGGAGTTGAGAGCAAATGCTTTCAATAAATGGGTTTTTGTTCGAAATCTTACATTCCTGAGGTGGTCCAGCTGTCACCAAGCCAAAGTCTGATAATGCGATACCAGGGAAATCGAGGGAAACACTGAAACTTATGATAAGATCAGACGAGGTTACCTGTAACTGATGTCCGATCTTCATTATACGAGCATCTCATCCGAAGTGATCACTTTAATTACTTGTAGTGGTGCTTATCTGGACTACTACGCTGCACAAAGTTTAAAATAAAAAGGAAAAAACCTCTTCACTCCAATGTCATCTGTCCACATAAACGTCATTAGTTCAAAGACATCAGCAATTTTATACAGGGCGATGAAAAAATAATGATAATATTAGCATTGAATCATGGGTGGTTGAGGGAGTGATCACTTCGGATGAGATGCTCGTATAATGAAGATCGGACATCAGTTACAGGTAACCTCGTCTGATCTTATCATTATACTTCGCATCTCATCCTCATGATCACTTTAATAATAATTACTTGTAAGATGTTAAAAGAAACTATAAAATTGCTGAATATAACAAAGTAACATATGTAAAATATGTTAATAAATATAAAAGCCTTATTTTTGTTAATAGTAATAGTATAAATAAAGGAAATAGGTTTACGTCTTATTTAATCATTTAGTAATTGTCAAGAATAGCTAAAGAGGAAATAGAATATATTAGTTTTTATGGGTCTGTTATAAAAACTTGCAAAAGCGGTCAAATTATGTGGTCAAAAAGTGGTCGACTCTTATACTTATATAATAGCAATATTTATGCACTGAAAAAATATTCATGATACACACTCATGGCGCGTACTACTCTGTAGTACACTAGTACCGTGACTAAACCGTGAACTAAACATTGAAATATAAACTCAGCAAGCTTCAAAAAAATCCTTTATCCATCTGCTGATAGTGATGGGTAAAGCGGCGTGGTAAGGCTTCTTAAAAAAAATGGTTGCCTGTAAAGTCGGTTTTACGGGCGAAGATTTTACGTGACAACGTCTTTTTTATTGATATGAATATAATTAAATTGCACAATAGGAACAAGGAATTGAATGAAAATAAGAATTGCACAAATTTTAACTATAGAAATATATTTTGTTTACTAAAACATTGTACATGTAAACTTCGGCGGGCCTCTCTCTCGTTCGGTGACTCATCGTTACGTTACCGAGCGTTACTCTTTTTCATAAGTGACTCCCAGCCGCAACCTAATTTAAGACGTTGTCACGTCAATAAGAAGTATCGTTATTTCGCCTGGAAAGTTCAGTAACTTGAATGTTATTGAAGAACAATGCTGAACAAATCATTAGATTGTTATCATATGTATAATAGTTTGGTAAGAATATTAATGAAACGAATGTTTTGATATTCATATCTATCCGACTTAAATAATGATCTCGTTATACAATTAAACAACATTTGACACTTCTAATAAAGCTATTGTTTAAATTTACATAAAGCGATTGATGATAGGATTTTTTTTAAGTGACTGAAGACTAGGACGTTCATTTGGAAACTCAGAAGTAAGGTAATTTAAAATAATATTGGTTTTAAAACCGTTCGTTCGATTCCAAATCATTATTTAGGAGCATGTGGCGTCAACTTTGCTTTATATTTGAAAAGACGTTTGAATCTGTCATCATTGCCCTGATATTAATCTAAGGGCAGATCAACATCTCTTAAGAGACATATGGCGTAGATCACTTTCATAATTACAATGTAATGTCAAAAAGAAATAACAATAATAACTATAGTAACCGATCCTCGACGTCCTTCTTCCCATAAAAATTATTCCAAAGTTTTGTAAAAATAGGTATATTGTATCAGCTTTTCCTGAAATTGAGGCTTACATTACATTTAAGCATGCTCTACGATTCTAGTCGACTTAGCGATTTCCACAAAAAACTGCTGAAAAGTGAAAGTAATTAATTAGTATTTGGTTTTATTTTCAGTTAATCATGTAAACAACCAAAGGTACAATGGCCGAGATGGTCAATCTATTACAACCATTGTTTTTCGTGCATTATCTTATCACACCATCAAACTTATTTGAAGCTTTTAGCATAAAATAAGTGCGAATGAGGAAAAAACAATATAGTCATGCTTGGACCAATGAATATTAAATGCATCTATATAAATTTAGCTTCTGGGTCTGTATGTCATGATACATAAAATGTACATTTTGAGTTAGATTTGGTGACAAATATATCTTTCTCTAAACTGATTATATAATATGGTTATTTCTTTTAAATTAACTTCAGAACAAGAACATCTAGACTTTTCCGTTTGTTTTCTTACGATGGAATCTACAATGCATAAATCAATATATTTTTAGTTTCGAATCCTGCCATATTACATGTGATAGATATGTATTTTGTAGATATTGAGATTAACAGTTGGTTCACTAAAAGTTTAACTTTTCGTCACCTAGATGTCTGCAGTAGTCTCGTTTTGTTAAGGCTTTGTACATTCTGTATGAAGGTTTAGATTCCGTATCTTACAACCTTAATGCTGGATGCATTGAGATTGTAAGATTTGGATTTCGGTTCATCGGAGCTAGAGGCCTCCTCAATATTGGGAGAGCTCCATGCTCAGCAGTGGAATGCTAAAAAGGTTGCAGCTTGATATAATGTAGCGATAATAATCGTTTCAGCTGCAGCCTGTTCATAATCTTCCACCCCAAAAGAAGACTAATAAGCTGAGCAACTAACTCAATGGAGCCTGTGATGTAAGGTTCGGCGGCGGTAAGGCTCGCGATGCGCTTATTAGGTACCTATAGTCTAGCCATTCTCGGCCAACGAAAGAAAATACAGTAAGCTGATCTAAGTATATTTAATATAGTCGACAATATTAGTGAGAGTTCAAAATAATTTTAAATAACAAATTAAACTTAAATTTAAACTTTTTTTATTTATGGTTTTGAATAGGCTGTTACCGAAACTTTCATACAAATTCCCCAAAGTGCCTTTTAAGTTTATGTCGCGTATTGTGTAAATGAACATAACTTTTTTGTTTATCACCTGATTGATATGAAATACACACTAATGTTACGGAAATTTATTCAACAATAAATCAGTAAACACATCATTCAAAGAAGGGAAAAGAATTTGAGAATGAAATATTAAGTTAAGGTTAATTATTGTACGCTTGAGATACCAACTTTCGAATCCATTTTATTTGCTATTGAGGGGTAGTTTTGAAAAAAAGTTAAATAGAATTCTTACTATGTTAGTAAAGATTACAAATACAAAATTATAAGTATATTACTCTGCACAAAAATATTCTGTATATCAAGTTTCGACACTCAATTTTCAAAGAGTTTCAAAGAAAATTGACATTTAAAGGGTGAGTTTCGGGAAATGCTGAAACACGTATTCTTTTATTTTGGTTAGAAAATATTTATACCAAATTTCAAGAATATCTACTGAAAAAATCCAAGTTTTCCATACAAATTTTCATCGCTCATTTCACACCCTTAAAGGGTGATTTTTAAAATTATCTATGGCCTAAATGTTAGCGAGGACCAATATATATAAAACAAAAAAAGTTTCATCAAAATCCGTCTAGTAATTTTTGCGTGAAAAGCTAACAACAGACAGACAGACAGACAGACAGACAATAATTTCAAAACTTATATTTTTAGCTTCTGTTACTTATAAAAAGACCCCTAGAAGTATTTTTTTAAATTTATATGCAATGTACAGAATTGACCCTGCTTACAGTTTTATTATATGTATAGATACTGTTTCCGGAGGGTCGCTGCCACCAAGTTTCGACACTCAATTTTCAAAGAGTTTCAAAGAAAATTGACATTTAAAGGGTGAGTTTCGGGAAATGCTGAAACACGTATTCTTTTATTTTGGTTAGAAAATATTTATACCAAATTTCAAGAATATCTACTGAAAAAATCCAAGTTTTCCATACAAATTTTCATCGCTCATTTCACACCCTTAAAGGGTGATTTTTAAAATTATCTATGGCCTAAATGTTAGCGAGGACCAATATATATAAAACAAAAAAAGTTTCATCAAAATCCGTCTAGTAATTTTTGCGTGAAAAGCTAACAACAGACAGACAGACAGACAGACAGACAATAATTTCAAAACTTATATTTTTAGCTTCTGTTACTTATAAAAAGACCCCTAGAAGTATTTTTTTAAATTTATATGCAATGTACAGAATTGACCCTGCTTACAGTTTTATTATATGTATAGATACTGTTTCCGGAGGGTCGCTGCCACCTCGTGTGCCGCCAAGGAAGCAGTAAGTGCTATGTGCAAACTATATGCAAACAATAAACAATTAGGCTAACTATAGTATTTAATTTGTAGAAATTTCTAGATTAATTCTATAATTAATTTGCTGAATTATCGATTCTAAATGTACTAAAATGAACGTGTTATCGAATATAATAATATGTGACTAGCCACTACAGTTCTATTTCAAGTCTTTGTCATGGATAGCATTTGGCTGCACATTATCTTGCCAAGATAATTTGGGCGGTAACGCACCTGAAAGTGTTTGTGCTGTAAGAGCTGTTTGAGCATGTATTCTCACTAGATATAATTAAATAAAGCTGCAAAATTATTAATTGTTGCGCAGTTGAGTAGAGTTAGAAAATGCCTAACTCACAGCTGTTGTAGCAATTGTTAAGTAAGGGAAGCAAACAATGTGATGTCGAATGGCTAGTACAATTATCTATGAATTTACTGATACAATTGTACGGTTTTGTTTGTTGTTAAGTGGCCATAATATACCTTTGTGAGTAGCTCTGATCTTACATATCAGATGTCTCAGCGGTAAGAATACATAGTGAATTTCTTAGATGTTCTTTTTTAAATCGCAAAATGTTGCAGGACAAAAGTCACTTATCAATATCTTACTTCCTTCTCCCCTGGACCACCGTCAGGTGTACTCGTCTTAAAAGATTCGCGCTCAATTTATTTTTTAAATTAAAATTAAAATTTTGAATAAATAAAATAAGTTCAAATAATAGGAGTGCATAAATAAAGTGTCGAAGTGCAACAATACTACAATCTCCAGCCCTGGTACCGACCAAGACATCAACGCGTGAGTCATCACGTCTTTGTTACCATATTAGCAAATGCGTAATCTGAACCACATAAAGCATTACGCGTGCTCAACTGTGATTGATCCTCATAAACTAGTGACACGCCCCTTTGAACTGCCATACTGCATCTGCAACCTGTTGCGCACATCGTACAAACTGCGTATGCTCGGCCACCAAACCCAGCCATTGGACACTGTATCAGCCATTACAAGCTACAGTCACAATTGATGCGCTTACGCACCGCCCTTCACCTGTTGCATCAATGCAGATAAGCAGCGGTCTTCTTCGCTAAATTGTATATACTCTTCAACACATTCGGCGCCGCTATTATACAACTTTCTGCATTGAGCTGGCTAGAGGATTGCATAAAAACAGTAACCAATGCTTCGATCTCCTTCAAATACTCGTACAACTCATGCGTCGGACTCCGATTTGCCAGCGTTACTATCGACCGACGCAGAGTTTTCGGGAGTCACAAGACGCGATAAGCGACGTCGTTTATCATCAGATGAACCTCATGATGCGTTAACCGACTTCAAAATTGAATTTAAAGAACTATTTCAATCCTTCGTTACGCAACAAAACGCACGTATTGACGCCTTGGAGTGCCAAATTAAAGCCCATATTACACATACTAATGAAGGTATTGGCTCTTCCATAAATCATGTATCAGAGCAAGTAAAAAGCTTGGAAGAAAAGATAACCCAGCTAGAGGAAGGACGAAAGCATTTGAACATCGATTTGGGAAACCTGAAGGATAAATGTGAACTCTTGCTACGAAATAGTATTAAAACATGCGTGGAAGTCAGGAATGTTCCGAAACGCGCGAAAGAAACCAAGATTGATCTTTTTGGGATGGTGACTAAGCTTGCAGCATCATTAAACGCCAGTTTGAACCAAGCTGACATAAGAGACGTATATCGTATACCCAATAAAGCCAATACAAACTCTGGTTCAATTGTATTTGAGCTATCAAACACTTTGATGAAGGATAGTATACTAAATGCTGCCAAAAAATATAATAAAGTCCCAGGACAACAACTTAATTCTCAGCAGCTTGGTATAGAAGCATCCCCGGCGACCATATACGTCTCAGAACTGCTTACCCCAAAAGCGAAACGCATCTTCTACCTAGGACGAGCCTTAACAAAAACTGACAGCTACAAAAATTGTTGGACGGCTAACGGAAAGGTCCTACTGCGAAAACAAGAGGGTTCCCCATTGATCGTTCTGAAAGACGAAGCCGATATAGAGGCATTGAAGAAACCAGAGTAATTAGTGCAAAAGTAATAGTTAGTTTAAACGTCTTTTATTTCTATTGTTGATTTTTTATTTATTTACTTGTGATGTCAATTAAGGCAGCTGGTTATTTGTTTTTTTTCCTTGTTTCTTATAAAACAAATAGTTACATTAAAAAATAGCTTTAGTTTATTAACACAACACTCAATATACAACACTTATTACTATTACAAACAGAATAATTACTAATACATATAACACATCATTTACATATAATACTTATAAATAGAGCCACATGCCATATTTATCATATATGTACTCATAAAGCATGCACTTTTATAGTGCAAACCATCGTATTGTATCGTAATTTCGAGCCATTATATGTCTATGCGCAACGGTATTAGCATTATTCAAATCTTGCTTCACCCAGTTCCTCTTAACCAGAATTATGAATAATACAAAAAACAATACTTTAAACGACTTTTTAGTCTCGGAAGTAGATAGTACAGGAAATGCCGAATGTATTTTAGCAGGTGATGGAAGTATAACTGCAAAAATACTAAACATACCTGAAGAAACGATTAACCAATCGCTAACAATACTCTGCGTCAACATACGCAGTATTAATAGAAATTTAGACCTTTTGTTAGTTTTTATCTCCACTATCAATATAAGAGTAGATATAATCGTTTTAACAGAGTGCTGGATAAACATAACTAACCCTCCACCGCCGATTGACTGCTACAATCTGTATTATACAATAAAGAATCTGAACCAAAATGATGGTGTAGTTGTCTACGTCCGCGAAGAGTTTGCCACTACATGTACAGAGCCTCCTGTTGTTGATGGAAATTGCTTAGTGATTAAACTAGGTCACCTTTTCACAATCATATGCTCCTATAGGCCACCCTGTTTCAGAAATGCATATAATTATCTGTACTCTCTCGAATCCCTACTACAGACCATAAAAAGTCCAAATATAATCCTCACAGGAGATATTAATATTGACATTCTACCGCGTTATCAGCGCTATAGTAATGATGCTCAAAGCTACCTTAATTTAATGGCTATGCATGGGTTAATTCAGGGCATTAATAAGCCGACAAGAATTAGTACATGCATAGACCACTTTATGGTTAAAAGCTGTTATACATGGAGAACAGTTGTATTTGAGCAATTGTTAACAGACTATTCGCCAATATTGCTATATATAGATAAAACTAAAATCGGTAAAGTCACAACAAACTTTAGTAAAGTTAGGATTGATTATGATAGCCTCCTACATCAATTGAGCAAACAAACGTGGTCTGAACTGTACCAAATCAATTATATTAATAAAGCTACGGAAAATTTCTCGACGTGTCTCTTAACATACATTAATAGCAATACCAAAATTATCAAACAGCACAAAAATAATCGACCATTAAAACCGTGGATCACGATTGGCGTTGTGAAGTGTATAAGAAAGCGAGATAAATTGTTTAAAAAAATGAAGAGGGACCCAGAAAACACAGATCGGAAAAAAATATATTTGGAATATAGAAACGTATGTAATAAAATAATTAAAACCTTAAAAACTCAATATTATCAATCAAAATTAGAAAAAAATAGTGGGAATATCAAGGAAACTTGGAAAATAATTAGGGATGTCTGCAACTTTAGTCATAATAAACAATTTTCTAACGAGCTCCTGAGTATAAATAATAATCCAAAAGAATCATTAAATGAAGTTAACAGTTTCTTTGCATCGGTAGGACAAAAATTATCAGAAATAATACTTAATAAATTAAATACAACAGAATTAGACTTAGCCAAAAAATATACAGCTGTAGATAAGCCTCTAAAATCCCTATCACTGTTTCTTACTGACGAAGTAGAGGTTACATCTGTAATAACTGCACTACGAACAGCATGTGCACCTGGCTGGGACAGAATAACTACATACACACTAAAACAAATAATCCCTTACGTCACTACACCTATTACTTACTTATGTAACCTCAGCTTTGAACAGGGTAAGTTTCCAGATATTTGTAAAAAAGCCACAATATGTCCAATTTATAAAGATGGTGACAAAGGCAGCCCTACTAATTATCGACCTATCTCTCTACTTTGCACTCTATCAAAAATATTCGAAAAAATTGTTAATAAACGTCTCTTGAATTATCTGGAAACAAATAAATTATTAAGTTCCAAACAATTTGGATTTAGAAACAAAATTGCTACAGAAGATGCTGTTTTAAAACTGACCACTATAATTAAAGACCATTTAGACCAGAACAAGCGATGTATAGGAGTCTTCTTAGACCTACAGAAGGCCTTTGACACTGTATCTATCCCTATTCTATTGACTAGGCTGGAAAACTCCGGCATAAGAGGTATTGCACTAGAATGGTTTAAAAGTTTCCTCCGCGATCGAGAACAGCGCGTTAGAGTTGGCACCTATGAAAGCGATGTCGCTTTTAGTAGGTTTGGCTTGCCTCAAGGCAGCTCGTTAAGCACATCCTTATTTTTAATTTACGTCAACGATCTCTGTAAAACAACGCTCACGGGAATGGATGTGATAATGTTCGCTGACGACACAGCACTACTATTTAATGAAAAGTCCTGGCAATCTGTTGTTAGATTAGCTGAATGTGGCTTAGCGAAAGTTACAGCTTGGCTGGAAGACAGTCTTCTCTCGCTTAATATTAATAAAACAAAATATATTTGCTTCAGCAAAACTACCTTGGCTGAGCCACCAATAAACTTACTGATTCACACCTACCCATGTAATCGCCTGGATAACCGTCCAACCAAACCGTGTACCTGCAAAAGCCTACAATATGCAGAGAACATCAAATATTTGGGCATAATAGTAGATTCTAAGCTCAACTGGAATCTTCACATTAATTCTCTAACAGTCAGAATCCGTAAATTGATACATATATTCAAAAATCTCCGTGCAATCGCAAGCTTAAATTTACTTATTCAAACTTACAAATCGTTAGGCGAAAGCTTAATTAGGTACTGCATCTGTATTTGGGGAAATGCTGCCAAAACCCATTTGATTAGTGCTGAGAGAGCTCAAAGAGCAGTGCTCAAAGTCCTCCTTTACCTACCATACAGGCACTCTACCAGTGATGTATACGAAAAAGCTACTGTACTTTCAGTAAGAAAAATGTTTATTTTTCAAGTCCTTAAAAAATACCATACCAAAGTAGTTCCATATTTACCACCAAGCAACAAACGCATTGACAAATGTCCGGTGCCGTCAGCCCGAAGTAAAATTGCTAAAAAACATTTTGATACAATAGCGCCACGTCTATACAACAAAGCTAATAACACATTAAAATTAAAGCTTAAAACATTTTCTAATGACAAATTTAAGAAATCAATACTTGCTTGGCTCCGTACACTAGACTACGACGACGTGGAAAATATGCTAATGAGTATATAACTGACACACACACGCACTCACGCACACGCACACGCACACACGCACGCACACACACACACTCACACACAACACACACACAACACACACACACCCACACACACACACACACACGCACATATAAAAACAAAACACTCACTTTGTTTAAATTTGTAATAAATAACTATATAGAAATAAGTATGTAATCTGTATACCATGTGTAGACCTTTATGCCTTAAAAAATTGGGAGAAGGCGCTGGTCCCTAAAACACAGTTTTTACTAACTTAGGGTCCAGAGGCTTCATTAAAATTACTGTAACATTTGGTTTAAACAAATAAAGATTATTATTATTAACAACACACACACACACCCACACACACACACACACACGCACATATAAAAACAAAACACTCACTTTGTTTAAATTTGTAATAAATAACTATATAGAAATAAGTATGTAATCTGTATACCATGTGTAGACCTTTATGCCTTAAAAAATTGGGAGAAGGCGCTGGTCCCTAAAACACAGTTTTTACTAACTTAGGGTCCAGAGGCTTCATTAAAATTACTGTAACATTTGGTTTAAACAAATAAAGATTATTATTATTATCATTATTATATTACTCGCATTTATATTGATCTGAAATTTATAATCATCAAGCGCTCAATATAAGTTATAATTACCAACTTTTGTTTCATTTGTTACTGAAAATTAGTCATCCCTCAATTTTATTAATCACAGTCGTAAATTTCCAATCATAGCACCTAAAAACATATCTATCGTTTTTTGACTATTGACAGTGCACCTTCCTCAAGATTCTGACTTCTGATGTCTATAATTAAAAAAAAAAATTATTACACCATGCAAAGCATGGGAGCTTCCTTTCCCCTTCATTTAAGAGAAAGTGAAATCTTAGATAAACAATTCAAAGACGAGACCACTGTGATGATCTGTTGAATAAATATCTCGTGTATTAAAATTCATGTGTGGTCGTCAGCAATAACTAAATATTCGACGTTATCAGTTGAGTCACATTTCAATTAAATGATAACCTTGCCTAATAAAATAACATAATTAAATGTAAACAATATTGTTGGTTCAATTGGTACAGATCATGAGATAACATCGTTATTATCGGAGCCTATTAGCAATAATTAGTTGAATAGTTTATTTGAAACCGAAAGAGATTAAACAACTGAAAAGTATGGTATAGATAACGAATTTGTTTAATTAATTTGATTTACATAAATTATTTGAAGTTGAAACGATTCAATTCTGACCATTGCGTTAACATACTGACAACCAGAGCCAAGTGCTTAAGTTATTTGTTTTTTTTTTTATTAAAGATTGATTATGTAGTGAAGCTTGCGCTGGTCCCCCGGGAGACTGAGACCTGGGCCAATGCTGGTTATACTCGCACGTAATAACCCCCTGTCCTTTACCCAGACAAAACGCCGTCATAAAAAAAATATCAAACGACGATGCTGACATTACCCCGGAATCCGAAGATCCACTTCGTGTGGGTATCTAACTACATTACACCTCAAGGCCATTTGGACTTTACCCACCACCACAGAAACAATAGAGATGACGGGGGGCTTGGCCAGGTCCCCCATGATTCAAAACGATTAGGAATGATTGTGATACACACATGTAATAATGATACACTTTCCATGGATTGCATTATTTTTCTTAATCAGGGATGTGTTCGTACGATCATTGTAAGCAGTAAGAATCGAAATGGGAATGACGAAGCAATAAGTTATTTGAACCCTTTAACGCTTGGCCTTCAAATCCCACTCCTAATTTGAATCGGCCATTTTCTCTTAAAAGTGAGAAACTAAAGTCTGTTTTCTAGAAAGAAAGTTGGAAAAATGGTAGAAGGGGACGCATGCATACAGTACCCCAACTAAACTCTCACTTACACAGCCTTACGGCACTATTTGATTCGCGCCCTCTCCACTAGTCTTACATGTAGAGGTTTGAAAATGCTCAAACGTTAAAGGGTGAGACAAGAAACAGGAGTCCCTAATGGGATAAGTATTAAGTATCGCCTAATTCGAGGCATATAAACGAAATTTTGTAGCGATTAATAAATACTAAGTTCAATATCATATGATAGCAATACACGTGGGTTTTATACGTCATTGTTTAATAAATAATTCCGCAGCTTTTGCTAAAATATTATACTTTCAGGCCAATAATTTTGAACAACTTCAAATTAAGTAGAAATTTGATTGCAACATTTGTAAGTATGATTTCAGTTACAA
Organism: Pyrgus malvae; assembly: GCA_911387765.1. Classification (NCBI taxonomy): domain Eukaryota; kingdom Metazoa; phylum Arthropoda; class Insecta; order Lepidoptera; family Hesperiidae; genus Pyrgus; species Pyrgus malvae. The sequence goes on along the minus strand of OU426950.1, from coordinate 21,826,311 downwards.
AAGAACTCAAATCATAAATTTTAAAGTAACCAAAAGTTTTGAAAATCAAAAATTTCGACTTGAAAACTATTCCTGGTAATTTAAATCTATAACAGAGAAATCAAGAATAAGAATAAGTAATACATGTATTAGGCTGATTTGCATTAGATACTGACTAAGAACTATTTTTTACACGACATATTTTTAGGGTTCCCAAGCCAAATGGCAAAAAACGGAACCGATTTATGGATTTGCCATGTCTGTCTGTCCGTCCGCATGTCTTCAAAAATGTTTTTTTTTTCTAAACTGAATAGTTTCCGTGAGAGACACTTCCAAAGTGGTAAAATGTGTCCCCCCCCTGTAACTTCTAAAATAAGAGAATGATAAAACTAAAAAAAATGTGTGATGTACATGCAAACTTCCACCGAAACTTGGTTTGAACGAGATCTAGTAGGTACCTAGTTTCTTTAATAAGTCTTAATTCGTAAACCACAATTTACCTTTCATTCAATCAACTCAAATATTTAAAAAAAAATGTCTTGCGTCTTGCTGCTACGGAACCCTTCATGGGAGAGTCCGACTCGCACTTGGCCGCTTTTTTTAAGAAGTTAAGGTCTGATTACATTGGCCAACCTGCAGGGGCCGACACGGCATACATTGCTGGTTATCTGAGTACATTGTAATAAAATACTCAAGATAACCAGCAATGTATGCCATGTCGGCCCCTGCAAGTTGGTCAATGTAATCAGCCCTTAAGGAACGTAATTTCCCTAGTGCGAGGCGCAAGACAGCCTGCAAATAAAAGATTAGGTTACTATTTAATTAAAAAAACGGCAAATTGTTTGTAAAGTAGGTTTACGATCGAGATGTTTACGTGATAACGTCCGCACGAGAAAATCTCCATTCGTTTGTATGCCGCTAGAGTGAGAGAGACGGAAGATCGGTCCACTCACTCGAACGCTATGCCAGCCTCCGCTCGTGAGGATTCCGCGTGACAAGTTTCACGGAATGACTGGCAGCGCTCGAGATGAGACGGGAGATCGGTCCGTCTCTCTCTCGTTATACCTGCGATCGCGCTCGTGAGGTTTTGGTGTGACACAAGTTTCTGAACATGTCACCCGACTAAAACGATTTTAAAGACGTTATCACGTCAAAATTGGCTCGGTTATTTCAGTTCAGACGTTTTCTTGCAATAATAAGCCCTGCGCAACTAGTTATTTCAAGGACCACATGTCAATCGGTCTATGGACGCAGTTAAATCAAAAATAATTGAAAAAAGCAGGCATAAATAATTTATTGAGTCTTTTTACATAAGTAAATAGTATGAAATTTATCGCTGCTCCACGGTGATGGATAACATCGTAATATTTAATTGATTATGATGTTCTCCATCGCCGTGCATGCCTGAGAGGAATTCATAATTTCTCGAAAGCATGACGTCCACCAATCCGCACTTGGCCAGCGTGGTGGACTATAACCTAAATCCCTTCACTTGTGAGAAGGAGACCTGTGCCCAGTAGTGGGGCATAAAATAGGTTTACGTGCCTTATATAAAATCGTTTGTATTAAGTAAGTGTATTTGTCACCGAAATATATTGGAACAATAAGAAAAGAAAAGAAAGAAAAGAAAAATGATTTATTTGCGCAAATATGGGTATTACAGAAGATGTTTTATATATTTAAAATCCGCTATATTTACCTCAGTAAGGTATGCAAATATTTTTAAAGAAAAAAATAAAATCTATACCTACATATAATAAATCTGTAACAAGTCGGTTTCTGTACATTGAAGATATTTGAAAAAAACTGTCACTAGGGCTATTTATTAGCGTAATAGAACCCAAAACAATGATTTTTAGAATTATTGTCTGTTTGTCTGTTTATCTGTTTGTCTGTTTATCTGTTCGTTTGTGCGTGCTAATCTCAGGAACGGCTTAACGTAGAAGGATGCGGTTTTCACTGATGTATTGGTATTTTTTTGGATTAACATTTAGGGTTTGTTTTAATTAAATCGGTTCACAAACAAAAAAGTTACGTCAATTTCAATAATTATTTTATTTAATATTTATTAAATAAAATTTGTACACCCTAAGGGGTAAATATGGAGTTCTAAATATTTTGTAAAACCTTTTTCACCCATATTTGTGCAAATAAAATATTTTCATTTCATTTCAATTTCAAGAACGATGAAATGGATGAACGCCTGCTGGCTGACTCTGCGCAATGAATCAGCACTCCGGTGCTAATGCATTCGTACAGGAGCTCTCCCCTTCCCCTCTCGACGTCGTCCATCTTGCGTGAAGTGTGTTATAATATAAAATCTCTTAATAAACCGTTACTTAGTTATACTGGCCTTTGTATCATTTCATCAGGTTATGGGCCCAGCACGCTTCCACTGCGCCATTCTGCTATGTTATAATTATAGATAAAGTACTTATAATGAAACTGTAAGCATAAAATACCTGTAAGCAGGGTCATTTCTTTACATTGCAAATAAATTTAAAAAAATACTTCTAGGGGTCATTTTATAAGTAACGGAACCCAAAAAATATGTTTTAAAATTTTTATCTATCTGTCTGTCTGTTGTCAGACTTTCACAAAAATACTAATAGAAGGATTCTAATGAAACTTTTTTCGTTGTAGGTATATACATTGGTCCTCGCTAACATATAGGCTATAGAAAATAAACAAAATTATCCTTTAAGGGTATGAAGTAAGGGATAAAATTTTGTATGGAAAACTTTGTTTTTTTCAATAGATTTTCTTGATATTTAGTACAAATATTTTTGACTAAAATAAAGAAATACGTATTTTAGCATTTTCCAAAATTCACCCTTTAAGTGTCAATTTTTTTCGAAATTCTTTAAAAACTGATTGTTGAGACTTGATTTATAGAATATTTTTGGGAAAAGTATTTCACTTGAAATTTTGTATTTGTAATCTTTATTGAAAATAATAAGACACCTATGTAACCTTTTTTCAAAAATCATCCCTTGGTAGCAAATAAAAAGGATTCAAAAGCTGGAAAGTGAAGGTTAGAATGATTAACCCTAATTTTACTACCAAATTCTTTTCCCATCTTTGAATGCAGATTTACTTATATATTGTAGAATGAATTATTGTAACATTAAGTGTGTATTTCACATCAATCGGTCCATAAACAAAGTTATGTCCATTTAAACAATACGCGGCATAAAATTGAATCGCGCTTTGGTGGATTTAGATGAAAGTTTTGTTAAAAGCTGTTTAGAAAACCATAATTAATACTTTACAATGAAATCAAAATTATAAAATAATTTGTGGTTCCGAAGATATAGGGAGGTCAAACGTAAGATGAACTTTTATCAATATCATCGACCATATTAAATAGAGATCTGTGCGATCAGGGTAATGCTTCGTTGGCCGAGAACGGCTAGCCTACAGCCCCTACAGGTATAAAGCGCACCGCTAAATATCATCTCTAAATATTTAAAAAACCATACATATCACCACATATTCAAAGAAATCCTCGACAATTTAGTTTATACGCTATACAATAGATGTCGTTGTTACCCATTAACGCTATTACAAAGTGGATTGGTGGAGATTATTTCAAGTATGTAATTAATTACGAGTATATTTACATAATAAAATATCTAATAAAAAAATTATTGTACTCATTGTGGTAGAGCATTATGGAGGCGCGGCGCGGTGGTTACATCCACATATTATTGGTATCGACCTTATTTAATAGACAATAATAATTATCGACTCGCGCAGGCGCGGTCCCAGGGGTGGTCACAGGAGACATGACCCCCCCCCCCCCCCAAAATCCCTCACTCATGCGTAGATGGAAGGCGTAAGAAACAAGCCAATTTGAGACACCTCTTCCCCCAAATTTCTTAGTGACCCTCCACCAAAATTTCTTGGCGACCCCCCCCCCCCCAAATTGAAGGTTGCGACCGCGCCTGGACTCGCGTGGCGCAATGGTTACCATGCCGGACTGCCAATCGAAGGGTCTCGAGTTTGATTCCCGGCAAAGCAGAAATTTGAATGATGAGTTTAATTTTCTGTTCTCGATTTAAGTGTTTGTATTTCTGTCTCTGTGTGTCTCATAGTACCCATTACACAGTGTATATTTACCCTACTCTGGGGCTATCAGTGTGAAGTGAAACGTAAAAAAAATCAAAGTGTTCTAACTACCGACTTTACTATGCTGAGTGATCTTTTCAAAATGATAGATAGCTACGTCACCATATCATGATTACACCACCATTCGAAGGTTACAGTTCCACATGCCGCTTTGCACGATCCTTTTGATGTTTGAACGGATGTGTAAGTTATGGGACAACCTTCCAGCTGAGGCATTTCCAGTGGACTTTGACATAGGGTTCTTCAAGAAAGCTGTAAAGAAAGCTCTTCTTGAAAGCCGGCAGTGCTCGGGTGGCTCCGCTGGGGTTGCCCGTTTCCATAGGCGACAGTCATCGCTTAACCACGCGGCCTTTCTGCCTCTTTGTTCGGTTTATTTATAAAAAAAGTTATTTCGAATAAACGAATAAGCAATTGCCGAGGGTCTAATAAAAAAATGTTATTGAAATGAGTAGACGTTTTCAGTGGTTAATTTAATAAGAGCTATTACATACATACGCAGTACTGGCACCGGTGTTACATTAATATGCTAAAGCGTCACGGCAGCAGCACGGCATGGTGGTCACGCCCAGAATAATATTAGTAATCGGTCAGTGGCGTAGCTATCATAGGGCCAGGTGGTGCAGTGCACCAGGGCCCCGGAGCTCAGGGGGCCCTCTAGCCTCAGCTTGAAAAATAATAATAAAATAAAATTAAAAAAAAAACTTGTGAGCTGGCTTCGAGTCTCGAGCTTGCTCACAAGATTTTCTTTTTTTTTCAATTTTTTATATGTGCCAAGCGTCCTCGATAAGCATGTGCTGTTTGTTTATTTGTTATAGTTATTTGAGTTATTTCAGTTATTTGGTAGTTTGGATAAGTACGCCCGTAGCACATTGGATCAGCGATAAACCCATCAACTTTTTAATCCATGATCCAATCAATGTAATCTAAAAATGTATATCATCTGATCCTCCCTCAATTGATGGAGACGTGGTCTATTTGCCAGCTTTGCAAAGAAATTATAAGGAAATTTGGCGTGCTCGAATGTGACCTTACGGAAGTGTATACAGCGATGCTACTGTTTCATACAATTCCTGTTACTTCTGCGGCAGCAGAAAGATCTTTCAGTAAACTGAAGATTATAAAAAAATATTTAAGAAACAGCATTCGACAAGATCGCCTCCAACATTTATCGTTAATTGCAATAGAAAATGAGGCGGCATCAAATTTGGATTTGAGTGAAATTAGACGAATTCGCAAAAATTAAAGCGCGCAAGAGATTGTGAATTGGATGGGGATTCTGTTAAAAATCGTTTTTTTTTTTCTTAATTAATCTTATCTGTATAATAAATATTCTATATTGTCATGTGCGTCGTTGTTTATTTTTTTCTTCTATTAAACACATGGAGATTCTAATAGAGACGACGTATGGATTTAGCCTACTAGGGATAATTCAACTCACTGTTTTCTATTCTTATTACTATCGGTAATAATTTAAAGGCCAATATAAGTTCAAACTACGCGAAAAGAGGGGAGGAGGGCCCGATTCTCTCCCTATGCACCAGGGCCCTTGTCCCCCTAGCTACGCCACTGTAATCGGTATATTTATTTCTGATGGTGTATGAAGGGTTCTTAATAGGACCAATTGACTCTTAATCGCGTAGGGCCTGATCCTCTCACGCTGCTCAAATTCAGGTTAATGACGTCTTCATTGTTAGTGGCCTAACTGCTGTCGCAAGTTTTAAATCGCTCAAAAGACCTCCATTAAGTATGAACGACAGTATGTTAACGACAATTGCAACCAATGTGTAAGCAACCAAGAATTTGACTCCCAACTACTAACCACGCCTGACATAGTGTAGACATTTCACCATCTTTCTGCAATATATTTAAGTTACATAATGATAATGAATCTATGCATTATTAGCAGCACAAATTATTTAATTATAATGATACTTTCCGCGGGCACAGCAGTACTATCTAAACACTTTAAAAACAGGCTATTATAATACGTTTAATTTGTAAAGAGAAACTGATGATAACGACTGAAAAGTCGATATTATAAGAGGAGTATAGTAAGAATTGTAAGGACTCAGGAAGAATGTATCTACTCAACATAATAATATGAACTTTTGTAAGTATAAGTAATTTCATAAAAGGTAAGTAACAATAATCCAAGGGACAGTGGAGGGCAAGCGGTCACGAACGAAATTGCAACCTCATCAGCCACGACAACTATGTCAAGAGTGAACGACTAAGGAGGTGGAGGAACAAATAATCCAAGCCTAATCAAGCCTTTTGTACAAGTCTTTATCTACGCGGACGACGTCGCGGGCACAGCTAGTAAGTACTATTTTTATATTAAAGAAATCAAAATATACTTAAATCTATCTATATAACTAATTGACTTAAATCTACATAACAAATTTATTTATTATGTTGACAAACCATGTTATTTATTTATTTATCCCATATTTTGCGTTTTTTTATTTAGTAGTTATGAATTTATTTCGACGGTGTTTTTCCCACGTCGTCGACTTTGGGCACCCAATTCACTGGGTTTTTATTTATTTATTTATTTTAACTTTTCTACCGTACATAACATCGGATAGAAGGCGGACTTAATGCTTAAAGCATTCTCTATCAGTCAACCTTAAGGTAGTGTCAGCAGTCAAACTTAAGGAGATCAATGAAGGCGGTAACAAAGAAACAGTAACGAAATGTTACAAGGAGGAAAAAGAAAGCAGAAAAAAAAATTGCGACACAGAAAGTAAAAAAAAATACGAACTGTATAAAATATGTAACGAGGATTATAAAACATATAACAAAGATGCATAATAATCATAAAAAATAATATACGCAGAAGTGTAAAGTGTAACGAAAAACGTTGATATGATATTATTCTATATTTGTAATATAAATATAAATGTAAATAATAAAATATAATAAAAATAAATATAAAATAAATAGTTACATATACGTAAATACCTACATATATATTTAGATTATACATATATAATTAATAAATATTTAATATATACGAGGGGGATGATGACCTTAAAGTTCACATTAGGCATAGCCTAAGGCGGAGGAGTAGTGTGCAATAATTCTCCGTTTAAAAGTAAATTTGCGGGAGTGTTTTCTGATATCGTCGGGTAATGCATTGCAAAGTCGAGAGGCTTGGACCGTGAAGGAGTGGGAAGTGAAGCCAGAGCGGTGAAGTGGGATTTGAAAGAGATAATGTGTCAGAAGATCGCAGCAGTCTATTATGGTTGTCTCGAAGGAACTGAAACTTGTTTTTCAGATAACTGGGTGCAAAATCATCAAAGAGAATAGAAAACAGAGATAAGAGTATCCGAATATGTCTTCGTTGACGAATCGGAAGCCATTTAAGCTGAGAACGGAATGAAGAAACATGATCGAATTTACGAAGACGAAAGATAAAACGGATACAGCTGTTAAGAAGACGGTCTAACTTATTAAGGAATTCTTCACTGAGATCAGGTGAACACACGTCAGCATAATCAATTATGGGGAGAATTAGAGCTTGCACCAGAACCAATTTAACCTTGATTGGTAAGAAATTTCTGTAGCGATTTAAAGCACAAAGCTTTGATATGACTGAGCGGCTTATATTTTGTATTTCAGATGACCAGTTCAGAGTAGAGTCCATGTAAATGCCAAGATTTTTGACACTGCTAGAAAAAGGAATTGTGTGGCCTCCAAGCGTGATAGGGGCAACAGACCCAATGTCAATCTTGGCAAGTTGTCGTCCACTGCCAATTATAATGGCTTGGCATTTACTGACATTGACTTGTATACCAAAATTTAAAGACCAGTTAGACAGGGCACACAAATCAGAATTGATTTTTTTGATGGAAGCGTTAATCATGTCAGCATCAGCAACTGTGTAGATTTGCAAGTCATCGGCGTAGAGGTGGTAAGAGCAGCTGAGACGTGTAGTGAGAGAGTTAATAAAGATTGAGAAAAGCAGTGGGGATAGTATTCCCCCTTGTGGGACACCGGATGGCAACTGACACCAGTCAGAATAATTACGTCCCCAGCGGACGGCTTGTTGGCGACCACAAAGGTAGGAGGAGAACCAGCTTAGCGTAGAAGACGCGAAGTTAAAATGACGAAGTAAGGCACAGAGGATATCATGGTCAACTAAGTTAAATGCATTGGTGAAATCAATGAGAACGAGAATAGTGACCTTTCTATCCTCCATTCCTTCTCTAATATCCTCTGTGACTTTAAGAAGTGCAGTGGTTGTGCTATGTCCGGAGCGAAAGCCGGATTGAAATGGGGAGATTAAACCATTGTCGAAAATAAATCGTGTTACTTGCTGGTGTACAGTAGATTCTAGTAGTTTAGACATAACAGGTAAAATGGAAATGGGTCTATAGTTATTAAGTTGTGAGGGATTGGCCACTTTGGGCAGAGGAATAATGTGTGCTTTTCTCCACGAGTCGGGAAAAACCCCTGACTGCATCGAGAAATTTATAATATGAGTAATCACAGGTAGTAAATATTCAAAAACAGATGAGATCATCTTACGACTTATTTCATCACAACCTACCGCTTCAGACTTAATAGCAAAAAAGTGTTTACGAACATCGGCTGCTGACACGGCAGAGAGAGAGAAAGAAGAATTAATAGGTTTGGCCCAGGAAGATATTTCAGAGATAGTACGATATTTAACACTAGGAGAAAGAAAAGGAGTAGCAGCAAAGTGCTTGTTTAAATCATTTAGTGAAAAGTTGGTGTTTGGGGTAGTGGTGGGTTGTTTACACAGTCCCAAGGAGCGTAGGAACTTCCAGATATTGGCCGGTGACGAATTTAAAATATTATCATGGAAGTATCGTCTCTTAGCTGCCCTTACCATCTGGTTACATCGATTACGAGCAGCTTTATATAAGCACCAGTTCTCCTCGCACCTATCACGCTTGAATTTGCGAAACGCCCTGTCACGACGTGTCATTGCCATACGAACTCCTCGTGTAATCCAAGGAGCAGGGGCTCTCTTTATACGTACTGCTTTGACCGGTGCATGTTTGTCATACAGTCTTAACAGCAGATTGCTAAATGTAGAAACATTTAAATCGACTGTTGACGCAGCATATACCGGCGAGAAGTCCGTTATCGCAGCATCCTTATGCAGTGCATCTAGATTTAATCTGGCAAAGTTGCGCATAAAGATAATATCTGGCTTGTGCTTCTTATGTTTTAATTTAATGGCAAACTATTATATTTATACGCTGAGAGGAAAAAAAAGCCGGCGGAAAAAAAACCTCCCAGGTTTTTAGTTCCGTAATCCCACACGAACTTCGTCGTCATCGTCTAGAAATTCAGAAACCGAATAGTACGCTTTTGTATATAACCGGAATAATTTGATTTGATTGATGAACACATAATAAAATTAAAAATGTTTGCCGATACATGAACTGCAACGTACCTATCCACCACAATACCTCAACTTTGATGTGGTTTTGTTTGAAAATGACTTAGGAGTCGTTCTCAATATAATAATATTTCATACAGTGGCGGATTTAGAAATTTGTCGCCAGTAGGCTATTAAGTTTTTGAATAGCCTACTGCAACCCCACCCCGTGACCTACACAGTGTGGTTGCCCTTTAATTTTGTGAGACAAAAAAAAATTTGGACCGCCGCCCCCAAATAAAATCTTCCACCCTAGGCTTTATGACTACTCAGCCTTTTGGTAATTCCAGCACTGATTTCTTGGCAATTATCATATACATCAGAGACTGCACAAAAGGCGTAGGTTTGATCCCTGTAATTTGGGACTAAAAATATAAGGTAGGTACGGTATCTCCTGCTCGATTGTGGAAGGCAACTAAAAGGGGACTCAGGCGCAGCCTTCAATTACTAAGAGATTTGGGGGGAAGAGGTATCCCAAATTGGCTTGTTTCGCCTTCCATCTACGCATGACAAATAGATGGGGGGGGGTTCATGTCCCGTAGGTATGATTCCGTTTTAATATAAACGTTAAGATAAATAAGATTTTTAATAAAATAAAAGTATTAAATACAGCAATCGCGAACGCCAATCAAAAGGAATGACGTCACGTCTCAGTAAAAGTCATCGTGTTGCTTGAAGTTTGACGAGCTTTATTGCTGAAATAAACTTTTTTTTCGAAACTAAAAGACGTGTATCTACAATAAGGAAAGATATTTAAAAATCTGTCATCATGCCTATTCAACAAAATGTCTTCTAAACAAAATACAACAACTTATCTTCTATACAAAATAGGTTAAAATAAATAAATACGAGGGTCAATTCCAAAATAATTGGACAATAGACAAAGAAATCGATTTTTTTATAAATAAACTTCAAAGTCCAATATTCTGATAACGGTTAATTTTGGATTACAGTGTTTCATAGCAGAGTCAGTCAAAAAATGATGGGATCTATATGCTCTTCAAGGAACTAGGTCGACTAACCAAGTAAACTTGTGTTACGTTTTAATTTTCATTGAACTCGAAAGGTAAACATTATATACATACTTCAACTCAGTTGTGCGCGCGGCGCTATGTGTGCGTGGGCTAGTAATTATGCAGCTTTAATTTGTGTGACAGTGACGCGGCCGTGATTTTCCGAACAACTTCACTGTACCTCTTGTCACGCACACAAAGTCACTGTGTATATACAGGTTTACCCATACATAGCGCCGCGCGCACAACTGAGTTGAAGTATCTCTACCTACCTAAGTAAAAGTAGTATTATAAGCAAACGTCATTTGTTTAATTTTAGTTATTACCAAAATTTTAGTCTTTTATGTTGTTGTATCTATATATTAGTTGTGTATAATATATGTATTATATATTATACACAATATATATTTATTTATTATTCATAAATATGTTAATCTTATAATTCGCATTAATTCGTTTTTTGTATGCTGTTTTTCTCTTAGACTTATAGAAACCTTTCGCTGTTTCTCTCACTACCCAAAGGTTGACTGGTGTGAATGCTTATTAAATAACATTAAGTGCACCTTTGTACACAAAGGGACATAAAGAATAAATAAATAAAAGAATAAGTAATATTTCAAGTAATATTTAAAATTCACCTGCCGTCAGCAAAAGGTGCACAGATAGAGGGACCCACAGAAAAGAACATAATATCAAGTTTTATTCGTTTTAAAACGACCACGCCTTTCTATTAACCACGGACAATACAACAGTGCTAAAAACAAAAATGCACATAATCAATCAAAACATGTAGGTAAGTTTTTCCATCTTTTAATTGATAATGACTCAACACAAATCAGGGGCTCAGGTTTAGTTCGATGTGTAATAAAACATATCTTAAATAAATAAAATAGCGATTGCACAAGCGCAAACAAAGTTTATTGACGAGATTATGATCTGCTAAGTTCATTGTCGTATAACGCCTCATCCACGGTAGCATTAAATAATCATCAATTAATTGTCAGTGTTCAATCTACGTCGTAGATCTATACGGATTTTTTCAGTCGGCACCGAAAGTATTGTGCATATTACAGTGACATGTAAAAACTTTCGAGTACTTTTCCTGCCCAAAACCTTGTTTTGCTTTTAATTTATTTTTTACTTTTTAGTTATTTCTAATCATTCTCGGCAAGCCCTTTCATTTGATACTCATATTTCAGAATTACATAAAAAATAACTATTCCGCCATCTTGGATGTTCCGCCATATTGGATTTAGAATGACGTCGCATTATTTTTCGAGTTACTCTCAACAAGCCCTTTCATTTGATACCCTTATTGTAGAAGTGCATAAAAATATCTATTCCACCATCTTGGTTGTTCCGCCATATTGGATTTAGAATGACGTCGCATTATTTTTCGAGTTACTCTCAACAAGCCCTTTCATTTGATACCCATACTGTAGAAATGCATTAAATTGCTATTCTGCCATTTGGATGATGGATGGTCCGGCATATTGGATTTAGAATGACGTCACACAGCTTATCTTATAATATATCCTTATAGGCAGGGATAGTTTATTTTACATTTTTTCTTTAAAAATATTGCTCCCTATGGTCGCCGCTCTTTACATTTTGAGTGCGTCTAGTCACTTATACATAGATTACTATATATAAGGACTAGCTGACCCCGCGAACTCCGTATCGCGTTTAAATATTAAAAATAATAATAATGGATAGCATATAAACCTTCTCCGTGAAAAAATACATGTACATACCAATTTTCATAATAATCGGTCGAATAGTTTCTGAGTTTTGCGATGTCATATACAAACATTACTTAACACCCCCGCAACCCCCCCTTCCGGGTGGAATTTCGTAAAATCCGTTCTTAGCTGACCTCTACTCGGCGAAAGGAATATTCCTACCAAATTTGAAGTCGGTAGGTCTTATAGTTCCAGAGATATCGTGATGAGTCAATATATGGGTGGAAATACCCCCCCTTCCGGGTGGAATTTCGTAAAATCCGTTCTTAGCTGACCTCTACTCGGCGAAAGGAATTTTCCTACCAAATTTGAAGTCGGTAGGTTTTATAGTTCCAGAGATATCGTGATGAGTCAATATATGGGTGGAAATACCCCCCCTTCCGGGTGGAATTTCGTAAAATCCGTTCTTAGCTGACCTCTACTCGGCGAAAGGAATATTCCTACCAAATTTGAAGTCGGTAGGTCTTATAGTTCCAGAGATATCGTGATGAGTCAATATATGGGTGGAAATACCCCCCCTTCCGGGTGGAATTTCATAAAATCCGTTCTTAGCTGACCTCTACTCGGCGAAAGGAATATTCCTACCAAATTTGAAGTCGGTAGGTCTTATAGTTCCAGAGATATCGTGATGAGTCAATATATGGGTGGAAATCTCTTATATATATTTAGAAGAAGATAAACCTTACTTAATATAAATCATTCTTCAAATTTTAAATTGGCTGTATATAATGAAACTTTAGCTACTTTCATTGTTAAGTGCGTATTATATCGTGTTTCATTTTGAATTGTTGGAAAGCAAGATGCGGACATTTTTAGTTTTTGCTGTATTAACTTTGATTTGGAGTCAGGTAAATTACAGGATCAAGTACTTTTTTTTCAATTTTATATGTAAGGTATAGCTTTTCATGTATTACGGTGGTACATTACAGAACCGAATAAAAAAACTGTAAGATTACTTAAAAATAGTTCCTAATTGAAATAGTATCAAATCTTAGTTTGTTATGTTCCTTAAAATAGTATCAAATCTTAGTATGGTATGTAATTACAAAAATAAAGGATACATTAACCTTATCTATACATATAATAAAACTGTAAGCAGGGTCAATTCTGTACATTGCATATAAATTTAAAAAAATACTTCTAGGGGTCTTTTTATAAGTAACAGAAGCTAAAAATATAAGTTTTGAAATTATTGTCTGTCTGTCTGTCTGTCTGTCTGTCTGTTGTTAGCTTTTCACGCAAAAACTACTGGATGGATTTTGATGAAACTTTTTTTGTTTTATATATATTGGTCCTCGCTAACATTTTGGCTACAGATAATTTTAAAAATCACCCTTTAAGGGTGTGAAATGAGCGATGAAAATTTGTATGGAAAACTTGGATTTTTTCAATAGATTTTCTTGAAATTTGGTATAAATATTTTCTAACCAAAATAAAAGAATACATGTTTCAGCATTTCCCGAAACTCACCCTTTAAATGTCAATTTTCTTTGAAACTCTTTGAAAATTGAGTGTCGAGAATTGATGTACAGAATATTTTTGTGCAGAGTATTTTACTTATAATTTTGTATTTGTAATCTTTACTAACATAGTGAGAAACGTATTTAAGCTTTTTTCAAAACTACCCCTTAATAGCAAATAAAATGGATTCGAAAGTTTTTATCTCAAGCGTACAACCTTAACTTAATATTTCATTTTCAAATTCGTTTCCCTTCTTTGAATGATGTGTTTTTACAGATATATTGTTGAAAGAATTTCCGTAACATTAGTCTGTATTTCATATCAATCGGGTCATAAACAAAAAAAGTATACGCAACATAAACTTAAAAGGCACTAAAGGGAATTTAGATGAAAGTTTCGTTAACAGCCCTTTCAAAATCATAAATAAAAGTTTAAATTTAAGTAAAATTATTTTGAACTCTCACTAATATTGTCGACTATATTAAATATACTTAGATCAGCTTACTGTATTTTCTTTCGTTGGCCGAGAATGGCTAGACTATAGGTACCTAATAAGTGCATCGCGAGCCTTACCGTCGCCGAACCTTACATCACAGGCTCCATTGAGTTAGTTGCTCAGCTTATTAGTCTTCTTTTGGGGTGGAAGATTATGAACAGGCTGCAGTTGAAATGATTATTATCGCTACATTATATCAAGCTGCAACCTTTTTAGCATTCCACTGCTGAGCATGGAGCTCTCCCAATATTGAGGAGGCCTCTAGCTCCGATGAACCGAAATCCAAATCTTACAATCTCAATGCATCCAGCATTAAGGTTGTAAGATACGGAATCTAAACCTTCATACTTGCCGCAACCCTTTTTGCGACCCACTGCTGGGCACGGGTCTCTCCCCATTATTGGGAAGGCCTGGAGCTTACTCCACCACTCTGCTCCAATGCGGTTTGGTGGAGATGCGGGTTAGTGGCCAACCCACTGTCGGATGTTTTCAAACCGCCCATAAGGCCTCCGACAAGGTTTAACGACTGTTATCTATCGACAACAACCGGGACCGACGGCTTAACCTTCATACAGAATGTACAAATCCTTTACAGAAAACAACAAAACGAGACTACTGCAGACATCTAGGTGACGAATAGTTAAACTTTTTGTGAACCAACTGTTAATCTCAATATCTACCTATTTGGTAATTTGACATTCGATTTATCAACCACAAAGTTTACATGTCATACGGTAGATGGCGTTATTGAGCAATATTTATTTCTTCTCCAAAGTGATTCGATGAAGATAATTTCAAATAAAAGCCTTAAGTCTAATAAAAGTAAGTACATAGTGTAAAAAAAAAAAATAACATTTCACACGTATAGCCTCACATTAGGGTAGATATACTCTGTGTAGTGGGTGCCATGAACACACATAGAGACAGAAACACAACCACCCAGACCGAGAACAGTTTAAACTCATCATTGAAATTTCTGCTTCGCCCGGATTCTAACCCGGGACAGCTCGATTAGCAGTCCGGCATGGTAAACATTGCGCCACGCGGGTTGTCCCATCGTTGGGTAGGTATACGTATGATGCTGAACATTGTTAATTGGACCAATGATAACTTAACTCATTTTTTGCGTCTCTTTATTGCGTACGGGCTGAGGGCTCATCCACACACGTTGATTGATGGAGATATTAAGGATTCTTTAAAGATTCTTTATAAAAATATTCTTTATTTCCAAATACAGATTCTCTATTCGTCTATACATTCTTTGCAGTATAAATTCACCCAATTTACTAAAGATACTATTTTTAACATAGATGAAGCCACGGGCATAGCAGTATCTCTTAACTTTAATAAACGAGGTACATATTTGTAAAGAGAATCTGATTGCGCGAGAAAAGCGAAACGTGAGAAAAGTGGATAGTAAGATCAGTACAGTAAGCATTCCTTACTGTTTTAGGTTTGAAGGATTTAGAAAAAATACATTAGGTTTCTTCTGAACATATGAACATTGTATTATAAGTGATTTCACTATAATGTAATAATAATCTACCTACTTCTTATTCAATGCAAATAAATAATCTTTAATTTTTAATCAATCCATTTTATAAAAGTCTTTATACACGCGGACGACGTCGCGGGCACAGCTAAGTAGTTTATAGTAATAAATGATACCGAGTGCATTAAATTTAACGACAGTCGGTCGAGTAGTAAACCCACGTAACTTTGATAAAATCGTGTCATTGTATTACTTATTGTAAAATTTATCAATGAACCTAATAATTATGACTTTGAAATTTTATTAGGGGGTTCAAGCTGAAAATACGACCGACGTATTGACCACGTATCATAATAGAAGTTTAGCTGACATTAGGAGCAACATCAAAAATGCAGCAAACCACGCGTGGGAGTATTTAAGAACCGTGGCTAACTCTAAAGGGCAAAAAATATCAGTTTGGATACAGAAAATCAAAATATTGGCTCAGGATGTTCGCAAGGAATTTGAAAAACGATTGAAAGAAATGAAAGGCCGATTAGATGAGATGATTCAAAATCTTGTGTATACTGGGGAAGTAGTTAAAAAATGTCTAGAGGTATGAAATATTTTGTGAGTACTTAGTAAAAAATATGTATCACCATTAAAATATTACATGGCTTGCATGGTTTTGAGATTGGAGTAACGCCAGTGTCTAATAATTTCATTTGCATTTCTATGATTTGGAGAACACCTTCTATGACCCCTATATGTGTTAATACCCAATCAAATATTTAAAGTCAGACGTTGCTACCTGTGTGACCTTGAGTGATTTGAAAACATTTGATTGCATGTATCAGTATAGTGATACCTAACCCGTATCTCAATCGCCTAACGTTATGTTCAAGGAGAGCTGACTTATACTTTGTTTTTATGTTTTGTATGACGTAATTAATACACATGTTTACAGAAACGAAAGCAGGCTATTGATGAAATTCTGAAAGATATTTCATTATATGTAGCTAACTGCTTAGCTAATAACGCCACAAACCTTAACATATTAGCGGCTAAACAATATGAACCCGTTCCAAACAAAACAGAATTTTTGAAGAAAATTGAAGATGATTTGAATCTTTGTTTGGCAAAAGATAAAACAAATGAAGAAGAATGCTTTTACAATATCAGGAAGGGTATTTATGAATATCTGGAAAAAACTGAAGACGAAATTTTACAAAACGTAAGTTTAGGTGTTCGTAAATATAAAATTTTGGTGTTGGGAAGTAAAAATTGTTTGTTACTATGAAGAGGCAAAAGTCGTGTTTCATGACTGTTGCTGATCATTATCACAAACAAGATTTTTTATTTTATTTTAGGAATAAGCAGTGCCATTGTACTATATTTCTTTTAATTTACATTAATGTTACTTTTTTCTGTGCACATAAATAGTTCAATAAATAAATAAAATAGAATCTTGTAAGAGTTCCTTGAATTTGTGCAACTACTCCGGAGGATAGTCGTCCCCTCATTTAAAATTAATTGTATATTATGGACTGGCTGGCAATGGACCCACAACTTTAAACAATATAGAATCTTCAAGAACTTTGTTGCATTTGGGGAACTACTTACGTGCATCGGTGATAATGGTTGCCCCTATTTCTGATCTGTAACTGTGTCTGTTTATTCTACTAAAACTCAATCGAATGGCTGCTTATTCTTTTAGAATGGACTGTAGTGGTGAACTTCATGGTTGACCCATACAAGTTCCAAACTTATATTTACAGAAGTTACTGTAAAACTTAGTTCATAAGAAGTGTTTAGAGAAAGTGCTTGACCGAACAGTGTGTGACTTTAAAATTTTTAAACCTTATTTATTATTTGGTCAAAATACGTAATATATAAAAGGTATATTTGTATAAATTGACATAATTTTTTGTTCGTTTCAGCATATAGAAACAAGAAGAGCAACTGATGATCTCGTGGCTACAATTATAAGTTGTTCGACTGATGGTGTTATAAAAGCTTCAGCCGTAATTGCAAATGAAACACTACAAATAATTGAATGCGTGTCACAAGGATATTTATAAAGTTAAAACGAAATTCTTAAGATAAAGCTGATTCCGATAAAACCAGTTGATAATTACTCAAAAAGAAATTAAATTACATATATTATATACATAGTTTCATCTTCGTCCTACCTATTTGATCATTACCTACGGCTTTGGAATTAATTTTAATTTTTTTTCTAAGTTTTTATATTTTTTGGTGTTTACTATTTCCTATGACGACTCGATACACCTAGCTTATGTTAACTTAAAAAAAAAATGTGTGTACTTATGTACATGCGTTAGAAGTTATACTTCTTATTTGTTTAAGAGAAACCTGCAAAAGATTATAGCTAGATAGATATGAATTAGTGTGAATAATAATTTATAATTTACGATGTAAATAAATTATACATACCGACAATTAACATCAAATCTATAAATGCACTTAAAACAGTTTATTAAAACCACTTTTATCACAAATATGTAAAATAAATATAAAAAATACTAATAAATTATCAGCAAATACATATCTATCACCGTAGTATATATAATTGATTTAATAAATACACCAATGTACTTTTTTACACGCTTTTTATTAGCTTCACCTGTATGTTTGTATGTTTGTATGTTTGTATGTTTGTATGTTTGTATGTTTGTAACCGACTTCTTTGGGCGCGATTTTGACCCACTTTAAACGGCCAGATTTCGTTCAAACTTTGTAGATTTATTGAGGACCGATGACAATACACTAATTTGATAAAATTATTCCATTTTTCAATTTGCAAAATATGATTTTTGTTCGATTGCATTTATAGAGCTACAGCTATTATACGACTGTTATAGATCAAACGATCTAATAACGAGTATTTTAGCCACTTTAATTCAGCATCTGCTAAAAGGTGGAGTAAAAGTGCTAAAACATAGTGCTGTAAACGTTTATTCGACGTCCTTAAAGCACACATTAGCAAATATTGCCAAATAGTCGAGATAACCGCTATTACACGATAAATGGGTGTTTTAAGAACGGTTACTCGACTCTTATACGATTAAAGGCTGAGTAATCTAATTACTATTCGACTATTTTGCTGCTTGGGTTGCTCATATTTACAATGGTGATCATTATTGCGATAACAGTTAATTTAATGAATTATTTTCATATAATGAATAACACTGTTATTGGATACTGAAATAATGAGCTATCATTAATGCCTGTTATTGTTAATGTATCTTACGCCCTGTTGCCGTGCCGTGTATGTGCTATCGTTAATTAATAATGAGTGGGGCGTCCGCGTCCCGCGTCGCGCGCGCGTCGCATGCAGATACAACTTATCTGACATACATTGTTTCGTTATTTGATTATTTCAGAATTAGCTAGCTGTTATCTAAAAATGAATTAACACCTCGCCACAAAAATAACAGGATAACAATAACAGTTTACAATAACAGTTATAGGTAAATAATTTAACAGTGTTATTCATTATTTTAAAATAGCCGTTATTGCCATCGCTACATATTTATGTAGGGGAGTAGACTATTGGTGCTCAGTAACCGAAAACGTGTATGAGATATATAAAGAATATAAATAATTTGTTAAGTCGTAAGACAGGTGAAATTTTATGGAAACGTAAAAATTAAAAAAATATGTAACCTTGTTATGTAACAAGCCTAATGATAGATAAAGATATTTTTGAAAGAAAGAAGAAGGTTCTCAGTAACCAGTCCATTGCTCGTGGAAACATCATGGAAAGAATAAATAATCCAAACTAAAAAGTAGAAAATAAATAATAGTTTAAAAAAACTAAAAAACACGCTTTTTATAGAAAACCGAACTAAAAAATAGAAAATAAATTTTAATGAATTTAAATTAAGAAAATAGTGTTAAAAATTTCAATGAATATAAGTTAATAATAGTGTGAATAAAAAAAAATTTATTTAAAAAAAAGCGTGGGGTGCTTTTTAAAATATTATCGAAATGATAATCACTCTACTCATATCTGTCAATAAAATATTTATAACTATTGACACCATGCACCCCACGCTTTTTTTAAAATAATTTTTTTTTAATTCACACTATTATTAACTTATATTCATTGAAATTTTTAACACTATTTTCTTAATTTAAATTCATTAAAATTTATTTTCTATTTTTTAGTTCGATTTTCTATAAAAAGCGTGTTTTTTAGTTTTTTTAAACTATTATTTATATTTATTCACAGTTTAATTGTTCGTACAACAACAACTTTAACATAGTTATCGGTTTGAATAGCAACTTACTTGTTGCTTTTTTCTGTCGGTGTGCGCACGCATCTTAAAAAATTCACTCTCATCATTTTTCCCAATCGCGCCAAAAGAAGTATAACTTCAAAAATATCCATAGATGCAAATGCAATGCTTTATGATTACTGCGTTTAAGGTCAAGGTTAAACTGGTCAGGATAATAATATATAGCCGACTGTTTTTGCAATAACAACTAATAACAGGTACAACAAGATGAGACAGGGATGATAAAAACTCAATACCGGTCATAAATCAACCAAAAAGAACCCAAGTAATCTATGAAGAGTAAAGTTAATTTATTGCAGTTCAGACAACAAACATAGCAAATAATATAAACCACTTGCGTGGGGAACATATTAACTTAAACATGTATTTGACTTAAATTCAATTTAATTAATTTAGGTATAATAACTATCTCACCGAATAATATTTTCATGCAAAATGTTGAAGAGTCAAAACCATGGCTTGCACCGTCGAAAAGTCATCAGACCTCATGTAAAGCCCAGCTTATAGCAAGCCCTAAATTCACAAACTTAGTCAAAATTTGTGTATGACCACAGAGTACAAAATAGTACAGGTAGTATGGCAACACAGAATATCTTATATCTTACGTACTGTCTGTATCAAAAATTCGTAATGGCCCAAAGTTTAAATTCGAAATGTAACCCTGTGTAAATATTCTGCGAATTTGAATTTTAGTTAGGCTGGCATTTTTTATTGCAATATGAAACCAGCAGCCACAATGTAAAGCGGTCGCTGAGCCTGCCATATACACTAGTACGTATACATGTCGCAGCCATTTGGTTAAATCAGCCACTCAATTAAAAAGTTTGAGATAAAAGAGGAATTGAGGCTTTAGTGGCCGTTTTAATCAGATGGCTGCGACATATACACAACCTCAAGGAAACTATTAATTAAAAAGCTTGTAAAAACAAGCTTTTTAATAACTTGTAATATTGAATTTGTTCGCGACTTTTGTTTAGATTACATATCGCATGATTACTGTTCGCGATGATAACTTTTACTAGGTATAGAATTTATGAACAGTAGGTGTTGTACATAACATATTATTTGATTTACTTGTTCCGTTTATATAGTAATATGCGTGTTTTTATCATTTTCTAGTTCATAAGTTCATTATTGTTTTATATAGTTTGCCAAATATGGTAGTCTGTAGGTTTACCGATTGTTTGCCTTATATGGTGGTGCGTAGATTTACTTGTTGTTGGCCTAATATGGTAATACATCGACTTACTTATCGTTCACCTAATATGGTAATGCATAGGGTTACTTGAATGACAGGACAAGAATTGTGAGAAATAAATATGTAGGTGTCTCCTTTTAAGCCCCGCCCCGGTCCGGCCCACTTCGCCGGATATAAATATAGCGTCGGATCGGGGCTGAACACACTTACCACTACTGGGCTCTAATGGAGGAAAAACCTTAAAAGGAAATCGTGTCTTCTTTGATACCTGCCTACCCTGAACATCATAGCAACATACAGTCCACTGCACTCCACAATATTTATGTTCCGTTAGAATTTTGCAACCCAATTTTGAAGCTGATAATGTCTTAAACCAGTTAATATTACTAAATACCTGCGATCGCGCTCGTGAGGTTTTGGTGTGACACAAGTTTCTGAACATGTCACCCGACTAAAACGATTTTAAAGACGTTATCACGTCAAAAATAAAATAACGTTTCACACTCATAGTCACACAGTATAATAAGATACCTGTGTATACCCTGTGTCGTGGGTGACATGGACACACACAAAGACAGAAACACAAACACACAGACCGAGAACATTTTTGAACTCATCATTCATATTTCTGCTTCGCCGGGAATCGAACCCGGGACCCCCCAATCGGCAGTCCGGCATGGTAAAAAAAATGAAATCGAAAATAGCCACCATCATATGATGCGGGAGTAAATTATGTTACCCGATATGAGTATCAAACCTACCTAAAGCATAAACCTTTAATGCTCTAAGGTATCAAATGAATGAGCTTAACTTTGAGAATGCAATAAATAAACCATGCAAAAATCCAAATCCAAGATGGCCGTGTAAGGGGGTGCCCTAGCTGGTTAGGGTTCCTTACTTAATTTGAGGAGAGCGGAGTGAAACAACTGATAACTAGGTAAGTCCGATATGTGGAAAGTGAACCGGAATGGAATGGAATGCCTTTATTTGAAAGTCAACTCATATTTATACAAAAGCGGTCAACAAACATTTACCAATCATAATACAAGAAATTTTAACAATAACCAATAACATCACAAATATTATTACCAATAAAATTAAAATAAAATAAACGTTAATATAAATAATCATCAAATAATGCGAGGAAATCTAATTGGACGTTTTCGTTGTTGTACTCATTCCGCTTCTGTGAAGTCAGCCGTAGATGGGCTACATAAATATAAGCGTAGTCATTCGGCGGCGGCAGCGGCGAGAAGCAGACGTCCTCCAGGCATCGTGTAGGAAGCAGCGGTCTCCAGGGTCGACGGTGGATGCACGGCGCTGAAGTATGATCGACGGCGGCGTGGTGGACGACGAGGATTTGCTTATCGGAGATTGATTTGTAATGCAATCTTCATGTTTCATTCGACAAACGTCTTGAATAAAATCGTCTCTGTACTGCGTCGCGGTCGGTGTGCTCCGTTATGTGGGTAGTTGCATAATTAAATTCCATGTCGGTATTTCTATTATATTTCTTGCCAGAGTACCCACATTATGCTGCATATTCTTGCTAGAGCGAGAGGTCGTGAGAGCGAGAGCGGCGATGTAGTACCCACATAATGTTGGATTATCTTGCCACAGCGAGAGGTCGTGAGAGCGAGAGCGGCGATGTATTACCCACATAATTTTGGATCGTAATATTTTATCACGATAATTGACGGTATCAATATTGTTGCGCTTGCCGCTACAGGACTCCCCCCCTAGCGAAAGCGTACAGGAGGCTTGCTGGTGCGGCCATAGCGAGTGGTCTTCAAACACGAAGCTCGATGTTGAGATGAAGATGGTTGCTCGCTGGTGAAGGTGCGGATGTCGCTTCGTTGCTCGGAGTATCCTCAGTAGTATTGTCATTGATAGTGTAGGCAGGCTTCAAGCGGTCCACAGATATAGTTGCTGATCTTCTATCTGGTAGTTGTAGTTTGAAGGTCTTCGCGTTTCTCTCTAGCACGTAGTAAGGTCCTTCGTATGTAGGTTGAAGAGGCTTCTTCACGCTGTCATCTCGTATGAAGACTTGCTCGCAGGTTTCTAAGTCCTTGTGAATAAATATCGGTTTCTTGTTTCCGTGCACGAAGTCTTGTGTTGGTTTATTTTCGTTGATTGAAGCGCGTAGACGACTGACGTAATCTGAATCCATTTCATGAGAATTTGTTGAAGTTGAAGTGAAAAAGTCGCAGGGTAAACGTATGTTGTAGCCATATGTGAGCTCGGCGGCGCTCACACCTGTGTCGGTGCGTGATGCGGCTCGGAGTCCTAGTAGAACTGTAAGTAACTCGTCTGTCCACGTAGTATGTCGAGATAGACGGGTTTTGAGTGCTGTCTTCATACTGCGGTGCCATCGTTCTATCATCCCGTTTGATTGTGGATGATACGGCGTCGTGCGAGTCCTCTTTATTCCCATCGTGTTGAGTAAGCTGACGAATAATCTACTTTCGAAATTTCTTCCTTGGTCGGTCGTAATGATCTTAGGTGAACCAAAACGTGAAATCCAGTGGTTGTAGACAATCTTGGCGACAGATTTGGCGGATGTGTCTTCGGTAGGTATTGCTTCAGGCCAGCGCGTCGCTCTATCGATCATGGTGACTAGATATCGATATCCATCACTAGTGGTAGGCAGAGGTCCGACGATATCTATGTGAACATGTTCAAATCTCTCCGCTTGTGGAAATGAAGATACGTTGCTCGTAGTGTGTCGTTGTACTTTGCATCGTTGACATTGTATGCATTGCTTCGCCCACGTTCCGATGTCCTTGTTCATTGACGGCCAGAAAAATCTTTGACTGATTAATTTTCTGGTTGTCCGGATTCCTGGGTGACTGATGTTGTGTACGGCGTCGAAAGAGATTCTTCGAAATTCTTCAGGTAGATAAGGTCGAATGTTGCTTGTAGATACTTCGCAGTGGATCGGCTTGAGACAGACAGGCATAGTAACTTCTTTGAAGGATAGGTTACTTTGTCTTCCTAGCTGCTTGATTATGTTTTTGTCCTTTTCTTGGGCTTCAGCTAACTTTTCGTAGTCCATTGAAGTTGGGCAAGCTATACTGTCGACAGGAATGCGGCTCAGAGCGTCGGCGACTATGTTGTCTTTCCCACTGATGTGACGTATGTCGGTTGTAAACTCACTTATAAAAATGAGTTGTCTTGCACGACGTGGTGTTTCCGATGCTGATGGTTGCTTCTTAAGAACGTAGGTAAGTGGCTTGTGGTCGGTGAAGATTATTAGATCTCTACCCTCAAACATTTTCCTGAAGTGTTTGATAGCCATGTAGATAGCTAGTAGCTCTCGGTCGAACGTACTGTAGTTGCGTTGGGCGTCGGAAAATTTCTTCGAAAAATATCCAAGTGGTTGCCATTGTTTATTAACGTATTGTTGAAGAACTGCTCCTGCTGAAGAATCGGAAGCGTCGCTGAAGATTGCAATCGGTGCTTCATGAGACGGGTGTGCAAGTAAAGCTGCATTTTGAATGGGCATGATGACAGATTTTTAAATACCTTACCTTATTGTAGGTACACGTCTCCTAGTTTCGAAAAAAAGTTTATTTCAGCAATAAACTCAACTTTTAACGTAAATTAATGTATTTTCTGCTATGTAATTTGAACTAAGCGCGAAAACGCTCGTAGGTGTCATGGCGTCGGCTTGCTCATCAAACTTCAAGCAACACGATGACATTAACTGAGACGTGACGTCATTCCTTTTGATTGGCGTTTCAGATAACATGGCCGATTGCTGTATTTAATACTTTTATTTTATTGAAAATCTTATTAATCTTAATGTTTATATTAAAACGGGATCATATTTTAGAACTTTTTTAGCATATATTTTTCTGTAAAACCGTTTATTCTCTGATTCTTTAATAGTGTCATCATGCCTATTGCAACTTTGCAAGCTTCAAATGCTTCTGTTGCTTGACTTGTCCAGTTGATAATTGATTTATCCTTCTTCTTGGAATTATGCAGGTAGACGTGAAGTGGTGCTTGAATTTCAGCGGCTTTCGGTATGTGTTCTCTGTAGAAATTTATCATTCCAAGAAAACGCCTAAGCTCTTCTATCGTGTTTGGTTTGGAGTACTGCGTAATTGCTGTGACTTTTTCTGCAGGCGGTTTGATACCATCTCGGTTTACTGTGAATCCAAGAAACTTGACTTCTTCTTGACCAAATATGCATTTTGAAGGGTTGATTGTGATTCCATTGTCTTCTAATCTTCGTAGTACAGCTCGTAAATGTTCTTCATGGGTTTCCTTGTTTGGACTTGCAACCAATAAGTCATCGATGAATGCATATACGAAATCGAGTCCTTGTAGTACTTCGTGAATAAACCTTTGGAAGGTTTGTCCGGCGTTCTTCAGTCCTGGTGCCATTCTTGGAAATTCGAATAGCCCCATCGGTGTAATTATTGCTGTTTTTTCTATGTCTTCATCGCGAACTTTGATTTGTTGGTAGGCTCTGTTGAGATCGATCGTGGAGAAAATAGTCTTGTTGGACAACTGGAACGTGAAGTCTTTAATCCTTGGAATCGGGTAGCGGTCCGGTGTAGTGACTGCATTCAGTCTTCTGTAGTCTCCACATACTCGCAGATCACCATTCTTCTTAGGTACGATGTGTAGAGGTGATGACCATGGGCTTTTGCTTGGGCGGCATAATCCCTGTTCGATCATATTTTCGAATTCTTTTCGTACTCGTTCGTAGCGATGTGGTGCGATAGGACGTGCGCGGCAATGCAATGGCGGTCCAGATGTCTCGATGTAGTGTTCAACGTTGTGTTTTGGCGTAAGTTTCATTGAAGTAAGCCTTGTAGTTCCGGGAAATTCCGCTAGGATGTTGTGGTACGATTGTTGAACATCTATGCTTCTTATTGTGGGTAGATTGGTTTCTCTGACGAACGACTGCGACGATAAGTTTTTTTTTTCCATCGATGAGTCTTCTATTCTTGATATCGACGATTAGTTGATGGTGTTGAAGGAAATCTGCCCCGATAATTGGTTTGCTGACTCGTGCGACGATGAACCTCCATTTGAACGGTCGGCGTAAGTTTAAATCCAGTTCCATTGTTTTTTCTCCATAGGTCGGGATGACCGTATTGTTTGCAGCATAGAGTTGAAATTCCAGTGGCTTCAGTATTTGACCTTTTCTCGGTGGTAATACTGAAATATTGGCTCCGGTGTCGATCAAAAATGTTGTCCTTGTCTTCTTGTCAGTGACAAACAGGCGGTTGGACTTTTCACATACGCCAGGTTCCGCCGCAGCTAGCGTATTTGTTAGTTTTCCGACTTCATATTTTCATTCTTGAATGAACACGGCGCTGTGCATCTTCTTGTTTCAGAACCAAAACGACGATGATAGTAGCATATGGATGATGGTGTTGTACTTCGTGCGCGATTTTTTGAGTTTCGACTTGCAGAGCGGTCTCGGCGAAAGAATGGTCTTCGATGGCTTCGGTCACGCTGGTAGTATTGTTGGTTGTTGCAGTGTGATGTTGCTGACTTGAGCGCTGCGACTTCCAGTGATAGTCTGCGAATTTCTTCGACGAGACATTGCGTGTTGGTGCTGTTCTCCATCTTTGAAATATTTTTCTTAATAAGGTTTCTTCCTAATAAATTTTCTTCTTGTTAAGGTTGCTTGAAAAGGTTCCTCCAGGGGTCCTGGATTTAATCTTCTTGCTTGACGCTGATGATGTAGAAATCCTCACTGCTATTCTTCGGGCAGAGAGACGTCCCAGTAGCTCCGGACGAAGTGCAGTGTTCTTGAACAGCCTGGTCGGCCGCTCGGGGTCACCAATGTAAGGGGGTGCCCTAGCTGGTTAGGGTTCCTTACTTAATTTGAGGAGAGCGGAGTGAAACAACTGATAACTAGGTAAGTCCGATATGTGGAAAGTGAACCGGAATGGAATGGAATGCCTTTATTTGAAAGTCAACTCATATTTATACAAAAGCGGTCAACAACCATTTACCAATCATAATACAAGAAATTTTAACAATAACCAATAACATCACAAATATTATTACCAATAAAATTAAAATAAAATAAACGTTAATATAAATAATCATCAAATAATGCGAGGAAATCTAATTGGACGTTTTCGTTGTTGTACTCATTCCGCTTCTGTGAAGTCAGCCGTAGATGGGCTACATAAATATAAGGCCCGTGCGCGCCCGCGTAGTCATTCGGCGGCGGCAGCGGCGAGAAGCAGACGTCCTCCAGGCATCGTGTAGGAAGCAGCGGTCTCCAGGGTCGACGGTGGATGCACGGCGCTGGAGTATGATCGACGGCGGCGTGGTGGACGACGAGGATTTGCTTATCGGAGATTGATTTGTAATGCAATCTTCATGTTTCATTCGACAAACGTCTTGAATAAAATCTTCTCTGTACTGCGTCGCGGTCGGTGTGCTCCGTTATGTGGGTAGTTGCATAATTAAATTCCATGTCGGTATTTCTATTATATTTCTTGCCAGAGTACCCACATTATGCTGCATATTCTTGCTAGAGCGAGAGGTCGTGAGAGCGAGAGCGGCGATGTAGTACCCACATAATGTTGGATTATCTTGCCAGAGCGAGAGGTCGTGAGAGCGAGAGCGGCGATGTATTACCCACATAATTTTGGATCGTAATATTTTATCACGATAATTGACGGTATCAATATTGTTGCGCTTGCCGCTACAGCCGCCACCACATAATGATGGATTACATATTTTAGTAAAACACACTCGATATCATTTCGTTTTAGTACAACTGACCGTAAAATAAAAGCTATTATGTAAAAAAAATGTCTGAGGGAGTATGCAGGTGTATTTCTATTTTTTTTATTTATTTCTATTATAGTACCTGGACGACCGAGCGTTTCTCGGATAAAAACAATTTATTTTCTTAGTTTAATTTCAAACGAAACATTCATTTGCTTAGTGTTACGAAATAGGTCCCAATAACAAAAATATTTTCACAAAAAATAAAAAATAAACGCAATTTGGTTTTGAATGAGGTTTGAACCCGGGTCTCTGGTTTCGCAATCAGCCCAGGTAACCATTCTACCAAGGAAGCTTTATTTAGGAACGAAATTTTTATAGAGCTGTTTCAAATCGACATTGTCATTTCTTTGAACGTCGGATTGACGGATGGCGTTTGACAGCGTTCAACGCCACAATATTATTAATACTCTCCAATAGATGTATTTTTCAGTTTATATTTAAATTAATTATCACTGAATATTTTTTATAGTTTAAAATTTCTAAAAACAAAACATAGCTGGATCGATTTATCACCCCCGAAACCAGGGTACTAAATTTCATCAAAATCGTTGGAGCCGTTTCCGAGATTCAAAAAATATATTTAGGTATATACAAGAATTACTCGTTTAAAGGTATTAGATAGGTTGCTTGTTGCATGTTGTAAATATGGCCGGCAACCCCACCTTTGCGTCGAGATACAAATGAATATTGTAGCCTCAAAACAAGAATGGGTACACTACAATGGTGATATTTTTGTAGAATGATGCAAGTTTGCTAAGATACCTTTTGATTACACCATGTTCATAAGACCTTCAAACATTATCCAGTTCGAACTAATTCGGAATATAAAACAGGAGGGAGACGACACAACATAAGGTTTTCCTTTTTAACTAATTGTCATTCAATTTGCTCGTCAATCTGAATTTTCGGAAACGCCTTAGTAATTTTTGAGATCAATACCTATTGCCCCAATCACTATTGTTTTCCTTGACGATAATTCTACAAGGATGCGTATAGTAAGTAGGTAATGAACAAATAATAAGTAGGTAACGAAATCGCATTAGATCTTAAGTTTCTCAAATAATATTTAACAAATTGGTGCCTGTTTAAGTAGCAATTTTAAGACATTTGCATAAGGAGTGCTAACCACTAGGCACTATTTATAGACTTAAATGTCAAGCATAATTTTATGTTGGTCGTTACTTGATCGTCCATATTTTTTCCCCAATTAGAATGTTTTACGGAGACTTCATCCCACACTTTTTTTATTTTTGTGTAAAGCACAACACTACGGGATGACGCTATAGGAACGTCACTAGTTTTTTTTTACGTATGGACACTTGTTGCATAAAATGGCGGAGCGTTGTTGTTTGGTTTTCGTAATATTATTAAATGTGTGATTTACAGTATTAAACTCTTTTAAATAGTTTAAGGAACCAGTTATTTGTTACAAGATAAAACTTAATTATTTTCTAAACAATAGAGCTAGCTATCAGTTCAACTCTTTACCGACCTACTCACTTTAATTTTATTACGTACTGTGTGTGAAATAAAGTCATATTTTATAAATTTTTGTATTGCATTTTATGCAGTTGAAAGAGTTTATTAATTTGTACCAGTGTGAATAGATTAAAACACACATAACTCGTCAAAAATATTAAGCCTCCTATTTACAGTCCTGTTTTCTTAAGATGAAAAATTTTTTTTTTGCTATAGTACTATTCATTTCAATACGTAAATAATTAAAAAGTGCCAAAAAATTATGGAATTACTAAATTTATGATTAAAATCAAAATATCGTCCTTATTTTCTTAGTCATGATTTTCAGGTTTAGGAAAGAGAAAAAAATAATAGATTTAAATGTTATTTTAATTTTATTCTTATATCATGAATCATAATCGATCGTGGCACAAAATCAGAATAACTTATTGCAAGAAATTCCCAGTGAAGTAGTTAAAGACGTTGGAAGCAGAGCAAGTACCGATTTCCATAGCTATCTTCGCACTGCCGATACCAGCGCTCATCAGCTGGGAACCGGCGCACACATCGAGCGCGGCTGGGAGAGTTGCGATAGCCAAGTTGATGCGAGTGATCTGGTAAATAGAAAAAAATGGTGATTGACTTTAAACTCAAAAAAAAAATTTAAGGAATTGGACAGATGCAAAAATTTGTATTGTAGGTGTCAGAATTTTGTTCCCTTGAGCTTGGGGTTAAGAAACATAAGCTACGGTTTTATCTGATCGTAAGAGGCGACCAAAAGGGGACTTCTGGCATTATGGGTGGCAAGTTTGGGAGCTCGAGCCATCCAGCTAGCGGCCCAGAAATTACGGTCGTATGTGCGTGGTTGCAGGCCTCCCAATCTACATAATACAAACGCTAGGCTAGGATATCCAGTCCTGCCTGATCGTAAGAGTCGACTAAAAGGGGACTTCCGGGGTTGTGGACGGGGAGAGTGGGAGATATCGATCGATCGAAGGTGTGTGTGTGGCCGCATACCGCCGTAAAGAGCACATCTACTCTCTGAAGATGGGCCCATTCTGGGCTCCGCGCGTGGAGGACACCGGTGCGTTCCATCGGAGATCCCGTAGTCCTCCCCTAGCGCAGAGGCATGACACCGAGGGGGTTTTAGTGCGGTCAAATCCCACATAACCCGGTATCCCCTCCCAAGTTGCCAAAAAAAGGCTAGGATATCCACTGGAGATCCCGGACTCTTCCCCAAGCCCTGAAGCAGGCCACTTAGGGTGTACAAATCCTTATATATAAATTTTGTACCCCCTACCCCTGCCTTCAATAACAAAAGCAAAGGTGGTAGACCTACTTAGTTGCAAGGGTGCTTATTATAGCTATATGGTTAGAATACAGGACTCTCACACACGGGTCTCTACTCGCGATTTGTACCTCTGACTTAGAGAATCATTGCGTAGTTATCATAAGCTGAAGGTAAACATTGCCATATTTCGTGCATGCCATTTATCAAATGCATGTTATGCTAGTAATTTGCACTTAGATAGCGTAGTACACTATGGCTTAGCTCGTATTTAATTCTGAGAAAAACATGCATGTGATCTGTGTGCCTGTAAGTGGTCTGAAAAGACGTGCATGCGTGCGTGCGAAAAAACTCTAGTCGCACCCAACTTAGTTGTCTCACAGCTTTATCTTTTATTGAATCTTGATTGCAAGTTAGGTATATCTAAGCCTAAACATATCTATTTCATGTTATTTGGTTAATTTTTTAATACATACCTTCATTGTATCTAAATCCGATAACATTATATTCAAAAACAAATTTGCTAGTATAAAAGCAGAGAAACTTACCGAAAATCCACTTTGTGATAGATATAGAGCGCCTTTCATTTCAGTCCTTACAGCGACCGATCCCAGGCAGGTTCCGGCTCCAAGAATATTGCCATCGACAACTTCAGTGCATTTCTTCAGCTCCTCCATGGCATTGTTAGCAAACGCGATCGCCTCGGTGGAAATGTCCTGAAGATGTTGAACCATGTCCCCAACATCCTTGATGCGTTGATCAGCACAACTCTTCGATTTAGCTTGAGTATCTCTGAATAAATCGTCGGCTTCTTTTCTACGCGCCTGAAATATTTTATGAATTTATGAGCTTAATTTGAAGTAGTGTCAAAACTTACAGCGCATTTGTTATAATTTTTGTTGTTTTATGAACTTGGATGGAGGACTTCAGCTCCTTAAGCAGAAGTAATTATTACGGAGTAAACTAGTAATTTTGTTGCTAAAAGCTTATTGATGTTTTATTTCTTGACAAAAACTATCCTGCTACTTTTGTTTTAGCATAAATGTAAAGGGATTATAGAGTTTAAGTCTATAGTAATAAAGAATTGGATAGTTATTAGAGGAGTGTTTATAGAAACGATTACTTACATCTACGCATACTCTCATCGCCGCGCCTGCACCAGTAAGTTTATCAGTGACCTTTGTGATCACATCAGTAATTCGATCTCTTAAATTTTGCAGATCATTGGCTAGTTTTCTCGCATACAGTATAGTCTGATTTTGTAGCCCATCAGAGAATGTACCAATTGCAGCCATCGCCTGCTGAGCAGATGCTTGAAGGTTTTGAATGAGTTCTTCTACAAGTTTTCTGCAACAGAGTTTTATGTTTTAGGTCTTTCAGGTGTTTATTTAAGAAAGAAGAATAAACTCCTACACAAAAGCTCAGAAGGTTTAAATCCCGATTTGCACTTCCTTGTAGTACGTATTTGACGACCTGTGCGTAGGAAGTTTTCGAAGTTCGATTACCCAGGCAAAATTTTGAATGATGAGTTTAAATTTATGTTCTTGGTTTGGGTCTTTGTGTCTATCCATAGTATCCTTGACGGAGATCCTAGTCTTATCAAAGGACCTGAGTGTTTTATACATGTATCAACGGCACCGAATCCAACAATCGGCAAATGGATAGTCCGATATGGAATTATTCTTTTCAGTTCTTAGAGGAAACTGGTGCCCAGCAGTGGAAGATTAAAAGGGATGATGATGTTTATTTGTATTAAGTACTTCGGAAGTAAAAGAATTAAATTTATTACCGTGTATTTCCCATAATGTCCACCTCCCGTTTCTGGCGGATTGCCACTGCATATTGGTTCAAATTGGACGGACTACCGCAAGAAAGGCAAACCTGTAATTTTATTGACATTTATTAATGAAGAGCGCATGGCTCTGCGCCTAGCGTTGATGTTTGAGCGAAACGGATGCAATCGGATTTGAAATGGGTAATTAGCGGCAAATTTCATTTTTTGCAGGGAGTACATGCCGTCAACCCTGTTGTTATGTATAGATAGCAGTCGTCAACCCTTGTCCTTATGGTTTGAGATCGTCCAACTTGGCCATTAACACATCTGCACTAATACGCACTGAAGCGCCGTGGTGGAGTATGGCCTCCCCAATAATGGGAAGAGACCTGTGCTCAGAATTGAGATAAGTTATGACAAAATTAATCGTATCGTATGTTGTAACTTTTAAACGTTGTATCAATCGTATTTTGTAACTTTAACCCACAATTTGTCACCTAAAACTGTGATTCAATACAAAGAAAAATGGTTGAATCATGAACAAATAAATTGTTGAACTTCAAATGATCAAATTACTATAGATCCTGGGTAACATTTTCGTTCATAACTCCAAAGATTATGAAATCATCAATGAAACCACCTTGATACTGTATAATATATTATTATATGATCAAAATCAGGTTATAAACAAAACAGTTATGTATACCGGAATATGCACGAAAAATGGCATTAGGTATTGTTTAAGATATTATTGAGGATAACTACTCGTCAAAACTGGATTTAATTAAAAGGGGATCAGTTTGACTTTGACCTTTGAAAGCATTTTCATTAAGAACGATTCATCCTATAAAAAATCTGAGGTAATATGCAAAAAAATGTAGTCAAATAGAGAACCTCCTACTATTTGTTTGTTCGTTTTGAGGTCGGTTAAAAATTACACAGTATGGAATACGAGGTATTAGATTGGCTTAAAATAGAGACCGAAACAATCGCTGACAACTGACAACCGATGGGGAAAACTGACCCTCGAATGGCGACCACGTATCGGAAAAAGGAGCACGGGTCGCTCTCCAATCACCACCTGACGACCTCTGAAGAAGACAGCGCGAAGCCGCTGTATTCAGAGAGACAGTACGGAGTGGAAAATATTACGGCAGGCCTATGTCCAGCAGTGAGCTTTTAAAGACTAATGGATGAATGGATGGAAATAGCAACTGAAAGAAGCTCAGTCAGCATTTCACGTGAGATACACATATATTGAAGCAATAAAATAAATTAATATTTTTTTATTTACACTCATAGGGACATACACATGGAGTGTACTTACCAGGCCCAAAAGAAATAACAAAGATGTGAACTTCATTTTTCCCCAATTATGATTATTTAACTACAATTCTTCTGAGCACGGAGTCGAAGATGGTTATTCAGATGAATATTATGGGGTTTTATAGCAAAGTCTTGCAAAATACAATCATTATGGAAACAAATAGTTTTATCTTATCTCGTCCATGGGATGCTAAGTATACAATCTTCTAGCAAATAAGCATAATCTTAATTTGGTTTTACGCAATTCTGTTTTTCGTAACGTTGTCCATTGATTTTTATTATTGACTGAAATTGTGTTTTTGGCTTACTCAAATATTTATATCCCGCATGAATAATGTTTAAAATATGTAAATGAGATGAAAATAAGGGCATTTATAAAAAGTTCAAATTTTATCTAGGTTCGAATGCTGTTGTTACCGCATCTTTATTCGAATAACATTAATCGATTTAAAATTGCTTCAAGGCAGATATTAAATAAGGTTCAACCGCCTTAGGGGAAAGTTGATGTGTAGTACCCTGATACTCGTAACTCTCGTCAAAAGTTTACGGGTGTCTCTTAGTTTCCGAACGCAGTTTGAGTAGCGAAAACGGAATTCAGATATTAAAGATCATCCATTCATTAGCCTTTAGAAGTCCACTGGTGGACATACATAGACCTGACCTAAATGTTCACAGCTCTGTCCGGTCCTGCACCCTCTAATATAATAATTTATTATATTAAAAAAAATACAGATCTCGTGCCCTACACGACCTTCGGGTACATTGAAAATGCACTTAGGCAGGCTTCTGTTTTGTATAACGGCTAATCTTATAGATTTAGATCTTTCTCAGGAACGCGTGGAGGCTGAAATTTGTATGGAATAATTAGGTCTACTGTCCCTTGGAGCTGTGAAAAATCAAACTTATACGCCAGCGCAATCCAAAGCTGCAGCCGTGTATGCTGCAAATTTTCGACACTCGCAAGGGAATCAAAACCTACAGGGTATATCCCGTGAACTCAGAATCCTGAAATTTGGCACAATGTAGGGGGAGATGGGGTACATTGATACATGGGGCACATAGATACAGTCAATATTCATCGAAAACAAAACGCGTTAGACGAGCCATCTGCCACAGATAAGAAGGTAATAATACACCCTACACGCACACTAGCGCGGAGCAACGTACTCTCGAAGACTAGCGCCTGGCACTTATAAACCTGTTTCTGATGCTCTCAACAAAATTTTCGTAGTTTTCTTTCGGATGTGATTCTTCTAATTTATTTAGTGTTACCTGTGTTATATTAAGACATTTGGTAAGTACATATCTGTCATTACATTACATAGACTTAATTTTTTTGATTATTTATTGCTTTAATTTTTATAAAATATTTATTTTGATTGTAGTAGGCAGGGGCACATTGATGCAAGTGCTCTCGGGGCGCATTGATACGTATCAATGTACCCCGATGTTTTGTTAAATGTATGTATGAGTATGTAAGACTTTATATATTTTTATTTTCTTTATAGAAAAATGGTTCCAACATTTAAACGCAAAACGAAGAGAACTTCCATCGATGAAATTTCTGTGGCTTCTGCGATATCTGACTATGTTATAACAAAGGTAAAAATTAACGCAGGAAAGAAGCAACCTTATAAGCATTTTGTGGAAAATAGTGTTAAGCAAGATACCCCGATAGCTTTAGCGACTTTCTAGTCTCCTTTTTAAAGCTTAGCCGACTTTAAATTTTGTGTTTCCTGATATAAAAGACGGAGCTTCGGTTAATATTACTGATATTGTGATGAAATTACCAGATCCTATAGTAAAAAAGGAACTAGTAGAACTCTATTCAATTTTAAGATTAATTTGTCACCTATTAACATTTCAATGTAAGCTAATTTACTTCATAAAAACTAGTGATGATTTATTAGGCCAAATAAAGAATGATTATGTCTTTTTGGTAAAATATTTTTCATGGCGTAGTTTATTATTTAGATATACTTGTTCTATTTTTATATAAAGACTGCAAAAAGTATTTTATTTCAATTAGTACTTAAGTGCACAATTTACCAAAAAGTAAAAAAATAAGCAATTAATAAATAAATGTCATAAAAATCAGTAAAACTTGTTTAATTTGTAGAAACATTTCTATAATCAAAGTGCCCCAGTATATGTATCAATGTACCCCACACTCGGGGTACATTGATACAAATTTCATTTTTTAGTAAATAGGCTCTCATACGTTTTGTCATTAAATTTAACGGTTAATTTGAATTTAACAAGTTAGTTGAATATATGTTGAATATATTATAATTATTAAATTGGATGTTACTGTCTGAAATGAATGGATCGTCTATTATTGGCTCTAAGTAAAAATCGAATCAAGGTGCCCCACCTCCCCCTAACGTTTTATAGCACAGATAAAGGAAAAATTGCGAAAATCTTTTTTTTATTTTATATAAATAGACCGAACAAAACGGCAGACGGGCCGTGTGGTGTTAAGCGATCACCGTCGCCTATGGCAAATTTTCGACACTCGCAAGGGAATCAAAACCTACAGGGTATATCCCGTGAACTCAGAATCCTGAAATTTGGCACAATGTAACGTTTTATAGCACAGATAAAGGAAAAATTGCGAAAATCTTTTTTTTTATTTTATATAAATAGACCGAACAAAACGGCAGACGGGCCGTGTGGTGTTAAGCGATCACCGTCGCCTATGGCAAATTTTCGACACTCGCAAGGGAATCAAAACCTACAGGGTATATCCCGTGAACTCAGAATCCTGAAATTTGGCACAATGTAACGTTTTATAGCACAGATAAAGGAAAAATTGCGAAAATCTTTTTTTTATTTTATATAAATAGACCGAACAAAACGGCAGACGGGCCGTGTGGTGTTAAGCGATCACCGTCGCCTATAAACACTGAGCATTGCCGGCTTTGGAGGAGAGCTTTTTATACAGCTTTCTTGAAGAACCCCATGTTATAGTCCACTGGGAATGCATCAGCTGGAAGCTTGTCCCATAACCTACACGTCCGTGGTAAAAAGGAGCGTGCAAAGCGGACTGTGGAGCATCGCCACGAATCCAGATGGTGCCGGTGGAACTTTAACCTTCGTCTGATAGTATAATCATGGAATGGTGATGTAGGCATCACTTTGAAGAGTTCCTCGGAGCACTCACCATAGTAAAGTCGGTAGAACACGCAGAGCGAGCCTATATCTCTTCGCAAGCTAAGCGGTTCTAGCCTGTCAGTCAATCTTGGGTCGTTGACGATTCGGACTGCGTTTTTTGTTACATCATAATATTAAAAATATTTTACGGAACCCTCGGTGCGCGAGTCCGACTCGAACTTGGCCGGTTTTTTAAATACCCCTTTGCTGGAAACTGTTCTCCTCCATGTAACTCATATTCTACCTTGGCCAAGTTAGACTTAGTTGGTGGTCAGTTGACAGGACACCATGACGTAGTACATTTTGTATACTTAACTCTGCATGGAGATGGAATGTCATAATGAAGTTTCCATCACCGTGGAACAGTGATAAATAGGTACTGCGTCTTCTGTCTACTTTAAATCTTCTATTCCGCCTTATTAATTAAGTATTTAATGTAAGTAATGAATTAATAAGTTCAGTTTTTATAAATAAAATTCGACTTATTTAAATCTAGTTCAGGGCTATTGATACCTACATGTATTTAAACAAATCTGAAGTGTCGGTTGTTAATGCTATAAACAATTTTTTTTGTGATCCGGTTTATCACAGAGTTGGTTCTACCGATTTTGATAAGCCTTTCACCAGCAAATAGCTGACGTAACTAGACTATGTTAAGTTTCGATAAAAAAGATTACAGAGATATTCACAAAAAAAATATGAAAGTTCCTCAGTTTATTCATTTTATGAAGTTGACTAAAAATTCAAAATATTTTACATATTATTTTTTGGAATACAAGTATTGTCTTAATTTATTTTGTAGGTGGTAGATCTTTTATGGTTCGCCCGGAGAAGTATCTACCACCGCTACACCCACTTCTGCCGTGAATCAATTTTATTGTGTTCTAGTAGAAAAGTGCAGTTGGAGGCCGGACTTATTTGCGGCCTCCGGAGTAGCAGCGCAACTGCATACGACCTCAGACAAGACTTACCTTTTTTTTGGCATCGGGGGGAAAACCTTAAAATGATTCGGCGCCTTGGGAGAGGATACCGGGTTATGTGGGATTTGTATCACACTAAAACCCCTTCGGTGGCCTGCCTTTGCGCTTGGGGTGGACTCCGGTATCTTCAGTGGAACGCACCGGTGACATCCACGCGCGGGCCCCATAACGGGCCCATCCTCGGAAGAGCAGGTGTGCTCTCCTGCACCTTCCGATGCTCACGGCAGCATGCGGCTACGCATCACCGCTGTCCTTTCCGGGGCTGCTGACTGGACGGATCGAGCTCCCTCTCTCACCGCCCACAACCCCGGAAGCCCCCTTTTAATCGCCATTGTTACATAAACACACATAAGAAGTTTGAAGGTTGAACACATAAAATTGAAAGTAACCGGATGACCGACTGTTGCTCGGATAAAAATAATAGATTTTCTTCAGAGACTCATTGGCTTATTTTTTCTTTTTTTTTTCTTTCAATTATGGCGTCGCAAACTCTGCATATTGCCAGCGTCAAGTATAATTTATGCATCACGTTTTTACCAGTTTCGGTGAAACTGGACGAGTAAATAGTAATAATGGGTAAAGTCAGTACGTCGTTAGTAATCAGTCAGTCAAGTCAGTCAGACATTCAAGTAAAGGGATGGCTTCTTTACAAGAACGCGAACAATGGAATTTTGGAGGCAAGCCGAAAAACATATTTTCGCACTGTTATTTTAATTCACAACACTCTTGCACTTTAATTAACCTATATCGAACAAAATGCCATCTAATTTATCCGATATAACTCAAAAATACACCAAGAAAGTAAAAATAAAACAAGAGCACAATATGTATTTTTCGACTTCCCGCCAAAACACCTTATTTTTACTTAACAACGCCGTCTATTGAAGAAGCTGCCGATTAAAAAAATGTATTACATACACCTCTCCAATAAATGTCAGGAAGAGTCATATTTTTCAGTTCATAGTGTAGTTGATTATATCGTTGAAAACTCGGATAAAATGATATTTCTAAAAATTAAACCTAGATCGATTTTTCGTCGCCAAAACTCCCTGCGTACTAAATTTCATGTAAATAATTGGAGCCGTAGAATGGAGAATTGAGAATTGCTCTTTTAAAGGTATCAGATAAATGAATTGAATTAAAATTCTCTGCTCATTGTTGCCTTTTATCAGTGTCGCAATTACGTTTTGGGTAATGTTTTGTTATTGTATAACGTGTAGGTATTAGTTTTAATGCAGCATGCATGAAGTAAGTTTTTATCTCATGGCCAGTGTTATCAATGTAAATACACAAAATTTGAACGATAAGTAGTAAGTATAGAGGAAAATACGTAATAATAAGTAATACTAATTACTAATAACTATGTTACTACAAAATTGTATGTTAATGTACATCGCGTTGTCATTAACACTTTACAGTGTTAATAGAATAATTTATTACCATGGGACCTCGTAATGCTGTACCTATATGTCTAAGTATCACGGGAGATATACTAGCGGCCGCCCGCGACTTTTGGTATTAGTCATAGCATGATATTTTATAGCCTTCCTCAATAAAGGGACTATTAAACACAAAAATATTTTTTCAATTCGAACCAGTAGTTCTTGAGAGAGAGAACAAACAAACAAACTCTTCAGCTTTATGTATTGGTATAGATTTGTGAGATTTCAGTGTCGCTAAGGTGAATTGCGCATGGCCAGGCGGCTAGCGAAGAAACAGGCGCGGTGTGTGATAGGTGACCCACACAGAACATTATTAAGAGAGGTAGAACGGCAATAATGTGCCGTTCGTATGAAAACTGGTGTCACCGATCAAGCCCCGCCTTTCACCTCCATTACATCTGTACTTAAATAAATACAAAGCTTACGCACATATTTGCAATTTCAAATCTAGCCAATCTTAGCGCCGCACAATCAGTCGATTTCAAATGAACGAATCACACCCAAGCACGCACACAATCACGCATATCGTAGCACGATCGCGTGTTTCAGTAGAAATTTTGTAATTTTGAGCGTTTGCTCAAAATTCCTTGGCGCGTCTACCCCGCCCACATTTCCATTCTACTCTTTTAATATGTTCTGTGGTGACCCATGACCGCTAGTGGCAAAAGGATTCACTCGCGTTTTCGTGCTTCTCGGAAGTCTTATGGGCGGTTTGAAAACATCCGACAGTGGGTTGGCCCACAGAACATATTAAAAGACCATAAAATGGAAATGTGGGCGGGTCAGACGTGCCAATGTTTTGAGCATACGCTCAACACTCTACAGAAACACGCGATCGCGCTGTTTAGTGACTCTCGATCTCCAACGGAGGTAAGTACTGCGAAACGCTGCGACAAAATTTTTTGAAAATGCCTTCATGTGCGATAATTACTTGCCGTGCAAGAAGCCAAGTTTTTAACGTAAACAAAGGAATAGTTTCTTATCATCGGTTAGTATAGAAACTACGATATTTTTGTTTAAATCTTTCAAAATGTCCTTCAAATAATTCTTTTCCCAGTAGTGCATTGCGACATGTTGCGACCTGTGGTTGCGACGCGGTATTAGCTCTAGTGCTGCACGTAGTAAAAGATGATATCGATAATTTCTATTAATGTTATAATTAAAACAACTTTCTTAAATTATTTCAAAATATGGCCACATATAATTAATATTTTATGCATTGAAATATACATAGTTTGAAAGAACATTGACGTATATCACACGTAGTAACACTGTTCAATCATATTTTTCAGTTAGGTTTTATATTTTATGATATATCATTTCATCAAATTGGTGAATTCCCAACATCTAATCATGTAACCGATTTATGCAAAGTCGATATTGAGAAATATTTAGACATCCGAATACATTTTTTACTAAAAAATACATTGGAAAAACAAACCAAGCGACAACTTTTCAATAAATACATTTTGTTCCAAGGCCAATAAAATTTATAAAAGTTATAAAATTATCATCGATAAATATAAACTATAGAGGAAAAACCATAAGCTAAACTGAAACAACAAAATTTTTAAGTTCATACATAGATCACAAATTAACATGGAGAACACAGTCATATTGCGTACGTATGTAAAAACTGAGTAAATTTTCTTTCGCTCTCTATAAATTATCAAAAGTAGTAAATAATATCAGCGGTATTAAGCGCCTATTATGCGTATGTTGGCGCAACCTAAGATACGGACTTATATTTTAGGGTAATGCAACGGAAATACAAACAGTTTTTAAAGCGCAAAAGAAATGCATACGGTCAATCTGTCAACTACGGCAGATAGATATTTTAGAAATGAAAACCAGAAGCAGAATATTTAGATCACCATTTAATTCACAAAGCCTTTGATACAATTTACAGGTAACGATTTAAGGTTTCTAATTATTAACATTTCCTTATACAACAACAATTAAATAATAAGTAAGCACAGACACAGAATTTCAGTACGCAATCGGACAGAGTTACAGCCGTTATCAAGATTAAAGCACTAATAATCCTCCCTTAGAGGAGGCCTCGCTTTTATAGGCGTTTTCTCCTACTTCGTCATATTTTTTATTCAACTACCGGCGTTGATTCCTAACACGGCCTCTCCTGACATCCTGGCGTCCCCGCCAGGCGGTGAAGGTCCTTCAATGCCATACACTTAAGTAGCAGTGCACTGAAGCTCTTGAGCGCCTGGTGCCACGTAGAAGCACACGAGAGCGCCACGTACCGTACAGTGGCGGAGGCAGCAGCCTTCAAACGCATGATGACATCTCAAGGATTAGCTTCTGCAAATGAGAACAAATCAAACTAAATACCAAACTTAAAGATCGGCCTGTTGTCTGCAGCACTTTTTGAAATTTAAAGTTTTTTTTTTGTAATAAATCTAGCAATTAGGTTTTGAATCATAAAGCATGAGATGTTCTAGTGACTTAACTGCAATTTATAACAAGCGCTTCTAGATAAGAATTAAGCTTATGAGATATTTCATTAAAGTTTTGGAACAGTCATTAAAACTAAGCTTCAGAATTAAAACAAAAATAGTAATGGAACTTTGAAGCGAAAGGTAAAAGAACACAGTAAAATAAATAAAATAAATGGCTATAAATATAATAATAATTAACAGGTTGTTGCTTTTTCTAAATGAATGTACTCGTAGCGCCATCTAGTTCAAAAGTTTAACATAACAACCGAGCTCCTTTTTAACGATAACATCCGGCCGTCCTGTTTACACGTTCGTCCTCGATCGTGTGGGTCTGATTCAAGAACTGCAAAATGAAACAAGTCCTGTTAAAACCTTATATTTTTCTTAAATTTTTATGACTTCTTACAATACCGGCTTGCATGTGAACTTGAGTAGCCCAAACTTAAACACGGCTTGACCTAGGTGATGTTCGTACAATATTACACTAGTCGTGTATCACCGCATTGCAATCTGTAACAACAGTGTTCATCACGGATCTCTGTTAACAATAACACGGCTTCAACTAGATGTTTATATAGGATCCCACTAGTCTTGTATCACCGCATTGCAATCTGTAACAACAGTGTTCATCACGGATTTCTGTTAACAATAACACGGCTTCAACTAGATGTTTATATAGGATCACACTAGTCTTGTATCACCGCATTTCCAATCTGTAAAAACAGTGTTCATCGTAGATTTCTGTTGTACATAATATGTTGTTCACAGGCACTCTTTATAGGTAACATTAAATGCGCAGCCGATATTGCAGAGAATGTATTAGACTTATTAATTGTTCGAAAGGCAATCGTTTAGAACACTTAACTATATCAAAAAAGAAATATGAATCAGGTTTCATTTTATGGTAACAGTTTCAAAAATGACATGTAAAGAAAATTAATATATTTGTGCATAAATTAGGAACAACGTACTTAGAAGAACTTTTAGGTCCAATAAAACTAACAAAAATTTACCAATATAGAAAAAAAAAACTTGGGTCAGATAGGATGTAAAAAATGAAGTCACCAGTAAAGCCCCCCGGGGTTACAGAGCCCGCGGGTTGTATGCTAGCATTTTTCTTAATATTTTCATCTTGCTGTCAATAGTACACAGTGTGTTACACTTTGTTACAAATGTTTATAGCACCATGGTAAAAGCGTGCTTAAACCAGTAGAATGTTTTATTACAAGTTCAGCCAATATCGTCACGCTGTCATCACTAGTAATACCCAGGCATTACACAGTCTTGGCCAACAGACGACACTGTCATTTACCAAAAATAAAAATTCGATAGCAGACATAATGACAAGTTTAGTATCACGCGAAAAAAAAACTTATTTGCACATTGAAACACAAGCGTAACATTAAGAAAATGAAATTTTATGAACAAACTTTTAAAGGAAAAGTAATTTGTTATTATGAAAGATTTATGTAACTCACTGCCGGTTCACTATTGCTACCAGCTAGAATAACAATGTGCACAGTTAGAACTGACCAAATCACATGTCCTCGTGTTCTCCCGTAGTAAAGGTACACAGGTTGAAGCTCGGCCTACCTGACATTACTCTGCTACAACTTACAAAACCGTTTCTGATATCTTTACTAATCGCAGTCAGTAACGAATATTCAAATTGGTCAGCGGTAAAGGTATATAGGTAGCCGAAAAAAAAAACTCCCTGTACCTATTTCATCTGAAAATGGTTTAGCAATTTGTGCGTTAACAAAATGATTAACAAAGTAGGTAGGTAGTCAAAAAAGAACGATAGTATCCAGTATACACCTTGTCTGTAAATGCACTAGACATCAATTAAATCTGACAAACAAAACTGTTATATCACATTATACCGTTGGTTTATAATTGAGCTTGCTTAATGTCACTTATTTGCCTTAAAAAATCATTAATCATAAAAAGTAAGTAATAGGTAAAGAGAGCAACTTTCTTTTTAGTACTGTTATTCTTGGTTGTCAACACTACTTCAACCACTGATCTAGAGTGTCATTTTTAAGCTTCCAGCACCCATTCTCAACTTGCTTCCTTCATTAGAGGAGAGTCTGAAAACTCAAGAAAAATCTCAAGGTTTTGTCCCATGTTACTTGAATAAAAATTGATAAATACTCGTAACTCTCAGCCAACAACTTTGATAGTTAATTATACGAATACTCATAGCATATGCAATCTATATAAAATATCAACTGTCACTTTTAACTTTAAGATTGTATTCGGTTATTTATGCAAGTTTGCTA
This sequence comes from Pyrgus malvae, assembly GCA_911387765.1. NCBI lineage: Eukaryota > Metazoa > Arthropoda > Insecta > Lepidoptera > Hesperiidae > Pyrgus > Pyrgus malvae. Next base: position 21,782,146 of record OU426950.1, on the reverse strand, counting down.
AAATTTACTTTTGGTACAGACCAACCAATTCAATTTTTGAAGTAAAGATTAAACGTCTTTGTTTAATGCTTACATTTGTAGGTATTCAGAAAAATATCAGATACCAAGTTTATAAATTGACTTCTTGCTTTGAAATGACTACAAATATTCAAAAACACTGTTTCACGGAAATAATTGCGTGCACTCTCGATTCGGAAATATTTAACAAAAATGTTGCCATTACTTACTCCCCAGTGACTGTACTGTACTCGTTGGGTACAAATAAATACTTTTGAAAAGGTAAAATTAACCGACTGCAAGAACTAGGTACTCATTTTCTTCATACATAAACTTATCTCAAAAGCAAAGGATAAGCAGAGTATTTTTAAAGTAACAAAAAAAAATGCTTTTTCACTTGGATTCGCAAAACTAATAAGTAACAAATGTAGCATTAAATTTTTATCATGGATAGACGTATCCATCGTCGAATCTTCGATACAGAATACTACTCTGGGGAAACTACAGATTTCAATAAAGCGTTTATAGCACAAAAGAGATGTATTCGCGCTATAGCTAATACCACTCCATTAACAAGCTGCGAGCCTCTCTTTAAAAGGTTTAAAATATTAAGTGTGCCCTGTCTGTACATATTATATGAAGCCCGTTTAATTGTAAAGACACAACTTTTTATTTACAAGGAAAGATGAATATTGTAAATTTTTTTTACTTGTTTTCCTGATAAGACTATTGGTGCCTGTCAATAACCTAGTCAGCTATAAGGTCAAAAAATTGCTACCACATGTGCGTCAAAATTAACAATAAATTACCGACAAATATTTAAAACTTCACTATGGTAAAATTTAACATAAAACTATACCACATATACTACATACCGCAAATAAATATTTTCTTAAAAGAATTATTTTTTACTTACGGGTTCTGACCTTACCCAACGTTTTCAAATATACGAGTAAGTCTCACTCCGAAAGTTATCACTGAACTGGTACAGATTGTTTAATCGATACACGAAAAATGTAAAAAAACGTGCGTACTGATTTCTGCATTTGTTCAGGATGAAACTTTAAATGTGGGGCGCGCGTCTATCCCACTTCTGATTTTAAAAATGAAAACCAGAAGCAGAATATTTAGATCACCATTTAATTCACAAAGCCTTTGATACAATTTACAGGTAACGATTTAAGGTTTCTAATTATTAACATTTCCTTATACAACAACAATTAAATAATAAGTAAGCACAGACACAGAATTTCAGTACGCAATCGGACAGAGTTACAGCCGTTATCAAGATTAAAGCACTAATAATCCTCCCTTAGAGGAGGCCTCGCTTTTATAGGCGTTTTCTCCTACTTCGTCATATTTTTTATTCAACTACCGGCGTTGATTCCTAACAGATACATGTAAACCACACTTTCAAAATCTTAATATTATTTTAATGACACTCCCTTCGCTATATATATATGAAATATCTGTAATGGTCAAATGCGAAGACACAACAATAAGTTGTGCTCAATACCTTCCAAAACTAAACAATACAATGGTAGGTGCCCAAAGCTGATGACGGTCAACCACGTAAGGTTCAAATAAAATAAAATAAATTTGTACAAAAAGCACATTGGATTGGATTAAATTTAATTTAAGTAGGTAAAGTGATAATAATGTAGAATTATTTAAGTCTACTGTATTTTAGTGCGTGCGTGTGTATTTTAGTGTATATTGTAAAGAAAATAATTAGGCTATAATTTAAATATTATTTTAACTTGTAATTATATGTAAGTATAACTTTTACAATAAAATTTGTACACCCTAAAGGGTAAATATGGCGATCTAAATATTTTTGTAAAACCTTTTTGCTACCCATATTTGTGTAAATAAAATATTTTCTTTTTTTATTTATTTTCTATCTTTGGTGTTCACGCGCACGGCACGTGATCTACACCAGCGGCGGCGGAGCGCGGGGCGCGGGCGGCGGCGCGGGCTGCGGGGCGCGGGCGGCGGCGCCGGCGGGGACGAGAGACCGGCCACTACCACCACGTCAACTACAACGGTCGCACGGTGTGCGACACGCGTTCATATAATATTATAAATTTTAATATACATCTTTATTGTCCAGGTTGTTTGATTTCATCAGCCAAGTCAGCTCCCGGACAAAAGTGGCGACCGTGACAGGACATCGGTCTGCATCCAAGGGCCGGTGAAGTCCAGAAGACCTGCACTACACAGTATCGTCGGGCGAGGGAACAAAGGTCACACGAAGCGGTCAAGACAAGGACAAGCGGGCGGACAACTTTCTCGAAGCTTCCCGGACAGCCAGCGCTCCAGAAGGCCATTCATAAAGGAAGTAAGCCCGTTCCTTGCTTAATCACTTCCCTTGCACCCCTTTCGATCAGTGATAGTGTCGTGAGTCAATCTAAAAAGTGCGTTAATTACTTACTAAGTACTATTTTCCAAGTAAATAGTCGATTAAAATAATTTCGAGTTACACGTATAGAATCATTCAACGTGTACTACGGAAATCTACCCACAAACTTAAAAAAGTAAAACGTAACGTAAATTTAGTCAATTTTGCTAACTGATTTTGCCTCAATTCACTTTTTTATTATATACCTACTTATACCTATAGTTAGTTACGTGTAATCAATATTGCAACGTAACGTTTACTTCTACTGCAACATTTAACTGCCCAAACTAGGGGTACAATATTTACTATTTTCTTTGTCTTTTACGTTTGCAATTATTAGTAACTTTGCGCGTTATAGATATTTAACGGCCCAAACTAGGGTTCATAACTGTATAATACAGTAACATTTTCCTTTGAATTACAGTATCGCAAAATCGTGTTTTTTATTATTGCAAGCGTAATTAACGTTACGTAAAGTAACGATCCTACGTAATTATTACTTATTTTCTCCCATTGTTTTTTTGCTCATTGTTAAAATAATAACTATTAAACACTTAGTATTTTATTCGCTTTGCATTTGAAACTCTTCAACTATAGCCTATTCTTAATTCATAAACTGCCCTTTCACTTCACGCGCTTAAATACGCGCATCCATTGCACATCGCTTAGCCGAGCCGCCGAACATTCCAGGTTGGGCGCGCTCGATCACCATTGCGCGCTTGTTGCTACGCGCCGCTTGTCGCTGCGCGCGAACCGCACCCACGGCCCGGCCGCTGCGCAGCGCTGCATCTACCCGCTTCGCCTCAACGGATTTTGGTTTGCTTGCACATTCTTGCCCACATCTTTATATTTTTTTTATCATTTGCAAATCAATCATGGCTCAAAGTAAAGTTACGGATCAGGATGAACTGGCTTTGTTGGTTCGTAAACGTGGTACAATTAAAGCGCGATTAACAGTATTTAAAGATTTTCTCTCGGTTATTGAACAAATTGAAACCGATAGTATCACGTCAAAAAATATAAGTGATATTAATGTGAGACTAACAAAAATAAAAGAATTATTTTCAGACTTTGAAAAGGTACAAACTCAAATAGAAGCTTTAGATTTAGAAAGCAATTTAGATAAACGCTTACAAGAGAGAATCGAAATTGAAAGCCAGTTCTTCGCGGTCATGTCTAGTGCCCAGGACATAGTGTCAAAACGCGAGGAGCACGTCGAGGCTGCCCAGCGTAGACTTTCACTTGGAAGTAACTGTAGTAATAACAACAACAACAATAATAATAACCACTTAAATAATCAAATTCGATTGCCAACTATAAAATTGCCAAGTTTTGATGGAAATTATTTGAAATGGCTTGAATTTCGGGACACCTTCGACTCGCTCATCAATGCGAATGACACTATACCTGACATCAGCAAGTTCCACTACCTCAGGTCTTCTCTAGAGGGTGGTGCCGCTGTCACAATAAAATCAATTGAGTTTACGAGTGAAAATTATCAGGTTGCCTGGGAACTACTGTGTAACAGATATAATAACAAAAACGTACTGATTAATAACCACCTCAAATCGTTATTCAGCCTCGAATCTTTAAATAGGGAGTCGCATAGATCACTCAGGTACATTATAGATCATGTTTCAAAGAATTTGAGGGCTTTAAATACGCTCGGTGAGCACACTGATAAGTGGGATAGTCTTGTAATTTATATTATAGTGCAAAAGCTAGATAGTGTAACTAGCATTAAGTGGGAAGAGTACAAAGCAAACCTTAGTGGGTCTATAGAACTAGAAGACTTTTACCAATTTTTAAGACAACGTGCTGATATTTTAGAGACCGTCCAAGGCGGCTCTAGAGCAGTTCCTATTAATAGAAATGAAAGGTTTGTTAGTAGTAAGGAACCAAGACACATTAAAACTTTTTTCTCATCTACGCCAAATAAATCATGTTTTATGTGTAATGAGAATCATCGTGTATATGAATGTAAACAATTTAAGAATTTGAGTATCGAAGCTAGGAAAGCAGAAGTTTCAAAACGTAAGCTCTGCTCTAATTGTCTTCGTCCAGGGCATTCCACTTCCAACTGTCGTCTCAGCTCCTGCAGAGCCTGTAACAAAAAGCATAATAGTTTATTGTGTAATAATAATAATAATAGTGTCAATAAAGTATTGAAAAACGAAAGTAACCTGAACTTAAAAACTAACGAGGTAAACCAAAATACTAGCCATGAAAAACAAAATATAAATAATGTGGCTAGCACTAGCGCTGTTCTGACTACACTTACCTCATGCTCGAGTAACAGCGAAATCCTCCTGGGCACTGCAGTGGTTGAAGTCGTCGATGAGCGTGACAACAGTACTTACCCGGTGCGCGTTCTTTTGGACTGTGGAAGTCAAAGTTCGTTTGTCACCGATCACCTGAAAAATAAACTTAAAATTAAAACTAATAGTACTAAGTCACGATGTATAAGTGGACTGAACAATTCAATATCTACAGCCACTGAATATTGTACATTAAAATTAAAGTCAAGAATTAATTCCTACACTACGTACATACATTGTATGGTTATATCCAATATATCAGAAAACTTACCTAGTGTAGAAATCGATCCCGAGGAGTTAAACATACCCAACAATACTGCACTCGCCGATCCAAACTTCCATAAAAGTAACAAAGTTGATATATTAATTGGGTCCGATGTAATGTGGAATATTGTTAAGGGTGGTTGCCAGATATCATTAGGTGAAAATAAACCTAAGTTAATTTATTCGAAGTTTGGATGGTTGGTTTCAGGGCCCATGACTCTGACCACGCCATCTGTGAAATCTAGCAAGAAATCTGTATGTCATTTTAGTCAGGAAATTAAAGATTCACTTTCTAAATTTTGGGACTTAGAAAATTTCATAATGCCAAAACGATCATTGTCAACAGATGAACAAATCTGTGAAGATTCCTTTAATGAAAATACAATTCGCTTACCGTCTGGTAGATTCCAAGTAAAAATGCCTTTGCGCGAGTCTCCTGAGGCTCTCGGAGACTCTTACTCACTTGCTAAGAGATGTTTTTTAAATTTGGAAAGGCGTTTTCAAAAGCAGCCGAAGTTGAAGGAAATGTATAGTGATTTTATACATGAATATGCCACATTAGGTCATTTAACAGAAATAGAAAAGCCACCTACTGGAGATTATTTACCTCATCACGCCGTGCTGCGAGAGAAGAGCGAGACCACAAAACTACGGGTCGTTTTTAACGGCTCTGCTCGCACAGCATCAGGTAAATCGTTAAATGATATCCAGTACGTGGGCCCGGTAGTACAAAATGATTTAATGTCAATTTTGTTGCGATTTCGCCAGCATAAGTATGCATTAACGGGGGACATTGAGAAAATGTTCCGTCAGGTTATGCTGGATGAATCGCAACGTCACTTACAGCTGATATTATGGCGAGACAATGAAGCTCAGCCTTTGCGAACATTACAGCTCAATACTGTAACGTATGGGACTGCATCGGCCCCTTATCTGACAACCAGATGTTTAGTTCAGTTATCAACGGAGTGTTCAGACAAACGAGTAGCTAATATTATAAAAAACGATTTTTATTGTGACGATCTTATAACCGGTTGTGATAACAAAACAGAACTTAAATACTTACGTGATGCAGTGGTCGATAAGTTGGCTGAGGCATGCCTCCCACTTAGAAAATTTAGAACTAACATTCCAAGTATATTTACGAGTGACCCCATTTCAACCACATTTACAGAAAAGGATTTATCCCAGGCAAATGATCAGTACTCTAACTTACAGAATCAATCGTCGGTGCTGGGGTTGAATTGGTGTCCCTCACAGGATAAGCTGTATTTTTCAGTAGACTTTCAAATCGAGCAGCCGTTCACAAAGAGAACCATTCTTGCTGCAACTTGCAAGATTTTTGACCCCCTAGGGTTGCTAAGCGCTTGTACTATTGTTCCTAAAATGCTGTTACAAAGGTTGTGGGAGTCTAAACTGGATTGGGATGATTTAGTGTCCGCCGATGTATCGAAAGAGTGGAGTGACTTTGCAGATAATTTAAAACAAATAAAAGCGATAAATATTCCACGCCACGTCTTGCATCCATCGTCGGACACACCAGTGTCAGTGGAATTACACTGTTTTGTCGATAGCTCTCAGAGTGCATTTGCAGCATGTGTATTTATACGTTGTACTGATCTAGAGGACAACGTATCAGTCAAGTTATTATGCGCCAAGGCTAGGGTTGCCCCCTTGAAGCCTAGTACCATACCGCGGCTCGAACTGGCAGCGGCCCTGCTTGGTGCTCAGTTAAGTACAAAGGTTTGTCAGTCACTTAGTCGTAAGATTAATCAAAAATACTTCTGGAGTGATTCTACAATTGTGCTTGGTTGGATTAAAAATACCAACCCTAGTAATCTAAAGCAATTTGTTTACAATCGAGTTAATGAAATTCATGAACTGACTGACAAATCTTCCTGGCATCACATTTCTACGGAAATTAACCCGGCGGACATAGCTTCTCGAGGAGTCAGCCCTAGCAAGCTTCATGATTTAGAGTTATGGTGGAGTGGCCCACCATTTCTAATGAAACCTAAATCTGAATGGCCAAGCGCTCCTATAGAAAATGTTGAGCTTCCGGAGCTCAAAGTAAATACATGTTGTGTGTCTGTTGAACCTTCATTTGATTTTAATAGGTTCTCGAAATTTCAACGAATGATCCGGGTGGTAGGATATATCTTAAGATTTATTCACAATTGTAAAACAAAGAAGGATTCGAGGCTTAGTGGTGATCTGAGTAACGATGAAATAGATAGATCTACTCAAACCCTAATCAAAACCTGTCAACACGATTCCTTTCCAGATGAGGTGCAATCATTAAAAAACAATAAAAAGATAAATCATAAATCGAGAATTTTGTCACTTAACCCTTATTTAGATGAGCAGGATTTGATTAGGGTTGGAGGCAGAATCCAAAACTCTATCTGTGAGTATTCTAAAAAACATCCCATTTTATTATGTGCACGTCATAACTTTACGAAACTGTTGTTTCAGAAAGAACATGTACGTCATAAACATTGTGGGCCTGAATTATTACTTAGCATTATACGAGATCAATATTGGCCCATCGGTGGACGTAATCTTGCACGCAGTACATTTAGGAAATGTATCGTGTGTGTTCGTATGCAAAGTAACTCAATACAGCCTATGATGGGTAACTTACCTCCTCCTCGAGTCACTCTTACTTATCCCTTCCTCGTGACAGGAGTAGATTTTGGCGGGCCCTTCTCAATCGTAGACCGCAAGGGCAGAGGATGTAAGGTATCCAAATGTTGGCTTAGTCTTTTTGTGTGTCTAAGCACTAAGGCATTAACGTTGGAGGTGGTTAGTAGTCTGAGTACTGAAGCATTTTTAATGTGTTTGCGTAGATTTATCTCGCGTCGTGGCAAGCCTCATGACATTTATTGTGACAATGGCACCAACTTTGTGGGTGCCAATAATGAGCTGGGTAGAATGCTGCGAGCAAGCCAAAAATCTGTCAGTGAGGCTGCCCACGATGAGGGCATTAAATTTCATTTTTCGCCCGCTTATTCCCCTCACTGGAGGGGGTTGAATGAGGCTGGAATTCGTTCAGCAAAGTTATTAATGAAACGCGTAATAGGAAACGCGAATCTAACGTTCGAGGAGCTTACGACGCTATTTACTCAGATCGAAGCAATCCTAAATTCCCGCCCGTTAACTCCTCTAACGTCAGATCCAACTGATATGACTCCTTTGACTCCAGGGCACTTCCTAATAGGCCGGCCGCTGACTGCTTTACCAGAACCACCTATTGTTACGAATTATCCAAACAGATATCAAAGATTGGAACAGATTAAACAGCACTTCTGGGACCGGTTCCATAAAGAATATTTAAGCGAGCTGCAGCAGCGGACTAAGTGGCGAGAGCAGAAGAAAACGCTCAAAGAAGGCGATCTTGTCGTCATCAAGGACGACAACCTTCCCCCCATGCGATGGCGCTTGGGACGAGTTAAGAAACTGTATCCAGGGGCAGACGGCATCACCCGAGTAGCCGATTTTACGACCGCGCGTGGCGTAATCCAGAGGGCCTTAGGCAGGGTCTGCCTGCTCCCAGCTACCAACCCTGAGGACGAGTCTCTTGGTAACCAGGGTTCCCAAGGCGGGGAGCCTGTTCACGCGCACGGCACGTGATCTACACCAGCGGCGGCGGAGCGCGGGGCGCGGGCGGCGGCGCGGGCTGCGGGGCGCGGGCGGCGGCGCCGGCGGGGACGAGAGACCGGCCACTACCACCACGTCAACTACAACGGTCGCACGGTGTGCGACACGCGTTCATATAATATTATAAATTTTAATATACATCTTTATTGTCCAGGTTGTTTGATTTCATCAGCCAAGTCAGCTCCCGGACATTTGGTTTTACTTTCATGTGAGACTGGAAGACTGGAAGCGATAAAAATATATATATAATTGTACTAGTTGCTTTTCTTTCTGGGCGTAGGGGTTTGAGGGCTTTTATGTATTGTATGTAACTTAGGCAGCTCACGACCTGCTCTCCACTACAGCAGTATTATTCTTTTGTAACGCTATTTTTTATAATCACTCTCAGCAATCGTCTGATGACGATTTTCAGTACTTAACTACATATAACGCTATATCGATAACAGTTTATCGATACAGTCAAGCACTAGTGTAGTTACTACTCAAACTTAGTGAGTGTGAACTTAAGCTATAAAAATGCACATTGGTATGCGTGCTTGGGTGTGATTCGTTCATTTGAAATCGCGGGATTGTTCGGCGCCATGATTGGCTAGATTTGAAATTGCAAATATGTGCGTAAGCTTCATATTTATTTAAGTACAGATGTAGTGGAGGTGAAAGGCGGGGCTGGATCGGCGACAACGGTTTTCATACGAACGGCGCATTATAGCCATTCTACCTTTTTTAATAGTGTTCTGTGGGTTGGCCACTAACCCGCATCTCCACCAACCCACACTGGAGCAGTGTGGTTGAGCTCAGCAGAAAGTACTAATGTAGTTAATTGTTATTTTTGGGGATTCTTACCTTAATTGAGAAAAAGAGAACAGAGTCAACACCCTTAATTAATATAGAGTTTTGAAGTGTGTGATGTGCACAGTCCAGACATCAGCAAATGAAAATTGGTCAAAAGTCAAAGTTTTTTATTTTTATTTTTTATTTGAATGGAGTAGCAGACGAGCATGCAGGCCACGTGGTGTTAAGTGGTCGCTGCAGCCCATGGACATCTACATACAACCTCAAGCAAGCATAGGTAAGTCTTGTCTGAAGTCGTATGCAGTTGCCCTGCTACTCCGGAAGCTGGTGGTCGCCTCATGTAAGTGTTGCCGGCAACTGCACCTTTCCACCGAAAAAAAACTGAGTTGATTCACGGCAAAACGTGCAGCGGTGGTACTTCCCCGGGCAAACGAAAATAGTTCTACCACCTACAGTTTACTTTGTAACTACTATAAATAAAGTTTAAAAAATTTACCTACTCAGTTGTTTTAAATTTTGCAAGTTCATAATTTTTTCGCCCCGAATTAATAGTTGATTGTTTTATTATGCAAATTTTTCGTACCCATACTGTGGTTCATATGTTTTTTCATTTTTTAATACGCTATTCATACCAATTAAAATTACCTGTTTGTAAAGAGCAAGTCGACTATCATAGTGTTGAGTTGCCTCAATTTTTATGTTAAACAGGAAAAAAAATTCTAAGAAATTGTTATAATTTTGGCTGACTACAAAAAAAATTCGTCGCAAATTGCATTTTATCCATCCGAACCGAAAACATTCCGTTTTGGTTTGAATAGCAAGAATGATTCAAAATGTATGAAACGTCTAAAGATTACTCATTTGATTAGATGGATTGTAACTGGCACACATATTCAACTCGTTCTTGTAATAAGCTAGCACATTTTTCTGTACGAAATACAGCTTTCATTCAAGAGGTCGGAGCCCGGTGCCTTGCAACACAGGTGGTTTTCATTTCACCCACAAGCGTCAGCTCCCACAAACTACTGTTGTGCCGATATTATTTCATGATGTACTGCTAAATATACATTGTATTTTTGTAATAGTTTGCGGTGAGAAATAAACGAATATATGTACCTACTGATGCACTACAGATAGTCTTAGTTTAGTATTTGTTTCTTATTTAACACATCTATATGTTTTATAAGTTTAAGTTTTGTTGAAAAAGTGAGTTACATCCTTACTAATATTATTATAAATCGGAAAGTAAGTTTGTTTGTTTGTTAGTTCCGCTTTCACGCCGTAACTACTGAACCGATTGCTTTGAAATTTTGCAGATAGGTATAAAGTTAGAAGTCCGGATTAAATAATAGGGTACTTTTTATCCCGGAAAAATTTGATATTCCCGAGGGAAAACAAAAATATTGTTAGATTCATACCAGTTCGGTGATAGATGGCGCTGCGTGTCGTTTAAAACAAGGTAATATATTGCAAACGAATATGCACATGTAAACTTAGAAGATAGGGGAGATGGGGTACATTGATACATGGGGCACATAGATACAGTCAATATTCATCGAAAACAAAACGCGTTAGACGAGCCATCCGCCACAGATAAGAAGGTAATAATACACCCTACACGCACACTAGCGCGGAGCAACGTACTCTCGAAGACTAGCGGCTGGCACTTATAAACCTGTTTCTGATGCTCGCAACAAAATTTTCGTAGTTTTCTTTCGGATGTAATTCTTATAATTTATTTAGTGTTACCTGTGTTATATTAAGACATTTGGTAAGTACATATCTGTCATTACATTACATAGACTTACATTTTTTGTTTGATTTTTTATTGCTTTAATTTTTATAAAATAGTTATTTTGATTGTAGTAGGCAGGGGCACATTGATGCAAGTGCTCTCGGGGCGCATTGATACGTATCAATGTACCCCGATGTTTTGTTAAATGTATGTATGAGTATGTAAGACTTAATAATAATATATTTTTATTTTCTTTATAGAAAAATGGCTCCAACATTTAAACGCAAAACGAAGAGAACTTCCATCAATGAAATTCCTGTGGCTTCTGCGATATATGACTATGTTATAACAAAGGTAGTTAACGCAGGAAAGAAGCAACCTTATAAGCATTTTGTGAAAAAATAGTGTCAAGCAAGATACCCCGATAGCCTTAGCGACTTTCTAGTCTCCTTTTTAAAGCTTAACCGACTTTAACTTTTGTGTTTCCTGATATAAAAGACGGAGCTTCGGTTAATATTTCTGATATTGTGATGAAATTACCAGATCCTATAGTAAAAAAGGAACTAGTAGAACAGCTTCTCTATTCAATTTTAAGATTAATTTGTCACCTATTAACATTTCAATGTAAACTAATTTACTTCATAAAAACTAGTGATGACTTATTAGGCCAAATAAAGAATGATTATGTCTTTTGGTTTAAATATTTTTCATGGCGTAGTTTATTGTTTAGATATACTTGTTCTATTTTTATATAAAGACTGCAAAAAGTATTTTATTTCAATTAGTACTTAAGTGCACATAATTTACCAAAAAGTAATAAAATAAGCAATTAATAAATAAATGTCATAAAAATCAATAAAACTTGTTTAATTTGTAGAAACATTTCTATGAATCAAAGTGCCCCAGTATATGTATCAATGTACCCCGTGTGTGGGGTACATTGATACAAATTTTATTTTTTAGTAAATAGGCTTTCATACTTTTTGTCAATAAATTTAACGGTTAATTTAAATTTAACAAGTTAGTTGAATAGGTATATATTGAATATATTATAATTATTAAATTGAATGTTACTGTCAATAGATCGTCTATTATTGGGTCTAAGTAAAAATCGTATCAAGGTCCTCCCCCTAAATGATACGATAATTAATCCCCGAAAATGAGGAATTCCCGAGGGATGACGTACAATTTGGTTTATCGTCTAAACTGGTTTTTTACATCTACTTATCCTGTGTACTTAGTATTTTTTTTTACTGCAGCTAAGCAAAAATTTCTGTACTTATTTACCTACCCTTTATCCTGGTATAATAGACTGTTTCAGAGGGTTAACAAAAGTTATGAATAATCAAAACTGAAATGAAATATGAATAATGAAAATATTTTGGATGAAGTTATGGGAGAAACTACTGAATATTTATCTGTAGACACAGTTATAGAAACAGAACATAGTACCTAATATCCTGTGGAGTTCTTAAATTCTTTGGAATTATCTGGGGTGCCTTCTCATAAATTAAAATTAAAAGTACCGGTGTTAAGGTTCCGGTGATGCTCATGCGTAATCTCGATGCCCCTAGACTGTGTAATGGTACCAGGCTGCGTGTCACTCAGCTTGGGCGGAATATTATTACAGAAACTATTTTAACTGGCGCAGCAAAGGGTGAAAGTGTACTCATTCCTCGGATTTCGTTTATTCCAACAGACCTCCCATTTCAATTTAAGACTTCAATTTCCTAGGGGTTTCATTTGCAATGACCATTAATAAATCACAAGGCTAAACTCTAAGGTTTGCTGGAGTACACTTGGAAAAACATTGTTTTTCGCATGGTCGGCTCTATGTAGCGTGTTCCCGGATAACCAGTGCCCAAAATCTGCATGTTTTTGCTCCCCAAGGTAAAACATATAATATAATTTACCATTCAATTTTGGTTTAACAACTCATCGTATCCAGCGTTATATCGCGCTTCTTAGATTCTCGTGGGAATGAGAAGTTTTCTTATAGTTGTGCTTTATTAATAGTATATGGTATTTATGGTCATGCGAAAGTAACTCCGTCTGTCTGTTGTTCTTTCACGCTTAAACGGCTGAACGGATTTTGATGAAATTTGGTATGGAGGTAGTTTGAGTCCTGGAAAAGCAATGTTTTACCGCGGGAGAACTTCTCATTCCCATGGGAAAATCTAAAAACGCGATATAACCAAATTGCGGGCGAAGCCGCGGGCGGAAAGCTAGTAAAAATATAAATGTGTTTCACACTCATAGCCCCACGGTAAGGTATACACCGTGTCGTGGGTTCCATGGACACTCACAAAGACAGAAGCACAAACACCCAGACAGAGAACAGAAATTTACCTAAACTCATATTTTTTTAATTTCTGTTTCGCCGGGAATCCTCCTTCGATTGGCAGTCCGGCATGGTAACCATTGCGCCACACGGATCGCTAGTCACAGTTTACTATTTTACTTAAAAGATTAAGGAACATTTCATCATTACGCTATTAACTGCTTAAAAATATGTAAAGATTACATTAGTAGATTTAGCAAGGTTAAAGTTTAATAGGGGTGGGTACATTAAAATAAACGATGTAATGAAAAAATTAAACATGCTTGCTTCTTCTTGTTCTTCCTTGTCGTATTCTTCATTACTGAAGGTTGTGTCCTTAGTGAAAATCCTTAGCGTTTCTTGTGAGTTGCCTCCATTTTTCACTTAGTTCAGCTTTTTTTGGGCTTCTGCGATGGAGACTCCAGTTAGTGCGGTTTTGGTGCACACCAACGGTTAGGTATTTTCCTTCGACCTTGTCCAATATTATCAGTTTGTCTAGATCGTCCGGTTGTCGACAGGTAATGTGACCAAAATATCTCAGGGTTCTTTGGTAGCATATCGTTGAGAGTCTATTCTTGATACGAAGTTGATCCAGTATAGACTTGTTTGTTCTCTTGTCGGTCCATGGTATGCAAAGCATCCGTCTCCAACTCCAAATCTCAAAAGCGTCCATCTTTTTCCTTTGTTTTGCCCTAATCGTCCATGACTCAGATGCCTAAAGAAATACTGAAAAAACAAAAGTGCGGAGTAGTCTGGTCTTGTTGACATGAGAGCTTTCGATTTTCCCATATGAGGACTAATTTACTCATAGCGTTTTTAGCCATTTGTGTTCTTCTCCGGATTTCCTTTTCGCAACAACCCAAGGTATACGAAATCAGTGACTAATTCAATATTCGAGAGTTCTTTCGTCCTAGAGAGTTGTCCGGCTCTGTCAATAATCATAATTTTGGTTTTCAACTTGTTGATGGTACTCGTAAGTCTGCTGCTTAACGCAATAAGTACCCTTGAATAACATATGATACCCAAATTACGACAATTTATTGTAGAAACAACTGTGGAGTAAAAAAACACATGTAGATACATACAAAACATTTTTATAGGAATCCTTAATGTATAAAATCTGCATTCGTAACCGTGTAAGAGGACATTAATAACTACTAATTAAACGTGTTGTTGAAATCCAACCAAACAACTTCTATAAACATTTAAATGCTTTATGAGATGAATTATTAGGCATGTTTCCTATTCCATATAATAATAATTGCAAATGATGAAGTGTATTTATGAAAACACTACATGTTATAACTTACTTAATTTACGTCCATTGTAATTTTTTATAACTTATATCCTTTTGTTCTATTATAATTATATCTTTACTTTTAACCCTGATTCACGTAATACTTTGAATCTTATATCTACTAATAAGATACCTACTTTTTTTTGATAATTTATCTGAGTCACAAAAATTGATTGCCAAGTGTTAGAATACACTACATCTTCATCTTTCCTCTTCATCAAAAACTTACTTCATTCATGTACATTATATTTTTTTATAACTTATATCATTTTGTTCTATAATTGTTTTATCTTTACTTTTCCTTGCTTATTTATTTATTACTATAACACAATGTTTATTTACCTATACGTCTATTAAAATTTTCTTGTCTTTCTATTGTTTCTTATTTCATTTCATATATTATTAAAATATCTTATTGTCTTTGGCTGATTCATGTTTTTATATTATTATTTTAAATTGTTATTTTTATATTATAAATTACTGTAAGTTCTTCTAATTTAGTTATTTATTATATACTCGTTACGTTTTGAATTACGACACACGCTAAAATTTTTGAATCTTGGAAACTCTTTGGATAACCTGCTGATCGAATGCAAAAATATGCATGAAGAAAATCTTTTAATAGTCAATTCAAATTTTAATGAGCTCATTCATCCATGTTTAAGCGCGCATGGCCCGGCGGTTAGCGTAGAACGCAAACGATCTATGCAACTAAGCCAAACGGGTGCGGTCGGATGTGAGATGGGTGACCGCTAGTGGCAAAAAATTTCATGCGCGTTTCCATGCTTCGGAGGGCACGTTAAGCCGTCGGTCCCGGTTGTTGTCGATAGATAACAGTCGTTAAACCTTGTCGGAGGCCTTATGGGCGGTTTGAAAACATCCGACAGCGGGTTGGCCACTAACCCGCATCTTCACCAACCCGCATTGGAGCAGCGTGGTGGAGTAAGCTCCAGGCCTTCCCAATAATGGGGAGAGACTCGTGCCCAGCAGTGGGACGCATAAAGGGTTGCGGCCATTCATCCATTCGTTCGTATATGTCTTTTCCATGTTCTTTAATAACATATCAACTTTGTTTTTGATCTCAGCAAGTCTACTTCGAGAGGAGATTTTCTGATTATGTCTTTTATTTTTAAGTTTCGCAAGTGAGTACAAATATGCAAATTGTATTACCATCAATAACAAACCCTTCATACAAATAATTAAATGAGTATCTGATTGCGATATTTACTTCAGTTCCGGAATTATAATATCGTAAAAAATCATTCGAAGTTCCAGAGTTACGAAATCTCGGAATTCCGGGATCCATGCCCTATGACTAATACTATGCAACCGGTTTATACAAAGCGGATAAATAATAATTCATATTTTTTTAAAAGACGCTCGCAATATGCATAGATTGTGTGTTTTGCTAAAAAAAAACGTATTTAACCAGTGCAATTTGAGGAAGTTTTTATTATTTAAGGAGTTATTTTATAGGTATATGACTAGTGAACCAGGCATACGTTGTTCTGCCTTAAAGTATCAGAAATAAATTAATATTTTGACTTTAAATTGAGATGTAAGCTATCCTATCTTTCAAGTTGGATCAAACTGCACACGGTGTGCAATTTTATTGCGGTGCCCTGGAACGGGACAACCTTCCGATGCTTATGGCGGTATGCGGCCACGCACACACCGCCGTTCTTCTCGGGGCTGCTGGCTGGACGAATCGAGCTCCCACTCTCACCGTTCACAACCCTGGAAGCTTCCTTTTAGTCGCCTCTTACGATTAGGCAGGGGATACCGTAGCTGTATTCTTAGTCCCGAAGCTACAGGGATTATCTCGTATCCCTAGACTTCGTATTCGAGTATTTGTCTTCAGTATTAATTTTAGCTCTGACAGATAGCAGGAACATTGTACTTCTCACGGTGAAATACCTATTATTTTATGTGCATACGTGAATCTTATTTGTATTGAAACGGGTATCCTCGATTAATATTATTCGTATAAAGTAATTTGATATTGCCATTCATCGTAGAACAATGGGTAAAAATGCTCTGATCAAAATTTCTAATCCAGCATCTTAACCAACAGTTAAGTACTTGTCTCTATCAGAACGGACCTCGTGATTTAAAGTCAAAATTGTACTCTGTTCCTGTAATAAAAGTCTCTTTTGCCTTTTGGGAAACTGTACGTGCACTTGCTTCAATTACTTATTTCGAACTGGTTATTGCATTTTGAATAAACAATATAAGGGAACGGAACATACTCATTTATTTTATTTTTAGGTCTTTGAAGTCAGTTAAATGTAAAAGAAGAGGTCATTTCATTTTATGAATTACAAGAACACCCAAAACAAACAACAAACAAACGACAAAAGAATGTTTATTTTTTGATAAAAAACATTATATAAGTAGCTATAAGTACTTACAGATTTGTACTGAAATATCGATAGGAAAACACTAGTCTTGTTTGGTGTAATTAATTTAGCATAATCATTTCGAATGATAAATAAATAAATAAATAAGAATAAGACTTGACGGAACGTCTGTATGGTAATCCATGAGTAATCAGATTTTATTGAAGATGCGCTCATAAAAAATTCTACCTGCCTCAAACTCGTTATAAAGGCTTACAGGAAAAGTCGTGCTAGATCCGTCTGTCTGTCGAGTTTTTTTCAATGCATTTAAATAAAACCCTAGATTGTTATATCTCGTTAGATAGCTGATGAAACGTAGATATTTTAAAACACATCTGCCGAACAACTGCCATAATATTTTTTTAGATATCCCTTAGACAAAAATATTTTTTCTAATGTTTTTTTTTAATTTGTTAACTTTCACTTGTCTACTAGGGTCTATTCAATTAACTTAAGCACTATTTTAATGATTGACGTTCTAAAGCATCTTATTCCACATGTAAAAATGCAATAATGAGACACACAAAATAAGAAAAAAATGAACTTAGTAGCCTAAAAATCGGCAACTTTCAATAAAAAAATTAAAAGTCCAATATCTCGAAAAGGGTTAAGTTTAGGGTAGGGTGTTTCATCCATACTAATATTATAAATTCGAAAGTCTGTCTTTCTGTCTGCTACTCTTTCACGCTTAAACCACTGAACCGATTTTGATGAAATTTGGCATAAACAAAGAAAGGACGTTGAGAAAGAACATACCTAGGCTACTTTTTGCCGCGTGAAAATATCTCATTCCCACGGGAAGCAAATGGAATGAATGAAATGCGCCGTGTACGTAAATACACTACAATGACATGTTATTACTTACTGTACTTCATTGACGTCCATTATCATATTTTATAACTTAAATTCTATTTTTTTATTCTTATACTTTACTTTTCCTTTATTATTTCTTTACAAAATTATTTAATTTCGGTGTTTGTTTATTTATATTTTCACGCAGCTATCAAAATTGCCACGGTTGACTTTTATGTTTCTTATTTTTTTTATTCGTTTTACGGCATTGTATAAAAATCCTTTTAGCCATTCAATATTAAAAGAAAAGAAAAATTGTATGTTTCTTATTTCATTTCATAGATTAATAAAGTATAGTATTGTCTTTGGCTTATTCATGTTTTTTTTATATTATAATTATTATAAATTGTTATTTTTAAATAATAAATGAATATAACGTTCTTCGAATCTTTATATATATGAACTCTATTCTATACTCTATAAATGAATTGCTGTTCGTTAGTCTCGCTAAAGCTCAAGAACGTCTGAACCGATATGGCTAATTTTCGTCTTGAAATATTAGTAGAAGTCCAGGGAAGGTTTAAACGGTGAGAAAATTTGGGAGCATTGCGAAATTAATAGTAAAATAATTTTTTTTTCCTATATAAACAGTAATTGTCAAACATTGGTTCTTCGCGCCATCGTCCAAAAGTTTGACATAGTCTGAATAACAGTTCATCTGTCACCGTTCGTTTTTAATTTTTTATTTGACAGTAGCAGACAGTAACATAAAAACCCTTTGAGATGATAAAGAAACTAATCCTCTTACAAAACTTTTAAGGCAGGACAACGTCTGCGGGATCCACTAGTAGTGAAATAAGTCAGAAATGATGGGTACTCCACGCGGATCTAGCACGACTTTTCCTGTAACCCTGTACCTATAACTTTAGCACGTAGGTATAGATCTACATATGAGTATTGTTAGTTAATGTTTAGTTAATTTCTCGCATTAATAGACTTCAGTAAGCTTCATTCTTAATTTTAAGATCCTAAATCGATTGTGATTTTTAAACTTTCCATTTTATACGTATTTTCAGATAAGCGTGTTTTTTTAGTTTTTAAATATTATAAATTATTTATTTTTAATTTTTTAGTTGGATTTATTTTTCATATTATTGCATTGTCATCGGTCCTTGACCCCTGTGCAAATTTTCAAGTTAATCAGATGCTTAGAAGTAGGTGAAAATGAAGTTAAAAGATTCCGTTATTACATACATACATACAAGTCAAGCTAATAAAAGCGTGTTAAAAAAGTAAATATAAAACTTTATATTTGTTTCATTAAGTACCTTAGGCCTTGAACTTATCAGCCGCCCCTTGGTAAACCGTATAATGATTGGCACCTTAAGCGTATTTTTATCTTTGGCTTCATAAATCCAATTGCATTAGCATTGGGGATAAATTTATTTTGCACGACTGGGTTTTCCGTTAATAACATATTACAGAAATTATACTACAGTTAAGATTTAACTTTATTTATTATTATAAAATTATAAAATAAAATAAAGTTACCCAAATGTATAGTCATTGGCATTACGGTACTATAATTATTCAATAATACCAAGATAGGTTTTAATAGGATTTATTAAGAAATGTAATTACATAGATAGCTTACCTACTATTTTAAAATCCTAACTTCTTAACTAGTATTATAAATGCGAAAGTGAGTTTGTATGTTTTTTTTTGTTGCGCATCAACTACTGAAACGAAGAGGTAAAAAACATACAAACTGAACTGACTGAATGAACCGACCATCATGAAACTTTGTATACACATAGCTTGACATACAAAAAAGGACATAGGATAAGAAAATGGTAAGGTTCCAAAAGGACATTGACGCGAGCGAAGCCGCACACGAAAGCTAGTAAGAATATAAAAATGTTATAAGAATATAAGGTAAAGATAATAATGTAGAATTAGGTAATTATGATTTTTAATAAGGCAAGGTAAGTAATTATAATAAAACCTCTAGTAAGGTTATATTGAAAATACAAATTAGAGTTGATAAAAATTCTTCAAGAAGCCTGTTAGTCATCAGTCTTCTTGAAGAATTTTCACTAATTTTTTGTCTAACAACGGTTTCAAACTTTAACTTTTTTGTTGCTCTTAGGACATTGAACTTAACAGCTGCTGTTATCTTTGGTATTCCATCTCGTACAGCTTGGACAGCATCTTTTAAATTTGTTTCGCTGTATCCTTTTAAATATTTTTTCCTTGCTGTTACTTTTGGCATCTTTATTCAGAATTGAGTTGTCTGAAATATGTACATACACATATCAGTAGACGATTTAATTGGTACACATAAAGAAGCAAATTATTTTTTAGAACCCAGCTCTTATCGTGTGGGTTGTAAGGTCCAACGAGAACAACAACACTAAGTCGTTGCCTCCGCTGGAAATCGAACCCGCGTCCTTTGGAGTGTGAGCCTACCGCTCCAACCAATACACCACGGAGGTAGTTTCTAGAACACAGTGATTGGCACGTTAAAAAAGTACAATGATTGGCACTGACACAGTGATTGGCACTTTAAAATGTATAAAGATTAGCACTGCCAATATTAAAATTCAGTTGAAATTCTAATTTAATCTTTCAGCAATAAAGTCTAATCTCATTCTACATACTTTCTGCTACAATAAAACAGCTATTGATTTTTTTATTCAAAAGTATAGTGATTGGCAGAGAGTGCCAATGACTGCACCGTAATATAAGTATAAATGCAATGATTGGCATACCAAAAACTGTGTGTAAATAAATATTTACAATCGAAAAAGTTTTAAAATCGGCTTCCTAATACGTAAAATTATAACATACAACAAAAACATCATTCAAATAGTTACCTGGAATCTTATTTTATTCACCTCTAAGGCACTCGTCACCAAACTTTTTTACAATGAATTTGCCGCGCTCTTGCGGTGTTGATTTCTTTTAACGAAAAGAAAAAACGATGTCATTTTGACAAAGACAAAGACAAAGACATTTATTTGCACAAATATGGGTGTTTACAAAGTTGTTTATATATATTTAGTTCGCCATATTTACCTTCCATGAGGTATGCAAATATACAATGATAAAAATTTATAAGGAAAAAAACTAAACTATAATACAATTACGAAATGTACATTTACATCTATTTTAATATTATTTTTATTTGTCCCATATTGCGCCTTTTATAAATAAAAATAAAAATATTTATTTATTTATATTTCGGATCGGTTCCGATCGTCAGCTTTGGGTACCCATATCACAGGGTGTTTGTACACTGAGAGGAAAAAAAGCCGGCGGAAAAAAAACCTCCCAGGTTTTTATGGAAATTCTTTATGCCGTTTTATCGTTTATGAAATCAGTGACTGAGTAATACGCCTTTTTCAGTTTTAATTTTGAGGAATTCCGGTAGACCGTTATATATTTTTGGTCCCATGCAAAAGACACTGTATCATATTGTTTTGTTTTGGAAGCGATTGAACATAATACTGTTATGTCTTTTTGATTTAAGGGTTTCATATTTTGTGATTTCTGTTTTGACCATTAAAGAGATCTCGTAAATGTATAAGGAAGGGAGCGTCATTATTTTTAAATTTAGAAAATGTGGCCTACAAGTATCCGTTTGCTGTAATTGACATATTGCTCGAATGCATTTTTTTTGAGCCTTAAAGACAGTTTGAATTCCAGTCGCGTTTCCCCAGAATATTATACCGTATCTTAATGTTGCACCTACGTACGCATGGTAGGCATTTAGAACCGCCGTTTTGCTTACAACTTTGGCCAATTTATATAAAGCAAAAGAAAACTTATTTAATTGTTTATAAACGTGTTCTTTGTGTGACTGCCACGTTAATCTGCTATCTATGTATAGTCCAAATTTTTGTTGTTTCTATTTCAGATATCAACTTTCCTTTATAGTTAATATTTACTGGTTGTCCGTATGATACTCTATTTTTAAATGTCATTATGTTTGTTTTATCAAGATTAATTTTAAGATTATTACTATTTAGCCACTCTATCAGTGATTCAAGACAATTATTTATATTACTTTCAAAGGAACCTGTGTTTTCATTTGTAAATATTACTGTACTATCATCAGCAAATAGTATCATCGGTTCTTTTACTGCTTGAGGAAAATCGTTAATATAAATTAAAAAAGTAAAGGGCCTAAAATACTTCCTTGAGGCACTCCATACAGTACTTTCCTAGAGAGAGAATGGTGTTTCTCTTCAGTTTTTGTGATTTCATTAATTTTTGTTATTTCTGTTATGTGTTCTCTGTCAGTTAGGTAAGAGTTGATTAAGTTCAACGCATTGCCTCTGACTCCATATTTCTCTAACTTATTAATCAGCAATTTATGATCTACATACTCGAATGCCCTTGTCATGTCCATATAGAGCCCGATTACCTGTTTCTTATCATTTAAACCTGTCATTACTTTTTGTAAAAAATTATAAATTGCTACGTTTATTGATTTGTTTTTCCTAAACCCTACCTGCTCATCAGCAAAGATAGAAAACTTTTCGAAGCAAAAATATAATCTGTCATGGAGTACTTTTTCAAATATTTTAGAAAAAATAGGTATTAATGCTATAGGTCTGTAACACCCCATGTTCTGTCTGTCCTGTTTCTTAAATATTGGTTTGATAATTGTGACTTTAAGTTTCTCTGGAAATATGCCAGTTTCAATACTTAAATTTATATTATAAGCTAGTATTGGTGCAATTATATTTGATACGCGTTTAACGATATTCGTACATATACCGTCATACCCCGTACTATTTGTATTATTTAGATTATTTATTATTTTTATAACTTCGTCGGGTGAGGTTGGTTTTAAGAAAAATGAGTGTTGACAGTTAAAACTAATTTTATGTATATCACTATTAATCTTTATATTACAGTTATCTTCAATTTGATTTAAGAAGAAGTCATTAAACTCTTTGGCGATAATTTGTGGGTCTGTTTCAATGTGGTTCCCCACTCTGATTTCATTAATATCTTGTTTAGGTATATTTATAGTGTTATTGTTAATTACTTTCCAGACAGCTTTCGATTTATTATTAGAGTTCTTAATAAAATAGTCATTTTGAGATTTTTGTGTTAGTTTTATTATTCTTTTAAATGTTTTTGAATAATTTTTAAATTTATTTTTTGCCTCCATGCTGCGAGAGATCCTGTACCTCCAAAGTAAACCCCTTTTAATTTTGGAACACCTTTTTATACCTTTTGAAATCCACTTTGGTCGTTTTTTCGTAAGTATTTTAACTTTTAAAATAGGGAAACAAAGATTATATAATAGTTGGAATAACTCGTGAAATACATTAAAAGCATCGTTTGGATCAGTACTTAAATAAACGTCTTGAAATGTTAAATTTTTAAGACTGTCGATAATTTTTTTAATATTTCAATACAATAATCGCGTCGATAGATGTACCAGTGCGCAATGAGGCAATTTCTTTTTACCGGACATTGCAATATCTGAGCGGTATGGTCCGATAATGCAAGTTCAATTACGCCAGATTTACAGTTTCGAATGTTATGAGCAAAATTATCAGTACAAGTTTTACTGCAAAGTCGCGTTGGTGTTTTAATGGACAGCTTAAGATTATATGAGTCAAATATTTCTTCAAATTCGGATGTTATTTTGTTTCGTTTTAGAATATCTATGTTAAAATCCCCGCACACTATTATCTTTTTATTTTTAAAACAAATATTATTTAGAAGGCTATTTAATTTCTCAAAGAAAAGATCAATGGAAGTGGAATTTTTTCTTGGCGATCTATATATACAAATAACTACAATTCTGTGTTCAGTTAACTCCACCGCACTACATTCTATTATATTTATTACGTTAAATTGAGTAATTTCATGTATATTACGATATTTATGAGCTTTGCGAATTAATATACACGATCCACCATTTCTATTATTTCTTACGCAGTACGAAGCGAGATTAAAATTTGGTATGTTCAAGAAGTTAATGTCAGTTACGATCATGTTGTGTTCCGTGACGCAAAGAACATCGAAACCTTTTTTTGAAGGCATAGATCATTCAGGCAAACAGTTAATTCATCCGATTTATTTATCAAGCCATTAATATTCTGATGCAATATATTAATTTTTTTATACACGAAAAAATTTTTCTGATTGTGTCAAGTCTTCTGTTTGTGTTTGTTTTTCAGACTTTATATGGACATAAGAACAGCTTGTCTGAGTACTATTGTCTTTTGTTTCGGGAATAGTTTTAATATTTATCTTATTTTTGTGGTTAAACGTTAAAAATCTTGTTTTATAATTTATGTGGAGTATTTGTCTGAGAATAAGTCTACATACATTAACAAGTAATTGGTTTCTGTTTCGCATATTATTAATCCGTTTGTACTCCAGATCTAAGTAATATGCACGTTCTAAATTAGTGCAGGCAAATTTGAGGTCGTAATTTAGCTTATTCTCATTGAGATATTTGTTGTACGGAACTTCGCAGAGAATGATGTTGGTATTTTTTTATCTTGGAGCCATTTATTGACGCTTAGATTAAATTTAAAGGGGTTGGTATCATTTGTTCCCCCGATCACAACAACATAATCATTTTTTGTTAGGGACAGTAAATCATTGTTACTGGAGTTTATTATTTCCTGCATAGGTGCCTCAGGTTTCCAAATACACGTTACTAAATATTGTTCACCTAGCAACTTTTGTAAGATTTTTTGAGTATTACGGCCTTGTTGATCTGCTAAAATTATTACTTTATTTCTCTGAGTCTTCGTAACTTTAGATGTATTTGATTTATCACTACTATTAATTTGTGTTTCTGCATTATAATTTGGTTTGTGTCTTAATGGAGTGCGCTGTTTTTTATCTGAGGTAGCTGATATTTTACTACAAGTTTTACTAATATCTGGGGTAGTTTGTGACGAATTTAAGTTTTTTTCAATTGTTGTTTTCGTTTTTGAATTACTGTTTTTAGTAGTTTGCTTAGGGGTTAATTGTTTAGATGATTTCTTATCCGGAGTATTTTGCAAGGAAGTTGAACTTTTGTCAATTTTTCTTTTACTTTTTAAATAACTATTTTGGGGAGTTTGTTTTAATTGTTTGGGGGATTGTTTAGTTTTTTTATTATTATCAGGCTTTTTTGTGGGGTTGTTAATGCAGATTCAAATGTTTCTTGATCTTTTGCAATGGGACTGTTTGCCGCGCTCGAAATTTTTGGTATCTTCCGTTTCCTTAACGTAAAAGGTGTTTCACAATTTCCTTCGCTCGTACTTACTTTTTTATATATTTCTATAATTTTTTTGCAACTTTCTACTTCTTTTTTTAAACAGTTATTTTCGGAATTTAAATTTTCTATTTCACTGTGTGCACTTTGTAATTCCTCATTTAATCTGTTTATTTTACAGTTTAATTCTTGTACTTGAGTTTTGTCATCTAAGGAAGTATTTGGCAAGCTAATCATTGTTTCATTAAAAAGATCTGTGTCTGATGTGGACATATTTATCAAAGAACTAGTTCTCTGCAGCCTTCTTACGGTTATATTTTCAAATTCCATGGTTAATTAAGGTATTAATTTAGGATTTTATATTTGCAAAAAAGTACAAAACCGTGTGTTTATTTAATTTCCTTAATTATTAATTTGTTTTATTTATTTAAGTATTTTTAAGATAGTTTTATTAGTACCTACCTAATTTAAAGTTTTGTTGTATTATGCTAATATTTGAATGTTATTGTTTATTATTAACCGCTTGTTTGATCTTTTGTTTTTGTCAACTAACTTTGCTACTAAAAATTTACTACAGCAAACATTTATTTAAATACTTAATACAAAATTAAACAGAATTACTTTAAAATATTTAATGGTAAGAGCCACGCAGATGGTATTGCTAATGACAACTGAAAGGCGCTGTCCCAGCTCTGTGCGGTGTCTTCCAACGCTAGTCTGCGAATTTCTTTGATAAGAAATTGAGTACCGTTGGGCAATGCACGTGACGTAAAAATAGAAATTTATTAATATTTTATGCTCAAAGATATTTATTTTATTATATATTTTACCGTTTTTATTGTTTTAACGAATTTACAAAACTTTGTTTTTTTATATTATTTGACTATTCAGCGGTTTTATTGTTTAACAAGCTTAAATTAGTATTATTTTTATAAAGAAAAGAAGAGAAAAACGTAAAAAGCCATAAACACAAAAATTTGAAATGTCCGATTGTAAGGCGCGAACTCACGTCAGCTGATCGTTATGATAAGATAAGAAAGACGCCTATATGGAATTTACGTGTAACCGTTAAATTTTACGCACACCCGCACTTGAGTGATAAAATGTATTATGATTGTTTACAAAGTCTTTAATAGTTTACTTAATTTATTAAAACCGAATTGGAAAACGTAATAAACACTCCTATCTTGCTTTCTTATTTCCGTAAATAACGCAACACTATGGTATAGATATGAGCGCCGATAGGTGGGAGGTCGGCGGCGGCGGCGTCGTCGGCGGCGTAACCTCCAAAGGATTTTTAGATGTTGGCAGATAAAAAATAAAAAAAAAACACGTAGTTTATCGATAAAAACATTAACATTTATTAAAATTTAAAAATAAATAAATTACGGTTCAGGAAAGTGTGACATTTTTGGCACTTAGGAAAAAAAACAACGTAATTATACAATTTCGAATAACAATTCGCCGATATTGCAGGTCGGTGTATGACAGGATAGTTTTTTATATAAATAAACTGTACAAAAAGGCAGACGGGCCACGTGGTGCTAAGCGATCACCGTCGCTTATGGACACGGGTAACCCCAAGGGAGCTACCCGAGCGTTGTCGGCTTTGAAGGAGAGCTTTTTTACAGCTTTCTTGAAGAACCCCATGTCATAGTCCACTGGAAATGTCTTAGCCGGAAGGTTGTCCCATAACTGACACGTCCGTGGTAAAAAAAAGAGCGTGCATAGCAGACTGTGGAGGATCGTCACGAGTCCAGATGGTGTCGGTGGCACTTTAATCTTCGTCTGGAGGTTTATTCATGAAATGTTGACGTAGGCATCATTTAAAAAAGTTGCTCAGTGCGCTCATCATAGTAAAGTCGGTAGAACGTGCAGAGCGAGCCTCTTCGCAAGCTTAGCGGTTCTAGCCTGTCGGTCAAGCTTGGGTCGTTGATGATTAGGACTGCGCGCTTTTGAACGGAGTCAAATGAGTATAGCTGATATTTTGGTGCTCCTGCCCAGAGATGGGAGCAGTACTCCTTGTGAGGTTTTACCTGGGCCTCACCCTGTTGAGGACATCAAGCTTTTTGGATTCCAATTTGACCTTGTTCTCCAGGTGATTCCGATACTGCACTTTACTCGTAATGTCAACTCCCAAGATACCGACACTTTCACCAACGGTGAGTGCGGTTCCCTGGAACTTAGGCGCTATAACAAATGGGTGTTTTAGCGGTAAACGAGTAAACTTGTGTCTTTGTAAGGTTAAACTTAACAAGGTTAAGTCGACCCTATTACGAGAACCACTCCAGAGAGTTCTCGACTTCAGACATAAGTTTGATTCTGCTTTCCTCCACTTGTGACCGAAAGGCATTGGCTCGACAGGTGTATAGTGCGTCCACCGTACTATCATCTGCATAGCAATGTATACCGCGTGATTTTTGCAGAATGTCATTGATATGCAGAATGAATAGGAGACAGCACTGAGCCTTGGGGGAACACCGGTGTTAATGGGCTTCATATCTGAACAGCATCCGTCAACAACGACCTTAATCTGCCGCTCAGACAGAAAGCTTGCCACCCAGTTGCATAGACTCACGGGAAGACCGTAAGATGGAAGCTTCGCGAATAGGACCCTGTGCCAGACCTGGTCAAAGGCCTTTGCGATATCCAGGCATCTGCCAGATAGTTGATTTTTAGAAATTTCCATAAGGCCACAAATGCATTAAGAGGCTTTAGAGGATGGCTGCAACCCTTTTTGCGTCCCACTGCTGGGCACGGGTCTCTACCCCTTATTGGGGAGGCCTGGAGCTTACTCCACCACGCTGCTCCAATGCGGGTTGGTGGAGATGCGGGTTAGTGGCCAACCCGCTGTCGGATGTTTTCAAACCGCCCATAAGGCCTCCGACAAGGTTTGACGACTGTTATCTATCGACAACAACCGGGACCGACGGCTTAACGTGCCCTCCGAAGCACGGAAACGCGCATGAATTTTTTTGCCACTAGCGGTCACCCATCTCACACCCGACCGCGCCCGTTTGGCTCAGCTGCATAGATCGCTTGCGTTCTACGCTAGCCGCCAGGCCATGCGCGCTTCTTTTTTTTAGAGGATAGTTTTCGTTATTTTTTAGTTAAGGTGGTAAATTAAACCCTTCTGACCACAAATCTGCAATAATATCAAAAATAAAATAAAAATAAATGAGGAATTATAGCCATAAATAGCAGTCTTTTCCTTTGCAATTTCTTAAACATGCATCACAAAACACTTGATCGTTGAGAACTGTTCTTTCTCTTTCATCTTAATTTACAATTCAGTTTTCAAAATAGTTCCAGTAGTAACTGTGCTTTGATTTTACTCGGGATAGCGTCCGTAGCGACGTCACTGTATTTTTTCTTTTTATAGACGTACACATTTTCTTGAGCCGACGACGCAGGCATTTTTCATAGCTAACTGCTTAACGCGTCCTACTTCAACAACAACGAGCACGTTTATACTATTTGACTAGTGATTCAACTATCTCACTCGCTCACTCGGCGCGCCGTTACATTTTCGCGGCGGCGGCGGCGCGGCGAAATCTGCGGTGGCGGCGGCGCGCCGGCGCGGCGCTCATATCTACTATGGTATGGTCCGATTTTCGAAGTTCTAACGCACTTTACAGTCACTGATTTAACACACAGTTTTAGTTGGTTTTACGCAATTTTCACTTAGGATAACACTTTCGCACATAAAACCTGAAGTAAATTTTAATATTATAACGTCAAATTGGTCTAAGATAAGGTTTTTATATTTTTAATTTGAATTTTACACGAGAGCGTATTGTTATTTGTTTGACAGCAGCTGTCATCTATGACGTAAAGGTAAGTATTGCCATATAAAAAATTGCAGAATTTGTACTTTAAATTGTAGTGTTTCCATACCAAAAACTTTGGTAAATATCCCAAATAAAAGGCAAGGATGCCAATCATTGAGGGGGTGCTATATTTTTTATATCCTGATGATCCTAGTTATAGGACTTTTATATAAAGTTATGAGATTATTGTATTGTCATCGGCCCTTGGTCCCTGTGCAAATTTTCAAGTTAATCAGACTCCTAGAAGTAAGTGAAAATGAAGTTAAAAGATTCCGTTACATACATACATACATACATACATACATACATACATACATACATACATACATACATACATACATACATACAGGTCAAGCTAATAAAAGCGTATTAAATAGTATATTTCATTACAAGTGCGGAAAGGCTGTCATTGCAAGGAGTTCCGACAAATGTCTACCCGAGCCGAGGCGCAGCCGAAGGTGAGGGTTGACAGTCGGAACTCCTTCCAATGACGGTTCCGCACGTGTACTGAACAACTATTTTTAATACAGTTGCGAAAAAATGAAGCAATTTAATAAAATAATAAAAAGTCGCAAAAAACATTTTTGAAAAATGGCGCCAACCGTAAAAGAATACTTATATCATAAGATTAAACTACACATATGTAGAGTTTTTTTTTCTTCACCCATTCTGGGTAGGCAAAGGGAACTATGCCGAACAGCCAAGTCTTCAGTCGATGTTTTTATTGATATGAAATGAAAATGTTAATGAGATGAAATGAAATGAAACCTAACCTAACTCATTGAATCAATTCATTAAATCTGATATTGAAACAAATTAGTTGCTTCTTTTTAGAAATATTTACATGAATCATAAAACCTTCTAAAACTTCGTGGTTGGTTTTTTTCTTTTTAATAGACATTATTTTGACAGTTGGGAAAGAGAACGGATGAGTGCGGAAAACAAAGACCAATAATCCTAAAGACAGCGGGTCGGTGTAACCACTTTGTTGGCATCTCTTTTTCGCAGCCAGTGTTACCCACTTATCATATTTTCCCCCAAATTTGGTAATCTACAATATCAAGCAAGTAAACTATAAACATTGGCAGACCAAACTGTGAAAGGATTTATATGCTTGTGCATTATGGTTGGTTGTTTGTGAGTTTAGATTGGTTGACTGGCATAAAGTTAATTGGGTCAGCAAATTACAGGACATACATATAGGAGAAAATAAAAGACAAATACAAAGATTTTTAATGGCACCAATATGGGTGTTTACAAAAGCTGTTAATACATATTTAGTACGTCATATTTACCTTAATGAGCTATGCAAATATTACAAAGATAAAAGTAAACACTTAGTTATAACGCAATATATAAAAATGTACATTTGTATCAATTTTATTATTATTTTTCTTCTCTTTATCCATTTGGTCAATAAATGGCTTTCAAAATAGACCGAACAAATTCGGAATTAAATTGATGGTTGCCAGTCAATACGTCCAGTGGCCTGAATCCATTTATTTTCGGCAAGAGCGTCAGTTGGAAAACTGAAAAAAAATATGACAGCAACATGAGATGAAATTCGTCTGGTAAACTTCTCATAATGTCTAATACAAAATGTATGGAGTATCTTTTTATAGTCTGTGTGAGTGAAATTTAATATGTCGGGAAAATGCTCATAACGTGCACCCCAGGCGCGGTCCCAGGTGGGGGGGTCACAGGACATGACCCCCCCAATCCGTCAGTCATGCGTACATGGAAGGTAAAACAAGCGAATTTGAGACACTTCTTCCCTCAAATTTCTTGGCGACCCTCCCCCTAAAATTGAAGGCTGCGACCGCGCCTGGTGCACCCAGCCTATAACATTTTACTGGTCTCCACTTAAATAGTTATATATAAACAGGGGGTATTTGAGCCTCCCGCTTGAAATGTAACTAACTACTAATGAGGTAACACATAATCTTTGATATTATTATTGTCACTGTTTTTGTTAAAAATAATTATATTTAAATAAGATGGTTAATTTTTTACTAATACGGGGAGGATATTTTGATTCGAGATCTGACAACACAATTTCGAATTTGACAATGTTTGAAATAAACAAATATAAGTTTATTTTCACGAATTTCACTATATTTACGTTGAATGACTAGTTATAAGACAAAAGTAATTAAATATCTATATATATAAACAATACATATTTAGTACATTTTAAAGAGAAGTATTTAACTTACGCGTAAAATGTAATACCTTCCGGCAGCCTTCCTGTTTACGCTCACTGCGGCTCTTACAACCTAAAATACTGCAGCTCACCATATTATGGAACTAGAAAAATGTTATTTGCTTTTAATACAACACTATTTACAGCTGTGAGAATCGATTTTAACACATAAATATTATAAAACAACAATGTCACCCCGACTTCCACAGTTTGCCTGCCACATAATTAAAGGGCACTGTCAAAATATGTAGTTACACCGAAAAGGACAGAAAATCTCGCTCCCATCTCTTTTTAACAAGTTCTTTAAGTATATTTCGATCTCGCTTTAGCGTGCCGTAATGAAAATATGCCTCTGTCTATAGTACGTAAGTACATTATTCTTAGTCTAAGGCGGAAAATGTAAAGAAAAAGCACGAGTGTGTAATAGCCCACTTCCCGCACGCTAAACGTCCCTGTAATACGTCACTTTTTGAGCAACTGTATTAAAAAATACGTTTATGCGACTGTGTCCTTCCTTAGGTTCTAAAGAATGATTTTAATAGAAAATTTTTAGAGGTGGAGCAGTCGATAGAGGAGCAGCGACTGTAGACGAGGAGGAAAAGAGGAGATCAGTCGAGGATCTAATGATGTCAATCTTCGACTAGACTTTGAAGGGAATCTTAGAGTAAGTATCAAAGTTACTGACTCACCCTTCAGGAGAGACGGCATAGCGCCTAGCTTCGATTCATAATTTTTGTGCCAAATCTGGTGCGGAGTAAGAACGCACACATTTTAATTTTGTCACACATTCACAAATATTCTTTCATCGCTACAGACGCATACATTTCTAAATATGTCAATTTCAATTAACAACGTCATTTTCTATGCACCGTCAACAGTCAACACTGACACCGACAGACACCGTCACAATAGTTATATAACTAGAAGGCACATTGTGCATGGACGTAGGGACGAGGGGTTCGCCCGTAAAGGCCACTCCTCTGACGGGCGTCATACCTGTCATACCTTGATGCTTTAAGGAGGGAATAGATAATAATTCAACCAAAAAATCGATGACTTTGTGTCATTGAACGTTGCTTGGATAAAAGCAATAGGTTTTCTTCAGAGACTCATGGCTCAGTTTTGCTTAACAACGCCATCTACTGAAGTAGCACCTAATTAAAAAACGGATTACGTACTACTAGATAATAGTTGTCTAGAAGAGTCATATTTTTTAATTTATTTTAAAATGATATTTTCTAAAAATTAAACCTAGCTAGACCGATTTCTTGCCCCGAAACTCCCTGCATACTAAATTTCACGAAAATCATTAGAGCCATTTCCGAGACTCAGATTACAAGAATTGCTCTTTAAAGATATACGATTATATAGATTTTACGATTCTGGTGTTATGAAACGCATAATTTTAGAAAAGAAAATGAATATAGTCCTTTTATTATGTAAATTGGTGTTATTTTTTATCCATATCCCATTACAGTTTTTTCAGTACCTTAGTAATTTCAAGTACTTATATACGTATCCACGTTTCTTCATCTTTAGTGTGGTTGTTTTGTGGCTGGAGATGACGGTTAGTGTTAGTAGCTAATTAAAATATAGGTTTATTAAGCATTGGCTCTTACAAAATGTACCAATAGATGTAGTAACTCTAGCCCATGGGAACAACGATAAACCTAAATCAAACTATAAAGAGCCGATCATGACGAAAATGGTGTCAAAAGGTCGTATGTACGAGTAAATGCGCCTCTCAATATACATTTTTTTTCAAACACTAACGGCGAGTTTTGTCGCTTTATGTACATACAAAATGTATTTATGTTACCGGATTATATGTATACTTAGATATATTTTATAAGGTTACTTTATTAAAAACCTTACACAATCACTCGTGCGTCTGTCTGTCTGTCTGTCCTTCCGTCTGATATAGCTCCGAATCTACTGATTAATTAATTTTTATTAAAAAAATAGGTATGTCATATTTAACAATATTTCTTTGTATGGTATGTTATAGATTTTTAATTTTATTTCCTTGTTTGTTTATTCGTCATGTCAATTTCTGTGTTGACTAGGAAACAGGAAGTCACTAAAAGTGACTGCACTGGTTTTCTTTATGTCCAGGGTCGATGCTGACCATCACTTACCTGTCACATGGGCCTCTCCGTCTTTGTAAGCTTACCATACTAGGTAGGTATATAAAATATGTATATATAAAACTAGTAAGCTTTATATTTCTATTATTGCATTAAATGACGACCCGTTAGGCGCAATGGTTACCATGCCGGACTGCCGATCGAAGGGTTCGATTCCCGGCGATTCTGTGATTTTAAAAGACTTTAAATTTCTGTTCTCGGTCTGGGTGTATGTGTTTCTGTCTTTGTGTATGTCCATGGTACCCACGACACAGGGAATCCACTAGGATTTCCACACACTACACCACACACCGCAATAAAATAAAACACACACACTAGTGTAGCGTGAGTTGCGTTATTTATTCAATGTTCCGAAGGTCATTCATTTATTTCGCAGTTATTGAGGGGACTTTTGCGATTTTTTTTTGGTTTTCTAGGGGTTTTGTTTTAAGAAACAAATTTAATGCCTTATGATCAAACCGATTTAGTTGTTATCTGTAGGCTTTGCTAGTATTTTATTGCAGGGGTATCAAAATCAGATATGAATTATGAATTATTTTACGTTTAGGAGGGATACGTTATTTTTTAATATTGTTCCAAAAGTACATATATTTCTAATATGGTGCCGCTGATGGTATTTACTATCAGTAAGATTACGGAGCTCGGGAAAATGGAGAAAGGTAAGGCACATAGACTAACAGAAAATCCAACTAATAGATACTAGTGTTTCTAGCGTCAGTTGTATTGACTTTTGACAAACTTTAAACCAATCATCCTAGACAAAAATAATTATAAAATTTTTAAAAGTTCACTATGGAGTCAAAAATTGCTATTAATTTATACAAGGCGTTCATGCTATACCTGCGTATTTACAGGATTACAGTGTAAGTTTTATAGTTTTATATAAGTTTAAGGACAGCGCACGCAAAATTAAAACCTATAAAAACAATCAGTTTAATGAACGAGACTGGAGGCGCTGTTTGATGTTTTTTTATAATTTTATACCTATATCATACCTATTTTTTACTGCTTATTCATTAAGTTAGGTACGATACGTACGTCAGTACATAATAACCTCGATGGATACGCATAAACTATTTCTGAGCAGGTTCATGTTCATTTATTTCAGAAATATTTATATAATCTGTTGCAAATAAAAGAGTTCATAACAATAATAACGTTATTTAACAAACAAAGGCTCTAATCATTAAGAATACTAAATTAAAATGCAGTCTATTTGTTACTATAGTTTACAATCAATCCATAGAATTGGGTGTTTAATAGATCTATAACTATACTCAATTTGTATTAAAGAAGGCCATGCCAATAAACAGTTCAATCATATTTGGTTTATTCATCTCAACCTTGCAGCGGATTCAATGCTGTAACTAATTTCTTTGGTAAATTTATTATTGTTTGACTGACTGTATTAAAAACCTTGTCAACTCAAATCCCTATCACTTTTCACTACTGCCTATCTATATTTGAATTTACGTTTTGCTTCGTTACAAATTGGTGGAATACATTCTACTAGGCGTCGTTAACTTAAGAGGCCGTAGGTATACCTACGAAATTTTGCCCATTTCGCTGATTTAGCTGATTTTACACATGAAATTTTGCAGTGAAAATACAGTATTTCCGTAAGTTTTATAGCACAATATGACTGATCATTTCAAAAATAAACTATTAAATTAGCCACTTTTTGATTTTATTGCGTTGTTTTGCTTAATAGACCTGAACACGGTGATAGTTTTGTGAATTTTACTGTAATAGGTATAGAATATTACTACATATTTCCGGATCATTTTAAAATCTAAACAGATCGAAAAAAATACCATGTATTGCTGTAAAAATCACATACTTAAATAGTAAATGAGCCACTTTTTGCCAGTCTCATATAAAAAAATATTAGTAAAAAAACATTGAACTTAGTCAATTTTGAGAGAAAATGGGCCAGAAATTGCATTTGATTTCAGCAAATTGGAATACCTAATCTTTCATAAAATTTATTTGACATAAAAACACACCAGTTCATAATCAATCTGTTTCCTGAAAAATTAATTAATGAAAATTTGGCATTAAAAATCTTTAATAGTAATCTAAATTTCGCATTATAATTCTTGGCGCAAGCTAAAAAAGTGGCTAATGTGATTATTAATGAAATGGTCAGTTATATTGTGCAATGAAACTTATGGAAATACAGTAATTTAACTGCAAAATCTCATATGTTAAACCAGGTAAATAAGCGAAATCGACAAAATTTCGTATACGGCCCCTTAAGGGACGTACAAAGGTAAAACTAAGAGATTACATTTCTTCCTGGGAACTGCAACTATTTTTGACTATGTGTACGTATAAACTACGTATATTAGTTCTAGTATCGTCAACCTTAAGTTTTTTGTTTTCTTTTAGTGAACTGTCCAAGAGGTAGTTCTGAAGTGGTGTAAGCGTATACGGTAATGAACATAGAAAAATTTACATTTTATTCTTGATGACTATATTATATAGATCAGCCAGTACATAAATAAATAATCAAAGCCATGAACATAGACTTAGATTTTTTTTTACAACAGCTATGGGATTGATAATGAGTGACGTGAATCGCCAGTTCCAGATTTTTTTAACAGGTACATGGCCACACAAACAGACAGTCCGGCCGCGTTGAATCTCATAGTTTATTGGATTGCATTCGATCTCATAGTTTATTCCCATAGTTGGACGTATCTAGCTATGGGAACGAAGAAGAAAGGGAAAAAGGGAAAAAGAAAAAAGAAGAATAAACTCAAAATAAGTTATTGAATGCAGAAAGCCCTTTTTGCGTCCAAATTCTGGACACGGGTCTTTCTCCGTATTTGAATAAGCTCTCTCAATGATTTGGTTTCATTGCGAATCGGTAGAGATATAGATTAGTGGCCAGCCCGCTGTTGTATGTTTTTAAACAGCTCACAAGGCCTCCTATAAGGTTTAACGACTACTCACTATCTATCAATAACAACTGGGCTGTGTTGTGCACTCCGTAACAGGGAAACATATAAGAACTTTGTTTCTGATGCTATAACGTTTCACACTCATAGCCCCACGGTA
Organism: Pyrgus malvae; assembly: GCA_911387765.1. Lineage (NCBI taxonomy): Eukaryota > Metazoa > Arthropoda > Insecta > Lepidoptera > Hesperiidae > Pyrgus > Pyrgus malvae. The sequence goes on along the minus strand of OU426950.1, from coordinate 21,745,688 downwards.
AGGTAGATATACCCTGTGTCGTGGGTGCCATGGACACATACAGAGATAGAAACATAAACACCCAGACCAAAAACAGAAATTTTAAACTCATCTTTTAAAAATTTCTGCTTTGATGAGAATCGAATCTGGGACCCTCCGATCGGCAGTCTGGCATGGTAACCATTACGCCACGGGGATCGATATTGATAATCTTTCTATGCGTATCAAACAATACCTTTTAAGGTAAAATTGTTACAATATACATATGTATTGCGTTCCGTAAAAAATTACATATAAAAAGGACGATCAGAAAACAAATGACTGACTATAAAAATTTCAACATAAAAGAAAATAAGAGAAGAACACGTCGACGACGACTGCCAAAGGAGGCGGAGGTGCAATGCAGCTCGAAGAGTTTCTGTTGGTCCACCTTACTACCGACCGTGCCTGCTAAGCGAAAGACTGTGAGGATTGCATGCATTCAACGCCAGCCTCACCAGATCATGCGAGTTCCCTGTTCCTTAACTTTGTAATTATGTATATGGTTGCAAAGTCAAGTCAAGGCCTATGACAAATATATAAATAGGCTCTATGCACACTTCCTACAATTTTTACCACTTACTTATTTACAAAAATATAGCAGTTATATAATTTACTAAACAAGAAGTCGCATGCCCCGCAGTGGGTAATATATGCGTTTATGACACTTTTTTCCTAATTCACGTTGAGTTTTGTAAACTGCACGCGTGACTAGAATCTGTCTTAACGAGTAGTTTCGTACATTACCATTGCTTCATAAAACTATCTATCACAATCCACGGTTTAAACTTTTGGTGGAACTCTCATTTAAATGTTTAAACGGGAATTTGCTTCATTCGCTTATTTATTGTTTGTAAGTAGAAACATTCATCCGGTCAGCCAAATAAAATTATTTAGGTGGTTTGTAAAACAACCAATTCATACCAAAATCAAGACTGAAGCTTGGTTGCTATATAAACCTACATAATCTCATGCATGCTCTATGGCGATATGCCGTACCTGTTACAAACAAAAAAAATTCGAGGTTCCTTTTTATTGAAATCGCATAAATGTGTCACACTTCAGTTTTTATCATATGATCATGTGACCATGTCCCGTAACTGCTGATTATCGTCACCCTATTTAACTCGCCCGGAAGGGAATCTTTATTGCTAAATTGTTGTTATGTTATGAAAATGTTTATAGAAGAAGACGGATCTACCAGATGCCGCACACTAAACTTCATAATAAAAACTTAGCGGGTTCTATAAAGAATAATGTATCGCAAAAATATTCTTAACTATCTGAGTTAGCGATTGGTCATGTGGTCGTGTCCCGTGACCACTGATTACCGTCACCCCTTTTATCTCGCCCGGAAGAGAATCTTTATTGCTAAATTGCCGCCGAGAAATCATTCAATTGCGAATCTTAGGTTTTTTGCTCCGTGACTGTAACATAACCGTGACTTCCGATATAGAGGTCCCTGCTTCAAGCCCCAGCTAGCATCTCTGACTAAGAAAGTTATTATGTGAGTATTTATTGCTGCTCCACGGTGAGTGAAAATATTGCAATATTTCATAACAACGTTTTCCATTGCCGTGCTGACATTGTAGCCTGACGATATCACAGTTTTTTTACACACTTATTTACGGTTTTGTCTATTCTGGGTGCGCTTAGTATAATTATAGTATATTATGTATGTATATGTTCCGAAGAAGGGAGTGATCGGAGAAAAGCTTCAGCCCTATTTTAAATTATTGAGTATTTATTTGACGACCTGTGTGGCACAATGGTTACCATGCCGGACTGCCAATCGAAGGGTCCCGGGTTAAATTCCCGGCGAAACAGAAATTGAATGATGAGTTTAAACTTCAATTCTCGGTCTTCTGGGTGTTTGTGTTTCCAACTTTGTGTCTGTCCATGGTACCCACGACACAGGGTATATCTAACCTACTGTGGGGCTATGAGTGTGAAGCGTTATTTATTTATTTACTATTTATCTATTTGTCAATTGTATAGTATAATTAGCTTACGTACAAAGTACCTTTCGGTCGAAAAAACACATGCGTGACAGCTACTACTACAGGTTAATTCCCTCTTAGTTCGCTTAGGTCGCTTTCGTTCTACTCTACTTCAGTCGCAAGGCATTAAACGCTTATTTCATTGGTATTTTAGAGAAAGGTATTGCCAAGGTGTCTTAAGACATATAATATTTTCTAGAAAATGAAATATATAACAATTAGATTACCTACCCTGACGTTAAAACTATTTAACTCTGCTACTTCTTTAAAACAAAGTACCTGGACCTGTACCCTGTACCTAAAAAATAAACGCAATATGGTTTTGATTGAGGTGTGAACCCGGGTCTCTAGTTACACCAGTCAGCCCACGTAACTATTCGGCCAAGGAAGCTTTATTTCAATGAACGAAATTTTTATAGAGCTCTTTCAAATCGATGTTTTCATTTTTTTGAACGTCGGATTGACGGCGTTCTATTCCACAATATTATTAATACTCTCCAATAGATGTCAGGAAGAGTCGAATTTTTCAGTTTATTTTATATCTAATTTGATTATCGCTGAAAATATTTTTTGAAGTGAAAAGCGGCGTTGTGCACTTTTTTGGGATGGTTAAAAAATGTTAATCTCGCGTCACCTACACGTGGCCGAAAATTCGTAAGATGGTATTGACAGTAACAGTGATGACGGCTCGACTGTCTAGACTTGTAAAATTCGTTTATAATAATGTATTTAAAATATGGATATTGAACAAAATTAATGAAAAAAGTGACGAAGAAATAGTGAAAGAAAATGAGTGAGCAGGTACTTTATAAAAATACTATATAGAAATTAATACTGATAAATTAAGCAATTCGTGCGGAATTTCCCTAACGATTCCAAGATATCAAAAGTGCACAACGTTAATGTCTTCACTTCTGTCGGCACTCCCGGAGTGCAATCCGTTGTTTTATTTATAATTTAACCTCGTAAGACCGCCGGCCCTTTTAAAAGAACTATATGTTTGTAGTCAGTAAGACCGGCGAATTTTAAAAGTCTACTACGAAGTAACGCCGCCGGTCCTTCTAAGAGTAAGTACCAATTATTTGACGCTTCGTAATTTTAAAATTTCGCGCGTTCCGAAAAAGAACAGAGTATTGTCTATGACCTTATAAAATTAAGTTTTGTGTATAGGGGGTTTCATATAAAAAAAATGCTGCTTGTCAAATCTGACATTTTGTTCGTGAAGATGGTGCACACACGTGGACGTGGTGAGTATTTAAAAAAAAATATGACTTTTTTGAGTTTTTGTGCTAAAATCAAGATCTGGTCGTATACCTTTGAATAATGATCAACATTTGAGATAGTTATTTTGCTTATTTCGTATCGAATTTAAACGTAAATCGTATCAAAAGTTATTAGTCCCTTGCAAGGGACCGTTCGGCTTGTGTGTGCGATATTTTTTGGTATATTATGAGTAATTCTTACGCGCTTTAAATTGTTCTTTACGCTCAATTAATTACACTAAATTTTGAGACTGATTATTACAATAAATATGTACTTTGGACAATTTAATTTTTATTTTTTTGTTTTATTTACCTTTTTTTTTTAAACTAATAGTGCAATTTGATACCATGTTAAATTATTAAAGCCGAAAGTACTTCTAAAGGGACCAACTATAAAATATGAAATAATTCCATTCATTTTAATAATTTTTCTAATATTTTAATGCTTTAATATAGGCACAATTAAGCTTGCGTTGATAAAATTTAAAAAAGAAAAAAATACTTTATATATAAAATATAATATAATCAATATGACCGAAAGTCCTTTTAAAAGAACTAAAAAAAAATACTTTTATGCATATATCAAATCCATATAACCTAACATAATGCCCCATTGAGTATGACACTCATAGGATTTCTCTATCATATTCAAATATGGACTTGAAGTGTTCGGCGTTACTTAGTATAAAAAGTTAGTCCTTTTCAGAGGACCTTCGGTCAAATCTTCGACTTGCTTGCAATTACCGTTCGGTCTTACGAGGTTAAAATTTAAAAAAATTAAACCTAGATAGATCGATTTATCACCCCCGAAACCATATTACTATATTTCATCAAAATCGTTAGAGCCGTTTCCGAGATTCAAAAAATATATTTAGGTAGGTATATACAAGAATTGCTCGTTTAAAGGTATTATTTTATAATATAATATTATTAATACTAAAATTCAGAATGAAGGACGTAATCAATTATCTGTAGTCAATGCATCAACGTCGTGCCACCGAAATACAGTTATAATTACAAGAGGACAATCTGCGATATTATAATATCAGATTTTTTAAAAACTTTTTGAAGAAATAAACGTTGGAACCAATTATTAATGCATAATCTTGCGGTAAAAGATGTAAACAGATAGGAGAGATAATATCTTAGTAATTTTACACAATTCTTTCTTTCTTTTCTTTAAATATTATTTTTGATTATTTTTTTATGTAACTTTTCCAAGCACAACGTCTTATTTTTATTATTTTCCGTAAGTCAAGCTAGATGCCGCTGTACCGATTTTAGAAATGAAATGGAATGACATTAAATCTATTCTGTAGAACAATTTTAAAGTAAGAGGAAAATAATTTTAACGAACTACTTATACAACCTACTGAGTAACATACTGCATGTCATCGGTGTGATCCACCGAGTTAGATGGGTAATGTCTCCAAGCTATAACGACATAGAAAATTATATACAATAGACGTTTAAACAGTACATATAACAGAACTGTATTATTATTATATGGAAAAGCGGGGCTACCTGCTACATATCCAAGTGGGTCCAGCCACAGATTTACTTTGTTATTTATGTGACAAATAACGATTTTTGGAACGAAGTTCCTTATCGCGCCTTGCGAAAGGGGGCTAGACGGAAAAAATTAAGACGAAAAGTTGTAACGACACTTTTTGCTATAGTTGTAAGAAGTGCGGCTTACAACTATAGCAACCGCACTCGACATTGTTTTACTTTAAAAACAAGAAAGTAAAAAATACAACTTCGTTCCATTCGGGTGTCCCTTGACACCTTAGTTATTGTATTTTATCTTGTACTATTTACGTTAGATGTTTCCCATCAAAACTTTAGTAATAACATACGTTACTTGTAAGCTACCAACGAAGCAAAAAATGAAGTATAACAATAATTAGAGTGTGTCACATGCTTACATGCTCAGGTTCACGCTCCTCGAGGCAATCCGGTCCTGACCTATGTCATGTGATCGGCGCTAAAAACTCACAGTATTGTACCTAATTGTTATCACATGAAAGAGCTTTTTGTTGCTTTAACCAACTGACTTACTGTAAACGAGATACGATGAAATCATGTTATTAGGTTGTTAGTAAAAATAATACGCTATAGGTATTTAGAGGCGGTAAACATTTATAATTTGACTGCTGACCACTGCTGCACCCATTCCTGCCGACAGGCAAATAGGTACATTCTCTGTAACCTGCTATTGCCAGACTTACATGAGGTGACACCAGTATCAGGAGTTGAAAATTGCAATACATCTGCATACAACCCCAGACAAAGACGTGGACCGCGCCGTTTGCATTGAAGGCATATCCGCAACTACATTTAAAAAATCTTTAATAGAATGGATATCGTCTGTCTTGTAAAATATCAGTTTTGAACCCGGTTAAATCAAGGTTTTCTTTTGATGAAAAACAATTAACAAATAGAAAACGAGTTACGATGAAAACGTTATTGGACTTATTGGGATAATAGATGATAAGGTGATATTTGGACCATTTATTACATATGTACTTACCTACTTATCCTAAATTATTATAACTAATTATGCAAGTTAATCGCGGAGAAGCTCGCATGGCCCGGCGGTTAGCGTAGAACGCAAACGATCTATGCAACTAAGCCAAACGCCAGCGCAGCGCAGTCGGTTGACAGATGCGTGACCGCTATTGGCAAAAATTTCATGCGCATTTCCGTGCTTCGGAGGGCACGTTGAGTCGTCGGTCCCGGTTGTTGTCGATAGATAACAGTCGTTAAACCTTGTCGGAGGCCTTATGGGCGGTTTGAAAACATCCGACAGCGGTTTGGCTACTAACCCGCATCTCCACCAACCCCCATTGGAGCAGCGTGGTTGTGTAAGCTCCAGGCATCCCAAATGGGAGAGACCCATGCCCAGCAGTGGGACGCAAAAAGGGTTGCAGCCATGCAAGTTAATCGCTTACTGCCTGTTATGAAACTAAAATTATTTGTAAACTTCGCGAACAAACTCTAAGTATCAATATACAAATGCGGAAATGTTAATGTCAATGTTTGTACCCTTGTGAGATTGTGGAGAAAAGTTCTCGTTTATTTATTTATTCTTTCATTTGTTTCAGATTTTAAATTGACGATTGTATCTTAAGAATTTATTTTTTAAACCCTAAGAGCGGTTTCAAACTAGCGTATTTTTCGGTGCATTCGCGCGTTTTTAGTTTGTTTTTTGTAGCACGTGGTCGTGTACAGGTCCCGTCATGAATAAATAATGTAGTTTAAAAAACTAAAAAACACGCTTTTGTGAAAATACGAACTAAACAGTAAAAAATAAGAAGAAAATTTATTTTACTATAAAAAAGCGTGGGGTGCATGGTGTCAATAGTATCTTAAAATCCACCCCACGCTGTTGGCCAAAGCACAGAAATACGTAAGAAATTTGCCACTAGCGGTAACCCATCTTATCGAGCCCGTTTCACTTAACGTAATTTTTGCATTTATGAGTTTTCATGCAATTTTACACCGTTTCTTGTGAAAGAAATAAAGTGATAATATATATTCCTCTATTTCTTTACATAAAATTGAGGAGATGGATATGATGGATATTATATGATTTGTCGTTTCTTAGATTCCAGCCTGTTTTTCTTAAATAATAGTAGGGGAGCCCACGAGGCTAATTGTGGATTTACTAGAGCGTCATCAGGAGCTTGTGCATTTTATAGGTTGGGTTTCTACCGGAAGATTAAAGATTTTACCGGGGTTTCTGTTGAAGGTTTCACGTTCTTTGTTTGTAACGCAGGCCATATAGAACTTTATTTTCTAGTATTTTTAAATTTAGTCTATGTCACTTTTGTAAATATATTTAGTTGTCAAGAATAAACTCTTATAAGCTTTACTACCGATTTCGTATTTAATTTATTTTTACACCACACAACAACCTTTAAAAGTTTCTACCGGAAGATTAGAGTATTTTTATTTGATTTCATTTCATTTCATTTTATGACGTTTTCCGTCTAACAGGTGGGGAGAGCGTCTATAGGTCTTCAAAAATTTTATACGAAAGGTACAGGTAAAATAACGACAAACAACGATCAATAGTAGAATAAATTAAATGCATTGTAAGTCATATTTCAGTAATTTAAATGCATGGTAAGTCATATTTCAGTAATCTGATGATTTTTGTATGAATGTATACAAAATAGCCAAATAAAAAAACAGCATTTCTCGGAAGAGTCCGATTTTTTATTACTTAAAAAGTCATGGTTCAACGGTAACGGGGTATTCTAATCTGACCATTTTGACATCCGGAAGCAAGATAAAAAAAATACTGTACTTTTTTTAATCGTACAGTAACAGAACTCAATAGGATGCAAGGTGTACCCAATATCTTAATCTGATGCGCTCGAGTAAATCCGAAAATCCCCTCTTGGGCTCCCCTACTACAATGAACGTAATAGTAGGTATACTTATTGAATAACAAAAAATATTATCTAATCTAAATTCGAAGGATCAAAATAATTTGCGGTTATTGTCCATTCATCAAACAAAACACGATCAATCTTCAATCATTTTTAAAATTGTCTGGCGAGTTCCGTGCCTACACGAAATGTAATAAGTTTTTTCTATAGATCTTTATAATATCATTCGAGTTTAATACAGATGGAATAATAAATCGTTATTTAACACGGCACTCTGGGCTCAGTAATGGAAAAAGTCCATAGAATTGATCATGGACCATACATGACACATTTTACAAACGTAGATGTTCTATCAAAGCTTAATTTTCTTCTTCCGTTCTTTCGAAGAAACTTCCAAGATCGATTTAAAAGTTGCTTTATTATCAGTTATAACTGAAACGCAGTAGTAATCGACGATAAATATCAAAATCAATCAAAACTTTTTGTTTTAATAAAAAACGTAATAATTATTTTAAATTAATATTCAAAATTAATTATTCATATGAATACTATATTTCACAACACTGGCTTAACTGGCATATGAATATCTATCTACTATATAGTATGGAAACTAAGTAGGTACTGTAACGACCTATAAGTATTCAGTGCTGTTATTATTTCTATTCTTCTAACTTCATCATGTCGTTTCTGCGCGCGTAGCTCACAAATTCACTCTCATCCAAACGCGCCAAAAGACGTATAACTTCAAAAAATGTCAGCTCAGTCAATAACTGGAAATTGGATTAAATTTTACCTGCACGAATTTGATTACAAACAGCGGAACAGGTTCAATTGAAAATAAACAAACTTGGTTTTCACCTTTTTGGTGAGAACAACAAAAAACGAACGAACAAAAAAACTTTTTGAGATCATCTGCCTACGAAAATAAAGCATTTTACCAATGCGAAAGCCCTCATTATAACATTATGTACTTACATTACAATTTAGAATTTGCTTATAATATCGTATCAATAGAGATATATTTTTGATTAAGTGATGACAGTTCTTGTTTGGAATAGGAAAGGCATCTCTACACATACATTATTCTATAACAAAATATATTTAATTGTAATATAAATTCTTCGGGTACTGGCATGCATCTTTTAAACATTTCCTCTTCATTGTAACGCATACATATCTGGTTTTCCGTAAAACATAAAAGTAAACTCTCTTTTCAACAGTGAAATGAATGGCGCTGTACAAGAAATTGCATTGTTTCCGCTCGCGTGAGATATTCGTACACTTGCACTTTCATTTCGAGTAGAAAGTGCCTTTTGAATGCTCGAATTCAGGCTCTGTTTCAAGTAATAGCAAATTCATTTCGTATTTACTTCTGCAAAGAAATTGTAAAGTCATGAATTCCAACTGTTGAAGTCGCTGGTTGCTCTTAGTGATTTTATTTCCAAAATTCAATGTTCATAAAGTATTATAGAAACAGATTCAGTGCGAAGAAATGTAACTTAAATGCTCAAATTGTTCAGGATTAAGAATAGAGCTACGGTATCCCCTGCTTGATCGTAAGAGGCGACTAAAAGGGGGCTTCCGGGTTTGTGGGCGGTGAGAGTGGGAGCTCGATCCGTCCGCCGGCCAGCAGCACCGGGAAGGACGGCGGTGTGGCTGCATTCCGCCGTAAGCATCGGAAGGTGCAGGAGAGCGCATCTGCTCTCCCGAGGATGGGCCCGTTCTGTAACGCCGCGCGTGGCGGACACCGGTGCGTTCCACTGGAGATCCCGGAGTCCTCCCCAAGCGCAGAGGCAGGCCTCCGAGGGGTTTTTAGTGCTGTACAAATCCCAAATAATCTCACCCGGTATCCTCTCCCAAGGCTCCCAAAAAAAAGGCACAGAGATAATACATAATATTATGACTTGGATATGAGATGAAAAACGGTGTGGGAAATTCACAATATTTAATTTATTACGATGTTTTCCATGTTCAGCGATGGCCGAGCGGGAACGACCACGGACACAAACATGGAGGTATCGAGTTCGAAGCCCAGCGCGCACCTATTACTTAGTAATAACTAAGCTAAATTTTGCAACCTGTTTAAGTATTGCAAGTTTATACTATAAACGCCGGGGTATCTATCGCTGCGGCAGAATTTATCTAGACAGTAAGCTAAATAACGACTAAAAATTATCCTGTGAAGTAGAGATTTACTTGAATGTATTAAGTTTGAATACAGCTACCGGGGATCAGGCGCGGTCACGGGGGGAGGGGGGTCACAGGGGACGAGACAACCCCAAAATCCGTCAATTAACGTAGATGGAAGGTGATAAAAGGCAATTTGGGACACGTCTTTCCCCAAATCTCTTAGTGACCCCCAAAATTTTTGGTGACCCCCCTCCCCAAAATTGAAGGCTGCGACCGCGCCTGCTGGGGATAGGGGTTCATATTTACGAGTATTAACGACCCATGACCCAGTAAGATATCTTTAGTTAACGCTACACACTCATAGCCCAACACTAGCATAACTATGTGTCGAGGGTGCCATACACACTAAGACAGAAACACAGTCACCCAGACCGAGAACTATTCATTGAAATTAATACCTCGCCGGGAATCGAACCCGGCAGACTTACAGTAACCATGCGCCACACGGGTCGTCAAAGTAAATATGTAAGGTATACTGGTATAATATACTAGTGTTTTAATATTTTGTTTACTCATTAGGCACACTGATACTAAACACTTCGATTTTTAATGAACATTTTATTTTTCTTTGCTCTGTTAAACATAAATGTTTATTAAAAAAGTACCAGCGCCTACTGAAAAAGGTTAGCAATAAAATTCATAGGACACAACGGTTTACTTGTGACTTGAGACCTGTGCTAAGCAGTGGTACTAACAAAAAGAGGTTGAGAAAAAAAGATTGAGTATTATTATAGTCATTTGACCTCTAAGCCTTTTTTCTCTTTATACCTCATATAAAAAATTTAATAGGTACCCTCAACATAACTCGTCAAAAACTATCTCGAATGAAAAACTTTTTACGAATAAGTACTTTATATGTAAGAATGCATCACACGTTTTTAATAATAATTTTATCAAAAACGTGACGTGTGTTCAATGTTACCGTGTCAAGGATCTAGAAGCTTATGTTGCTAGTGAGCTTCACAGTTCAACGTGTAACGTAACTAGTGATGTTACAAAATATTCGTTTATTAAATATTCGCAAATACCAAATTAAATACACGGCCCAAGATAATATCCAGTGCTGATATTCGCGGATAAGTATTTAATTTGTAAATACAATTTACGTCATTGCATTGCAATTTGTTCTAATGGCTGAACCTAAGGGCCTTTTCGTTCTTCTAGTTAAAGGGTAAGTTAGGTACCGTAATAAAAACAGATTATACCACTTTTTATTGAAATCTCAATCTACACGCTTTGCAATTGCAATGGTAAGAATAGGTCTGACAACTACATACATATATATGTATCTTATGTATGCTTTAAGAAGTGCGTCTGTACTACAGTAGGATCAGGAGCGAGTAAAGGGTTATGTTTTATGATTTATTTATCACTCAATTGAAATTTTTTTCACCCTCATTCATACCTCTAAATGTAGATAATTTTGATTAAGGTAACCTCGCCTTCGATTAATATTTGCGATTATTTTGCGAAAACGAATGCTTGACTTAGGTAGGCGAACAATCGCGAAAGATAATACGAATAATAAAACAGTACTATTACTATGTACTAGTGACGTAACATAATTATTATGTTACATCACTAGTAGTAATAGTATTGTTGAACTATGACTGTTAAGTGTCTCTATGTAGAACAAGGTTAATAAACTTACACACATAACTTATAAACAAAGTTTTTGCCGCTCTTAAATTTTAGAGTAATCCTTATGACAAGGTTGTAAGAACTAAATTATAATAACTTAACTTATTGCAAGGCAACATAACCTTGCTTCTCCCCATATAAGTGTTCAAGTCACGAGATGTATTAATTATAATGTAAAAAGGTTTTCTTATAAGTTTCTTTTTATTTTGTGGGAAAATAGTTAGGTATGTAGTTAAATATAACGTAAAATATCATTATAAGCGGCATGACTAAGACTGTGTTTATTCCATATTCGACTAAATATCGGACTTCTAACATGAAAGTAATATAAAAATTCTTGCTTGGTTTTAGTTTGAGGGAATTAGAGGTTTGTCGAAGGTGAACCCGAAGGATTTTGGGGGGCTTGAGCCCCCTATAGCCCCCTGAATATGCTAGTGACAGTAGTGACCATAAGGCCTCCAATGGGGTTTAGCGATTTGTATCCGATAACAGCTAACACAGGTGGCTTAGTGTGCCCTCTAAAGCACAGAAACGCACATGACTACGCTCGCTTCATATTGATTTAAGTATGAGTACATCTCAATTTATTATTCATAGATTCCTTACTATTTTTACCATTCTTTAACTCGTAACTGTCGATTTTTTTCCTACTTATGTAATTAATCACAACATCCCGGCTATCTACATAGATCTCTATTTATAGATTATATCTAAATAGATAGCCGGGATGTTGTGATTAATCGGGATTACATTTACTGCATATGGAGAATAGTTGCTCGCCTCGAACACTTTCAACAAGACATCAGTGAATAATGCATGAACAGCAATTGTTTTTCTTAATTAGTCTCGTTTCAAAACTAATTAGTAACTCTACGGACATTAGGGTTGCCAATAGGTAATTGTAAGATATGAATATATTCTTGTCTGTACCAATTTTTAAAATGAATCGTTTATTGGCTCTACATAATATTATACTTATACATATTTAGTTTTTTAAACATACTATACCTGTTACATTAAGCTTATTTATGTAGTAGGGTACTGGGTATGTTTACAAAGCTTTAGGGCCTGTTTTGTTAGGTAACATAGGTACCCGGTCTGCACCCCTCACAAACATTTTTGTTACATAAAAAATAAGTTTTTAAATACATACGAGTATCCAGTATAGATTTTTTAATTTTAATTTTAATAAATTTTTTAAATAGCTGTTTAATGAAGATTATAACTAAATGTAAATTATGGTGAAAACTATGATTGCAATGGATGGAATTGGCAGCCATGGCTATACATGGGTCGTTAAATGCTAGGACAACACAAATAACTACTCGTACTCATCTAATCTATACTCTATACTCTATACATCTATATCTATCTATACATCTATAGGTACAAATAAATAAAATTGGAGTGTCTGTTTGTATTATTAAAATAACCACTTTTTACTACATCCATGTGTATACGGAACATATGATAAAACAACATTTATTACAATTTTAGTCTGTCTGTCTGTCTGTCTGTTTGTTCAGGCTAATCTCTGAAACGACTGGATCGATTTTGACGGTATGTAATAAGGAGTAACTTAGGCTACTTTTATTTAAAAAAATATAAAACTAAAGTCCAGGCGGACAAAGTCGCGGGCGGCCGCTAGTACTAACATAATATAACTGGTACAGCGAGAGACGTGCATGAAACTAAATTCGTTAAGCGATTAGCGCTTTGTATTTCAAAATGCCTCATTAGGTTCGATTTAGGTGTCAAAATATGGAAAAACCAATGGGAATCCTTGACAAAGATTAAATTTGGTGATTAAGATATACGTGCATAGTCAACAATTAACATACAACATTGGCTTGAAGTACGGTTTTAGGGTCGTTTTATTTTAATAATAAATTACAAAAAGATGGCTGTCATGTGTGTTCATTGTTGACTCATAGCCATACTGGCTATGGTATTTTGGAATTAGCTAACTAGCGTTTAAAAATTGCTGCTGAGAGTTTTCTCATCCGGCTTTTTCCTCTAAGAAAGAAAGAAGAAAAAAGAATAGATGATGTCCATGGACTGCAGGGACCGCTTAACACCGAGTATGGAAACAACCCTTTTTACATCCCACTGCTGGACACGGGTCTCTCCCCATTATTAGGGAGGCCTGGAGCTTACTCCACCACGCTGCTCCAATGCGGGTTGGTGGAGATGCGGGTTAGTGGCCAACCCACTGTCGGATGTTTTCAAACTGCACATAAGGCCTCCGACAAGGTTTAACGACTGTTATCTAACTACAACAACCGGGACCGACGGATTAACGTGCCCTCCACAGCACGGAAACGCGCATGAATGTTTTTGCCACTAGCGGTAACCCATCTCACACCCGACCGCGCTCGTTTGGCTTAGTCGCATAGATCACTTGCGTTCTATTCTAACCGCCGGGCCATGCGCGCTTCTACACCAAGTATACTGTAAGAAAATTTCTTATCTGCTACAAATAGTCACGACATCACGAAAAATCACGAATAACCGAATACACGATACATCACTAAAGATGACAGCTGCGCAGAAGATATTTTTAGTTCCCTTTGGAAGTGTTGGGTGAATGTGAATTTTTTTCATACTTAGCATTTATAATATTATATGTGTATTGTTTCTTAATATTGAAATATTATTTTGTCTTAAGTATTTTGTTTATGTGTTTACATACGCAGACAGCTGCCATTTGTGGTCATCTTTCGTGAACCGTACTATACTGCATTTTAATTTTTTTGTATACGGAACACTCAAGTCGCGAGTTAAATACACGCACGTCAAGTGAATTTCTGTTGGCTTTCGTAAAATATTTGCTCATCTAGATCCGCTTTCTATTTACTATGACTTGCGCCACATGTCACTATTTAGCGCGATTTTAGAGAAACTGCAAACGAGAATAAACATTTTTTTGTAGGACTACGATAGGATTTCTATCTATCTAATACCTTTAATGCGATGCCGCATGCGAGCAGCGACGGCCGAGTGGTATAAATCCGCGGTCTTCGACGCGATCGATCCCGGGTTCAAATCCTTGGCGCGCACCTCTGACAAAGAAATTTGTAATGTGCGCATTTATCGCTGCTCCACGGTGATGGAAAAAATCGTGATATTTAATTGTTTACGATGTTCTCCATCGCCGTGCATGCCTGAGAGGAATTCATAATTTCTCGAAAGCATGACGTCCACCAATCCGCACTTGGCCAGCGTGGTGGACTATGGCCTAAATCCCTCTCAATAGTGAGAGGAGACCTGTGCCCAGCAGTGGGACTTAAAAAAGGTTGACAAAAATACCTTTAAACAAGTAATTCTTGTATATCTATACAAATAAATAAAATTGGAGTCTGTTTGTAAAATTAAAATAACCGCTTTTCACTACATCCATATGAATGTCTGTATATACGAGTACGGTACATATATCAAAATAACATTTTTTTCAATTTTTTCCTGTCTGCCTATCTGTCGGTTTGTCTGCTTGTTCTGGATAATCTCTGAAACGACTGGACCGATTTTTACTTTTATTTTAGGAAAATATACAAATAAGGCGGCCACTGGTACTCGAAAATATAATGTCTGAATCTCGGAAACGGCTCCAACGATTTTGATGAAGTTTAGTGCCCAGGGGGTTTCGAGGGAGATAAGTCGATCCAGCTTGGTTTCATTTTTAGAAATTGACGTTTTATCCGCATTTTCAGTGATAACCAACTTAAATATACTGAATAATATGACTCTTTCTAATATCTATTGGAAAGTAGTAATAATATTGAGGCGTAGAACGCCATAAAATGTCATCCGTAAAAATGTCCAAATTTAATGACAATGTTTTTTATATTAAAACCGAACAAAAAGGCAAACAGGCCGTGTGGTGCTGCTGGTTGGTTGGTTGGGGGTTTCATTTCCGCCAGCAATCCCAGAAAGAAGTCATGCCGGGATAACGCGATACCGTAGCTCATAATCTTAATCCCGAACTTCATTAATGACCGACTTTAATGGCTCATTTTCAAGGCTCTCAGCACCGGGCCATGCGCGCTTCGAACGTTTAAGAGATTGACATACGCAATTAGCTAAATTTAAGCTATCTGCAAATTTTTCTGCTATCAGTAGATAGGAATTAGCTTAGAAATGGTAGCGAAAGTCACAATACTGTACAATTATTATTCCAGTCGTATGCCGACGTAGTAAACATTAAATATATTTACACAGCTACGCTTTCAGCTGTCTACTGTTTTACTAAAACTAATGAACCAGTTGTTTTCTAAACAAAACCAATATACAGTCTTACGTCAAAAACATAGAGTTCAAAATAAAATTGCGAAGCCAATCTAACCTTAAGACATTTCATTCAGGCCGATACAACCTTTCTCTTGAGAATTTAAGCCGATTGATATACGTAAATAATATCAATTCACTTTTAAAGGCCAAAGATACATAGAATTTATGCCTAACCACAAATCATACTTTATAATTTTTACACTACTGCATATGAGACCAAAGTAATTTGTTATATGGATGATTTAAATAAGGCTGCTACCCGTAAATGTACATCCACACACTTTCTTCAAATATTTAAGGAACTAAACTACATAAGTAACATTATACCATCGAAAAATCTGTTAAATCTGTTAAAAATAGAAGGAACCTTAGAGTCAAAGAAAAAAATAAAAATAAAAAGAAATAAATATTACCTACCCATTATCACACACAGTGTTGTTAATAAATAACCAATCTTCGGAAATATCGGACGTACGTAATTATCTTCAGAAAACCCTTAATAATCATAAAAGTCCGATTCTTTGAACGTTTATTTCAGCGGACCCTAATAATAATGACCACTTACGTATTCGTTATACGAGAAATTTGAAAATTGCCTGCTAAAGCTCTTTTTACACTGAAAGATATATAACTGTTTTTATAACGCATGGCCCTATGACTAGTAAAAAATGCAAGCAAAACTGTTAAAAAGCTTTTTTTGCTGGCCGAGTCTACATTATTTCCGTCAGTGGTTACCCCCGGGAGTAGCAGCAAACGTCGTCAGGGAACAAGGGATGGATGTAAGTGTAAAAATTTACGTCCATTTAATTGTACTTACTCATAGGAAAATACTTTAGCAAAACTCTATTTTTAGGTCAGTGAGGTAGTTTACGTTTACTTAGTATTTATCTATGCGACAGTATCCGGAATAATGAAATCCATAGACAAACGAAGATTACTGACATAGCTCTTAAAATCTGAAGCTACAGTGGCAATGAGTAGTTCTTATAGTTAGGACAACCGACAACCGATGGGGAAGAATAACCACGTCTCGAAGAATGACGAATGGCGACCACGTCTCGGCAAAAGGAGCACTGGCCCCCCTTCTACCAAGAAGGCGATGGATTTAAAGGTGCAGGACCGGATCGAGCGGCGAACGGCCTTAGCGGAGGACTAATTCCAGCATTGGACTATGAAGGAATAATTAACGAATCAGATGGATGAATCGTTTCATTTGAATAACGTTTAATCTAGTTTATATAGCTTTATATCGCTTACACAATCGCTGGCGAAAAATCTTAAAGCAGCTACCCCAAAGGGTTTGAAAGAAAAAAGTTGCAAATTCAGGTGTGAGCGCAAAGCGGTGACTCCAGCAGTACAAAGGTTTTTTATACATACATGCAAAAAAAATCTTATTTGAAGATCCCAATTTTTTGGTGATAATTATTTTTTTAAATCAATTAGGTAATTAAAAATAAAAAATAATTATAGCATTGCTTAAAAATAATGAGTGGACATTTCAACGTTTTAATCGAATTCCAATTTTGAATTTTTTACATATAGTTAACCGGAAGTGAATGTTAAATTTGTTATCGAGTAACTTCGACATATTATTTAAAAAAAATTTTTTTGATAATAAACTCAGGCTTATTATTCACAAATACGATACGTGATGTCCGATTGTTAGGCGGAAGATTGCAGAAAGATCGTGTACAAAGTAATTAGCGTTTCAATAAAAAAAATAACGGGTTGCACTCCGGTAGTGCCGGCAGAAGTGAAAACTTGAACATTAACGTTTATTTATTTATTTAACTCTTTATTGTACACCATGATGACAAAATTGAATTTTGAGACAAATCAAAACAGAAACTGAGTACAAATGGCGGCCTTATCGCTAATAAGCGATTTCTTCCAGGCAACCACAGGCAAGGAGTTAAAGACAGAAAAGTTGATGAAGAGGTAGGGTGTACAGCTTAGGCTAGAAATAGTATATTTGATGTCAACTATGTACAATGATAGATAATGTACAGATTAGGATTAGGAGTACAAGAGATACCAAGTCAGGATTGCAAATAATGCTCTTTGACTTGGCGCTTAAAGGAGTGAAGTGAAGGAGCAAGACGGATAGTTTTGGGAAGGGAGTTCCATAGACGGACTGCGACAGCAGTGAAGGAATTTTGGAAAAAGGATGTAGAGTGAGATGGAACACTTAAGAGAAGATTATCTGCAGACCGAAGCGACAGATTGTGTGTGGCATGCAGAAAATGAAATAAAAAAAAAACGTTGTGCATTTTTGATATTTTGGAATGGTTAGGGAATAATTTCGCACGAATTGCTTTTATTATCAGTATTATTTTCCATCTATTATTTTCAGTAGGTTTTCATGTAGTATTTTTATAAAGTACTCACTCATTTTCTTTCACTAGGTATTTCTTCGTCACTTTTTTCATTAATATATGCACTTTGTTCAATGTCCATATTTTAAATACTTGATATAAACGAATTTTACAAGTATAGACAGTCGAGCCGTCATCAGCTGTCAGCCCTCCTTCTTACGAATATTCGATCAGGCCACGTGTCCTGACGCGGGTTTAACATTTTTTACCCACCCCAAAAATAGTGCACAGCGCCTCTAAAGATATTTTCACTTCAAAAACACGGCTTTCTACTGAGCCAGATCATTCATCATTTCTTACTATCATCCTCTAACGAATTCCATTTTCCACAAAATTATACATTGCAGCTTGCAGCCCTGTATTTTGGCGGTATCTGATACAAACTTTGGTAACGTGATGATTGGCAGGTTTACAGGTACATATTAACGAAACACTAAGCCTGGTGCCTCCGTCGATCATCTTTAACGATTTCGTCCAATGGGCATCATTATGTTGTTGATATAGATATTATTGAACAGTCAAGTGATGTATTCCATACCACCGCGGTAATAACAAACGTACTCTCGTCCGTTATTATCGTTATTTATTTTGGTTCAGCTCTAGTTCTCTTAATTTAAATGGGGTGTACTTTTATGAACCCTCTTTTGTTGACGCTTGAGGTTCAACTTCAAGAATGTTCTTGAGAGAACAACGATAACTTGTACCTACAATTTCTTATTATTTATGATTTACTAGCCTTCCGCCAGCAGATTCGCCCGCGTGGACCCGTTTTAAAGGTTCTTGTAGAATAAAAACCATTATAATGTCCTTTCTCAAGGTCCACTCTATCTGTGTTCCAAATTTCATTAAAATTAGTTTAGTAGTTTAAGCGGGAAAGCGTAGCAGACAGAGAGACAGAGTTACTTTCGAATTTATAATATTAGTATGAAGCGCGCATGGCCCGGCGGTTAGCGTAGAACGCAAACGATCTATGCAACTAAGCGAAACGGGCGCGGTCGGGTGTGAGATGGGTGACCGCTAGTGGCAAAAAATTTCATGCGCGTTTCCGTGCTTCGGAGGGCACGTTAAGCCGTCGGTCCCGGTTGTTGTCGATAGATAACAGTCGTTAAACCTTGTCGGAGGCCTTATGGGCGGTTTGAAAACATCCGACAGCGGGTTGGCCACTAACCCGCATCTCCACCAACCCGCATTGGAGCAGCGTGGTGGAGTAAGCTCCAGGCCTCCCCAATAATGGGGAGAGACCCGTGCCCAGCAGTGGGACGCAAAAAGGGTTGCAGCCAATATTAGTATGGATATGGATTATTCACCTGCATTGTACAAGATAGTGAAAGAGCGAAGGAAAATCACAATAAATGGCATTAATTGGCCTACTCTGACATTTGCCGGCTCTTCTAGGTTGGCGTGTGGCCATGTTAGGGTTTAACGACCGGCTGCGTCGGTCAAAAGCGATTTAATTGAAACGCCATAAACGGAACCCCGCACCTGCGTTGTGGTAAGATCAACGACTGTGCAGAGATCAAGCTTTCTAGAAACGTTGACAACCCGTATTGCTTAAGTTTACATCGACCCGCATTGGAACACCGTGGTGGTGTAAGCTCCCAGTGTGGAGTACCCAGCTGTGGGACGCAAAAAAGGTTGCAGCCAAGCCATGGCGCAATGGCTACCATGGTTACCAAACTGTCGATCGAGGGCTCGAATCAGAATCTTTTCATAAAGACAAGATTTTATTTATATGTATGTATATATATATATATATATAAGGATGTTTTTTGATTGATGTATGAATTCGCGATATAAATTTGAAAGAATTGTAAACAACTTCGTTTTTATCTCGAAAGCTTTAAGCACCGTTGAATTATCCTTTTAAGTTGTGAATAAAACCCAGGATCCTTAATCAGTAGTCCACTGTGAATTCGTTATGTGTACTGTAGCCTTAGCACTGCATGAATGCAATAATTGTTGCAGAAAATCTTGTCCAGTATATCACGGTCTAAACCTGATGCGCTTGAAAGAAACGATATTAGGCATTTACCTAACAAATTTTTGAAGATTGTTCTGTATGCTTACACAGTCTCGTAGAAATGGGATGCGTGTACGCATTTCCAGTGGTGCGTAATTCGATGACATTAATCTTGCAGTAAAATCGGTGAAAGAGAATAGTTGTTGCGACACGAGGTTCGGATCTTTGAAGGGTGTTTTAATGAGTTTTTGAAGCTCGTGTGTTGTAATTCGATTTTCTGTGACATGGGTACATGTTGGTTATGGAAGAATAAATATAAAAGAAATTTGTTGTTTTAAATATTTGATTTATGCATATATAGTAGTACTTGGGACCCGGACCGGCTTCGCTCGGGTGAATCGAGCTTATATTATGATAATACACTAATCTATCCGACGGAAACAGTACAATTTTCCGGGTTATAAATTTCATCCCGATCGGGTCAGCCGTCCTTGCGTGATAGAGCAACAAACATCCATTCAATTTATTTTTTAGTTTATTTATATATTTGTGAAAATATAAATATAATACGAGTAGGTGGTAGCCGACAGCCGAGTAGTTAAGACACCGGTTTCCGACTTGGGGGTCCCCAGTTTTATCTTTGAGGCCCAACTTCAATAAAGAAATCTTTAATATTGTGCATATTATTCGCTGCTCCATGGCGAGGAAAATATAAAAACATTTTTACACGGGACACAAATCTATACATATAATAAAACTGTAAGCAGGGTCAATTCTGTACATTGCATATAAATTTAAAAAAAATACTTCTAGGGGTATTTTTATAAGTAACAGAAGCTAAAAATTTAAGTTTTGAAATTATTGTCTGTCTGTCTGTCTGTCTGTCTGTCTGTCTGTTGTTAGCTTTTCACGCAAAAACTACTGGACGGATTTTGATGATACTTTTTTTGTTTTATATATATTGGTCCTCGCTAACATTTAGGCTATAGATAATTTTAAAAATCACCCTTTAAGGGTGTGAAATGAGCGATGAAAATTTGTATGGAAAACTTGGATTTTTTCAATAGATTTTCTTGAATTTTGGTATAAATATTTTCTAACCAAAATAAAAGAATCCGTGTTTCAGCATTTTTCGAAATTCACCCTTTAAATGTCAATTTTCTTTGAAACTCTTTGAAAATTGAGTGTCGAAACTTGATGTACAGCATATTTTTGTGCAGAGTAATATACTTATAATTTTGTATTTGTAATCTTTACTAACATAGTAAGAATTCTATTTAAGCTTTTTTCAAAACTACCCCTCAATAGCAAATAAAATGGATTCGAAAGTTGGTATCTCAAGCGTACAATAATTAACCTTAACTTAATATTTCATTCTCAAATTCTTTTCCCTTCTTTGAAGGATGTGTTTACTGATATATTGTTGAATAAATTTCCGTAACATTAGTGTGTATTTCATATCAATCGTGTGATACACAAAAAAGTTATGTTCATTTACACAATACGCGACATAAACTTAAAAGGCACTTTAGGGAATTTGTATGAAAGTTTCGGTAACAGCCCATTCAAAACCATAAATAAAAGTTTAAATTTAAGTAAACTTATTTTGAACTCTCACTAATATTGTCGACTATATTAAATATACTTACTTAGATCAGCTTACTGTATTTTCTTTCGTTGGCCGAATATGGCTAGACTATAGGTACCTAATAAGCGAGCCTTACCTACGCCGAACCTTACATCACAGGCTCCATTGAGTTAGTTGCTGAGCTTACTAATCTTATATGGGGTGGAAGATTATGAACAGGCTGCAGCTGAAACGATTATTATCGCTACATTATATCAAGCTGCAACCTTTTTAGCATTCCACTGCTGAGCATGGAGCTCTCCCAATATTGAGGAGGCATCTAGCTCCGATTAACCGAAATCCAAATCTTACAATCTCAATGCATCCAGCATTAAGGTTGTAAGATACGGAATCTAAACCTTCATACAAAATGTACAAAGCCTTAACAAAACGAGACTACTGCAGACATCTAGGTGACGAATAGTTAAACTTTTAGTGAACCAACTGTTAATCTCAATATCTACCTATTTGGTAATTTGACATTCGATTTATCAACCACAAAGTTTACATGTCATACGGTAGATGGCGTTATTGAGCAATATTCATTTCTTCTCCAAAGTGATTCGATGGAGATAATTTCAAATAAAAGCCTTAAGTCTAATAAAAGTAAGTACATAGTGTAAAAAAAATAAAAAATAACATTTCACACGTATAGCCTCACATTAGGGTAGATATACCCTGTGTCGTGGGTGCCATGAACACACATAGAGACAGAAACACAAACACCCAGACCGAGAACAGTTTAAACTCATCATTGAAATTTCTGCTTCGCCCGGATTCTAACCCGGGACAGTTCGATTAGCAGTCCGGCATGGTAAACATTGCGCCACGCGGGTTGTCCCATCGTTGGGTAGGTATACGTATGATGCTGAACATTGGACCAATGATAACTCATTTTTTTGTCTCTTTATTGCGTACGGGCTGAGGGCTCATCCACACACGTTGATTGATGGAGATATTAAGGATTCTTTATAAAAATATTATTTATTTCCAAATACAGATAGCACACTGCGTAGAGACCCTGCCTTCTGCTTTAGTTTTCACAATGTTATATGAGTTATGACTTATGACCAAACTGCTCTCCGCAAGTTTTAAACCTATAGTTTATTATTTGACCTTACAATTATTTTTCCGATTGTTTAATCCTAAGCACGTGTATGTTTAGAAATTTTATCTCCCAACTACAAGTAGTTGTATATTGCACCTCTTTTCTGCAGTAGGTTAAAGCTATGTATATAGAATGAGTCTATACATTCTTTGCAGTATAAATTCACCCAATTTACTAAACATACTATTTTTAACATAGATCTCCACGGGCACAGCAGTATCTCTTAATTTAATAAACGAGGTACATATTTGTAAAGAGAATCTGATTGCGCGATAAAAGCAAAACGTGAGAAAAGTGGATAGTAAGATCAGTACAGTAAGCATTCCTTACTGTTTTAGGTTTGAAGGATTTAGAAAAAATACATTAGGTTTTTTCTGAACATATGAACATTGTATTATAAGTGATTTCACTATATGTAAGAATAATCTACCTACTACTTATTCAATGCAAATAAATAATTTTTAATTTTTAATCAATCCATTTTATAAAAGTCTTTATAAACGCGGACGACGTCGCGAGCACAGCTAGTAAAACAATAAATAGTTGATTTATCTTTTAGCCATCTCAGAATTATATACTGTAACTTAAAGTACTCGTAGTTCTTGTAGAAGAGAAAATTACATTAATATCTGGTACTAGTATATAACACAAAACTCATCGATATTAATAGGTACTGTATGTCTATATAAATACATTATAAACGCGAAAAATTTAGGACAGCATACACAAGTGACCAAACTTTCTGCAATGGCGTCATCTTCGAATTACAATTGCGATTATTGCCTCATGACTTACCCATCGAGTGAAGAATTTCCAAAGAATACCTACTTGTTTTAACATACAAAACAAGCAGAATATAATTTTTCTTTAAAATAAAATAGTAACTAATAATTAAAAATAATAAATGCGTCCGACGAGCGCGTGGCTGGCGAGGAAAAGCGATCTACAGAGCTAAGCGAAATGGGTGTGGTTAGGTATGAAATGGGTTACCGCTAGGGGCAAATTTCATGCACGTTTTTGTTCTTTGGATGACACGTTAAGCCGTCGGCCACGGTTGTTACCTATCTATAGATAGCGTTAAATTTCGTCGAAGATTTTATGAGTGGTTTAAAAAATATCTAACAGCTGGTTGGCCACTAACCTACACTTTCGCCAACCAGCATTAGAGCAGCGTGATTGATTAAGCTCCAGGCCTCCCCAATAATGGGGAGAGACCTGTACCCAGCAGTGGGATGCAAAAAAAGTGTTGCAGCCAAACCGGTATGGTGACCACTGTACCATCCCAAATCCCATCCACTGCCCTTAGAAGTCCACAGCTAGACATAGGAATCCAATAAAACTATAATCCAGCGATTTCCCGCTCTCTTCTGAAGTTTGTCAGTCCATCTGGTTGGAACGATCACGCCGACAGACAAAGGCAAGGGCAAAGGCAAAGACAAAAACTTTTATTTGCACAAATATGGGTGTTATACAAAAAGGTGTTTTTATACATTTGGTTCGCACTATTTACCTTCATGAGGCATGCAAATATTACAATAATTAGAACTTAATTAATTACAAATATTAAAATGTACATTGAATGATTTCTTTATATTATACTTATATTATAATTATCATTATTTGTACCCATATTGCGCCTTTTTATTGATTTATTTTTATTTATTTATTCAAAGACCTTTCTTCCCCATCGGTTGTCAGCCCTCCTAACCACAAATACTAACTATATTGCCTGCTCCTTGCCACATATTACAAATAAAATTTAATTTTAATAGGATAATTTAGGGAAGAAAGTAAATTTTAGTCGGATATATCGGTAGATTTATATAATGGTTCCTTGTATACGTTTTGTATAGAATAACAGAGCAATTTTCCCACACATTTACTTGAGAACCGCCTGAAATGTCAATGTTTGTATATAGGATGAGTGGGTGTTGGCTGCAAGACTCAATGGATGTTTATATTTTAATTAAACTGACAATAACACAGCGAAACATTAGAATTCCTATGATTTTCTCACGATATCACATTAATGTTTCACACTCATAGCTACAGTTAAAATTACAGTTCAAGCTTTAGGTACAACGTAAACAAACGTAAAGACCGTAGCGTACCGTACTATGCCGTTTAACTTAGCCAGCTTTTTATAATCAAGACTAATTAAACTGAAGATACTCATTATATGTATGAAACGTATATAAGCTTACTAGCTTACCCGGCGAAATCCGTACAGTATTTTCATTCTGGCACATTAAACAGAGGGTTTCATGGTAAAAGGGTGAAAACTAAGGGTTGGTACGTATATTTATGCCACATCATGAAGAAGTAAAAAAATTGTCAAAAAACCGGCCAAGTACGAGTCGGACAGTTTTCACAAGTTTTCTTTTATCTGTGCCATAAGACGTTGCTTTGTACCTTAGACTAAGAATAATGTACTTACGTCTTTGTACCAAGCTCTGGAAAGAGTTTTGACGGGAAGTCGAAAAAGACGTATTGTGCTCTTGTTTTATTTTTACTTTCTTGGTGTATTTTTGAGTTATATCGGATAAATTCGATGGCATTTTATTCGATATAGCCTAATAATATAGTGCACGAGTGTTGTGGATTGAAATAACAGTGCGAAAATGTGTTTTTTCGGTTTGCCTCTAAAATTCCATTGGTCACGTTCTGGTAAAGAAGCCATCGCTTTACTTGAATGTCTGACTGACTTAACTGACTGATTACTGATGACTTACTGACTTTACCTATTATGACTCGTCCAGTTTCACAGAAACTGGCAAAAATATGATGCAAAAATTATACTTGACGCTGGCAATATGCAGAGTTTGCGATGCCATAATTGAAGAAAAAAAAGCTCTGAGATTTGATTGTATCGGAAATTTGCGACATAAACGGCTGTAAATATATTTTTATTACGCTGGCTTAGAAGTTATATTTCTACAGCTACAAGGGACAGTAGACCTGACTATTTGATATAAATTCCAGCTTGATACATCCATGCGTTCCTGAGATAAAGGGTCTTGACAGACAGACAGATAGACGGACGGACAACAAAGTGATCCTATAAGGGTTCCGTTTTTACATTTCGAAGTGCGGAACTCTAAAAATTGGGGTAAACCACCCACCTCAATATTATTTTTGAAGACCTATCCATAGGTACCCCACACGTATGGGTTTGATGAAAAAAATTTTTTTTGAGTTTTAGTTTTAAGTATGGGGAACCCTCAAAATTTATTGTTTTTTTCTATTTTTGTGTGAAAATATTAATGTGGTTTACAGAATACATCTACGTACCGAGTTTCAACAGTATAGTTCTTATAGTTTCGGAAAAAAGTGGCTGTGACATACGGACGGACAGACAGACAGACATCACGAATCCATAAGTGTTCCGTTTTTTGCCATTTGGCTACGTAGCCCTAAAAACAATAAGAACGGCACTAGATAACAATGTTAACAAACTTGGCTTTTATAGTAGGTACGAACTAAAAATAATATAGAGTTATCGACACTAATTAATATTTCAATCAACAATCAAGTCAATGATAAACCGCATAGCAATAATTCTCAGTAATGAGGTTTAAGCTTCACTGTATGAGATTAAACAATAAGCGAGTAAATAATTTTAACAAATAACGAAACTTTGAAATATCAAATGATTGAGTGAGTAGATCGTACTGTAACTGACCACCTCGGCTAGGCTCTGTGTAAGCGGAGAGCAGGGTGCACCAGATGTTAGGGTGCACCGGTGTGTGTGAGGGTGTATGGGTGTGTAGGCCTGGAGGACGGTGTGGTTAAAAAAAAACTACAAAGAACAATAAAAAAAAATGGGCTATTTATTATAAATTCTTCAAAGGGTAATTAAATTGTTGGGCGCCTTACCACACTTTCACAATCAAACAGTTGGTTCAAATTATTTTATCTAATTTCACTTAAATAAAAGTACATAAGAGGTTCTTATTACCTAATACAGGTAAGGTACCTAAGTAATAAGTCTTAAGTTTAACAGTTTCTCCTTATTTGTTGTTCCCTTTATATAGATAAAAGGAGAAATAATATAAGATAAAAAGGAAACTAAAGTTAAAAAAAATACTCCTACTTCCCTCCTTCAAGGAATCCGGAACAATCCCTGGAGAGGCCGCGTAAGTTTTCTAGATGGAGACCGCAGATACCAACACCCACAGGGCGTCACGCTCTGGATGGGGTTGAGGTCTCCGAGACGGTTCAACCAATTCAACCCTCAGGAAGATTCCAACGCGATGATGATTACCACGTGGATGTAGAAAGGGGTTGACGGAGTTGACGTCTCGTGAAGTAAAAAAGAAGAACGAAGAACGGGTAACGAAGAAGAAGAACCAAGAACCCTGGAACACAAAGGAACACGTGGTTAACCTTTGTGTTTGACAATAGGCCCACCAAATAAACCTAACCTTAAAAAAATGGTTCAAAACTTACCAACAAAGGTTGGGTTCTTCCAAAAATAAATAAGGTGAGGGAGTTCGGCGAGGGTCAGGCGCTCGAACTCAACCCCAGGAAATGGCAGCTAAAAACAAAAGGAACGCAAATCTTAGCACCAAAACACTGTGCAAAGCACTAGGAAACACTTTTTAAAGAAAAAAGAACTACAACAACAATCCATCAGATTCTCACCAGCTATACTGAAGAATAGCACGTGGTCTAAGAACACGGGCTACACGCGACGACTCTGCTTCTATCGACGCCGGCTCCGGAGAAAGAAAAGGCGGAGGCCTACCCCTCCAGCCCTTATATACGTTTGCGAACGCCGAAAGTTCGCGAAACCCATTTCTTGCACCGTAATGCACAATGTTCACAGAAGAAAAACAAAACAACACTGTACCGCATAAGTCCAATTGCAACTGATGATTTGAAAAAAAAACTTTACCGAAATTTAAAAAAAACAACTCTCGTGACGGACATGGGCCTAATTTGACAAAGCAGTTAGTATTTATCTTAATAAAATCTAGGATATCTCAATTTTAATTCTAAAATAATTTACTACAATTGATGTTGGCCAAATAACGGCTGTACCGATACCCTTTTCATTAAAAAAAAAACAACTACCTGTACTTGCTTATCTGTGACACCAGTAAGCCAAACGTCAAAACCAGATGTTAATATAATGTCAGTCGGTCCGTCAAGTATAAAAAAACTAAAGACAAACAATGGTGATTTACAATTATTTAAATGTAAAACAAGTATGTTATTATATGTGGAAATCCAAAGCAATTTAAAAAACTAAAAACACGCTTTTGTGAAAATACGAACTAAAAAGTAAAAAAATAAGAAGAAAATGTATTTTACTGTAAAAAAAAGCGTGGGGTGCATGGTGTCAACAGTAACAGTGGTAAAAACCACCCCCCGCTTTTTTTTACAGTAAAATACATTTTCTTCTTATTTTTTTACTTTTTAGTTCTTATTTTCACAAAAGCGTGTTTTTAGTTTTTTAAACTACATTATTTATTTTTAATTTTTTAGTTGGATTTTTATTCTCAAATTATTGCATTATCATCGGCCCTTGACCCCTATGCAAATTTTCAAGTTAACCAGACGCTTAGACGTGTTAAAGTACCTTAGGCCACGAACTTATCAGCCGCCCCTCGTATATTTTATTTTATCCTGATGATCCTAGTTACGACTTTAACATAAAGTTATGAGATTATTGTATTGTCATCGGTCTTCAATAAATCTACAAAGTTTGAACGCAATCTGGCCGTTTAAAGTGGGTCAAAATCGCGCCCAAAGAAGTCGGTTACAAACATACAGGTGAAGCTAATATAAAGCGTGTAAAAAAGTAAGTGTTAACAGTGGTGTAAAATACAGTATTACAGTACAAACCACAGTATGTTAATTGACTTCTGCACTAGCCCATGGAAACAATCTCGTGTTTTATCTCAAATACTTCGGAAGCTGATGATTTGATAACTCGCGTAAGTGCGACCGGACCAAACCTTAGCTGCAGTACCTGTCCAGTCAAGTCATACAAACACTCCCTTCCATTCATTCGCACCGACTACGACTCGACGGTGCTAGAAAACAGTTTTATTTACAAGTCATTACCATACAAAGAAAAAGTATCCTACGCGAAATACTCCAACGACTTTTAAATTAAATTATTCCTTTCACATTCGTCGCTCATCGCGTTCAGTACAGCAATCTTACAGGTAAGCTGTAATCAGTAGGCAATCAAAGCCATATGTAGTCTTCCTATATTGCAGTACAAGGAAGCCGTTCTTACTTGTTTTAACATTTATAAAAAAATGTTGCCAACCGCCTATTATCTTTGCCCGTAAATAGCCTCGAGCTTTGTCAGCTTTATCAGTAATTTAAATATATTATACCTACTTATCTACTTGACACTTCCATGGTGATTAGTAAATGTCAAACTTTCTAACTTAATATTAAAATGGCGAGTTATAGAAAGGAGCAGTTCAAGTAATTGACTACTAAGTTGGCCGAATCAATTAAAAACCAAATTAGGTAGGTAAAAAGAATAATGTGAAATAATGCATTGAGATTCAAAATCTTGCATACTGCGACCGGTGTGGCGCAAAGGTTACCATGCCGGACTGCCAATCGGAGTGTTCCGATTTCTTTGTATGGCTGGTTTTAGTGTCACGCGGACCGACGGCGCGGATCGCTCCGCGCGGAGCAATATGTATTAAAGCTTAGGAGCGTTTTAGAATGGCGCGGAGGCGTCCGCGCGGATGGCCGTCCGCGCGGACGCCTCCGCAGCAGTCCGCGCGACGCTTCCGCGCCGCGGAGCCCTCCGCGCGGATGGCTGCTCGCGCGCCTCGCACTACAATGAGCGTTTTAGTTTCGCGCGGAGCGCACGCGTCCGCGCAGTACAATCATGGCGACTCGCGATGTGAACACGGAGCTAGTTATTGATGAAGTCCGTTTAAGGAAATGTTTGTGGGATGCCTCTGACCCCTGTACAAAAACAGAGACGCAAATAATCCGAAATTAGTTGAATAACTTTGTTTCGTCAGCGCTCAAATCGCCGTATGTCGACAATCATGTCGACTCGCGATGTGGACATGTGGTATAGGCACACGTCGTAAACTGCAACAGGTCAGTTTATTTCGTGTTTTTGAGAGAAGTTCGTCAAAACTTCTGGTCGACATCCGAAAGTAGTTAAAGAACTTTGTTTCGTCAGCCCTCAAATCGCCGTATAATGTCACAAATTCTCCCGCGACGGCTCTCTGCTCGATTAAAGGGTGAACATGTAGTCTCCTTCTACGCATTTTTTTTCCTTGTGTAATACAGGGCAATAATAAGTAACACTCTCCTCATTGGATGCATTGTTCGTGTCTGTACTCTGAAGCAGTCAGCGCGATACTAAAACGACTTGCGCGGATGATCCGCGCGGTTCACGTCGGCGCGGAGCGCTCCGCGCCGACGGTCCGCGTGACACTAAAACCAGCCTAAGTGTCCATGGTACCCACGACACAGAATATATACATGTAAAATACTCTACAGTGGGGCTATGAGTGTGAAACGTTATTTGTTTTTTTATAGCACCTAGGTTATTAATTTTGTTTGATTTGCTTCTAAAATTTTTCGCTCCTTCGTTATGTTAACATAATAATACGAGTAATTTAATTTGTAGAATTAAACATTACTTTGATATATAGAAATAAGCTCTAAACGGAATCATCGACAAGTATAAGTTATACTGAATCACATTTTATTCACATCCTTTAAATTGAATTATTTACAACTTCTATCAGGATGTCGTTTACTTGATATCTCTTTTTCTAATCGAACGCAGCACGACATAATTATGTTGATTTAATCTACGACATAGTTCCGTTTAGAGTGAGTGAATAGGATTTTGATAATCACTATCAAATATCTGCTCCGCTGGGAATCGAACCAGAACCTCCAGCATGTGCCACCAACTTATTACCATAAAAGGTCGTTTGTTCTAGTCTCCAGCTTAATGACAAATTGCGTTGCACTCTACTATCGATATAAATTGCGTTTTCTCATTATGCCATAAATATTGCTATAATAATCTATAATGAAACTCTGTAATGGTTAAAAGCAAAATAATAATCAACGCCCACTATATAAATTATTGCCTATTGATAACAATATAAACTACCGGACCCAGAAGGAGGCCTTGTGGAATCCCTGTTAGTTAATAATATTGTAAATAACATTAGTAAATGAGTGTTGTGTAATGAAATATAAAATACTAGCGATCGCCCGCGACTTCGTCTGCGTGGACTTTATAAAAAGGGACTAAGCTACTCCTTTTATTATATATTATTATATCAGCTACCTGCCAATGAAAGACCCGTCCAAAATCAGTCCAGCTGTTTCAGAAATTAGCTGGTACAGAGACACAGACAAATATACACCAACTCAGAAACCTTGGTAGGCTCATGCACACATCATGACATGATCATGAACAAATGCATTTTACGATTCTATAAAAGACATAGCGACAAATACATAGAATGTGTGCTTGCGATTAAAATGGATGAAATTATTGACAGTTTTTTTTCAGAAAATTAGAGATTAAAAGTGATACGTACCATGAAAGTAAATAGTGTAAAATACGAATTTACATAAAAATGTTGGATAATATTTAAAAAAAGTTACGGAAACATGGACAGAATTTGGCTGTATTCAAATGATCCTCGTGATAGTTTTACTCAACGGTTATATTTTATCACTTGGAAAATTGCTTATAATTGTATTAGCATTCGATTGCGAGATCAATTGCATTAAGGCGTATAAAAGAACATTATACAAGAGCAATTGCGTAAGACTTAACAAGGAACTTAATGATTTATTAGATCAATTTAATAGCATCCTGATCGCTATAAGGAAGTTAAGTTACATCGCACGATTTGGGATGTATCTAACTTAAATTCAAACAGTTTAATGAGTCTTTTAAACACATATTGTCATTTAAAGTACACTCTTTCGTCTTTATTTTTTATTTTCCTATTTGATTAGGTATTTGAATAGATTAGCAGATGACCATTTTTTTTATTTGAATGGAGTAGCAGACGAGCATACAGGCCACGTGGTGTTAAGTAGTCGCTGCAGCCCATGGACATCTACATATCTAAGCAAGCATAGGTAAGTCTTGTCTGAGGTCGTATGCAGTTGCGCTGCTACTCCGGAGGATGGTGGTCGCCTGAGGCGTCGCATGAGGCGACTCGCCTCATGTAAGTGTGACCGGCAGCTGCACCTTTCCACTGAATTACAATAGAATTGGTTCACGGCAGAAGTGGGTGCAGTGGTGGTACTTCCCCGGGCGAACCATAATAGTTCTACCACCTACAAATGCAAGCCACGTGGTGGTAAGTTGTCGCTGCAGCCCGTGGAAAACAACTTCAAGCAAGCATAAGTCTTGCTTGTGGTCGTAACCGGTCGTATGCAGTTACGCTTCTACTACGAATGTAAATGTTAGGGATGGGAAAATGAGAAAAACATCGATATATTTTCAAATGTATCGATATATATTGAGTAAAAATATATTTCGATATTTTATATATCGATATTTGTAACCCAATAAGCCATTTAATATAATAACATATCAAAATATTCGAAATTTGAAAATAAATACACATCTTGCTGTCTGTTTAGACATGAGTTTTATCATTCAAAATAGGTAAAAACTTTAGAAGCCAAACAGAATAGCAACCAGGTCCATAGACTGTGTGCACTTTATGTTTGTGTTTGTAGCAAAGGAAAATAAACCTATAAAGCTTACCTACTCTTTTTATAAATTAATGAGATCGGATTGGTCGAATACATGATGTGACGTATGAACAGACAGCAGAGCTTTAAAAAATATATCGATTTTGATAAGAATTAGATATTCAAAAATAAATATCGAAAGTCGATATATCGCGGAAAAAAAATCTATTCTTCTACCGATAATATGATATATCGATTTTTTTGCCCAAGCCTAGCTTATGATCGCCTGGTGCAATCCGGCCGGCAACTGCATCGTTTCACCAAAACACAACATAATTGTTTCACGACAGAAGTGATTGCAGCGGAGGTACTTAATTGTTCGAACTTTAAAAGTTCTACCATCTTTAAAACTTATCTATTGTTTTTTAAGAACTAAGTAGGCAAATTAAAATTAATCATCCATCAGCCTTTTTGAGTCCACTGCTGGACATAGGCCTCCCCTAATGTTCGCCACTCCGTCCGGTCCTGCGCCCTCTGAATCCAGCGGTTTCCCGCTATCTTCTTCAGGTCGTCAGTCCACCTGGTTGGAGGGCGGCCTGTGCTCCTTTTGCCGAGACGTGGTCGCCATTCGAGGACCTTTCTTCCCCACCGGTTGTCAGTCCTCCTAACTATGTGGCCTGCCCATTGCCACTTCAACTTGCAGATTTTGAGAGCTATGTCGGTAACCTTCGTTCGTCTACGGATTTCATCGTTACGGATTCTGTCGCGTAGAGAAATACCAAGCATAGCCCTCTCCATCGCTCGCTGAGCGACCTTGAGCCTGTGGAAAAGGCTAACTGTAAAAGACCACGTCTCAGCGCCGTAGGTCATCACTGGCAACACACACTGCTCGAAAACTTTCGACTTCAGGCACTGCGGTATTCTGGACGAGAAGACACTTTGTAATTTCCCGAACGCTGCCCAACCGAGTTGGATTCTACGAGTTACCTCTCTCTCGAAGTTGGACTTACCCATACGGATCGCTTGACCCAGGTAAACATACTCGTCGACAACTTCGAGAGTAACGCCATCAACAACGACCGGTATGGGTGTGACATGGACATTAGACATGATCTTCGTCTTGTCCATGTTCATCTTAAGACCCACCCGTTGGGAGGCGCTATGGAGGTCACCTAGCATTGTGCTGAGTTCTTCCAGGGACTCCGCCAAGATGACTATATCATCGGCAAATCGAAGGTGTGTGAGGTGTTCGCCATTGATGTTAATACCAAGCCCTTTCCACTCCATCAGCTTAAACACGTCTTCCAGTGCAGCGGTAAACAGTTTCGGGGATATAACATCCCCTTGTCGTACTCCGCGCTGCAAAGGAATAGGTTTAGTGCTTCCGTCGTTTACTCGGACTGTCATGGTTGCGGCTTTGTATAAACACTTCAACACCTCGATGTACCGATAGTCTATCTGGCACCGTTGGAGAGACTCTAGCACCGCCCAGGTCTCAATAGAATCGAAGGCTTTCTCATAGTCCACATACGCAACACATAGCGGCAGATTATACTCCTCGGTCTTTTGTATAACCTGTCGCAGCGTATGTATGTGGTCTATGGTACTGTAGCCTTTTCGGAATCCGGCTTGTTCGGGAGGCTGGAAGTCGTCGAGCCTGCGCGCAATACGATTAGTAAGGACCCTTGAGAACAGCTTATAGACGTGGCTCAGAAGCGCGATGGGTCTATAGTTCTTCAAAAGGGCTCTGTCACCCTTCTTGAAGAACAGAACCACCACGCTTCTGCTCCACGCCTCCGGGGTAGTTCCGTTTCTGATGACGGTATCGAACAGTCTTTGGAGCGCCACTAGGAGGGGTTTGCCTCCAGCCTTTAGTAGCTCTGATGTGATACCGTCATCTCCCGGTGCTTTGTTGTTTTTTAGCTGACTTAGGGCCCCTCTAATTTCGTACAGGCTGACGTCCGGGATATCTTCGGTATAGTGTCGGGTTAATTTGGCTCTCTTGTCGTTCGCCATGTTGGGAACGGGAGCCTGTGAGGAGGTGTACAACCGTCCGTAGTAACTCTCAATTTCTCTCTGAACTTCAGGCTTAGACGTAACCATAGCGCCAGACTCCGTCTTCAATCTCGTCAACTGGCTTCGCCCAACAATCAGATCCCTTGCGAACACTTTGGAGCCTTGGTTCCGCTCAATAGTGCTTTTGACGCGCTGTGTGTTGTGAGCACGCAGGTCGCGTCGTCTATTGCAAGAGATCTGTTTATTTAGCTGCCTGTATTTCGACATTGAAGCCGGAGACCGGACACATAGTTCTCGCCTTTCCTTCATGAGACCGAGGGTATGTTCAGAGAGCACTTGAGGTTTACTACTGGAGGGGGTCTTAAAGAACTTTGACCCTACCTCGTGGACGGTTTGTACCATCCTGGTGTTAATTTCGTCCACAGATTCGCATTCTTCTAGGCCCGCGAAACGATTCCGCAACTCCAGCTGAAAGTTTTCGGAGCCCTGGATTTGGACAGGTGTTGGTCGGAGCGTAGACTTCATTAGGCGTGACCTTTCCAGCTTAATGTTGATATTTAATGTGCCTCGTACCATTCGGTGATCACTTCCGGTTTTCACCCTGTTGATCACGGAGACATCATTAAATATGTGCCGTTTGTCTGCCAAAATGAAGTCTATCTCGCTTTTTGTGGAACCATTTGGACTTATCCAAGTCCACTTGCGCTGTGGCTTCTTCTTGAAGAAGGAGTTCATCATGAAGAAGTTCTCCTTTTCCAAGAAGTTAGCGAGCAAGCGGCCTCGGTGGTTCCGTTGTCCAAACCCAAAGGGCCCTACTTTCTGCTCGTCGCCGTCTCGCGTGCCCAGTCTAGCGTTGAAATCCCCCATCACCACCGTGAAATGAGTCTTTGAGGCATGTATGGCTCTACTGATGTCCTCATACATTGCCTCAACCTCATCGTCTGGGTGTGTCGCGGTCGGTGCGTATACCTGTATAACCTTCAGCGAATACCGTTTAGATATTCTGAGTATAAGGTACGCTACCCTTGCTGACACACTTTCGACTTGCGTCACGTTGTTGACGAGGGACCTGTGTACGAGAAACCCGACACCACCTTGGGACAGATGTTCGCCCTCCCGGTGATAGAACAAGTTACCGGATTTGAGGATTACCGTGTCCTCTCCCTGTCTTCGGACTTCGGATAATCCTATGATGCTCCAGTTTAACTTGTCTATCTCTTCTTCCAGCTCCTGTATCTTCTCGTCGGTTCGCAGTGTCCTGGTGTTATATGTTGCCAGGTGCAGAGGTCGTCGTTTGCGACAGCCGAATCTCTTCCGGAGATTCCTAGCACCCCCTGCCCCGCCGTGACCGTGGCCGCTGTCATAGCCAGGAATAGCGGGGCCGCCGGGGACTGGGGGCCGGGGTATATGTGTACTTATCATGAGGGGGTTTTTTGCCATAGTCACCGCGCTTGGCACTGCGTGTTGGTGACCGCAGTATATGGTATGTTCCTCAGGAAGACGCTGCTGCCCATCTCCTGGTATTTGTCCCTCGGTCGCCTCCTACGACCTCCCGTGGGAAGAGTGGGAGTGGTGCTATTCTAACGCCGGACACCACACGGCACATTTCTTAAATTTCTTTCTTTATTAAAATTAATAAAGAAACAAAAAGAGTTTGAATGCAAAGAGCCTTGATCAGAATCAGAAGCACATTTTACCATTTAAATTTGCTAAGTCAAGTAACATGGCAAATGCTTGAAGTCATTAAATAATAAACAAATGGAGATTACCGTCACGGCAAATATTGCCAAGTACAGTACGATTTAAAGTAAAGCGAATTTAGAAATCTTATTTGAATAGTTTTTAATTTGCATACATTTCAAAAGATTACTGAACACAGGTGAATTATGTTTTTAATTTACTGTTAAAAATATACTTAGAATTAAACTAATCGTTGTATACAAACATTGTAGAGGTTGTATAGTACATTGAAAAACTTACGTAAATTAGTCAGAAAACATCACGAAATTGTAGTTATAATGGTTATGATAATAAATCATAATTAATTAATGAAAATATTTTCTAAGTCTACACTATGGTTATTATTGATAAAGCGGCATATCATCTGCAATAGAACAAAATGATAGTAATAATATAGGTTAAAAATTTAGGTTGTTATTAATTTTAGGTAGATCATACCAATATCGTTTAAAAATATTACAAACAAAAAATTTAAAGGGACAAGGTAAATTTTCTCAAACAACATAATTAATTTTACATTCTCAGAAAAATAATCTATCTTCGGTAAATATTCATTGCATTAAACCCAAGCACGGGTCCCATTGCGAGTTACAAATGCGAAGTCGACTTGCATGACAATGCGCCCGCTTACGCATCTACTGAGTACATAAATAATCCAATATAACTGTTCACACACGCGTCGCGTTGCGCTCGAAAGTTCGTCCACAGGCAGCACTCACGGCGAGCAGGTCCCACGACCTTGGAACCTGCACTGCGGATATTTCATTTGCCCATTTTTTACCATTTTCCGCAAACATGACAATTACTTAAACTCCGTGCGGATCTTGTTTTGAAAAACATTAAAACAATGCTCTTTATGTTTGTCCCCTTGCTTCTTGAACGGACGCTTTATTCTCCTTAATGCAGACTAGATAACGTCTCCTTCGCACGATAACGCCTTGTGTACCGATTCATTTAGGGTTTCAACAATAAAGTTGTTGTTATAGGATTCTAGGTCATCCTGATTAAGACGTGAACGTCAGTCGACGCACTTCCATGTGGAGACGATAATGAGAGGCGGGCATTGAACGCTGCATTATCCTCCAGAGGGCATAGGTGGCGCGATATGATAGCCAGGGCTCCAACAAGTGCGTTCGAGGCCGGGAGCTCGGGAGAGGTGGCAGCCGCTCGCATACCACACTCAGTGTACAATCGCGCGCCTCAAGTGTTGCGCGCACGCACCGCTCGCTGCAGTCGAGCCGTTGCGCATTATCGAATTGATCGTCTTATCGATCCACTTTGCGGTCGATCTCCGCGGAATTCCGAACAGTGATGATACCTCTCGCGCAAACACGTCAATGTTTGTTCGATCGGAAAATATAAACAAGTGCACGTGATGCGTCCATAAGTGGTGAGTGACGACAACAGTGACCGCAGACCGAGTGGCGCCGCCGATGGACCCGACCCATGTGAGTCCCGTAGTGCCCAAGGAGATAACGTGATGTGACAACGATACGTATCGAAGTGCAAGTGGAATAGTTTTGTGAAAGTGTGCAGCGAGCGTGAGTGAGTAGACGGCAGCCGGCGCGGCCGGCGCTCCGTCACAATGTTGAACTGCACTGATCTGGAATGCATCCTGCACCACCACCACTACTATGCGCACTTACACCACATACATCATCTGCAAAAGGCGCAGGAATCAGGTATGATAGTATTAAAACTTACGTTGTTGATAAGTAGAGCAAGGGTACTA
Organism: Pyrgus malvae; assembly: GCA_911387765.1. Lineage (NCBI taxonomy): Eukaryota > Metazoa > Arthropoda > Insecta > Lepidoptera > Hesperiidae > Pyrgus > Pyrgus malvae. The sequence continues at coordinate 21,707,657 of OU426950.1, read as the reverse complement.
CAATAGTAACTATTGATGACACAACAAGACAGAACAATCCAAAAACAAATTCAAATACAATGAAACGGAATACCAAACATCAATTAAAGACTACTGATGATAACAGGGCAAGACGCGCTTGAAGATCCTTGATTTGACTGGCACGAATATTTGAATTGCGATAGTGACGAAATGAAGACAGTTATTTATTACGATGAGCGCTTACTGTTTACGGTAGCCTTGAACTTTATAAACAATAAAAACATAGATTAAATTATTGTCTTAGAAACGCTAATGGTCTAAGATTGGACGTTCGCAAACAGGTGTTAGGAACAGCTATCACGCAATACGTCGGCCTGCAGCGACGTTTTCTCTCGCTCTTCGGTGTCCGGCCGACTGACTGCGGATGCGAAATGGATGTGTGATTTGTTTTAACGAATTTTAAGTATCAATCGTTTTCTCCTTTTACTGATGACTAGCATCAGCAATCGTAGTTTTGGGATTTGAAGCCATTTATATCTGTTATAAACATTACTTCTTCCATTCAATCAATATCATAAGTGATAGCGGCCGCCCGCGACTTCGTCCGCGTGGACATTGTTTTGAAAAGAAAAGAAAAGAAAAATGATTTATTTGCGCAAATATGGGTATTACAGAAGTTGTTTAATATATATAAAGTCCGCCATATTTACCTCAGTAAGGTATGCAAATATTGTTAAAGAAATAAAAATTACTATTATTACATTAAAGAAATAAAAAATTACACTTAAATCTACCTATATATCTTTTGGACTTAAATCTAAATAACTAATTTATTTATTATGTTTACAAACCATGTTATTTATTTATTTATCCCATATTTTGCGCTTTTAATTTTATATTCATAAAATTATTTAAACGGTGTTTTTCCCCGTCGTCGGCTTTGGGCACCCAATGCACTGGGTTTTTATACGCTGAGAGGAAAAAAAGCCGGCGGAAAAAAAAAACCTCCCAGGTTTTTAGTTCTGTAATCCCTCACGAAGCTAAATTGTCATCGTTTAGAAATTCAGCAACCGAATAATACGCTTTTGTATATAAGAACGTTTTAAGTGCTCGTTATTATTTATTAGTCATAGCATGATTTTTTAAGCCTATAGCCTTCCTCGATAAATAGCTCTTCAACACAAAAATATTTTTTCAATTCAAACCAGTAGTTCCTGAGATTAGCGCTTTCAAACACACAAACAATTAAATAGTATACTATTTAAAATTGTTTGTGTGTGATTTTCCTCGTTTTTGCAAAATATTCACTGATGCTTCGCTCCTATTGGTCGCACCGTAATGTTATATAGCTTAAAGCATTCCTCGATAAATAGACTATTCAACATAAAAATATTTTTTCAATTCGACCCAGTAGTTCCTGAGATTAGTGTGTTCAAACAAACAAACTCTTCAGCTTTATATATTAGTACGAAGATAACAGTAACCTCGAAATGGTATTGAAAGAAACTGCAAGAGCCTAACTTATTACTTATCGGCATAATAAGGTATAGCTATGATGAGTAACAATAACTCATTTGCAGCTGTTTAAACTGTGGAGGACAATTTAGAAAACAATGCTTTATTTTTCGGAGCATATCGTCTTTAATCTTCGCGTCCTCTTGTAGTTTGCTTAGTGTCTTCAAAATCATTACCGTAACTAATTTCTTTACATTAGAAGTGTATTACACTTTCAATTTCGTTTTTAATTATTCAAGTAATTCAATTTACCTGTTGAAATGAGACGCTGTTAAAACAGCAAAGCGAGTTTTAAACATGTGATGTTATATTTATTTAAATTAATACAACTATCTACCTCGTCTTCTGATTATAAACGTGTTTCTCTTCTGAGATGATCTGATATTGGAATTGCAAATATTTTACGGACTCTGTAATGATTTCAACTGTTTAAGTAATTTTAAACCTGTTTTTATCCATGCCATCGCAAATCGTAATCGTCGACGACATTTAACGACGTGATTAATTTTTAAATAATACTCTTTGTTAACTATTTAAAATCTAATTAAGATGTTTGTATTTATTACATACATTTTTAAGTCATTTATGTCAATGATGCTTGAGTTTCACTAGCAGAATTTGAAGTCAAATAATATACGGCTCATAAGACAAAACCTAAAAACAAAGTTTCCAATAGATACTTTTAATTTATGGATTGTAGAGCCATTATAGTTCAACAGTTGAATCTTACTACTGCATACATACCGTGACGTAATTCTATTATCTTTCGATGGAAAGGTGTGGTTATTATTATTTTTATTTGCGTTGATGGGATACACCTTAAAACCACTGCGACCAGTAACTAATCTATTGTTTAGCCTAGCCCTGCGTTTATATGTGATTCCCAAGGTCGACGGTTGTTAGGTTGTTGTTAGGTTTGACGCTTGGGGTCTAGAAGTTTGACGTCTTCTGATGTGACTAGGCTGCCACCGAGTAGTCCCTGTAGCTTCGGGATTAAGAATAGAGCTACGATATCCCCTGCCTGATCGTAAGAGGCGACTATAAGGGGGCTTCCGGGGATGCGGACGGTGAGTGTGGGAGCTTGACCCGTCCAGCTAGCAGCCCTGGGAGGGACGGCGGTGTATGCGTGGCCGCATGCCGCCGTGACCACCAGAAGGTACAGGAGAGCACATCTGCTCTCCCGAAGATGGGCCCGTTCTGGGGCGTCGCGCGTGGAGGACACCGGTGCGTTCCTATGGAGATCCCGGAGTCCTCACAAGCGCAGAGGCAGGTCACCGAGGGGGTTTTAGTGCGGTCAAATCTCACATAACCCGGTATCCTCTCCCAAGGTGTACCTTTTGAAGGTTTCCCTCCCGATACAAAAAAAAAGGCTGCCACCGAGTATCCGACTTTTGCTATGGGTAAATGCGACATAGTCGCAGAGGATGTGTATACCGAATTCCTCTTCGCCATTAGATTTAGGTGTGGTTGCTGGTTATACTTAAATGAGGCGACCACGAGTCTATAGAAGAGTATAGATTTAAATCTATGGTAGAGCAGCTGTACAGGACCTTAGGCAAGTCTTAAGTTTTGTGTCTTTATATCCATGGGCCACAGCAACCAGTTAACACCACGTTGCATGCATGCTCGTCAGCTATGCTTTTTGAAAATTCAATGATACATTAATAACATTTTCGTTGAAATTATTTTCTCCGAATGTATCTGATAGTTTTATAATGGACAATCGTGTTGGTATTGAGCGATGTTTGACTGATTCACTCATTATAGTCAATGAAATGGAACAATGATCAATACTCGGGTGCATTGTGACAAGTATGCGCAAATTAAACAAGCCTCAGTATATCGTTAAATAAATTACTTCTCGGTGCAAATATTTCAATTGGCTGCAAGTCTTCTTCATCCTACTGCTGGGAAAACCAATATAGGGGAGACCTGGGAACTTATTCCAGCACTCTGTTTCAATGCGGGTTGAGGGCCAACCTGTCGGATGTTTGTAAGCCGCCCATGAGGCCTTCGATAACTTTTAATAACTGCTACCGATAACAATGGTGACCGATAGCTAAACGTGGCATCCGAAGTATTTGCAATTAGCGGTCACCCATCTCACACATGACCGTGCCTATATGGCTTTACTTATTATTTGTTCAAAACCCTGTGAATTTCGTGTGTCGTAGTAGAGCTTCCTATAATATCACAACATAATGTGTTTTTTTTGCATTTATTTAAATAATATTATAGTCACTAGCGAACTCCGTACCGTGTTTAAATGTTTGGGGTGGGCTACCCTTATCACTTAGGGGGATGAAAAATAGACAACAACTTATTCTCAGACCTACCAAGTGTGAATATAAAGTTCGGTTTAACCGTTTCGGAGGAGTATGGTAACAAACACTGCGACACATTTTTTTTTATATATAGAGAAAAGTTAAAAGAGAGAAGGAAAGTATACTTATGTAAGATATATATCTGAATCGAACTGAATTGCATTAAATTAAAAGGTACTAAAAAAATACATTGACAATTGGAATTTTCGACGTAAGTACTAGCACTCTGACTGAGGGTGCAGGAGAGCGCATCTGCTCTCCCGAAGATGCGCCGGTTCGTTCCTATGGAGATCCGGAGTCCTCCCCAAGTGCAGAGGGAGGCCACCAAGGTGGTTTTAATGCGGTACAAATCCCACATAACCCGGTATCCTCTTCCAAGGTGCTGGATACCTTTTGAATGTTTCCCCCGATACCAAAAAAAGGTACTAGCACTATGAAATCGTATTTTATACGGTGATATAACTTTAGTGGTTTAAGCTGGGAACTACCACCGCTGCAACGACTCCCGCCGTAAAGCAACTTCTATTGTATTTCGTTGGAAAGCTGCAGTTGCCGGCCAGACGTACATGATGTGACCATCAGACCACAGGTAAGACTTGGGATTGCTTGAGGTTGTCTAGAGATGTTGAGAGTTGAGATATCCATGGGCTGCAACGACTAATAAAATAATAAAATATGGGTTCAAATCCATACTTGTACATATTATAAATACAATACTCCTTAAACTACTGAACCAATTTTTATGAAATTTTCGACACAGATAAAGTGGACATTGAGAAAGAATATAGAATGATTTTTTTCCTACGGGAATCTACAAGACAAGTCCACGCGGGCGAATCCACTGGCGGAAGGCTAATTTCCTATAATTGTGGAAAGTAATTTTGCTCTTTAAAATGTTAACATGCATGCATCTAATTTTGTGTTATTTTTATCGCACTTTACATTAAATTACTAAAATATCAACACATAAGTATAAAATATGCAAATAAAATATCTATATTGTATACATACGCGTATGAAATGGTTGGACTATTTAATTTTAAATGCATGCATTTTTAGCATTCAGCACCACGTTAAGAAAGCAATCTTACATAAGAATATCAAATGAAATGTAAGTCTATGTAAAAAATTAAGATGTAAAATCTCTACTCTATATAATAGAAAATAAATTTATTTTTCGTTTCTGTCTGTCTCTAATTGCTTATATGGACATACGAGTACTCGTACTCAATGAATTTGAAAATGGTCACCGCCATCCTCAAATTTACCAGAACTTTAATCAAAGAACTTTGTATGAAACTTGAGGGTACTGTAATTCAATTACATCGAATATAACGCCAACTTCATCTGATGCATCTACCTCCAAAATGAAATGAAAACAAAAACAGAAGCCTACACATTATTTTCAGATTCCGGTAAAACTTAAATTGACGACGACGACATGGCGACCCACGTGGCGTAATGGTTACCATGCCGGGCTGCCATTCGAAGCGTCCCGGGTTCGATTCCCGGCGAAGCAGAAATTTGAATATTGAGTTTAAATTTCTGTTCTCGGTCTGGGTGTTTCTGTTTCTGTCCCTGTGTGTGTCCATGGTACCCACGACACAGGGTAAATCTACCCTACTGTGGGGCTATGAGTGTTAAACGTTTATTTTCTTCGAATTACATTTAAAGCGTTTTTTTATAATTTAGTTTTAAAGTATTATAAAAGTGTTATTGAATCCCACTGCGGGTTTTTCGTAAGACAATAAGGTGTTACATTTGTACGTAAAATCAACCCAGTTTCACATTTCTGTTACGTTCGTTATATTTGGTAACAACGGATAAGGTTCGAGTTTGGTAAACATACAATATGTGAATATGGCCGCTGCAGAAATAAGGTGAGGGAAAAAGTTAACGTTACACACAAAACGCTACACGCTCATAGCCGTACACTAAGATTCCATGTGTCGTGGGTACCATGGACACACAGAAAGAACAATACCAAAAACAGAAATTGAAATCAATTGTTCCAATTTCTAACTTGTCGAACTCGACCCTTAATTGGCAAAATTGAAATGTTAACCGTTGCAACATGTAGGCCGCCAAAAAGAAACAAAGATTAGGAAAACCGAATATTTGATTTTCTATAAAATTATTACAATCAAATAATAGCGTGCACTCGGTATTCTAGAAAAAGTTACAGTACAATCCATAGGTTCTTGGTGATTTTGTTCCTCCAAATTACTTCATAATAAATATAATTTGATTGCTTTGGATTATGGCATACCTACGATAATATTGCTCCTTTCTGTGTGAAAAATTGGTCCCAGCAGCAGCTGTGGGTGCGGAATACTATTGCGGATACTACCAGTGTGTTCTGTGAAATGGTACAATGTTCAATCCATCCACTTTATTCAGTTTGTGAAATATTTGAAATTCGTCTCGTTTTGGAGGAGGAAACATTGAAGAGTCAAAATATTTTACTTAAGATAATTGTACTTATTTATAGTATCCGAACACTTACAAAAATATAGCGATATTTATTCAAATACCTCTTAATAGGTCAATGATGATTAATTATAATGTAAGTATTACTATGATGATAATACGAGTCCATAATACATTATTTGAACGTACTCGTATATCAACCCACAATGCCTTAGCAACACATTTTAAGCATAGAAGTAAATTGATTGTTTGTAGTGCATTGCTGATAAACTCTGTTTTATTAATAAATCACACAAATCTGTCTGTCTTGTCGCTTCATTTGATAAGAACCTCTCAGTTTATAACGGTTTTGTCAGAGTAAATAAGAAACTCATGTGTTGTATTGTCATAAAGAAATATTAAAACTGATCAGTTTGTTGATGAGGTAAGGAAATTAAAACACAGGTAAACCTGGCGTTGAAGCCATCAGAGACATTGTAGTTGTGTGGAGTAGGACACAATTACACAAGGCGACGATTCAAACGATCTTCCTGAACAAGGTAGTTAGTCATCTTCATTTCCGTGCGTCCTTAGCACCACGTGGCATCCCTAAACGTGTCTATAAAATAAAAAGAGCTGTAGAATATTTTAAAATAAATAAATAATAATAACGCTTCACAGTCATAGCCCCACAGTAAGGTAGAGGTGTCGTGGGTACCATGGACACACATAAAGACAGAAAACCAAACACCCAGACCGAGAATAGAAATTACACTCATCATTCAAATTTCTGCTTCGCCGGGAATCGAACCTGGACCCCTTCGATCGGCAGTCCGGCATGGTAACCATTACGCCACACGGGTCGTATATATTATAAAATGTCTATTCTACTTAATTCCCATTGATGATTTTTCGATCATGGTGATTTTTGTGACTGTCACCAATTACCATCAAGGCTTCAGTCACTTACAACGCGAAAGCAACGTAAAATGTATTTGAAAAACGAAAAAACAAACGCATAGCATATTCGCGTAACATCTTTTGAATTTAATTATTTTGATTCCTGAAATAATCCTACTAATATTATAAACGCGAAAGTTTGTAAGTATGGATGTTTGTTTCTCTTTCACGTAAAAACTACTGAATGGATTTTAATGAAACTTTACATTAATATAGCTTAAACATCAGAATAACATACTTATAGTCTACAATTAATAAAGATATTGTGTGAATTGTCCAAAATATGACGATAAGTGTCAAGTAAGTAGGAAAAAATCTACCATCTGCAAGCTATTCTGGCGTGCGTTGACAAAACCGATAGAGTTACACAAATGTACATATATGTAATGTATGATGGAAATGTTTATCTTAAACAGTCTTACAAAAAGGCCGGTCCAGCGGCACTTCAGAACGGACTTCACTTTATGCTAATGATCCTCTCAAACGCGGGTGAACCCGCGGGGCACAGCTAGTGTTGCATAAATGTAGGTAATTATAGTATGGAGCAGGTTTTTCTTAGGTAAGATTGATTTCAAGAATATCCGATTAAGAACTCTACCTACGTAGAGTAACTAGTGTAATGAATTTTATTATTGTCGCCTTCCCATTGCTACTTTAGCTTGCAGATTTTAAGAGCTTTGTTGGTAACCTTTGTCCGTATATAGATTTCATTGTTTCGGATTCTGTCGCGAAACACGAGTATTAATTTACAGTATACAAAATTTCAATAACATCAAAAATAAGTAAGAAGTTTTTGATTCCATTATGGACAAACATTGTGGTAAGTAATTTTTTATATAATTAAGATACGCAGCAATCTGTGAATCTCGCTGCATCCGTTAAAACAAGTCGTGAATAGGAAATGCGGGGACGAGAAGTAATTACTTTTGATCTAGAGTCGCTAATTGTAGGTGTTCAAGTTTCTCTTAGCTCTAGACTAAGTTTAGTAATAGAATATAATACGCAAGTGCGAGAATTAGAATCGCTTATTACAACTGCAACTCTTTTGCGTCTTACTGCTGGAAACGGGTCTCTTCCTCTCTCTTATTGTGAAGTGGAGCTTATTCCCCCACGCTGCTACAATGCGATAGCCCCACAGTAAGGTAACTAATACCCTGTGTCGTGGGTACTATGGACACATACAGAGACAGGAACACAAACACCCAGACCGAGAACAGAACTTTAAACTTATCATTCAAATTTCTGTTTCGCCGGAAATCGAACCCGGGACCCCTCGATTGGCAGTCCGGCATGGTAACCATTGCGGCACGCAGGTCGTCAATTATACACTTACATTATACAATAAATATGTATGTTATGATCTAAATATGTGTATGTTTGCATTAATACGAAACATTTCATCCATTCTCAGGGATCAATGGACAATGATTAATAATATAACAATATAATGTTATGTAATTTTTATATTTATCTTTTTGGTGGGTCGAAAGCCTTCACTAAAGCACTGAAACAAGCATGAAATTGAGATAACAAAATATATTTTCGATATCGTGCGTCAAATTACTGCCGCAATACTATACTCGTATTATTACATTTATTACAACTGCAGTATTTTATTACAACTGCAGCAGGAACGGTGTAGGAATCATATTGCCACCCCAGCTGAACAGATATGTCCTTGGGTACCGTCCGGTGAATGATAGAATAATAACAATGAAACTCAATTCCAAACCATGCATAACTAACATCGTCCAAGTTTATGCACCAACAGCACAGGCCAAGGATGAAGACATTGACAACTTCTATGAAAACCTAGAAGAAACGCTCAGGTCAATTCCAAATCGTGAAATCACTTTAATCCTTGGTGACTGGAACGCTAAAGTTGGCAACACTACCACGGATGGACACATTAGGCAAACTGTAGGCAATTTTGGACTGGGCATAAGGAATGAGCGTGGTGAGCGTTTTATCGAATTTTGCGTAGGTCGAAACCTTACTATTCTTAACACCTGTTTTCAGCACCACCCTAGAAGACTGTACACATGGAGATCTCCAGGAGATCGCTTCAGAAATCAGATAGATTACATTGTGATTAACTCTCGCTGGAGATCGTCCGTCTCAAACGTCAAAACGTTTCCTGGCGCAGACTGCGGCTCAGACCATACTCTATTAGTCGCTTGGTTCCAAATCCGTTTAAAAGCACCGAAAACCAGACGCTCGCCTAAAACACTTGCTTTGGACCCTAGCAGGCTAGAATCCTTTCGAAAAGCGCTTGACAGAAGGCTCCAAGACCAAACTACCTCAGTTGAAGAATCAGTAGACCACCAGTGGCAGTTTTTCAAACTTGCTGTTAATTCAGCCTTGACTGAAGTCAAACCAACTCCTTGCACTGATCACAAAAAAACACTTTGGATCACTGATTCGACGTGGGATCTTGTACAACGTAGAAAAGAACTAATAGGACAAGGTAAACAGGAGGAATACATTACTCTCAGCCACAAAATTAAAAAGCAGTGCCGACAGGACAAAAATAATTTTATTTCTAACATTTGTAGAGAAATAGAAATGCAATCCAACAAGCTACAATCTTCAGACCTTTTTAAAAAAGTGAGACTGCTCTGTAAGAAGTTCCGACCGAAGACTTGGGTCATTGAAGATGAATCCGGCTGTCCTATTAGTGAACTAGATCAGATCGCAAATAGATGGCAACGCTACTGTAAAGATTTGTACAAGAGCCCTAAAAATGAGTTAGCTCCATTTAACTGGAAAAATATAGACCTTGAGCCGTCCATACTACACTCCGAAATAGTTGCTGCTATTAAAGCGCTCAAGAACAAGAAAGCTCCAGGTATTGACTACATTACAGCTGAAGTACTTAAGTCACTTAGTGATGCAGGAACCACTACTCTGCACAACATTTGCAACCTGGTATGGAAGTATGGTAAATGGCCAACAGATTGGACTAACTCTATAATCCTGCCTCTCCATAAGAGAGGATCCACCAAAGTCTGTAACAACTATCGCACACTTGCCTTAATATCGCATGCTAGTAAGATTTTGCTACACATCATAAACTCCCGAATTGGTTACTACCTGGAGTGGCAAATCTCACAAGAACAAGCTGGATTTGTCAAAGGCAGAGGCACCCGTGAGCAGATCCTCAACGTTAGGCAGGTGATAGAAAAGTGCTACGAGTTCGATACTCCAGCAATATTATGCTTTGTTGACTATAGTAAGGCTTTCGACTGTGTCAACTGGCAATGTCTATGGCAGGTACTACAAGAGCTTGGAGTACCACAACACCTTACGGCCCTCCTACAGTCTCTGTACTACAGCAGTCAAGGAGTGGTCAGGGTCAAAGACACCTTCTCGGGCCCTTTCAAATTTGAAAAGGGAGTACGTCAGGGTTGCATTTTATCTCCCATCTTGTTCAACGCTTATGGAGAATACATCATACGTAAGACACTCGAAAACTGGGATGGTGGCGTCACAATAGGTGGCGTCAAAATAACAAATCTACGATACGCCGATGACACGACCCTACTGGCTGCATCCGAATCAGAGATGATTGAATTGTTGAACAGGATGGAGTGTAGCAGCACATCCATGGGACTTGCTATAAACAGGGCCAAAACAAAAATGATGGTGGTTGATAGGACCAAAAAGTTGGAACTTACTGGCGCACACAATTTAGAAATAGTAGACAACTTTATATACCTAGGTTCCAACATATGCAACACCGGATCATGTGAGCTTGAAGTGCGTAGGCGCATTGGAATGGCTAAAGGGGCTATGACGCAACTTCAGGGAATATGGAGAGATAGAAACATCACCATCAAAACCAAAACAAAATTAGTCCGCTCATTGGTCTTCTCCATATTCCTGTATGGGGAAGAGACCTGGACCCTTAAATCGGCTGACCGTAGGCGGATTGATGCCTTTGAGATGTGGTGTTGGAGGAGAATGTTGCGGATACCCTGGACCGCAAAAAGAACCAACGTGTCCATTCTGAAAGAATTAAAGATCAAGACTAGGCTGTCATCCACCTGTCTTCGCCGTACCCTCGAATACTTCGGTCACATCGCACGGAAAAATCCTGATAATCTGGAAAGACTCATAGTCACTGGAAAGATCGAAGGAAAGAGACCACGCGGTCGCAGCCCGACACGTTGGTCTGATCAGATCCGTACCTCACTTGGTACCCAGATGCACGAAGCTCTCCACATCGCTACAGATCGCAAGACATGAAAGGACAAGTTAGATCTGTCCAAACTAACACAATTGCCACATCCTATACCAGAGGTCACGACCCTCAGCATTGAGGAAACGACGCGAGGAGGAGGATTATTACATTTTAATTTAATGGATTCTAAGACTAAGTATTTTTCTAAAATGTATGATGCAGTTTTTCTCAATTCTAAAATCGAGAACATGGTTCCTTGAAATAATTTCAATATATTAAAGTTATAGAGTTTCTCCCATTGTTCCATCTAAACAAAGCATCATGTATATAGCAATAATAAAATTTTCTACCAAAATTTGATTTGATTATCTATAGCACAAAATTATTAGTGTACTTAAACTGTAAACTAAGCGAATAAACGGCCAAATACAAACATGGGAGGTAGATATTATCTTTATTTTATTGAGATGTTATCTTATTATGACCTAACATATTTCACGTATACTACATATGACTAACAATTAGTTTCTATTCTCATATGTGTAACATATAACGTAACTGTTTAACTTTTTAAACTTTCATAACATAGCGCACATAAAGCCATAGAGAACCTTATGTAACTTTTGTTTATACTCAATATTTTAACCTAAGTTATTTTGACATCGCCTTACATCAGTTAAGTGACAAACGACTTAGTGCTTGTAATATTGTCCCATTGTCTGTCTGTTCGTTTCATAATAAAACATTCGTTTATATTATACAGGATTTCGTCGGTGGTAGAAATATCACCATTAGAACCATGTTTAACTGACTTCTAGAAAAGCAAGTTTCACCTACGTGAATGTAATATTGTAGGAACTGGATAATATTTGAAAATTATTATAATCTATTTAAGTTTCCGAGCAAGTGTGCTAAATTTTGTAGTTATTTTCTTCTTGTAAGTGTATGTTTGTATATTTCTGTGTTTGTCTACAAATCTATCAGAAACCTCAAGTGATAGCAATATGACAGAGTACCAACTATTACCAATGTATCAATATGATCCTTTTTGATATCATCTAACCTTTTGGTATATAACTTAGAGAACAGTGAAAGTGTCATCAAAATCTGTTCAGTAGTTTTTTGAGATATGGGTATTTTTAATCTTTCTAGAGGGTATAATGGTGCATAATATAGGTACCTACTAGTATATAAAGTATATCATAAAAATAAGATTTAAGACTTGTTTTGCTATTGTAGTGTTTTTTTTTTTTGCTGAGGCCGGATGCCGCAGCAGCCTCCTTGATGTTGTATGTAGACGTCAATTGTATGCAACGGGCCCTTAACACCATTATGCCAGCATTGTGTATAAAAATGCCTAAACCAATTGCATTATCGCCATGAACGACTTAAAAACATATTTCATCAAATTTTGTAAATGCTCTGAAATTGCTTGGTTTCATTCATTTTTCTCCACAACAGTGTTACTCAAATGACAGTAAAATTACATTTTTGCGTAAAAATCGCAATCACTTCTAAACTATGTCGGTTGAGGATAAACTCAAAAGTAATGGATTAAGTTTTGATAATGGTAGTGAAAGGAGATGACCACTGTTTATAAAATACTTCAAAATAAATTTAAATAGCCCAAAACACATTTGCGTGTGAGACGTGTTAATACTAATAATAATAGACGCAATAGACTAATAATAATATAATAATAGACGTTTGATAGAGAACAAACGCAAAAAACGCTATAGTTCGTTTATTTTTCAGATACTTAAAAACCTGTTGGCAAAATAAAAAGATTATGATGATAAATGGTCAAGGAATACTATAATTAATTTTTGTTCACTATTAAGCTTTTTTTTTAAATTTATATTTCAATGAAATGGTAGCGGAAATTTTGAATTTAATATCTGTTTTAAAAATATAAAATTCAAAAAGCTACCATTTCCTAAATTTAGTTTTGTTAAATTTGATCTAGGGCTTTAAATAATTGTTTTGTATGAAGTTATTGTGTACATGTTTTTGCGTTTAAATTAATAATGTATCTACCTTAACCTCATAATTCTTCTAGAGGAATGATTGTGACAATATCTAAGTCTGCTAAAGCTATGCCCCTATGTTTTGTTTTTTTCAATTAACTAATTATATCAGAAAATATGACTCTTCGAAAATCGTACAAAATGTCTCTTTCATACAGCCCTAATCCAACAACTGCAAAACAAATTTGAAAGGTTTTAACGACCAAATAAAAACATCGGTGACTTATTCTATTTCTTGATATTTGTGAAAAAAAATTATTAAATAAATTTTAATAAACTCAATTTTGAAGCAGGGAAGAGGAGAATACGAAACCTCGATTTAGTAAGAAAGTTTGTAGGTATAATCGGTCTGAGCTGCATCTGTCCCTATTGCACGCGGCGGATAGCGCAGGGCGCAGCGCGATAGCAATAGTTATTCCAAAATACCTATTTTTCAAATTCGGCTGAACCCGCGTTAACTCAGTTTATTATACTCCGTACAACATACTCCAGGATTTTGGCATCTGTTGTCCTGTCGGATGACGTGACTTTGACGCGGCGAATAAATAATTTCAATATCACAAATGTTAAAAATGCACTAAAAATATAAGATAACATTTTTTAATTATATTTTCATTCATTGTAATATTAGTTGTTCGCAACTATGTATATCAAATTTAGACACTTAAATCTTTTAAGCCTAGTCGGCCCAGAGTTTAAGAACTTGAAAACCACACGGGATGACACGTGTGAGAATGAACGCCGTTCACGCAAGGTTATACGTGATAGCATATTCATTGGGTTTGGGTCATAGATAAACATAAGCTATAAAGTTTATTAACTTTATAGCTTATTGTTAAAGTTAAACATACTTCAGGATTTTCGCAGATGTCATCCTGTCGGTTGACTGTCTTGTCGTTGTTGAATTTGTTACGAGTAGCATGCCTAAAGACAACGAAAACTGTGCGCACCGTGTGTGCTGAGAATTCGTTGTGCGTTTTGTAATAAATTATTTCATGATAATTAGCTGTCCTCGGTATTCTCGTTATCGGTATAGCAGTGATACTAGTAACAGTGAACGTGTCACATCTTTTAAACGTCAGCCAAAAGCCCGGAGCTAATTAACTAAATAGCTAATTTGCTTTCGTCAATAGTCATAATCTTAATGGATGACTGCCACTATATATCTTGCGAAAGCATATTTTATGACAGTTGTTTGTAATTTTAATTATTTGTTAAGCAAATTTATCAAAGTCTGGTAATAAAACATTAATTATTATCAATCACTATCTGTATAACAATTAAGAAATTAACTAATACGTACTTAATTCTTGATAAATAAAATACTATAAAAAATACATTTTGCTTAGATGAATCCGTGTGGTTGATGACAAAAGAGGCAAGCAAAGTTACTATTTATCTCCTTAGTTTTCCAAAGAGCACTTTTTAAGAATTTCGTGATTGGGATACTTGGATACGTTTCTTTTAATAATATAATTAAATACATTTTTTATGATATTACATATTAATTGCTTGCCATCTTTAAGAATTTGAAATCACTCCATAGCCTGACTAAGATGACTTAGATTACGGAAACTGTTAATATTTCTCAGATGTAAAACATGTAATGAGTTTTAGAACACAATTTGAACTCAACGTTGTAAAGCAAAGAGTAGTTTTTTCATTACCATTTCATACTTATTGGCTCTTCGTTAACTGTTGCATTTTATGAAGTCATAATATGAAGTCTTTATTGTTTAAGAACAAGGTTTAAAATTGATTGAATTTTGCGTCGTAATGATTAAACAATCACGAGTATATGAAAGTGTTTGGAAGAAAGGGCATTTTACAGCAGTCACTATGATAAAATGATGTTCGCTTAAATGAAATTCCAATTATTTTAAATCCAAGTTGTTACTGCTTGAGAATTTTATCATTTTCAAGTGTGAGATTAGAGAATGAAATTATTAATTAAACTAATTTTACGTACAATGTATGTGAGCTACGCTTTTTATCTTAATTGGTGGATTTTTATAATTAAACTACTAACATGGTTAGCTTTTGAATTAATGCTTAATTCTGATTTTTCATTAATTTATCCGATGCGTGACTAAAACGATTAAAATATTTGTGCAAGTAGGTAAATTGTGTCCGTGTTGGCAATATAACATAATTATCTTAATTTCTATTTATTCCATGCTAGTTATAAGAAGATAGATGTACCTGGCTGGCTGGCTGCAACCCTGTTAGCGTCCCACTGCTGGGCACGGGTCTCTCCACATTATTGGGGAGTCCTGGAGCTTACTCCACCACACTGCTCCAATGCGGGTCGGTGGAGATGCGGGTTAGTGGCCAACCCGCTGTCGGATGTTTTCAAACCGCCCATAAGGCCTCCGACAAGGTTTAACGACTGTTATCTATCGACAAGCGAGCACGGAGTCCACGTAGTATTCAGTGGTCGCTGATACCGTTACCCAGCCAGCTCTGGTTGCATGCAATTGCCGTGCTACTCCGGAGGAAACATAAATTTAAAGATGATACACACAAAGACAGAAACACAAACACCCAGACCGAGAACAGAAATTTAAACGCATCATTCAATTTTCTGCTTCGCCGGGAATCGAACCCGGGACCCTCCGATCGGCAGTCCGATGTGGTAACCATTACGCCACGCGGGTCTTTAAAATTGTTGTAGTGATTAACTTATATTACTAAAATGTATAACGGAAATATATTTTTTTCGTTTAGTCATTGGACATATTAAAATATATAAAATACAAGTTCAAAACATGCCTGAGAGTTTATTTCGCGGGTTTATTTCCTCTCTTTGACCCAGCGGTGGGTATGCATCAAAAGCCGATGATCCGATAAGATTATTCTTAAGGGATCCTAAAACAAAATATATTTAGTTAATTAAAATTAATAATATTATATAGCAGAATATGGTAGACTGGTTAAAACTGTAATAATAATTGTAAACATTTCATTTTATGTACTTACATAAACCATAAATTTTTTCGTCAAAGTCATAATAAATCTATGGTGTAAACAGTCAACAATAAGTATCATTTTCATATCCAATACCTACTTTCTATTTAAAAAATAAAAACTTATAAGAATCATTTAAAGGGTTTCTTTAAAAAAAAAATACGATTTTTGTAAATGAAAAACATCTCCTTTGCATAATTATAGTCAAAGTTATGGCTGATCTTAATTATGGCCCCTGAATTATGTTCTTCTTGGTTGAACGATTCAGATTTTTCAACTTATTAATAAGGGTGGAAGGTGTCTCTATATATACCTTTTTTTAACGCTGGAAAATGCATTTACGCACACCTCCGGGATTCTTGCACCAGAGGCGTATGGGACTTGGCGGCGATGATACCGTCAGCGTCAGATTGAAGTGTCGCGGGATCGCGCTAGCGCATTCTACCACGGGTAGAGAGATCTAGAACGCGCAATAGATATACACCTATTTTGATTTGTTTTTTCATCCTTTCTTTCTTTCTTTCTTTCATGACAGTATTATAAAGAGTCTAATCTTTACTAGGAAGTTGTGATATGGTTTATTATTAGAGTTGTAACCAACTGCGTTATATACCGACTAATAATGTCTGTGATCTAGATACGGCATCGATGTGCAAGAGAAAATGCATTAGTTACATAAGTAATAGGTACCTAGATACGTCTATAGATAGACTCGAGGAGTTTGTATTGAAACAAAACATAAATAAGGCAAGTCCCATTATTCTTTGAATAACGTAATAAATATTTGACGACCTGCGTGGCGCAATGGTCACCATGCCGGACTGTCAATCGAAGGGTCCCGGGTTCGATTTCCGGCGAAACAGAAATTTTAGTGATAAGTTTAAATTTCTGTTCTTGGTATGGGTGATTGTATTTCTGTCATTGTGTGTGTCCATGGTACCCACGACACAGGGTACGAGTATATCTACCCTACTGTGGGGCTATGAGTGTGAAACGTTATAAAACATTTTTAATTTTTTTTAATGGAGTAGCACACGAGCATATAGGCCACGTACGATAGTAATGTGGTCACTCTTGTCGCCCATACCCATCAGTCCCACCGTCCACGTCGCGACGCTTCAAGCAAAAGCGTCTGGACCATTACAACGCATAATATAAAATGTTACTGGAAAGGCCTAAGAAATGGCCTAGGAAATGGCCTAAGATAAAAATAATATAAGTATAATACGAGTATAAAAATAAATATATTTTAATATACATTTTTATTTTTGTAATTAGTTCAGTTTTTAATTATTGTAATATTTGCATATATGTTCATGAAGGTAAATGTGGTGAACCAAATGTATAAAAAAAAAACCTTTTGTAAACACCCATATTTATGGAAATAAAAGTCTTTGCCTCATTTCCTATTAAATTTACCACCAAAAAGCTAGAAAACTGTCGGTATCGAGGTTGCGTTTACGCTACATTGCCTTCGCTACATTTGATGGTGCGGCGATGTCTACGTCAAAAAATCTCTTATGTCATAATGTCCGTTAGATTTGCGAAGTACATTTACGAAGGGGAACTCTAAATTACTGTAACAGGAGGAAGTACGTACTGTGTTTCTATTTATAGAGTTATGATTCGCTGTGTTATACCTAATCTTCAAATGACTGCACTGTACTTGCAATTTAAATTGTAGTAGAATTTAAAAAAATCCGAAATTGTACAACTTCGATATTAAATTATGTTGATAAATACCAGTTATATTGTTATTATCGGTCTGCAGTCAGTAGTGATAAATTTCTGTGTTGAACTTTGATCGTCTGTATGAACTTCCTGTAGCATGTGCATTTAGTAAAGAACTGTACTTTTATCTACCTAAAACATTAAATTTATCGGAATCATTAATGATTTCGAGAAATCTGTAAAAAATATGATATTTTACTCGTAGCGACTTTTTGGTTTAATACATATATTTAACATGTATTTTAATTCCATACATGGTGTTTGACTATCCGGCAGAAGATCTGTGCCTGCGGATGGATATTAAAAGGTTGAAATAATCTCAATTTTAACAACTTTTTGTCATTAGGATGACATTGCTTGTCCTTGTAGCTTCGGGATTAAGAATAGAGCTACGGTATCCCCTACCTGACCGTAAGAGGCGACTAACAGGGGGCTTCCGGGGTTGCGGTGAGAGTGGGAGCTCAATGCGTCCAGCCAGCGCCGGAAAGGATGCAAGTGCGTGCGTGGCCGCATGCCGCCGTAAGCCTCAAGGTATAAGAGAGCATATTAGCTCTCCCGAAGATGGGCCCGTACTGGTGCGCCGCAATTGGAGGACACCGGTGCGTTCCACTGGAGATCACGGAGTCCTCCCCAAGCGCAGAGGCAGGCCACCGAGGGGGTTTTAGTGCGGTACATATCCCACATAACCCGGTATCCCCTCTTCCAAGGTGTCAGGTACCTATGGGAGAAATACAAAGAAAAGGAGGACATTGCATTGCTTTCCGATTAAACCATGTACCTACTTAATCAAGACACGTGTCCGCTGATGTGCAACCAAGATGGCTGCTTTGCAAATTGCATATTCGATCGGTACATTGCAAATGGAAATGGAAATAGGCTGATAAGACGGGGTTTAAATAAATATTCTTTCGTATTGTATCGTGCATTTTACTCTGCCTGGCTTTACTAACTTGACTGAAATATAGAGTTGACGAAGTGAAGGCAGATAAACTTAGAGATTGTTATAAACGCATTCACAACTTATGACTCCTGACTTCCACTTCATTCTCCTGTCATTCAGATTGTACCAGATTGATAAGAACAAGTTCAGGCGCACTTGATTGGGCCTGTAGAATAACCATAGGTGGAGCCACCGTAATATTATCAAATAACGCCTCTGTGCTTTATATAACGTAATTTAGCAAGATTAACCAGGCACAATGAGCAATAAGCTCAATATGAAGCGCGCATGGCTCGGCGGCTAGCGTAGAACGCAAACGGTCTACGCAGCTAAGCCAAACGGGCGCGGTCGGTTGTGAGATGGGTGACCGCTAGTGGCAAAAAATTTCATGCGCGTTTCCGTGCTTCGGAGGGCACGTTAAGCCGTCGGTCCCGGTTGTTGTCGATAGATAACAGTCGTTAAACCTTGTTGGAGGCCTTATGGGCGGTTTGAAAACATCCGACAGCGGGTTGGCTACTAACCCGCATCTCCACCAACCCGCATTGGAGCAGCGTGGTGGAGTAAGCTCCAGGCCTCCCCAATAAGGGGGAGAGACCCGTGCCCAGCAGTGGGACGCAAAAAGGGTTGCGGCCAATGAGCAATAAGCAATGAAGCGCGCGTGGCTCGGCTAGCGTAGAACGCAAGCGGTTTATGCAGCTAAGCCAAACGGGAGCGGTCGGGTGTGGGATTGGGATTGTGGGATGGGAAAAAATTTCATGGCATCCGACAGCTGGTTGGCCACTATCCCGCATCTCTACCAACCCGCATTGGAGCAGCGTGGTGGAGTAAGCTCCAGGCCTCCCCAATAATAGGGAGAGACCCTTGCCCAGCAGTGGGACGCAAAAAGGGTTGCAGCCAACCAGGCACAATGGTTCAGCGCCTAGGGCGGTAAAAATTCACGTAATGTACTTAAAGGACCTTAAAATTTTATAGCTGCGCACTGTTGATACTGCACTTTCTCACTTTCTCCTCATTATTGGGGAGGCCTGGAGCTTACTTCACCACACTGCTTGATTGCGGGTACGTCGAAGTGCGGGTTATTGGACAACCCGCTCTCGGACGTTTTCAAACGCCCATAAGGCATCCAACAAGGTTGAATGATGAATATCTATCCAAGTTCAACGGCTTACTGTACCCTCCCAATTACGGTAACGTGCATACATTTTTTTGCCACTGGTCACCCATCTCACACCCGACTGCGTCCGTTTTCCTTAGCTGCGTAGATCGCTTGCGTAATATACTTATAAGTCCATCCTCTCTGACATGCAGATATAACTAGAGGGCACGCGCACTTGACCCTGTCCATGAGCGTAGGTGGAACCATTGAGTCATTATCAAATAACACCATCCGTGCTTGATTGGACGTAATTCAGTACAAGCGGATACTTATTGTGGGATGAGATAGAGAAATATGCCTTGAAGGTATTCAGAAAAAGAAAAGCAAAATTTTAACAAAGGTTTTTTTTAACATTATGTTAGTATTTTTTTAGTTTGGTTTTATACTTATGTGCTTTTCGGAGTAATATCTTTGTTTAGCTTTGTTCATAATTTCAGCATCAAGTCTGAAGATCCATACACGGAAACTTGATATAAAAATAATATTTCGTTTTCATATTACATTAGCACTCGTAATAGAGTTTATTTTTTTTTTGTAATTAGTTTAAAGGTTTTAAGTATGGATTGCAGAATGACAAAGTTCGGAACTGTTTTGTACCACAGTTAATATAAACAACTCAGGCAACCTTTGTCGGCAACAAAATAAAAGTAATAATTATCTCGATCACCGAATGCAAGCTGCAAACTTAACAAAGTTACTTAATTGAATAAGTGGAAGGCTGGCGAAAAAAATCGATAAAATACTAGTTGTTTTAAGCTGCCTCGGTATTTTAGTAAAGGTTGGACCAAAATAAAAATGTTGTTCGACGCTCCCGCAGAACAGGTTCACCACTAAATCAGTGAATATATTACAGTCTATGTCGATAGAACAAGATTGTAACTAACGCTTGACATTTCAAGTTTCATAAGCGTAAATTTGTGGAAATATGCGAAGTTTTTAGAACACCATTAGATATGATATAGATATGATATCTATATTCCATGTAGCTTCGGGATTAAGAGTAGAGCTACGTTCACCCCTGCCTGATTGTAAGAGGTGACTGATTGTAAGAGGAGGTGAAAAACAGGGCTTCCGGGCTTGATTCATCCAGCCCGCGGCCCAGAGAAGGACAGCTGTGTGTGCGTGACCGCATGTTGCCGTAAGCATTGGAAGGTGCAGGACAGCATATTCAAAGATGGACTTGCACTGGACGCCGCGCGTGGAGGACAGCGGTGCGTCCCACTGGAGATCCCGAAGTTAGTCAATCCCAAATGACCCGGTATCCTCCCCAAAGTTTCTTGCGTTGTCTTAGAAAGACAAACCGTTAGTTGGAATCAGATGTGAAAAATTTTTTTGCTTACCGTTCGAACTAGCGGCTTCAAATCAGCGTATTTAACGGCCAAGCCACACTATTGTGATTTAGTCGCTAAACGTAGCGAGTCAGCATTCTAGACACGCGATTTCGATCCCGCGTCAAAGAAACAAAACGCAATGCAGCATCTATCCGCCTACGTAGATCACAGATCACCGATGCTATGACAAGCTAGTGTAGCCTAGCCGTTACGAGCATAATAATCATCTACAACGGATGCTGCCAGTGTACTATATTATATACTATATATAGTACTACTAGTATTGTAGTATGTGTGACGTTAGTCGTGGCTGACATTTTTTAAGCCCTTTTTAAGTCCCACTGCCGGGCACTGGTCCTTTCAGAAGTGAGAAGAATGTAGCCCAAAGTCCACCTACGCGGGCGAAGTGCAGACTGGTGGACAACATGTTTTTGAAAAATAATGGATTATTTTCAGGCGTGCACGGTGATGTAAAATAAATATTTATCCCCCATCGTGGAGCAGCGATAAATACCCACAGCACAAATTTCTCTATCAGAGTTGTGTACCGAGTTTGAAACTTGGTATTCTCGTGTCGGAGACCATGGGCTTTTCTGCTGCTCATATACCTACACGCGTAAAAAAAACTGGTGTGAAACCGCTCCAAGTCTCAACTCGTACTACTAAAATGTCAACCGGTATAAGACGTCAGAGAAACTGTAAACTATAAATATAATTGGTATTGTAAACATTACTAGTTATTTGTTAGAATAACGGTTTCAGTTTCCGTTTTTGACCCCAAAATAGACGTGTCAAAGACCTTGTCAAATTTTGTGCACATAACTATAGGTTATAGGTAGGAAATATAGGTTTATTTCCTCTTATTTTTAGAGTTATATCTGTGGCTTTGTCAGTGTGGTGGACCATTAATCATTAATCCAAATCAATTCCAAAAGGTTGGCCAACAGTGGGGTTTTAAGGAATAAAATAATGTTTTGGCTATTTACTGATGCTATGTTATGGATAAATCTCAAAGTAATCCTCTTTAAAATAGCGTCTTTAAACAAATTTAAGTCTGACTATGATCTGTTTTTAGGCTGTAAGAACAAACAGACTTTATGTAGCTATGCAGATTGACGTCATAAAAGCGGGACTGACTTTCGGCAGCACTGTGATACAAAAATATAAAAATACTTATATGTAGTACTTGTACAAATAATTATAATACTTGTGCAAATATTTTTTTGATGGAATGGCTTTTACGATAATAGAGAGTCCAAAGCACAAGCAAACTATCCGAAAAATGAAGGCAGATTGATTTTATGTTCTTCATAATTCTTCTATGAAGTTCGCAAGAACAGATTTTTTTATTTGAATGAAGTAGCAGACGAGCATGCAGGCCACGCGGTGTTAAGTGGTCGCTGCAGCTCATGGACATCGACATACAGCCTCAAGCAAGTATAGGTAAGTCTTGTCTGAGGTCGTATGCAGTTGCGCTGCTACTCCGGAGGCTGGTGGTCGCCTCATGTAAGTGTGGCCGGCAACTGCACTTTTCCACTGAAACACAACAGAATTGGTTCACGGCAGAAGTGGGTGCAGCGGTGGTACTTCCCCGGGCGAACCATAATAGTTCTACCACTTTAAGTGAACAGAATAACAATAATACCATACTACAATTATTATCTTTTCATGCAGACTCTACTTCTTAAGGATCGAAAATACATGAACAGTCAAGTTACATTTTGGAGAGATATTTCTTTTGTATACTACACCTATATGTTTTTGTTTAGCGAATAAAAAATAGTAGCAGTGAGCACCAAAATTCCGAAGGCCTCTAATAGATTGTTTGTCCACCATATGTGGGTCATGGGAGTCGATCACACGTGATCCAATCGACTCCATAATGAACTAACTTTAATTACTTGATAATTTGTTAAGGACATTGACATTTACTGTTCACCGCGTGATTATGTTAATTTTGAGGGTACTGTTCCTCAGAAAGGAAGCCATAAGCGACGAAATATTACAACTATTTTGGAAATGCCGCTTTTTGAAATAATGAAATAATTAGAATAGAGAAATAATCTGCCACCAGATAGCTAGAATCTATAGATAAGTAGAGAGGGTGGTTTTCACTCACCTCTTGGTATGTTATATGATCATATAATATCTCTGTATAGTCAGTTGTCTGTCTGTTTACCAATAAGGAACGCTGAGAGGTATCAAGTTAAATTAATATAGAATACTCAAGTTTACTTGGTTATAAACAGATTAATGCTATGAGAAAATTGAATTTCTAGGACAATGCCGGCTAGCACAATGGCTTATGCCGAATATTTTATACTTGTCCAATTGCAGGGCACTGCTACAATGTAGGTTTTTTTTTTTAATTATTTAAAGAGCTTTGTCGCAGTCGCGAATATATTGCCCTTACAATGCAGGTTGGTGGCAAAGTCATCTGTTGGATGTTTTTCAAACAAATCATAAGACTTTTTTTTATTTATTCTTCATGTACCAAAATACAGATGTACATAGGCGGATTTAATGCTATGAGCATTCTCTACCAGTCGACCTGGGGTGGTATGAGATACAACGAATGGTGGTATTGAAGAATATAACTTTCCACAAGGTTTAACGACTGTTACATATCTTTATGTCTGTTTATCTATAATGTATATGTATATTTGTCTACATATCTATAATGTCAAAATGTTAACGGGCACGAAAACGAACCCGCTTACCTGTGTAGATCGCCTGCGTTATAGGCCAGCCGCAGGGCTACACCGCCTTTGTTCTAGAATAATTAAGCAAGAAACAATGTCTTATTGAATTAGTTTTACGAAATTACGAACGATTTTCATACTTGTACAGAACCCGGGTAGCGCGAGAGACATTCGTACTTGTCGGTTTTTTACCGACTTCCAAAAGAAGGAGGTACTGTATTCGGCTGTATGTATT
The DNA here is from genome assembly GCA_911387765.1 of Pyrgus malvae. Taxonomy (NCBI): domain Eukaryota; kingdom Metazoa; phylum Arthropoda; class Insecta; order Lepidoptera; family Hesperiidae; genus Pyrgus; species Pyrgus malvae. The sequence continues at coordinate 21,683,216 of OU426950.1, read as the reverse complement.
TTTTTTTTTTTTATATATGTTCACCGATTACTCCGCCGTTTGTGGACCGATTTTCGAAATTCTTTTTTTGTTCGTATGCTTATACTCCCGAGGTGGTCCCATTGTCACGAAATCAGGATCTGATGATGGGATCCCAGGGAAATCGAGGGGAACTCTCAAATTTTATAGGCACACACATTGATTTTCTTATACTTTCTGAAGCATAAGAGATATCTGTGCATAGTAATCATCATCTCATGTTGCTGAGCTGATGATGGAAGGTACTGCAACAGTGAGGAGTTGAAAGCAAATTCTTTCAATAAATAGTTTTTTATTCCAAATCTTACATTCCTGAGGTGTTCCAACTGTCACCAAGTCAAAGTCTGTTGAGGGGATCCCAGAGAAATCGAAGGGAACATTCAAATTTTATAGCACAACAAATGATTTTCATATTTTTACTAAAGCAAAACAGGCATTTTTGTATAATTATCATCATAGCATGTTGCTGAACTGATGATGGAAGGTACTACGAAGGTTAGGAGTTGAGAGCAAATTCTTTCAATAAATGGTTTTTTGTTCGAAATCTTACATTTCTGAGGTAGTCCAACTGTCACCAAGTCAAAGTCTGATGATGTTATCCCAGAGAAATCGAAAGGAACATTCAAATTTTATAGCACAACAAATGATTTTCATATTTTTACTAAAGCAAAACAGGCATTTTTTATAATTATCATCATAGCATGTTGCTGAGCTGATGATGGAAGGTACTACGAAGGTTAGGAGTTGAGAGAAAATTCTTTCAATAAATGGTTTTTTGTTCGAAATCTTACATTTCTGAGGTAGTCCAACTGTCACCAAGTCAAAGTCTGATGATGGTATCCCAGAGAAATCGAAAGGAACATTCAAATTTTATAGCACAACAAATGATTTTCATATTTTTACTAAAGCAAAACAGGCAGTTTTGTATAATTGTCATCATATCATGTTGCAGAGCTGATGATGGAAGGTACTATGACGGTTAGGAGTTGAGAGTAAATTCTTTCAATAAATGGTTTTTTGTTGGAAATCTTACATTTCTGAGGTGGTCCAACTGTCACCATGGCAAAATCTGATGATGTGATACTAGGGAAATCGAGGGAAACACTGAAATATAATAGGCACACACATTCTTTTAGTCATATTTTTTAACATAATACAAATATTTGTGTCCGGTAATTATCACCTCATGTTGCTAAGCTGATGATTGAAGGTACAACTCCTCAACGGTTAGGAGCTGAGAGCAAATTCTTTCATTAATTTATACGTTCAGGTGGACTTATAGTAGTATTCTTTCAGGGTATAAGATGGCTATTAGATAAACATGATTATAAAAGGTTTCTCTTTAACGTTTAGAAATTAACTGAAAAAAATTCCAATTATGCTTATACATATTAAAATTACTAAAAAGAGTGAAATAAATTAAGTTTTTAACAAAAAAATAGAACCGACTTCAAACGGTAAAAAATAAAATTGTTCAGTACCTACTTCTTCTTGCTTATGGTAATGACTCTTAAAACTATTTTTGAAGTCGGGCCCTTAGTAAAATGTCCTGTCTTAGTAAATATAGTGTACCTTTCGTTCTGAATGGGCACCGACTCCAATATAGTTTTAACAGTCATTACCATAATCAAGAAGAAGTAGGTACTGTCCCACTGTCTGTACTGTCGTTGCCCATTTAGAACGAATGGTACGACATTTTAGTAAGGGCCCGACTCCAAAAATAGTTTTAAGAGTCATTACCATAAGCAAGAAGAAGTAGGTACTGAACAATTTTATTTTTTACCGTTTGAAGTCGGTTCTATTTTTTTGTTAAAAACTTAATTTATTTATGTTCTTTGTACGATACATATTAAATTGGCAAGTGACGTACTCTTTGAGCGTTCTTGGACTGTTCCTTGGCGTTTAGGTAACCGGTTAAAAAATAACTTAGGCACGTAGTACGTAAGACAGATTGGATGTTACGAAATGTGAGTAACGAGTGACTCTCTTCAAAGGTTGCTTGTAAAGAATATTGTTGTTACTTTAAATTAATGCCTTGTAAGGAGCGTTTTACTCGTGTGAAAAACTTATGCGTCTTGATGTCAATGCGTTTTTGCAAATTTCGGTATTAAGATATAACTAGCCTATAATCTTATTTTTATCTTTCAGACGTTTTAATAAATCCCTGTATCGCGAAGTAAACATAGTCACAATACAAAGAGCGCCGTCATGTTTGTTATGTCAAAATCGACCTTGCATATTTATTTTGTGTTTGCCTGAATTTTATAGAAAAGTCAATTGAAACTTAATTTACAGTTTTCAAAATTCAGTGCTTTATGCACATAGAGCATAGGAATCTAATCGAGACCTTTGTGAGAAATCTTCTACGTCGATTCCTCATGTCTGAGGGTCGTGACCACCAAGATCCAATCTGGATATCGTGAGAAATCTATCTGAAATCATTTACATTATAAATTATAATGTTATCAATAACAAGAGTAATTCGCGGCCATATAAAGATAAAATTTGTCTAAGTTATTTACACAATACATATTTACATCATATTTCCAAACTAAATCCTAAAGCACGAAGTGTCAATTTGATTTACAGTAACACAATTACAGAAACACGTTTTAACACGGTTAACCTTATAGATTTACATGGCATTTAATCCAAAGACCGCTTTTGTTTACGAAATCTCCGAATTTGGTTGGATGCCACAAATTCGCATCGATTGCATAAGTACAAGAAAAACCAGAAAATATTTGCATTGAATACATAACGTAATAAATTTATTGGTATTTTGGAGAGTTAAATGTAACATTGACCTTTCTGATTTAAAAAGGAAGATAAGTATTTTAATAGATAAGATTAAAAGACAAGCTAACGAAATAGGTATTTACTTATTTGTAAATGTAACATAATATATACAGTTAAAAGTGTGTAAAAATATGTAACAGAATATGTGCGATATGTTAGTATCTATCACAAGTTTGTCTACCTATTAAGTAGCAGTTAGGAAAGAAAATTGGAATGTTTGTTATCTTTTAGAAGGGGGTAGAAATTACGCGAAATCATGCAAGAGAATCTAAGTGCTGTATCTATAAAAATGGCAAACACATAGTATATAAGTACTGCCATAAAAAATACCTGAAGGATTTTTGGTGACCACACATTATAGGTTAGAAGGTTATAGGGTAGAACTTTTATAATTCGACCAGGGAAGTACCATCGCTGCACCCCCAGAGCAATTGCATATGACAGGTAAAACTTAAGCTTGCTTGAGGTCATGGGCGAACTCAGGTTGGAGAGGGGGGAGGGGGGCAATTTTTTTCAAGCTGGGTATCGCGCTGGTAAGTATGGCAAAGGAAATAGCAGGATGTAGCATATCTAGCTTATTTTATATGTTTCTTTTTGAAGTGAAAACTTCTTAAGCGGCGTTGTGCACTTTTTTTGGGATGGGTAAAAAATATTAAACTCGCGTCAGGTGGCCTGATCGAAAATTCGTAAGACGGAGGGGTGACAGCTGATGACGGCTCGACTGTCTATACTTGTAAAATTCGTTTATATCAAGTATTTAAAATATGGACATTGAACAAAGTGCATCTATTAATGAAAAAAAGTGACGAAGAAATAGTGAAAGAAAATGAGTGAGTACTTTATGAAAATACTAGATGAAAACCTACTGAAAATACTAGATGAAAAATAATACTGATAATAAAAGCAATTCGTGCGATATTATTCCCTAACCATTCCAAAATATCAAAAATGCACAACGTTAATGTTCAAGTTTTCACTTCTGTCGGCACTACCGGAGTGCAAACCGTCTTTTTTTTTTGTTTGGGAGATGGTTTTCTTTTGTTTTTATTCCCTGAGAATCTGGACCTTGACCCCAGGGGGGAGGTCAGCTGCCCTCCCTTGCTCCCCCCCCCCCCTCGGTAAGCCTATGCTTAAGTATGTGTGTATATGTGGGCTGCAACAACCACCTAACACCATGTGTCCTGCATGCTCTAACACCATTAAAAATACGGTATTCGTATCCTTTTATAACAACTCAATTTTAATATTTAATATTAATCGATAACGAAGCTTTGTTCCTTATAACTCAACATGTTTGACTTCATACATGCGGATTTAAATCAGTGTTTCTCAACAATGCGTTTAACCTTCAGAACTGGTTTAAGCGATTTGCTCTTTTGTAATTTCTTAAAAGAATTACGAGTAAGGAATTGTAGTTCGTAACGTTTGCATTCATCAGATGAAATGTTTACAACTGCTCTAGCTATGCGATCGACTTCGATCGCCATTACGATAGAATGTAAAAGACTCAGCATTCATTTTAAGTAAGTACTGCTATATTAGTATCCGACTGCGCTATAAATTGGAGACTAATGTGTCTTTTAATTATTTGGTTTTTTAAATGGAATAGCAAGCAGGCCACGTAATGTTAAGTGGTCGGTGCAGCCTATGAACATTTGTATTGTCTTATCGTATACAGGTGGTCTGTTACTCTGGAGACTAACAATCACACCATATGGAGTAGGTACTGTAGTAAGAACTTCGCTTGCCAAAGCAGAAAAGTTCTATCTTCTATATATACAATACATACATAATATGTTGTTTTGTACACAACACATCTGTATTGTTCTTTTCTAAAAACTTCTGGGAAATACAGTACCTAATTACGAGTAGTTTTGAACTAATCGAATGCAGGTTGGGTATTAATTTCCTTTTAAGAAATGGAAATGTAAAAAAAAACTTTTGTGTATATCAAAATTTTTTTATTTACTTGACATCCATGACACATAACAAAGCACATATAGAGCGGGCGTTGCATTTTAAGTGCTTCAAAATAACGTCTCATGCAATTAATGCCAAAGCCGCGCGAGTAAAGAAGCGAAGCAGAGTGAAAACTTCTAAGGAGCGTGCAATATTTATACCTATTTTGGGAATGTTAGCACTGGAGGTTAGAATGAAATAAACATAACGCTAACCAGCCTTTTATTTTGTATCTGTGATTTAATGTTTTCAGGTTACAATTTTCAAGAAACTTAATTGGTATTTAACTTTATTAACTTTGGATAATATGTTTGCTTTTTATCATAATCAACCGCTTTAAAAGACATAAAATCGATATTAATCGATCTTTAAAACCGATAGCACCTCGAACTTATTTAATTTTTGTTGTATTTTTGATATATATAAATTAAAAAAGTTAACATCGTTTTTTGTGTACATTGTGGCATAACCTTCCAGCTGAGGCTTTTCAGTGGACTGTAGGATATGACATGACAGTTCTTTAAGAAAACTATAAAAAAAGCTCGCGATCAAACCCAGCAATCCCTGCTGTTTTTGTTCATAGGTGAGAGTAATTGCTTAAAGCCAACAATGCTTATAGGACTCCCCTGGAGTTTATTTATATGCGACGGTGGTCGCTAACATCTTAACGCCTATCATCACGCAGCCGGTCTGACTTTTTTAGCGTGTTTATTTTGTAAAAAAGGAGTGTTGCCATCCTAACGCGATTGTGTGAAGTTTAGCTTCTGTTCTGTTTCTCTACTCATGTGTCAGTGGTTCACGAAACCTTGACTTGATCTATTGGCGCGATAAAAGTAAGCGGCGATCTGGTTTAGTTACACCAGATAGTCATTTGCAATGTTTTTTTAACACGCATTCGACAACAAATCTTTTTAAGACTTCGGTTTTGTTTGTTTTTATTTGAAACAGCATTAAATATACTAACTATTATTCCGAATAACAGGCAAAAAACGTAACTCAAGTAGGTACTGTTAGCTTTTATTTATTTATGAAGAATATTGTATTAGCTAATTCCGTATTATTATGATATTTTTAGTAGCGGTAATTCCATTGTTCCGTTTCCGACACGTCAGTTAATCATAGCCAACTTCCGGTCACATGAATTGTCGTTATTTTCTCCGACCAAGCTGCAAGCATTCGTGTTGGAAGCACTGAGGGATCGAGACGTGGCTAAGGAAAAGCATTAGTAAAGAGTAAAAGTGTTAACGCGGAGATAAAATAATAAGTGAAACAAGTAAAGGATTGAAGGAATAATAGTTAAGTTGATTGTTAATATGTAAGTACTCCATTTTTGTTCTGTTGGTGGTTTATTCGTTCTTGAAATATTTACATATGTGATTTGTATACTGCATAACTACGAAATATACGTGCAATTGTAAAGTGTTTTATCTTTTATTTAACAAAAACCCGCATTCTGAGCTGTGAGCCAACAGTTCAGAAGTGGGATAATAAGAGAATTTACTGTTTTCTTTCACGTCCACAACGGCCATGTCTGTAAATACTCTGATATATTGAAGTTCCTTGAATTTGTTGGAATATCGAACCGGTGAACGCTTAGGGGTGAACGTCAATTATTTTACAACCACATGTTTTAACTTTTATTGTAATAAATTTGCAGTATACTTATCAACCCACTTCAAAGTGAAGTTTTATTTTTTTTTATCAAAATATGAATAATTTATGAAAAAACGCAGATATTTAAAGAACTAAAATACGTAATTTATGAAATTAACTTAATTTCTTTTCTCTGGATCGGAAACACCGCCGTGGTGTATAGACTTAGATATAAATATTTGAAGACCTGAGAATGGATTTTACGTATATGTTTAGTGCGTTAAAGATTTATATATTGTTTTAGATTAATAAGATGCATGATTAATGATATCTTTTTACAGCTGTGGTACACTAGATGTGAACAACTAGTTTTCTTCATCAAAACTAGTATTTAGCTTTTATAAATGTGACTTTTCTTTTAACTTTATTGCCCTTACAGGAAGTTGGTACCCACTTTTTTTACTTTTTTTTATAAGATAAATGAATATACAATGGCTTGAGTTGATCTACCTTATTTTACCAACATCAACAAAAAGGATGAGGTTCTCATGTTATATTTAGTATTGCATCGACATAATCCACATATTAATTGAAATTTGACATTGACCTTTGTAAATATGAATGAAAACTGATACCATAGAACTAGTAAAGTATTTATTTGATGCTTATAATTCATAATTTTTTTATTTTGCGATAATAAGGATACAAAAAAAATGCTGAAATGATACGAGTATGTACACTTTCCACTTATTCTACCTTATCTATAAATTGATGTAATTTTACAGGCAGCAATCGCTATATATTCTAGGAAAATGTATCCACTGTGCCACAATGCCAACTAGGACCTAAAATGATTGTAAGGAAAAAATTTGAATGTTTCGTGAATTCGGTAACACTGTATTTTTTTACATAATTTCAATCTACAAGGGGGGTGCCAATATCATGTTTTCGTATTTGTCTTGCGGTTCTATTGGTAACGTAAATTTTGTCGTAAATTTATTCAGATATCTATACATACAAGCATGAGAGTTTGATATACAATGAAGGTAAGGTTAAAACTTAGTGTTTAAGAAATGATGGCTTACAGATTTGCATATCCTCAATTATTTTTTGTGGTGGGTGCTGTACTGCACCTAGGGGTGCTTAACATGAAAAAAATGATGATGGTGTTGATGATGATAATGATAAAGACAACGATGATGGTGATGATAATTACGATGATGTCATTTTCGAGGAAAATACATTCCATTGTCTGATTATAGACATATAGAAGTCTGGTGATGTTTTTCTTTAGCTTTGGATAATTCAATACTATATTAATTTGTTCTCTTTTTACTTTTCGATTCTAAAGTCGATTTTAAATAGAATATGTACTCAAATGTGTCACTTTTCATTTTTGTTAACTTTTATTGTGATTAAAATGGAATATGTACTCAAATGTGTAATTTTGCAGATAATAATATTATGGACGAATACCCCGAGAAAGACTACCTAGGATTGGAGGTACGATCAGGGCTAAGGTAAGCACACGTAAGCCCAGGCCTAAGAGCCAAGTGACGCTCAGGTCGAGCAGGAATGAGGGACTTAAAAGGGATGCTCTGGTCGAGCAGGAATGAGCCCAGGTCTGAGCGCCAAAGGATGCTCTGGTCGAGCAGGAATGAGCCCAGGTTAGAGGGCTAAAGGACGCTCAGGTCGGGCAGGAGCGAGCCGAGGCAATGGACGCTCAGGTCGAGCAGGAGTAAGCCCGGTGAGCAGCAATATGCGTAGGATGGAGGGAGAGCGATAAGGTTTGCAGAGGAGGCCTTCAAGACTCAACAACGCAACTCGCAACGTCTTGGTAGAGGGAAGCAGCATCTGAGCGGTAATTTGAAATGAAATGTAATGAAATCATGAAATGAAATTATTTATTTGCCAAAATCTGGTATATGAATAGTTGGTTTTGTTTAGAAAATTATAGTCTCACATTAACCAAAATTTAGTAAGCAAAATTACAAAAAAAAGAGAAAAAAAATTGAATTACATAAACATTGGTGTGCAAAGTTTCTATTTAACATTATTTGAAATTATAGTATTACAAACTATTTTGTAATAATATTTATATACTATATATTTATATATGTATTTGAGCTACGGTGAGTTGTAGTGGTAGTCAAGGGGATTTTGAAATTGAGATAATTTTAGATAAGTTCTTGTCAATCCTAACGTATAAAATTTAGTCCCGCTGACGCGTCTTTCTGTCTGTCTGTCTATATGAACTAGGTAGTCTCAAACTACCTAACAGATTTCAATGCGCTTCTCACCAATAGTGTGAATTTTGAGGAAGGGATAGGTGTATAAGTCATTAGGGTTTCGTTTTCAAACTAATTGTAGTATAACGAGGCTTTGTTGGGAGCCTTGCTTTTTGGGAACTTTGTATGCGTGCACTGTGGTCTAGCAGACATACATTGGGGTAATGTGCTGGGAAATTGCACATCTACAATAACGCTGAGAAGGAGTTCATGATGTCTCTGTCTCCTGAGGTTGACTCACAGATGCTGAATGTTTGGAATATGAATTCGAAGTACTGCGATGTTTTCGAAGCTGTTTTCTTCCAGTCACCCATCACACTGGGGTTGCATATTATGTAACGGTGGTACGGCGTTGAGCGGAATTCTGAATCGCAGTGGCGTTATACGTACCATGTTAAGGTGGAGTAGAGTTTGTTGAAATAGGTAGGTTCCGTAGGTTATTTAAGTTAAATTGGTGAAGTTTTTTTAGTTAAATTGGTAAAACTGGAGTACCTGTCTTTGAGTCGCCCTGGCTGGGCTGGGTCGCTGATTATAAAATCTTTTAATAGCGATGTAATACCGGATTTTGATCCTTTGTGTAAAGAGCAAACCATTTTAATCTGGATTAAGAAGGTGGAAGTATATGCAGAAATATGTGTATAAGATGGGGAGATATGATTCGCTGCTCGTTTCCAAAGTTGGTCGGGCTTGGCAATGTTTGTAGAGAGCTGTAAGTAACCTTATAGTCGCAGTCAATTCAAGTGGCCAATTTACCGAACCTGGGCGGGTGCGAAATTATTTTGGGACAGTCACTGTGGGACATCGAAAAGTGTATCAAACTTACGGTATTGAATGTAGGGTTGAAGCCTTCAGCGGTATTAATCGAAGCCTGGTACCTTCTTTGCAAAACGCTAATATGTTTTTCATTGTGGCGAGATGTCGGCAAAGTGTTCTTTGTGTGACGAGACTAGCTTTGATTTGGTTTGAAAGCAGAATAGGTTCAGGTCTTTTAAATTAGATTCACAAACTGATAAAGGTGAGGAAGAGGTATTGCCACAAATACAATTGTACCGTTAGGTGTGAAGGGCCACTAAAGTTGCTGTAGTGCAGGTTATTGCATATTATTGGCGAAGCAATTGACTTTTGTGATGTAGATGATGTAGATGAGTGTTTCAGATTGCTTAGTTCTTTATAGAAATAACTGGGAGTTCGACATTAATAATTATTGATAGGATGAACATAGAAAGTACACCAATCAGAAATTGGTAACCATCCGTTTTGAATTTTAGAGCGAATCATGAACTGATTTTTATTGCCCTAGTTTTTAGTTTGTATGAAGGAGGCGTTTATAAACATGGATTGCTCGGGGGTGTAGAAAGCAAGTGTAAGATATGGACGGTCGATTTACTGATTTAATGGCGTCCTCTCTGGTGTTGTGTAATATATCATATTGCGTAGCAGTGGCCTGTTATTTTACAGATTGTGGGACGTACATACATGAGAGTTGTTTAAAACTCCTATTTTGGTTGTAATAGTGTTTATAAGTAAAATGTATCTCTGGTACGGGGAGGGAATTGGGGTATTGACTGATATTTTAAACTGGTTTGATCTTGGTAGGGGATTTGGCAATTTTGTTGTAGAGTTGGCGCCTAGACATCAAACATATAAATTTGAGAAGTGTATGTGCGGGATGTGATCGTTTCAACTTGGAGGATAGAGAGAAAAGTGCTGGTTAGTGACGTCGCTAGCCTGTGTTATGGTACGGGATGTTGGTGGGACTCGATTTACTAGAAAGCGATAGATCAATAATTAATTATGTTTGATATTCCAACTATTTGAATTTATGTGATAGTGGGTAGTCTGTGTTCGTGTTTTGTTTATAAGTGGCACATTCTGGACATCAGTCAACTACCCAATTATCTTAGGTGGATGTAATAGATACTTATGGAGTATAGTGAATCTCGAGAGTAGTAGAGGTTCGGCATTAACTGTTTGTGCGTCCAAGTTTGATGTAAACATTTACGGGGATTCACTTGCAGCAAGGGCCTACAAATGCAGGGGATTGGGGAGACTATGAATTGTGGTCAAGTGGTTATGACTGCCAATAGGAATGCAAGCGGGCACTGAGTTGAGGTAAGGGTTAGGACAAAAAGGCCGATTTCGCTTGGAAGTTTTAATAGACAGGGATTGCTTCTCTACTTGTTTGAGGTACCTTGGTTTTACTGATATTGGTGTAAAAGTTTAGTCAAGGACTAAATTTTTGCACGGATTGATGTGATAGTAAGGGTTGTTCTTGTATATTTAGTTAGCCGTGTTTGCCTTCATGAGGCTTGCACATATTACAGGGATTGGTCACGGATATAAAATTGTTTGTTCTCATTATGCACTTCTTGAAAATGGATTCTTGTTTTTTCGGGCTGAACCCGATCCTCGGCTTTGTGAAAATAAAATGATAATAAAGTGAAATTTGTCTGTTATGGGTAATGTAGTTGCGGACTGGGTCTTTCATTTGAGTGAGAAGGTGTCTTGCATTAGTCTTTGTAAGTAATTTTTGGACATGTTTATTGCTTTAGAGTTGATTGCTATGAAGGTTGAGTAGAATATATAGTTTAATAGTTCGCTGTTGAGTCGAGTGAGTCGTTTAAACACATTTGATCGGGTTTTTGAAATAAAAATTGACAAAAGGTCTGACGGGAAATGTGGAATTGGTGACTTTGTTGTTATTTAAAGCTTTTAGTGGAGTTCTAGGGGCCATAATAATATAGTAATGGGATGGAGTGAAAGTGCCCCGGTGGAGGGGACGAGGGCGAGATTCAATAAGTTTTTCCAGTTGGGAATGGGATCCTTTTTGTATCACTCATGTGGGGTCTTCAATTGAACATGTTTATGTAACTAATTAGACTCCAAATACAAATCCAAAAATTATATAATTAGGTAATGGGTTCTTAAGATAAATAAACTAAGGCCAATTTATTTTTGTGTAGTGTGTAAAAGTTCCAAATACAAATCCAAATGTTAGGTATATAATTATTTTATGACTTTATTTGAGATTTCATGATGATTTTTCTGACATTTCATTCCAGATGTTAATATGAAGTAATTTATTGCTTGTTTACGGGTAATGGATTCTTAAGATAAATAAACTAAGGCCAATTTATTTTTGTGTAGTGTATAAAAGTAATGTTCTTTCTACTTATAAAAAAAAGATTACAATATAAATGAGAAAGCTTATGTTTGAAATTAAAAATATATTATAATGATTTACTGCATTAATTGCTATTAATACAATTATTGAGTACAATGAACGTAATTTCTTGTTTTTATTTTATTTTATTTAAGAGCTTTCGATAAATATAAACTACATTGTACATTATACAGATAATTAAATAATGTGTTAAAGAATGTAATTTATAGTAATATTTTTAGAAAATTTATAGTACTTTTGTACTTGTAAGAAAGCGTGAGGACACGCTATAAGCAGGATGGCCGAGCTGTTAGCTTTTATTTATTTATGAAGAATATTGTATTAGCTAATTCCGTATTATTATGATATTTTTAGTAGCGGTAATTCCATTGTTCCGTTTCCGACACGTCAGTTAATCATAGCCAACTTCCGGTCACATGAATTGTCGTTATTTTCTCCGACCAAGCTGCAAGCATTCGTGTTGGAAGCACTGAGGGATCGAGACGTGGCTAAGGAAAAGCATTAGTAAAGAGTAAAAGTGTTAACGCGGAGATAAAATAATAAGTGAAACAAGTAAAGGATTGAAGGAATAATAGTTAAGTTGATTGTTAATATGTAAGTACTCCATTTTTGTTCTGTTGGTGGTTTATTCGTTCTTGAAATATTTACATATGTGATTTGTATACTGCATAACTACGAAATATACGTGCAATTGTAAAGTGTTTTATCTTTTATTTAACAAAAACCCGCATTCTGAGCTGTGAGCCAACAGTACTAACTTTTGGTCTCTGTCCTTATTGATGTTTTATATTAATTTTTAAAGGAATAAAGAAAACAAACTTTGTTTTTTTTTAATTGAAACATTTACTTTATTAGTGAGTTACAGTATAAAACCAATAACAGAATATGATTTAACAAATTTACATTCCAAAAAAAATGTTTTAAAATAAAGTTGGTTTGTCTATTCTTCAATAGTTTACATAAAGAATGAAGTATTGAATCGAGACGAAATCTAAGAAGCAAGTTAATGTATTGATAGGATAATAAATATATTTAAATACTTTATAACTTTTATTAAAGTCAGAAAGTCTATTTCTTCTGATCTCTATGTTCATTAAATGTATGAAACTTAATATTGCAATGTTGTAAATTATTTATTATTTAAATCAAGTAATTAATTAATTGGTTCATTAAATTGTTTTTAGCAAAAAAATATTGTTTACACTACACATCTGCAAATAAGTTTAAGTGCAAAAAAAGAAGTGTTTATCTTATTAATGCATCCATTAGTAAGGTACTTATCGATGGTAAAATAGAAATATGGGTAAGACCCACTTTTTATAACATGACGAGGGTTCCAAATGACAAAGCATAAAAATAAATTAAAGGATATGGTAATTTCCAAAGGGCAAGAATCATCGTAGACCTTGGTCAACGGCCTATATAGCACTAGACTATATATATATATAGATATTTACTATAAATAGTAAAGTCTAATTTAAACACTAAAGAAGTCGGTTTTTACCGACTCCAAAAGAGAAGGTACTGTATTCGGCTGTATGTATTTTTGTTTTATATATTATGTTCACCGATTACCCCGCCGTTTGGGAACCGAATTTCAAAATTCTGTTTTTGTTTGTAAGTTTATACTCCAGATCTTATCTTGGTGACAATGGGACCACATTGTCACCAAGATAAAATCTGATAATGGGACAGCTCATGATGATGAGCAGCTGATGATGGAAGGTACTAAGACGGTTAGGAGTTGAGAGGAAACTCTTTCAATATATGTTGTATTGTTCGAAAACCTTAGTAAAATTGTGTACTTTTCGTTCTGAATGGGCACCGACTCCAAAATAGTTTTAAGAGTCATTAACATTATCAAAAAAAAGAACAATTTTATTTAATGCTTAGCGTAAAGATATATTTATTCGATGCACATTTTGGAATCTCTCGTAAAAAAGTGAGGAAACAAAGATTTCAATTTTATTTTTGGAACGCGCACCTACAGAATAACGAAATTTTATGAAAAGTCTATTAGTACCTACGTATATTAGTACAAGGATAGAGAATATTTGAAAACAAAGAATTCGTAGTTATTATAATTATTATCATTATCATTCACTTATGTGTCGTGCTTGTCACGTTTTTTATAGAGAAAAATGGTGCTTTTGCTTATTACGGAAACCCTTACCTTAACTCCGGGGCTTAAAAAGTAGCCGTCCCGCCAAAAAGTACAACCGCGACAACTCCTCGATTAAGCCATTTGGCTTGGAGTTGTCGCGATTAAAAAAGATGAAAGACCATTATTTAGATGGTCTTTTACCTACAAATTTGTTATTTGACCTTTTGGTAGGGTTAGTAGTGTGTATAAAACCTAATATTTACACGAAGCACGTAGCACACAAAACAAAAACATGTTTGACTTGACAAACAGTGTGCGGCTCGACATATAAACCCAGATTTATATTTTCTTCTAATGTTTAACACACACAAAGTGTGTATCCTACTCTCTAACCTAAAAACTTTTAATCGAAGCACTAATTCATCTTTAAGTACTCTGTTTTTTCCGCAGATAGTGTTTACAAAAAGAAGTTGTCTTTTGTTGCAATTTTAAGTTTAAAAATATTTTAGTTAAGAAATGAAAAGTATTTTAAGAACAAGGCTCTTAAATATTTATTGTTTGTTTTCATATCAAATAGATATTCATATTTCAATTTAATAAATATTTAAGAGCCATGTTGAAAATATTTTCTTCACATGAATCATACATAAAACCAATTTACTGCGTATTTACTTTAAATATCCAATGATTATTTATTATTTACTAGCTAATATACCCGGCTTCGCTCGGGAATTGATATGAGATCACGTGGTAGTTGAAATAAAAAATAAACTATGACGTAAAAAGTATTTTTTTTATATAGAAAACATATTCTCATTATTTACACTACTTGTTAATATACATTTTTCATTTTATTGTCCGGGGTCTATATATGTATATAAATTTTTCGAATTTCCTACTCTTGAGCAAGCTACATATAGCTGACTGTGAGAGAAGAAGGATTCTTTAAGGTTGATGCCACAATATTTTAAAGTTTGCCCTTGCGCTTTGTTAATTGTAAAACTAAATTCTCACACCTTCTAGAATGTTCTCGACAATGCTTCAATTGCTCGCAGCGCCTTTCGAAATGCAACCCAAATAATCGTTGTTCTAATGAAGTTCAAATACTCGACAACAGATGGCGCCACTACACTTAATGTCCAAGTTGAAGGGTTGGAAAAGCCCATATATCTTTAAAAACACGCCCTTTAGGTTAAAACGGGAACTTTCTTGTTCGAGGGGGGATAAAGGGCTATCACACTATATAAGTCCCATTATCATGCCGGGACTCCTTTCTAAGTTTTATCGGCACGCACATTTTATCAACTTAGTTTTATTATATAATAATTTATTTATACTACAGTAAACAACTGCCAGATTTAACGTGTGCCTACGTTTTTCTTATCACTGATACTGCCACTGCAAGAAACGTGTAATTTAGTCATTGTACAAATTAATGTTCTTGGAAGATATACTAAGGAAAATTATAATGTTTTATTTATATTAATAGCATTTAGCATATTAATAGCAGTTTTTGTGGCAGAGCTCTAAAAGAGCCTTAACGACATTAACAATATTTTACGAATTATTTATTAAGAGTACCTGCTGTACTGTTGGTATTACCAAATACTTACTGTATCAGAGTACCAGTTAATTAGGGGCCTACTTAATAGTGTTATCCTAGCAGGATTTTTGGCTGTTACCATAAAGCTGGAAAATGTAACAGAAATTGTATTGGAGAACAAGAATTAAAAATAAGCTCAAAAATTAGTTAAAAGTGTTATTAATGGGAAGGATCTGCTTGCATTTCTATGTAAAATGGGACTACACGCGACGAATTTTATTATAAAAGAGTCAAATAAACTAAAATATATTTTCACTGTATATACTTCTGTTTCTTTACTTATATGAATTTTATTTTGCAGATTTTCAGTGAAAGAACTACGTAAATATGTATGTATTATATTTATAATCACGGCAATGAACTGAAATCACGAAAATCTTTTTTCTTTCTCTTCTTTTTGCATGAATTTTCAGCCGTTTACATTTAAGTATCAGCTTTCTTTTATAAAATTTACTACTACAGACTAGGAGCTAATATTACTTTTTGGTTACTTAATGAAAGCGGCATACATCCAGGCGCAGTCCCAGGTCCCAGGCAGTCACAGTGGACATAATCCCCCCCCCCCTAAATCCATCAGTCATGCGTAGATGGAAGGGAAAACAAGCCAATTTGGGACACCTCTTCCCCCCAAATCTCTTAATGACCCCTCCCCCCAAATTTACTTGGTTATCCACCAAAATTGAAGATTGAATCCAATGCGTTTATGAGAGCTAAAGTATGTAGCGGACCATTCCAAGAATGGTCAAAACAAATCCTTCTAACTATATACCTACTACATAGTTAGAATAATATATTCTCTATACTACTTATAACGTTATAATATCATAGCTTAATGCAGCAAACTTGACATCTAAATGCAGTAATAACACCACGGCCGCCGTAATTAAAAAAAACTTAACGCTGATTGTTGTCCGCGCACTTTCCTTTGTTTACCTTAGAGCTTGGGAACTTGTACTGATGTTGCTATTGTGGATATTGTAAACTGTTCCTTATACTTAGTGGCTGCACTGAAAACGACCTCTTATACATATCTTTATAAAACTGTAAGTAGCGTTAACTTTGGACGTAAAAATTCGTTAGTAAATATTTATCGACGCCATTGTTATTTTGTAACTGAGGATAGGTGTTTGTGCTGCGATTAAAACACAATGATTTAAACTTTGTAAGATAAAATTATTACTGCCATAAACGCTCTATTAGTAGAGGCAACGGTGAAATCTAGTATAAGAAACAAAATCACGACATCAACTCTGAAAGTTCGATTAATCGCTTGGCTGAAACCCATTTTTGAGTCCCACTGCTGGGATCAGTTCTCGCTCCATTATTGGGGAGTCCTAGAGCTTACTCCACCACGCTGCTCCAATTCGGGTAGAGAAATCGGGTATGTAAATCATATCTTCAATAGTCGCATAGCAAACTCTGTGCATATCGCCAGCGTCAAGTATAATTTTTGTACACTTAGTAGTCATAGAAAAAATAGTAACTCGTCAATCAGTCAGTTGTTCAAGTACTTTACCAGAACGTGTCCTATTTAATTTTGGAGGCAAGCCGAATAAACATGTTTTCCCATTGTTATTTTATTTCACAACACTTGTGCATAGTCATTAACCTATATCTAACAAAACACCATCAATTTTATCCGATATAACTCAAAAATACACCAAGAAAATGAAAATAAAACAAAAGCACTACCAGGCGCGGTCGCAGCCTTCAATATTTTGGGGGAGGTCGCCAAAAAAATTTGTGGGGAAGAGGTGTCCCAAATTGGCTTATTTCGCCTTCCTACGCAGGACTGATAGATTTTGGAAGAGATCATGTTCCCTGTGACCCCCTCTTCCTGGGACCGCGCCTGAGCACTACATGTCCCTTCGGACTTCCCGCCGATAAACCCCAAACCTATAATTCTATCAAATGCTACTATTTATCAAATTTGTCAATATACCTTGCCTTGCATGTCAATATGCCTAGTGGCTGTTCTTTTTTTGTGAATTAAATTCTTCAAAGTAACATGTTGATTTAAAAATAGAATGTGGAGTTCTCTATGTTTTTAATTTCCAAAATTTGTTTGAAATGAGATAACAGGAGAAATGTGTGGCTGATTTAGTTTAAAATGTCTTATTGTTGATTATTGCTGATAAAGCTTTTGATGCCTATTTAAGGATTAAATATTGAAATCGTATTTTGTCCCATGAATACTTACTCAAAATGAAAACAAAACGTCATGACAGAATTCATACACATAAAAACATAATTAAGTCTCTTATTTAAAATTCTTAACAAAACCTTTTCAATTATCATATAAATTTTCCGATTGTTATTACATCGCAACTTATCACAAAAAATGTTGTACCACTTTTTCATTAAATTTACTTCACAATCTGACAACCTTCTCAATAAGTCTAAATTTTAACTTTGACAGCTCTATTGACAGCTGAAGAAAAAAATCTGAATGGATACCTACCATTGAATTGGAGGCGTAAAAAATGCCGAAAGAATAATGCTCGTATTATTAAAAACAATTCGAAGATTTTTTACTACGAAGTGAAAATCCGATAACGATACAAATAATTATGCTTATTCCAAAAATTAAGTAATACCTGCCGAAAGTCAGAAGGAACATGAACTTCGTATACCACCTATATTTAAGCTACAACAGCTTGTAGGTATACGTAGTTATAATATCATCTTCACAATTCGGGCGATAATGAAATTAAATAAAATGAAATAGTTTATTGACATCCTGGGTCATAATATACATACACTTGATGTTTGTCATTGTTGTACGGCCATCGGCTGACCGTCATCCGCTTTGGGTGCGCTAAGACTTATATGGGCTAGGAGAAAAAAGCGGGTGGAAAAATGAAGGCGGATGTTATGAAGTTACTGTATAGTTTGTATTGTGCCTCAAGTACGCGTAAGTAAGCGTATTTGCACGTCTCTCACCCCTTTAACGCTATATATTATGGTATACTAGGAACCCCTGCGTCGCGAGTACAGTGGGACAGTACAGACTGAGAAAAAAAAAACTAAAATTCATCATTCCATTTTCTGCTTCGCCGGAAATCGAACCCGGGACCCAATCATGGCAGTCAATAGGAACCATTGGGCCACACTCCGTCAATAAAGTTTACAATGACTGCGTTAGGAAATGATTTGTTATATAAGTATTAGCGTTTTTAAAAAAGATATTTATTTGTACACCACATACAGAGCAATGGCAATAAAAACTAGGTACTTATAATATAAATAAAAAAATATTAAAATGGTTTTTTTTTCAGTGGACCAAATGTGAAACAATACCATTCTCAAAATCCTCTTGAACACACACAAAAAATCATTAAAATTGGTCCAGCCGTTTAGGAAGAGTTCACTGTCAACACACGTACAGAAAAATTATATACATAAAATACACATAACATACACGCACACAAGAAACATATTATTAAGATAAAATAAGAGGAAACTACTACAAACAAAGTTGGTGGAAGAGCTTAAATGGTTGGACCAGGGAAGTGCCACATCTGCTGCACCTACTTCTGAAGTGAAACAATGCATTAGGCCTGATTAGGCGAACCATAATAGTTCTACCACCTACCAAATTGTGGCCTCGTATGCTATTTCTCTAAAAAAAACTCAAACAGTATCCACAGGGTCTATACCTACTTACTTTCCGAATACACTCTACATGAAGTAAGATACTTTTCAGTATAATCTTTGCTTTGATATCAATTGGTTCCAGAAAAAAATTTTCAATCCTCGAGTGGCCATTTGTCATGCGATGCTCATTCAACAGAGGATTCTAAAAATACTTCAGGTATCGTGATGTCACTGTGATGAGGCGCGTCTTTGCTTTCGTGTCCTTTACGAGATCCATTCTTATAATATAAATTCGAAAGTAACTCTGTCTGTCTGGCTGTTACGCTTTCCCACTTAAACTACTGAACCAAGTTTAATCAAATTTGGAACACAGATAGACTGGACAGAATATAGGATGGTTTTTATCCTACGGGAACCTATAAAACGGGTCCACGCGGGTGAAGCCGCTGGCGGAAGGCTATTCTATACTTTACTTAATATTATAAAGAGGAAAGATTTGTATTTTTGTATGTTTGTAATGAATAAACTCAAAAACTACTGTTCCGATTTCAAAAATTATTTCACCATTAGAAAGCTACATTCACTTTGAGTAACATAGGCTACTTTTTAAAGCGGGAAAATGCTTCATTCTTACGTGAAAACGGGTAATAGGGTCAACGCGGTTGAAGCAACTGGCTCAATGCCTTTGATTTTAATATAGCAATGAAGCCTGGAATAGCACATAGGCTATTTTTTATCATACGGGGAACCAATAAACGGGTCCATGCTGTCGAAACCGCTAGCGGAAGGCTAGTAAATTATAAAGAAAATAAGTATAACTTCTAATTTATAGTGGGAAACTCTATATTAGCAAATATTATTAATGATTAAACGAACTTACCTTAAGTGAAGTTCTATCATAATTATACGATGGCTTCGTCTGAGAAATTAGATTACTTGTAGTAGACGTACTGTACTAGCCATTCATACACTAAAGTTGAGAAATACAACCTAAAAAATAAAAAGGTTGTAATAAAAAAACATAAAATCACTCAAAAGTCTGTACACTGACAACACCTGTCATTCGTCGCTATCTTCATTTAGTTTAGAGAGCAATGCACGAATTTTATTTTTATGACAAATTTTTCCCTGGGGTAGGGTGGGAGGGACCTAATTTCTCAGACGAAGCCATCGTATAATTATGATAGAACTTCACTTAAGGTAAGTTCGTTTAATCATTAATTATACTTTGCTTCGTCCTCGAAATTAGATTACTTGTAGATCTTGAGAGTCGAAAAATTTGTAAATAAAAATTAATTTAAATAGTAAATAAGTAATTTTATTTACTTCTTAAATTCAATTATTAAATAATTTTATTTATTAGTAAATAAATTATTCACTAAGTATATAATTATATTAATATCATTATATTAAAAATGTTTTTTTTTGTAGTAAAAACAAGCAAAAGAATATAGGATGCATTTTTAACACAACTTGGTATTTTTCTAAAACAAAATCTCCAGTTGTTATATAAAATATACATATCAACAAAAGTAAATATATACTTTTTCCTTAAACAGTTATATACAGTCACTGTCACTTATGATATGACTTATGACGAATTTGATTGTAAAAACAAAAACGCATTGTAAAATATCGTGAAGATAATTATATCGTTCGTCTGC
Source organism: Pyrgus malvae (assembly GCA_911387765.1). Lineage (NCBI taxonomy): Eukaryota > Metazoa > Arthropoda > Insecta > Lepidoptera > Hesperiidae > Pyrgus > Pyrgus malvae. Next base: position 21,662,407 of record OU426950.1, on the reverse strand, counting down.
AATAATAGACGGTTACGTCGGCTTTTCGTGTAAGTTCCAAACTGACTATGTACTTGTTACGTGCAGAAGACGTGGAAGTATAGTCTGGTGGAATGAGCAGTAAATATTTGTATCTATACCGCTAAATATATAATACTGTAAAAAAAATTTATATAATACTGTAAATATTTAGACAGAACTAAAGTTTTACAGTATACCTTATATTTTCTGTTTCTATTTTTGTAATCCAATATCCATCTCCGCCGCGATGCCACCGCGACCGGCAGGAGCTCCTGAAGAAGGTCCTCGTCAAAACATGTCGGCAAATCCGATAAAATTTACGTGAATACAGCCGTGTCATATATATAACTACAATGTTAGTGTACACTCCCGATTCGTTCAATAAGAAAATCCAATAAAACAGTTACTGGGCTAATTTGAATTTTTTATTTAAAAAATGAGAGAATGAATGTGGGTTGGATATAGTCACTATCTATATGTTTTAGTTAAATCTGGTATTTAGTAATTATTTTTATTACCTCCATTTATGACCTCAATATTGTTAGTACTCGCAAGTCTACTACTTTAAGTAGTAGTTTGAACTCTATAAACAGTGACTAGTTCTAATAAAATGACAGCTTTAATACTCAATAATTATTCTAAGCTGAATGTGGGAACCAATTTTCTAAAAAAATAGCCCAGTTGTTGGATTTCAGGTAACTTTAATTTTGATAAAGACAAAAACGTAAAGCCGGTAATAAAAACTTTAACTACTACGGCTAATTCTAATATCAGAACAATTTTTACGTGTAATCACTCCGAGACAATGCATACCTGTTACTATTTAATGAACTTAAGTGAGCATTATCTATCATAGAAGCATAGTGTTAGCAAGGATATACCCCTGAGAAAAAAAAATGCTTCATACTATTAATTTAAAGAAAGTTGCAAAAAATAAAACTATTTTTTGAAAGCAACACCATTTCGTTTTACCGAGATATCAGATAAGGGGGTACACAAAATATCTAAGGCTTCGCGGCAACTATTTTAACTTAACTTTTGATAACCTTGTTTCAGAGGTTCCTCTTAGGAACAGAATATAATATTCATTTGTTTTTGTTCCGGGCATAATAATTAGACTTTCAAAAATAGAAAACAAAGGTTGAGAGTGCCTTTGGTATTCTCAACCACTGAACCTTCAGTTTTGTCTGTAACATAACTCAAATTATAATCAGTTAAAATAGTTCAAATCTTATAGTATGATTCAAATCTTATTTTTAAAGTATCTAAAATCGTTGGAAAGGCGTAAATATATAGATTATTCTAATTAAAAGTAAATAAATTGATAGCTAATGAAACTGGGTCTCCATGAAATATCAAGCTATGCTATGCCAAGATAGTAACTTTTTACATTTCGAATCTTGTGGCAAACAAGTCTATGTCGGCCATTTCTAAAAGCTTGACTATTTTAATGAACACAATGGTCGGTTGGTTCACATTCTATATCAGGACATATAGGTATGTACATCGCGATTCATATATGCCACTCACTGTCTTGGAAACTAATAAGAGGCAAAAAACATAAATATTTTTATTGTCACATCATTCCCAAGTCATCTTGGTGATTCTTATATGATGTGGGCATATGGGAAACGCATACCAGCCTTCTTAATATACGAAATGGAAGTTATGTTATAGATACACAACTAATGATTGCGAAGAAGAATTTAACACTTCATTATGTGCCGGGCAAATAATTTTAAATGGAAATATGCAGTCAAGATCTCGTTCCATATTCTCACCGCATGCAGCCTTCCCCCCCCTGTCCAGTTTTACTTGCATTGGAATAAATATTCAGGCAAAAGCTATCGTCTCTTATCGAGTTAATATGTGTCGGTTATTAAGATCATTATGTAACCATCATAATCATCAGTTTCTATAGCAAGATATGCACAACTCTCAATACTAGTATTATACAACCAGCCAGGCAGGACAGGAGGCGAGGAGACCAACTAAATGAGCGAACTGGCGTATCGTAAATACGCTTTAGTATTTAAAAAAAATGTTTACTTGTTATATTCTAATTTGTTTTATATGAGTAAGAGCGATTAACTAATCATCTAAGCAAATTGATGATGTTAAATAGCTTTATTTGTATTAATAAACAAAAACTAGGGATGCTGTATTGAATCCAAAAAGAAAAATGTTAAATTCATATATGTAAATTGTTGTTGAATGTGAAGCGTAAATATTTTTGAATTCATTATTAATTGACAATAAAAGATCGCATCAATCTTTTAAGCCAATATTTTTTGAAATTAAATTTAAAATGGTTTATAAATATCAATTTTAAAATAATTTGTAATAATGAGTTTGATTAACGAATCTGCTTTATTCATTGATACTGTGAATCAAATGAATAGCATTTAGATATTGCACCAGAGTATAAAAACTCAACTATGATGTTAATATCGCCTGAAATTGATTTGTTTCGACGGATATACGATAATATACAAATAATTTTTAGAGGCGGTACAAAATTTTGTATTGCTATGGTTTTGAAAGATATTTTTAGTATGACACGACACTATTATTAGTGATGTACTTCCATCTGGTGTGAAAGAGCGCTAATCTTCCAGGAACGTGGTGTACCTCTGTTATCGGCGAGTCTGTGTGCGCACTGGTGCAGCGGCGTCGGAAGCATTGGGTGCGCAGCAGCCGTGGCTTGTTGTGGCAACGTGCACCAAAAAATGGTAGACTTCTCCCCGCTCGTGCTTGTCTCGCTAACATGAGCGGGCTCTCGAATTTAAAGTCTTGAGAGTGGTAGAAGTTTCTGCTGTTGATATTTTTTATAGCGTCTTTATTATTAGGTACCTATATTATTAATTTTTACCTTGATCCTGAATAAATCTGGAGCTTTTATAGCTTTTGCTGATTAACCCTTCAGCCAATTTTTCCCCAAATGCATAACTGTTAGTTTTGGTAGAAATTAACTGATATTTTATACTTAGGTAAGTATCTTTATTTGATTGTAGACGACAGAAAATTCGTTGCGACAAAGATTCTACATAATGTGAATCATACAAAATTCTAGTTTCATCTATCATCGGCTTCAATGGTCCTTCGATAGACGGGACGACGGGACAGTTATGTAAAATTAAATATTATCTTAAACTCATTTCTTTCGAAAGACCAGAAGTAGATATAGTAATATGTTCCCAACGAACAGCCAGTTCATCCTGAAAAGGTGAAGTCTTTCTCTTATTTTTAGAAAGAGAAACACCAATGCTTGACGCTAGGTTCTGATGGTGTCGATGGTGCCAGTGAGGCCGAATCCAAAGACCTATAGTGGGGTCAATGGGTCGGAATATGAGGTAATTCCGAATTAAAAGGTTCGGTATTCGGTTGGCGACATTTAAAGTGTATAAAATTAATTAATCTCGTCAGTGTTTGTTGAATCTGCCAACTCACACATCTGATTGCCTGAAATGATAGAATGTACAAAATATAAGTTTTGCATTAAACTTATGAAAGCATGAATTTTTTGCATATAGATACAAGCCTATACTCATATAGCAAATAACCTATACTCATGCATTCATGCAATGAAGGAATCATCCGTAATAGATGAATCTCATCCTTAAATCGTAGATGAATTTATTCATCACATCACTTATCATTTCATTTATCAAAAATGTTTTACAAGGCAACACTCCCTTGAACTCAAGTAATTTCTTGCGAACGTAACATTCTCAAAAGGAAATGTACCCAACGCATATGTATTTGCTTGTAGGAATGTTTCACAAAAGATTTTGAATACTACTTAATTCGTAGATAAATACATCAATTCCAATTTTCATTATTTCATATTAACGATTTTACAAGGCGATAGTCCCATGAACTACCCTCAAGTAATTTCTTGCGAACGTAACATTCTCAAAAGGAAATGTACCCAACGCATATTTATTTGCTTGTAAGAATGTTTCACAAAAGATTTTGAATACTACTTAATTCGTAGATTAATACATTCATTACATTTTTCGTTATTTCATATTAACGATTTTTATTACAAGGCGATAGTCCCATGAACTACCCTCATGTAATTTCTTGCGAACGTAACATTCTCAAAAGGAAATGTACCCAACGCATATTTGTTTGCTTGTAAGAATGTTTCACAAAAGATTTTGAATACTACTTAATTCGTAGATTAATACATTCATTACATTTTTCGTTATTTCATATTAACGATTTTTATTACAAGGCGATAGTCCCATGAACTACCCTCATGTAATTTCTTGCGAACGTAACATTCTCAAAAGGAAATGTACCCAACGCATATTTATATTGTTACTACATACTTTACACAGCGCGTTAAAAAACGCTTGTATGTCTCACCCAACCAGCACTGGCACCCGTGCCCAGCTGTGGGACGGAAATAGGGTTGCAGCCATCTTTTACAATAGTTGTATACGTGGTGGAAAAAGCTGCAGGCCTCCCCAATGGGGAGGAAAGCGTGCCCAGCAGTGGGACGGAAATAGTGGTGTTGCAACCATGTCGCGCAATAGTTATTGCATACTATACATACCTTTCTGTGGTAACAATTTCATAATAGAATTTTATTTTCAGAAGATTCACTCGATATCCATTATTGATTTTGTTTCTAACATTTTTTCCTGCTTTCTTATTTTTCGTAACACATTAATCAGTAATTCACATCTTTATTTTTCCTGTTTAACAACTTCACTTTATAAGAAAATACTTTCACGTGTTGAACGGCTAGGCACTAAAACGCGAATGAAGATAGCGACGAATGACAGGTGTTGTCAGTGTACAGACTTTTGAGTGATTTTATGTTTTTTTATTACAACCTTTTTATTTTTTAGGTTGTATTTCTCAACTTTAGTGTATGAATGGCTAGTACAGTACGTCTACTACAAGTAATCTAATTTCGAGGACGAAGCAAAGTATAATTCTGTATTTGTAATCTGAACTCCGTATAAAATAATTTACAAAAAAGGTAAATACGTGGGTGAGACTTTGTCATTAAAAAAACAAAAGGTTTTAGTTGTAATTCATAGCAAGCTGTCAAATGAATAAGAAACTATATTATAGCAATATTTAATTTCAAACATGCCGGTCTTTTATCAATAAAATCTGTTAAAATTTAGCGCATGAATAGAAGAAGAATCAGTAGAAAACAATAATAAAAACCGGCCAAGTGCGAGTCGGACTCACGCACGAAGGGTTCCGTACCATTATCTATGAAAAATCACGTTTATTGTATAGGAGCCCCCTTAAATATTAATTTCATTCTCTTTTTAGTATTTGTATAACAATAGCGGCAACAAGGGTAGTGTTCTTGGTCCATTATTATTTTTAATGTATATAAATGAACTACCCACTATAGCAAAATATCCATGTGTTATGTTCGCTGATGATGCAACAATTTTATTTTACAATGAAAACATTTCAGCTGAGGATTATAGGAATGTAATAAGAAGTACACTAGTAACTATAAAAACATGGCTAGACACACTGAACCTCAAGGTCAACTTAAATAAAACTAAAATAATGCAATTTAAAAATTATAAACAGAACTTAGAAAATCTAAATATTCATTTAAATGCAGTTGAAATAGAAGAAGTAGAGCAAACTAATTTCTTAGGGGTTTCCTTAGATACCCACTTAAATTGGAAAAGTCATATTGATAAAATTAATAATAAAATATCGGCTAATTGTTATGCTCTTTCAGTATTAGTAGATGCGTCAACTCTTGAAGTAGCTAAAAGTTTTTACTATGCCAATATTTACCCCCTTCTAACATATGGTATTATATACTGGGGAAATTCTGTTAATGTTAGTAGAACATTTATATTGCAAAAACGTAGTCTCAGAATATTGTATGGTAAAGCGGGTGACGAATCTATTCGCTCACTATTTTCAGAAAAGAAATTCCTTACATTAACTGGAATATATATATTAGAGATTTGTACTTTCGTTTTTAATAATAAAAACTTGTTTGAAAAGCAAATAAACATGCGCATAAGAGATGTGCCCACGAGACTAAAAGATATTGACGCTTTGTATTTACCTCGAGTAAAATGTCAGATTTTCAGAAATAGTACATACATATTTGCTATTAGAATATATAATAAATTACCCATAGATATAAAACAGTTACCAAATACTAAATTTAAAAAACAATTAAAACATTGGCTTATAAAAAAAGCATATTACAATATAAACGAATTTTTTGAAGATAAGACATCGTAATACGTGCAATAAAAATAGTTTGGGGAGCTTCCGCGTAAAATACATTATAAAATAAGTGTAACTCTAAACAATGCCTGAGAGTTTTTTTTCCGCCGGCTTTTTTTCTCTCATTGACCCAGCGGTGGGTAGGCATCAAAAGCCGATGATCCGTTAAGATTATTCTTATCGGATCTTAAAACAAAATATTTTTTAGTTAATTTTAATTAATAATATTGTATGCCAGAACATGGTAGACTGTTTAAAACTCCAATTATAATTTTAAACATCTTATTTTATGTGTGTAAACAGTCAACAATAAAGTATTTTCATTTCATTTCATTTCATTTCATTTCATTTCATTTCATTTTATTTCATTTCATTTCATTTCAACAAAAATACATCATTGCCTTTGATTATCCATAGAAATCATTGCAGATTGAATGAAAGGTAAATTGTGGTTTACGATTTATGACGTATTAAAAAAACTACTCACTAGATCTCGTTCAAACCAATTTTCGGTTTAAGTTTGCATCGTAATGTACATCATATATTTTTTAGTTTTATCATTCTCTTATTTTAGAAGTTACAGGGGGGGCGACACACATTTTACCAATTTGGAAGTGTCTCTCGCGCAAACTATTCAGTTTAGAAAAAAATGCTACTAGAAACCACAATATCATTTTTGAAGACCTATCCATAGATACCACACACGGGTTTGATGAAAAAAAAATTTTTGGTTTCAGTTCTAAGTATTAAGGGAACCCTCAAAATTTATTGCTTTTTTCTATGTGAAAATCTTCAGTGTGAAAATCTTAATGTGGTTCACAGAATACATCTACGTACCGAGTTTCAACAGTACCTATAGTTCTTATAGTTTCGGAAAAAAGTGGCTGTGACATACGGACGGACAGACAGACAGAAGTTTCACCAATCCATAAGGGTTCCGTTTTTTGCCATTTGGCTACGGAACCCTAAAAATGAAATAGTATTTATTATTATTACAAGACAATTATGTCATTGCACGACGGTACGCATCTTCACTTTCTTGTGGTTTGCAAAATGCGAATTTGTTAAGTCTAAATGCCTTAATGAGGTCCGTACTCGTTAAATTTTGCGTCACTTGTAGATAAACAGGCACTTACGCTGCTGAGGCGATGTATAAGATATTCTTACGTGACATTAGATGCCGCGTTGAAGACTTTCATAACAATACAAGAAAGGTTAAAAATATATCGAAATTTTTTTGAAGTGAATTTTGGATTTAAGAGTTTAAAAATGCATTTATAGCTTTGTTTTTTCAAAATTCAAAAATTTTAAAAATATATTTTTGAACACTTATATTCTACTTTACTAACGTCAAATATTTTCTACACACAGAGTTATTGGCGGGAAATCGTAAAAGACATAATGTGCCATTGTTTTATTTTCATTGCCTTGGTGTATTTTTGAGTTGTATTGAATTTTGACGGCATTTTGTTCGATATGGGTGTAGGAAAAAAGTGTTGCAAAATTTACGCTGGGAATATTGTTTGCGATGCTATTATTGAAAGGGAAAAAAATCAATAAGTAAATAATATATTTAACTAGTTAGTGAACTCACATATTAATGACCTAATTTCAATAAGGAATATTAATTGCCCAATTAATAATGACGCATTACGATAAAGGAGTCGTGTGATGTTCTAACAGATATACATAAACACGGAGTTCCAATAACTCTGTGCATATAAATGTCATAAGAATATTGTGATTGATTTACTTGCAACCTCGTTAGGAATTCTATTAATTGTATAGTGATTAGATAATTGCATTCTTTTGTGCATATTGATGATATCTTTAGTAAAAATTCCGACTGTTAAATACGTTAGGTATCAATACTTTACTACCTACAAACAAATTTTGAAAAGCAAAGTAGGTTAGTTGTAGTAGTAGGTTAGATAGTAATTAAAATTAGGTAGCAAAATGCCCTTTTTGGTTATGAAATGCCAAATAAGGAAGAAAACAAAATAAAATAAACACAAAATTCAATAACAAGCACCATGCGTAAAGTACTAATACGTAATAGTACTCAAAAATTTTAAACCTATTTTATTTAATTTATAATATTTTTGAGTTTAAAATTCAGAGTCTGGCCGGTCAAATTTTAAATTTTATTTTCTATTTATATGTCTTTTTTTTTCAATTATGGCATCGCAAACTCTGTGCATACTGCCAGCGTCAAGTATAATCTTTGCATCAATTTTTGCCAGTTTCAAAACGAAGTAATAACAAAGTCATTAAGTAAGTAGTCAGTAATCAGTCGGTCTAGTCAGTCCAACATTCAAGTAAAGCGATGGCTACTTTACTAGAACGTGTCCGATGGAATTTTGGAGGCAAGCAAAAAAAAACATATTTTAGCACTGTTATTCTATTTCACAAACACTCGTGCACTGTAATTAACCTATATCAAACAAAATGCCATCAACTTTATCCGATATAACTCAAAAATACACAAAGAAAATGAAAATAAAACAAGAGCACAATATGTCTTTTTCGACTTCCCGCCAAAACTCCCTATTTATATGTCATTAATATGTAAAATCAATCAGGCATTATTAAATTTTGCACTCCTTAAAACCTCAATGCGTTATTTATCAGCGAACCTATATAATCTATTGTGTGAAGGGTTTCTACTGTACAACACTTCTGACTTCAGGCGTTATAGTTACCAGAGCGAAAGGAACAAAAAACTGTAGAAAACTGCAAATGCATAATATTTTAATACTTGTAGTTTATGGGCTTAGATTTAAACTGTAAGTAGTTCGACTTTTGTTTTCGACAATCATATTTTCCTGAACGTTACCCAACCGAAACTTATCACGTTATTTTCAGTGATTACTCTCTCGCAAAGAAATCTAAAAAACTGTGAATTTTGCAAGCACTAAGTATTTTGAAAAATAAAAGCAGATGATCCATGAAAGGCGTATCGCGCGTCGTCGTTCGGGTGTTACATCACGACAATGGCTGTGAAAGTATATTAGAAAGTGCAAGTCGGGTCAGACTCACGTACAAGTTATGTCAGACCGGGATTTACATAACAATTGAAGTTTTGTGGGTAATTGGAGCGCGTGTGGCATTTCTTCTTGAAGGTCAGTAGGGTTTACAGATCTTGTGGATTGAACTACAATAGGGCAGGTGATCATCACATATATTGTTGGTTTAACTACGATTGAAGAGGTGATCATTACATATATTTTTGTTGAACTGCGATTGGAAAGGTGATCATCATAGATCTGAGGGTTAAACTGCGATTAAGACGAAGGCTTTTTTCTTTCATTACACGACATTTTATGTATTTCATAAGGTGTATAGATAACAACATACTACTAACAACAAATTGCAGGTTCTTTTCTTTTCTCATTAAGAAATAGTATATTAGTAGTGTATAGTATATAGTGTGGCAAGGGGTGAAACAAGACGATTTCTGACGAGGGCGAGAGGTGACTGCCCGAGCGAAGCGATTCGAGTGCTGTCATCGCACTGGTCTGAAATCGTGTTTCACCCCTTGCCACACACTGTATTTTTCATATCACATGTAATGAAACAACGAGTTTTGATTTCTGTAGCCAGTCGAAGTAAGACTATTTCAGACAAATAGCGCAGTAATATCTTTTGACAACGATTTGACGACAGGTTGTCAATGTGATTCTGACAGACTTGAAGTAAAGACGTAAATAATAATTAAATGAAGGCGCCGGGTAGAAACAACGTTGTTTCTGCCCTAAGGGAGAAACTTCTGAAGTTTCTGACTGACACATTCGTATTGGCTTGAAATTGTCTTATTCCGACTGGCAAAACAGAGATCAAAACTCGCTGTTTCAATGCATGTGATATGAAAAGTTTCTTATTTATACTGGCCATACCGTATTCGAATAGAGTCGCTTCAATACAAACTGTACAATTATCATAATGATAGAGACTCTTATTCTACCTGTATCACATATAAATCAAGTTTATTTACCAATTGAGTAACGATATTCCCGTAATAATATTTAAAAAAGTATTTTTTGACAAATAAAATTTTTCAAGCAATAAAAAAATGGTCATTATATTTATCATCAGCGTTCCGTCAAGGTTTACTACAAAAAATAATGATAACCGTCATCGGAATATTGAATGAACACAAATCGTTTTTGTGAAATACATACATATTATTATTAATCACAGTATTTCAAAACATTATATTACATAAGAGAGCTTAACATAGATAAACAAAATTTTCATGGTATTATTCTTATACGTGATTATAACAATTTATCAATGTCTTCTTAATTATATACTATAGTTTTACTACAAAAAATGTCAAGGACGATTGGCACCTTATCTCAGGAAAATATAAAAAATACATAAATATTATGTATTGAAGTATTAGATTGTTAAACAGTTTAATTTATCGTTCGAATACCAACTGCTACTAAAAAATTGTTGCCATACTGTTTTTACTGGTGTAACATTACATCATTATTCATGATAACAAAAAATACTCCCAGCGAACGTGTCTTAAGTCAACATCTACAGGTTTTTTCTATCGTAGTATATGTGTTATACTGCATTTATTTTAATTATCAATTTTCTAATATTCCGCTCGCATAAACATCTACTAGTTGTGCTCCGCGGCTTCACTGCGTTAGAAAGTATCATTGGAATGAAGTTTATAATTAATAGCTGACCCCGCGAACTCCGTACCTGCAACCCTTTTTGCGTCCCACTGCTGGGCACGGGTCTCTCCCTCTTATTGGTTTCAGATGTCAGGTCAGGTCTTATTAGAGGTAGGTATAAAAAATCGATGTTAAATAACCGATTTTCAGACTTACCCCATATGCATACAAAATTTCTTTAGTTCTTGAGTTAGAAATAATGTAACTAAAACGAATTTATTTTATATATATTATAGATATAAAGCAGAGATTCAACGCCCAAAAAGCTGTGTAGCCTCTTTTGGTTGATTTTCGCCTGCACGCTTCAAGCTTTCTTATCTATGTTTTTAGCGTGTGTGATGTGCAATAGCGTGTGTGAATGAAGGTCATACGAGTATGCGACCGACAAGTTGATACGATAGCGTTTTGAAAATGTTTGGAAGTACCACCGCTGCGCCCACTTCTGCCGTGAACCAATTCTATTGTGTTTCGGTGGAAAGGTGCAGATGCCGGCCACACTTACATGAGGCGACCACCAGCCTCCAGAGTAGCAGCGCAACTGCATACGACCTCAGACAAGATTTACCTTTGCTTGCTTGAGGTTGTGTATGGATGTCCATGAGCTGCAGCGACTACTTAACACCACGTGGCTTGTATGCTCGTCTGCTACTCCATTCAAATAAAAAAAAATCTAAACATACTATTAGTATTTAAAATCAAAATGAAAGTCTTTACAAGGCATCCCAGCGTCAAACTATCTTTGTAATAATACGATTTCAGAGCTATCTTTTACATCCTTGAATTTTATGAATTGTAAGTTAAAGCTGGCTAAAGAGAACAAAGTTTATAATGAGTAAATTTTGCACACTGAAGCGGATGCAGTTTTTTTTTCTTTCTGTAATGGCATCGCACGATCTTTTCATATAGCCAGTGTCAAGTAAAACATTTGTATCCATGGACTTATAATAAAAGTATATTGCTGTAATATACTTTTATTATAAGTCCATGGATACAAATGTTTATAAGTCTATGTGTGTATCCCACGTTTACTTGAATATGACAAGTATATAATGTCAAATTTATATAAAATAAAATATAAGTTAATGTATTTGGTAGGTAGGATATTAATTGATTGGTGGGGCTAACAATTTGTTATTGTGCAACCTCCTTTTCTACTATCCACTACTAAGTTCATTGTACTGCAGTATGCAGAACCAAATTCGTAGTTCTTTATCAGCCATTGGAGCTGGGACCCAGTCGTAAAGGTCCGGTTTCTTAGCCTCCAGGCTTTTACTAATATTAAACCTGAATAATAGGTATCAATTCATTCAATGTTATAATTAGTACGCCAGTTTTCGGTCGCAATCTCGTGACCAGACCATTCGCAGCGCGTTCGACGTCACTTGCATAACGATCAGTCTATTCGATTGGTTGCCGATACACGTGCGCTTCTATGTATAGTGTCGTTTATATGTCCTTTATTTTATCTACTACTAAAACTACTACTATGGGCTGGCTGCAAACCTTTTTGCGTCCCACTGCTGGGTACGGGTCTCTCCCCATTATTGCGAAGGCCTGGAACTTACTCCACCACGCTGATCCAATGAGGGTTGGTGGAGATGCGAGTTAGTGGCCAACCCGTTGTCGGATGTTTTCGCATCGCCCATAAGGCTTCCGACAAGGTATAACGACTGTTATCTATGAAGAATAACTAGCCTGACAGCTTAACGTGTCCTCCAAAGCACGGAAAGGCGCATGTAATTTGTTAGCCACTAGCGGTCACCCATCTCACACCGATCCCGCTCGTGTCCTGACGCGAGTTTAACATTTTTTACCCATCCCAAAAAAGTGCACAACGCTGCTAAAGAAGTTTTCATTTCAAAAATACGGATATCTGCGTTTTTACCACTCTTCCGCAGTGTATGATATTTTAATATTTTATTATGATGTTTTACTTGCCTCTCTGATTTGAGGGGTTAAATTCCTCTCAATTCAGAGAAGGGTGTGCCCAGCACTGGGTTATTCACAGTTAGAAATAAAATGTTGTAAAGTAGAAACATGGCAAATATATTGTCTAACTTTGTGTTACTTACAAAGACGTCAAAAGTGCTCGGAAACGAACTCAATGTTTGGTCGAGAATGATGTAAGTAGTGTGAGAGAATAAAAAGTGAATCACACATTTAATAACACTACGAGAACTAAACAACAACGCTCCACCATTGTATGCAACAAGTGTCCGTACATAAAAAAAAAACTAGTGACGTTCCTATAGCGTCATCGCGTAGTTTTGTGCCTTGCGCCTAGCGCTGCCATCCGTCCGGAATTCCCCGGATTTGTCCTAGTTTGAAGGGCGCCCGGGGGCCGTCCGGCAGGTATTTTTGACACTTTTGTTGTCAGAGGAAATCCATTTTTTTAATAGATAATTAATTAAAAAATCATCCACAATAACCCGCATTCAAGATGGCTCGGCAAAATAGTCAACGATCAAATGGAATTAAAAAATTATAAGTAATGATGTTATTATTTTTGTTACAAAAAATAATTTTCCAGAGATGTCCGGGGAAAAAACCTATTTCACCCAAATGTCCGGGATTTTTGCCGTGTTTATCCGGCGTCGGCAATTTAGGTGATGGCAGCCCTACTTGCGCCTAACAGTAGTGATAAGATAACCGGCCGTTTTCAATAACCTATCGAAGATTATGGATAGATCGCTATCTCCGATAATCAGTAGCAGCGTATCTATCCTTAGTTTCAATTTCACAATCATGGATAAGAGCTATCTATCTTTCATCAACGATAGATAGTAGTTTCCCTCTCATATGTCAAAGTTTCTTGTGACGTTTCGTTCCTAGATCAGGTATCGACGCAAAAACAAATTTTTTTTTGTTTTTTTTTTATTTAATTATTGTATACTATTTTTCTTGTAAATTATTATCTTCATAAAAATGTATCTAAACATAAACAGATTTATTTTATTATTTAAATATCCATAATTTACGGACGTCGAGAATGAAACAGACCGTTTTAAAAACTTGGACTATTCTTTTATCTGTGGCAGGCATCTCTTGAAGTTTGGACGCGAATCATTGTTATTTTCAAGTTTAAGCTTTTTTAGTGTGTTTCAAAGTGAAATAAAATGGCTCATGTAAGAAGTCGGCATCACTGTTACTATCTGTATCACAATCTAAAATCTTCCCAATAATTACATAGACATAGGTATCACTGTCTTCACTGCTTAAATAATCTATTATATTATAATACAGGCGTTGTTTTTCAAAATTATTCAAAGCTATCGGCCAAGTTTGACAGATAACAGAATTACATTACTAGAGATAGCTTCATCTATCCGACAGTAAGTTGAAACTTATATTGAAACGCAGGTAAGCGTAACTTGTATGGCGTCTTTATCTTTTGTACGTTATCCGTCCTCCCAACGATAGATAGATAACTTCGATAGAAAATTGTATCTGTGGATAGGTTATTGAAACGAAAGTAATGACGAAAAGATAGATTTGTCTACCTTTAGTAGGTGAAATGACAGATAGATAGGTTATTGAAAACGGCCGTAACACGAATGCTATCGCCAATCCCTGACAGTATGTATATACATATGTATGTATGTATGTACGTACATAGGTTACTCATTAGTATGATGTTACTATAACTAACGCTGAAAGGTCAGAGAACTTTTTTAATAAGTTCAATTATATAAGTAGCAAGTACATAGGCCATTTGAAAAGATTCGTGCAAAATCTGACCTTGATCGAGAGTCTTCATTAATGTTGCATTGTGTTCTTTTCTGCACAAGTAAAAAACCAAAGGAAAACATATTACTTCCGCTAAACTCTTTAGTTAATTTATTCTCATTATCTCCCGGAGTTGTGGAAATAGAATCAATAATTAGTTATTCGTTCAGTCGTGACAGAGCTATGAAAAAAATTGTTTATTTTGGATTACAGAAGTGTAAGGTTGATTACGAGTTCATTACTCATAATATAATGAGTCGTTTACCTAAATAATATTATGTTACAATTTAGATTACGCATTTAAAAATAAATATATTATTTTATTAGTTCAAGGGTTAATTATTTAAAAAAATAAAAAAAATAAAGTAATATTTAATTTTATTTAGTAATATTTAATAAAATATTTACGAAATTAAATTGTAGTTCTTAAAAAATCTTGTAACTTTCTGTAAGATATTAATATTGCATTTCATAACAAAAGTTTTACTATATTACACAATACTTTATGGTATTTGTCATAGCGAAAAAAAATCTTCTGTGTCTATGGTTTTAAATGGTTATGGTTAAAATCTTAGGTTTTTGTTCAAGTATACGTATTAGTACATTCATATATTATAACATGGATCATCTATTTCACTGTAGGTAGATAATATCATCTATACCTTAATATAATAGTACAAACGATAATTAACGTTTCACACACATAGCCCCACAGTAAGGTAAGGCATATATCCTGTGTCGTGGGTGATAATAATGATATATTTTGTATGTAAATTTATCAGGATATTTTAAAAAAAAAATATAAAATTGTGTTAGGTATCTACTTACTATCGTAATAATATCGCAAAGTATTGAACTTTTAAATAAAACAAAGACTAACCAACGAATGGCAAGCGAAAATTGTATGATTCGGATTTTTTTTTTTCTATAAAAATGCCGGTTTATATTACATCCCTATATTTTACACATTTCATAATGTATTTCAAATTTTTGTACTTTAGACGACCCGCGTGGCGCAATGGTTACCATGCCGGACTGCCAATTGAGAGGTCCCGGGTTCGATTCCCGGCGAAACAGAAATTTGAATGATGAGTTTAAATATCTGTTCGCGGTCTGGGTGTTTGTATTCCTGTCTTTGTAGGTGTCCATGGTACCCAAGACACAGGGTATTAATTATCCTACTGTGGGGCTATGAGTGTCTAACGTTTATTTATTTTATTTATTTATAGGCAATTTTAAAATTATGAACGGTACACGGCAAAGCGCGGCAATGGTAAATGGCAATAAGCCAGCAGGTAGTAAGAATTTTTGTTTTCATAATAATTGTATAGCTAATTGAACGACCTTTAACGCACATCGTAAGTATCTGTAACTGACAGTTATGTAAATATATCGTATTTACATAAGTACATATTGGGTTTGTTTAAAATATTTTGAAGAACACTCAAACAATATTACAATGAGTGATGACATTACTTATATTCAAGGTGGAATACGCTTTTAGAGGCTTCACTATTTTCCATTCGACATTAACTAATGGATATGTTAATTATTCTAATTATTATAAAATATTACACAATTGTGCTTAGAGCATTCACTCTTTATACTTCCTGCTTACGTTATAAGTACGATTAAACGCTATAATAATAATAAATAAGAATAGGTACTCACTAATAAGTAGTGAATTTATAAAGATTATTCTGATAGAAGCGTGCATGGCCCGGCGGTTAGCGTAGAACGCAAGCGATCTATGCAACTAAGCCAAACGGGCGCGGTCGGGTGTGAGATGGGTGACCGCTAGTGGCAAAAAATTTCATGCGCGTTTCCGTGCTTCGGAGGGCACGTTAAGCCGTCGGTCCCGGTTGTTGTCGATAGAAACAGTCGTTAAACCTTGTCGGAGGCCTTATGGGCGGTTTGAAAACATCCGACAGCGGGTTGGCCACTAACCCGCATCTCCACCAACCCGCATTGGAGCAGCGTGGCGGAGTAAGCTCCAGGCCTCCCCATTAATGGGGAGAGACCCGTGCCCAGCAGTGGGACGCAACAAGGGTTGCAGCCATTCTGATAGACTTAAAACATACAAAGATGTGGTACTTAAGTATAGCAACATTAAACTTCAATGATTTTAACTATTACTAAAAATCGTAATAAAGAATTTTAAGTTTAAATTGCATATTATTCTAAATCATTTGAATATTATTAGAAAAACGTTTACTCTGAAATATTGAAGCAGACAGAGAAGTAGAGTTGATGGAATTAGGGCTGGTAGAATTAGGGCATGTAGATTCTGGAGACTGAGTCCCTGTAGCTTCGGGATTAAGAATAGAGCTACGGTATTCCCTGCCTGATCATAAGAGGCGATTAATAGGTGGTTTTCGGGTGGTGAGAGTGAGTGCAAGATCCGTCCAGCCAGCAGCTCCGGGAAGGGCGGCGGTGTGTGCTTGGCCACATGCCGTCGTAAGCATCGGAAGGTGCAGGAGAGCACATTTGCTCTCCCGAAGATGAACCCGATTTTGGCGTTGCGCGTGGAGGACACCCGTGCGTTCCACTGGAGATCCAGGAGTCCTTCCTAGGCGCAGAGGCAGCCACCGAGGGGGTTTTAGTGCGATCAAATCCCACATAACCCGGTATTCTCTCCCTAGGTACTTTTGAAGGTTCCCCCCGCCCCGATACAAAAAAAAAAAGATTCTGGAGACTGGCTGTAAATGAGATCTGGTACTTTTTTCATTTGCAAGCCATATGCACCTGTCTTGGCGTCTTTTACTAGTAGTAGTAGTCTTTTAGATTTTCCAAAAAATGTTTTATGTAGTACTAGCTGTGCCCCGCGGTTTCACCCGCGTTAGAAAGAATCATTAGCATGAAGTGAACCAAACTTTACAGGATTACTCGTTGGACCAATCTGAAGATTCTCCGAGAATTTCATTGAAATCGGTCCAGCCGTTTCGGAGTCTATAAGGAACATACATACACACTTTCTCTTTTATATTTATGATTTCTTAATATTTCTGTTGTAGATCAAAAAAGTTTTAATGCTTCATAAACATAAATCTTAACAAATCACTTAAACTGACTGATTTACAAGAAATACTGAATTGTCAATTGCTCACACCTGTACCACAGCTCTCTTTGTATTGTGCCTGTACGGCTGAGTGTAAGTTACGTCAAGGCTCAACAATGAAACCTTAGAGCATCGCAGCTGCCAGCTGCTATAAAATAGACTAAATTGTAGGCGTAAATCGTTTGTTCCGCTGTTCAGTACAAAATGCATTCGGTTTAATTATCTTTTAAATCAAGCGAATGATCACGAATATTTTTTTACAAGAAGATTTTATAATATAAAATATGCTTCTTTGCGTATAAGAATAATTATCTCGTAATACTATGTTCTTTGAGTTTTGTTATTGAGTATATAACTTCATTTCATTTTTCTTAGCCACAAGGAAAAAAGTAGAAAATGACGGAGAATAATTGTTAATATTGCGGAATAAAGGAGGAAAAAGAAACAAATATTTTCCATTAACTTCCCAGATAAATTACCAATTAATGTCAGAGAAATGGCAATTACACATACAACACAGAACAGGTTTCAAAGCCGTATTGCCTTATCAATGATATAAGTTTATTCAGCTGATCAAGTAAACTGGTTGCAAAGGACCGATTCGTTATCATATTGAATTATGACGTGTGTCAATTATTTTAGAAGTATGATCATTCCTGGTGATAGGTATAAGTATATGTTAATTACTGAAGCTGACACGTGCAAGAAAATGACACGTGAATATGAGATTCACAGAGAACACTCACTGTGATTCACGCATTATACAACATAAATACAAAAAAAGTGACGTCGCTATCTGTAACAACATGAAAATGAAATGCATTTGTGTGAATTGTTTAAGCGTCCACCTTTCGATAAATCTGCCTATATTATTGTTATAACGTCTTAGAGCATAGTGGCCCCAACCTGATGTAAATCATATTGCTTTCCATCAGTATATTCGCAAAGGTAAACTAGTTGAATCTGATCTCTTCGATCAATTGGACAAAATTCTAGTCTTTCAAAGTAAAGAAAGCTTTGAAATTATTTCGACAAAATATATAGTTATGATATTCTTGCTTTTGTGGCGAACACGTTTCAGTGCTCAAATAAAATATGTGTGTGCTGTTGTGCAAGTAGTGGGTAGAGAATGTATTTGTTTGAGGGAGGCTCTTCGAACTACTTACGACTAGCAGCCAGTGCCGGTGTTACTTTACAGTACCGGTCAACCGTCTCTGACATAATAATCTTGACATTTTGTTATGTAGGAACAAGTATCAAAACTTTTCTATTGAATCACTGTAGCATGGAATTATACAAAAAAACCATGAATAGAAATCGTTCTATTCATAGTTTTTTGCATACATTTCGGTCTGAAAGAGGTAGGTACATATTGCTCAATTTTTTAAAAGTTCAAGTTTTTAAAATGTAAAGCGGTTTTTTTTATTATTACAAAGTTTTACTTTCTGAATTTATCTGAAACTTTCAATTTGTTTTTATTCGAATTGAAGTACCTATGTTAAACTAATTAACCTAAGTTAATTAACTAACATTTTGTGATGAGAATGGAAAGTTGGATATCAAAAGTAACCCACAATGATGTGTATGTAAACTTTCTATGTTGAAATTGTTTCAGGGTTCATCAGCTATTATTTAAAGTACGATATTGTCTCTCATAATTCCAATACTACTTCTAAATACCTTACTCGTGCTGGTTTTATGTACTCCTGAAGTTCACTTTTTGATATAGGTCTAGCTAGCATTAGCCATTCCGCCCAGTTTTGTATCTAAACTAAAGAAACTTATGTAAATTCAAAATAAATTAAAATATAAATAAATAAATATCCGAAATAACATAGCCTTGACAAGAAGGATGGTTTCCATTATTCCGCAAATAGCCAAAACGTTGTAACCATTTATTTATTTATTTAAAACTTTATTACACCACATAAAGAATGATATAAAAGGCGGACTTAATGCTAAAAGCTTAATAAAGTACAATTTTAGGTACTTTATTAAGCTAAGCACAATATTTTAAAGAAACTTTAACGATACGAATACCATAACATATCGAAATCAGTACTTAAGTTTAAAATTCTTCTTGTGTGGCTTGAAGTTTGCATTAAAATTCATCACGAGGATTCATAATATTGATAACAACCGAACGAGTTATACTGATCATTGTTTCGATTCAAAGACGGCATGACACTGTGATAAAGCGTTCTTATTTTTATGGCTCTGGTCTTTATTTATTTATTTTACGATATTTTAATTTATTTACCAAGTACTGCACAGATTTAATACTGTATAATGTATTATTATGTACTGCTTAAGAAAAAACCTTACCACGTATAGAATATACGAGTAGAAAACAAATCTAGAAAGGGCCCCCAAATAACCTATCTGTATGAAATATACTCGTATTTTACAACCTATTTTCATATCTTCCAAATTAATGTGCACAATAATTTATAAAATTTGATCGATTCTTAAACATTACTCACAAAACTGTCCGTTTTTACAGTACTTATACCTACAACAACAATGTACAATTTTTCGTCAGCTAGCAATACAAGAAAACGCCTAGAGGACACCAACATTTCACGAAGCCTTACGCCAAGAGCGATAGCATTGTAGTTTCTATTATATTAAATGTGAAGGGCGAGAACTACCGTTTCATATGACAGTAGGTCACAATCTTCTGTATTACAACACTTTTGTTTTTATTGTGGGTGACAACTTAGTGACTGAGTAAGAATTAAGTCAAAAGTCTTTTGACCGCAACACTCCAAGGGTTGCATACCGGATATGAAATATTATTTTTTATTGAATTGTTTTCTATGTTTCTTTTAATCAATTTTTTTTAAGTAAATGACACAATATGCCTATGAACTTTACAAATGGGAAATATACTTATATAATATATTATACTTGCAGTGATAAGAAGGAATCAGTTACGGCTAGCAGTTTGTAAGTTCTGAAAAGAAATCGCTAAAAGGTTAAAAGTTATAAAATCAATAGGACCTAAATATCTAGGATAATATTAATTTTATTGCCTATTTAATTACAGTCTGTAATTTAATTGGTGCTGAACTTCTATTTCAGGACCTTCTCGCTATCTGTAGAAATTTATCATAATCAAGGTAGGTAATTTTCATAGCATTCCAAATCTCGTAGTACTGTGTTAGGTTTCTACTTACGATATTCTCCTTAGGAAATAAAAGAAATTAGTTATAAATTTACATCAATTTTATCACCTTTATGAAATTTTATTGATTAATTAATGTGTTCTGTCTAATTAACGAATGTGCTGAATTTCTACTTCAGTAGCTGTTATCAGTCGAAATGTATCAATCAAAGATATTGTGAAAGAAGTATCATTGTACCACTTTCATATAATTTCTAACAAGTAGTGTCAAGTTTCTAATTAAATGGGTTTATAGCACCGTCAATGACGTCAAGTTAATTGGCTTGACACATGCTGTTAGAGTTTTCATAGGAATAGGATATTGCATCCAATTTTTAAATCAAAGTATTTCGGTTCGATCATAAGATAAAAAAAATATTCAGTCGATCTGAAATTGCATTTAAATTTTACATTTGTAAATTTCGCGCGTATTTTAATCATTGCACTCTGTAGTGGAAGCGCGCACGGCTCGGAGGAAGCGCGCATGGCTCGGCGGATTGCGTAGAACGCAAACGGTCTATGCAGCTAAGCCAAACGGGCGCGGCCGGGTCATTCGGGTGTGAGATGGGTGACCGCTAGTGGCAAAAAACGTCATGCGCGTTGGGTTTGAAAACATCCCACAGCGGGCTGGCCACTAACCCGCATCTCCACCAACCCGAATTGGAGCAGCGTGGTGGAGTAAGCTCTAGGCCTCCCCAATATGGGGAAGAGACCCATACCCGGCAGTGGGATGCAAAAAGAGTTGCAGCCACTCTGTAGTGACGTCACTTGGTCATGTAAACAAAAGCACTGTTAATGATCTTTATGTTCACTTCACAGTTACACTTTTTTGTTTACATCGCCTTATTAGGTCTTATAATGGAGGCTACAGACTGTTTTGCTTAAAAATATTTAAAAAGTGAAAGGGTAAAGTTTAAGTTAAATTATTATTTTATTTTTTTTACTTCCTTGTTACCAATACTTACTTAGTTTTTTTTTCTTTTCAGGTAAATATGACAGCTACAAGCAAGTACTTTCTTCGCTATTTTCCTTGTAAATGAAACGGAATTATTATGATTTGAATTGCCAGAATAGCCAGAATAGCCAGAAACATGCCAAAATTATAATAACGTTTGCGTCTTTTACAGGCAATGACAGTGGCAATTACTAATATTATAAAGAGGAAAGATTTGTATTTTTGTATGTTTATGATAAATAAACTCAAAAACTACTGTTCCGATTTCCAAAATTCTTTCACCATTCTTTTTACCGTGGGAAAATGCTTCATTCCTACATGAAAACGGGTAATAGGGTCAACGCGGTTGAAGCAACTGGCTAAACGCCTATGATTTTAATATAGCAATGAAGCCTGGAATAGACTATAGGCTATTTTTTGTCCTACGGGACCCATCAAACGGGTCCACGTGGACAAGCCGCTGGCGGAAGGCTAGTTCAAAAATAAAGGAACAAGATAAAAAATTGATGACAAATGGTCGTTTAGTACTAAAACTAATTTCCGCTTACCAAGAGATTTTTAATTATATCACAACAAAAAGTTGTGCCTAAAAAATTTAGCACTCATATACGAGTATTATAGCCAAGAATGTGTACACATTGAAACGAACGGCGAAACATAACCGGTCCAACTCAGTAGAGGACTCGTAGAGCGAATTATACTGTTACGACTTTGAGTACCTATATCTCGAGAACAAAGCGTCGTACAGCAAAACCCCAAAAACGCATAAATAGGTATTAGGTCTACTATCGAACAGTGAAGAAAGTTCTCGAAAAATCGGTCATAAGAAAAACATCGATTTCTACCAGTAAACAAATTCGGGGTCCGCGGCGAGTACGTACCTATTTATAGCGTACATGTATAGGTTGTTTACATCGCGGGTCGCGGCTATTGTTTATGACTACATAAGCTGTACATAGGTGCGTAATAACATAAAGGAAGGTTCGGGACGGGCCTATTGTATTTGGTGGTTCGGGAAATTTCTGGAGAACCATGGGCAGCCGTATATAAGGCACGCGCCGAGCCGCGACTGGGCAGTTTATTTTCGGAAGTGAAACCGAAGCGATCTCTACCAAGCGACAAGGAAGAATTATTTCGACGACTCAAGCGAAGATATTGGACTATAGTGATTGTGCATTGTGATTCGGACTCTGTGAAGTGGATTTTAGTGGAAGCTGACAATAAACGCCTTCTACGATACAAACGGCATTTTATTACCCACAGCGCGTAACAATACTTTTTGTGCGGCAAATAATTCTTCCGTTATAAGCCGTATCGGTCATTCGTAATGTGCAAAACCTTTTTTGGCTGCCAATTATTCGGATTACAGTTAGGTTTGAGTTTCTAATAATTAATTCGCATTTTGGCCATTATGCTGCACGTAAATTCGTATTTTACAGGGTCATTGGCTGTAGTAATTTTTGCGTTCCACTGCTGATTTACAGGTCTGTCTCCATAATTAGGGAGGTCTGGGGCTTGCTCCACCACGCTGCTCCAATGCGGGTTGGTAGAATTGCGAGCCCATTATGTACCCATAGCCATACTGTTATCTCAAATATATGTACTTTTTCTTAAAAAGAGTGCTGCTGGGAGTTTTTTTCCACCGCAATTTTTCTCTCAGCTCAACATCTAGCCCAAACGGGCACCTAAAGGCGATGACCGGGAAAAAATGACATTGATGAAGCGAATATTTTGTACTAGCCTTCCGCCAGCGGCTTCGCCCGCGTGGACCCGTAGGATAAAAACCATCCTATGTCCTTTCCCAAGGTCAACTCTATCTGTGTTCCAAATTTCATTAAAATTGGTTCAGTAGATTAAGCGGGAAAGCGTAGCAGACAGAGTTACTTTCGAATTTATAATATTAGTAAGGATTCCTAATATGAAATAAATATTTTTGTTTTTTTTTTAGATCGTTGTTGGATGTTTTCAAACTGACCATAAAGCCTCCGATTGTTCGATCGATAACAACCGAGAACCTAAGTGCCCTACAAATGACTCTTACTCCCAAACATATCCGTTGCGCTTAGCTGTGTAAATAGCTTGTATATAATAAATAAATAATTAATAAACGTTACATACTCATAGACCCTCCGTTAAGGTGATATACCCTGTGTCGTGGGTGCCATAGATACACAAAGACAGAAACACAAAATGAAATTTTAAACTCATCATTAAAATTTCTGCTTCGCCGAGAATCGAACCCGGGACTCTCCGATCGGCAGTCCGGCATGGTAGCCATTACGCCACACGGGTTGTCAAGACAGGTCGTTTTATTCTAACCGAAGTGTCATGCGTCTCTACTAAATAATCCTTCATATAATATTTATAGACATGTGTTCCTTGAATGTTTTTTTAACCCTACAAAACAAAATTGTAATAAGAAAATGCTTAAAAGGGAATTACGTTTCTTAATGTGTTGATTTATATGTAGATAAGCATATTTTTAAGTGAATTATATCATATAAACTTAAAAGAGATTATATTAATAATATTTAACCATTATTTGCATAGCAATTTACGAAGTTATGGATTGTACAATTACACATTTAAATATACCTTGAATATTTATTGAGTAAATAATGTGTTTATTTAAAGAAAGGTGAACAAGTAAAGATAATAACTGCAACATTCATGATATTGTAATAAACTTCTGATCTTCAAACCGGATGTACAGTATTATCATATAATTATTGAGTAATATTAATACATGATATTGTTTCTAATGAATTCATAAGTGGTAGAATTGACATGGTTTGAGGAGCTCCACATATGTATATAATTATACATAATATACATAAACGGATTTGTATGGTGGCGACAAATAGTGACATCAGCTACTGGAGTTGCAGAGCCATTCTATCTCATACACGATTACGTTCTTCCAAAAATCTTAGTATCAATCTTCCTCTACATAATAGTGGATTTTCCATCACTCCTTCACAGTTCAGGCCATACAGCTCTGGAACACCCTACCCGAAAATATAACAAAGGCACCCAGCAAACTGGCATTCAAGAAATTGGTCCGAGAGCATTTGTTGAGTATCCCTACCACCGCCTAGTATTTTTACTAACAAGACTCCTATTTATATTATACATATATGTAGTTATTATATCCTTTCAATATGTGTATGTAGGTATGTATATGCTTATTTGTATTTATTATTTTATGTATTTCATTATGTACGTAGTTATTACATATAGTAATACATATTTTTAATTCTTTGTTCTTTTTGCCTGTTTATTTTTAGAAGCCTACCTCGCATTCTTAACATCACCCAGGGTCGACCGGCAGACAATGCTAAGAGGGATTAGGTTTAACCCTTTGTGAAACTTAGTTTAAGGTGTTTTCACATAAAAAAAGATTTAAATAACGCTTCACACTCACGACGCATATAAGTAGGTATTCTTTTGTGAGTGTTATGGGGACAATTCAGTACAATATATTATTTAGGTCGGAGCGGCCTCTAGGAAAGAAAGAAGAAAGAAAGAAAAAATATTTATTTCATATTAGGAATACAAAATATTCGCTTAATGAATGTCATTTTTTCCCGGTCATCGCCTTTAAGTGCCCGTTTGGGCTAGGTGTTGAGCTGAGAGAAAAAAGGCGGCGGAAAAAAACTCCCAGCACTCTTTTAAAAAAAACAGTACATAATAATATATTTGAGATAACAGAATGGCTATGGGTCGATAATGGTCACACGTGACAGCTGATCGTGTGAGACACCATCAACCCACTTCCACCTGCTCACAGATGCGAGTAATTACTAAAACTAATACAATCTATGAAGAAATAGCCTTGTGTGAGCGAGATTCATTCCCACGCGCCTTTATCATTAAGATAGTCCTTAGTGTTATAATAAGCCTTACGGCACAGGACTTGTTTGACTGCCTTCTTAAAAGGTTTTAAAGGCAGGGATTGAATCTTTATTGGGATTTTATTATATATCCTGATGGACATCCCAATAAAAGAATTACTTTTTTTATGAAGCCGGCATTTCGGAAATGCCAGCTTGTGGCCGTTCCTAGTTGAAACACAATTAGGACTTTGCAAGTCCAATATAGTAGTGAATTTTTCTTTGTTTTTACGTACATATATGATGTTTTCGTAAATATATTGCGAAGCAAATGTTAGAATATCTATCTCTTTGAATTTTTCTCTGAGAGATTCTCTAGCACCTATGTTATAAATTGCGCGAATAGCCCTTTTCTGCAAAATAAAGATTGAATCAATATCAGCCGCATTACCCCACAGTAAAATGCCATATGACATTAAACTATGGAAATAACTGAAATAAACTAATCTGGCTGTTGCAATGTCTGTGAGGGAACGAATTTTCTTTATTGCAAAAACTGCAGAACTAAGTCTATTCGCTAACTGAGAGATGTGGGGTCCCCACTGTAATTTGGAGTCTATTGTGATTCCAAGAAATGAAGCTTCTTCAACAATGGCAAGATCCTCACCATTTAATTGAGGATTTACATTTTCTTTCTTTACATTTGGGGGTGAAAATCTTATACAATTAGTTTTTTTATTATTTAATAGTAAATTGTTTACATTAAACCACTGGACAACCTTAGAGAGAGCATTGTTCACGTCGTCAAGATTTGATATTCGTCTATTAATTTTAAATAAAAGAGAAGTATCATCTGCGAACAATACAATCTCATGACTGTTTTCTACCATGAATGGAAGATCATTTATATATAATAAAAACAGAAAGGGTCCTAAAATTGAACCCTGTGGGACCCCCATCTCTACAGGTGACCCAGACGACCTTTTACCATTCACCTCAACTCTCTGAGTCCTATCCCTCAAATAGGATGACAGGAGTTTAAGCGCGGTACCTTTAATGCCATAGTGGTTGAGTTTCCTTAGAAGGGTTTCGTGCTGAACGCAGTCAAAAGCTTTAGATAGGTCGCAAAACACACCTAAGGCATCCTGCGATCCCTCCCAAGCTTCTATAATAACTGAAAAAAGCTCAACACCTGCATCGGTTGTAGAACGACCTTTAGTGAAACCAAATTGATTTTTATGTAAAAGTTTGTTATTTGTAAAATAGGAAAATAACTGGTTGAGAAGAATTTTCTCGAATATTTTACTGCACGTGGGGAGAACAGAAATAGGTCTATAATTCATAGGGTCAGTAGTACTGCCCGATTTGTATAAAGGAATCACTTTACTATGTTTCATTAGGTCAGGAAATTCACCACTTTTTATACAATTATTAAATATTAGGGCTAAGTTTGGTGCAATTAAATCTATTATTGAATTAAGGATCTTTACAGAAATACCCCAAAGATCGGTAGTGTTCTTAACATCTAATGTCCTAAATATTTTTACAATGTGTTTGGCGTCTATGGGTCTAAATTTAAAATGACATTTGCATTCGCTCACATTTTCTTTCAGCAACGATTCAGCAACATTGGGGGAAGAGTTAAGAGATTTAGTTGTCGAAACTGGAATGTCACTAAAAAATTTCTCAAATAAATTAGCCACATTCTCATCTTGTTCAACCAGAGTATTATTATCCGCAATT
Organism: Pyrgus malvae; assembly: GCA_911387765.1. Taxonomy (NCBI): domain Eukaryota; kingdom Metazoa; phylum Arthropoda; class Insecta; order Lepidoptera; family Hesperiidae; genus Pyrgus; species Pyrgus malvae. The sequence goes on along the minus strand of OU426950.1, from coordinate 21,634,998 downwards.
AGTTTAAAATCAAGGTTGCGGTCCTTACCTCTTCCAGTTTCGGCATTAATGATTTTCCAAGTCGTCTTTATTTTATTGTTACTAAATTTTATCTGATTTCTGATATGTATGGACTTGGCCGCGATACACACTTTCTTAAAAACTTTTGAATAATTTTTAACATGGTCACAAAAGGATTCACTATGATTATAGGACCTCTCATAATAAAGGTCATATAATTTTTGCCTACTTCGGTGTAGTCCCAATGTTGCCCAATCATTGAATGATTTGCATGTTTTCGGAGAGATTGTCTTTGGGGTAAATACAAAATTATATGCTTTATTGATTTGATCAGAAAGTATCTCATACTGTTTATTTACATTACCATGCAACGGAACAGACAATCCATTTACAAGCTTATTTCTAAATCTCTCCATTCGTTTATTACTCACCGGAACGACCACTTTACTCTTATCAACCCGTTTATCAATATCATATTTAAAACATGCGAGTTGACCACAGTGATCCGAACTTAGATTATTAATTATCATTGAATGAACTGGTGTGCCATCTGTAAAGATATTGTCAATGCAAGTCGCTGTGGAATCAGTGATTCTAGTGGGTTCCGAAAACAGGTTACTAAGATTACAACATTTCATACTCGATAAAAACTTTTTACTGACTGAAGATTCCTCCAAGATATTAATATTAAAGTCACCACAAATAATAATGTCCTTCTTCTTCTTGCTACATAATTTAAGAAATAATTCATCAAGAACTGACTCGAATTTATCAAACAATGCATTTGGAGGTTTATAAATACAAACAATTAAACAATAAGGTAGCTCCACACAGGCTATTTCCACAGTCCGTTCAATAGAAAGGCTCACTATATCTTTACGGTCCTTAAATTTTAGGCCTTTTTTTAAAATAATTAACGAGCCACCACGAATAGCTGTCGTTCTACTGAACGAACTGGCGACTTGGTGCTTATCAAAGTTAAACACAATTTGGCAATCTTTCAGCCAATGTTCAGTAATGCAAATGACGTCTATATTGTAGTGCTTCAAAAACAAGTCTAATTCTAGCTCTTTATTTAATAGGCCTTGCATATTTTGATGCACCAAGTTTAAACATTTATTGTTCTTTAAAAAACTACTCGACAACTGGCTCTCAATAATCATGTTCATATTTTTATTGCTAGAGACGTGAGCCTCTGTTGTCTGATAACTTAATTTAAAGTGTTTGGGGCAACATCCAAACAAGTCGATGTAGTACTACAACAAGTATTACTACTAAATATAACATCGGTCTGCTCAATAAAAGCAGTTGTCTTTGAAGATAAAGTATGACATACTTTATCTGTCAAGTAATAAGATAGCAAATATGCTATCTGTTTGTATATATAATTGGATAGAATAATTCTATCCTTCGTAATATTAAAATTATTTTTAAATATATTATTAATGTCAAAAAGCCTAAACCTATTTGGATCATTACAATCAGATCCAGTTGTTAACACATTGTTACTGTTGCCAATTGAATTATACAAAAGTATATTTAATTGTTGACGCAATTTATTTTCATTGAAGTCATCCTTAACATAAGGAATTGTACACATTATTATTTTATTAACGTTTAAATCTTGTAATTTTTGGATATATGTAAGCAACAATTTTTGTTTCATATTTCCCCGTCTACCACAAAGCAAGATTAGCGTAGAACTGGGGTCATAAGTGCCACTAATTACCTTATTCATTATTTGCGCCATTGTAGCCCCAGGCATACTAAAATTACAGATGACTTTGTCAGTAAGATTTAACAGTTTCGTACCCATGTTTTTACCTAACTCGTCACTAAATATTAAAATTTGATTTCTTAAGGGTTAGGGACCTTCCCCAACTTGTTTTTTATTGATGCTATCAGGATAAAAGATTCTCTTTAGTTTAAGAGATTACAGAGCTACGGTATATCCGTAGCTTGTATCAGTATAATACTTGGAGAAGTCTTCGGGATCTCCAGTGGAATGCACCGGTGTCATGCGAATTTGGAATTGCCCAAAACGAGCCCACGTTAGGTGAGGGATCCTGGATTCGATGTTTCCTTTGAACGACACACTTGTGGTATGACCTAGGTTCTAGGGTTCGGTTATGAAAATGGGAATGGGTAAACTTGAGTATTTGGATGTCGACTCCTACAATTATTAGGTATTCTACCTAATAAAAAATCATTTTATAATAACAGTAAAAACCAAACCATTATTAGCGTAAAATAATTTATTCATTCTAAACTAAAAAACAAAAACATGACACGAAAATGTATAATGAAGGTATAATATAAGGCAATGAAGTTCAAAAACGAAAAAATACAAATTATCAGAACAACATTCGCAAGATCCAGTTCTCATAAACATGAATACAAAATGTAAAACATAACTTCCACATCCGGAAAGGGACCTTGACACGCGAGTCCCTTGACGCCGGAGCGGTTATCTGCAGTTCTTATAATATGGCAACATTTACAGCCAGGCCACACTAGCTACATTTTGTTTGCATCGGCGGTCGGCAATTTGCGCGTGCATTCGAAACGCACAAGTCTGATGCCGCGTCCAAGTGCCAAAACTAACAAGACTAAATCGCCGAACGCCGATGGTCAAAGTAGCTAGTGTGAATTGGCTGTTCGGGCGCGATAATATTGGTCAGTAATAAATAATCAGAGACGATATGTAGTGTGAAAATAATGTATATTATGTCGGCAGCACGACAATACAACATGCCGTGTCGACGGCATGACAGTACAACGGTGGCGCTAGAGTCGAGAGTGACCATAAAGAGTTGCTCGTAGGGGAGCGTCGTATCGATGGTAGTGTGACAGCCATAGTGTCATTCCTAGATTCTTATTGAAGGAGACATGGTGGACGGTTTGCGCACCACGTAACCGACGAATCGCTGTGGACCCAATGAATCCCTAGAAACAAATAAGTTTTGATAATCCGTGTTGCAGAATAATAACCTTGTCTAATGGTGTGTAAGTTAATTTTCGAAATAATAATGATTGTTGTAATTTTCTGTCAACCATCTTTTAATTTTCAATTTCCTCGCCCACATGAATAACTCTGATGAATGGCCTCAGCTCGCCAACACATATATGAGACGTGTTTTACTAACATTTTTGTTTAGGCTTGTTAGGCCTTGACCAAAGCAGATACCCAAGACCAAAAAACCAACCAGACCAAAAAAAGAGCCCTATCATGCTAGAAAGGTGAATTCAGCAAAGTTTCAAATAAAATATACCTGAATTTGTTGCTAATTTGTTGCTAATTAGTTGCCAAAACGACGATTTTGTTGCTCGAGCCGATCACGAGATATCGCGCATAATGCTACCTTGATATCACGGTAGCAAGGTCACTCTATAAATTACACACTTTTCCTTTGACCATAATGGCAAATTTTGTTGCTAATTTGTTGCTAATTTGTTGCTATAAGTGCGATACGGAAAAACATTTTTTTTTTAATTTTTTTTTGCATTTTTCGTGTTTCTGCTACCTTGAAACTGATTTCCTGTCCGACAAAGAGTGCTTCGAATTTGTTGCTCAACAGGAGAGCACTCATTTAGACATAAAGAACCAGCAACAAAATAGTCGGAGCCGATCGGCCGATTTTTTAAACTTTTTTTTTTCAATTCCTGCTATCTTGAAACTGGTTTGCTATTCGACAGAGAGTGCTTCGAATTTGTTGCTCAACAGGAGAGTACTCATTTAGACATAAAGAACCAGCAACAAAATAGTCGGAGCCGATCGGCCGATTTTTTAAACTTTCTTTTTTCAATTCCTGCTATCTTGAAACTGGTTTGTTGTCCGACAAAGAGTGCTTCGAATTTGTTGCTCAACAGGAGAGTACTCATTTAGACATAAAGAACCAGCAACAAAATAGTCGGAGCCGATCGGCCAATTTTTTAAACTTTTTTTTTCAATTACTGCTATCTTGAAACTGGTTTGCTGTCCGACAAAGAGTGCTTCGAATTTGTTGCTCAACAGGAGAGTACTCATTTAGACATAAAGAACCAGCAACAAAATAGTCGGAGCCGATCGGCCGATTTTTTAATTTTTTTTTTTCAATTCCTGCTATCTTGAAACTGGTTTGCTGACCGACAAAGAGTGCTTCGAATTTGTTGCTCAAAAGGAGACCACTCATTCAGACTTTAAGATACAGCAACAAAATAGTCGGAGCCAATGGGCCGATTTTTGAAACTTTTTTTTTAATTCCTGCTATCTTGAGATTAGGTGAATTCAGCAAAGTTTTTAAAAAGCAATATACCTGAATTTGTAGCTTAATAGTTGCTAATTCGTTGCCAAAACGACGATTTTGTTGCTCGAGCCGATCACGAGATTTCGCGCATAATGCTACCTTAATATCACGGTAGCAAGGTCACTCTATAAATTACACACTTTTCCTTTGACCATAATGGTAAATTTTCTGCTTAGTCGTATGAGAGCTGTCGTAGATGCCCATGAGGCAACACGCGTTATTAAATTAAACCTTTATTTGATAAAACATGTTTTTTATTCAAAAATCAAGTGCCTTCATCAAGGCGTATACCCGACTTGTTAGGCGTAGCTCCATGTCGCGTGGTATTCTAAATTCAAATTTAAACTAATACGATCGAAAAAGATGGTAAAATGTATCAGGTTTAAAACTGCATCAATAGTTTTTGTTCAATCTATATATATCTCTCCTGTTGAGCAACAAATTCGAAGCACTCTTTGTCGGATAGCAAACCAGTTTCAAGATAGCAGTAATTGAAATAAAAAGTTTAAAAAATTGGCCGATCGGCTCGGACTATTTTGTTGCTGGTTCTTTATGTCTAAATGAGTACTCTCCTGTTGAGCAACAAATTCGAAGCACTCTCTGTCGGATAGCAAACCAGTTTCAAGATAGCAGGAATTGAAAAAAAAAAGTTTAAAAAATCGGCCGATCACCTCCGACTATTTTGTTGCTGGTTCTTTATGTCTAAATGAGTGCTCTCCTGTTGAGCAACAAATTCGAAGCACTCTCTGTCGGATAGCAAACCAGTTTCAAGATAGCAGGAATTGAAAAAAAAAAGTTTAAAAAATCGGCCGATCGGCTCCGACTATTTTGTTGCTGTTTCTTTATGTCTAAATGAGTGCTCTCCTGTTGAGCAACAAATTCGAAGCACTCTTTGTCGGACAGCAAACCAGTTTCAAGATAGCAGGAATTGAAAAAAAAAAGTTTAAAAAATCGGCCGATCGGCTCCGACTATTTTGTTGCTGGTTCTTTATGTCTAAATGAGTACTCTCCTGTTGAGCAACAAATTCGAAGCACTCTCTGTTGGATAGCAAACCAGTTTCAAGATAGCAGGAATTGAAAAAAAAAGTTTAAAAAATCGGCCGATCGGCTCCGACTATTTTGTTGCTGGTTCTTTATGTCTAAATGAGTACTCTCCTGTTGAGCAACAAATTCGAAGCACTCTTTATCGGACAACAAACCAGTTTCAAGATAGCAGGAATTGAAAAAAAAAAGTTTAAAAAATCGGCCGATCGGCTCCGACTATTTTGTTGCTGGTTCTTTATGTCTAAATGAGTACTCTCCTGTTGAGCAACAAATTCGAAGCACTCTCTGTCGGATAGCAAACCAGTTTCAAGATAGCAGGAATTGAAAAAAAAAAGTTTAAAAAATCGGCCGATCGGCTCCGACTATTTTGTTGCTGGTTCTTTATGTCTAAATGAGTATTCTCCTGTTGAGCAACAAATTCGAAGCACTCTCTGTCGGATAGCAAACCAGTTTCAAGATAGCAGGAATTGAAAAAAAAAGTTTAAAAAATCGGCCGATCGGCTCCGACTATTTTGTTGCTGGTTCTTTATGTCTAAATGAGTATTCTCCTGTTGAGCAACAAATTCGAAGCACTCTCTGTCGGATAGCAAACCAGTTTCAAGATAGCAGGAATTGAAAAAAAAAAGTTTAAAAAATCGGCCGATCACCTCCGACTATTTTGTTGCTGGTTCTTTATGTCTAAATGAGTGCTCTCCTGTTGAGCAACAAATTCGAAGCACTCTCTGTCGGATAGCAAACCAGTTTCAAGATAGCAGGAATTGAAAAAAAAAAGTTTAAAAAATCGGCCGATCGGCTCCGACTATTTTGTTGCTGGTTCTTTATGTCTAAATGAGTGCTCTCCTGTTGAGCAACAAATTCGAAGCACTCTTTGTCGGACAGCAAACCAGTTTCAAGATAGCAGGAATTGAAAAAAAAAAGTTTAAAAAATCGGCCGATCGGCTCCGACTATTTTGTTGCTGGTTCTTTATGTCTAAATGAGTACTCTCCTGTTGAGCAACAAATTCGAAGCACTCTCTGTCGGATAGCAAACCAGTTTCAAGATAGCAGGAATTGAAAAAAAAAGTTTAAAAAATCGGCCGATCGGCTCCGACTATTTTGTTGCTGGTTCTTTATGTCTAAATGAGTATTCTCCTGTTGAGCAACAAATTCGAAGCACTCTCTGTCGGATAGCAAACCAGTTTCAAGATAGCAGGAATTGAAAAAAAAAGTTTAAAAAATCGGCCGATCGGCTCCGACTATTTTGTTGCTGGTTCTTTATGTCTAAATGAGTACTCTCCTGTTGAGCAACAAATTCGAAGCACTCTTTGTCGGACAGCAAACCAGTTTCAAGATAGCAGGAATTGAAAAAAAAAAGTTTAAAAAATCGGCCGATCGGCTCCGACTATTTTGTTGCTGGTTCTTTATGTCTAAATGAGTGCTCTCCTGTTGAGCAACAAATTCGAAGCACTCTTTGTCGGACAGGAAATCAGTTTCAAGGTAGCAGAAACACGAAAAATGCAAAAAAAGTAATAAAAAAAATGTTTTTCCGTATCGCACTTATAGCAACAAATTAGCAACAAAATTTGCCATTATGGTCAAACGAAAAGTGTGTAATTTATAGAGTGACCTTGCTACCGTGATATCAAGGTAGCATTATGCGCGATATCTCGTGATCGGCTCGAGCAACAAAATCGTCGTTTTGGCAACTAATTAGCAACAAATTAGCAACAAATTCAGGTATATTTTATTTGAAACTTTGCTAAATTCACCTTGCTAGCATGATAGGGCTCAAAAAAAGTCTGAACGGTCTTTCAGTATATGGTTGTGCTATATACTGTACGGTTATATACGATTATATACGGTACGGTAATTATTATCATTAAAATTCCATTTTACTACAATGGGACGCACAATAACCTCGCTTTACTCGCGGCAGACAGAAGGAGATAATGCTTATAAATCAGTTTTTAACCCATATTAAGAAAGAGGAAGGGAGAAGGGACGACTTTATTTATAGTTTATTGTTAAAACCACAAATACTCAAAATTAATTAACCACCATGATGCGAAAATACGTTGATTGTAAATAATATTGTGCTGGCAACAAGTCTACAACAGAGGTGAGCTGTGGCAAACTTTCGATGTTTTTTTTATATTTAAATATTTACTACACGCCAGTTACATTGTTTCTAGTTCGTAAGTTTAGTAACCTTTTTTATGACAGAAATAAAAAAATGGGGGATCATCTCCATTATATTTTAATTTCACTTGCGTAGGTTATAAATTCCAAACATTTTTCTTCTATTTACAGTTGTACCTACGACTTGTATTACGATTTTATTGGCTGACTTGTTTGCGCAGAATTAAGCTGTGCAAATATTTGGTTAATTTCTTATTTTTGAATTCCTTTCCCGTGAATAATATTACAGAAACACGTTCTTAACTTTGACTTCTACAATATTCTTTACACAAATCAACTTATGTAATATCAACTTTTATTGTAATTTTCATTTCATCAAAAAATGGATTATTGTGCCGTCTACAGAAGCATGTTTTTGAGGTGTTTTGACAATTTAAACTTTTTTAAACTTTAACTAATATTATAAAAAAATGTCCACATGTAAAGTTGTTCATAAGCGACCATAACAGCATTAGATGTTAGTAGTTGTGCCCCGCGGTGTTGCCCGCGTTACAGCGTGATGTATTAGTTGTATTACAGCCTTATACCTTCTTCGGTTGATGGACTTTCCGACATTAAAATGTTTTTGAAGTGAAAACTTCTTTAGCGGCGTTGTGCATTTTTTTTGGGATGGGTAGGTATAAAATGTTATCGAATATTCGTAAGACGGCGGGGTGACAGCTGATGGCTCGACTGTCTGTATACTTGCAAAATTCATGTTATCAAGTTTTTAAAATATGGAAATTGAACAAACTGCATCTATTAATGGAATAAATGACGAAGAAATAGTGAAAGAAAATGAGTGAGTACTTTATAAAATTCTAAATGAAAACCTTCTGAAAATACTAGATGAAAAATAATACTGATAATTAAAGCAATTCGTGTGAAATTATTCCCTAACCATTCCAAAATATTCACGGTTCACTTCTGCTGGCACTCTCGAAGTGCAACCTGTTTTTTTTTAAATTAGAACCAGTATTTCCTGAAATTAGCGCTATCAAACAGCTCAACTCAACTCTTCAGCTTTATGATACTTAGAATAGCTTTATATCTTCGTGAAATCTAGGAATCTCCTTATGCTGTGTCCTTTTTATCAGAGAATTACACATCTCTTATTATTATTGATCTAATTAAAGACTATAGGCGCATAACTTCGGCGATACGAAATAAAAGATAAATTCTCAATGTTTTTGAAAGTGAATTGAATTAAAGTGAACGGTAGTGTACATAGAGTGCAGACATGTGTAAGGTCAATTGAATGAAATATTGAATGAATGAATTATTGAATTACATCTTGTTTATATGAGAGATATCAGCTTTATTACTCGTTTTGTTGACACTTAAGAGGAAACGCTAGCGCCGTATTCCCATACAAACGCATTCTCCTATTTCCTCCCTGGAATTCAATCAACTAATTAGATCAGAAAATATGACTCATCAAAAATCGTAGAAAATGCCTCTTTCATACAGCCCTATCCAACAACTGCAAAACAAATTTGAAAGGTTTTTACGACCAAATAAAATATTCTTAGGCATAGACTTATTCTATTTCTTGATATTTGTGAAAAAATATATTTAATAAACTCAATTTTGAAGGAGGGAAGAGGAGAATACGAAACCTCGATTTAGTAAGAAAGTTTTTATGTATAATCGGTGTGCGCTGCATCTGTCCCTATCGCACGTGGCGGATAGCGCAGGGCGCAGCGTGATAGCAATAGTTATTCCAAAATACCTATTTTTCAAATTCGGCTGAACCCGCGTTTCCTCTTAGCTGTTGCAGTTTTATGATTTAAGCCAATCTGCGCATGTAAAGTTAAGTTACGTTTCAATTTTTTCATTTTATTTTTTGTTTGAATGGAGTAGCAGACGAGCATGCAGGCCACGTGGCGTTAAGTGGTCGTTGCAGCCCATTGCATCGATTTCTTTGTACAGATCTGTTTGCGCTAATATATCGCACGTGTGAATGGTAAATCGCTGCAATTAATCATTCGTCGGTGGCAGTAACAAATTTCATTAGTTAAATCGTTCGTCGGCGTTCGTGATCGCTCAGTTCGGCAGTTCGTCTTGGACTCCGCTTATGTTCGGAGATACGTATCACGCAAAGCGCGCTTTATACAATAATATATTATGTATGCTCCTCGACTTTTTTTTTCTTTAAGCACATAATTAGGTTCAACAACGCAAGTGTGTCATCATCATTTTCCATCGTGGGTGACATATTTATTGTGTGAACTTCTGCGGAAAACTGACGATCGACGCAGATATCGGTAGCGTGTAGAGGCACTATGGGTTCGATTTATCTGTACAGTCCAAAATCGATCGATTTCTCTTTACGTTTAGGGCGGGCATTAGTCTTGTCTATAGTCGTTTGCAGTTGCGCTGCTACTTTGAAGGCTAATGGCCGCCTCCTGTAAGTCTGGCCGGCAACTGTACCTTTTCACATTTATTGTTTCACGGCAGAAGTGGGGACAGCGGTGGTACTTCCCTAATCGAACCATTAAAATCAACCAGCTACAACAATGTTTGAGATTTTGTCAGCATTAAAAGGCAAACGTGGAGGTGTCAAGTGCATTTCATAAAAGGGGTGTCACCCGTGGGAAAGTAGTACAGTAACTTCATTTGATACTGTATTGTTTCTTCATCTTTGTATTGTGCCACAAGTACGCGTACTTACTCGCATGTCTGTCATCCCTTTAACGGTACTAATGGGGTCTTGGAAACTGCACAGAAAAATTCTAAATGCATACATACCTTAAGATGGTTCCACTAAACCACGCTCGGAAAGCAGGATATTTGTTTAATGTTTTTAAACATGGTTTTTATTACCTCTTAAATCAATCATCAAAATTAGTCATTTAGCTATATATGAGTTGTGACGTTACAAATCATATTCTCATATAAAATGTATGAAGATGTCACGTTTTGACAGCTCGTTAAAAGTATCTCAATTGATCTGGTAGTCCAAGACCGGATTAGTAAGACAGAGTAAAAGGTCGACACTATCCGAGTCATATCTAAATGTTTCAAGGGGCCAAAACTAATTGAAATTCGAAGAAAATATATAGTAAAAGATTAATAGACATTATGGTAAACTCACTTCCTACTTCCCCAAATTTTGAACAGCACTTCCGGTTCCTGGCCTCTGTCTAAATCAGCAACTAATTTACCTACATATATCTGCCTTGAAGCATGTCTGTGGTATTTCTGTGGAAAGGTACCGTTGCTACATACATGATTTGCTCGTCGGCCTCCGGAGTAACTGTGCACCAACTGCTGTATTAACATTTTGCCTGCGCGCTCATCTCTACTGCTCTATTTAAATAAATAATTTAAAAAATAGCAGATCCTTGTACAATTTTATCCAACAACTAGTGGCCGCTTGCGACTTCGTCCGCCTGGACTTTGGTATTAGTCAAAGCATGATGGTACATAACCAAAAACATTTCCCGATAAATGGACTATCCAACACAAAGATTTTTTTTCAATTCCAACTAGTAGTTCCTGAAATTAGCGCGCTCAAACAAACAAATTCATCACATTTTCCCCGTTTTGCAACATTTTTCACTGATTCTTCGCTCCTATTTAGTAGTCGCAGCGTAATGTTACGCCTAAAGCCTTTCTCGATAAATGGACAATCCAAAACCAAAGGGTTTTTCAATAATAATTCGAACCAGTAGATCTTGAGATTAGCGCGTTCAAACAAACTCTTCAGCTTTATACATTAGTATAGAGTACCTGGAAGCCCGAGCGTTGCTCGGATAAAAACAATTTATTTACTTGGTTTATTTTTAAGCAAAGCATTCATTGACTTAGACAAATTCTTTTGAAATACCTAGCTCCCAATTAAAAAAAAATGTCACAAAAAAATAAAAAACGCAACTTGCCTACTTGAGATTTGAACCCGGGTCTCTAGCTACGTAGTCGGCTATCGTAACCATTCGACCAAGAAAGCTTTAATTCCCTTGACGAAATTTTTATAGAGGTCTTTCATAATTATCGACATTGTCATTTGTTTGAAGGGTGGATTGTCAAATGTTGACCATTTTGATGGCTTTCTACGCCACAATATTATTATTATTTTCCAATAGATGTCGGTAAGAGTAATTTTATATTTAACTGCATAAACATTTAAAAAAACGCCAAATTTTATCAATAAAAATTTGTGGATCGATTTATCATCCCCGCAACCAGTGTACTAAATTTCATCAAAATCTTTGGAGCCGTTTCCGAGATTCCAAAAATATATTTAGATACATACAAGAATTGCTCGTTTAAAAGTATTAGATAACAAACGTATTTATCGTAATAATATAACAATTCCTCTGTATTTTGTAAAGGAATAATTAATTGTTTTTTTAATACAGTCGGATATCAGATTGACTCGAAACCGGTTTTAGCAATTTGCGTTTACTTCCAATTTGATTGTCTTTTATTGCGATTTGATAAGCTATTTAAGTCCTTTTGTGACTATAATTTAGTGACATATTAGCGTGTCACTTAAAAACAGTACAATTCAAATTAAACTTGCTTAAGCGGATTTTTCGCGGTCAATTAAACTACCGGCTGTTTAGCAGCCGCGTGTTTCTCATTGTGTTCGGTTTTTGTGATAGAGTTATTTAAAGCTTTATTAATTTACTAGTGGGCCCTGCAGACGTTGTCCCGCCTCAAAATTATTGACATAGGATTTGTTTTTTATTATCTTAAAGAGATTTCATGTTTCTGTCAAACAAAAATATAAAACAAATAATGACATACAAACTATCCTGTTATTCTGACTGTGTCAATGTTTAGAACGACACGACACGAAATACAAATGTTTGTCAGATAGAAACAATTTATATGGCAAAACTACTTATAAATAAAAAATATAAATAATAATTAAAAAAACATTTTCCAGTGGATCAAATTGTGAATCTAAAGCATTCTCAAATCCCCTTGAACAAACACAAAAAAATCCATAGTAATCCGTCCAGTCATTTAGGAGGAGTTCAGTTACACACGCACACAAGAAATATAAATTCATATTAAGATGTAATATTATATGATTGAAGAAAGTTATGTTTTCTTCTTTATGTTTCCCACCCGTTCCTCTTTTTTATCTTACGGTATCTAGAAGGATTTTAACTTATTAAATTTATTTTATATTTATTTATACTTATATAAAATCTACAATTGTACGCTTAGCTTTCATTTATTTATTTATTTATTCTCTATTGACCAAATTTCATAATTTGAACAAAAGGCAAATGTAATGCCGGAGTTTTGGCGGGAAGTCGAAAAAGACATATTGTGCTCTTGTTTTATTTTCATTTTCTTGGTGTATTTTTGAGTTATATCGGATAAAGTTGATGGCATTTTGTTTGATATAGGTTAATTACAGTGCACGAGTGTTTGTGAAATAGAATAACAGAGCTAAAATATGTTTTTTCTGCTTGCCTCCAAAATTCCATCGGACACGTTCTAGTAAAGTAGCCATCGCTTTCTTGAATGAAGTTGAATGTCTGACTGACTAGACTGACTGATTACTGACGACTTACTGACTTTGTTATTACTTCGTCTATTTTCATTGAAACTGGCAAAAAATTGATGCAAAAATTATACTTGACGCTGGCAGTATGCACAGAGTTTGCGATGCCATAATTGAAAAAAAAATTAATGCCTATTGGCATTTTCTACTAGCTAACCTCCAAGGCACATTAAGCCGTCGGTCCCGGTTGTTGTCGATAGATAACAGTCGTTAAACCTTGTCGGAGGACTTATGGGCGTAAAAAGGGTTGCAGCCTTAGGATAAATACGTATAGAATGAGTGTCTTCATACAACTGTCACATCTGACAAACAAAATATTTTTATTTTGACCAAATTAAATTAAAATACTACAAAATATTGAAAACACTGTGAAAAGTTATTTTATTAGACATCTTTTGTTTTTAAAAAGTCTTACGGAGCGGCCCGGCGCGGCGTTTGGTGCTTCAACATGCTTCAATTTGGGCGCGCGAACTTGGTTTCTATAATGTAATAGTAATTATTCTAAGTTTGCAGCTAACCTTCAAAAAGTGCAGAAAGTATAAAGGCGGTGCAACAAGAATAAAGAAAAACTACCACTCTGTACCAATCTGTAGTATTTACGAGTATATTTTAATTAAACACTGGAACATAGCAGGACGATATCTTTTAATTTCATGAGCTGATGCACACATTCATCATTTTATGTTGAATTTTAAATCTTTTTAGTAAAGTTTGATTTCTATCAATATAAAAATTATTTAATCTTTATTTCCATTGACACGGTCTGGTTACAATTTATGCACTTCAATAGGTAATTAATTTGAAAGACATGGGAATCTTGTTGCGTGCTGTTACCGGCGAATACTGGGGTAATTCCAGTAAAAAGTTCCGTGAGAACATTGTGCGAAAAGTCAATTATATACGTAAAGTGAGTAGTGATTTGATTAAATTGACTGTGAACCTATGTTGCTCGAGAGCTCCGAGGAACTTTTCAAATTAATGCCTACATCACCATTATGATACCATCAGACGAAGGTTAAAGTTCCACCGGCACCATCTGGATTCGTGGCGGTCCTCCGCAGTCTGCTTTGTATGCTCCTTTTTACCAAGGACGTGTAGTTTATGGGGCAACCTTCCAGCTGCGGCATTCCCAGTGGACTATAACATGGGGTTCTTCAAGAAAATTGTAGGAAAAGCTCTCCTCCAAAGCTGGCAATACTCGGATGACTCCCCTGGGGTTGCCCGTGTCCATAGGCGACGGTGATCGCTTAACACCACGCGGCCCATCTGCCGGTGAATTTGGTATATTTATATAAAAAAAGGACTGATTGAATGTCATTTGAATGAAATGAAATGAAATATTCTTTATTCACTGTACGGTTCATTTACAAACTCTTAGTGAACGTTTTTTTTTGTTCTGTCTGCTCTGGGTGCGCTTAGGCAATGCTGAGCTGAAGAAAAGAGCAGACGGAGAAAAACTTCAGTGTGGTCTCCAAAACTCGGGTTCGAGTTATAACAGCGCTTACTACGCCGTACTGCTAATCAGGGGGTCTCACGTCCAATTCCCGACGAAGTAGAGATTGAAATGATTCTCTTTAAATCTCAGTTTCTGTTCTCGGTCTGGGTGTTTATGTTCTTATCTACCCTACTGTGGGGCTATGAGTGTGAAACGTTATTTAATTATTTATTATTTATTTTGCGTCTCCAAAGGTCTACAGTTACGGGAAAGGCAATAAAGACATCAAGATGGTGGTGATCTGTCACGTCCACAGAACATATTAAAGGAATAGAATGGAAATGTGGGCGGGGCAGACGCGCCAAGAAATTTTGAGCAAACGCAAAAAATTCCAAAATCTCTACAGAAACACGCGATCGTGCTAAGATATGCGTGCTTGTGTGCGTGCTTGGTTGTGATTCGTTCATTGGAAATCGCGTGATTGTGCGGTGCTAAGATTGGTTAGATTTGAAATTGCAAATATGTGCGTAAGCTTCGTATTTATTTAAGTACAGATGTAATGGAGGTAAAAGGCGGGGCTTGATCGGCGACACCAGTCTTCATACGAACGGCGCATTATTGCCGTTCTACCTCTCTTAATAATGTTCTGTGGTCACGTCATTTAAATTGAAAGGGGTTAAGGCGCTCTAGAAGAACTAGATATAAATAGATAGATAGAATAGATAAACTTTTTACTTTTTGGCAATACACC
This sequence comes from Pyrgus malvae, assembly GCA_911387765.1. Taxonomy (NCBI): domain Eukaryota; kingdom Metazoa; phylum Arthropoda; class Insecta; order Lepidoptera; family Hesperiidae; genus Pyrgus; species Pyrgus malvae. The sequence continues at coordinate 21,619,798 of OU426950.1, read as the reverse complement.
AGAGGTTACAGAATCATAAATATGATTAGGATAGTAATAGATGGATATTTTTAAAATCTCATAAAAACTTGTGTATCTATTAAAGTGTAATTCTGGGCTTGAGTTCAGATAAAATAATACTGTTGGACTAGCATTTATTTCTGCATTTATAACCTAGATGATAACCATTATTAAAGATGAATAACAATAATATTTATACCTGTTTTTGGCTATTCAGACTTAAAGCTAAAGTATAAATTACGGCGGGTTGTTGCTGCTATAAATCTTTTTAAATTCTGCTCATATAACAGTTATTATACCAATAGTAATCAAACAAAAATTACCACACCTTCGACTAAATTGCTTTATTGTTACGATTAATAGTGTTATTCCTTCCTAGACACTGAGTTTTGGGAAATCCTTTCTGTTTCTTGTATTATGTAATGAACCGCAACACCTATTACCACTCGTATTTTTCTTTCCGTCATTAGTTTTTTAAGTTACTAATTAAACATATTAATAACGTTTTCTTTCATTTATACATATAGTTACATACATGTATGAAGTCTAAGCTTTATGAAGTATCAAATACCTACTGGTACAGAACCGCATGGCGTGACCGTTACCGTAGAACGCAAGCGATCTATGCAGCTAAGCCAAACGAGCGCGGTCGGGTGTGAGATGGCTGACCGCTAGTGGCAAAAAAAATTCATGCGCGTTTCCGTGTTTCGGACGGAGGGCACGTTAAGCCGTCGGTTCCGGTTGTTGTCGATAGATAACAGTCGTTAAATCTTGTAGGAGGCCTTATGGGCGGTTCGAAAACATTCGACAGCGGGCTAGCCACTAACCCGCATCTCCACCAACCCGCATTGGAGCAGCGTGGTGGAGTAAGCTCCAGGTCTCCCCAATTATCGGAAGAGACCCCTGCCCAGCAGCGGGACGCAAAAAGGGTTGCAGCCTGCCAGCCAAACGATACTGTTTATTGGTACTGAATATCCCTTATATTTAAAAATGTATGTGTCTACTTATAACGTATAATCTGTTGTATAAAATTAAATTTAAGTAGTACTTTTTAATAGGTAGTATGTCTTTATTTTTTATTTATTGATTTATTTAATTTTGTACGCAAATATATTACAAAATACATTAAAAGAAGAATATATGTACAGGGTACTGCTTATTCCTATTAGAAATTTCTTCCAGCAGCACCAGGAATGGATAGAATTTGTAAAAAAATTACAAATTTAGTGTGCACAAAAATATTTAATAAATAGATAAATAATTCTAAACATAAATTACTTTGTCTTTGTTACTAACTAGTGTAGTTAATAGTATACTTTTCATCAGGACGCTACGAACTTAGAGGTTGCTGCAATAATACCGGCACAAGAAGTAAAATGCACTTTATTCTGTCCTGAAATATTTCGATATTCAGGAGATAGTGCTAACATTTTGCACTGTCTCTTAAATATAATATTGAGGATCTGAAGAAAACAGATACACATATTGAAATTGGAAATATCAGACGATAAAAATGATTTCTAGGCCTTCCTAAAAAAGGCGTTGCTAGTTATTACTGACTGGCAACGCTAAGAAAGCATGAATTTCTTAACATTAATTAGCCTTGTGTGAAGAAGGCTTTACGTCAAGAAATACGTCATGTCACGACAACTGATTGACCAAAGAATGCAGCAGCCTACGCTCATTCCTTCGGTTAACCGATTAGCTCATTGAGCACTTAATTGATCACGTGAGCTGTTATTATATAATTGGCTTATTTCTGTCTGGACTTTGTGGTGTTTCCCTATCTATGTGGTATGAATAAGTCCATTCATCCACCATTAGAGCACTTACTTTTGGGCAAAAATCTCTCACAAATCTCGCCTCTTCGACATCGTCATTCGTGTTATCATCAAATTTGTGAATGTCATACACTCGGGAATGTTTTTCTTTAAATGTTAAATGCATTTAGGAACAAAGATGCTTGCCGGGATCGTAACAAAACCCCTTGCGCAGGCAGGCAAACAGGCAGGAATTCTGTAGTCCTATCTTAATATCAATAACGAAATGACAATGACAACCCGTGTGGCGCAATGGTTACCATGCCAGACTGCCGCCCGGAGGGTCCCGGGTTCGATTCCCGGCAAGGCAGAAATTTGAATGACGAGTTTAAATTTCTGTTCTCGGTCTGGGTGCTTGTGTTTCTGCCTTTGTGTGTGTCCATGGTACCCACGACACAGGGTATATGTACCCTACTGCGGGGCTATGAGTGTGAAACGTTATAAAAAAGAAATTAATGTGAAAAAATATAAATGTTCAAAGCAAGAATCGAAGTATATTTATCATTAAAAGTTTTTACTTTGTGTTAAGAAGAAAAGCGTCCTAACTTGATTAGTTGGTTAAACGAACATTTTTCTCAGAAGTTGCTTTATGTTGGTAGAGTAGAAATTTACAATTGGGTACTTGTTACAACCGCAATCTTTGACACTTTAAAACTAACAAGAAAATTGTTTCTCGTCCCCTTCTCGACACATCAAGCCGCTGTTAGCACATTACGAGGGAATTTTAAAATGCTCTCGAGCGCCTTAAATTCAGATAAAAGAGAATAAGGTTATAACTTGCAACTTGTTGAGAACCTGCTATTGTTCTAAGTAACTTAAATAGACCTATGGATAGGATGATATAACCTCTGTAACTCAATGCTTTCAACATAAGTAGATTATGCAGGAATTTGAATGGTGAATTTAAAGTTTCTGTTCTCGGTCTGGGTGTTTGTATTTCTGTCTCTGTGTGTGTCCATGGCATCCACGGCGCGGGGTGTATCATCTTACTGTGGGGCTATGAGTGTGAAACATTAAACGTTTATTTAAAATGAAATGAGTGAAAATATAATGATACCTATTAATAAAAATAATTAATATTATAATTTTTTAATTAAAAGATATATGTAGTAATATACATTGTTACTAATGCTCATTAAATTTGTATACGTTGTGTATGGTTGGAATATAGTGAACACAAAATATAGATAAAAATACTCGTTAGAATAAAGATATTAGTATATATGAAGATCCTACACTTTAAAATTTTCATTTTATTAGCCCCCAATATTTTGCATTATTTACGAGTCCAACAATTTCAATGTTCTGTTATAAATCTGAATAGGTAAAGTAATCTTCAAAAAACATCAGGTTATCCCGACGCTTGTGTAAATGCACATTTAGCTTCGTGGAATCTCTACCTACTAGTAGGAACTAGGTATGTCAGTTGAATAAAAGAATTGTGATTATTGACTTCACTGATGACATAATAAAATGTCATTAGGTCAAACTGAATCCCGTTCTCCATTCGCGACATCCGGCTTTTATCCGCCATTTTACGCAAGTTTGGATCTCGCGAAATGTTTTCGCAATTATAAATGCTTTATGTGGTTTTTTACTATCTATGAATTTTAACGTAACGTGTTTTGGTTACGACCATTTTATCACTGTCACCGACTATTAGAAAGGATTTGGTTCGATTTCCGATTGTTAATTTCTACGAAATTACAACTATGGCACGATAGACATAGGAGCTCTTTGTACTGTGAATATGGTCTATGCGGAACTTTTATTACAAAATTTTATTTACCTTGCCGCATTTGTCGGTACTCAGCGTAGCTTAAATCAGTGTTCGATTGAATTAAAATTGGGAACATAACATTAATGGTAATGATAATGCAATTAATTTAATCAGTAGGCTTTACAAAATTGTCTCAGCAAAAATAGCAGATAATATATTTTTGATGCAACCCGGCTTATTTTACTATATAAAGTAAACGACCATAATGTCGATTACTAGTACTCCTCATTCCATAGAAAAATGGTCAAAAGTTACAATTTTTCTATGAATGACGAGTATCAGGACGCTGACAAAAACTGATGAAAGTACGGACGTCTACCGTACTGTGCATTTTTCGTCTTATTGGTTAAGTTGATCTAATTGATTAATACACTCAAAACCTTCTATGCAGATTATAATCCTAATTTTAAGTGATTACAGTTAAGTAAGTCAGTTTGAAAATATAGACTTTAAGTTACATAATCTAACAAAAATTAGGTTTGAAACTAGTTATCTATGAATAACGTGTTAATTACCATTAATTTGGGCATTTTAAGTCACGAACGTTTAAAAAGATATGCAATTTTTAATCGCTGCGACTGCTTTATGCTAGAACAAAGCAAATAATAATCGTTGTTTAGGGTTGCGTACTTGTAAAGAACCTAAAAAAGTGTAATTCATATCAGTTTATCTATTAAAATCTCTTTTGCAGGTTTTCAATATCATGGAGTAGAAAAAGCTAACTTTAAAGTTTAGTTGCAACGATTTTTGCGCTAGGAACGGTCCTCTTCCCATTACTAGGAAGGTCTGCAGTTTACTACACCACGCTGCTTCAATACGAGTTGGTGAAAATTCGGGTTTTTGGCTAACCCGTGGATGTTATCAAACCACCCATAGGCCTCCGACCAGGTTTAACGTCCGCACTGTTCTCGTATAATCTACGTCTACGCAATCGAATGATATTTTGAGAAATAATATAAACTTTATGCATCTAAATACATTTCACAAGGAAATGCAAATTATAGCTCTAATTGACCATATAGGAAAATTGGCTATTATAATAATTGGAATATTTTATAGCGGCATTTTTGTGCCCTACTGACACTGTGCATGGATCAATGCGGAAATATTATGTTTTATAGTACACTTAAAATGGAAAATGTGGAATCATCTTAAATTTGCGGTTGCTGTTGAGGAAACAAATTCCCGATCTTGTAATAAATTAATAATTAATCTAAAATAATTTATTTTTATTATTTTTTGCAAACTTGTAGTCATAGGTTCTGAGCAGCTGTATTAAGTGATGAATATTAGTGTTTTGGTTTTCTGTTTATTTTGTGGTTTGATGTATTTCTATTTATTAAAGAACCCTCCGTCTGCAATTTAGGCTTATACTTGGCCGGCTTTTATTGCAATTGTTCCGTGAATAATTACTGGCTATTATGATTACATCATTGCACAGTTGAATGGCGATTCTTAGTATGCACTTAGGAACAGTATACATTTACATGAATTATTATAAAACGACCTCATAATATTGTATGTAGACATGTAGGTAAATAAGTCTATTTTCGTCCAGTTACTAGGACAAATAAACGTTCCCATTTTATAATCAACAACCAACTAACTAAAATGTATAAACCCAGGCCCTCTGCGTGTAAATTAGAGATTTTTACTACTAAACCTTCACTGACTATAGGGTAAACGTCCGTACTATCGTCAGTTTTTGTCAGTGTCTCTGTACTCGTTACTCATAGTGAAAAAAGGCCGTTTTTTAAAAGAATGACGAGCACTAGTACGCTGTCGACATTATGGGCCCATTATGGACCTTACTTTATAAAAAGTGCCACCGTATGGCTGCTCAATTCCACAAAATCGAGGGATCTTAAGAGACTTACGTTGATGAGGTCACGGAAGAATGCGAGGGCATACCCGTGAGCCTCACAAAAAGTGTAATGAGGATCACCATGGGGCTTAAGCCGGTTGGAGTCCGGAATAACCTCTCGTAACAGAGATGGATTTTCCCACGAAAGAAAAGGTATGGCTACGATCCTTTTTGAGTTCCACTGCAAGGCACGAATCTCTCAGTCCCTGTAGCTTCGGGATTAAGAATTGAGCTACGGTATGCCTGATCGTAAGAAGTGACTAAAAGGGAGCTTCCAGGGTTGTGGATGGTGAGAGTGGGAGCTTGACCATTCCAGCCAGCAGCCCCGGTAGGGACTGCGGTGTGTGGGTGGCCGCATTACCCCGTGAACACCTGAAAGTGCAGGATAGCACATCTGCTCTCCCGAAGATGGGCCCGTTTTAGGGCGCCGCGCGTGGAGGACACCGTACCGTGCCAATGGAGATCCCAAAAAAGGCACATCTCTCGCCATAGCTAGGGAGGCCTGAAGCTGACTCGACTATGTTGTTTTGATGTTTTTTCACGTTAAGCTACCGAATAAATCATTAAATAGTGTATTGAAAAATAAAATCTATGCTGAATAATTAAAGACGTAAGTGGAATTGAAAAAGCTTTTTGAAGTTTCTCGTAGGTTTTATTTTATTTGGTTTGTTTATTATTCCACAAAACGGATACTCCTTTATCTTCCGTGTGGACTCTACCTTATGCTTTATGGTTTATTATCGTAGTTTATACTGAGTAAATATGTATGGTGAATAAACATACAATAAGTTTTTTAATGATGGGTACAAAGTTGTATGTTTTGCGTCATAGGCATGAACGTTACGTTTTTGAGCTGTTTTTCGACGGTCGTTATTAATCCGCTGCAGTCATAATACCGAGAAAATCGTGGTTTTATTGTTTGGACAACATTCGGGTTATTCATTGTGCTGACAAATATTATAATCCTTTGTATGTCGAGGTATTTTTAAATCGGACTAACAGCTAAGCAACTATCAGCTCAGTCCAGTTTATTATGGGTCAAGAAATATCGTGTCATTTGAATCATCAATCATACTTTAGAGCCATTTGTACTGTAATGTGTAGATTGGTACCTATCTGCCTAGACCTAGAAATGACCATGCCTATTGGTGACGATGGTTGGTGGTGATACGATGTAACAAATCTTTTGTTGTTGTGTTGTCACATACCTATTGAGTTTCGAACCGTACCAGCCCCAGTAATTGCGTCTGAAGACTTTAAGAATGACGTAAGACTTTAGTCTAGCAATTCGCTATGCTGACCTTTAGTAACTAGTCAAAAGAGGATTCCACGTGTATTCTTGAATGATGCTTCCGAAGTTTTGATCTGATCATAAATACAAACTTAGAAACGAGTCAGACGTAGCGCGGCCGCTCCCCAGACATAACTACCTCGCCTGGTGGGAGATCTCTTTTTGCTGAAGTTGGGTTTCACCTAAATTAATCGTCAGAAAAGCCGGTCGAGTTTAGGTAGTCACGAAATCGCAATAATATAATAATTTATTTATTGTTTCTCACAATGATGGTACAATGGTACAAATTTAACATATATAAATGTAAAATTCACAACCTTACTTTGTGAGAACCTGGTGCCTGATATGGGTTAATAAAAAACCTGTGTTACAGGTCACCAGTGCCCTCCCGCGGAAAGATATACAATTTACATCAGTAACATTACATGTGAGGTAGATAGCTGTAAGTGCTAGCTATCTTACAAACATTTTCTTAAATTTAAAGGATTATTAAAATGTTACAAACAATGTGTCTGTATGAGTGTGTGTGTGTGTGTGTGTGTTTGAGTGTGTATGTGTGTGTGAGAGAGAAGAAGCAAGATAGAGAGATATATCAACATGATAGTGAGAATAGTACGCGGTAAGAGAAATGTAGCATCCGTAGACCTTTTGTAGACACACGTTTAGTTTACCCAAGAATACACGCGGAACCCTCCCTTTACTAGTTGCTAAAGGTCGCCACAGCACTAAGTCGCTAAAACGCGCAATTCCGATGCAGTGACCAATTTGCCGTGATGCAGCATTGATGCACACACAAAATCTCCGATTACCAATGCTAAAAGTAGTGAATAGTTTGGCAGTTATGACTTCCTAAAAGGATGTCATCCCGGTATGCGCCCATAGATGTAACGCAGTATTATCCTGCCACATGTCACTTGACCTTCGCATAATGAGGGCAATCTCGTGAATACAGACGTTATTGTTAGTCACTCATTTCCCTGTTATTATTTCCCACGAAGGTCACAAACCTATAAGACACTCGATGCGTGACACGAATTTGTTTTTTTATATCGGGTGACCTTAAATTAACTCGAGATTTAATCTAAGTAGAAATCCTTGTTTGCATTTGGTCTGAGCAACTGCAATGTTCATCCTAGTAAGGTAAGTGTAAGGTTATTAGCCCTTACAATGTTTATTTGGGGATATTTCAAGTCATAGTTTATGTTCATAAGCTCACTCTTGTCTTTTAACTAAAGGCGCATAAATAAAGTACTTTAAGATAAGAGTTGTCAAATTCCGTTTGTGCCTTGCTTTACGCAATACCATTACTTGTGAAAGCCATTTAAAACCGTTTTATTTTAAAAAATACACCTTTATAAATAAATATTCTAAAAGTACAAGAGATACAGGATTATATGAGATTTTTATCGAATCCCCTCGGTGGCCTTGGAGGATTCTGAGACGGTCCGTGATCTCCAGTGGAACGCATCGGTGTCGTCCACGCGCGGCGTCCCAAAACGGGCCCATCATCCGGAGACCAATGGAGATCTCCTAAACCTACCTGATCCGCCATTACAAAAAAAAACTGTTTTTAATGGTGTAATAGTGTAAGCCTAAGTTGAAAAATACATTATTAATATGACAAAGCTTTTAAACTAATTTGAGACCGAATAATAACTTAAAATAATTTAAAAATAGATATTTCATGACGTAAAGTAGTATATACGTGAAATAGTATTTAATTAGACAATTTAGACATGGCTTTGACGACAGTTGTTTAAACATTTATTCAAGGAGGCTTAGACGGAGTAATGCATCACTTTACATTTCAATCAAAATGTTAAAAAACAACGGGTTGCACTCCGGTAATGCCGGCAGAAGTGAAAACTTGAACATTAACGTTGTGCATTTTTGATATTTTGAATGGTTAGGGAATAATTTCGCACGAATTGCTTTTATTGTCAGTATTATTTTTCATCTATTATTTTCAGTAGGTTTTCATCTAGTATTTTTATAAAGTACTCACTCATTTTCTTTCACTATTTCTTCGTCACTTTTTTCATTAATAGATGCACTTTGTTCAATGTCCATATTTTAAATACTTGATATAAACGAATTTAACAAGTATAGACAGTCGTGCTGTCATCAGCTGTCACCCCTCCGTCTTACGAATATTCGATCAGGCCACGTGTCCTGACGCGAGTTTAACATTTTTTATCCATCCCAAAAAAGTGCACAACGCCGCTAAAGAAGTTTTCACTACAAAAAATCTACGCTAAAATTGCCACTGACATCCTATATTCCCGATGACAACTAGATGTTATGTCAAGACTTTCACTAAGATTCCGAGAATAATAATGCATACTTGCGAACTCGTTTAATCAAGACTTTAAATGTCGGTCACGGTGGAGAGATTTGCTCGGACTGGATGAGATGGATTCGTATATGGTAGCGACAGTGTAGTACATACTGCTGTGAGAGAGCAACAACCTCGGTTGATAATTCAGGCAATTCAACCTACTAGTTTTTTCGTTATCGTTGTATCAAAATCCTACTAATATTATAAACGTGAAAGTTTGTAAGTATGGATGTTTGTTACTCTTTCCCTTAAAAACTACTGAATGGATTTAAATGAAACCTTACAACAATAGGATACATAAGAATAGGCACATCACATAGGCTATCTATACATATAATAAAACTGTAAGCAGGGTCAATTCTGTACATTGCATATAAATTTAAAAAAATACTTCTAGGGGTCTTTTTATAAGTAACAGAAGCTAAAAATATAAGTTTGGAAATTATTGTCTGTCTGTCTGTCTGTCTGTCTGTTGTTAGCTTTTCACGCAAAAACTACTAGACGGATTTTGATGAAACTTTTTTTTGTTTTATATATATTGGTCTTCGCTAACATTTAGGCTATAGATAATTTTAAAAATCACCCTTTAAGGGTGTGAAATGAGCGATGAAAATTTGTATGGAAAACTTGGATTTTTTCAATAGATTTTCTTGAAATTTGGTATAAATATTTTCTAACCAAAATAAAAGAATACGTGTTTCAGCATTTCCCGAAATTCACCCTTTAAATGTCAATTTTCTTTGAAACTCTTTGAAAATTGAGTGTCGAAACTTGATGTACAGAATATTTTTGTGCAGAGTAATATACTTATAATTTTGTATTTGTAATCTTTACTAACATAGTAAGAATTCTATTTAAGCTTTTTTCAAAACTACCCCTCAATAGCAAATAAAATGGATTCGAAAGTTGGTATCTCAAGCGTACAATAATTAACCTTAACTTAATATTTCATTCTCAAATTCTTTTCCCTTCTTTGAATGATGTGTTTACTGATATATTGATGAATGAATTTCCGTAACATTAGTGTGTATTTCATATCAATCGGGTGATAAACAAAAAAGTTATGTTCATTTACACAATACGCGACATAAACTTAAAAGGCATTTTGGGGAATTTGTATGAAAGTTTCAGTAACAGCCCATTCAAAACCATAAATAAAAGTTTAAATTTAAGTACCTAAAATTATTTTGAACTCTCATTAATATTGTCGACTATATTGTTTACATGTCAGTTTACATGTCATACGGTAGATGGCGTTATTGAGCAATATTCATTTCTTCTCCAAAGTGATTCGATGGAGATAATTTCAAATAAAAGCCTTAAGTCTAATAAAAGTAAGAACATAGTGTAAAAAAAATAAAAAATAACATTTCACACGTATAGCCTCTCATTAAGGTAGATATACCCTGTGTCGTGGGTGCCATGAACACACATAGAGACAGAAACACAACCACCCAGACCGAGAATAGTTTAAACTCATCATTGAAATTTCGGCTTCGCCCGGATTCTAACCCGGGACAGTTCGTTTAGCAGTCCGGCATGGTAAACATTGCGCCACGCGGGTTGTCCCATCGTTGGGTAGGTATACGTATGATGCTGAACATTGTTAATTGGACCAATGATAACTTAACTCATTTTTTGCGTCTCTTTATTGCGTGCGGGCTGAGGGCTCATCCACACACGTTGATTGATGGAGATATTAAGGATTCTTTAAAGATTCTTTATAAAAGTATTATTTATTTCCAAATACAGATAGCACACTGTATAGAGACCCTGCCTTCTGCTTTAGTTTTCACAATGTTATATGAGTTATGACTTATGACCAAACTGCTGTCCGCAAGTTTTAAACCTATAGTTTATTAATTGACCTTACAATTATTTTTCCGATTGTTTAATCCTAAGCACGTGTATGTTTAGAAATTTTATCTCCCAACTACAAGTAGTTGTATAGTGCACCTCTTTTCTGCAGTAGGTTAAAGCTATGTATATATAATGAGTCTATACATTATTTGCAGTATAAATTCACCCAATTTGACAGTAAGATCAGTACAGTAAGCATTCCTTACTGTTTTAGGTTTGAAGGATTTAGAAAAAATACATTAGGTTTCTTCTGAACATATGAACATTGTATTATAAGTGATTTCACTATAATGTAAGAATAATCTACCTACTACTTATTCAATGCAAATAAATAATCTTTAATTTTTAATCAATCCATTTTATAAAAGTCTTTATACACGCGGACGACGTCGCGGGCACAGCTAGTAATATATAAAGTTATTGTGTGAATCGTCCAAAATATGACGAAAAAAATTTGCGAGCTATTCTGGCGTGCGTTGCCAAAACCTACTAACGGTTTAAACTAACGAGTTACACATAGTAATGTATGATGGAAATGTTTATCTTAACTAGTACTAATAAAAAGGCCGTCCAGCGGAACTTCAGAAGGGGATTCACTTTATGCTTATGATCCTCTCTAACGCGGGTGAAACCGCGGGGCACAGCTTTTTTTTCCAACCTTTTTATGTCCCACATAGGACACAGGTCTCTTCTAACAAGTCAGAAGGGTTTAGGTCATAGTCCACTATGCTGGCCTAGTGCGGATTGGTGGACATCTTAGAGAAATTATGAGTTTAAATATCACAATATTTTCCATCACCGTGGAGCAACGATGAAATGCGCTAGTTATACATAAAACAAATGATAAAAGAAAGATCAAGCCTTTTTTGACCACAAAATGTCGGGATGCGAAAATTTCATACCTATATTAATTTAGGTAATAGTAATTGCTGTCAAGCAGCTAGAAAAAGGTGCTATTTTAGTTACATTGCAATATTTTGTTTACGAGGTTACGTAGAGTTCAGGAACAAAATTCGTTTAAGTCTTTTGTTAGGTTCAAAATTTTGTTTAAGAAAAACATTATTATTAAGTAACTTTTTACTCATTAATCGTTTCATTCTGTTCATTCAATCAATTTCCTTCTTTCATAAAAACTTCTATCTTTATAAAAGCAAGTAATTTACTATTATACTATTCTTTAAGGCCCGTAAGTATTCGTTCTAGAAAGAAATTACAAAAAGTATCTAGGTACCTACTATAAAATTGCGCGTCAAAGTAATCCAAATTCTATTTTAATGATAAGATTCCTTTTTTATTATATTCTAAATTTGATTCCAATTTGTTACTCAAAGTAAACAATTAGTTTTTTCTAGTAAAGATAAAAAGTATTAAATTAAATATCAATGAACGTCAAAATAACCATTTTTTTCTATTTTATACAAAGAGATAATAAAATACCCACTTGATTGTTTTTCTGTAATATTAAAAATTACGTCAAATTAATTTACCTGGTCCAAATCCATGTTCATCTCAGTTTTTAGCAACAATTCACAATATAGAGGCGCGCATGGCCCGGTGGTTAGCGTAGAACGCAAACGATCTATGTAACTAAGCCAAACGGGCGCGGTGTGAGATGGGTGACCGCTAGTGGCAAAAAGTTCTTGCGTTTCCGTGCTTCGGAGGGCACGTTAAGCCGTCGGTCTCGGTTGTTGTCGATAGATCTGATAACGGTCGTTAAACCTTGTCGGAGGCCTTATAGGCGGTTTGAAATATCCGACAGCGGGTTGGCCACTAACCCTCATCTCTACCAACCCACATTGGAGCAGCTTGGTTGAGTAAGCTCCAGGCCTCCCTTATGCGGTATAAATTACCGGTCAAACCATAACCTTCCTTTTTGCTTTGACAGGGTAAAAAAAAACCGTAGACCCTGTAGCTTCGGGATTAAGAATAAAGCTACGGTATCCCAGGGGATCCAAGATAAGGCAGGCCTGATCGTAAGGGGCGACTAAAAGGGGGCTTCTGGGGTTGCGGGCGATAAGAGTGGGAGCTCGATCCGCCCAGCTAGCAGCCCCGGGAAGGAAGGCGGTGTGTACGTGGCCACATGCCACCGTGAACACCTTAAGGTAAGAGCAAAATTGCTGTCCCGAAGATGGACACGTATTGGACGCGCCACGCGTGAAGGACTTCGGTGCGTTCCACTGGAAATCCAGGAGTCCTCCCCAAGCGCAGGGGACTGACAGGATTTTAGTACGGTACAAATCCCACACAACCCTATCCGTACCCAAGGCGCCGCGTACCTTTTGAAAGCCCCCCCCCCCTCGATACAAAAAAAGGAAAAAAAGTCGTTATGTTCAGCTTCTATAGTTTATTGTTAGGACTAAAACAAGGTGGTCCAGTAGCTGTTCAGTATTTACTACATTTATTGTGAAACCGCACGCTCTGGAATAACTGTTGTGATACTCGATACCTTCAATACAACGGGTTTTTACCACTATGCTCCAGTCCCCTGATTCTGGACAAAGCAAAAGGAGAAGAAAGTTTGAAACAATATCCTTTTATTGTTTTAAAGTAAAAGTGGTAGCTTAGTGGGAGGAGAGGACTACAGAGGCCTTAGTGTACACACGTCTGCACACGCCAAAACGTTACTATCGCGTTTGCGTTAAGAATTTAATTATCGACCTTATTCCTTTCATGTTAAGATCTATCAGCCCAATGTTAACTCTGACGCGGCGGTAACGTTTGCGCGTTTACAAACTTACACTAAGGCCTCAGTTTAAATTTAACGTACACCTTCTAGATATTTTTTTATTTAGACCTAAAGATGTTGACAATGACTCGAAAACTATTTATTTTGCAGTTGGTACCCATTTCTTATTGTTTATGGTACCCATTTCTTATTGTTTATTTACTTATTGTACCATCCTTCCGTATATACCTTGATGAAATAAAAAATATATAAAAAATGCAATCTATCCAAGATTACCACCACCTGATTCTTGTTGAATCGATGTTTAAAATATGTAACCTAAATTCTGTTAAGGTCATTAAAGTCCGTATTTGTGAAAATTCTCCATCGATACCATTTTAGAAAAAGATGTTCACATTAGCAATTCTATTTTAACCAGCAAAATCACGAAGCACGAAGGGTACGTAAGTCTTCCCGGTTGTTATCCATAGTTACGAGTTGAAGTCGTTAAACCTTATCGACTGATTGAAAACATTCGACAGCGGTTTGGCCACTAACTCGCATATCTACCAATGTGTATTGCATTAGATAGACGAGCGTGGTGGAGGCTTCCCCAATAATGAGGATAGACCAGTGAGTGCCCTGTAGTGGGACGCAAAAAAGGTTGCAGCTTGCAGCCAACCAAATATGCTATGTTAGTACAAGACCTATGTGGTTTTTAAAACCTACGCTATGAAAATGTACTGCAATTCTTTTGTCAACAACAATGCAAAAGTTCAACAACTTTATTATGTAGACAGCAACATAGCAACACGTTCCATAAGTGTTCAATATTACGCCACTATAATTATAACGCCGTGGACGCTTCGCAACTATATGTATATTTATGAGTTCTGTTACAAGTTTTAGTAAGTCATACATTTGGGACACAGCGATGCGGTTATGTAGTCTTATGGTAATACAGGTTATATAAAGGTAGCAGGGTACCGTAGCAACAATATAACAGTTATAGAATTTAATGTAATACTCTTCCAATTTCGAAACTTCAACGCGTCTTCCTATGAAGATAGAAGACTATGCTTACAGCTCTATTAAATATAGAAATATAAAAAGTTATTCGCAGCGTAAACCTTAAATAGTTTTGTCTCTTACTAATAGGGAAAAATAACTAAAGCGATAAGTATACATATAAGTTTATTCTGGCTGGCTTTTTTTTCAACCTTGTCTCACTGCAGGGTCTCCTCTAAGAAGAGAGAGGGATTTAGGCACGCTGGCCAGGTGCGGATTGGTGGACGTCTTGCTTTCGAGAAATTATGAATTTCTCCCATACATGCACGGCGATGGAGAACATCGTAATCAATTAAATATCACGATATTTTCCATCATCATCAAATAATTAAATAATTATCAAATCATTAAAGGAAAAATAAAACCATTCAATTTACAGGACGCAGAACCAATTACAAGCTGGTGAAACCCATCTTAACCGGCACTTTACGACGTTACTTTTTAAATGCGACGGGCAAAAACCCGAATGACAAATTACATAGCCGAGAAATTATCGAATCGCCGGCAAAGAATTCGGAAACGCTGATCGATCGAAGACTTGCAAATTGTGGAGACTAGTGATGTAACGAATCTCGATTTTTAAGTATAGGTGATAAATAAATGTCGGTGATAAATAAATAAATGCCCTCTAAAAATGCATCTGAATACAGATGTGACATTGATGTTTGTCAATTTTTAGGGAGACCTGAAGCTTACTCCATCACGCTATTCCAATGCAGGTTGTTGGATATGCGAATTAGTGACCAACCCGCTGTCGAATGCTTTCAAACCGCCCACAAAGCCTCGGGCAAGGTTAAAAGCAACTACAACTCAAAAATGTTTCGCTTAGTTGTGTAAATCGCTAGCATTTTACGTGTATACTGCAGCAGTCGTATTACAGCCTTATAAATCATTAAGCTTTCTGATGTGGGAAGAGCCAGATGTTGAAAAAGTAAATTTTCAGATGCTTATATTTGTCCAAACAGGTATCAAGAAATATCTGGTGAATACGACGAAAAAAAGTATTCATTACAACACTAGTAGGAACGCTTAATTTGTATTCTTCAACATCAAAAGTGGTTTTAACTTGACGATGTAATTTTGGTAATTTATCAAGCTTGTTCTTTTGTTTGCCCTGCGGAACTTTCGCAATAACGGCTTTACTTACTTTGCAGGATTCCCTACCTTAAGTTAAAAAGAAACCCGTGTAAGTGAGTAATCAATCAACTTGAAATTACATCAAATATTCAGGTTATTACCGAAAAGCTGTGGAAAAATCGAAACGGGATTTAAAGATGTTGGAGCATTTATGCGACATATTTCATACAATTTACGAGGGAATGAAAACCTGCAGGAAGCTTTCTGATAACAAATAATATTGATATATATATAATAAACTCTATTATAGTAAACTTATGTATATTCTTGACATATTATATAATAGATGACAGGATTTTAGTTTAAGTATTTTACGACCCATTTAATTGTGTAGTAAAATATCGTCATTGACATAATTTCTGGTGTGACATAATTTGTTATTGCAAATAAAATTGTGTAATACAAAACTTATTACGGAGTATCGTTAAAATATAATTAATCAAAGTTTTTAATGCAATAATGCTATTATGTTAGTTTATTGACGCTTAAAGGTAGCGTTTTATAACAAAGAGTATTTTACTGAAAATAAAAATCGACAAATTCATTTGTGATTTACCTAAATTTTTATAATCTTTGTTATAAAATAGTTATTTCATTGTTATAAAAAAATTAGGTCAGTAATCACATTTTCAAAGATTACTATTATATACATGGGTACATATAATTTGTTACGACTCTTCTTTTTCACCACAGGCTTATTATTGTCTTCTGTTATTTTTAAATTCATCACAACTGCTTGTTCACAAATTGGTCTGCCTGGTTGCTTAAGGATTTCGACTTTGCGAGAAACCGTCCTAGAGTCAATAACCCTGATGCTGATCTGTTTTAGGGCGAAGCACGTGTTGGTGGTGGTGCGTATGTCGGTGTTTATTTTTTATTGTTGCATGTGCATGTATCCTATGTGAAGGGAAGGAGGTGCTATTGCATGAAAAGAAAAGTTTACACCATCATACGTTCTGATTGTTTTCATTGAGCGGCTTTATATAAAATATTTGACCCAAATTTACTATTCCGGTGAATTCCATCAATACCTCGGATGTTACCGCTGTCATTGTCATTCTTATGGGATAATAATATGAAAATAATAGTGATTAATTGGTCGCCCTCCAACCGATGGACTGATGATCTAAATAAGACAGCAGGAAGCCCTGGATTCAGAAGGCGCAGGACCGGGGAGGAGCGGCGAACGTTGGGGGCCTACGTCCAGCCGTGGACCACAAAGGGCTGACATGATGATGAACTGAATAATAACTTTAACTGAGGATTGAAAAATTGGCCTAAAAACTTTAATCCTCAGATAAAAATAAAATTATGATTATTAGTGTCACTTCTAACGTCTATATCTCCTTGACCCTCTCGAACGTTCGGTCGTTGCCGGCCGCGCCCAAGGCGAGGTGGGACCGCCAACGAATATTAACTCGTTTGATACCATGTGGAGAAATGCTTGTTGCAGGTTATCCTGCTAAGGCTTGCACACATGTTCATTTTAAACGAAATTAGACCTAACTTAATTCCTTCTTATCTAACTTAATTCTTTCTGGTTTTTATTTACCATCTCTATAATAACCATACAAGCGTGTCGTTGATGGGGTCCAAAAATATGCTATCATTCAATCATAAGTCCTTATAGCTCCACTGGTGGATATAGGCTTCCCCTAACATTCTCCATTCTATCTAGTTCTGCGCCCTCTGAATCAAGCGAATTCCCGCTGTCTTTTTAGACCGACAGTACACCTGGTTTTGGGGCGGCTTTTGATGCTAGATAAAAGCAATATTTTGTGCTTTTTGAATAGATATTAATGTAAAGTAATTATGTTTAACAAAAACACAACCACCTCGCTCTCTCCTCTCACTCTCGCTCTGCGTGTTCTACCGACTTTACTAAGTGCTCCGAGGAACTCTTCAAATTGATGCCTATTACTACATTTCATGATTACACCACCAGGCGAAGGTTAAAGTTCCACCGGCACCAACTGGACTCGTAGCGCTCTTTTATACCGCGGACGTGTAGGTTATGGAACAACCTTCCAGCTTAGGTATTCCCAGTGGACTATAACACGAAATGTGTGTTCTTTAAGAAAGCTGTAAAAAAAGCTCTCCTCCAAAGCCGGCAATGCGCGGGTGGCTCCCCTGGGGCTGCTCGTGTCCATAAGCGACGGTGATCGCTTAACACCACGCGGCCCGTCTGCCTTCCGCCCATTCAAATCAAAATTCGTATCAGTATCCAGCTTTTTGTGACTGATCACAAAATGTGTTTCTTTTTAATTAAACGGAGTAGTAGATGAGCATGTGGTGGTAAGTGATGGTTGCAGCTCATAACCTCTACACACAAACAAGTCTAAGTCAAGTTATGTTAAAAGAATTGCGAATCAAATAAAGTTAAAAGTGTGTGGAATTTTACGAATGTTTTTTTAAATAACAAAATGCAAAAAAATGTTAACAAAACGCAACAAATAAATAAGTGAAATTGACATCTAAAGTGTAATTAGCAGGTGCGTCTAAGTATTTACATTACGATGTATGTACGTATCTATAGAAAACCTGTTTGCAAATATGCATACAAGACAAAACAACTCTTATGCCCAAGTGCCGTTAACGTCAATACTATCTGCTCTATACATAGGTGCAGAGTATTTATACGTCGTAGTCTGTTTGTTACAGGTTGTAGGTATGTGAGAATTGATTTAAATGTCTTAAACCTTTTAATCTTAGTACTGTCTCTTCAATTACTCTAGGTGCTTGCTTTGTTTGAAAGTTGCCTAACGTTAAAAAAATAATAATATAAAAGGTTCAACAGGCAGCCTTTAAAAGATTCGACGACCCGTGTGGCGTAATGGTTACCTGCCGAACTGCCTATCGAAGGGTCCCGGGTTCAATTCCCTGTGAAGCAGTTTGAATTATGAGTTTAAAATTTCTGTTCTCAGTCTGGGTGTTTGTGTTTCTGTCTTCTACTGTACCTACTGTACTTATATTACTGTACTTACAAAGGAAGTTAGGTATTTTTGTGGTAATGTACACTTACATTACTATAAAAATGTGAAAATGCGTAATGTATATTCCTTGTAAAACTGGCACTTATCCCACTGTTTAATTTAATTTACTATCTAATATCGGTGGTTTTTTTTGTAACTCGGCACTAAATATATGGGCTTACATAAATCAGCACTCATATTTTTACCTGATCGTAAGGGGCCACTTAAAAGGAGCTCAGACCAGCCAGTGTCATCAGAAAAGACTGTTTATGACTTTATACAAGAGCGTTCGCCTCAATTTTTTGTAAAAAAAAAAACATAATATAAATTGATCAAATTTAAAATCTTAAAATCCTGAGAGGGATAAAATTGAACTTATTTGTTATATTAATTAAGGTTCAGCTGTATTTTACAACGATATAATCATTATAATTTAAATTAAGTATTTAATATTGAATTAAATTACTCGTTTTTATGATCCCATAATAGTAAATTCATATTTTAATATCAGAATATGATTTTTACGATTAATGTTCATGCGTTAGAATTTTTTTTTATTACAATTTTGAATGACAAAAAAATTAAGTTGAACCTTAAACTAATAATTATTTTATGGCTACTGTAATACCAATCATTTGAATGAAATTAATAAAAAAATAGCAACATGCAGTCAACATCAAAACCATGGAGTATTTAGAATGAAGTTTTAAAGTCACAATTTCCAATTCTACCTATAAAAAAGCAATCAACATACTATCACAGAAACAAACCGTTAATCCAATTGCAATTCGAGTTATGCGCTTGCGCACAGCCTCATGTTGACATCGAAACTCAACGTTTAACCTCTACTATTGTCCCTACTCGATAGAAAGTCTCTAAAAGTACATACCTCGATTTTCGCTACACAATTTGCGTTTTAGCACTTATAGTTTCTGTGACGCATACAATTTATTTGAGGGAGAAACATTATAAGGCTCTTATTAAATAAAAACTCGGCCATTACAAAATAGTGAAGCTGCATGCTACTATAAAATTATTCTTACGTTGAAAATTAAAATATAATAGTCGCTGTTAGAAAACTGTTTTATGTCACAGAAAGTCACCGTTATTTTTTATCACTTTTAAGTATATTATGCATCAACTAATAATGTTATGTTAATACGATGATTTACCACTACTAAAGATCACAAATCACAACTCGAACAAAATTCGATAACCGCTAAGAACCAAAACTTTGCCAAAAGTTACAATGTTTTGCCACCAAAAGATTAAAAGGCAGCTTTTTTGCATACCAGCCTAAATATTTTAGCGAGTTTGTAAACTTACCAGTTTTATTACCATTTATATTTAGTACCCGAAAAACTTCATACCCAATTAAAATCCATTTAACATAACCTGTTCATTCCAAAAAGTATTGCTACATTTTAAATTCTGCACATGAATGAGCAATCATAACAGTAACACCGTTAATCCGATGATATTCCTGTTTGGTTTTATTGCCAATATTGATGCGGAAATTCTATAGTTTACCACTACTATTGTTTTCTTCAAGACAACGTCCGCGGTTTCACTCGCATTTTGTATTATTTGGTTACAATTTCGATATTATCAAATTATCCAATGATTTTATTCGTGTTTAGATTTAATGTATTTAAAAAGCGGTCATTGTAATTTACAAATTTAAGTAAAACATATATATATATATATCCGACAGATATATATCTAGATATCTTCGCTGGCCTAATATAATTGAAAGATAAGTTTTCTCAGCACACGCTAAATAAATAATGAATTTTATTGTCTTGCTTGTCACTTCTCGCGTTACATTATCAGAATTCTCTTCAGCCTCTATTTTTTTAATCATATCCTACATTAATTTATGATCGTAAATTGTTTTCAGTACAAAATTACAACTAAACTATTTGTAAATATACCTTACGTACAGTAAAATGCACCAATGCAAGGCCTGTCTTTAGATGCGAATATTTAACTGTCTCAGTTGTCCGTTAGATAAATTTTAGTCTCATCCCACATCCATTTCGTATTCAAAACGCATATCCGTCCGTGTGAACTTCTCTATCGCGCAATCGCATAAACTGTCTTCTAGTAACGGTAGTAGGGGACAAGTATCCTTCAGTCCACTTTTGCATTAGCAATGGAAATGAATCGAGTGAGCGTGCGCAGTATGTATGAAGCAATGGGGTAGGTCAGACATGAGCATTGATTTTATACATTGACGTAAAGTGAACTGAGAAAATTTTGGAAAAAATTTTCCTAACTTAAAAGATCTCCCTCCGCTTACAGACGACTACAGCACACGTTTTACATAAAGTAAGCTCTCGAATGCTCTGTCCCTCCTCCAATTTGAAAGGTATGAACGAGGACTCATACTAATTCCAAATGTGTAGTTTTTACATTAATAAGCCCCTTTTGTATTTATATTGAAAATTTGTAGATGGCAGGTAATGTATTTTTAAGCAAACATTCCTAAGTTTATGAAAATGAACTAAAAACACTTATAAAAATGAAATAAAATGGGACCCGGACGTCTGACAGAAGTGAACTCGAAAAATCCTGTACCAATTTCTGAATCACGCTAAAGATCTTACAACGAGGATTATAAGTAGTTTATGAAGACATGAAGCCGATGCCGGTGTAATTCGCTGCATTAGGAGTGTCACTATAAAAAAAATAGGAATTAACATTAAATTTATACAGACACCCTTTGTATAAGCAAAGCCGTCTACATTTCCTCTTAAATTTCTTTATTTAGCATGAACACTTGGAATTATCTTTAAACCTAAGAGCTATCCCCGTATAAATTATTCAGGACTTGTGCGTGTCTTAATGTGAGGCGGTAAACACGTAACATCTATGCTTTGGTACAAGAAGTAGAAGATACGTTTTACACATTATAAATAACCTTAGTTTAGTTTAGTTAGTTACCTGATAGCATTGGCCACGTATTCGTGTAAGAATTGAAATAAATAATGTGACTTGTTCCCGACAAATTACAAATCTCTTTTGTTGGTTAGATTTGTTGGTTCGATCGTTTTGATCGTTTTGTTGGTTTGGTTGCTCAATTGTAGGGTTAGATCCATCTAACCCAACAATACTAGGTAATAGTTGTAAGTTACCTACATAAAAGTGTCCCATTTTATATTGTATGTGTGTATTGTGTAAGGTTTAAAATAAAAATCGTTTTCACCGTTTTCACTAACGACGAACAAGGGAACGCCGTACTTAGTAACTCCTAATTTAAGGCAATTCTTAGCATAAAGTTCCGTTTCACCAATCGATGTATAATAGATTGGTCCTACTAATAAAGTAGGCTAGTTTTAGATAGTTAGTCCATGGTTCTGTTCGAGAATCTATTCTCAATTTGAGCGACTGTTACATGTTTCAGTTTAGGGGTACCTAAGCACTACGCCATCCCAAATCGGTGTCATAACTTTAGGTTATGCCTAACGCCGTTAGTCATGACTTGAGGGTTAGTGAAACATGTTTTTCCTCTAAGCAACTCCTAAATATTAAGGCATTTAATTTAGGCACATCCTATGTTTAGTGAAAATGGGTTCTATATTGGCCGCCTAAGAATCCATTATGGACGTCAGGTGATAAGGCTGTTGAATAGTAATTTTTTGTATATATTTTTTTGTAGCGACCGCTCGCGACTTCGTCCGCGTGAACTTTAGTTTTAGATTTTTTCTAAAATAAAAGTAGCCTAAGTTACTCCTTATTATAATAAGGAGTAACTCGGAGATCAGTATATCAGATATCTGCCAGAGAAAGTCCCGTCAAAATCGGTCCAGCTGTTTTAGAGATTAGCCGGAAAAAACAGACAGATAAACAGGATAGACAGACAGACAGACAAAACTTGTAAAATAAATTATTTTGGTATATGTACCGATATATATAATATATAATAATAATAATAATATATTCATATGCACGTAGTAAAAAGTGGTTACTTTAATATTACAAACAAACACTCCAATTTTATTCTATTATATTGTATGTATTAGTCTGTCACGTGTTATTGTACGATCTCTAAATGAAATGCCTTAAACGAAACTTACATGAAAAAGGGTTTAGATTAAGATCTAAAACACATGACTATAATCTATTGATATGTGATGTGTAATCTGTTGAAGTAATTGAGTATTGTTCTTAGAATAATAACGTTAGGAACGTCAGTCTTCATACAAGCGCGCTGTCAAAATTGAAGCACTAAATAGATTCCTACTAGATTTTTATTTTGACCAAATTAACTATAAAATACTACAAAATATTGAAAACACTACGAAATGTTATTTTATTCGACTTCTTTTGTTTTTACTTACGGAGCGGCCTGGCGTTTGGTGCCATTAATGGCACCAATCAACAAATTGGGCGCGCGAACTTGGTTTCTATAATGTAATTGTAATTATTGTAAGGTATTGTTACATTGATCTTGAACTACATTGGTATCAACACTTTCAACCTGTATAGCAGGCATAATTTAAACAATTAGATGGAAATTATAGATTGTACCTATGATTTTTATTAACCATGAAGAAAATTGATTTTTTTTTGTCAATTACCATATTAAAATTTCACCCAATATTCTGTATTTCCATTTTTAGATAATTCTTATGACAGAACATATTAAGTTGAACGTTGAAAGTAGCCTCCTTAGGAACCAATGGTAAGGGCTCTTGTTCTCAACTTGAGTAGGCATTGTAGGTTTGTTAAGAGTTATCGTCCACAAGCCTGTTGTTTAAGCTTGTGAGAGGCCTTTGACCCTCTATAAATGGCCTCACCGTTAGATAGCTCTCAAGAGTCAGTCTAAGAACTTAATAATATATCGCAAAACTTAGAGAAACGCGGCTCCTAATAGGCTATAATCTTTAGTACATACCTTGGACATTTTCACAAAAAATACTTAGTAGGTGTGTCTTATATTGATTAAAAAATAATATTAGCGTAGATAATTCTGTTATGCTAATGTTACGGAATTGCTTGATGAAAATGTATGAAATATAAAAAATGTGTGCATTTTATTGTGTACCCTTGATTTGATGACACATGGCGTAATGGTTATACATAATATTGGAGTTATATCTCCTACGCCTAAATAAGACTCGACTATGAGAGGCGACCTGTATATTGTAGCAGTAAAACAATAAAAAAGCATGAAAAATAATATTAGCCTAGTTTTTAGTTATAGCTATTTATACACTGATACATTAATTTTTCGTTTTATTTCTATCGGCAAAATTTGTATGTAACCTCTCTAAGATTAATAAATGTACCTATATAAAGCAACTTTTTTTATACCCATATTTGTGTAAATAAATGTACCGTTGAGTTCTATTGATAATTATTAGTCTGCTGATTGTTTTCGAACTGATGTATCTAGAATACAATGCAACGGGACTAATCATTTTATTATAACGGCTATTTAATTGCGAAATCATCGTCATCATATCAGCTACGTTATATACGAGAACTATCGATGTGTATAAGATAATTACACAGATGTATATGATATAGATGTATAAATCAATCTGATAAATTGTTTTTAATGGTTCCTATAAGTAACAATGATTTATTATAACTTCTATAATATCTCTGTACCATATTTCGCAATAATAATGATTATGAATCCTTTTTTATTCATCTGAGGGTACAAGTTACTTCAGTTTTAAAAATTTCTCTCACTACAACTATTTTTTAATGACAATGAGCAAGTTATAAAATATAAAAATTTAATTAAAATGGATTAAAAAATTACATCATGATATGGCTTTGTACCGTTATTTACATTGATGTTCTTTAAATAATACAGTTTTATATAGCAGTTTTGCCACATAATAGATTTTAAAAGATTAAAAAATCGACTATTAAAAAATTTGTTACTTGTTTTCTCGATTGGTCTTTTACGTATAAGCTGTGCATAAATATGCTGTGTGTAATATTAAAGACAAAGACAAAAAAATAAGAAACTACATATTTATCGGCATACATAAATAAAACCGGAGGAATTTATTATTTTTCGAAAAATGTGCACATTACTTCATACACAAAAGGATGTTGGTAAAGAAATATCTTTAAATTATTCATGAAAAACCAGACAACTGCGGGTCTGTCTCGTCGAGGCCTCCACACAAACTTGTATGGAAATTATTACTTACGGGAAAAAATTGTTACTTACGGGATATATACCACGACTCACTTTGCTTTTGAGCTCCCGATATTTCGGCGCAGTTACATGCACCATGATCACGGATGAACTGGATATTGCGGGTGGATGTAAAAAAGTCTATGGACAGCCGTAACGGTCTACACTCTTCCTCACTCGTTTGCTACGGCTACTACCGGTACTCGAACTCGAACATAAGTCACGACAAAACACACTCACAATATCACTACGTATGGTTTTTTTCATATTTTGGATGCATATTGTTTTTAAGACACACTAACACTGGATTCCACGCACTAGAAAGTTGGAAACCATCCTCTCGATTGAAGTTTTTACATTTCATGATTTCTATGGCTTCCTTTAGGTACTATTCTACGTATGTAATGACGTTCCGTCGAAAGAATTTGTGGATTATGGAGTTCTATCCAATGGTTTGGGCCCGAGTTCAGAAGATGTTCAGCTATGGCAGATTTCTGTGTCTCGTTGTTTATAACCGCCTTTATGTGTTCTTTGATACGACATGAGATGGTACGTTTTGTTTGTCCAATATATGAACTCCCACAACTACAGTTGACTTTATGTTGATTATTGACAGAAAGGTATGTAGATGACATTTTTTGCATACCCAAGGGCGACCATGCCGGCACTGGTGCCCGATTTTATAACGGTTTTTTTTTTCTAGCCTGGAATCGCTATCAGCGATAAGGCCGCCTGTTGTTACACTATTTCCTATAACCTTGTTCTGTATGTTACTTTTTTGATTTGTGAACAATAAAGCATAATATTTGTATATTATAACTGTAAAAGTTAAAATAATTACCTTCCGAAACCAAATCGTTCAACTTTTGATATTCAAACAAGAATATGAAGAAATACAAGAATATAAAAGGTTAGTTTTTTTATTAAACGTCTTGTAGATAATATTGTTAAACATAAATCCCAGTCTATAAACCGTGTTTTAATAGCATAATTTATTTACAGAAACTATTTACTATTGAAGTGGCCTCATTTTTTCTGGGTTAATGTAACATTTAAGGTCATTGCCTTGAGAGTGATAATGTTATCGAAATATATTTAGGGTAAGTACCTTTGAAGCGTAATGACTTTTAGTTGTGATTTTAATTAATTCTACTGCAATAAAGGTACGACTACTACGATTGCATAAGATACTATTTACATTTTATCGGTCGTAAATTAAATAATTTGTTTATTTCAATCCAATATTACATGTTAAGGTACATACATATGTCGAAAATCTAAAAATAGACAGCACCTATTCTGAAAAATATTTTGTAATAGTGATAAGGTAAAAGTACACGATAATAAGCGCTACAGAAATAGCCACTTCCAGTGACTTTAGATCTTGGTGAACCTTTTACAAATCAAAAGGAAAATGATACAATCATTCACAACCTAACGTCTATCCTAGGTCGGTCTTGTTAGAAGCGTGTTGAAAACACCGGAAGTAGTTCTGATCTTTGTTTTGAGTGACTATATTAAGTTATTTATAGTACTATCATTGTTTTTATCTATCTATCTATCTGTCTATACGCCTTTTAAGGTTCACTGCTGGACATAGGCCTCCCCTAATGTTTGCCACTCCGTCTGGTCTTACGACCTCCGAATCCAGCGATTTCCCGTTATCCTCTTCAGGTCTTCAGTCCACCTGGTTGGAGGGCAGCTTGTGCTCCTTTTGCCGAGACGTGGTCGCCATTTTAAGAGCTCTGTATGTCGGTAACCTTCGTTCGTCTATGGATTTTATCGTTACAGATTCTGTCGCGTAGAGAAATACCAAGCATAGCTCTTTCCATCGCTCGCTGAGCGACTTTGAGTGAAAGACCACGTCTAAGCGTCGTAGGTTATCACTGGCTACACACACTGCTCGAAAACTTTCGACTTTAGGCACTGAGGTATTCTGTTTTTATACAATGTAAGTTTGTACTACTTCATTGTCTTCGTTTATAAAATTTCTTCGGCCCCTTTTAATCTGTACTTTACGAATTGTTTTTTTTTTCTTAATATTACCTACTTATAAGTATGTTTTCCTATATGTAATGGAACATTTTAGCAAGCTTAATGTTTTGTTTATACTTTAGAAATAAGTTTTTAAATGTATGTTGTTGGTGAACGTTTAAATAAATAAAAAAAGGTAATTTAAAAAACTAAAAAAAACAACTGCGTTTATAGTTTATAGGTAATTTAGAAATGTAAAAATCCTAAAAGTAAAAAGTCGTCATACCCGATTGCACTTAACTTAAAAATCGACTAATAAGGGTAGGTAAATTAAAGAACAGGAGCTCATTGTATTTTTAACAATATTATTAAATACAAGAAAAATTGTAGTAGTCGGGACCCAGTCTGGAAATAGAGGCTTAGTGAATTTAGAGCGCATACATTATGACGACTGACTTTCTAGAATGGGTCCCGACTGCTACAATTTGCCTTGTATTTAAAAATATTGTTAAATATTTTCACAGTTCCTATCACGCCTATATTTATTATGTTTTTATGTTTACATACATAAGTATTAAACTAAATATAGTCAAGCTGAATCCATTAAACCGTTTACACCTACCAACAATTTCTCACCATCACCATGGGTTGACTGGGAGAGAATGTCATTAGGCATTAAGTTGTCCAAGTTTTTAGGTAATAACAAAAAATAATAAATAAATATTCATTCATTCTTAATTATCATATCAAAGTTCAATACAGTCAAAAATACATACCCTAAGTAACTACCTATATCAGAACGGTAACCTTGGAAGTGCAATGACTACTAGTTGCGGTGTGATGTTAGTTACTTCTACTATTGTATACTTATATTGAACAAATTCATAACATCCTATCATACGAAATAAATTATTACCTAAATTAAAATTATTATTATTGAAATACGATACTTAAATTAATCATTTATCGTATTTCAATTATAATAATAAATATGATTATAGATATGATTACAAGCAATAAACCAAAAACGGACGTTGATTGTTCAATCACCAATTGATATTTTGTAATCGTCTGTGCGTATCTATCTATATCTATCATCATACTTTTCTACTCAGATAAATTATTTATCTGAGCTTTTCAAGTTCACCTTTGGTCTTTTATTCCATTTAAGTACACGCAACAACTACGTTACAAAGTACAGAGAGCATCTAAAAGTATATCCAAAACTTCCAAATCTTAGTTATTCAGCTTGAACAACTACAGATTTAATCTACATTAATAGAGATAATAACTTATCTGTTTTAGTACGCTCAAAAGTACATGATTATAAGCGCACCAGAAATTGTCTTTTCTAGTAGCTCTATATTTTGGTCTCGTGACTTTTACAAGTGGGGAGGAAAATGTCACAATCTTCCACTTCCTAATGGTTATCCTAGGTCAGTCTTGTTAGAACGAGTTTAAAAACGGAAAGTACGAGTATGATCTACCTTTTTAGAGGCTGAGGTCACTTCGTTATGTTGTATCAGTCACTCATCGGTATTATTTAACTGGTATATATGAGGAAAGTCGTTTACTATTAACAATTTTGAACATATTTCTATTTTGTGTCGTCCCTAGTTCTTATTGATCTCTATGTATAATAGTAAAATCCATACTATTATTATAAATGTGAAGTTCGTTGTTTGTTTGCTTGCTTATTAGTTTGTCCGTCTTTTACTATTTTTACCTTCGCAACGGTTCTGCGTATTCACCTTAATTTTTGTATAAAAATAGTTTGGGGGTTGTCATGTGACATTGGCTACTTTTATCTGGAAAAAATATCTACTTACTATGGTAAAAATATCTAGTCGACGCGTGCGAAAATCTATTTTAAAGATAGTTTTCCTAACTTACTCGTGCCATTTTTGAGTTCATCAAAATATTTTTTAAGTTTGTGTGTTATTATAGCTTATTTTTGGCTGCATCAATGAACACATTTTGGTCATCATTCTTTTCGTGGGGCGAATTTTACGTGTTTCAAGAATAAACTTTAAGTATATATTGAATATACGTTTGTAGCGTTTAGCAGGCGTGAAAACCTTATTAGCATATTTATCTTATGATAAATGCTTCTATTTGGACTGCGTCGAAAATATATGCGTGATTTACAAATTTGTGGCAACATTATAAACAAATTTTCTACGTATAGGAAAACGTTATAAAGATTTTTGTGTTAAAGGTTTAAATACATATAATATTCTAACGTGACAATTTTGTCCTCATATTCTTTTGCCAAGTGAGCCTAGTTTAATTTTGTATAAAAATAATAATAATAACTCTTTCAAAAAGCAGGTTGCAATTGCTTGTGATTTCTTAATTCTTAGTAAATAAGACAAGTCACATATGAAAATAAGATCTGTTCTCGAATGATCGACTCTCCCAAATAACTATGGTATAATTATATTCTTTTCCTATATTCCTTTACCGGAACATAAAAAAATGTATACATAAAGAAATATAAATCAATTTAGTCGCTGTTACAATTTTTGTTTATTTTTACCGACTTCCAAAAGAAGGAGGTACTGTATTCGGCTGTATGTATTTTTTTTTTTTTTTTATATATGTTCACCGATTACTCCGCCGTTTGTGGACCGATTTTCAAAATTCTTTTTTGTTCGTATGCTTATACTCCCGAGGTGGTCCCATTGTCACCAAATCAGGATCTGATGATGGGATCCCAGGGAAATCGAGGGGAACTCTCAAATTTTATAGGCACACACATTGATTTTCTTATAGTTTCTGAAGCATAACCGATATTTGTGCATTGTAATCATCATCTCATGTTGCTGAGCTGATGATGGAAGGTACTGCGACGGTGAGGAGTTGAGAGCAAATTCTTTCAATAAATGGTCTTTTGTTCGAAATCTTACATTCCTGAGGTGGTCCAACTGTCACCAAGTCAAAGTCTGATGATGGGATCCCAGAGAAATCGAAGGGAAAATTCAAATTTTATAGTACAACAAATGATTCTTATATTTTTACTAAAGCAAAACAGGTATTTGTGTATAATTATCATCATATCATGTTGCTGAGCTGATGATGGAAGGTACTACGACGGTTAGGAGTTGAGAGCAAATTCTTTCAATAAATGGTTTTTTGTTCGAAATCTTACATTCCTGAGGTAGTCCAACTGTCACCAAGTCAAAGTCTGATGATGGGATCCCAGAGAAATCGAAGGGAACATTCAAATTTTATAGTACAACAAATGATTCTTACATTTTTACTAAAGCAAAACAGGCATTTGTGTATAATTATCATCATATCATGTTGCTGAGCTGATGATGGAAGGTACTACGACGGTTAGGAGTTGAGAGCAAATTCTTTCAATAAATGGTTTTTTGTTCGAAATCTTACATTCCTGAGGTAGTCCAACTGTCACCAAGTCAAAGTCTGATGATGGGATCCCAAAGAAATGGAGGGGAACATTCAAATTTTATAACATAACAATTGATTTTCATATTCTTATTAAAGCAAAACAGGCATTTGTGTATAATTATCATCATATCAAGTTGCTGAGCTGATGATGGAAGGTACTACGACGGTTAGGAGTTGAGAGCAAATTCTTTCAATATATATTTTTTTGTTCTAAAACTTAAACTCCTAAGGTGGTCCAACTGTCACTATGTCATAATCTGATGATGTGATACTGGGCAAATCGAGGGAAACACTGAAACTTAATAAGCACAATATTATACATATGTACAGAATTATTAAAGTTACTAAAAAGAGTGAAATAAATTAAGTTTTTAACAAAAAAATAGAACCGACTTCAAACGGTAAAAAAATAAAATTGTTCAGTAGGTACCTACTTCTTCATGCATGGTAATGACTCTTAAAACTATTTTTGGAGTCGGGCCCTTAGTAAAATGTCCTGTCTTAGTAAATATAGTGTACCTTTCATTCGGAATGGGCACCGACTCCAATATAGTTTTAATAGTTATTAACATAAGCAAGAAGAAGTAGGTGCTGTCCCACTGTACTGTCGATGCCCATTTAAAACGAATGGTACCCACGACATTTTACTAAGGGCCCGACTCCAAAAATAGCTTTAAGACTCATTACCATGCATGAAGAAGTAGGTACCTACTGAACAATTTTATTTTTTTACCGTTTGAAGTCGGTTCTATTTTTTTGTTAAAAACTTAATTTATTTTAGTTGCGTAGATGAAATAAAATGTAACATTACGATTCGAGTATAGTATGTGTAAATTTTAATGAGATTGCAATACCTACCTGAATAAAAAAAAATAAGTAGATTCGGATCATTCTTACAGCTATTTATTTCATTAATGAGATAATTTAAACGAAATTTCACACGATGAGTTACTAAAACAAAAGAAGTTCTTACATGAGCTAGTATAAGATCTTACGTTAATTAAGTAAACATAATGGCAGTATTTATAACGGTAAAGCAATAGTAACTTCTTGTGTTCCCATACGTAATATATTATGTAGGTATTACGATTATGCTGCTTTTACACTGGTGATATTTTAAAATCCTTCATTAATTTTTCATTTTATTATTATTATTATTTATTATTAACTGTAAAACAATAGGTGTAGATGGATGAATGTTGCCTGATATTAAATGATTGCTTTAAGAGGCCGTTTACGAAATCTTTGAAGCGCGCATGGCCCGGCGGTTAGCGTAGAATGCAAACGATCTATGCAACTAAGCCAAACTGGTGCGGTCGTGTGTGAGATGGGTGACCGCAAGTGGCAAAAAATTTCATGCGCGTTTCCGTGCTTTGGAGGGCACGTTAAGCCGTCGGTCCCGGTTGTGGTCGATAGATAACAGTCGTTAAACCTTGTCGGAGGCCTTATGGGCGGTTTAAAAACATCCGACAGCGGGTCGGCCACTAACCCGCATCTCTACCAACCAGCATTGGAGCAGCGTGGTGGAGTAAGCTCCAGGCCTCCCCAATAATGGGCGGAATAATGGGCGTCCCAGTAGTGGGCGCAAAAAGGGTTGCAGCCATTAAATGATTGCTTTCAGAGGCCGAAATTTCACCGATTTTACTGATTTTACATAGGAGATTTTGCAGTTAAAACAACATTTCCGTAATCATCATTTCAATATTAAACTTTTTCATTTTTTTTACGTTGTTTTGCTTAATAGACCTGAAGACGGTGATAGTTTTGTGAATTTTACTGTAATAGCCATAGGTATAGAATATTACATATTTCCGGATCATTTTGAAATCTAAACAGATCGAATAAATGCCATATATTGCTGAAAAATCTTATACATAGTAAATGAGTCCTTTTTTGCCACTCTCACACAAAAAATAATAGTAAAAAAAACATTGAACTTAGTCAATTTTGAGAGAAAATGGGTCAGTAATTGCATTTGATTTAGGCAAATTGGAATAATCTTTCATAAAATTTGTTTGACATAAATACACTTCAGTTCCTAATCAATCCGTTTCCTGAAATTAATAAGAAAATTTGGCATTAAAAATCTTTTAAAGTAACCTAAATCTCGCAATGTAATTATTTACGCAAGCTAAAAAAGTGGATAATGTATTAGATTATTAATGAAATGATCAGTTACATTGTGCAATGAAACTGCAAAATCTCATGTGTTAAATCAGGTACTTCAACGAAATCGGCAAAATTTCGTATACGGCTTCTTAACTCATGCATTTCTAAGACATTTGGGTTTTTTACCTGACTACGGCAAATCAAAAGCATAGTTATGATTTAAGCAGTCTTCATAATATACTTGTAGTATAATAAATTACATTATAACTTTTTTTGGAAATTCTTTGATCCGACTCTTAAACTAACACAAATACATTTGAAATATCAATTGAATTCTCCATCGCACTCATTAATGAATAATCTCGAACATACAAACCATTACAACCAAAGATTTCTAAAAACACTGATTAGAAAATTCTGTTGGTATCTAGAAAGTATGTTTCGTGATCACCAACAATTTACATGAAACCTTTACAAATCGCAGAATTGTTTATTGAAATATTTCGAATGTATCCAATTATCTCGTTTCTAAAATTTTAGTGTTATTTTTATTGTGGTAATTTTTATATGCACTGCACCCACTTCGGGCTTAAAGCAGTTTCTATATGTTTTGGTGGAAAGGTGCAGTGGCCGGCGAGTCTTACTTGAATCGACTCACATAATATCTTTCGGAGAAGCAGGTAGGTGGTAGAACTATTATGGTTCGCCCGGGGAAGTACCATACCGCTGCACCCATTTCTGCCGTAAACCAATTCTATTGTGTTTCGGTGGAAAGGTGCAGTTGCCGGCCCCCTTACATGAGGCGACCAGCAGCCTCCGGAGTAGCAGCGCAACTGCATACGACCTCAGACAAGACTTACATATGCTTGCTTGAGGTTGTATGTAGATGTCCATGGGCTGCAGCGACCACTTAACACCACGTGGCCTGCATGCTCGTCTGCTACTCCATTCAAATAAAAAAAAGGTGCACAAGCACATACGACCTCAGGCAAGACTCAGGCCTACTTGAGGTTGTGTGTAGATGTTAAGACCAGGACAAATACTTTTTCATATCACATGTAATGAAACTAAACAACGAGTTTTAATTTCTGTTTTGCCAGTTGAATTAAGACAATTTCAAACCAATGCGAATGTGTCAGTCAGAAACAACGTTGTTTCTACCCTAGGGGAGCAACAACATTGTTTCTCTCGCTCAGTCAACTCTCGCCCTCGTCAGAAATCGTCTTGTTTCAACCCTTGCCACACAATACACTATTATTTGCACAAATGTGGGTGTTTACTAAAGGCGTTTTATTTATTTTATTGTATTTATATTATCGGTGGATCGGTGGGTCCCGGGTTCGATTCCCGGGGACGCAGAAATTTGTTGATGAGTTTTTATTTTTGTTCTTGGTCTGGGTATTTGTGTTTATGTTTTTGTGTGTGTCCATGGTACCCACGACACAGGGTATATCTGCCCTACTGAGGAGCTAAGAGTATGAAACGTTATTTGTTTCTACCTATTTATTTAATTGAGATTGAAATCAATCAAAGTTTACACTTAAGATAAATTCGTAATGTTGCTTGTCGTAAACCCGCTAAATTGAAATTACTAGTTTAGTGCAGTGAGAAAGCGGCTTTACAGA
Organism: Pyrgus malvae; assembly: GCA_911387765.1. Classification (NCBI taxonomy): domain Eukaryota; kingdom Metazoa; phylum Arthropoda; class Insecta; order Lepidoptera; family Hesperiidae; genus Pyrgus; species Pyrgus malvae. The sequence goes on along the minus strand of OU426950.1, from coordinate 21,585,718 downwards.
CCTATTATAAATCGTTAACGTTACTCATAATACGGAAATATGTTTTATATCGTTGCGAGTTGATCAGAATACGGTTAATTGGTGCTAAATCAGTTAAATATTGATAAACATCTTATATCTGCGATGATCATAAATCTATTATTTGCAAGTCATTGAATTAGTAGTGTTATATCGATGAATAAATTTTGCATCTTTGTATTGTTTTTTTCGTTTGTTGTATATACGATATATTTATTCATTTATTTTAACTTTTCTACCGTAAAGCATCGGAAAGAAGGCGGACTTAATGCTTTAAACATTATCTTCCAGTCAACCTTAAGGTAGTGGGAGATCAATGAAGGAGGTAACAAAGAAAAAAATAACGAAATGTTACAAGGAGAAAATATTAGAGTGAGTGATAAAGTAACAAAAGCATACTTTGTAAAATATGTAACCAGAATTATAACTATTATCCCTACTTAGGTACCTAATCCCTAATCTTAACATATATAAATTACATGTCACGTCTTTGTCCGCGATGGACTCCTAAACTACTTAACCGATTTTAATAAAATTTGCACACTTGAATTGAAAGATAGGATAGCTTACATCTCAATTTATAGTCGCAATATTGTTTTATTGCAAATTTCTGATACCTTAAGGCAGGATAACGTCTGCCGGGTTAGCTAGTAATATTATAAATTCGAAAGTAGCTCTGTCTGCCTGTCTGTCTGCTACGCTTTCACGCTTAAACCAATGAACTAATTTAATGAAATTTGGAACACATTGAGTGGACCTTGGGAAAGTTGGACCATCCTATGTGATGGTTTTTTTCCTACGGGAACCTATAAAACGGGTCCACGCGGGCGAAGCCGCTGGCGGAAGGCTAGTAAGACATATAACATACTGAGCCTAAAATATACATATAAAATTATATATATACTAGCTGACCCCGCGAACTCCGTACCGCGTTTAAATGTTCGGGGTGGGCCACCTTTATCAGTTGGGAGGGGGGGGGATGAAAAATAGATGTTGGCCGATTCTCAGACCTACTCAATATGCTCACAAAATTTCATGAGAATCGGTCAAGCCGTTTCGGAGGAGTATGGCAACGAAAACTGTGACACGAGAATTTTATATATTAGATGTACTTATATTTATATATATTAAAATAACTGCTTTTTATCACATGAATATGAATGTATAACAAAATAACATGTTTTGTCTGTCTGTTTGTTCCGGCTAATCTCGGCTCGACCGATTTTGACGGGACTTTCACTGGCAGGTAGCTTATTTAGTAAGGAGGTAACTAAGGCTACATTTATTTTAGAAAAATTCGAAAACTAAAGTCCACGCGAACGAAGTCGTGGGCGGCCGCTAGCGCATAATACGACCTGCACTTATTTATACAGTAAAGTACTTAATACTTATAATATCATACTGGCTGCAACTCTTTTTGCGTCCCACTGCTGGACACGGGTCTCTCCCCAAGCGGGTTTCGAGTATATCATACGAGATACTTACAAAAAAAATGTTGATTACATATGTATTCTATTCATATTATTGCATAACGGAGGGCAAATAAAACAAATTGTGGTTTTGTTTACACACAAATATCTACAAGATATTTTTTGTATTGTAAAAAATCTGTCTCATCTAAACCGCAAAAAGATCAGAAAACAACGTTCTTCTCTGTTTGGAAACAAGGGAAAACGAGACAAACATATCACACGATAGCTCTATCTCTTTTTAACCGCAAAGGTTTCTGTTTGGTTTTATTTTGCATCACTATAAATTTCGTAGCAGGGGCTCGACACTAGAAATGTAGACAAATCCATACCAACCTAACCAACCTTAAAAATTGTCTTTTGTATTCTGATTGTTGGTAGCTCTGCTCTCTCAAATTTTGAATTTTGAATTTTGACATTTGAATTTGTCAAGCTCGCTTGGAAAGTTCAATTTTTTCGAAAATCAGAAAATATATATCTCTCCATTATATTTATTGTAAATGTAATGGAGAATTTAAAACATTGCAAATACAGGAAGAGTATGATTTGTGGTGTACGAAAGTTAGCCAAGTCTAATATAATGTACTTCTGTCAAGTTTTCCTTTGGACCCTGATGGGTAAGACTCCATATTATATTATATTTTAATACTAAAGTTAATTAAGATTACAATTTTCTTTAATGCTATTATAACTGGAATATTGATTTTCTTAAAAATCAATAAGTTTAAACGGAACAAAGTTCGCTTCTTAATAACCTATGCGTGGCTGTTTCGAAGCATCGTACCCGAGCGTAATGTTACTAAATATGACGTTACATATATCTAAAAAGCCTTTGGAATATCTATATGGATAAATAATGCAATTAAATATACTTTTAGGTGCCGATTATGGGAAAAAGCAATGGGTGATGAAGATTTAGCACATTTGCAGACTGAGAAGTTGCACGAGCTAAAGCTTCTGTGTGGTTCCCATTTTGCTCTGGATTGTTTAGTGAAAAAGGAAACCATTTACTTAAATCTGCAGTGCCTACTGAGAAGCTTATGAAACCACCATTGTCTGATGAATATTTAAAAGAGTTACCTTTACATGTTAAGTCTTTTTATGAGAAAGAAAAAAATATTAAAGGTATGTTAATAATTTTCAGCTATTAAAGTAGTTTTAGTTAGGATTAAAAACATATTTTCATCCAAAACCTAGCTTCACTTACAAAGAGATCTTAAAATAAACATTAGAAAAGCACGGATGAGTAGAAAAGTAGTTTTATTCATTTGGAGCATTGTGTAAATAGGTAGGTCATATTATAATACTTTTTATATGGTTTGATATATTATTACTAATCCTTTGCTGATTAGCAAACAAGCCGTTATCAGAAACAGTATTATTTTATACAGGCCTTGCAAGGGAATAATTTCTACCTTAGTAACGGCCTAAATAATACCTTAGTAATGTAGTTCCTACCTGGAGTTCAAATTTGAATCTAGACTAATAGATGTGGTCCCTCACTGCTAGAATGTCACCCCTGTTGTCGAAATAACAACAAAGTGTAAATCTATTCAAATTATAAAACAAAGCTGCTCCCGGAATTTGTAGGCTTAGATATTCCAAACTATACAACCAATTTCAATGTGTAAACCCAACTTACAGAATTAAAATGTGTGTTAAATTTGCAGCTCAGGCACTAAGCAACACCATGGCTGCAGATTTGAAGATGATGGCGTGGAGCAGCACAAACACAGAAGATAAAAGCAGCACTGCAACGGTTATTGAAGAAACATTTCGATTGCACAAATGGACAGGCATCACCAAAGGATGTTAAAAAAGGAATTCGGGAAAATAAAAAAAAAATTCGTAACGATTAATTACTTGTTTTATTTAAAAACCTTTAAAGACGGTTTCATTTAAAAAACCATTAAGGACAGGCAGAATCAATCGATAATTAGTACATCACTAATATATATCGACAATCGATAATCGTGGCACATCACTAATAATGTTATTCTGTTGGCAGCACTGATTATTTCACTTTGAAATGTTGGTACGAGTTTGTCTACAGATTTTTTCTATGTGTGCGTAGCTCAGAATGATGTTCTAAGTGCCATCTCTTAAAACGTAGTGTTTAATTTCTCTATGTTTCGTAGATGACATAAACATACTTGTACTCGTAGATAATAATAGCATAGACTAGAATGCACTACATAAGTAACACTATAGAATAATAAAAATACTATTATAATGCCCTTTTGGCTCGATGCTTATTTTCAGATAGTAGGTTCTATTAGGTTCCTTACTATATTAGTAAAATATAATGGGTATAGGTTAAAAAATAATTGTTTTCCTTAATTTCAAAAGGTCTTTTCACGGGTATATTAATATTTGTAAGCAAAAAGTAGCTAGAAGGCGAATTGCGTGATTGGAATTACCCATTCAGGTATATGTTATGGAATAATTCTCGTTTCACCTTTGTACCTCACCAGTGTTTACACTTTGGACTTTGGACCACCACAGCTCTATCATCAAAACAATTACAACGCAAATATGTTTTTAGAAGTTTCGTAGAAACTTAAAGTACCTACGAATCGTGGCCATTATGGGACATCTATACTATAATTGTAAAGCTGAAGAGTTTGTTTGTTTGGAAATACTAATCGAACTACTGATTCGAATGGAAAAAAATATTTTGTATTGGATAGTCCATTTACTGAAGAAGGTTTATAGTTATAAAACGTCACGTTACGAGTCATAGGAACAGATTAATATATTAGGTCCTTACATTGTGAAATTGCCGTTCAGTATCAAAAAAGCGAAACAAGTTTTTAATGAAATTATATTTCATTAAAATTTTAATTAATTAATCAATTTTAATCAGTTTTTTATCAATCGATCAAAGTATGCGCCTTTGTTATCGATACACTTCCGCCATTTTACAGGCACATCATAAATCCTGGGAGCGAGAGTCTATGAACTGTTTGAAGAAAAAGTGGAAATCGGTTGGGGCAAAATCTGGAGAGTATGGTGGATGACACAGAGGTTCCAGTCGCAGCTTCTCTAACTTGGCTACCGTTTGATGTGCAGTGTGTGGTCTAGCGTTGTTATGAAGGAGCAGTGGGCTAAAGCAATTCCTCAGTCTCGGCTGTTGTTCACACGGACGACGTTGTGGCCGCCAGCTAGGGAAAAGATAAAGCTATACAAAACAAAAAACTGATATACGAAATGTCTAACATCAGCCTTTCTTCTAAAAGCTTTTCTCTATCAGAACATACCTAAAAAACCTTTATGCCTTGTACATGTGTATACTAGAATGTGACTTGCACTAATATTGCCCTAATATTATTTCTTGGTAACTGGAAAATCTTCACACTTTTGACGACGATAATGTGTGCAATATTACCAAGGTTTCAACCACCTTATCTTTCAATTGCGTTGGATTTAAAGGTATTTTTATCTTAAGGCGATTGAGAGGCTTGAGTGCTTGAGATATATACCGACGTGATACATCCAAGAAAGACAGATAGACGGGCCAGGAAAAAGTACTGCCTTGTCTTCGTACTATAAGGTGCGTGGTTTTTCTTTTCATTTTTAATAATGGCATCGCAAATTGGGTGCATATTGCCAGCGTCAAGTATAATTTTTGGATCACTTAGTAGTCTGTTATTTTATTTCACAACACTCGTGCACTGTCATTAACCTATATCGAACAAAATGCCTTAGAATTTATCCGATATAACTCAAAAATACACCAAGAAAATGAAAATAAAACAGGAGCACAACTTATCCCTTTAGACTTCCCGCCAAAAACTCCCAAGGTGCGTGGTTATAAAAGTACCAAATGTACCTACTCCTACGACCTCAAACTAGATCAAAGTGATACATGATACAAGGCACATGAAGCTACAAACACAATTACCCATTTATTATCATAATTTCCTCGTATACCCATGACATTCGAAGTGATTTCTTGAAATCCTCATTAAAGATGGACGGGTAAGTCACGACCATAATATGTTATAATTAGACTACCTTGTATTTTACACGTGTGTTATTCAACTCTTCATAATAATATTGCGTCACACAACTTCGTTCTATGAGCATCTAGATTTTGTATAACCTTTTTTATCGTCATACATTTTTGCGTCCCACCACTGCTTAGAAAGCTATGAGTATCTATACGCGTACTTCACTACTCTGCTCTTCTTTATTTACTATTTCTTCTTTAAATACTATAGCAAACGAGCAATGCGTGCAGGCCACTTGTTGTAAAATGGCCCATGCCATCAACATTTTATCCACGACCTCAAGCAAGCCTTGTCGTCCTGAGTCCTTTCTGATACGCTCCTGACCTAATGTATGTATGCAGTTGTCGCCTCTAGAACACAGATTTACCTGCGTTTTTGTTAGTTTATTTCTTGCAAGACATGTCAAGTCAACAAGACATGTCAACATCAAAATAATCATAATAACAGAAACTAATGAGTAATGAGAGATAGGCACCTAAAATATGAATTAGTTTACAACTTTAATTGCAAATTAAGTCAATAATGCACTAAGCCATTATATAACGGTTTTTATGGAGCTGTTGTATCAAGAGTAAGAATTATTATTATTATATGCTACAACTTTATAAGGATTATCAAGCTCTACGTGTATAATGTAATAATACGTAAAAATATCTTTGTAAAAATGATTGTAACTAGGAATTAATAAAAAATACATAATAATATTCTCGCACATAGCCAAGGAACGCTAGTCGATTGTAATTAAACCTAATATGTAGAAATCTCTATTACAATTTACTGTCGCTAAATGCCAATATTTAAAACGACCTATGTTAAATACAGAGCTTGTATAAAAACTCATTTTTACTATTAATTAAAAACTAGAAGGAACGGGCTTGAATCATTCATTAATTAGTAGGCGGAGAGAATCATGTTAATTTTACTCACGGTTTTCTATGAACAAGGAAAGAATCCATTTTTTTATTGCTTTGCCTCATTTAACAATGCGACCGACGTCAAGGTTGTCATAAATATTCACTATTCCTGGGATTCAACGGAATCTGTCCTTAGTTTCATAAAACTTTTTTTTAGTAATGGCATCGCATGATCTCTAGATATTGTTAGTGTGAATTAAAACATTATTAGATTCTAAATTTTATTCTTGACTCCAGAGGCTGGCAGCTGACCTTACGTTAATGGATGGCCAAAGAAATGGCGGCACAAGAAACCTAAACTCAATATAAATAATCTCTATATATAAAAATAAATCACTTTTTCACTTGGTCATGACATCACGCGTGACTGGCTGGACCAATTTAGATGATTCTTTTTTGTTGTGTTTGTTATTATCAGGAGAAGGTTCTTATCACTAAAAAAATTAAACTAGAAAGAAAACTAGAAAGGATTTTCCTTTAAGAATGCTTAACCAACATTGTATCTTTTTTACAAATTCGATTTCAATATTCATAGTTAAGACAGCACAACGTCTGTCGGGTCAGCTAGTTAATATAATATAAATAAATAAAATCTAAGCCAGTTTTTCTTAACATCAAAACAAAGATCCTTTAAAACATCTTGAGTTGCTTGACTTTGTATTGCTAGTAACACAACTACAGTACACTACTTCTATTGTGAAGCGTATTTTATGTTTTGTTTGGATGAGTCGGTTGACGTAGTATTATAGTATGTATACATTTTTTTCTGTATTGGGGGAGAACCCTTCAAAAGATACCTAGCATCTTAGGAATGTATACCGGGTTATGTGGAATTTGACCGCACTAAAACCCCCTCGGTGGCCTGCCTCTGCACTCGGGGAGGACTCCAGGATCTCCAGTGAAACGCACCGGTGTCCTCCACGCGCAGTGCCCAGAATAAGCCCATTTTCGGGAGACCAGATGTGCTCTTCTGCACCTTCCGATGCTTAAGGCGGCATGCGACCACGCGCACACCTCCAGGGGCTGTTGGCTGGGCGGATCTAGCTCTCACTCACACCGCCCACAACCCCGGAAGCCCCCTTTTAGTCGCCTCTTACAATCAAGCAGGGGATACCGTACTCGTAGCTCTATTCTTAATCCTGAAGCTACGGGGACATTATAGTATACTTAGTAGTTAAACTGCATGAGACAAGACTAAAGTGTGAATAAGGTAAGATTGATTCTTACCTTATTGACAACACGCGTGGCGCAATGGTTATCATGCCGGACTACCAATCGAGGGGTCCCGGGTTCGATTCCCGGCGAAACAGAAATATGAATGGTGAGTTTAAATTTCTGTTCTCGGTCTGGGTGTTTTGTGTTCCTGTCTTTGTATGTGTCCATGGTACCCACGACACAGGGTCTTAGTACTACCTTACAGTGGGACTACATATTACAATATACATATGTACAATGTAGTATAGGTACAATATGCATTAACCTTTTTAATTTGTGTTTTTGGTACATTACGTAGGTGTGTGTTACGTGTTTATGTGTGGGAGTGTGCGCGTGAGTTTGTATGAAATATGTTTTTGTTTTTATGAATTCAGTTCTATCTTATTACTTATTACATAGGTTACGCATAATTAGCAATGTTGCCAGTATGTCTACAGAATAGCAGCACAATAATTAAAGTCAGAGAATTTCTACCGGAAGCGTTAGGTTCCACGTGTACGACACACGCGTGGCCATGACAATTATATTGCGGGTCTAGTGCATTTAAAAAAATAATGTGCCATATTATTTGGAATAATTTTTATTTTTGATGAGAGTGATTTTGTGAGCTGCGCGCGCAGAAACGGCATGATGAAGTTAGCCACAGAATAGAAATAATATCAACACTGAATATAGTTACAGTACAGTGTCCATACTATATAGTAGATATATATTCATTTCATAAGCCAGTCAAGCCTGTGTAGTGAAATATAGTACTCATGGCTGCAACCCTTTTTGCGTCCCACTGCTGGGCACGGGTCTCTCCTCATTATCGGGCAGGCCTGGAGCTTACTCCATCACGCTGCTTCAATGCGGGTTGGAGGAGGTGGAGGAATAATTAATTTTGAATATTAATTTAAAATAATTATTACGTTCATTAAACGTTTCTTATTTGAACTAAATCTTTTTTTTATTTTTATCGTCGATTACTGCGTTTAAGTTATTTTAAACTTTTTTCATACGACAAAGAAGTATAACTTCTAGCGCGTATACAAGTACACGCACTCTTTTTTATTTATTTTTTGTTACTAGAGTACAACTTAAGAAATCAAAGGGCCAAAATAAATAAAAGTAGCCATGAAAATTGCTGAAGCTGCATTGTTAAAATTGCGAGTTTTGCATATTTTCGTCAACTGTTTGCAAATATTATTATGCTCTGTCTAGGTATAAAGTTAAAGTTAAACGTTAAGATATAATACCTATATGAAAAAAAAATTTCATCGTCTAGTTTTATTACGTCATATTATCATAAGTACCTGGACGACCGAGCGTTGCTCGGATAAAAACAATTTGTTTACTTGGTTTATTTTTAAGCAAAACATTCATTGACTTTACAATTCCTTTTGAAATACCTAGCTCCCAATTTAAAAAAAATTGTCACAAAAGATAAAAAACGCAACTTGCCTACTTGAGATTTGAACCCGGGTCTCTAGCTTAGTCGGCTTTAGTAACCATTCGACCAAGAAAGCTTTAATTCCGTTGACGAAATTTTTATAGAGGTCTTTCATAATTATCGACATTGTCATTTGTTTGAAGGGTGGATTGTCAAATGTTGACCATTTGACGGCTTTCTACGCCACAATATTATTAATATTTTCTAATAGATGTCAGTAAGAGTAATTTTATATTTAACTGCATAAACATTTAAAAAAACGACAATTTCTATCAATAAAAATTTGTGGATCGATTTATCATCCCCGCAACCAGTGTACTAAATTTCATCAAAATCTTTGGATCCGTTTCCGAGATTAAAAAAATATATTTAGATATATACAAGAATTGCTCGTTTAAAGGTATTAGATTAGATAGATGTTATCGTCATGTTAATTAAATTGTGGTCGATCTTTAACTAAAATATACAACATACAATCATAGCACGATTATTTATTTAGAACAGTAGTATCAGTTAGTAATTATAATTTTTCAAATAATTTCTACCGGAAATAATTAATTAATCATGTTCCGAGTACAAGTCAAGGTTTCCGACCGTGACTTTAAATGTACGATATCTAAGACTTATCTAATTAGCAGTCTTCAGTTAAGTCAAGTGATTAGTACTCATTTGTGACAACAAAATACGTAATTGCAACACATAAGGGCATAATTTAAATAAATTATTATAAAGGCATTAAATGAATTAATTAAAGGCATTATACATCTAGTTTTCTTGTCAGTAAAAGTAAATTTTTACTTGTATGTTTTTTTTTGTCTTAATAAATAATAATAATATATAAATAATAAATAACGCTTCACACTCATAGCCCACCAAACACCCACCCACCCACACCCACAGTAGGGTGTATGCTGTATACCCTGTGTCGTGGGTACCATGGACACACACAAACACAAAAACACAAACACCCAGACCGATAACAGAAATTTTAAACTCATCATTCAAATTTCTGCTTCGCCGGGAATCGAACCCGGGACCCTCCGATCGGCAGTCCGGCATGGTAACCATTACACCACGCGGGTCGCCGAACTATATACTTCTTACCATAATCTATACCAATATTATACATGAGAAACTTTGGACGTTTGGAAGGATGTTTGTTGCTTAATCACGCAAGAACGATTGAACGCATCGGGGTACAATTTGGCACAGAGATAGATTAGCACACATTAGATCTGGATTAGCACATAGACTACTTTTTATGCTAGATGTACTGTTCTCGTGGTATAGACTCCCTCAAATCACCCGAGTGAAGCCGGGCTGGATGTTATGTAATATTTAACAAACATAATCAAACACTATTAAACAAACATTAAAGATTAATTTATGTTCAGAATATTAGTTGCGTGGCGCGCGTAGAACTTATCATTTTTTCGGGTACACCTTACTCGCTTTTGTTTGTTCTATTAGTGTTTTTAGTAAACAAAATATGGAAAGTGGAAAAGCTTCACCTTACCTTCAAAAAATAATATACTTTAATTCTTGTAAAAAAAAAGTTGGCAACCCTACGTAGAGTCGACAATTTCTACCGGAAGCGATATGTGTCAATGTATCCGATACACCGGCAAGCTACAAGGTGGATTGCTTTTGCTTTGTAAATATGAGTTAACTTTGTTAATAAATGAGTCTTACCATGATTAAAGCGCGCATGGCCCAACGGCTGGCATAAAATGCAAGCGATTTACGCAGCTAAGCAAAACGGGCGCGGTCGGATTTAAAATGGGTGACCGCTTGTTTCCGTGTTTTGCAAAGCACGTTAAGCCATCGGTCCCGGTTAACAACTATAGATAGCCGTCCTTAAATGGACTTTAACCTTGCCGGAGACGATGAGTTAGCTTTGTTAATAAATTAGTATTACCATGATTAAAGCGCGCATGGCCCTACGGCTGGCATAAAATGCAAGCGATTTATGCAGCTAAGCAAAACAGGCGCGGTAGGATTTAAGATGGGTGACCGCTAATGTCAAATTTCAAGCGTGTTTCCGTGTTTCGCAGGGCACGGTAAGCCATCGGTCCCGGTTAACAACCAACGGTCCTTAAACGGACTTTAAACTTGCCGGAGGCGTTGTAAAAAATCCCACATGATGTTGGTAATAACTCGTCTTCACTAATCCTCATTGGAGCAGCGTGGTGTGAGGTCAAACTAGGAGTACTGTCCAATTGTAGGAGACAGATCCGTGGTGGGACGCCAAACGAGGAATATCCTATTCAAATAGTATTTCTTTATATAACAAACAATTCTTACATGTTGTGTCTTAATACGAGTATTTACAAACTCTAGCCTAGCGTTGTTTGATTTACACTCAGGTTTCGTAGCCATCGTATTGATTCTCGTAGTATAACCAGCTTGTAGTTTTCCTAACGTCTTAAAACAACTGATGATACTGTTTGCTGATGATAATATAGTTATATTTACAAAAGAAAACGTAGGTTCTTTCGAAAGTAATATAAATAATGCTCTTGGAGCACTATTAAACTGGTTAGATTGTAATAATCTTAAAATTAATCTCGATTAAACAAATATAATGACATTTAAAAACATTATATCATCAGAGTATGATATGGACAGCCAATAAATATTAACTGTCCTTACTGCCTAAAGAGTTAATATCTGAAATAGAAACAACAAATTTTTTAGGACTTTACATAGATAGCAAACTAACATGGCAGTCACACAAAGAATATAAATATATATAATATAATTATAAATTTAACGAAGGTTGTATGTAAGTAAAACGGCGGTTTTAAATGCACACCATGCTTAATGTTGGTGCAACCCTAAGATACGGAATAGTATTCTGGTGTAACACGACGAGAATCTAAACTATATTTAAAGCCCAAAAAAGTGCATTCGAGCAATATGTCAATTACAACAAATGGATACTTGTAGGCCGCACTTTCAAAATTTAAAAATAACGACGCTCTCTTCTTTATAGGTATATTAAATGAGATCTCTTTAATGGTCAAAACTGAAATCACTAAATATGAAACCCTTAAATCAAGAAGACATTGTTATGTCTATGATTTATACCGTATTCAATAGCTTCTAAAACAAGACAATAATCATAACAGTGTCTTTTGCATGGGACTAAAATATACAATAACCTAACGGAATTCCTCAAAATAAAAGCGGGAAAATCATATGAATAAGTAATGTAAAGGAACAAACGACACTACACCATTTCCCAAGTAAATTTGTTATGCCGAAAAGAATTATAACTGGATTCATTACAATGTTTTTATGTGAAAAATATAGATTATATAAAATATACAGATTTCAAAAATTGCGCAATATTCAAGAAGAAGAATCTATTTGAAAAATGAAGACACATTTATGAAACTGCGCAAATAAATAATGACTACCATAACAATTTTTTTGGAGATACATACACATAAGGGTCATGATCGTAAATGACGAAGGAAACATCGGATAATATTACCATCCACTTTATGCAAATCAGTCGTTTCCATATTTCACAACGTTTTTATCTTCCACTCTTAACGATTAATTTTTTTGCTCGACTGCGTGCATTTTGATGTACACGTGATGTTGAGTTTTAGGAGACCGGTCAACAATTTATTCAACATTAGTTATAAATAATTTTTTGTATCTGAATAACCGTATTTTTCTACGATAAATACAACTGATTTTCTTGGTCTAACTTGAAAAAATAACTTGAAAAGAAAGGAAGCCCAGTTTTTTCGTTTTTCGTTTCGGGAACGTCCGATTTCCCACCTAAGCTACTATAACCTAGTGGATGGATGGTGGCGAAATTATCTTTAATAAATTAATTGTATTGAAGAAGTTTTTCATTGAAATATGAAATGTTCTTTATTCACTGTACGGATCATTTACAAACTCTTAGTGAACGTTATTGTTTTTGTTCTGTATGCTCTGGGTGCGCTTAGGCAATGCTGAGCTGAAGAAAAGAGCAAACAACTTTTGTAAATATGCTTTTTTTCCTCTCAGTGTGCAAAAACCCTGCAATATGGGTACCCAAACGATCGGATCCGATCCGAAAAATAAAAATAAAATAATAAAATTAATCAATTAAAAGGCACAATATGGGTACAAATAATGAGAAAAATAATATATATAAATATAATATAATAAATAAAACTATTTCAATGAACCTTTTTTATATTTGTAATAGTAATTAGTGAAGTTTTTAATTAGTGTAATATTTGCATACCTCATGAAGATAAATATGGCGAACCAAATGTATAAAAACACCTTTTAAGTATATCTAAGAGTTGCTCGTTTAAAGGTATAGATATCGTATAATAAATAATTGAACTAGCTGGTGCCAGCGACGTCGGCCATGTGGATAGTTGAAACTTGTAAATTAAAGATTTTAGTCAGTTCCTATAACCTTCCTAATAAATGTACCTACTACTTATTTAGCACAAGAATATTTATTCAGTTACGCCTAAAAACAGTTCAAACAAACTTTTTAGCTTTACAATATTGAAAAAAGTATAGATATGTTTTCCATATCAGCTCTTAAAACACAAAAATGCAAAATAATATTCGTTTATAACTGGCTGATAATGAAAAATTATGATGTGACTGAAATATTATTGAAGTAGGCGATTTTGTAATACAACATATAAGAATCTGGATTTATAACACACAAAAACACACACAAAACACGCACCCACACACACAAACGTGCGCACGCGCGCGCGCTTTTACGCACTCACGCAAACAATAATGGAATAATATTGATATTGTATTTAAATTTAAGAAAAACAGCTGCACTTATATTTATATTGGACTGTCTGAGATCGTTCTGATAAAACGTATAACTTTCGTGATTGATATTTGTGTAGGAGCGCTGGTATCCATAACTCAAGTTAAATATTATATCGGACACCAGAGTTCATCAAAACACTTCTGTTCGACAAATAAGTAATGTATCAGATACTATAGTATAAAGTACCATAATACCATAAGTGTATGTACAAGCTAGTGGAAATAAACGTTATTATTATACATTATCAGCATAGCTTAATATAGATTCATTTGTTCAATTCGTTACGAGTAAAAAATTTTTTCGAACCTTCACCAAGCATAAAACACTCTTTCTTTGTCTACAACTGAGTGACTCTCCCTCTGGCGAACGACAAAGAAGCATATTTTAAATATCGATCTCGTTCTTCTTCGTTTTACTCTCTAAGGCCGCTATTACTCGTACATTGACGTTTTACGAGCGATGGTGTTTTTCGAACGTCGAAGTCACGTTGGAGAAACGTCAAGTCCCAGAATAGATATTAATGGGTACCATAGTCACAAAAATCTGAGCCAATAACAGTAATCTAAAATTTTAAAATTCTCATTTAAATGACTACCTTCTTGGGACTCAAACATAGTCCGTCGTTTGGCAGTCCAGTGTAAGGGCGGCTTTAGGGTAGGGCGAGGTTGGGCGACCGCCCAGGGCGCCAGATGAAAAGGGGCGCCCGCGGTGCATGAGCTTTACATTTCTTAGAGGACGCAATTTGTATGGGGACATGAGGGGGGGGGAGGGTCAATGGAAGCTTAATCCCAAGTTTGTGGCGTTGCCGCCGAAAAAGGGGTGCAAACACCTTTATCGCCATATCTCGGAAACTATACTTCCTATTAAAAAATCGTTAAGACATAATTTGTGGCAAATTAATTTAACGAATTTTATGTAGGACGCATAGTTTCCGAGATATCGCGAAAAAAGTGTTTGCACCCCTTTTCCAAGTTGGCGGCCAGGGGACAAGGGCGGCAACCCCACAAACTTGAGATTAAGCTTCCATTGATGTCCTCATGTCCTCATGCCCTCATGTCCCCACAAAAATTGCGTCCTCTAAGAAATGTAAAGCTCATGTAACATTTCAATGGACTAATTAGTTTTTTAAATAAGTGATTTTTTAAATACATGGTTATTTATTTACTCATTTCGTATGGAATTGAATTGCAGTTAGGGGGGGCGCCGAAGAAATCTCGCCCAGGGCGCTAGTAATGCTAAAACCGGTCCTGTCCAGTGTCATAAACGTAAAGACTTATAACATTGGTTAAGTAAAGTATCTGAATTCATGACTGGGAGAAACCACGGTACCTAACTCTAATTAATGACTTGTAGCGATACAAAAAACGTTAGAGCCACAACACTAGTAGCGGCTACCAAACTTAAGAAGGACTTATTCCAGCGTTCCTTACAGTCCCTTGTTGGGTTGGTACAGTAATTAATTATTGTCTGTTTAGTATTCAATCATTTCATTGCGTGATAAAGACTGAATAAGATTGACAAGGTAAATCATTACAAATTCAAACACTTTTGCAGTTTATAATCCTTGGATGTAAAGCAAAATTATTATGTTATTCTCGAACAGGTAAGGATCGGTACAACAAATCAGCTATAGTTTTAATCGATTGAAAAATGTTTGTGTATGTTTATTACGTGGTCACAGCAAATTTATACTGACCATCTGTATGGCATGGTGGACGTCACAGAATCACATTAACATTTATAATACAGGTAAAAAGTTTCCTTTATTTATCGTATCTGCTCTTAAATTTATAAATAGACTCAAAATTAACATCTTTAGCTTGAAAAATTCTGAGAGTGTGATGTTGGCATATTAATTACAACAGCATTTTGAATTAAATGTTGACAAAGAATTGGTCGTGTGAATTACGTTTAAACGTCATCATTGATAACGTGTTAAGCAAATATTTTGACGAATATTTCATACAAAGTCCTGATCGTTTCATTTGGATGCGTCCACTAAAATTCTTTTATTTCGTTAATACACTAATGGTACTTGTGGGTCTTGAAGTGTTTTGTTTCCGTAAGCTATAATTTGTTTATCAGGGATTGTCGATCATACATTTTGTGTAAATATGATGTACTAAAACGTATTAAATTCTACAAGAAAATTGTAAGGAGAGATACATACTTAGCTTACTTCGTAAAAATTCATGCTTCGTTCGAAGGATATTCGAATGTTTGAAGGTTCGAAGGCATTTCGGAGGCTTCTCGGTAAAAAAAACGATGCAACCTACAATTTTTAAGGTATATATTAGCCAATGTAACTAATAAATGTGTAAAATACAGGTCTTGTGCCCCAAAGGTCCCTTATGGATTTTAGAATCGATTGTAAAAATTCGATGCGGTCGGCCACCAACCCGAAGATGCCATCTTTAATTAATAAAATCGGAGGTACTTATAAACTTATAATAAATTTCGCTACAAGCGTCGCATTTAAGATTGGGAAGTTAACCATGAGTAAAAGAAACTCTATAATTATTTGTGTTGATAACTTTAATAATAAAACGCCTTTTTGTTACAGGTACATACAATGGAGTTGTACTTAATTATACGATACCCATCGTAAGTAATTTAGAAATAAGTAATGTAGTTTAAAAAACTAAAATACACGCTTTTATTTTATTTATACACGTGAAAATACGAACTAAGCGTGATTTAAGATACTGTTGACACCATGCACCCCATGCTTTTTTTACAGTAAAATACATTTTCTTCTTATTTTTTACTTTTTAGTTCGTATTTTTACAAAAGCGTGTTTTTTAGTTTTTTAAACTACATTATTTATTTTTAATTTTTTAGTTGGATTTTTTATTCTCATATTATTGCATTGTCATCGGCCCTTGACCCCTGTGCAAATTTTCAAGTTAATCAGAATCATAGAAGTAAGTGAAAATGAAGTTAAAAGATTCCGTTACAAACATACATACAGTTCAAGTTAATAAAAGCAAAAATAAAAGTCTTTTTAGATTATTGCTTTAAAATTTACCGAGTAAAAATAAATTCTGCACCATCACATCACTTCCTCGTCGACTTAGATATTATTAATTCATGAAATTTTTGGTCAAGCTATACTGTTATTGGTAGAGCTCTTACGTAGCTAATCAATGTAGCCAATGAACTGTAGCTAAACTAAGGGCCTCGTTCACCATCTCCAAGTAAAGTGTTAATTAGTTACGTCCCAAGTAAAGTAAATTGGCAAGTAAAAGCCACGACCCGCGTGGCGTAATGGTCACCATGCCGGACTGCCAATCGAGGGGTCCCGGGTTCGATTCCCGGAGAAACAGAAATTTGAATGATTAGTTGAATTTTCTGTTCTAGGGCTGGGTATTTGTGTTCCTGTCTTTGTATGTTTCCAAGGTACCCACGACACAGGGTATTAATTACCTTACTGTGGGGCTATGAGTGTGTAACGTTTATAAAGCTATGAGTACGGGTCAGTTTATCATATTATTATGATTGGTTCTACTCGAACAACGTGAAATTGAAATTGAAGTTACGGGTGACTTTAACCGACAATTAGCGTACTTATCACTTAACTTGAAGGTGGTGAAAGGGGCCCTAAATGTATCGTAAAGAACTTTATTGAAATAAATTTGACACTACCTGTACGTCGAAGATTGATTTATAATATTTAATTTTAAGAATTTATGGCATCACCGTCACTGCAATTAATGAGTTAATTTCAGAAACTAATTGCGTGTTTCATTCTCCATCAGGGCAATGATTCCAATCATCAACTGTAAGCATTTGTTGACTAATTAACAAAAATCTTATTTATTTTATTTATTTAACAATTTATGTACACAACAACATATTAAAATAATGTACATTAGAAGAAAGATGGTACAAAGGTACTGCTTATTCCTAATAGAAATTACTTCCAGCAGACCTGTGACTGGATATCTGGATCTGAATGGTTCAGTGTGTGTACGCAAAGATAATATAAAATATACATACATATCAGACACATATAATATATATATATAAACATAATATACAAATACCTATAAACAATATATACAATATATATAAATAATAAATACATAAATAATATGACATTCTATGCCAAGGAAAGATAGTGATCTTTGACTCGACGCTTGAACAAAGATAAAGTTTTGATTTCACGAATACTAGGTGGTAGTGAATTCCACAATCTGACTGCGTGTACAGTAAAGGAGCGGGAGTAAGAGTAGGTTTTAGAAGAAGGATAGTTCAGGAGAGACTTAAGAGGGGCACGACAGGGAGCTATAGAAGGTCGTGAGAAGGAAAATCGCTCCCGCAGATAAGGCGGGGAGGTAGGATTACGGAGGATATTAAACAACAAACATCCGAGTGTTTCGGCGAAAACGGATTGGGAGCCACTTGAGATCCTTGCGAAATTGGGAAATATGTTCAAATTTACGAATTCCAAAAATGAATCGAATACAGAGGTTTTGCAAGCGCTCAAGTTTGTTCAACAGCTCCTCTGTAGCATCCAAATAGCAAGAGTCAGCGTAGTCGATGATAGGCTGGATTAGTGATTGAGAGAGTGTAATTTTAGTTTTTAAGGGTAAGAAACCTTGGAGACATTTCAGCGATTAATAGCGTTAAGCATTAATTTACTTGCTAATTATTTATTCATATAACATCCGTACGTATGTAAAAAATATAATACAATTAAAACTATAGGTACATAAAAATGTAAAGATTACATGCATATTTTACAAAATATATATTTTACATTTTACAAATTTACATGTGACTTGTTACCACAATCGTTTCTTAGCTTAGTGAGTTTTTTACTTATAATCATAGACTTAGAATATACTTACGGTAGTTTATCCTAAGTCTATGCTTATAATCCACATTTATATGGTCATTTCCTTATAAATTATGATAAACAGAAGACAATGTCTAATAAATATGCAGAATTAAGCATTCTA
Organism: Pyrgus malvae; assembly: GCA_911387765.1. Taxonomy (NCBI): domain Eukaryota; kingdom Metazoa; phylum Arthropoda; class Insecta; order Lepidoptera; family Hesperiidae; genus Pyrgus; species Pyrgus malvae. Next base: position 21,566,877 of record OU426950.1, on the reverse strand, counting down.
TGAGATATGGAGAGAGCATAAGAGAATGCCGTTGCAAGTTGTCTCTTTAGCTATTTTCTCATACAAGTTAAATAATCACACGGCACGCATAACGCATTTACAAATCACTTAAACTATTTTAATCTTGTGTGTAAGCATCAATAAGCATAATTTAGTACCACAGTCTATAAAATCATGGTAGTATAATAAATTCTTAATTCCATAAGTACTGTGATAGTTAGACAGTTGAGATTTTTACAGATGATTAATTTCTGCCGCTTTAAAAACAAATGCAAAAAAAAACAAATTAAATTAATGTTATTATTCGTTTTTCTCTATATTAATGACGGCAACAAGTAGACGCTTGAAATATTCACTTTGTTCACTCACAGAATATTTAATTATACATATACAGACACTATGAAAATAAATAATTAAATAAAATTAAAACAAATACTTAAGGGGAACTCCCATACCAAAAATCTGATATTTTTGCTGCTTTTATAGATAATCGTAAAGAACCCTTCGTTCGTGAGTCCCACTTGCACTTGACCGGTTTTAAAGTAGACACAGTACACAACCTAATGACAACAGTTAAAAATTATCTATATCATTAGCAACTCAGATAACATAAAGAATGCTATCTCAGGTCTCAGGTATAAAATTATAGCATCGCTTCAATATAATTATTAAATCTAAGCCGGCGATAATTTTAATTAAAATCTCACGTGTATAATAAGTAGAAGTAATAATGTCAGTCACTATATATATACTAATAGGTACTCAATTTAGTATTGCAGTTTATAACTATTCATAACTTTTATTACATAATGTATACAATACACATAAAATATTATCCTAATCATATAGGTAATATTTTTTGTGTATTGTGTTCACGTTTGTAAAAAGTACCCTTTAGTTGCGAAAGGTAAAAAAAGACATTGTAACTTAATGGGAAAATATTTGTACAATGTTTTCATCTTTCCATTATGTAAATCCCTACTAATATAAATTCGAAAGTAACTCTGTCTGTCTGCTACGCTTTCCCGCTTATAGTACTGAACCAATTTTAATGAAATTTGGAACACAGATAGAGTAGACCTCGGAAGGACATAGGATGGTTTTTATCATACGGGAACCTAAAAAGCGGGTCCACGGGGGCGAAGCCAGTGGCGGAAGGCTAGTACATGATAAATCAACTCACCAACTCAATCAACAATGATAGATGTATCTAATTATAAAGTAACCAAAAATGGCCACCGTACAATTTTTCTATATGTATTTGACTCAAAACACAAACCAACTCAAATTCATAAATTTTCACATCCTTCTAAATAAGTTTTTGGATCGTTAATTGCCAACATATTGTTTTTTTTTTTGCACCACACACTCGTTACATATACAAATGTTGCGCATAAACGAGAAATGAATGAAAGAAAATCAGGTTTTTCATTGATTTATATGCCGAAAATATATATATAAAATGTTCTTATTGCAAATTTTTATAAATTTTTTACTTCTATTTTAACTTGTGTAATTATTGTATCCATTTGACAATTATGTACAATTAATTTTCATAAAAGACTAGAAATATGGAACAACGATAAATAATCTTTTCATATTTAGTTAATTAAATTACATAATAAAGCGTTTATATTTGTTGTCGGTGCGATGAAGGAAGTTACATAATAGCTAAATTAATAAAAATATCATTAGCTTATGAATGAAGAAATTAACCTAAAACTTCCATATTTTAACAACAAATATATCATTTTGAAATTTTGGTATTGGTCGACACTAGCGGATCCGCTAGTGTCCTCTGGATGAAGGCTCAAGCCAAACCGTTCGGGTTCACCCTTGACATACCTCCAAACTAAAATCAAGCCCCTCCCCCCCAAACCAGGCGCGGTCAGAGTACACGTCATATACATCACCCCCTCTCCTAAGCTGAAATCCTAGATCCGCCACCGATTTATATAACAAAATAGTATAAAGCTTGATAGCTTTAGCCTCCTTTCGAAGCCTCCTTCCGGAGCCTCCTTCCTATATACATAGCTTTAGCCTCCTTCCGGAGATTTCTTTGATATAATAATTAATTAGATATTCATAAAAAAGAATATTTTTAATGTTAAAAAGTTTAAATGCCTTTTTAAAAGTCGGCAAGACACTTTCTTTCACACATTAGTTATACAGAGTCCAGAACAACTGACTAGATATAGCAAAGAATATTGCAAGCTTAAAAGCTTAGTTCATTTTGATTGTCTGTTGCCTACTCGATACGCATCCTTCGGAAAATATGAATTTTCGGGAATCATTTTTGGACAAGCTTGAATAAATCTTAACGATATTATTTATAGTTTTTTTAATACCTGACCATATAATTTAAAAATAGATCATCAAAGGATAAAAATACACTAAAACGAATGCGTACAGAGTAAATGCTCTAATAGCTCTGTCTTTACGTCTTAATGACTACTTTTTAGTTTCATATTCTTCTCGCTGACACTACTACAATAATAATTGGTAAAAAGATGGAAATAATTGTCCACCTCTTTGCGTCTTGGAATGACATGTTCATAGATTTATTGTACATACCTGGTACTGAGTATCAGACTTCTAATATCATTAGGAAATAAAAGGAAATCTGTACTGCAAAGTCACGATGACCGGATTAGTTTTGTTTTCCCTACAATATTTCAGATGTTCTGACTAAGTGTCTGATGCAAATATAGAAAATATAGGGATGGCACGTCTAACCTTGAAAACTTATTATTGTGCAACTATCCGTAAAAGACATCAATAAATTTAATCATACATACAACCAAGATTAAAAATTATTGATAGGAGGTTGATGTTATTTATAATCCCTACTAATATTATAAATTCGAAAGTAACTCTGTCTGTCTGTCTGTCTGCTACGCTTTCCCGCTTAATCTACTGAACCCATTTTAATGAAATTTGGAACACAGATATAGTGGACCTTGGGAAAGGACATAGGATGGTTTTTATCCTACGGGAACCTATAAAACGGGACCAAGCGGGCGAAGCCGCTGGCGAAGGCTAGTAAATTATATTTTTTTCCTCTTTTAAAGTAGGTGGCATATATCTGCATAAGTCAATTCGTTCTTATGTTTACGTCTTATGTTTATGGTTTAAGACTTGTAAACTCTACGAATATTTTACTTTAACAAATCTGTATTTTTTAAATAATAGGTAACAAAATCATTATCTATTAGATTTCTGTGATATAAACAACCCATTCATCTTACACAAATTATACCTACCACAAATTTTATAAAGGAAAACATGTGAATATTTCAGTTATTATTATCTTTACTTAATGTAATAATAACTGAACAATAGAAGTCTCGATAAACGAAGACAACCGGTTTTCTTGTCTCTATCGTTCATATTACCATATAGTTACATTTCATTAACCGTCTGCAGCCCTAGCAATTTGGTCCTTAATGTACTTTTTGCCCTTAGACGATAAAACGATGAGTCTCGCTGACTCAGCGGGTATTACTAAAAGTTGACTAATGAAGTATTTTACTCCTATAATTTCATCATGAATCCTGCATGATTTTTAGTTTCCCTATTTCATAAAAATAAACTTATAAAAACTTAAATAGAGTGTAAGTACTCAAATTTTGTAGTTGAACGGAATTCGTTGAAAAAATTGATTACCGCTCCTTAATATCTAAATTATACTAATTTTATAGATAGTGCTCTAAGAGCTCTTCCAATAAGTAGGTATTGTTCAGGAATTAACTTTTCTGAACAATATACGATTTATTGGTATATTGATAATGGAAAGTGTGTATTACTAAATTTCCCGCAGTATTTATGTGAAAATTTCCTTTTGTAATTTAAATTGCAATAAACTTTAAGTAAAGTAGTTATTTAGGACACGTCAAATACGTGTACCTGCATAAACAAATAGACTAGGAAAATAATACGTATTTAATCGTTTTATGTGGATTATTGCAAAGCTTAACATCAAACCCATCACTCTTTAAAATCTACATCGGAAAGGTGTGGGTCGACATGTAATACGTAAAAAATATAATAATATACATATAATACACAACTGAAAAGGATGTAGCAGTTTTATATGTAGCAGTTTAACGACCCGCGTGGCACAATGGTTACCATGCCGGACTGCTAATCGAGGGGTCCCGGGTTCGATTCCCGGCGAAGCAGAAATTTGAATGATGAGTATAAAATTTCTGTTCTCGGTCTGGGTGTTTGTGTTCCTGTCTTTGTATGTGTTCATGGTACCCACGACACAGGGTGTTAATTACCCTACTGTGGGGCTATGAGTGTATAACGTTTATTATTTATTTATTATATGTCAGACTAAATTAAATGTTTTACCACCTGTAACAGCCAAGATATGTACATTAAAGAACGTCATCGCAACCTTAACTGCTTTTTGGAATAAGTCAGCTTATACTAAGATGCAAAACGAAGATACAAATATTCAAACAGCTGAATTCCAACCTTCGTAAACAAAGATCAGGTGACATTCACGCCCCGCGGCTGAGATCATGAAGGTAAAAAGCAATTGAATCCGTAGAATACCGTAGTAAGGCGAGAACATAGTATACGACTAGTTTTGGCATGCGGGGATGCGTGGCGACAGCCTTTCTCATTGTTCCATTGTGGAATGTTGATTGTCTTAGAGGTCCCTCTGTACTTTCTAATTTGTAATGTATAGAATGTAAGAAAAACTACGTCGTAATTTTTTAATGTCCCACATTTGGGTACATGTCTCCTCTCCTGCAGGTTGGTGGACTTAACGTCGTATATCGTATCGTGATTGGCGGTTAAAATATAAAGAATAGGGACAAATTACAGAATTTTTCTCTACTTGGAATTTTAAGTCTTTCCATCATTATTACTTGACTGGACTTATTGTTTTTACCTTTTTGCTTTTTGATGGTCTTGAAACAGCGAAGTCATACTATTAGATAATAACATAGAGTTTGTAGAGCTAGGGGTTTTGCTTTTTAATATATATACATATGAGAAAACTTTTTATTTGAAAATTATAGAGATTATAGTGAATGTTGGTACCAATTAAGTATAACTAAAATGCATCGATATAATGCTAAAATGTTATTGGATAATTTTATTACAAGAACTATAATAAAGTTTACTTACCAAGCTGTGTAAAGTTAGCTTTTTAACCGTTATTCACGAAGAGTTATGTAGATGCGTGCTATAGCAGTCAACGTATAAGCGATAAAAATCCCACACAATGGTTTCGTTTTGCACTAAGTTTTTTAACCCTTAAGAGATCGAGAACCGTTTGATACAGAGGTTTAACCACATCGACTTGAATTTTACAAACAGACAGATTTCCATAAGTGATTATATGTATTACTCTTTGTAGTACTATATTATCTCGTGTGGATAACCTCAGAAGTCAATGAGACTCGTGATGTTGGAATAAGTTGAATAAACTTAAGTCGTTTTATCATTTTAACGCTTCTTTCTGATCTAATGATATAGATAAACTTTTTAAGTGTTCTTGTTCAGCGCTTGGTTACGTTTTATTTTTTAAGGGACCAAATAAATAAATAAAATAAATATCTTTGGACAATTCACACAACACCATCTGATTCCAAACTAAGCAGAGCTTGTACTATGGTAATCAGAAAGCTGATAAATATACTTATATAATTCTAAATACATACTTAAATAGATAAACTAATACCCAGACACAGAACAAATAGTCATTTTCATCACACAAATATATTTGTCCTGGGTGGGAATCGAGCCCACGACCTCATTCTTCGCAGTCGGCTCATCACCCACTACGCCACGGAGGTTGTCGCAAGTAATCTTCATGGTATTAAATTGTGTTTTATTTATTCAAATGGAGTAGAAGACGAGAACACAGGCCAACATCACGTGGCAGTAATGTAGTCGTTGCATTAGTCGTTGCAGTCCACGAACATTTACACACAACCTCAAGCAAATCCGAGTCTCGTCTGTGGTCGTAAGTGATTGCGCTGCTACTCTGGAGACTTATGGCCACGTCATGTAAGTCTGACCGGCAACCACACTTATTCACTGAAATCAATACAATTGCATCACGACTGATGCAAGAGCAAGGGTCCGAAAGGCCATACCACAATGTTCCAAAAAATTAGAAAATGAATTGATTTTCAACCTTCTTTTTATGTCTCACTGCTGGGCACAGGTGTCCTCTCACAAAGAAGAGGGATTTAGGCCATAGTCCACCACGCTGGCCAACTGCGGATTTGTTGACGTCATCGAGAAATTATAAATTTCTCTAAAGCATGCACGGCGATGGAGAACATCGTAATCATAATCAATTAAATATTACAGTATTTTCCATAACCATGGAGCAACGATAAAATACGCAATGTATTTTGCGTATTTTATCGTTACTCTTTTCTTTCTTTGTCAGAGGTGCGCACCGAGGATTTGAACCCGAGGTCGGTCGCGTCAAAGACCGCGGATTTTTAATACTCGGCCATTGCTGCTCGAGTAAAATTAATAAATCGTAAGGAACTTGTCAATGAATACTAAGAAACATGCAGATTTAACCATACATGTTCACGTACCGCAAAGTAAAGTAAAAATCTATATAACTACACATGTTGTCAAACAATTACAACCTATTGGCAAAAACTAGTTAGGTAAGTAATAAAACTATTAAATAGTCGTATAACTACTTCTGGACAGTATGAAAAATTTATAAAACACATTAAATACTAATAAATTACGTCCTGAATATCACAATAATTAAAACCTGTGATAAAATTACCAACTGGTTTAAAAGAGGCACAAAGTGGAATTTTAGAGCTTCACAATAACTATTAATTATACTTTAGTTTGGAAATAAAAGATGAAATTACTTTATGTATGGGGACATATTTTCAATTTTCAATTTATTTTACGAAAATTAATAATGTCCGCAATTTATAATTATTGAAAGGATAAACAGAATACATCTAAATAACGGGTTGCACTCCGGGAGTACCGGCAGAAGTGAAAACATAAACGTTGTGCATTTTTGATGTCCTGGAATGGTTAGGGAATAATTCCGCACGAATTGCTTGAATTATCTATTTAAGCTTGTAATCAGAAAGCTGATAAACATACTTATATAATTATAAATACATACTTATATAGATAAATTAACACACAGACACAGAACAAATAGTCATGTTCATCACACAAACATTTGTCCTGGGTGGGAATCAAACCCACGACCTCACGCTTCGCAGTCGGCTCATCACCCACTACGCTACGGAGGCTGTCAAAGTTTTCACTTCAAAAATCTTTTCCCACGTGTCAGTGAGATTTCTATTCCGAAGGCTGATGGTCCCGTTATGTACTATATAATATACTACATACCAAAAAAACCTATTTATAAACACGATTATTCATTTGATGATTGGGTAAAGGTATATAATTAAATACATTGATACATATTTTAAACAGCTGAAAGTTGGTTGGTCATATAGAATTAGGATTTGTTTAAGCACATAAGGTCAATGTTACTTCAAGTGTTGAGCTAATAACAAAAACTTCGCATCGCTCACTCGACATCAAAATCTTCGTCTTGTTGTAGTTCTATGTTTGTTTCTTGTTTTAATATTTTTCTATGTTACCAAAAGTCCTATTGCGATAACAATTTTGATTGTATTGAATTTAAACAGAAGTATGTCAGACGTTCCTTTTAAAATGCTGGAAAAATGCCAATTGACAACTGTAACTAACTCAGACGTATTCATAAAACTTGCTTAATAGCTTCCTAAGACTTATTTTACTAATTGATTAATTATTAGCCCTTAATTATTATTTTAAAGTAAAGAGCTTTAATTTGATAGCTATTTAAGACACTAATTAAACGATGGTTAACTTTTCTGCGTTATAAATCCGAATTATGTTTATGTAAATATTCCTTAAAATTTAAATATTTTTGATATATCAGGCTGTTAATGTATAGGTCGATTACTGAAAACTGGCATGTGCAACACACTAACATTTTTGAATGAGTATAGTCAGTGCACATTACACAACGAGCGTGCATTAAACGTAAGGCTGCCATCCGTCCGGGTTTCCCCGGATTTGTCCTAGATTAGAGGGCATCCGAGGAGCGTCCGGGCGGAGCATCATTTGCCCGGACCCGAACCCGAAAAAAATTAGTCTTGGGCCTCCCGCGACACACGCACTGTGCCCGCACGCCGCGATCAACCGACGAACCGACTCTCTATTTTCGCTATAATCGCTATATTACAGTGTCTAAACTTTAAAAAGGTTCGGTTTTAAATACTACGTTTAAAAACCTGTTGACATGTCCGAGTTCTTGGCTCTAAAATCCAGGGTTTTAACGCGTCTTGTTCTGGTTGACCAATTTTAGAGATGGCAACTCTAATTAAACGTCATATATTAACATCAAAATGCATTTGTGTGAGTTTATTTTCAGCGCGCTACTTCTCGATAATCGGTCTATAATAAATAAATTCTTTATAAAGATACAGTTTCTGTTTCATATGTAAGAGGAATTTCTGGTAGTGCTTGCTAAATTTAAAAGCTGTTACGTTTACCGTTATATGCTAAAGATTGTTTTGAATAAAATTAAATGTTAACTTTATCTGCAAGCTGGAAGCTTAATAAATCATCGACAACAGCAAAAAATGTTTTGCAAAAAGCTGACTTTGACAAAGTCAATAATAAAAAGTTTAGGCAAAAAGTTTAGTTTAACTCAACCTGACTGATGAATAAAATATCAATGTTTATTAAAAAAAGGCCCGTCCCATTGACTTATAATTGGTAAGTTTGCAAAAATATACTATTAATATAATGTAGTTCCTTTCTTTCATTTTTGCCTACAAGATATAGCTTACAGATGCAATCCCATGCCCCCATATACAACAAAAGACGAAGAAAGAAAACAAAAGTTTGAAACACACCCTATTCTAGCACCTTTTAATATGAGTAAAATCTACATGCGTATTAAAAATAAAATCGTAGTACGTGTGAGTTAATGATTAATCGACGGGTCAATTATAAAATATGCAAGCACCGACGAACTTTCATTGTTAAAAGTTGACGGATGTACTTACGCTTATCAACATAAACATTCTTTACATGTTGTGCAAATAAAGCATTCGATGACGTGGGTACTAATACTTCGTTTTTCTTGTAAGTTATCTATTATTATATTAACTTGGCTCTACTTTTTAATAAAATATAGAATGTTTATTTAAAAAAACAATTAGTAATAAAGCGTAATTCATATGTATTCATAATATTAAGTAACCAATTAAGTTTTCCTCAAGCCCTTGCCATTTCATTTATATCTTACTAGCTGTGCCCCGCAGTTTCACCCCCCTTAATTTTTTTAGATACTTTATTTTACTTCTGATTACTCCAAGAATATATGTACAAAGTTTCATGATGATAGATTAAATAATTTTCGCGTGAAAGAGTAACAAACAAACTTACTTGCACGTTTATAATATTAGTTGGAAGTGGGATTTTTTAATGTGAAAACTCCAATATTAAGACAAGAAATATTACGCTAAGAAAAAACAAAGTATAGTGTAAGAGTTTTGCATATTCATATCTTCTTAGTGCATTATTTCATTATTGATACGTATACGTGAATTTGTAACATAAAAGTTTTGATATTCAACTTAATACTAAAAATATCAGTTAGGTAGTTAATGTCTAATAGTGTGCAAGCAAAAACTATATAATCTTAAAACCATAATTATTATGCAACACTTACAACAACAAATGTTCGAGAAAACTACAGATCATTATCTGTTTTTTGTTACAGTAAGATTCTCTTTATAATCTAACTATACGATATTTGCAGAATCTAAGTCGTCATACTAAAAATCTTGATATATTCTATTAGTGCACCAGATATCTGTTTCTTTACTTAAAGTCAAATATTCAAAGACCAATACTTAATTCGTTTCTTCGAACGCTGTCAAGTTGCTACTGGTTGCAGTTGCATGCGGTCCGCTATCAATAAATCAGTGACGATCGTGACGTCGACTGGACACCGGCCAGATTTTCCGCCACGGAGCCTTCGACCCGCAAACTCGATCGAAACGAAAATGTAATTATCGTTGTAAACAATGGAACAGGCGGCATTCGAGCGACGCACTCCGCGCGAATCGCACGCGCGCGTACCTCACAGGTACGAACTTATCGTATTCGCATACGTATCGTGACTTATCGTGTGTTCTGAATTTTGTCTTTTTCCCCTTTCGAATAGAAAGAGACCGACGACACCCCGCTCCCGAGGGTGACAGGGACCGCACACCCCAACCGCGATCTTGACATTGACGTGCAATCGCGTGCTAATACACCTGTGAGTTTGATTGACCATCAGGATTTTATGTAGAGATTTCAGTAGCTAGCTCATTCGCTATGCTCATAAATATTCATGGTTATTATATTATGCGGATAAAATGTTATCTACAGTTATTGTTCTGGGATCATTGTTATGGTGATCGGTCGAGAGGCGGTTTAGCGCAAACAACACAAAACGAGCAGAGATTAGCGGAAATAACATTTCAATTAGCCTGTCGTGTAAAATGTATTTTTCTTGGCAAGAATGTGGAACTAATATTATGCGGGTTTGCGTTTACGTAAGTCACGTAGAAGTCCTTTATTTATGTTACTAACGAGTTCGGTAAAAATGGAGATTCGGAAAGTTACGGCGCTAGTTGAATTATACCTGCAAGTAAGAATTTTCGTATCTGAAATTGCCGTCTTTATCACGAAGATAAGTTATGAATTGCCAAGGATTGCAGTGATTTAGGATCAAATGGATTGCTTGTTGCTGCATAAAAAGTGCGATTAAGATACTCGATTTGTTCCAATTGATAGATCCGTCGTTTTTTCACCGGTTCTCAAGGAGATCGTCGCGTTTCCACCGATCACGTGCACGATGATTCTACGGCTGAGTGCATTAGTTATTGATCATACGAACTTGAACATAATACGCCATTAAATAAAACAGTAATAGAAACGAACAATTCAGTAATTATAAGAGAATGTATTCAAGAAAGCGACATTTTTATTGCTCGCTCTACATTGCCATAGATAAGATTAAGTATTTTCATGACACGTTTTTCAAGTTTACAATTTGACGAATGACTCAAGTTCAGTGTCATATTTACAACTGTTTGCTGAAAATGCAAATGTTCCGTGATCTGTCAACGTTTTGGTAAAACAAATTAAAGTTGATTTAATTCAACAAGCTTTATCCTTGTTTTAAAGCAATCTATTAGGTCTATACCTATTCTTTCGATGATATACAATTTTATGGATTGCTAATGTTATTAAATTATATGAATTAGAAAGCTATATAAATCAAATAACACAATAATAATTAAGTGTGTAGAGCTCGTGTAAGACATCATGTGACTTATCAGTTACCTATCACGCGGTACATCTCGCGTCGTTCATTTCAGTTAACATAAGAAATTATTTGATACTATTAAAACGAGTGAGATCTTGGCTTGATCGCCATTTTCTGTTTGTTTATCTGTTGTCTAACCGCTTTGATGTATTTTTCATAATGGTCGGTCTTAGGCTCCTAACGTTCCTCCTTCTTAGTTACTTTTGTTTAAATCTAAATTTTAATCTAGATTAGATGAAGAATCGTTGTTCATCAAAGGAGAATAGATCTTTATCTAAATATTCACATGTGAAATTAATTGTATTCATACTTCCTTTACGATTTACAAAATTAAGACAACAAATTTATTACATAAATATATATGTATTTTAACTTCTTTTAGTTTATTGTGGGTTTTGAATAACCTATAAAGTGACATACATTGTATGCAAAAGTTAAATTGTAATCTACTTATGGCTAAAAAGAAGTGTTTCCTGAAAAACAGTTTCAAGGTGGATTTATCTTAGCAATTTGCTTTTTTCATAACAATTTCATACTTTACGACAACATGATGAATTGTTTAGATAAAGACGTGTTTTCCTTCAAAGATATCTCAGAGTTTCAGAGATTGCACGTATTGTCTAGATACTCTACAGAGATAAGTTTAAGGACTTTGTTTTGCTAAAAACAGATTATTCTTGATGATTCTGAGTATTCACGAAAAATTGCCAAAAATCAAAATTAATAGATGTTTTTCTATTACTTCAATCTTCATAGTGACCTTCGATGACACGTGACATTGAAAAATACGTAAGATTATTTACATTTCAAATTTAAGCATCTCAAGTTAAACCTCAGGCCTCATGATCAATCAATCACACAGTTTCCGCCATTATTTTTAGGTCTAGACACAGTTTCAAACTTGAAGGAGGAAAATTGCAGTGAGGTGATGTTTTTTTTAAATCGACCAGTCAAGTGCAGGGAAGTGATGTAAAGTGACAAGTGATGACCAAGTGACGTTACACTTCGGAAGAAAAACTGGAGGTCGACACGTATGACGTGTCAGTTGACGTCCAGCTGACAACAGATGTCATCCCGATTGAAGTTGGTGAGTCAGGTCATTAACTTGTTCCTGGGTTTAGCGATAAACGATTATTTTTATGTGATAAGAATTGCAAATTATTGTGGTTTGGCTTTATTACCTAACTAGCAGCTGCCAGTGACTTCGTCCGCGTGGTTTTAGTTTTAGGATTTTTGTAAAATAAAAGTAGCTTAAGTTATTCCTTTTTACATCACCTACCTGCCAATGAAAGTTTCGTCAAAATTGGTCCAGCCGTTTCAGAGATTAGCCGAAACAAACAGACAGACAGGACAGACAGATAAAAATAGTGAAAAATGTTATTTTGTATTATGTTCTGTATATGTATACATTCATAAGCACGTAGTAAAAAGCGGTTACTACACGGTCAACCTAACATGAGACCTGGCAATGTACTCTACACTTCTCCCGCTTCACCGCGCGCACCTCCGCCGTCGCCTTTCCAGTACAGTCAACAGCGCAATTAACGTTGCACGATAATTTTAAAGATATTGAAGCGCTTTAAAAGTATCAAGTTATTCTATTTCTATTATTTGTTATTGGATTTTTGTTACGTTTATTTTAAATGTATAAACATTTTTATAAACATAATTTACAACTTTTAGAAATTACTTAAGTAGGTATCTCATTTATTTGAGATAATTTTAAATTAAATTAAATTTTAATTTTTACTTTATTTGCACAAATATGGGTGTTTACAAAAGTTGTTAATACATATTTAGTACGTTATCTTCATCATTACCATCACCATATTTACCGCCATATTCATACATACTTTACAGTTAACAAAAAAATGACTTTAAATATAAACTTAAGTATTTGTACATAAAAAAGTACTTTAAAAATAACGTATCATATAAAATAAAACGCCTTTAAAAGCAATATAAACTTATAAAAGCTTTATCCCTACTAATATTATAAATTCGAAGGTAACTCTGTCTGCTACGCTTTCCCGCTTAAACTACTGAACCAATTTGAATGAAATTTGGAATACAGATAGAGTGGACGTTGGGAAAGAACATAGGATATATTTTTATCCTACGGGAACCTATTAAACGGGTCCACGCGGGCGTAGCCGCTGGCAGAAAGCTAGTCTCATAATAAACCTAAAAAAATTAAGACAAAAAACTATAAATAAATGATTCTATAGCCCGGACGCATTAAAATGACACCTAGTTCGCTACCCCTCTCGCTCATTGTGATTTAAGCCCAAGAGAATTTAAAATAGAATTTGGAATTTTGAAAGAGAATTTGGAATTTAATAAAACAAAGGGTGGCAGACAAAAATATCGATTAGTCCGAAAAAGACATAAAAATAATAACAAGTGATGCCATCAATTACAAATGCAGATTGGAAAAAAGAGGTTAGTCACGTGGAAACGGTTCCATAAAGAATACTGGGACAAAGATAGGCTACAGGAAATTAATGAAAGGGAATTTATTATTTCTATACATCTGGAATAGAAGAATTGTGTTATATATAACGACGAATGATTACATTCAATAAAATTTTTTTTTGTTTAGTTTACCTATCTAAATAATTGGCTGTTTCTAGTTATCCGGTAAACGGATAAATAAAATAAAATCAATCGTCTGCTATACGAACGAATGATTACAATACCGCTTAATCGGTTAATGTAACTAATGTCAATATTTTTTTTTGTTATTAAACTGTCTACATAACAAGATAGTTCTTCCAAATTTAAGAAATTACGTTTATTCATGGAAGACTTTAAAAATTATGTAATGAAGAAACGAACTCAAACTAATTTATGGACTTTTATTGTAGCATCATTTATAACTTTTAGTACTTGACTCATAAAAACAAAATATAAACCAAACAAATAACTATATACTATTCATATCTTAATAACTAGTATAGGGCGACGTTATTTATCAATTTAGCAAACAAGTTATGCTTCGTAATAATTTTCGTAAAAATTATGAAATGGAAACAAATTTTGTCGGCTGACTGTACTTTAGACGAACCTCATTCAAGCCAGGTGTCATGTTAGGTTGACCGAGTAGTATACTAATATTACAAACAGACACTCCAATTTTATTTATTTGTAAAGATATAGATTATTTGCCTTATATGTTTGCAATCTCTTTTCGTCTAGTTGCCGACACGGCTCTATACATAATTTGGCAGGCCTGGAGATTTCTCCACCACGCTGCACCAATGCAGGATGGTGGGAATGCGAGTACATGGCCAGATAGGATTTTTTCAACCCTCACGTGAGACTCAGCGACCCCAAAGCACTGAAATGTGTATGAAATTTTTCACTATCCAATAATTTGCACCCGACTACGCCCGTTTCGACAATCTGTGTAAACCAATTCGCACTCGACTACGTCCGTTTCGATTATTTGATAAATCGCTTGGGTTCAGCCCTCTCGCATGCATGCATGTTACAATTTCGATATTTATAATCTTAATATGTATAAATTACGTGTCATGTTGTTTGTACGCGATGGATTCCTAAACTACTAACTGATTTTAATAAAATTTGCACACCGTGTGCAGTTTGATCCAACTTGAAAGATAGAATAGCTTACATCTCAATTTATAGTCACAATATTATTTTATTTCTGATACTTTAAGGCAGGACAACGTCTGCCGGGTTCGCTAGTAGAGTATAAATATTTAATGTGGTCCTGTGGGCCTGGACAAGTGGCATTCGACTATCGAAATGCTTGTAGAATAGAATAAAAAAGTATAGGACTGACGTGAGCTAACAAAATGTCACGTGATCTACTAATGTCAATCCCATTCATTTTTTAATTTATTCTACAAGTGTTTCGATAGTCGAATTCGACTTGTATATATCCCAGAAAATCTTTTTTATTTAGTCTGTCTTGCCATTTTATACGATTTCGAACGTCGGTCAAGCGTATATTTTGATTCGTCTAACTCTACGCTCTTGCTACGCTGTGATGCACTTACACGCGCCAATTTTTTGTCCGTATTTTTCTTAGCTATTTCTATATTATGGTGCGGTTGCAAACATAGTTGATGATTGTGATTTCTATATATATTCATAGGTACTGTTTGCGTCACTATAATCAGCGTCGCAGTTTGATCTCACAATTCGAGTATCAGTTAATATTTTTACGCATTTTTAACCATGTACTCGTACATCCCACAAAAAAATTACTTAGCATAAAATGAACATAAATATTCTATTTTTAAATTAAGATTTGCCAAGATAATAAATGGTGTAACTAGAAAAACAGTATATAATTGTATACGCCGCGGACCAGTCACGTACGGACACTTAATCGTAAGTCTACAAGAGTTAAATATAATTCTGCAAAAAAAGTGTTTTGCATTTTATTAAAATTATCCAAAACTAATAGATAAATATGATCTTTTCATCCGACAAAGATTATTTGAAGTGAAAACTTCTTTAGCGGCGTTGTTTTAAGTATTAATTATTTTTATTATTGTCACTTGTCTACTATCGACGATATTGTCATTAACAGTAGCTTAAATAAACAACATCACTTTTCATGCAGTCTTATCTAAAGCCAATACTTGTTATGCCTTTAGTACTTTAGCGGAGCAAATAATGGTGAATAATTATATTATTAAGAAAAATACAGCTAGAACTTTGAGTCCTTCTATAATTTATTAGTTAAAAAATGTTTAAAAGTCTATGGAGAAAAGTAATAATAGTTATAAAGACTTTAACAATATATTAATAACAAACAATATATCGCGTAAGTATTTCATTATTTTACTAGTATTTTAACACTTTTGCCTTAAATAGAACAACTAAAGACACTAAAGTATGAATATCATTTTCAAAATCCAGGGTGCTGCGGATAGCTTTACGCAACGCGCTCTATGTAAGACGGAACCCTTATAACTTAAATCGCGGAAGTCAGCATTTTCCTCTAAGAGTCGCACTGAAAGGAAAACCAGAAGGACGTCTATAGGGAAACTTTGCAGTGACAGCGTAATTATGTGATCACTTAACTACAATTATAAGGGCAGTGTTGTATTCCGTCTGCGACGGATTTCATAAATGGTGATGTTTTTGTTGGTAATTTCATGATTCGTACGAGGACGTGCCACCGCTGCAATGCGCGTAGCTAATCTCTTTCGTTAGGCGCAGTTTATTGTCAGTAATATTTTATGAATTCGACTGCTGGGCGCAAGTCTCTTCCCATAATTGAGAAGGCGCATTCTGCATAGGGTTGCCATCCGTCCGGGTTTCCCCGGATTTGTCCTAATTTAGAGGGCGTCCGTTCCGTTCCGTTCATTGGTAGTCCGGGTTTAAAAAGAATTAAAGTCTTGGGCCGCCCGCGACACACGTACTGTGCCCGCACGCCGCTGTCAACCGACAAACCGACTCGCTAAATTCACTGTCCCCCCGCTGTTGACATGTCCGGGTTTTGGGCTCTAAAATCCGGGGTTTTATCGCGTCTTGTCCTGGTTGACAAATTTTGGAGATGGCAACCTTAATTCTGCACCACGTTGCTCCCATGTGGGTTGGTAAATTTGGGAGAAGACGGTTGGCAGTTGTGCTACACTAAGTGGAGTTTCAATTTAATGTTTTTTTCGGCGCGTATACGGTCGTTTCGGAAAACACGCGCGCTGCTTTTCGTACCGGAAAGTGTCATATTTCACAGAATGTGAGCACGCGCGAATCTGTGAAATTTGATTCGCGGTGCTCTTAAGATTCACCTAACTAGCATCGATGGTATTCAACCTCAATTTGAACCCAGCTATGGGATATTACATAAGTTGTTGATAGGTATTAGTAATCAATTAACTGTGCTGACAATAACTAAAGCTTAGAGGAGTGCTCAGGGTGCAACACTTAGAAGAATCATAATACATCGTAAGCTTGCTGTTACAATAACAATGTGAGTGAGAGATAGAAATTATATAACTTGACTATATAAAACAACTTCTATAATGATCAGCTTGCAAAATTAATTAAGCTTTGAAGCTTACAAATCAGTCGCTAGATCATCACCACATAGTAAATATTCTGAGGAGACCGTGATTTCTTTCAAATTTTTATCCCTTATTTCAACCTCCTTATGCCTATATTTCGCGATACATCAATCCCACAGAACAATCCTCTATCCTTTCCCAAGTTTCATTCTATATGTGTACCAAATTTCACTTCAATTTTAAATTTCAGTAGTATAGGCGTGAAAATGTAATGCACACACACACACGAAAGAGAAAGAGAGAGATTACTTACTTTGGCATTTATAATATTAATACGAGTATGGCAGTATGCATTTTCTACGATTTATGTTTTTAAGTTTTCTGTAAAATGAAATTGAGCCACAACATAGCGCCTGGCCCATTACATTCTTAATAGAATATAATAGTACTTTACCTACTAACATCAATTTCATATCGATGAATGATCTATTTCACCTTTTTTTTTGTTTCCGGGGGGGGGGGGGGGGGAACCGTCAAGAAGTATCCAGTACCTTGGGAGAGGATTCTGGGTTATGTGGGATTTGTACCGTACTAAAACCCCTCGGTGGCCTGCCTCTGCGCTTGGGGAGGACTCCGGGATCTCCATTGGAACGCACCGATGTACTTCACGCGCAGCGCCCCAGAATGGGCCAATCTTCGGGAGAGCAGATGCGTTCTCCTGCACCCTCAGGCGCTCACAGCGGCATGCGGCCACGCACACACCGCCGTCCTTCCCTGTTGCTAGCTAGACGGCCGAAAGCCCCCTTTTCATCGCCTCTTACGATCAGGCAGGGGATACCGTAGCTCTATTCTTAAACCCGAAGCTACAGGGAGTTGCGTGACACATGAAAAACTCGTGAAAAACATGAGTTTATTCGAATAAGAACCTGTACTGTACTACAGTAGCCTTTATTTACGTACTTCAGTCGTGATTTATAATTAATCTCACGCAACGTTTGCTTGATAACTTTGTGTATTGTTTAATCATTTGCCACAATAGTATTTAGGGTTAATTTATCTACGATTATGTAATCATCATGCTTGTTAAAGTCTTTAGATTTTGCATTCAAATTACTTGACTAGGTTGATTGTAATCTGTCTGATTATATCAGTTTTAAGAGAAAAATATTCAATGTAGCTTTATAATTGTTTTTATTCTACTAACAATTAATCCATACTAATATTATAAATTCTAAAGTAACTCTGTCTGTCTGTCTGTCTGCTACTCTTTCACGCTTAAACCACTGAACCGATTTTGACGAAATTTGGCGAAAACATAGAAAGGACGTTGAGAAAGAACATAGGCTACTTTTTGCCGCGGGAAAATGTCTCATTCCCACGGGAAGCAAATGGAATGAATGAAATGCGCCTTGTACTGTTATAAATACACTACATGTTATTACTTACTTCATTTACGTCCATTATCATATTTTATACCATATATTCTTTTGTTTTATTCTTATACTTTACTTTTCCTTTATTATTTCTTTACAAAATTATTTAATTTCTGTGTTTGTTTATTTCTTAAATGAGATGTACATTATAAGTATGTCAGTTCAATCATATTTTACCTATTTTGACGCAGCTATCAAAATTGTCATGTCTGTCTTTTATGTTTCTTATTGACGTGATAACGTCTTTAAAATCGTTTTAGTCGGGTGACATGTTCAGAAACTTGTGTCACACCAAAACCTCACGAGCGCGATCGCAGACTAACGAGAGAGAGACGGACCGATCTCCCGTCTCATCTCGAGCGCTGCCAGTCATTCCGTGAAACTTGTCACGCGGAGCGGAGCGGACGAGCGGAGGCTGGCATAGCGTTCGAGTGAGTGGACCGATCTTCCGTCTCTCTCACTCTAGCGGCATACAAACGAATGGAGATTTTCTCGTGCGGACGTTGTCACGTAAACATCTCGATCGTAAACCTACTTTACAAACAATTTGCCGTTTTTTTTTAATTCATTTTTGGCATTGTATTAAAATCCTTTTAGCCATTCAATATTAAATGAAAAGAAAAATTTTATGTTTCTTATTTCATTTCATAGATTAATAAAGTATAGTAGTCTGTCACTATTCGTTTTTAATTTTTTATTTGACAGTTACATAAAAACCCTTTGAGATGATAAATAAACTAATCCTCTTACAAAACTTTTAAGGCAGGACAACGTCTGCGGGATCCACTGGTAAAATATATGACAAAGAGGACTAAAGCCAGAGTCCCTCTAATTCTGAAAGTCAACCTGAGCCCTACAGTGGAACATTAAATTACACATTTAATCAAAACTGTTCACTAAATCGTCAATGGCTGAAAGCTTCTATATCATAAATGAACATGATTTAAATTCCAAACAAAAGATTTCTATTAATTCTTTCATGATAAAAAAATTCCAAATAATGAATCTATCACCTTTATGTTTCATTTAATTGTAGTTATACTCGTAGCTCTCGTCAATTTCATTACATAGGTATTGTACTAATATATACGCTTCTATTCTGCTACATATAACTTGCCTAAGTCTCGTCAAAGTTGCGAGCAACTTTTTGACCTTACATATACATGACGCTAAACTCAATGTATCGGTCTCGGTCAAGGACATCGAAGCGAAGGGCATAGATATTTGTGCATTTGAGAGTGTTTATCACAGATAGTAGAACTTTCGGCCGATATATATTTCTGCCGTAAAATTATTCTGCTGCATTTCGGTGGAAATATCCGGTTGCCAGCCAGACTGGCATGACGTGGCCATTGGCGGAGTAGCAACTGGACTGCAGCGACCATTTAGCACCATGAGGTCACATGGTGCTGTATCGTCGTCTAATACACCATTTAAATAAAGCATGTACATAGCGTAGTCCGCACGCGGCAATCATTGCCTGTAACGGCTGTAACCTCGAGAAGCGAAGTGGTCTGGAAACCGTAGGTGAAAAGTTAAACAACCTTGCATAAACCGGTCATCAGCCTCCGGAGTAACAGCGTAACTGCATACGACCTTAGGATAGAGTCGGATGGTGTATGAGAGGATACGGTCTCAGGAAATACTCTGCCTTGCTTACGATAAGTTGCGTATAGATGTAGTGATTTTGTAGGTGGTAGAACTATTATCGTTAGCCCGGAGAAGTACCACCGCTGGACCCACTTCTGCCGTGAACCAATTCTATTGTGTTTCGGTGGAAAGGTGCAGTTGCCGGCCACACTTACATGAGGCGACCACCAGCCTCCGGAGTAGCAGCGCAACTGCATACGACCTCAGACAAGACTTACCTATGCTTGCTTGAGGTTGTATGTAGATGTCCATGGGCTGCAGCGACCCTTAACACCACGTGGTCTGCATGCTCGTCTGCTACTCCATACAAATAAAAAAAAAGATGTCCATGGACTGTATGCTCGTCTGATACTCCTTTAAATTTAATAAACATCCATCACTGCTTAGCGAGTAGTCCGCACACGGCAGACTTAACCGGTTACCTCGGAAATGTTTACGAGTGCAATCTAGAGCGACGTGGCCTTGTCCTCGTAGGTGATAAATCAAATGGAGAGTGATCGTTATGTGGTGCATTATCATTCCTACTAAAGAGAATTGTAAGACCCGTATGGTGCATTGGGTTCCCTGGTAAACTACCGAGGCAAATCACTCTAAAGAGAATTGAGAAGTGAAGAAGAGAGTGACGACCCACCGATATAGTAACTGATGATCGAAGGTGGCGACCCGTTTGGCGCAACGTTTACAGTGCCAGACTGCCGATTGAGGATCCAGGGTTCGATTCTCGGTGAGGCAAAAGTTTTCATGGGTCGTTCATATTTCTGCTTAAAGCATGGGCGTTCCTGTCTTTTAATAATGTACAATTCTTCAAAATATTTATAAGAAATTTCAGTATCGCGTTGGGAACCCGTTAGCCGAATTGTTTTATAAAAATCAAACCATTTAAGGTTAATATTACTACATCTATACTAATATTATAAAGAGGAAAGATTTTTATTTTTGTATGTTGTTCTAGTAAATAAACTCAAAAACTACTGTTCCGATTTCAAAAATTCTTTCACCATTAGAAAGCTACAATCACTCTGAGTAACATAGGCTACTTTTTACCACGGGAAAATGCTTCATTCCTACGTGGTTGAAGCAAATGGCTAAACGCCTATGATTTTAATATAGCAATGAAGCCTGAAATAGCACATAAGCTATTTTTTATCCTTCGGGAACCTATTAAACGGGTCCACGTGGGCGAAGCCGCTGGCGGAAGGCTAGTATTATACAATTTTCATTTATATTAGGTAGACCACCTACTCGAAAGCTTACCTACCCGTTAAATATGAGTTATAATAACGTTGTTGTTTGACTATTTTTCTCTCCTTTTTCCATCATTTTCTCGTAGTATAAACTTAGATTGGAATGTTAATAATATTTATATCGAAAATTTTAGTAAAACTAAGGAACATAAATTATATTTTATTTAAACAGATAAGCTTATCCGTTATCTTCAAAGCAAGATTTAGGGATAAAATCACAGCTTAAATATTTATTACAATAGATTCGCTAAACCCATATCCTCGTTGTAACTTTTAAGGATAAAATCACAGCTAGTGCATGCGTACTTGTGTAATATCGTATGTGCATGCGTGGAGAGATGGCTGGCGCACAATTGTCATTGGCCTTGCGTTATCAAACGCGAGAGTGACACCTGCGCTACCTGTTACTATATCATACATCCGTTCACTTACGTATGTACATGTAACATACATTATATAAATAACAACTCTTACGTGCTACTATACCTATTTATTTATGTATACTTTCGTCCGCGGCTAGATTAATATTTGTTTATTAATAGATATGACGATATAAATAAACAGGTGCTAGGTATATTTCTTTGTAAGCGTTGCAGTACAAAAAAATGGCTTTTTGATCAAGATTTTTAAGCTTATAGCATTCCTTAAAATATTTTCAATCCATCTCCGACTCACGCAAATGAAAATTATTTTTTAATAAATGTCTAAGTACATACATATATAAAAATTTCGTGTCACAGTGATTATTACCATACTCCTCCGAAACGGCTGAACCGATTTTGATGAATTTTATATTTACACTTGGTAGGTCTGAGAATAGCTTGTTGTCTATTTTTCATCCCCCTAAGTGATAGGGGTGGTCCACCCCAAACATATAAACGCGGTACGGAGTTCGCGGGGTTAACTAGTATTTAAATATATTTTTTTCTCGAACGAGAACATAACTGCCAGGTTTTTTATCTTTAAATTATGATAATAAGAGTAATATTAAAAAATTATTCAAATTCATAAATAGGTAACTATGAAAAATATATATAATAAACACAATATGATTATTCGTCCATCTGTCCGTCTTATAGTCTTTAAGATAGTTGTTCCATAGATATTATTCTTAACCTATATTTACAAAAAGGATTTAAACTCTATTAGTTCCACACCTATTTTGTGTCTAAGTTATCATAGGGCTTTCGAAATGCCAACCTTAAATGTCAGGTCTTCATATAAATAGCTGAAGACAAGTTGATTGAGCTGAACTTTACAAAACAAATATATTTCTATTCTATTTTCGGACTTTAAAACAGGATTTATATTAAAAAACTATAGCGTTTTATGAATTTTATTATAATATATTGTTACGACTTTGAGTACCTATATCTCGAGAACAAAGCGTCGTACAGCAAAATCCCAAAAACGCATAAACAGGTATTAGGTCTACTATCGAACAGTGAAGAAAGTTCTCGAAAAATCGGTCATAAGAAAAACATCGATTTCTACCAGTAAACAAATTCGGGGTCCGTGGCGAGTACGTACCTATATATAGCGTACATGTATAGGTTGTTTACATCGCGGGTCGCGGCTATTGTTTATGACAACATAAGCTGTACATAGGTGCGTAATAATTTAAAGGAAGGTTCGGGACGGGTCTATTGTATTTGGTGGTTCGGGAAATTTCTAGAGAACCATGGGTGGCCGTATATAAGGCACGCGCCGAGCCGCGACTGGGCAGTTTATTTCCGGAAGTGAAACCGAAGCGATCTCTACCAAGCGACAAGGAAGAATTATTTCGACGACTCAAGCGAAGATATTGGACTATAGTGATTGTGCTTTGCGATTTGGACTCTTGTTAAGTGGATTTTTGTGGAAGCTTACATTAAACGCCTTCTACGCTACAAACGGCATTTTATTACCCATAGCGCGTAACAATTGGTGTCAGAAGCGGAATGCCGTTAGTACAACGAGACGAAGAGGGGCGCACTCCGAGGACCAGGAGACAGGTCGGTATGGACGCTGCGCGACAACTTGCGGCTGAAGGGGTGGACGAGACCGCTGCGCCGGGGTCGTCGTCAGGGGCAACCGCAGCACCGGCTCCTGCAATGGATATGGCAGCGCTACTGTCTGCCATACAGGGGCTCCAGGCCAGTCAAGAAGCCAGCCGCCGCGAACAGGAAATCCAGGAGCAGATCCAGGCCAGCCGCGAAACTGTCATCGACAAAATTTATAGTGGGCTGACTGGACTTGGGGAAAAGCTCAAAGAGGTGCAGCAGGAAGTAAAAGAAATTACGCTGAGGACGGATCATTTAGAGGAGCGAGTCGAAGGCCATGACAACCGCCTACAACACTTAACCAACGAGGTCGTTAAACTAAAGACTCGCGAGCCCGTAGTTGTTCCGTTATCATCATCGGCGAGGCTCGACCTTCCACATTTTGATGGAAGCTCTTCCTGGTCGGCGTTCCGATACCAGTTCGAGACGCTCGCAAAAGCAAATGCCTGGGGGGATGATTACTCTTTTACTGCTCTAACACTGGCCTTAAGAGGAGACGCCTTGATGACTATAGATAACCTACCGAAGGAAGGCCGGACACTGGAAGCTCTAATGGAAGCGCTAGAAACTCGCTATGGCGAGAAACATTTAGAATATGTGTACCGAGCCCAGCTTCGAGAGAGGACCCAGAAGCCCAACGAGAACCTCCAGCGGTGGGCAACGGAGGTTGAAAGGCTTGTAAGACGTGCTTACTCTTCGACACCAGGGAATATCGAGGTGTACTTACTGCAGGCATTTGTCGACGGAATACGAGATTTGGAGGTCAGGGCTGCTGTGCGTCTGGGCCATCATCAGTCTCTAAAGAATGCTTTGGCACATGCCCTGGAAGTCGAAGCCGTGAGACAGGATGCAAGGTACCACAAAGTAAGAGAAGTGGTCACGGAGCAAAAGAAGCCACGTTTTATCCCCACCTGCTATGGTTGCGGCGAAAAGGGGCATATTCGCTTAGAGTGCCCCAAGAAGAAAAGAAGATGGGTTTCTGACTCGGAGACCCAAGTGGACGAGTTGCCGTTAAACTAGATGTCGCCAGGGCCGCGGGGCGGGCGCTGGTTGGTCAAATTAATGCCCCCTGTATTACAATTAACCAAGTTTGTAACGGAAACAGCTTAACAATTGAAGGTATTGTGAATAACCGGACTTGCCAATTCACTGTGGATACGGGAGCCTCTTGTTCAATTGTGAAGCCTGAGCTACTTCCTAGGACCATTCAGTGGACCAAGCGATCTCCAGCACACCGACTTCAAACGGCAACCGGCCAACCAGTTACCGTCCTCGGCAATATAGACGTCGATTTGAAGATTGGTGACCGTGTATACCGACATCCAGTTTTAATTGCCAGTATCACCGATGATTGCATATTGGGACTGGACTTCTTAAGGAAAGAACAGTGCGTTGTTGACGTACAGAAAGGGGTTTTGAGGTTCCCTGATCAAGAAGTATGTCTTAATGGATCTGAACCATGCAATCTTTACTGCTTGAAGGACACTGTACTGGCACCCAGATCGGAGTCTCTAGTGAAAGTGAAATTCCCCTCGAAGGTTAAAGTAAGAAGATGCGTGATTGTTGAGGACACCGGAAGTAACCATAACTTGATTACTGCAAGAACTTTACTCATGTCCAAAGGAGTATCTACGGTTCGGGTTCTCAATATGAGTAAAGAGGAAGTTCATTTAAAGAAGAACAGCTTAATGGGAAGATGCGAGGAAGTGAAACTTCTTAGACAGCTGGGAAATATCAAAGCAGTACAGCCAGAGAAACAAATTAGCGCCGATATTGTCTGTCAACTTCTCGAAGCTTCTAAGGAGAATTTATCTACTTCCGAGCGACAGCAGGCATGGGAACTCCTATCAAAATTTAAAGACATTTTTGCAAAGGACTGTGATTTCGGACGAACGGGACTCGTCAAGCACCAAATCGACACCGGCGACGCTAGGCCCATTAAACAAAAACCTCGAAGGATACCATGGGCAAAAGAAAAAGAAGTCACTGAACTCGTCAAAGACATGGCTTGTAACGGAATTATCGAACCTTCTACAAGTCCGTGGTCTTCACCAGTTGTCTTAGTAAAGAAAAAGGACGGCAGCACAAGGTTCTGTGTAGATTACCGGATGTTGAATAACGTTACCAAAAAGGATAGTTATCCCCTGCCTCGAATAGATGACACGCTGGACATGCTCAGTGGTATGAAGTGGTTCTCAACCATTGACCTGAAGAGTGGATACTGGCAGGTGGAGATAGATCCGAAAGATAAGGAAAAGACAGCATTCAGTACAGGAATAGGTAACGGTCTATGGCAATTTAAAGTCATGCCATTCGGCTTATGTAATGCACCGGCAACATTCGAACGTCTCATGGAAAGGGTAATGGTGGGCCTTCTTGGAGACGTATGTTTGGTCTACCTTGATGACATCATCATCATGGGGCGTACTTTTAAGGAACACCTGCGGAATATGGAAAAGGTCTTTACACGGCTTAGGAACGCCAACCTTAAGCTAAGCCCGAAGAAATGTGCCCTCTTCAAGAAAGAAGTAAGCTACCTTGGGCACATAATTTCCCCGGAAGGAGTTAAAACCGACCCAGAGAAGATTAAGGCTGTGCAGGACTGGCCTACTCCGAGGAATAAATCTGAAGTACGTTCATTTCTGGGTCTGTGTACGTATTACAGACGTTTTGTAAAGAAATTTTCAGATATAGCCAAGCCATTACATCGTCTTACGGAAGAAAAACGAGATTTTGTCTGGGATTCGACTTGTGAAAATGCTTTCAGAGAGCTAAAACGTTGTTTGTGTGAAACGCCTGTATTAGGATATCCAAGTCGCGATGGGAGATTCATCGTGGACACGGACGCGAGTAATACTGGAATCGGCGGCGTTTTATCACAGATACAAGGCGAGCACACTGTAGTGATAGCATACTTCAGCAAATCACTCTCGAAACCAGAAAGAAATTACTGCGTTACTCGTCGAGAATTACTTGCTGTGGTCAAGGTCTTGCAACATTTTTCGAAGTACCTTATTGGTCGCCAGTTTACACTACGGACAGATCACGCAGCGTTACAATGGCTCCTGCAGTTTAAAAATCCTGAAGGTCAAGTGGCACGATGGCTCGAGCAACTGCAAGAGTTTCATTTTGTTACGGAACACCGGAGTGGAAAAGGACACAGCAACGCTGATGCCTTATCACGAAGACCTTGTCCTGAAGATTGCAAACACTGTCAGAAACAGGAAACCATAGTACATGTGAAATTAATAAGGACACAAGGTTTAGACGATGAATGGACCAACGAAAACATGAAGAAAGCGCAAGAAGAAGATGATGATCTACGGTTAATACTGGACTGGAAGCGAAGTGAGAACAAACCCAGCTGGAATGATGTGTCAGCATGTAGCCCAGTCACTAAAAGCTATTGGGCCCAATGGGACAGCCTGGTCTTGGAGAATGATGTCTTACATAGAAGATGGGAGTCTAACACCGGAAAAGAAGTAACCCTACAGATCGTAGTACCAAGAAGTATGGTGTCTTCTGTCCTAAGGCACATTCATGATGGAACTTCTGGTGGGCACCTTGGCGTGAAGAAAACACTAGTAAAATTGCGAAGAAGATTCCATTGGGTACATTGTCGCGAAGATGTAGAAGACTGGTGCCGAAAATGTACAGCTTGCGCTTCAGTCAGAGGTCCCCAAACAAGAAGTAAAGGCAAATTAAAGTTGTATAACGTTGGAGCACCTTGGGAGCGTATAGCTATTGACGTAGCTGGGCCATTTCCAGTAACTGAAGATGGAAACCGATACATCGTAGTTGTGCAGGACTATTTCACTAAGTGGCCTGAAGTGTTTGCCACTCCCAATCAAGAAGCACACACCGTGGCTAAAAAGCTCGTGCAAGAAGTAGTCTGCCGATATGGTGTACCTATGGAAATCCATTCGGACCAAGGACGTAATTTCGAGTCGGGGCTTTTCCAAGAAGTGTGTAGTTTGCTGGGCATGCATAAGACACGCACGACTCCTGCTCATCCACAGTCAGACGGTATGGTCGAGAGATTCAACCAAACGTTGGAAAATCACTTGGCTAAGGTAGTGGATGAACATCAAAAAGATTGGGACCAATACATACCTCTGTTCCTTATGTCGTATCGTTCGGCACTCCACGACAGTACAGGATTTACTCCAGCAAGGGTTAACTTCGGCAGAGAAATGAGGCTTCCGATAGACGCCATTACTGGCACTCCACCGGATGGTCCCAAGATTGTGACGGAGTACGTAAGTGATCTTCAATACCAGCTAAATGAGGTACACAAGATGGTTCGGGAGAACAGCTTGAAAACCAGCACAAGCATGAAGACCCGCTACGACAGGAAAGCCAATTCTAAGGGATTTGAAGAAGGAGCTTTAGTGTGGTTTCACAATCCGCAGAGAAAGAAGGGGAAGTCCCCGAAATTACAACCTCGCTGGGAAGGACCTTACACTGTTGTCACAAAGATTAACGACATCACCTACCGGATTAAGAAGGGTCCCCGCGGCAAGCTAAAAGTAGTACATGTAGACCGACTAGCAAAATACCACGGAAAGAATCATGCTCGGGACGAGCATGACTAAGGAGGGGGTAATGTTACGACTTTGAGTACCTATATCTCGAGAACAAAGCGTCGTACAGCAAAATCCCAAAAACGCATAAACAGGTATTAGGTCTACTATCGAACAGTGAAGAAAGTTCTCGAAAAATCGGTCATAAGAAAAACATCGATTTCTACCAGTAAACAAATTCGGGGTCCGTGGCGAGTACGTACCTATATATAGCGTACATGTATAGGTTGTTTACATCGCGGGTCGCGGCTATTGTTTATGACAACATAAGCTGTACATAGGTGCGTAATAATTTAAAGGAAGGTTCGGGACGGGTCTATTGTATTTGGTGGTTCGGGAAATTTCTAGAGAACCATGGGTGGCCGTATATAAGGCACGCGCCGAGCCGCGACTGGGCAGTTTATTTCCGGAAGTGAAACCGAAGCGATCTCTACCAAGCGACAAGGAAGAATTATTTCGACGACTCAAGCGAAGATATTGGACTATAGTGATTGTGCTTTGCGATTTGGACTCTTGTTAAGTGGATTTTTGTGGAAGCTTACATTAAACGCCTTCTACGCTACAAACGGCATTTTATTACCCATAGCGCGTAACAATATCATTACTTTATATACATAATATATATAATTTATTACTTTATATAATATAAAATTATTCTTCAAAAAAGCAAAAATAAAACCCGCATTGGCTCTTAATTTCGTAACATTTACAATTAAGATTTTTTTATTATTAAATTAAAAATTATGCCCTCATTATAATAAAAATGCCAATCAAAATTTGTTTAGTTAATTATCCTTATGGTAAAGAAGTTTCATTATCATTTGAAGACTTATTTGTTACTTTCAAATAAAAGTGAGAATAGATAATTATACGATTTACTTATTAATTAACCCTGTAAATTTTATAACTCTACCGCAGCCGATACGGTAATTAAGAACAATTTACCATTCGCCTTATTATTTGCGGACCGTCTCATCACTTACCTGTATCCGCTTCCGAGGTTTAATAACAGTGTTTTCCTCGCCATGATTTATCTCATACTCAAGTTTAACGAGAATGTAACTTACAGTCGCACGTGAGTTACTTTTTCATTTATTAAAGAGCTGTGTGATTATGTCGCTCTGTAAAGGAAACAAAAGAAGCTCTACTTAATACAACACTAGTCATCCAGTCCGGCTTCGGTCGGGTGATTTGAGTTTATGCGATTAAACTAATCTATCCTAAGTAAACAGTACATTTTTCCTGGATAAAAAGTATCCTATGTCCTTTTCCATGGTTCATTGTATGTGTGTACCAATTTTCATTAAAATTCGTTCAGTAGTTTAGGCGTGAAAACTTAGCAGAGACACCCAACCAGAATCACACAAATACACAGAGAGAGAAAGAGAAAGAGGGAGAGGGGGAGATTTTCTGGTAAACAAAACATTTGGATTAATAACAGCCTTTTCTTTGCCACTGACTTATCTAGAGAGAACTTATCAAAAGAAGAGCTCTGTGAAAGAAACAAAAGAATCTATACAATTAGATAACATTGAAATGAACATACGATATTTTACGACATATTTTCTGTAAAATATTAATCAAGAATCTAGATTTAATAATAGTCTTTTCCTGGGAATAATTTATCTTGAGGAGGAACAGAATAATAAAATAACAGTATACATTATTATACCTACATACAGTATTCAGTTATTTCTTGTGATTGCAAAAACTTCATAATAATGAATTTCTGACTTTATTATATTCATAATCATGCAATCTTTATCGCTGCTTAAAATTTATCGCTGCTCGGTGATGGAAAATATCGTGATATTTAATTGATTACGATGTTCTCCATCGCCGTGCATGCCTGGGAGAAATTCATAATTTCTCGAAAGCATGACGTCCACCAATCCGCATTTGGCCAGCGTGGTGGACTATGGCCTAAATCCCTGTCACTTGTGAAAGGAGATCTGTGCCCAGCAGTGGGACACAAAAAAAAGTTGAGAAAAGTCATGCAAAGCTTTATAACATAAAGAATATTTATTACAAAATCAGATTTTTATAATTGATTTGAAATTGTTTTAATTTTTTGTAACTTTCAGTCATACACTTTAGTTACTGTATGATTATGACTGTAATGTAACATTATTTATCAGGATAATCATCAATCAGCGTCAGGATGTCTGTTGCAACTTTTTTTGCATCGCAGTACTGGGCGCGGGTCCATCCCCTTTATTAAGCAGGCTTACTCCACCATGCTTCCAATGCGACTATTCCATTATAGCTGAGATTTCTTCTCTATTTCTATATCATTTCCTAAGCTTTCCTATTCTTAAGGTCGTTCATCCGTGATAATATTCAAATGAGCGACAGAGCGCGACCTCCATCTGAACGTTTCATTTACAACTAGCAAATGTTACTGCTGAAATGTTACTAAAGCGCGCATGGCTCGGCGGCGAGAGTAGAACGCAAGCGATCTATGCAGCTAAGCCAAATGGGCGCGGTCAGGTGTGAGATGGGTGACCGCTAGTGGCAAAAATTTCATGCGCGTTTCCGTGCTTCGGAGGGCACGTTAAGCCGTCGGTCCCGGTTGTTGTCGATAGATAACAATCGTTAAACCTTGTCGGAGGCCTTATGGGCGGTTTGAAAACATCCGACAGCGGGTTGGCCACTAACCCGCATCTCCACCAACCCGCATTGGAGCAGCGTGGTGGAGTAAGCTCCAGGCCTCCCCAATATTGGGGAGAGACCCGTGCCCAGCAGTGGGACGCAAAAAGGGTTGCAGCCAAATGTTACTGGATATACGCCACGTGGCCTTTGACTAACATACGGGCTTTCTAACCAACGAACATGTTGTATATAAAACCAGTTTTTCTTAATCTTAAAATTAAGCTTAAACGTAGATCGTACCAATCTTTACCGGCTTTCCGACAAAATGTAAGATGAATTATTAATATGGTTGTTGCCTAACTCGTATCACGACCATATCAAGGACACAACTTAATAGGGAACTTGCATGATTTGTTTATTGTATCAATCGATCCTATTTGGCATAGGCATCAAGAGTTCTTAAAGGACCACTTCGATTGGAGTACCACGAGAGACAGAAATACGAGCCAAAGTTAAACCTCACCGACCTCACCGTAGCGTTGAAAACAGCCCAGACTATTGAAGCGAAAGATATGACGTCACCGTCCGTGAACCAGTACTAAACACTATGGGTTAACAAGTGATTTGCAATTTTAACCGTTAAAAACTGCGTTTAAGTATATAGTTGCATATTTTTTTTCTTGTTAAGTAATAAGGATTCCGAAAAAATTGTATTAAAAAACATTATTACATAAACATACAAGAAATAACTAATATTAGCATACTTCACATTTCCATATTTCCTAGAGTTTTCGTAAAAAATAATATTTTTCTCATTTTCTCATTATTATTTGCAATTTTCTAATTGAAACATATATGTATATGTATTACGTTAAAATAAAACTTATGCATATTCCGTATTGGCTCCAACAATTTTTGCGTCCAACTGCTGGGCAAGGATCTCTTCCCATTATTGCGGAAGCTACTCCACCACGCTTCTCCAATGAGATTTGAAAGAGATACGAGTTAGTGGCCAACCTACTGTCGGATGTTTTCAAACCGCTTATATTATAATAATAATTAAGTGCGGTTCGCGATTACCACCCGCGGCGCCGCCCGTGCCGCTCGCCGCAATGTGTTTGCACTACCTCAGTCGCGTACCGCGTCGCACCGGTGGGCTCCACTCCAAAGGACGTTACGACTCCTTAATGAAATATCTAGGGAGAATGCAGACTTGGATATTTTTACATGTACCTTAAACCAGCTACGCAAAGCTGCGACGCATTATCTTGAGGGTCTCACTGCTGGCAGCAGTATTACAAGTACATAGTTTTAGTTACATTAGTTTTACTTTTAATACGCTTAGTTAATTTTGTTAAACTTATTCACTCTTGTGTTTGGTTCCTAACTGTAAGCAAGATGTTGACAGCTTGAATAATAAATAAATAAAAAAGGCCTACTACAAGTTTTAGTTACGATAGTTATCGCATGAGCATGAAATTTTTGCCACTAGTCCCAATCTCACACCCGAACGCGCCCGTATGGCTTATCTGCTTAGCTTTTTATTAAGACATAGGACATTGGTATTCTGCTGAAAATGATGCTGTAACATTTTAGTATCTCGTATTTAGTGGTTGTTCAGGGTTAAATAACACTAAATTAAATACATATTATCATCTAATGACATTATAGTACTAATAAACTACTACTACAGCCTTAATAATAGGTAATACATTGAGTCATGCAAAAAGCCTGAAGAATAAATACTTTCTTTTTCATTACAGTTGTTATTTTAGTGGCGCAATAATATGCGCGTGATAAGAACTGGCTTTTTATGGAGCATTGATAATATTGCCGACATTATTATGAGCTCATTAAACTATACCGATGATTAGTACGTAAAAGGCTGTCAAGAATAATTGTATGGAATTCTACTTACAATAACAGTTCATTTAATTAAAGTTAAACATCAGCAATTTTAATTCGTGATTTGATTAACAGGAACTCTTTCAGCGTTTAGCAGATAAAATGCAATATCAAATTTAATTAACCTCAATAATGCTTTCTCGGTTCTGCAATGTACGTCTGTAGGACAAGCAAAGGAAAAGTGTTACGGACGTACACTAACCAATTAGTCTTTACATACACTAATTGGTTAGTGTATGTCCGTAAAAGTGTTACGGACATACACCTTCCCATTCCTTTGCTTGTCCTACAGACGTACATTGCAGAACCGAGAAAGCATTATTGAGGTTAATGAAATTTGATATTGAATTTTATGAACGCTTAATGATGGTTGAATTTTGAATAAGTGCCCATAAAAGCATAAGTGAATGATCACGGATCAGGCTATAGAGGAATAGGATGTCAAATTAGAGGTTCAGGTATTTATTTTGTAAAAGAAATTGTAACTTACTTCCTTCGGAGTTCAATAGCATACTTGTAATATGTGTTAATCAACTAATGCAGTGAGTACGCAATAAATATGTTTATAGCCGTGTGTATCAAATGTCAAAAATAAGCAAAAAAGCTCATGGGAAGCGGCGTGTCAAATCAAGGCCAGCTATATCTTTGGGCGGGGTGAAAGCTTATTTAGGGGCACTCATTTAGGGCGTGGGCGGAATTTCAGGGTAGGTCGAGGATCATAAAGTTTTAGGGAATTACACACCGGAATGGGATTGAGCAGTGACAACCTTTTTTTTATAAATAAACCGAACAAAAACGCAGACGGGCCGCGTGGTATTAAGCGATCACCGTCGCCTATGGACACGGGCAACCCCAGGGGAGCCGCCTGAGCATTGCCGGCTTTGGAGGAGAGCTTTTTTTACAGCTTTCTTGAAGAACTCTATGTTATAGTCCACTGGGGATGCCTGAGCTGGAAGGTTGTCCCATAACCTACACGTCCTTAGTAAAAAGGAGCGTGCAAAGCGGACTGTGGAGGACCGCCACGAGTCCAGACAACCCAATGCTTAAAACAGCTGGAGGAGGTTTTGTAGGTGGTAGAACTATTATGGCTCACCCGCAGAACCACCGCTGCACCCACTTCTGCCGTGAATCAATTCAATTGTGTTTCGGTGGAAAGGTGCAGTTGCTGGCCACACTTACACAAGGCGACCACCAGCCTCCGGAGTAGCAGCGCAACTGCATACGACCTCAGACAAGACTTACCTATGCTTGCTTGAGGTTGTGTGCAGATGTCCATGGGCTGCAGCGACCACTTAACACCACGTGGCCTTCATGCTCGTCTGCTACTCAATTCAAATAAAAAATAAAATAAAATAAAGGTCTTGGTTCAAATTATATGTAGAGGTATATGAATATTAATATATAGATGTATATGATGTTAATATGTCATTTGAACAACCTACCGTGAATGAAAACGATGTGAAATATGACTTTAGTGATTTGCTTTACCGTTCATACTTGAGGTACTCGTATAATTATAGAAATTGTCTCGTCTCGTAATGTCCACCATTCCGCTCTTGGATAATATGTTGGTTTATAGACTAAAGCCTTTTCTATTCCGAGAGTTTTTACCAGCTTGAGATTTATATTCGTACTTCAGTGGGAATTTAAAAATTGTTGATAAAAACACGGGAAAAAATGTGTCGTTTTAAAATACTCGTAGACAAGTTTTAAATACCTACTACTACTACTTATCTTAAAAATATATATTATATTTATAATTAAGAGATTAATTATAATATAAATATTATTTTTAGAAATAAATAACCTCTAGAAGAAAATTTACAATATTAACTTTGGAATCTTTTATCACGTGTACATTGTTAATTTTATAATAATTTGTACGTTGAACTCATGTACTAAATTAAAGTTAAAATGTAGTGCTAGGTTCTTATAAATTTGAATTTATATTAAAATTCATAATTATTATTAAGTTTTGGTCGCAAAATTATTACAAAATTTATTTATTCAAAACACAGGTTGGAATTTCGAATGGCACAAAAAATATTAAATGGCTCTACATAAATATAGATAACAACGCTTTATTAACGCATGAAGTATGTAAATAATGCAAAAGATTCAAGGCTTTAGCGCTAACAATGGTGATTTCCGTTATTGTAAACATGACAAACTAGAAAATTACGATTTAATTCTCAGGTATCCATTTTGTCTCATCTTGATAATAAAATTACTAAGACACGCCATATTTTATTGGTAGCAACTTAAAACTTTTTTATTTTTGTTTGATTAATTTTGCTTAGTATTTCAGTATGATGCATGGATGATGTCACTAATTTTATCTATAGGAAAACACATGGCCAGCAAGCAACTTCTAGAACGGATCCAGTAAAGCCATGGTCCTAATCGTGTCTCTCCTTATAGGACGGGAAAAATCTGATTGTCTTGATTCCAATCCGTTTTTACAAGCTTTTACGACTTTCTAGAAAATTTCTACTAAGCCTTTGAAGACAGTTAACTATCAGCTGGTAGAAAAAGTAAAAGAAATTTGGCGGGCCATTAAGAAATCTTTAGATGGTATCTTTCGTACCTTCCAGAAAAAATTTTTTTCCTACTGCATGGAACTCTCTCCATATTAGGGTAGCATTGGAGCTAACATCATCATGCTGCTCCAATGTGGGATGGTGAAGCTGCAAGTTAGTGGCCATCCCGCTGTCAGATGTATTTAAGCCGGTTATATGGCCGCTGAAAATGTTTAAGGACTGCTCTATCTGCTCTATCGAATCTATCGATAACAAACGACGGCTTAACTTGCCCTCCAAGTCCCGAAAACTGCAGTGGGATACAAAAAATATTGAAAGAAATTGCAAGGCACTAAAACTAGCCGTTACAAATTACAATAACGTTGAGAACACAACGTTGGGAACGCATACTAACGTGGGTATCGGCGAAACTATTCGCCGATACCCACGTTATGCTTATATGCTTATATTTATGCTTTGCTAAATATCTTGTCATTTGTTTAGTGGAGCAAATTGTGTTCAAAATAACCATCATTAAGTTGAAAGGCTTCAAATTTGACTGCATATAGAACAATTCGAGCTGATTATAAAAACAAAATTCCCAAAAGATTATTTTAGTCAAAATTTGTGTACAGCGAACATAATAGTGCCTCTCAATTTGCGTAGAGTCAACCGTGCGTGATGGATTGTTTTGTGGCTGGTTGTTTGTGCTAATGTCCGTATGACAGGTTACTAGGAAATTTCCAGAATATTTCAGTGCCATTATCTTTTGTCTTAAAAATAAACATGTCCATGTTCAGTTGAGACTGGGAGTGATTAGTCAGTCAATGGTTGAATGGTTGGTTCAGATTTGTAGAACTGCGTCATCGAAGGCTTTAAAAGAACATCGATGATAAGACACGTTTAGAAGCCTTTACGGTTTGGATGGAAATATTTTATTTGTTCGTTGATCACTCTGACAGATCCCTGTAAAATTTAAGAAAAATTTTGACTGCAATCTGAAATGTAAAAATATTTTGCTTTTAATGTTAAATATTATGACTAATAATTAAAATACACGCCTTTTATGCCAAATATTTCATAAATTTTAGAGGAATAACAAAATTTATGGGTCTAACCATAATCCCAAACCTGTAGGTATTTTTATAATTGACCTAGGGCAGTGAAATTGAAAGAATTGAAAGAAGCATGCAATGCCGTTTATATTATACT
Organism: Pyrgus malvae; assembly: GCA_911387765.1. Classification (NCBI taxonomy): domain Eukaryota; kingdom Metazoa; phylum Arthropoda; class Insecta; order Lepidoptera; family Hesperiidae; genus Pyrgus; species Pyrgus malvae. The sequence goes on along the minus strand of OU426950.1, from coordinate 21,530,303 downwards.
TAAATATGGGTTTATAATACATAATGTTGATCGTTACTCCGATGTTAGTAATTTTTGCTTTGAAATTATTTTTTTAAATTATGTGGAAGTCTAAGGAAGACTATGTCGGTAAGAAAATATGGAAAAATTGCGGCAAAAAAATAAAAATAATATAGTATAATTTATTTTCGAAATATTATGTACATACTGTTTCTATCCGTCAAACATTTCGTACACCTATAGAAGAAAGGTTAAAAGTTTATCCGTCATTATTCAAATCAAATCAAATCAAAAATATTTATTTCATATTAGGAATAAAAAATATTTGCTTAATAAATGTCATTTTTCCCGGTCATCGCCTTTAGGTTCCCGTTTGTACTTGATGTTGAGCTGAGAGAAAACAGGCGGCGGAAAATTGTTTAAATTAATATTTGACAGTACAATGGAAACGCTTTAATTTAAAAAAAAAGGGGTTGCACTCCGGTAGTGCCGGCAGAAGTGAAAATTTGAATTTTTTCATTAATAGATGCACTTTGTTCAATGTCCATATTTTAAATACTTGATATTAACGAATTTTACAAGTATTTTACTAATTTTACAGTCGAGCCGTCATCAGCTGTCACCGCTCCGTCTTGGTCTAATAGCCGGTGAAGATCGACCTTCACCGATCTGATAACTCGATGAGACATATTTTTTTATTAAATATAATTTATAAACCTTCATGCCTATGATAACTTGCCTATCGAAAAATGTTCATAGCTATTTTTAACATTATTAATTTTAATCAATTTTCTTTCATCACCTCACTCTTGTATATAAATAAATATAACAATAATAATAATATTATTATATATATAATAATATTTATTTGTTTATAAATTATATTTGATAAAATATGTCTCATCGACTTATCAGATCGGTTAAGGTCGATCTTCCACGTCCTCCTCTACTATCTTACGAATTTTCGATCAGGCCACGCGTCCTGACGCGAGTTTAACATTTTTACCCATCCCAAAAAAAAGCACAACTCCGCTAAAGAAGTTTTCACTTCAAAAAACTCATTAAACGGTTAATTTCATTTAATACCTCTTTATGAATTTTCCTCAAAGTTTTCCTAAACTAGATTTAAATAAAAATGTTTGTGCGTTTTCAATATTGGTAATTATTTTACAAATATTATGGTTAAAAATTTTTACTGGAACCGGTTTTGTAAATCGATTAGGTTTTATTTTTTTAATATTATTAAGTTTACTTGCTTCTAATTTTTTGTGACGCTGCACGCTGTGATTTCAGTGTTGCCCTTTTAGGACAGAGGAACGTCTGCTGGAACCACTAAGTCATACAAATAAAATGTTTGATATTATGTACATAATAAATAATATTCTTATACTAAATAATGGTTGTACTAAAGCTTGTACGAAGAGCAATCACATTTGCATAAAACAAAAGGAAAACAGTTTATTTACAAAAAACTGAATACAATGGTTGTATCAAATCGTCGTAGTGACGTCAGGGCATCACGTGCTACTTATTCACACATGTCACGCAGGCGTTATATTGTATGCTCTCTGATAATTTTGACACTTACAAATTTCACATAATGTAGATATTTAACACTTTGGTGCATAGTACCAAAGCTTTAATCTAATCCAACACTTTTCTAACCGACTCCCGAAAAAGGAGATTTAGCAGTTTGAAGTTTGTCCAATGAATGTACTCGTAATATCGTTGGAATGAGATTATTAACAATTAAGGCTTCCAAGCACATGTGCTGAAATTGTAAAGTTTATGTATGTTTGTGTGTTGGAACTAAAATTTCTCGGAAACTTCCTTACGAGTTGATGATTATCCAATCGATTTAAATCAAGCATATTCCAACTTCTTTCAATTAGTTCTGTTGCTTTTGAGATAAAGGTATCTCGGCATTCATGGAAGGATACGTATTATATAGTTACATAGACTTGACAGGCTTTTGAAGTTGTTTTTTTTATTTCACTTTGAGTTCCCCAGCTGGCAACCTCTACCCATAATTTGACAAAATCTAAATTCAAATTTTGTATTCATTTTTGGAATATAAATATTCTCTTATTGAACTACAATCTTTTCGTGGGCATCGGCTCTAGATACCCTCATGGGCTTATGTCGGTTTTTTTTTATAAATAAACCTAACAATAAGGCAGACGGGCCGCGTGGTGTTAAGCAATCACCGTTGCCTATGGACACGGGCAACCCTAGGGGAGCTGCCCGAGCATTGCCGGCTTTGAAGGAGAGCTTTTTTTACAGCTTTCTTGAAGAACCCATGTTATAGTCCACTGGGAATGCCTCAGCTGGAAGGTTGTCCCATAACCTAAACCTAGTAAAAGGAGCGTGCAAAGCGGACTGTGGAGGACCGCCACGAGTCCAGATGGTGCCAAAAGTAAAAAAGATGTAAAAGGTATCTAACATTTATGTTTGGCTACTGACTAAGTACTATTTAACTAGACGTGATCTGCGTAAAGTACACGAAAGTAGAGATCTATTGACTTGGGACTTATTAATTTCAAAATAGATTTAAATTTAAGAAAGGAATAAAATCATTATTATTATCGCAGGAAGCGTATTAATCCATTATTTAATACGTATGGAAGCGAATAATTCGTTATGATTGCTATAATTCGATACGTGACTGGAATGAGAAGCGCATGACAAGGTCCTATATAATGATGTCAACACCGTCTATGACAGCTAACTATCAACTTTATTATTATATGGCTAAGGCCGATATTCGTACATGCTTCAAATAGTGAGGATACTGATTTTGTCCCGTTTTCCACGTAAGGACAAACAGGAAGAGTCCTATTGAAAATGTCCTTGATCTGCTGAAACTATGGCCACTGTCAGAGGTCAGCAGTAAATTCGTGAGGTTAATTTTATTAAGGCCTCTCGTAAACAGGTGGTATAATGGGATATTTTTGAAGTGCTTGACGTTTCTTATCAATGCCTGTAGTTATAGATGATTATAAAATGACCCGAATAGGCTTATCAGAACAGTCTTGAATCATTTTACCATGAGAGTAAGTATGTTTGTGTAAGTATGTTATTGCTAAGCTTAATCTTTATGTCAATAATAATTTAAAAAAATATTTAGTCAGAAAAAATATCCGCTACTTGTGTCAAAATATAAGCAACGAAAATATTACTATAATTACAAAAAAATATTAAAGCAAATCGTCTAAACTACTGTCATATTATTTGGTGTTCGTTGATATCTATTAGACAACCTACTTACACATTTTTTCATACTCTATTTAATATTGTCAAAGTGTCTACTTTGGACATCAGTTCATCACGATTTTAGTACAATAAAGACAAATGATTGAGAAGCGTGAAATATAATGATTAGTTCACGAGACGAGAATGTAAAATAGTTTGCGTTTGAATATTGTATAGTCGGTTTTTGTATAAGTTAAATTTAAAATAACATGTTGTCTTTTTAGTTTTATATACATTAAGAATAGTATGCAATGCAATAGTACGACCTATGTGGCGCAATGGTTATTATGTTGGACTGCCACTCGAAGGGTCCCGGGTTCGATTCCCGGCGTAACAGAAATTTGAATGATGAGTTTAAATTTCTGTTCTCGGTCTGGGTGTTTGTGTTTCTGTCTTTGTGTGTGTCCATGGTACCCACGACACAGGGTATATCTACCCTACTGTGGAACTATGAGTGTGAAGCGTTATATACATAAAAAAAACAGATTTTTCCTTACCTTTTTTCCCAGTTTCGTTTATTGCCGCAAAATCACCTTACACAACTAGGTACATTTTTTTATTTGTCAACCTGTACTTTCTTTTAATAATAGCTTTCTCCGCTTTTACTTAACTAAATAATAAGTCAAGTAGGTATTGTCGGTACCAGTTTAAGTAAAAAGAACCGGTTTTAAATTGAACGTCATAAAAATTGTACCCATTCACGAATGCGATAACAATTTGGCAAAAATAATCAAGCTTTATTTTTACGCTCAATTTTATTTTAATAATTTTGTACAAACTATAGAATTATATACATTGTTTGTAATGGTGATCTGGTACTGTTACTTATGAATATGCATGAGTGGAAAAAGAGTATACAAAATCTTACAATAGGAACAGTAAAAATTTTGAGTCTTCAAAAAATTAACTACGCTATCCGTAGCAGTTCGAAGTCCCTCACAATTAACTTGAGAATTTGCGATGATATTCTAGGTTATGAACGATTTTAGACGTTCCTGGTACATTTATGATTACATTTGTGTGGGTGTACTATCCCTACTTAATATTATAAATTCGAAAGTAACTCTGTCTGTCTGCTACGCTTTACGGCTTAAACTACTGAACAAATTTTAATGAAATTTGAAACACAGATAGAGTGGACCTTGGGAAAGGACATAGGATGGTTTTTATCCTACGTGAACCTAACGGAATATCGGAATAGAACGGATCCACGCGGGCAAAGCCGCTGGCGGAAGGCTAGTCAGTTCATAAAATGACCACATTAACAATAGAAATAATACCTAATTTCTAGCAGTCGCTGATTGAAAAGTGTGTTTGTTTCCTTTACTTGTTTGTCCTTCCTTCACTTCTTAACGGTGTTACGAATTAACCTGATTTGTTATAGTAAGATAGTTTGTGGGTCGGACAGTGGCATAGACTACTATTTACCCAGGTAAAGTAGCAGCAATGGCCGAGTGGCAAGAAACCGCGGTCATCGACGCTACCGATCCCGGGTTCAAATCCTCGGTGCGCACCTCTGACAACGAAATTTGTAATGTGCGCATTTATCGCTGCTCCACGGTAATGGAAAATATCGTGATATTTAATTGATTACGATGTTCTCCATCGCCGTGCATGCCTGAGATAAATTAATAATTTCTCGAAAGCATGACGTCCACCAATCCGCACTTGGCCAGCGTGGTGGACTATGGCCTAAAATCCCTCTCACTTGTGAGTAGGAGACCTGTGCCCAGCAGTGGGACATAAAAAGGTTGAAAAAAAATGTAGCCCAATCCCTATAGCTTCAGGATTAAGAGTAGAGCTACGGTATACCCTTCCTGATCGTAAGAGACGACTAAAAGGGGGCTTCCGGGGTTGTGGGGAGTGAGAGTGGGAGCTTGATCCGTCCAGCCAACAGCCCCGAGAAGGACGGCGGTTTTTGCGTGGCCGGATGCCGCCGTAAGCATCGGAAGGTGCAGGAAAGCACATCTGCTCTCCCGACGATGGGCCCATCCTGGGGCGCCGCGCGTGGAGGACACCGGTGCGTTCCACTGAAGATCCCGGAGTCCTCCCCGAGCGCAGAAGCAGGCCACCATGGGGGTTTTAGTGCGGTACAAATCCCACATAACCCGGTATTCTCTCCCAAAGCGCCGGGTACCTTGTTTCCCCCCTGACACCATAATATAGACTAAGCAATCGGAGCCGCTGGCAGAAAGCTATTATATTCTACCTCTTCATATATCGACAGGAATTTCTTGGCGGGAAGTTGGAAAGGACATGTTGTGGACTTGTTTTGATTTCATTTTCTTAGCGTATTTTTTAATTATATCTAATAAAGTTAAAGGCATTTTGTTCAATATAGGTTAATGACAGTGCACGAGTGTTGTGAAATAAAATAACAGTGCGAAAACATGTTTTTCTTCAGCTTGCCTCCAAAACTCTATCGGCCACGTTCCGGTAAAGTAGCCACCGCTTTACTTGAACATCTGACTAACGAGACTGACGATGACGACTTACTGATTTTTTCTATGACTACTAAGTGATGCAAAAATTGTTCTTGACGCTGGCAATATGCACTAAGTTTGCGTTGCCATTATTGAAAATCTGAATGAATGAATATATTATCAACGCCTGTGATCTTGAACTAATGCAGGTTTTCGTGCAGTTTATGTTTATTGTAAGTATTAGCCATAGAGTTTGAAATCAGCAGTTCATTAGCCGTGGCATTAACCTTGCGTCATACAATTTTAATGAGCATTTTTACATGGTTGAAATAATAATAATGTGATCATACTTATATAACGCCTTCGTGATTCATGTATTTTATACAAACGAATATTTAAGTAATAAGAAACGTGAATAGAGAGGCTGATTTTCGTTTATAAAAGTAAATAAAAAGAAAAGTAACATAATAACAATATCTTATTTTTTTGTTGCTAAACATATATAATAAATAGTTGCGCACTTATTATGCACTCCGAAAAATATGCTAGGCATAGGTTTATCTAAAACAAGTCATTGAGAGCAAAAAGTTGACAGTTAAGAGATTAGCGCGTTGAAACAAACAAACGAATGTCCACGCGGACGACGTCGCGAGCGACCGCTAGTTTAAATATAATAATATGTCGCCATTTCTACTTGTTTCTGTATCATATTAAATAATTATCACATAAGTAAGTTACAAATTGTCTAAATTTGTATTGTATATACTACGTAAATATATTGAAAACCACAATTGACGTCAGAGTAAGTACAAATACGAGTACTAATAACTTTTACCTTTGGCAGGAAAATCTCTAAGATTTTTAAATAGTGTAGCAAGCATTCTTGTATTACATCTGATTCTCGTGTGACGATATTGGATTTAATATTGTTAAATCATATGCACCAAAACTAGAAGTCACTTAAAACTTTATATCTACTCATTTTGTATGTTTGCTTAGTTTTATACATTTCTTAAAATGCAAAATAGCTAAGTGACGGAAAGCTGACAAGTAGCTGACAATCACACAACCAAAACCAGAATACGTGATAGAATTAAAGTTAGTTTTTTTATTTATTTGAATGGAGCAGCCGACGAGCATGCAGGCCACGTGGTGTTAAGTAGTCGCTGCAGCCCATGGACATTTACATACAACCTCAAGCAAGCATAGGTAAGTCGGTCGTATGCAGAGTTGCGCTGCTACTCCGGAGGATGGTGGTAGCCTCATGTAAGTGTGCCGTAGTAGTATAAATTATATGACCTTTAACTATAACTTACATTTGTCGTGAGGTCAACATCAGTTAGTTAAAGTGTATCACCTCTATGGTGTGCTTGTAACCACATAAGAAAGTATTCAATTTATCTATTTAATAGCATCTAAACCAAGAGGAATAAGGGCTCTCTGTTATATGTATTTAATAACATTATTAATTAAATGTGTCCAAGTTCCTGAGTAAATTATTTTTTATATACTACGTCAAAGTCTTTATACCATTAAACAATACTAAACATTATTTAGGCATAAACATAATAAGGGAAATTTAATATAGGAAGAATTTTAATATAGGAAGGTATTTACGAGTATATCTGAAATTTGGGCGGTGTCACACGTAATTTTATAACATTGAGCCCGCAAGTATTATTATATCTTATAGTAATTCATCAAAAGTGATACATACATATTATAGTGACAATGAGTAACATGTTTGAAGAAACACAGCGATAAGAATGTGATAATAGGTTTCAGAATCCACCAATCCATCGTTGTATCACCTCATAGACACTGTATTAGTTTACTTTATTCAATACTAGCCTTCCGCCAGCGGCTTCGCCCTCGTGGACCCGTTTAATGGGTCCCCGTAGGATAAAAAATAGCCTATGTACTATTCCAGGCTTCATTGCTATATTAAAACCATAGGCGTTTAGGCAGTTGCATCAACCGCGTTGACCCTTTTACTCGTTTTGACGTAGGAATGAAGCATTTTCCCGTGGTAAAAAGTAGCCTATATTACTTAGGGTGAATGTAGCTTTCTAATAGTGAAAGAATTTTTGAAATCAGAACAGTAGTTTTTGAGTTTATTCATTACAAATATACAAAAATACAAATCTTTCCTCTTTATAATATTAGTATAGATTTCCTTGTTCCCTTACGCAGAAACCATTTTTGGGTTAGCTCTTATACGTTACGGATGGTATATCCAAAGGGCCTGTATAATCTTAGACCCATGTCCCAATGCAAGCCTTCCACAAGAACGGGTCATCAGTTCAAGAAGATATGTCTCTGGAGTTAGGTGCTACAAATGACTGCACATGTCCTACTTAATTGTGCGAAAACATCATTTGATTAGTTCAGAACAATTTTTGACTTCTACGTCAAATTCTCACACGAAGTTCCGAGAGGCACAGATCCGTTGTGAGTAGGTACTTTACATAAAATAAAAGAATGATTTAATGAACATATTTTTTTAAATATTGATTGAATATGACAAAAGTAAGATGGGGTTAAGGTTAAGGTTAAATTTTGACTCAAAATCTTTGTTACTATAATATTATTTCAAATCATTACAATATATGTTTAAGCAATGTTAAACTATAAAGTTATCCTTATAAGAGTCATATGTGAGCCTTGGTGAGCAGACAGACAACATAATTTCCATTGAATGTGACATCTCAAGTAAGATAAATAAAGTATTTACTTTTTGGGGGCGTAACCTTAAATATAAAACTCGACGTTAATTTTCGGTTCCGTAAACAAAGTATATTTGTGAGTAATTTCAATTTCACATCAGGCATAATATATATTTTATCATTTGGCTGCAACCCTTTTTGCGTCACATTGCTGGGCACGGGTCTCTCCCCAATATGGGGAGGCCTGGAGCTTACTCTATCACGCTGCTCCAATACGGGTTGGTGAAGATATGGTTTAATGGCCAAACCGCTGTCGGATGTTATCAAACCACCCTTGAGGAAGAATAACCACTGTTATCTATCGATAACAACCGGGACCAACAGCTTCAAGTGCTCTCCGAAGTAAGGAAACATGCATGAAATTTTTGCGACTACCAGTTACCCATCTCAAACCCGACCGCTTTAAATCTATAAAAAAATTTACACTAATGTTAACCTTGCTTCTTTTCAGGCCCGACTCTTTATACCCATTTATAAAAGGAAGGCTTACATTTACTCTACACGTTTCCTTAAAATTTAGTATAGTTACAGTAGAAGTAACTAAAAACATATAGTAGATAATCGCGTTTTGCTGTTTTGACGCAAAAATCTTTTGCGAACTTTTGAATGAGGCTTGATGGATCTGTAAAAGCAACAATGATATAGTATAAATAGTAAGGTCATTCTATCCATACAAACAACAGTCTATAAAATTTTTAATGCTTTCTACTACTACGCTAAACTTTGTTTGACCGACAACCTTAAATATTGTTATATTTAATGTCTGTTATAAAAGATTTATCTTTGCAAAATTTTGGCGTGTTGAATGAAATTCTTAACGCGGCATAACATTAAATTTATCTGCAAATTTTATCACTTTCACCTTTTATGGATATGGGACAAGCATTCAAGAATTCAATCCTTAAAATTACTGAATTAACATATTTTTGCAATTTACTGCATCGAAAACATTCGCACCAATTAAGAGGCAGCAGCTTTGGCTTTTAATGTAAAGAAATAACCTAAAAGACAGCCTATCAAATGATAAGTAATTAATAGCCGTCAACGAAACATATTTGAAAGTTTTGCAACGTCAGGCGAATGAGCAACAAAATATTTAAAGTTCGTTCACCTTAACGCAATTCTTTCATCTCAACATAATTTGTATCAATTATCCAAACGAGTGTCTTCATTCTTATCATACGCGAACGTTTCGTATTCGAGATTCGAAAATCGTTTAAATCGTACCGACTATCAGAACGAAACCGGCAAAGACGTCGCCAAACCGCATTTTTGTACGCAAAAAACTCCTCACATTCGGCCACTAAGGTATCTGAAACGACAAAAAATACAATACATGCTAATGTTGACACAGCAGTTGATTGCATAACAATAGGCATCATGTTCTTTGATTTACTTTGCAGATATGAGTAGAATACGTCTGAGAGCTTAGCTGGAGATTTATTACAGTCTTATTAGAACAACTACCTACTAGATAAGGAAAATCAAACTCATAATAATGGTTAGTGGAACATAATATGTATATGTAGGTAGGTAGGAACTTTCATATAATAATAATTATATTTATTTATTGCATCCAAATACAGGCTCAATTTTAATTGTTCGTACCTCTTAATTCATATGAATTCAAATGTTTTATAACTGTAAGTAAGTAAGAAAACTATACAGATCAATGATAAAAGATCTTAAATGTAACATCTGTTTAAAAATTAAATCCGTCTTAAATTTTTTTTTCAAAAATTCGGGAAAATTTATGAATCATATCCACTTTGGGAAGGTCAAAACCATTATTCGCAAATTAGCCGTTACCTAATGTTTGAGACTAAAACATGTTAAAAGCAATACTTTATTTAAATGTCTAAGAATCAACCAAACAAACTTTATCGTGGCCATCGTGGGCCCGTTTTACGAAATTAACCATAATAATATTTAATTTCAAGTTACTCTTATCGAATTGTTACAGCGGCACAAATTTTATTTGATGGGAAATACCTGAGTTTTTATGTATGTCAACGGTTACGTTGTGTATAATTCGATTAGTTATACATTTCTTCGAATTGCCTTTATTTTCTCCTTCATATGGACATGCCCGCATGGCCGGCGGTTAGCGTAGAACGCAAACGATCTATGCAACTAAGCCAAACGGGCGCGGATAACAGTCGTTAAACCTTGTCAGAGGCCTTATGGACGGTTTGAAAACATCCGATAGCGGGTTGGCCACTAACCCGCATTGGAGCAGCGTGGTGGAGTAAGCTTCAGGCCTTCCCAATAATGGGGAGCGACCCGTGCCCAGCAGTGGGACGCAAAAAGGGTTGCGGACATGGACATGAGAGTGGACATATGGACATAAGACTACCTAATGACTTACAATCATAAAACAGAATAACAAAAAGTACTACGAGTACTTACAGTACACGCGGAGTGTCAATTTGGTTTTCCTAAGTAGTTTCAACTTCAAACGAATCGACGTCTCTACATCGCTATGCTAACTTTGCTGCAAGTCTACAAGCCAAATAAACAAACGAAATACCTGAGAAATATACAAAATTCCTGAACGCGCTTCACGCGCTGGCCCGGCGGTTAGCGTAGAACGCAAACGATCTATGCAACTAAGCCAAACGGGCGCGGTCGGGTGTGAGATGGATGACCGCTAGTGGCAAAACAAATTCATGCGCGTTTCCGTGCTTCAGAGGGTACGTTAAGCCGTCGATCCCGATTTTTGTCGATAGATAACAGTCGTTAAACCTTGGCAGAGGTTTTATGGGCGGTTTGAAAACATCCGACAGTGGGTTGACCACTAACCCGCATCTCCACCAACCCGCATTGGAGCAGCGTGGTAGAGTAATCTCCAGGCCTCTCCAATAATGGGGGAGACCCGTGCCCAGCAGTGGAACGTAAAAAGGGTTGCAGCCATACAAAATTCCTAAAACTTATGTCTTGACTATGAAATGTCACCAACGCGCACTTGGCTAGCGTGTCGAACTGTGGCCTAATTCTTCACAATTTTGAAAAGAAGCCCATGTCCAGCAAAAGGACATTAGAAAGACTTAAAGAAAACACGAAAAAATAATCTACGGTTATAGAAAATTAAAAGGTTTGACTTTGGATAGTTTGACAATACCTAGTTTTGTAGCTGTAGCTTTTATGCTTCGACCCGAGATCACTCCTACACTAATTTCTGGCCTGATGCAATTTTATTGTGTTTTCATGGAAAGGTGCGGTTTTTGGTCAGACTTACAATAGGCATCTCAGCCTCCTATATACCAACACACGCTCGTCTGCTAACATACCACCACATGCCCATCTACTACAGCATTTAAAAAATGGTAAAATACTGGAATATATGTACCTTATAAAATTCAAATTTTACGGCCTACCCCTACTAAGCCTATACAGACAAACCAAGTCTTATTTCCTTTAGAAAACATATTGCGGGAATTCCCTACAAACGTAATAAGGGCTTTTGAAACATTGATATTCCGAGACAGTTTCTAAGTATAATATTGCAGCTGGGAATTTTCTGCAAAAAATATTTTAGCACACGCTACACGTTCTCATTTTATTTTCCGTCACTGCCTTATCCTTCACTGTCCTTAAAAAAATAACGCTGCACACTCATAGCCCCACAGTAGGGTAGATATATCCTGTGTCGTCGGTGCCATGGACACACTCAAAGACAGAAACACAAACACCCAGACCAAGAACAGAAATTTTAAACTTATCATTCAAATTTCTGCTTCACCGGGAATCGCACCCGGGAGATCTGTAACTTTACTATGTCCTGGGCGAAAGCCTGATTGGAAAGGGCAGAGAAGTTGATTCGAAAACAAGAAATTAAACAGCTGAGTATGGACAATATGCTTAAGAACTTTAGAAAGGTAAGGTAATATAGAGATAGGGCGAAATGTGAGGGTAATGATGGAGAGGAGATCTTAGGAAGAGGAAGTATGTGTGCTTGTTTCCAAACCTTAGGGAAGGAGCAGGTAAGTAAAGATTTAATTTAATATCGTTATCCATTTATTGAAATTGAAATTTTTAAGCAAATACACACAGCGACATTCTTTTCTGAAAAAAAAGAAGATGTAATTTCCCTCCGTACAATACGGTATTGGACTACCAGATCAATGACTATACTTTTAATGAATTGTCAAAACGTGACATCCTCATACGTTTTGTGTGAGAAAATTATTAGTGACATCACAAAATTGTTAACAACTAAACTATTGATTTAAAAGACGATAAACATTATGTTTTTGCCCGCCTACCACCTGCTTTCCAAGCATGTTTTAGAACCAACCTTTTTAAAGTAGGCAGTACCAATTTTCATCTGCAGAATGCCATATACCGTATAAGGGGCTCTTTGTATTGGTATAAGTGTCCTCAAAATTTTAGTAGAAATACAAAATGGACATTGACAATGCAGCCATAACATAGTTTTTCTTCAACGCCCCCTAGCTCTGGTTAAAAGAAATATAATAGTAGATTTATTTATAGTAGCGCTGTAAGTGTCCATTATTTGTCTGCATCGTTCGTAACGTTGCTCGCGCGTCATGCAAAGTCGTAAAATAAATTGGATCTAATGAGAACTTGCCCATTTAATAAAAATAGAACTCGTTACACCTTCCTTTTACACCTTCTTTTTTATTCTTTCGGCCGCCTTTTTACTCTCAGCTCAACATCTAGCCCAAACGAGCACCTAAAGGCGATTCATAAGGCGAATATTTTGTATTCTTATGATGAAATAAATATTTTTATTCATTTTTTTTCGAAAATTAGACCTACAGGTACCATAAGTTCAGCATTTGAGAAACATTAAAATATATAAAGGACACATACACAACACTACAACAAAACAATTGCCGGAACCATAATATTGCATTTTGCAAACACACAATCTTAATAAGTACGTAATATTTTTACATGGAATCACGTGAAATTAGTTATAAATTTATTAAAATAATGTAAACCGCAACTTGAAACAATTATTAAAGCGTGAATGTAGTACGTCTTATTCGGGTGTAAAATAATTATTGTGATAATATAAGATCGTAAGAAACTGATCCGAGATAAACTAATAGTTTGTATTTGATATAATTACTACTACTATGTGTAATATTAATTAAACTGTCTTTTGTCTGATAACACCAATTTTTAAACGCTACATGGGCAATGTAGGTGATTTATTAATGCCAATAAAATAATATGTATTAAATTACAACCCGTAGCAGTAGTAGTACTCCATCTTTTACAGACCAGACTTATTAAAGTGGTTATGTTTGCGAAATTTCACACACAAGGTCTTATAGATAACTAGTTCTCAGCCTTCCTACACTTACTTTATAAATATGGATGTTTCTATTAAAATATTATTATGTCGAGGAGCTGGTGTAACATAAATGAAATATGATTGATGCTAAAGTGTGATTTTTTTATTATTTATGTGGTAAATATAAATCTGAAGACCGTATTAGAAGAAAGTATACAGTTTCGAAAAAGCCCAATCTCGAAGCTTATAATATAAAGTGATATCAAAAATTCTGAAGTCTAGTCTAAGGTCATATACTCCTATATTTAAATGGGCGCAACAGTGGCATATTCTTGGTCAAAATATACTTATACTTGCTTCGGCAGTACATATACCAAAATTGGAATGATACAGTTTGCCTACTCCAAAGTATTTGATCTGTTATGTGTAGTATATTAATAGCTGTACCGTTAAGTTACTATACTGCTACATACTAATATGTTATATGTTACACAATCTTCCCTCCGGCATCCAAATATAAGGTATGTGGGTCAATGTACCTGATTCAACTAAGTCGTAAGTCGTTAACATTGACCTTTAGCAAGCAACTGCTAACTATATTACAGCATCGATCGTTACAAGATTATATTCTACTTTTTGCTTTGATTTATTTATCAAATTGAATCACGTGCAACTAACACACACAGGCGCGGTCGGGTGTGAGATGGGTGATCGCTAGTGACAAAATTCCATGCCCGCTTCTGTGTTGCGGACGACACGTGAAGCCGTCGGTCCTGGTTGTTATCGATAGATAACAAGTCCTAAAACCTTGGCGGATGCCTTAAAGGCCGTTTGAAAACACCCAACAGCGGGTTGGCTACTAACACGCATTGGAGCAGAGTGGTGGAGTAATCTCCAGGCTTTCACATAATGTGAAGAAACTCGCATTAAGAAATTAGCATTTTTCTTCAAGTAGTATTCTTGTTGTCCGTGATTGTTTTCCACCAACGTGCATTGCAGCACCGTGGTGGAGTAAGCTTCAGGCCTCCCGAATTACGGGCAAAGATTCGTAAACAGCAGTGGGATGCGAAAAACCGCCAAAATTAATATACTAGTGATTATCATTGCCCTTGAAATGGAAAGTTTTACCAAATGGGGTTAATATGTTGCAATTAAGTACAGTTCACAGATAAGTTAATACGTATATAAATTAAGTTTTTAACAAAAAAATAGAACCGACTTCAAACGGTAAAAAATAAAATTGTTCAGTACCTACTTCTTCTTGCTTATGGTAATGACTCTTAAAACTATTTTTGGAGTCGGGCCCCTACTAAAATGTCGTACCATTCCTTCTAAATGAGCACCGACAATACAGACAGTGGGACAGTACCTACTTCTTTTTGCTTATGGTAATGACTGTTAAAACTATATTGGAGTTGGTGTCCATTCAGAACGAAAGGTACACTATATTTACTAAGACAGGACATTTTACTAAGGGCCCGACTCCAAAAATAGTTTTAAGAGTCATTACCATAAGCAAGAAGAAGTAGGTACTGAACAATTTTATTTTTTACCGTTTGAAGTCGGTTCTATTTTTTTGTTAAAAACTTAATTTATTTCACTCTTTTTAGTAATTTTAATAATTCTTCACATATGTATAAGCATAATTGGATTTTTTTTCACTTAACTTCTAAACGTTAAAGAGATACCTTTTATAATCATGTTTATCTAATTTTACATCTTATAGCCTGAAAGAATACTATCAGTCCACCTCAACGTATAAATTAATAAAAGAATTTGCTCTCAGCTCCTAACCGTTGAGGAGTTGTACCTTCAATCATCAGCTTAGCAACATGAGGTGATAATTACCGGACATAAATATTTGTATTATGTTAAAAAATATGACTAAAAGAATGTGTGTGCCTATTAAGTTTCAGTGTTTCCCTCGATTTTCCTAGTATCACATCATCAAATTTTGCCATTGTGACAGTTGGACCACCTCAGGAATGTAAGATTTCCAACAAAAAACCATTTATTGAAAGAATTTGCTCTCAACTCCTAACCGTCATAGTACCGTCCATCATCAGCTCAGCAACATGATATGATGATAATTATACACAAATACCTACTTTGCTTTAATAAAAATATGAAAATCACTTGTTGTGCTATAAAATTTGAATGTTCCTTTCGATTTCTTTGGGATACCATCATCAGACTTTGACTTGGTGACAGTTGGACTACCTCAGGAATGTAAGATTTCCAACAAAAAACCATTTATTGAAAGAATTTTCTCTCAACTCCTAACCTTCGAAGTACCTTCCATCATCAGCTCAGCAACATGATATGATGATAATTATACAAAAATGCCTGTTTTGCTTTAGTAAAAATATGAAAATCATTTGTAGTGCTATAAAATTTGAATGTTCCCTTCGATTTCTCCGGGATCCCCTCATCAAACTTTGCCTTGGTGACAGTTGGACCACCTCAGGAATGTAAGATTTGGAATAAAAAACTATTTATTGAAAGAATTTGCTTTCAACTCCTCACTGTTGCAGTACCTTCCATCATCAGCTCAGCAACATGAGATGATGATTACTATGCACAAATATCTCTTATGCTTCAGAAAGAATAAGAAAATAAATGTGTGTGCCTATAAAATTTGAGAGTTCCCCTCGATTTCCCTGGGATCCCATCATCAGATCCCGATTTGGTGACAATGGGACCACCTCGGGAGTATAAGCATACGAACAAAAAAAGAATTTTTAAAATCGGCCCACAAACGGCGGAGTAATCGGTGAACATATATAAAAAAAAAAATACATACAGCCGAATACAGTACCTCCTCCTTTTGGAAGTCGGTAAAAATGGCAGTATGATGTCTGTTATCTTTTCTTTTTGTAAATATATTTTCAAGGATATTGAAGTTTTGTTCACCATTTTTCGTAATTTTTTTGTGTAGATTAAATAAACTCCAGGTTTTCCAATAAATGTGGAATATTATTTCAACCCCATATTACTATTATAGGTCTAGATCAAGAAACAGTAAATAGTATATTTCATTACAAGTGCGGAAAGGCTGTCATTGCAAGGAGTTCCAACAAATGTCTGCCCGAGCCGAGGCGCAGCCGAAGGTGAGGGTTGACAGTCGGAACTCCTTCCAATGACGGTTCCGCACGTGTACTGAACAACTATTTTTAATAGGTACAGTTGCGAAAAAATGAAGCAATTTAATAAAATAATAAAAACTCCCGAAGGACATTTTTGAAAAATGGCGCCAACCGTAAAGGAATACCTATATGCAGAGATTTTTTTTGTTTTCTTGACCCATTCTGGGTAGGCAAAGGGAACTATGCCCATACAGCCAAGTCTTCTGTAGATTTTTTTTATTGATATGAAATGAAAATGTTAATGAGATGAAATGAAATTAATCCTAACCTAACTCATTGAATCAAATCATTAAATCTAATATTGAAACAAATTAGTAGCTTCTTTTTAGAAATATTTGCATGAATCATAAAAACTTCTAAGACTAATTCGTGGTTGGTTTTTTTTTAATAGACGTTATTTTGACAGTTGGGAAAGAGAACGCACGAGTTCGGAAAAGGTAAAGAAAAAGCACGAGTGTGTAATAGCCTACTTCCCGAACGCCATACGTCCCTGCAATACGCCACTTTTTGAGCAACTTTATTAAAAAATGGTTTTTCAGCTATTTTGAATAGATGCATAAAAACATTATGTGTCAATTTAGTTGTGCCGCTCAATTTAAACTAATATTTGCTGATGATAATCATAATTGAGCAGCGATGGCCGATTTGAAAAAACCGCGGTGTCTGACACGTAGATATCGGGTTCAAATCCTCGGTGCACACCTCTGACAATGAAATTTGAATGTGTGTATCGGTTGCTGCTCCACGGTCATGGGAATTATTGTGATTTTTAATAAATTACCTAAGACATATGTACATGACCGAGCATGCCTGAGAGAATCTCATAATTTCTCGAAGGCGTGATGTTCACCAATCTACACTTGGCCAGCGTGGTGGATTATGGCCTAAATCCGTTTTAGCTGTGCCCAGCAGTGAGACATAAAAAATAATGAATAAATAAATATCGCTTAACACTCATAGCCCCACAGTAGGGTAGATATACCCTGTGTCGTGGGTACCATGGACACACACAAAGACAGAAACACAAACACCCAGACCGAGAACAAAAATTTAAAAGTATGATTAATATTGTTATTTTTTTTTAATATTACAGTCCTACAGTGCGTTTTATATAACGAGCAATGGCACAAACGGTCAACGTAATGATAAAGCCGTAAGCACAAAAAATCACAGGAAATGGTCAATTATTTCAAAATGACTTCGGAGTTTGCTAAAATCACGTAAACCTGCAATGTTGGACATTGACCTAATCGTAATTTTCACTGAAATAACTCGGCGCTTACTTTAATTATTACAAAAACTGAAATGACTTAAGAGGGAATAGGCGTTATTCACGTTTCGGGCTTCTTAAAGTATTATCATCATTTTCATCGTCAACAAGTTATTTGCACTTTAAATACCTTACTGCTGCACACAGATCTCTGCTGTCAAAGATTTTACAATGTAGACGAAAGTAGAACTCATTTCTAGACTACGTAAAGTTACTTGCAATGAATCCCTTTAAAAAATGATGTAATATCATTTGTCCTATGCTCCTCTGGCCTTTCTATTGTTCTCCTTATAAATTAAAATATTAAACCTCGTAGCTATAGCCCGCGCCAAATTTTATTGCGGATCTGAAGTTAGTAACAAGACGCGCTGCATTAGCTAGTTTCGCGGTGCTCTCTGCACCGGCGTAAACAAGTACTCGCAGCTCACTTCAGAGTTCTAACATTTTCGGAATCATTTTTAGTATACTCAGATCGCTTCTTTTTCATAAATTAATAAGATAAGCGTTGTCATTGATGACATTAAGCTATTGAATGAATAATATTGCTAGAATTTCTTCAATCTTATCCAAAAATAAGGCCCGAAAATTCACTTAGTTTCGGGTACGGGCTTACAGAGTGGGCCCTCAGATACGCATTAAAGTTTGTCGCGGACTGTACCAGGGACAGTTGTTAAACAAAAATCACATAGATACTGATAACCTCTCTCTTTTGCTTCTAATGCTTTACATGGTTCTGAAAATATCAATAGGTTACTCTTAGACATGCAGATTTTATCGCAGCATTACTCTTTATCGCAGACTAAGTGCTATAATTTCTCCCATGGTAGAAAAGAATACCGAGAGTCACATGAGATTCACATGAGAAGACAAAAATTGCACTGCGAGAAAAGCTCTAGCAATACCAGACAAGAAAAATGCCAAGTGCGAGTCGGACTCACGCACGAAGGGTTCCGTACCATTATCTATTTAAAAAAACACGTTTATTATATGGGAGCCCCCTTAAATATTTATTTTATTCTATTTTTAGTATTTGTTGTAATAGCGACAACAGAAATACATCATCTGTGAACATTTCTAATGTCTATACATCAAGTTTCATGAGATACACCTGATGACAGACAGACTGATTAACAGAAGAAGGGAAAGCAGAGTCTTAGTAACAGGGTCCCGCACCCTTCGAGTGCCGAACCCTAAGAACGGCCACGTGGTGGACAACTGTTACCAATCATATGGAACGGACTCAGCTGTGTATACAGATAACCCAGGACAGAGCGTCCTGGCGCCAAAGAACCAGATGATCCGACCACAAATAAAGGGAGCAGGCAAGGAAGAAGAATCATAATACAATTACGTACTCAAATTTTCTTTCAAAGTTGCGCAAACAACACTACGGCATCGCCGCTTACAATTTACTGTAGTATCGTATTTACACATAAACATTACTGAATCTGATATATCTTATCTTGTTTTGAAACTGTCACCTGTTCGATATTGTTCACATTGAAAATAAAAATAGTGCATTACTATTTAAAATTACATTGTCTCTTTATACTTAAGAAGACATTGCATGATTTCTGTGATTACGCCAGAGAATTGAAATGACAACATAATACAAGCATGCCATGACTATAGCCAAGCGCTTATAGTAATGAGTACTACTGCAAAAACGATCCTACATAAAAAGTTCTTTTAACTAATTGTTTTATATTGCATTACTGCGATTCTAAAATTTCCTATTTTCCTCATACTTTTGTTTCAGGAACTTCCTTTTAATTAAGTACATATCCGAGACCACATTTAAGTGTACAGGCTACATTGTATCTGAGCGTGTAAGTACGTTTGCGTAAATGAACTGATGAATGATGTCTTGTAGAGAATGTTTTGAGCATTGTCCGCTTTCTGTCCTATACTTTTGTACGAAGGAAAAGTTTAAATAAATGAAACACGCAGAAAAATACGCTGGTTTGAAAGGGCTCTAATATAACTCAAGTTTTGTCTAATTTTTGTCAGGTAATACCGAGTTGCGTTTATGTAGTATGATTTTCCTCTTCTTTACCTGTCTTACTGGAGATAAGGTATTCTGCGATAAAATAAGATGTCTAAACTATTGTAATATACGTCAATAGTACAATTTTTTAATGGAGTAGCAGACGAGCATGCAGGCCACGTGATGTTAAGTGGTCGCTGCAGCCCATGGACATCTGCACGCAACCTCAAGCAAGTATAGGTAAGTCTTGTCTGAGGTCGTATGCAGTTGCGCTGCTACTCCGGAGGCTGGTGGTCGCCTCATGTAAGTGTGGCCGGCAACTGCACCTTACCACCGAAACACAATAGAATTGGTTCAAGGCAGAACTGGGTGCAGCGGTGGTACTTCCCCGGGCGAACCATAATGGTTCTACCACCTACAATAACATACGAAGAAAATCTTGTAACATCAATAATTTATTGTAACATTTACCTCTTCTTATTTCAGGTAAGCAAACCAGAGCATTTGATTGACACTTCATCACACGTGAGTTGAATAGAGAAGAGAACATGCAAATAACTAATAGAAAGTAATAAAACTAAATCGAGCATCAAGGCTTAAAAAACCGGGCAAGTACGAGTCGGACGAATGGTTCCGTACCATTATCTGTAAAAAAAACGGCAAAAACCGCTTGTTGTATGGCAAAAAATTTCAACTATCTACTTATCACAGTTCATAAAATACAGACAAACAGCGCAGTGTTAGTAATAGGGTCCCATTTTGCCCTTTTTGCACGGAACCCTAAAAACCCTAAAAACCCTATTTTTCAAATAGCACAAATAATTATTACAACGTTTACTATTAGTGTATAACCGTTCACCGAATAATAGATAATAAACATGCGCAATAAAATTATATGTTTGGCGTGAATGAAATATGTCAAACGCAGTAAAAAATTATGGCGTCGCTTTCAAAGTCAATTTGATTATCCTGTTTCACTCGCACCAGTTACCGTTACCACATATGCTATATGCTCTCGCAACTACCACCCACTTCAATGCGTCTGGCAGGATAATAGAACCGTCAAAAATGTCTGTCTACCAAGGAAACGTCGTTTAATAGCTCTCCAAAAAATATATATTTAATTCAGCTTTTACAAAATAACGTAAATAGAATTACAAAACATTATAGTTTAGGGGGGTCCAGCTGGGGGTTGGAACCACACTAAGTGTCTGGGACTGAGCATGGCGAGTTTTGATATTGTTACGAATGAAATATAAAAAAATGGAGTTTTATAGATTAACAAATTTGGGATGGAATTTTATACACCTTTGTTACCTCCTAGCTGCTGAAGGAACCACTACCCAGGTATCATAGCTGGGGATAGTTCTTACCTGTACTAGAGGCACACATAGAAGAATTTTCAACTTTTATTATAAGACGAAAGTCTGGCCCTCGCGGGCTCTTGGACTATAAGCTTTTCACTTCATAAACAGTCGTCGACGTTGCAAGCCAAACGCTCAAGGGTCAATCAACGTAACGTTACAATGAGTCATCCTTTTTCGTGCGTACAGCCGGCGTTCATCGATTTATTAGACGTTGCCACGTCAAAGTATTTTCTTAGTTATTGTCTGCTAGATACTTTTTCGTGCTACGGTGTATAAATATTGGGCAGGGCAGACCATACAATTAAGTCCCTGTAGCTTCGGGATTAGAGATTAGGGGAAGAATAGAGCTACGGTATCTCCTGCCTAATCGTAAGATGCGATTAAAAGGGGGCTTCCAGGGTTGTGGGCAGTGAGAGTGGAAGCTCGATCGCATGCCTCCGTAAGCATCGGAAGGTGCAGGAGAGCACTTCTGCTCTCCCGAAGAAGGGCCCGTTCTGGGGAGTCGCGCGTAGAGGACACCGGTGCGTTCCTCTGGAGATCCCGGAGTACTCCCCAAGCGCAGAGGCAGCCACCGAGGTGGTTTTAGTGCGGTCAAATCTCACATAACCCGGTACCCAAGGTTGCGGGTACCTTTTGAAGGTTTCCCCCCGATACCAAAAACAAAGGCCATGCAATTAAGAGGACCGATAGCCTATGGGGAAGATAGGCTCTTGAATGACGACCACGTCTCAGCAAACAGAGTATAGGCCGCCCTCCAACCAGGTGGACTGATGACCTAAAGAAGACAGCTGGAAGCCGCTGGCGCCTTCTAGCGCAGGACCGGGAGGTGTAGCGACCTTTAGAGAGGCCTATGTCCAGCAGTGGACTATGAAAGGCTGATATATGGTTGGATGGATTTAGAAACTTTTTCATTTAACTGAATGAAAAATGGAGACTGAAAAACAATAGCGCTGAGTTTCTAAAATTGTATTAGTTTTCCGTCCGCGTGCACTACACTTTCATCCTCATAAAGATGAAATATTTTTCCCAGGTGAAGGCAGGCTATGCCTTTAGCAATCAACTATCTCTGTACAAAAATCAAGTCAGTCCATAGAGTAAGGATATAAGAACATCCTAATTCTATAGGTCAATTTGTAGCACTGTTGCTTATTAGTATTTTTTTATTTATTATTTGGAACCACCTTAATCTAGGGGTTAGACCTAATGCCTAATGGGATTCTCTATCAGTCAACCCTGGGTGTTGGAGAGAACTTTAGGTAGGCGGACGAAGAACAGTGACATTAAGCACGAAAACTGATATTTTATTTTATTGCCAGAAATTAGCACATAAAAAAATAATTAATAGATATATAGTATAGGTTTGGTAAAATCTTATACTCGTATTTTAGATTAAAAGCAAGATTTTTCTTGGAATTTCTTGGAAATTACAGTCAGTAACATCGTAATCACAAGGCTAATAGAGGACTATTTATTATTTCAGTTGTTTGTCTACATTTACATAAAAAAAGAAAAATGTAGGTAATAAAACGACTTTATGAACAACTTTACTCAATAGAATCAATTAGTATTTCTGTAATAAATGACTGGTGTTGGCACATAGAAATACTTACTCAAGTGTCTATTTGCAATAGAAATTATGACAAGCGAATAGTATAAAAAATAAAATTATGTCCTTGTGTTGTCTTCTTGGCTGCAACCCTTTTTACGTCCCACTGCTGGGCACGGGTCTCTCCTCATTATTGGTGAGGCCTAGAGCTTTCTCCTTCACGCTGCTCCAATGCGGGTTGGAGGAGATGGGGTTGGTGGCCAACTTGCTGTCTGATGTTTATAAACCGCTCATAAGGCCTCCGACAAGGTTTAATGACTGTTGTCTATCGACAACAACCGGGAACGACGGCTTAACGTGCCCTCCGAAGCACGAAAAAGTTGTCTTCTTTAACTTTCTATTAAATTACTTATTTGTATATTAAAACGAACGTTTCACACTCATAGCCCAACAGTAGGGTAGATATTATACCCTGTGTTGTGGGTACCATGGAGACACAAAAAGATACACAAACAACAACTGAGAACAGAAATTTTAAACTCATGATTCAAATATCTGCTTCGCCTGGAATCGAACCCGACCCTCCGATCGGTAGTCCGGCATGGTAACCATTGCGCCACACGGGTCGTCATGCTAGTGCTAAATAGGCGCTTGGCCAGGGTAAAACCAAGGAATTAATCGTTAAATTTATGTGAAATGTTGAATACCGATTTCAAAATTAAATTATTTCAAGCTACGTTATGTAAAATTGTTACTGGAACCCATTCTTGTCTCATAAATCAATATTATTCTTGAACAACATAGGTAGGCATATACTTTTTTTGGTATAGTGATTTGACCGCACTAAAACCCCCTTGGTGGCCTGCCTCTGCGCTTGGGAGGACTCCGGGATCTCCATTGGAACGCACCGGTGTCCTCCACGCGCGGTGCCCCAGAACGGGCCCATCTTCGGGAGAGTAGATGTGGTCTCCTGCACCTTCAGGTGTTTACGGCGGCATGCGGCCACGCACACACCACCGTCCTTCCCGGGGCTGCTGGCTGAACAGGTCAAGCTCCCAATCCCACCGTCCGCAACCCTGGAAGCCCCTTTTAGTCACCTTTTACGATCAGGCAGGGGATACTGTAGCTCTATTCTTAATCCCGAAGCCACAGGGACTAGCCTATATATAGGTACTTTTAAATTAAAAACATGCGTGACTTGTAGAAAGGTTAGAATAAAGGTCGTCCCAGTCCCCTCGTAAAATCTAGTCTTAAAAGGCTAAACTAATAGCTTCAATCATAATGGAAATGGAGGCCATTTAATACCATTTCCATATTTCACGACCTCGCATTTAGGCGCGGTCATCATTTGCCAAACAAACGACTAATACCCTAAAAGCCTTGGAAGGCCGTAGTTCGTAGTATGACGACTACGGCAGAAGAAATGGTTCGTAGCATCGTAACAGATGAGATGGCTTATAAAGTAAGAATTTTTTAGTAACTACTGTTTAGTAACTCAGACAAGTCTAGTATTAAAGCATAGAACAAAATTGGTTATTCATGGAGTGTAATGAAATATACAGAGATTATTTATGTATGGACTCGTCTACAAGGCGTGTCGGTTCTGTCATAATTTTCTTTAGCATACAGCGTTTTATACAAATTTTAGTCAGAGGTGCGCAGAGGAGCTATTCTTTAGAAGATAGTATTGAATCTTGGCGTGATGAAATGAAATTGTTGAAATGAAATAGTTTATTAACATCCTGGGTAATAATATACACTTGATGTTTGTCATTGTTGTACGGCCATCGGCATTTCGGTGCGCTATGGCTAATATGGGCTAGGAGAAAAAGCGGGCAAAAAAGCGGGTGATCACATCTTGTATGTTAAAAATGCAGTTAAAAAGAGCAGCGATGGCCGAGTGGTAAAAAACCGCGCTCTTCGGCGCGACCGATCCGGGTTCGAAACCTCGGCGTGCACCTCTGATAAAGAAATTTGTTATGTGCGCATTTATCGCTGCTCCACGGTCAAGCAAAATATCGTGATATTTAATTGATTACGATGTTCCCCATCGCCGTGCATGTCTGAGAGAAATTCATAATTTTTCGAAAAGCATGACGTCCACCAATCCGCACTTGGCCAGCGTGGTGGACTATGGCCTAAATCTCTCTCACTTGTGAGAAGGAGACCTGTGCCCAACAGTAGGACATAAAAAAAGTTAAAAAATATGTAAGTATTTGATCATGAAATGCTCTAAAACAATGCAAATTATGTTGTGATGTTCATAAGAAGGTACCTCTATAATTTTTTAAAGCTGTATCTACTTATTTAATTTGTAATTCGAGTACAATAGAATTGCGCGCAATTAATCTACAAGTACATTTATATTTTTACTACAATGTGAGATCATAATTCAGTGCATTTGAGATCTCAAATACACAACTTACCTTTTAACGTCTTAAAAGGATTATAATTGATCACGGAAATAATAATATATCACATGCAAGGGCCTTGACATCGATGTTTATGAAGATTAATTTGAGTACTTACCTGTGGTTCTTACTTTATTTTCATAGTTAACTCAACCTCGCTATTAATTAATTTTCGTGCACAAGCAATGCAAACGACAAAGCAAATTTAGATAAATTGTTATAAAAAGTCATGACTTCATGAATTTTTAGTAGTTACTATACCGTCTGGTGCTGAGTTACTATTGTACGTTAACTTGTTCTCAAATTTTAAAATTAAAATCACATAAAAAGCAAACATTCTATAATATAGTTAAAATAATTGACAAAATTCCTTCATAATCATATTACCTATACTAAATAGTATATCCTGTCTTCTTTATAACACTTCATTACACTTCATCACACCAACATCACGGTGCTAGAATGCAGATTAGTGGAGATGCGGGTTAGTGATATGTTCTCCCTATCGGATACCCCCCTATCGTATGCTTTCAAATCATCCATGAGGCCTTCGATAAGGCTTAACGTCTATCATCTATCAAAACTAACCGGGACAAATGGCCCCCGAAACTCGTAAATGCGCATGAAATTTAGCCACATTTTGTCACCCATCTCACGACCGACCGCGCACGTTTCGATTAGCTGGATAAAACGCCTCTACGCGAGTCGCCGGGCCATGCATGCTTCAATATTACATTAAAACATTATTCAGCGAAAAACACAGTCAATGTTGTTTGTTTGCATTGAGGCTCTAAAACTACTGGACCTATTTGAAAAATATTTTTTCATTAAAATCCAACATTATCCCTGATAACATGGATGAAAACTTTGATAATGTTCATCAACGTTTGAGAAAACTATCAATATGAAATATTTTTATCGCGTACGCTGTAAAAATTATTGACAATAGAATAAAGCGATGTACTACAGATTTAAAGAGGACATTAAAATCTACAAAAATTTCGTGATACCATACGAGTTACTACTACTAACTAACTAATTACTACTTTTCCGTGATAAAATATCGAATGGTGACTCTGGAGCAGAACGATGTACCTACCTATGTAGGGGACATCAAAGGGGATAAACAGGGATTAACCGTTTTAGTTTAAACGTATGGAGGACATATATTTTATGCTACTGATCCTTTCTTACGTAAAACCGGCGCGGCGGGTACATTTAGTATTTTATAAATATATTACTTAAAGTTTGACAAACTCTGTTCAAACGGCGCTTGATTTTTGCACTAAACTTGTCCGTGAGCAGACTCAATTTGAACTATTGCAATTAAAATGGTAGATACCTAACAAAGACCAAACATTTTGTGCACGTTTAGTTTTTTAGGATTCCTTAACTGTAAAGGAATATTCCGTACTTTTAATTTCTTTTCGATTTCTTTATTCTGACAAAGACGGGAAGAAATCAAGTTTTCTAACTTTACAACTCGTAAAAATTATTTCTTTCAAGTGAACGCAATGAAAGGTACAGCTTATAATGCAGCGAAGAGTACAATAGTATATTTCATTACAAGTGCGGAAAGGCTGTCATTGCAAGGAGTTCCGACAAATGTCTACCCGAGCCGAGGCGCAGCCGAAGGTGAGGGTTGACAGTCGGAACTCCTTCCAATGACGGTTCCGCACGTGTACTGAACAATTATTTTTAATACAGTTGTGAAAAAATGAAGCAATTTATAATAAAATAATAAAAACTCGCAAAGAACATTTTTGAAAAATGGCGCCAACCGTAAAAGACTATATTATGATTATGCAGAGATTGTTTTTTTTGTAGGCATTCTGGGTAGGCAAAGGGTAACTATTCCCATACAGCCAAGTCTTCAGTAGAATTTTTTTACAGATTCAATATGAAATGAAAATGTTAATAAGATGAAATGAAACCTAACCTAACTCATTGAATCAAATCATTAAATCGGATATTGAAACAAATTAGTAGCTTTTTTTTAGAAATATTTGCATGAATCATAAAAATCTAAAACTTCGTGGTTGGTTTTTTCTTTTTAATAGACATTATTTTGACAGTTGGGAAAGAGAACGCACGAGTGCGGAAAACAAAGACCAATAATCTAAAGACAGCGGGTCGGTGTAACCACTTTGTTGGCATCTCTTTTTCGCAGCCAGTGTTACCCACTTATCATATTTTCCCCCAAATTTGGTAATCTACAATATCAAGCAAGTAAACTATAAACATTGGCAGACCAAACTGTGATAGGATTTATATGCTTGTGCATTATGGTTGGTTGTTTGTGAGTTTAGATTGGTTGACTGGCATAAAGTTAATTGGGTCAGCAAATTACAGGACATACATATAGGAGAAAATAAAAGACAAATACAAAGATTTTTAATGGCACCAATATGGGTGTTTACAAAAGCTGTTAATACATATTTAGTACGTCATATTTACCTTAATGAGGCATGCAAATATTACAAAGATAAAAGTAAACACTTAGTTATAACGCAATATATAAAAATGTACATTTGTATCAATTTTATTATTATTTTTCTTCTCTATCATTTTGGTCTATAAATGGCTTTCAAAATAGACCGAACAAATTCGGAATTAAATTGATGGTTGCCAGTCAATACGTCCAGTGGCCTGAATCCATTTATTTTCGGCAAGAGCGTCAGTTGGAAAACTGAAAAAAATATGACAGCAACATGAGATGAAATTCGTCTGGTAAACTTCTCATAATGTCTAATACAAAATGTATGGAGTATCTTTTTATAGTCTGTGTGAGTGAAATTTAATATGTCGGGAAAATGCTCATAACGTGCACCCCAGGCGCGGTCCCAGGTGGGGGGGGTCACAGGACATGACCCCCCCCCCCCAATCCGTCAGTCATGCGTACATGGAAGGTAAAACAAGCGAATTTGAGACACTTCTTCCCTTAAATTTCTTGGCGACCCTCCCCCCAAAATTGAAGGCTGCGACCGCGCCTGGTGCACCCAGCCTATAACATTTTACTGGTCTCCACTTAAATAGTTATATATAAACAGGGGGTATTTGAGCCTCCCGCTTGAAATGTAACTAACTACTAATGAGGTAACACATAATCTTTGATATTATTATTGTCACTGTTTTTGTTAAAAATAATTATATTTAAATAAGATGGTTAATTTTTTACTAATACGGGGAGGATATTTTGATTCGAGATCTGACAACACAATTTCGAATTTGACAATGTTTGAAATAAACAAATATAAGTTTATTTTCACGAATTTCACTATATTTACGTTGAATGACTAGTTATAAGACAAAAGTAATTAAATATCTATATATAAACAATACATATTTAGTACATTTTAAAGAGAAGTATTTAACTTACGCGTAAAATGTAATACCTTCCGGCAGCCTTCCTGTTTACGCTCACTGCGGCTCTTACAACCTAAAATACTGCAGCTCACCATATTATGGAACTAGAAAAATGTTATTTGCTTTTAATACAACACAATTTACAGCTGTGAGAATCGATTTTAACACATAAATATTATAAAACAACAATGTCACCCCGACTTCCACAGTTTGCCTGCCACATAATTAAAGGGCACTGTCAAAATATGTGGTTACACCGAAAAGGACAGAAAATCTCGCTCCCATCTCTTTTTAACAAGTTCTTTAAGTATATTTCGATCTCCCTTTAGCGTGCCGTAATGAAAATATGCCTCTGTCTATAGTACGTAAGTACATTATTCTTAGTCTAAGGCGGAAAAGGTAAAGAAAAAGCACGAGTGTGTAAAAGCCCACTTCCCGCACGCTAAACGTCCCTGCAATACGTCACTTTTTGAGCAACTGTATTAAAAAATAACACTTCCTAATTATAACATTTTACTCGAAAGTGAAAACATTTAAAAAGAGCTTTCTTGTAGATCATCCGACAAAAACAAAGGTTTTGAAGCAGAAACAACAGAAAAAAATCTGAAAGTTGCCAACTTATTATTATTATATTAGAATTACAAAAATATTCTTTTCAAGCGATTTTTAAAAGGGCGAGCGAAACAAAGAGGAGCTCTTTGTACTGTTACAAAGGAGAGCGAATGATTTTACTCGTATGTATAACGGAACCCTCTGTAAGCGAGTTAGATTTGATTTTCCTGTTATTTAACAGCCGTTTTGTCGACTGATCTTAGATTAATTAAAGCTAGCGTATCTGATACGTGTTTAAGAAAAATTAAAACATAATTATACCTAATGCTAGACTTTAACTGCTTCTTAAATAACTTTAAAGATGTATTCATCTTATTCTAACGTTCAGGAACAAATAACAATATTTTCTATTACACAATAATTCTACCACCGCGCTAATGGACCAGTGTGGTGGAAGCTTCAGGGCTCCCAAATAGTGGGAAGAGACCCGTGCCCAGCACTGGGATACGAAAAATGGTTGCAGCCAAACAATAAATTATTGTAATAGTGATAATAATAATTGATGTATGATGAAATGATAGTAAATTGTTTCATAGAGCATGTTTTTATGACAGCAATGTAATCAAGAAAAATATAAACTAGCATGATTATTTTTGCTTTTTGTAATGCACGACTTCTATTACATTTCTCAGTTGAAAAGTAAACATTATATAAGTGGCATATTGTAACGGTTAATCTATAATAATACCTTTAAAGGAACAATTCTTGTATAAATTTTCAACATTTTTTATGTCCCACTGCTGGGCACAGGTCTTCTCTCACAAGTAAGAGGGATTTAGGCCATAGTCCACCACGGTGACCAAGTACGGATTGGTGGACGTCATGCTTGTGAGAAATTATGAATTACTTTCAGGCATGCACGGTGATAGAGAACATCGTAATCAATTAAATATGTATGTAGCACGAAATTTTAACACAACACTAGGTCGTCCAGATACTTGTAGTTATTTGACGAAGTGGTTGTGTGAAGTGTGAAGTGGCATGTAATTTATTAAAGTCATAAAATGTTGCTACGGTATCGCTTTTATTTTTATTTTTAATGCTTACGTTTGGGGTCGGAAGTGCACAATAATTGAACCATATTAAGATGTCGCACTTTTGTCACATAAGTTGTGCATGGGTTACATTACATCGCGGCGCGGAAAGTGGTTTGTATGCATAAAACAGAAGAAAATAAAATAAAGCTGATCAATTAGATGTATTGTAAAAAAACAATAATTATATACATTTATATAATTGGGATATTGACGCTATGTAGCGCAAAATTCAAAATGCATACCTCACAAAGGTTGCACTTAATTACGCTTGGAAACCTGGATAATTGTTAATTTATTTTTGAAAATGATTTTTGTTTCGTTTAAATCAAAAAAAATGTCCTTTAACTATACCACCGTGTCATATATATTTTTCTCTTACAAGATGAATGAGGATATCGCGTTTTGACAGTTGATTAAAATATCTCAATTAATTTTCTGTCAACTACCGTAAGCATTCGCTATTTATTTGCAGCTGAAAAATCAATTAGATTCCAAGTACAAGTCCTTTTTAACGACCCGTGTGGCGTAATGGTTACTATGCCGGACTGCCGATCGGAGGATCCCGGCAAGGCAGAAATTTAAACGATGAGCTTAAATTTTTGTTTTTGAACTGGGTGTTTGTATTTCTACCTTTGGTAACCACACAGACACAGACACAGGTCTAAGAAAGGCGCTCTTTGTATTGTGACACATGAGTGTGAAACGTTATTATTATTATTAACTTTTTGACAACTCATACCCGACCCGTTGACGATGACAGTCGCGAATGTATGATTTAAGCACACGCAGAAGCTATATTCTAGTACTCATGCTTTATTGATTTAAGACAAGCATCCTCCCACGCTAAGGGCCGGAGTATAAATTCCAGTGCGCATAGCTGATGAAGCAACTTTGTTATATGCTTATACATCAATGACGGCTCATGAAGAAGCCTGCATGATTCAACATAACGCTGCTATCACAACGTGGTAGACTGTTTCTTTAATACTTATCCTATACACTTTGATAAAAGACAAATGCCAGAAGGAACCAAGAAGTTTTACTAATTTTTAATATACGAGTATTTAAAGCACAAGCAAATAGGTAGACGGACTGAGCGAGGGTGAGCGTTCACCGTCGCCTTTAGACGCGAAAAACCCCAGATAAGTCATCCATACGTTGCCGGCTTTAATTACGATACCAATTATTGTCACAGTTAATCCACAGCCTTACATTTCATGAAAGAAATAATTACTTTATCAAGTTAAACACTCATTGATCCCATTCTTGAGCTTGGTTGAGAAATGTCACTTGAGAAGTTAGCCCTGAGACCAAACACTTGTGCCAATGTAATGTATTAGTCAGAAAAAGTTGATCTTACGTAAGTGTATCGGGGGAGTACTAGATCGAAGTTAAGTTGTTAGATCGAGGTCGATTGCGTTACATTAAATGAATGTACTATATTATATATCTGAGTCTGGAAAATACGGTTCGTATTTGATAGGTATTGAATATGATAAGTTTTTAAGCCCTGACAGGTCTGGCAGGCTAGGCAGAGATATCTGAATTAATTGCGTATGTGTAAGACTATCCAGGCATCCATCACGCTGACCAAATACGGGTTGCTGCTTTTGAGTGTTTTATGCAACTCTGTATCTAATATAAAAATTTCGTGTCACAGAGTTTGTTACCATACTCTTCCGAAACGGCTGAAGCGATTTTGATGAAGTTTTATATTCACACTTGGTAGGTCTGAGAATAGGTTTTTATTTTATTTATTTATTTATTTAATACTTTATTGATCACCCTAAACTAGGTTCACAATGGGCGGACTTAATGCCTAATGGCATTTTCTTTTTATCCCCCTAAGTGATAAGCCACCCTTTACATTTAAACGCGGTACAGAGTTCGCGGGGTCAGCTAGTATTAATATAATAATGTGGAAAGGCTATAAATTTGCACATAACAATTTTTTGAGACAAACAACCATTATTTGAACCGGAACCCCGGCGCCGAAAACTTAGTGCCTCTACAAACTCGACTAAGAATGCTCGTGTATTATCCAATTTACTGATACGGAACTAAATTATTACATGATACGTAGATGTCTATCTATCAACATCTGTTTGCAACGTATCTAATTTAGGAATTTACAGGTTAAGTTAAATTTTGAAATACTTTTATCATGTACTTATATTTTGTGTTAAGACGTCGGTTAGTTTGCTTGACCGGTCAAGGGCAAAAGTTCTTGGCCGTCATATAAACTTAGTTTTAGTATATTCTAGGTTCGTTTTACATAAATATTCCATAAGTAACATTCTCCGCGATGTTGATTTATTTTGTTACGAATTTTTATTACATTTATGTAGAGTCACTGAACTCTAATTTATGGCCAAAGTAATAGCTGTAACAAATAGCGTCTGTCAAATAAAAGAAGCTTAGTAATAATATTTTTGAACGTCATTGAGGGTATTTATTAGTCATTTACCAAATATAGGTTTCTTTTTTTTTTCAGAACCTTTTTGTTCACCACGCTTGCCTAGTGGGAATTAGTGGACATTATGTCCTCGAGAAATTATGAGTTTCTCTCAGGCATTCACGGTGATGCGAAGCGGGCATGGCCCGGCGGTTAGCGTAGTACGCAAATGATCTATGCAACTAAGCCAAACGGGCGCGGTCGGGTGTGTGAACGTATTGTATTACTGAACGGTTACTATTATGTAATAATAATATTATGATTACATCTTAAAGGGAAAACAAATTCAAAATAATAAAAACTAGGCTGAATGAATATGAAGAATTTAAACTTTTCTGTATAAAACAACCTACTTAATTGATTTACAGAACTGTAGTATTAATCAAATTAATTTTTATACGAATAAAGAAATGAAATTAATAAAGCACTCTGTGAGAAACTGTTTTTTTATATATCATAATAATATACTTCAGAAAACTGTACGGCTTCAAAACATAAATGATTCCTATATAAAGAACGATCCAGAAATAATCAATCTTCATGCATTATCTTAAGCTGAGACCTAAGTGCCTCGTACGAGCACTTAAAGAAAGGATTAAGTACCTACGCAGAGATAAAAATCCGATAGCAGAAATATCTCGGCATTAGTATAGAAAAACTTTGATGATATAAGTAAATACTTTATTTTAAGTATAATATACTTGTAGAAACTTTGTTTAAGGTATTCCATAAAAACCTGGGACGTTTTTTTCCCGCCGGCTTTTTTTCCTCTCAGTGTACAAGAACCCTGCAATATGGTGCCCAAAGAAAATCCGAAAATTAAAAATAAATACATAAAATCAATCAATTAAAAGGCGCAATATGGGTAATAATGATAAAAATAATATAAAAGTAATATAATAAATAAAACTATTTCAATGTACATTTTTATATTTGTAACTAGTGGAACCCGCAGACTTTGTCCTGCCTTAAAAGTATTCAAAGAGGATTAGTTTCTTTATCATCTTAAAGAGTTTTTATATAACTGTCAAATAAAAAATAAAGAACTATCATCATCATGTCACTATTGGGCCCTCAAAGTACAAGTCCCAAATTAATGTTATTCAGGGAAAAATATTAACATCATATGATTGATTAGATTGTCTATTGAGTATTCGAGAAATAAAAACTTAATATTTGACTTTGAGATTATGTTCAGTGAGCTGCAAATCATAAATAGTGAGTAGTATTTTTCAAAGACTAAAAAGTTCCATACGCCAATAAAATAAATATTTAAGTAACGAAGCAGACCAAGACGCCTATTAAGTGCACCCTATCAGGTGTCATATTAAGCTGTGGCATTAAAGGATTAAAAGGTATAATCCTTCACTTATAAAAACAAATGGGGTATTAAGCTGACTGATAACTGCTGTCTTACCATTATTTACATGCTCAATGTATGAGTATTTATTTGCGCAGAGTTCATCGCTATACGAGTGGTAAAATTAATTTAAAATCACTTAAGTTCTTTTGTAAACAAATACATGTCAAAGAAACGTCAACTTTTTCATTTCATTTTTAATAATGGCATCGTAAACTCTGTGCATATTGCCAGCGTCAAGTATGATAATGTTTGCATCACTTAATAATCAAAGAAAAATCAGTAAGTCGTCAGGTGTCAGTTAGTCCAGTCAGTCAGATTTTCAAGTAAAAGTGATGGCTACTCGTACTTTACCAGAACGTGTCCGATGGAGTTTTGGAGGCCTCGTGCACTGTAATTAAAATATATCGAACAAAATTCCACTGACTCAAAAATACACCAAGAAAATGTCAAACTGTCCCAACGTCAACTTTTATACGTAGAACTTTTATGTTTAATAAGCTGTCAAAGCTGATCAGCGCTGTGTCAGCTGTGAAGCGCGCATGGCCTGGCGGCTAGCGTAGAACGCAAGCGATCTATGCAGCTGAGCCAAACGGGCGCGGTCGGGTGTGAGATGGGTGACCGCTAGTGGCAAAAAAATTCATGCGCGTTTCCGTGCTTCGGAGGGCACGTTAAGCCGTCGGTCCCGGATGTTGTCGATAGATAACTGTCATCAAACCATGTCGGAGGCCTTATGGGCGGTTTGAAAACATCCGACAGCGGGTTGGCCACTAACCCGGATCTCCACCAACCCGGATTGGAGCAGCGTGGTGGAGTAAGCTCCAGGCCTCCCCAATAAGGGGGAGAGACCCGTGCCCAGCAGTGGGACGCAAAAAGGGTTGCAGCCAAGCTGTCAAAAAGTGACATCCTTTTTTTATATGAGAAAATGATTTGTGACGTCACAACTCATTTATAGTCGATTATAGTCTAATCTCAGGAACTGCTGGTTCCAATTGAAAAAATCTTGTTGTGTTGGATAGTCCATTTATCGGGGACGGCTTTAGCATTAAACATTACGCTGCGATCAATAGGAGCGAACCATTAGTGAAAAATGTTGCAAAGGCGGGGAAAATGTAAACTTAATATGTTTGAACGCGCTAATCTCAGGAACTACACTGGTTCGAATTGAAAAATTATTTTTGTGTTAGATATTCCATTTATCGGGGAAGGCTATACATACAACATCATGCTATGACCAATACCAAAGTCCACGCGGACTAAGTCGCGGGCGGCCGCTAGTCCATTTATAACATAATGTCTTTTGTAAACAAATAAGTGAACGTCAAATTGTTGCGACAACATTAAGTTTTTCAGGGCTGAGAGCTGAACAAAGTTTTGCAATTCAAAAGGAAAATGAAACCCTTACTTCGTTAACCATCTGTCTGTATGGATGTCAAAAACTGTTTCTTTCTCGGCTTAATTTTAAAAAATGATTAAGATTTTTTTTTAAATATCATAAAGTTAGCAGAATCAGTATTTGATTATTCTTTATAAGGCTCAGTAGCGTCAACAGATTCAATTTTCCCTAACACTTAAAGCAAAAACTTTGTATGAAAAATTCTTAGAACCAGTCGTTAAACTGCAAAAATATTGACACTATACCACAAAGTTGGGTGCTGTGATCAAAATATTTAAAGGACATGTATGCAAAATCCTAAGCAAATAGGTATGTGTATACTCACCGCATACGAGTGTATCTATGATGTTTTTTTTTAATTTTATCTGCCTTAACTTAAAACTACTTAAATTATTCATGAAACAAAAACGTTTAAATACAGAACGGACAAAAAATGTACTTCATTCTTCATCTATAATTTTTTTTAAGGAAAGTTCGGAGTAAGATTGCTTCACCGACTTCATTAATGGAATTTCCTTTACGTTGACCAAAAGTGTCCTTTCAAACTTGCCTAGTTCGACAGAAAAGGTACCACCATTGATATCGTTCTCGATCTAAATATTTTAATATCTACTATCTGTCTATAACAGCCTGTGGTCCCTGTAGCTTCGAAATTAAGAATAGAGCTACGGTAACTCCTGCCTGACCGTAAGAGGCGACTAAAAGGGGGCTCCTGGGGTTGCGGGCGGTGAGAATGGGAACTCGATCCGTCCAGCCAGCGGCCCCGGGAAGGACGGCGGTGTGTACGTGGCCGCATGCCGACGTAAGCATCTGAAGGTGCAGGAGAGCACATTTGCTCTCCCGAAGATGGGACCGTATAGGGCACTGTGTGTTCCACTGGAGATCCCGGAGTCCTCCCCAAGCGCAGAGGCAGGCCACCGAGGGGGTTTTAGGGCTTTGCTAAAACTGGTGTCCCACCTTACTTTCGACCGCGTCCATTTTGCTTAGATGTGTAGATCCAGTGTGCTTTACACCAATCGCAGGGCCAGGAGCGCTGCAAAGTGATTGTTTATTTGTTTATTGATAAAATATTTATAACCAAGCCATTCACGGACAAGGTAAGCATATCAATTGAGATCTATAAAATATTTTTTTTGTATTGTGCGTGGGTAATACGGAATGACGTTAATTTTTGTCGTTATCTCAGGATCTCGTTGTTCGTGAGCTTTACTTCGTTTGCTCATACATCATTTATATCATAAGTTCAGGAACATTATACGATAGATTTTTAATTAAAAACATTTAGTTAGTTTATCATATCTGTAGTTTGAAAAATTTTCACTCCTACAGTTCGATTCAGATACGTACTTACAACAATTACATGAACTTACTTGGTGCAAATGTCACCCATGAAGTGATTGACGATTATTTTCCTTGTCTGTGTTGCTGTGAAAAAAATCCCGCGATATTGTAATTAATTTGGAATTGTACGGAATCGTACATTCTTAAATTCATATCAACATACCTTTACGAATTTTCGTTTAATCGTAGACCAATAAAAGTTCTCATACATAACTCGATTCCCTATATTAATAAAGAAAATCGCACATGCTATGCACATTTAACATTATGTGTCACGCATCATTTAGATAATCCATATCCTAATCTTAATATATATAATTCTTCTGTGAGTGTGTATGTCACTCCAGTTACATGTCCAGCCGTTAAGGAGGAGTCCTTAACGGCTGGACAGATTTTAATGAATTTTTTTGTGTGTATTCAAATGGATTCGAGGATGGTTTAGATTCACAATTTGGGCCACTGGAAATGTTTTTTAATTATTATTTTTATTTATTAGTAGTTTTCCCATATAAATTGTTCCTATCTGTCAAACGTTTGTATTTCGTGCCGTGCCGTTCTAAACTTTGACACATTCAGAATAACAGGACAGTTCGTATGTCATTATTTGTTTTATATTTTTGTTTGATAGTAACATGAAGTCTCTAAGATAATAAGAAAACAAATCCTCTTTTATTACTTTTAAGGCAGGACAACGTCTGCGGGGTCCACTAGTAATATTATAAATTTGAAAGCAACTCTGCGTGTTTGTCTGTGTCTGTTACGTTTGGACGCCAATAATACTGAATCAATTTTAATGAAATTTGGTGCACAGATAGAGTGGACCTTGGAGAAGGACATAAAATAATTTTTATCGTGAAAAATAGGCTTAGAGGGGTTGAAATAAGGGATGAAAATTTGTATGAAGTGTTGTCATCGTTGAAGATAAAAACATGAACTTTTGTAATTAGGCACTGGATAGGTATGTAGTAATAAAATTTGTACTAGAGTTAGTAAATAAAAATTCATATGGAATGATACCGAATTCCACGCGAGCGAAGCCAGAGGCGGAAACCGTGTAATATATTATATTATATAAAAAAAACTAAGCTCCACTTTTAGTCTCTCATTTTCAATTCCCAATCTCTGCATTATTTTCGTATTTCTTTCTTTATTTTTTTAGTGTCACGGAAAACAAGGGCACTAGCGATCTTCTTTTGTTGAATCGTTATTATCGCAATAGTAAAAATCGTGTACTTCAGTCAAAATTATCGCAATATCGCCTTTGATCGATATTATCGCGCCTCTGTATGCGAAACTTTTTTAAACATTTATTTAATGCTCGATTGTTTCGATTTAATCTGTAATAAATTTCTGCGGTTTTCCTGTCAACACATTTCCTACAAGTAGAACATGAATGTGATTAAGTGATTTAAAGTTTGTTTTCAATAATGTTCTTGGAATCATAAATTATTAAAAGATTATATTACCATATTAATATAAAGAAGCGCACATGATCCAGTGGCGGGCGTAGAACGCAAGCGATATTCGCATCTAAACGAAACGGGTGCGGTCGGGTGTGAGATGGATACTGCTAATGCCAATGTCCAAATGGGCCATTTACCAGCAGCAATATATAGAAAAATAGTACAAGCCCTTCTGAATTAGTTTATAAAATGTACAAAAAATAGTACAAGCCCTTCTGAATTAGGTTGTAAAATGCACTTGAGTTCGTTTCGTTTTGCAGGAGGTAACATAATGACATTCGACTTTTTTGTAAACGCCACCAAAAATATCACAAACATTTACCTACATGAGAAATATAATAATATTTAGCATTTCTAACTTTCTATCTGTTGCATTATGTAAGGTCCAAGATTTAAAATTTATGTGTAGTAAATGCAAAAAAAACAGATCATCATAATAAAATAAACTGGAAAATTTACAACATTGCAAGTCTTATTAACTAATCACTGCATTATGCAAAACATAGCTTGTTTGTGGTTAGAACACTTTAGAATATTTTATAAACTAGCACACATGACTTAGATCATGTCTTGATCATTACCATGGGTCATGGGTAATAACGTCATCGAAATGGAATATACGAGAAAAAATATGATAAACGCGCCACTTAGGAACTTAGTTACAAAACATAAGCAAAAATTGGTCATCTGTAAAGTCGGTTTATGGACGATAGTTTAACGTGACAACGTCATAACAAAACAATGAAAACCACATTAACTTCACTTCACTTCACTCCACTTCACTTTATAAACAGACGACGAAAGGCGCAAGCCAAACGTTGAAGCCTCAACGTAACGTTACAAGCGTGACGCTCCAATGAGCGTAATGTTACAATGAGTCATCTTTTTTCGTGCGTGCAGCCGGAGTTCAACGATTTATTAGGCTTTGTCACGTCAAAAACATTCAAGTTATTTAAAAGAAAATATACTTTTAGCACCATCGATCAGTGATTTTGCGTCTACATCGATGCTGCATTTTGGCAACTTACGCGGGATCGGAGCCGCGCGTTTTAGCGACTTATACGGCCAAGCTACACTAGCTTCTTTTAGCAGCGATCATCAATAAATAATCTAGTCGCAAAACTATTGATAAGGTCTTTGACACTATGCATAGAAAAATTCTAAATGGATACCTACCTTAAAAAGGTGGCACTAAACCACGCTTGGAAAATGAGATCATTGAAAATTTTTTTTCATGATTTTTATTACCTTTAAAAGTCAATTGACTATAAATGAGTTGTGACGACACAAATCATTTTCTCATATAAAATTTATGAGGATGTCACGTTTTGACAGTTCATTAAAAGTATCTCAATTGATTTGTTACCTAGTCCAAGACCGGATTGCTACGTTTAGCTTCTTAAAAGCGGCTAAATCGCTTAGTTAAAAGTCGCTAGATGGTAGTAGCTACTACAATAGAAGCGCGCATGGCTCGGCGGCTAGCGTAGAATGCAAGCTGTCTATGCAGCTAAGCCAAACGGGCGCGGTCGGGTGTGAGATGGGTGAACGCTAGTGGCAAAAATTTCATGCGCGTTTCCGTGCTTCGGAGGGCACGTTAAGCCGTCGGTCCTGGTTGTTGTCGATAGATAACAGTCGTTAAACCTTGTCGGAGGCCTTACGAGCGGTTTGAAAACATCCGTCAGCGGGCTGGCCACTATCTCGCATCTCCACCAACCCGCATTGGAGCAACGTGGTGGAGTAAGCTCCAGGCCAAGTAATAAGGGGGAGAGACCCGTGCCCAGCAGTGGGACGCAAAAAGGGTTGCAGCCAGCCAGATGGTAGTAGCTAGCTAGTGTGACTTATGTCATCGCAGTATCTATGCATATTGTCAGTATCAAGTGAACACATCTGACTCCCGATTTCGGGAACGGGGGACAGCACTTTAACAGATTTTTAGGAGCCAATAGTGGCGGCATCTGTCAAGCTGTTTTCGAGTTTTATCGGGACTAATAAACAACAATTATTTTTTATATCTATACTAGTGATCCTACTCGGCTTCGTTCGTGTGATTTAAGTTCATTTAATTATACTAATCTTACGGGAATAATACATTATTTCGGGATAAAACCTATCCCATATCCTTTCCCAAGACCCATTCTTGCTTCTTTGGTTCAGGTAGTTTAGGCGTGAAAATGACACACAGACAGAGTTACTTTCGCATTAATAATATTAGCATGTATTGATAGATAGATGCTAAATGAAATGGATGTACCTACACGTGTAAGATTCAATGCATAATAATATTTACGACGCAGTGATCACCAAGGTCGCCGTGGCGCGACGGCGTCTTGTGTAAATCCCGGGTTCGATTCCCAGTGGGATAAAGCTGAATAATTTATAATATATAATACATACGGGAAAGTGCGTTTAACTTGCTCTACGGGGAAACAAAACCTAGTTTAAAACACACGGTTTACATATTTTAAATGTTTGTTTGTGTTAATAAAGTAGTAAGAAGCATATAATCAGCTAACAGAATAATTCTATTTTCTATGGTTTTAGTTCCCAAAAAGATCCTCAGTTACTCTACAAGCGCTTAGTAGCTATGAAAAATTAGAAACTCCACATACGAGTAGGACAAAAAGGCAGGAAAAAATCAACAGCCACAAAATGTACATATCCGATGATTTAGGTACTCGTATTATGACCAAATTTTGTCTCGTATTTTCCGCAGGGCATTAAGGGGCCGTATACGAAATTTTGTCGATTTCGCTTATTTACCTGATTTAACACATGAGATTTTACAGTTAAATTACGGTATTTCCATAAGTTTCATTGCACAATATAACTGATCATTTCAGTAATAATCTAATACATTAGCCACTTTTTTAGATTGCGTCAAGAATTATAATGCGAGATTTAGGTTATTTTAAAAGATTTTTAATGCCATGCATTTTCATTGTTAATTTGTTTTTTTTTTCAGGAAACGGGTTGATTATGAACTGAAGTGTATTTATGTCAAATAAACTTTATGAAAGAATACTCCAATTTCTGGCCCATTTTCTCTCAAAATTGACTAAGTTCAATGTTTTTTACTATTATTTTTGTATGAGACGGATAAAAAAAGGCTCATTTACTATGTATGTGATTTTTACAGCAATCCTTGGCAATCTCGTCGTTTTCAATCTATTTAGATTTTAAAATGATCCGGAAACATGCAACATTCTATACCTATTACAGTGAAATTCACAAAACCATCACTAATATGTAAAATCAGCTAAATCAGCGAAATCGCCAAAATTTCGTATACGGCCTCGATAATCGTAAAATATTGTCATTAAAGCAAACTAATTCGTCAATTGATATGGATACTTTCAAGTCAGTCGGTCAGGCCGTTTCAACATTGCTTTCTTGATACGAAGAAAGTATGTCATGAGGGTTTCCAAGAGATTAGATAGCGTATTGAAATCAAACGTACAGATTTCCTTATTATGCAATATGTTAGCACTGGTCTATATACGGTTGTACGAGTATCTACTGATACGTATCTATTGAGTTTGTAAGTAGGATTAAGGTCAAAATTTTTTGGTGGTTAAACTTTTAGTTGAAACGCATAAGGGTCTGCAGTTGGCGTAGAGCGCTAGCCATCTACGCGGCTAAGTTAGACGGGTGCAATCGGGTGTGCGATGGGTGACTGTGACTGCTAGTGGCAAAAATTGCTTTGGACCGCACTTAATACCGTCGGTCCCGATTGTTACCAGATAGCAGTTAAGTCAGATAGCAAATAGCAGTTGTTAAATCTAGTCGGATTGGTGCAGCGTAGTAAAGTAAGCTCCAACTAATAAAATCGGGAATTGCCCAGCACTGGGCAGGGTTACAGCCAAAATTGTTATGATTTGACTGAGGAAGTACTTATCACCACTGCACTAATTGTTACCAAGGAACATTTCTATTTGGTTTCAGTAGAAATTAATGGAGGCCTGCCACACTAACATGAGTCTTTCGGAAAAAACTGCACACGACCTCAGCCTAAACTCACACTAGCTCAAGGTTGTGTAAAGATGTGCCGTTGACTGGCTAGCTGCAACCCTTTCTGCGTCCCACAGCTGGGTGGGTCACGAGTCTCTCCCCATTATTGGGGAGGCCTGGAGCTTATTCCACCACGCTGCTCCAATGCGGTTTGATGGAGATGCGGTTTAGTGGCCAATCCGCTGTCAGATGTTTTAAAACCGCCCATAAGGTCTCCGACAAGGTTTAACGACTGTAATCTATCGACAACAACCGGGACCGATGGCTTAACGTGCCCTCCGAAGCACGGAAACGCGCATGAATTTTTTGCCACTAGCGGTCACCTATCTCACACCCGACCGCGCCCGTTTGGCTTAGTTGCATAGATCGTTTGCGTTCTACGCTAACCGCCGTGCCACGCGCGCTTCGTCCGTTGACTGTAGCAAGCTTATGTGCTCAAGACACTACGGTGTCGGCACATTCTTCTGCTCCTCCATTTAAACAAAAGAACTGTTTATTTAATTAGAGAGAAAATCCTCAAAATTAAACTTCACCAGAAACATAGTCCCTGTCGTTTCGATGAAATTCAATGTAAAAATGTTACACAACCTGTTTGGCGAACTACGCAATATCATTGATATGTCAATCTGCAACGCTGTTCCACATCGAATTTATCTAATTGCTTCTAGGAAGAAATTGCATTCAGACCAAAACCTGTCTACGTGCATGTACTCAAACCGCAAAATCTTGGTTAACTAGCGCTATATCCTCTAGAGTCTAGTCTAACGATCTAAATCGCTTTAATTTTGCGAGAGGAAGTGAACAAAAATCTGGATCATTAAGGTTTTTAATAAAAATTAGGTCACAGTAATAATGGAGATGAAGATGAATTGGGGATTGCAGCGTCAATATTTTTGAATATTTTTAAAAAGGTTTTAATTAAAAATAAATAAATAATAATAAAATCTTTATTTCAACAAACTTTATTTAAAAAAAATATTACGTTAGTTTGGTAGAGTAGACAAATAGTCTACTCTTAGTCATCTGAGAATTGAGTTCTAATGCTTGAGAACGACTAAAATTTTTATAATTTTGTTTTGAAGCGATTTGATTATTCTTGAAAAATGCTTGAAGTTTCTGGTACCACACGCCTGTTTTTCTTCTAGCTTTTATACCTGTAATTATTATTTAAATAGTAATCCATCCATCCTCACTACCACAGTACTCGATGGAAAAAAACTATACTAAAAGTAGGACATGCAGCCCATGTACATTAACATATACAAGATAAGCAGTAGCAGCAGCAGTTTTGATATTGAAAAATAAGATAGAGTTAACAACTTTTCCACAGAATATTATCCGTTACCGTCATGCCACTAGTTTGCTTTAACATCTCCCACAGAACATTAATAACAGAAGTTAGAATGGACATGTGGGCGGGGCGGACGTCGCCAAGGAATTTTGAGCAAACGCTCAAAATTCCAAAATCTCTACAGTAACACGCGATCGTGCTACAATATGCGTGCTTGTGTGCGTGCTTGGGTGTGATTCGTTCATTTGAAATCGCGTGATTGTGTGGCGCTAAGATCGGCTAGATTTGAAATTGCAAATATGTGCGTAAACTTCGTATTTATTTAAGTACAGATGTAATGGAGGTGAAAGGCGGGGCTTAATCGGCGACACCAGTCTTCATACAAACGGCGTATTGTTGCCGTTCTACCTTTCTTAATAATGTTCTATGGCATCTCCAAACGGGGATTATGCGTGTGCATCAATGCTGAATCCTTTCGCGCGTTTAAATCGCGCTTTTAGCGACTTTAAGGATGCTAAATGGTGATTTCGTGATCGAACGCGGTAGTGGATTCGCGCGATTAAGCGTTTTGAAGTGTACACGATGCAGCGTTCGAATGCTGCATTTAGCTTCTAATGGCGGCTCCACATGAATTCACGTTTACGGTCGAATTTACGGCACAAATCGTACACTCTACATTCACGCGTGAACACATTTAAAGTCCCGCGATGTCTTTGTCACGGGATTAAATACCGATTTTGATCGGGAAACAGGCATGAACGCGAGTAACGTCCGTGAAAACCATCCACACTTACGTTCACGCCAGTTCTTCACGCTTCACGTCACTAATGTGGAGCGGCAACTAAATTTC
The DNA here is from genome assembly GCA_911387765.1 of Pyrgus malvae. Lineage (NCBI taxonomy): Eukaryota > Metazoa > Arthropoda > Insecta > Lepidoptera > Hesperiidae > Pyrgus > Pyrgus malvae. The sequence continues at coordinate 21,485,751 of OU426950.1, read as the reverse complement.
CGGTCGCCGATGCTAAAAGTAGCTAGTGTGGCTTGGTCGTTATTTCTTCTTACTTCTGAAACAGTATACCTAGCTATCGTTAGCAATTTAACATGTCTATTTGATATGCAGACACTATATACGTCAACAAGTTACGTACGGTTACATTATCCATTGGTTACGATGGTAGCAGTAATAGCACAAACACTATCTCGTTTCTCATTCCGGTGATATCAAGAATGATTTCCGTTAATCAATTATAGAGGAATTGTATGCATATACCGTAACAAGCTTGAAATTCTTGGTGATGAGCAGCTCAGATAAACAGTATAGAATTAAAGTGAATGAATGTGGTACTGCTTTACATAAATAAAAAAGGTCATTTACACTAAACTTATAGTTATGTTCTTTAATAATATAATTAATTCTAAAGAAGGATTCTGAGAGCGCAGGACCGGATGAAAGGGCATTAGGGAGGCCTTCATCCAGCAGTGGAATTTTAAAGGTTGATGGATGGATTTGGTGCATGTTGTGGTCACCTATAATTATTATAAGAACAGTTAACTGCTGTCACATGAATGTATGTATAATTTAAGTTTAGTAACTGTGTCTTATGTTGGTGATCCAAATAAATAAATAAATAAAATTATTCCAGATGGTCATAAGCCTCAGATCAAATTAAAAAGCTGATGCATTAGCTTAATTTGTGTATCGTGCATTTGTGTAAATGTTATTTTTATGTTCGTATGCAGGATTACAGAGCTTACAGATTGAGAACCTGATTAGCACCTGTTTGTTTATAAACTGCCCAATGCCACCTGACCTCAAAGTTACGTATCATTGTCAGTAACACTTACTATATTTGGCGACTCATCGTACGAGCAATGACTCGAATACAAATCGATAGTTTTGACCTTTGCGTTGATTCGATTCGCACTTCCGATTGGATTATGATTCAACTTCCATAATTTTCCTCGTGACTTCTGTAGTATTACGTGGTGAATTTTTAGGCATTGTATTTATGTATTTTACTACATTCCTAATAAATTTATTTATTTTTTATACAATTTGGTTGCCAGTTGTTTTTTAAACTACTGTTTTTTGTTTTACAACAAATTACCCATCTGACATAGTATTTTAGCTTAAAAATATACCTCTTCCTAACTTCATCTGTGATGAATAATGAATCAATACCTTTGTGGTAATCTTATATCTTAATATATATAAATTACGTGTCACGTGTTTGTCCGCGATGGACACCTAAACTACTTAACCGATTTTAATAAAATTTGCACACCGTGTGCAGTTTTATCCAACTTGAAAGATAGGATAGCTTACATCTCAATCTATAGTCCCAATATTATTTTATTTCTGATACTTTAAGGCAGGACAACGTCTGCCGGGTTCGCCAGTATAACTAGAAATATAATTTTACATTAGGTACTAACCTTTGGTCTCTTTTTTGTTTGGTTAGATTACGTCAATATTTATCAGTTTTTGTGATATGTACAGTAAACGTGTAGGTGTACAATAATCAGCTTACCTTCACTAGCTATTTTAACAGCTTTTTAAGTTACGTAAACTTTCTTCAAAAATATTTAAACTGCTGTCGAGAAAATTAATGTGTACTGACGACCCGTATGGAACAGTATTCACTACGCTGGTGTGTCATGCAAGAGGTCCCGGTTCCGAGCTGGGAACATAATAATATCACAATAATGAATGACATTAGTTTCTTTCCAGTTCTGGGAGTGTGTGTCCTAGTCTTGGTATGCCCGTGACATTTGCACCTACGACAAAGGGTATCCCAACATAGGACTATGAATGTGAACCGTTGTTGTTATTATACCGTAATTATTAATAGTGTTTTCACACCAGCGTATTATATACTTGTAAAATTTGTTTTCGGAAGCGTGTGAAGGCGCGAATCGAAGAGTTGTGCTTTTTAGAACTGTAAGTGCGGGCGCACATTGAGCCACTAGATGCGGCCACTAACCGCGACTACAAGCTGCAGACGAGGTTTTTCATACATTTTGTATAGAATCGGCGCAAACCGAACGTTCGAGTGGCTGCGTTTGAGCCACAAGCTGCGAGAGTCGCCCGAGCTCGCTACTTGTGGCCGTGTTTTGTCGCTCGCAAGTCGCATCGCGCGCACACTCGCCCGCAGTAGCCGGCTTCTTCCCGGCCGGCGCCTGCGTTCCCACCAACATAGTTCAACACACGTTAGTCTTGCTTACTTGCAAGCACGCAATTGAACGCTACAGTCACGATCGTCACGTTGTCAATCTTCAGGGCTGCGATTGGTGGCTGCGTTTATACGTTTGACTGAGCCACTTGTGGTCGCATTTACTGGCTACCACTAGTGGCTCAATGTGTGGGCGCCCTAAAAAGTAGCGCGCGTATAAGGGCGTTTGCGTTTGGAGCGGTTTCATATGAGCGTATTATACGCTCGTAAAAATAGTTTTTGGAAGCACATACAGGCGCAAATCGGCGTGCTGTGGCTTTTTAAGTGTAAAAGGTATACTTTTATTTAGCTTGCGTGTAACTGTGTTTACCGAAATGACCGTACACGCGCAGGAAAATACGCGCTTTTGAAACCGTTCTAAGAAGTAGTAGCAATATTTAGTATACTCATATTAAATATCAGTGCGATTATAAGATAATAACATCGATTCTGTTTGCAAACAATACACTTAGTCACGTAGAAATGTGGGCGGTTCTTTTTTACGAGGTTCAAGGTTTACGTAATGCGTAGGTTCCTTTACGTGTAAATAGTTATTACTGAGCATGTCATACGTAGATACACATTAGCTAGCATCGTAATTATATGTGATCGTATATAAAACTAGAATTCCGCCCGCGGCTCTGCCCACGTGGACTACACGTTTTTCCATAGAAATGAGATATTTTCCTCAGGGAATAGTAGCCTATGTAACTCTCCATCCCCTCAACTATTTTTGTACAAAAAATCAGGTCAATTCGCAGCACCGTTGCAACGTAAAAAAGGACAAACGAACAAATATACTTTCACATTTATACATGAAAAAAACTAAATATTGTATATCGTATTTATATAATGTTTCATCGTATACTAGGTACATAATATTTCTTGCACCTGGTACTATGGCCTAGTAGCTAGTACCAACTAATCCATGGAAACACGCAAAGAGAGCAACACCAACACCTTGACCAAGAATAAATCATTCTACTCATCATCGACAAAGTCATATTTCTGACTAACCAGGAATGGAATCAGGGAACCTCAATCGGCCATACTGCACGGTGTCAAAAATTCATAAATTAATAATAATATTAATTTAATGAATATTAATTCTTCCGTTCTACGAAGGGCACATCATGCTACTGGTCGCATTTATAAGTCTATCTACGTCATTAATTATATACATTGTTATGGACATGCGAAAGGCGTAGACTTTTGGTATTCCCCCGCATTATTGACAATGACTTACGTAGATAAGAAGTATGAAGAAATTGCCGAGGAATTGCTAGATATCGCGCAAATACTTTTAAAACTATTTACTTACGCTTATCCATTTGAACATTCACTGTTGACGTACGATAATTTATGACGTACGAGTAAGTAGATATATGTATGTATGGTAAGTCTATGGATTTACGATTGCTTATAGAAGTTTGGTTTTATAAGGAATTTGTATGTGAGCGTATTCGATCTGTCTCAATTTTTGACATTTTATAATAACTTGACATCTTTTCGAGTTCCTGAGACTCAGATGGCAAACACCTAAGCAATTTTATTATGTAAGGGTATTTTTTTTCTTTTCGTACTCCTAAACTATTTATTTTTAAGGGTATGAAAATTGAAAGACATTATGCTCTTGTTTTATTTTCTTTTGTTTGGTATTTTTGCGCGTTATCTATACATACTACTATTATAAAGAGAAAAGATTTGTATTTTCGTATTTTTGGATTTTTGTATCTTTGTAATGAATAAAATCAAAAACTACTGTTCCGATTTCAAAAATTCCTCACCGTTAGAAAGCTACATTCATCCTGAGTAACATAAACTACTTTTTACCGCGGGAAAATTATTGATTGCTACGTGAAAACGGGTAATAGGGTCAACGCGGTTGAAACAACTGTCTAAACACCTATGAAGCCTGGAATAGCACATAGGTTATTTTTTATCCTACGGGGACCCATTAAAGTGGTACACGGGTGAAGCCGACGGCGGAAGGCTATATCGAATAAAGTTCGTGTTTTTTTTATTTTGTTCGGGGTAAATTACATATTAGTTCCTACGAAAACATATTTTTTTCAGTTTCAGTCAAAACTCCATCAGACACGTTCTGGTAAAGAAGCAATTGCTTTACATGAGTATTTGACTGACTTGACTGACTGATTACTGACGACGAAAGTCAAATACTATATAATATATCGCCCTGTTTCAACGAGGCGGGCAAAAGTTAGTTAGTTAGTGGGATGGCGGGAGGACCCAAATTGGTCTTGGCCTCCGATAATAAGAGCCTCCACTTTAGCTTCTTCTGCGCAATCTCCTGCCAATCATCCACCCCGAGTTCCACGCAGATCTCTCTCCACCTGTGACGTCACAAACCATTTAAGTAAATTGACTAAATTTTAATTGATTTAAGCGGCAATCAAATCATGTATGTTAATAAACTAACAATTATCCTGATTTCCAAGCGTAGCCTAGTTTTGTGCAACCTTTTTCAGGTATCCATTTTCATATTTTTTTGTGAATAGTGTCCAAAACCCTTTCTATCAGCCTTCGGAGTAGTACCTTGCTTGACGTAGTGTGAAGATATCACTGCGGTCCATTGGGATTTACACATAACAAGCATACCCGAGTATTGCTGAAGGTCGTATCCAGTTGCGCTGTTACTCAGGATACTTTTTTCAATTTTAATAATGGCGTCGCAAACTCTGTGCATATAGCCAGCGTCAAGTAAAATTTTTACATCACTGTAGTCGTAGAAAAAAGTCAGTTAGTCGTCAGGTATCAGTCAGTCTAGTCAGTCAAATGTTTAAGTAAAGTGATGGCTACTTTACCAGAATATGTCCGATGGAGGAATTTTGGAGGCAAGCCGAAAAAACATGTTTTCGCACTGTTAATTTATTTCACAACACTCGTGCACTGTCATTAACCTATATCGAGCAAAATGCCATCAACTTTATCCGATATAACTCAAAAATACGCTAAGAAAATGAAAATAAAACAAGAGCGCAACTTGTTCCTTCAGACTTCCCGCCAAAACTCCTCAGGATACTAATGCCCGCCTCGTGTATGTCAAGCAATCGCACCATTTCAAAGAAACATAACATAATTGTTACACGAAAGAAATTGATTGCTGAATCAGCGATGGTACGTCCCCGGTCGAACTATGCAAATTCAATCACCTATAAAAATAACCGTAAGTAGTAAATAATTTATTTAACGGCACCTGTGAGAAGACATTCATATTAATACGAGAGCCATCATGACATTAATGTTTCAATAAAACCGACGATATCTATTCATGGACCGTTAAGAAACCACAATGTTAAACAGTGTTATCTTTAGTAACAACACATTAACCACAAACACGCGTTTATATAATTTAGTAGTTTGTTTCACGTACATTTAAAGAACGATTTGGGTAGATTCGGTAATGATACTATGTTATTTGCCTGTTTAAAGTATAGTACCTGGACGCCCGAGCGTTGCTCGGATAAAAACAATTTATTTACTTGGTTTATTTTTAAGCAAAGCATTCATTGACTTAGTGTTACTTTACAAATCCTTTTGAAATACCTAGCTCCAAATTAAAAAAAAATTGTCACAAAAAAATAAAAAACGCAACTTGCCTACTTGAGATTTGAACCCGGGTCTCTAGCTCCTTAGTCGGCTTTCGTAACCATTCGACCAAGAAAGCTTTAATTCACTTAACGAAATTTTTATAGAGGTCTTTCATAATTATCGACATTGTCATTTGTTTGAAGAGTGGATTGTCAAATGTTGACCATTTTGACGGCTTTCTTTCTACGCCACAATATTATTAATATTTTCCAATAGATGTCAGTACGTGTAATATTATATTTAACTGCATAAACATTTAAAAAAACGACAAATTCTATCAATAAAAATTTGTGGATCGATTTATCATCCCTGCAACCAGTGTACTAAATTTCATCAAAATCTTTGGAGCCGTTTCCGAGATTCAAAAAATATATTTAGATACATACAAGAATTGCTCGTTTAAAGGTATTAGATTTTTTTTTAGTTTTTGCTCAGATTTGGGCTTAAAAGAAGTCATTCGCTGTTGGTTTTCAGAAAATCCGTCTACCGTAAAACATTTTATTTAGTTGTTAAAGAAAAAAAACTTGAGAGGTGTCAAGGGACACCCGGATGGAACGAAGTTCCTTTCGATTAATTAGTGACGGAATTGTAAAGGTGCGTGTATAACATATATATTTTAAAACTATGTTATAAAACATGTTTCAGTAATGTGGAGACTGAATGTTATAAAACATGTTATATACCAGGTTATTATTTACTCGAGATGCAACAGATGCGGTGCGCGGGGCATTGTGAATAGGAACGACTAACGAACTTCGTTTCAAAAATCGTTGTAAGGAAGCACACATAGCCTGGCGGCTGATGTAGAACGCAAGCGATCTACGCAGCTAAACCAAGCGGGCACGGACGGATGTGAGATGGGTGACCGCTAGTGGGAAAAATATTATGCGCTTTTCCGTGCTTCGAAGGGCACGTTAAGCCGTCGGTCCTGGTCCTATCCATAGATTTCAGTCAGTCATTAAACTTTGCCGAAGGCCTTTTAGCCGTTTTGTAAACAACCCCCAACTCCACCAACCCGGATTGGTGCAACGTGTTGAAGTAAACTCCAGGCCTCCCTAATAATGGGGAGATACCCATGCCTAGCAATGGGACGCAAAAACCAACCCGTGGAGGCCTGGAGCTTACTCCACTATGCTGGTTCAATATGTGGGTTGGTGGAGATGCAGTTTAGTAGCCAACCCGCTGTCGGATGTTTTCAAACTACCCGTAAGGCTTCCGACAAGGTTTAAAAACTTAGCGTGCTCTCCGACTCACGGAAAAAATCCTTAAATATAAACATACCTATCTAAGACGTGTCCTCAGTTATTCCTTGACTTTAATAAAAGATTAACAAAACTTAAGAACACAAATATATTACTCGTATATTTACACATCTCAGAATTTCTATTAGGCCATAAGTCACATTTTAATATCCATAGAAGTGAGCGTCATGGTGAGAGTCTTAGTGAAAGGACCTTCACTACATCTTTATCCCATTTATCACGTTCACTCTAACCATATATTATCCACCGATTTATCTATCAATTCTACCTACAAATTACCTGCAAATACACATCGGCGCTGTGACATTTGCTGTCTCCCGAGTCATAAAGATCAGACTTTATTGAGCAGCTTTCATGGGGAAATCTCATGGTGTTTATGGCGTCTTTCACCAGCTTGATAGAAAGGCGAGAAGTTACGTTTTTAGGCTTATGAAAGACTGGTACACCAACATTGTAAGGAACACAATAACAAGATGACTTTTATGTTATATAAGCATAAGCATGTCTTTATTGGTGTTGTAATGATAAAGCAGTAAATTCTTCACTTGTCATTGCAACTTCACCCACTCGTAACAGTTCCTACTTCTAGATTGATACATTTTTCAAGCTCAGATAACAATTTTGTACATGTTATCCTGGTAGCTACATCAAATATGTATTCATTAAGAATTCAGACATTACACCACGGGCCCTACAGTAGGATTTTCTATATTGTGATTGATTAGTCTGTCTTTGATTGATGATTCCCGGAGAAAGGATATCCTAGTGTGAAGGCTATGACTACGCTTCAAACTAGTTCACACTGATATCCTTCACACTAGGTTACGAGTAAAATCGAGCAAATCGTCCATCTAAATTTCTAGATTGATACATTTTTCAAGCTCAGATAACAATTTTGTACATCTTATCCTGGTAGCCACATCAATAATGTAATCATTAAGATATTACACCACGGACCCCACAGTAGGATTTTCTATATTGTGATTGATTAGTCTGTCTTTGGTTGATGATTCCCGGGAGACAGGATATCCTAGTGTGAAGGCTATGACTACGCTTCAAACTAATTCACACTGATATCCTTCACTCTTCAGTTACTAATTCAAATCGTCCATCTAAACTCATCACAGGATATTTTGAGATTATTGAGTTAGATTTTTACTTCAGTTTGTTTATGATCTGTCGGTTATATAATTGCGAATTCCGTCACAGTCGGCGGATGGAGAAGGCCGCAGCCGCCCGAGCGTGACGATTGGTCGCCGGTCGCTGCTTCAGGGGCGATACGTTACTATAAACTTGTATCTTGGTTTTTATTACCATTAAGTCTGCAGTATCGCTGTGATGAGCAGCGATTGCTAGATAGTAAGGACCGCGGTCTCCGGCACGGAGATACTGGGTTCAAATCCTCGGCGCACGCCTCGCTTCTCCATGGTAATGGAGAATATATATGTACGTAAAAACAAAGAAAAATTCACTACTATATTGGACTTGCATAGTCCTAATTGTGTTTCAACTAGGAACGGCCACAAGCTGGCATTTCCGAAATGCCGGCTTCATAAAAAAAGTAATTCTTTTATTGGGATGTCCATCAGGATATATAATAAAATCCCAATAAAGATTCAATCCCTGCCTTTAAAACCTTTTAAGAAGGCAGTCAAACAAGTCCTGTGCCGTAAGGCTTATTATAACACTAAGGACTATCTTAATGATAAAGGAGCGTGGGAATGAATCTCGCTCACACAAGGCTATTTCTTCATAGATTGTATTAGTTTTAGTAATTACTCGCATCTGTGAGCAGGTGGAAGTGGGTTGATGGTGTCTCACACGATCAGCTGTCACGTGTGACCATTATCGACCCATAGCCATTCTGTTATCTCAAATATATTATTATGTACTGTTTTTTTAAAAGAGTGCTGGGAGTTTTTTTCCGCCGCCTTTTTTCTCTCAGCTCAACATCTAGCCCAAACGGGCACTTAAAGGCGATGACCGGGAAAAAATGACATTCATTAAGCGAATATTTTGTATTCCTAATATGAAATAAATATTTTTTCTTTCTTTCTTTCTTTCTTTCAAGAATATTGTAATACTGTAATTAATTACGACGTTTTCCATCACCGTGCATACCGGAGAGAAATTGCAATGATAATTTGTCGAAGGCATGAAAAACATAGTGCGTATTTATCGCTGAGGCAGAAAATAGCGAAATATCGTAAATTACTATGAACGTAACTTATCTTTAGTTTAAAATATCATTGGAAATATACATTTCGACGCTAGCAACATCTGTCTCACCCAGGGATGGAATGTTATCATGGAATAGTAACGGCATAATAAGTACCTACGAATGTCGTTATGGCTTTTCAATAGTAATAGGTTTGATATGTAGAAAACAAAAAATGTAATAAGAAAATTTGCACGTAGTGATACCTATACATATAATGGCATTGAACCATATGAAATAGGTACCTTTATATCATGAAAACACTAGTTGTGCCCAGCGGTTTCACCCGCGTTATTTTTTAAAGTATCCTATTTCACTTCTGATAACTCCAAGATTAAATGTATGTACAAAGTTTCATGATGATCGGTTGAGTAGTTTTCGCGTGAAAGAGTAACAAACAAACTTACTTTCACATATACCTATCCATGGTAACCAGGCACTTTATAATGATTTTGTTGATTCTCGAAGTTCAGCTCTGCCAGGTCAAATTATGTTCCGCTTATAATATTATATAAAAGGATGGGCCCAGATGTTTCGCTGCGTTTACCTGTTACGTAAAGCAATTATAGGTTTTATTGGACTTATTATTCGCGGACAAAATTGTTTTAGAATAAGATCTGACTTAGAAGTAGACATTAATATGCAACCACAAGCAGAAATCGAACATGCCATTCGATAATGTCCCCAGAAAGCCGTCCATTGTATTCAATAAACTTCACAATAGGTAAATCAAATTTGTAAATGGATAAAATGCAAAAATTTAGAAAATTATTACTGTGTTATAATTTAGAATAACTGTATCATAACTAAAACAAATGCAATAAAAAAACTACTGCGTGAAAAGCCTATTTATTAAAAACCGATAATCTTAATTTAAATAATAAATAAATAACGCTTCACACTCAAAGCCCCCCAGGAGGGCAGATACCCTGTGTCGTAGGTGCCATGTACACACAAAAACGGAAACACAAATTCTCAGACTGAGAACAGAAATTCTAAAATCATCATTCAAATTTCTGCTTTGCCGGGAATCAAACCCAGGACCCTCCGATCGGCAGTCCGGCATGGTAATCATTACGCCACGCGGTTCGTCAATTGTAGCGTTTTTGAAGAATAAATCCTTAAGGGGATAAAATGAATAGTCTCCAGTGATTTCATGAGACCTAATTCCAACTCGCCGCTGTCCATCAATCCGCACTTGGCCAGCGTGGTGGACTATGGCCTAAATCCCTCTCAACTGTGTGAGAAGGAGACCTGTGCCCAGCAGTGGGACATAAAAAAAAGGTTGAAAAAAAATCCAACTCAAACATTTTTAGGTAGTACCTGCCTATATTCATGACAATACTATTGTTAAACGTGATTAAAACTGGGCACAGCTAGTTTTGTATATTTTAGTACTTCTGACAGCCCTGGTTATAGCTATCATCATCAACCATTCGTTAGAGTTGTAAAAAATGACCCTACACCACCTTTGCCAGCTCAATCTGTTATAATAATATAGATTACGGGTAATTTCTTCGCGTTTTTGTTGTAACGTTAACATAATACCAATTGTATCGAGCCGGTTACAATATTAGAAAAAATAGAACAATTTCATCCTGTAGTAGAAATGTGTAATTAATGGTATCTCGTATCAGATTCAGTTTTTCTATTTGCTATGTATGAAGACCATGTGTTGCTTGCGGTCCATGGGATGTTCTGGCTGCAACCCTGTTGCGTCCCACTGCTGAGCAAGGGTCTCTCCCCATTATTGGGGAGGCCTGGAGCTTACTCCACCACGCTGCTCCAATGCGGGTTGCTGAAAATGCGGATTACTGGCCAACCCGCTGTCGGATGTTTTCAAACCGCCCATAAGGCCTCCGACAAGGTATAACTGGGACCGACGGCTTAACGTGCCCTCCGAAGCACGGAAACGCGCATGCAATTTTTTGCCACTAGCGGTCACCCATCTCATACCCGACCGCGCCCGTTTGGCTTAGTCGCACAGATTGCTTGCGTTCTACGCTAACCGCAGGGCCATGAGCGCTTCCATGGGATGTCTATGAGTACCTAAAGATAGGTAGATAATGTCATCTTCGGCTAGCTCCAACGAAGTAGTCATGGCGACTATTCCTGAACCTGATAAGCCTTTATAATAACATAATGTTAGATACATTTCATAACAAAAAAATACCGATATAGCATGCATGCTTTGAAATCTCTTTCTTGTGTTCTGTGTTTGAAACCGAAGCACAAAAAACATTCTCGCCAGAAATTGCGGCAGCAGTAGTACAGCCCTTTATTTTGTATCGGGGGAAACCTTCAAAAGGTACCCGGCACCTTGGGAGAGGATACTGGGTTATGTGGGATTTGTACCGCACTAAAACCCCCTCGGTGGCCAGCGTCTGCGCTTGGGGAGGACTCCGGGATCTCCAGTGGAACGCACCGTAGTCCTCCACGCGCGGCGCCCCAGAACGGGCCCATCCTCAGGAGAGCAGATGTTCTCTCCTGCACCTTCCGAAGCTAGCGGTGGCATGTGGTCACGCACACACCGCAGTCCTTCCCAGGGCTGCTGGCTGGACGGATCGATCTCCCACTATCACCGCCCACAACCATGGAAGCACCCTTTTAGTCGCCTCTTACGACTGCCGATCCGATGGTCCTGGGTTCTATTCATTAAAGTTGAATGATTATTTTTAAATTTCTGTTCTCGGTCTGGTTGTTTATAAAAACTTCTTTCTTTGTGTTTTTCCATGGTTCCTACGACACAGGGTATACCTACCCTACTGTGGGGCTATGATTGTGGAATGAAACGAAACGTTATATTATAACAAACTTTCTTCAACATGCCTTAACCTCAATTTTAAACTTTAAAGTATAATACTTAATTACTAAATAACTGTAGAGTAGCGAATTTATTCTCTAATAAATTTAAATTCCAAATAATTAAGCGCAAATATCTAAGCGCTTCCTTATAAAAATTGCCATTATTAAAATCGAGAGTTACAAATTCTAAATCACCTTTCTATGAGTTCTACGACATTATAACCTTTACCTTTAAAATATTTTTCAAGGTGTAACAAATCCGTAAAATATTTGTATGTCATACCTATAATTGTCGATGGTCACCTAAGTGTTATTTAAATTACAAATAATTCGCATTATATCTTAAAATGAAGTATGACTGTATGCGCTATCATAGTGTGAAGACAATAGGACCTTTGATGCTTTAAGCTTAACTTAACTGTTAATTATTTTCATTACCTATAATATTTACTTAAAGTTTATATTAACTGATATTTTTTTATTTCAGCGATGTCGGCTGATGGGTCGACGACAGATATTCATGGGTTACTCAACGATACTGGTAAGTTGACAATCAATTAATTTTACAGTATTTAATAAAATAAAAACAAATGAGCACATTATCTTAGGTACCTGTTAAAATTAAAATTATATTTAAAATTTAAGTCCATCTGCAGCTTGTTGTGCACAACCTTCACTGTTCGCAGATACTACTTCTCGTTGTGATTTTTAGTTTACTCAATAGATGGCGTAGCTAGTGTACAGTTAGCAGTACTTACCTAGCATACTTGTACATTAATTTTGAAAATGATCTGTAGATGGCGTAGAAAGGCTAGAGTTTTACGATACTTACTTATTAAAACTTTTTATATGATAGGCTTTTTATTTTATATAAGTATGTGTTTTTAATTTGAAAGGACTTATTTATATTAAAGCTATGTATAGTTAAGTTTATTATGTAATATTAATTTGTTTAGAAATTGTTTAAGTAATTCAAGTTTCAATAGTCCAAATAAAATAATTATTGCATTGCATTGATAGGCAGATAATATAAACATGTATATTTTAAACGTATTTTATGAATTTTTGCAATAAAGTATATTAAGATACCAAATTAAAGTTATAAAATATCTTACAATTCAACGCCATCTATTAGACATTTGGCAAAGTTTTTACTCCGTTACATTACATGAGATCATCATGAAATAGTTTTAAAGTTACAAACTAGATGGCGATGTACTACTTCATAATAAAGTTTCAGCGCCATCTAGCAACAACTAAGTAAATTCATCCTAGTGTTAGATTTACCTGCTAGATGACACTGTAAACTTCGAAACTTCAAATTACTATACCGAATTTTATTGTACAGCTACGTAGGTAGTAATCTTTATAATAATATCTAAAGGCATTATGCCATTAGTAAATACATATTGCGATTTTAAAATAATCAAATTACATACAAATCACCTGTGATATAACTAAAGCCCTCCAATAATGATTAATGATTGAACGGATTTCTTTGGCACACTGTTCTATACAATAACTATAACTACCAACTCTTAAGGATTATCTAAGGAAGATACACCTTCATGGAAGATACCTATAACCTACTGAATGGACTATTTGTCATTGGTTTTTTGTACACCTACCTACGTAGAATAGATATAATATATCTACTTGCCTATTACACATTGAAAATAAACAAAGCGCAGTCATACCTTCATTAAATCGACAGTACATACCTACCTACCTAGTATTAGTATGTCTGTTCATTCATAAATATTATGGCGAGTAGGTAGTACTCGTAAATCTCAAAAGAGTGTTAATTAGGATGTAGTGTCATCATAAGCTAATTTCATTCATACCGACATCAGGTTCTCATAGGTTGTTTTTAGGCATATTTATGTTACTATCTGTAGGATTTAAGGTATGAGTATCTATGTATTCGTATGAAAACTGTCATTATAGGTAGGTATTATTATTATTGTGTTAACAGATAAACCATTAGGTACTTATTGAAAGAAATATCAAAAATATCTATAGTTTTTACAAACTGACGAACGGATATACCTTTTTTTTTGTTTTCTGGGGGGAAACCTTCAAAAGGTACCCGGCACCTTGGGAGAGGGTACCGGGTTATGTGGGATTTGACCGCACTAAAACCCCCTCGGTACGGATATACCTACCTACCTAACTTAGAATAGAGCTACCTATTAAAGAGAGTTTTTTCTCATGTCTTACTCTTTACTTGCTTTTTGCTCTTACGAAAAACTATTCTGTGAAAGTGTTGGAATCTTGGAAGTTAATATTAGAAATAAAGTGCAGAATCGGAGTTACTTCGAGAATATACAACTTACTTACACAGCCAAAGTAGCATCCAAAAAATCTTGGTATCCTCAGCAGAACGATGCAGTACTTTACTGCGGAGCAGGGCAGCTTCTGACGCTCCTTAATGTATGATAATGAAGATGTGTGTCTGTCAACTACAATACTATATGTATGTATGATAGTACCATCTGGACTCGTGACGGTCCTCCTCAGTTTGCTTTGTACGCTCCATCTTGCCACGGCTTCCAGCTAAATAATTTCCAGTTCACTGATCAGGTTTTTTAAGAAATGGTATAAAAAGCTCTCCTTTAAAGCCGGCAATGTGTTTTAGGCAGAGACTAAAATGGATATTTTAAAAATATCGATGTAACCATAAAATTTCGATATTTTTATTGATATTTTATATCGAAAATGTACGAAATAAACGTGCGCGTGCGTACGTTGCCAGATTTGGCAAGCGAGAGGATCGGGGGATTCCCGGCGGAGCGACACTGACAAATTAAGTGTTTGTTGATGTTTGCATGCAACATGCATTGCATACATGACATGACGCAACAAGGCCTTATCGATAATTTGTTATCGATATTTTTAACTATATAATTATCAATAATAGAAAAATCTATAAATTTTATCGATAAATTTTGTTATCGGTATTTTAGTCCCTGGTTTTAGGTGACTCCTCTGTAGTTGCTTGTTTTCATTGACATACCTACATACTTACTAGAGCATTTTCATCATGTCACCAAGAAAAATAATCCTTTATGAAAAATAACATTTACGTTACGTACAATATGATCTAAAAATATTGTTTCCTACTTGTCGTCGATGCGTCATTAGCGTGTAATCGCTGACGTATTCAAGGCTTTTCGTCAAACTTCTGTGGAACCTACTAACTTATATTGTATAAATAAACATCACATAAAAAAATCCATTTCCATGGAAATTTCTGACCAAACGTAAACCATCTGGTATTGTGCTGTAATTGTGACTAATGACATCTTTTATATTTTATTGTACTATGATTGTACTCCGTGTGTGTTCAATACTAACCGTACCTAGGGTTGCCATCCGTCCGGGTTTGCCCGGATTTGTCCAAGTTTAGAGGGCGTCCGGGGAGCGTCCGGGCCGGACTTCATTTGTAGTCCGGGTTTAAAAAAATTACACACGC
The DNA here is from genome assembly GCA_911387765.1 of Pyrgus malvae. NCBI lineage: Eukaryota > Metazoa > Arthropoda > Insecta > Lepidoptera > Hesperiidae > Pyrgus > Pyrgus malvae. The sequence goes on along the minus strand of OU426950.1, from coordinate 21,470,176 downwards.
ACTATGTCCGCACATCGCAATCAACCGACGAACCGACTCGGTAAAATTCACCGTCCTCCCGCTGTTGAAATGTCCGGGTTTTGGGCTCTAAAATCCGGGGTTTTAACGCGTCTTGTCCTGGTTTATAAATTTTAGAGATGGCAACCCTAACCGTACCTAATACCTATTGTTATTATTTATTAGAAAGGTACTACCTATTGTTGTTGTTGTAGTAGACAGTAGTATTGAAGGTGACTCAGTGAATATTATATAAGTAAAATGCAGTAAATATTTAATGATCTAACCATAAATTAGCTAATATGAAAGAATAACAATACAATTTCCATCTTACTCATAACACAGAATACATAATAGTATGGGTCTCATAATCTTAACTATTAATTTGATGCCAGCAATGTTTTTCCTGTACTCATTAACTAAACAAAGGAGAGAGCCATATGATTCATCACAAAATATGCCAGTAAGGACCTAATGCGGTAGTTCCTATTGTTTAGGGATTAAGAATAGAGCTAAGGTATCCCCTGCCTGATCGCAACAGGGAGCTTCCGGGGTTGCGGACGACGAGAGTGGGAGCTCGAATCATCCAGTAAGTGTTGCTAAGCGGGATGGACGGCGGCGTATGCGTGGCAAGCAGTCGCAGGCTCTGGTGCAGTAGAGCACCATTGCTCTTCGGCTAATGGGCCCGTTTTGGAGGCACCACGCGTGTAGGACGTGCGTTCCTCTGAAGATCCCAAAGGCACCTACTTTGGTAAACCTTAAAATGCAATCTAGTTGAAGCGTACCTAGGTCATTTAAGCTAATTAGCTTAAAAGCTATATATTAGCTAATTAGTACCTGTAGTTTAAAGTGACTCGTAATATTTTTAATCTACATAAAATAACATAAAAAGTGGGTGTGCTACTGCATAATTCATATAAAAAATGCGCTTATTAAACCCTCGAGATAGTTTCCTGTAACTTATTCCAGATGTGTAAAATATTCATGACAATAACATTTAAGTGGGTAACCAGTTGGTGATAGCACTTTATGACTCACCTGGGAAAGTACCACCTCTGCACCAATGACTGCACCGACGACCCGCGTGGCGCAATGGTAACCATGCCGGACTGCCAATCGACGGGTCGCGGGTTCGATTCCCGGCAAAATAGTAATTTGAATGATGAGTTTAAATTTCTGTTTTAGGTCTGGGTATTTGTGTTCCTGTCTTTGCATGTGTCCACAGGGTATTAGTTACCCTACTGTGAGGCTATGAGTGGCTGGCTGCAATCCTTTTTACGTCCCACTGCTGGGCACGGGTCTCTCCCCCTTATTGGGGAGGCCTGGAGCTTACTCCACCACGCAGCTCCAATGCGGGTTGGTGGAGATGCAGGTTAGTGGCCAACCCGCTGTCGGATGTTTTCAAACCGCCCATAAGGCCTCCGACAAGGTTTGACGACTGTTATCTATCGACAACAACCGGGACTAACGTTAACGACTTAACGTGCCCTCTGAAGCACGGAAACGCGCATGAAATTTTTTGCCACTAGTGGTCACCCATCTCACACCCGACCGCGCCCATTTGGCTCAGCAGCATAGATCGCTTGCGTTCTACGCTAGCTGCCAGGCCATGCGCGCTTCTTGGGCTATGAGCTGTATGTAACGTTTATTTATTTAATTTCTGTCGTGAAGCAGTTTTAAGATGGAGCTCTAGTCCTGTGTTCTGGTACAGAGGCGGCAGACTGTGACTATGGGAGACAGGCCAGGTAGCTGTGTTCGGACACATTAATTTCGAAGCTTCTATACACGCAAAAATCGTCGATAGTGTGATTCGGGAGCGTGTTGCCATATCTTGATCAGTTGCGGAAGGTCACGACATGACCTCAGACAAGTCTCTAGCTTGTTTAAGGTTGTATGTCATAAATGGAGTAACAGCTGATAAGGATGCTGGGCAGGTAGGCTTAAGAGGTTGCTGACCTTTAATATTAGTCTTGACTAGACTGGACATAAATGAAAAGTAACTAGTTATTATTTTAAAGCACACTCAAAAAATCTAATTGTCTTCCTTTTTTTAGCCGACGCTAATGACAAGCACAGAAAGAACACTGCAACTTATATTCTTGTCCTAAGCTAAAAGGACTACCCTGACAATCTACTCAACAGTTTTAAGTTACTTTTTGTAACTACATAATATCCATAATCACAGGAAACCCACTCGGAATTTTTTTCCGTTCCTTTAAACTTATCTGAAACTCATCTCAATGATGACTATAGAAAAACATCTTACGTAATGTCTAATTCCATGTACGTTTTCTAAGAAGACATTAGAATGATGTTTACTTATTTGTTTGTATTATTTCTTACAATGTTGAGCATTTGCCATTCTTCATAGGAAAACATAACACATATGGTCAGAACCGTGACTATCTCATTAATATGTAACACATTCACTTCCATTTTCCTGTTCCGTACTTCCTTTATACGATCATTTTGCACTTGCGACACGACCGGTTGTTTTGTAAATAAGTAAATTCTGGAAACAGTCAAGTGGTCCAAATTCTTTTGGCATGTCGAAGCATTCTGTGCTTAACTTCGATCGCTTAGTTTCTGCTGGATGCTGTCACGAGTTGGATGTTACATACATGGCTACTTTGACTTGAGTGTTTTCGTACCTCGGAGGATGCCCCAGTTGCAATTAATACGGTAAATCATGTTGTTACTAGGCAGGCACATTCTGCACAACTAAAGGCTCGGGCAAATGTGGTTTGTTACTCTCTCACTCTTATAAAATGAAAATCTTCTTCAAAGGAAAAGTTCTTTTTTTGAGAGAGAGCTACGGTTCTGGGTAGATAGCAGTCGGACCAGTCATAAGCCTTTGGCTTGAGTGGAGTAAGCTCTAGATCTCTCCAATTCTCAGGACAAAAAAGGCTTGTGCCGCAAGTATTGTGACCTAAATTAGTATTTATTTATAGGCATTTTTTTCATGTTATTTTGTATAAATCTGCTAATTTAAGATCCAAAAGAGTTTCCGGAAATACGTCTCTATATTTTCCTATGCATCTTAAGTAATATTTATTGATTGTTCTATTTTCTGGATGTTCTTTTTTTGTTTTCGTTTGTAACTCAACAAAAATATGTGTTACAAACATTTTAATGACTATTACGTCAGTTAAATTATGCAGTCGTGAGGTATAAAGAATTTGTTGCTTTAGGAAAGTTACATAATGTAAGATCATTATTTTTTTTTAACAGAAATCACGGTAGTGGTAAGATAATTTCTTATTTTTCTTCTTGGTTATGTAGCAAATACTAACTGTCTTTAGTTTGTTCGTGACTTTGCTTTTTATCCATTCATCTACACAACGATTGCATTAATAATATTGGAAGGATGCATTTTGCATTTATCTATTTAGTCATCTCTAACCTTAAGTTTATCTAAGGTTTAGACAAGGAAAGGTTACAAAAAGCCTATAATGGTTGGAATGTAACGTCTATATCAGGGTAATAAGTTCTATAATATAAAACATCCTTCCCTTTTCTGTTGCTGTATACCTACTCGTATCAGCAAATGGCATATATGGATTAACATACGTTAACATACAATATTGTAGTTCTAAAACCGTGATAGTATCTGAAGATTCACTTATCGACAAGCGCAGGAGGCATATGTAGCACTATATATGATAATAATACATCAAAACTATACTTTGGACAATGAGGTTTTTTCGTTGTAAATGACAAATAAAAGACATAAAAGTTAGACCAATAAATAAAACAAGGTGTTGTTAACTATATTTCTACTATGGTAACATCAGAATCGTGATAAACGTTATTTTAGTAGTAATATAGTATACAACGTACTCAAATTATAACTAAACTAAGCAAAGGCTATACGATCATAGGTTAGATTATTACTAGTAGGTACCATTTTTAATATAATAAATGTGGTGTTTTTCTTAGAATGACTAGATTAATAATAATTAATCGTTAAATCTTGTTGGAAATCTTATTAAATCTAAAACGGATTTGCTTTAACTTTGTCAGTGAAAATAAAAACTCAGTGATCAGTGCAGTGCTTACACATTATTTGAATTTATTTTGCCAATTTGTGCTTTTTCCCCTTTTTAATGGGGAGCTTTTAACTCACAGTTGGGTACAGCTCTTCCTCGGTATTGAGAGCATGCCCCGGCGCCGCATTTGAGACCGATGTTTTTACCACACGCTCATCGATCAATATATTTTGTGAGATTTTGAATGGCATACTTTAAAATAATCTCACACAATATCCGAACCTTATCTGCTGTCAAATTGATATGTTTATCGCATTATTCTGTTTCCGTCAACAGATTTTGTACTACTTGCGATTCATTTATCGCAAGATAAAGCGGATTTGGATATATTACATTTTTGCCATATAATAAAAAGGAAAAAAACTTAAAGTGGAGTTTTCCATTGTAAGATGTGATAACAGTGATAAGACTAGGTATACTAAATTTATTGATTCAAAATTTTTATGGTAACTTTGACATAAGTAGCACAATATAAGGAGCGCCTGCCTTTTAAGTAGAGTTTGATCATCTCAAAGTTGAAGTTAGCATTATTGTGGTTTTCATTAAAATACCTGGCTCATTAATTTAATAACACCTACTCAGCAATTGAGCATCCCTAAATTGAGTATACAGGTTTTTAACTATGCTATGAAAGAGGACTTCTGAAATTCAGGTGTTTTTTGTGTATTATTCTTGACAAGAAAGTAATTTTATTTTTGAAGTGAAAACTTCTTTAGCGGCGTTGTGCACTTTTTTTTTGGGATCGGTAAAAAATGTTAAACTCGCGTCAGGACACGTGGCCTGATCGAATATTCATAAGACGGAGGGGTGACAGCTGATGGCTCGACTGCCTTTTATATCAAGTACATATTTAAAATATGGACATTGAACAAAGTGCATCTATTAATGAAAAAAGTGACGAAAAAATAGTGAAAGAAAATGAGTGAGTACTTTATAAAAATACTAGATGGAAACCTACTGAAAATACTAGATGAAAAATAATACTGATAATAAAAGCAATTCGTGCGAAATTATTCCCTATCCGTTTCAAAATATCAAAAATGCACAACGTTAATGTTCAAGTTTTCACTTCTGCCGGCACTACCGTAGTGCAACCCGTTGTTTTATTATTTATTTTTTCTAAACACAAAATACTTTAAACGTGAATGTAAAAACGAAAGAACGTTCAACCTGTAATCTTAATAATCGAATTAAAACGATTTAGTTACAAGAAAGGCGTGTATACTTCAAGCATAGATTAAATCAATAACTTTTACAATAAATGAAAAACAAGATGAAATTGAAAAATGGCCGTAACAGAAGAACAATAAAATGATTTCTAGAATGTTAAAGGTTATTCGGAACTGACCATATTAAACAACAAAACAATAATATTGCCCTTTTTCACTATCCGTTACCACATAATTAGGAACCAAGCCATACCATTATAGTTATAGACATAACCACGGTCTTATCGACTCGTGTAGCCGTTTCAAGTCCGCTATGTTTTGCCTCGCGATGGAACACGTGTATCGACGGACGATGTTTTAGAAACAGTTACTAATTTCCCATTATTATTGTTGCAGTAACCAGTAACGGTAAGCTAAATATTAACGTTGATGAACAATCAAATAAACAACGCTCTTTGCACAAGAGACTTCATGAAGAGGTCACCAGGCAAGAAAGGTCATAGTCCCTGTAGCTTCGGGATTAAGAATAGAGCTACGGTATCCCCTGCCTGATCGTAAGAGGCGACTAAAATTGGGAGAGGATATCGGGTTATGTGGGATTTGTACCGCAATAAAACACCCTCGGGGGTCTGCATCTGCGCTTGCGGAGGACTCTCCGGAATCTCTAGTGGAACACACCGGTGTCATTCACGCGTGGCGCCCAGTACGTGCCCATCTTCGGGACAGCAATTTTGCTCTCCTGCACCTTCAGGTGATCACGTCGGCATGTGGCCACGCACACCCCGCTGTCCTTCCCAGGCAGCGCTGCTCGGACGGATCGAGCTCCCACTCTCACCGTCCGCAACCCCGGAAGCCCTCTTTTAGTCACCTCTTACGATCATGCAGGGAATACCGTAGCTCTATTCTTAATCCCGAAGCTACAGAGACACAGGCAGGAACCTAGTTCATTCATACATTTAATTTCATTTATTTTTATGAAATACCGTCAAAATCTATCAAGACAAACCGTTATAGTGAAAGAATGTTTTATTTATATCTCGTAACAAACAAGGTGTCGATATGACAGGTCACCTTGATGATTTATTAAGGTTTAGAGGTCAAGGGTGGAACTACCATTCATCGATCAATCAAAGTCCTTGTAGAGCGACAATGACAACTAGTCATTGAGTTGATTGACATGATACGATACTCATAATGAAGAAACGATAATCAAACTAGGTACCTATTACTAATACCGATAACCTCAGATATAAAATACTGATGTTAGATTCATTCGATTTACTGCGACTCTGATAAAGTAGTATTTACTTTACTCATTAATCTATAAACGCAGATATTTGTATGTTATTTAGCATTAAATTTAATATGAATGGTTGCTTTGGATTTTATATTAAAACCTAGTTTAAAGTTTTCTGAGAACTATTTAATGGTTTACAAAGGCACAAAGGCGTATAATTTAATAACAGACTAAAACAAGTATGTTGTATATAATCACAATTTTGATTGAACTTATGGATAAACTGCAAACAGTTCAGATGAATTCTTTTCATCTTTAGGTACATTCAGGCACATTTTAGATCACAATTATGCGTAATACAAAGCAATTACTTACATTTTGTAACGGTAAATTATTGGTTATTTTACGGTTACTTATATAGGACATGTACTATAATCATCTTTAGAGTAGGAACGCAGTAGGTCAGTAGCACATGATTTGAAAGAAAACGAGAGCTTGACTTGGGTTTTAGTAGACCTCTTACAGCAAAGTCCACGTAACACAATGTGGCATCTGTCGCTGCCTCATTATTGAAGAAAAGTCATGAAAATGTAACGGAAACAGCCACGTAAATAGGAAATGTACCACAAGTTACATAAATCAAGGTGTCAAACGACTAGTGCAGAAATAAATTACTGCCGATCAGCTTACGTAACATACCAATGGACTGGCACAATCGGTTACAAGTGTTACAACGCAATAACAGGCAATTGAAGTGACAAAGAGAGTCACACAGCTGAGGAAAATCTGAAAAGTGCAAAGAAAAAAGAAATATGTAAAAGGTTCCGTCATGTCTGTCCTGAAAGATATACCTCCATAGTTTAATCAGGTCAATGACCTTGCTTATGACTCGTTGCGACGTATTGCGAAAATCAAACGCTATTACTGAAGAAACACATTCCTAATAAAAAAAATAGAGTTACGGATACTACAGAAAGCTTGTAAGAATTATAAATGAACAGATCAAAATATGGATGAAAAATATATGTAACATTACCTTTAACCCGAACATTTTTTGCCGGTCCAATATACATATATACTACATACTATAAGATTTAGAAATTAAAGTATGCATATTCAGCAGAATAATATATTTGAGAAATCATGGATATTTTACTAGGTATTCTATTCTCATGATATTGCGTTGTTACAAGTAGTGCCGCAATTGTACAGCAATTGATGTAATAAGATGAGTTACACGTGGAAAATCTGGAAGAATACATCAACTACTTACAACGAAAGGAATTTTGTTTCAAAATAAGCAAATAGGTTCGTCAGTTAATCTATTTGCATCATTGACTGCCAAATTATTAAGATAAATTAATGGCAAAGGTCGGGTCCCTCCATCTCACTCTGTATTGGAAAGTCCCATGGCTTATGTCTCACGACTGAATACTTACTGGTCAGTTAATATTCAGCATTTGGATATCCTGAAAGGGAACAAAAATCCGAAATTGATTTGAACCGACCGCTTAAAATCGTACGTTTAAGTTACTCGTAGGTATTGATCCAACGATGAGCAGCGATGGCCGAGTGGTAAAAGCCGCGGTCTTCTACGCGACCGATCCTGGGTTCAAATCCTCGGCGCGCACCTCTGACAAAGAACTTTGTAATGTGCGCATTTATCGCTGCTCCACGGTGATGGAAAATATCGTGATATTTAATGGATTGCGATGTTCTCCATCGCCGTGCATGCCTGAGAGAAATTCATAATTTCTCGAAAGCATGACGTTCACCAATCCGCACTTGGCCAGCGTGGTGGACTATGGCCTAAATCCCTCTCACTTGTGAGAAGGAGACCTGTGCCCAGCAGTGAGACAAAAAAAAGGTTGAAAAAAATAATTGATCCAACTGTTGCTCAACGCATTAAACTTCATAGATCATTAATAAATTGCACCAGCTGCAGGGGTACACTGAAATAGCATAACATTGACCATAAATCTAAAATCATCTAATAATCCACTTATCCCACAAGCAGCAGCGGGGAGAAGTAAGCTGCAGGCCTTCCAACGACGCAAAAAAGAGTTGCAGCCATCCATCTATTAGTTTATAATCATCATCACGTCGTCATTTCTAATCACCTAATGTTGTTTCTATAGTTGATTGCTTTTCTTAGTTTAGTATATCAATTGATTCCTGTTTACCACGGAACTCTATAGGGCTTCGACTTAAGACATGACCCATAATCAGTTGTCCGTTGACAACACTTCAAGTAATCCATAGTAGGTACCGACAGGCAGCACAGGCCAGTGCCCACGGGCACGCTCCGGTACCGCCACTGACACCGCCTGTGGTCGACCCGTAATTGTATAACGGCGCCAGGAGCCACTGACATTACTATCTACTATACTTCATGCCAAATGTCATACTGTGTTCTTCAATCATACCAATTGGAGAAAGAAAAACCGTCGTTCATTTATTTTAATAAATGCATATATATAAACATTATACATACATCACGGGTGTAGCCAGGGGTTTTGGGTGTTCAACCCAACCGAAAAGTAAAAGTTAAGATATACTGTTACCGAGTTTTGTTTTATACAAATGTTACTTTAAATTAATAAGCTTTTACTTCCTAATACAACAATTAATTTAATAAGTTCAGACTCTTGTATAGACTAATGACAATTTTTATTCTTTTTCATCATGCTAATGCGTCCGCATTAAAATTATATTGAGAAAAAAATATTTATTTAAAATTTCAAGTACCTACAGACAAGTTGCTTAGAAAAAAATAAGAAATAATGAAGATTACATTTAAATTGACAAAAAGCCAACATCACGTGGTGTTCCCAGGCGGTCACCCATCCAAGTACTGACCACGCCCGACGTTGCTTAACTTCGGTGATCGGACGAGAACCGGTGTGTTCAACGTGGTATGGACGTTGGCGACTGACGTGTCGAAACATTTGATGAAGACATATTAAGTATTATACGAAATATTTAAATTTGACCTCGTACATTTACTAATGTATCATTACATAAATAAAACCATTCCAGTAGGCGCCAGAAGTATTTAAAGTGTAAAATCAGAAAGCTCGTAGATGTGATTTGTTACCGGGTCATGTTTTCTAGAAATGCTACTTAAATCATATTTAGTTCCTAATGAAAAAACTGATTTAATAGATTCAGATAGGTATAGACTAACGGCACATTTTTTTGTTTTCTTTTTCGTTAAATCATTCTAACGACCTTCCTAAATAAAATTTTGTGAAAATATTATTTATTTCATACAGAAGTTAGAAATAAAATAAAAATCAAGATTATACAACAAAAAAATCTTCAAAAAGCCAACATCACATGGTGTTCCCAGGCGGTCACCCATCCAAGTACTGACCACGCCCGACGTTGCTTAACTTCGGTGATCGGACGAGAACCGGTGTGTTCAACGTGGTATGGACGTTGGCGACTGACGTGTCGAAACATTTGATGAAGACATATTAAGTATTATACGAAGTATTTAAATTTGACCTCGTCTATTTACTAATGTATTATTACAAAAATAAAACCATTTCAATAGGCGCCGGAAGTACTTAAAGTGTAAAATCAGAAAGCTCGTAGATCTGATTTGTTACCGGGTCATGTTTTCTAGAAATGCTACTTAAATCATATTTAGTTCCTAATGAAAACAAATGATTTAATAGATTCAGATAGGTATAGACTTTTCCAATATCTTTGGTATAGACTAACGGCACAGTTTTTTGTTTTCTTTTCCGTTAAATCATTCTAACGACCGCATTACTAAATAAAATTTTGTGAAAATATTATTTATTTCATACAGATATGTCAGAAATTACAAAAAAATCAAGATTACACAACAAAAAAAATCTTCAAAAAGCCAACATCACGTGGTGTTCCCAGGCGGTCATCCATCCAAGTACTGACCACGCCCGACGTTGCTTAACTTCGGTGATCGGACGAGAACCGGTGTGTTCAACGTGGTATGGACGTTGGCGACAAACTTGTCGAAACATTTGATGAAGAGATATTAAGTATTATAAGAAGTATTCAGATTTAGCCAAATAAATTAAAGTGATACATAAATAGTAGTGAAATTTATTTTAAACTAAAAAGTTAAACCGACTTCAAGCAAATAATACTTTTAATTCACTAATCATAGAAAGTTTTCTTGCGAATTTAAGTTGCTTGAAAAACAGTTTCGGGTGACTATAAAAGTTGTGTCCTGAATGGGCACCGACTCCAAGTCTCCTTTGAAATTCAGATTACTTTAGTTAATGATTCAGTACTTTAAGCAAAATCGGAAAGAAAAAAAGAAAGAAAGAAAAATGATTTATTTGCGCAAATATGGGTATTACAGATGTTGTTTTATATTTAAAATCCGCCATATTTACCTCAGTAAGGTATGCAAATATTTTTAAAGAAATAAAAAAATACTTACTATTTTATATTAAAGAAATCAAAATATACTTAAATCTATCTATATAACTAATTGACTTAAATCTAAATAACAAATTTATTTGTTATGTTGACAAACCATGTTATTTATTTATTTATCCCATATTTTGCGTTTTTTTTATTTAGTAGTTATGAATTTATTTAGACGGTGTTTAACACGTTAAGTGCGTTACCGGACGTATATAGCCGGTAATGAACTCTCCCGTGGTGCGAGCGCCAAAAACTAGTTTTTCTCGCTGGTGCGGCGTCATTTTAGGTACGATATTCTGTGAGTTAAAAAGGGACAAATAAACATCATTGCTTCTTACTTTCAGATGGTCTTATTACAATAGAAAAAAAGTACATGGCATATTTGACCTGTACGCACAGAACGAAAAATTTTTACATTCCATGCGTTACCGGACGAATACGACTTGTATGTGTATGTCCGGTATCGCACTGTTGGCTAGGACGTATGCATTAGTGAGAAACGGATATTATTATCGTTTATCGATATTTGTTAACAGTATCGACATTTATAAACAATAGGTAAGTACTTACTTTGTTACCTACTGGCACAGAAAGATCTATCAAAACATCGTTTGTCACCGCGTGCAGTACCTTAAAATATTTAGTTTAACTTATTTAAATATACATTGCGATACTTGTTTCTCTCTTTTCAGTTCATTTTTGAAGCAGTCGGGTTTTTTTGTTTTTATAATAATAATTTAATTTCAAATTGTTTAATTATTTGAAGATTTTTCTTAAAATATAGTAGAAATGTGATATGATATATATATTTTTGAAATAGTTTTTTCACTAGCTTGCATTTGATACCCATATTGCTGTGGTTAGAAAAAAAAACCCCACTCCCCTTTTTTCAAATTTGAGGACGCCATTTTGAAAATGTATATAGCCTATGTCAATCTGACAATCCTAACAAATTTAACGACACCTCATATGTTTAAATCTTCCAGTCGTTTGGGCTGTTCGGTGCGCCAAAGAAATGGACATACATACCCACATACATACATACATACATACATACATACATACATACATACATACGCTCGAAAAACATAACCCTCCTTCTCACGCAGTCGGGTAATAATGCCTAATTTGCTTTATAAATAAAAGTATTATCGATAAATATTTGTTTTCTTATATAACACCACTACTGTTTATCGACTATTTGAACGTTTTCACCACTTCTTGTGCGCCACATGACATATGAGTCCGGTAAGACGTTTATACCTATAAGTGAAAAAATATTTGTCCAATTCTAGAACCAAAAGAAATGTATATAGTTCAAAGTTTTTAGATATTGATAAAAGTTAAAGAATTGCCAGAAAGTAAAAATTTTATGAAAAAAAAAAGTTTTAAAAAGAATTGTGTACCGGACACATTTGCCTTGTTTCGCACTAGAAAAATTAACAGTACATGGCAATATTGTCCTGTACCGCACCAGAGTGGAATATTATGTTTTTGAGCTTCGCAGTAAACGTGTTAAAATGCTTTATAAAACCTATGAGTGAACGAAATCATCTCCTGTTTTCCTACTCTTACAATGAGCGTAGTGCTCATAAAATCTCTCTCTCACTCATAGTCCCAGAGTAGGATAAACACTGTGTCGTGGGTACCATGGACACATACACACAAAGACAGAAACACAAACATCCAGAGTGAGAACAGAAATTTAAACTCATCATTCAGATTTCTGTTTCACCGGGAATCGAACCCGGGACCCTTCGACTGGCAGTCATGGTAACCAGCGCCACGCAAGTCCTCAAATACATTACGGTATTCTCTCTTAATACATCACGATTTTTATCATTATTATGTCATATTTCATATACTAACGTATATCCCAAGTCTGTATCTAATTTCCTATGAAACTTCAAGTTGACATGACAAAGTATGCTTGACAGATTTTGTTAGTTCGAGGAGGAATTTTTACACAAAAAAGGGTTGCACTCCGGTAGTGTCGGCAGATGTGAAAACTTGAACATTAACGTTGTGCATTTTTCATGTCTTGGAATGGTTAGGGAATAATTTCGCACGAATTGCTTTTATTATCAGTATTATTTTTCATCTAGTATTTTTCAGTAGGTTTTCATTTAGCATTTTTATAAAGTATGTCCTACTCACTCATTTTCTTTCACTATTTCTTCGTTACTTTTTTCATTAATAGATGCACTTTGTGCAATGTCCATATTTTAAATACTTGATATAAACTAATTTTACAGGTATAGACAGTCGAGCCGTCACCCCTCCGTCTTACGAATTTTCGATCAGGCCACGTGTTTTGAAGCGAGTTTAACATTTTTTACCCATAGGTACCAAAAAAAGTGCACGACGCCGCTAAAGAAATTTTCACTTCAAAAATAAAATAACAAGAAAAATCCTCAATGTTCAATTAATTTGTCATGACGTTTGTAACAAAAAATCTAAACTTTTCCTATTAAAGAACATTCTAAACTCAGTAAACAACATAACGCAATCTTCCGCAGATTCACACAAGGTGTTTTCGAGTTACGATAACTGGGAAGGATTCCACTAAGATAAGGAGTCAAAGATGAGTCGAGGTTGTTGTTATTATTCGACTGCTATCACGCTCCCTGCAGATATGTGACCAGCTGTTTTTATTAAAGTTATTTTAGTTTTATTGGTGGTCATTAACGCAATGTTTTCTTTTATTGGTATTAAGTACTTTGACGTACGTTTCTATCCGTATATAGGAAAGATAACAAGCTTAAGAATAGCAGGATATTTAGGGTTTGATTTAAAAGTATTAATAAAAGTGCATTTAAAAAGCGAAACTTTTTCTAAACAGTAGTTACGTAGCTATCGTCGCTAAAAATAAGAGTACCTGGACGACCGAGAGTTGCTCGGATGAAAACAATTTATTTTCTTGATTTAATTTCAAACGAAACACTAATTTGCTTAGTGTTACTTAACAACCCCATATGAAGTAGCTCTCAAAAAAAAAAAAGATTCACAAAAAATAAAAAAAATACTTAAACGCAATATGGATTTGATCGAGGTTTGAACCCGGGTCTCTAGATGGGTCTCTCTCTAGTTTATATTTAAGTTGATTATCGCTGAAAATATTTTTTTACTGTTTAATATTTCTAAAAATAAAACCTAGGTGGATCAATTTATCACCCCCAAAACCAGGGTAGTACTAAATTTCATCAAAATCGTTTGTGCCGTTTCTGAGATTCAAAAAATATATTTAGGTATATACAAGAATTGCTCGTTTAAAGGTATTAGATAAGTGTTGTCATTGACGACGTTAAGCTACTAAAATTTCATCAGATTTATCCAAAATTGAGGCCCAAAAATACACGAAATTTAGGATACGAGCGTTTAGAGTAGGCCCTTCTTCTTCTTCGGTTTCTACGATCATCTTAAGAGCTCATTTTCAACAGTGAGGCGCAAAATGAAAGACCTGAAGCCCGAGTTTTCCCTTAAGTTATATAATGCAGTTGCAGAGCAGCGATGGCCGAGTGGTAAAAGACCACCATCTCCAATACGACCGTCTCAAATCCTCGGCGCACACCTCTGACAAAGAAAATTTTAATGTGCGCATTTATTGCTGCTCCACGGTGATGGAAAATATCTTGATATTTAATTGATTGTGATGTTCTCCATCGCCGTGCATGCCTAAGAGAAATTCATAATTTCTCGAAAGCACGACGTGCACCAATCCGTGCACCACGCCAGCAACCTTTCACTGAATCACAGTAGAAATGTCACTTCACGCCAGAAATGGGTGTTTTTCCAGGGTAGAAATATTGACTACCTGTAAATTGATTACATACTTGCAAGTTCTACTTTAGATAATATAGCATGTTTGAAAAATTTATAAATGAACTTGCTCGTATTTGGTATTGCACCTATATTTGTTAATCTAAGCTCTGAGGTTACAAATCTGACATAAATAAGCTTGTAAATAAATATTGTATTTGTGTGGAGCTTAGTATTTTTTGTATCTTGTTTGTTCTGATTGAAATCGTATGACATTTTTTGTGATAAGTGTTGAATGGTATACGATGTTTTGTTGTGACCATGTTTTTCATACTATTATTTTGTTATTGAAACATCTTAGACGTCATCGGTGGCCTTTTCTCGTTACATACCCAGCTCAAAAACAATAATAAAATTACTGTATAATTAGTAGCAGTATTTATAAGATTAAATTATTAAATGTATTTTCATATCAGTTTTATTATCATGCATGCGTAATTTCAATTGTAGATGATCTACAAAGCTAAGTACAGATGGGCGTAATGGGAAGTTGGATGGGTAGGGTCACAAGAATTATTATACATTTTAATATCAGTACCTATTTTTATTACCAATCAATATTTGAATCACATACGAGTACCTACGTATTATCTAGGCGAGATAACTCCAATTAACATCTATTAAGAAATGGTTATTGAAATAAATCACTATCTAGAAAGATCAGATCAATAGAATACTTAACAGAAATAATCAAGTATTTACGAACATCTCATTAACATTTTTTATGAACTGTCCTGTCTGGTTTTCCCTCAAAAATAATAAGGCTTTTACGGCATTGGT
This sequence comes from Pyrgus malvae, assembly GCA_911387765.1. Classification (NCBI taxonomy): domain Eukaryota; kingdom Metazoa; phylum Arthropoda; class Insecta; order Lepidoptera; family Hesperiidae; genus Pyrgus; species Pyrgus malvae. The sequence goes on along the minus strand of OU426950.1, from coordinate 21,454,700 downwards.
TGTAGCACTGGCTTGCGAAAAATACACTTAACAACAAGTTTTATTTATAAGTAAGATAAAAATAAAAACTTCGAGAATCTAGATTCAAAACAGGAATTAGGAAGTGAGGAAAAAAACGTGCAGTGGAATAATTCGTTCGTAAATCTTCTTTGGTTTCCTGACGACATCTTGTTTCCTCATTTTATTTTATCGGTATTTCGTTGTTTCCGTGCAATTTTTATAAATACTTCCATTATTCAATCTATTGTTATGTCACATTAAAACTATTTCATATTTAGAATAATGATATGATATGTAGTCTAATGTTATGTACAATTTCAGGATAATTTTAAATAGGAAAATCTTTATTAACATTAATAAATATTTAAAAAATCTTAATCTATAAAAAATACATCTATGTAAAATGTTTGCGTTGTCATCTTTTAGTGTTCGCTTTATGGCTTTAGCATTACTTTTGTCCTTATTTACATTTTATTTTTCACTCATGGTGATGGTTGTTTGTGCTTTTTTGTTTTTCATTTTCACGCATTTTTGTTTTTTTTATTTCAGAATCAGATCTCACCGGCTTATCGCACGTCGGTAAGTTACATTTTTTTATTTTGCTTTATTTACTTTACAATGATTTTGTGAACGTTAATTTTCACAAGCAAATGGTATATTTTAATAGCAACATTCAAGTCGACCCAAGAAAATAATATTGTTATATTCAATTCATTTAAATGGATAAGTATTGCTATTGTGATACTAATTATATCACTATTTGATTTTATATTGAATTATCGGAACCAAAAGCGGTAATACTACTTATACATAGACTTAACCATGACACTCGACTTCGATTCGACGACAGATTTTTTAATTTTATATTATAAATGATTTATAAATAAATTAAATTAAAAATAAATTAAATATAAATTTATTTATATTAATTTATAAATAAAAAAATTATAATTCAGGTTAGGTCCGCGATAAAAACATTTTTACTTTCGGATTAATTAGCTTTATGAAGGGAAAATAGCTAAACTGTTTCAGTACATTTGGAACGTTACAAACAAACGAAGAAGTTCTTTAAACTTAATATTAGTCAACTATAGATTTTCCTTATCTCATCTTTAAAGTTATTTTTTTAGTTTTAGTTTAGAAAATAGAAACTGTGTGTTGTTTTTTATAAATGTAATTTAAGTTATATTATTTTTATAGAAGTTTAAACTTAGGTTTTTTAACGATTATCATAATGATAATGAGTAACTGGTAAGTTATCAGATATACTGCATTATTATTATTCCTTGTTTAATCTTAATATTATTACTAATAGTATGTTGTCACAGGTAGCTACAATAATAAATACATTTGACATTAAATTGATGTTTATCTAGAAATGAGATAGGGAACAATCTTGGTTGATGTCATTTATTGTACGAATGCGATGATTTCATGATGCATAAATTATTTTATTGATTGAATTTATGAGTACTCAATTTAAAATAAATTTGATCATATAATTAATATCACGTTCTATTTTGTACTTGCGTATCTGCATTTATAAATGAACATTTATATTCTACCAATTTATCCCTACTAATATTATAAATTCGAAAGTAACTTTGTCTGTCTGTCTGTCTGTCTGTCTGCTACGCTTTCCCGCTTAAACTACTGAACCAATTTTAATGAAATTTGGAACACAGATACAGTGGAACTTGGGAAAAGATAAAAGCCATCCTATGGGTTTTTATCCTACGGGAACCTATAAAACGGGTCCACGCGGGCAAGGCCGCTGGCGGAAGGCTAGTCCTAAATATACAAAAATAGCCGGCATTCGTTTTAAAGGTTCCCGTAGGATAAAAACCATCCTATGACCTGTACCAATATCTACTCTGTCTGTGTTCCAAATTTCATTAAAATCGATTCCGTAGTTTAAGTGGGAAAGCGTAGCAGACAGACAGACAGACAGAGTTTACTTTCGAATTTATAATATTATAGTATGGATAAAGGAAAATTCGAATTAGACACTTTTCATAAAAAAAGATTTGACGGATTGAGAATTAAAAACTCTCCTCTGGTTTTTACATAGGTATAATATGTATTTTTTAACGAATTGTGTCTTGATCCTTCAACAAACAATAAATCGTGAACCCAGGTGAATTCTGTAAAAACAATTTACGATATCAAAGTCTTAACATATTCGCATGCAAACAATTGAAATTGTTGACAGACATACACGCAAACATTTTATGCCGTTGTTCCGTGAATAAGTGCGTCTGGCCGACCTCTCTGGTTTCTCGTCAATCATTTTTGCTATGTTTAGACTCGACTTCCTAGTAGAAAAACATTTATTGTGTACAATGCTTATTGCGCAGCTATTGCATTAAAAGAAAACTAAACGCAGGTATAAAGGAGTTACTATGGGTACAAATATTTTTTTAGTGAAAATAGATATATAGATAGATAGATAGAAGATATTTAAAAAATATTTTATTATTTATTGAATAGGTAACAGAAACAAATTGAACGATATGATGTTTATGTTTTCTATAACGAGAACTCATTCACTAATTGATTAAAGATTGCAACCGGTACGTACTAAGTTATTCAATTCCTATTTAAATGACTAAAAAAACTGCATAATATGTTTGCAGAAAGCAGCAGAAAGTTTTAATATAATTATTAAAACTGAGGCTAGATTTAAATTTAAGAATTGGCGCTATGTATATTCTATATAAGGGTCATTATACTTCAGAACTTCCGTAACCTTTTCGACACAAAACAATTGAACTTAGAACTAAACGTAACATTAATACTCTAAGATTTATATAAGCTTTGTGCACAAATTACGTATCGGCGGCGGCGCGCCGTTTTTATTTTGTGCTTTGTGTTAAAAACAAATGGTTACGATGAGGCCAATAGTTTAACTAAAACATATACTCGTAAATGTTACATTGGTCTTATTACTACGAGAATGCGTTTCAATTAAGGTTTATAAGGATAATTGATGTCAGCAGCCGCAATGTAACAGTCCCAGAAAGTGAAAAAAAGGCTTGATACTGTGAGATCAAATTTTTAATTAAATGTGCGGGCACATATATAATAGCATGAGAATATTAAGTATCAACCTAAACTATGTGAAGAGTCTTAACAGTAAAAAAAATTTATTGAGTTTTGAAGTTGTAATTAGTTTGGTGACTTTTATTACGATTACGGTTGTGAGATTGCACCTATGCCCAGCAATGGGACATAAAAAATTTGAAAAAAGTTTAATTTAGTTGCCCTTATATAAATATGTGAAGTTCTTAGCAGTGCACAATTGTATTATGTTTTGAATAACTGCTTTTAAATGATATATCAAAGTGCTAGAACGATCATACATCAATCAATTATAATGTTCGGCTCAATAGTTTCACTAAAACATATAAATGGCTATGTTACACCAGCATTATTACAGCGAGCAGGCGTTTCAATTAAGGTTTATAGGGGTAATTGGTGTCGGTATCGGCTGCGTGACAGTTCTAATAGGGACTAAAAATAAATGCGACATTGCAAATGTAATATGAGAATTTTAAAAATGTTAATATTTAATAGTAGTATGCATGTGAATAATAACAAAAGAAGAGCTGAGTATAACTAATCTAATACATAAAATTCTCGTGTCACGGTGTTTATAGTTAAACTCCTTCGAAATGGCTCGACCGATTTTCGTGAAATTTTGTGTGCATATCGAAGTCTGCGAATCAGACAACATCTATTTTTATCCCCCAAGTGATAAGGGTGGCCTACCGCAAACATTTAAACACGGTACGGAGTTCGCGGGGCTAGCCAGTTATGCTATAAAAAGTACCAGGATGACCGAGCGGTGCTTGAATAAAAATATTTGATTTCCTTCAGAGACTCATAGGCTTAGTGTTACTTAACAACGCCATCTACTGAAACAGCTGCCAATAAAAAAAAATTGTATTACAAGAATTGCTCGTTTAAAGGTATTAGATTAGATAAATATGGATATCATGTGTTCTCGATGTTACCGCATACACCGAAACAAAATTTAGCTGGTACATTTGAACGTGTCTTCTAAAATCATAGTTGGTCATTACTCGTATAACATAGTTTGTCAGTTAAGGATGTTACGGGGGTAGGTATCATATTGACGACATTGACACATGCGGTAGCTGTCACGTATGTTCCTTATCTGCCCATAGCTACTCTGTAAGAAAGCTTATTATTGTATACCTCATATTTTAAAACAGGGCTGAAGTTTTTCTTCAGCTCAGCATTGCCTAAGCGCACCCAGAGCAGACAGAACAAAAAAATAACGTTCACTAAGAGTTTGTAAATGAACCGTACAGTGAATAAAGAATATTTCATTTCATTTCATTTCATTAGCACTACTTATGAACCTCTCAAAATGAATGTTAAAAACAATAGAAATTAAAAATGATAAATCAGCTACTTGGATGACTTCCAACGCATCAGAATAGGTACTTTAACCATTAGTTAAACAAAGAAAACGATTATGTATATAATTGCAACTGTACGACGAATAACAAGGACCAACCAAAATAAACGAAACAATATAGAGAGTAGTAGCAAGTGTTTGGTGAATAAATAACTTTGTTTAACGAAGTTCGTTGAACTGATATTCTCAGGATTAAGGTTGGTTTAATTAATTTACATCATTGCCCTTAAATAACTAAATAACAGAAACATCTAATAGAAGAGAAATATTATGATTATACAGCAAAATTTCTTCTACTTATGCTTGCAAAAAATATGGGTATTTTCACTAAATTATAATTTAACAATGTAAACCCCACACAAATAAAACTAGTCAGACGCTTAAAGTAATTTCAATCGTGTTTGACCATTACCATTACGTTATAAGTTAGAAATACTGCATCTTCGATTAAAATTATTGTTTTTTAGTATAAAAGTAAGAAACCATTCATAAATCATATTTTTGTAACTTTAAAGAATCCAAGGCTTCCTGACCGATTAATTAACTTTTCCTTTCCTTTACCAGATAGTTTACAGTATGACAATTACTTAATGTTATCCATACTTCCCTACTTAATATTATAAATTCGCAAGTAACTCTGTCTATCTGTCTGTCTGTCTGCGACGCTTTCCCACTTAAACTATGAAACCAATTTTAATGAAATTTGGAACACAGATAGAGTGGACCTTGGGAAATGATATAGGATAGTTTTTATCCTACGGGAACCTATAAAACGGGTCCACGCGGGCGAAGCCGCTGACGGAAGGCTATTATCATAATATTTCTTGCGTCAAGTAGTTTTATCATTATTATAGTTCCTTGTTTATGCAATAGTTAACAGTTCTATAACCTTTATTTTGTAAAAACCCACTAAGTATGACATTAATAAAACCTTTGTTACCTTAACTACTTTTGATCAATAAATAAGATACTTGAAGCTCTGTTTATTTATTCATCTGAGAATTGTAGTAAAAAATATATGTATGTAACGCAGTATATTTTAAAGTAAGTAAAACATATATATTACGTTTCCACACTCTACACACACCACGTTAGTCACACGTGTGAAATAAAAATAAAGAATACTATTTGCCACTTTATTAGACAACTTCCGTGCAATTGCACTAATTAGCGAAATGAATTAGTCACATGATAAGTTACATAACTTGTTTATTTTTACACCCTGTTATCAAGTGCTTTTAACGGTTGACTAGCGATGGACTCGAGGGAAATTTTAAAATTACTGTTTAATTTGAAAATATATAATAACGACTAATAACGAGTCTTAAATTCAAATAAATGACAAAAGAACGGAAATCATTGTGAGTTAAAATTTATATGTTTTCCAAATTCAAAGGTTTTTAATGATCAATTATGCAATGTTCGTTATACAAAACCACTTTTATTTTTAGGTGAATTTAGTTTAATAAAACTTAAATGTTTCCAAAAAATATGAGAAAATCCATTACCCTAATAAATAGCAGTGTATCATAGAGAAAAATACCAGCATATTAGTAAAATAATCTACAATCATTATCAAATATTTTTACATTGCGCTCATTTTCCATTTATTCTTTAAAAATTACTCATGCATTATATCAGTATTATTATATGTAACCAATGTTTACGTATAAATATTATGTAAAGAGAACGGGTCAAAAATATTATACATAAAGCATTGCTGTTTTCAACCCTATTTTAGGATACCTTGAAGCTGCCCAGATGATATCTGGCTAAATGTCCATAAACAAAGTCCAGAGAGACAGTAAATTTATTTGTTCACATTAACCTTGAAAACGCCTTTTCTTTGCTAATTAAAACGAAGGTGAAATGTAGTTGGTTGATTGATTTGGGTGTAAATATTGAAATTTACGAGAATTTTCTAGATTTCATAAACTAACTTCCACGAATCGTTTTAATACCTAACTTTGTTGTAGTATATTATGTAGTACATTTTGTGCTTAAATATCTATAAACAGTTTTTATATAAACTATTATAATTATGTATGTATGTGTATACTCAATAAAAAATCAATAGACTGTTGTTAATTTTTCGTCGTAGGTTTGTTATTATCTGTCCGAATATTTCAAATGATGTCAATGTTTTTTAAGGGAAATTTAAATCAGTAGGTATAATAATAAGATACAACACACCTATTGGTACATAAACTAAACCCTGTAGGCAATCCAAAGATGATTACCGAGTAAAAATAAAAATAAATTCTAGATTATTTTACCTTCATTTTCTGAATAATGTACATTTATCCGCAATTAAAACATTATCAAGATTCTTTACGAAGAATTTATATTATTATAAAATCCCTTTTTAGTCGTTGTTGGAAAATTTCTATATTATTATGCCTACAAGTAGGTATGTACTACAAAACGTATTGCTACTAGATATAATAATTATGCAGTATTTTTATGTATTGCTTCCAATGAACGAAATATATCAAAGTTAAATTGTATTAGCTTTATTTTGCAGTTTCCATGATAAAAGTCTTAGACTTCTCAGTATTACAACCTCAAGATAGGATTTCACGTTATTAAAATCTTATCGTTGCGTAAAGCGGAATAAATACAGGTGTCGTTAATTCGATGAGTCTTCGTAGAACAATTTGATAAAATCAATAACATTGATAATGCAAGGAATTGTGCCATCTACAATTATAAACATGAACTGTTGACTAATACTCGTTATTATTATGGCAGAAAAGAAGAGTAAAAATATTTCTACAAACGCCCTGGGAAAACTCTTGCTTTTTAGTGATCACCATCGCTCCACCCGTCTGCTAGTTTCTAGGTGGCTAGGGTGGAATGGCAATAATGCCCCGTTCGTATAAAAACCGGTGTCGTCGATCCAGCCCCACCTTTCACCTCCACTACACCTGTACTTAAATAAATATAAAGCTTACGCACATATTTGCAATTTCAAATCTAGCCAATCTTAGTGCCGCATAATCACGCGATTTCCAATGAACGAATCACACCCAAGCACACATATCGCAGCGCGATCGCGTGTTTCTGTAGAGATATGAGCGCCGGTCATATCCTTGGCGCGTCTTCCCCGCCTACAATTCCATTCTTTAATATTTTCTGTGGCTACCGTTTCAGAAAAAATATGCATACCCTACTTTTATATAATTGGAATATTTTCGACATAATAATCAACATAAACCATTTATGGGTCGATATTTGCTTCCCCAGAGACCAGAGTATTCGTCAAATAAATGCTAGCGCTATCACTCTTGTGACATATGAAAAGGATGTCGATAATGTTTAGTGACTAATAAAATTTGGAGATTGAAAATCAGCCTTAAAATCAGTCCTTTTAAATTTCCCACAATTTGCCACTTTGGCCAAATCCGATTAGTAGTCCTCACAGGGTTTCGGGTAAAGTTGGGCAGCCATGTTTCATCAGGATGTTTTTGATTTTAGCGCATATTCGATGACGATGTTTATGTATCATGTGACCCATTATTTTGTGCGTATAAAATACATTATTCTTGCACACTTTTAGATGGATTAGATTTCCATCGGTAAAGAACCTTGCACATCAATCTATATCATTTGTATCTTATCTAAAGGACGAGTTCGTTTACATTTTGTATCTAAACCGGTAATGCCTGTGCTTTATTTAGATACCTACATATTTTGGATTCAGGGCCAACTCTATGCATACATTTAAAAAATGTTTCAGGGTTGGCGTCAATATGACGACCCATATAGGAAATATCACGCTTAAAAACGGTTCAATAGTGCAATTGTTTTATAAAAAGAATCATAAATAACATTTGAACATTTTTTCTGAACATAATAAACACGAATAACATCCTTCTTAAATACATTTTGATTAAAAAATAACAATAATATTTTTACTATCTTCCTGCATGTTAGAATACTAAGATAAAGGAAGGCTAATTTTAAGTTCCCCATCTCGTTTTCTTGGAGATATAGAAGCAACAATATTTTTCTTTTTCACTAATTAATTGTGTTTTGAATAATGTTGACATTAGTATCTTCAGCCGCCAATAATAAGGTAGGCTACAATTTCTCAACAAATATTACTATGAATTTAATAGATATAAAATAAAAATAGAATGGGTTATCTTTGGATGTCATTACTTATATTATTGCTCGCGCAACTTTTAACTGGGTCACCGTAAAACCACAGTAAAACGAAGGCTGAACGTCATTGAGCTGTTACAATTTTATTAAAAGTAAGTAAAAAAATATAACAAACTAATTTTCTCCACGCGATAGCTACATAACATTGGTAGCGACCGTGGTTCTATACAATGCCAATGGTTTTATCGGTCCTAAAAATAAAAACCAAATTGCATCATTGAATTTCTCTTTGCTGAAAGTGCAAGAGAATAATACCGAGCAGAAACATATCCATATTTTGTTGAGTGAATTTTAAACTAGGGATTAGCCGTTAGTTACAATGTCTCGGCTCCGTATAACAATTAATACCGAACCCTGTTAAAATTTAGGAGAACCCATAACTCATACGCTCATTTCTGTCCTGGCCGTGACGTTACTTGTCCCACTAACCCAAAATCGTGCGTGTGGTTAATGAATTCATCAGAATAGTTTAAAGACATGTTTGAAGGGACACGAAACGCTCGTCATCGACCTAATAACCACATTTTTAGAGATGACAAAGGTTGAGGACTCATATAGATCAGCGTGCTGGTGAAAGTCTTAGAAGCACAAAGAGTAAATCAAACTAAGCGGTAGCGGAAAATGGACGAGGAAAGTTCGTTGACGATACTAAATACTCGAAATTGAAATATATCGTTTGGGTCCGGGGTGACCACTTTCCCATTTAACCGTTACTGATTTGAAAAAAAGATGTCTTCTGCATTTTTCAAAGTAAATAAATTAATATTAATAAGATACTACTTAGGTAAAGTTGTTAAGACAACATCTAACATAATGGTCCTATTCTTAAAATTATTAGTACCTATAATTTAAGTACTGCTGCCAATCTCTCAAACTTTATATATTTTTGTTTCAAGGCATAATGCCTTAAAGCTTTTCTCAAAAATATAATAACCGTCTCATAATTTAGTAAATTTACTCATGAACACATTGAAAAAAGTATATCTATAGAAAATGAGCTAAATATTTTCCTAAAACTAATATTGACTTATTACTGTTATTACAAACAGTAATCGTGACGTGATTTTACGGCGACTTCTACGCAAACAACATTTTGTCATGTGACGGTAACGTAATTAAAACGACGAATTTCTTCCTTTACGTAATGAAAAAACCATCAGCAGACAAGCAAAACACTGAGCAACATATTTATAGATAGAAGAAGTTTGTATAGAACTTTTTGCACTGCTACAGGTTTCGCAAAATAAAAGCTTGTGACGTAATTAAACGCGCGTTATTGAAAAAATGTCTGGCGCCAGTCCTACGTAATAGCCTTTATTATTGTTATAAAATAAATTTAATGCGTTGTGTAACCTTATATAATGCCGATAAAATCGTAACCGGGCTGGCCGTGATAGGAATTAATTTCTGAGTTTCTAAGCAGAAACTGATTGGCTTTAACAGTCGCAGCTTAAGGAATTTCCATTTCAATTAAGCAAGTATTATTGTATTATTTTTCAATACTTATAATGAAATAATTGTATATAGGTATCTTTAACGGATTCAAATTTAATTATCTTTAGTTATATTTAGTGTGCTTTTTATTTATAAAATAAATTAGGTTTACAATTTTATACATTAATTGTTTTTAATGTTTTGTATTTTTAGAATAGTTTTAATTTGTCGTATATCATTAATGTCTTCCGTGTAATAACAACATAATAAAGAGACGAGAGAGAGAGATCTTTAGATAGGATAGTGGAAAATCATCAGACATCAGACACACGTTGACATTTAACCAAGAAAAAATTTTGACGTTATTATTTTTCTCGACTAGTAAAGTCGTTTTTAGCCGCGTTAAGAAATATTCCAATTATAAACAAAAAATATCCATCGACGATGAATCAGTCATCGACCATTTTCTAGAGGTATATGCAGAATTAAAATCTACCACCTATCCATAAACGATCGAATGATTGTGGTACATAGCTAAAATTATCGTACAATTACAGTAATAAAATTTAGACAGTACACTGTCTAAACATGAACAAGCGTTGCTTTTTAATAAAATTATGAAATACCATAAATCAAAAAACAAAAGTAGGTATTAGACTACTGAAATTTCCCTGTCTCTATAAATTATTACGAATCTGATATTATCGTAAAAGAAATGTATAGATTTCTAGTTAACGGTCTTAATAATAAATGAATCGATGATTTCAATAGTAAAATAAAAGAAAATAAATGAATACATTCGATGATAAGTAAGGATATTATTAGATCAACATCTCGAAAGCGAAAGTGAACTGGTATGGCGAAGTATGGTGAAAGTGAACTCAATAAGATTTCTCTTGAGGCATCCATCAAAAAGTAGGTATACCTATTTAAAATATTGGCTTCGTATTGTCACTTTCTACATACTAACGAACATATTACTCAATGAATGAATGGGACTGTTAAACCTAGGATAAAATATGGATATTGTTACCCCTTTAAGGGTTATTTTACCAACTTGAGAAATTATTTTTAATAATAATACCAAAGCCGTTTTTAATAATTTTGTCTAAGTAAAAATATACCAAGTTTTAAGTTAATTGATTGAGGATAATACAATTCTCCATATAAAATTTCGTCACATATTGTACTGTACCGTACTTGTATTACCCTAATGAGAGCGATTTTTTCAAAAATATTGTAAAGTAATTCCTCATGTTGAATTTAATATACCTAAATATATGGGGCATTTATATTGTACAATAGCTGTAATATTTTTTCTTTCGCTGCAGCTATTCGCGCATCTTTCTCCATAAATGAAAAGGGCCATCCTTAACAAGCTCCATAGCTTATTCCTGCAATTTACGACTAGTCTATCTACTAGTGGCCTGATCGAAAATTCGTTAGACGGAGGGGTGACAGGACAGCTGATGACGGCTCTACTGTCTATACTTGTAATTCGTTTATATCAAGTATTTAAAATATGGACATTGAACAAAGTGCATCTATTAATGAAAAAAGTGACGAAGAAATAGTGAAAGAAAATGATTGAGTACTTTATAAAAATACTATTACTAATACTAGATGTAAAATAATACTGATAATAAAAGCAATTCGTGCGAAATTATTCCCTAACCATTCCAAAATATCAAAAATACACAACGTTAATGTTCAAGTTTTCAGTACAAGCACTATCAAAGTGCAACCCGTTTTTTTTTCTTTTACGCTCGATAGTACAAGTAGATGTAGCCTTTGAACTTATTCTGGTAGTTACAAGGTGACGGCCGATTAAAGATATTATTATGAATCACCACAATACACAGATAGCACATTCCATTAGTAACGTAGTTTTTAGGCAAGTATCTAAAAATAAACTTCTAGCTTTCAATTACCGAAACTTGACCATATTTATTTCGAGACATACTGAACTTCAAATTCAACCCAAGGTTCATTGATAACATTACTGAGAGAGAAAGGTCTAACACAGTTTAGGAGAGGAATAGAATATATTACTTAACTGCTTATAAGGAATAGATGTTCCCCGCGCTGATTCACCTGCGTAAGAAAGGATTAGCAGCATGAAGTGAATACTCTCCAGAGGTTTCATGGTAACCAATTTCTTTTACACTTTGGGTTACATTATAGAAGTTTTCATAAGGAGCTAAAACGTTTTTGAACATATTCTATGGCCTATGTTCATCAAGGAATCTGTGTGATTCTAATGGTAATAAGAATTTTTCAAATCGGTCAAGTAGTCTCCGTGCCTATTCAATGCAAACAAACAATCAAATCTTTCCTCTTTATTATACATATTAGTATAGATAATTTGTTGATTTATTCATTTTCTTCTTCTCCATTCTTAATGAAAATTAATGCGTCTAAACTAACCATAAAACAATAATTGATGGCGTCGAATTTGAAAATTCGCTATGGCTTTTCTCACATTTGGAAAACGAAGAACCGATTATTCACTGGCAAAGAACAGGCGTCATAAATCTTTAGTATGCTGGAACCGACTGCATTAGTACGAATAATTTATGTAAAGTAGTTAAATGGGAACGGTCAAGACCATAGCTAATGGTACATCAAAGAACTAATTCGTCCCCTTTGACGTCAATTACATAGGTACATATTTTATTCTTGAAATTGGAGCCATTGCCTTCAAGGAGAGAATAACAAAGAGCCAATGTAAGTAATGACGACGCAACCATCAGCAATGCCCATAGAAATAAATGTTAATGATGGTATTAGTTTCATCATTATTACTTATAATTACCCTTCTTACGGTACGTAGATGCTTATGACAAATCATTGTTTTGTTTAATGGTGTGGAATATATTTTGTACCACAGAGTTGTACTACAATTCATAATATCGTGAAATGTGAACATTTTGTGTGTATACCAAATGTTGTATTTTTTGTACTTTGTAAAGGATAAACGCCAGACTATTACATTCATATTTTAAAAGTTCTTTCGCATACACTAAATTGGTAGTAAATTATTACATTGCGTGCACATCAAAATATTTGTTCTTAACGTATATAGCCATACAAGTATTCAAGAAGTTACATGCGTTATAGATTTTAAAGGCCGTAAAGTAAGATTAATTTTTAAGATGATTCTAGATAGCAATATAGTTATTTCTGAAATGTTAAGATGTTAGATTGCGAGTAAACATGTTGGCAGATGATATTAGTATGATCGTTTTAAAATAATAAAATATACATCATTCAAGTTGCAGTCATAACACGTTAATCATGAAATATGATTTAGGGTTTGTCTATTCCAGCACTTTATGGCATAGATTTATTACGTTTTTCTTACACGTTTTCAATAACAAAACTTTTTATTTTCTTAACGAATAAATTAGAACAAATTATATCATAATGTTGATCTATCTATATTATTACTATTTTCTGCTAAACGAGCAATCGATTGAAATAAAACGTAGGAGATTTGGTGGGCGCATGTCCCGGCGGTTAGCGTAGAACGCAAACGATCTATGCAACTAAGCCAAACGGGTGCGGTCGGGTGTGAGGTGGGTGACCGCTAGTGGCAAAAAAATTCATGCGTGTTTCCGTCCTTCGGAGGGCACGTTAAGCCGCCGGTCCCGGTTGTTGTCGATAGATAACAGTCGTTAAACCTTGTCGGAGGCCTTGTGAACGGTTTGAAAACATCCGACAGCGGGCTGGCCACTAACCCGCATCTCCACCAACCCGCATTGGAGTAGCGTGGTGTATTAAGCTCCAGGCCTCCCCAATAAAAGGGGAGAGACCCGTGCCCAGCAGTGGGACGCATAAAGGGTTGCAGCCAGGAGATAGCTATGTTAGTTAAAAAAGTATATATAACTGCCCCTGAACTGGTGATATACGACCGCTTTTAGCTCTGCTGGCCAATTATTTTGACGTAGATGCAATTTGTGAGCTCTAGATCTATTTTCTATTTGCGTACAAGTCTTTCGAAATATTCAAGATAGTAATATCATGCAATAAAAATCGACAGGTTTTTAGTAATTAAGGGATCTTTGTTTTGTTTTATAAAATATTATTTTATGATAACCACTTGTTTAACTTTTAAAGAGTTCAATATGCTTTTTTGTGCATGTGAACATCAGACTTAAAATCTTGTTCAATTACAGCTTGTTATTGGTGTATTTTATTCAGCACAAAGCTTCATTTATTTATTTATTACTACGCTTATTATCTGTATATATAAATTATTAGCAATATTACGTACCTAATTTCCTAACAATTATAAATATCAGTGAAATCTGATTAACAGAACACAATTCAAATTTTAAGTATGGAAAACTATGCATGCTGTATATGCCAGGGCGTATTATTTCGCCATGGCATAAAGCTTCCCATGAATTATTTATCACTGACTGACTTCCTTACTTTTTTTGCAAGTTAAATTTATGGGAAAGGGGTCAAGGTCATCTGAAATAGAACATTCAATCCGATCAATATTGCTAAAAAATTGTTGTTTATATTTGCCGAGGTTTTATTTTTGAAACTTCAGGTCAAGTTCATTTCCTCAATATCAGTACGCACTGACCATGGATTAAGACCAGACAAATATTTTTACTTTAACTTATATTTAAATTATATCAGTACGATATTTCGTTTCCAGAGTTTGAGACACTAAAATGTTTTCTAACACTGATATTATCAAACATTTCTTCTGACGCTAGCTTTAAACAATGATCGTTATAAAGTTAATTTACGGTTCCTAAGTCCAACAAAAAAGGTCAGAAATGGTGATATATTAATCACCAGCTATCCATCTCCATGTTTCCGTGGGGCAAGTTAAAAATATAATCGCGTGATCGCATTACATTTTTCACACGGACACACAGTTTTGAAATAGCTGTTTCAGAAGAAACAGTTTTAAAATCTGTGACGTTTAATCGCTGGCGTAGGTGGCCATTCGTTCAGCAATATCCCAATGTCACAAGTTGGACGCGATTAGGCGCGCCTTTTCCTCTTATCATTGTACGTGTTACGCCAAATTGGCTTTTAATCCCATTCAATAGAACAGTTCTATTCAACGCAGGGCCCAATTCTGATGCGCAATTTGTATCGTCATTCCGAAACTGAATGCTCTGCAATGAGACAAACAAGAATCGTGACGTTTGTATTTATCTGAGATTTCGTGGCACCAGTTTCGTATTTTAAAACGCAAAACCGTCGAGGCTGTTTGCATCACATCTTTTTGTGACTTCAACGTTTGCCAACGTTTTGTTAACCCTCTTTACGAGTAATTAAATTGATAAATTACTGATAGCCTCTGCTAAATGTCTGATTACAATTGTTTTTACACACAAGATTAACACAACGTTACAATACATGTAAGATATTCATTGTGTTATTTCTCGTACCACTTTTTCTATTTAAAGCCGATCAATTCCCAGAACACCTGTCAGTTCCTGGTACACGTAGCTTAAAGGTCAAAAAGGGAGGCCATCTGCGTCATAGTTAGGTACCTGTATAGTTAAAGCATCAGACGTTTCCTAGACGATCGATGTGGTGACGTGGTTTGACGTCACCAAAGGCAGTCTTGGCACGACCTTGACATCTTACAAGCTGGTTACTTACGACGTACGATGTTAGTATCCGTTTGTTTGTGTTTGAGAATCTGCATAATGCCAGTTAAATGGTACAACGCGTTCTTTAAGCCAATTTATTCTGCCAATATGGTCCATAATTCATCAAGCTTGTAGCTGTTTTCGAGCAATCGGCTTCCAATAAAGCAAAGTGGCCTTCATGAGTTCATGGTCAATAAACCATTGGTTTGGTAAGACACATTGGTCATTACAAGTTCCGCCCGCTTGGACAACACCTTTTTTCATAGGAATGAGATATTGTCCACGGTTAAAAAGTAGCCTGTAACTCTGCAGTTCCCAGTTATTTACAACAAATCAGGTAGCACCGTATTGTATTGTACCATAGCACCATTCCGACGTGAAAGAAGGGAAAACGAGCAAACAAACACACTTTGACATTTATAATAAGTATTAGTATGTATGCCTTATATTCTACGACTGTAGTTTTGCCGGAGATCGACATAAACCGTTATTTACCCTTAAAAACTCACCCCCTTCTTCTCGATCTCAGATCGCCCGTAATTTTTTCCTTTCATTTTTGTTATAATCTCTACCTTTTCGAATGGGTTTCATCCTACTATATTTCTTTTGACTATTTACCAAAAATTCAAAATTATCGACCCCGGTCTAATACATAGTAATGAATTGAAATAATACGAGTAATATTTTTAGTTAGAATCATTGTCTGACTTTAATATATGACCTTATGTAAACAGTATAAGTTGGGCGAAATGGAAGCCATAATTAATTAAATTAACGGGAAAATACACATGTTTAAATGGTTCACGTGTTGATCTTGTTAGGCGAGCGAAACAGGAAATTGGAAAAATAGGGTAAGCGCATCGTAAACATTCTCTATAATGGCCTATAAATATGAACGCAAAAGAACGTACTCGTGATTTAATTAGCTCTATTTCTTATAAATTATAGTATCCTGTTAATATGTTGCATTTTAATATAATTAATGTATTGTATTAATGTTAATCTTCAATATTTTCCATTACGAGAGAATATTGTTGTTACTGAAGATTAAAATAAAATCCTCACAGTGATCAAATATCAACGTATGAAAAGAGGATTGTACGGATTGTACAAACGGGCTGTAATTCTCCCATTATTCAAAGATGTAGGGAAGGTATTGAAAAGCAAAACAAGTGCGGTTGCACTGACATATTATTATTTGTTTTATGGTCCGTTATTTCGAAAGAGATTATTAATTTCGTCTTTTACCCCACAAACAATTTTATATTTGTTACCTACTATTGACGATGGCTTCAGCGATAATTTTAATTTTATTCCGTGGTAAGGCAAGGTATAATATGCTCGGATATTTACTATCGCTTTATTCTATTGTCTTGAAAGATCTTCATTGTTTTGTTGGAAAGTGCTTTTACCGGCATATTTTACCACATGTGACAACAGCAGCGTTGTAATTCCATAAGTACTATCTTAAAGTTGTTGAAACAAGGCACGTTTTGAATTTTAATTTTCTAGGTACTTTATTTCAAGTCCTTGTAGCTTCGGGATTAAAAATAGAGCTACGGTATCCCCTGCCTGATCGTAAGAGGCGAGTAAAAAGTAGGGGCTTCCGGGATTGCGGGCAATGAGAGTGAGAGCTCGATCCGCTCAGCCAGCAGCCCCAGGAAGGACGGAGGTGTGCATGCCACCGTGGCCATCGGAAGGTTCATGAGAGAACATCTGCTCTTGCAGGCCACTAAGGGGGATTTAGTGCTGTACAAATCCCACATAACCCGGTATCCCAAGGTGCCGGGTACCTTTTGAAGGTTTCACCCCGATACGAAAAATAAGGTACTTTATTGAACTGAAGAAAAACAATATAACCTTCACTGTCATTCACATTGGAAATAAAGCAGTTTGTATCTCTATTTTTTACGTGCCAAAAACATATTCAGTTCTGGTAGTCGGACACCATAAGAGTAAACGAGGACGATGAAGATTGACGGGGTAATTATGCTCTATTTTTGCCCGAAGACTGACCTACACTGACTTACGTCACTCAGGGCCTTAGTATGGGAACTGGGTAAGGTCACCCTTGAGAATCGCAATCAATGTCAATATCCAGATTCAAATCGTATAGATACTATTCATATACGAATAAGTACTTTTTTCCATTCATACAAAAACTGCCCGCAAATGTGCCGAGCCCACATCTTCTCCTAAACTTGGTTGTAGTGTGAGCGTAAATGGTTATCTACAGAGGGCATGATGACTTAGTACACTAAAACTCAATAATTCATATAGCTTTATACAATCATCTAAATAAAATTACCTAAATTTGAATCATTTAGTAGAGAAAATACAAATCGAAAAGCACTTAATAGATTGTTTCAGTTAACGGATAAGATTAAAAGAAATAGGTACAATCATGGTACAATGCACGAAAAACATGTTTGTTTTTACATAGATCGTATAAAAAACCCAATCAGTAATTTGTTTTTGTGTAATTAGAAGCCACGGTGATTTTATGGGCTTACCGTGAATCTGAGATAATATTGTTTTTCATTGATCGTTATCGGGAAACCGAAATGCGTAGTTTGAAAAATATCAGTGACAAGGAAAAGTTGACTTTGTTACAATATATTTATGACTATCAATATAAATGAAGCGCGCATGGCTTGGCGGTTAGCGTAGAACGGAAACAATCTATGCAACCAAGCCAAACGGGCGCGGTCGGGTGTGAGATGGGTGACGACTAGTGGCAAAAATATTCATGCGCGTTTCCGTGCTTCGGAGGACATGTTAAGTCTCCCAATAATGGGGAGAAACCCGTGCCCAGCAGTGGGACGCAAAGAGGGTTGCAGCAATATAAATGAGTAAGGATGATAGGTTAAACTAATTTTTCTAGTTCTTTGCTTTCACAATATGTGTAGCGAACCCGGCAGACGTCTGCTGCTGTCCTGCCTTAAAGTATGGTAAAAATTTGGTTTTAATTTAGGACCCTATTCGAAGTTGATAACCCAGATTTACCTCTATAACAGTATTACTCGTATATAACGATAGGACTTCGTTGTGGAATAAGAACTTGTTATACTGACCTAGTCCTCATCGTCATGTAACGATGTTGGTCATTGCTGATTTGCAAGTTATATTACGTAAGTGTACCTAAAACTATGCTCATTCATGTTTTGCGAAAAAGTTGGCTCAATATTCATAAATAAAATCTCGTGTGCCTATTTTGCGAAACTAACTTCCAGCAGTTATCTTTGTACCTCGACACAGACATTAACCAGATATAGTCGATTCCGCGAAGCGACTGCTGATTTGCGATTTCAGGTATAAAATTATTCTCTAAGCCCATTAAAAACAACCACTATCGGTGGATTGTACAAAACTGAATGCTAAGCAACAGTAGTAGAGTTCAAATTACTTTGTGTTTGGTTTGTTACATGTAAACAAACAGTAGCGTACGACGAGGCGCGGCTCGCATCCAAAATACGCAATCTAAGTTTAAAAAGTTTTACGATACATCTGGATTGTCTTTTGTCTGTCCAACATGTTGCATGCTGATATTATTTAATTTTCGGTTTGTACGAATCGAAAATAACGTCTTATTAGCAGCATTCGATTTTTAGAATCCATTTAGATACATAATAGGCGTGGCCATTTTATAGCTGGCAGCATCCCTTTTTTGCAACCCACTGCCGGGGCTCTTCCCTCAATGTGACCAACTGATGTAAATCCTACATTAAATAAAAGACGAAAGTATGCAAATCTTCAAACAGCTTCGTGCCTATTCTTTATTAAAATAGACTACCAAATAATACTTAAACACACAAGGTGACGAAAGTTACAATAACTCTGACGATTACTCTTCATTGATTTCTATAGATTTCTGGAATACCTACCAACACTACCTGTATTATTATGTATTCTGTGGCAACACTCCAAAATACCTGTAATAAGCAGTTTAACCTATAGTCGTTTTCTTAGGTCAACGAAAACTGTTTAGAATGAAAATAAAACATATTTTGTAAAAATGTATCAGCAAAATTGCAGAGCTAATTTATTTTCACTGTTTGAAAAGTGACTAACCTTCCAAAGGTATTCCCGTAAAATTGTGTAGCAGTACAAAACGGCGTAAACAATACGACGTAAAAAACTGTTGTGGGCTTCGGTTCGGTTACCGTAAATACCACGAAAAGTACAGACACACTACACTGAATCTATAAAGACACACCCACATTTCACTACCTACATAGATAATAAAGCACCTAAGTGTAGCTTGCGTGATAGGGCAGAAAATACATAACTTAGTGATTGGAAAGCCGACCTCCTACGAATGGGCCTATATTTTGTAAAGTTTCTAGGTCAGCCTTATTAGCTAATTCAGTAGTATATCTCTTACTTATAACTTTTAGTCGCTTAGAAGCTCAGTTAAAAACCAAGTAACAAAAGATAACCCTACCATCTTTTACTTTTCTTTGGGTCATATATTACCGGTGTAATTTTCTACTCTCAGTTTGGCTTTGATTCTTTTTGCGTCCTACTGCTGGGCACAGATCTCTCCCTTATTATTGGGGCGGCCTGGAAAGCTCCTGGAAAGCTGGAAAGCTCGAGTAAGCACTCGAACACGCTGCTCCAATTCGAGTAGGTAGGTGGTTAGTTTACAAAACACATAATATCACATCTTTCCATCCATTCGTCTACCATCCTTTAGACTTTAAAGTACTGACAGATAAATCTCCGCAATTTCTTTCAGCTTATAAGCCCATATGGTAATAATTAAACTTCCGTTATACCTTTGCAAAGTTTACTTTGGCAGTCTCTCCATTCAGATTATGTATTTATCAAGACACTTGTACCAACTTCAGACCACGTGAAGTAAACTGGCTTCAATCAGTCTGCGCTGTCGGATAATACAGTCAAGTAGGTCACACGTGGTAAGGGCTGGTGCATTTTGAGACTGGGTTACCTATGACGTCAACGGCGCCCTACAAACTAATGCCAATAGTTAATATAGAAAGATTTTTATAGAACGCATCGAGATGCAATCTAAATTTGTTGCTTGTTACGACATGGATTGCGTCTGTGTATATGTAGACACATGTCTATTTTTTGATATTTGAAACAATATTTTTAAAAGTTCAAAGATTTTCTTTAGTATTTACCATATTATTGTAGATGGCAGGCTTTTTGCAATTACGGAATGCTACATTTAATGTAGTTGGCGCGTAATATCAATGATAAACAATATGTTTCTACTAAAGAACGCTGGCTGAGAATTACCTACACTATCAAAAGTAGAGCACATATGGACCATAAACGAATCAAAATAATAGTAAATGGGAACGCATTGATAGCTTTAAACATATAGTTTATTGGATTAACCCAACTATTTTAATAGTTCTGCAGTGCGTCTACGTCATCGCCCGCAAGCGCTTAGCGTTGATGCCGCCAAAACGATGTTTATTACTAGATACGAGGAGACATTTCCCGTTTCTGTTTATTAACCTGGCAATGGATAGTGGTTTTCGGAAATTCATCAATCAAAGGAAGGTCAGCGTGAAACCGCATTGTAGCCGCCCTTAGCATTTCATAAAGTGTTGATATATTTAGCGTCTGCCGCCCCTTATGACGTAAATACTGGCATTTGGGCCTTGGGTGTAGCAATCGCTTCTATACTAATGGTCCGTGTGAGTTATTACTAGAACTAATTATTAGGTATGATGCCACGCTTCAGCCCAGAGTTATCATGTATTACGGGAAATTTTGTACGTTACGTGAATCTTAGTTTGTATTGGCTGAGCTGAACCGTATCGTCGGGATACATTAAAAAATACTGCACGTGAAAATAAAGAAGAAAATTTGTTTCCGTTGTATACGAAGGGTACTGGCAAATGATGATCCGTAAGTCGCAAACTTTACTTTCGTTGCCGATCGAGGTATCATTTCGCGATATCTTACAACAGGGCAGAAATTTAAATGAGTTTAAATATCCGTTCCTGGTCTAGCTGTTTGTGCTCGTCTTTGTGTGTGTCTAGTAAATGCTAGTGGAGGGCTATGTGTGTGAAACAAATACCTAATTAAGAAAGCGTTGTTATTAAGCAATTGATTTTTCATAGGTATCCTGTCCTGAGCAGCGATGGCCGAGTGGTAAAAGCCGCGGTCTTCTACGCGACCGATCCCGGGTTCAAATCCTCGGCGCGCACCTCTGACAAAGAAATTTGTAATGTGCGCATTTATCGCTGCTCCACGGTGATGGAAAATATCGTGATATTTAATTGATTACGATGTTCTTCATCGCCGTGCATGCCTGAGAGAAATTCATAATTTCTCGAAAGCATGACGTCCACCAATCCGCACTTGGCCAGCGTGGTGGACTATGGCCTAAATCCCTCTCACTTGTGAGAAGGAGACCTGTGCCCAGCAGTGGGACATAAAAAAGGTTGAAAAAAAAAACCTGTCCTACCCAGCAAGTATAATTAAGTTAACCAATAACTCAGAAATGCTGCCTCAAAAAACAATATGTGAACACAATATAGTACGCTATTGTTTAGTAAATTGATTTATCTAATCACATACCTATTATTATATCTGTGACGTATTTCGTTCGTACTTACAAACACATGCGCTTATATATCCACGGCTAATCCAATTACATATTTTACGCACTTTGGCAAACCACACAGACTTTATAAACAACAATTATACTACTTGAACAGTCGCATCAAAGTAATCCTGGAACAAGATCGCTCCCAATGTGTCAGTTGAGGACGGAATTAACAAGAACCGTTTTGCGGAGGTCGTTGACCGGTTCTACGAGTCACACAAACATACAAACATAATAATATAGTCACAGGTGAACAAACCAAGCTTTGTATCGGTGGTAACGATTTATTGAACGCACTTGTTTACTAATAATGTGTTATGGATTACGCGAAATCTTGAATCTTAGAGCTTGATTGCAAAGGGCACCAAAACATTTTGAATGATACGTTTTATTGGTTTTATGGTTTGTGGCTTAGCTGATTTTATGTAATATTTACTTGAGTTTTGATAACTCAACTAATAACCGACAGAAAAAACCAGATATAACTAACACAAAATTTTCATTTTACTTAGATTTTCAGTAGATGCTTCACTATATTTTTCTTTTGTTTCATTAACCAGTAATAAATAATCCGGTGCTCAGAAGGAGAGATAGACAAATCACTACCACGACTGACAAATTCTTATATCTTTAAACATTTAATTCTAGTAACGTACTAATTTCTTCGTAGTAATTTCTAGTCTAGAAATTTACTGGCTAAATTCGATATATTCCAGCCCTTAAATTTTTAATTTGTTCGGAGCCCAAATGGCTGTGAAAATGGCATCTTGAGATAATTAAGAAGAAAAAATAAACAGTAGAAATAACGTCACCAATATCGGAGATCTCTTTAATCAGTAAGCAAAAGGCGACTCTCTTTGAAGTTGAATTATATAAGGAATCGTTTTTAAATTGCATCCTTGAAACCGCAAGAAAAATATTAGAATACACCGACCACCTCATGTTTATGTACTTGAGGATGACAAACGTAAATAAAAATAACTGCTAACATAATAAAATATTCAAGAGGTGTTCGCGAACAAAGAGAGTCACGTTTTTATTTCTGTGTCCGTATATGAATAAGCATAATAATATGTATCAATTTATGTTTGATGAACATTGATTGATACGAACATACCGAGTAACTGCTATCTTTTCATCACACAGCCGTCATAGCCCCCGTGACCGAAGAGACCTGAAGCTTACTCAACCATATTACTTAAATGTGGGTTGCAGATAGTTAGTTACGGTTGTTAGTCAAATCAGCTCAGGGTCTTATGTTTCAAAAAACTGATAAATCTTTCGACGTTGATTATTGCATAATAATAATAACCACCACAGTGCCTGCACAGAAACGCTCTTAATATTATTTGCCACAGGCGGTCATCCATACTGCGCCCATTTTTCTCATCTGTATAAAGCTATCTATAATACTTTACATTCTTCATCAGCCACAAGACTATGCACGTAAAGGTCACCCAAGGGGAGGTCCAACTAGGATATTAAAAAAGGGTCGAAAGTACCCCCAAATTGCAGCCGTGGTCAAAGCACCGCCACACCATTGGTTTGGTTATAAGATAAAGAAAAAACCCTTTTTAGATTTCTTATTTGTGTGAAAAGTGTTCATGCCAAAGCCATCTGTGTAAGGTGCACCATTGCAACTTTAGACAATCCCAATCTGAATACTTACATCAAAATTGATAGGCTATATTGTCATGCTATTTGAAATATTACCCAACGATACCAAAGTGCTTGAATATGGGATTAGTAAATAGTTTCACAATTTCAATGTAGATGGTTTCATGGCTTCAAATTTATTAAATTGTGCCCTTATTTTGAACGTATCGAATTAAAACTCACTCACTGTAGCCGCTGTTTTGTGAACATTGAAAGGATATTATGTTTTTTAGTTTAGATAAAAGAAAAGTCAAAACCTCACATCTACTTGCTAACTGTACACATGCCTTGTCTATGCCAAATAAATTAGTTGGACATATCGTGCCACTATCGTCTAATATATGAGATTTATTTTAGTACAATTGCATGATACCTTAGATTCGGTGACGTGTTCTCGCCATCGTATAATTGTCTATCTGATAGCCGATAAACCTACTAACTATCCAGCCAGATTAGGGTCTGATCGGAAATTAAAACTAGATAAACCGAAAACACAGAGCTTTAGGTAACCCAAATATTGAACTGGACATAAAGCCGTAAATCAAATAAGCAGTATAAACATGCTTGATGTAAATAAACTGGCTGCAGACGCGCAGTCTGAACACTTTAATAAAATGTAGGAAGTGTCTGATCTGACTACGTAAATAAAATTTAAAAAGACAGCTCTATACTTACCTACATAGCAGAATGCTTTCTCGGTAAGGTATAAGAATTTGTTAAATGTAATAGATAAAAAAGATGAACCTATACATAAGCTAATAATAAAAGCTACTATAGAGTAAGGAGACAACATATCTATTTACGTAGACGATGTACCCAAAAAGTTTTGCGTAGTCCTGTTAAAATGTTTCTTACCTTTTCTCGATACAAAGTTGATCTAACATTTTAATAAAACTGTGCAATAGATATATGCATCTGCATTGATGTAACTTCTTTACGAAAATAAAAGCTAGGTGTAACTAAGTGATATAGATGACACAAATAGATACTAAATATATGACACCTAAAATGTTCTAGTAGAATATTGTTTGTTTGTTTGAACAAAGTCTCGCGATGTTATCCGTAATATCATCAAAGAAAAGTTTTTTCGGGAAAAGCTTGTTTCCTTGTTTGATTGTGGATGGCTAAAGAGTCTAAACGTTTTGATCTTGCATTTCAAAACAAACTTTATTTGTTCCTTGTGTGAATACACAACAGGACGAACAATAATAAAAAGAGAACGGGATGAGAATTAATCTTTAGATAGCCCAGTGTAGTTGCGAGAAGTACCAAATAAGATTATGATTAAAATCACTTACATTCATTTATTTTATACGCAATTGTCCCATTTATATTCTAAGAATTTAAATTCTAAAGTAGTGTACGAAATTATTATTTGAGTTCTAGTTTCCTCACAAATACATCTAAGATGATTGATTTACTTAAGCGTACCTTTTTCTATTATATTTTAGCTTTTAAGTAGCATTAATAGTAGAAGTAGTAGCTTTAAGTAGCCGTAATAGAAGATAGTAACAAAACGTTCTGTTCCATATATCGCAAGACAGATCTAATCACTTCATAGTGAGGGTCTAGATTTAGAGTATATTCTGACGATCACTGGACGAATACGTGTGCTAAAATGATAAAAATATCACATGACTCTTTAACGTTTTAGATCCCATATTGCGACTTTTAAAGCCAAATATTTCTAATAAAAGAGATGAATTTAAATGTCTATTACATTTCGTTTAGAAAATGTAACTGTAACTGTGGCTAATAGCTAAGTGCATGGTATTGATAGATGCTAATTCAATAAACCATCAGAGTACGTTTGTCTTCCATACTCTTCCTTATAGAATCGAAAGCTTCCGTAAACAACTGACGTGAACATATTTAGAAAGATAGTCGTATATAAGCTTTGTTTATTATTAAGGGTACTTATATAGATATTGCTTTTATGTTGCTAAGGACATATTATATAAACAATGCAGAATAGTTAGTTGACGTAAGAGATGTTATTGTAATTGCTGTGTGACTGTTTTATAATCATGTCTGATAAGTGGATGTCAGTGAAGAATGGATGAATGAATAATTGGTTGGTATTATAATTATAATTCTGGATTACATAATTATAATTCTGGATTACATAATTATAAAAAAGAAGTAAGGGTATTCTAATAAGAAATAAGAAAGAGAGAAATGGATTTTCTAAACTTGCATAAATTACTCTGCAATACAAAATGCGATTAGGACCGAGTGCAATTATTTTGATCCCCAGAAGAACGTTAGTGCAGATAAATTAAAAATTCAGAAATAAACAGTTTAAAATATACCTACTTACATTCAGAACATGAAAGAAAGATATAAAAATTTAGGTGGGCATGTCATTTTTACTGGCGCTTCTTCGAATCGCGATGGAGATTAACAAATGGGCTCCAACCTTTACAATGTCCACAGAAATATAGTCTGTATTGTATACTATTACAAAACAAAATCGAAAATTTTGCTTTCATATAGTAGGTGGCCGTTACTTGTAATTTAGCGTATTTTTACGATTCAATATTTCATTTCATGAGAATTTTTATTACTTAACGAAAAGGATCGCATAAGATGCGAGTCCGCCAGACTGTCTGATACGTTACTTTTATTAATATAATATAACATTGACGTCACACCTATCGTTTAGTTTTCATGAGTCGGTTCAATAAACAGCTCGAGAATGTTTTGTGTCTCTCTTCTTTATATCCTATAAATTGAGACAGAATCTGGCTTCGATTCCAAATAACGTTTCTAGAAAATTCGATGTACTTTTCTCTTATGCCATATCAATTCATTTAAATTTGTGGCAGGGGCCGTTAACCGAATGTAACGAAACCAGATACGTATTATAATATTAATGTTCGTTTTATTGAAGACGGTCTAATACATTCTATACTAGATTGCATACATAAAAATATCTATAATAATATACTAATACTAATTACTAATAAACTATACTAATATTATGAAGAGAAAAATTGCGTTATTGTGTGTATGTAATGAATAAACTCAAAAACTACTGTTCCGATTTCAAAACTTCTTTCACCGTTAGAAACTACATTCACCCTGAGTAAAATTCCTTCATTTCTACGTGAATTAACTATTAAACGGGTCCACGCGGGCGAACCTGGGGGATATTAAAAACGAGATTGAAAATAAATAAAGTTTTTAACAAAAAAATAAAACCGACTTCAAACGGTAAAAAATAAAATTGTTCAGTACCTACTTCTTCTTGCTTATGGTAATGACTCTTAAAACTATTTTTGGAGTCGGGCCCTTACTAAAATGTCGTACTATTCGTTCTATATGGGCACCGACAGTACAGACAGTGGGAAATTACCTACTTCTTCTTGCTTATGGTAATGACTGCTAAAATTATATTGGATTCAGTGCCCATTCAGAACGAAAGATACAATATATTTACTAAGACAGGATATTTTTGATTTTACTAGGGGCCCGACTCCAAAAATAGTTTTAAGAGTCATTACCATAAGCAAGAAGAAGTAGGTACTCAATTTTATTTTTTAGAAGTCGGTTCTATTTTTTTGTTAAAAACTTTATTTATTTCACTCTTTTTAGTAATTTTAATAATTCTGCACATATGTACATATAAGCATAATTGGATTTTTTTTCACTTAATTTCTAAACGCCAAAGAGATACTTTTTATAATCATGTTTATCTAATAGCCATCTTATAGCCTGAAAGAATACTACTATCAGTCCACTTGAACGTATAAATTAATGAAAGAATTTGCTCTCAGCTCCTAACCGTTGAGGAGTTGTACCTTCAATCATCAGCTTAGCAACATGAGGTGATAATTACCGGACATAAATATTTGAATTATGTTAAAACATATGACTAAAAGAATATGTGTGCCTATTAAGTTTCAGTGTTTCCCTAGATTTCCCTAGTATCACATCATCAGATTTTGCCATGGTGACAGTTGGACCACCTCAAGAATGTAAGATTTCCAACAAAAAAACATTTATTGAAAGAGTTTGCTCTCAACTCCTAACCATCATAGTACCTTCCATCATCAGCTCAGTAACATGATATGATGATAATTATACACAAATAACTGTTTTGTTTTAGTAAAAATAATTTTTTGTGCTATAAAATGTGAATGTTCCCTTCGATTTCTCTGGGATACCATTATCAGACTTTGACTTGGTGACAGTTGGACCACCTCAGGAATGTAAGATATCGAACAAAAAACCATTTATTGAAAGAATTTTCTCTCAACTCCTAACCTTCGTAGTACCTTCCATCATCCGATGAGCAACATGATATGATGATAATTATACAAAAATGCCTGTTTTGCTTTAGTAAAAATATGAAAATCATTTGTTATGCTATAAAATTTGAATATTCCCTTCGATTTCTCCGGGATCCCCTCATCAGACTTTGACTTGGTGACAGTTGGACCACCTCAGGAATGTAAGATTTGGAATAAAAAACTATTTATTGAAAGAATTTCTTTTCAACTCCTCACTGTTGCAGTACCTTCCATCATCAGCTCAGCAACATGAGATGATGATTACTATGCACAAATATCTCTTATGCTTCAGAGAGTATAAGAAAATCAATGTGTGTGCCTATAAAATTTGAGAGTTGCCCTCGATTTCCCTGGGATCCCATCATCAGATCCTGATTTGGTGACAATGGGACCACCTCGGGAGTATAAGCATACGAACAAAAAAAGAATTTCGAAAATCGGTCCACAAACGGCGGAGTAATCGGTGAACATATATAAAAAAAAACATACAGCCGAATACAGTACCTCCTCCTTTTGGAAGTCGGTAATAAAATCAATCTTTAACATACAAATATCTTCTCACTAGAAATTATTCTAAGGATATCCTGCCTGCCGTAAAAAGATAAGTAAATACCACTAAAACCAAAAGCTGCCTACTTTTGTAAAGTAAACTTCGAAAGATGTACTAGAATGTTTTAGATCTGTTTATATTTAAACCACCGAATTAAGGGTCACTTGGCCGTGTCCTCGATTTGAAGCCAATTATACTAGTACCGTGAACTTGAACTACCAAACGGCTGGTTACGTTTTGTCAATTTTCAGTATATCTTATATACTTTTAAATTACTGTGTATGTCATTTTCCTATCCAAATATAAAATTAATTGGTCCATTGTTAAATATAAATATAAAATTAATTTCTGGAGAGAAACAAGATATCTTTGCCGATCAATCGTGTCTTCATCTTGGCTTTTTAACAGATACGAATCTGATCAATGAATTTAGCACTTTAATTTTTAATTGTACCTTGCTATATGTAAGAATAATATTGTAAGTTTAATTCAGTCTTGATATCTATTTCGTCGTAACATTATAAACATCATTTCTAATAAAATGTAACCTGCGAGATTGCAATCTATTTATATATTATTTAGCAATATAATGGTGACATCTATAAGGGTTTGCTCAACCTTAAAATCATTCGATCTCTAGAACAGAGTGGTTTGATTTTCAATTAATATAATCAATCATATTTAAAACAAAATGGATTGTGCTCTTAATAATCGATTTATAAACATTAGTGAAGATAGCAGGTATGATGAGGATTATTGTAGAAAACATATTATTTTTATCAACCAGATAAGTACATTGTTTTGATAAACATTTTTCACTTTCTTCATTTATGAATAAAAAATATAGAAATAAAAATCAAGCTAACGAACTGACAACGACAAATTCAGTTAGCTAACTTTAAGTAAACAAAAAATAATAAAGGATTATTGTAGAAAACATATTACTTTTGTCTACCAGATACATTGTTTTGATAAATATTTTTTCATTTTCTTTATTTATGTATACAAAACATAGATATAAAAATCAAGCTAACGAACTGGCAACGACAAATTCAGTAAACTCAGTTTAAAGCTAACTAAAAGTAAGTAAGTAAAGGATTATTGTAGAAAACATATTATTTTTGTCTATTCTGAACTGACAACGACAAATTCAGTCAACTCAGTTAAAAGTAAACTAATAGTAAATAAGTAAACTCGATATTGAAGTTTACCTACCATTCGTCGAAACGACGAGTTAAATGATAATATAACGAAAACTGCTGTACTTCTCTTGAAAGACCTCTGCTAAAAGTGAGTTGACAAGAAAAGTTGCTCTGATAGCCGCACGCATCAACAAGAGACAGCAATTTTTTTGCGTACTCGTCGAATCGACGAAGGTTAGGTGTATAGGGTTAAAGACAATAACCGGAAAAATGCCATTCATTAAGCGAATGTTTTGTATTCCTAATATGAAATAAGCAAATATTTTTCCTTTCTTTCTTTCATTACTCTGTAATGGCACATAAAATTACTTTTGCGGGACTGATAGTTACTTAACCAGTGCATAATATACGGTTAAAATATCAGTAAAACTATAGAGGTCGTATATCAAGATTCAAGATTAAGATCAGGGTGGTGGTATGAATTTTCTGCCTTATCAATCACTAAGAAGAACACAGATTTGAACAACTTTTAAAATTTATATTCATAGGTTTCTTATGTGCGTATAAATATGAAATTGGACGTAATTTTCCTCAGAGTTTAATTATAAACATTTCCTAGAAAGCTAGGAACACGAGAAAGTAAGTACCGTTGTGGGTCTGGCGCCAGCAATAACTTGATTGCTTAGTAACTAGTCTTTTTCCCATGGATTAACATATCGTATGTCGGCAATATTATATGAGTTTTATTTTTATTTCAGTAATCCGAACGGCTTCATATTTTACACACAACCCCAAGTATAAAAGTCTTCCTTTTTTAAGAATCTCAAAGGTACTAATGTTAAAATACTGTGTAAGTTACTAATGTGGTCATTAAAAAATTCATTCTATTAGTATCGAATAAAAGGGTAAAAACACATCAGAATTTATGATAATTTTTCATCTTAGGAACTACTACGCCTCAACCTTAGTGTAAGTCTGCACACGCGAAAACGTTACTATCGCGTATGCGTTAAGAATTTAATTATCGACCGTATTCCTTTCAAGTTAAGATCTATCTGTCCAATTTTAACTCCGACGCAATAGTAACGTTTGTGCGTTTACAAACTTACACATGGCTCTGGTTGCAATTGAAAGATTATTTTTTGTTGGATTGTCTATTCAAGTTTTAGGCTTTACAATATCATACTATAACGCTGGTCAAACCGCACATCTACTTTTTAAATAAACTTTACCTTTTCTATTAACAATAGCAAAAAATACACATTGACGTAATTTTAACTAAAACGGTCTATTTGCACGTGAAAAAGTAATGTGTATTCCAAACGTGAGTTTTAACTTGACTACCCTACACTTGTATGTTAAATAGTCAATTATAACAACATGTGCTCTTCATTACTTCAAGCAATAAAGGATAATATACTTTGTTGTATATAGGTATACAGTTCAATTTAAATATACATTAGTTTGCCACGTGTTAATAGTCACGATTGACGGTACTAAGTATGTTTAATGGTCTTCGCGAAAGTACCTCATAACTAGGTTGTGGGTAGTGGCGTGACTTTTACATAAAGATTAATAAGTACAGTCGTTAAAATAGTACTTTTTGCTACAGTGTGTTTTATTGTTGTAAAGTACTCGTATAGTGCATTATTGGTACCATGTACCACGACTGGTACAGCCATGCATATGCAAACGCAATACGATACAGTCTATCGATTTAATAAACACAGGCATCTTTGTCATATGTGTTATGATTAAGAGTATCCTACTAATGTAATAAATAAATACTGTTATAAGTTATAATACATAGGTATTTGTTGCTCGATCACGGAAGAACGGCTGGTTCGAGATTAAATGTATTCTCTGTACCAACAGATAGATTCGTTAGAATATCACATAGGCTACTTTTTATCCCGGAAAAATGTACAGAGGCCTAAGTGTAAGTCTGCACACGCGAAAACGTTACTACCGCGTTTGCGTTAAGAATTTAATTATCGACCTTATTCCTTTCAGGTTAAGTACTATCTGTCCAACTTTAACTCGGACGCAGTAGTAACGTTTGCGCGTTTACAAACTTACACTAAGGGCTCTGTTCACGTGGGGTATATTCATCCGAATGAAGGGATGGACTGGGTCATTAGTCATCCCTACTTTCCCTACTTAATATTATAAATTAGAAAGTAACTCTGTCCGTCTGTCTGCTACGCTTTCCCGCTTAAACTACTGAACCAATTTTAATGAAATTTGGAACACAGATAGAGTGGACCTTGGGAAAGGATATAGGATGGTTTTTATACTACGGGAACCTATAAAACGGTTTCCCGCGGGTGAAGCCGCTGGCGAAAGGATAGTTTTATAAATAAAAGTCTTTCTATCTTTTAATTTATACATTTCAAGTATATCTTTCTACATGCCATCATATTTTTTTACTGTTAGAGCTATTTTTACTTCTATAGTATGTATTGTGGCCAGAACTTTAGTTACCTAACAAAGCCACATTGGGTGAGGTCGGTAGTCAAAGTGGGTGGTAGTTAATGGTAAAAACGATTTATTTCACATCAAATACTCAGCCCATGATCACGCGCATTTTCGTGCTTCGTAATCTCGGTAGTTATCGACAAACGTTGTAGACTACTAACTATACGGAGAAAAGTTTTTATACATAGGAGAGGCGTGGTTACATTATAGTTATAGCTAATGTTTTTTGACGACGACCTGCGTGCCGCAAAGGTTACCAATTACCATTACCATGTTAACATGCCAATCGAAGGGTTCCGGGTTCGATTCGCGGCGAAACAGAAATTTGAATGATGAGTTTAAATTTCTGTTCTTAGTCTGAGTGTTTGTGTTTATGTCTTTGCGTGAGTCCATGGTACCCACGACACAGGGTCTACCTTACTGTAGGGCTATGAGAGTGAAGCGTTATTTTAATGTTTTTGCAGGATTTTGGCTTGCTGTACCAGATCAAGGACGCAATAATCATCAAGTCTTCGCTTGATAGCATTTCCGTCTTATCACACTAGTATAATAACAAAATGATGTAATATAGCTTATGTAGTTGTAATTTATAAATAAGAAAACAATTGCGTTCACTCTGCGAAACATTAAGTGACCTTCCATTCGTTTAATACATCTGTTCAAGCAATTGTACAGATACATAAAGGTTACTACAGAATTAAAGAAACGTGTTGTTAAGGGCAGTGCATAATTATATTAAAATAGTGGTTCATAATAATTGTGTTCAAATTTTTAATTAACTATGAACATTACTAACCAGTATTATTAGTATAACCCCAATCGCTTGTTAAGGAAATATATACTTGCAAACATTTTATGTATATTCATAAGCGTCATCTAGTCTCCTCAACTCTCCAACAGCCCGCATTGGAGCAGCGTGGAGTAAGTCTCCAGGCCTCCCCAATAATGAGCGAAGAGACCCGTGCCCAGCAGTGGGACGCAAAAAGGGTTGCGGCCAAGCGTCAACTAGTCAAAACATTTAGCTATTGATGTAGTCTTAAATCTTAATGTATATAAATGCGATAGGTCTCAGTTATATTCTCAGTTATATTATTAATTATATTGGTCTCATCTTAAGTTTATACTAATATTATTTAGTTGTCATATTTATGGGGAAGACACTGCCTTCCACAACACAGTGCAAACTAAAGTGGCAGGCAGGGTTTCCAATTTTGTACTGATCTGTAAAAAAAGGGATAAATAAAGTATTTGTATATTTCTAAACACATTGTATTGCAAATAGAAAATAATAATTATTAGGGAAAGTTGGAACATTGGAAAAGTAACATAAAGTTTACTCAAAACTTTATTTCGACAACAGTATTCGTAATATAGCACCTTAAGTTTAAATAAATTAAAGGCTTTAAAAATTTCAGAGATTGAAACAATAACACAATTACGAGCATGTACTGAACATTGCGCTTTAACCACAATTACCTACGCTTAATAAATTGCAATAACTAGATATTGTTTCTACGCTTATAGGTATCAGTAATAATTCAGCGTTCTTGGCAAATCAACACGGTTTAAAGATATTAGTACCGGGACGACCGAGCGTTGCTCGGATAAAAACAATTTATTTTCTTGGTTTAATTCCAAACGATACACTCATTTGCTTAGTGTTACTTATCAACACCATTTGAAATAGCTACCAGTAAAAAAATCACAAAAAATGTAAAATAAAAACAATATACCTAGTTTTGATTGAGGTTTGAACCCGGGTCTCTAGTTCCGCAGTCAGCCCACGTAAAATTTCGGCCAAGGAAATGTTTATAGAGCTCTTTCAAATCGACATTGTCAGCTCTTTGGATGTCGGGTTGAAGGATGGCGTTTGACGGCGTTCTACTCCACAATATTATTAATACTCGCCAATAGATGCCAGGAAGAGTCGTCTTTTTCAGTTTATATTTAAGTTGATTATCCCTGAAAATATTTTATTTTAATACAAAATTCCTAAAAATAAAACCTAGCTGGATCTATTTATTACCCCCGAAACCAGGGTACTAAATTTCATCAAAATTGTTGGAGCCGTTTCCAAGATTCAAAAAATATATTTAAGTATATACAAAAATTGCTCGCTTAAA
This sequence comes from Pyrgus malvae, assembly GCA_911387765.1. Taxonomy (NCBI): domain Eukaryota; kingdom Metazoa; phylum Arthropoda; class Insecta; order Lepidoptera; family Hesperiidae; genus Pyrgus; species Pyrgus malvae. The sequence continues at coordinate 21,420,192 of OU426950.1, read as the reverse complement.
AGTATTACGATTTGTTAATAATTGCTTTAATTACACATCTTACTTCTGAATCACAAGCACACACAACATAGTAACGTCCCAATAGTAAGATAATTATATTTAATGTTTATACATATAGACATAGTAACAAGATAATAAAAAAGAGAATAAATAAGTTTACTGGTGTTTGCTGATTTTTTTCTAATTATCATAAAAATTGTGATGAAACAACAAGGAAAAATATTCCTCGATACAAATAATTATATGAAACTTATAATGTTTCAGTTTCAGACAAATTTTGGTCCATTTTCAGCATGGCGCGGTATTCTTGAATTTAACAGATATTTGTTAAATATTCAACTCTCCATTTAGCTACTAAAGTAGGAAACAGACATGACAGCGAAGTTATTTTCGCTCCAGCTATATTTAGCTAATGGTGATAAGAGTTTTGTGGGTCATATTTTATCACATATTAAGAGTGACACATTAATCATCGTCCTGAAATCCAGGTAGATTAAATAAATTTACACACGTTAAGTTAAGGTTTTCGTAGATTTTCTGCGCAGTTGAAAAGAAAAGAAAAACAAGAACAACACATGTCTGTAAATAATTAGGAAAAATAAATTATCTGGTATCGTGGAGCCCTAACGATGAAGATGATTAATATGGGAACGAAAAATTTCTCATTTTCTAAGAATCGTAAATCCAGGACGCGACCAGTTACCTGCCTTTAATAATAACCCTGCTACAAAGGAGGTGACCTACAAAACCATTCGTTATGCATTCGCAAGTCGGTTTTCAGAACAGCCGTATTAATTCAATCTCATTCCACCATTCAAAACAACATTAAGAGGCACTAACAGAAATCACTCAAATGATCAAAGAACAATAGAGAATAGAGTTAAAAATCGTTTGAATAACAGTAGTGGAACCGCAACGAAGATTTGGTAATGCAGATCACATATTAAAGAAATTGTTTAACTGCAGTCAAGTAACGAATTAATTGAACAAAAAATTATTGATGAAATTCGAAATGCTGCACGTAATATTTTATTGGTAAAAGATCAGAATAATAAAGTAAATGTCGTGAATGAAAAAATTGAAAAAATATTATTTTTATAGTTTATCGTTTATTCATCGGAAGTAGGATTAGTCAATAGAGTTTGACGTAAGTTGAACGAAAGTGGAAAGCTGGCCCATTTCTTTTGAGGTTTCCCAACGTTCTGACGTCAATGTGATATCGGGATACCGCTGTTCCATTGGCCTATAACGGCGGTAATGTTACGCAATAAAAATAAACATGCGATAGGAGCAAAGATGAATGTGGGCTTTTGATCGAGTGAGCGATCGCTTATCTGCATTTAATGTAATTGAACGGTTGGGTGCAAATTCATCTTGGCAATATTTTAACAATTGAAGTTTTCTACGCACTTAGAGGACTGAATCAGTTATGATTCAACAACATTTAAGTGATTCAATTTAAAAGCGAATTGCGGTTATTGACATGAATATTCTGCATGTTTAAAGTTCAATTAAGTTTTTAACTGCGCAGTTACTTGTATTACTTCATTGCAAATAAATCTCCAGAAATTTCTCTATGGGAATACTGTATTCCCAAAATAATATGCCGAAAGACTTCCACCTGTATCCACTACTAATAAGGTCGAGCCATTTGTCGCATACATTTCCAGACGAACGATATACTCGGATAAAGTGGAAACGTATAGCAATGTCTGGGTTATTATTAAACGTTTTGCAAAATATGCATTTGGCGTCGGTTCAATCATATCCTCTAATATTGGAGCCAAATAATAAACGCGATTTTGTCTCAGACATTCGTAAACATTGTGAGTAATGAAAGTTATTCAAAATTGTTTATGTTTTCCGTCAGTGTTGTTTTTAATTATCCGTGAAATGTCTTGAGAAATCGACTAGCTAACACTTCTTAGTATTATGTACTCACAGTTATAGCATATTCCATATTACGTCACATTGAATTACCTTATAAAAAATTAAGTTTTTAACAAAAAAATAGAACCGACTTCAAACGGTAAAAAATAAAATTGTTCAGTACCTACTTCTTCCGGCTTATGGTAATGACTCTTAAAACTATTTCTGGAGTCGGGCCCTTAGTAAATGTCGTACCATTCGTTCTAAATTGGCACCGACAGTACAGACAGTGGGACAGTACCTACTTCTTCTTGCTTATGGTAATGACTGTTAAAACTATATTGGAGTCGGTGCCCATTCAGAACGAAAGGTACACTATATTTACTAAGACAGGACATTTCCCTAAGGGCCCGACTTCAAAAATAGTTTTAAGAGTCATTACCATAAGCCGGAAGAAGTAGGTACCTACTGAACAATTTTATTTTTTACCGTTTGAAGTCGGTTCTATTTTTTTGTTAAAAACTTAATTAATTTCACTCTTTTTAGTAATTTTAATAATTCTGTATGTATTAGCATATTTGGAAAATTTTTCACTTAACTTTTAAACTTTAAACAGATTTACCTTTTATAATCATGTTTATCTAATAGCCATCTAAAAGTCTGAAAGACATACTATCAGTCCACCTGAACGTATAAATTAAAGAAAGAATTTGCTCTCAGCTCCTAACCGTTCAGGAGTTGTACCTTCAATCATCAGTTAAGCAACAGCAGGTGATAATTACCAGACATAAATATTTGTATTATGTTAAAAATATGACTAAAAGCATGTGTGTGCCTATTAAGTTTCAGTGTTTCCCTCGATTTCCCTAATATCATATCATCAGATTTTGACATGGTGACAGTTGGACCACCTCAGGAATGTAAGATTTCGAACAAAAAACCATTTATTGAAAGAATTTGCCCTTAACTCCTGACCGTCGTAATACCTTCCATCATCAGTTCAGCAACATGATATGACGATAATTATAAACAAATGTTCGTTTTGCTTTGTATAAATATGAAAATCATTTGTTGTGCTATAAAATTTGAATGTTCCGTTCGATTTCTCTGGGATCCCCTCATCAGACTTTGACTTGGTTACAGTTGGATCACCTCGGGAATGTAAGATTTCGATTAAAAAACTATTTATTGAAAGAATTTGCTCTCAACTCCTCACTGTCGCAGTACCTTCCATCATCAGCTCAGCAACATGAGATGATGATTTCTATGCGTAAATATCTCTTATGCTTCAGAAACTATAAGAAAATCAATGTGTGTGCCTATAAAATTTGAGAGTTCCCCTCGATTTCCCTGGGATCCCATCATCAGATCCTGATTTGGTGACAATGGGACCACCTCGGGAGTATAAGCATACGAACAAAAAAAGAATTTTGAAAATCGGTCCACAAACGACGGAGTAATCGGTGAACATATATATAAAAAAAAAATACATACAGCCGAATACAGTACCTCCTTCTTTTGGAAGTCGGTAAAAAATGAAACTTCAAGAAACCTATTATGTGTCTAATAGATTCATTGTCCATATTTGGGATGTTCTGTAAGTGAGTTTCGTGAATAACTTTAACGCAGTCCGAATCGTCAACGACCCAAGATTGACTGACAGGCTAGAACCGCTTAGCTTGCGAAGAGACATAGGCTCGCTCTGCGTGTTCTACCGACTTTACTATGGTGAGTGCTCCGAGGAACTCTTCAAATTGATGCCCACATCACCATTCCATGATTATACCACCAGACGAAGGTTAAAGTTCCACCGGCACCATCTGGACTCGTGGCGGTCCTCCACAGTCCGCTTTGCACGCTCCTTTTTACCACGGACGTGTAGGTTATGGGACAACCTTCCAGCTGAGGCATTCCCAGTGGACTATAACATGGGGTTCTTCAAGAAAGCTGTAAAAAAAGCTCTCCTCCAAAGCCGGCAATGCTCGGGCGGCTCCCCTAGGGTTGCCCGTGTCCATAGGCGACGGTGATCGCTTAACATCACGCGGCCCGTCTGCCTTATTGTTAGGTTTATTTATAAAAAAAAAAAAACGTGTGAAATCTATTGAATGGCGCAAATAATTCAATATCTTAATTATGATAACATGCTTTTTGTTCAAAAGTATTTCTTTCAAAACTTTACTTACAAATCATGTATTTTTTTAAAGAAAATGGGATAAGTAATTTGTCTCCACGGTACGCAGGCATAACGTGCTGTAGGAGCAACAATTTCAGCTAATTAAAGTCTTACTGAGTGCAATGAACAATTTTCATCTCTCGAAGGATAATGATCTCTTACTGCGCCCGGTTCATCTATTTTTATCTTTGCAACGGTCGTTGCTATTACTGAGTGCATCGTTAACATTTTAATAGGTTGATGCGTGTTTTTATAAAGAAAGAACTTGTGATATAACGAGAAAGTCAAGGAAATGTTTTAATCTCACCAAACATGTTGCCAAGGATAGTGCTTATGGCTTACCCTGTGAAAGATGATATGGTAAAGGGTCATATTCTATAAGGAGATTAGACAGTTGACTTAATCTGCAACGGGACTTAGACCGCAAGGGTCCTATCTATCTATATCATCTCAATTATGCCAACTTAGACCAGCTTGGCGGGCCTGGTTTACCTCGAAGCTGCTCACCCTCAGAACGGGCCCATCTTCGTGAGAGCTGATATGCTCTCCTGCACCTTCCGACTGCATGCGGCTACGCAAGTACCCCGCTTTCCCCGGGGCTGCTGGCTGGACGGATCAACCGTAGCTCTTCTTCTACTTCTTAATCCCGAAGCTACAGGGACTAGTTTCTAGATACTTACCTACAATTGTCTTAGCCTAGGTAATAACAGTTACTGCTGAAACTGGTATATTTTCGTAATAATAATACTACAGGTATTGGCCGAGCATTGACTTATAATTTTACGGGCCTAAAGAAACAATGGTTTGGAGTTGGCATTTCACAAATTGATTGCATACAGTTAAACTTTGACGTCACTCTATATTTCTTTGGCATCAGAAGGGTTTTGTTTTCAAGGTGAAGTTTTATGGATATTCAGTTATATTTACGTGCACGTGCAAGAGAACTCTCAACTTTATATTCGCAAAATTATAACTTATAATTATTAAACGAAATAACTTTTTCTGCTTGATAAACTATCTATCTAATCTGGATCCAAGAGGTACGAAATTTGTGCTAATAAAAATAGGGAAACTGCGCTTTGACTGAGTGTATTTCTTTCAAGGCTTTGCTTTATTTACAGCATGAAGTCTAAGCAGTGATTGGTATCAATGTTTTTGGAACCTTTACTAGACAATTCATGGAACTTTTATTACTTTTATTGTTGTTAACATTAAATAGGTAACATACTTACACTCGAAGTTGGTATAATTTGTATGGTTCAATCAAGGACCGTCGCCACATCTATTTCTTTCGTGTAGCAATTTCTGTTATATGGTGGTGGATATATGTGGTCGAATGTTTAGCCTTCAGTGTAGACGACTGTATGCCGCAGTGCACGCCGTTGCGTCGTGCGAGTCGATTACAAGCGGGGGAGACGGGGAGATATCTAAATGAAAAAATTATGTACTTACCTATACATTCCTGATCTGGGCGCTTTGTGTTCTTATCTTTCAGTGTATCCTAGTGATAATTTCAGGCAATGAAATTCCACGTGGATTCAATTTAACTTTGTATATATTTATTTATAAACTAATTTTCTAAAGATGAAGAGTTTGAAAGCGCTAATCCAAAGAAATACTGGTTCGAATTGAAAAAATATATTTTTGTGTTGGATTGCTTGTTTATTGAGAAAGGTTTCAGGCTATACCTATAACATAAGGCTATAACGCGGGTGAAACAATGGGGCATATCTAGTTTTATGACAAGTAATGTAAAAAGCATTAAGTTAAGTGGTTCAAATATTTAGCAAAAGAAGGAATGAATACAGTAAAACGCGATCGCTAAGGGGTCAAGAGTCTACGGGTCCCCGACTTTTGCCCTTGAAGTTTTTATAAGATTCAACGGTGTAACGGCCGGATGCAAAGTGACTATAAACTTACTTATAATACAGTTGATTTTGTATTAGTTACATAATGTAAGAATAATAAGAGGAAATGTAGGAAATAAAGCCTGCATAGGATTTTTTTTTATTTGAATTATTGGCATAACATTTAAAAAATTATAGCACTTTCTTAAGATTTTAGTATCTATCGAAAATTTGTAATGAAAGATGAATTATAATATGTACTTATTAAGTAAGTTAATTGAAAGGAAGTGTTTGCACAAATTGGTATTTATTTTCCAATATATAAAATATATACCAATTTGTGCAAATTGGTATTTATTTTCTTTAAATAAAATGTTGAATAATAATATTATTATGTGCTCGTTTTTTATTTTCAAATTCTTGGTGTTTTTGACTTAACTATATCGGATATTTTTTTAATTACAATGCACGCGTGTTATGAAATAAAATGACAGTGCGAAATATGTTTTTCAGCTTGCCTCCAAAATTCCATTGGTCACGGTCTGGTAAATAAGCCTTCGCTTTACTTGAATGTCTGACTGACATGACTGACGGATTACTGACGACTTACTGACTTTACCTATTATTACTCGTCCAGTTTCAACGAAATAATTATTGATTTTCTTATGAGCATGTCAACGTCTTATATCAACTGGTTTATGGAGATTAAGCAGAAATAATTAATTGTTGCATGTTTCCCATTTATCATTAATAAATAAGTACTTAAGTAAATAAATAATAATTAAGACTTCGACGCATCTAATCATATTTAATCTATTAAAGTTATCTGGAAAACGATTATGCTCGTAGCATAAGTTGACTAAGGGAAAAAAATTAAAGCGAATAAACGAAGAATGTCAAAAGTAATTCAAAACAAAGGCTCGGTTCGCATTATTAACTTTGTCGTCATTTCTATATTTTAAGTAAATCGTTTTCAGTAACAGTCTAGAGTCTATGTAAACTCAAGCAAAATTAAGAAATCGATATTTTCAGAAGATGTATGCAGAAATATGTAACATATAAACAATAAAAAACTATAAGATATTTTCAGAAGATTTATGCAGAAATATGTAACATATAAACAATAAAAAACTATAAAAAGATCCATTAAACTAGTCCAAAATCACGTTTTTCAACACCTTGTATTGAAATCGAAATAAAATTATTTACGATTAGTATATGCTTTAAACCACCATACCATTTTCTTAAGATTCATACAAAAGATGCCACGCATATAAATTTTCCAATATCTTTGGTGCCACGTGTAACTAATCCAAGTTGCCAAGTCACACACATGGTAAAATATAAACACGTCAATGCAATTTCAATAGACACAAGTGTGAAAATTTCGATACGCCCGCGTACGAGCGTTACGAAAACTATATTATGCTTTGTTTGAAGTATATTATTTACCATATTATAATTATTTAACCCCCTGTATCGATGCAAATATTGATTCGTTTTCGTGGTTGTCAGCAGCAGTTACAAAGCGATTTAATATTTTCAACTTTTGATATTTTCGTATGATTGTTATTTGAGTCCTAGTTTCGGATTACGACACTGAAAACTACCTATAAAGTTGAAAGTAAAAATGTTCATAAGCGTCCTAATATTGGAAGTTTTACTAAAGATAACAATAATAAATATACCTATATTTTTATTTCGGGTACAGGGACATATTTTGTTAGTAACTATTTTCTTAATATCTATGTTAGTAAATCATAAAAAGTCGTTCGTTCATTAATAATGATAGCAAACGAAATTTAAACCAACATGAATAGAATGTTCTCGAAATAATTATGTTGAGTAGTATCTTTGCACTGGTGTTTCAATACTTATTTTAACAAGAAATCAAAAATCCGATTTCTTACATCGTATGCAGTTAAGCTGCTTTTACGGAGGCTAATGGTAACCTCAAGTCTGGCAATCGCACCTTGCCACTTAAACTCAATAGAATTACTTTAGGGCAGAAATGGCAGCGAAGGCGAGAGGCTAGTAACCAAGTTTCAAACGGGGGTTAAATAATCGGTTAAGTTATTTTGCCTATTCTAATTGGTTCGAAATTTTCCTCACCTTGAAATCTTAGTACACATCCACTTTAGACCAGTTTTTGTTTAGTCATGTATTTTTCGCTGACAGCGATAAAGATCAACCGGTAGGGGCTTCACGCAGATTGCGACGATAAGAAGAAAGTAGCAACGCCCGCGGATGTAGCGTGAAGGAAAATCACTGTCGGTGTCTTTGTACCCATGCCATTCCATGCACCGTTTTATTCCACTCAGGCTTTCGCTCGCTTCTCCTTCATTGTAGAAATAAATCAGTGTAAAAAAATATTCGAAGCGAGGGTCGGCGACTTGTGAAGAATGCATGCGTAGATCGCAGCTTAGCCAAACGGGCGCGGTCGGCTGTGAGATGGATAACCTAGTGGCAATAATTTCATGTGAGTTTCTGTGCTTCAAAAGGCTTTGGAGATCCCTAACCCACATTTCCTCCAACCCCAATGAGGGTGGTGTGGAGCAGCGTGGTGGGCTAAGCTCCAGGCCTCCCCAATAATGCCTCCTCAATGTCTTTGTACTTGTGCACCGAACCGACTTTTGCTTTTTTTTATCCAATCATCCAGGTGTCTCGCCTTTAACTTACCCTTTGGTATATTTAGCTTACCTTTGCAATTCAAAAAAAAAAAAGATAAACATCAAAAAAATGGGTAGGTTTTACGCTATTAAAATATCCAAATAAAGAACTGAAATTAAAATTATGCTTTGTAATGATGATTGATTGAGGCCTAATTTTTTTTTGATTGGACCGGACTGAAAGGAACTAAAGCTTATAGGTACTTAAACTTCACGAGTTAACGAATGTGACCACAAATAATGCGATAGAGGTTAACACTAGGTATGAATAGGTAATAAGGAAGATGACAACAGCTACTTTTGTTACAGACATCGTACCGTCAGTTGGAATAGCTTTAAATAAGGAATGACCTAGATGCCTATAATAAATCTCTATAAATAACAGCCAAGATACCTTCCTCATTCTAGTCAACGCCTTAACAAGTCTACATTGCCTATAGTAATAAATTTCACACCGGTTGCTATGGGAACTACTCCAATTTCTCCGTTACGTTTTACTTCCTTATAAGACCTTCCGTCTTTAAACTTGTTGTGGCTTAACTGTAATAACCGATATAGAACCAGATACATTACGCTATTTATAATTTTATTATAATGATTTGACATTTTATGCAGTTATTGAATGTTATATACAAAGGTACTTGTAATACTCTAAACGGTCAAATGCCAGATTTTTTTTTCAATTTAGATCGTTTTCGAACACATACAGAAAGAGAGACTTGTGAAGTTAAGATTTAATCCGGTCGTGGACAACCAAATCATTTTGTACTACGAATAGAAAATTATTTGTGACGTCACAAATCATCTTAGTCAATTAACTAAACTTTTAAACAGGCAATAAAAATATGTTTAAAAATATATTACCAATTATACTTTGCTTCGTCCTCGAAATTAGATTACTTGTAGTAGACGTACTGTACTAGCCATTCATACACTAAAGTTGAGAAATACAACCTAAAAAATAAAAAGGTTGTAATAAAAAAACATAAAATCACTCAAAAGTCTGTACTGACAACACCTGTCATTCGTCGCTATCTTCATTCGCGTTTTAGTGCCTAGCCGTTCAACACGTGAAAGTATTTTCTTATAAAGTGAAGTTGTTAAACAGGAAAAATAAAAATGTGAATTACTGATTAATGTGTTACGAAAAATAAGAAAGCAGGAAAAAATGTTAGAAACAAAATCAATAATGGATATCGAGTGAATCTTCTGAAAATAAAATTCTATTATGAAATTGTTACCACAGAAAGGTATGTATAGTATACAATAACTATTGCGCGACATGGTTGCAACACCACTATTTCCGTCCCACTGCTGGGCACGGTTCCCTCCCCATTGGGGAGGTCTGCAGCTTTTTCCACCACGTATACAACTATTGTAAAAGATGGCTGCAACCCTATTTCCGTCCCACAGCTGGGCACGGGTGCCAATGCTGGTTGGGTGAGACATACAAGCGTTTTTTAACGCGCTGTGTAAAGTATGTAGTAACAATATTAATATGCGTTGGGTACATTTCCTTTTGAGAATGTTACGTTCGCAAGAAATTACATGAGGGTAGTTCATGGGACTATCGCCTTGTAATAAAAATCGTTAATATGAAATAACGAAAAATGTAATGAATGTATTAATCTACGAATTAAGTAGTATTCAAAATCTTTTGTGAAACATTCTTACAAGCAAATAAATATGCGTTGGGTACATTTCCTTTTGAGAATGTTACGTTCGCAAGAAATTACATGAGGGTAGTTTATGGGACTATCGCCTTGTAATAAAAATCGTTAATATGAAATAACGAAAAATGTAATGAATGTATTAATCTACGAATTAAGTAGTATTCAAAATCTTTTGTGAAACATTCTTACAAGCAAATAAATATGCGTTGGGTACATTTCCTTTTGAGAATGTTACGTTCGCAAGAAATTACTTGAGGGTAGTTCATGGGACTATCGCCTTGTAAAATCGTTAATATGAAATAACGAAAATTGGAATTGATTTATTTATCTACGAATTAAGTAGTATTCAAAATCTTTTGTGAAACATTCCTACAAGCAAATACATATGCGTTGGGTACATTTCCTTTTGAGAATGTTAGAAATTACTTGAGTTCAAGGGAGTGTTGCCTTGTAAAACATTTTTGATATAATGAAATGATAAGTGATGTGATGAATAAATTCATCTACGATTTAAGGATGAGATTCATCTATTACGGATGATTCCTTCATTGCATGAATGCATGAGTATAGGTTATTTGCTATATGAGTATAGGCTTGTATCTATATGCAAAAAATTCATGCTTTCATAAGTATACCTACTGCAAAACTTATATTTTGTACATTCTATCATTTCAGGCAATCAGATGTGTGAGTTGGCAGATTCAACAAACACTGACGAGATTAATTAATTTTATACACTTTAAATGTCGCCAACCGAATACCGAACCTTTTAATTCGGAATTACCTCATATTCCGACCCATTGACCCCACTATAGGTCTTTGGATTCGGCCTCACTGGCACCATCGACACCATCAGAACCTAGCGTCAAGCATTGGTGTTTCTCTTTCTAAAAATAAGAGAAAGACTTCACCTTTTCAGGATGAACTGGCTGTTCGTTGGGAACATATTACTATACCTACTTCTGGTCTTTCGAAAGAAATGAGTTTAAGATAATATTTAATTTTACAGAACTGTCCCGTCGTCCAGTCTATCGAACGACCATTGAAGTCGATGATAGATCAAACTAGAATTTTGTATGATTCACATTATGTAGAATCTTTGTCGCAACGAATTTTCAGTCGTCTACAATCAAATAAAGATACTTACCTAAGTATAAAATATCAGTTAATTTCTACCAAAACTAACAGTTATGCATTTGGGGAAAAATTGGCTGAAGGGTTAGTCAGCAAAAGCTATAAAAGCTCCAGATTTATTCAGGATCAAGGTAAAAAATAATAATATAGGTACCTAATAATAGACGCTATAAAAAATATCAAGAGCAGAAACTTCTACCACTCTCAAGACTTTAAATTCGAGAGCCCGCTCATGTTAGCGAGACAAGCACGAGCGGGGAGAAGTCTACCATTTTTTGGTGCAGCAACCACGTTGCCACAACAAGCCACGGCTGCTGCGCACCCAATGCTTCCGACGCCGCTGCACCAGTGCGCACACAGACTCGCCGATAACAGAGGTACACCACGTTCCTGGAAGATTAGCGCTCTTTCACACCAGATGGAAGTACATCACTAATAATAGTGTCGTGTCAAACTAAAAATATCTTTCAAAACCATAGAAATACAAAATTTTGTACCGCCTCTAAAAATTATTTGTATATTATCGTATATCCGTCGAAACAAATCAATTTCAGGCGATATTAACATCATAGTTGAGTTTTTATACTCTGGTGCAATATCTAAATGCTATTCATTTGATTCACAGTATCAATGAATAAAGCAGATTCGTTAATCAAACTCATTATTACAAATTATTTTAAAATTGATATTTATAAACCATTTTAAATTTAATTTCAAAAAATATTGGCTTAAAAGATTGTTGCGATCTTTTATTGTCAATTAATAATGAATTCAAAAATATTTACGCTTCACATTCAACAACAATTTACATATATGAATTTAACATTTTTCTTTTTGGATTCAATACAGCATCCCTAGTTTTTGTTTATTAATACAAATAAGGCTATTTAACATCATCAATTTGCTTAGATGATTAGTTTATCGCTCTTACTCATATAAAACAAATTAGAATATAACAAGTAAACATTTTTTTTTAAATACTAAAGCGTATTTACGATACGCCAGTTCGCTCATTTAGTTGGTCTCCTCGCCTCCTGTCCTGCCTGGCTGGTTGTATAATACTAGTATTGAGAGTTGTGCATATCTTGCTATAGAAACTGATGATTATGATGGTTTCATAATGATCTTAATAACCGACACATATTAGCTCGATAAGAGACGATAGCTTTTGCCTGAATATTTATTCCAATGCAAGTAAAACTGGACAGGGGGGGGGGGAAGGCTGCATGCGGTGAGAATATGGAACGAGATCTTGACTGCATATTTCCGTTTAAAATTATTTGCCCGGCACATAATGAAGTGTTAAATTCTTCTTCGCAATCATTAGTTGTGTATCTATAACATAACTTCCATTTCGTATATTAAGAAGGCTCGTATGCGTTTCCCATATGCCCACATCATATAAGAATCACCAAGATGACTTGGGAATGATGTGACAATAAAAATATTTATGTTTTTTGCCTCTTATTAGTTTCCAAGACAGTGAGTGGCATATATGAATCGCGATGTACATACCTATATTATTATGTCCTGATATAGAATGTGAACCAACCGACCATTGTGTTCATTAAAATAGTCAAGCTTTTAGAAATGGCTGACATAGACTTGTTTGCCACAAGATTCGAAATGTAAAAAGTTGCTATCTTGGCATAGCATAGCTTGATATTTCATGGAGACCCAGTCTCATTAGCTATCAATTTATTTACTTTTAATGAGAATAATCTATATATTTACGCCTTTCCAACGATTTTAGATACTTTAAAAATAAGATTTGAATCATACTATAAGATTTGAACTATTTTAACTGATTATAATTTGAGTTATGTTACAGACAAAGCTGAAGGTTCAGTGGTTGAGAATACCAAAGGCACTCTCAACCTTTGTTTTCTATTTTTGAAAGTCTAATTATTATGCCCGGAACAAAAACAAATGAATATTATATTCTGTTCCTAAGAGGAACCTCTGAAACAAGGTTATCAAAAGTTAAGTTAAAATAGTTGCCGCGAAGCCTTAGATATTTTGTGTACCTCCTTATCTGATAACTCGGTAAAACGAAATGGTGTTGCTTTCAAAAAATAGTTTTATTTTTTGCAACTTTCTTTAAATTAATAGTATGAAGCATTTTTTTTCTCAGGGGTATATCCTTGCTAACACTATGCTTCTATGATAGATAATGCTCACTTAAGTTCATTAAATAGTTACAGGTTTGCATTGTCTCGGAGTGATTACACGTAAAAATTGTTCTGATATTAGAATTAGCCGTAGTAGTTAAAGTTTTTATTACCGGCTTTACGTTTTTGTCTTTATCAAAATTAAAGTTACCTGAAATCCAACAACTGGGCTATTTTTTTAGAAAATTGGTTCCCACATTCAGCTTAGAATAATTATTGAGTATTAAAGCTGTCATTTTATTAGAACTAGTCACTGTTTATAGAGTTCAAACTACTACTTAAAGTAGTAGACTTGCGAGTACTAATAATATTGAGGTCATAAATGGAGGTAATAAAAATAATTACTAAATACCAGATTTAACTAAAACATATAGATAGTGACTATATCCAACCCACATTCATTCTCTCATTTTTTTAATAAAAAATTCAAATTAGCCCAGTAACTGTTTTATTGGATTTTCTTATTGAACGAATCGGGAGTGTACACTAACATTGTAGTTATATATATGACACGGCTGTATTCACGTAAATTTTATCGGATTTGCCGACATGTTTTGACGAGGACCTTCTTCAGGAGCTCTTGCCGGTCGCGGTGGCATCGCGGCGGAGATGGATATTGGATTACAAAAATAGAAACAGAAAATATAAGGTATACTGTAAAACTTTAGTTCTGTCTAAATATTTACAGTATTATATAATTGTTTTTTACAGTATTATATATTTAGCGGTATAGATACAAATATTTACTGCTCATTCCACCAGACTATACTTCCACGTCTTCTGCACGTAACAAGTACATACCTAGTCAGTTTGGAACTTACACGAAAAGCCGCCGTAACCGTCTATTATTGCAGACGAACGATATAATTATCTTCACGATATTTTACAATGCGTTTTTGTTTTTACAATCAAATTACATTTTACAATCAAATGCGTCATAAGTCATATCATAAGTGACAGTGACTGTATATAACTGTTTAAGGAAAAAGTATATATTTACTTTTGTTGATATGTATATTTTATATAACAACTGGAGATTTTGTTTTAGAAAAATACCAAGTTGTGTTAAAAATGCATCCTATATTCTTTTGCTTGTTTTTACTACAAAAAAAAAACATTTTTAATATAATTATATAGTGAATAATTTATTTACTAATAAATAAAATTATTTAATAATTGAATTTAAGAAGTAAATAAAATTACTTATTTACTATTTAAATTAATTTTTATTTACAAATTTTTCGACTCTCAAGATCTACAAGTAATCTAATTTCGAGGACGAAGCAAAGTATAATTAATGATTAAACGAACTTACCTTAAGTGAAGTTCTATCATAATTATACGATGGCTTCGTCTGAGAAATTAGGTCCCTCCCACCCTACCCCAGGGAAAAATTTGTCATAAAAATAAAATTCGTGCATTGCTCTCTAAACTAAATGAAGATAGCGACGAATGACAGGTGTTGTCAGTACAGACTTTTGAGTGATTTTATGTTTTTTTATTACAACCTTTTTATTTTTTAGGTTGTATTTCTCAACTTTAGTGTATGAATGGCTAGTACAGTACGTCTACTACAAGTAATCTAATTTCTCAGACGAAGCCATCGTATAATTATGATAGAACTTCACTTAAGGTAAGTTCGTTTAATCATTAATTATCCTACACTCCAAACGTAGTTTTGTACCTTTTTAAGGTATTGGTTTTGTGTTGGAAATTCCTCCTGAATTTTCGTATTGACTTATATAAAAAATCACAAGCATAATTAAACTAAAAACCTCGAAACAAAAAAAAATTAGTTATACTTAACTTATAAATTAAATAAGAAGGTATAAATAATATACACATACGTTACAAAATCAATATGCCATCTACTAGGCATGGTGCCTAGAACGCTGGTAGAATCCCCCCCCCCCCCCCCCCCCCGTTTAATTTGAGTAAACTGATTTTTGGACAAAATTGATGCCAGACTTATTCTTAAAGAATTATATAATATGTCTGTAAACAGCAGATTAAAAATAATAAACTTAAAAACTGAAATTTTTTAGGTACGAAATATTTTAAATGTGGAAAGTTTTTATCAGTTCATTGACATAATCTCAAGATTTCATATAAATTCTACAATTCATTATAAGGTATATTTCTACTGGCACATGCCAAAGAAGATTAAGATAGCGAATAACTGATTGTTTATTATCAGATTTAAAATGCCAATGATAGCATCTCGATCTATCATTACATATTAGGCTTTTAGTTGTTTTGATTATTTTGCAAAACTCTTATCATTGTTCTAAAAAAAACAATTCTCTTGTCCAGTTATGAAGTGAAAACTTCTAAAGCGGCGTTGTGCATTTTTAGGATGGGTAAAAAATGTTAAACGCGCGTCAGGACCTGATCTGACCGTATATTCGTAAAACGGAGGGTTGACAGCTGATGGCTTGACTGTCTGTATACTTGTAAAATTCTTCAAAACATCAAGTGTTTAAAATATGGAAATTGAACAAAGTGCATCTATTAACGATAAAAGTGACGAATAAATAGTGAAAGAAAATGAATGAGTACTTTATAAAAATACTAGATGAAAAATAATACTGATAATAAAAGCAATTCGTGCGAAATTATTCCCTTAACATTCCAAAACATCAAAAATGCACAACGTTAATGTTCAAGTTTTAACTTCTGCTGGCACTCCCGGAGTCAACCCGTTTGTCACCGTGTGTTCATATTCGAACGCTATAATATTCGATTTCGATTGTTCCAGTACCTTTTCGTTACACATCATATTATTGCATAAGTCGGCAATTGTATATGGCATGCACATTATCGATAATAAATAGTATACTAAGAATTTGAAATGATTACATAAATAAATTATCACGGTAAGAGTGTTAAGAGAACCCGTATTTTCAGAAAACTTTTATTCTTACGATATTTTTAATTCTTTGGATAAATATTACATACAAGCATACAACAGCCTAATTTTTTATTCTTGAAATAGATCATCTGACTTTGTTGAACCCTTCTAACTTGTATTTTTCCACAGAACATACAAAAGTAATGAGTTTTCCACACAACGCCATGACGAATCTGGAAAAGTATTAGTTTCGGTTGAAGAATACACGAGGCAAACACATGTCACTACAAAACCATATATATAAAGCAACGGTATTGTGTGTGAGTGACCACCTACGTAACAATGGTGGCCATAGTCTAAGTATATTGAGTAGTGTGATACAGGAGAGATAGACCTGTTTAGATCTAATGTATTGCAATAAAACACTATATAAAGTCGTAAAAGTATCTCCATAAGCACTAAACGCGTAATAGTTAAGCCTGCGCTGATAGTACGGGTTCAAGGAAAGGTCAAAGGTACCCGACACCTTGGGATAGATATCGGGTTATGTGAGATTTTGGTTGATTCGGTTGGCCAGCCTCAGTCTCTGTAGCTTCGGGATTAAGAACAGAGCTACGGTATGCCTGATCGTAAGAGGCGACTAAAAGGGGGCTTCCGGGATTACGAGTGGTGAGAGTGGGAGCTTGACCCGTCCAGCCAGCGGCGCCGGGACGGCGGTGTGTGCGTGGCCGCATGCCGCGGTAAGCATCTGAAGATGCAAGAGAGCATATTAGCTGGCATCATCTCCCAAGGTGCCGGGTACCTTATGAAGGTTTCGCCACCGATACAAAAAAAAAAGGTTGGCCTGCCTCAACGCTTGGTTGAACTCTGAGATTTCCAGGGGAAAGCAACGGTGACCTCCACTCGGGGCGCCCCAAACGAGTCCATCTAAGAGCTTTTGTGCTCTCCTGCTCTTCGTCGGCCACGCACCCTACCTTCGCTGAGCCTCTAAGTGGACGTTTGGAGCTCCCACTCCCGCCACCCGCTACCCCAGAAGCCCCCTTTTAGATGCCTCTTACGATCGGATGGGGTATAACGTAGCCTTATCCCAAAGCCACAGGGACTAGTAGGAGGACCTAAGAACAATTAACTATGTGCGTAATGACTTTTTCTTTCTAAATTATAGGTAAAATTAGTGATGTGACCACGCAGAGAAGCCTGACACAAATTTCACAAAAATATTAAAAAAAAACTGAAGCCTGGAATTTATCTAAATCTTCTTCTTCTTTTAATGGTGGTCGATGGTTTAGAGACCAGTCTGAATAGTAAACAAATTAACAGCAATAATCGTCCTGAAAGTAACGTTCTACGGATGCTGTGAGTTTCAGTACTGTTTTTGAAACATCTCCATCCTGTGATCAATACCTGAATGTTTCCGCTTATTGTGCCTGTAACAATTGACAAGTGTTGATCAACTTTGAACATAATGTGAGTTTTGAAGCTTTGGAACGTCATACATTGTTGTGGCAAATCAAATCAATGCACGAAGAAAATTAAAATAAAACAAGGATTTTTTAACTTCCTGTCAATAATATTTACCTAGAATCTATCAGTTTCATAGTTTGAGCTTTATACTCTGTGGTATTACATAATCTATGGCGGTCACGTGATACGATCACACACGACGCGCGTGTGATAACCGTTACAAGCTTCTTATTGTACTCGCTTAGAAACAACTATGATATAAAGGGATTGTTCTCGTTATGTCATTGCCGTATAGCAACAACTGAATCGAGTTCATGAACATAGTATTAATATATTGTTAATAACAATATAACAATTTGTAATAATAAAAAAAGGATATGGCATAATTGGCAAAATTTTACGGTTTGCCATCGCAAAAAGTACGTTTCTTACTAAGTAAACAGACAATTCAAAAACTTTATTTGTAATGGGTCCGCATTTCAAGAAACTTAAGGCCATGATCTAACTAAGGGCACGACTCCAAATATAGTTTTAGGAGTCTGTTTAGTAAAATACCTATTACCAACCTTATTGCGAAATAACTTTTTTTGTCACTTTTACTGGAATACTGGAAACAGAGTTAGGTACTAGTTTTGATATTGAAGTTTCTTCGATTGCCATGCGACGTGTTCTTTATGTATTTAAGGCACTATTATCGAAGCTAATAAACTAGAAAATTGTTACCTTTATCGCTCAGGTGTTACTTACATGTAACAGATACCATTGTGTCAATATATTCATGTTTCGACGTCTTTACGTAATATGTGGCGAATAGAAAAATATATTCATTAATAAAAATATATTTATTTGAATTACCATTTTAACCAAGTTTGGAATAGGTATTTGGATGTATTTACATAACTACATATATCTATCATGAACATGACTAACATTCATGAAAATATAAGTACCTACTTCAACGGAACCTTTTTCCTACGCAACGTAGATTGCATCGCAACGCATGGTCTTGAGCAGTTTCCTATAATGACATTGCATTATGCAGTGTTTGTAGAAGTCCGGCATTACCGGGAGTCGCCAATATACTCGTAGGTATTGTAGTCGTGTCACGATCCATGCCATTCAATGTTCACACTATTCATTGACTTACATCAGAAAGTGTATACAAGTAAACCACGTCAAGAGGTTGTAATTGTTGCGTAGAAATCAAGAAACGATAACATGCCATGTTTATCGCACAAATACGTATTCAACGTCATCAGCCAAGCCTTTGACATACTACATAATGTATGTATTTTAAGCATAGTTAGTCTATAGTATACGAAGTGAACATAATAAAAAATTGTAAAGCTCAAAAAATTGTTTCAAATTAAATGAATGAAAAACAACAGTTTGCACTCCGGGAGTGCCGTCAGAAGTGAAAACTTGAACATTAATGTTGTGCAGTTTTGATATTTTGGAATGGTTAGGGAATTATTTCGCGCGAGTAGCTTAATCTATCAGTATTATTTTTCATCTAGTAGGTACTTTTAGTAGGTTTTCATCTAGTATTTTTATAAATACTCACTCATTTTCTTTTACTATTTCTTCGTCATTTTTTTTCATTAATAGATGAACTTTGTTCAATTTCCATATATATACGAATTTTACAAGTATACAGAGTCGAGCCATCAGCTGTCACCCCTCCGTCTTACGAATATTTGATAAGGTTGCGTGTCCTGATGCGAGTTTAACATTTTTACCCATCCACAAAAAAGTGCACAACGCCGCTAAAGAAGTTTTCACTTCAA
Source organism: Pyrgus malvae (assembly GCA_911387765.1). NCBI lineage: Eukaryota > Metazoa > Arthropoda > Insecta > Lepidoptera > Hesperiidae > Pyrgus > Pyrgus malvae. The sequence goes on along the minus strand of OU426950.1, from coordinate 21,400,554 downwards.
AAAATAAGGAAATATTTTTTGATTTTTATTCACAATACTCTTAATAGATATAAAAATAAATACCTACAGCTAAACTTGATTCTACCACATCACGCTTATTAAGAAAAACATAAAAGGAAAGGCTATTGAACTTCCCTATCATTGTCATAACTGTTTCCTGGGACAATTTTGTGCTTTGTCAGCCTTAATTTCATTTTAAAAACGTTTTCCTCTTGTTTTAGTCAGCCACTGTATTATTTCCAGAATCTTACGTAAGTTTAGATGATTGAAAAACCAGTGTTGCGATGAATGACTTGCAATTTAAGTGCTCTAAAATCATGCGTATTCAGGGCCATAATATGTATAATGCATTAATATAAAAATACAGGCCAAATGCGAATCAAAATAACATATGGAGGGTTCCGCGCTGTATTTTTTTTTTTACCAGAATATAAGCCTATACCGAAAAAGATATTAAAATGTTTTGTTTTAAGATGGTATTTTTTTTAAATTTACGTTTTTTAAAATATTTTTTTTACTCAAAATAAGTTTGAAAAAAAAACAAAGTCAAGGACGTCATTTCAACGATATCCTCAAATTAAGTTTACATTATTAGAAGTTTCACTTATGATATAGTCGCGGGATTGTGTTACTAACATGTTTTTAATTTTTGTTTTTTAGTTTGAGACATTTCTCCAATTAAAAACAATGACGAAAAAACGAATCGATAAGGAAGTAATTGTGTGGGGATTTACTTTTCCTTTTTAAGTATGGAACCCAAAAATTTTAAAAACCAGAGCTAGATTCGCGGAAATTATTATCCAACGGCTGACTCATGTTTATGGAAAAGCCCGTCTCGTTTCGGGCCGTTGGACTTTATAATATCTATATTTTGACACATATTTCAATTAAAAATAATTATGATATTACATACCTTAGACCATTCGTAATGTATCCTTAATCCTTATTGTAATCCCAATTGTAAGGACTAATACCTGATAAAGTATTAAAAGCTTGCAAAAATTGTTCATAGTACTGATATTGTATTCGTAATTCTTCTTTATATGATTGCTGATTCACGTTTGTTTAAAATATTATATTCGTAATTTTAAAATAGCACCCTTGTAATCTGTATACTTATTAGATGTGTCAATATTACACAATTACCTACTATGATTACTCACACCCGCACTATTATACATGCGCAAGACTTGTTAAAGTAAAGCAAACATTATTGTTCACATGTTTAATTGAAACACAAATATAAGTTGGTAGTTAGGTCGGGTACTTGAGATTAATAATAGATTGTTGCAATTTATAAATAGATTAGTTATAACGTTTATTCCTCGAAATACTCAAGCACCTATTAGGACTAATATTCTAAGAAGGATTTGTAGAACACCAGTTCTCAAAACATCGTAGTGTTTGAATAAATACAGGATAGGATATTCGCATGGAAACATATAACTGACTAGCTTGTTTAGATGGTTTAGCCTCGCGACAGTCTTATACTGCACTTATACCCGGAAGACTTGGTAATGCTCGTCTATAGCAGAGTTTACAACATCTATAGCAAAGTAAACAAAGCTCAGACACAATTCAAAACTAAAAGTAGATACCTACTTAATTCCCACCCCAAAAACTTTTCCAACATGTTGCTTATATTTTTTTAGCCTTTTGTAACACAATCTAAAAGAACTTTTTAGACCGTACACAGATATTCTAATTTCGTTATGCAATTTTCAGTATGATCACTACATTTTTGTAATATCTTCATGTCCATCTGAACAAAAAATACAACCAAACAATACAACTGGGAAGCGAGAAGAATATACTAGTAAAAGCACCACACAACAGTGTTACGGAACACTTAGGCGCTTGCCTTAAACAATAGACAATTATCTGATCATGTAATCAATTAGTTTTAATTACTTTCTGATTCATGCCAATACAAAGCTAAGAAGGCGGTAGGAAATTTTGTTAAATTATAAAGATTTTTCCGAGATCTATCTAGAAAAACCAGCGTTATCTTCTCTATCACCATTCTAAACAAAAAACAAGTTTCTGGCATGACAATTTCTTCAATTGAAGACGAAAATGAGACTACTACATCAATTGAGATACTTTTACTGAGCTGTAAAAATGTGACATCCTCAAACATTTTGTATGAGAAAATGATTTATGACGTCACAAAATTGCAATCAATTTGTTGAATAAATTGTTATTGTTTTAAAAGGCAATAATAATCGTGTTTAGAAATAAATTTACAATTATCCTGCTTTCCAAGCGTGGTTTAGCGTATCCAGTTATTTTATTTTTAAATTACATAGCGTTCAAGGCCCTTTTCTTGGCGATTCTTATAACGTTATACTAGATTTATTTTCAATTTCCATCAATAACTTGAGGATTGTATGTTATTGCCGACGAATTTATATAATAGTTAATCGAATCACGAATCCTCATATTCACAGCGCTTCTATACGTGAAATGTCGTGATTACATCAGTCTGTGCGATCTCAAATGTCAGGGCGTTCGTGAAATGATTTGGCGTTTCATGCACAAATCATGCGTGGTGAGCGTGGATTGTGCTTATCGACAGTTTCAGCTGAACCTCTCAACGAGTACTGTATTTAGGGTTACGTCGTAAACATTATATTCATGCATGGGCTTTGTTTTTTAATAATAAAATATAAAAGAAATTCCAATTAAATTTCGATTTCAATTTCCATATTAACTTCTTGATAGTATGATCACACAAACAAAACTCCATTGGTCACGTTCGCGCGTTCTGGTAAAGAAGCCATGGATTTACTTGAATGTCTGACTGTCTTGATTGACTGGTTACTGAAGACTTACTGACTTTACCTATTATTACTCGTACAATTTCGCCGAAACTGGCAAAAAAGTGATGCAAAAATTATACTTGACACTGGCATAAATTATGCAGAGTTTGCGATGCCAAAATAAGAAAAAAATGTTAGTTCATTGTTTAATTGTCTTGTCAATTTGATAAAAAATTTGATCTATCGAAAAATAATGCAACGTTGCCGGCTCAGATAAAGGCTAGTACATATTAGGTAAATCGTAATAAGCATTTAGATTGTTTGAAAATAAAATAAAACTAAATAATTATAAGTGATTATTTTACCCATAGTGAAAAATGACCATTTTGGTCTACACTACATAAACGTTATTTTGACCATTAAAATGGAAGTTAATGTATATAATAATATCTTCACGAACACGGTGTATAAGAGGCACATTGACAAATTAACGGGGATTTTTTACCTAGTATTTACTATGAACTTTGTAATTTAAAATATTTTTAATTTACAGCTTAACTGTACAGAACCCGTTAAGTATCTGCTATGACATCGTATCTCTATCATGTTTTGTCAGCCTGTCTCGACCGGATGGCATTAGATATTTTAACTGCCTTCGAGATTCGTCTCCGTAGTCAGAATCGTGCTTAGTGATAGTGAAAATGTTTTTGAACTGATATTTTTGATGTGATAAACAACATATTACATTTTTGCAATCTCTTTATATTGTGATACAATCTTAAAAGCATTGAAATTCACGACTACCAGGTTTTTTCCGTAGAGAAAAAGACGAATAAAAGAAAAGAAAAAAGAAAAGAAAAAAAAGAAAAGAAAAGCAAAGAAAAGAAAACCGCCACTTTTTAATTAAAAGCTGATAAAATACAGTAGAATTTTATAATATCAATAAATAAAGGACTTAAACATTTAGACGAAGACGAGATTGATGATAATTAAACATGTTTTAAAAGTACAGCAGATAAAATAAAATTGTTCCCTAATACCTATCCTAAAACTCAATCTTGATTATTCTAGATCACGTTTTTAATAAAAACTCGATATCTAATCACGACTACGTGCTACAAACTACGCTGTTAAAATTATTAATAAAAGCCTTAATAACGCTTTTTGCGCAATACCTTAATGCTAATCGTAGAGAACGTTATCTATCCTAATATATGATTTTAAGCTATTATTAACTATTTGAGTATTGTACCATAATGAAAGATACATTATAGATACACCTAATAATTATTATTTTAACACGCATAAATTAGCTTCACCTGTATGTGAGCTTGTTTGTAACTTTCCTTTGGACTCGATTTTAACCCACTTTAAATGGACAGATTTATTTCAAACTTAGGACACATATCAAGAATCCGTAGCAATACAATAATTTCAAGAGTTTATTTTATTCCAAGAAAATGAAAAAAAAAATTGAAAAATAAAATATTTTTAACAATAAATCGAACTAAAAAAATTAAAAATATAGTTTGAAAAAACTAAATTTATTATATCGAGCAAACCACCCTTTTATACAATTATACTAATAATAACTAATAATTTTGACGTGATAACGTCTTTAAAATCGTTTTAGTCGGGTGATATGTTCAGAAACTTGTGTCACACCAAAACCTCACGAGCGCGATCGCAGGTATAACGAGAGAGAGACGGACCGATCTCCCGTCTCATCTCGAGCGCTGCCAGTCATTCCGTGAAACTTGTCACGCGGAATCCTCACGAGCGGAGGCTGGCATAGCGTTCGACTGAGTGGACCGATCTTCCGTCTCTCTCACTCTAGCGGCATACAAACGAATGGAGATTTTCTCGTGCGGACGTTATCACGTAAACATCTCGATCGTAAACCTACTTTACAAACAATTTGCCGTTTTTTTTGTTCATTATTATTTTCTTTCATTTTTTTAGTTTGATGTGCTTCAAAGGCGTGTTTTTCAGTTTTTTAAACAATATTAATTATTTATGACAATTGAATGTGAAATTACAAACCAATCAGTAGGTGGTACAAATTGCAGGTTCGGGAAAGTATTACCGCTGAACCCATTTCCACCGTGAACTACTTACTCTACTGCGTTTCAGTTGTGCTAGATGACTAGACTTATATGAGAAGGCTCAAGCGCATACGATATCAGACAAGCCTTAGACTTGCTTGAGATTGCGTAATGATATCCATGGGCTGCAGTAACCACTTAAAACCATTTGGGCGGCATGCTTATTTACTAATCTATTAAAATTAAAAAAATTAGCTCTTATAATATATAATAATAATAATTGACGACCTGCGTGGCGCAATGTTTACCATGCCAGACTGCCAATCGAAGGGTCCCTGGTTCGATTCCCGGCGAAACATAAATTGAAATGATGATTTTAAATTTCTGTTCTCGGTCTGGGTTTTTATGTTTCTATCTTTGGATGTGTCCATGGTACCCACGAACCAGCATATATCTACCCTACTGTGGGGCTATGAGTGTTTAATAAAATAACAAACATAACTAAATATACTTTATACGGTTTTTACTGCTGCTAATGCATCGCGAATCAAAGAACAAAAAATTGCCATAAGAAATTTTCAATTATGAAGTACACTACCGTACAGTAACTATCCATCACAAATTTACACATTAAATACAAGTCAAGTACATCAGAGCCTTTCAAAACCACCGGTCACGCTGTGAACTCATGACTTACATGAGTGGTTGCCGCAATAGTGAAGCCATATTTATATTATAGTTTTGCGTTTTTGCGCTTATGCGATTGTTGCGAATGAATTACGAAAAATAATGTATACGTCCGAACATAGACTAAGGATATACTCATACTAACGTACTTAACTCTATGCGTCCGAAAGTGCTAGACTTCCTAAAGTAGGTGTGTGGACATGTAAAAGAGTCTTTCACCAGTGGGTGTTTACCCAATACTTAACAGCTTAACAACTTAACAGCTAGGATTCTGGGTTAGTTTTAAAAAACGTACTTTTCGGTGAAAGTACTACAAAAAATATAATTTGGTTTATGTAAAGTCAAGTTTAATGAAATAATAGGATTATTATCGTAAAATTTAAAATATACTTACTACATTCGTTTAAAATCTGATAATTAATTATGTGAGTTCTTTTCTGTTCTATATTTATCGTTACTTTAATTAATGAATCGCAAGTGTAAGAATTATTATGTACGTGGACTTACTAATAAACGTACTCGTAGTACCAGTAGTATGAACTTGACACCCATAGAATAGGTTACATTATATATAACGCTACACAACGCTACACACTCATAGCCCTACACTAGGATTACCTGTGTCGTGGGTACCATGGACACACACAAAGACAGAAACACAAACACCCAGACCAAGCACAGAAATTAAAACTCAACATTTCAATTTCTGCCTCGCCGGGAATCGAACCCGAGACCCTCCGATCGGCAGTCCGTCATGATAACCATTGCGCCACACATTAAACCCGTTGGTCGAAATTTTTAGATATATTTATCAAATGCTATTACGATACGATGTTTCAGGTGCCTAAATAGCAATTGGCCTCTGTAGATGCACGTGCACTATGTGTACATAGTGGTTTTGGAACCAATATTTATAAATTTCAGAAATGTTTCACAGAAGAAATGTTTCAACGGTATTACCTGAATCATCGAATATAATAAAAATAGTTTTCCATACAACACTTTTAACACTTTTCTTGTTCATAATATTTTTTAGGGCATCGGTTCATCGGTTCTACAAATTGATGTGAAATATTTGATATTGCAATAATACCTAAATATTTTTAAAATACTTATTATCTCGTCGTATATGAAAACAGAGGAGAGAGTTTAGAATACCTCAAGCCCAGAAACATTTCAGTACAACCATCAACGACACCTTCCAACCTGAGTGGCTCCGAACAGCTACAGAAAAAGAGAACTACACAAGCCACTGAACAGGCCGAAATCCAGAGTAGAACGCGCGCAAAAGCAACAGTCACGCTATCAAGGACCGTAAAGCTTCTTGGAACCATAAAAAAAGCACTTACAACAAGCCCCAACACGAGACCCGTAAACGCAACGAAACAGGGAAATGCGATTAGGGAATTCGCGAAGGGAAAACATCCCCCTCCAAAAAAACTTCCAACGAATAAGAGAACGAGAGCAGATATGGGCCAAGTAAGCAGACCCAACTTGATCGAAGCATCCAGTCCGCTCGAACACGCGTACAATGCCCTCCAAGAGTTTCTGGCTATAACCAGGGCAACAGAACAGGTACACCTCGAGTCGTGCAAGAGAATAATGGAAACCTTCACAAACGACAACCAAGGACTACTTTATGTACTACTGCAAGAAGCTGGTGCTGCCATTTACAACAACGAGACCGGACAAGTATTACATGGCACTATGGGCACCCACATGGCAGCGTACAGCAGCACAGGAGGTTTCTTGACTCAAAGTGAAGAGGAATCAGTCAGAGGAGGACCGCCAAAATTCAACACACCTCCTAACGACCCCATAGTTGTCACCGCCAAATGCACCGAGATCATGCTGAGCAGCAAGATCCTGAAAATGGCCGAAGACGTGAAAGGGCTAGAAAAGGACAGCAGAAACGGAAAGCCGTGGACAGTACCCGAAATAACATGGGTAAACGGAGTACCCGGCTGCGGGAAGACAACATGGATAGAAAAAAATGCCAAACCAGAGGACGGCGACCTCATAGTGACTACCACATGTGAAGGAGCAAAAGACCTCAGGGAAAAGTTCGCGAATCGAAGAGAAGTCGACAGCAAGAAGCGCATAAGAACTCTAGCTTCAATTCTCGTCAACGGGGTAAAGGAACCGGTAACAAGACTGGTAGTTGATGAAGCCTTGATGAATCACTTTGGTGCAATAATTATGGCGGCTCGACTATCAGGGACCGACAAAATTATTCTCATAGGTGACATCAACCAGCTGCCTTACATCGACCGAGAAAACCTCTTCGAGCTCAAGTACCAACGCCCTAATGTCCTCGCATCAATAAACAAAGAACTCCTCTGCACACATAGGAACCCCAAAGACGTGGCCTATGCGCTAAAAGATATCTACAATGGCATATACTCCTCAAGACAAAAGACCTATTCCCTCAGCATGAAAATGTATACAGGCGCCCAAATACCAATATCCGCTCCAAACATCTTGTTTCTAGTCCACACCCAAGCGGAAAAAACAACACTTAGGAGCGCAGGATGTGGATCAGGTGAAGGATCGCGTATCCTCACCATCCATGAAGCCCAGGGACTAACATACGAAAGAGTGGTAATTATACAGACGAAGCCTGAGAAAAAGAAATTGCACGACAGCGTTTCTCATGCAGTTGTTGCAATAACCAGGCATACTGTCTCCTGTACTTACTACACAGACGTAAGCGAGGATGCCATTGGCGCGTTTATCAAAAAAGCAACAGAGGCAAGCACAAATACTATCGAAGATTACAACCTGGCAACCGCCATCAGCCACAGAGATTATGAATTAATAGAAAAAACACTGGGAAAACTACCGGGACAGTCTTCGGCCACGACCACACATCTTACGACGCCGGGAGAGTCCTCGGACATAACCTAATTTAGTTATATACATACACTGGAGCTTATATGTTTTCTAATAATAAAGTAATAGAACGCGCAAATGAAAAAACAAAAGCAAATAATGGCACGGACAAAAGTCTGTGGAGTTAAAGTTAAATAAAAAAAAAAAAAAAAAAAAAAAATACTTATTATTATTTACAAGAGACATTAAAAATATCATTCGATCGACAGTATTGATACTGTGTGTATTTTATACGACTTGTCAATGTTCTACAGTTATTGCTGTGGTCCAATACACGTGTTTCCATAACACAGTAGTTACCGACCCTAATATAAGCTTTGACGTAAATTGTGGTGAATTATACGACCGACGGACGAATAAAATCAGAGCCGTCTGAATTAATCTTAGTTCAATACTAACGAATCATTATAGCAGGTGCGGTCGCAGCCTTCAATTTCCCCCAAAATGGGGGAGGGGGGGTCACCAAGAAATTTGGGGGAAGAGGTGTCCCAAATTGGCTTGTTTAACCTTTCATCTATGCATTACTGATGGTTTAGGGGGGGGGGGGGGTCATGTGACTCATGTCCCCTGTGACCCCCCCTAGACTAGCTGTACCCTGCGCGCGTTGCTATGCTACTTGTTCGTACCAACTCAGAAACCTTTATGGGCTCATGCACTACACTCTGCTGAAGATCATGACATGATCAAATGCGTAGTTTACGATTCTATAAAGGACATACAGACAAACATTCATTTTTATATATATTGATATAAAATACATGCACAAAACAAATTTTATTAATCAGAGTGCGTCTAGAGAGCTAACATCTGACAATAGAAATTGAGTGATTCGACAGTTACTATAAAACTCTCTCACGTTAAGTGTAAGGATTTTTTTGTACAATCTATACTGTATAGCAATTCAAATTCGAACACTGAATTATAAACGTACAAAATTTATCGCTTTTTGATGACCGCTGCTCTGCCGCCTCCCTTCGGTACGCAATAAAGAAGTTTACAGCGAGAAATGTGGACGTCAAACGAACATACATTATAATTAGCTTTGTTATTCAAACAGCAAGGGAGCAATCGTACTGTACTAAATTCTCGTTGCAATTGCCTAACTAGTAACTAGTTGTACACGACTGTTTTACAAAACAAAGTAATAAGTTGCAGGTAAAGTTATGTCACCAAAACATGTTCATGTAAAATATTGTGTGAAAAAGATAATACATATTATCATATTTCATGTGGAGCCAAGCTTCTGAGTCTAAATGCCCTGACTCTACTAGTCCTTACATTACCAAATCGGGGTTTTGGCGGGAAGTCTGAGTCTCTTTTATTTTCTTAGTGTATTTTTGAGTTATATCGGATAACGTTGATGGCGTTTTGTTCGATATGGGTTAATGAAGGTGCACGAGTGTTGTGAAATAAAATAACAGTGCGATAACATGTTTATTCTGCTTGCCTCCAAAACTCCTTTGGACTCTTTCTGGAAAAGTAGCCATCACTTTACTTGAACATCTGACTGACTGAATGAATGACGACTTACTGATTTTTACTATGACTACTAAGTGATTCAAAATTTATACTTGACGCGGGCAATATGCACAAAGTTTGCGATGCCATTATTAAAAATATGAAACGAAATCATTAGCAAATCTACATCTTGATCAAAATGTATCACTACCGCTTCGAAGCCGTTCGTTTTCTAAAGTAACGAAGCTTTGCGATTGAAACTTTTTGTGTTTAATAAACCTATTATGAACAGCACATCCCGAGAACTTTAATTATCTGGTGTATTCGAAACAAAAGTTACTCGTAAGTTCGAGAAAAGGTAGTGCCCTTGTAAAGATGCGCATTCTTAATATAAAGAAAGTTTTCTTTAAATAACTTTCTAAGGCCTTTTTAGAGGTGTTATGCAGGCATTGCAGGTGTTATTGTAATAGAGGTGTTATGATCTTGCAGCCATGGAAGGAACAGAACTCATTACAATCCATGAATCTCTTTTCTTATAATTATTAGATAAATAAATCGTGCAACTGTAGTTTGGGAATATTTTCGACAGTTATCTCAGCAGCCCGAACCCCTTAAAATAACGCTTTATAACTATATATGGGTATAGTCTTAACATCTCATATTCATACTCGTATCCCACCACTAAGATCCAGGAATCTGTGCGTTGTGTAAACGATATCATTAATCATTAATAGGTACAGTAAACCAAAATTATCTACGATCTGATACCTAATATGGTTTTAAGTATATAGAAATTAATAGCTGCAACCCTTTTTTTGCGTCCCACTTCTGGGCACGGGTCTCTCCCCATTATTGGGAGGCCTAGAGCTTACTCCACCACGCTGCTCCAATGCGGGTTGGTTGAGATGCGGGTTAGGGGCCAACCACTGTCGGATGTTTTCAAACCGCCCTTAGGGTCTCCGACAAGGTTTAACGACTGTTTAGCTATCGACAACAACCGGGACCGACGGCTTAACGTGCCCTCCGAAGCACGGAAACGCGCATGAAATTTTTTGCCACTAGCTGTCACCAATCTCACACCCAACCGCGCCCGTTTGGCTTAGTTGCATAGATCGTTCTACGCTAACCGCCGGGACATACGCACTTCAAAGAAATTAATAATAAAGAATAATTAATTGTACGGTAACAATATTCAGGAAAATAAACCACAGGATTAAAGTAATTGAAATTGGCTTTACAACGTAATTAACGTATTCCATAGCAGACATGAGATAAATTATTCCCATTAAGCAGGAAAACAGTGTTTATATGATCCCATAAACAATTAATTTATTATGGGTTTTAATAAATAATAAGAGGAAATGATGGAATAACGGTTTCTAGTTGGAATTCCCACTCGTGAGAGATACAGGACCGGTAATCCGCATGTTTTGTTTTGAGTTTTGAAATAAGGAGGTTCAACGCACTGGTCTTACCAGAGACAAATTAGAGACTATTCTAGAAAATGTACAGCATTTAGTTAAAACATACTTTACCACAATGGCAATCTTAATTGCATGTTTTTAATTTAATTTTTTTCTGTTTACTAAAAACCCAAAAGCTTTACATACTTACCTATATATTTTATAAAAACGTGAAGAGCTAAGTTCATCTATTATTATGTTTAACAATACCAGTCCAAATCCGCTTGATATGATGCAATCTGTTCGTAAAATTGGTAAAATTACTCATAAAATTTTAAATAATTTTACTTGACAAGCATTGACTTGACAACTAACAAGTTTTATACAACTTTTATTCTTATACTACGGAGTGATAGCACCATGTAGTATTAGAATCAACGGTGTATATAGATAGCCGGCACCTATCTTTGAAGATATTAATGTACAGGTCTGCCCCAATTAATCCAGATTTTATAGCTCCATTCAAAGCACAGATACTATACCCAATGTAGGACGTAGAGTGACGCAGTCGCCTTGGCACAGTTAGTAGTCAATTTCACATGTGCTGCTTCAAAGCGATCATTATAACAGGGCCGTGATGGCATATGAATATGTAATGCAGGAACAATAGCGAAGATAACGATCGGTGCACCTGTGAAGTAGGAAGGACTTGTTAGGTAAGAAAATAGCAAACGCTAAGGTTATGTGTATCAGATCGATTGATGATAGATATGTCTTATGTTTAAAATATAGGAGCTCATAAGTAATCGTTATTGAGATCAGATCTTTGCCTATGAGAAGAACCTCTTCCGTGGAGGTATAGGATTTTGCACGTAAGGGGTTCTTTTTCTAAAACACAGCTTTCAGGCTGAGCTGGTAGCTACGAAAGTGATCGATATTACAGGCTATCTGGATAGGCTATGGATGGCTGTAACCTATACAGCTTCCCACTAATAGACACGTTTGTTTCTCAACGACAAGAGAGTATTCTATATTATAGCTTAATCTAATACGGATTGAGGATACGTGCATGTAAATATTAATTTATATATTTGATACCGAGTTTACAAATAATATCCTCCAAGTTATGTCTACAGACATACTTGAAGTCTAGAAGAAACATACGAGTTTCTTGCTAAAAATAGTAGACGATTAACGCTACTTAATTAGGATTACCCAGCCTAGTATGGTGGGTGCCGTAGAAACACTCAATTTTAAAATAACTATGAAAGGAGAAACTCAGGAGTAACACAGAGCTAATTCCAGGTATATTATTATGTGACAAGAAAACAATATTCTTGCAAGACTATTTACTCGTACTCGCAAATTTGATATGAAGATACAAGGGTAATGAAATAAATCATAAAAAGAAATACTTTAGATTCATGGTTACTTCACAAATGCAATATACAATGCGACCTTGTTACCATTTTATAAAAGTAGAATCGATATACATTACGTTAACACCTTTGATCATTAAGAATAAGTTACAAGGGTAGATCTTGACCCAAAATAATAACACTCATTTTTATAACGTTACAACAAACTTGCAAATACCAACACGACACTGAAAATTATGCAACTAATTTTCTAAGCGTTGTCGAAGTATTAATGTATAAGCAAAGTGCGAAGATATTTTTAGATTTTATGAATACAGTTGTAGTAGGTATCTACTTCTTTATAATGAATCTTGGTTAAGTATTATACATTTTTAAGTATATACATTTGGTTGAAACCGCAAAAGAAACTGAAGGGCACCTTTAATATAGCGATCGATTAAAGAATTCTATTCATAATGTATGTGTGACTGAGACTGCGTGAACCTTAAATTAGCCTGCAATGTCATCAAAACGACTCTCTTTTTGTCTACTATGACGTTTGCTTAGAAAAAACTTTATACTAGATGCTCAGCACACCATTTTTTCTTTTATGACTTAATATTGGCATGAGCTTTACTGAAAACCTCTTCAGATTAAAGAGTTTAAAAGTTCAAGATAAAGTAAAGTAAGAAGCATTATACTATTGTCAATCCTACAAAAAACAAAGGAGGAATCTTTTATACATGTACAATTACTGTCTAAGGTGCAACTAAAGATAATTGAATCATCATCTATTATATGTAAATAGATTAACTGTAAATCGTTTGGCCCTTGGTGAGATGTTGTGACTAAAAATTTTTAGAATTTTTGCCTTAAAAATGTCAAGCTTTCAATCAAGTCAATTAGCTTGTAATCCAATATGTTACAAATACGTTACAGGTTAATTAAAACTGAAATAAATACAATATTTGGCGAAAAATCAAATAAAATATATTTTTGTTTCTTAAATTTTTTTATTAAAACCTTCAGCAGGTTTAATTTAACTGCATTAGAAATCAGTTGTTCCTATTCATGATGCAAGCCCTTTACGTATGTATGGTGTCAGGTGTAAAAAACACCAAGCATTTTTTGACATTATAGTGACGATAGGTATGCCATTAAGAATGAAAGGAATTAAAATTATACTTTAACGGAATTTTTAATGTGGTATTTTTTTGAAATGATTTGTTGTAAGAACATCTAAAACCATATGAAATCCTGAAAATAATCACGATTGTACGCACTATTGAGTTCTTTTAAAATGTTTTGGTACTAGGTACAGCTAACTAAAAGAGACGCAAAACAATAAAGATAAATAATAAAGCATGCCATCGATCCATACAATTTCGTGCACGGAAGTAATTTAATCTTGGCCTTCAAATTTACTAACACGCTGAATAGAAACATACCGACAATTACTGTGATATATGATTAAACGTTCTTACAAGTAGTGCGAATGAGTAAAAGCAGTCGAAACTGAATTCGATGTGTTTAAAGGCAAATGTCTAGATAAAGGTAATGGTACTACGCAGCGAAGAATTTTGTTTAACAAGAAACAGTTTGAAACCGTTTAAAGTCTTTATTTCTTTTAAATAGGCCGAGATGAAAGGTTCTGAAAAGTACTCAGCCGTATTTGAAGCCAATAAAACTATACAAACAGTTTCGCCATGAAGATACCTTCGACTTATCTACGAGTATTTCTACTTTGTAGCAGTTTTTATGTTTCTTGGGAGTGTTGGATGCTACTACGTACTAGATTATGGGCATTTTTAAACAGCTATTTAGCAATTAATCTTTAAATGGCTGAAAAGAAGACTAGAAGAACCAGTGTCCATCCACTAAGCAGACGGCATATGATATAGGATAGAAGTGAGTTCGCAGTTGCTACCGCTTAGACCACAAGCGCAAAATGCGTACTGATGTAACTTCAGCTGCTGACAGCATTGGGACGTTGTGCCAATGATTCCAGAGCCTTCCTTTACAAGACAGATTTCTATTGGGGCTCTTTAATGGGTAAACATTTCACATTAATATACTTCTGTCTCTCCTCTAAACAGTTCGAAGTTTCTTTTTATAACAAAAAGTGATCCTTGAAAGAATTAAATTTCTGAACCGATAAATTTAAAAAGGTTCAATACATCAAAAATCTGCAATGTATTAGACGATGCTATATTACATAAACAGAAAATTTTAAATTGCTAATCGGTCACCCGATACAACATAATCGTTAGAGAGTAATCAATTTAGTTTGATGACATAATTCTTTGCAGCACATTAACCTATTAACATACTGACTTAGTTTTAATTACTAGTGTCCATTGTTAGGAGAAAACCTCTCCAATGACCTAAATGAGTAAATCTGCATTTAAATGCCGTATGCAGTGTAAAGATAAGGTATAAAGATTACAAAAGGATATGCAAATGGCGGATGGAAATTTTCTATTTACGTAATACATCCTTTCTAAAGAGTGGCATTCACGATGGCAAATTCTCATAGACTTTGCCCCATCGTGACCAAGGCGTTTAAGGAAATACCGGGTTATATATGTATGATACCACCGCTGTTGCCATGATCACATTTGTATCTTATTAGCGGATTTGTGTAAGATATTCATTCATATTGATGCGGCCTCGTAAGTGTCTAGAACCTATATCTCGCTGGCTTAGCCTTTACAGATAATTAAAATATTGCCTACCCGGAACAGAACTAAACTGCTTATTTCATTTGCGCTTTATTTGGAGTCGGAGTCGGTAACACGTTGAATCAGCTCAGTAGTAGCAGAAAAATCGAACAGAACAATGTGTTGTGTTATACAGGAGAAGTGAAAACTTCATCTACTCTACCCTAACTACCTCCAACGGCGGTAGCCATACAAATAGCAAATCAGGCCATAGTACCGTTGCCACTTAAAAGAAGAACAATTAATGAACAAACAAACAACAACATTTATAAAATAAGATGGATTGACCCTGGTTATTTATATTGATTACGTCTTTAACTAATTTTACGCAGAAGGCTACAAAAATAAAAGAATTAGAATCGCATTAAAAATCTCGACTTTTTTCGAGTTCCAAATCGAAATGGTGTTAGAAGTTTTTACACGTGTTCCTGTGGTATTCAAAGTTTGTAAGTTCGTGAGTTTTACGAACAAAGGTTACGAAACTAAGACGTGAACGCTGGCAAGTGTTGATAGCGGTTGCATTATTTGTGTTAAGAAAGGATAAGTCATGCACTGATTCTTCGAAACAGACGACATCTGAAACAATGCACAGTAAGTTAGTATCAACGCTGTTCAAATGATTCGTCGATTACAATAGCGGATAGATAATAAATACTAGAGATCCGGCTCGGCTTCGCTCGGGAATTTTAGTTTATTTAACTATACTTATAAATTACCCACGGAAACAGTACGATTTCCGAGACAAATGAATCTGTGTGCTAAATTTCATCCCGATCCTTTCAGCCGTTCTTGCGTGATTGATCGCTTGAAATTATCAAAACATACATCTAAAGTTTCGCATTTATAATATTAAATTATGTACTTGGTGGTAAGATCACGTTTTCATTTACAACGTCATGGTGTGAGGAACCGTTATGTTGAATAGAGAGAGATCTGTCAAAGAGCTAGGTAATATGAAATATTTACTGATTACATCCCTTCCATGATAATATTTGCGTGGTTATTTAAGACTTATAAATGAATACAGTTGTTGGTCTAGGTTAAGGTGTCTTAAATTTTGTTCTACGTATGATAAACGCGGCAAAACGACGCATTGCGGAAACATGAAATTTGTACTGGAATTGGTTCGAGTCCTACCTAATCTCGTTCACAAACAAACATTACTGTGTTTCGTATTTGCAGATTTACATCGCATATTATTCGTGTCTTCAATTTACATCAAGCAGGACTCACTCATTGTAGGATGTGTTCCGGCGCAAAAGAGGAATATAACTACCATGAAAAATGTTCACCACTGACCAATATTGGCTGGTTACTGTATCTGTAACGTTACACTCACAGCCCAACAGTAGGGTAGATATACCCTGTGTCGTGGGTACCATGGACACATACAAGGACAGAAACAGAAACACCCAGACCGAGAATAGAAATTTAAACTCATCATTCAAATTTCTGTTTCGCCGGGAATCGAACCCGGGACCCTTTGGCAGTCCGGCGTATTAAACATTGCGCCACACGGGTCGTCAAATGGTCTAATGGGTGCAGCGGTGACACTCCCGGTCGAACCATAAAAAATCTAACGCTAAATCTACTTACTGTAACGATGGTGAATACAAACCCAAGACTTATAAAGGAACTACGAGTATCTACGTAATAAGGTTTACATTACAATGTAAGATAATCATAAGGTTAGTACACTTAGCACGTCACAGATTGAGAATTTCTTGGTAATAATGATCAATCTTCATTACGCTAAAAATCTGGGTATGTGTTATAAATTTTAATATTCAAATCATGGACGTACAAAAACGTTCATGATTCAAACCAGGGCCATTATATTAGTAGACCATATAGAGTTCAGTTAAGCTATGAGACTACTTTTGTATACGAACGAATACAATAGTACTTAAAATCGATTTGCATGACTAATACGAGTACAATCGTAAACTAGATTAAAATAAAACTTATAAATAGCCAGACCTTATTTATAACGCTGATATTTATTTATAGGAGATAAAATTATTTAAATAGTCGGAAAATGTTTATTCTATCCCGTTTTAACTCGTTAACGTTTTCATATCCCATGTTTTATTACAGAGTGTTAGGACTCTTTGTCGGTTTACATAATTTTTAGTCATGAAGCAAAAATGTTTTGACTAAGGCTGACTCATAAGGTGATGCTGAAATTTTAAATTGCTGTTATCAATATTAGAAGATTTTTGTAATATTTCATCACCTTTTTTTTTTTTTTTTTTTTTGTATCGGGGGGGAAACCTTCAAAAGGTACCCAGCACCTTGGGAGAGGACACCGGGTTATATGGGATTTGAACCTCACTAAAACGTGTGGAAATAAAAATAGAAAGCCATATTATACAACAACTTATTTTACAACTTATTTTATTTTAAAACCTCTGATCCATGCGCTTTCCAAAGAAGCAATTGTCTTGTTGTTTCCTTTATATTCTTAACCCAGTTTCAGGAAGGTTCCTCAAGGATGTATTCACCTTCAAGATAGCGATCAAAATATTGTATATTATAAATAAAATCCTTTGAAATTAGACCAAAAAATTATAGATATCTAATCTTAGTTAAATACTTGCCAAGTTTATCATGTTTTATCGGAATCAAGATACGTTACACCAGATTCAAAGATATTATAGGTACCTACAGCTCTTTTAAGTCGAGCTAATAAAATCAATTAGAAGCGATCACAATCACTGCGACGACAATCAGACGGAAGGTTATAAAAACACCGATAACAGTTATTTTAGTGGTACTAATGTAAATAACTTTACTGTTTATATAGGGGAAGTACAGCAAGATAGCTGACCGGATTAAGATGTCTGGTGTTATGAACACATTTTCGTCGATACGAATATGTATGTTATGGGCAGTACAGGTTATGTTTTCATCGAGGTTATAATTTGCATATACCTAAATTATAACAACAAAACAATAATAGAAGTTACAGTGGTGACTTCATGACGGTCCTATTACTAAATATTATATTTCTTTCAGACAAAATAGATATCATAGCAGTCAAAAGCAGAGAACGGTTCAAGTATATCATACTTACATAAAGCACAGTTAATGTATATACATACAAAAATCTAGATACATAGTTTGTAGATACACAAATAAAAAGCATAATGCGTGATTATTCAGGTTCATCTGTAGAAATCTAGATTCATAGTTTGTAGATACACAAATAAAAAGCATAATGCGTGATTCTTCAGGCTCATCTGTAGAAATATAGATACATAGTTTGTAGATACACAAATAAAAAGCATAATGCGTGATTCTTCAGGTTCATCTGTAGAAACATAGATAGTGATAAACACAGAACATATTTAATAGTGTTCTGTGGTGATAAATATGAACTGCGTCCTTATCTAAATGTCTCACGTAAAATACACTGTCTTTACGTTTACTATAACAACAATTCATGGATTATCTCAGCAGGGATATTAGCCATTTCTCGTTATAGTATGACGGTACAGCATAGTATTTATTAATGGGCTACCTTCCTTAAATAGGTTATCAATATATTATTTATACAAACGAAATTGGAGTAGCTTTCTATTGAAACAGATTGTATAAAATTTTGATCGAGATCAACAAATATTGTTTTCTGAACTGTTTTTATTATTTTGGAAATTATGGCATAGTACAATACGTACAGAAAGGCAAAAAAGATCGTATATTACAAATTTAACGATTTATTGAAAAGTAACATATCACTTGTTTGTGGTCGCACCCTGCCAAAACGGCTTGAGCGATTTTTTACCGACTTCCAAAAGGAGGAGGTACTGTATTCGGCTGTATGTATTTTTTTTTTTTATATATGTTCACCGATTACTCCGCCGTTTGTGGACCGATTTTCAAAATTCTTTTTTTGTTCGTATGCTTATACTCCCGAGGTGGTCCCATTGTCACCAAATCAGGATCTGATGATGGGATCCCAGGGAAATCGAGGGGAACTTTCAAATTTTATAGGCACACACATTGATTTTCTTATACTTTCTGAAGCATATGAGATATTTGTGCATAGTAATCATCATCTCATGTTGCTGAGCTGATGATGGAAGGTACTGCAACATTGAGGAGTTGAAAGCAAATTCTTTCAATAAATTGTTTTTTATTCCAAATCTTACATTCCTGAGATGTTCCAACTGTCACCAAGTCAAAGTCTGATGAGGGGATCCCAGAGAAATCGAAGGGAACATTCAAATTTTATAGCACAACTAATGATTTTCATATTTTTACTAAAGCAAAACAGGCATTTTTGTATAATTATCATCATATCATGTTGCTAAGCTGATGATGGAAGGTACTACGAAGGTTAGGAGTTGACAGAAAATTCTTTCAATAAATGGTTTTTTGTTCGAAATCTTACATTCCTGAGGTGGTCCAACTGTCACCAAGTCAAAGTCTGATGATGGTATCCCAGAGAAATCGAAGAGAACATTCAAATTTTATAGCACAACAAATGATTTTCATATTTTTACTAAAGCAAAACAGGTATTTGTGTATAATTATCATCATATCATGTTGCTGAGCTGATGATGGAAGGTACTATGACGGTTAGGAGTTGATAGCAAATTCTTTCAATAAATAGTTTTTTGTTGGAAATCTTACATTTCTGAGGTGGTCCAACTGTCACCATGGCAAAATCTGATGATGTGATACTAGGGAAATCGGGGGAAACACTGAAACTGAATAGGCACACACATTCTTTTAGTCATATTTTTTAACATAATACAAATATTTATGTCCGGTAATTATCACCTCATGTTGCTAAGCTGATGATTGAAGGTACAACTCCTCAACGGTTAGGAGCTGAAAGCAAATTCTTTCATTAATTTATACGTTCAGGTGGACTGCTAGTAGTATTCTTTCAGGGTATAAGATGGCTATTAGATAAACATGATTATAAAAGGTATCTCTTTAACGTTTAGAAATTAACTGAAAAAAATTCCAATTATACATATGTGCAGAATTATTAAAATTACTAAAAAAAGTGAAATAAATAAAGTTTTTAACAAAAAAATAGAACCGACTTCAAACGGTAAAAAATAAAATTGTTCAGTAACTACTTCTTCTTGCTTATGGTAATGACTCTTAAAACTATTTTTGAAGTCGGGCCCTTAGTAAAATGTCCTGTCTTAGTAAATATAGTGTACCTTTTCTGAATGGGCACCGACTCCAATATAGTTTTAACAACTATTAGTAATGACTCATTACCATAAGCAAGAAGAAGTAGGTACTGTTCCACTGTCTGTACTGTCGGTGCCCATTTAGAACGAATGGTACACAAATGTACTCTGTGGAATGGTACGACATTTTAGTAAGGGCCCGACTCCAAAAATAGTTTTAAGAGTCATTACCATAAGCAAGAAGAAGTAGTTACTGAACAATTTTATTTTTTACCGTTTGAAGTCGGTTCTATTTTTTTGTTAAAAACTTTATTTTTATGACATTTTGTATGATCATTTTCAACTCTATGAGAATAGTGTGTAAAGTATACTTCACACCATTGCGTCATTAGGTCTTCCCTTTAATCGTATTACCAATACCCATGCCTGCCCATTGTCTACCCAGTTTCTTCCCTTTATTCAGTTCGTGGTATTGTCATTTCTAATGCGGGTGAAATCGCGCGACACAGCTAATAATAACACAGACATTTAATTAAACGCAGTGTCAGTTTTTCCGTTACAAACAAACCGTTTCCGTTTAACCACATTATTGTTCATTATTGACTTACATGCTCCAGTGTAAATTATTATTTTTGCCAGTTTAACTACATTATTAAAATGATTAAGAATTGTTATCTTTAGTAGGACAACAATTAATAAATAGCAAATAAAAGCAATTAGAAGCGATCGCAATCACTGCGACGACAATCAGACGGAAGGTTATAAAAATACCGATAACAGTTACTTTAGTGGTACTGATGTAAATTACTTTACTGTTTATATAGGGGAAGTACAGCAAGATAGCTGACCAGATTAAGAGGTCTGGTGTTATGAACACATTTTGGTCGATACGAGTATGTATGTTATGGGCAGTACAGGTTATGTTTTCATCGAGGTTATAATTTGCATATACCTAAATTATGACAACAAAACAATAACAGAAGTTACAGTGGTGACTTAATAACGGTCCTATTACTAAATATTCTATTTAATTAAATAAACGCAGTGTCAGTTTTTCCGTTACAATATCAAACAGTTTCCGTTTAACCACAATTTGTAGTAAAGCGGATATTGTTCATTGTTGACTTACATGCTCATGTGTAAATTATTATTTTTGCTAGTTTTACTACATTATTAAAATGATTAAGAATTGTTATCGTTAGTAGGACAACTATTTAAAACAGTAACAATATCTTGATTTTAAAATTTGCGCCCTAATATTAAAACTTGTGTTGAATGAAAACTCACCATAACTTAAAAAAAAACCTCGTAGTTAATAAGCTCCCTTTTACTTAATTATACTGGTGATTCGGCCCAATTTCGATCGCATCATTTTAGTTTATATGATTATATGTACTAATCTATCCCTAGGGAACAGTACATTTTTCCGCAACAAAAAGTAGCCTATGTGCTATTCCAAACTGCAATCTATCTCCAAATTTTTACCCGATCCGTTCAGGCGTTCTTGTGTGATTGAGTAACAAATATCCATCCAAATTTTCGCATTTTTAATAAAAGATAATGGTCGTCGGTAGACAAGCGCTCTATATAATTTCCAGTGCCTATATCGTAATATCCGTTCCCTTACACATCTGTACTTACGTAGTCATTACCGACTTGACAGTGGCGCCTGCGCGTGGCAGATGCGCGGCGGAAATGACCGGCACTGCAAACAGACCTTAACACGAACGCTGGATGATGATAACATGAATGATGATGGTAAAGATGATGAGTAAATTGCAGAAAAGAAAGTTATGTTACCTACCTATTACGATTTTTAAATAATTGTTAGCATGCGACACATAATATCCAGATTATCAGTTTTGTCGTTATTCATGGTACATATAATAATTATGACATAGGGAGGTAATACAGTGGGATGAATTTGAAGTAGGTATGAATAAAAGAAGTATATTGATAAATGAAACGATAATTATTCTGATTATTTCTATCTAAAATAAACAACTTTTTTTTATTGTATTACAAATTTCAATATTATGTTTAGCGCTCAAGTAAATACCGTTCAATATATTCAATATATGAAAATCTGAAGACATTTCGGAAGTCTCTTTTACTTAATGGATAAAGCTAAATAATAAGTAGCATATGTGGATATTACTGTTTCGATTACCCCACAAGTACAGAAGCATATTGGGAACGGAACAGACACGACACAAGTACGATTCCTTCCGCCAGATGTCTGCAATGGCAAGTACCTACGCATGGCTGAACAAGATTGCCACAGAACAAATAATTGTAACGAACAGAAATGAAACACCCAAGGAATTGGGATCTTGACAAAGTTAAATAAAAGATGTTACCAATGAAAAGGATATAGTGGTAAATCTGTATGGACATTTATCACTACAGACGTAAACAGTTTATCGTTGCGTCAGTTCAGATTTTTTTTACAAATTCCAACTGTTGAAGCCGTGGACTTTATATTTTTTTTAACTGGAAAAAAATGCACAGTTCTTAGACTATGTACTTCGTTATAAAAATAAAATATTTGAACATCCACATTTTATTGTTTTTCATTTAAAGTTCTTAACAAGTTCAACACGTTATTAAACTATTAAGTATTAGTTTTTCAGTTACGAGTTTTTTAAAATTATAAGTGACAGTAATTTATTTTATTCAATCTTTTTTTTATGTCCCACTACTGGGCACAGGTCTCCTCTCATAAGTGAGAGGGATTTAGGCCATAGTCCACCACGCTGGCCAAGTGCGGATTGGTGGACGTCATGCTTTCGAGAAATTATAAATTTCTCTCGGGCATGCACGGCGATGGAGAACATCGTAATTAATTAAATATCACGATGTTTTCCATCACCGTGGAGCAGCGATAAATGCGCACATTACAAATTTCTTTGTCAGAGGTGCGCGCCGAGGATTTGAACCTGGGGTCGGTCGCGTCGAAGACCGCGGTTATTTACCACTCGGCCATCGCTGCTCGTGATAGTAATAATTGACAGTAATAATTGAAAGTGACAGTAATAATTTTTAATGACCTGTCCACCGTACGTGTTAAATTGTAATAATTTTAGATGGTGGACTTAACGTTTTAAATAGGTTAGTTTAAAAATCGGTGCCCTAATCTTAATATATATATATAAAAAGTAAAGGGTTTTCTTTGTACGTAAAGACACGGTTTTCTCTATTATCACTAACTCCAATCAACTTCCCGTTGGGGTGGTAAATACCCCTTAGTACGTAGATGATAGTAAGGGAGTTTGATCGCGGTGGATGGAGTGGGGAGCTGATGATGGAAGGTAATGCGACGGTTAGGAGTTGAGAGCAAATTCTTTCAATAAATGGGGTTTTGTTCGAAGTCTTACATTCCTGAGATGGTCCAGCTGTCACCAAGTCAAAGTCTGATGATGGGATCCCAGAGAAATCGAAGGGAACATACAAATTTTATAGCACAATAATTGATTTTCATATTTTTACTAAAGTAAAACAGACGTTTGTGTATAAATATCATCATATCATGTTGCTGAGCTGATGATTGAAGGTACAACTCCTCAACGGTTAGGAGCTGAGAGCAAATTCTTTCATTAATTTATACGTTCAGGTGGACTGACAGTAGTATTCTTTCAGGCTATAAGATGGCTATTTGAAAACATGATTATAAAAGGTAAATCTCTTTAAAGTTTAGATTAAACATGCGACGTATTTTAACCCGAGCAACGCCGGGTTTCGCAGCTAGTTCTCAATAATACTTTATTGCGTTTCTTACTTACCGAATATAGTCGTCCTTTGTTTACTGTTCAATTTAGATATTATCTTTACGACGAAATCGTAATTTGGGCCTAGGTCTTGGAAATATCCATATAGTACGTTCGTGCTTCATTATCTACCTGTATACTCTATGCTGCCTTGGCTCGCAGACAAAATGATTCACCTAAATCCATTGTAGACTTTAGAGTTGCCTGGTTAATTTGCCAAAATGTCTTTATTTGTAGCTATGTGCTATGTTCAAATGTCTATAAGAACGAAAATGTTGCATATGTCTGCTGTTGAATACAATCGTCATCGAATCCAATTCTGTTTGAAGTGATTGATGGTTTCTATGTTGGTACAGATTGGGCACATGAAGACAATTTGGCGTTATATACCTACATGAAAGTATGTATGTACCTACCTATAAAAATAATGTGAACTGTATATGCTGACTTATATTTATATATTACTACTAGCTTTCCGCTCGCGGCTGCGCCCGCTTTCATTACACGTTTTTAACACGCTTTTATTACTTTCACTTGTATGATGTATGCATGTTTGTACTCCTTTAGACTCCATTTTAACCCACTTTCAGCGGACAGATTTAAACTTTGTACACTTATCAAGGATCGGTGGCAATACAATAATTCCATAAGATTACCTCATTATCCCGATTAGGTATCGCCAGGATTACATTATTTCATGAACCAAAAAATAAAAAAATATATACTTAGATTAAAAAAAACGAAAACGCTCTTACAGCGGCGCTCTGTGCCATATTTTTCGTATATATCGAGCAGCCCACACTTTTTTCACAATAATTCTAGTATTAGTTTGATGTGCTTTAAAAGCATGTTTTTTACCATAGAAATAAGATATTTTTCTAATTACTGTCTCAATTTCCCGTGGAAACTGTAATTAGAAAAAGTAATGTGTGTTCAGAAAATGATGAGGCTCTTTAGAAATGCACTTCACAACCAGGTTGCAACAAAAATATAATATTAATAATGATTCAATGTAAAAAAAAATGACGTTTAATTTTAAAAAAAATACGTTATCCGATACTTAAAGTTTATTTTTAGTTGTGTTCCTTATAATTATTATAAGATCATAATTATGTCTGTTTATGTTTATTTTTAACAGTAACTTAAGCAACTAAAGGTCCATTTACACGAACCTCTAACCCATCCTGTTTAACTGTAGGGGGAGATGGGGTACATTGATACATGGGGCACATAGATACAGTCAATATTCATCGAAAACAAAACGCGTTAGACGAGCCATCTGACACAGATAAGAAGGTAATAATACACCCTACACGCACACTAGCGCGGAGCAACGTACTCTCGAAGACTAGCGGCTGGCACTTAAAAACCTGTTTCTGATGCTCGCAACTAAATTTTCGTAGTTTTCTTTCGGATGTGATTCTTCTAATTTATTTAGTGTTACCTGTGTTATATTAAAACATTTGGTAAGTACATATCTGTCATTACATTACATAGACTTAATTTTTTTGATTATTTATTGCTTTAATTTTTATAAAATATTTATTTTGATTGTAGTAGGCAGGGGCACATTGATGCAAGTGCTCTCGGGGCGCATTGATACGTATCAATGTACCCCGATGTTTTGTTAAATGTATGTATGAGTATGTAAGACTTAATATATTTTTATTTTCTTTATAGAAAAATGGTTCCAACATTTAAACGCAAAACGAAGAGAACTTCCATCGATGAAATTTCTGTGGCTTCTGCGATATCTGACTATGTTATAACAAAGGTAATTAACGCAGGAAAGAAGCAACCTTATAAGCATTTTGTGGAAAAATAGTGTCAAGCAAGATACCCCGATAGCCTTAGCGACTTTCTAGTCTCCTTTTTAAAGCTTAGCCGACTTTAACTTTTGTGTTTCCTGATATAAAAGACGGAGCTTCGGTTAATATTTCTGATATTGTGATGAAATTACCAGATCCTATAGTAAAAAAGGAACTAGTAGAACAGCTTGTCTATTCAATTTTAAGATTAATTTGTCACCTATTAACATTTCAATGTAAGGTAATTTACTTCATAAAAACTAGCGATGACTTATTAGGCCAAATAAAGAATGATTATGTCTTTTTGTTTAAATATTTTTCATGGCGTAGTTTATTATTTAGATACACTTGTTCTATTTTTATATAAAGACTGCAAAAAGTATTTTATTTCAATTAGTACTTAAGTGCACATAATTTACCAAAAAGTAAAAAAATAAGCAATTAATAAATAAATGTCATAAAAATCAGTAAAACTTGTTTAATTTGTAAAAACATTTCTATGAATCAAAGTGCCCCAGTATATGTATCAATGTACCCCACACTCGGGGTACATTGATACAAATTTCATTTTTTAGTAAATAGGCTCTCATACTTTTTGTCATTAAATTTAACGGTTAATTTGAATTTAACAAGTTAGTTGAATATATATTGAATATATTATAATTATTAAATTGGATGTTACTGTCAATAGATCGTCTATTATTGGGTCTAAGTAAAAATCGTATCAAGGTGCCCCACCTCCCCCTATGTATTGCATCGTCTTTTTTACGTGTTGTACTTAATGTTTTGACTTTCTAAACGGAAGTAGTGACCCCGAAACCAAAGTTGAGTCAAGACGAGTTGGCCCGTTTATAAAACAAAAACATTTGAACTTCCTGGCGCTAAAGTATTGATTTAAATAAGTTTCCTGCCAGTTTCCTTACAGGTACTTAAGGAGTGTTTTTTAATAATAAATAAATAAATATCTTTGGACAATTCACACAACGCTATCTGATTTCAAACTAAGCAGAGCTTGTACTATGGTTATACAATCAGAAAGCTGATAAACATACTTATATAGTTCTAAATACATACTTAAATAGATAAATTAACACCCAGACACAGAACAAATAGTAATGTTCATCACACAAATATTTGTCCTGAGTGGGAATCGAACCCACGACCTCACGCTTCGCAGTCGGCTCATCACCCACTACGCCACGGAGGCTGTCATGATAATAAGTCAAATAATTTCAATTTCTTTGTTAGGTTAAGTTTTGGCTCCTAATCTTATTAGGATATTAAGGACAAACGAGAAAAACATTATTCTGACAACAAAACTAGGAAAGTGTGACCAGTCATAATAAGTCATATTAGAAAGGCTATTTAAGAAACAAAACCAAATTCAGAACTGGAAACACTTGAAAATGGAACGCTGCTACTTTTTTGGTTGAATTCATTACTATCTAAGTATTTATTTTGGTATTTAAATTTTGAATCCTTACACTATTCCTTCTCCAAGAAACCGCATTGGAGCAGTGTGTTGGAGATAGCTTCAGGCCTCCCCAATATTGGAGAGAGACTCATGCCCAGTAGTGCCCTTTTTTGGGTTGCAACCACACTTTTCTTAACTACCAACTAGTTACATTACTTAGGCGTTTCGTCTAATTTAGTTAAGACTATTTTTCTTCTTTTTAATGTACCTATTTTACAGAAAATCGAGCCCTCACCATTCTTGACCATCCCATCACTTACATCGACCTTTATAGCACTACTAGCCTTCCGCCAGCGGCTTCGCCCGCGTGGATCCATTTTATAGGTTCCCGTAGGATAAAAACCATCCTATGTCCTTTCCCAAGGTCCATTCTATCTGTGTTCCAAAGTTCATTAAATTGGTTTAGTAGTTTAA
Source organism: Pyrgus malvae (assembly GCA_911387765.1). Lineage (NCBI taxonomy): Eukaryota > Metazoa > Arthropoda > Insecta > Lepidoptera > Hesperiidae > Pyrgus > Pyrgus malvae. The sequence goes on along the minus strand of OU426950.1, from coordinate 21,372,610 downwards.
GCGGGAAAGCGTAGCAGACGTCAGACAGACAGACCGACCGACAGAGTTACTTTCGAATTTATAATATTAGTAGGGATAGGGATAATATGACAAGTCACCTTGAACTTTATTTCTGTCAAAGACAATCAACTGTTTTTCGAAACATGACTCAATAATCCTCGACCCACGCAATTCGATTGAAGTATACACGCGATTTTAGTATTAATGGTACAATTCCCTTCACGACAAATCAGTAATTCACAGAATCAAAGACCATCATTAAATAGCAATCATGAGAATAATTGCAGTTATCTTACTAATAAATGCATGTATTCGGTATACTAACTTGTCTGCATTGTTTTAACCTTTATCCATAAATTTTAATGAATATTGAGTTTCTAGCCTTTTTTTATAATCTTCATTCATTACTGTTAGTTTCACATTTTACCATGATTTCTACGTACTATTCCTAAAGTCTACTTGTCTCCTACTCGTATTAAAAATATAAAGTACGTCCTGTATCTATTTTTTGGAAAAGGTACCATTATTTATCATAGTACCATTATTTAGCTACTGTGAGTAAAGTATAAAAAATATTATAAATCATAATCTTGTATCATGATTTAAAAATACAATGTTAGTAAACGGCCGTAACTGTATCATTCCCGGAAAATAATCTGTTAGAAACAGCTATGTCTAGCGGGCTGAGTGACTAATCCAACTTCAATCTTCTGGTAGAAATACGGTTACTGTGACCAAAAAAAACATACATAATGTAAACACACGTACATAGGTGTAGCAATTAGGATCTCGAGGGTCAAATTAAAAGCACTTTCAACTTTAAAATTGTTATTTATTTTCTTGCCTCCTAACATACGCAACGTCGTCCGTCCTAATAATGATATCCCATTCACCCTCTGTTACCGCTCACTCTTTCCTTTCACTCAATTGCTTAGCCATTCACATACGGTCATCAATTATCATCTTACGTTCCATTCCCACACAGGCATGAACATATTTTTGTTTGGTAAGCTGCAACCCTTTTTGCGTCCCACTGTTGGGCACGTGTCTTTCCCTAATATTGCAAAGGCCTGAAGCTTACTTCCACCACGGATTATTTTAGTTTAGCTAAGTATTATTAGCACAATATTTTGGGAAATAAGTGACTCGTAGGCTATGTATAATTTTACTGAATTCTAAGACATAAGTACGTAATATATATATTATTATTTCTTAACAAATATTAATGAAGTGAAGTCGAAATATGTAACGTAAGTACATGTGCTACTAGTACTGATTAGTATTCGTTAATTTTTAACACAGGGTTTGTTTACAGAGATCAGGTCTGGGTATTTTAGGAATGAAATAAAAACCTACATATACTCGTTTGTACTAGAAGCATATAATATATAGGTATGAGAAAGGTAAAATATCGCGTCAGGAGTCATAACTTTAATATTAATATTCTTCAATAGATGAAAATAAGGTAGGACGGAAGCAAAACAAGATTGGTATGAGTAGGCCCCATGTACACAATATGATTCACATGAAAAAAGTTCAAAAACAAACTCGTTAATGTTAAATTTGCAAACCCTTTTACAAACCGCAATAATAACCTCACTTTTTCCTTTAAACAAATTTTGAGAAAATGGCAAAGCTAACGTAATGTACCGTAAAATAACGTAACGCAAACGTAACGATGTAATAGAATCATAATCAAAAAAGTCTGCCTCGAAGTGAAGGAAAACCATGTTCTGCTTCTACTGTAAGTTATGAGTATAAAGATTTTTAACCCCATTCGCACTGCTAAAGTACGAGTCACCGTGATTCGCTATCGATTATCGTAACCAAACATAAACATAATCTTGCGGTACAGTTACCTATGCCACATAACATAACATAAAAACGTCACAACCGTTTCAAAATCGGAAATGAGTTCGCTACGTTCGATTACTACTCTACGCGAAAGGTAATGCTTGAAGAGAATTAATTTACGTGATAAATTTAAATTTAAAAAAAGTATTAGGTAACTTCAAGAATAAATTAATAAATCTTTTGCTCTAAAGTTACGCAATAAAAAAAATTAACACAATACTCACCTTCGCAAGTAGTTCCGCTGAATCAGATACAGTACAGTAAATGGGGCGCTTGGGTAAAATTGATTTGCATGAGTAATACTAACGTCTAGTGGCTCTAACGGTGAATCAGTGGTACTCCTTACTGTTTCATTAACGGTAGGGATATAAATTTATTTATGCACTCTTGTTTTACATACAGACAAGCGTATAATTTTAGTGAAGAAATTTTATATTATCGAAAGAAAATTGTTTATCAATAATTAATATGATTTTTCAAATGCAGTTTCTTTCAACGTACGAGACGCTGACGCGTTTATGAAAATAAATATTTACAGATCGTCTATTATGTTTGTATAGTTTTTTTCTTTATAATAATTATACGCAAACGCAGATGCGTCAAATATTATTTATTAATCATACTGAATCTATATAATTTATGTAGTCTCATAATCGAATGAGTATAGTTAGTACATACACTTTTTCTATACATATCTCATAGACTAGATCATTACGTCTAAGCGCATTCTATTATACAAATGCGCTTAAAGTTATGTGTTAATTGGTAAAATATTCTTGTTGTGTTTAATTCTTTGATCTTAGATGACAATTTAACAATTAGGCATGGTAATCATACCAACATTATGTTATGAATGTTACGTTTATCAAATAATTTTGTGATACTACTCGTAATATGCAAATACATGAATAAAAATAAAGTACTTAGTGAAACAACTCGTTTTTATTATCAAATGGTGGTTTCTTGTTACTGACTGCTTTACGTTGTACAACAATACGCCTTTTTTTGACACCTGTGCTAATAATTTAAACTATTATAAATTTAAATAATGCTATGACGATATCTTCTATATTGACTTTATAAAGTTTTCTATGGAATTAATACGACATATCTCCGTCACGTAAGTCTTATATTTCACACACATACATATTTCATTATTATGCTCATCTTGGTGTGGTATAAGCATTGTGGTGTAGCTCCAGGGCTCCCCATTTATGGGACTAAACTCTTACTCAGAAATCAAGAAGTAAGATGCAAAGATATTGAGATATCGGAGAAATGGTTTCTTTAATAAGTTAAGTGGATATCGATATAATATTCGATATTGATTGGATTCACCACTGAACTGACAGACTGACCGACCGACTGACGGCAGCTTTATCGCTACTTCGCTCTTATTCCAGGAAATCGGGTAACATGCCACTGTTAAAAGGACCACTGGAGATCCCGGAGTCCTTCCCAAGCGCAGAGGCAAGCCACCAAGGGGGTTTTAGTGCGGTCATATCCCACATAACCTTGGTATCCTCTCCCAAGGTGCCGGGTACCTTTTGAAGGTTCCCCCTGATACCAAAGAAGGTATCAGATGCAACCCGTTTACTATTAGGACTCTATTTTTTTTTCTCTAAGTTGTTTCGTTTACCTTAAATTGCCTTTGTAGGTTTGTACATGTATGGTTTAGTTTCCACTATCGTCACATTAACTGCAATCGTGCATGCAAATCTATTTCGATCAAGAGGCTTACATTCCCCGACGGTTCATGAATCTTCTCCCTACTTGTTTTATTCTGATCTTTCTTTAGCCATGCCACGACGCCATCCATGAAGCTTACTTTACGCTTTATACTCTCATTAGTCAGAATATATGTACAAAGTATATAAAGAATAAATAGAATTCTACATTTATTCTACCTACCATTCTAGATATACATACTGAGTCAAATTTTTAAAAGTAAGAAGTAAATGAAATGGTCCTCATAATGTTAAAGTCCAAAAAACAAATAAGTACTTTGAACATAAGCCAGTTTCTTCTTCATACGAAAATATGCTCCTGCATAATCGTGAAAATGAGTGTTACTGTACCACTGTTTTTATATTAAAATTATTTCAGACAGACTTTTTGATAGACACCTAACAGTCCTAACACAAATGAAACCAAATATTGATTTTCGTAGAAGTAAGTACCGGTTTATTTTAAATATTTTGATGTTCGATTAGTTATTTTCAGCGGCATAATTTCAGTATATAATTTATTATGATAGCTACCATTATGTGGATATGGAATTTATATGGATATATTCATAGATAAAAGACTTGCTTGGGTACATGCGTACACTACATGCTCATTATAAAATGGCGCCCGTGTTTGAATATTTAACAATTTGAGTCTGATTACTCGGAGACCGGTTTAAATTGGGTAACCTACTCGTACCTACGTATACAACCGGGTTGTAGAATATTCACAATCGATACATTCTGGTGTCAGACATTATGTAACACACGTTAAATATTCATTGTTTTACTTACACTTTTAACATAATCGCAGTGTAATTTCTAATTACGCATATTTGCTTATAATGAGACTATTATGTATCGTGTGGAATATACTGCAGATACTCTGAGAGTTTTACTAGCGGAGAAGGAAAATAACTATTCAATTTAGACAAAAAAATAGCTGGTTTTGCTGTCTTGCCTATTGCTGTCTAAGCTTTGCACACTTCACATAATTCAGAGGCCGGATGGACAATTTCGTGATGCGTTAAAACAATAAGACAGTATAAACAAGGTTGAAATTTATAATGATAAACATAACTTCATACCTTTTTGACAAAAACATCAAATAAAAGGAAATTTTAGAAAGCTACTGTATAATGAAAGAAAAGTACCTATACTTTAATTAAGAAAATAAAATTATATTTATCAGTTCATGTAACTAAGAAGTAATACAACATCATTTTTGACATAAAATATACGAGCAAACAAAATAAAATGAGTTTAACTCCGACACCAAATTCTTCTTCCCTTCAATGCTCATGGGATCAAAAGTCTAATATGGGGCCAATCCCCTCTGTAGACACAAAAAAGTTAGGTACCAAAAAAGTACCAAACGGAATACTGGGTGAATAAACCTAATGGTTATTTTTGTAACAAGGAATATTATTCCTTATCATAAGGCAATAAAGTCTAAATTAAACCGAGTTCAAATACCACACGAAAACAAACCCTTTAATTGTGTACATGTAGTTTTGTGTAAATGTGTTAGAGACTAACATAAAAGGAAGTTACTTAGGTACAATTTAGTTTTTAGTATTAGGATAAATACATGCAATTACTTTACAACTTGTACCAGCAGCACTTAGTAGTTTGAAACACGCTAGGTATAGTATATTATTTTTGGTAAGGATAACTTTGTTATAGATGTGGTTTTTGACCAATTTTAATATCAGTAAAAACATCACTGTCACTTTCACGGCGTAAAAAATAATGATCACATCTCCCAAATTACATCCGCCATTCGTAACCAAACGATAATAAAGTTCCAGTGAAAGTAAATTTTAAGAAATCATTGCCCAATAATTACAAAACCGGACGAAACTTTATCATACTTGAACGCCGCTAACTGGACTTAATTCATACTGTCAATGTTAAGCATATCAATGAACGATGTGACATGTTTTGTTTAATGAGGGCTGCCTTATTCGAATGCGTTCGAATAATTCCTTAAGAAATCACGATTAATTTAGACATCCATGTATTTTTATACTTAAAACCGAACAGAAGCTAAAGTTTTTCTTCTTCATCTTTCTTAAGGCTAAGTACATTACCCTTCTAATAAGTAGCCACCTGAAAATTCAATAATGGTAAAGCTGCAAATAATCTTGTAAAATCTACAATAGCAATAGAGATAAAGTTTGATTCAGAAGATGAGTTTACCTATATTGGTGAGACCAAAATAAATAGGTAGACTAAAATTAAATGTGGCAGCCCTATGTGACAATAAAGATTGACGTTTCGTTCGAATGACATCAATTTATCATTTGAAAGGTCGAAAGGAAGTCACTTTCACTTACGAACACTTAGTCCTAGTTATGTTGGACGTGGGTAACTTATACGAATGTAATAATTTATTCGTGTTTGATGCCGCTTACGCCTTTGGTAATGTAACCATCTTTGGCTTTATGATAATGAAATTGGTATTGAAAGTTATCTTTTTTAGCATTCAAGATTATAAGATTTTTTTTTTAAATCTAGTATCGATTTGCCAATGTCTGATGAAATTAAAAAAATATTTCCATAGAAATTGAAGCATACTATGATTACTATGTAGTGGGTGCTATTAACATACCGTACCATACCAGACCGAAAACAGAAATTGAAACTTAACATTTAAATTTCTGCCTTGCTAAGAATCGAATCCATCCAGATATCTCGGTCTGCAGTCCAACATGATAAACGATGTGTTATCCGGGTTGTCAAAAAAAGCAACAACAACAGACACCGACATTTTCCACACTCGTGACTTTTTATGAAACTGTAAAAAAATATTATATTTGCGTAAATCATCTTTACAAATATAAGATTAGCTTGTTTAGTGTCTACGACAGTAGATTAATGCTGATAACGTCATCTAAAGACACATCGATCACATTTTTTATTTTGTTGACGGCATCTAAAGACGCATTAATCACGTTTTTCATTTGTTGAACTTGACGCACCGCTCTAACAATTTAATCTACTTTAGTTTTACAATCTTTTTCGGCTGAAGCGCATAATAATATTATATACTGTGATTTTGTATCTGACTGATTACTGCGTATTTTTAAATGTCATTCATAATTTGCTTTTTATATTTATTTTTTCTTTAAATAATAAATTGTTTAACGTATGTATTTGAGTGTTATTATTTAAGCTACAAAGTTATGTGTTTTAAAAAATACTCAAGTGTTGTATGCAAAACGGGAATCATTCAGCACTCTCTGTCTATTAGGATTTGTTTGTGCTCACTACCACCACTACTACCCACTAACATTGACTAACTACACTAAGTAATAATATGTTTAAATGTTTACAATTCATCAAGTTATCAATACAGAATCACGCTTCTTATCTCCTATAATAACTGCAAAGGACAATTAGAGGTTTTGAATTATTAAGATAATTCTGCAATTGAGTAGGTATTACTAGTCATCTATTTAAAGTTTTGCTTTAATTGGCGACCCCAACACACCCACCTATTAAATGATCATAGCTAATTAGCTAGAATCGTTCAGATTAATCATATCATTTTTTGTTTGTTTTGTGTATATTGATTTTCTTGACTCTTGCTCTGGTAGATAAACGGTGTATATGTACCGTAACTGAGTCTGAGTATTTATTTCTGAGGATTACGAGGTTCTGTACAATGCTCTACTAAAGGGCTAGTGAACAATGGCGCGGATTGACTAGACTCAAGTGTAAGTTTATCAAAGACTAAAGACGATTGAACTATTTATAAATACACTCATAGTTGTTCACACGTTGCTCTAGTTTTAGTTAGATTTGCTTCTACTAAATAAGTTTCATACTAGTCAAACAAAACGAATGTTTTTGAAGTGAAAACTTCTTTAGCGGCGTTGTACACTTTTTTTGGAATGGGTAAAAAATGATAAACTCGCGTCAACACACGTGGCCTGATCGTCGAAGTCGAAATTCGTAAGATAGTAGAGAAGACGCGGAAGATCGACCTTCGCCGATCTGATAACTCGATGAGACATATTTTTTATCAAATATAATTTATAAACATATAAATATTATTATTATATTTATTTATATACAAGAGTGAGGTGATGAAAGAAAATAGATTAAAATTAATTATATTAAAAGAATTCTTTTCGATAGGCAAATTTTTATTGCAGTTGGAACCATAGAGTGTATCTGTAGATGCTATGGGCCACGAATTCGTTATTTCTAATCTCATGTTTTTGCTGTACAAACATTACAACTTGGTTTAGGATAGGTTTGCGGAAAATTTTGCACGTGTGGTACAGGTGTCATAATTTGTGTGGATAAACTCATACGTGCTATACAACTATACTATTCGCAAACATTGTGCAACATCACGTGTTCAAAACTAAAAGTGATTTGACAAGTCTTCGAACCTTCACTCGTGAATCTCGTGATAGGCATTTATTATAAATTGTATTGTCACGTGTGTAGGCTCATTTTTATAGTATTGTATCGGTTAGAAACCGGTTTAAACTTCTACAGTACGTATGCCGTGCGTGCTTTAGGCTGTGTATGTAGCATTGTGTGAGCTCAGGGTGTGAGCTGTGCTTCGAAACTGAGATTACATAGATTACAAGACACAAATTGCGTTTAAAATAAGTAATTTTCAATATCTAAGAAAAGACTGTAGCATAGTGTGAGCTCAGGGTGTAAGCTGTGCTTCGAAACTGAGATTACATAGATTACAAGACAAGTAATTTTTAATATTTAAGAAAAGACGCATATACATTTTTTATTGTCTTATCTACTAAAACCATATGTGTCTAGGTTATATATTAGTCTACCCCTATTGGACTGAAATTCAACTTAGGTTGGTGGACAACATATAAGAAAATCCAATTATGTACATTTAATCCTTTAAATAATTCGTTCATTATTGGTATGAGTAAAAGTAGGTACCTAAATAGGATACAAAACATTTATAGATAAGGCAGGCCTTGACTCCCTGTCAACTACTTAACTGGCCTCGCAATCGTGCAAATGACGAATTGCATTTTTCAATTGTATGAGAGATGTACTGCGATCATTAGAGTTCAACTATTAACTTTGCAAGTGAAACATAGCTGTCATGTAAGCTAAAAGAAACTACATAAGACGTGTGGATTGTAAGAAGATTAGAACCTAATATGCTACTTCCTACTTAATATTATAAATGCGAAAGTAAGTTTGTTTGTTACTCTTTCACGCAAAAACTACTCAACCGATCATCATGAAATTTTGTACGTATATTCTTGGAGTTATCAGAAAAGTAAAATAGGATACTTTAAAAAAAATTAACGCGGGTGAAACCGCGAGGCACAGCTAGTAATGAATATAGTATTACGAGGTAAAGATCATGAACATCACAAATATTTTATGAAGAATTATTATTATTGGTTCACAAGTTATTAAACCGTATTTCAAAAAAATATTATTTTAATAGAGGGTCTATTTCAAAGCTTTATACATTTTTATTATAAAAGATGCTTGAATTAACATTGTATAGTAAAGATAATTTAAAAAATTGAGTTTCTTTCACCACGGAATTCAAAAGTAGGCAGACAAAAGCAATTTTTTGTAGTTAATTCTGTCAATTGCAAAAAAAAATCGAACCCTATTCACGAGGGTAAAACAGGGTGATTGAACTTCACTACCACCCTCGCGACTGAAGGACCTTGCGAAACAGTAACTCCTTTTATGTTACTAGTATTAATAAATAAAATGTAAAAGCTATTACAGATTTGACGAGTCGAGTAAGCAGTTTTGCTGTGAATAGTAATATTGTAAATGCCAAAGGCGGTATATGGTGCTGTCTGAAATGAAATGAAATGAAATGAAATGACCGTACTGAATGAATGTACTTACAATGAGAACACTGAAAGCATGAATTTTATGGAATGTTTCGATTGGACTTATAAAAATTACGTCGATCAAACAACAATCAAATAAATCATAATAATAATATTTTTTTTTATTTGAATGGAGTAAGACGAGCATGCAGGCCACGTGGTCTTAAGTGGTCGCTGCAGCCCATGGACATCTACATACAACCTCAAGCAAGAATAGGTAAGTCTTGTCTGAGGTCGTATGCAGTTGCGCTGCTACTCCGGAGGCTGGTGGTCGCCTCATGTAAGTGTGGCCGGCAACTGCACCTTTCCACCGAAACATAATAGAATTAGTTCACGGCAGAAGTGGGTGCAGCGGTGGTACTTTCCCGGGCGAACCATAATAGTTCTACCACCTACAATCAAATAAAACACACAAATAATATCTTTGTACTATTCTGTTATGAGTTGCATAGTAGTAGAATTGTATAGTCTCTCCATCAACCCATATTGGAGCAACGTTGTGGATTAAGTTTCAATTAGTTACCTGAAGAGCCTGTACCCAGCGGTTGGGAAAAAAGTCGCAGCCATGGTTGTATCCGAGGTATTTTATTACGCAGACACTTCTGAATATGCGATGCGAATGTTACGATATTTATGAAAAACAACTGAAAACGGAGGTTTCCTACGCAAAAAACCACGAGATAAATATTTTTTTACAGCTCTTGCACTTCTAAATGACGATAAATATAAACATTTTTCACATGACGTTCAATTAAAACGATAGTTATTGTACGTTTTTTGTTGCGGTTTTCCACGAAGCCTTAGAGAGTTTTAACCTCATTGTTCTCAAATTACGATAAAAACTCAATGTAATTTTATACCATGCCACAGTGTGTGCTGTTGTCATGGAGGTGTAAAATTTTATTCTTAGTATTGAGATATAAGTACCTAATAGTAAGCACACTATCCCCATACAAAAAAACATTGTTACTTAATAAAATCTCATGGCTAAATTAAGAATTTAAACACTTAAAGGGTAGTTAATCTTTTCAAGAGAGACTTTGGGCATTTTTGTATTTTCTAGGTAACAACAGACGAAAAGAGTTGAACAAACACAAAGTTATTAAATAGCTGTTTATTTTAAAAGGACGCCTAAATCTGCAATAATAAACATAATTGTAATCCCATCAATAATCGCCATTTTTTGTAGTCTTGCTCTTTTATCAGTATTCATTCAATAATTTAACTTAACAGGATTACATTCAGTTAAAGCACATCTTACATATGCTTGTAAAATCTTTGTTAAGCCAAGTAATAATATTGGCTAAAACATGCGTGGGGCAAAAACTAAACAAAACAAAAATGCGGATATGTTAGTTTTATAAGCATGCAGCGCCATATAAAACAGGTTGTATTGATTAATGTGTAACACGATATAATACAGTGCACGAAGAGTGGCCATGCGAGCACCTATGCTCGGATGGCCACTCTTCGTGCCTATAGGCGGATATTCCTTAAGTTAAATTTAATTTGTTTAGTTGCAAAAGATTTTGTGTAGTGCGTCAAAAAATATTTTAATATCCTGAGAATGAAAGAGCAAAATCCAAATACAAACAGGGATCAAAAATAATATTTAAAATAGCATTGAAGTTTGCAAAATAAATGTTTAAAAATTTACTACAAACAGAGAAGTGACATCGGAATGCTATGTAAACAAAAACTTTTTTAACATTTGGCTTGGGTGCAACCCTTTTTACGTCCCACTACTGGGCACGGGTCTCTCCCCAATATTGGTGAGGCTTACTCCACCACGCTGCTCCAATGCGGGTTGGTGGAGATGCAGGTTAGTGGCCAACCCGCTGTCGGATGTTTTCAAACCGCCCATTAGGCCTCCGAGAAGGTTTAACGACTGTTATCTATCGACAATAACCGGGACCACGGCTTAACCTCCAAAGCACGTAAACGTTTAACATTTACTTTATATCTTTTGACACATCTTTTGACATATCTTTTTACACTGTATATCTCATGACACTTCAATCACGATATCACTAATACAAAATTTACAAAGGACAAAAATACCAGACGGAGTTTTGGCGGGAAGTCGAAAAAGACATATTGTGCTCTTGTTTTATTTTCATTTTCTTGGTGTATTTTTGAGTTATATCGGATAAAGTTGAGGGCATTTTGTTTGATATAGGTTAATTACAGTGCACGAGTGTTTGTGAAATAGAATAACAGTGCTAAAATATGTTTTTTCTGCTTGCCTCCAAAATCCATCGGACACGTTCTAGTAAAGTAGCCATCGCTTTACTTGAATGTTGGACTGACTAGAATGACTGATTACTAACGACTTACTTACTACTTTGTTATTACTTCGTCCAGATTCATGTTTCATTGAAACTGGCAAAAAATTTATGCAAAAATTATACTTGACGCTGGCAGTATGCACAGAGTTTGCGATGCCATAATTGAAAAAAAAAAACCAGACGCCTTGTCCTGTCATTCCTACTATCCGAGTTTCACATGGCAACAAAATGGGCGTACTACATGCACTATGCAGCGTCAGTACCTATTCCCGACGTGCATACAGCCTTTGTTGGAAGAAGGTTACACGTGGAGCGGAGTGTTGACGCGGCATGATTCAGGTGGCGCCAACGTTGCCTAGGCAAGGATTTGTTTGGATGAATGTTTATAATATGGGGATTTTTTAAAGTTAAAACTAGCACTGCCGTGCGGTTAGCCTACGTCTTACCTACTACCAAAATTTATTTTATTGCTTTAGAAGTTTAAGCTACTAGATCGTTCATTATGCCTATTAGGACATTGAAGAGTTGGCAAATTAAGAAAAAGTAGATTCAAAGAGAAGACAACCAATGTTCAATACGATACAGATATATACAAATATTCAATACTCTATATTTGTTTCTTATGTGTTTCTCATTGTAATTTGTGTGAAGAAATACATTTCTCATTCTATACAATTTGTGTGATATGAAAAAACAAAAGGGTTTCCGCTCTTCAATGGACTCTCTGTAACCCATTGTTTGAAACAGAGTACTTATTCATGTTAAATTATTTACTGGCTTCAATAGATCAACAAATGTTTATGGCTACGAGGGGACAAAACACGGAGCAAAGAATGTTCATGTCGCTGGCCAGCAACATGAATTCGTTGCTCGCTCTGTGGGACAAAACCCCCATAAACCCATTCAATTTAGGTTCACCATTGGTTAATAAATACTATTTCTTAAAATTCTTCTCATTGTTAAATAAAACGGCTCATTAAGTCAAAAAACATTGCCTATCAGTTAAATTGGTATGCACGTAGGTATTGATAGTTTTGTAACACAGAGAGCAAACATTTGTTGATATTGGTAATTATGGTCAAAATTACGTAAAATGTTCTGCAAGCTGAGTTGAAAACTGCTTACCTAATGTTTAAATTTTATCAATTAATGAGTAACTATGTTAATAGATACAGGAGTCAATGCTGACTTTGCGTTTAATGAGGAAACATGTTATACAATAATTGTATGTAATAAGTACTTAGGTATTATAAAATCATTATTGTAGTTTAGCTTCCAACGCAATCTTTACTTGTATCAGGATTTCTTATTTGTTTAGAGAGTTACTTCTCACTTCCCTGTTTTCAGAGTAGTAAATACTAAATACATTTCTTGTATACTGTAATTATTATCTGTCCCGCCTTCGCTCGGGTGATTTGATTTTATATGACCATACTAATCTATTCATCAGGTTAAGTATATGTTTTGAGATATAAAGCCTATGTGCTATTATATATCTAGACTAATCTATTTCTGTGCCAAATTTGATTCCGATCCGTTCAGACATTATTGCGCAATAGATCGACATTTCACTTAGAACAATGATATTAAATGTTACTATCGTAACTATGAGCTACTATGTATAAAACTATAACGTATTTATAAGCTCACTGATTTATAATATTAGTATAAGTAGGTATAGATTTCATTGACAATTAATGGTTTTGTATGCAAATAAAACTAAACTTAATAAACTAAATAAACTAGTATTATTACAAGGACCCATAACCGAAGAAAAGAAAGATCCTTCAATGGTGACCAAGTTTTGACAATAGGAGTACGAGCCGTCCAGATTGACAATACAAATAAAGTAGCATCTTAAATAAAAAAAAAATACATTTTCTTATAACTATTTATTGAACTTGTAAATAATGTAATAGAACATGTAAGTTCCAAAATATCTATAGATACACGCAAAAACAGGATGAAATGAATTAAGTAAATCCAGCAAAATCCAGTTTTTCTTGAATTGTCTCCTATAAAAATATTTTTTGGTAAAAATTTAATCGAGTAAATAATGTGTACTGTGTAGGTATTTGGGGCACATGGTAACTTTTTTAATTTCTTCTGAATACCTTATGCACAGACTGCACAGTTGTAAGCCTACGAAATTCCTTTTGAGCAAATTTCTAAACGACCAAGCTATTTTAAGGAGCACAAAAAATACCTTTTACCGTAACATTGCCCTCAGAGCAAAGTTGTAAGGATCAACAACCAGAGTAGGCATGTGTTATAGTTACAGCGAGAAGCGATTAGCTGTAAAACATAAATACATATCACTAAAATATTGTTCACTAGCTGGTGCCTGTGACGTCGTACGCGTCGATAGAGACTTTTAAATGAGAGATATATTAATCTGTTCCTATTTGTCGTAACTATAGCCTTAAACTCGTACTATTTATTGAGGAAGGTTTAACGACATTCCTCATAAATTGACTATCCAAAACAATGTTTTTTTTCAATTTCATCGTTTTCAAACAAACAAACTGAAAAGTAAAGAAAGAAAGAAAAAATATTTATTTCATATCAGATGCCCGTTTTGTCTAGATATTGAGCTGAGAGAAAAAAGGCGGCGGAAAAAAACTCCCTCGCAGCACTTATATATCGTATTTGGGATAATATAATGAGTCGATGATGGGCACACGTGACAACTAATCGTATGAGACACTATTATTAGTATAGATTATTACCGAACTTGTCTAACACTCAACCAAAACACTTTTGGTCATAGAAACCAGATATGTATAGCAAACACAGTTTAGCTCCGTTACTGCCTTACGGCCAAGCCACACTTGATACTCTTGTTTGGCGATTTAATCGCTCAAAGTATTCAGCATCCGAAACGCGCGATTCCGATGCCGCGCTCAAGTGCCAAAACGCGATGCTGCAGCTGCTGCAGCGTCGATGCATACGTAAATCACTGATCGCCGCCGGTGCTAAAAGTCACTAGCGTGGCCTGGCCGTTACTCGCTGATAATAAAACACATCCAAAAGGCCGATGCACCCGGCACACCTGACACGATAGTTGGGAAGTCATCAACGTGTAACTGGACCTTGGTGTCATATTCTGTCATTTATGGACTGTTTAGACTGAAAATACTGTAACCCACTAGCTAATAGCTAATTAATGAGCACTGATTCCAGTTTATTAGTAGCATCTTCCAAAGATTGTGCATTGAGATGTACCTTACATATGTTGACTGCATTATCTAAAGAAATCAGACTTGATACGAGTATTATATTTTACTTAGAATTAGTATTCATGAAGGAATTCTACTCGTATGTCCATATTTTACTAGGAAGTAATTAGTAACGTATACTTATTTATATAAGTAGAATCGTATGGAAATTTTGTTGCCTTCTGATTTTCCGTATACATGACTACGTCAGAAGTCTATCGATATTTTACAATACGTACATTATAGGCGGCTGAACATATTATATCAACAACCTCTGTTCTACCTATTTCTGCCGTAAAGAAATTCTATTGTGTTTTGGGTGAATAGAATAGGAACTTAAATGAAGGATGAACAATACTTAAAGGAAGCTTTCGGGATTGCATCCGACTAGTTTTATAGTATCAAATCAGTCTATCCAGCAATCGACTCTGAGTAGGAGAACGACGAACGTGTATATGTGTATGCGTATGGGGCTCGTTTGTGGATGTCCTTAAATGAGCCCATGATAAAAGGCATTGCACAAGGTGTATTGCTCTGGAGAAAATAAACCAAGGGCTTAGATGAGGTCAAGTCTCACATAATCGGATATCACTATCAAAATATCCGGGTACTTCTAGAAGATGCCTCCAATACAAAAAAATTGCAAGTAGTATTTGTTGTCAACAAATGACAACAAATCATTTTATTTTGAAAACCTTACTCTTAGGTTAATATAATGAGTAACTACCTGCACAACCTTGTGCTGCCCATGATAAGAAGTGGGTTTTATTCCTACCTAATTCAGTAAATAAACACTATTGTCTCGTGGCGGTTCGGAAATTACATATACTTACTAAAGCGTACAATATTTCCTCATGCGAGCAAATGGGGACATATATACCTACGATTACAGACTCTTTAACTAGCAATTAATTACGTAAATGAGAAACTTGACTAACACTAAAACTGCGTTTCTGGAAAACCTGATGAGTTAGGTTTTATCAGCTGTTTGTTATTTTTGTATTTTGATAACTGGCTTTTGAACATTGTAAAACCTAAATGGTATTAAAAACACTAATATTTTCTTACGATAACTTCTAATAACATCAATTCATCATTGTATTCACAAATTTTTCAAAAAAGTTGAAAGCGCTGTCAAAAGTTCATCTCTAATCTAAAATTCATAATTAATACCTGGTCTATCAATAGTTACCTACTCTTAATCACAACCTTAATCAACGTGTAAATTTATTCACATCTTTGTTATCCTTTTGTAAATTTAAGTGGTATTACACATAGTGATTTGATTTAAATCCGGGTCAACTTTGGTCACCGCCTAAACACGTCAAGAATCTGGTCCGAGCTGGAGTGGGTCAACCTTCGTCCTTATCAGACTAGTTCAAACAATCACTAAAAGGACTTACTAGGTCTGAACTAACGCCTAGTACCGGATTTGTGCTTTATTTTACATTCGCGGAAACAGTATGTAGGTACTCCCATACTATAGTACGACCCAATTTTCAAATCGCTATTAGAAAATCTTAAATTACAGTGTTATTCTCGTGGTAGATCGTGGTAGATAGAGGCAATGCATTTTGTCGAAATATAAAATTAAAAAAGCATTAAACAGAAAATGGAAAATTATTTTACTAACAAGTGTTTTTAATTGTTTACGTCCTTTTTATTCCTTTTGTTATGTTATTTTAAAATTTAAAAAAATAATCCACAAAAAGACACGTAGTTTTACTTGTAAAATTAACTAGTTAAAAATACTCGTAATGTAAAGAAGACTTGGTCGTAAAGAACTATAGATGTAGGATACGATGAAAAGACCACTTACCGCGACCCTTTCTCACAGATTTTGATCGGGAGACTGTCATGATAAGCCAATGGGCCAGTGATAATGATGTTCTGGATCTGAATAGATAACATTATTTAGAAAATTTAACTTATTCATGTGACCTCTCTTTTTAATGTAGACAAAGATTGTGGTAAGTTGGACAAAGGTTATTGAAATTATATACTAATAGCGCACGATCGATTTTCAAAACCGCTTATTTAATCATGATGAGTAACCTTACAGCCAGTTTGATGAATTTAGTACTCGTCAGCAAGCGAGTGGATTTGAAATCGCAGATGACGAATTATGTAATACCTGCTTCAATTAGATATCAGACTAAACGGGCGAGTTTAATTAAAGGTTGCTTTTTTTCTTACTTACTTCTTACTTCTTCTTTTTAGCACTCTTGGTTAGGTAGCGCATTCAGTATTATAATATGCTCTTTTATAAAACGTCTTTATACAATCTTGGACCTATATCGCATTTAACAAAATAAGAATGATAGATTTTTTACGGCACTGCAAACTAGCAGATCCATGCTAATATTATAAATTCGAAAGTAACTCTGTCTGTCTGTCTGCTACGCTTTCTCGCTTAAACTATTGAACCGATTTTAATGAAATTTAGAACACAGATAGAGTGTACCTTGGGAAAGGACAAAGGATGGTTTTTATCCTACGGAAACCTTTAAAACTGGTCCATACGGGTTAAGCCGCTGGCGGAAAATTGATAAAATGAAATCCACGAACATATAAATCCAAAACAATTATGCTTCCGTCCTGTGTTAGGTAGGTATCAAATGTAGGTTGTGCAATTAGATTTCATTATAATACTTTCGGAACCGAATTATAGCCTCCCAGTAAAAATGAGTTTAATTTTAAGTACAAAACATCCATCACCACCACAATCGTTTTTACTCATCTAGATATTTTACACTTAGCAACTTATGAATATTATTTATAGTAACATTAGTGTTTAGTATCTGACTTACGACCTCGTTTCAAAACTCGGTTTCCCACGACCGTTGGGTTTGATACATGTTCACAAAACGGCTCCCTATTCGGAACATGACCCCATTGCGATTGTGAAAAAGAGACAGTACTACCCATCTCTTTCACACCATGCGACCAATATCGATTTATCGATGGTGTTTTGGGAATGGTTAATCATTACGAGTTTAGCGATGCGTTTACATTTATAAATACATTCAAGTCACGCTTTCCAAATGCTCCCCTAGCTCTAGGGCCAAGAAAAACACTGTTATGTCAAGTTTCGGTGTTACCTTTACTGCCTTTACAGTTTTAGTTAAAAAATTAAAAATAAATTCTGAAAGCAATGTCAGGCCCACCAAACCGCTGAATATTTCTGAAGAGAGATTGGTGCCACACGATGAAGGGGCTTCGAAGGTGATGGTGATTATAGAAATGGAAAGAAAACATTTCTTTACCATTTTTATTAATTCATAAATAGCTCCTACCATAAGAAAAGGTTGATAAAGATGACGAATGTGACGAAGCTTGTAGGCTGGTAAACATGATGAATGAACAATTTAATCAATGTGTTGGTAATAAGAAGTTTGCGACAACGTAAAATGTTCAACTGTGGAAGCAATCAATACATACGAGTGCTGTGCTTAGGGAAGTATGTGGTCGATACGGCGTATTTTATAGTGTATACAAAAATATATAATTTTTATAAAGAGTATATTTTGAAGAATATCTGACGATTTTACTTTTGATGGTACATCTACCTGGATTTCTTATATTATATAAAGCTATATGGCTATTGATTTAAGTAAGTAAATACTAAATAAAGATACATAAAAGTGAAGGAACCAGGAATAAAATACACTGTAATATAGTCAGTTCTACGAATGAAAAAACATATACCATATCTTATACTATAATATATTTATTCAATAGTAGGCGTATCGTAGACTCAGTTGTCTGTATTATTTTGATTTTTATACTTATAGTAAAAAGTACATACAGGTCTCCACGAAAACTAACATTGACTTAAGCTTAACTAAATTAAAAAATAACTATAATTAATTGCAAGCTTAATAATAATAGTAATAATAATAATTTATTAATAATTAATAACAACCATAATTAATAAATACATACCTAATTGAAATACTTCTAAAAGTACAGTCAAAACGAACTCAAAATATCAATAAAATATGAAAGATATCTTTGTAAACATCTAAGAAAATTTAAAATGCTATTGTATATGTATTCTACAAGGAAGGAAAAAGTATAACAATATATTTTTACCGACTTCCAAAAGAAGGAGGTACTGTATTCGGCTGTATGTATTTTTTTTTTATATATGTTCACCGATTACTCCGCCGTTTGTGGACCGATTTTCAAAATTCTTTTTTTGTTCGTATGCTTATACTCCCGAGGTGGTCCCATTGTCACCAAATCAGGATCTGATGATGGGATCCCAGGGAAATCGAGGGGAACTCTCAAATTTTATAGGCACACACATTGAATTTCTTATAGTTTCTGAAGCATAATAGATATTTGTTCATTGTAATCATCATCTCGTGTTGCTGAGCTGATGATGGAAGGTACTGCGACGGTGAGGAGTTGAGAGCAAATTCTTTCAATAAATGGTTTTTTTTTCGAAACCGTACATTCCTGAGGTGGTCCAGCTGTCACGAAGTCAAAGTCTGATGATGGGATCCCAGAGAAATCGAAGGGAACATTCAAATTTTATAGTACAACAAATGATTTTATTATTTTTACTAAAGCAAAACAGGCATTTGTGTATAATTATCATCATATCATGTTGCTGAGCTGATGATGGAAGGTACTACGACGGTTAGGAGTTGAGAGCAAATTCTTTCAATAAATGGTTTTTTGTTCGAAATCTTACATTCCTGAGGTAGTCCAACTGTCACCAAGTCAAAGTCTGATGATGGGATCCCAGAGAAATCGAGGGGAACAATCAAATTTTACAACACAACAATTGATTTTCATATTCTTATTAAATAAAAACAGGCATTTGTGTATAATTATCATCATATCAAGTTGCTGAGCTGATGATGGAAGGTACTACGACGGTTAGGAGTTGAGAGCAAATTCTTTCAATATATATTTTTTTGTTCTAAAACTTAAACTCCTAAGGTGGTCCAACTGTCACTATGTCATAATCTGATGATGTGATACTAGGGAAATCGAGGGAAACACTGAAACTTAATAAGCACACACATTTTTTAAGTCATATTTTTTAACATAACGCATGCATAATGGAAAAGTGACCCATTAGTAGATAGGTCAGAATTGAGTTAACTACAGCGTTAGGCTCTTCTTAACGCCATCTATCGTCTACCGTTCGAAATGCGTTGAAGTTACGAATTTTTGACCCTTCAACGATATATCGGTCTCTTTCATTTTTATTGGATCTCTCATTGTGTTTTTGCGGAACAATGACTCATACCAGTTTGCATCAGGCAGTTGCGGGGTAAAATTATAACAATTTTAGTGAACAAAGACCCAATAGTTGTTGAGTGTATTTACGACTAAATTTACAGGTAAGCTTCAACAATTTTTATAATCCACTACTGACAGATTAAATATTAGGTCAGTTTTCAACAAAATTTACTAAAGTGTTACATGAAACATTACGTTTTAAGACAGTTTATGATTAAACTTTATTTTGTTTTACAAGTCCTATTACGAGTTTAGCTAGTTAACCATTAAAATCTATCAACTGTTTAAGATAACACTTTTTGACATTTTAATATTAGTCTGTTTATTACTAAAGATTGTTTTACTAAGGAGTCTTTATAATTGTTGAGTCTTTGTTTGAAATAAAAATAATTGAAAACAATGCATGAGTTTTTTAATGCCCGTAAATATTTTGTAATATGTCCGTGTTAGTTTAAAAACTTATTATAAAAACAAATTGCGCGAGAGGCTTATAATATAGTTATCTTATGTTTTAGGGTAAAGATGCAATTCAATATGTCGAAAAAAATGATGGAGCTTGTTAGGAGTAAAAGTCTGGCGCCAGAAGCGGCAACTCAAGATAAAAAAACATGAATCCATGCAATTGTACATTTTACACAAGATTATAATATATCAATTTATCGTTCCAGAAAAATCAGTGTGATTTGTGTTTACAATATAATAACTCAACGCCTCAACAAAAATATTACTCAAAGAATCGTACGATACCCATTTGGAACAAAAGACATTAAACCGCCAAGAAAAATATGATGACAGCTGCAAAATAGATATTAAAAATAATAATGATGTTTGATCCCCAAGCTGTTTTGCAATATCCTAGAGGCAACACAACCTCAGGTTTTTATTAATATTCAAAGTTGAATAGTAACAACTTCACAGCTCCACTCCGTTTTTAAAAAAAAGATTGATGGTTAGATGAAAGACTCTTATGATGATGTACACTGTTTCTTCTGGAATGAAACTGACGCTAAACCTGGAGCCAATGAAATCGGATCTTGTTTTTGAAAGTGGCGCAATGTTTACCATGCCGGACTGCCAATCGAAGGGTTCCGGGTTCGATTCCCGGCGAAACAGAAATTTGAATGAATTAAATTTCTGTTCTCAGTCTGGGTGTTTGTGTTTCTGTCTTTGTGTGTGTCCTGTGATGATATGAGTGTGAACTGTTATTTTTTATTTTTATTTTTATAAAGTTTTTGAGAAATTATCAGCGGAGTCACCAAATAAACATGGGTGTAATTTAGTTATTTATTACGACAATTGTTTCGGTCAAAATAAAAAAAAATTCACTGTGGCAGTTTACCTGTTTACAGTCACACATTTAAATATTCAATCAATCACATATAAATTTCTAGTAAAGGGTCATACCCAAAACGAGAGGGATAATGTTCATAACCTCATTAAAAAGGAGATCTGAAGAAAGAAGAAAAATCTGAAATAAGGGCCAATATACTCCCCTCACCAATATGTAGCTATAATTACGCAAAGAAGACAGGCAAGAAATTATGGTGCATGAACTTACGTTTGAATCATTTTTGGACTTGAAAAAACTTCGATAAGATTGGGGACTTTACTTTAATAAAACCAAAGATGGAAGAACTGTTTTATGGAATATGAAGGTGATAAAAGTGAACAAAGATACACTTTTTTCATTTTTCGTTAAGACCTCGTACAAAGATACTGAATACCTGGAAGTGAAAGTCAGGAATAAAAGGAAGAAAATGATTTCTCCTAATGAAATTATACCTACTACTGCTTACTCACAAAAGCAAGAGCTAAGTGTAAATAAATAGAAAAATTCGAGAGATTTATTGTCAAAAAATTTGTTTTAATGACACTTTATCATGAAGCTGGTTTAATTAATAAGTTTCATAAAAAGTTGGCATATATTTTAAGTAATTAAACGTTACACACTAATAGCCCCACAGTAAGATAATTAAAACCCTGTGTCGTGGGTACCATGGACACATACAAAGACAGGAACACAAACACCCAGACCGAGAACAGAAATTGAAACTCATCATTCAAATTTCTTTCTCGCCGGGAATTGAACCCGGGACCCCTCAATTGGCAATACGGCATGGTAACCATTGAACCACGCGGGTCGTCAAAGTAATTTTGTTAAAACTTTATGATTTTTGAAAAATTCATAGGTTTGAATTATATTATGGGCATTTATTAAACCTTTAAATAAAACTAAGTAGAAAAACTACTTATTTTCCATTGTTTATGAAAGATACTGCACTATTTTTTGATATGTATCATGTATTTCTTTTAATTTACTAAAAAAGGCCGCTATTAAGATTATTCATGATCTGCTCACTTTGATAAAGTGACTCAAACTTTAAATGTGTAGTACTAAATTAATCATGTACAGACTAAAATCTAAATGAGTCATTATAAGATATAAATATTTTGAAATTAAAGAAGCTTATAACTTAATAGTACATTTGCATTAAAAAATATTTATCTTGTTTTTAACAAAAAACTGACCTAACTTGGATTCTATCTTTTTAAATATTAAAAAAAAATTGGGGATAGATTTATTTCCGGATTTTTTTACTCAGATCTTATCAATACTTATTCATAAATCCAAAATACAAGAATTCTTGAATAAATAATAATCAGTATTCATTTTATATGTCAACAAGTAGGAAGAACCCTCTTTGCAAAATCTTCTTTTGCGATTTCCCAAAAATTGAGTTTTTTTAGTTAAGTCAGTATTCCATTAAGCATGCGATAATGCAAATATGACCGGTAATTATCACCTGATGTTGCTAAGCTCATGATTGAAGGTACCACTCCTCAACGGTTAGGAGCTGAGAGCATATTCTTTCAATAATTTATAGGTTCAGGTGGACTGATAGTAGTTTCAGGCTATAAGATGGATATTAGATAAATATGATTATAAAAGGTAAATAAATCTCTTTAACATTTAGAAGTTTAGTGAAAATTTTTCCAACTATGCTTATACATATATACAGAATTATTAAAGTTACTAAAAATAGTGAAATAAATTAAGTTTTTAACAAAAAAATAGAACCGACTTCAAACGGTAAAAAATAAAATTATTCAGTACCTACTTCTTCTTGCTTTTGGTAATTACTCTTAAAACTATTTTTGGAGTCGGGCCCTTAGTAAAATGTCCTGTTATAGTAAATACCTTTCGTTCTGAATGGGCACCGACTCCAATATAGTTTTAACAGTCATTACCATAAGCAAGAAGATGTAGGTACTGTCCCACTGTATGTACCTACTGTCGGTGCCCATTTAGAACGAATTGTACGACATTTTAGTAAGGGCCCGACTCCAAAAATAGTTTTAAGAGTAATTACCAAAAGCAAGAAGAAGTAGGTACTGAATAATTTTATTTTTTACCGTTTGAAGTCGGTTCTATTTTTTTGTTAAAAACTTAATTTATTTATTTTAAATTTTACTTATGTATCTGATCTGTCTGGAGACTTTAAATAGTTTTTGTTAAGATATTTATGCACATATTTTAGGTGAAACATTTTCGTCTTATATAAACTTCTTTTGTTTTGGTTCACCTTGCTTACCACGTGTAAATTCCATAAAGGCCGATTTTAAGGCAAATCCTACTAATATTATAAATGCGAAAGTAAGTTTGTTTGTTACTCTTTCACGCGAAAACTACTCAACCGATCATCATGAAACTTTGTACATATATTCTTGGAGTTATCAGAAGTAAAATAGGATACCTACTTTAAAAAACATTAACGCGAGTGAAACCGCCGGGCACAGCTTGTTAATCATAAATATAATTTTAGGCAAGAGAAATAAAATAATAGTCCGAAGAAGAAGTTTCTAAATCGGTTTCCAATTGTGTTTTAAAAACATCTTAAAGAACACAAACAAAATGAGAAGAGTCGTTAAGTACACATTTAGTGTGGTTTCTAAATCTCTCATTTATAATATGCTTAAACTTTTTATTCATTTACATATGTTCACAACTCTGAAAGAATGTTTAGGAATAGTTCTAACATTTTACTGAACATTATTGCATCTGCTGTAAGATGCTCAAACTAAACATTTATGACCCGTGTGGCGTAATGGTTACCATGCCGGGCTGCCGATCGGAAGGTCCCGGGTTCGATTCCCGGCGAGGCAGAAATTTGAATAAAGAGTTTAATTTTCTGTTCTCGGTCTGGGTGTTTGTGTTTCTGTCTTTGTATGTTTCCATGGTACCCACGACGCAGGGTGTAATCTACCCCACTATGTAGCTGTGAGTGTTAACGGTAATATTTTTATACGTTTATATGATGTACGGATTAGCGATTAACATTACTTCTTATATTGCAAATAGATCGATGAGGTATATAAATGATATTATAGAAAAAGTAGTGTAAACCAGTATTCACCACTTAATAAACCGACAAGTTCAATATAAAATTACAGCGGTATTATAACATTAAAGATATTCCTCGTGTTACTTAATAATGATCATAATATCACTTGCTTTTTGAATTATTCTTGCTTGTTATTACATACTATTCTTTTGTATAATCAAACTGGCTGATGCAAGATTAACGCTAATGAATAATATTTCGTAAGTGATTGGCAACAGAAAAGTAAATTTGGAGACCAAATATATATATCCTATCATATAGAGCTAAAAATCTTATTTAGTAGGTGCTAGCCAATAGGTTTTATATGGCAAATACATATTTTGATTGTAATATAAAAATGCAAACAGGAACTCTAAAACTGAGGTACAAAAACCCCATCATGAGTATATAGACCACGGTCAGACGTCATTGGAAGACTTCAATGAATTGCATATAGTTTCTTCACATTTTCCGCTTCTTGTTAGTGCTATACATGATTCGTTCCCGAGTTGACCAGTTTTAATTTTGGCAAGTAACCTTTGTTTTTCAAACGTAAACATCATTGTTACGTCTTATTTTACCTGGATTATGAACATCTTTATCTCGTCCCTCCTCAGATCGTAACTTTCGTGGCCAATCACCTGATTGGTAGTAAAAGTAATGTGTAGTTAGAACAAAGTATGCAAAATAGTATATTCGTCCGTGGATTTGACCCTTAGTATTATATGCGCAGTTTCTTTCTTTAAATGCAGGAACCTTGTCCTAAAAATATTGCGACCTCTACTTGTAGACGTCGTCTTAAAAAGTTTCTGTTTTAACGATACTCAATCACGCCAATGTCGTCTATCAATGAACGGAATATGATCTATAATAGCTTAATGAAGGAAACACTGCATATTGGTCATTATATACCTCATGTCACTGCACTGCTGTTAACCAACAAAACTAGTTTTTCTTCTTTACCATACATAAAAGGCAAGAAACTTATTACGCATACCATTTAAGCGTTTTGATGACGTATGAATTTCCGTGTCTTATCATTGATATTTTAGTGTTATACGTTGTTGGTCCTAAAAACTAATTTTGCTATCCTTTGTTTCAGATGCGCCGAATGATGCGAATTACATGATTGGTGGAGTCGTGATTGCCATGGCCCTTGTTGGGCTCATTATTGTGCTGCTGGCTCTCACCATCAAGTAAGTAGAAACAAAGCCTAGATATAATCAGACCTTTTGCCTATAATTATGTAACTGGCCTCATAGGATTGCGATTGTGTTCAATATCTATTACGAGATCCATTGAACGAACAGATTTCCTTGCATTATATGCATTTATATATATAAGTATTGTAAGTTCTCATTGTAATATTCGCTTTGTTCGCACAAATTGTGGAAAAAAATTCTAGAAAAGTAATATATATACAAAAATGAAATGCAGTAAACGGTTCCAAATAGGTATTTGAATCACGATCGTAAATCCAAGATGGTACTTATAATGAGAGGTGAAGTCGTCGTAAAGAAATAATAAAAACCGTACTCGAATACGCACTTGAGGTTTACGACTTCCCCAATAATCACAAATAACGTAATGTAAACAGAGAACGATTTGAAAATAATTATATTTTGATAGAAGGAAAGAAATTGATAGATAGCTGGGGTAAACCGAAAGACAAAATTGATCTCCTGCCAAATCACGTTAAAGGTACATATAGGTATTCTAAACGCTAAATAGTTTACAACATAACCTTAGAGCGAAAGCTAAATTGAAACGTTTGGTAAAGATAACAATTATATTGATTTAAATCTATTTCTAGTTTATAGTCTATCCTTAAAATAATTTTATATGCGTCACAGAAACGCAATTACCTACATGTTCAATCGAATATTCTGTAAATATTTTATGCTTCTGTCACGTGTAAAAAAGAGTTTTATGTACTTTTGGTACAGGTAACTGACGAATCTTTTTAAATGCAGTATTACCGATCAGAGAGTTGATGTTTAAATTCAATCATAAGGCCTTTGACACGATTAAACTACTGTAATGTATTGATTAAAAAAGGGACACTATAATTCCGCTTCCAACGTATGGAAAAATTTGCTATTTATTAATACTTATAACTATGAATAGCAGTACAAGTGAAAAATAAACCATCCAACAAACGATCAGCTCTTACTTTGCTTAGCTTTTAAGATTGTTTGTGTTCAATAGTAAGCCGTAGTGAATACGAGTAAATTACCTTGAAAACATGAAGAACTCCATGCGCAACTCTTAAAACAATATTTCTAATCGGTAAATTCCTAGAAGTAATTTAAAAATGCTTAGGAGGCATAAGATCGTACTGCAATCAATTAAAGCGCATTCCAATATAAGGAATAGAAATGCACACACGCTAAGCCGAGATCAAGTGCATTAGATATTTTTCCAGTACAATGCATTATTGTCATGTAATCTTGTTACACGGAGAATTGTTCGGAGTGTTGCTCACAGTACTTTTTAAATACCTATGCAATCTACCACATAATCAAGTCCTGTGGCTTACATAAGTGCAACATAATAAATATGCAATAAATAAACCTAACATTTCTGTAGATAGAAATACGTTTCAACATTA
The DNA here is from genome assembly GCA_911387765.1 of Pyrgus malvae. Classification (NCBI taxonomy): domain Eukaryota; kingdom Metazoa; phylum Arthropoda; class Insecta; order Lepidoptera; family Hesperiidae; genus Pyrgus; species Pyrgus malvae. The sequence goes on along the minus strand of OU426950.1, from coordinate 21,345,410 downwards.
GTTTATTATTTACCATTACCAGTTAAGCAAGAGTGCTACAGCCTAAACTTTGCTTAACTTCTCGTAGCGATTGAATGTAATATATGTAATAGTAAGAGCTAATATAAATAATACCATTATGATGTTCCCAGTTATGGCAACTATCTTACAATACTCATAGCTGGGAATATCATAATGTTAAAAGATGAAGTGTTAGTCGTGAAACCTAATAAAACTTTAATAATCAGTGACAATTCTGTAATAGTTTACTCGTGTGTGTAGAAAACGTTTATTTACTTATACGTGTATTATTACTTCTTTTTTCAAATTTATTTGCATAGTACAAAGTGTACTATGATCTGACTAAGCCCTTCTTTAATGTGAGGAAGATTTGTACAGAGGAGTGGAACTATAAAAACAATTTTGATGATGATGATGAGTCAAACTTGCTGGAGGACTTATCTATTTGTTCTTATCTATTATATTCTCATTAAAAGATTTACCTATCACCCTCGTTAACATTTCTTTCGTCTGTTAACACTCTTACTACTCTAATGTTTATATGAGAACATTGCATCCGAATAAACTTTTGGCAATGTGACAGACTTCTTTGCGATTCCTTGCATTCTCCGTCGATAATGTAACTTCCTGCAGTCTGTCTTGAGTGTTTATTTTGAAAACTCTTACGTTTACTCGCATTTTACCAACTGCATGGAATACTACGATTTATCTTCTCAATATTTTGTAAATTGTTTGCAAATTCAATATGGTGAAATTCAATACTAATTTTTTATTGAACTTCACGAATTGAGTCAGTCTTTGGGAATATTATAAGACTTATTAGTTATGATTCATGACGTAATAAGTATGGAGTGGTTGTTCAGCCTATGAAACAACTTATTACAACTACTTGGTATGGACTGCGACAAATAATATTTTTAAACAACCTTCATCGTACATCGTATACTTAGTACCTTTGTACGGCCATTCACATTTCAATGACCTTTCCTTACGATGCTTATTACCAGTTCTTGTTTTGTTTTTACTTTTCGAGGTTAAACACATCTCATTAATATCTTTTTATATTGTTAACAATGAAATATTTACATAAAATGTACCTTTTCATAAGCTCTTACTTCATATTATGTTGTCAATGCTATCATTTGTCGTGATGTATATACCTACATACAAAATATATTATCTTGTAGGTTTCCTTAATTACATCCATATTAGAAAGGTTTTTACCACAATTTGAGGACTTTAAAATTTGTAAGTTATCCTTATTTTAAAACTTAAGTTAGGTTTACGCCCGTAGAATTTTAGAAGACCTTTTTGGAATGTTGTTACGTATTTGCATATTTTACGAATATATTTTATCTTACATCATAGTTTTTAGAATTAGTATCATACATTAAGATGTACACAAATAGTACGAGAAAATCAGATTAGAATTCATCGGGAAAAAATTGGCTGAACGTACCTACAGATGTGGAGGGCAACTGTCTTTTATACTTCGCGATATAAAAAAAGCGTTGGCATTGCATTTAAGAAAAGAAAAATAATTTATTTGCGCAAATATGGATATTACAGAAATTGTTTTATATATTTAAAGTCCGCCATATTTACCTCAGTGAGGTATGCAAATATTGATAATGAAATAAAATAGCATAATCCCTATTAACCCTTACTGCTAAACAGTGACCCTCTTTATTTTACTTCTCAGTTACAACATCTGTTCGATGATGTAATTGGCGTAGACGAAACTGCTTCGTATCATACAATTGGAGACTAATCATTTGCTCAAGGCAATAGAACGGTCGATTCGAGTCACCTAAGTGGTGGCAGCGCCAAGGATTTGTTTCAACGGCTACATTCATTTAGGCTTAAAATACTTAAAATATTTTATTCTTCTGATTTATATTATTTATTTATAATTCTAGAAACAGTTTTATTGCTGACAACATTTTAAAACATATTTTTATAAGTATTGATTTTAGTACAAGAGAATGATTGGCTTTGATTCTATTTAATGTTCATGATATGGTTGTGGACATAGAATTACTGTAACTTGAGTTATTTTGTGGAATTCAATGTGAATAGGCTGCGTTTTTTAAATTGCGACCATCTAGGTATCACTCTTGTGTCTATCTTCTTTCTTCTTAACCTTTTTGGCATGCCACATAAAAAAGTAATAAAGACTACATAAGTCTAAAAGATGCAATTAAAAGTGCATATATTATGTTAATACGTATTAAATTTATCCATAACAGACATAAAAATTGGTTCGATAATTGTTTAAGTTAATATTGTAATTGACTTCTAAATCATAAAAAATATGTATATAATGTAATGGGTGTACAAGGTAATTCATTTCATGAAAAAATCGTTTAGTACTGAACCGATAACTGATGTGTATAAACAGCATAGATTATATAAGGGTAAATCCGGCTCCATAGTTAAATAAGTATGAACAGACATGGAAATCATATATTGGTATATGCTATTAGCAGAGGAACTTCTAAAGTTGCCCATAATTATCACAATTATTTAAAGTCAGGGCAATGACAAGTTTTTTGGAACATATTTGAACTTTTAATAACAGCAACCGAAAACATTTGTTTGAATATTATACTTGTTTAAATCTAGTTTGACTTTATAAGGAAACCCTTAAAGGTAATTAAATATATGTAGTATGCGAATGACGCATGCTCTTAAGAATCCACAATTTATTTATATTTTTTGGAATTAAACCTGAACCTGAACTACGGTACTTATATGTAAGTATATATACCTAACTTCTATACTGTGCCTGAACCGATGTAAAAGTATATGAAATCATTTCTTGAAATAACAATGATGATATAGTTCAGTGTTTAATGAAATAAAATGGAACTATTATATTATGAGGGATACAATAAATTTTATGAGTTGCAATAGAACCTAAGTTCATTTGATTTGTAATCTCGAACGCATCTGTAAAAATGATAATGATTTGAATGGGGGTAGTAATAAAAAATATTGAGGGTAATGCGAACAATAAATCAGAGTTAGACAGTCCGTTTGTATTACTTCGAAATATCGTGGCGTTAGAAGACAGACAGATTACCCGAATTTTCAATCACATTTGACGCAGGTGCCATCCATCTCCGCTGTGATATTGATAGTTTTAGCCGAAACTGTTTATCGGTTGGCGTAGCTACATTAATATAAACGTTTATCGTTACTCAGCCGTGTTGTGAAATATCCCGACTATGATGCTCATTTTGGGAATCCTGAAAAAAAAATTTGGAAAAATTTTGAGAAAAATGTGAGTACTTTTTGATTTCCGTGTTATTTTTATTAGTTGCTAGCCTTCCGCCAGCGGCTTCGCCCGCGTGGACCCGTTTTATAGGTTCCCGTAGGACAAAAACCATTCTATGTCCTTTCCGAAGTTCCGCTCTATCTGTGTTCCAAATTTCATTAAAATTGACAGACAGACAGACAGGGTTACTTTCAAATTTATAATATGTTTTAGTAATGCTCTGTGGTTTCAAGCGTGCTGCTTTTGTTTTCCAAGTTAATAAAATCTGTGTGTGTACTTCTGTGTTTCATGACGAACATGCATGAGTGAAGCATAGTAAATAAACAATCTCGAATTGATTGTTATATATTTTATCAAAATCGTAACGTGTGGGTATGTATGTACCTATTATTATCTTCAAATCAAGATTAAGAAATATTTGTTGTGGAACTCAGTTCATTTAACGAAGCCCACGTAAAATATCTTTTGTTGAGAATATTTTATTTAAGTTTATTAGTTAATAAACTGAATAACTATTGAAAATTTTAAGTGTAGATAGCTTAAGTAAAGCACCAATGTTGATAGCAAATAGTATCTATCGATCGATATTATTTTATTTATTAATAGATTACAATATTTTATGCCTACTTCAGTAAATTAAATAGCCACAGTATTAAATAATACTAAAACATGAGTTTTAAACATAACTTATTCAGAGGCTGTAGAAATTATTGTTTAATTTTATTGTTAATAATATTGGTTCTTAATCTGACAGTTTAAAACCATTATTTAAATCTCAGTATTATTGTGTGTTAGACTATTAGAAAACTTCCGAACTTTTGGTCAGTATGGACTAACTATGGGCTAGCCTTAGGTAACCATTGTTAGTTTTATTTAGTGGGAGACAATTTTATTACTGTAATTAGACCTCCGTCCATCCATTCAAAATACGCAGAATTCATATTTTTGTTACTTTATAACCTACCAGATACTGCTTCCAACCAGTCGTATCCGATTTTAGAGTTAATTGCAGCGTCCTTTGGAGTAATTGATAACTTCCGTTGTATGAATTGTATGATATTATCGTTATCACCACTCACAAGCAATGACCTTAGACAATAAATCGTTTAAAATTGAGCTGAAGCTAAATTGACCTGGGAATATCTTATTTACTATCTGTATCTAGTTCTGTCTAATCACGACTATCGTTCGTATGAATGTAAACCTTATATCATAAAATATAAGGGTTATGTGGTACGCATTCCTGAAATAAAACAGAATTCCAAACAGATGTGTGATATTTTAAGAGTCTTTAAGTTTCTGTTATTACTACGACTTCATTGTCTTGTTTTTTCTGGTCATGTGACGCAGAAAATATTTACGATTCTATGACTTGTTTTTTTGTACTGAGAGTCATTGATAAGGGTAATAACAACGCGCAAAAAGCTGAGAATACATTTGGCACTAAGTCACTTTATATAGGTACATAAACATATTTGAAATTTGCATGCTGTTTGAGTACAGGCTGAGATACAAAGATTCATCAAGTTGTCACAGTCATAGCGCTATCTCATTCATTTCCTAGAATATATGTAGATCCTAGGCAGGGATAGCTTGGTCCTTGTACATAGTTTCGGGATTAAGAATAAAGCTACGGTATCCCCAGCATGATCGTAAGAGGCGACTAAAAGGGGGCTTCCGGGGTTGCGGGCAGTGAGAGTGGGGGCTCGATCCATCCAGCCATGCTCCGGGAAGCCCCGGGAAGAACGGTGTTGTGTGCGTGGCCGCATGCCGCCGTAAACATCTGCTCTCCAAAGATGAGCCCGTTCTGGAGCGCCGCGCGTGGAGGACACTGGTGCATTCCACTGGAGACCCCGGAGTCCTCCCCAAGCGCAGAGGCAGGCCACCGAGGGGGTTTTAGTGCGGTACAAATCCCACATAACCCGGTATCCTTTCCCAAGGTGTCGGGTACCCCCCCCCCCCCCCCCCTTCGATACCAAAAAAGACAGGGATAGCTAACGATAGGTGGGAATGCTAACTCCTTAAGCAATTCATAAAATGTAGAATTCAAATGTTCAATAGGTATGTTCGTTATAACAAGTTTATGATGATGAACATCAGGCTTGCACTAGCCATTGAAAACAACTTAGTATTTTCTTTATCGTAATTTTATAAAAAACATAATGTATTATTGTATATTGTGTATTACAGTATTGAACAGGTAAGTTCAAGCCTCTTTTTATGTGCTCACGCTTAAATCATATTAAGCTCAAATGTTATTGAAATTATTATATTAATTTTCTAAAGCCGTCAGATGCATTATACATATAACAATTATCATTCAACATGTGTGGAGTAGGTATGTGTGTGCACGTTTCCAAATGAATTGAATCATTTTTATGTCATAACACTCGTATATCGTAGCTGTTCCCTAAGGTTCCATCTGGATTTTTCTACCTCTACAATCCATACTTTAATATTATAAATTCGAAAGTCTGTCTGTCTGCTACTCTTTCACGCTTTAAACCACTGAACCGATTTTGATGAAATTTGGCATAAACATAGAAAGGACGTTGAGAAAGAACATAGGCTACTTTTTGCCGCGTGAAAATATCTCATTCCCACGGGAATAAATGGAATGAATGAAATGCGCCGTGTACTGTTATAAATACACTACATGTTATTACTTACTTCATTGACGTCCATTATCATATTTTATAACTTATATTCTATTGTTTTATTCTTATACTTTACTTTTCCTATAGTATTTCTTTACAAAATTATTTAATTTCGGTGTTTGTTTATTTATATTTTCACGCAGCTATCAAAATTGTCACGTCTGACTTTTTTGTTACTTATTTTTTTAAATTCATTTTAAGGCATTGTATAAAAATCCTTTTAGCCATTCAGTATTAAATGAAAAAAAAATTTTTATGTTTCTTATTTCATTTCATAGAATAATAAAGTTATAGTATTGTCTTTGGCTTAGTCATGTTTTTTATAGTATAATTATTATAAATTATTATTTTTAAATAATAAATGAATATAATGTTCTTCGAATCTTTATATATATATTATACCTATAAATGAATTGCTGTTCGTTAGTCTCGCTAAAACTCAAGAACGTCTGAACCGATGTGGCTAATTTTGGTCTTGAAATAAACGTTTAAACGTTTCACACTCATAGCCCCACAGTAGGGTGTATACACTCTGTGTCGTCGGTACCATGGACACATACAAAGACAGATACACAAACACCCAGACCGAGAACAGAAATTTAAACTCATCATTCAAATTTCTGTTTCGCCGGGAATCGAACCCGGGACCCTTCAATTAGCAGTCCGGCATGGTAACCATTGGGCCACACGGGTCGTCAAATCAAATATTAGTAGAAGTCCATTGGTTTTTCGCGCCATCGTCCAAAAGTTTGACATAGTCTGAATAACAGTTCATCTGTCACTGTTCGTTTTTAATTTTTTATTTGACAGTAACATAAAAACCCCTTGAGATGATAAAGAAACTAATCCTCTTACAAAACTTTTAAGGCAGGACAACGTCTGCGGGATCCACTAGTTTCTTTTATAAAAGGTTACCTTTATTTTTTCTGTTCTGTATCACGTCTATAAATGTCTATGCTATGAAATTATTGCCTCTATCATTGCTTAAAAGTCCTCAAAATGCGGATGTCAGTAGATCGGTAATTAAAACAACCGCTTCCCAATGAGCTATCAAGGTCTGCACCTAATTTTGGGCTGACGCCAGTTCCTCTTCATCTGAAAGTTCGGAAACAATAACATTCCACAGTTATTCTGTCTGTTCGACAGTATATCCTTGTTGTTGACGATAAATGGTTCAAATATCAGTTATTCGTGACAATTTTAAATTAGTCTTCAGTTTTGTCTTAGACCTTGGTGCAGGTGGTTCAAACGCTCTCTAACTGATATTACAGCGTATTAGTAACCCGTGTGATGAATAATTTTTACAAACAAACAACAAAACTTAACACAAAAATTTATTTTAATACCTTTTTATTACTCATTTAATCCCGGTGAACCTCAGGTATTAAAAATAATAACTTTGTTGCAATAGTGTGATAGTATGGTGCATTGAAAAGAAATAAAAACAATTATAAACAAAAAAATGACGTTTTTATACTATATTTAGATAGGCAGTGCAATTCAAAATCTGATATGATCTGTAGCCAGTACATTGCTCTGATTGGAAGTGTATGGAAATGCAGTTCCGCTATTTCATAGTCTGCTTCAAATGAGAAGCAAGAATAAAAGTTTTGAGAAAATACTTTTAAAAGGAAAAAAAGTTAAGTGAGTGATATGGATACCACCGCATGATTGAGAGTAACGTATATGATAGCAAGCATTAAGAAATTGTATGTTGGTTGCTGGCAGCAATTGGGCTGATAACATAATAATGTATTTTAGTATCAAGACTCAATATTTATTTTTAATCCTTAGCATTAAAGTTAGTAGTAACTATTGTTACTTATATCGACACTCTGGAATTGTTTTACGTAGATAGTAGTGGGTAACTCACCCACCAGTTCTGAAAACTACTAATTTAGTACTATTAGCCGAAGATAATTCAAACATTATTATAAATGCATGTATCCATAATAATTAATACGGATACCAATCAACCAAGGTTCGCAAGTCTTGGCCCATCGCCAATTGTTCTCACGTCTGGTGAGTAAAAGCGAAAAGTTTTGTAGTAATCGACGTATCTAACAATATCCCAGTTTAAATTTGCAAATCTTCAAGGCGTCTTCCTGTCAGTCGCTATAAGCTTTGAATATAATTGGACCGCTTACCGAATATTGTAAATAAATTATTCTTTAGAATTGATGTCAGATGAATATTTTACTATAACAACCATGGAAGATGTTCTTCGAAACAGCACTGACTTTGAGATTCTGTGGCGACCGAGACTAAACAATTCAGAGCTGTTTAGCATCTTGTTGCGAATCACAAATTTCATATCGATGACAGAAAACAATGATAAACAAAGTTACTTGTACCTACAGTGAGTTTACTAACTTGCATTCACAGTCGGAGGAAAATTTTATATGATGGATAGTATGCTTTTATGTAAGTGATATGTATTTATATTGCAAAAGATCTCGAAGATTATGTTAACGTTGCATATTGTTCCCAGTATTCCTTGTTTTAGGAAATACATAACAAAGATTGTTTTAAAAGCATATTCTTTTTTATTTGTCACTTTTGACTGAATTCCCGGTGATTTGCAATAAAGTCCCTGTAAATCCGTAACTACTGAGCATTGTATACCTTAACATCTAAAGCGTATTGTGTAACTAAACTTGACCTTACCATTTCGCTGTAGCCTTTTCTATACGTATTGAACTACACAATTGAATTGAGATTGACGTTGACGTTGACGTTGTTCTTTGATGTCCCTTCAAATATTCTGTTGAAATGATCACAGAACTATTTGTTGATTTAGTTCATTTGTGGATATCCTATATTGTCAATAAAGCTACACGATCCGCACATCATCAATCGTTTTGTTGGAGACATTAGATACATATCGTCCTGATATTGAGCTTACGGTAGATTTTGATGCGACAGTTGTTTATTGTTATTTATTAAATTATATTTATTAATTTATTTGTGAAATCGCTTTATATAACCTCAAATTTACTTTCGATTCCACTTAAGTTATCAAAAATTCAGTAATTTGTACAGTGTACAACTGTACCTACATTCGTTCGACGCATAAGTATCTTAAATCTAAATTGAAAACAATATTAGTTATGTGTTTTAGTTCAGTTTATTTCTATGATATAGGTACAGTGTTTTCTAAAAAATCAGTTTGCCCTATGTTCGCCTTTATCTTCAGTTTGACTTCGAAGTGGTTTTAAAATAGACCTTTACCAACAAGAAATCAGCACCTTCTTGTGTGGTCCATTGAACAGCTGACGCTAAATCACGACAAAATGCCCAATCTCTTTGTCTCATAAGGTGCAACGATTAATCGGTTTTCGCTGAAAACGCTGCTATTTCATGTTGGTCAATGACAGCTGTGCAGAGGCGAATGGACCTTAACCTTAAGTGTAATAGCTGGTTGTGGTAGCTATGTAATCACGTTCTTGTATTTTTTGTAAAATGAAATGAAATAGTTTATTAACATCTTGGGTAATAATATACACTTGATGTTTGTCATTGTTGTACGGCCATCGGCTGACCGTCATCCGCTTTGGATGCGCTAAAGCTTATATGGGCTAGGAGAAAAATCAGCCCTCGGAGTAGCAGCGCAAAGTGCATATAACCTCAAGCAAAATTTAGGATTGCTTGAGGCTTTTTTTTGGGTAAAACTTATCATCAAGTGGCCTTTTTTGGTATCTGGGGGAAAACCTTCAAAGGTACCCAGCACCGTGGGAGAGGATAAAGGGTTATATGGGACTTGTGCCGCACTAAAACGCCCTCGGTGGCCTGCCTCTGCGCTTGGGGAGGACCCTGGGATCTCCTGTGGAACGCACCGGTGTCTCCCAACCAACAATTTTGCCCTATAACAAATCCTTAGAACTCAAAAAAGCTGGCTAAGCGATGTATAAAGGTTTTAGCGGTGACCGAAGGTTGTATAATAGCGTTCGATAAAACAGTTTAGCTCTATAAGTTTATACAGCCAAAAATACCTATTATCAAGTGATGTAAAGGCTTATATCGCCACTTTATATAGCTGTTATAGGCAGATGTTATAGCAACCTCCAATGTGACCAGTATACAACGATAGAACTCTATACCAGTGTTTACTGTCGCCATAATGTGGCTGTTTTACGCTATAAAGGTTCTGAATGTACTTTAATACGTCTTTTGTTATAGTAGAGCTGAAAATTCTACAATAGGGCGATATTGTGATATTGTGGTTTTGTAGAACGCCGTTACAACACATGGCACTATAGTGAGCACAAAAACTCTGCAACAGAGCTATTTCGTGATACAAACGAGTTTCAAATTACCCTTATGTAGCTTAAATTGTCCTTTAAAGTTTAAAGGTTTGCTAATGCCCTTTATAGTTCCAGTGTTAAAATTGTCACAAAGACACTTTTTTAGAACAGGATTGTTTTTTCGTTACTGTTATAGTCCTTCTTTTACACCACAGTGTTATAAAAGGAGTTCTTTCTCTTTTAAAACATAAATACGGTATATAAAGGTACGCTAATTACTTTTAAACGATAATTCAGTTTTATAAAGGCATTTCTATCACTCTTTAAAACTTAATCGCCATTTATATTTAGCGTAATTTTAACTAATGAAACACCTTTGTTTTTTATAATTGTTATATTTTTTAAATTAAATAAAAATCTTATCGCATTTATGTATGGCACTAGAACAAGCACAAACGGATCCCTAATTTCATGTAATGGTGGCTGTGGTCTGTAATGACGAGTGCTGTAGTGGACTTCAGGACGCTAAAAATATATTTATGACGTTAAATTCGTAATTGTTTTAATAAAATCTCAATAATTCGAAGAGGGCATTAAAATATTCTCGTAATATCACCTATGCTTTCTCAGTAAAATAACCTTCCCACACATCATTACACACGTAAGAGTCGAATAATTTGATTACAAAATAAATTCTAACTTATCAGGATATCCTCGTATTCTTCTTTTATTATTTATTTTCAAAAAAACATTCCAGCTGTGTGAATTAACGCGTGAACGAATGAAAAACGAGTGAATGATAAATTAATGGTGTAGTAATGGAATCATAAACTCTTTTACAGTACAAAAAGGTACTTTAGAAGCGTTGTAGTGGCTTGTATATCACCAAATGGAGATTGCGTTACTGTTACATCAACCGTATAGGCCAAAATTATAATGCTTGATGCCGCTATAGTTCCACTTTAGAGCCGAATGGAGATATAATTGCGCCACTTTCTTTGTAGGTGCACCTTCTTAGGCCCTTTATTTCACCACCCATTGGTTTTAAGGAAACGTTCTATGGTCTTTTATAGAACCACCTTTTGCTTTGGCTTCCACGCGTGGCGCCTCTGAACGGGCCCATCTTCGGTACAGCGGCTGTGCTCTCCTGCACCTTCCGGTACTCACAGCGGCATATGGCCACGCACACACCGCCGTTCTTCCCAGAACTGCTGGCTGGACGGGTCGTGCTCCCACTCTCACCGTCCGCAACCACGATAGCCCCCTTACCGTAGATACAGTAGTTCTATTCCTAATCCCGAAGCTACAGGGACTATATCAAGTGGCCTGTAAAAAAATAAAGGTACCTTTTACTAATTTTAGTTAAATATAGATTAGTTCGACAAGGATATAATATTTCATATAGTATTACGAACTGTGATTACAAAATTAAATGTTGAATGTGACAATGCGTTTATCAACAACCAAACCATCTTGAAAAAAAGCTTTTTCAAGCTTATATGTGATCGTTAAAATACCAGTAGAGGCACTTAAGTCGCCTATGCTACCTACCTTATATTTGCATTCAAACAAAAAAGCTTGTTGTGAGTTGTTGTTTTCACTACGCTTTTTACTTTACAGAATCATTCATATTCTTTAATTAACTACTCGTAACTTTTGCTGTACTCATTCAGCTCACACTTGTCTGGAACCGGTCCAGACGTCGGCTCAAAAGTGGTTTTATGGCAATATTCAGACGGATTTAGCAAACGCCCCTTTATGCCCACTCGATCTATCTTATCGACTGATAACGATAGTGCTTAATTTGCTTATTGCTATTACATGTGTATTCTGAAAGGTTTTGACGTCATCACTTAATGGAATCGTAATCGCTATTATATCACTCATCGCTTAAGAAAGCCCCTTATCCGTCTTTTGTATGTACATATATGCGACGTATTCTTTAACAGTCTTTGTGTAAGTTTCACAGGAAACTTTCACGTTGAAGAAGACCTCATTAGCAAGGATTTCTCCAACTCTCGAGCTCCATATGAGCGTTCATGCACAACGGCCAATAACAGTGCAAATAGTCTTAAATATTCCGTCGTGATACATAAATAATGTGCTCAATTGTCTCCTGGCTTACTCCCGCGGTATTTGTTATGTATTAATACGACACACTTGGACTGACATCCGCTGACGTGAAACTGTTTTCAGTCGAGCCACAAAGACTGAATAACAAAGCCGGTCGCGCAGTGTTCTGAGACTGAAAAATTTAACGCCTTCTGATACAATGGGACAATTAGTGACAGTATGTACATGAGCTCGTGCCAAATTGGAATTATGGATTGTAATTTTTTGTGCAAAACACGCGATGACATTTTCCCATCGCGTGTTCAGGTGGATAGGCAAAGTGAGGGTTATAATGAACGTGCTTAAAATACCGTAGGTAACGCGTGTTGATTGCGGAGGGCTTTCGCAGTGCGAGGTCGAGTCCCCATAACATAGCAATAAGGTAACGGGAGAGGTGCGTGTTCACTGTTCAGTCGCCACCCACCGGCCCACCGGCGCACTGCGCGAGGCGCGGTGTCGATGCCACGAGCCAGTCAAATAGTCACCGCGGTGTCGGCGGTATGCAGGGTTGGATTATGTACTATAATTATAGTATTTATACTATAATTTCGCCCTTTGTACTATATACTATCCACATCTAAGGATAGTACACTAAAATACTATAATTTAAAGTTTGCTCCCGAATGCTTAGTTTTACGTTATATGAATATTTAGACCGTGCGTATATCCGACCGAATTCTGATCTTGCGATGTTTTCTTTGTCGATAGCCGGGGATTCGCCAATTATCCTCCGCAGTACACTTCAATTCTTCAATCTTTCCACTAATCTCGTTCGTTCCTTCCATTCCATTCAAATCCATTCCATTCGAAATTCAATCAAAGTGAAATCACTTGAGAATTTTTGTGTAGAGGGTTTTGGCGGGAAGTCGAAAAAGACATATTGTGCTCTTGTTTTATTTTCATTTTCTTGGTGTATTTTTGAGTTATATCGAATAAAGTTGATGGCATTTGGTTTGATATAGATTGATTACAGTGCACGAGTGTTTGTGAAATAGGCAGTGCTAAGATATGTTTTTTCTGCTTGCCTCCAAGATTCCATCGGACACGTTCTGGTAAAGTGGCCATCGCTTTACTTCAATATTGGACTGACTAGACTGACTGATTACTGATGACTTATACCTGCCCTACACGTTGCGAGAAATCGTTCAGAGATCGGCCGATTTTTCTCTGAACAGAGAAATCGGAAGCCCCTAGTGCCTCCACACGTCACCGATATCTGATTCGATCGTCAGTTTTCCGCAGAAGTTCACACAATAAACAGGTTATCAAGATGAAAAATGATGATGTCGCTCCTGCGTTATTTATTAATTTATTCATTTAAACATTAGTGTGAGGCATTTAGTACAATATTTGCAGGTCTTAATGCATAACCTCCTAAGACCCCTTGTACAAAATTTTGTACAAAATAAAGTTCACTTGTCAAGCCCGGCTTAATTGTACACCTCATAGTATTAAACGCCCACTGTACATTTTTTTGTACATAATATTGAAAGGAGCCTCGTGCCTATTTTGAATCTTCCCGGATTATTTTTGACAGACCATAGTGTTCGCGAATGTTTTAATGATTTTTTAATGCTGGTGCATACAGAAAAAAATACAAACTGCCAAAACCACGTCGTATGAAGTTATGAACATGGCGCAACGTCGACGTAAAGGTACGTTAAATCTTCTTTAATCTTTTATATTTTTAATTTCTTTTAACATGTGTTGTTGCAAACATGTAGAGATAACACCAAAATATTAAATAAATCAATTATTTCAACAATTTTTTCTAAATCAGCTGAATTGCAAGTCACAATATTTTTTTGTGCATTTTTTTGCACATTGGGTCTCAACTACATATATGATTTCTATTTTAATTTGAACGATGTGTTAGTATTTTGTTTTAGTTCTCAACGAAAATAACATTCTAGAGTATCTAAATGATTCAGAAATTGAAGATGAGGAATTGGACCTCCGATATGATTGCACCAATGACAAGTATATTTGTAACTATCGAAAATAGTCTCAAAACTCAACATGAGATACTTAGTCGGAAGATGATTTGCCGCTTCAACCGCTGTATGGTCGTGGTAGACCTCGTGGAGAGGCAGCAGTAGTAAGAAGAAGAAATCGAGGTATGAACAGCCGCAGTAAGAGTAGTCACGGAAGGGGCAGATTGTCGGGAACGACTCATAGAGCCATAGAAAGGCAGGCAATTTACTAAATGAAGACAACAATCTACAAAACGGCGGCAATCGTGAATGGCTGAAAAATGATTTCGCTCCTCCAATCTGATATCATTTTGAGCTATCTTATGTATACCTCTATTGATTAATGATGTTGATGTACCTATTGTGTAAACGGCTGTACTCATCATGTTAACCACCATGAGTACAGCCGTTTACATAATATAATGAATAAAGACACTCACGATACCTTGAAAAACAATGTTAATAAAAATATAAAAGATTTGATACTCTAATAAATAATAATTGCAATATTTCTGTAGTTTGGATTATTGTTTTCCCTAAATTAATATTAAAAGAAAGATGAAACTCAGGCCCAAAGTACATTTTTTTGAACAAAAGATAGAGTAGTTTAATTTGGGTTAACATATACTTTACATATAGTCTTTACATGTAAAAATTATATGACACATAATACTCTGTGAATTTCGAGTCTACAAGGCAATATATGCATGGGCCTGACAGCAAATATTTATTATGTACATAATTTTGTACAATGGGTATATAGGACTATTATTTTTTTTAAAAGCTGGGTCTTAGGAGGATAATACGAGTTCAAATAAATGCTACCTTTTCAGGCTTCACACATCATAATATTGTAAACTTACAAAATAGAATATTAAAAACAGTAATTATGTGAGGAACTTAATATTTATCATTAAATGTCAATAATACAATTATAATATTGTTATATAACGACAACCCCTGTGGCGCAATGGTTATCATGCCAGTCTGCCGATCAGAGGGTCCCGGGTTCGATTCCCGGCGAAGTAGAAATTTGAATGACGAGTTTAAAAAAATTCTGTCCTCGGTCTGGGTGTTTGTGTTTGTGTCTGTGTGTGTGTCCATGGCACCCACGACACAGGGTATATCTGCCTTACTGTGGGGGCTTTAAGTGTGAAATGTTTATTATTTATTATTATAATTATGTCCGACAAAATATACGAGGGCTTTTTGATAAGTCGTTTTAAAAAGTTAAAAATATATTTTTTGAAACAATTATTGTTTAAGTCTAAAATAATCGTAACTTTTCAATTTATCAGGTAGTATATTTCAATTGTCATAATAAAACTATTTCCAGATGTCAAAGATAACTTGGTTCGATGTATGTATGTACATTCATATAATTTGTGACTATTTAGAGTGCGCAATTTGCGGGTGTAGATTTCACTTGGATGCTAGGATAGTAGGGGCCTAATTATGTGCTTAAAGGAAAAAAATCGAGGAGCATACATATTATTGCATAAAGCACGCTTTGTCCGAAAACAAGCGGGGTCCGAGACGAAGCCGGCGAACTGTCGAGTGCCGAGCCGAGTTCAGCCGAGCGATCCCGAAGCCGCCCGAACCGCCGACGAACGATTTCTCTGATAAAATTTCATACTGCCGACGACGTACGAGAAATTGAAACGAATCGGAACGATTTCCATCCACACGTTGCGAGAAATCTGAAGAAACAGGTTTCTTCAGAGAAATCTGAAGTAATCTGACCGATTTATCGCAACGTGTAGGGCAGGCATTACTGACTTTGTTATTACTTCGTCCAGAAACTTCGTCACTGAAATTGTCAAAAAATTGATGCAAAAAATTACACTTTTTTAAATTTGCCACAATTGAAAAAAAAATGTGTAAAATAATACGTTTTTTGCCTTAATTGGTGTTGATTTTAATGACTAATTTAAATTTAAATTAAAAATAATGAAAGTGTACTATAATTTTTTATAAATACTATCCTTTTAATTTTTTTGTACTATCTTTTTCAACGTACCTAAATCCAACCCTGGCGGTATGAAAACTTACGGCGGTTGACCGGCAGTCTGCGCCAAAACGCGCCGAGCGCCCCACGTTGGCGCCTGCCGCCCTCGCTCACACCAAACTCTGTGTCAAGTGTCTGTGCCCGCCTTTCGATGCTCTTCGCTCCGATCGCCGTCGAGGCGATGAAGTGTAAAGAGGAAAACTGCGAAGTCGGCGTGGTGCTGGAGCACAACTCCCTGATCGTACTCTCCGTCAACAAAACCATCGTCTGCCTCTGCGGACGAGACAAGAACAACCCCTTCGAGCGCGGGTAACTTTGCCTCTTGATCCGACTAACTGCTTATGCCATCACAACACCGCCTCTTATCGGTGCAGTACTTACGGATCATAACAGTCGACAGATAATAAACACTACAGTTACGGTAACAATTTCGGCGGAGGCGTTTTTTTCTGTTGTGATATGTCGCGAAATTTGCATTGAGAAACTCGTTCTCTATCATTCCGTCGTGCTGCGAGGTTGTCCTGTGTCTGGTCAAGGTAAATTCCTTGTAATTGTCCATATGCTGTCAACTCGATTGCTCTCGACACTAAAGCCGAAAGCATTGCAGTAATTAACATTTAATTTCATGCAATAAACATGGCTTTCGTAGATAGTGATTGCTTATTTTACCGGATTCTATTTAAATCTGACAATTATATACACTGAGTCAGAGTATCGGACAGATGAACAAAAACGTGTGGCTAAAGGAATATAGCAGGAACTGATCGTCGACCGTACACGGACAAGGTCGCGGTCGGTCGTACAATGGCTTCCAAACTAATAAGGACTGGACAATTTAATTTTAATGCTTGTTTTATAAGTCTATGACTTGGACAAGCCAGTAATAATTGCAGCCTTGAATCTGATACTCTCCAAATTCAGTATTTGTTACAAAGGCAGTACAGTTCATAGTACGAAATTTAGACTGTCTTTGTCTTTCAATGTGCAATTGTCAGAAGTTGAAGACGTTGTTTCTGCATTTTAATTTATTACCCAATTCCCTAATTTAGTGAAGGTACTGAGGTAAATGACAATATTTATTCTTAGATGACCAGTATCAGTCTCCAAATCCACAATTATTTATAAGCAATAGATATCTACATCAAAGTGTTTTACAGTAGCATATATTGGCACGACCTCCACATTCGCCTTATTATTGTCGCTATAATAATAAGCAAAAAACGCGGAAAACCACACTTAACGTTACTTTGTTGGAATGAGTTGGTTTTTATCACAAGTCGAGGTTTATATTTCTGTAAGGTTGTATAGGGAGGTTAAATAATGAAACGTTTTCGGGCGGAGGCTATGAACTGTACCTAAACAAAACTTTAATTTCGAATATAATAATATTAAGGTCATATATGAATTGTTTTACTTAATATCATTGCCAGAAAATTTATTTACTTCGTGTTTTCATGAACTATTTAAGTAATTCAAGTTACCTCTGAGTTACTTCATAATACATACGAGTATTACTTTTATGGGTAACATAACTGTTAAATAAAGATGAGCTTACGAGTCCCTTGCTTGTCCTTGCTTTGGAATCATCCTCTTTGTTGTTACCGGTTTCTCATGGACCATGTAACATTGATATAATTATAAAAATCAAAACCAACGTTTTAATCAAGAACATTTAATATTAACCACTTACGTATCTACTAATGGTGTAACCGCCTTCTAACGTTAATGTAACAGGCCCAGACAATGAATTCGCAAACATAAAGAGCATTTACTTTACAAACGAACCTACTGACTAAGAAACTATCTCAATCTTACTCCATCGATGAACCCAAGATGCACAGGTATACTGACAATCCGCGTCAATAACTACTTTACTACAAGCACTATAAGGTTTAATATGCCATGATGTGAGTTGAGCAGATGTCGGATTAAAACAAATTCGTATAACGAAGCGGTTCAGTTGCATTGTGTTTATATGTAGATGTTATTATCTTTTTAATGATTTACCCCAGCAAAAAGATTATCGTTCTGATGCTATGCAGGTACACATACCTGCATAGTACGAGTATCTATATACCGAATTGTTGGGTTGTTGCAAAATATTGACTACTACTTAATACAGTAAAATATAAGATTATACTTAATGGTTATAATGAATTTTATTTACGTAAACAAATTATTCTCCTACTGACGCAGGAGCATAAAACCAAATTATATGAAAACAAAAAGTATTTAAAACTAGGTGGTGCCTGCAACGTTATCATATAGCGAAGTGGATAGATATTAGATATACGAGTATTATATCAATCCGTTTCTATTAGTCGTAACGCGATGTTTTGCAGACTAAACTTTTTTCGATAAACGAACTAGGTATCCAACACCAAAAGAATATCTCAATTAGAACCAGTAGTTCCTGAGATTAGCGCTTTCAAACAAATAAACAGCTCTTCAGTTTTATAATTTTATTATATAGTAAGTAAAACGACACTAAAATTCAATTTAATAGAGTCAATGAGAAAAGTTACTTTAAATACAGCCTTTTTGGTTCGCCCTATCAAAATGATAAATAAAATTAAATCTAAATTTTAATCTAAAATAAATTTATACAATACGTAGCTACAATAATCAAAAACTAAAATATTTAAAAACTAATTTAACTAAAGCAGCATTAGGGCTTGAGCTCCGGAATTCCGGAATTCGCATAATTCCGGAATTCCGGTAGAATCCAATATCGTTTCCGATTCCGGAATTGGCGAGACCAATATCGAAATTTCGATATTGAAAAAAAAATATATTTTATCACTAAGGACATATCGATCTGCGATCACGCGATCTGTGTGCTCATAACACAAAGCGCGTCAAAAACACTAAAGAGCGGAACCAAGGCACTAAAGTGTTCTCAAAGGATTTGAGTATTGGGCAAAGCCAGTTGACAAGATTGAAGACGGAGTCTGGCACTATGGTTACGTCTAAGCCTGAAGTTCAGAGAGAAATTGAGAGGTACTACGGACGGTTGTACAGCTCCGCAAAAGCTCCCGTTACTAATGTGGTGAACGATAAGAGAGCCAAATTGACCCGACACTATACCGAAGATATTCCGGACGTCAGCCTGTACGAAATAAGAAGGGCCCTTAATCAGATTAAAAACAACAAAGCACCGGGCGATGACGGTATCACATCAGAGCTGCTGAAAGCTGGAGGGAAATCCCTCCTAGTGGCGCTCCAAAAACTGTTTGATACCGTCATCAGTAGTGGAACTGCCCCGGAGGCGTAGAGCAGAAGCGTAGTGGTGTTGTTCTATAAAAAGGGTGACAGAGCCCTTTTAAAGAACTATAGACCCATTGCGCTTCTGAGCCACGTCTATAAGCTGTTTTCAAGGGTTCTTACTAATCCGGATTCCGCCGGATTCCGAAAAGGCTATAGTACCATTGGACCACATACACATGCTGCTACAGGTTATACAAAAGACCGAGGAGTATAATCTGCCGCTATGTATTGCGTATGTGGACTATGAGAAAGCCTTCGATTCTATCGAGACCTGCGCGGTGCTAGAGTCTCCCCAGCGATGCCAGATTAACTAGCGGTACATCGAAGTGTTGAAGTATTTATACAAAGCCGCAACCATGACAGTCCGAGTCCACGACGGAAGCAGTGGACCTATTCCACTGCAGCGCGCAGTACGACAAGGGGATGTTATATCCCCGAAACTGTTTACCGCTGCACTGGAAGACTTGTTTCAGCTGATAGAGTGGAACGGGCTAGTAGGTCTTAAGATGAACATGGACAAGACGAAGATCATGTCTAATGTCCATGTCACACCCATACCGGTCGTTGTTGATGGCGCTACTCTCGAAGTTGTCGACGAGTACATCTACCTGGGACAAGCGATCCGTATGGGTAAGTCCAGCTTCAAGAGAGAGGTAATTCGTAGAATCCAACTCGGTTAGGCAGCGTTCGGGAAATTACAACGTGTCTTCTCGTCCAGAATACCTCAGTGCCTGAAGTCGAAAGTTTTCGAGCAGTGTGTGTTGCCAGTAGGTCATCACTTGCGCTGAGACGTGGCCCTTTACAGTTAGCCTTTTCCATAAGATCAAGGTCGCTCAGCGAGCGATGGAGAGGGCTATGCTTCGTATTTCTCTACGCGACAGAATCCGTAACGATAAAATCCGTAGAAGAACGAAGGTTACCGACATAGCTCTCAAAATCTGCAAGCTGAAGTGGCAATGGGCAGGCCTATAGTAAGGAGGACCGACAGCCGATGGGGAAGAAAGGTCCTCGAATAGCGACCAAGTCTCGGCAAAAGGAGTACAGGCTGCCCTCCAACCAGGTGGACTGATGACCTGAAGAAGACAGCGGGTAGTCGCTGGATTCAGAAGGCCCAGGACCGGGAGGAGTGGCGAACGTTTGGGGAGGCCTATGTCCAGCAATGGACTATAAAAGGCTGATGGATGGATGGATGGATGGATGGATGGATGGATAGAAGGATGGATGGAAGGACATATCGCGATAAAAAAATCTACCTTTAGTAAATTATCATAAACATTCAAAATTTTAGTATCAGAATATTATAAATCTCTTTTTACTATATCATCCTTTTGCCCATTTACTTCTAAACCGTAAAAAAATCGTGAAATATATTGTCTATATTATCTCCAGAATCTAATCTCTCCTATTCAGTTAGGTTAGGCTTTATAGTACCTATAATAATTATTTTCAAAATCTTGGTTTCTCTTTTTGGCAGTCTTAAGTTTGTGGGCTTGATCTAGACTTTTTTAATTTAAACATCTTCTACCGCAGTACCGCGGCACACTTTGTCTGCATTTAGTGCTTGCATAGCATTTAATTTTTCAGTGTAACAGATTATTAAATTTTTATAGGTAGCATTTTTTCTAACAAAATGTGAAAGCATAGTCAAAATAACCTAGAAATGAATTTTGTTGTAACATCAACAGTAGACATGCATCTTTTAGGTTTCAGTCTGTTTTTGGAACTAATAATAGACACTCTTTTTTAGAAATAACTAATGGGACCAAGAAAAAAATCTATTGTTTTCTTGATCCAACGTTTCCAATCAAATAAAAATAAAGGAGAAATTTTATAACAAAAAGGATAAAATGATACCTGAGAGTTTGAAGTCTCCTTAACTAAAACAATAAGAAATGACAGCAAATATGTATTTTTCTGCACATTGTAAATAACAAATGTTTGTATTATAACTTTTAAAGGGGAACTACATTGTATTCTTGCTTTATCTTGAAACCGATGATGCTAGCAGTCTCTTGTCATCAAAATAATTGGCATATAAACAAGAACATTCATATTATTTGAGTTTTTTTCGAAAGTGTCATCCTTTGGTTACCTGTCGGGCATTGGAGCTTTTACCTTATGATATTTTGGCAATTTTTTACACTTATAGTCTTCTTAGAGTCAATTTCAACGTTTATGTATCACTATTTTGTAATAAAAGACACTTGAGTTCCGGAATTCCGGAATTGAAATATTGATTATCGAAACCCAATTCCGGAATTGAAAAAGCGTCCGATATTCAAGCCCTAAGCAGCATCCAGATTGCTGCCATGAGGATGAGTGCCCAGAGTACTGTTAATTATAATGGACATGCCATTTAAAATCACAATAAAATTGCTTTTGTGATTTGCCATTCAAAATCACACAAGAAAATCTATCCTCAAGAAAGTTAGCTACTGATTGAACCAATCGAGCTAATGGGACCTATTAAACTTGTATTGATCACAATCAAAGTTGTTTATTTTTATTATGTCCCCGGCGCTTTTCTCGTTATTATTAAAAATGTACCCCTGTTGCCTTCGGTCACAATTGACGTCAATGCCACAATCGATTTCTACTACCTTTACATCATTGATGACATTATTATGGGAAGCTTATTGAATATCTTCCGACGTTCTAGAAACTTTTACTGATATAATACAAATAAACAAAGTTGTATTTGGTCGGATTTTTTTTTTCATATTGATCGAGGCGAGTCAACGTGATAACCTCTATTGACGCAAACGAGGGGTCAAAACATACTGTTGCTAGCACCATGACTTAAAAAGTTATCTTAATGTGCATACTAAAAACATAACGCCAGATAAATTCGAGCCCTATTTATTCAAGCGAGCTCGAGTGACAGCTTAATAATTATGTAAAAACGAAGATCCGCTAAGTGATGTACTTTCTTTTATCGGATAGATCTTAAACCATTAGCCGTTGATTAAGTGGACGTTGATTCGAAACAAAACTTGTCATCATCGGTGTTACATTAAAAAAGTTTTTGTGAAGACAAAAAATATAAGCACCTCCAGATTGCATACATGAATGATATAAGCAGGTATAATCTCCTTGGTAACTACCACACGGCCGGTTGCTGATATTTTAGATGAACTCGATATTTCGCCAAGGTTTCTTTATCAGCCAATAGCGTTGCCGAGTCTGGCACGCATATAAATTAATTGACTTAAGTTATAAGTTTTTAATGTTGAGATAAAGACATCTGAGCGTGACTTTGTAGATGATGATAATGTGGTACGTACACGGAATGGTTTTCACGTTGTATTTTAATTTTATTGGCTTACGATAACGTTCCTTTGGAGCTCTGTAAGTTCTTGTACGTGATTCTAGTTTGATTTCTCAATTCTTTTAACTTCATACGTTTCAATTCTCACAATTTTCGTTACGAATTGGTGTCAACTTGTATGGTAAAATCACGTTTCTCGTCGATATCCTCCAGACGGTTCTCAAGGGTAACAACTTATAATGGCTCACTACCTGTGTTTTTTATCCCATATTCGAGTCAAAGGCTCGGCTGAGTTACAGCGACCTAAGGGCGTTGCACCTTCCCGCTCTCCCTTGCCCTGCAGCCCTACTTTGCCTTTACGAATCGAAAGCGCTGAATACGCACCTCCTTCACAATATACGCGTGCATGTGTTTAACCGAAAGAGATGCAATGTCACTTAGTGTTTCGCCCGTTTCATCCATAGACACAGTTGTGCGTAAACTCAGTATGGATTGCTATACATTTACACTCTCTGGACTTTGAACTCGGTTAATGGTAAAATAGAGGAGGTCTCCATTGGATTCGTTATCTACAAAATCAATGTAGGCACATTATTACTTGATGTTAGGTACTTACATTTTTCTTTTAGCGCCAAAATGGGGGCGTGTTCTCTGTTTACTTACGTTCTCTTGATTATAACCTGTAACTGTAACCGATATAAATCGAGTCATTCCAGGAATTGCTTATCTACTCGTTGCTTTTGATTGATGTATTCTGATATCCTTGTTATCTTTATGTATCATTATCTCCTGTTTTATGAATACCACAGGTCATCTTTAACGCAAGAATTTTTAACTACATAGGTATCAGTCTGGTTTTGAATATCAGGTTTGCACTCACAGCCGTCATAGCAAAACCCAAATCGATACGCAGTACAACTTTAAACGTGTATAAATTAAATTTATGGCTTGGGCAAGCGGGACTAACCAACGGTCGGATCGGATGCGTCATTACCATTACGATATGAGAGCGACCGATCAAACCACCCGTCGTCGTAGTTTTTCGCGGAAAACGGCCACATCGTCAAATCCTCCCCCCCTTGCCCCTCCACCCGCGCTGGCGCCGCGTCAGACGCGAATATAAAAGCCATGTACGCCCCTCCACTTCAACTCAGACGCATGGAGTACTCCGTAGAGGTCGTTTGGCACGAGCGAGCGCTTTGCTAGGCACCTGCCGGCCACTTTACGATAAGATTCTAGTCACCGCGCAGCTGAAGCTCGCGTAACGCGGTCTACCGCGCGTTCCTACGAGCAGTGATTATGTGCAATAGCTCTACTTACAAAATATAGATAATTGTGATAATTTATTTAAATTAGTTATTAGTTACGCGCGTCGTTTAGACCGTGATACGGCTGTGAGTGAAAAACTGTGAAATTGAAATGTTGTGACTGCCCGACTGGAACTTGTTACCTGTGATTCAGCCCAGTGTGTTCAGTTATTCTTGCGTTGAAGGACCGTTTGCCACGATGGTTGGAAACAACGGTACTATGATGGCGATTCGTATCGTCCACAGCAAGCTGCGTAAGCGCGAGGAGCACTCCGCTTCGGTGCATCCTGCCGAAGCTGTGCTACAGGCATCGCCGCAGCCCCCGCCTGAGCCTGTTGCCTTCCGTCAGCAGCCCTTGTGGCAGTTCCCACCGCCGCTGCCTCCGCCTTACGTCTATCCTCACGATCAGGTTAGTTAACAACGCTGCGATAACTTTTCAAAACAAACACAAACTCATTAACATCCTATTTAGAGAATGGAACCAGTTGCAACACTTATTCTTGACCCAAATGTTATTTTAATGCCACCAGATGTAGATATTTTGTAGTTAGACTCTGAATTTAGTGATGTTAAGCCAAACAATATGGAAAGTTGGGAACGTTAACATTAAGATTCAAAAGAAATCGTGACTGGTGCGACCCACGTCCCCGCCACGCAAGAGAGAGTTGGTTAAACATGGCCACGATATCTAAATGCGAAATAATAATTTAAATGTCGGGACACGCTGCGACTTGCGAGTAGAAAGCTGCACAAGGCGAGCATGTTGTAACCGCTCGACCTTCTTTGCAGCCTACAAAAGAAGCCAATGCAAACAAATTGTGGTCTTAAAAGTGCAACCTCTCGAAATACTTTAGCCTCATTATCACGGTCTAGTTGGTGTTTCTAAGGCCTTTATACAATTGAATTGTTTCGTTCCTGTTACGACGTTTGTAATACACGCATGTTGAGACGGCACCAGGAAGTGTAAAATGCTAATGTGTCTTTGAATAGTGTATTCAAGGCTTCCTTCATACTCGCATGGCCACAACGATTATTTCAAGTTTCCTAGATAACCAACAAGAAAAAACTACTTAAACCAGTCTCAAGTAATCCAAGTCAGATTCACGCTGAAGGGGACGTTTACAAAAAGTTTTCGTGTCAGAGTAATAATATTTAACGTAAATCGAGACGACCTTCTTTCAACGTTTGTTTGGCTGGCAACGTCGCTAAATATAGCTTGGGGGAGCATTGTGTAACTGGAAATTGTTTCTTCACCGGCACGAATGCACCTAATGCATTGGGGACGGTAACGGAACCACTAAATCGGGCGCCGATCTGTCGGGTCAACAAACTTATTCCAGACGTTGTACTTTGAAGAACCGGTTATAAATCCTCTTTTCTTTTCTTTCTAGGACAACTTGATGCAGCCTATCGGTAACGAGCGTGCGAGTTTTCGCAGTCTACGCAAGAACATTGGTTGTCGTTGGAAACGACTGGTGAAGAAGAAGCCCGAACAGGAGGTGTACACGATCCCGCCCGAGCTCAAGCCGCAGCTCAAGCAAATATACGTGTATTAGCCGCCTCTGCAGCATACGTATTCTAGCAGCTAAGAAGCAGGACTCTTCAGCGCTAAGGCGATTGACCTCAACCAACAACTCCATGGTTGTAATCATAATCATATCTTCTCGAATATCAAATATTTTCCAAAAGTTTGCACGGGCGTTCTGCCCATTCTTGACATATCGTTTCGACCAAATAATTCTTATGACCAATTATGTAAATCTACATTCATTCAGCCCTTCATTGTGATGTAAAGCCTAGATATGTATTATTAAGTATTAGAACACTGATGTTTGAGTATTTCGTTGCCGATGTCTGAATGTTGTAAGCATGAGTGATAGTCAAATGAATTTAGTTTAATGTTAATTTAAAGTTATGAATGAACTTAGGAAGATGCGGTCGCGCATACTAGTGACGAAAATCCAATAATTATGATATGATAAAAAACGATGATGCCTTGATAACTGTAATATTGACGTAGGGCATTTGTAGTTCATTAACTTATTCTAGACTTGATCGTATTCTTAGACGAACTTCGATCAAATAGTTTGAAGTCTTATTATACACTTATGTTTACTGTGTGGATATTAATGATCACCTAATTGTTTTATGCAGTATTTTATATCATTCGTTTTGTGTCGTGAGTGAGACTGATAAATGGTACAATTGTAACGTAACGTGGCACTTGAATATTTTCTGATATTGTTAAGCATAAGCACTTCATCCTTATTGTCAGTCAAGCTGCAAGCACATGTAATTGCATTTTTAATGTCAGACTTTAGTATAGACAAATGACAGACAGCAAAATGGATTGAGTATACGATTTACATTTGTATCTGTATTTTTCAAAGATCGAGTCCATTTCAGTTAAGTAAAATGTAAATGAAGATGATGTATCTAGTTAATTGTTGACGTTGCGTTAAGTGCATTGCATGCTATAGTGTAATTTTCAGATTTTCGCCCGGTCTTTACCTGCTGTGATATTTATGGAAATATAAGTGAAAGTAAAATAAAATGATTCTAATGAAATGCTGGTTTTTGTATGTACAACCTGGTCAATTACTCAGGGAAGACCGACGGTCGAGAATTTCGATAGCTCATATTGAGCCCGATATTTCGAAGTTTTAAGTTTGTAGCTAATAGGTACAATTAAATCGGCCATTATTATATTTTTCGTTCAATTCTAACTGTATACCAATACTGTATGTTAATATGTTATAAAGGTATATTTTTAACAGCGTGCAAAGTAATTTTTGTTTAAACCTGTAATCTGTCATCAACGTTGAACAATAAATTCCATCGTGATAATGTTATAAATTTGTTTTCTTCACATTCTAATTTTATTGAAACACAGAAATACAAGTTCTATACAAGAGAAAAAGAGGTTTACCTAACGATATCTAAGCACCTATTTACCGACAAAAATAAAAAACAAAATTGATTATAATAACGCTTATTATAATAAGCCTTTTGCGATAATTAAAGATACTACTTATGAAGCAATAAGTTTCTTACCAGTATGAGCACGACAGAAACAGTACTTAAGAGGCCATTGAACTTCTATGTTTTATTTGGTCAGAATACAAACAAACATTATTACTATTATGTCGTTCGAGGAAGCATTATAACTACATTATGTTATCACAGATATTATTATGACAATATAACATAATTTCATTCGCAAATGCAAAATTGCAAATAAAAAATTGTAGGTAGTTTTACATTCCAGTATTCGTTCCCAGCGCCATCTGTTAATAGTAATTAGGAAGACTTTTTACACACTGCGTCATCTGTAAATTTTAATGACATTTGATTTTTGGGTGTTTAGCGCCATCTTTCAGTTCAAACTTTAATTTCACTTCAGAGCCATCTAGTGAAAAATGACATATATGTTTTTAGTGCCATCTATCAAAAGTTTATTGAAGTAACTAATAAACTTTATGCGTAGATAATGACATATGTTAATAGTTCCAGCATTTGTCATAAGATGTCTCTGTTTTGTTTAAGAGTGAGATATATTGATTTTTTCGATTTGTATTCTTGAAATTTTCTTCAAATTTTATACCTATGTGTTAATATTTTAATCCTCTATGTCGATAAATTGTAAAATGTATTTCCACATTAAAATTTATGTTCTTGACCCACATGTGTTTAATTTAAAGCCTTGTATTAAATTGTACATTATTACTAGCTGACCCCGCGAACTCCGTACCACGTTTAAATGTTTGTGGTGGACCATCTTATCACTTGGCTGCGACCCTTTTTGGATCCCACTGCTGGGCAAGGGTCTCTCCCCGTTATTGGGGAGGCCTGGAGCTTACTCCACCACGCTGCTCCAATGCGGGTTCGTGGAGATGCGGGTTAGTGGCCAACCCGCTGTCGGATGTTTTCAAACATCTATCTTTTATCAAACGTTTATCTATCGACAACAACCGGGACCGACGGCTTAACGTGCCCTCCGAAGCACGGAAACGCGCATGAATTTTTTTGTTACTAGCGTTCACACATCTCACACCCGACTGACCGCGCCCGTTTGGCTTTGCATAGATCGTTTGCGTTCTACGCTAACCGCCGGGCCACGCGCTCTTCATATTCATTCTTAAAGGATAATATTTAATTTTAAATATAAGTTCATCACTCGTCTCGAAGGTTGTTGTCGCGGGTCCCATGCGGGCTGTGGCAGTAAGATGTCACAGTGACGGCGCTTTGTGTTGTGTTTATTACCTGTATAGTTAATATAACTGGTTTGAATTCAAATAAGATATGTGTGGTTTAGTTAGGGTAAGTGGTTGAATCAGGGTGGGAAACTAAGTAAGGCCTGTAGTGAAATTAGAGCGGACGCCTAAATTAAGTTTATATGGTTAAAATAACTGTTGAGGGGCTTAGTAAGGATGGAGGGGCTAAGTTAAGATATGATAAGTTCGAACGTCTTTCACCTAATGGAATTTATTTTTTCTATTGGGGTTGTACATTAATTAAATCCCTACTTAATGTTATAAATTCGAAAGTAACTCTGACTGTCTATCTGTCTGCTACGCTTTCCCGCTTAAAGTACTGAACCAATTTTAATGAAATTTCGAACACAGATAGAGCAGACCTTGGGAAAGGACATAGGATGGTTTTTATCCTACGGGACCTATCAAACGGGTCCACGCGGGCGAAGCCGCTGGCGGAAGGTTAGTATTGATAAAATCTTAAGTCTTATGTGCAATTCTGTAAGTATAATTTAAAAACCCACAGTGTTCGATAGTTTTTAGGGGGAATAAAAAGTAAGAAAGAAATGCGACCTATTTTAAGCGTCATTGTTATGTCTAGATAGGACATAAGATCAATAGTTTAGCCAGTAGGAATATAATGGCAAAATATCACCGAATTATGTCGTTGTTTTGAAATGGAAACTTTGTAATAAATTTGATGAAGGCGGCGGGTTATTTGGTTAATGCTTTTTTGGCTGCAATTCTTTTTACGTCCCACTGCTAGGCACGGGTCTCTCCCCATTATTGAAGAGGCCTGGAGCTTACTCCACCAGACTGCTCCAATGCGAGTGTAGGATGTTTTCTTACTGCCCATAAGGGTTCCGACAAGGTTCAACGACTGTTATCTATCGACAACAACCGGGACCAACGGTTTATCGTGCCCTTCAAAGACAAGCCACCGAGGGGGTTTTAGTGCGGTCAAATCCCACATAGCCCGATATCCCCTCCCAGCATGCCGGGTACCAATATTAATAGAAGAGCATCGGGGACCCTAAGGCCTAACCAAGGTGAGAAGAACAAGGGCCTTTATCTAAAACCTTAAGTAGGAATTGATCATAAAATGCTTTAAAATGGTCTTGACAGTTAATGTAACTTTATTAATACTTTAAAACGCCTGAATTTTTTGACACTTTATAAGAAAAAACAACTAAGGTAATTCCTATAGGCGCTAACACATTTGTATGAGAAAAGATGCGACTTATTTTCAGAAAACATTTTCTATTTCTATGTGTCGGTAAGAGATAAGACCAATTTAATTTAGTCAATAGGAAGAGGCTAACGATAACCAAATTATGTCGTCCTTGTAAAATGGCGATTATGTAATCAATTTGATGATGGCAGCGCGTTTTACATTCTTTGATTTTCACCCCACTTATTTATATCACATTCATTTTTAAAACAGAGTGATTTTAATGTACAGTCTATTCAAGGAACATTACTTGAAATCCATTGATAAAGCAAAATAGTGGCGTAGATGTGTATGTGTGAGAACTATTTTATTTTATGCCTGCTTTGCTTGGACTAAAGTTTATATACTATCGTTAAACTTTCTGAATATCTTGTGGGTGTTTGTTTTCCTTACATACGCCTGTTTTTCTGACCTAAAACCAGCCATCCTTACAATCAGCAGAGCAGTTCCTCGTTAGCGGAAGTCAGTTCTTTGTGGTTCGCCTTCATCTGCGTAAAGCTAAATACAGACTTACGGATAAAAGCCAGGAGAAAAGGGAAACGAATTGTTTTTACAACACTTTGTTTTAGGGTCAAGTCAGCAGTTCAAAGTTCAACAGCCTGATCAACCGTTTTTATACTGCTTAAATTGTCCCATTAGATTCTGTAGGACTATTGCCTTTTTAAGATTGTTTAACCGTCGTGTAAATGACACTTGTCTGTATGAGTGTGTCAATTCGGTCGATAGTATGAAGTTATTCTATTGTATACCTACTTATTGTCATTGTGGTAGAAGTATGGTCATCGATGTCGATGATGGTCATATTTTATAATTAATAGAAAAATTGTACTGTAGTTTAATAGTCACGATATTGATGATGATTATGATGGTGACGATTTAGCAAAGTACTAAAATAATTTAATGAATGGGTACGTCGAAAACGAGTTTAAAGGAAATATTTTTAGGTTAAGTTTGTTTCAAGAGATTTCTGTTTTTTCTGTTATTTCCTGAGAGAAATTCATAATTTCTCGAAAGCATGACTTCGACATGAGGTCTTCGACGCGACCGATCCCGGGTTCAAATCCTCAGCGCACACCTCTGACAAAGAAAATTTGTAATGTGCGCATTTATCGCTGCTCCACGGTGATGGAAAATATCGTGATATTTTATTGATTTCGATGTTCTCCATCGCCGTGTATGCCTGAGAGAAATTAATAATTTCTCGAAAGCATGACGTCCACCAATCCGCACTTGGCCAGCATGGTGGACTTTAGCTTAAATCCCTCTCACTTGTGAGAAGAGACCTGTGCGCAGCAGTGGGACATAAAAAAAGGTTGAACAAAAAAGTTTGTTTCATATGAATAATTTTGGTGCGCATAGCTGTGGCTGGCGTAGAACGTGGTTCAGTTAGCTAAGGGAAGCGGCGGCTATCAACTGAGGATGGGTGATCACTAGTGGCAAAATTCATGTGCATTTCCATGCTTTAGGGCAACGTCGTTCGTGGATTGTAGTCGATACATAGCAGTAGTTCAATGTACCTTTTTGGATGGTTGGCCTTAACCCGCACCTCCGGTGTATATAAGCCAATTACTGGAAAGACGATGCCTTAAAGTTGCAACCAAATAGTGTGCATGATCTATGCAACTAAGCCAAACGGGCGCGGTCGGGATATAGGTGACCGCTAGTGGCAAAAAATTTCATGCGCGTTTCCGTGCTTCGGAGGGCACGCTAAGCCGTCGGTCCCGGTTGTTGTCGCTAGATGACAGTCGTTAAACCTTGTCGGAGGCCTTATGGGCGGTTTGATAACATCCGACAGCGGGTTGGCCACTAACCCGCATCTCCACCAACTCGCATGGGAGCAGTGTGGTAGAGTAAGCTCCAGGCCTCCCCATATGATAGAGCGATATGGAAGATGCACGAGACGTTCTAAATTATGGTAAGAGACCCATGCCCACCAGTGAAACTCATTGAGAGTTAGCTGATCAATCTCTGTTGCGTCGTATACCTTGTTACATAATTATATAATCTATACTAATATTATAAAGAGGAAAGATTTGTATTTTTGTATGTTTGTGATGAATAAACTCAAAGACTACTGTTCCGATTTCAAAAATTCTTTCACCATTACTTTTTACCGCGGGACTTCATTCCTTACGTGAAAACGGGTAATAAGGTCAACGCGGTTGAAGCAACTGGCTAAACGCAGTATTCATGTAATAGCAGTAGTCATGCTTTAAAGGTGAAATCTTGTCGAACATCGCTGCTTTTTTACACAGCATCTCCTACGACAATGAATTCACACCGATTTGATCGAGCTTCAGATCAGATCAGATCTATCTTCGGCGCACTCAGATTGATCAATCAGCCCGTTGATCTCTTCTTCTTGGGGTGGAGAAATTTGAGAGGGCTGCAGATATCCGAGATCTGAGATTGCCTTACTCTGCCACCAAAACCAGATACCAGGTTATAAAGGTCATAGCGCCTACAATAAAACAAAATTAAATATAATGAAATGAAAATATTTCTTTGCACAAATATGGGTAAAATAAGTTACTTATTAAAAAAAAAACTGGTGGGCTGTGGGTGGGGCTCAGCTCCACCCGTGTGTAGACGTTGTACTACCTTGAAAGTATTGAAAGAGGATTTGTTTTTTTTGTTATCAAGGATATTTCATGTTACTGTCAAACAAAAATGTAAAACAAATAATGATAAGATCAGACGAGGTTACCTGTAACTGATGTCCGATCTTCATTATACGAGCATCTCATCCGAAGTGATCACTTTAATTACTTACTTGTAGTCGTGCTTATCTGGACTACTACGCTGCACAAAGTTTAAATATAAAAAGGAAAAAACCTCTTCACTCCAATGTCATCTGTCCACATAAACGTCATTAGTTCAAAGACATCAGCAATTTTATACAGGGTGATGAAAAAATAATGATAATATTAGCATTGAATCATGGGTGGTTGAGGGAGTGATCACTTCGGATGAGATGCTCGTATAATGAAGATCGGACATCAGTTACAGGTAACCTCGTCTGATCTTATCATTATACTTCGCATCTCATCCTCATGATCACTTTAATTACTTACTTGTAGGATGTTAAAAGAAACTATAAAATTGCTGAATAACACAAAGTAACATATGTAAAATATGTTAATTAAATATAAAAGCCTTATTTTTGTTAATATTAATAGTATAAATAAAGAAAATAGGTTAATATCTAATTTAATCATTTAGTAATTGTCAAGAATAGCTAAAGAGGAAATAGAATACATTAGTTTTTATGGGTCTGTTATAAAAACTTGTAAAAACGGTCAAATTATGTGGTCAAAAACTGGTTGACTCTTATACTTATATAACAGCAATATTTATGCACTGAAAAAATATTCATGATACACACGCATGACGCGTACTACTTACTACAGGAACTAAACATAGAAATATAAACGCCGCAAGCTTCAAAAAATCCTTTATCCATCTGCTGATAGTGTTGGGTAAAGCGGCGTGGTAAGGCTTCTTAAAAATAAGAAGTATCGTTATTTCGCTTGGAAAGTTCAGTAACTTGAATGTTATTGAACAACAATGCTGAACAAATTATTAGATTGTTATCATATGTATAATAGTTTGGTAAAAATATTAATGAAACGAATGTTTCGATATTCATATCTATCCACTTTAAATAATGATCTCGTTACATAATTAAATTTAGGGGCCAGTACATAAAGCGATTGATGATAGGTTTTTTTTTTTTTTTTTGTAAGTGACTGTAGACTAAGACGTTCGGAAACTCAGAAGTAAATTACCTTAAAATAATATTGGTTTTCAATTCGTTCGTTCGATTCCAAATCATTATTTAGGAGCACGTGGCGTCAACTTTGCTTTATACTTGAAAAAACGTTTGAATCTGTCATCATTGCCCTGATATTAATCTTAGGGCAGATCTATATCTTTTAAGAGACCTGTGGCGTAGATCACTTTCACAATTACAAAGTAATGTCAAAAAGAAATGACAATAATAAGTATAGTAACCGATCCTCGACGTCCCTCTTCCCATAAAACTTATGCCAAAGTTTTGTAAAAATATACTGTATCAGTTTTTCCTGAAATTGAGGCTTACATTACATTTAAGCATGCTCTACGATTCTAGTCGACTTAGCGATTTCCACATAAAACTGCTGAAAAGTGAAAGTAATTAATTAGTATTTGGTTTTATTTTCAGTTAATCATGTAAACAACCAAAGGTACAATGGCCGAGATGGTCAATCTGTTACAACCATTATTTTTCGTGCATTATCACATCATCAAACTTATTTGAAGCTTTTAGCGTAAAATAAGTACCAATGAGGAAAAAGCAATATAGTAATGCTTGGACCAATGAATAGTAAATGCATCTATATAAATTTAGCTTCTGGGTCGGTATGTCATGATACATAAAATGTACATTTTGAGTTAGATTTGATGACAAATATATCTTCCTCCAAACTGATTATATAATATGGTAATTTCTTTTAAATTAACTTCAGAACAAGAACATCTAGACATTTCCGTTTGTTTTCTTACAATGGAATGCACAATGCATAAATCCATATATTTTTAGTTTCGAACCCTGCCATAAGTTAAAGCTAAATTACATATGTAAGTGTAGAATTCTAGTACCGCCCATTTTGTTGCCATAATGCGATTACAATAGGTATATCAATTAATTCTGATTAAGACTAAAATCACGCAATCATGCGATGCGGCCAATAACTCTACCTAGAGTTAATAAATTGCCTAATTAAAGTTGGGTTGTTCAAAAAGAAAACCTCATCCTGATATAAATTTTATGCATTCGAGTAAATTTCTTCAGCAAAATAAAACGTTTGAATGGAATTGTTTGTTTTTAAAACACTTTTCTTCTACAATTCACTATGGTGGTAAATACAAATAAACACAAAGTTTATTGCGTACGGCTTTCAATATTACCAATATTTTTATCTTAGTTTCATTTCAAACCTTTCAAACATATTTGTGTATAGAAGGCTATAAACAAGGAAGGCTATGCTGACATTGTTGCGATGCCTGTAACAAACTTTTAATAAAATTTACTATGAATATCACATTCAGTAAACACCTGCTTTCTTGACTTGGATTTAAGGTAGCCCCTAGTCGCAAAATGTCATCTAAGTAGATGCACAAAATGAAGTCCCGAATACATATTTATATGTGACACACTACTGGTTTCATATTTTTATTAATATATTATAATGGGGCTGTGTTTAACCCAAATGGTAAACAGATTAATGCATATAAATATAAAATATTCTATACTAGAGGAAACGAAAGTATTTTTCTGTTTTTGCTAGATACAGAAATTTAAAAATATGCATTATTTAAATCTATTTTGTTACGTAATAACCATTTTTTTTTTTTTTTTTGATCGGCAGTCCGGCATGGCAACCATTGCGCCAAACAGGTCGTCAGCGGGGCTTTATCATTTTAAATCTGTCATAATATCCTCTAACATAGAGTGATTAGTAGGAATAAAATGGTACCTAATTTTTATGGCTATAAGCCTTTTAGTAGGCTAGTTTTGGAACCAGAAAAAACTAGAAAGAAACTGTCTTGCACTGCATTGCATTTGCAAGCTCTATGGCCTGGCCTGTAAAGCCAAAGTTGTTGAAACTGGGGCTTCTCATAATAACTGGATTTCAGGGTCGCAGGCTACAGCTTTTCACTAATTAAGAAAAAATGAAAGCCTGCCAGCCTATATAGCCACGTCTCTGTTGTTGTTAACTGCTGCGTTAATGGCGGCACCGGCGTAGTTGTACTACAGGACGGAAGGGAGGCCCACTTGGACAAGGTTGCACTACTAACCTCTCCCCCCCCTTGAGTTTAAAGCAACTGGCCTTTTACTAAGGGATAGAGGATGAGATATTTTTTAAAACCTTTGCCGATGTGGCCTTAATTATCTCTCGTAATTCATTAACAAACATATTCAGTAATATGAACCTTACCAAAGCGACTCTTTATATCTTTAGTAGATCTGATCCAATAAGAGATCTTCCAGTAATTGTTTCTGAAAGAATAACATCTCATAGCAAGGGGTAAGAATCGCTTAAGCCTTAAGGTTTCAATAGTTTCCTTGTTCTCTTGCGAGTTATAGTTTAACAGTTTATATATAGTTGTACCCACAGCTGAGAAATTTATTGCTCTTCGATTCTTATGCCTTTATTTATGACAGCACCGTTAAATACTTATTTCGTAAGATCATCTATTAACGGAGGTGTTCAATCTGTTCAGATTTTCGGAATCAGATACCTTTTTATCATCAGAGTTTCGCGGATGCTTTGGTGAGCCCTCTTAAAGAATAAAATTAGTCGTGTAATGTAGTTACTGGATATAATTTTCCTGTTCTTTATTTACTTCACCTAAAAGGATAAGAATAGATTCAACCATAGATTCATCTAAGGTATGATCTTCTAACAAGACAATTCATAAAGGGTTTTCGAGTACATAACCCTTCATTACTGTTTCTTTTAAGATTGGCTTATTTTGTACATAGTTTTCTTGAAAAGAACAGAGTTCTCTTAATGTACGAAAGTATTTTTATGTTTTATATATGTATATAATAGCTAACAACGTGTACTTGTAAATGATTAACCTCTTATGAAGACTCTGAGATAAGTACATAAGTACATACTTATGAACAAGAAAAAAGGATAGCGATTAGTGAGTGCTCCATGGTCAGCCTCTCATGAAGACTCTAGGATACATACTTCTTAAATTTAAACTCCATGGACAACCTCTTGTGAAGACTCTAGAATACATAATTCTCAAGTTTACACTCCATGGTCAACCTCTCGTGAAGACTCGAGGATATATACCTCTCAAATTTATACTTTATGGCCAGTTAACCTCTCGTGAAGACTTTAGCATACATTCTTCTCAAGTTTATGTTCTATGGTCAACCTCTCGTGAAGACTCTAGGATACACACATCTCAAATTTACACTTCATGGTCAGTCAACCTCTCGTGAAGACTCTAGGATACATTCATCTCAAGTTAATTTTCCGTGGTCAACCTCTCGTGAAGACTCTAAGATACGTACTTTTCAAATTTGTACTCCATGGTCAACCTCTCGTGAAGACTCTAAAGGATATATATATATATATATATGCTTATCGTGTTTTGTTAATTATTTACCCAGGTCAACCTCTCATGAAGAATCCAGTGGGTCGAGGCAAGAATAATTCTGTAGTTAGATTTCGATATAATTACATTATGTGAGTAAAAAATTAGATTATGGTACAAATTCTTACAATTTAACCTCCCGTGTTGAATTGTAAATGTATGTTATGTACATTATTTATTACATAACGTATTCAGAGACTGATTGTTTCATATATTGAAACAACATAAAATAATCCATTTTTCTTACCGGGATCGTCGGTGTTGTTCGTAATTTTACCAACTTCTTTGCCGGTTTATTAAGTTTTTCTTTAATTTTCCGACTCAAACCGGGTGTTTTGCACTTCGTTTATTATCCATTTTAAATGTAAAATGAGTTATATTGTATTTATAACACAAAATATACAATAGCATTTCGCTAAATGTATTGCAGCGAAGGAGCACAAAAAACACAATGACGTTTATGTGGACAGATGACATTGGAGTGAAGAGGTTTTTTCCTTTTTATATTTAAACTTTGTGCAGCGTAGTAGTCCAGATAAGCACGACTACAAGTAAGTAATTAAAGTGATCATGAGGATGAGATGCGAAGTATAATGACATTCGAACTGTCCTGCTATGCCGAACGACACGGAATGAAATACAAACGTCTGACAAGTAGGAACATTTTATATGAGAAAACTACTTATAAATAAATAAAATAAATATTTAAAAAAACCTAGTAGACCAAATTGTGAATCTCAACCATTCTCAAATCCCCTTGAACACACCCAAAAAATTTCATCATAATCCGTCCGACATACTGTAACACCAGAAATATATAAGTATGTATATATTAAAATATTCAGATAATCATAATGTAATCCATGTACCAATTTTAATTTAGTAAAGCAAATAAATAAATTTCTTGATTTAAAATAGGATGCACAAAGAACAATAATCTTACATTCTCACAATTTTATTAAGGTAGTTAAAATCTATACCCAATTTTACGCTTTTTATAAAAAAATACTTGATTTGAACCTTACATACTTCTTTTTACCTTCCATTGAATTGCAACTATACGTTTTTAAAACTGACAGGCTTAAAAGCCAGCCTAAACTTGAAACTACATTTGATCGGTATTACGGTCCCTAGTTCCTGTCGCCCAGCGAGACACTACAAGAGGGCGCGCTAGACGGGAGGGAATTGCGCCCTTGTGCCAACTACCTTGTTTATAGGAGCACCACACTCACTGCCGGAAAAGTTATACCTTGACATAATTATATATGCTCATTGGCGGTCTATTTGATTAATCCGTCTAATAATTTTGTATCAAGTGATTCAAAAAACTTCAGCAAAGATTGAGAAGCATCGCGAAATATAAAAGCGCTTTTAAAATGCTCAAAGCCTTTGAAGATTTTGAGTTTAAGAAGACCAGATGTGTTCATGAGGTCTCAGACAAGGCCGGTCTTGCTCGCAGTTAGGTGTACTGTAGCGAATATTTATCCCAGTACATGTATGTTTCACTTTATTTCTATTAAAAAAAAACCTGATTAGATGCAACTCTTTTTACGTCCCACTGCTGTGTATGAGTAGAGACTCATACTCTACTGGAGTAGAGACTACTCAATGGGGAAAGCCCCATTGTTAGGGAGGCATGGAGCTTACTCCACTGTACTGCACTCCGATGCAAATTGGAGGAGGCTGTTGAATTTTTGTAAACCACCCATAAGACATTACTAACACTAACACCACCATGAGCCGTGAGTCCCTTTTTATATCGATTTTATTATAAAAAACGGTTTAACGTAAATTAACCCTTCGAAGCATGGAAACGCTCATGAAAATTTGCCACTACTTGCGTTTCGCTTAGCTGCTTAGATCGCGTGTCTTCTGTTCCTTTACAAGTAATAAATAATGTCGGAGGTTTCAAATGTAGAAGATGTGACTTAATCTTCTGCATTGTCTATGTCTATGTGTGTATCATAATCTTAGGAGTAGCATGAAGTTCCACAGTAGGAAATACTTATCGTTAGAGATCTATTCAAATTGGACAACGGCGCGTTGCATTGGCAATTCTGGAGTATTGCAAAAGTTTCGAGCAATATCAAAGAAGTTGTAATGCAGAAACCCACAATATACGGTAACTACGTTTCCAAGATCATTGTAACTTTCAATACCTAAACTTTGATCATGGAATGTAATTAAGCATTTTCTATTTTAAATCCACACTCCTCAAAAAGGATGGTACCCGCAGCGTTCCTCACCCTTCGCGATGTTTATATGCAGTAACAGTTGCACTTAGCAGGTTTCCGACGTTCCTCGAGCGGGCAAATTGGACTATGCGTTAGTGCTCAAGTTTTTAACACCACCATTGTAGTAAATTATTGGCCAAATTAATTTTGATACTAGAGAAGTTTTTATGGCGTTAGTATGCGCTACTGTTTTATTTCTCAAAAAGTTCTAGTAAAACACTTTTGCCGTAAAAAAATCCAATTTCTTTTGATGGAAATGTGCTGTTGCCGGCGAGACTTACCCAATCTAAGGCCCCATTAGCCTCCAGATTAGCGACGCGCCTGCATAATATGATCTTAGGCAAGACTCATGTTTCATTGTTTCATGACCATGACCTGAAGCGACAACGACCCCTTTACTATTCCATTTAAATAAATAAAACTTATACATAATTGAGATCAATTACCCATACTTAAGAATAAGTTTTATGTATATAATATAATATAATAGATATTCCGCAATTAGATACGTGCATGAATAATAGACAAAAAAGCTATTTTTTTCCAGTAACTTAAATTATAAAGAACATACTTGATAGCAAACTTTATTGACAAATGTCGCGAATCGCTCTCCATAGACTAAACAATGATTAAAAAATAATTTCAACAAAAACAGACAAATAATTTAAAGACACACACTTTACAACTGGCTTTCCGCAGTTATTTTTATAAAAGATTAATCCAAAATATGAATAATTTTACATGAAATGAGCATAGACGGTTTAAAATCAAATATGAATACAAATATGCCAGGAAAACTGTGCATCTCATTTATAATCGACTGCATTAAATGTTAATTTCATTTCGGTTCAAACGCAATATGCGTGTAATCCGAATTGTATTTTGTATAAATGACGTGTTATAGTTTTAGCGAATAAAGAGTTACTAGTAACAGTAAATTTTCAAATTAGCTAATTACTTATTGCTTCGTAGATTGCTATGCTATTTTTGTTGAGGTCGAGTGTTGGATGGACGACCACTAGTGGCGAAATGAATGCATTTCTCTGTTCCCTGCCTCTTTGCAATGAATTCCAACAATTTACGATAGTAGACTTTTTAAGCTGTCAGTTGTGATTGTTGTAAGAATGCTTAAAATTAGTTAATACATAGTCCTTAATACATATCAGCATAATATTTTAGTTTATCTGTTGAACCGTAACAGGTCCTTTAAATTTTTAAATGCATGTCGTTATAGCTGCTATGCTTTGCTATATATGCTTGTATGCTTAACGTGCTTATATATTATGCTTTAAATGCTTATATATTTTGCAATATAAGTAATAAAGAGTGCGATAATGTCTTAAAAAGTATTTTCTGGTTGCCACAACATTTTGGTATCCTAATCCTATACAGATCTCTACCCATAATTCGGCGATTTGAATCCTACCGAGCCTTGCCTTTAGTCGTCAGAATTGTACAAGGGTTATAAACACACCATAATTTAGCCTTATGAGAGGAAACGCACTTCAAATCATAACTCTTTGTTAACTATGAGACAGGTCACTAACCCGTAATACAGGTGTCGAAATTAAATGCATAAATCTGCATTAGGGTAAGTGCACCGTATAATTACGGTACTTATTTCTAATTCATGTACAGTCGGGGTCAGTAACCCATTACTTGGGCGCTTCTAACCACACAGAGGGAAAGGGTTAACGTAAACTAAAGAGTGATTTTCTGGAAGGGTTGAAAAGTACGGATCATTTAGCACAAAAACTTCTCGTAGAAATCTTTGCAGGTTAGTTGTAAGTTTTACGGTATTTTTTTATTTTTTTCTTTATCTCAAATATCTATATAAGTAGTTCCTTTTTTAAACATTTAAGTATTTTTAATGTGGTTGTAACTGGCCCTGGCCAGCTTCCCTCATACTGACTGCAATCCGTTTTGCGTTCTACTGCTGGGTACGGGCCTTTCCTTATTATGGAGCATAACCCACCATGCTCCAATGCTCACACAAAATTATAGATTTTTTTTGAGTGTTGCTTCGCACAGAGATAATTATTTATCTCGTACAAACTAGTGTTGAGGTCAATTTTCATTAATTGCATAGACTATTTAATTCACACTGAAGGTTTTCGAATTTTTTCCCTTTGATATAAAGCTAAGTACTACTCTGCTAGTGGTAAGCGTTATTTTATTATTTTCAATTTATAATAATTAAAAGTCAATTTAATAAAAACCATTTTATAATTAACATTTTATTGTCTGTTTCAGTATATTAGATGCCGCGCTTTTTTAAAAAGGGAACGGTCTTGAAAAAAATTATATTTTAGAGAGTGCGAAGATAAGTTAGTTGATAAGGATTTAAGATTGATATTGAAATGTTTTTATTATTGATACTTAATTATATTGTCATTAAAAGTAAAATACTAAATCATAATGAATGCACCAAGGAATTTTTTTTTAAGAATGAAGATCCAAGATGTTTGATTTCATCAAAGTAACAAGGTTGTCTTTAAAATTATAAGCAATATAAATATAGTACAAAGGCAACTTGCCCTAACATATAAGCGTAGTAGAGGCCCCCCAACGAATTTCCCTGGTCATTTGCTAGCAATTGCGAGAACAATTGCTTAACTAGTGAGTGTCCCTTACTATTGAGAACTGTTATGTTCTACATGATTGTAATTGAAACAATTCTCTAGGCTAAAATAAAAGTAGGTTCATCTCTGTATCCCTGTGTATATCTTTATAATAATGTACTAAGATTATAGGTACATAGGTATATAGAACGGGACTGGAAGAGATATCAAAATTGAGATATGAGAATAAAAGTTCAAGATCAGTTTAAATAAAGAATAAAAAGCTACTAACTTCTACTACTACTTAATTAGATATACAAAAAACAAAACAGCAACTCGTGGGTAGGTTTTAATTATAATTCCAATTATTATTCTTCCCAAGGTCTAACATTATTCTGCAGCTTT
This sequence comes from Pyrgus malvae, assembly GCA_911387765.1. NCBI lineage: Eukaryota > Metazoa > Arthropoda > Insecta > Lepidoptera > Hesperiidae > Pyrgus > Pyrgus malvae. Next base: position 21,303,452 of record OU426950.1, on the reverse strand, counting down.
GCTCGTGCTAATCATAAATCATAAATCATTTATTTGGTATTACTTTTGGGTAACAATGGGTGTAATATACATATAAGAAAATACAATCTCCAAAAATAAATGATGCCCTGTAAGGCGTACCAATAATGTTATAAATTTAAAATATTTCAAGTCATGCAATCATTAATACAATTTACATTATACATAATATTGTGATTTCACCATGAGAATGAGACTTGTTCTCGTGGTAAAATGAAGCCTATGTCCTTCTCAAGGTCTTGACTATCTCCATTTCAAGTTTCATTAGAAATGATTAAAGGTTTTGATGTGAAAGCGGTCCGACTAACACAAATATACACATTTTTACGTTTATAATATTAGTAGTGATTAGTAGTGAATGATTAGTAGTTGTGAATGAATACTAAAGCAAATTCAGCAGATCAAGTTCTACGTGCAAGTGTGTGGCCAACAATCTCAAATGAGCAAATGCCTTCGGCGGGATCTTTAGTTCAAATTAAATAGCTTTAGGGAGGATGGCGACTGTACGTGACGGAAACAGTCCACGGAGAAGCCACGGAGACTGTTTCATCTTAGCTTAATATTATGTAATTGTATCGTAATTTTGAGAAGTACCGACTTAAATATGCAATTCCTAACCGAAAAGCGTGTTATCACAAAACGGTAAGTATACAACCTTAATTTTAAAATAATATTAATAAATACACTAATGACTTATTAAATGACAGCGATTTCAATGAGAATTAGGAGTAACAAAAATATACCTTCTACGGACTTTGGAATAACAATAGGTAATTCCTATCGCAGGTAAAACCGCTACTCATAACTACTTCTTCAATATTTATATATTGACAGGAACAATGTCCTATACAATTCCATCCACAACCTGTAAATCTTCTTATTTTATCACAACATGTTGAAGGATTTTTTGAGTTTGTTCCATCAACGCTTGTAAAATTTAAAACCATACGAGATAGCTTTCAGAAATCCTGTCATAAAATATTGTCTGTGAAACTATTCTGAGAAGAGTCTAGCAAAGAAAAGTGTAAAGGAAAATCGCGAGAAATTTCCGATGAAATCAGTAATATGATCTGGGATTTTGTTGTAACAACGGAACGCGTTGAAGTAAATGGAATTATCTTCAATATTGGAACAAATTGACACTTCTGATTAATCGTTGGATATATTGTGTTTATCTTGACACCATGCCTATTCTATTGAACAAGGATTTGCTTAAAATCTAAACGAAACTCAAAAGTACGCAATGGAATAATAATGAATAATGATAATGCGCAATCCAATAACCTTCTTAAATGGTTAATTGGATGTCATTATTGCACATACAAATAACCAGTACATAAAATCCATACTAATTATACTAATATAATTATAAATGTGTAAGGGCCTTGTTCACCATCTCTAAGTAAAGTGTTGATTAGTTACGTCCCAAGTAAAGTTATTTGGCAAGTAAAGGTATGAGTACCGATCAGTTTATCATATGATTAGTGCTACTCGAACATCGTGAAATTGAAATTACCGGTGGTTTTAACCGACTATTAGCATACTTGTCACTTTATTTGAAGGTGGTGAAAGAGGCACTAAGTGTGTTCCTTAATTAGACTGTATTTTTTAATACGCTTATATTAGCTTCACCTGTATGTTTGTTTGTAACTGTGAGTTTGTTAGCATATTAGTAACTCTCCTTTGGACTCGATTTGACCCACTCTCAACGATTTAATTCAAACTTTGGACACTTATTCTGCCGTCATAATGAGAAAAGGCACATCTAACATTTTATAAATATGAAGAAAATCGAAAAATATCGACAATAATATTACTTTCGAAAAAATATGAATTAAAATAAATTCATTTTCACGATTCCTATACAATTATTGAAATACAAGTTTTTATTTTATTTGCATTTAATAAATAATTAACATTTTCTCTTTCAACGTAGCAAAAAAAATCAAGTAAATTTATTAATATTACGAATAGAGGGCATAACTAACCAATTGTGACTTTTCACTCTGACATTTTCTGAAAAAAATATGAAATAATACAATGAAAAGGCATATTTATTAAAATGTGCCTTTAAAAACTTTTAAATTGGCTAATATTATACAAGAAGAATTTTGGTAGTAAAGGCATAACTCCTAGTTGTGACTTTTCTTTTAAATTAAATATCAAGGTCTAGTTGGTAAACTTTAAATCAAAGAGCACATCTGTGTTAATTATGCCTTTTCAAGTAAATAAATATATTTATCGTGATAATAAAACTAAGTTGTGCCTTTTAAACTTACGGTATTTTTGTTTATCTTGTTTCTAAAATTGTATAAAAAATATTGGCAGATGGGCCTTTTTTTTCTGATTCCGAATATGTATATAACTCAATTTCGGAAAAAATGTTAGTTGTGCCCTTTTCTTTATGACGGCAGTATTAAGAATCGGTGGCAATGCATGAGTTTATGTAATTCTGAGAACTTGATAAAAAATATTTTTAACAATAAATCGAACAAAAAAATGAAAAATAAATATATTTTGTTTGAAAGCACATCAAAAGCGTGTTTTTTTATTTTTTTTCAATTTAGTAGATATATGTATGGTTATAAAGTTAGAATAAAACTACTTTGCAGAGAGTTTTGGCGGGAAGTCTGAAAGGACATATAGTGCTTTTATTTTGTTTTCATTTTCATGGTGTATTTATGAGTTATATTGTATAAAGTTGATGGCATTTTATTAGATACTAGCGGTCACCCGCGATTTCGTCCGCGTGGTCTTTAGTACAAGAATTTTTCTAAATTTATAGTAATCTAAGTTACTCCTCATTACATAAGTTACCTGCCAGTGAAAGTCCCGTTAAAATCAGCCCAGCCGTTTCAGAGATTATCCGGAACACACAGACAGACAGACCGAAAGACAGACAGATAGACAAAAATTGTAAAAATTATTATTTTGGTGTATGTCCCATATACCATATAAATGAATGTAGTAAAAAGTGGTTATTTTAATATTACAAACAGACACTTCAATTTTATTTATTTGTATAGATGTATAGATAGGTTAATGACAGTGCACGAGTATTGTGAAATAAAATAACAGGGCGAAACATGTTTTTAGGGGTTGTCTCCAAAACTCTATCGGACATGTTCTAGTAAAGTAGCCACCACTTTACTTGAACATTTTACTGATTACTAACTGATTTTATTACTATGTGATGCAAATATTATACTTGGCGCTGGCAATATGCAAGAGTTTGCGATGCTATTATTGAAAAATGTTAAATTCTTATAGTTATATTATTACTATTGCTTTCATTGCATATCATCTGCTTACGAGAATACGCATGTTGTGTTTACCTATAAGTGATGGAACATTAGCTAGTGCAATAGTATTGTTTCTCTACTTAGATATAAGTTTTTACATGTATCCGTCGTTGGTAAACCTTTAAATAAATAAATAAATAAATAAAAAATGATCTACTTTGCAACAATCCGCAATCAAAATGTTTGATGATGTACCTAAGAATTCCCTTACTCCGACATAGGAAGCTTGCACATACAATAATAAAAAATGTACAACATACTTACCACTAATTCGAGTACATGTTTCATCCCCAAAATCATACTTAGAATTACGTTAGTATACTATAAGTCTATGCCCAAAGCAGAGCATTATCAGGGTTATAGACTCTACGACGGTTACAAGCGAAGTCCTGATGTATGGGTTGCCAACTTAACATTAACTTCAGCTAATTGTTGTTCATAAGTTACATCATAAATCTCTCTTGCCAGATGTGGGCGTAAATGATAACGCCACATTTTTCTAGCAATAGGTTTTTACGAAAACGATTTGATTATAAAATTAAATATATACGAAATAATTTGTCGTATGTTATGTGTAAATTATTAATTAGTTATGATTACTATGCTTTAAAACTTACAAATTTCCATGTATTGGCTGCAACCCTTTTTGCGTCCCACTGCTGGGCACGGGTCTTCCCCCTTATTGGGGAGGCCTGGAGCTCACTCCACCATGCTGCTCCAATGCGGGTTGGTGGAGATGCGGGTTAGTGGCCAACCCGCTGTCGGATGTTTTCAAACCGCCCACAAGGCCTCCGACAAGGTTTGACGACTGTTATCTATCGACAACAACCGGGACCGACGGCTTAGCGTGCCACCCGAAGCACGGAAACGCGCATGAAATTTTTTGCCACTAGCGGTCACCCATCTCACACCCGACCGCGCCCGTTTGGCTCATCTGCATAGATCGCTTGCGTTCTACGCTAGCCGCCAGGCCATGCGCGCTTCATGCCATTCCATTCCATGTATTAGCATATCCATATTCCATACTACCTCCATAAATTTTGTTCGAAAGCCTTGTTAAACATTGAACACTACGTTCACTACTTCCGGTCCCCGAGGGCCTGAAGTGCAACTCTAAATTTTATGGACTATTTGCTGTTCTACCTAGTCTACTCTTGCATAAAATATCGTTTACTCCCAAAGAATCCCAAGAACTAAAATTAACTTTTTCTTATTCGTAAAGTATATTAATAGGTGAAGGCAAGGTCCGGCGGCTAGCGTAGAATGCAAGCGATCTACGACCTACTAACGACGGGATCGGGTGTTAAATGGATGACCGCTAGTGGCAAAAATTTTAAACACGTTTCCGCCTTCGGTTCCGGTTGTTATCCATAGATAACAGTTGTTAATCATTGACGGAGCCTTTATGAGAGGTTTGAAAACATCCGACAGCAGCTAGGTAGAGTAAGCTCCAGGCCTCCCCAAATAATGGAGGGGGGGGGGAGGACCCGTGCGTAACTGTGGGAAGCAGAATTACTATGGCTGCACTATCAGAAGCTGACAGTATTTTATTTTCTGAAACAAGTATTGGCTAGAAAAATAAGAGAATACCTATAATAAATGTGAATTTAAAATTAGAAACGACACCGTAAAGTATAGTGTCACTAAATGTCTCTAGAGAAGACATAGAACGTAACCAGATTTTTAAATAAAATGTGGATTTTATTTGTAGAACTAGAGGTATTTCCAAACTATCTCTGATATTTTAGAATTCTACTGTCTTGTACAATACATATTTATTTTTATATTCAGACAAAATTTTCGAGATGTTGACTTACTAAAATAATTTAAAAAATATATATATATATATATATATATATATATATATATATATATATATATATATAATGTATTTCTATTATCTATGGTTTTACAAGAACATACCTATCAAACTCATAATAGTAACCGTTTAAAAAGTGGATATCGACTATAGTTCATGCCCACGCAAAGTGTTACGAACTCCAAAATTATAGAGGAAAACCAAAATTTCTGTCTAATGGCATGTACGACTACCGTAGAGTTACGGCATTTAATACCTTAAATGTAAAATGTAACAATAATATAACATGTTGCATAGAATAATGTCTTAAATGTTTTTTTTTATTTGTATATTTTTGCTTAACATATAATAAAAAAATGATCTTGTAATTTCGAAAGTGTATGCAGTCGTCCTTCTTTTCTCAATGTCTGTAAATGAAAGTTTGTCATATGCCGAAACTGTAATCGCAGTAAGTACTGTATTTTTGCAAGATTTAAAAAAAATAAATCAATAATCCTCCTTGATATATCGAACTCTTGAGCAGCTTTATTTTCTTGACTTCGAGGGTTTAATAAACTGTTTCCATAAACCGTCAACAATATCAAGTCCTCCTGGAAGTTCTTCGTAGAAAGCTCACCAAATATCTTTTTTTTATTATGATCCTTTCCTCTCCTTTTTTTCAACCTTCTCCATTATCAACACTCTGTATTAAAAGAACAATTTTGTTTATTTTGTGTCCAGCTAGCATTAAGCAACTTTAAAGAATACAAAAGTACGGATGCTGAAACCTATCAGTTCAGCACAGATGCATAGTCCCAAAGGACTGCTGGTACAGCAGTAAACTTTACTACCGAAACGAAACGCTACCTCTGTTTCGTATTGTTTTCTTTTCGACACAGTTATGTAGTGGCATAGATAAAAGTTATTGTGCCTATAACATGTCATATTACATTGTTTGTGAGTTGTTATCAAAGTGTTTTATTATTCACTAAACGACACCCTTGTCTTGACAACCAACATCAAAGAGAGTCATAGAGCAACGCATCCTGTGGCGACTCGAAGTGTCGGCTCGCTAACAATTTCTTTACTTACTAATTTATTATTACTTAGATTATTTATTTAGATATAATATGGTATAATTAGATATAATAAAATTAGAGAGATGGTATTGTGTTCGAAAATTGATATGTATGCCTATTTTTCCATCATTTTTTCATCATTCTAATAATTAATCATTTTTTAATAAGTCCGATGCATGTATTAATTAGTTTTTAACAAAATAAAATTGAATTTGGAGTCTTGGAGTTGGGCCTTTAGTAAAATGTCGTACCTTTCGTTCTGGGTACCGACTCGAAAAATAGTTTTAAGAGTCATTACCATAAGCAACAAGAAGTAGGTACTGAACAATTTTATTGTTTACCGTTTGAAGTCGGTTCTATTTTGTTGTTAAAAACTTAATTAATTTCACTCTTTATAGTAATTTTAATTTAATAAGCATAATTAGAAATTTTTCAACCTAACTTAATGAGATTTACCTTTTATAATCATGTTATTCTAACAGCCATATCGGTCCATCTGAACGTACAAATTATTGAAAAAAATTGCTGTCAGCTCCTAACCGTTGAGGAGTTGTACCTTCAATCATCAGCTTAGTTACATGAGGTGATAACTACCGGGCATGAATATTAATATTATGCAAAAAATGTGACTAAAACAGTGTGTGTGTGCCACAAAGTTTCATTTTTTTCCTCGATTTCCTTAGCATTCCATCATTAGATTTTCACATGGTGGCAGTTGGGCCACCTTAGGAGTGACAATGAGATCACCTCGTGAGTATGTGCATACGAACAAAAAAATAATTTTGAAAAACGGTCCACTAACGGCGGAATAATCAGTGCAGAACAGTACGTAAAAAATACGTAGGTATATAGGAATACTAATTATAATATAATTATATATAAAAAAACTATATATATAGGCGAATACAGTACCGAGGAGGTACTGTATTTTGGAAGTCAGTAAAAAGTAAGTTGTTTTAACAAACGAAATCTAAAACTGTTGGGTGTCATCAATTCATTGCGCGTTTTCGAACCTTCGAACGCGAATCTTATAATGGTGGACCCTTGTTACCAATAACAAAAGTATGTCATCGTGTGTCCGAGGCCCTTAGAATAAGCATGATCACAGTGACGCAAGTTACAAAAAAAAAGTATGAAAAAAACAGCGCACCCCTTGATTTATTTATTTATTTATTATTTGTAGCTCCTTAAAGTATAAGGGTTACAGGGTAAGACTTAATGCCTAATGGCATTCTCTGCTAGTCAACCCTGGGTGATGGCTAGAAGTTACGGTAGGCAGGAAAATATTTACTTAATTTAAAGGATTATTAATTAGAAAAAAAAATTTTTTTGACACTAGCGGTCACCCCCACATCACACCCGACCGCGCCCGTTTGGCTCAGCTGCATAGATCGAAGGCCTCCCCTATAATGGGGAGAGACCCGTGCCCAGCAGTGGGACACAAAAAGGGTTGCAGCCAATTAGAAAAAAAAGAAATATTAATATTGATCACCGTAACGAATAAGTTGAAGCAACAGTTTTTTAAATAAAATGTCAACTGAAATCAAGATTCATGAGCTGACAGCTGTCTAGAAGGATCTATAGTATTGTGATAAAAACATATGAATTATACAAAAAAATCCTCCTTAATTTCATCTGTCCTTTATCCGTGTAGGCAATATTTTCGTTGGTTCTTCCCAGATGTCTTTGTCCGTTAATTACGTCCATCCTCCGAAAGTGCTCTCAACTGTGATTGCTATCATTTCAGGCTAAGGTTATAAGATTAGGATAATGGACGCTTTATTACGGATTCACTCACGACATTTTTATTTACTGTATTCTTGATTAACATTTACAGAGTAATTCGTGTAACGATAGTTCATTTTAACCAAATGTGAAGTTTTATAACAGAACTAGTGACACTTAGGCGCTACCGGCTCAAGTCATAAGATTGCAAGAATGAAGGCTTTATTATGGCTATACTTTTGTGAATTACTGAATACTTTATTTTTTGAAAAATTGTAATAAATATAGTAAGCCTTAAAAATAAATAGCTAGTAAGTGACCTAAATCACTCCCATTTCCAAGAGGACTTGTCCTAAGACCAACATTAAAAAGATCATAAAAAATAAATGAAATATTGCAGTATTGTAGCTCACAGTGGGGCTGCTACAAATTTTTGTAACACACACAGCGTCGGAAGTGCGTCTCGGGGTTTGGATTCGAGACCCCGCATTGGACACCGATGTTTTTACCATTCGGCTATCTTTGCAGGCTTACAACTTCATTGACGGCGTACAAGAGTACCTTTGCTTCATCTCTATAATATCTGCACGGAACACGTTATGATAATGGAACAAAGGAAGTTCTTTAAGTATCCGTGTCATCGTAACATATGAAAACTTGGGGATCTAGATTACTTCGCAAACTCACAATCTCAATGCGATTATAGGGGTCTTATCGACTTTCTTACAGTATTCAGGCTGTAAAAAGTTTAGCCCCTCCAATGTAACATGTGCGAGTTCAAACCAGTTTAGAAGAGCCTTTGAAGCAGTCAAATTTTGTCTTTAACACTTTTTAATGGCATTGTAATAAGGTTTGTTTTGGCTTGGATCGTTGTAACGCTAGATGTCCATGCGTTTTGATGGTACAAATTCTCTACGTATCTCGTCATAACGTTTTACTGTCGTTTTGTATAGCTCTGTATATAACTAGTGTAGCAAGGGAATGTTCTCCGGAAATTGACTCCTGTAATCGGTACCTGGTATTAGATGCCGATTTGGTGATGTAATGGAACAATGGTAATTAAATTTTTAAGGTACGCGCCCCTTTTTCATAAATATTTGAAGTAAAATACTATTGCGTAGTTTGTATCACAAGCGCTGTAATGAAATAAAATGAAATGAAATATTTTGAATATTTTATGAACAGCGATTATATTAATATAAATTTTCATGAATTTCCATATTATGTGTTTGATTATGGTGACTAAATAAAAATAACAACCTTTAAAAGCGCTCAAATTTTGTGCAAACCTTTGAACCACTCGCCATTCTTTCCGGGGTCGCTGGCTGAACGGATCGAGCTCCCACTCTCACCGCTTACAACACCGGAAGCCCCCTTTTAGTCGCCTCTTACAATCAGGTAGCTTTATTCTTAATCTCGAAGCTATAGAGACTAACGGGGGCTTGAACCTAGTTTGATTGTGAAAACGGGTAATAGGGTCAACGCGGTTGAAGCAACTGGCTAAACGCCTATGATTTTAATATAGCAATGAAGCCTGGAATAACACATAGGCTATTTTTATCGTACGGGGACCCATTAAACAAGTACACGCGGGCGAAGCCGCTGGCGGAGTGCGTATATGGCTAGTGTGATATATACGCATAAACCATATGTTACTTGTATGGCTTCATATCCATATGATCGATATCATATTGAAAATTGCTGCAATACAAATATTGCCATTATTAATTCCCAAGACGACGTCATTTAAGGGTTGGTTTGCAATCGTGTACACAGATGTGCCAGCAATCTTCTTAGCAAACCAAGCGAAAAAATAATATTCTTTCACGGGAACTTATCAATCTGACTAAAAAAGATAAGCTACAAACGATAGTCTTACGAAAATGAAAAAAATATAAAACGATTATTTTTAAAAACCTTTTGTTATGTCACACTGCTGGACACAGGTCTCACATGTGAGAGGGACTTAAGCCATAGTCCACCACGCTGGCCAAGTGCGAATATTATATGTATATCAGATAATCATAATTAAAGGTGGTCATCAATTTACTACAGTAATAAGACTATTCCGTTGTTTATTATACAAACTTGTGCCTTTTTATACACAATTATTGTAGACACATTTAAAAAGTTCATTAACCTACAGCTTTTTGGATCATCTGCAACAGTTATCCCATCTATATGTATATTAGAAGCAGTAAGAAATAATAATACAAACATATATTCCTCATTGCAAATCCTTACCAACGTACATTAAAAATCTTGCTGTTACTTGAAGAGTGATCAAAACATCCATGCGTCTTTTATGTTCTTTTTTTCTTCTACTTCTTCTTTTTGTCTTCGTCTTTTCTTGTTCTTTTCTTTTATGTAAATTCTTTATTTGCTAGTACATTGAACACTATTTGTATTATATACTTTTAAATAATGTCTAGCTGAATAAAATTGCTTGCTCCTGATATTTCTTTCGCTTCGTTAATTCGTTACTCTTTTCCGATAAACCACGTCCCTAATATATGATGTTTAACAAAAGGATATCATTCCAATTGACTAGACAGGATCAAAAGGACGCATTAACGGTACGGAGGGGCTTGAAATGCACTCAAAATGTAATACCAATGGAGATTATTATAGACCCTATAACAACGTGAACATTTTGATGGGATGTAGGAAAAATCGCAAATTTTTATACTTGTAAAAGAAATATATTCGTTTGATTGCTTTCCCTTAAGGGGAAATGTGATATCTATGATACTATGTAATTTGAAACTGTCTTATAGACGTCGACTCGTAGCTACTAACTAAATCCGTATAATATTTTTTTTAAACATTTCAATTTTTTAATTTTAGTTAATTTAGCTAACGAATTATTTATTTATTTATTTATTATTTGTAGCTCCTTAAAGTATAAGGGTTACAGGGTAAGACTTAATGCCTAATGGCATTCTCTGCCATTCAACCCTGGGTGATGGCTAGAAGTTACGGTAGGCAGGAAAATATTTTATGTATATGTTATAAATTATAGGAATACTGGCAACCATGTGTGTTGCTGCATATTGCATAGACTAGCTTAGCTTATACGAGTATTGACCGTAAACTATTTAGTTTGAGGGTGGCTGATCACTAGTAGCAATTTTTTCTTCATACAAGCGTGCTGTCAAAATTGAAGCACTAAATAGATTCCTAAAGCTGTCACATCTGACAAACTAAATATTTTTATTTTGACCAAATTAACTATAAAATACTACAAAATATTGAAAACATTGGGAAAAGTTATTTAATTAGACTTCTTTTGTTTTAAAAAAGTGTTGTGATAAAATTTAACTTTTAGTCTTACGGAGCAGCCCGGCGTTTGGTGCCACTAATGGCACCAATCAACATGCTTCAATTTGGGCGCGCGAACTTGGTTTATATAATGTAATTCTAATTATTCTAAGATAACTATTCCCAGTTAGAATAAAAGCAAAAAAAACTCTTAGATTTCTACAATACTACGAAAAATTTGATTTCTGTGGAACGGTTACAGTTTTATTTACATTAAAAAATAAAATCATTCGATTTTCAGCAAAGAATTATTAAATCGACTTAAAGGTAACCAAAAACGAACTTCAATCACAACCTTGTGACACAAACAATAATTGAAATGAAAATGAAACCAGACCAGTCAATTAATTTGCAAATTTCCCGTCAAAGGTTTCTGCGATGTAATTCTGCGTAAAATACCAATTGTTGGTCCTTTGTTGAACACTTTCGATTCTTCAATTACTTAAAGCATTTCCCATGACTTTTCATTTGTGATGTTTAGCCAAGGGTTCTCTTCGCGTTTGAATGGAGCGCTTCAAAGAAAGGAATTATAGCAGGGTGCACTCAAGGATGCCTTCAAAGGGCAGTGATTTTCCTATTTTCTTAGCGGAATACTTGAGGCAACACTTCTAACAAATACCGAAAATAATGTAAGGGGATTGTGTTCCCATGCTTTGGACCATCGCAATTTTTGTAGGATAAGTTTTTCCCGGTAAAATATACAAGTCGTAGTTTTTCAAAGATATTAAATAAAATATAAGTAATATATCTGTATGTTGTTTTTAATATAAAAATAAGAAACGAAATTAATAAATTTTAAAGACAAGGTCACTATAACTGATTTTCGTTTACTGTTAATTGTCTTTTTATTTATGTTTGAATAAAAAGTTGTACCAAGATTTTAAACTACAAATATCTTCCGGGAAACGGAGTACAAAAGGAACTCGTATTACCATTTCATCACATTTTTTTATCTTTGGCCCATACATTAAGATGATGCCTCAAAACATTTCAAGTACACGTCTTGAGAGAAGATACATAAACATCATTAGTATAAGAATTATCATTTGGTTAACTTAACATCGTCCTTATCTGCATTGTATTATTCTTAGGTATTGTTCTCTTCATTAAATTTGAACATTCTGAAAATATATCCAATTCAGGCTTACAAACTTTCTCCATTGACGCCTCTGTTCAGTATCCTTCGATCACTATGAATGTGATTCAGCTGTAACTACTGACTTCCACTTTAAAAAATAATTGGTGGCACGATGTCTTTATTCGAAACATTGTAATGAATTGCCATAGATTCAGGACAGGCGCCAATTACTCCAACACTTAGCTGCCGGCGCTAATTGCAATGCGCAGCGAGACATCGCGATGTCGCCGACTATTGAATGAACAAACAGCTTCCGATTACCCGCAATACTGAATGAATAATACAAATTTATTCATATTCATAAATTTTAATCACTGATGTACATTTCTTAAGGAAGTCTTAAAATATTTACGTTAATTTATTCTAATTCGATATATCCTGATGTCTGCTGAAAGTTAATTAATATCTTCTGCCTCTGAAAAGAAATTTGTTATGTGGGTATTTATCGTTACCCCACGATGAGGGAAAACATTGTGATATTTAGCTGCAATCCTTTTTGCGTCCCACTGCTGGGCACGGGTCTCTCCCCATTATTGGGGAGACCTGGAGCTTACTCCACCACGCTGCTCCAATGCGGATGGGTTGTGATATTTAATTCGGACATTTTCCATTACTGCACATGCCTGACAGTTACTATTTTCTCGAAGGCATAATGTCCACCAATCAGCACTGGCCAGTGTGGTGGACAATGGCCTAAATCCTTCTCACTTCCTTGACCTATTTCCAGCAATGAATTAGATATTTAGGATTAGGATTAGATATTTGTAGAATTATAATTGTTAACAGCGGTTACTTAAGATACTATAATGTCTTTGTAAACCTATTATTTGTGATATTTTTTTGGTATTTTAACTGCGTCAGACTAGTTGATACAGTTTTTCTGTTTGCAATATTGTAATGAATTGCCACAGAATCAGGACAGGCGCCAATTACTCTAACACTTAGCTGCTGGCGCTAATTGCAATGCGCAAAGAGACATCGCGATGGCGTTGACTGCTGAATGAATAAATAGCTTCGGATTACTCGCAATATTGAATTAACTGGACTAATTAATAAAATTGATTTGCATTCATATTCGATTAAAGTTTTAAAATTAGTCGAATTCATATTCAATTTCAGTAGAAAATAGTATATTGTGTGGCAAGAGGTGAAACAAGACGATTTCTGACGAGGGCGAGACTCATTGCCCTAGTCTGAAATCGTCTTTGTTGTCTATGATTTGCATTCATATTCGATTAAAGTTTTAAAATTAGTCGAATTCATATTCAATTTCAGTAGAAAATAGTATATTGTGTGGCAAGAGGTGAAACAAGACGATTTCTGACGAGGGCGAGACTCATCGCCCTAGTCTGAAATCGTCTTTGTTTCATCCCGTGCCACACACTGTATTTTTCACATGTAATGAAACAACGAGTTTTGATTTCTGTAGCCAGTTGAAGTAAGACTATTTCAGTCATTATTTCTTAATATGACAACATGAAAGTTTATTTTGGTGTAACTGATGAAAACAAAATAAAAGTGTTTCTTAAAATCAACACTTAATGGAATTCATGACGAAAGTTTTTGTAGAAATAAGAATAGCCACTATTCTTATGTGTTTATAATTGTCTTAGAGCATCGATAGTATTGATTCACCCGTATGATTGTAAACTGAAAACGGGGATTATATACAACTTGTTATTTAGTTGGCACTATTTCTATTATCGTGCTTTAATTCTATTAAAAGTTATTGAAGAACAGATAACTAAATTGTTTTGACGACAGCGTGAGCAAGAAAAGCGTGCTACTGACGTGTGTTTCGTCGTGTCCTTCCAAAAAGCTTACTTAACTCGCCACACATAACTTAAATTACAAATAACTTGATTAAAAATACTATACTGTATTTTTAATCTTGCTTAGCATAGTGTGACTCGTATATTGCGACTTAGTAAAAACAGGCGAAAGGGACTCGTTTTTATTGATCTCCGCGCTAGATGTAAGCCACCTACATAATGTATCTTCCGCCATTTTTGTTTTAATCTAAAGAATGTATAGATTGTTTTGCATCATCGATTGACATCAAACGCAGTTGACTCTGCGTGAATATAAGTACTTTCGTAAAAAAGTAGTGGTTCTTGGCTCTACTATATTAATAATGATATTATTATAATACTAGCTGACCCCGCGAACTCCGTACCGCATTTAAATGTTTTGGTGGGCCACCCTTATCACTTAAGGGTATGAAAAATAGATAGTAGCCGATTCTCAGATCTACTGAATACGCATGTAAAGTTTCATAAAAATCGGTCAATCCGTTTCGGTATGGTAACTAACATTGTGACACGAGAATTTTATGTATAAGATATTGATTGAAATCATTGTCCATAGATAACATTTGCAATTTTTGCAACAGTATCCAATAGTCTCTAAAAATGGTGCACTATGAGTATATTGTTATGAAATATTTATCAAGGTCTCCATACCTTTTTTTGTATCGGGGGGAAACCTTCAAAAAGTACCCGGCACCATGGAAAGGATACCATTTATTTTATTCTAATAATGTGACAACGTCGCAAGACTTCTAAATAATTAAATACTCAACAATGTCTATTCACAGTAGAAGTTTTGAGCTACTACTGATGTATTAGAATACCTACTTAGATCGAGACAAAGACATCGTCTACGAGTTCGACAAAACGTTAGGTACTTAAAATTATTAGGCTGTAAGTCTTAGAATATAAATTAGAAATAGTTTTGTAATGAACCTCTGTAATTAAAAAGATCTTTCAAGATTGCTTTACTGTTGTTAGAAAATGAAGCTTACTAAAATTGTTGAACATTTGTATTATTTTTTGAGAAGCTTTGGTTTTACTTTCAGTATGGAAATGCGTAATTTAAAAGTATCAAGTGAAAATTTTGTATTGTTAGGTTTTTTGTCTTTATTTGTATACACAAACACAGACCGACAGAAAGACAGACGGACGGACGGACGGACGGACGGACAGACGAACAGACAGACGGACAGACAGACTTCTTTTATCTATATAAACACAACAGAATTTATTCAATTCAGATTCAGAGAGACTGTTAGTAGCGAATTGCATGCGCGTATCCGTGCTTCGGAGCGGTTATGCCATTAGTCCCGGTTGTAATCGAAAACATTTGACAGCGGGTTGGCCACTAACCCGCATCTCCACCGATTCACATTGGAATTGGAGTAGCGTGGCGGAGTAAACTCTGTCCTTCCTCTATTATGGGGCCCGCGCTCAGCCGTGAAATGCAAAAAAGGTGTTCGTCATTGATTCCAAGGCAATAAAATATCGTAAAAAACGTGTTCACCATTGATTGCAAGGTAATAAATTAAGTTTTTAACAAAAAAATAGAACCGACTTCAAACGGTAAAAAATAAAATTGTTCAGTACCTACTTCTTCTTGCTTATGGTAATGACTCTTAAAACTATTTTTGGAGTCGGGCCCTTACTAAAATGTCGTACCATTCGTTCTAAATGGGCACCGACAGTACAGACAGTGGGACAGTACCTACTTCTTCTTGCTTATGGTAATGACTGTTAAAACTATATTGGAGTCGGTGCCCATTCAGAACGAAAGGTACACTATATATATAAGTAGGTACTAAGACAGGACATTTTAATAAGGGCCCGACTCCAAAAATAGTTTTAAGAGTCATTACCATAAGCAAGAAGAAGTAGGTACTGAACAATTTTATTTTTTACCGTTTGAAGTCGGTTCTATTTTTTTGTTAAAAACTTAATTTATTTCACTCTTTTTAGTAATTTTAATAATTCTGCACATATGTATAAGCATATTTGGAATTTTTTTTCAGTTAATTTCTAAACGTTAAAGAGATAACTTTTATAATTATGTTTATCTAATAGCCCTGTTATACCCTGAAAGAATACTACTATCAGTCCACCTGAACGTATAAATTAATGAAAGAATTTGCTCTCAGCTCCTAACCGTTGAGGAGTTGTACCTTCAATCATCAGCTTAGCAATATGAGGTGATAATTACCGGACATAAATATTTATATTATGTTAAAAAATATGACTAAAAGAATGTGTGTGCCTATTAAGTTTCAGTGTTTCCCTCGATTTCCCTAATATCACATCATCAGATTTTGCCATGGTGAAAGTTGGACCAACTCAGAAATGTAAGATTTTCAACAAAGAACCATTTATTGAAAGAATTTGCTCTCAAGTCCTAACCGTCTTAGTACCTTCCATCATCAGCTCAGCAACATGATATGATGATAATTATACACAAATACCTGTTTTAATTTAGTAAAAATATGAAAACCATTTGTTGTGCTATAAAATTTGAATATTCCCTTCGATTTCTCTGGGATACCATCATCAGACTTTGACTTGGTGACAGTTGGACCACCTCAAGAATGTAAGATTTGGAATAAAAAACTATTTATTGAAAGAATTGGCTTTCAACTCCTCACTGTTGCAGTACCTTCCATCATCAGCTCAGGAACATGAGATGATGATTACTATGCACAAATATCTCTTATGCTTCAGAAAGTATAAGAAAATCAATGTGTGTGCCTATAAAATTTGAGAGTTCCCCTCGATTTCCCTGGGATCCCATCATCAGATCCTGATTTCGTGACAATGGGACCACCTCGGGAGTATAAGCATACGAACAAAAAAGAATTTTGAAAATCGGTCCACAAACGGCGGAGTAATCGGTGAACATATATAAAAAAAAAACATACAGCCGAATATAGTACCTCCTCCTTTTGGAAGTCGGTAATAAAATATCGTAACAATACCAAAAAAGCAATTGTGATGGAATAGCAGAAGTCTCAGGCAGAAGTTAACCACACAGTCCGGTCTTAATATACATTAAATCGTAGTAATAGTCTCCATTTGGCAAGCTACGAATACTCAATAGGCCGAAGAGCTCATATATGAGACCCGGTCTGATTAGCTTCGAATAAATTTATAATACTAGTGCCCGCAGTTTTACCTATCATAAGAAGGAATATTGTGTAGCGCATATTGTTATATTGCCTATAGCCTATATATATTATTCCATCACGCTGATTCGATGTGGTATAGATATAAAACTGCGCCGTTTTATACCATAAACTTAAATAAAAACCGACAACGTGACAGTCTTCTTTTATTAATTGTAAGGCAAAATAAATAACAATTTGTTATATTTTTTAAATTATTGAATAACAATTAAATTGCATCCTTTTTTTAGTATCAGGGGAAACCTTCACCGGCACATTGGAAGAGGATACAGAGTTATGTGGGATTTGGGCCAGTGCGGTAAACCACCTTGATGGCCTGCTTCTGTGCTTGGGAAGGACTCCGGGATCTCCAATAGAACACACCGATGTCCTCCAAGTGCTACGCCCGTCCAGTGCGGACTCATCTTCCGATGCTTACGGCGGCATGCGGCTACGCACACACGGCCGTCCTTCCCGGGGCATTGGCTCGATGGATCAAGTTCCTACTCTCACCACTCGCAACCCCGGAAGTCCCCTTTTAGTCGTCTCTTACGATCAGGCAGGGGATACCGTAGCTCTATTCTTAATCCGGAAGCTACAGGGACTTAAATGGCATAACTAGAAAATAACTATGTAATATTTTAGCAATACTGTGCGATCTATTGTATTGTTTGAGGGAATAGTTGTGAATCCCTAAAAATACTATGTTATATCTTTTTCAGGGTTTCGTGCCCAAACAGTACAAATGGAACCCCATTATTAAGACTCCGTTATCCACTGTTACGTCCGATGTATTTTTAGTGTTATAGCGAAAGCAGAAGTAAATCGTCTCTGAAAAATGCAAATGTCTATCACGGTTCATGAGATATAGCCTGGTGACAGACAGACGGACGGACGGACAGTGGATTTTTTTAATGAAGTAGCAAACGAGCATACATGCCACATGGCGTTAAGTGGTCGCTGCAGCCCATGGACATCTACATACAACCTCAAGCAAGCATAGGTAAGTTTTGTCTGAGGTCATATGCAGTTGCGCTGCTATTCCGGAGGCTGGTGGTCGCCTCATGTAAGTGTGACCGGCAACTGCACCTTTCCACCGAAACACAATAGAATTAATTCACGGCAGAAGTAGGTGCAGTGGTGGTACTTCCCTGGGCGAACGATAATAGTTTTACCACCTACAATTCTTAGTAATAGAGGCTTCTTAATAATAGAGGCTTCTTAGTAATAGAGGGTTCTTAGTAATAGAGGCAAACAGGAAAAATATTTAAGAGGGTCCCTTACAACGAACGTTTACGATTTTTTTATAGATAGTCCGACTCGTACTTAGCCAGTTTTTTATCTATATCCCTATAATAAAACGCAAATTCTCAATATTTTACTCGTCTTTTATGGATTGTAAGGCAATAAAATATCGTAACAATGCTACAAAAGCAATTGCGATCGAATAACTGAACTGAATCAGTCCGTCCGGTTTTAATATACACTAAATTGCAGTAACTATGTCTATTTGGCAAGCTACTAAGTAGGTCGGAAAGCTGACAGTGGAGATCCAGTCAGATCTGCTCCGTATATAGCTCTATAACTCAACTAGTCGCTGTTACTGATAGACACAAAAGCAAAGATTATTTTGTAAAACAAATGTCACAATGTGTGTTAATCGGATCTCAAATTGACAAGTTGAACCACCGGGAATGATTTTAGTTGGACTACCGAGTAGTTGGTCTATCAGGTAAAAAATTCCCTGTGGACCAACTAGTTGGACCAACTGTTGGTCCACGGGGAACGCGCGAAATATTTGTTTTTTGATTTTGTGGTACCTGGCTGCAACCCTTTTTACGTTACACTGCTGGGCACGGGTGTCTCCACATTATTGGTGAGGCCTGGAGCTTACTCCACCCCGCTGCTCCAATGCGGGTTGGTGGAGATGCTGGTTAGTGACCAACTCGCTGTTGGATGTTTTCAAACCGCCCATAAGGCCTCCGACAAGGTTTAACGACTGTTATCTATCGACAACAATCGGGACCGACGGCTTAACTTGCCCTCCGAAGCACGGGAAAGCGCATGAAATTTTTTGCCACTAGCGGTCACCTATCTCACACCAAACGCGCTCGTTTGGCTTAGTTGCATAGATCGCTTATGTACTACGCTAACCGCCGAGCCATTGGTCTGTGTTAAAGAAAAAAATAATTTTGTCAATTTTAAATTTTTCAAAAAAAAATTTTTTACTACAGATTACCTTTAGATGAAAAATTTAGATAAAAATACGGATAATATATATGTTTACTATATACATGTAGTGTCCTTCAGTAATTTTGTTATAAAACAAATAAAGAAATGCAAAGATTTGAAATGCATTTACTAAAGTTCAAAGCTGAACAATAATTTTTACTTAACCAATATTCATATTCCTTAAAAAGAAGTTAACCATATTATAATTTGAAAAATTAATAGGGTCTATTATATTCTGAACCATCGTTTTTATAAAATTTAAAGAAATTACGGAGACCTTAGTACCTTGTTTTCTTGAAAATAATATACTTACGTTTGCGTGTATAGCAATTTTCATTCTGAAGGAGAATGAAATATTTTATTCTAGAACACAACAAACATCTTCGCGCATATCCAAGCAAATGCTAGCAATAGGCATAAGATAGCAAACTTTAGCAAAGTTCCTCTCACATGTATACAAAATTGGACGAAAATGGCTTTTACCTCAAAGAAATAGGAGTTATAACAATAGCACAAGAACCGAAACGAGCTTTGCTCCGATGTCGGTTCTAAACCCGGTTTATAGCTTATGTTTGCCATAAAAATGTTATGACATGCTTCATTATATAAAAACACGATAAAACATTGACAAGCTGTGTTTTATAAGGCTGTAATATCGACGGTAAATTTATGCAAATACTCGGTTCAGTATGGAGTATTGATTTCTTCGGAGTTTTTAGGTTAAGCGACTGATCTTATACTTTTGCCTGTATACTGAAGATATTACGAAATATGTGTCGCGGGGCTTCCGAAGTAAGAACGATAAGCGCTTAGAAGCTGGACTTCTAAGCGCTATTAAGAAGTATATTCTTTAAGGCAAGATCTGAAGAAATAAATTCATGAATGTTTGGAGTATCGTCTTAACTTGATTGAAGTAAATTTATTTGAAAAAAACTTGATTTTTATTTAGGTATTTTTTACCCATAAGCAAACAAATATTAACTTCATCTCTCGCATAATTTTTTCAATTGCCGTGATTGATTGAACCAACTTAGTACCGATCAAGTGCCTATAGAAGACGATAATCTAGAATTTGTCCTATGATTACGTCCATATTACTTTCGAGGAATTGATTTACATATTTGTAAAACTGAAAATTTCTAATAATGGGCTGAGGTTTTCAAAATTATTAAAGTCGTCCGCGTGGACTTTAGTTTTACAATTTTTTTTAAAATATAAGTAGTCTAAGTTACTCCTTATTATATCAGCTACCTGCCAGTTAAAGTCCCGTCAAAATCGGTTGAGCCGTTTCAGAGATTAGCAACAAACAGACAGACAGAAAGACAGACAGACAGACAAAAATTTAAAAAAAAATGTGTTTTAGTGTATGTATCGTATATTATTACGTATATATTCATAGGCATGTAGTAAAAAGCGGTTGTTTTAATATTACAAAATTTAAATTTTATATTTAATATACAATCCAAATTTTATTTATTTATTTTTTTATTTAAAAAAATTACAACCAAATTTATTTGTATTGATTGTTTTTGACCATGTCACACGAACTTTTTGTATAATAGTTGAGTTAGAAGTGGTAGCCTATGAAAGTTATCCACAGTGTGGATTCCATACACACCACACTACAAGTCAAATTCTTCTCGTTTACGAGTTGAGACTCTAATTAAATAATCGCACATAAAATTACTGATTTTTGAACAGTTTACTAAGTGAACACATAACCATTATGGGTAGTATATTATGGGTAGAAAATCTTTAACTGACAATACAGTTGTAAAATATATCTCCAAAATACGTAAATCGCTAGGTTATCTTACTAAGTAGTAGCTATTAATGATACTAAAATACACCACAATCGAACGTTCAGTGCTTGCCAAGTCATTTCCATAACTCGCGTAGCTAGTCTTAACATCATAGATTTCACTACGCCGTAGCGCCGTAGCACTGCTACGGACCGTAGTATAAATATTTCAGTACAGGAAATTATGCTTCTACCGATACTATGAACGTACACCATTTGAATAGAAAAGCGCTATGTGTTAAAGCTGACTAGATCCTAAATTATGTATTTTGGCTGAGCTTTTATTGAAAGTTCTCTATTATCTGCCAGCGTCGCATATATTTTGAAGTGGATACTTAGGCAAAGTGTGAATTTTATTACACTCTCAAACTGAATATAATATTTATGACGTAATTTCAAACAAAAAAATTGGACATTAAGGATCCTGCCATGGATGTGAAGTGAAGGTAAAACATACAGCTTTGGCAATTTATGAAAACCAACGTGTGGTAAAGGCGTACGAGATTACGATGCTGCCCTGTTTTACTTTAAATAGCTATACATTTTAACTGGAACTTTACGCCACTATACTTTAGATTTAATTGTCAAAGGTATCATAGTACCTTTTGAGAATCTCAGGCAAAAAATTTAGAGATGAATATATACATTTTCATTTTTGGGAATATATATCAATAAAATGTAATATTTGTTTGGGAAAAAAACATGGAACCATATTATGGATTTTCTAGAAATAGTCCCAACGTTTTGCTTTTGAGTGATTCACTACTTTATCAGAATGCTCTATTCTTTATTAAATAAGTTTGATATTGCCACAGTATATCATAGAAGATAAATTCTTTAAATAACGTTCATTAAGAGATTGATCAAAATCGCACAATGCATATTAATATTTTTATGTACAAATATTCCTTAAGCAGTAAAAGCTGAAAGAAGTAAAAAAAACAACATAGAAAGTGCGCATAAAATCAACATAAAAGTTACTTACTGTTATACCCCAAAATACTCACAATCACTCCCAAAAGCAAAGACAATTACAAACTGGGTATTATTTGTGACTTTAAAATATGCACTATCTAACAATGAATGGCATCCATATGACGTGTGAATAGAGAATGTGGTGTTTCATTATGTATTTATAAGCCGCTGATACGGAAATTGCAGTTTTGTAATATTCACGAGCGCACCGGGATTAATGATCTGGTCGTAAGCTGGAAGATGAAGCGACTTTTTATTAGTTAATATTTTTACGTGAAACAAAACAATTAATTTGTGTATTTATTTCTCATTCATTTTCTGATTTCATTTCAACAATGAAATGATAAGGTTCAAAAGTATTAAAGATCTTTTTTTATATACAAAGTCTAGTAACAAGTGAACATGCAGACCTCATGGTGTTAAGTTGTCGCCATGGCCAATGAAAATTCTAACACAACCTCAAAAAAATGTAAGGGCCGTATACAGTTCTGTTGGTACTCCGAAGGGGTCGTCGTATGACCGGCAATTGGACTTTTCTACCGAAACAAAATAAAACTATTTCACGGCAGAAATGTGGTATTATCCCGGTAGAACTTTTCAAATCACCATCCACCTCTTTATTTACTATACTTACTAAAATACTAGATTTGACAGTAATATTTGCAACTACTGTATTTTTACGTAATTTTACTGTTTCTCTATTTTATTTCAATTGTTATTTTACGACATACACTTATATTATTATAAAAGAAAAATAACTAACTATACAAGAAAACCAAACAAGAAAATTAACCAAACATTATTATTAATAATTCAAATACTGACCTATAAGGTATTCCGTTTATGGTTATAAAATGAGATCTTCAAAGTACACTCTTAATTTAACTGCGTTACAATGTTACATTCTACAAAACAAACCTTTTAACTTGGACCGAAGCATTCAGTGCATAAAACTCTAGGGAGAGTGTTAGTAAGTTCGTTTGAATGATTCGACACCTCCCTTGAGGTTTGAACCCTTTCAACCCCAGCTGGGGGTAGATATGGAATTATTTTTTACGATAGCGATGTTTTCATTAATGTACACTGAAATACCTAATCTTGCGAAATAAATTTGTTCTCTGTTTTCTTTGTTTTTCAGTTGTTTCAACAAAAATTGGGATTCGTATTGTATGTATGTATGTACATATGTATGTATGACACGTGCGATAGTGTTCACATTTATAACCGTAAAAGTCAAATTATATCCATTTTAACCTGCTAGAAATTATTATTTCTTTAAAAACTTCGGATAAAACCGAGCGCCATTCCTATGTAACATTTCCAAACATGACATATTACTTTATTATAATATCTCTATAGCTTAATTTTGAAGATTGAATGTACTTCAGTATACATCTGGCATGAATGGCCATATAGCTTTCAACTGACCGAGTGTAGTGCATTCGCTTTTAAATCGATTTAGATTCTATAAATATTGTTGTAATATTTTAGTTTAAAAAACGTGTGAAAAGCCCTCGCACGCGTTTTTGGAGGATGTGAAACATCTTAATTATTTTTGCACAAACACAGATTTTTTACATAAAATTATTATTTAAGAAAGGAATTATTTACGGATCAATCAAAAATAACAGTAAAATTTAATCTTTCGATTCTTTGTACGCATGTGCTAGTTAAAAAAGTATGTAAAACTCAATGGCACAGTACAAATTTCTGAATCACGCTAACGATGTTACTTAGATTGTATTAACACAGACTTAAATCTCATGTAAAGTTTGTCAATACCACGTATTTCACGTGCCCACGCGAAATATCGTTGTAATCCGCCACATTAGATATTTCACACTAAAACCGCATAAGGAATAAATCTTATCATTTAACGAAAACAAAGCTGCAAAGTAACGTTTTTTATTTAAACATTACAAGACTATGCACATGATTTTAAACAGCTATTTTAACGAAACCTAAACTCTAAGAAACTTTGCTAAAAAGTGGCACATTGCAACATTATGCTCCATATAATTTTGTTTGCTGAATTTCTTTCACGGTAGCGTGATGGGAGTCAGTATTTCTTTGCCTAGTTAACGTAATAATTGGAAAATGTTTTTCATTTTCTTTGCATAATTAACTCGTTAAAATGACACTTATTTTTAAAACTACAGCGTTACTGAATATTTTATTGGTCATGACATTTTAATGCGCATTTTTTGTTTAATTAAGACATTATTTTTAAAAAACATTAAATTATAAAAGCGTGCATAGCTGTAAAATACTTGAAAGATAAGCAATAACTAACGGGGTCGGCAGTTGGGTGGGTGACCAAAGACTGCTAATAGAAAAAGCAAGTTTTACGCGCTTTCATGTTGAGAAGAAGAATGATATATAAAATAAAATAATTATATTGCTTTTACATCAAAAGCATAAGGTTATAAATTTGTGACGTCATCATCAATAGCTAATGTGATGGGTATTTATTTGAATTGAATAAACTCATGATTAAATTAGCAGGTTCAAATAATTGGAATGCAAATGCACATTTTAATCCATACCTTGAAACAATGAAAGTAAATATTTTTTAATTCGAAATAGTAATACAAAATATTTTATCTGTTCTATCAATTTGTAAAGATAAATAAAACATTCCAAAAGTGTAAAGAAGAATTCAAACATCAGAAGCAAAGCCGACACCTCGTATTGCAGTGGAAAATTCCACCAGGGAGTGTTGAAAACTGGTATACACTTTCTATATTGGGATAAGAGCATCATGGCGTCAAAAGGAGAGCTTCCCTCGGGCTGACGACACTTTCCAAGACTTCCAATCAAAGGCCACATTTAAAATTAAAAAGTCATTACATTAATGAATCGTATCAGATTTGCCGCTTCTGTAGACACTTTCTACACGTCTTCGGGTCTAAAGCGTCTCGAGACGACCCCTTTTGTTCCGACTAAGTTTCAAGCCTGAATATATGAAAATTCTTGTTGTTCCTACAACCTTTTGAGATGATTTTGCTTTGCGCGTCTTGGTATGCCAGTTGAGACATTATTATTCATTGAAGTGACTCCGGTTCTTAGATTTTTATAATGTTGGCTCTCACTTTAATATGTTATGCTTCCCTGCGTTTTCATAAATGATTGTTAGGTGTAAAAAAATCAGATACATAGTTATAATTCTTAGGACTGCTTACTATTTTTTGGAACGATAATTTATCAACTGTCCCAGTTTTTGCGAGAGGACTCAGCTCGAAATAAAATCTAGGTTATCCTGCTACTATTATAAAGGCGAAAGTTTGTAAGTATGGATGTATGGATGTTTGTTACTCTTTCACGTCAAAACTACTGAATGGATTTGAATGAAACTTTACCACAATATAGCTTATACATCAGAATAACATATAGGCTACAATTTATAAAGATATTGTGTGAATTGTCCAAAATATGACGATAAGTGTCAAGTAAGTAGGAAAAAATCTACCATCTGCGAGCTATTCTGGCATGCGCCGCCAAAACCGCTAGAGGTACACCTATGTAATGTATGATGTTAATGTTTATCTTATATAGTCCTACAAAAAAGCCGGTCCACGGTACTTTAGAAGGGACTTCACTTTATGCTAATGATCCTCTCTAACGCGGGTGAAACCGCGGGGCACAGCTAGTACCAAATAAATGAAATCCCAAAAGCAATAATAATTTTTACCTTGTACATGTATGTGTTTGAAATTTATTAGTGAGATAGATGTTTTGAAGCGCGCATGGCCCGGGAGTGAGCGATCTACGCAGCTAAGCCAAACGGGCGCGGTAGGGTGTGAGATGGGTGACCGCTAGTGGCCATAATTTCATGCGCGTTTTCGTGCTTCAGAGGACACGTTAAGCCGTCGGTCCCGGTAGTTATCTATTGATAACAGTCGTTAAACCTTGTCGGAGGCCTTATGGGCGGTTTGAAAACATCCGACAGTGGGTTGTCGACTAACCCGCATCTCCACCAACCCGCATTGGAGCAGCGTGGTGGAGTAAGCTTTAGGCCTCCCCAATAAGGGAGAGAGACCCGTGTCCAGCAGTGGGATGAGGGTTGCAGCCAGATGTTTTGTAAGCATATTAATTTATGTACATCATAAGTTATACTATACAATACAATACAAATTGTACTATGTACTATACAATTGTACTACTTATACAAACCACAGTGTATCATAATATGTAATATGAAATTTAGTTGACGATCATAATTAAGGTATAATTAGATTAATCTTGGTATCTAATTCTATGATTTCTTGCACCTACGAGTATCTTGTATCAAGTCAAATATCAATAATAATTTACTAGTAAAAAGTAGTTTCTAAGCATTGCTAATAGTAATCGATTGAATTGAATCATAAACAATATCTTTAATTACATTGTGGCTAGATGGAAAGATGCGATTGCCAGCTAAATTTCCATGAGGCAGCCATCAGTCAACTACACACGACTTCAATTCATTTAGACATGCTCGAGGTTAATATTAGTTAATAACACGTGACCTGCAAACTTCCTTGCTACTTCATTTAAATTAAAAGAAATTGCATGTTTCAGACATGTCACGTTAATCACGTTTGTAACTTAATAACCATTAGTAGAAGCGCGGATGGCGTAGGATGCTAGCGATTTTCTCGGCCAAGTCAAAGCAGTCGCAGCGCGGTCGGGTGTCAAATGGGTGACTACTTTTTTTTTCAACCTTTTTTTTATGTCCCACTGCTGGGCACAGGTCTCCTTCTCACAAGTGAGAGGGATTTAGGCCATAGTCCACCACGCTGGCCAAGTGCTGATTGGTGACTACTATTGGCAATAAATTTCATGCGTGTTTTCATGCTTCAGAGAGCACGTCAAGCGTCAGTCCTGGTTACAATCGATTGACAACAGCCCTTAACTTTATCGAAGGATTTACGGGCGCTTTAAAAATTGATCCATTTCCAATTGGATCCAATTGGGTCATTGATCCGCATTAGAACAGAGAGGTGGTGTAAACTCCAGATTTAATAATGTATAGAGACCCGTGCCCAGTAGTGGATTGTAAAAATAGTTAGGGCCAACCAAGGTTTATTATAAGTTATAGAATCCCGGGTGGGTAAGGACTGTTCAGCGCCCAACAATCTTCATTTGCATAGATAAAGTACAATGCACCTGTTATACATTTCGCCGACCGCGGTAAATCATTTTGTAACAGCAACAATTCATTTTTAAAATGACACGACAGCGCAATTTCGTTCCTGTTATGTTGTAAAGGATTGCCGCTTGTCTTTATATTACAGTTTGCTAAGGATTGTCGCTTGTCTTTATTTTACAGCTTGTTTTTAAATAAATAATTTTATTTTGATTTTTATTTTCTTTTCTTTTGCAAAATTTGACAAATGTCGTTTGTATTTTAACAGCTTTTTGAACGGAATCACGTGGTGTTACGTGGTCGCTTTATCTTCATCCGAGTTCATGGCAGATCATGTCTTGACTACGAGGTCAAGATAGCTCTTGCAACCGCTAGTAGAAAAAAATAATAGAACGCGTTTCCGTGGTTTGGAGGGCACGTGAAGCCTCTAGTCACGATTGTTATTGACAGATAACAGTCGATAAAGCATAGACCTTATGTGCAGGTTTAAAACATCCGACAGCTAGTTGGCCACTGACGCGCATTGCCTCCGACCCGTATTAGAGCAGCGTAACCTCCAGGCCTTCCTACTAATGGGGATAGACCATTACAGAGGCGTAGATAACGTACAATGCACCTGAGGCCTTAGTGTAAGTCTGCACACGCAAAAACGTTACTATCGCGTTTGCGTTAAGAATTTAATTATCGATCTTATTCCTTTCAGGTTAAGACCTATCTGTCCAATTTTAACTCGAACGCAGTTGTAACGTTTGTGCGTTTACAAACTTACACTAAGGGCTCTGTTATATATTTCGCCGACCGCGGATAATCATTTTACTACACCAACTATTTATTTTTAAAATGACACGATGGTGCAATTTCATTCCTGTTATATTGTTTGATTGCCGCTATTTTTATTTGATTTATTTTACAGATTGTTTCTGAATAAAGGCTTGTATCGTGTATTTTATTTTCTTTTGTTTTTTTTGGTCATAAATATTTTAACAGATTGGAAGTCAGGTGTTAAATTTTCGCTGTATCTTCATCCGAGTCTTCTTTGAGGCAGCCCATATCGTGTCTACGAAGCGTGCATGGCGGAAGCTACTCAGCTAAGTCAAACATGTGCAATTGGGTGTGAGATGGATGACCTCTAGATTCAAAAATTACGTATACTTAAGTCTGACGACCCGCGTGGCGTAGTGGTTACTATGCCGGACTGCCAATCGGAGTCCCGGGTTCGATTCCCGGCGAAGCAGAAATTTGAATGATGAGTTTAAATTTCTGTTCTCGGTCTGGGTGTTTGTGCTTCTGTCTTTGTGTGTGTCCATGGCACCCACGACACAGGGTATAACTACCCTACTGTGGGGCTATGAGTGTGAAACGTTATTTATTTAAAAATTTCATATACATTTCCGTGATTTGAAGGGCACCTTAAGCCGTCGGTCCAGATTGTTACCGATAGATAAACGTTATTAAACCTCGTCGGGAGGCCTTATGGGCAATTTGAAAAGGTCCGACTGTCCGATCCAATCATCTCCACTATTAGAGGGAGAATAAAAATACGCCTCTTTTTTACCAATACTAATGCTAGAAGATGTTAAATTGAGAATAGAAATAAAAAAAAAATTGTTAACTAAAAATGTAGGGTGAAACCGGGATAGATGTCTCACTTTTTGATATTGCCTAATAATCTAAAAATATTGATTTCTTATAAGTTTATTGTATTAGCGTATTAGCTTCGATAGTTTGGTATTTGATGCTTCATTTTCACTTTTTTTTCACTTATTAATGACAGTTTTTGCAAAATTGAACTTTTGCTGAACCCGTTTATGGATAGATACATCACCCCGAAATACCCAGTAAGAGTTATGAGTTCATAAGCTCTGGTTGCTAATTTAATGAACATGGAGACTGAACTGAGTTGTTTAGGTTTGTCATTTAACCTCTTCAGGTTCACGAGATGTGCCATGATATTGACTGCCCAATGCAGTGTCTCTTATTTTAATAATGGAGTATCTGGTAATGTACCTTCGTATAATTTCCACTACCTACCTCTAAAGCAACTAAGAGCATTTACTAGAGTGGCAACATAAATCAAAGCATTTATGAGTTTATAAGCTCTGGTTGCTGATTTAATGAACACGGAGACTGATTCTGAGTTGTTTAGGTTTGTCATTTAACCTCATCAGGTTCACGAGATGTACCATGATATTGACTGCCCAATGCAGTGTCTCTTATTTTAATAATGGAGTATCTGATAATGTACCTTCGTATAATTTCCACTACCTACCTCTAAAGCCACTAAGAGCATTTATTAGAGTGGCAACATAAATCAAAGCATTTATGAGTTTATAAGCTCTGGTTGCTGATTTAATGAACACGGAGACTGATTCTGAGTTGTTTAGGTTTGTCATTTAACCTCATCAGGTTCACGAGATGTACCATGATATTGACTGCCCAATGCAGTGTCTCTTATTTTAATAATGGAGTATCTGATAATGTACCTTCGTATAATTTCCACTACCTACCTCTAAAGCCACTAAGAGCATTTACTAGAGTGGCAACATAAATCAAAGCATTTATGAGTTTATAAGCTCTGGTTGCTGATTTAATGAACACGGAGACTGATTCTGAGTTGTTTAGGTTTGTCATTTAACCTCATCAGGTTCACGAGATGTACCATGATATTGACTGCCCAATGCAGTGTCTCTTATTTTAATAATGGAGTATCTGATAATGTACCTTCGTATAATTTCCACTACCTACCTCTAAAGCCACTAAGAGCATTTACTAGAGTGGCAACATAAATCAAAGCATTTATGAGTTTATAAGCTCTGGTTGCTGATTTAATGAACACGGAGACTGATTCTGAGTTGTTTAGGTTTGTCATTTAACCTCATCAGGTTCACGAGATGTACCATGATATTGACTGCCCAATGCAGTGTCTCTTATTTTAATAATGGAGTATCTGATAATGTACCTTCGTATAATCTCCACTACCTACCTCTAAAGCCACTAAGAGCATTTACTAGAGTGGCAACATAAATCAAAGCATTTATGAGTTTATAAGCTCTGGTTGCTGATTTAATGAACACGGAGACTGATTCTGAGTTGTTTAGGTTTGTCATTTAACCTCATCAGGTTCACGAGATGTACCATGATATTGACTGCCCAATGCAGTGTCTCTTATTTTAATAATGGAGTATCTGATAATGTACCTTCGTATAATTTCCACTACCTACCTCTAAAGCCACTAAGAGCATTTACTAGAGTGGCAACATAAATCAAAGCATTTATGAGTTTATAAGCTCTGGTTGCTGATTTAATGAACACGGAGACTGATTCTGAGTTGTTTAGGTTTGTCATTTAACCTCATCAGGTTCACGAGATGTACCATGATATTGACTGCCCAATGCAGTGTCTCTTATTTTAATAATGGAGTATCTGATAATGTACCTTCGTATAATTTCCACTACCTACCTCTAAAGCCACTAAGAGCATTTACTAGAGTGGCAACATAAATCAAAGCATTTATGAGTTTATAAGCTCTGGTTGCTGATTTAATGAACACGGAGACTGATTCTGAGTTGTTTAGGTTTGTCATTTAACCTCATCAGGTTCACGAGATGTACCATGATATTGACTGCCCAATGCAGTGTCTCTTATTTTAATAATGGAGTATCTGATAATGTACCTTCGTATAATTTCCACTACCTACCTCTAAAGCCACTAAGAGCATTTACTAGAGTGGCAACATAAATCAAAGCATTTATGAGTTTATAAGCTCTGGTTGCTGATTTAATGAACACGGAGACTGATTCTGAGTTGTTTAGGTTTGTCATTTAACCTCATCAGGTTCACGAGATGTACCATGATATTGACTGCCCAATGCAGTGTCTCTTATTTTAATAATGGAGTATCTGATAATGTACCTTCGTATAATTTCCACTACCTACCTCTAAAGCCACTAAGAGCATTTACTAGAGTGGCAACATAAATCAAAGCATTTATGAGTTTATAAGCTCTGGTTGCTGATTTAATGAACACGGAGACTGATTCTGAGTTGTTTAGGTTTGTCATTTAACCTCATCAGGTTCACGAGATGTACCATGATATTGACTGCCCAATGCAGTGTCTCTTATTTTAATAATGGAGTATCTGATAATGTACCTTCGTATATTTTCCACTACCTACCTCTAAAGCCACCAAGAGCATTTACTATAGTGGCAACATAAATCAAAGAATTAAGAATTAAAAATTGTGTATAACGTTTTCAGTGTTTCATATCATTCATCGGGGGATTTCGAACGGCTCACATGACGTAATGTACCATAATCATATAAAACGCTTCAACGAAAGCTAAAATTTTGTTGCTTATTTTGTATAACGCTTTACACTCATAGCCCCACGGCTATAAATAACCGGTAGATATAACCTGTGTCGTGGGTCCCGTGGACACACACAACGACAGAAACACAAACTCCCAGACCGTGAACAGAAATTTAAAAATCATTCAAATTTTTGCTTCGCCGGGAATCGAACTCGAGACCCTGCGTACGGTAGTCCAGTATGGTAGCCATTGCGCCACTCGGGTCGAATTATTAACCGCAGCTGGAGCAAACTGTACATGAGGGGATAGAAGGCCTTAGGGGCATTTATACCTCAAAAAATCGCCCTTTAATTTCTTGAATAAAATAAAAACAAAAAAGTTGCAATTACATCTAGATTTGCACTATAAGACTTACGGTATTAAGGTAGGTAAAAATATAACAGAATTTATGTTTATTTACAAATTTATGTACCGACGAGTCCTAAGTAAATGTTGATACTTTGACGCATTTCTCGTGTTGATGGAAATAGATTAGCGTAAACGTACGTAGAAGCAAGACAGGTCCTTTGTACAGGACAGTCTAAGGTGTGCGGTGCCTTCGGTTTCGATTAAAAATAATAATTCGTAATCACGAGTTAAGGAAGTCAAGCGGTGAACGAAAAAAACAAAGTCAAGTATATTGAAGATCTATCCCACTGCGGCATCTATCCCTGTTTTATAATAGGGAATCGTATCAATAGCCTAACAGTAGCATTCAATAAATAAGTGGGACAAACAAATGAAAAAGCTTTGAAACGAAGGATTGTAAATTAAAACAATTCAAGAAACTGAATGAAACCCTGTGGGGAATCTAAGAGGCTTTATATTGTTTCCTTGACTATTAATTATTATTTTTACTGGCCAGCAAATGGGAACTAGGGCACTTTTCACATCATTTGCAATAATGAAATCAGAAGGAAGAAAAGCGAGACGAGTTATATTCAATCAATGTATGGGTAAACAACGTGGACTGGTTATATTTATTTATGAAATTTCTATTCTTCCGGTGTCCTCTAAACACATGCAGTACTTAGTTCTTTAGGCTCTAAAAGTAAAATAGCATGATATGCCTAACTTTGTAATAAAAAAGGTGTAAGGCTGTATTATATGTATTTTGCTATTTTTATCGAATTTAGGCGGACCAATACAAACGTTGAACACAACGTGTCAACAACTGTGGCCCGTTTCAAATATATTATAATAAATATATTATAAAATATATTATAATAAATATATAAATTTTATTATAAGCAGAATATTTGTTTATTATAAGCAGAATTAGAACGACTCGTATTTAACTTATATTGATTTATGAAAAATAATACGTACAAAAACAATCATTAATTAAATTAATATTTACAAATGATTTGCGATGCCTTGAGTTTATGATGACTTGTTGATAGTAAAGAAATAACACAAACCATTATATGTAAAGCCGCTTTACTACCTTATCTTTCAATATCATTCAAAGAAATCGCATAACAATGTAATCTCATACCTTATATTTCTTGATTCACGTAATATAGAGATTTAAGAGGTCGTACGTAGTGGGTTCTGAAAAGATGGTGTGGGATGACAAAAAATGAAGGGACCGAGTACAAAGGCAGGCCTTAATAAGGATAAGGGAAGAACGAATGGGACCGGGTGCGTATTCAGAAATCGCTACCGCAAACTAACAGTGCTTTTGTGGAACAGACGTGAGGATATATTTTGAGTTTCAGACAGCGTAATGCCTTTATTTTCAGCAATACTTATCGGTAATGTGATATAGATATTCAGCACGAACTTAGAGGCAACGAGACTGGGTTCTCATGGACGGTTCCCGGGTTTCACTTCCTTTCACAAAAACGTAATTACTATTGTAACTGTAGAAATGCATGTAAATGTTTCATTTCAATATGAAACGATGCTTCTATCGTGCATGTGTGATATATAAAAATTATGTTTGAAAACTATAAATTACTGGAAAATTGTGACTGTGTTGTGTGATTGTGTATAAGACAAAATATGGTTTCATTTGTAACTTCTTATAGAGGATAATCTCCATATTATGCCAAATACATATGTTACCTTAAACATACGAATAAATAATAATTTCTTTCGCCTTTAAAATAAAAATATGTTACGAAATTAAAAGTCCGGAGAATTTAATTATTTTAACATTTGGATGCATCCAACGATACCAGATACATACTCGTATATACATATCAATTTGCATCAGTTAACATTTGGATTTTGATGAAATGAATGATTATACACACGACATACACAACGTGCTTTAATCATAACCCTCATGTCGTTATGCCGTGATTGGGAAAAAATATCCTCAAAGATATTGGTCTATACATACCTATTAGTAAGGATCATTATTAACATTTTTTTATTGGGATAATAACATCGTACACAGCTATGGGAAAAATAAGATAAGGATGCGAAAAAGAAACAAGTCAAATCTTTTTGATAACCCATTAGAGGAAAGTAGGGTGCAAATATTTTACTAGGCAAAAATAATATCAGGAAATCCAAGTCTAGCATGAAACGAATAAGACTGGAAAGAATGGAAAAGGCGTGAATATTGAAGGATATTAAAATAAATTTTAGGTTCATATGCTCTGTAAAACTCACGCTTTATTTTATACGGGAGACATGTTATGTTTAGGGTTCCATAGCCAAATGGCAAAAAACGGAACCTTTATAGATTCGTCATGTCTGTCTAACTGTCTGCCCGTCCGTATGTCACAGCCACTTTTTTCCGAAACTATAAAAACTATTCTGTTGAAACTTGGTAAACGGTATTTTATGAATCGCATTAAGATTTTCACACAAAAATAGAAAAAAAAAACAAAATAATTTGAGGGTTCCCCATACTTAGAACTGAAACTCAAAAATTTAGTTTTTTCATGAGACCCATACGTGTGGGACATCTATGGATAGGTCTTCCAAAATGATGTTGAGGTTACTAGCTTCATTTTTTTTACTGAATAGTTTGCGTGAGAGACATTTCCAAAGTGGTAAAATGTGCCTCCTGTAACTTCCAAAATAAGAGAATGATAAAACTAAAAGAAATATATGTATTTTTGCATTACCATGCAAAATTCCACCAAAAATGGTTTGAACGAGATCTAGTAAGCAGTTTTTTTGTACGTCATAAATCGTAAACCGCAATTTACCGTAAATATAAGAAAGACATTTAATTTATATTGTGTTACTTGCTGCTACGGAACACTTCATGGGCGAGTCCGAATCGCACTTGGCCGCTTTTTTTTCAAAATCATTTCATAACATAGCAATGCTACACATGCTTCACATTCAAAGCTTCACACTAGGACAATCTGTGTCATGGGTACTATGAGACACATACAAATATGTGAAACAATACCAGACCGAGAACAAAAATTGAAACTATCACAATTTCTGCTTCGCCGGAAATCGAATCCGGGACCCTTGTAAGGTGTCCGACATGATAACCACTACGCCACATAGGTGGTCTTGATATTACAGTATTTTAGTGAGTGCATAATCCATGAAATCTATTAATTTCAAACTGTGCCGATCAATTTGACGACGTGGAGCGCAAAATGAGTGGTCCGGATCGCTCCGCCAGTTGCCAACAAACAGCCATAGAAGATTCCGCCCGAAAAGCGTCTTAGGTGCGCACTGCAAACTTGTTTTCGTTACTCTGACTTATTGGATGGATTCCAATACTTTTCGCATCGCTGCATAAAGGCGAATATTTTTATTGCACTTGGAATATTTTCCGGTTCGATTTCCTATCATAATGCACTGTGAGCTCGAACAATTTAATACAAAAGGTGACATTTTCATGATTCCTGTTAACTCATTTTCATTTGTTAGACAGAATTAAACCAAGAAAATATTTTTTTAAATCTGAGCAAAGCTCGGTCGTCCAGGTAGGTACTTACAGTATTTTAGTGAGAAACAATGCACAATCCATGAAATCCATGGTATGGACCGAGTTAATTTTCAACTCCGTTAATTTCAAACTGTGCCGATCAATTTGACGACGTGGAGCGCAAAACGGATGGTCTGGATCGCTCCGCCAGTTGCCAACAAACATCCATAGAAGACTCCGCCCGAAAAGCGTCGTAGGTGCGCACTGCAAACTTGTTTTCGTTACTCTGACTTATTGGATAGATTTCAATACTTTTCGCATCGCTGCATAAAGACGAATATTTTTATTGCACTTGGAATATTTTCCGGTTCGATTTCCTATCATAATGCACTGTAAGCTCGAACAATTTTATACAAAAGGTGACATTTTCATGATTGCTGTTAACTCAATTTCATTTGTTAGACATCTATTTTTAAAACCTTTAAGACTCTTAGTCTTATCGCTGCATCTGAAAACTTAAAACAAAATTAATTAAGTAGCCTGTATATACAGGCTTAAAATATTTTAAAAGGTTAACTAATAAATACAATTATGGCCACTTTTTAATACAGTCTAAAAAGTAGATATCATTCGTAGTCAACAGTTTATCAAAGAGTTTTGAAGTAAATATTAAATTACAAACTCCAAAATTGTGTTCTTGGAACTTTAAATATATATTATATATACTATATATAACATTAAATTATAATATAGAAAATTAAATTACAAACAACAAAATTGTGTTCTTGGAACCCGGACGTAGCGAGTTAACTTTCAACTCCATTGATTCCGAACTATCCCGATGAGTTTGACGACGTGAAGCGTAAAATGAGTTGTTCGGATCGCTTCGCCAGTTGCCAACAAACATCCATTGGAGATCCGCCCGGAAAGCGTCTTAGGTGCGCACTGTAAACTTGTTTTCATTACTGCGACTTATTGGACGGATTCCAATACTTTTCGCGTCGCTGCATATAGACGAACGTTTTTATTGCACTTTGAACATTTTCCGGTTCGATCTCGTATCATAACGCATTGTGAGCTCGAACAATGTAATGCGATACGTGTTATTTTCATGACTTGATTTACACTTTCCCGTCTGCTAGGTTATCGATGGTGTGGATGGTTTTAGTCTGTCGTCAATAAAATCTAACGACCTTTCAAAGAGCTGCATTTGCAATTCTACGTACTTTTAAGTGTAAATCAGTTTCTCAATGGAACTGGTGTACCAAAAAGCCCACATATAGTGGTATGTAATATTTATAATTTTAAATGCTGGAGTGCATATCCCTTGATACATTTGTATCTTATTTATAACCAATATCAAAATATAAGTCAGTACGTTTTAAGGCGATATTTGCTTCTAAGGTATAACTTTTAACAGTAATTCTCTTTCAAACAGAAATAAAAAAAAAACACCTTTAAATTCGAGTATTTTACTAGCAGTATTATATACGTTGCTGATACTCAAAGTTTTGTAGGACAAAGTTTAAAACTAATTCAGCTATGTTTCTAAATATATTACCGCTCATGTTTCAACGTTTGCCTGCGTAGAAAGATAACTCGTTCACACATACAAGTGAACTTGGTATAAACTTAAACAGCATGAAGTTGTTTACAGTTTGTGCGGAAAATGTTGTTTGATTTTTCTTTGGTATTAACTTGAATAATATTTGCTACGTAAAATTAAAATTTGTCAGTAACGCGTATATTTTGGTTAAGTGAGATTCTAATATATAGGTTCACATATATTTAAATGTTTGCTGGCAAAAAAGATTACTTGTTTGCATATTGACAGCCTCCGTGGCGTAGTGGGTGATGAGCTGACTGCGAAACGTGAGGTCGTGGGTTCGATTCCCACTCAGGACAAATATTTGTGTGATAAACATGACTATTTTGTTCTGTGTCTGGGTGTTAATTTATCTATTTAAGTATGTATTTAGAATTATATAAGTATGTTTATCAGCTTTCTGATTACCATAGTACAAGCTCTGCTTAGTTTGGAATCAGATAGTGTTGTGTGAATTGTCCAAAGATATTTATTTATTTATTATTTATATAAGCAAATCCATATTAATATAAATAAATGTGAATGTGTTTGTTTTTTGTCCTTCTCTAACGTTGCAACGGTGTTACAGGTTGACCAGATACTTTGGAGAGAGTTAGGGGGGGTAGAAAAGTGACATTACCACTCTTACACCGCGCGCGGAGTCGCAGGCGGAAAGCTAGGCTAGTGTAAACTTAAAAACATATAAATAATGTAGTATAAAAAACTAAAAAACATGCTTTTGTGAAAATATGAACAAAAAGTAAAAAATAAGAAGAAAATGTATGTATGTAATAACCCCACGCTTTTTACAGTATATTACATTTTCTTCTTATTTTATACTTTTTAGTTCATATTTTCACAAAAGCGTGTTTTTAGTTTTTTAAACGACAATATTAATTTTAAATTTATTGTTGGTTTTTTTTTTCATATTATTACATTATCATCAGCCCTTGCCCCTGTGCACATTTTCAAATTAATCAGACGCTTAGAAGTAGGAGAAAAAGATTCCGTTACAAACACACATACAAGTCAAGCTAATATAAGCGTGTTAAAAAAATAAAACTTTATATTTGTTTCATTAAGTACCTTAGGCCGCGAACTTATCAACTGCCCCTCGTATATTTTTTTATCCTGATGATCCTAGTTAGGACTTTAATATAAAATTATGAGATTATTGTATTGTTATTGGCCCTTGACCCCAGTGCAAATTTTCAAGTTAATCAGACTCCTAGAAGTAAGTGAAAATGAAGTTAAAAGATTCCGTTACATAGGTACATACAGATCAAGCTAATAAAATCGTGTTAAAAATTATGAACAGTTACTTACCTTAATTTTTCTTACCGAATAACAACGTAAGATGTATTTTTAACATATTTTTATGGGCATTTCACATCTTTATTTTAACTCAGCTCTATAGCTTCAGCTGCACCATTAAAGAAATAACGAAAACACAATAGAGTTTTGCTGAACATTTCACAAAACAATAACAATTGTGTGACAAACGGACCCTAAAATGGGCAGTGGACATCCAGACGCACGATTTCCGCCCATTTCAATATTTCCTGAACGGGGGTGTTTTTTGTCAGGGTGGATTTATTACTAAAAACTAGCAGAATGAGGGTGGAAAAGAATACAAATGCTATTTTTACTGATAGTCTTGTATTAATGTGTGTTAATGTATATGAGCAGCGATGGCCGAGTAAAAACCGCGGTCTTCAACGCGACCGTTCCCGGGTTCAAATCCTCGGCGCGCACCTGTGACAAAGAAATTTGTAATGTTCGCATTTATCACTGCTCCACGGTGATAGAAAAATATCGTGATATTTAATTGGTGCATACCTACAGTATACCCACACATTATACATATACTTACACTTACGAGTAAAAGATTAATGCCGGACTGCCAATAGAGGATAAATTTTCTTAGTCAATGGTTCCCGTCAGGATTTGAATGCCCGATCCGACGTCGTAACCACTCAGCAAATTACTATAATTTATTTTTAAGTAGTGATCCGCCCAACAGTACAGCTTTCTGGGATCAAATTTGTAGAATACGTGCTATTTCAAACTATGATCTATCTCTGTGCCGAATTTCATCCCGATCTGTTCAGTCGTGTTTGTATGATTGAGCAACAAATATAAATACATCCAAATATACAAACTTTCCCATTTTCAATATTAGTATATATTATTTAGTTTCTGTATACAGATATCGCAAACAATAAAAAGTTAACTGTTCAATCAATGTCGATACTCCTTAAAGGGGTTGTTTTTGCAAGGAAAGAGGTTATTACTTAAAACCGGATGCCTGGGGTGAAAGGAAAATATGGTATCTGTTTGCACCAATAAATCTTTTCATATTTGATCGCAGGTTCGTTCAAAAACTTTGAGTTAAGCAAATTGAATGTCAAAGTTGAACATTTATTGGTTTACCCATCAAGTTTTACAGGTCAATTGCTGGACACAGGTTTTCTTTAATGTTCGCCCGCTCGTTCGTCTTTTTACCTAACTTCACGAGGCAAAGAAGTGATATTAAATTATTAATGAAGGTAGTTGTTTATAAGTCTTATGTATTAATAAATAATAAACATTACACACTCATAGCCCCACAGTAAGTTAATTAATACCCTGTGTTGTGGGTACCATGGACACGTACAAAGACAGGAACACAAACACCCAGACCGAGAACAGAAATTTTAAACTCATCTTTCAAATTTCTGTTTCGCAGGGAATCGAGGGTTCCCCGATTGGCAGTCCGGCATGGTAACCATTGCGCCACGTGGGTCATCTGTATGTTAGTTTCCATGTAGCAATAGACCAAACGCTGACTTTATTATTTATACGTCAAACGATTTGTCTTAGTCTGGCGGGATCCAAATTCATTTCAGCGCCAGCCAGGCGCCATATTGCCAAAATTAAAAAAAAGGCGAAGTTAAGTTGATTATCGTACAATAGGTCTGAAATAATGTTATGATTTAGGTTCCTTTCATCATTTTTTTATTTAAATAAACAGTTAAGGATAACCAATTTAAAAATAATCGCCGAGGACCAAATCCGGGACCCTTAATTAGCAACCATTGCACCACAGGAGTCGTCATTCTTCTTCTTCTTTTCAGCCTTTCGTAGTCCACTGCTAGACCTAGGCCTGCCCTAACATTCGCTACTCGTCCTGGTCATGCGCCTTCTGAATCCAGCGGTTTCTCGCTCTCTTCTTTAGGTCATCAGTGCACCTGCTTGGAGGCCGGCCTGTACTCCTTTCGCCGAGACGTGGTCGCCATTCGAGAACCTTTCTTCCCCATCGGTTGTCGGTTCTCCTAACTATGTACATATGGCATGCCCATTGTAACTTCAGCTTGCAAATTTTGAGAGCTATATGTATCGATAACTTTCGTTTGTCGACGGAGTCATTACTTACTATACATATATTTGTGTAGGTATTTTAACTAATATTTGCGTGAGTGTCTCAAATAATGATGCTCCTTGATTTCCTAGGTAGTCTTAATGGAGACGGTATCCCCTGCCTGATCGTAAGAGGCGACTAAAACGGGGCTTCCGGGGTTGTGGATGGTGTGAATGGGAGCTTGATCCGCCCAGCCAGCAGCCCCGGGAAGGACGTGTGGTGTGCGTGGCAACATGCCGCATACCGCCGTGAGCATCGGAAGGTGCAGGAGAGCATATTTCTCTCCCGATGATAGGCCCATTGGAGGAAGCCGCGCGTGGAGGTCACCGGTGCGTTCCACAGGAGATCCCAGAGTCCTCCCCAAGCGCAGAGGCAGGCCACCAAGGGGGTTTTAGTGCGAGCAAATCCCACATAACCCGGTATCCTATCCCAAGGTGCTGGATACCTTTTGAAGGTTCCCCCACGGTACAAAAAAAGTCTTAATGGAACCCAGAAATATTATGAGAGAAATACATGGTTTTATAATTTCAAGTCGAGTAACCGTCACGCAGATTGTACCTGTCATGGCAGCAAATCAACATGTTTGCTCTTCAGACGACTCGCGTCAGCGCCCGAATTCTATAACGAATGAAGTGCACGTTAGGGTGCAAATATCCGAAAAAAGGGGTGCAGACATTTCGTAATTTGAGGGGCGTTTTAATAAGCTTTTACTGAAAACATAATTATAACGTGAAATTCAACTAAGGGTGACTTTAGGCAGGTACAAAATCTCAGATTAAAATGTTTACATAAAAGGTAATATCCGTTTTTTATAGTGAAGCAACGGAGTAAAGTTGTTGACTAATTCTTAAGTCTTAACTGTTTCCAAAATCTTTCCCTCATTCATGCCATGAAGCAGTCTCACGTACTAAACGTCCGCAGCCGTCTGATTTGTTGGCTCGTTGCCGGTCGACGTAGACGTAGACGTTTGACGTCAATACCTGCCAACTTCCCTCCTGTAGCTAACTACGAACGAAAATAAGTTATATCTTAGATTACAAAGATGATGGCATTTTGTTCGTTGTAGGTTGATTACACTGCCCGAGTGTTGCGAAGAGAAATATCACTGCGAAAGCATTATTTTTCTGGTAGCCTCCAAAACTCCATCTCATCGCTTTGGTGAGAGATCTTACTGACTTGACTGACTGATTACTGACGTCTGATTTGACTATTATTATACTGCCCAGCTTCAACTAAACGGGCAAAAACTGAATAAAATTTTTATGCACGCAAACGAATTTGTGAACGCTTTCGGTTAAAGGCGCGCATACCTTCCTTGCTGCTCTGAGTAGCGAATCTGATGTAGTACTTATTGTACTATTTCTGGGCTAACTATTGGTTGTGTTCCTTTTTTGCGTTGCCCTGCTAGGAACGGGTTTCTTCCCATTATTTTGGTGGCCTGGTGCTTACTCCACGTAAGCACAGGCCACGCTGATCTTATGCGGGTTGGTGAAGATGAGGGTTAGTAGCCAATCCGCTGTCAGATGTTTTCTAACCTCTACTAAGGCCTCTGCCAAGGCTTAACGTGCATTCATAAACATGGAAACGTGCATGAATTTTTACCCCTATCGGTCACCCATATCATACCAGAGCGCACCCATTTTGCGTAGCTGCGTAGATAGTTTACGACCTACGCAAGCCGCCAGGCCATGCGCACTTAGGACTGACTATTGCTAATAGATGTCTCATAAGTGTGGCCTAGAATAACCACCTTTTCTACAAATAATAACAAACATTTACACCAAATTCTATCTTAGGCTTACTTTTTAATTTTTAATGAAGTATTCTCACCCGGTCAAGCCACGAATAAGCCGAACCACGAACCACACGTCCGCAATCCGTGTGATTTGTTGGAACGCTGCCGAATAGGGGCGTCAATACCTGCCTCATAGAATCTTCCAATCTTTACTATCCTATTAAGTATAGGTATCTGCCTGAAGAGGTAATAAATTGATTATTTCCTTAGTATAAGAATTAGACTTAACGTTCAACAATAAATAAGAAAACTATTATTATTCTTTTTAAATATTGTCATAGTCGAGGCATGAATCAGCAAAGTCACGTACCACCCGCCTTCAAACAGCCTGACTTGTTGGAACGCTTCCGGATAGTAGCGCCGATGAGTGTCTCATAGAATAAGCCAATGTCTACTATACTTTGCGTCACGTGTACTTGTTAGGTGTACAAAATGATATTTCCTTAATAACGATTGTTCATCAATAATATGACAGATATTATTCTTCTAAAAATCCTTACCTAGTCAAGCTCCGTACGTAGGATCCTCAAATATCTACAATACTATGAAGTATATCGACCTTAAAGGAAAAAATATTATTTCCTTATTATAAGAATTAGACTTAACGATTATCAATAAATAAGACATATATTATCATTCTTTTAAAATTATTTTCCTGGATAAGTCATTATACAGCGAAGCCACGTACGTAGGATCTTCTAATGGTATAATGTAATACTATACTATGAAGTATACACCTGTTACGATTATAAAATGGTTGTTTACTTAAGAATCATCGTTCTTCAAATAAGAAAGATATTATTATTCTTCTCAAAATCTTTTCCATCTCAAGCAATGAATCAGCCCAGCTACATACTTGCCGCACGTCCGCTAGCCGCGTGATTTGTGGGAATGCTGCCAGATAACGGCGTATCTACGCCCCGTAGATACCTGCCACGTAGGATCTTCCAATACCCACTATGGATACTGGAGATGGCTTATGAACTATACTCTTGTCATTCCATCCTAGATCAAGCTCGAACCTTGCTGAATTCGTTCGTTTCTACGTGGCTTATTAACTCCGAAACATTTATATTAGGTACTAAATGTTCTTGCATGATCTTACATGTTCCAGTACACTTTACATCCTTTTTCGATACATTTTTTACCATATCATTTATTTATATTTTACCATATCAGCTATCCGCTTGTGGAAGTGACTGTACGAAGAGCACCAAATCTCGCTTCCTTTAAAAACTTGGTCAAGGAGCATTACCTTGCTACTCCAATGTGAATACTATCATAAAATTGCAGGTGTGTGTATTTAAGTTATTATAATAATAATTGTATTTTATTTTAATGTTACTTTTAATGTTGCATTACCTGTATGTTTTTAATACATTGTTTTTTAGCTTGCTTTTTAGGGTTGCCTGGAAGAAATCGCTTTTAAGCGATAAGGCCGCCCATTGTTTGTTTTACTGTTATTTTGTATTTTTATTTTATGTCATATTGATTGTTGTGCATTACAAACAATAAAGAGTTTATCTATCTATCTATCTAATTTTTTTGGGAAAAACTCTTCCAGTTAATTAAATATGAATCAGTCTAGCAACGTATAACCCTCATTATAATTATAGTATACTATGTATTAAAAAATACAGACAGCTTAAAAATATGGATAGGTATGTATGTTATTGATTCCAAATAATTTTTTAAACGATCGTCCTTCATATGTGCGATGTTATCTTTTGAAAATCCTCTCACGCTCAAGCTATGAACCAGCCGGGTGATTACTGTTGGATGGCGGCGTCGATACCTACTTC
This sequence comes from Pyrgus malvae, assembly GCA_911387765.1. Classification (NCBI taxonomy): domain Eukaryota; kingdom Metazoa; phylum Arthropoda; class Insecta; order Lepidoptera; family Hesperiidae; genus Pyrgus; species Pyrgus malvae. The sequence continues at coordinate 21,259,186 of OU426950.1, read as the reverse complement.
GTAAAGTTTTTAAATACGTAGAAAATAGTTAATCCAAGCTATCCAAAACCCATGGTCATCCAAAACTAAAATTTTCCAAACCCACACACTACCGACTTTATTAACTAACACACTTTCACCGAAATACAAGAATACTTTAAGATCATTCAGTCAGTGTTGTCTGTTTTATTCACATTCCTTTATTGCCTATTGCAACTTTTTATCAAAACATAACAATACTTGAGTATAAAGTTTAAATAGATTTTCTTCTAAAAATCGTGCCCAGGTCAAGCCATGTATCAGCCGCAAGCTCCGTGATTTGTTGGCACGTTGCCGGATAAAGGCGTCGATACCTGCCTCATAGAATCTTCATACCTTCTTCTGTGCATACTATGGATCAAATAAAATGGAAACTTAACAATATTTTTTATTTATTTAAACAGGGTAACAGAACAAGCATGCGGGATAAAAAGGTCCTGCCTTTCATGATATCATTCACAAAAACATACTCATGTAATAATCACGGCGGCAATGGGTGCAGCGGTACTTTACCAATCTACCATTTATAGAAACAATACTAAACAAACTCGTTGAACTTATAATTCTCCTCTTTAGCGTCAGTAAACATTAATAAATAAATAGTAATAATAAACGTTACACACTCATAGCCCCACAGTAGGATAATTAATGCACTGTGTCGTGGGTACCATGGACACATACAAAGACAGGAATACAAACACCCAGACCGAGAACAGAAATTTAAACTCATCATTCAAATTTCTGTTTCGCCGGGAATCGAACCCGGGACCCCTCAGTTAGCAGTCCGGCATGGTAACCATTGCGCCACGCGGGTCGTCAAACATTGGTGTAAGCTAAGTAAACTTGTAGTGTTGATCCTTGGTTAACTTGAAGTGAAAATTTGGGAGAGCCTTAAAAGACAGAGCGCTTATTTAATAACTCGAACGGCATTTCTAAAACTGCACAAGTGCAAAGCGCCTCAACAATATAAACCCGACTACATCTATATTTACCATATATTTACCATCGACAAGATCCTGTTAATTCCAAGACACGGTCGTGCTCTATTAATTAAATCTGTTTGCTGTTTGACTGTCTGTGTTTGCTTCCAACTTAATTAACATCCTCGTAGAGATATGTGTATGTATTGTTTGTCATCTGATTTCCTTGTCTAATAACGGGTGGAGGTAAACATGGCCCTAGAAGTTTCTGTTTCAAACGTCTCCACGCTTCTAGGTATGTGAATATATGTATATAAGGAAAGTTTGAACGGAATAGAATATATATGGGACAAGCAGAAATAGTTACAGTAAAATCTCGAAAAATAAAACACATAAGTGCTTGTTATTCAGTTCCTGTGAATATAGCTACGGTATCCTCTGCCTAAACGGAAGAGGCGACTAAATGGGGGCTTCCGGGGTTGTGGGCGGTGTGAGTGGGAGCTCGATCCACCCAGCCAGCAGCTCCGGATGACGGCGGTGTGTGCGTGGCCGCATGTGGCCGCATCAGAAGGTGCAGGAGCTCAGGAAGAGCAGGAGGTGCACATCTGCTCTCCCGAAGATGGGCCCGTTTTGGGGCACCGCGCGTGGAAGACACCGACACCACTACACAAATCATCGTCGTATATATCGAAGTTACAGTAGCCAAAATAATGCAAGTAGTGTGTCCACAAATCGACAGCCCCTATGGTAGTACAAATTAAGAACTAAGACCGGAAATTACGTTAGAACATTCTTGGTACATACATTTCAGTAGTAGAGGAGTTTTGCATTATCTGTGCTTTAGATTATTCGCTTCTATACCATAATTAAAGTCAGTAGATTTTACGTTCGGCACCCTGGTACTTTATAGGTATTAATCACAACACGGATGATAATGGTAGAATCGGGTAATGTATAACATCATGATTGCAAAAAACCTAACCTAAAAGAATATCAGAGAAGAGAGAAATTGCTTAGTTGTAGAAGAAAATACAAGCACATTTCTGCTACGAAGCAAATTTTTTGTTGCAATGGAAAAGTGGGGCTACCGTTCCAATGTAGCAGCGTAACTATGATCTATCGTAGCTATCACTAGTCAACAACATTTTTGCGCATGCGACATACATACTTTTTTATTATTTTTATAGCCAGAAACAAGAATAAAAACAAAATACAGTTTTTTTTGTAGAAATATGTAAGAAACTTTATTAGTGTACATATGTTTGTCCAACAATTTCTTTGAAACTAAAAAACGTATCAAAATTTAGTCAAAATTTCAACAAAAACGGTTAAATAGTTTTTGAGATATCGGTATCCACGCATTTCTGAACGCGATATGTATAATATTTTCATAAGAAAATGTACCTATCCTTTTCAGTTAACAGGTATTCGAAGTCAGTATCATTTTTAAATAAATTTTACTAACAGATACTCTTCTCAAATAAACTTGATAGGCCTTACAAATCTTTATTTTTGTACTTAATTCATAAGTTTTATTTAGTATTTTTTATAAAATCACCGCAAATGTAGCAAAACGAATCAGAATCTCACGTCTGTCAAAAGTTTTGAAGCCATTTTGTACGTAAGACACATGCAAACCACATTTTATTACTATATACTTGAGGTCGGGCTTAGGACAGAATTAGCTACATAGAAACTTACCCCGTGACGTTAAAAGTTTTTTTATATCTCGTAATTTTTCGTATACCTCTGGTAAAAAAATTAATATGCCATACATAACAAATTAAAAATCTTCGAATAACCCATATGCGTACAAATGTTTAATTTTATACCTATACAAAGTGCACGTGGACTAGGATATTAGTATTTTCAATTTATTTATTAACCTTGAAGCGCGCATGGATTTGCGGCTAGCGTAGAACGCAAGCGGTCTATGCAACTAAGCCAAAAGTGCGCGGTCGGATGTGAGACGGGTGACCGTTTGTGGTAAGAAATTGGCGTGGTGGAATAAACTCCAGGCCTCCCCAATAAGGGGGAGAGACCCGTGCCCAGCAGTGGGACGCAAGAAGGGTTGCAGCCAACCTTGAAGATCCATATGGGGTAAAGTTTACCATGCTGGATTGTCGTTCTGTGCTCCTGGTTTCGATTGTATTTTTGTTTTTGTATAAATAAATAAATAAAGCTTCACACTTATAGCCCCAAAGTAGGGTAGATTTACCCTGTGTCGTGGGTACCATGGACACACACAAAGATAGAAACACAAACACTCAGACCGAGAACAGAAATTTAAAGCCATCATTCAAAATTCTGTTTCGCCGGGAATTGTATTCGGGACCCTTCGATTGGCAGTCGTAAGCATAGTAGGTAACCATTGCGCCACGCAGGTCGCCGCACGTTTCGCACGCATATGAACCAGTAGCGTTTATTTTATTTTATACCTCCCATTAATATTATTAATTATACTACACATTTAAGCTTTTGTCTAGTTTACGGATCTTGTTACTTTGAATCATCGAAGTAAAAAAACAAATGGGAAGAGGGAAAAATACTTGCGCTGTCTTGAGGCAGCGAGGCGCGACTAACTTTCAGAGCATAATGTATTTTTAAGCTGTCGCCGTCTCGCCCTTGCATGAGCTCGCTCAATTAGTGTTGCCATTCGAAGTAATTCGGACTTTCGAATAATATCGAAATGAAATTAAAAATGTCCTTTATGGATTTAATACGTACTGAAATATATTAAATATTTTTTGATTTTATTATTTTCTAAATTAACCGTAGTCAGTCCGTTTTTGGGCTTTACAGAAAATTTTTTTGAAACTTTTTTTATGTCTCACTGCTGCTATCTCTCTCTCCTTCTAACAAGTGAGAGGGTTTTAGGCCATATTCCAACACGCTCGCCAAGTGAGGATAGGTGGACGTCATGCTTTCGAGAAATTATGAATTTCTCTCAGGCATGCACGGCGATGGAGAACATCGATATCAATAAATATCACGATATTTTACATCACCGTTGAGCAGCGATAAATGCGCACATTACAAATTTCTTTGTCAGAGGTGCGCGCCGAGGATTTGAACCCGAAATCGGTCGCGTTGAAGACCACGGTTTTTTACCACTCGGCCATCGCTGCTCGCTACTGAAATATACGATCAAAATATTTTAACATAAGAATGAAAGTTTCAATTTTTATTGTTTTTGTAAGAGAATGATGTCTTATATATTAAGTATAGTGGTAAACGTCAGGGTATGACTACTTTTTCTTAAAAAGACAAAGTAGCAAGGGTTGCGTAGTTATGAGTGCAGCCAAATGTAATTATTATTACTGATAGCTGCTTTTTTCTAACATCAATAAAGACTGGATGCTATCTACTATTTTAGCTGCAACTTTCTTTTTTCAGGTGAGTTTTAGCTGCATTAATTAGACTTCCACCAATCTGTATCAATGATTAATTAAATAATGTACAAGTATTTAGACGCTTAGGTGGCAAGTGGAAAGCTTAGAGCATCAAAGTTAATGAATCACCCTTCAGTAGAGACGCCATAGCGCCTCGCTTCGATACATAATGTTTGTGCCAAATCTGGTGCGGGGAGAAGAACACACACATTTTAATTTTGTCACACATTCACAAATATTCTTTCATCGCTACAGACGCATACATTTCTAATTATGTCAATTTCAATTAACAACATAATTTTCTATGCACCGACAACACTGATACCCACCCACAACAAACACAAAGACATTTACTTGAACAAAATACCCATATTTACAAAGTTGTTTATATATATTTAATTCGCCATATTTACCGTTACCATTTTATGAGGTATGCAAATATACAATGATAAAAATATTAAAGGAATAAACTTAACTATAACACAATTACGACTAGTTGTATAACTAGAAGGCACATTGTGCATGAACATTGGGACGAGGGGTTCGCCCGCAAAGGCCAATCCTCTGACGAGTGTCATACCTTGATGCTCTAAGATGGAAATATATATATATATATATATATATATATTTACTTTTTTAATATTATTCGCTTTCAAATTATAGCTCATTTTCATGTAGGTACATATTATCCATGACAACAAACTAAACTTTGAATATTTTTGAATTACTAGGTATTCTAAATTTATTTTACTTTTTGAAGTGAAAACTTCTTTTGCGGCGTTGAGCACTTTTGTGGGATGGGTAAAAACTGTGAAACTCGCGCGAGGTCACGTGTGCTGATCGAAAAATTTCGTAAGATAGTAGAGGAGACGTGGAAGATCGACCTTCACCGATCTGATAATTCGATGAGACATATTTTTTACCAAATATAATTTATAAACATATATGCCTATGATAACTTGACTATCGAAAAGAGTCCATAGCTATTTTTAATTTAATTAATTTTAATCAATTTTCTTTCATATCACCTTCACTCTTGTAATAACCGAACGAGTGAATATCTTCACCGGCTCTTAGACCAAGACGGAGGGGTGACAGCTGATGACGGCTCGTCTGACGGCTGTCTATACTTTTTTTTCTTCAATTATGGAATCGCAAACTCTGCATATTGCCAGCGTCAAGTATAATTTTATCTTAAAATTCGTTTATATCAAGTATTTAAAATATTGAACAAAGTGCATCCATTAATGAAAAAAGTGACGAAGAAATAGTGAAAGAAAATGAGTGAGTACCTACTTTATCAAAATACTAGATGAAAACCTACTGAAAATATTAGATGAAAAATAATACCGATAATTAAAGCAATTCGTGCAAAATTATTTCCCAACCATTCCAAAATATCAAAAATGCACAACGTTAATATTCAAGTTTTCACTTCTGCCGGCACTCCCGGAGTGCAACCCGTCGTTTTTAGGATTATCTACTTAGTCAATAAAACAATCATTACAGTGGTCAGGAGTAAATATATTTGCCTTTTATTTTTTAAGTACTCGCGATCCATTATATTTAATCTTCCATTTCTATAGAGCTATATCCTACTCTCCTCATCAAAATCCCAAATCACGTTCACGAAGAATCGAATGTCAGCTTGATCGCTTGTAGAGTGGGACAGACGTCCGACTATCGAATTTTCCTGGACAGCCAAATATTAGGATAACACCATGCCTTTATGTGTCTATGTGTGCGCAAACGGCTCTTTGGTCGCTATACAGCGCACATTTTGGGAGGCAGCAGAAAAAGACGATGGGTTACGAAACACAATGAAAAATATTTGTATTTATTTATACGCTATTTCTAAAAAGTAATATATATCTAAGAAGTACACTTTATTTTCTCTGTGACTATTACGAACTTTTCATTATTATTTTTATTTCAGTACCTGCGTATTTTTCATCGCATTATGTACAGTCCATTCATTTAAAAATGTTCTTCTTTTAAATGATACTGATTAATAAATTCAATGCAAATGATTCGTACCTCCCCGAACTTCATGCGTCCTATTGCGTGACCCACGTCTCTTACTAATTGAAGAGGCCCGGTTCCACCACGCTGCTTCAATGTGGGTTGATGAAGACGAGAGGCAATCGACTTAATTAAATGTAAAAAAATATAAATGTTAATGACGATTTTCCATCATATTTTTGGAACTTTATAACAAATCACGAACAATGATAATATTCACGATTATTGGCCATAGTTCAAACTACTCAACTTACCAAGCACCATGAAATTTCACCTTTGTGTATGACACACATGTCTGTCTGTCTGTCTGTGAATCGTCTATCTGACTGGAATGATGCCAGTCAGACAGACGTTTCAAATTGACAGATAGACAGACATGTTCATGTTCGGATACTACGAACCGAAATTGATTGACACGGGATCATACGTGCTAAAATTCTGTTTTATTTTCTGAATGTCTGCAACTCTTTTTACGTACCACAGCTGGCTATTGGTTTCTCAACCACGCTGCTTCAATACAAGTTGGTGGAGCTTCTAAATTATTTTCGGAATATATACGAAGATATTTAGAAACATCAAATTATCAGATCTGTTAAAGCTGATTCGAATGTCTTTTTTTTTCATTTATAGTAAGGCCAAGGAGACGAGATAAAAAATGTAAACAAAGTTTCAGGAGTTCAAAACATTTTTATTTGAATAAATTTTATACATAGCATATACTAGCGACCCGGCCCAGCTTCGCTCGAGCGATTAAGTGATATACATACATTAAAATCTACTTTACAAAAACCCATTTAAGTACTAAAGGCAAAAAATAGACGCGCGATCAGAATGCGCGCCGGGGGATGTAATGATTTTTGGTAAAACAAAATATCATCTTGTATTTATTTGATTACATTTTGTACAATTTTAATCTTAATTGACGAAGCTAATTAACGTTTTTATTTAGATTAGGATTAATACTGAACAGAATTAAACAGCTTCGAGATAACGTGATATTTTTCATTAACATTTTACACATAAAAGTAGTTATTGTAAGTCAACCGTAAGAGATAGAGTACACTAATGCGGACTTTTGTATAGAAAATTTATATATCTACAATTCTCTAGAACAGCACTTTAATGTATCTCCGCTGGTTAACGCGGCGCAAAAGAATATAACTCTCCCAGTAGGCAAGATTTGTGACAAAATCGTTGTTTTAGTCTAGTTACATAAAAGCATAATCAATTATACACCTAAACCTTCCTCAGAAATAACTTTATCTATTTAAAAAAACCGCGACAAAATTCGTTGGGTAGTTTTAAAGATCTAAGCATACATAGGGCCGCGGGAAAGCGGTGGGAAGCGAATTTGTTTTAAAATATGTAGTGATTTATTATTTATTACAACACTTCTTCCAAATACCTACTTGAGAAAGTGACACCGCAATTCTAAAAATCATATTTTTGGAGCAGCGGAAAATACGCACATAACAAACTATTTTGCCAAAGGTGCTCGCCGAGGGTTTGAACTCGGTATTTCCGTGTCGGAAACCGCGGTCTTAACCGCTCCACGATCACTGCTCGAATGAATTGATTAGTTGTATGTTTATGAGTACGTGGCTTTATACCACTGAGCCTTCTAAATCCCAATAACAATTACTCTAAGATATACCAGGAACATGAAAATAAAACAAGAGCACAACATATTGTCTTTTTCGACTTCCCGTCAAAACTCGACCAAATGTTGACAACTGCGGTACTGACTGCTTTCCTGTACCACGAAACAGCTGTCATCGACTAACTGACGCTATTACTGCGTATGAATTATAAGGACAGAGATAATAATTGCTCGCTCTCGCAATAGTAACTTGGTAACGGTCCGTTTGTTTACATTCTTTATCTCGTCTCGTTGGCCTGACTATAGATGGTAATTTATGAAGCGCACACAGGTTATGTAGTGTTAAAAGATACTACAGCGCAAAAATATCTACATCCTGTAATAGCATGCTTAAATGTAACTTTACATCATGTGCAACTGCGTTACTGCGTTATTGCTTTATTTTCATACCAAGATACAGCATAATTGCTTAACAAAGAACTATGAACTTCTACATTTTAGTCTCATCATCACAATCGAATGAACGACACGAATAGATAGATATACATATTGTTCAGTGCAAAATTGAGTTTGAGCATGCTAATTATGATACTATGAATCGATATTGATTTACACAGACGATTTCTATAAAATATTTTTTTTATATTTTCTGTATGGTTTCGAGTTTTGATGTTGTATTTTGTATTAAAAATGCAGATTATATATTATTACTAGCTGACCCCGGAAACTCCGTATGGCCTTAAAATGTTTAGGGTGGGCCACCCTTATCACTTAGGGGGATGAAAAATAGATGTTGGCCGATTCTCAGACCTACTCAATATGCTCACAAAATTTCATGAGAATCGGTCAAGCCGTTTCGGAGGAGTATGGGAACGAACATCGTGACACGAGAATTTTATTTATAAGATGAATGTTGACAATTTTGTCATTTTTTTTTATTTAAATCGAAAGGAAGATGAGCATGTAGGCCACGTTGTGTTAAGTGTTTAATTAAGTTACGATAATACGATGTAAATGTGAATGAACTTTTTCAACAACAGACAAAAATTACTTCATTGAAGAAACAGGTGCAGTGATTTAGAAGAACATACTGCACTTCCCTAGAACTGTTCAAAACAATTCAAATTAAAAATTCCAATTTTGTTTTTCGAAGAAGAACTTCCATAAATCATAAATATTGCTTTTCATTCATGAAGTTGAATCTGCAATCGGAAGAAAAGTATGCTTTTAAAATTAAATTTCCAAATAAAAAAATACAAAACAGGAAACGTAGATAATATTCTTTTTGGAACACTGCTAGACAATGCATCTTTGAACTGATATTTGAAATGCAATATCGATTTCGTAGGCTTTTGTCTCTACACTATTGTCTGTGACACAGTTTAAAAAAAACAAGCATATTATTTGTATTGCATACTTAGAGCAGCTCGGTTAGCGGCAGGTAACCGTTGCGTAAAATGGCTATCTATGATATCCCGTGCATAATACATAATCTTTCTGAGCCAGAAAGATGATGGATATGAAATAAAGAGGTTACTGTTTCTAATAGTTTGTTTGTTGCTTTGGATGGCTTTTTCATAATTTTCATTGGTTCAAACAAAATGGCGACGCTTTAGATTTTCCCATATACACTCCTCGATTATTCAGATTTTTCTTATTATATAGATTAAGTAAAACCACTGCACACACATTTCTAAAATCACACGTAACCTCCACCTATCTTATTTAATACAATCAGAATGAAAATCAAATTACGAGTAATATCATCTACTTATGTAAAGTCTCCACCAACCGGCATTGGAGCAGCGTGGTGGAATAAGCTCCAGGCCTCCCAATAATGGGGAGAGACCCGTGCCCAGCAGTGGGACGCAAAAAGGGTTGCAGCCATGTAAAGTTTTAGTTTAGCTTACAGAAAGCGATATAATCGTACATGACACAGCCGTGTTGCTCTATGTTAGCGTATAAAAAATCATACTGTTTCTACTATTTTAAGGTGAGCGTTTTGTCTGCGTTAAAATTATTGTTAAAATTTTGACAGACTCATTTACACAGTATTGGAGTTATACAATACAGATTAATTAACTAGGAGAGATGAAGCGTGCATGGCTCGGTGACTGACATAGAGCGGTCTACGAAGTTAAGCCAACCGGGCGCGGTCGGGTGTAAGGTGGGTGACCGCTAGTTAAAAAATCATGCTTGTTTTCGTGTTTCGGAGAGCACGTTGAGCCGTTGGTTCCGGTTGTTATCGACAAATAACAGTCGTTATAAAGTGATATCAGCGGGTTAGCCACTAAACCCAAATTGAAGCAGCGAGGTGGAGTAAGCTTCAGGCCTTCCCAATAATCCGTCCCACTGCTGGGCATGAGTTTCTTCCAAACTCATGCCCAGCAGTGGGACGTAAAAAAGGCTTGCAGCCAGGTCTGATAAAGTGCCGTTGTATAGGGTACAGAAGTACGTACGGTAGGGTAGTTGATTAGAATTAGGTAGACGATATTCTACTAAACTAGTTGTAAAGTAGTAAGTAGTTTGTAAAGTAGTACGGCCACAATTGCTTTACTAAAAATTAAACACGGAAATATTCTACAAAAAAAAACGTTACAATTAATTGTGTCGTAATTAGCATTACGATCTTTTTGGACCTATCCAATACTTCCATTACGTTGCTTTTGTCGTGTTCGGTTTAAGCCCACCAAATATATTGCTGTGGTTCGGCTGATTTATTTACACTTGTGCTCTTTCTCGGTTTGTATGTTTTTACAATTTTCAGGATTCCGTTTCTTAAAAACAAAGAAACGAATCCCTTATTTATAGGATATGAGGATTTGTCAGTCACGACCCTTAATTTCGGGCGTGAGTTGAGATATTGATTGGAAATTAAAACACAGTCTTTTGTAGGCGTGAAAAATAACTTCTAATTTAATTTAAAAAAGATACGCTCGTTTATTCATCAGAAACGCATGTTTCGCTACGCTTAAGGAAATCAAAATCGATAAGGTACCTCGCTTTGAGCTAGAAATAAAAAATTTCGCAATTATCATCGTTAGATAATAAACATTACAATAAACATTACACACTCATAGCCCCACAGTAAGGTAATTAATACCCTGTTTCGTGGGTACCATGGACACATACAAAGATGGGAACACAAACACCCAGACCGAGAATAGAAATTTAAACTCATCATTCAAATTTCTGTTTCGCCGGGAATCGAACCCGGGACCCCCTGATTGGCAGTCCGGCACGCGGGTCGTCAGATGTTTTAGAAGTAGAATCAAGAAAAAACAAAACTACATATTTGTAATTACATATGTAATAAAATAGTCATGTAGAGAACTCTCGGTAGATGACATTTTTATTTAGGTAAAACAAGCCCGAACTGTGTCTAATTTTATATATTGCTTGTTTGAAAAAGAAATTACGTTTGAAAAAATTATTTAGTTTTTTTATTATCTTGAAATTGTTAACAATAAAATTTAACACTAACTTCAACGAGCGAGGTCTCTTCCTTGAACGGCTCCGCTTGTATTTCGCTACTCGACAGAATAAAACTGATGAAATCCGTAGACGAACGAAGGTTACTTACAGTAATAACATAGCTCTCTAAATCTGCAAGCTAAAGTGGTAATAAGCGGGTCATATTTATAATACAGGACCTCGAATGGCGACTATGACTCGGGCCTCGGCCAAATAATCACAGGCCGCTACATAACCAGGTGGACTGACGACCTAAGGAAGACAGTGATTAGCCGCTGGATTCAAAGAGTGCAGGACCGGACGGAGTGTCAAATATTAGTGTAAGCGAGGGTGCAGGGTTCAATAATTTTATAGGGAATAATCACAAAAGTCACAAATGAGTAACACTACCGTTCAACATAAATCACACGACTATATTCCGCGAGCACTGTTGCCAGACTACTCGCTACATTCGTTCATTTTAAGCATTAACACAAAACAAAATAGAACAAAAGGCAAAGGACAAGGAACAGATGCCTTCCAAGAAAACAATGTGTCGACCGGCTTGCATAAGACAAAAACAAGTAATGGCCCACAAAAGTAAAATAAAATAATATTAATTCTATCGCTAACATTTTCCACCCCCAGTTTGAGGGTTCAACCGATAACTCCATCAGCAGGAATAATTATTATTTTAACTACTGGACGGCGTAGCGTCCCATGTACCTACATTTCTCACATCTACGGACCGCACAATCCCATCGCTCGTTAACGTCTAATTTACTAAACTTATCGCATTTAACTATTTCGTGTTCATCTTCGCACATTACACTTCACTTTTACTTTTACGTATTCTTTAATCTTTTGTGTCAATTTTTTCCTGCTCTTGCCGGCCTTTCCGCTATTGTGTTGACTTTGTGCGTCGCTGACGCCCCTGACGGTCGCTGTCCCTTGTCGCGGTCACGCCATCTAGCGGTCGTTTCGGTACTACTCGTGCCGGTATTGATTGGCGCGTAAAATGCCGAAGCGCGAGATAGGTAGTTCATAAAATTTAACACTATTTCTAGGTTCGGAGATACTCTTAAGTCTACTTTACTGTCTACGTTCACTTTCATAGCAAATTCACCGTATTGCGCGCGTTGATATGGCGTCAGTTTCGACAATAATTCACCCACTAATTGCGGATTATTAATGTAGCCGTCAGCACGAATGTTTCTTAGTAGCGACACACAACTTCTGAGAACACTGGCCATTTTCTTTAGCTCAGCCCCACTGTCCGACGCTTTAGGTAGACATTTGATCTTCTTTAAGGCGCTCTCTAACAACAAATTAGGTTGACCGAACTCGTCGTTTAGGGCGTTGATTATTTCCTCAGGATTCACACACGTATGCAGTAGGTCCTCAACCGACGACTTCGCTTCTCCGTGGAGCGCGTTCACTAGCCGTGCCATATTCTCATAATCGGTGAATCGATAAACGTTTGAGGATGTGCGATACGCGTTTAGGAAAGCGAGCCATTCCGTCGGGTTCCCGTGAAAAATCGGAAGTTCATATGCTTGTCGCGGGACAGGGTGTGGTTGCGCCATGTCACGTAACGCATCGGCAAGCTCTTCGACAATCCCTTTGTTGCATTGTGTTCCGTCGTCCCTGATGTCCCTTCCGCCGCTTCCGCGTTGCACATGTCGGGAACTTTCTCCTGTCATTCTTTGTTCGATACACGGCATGCCGATGCCAACGCTACCGTCGCCGGCCAAATTTGGCGCCAAAGTTGTTTGGACCACATGTGCGGTTCCCGCCGGCGCGGACGCTATTGCGAGTGGGGTACGCTCCAACCACTCGGCAACCCGGCCGTTTACATTATCGCATACCGTGATATTATTATCTTGATCGTCTTCGTCTTCGGTCCCTTCGGTGTCTTGAATCTCGGCAACGTCGAGCGCTAGCTTGCTCATTATGACTTGCTCCCGTACTTTGGCTAGCTCTACTTGTGCCTCGTATTCGGCTTTCTTCATCCTAAGCCGCTTGCGAGACGCGCTAGTGCTTGCTTTGCTAACCGACGATGCAATCCCGACGCCTCGGCCTCCGCCCCCGGTGTCCGACCGTTGTACTTCTCTGTGATCTATTGTTTGACCACCAACGTTCGGGACAACCAGCGGCTCCACTAAGGCCGACTGTAAACACGATGGCGACGTGATAACTTGTTCGGTTAACAGATCGGAATGTACCACGGCGTCCGACGCTTCCATTTCCGGCGCTTCCGCGCCGCGTCGTTCGCGGGCTTTACTGCGTGTATCGATGCCACTCATTACTGTTTTCTTCATTATTCCCTATCCGGCTCGAAGGACCAGCTTGTAAGCGAGGGTGCAGGGTTCAATAATTTTATAGGGAATAATCACAAAAGTCACAAATGAGTAACACTACCGTTCAACATAAATCACACGACTATATTCCGCGAGCACTGTTGCCAGACTACTCGCTACATTCGTTCATTTTAAGCATTAACACAAAACAAAATAGAACAAAAGGCAAAGGACAAGGAACAGATGCCTTCCAAGAAAACAATGTGTCGACCGGCTTGCATAAGACAAAAACAAGTAATGGCCCACAAAAGTAAAATAAAATAATATTAATTCTATCGCTAACAATTAGGGAGGCCTATTTCCAGTTGTGCGCTAATGGCTTGTGGATGAATTGTTTGTAAAGCACACATTACGCAACACACAAGCATACATCGTGACTTCGCAATATGAAAGAAAATGTATTTGTGTGAATTCTATCAGCTGCCATTATGGCCTTTGCAAATTAAGTAATTCTTTTAACTTACTGGTAAAATTTATGAATAACGAACCATTTCGGATTGCTTTTAATCCGCTTTCCAGCTCTTGCTGTTTGCACAAATATTTATTGCAGATACAAAGACGTAGCTTAGCCCTCCAAGAAGACAAACGATCCTGTTCCTTACTTTCTTACATGACAAAGACGAAACTTTGCGCCGCCATCTTGGAAATATTTCTGTTGTGTAACTTAAATCTAAAGTCAGCTTCCGACGCGGAACGTTCTTCTAATCTCTCATTATGCTTTGTCTCAAATATTAATACTCGCTGTTTTGAATTTAATATCAGCATAAAATAAAAAATAGGGTTAATATAAGTATGGTTGTAATTAATTCTATTTGGCGCTACTCTTCTTGAAATATTAATTAAAATACTTTTAAACAAAATAAATTAATTGCCAAAAATATTAAAAGTTTTTGACAAAAAATATTATACCGAGCGGTATAAAGTAAAATTGATAAGTACTTGCATCGCTTGTGACTTTTACTTGCTAATGATAATGAGTCTTAAAACTATTTTGGGACGGGCACTTAGAAAATGGTGTAACTTTCGTTCTGAATGGGCACCGACTCCAAAATAGTTTTAAGACTGGGCTGGAGTTTTTTTCGCTCACTTTTTTCTCCTAGCCCATATAAGCCTTAGCGCACCCAAAGCGGATGACGGTCGGCCGTTGGCCGTACAACAATAACAATCATCAAGTGTACTTATATTATTATCCAGGATTTTAATAAACTATTTCATTTCTTTTCACTCATTATCATTAGCGAGTAAACGTTTCATATTCAAGTACTTAGTCGACTTAAGAACCTCCTCCGTTTTTTCATCGTGTAAAAAATAATTATCGAAAATAAGTTTCATAGCAGAAATTGGTATGGCAGCGGTACTGTTACTCGTACGTACAAGTACTATCAACCATGCAGATGATATCACTCTGGTCTGCTTAAAATTAACTTACTTTATGAATGAACATAAAAATTGAGCACCAGTATAAACTATTCCAAATTTAACGGTACCAACCTAATGTCCCCTTTTTGCTCATCAAAACGGACAAGTCATTTGACTCATGTTACTTCTCCAATCAGCAGTAAGTGAGCAACAAATTAGTGTTGTCCAGTGCAATAAAGTAATAATCCACTAATCGGTTGTAGAGGGCCCTCAAGAGACCGCATAAGTCTCATAAATATGGCCCGTTGTGGAATTACAGTGGCTGGATATGACAAGTTAGTTATATTGTACATACAATGATGTTATAAATTAAAATATGTATATTATCTCAGTGTTGCATGATCCAACTTCTCCTGAATATCTCAAGGAAAACTTTCAGTACCTCTGCTCTGCCCACAACAGAGGACTACGTTCTTCCAAAAATCTCAGCATTTCCCTTCCGCCGCATAAAAGCGGATTCTTCCATCATTCCTTCACAGTTAAGGCTATACAACTCTGGAATGTCTTGCCCGTAAATATAAGAAACGTGCCGAGCAAGTTAAGATTCAAAAAACTGGTTCGTGAGTATTTTTTGAGTACCACGAATTAATTTTTGTTTTGTTTTGTAATAAAATTATATATTTTTATTTTTTTTATCGAAGAGTCATATCTGTTAATATTATATTGTTTACAATTTAAATCTATGTATATTATATATATTATTATATATGTACATATATTATAAATCATATATATATTTATATATTTATTATATAAGTATAGTATGTATGTAGTATGTATAGTTTGTGTATGTGTAAGTATTCTTATTATTCCTCTTTTGTATAATTTGTCTTGCTTTCCATATATTTATTGTATATTGTTTTTATCTTTAAAATTTTATTTCTCATAATTAAAGCCTACCGCACATTCTCACCTTCACCCAGGGGCGGCTGGGAGACAATGCCTATAGGCATTAGGCTAAACCCCTTTGTAACTCCTAGTTTAAGGTGTTTACATAAAATAAATAAATAAAAAAAAAATTATTTTGACGACCCGTTTGGCGCAATAGTTACCATGCAGGAGTGCCGATCGGAGGGTCCCGGTATTGATCCCGGTCCCGGATTGGTCCCGGAGAGGCAGAAATTTGAATGATGAGTTTAAATTCTTTTCTTGGTCTGGGTGTTAGTGTTTTTGTCTTTGTGTGTGTCCTGGCACCCACGACACATGGAATCCTAGTGTGGGGCTATGAGCGTGTTGCGTTTATTTATTTATATACTTATATTATCTTTTATATACGTTATATGCGAGTCAATATATATATAATTATAATATATAATGTACGTTGTAGCTGCTATAAAAACTTTATTGCTCACTTATTTGAACCACAGTCAGCTCCTTAATACTATTTTTTAGTGTTTGGGGTGGTTTGCCACATGAAAAGACTGAAAAGGACCCCATAATCTCATGATTCAGTTAAGTAAAGTTTCGTTGCAACCCTTTTTTTGCATCCCACTGCTTGGCACGTGTCTATCCTAATTATCGGGAAGGACTGGAGCTTACTCCACCACGCTGCTTCAATGCGGGTTGGTGGAGATGCGGGTTAGTGACCAACCCGCTGTCGGATATTTTCAAACCAGCCATAAGGCCTGCGACAAGATTTAACTACTGTTATCTATCGACAACAACCGGGACCGACGGAACGTGGCCTCCGAAGCACAGAAACGTGTAGAGCTTTAGTCATTGTTTTAGTAAAGTTTATTGCAGTGTAAATAATTAAGTACTGGTGCAAAACTGTTGGCTTGTTGTAGGGACAAAAAAATGTGTATTACAGTTATGTAGACTCGCTAGATCATATATTATAAAAACATATTAGAACAAGCTGTTTTTTGTTAGAGTTGAGCTAGGTTAGGTTTTTATTACTTTAATGGTTTTTGGGCATTATACATTAAAATGAAGAATGTTCATTTTATTTTATTTTTTTAGGTAAAGCGATGTAATTTCACACTTTTTTTCCATAAATCCGTTAAATAACTTGTAATAAGTCTTTTTATATAACCTTTTTATATATATAACCTTTAACTTAGAATTAAATTAAATAGTAATAATTTCAAATGTGTGCAGTATTTCAAATGCGTTTTCTCAATTAAAATAATAATACTATAAAAATGTAAAAATAAATAACTAAAAAAGTATACTCATTTTGAGTTTCTTTTTTCATTTCATTTCCTTTATTTGCAGATTAAGATTACATTCGATCTTAAGAATATATATTGTTATTTATCGCTTATACTAACCCGTATATGGGTATGCAAATAGTCAACAATATTATTCCTAAATAAGTTATTATATTACACAGACATATACTTCACAAAATTTATATTTGATACATAATTTTACAGTCCATTTATAATTTCATAGTTTCATATCAATAAATAATGTCAACTTACAACTACTGTATAAAGTTATGGATAGAAAAACTGTAATATAAAATCAATGTTACAAATTAGTAAATAATATAATAATATGATTGTTACAAAGTCGGCAGCCTTGATAGTTTCTTGGAGCTAGGTATTAGCAATGGTTGTCATGTTCATGTCATGCAATTCATATATGTACAAATATTTCTATGCCTTTTCCGAATTCTCTACATCCGTGAGGTTCAATTAACTGAAGGCGATGAGAATGCTCTTAATAGATGGTTTATGTTTTCTAAGACGGCACAACTACGAATAACGCTCCCAATTCAATAGCGCTTATTTGGTGTTTTGTTTGTATGTCAATTGTGACACTATTGACATACAAACAAAACACCAACCCCTATATTGGGGTGGAATTACAGGGTGGTCGCTCCTCCTATAGTTGTAACTTAACTTGTAACTAGCAAAAACATTGATTTATGTAAAAAGTGATCACTAAACTACCAAACCTAACCTAAAAAATAACTGTGACTCGCGTTTCGTTTAAATATTTTCGTAAAATTACATGAAAAGAAAGAAAAAAAATACTTATTTCATATTAGGAATACAAAATATTCGCTTAATGACTGTCATTTTTTCCCGGTCATCGCCTTCTAGCCCGTTTGGGCTAGATGTTGAGCTGAGAGGAAAAAGGCGGCAGAATAAAACTCCAAGCAGCACTCTTTTTTTTTTAAATACATTATATATTTGAGATAACAGAGTGGCTATGGGTCGATAATGGGCACACGTGACAGCTGATCGTGTGCAACACTATCAACCCACTCATGAAACTCAGGTATTGAGTTCTTTGGGTCTAAAACCTTGTTTCAGAGTTTTGTATTTCATATGCGTTTTTCCCTTGAAATATATTTATTCGTTTATTTTTGTAGAGTTTTTATTACAGTAGTTCTTTGAATTTTCGGTATTCTCTACATCCATGGGGTTCAATTAACTGGAGGCGATGAGAATGCCCTTAATAGATGGTTTATGTTTTCTAACACTGGACAGCCACGAACAACGCTCTCCGTTTAATAGCTCTTAATTGGTGTTGTTGATAACATTGTTTGTATGACACAATATAGGGTGTAATTACTTTGTTGTCGCTCCGCCTTTAATGAAACTAGCTAAAAAATTATATGGTTGTCGATAATTGCTGAAAAAAGAATTAAACTAACTGTGCCTCGCGGTACCACAGACGTTAATAAGGAACGTTAATGGCTGCAAGTGGCAATCTTGTTGGGTTTCACTGTTGCACACGGGTCTCTTCCTATTATTGGGGAGGCTTCATCCACCAAGTTGCTCTATAGCCAAACTACGCCAACCCGCTGTCGGATGTTTCTAAACTGCTCGTAAGAGTTTAACGACGAAGGTTTTACGACTGTTATCTATGGATAACAACGGGAACCAACGGCGTAACATGCAGAAATGCGCATGAAATTTTTGCTACTACTTATCACCCATCTCACACCCGACCGCACCTGTTTGGCTTAGCTGCGTAAATCGCATTGTTGCACTATAAGGATCACTACTATAAATTACATATTTTTTGATTGCAAGCTTGTTTCAGTGACATTGGAAAACAATTTTAAAACTCAAGAAGGTAAATAACGATCGAATAAAAGGATCTGTGCCAAATAATACTCATAGATTTAAAATTCATGTATTCTCTCTCTCTCCCTCTTTCTCTCTCTCTCTCTGTCGCATTTATATTCGAGGGACGCAAAAAAGGTTGCCCTCGCTATCGAACCATCGAACTGCCCTTTATCGGCAGGGGGGTATGGTGACCATTGCGCCATCTTCAAAAAAATAATAATATATATATATATATATATATATACATTGGTTGTATTTCAAATGGCTTCTAAAAATTAAACAATCATCATTGTTTGGGTTATGGACCATTTCAATATGTTCTGTATAATCAAATTCTATGCTAAAACATATCTGCGGCTATTGTTACAATTAGGTTTCAGCACATTGTAAACAATTGCTTTGTTTTCACAGTGGCACAAATCTTTCAATTTATCCAGCTGTGTTAGCACAGTGGCGCATGATTCGATTATGTAGTTTACTCATGCGATTACTATCAACATATGCGTTCTATTAATGAAATGTTGTAATTTTTTACACAACCATACCATCAAGTCATAATTTACACTGAGATCTGTTTAAAAGAAATGTGAGCTAACTTTCTTAATACTCTCGTATTCATAGGTTCTGTTTTCTCCATAGTTTGTAACTCTAGATGCACTAGAGACATGTTTCTTTACAACAAAAGAAAATATAGAGGCAAAGCTTCATCTTTCAAATTGTAAAGTCCAAAGCTTCATCTTTTAAATTGTAAAGTCTTTTGGAATATTATTATCATACATTAGGTATAATACAGCCGAGAATCAAGACTTAGATTATTGATTAAATATGTATGTATATATAACATTCTCAATGTAATCTATAATTTTCTTCAAGCGCTTGCAGAGAGACAGCTGGTTTTCAAAAAATCATCTCACCGCGTTTGTTAATGTTTGTTAGTTTTATTTAAATCATAGAAATGATTCGCAAATATTTCGGCAATCACCCCTGACCCATCACTCAATGTAAGGACGAATGTATTCTGTGCTATCTTTTAAAATTTGTTTATATAGTTATTTTAAAATATTGCTAACGAGCATAAAGTTGTTTTTTCTAGATCCGTGTTCATTATACATTTCCAATACTATCGAGCTGGTTTGATGATGGAGGCCGAAGCTGAAAGACTATTTAACAACTCCACCCTGATTATCTTTCTCTTGATTTTCCATCTCCAGTGTGAAAGCTCTAAAGATTTTCCTCCTAAGCTCCTTATATCAATATAAAGTAAATAACTGGGCAAGCGGACACCAGCGTGATAAATCACGGGCAGCATAATTATAATAAGCGCACAAACAGATTTATAGACAAAGGGGTGGCCTTCGTCGGCGATGCGTTATTTATTGTCAATTTGCGTCCCGGCGACCGTTCGTTAGTGGCGGCCGGTAATCAACTTATTAAAAACAGACTACTATTCATACTGGCTGGTGTATATTTTTATAATAAACTAGCTAAACTCCACACCGCCTTTAAATGTTTGAGGTGGAATGGTCCACCGCAAACATTATTTACTCATAAACATGGATTTATGAGTCTTATGACTGAGGGGTTTGAAAAATTGATTGAAAACAGAAATTTCATAAGAATCTGCAATATATATGAACAATATAAACCACTTTTTCAGTCATTTATTTAATACTTAACTATACTTACAAATTATTCCTATTTGGACAGACAGATTGTATCGATGGATAAACTCATGATAAACTATAAAAAATTGTTGTCATTTGTTTTTATTATTCGATTCTACATAGAATTTTACTATCTACTACAAAGGTGTGTCAATTCGCGATCGCATAGGAAACACTGAAATTCGGAGACAATCGATAATACAAAATATATTTACCTCTATCACCCAGAAGAAGTGGCGTTAGGCAGTCACGTAAGTCGAACAACAGACGGAACCGGACCTTGGACTGGGCGGCGAAATTTCAGTCGTCAACCTGCCAAATGGACTGATGACATAGTAAGGGTAGCAGGAAAGAACTGGACGCAGAAAGCACAACACTGCACGAGATGGCGTATATTTGAGGAGACCTTCACTCAGCAGTGGGTGACATAGGTTGCAGAAGAAGAAGAAGAAGACATATAGTTTTAGTGTTCCCTTTCTCTTTTTATGAATGATACCTGGACGCCCGAGCGTTGCTCGGATATAAACAATTTATTTTCTTAGTTTAATTTCAAACGAAACACTGTTTTGCTTAGTGTTACTTAACAACGCCATTCGGAATAGCTCCCAATAAAAAAACAACGGGTTGCACTCCGTTAGTACCGGCAGAAGTGAAAACTTGAACATTAACGTTGTGCATTTTTGATATTTTGAAACGGTTAGGGAATAATTTCACACGAATTGTTTTTGTTATCAGTATTATTTTTCATCTAGTATTTTCAATTTTCAGTTGAATTCGGTTTAGATTTAGTATTTTTATAAAGTACTCACTCATTTTCTTTCACTATTTCTTCGTCACTTTTTACATTAATAGGTGCACTTTGTTCAATGTCCATATTTTAAATACTTTAAAACGATATAAACGAATTTTACAAGTACAGACAGTCGAGCCATCAGCTGTCACCCCTCCGTTTTACGAATATTTGATCAGGCTACGTGTCATGACGCGAGTTTAACATTTTGTTCGCATCCCAAAAAGAGGGCACGACGCCGCTAAAGAAGTTTTCACTTCAAAAATTTTTTTCACAAAAAATAAAAAAATAAACGTAATATGGTTTTGATTGAGGTTTGAACCCGGGTCTCTAGTTCTGCAGTCAGCCCACGTAACCATCACGTAACAATTCGCCCAAGAAAGCTTTAATTCACTAAACAAAATGTTTATAGAGAGCTCTTTCAAATCGACATTAATATTGTCATTTCTTTGAACGTCTGATTGACGGATGGCGATTGACGGCATCCTACGCCCGAATATTAATTATTAATACTCTCCAATAGATGTCAGGAAGAGTCGTATTTTTACCGACTTCCAAAAGGAGGAGGTACTGTATTCGGCTGTATGTATTTTTTTTTTATATATGTTCACCGATTACTCCGCCGTTTGTGGACCGATTTTCAAAATTCTTTTTTTGTTCGAATGCTTATACTCCCGAGGGACCACAATGGGACCATGTCACCAAATCAGGATCTGATGATGGGATCCCAGGGAAATCGAGGGAAACTCTCAAATTTTATAGGCACACACGTTGATTCTCTTATAGTTTCTGAAGCATAATAGATATTTACGCATAGAAATCATCACCTCATGTTGCTGGGCTGATGATGGAAGGTACTGTGACAGTGAGGAGTTGAGAGCAAATTCTTTCAATAAATAGTTTTTTATTCGAAATCTTACATTCCTGAGGTGGTCCAACTGTCACCAAGTCAAAGTCTGATGAGGGGATCCCAGAGAAACCGAAGGGAACATTCAAATTTTATAGTACAACAAATGATTTTCATATTTTTACTAAAGCAAAACAGGCATTTTTGTATAATTATCATCATATCATGTTGCTCAGCTGATGATGGAAGGTACAACGACGGTTGGGAGTTGAGAGCAAATTCTTTCAATAAATGGTTTTTTGTTCGAAATCTTAGATTCCTGAGGTGGTCCAACTGTCACCATGTCAAAATCTGATGATGTAATATTAGGGAAATCGAGGGAAACACTGAAACTTAATAGGAACACACATTGTTTTAGTCATATTTTTAACATAATACAAATATTTATGTCTGTTAATTATCACCTGCTGTTGCTTGGCTGATGATTGAAGGTACAACTCCTCAACGGTTAGGAGCTAAGAGCAAATTATTTTTTTAATTTATACGTTCAGGTGGACTGATAGTAGTATTCTTTCAGGCTATTAGATAAACATGATTATAAAAGGTAAATCTGTTTAAAGTTTAGAAGTTAAGTGAAAAATACATACATAATTATTAAAATAACTAAAGAGGGTGAAATAAATTAAGTTTTTAACAAAAAAATAGAACCGACTTCAAACGGTAAAAAATAAAATTGTTCAGTACCTACTTCTTCTTGCTTATGGTAATGACTCTTAAAACAATTTTTGAAGTCGGGCCCTTAGTGATATGCACTGTCTAAGTAAATATAGTGTACCTTTCGTTCTGAATGGGCACCGACTCCAATATAGTTTTAACATTCATTACCATAAGCAAGAAGAAGAAGAAAGTACTGTCCCACTTTCTGCACTGTCGGTGCCAATTTAGAACGAATGGTACGACACTTACTAAGGGCCCGACTCCAGAAATTGTTTTAAGAGTCATTACCTTAAGCAAGAAGAAGTAGGTACTGAACAATTTTATTTTTTACCGTTTGAAGTCGGTTCTATTTTTTTGTTAAAAACTTAATTTATTCAGTTTATATTTAAGTTGATTATCGCTGAAAATGTTGTTTTATAATTTAAAATTTCTAAAAATAAAAAATTGCTGGTTCGATTTATCACCCCCGAAACCAGGGTACTAAATTTCATTAAAATTGTTGGAGCCGTTTCTGAGATTCAAAAAATATAATAATATTTAGGTATATACAAGAATAGCTCGTTTAAAGGTATTAGATTCCCTGAATTGTATTGTTATGTTTTGAAAGGGAAACATTCAACAAAACTTTCAAACAAAAAATTCAAACAAAGTTGTTACTGATTGGTTCCTATTACAAATGTTGCCTTCGCTTGAGGAGATTAAACTTTAGTTGGGTAATATTTTTCAAGCGATGGAGCTGAAAACTTTGCCCTTTCATGCTCCAAGTTTACGAGTATCTTGTACTTCAACATGACCACAGATAAACCAAATATACTTGAACTCAAGTGAGCCGATAAGGTGGAAGTAAACTATTGTCGAGGCAATATTTGCCAGAAGTTTGTGATACTTCTGATATTTGAACGTTGTATAGACATGACAAATATTTCGTGTTTGAATATAGATATTATTACAATTTATTAAATAATTTATCAGATTACTAAAATCTTTTTGAGATTTTTTGCAAACAATTTTAGAATCTAATAGTTAATTGTCTGAAATATTTACTGTGTAAGTAATAAAAACAAGAAACATACATTAAACTAGGTTCTTTTATACAACTCAATTTTTTATCTGGTTTCAAAAAAGATAGGTAGTTAATTATATTATAATTATCAGATAACATTAATTATAAATGTATTATTTAAATGTTTCTTCTCACATACAATACAACGATTTAGTTAAGTTCTACCGCTGCATTTATTTCCACCGTGTTATCAGACTGGTAGAGATGTTAAAAAAGAATCAATTTTTATTTTAATGGATTATTACTTCTTTCTTATGTAAATATTCCTATAATTTCTTATAATTACTTTCTTACAATAATTATAAAGGAAAATTTAAAATTCTTCTTTTAATAGCATTTAAATAAAAACTTTTTTTAAAAAGGTTCTTTTGCTTTTAATTTTTAAATCTAATGATTTGTTCCCCTTCTCCCCCGGACCCCTGTGCAATACAGACGTTTAGACAGTGACCCTTTCGTTCTTAAATCTGAAATTATAATTATTAATTTTTGCCATTTAAAATCGTGCGGAAAAATAGGAGCACATGAATCCCACGAAGCTGCCAATAAATTGGTGAGTCGCCCCATCTTATCACCCAACAGCTCATGTGAGTAATAAACACGCATTGACTCGACGACCACCTGTTACTTGCTACTACTTACCTGCTCACGCACAAAT
Organism: Pyrgus malvae; assembly: GCA_911387765.1. Lineage (NCBI taxonomy): Eukaryota > Metazoa > Arthropoda > Insecta > Lepidoptera > Hesperiidae > Pyrgus > Pyrgus malvae. Next base: position 21,234,238 of record OU426950.1, on the reverse strand, counting down.
ATCATTGGCGGACTGCTGCAGAAAAGGTACAACGCGAGCAAGACCCACGCCCACCTGTTGACTGCCTCCACTGCTTATCTGCTCACGCGCTAGCAGCGTTATCGGATCTATGTGCGCCTAGTACAACGTCGGCGGATAAGTTTGTTGCCTAAGCTAATTAGACTGTGTTGCAAAGCGCAATCTGTGCTACCATACCCCTGCGCGCTCTGTACAACGCACAAGTCCTCAAAGAAAAGTCCACAAACCGCCTGTCGCTATAGTATTTACCCTCTCGCTCACAATCAGCGCTAGCGTACCTCTGCGCACCGGACACTACGCTTGCGGATCTAGCTCGCACTCCGACACACTACAGCGCCACTCTTTCTGTTACCTGCTCGACTAATAATGCCACTGCGTCGTACTCCACCACCACAAGCAATAGCCACGCCACCTGTGCTTACTACTCCATCCGCACCGGTGGAACACTATCAATCAGACCCCAATTTAATCAGCCAACCTGCAATTGCGCCAGTAGAGCTTGGCCAGCCCCGAGAAAGAGCTACGAGTGAATCAAACATCACCCAGAGGAAACGTAAAAGAGAAGAGTTCACTAGGGAAGAAGTTATTGAAATGTTTAATATACTCAAGAAAGAGCAGGAAGAAAAATTTACAGCACTTATGGAAAAAGTAGACTGTGGAATAAATACTCACACTGAGCAGAACAACAATATATGTACTTCACTAGAATTCCTATCGCAAAAGTATGAGGAGGCTATAAATCGAATTAACGTTTTAGAACAAAAATCAGCATCGGACGAAATGTATATTAAATCTCTCGAAAACAGACTCGAATTTGTGGAGCGTCGCCTCCAATGTTCAAGCTTTGAGGTACGTAACGTCCCTAAAAAAAGTGGAGAAACAAAACAAGATCTCATTAATATAGTAAAAAGAATAGGGGAGGAACTAAAAGTCTCAATAAATTCAACAGACATTATCGACATATACCGTATCAACAGCAAGAGCGAAAACGGTCCACCCATAGTCACACAGCTATCAACTGTAAACCAAAGAGACCAAATTGTTAGCTCCATTAAAACATACAACAAGAAATTTTCAACAACTAAGTTTAGTACCTTGAATCTAAAACTTGAGGGCCCATCCAAACCAATATTGATATCAGAAAGCTTAACTCTACAAGCAAAGAAACTTTTCTTTCTAGCCAGGGAATTCGCAAAAATGAATGACTATAAATATTGTTGGACAACTAGAGGTCTTATATATCTTCGTAGATCAGACGGAGGTCCACCCATTAAAGTTAAAAAAGAGAGTGACTTAGACCAGCTTAAGAACAAATGACTAACCAAGTCGACCGCACAAAACTTAGTATTATATAAAACCCTAGATAGTAAAAATATAACATGCAATGGCTTAAACTATTCTTGTAAACTACTTTCACTACAAAGTTACACACACACTATACACATAAAACAAACATCACATATTCACACTAAACAAAATCATGCAAGTAAATATATACAAACCTACAAAACCTACCTTACGTACACAACAAATATACTCCTGGACTTTAATACTATTGTGCATATAACTATTATATTTTATTACATTTTTACTAAATCAGTACACTGCTACATAAACAAATACCAGCTAAATAAAAACTCTCCTACCCAGATACAAACAAAATCACACCCGAAATGCACCCTATTACTCCCTAATGTATTAAATAATGGATAGTTCAAATTTAAATATTGTAAATGACTTTATAACATCTGAGGTAGATAATTCTGGAAACCCAGAATGTTTATTAGTAAGGGATCCTCAGCTATGCTCCCGAAGCCTGAATATAGCACAACAATCAAATACCCAATCCCTGTGTATTATTTGTGTAAATATTCGTAGCATATATTGTAATATAGATATGTTTTTGGCTTTTATGGCTAGCATCAATACAAAAGTAGACATTATAGTATTGACTGAAAGCTGGATAAATAAAAATAACCCACCGCCACCCATTAATCACTATACTATGGCATATACAAAACAAAATATAAACCAAAACGATGGTGTGACGGTATATGTTCGCGAAGAAATTGCAGCGACTTTTTTTGAGCCCTCTATTGTTGAAGGAAATTGTCTGATAATCACAATTGGGAACCAATATTCAATTATTTGCTCATACAGACCACCTTGCTTTCGAAACCCCACCAACTATTTGAATTCTCTCGAAACAGTTCTGAGTAGTATCAACACACCTAACGTCGTTTTCACAGGCGACATAAACATAGATATATTACCAAGTAACCAGCAAATAAATACTAATGCTCATAGTTATCTAAACTTAATGGCCATGTACGGACTCATACAAGGTATTACTCGGCCAACGAGAGGAAGTTCATGTATCGACCATTTTATGGTAAAAAGCGTTCATGACTGGAAAACTGTAGTTTTTGAGCAATCTCTAACTGACCATTCTCCAATCATGCTGTACATTTCTAAAGCTAAAATAAATAAAGACTCTGCTCAGGTCCCAATTAAAACAAAAATTAATTTCGAAAGTCTTTTAGACAAACTTAGTAAGGAGACGTGGTCAGACCTATATGAAATAAATAATACAAATACTGCTATAGAAATTTTTATTAATCGTCTTTGGAATTACATAATAAAAGAAACTAAAATAATCAAGTTGCCAAAGAAAACAAGACCACTTAAACCTTGGATTACTGTAGGTGTAGTTAAATGTATACGTAAAAGGGATAAATTATATAAAAAAATGAAACAACACCCGGAAGATAAAAATATTGAAAAACGGTACATTGACTACAGAAATGTTTGCAATAGAATTATTAAAAACTTAAAACAACAATATTATCAGGGAAAATTGGTAAAACACCGAGGAAATATAAAAGAAACATGGAGAATAATAAAAGAAGTTTGTAATTTAAATAAAACCAAGTCAGGTCCACATGAGCTACTGAATATACACACTGATCCAAAGGTTTCATTAAATTCGGTTAATAATTTCTTCACATCTGTTGGAAAGAACCTGGCAGATGGCATACTGGATAAAATGAACTTTAGCGAAAATGATCTTGTCAAACTATGTAGAACATCGGATAAACCCATCTCCTCGCTAACTTTGTTCCCCACTGATGAATATGAAGTGAAAGCAATTATAAATTCACTACGTACTTCTACTGCGCCTGGCCGAGACAAAATAACTACATCCATACTAAAACAATTAGCTCCCGTTATTACCAGCCCAATTAAATATATATGCAACCTAAGTTTTGAGCAGGGTCTGTTCCCAGAAATTCTGAAAGAAGCAACTATATGCCCAATTTATAAAGATGGAGATAAATATGATCCTACTAATTATCGGCCAATTTCTCTTTAAAGTAGTATTTCTAAAATATTCGAAAAGCTTGCAAATAAACGACTTTTAGACTATCTTGAAAAAAATAATCTTTTGAACAAAAATCAATTCGGATTTAGAGCTAAAAGGTCGACTGAAGATGCTGTACTTAATCTCACCACCAAAATTAAAGACTATGTTGATTGTGGTGAACGTTGTATCGGTGTATTTTTAGATTTACAAAAAGCTTTTGATACAGTGTCGCTACCGATTCTACTTACCAGGCTTGAAAATAATGGTATAAGAGGTGTGACCTTAGCATGGTTTAGAAGCTTCTTAATCGGACGCAAACAAAGAGTTAGAGTGGGGGACAATGAGAGCGATGCTGCGATTAATCGCTTTGGCTTGCCTCAGGGAAGCTCGGTTAGTCCTTCCTTGTTTCTGATCTACATAAACGAGTTAAGCAAGATTGTGGCCCCTAACATGGATCTTTTAATGTTTGCCGATGACACTGCCCTTATTTTCCACGCTAAAACCTGGCAATCTGCTGCTGCTCTGACTGAAAATGGTCTTGCCAATGTTACCACTTGGCTTGAAAACAACCTCCTTTCACTTAATATAAGCAAGACCAAATACATTTGTTTTAGCAAAACAGTAGTTTCTCGCCCATCGTCTGATTTTAAACTAATTATACATACTTATCCCTGCAACCGGCTAAGAAACTTCTCACACAAAACATGTACTTGCGCAGAAATAGATAGAACAGAAAGTATTAAATATTTGGGGGTAACAGTTGATAGTAATCTAAATTGGAATAGTCATATAACAACTCTATCTGCCAGGATAAGAAAACTTATTTATACGTTTAAAAATTTGCGTTTTATTGCAAACCAAAGTTTACTAATACAACTCTACAAGGCTCTATGTGAAAGCATTACTAACTATTGCATCTGCATCTGGGGGAACGCACCAAAAACCCACCTTATTGCTGTAGAAAGGGCACAAAGAGCTGTGTTAAAAGTCCTGTTAGGTTTGCCGTACAGACATCCTACGAGCGATGTGTATGGAAGAGCAAAAGTACTATCTGTGAGAAAACTGTACATATTACAAACGCTCAAAAGATATCACGTGAATGTGGTTCCACACTTACCTCCTGCAAACAAACGAGTCGACCGGTGCCCAGTACCTCGTGCCCACTGCATGATAGCTCGCAAACACTTCGACGTTACTGCCCCAACGCTATACAATAAGCTCAATAGCATTAGAAAGGTGAAATCATTGTCAAAATATGAATTCAAAAATGTCGCCCTTACCTGGCTAAATACAATGGACTATGATGAAGTTGAGACTTTATTGGAAAGTAGGTAGTATTACTCTCACTAACAAGCACACACAAACACACACACACACACATTCACACACACACACACACACAACACACACACACACGCACACACACACATTTAAACACAAACACGCGCGCGCGCTCTTACACATACAATTGTAGTAGTTTAATATAATAATCGTACTAATAGTGAATTGATAGCTATATTTTCTTTTCTCTTTTGTTCTGTAACCTATTGATGTATTCACGTAGTAATTAATAAGTAGATAGTAATTAATTAATAAACTTGATAGATATAATTAATACTTACACTTTGTTACATAATAAGTAACAGCAACCTAAATGGGAGAAGACGCTGGTCTCTGAATCACAGTGTTAACTAACTCAGGGACCAGAGACTTCATATTATATTGTGTACATATGTAACTTATGCCAATAAAGATTCTTTATTATTATTATATTAATGTGTCTTATTTTTATTATAGGAATATGAAAAGCATGCATCATATTATAGGAATATGAAAAATTTGCAGAAATTGATTATTTAATTTAATAAAAATCGATTTTTGACAAATCGTATAATATTGAATGAAGAAAAATCGATATATATTTAATCAATATTTTTCTAGTATTCTAACAACCCTACAGATTGGCAGAAGATTACAATCAGCCTCCAGAGTAGCAGCAATACTGCTTACTATCTCAGAAATTACTATGAATTGCTCAAGCAACTTCAACGTTGTTCGACCACCATTACCATCGCTGCACCTACTTTAGCCAGGAAGCTATTATATTATGTTTCGATGGCCAGGTGCAGTTGCCAGCTAGATTGACATGAGGCGACCACCAACCTTCGGAGTAGGAGTGCTACTATATACGACCACATGCAAGATGCTAGCTTGAGGTTGTGTGTTCGTCTAAGCACTCCTTAAAAAATGCAGCATGAACTGTAATCTATTCACATTTTTAGTATGTGTATTTACAATATTTTCTATTTTTTTATTTATTTGATAAGAATGACCTTCATTTTGGTACACATTATACGCGACCCGATTAAACTCAATTTTGTTTTCAAAAATGGCACGACACGATGAAAGTGAATTGTTGGGCATTCTTGCAATATTTGTTGCTTTAATTTCACCCTTGTTGGCCCGCGTGGTATGCTTTGAGAACTCTGTAGACATTTTTAATACTGCGTTCAAATTTTGGATTCATTATTAAATAAAATGCGAAATGGTTTGAAGTCAAAGAGAGAAAGAGCTATGGCAACATAGACTTAGGATATCCTAATTGTCTATGGTGGATAATATGGTAACAGTTAGCCATTCAGCCGTTAACTTAAAAGAAGTACATGTACTAGGAAATGTTGAATTTCTAAAAATAGTTATAAAGCCAAATTTTGTGGGTGTATGTGTTTCTGTCTTTGTATGTGTCCATGGTACCTTCGACACAGGGTATATCTACCCTACTGTGATGCTATGATTGTGAATCGTTTATTTATTATACATTATTTATTTATTTAAATTAAATAATATTGATTGAAACATTGTATCACCATAGCCTGATGAACACTAATTAATAGATAAGGAAAACATTTCCTTTTGTTAAGAAAACAAGATAATGCAAAATTAAATATTGCAAATCTGTAAAAAGTTTCGTAAACAAAAATAAACATAGACTTAAGTCTTTGCCGAGTCTACCTTGTGACCGCACACGATGGCTCATGACGAAAGACCTCATTACGGTCCCAAACTATTATTTTAGGGCTCCCCCGAAATTAACCGTGTGTAGAAATGGGGACTATATTTTTTTTATTAAGTACCTAATCAATTTATTCAAGACTAACATAAGATACAAAAATAATAATGAAGATTCTCATTTTCATTCGTAATCTAGCAGAGTTGTTACTAAAATGCTTAATTTAGATTTCTTGCAACATTATACTCAATGCAATTCAAAACATTCCATAATCCTGAATATAAATCTTTTTTAAATGTTAAATCATGACTATATATAAATGAATGTTTGTCTTTATGTCCTTTATAGAATCGTAAACTATGCATTTGATCATGTCATGATCTTCAGCCAACAAAGATTTCTGAGTTGGTGTCTGTCTGTCTGTTTGTTTATCTGTCTGTCTGTCTGTTCCGGCTTATCTCTGAAACGGCTGGTCCGATTTTGACGGGACTTTCACTGGCAAATAGCTGATGTAATAAGGAGTAACTAAGCCTTAGTACTTTTGTAAAGACCATGAGGACGAAATCGCTTAAAGATAAAACTGAAAACTGACCTACTTTATTCTTCACTTATTTATTTGATTTCAATAAATAAGTTATATTGATCAATTTACGAAAACAATGAAAAATAAAAATGTGTATCTGTGAAATATCATATTTTTACACCAAGCATAACATAATTATGATGTTTTATTTATTTGTGGGTTGCTCTTGACAGATAAGGTGATTCGAAGAACATGAGGTCACGACCTGATAACGGTCATTTATACATATTATTGCCTCCTTATACATGTTGACCTTATTTTTTATCGTATCATGTAAGATTTTTATTGTGTTACACTAGCTCGCAACGGCGCCGTCCGCATGAACTGCACGTTTTTTCAAGTACGAGACATATTTTACCAGGGACCAGGGTAAAAAGTATTCTCTAGCCCCCCAATCACCGTAGAAATTAACACACTTTCATATTTATAGTATTATAGTATAGTGTAGTATTAACATGGATTTACTATGACCCGCGATTTTAACGTACTGACGTTTTAACGTTAGAACATACTGAAACATTCTAACGCGGTTTAATGAATGAAAAAATGGGTTGCACTCCGGGAGTGCCGGCAGAAGTGAAAATATTAACGTTGTGCATTTTTGATGTCTTGGAATCGTTAGGGAATAATTCCGCACGAATTGCTTGAATTATCAGTTCCTATTAATTTCTATCTAGTATTTTTACAAAGTACTCTCTCATTTTCTTTCACTATTTCTTCGTCACTTTTTTCATTAATAGATGCACTTTGTTCAATGTCCATATTTTAAATACTTGATATAAACGAATTTTAAGATTTTTTTTTTTTTTTTTTATAAATAAACCTAACAATAAGGCAGACGGGCCGCGTGATGTTAAGCGATCACCGTCGCCTATGAACACGGGCAACCCTAGGGGAGCCGCCCGAGCATTGCCGGCTTTGAAGGAGAGCTTTTTTTACAGCTTTCTTGAAGAACCCCATGTTATAGTCCACTGGGAATGCCTCAGCTGGAAGGTTGTCCCATAACCTACACGTTCGTGGTAAAAAGGAGCGTGCAAAGCGGACTGTGGAGGACCGCCACGAGTCCAGATGGTGCCGGTGGAACTTTAACCTTCGTCTGGTGGTATAATCATGGAATGGTGATGTAGGCATCAATTTGAAGAGTTCCTCGGAGCACTCACCATAGTAAAGTCGGTAGAACACGCAGAGCGAGCCTATGTCTCTTCGCAAGCTAAGCGGTTCTAGCCTGTCAGTCAATCTTGGGTCGTTGACGATTCGGACTGCGCGCTTTTCAACGGAGTCAAATGGGTGTAGCTGGTACTTCGGTGCTCCTGCCCAGAGATGGGAGCAGTACTCCATGTGGGGTCTGACCTGGGCCTTATACAGCGTCAGGAGTTGCCCCGCAGTGAAGTACTGCTTCGCTCTGTTGAGGACACCAAGCTTTTTTGATGCCAATTTGGCTTTGTACTCCAAATGACTCCGGTACTGCACTTTACTCGTAATGTCAACTCCCAAGATACCGACACTTTCACCGATGGTGAGCGCGGTGCCCTTGAACTGGGGCGCTATAACAAATGGGGCTTTTTTAGCGGTAAACGCGCAAACTTGTGTCTTCGTGAGGTTAAACTCGACAAGATTAAGTCGACCCCATTCCGAGACCCGCTCCAGAGAGTTCTCGACTTCAGACACAAGTTTGATTCTGCTTTCCTCCACTTGTGACCTAGAGGCATTGGCTCGACAGGTGTATAGTGCGTCCACCGTACTATCATCTGCATAGCAATGTATACTGCGTGATTGTTGCAGCATGTCATTGATATGCAGAATGAATAGTGTAGTGTAGGACAGCACTGAGCCTTGGGGAACACCGGCGTTAATGGGTAATGTAATGTAACGAAGACGGTACTTTACTTGTGGTGTAGGAAAGCGAGAATAAGCGCGTTAAGACGGGAGCCAACTCGGGAGCGCACGTCTTTAGTACGATCGCGGGGATATCATCCGGCCCGCTCGACTTCTTGACATCGAGGGCTTGCAGAGCTCGTCTGACGGCCTTTTGAGTGAAACGCACGTCCTTCATCGAGCTCTCACACTGCCTGATGGTCGGCGGTGCGGCGCCTCCGTCGTCCAGAGTCGAGTTTGAGGCAAACAGTGTACCCAGGAGATCGGCCTTCCCTTTTGCCGTGTGAGCCAGAGTATCGTCCGGTTTCCGTAAAGATGGTAGAGACGACCGACAGAAGTTACCTTCGACAGCCTTGGCCAGCGACCAAAAAGCTCGACTCCCGCAAGGGTAGCTTGATAGACGCTGGCCAATTCTACCGATGTGCCTAAACTTCGCCTTGGCTGTTTGCTTCTTTGCCGAACGGGAGGCAGCATTGAATTTTTTCCGAAGCTTAGACGTTTCGGGGTCGTTGCGCGCGTGCGCATCAGCCCAGGTTTTAAACGCTTCTTGCTTAAGGCTTGAAGCCTTAGCGCAAGACCCATTAAACCAGGGCTTGTTTCGGCCGCCGATGGATACTGAAGAGCTGGGAATAAAACCAAGCATGCTCGTATCACATCGGCTATCGATTCCGCACACGTGCTAGGATCACCCGAGGTGAAGCACAGCTGCCTCCAGGGGTAGGAAGCCAGGAATTCCCGGAGTCCATCCCAGTCCGCTGACCCGTAATGCCAGACTTGACGCTTCCCATTGGGTCGAGAACCTTCTGGGGGCGGCAAGGGTACGGCAGAACTTACCAGGCAATGGTCAGAAGTCCCAAGTGGGGCCCCAACCGTCACCCGGTAGTCAGATGGATGGGTGGTCAGCAGAAGATCCAGCAGAGAGGCAGTATGGGTCTCAATATCTGGTACTCTGGTGAAAGTGTGTACCACCTGCGTCAACCCATATGCCAAGGAGAAGTTGTAAGCGGCCCTGCCAGCAAAGTCGGTGAATCTGGATCCCAACCATTCGGTGTGGTGAGCGTTGAAGTCACCCAGAACCACCAGCTCAGCGGAGGGACACTGTTCCAGCACTCTGTCGGACGTCTTTTGGACGTGCTCAAATAGTCGAGTCGTCTCCGCGTCTCCGCTATAGGACCTATAGAGGCACGCGTAGATTCGGGTTCTAGCCCCAGCGTCTACGCGCGCCCATAGCACCGATAGGTCCTTGTCTTCAAGGGAGCTAAGTCGGCGACAGCAGACATCGCCCCTGACGTACATACATACCCCTGCCCTACGCATAAAAGCGTGTTCTAAAGTGTAGCCGGGATAGTGTAGGTACGACGTATCGTCAGGTGGCGCGATCTGCGTCTCCGTGAGGAAAAGCAAAGCCGGCTTTGCTGTCTCTAGGTGTTGGTGGACAGCATTCAGGTTGGAGTGTAATCCCCTAATGTTGCACATGTCCACAGTAAATGTGGGGGGATGGCCGCTGAGTAAACTTTACTTTCCTTTTTTTTGCGTCCCATAAAATGCTGTAAAAAAAAAGAGATGGGAATTTGAAGGGAATCGCTCCGTTGGTGCCCCTCAGGCCCTGGCGTAGGCTTCTTAACGCCAAGCCGATGGCAGGACGTGGGTTTCCGGCGCGGGGGACGAAAGGGCCCCCGGTCCCCCCCGTGCGCAGATGCCGGGTCCCCCTCCGGTCTCTTACCCCGGCACGGCACCGCGCAACGGGATTTTTCGCTGGTTGGCGGGACAGCCTCCCAGGCCAGAGGTTATCAGTGAGGCCTGGGTTCGGGTCCCCAACTGACCAGCGGGCGGCCAGCGGAAAGCCGTTTCACCGGGTCTTCCTGGCCCCCGCGCCGACACACCACGGCTACCAGGGCGAAGGCGCCTTGAATCCAACGGAAACCCAAGAGGCATCAACGGAGCGATATAGGGATAGGGAAGGGTGGGACAGGGAAACTGGATCTCAGGCTCACAACCTAAACACGCCAGAGGCACACCAAGGCAAGCCAAGGCAAGCCAGAGGCATTAAGCGGTTGACTCCGACCCGAGGGTGGTCGCCACCCAGCCAGGTCCCACGAAGGTACCTTACCACCGAGCAGTTGTCGGGTTTAGTCGCCTTTTACGACACCCTGGTATCCCGACATGGGATACCAGGGTGTCGTAACCATGAGATAAAATTATACTTGACGCTGGCAATATGCAGAGTTTGCAATGCCATAATTGAAGAAAAAAAAGTATAGACAGCCGTCAGATGAGCCGTCATCAGCTGTCACCCCTCCATCTTGGTCTAAGAGCCGGTGAAGATATTCACTCGTTCGATTGTTACAAGAGTGAAGGTGATATGAAAGAAAACTGATTAAAATTAATTAAATTAAAAATAGCTATGAACACTTTTCGATAGTCAAGTTATCATAGACATATATGTTTATAAATTATATTTGGTAAAAAATATGTCTCATCGAATTATCAGATCAGTGAAGGTCGATCTTCCTCGTCTCCTCTACTATCTTACGAAATTTTCGATCAGCACAGAACCGTAGATCTCACTGTTGATTTAATATATATAATTATTGGCTGTAACCCTTTTTATATTTCGTAAAAAGAATAAAGAATACAATTTTATAAAAACGGTTACATCTCCCCATTGCGGGTTGGTTGAGATGCGGTTTAGTGGCCAACCCGCTGTTGAATCTTTTCAAACCGCCTATTAGGACTCCGACAAGGTTTAACAACTGTTATCTATCGACAATAACAGGGACCGGTCGGCTTAACTAATTTTTTGCCACAAGCGGTCACCCATCTCACACCCGACTGCGCCCGTTTTGCTTAGTAGCATAGATCGTTTGCGTCCATCGCGCCGGGCCATGCGCGCTTCATTCAGATCTAAATAATTAATTTCGTTTATTTTATTACTCACAAGTGGCGACTACATTGTGGTAGGAAGTGGTATTGAGTAATCATCTATAATATCTTATAACAATAATTCACGCGCTTATTACTAATTGTATAAACAGACATATTTTGGTATTTACCATGAGGTCTATTAACATGGTTTAGTTTTTATTATTAACAATAAAAGATATTGTACACACAAAATGACTAATTGTATAACGATGAATATTACGATCACATTTTGTTTATTAAACTTATATTGAGTCCACAGATTTTCTCATAAAAAGGAAAGTAAGTAGGGACCGAAATTAATTTGTGCAAAACGCGCTGTAATAACAACGTCCTGTATATTAAATTATTTCTAGATAATGTTTGGTACTTTTTTTATTAATTTCGCTGTATCTTACAACTCAGTATTTTCCCAGTGATAATATAGTGTTTTATATAGTGGTCGTCACAATTTATAATTTAATAACATTAGTGGAAAGATTTACAAAATGGTGTCGATTTATGCGAGGTTTTTAGTGATAGTTTTAGCTTTAAGAGTGAATGCAATGTCAATAAAGGGGCCAGTTTTGACGAGATATGATCCCTGTGGTATCGGTGTACTATATTTTGACAAGATTACGGACAAATTATGGAAAGGTTTCATAAACTTTGGATTATATCAAACGATTAATAACCCGGAAATCGATGTGTCATTTAAGCAGCAAATGTTTATTTATGGTGTAAGTAGATTTATATAATATCTAATACGAATAATTCTTGTAAATACCTAAATATATAATTTGAATCTCGTAAACGGCTCCAACGATTTTAATGAAATTTAGTACCCTGGTTTCGGAGGTGATAAATCGATCCAGATACCTAGGTTTTATATTCAGGAATTTCCAATTATAAAAAAATATTTTCAGGGATAATCAACTTAAATATAAACTGAAAAATACGACTCTTCCTGACATCTATTGAAGAGTATTAATAATATTGTGGCGTAGAATGCCGTCAAACGCCATCCGCCAATCAGACGTTAAAGAAATGACAATGTCGATTTGAAAGAGCTCTATAAACATTTTGTTCATTGAATTAAAGCTGGGGTCCCACGGCCTGCTTTCTCACAGGTCAGACCGCGCCAGGCCAGGCCAACAGGCCGTGGGAACCGACGCATCCGATGAGGCCTGTGGTGGCCTGTTGTCGCCCGTCCGATCCATCGGGAGTCGGTAAGTTCAAAGGCACGGCGCGGCGCGGTGCGATGATGCCTGTCGCGACCTGTACGGGCGCGTCTGCGTCGGTTGTAGTCGTTCATTTCACCTGCTGCGGCGCCTGCGTGTACACAATCGCACATGATGGGGTGGACGAATGAGCTATTCGAGTTTTTAACTCTTTATGAAAATGAACCAGCGCTTTGGAATAGTTCGTCGCCTCAACATAAAACAAGAACGATGTCCATGATGCATGGTTACGCTTAAAAATAATTTAAAAGATGAAACCATCCCCATAACGGAGTTAAAAAGAAAATTTAATGTCTACAGACCTACAGAAATCCGTATCACTTAATATGTTGGAATGTCAGTCAACAGGCCGCACCAGGCCGGCACATGCCATGGGAATGCTCAGTACGGGCCGTGACAGGCCTACTCAGGCGGGGCGACGTCTGGCGCGGCCTGTCGCGTGGCAGGCTGTGGGACCCCAGCTTAAAGCTTCCTTGGCCGAATGATTACGTGGACTGAATATGGAACCAGAGACCCGGGTTCAAACTGCCTGATGGTCGGCGGTGCGGCGCCTCCGTCGTCCAGAGTCGAGTTTGAGGCAAACAGGGTACCCAGGAGATCGGCCTTCCCTTTTGCCGTGTGAGCCAGAGTATCGTCCGGTTTCCGTAAAGATGGTAGAGACGACCGACAGAAGTTACCTTCGACAGCCTTGGCCAGCGACCAAAAAGCTCGACTCCCGCAAGGGTAGCTTGATAGACGCTGGCCAATTCTACCGATGTGCCTAAACTTCGCCTTGGCTGTTTGCTTCTTTGCCGAACGGGAGGCAGCATTGAATTTTTTCCGAAGCTTAGACGTTTCGGGGTCGTTGCGCGCGTGCGCATCAGCCCAGGTTTTAAACGCTTCTTGCTTAAGGCTTGAAGCCTTAGCGCAAGACCCATTAAACCAGGGCTTGTTTCGGCCGCCGATGGATACTGAAGAGCTGGGAATAAAACCAAGCATGCTCGTATCACATCGGCTATCGATTCCGCACACGTGCTAGGATCACCCGAGGTGAAGCACAGCTGCCTCCAGGGGTAGGAAGCCAGGAATTCCCGGAGTCCATCCCAGTCCGCTGACCCGTAATGCCAGACTTGACGCTTCCCATTGGGTCGAGAACCTTCTGGGGGCGGCAAGGGTACGGCAGAACTTACCAGGCAATGGTCAGAAGTCCCAAGTGGGGCCCCAACCGTCACCCGGTAGTCAGATGGATGGGTGGTCAGCAGAAGATCCAGCAGAGAGGCAGTATGGGTCTCAATATCTGGTACTCTGGTGAAAGTGTGTACCACCTGCGTCAACCCATATGCCAAGGAGAAGTTGTAAGCGGCCCTGCCAGCAAAGTCGGTGAATCTGGATCCCAACCATTCGGTGTGGTGAGCGTTGAAGTCACCCAGAACCACCAGCTCAGCGGAGGGACACTGTTCCAGCACTCTGTCGGACGTCTTTTGGACGTGCTCAAATAGTCGAGTCGTCTCCGCGTCTCCGCTATAGGACCTATAGAGGCACGCGTAGATTCGGGTTCTAGCCCCAGCGTCTACGCGCGCCCATAGCACCGATAGGTCCTTGTCTTCAAGGGAGCTAAGTCGGCGACAGCAGACATCGCCCCTGACGTACATACATACCCCTGCCCTACGCATAAAAGCGTGTTCTAAAGTGTAGCCGGGATAGTGTAGGTACGACGTATCGTCAGGTGGCGCGATCTGCGTCTCCGTGAGGAAAAGCAAAGCCGGCTTTGCTGTCTCTAGGTGTTGGTGGACAGCATTCAGGTTGGAGTGTAATCCCCTAATGTTGCACATGTCCACAGTAAATGTGGGGGGATGGCCGCTGAGTAAACTTTACTTTCCTTTTTTTTGCGTCCCATAAAATGCTGTAAAAAAAAAGAGATGGGAATTTGAAGGGAATCGCTCCGTTGGTGCCCCTCAGGCCCTGGCGTAGGCTTCTTAACGCCAAGCCGATGGCAGGACGTGGGTTTCCGGCGCGGGGGACGAAAGGGCCCCCGGTCCCCCCCGTGCGCAGATGCCGGGTCCCCCTCCGGTCTCTTACCCCGGCACGGCACCGCGCAACGGGATTTTTCGCTGGTTGGCGGGACAGCCTCCCAGGCCAGAGGTTATCAGTGAGGCCTGGGTTCGGGTCCCCAACTGACCAGCGGGCGGCCAGCGGAAAGCCGTTTCACCGGGTCTTCCTGGCCCCCGCGCCGACACACCACGGCTACCAGGGCGAAGGCGCCTTGAATCCAACGGAAACCCAAGAGGCATCAACGGAGCGATATAGGGATAGGGAAGGGTGGGACAGGGAAACTGGATCTCAGGCTCACAACCTAAACACGCCAGAGGCACACCAAGGCAAGCCAAGGCAAGCCAGAGGCATTAAGCGGTTGACTCCGACCCGAGGGTGGTCGCCACCCAGCCAGGTCCCACGAAGGTACCTTACCACCGAGCAGTTGTCGGGTTTAGTCGCCTTTTACGACACCCTGGTATCCCGACATGGGATACCAGGGTGTCGTAACCATGAGATAAAATTATACTTGACGCTGGCAATATGCAGAGTTTGCAATGCCATAATTGAAGAAAAAAAAGTATAGACAGCCGTCAGATGAGCCGTCATCAGCTGTCACCCCTCCATCTTGGTCTAAGAGCCGGTGAAGATATTCACTCGTTCGATTGTTACAAGAGTGAAGGTGATATGAAAGAAAACTGATTAAAATTAATTAAATTAAAAATAGCTATGAACACTTTTCGATAGTCAAGTTATCATAGACATATATGTTTATAAATTATATTTGGTAAAAAATATGTCTCATCGAATTATCAGATCAGTGAAGGTCGATCTTCCTCGTCTCCTCTACTATCTTACGAAATTTTCGATCAGCACAGAACCGTAGATCTCACTGTTGATTTAATATATATAATTATTGGCTGTAACCCTTTTTATATTTCGTAAAAAGAATAAAGAATACAATTTTATAAAAACGGTTACATCTCCCCATTGCGGGTTGGTTGAGATGCGGTTTAGTGGCCAACCCGCTGTTGAATCTTTTCAAACCGCCTATTAGGACTCCGACAAGGTTTAACAACTGTTATCTATCGACAATAACAGGGACCGGTCGGCTTAACTAATTTTTTGCCACAAGCGGTCACCCATCTCACACCCGACTGCGCCCGTTTTGCTTAGTAGCATAGATCGTTTGCGTCCATCGCGCCGGGCCATGCGCGCTTCATTCAGATCTAAATAATTAATTTCGTTTATTTTATTACTCACAAGTGGCGACTACATTGTGGTAGGAAGTGGTATTGAGTAATCATCTATAATATCTTATAACAATAATTCACGCGCTTATTACTAATTGTATAAACAGACATATTTTGGTATTTACCATGAGGTCTATTAACATGGTTTAGTTTTTATTATTAACAATAAAAGATATTGTACACACAAAATGACTAATTGTATAACGATGAATATTACGATCACATTTTGTTTATTAAACTTATATTGAGTCCACAGATTTTCTCATAAAAAGGAAAGTAAGTAGGGACCGAAATTAATTTGTGCAAAACGCGCTGTAATAACAACGTCCTGTATATTAAATTATTTCTAGATAATGTTTGGTACTTTTTTTATTAATTTCGCTGTATCTTACAACTCAGTATTTTCCCAGTGATAATATAGTGTTTTATATAGTGGTCGTCACAATTTATAATTTAATAACATTAGTGGAAAGATTTACAAAATGGTGTCGATTTATGCGAGGTTTTTAGTGATAGTTTTAGCTTTAAGAGTGAATGCAATGTCAATAAAGGGGCCAGTTTTGACGAGATATGATCCCTGTGGTATCGGTGTACTATATTTTGACAAGATTACGGACAAATTATGGAAAGGTTTCATAAACTTTGGATTATATCAAACGATTAATAACCCGGAAATCGATGTGTCATTTAAGCAGCAAATGTTTATTTATGGTGTAAGTAGATTTATATAATATCTAATACGAATAATTCTTGTAAATACCTAAATATATAATTTGAATCTCGTAAACGGCTCCAACGATTTTAATGAAATTTAGTACCCTGGTTTCGGAGGTGATAAATCGATCCAGATACCTAGGTTTTATATTCAGGAATTTCCAATTATAAAAAAATATTTTCAGGGATAATCAACTTAAATATAAACTGAAAAATACGACTCTTCCTGACATCTATTGAAGAGTATTAATAATATTGTGGCGTAGAATGCCGTCAAACGCCATCCGCCAATCAGACGTTAAAGAAATGACAATGTCGATTTGAAAGAGCTCTATAAACATTTTGTTCATTGAATTAAAGCTGGGGTCCCACGGCCTGCTTTCTCACAGGTCAGACCGCGCCAGGCCAGGCCAACAGGCCGTGGGAACCGACGCATCCGATGAGGCCTGTGGTGGCCTGTTGTCGCCCGTCCGATCCATCGGGAGTCGGTAAGTTCAAAGGCACGGCGCGGCGCGGTGCGATGATGCCTGTCGCGACCTGTACGGGCGCGTCTGCGTCGGTTGTAGTCGTTCATTTCACCTGCTGCGGCGCCTGCGTGTACACAATCGCACATGATGGGGTGGACGAATGAGCTATTCGAGTTTTTAACTCTTTATGAAAATGAACCAGCGCTTTGGAATAGTTCGTCGCCTCAACATAAAACAAGAACGATGTCCATGATGCATGGTTACGCTTAAAAATAATTTAAAAGATGAAACCATCCCCATAACGGAGTTAAAAAGAAAATTTAATGTCTACAGACCTACAGAAATCCGTATCACTTAATATGTTGGAATGTCAGTCAACAGGCCGCACCAGGCCGGCACATGCCATGGGAATGCTCAGTACGGGCCGTGACAGGCCTACTCAGGCGGGGCGACGTCTGGCGCGGCCTGTCGCGTGGCAGGCTGTGGGACCCCAGCTTAAAGCTTCCTTGGCCGAATGATTACGTGGACTGAATATGGAACCAGAGACCCGGGTTCAAACCTCAATAAAAAGCACATTGCGTTATTTTTTATTTTTTTTATTGGGATCTATTTCAAATGGCGTTGTTAAATAACACTAAGCAAATGAATGTTACGTTTGAAACTAAACCAAGAAAATAAATTGTTTTTATCTGAGCAACGCTCGGTCGTCCAGGTACTTTTACTAATATTATATAATTTTAGATTCGTTGAAACCGAACAATATAATAATATTTACAGTTGGTTGGTCCTCAGTTATTAAATAGTAAAGTCAGTTAGATATTCGAGTAAAGCGATGGCTACTTGACCAGAAATAGATGGATGCAGCTTTAAAGGCAATCCTAAAACACATTTTCCGCTAAATGAAAATATAAAAGTTTCTCTGAACTTCCCGCCATAATTCTGAAGACCCGCGTGGCGCAATGGTTATCATGCCGGACTGCCAATCGAAGGCTCCCGGGTTCGATTCCCGGTGATACAGAAATTTGAATGAAGAGTTTAAATTTCTGTTCCTGGTCTGGGTGTTTGTGTTTCTGTCTTTGTATGTGTCCATTAATACCCTGTGTCGTGGGTACCACGACACAGGGTATTAATTACCTTATCGTGGGGCTATGAGTGTGTATCGTTTTAAATCCGATCAAAATATTTTCGTGTTTGCAGTGTTTGTACATTTACTTTTTAATATTAACTCTATGAAGTAAAATAAATAAATAAAGCCTTGATAGAAGAACCGGTATCAGAACTTCCACCCGGTACCTGATCCCTAGAGTTATTCTAATTTGCACTTAAGATGTCAAAATAAGACACGGCTAATATTTAATGTTAAATATAAATTGTTTTACTTTTCAGACCTCCATAAATAGCTCAGTTATTGTAAAAAACAACTGGCACGATTTTACCATAAAACCAAAAGGAGAGATGCCAAAATCCTTCGTTTTTTACTTATCAATAAATGAGGCGAATCCTGAAAATGTTCCGGTACTCACGAGGTTCAAGTTCAATAATGTTACCTTATGTGATGAATATGTAAAAGTAAGTTGTATTACAAAACGTTATTTAATTTAAAATAAAATAGAAATAAAAGTGTTGCTTTGATGTGCTGTTTACGAAGAGAATAAGTACGAAGACTTCCTTTGGGTTTTTGTTATTTTGATATTTTCTTTTATTAAGATCACCAAATGGCCCATATTTATTTTCCTTAACAGACTGAAATTAAGAGAAAGTCTTAGTTACGGAAATTCAAAATTGGTTGTGATTACGTTGGCTGCAACCCTTTTTCGTCCCACTGCTGGGCACGGGTCTCTCCCCATCATTGGGGAGGCCCTGAGCTTACTCCACTACGTTGCTCCAATGCAAGTTGGTGGAGATGCGGGTTAGTGGCGAACCCGCTGTCGAATGTTTTCAGACCGCCCATAAGGCCTCCGGCAAGGTTTAACGACTGTTATCTATCGACAACAACCGAGACCGACGGCTTAGCGTGCCCTCCGAAGCACTGAAACGCGCATGAATTTTTTTTGCCACTAGCGGTCACTCATCTCACACCCGACCGCACCCGTTTGGCAAAATTCGAGTGTTGCTTGAGATATTCGAGTAGGCAAAACTGCTACTACTCTAGAAGCCTATGGTAGCTTTACATAGAGATGCACGACCACCACAGCACTTTTCCTTAGAAACATTACATTCAAACCCTCAGATGGAAGTGCTTCCCTTATGTACGGTTCTCACCGTACACCAGTCGAGATGTGTAAAATTAAATAAGTAAATTGTTCTGTACTGAATTTAATGTAAAACTGCTATTTAAATGACTGGTAGTGAGAACACACGTTATGCGCGGATGCAATTATGATGTGAACTGGCTAATATGCATTGCATGATGGAAACCAAATGCTAACTTAGCATCTGTACGTGAACCGTACATCAAGCTATTTATTATGATTATTCGATATTCGATATTCGAGCAGTGATGGCCGAGTGGTAAATAACCGCGGTCTTCGACGCGACCGACCCCAGGTTCAAATCCTCGGCGCGCACCTCTGACAAAGAAATTTGTAATGTGCGCATTTATCGCTGCTCCACGGTGATGGAAAATATCGTGATGTTTAATTAATTACGATGTTCTCCATCGCCGTGCATGCCTGAGAGAAATTCATAATTTCTCGAAAGCATGACGTCCACCAATCCGCACTTGGCCAGCGTGGTGGACTATGGCCTAAATCCTTATGAGAGAAAACCTGTGCCCAGTACTCAATTATTTATTCCTGTATTTATTCCAGTATTCAATAGCTTATTGCTACGTTAATTAGGAATAGAAAGAAAACGCAACGTTTATAGTCGGCTTAGCAACTGCCCAAGTATATTTTTCTTAATAATGTTTCGCTGTGCAATCGAGAACACAGTGATATAAATTCAAGCGTAGGAAGGAATGTAACATATTTTCAACAATTTGAAGTATTTCCAACAAAATGTGTATAGGAATAACAGAACTGGGTGCAAAGTCGGTTCACAAATTGCAAGCGAGGGGTTGTTATTCCCCTTCAAAGAGATATTCACGCGATAATCAAAGGGATTCCTTTCGTCAATGTCTACTCGTTATGTGGATGTGCAAGAAAAGGACTTGTAAACTTTAAAGCAATGGTTTAGGAACAAGGGAAATATTGTTGTAAAGTATTCACGATTGTGATTGCGGTTTAAATTTACATATATTTGATTTTTCTTGTGAGACTGGTAACTTTATAAGTGAAAGAACGTGCAAGGCTTAACTGTAAAATCTACAGTCATTTCAGTGCCTAAAGAAAAATAGAATAATAATAGGGTAAGGTTTTCGTCACATACTTTGTTGAAGAAAAACTAATTGGCTTTACGAGTCCAACGGTAAACTTTAGCTAACTTTTAACTAACCTTCAACTTACTGATTTAACTTAAATTGACGGTTTATTAAGCTCAAGAGGTTAAGCAAGATCAAGTTACAAATAACAACATAATTATATGATAATGAGTTATCATAATAATATGGTGTTGTAATGCAAATTTTGTTTTCCTAAAATATTACTGTACTAAGATCTTATTTGCTGCTGTATTACGTGATTATTTTCGGTATTTTCTATACCTGTACATATGTATTTCACGATCTTTTTCAGAAGACACAAACAATAGCATCATTGAATGTTACGAAACAAAATGACACGAAGTATCACCACATCTGCGGAAGACGGTCTCTGGATAACGCTGAGCTGATGTCTCTGAGAACTGAGTCGGAAGCTGGTGACTGGCCATGGCACGTGGCCATAATGGTCCGCGATCCGGACACAAATGAACTAAAGTACCAATGCGGAGGAAACATCATATCCCAGACTGCTGTGTTGACAGGTACATATCAAAATACGTATCGTAGTTTTATCTCAAACTCAAGTCTGTGAAAATCGGCAAATACATATACTTACGAGTATGCCCGTTTTTACTAACGATAAACAAGGAAAGCCTTACTCCTAATTTAGGGCAATGATTAGTATAAAGTTTCGTTTCACCAATCCATGAATAATAATATGTAATAGATGTATATATATATAATAGATTGGTCCTATCTTCTGAGTAGCCTAGTTTTTTGACAGTTGTCCACGGTTTTGTCCGTCAATCTATTATCAATTTGAGCGACTATCACAATTGTGTCAGTTTAAGGGCACCTAAGCACTACGCAATCCCAAATCGGTATCGTAAATTTAGATTCTGCCTAACGTCTTTAGTCATGACTTAAGGGTTAGTGAAACGTGTTTTTTCTCTAAGCAACTCCAAAATATTTAGGCATCTGATTTAGACGTATCCTAGTGAAAATGGGAGTTACTGCTTTTGCAACACGAAATGATTTTTAGACCTAACAACACATACTAAGTATTAACTAGATATTATCATAGGAGGAAAAAGAAATACATTGGTTGAGCATAGAAACTTAGGAATGTAGCATCATAATATTATAGATTCTAAAAATTGGAAAGGATATTGTCACTATTAAGTCACACACGTGGACAGGACAGTATATAATGTAAAATTCCGTATTATCGTCAGGTTTTGACAGTATCCCAGTACTCGTCATTCATAGAAAAAGTATATCATCTGGGCAATTTTCTACGGAATGACGAGTATTAGTACGCTGACGACATTATGGACCTTAACTAGAAAATGCAAAAAACAAAAACTGGTGTATTTTCCAAGAGGGCGAAAGTCTATCCCCAGGTGGCTTTTCGATCATAAGGCAAGTCTTTGTTAAACTTTGTGTGTCAAACGGAAACTAAGCAGACTGATTCTCGGAGTTTCAAAACTTTTAGTAATGGAATCTGAAGGATGACTTGTACTTCCGTTATACGAGTACATACATGGAATCACTCATGGTCGCGAGTAGCTGGTGTAGGTAATTTAAAAGATTTAAATAAATTAAGTTTTTAACAAAAAAATAGAACCGACTTCAAACAGTAAAAAATAAATTTGTTCAGTACCTACTTCTTCTTGCTTATGGTAATGACTGTTAAAACTATTTTGGAGTCGGTGTCCATTCAGAACGAAAGGTACACTATATTTACTATGACAGGACATTTTACTAATGGCCCGACTTACCTTACCTTTGAGGAGTTGTACCTTCAATCACCAGCTTAGCAACATGAGGTGATAATTACCTGACAGAAATATTTGTATTATGTTAAAAAATATGACTTAAACTATGTGTGTGCCTTTTAATTTTCAGTGTTTCCCTCGATTTCCCCAGTATCACATCATCAGATTAGGACATGATGACAGTTGGACCGCCTTAGGAGGTTAAGTTTTTGAACAAAAAAAATATATATTGAAAGAATTTGCTCTCAACTCCTAACCGTCGTAGTACCTTTCATCATCAGCTCAGCGACAGGATATGATGAAAATTATACACAAATGCCTGTTTTGCTTTAGTAAAAATATGAAAATCATTTTTTTGTGCTATAAAATTTGAATGTTCCCTTCGATTTCTCTGGGATCCCCTCATCAGACTTTGTCTTGGTGACAGTTGGACCACCTCAGGAATGTGAGATTTCAATTAAAAAACTATTTATTGAAAGAATTTGCTCTCAACTCCTCACTGTCGCATTACCTTCCATCATCAGCTCAGCAACATGAAATGATGATTACTATGCACAAATATCTCTTATGCTTCAGCAACTATAAGAAAATCAATGTGTGTGCCTATAAAATTCGAGAGTTTCTCTCGATTTCCCTGGAATCCCATCGTCAGATCCTGATTTGGTGACAATGGGACCACCTCGGGAGTGTAAGCATACGAACAAAAAAATAATTTCGAAAATCGGTCCACAAACGGCGGAGTAATCGGTGAACATATTATATAAAAAAAATACATACAGCCGAATACAGTACCTCCTCCTTTTGGAAGTCGGTAATAAACTAGAACGCTGTCTGGATTTACTCATAGATTGTCGTTTACTTTATTTTTCTGAAATACATTTTAGTTATAAATAATATTATTATTATTTTCAAAATTTTTATACAATTTTTTTTCAGCCGCACACTGTTTGTTCTCAAAAGATAAAGAAATACCTGCAGACAGAATAATCATTGAAGCTGGTGTAACCAACCTCAAAAACCTTAATCACCCTGGAAGACAAACATTTGTTGTAAGTATACAGCCATACTGTCCATTAATATTTAGTACCTGGACGGCCGAGCTTTGCTCGGATAAGAACGATTTATTTTCTTGGTTTAATTTCAAACGAAATTTTTGCTAAGTGTTACTTAACTATACGCCATCTAAAATAGCTCTTAATAAAAAAAAAAAACACAAAAAATCCATACTTCCATACTAATATTACAAATTCGAAAGTAACTCTGTCTGTCTGTCTACTACGCTTTCCCGCTTAAACTACTGAACCGATTTTTATGAAATTTGGAACACAGATAGAGTGGACCTTAGGAAAGGACATAGGATAGTTTTTATCCTACGGGCACCTTTAAAACGGGTCCACGCGGGCGAAGCCGCTGGCGGAAGACTAGTAAACAATAAACGCAATATGGTTTTAATTAAGGTTTGAACCCGGGTCTCTTGTTCCGCAGTCAACCCACGTAACCAAGGAAGATTTAATTCATTGAACAAAATTTTTATAGAGTTCTTTCAAATCTACATTGTCATTTCTTTGAACGTTGGATTGGCGGATGGAGCCGTTTCCGAGATTCAAAAGATACATTTAGGTATAAGTATACAAGAATTGCTTGTTTAATGGTATTAGATGTAACAACTGGCATAAAAAAAGAGTGCTGCTGAGAGTTTTTCTCCTCCGGCTTTTTTCTCTCAGCTTAACTCATTCATTTCCCATGCAGACACCTAGAGCCGATGACCGCCAAAAGATTGACGTTCATAATTAGAATATCTGTATTCAAAAAATGAATAAAATGACAAAGACAAATGATTTATTGGCGCAAATATGGGTATTACAAAAGTTGTTTTATACATTATTTAATAGTCTGCCATATTCACCTCAGTAAGGTATGCCAATATTATTAATAAATAAAGGTACTGTCTAAAAACTAATAAAACTGTCCTGTACTGTCTAAAAATATTTTGAATTTTTGATACGGTTGTTGCCGTAATT
Source organism: Pyrgus malvae (assembly GCA_911387765.1). Lineage (NCBI taxonomy): Eukaryota > Metazoa > Arthropoda > Insecta > Lepidoptera > Hesperiidae > Pyrgus > Pyrgus malvae. The sequence continues at coordinate 21,209,642 of OU426950.1, read as the reverse complement.
CTTCTACAATTTCGTAAACAGCGGAACTTATTCTGCTTAAACCGAAATCGAATTTTTAATAGAAACATGAGGTCCACAATTACATAACTATCTTTTAGCTTAAGAATAATTATACAGCATACATACTCCACAATTTTACATGACTTTGATTGCAGTCTGATATATAATGATGCCATCGATATAATAGGCATCAAGTCCGCCCATTGTGAACCTAGTTTAAGGTTATCAATAAAGTATTAAATAAATAAATAAATATAAAACCACATACAAAATATCGTTTATATTATCTCAATTATTGCGCCAATCTATTAAAAGTAATGTGTCATAGCAACGCGCGACTTTTTAGCTAGTTCTACGAGTAAATATATTTTTTAACAATTTCAGCCTGAAAAGACGATTTTGCATCCAGCCTACAATTACGCATATGCCACTTCAGATTTAGCGATTATCATCGTCAGGGAGTTCACATTTACTGAATACGTACAGCCTATATGCATATGGGGGCCCGTTTATGATAAAACAGCATTGTACGGAAAGGAAACTGTGGTAAGTTTTTAAGATAAACGTAAAAGTCAAGTTTTTTTTATAAATATATATAAGGTAGTTGTCGATAGATAACAGTCATTAAACCTTGTCCGAGGCCTTACGGGCGGTTTGAAAACATCCGACAGCGGGTTGGCCACTAACCCGCATCTCCACCAACCCGCATTAGAGCAGCGTGGTGGAGTAAGCTCCAGGCCTCCCCAAAATGGGGAGAGAATGGGGGGAGAGACCCGTGCCCAGCAGTGGGACTTAAAAGAGTTGCAGCCAAGCTTGGAATTTCCCTATCATTCCATATTAATTTTTATCTCCTATTTCTTTCTCATTTAGGTCAAAATATACGGCTCTTTCATATGGGGATACCCCGACTGAGAGAGAGAAGCTAGCGAATACCAAGAGTTCTTTAAATGTCCTCTATTTATTATTATTTGGGTTGGTGGGGAAGGGTACAACCCTAAGGCCACTGCGACCAGTAAATGATTTATTGTAGCCTAAAAATGTCGCATGCGCATAAATGTCGTCTAAGTTTTCAGATTTTTCCCGGCTCGTGATCCATCCTTTTTGCACACTGATCCACTGCTGTGCACGGGTGTCGACTTATGCGGGTCGGTGGAGATGCGGGTTATTGGCCAACCCACTGTCGGATGTTTTCAAATATAAACTACGGGTTTGGACTAGGTGAACAACTTCTATCTATCGTGAACGTGCCCTTCTTAGCACGGAAACGTGCTTAATTTGCTCTAGCGGCCACCTATCTCACAACCGACCGCGCCCATTTCGCTTAGATACGTGGTTCGCTTGTGTTCTACGCTAACCGCACAACGGTCATTCTACATGATAAAGTGTATATTTTAGAAGATCGCTATTTAAGACCCCGTTTAGGGGTAATCGGATTTTTGGTACTTACTCTCTATTTTATATTATAGGTCGTCGGCTTCGGAACAACAGAACAGAATAAACTGTCAGATAAGCTGAGAGCTACAAACATCATGGTCCAACATGATATCACGTGCATTGCGTACGCTCCCAATTTGTATAAATCCTTGCTAAACGAATTTACATTCTGTGCCGGTTATGGGCCAGATTCTGGTAAGTGAATAGGGTGATTAAACATAATAAATTGTTTGCATTTTAAATCTGTTACAAATCTATCTGGTTACGGTGAAATAATAAACATCCCTCATAACTTAAACTATTCATCATATTAAAATGACAGAGCGCCAACATTTGAGGACTTAGCCGATGACTTTAGAGGCTGTATACGAAATTATGCCGATTTCGCTGATTTAGCAGATTTTACATATGAGATGTTGCAGTAAAAATACAGTATTTACATAAGTTTCATGACTTGACTGACTGATTATTACAATAATAAACTATTCGATTGGCAACTTTTTCATTTTTCTTGCGATGTTTTGCTTAATAGACCTGAAGACGGTGACAGTTTTGTGAATTTTACTGTAATAGGTATAGAATATAACATATTTGCGGATCATTATTAAACCTAAATGGACCAAAAAATGTGCTGTAAAAATCACATATACAGTAAATTAGTCACTTTTTGGCACTCTCATAAAAAATACTGATAAAAAACATTGAACTTAGTAAATTTTGAGAAAATATGGGCCAGAAATTACATTTTATTTTCGCAAATCTTTCATACAATTTATCAGACATAACTTCAGTTCATAATCAGTCCCTTTCCTGAAAAAAATCAAATTATTAATGAAAAATTGGCTTTAAAAATCTTTTAATGCCGAATTTTCAAACCTAAAACTTGCATTATAATTCTTGACGCGAGCTAAAAAGTGACTAATGTATTAGATGATTATTGAAATGATCTGCTATAAGCAATTGCTGATATTGTGCAATGAAGTTTATGGAAATACTGTATTTGTGTTCAATCAGGTAATACCTTGTCTTGAAGATAGATAGGTAAGTTTAAAGTATTACTAAAGACTACTTCAAATAACTGCCAACATCATTTTTATCCTCCGTATACTACGCCATAGTCGGATAAGAATATCTACTTTAGAAACGAAAGTTTGGTGATTTCAATTAAACCTTGTATTTCTACAGAATTAAAGTTCAAATATTACATTTAAACAAAAAATCAAAATAAATAGCCTAAATTGTAATGTTAACATTAACAAACTTTGGTTTTAGGTATCAACCCACGCAATGGAGATAGCGGCGGAGGATTGGTAGTCCCCACCATGCAAACAGACCACAAAGTAAGCTGGTTTCTACGAGGAGTGCTATCAAAGTGTGGGGTAGTCCCACCCAGCGTCGTATGCGACCCCAAATTCTACGTAGTGTATACGGACGTCGGACCTCACTACAGCTGGATTTATCACAACGCGGGACTAGTTTTTAGAAGTAATATAGTGAATTCGATAAGTTAATTTAGTTAATAATTACTTTTCAGATTTCCCATTTTAATAACCAACATGGTTATTGACCATGACTTGACCAGTTGCTAGAAGCCTTGGAGAAAATACTTGAATATCTTCAAATCGTACACTTTTCATGTAAACCGATCTCTTTTTAAATAAATTCTAGTGAAATGACAACATGTAGGTGGTAGAACTATTATCGTTCGCCCGAGGAAGTTCACCTCCCACCGCTGCACCCACTTCTGCCGTGAACCGTGCACACTTACATGAGGCGACCACGAGGCGGCAAGCAGCGCAACTGCATACGACCTCATACAAGGCTTACCTATGCTTGCTTGGGGTTGTATGTCCATGGGCTGCAGCGACCACTTAACACCACGTGGCCTGCATGCTCTCAGCTACTCCATTCAAATTAAAAAATAAATAAACAAAAACCAAATAGAAAACTATGAAAATAAAACGCTCTTAGATAAATAATGTGCTCAAAAATATTAATTACATTTATGTAATGTAAGCGTAAGTATATGTGATACTTATGAAATAATAAATATGTTCTTTCGGTGGTTAATATTGTTTCTAATATAATATTAAGTTTCTTGTAAGACCTCTCTGTGTTATTGATTTACCATAGCAATTAATACCTACTTTATAATAAAAGATTTAAGTAAGAAAATGCCTTTTAATTTGGTCCATAAAATACAAAAGAATTTTGATCGATAAAAAGGAAACTACGGTGGGCACTGCCAGCCACAAACCTGGGTTAAACTCGTAAGATTTAGTAAAAAATATGTTAACGACATCAAACATGACCTGGACGCTTAAAGCGTCAAAGGTACTGAGTCACCCGTCAGTGGAGAGGGCATTGCGCCTCGCTACGAAACATAATTTTTGTGCCAAATCTGGTGCGGGGGGAAGAACGCACACATTTTAATTTTGTCATACATTCAAAATATTCTTTCATCGCTACAGACGCATACATTTCTAAATATATCAATTTCAATTAACAACGTAATTTTCTATGCACCGACAACACTGACACCGACACACACACGCACTAGTTGTATATAACTAGAAGGCACATTGTACATGTACGTTGGGACGAGGGGTTCGCCCGTAAAGGCCACTCCTCTGACGGGTGTCATACCTGTCAGTACCTGTGATGCTCTAAGCCTGAACGTCATTGAACTTGGCGTTTAATAGTTTTGGAGGAGGAAATAATTGAAAGCCCGATCTTAATTTCGAAGTTTCTTTCTCCACTTAATGGATTCAATAAGAGTTGTAGTTGTCCTTATTCAAGCGCGAGTAGATCAACAGCGAAAATTTTCTTATTTTTCCAATTTACATGTGAAAAATCTACAAATTCAATTCACTTTGATTTGAGAAGTTTAGCTTCTCAAATCAAAGTGGATTGAATAATCTTTAGAGAAGCTAAACTTCTCAAATCTCTATAAAGTCGATATCAGCCTTCAAATCTAAAGGAACAAGCAACATCTGTTCTTAAAGTTAGTGCCTTATTAATACTAAGATTAAAAAGTTAATAAAAGTGGAGGACGTAATAGAGTCTTTTAATACAAAAGCTTTATCTTCGGTGACACTTTTAATAAGATTTTAATAAATTATGCGGAACAGTCTTCCGAGTGACGTAGCGTTTTCAGACTACGTGGCCTTTTTTTGCTCTTTTGTATTCTCAAGAAATATGATTATGCTGCCATTTATTAAATATTCAGAGCGGTTCGAAGACAATTCGTTTTTTAATAATACACACTCAGACTTGGTAAGGCTGTCGGATTATACAAGTAAAAAGGACTCAGAAAAACTGAAAAAGTTCTATTTTACCCATTTCAGTCAAAAATGGAGGAGGTTATTCTATTCGACCTTATTTTTTTTAATGTTTGTTACCTCAGAACTTTCGACTGGATACGAAGATTTAGCGAGATGATTCTTTTTTTATTTGAAAGCTGACAAATACTTCCCGTGTCAAACCATATCAGTCTTGTACTCACAAAACTTTTCACAGTTAACTTTTTCTTCTTTCCTAGAATTAAAATAACTTATATTTATAATTGAACTAAATGACTAGATTTAGTTCCTACTTTTTTTTACTTTCTTGTGGGCACTTTTAGCCTCTCTTTTTTACTTTATGGGCGCTCTAAACGCTCTTATTTCCTATATGGGCGCTCTAAACGCTCTTATTTCCTTTATGGGCGCTCTAAACGCTCCTACTTACTATATGGGCGCTCTAAACGCTCTTATTTCCTATATGGGCGCTCTAAGCCTTCTGCCTAATCGGCTTCAGCTTCTTAACGCTGTTTGGGGATTTCTTATGAGAGCGGCTGACAACTCTCTAAAAATAAGCCTTTGTCGTGAGCGGCTAACAACTTACTAAAAATAAGCCTGTGTTGTGAGCGGTTGACAACTCACTAAAAATAAGCCTTTGTCATTGGGTTTTCTACGTGAGCGGACGACAACTCACTAAAAATAAGCCTATGTCATGTATTTAGTAGTACCTTTGGAGTAGGCGTCATTGAATGTGAACCCTAGCCACTTCATTTGTTCTTCATTTTAATTGTAACTAGCTAAAAAATTGATATAGTGTAAAAAGTGATCACTTAACTACCTAACCTAACCTAAGAAATAACTGTGACTCACGTTTTTTTAAATCTTAATCTTAATATATATAAAAAGTAAAGGGTTTTCTTGTACGTAAAGACACGTTTTTCTTTATTATCATTAACTCCAATCAACTTCCCGTTGGGGTGATAAATTACCCTTAGTATGTAGATGATAGTAAGGGAGTTTGATCGAGGTGGGTGGAAAAATATGAAAAAAATATACTAACCAATAACCAACCAAACTTCTAACCAATAGGGACTTCTGGGTGGATATAAAAATTTCTGGGATGATCTAGCAAACAATTTTAATTTTACTGAGAATGTTTGAGAAAGTTCCGGAAACTTCTCCAATCATTTGGATTTTTTAATAATTTTAATTAATTGAGAATATTCGAGAAAGCTTCTCAAATGATCTGGATATTTTTAAATAATTGTAATCATTTTTCCAATGATCTGGAGATTTTTAAAATAATTGCATTTTTTTTTTAATTAATTGGAAATATCCGAAAAAGTTCCAGATTTTTTCTCGAATGATCTGAAGATTTTTAAAATAATTGCAAACTGTTTTATTTATTTGAGAATGTTCCAGAAAGTTCCAGAAACTTCTCAAATAATCTGGAAGTTCCTACTAATATTATAAACGCAAAAGTTTGTAAGTATGGATGTTTGTTACTCTTTCACGTAAAAACTACTGAATGGATTAAGGTAAATGAAACTTTACAATAATACAACTTTTACAACTTATACATCAGAATAACACATAGGCTACAATTTATAAAGATATTGTGTGAATTGTCCAAAATATGACGATAAGTGTCAAGTAAGTAGGAAAAAATCTACCATCTGGAGCTATTCTGACGTGCGCGGCCAAAACCGCTAGAGTTACACATTCGTAATGTATGATGGAAATGTTTATCTTAAATAGTCCTGCAAAAAAGCCGGTCCACGGCACTTCACAAGGGACTTCACTTTATGCTAATGATACTCTCTAACGCGGGTGAAACCGCGGGGCACAGCTAGTATATATATTTAAAAAGTAAAAGGGTTTTGTACGTAAAGACACGGTTTTCTCGATTACCATTAACTCCAATCAACTTCCCGTTGGGGAGGTAAATACCCCTTAGTACGGGAGTAGATAGTAAGGGAGTTTGGTCGCGGTGGGTGGAAGTGGGTAGTTGTGGGAGAATAAAATCTGAAAAAAGATATATCAGTCCTTTTCTGACCAATCTTCTGGGTGGATCTCAAAATTTCTGGGATGATCTAGCAAACTATTTTAATTTTAATTTTATTGAGAATGTTCGAGAAAGTTCCAGAAACCAGAAACATATGCGATTTTCTCTTGAAATATATTATATTTATTCGTTTATTTTTGTACAGTTTTTATTATGGTAGTTCTTTGAATTTTCGGTATTCACTACATCCATGGTGTTCAATTAACTGCAGGCGATGAGAATGCCCTTAATAGATGGTTTATGTTTTCTAACACTGGACAGCCACGAACAACGCTCTCCGTTTAATAGCTCTTAATTGGTGTTGTTGATAACATTGTTTGTATGACACAATATAGGGTGCAATTACTTTGTTGTCGCTCCACTTTTAATGAAACTAGCTAAAAAATGATATAGATGTCGATAATTGCTGGAAAAAAAATTAAACTAACTGCGCCTCGCGGTTCCACCGACGTTAATAAGTGGCTGCAAGTGGCAATATTGTTGGGTACGTCTGTGGTCTCTTCCTACTACTGGGGACGCCTGGAGCTTCACGGACATTGCTCTAATGCCAAACCAAGCCAACCCGCTGTCGGATGTTTCTAAACCGCTCATAAGAGTTTAACGACGAAGGTTTTACGACTGTTATCTATGGATAACAACCGGAAACAACGGCGTAACGTGCAGGAATGCGCATGAAATTTTTGTCACTACTTACCTATCACCCATTTCACACCCGACCGCACCTGTTTGGCTTAGCTGCGTAAATCGCATTGTGGCACTATAAGGATCACTACTATAAATTACATATTTTTTGATTGCAAGCTTGTTTCAGTGACATTGGAAAACAATTTTAAAACTCAAGAAGATAAATAACGATCGAATAAAAGTTTGGTGTTAAAATGGGATCTGTGCCAAATAATACTCATAGATTTAAAATTCATGTATTCTCTCTCTCTCTCTCTATCTCTCTCTGTCGCATGTATATTCGGTGGGACGCAAAAAAGGTTGCCCTCGCTATTGAACTATCGAACTGCCCTTTATCGGCAGGGGGTATGGTGACCATTGCGCCATCTTCAAAAAAATACATATATACATTGGTTGTATTTCAAATGGGTTCTAAAAATGAAACAATCATCATTGTTTGGGTTATGGACCATTTCAATATGTTCTCTATAATCAAATTATGTGCTAAAACATATCTGCGGCTATTGTTACAATTAGGTTTCAGCAAATTGTAAACAATTGCTTTGTTTTCACAGTGGCACAAATCTTTCAATTTATCCAGCTGTGTTAGCACAGTGGCGCATGATTCGATTATGTAGTTTACTCATGCGATTACTATCGACATATGCGATCTATTAATGAAATGTTGTAATTTTTTACACAACCATACCATCGAGTCATAAATCATAATTTACACTGAGGTTTATTTATATATTTATTTATTTAAATCTTATAGCATAACCTTAGTCTAAGGATACAAGGGTGTGCTTAGTGTCTAATGGCATTCTCAGGAGATCAGTTTAAAAGAAATACGAGCTAACTTTCTTCATACTCTCGTATTCATCAGTAACATTCATCGTAAGCATTCAGGTTCTGTTTTCTCCATAGTTTGTAACTCTAAAGGCACTAGAGCAATGTTTCTTTATAACTAAACAATATAAATTTATATAAAAAAGAAAATATAGAGATTCATCTTTTAATTTGAAAGTCTTTTGGAATATCATTTTTTAAGAGAAAAAATACAGCCATAATTATAAATATATGTATATAACATTCTAAATGCAACCTTTATTTTTCTCCAAGCACTTGCAAAAAGAAAGCTGGTTTTCAAAAATCTTCATCTCAGACCGCGTTCGTTAATGTTGGTAGGTTTCATTTAAATCATAAAAAATATTCTCAAGTATTGCGGCAATCACCCATCACTCAATGTAAGGAACATTACTAACGTTTAAATTTTGTTTATATATATTTTAAAATACATATTGCTAACGAGCATAAAGTTGTTTTTTCAAGATCCGTGTTCATTATACATTTCCAATACTATCGAGCTGGTTTGATGATGGTGGCCGAAACTGAAAGACTATTTAACAATTACACCCTGATTATCTTTTTCTTGATTTTCCATCTCCAGCGTAAAAGCTCTAAAGATTTTCCTCCTAAGCTCCTTATATCAATATTAAGTAAATACACTAGGCAAGCGGACACCAGCGTGATAAATCACGGGCAGCATAATTATAATAAGCGCACAAACAGATTTATAGACAAAGGGGTGGCCTTCGTCGGCGATGCGTTATTTATTGTCAATTTGCGTCCCAGCGACCGTTCGTTAGTGGCGGCCGGTAATCAACTTATTAAAAACAGACTACTATTCATACTGGCTGGTGTATATTTTTATAATAAACTAGCTAAAATCTACACTGCCTTTAAATGTTTGAGGTGGAATGGTCCACCTCAAACATTATTTACTCATAAACATGGATTTATGAGTCTTATGACTGAGGAGTTTGAAAAATAGATTGAAAACTGAAATTTCATAAGAATCCACAATATATATGGACAATATAAACCACTTTATCAGTCATATATTTAATACTTAACTATACTTACAAATTATTCCTATTTGGACAGACAGATTGTATCGATGGATAAACTCATGATAAACTATAAAAAATTGTTGTCATTTGTTTTTATTATTCGATTCTACATAGAATTTTACTATCTACTACAAAGGTGTGTCAATTCGCGATCGCATAGGAAACACTGAAATTCGGAGACAATCGATAATACAAAATATATTTACCTCTATCACCCAGAAGAAGTGGCGTTAGGCAGTCACGTAAGTCGAACAACAGACGGAACCGGACCTTGGACTGGGCGGCGAAATTTCAGTCGTCAACCTGCCAAATGGACTGATGACATAGTAAGGGTAGCAGGAAAGAACTGGACGCAGAAAGCACAACACTGCACGAGATGGCGTATATTTGAGGAGACCTTCACTCAGCAGTGGGTGACATAGGTTGCAGAAGAAGAAGAAGAAGACATATAGTTTTAGTGTTCCCTTTCTCTTTTTATGAATGATACCTGGACGCCCGAGCGTTGCTCGGATATAAACAATTTATTTTCTTAGTTTAATTTCAAACGAAACACTGTTTTGCTTAGTGTTACTTAACAAAGCCATTTGAAATAGCTCCCAATAAAAAAACAACAACAAGTGAATACTTGAACATTAACGTTGTGCATTAAAATTTTTGATATTTTGGAATAGTTAGGGAATAATTTCACACGAATTGTTTTTATTATCAGTATTATTTTTCATAATAAACGAATTTTACAAGTACAGACAGTCGAGCCATCAGCTGTCACCCCTCCGTTTTACGAATATTTGATCAGGCTACGTGTCATGACGAGTTTAACATTTTGTACGCATCCCAAAAAAAGTGCACGACGCCGCTAAAGAAGTTTTCACTTCAAAAATTATTTTCACAAAAAATAAAAATATAAACGTAATTGGTTTTGATTGAGGTTTGAACCCGGGTCTCTAGTTCAGCAGTCAGCCCACGTAACCATCACGTAACAATTCGCCCAAGAAAGCTTTAATTCACTCAACGAAATGTTTATAGAGCTCTTTCAAATCGACATTAATATTGTCATTTCTTTGAACGTCTGATTGACGGATGGCGATAGACGGCATCCTACGCCCGAATATTATTAATACTCACCAATAGATGTCAGGAAGAGTCGTATTTTTCAGTTTATATTTAAGTTGATTATCGCTGAAAATGTTGTTTTATAATTTAAAATTTCTAAAAATAAAAAATTGCTGGATCGATTTATCACCCCCGAAACCAGGGTACTAAATTTCATTAAAATTGTTGGAGCCGTTTCTGAGATTCAAAAAATATATTTAGGTATATACAATAATTGCTCGTTTAAAGGACTGATTTCCTGAATTGTATTGTTATGTTTTGAAAGGGAAACATCCAACAAAACTTTCAAACAAAAAATTCAAGCAAAGTTGTTACTGATTGGTTCCTATTACAAATGTTGCCTTCACTTGAGGAGATTAAACTTTAGTTGGGTAATATTTTTCAAGCGATGGAGCTGAAAACTTTGCCCTTTCATGCTCCAAGTTTACGAGTATCTTGTACTTCAACATGACCACAGATAAACCAAATATACTTGAACTCAAGTGAGCAGATAAGGTGGAAGTAAACTATTGTCGAGGCAATACTTGCCAGAAGTTTGTGATACTTCTGATATTTGAACGTTGTATAGACATGACAAATATTTGGTGTTTGAATATATTATTACAATTTATTAAATAATTTATCAGATTACTATAATCTTTTTGAGTTTTTTTGCAAACAATTTTAGAATCTAATAGTTAATTGTCTGAAATATTTACTGTGTAAGTAATAAAAACAAGAAACATACATTAAACTAGGTTCTTTTATACAACTCAATTTTTTTATCTGGTTTCAAAAAAGATAGGTAATTAATTATATTATCAGATAACATTATTTATAAATGTATTATTTAAATGTTTCTTCTTACATACAATACAACGATTTAGTTAAGTTCTACCGCTGCACCGTGTTATCAGACTGGTAGAGATGTTAAAAAAGAATCGATTTTTATTTAAATGGATTATTATTTATTTCTTATGTAAATATTCCTATAATTTCTTATAATTACTTTCTTACAATAATTATAAAGGAAAATTTAAATTTCTTCTTTTAATAGCATTTAAATAAAAACTTTTTTTAAAAGTTTTTTTTGCTTTTAATTTTTAAATCTAATGATTTGTTTATATTAATTTGTCTTATTTTTATTATATGAATATGAAAAGCATGCATCATATTATAGGAATATGAAAAATCTGTAGAAATTGATTATTTATTTTAATAAAAATCGATTTTTGACAAATCGTTTAATATTGAATGAAGAAAAATCGATATATATTTAATCGATATTTTTCCAGTATTCTAAACAACCCTACAGATTGGCAGAAGATTACAATAAGCCTCCAGAGTAGCAGCAATACTGCTTACTATCTCAGAAATTACTATGAATTACTCAAGCAACTTCAACGTTGTGTGTAATTTTTTTCCTACATGTTCATGTTGATGGTAGAGCTTTAATGGTTCGACCACCATTACCATCGCTGCACCTACTTTAGCCACGAAGCTATTATATTATGTTTCGATGGCCAGGTGCAGTTGCCAGCTAGATTGACATGAGGCGACCACCAACCTTCGTAGTAGGAGTGCTACTATATACGACCATATGCAAGATGCTAGCTTGAGGTTGTGTGTTCGTCTAAGCACTCCTTAAAAAATGCAGCATGAACTGTAACCTATTCACATTTTTAGTATGTGTATTTACAATATTTTCTATTTTTTTATTTATTTGATAAGAATGACCTTCATTTTGGTACACATTATACGCGACCCGATTAAACTCAATTTTGTTTTCAAAAATGGCACGACACGATGAAAGTGAATTGTTGGGCATTCTTGCAATATTAGTTGCTTTAATTTCACCCTCGTTGGCCCGCGTGGTATGCTTTGAGAACTCTGTAGACATTTTTAATACTGCGTTCAAAATTTGGATTAATTATTAAATAAAATGCGAAATGGTTTGAAGTCAAAGAGAGAAAGAGCTATTGTGGACAAAATAGACTTAGGATATCCTAATAGGCATGATGACAGATTTTTAAATATCTTTCCTTATTGTAGGTACACGTCTTCTAGTTTCGAAAAATGTTTATTTCAGCAATAAACTTAAGTTTTTACGTAAAATAATGTATTTTCTGCTATGTAATTTGAATTAAGCGCGAAAACGTTCGTAGGTGTCATGGCGTCGGCTTGCTCGTCAAACTTCAAGCAACACGATGACTTTTACTGAGACGTGACGTCATTCCTTTTGATTGGCGTTTCAGATAACATGGCCGATTGCAGTATTTAATACTTTTATTTTATTGAAAATCTTATTAATCTTAATGTTTATATTAAAACGGTATCATATTTTAGAACTTTTTTAGCATATATTTTCCTGTAAAACCATTTATTCTCTGATTCTTTAATAATGTCATCATGCCTATTGTCTATGGTGGATAATATGGTAACAGTTAGCCATTCAGCCGTTAACTTAAAAGAAGTACATGGCTGCAACCCTTTTTGCGTCCCACTGCTGGGCACGGATCTCTCCCCAATATTGGGGAGGCCTGGAGCTTACTCCACCACGCTGCTCCAATGCGGGTTGGTGGAGATGAAAAAAAAAGAAGTACATATGTACTAGGAAGTTCTAAAAATAGTTATAAAGCCAAATTTTGTGGGTGTATGTGTTTCTATCTTTGTATGTGTCCATGGTACCCTCGACACAGGGTATATCTACCTACTGTGAGGCTATGAGTGTGAATCGTTTATTTATTATATATTATTTATTTATTTAAATTAAATAATATTGATTGAAACATTGTATCACCATAGCCTGATGAACACTAATTAATAGATAATGAAAACATTTCCTTTTGTTAAGAAAACAAGATAATACAAAATTAAATATTGCAAATCTGTAAAAAGTTTCGTAAACAAAAAAAAAACATAGACTCACCGGTTGTACTTCTCGAGTAAGTAGTCCCGAGTAGTAAGTCTTTGCCGAGTCTTCCTTGTGACCGCACACGATGGCTCATGACGAAAGACCTCATTACGGTTCCAAACTATTATTGTAGGGCTCCCCCGAAATTAACCGTGTGTAGAAATGGGGACTATATTTTTTTTTATTAAGAACCTAATCAATTTATTCAAGACTCACAAAAGATACAAAAATAATAATGAAGATTCTCATTTTCATTCGTCATCTAGCAGAGTTGTTACTAAAATGCTTAATTTAGATTTCTTGCAACATTATATTCAATGCAATTCAAAACATTCCATAATCCTGAATATAAATCTTTTTTAAATGTTAAATCATGACTATATATAAATGAATGTTTGTCTGTATGTCCTTTATAGAATCGTAAACTATGCATTTGTTCATGTCATGATCTTCAGCCAACAAAGATTTCTGAGTTGGTGTCTGACCTGTCTGTCTGTCTGTCTGTTCCGGCTAATCTCTGAAACGGCTGGTTCGATTTTGACGGGACTTTCACTGGAAAATAGCTGATGTAATAAGGAGTAACTAAGGCTACTTTTGTAAAGACCATGAGGACGAAGTTGCTTAAAGATAAAACTGAAAACTGACCTACTTTATTCTTCACTTATTTATTTGATTTCAATAAATAAGTTATATTGATCAATTTACGAAAACAATGAAAAATAAAAATGTGTATCTGTGAAATATCATATTTTTACATCAAGCATAACATAATTATGATGTTTTATTTATTTGTGGGTTGCTCTTGACAGATAAGGTGATTCGAAGAACATGAGGTCACGACCTGATAACGGTCATTTATACATATTATTGCCTCCTTATACATGTTGACCTTATTTTTTATCGTATCATGTAAGATTTTTATTGTGTTACACTAGCTCGCAACGGCGCCGTCCGCATGAGCTGCACGTTTTTTCAAGTACGAGATATATTTTACCAGGGACTAGGGTAAAAAGTATTCTCTAGCCCCCCAATCACCGTAGAAATTAACACACTTTCATATTTATAGTATTATATTATAGTGTAGTATTAACATGGATTTACTATGAACCGCGATTTTAACGTACTGACGTTTTAACGTTAGAACATACTGAAACATTCTAACGCGGTTTAATGAATGAAAAAATGGGTTGCACTCCGGGAGTGCCGGCAGAAGTGAAAACATTAAAGTTGTGCATTTTTGATGTCTTGGAATCGTTAGGGAATAATTCCGCACGAATTGCTTGAATTATCAGTTCCTATTAATTTCTATCTAGTATTTTTACAAAGTACTCTCTCATTTTCTTTCACTATTTCTTCGTCACTTTTTTCATTAATAGATGCACTTTGTACAATGTCCATATTTTAAATACTTGATATAAACGAATTTTAAGATAAAATTATACTTGACGCTGGCAATATGCAGAGTTTGCAATGCCATAATTGAAGAAAAAAAGTATAGACAGCCGTCAGATGAGCCGTCATCAGCTGTCACCCCTCCATCTTGGTCTAAGAGCCGGTGAAGATATTCACTCGTTCGGTTGTTACAAGAGTGAAGGTGATATGAAAGAAAATTGATTAAAATTAATTAAATTAAAAATAGCTATGAACACTTTTCGATAGTCAAGTTATCATAGGCATATATGTTTATAAATTATATTTGGTAAAAAATATGTCTCATCGAATTATCAGATCGGTGAAGGTCGATCTTCCTCGTCTCCTCTACTATCTTACGAAATTTTCGATCAGCACAGAACCGTAGATCTCACTGTTGATTTAATAGATATAATTATTGGCTGTAACCCTTTTTATATTTCGTAAAAAGAATAAAGAATACAATTTTATAAAAACGGTTACATCTCCCCATTGCGGGTTGGTTGAGATGCGGTTTAGTGGCCAACCCGCTGTTGAATCTTTTCAAACCGCCTATTAGGACTCCGACAAGGTTTAACAACTGTTATCTATCGACAATAACAGGGACCGGTCGGCTTAACTAATTTTTTGCCACAAGCGGTCACCCATCTCACACCCGACTGCGCCCGTTTTGCTTAGTAGCATAGATCGTTTGCGTCCATCGCGCCGGGCCATGCGCGCTTCATTCAGATCTAAATAATTAATTTCGTTTATTTTATTACTCACAAGTGGCGACTACATTGTGGTAGGAAGTGGTATTGAGTAATCATCTATAATATCTTATAACAATAATTCACGCGCTTATTACTAATTGTATAAACAGACATATTTTGGTATTTACCATGAGGTCTATTAACATGGTTTAGTTTTTATTATTAACAATAAAAGATATTGTACACACAAAATGACTAATTGTATAACGATGAATATTACGATCACATTTTGTTTATTAAACTTATATTGAGTCCACAGATTTTCTCATAAAAAGGAAAGTAAGTAGGGACCGAAATTAATTTGTGCAAAACGCGCTGTAATAACAACGTCCTGTATATTAAATTATTTCTAGATAATGTTTGCTACTTTTTTTATTAATTTCGCTGTATCTTACAACTCAGTATTTTCCCAGTGATAATATAGTGTTTTATATAGTGGTCGTCACAATTTATAATTTAATAACATTAGTGGAAAGATTTACAAAATGGTGTCGATTTATGCGAGGTTTTTAGTGATAGTTTTAGCTTTAAGAGTGAATGCAATGTCAATAAAGGGGCCAGTTTTGACGAGATATGATCCCTGTGGTATCGGTGCACTATATTTTGACAAGATTACGGACAAATTATGGAAAGGTGTCATAAACCTTGGATTATATCAAACGATTGATAACACGGAAATCGAAATGTCATTTAAGCAACAAATGTTTATTTATGGTGTAAGTATATTATCTAATATCTAATACGAGCAATTCTTGTAAATACCTAAATATATATTTTGAATCTCGTAAACGGCTCCAACGATTATAATGAAATTTAGTACCATGGTTTCGGAGGTGATAAATCGATCCAGCTAGGTTTTATATTCAGAAATTTTAAATTATAAATTCTACTCTTCCTGACATCTATTGAAGATTAATAATAATATTGTGGCGTAGAACGCCGTCAAACGCCATCCGCCAATCAGACGTTCAAAGAAATGACAATGTCGATTTGAAAGATACTCTATAAACATTTTGTTCATTGAATTAAAGCTTCCTTGGCCGAATGATTACGTGGACTGAACATGGAACCAGAGACCCGGGTTCAAACCCCAATAAAAAGCATATTGCGTTATTTTTTATTTTTATTTTTTTTAATTGGGAGCTATTTCAAGTGGCGATGTTAAGTAACCATTTCAATGTTTCGTTTGAAACTAAACCAAGAAAACAAATTGTTTTTATCTGAGCAACGCTCGGTCGTCCAGGTACTTTTACTAATATTATATAATTTTAGATTCGTTGAAACCGAACAATATAATAATATTTACAGTTGGTTGGTCCTCAGTAATTAAATAGTAAAGTCAGTTAGATATTCGAGTAAAGCGATGGCTACTTGACCAGAAATAGATGGATGCAGCTTTAAAGGCAATCCTAAAACATATTTTCCGCTAAATGACAATATAAAAGTTTCTCTGAACTTCCCGCCATATCCGGGTCGTCAGGACCCGCGTGGCGCAATGGTTATCATGCCGGACTGCCAATCGAAGGCTCCCGGGTTCGATTCCCGGTGATACAGAAATTTGAATGAAGAGTTTAAATTTCTTTTCCTGGTCTGGGTGTTTGTGTTTCTGTCTTTGTATGTGTCCATGGTACCCACGACACAGGGTATTAATTACCTTATCGTGGGGCTATGAGTGTGTATCGTTTTAAATCCGATCAAAATATTTTCGTGTTTGCAGTGTTTGTACATTTACTTTTTAATATTAACTCTATGAAGTAAAATAAATAAATAAAGCCTTGATAGAAGAACCGGTATCAGAACTTCCACCCGGTACCTGATCCCTAGAGTTATTCTAATTTGCACTTAAGATGTCAAAATAAGATACGGCTAATATTTAATGTTAAATATAAATTGTTTTAATTTTCAGACCTCCATAAATAGCTCAGTAATTGTAAAAAACAACTGGCACGATTTTACCATAAAACCAAAAGGAGAGATGCCAAAGTCCTACGTTTTTTACTTATCAATAAATGAGGCGAATCCTGAAAATGTTCCGGTACTCACGAGGTTCAAGTTCAATAATGTTACCTTATGTGATGAATATGTAAAAGTAAGTTGTATTACAAAACGTTATTTTAATTTAAAATAAAATAGAAAGAAAAGTGTTGCTTTGTTGTGCTGTTTATGAAGGGAATAAGTACTACGACTTTTTTTGGGTTTCTGTTCTTTTGATATTTTCTTTTATTATGCTCACAAAATGGCCTAAGTATATTTATTTTCCTTAACAGACTGAAATTAAGAGAAAGTCTTAGTTACGGAAATTCAGAATTCGTTGTGATTACGTTGGCTGCAACCCTTTTTGCGTCCCACTGCTGGACACGGGTGTCTCCCCATCATTGGGGAGGCCTAGAGCTTACTCCACTACGCTGCTCCAATGCGGGTTGGTGGAGATTCGGGTTAGTGGCCATCCCGCTGTCAGATGTTTTCAAACCGCCCATAAGGCCTCCGGCAAGGTTTAACGACTGTTATCTATCGACAACAACCGAGACCGACGGCTCAGCGTGTCCTCCGAAGCACGGAAACGCGCATGAAATTGCCACTAGCGGTCACTCATCTCACACCCGACGGGTAAACGGGTGCGCGTTTGGCAAAATTCAAGTGTTGCTAGAGATATTCGAGTAGGCAAAACTGCTACTACTCTAGAAGCTTTACATAGAGGTGCACGACCACCACAGCACTTTTCCTTAGAACCATTACATTCAAACCGTCAGATGGAAGTATTTGCCTTATGTAGGGTACTTTACACCAGACGAGATGTGTAAAATAAAATAGGTAATTGTTCTGTACTGAATTTAATGTAAAACTGCTATTTAAATGACTGATAGTGAGAACACACGTTATGCGCGGATTCGATTATGATGTGAACTGGCTAATATGCATTAAATGATGGAAACCAAATGCTGACTTAGCATCTGTACGTGAACCGTACATATTGCTATTTATAATGATTATTCGATATTCAATAGCTTATTGCTACGTTAATTAGGAATAGAAAGAAAACGCAACGTTTATAGTCTGCTTAGCAACCGCCCAAGTATATTTTTCTTAATAATGTTTCGCTGTGCAATCGAGAACATAGTGATAAAAAATTGAGGCGTAGGAAAGAATGTAACATATTTTCAACAATTTGAAGTATTTCCAACAAAATGTATATGGGAATAACAGAACTCGGTGCAAAGTCGGTTCACAAATTGCAAGCGAGGGGTTGTTATTCCCCTTCAAAGAGATATTCACGCGATAATCAAAGGGATTCCTTTCGTCAATGTCTACTCGTTATATGGATGTGCAAGAAAATTGGACTTGCAAACTTTAAAGCAATAGTTTAGGAACAAGGGAAATATTGTTGTAAAGTATTCACGATTGTGATTGTGGTTTAAATTGACATATATTTTATTTTTCTTGTGAGACTGGTAACTTTATAAGTGAAAGAACGTGCAAGCCTTAACTGCAAAATCTACAGTCATTTCAGTGCCTAAAGAAAGATAGAATAATAATAGGGTAAGGTTTTCGTCACATACTTTGTTGAAGAAAAACTAATTGGCTTTACGAGTCCAACAGTAAACTTTTGCTAACTTTAAACTAACCTTCAACTTACTGATTTAACTTAAATTGACGGTTTATTAAGGTTAAGCAAGATCAAGTTACAGATAACAACATAATTATATGATAATGAGTTATCATAATAATATGGTGTTGTAATGCAAATTTTGTTTTCCTAAAATATTAATGTACTAAGATCTTATTTGCTGCTGTATTACGTGATTATTTTAGGTATTTTCTATACATTTACATATGTATTTCACGATCTTTTTCAGAAGACACAAACAATAGCATCATTGAATGTTACGAAACAAAATGACACGAAGTATCACCACATCTGCGGAAGACGGTCTCTGGATAACGCTGAGCTGATGTCTCTGAGAACTGAGTCTGAAGCTGGTGACTGGCCATGGCACGTGGCCATAATGGTCCGCGATCCGGATACAAATGAACTAAAGTACCAATGCGGAGGAAACATCATATCACAGACTGCTGTGTTGACAGGTACATCAAAATACGTATTGTAGATTTATCTCAAACTCAAGTGTGTAAAAATCGGCAAATACACTTACTAGTATGCCCGTTTTCACTAACGATAAACAAGGAAAGCCTTACTTTGTAACTTCTAATTTAGGGCAATGATTAGCATAAAGTTCCGTTTCACCAATCCATGTATTTATTATTTTATATATATATATATATATATTTATATATAATAGATTGGTCCTATCTTCTGAGTAGCCTAGTTTTTTGACAGTTGTCCACGGTTCAGTTTAGGGGCACCTAAGCACTACGCAACCCCAAATCGGTATCGTAAATTTAGATTCTGCCTAACGTCTTTAGTCGTCACTTAAGGGTCAGTGAAACGTGTTTTTCCTCTAAGCAACTCCGAAATATTTAGGCATCTGATTTAGGCGTATCCTAATGAAAATGGGTGTTACTGCTTTTGCAACACGAAATGATTTTTAGACATAACAACACATACTAAGTATTAACTAGATATTAACATACGAGGAAAAAGAAATACATTGGTTGAGCATAGAAACTTAGGAATGTAGCATCATAATATAGATTCTAAAAATTGGAAAGGATACAGTCACTATTAAGTCACACACGTGGACAGGACAGTATATAATGTAAAATTCCGTATTATCGTCAGGTTTTGACAGTATCCCAGTACTCGTCGTTCATAGAAAAAGGATATCTTCTGAGCCATTTTCTACGGAATGACGAGTGTTCGCTGACGACATTATGGACCTTACCTAGAAAATGCAAAAAACAAAAACTGGTGTATTTTCCAAGAAGGCGAAAGTCTATCCCTAGGTGGTTTTTCGATCATAAGGCAAGTCTTTGTTAAACTTTGTGTGTCAAACGGAAACTAAGCAGACTGATTCTCGGAGCTTCAAAACTTTTAGTAATGGAATCTGAAGGATGACTTGTACTTCCGTTATACGAGTACATACATGGAATCACTCATGGTCGCGAATAGCTGGTGTAGGTAATTTAAAAGATTTAAATAAATTAAGTTTTTAACAAAAAAATAGAACCGACTTCAAACAGTAAAAAATAAATTTGTTCAGTACCTACTTCTTCTTGCTTATGGTAATGACTGTTAAAACTATTTTGGAGTCGGTGTCCATTCAGAACGAAAGGTACACTATATTTACTATGACAGGACATTTTACTAATGGCCCGACTTACCTTACCTTTGAGGAGTTGTACCTTCAATCACCAGCTTAGCAACATGAGGTGATAATTACCTGACAGAAATATTTGTATTATGTTAATAAATATGACTTAAACTATGTGTGTGCCTTTTAATTTTCAGTGTTTCCCTCGATTTCCCCAGTATCACATCATCAGATTATGACATGATGACAGTTGGACCGCCTTAGGAGTTTAAGTTTTTGAACAAAAAAAATATATATTGAAAGAATTTGCTCTCAACTCCTAACCGTCGTAGTACCTTTCATCATCAGCTCAGCGACAGGATATGATGAAAATTATACACAAATGACTGTTTTGCTTTAGTAAAAATATGAAAATCATTTTTTTGTGCTATAAAATTTGAATGTTCCCTTCGATTTCTCTGGGATCCCCTCATCAGACTTTGTCTTGGTGACAGTTGGACCACCTCAGGAATGTGAGATTTCAATTAAAAAACTATTTATTGAAAGAATTTGCTCTCAACTCCTCACTGTCGCATTACCTTCCATCATCAGCTCAGCAACATGAAATGATGATTACTATGCACAAATATCTCTTATGCTTCAGCAACTATAAGAAAATCAATGTGTGTGCCTATAAAATTTGAGAGTTTCTCTCGATTTACCTGGAATCCCATCGTCAGATCCTGATTTGGTGACAATGGGACCACCTCGGGAGTGTAAGCATACGAACAAAAAAAGAATTTCGAAAATCGGTCCACAAACGGCGGAGTAATCGGTGAACATATATAAAAAAAAATACATACAGCCGAATACAGTACCTACTCCTTTTGGAAGTCGGTAATAAACTAGAACGCTGTCTGGATTTACTCATAGATTGTCGTTTACTTTATTTTTCTGAAATACATTTTAGTTATAAATAATATTATTATTATTTTCAAAATTTTTATACAATTTTTTTTCAGCCGCACACTGTTTGTTCTCAAAAGATAAAGAAATACCTGCAGACAGAATAATCATTGAAGCTGGTGTAACCAACCTCAAAAACCTTAATCACCCTGGAAGACAAACATTTGTTGTAAGTATACAGCCATACTGTCCATTAATATTTAGTACCTGGACGGCCGCAGCTTTGCTCGGATAAGAACGATTTATTTTCTTGGTTTAATTTCAAACGAAATTTTTGCTTATTGTTACTTAACTATACGCCATCTAAAATAGCTCTTAATAAAAAAAAAAACACAAAAAATCCATACTTCCATACTAATATTACAAATTCGAAAGTAACTCTGTCTGTCTGTCTACTACGCTTTCCCGCTTAAACTACTGAACCGATTTTTATGAAATTTGGAACACAGATAGAGTGGACCTTAGGAAAGGACATAGGATAGTTTTTATCCTACGGGCACCTTTAAAACGGGTCCACGCGGGCGAAGCCCCTGGCGGAAGACTAGTAAACAATAAACGCAATATGGTTTTAATTAAGGTTTGAACCCGGGTCTCTTGTTCCGCAGTCAACCCACGTAACCAAGGAAGATTTAATTCATTGAACAAAAATTTTATAGAGTTCTTTCAAATCGACATTGTCATTTCTTTGAACGTTGGATTGGCGGATGGAGCCGTTTCCGAGATTCAAAAGATATATTTAGGTATAAGTATACAAGAATTGCTTGTTTAATGGTATTAGATGTAACAACTGGCATAAAAAAGAGTGCTGCTGAGAGTTTTTCTCCTCCGGCTTTTTTCTCTCAGCTTAACTCATTCATTTCCCATGCAGACACCTAGAGCCGATGACCGCCAAAAGATTGACGTTCATAATTAGAATATCTGTATTCAAAAAATGAATAAAATGACAAAGACAAATGATTTATTGGCGCAAATATGGGTAATACAAAAGTTGTTTTATACATTTAATAGTCTGCCATATTCACCTCAGTAAGGTATGCCAATATTATTAATAAATAAAGGTACTGACTAAAAACTAATAAAACTGTCCTGTACTGTCTAAAAATATTTTGAATTTTTGATACGGTTGTTGCCGTAATTCTTCTACAATTTCGTAAACAGCGGAACTTATTCTGCTTAAACCGAAATCGAATTTTTAATAGAAACATGAGGTCCACAATTACATAACTATCTTTTAGCTTAAGAATAAATTATACAGCATACATTCTCCAGAATTTTACATGACTTTGATTGCAGTCTGATATATAATGATGCCATCGATATAATAGGCATCAAGTCCGCCCATTGTGAACCTAGTTTAAGGTTATCAATAAAGTATTAAATAAATAAATAAATATAAAACCACATACAAAATATCGTTTATATTATCTCAATTATTGCGCCAATCTATTAAAAGTAATGTGTCATAGCAACACGCGACTTTTTAGCTAGTTCTACGAGTAAATATATTTTTAAACAATTTCAGCCTGAAAAGACGATTTTGCATCCAGCCTACAATTACGCATATGCCACTTCAGATTTAGCGATTATCATCGTCAGGGAGTTCACATTTACTGAATACGTACAGCCCATATGCATATGGGGGCCCGTTTATGATAAAACAGCATTGTACGGAAAGGAAACTGTGGTAAGTTTTTAAGATAAACGTAAAAGTCAAGTTTTTTTTATAAATATATATAAGGTAGTTGTCGATAGATAACAGTCATTAAACCTTGTCCGAGGCCTTACGGGCGGTTTGAAAACATCCGACAGCGGGTTGGCCACTAACCCGCATCTCCACCAACCCGCATTAGAGCAGCGTGGTGGAGTAAGCTCCAGGCCTCCCCAATAATGGGGAGAGACCCGTGCCCAGCAGTGGGACTTAAAAGAGTTGCAGCCAAGCTTGGAATTTCCCTATCATTCCATATTAATTTTTATCTCCTATTTCTTTCTCATTTAGGTCAAAATATACGGCTCTTTCATATGGGGATAACCCGACTGAGAGAGAGAAGCTAGCGAATACTAAGAGTTCTTTAAATGTCCTCTATTTATTATTATTTGGGTTGGTGGGGAAGGGTACAACCCTAAGGCCACTGCGACCAGTAAATGATTTATTGTAGCCTAAAAATGTCGCATGCGCATAAATGTCGTCTAAGTTTTCAGATTTTTCCCGGCTTGTGATCCATCCTTTTTGCACACTGATGTACTGCTGTGCACGGGTGTCGACTTATGCGGGTCGGTGGAGATGCGGGTTATTGGCCAACCCACTGTCGGATGTTTTCAAATATAAACTACGGATTTGGACTAGGTGAACGACTTCTATCTATCGTGAACGTGCCCTTCTTAGCACGGAAACGTGCTTAATTTGCTCTAGCGGCCACCTATCTGACAACCGACCGCGCCTATTTCGCTTAGATATGTGGTTCGCTTGTGTTCTACACTAACCGCAGAACGGTCATTCTACATGATAAAGTGTATATTTTAGAAGTTTGCTATTTAAGGCCCTTTTCAGAGGTAATCTGATTTTTGGTACTAACTCTCTATTTTATATTATAGGTCGTCGGCTTCGGAACAACAGAACAGAATAAACTGTCAGATAAGCTGAGAGCTACAAACATCATGGTCCAACATGATATCACGTGCATTGCGTACGCTCCCAATTTGTATAAATCCTTGCTAAACGAATTTACATTCTGTGCCGGTTATGGGCCAGATTCTGGTAAGTGAATAGGGTGATTAAACATAATAAATTGTTTGCATTTTAAATCTGTTACAAATCTATCTGGTTACGGTGAAATAATAAACATCCCTCATAACTTAAACTATTCATCATATTAAAATGACAGAGCGCCAACATTTGAGGACTTAGCCGATGACTTTAGAGGCTGTATACGAAATTATGCCGATTTCGCTGATTTAGCAGATTTTACATATGAGATGTTGCAGTAAAAATACAGTATTTACATAAGTTTCATGACTTGCCTGACTGATTATTACAATAATAAACTATTCGATTGGCAAATTTTCATTTTTCTTGCGATATTTTGCTTAATAGACCTGAAGACGGTGACAGTTTTGTGAATTTTACTGTAATAGGTATAGAATATAACATATTTGCGGATCATTATTAAACCTAAATGGACCAAAAAATGTGCTGTAAAAATCACATATACAGTAAATTAGTCACTTTTTGGCACTCTCATAAAAAATACTGATAAAAAAAATTGAACTTAGTAAATTTTGAGAAAATATGGGCCAGAAATTACATTTGATTTTCGCAAATCTTTCATACAATTTATCAGACATAACTTCAGTTCATAATCAGTCCCTTTCCTGAAAAAAATCAAATTATTAATGAAAAACTGGCATTAAAAATCTTTTAATGCCGAATTTTCAAACCTAAAACTTGCATTATAATTCTTGACGCGAGCTAAAAAAGTGACTAATGTATTAGATGATTATTGAAATGATCTGCTATAAGCAATTGCTGATATTGTGCAATGAAGTTTATGGAAATACTGTATTTGTGTTCAATCAGGTAATACCTTGTCTTGAAGATAGATAGGTAAGTTTAAAGTATTACTAAAGACTACTTCAAATAACTGCCAACATCATTTTTATCCTCCGTATACTACGCCGTAGTCGGATAAGAATACCTGCTTTAGCAACGAAAGTTTGGCGATTTAAATTAAACCCTGTATTTCTACAGAATCAAAGTTCGCATTTACACAAAAAATCAAAACAAATAGCCTAAATTGTAATGTTAATATTAACAAAACTTTGGTTTTAGGTATCAACCCACGCAATGGAGATAGCGGTGGAGGATTGGTAGTCCCCACCATGCAAACAGACCACAAAGTAAGCTGGTTTCTACGAGGAGTGCTATCAAAGTGTGGGGTAGTCCCACCCAGCGTCGTATGCGACCCCAAATTCTACGTAGTGTATACGGACGTCGGACCTCACTACAGCTGGATTTATCACAACGCGGGACTAATTTTTTGAAGTAATATAGTGAATTCGATAAGTTAATTTAGTTAATAATTACTTTTCAGATTTCCCATTTTAATAACCATGTTGTGACCAGTTGCTAGAAGCCTTGGAGAAAATACTTGAATATCTTCAAATCGTACACTTTTCATGTAAACCGATCTCTTTTTTAAATAAATTCTAGTGAAATGACAACATGTAGGTGGTAGAACTATTATCGTTCGCCCGAGGAAGTACCACCGCTGCACCCACTTCTACCGTGAACCGTGCACACTTACATGAGGCGACCACGAGGCGGCAAGCAGCGCAACTGCATACGACCTCATACAAGGCTTACCTATGCTTGCTTGGCTTGTATGTCCATGGGCTGCAGCGAACACTTAACACCACGTGGCCTGCATGCTCTCAGCTACTCCATTCAAATAAAAAAATAAATAAACAAAAACCAAATAGAAAACTATGAAAATAAAACGCTCTTAGATAAATAATGTGCTCAAAAATATTTTATATACTTACATTTATGTAATGTAAGCGTAAGTACTTATATGTGATACTTATGAAATAATAAATATGTTCTTTCGGTAGTTAATATTGTTTCTAATATAATATTAAGTTTCTTGTAAGACCTCTCTGTGTTATTGATTTACCATAGCAATTAATACCTACTTTATAATAAAAGATTTAAGTAAGAAAATGCCTTTTAATCTGGTCCATAAAATACAAAAGAATTTTGATCGATAGAAAGGAAACTACGGTGGGCACTGCCAGCCACAAACCTGGGTTAAACTCGTAAGATTTAGTAAAAAATATGTAAACGACATCAAACATGACCTGGACGCTTAAATCATCAAAGGTACTGAGTCACCCGTCAGAGGAGAGGGCATTGCGCCTCGCTACGAAACATAATTTTTGTGCCAAATCTGGTGCGGGGGGAAGAACGCACACATTTTAATTTTGTCACACATTCAAAATATTCTTTCATCGCTACAGACGCATACATTTCTAAATATATCAAAATCAATTAACAACGTCATTTTCTATGCACCGACAACACTGACACCGACACCACACGCGCACTAGTTGTATATAACTAGAAGGCACATTGTACATGTACGTTGGGACGAGGGGTAAATAATTGAAAGCCCGATCTTAATTTCGAAGTTTCTTTCTCCACTTAATGTATTCAATAAGAGTTGTAGTTGTCCTTATTCAAGCGCGAGTAGATCAACAGCGAAAATTTTCTTATTTTTCCAATTTATATGTGAAAAATCTACAAATTCAATCCACAATCAAAGTGGATTGAATAATCTTTAGAGAAGCTAAACTTCTCAAATCTCTACAAAATCGATATCAGCCTTCAAATCTAAAGGAACAAGCAACATCTGTTCTTAAAGTTAGTGCCTTATTAATACTAAGATTAAAAAGTTAATAAAAGTGGAGGACGTAATAGAGTCTTTTAATACAAAAGCTTTATCTTCGGTGACACTTTTAATAAGATTTTAATAAATTATGCGGAACAGTCTTCCGAGTGACGTAGCGTTTTCAGACTACGTGGCCTTTTTTTGCTCTTTTGTATTCTCAAGAAATATGATTATGCTGCCATTTATTAAATATTCAGAGCGGTTCGAAGACAATTCGTTTTTTAATAATACACACTCAGACTTGGGAAGGCTGTCGGATTATACAAGTAAAAAGGACTCAGAAAAACTGAAAAAGTTCTATTTTAACTATTTCAGTCAAAAATGGAGGAGGTTATTCTATTCGACCTTATTTTTTTTAATGTTTGTTACCTCAGAACTTTCGACTGGATACGAAGATTTAGCGAGATGATTCTTTTTTTATAAATTTTATATAAGGACCGCTTACTGCACTCAGATCTTAAGGTCCAGTTTTCGCATGTTCGCTTTTCTCTCGCAATCAGATTCTCGTTACAAATATGTAGCTCGTTTATTAAAGTTAAGAGATACGTAGTACTGCTGTGCCCGTGGCTTCATCTATGTTAAAAATAAATAGTATCTTGAGTGAATTTATACTGCAAAGAATTCATAGGATACATAGCTTTAACCTACTGCAGAAAAGAGGTGCACTATACAACTACTTGTAGTTGGGAGACAAAATTTCTAAATATTCACGTGCTTAGGATTAAACAGTCGGAAAAATTATAAGGCCAATTAACAGACTAAAGATTTAAAACTTGCGAACAGCAGTTTGGTCATAAGTCATAACTCATATAACATTGAGAAAACTAAAGCAGAAGGCAGGGTCTCTAAACAGTGTGCTATTTGTATTATAAATAAAAAATCTTTAATATATCCATCAACCAACGTGTATGGATGAGCCCGTACGCAATAAAGAGACGCAAAAAATTTGTTAAGTTATCATTGGTCCAATTAACCATCTTCAGCATCATACGTTTACCCAACGACGGGACAAGAAATTTCAATGATGAGTTTAAATTTCTGTTCTCGGTCTGGGTGGTTGTGTTTCTGTCTCTGTGTGTGTTCATGGCACCCACGACACAGGGTATATCTACCCTACTGTGAGGCTTTAAGTGTGAAACGTTATTTTTTACACTATGTACTACTTACTTTTATTAGACTTTAGGCTTTTATTTGAAATTATCTCCATCGTTTCACTTTGTAGAAGAAATTAATATTGCTCAATAACGCCATCTACCGTATGGCATGCAAACTTTGTGGTTGAGAAATCGAATGTCAAATTACCAAATAGGTAGATATTGAGATTAACAGTTGGTTCAGTAAAAGTTTAACTATTCGTCACCTAGATGTCTGCAGTAGTCTCGTTTTGTTAAGGCTTTTTACCTTCTGTATGAAGGTTTAGAGCATTGAGGTTGTAAGATTTGGATTTCGGTTAGTCGAAGCTCGAGGCCTCCTCAATATTAGGAGAGCTCCATGCCCATCAATGGAACGCTAAAAAGGTTGCAGCCTGATATAATGTAGCGATAATAGTCGTTTCAGCTGCAGCCTGTTCATAATCTTCCACCCCAAATGAAGACTAATAAGCTGAGCAACTTACTTAATGGAGCCTTGATGGAAGGTTTGGCGGCGGTGGGGCTCGCGATGCACTCTTTAGGTACCTATAGCTTAGCCATACTCGGTCAACGAAAGAAAATACAGTAAGCTGATCTAAGTATATTTAATATGGTCGACCATATTAACGAAAGTTCAAAATAATTTTACTTAAATTTAAACTTTTATTTATGGTTTTGAAAGGGCTGTTAACGAATCTTTCATTCAAATTCCCGAAAGTGTCTTTTAAGTTAATGTCGCGTATTGTTTAAATGAACACAATGTTTTTATTTATGACCCGATTGATATGAAATACACACTAATGTTATGGAAATTAATTCAACAATATACCAGTAAACACATCATTCAAAGAAGGGAAAAAATTTGAGAATGAAATATTAAGTTAAAGTTAATTATTGTACGCTTGAGATACCAACTTTAGAATTCATTTTATTTGCTATTGAGGAGTAGTTTTGAAAAAATATTAAATATGTTTCTTACTATGTTAATAAAGATTACAAATACAAAATTATAAGTAAAATACCCTGCACAAAAACATTCTGTACATCAAGTCTCGACACTCAATTTTCAAAGAGTTTCAAAGAAAATTGACATTTAAAGGGTGAATTTCGAGAAATGCTGAAACAGGTATTTTTTTATTTTGGTGAGAAAATATTTATACCAAATTTCAAGAAAATCTATTGAAAAAAAACCAAGTTTTCCATATAAATTTTCATCCCTCATTTCACACCCTTAAAGGGCGATTTTTAAAATTAGCTATAGCCTAAATGTTAGCGAGGACCAATATATATATAAAACAAAAAAAGTTTCATCAAAATCCGTCCAGTAGTTTTTGCGTGAAAAGCTAACAACAGACAGACAGACAGACAGACAGACAAAAATTACAAAACTTATATTTTTAGCTTCTAATACTTATAAAAAGACCCCTAGAAGTATTTTTTTAAATTTCTATGCAATGTACAGAATTGACCCTGCTTACAGTTTTATTATATGTATAGATTATTTATTTATTTAAATTAAATAATATTGATTGAAACATTGTATCACAATAGCCTGATGAATACTAATTAATAGATACTAAAAACGCTTCCTTTTGTTAAGAAAACTAGATAATCCAAATAATGTAAATCTATAAAACGTTTCCTGGAAAAAAAGTCACCGGTTGTACTTCCCGAGGTAGGTAGCCCCAGCCAGTAAGTCTTTGCCGAGTCTACCTTGTGACCGCACACGATGGCTCATGACGAAAGACCTCATCACGGTCCCAAAATATTATAGTAGGGCTCTCCCGAAACTAACCGTGTGTAGAAATGTGGACTTTATAATCATGAATACGAATCATTTTTAAATCTTAAATCATGACATGGGATATTGTCTTCATATAAAAAGAATGTTTGTCTGTATGTCCTTTATAGAATCGTAAACTATGCATTTGATCATGTCATGATCTTCAGCCAACAAAGATTTCTGAGTTGGTGTCTGCCTGTCTGTTTGTCTATCTGTCTGTCTGTCTGTTCCGGCTTATCTCTGAAACGGCTGATCCGATTTTGACGGGAGTTTTACTGGCAAATAGCTAATGTAATAAGGAGTAACTAAGGCTACTTTTGTTAACACCATGAGGACGAAGTCGCTTAAAGATAAAACTGATCTACTTTATTCTTCACTTATTTATTTGATTTCAATAAATAAGTTATATTGATCAAAACAAGGAAAAATAAAAATGTGTATTTGTGAAATATCATATTTTTACACCAAGCATAACATAATTATGATGTTTTATTTATTTGTGGGTTTTTCTTGACACTTGGACTTGAGGTCACGACCTGATAACGGTCATTTATACATATTATTGCCTCCTTATACATGCTGACCTTATTTTTTATCGTATCATGTAAGATTTTTATTGTGTTACACTAGCTCGCAACGGCGCCGTCCGCATGAGCTGCACGTTTTTTCAAGTACGAGACATATTTTACCAGGGACTAGGGTAAAAAGTATTCTCTAGCCCCCCAATCACCGTACAAAAAAAATGTCAATCCGTAGCGCCGTTGCGACCGCAAAGAAGAACAAACAGATAAACACACTTTCATATTTATAGTATTATAGTATAGTGTATATAATAGTATTAACATGGATTTATGGATTAACTATGCGCCGCGATTTTAACGTACTGACGTTTTAACGTTAGAACATACTGACACATTCTAACGCGGTTTAATGAATGAAAAAAATGAATTAAAAATTCGTGAGCTGTCATGTTACTTCTAATAAAAAAAATTACTTCTATTAAAATAAATTTAAATCTTATCTATTACAAGTAAACGGACGGACAGACACTCCCTTGTAGCACAGAACCGTAGATCTCACTGTTCATTTAATAGATATAATTATTGGCTGTAACCCTTTTCATATTTCGTAAAAAGAATAAATAATACAATTTTATAAAAACGGTTATATCTCCCCATTGCGGGTTGGTTGAGATGCGGTTTAGTGGCCAACCCGCTGTTGAATCTTTTTAAACCGCCTATTAGGACTCCGACAAGGTTTAACGACTGTTATCTATCGACAATAATAGGAACCGAACGGCTTAACGTGCCTTCCTACGCACGGAAACACGCCTGAAGTTTTTGCCACAGCGATCACCCATCTCACACCCGACTGCGTCCGTTTGGCTTAGTCGCATAGATCGTTTTCGTTCTACGCTAACCGTCCGCGCCGGGCCATGCGCGCTTCATTCAGATCTAAATAATTAATTTCGTTTATTTTATTACTCACAGGTGGCGACTAAATTGTGGTAGGAAGTGGTATTGAGTAATCATCTATAATATCTTATAACAATAATTCACGCGCTTGTATATATCTAAATATATTTTTTGGTTCTCGGAAGCGGCTCCAAAGATTTTGATGAAATTTAGTACCCTGATTTCGGGGGTGATAAATTGATCCAGTAAATTTTTATTGTTAGAAAATTTTAACTGTATAAAAATATTTTCAGTGATAATCAATTTAAATATAAACTGATAAATATGACTCTTCCTGACATCTATTGGAGAGTATTAATAATATTGTGGCGTAAACGCTGTCAAACGGTGGAGCCCACAAGTCTCATTGTGGATTTCCTCAAGCGTCATCAGGACCTTGTGCTTTTTATTGTTGGTTGGGTGGTGGGAAGATTAAAATATTATATTTTATGACGTTTTGCGTTTAACCGGTGGAGAGAGCGCCTGTAGGTTTTCAAAAAATTTATACGAAAGGTACAGGTTAAATAGTAGAATAAATTAAATGAATGCTAAGTCAAGTTTCAGTAATTTAAATGCATGGTAAGTCATATTTCAGTAATCTGATGATTTTAGTATCAACATATACATTCAGAGAAATAAAAAAACGGCATTTTGGCAAACTCGGAAGAGTTCGAATTATTATTATTTAAAATTCATGGTTCAACGGTAACGGGGTATTCTAATCTGACCATTTTGACATCCGGAAGTAAAATAATAAACTGTTTGAAACTAAACCAAGAAAATAAATTGTTTTTAGCCGAGCTACGCTCGGGCGTCCAGGTACTTACTAATTGTATACACAGACATATTTTGGTATTTACCATGAGGTCTATTAATATGGTTTAGTTTTTATTATTAACAATAAAATATATTGTACACACAAAATGACTAATTGTATAACGATGAATATTACGATCACATTTTGTTTATTAAACTTATATTGAGTCCACAGATTTTCTAATAAAAAGGAAAGTAAGTAGGGACCGAAATTAATTTGTGCAAAAAGCGCTGTAATAACAACGTCCTGTATATTAAATTATTTCTAGATAATATTTGCTACTTTTTTTTATTAATTTCGCTGTATCTTACAACTCAGTATTTTCCCAGTGATAATATAGTGTTTTATATAGTGGTCGTCACAATTTATAATTTTATAACATTAGTGGAAAGATTTACAAAATGGTGTCGATTTATGCGAGGTTTTTAGTGATAGTTTTAGCTTTGAGAGTGAATGCAATATCAATAAAAGGGCCAGTTTTGACGAGATATAATCCCTGTGGTATCGGTGAAATATATTTTGACAAGATTACGGACACATTATGGAATGGTTTCATAAACTTTGGATTATATCAAACGATTGATAACCCGGAAATCGAAATGTCATTTAAGCAACAAATGTTTATTTATGGTGTAAGTATATTATCTAATATCTAATACCAGCAATTCTTATAAATACCTAAATATATATTTTGAATCTCGTAAATGGCTCCAACGATTTTAATGAAATTTAGTACCCTGGTTTCGGAGGTGATAAATGGATCCAGCTAGGTTTTATACTTAGAAAATTTAAATTATAAAAAAATATTTTCAGCGGCCGATAATCAACTTAAATATAAACTGAAAAATACGACTGTTCCTGACATTAATTGAAGAGTATTAATAATATTGTGGCGTAGAACGCCGTCAAACGCCATCCGCCAATCAGACGTTCAAAGAAATAACAACGTCGATTTGAAAGAGCTCTATAAACATTTTGTTCATTGAATTAAAGCTTCCTTGGCCGAATGATTACGTGGACTGAATATTATTTTATTTTATTTTACTTTATTCGGAAAACAAACAGTGTTTACATCTACTTAATCACTACTTATAAAAACTATACACCATTTAAATGTTTTCGCATGTTTTCGCAGATATAAGGTTATATGGAACCAGAGACCCGGGTTCAAACCTCAATAAAAAGCATATTGCGTTAATTTTTTACTTTTTATTTTTTTAATTGGGAGCTCTTTCAAATGGCGTTGTTAAGTAACACTAAGCAAATGAATGTTTCGTTTGAAATTAAACCAAGAAAATAAATTGTTTTTATCTGAGCAACGCTTGGTCGTCCAGGTACTTTTACTAATATTATATAATTTTAGATTCGATGAAACTGAACAATATAATAATATTTACAGTTGGTTGGTCCTTAGTAATTAAATAGTAAAGTCAGTTAGATATTCGAGTAAAGCGAAAAGCGATGGCTACTTTACCAAAAATAGTTGGATGCAGCTTTAAAGGCAATCCTAAAACACATGATTTTCCGCTATCGGAATCGGTATCAGAACTTCCACCAGGTATAATTACCTGATCCCTAGAGTTATTCTAATTTGCACTTAAGATGTCTAAATAAGACAAGGCTAATATTTAATGTTAAATATAAATTGTTTTTATTTTCAGGCCTTCATAAATAGCTCACTGATTGTAAAAAACAACTGGCACGATTTTACCATAAAACCAAAAGGAGAGATGCCAAAGTCCTACGTTTTTTACTTAACAATAAATGAGACGAATCCTGAAAATGTTCCGGTACTCACGAAGTTCAAGTTCAATAATGTTATCTTATGTGATGAATATGTAAAAGTAAGTTGTATTACAAAACGTTATTTTAATATAGGATAAAATAGAAAGAAAAGTGTTGCTTTGATGTACTGTTTACGAAGAGAATAAGTACGAAAACTTTTTTTGAGTTTCCGTTATTTTAATATTTTCTTTTATTTAGCTCACCAAATGGCCCATATTTATTTTTCTCAACAGACTGAAATTAAGAGAACTCTTTGTTACGAAAATTCAGAATTGGTTGTGATTACGTTGGCTGCAACCCTTTTTGCGTCCCACTGCTGGGCACAGGTCTCCTCTCATAAGTGAGAGGGATTTAGGCCATAGTCCACCAAGCTGGCCAAGTGCGGATTGGAGGACGTCATGCTTTCGAGAACAACATAAAAAGGTTGAAGAAAAAAACGATGTTCAATATCTTATTGCTACGTTAAGTGGGAAGCGAAAGAAAACGCAACGTTTATAGTGGGCTTAGCAACCGCCCATGTATGTTTTTCTTATTAATGTTTCGCTGTGCAATCGAGAACATAGTGATATAAAATTGAGGCGTAGAAAAAAATGTAACATATTTTCAACAATTTGAAGTATTTCGAACAAAATGTGTATAGGAATAACAGAACTGGGTGCAAAGTCGGTTCACAAATTGCAAGCGAGGGGTTGTTATTCCCCTTCAAAGAGATATTCACGCGATAATCAAAGGGATTCCTTTCGTCAATGTCTACTCGTTATGTGGATGTGCAAGAAAAGGACTTGTAAACTTTAAAGCAATGGTTTAGGAACAAGGGAAATATTGTTGTAAAGTATTCACGATTGTGATTGCGGTTTAAATTTACATATATTTGATTTTTCTTGTGAGACTGGTAACTTTATAAGTGAAAGAACGTGCAAGGCTTAACTGTAAAATCTACAGTCATTTCAGTGCCTAAAGAAAAATAGAATAATAATAGGGTAAGGTTTTCGTCACATACTTTGTTGAAGAAAAACTAATTGGCTTTACGAGTCCAACAGTAAACTTTAGCTAACTTTTAACTAACCTTCAACTTACTGATTTAACTTAAATTGACGGTTTATTAAGCTCAAGAGGTTAAGCAAGATCAAGTTACAAATAACAACATAATTATATGATAATGAGTTATCATAAAAATAAGTTGTTTGTAATGCAAATTTTGTTTTCCTAAAATATTAATGTACTAAGATCTTATTTGCTGCTGTATTACGTGATTATGACATGTATTTTTCAGAAGACACAAACAATAGCATCATTGAATGTTACGAAACAAAATGACACGAAGTATCACCACATCTGCGGAAGACGGTCTCTGGATAACGCTGAGCTGATGTCTCTGAGAACTGAGTCGGAAGCTGGTGACTGGCCATGGCACGTGGCCATAATGGTCCGCGATCCGGACACAAATGAACTAAAGTACCAATGCGGAGGAAACATCATATCCCAGACTGCTGTGTTGACAGGTACATATCAAAATACGTATTGTAGATTTAAACTCAAATCTGTGAAAATCGGCAAATACATATACTTACGAGTATTCCCGTTTTCACTAACGATAAACAAGGAAAGCCTTACCAAGTAACTCCTAAATTAGGAGAGCAATGATTAGCATAAAGTTCCGTTTCACCAATCCATGTATAACAATATAATAGATGTATAATCTTAATTATATATATATAAAAAGTAAAGGGTTTTCGTTGTACGTCAAGACACGGTTTTCTCTATTAACATTAACTCCAGTCCACTTCCCGTTGGGGTGGTAAATACCCCTTAGTACGTGGATGATAGTAAGGGAGTTTGATCGCGGTGGGTGGAAGTAGGTGGAAAAATCTGAAAAAAAAAAATATCTGTACTTTTCTAACCAATAGGGACTTCTGGGTGGATCTCAAAATTTCTGGGATGATCTAGCAAAGTATTTTAATGTTAATTTTATTGAGAATGTTCGAGAAAGTTCCAGAAACTTCTCAAATCAATTGGATTTTTTTAAATAATTTTAATTAATTGAGAAAATTCGATAAAGCTTCTCAAATAATCTGGATTTTTTTAAATAATTGTAATGTTTTTTCGAATGATCTGGAGATTTTTAAAATAATGGCAATTTTTTTTTATTAATTGAGAATGTTCGAAAAAGTTCCAGAAATTTCTCAAATGATCTGGAAAATCCTACTAATATTATAAACGCAAAAGGTTGTAAGTATGGATGTTTGTTACTCTTTCACGTAAAAACTATTGAATGGATTTAAATGAAACTTTACAATAATATGGCTTATACATCAGATTAACACATAGGCTACAATTTATAATGTGAATTGTCCAAAATATGACGATAAGTGCCAAGTAAGTAGGAAAAAATTTACCATCTGCGAGCTATTCTGGCGTGCGCTGCCAAAACCGCTAGAGTTACACATTCGTAAAGTATGATGGAAATGCTTATCTTAAATAGTCCTACAAAAAAGCCGGTTGACGGTACTTCAGAAGGAACTTCACTTTATGCTAATGATTCTCTCTAACGCGGGTGAAACCGCGGGGCACAGCTAGTAATATATACATATAATAGGTTGGTCCTATCTTCTGAGTAGCCTAGTTTTATGACAGATGTCCACGGTTTTGTACGTCAATCTATTATCAATTTGAGCGACTGTCACATGTGTCAGTTTAGGGGCACCTAAGCACTACACAATCCCAAATCGGTAACGTAAATTTAGGTTCTGCCTATCATCTTTAGTCATGACTTAAGGGTTAGTGAAACGTGTTTTTTCTCCAAGCAACTCCAAAATATTTAGGCATCTGATTTAGGCGTATCCTAGTGAAAATGGGTGTTACTGCTTTTGCAACACGAAATGATTTTTAGACCTAACAACACATACTAAGTATTATACTAAGTATTACCCGACATAAATATTTGTATTAAAAAATATTTATGTCGGGTAATTATCGCCTGATGTTGCTAAGCTGATGATTGAAGGTACAACTCCTCAACGGTAAGGTAAGTCGGGCCCTTAGTAAAATGTCCTGTCATAGTAAATATAGTGTACCTTTCGTTCTGAATGGGCACCGACTCCAAAATAGTTTTAACAGTCATTACCATAAGCAAGAAGTAGGTACTGAACAATTTTATTTTTTATATGTTTGAAGTCGGTTCTATTTTTTTGTTAAAAACTTAATTAATGAAGTTGCTTAGAGGAGTTGCTTAGAGGAAAAACACGTTTCACTAACCCTTAAGTCATGACTAAAGACGATAGGCAGAACCTAAATTTACGATACCGATTTGGGATTGTGTAGTGCTTAGGTGCCCCTAAACTGACACATGTGACAGTCGCTCAAATTGATAATAGATTGACGTACAAAACGTTGAGGAGTTGTACCTTCAATCATCAGCTTAGCAACATCAGGCGATAATTACCCGACATAAATATTTGTACTATGTTAAAAAATATTACTTAAACTATTAAAAGGCACACGCCTTTTAAGTTTCAGTGTTATTCAGATTATCTTATATCATTATGAAATGAATAGAATTATATCAGTTTATGACATGGTGACAGTCCTTAGGAATTTAAGTTTTTCAACCAAAAAAATATATATTGAAAGAATTTGCTCTCAACTCCTAACCATCGTAGTACCTTCCATCATCAGCTCAGCAACTTAATATGAAGATTAATCTACACAAATGCAAGTTTTGCTTTAGTAAGAATATGAAAATCAATTGTTACGCTATAAAATTTGAATGTTCCCCTCGATTTCTCTGGGATCCCATCATCAGACTTTGACTTGGTGACAGTTGGACCACCTCAATAATGTAAGATTATGAAAGAAAAACCATTTATTGAAAGAATTTGCTCTCAACAGCTAACCGTCGTAGTACCTTCCATCATAAGCTCAGCAACATGATATGATGACAATTATACAGAAATGCCTGTTTTGCTTTAGTAAAAATATGAAAATCATTTGTTGTGCTATAAAATTTGAATGTTCCCTTCTATTTCTCTGGGATCCCCTCATCAGACTTTGACATGGTGACAGTTGGACCACCTCAGGAATATAAGATTTGGAATAAAAAACTATTTATTGAAAGAATTTGCTTTCAACTCTTCACTGTTGAGATGATGATTACTATGCACAAAAAATATCTCTTATGCTTCAGAAAGTATAAGAAAATCAATGTGTGTGCCTATAAAATTTGAGAGTTCCCCTCGATTTCTCTGGGATCCCATCATCAGATCCTGATTTGGTGACAATGGGACCACCTCAGGAGTATAAGCATACGAACAAAAAAAGAATTTTGAAAATCGGTCCACAAACGGCGGAGTAATAGGTGAACATATATAAAAAAATACATACAGCCGAATACAGTAAATTCCTAAATTTTTATACATTTTTTTCAGCCGCACAGTGTTTGTTCTTAAAAGGTAAAGAAATACCTGCAGACAGAATAATCATTGAAGCCGGTGTAACCAACCTGAAAAACCTTAATCACCCTGGAAGACAAACATTTGTTGTAAGTATACAGTCATACTGTCCATTAATATTTAGTACCTGGACGATCGATCTTTGCTCGGATAAGAACAATTTATTTTCTTGGTTTAATTTCAAACGAAACATTTGCTTAGTGTTACTTAACTACGCCATCTGAAATAGCTCTTAATAAAAAAAAAAACAAAATGCCATACTTCCATACTAATATAAATTCGAAAGTAATTTTGTCTGTCTGTGTAGTACGCTTTCCCGCTTAAACCACTGAACCGATTTTTATTAAATTTGGAACACAGATAGAAGCTTTAATTCAATGAAAAAAAAAATAGAGCTCTTTCAAATCGACATTGTCATTTCTTTGAAAGTCGGATTGGCGGATGGAGCCGTTTCCGAGTTTCAAAAAATTTATTTAGGTATATACAAAAATTGCTTGTTTAAAGGTATTAGATGTAGCAACTGGCATAAAAAGAGTGCTGCTGAGAGTTTTGTCCTCCGGCTCTTTTCTCTCAGCTTAACTTATCACCCATGC
Source organism: Pyrgus malvae (assembly GCA_911387765.1). Classification (NCBI taxonomy): domain Eukaryota; kingdom Metazoa; phylum Arthropoda; class Insecta; order Lepidoptera; family Hesperiidae; genus Pyrgus; species Pyrgus malvae. Next base: position 21,170,509 of record OU426950.1, on the reverse strand, counting down.
GGACACCTAGAGCCCATGACCGTGAAAAGATTGACGTTCATTAATAGAATATCTGTATTCAAAAAATGAATAAAATGACAAAGACAAATGATTTATTTGCGCAAATATGGGTATTACAAAAGTTGTTTAATACATTTAATAGTCTGCCATATTCACCTCAGTAAGTTATGCCAATATTATTAATAAATAAAAGTACTACTTAACTAAAAACTAATAAAAGTACTGACTAAAAATATTTTGAATTTTTGATAAGGTTGTTGCCGTAATTCTTCTACAATTTCGTAAACAGCGGAAATTATTCTGCTTAAACCGAAATCGAATTTTTAATAGAAACCTGAGGTCCACAATTACATAACTATCTTTTAGCTTAAGAATAATTATGCGGCATACATTCTCCAGAATTTTACATGACTTTGATTGCAGTCTGATATATAATGATGCCATCGATATAATAGGCTTCAAGTCCGCCCATTGTGAACCTAGTTTAAGGTAATCAATAAAGTATTAAATAAATAAATAAATAAATATAAAACCACATACACAATATCCTTTATATTATCTCAATTATTGCGCCAATCTATTAAAAGTAATGTGTCACAGCAACGCGCTACTTTTTAGCTAGTTCTACGAGTAAATATATTGTTTTAACAATTTCAGCCTGAAAAGACGATTTTGCATCCAGCCTACATTCGTGGATATCCCACTTCAGATTTAGCGATTATCATCGTCAGGGAGTTCACATTTACTGAATACGTACAGCCCATATGCATATGGGGGCCCGTTTATGACAAAACAGCATTGTACGGAAAGGAAACTGTGGTATGTTTTTTAAGATAAACGTAAAAGTAAAGTTTTTTTAAATATATATAAGGTTGTTGTCGATAGATAACAGTTATTAAACCTTGTCGGAGGCCTTACGGGCAGTTTGAAAACATCCGACAGCGGGTTGGCTACTAACCCGCATCTCCACCAACCCGCATTGGAGCAGCGTGGTGGAGTAAGCTCCAGGCCTCCCCAATAATGGGGAGAAACCCGTGCCAGCAGTGGGACGTAAAAGAGTTGCAGCCACGCTTGGAATTTCCTTATCATTCCATATTAATTTTTATCTCCTATTTCTTCCCCATTTAGGTCAAAATATCAAAAACTCAAGTACAAATATTTATTTCCTGTATTAACAAACATTCTTACTTAATTTCATCCCTCATCGTAATAGGGTTTAAGGTCAGGGATGAAATATTATATTTCACAATAAATCCAACCTAAGTCCATTTCGCCATACGGATCTTTCATATAAGGATACCCAGACTGAGCGAGAGAAGCTAGCGAATACTAAGAGTTCTTTAAATGTCGTCTAAGTTTTCAATCCGGATCAACGAGGACGACAAAGAGGATCCATCCTTTTTGCACACTGATTCACTGCTGTGGACGGGTGTCGACTTATGCGGGTCGGTGGATATGAGGGTTAGTGGCCAACCCAGCCACTGTCGGATGTTTTCAAATATAATCTACGGATTTGGACTTGGTGAATGACTTCATTCTATCGTGAACGTGCCCTTCTTAGCACGGAAACGTGCTAATTTGCTCTAGCGGCCACCTATCTCACAACCGCGCTCATTTCGCTTAGATACATGGTTCGCTTGTGTTCTACGCTAACTGCAGAACCATGTATTAGTATTATGTATTATTATAATAAGGTCATTTTACAAGATAAACTGTGTATTTTAGAAGTTCGCTATTTAAGGCCCTCTTCAGGGGTAATCAGACTTTTGGTACTACCTCTCTATTTTATATTATAGATCGTCGGCTTCGGAATGACGGAACAGAATAAACTATCAGATAAGCTGAGAGCTACAAACATCATGGTCCAAGATGATCTCACGTGCATTGCGTACGCTCCCAATATGTATAAACCCTTGTTGAATGAATTTACGTTCTGTGCCGGTTATGGGCCTGATTCTGGTAAGTGAATGGGGTGATTAAAGATAATAAATTGTTTGCATTTTAAATCTGTTACAAATCTATCTGATCACGGTGAAATAATAAACATCCATATGTGTCGTCAAATTAAAATGACAGAGCGCCAACATTTGAGGACTTAGCCGAAGACTTTAGAGGCTGTATACGAAATTATGCCGATTTCGCTGATTTAACAGATTTTAAATATGAGATGTTGCAGTAAAAATACAGTATTTACATAAGTTTCATGACTTGACTGACTGATTATTTCAATAACAAACTATTAAATTGACTACTTTTTCATTTTTATTGCGTTGTTTTGCTTAATAGACCTGAAGACGGTGACAGTTTTGTGAATTTTACTATAATAGGTATAGAATATAAAATATTTGCGGATCATAATTAAACCTAAATGGACCAAAAAATGTGCTGTAAAAATCACATATGCAATAAATTAGTCACTTTTTGGCACTCTCATAAAAATACTGATAAAAAACATTGAAATTAGTAAATTTTGAGAAAATATGGGCCAGAAATTACATTTGATTTTCGCAAATCTTTCATACAATTTATTAGACATAACTTCAGTTCATAATTTCAGTTCATAAAAAAGTGACTAATGTATTAGATGATTATTGAAATGATCTGCTATATTCAGTTGCTGATATTGTGCAATGAAGTTTATGGAAATACTGTATTTTAACTGCAAAATCTCATGTGTTCAGTCAGGTAATACCTTGTCTTGAAGATAGATAGGTAAGTTTAAAGTATTACTAAAGACCACTTCAAATAACTGCCAACATCATTTTTATCCTCCGTATACTACGCCGTAGTCGGATAAGAATATCTACTTTAGAAACGAAAGTTTGGTGATTTAAATTAAACCTACAGAATCAAAGTTCGAATATTACATTTAAACAAAAATCAAAATAAATAGCCTAAATTGTAATGTTAACATTAACAAAACTTTGGTTTTAGGTATCAACCCACGCAATGGAGATGGCGGCGGAGGATTGGTAGTCCCCACCACGCAAACAGACCACAAAGTAAGCTGGTTTCTACGAGGAGTGCTATCAAAGTGTGGGACAGACCCACCCAGTGTCGTATGCGACCCCAAATTCTACGTAGTGTATACGGACGTCGGACCTCACTACAGCTGGATTTATCACAACGCGGGACTTCGGGAAATTAATTTAGTCAATAATTACTTTTCGAATGTCGCATTTTAATAACCATGTTGTGACCAGTTGTCAGGAGCCTTGGAGAAAATACTTGAATCTTTTTGAATCGTACAGTTTTCATGTAAGCCCATCTCTTTTTAAATAAATTATAGTGAAATGACAACATGTACCTACACGTTGTTAATAGTTCTACCACCTGGTAGAACTATTATCGTTCGCCCGAGGAAGTACCACCGCTGCACCCACTTCTGCCGTGAACCAATTCTATCGTGTTTCGGTTGAAAGGTGCAGTTGCCGGTCACACTTACATGAGGCAACCACCAGCCTCCGGAGTAGCAGCCCAACTGCATTCGACCTCATACAAGCCTTACCTATGCTTGCTTGGGGTTGTATATCCATGAGCTGCAGCGACCACTTGACACCACGTGGCCTGCATGCTCGTCTGCTACTCCATTCATGTAAAAAAAAACAAATAGAAAACTGAAAATAAAACGCTCTAAAAACAAATGAAAATAAAACGCTCTTAGATAAATAATGTGCTCAAAAATATTTTATATACTTATTTCATATTCAAAATTTTCTTTCATCGCTACTGACGCATACATTTCTAAATATATCAATTTCAATTAACAACGTCATTTTCTATGCACCGACAACACTGACACCGACACACACGCGCACTACTTGTATATAACTAGAAGGCACATTGTACGTGCACGTTGCGACGAGGGGTTCGCCCTAGACTACAGGCCCGTGTTAAAAAAATGGTGGGTCATTTGAACCACCAGGTGACCTACCTAGAACGATATAAGAGTGTAAAATAATAAGATTCAGCACTATGCCGTCACTTGTAAGCTGTCCAACTGAGTGCAGGTGAGAATTCAAAGGTATAGGTAGAGTGAGTACATTTTGGTCATATATTTTTGTACGGCATTCTTACCATCGCAGTGCAAATAAATATAATAATATATATATATATATATATATATATATATATATATATATATATAGAGAGAGAGAGAGAGAGAGAGAGAGATACCATCACGGTAAATGTTGATCTGAAGGCCTTATGTTGATCCATTACGCTTTTTTTCATACAAATGTGACTCCAATCGGATCAACATTTGACATTCTTGTGACGTCACTCGACTGAAAATTACGCTTGTCAAATGTGGCTCCAATATACAAATCCGCTCCGATAAATGTTGATCCGATTCAAACGGACCAATCATAATGAAGAATTTTTTACTTCCACCGTGAGTGGCTGACGTTGGTCACTCCAACGCGACGTTGCCGTTCCGCGTACTACAAACGTTTATCCGTACAGAATCGATAAACGAACCTTTAATATTAATACGAGTGTATGGTTGGTTGGGTGGGATGGATGATTGATTGGAATGAGGATCAGTAACGTTTTTAGTTGAGAATGCGGATTTATAGAGCTATGAAATCCTTAACTTTTTTTGTTTAAAATTGACGAAGTTATGACCAAATTTCTAACGAAAATACATTGAGGGTCGCCGCGATAGCTGTGACGTCACAATGACCGTTAGCCTTTAGCAGCGGTAACTTCCATCCACTTCTGCCGTGAACCAACTCTATTGTGTGTGGTCAGGTCATCAGTCCACCTGGTTGGAGGGCGGCCTGTACTCCTTTTGCCAAGACGTGGTCGCCATTCGAGAACCTTTCTTCCCCATCGGTTGTCGGTTCTTCTAGCTATATGGCCTGCCCATTGTCACTTCAGCTTGCAAATTATGAGAGCTATGTCGGTAACTTTCGTTCGTCTACGGATTTCATCGTTACGAATTAATAATAATATAATTTAATAATTTATATTGTTGTTAAACTTTTACTTTCTTTAGTTCTTATCATTTACCGCCTTTGAATCTCTCTGTACTCCCTTAGGTAAGCTGGTAGATAATGCCATTAGGCATTAAGCTCGCCTATTGTACCACGATTTATTGGGGTCAATTAAGTTTTTAAATAAATAAAAATAAATGATTCTATCGCGTAGAGAAATACCAAGCATAGCCCTTTCCATCGCGCGCTGAGCGACCTTGAGTCTATGGAAAAGGCCAACTGTAAAAAACCACGTCTCAGCGCCGTTGCTCATCACTGGCAACACACACTGCTCGAAAACTTTCGACTTCAGGCACTGAGCTATTCTGGACGAGAAGACACTTTGTAACTTCCCGAACGCTGCCCAACCGAGTTAGATTCTACGAGTTACCTCTCTCTCGAAGCTGGACTTACCCATACGGATCACTTGTCCTAGGTATATGTACTCGTCCACAACTTCGAGAGTAGCGCCATAAACAACGACCGGTATAGGTGTGACATGGACGTTAGATATGATCTTCGTCTTGTCCATGTTCATCTTAAAATCCACCCTTTGTGAGGCGCTATGGAGGTCACCTAGCATAGTGCTGAGCTCTTCCAGGTTCTCCGCCAAGAATGCATATCATCGGCAAATCGAAGGTGTGTGAGGTGTTCGCCATTGATGTTAATACGCAGCCCGTTCCACTCTATCAGCTTGAACACGTCTTCCAGTGCAGCGGTAAATAGCTTCGGGTATATAACATCCCCTTGTCGTACTCCGCGCTGCAGTGGAATAGGTCCAGTGCTTCCGTCGTGGACTCGGACTGTCATAGTTGCGGCTTTGTACATACACTTCAACACCTCGATGTACCGATAGTCAATCTGGCATCACTGGAGAGACTCTAGCACCGCCCAGGTCTCGATAGAATCGAAGGCTTTTTCAAAGTCCACATACGCAATACATAGCGGCAGATTATACACCTCGGTCTTTTGTATAACCTGTCGCAGCGTGTGTACTATAGCCTTTTCGGAATCCGGCTTGTTCGGGAGGCTGGAAGTCGTCTAGCCCGCACGCAATACGATTAGTAAGACGCCTTGAAAACAGCTTATAGACGTGGCTCAGAAGCGCAATGGGTCTATAGTTCTTCAAAAGGGCTCTGTCACCCTTTTTGAAGAATAAAACCACCACATTTCTGCTCCATGCCTCCGGGACAGTTCCGCTACTGATGACGGTATCGAACAGTTTTTGGAGCGCCACTAGGAGGGCTTTCCCTCCAGCCTCCAGCAGCTCTAATGTGATACCGTCATCGCCCGGTGCTTTGTTGTTTTTAAGCTGATTAAGGGCCCTTCTAATTTCGTACAGGCTGACGTCCGGGATATCTTCGGTATAGTGTCGGGTCAATTTGGCTCTCTTATCGTTTACCACATCGGTAACGGGAGCTTTTAAGGAGCTGTACAACCGTCCATAGTACCTCTCAATTTCTCTCTGAACTTCAGGCTTAGACGAAACTACAGCGCCAGACTCCGTCCTCAATCTCATTAACTGGCTTTGCCCTACACTCAGATCTCTTGTGAACACTTTGTGCCTTGGTTGCGCTCAATAGTGTTTTTGACGCGCTGTGTATTGTGAACATGCAGATCGCGTCGTCTGCAGCAAGAGATCTGTTTGTTGAGCCGCCTGTATTTCGTCATTGAAGACGGGGACCGAACGCATAGTTCACGCCTTTCCTTTATAGGACCGAGGGTATGTTCAGAGAACACTTGGGGTCTAATACTGGAGGGGGCCTTAAAGAACTTGGACCCTACCTCGTGGACGGTTTGTACCATCCTGGTGTTGTATTCGTCCACAGACTCGCATTCATCTAACGACTGAATGAATTCTATGTCTAACAAAACTCTCGACCACATTTACCTTTCAAACAAAAAAAAAACTAGATCAAAATCTGTTCATCAGTTTGGGAGCTACGATGCCACGGATTGCCATGCGCAGATACACACACAGGTCAAATTTATAACACCCCTCTTTTTTGTCAGAGGTGAAATTACCATTTACGGACAGGGTGTAAGCGACGACGGTGTCCCGAAAACTGAAACCATTGACTCAGACCATCATTCATTCATTGATAATGTTGTTCAGGATGGTGGTCTGAGTCCATGGTTTCAGTTTTCTGGACACCGTCCCTTACACCCTGTATTACAATAAATTAAAAAAAAACTATGATGCATGGAAACGTATTAGTACCTCGATGGAAATACCAATTGATGAATTAAAGAGCAAAAAAATCTTCATTATTAGCAAACTGCGGAGGATATAAAAGTCAAGAAATCGGAAAAATCTGGAGCTGGTTCCGACGATTTTTCACGAACATTTTTCATTTCACGAACATTTAAAGATAAAAAACAGATGAAAAAGAAACGGACGGTCGGAAGCTCAGTTAAATACGACATTCTATTGTGTAAATTAGAAAGAAAGTGCCAAAATAACACAAATCAAGACAGATCAATAGTGGTTTCCCGGCCAATAATTGTTTTGAAGCATAACTTTCACCGCATATTGAAGAAAATCTTACATCAATACTTCGAGTGTGTGAATCATAGTGAATCATGGCTATTTGCACCTCATTTTCTGACATTTGTAATCACTTTAAGCGAGCAAGTGAAGTGTATACAAGAAATACTCAAAACCCAAATAGACTAGTTTGGGAAATCGCTCCAAGTACAGCGCTCTTGCAAAGAAGCGCTTACAGCTTATGTATATTTTTTTTAATAAAGTTCCAGACAGACTAAAGTCTCTACCGCTGAAAATATTTTTAAAGAAACTTAAAGCATGGCTTCTAGAAAAGAGTGTGTATAGTATTAAGGAATTTCTAGATTTAAGAACTACTTGACATTTACGATTCCCATAAAGTTTTTTTTTCTTCAATTATGGCATCGCAAACTCTGCATATTGCCAGCGTCAAGTAGGTATAATATTTGCATCACGTTTTTGCCAGTTTCGGTGAAACTTTACGAGTTATTAATAATAGGTAAAGTCAGTAAGTCGTCAGTAATCAGTCAGTCAATTCAGTCAGACATTCAAGTAAAGCGATGGCTTCTTTACCAGAACGAGACCAATGGAATTTTGGAGGCAAGCCGAAAAAACATATTATTTTTGCACTGTTATTTTAATTCACAACACTCGTGCACTATAATAATCCTATATTGAACAAAATGCCATCAAATTTATCCGCTATAACTCAAAAATACACCAAGAAAGTAAAAATAAAAAAGGGCACAATATGTCTTATGCGACTTCCCGCCAAAACTCCTCCCATAAAATTTATTTTGTATAACATTTGACTTTAAGTCGAAGGAAATAGTTGCATGTCCTCAGTTCAAAAATGCGGTTTATTTCATTCGCACACTAGTGCGATGTTGCCGTTTCGTTTTTTAGTTCGTACCCTTCATATTCAGCTCCGGAGCAACATTTACCACTAAAAGTAAAATATAAACCGGAGCCTCATTATGCGCTTCATTATAATTTTTTTGACCGTTATAGGATTACAGTTTTGTAAAATTTTATGACGAGTTATTTAAAAACGGGCAAGAGCACATCCACTGACGTCACACGCTGATTAAATATATTCGATAAATACAGCTCTATCTCACTCTGCAGCCGAATGTGCACACGAAATAGGTGGATCAACATTTGTTCTAAATCGGTACTGGATCAACCTTTACCGTGAAATATATAATCAACCTAACCTAATCAATAATAATAATAATAATAAATAAATATCTTTGGACAATTCACACAACACCATCTGATTCCAAACTAAGCAGAGCTTGTACTATGGTAATCAGAAAGCTGATAAACATACTTATATTATAATTCTAAATACATACTTAAATAGATAAATTAACACCCAGACACAGAACAAATAGTCATGTTCATCACACAAATATTTGTCCTGGGTGGGAATCGAACCCACGACCTCACGTTTCGCAGTCGGCTCATCACCCACTACGCCACGGAGGCTGTCAATATATATGTTTATAAGTTATATTTGATAAAAATATGTTTCATCGAGTTATCAGATTGGTGAAGGTCGATCTTCCACGTCTCCTATACTATCTTACGAATTTTCGATCAGCCTGACGCAAGTGTAACATTTTTTATTCAATTTACATGTGAAAAATCCGCAAATTCAGTCCACTTTGATTTGAGAAGTTTAGCTTCTCAAATCTCTACAAAGTCGATATCAGCCTTCAAATCTGAAGGAACAAGCAACATCTGTTCTTAAAGTTAGTGCCTTATTAATACTAAGATTAAAAAGTTAATAAAAGTGGAGGTCGTAATAGAGTATTTTTATACAAAAGCTTTATCTTCGGTGACACTTTTAATAAGATTTTAATAAATTATGCGGAACAGTCTTCCAAGTGACGTAGCGTTTTCAGACTACGTGGCCTTTTTTTGCTCTTTTGTATTCTCAAGAAATATGATTATGCTGCCATTTATTAAATATTCAGAGCGGTTTGAAGACAATTCGTTTTTTAATAATACACACTCAGTAAAAAGGACGCACTCAGAAAAACTGAAAAATTTCTATTTTAACCAACTTCAGTCAAAAATGGAGGAAGTTATTCTATTCGACCTTATTTTTATTTAATGTTTGTTACCTCAAAACTTTCGACTGGATAAAACATAAGTACATTATTCTTAGTCTAAGGGATAAAAAGATTTAGCGAGATGATTCTTTTTTTATTTGAAAGCTGACAAATACTTCCCGTGTCAAACCATATCAGTCTTGTACCCAATTCTTAGGAGTAATTAAACGATAATCGACCGAATCTTTTATAGCCTATCCGGATATTTGAGTCACCTACAGTAACGACGTTATGGGAATGTACGTAATTGTCGTAGTTGAATATGATGATCAATGAAACTCCTTAATTGCTTACAGTAAGGTTGCATTGCGATCTGTAGCAGAATTTCTAATTGTTCATTTAAACGGCGCTGTCTTATATGAGCAGCACGTTTAGTAGGTCTACCCATATTCAAACAAATTAGTTAGTGTACTTCAAATTCACTAAAAATCAGAAAATAAAGAAAAATTTTAAAACTCTTGATGAGTTTGGTTTTGTGGACATATTGTTCGACGAACTCCAGAATCTATTTATAAACTAGATATACGAGTAAGTATTTTGTTTGTATTTAAGATAAAATTGACATTTTACTTAAAAATCTACTATCTGTAGTATTTCATAATTTTAGTTCAACAGTTTCTGATTTCTTACAAAAATAGGTGATAATGATAAGATCAGACGAGGTTACCTGTAACTGATGTCCGATCTTCATTATACGAGCATCTCATCCGAAGTGATCACTTTAATTACTTGTAGTCGTGCTTATCTGGACTACTACGCTGCACAAAGTTTAAAATAAAAAGGAAAAAACCTCTTCACTCCAATGTCATCTGTCCACATAAACGTCATTAGTTCAAAGACATCAGCAATTTTATACAGGGCGATGAAAAAATAATGATAATATTAGCATTGAATCATGGGTGGTTGAGGGAGTGATCACTTCGGATGAGATGCTCGTATAATGAAGATCGGACATCAGTTACAGGTAACCTCGTCTGATCTTATCATTATACTTCGCATCTCATCCTCATGATCACTTTAATTACTTGTAGGATGTTAAAAGAAACTATAAAATTGCTGAATATAACAAAGTAACATATGTAAAATATGTTAATAAATATAAAAGCCTTATTTTTGTTAATAGTAATAGTATAAATAAAGGAAATAGGTTTATGTCTAATTTAATCATTTAGTAATTGTCAAGAATAGCTAAAGAGGAAATAGAATATATTAGTTTTTATGGGTCTGTTATAAAAACTTGCAAAAGCGGTCAAATTATGTGGTCAAAATGTGGTTGACTCATATACTTATATAATAGCAATATTTATGCACTGAATAAATATTCATGATACACACGCATGGCGCGTACTACTCTGTAGTACACTAGTACCGTGACTAAACCGTGAACTAAACATTGAAATATAAACGCAGCAAGCTTCAAAAAAATCCTTTATCCATCTGCTGATAGTGTTGGGTAAAGCGGCGCGTGGTAAGGCTTCTTAAAAATAAGAAGTATCGTTATTTCGCCTGGAAAGTTCAGTAACTTGAATGTTATTGAAGAACAATGCTGAACAAATCATTAGATTGTTATCATATGTATAATAGTTTGGTAAGAATATTAATGAAACGAATGTTTTGATATTCATATCTATCCGACTTAAATAATGATCTCGTTATACAATTAAACAACATTTGACACTTCTAATAAAGCTATTGTTTAAATTTAGGAGCCAGTACATAAAGCGATTGATGATAGGATTTTTTTTTAAGTGACTGAAGACTAGGACGTTCATTTGGAAACTCAGAAGTAAGGTAATTTAAAATAATATTGGTTTTAAAACCGTTCGTTCGATTCCAAATCATTATTTAGGAGCACGTGGCGTCAACTTTGCTTTATATTTGAAAAGACGTTTGAATCTGTCATCATTGCCCTGATATTAATCTAAGGGCAGATCAACATCTCTTAAGAGACATATGGCGTAGATCACTTTCATAATTACAATGTAATGTCAAAAAGAAATAACAATAATAACTATAGTAACCGATCCTCGACGTCCTTCTTCCCATAAAAAATATTCCAAAGTTTTGTAAAAATATATTGTATCAGCTTTTCCTGAAATTGAGGCTTACATTACATTTAAGCATGCTCTACGATTCTAGTCGACTTAGCGATTTCCACAAAAAACTGCTGAAAAGTGAAAGTAATTAATTAGTATTTGGTTTTATTTTCAGTTAATCATGTAAACAACCAAAGGTACAATGGCCGAGATGGTCAATCTATTACAACATTGTTTTTCGTGCATTATCTTATCACACCATCAAACTTATTTGAAGCTTTTAGCATAAAATAAGTGCGAATGAGGAAAAAACAATATAGTAATGCTTGGACCAATGAATATTAAATGCACCTATATAAATTTAGCTTCTGGGTCTGTATGTCATGATACATAAAATGTACATTTTGAGTTAGATTTGGTGACAAATATATCTTTCTCTAAACTGATTATATAATATGGTTATTTCTTTTAAATTAACTTCAGAACAAGAACATCTAGACTTTTCCGTTTGTTTTCTTACGATGGAATCTACAATGCATAAATCAATATATTTTTAGTTTCGAACCCTGCCATATTACATGTGAGTGTAGAATTCTAGTACCGTCCATTTTGTTACCATAATGCGATTACAATAGTTATATCAATAAATTCTGATTAAGATTAAAATCACGCAATCATGCGATGCGGCCAATAACTCTACCTAGAGTTAATAAATTACCTAATTAAAGTTGGATTGTTCAAAAAGAAAACCTCATCCTGATATAAATTTTATGCATTCGAGTAAATTTCTTCAGCAAAATAAAACGTTTGAATGGAATTGTTTGTTTTTAAAACACTTTTCTTCTACAATTCACTATGGTGGTAAATACAAATAAACACAAAGTTTATTGCGTACGGCTTTCAATATTACCAATATTTTTATCTTAGTTTGATTTCAAACCTTTCAAACATATTTGTGTGGAGAAGGCTATAAGGAAGGAAGGCTATGCTGACATTGTTGCGATGCCTGTAACAAACTTTAAATAAAATTCATTCATATATAAATATAAATACATTCGGTAAACACCTGTTATCTTGACTTGGATTTCAGTTAGCCCCTAGACACAAAATGTCATCTAAGTAGATGCACAAAATGTCCCGCGAATACATATTAATATGTGACACACTACTGGTTTCATATTTTTATTAATATATTATAATGGGGCTGTGTTTAACCCAAAAGGTAAACAGATTAATGCATATAAATATAAAATATTCTATACTGGAGGAAACGAAGTATTTTTCTGTTTTTACTAGATACAGAAATTTAAAAATATGCATTTATTAAATCTATTTTGCCACGTAATAACCATTTTTTTTTTTCGATCGGCAGGCTGGCATGGCAACTATTGCGCCACACAGGTCGTCATCAGGGCTTAATCATTTTAAATCTGTCATAATATCCTTTAACATAGAGTGGTTAGTAGGAATAAAATGGTAATTTTTATGGCTATAAGCCATTTAGTAGGCTAGTTTTGGAAACAGGAAAAACTAGAAAGAAACTGTCTTGCACTGCATTGCATTTGCAAGCTCTATGGCCTGTCCTGTAAAGCCAAAGTTTATGTAATTTCTTAAAAATTATGTAAGATTCCTTTTAAATGAATTAATTTATTCATTAAAATTATTGTTGAAACTGGGGCTTCTCATAATAACAGGATTTCAGGGTCACAGGCTACAACTTTTCACTAATTAAGAAAAAATGAAAGCCTGCCAGCCTATATAGCCACGTCTCTGTTGTTGTTAACTGCTGCGTTAATGGCGGCGCCGGCGTAGTTGTACTGCAGGACAAAAGTGAGGTCCACTTGGACAAGGTTGCACTACTAACCTCTCCCCCCCCTTGAGTTTAAAGCAACTGGCCTTTTACTAAAGGATAGAGGGTGAGATATTTTTTAAAACCTTTGCCGCTGTGGCCTTAATTATCTCTCGTAATTCATTAACAAACATATTTAGTAATATGAACCTTACCAAAGCGACTCTTTATATCTTTAGTAGAACTGATCCAATAAGAGATCTTCCAGTAATTGTGTCTGAAAGAATAACATCCCATAGCAAGGGGTAAGAATCGCTTAAGCCTTAAGGTTTCAATAGTTTCCTTGTTCTCTTGCGAGTTATAGTTTAACAGTTTATATATAGTCGTACCCACAGCTGAAAAATTTATTTCTCTTCGATTCTTATGCCTTTATTTATGACAGCACCGTTAAATACTTATTTTTAAGATCATCTATTAACGGAGGTGTTCAATCTGTACAGATTTTCGGAATCAGATACCTTTTTATTATCAGAATTTCCCGGATTCTATGTTGAGCCATCTTAAAGAACAAAATTAGTCGTGTAAAATAGTTACTGTATATAATTTTCCTGTTCTTTATTAACTTCACATAAAAGGATAGGAATAGATTCAACCATAGATTCATCTAAGGTATGATCTTCTAACAAGACAATTCATAAAAGGGTTTTCCGGTACATAACCCTTCATTACTTTCATTTCATTGTTTCTTTTAAGATTGGCTTACATATATGACGTACATAGTTTTCTTGAAAAGAACAGGGTTCTCTTTATGTACGAAAGTATTTTTCTGTTTTATGTATGTATAGCTAACAACTTGTACTTGTTAATGTACCTGTTATGAAGACTCTGAGATAAGTACATAAGTACATACTTATGAACAAGAAAAAAAAAGGATAGCGATTAGTGAGTGTTCCATGGTCAGCCTCTCGTGAAGACACTAGGATACATACTTATTAAATTTAAACTCCATGGACAACCTTTTGTGAAGACTCTAGAATACATAATGCTCAAGTTTACACTCCATGGTCAACCTCTCGTGAAGACTCGAGGATATATACTTCTCAAATTTATAATTTATGGCCAGTCAACCTCTCGTGAAGACTCTAGCATAAGTTTATGTTCTGTGGTCAACCTCTCGTGAAGACTCTAGGATACATTCTTCTCAAGTTAATTTTCCGTGGTCAACCTCTCGTGAAGACTCTAAGATACGTACTTTTTAAAATTTATATTTCATGGTCAACCTCTCGTGAAGACTCTTAAGGAAACATATATACATGCTTATCGTGTTTTCTTAATTATTTACCCAGGTCAACCTCTCATGAAGACTCCAGTGGGTCGAGACAAGAATAATTTTGTAGTTAGATTTCGATATAAGTACATTATGTGAGTAAAAAATTAGATTATGGTACAAATTCTTACAATTTAACCTCCCATGTTGAATTGTAAATGTATGTTATGTACATTATATATTACATAACGTATTCAGAGACTGATTGTTTCATAATTTGAAACAACATAAACTAATCCATTTTTCTTACCGGGATCGTCGGTGTTGTTCGTAATTTTACCAACTTCTTTGCCGGTTTATTAAGTTTTTCTTTAATTTTTCGACTCAACCCGGATGCTTTGCACTTCGATTATTATCCATTTTAAATGTAAAATGAGTTATATTGTATATATAAAACAAAATATACAAAAGCATTTCGCTAAATGTATTGCAGCGAAGGAGCACAAAAAACACAATGACGTTTATGTGGACAGATGACATTGGAGTGAAGAGGTTTTTTCCTTTTTATTTTAAACTTTGTGCAGCGTAGTAGTCCAGATAAGCACGACTACAAGTAATTAAAGTGATCATGAGGATGAGATGCGAAGTATAATATTAAGTACTAAAGGCTTTTCTTTTAAATAAGGTATTAAAAATTGACATTATTTTAAATTTTATTGGAAAATTGACGACCCACGTGGCGTAATGGTAGCCACGCCGGACTGCCGATAGGAGGGTCCCGGGTTCGATTCCCGCGCGAAGCAGAAATTTGAATGATGAGTTTAAAATTTGTGTTCTCGGTCTGGTTGTTTGTGTTTCTGTCTTTGTGTGTCTCCATGGTACCAGCGACACAGGGTGTATCTAGCCTACTTTGGGACTATGTTATGAGCGTTATTTTTTTAATAAAATGACAGTTAACTAGATCCCATTATTGTACGTGTCATTACGTTTCATCATTAAAAGGTACGGAAAGTATGGACTAGTCCATACTTTCAATAGTCGGTTTCTAGAAGGTTTCTAAAAGCGAGTAAAACCTGCATTTGACCAACAAGGTGCACATTGGTGTGCAATCTTCTTACTTTCTTAGGAGGCTTAAGGAGATTGGAGAAGAGTGGTTGCAGGAGGCAGCTTGATCAGGATCAGGAAGCGTGTACATGGTGCGCTGCGATGAACCTGACGAGTTGGTGAAATGATGCTGCAGTCCATCCAGGGAGTGAAGGTGCGACTGATGAAGGTCAGAAAGGACGTATTCTTGTCCGGGGTCACTATTTTGGTAAAGGGAGATCTCCCGCCGGGCGAGGTAGTCATGCCCGGGGAGCGGCCGCGCTCCAACTGACTCAATTCGGAGCTTGTATATATGGTAGGGTATTCAGAAAACTTCGATAGCGTGATTCAGAATACCCGTGGCGCCATTTCTTGATGAGTAGCGGAAGGTCGCTACAAAACAAAGGGTTTGTAAAGATATCAACAGCAACAAAATTAATTAAGAAAAATACGTTGTAAAAAGCGAAAAAATAGAAACTATTCGTAGGAGCTAGAGGCGTGTAATTGAATTTCCGAAGCGCTTCAGACCTTGCTAAAATAAGACAGGCTTTATGACAAATTGCCCTCAGGAGACACTAGGTGAACTAGTTGTATTCTACATCGATACTATATAAATAATATTTTATAAAGAATTTCAGATAGTAAAATAGTCATATAATATAGTCAGTCATAAAATAAAAATAAATAAAGATAAAAAAGTCGGTAAATTATATAATACATATCTAATAATATTTAAGAATGATTAAAACTATACTTGTACACTTCTATTTTTTTCTCAGTAATTACAGTATGAGTACGGTTGTCATTTTTGGACACGGAAGAGAAGATTTAAAAAAGGTGATAGAATTTGAAGGTTCGGCTAAGGATGTATCACCGCTGAACCCCTCTCTGCTGTGATAAAATTCTATTGTGATTATAATAATATGGAAAAGGCAGTAGGAGTAGCAGCAAAGACTTGCTAGTAGGTCTCCGTGGACTGCAGCGACCATACCACGTGACAAGCATGGTCGCTTGCTATACTAAGAAGCGAATAAAAGGGGACTTCGCGGTTACAAGGGTACTTTTAATTAAAAGTTTTTGTTAATGAGACGGTTGTTTTCATCCCTTTCCGCCTTGAAGTCCAAACCAAAAATTTTCGTGATTAAAAGTTTTAAGGAGGAGTATCTACCCGGAAGCGTCTGGCGGAAGTGTAAATCGTGACGTTTAAGAACTTGTAATATTTTTTTAGGATGACATAAAACATTTTTTATTTGTTCTATATAACTTGTATCAAACTTTTCATATAATATTATAACCCTAATAACAATATAAAATTAAAAAAAACCCTGAACTAAAATTTATAAGGTTCAATATTTACTTATTTATTATACAATTTATCGGCTGCAACCCATTTTCACGTCCCCCTCCCAGCAGTCATCCCAGCAGCAGAGATCTTTCCCCACTATTGGGGACGTTTGGAGCTTACTCCACCACGCTGCTCCAATGCGGGATAACGGAGATGCGGGTTAGTGGCCAATCCGCTGTCGGTTTTTTAAAGGTCCGACAAGGCCTTTAAGGCATGATGCCTCTGACAAGATTTAACTACTGTTATCTATTGATCTTGTCTGTTATGATTGAGTTGATCAATGCATCATGTTCTTCAGCGCCGGTCAAGACTAGTCCCAAAGCGGTTACCATAGACCTGACAGGTGATGACTCAATTAACAGCTCACCGGTTGGGATGTGTGGTGCGAGTAGGAAAAAAGTAAAGAAATATGTAAAACTAAGTAAGTTTATTAAAAAGGCAAATAAACATATAAAAAGGGAAAATGTATTTAAAAACCACATAAATTTATGTAAAAAATATAGATCTCTGTACGAAAACTGTAAGAAGTCTACTTTACAGATGGACGCTCGTAGACGAAGTTACGAAGCGGACATTTCTGCCTTAAATAATAAAATTACCGTTCTTCACCAGTCTCTAGAACAGATGACTAAGAATTATAATGACGCTAGGAGGGAAATCAGTGACCATGTGTTGGCCATGGATGAACTTTTACAGCTATCAAAATATAATGAAGAAAGATTCCAATCTTTAGTTAATAATGCGCAACACCCAGAGCCGCTGCTTTCGGGGCCAGCATCTGGGACTGAACCCTCCGTATCATTACAGAATGCCAGCTTCGTAGCTGAGAATCCATTATCCTGTAAAAATCAAACACTCATGTTCAGCGATGAACTAGGCAAAAACATGGGTGCCAGATTATATAAAAAGATTGGCCAGAATATATGTAATTTTAGCATGCCCGGGGCTACAATGACAGAAATAATGGATAAGGTAATTTTAGGCAAATATGACCCCACTACCACTTTAATTTTATTATTTGGTAGACGGGGAAAAGTTCGGCAAAACCAATTTACCAATTATATTAAAAAACTACAAGACCTTAAAGTCAAAAAAATTATCTTATTTACAATTCCTTATGTTAAGGAGGATTATAATGAAAATAAAATAAGACATCAATTAAATATACATATGTATAATTTAATTGGCAATCATAACAAATGTATTAATTTAGAATGCTCTGATCATAATTATAATAATAATGACATATTTAATTTGATTGACATCAATAAAATATTTAATAATAATTTGATTTTGACATTGGATAGATTTCATCTATCAAATTTTATTTATAAACAGATAGCTGCCCTGCTATCATATTATTTAAACCTAGACTCGGCTATAAACTTAGCTATAAAAACTTCTGCTTCTATTGAGCAGATTAATGTATCGACATGTAGTAATACTTGTAGTAATACTGCATTGAAATGTTTAAATCATTTCCAAAATAATTTAAATTAAACGATGAGACAACAGAGATATCAATCTCTAGCAACTGTATAAATACGTGTATATGCCCTCTATCAAGTAATATAATAAGAAATAATAAATGTCTAAACTTGGTGCATCAAAATATCCAAGGTCTGCTATCCAAAGAACTAGAATTAGAATTATTTTTAAAGGAATACAATATTAATATAATGTGTATTACAGAACATTGGTTGAAAGATTACCAACTTGTTTTTAACTTTGATAAGCACCAAGTCGCAAGTTCGTTCAGTAGGCAGACAGCCTTACGTGGTGGCTCGTTAATTTTTGTAAGTAAGGACCTAAAGTTTAAGGTTCGTCAAGACATCGTGAGCCTTTCTATTGAACGAACTATAGAAATAGCCTGTGTGGAGTTATTAAATTGTATTATTGTTTGTATTTATAGACCTCCAAATTCTTTGTATGA
The DNA here is from genome assembly GCA_911387765.1 of Pyrgus malvae. Taxonomy (NCBI): domain Eukaryota; kingdom Metazoa; phylum Arthropoda; class Insecta; order Lepidoptera; family Hesperiidae; genus Pyrgus; species Pyrgus malvae. The sequence goes on along the minus strand of OU426950.1, from coordinate 21,151,454 downwards.
TACTTTTGAGTCAGTTTTAGAACAATTATTGGATAAATTGTGCAACAATACTAAAAAGAAGAAGGACATAGTTGTTTGTGGTGATTTTAATATAAATATATTGGAGGATTCAGCAATAAGCAAAAAGTTTTTGTCCGTCTTAAAATGCTGTAATCTTACTAACGTGTTTTCACAACCAACTAGGATTACACAATCCACAGCTACTTGTATAGATAATATTTTTACAGAAGGGTCACCAGCGCAATCTATGATAATAAACAACTTAAGCTCTGATCATTGTGGCCAATTAGTTTGCTTTAATTACAGGATGGACAGACAGGTTAGTAAGAGCAAGGTGGTCGTTCCAGTGACTAAAAAACGCATGGAGAGATTTAGATGTGCTATTGAAAATGGGTTTCGTATTCCAGCCCATAAAAATGTAAATAAACATTATGGGGCATTATGTTCTCATATACACAAAATATATAAGACTGTCTTTACATCAAAAACAATCTCTCCTAAAAACTGTAAATCATTCAGTGATTGGGCGACTTTAGGGATACATAAAAGTAGACAAAAATTATATGATCTCTATGAAGAGAGATCGTATAATCGAGACGAGTCCTTTTGTGCACACGTTAGAAATTATTCAAAATTGTTTAAGCAAGTATGTATCGCGGCCAAGTCATTGCATATTGGTAACCAAATTAAATCTAGTAAGAATAAAATTAAAACGACTTGGAACATTATTAACGCCGAGACTGGAAGAGTCAATGACCGTTGTCGTGTCTATAAACTTATTATGGACGGTACCGTCATTGAATCAGACGAACTTGTAGCAAAAACATTTGAAAAATACTTTGCTGACATTCCAGTATCGACGACTAAATCACTTAGGTCTTCCCCTGAAGCCGCCGAATCATTGCTTAAGAAAAATGTAAGCGAATGCAAATGTAAGTTTATATTCAGGCCCGTAGACGCTAAACACATTGTAAAGATATTTAAGACCTTAGAAATTAAGAACACTACTGATCTTTGGGGTATCTCTGTAAAAATACTTAGTTCAATAATTGACTTAATAGCACCCTACTTAGCTATAATATTCAATAACTGTATTAAGAGTGGTGACTTTCCTGATCTAATGAAACATAGTAAAGTGATACCTTTATTTAAGTCGGGCAATACTTCAGATCCCTCCAACTTTAGACCAATTTCAATTCTGCCCTCCATTAGTAAAATCTTTGAGAAAATAATTTTAGAACAACTTCTAAAACACTTTACAAATAATAGACTTATTCATAAAAATCAATTCGGTTTTACGAGGGGTCGCTCAACCACAGATGCCGGAGTAGAGCTTTTTAAGACCATAGTAGATGCTTGGGAGGGGTCACGGGATGCTTTAGGTGTCTTTTGTGACCTATCTAAGGCATTTGACTGTGTGCACCATGAAACATTAATCAGGAAACTCAATCACTATGGCATCAAAGAAACCGCGCTCAAGCTTCTGGAGTCTTATTTGAGTGGTAGGATCCAGAGGGTTGAAGTGAACGGTAAAATGTCAAACGGGTCTGTAGTTCATTTGGGGGTCCCACAGGGCTCAATCCTCGGCCCGTTCCTCTTTTTAATATATATTAACGATCTGCCATATATGGTGGAGAATAATCACGAGATAGTATTGTTTGCAGATGATACTTCCTTAATTTTCAAAACTAATAGACAAACTGATGATTATGACGATGTGAACAATGCTCTCTCTGAGGTGGTAAATTGGTTTAATGTAAATAACTTAGTACTCAATAACAAAAAGACCAATTGTATTAAGTTTTCACCACCTAATGTTAAAGAAAATGTTGTAAAACCTCAATTGAATGGCGAGGAAATGAGCTTTGTTGAAGAAGCTGTATTTCTTGGATTAACTGTTGATTCTAGGCTTCAATGGGGACCCCATATCTCTCGGTTAGCGAATAGACTAAGTTCTGCCGTCTTTGCGATTAAAAAAATAAGATCACTTACAGATGTCGATACAGCCAGATTGGTCTATTTTAGTTATTTCCATAGTATAATGTCGTATGGTATTTTACTGTGGGGAAATGCAGCTAATGTCGACACAATATTTATTTTGCAGAAGAAGGCTATTCGCGCAATATATAAATTAAATTCTAGAGAATCACTGAGAGAAAAATTTAAGGAGACTAATATACTAACATTTGCATCGCAATATATTTATGAAAATATAATGTATGTTCGTAAAAACAAACACGAATTTATGACCTTTTTGGATCTACATAGTTCGAACTGTGTTTCGACAAGGAATGGCCACAAACTTGCATTCCCCAAGTGTAGGCTCCGCAAAAAGAGCCACTCTTTTATCGGGATGTCGATCAGAATATACAATACAATCCCGGAAAATGTTCAATCCCTTCCTTTTCACAGATTTAAAAAAAAAGTCAAACAAGTCCTGTGCCGCAAGGCTTTTTACGATCTTAAGGACTATTTAATTGATAAAAAAGCTTGGGATTGAGGTGTAGTCCCACAAGGCTGTTTCTATAACTGATGTAATAGACTTAAATGAATTAAATTGCCATGTTAGCAGATGGCTGTGGGACGACATTGACACATGCGGTAGCTGTCACGTATGTTCCTTATCGGCCCATAGCTACTCTGTAAGAAAGTTAGCTATTGTATACCCCATATTTTAAAACAGGGCTGAAGTTTTTCTCCGTCTGCTCTTTTCTTCAGCTCAGCATTGCCTAAGCGCACCCAGAGCAGACAGAACAAAAAATAACGTTCACTAAGAGTTTGTAAAGGAACCGTACAGTGAATAAAGAATATTTCATTTCATTTCATTTCATTTCATTTCATTTCATTTCATTTCATTTCTATCGATAACAACCGAGGCCAACCACGCTAAACGTGCCCTTTCTACTAGCGATCACTCATCTTACATCCGACCGCGTCTGTTTCACTTAGCTGCATAGATCGTATGCGTTCTACACCAGCCGCCGGTTAAGCGCGTTTCGAAAACTGATTACGAACTTGTTTAAAATACATCTATACAAATAAATAAAATTGGAGTGTCTGTTTGTAATATTAAAATAACCGCTTTTTACTACATGCATATGAATGTTTATACGGTACATATGCCAAAATCACATTTTTACAATTTTTGTCTATCTGTCTGTCTGTCTGTTTGTTCCGGCTAATCTCTGAAACGGCTGGATTGATTTTGACGGGACTTTCACTGGAAGGTAGCCGAAGTGATAAGGAGTAACTTAGGCTACTTTTGTTTTGTCTGACTGTCTATCTGTCTGTCTATTTGTTCCGGTAATCTCTGAAACGATTGGACCGATTTTGACGGGATTTTCACAGGCAGGTAGCTGATGTAGTAAAGAATAACTTAGGGCTACTTTTGTTTTATGATCATTCTAAAACTACCGATATCCTTTATACGCTTCTCCCACCAACGAATCAATATCACAAAGGCTGCCTGTTGCGCGGGCTATTGCTGACGATTGTGTCTCAACGACTTCGTTTAAAAATTGGTTTGTGACACTTATATGATAATTTTATGTTTGATAGCGATCCGTTCTTCTTATCTTAATTTATAAATTATATTTTGTTACATTTTAACTGCTTTCCTTTTATTAATTAACAGAGGGTTTTAGTAGCTTATTTTATGAGAGCTAAGAATGAAGCGAAACTGGGGCTGGTATTGTACGCATTATGTTAGAACGACACTGCGGCGGTGCAGCACGGCGGTTACGTACCTCCAGCAAATTATTGGTAATAGATCGAGGACTTCATACGTAATGCTGTATATAATCTATACATATAATAAATCTGTAACAAGTCGGTTTCTGTACATTGAAGATATTTGAAAAAAATTGTCACTAGGGCTATTCATTAGCGTAATAGAACCCAAAACAATGATTTTTAGAATTATTGTCTGTTTGTCTGTTTATCTGTTTGTCTGTTTATCTGTTCGTTTGTGCGCGCTAATCTCAGGAACGGCTTAACGTAGAAGGATACGGTTTTCACTGATGTATTGGTATTTTTTTGGATTAACATTTAGGGTTTGTTTTATTTAAATCGGTTAACAAACAAAAAAGTTACGTCAATTTCAAGAATTGAATTAAAGACTGAAGCGACCATTACCGATACAAACTAAATAGCTGCATCCTTTTAACGTCTCGCTCCTCTCCTGGGCTTCCCATTATTGGGGAGGCCTGGAGATTAGTTAACCACGCTGCTCCAATGCGGGTTTTTAAATTTAAGTGTGTAACTTTTGTGAGAGAATAAATTTAATGCGAGCGGTCACACCACAAGTTTCGATAATTACTAACATCTCTTAATATTCTGATAGCAAGTTTTCAATCACTTATGCTAGATTTCATCTCTAAATATTTAAAAAAACCATACATATCACCACATATTCAAAGAAATCCTCAATACAAAATTAATGTACAAAACCTTAACAAAACGAGGCTACTGCCGACATCTATGTTCATATTCAGAACTATTTAGTGATCTGTTGCAAATTCGGTATATCGACAATTTAGTTTACACGCTATACGATAGATGTCATTGTTACGCAATAACGCTATTACAAAGTGGATTGGTGGAGATTATTTCAAATAATTAATTACGAGTATATTTACTTAATAAAATATCTAATAAAAAAATTAACAACTTAGACACCTTTGGAACTGGCGCTGACTGACAATGAGTACAATTCATTGTGGTAGAGCATTATGGAGGCGCGGCGCGGTGGTTACATCCACATATTATTGGTATCGAACTTATTTAATAGACAATAATAATTATCGACTCGCGCAGGCGCGGTCCCAGTGTGGGGGTCATAGGGGACATGACCCCCCCCCCCAAAATCCCTCACTCATGCGTAGATGGAAGGCAAAACAAGCCAATTTGAGACACCTCTTCCCCCAAATTTCTTAGTGACCCCCCACCAAAATTTCTTGGCGACCCCCCCCCCCAATTGAAGGCTGCGACCGCGCCTGGACTCGCGTGGCGCAATGGTTACCATGCCGGACTGCCAATCGAAAGGTCTCGAGTTTGATTCCCGGCGAAGCAGAAATTTGAATGATGAGTTTAATTTTCTGTTCTCGGTTTAAGTGTTTGTATTTCTGTCTCTGTGTGTCTCATGGTACCCATTACACAGTGTATATTTACCGTACTCTGGGGCTATCAGTGTGAAACGTAAAAAAAATCAAAGTGTTCTACTGACTTTACTATGCTGAGTGATCTTTTCAAAATGATAGCTATGTCACCATATCATGATTACACCACCAGTCGAAGTTCCACAGGCAGCTTTGCACGCTCCTTTTGATGTTTGAAGGGATGTTTAAGTTATGGGACAACCTTCCAGCTGAGGCATTTCCAGTGGACTTTGACATAGGGTTCTTCAAGAAAGCTGTAAAGAAAGCTCTTCTTGAAAGCCGGCAGTGCTCGGGTGGCTCCGCTAGGGTTGCCCGTTTCCATAGGCGACAGTGATCGCTTAACCACGCGGCCTTTCTGCCTCTTTGTTCGGTTTACTTATAAAAAAGTGATTTCGAATAAACGAATAACCAATTGCCGAGGCACTAATAAAAAAAATTATTGAAATGAGCAGACGTTTTCAGTGGTTAATTTAATAAGAGCTATTACATAAATACGCAGTACTGGCACTGGTGTTACACTAATATGATAAAGCGTCACGGCAGCAGCACGGCATGGTGGTCACGCCCAGATTAATATTAGTAATCGATATATTTATTTCTGATGCTGTGTGAAGGGTTGTTAATAGAACTAACTGACTCTTAATCGCGTAGGGCCTGATCCTCTCACGCTGCTCCAATTCAGGTTGATGACGTCTTCATTGTTAGTGGCCTAACTGCTGTCGCAAGTTTTATTCGCTATCGCTCGAAAGACCTCCATTAAGTATGAACGACAGTATGTTAACGACAATTGCAACCAACGTGTAAGCAACCAAGAATTTGACTCCCAACTACTAACCACGCCTGACGTAGCGTAGACATTTCACCACCTTTCTGCAATATATTTAAGTCACATAATGATAATGAATCTATGCATTATTTGCAGCACAAATTATTTAATTATAATGATACTTTCCGCGGGCACAGCAGTACTTTCTAAACACTTTAAAAACATGCTATTATAATACGTTTAATTTGTAAAGAGAAACTGATGATAACGACTGAAAAGTCGGTATTATAAGAGGAGTACAGTAAGAATTGTAAGGACTCAGGAAGAATGTATCTACTCAACATAATAATATGAACTTTTGTATCATAAGTAATTTCATAAAAGGTAACAATAATCCAAGGGACAGTGGAGGGCAAGCGGTCACGAACGAAATTGCAACCTCATCAGCCACGACCACTCTGTCAAGAGTGAACGACTAAGGAGGAGGAGGAACAAATAATCCAAGCCTAATCAAGCCTTTTGTACAAGTCTATCTACGCGGACGACGTCGCGGGTACAGCTAGTTTTAAATAAAATAATGAACAAATTTAAGGAGTATATTCACTTCATGCTAATGATCTTTTCTAACGCGGATGAAACCGCAGGGCACAGCTATTACTAATAAAAATGATCTGCGTAGGCAAATATAATAAAAAATAAAAGCATGGGTTTAATTAGGACTTATGAAATCTGCGGAGTATATTAACTCATGCTAATGATCCTTTTTAGAAAACGGTTACATCCACGTTAGCGTGGGTGAAACCGCGGGGCACAGCTAGTCTCTTAAATAAACTTCAAAATATTTTTTAAATACATTTTAACATCATTTTGCAATATTGTGTACAAAGAATAAAGCCTACAAAAACAAATCCACGAGATAGCGGTATCGAAAAGTCAATATTTTTATAACAAAGGTAAGTTCTATTATTTCTCTACCTCCCAACTATAACTCTTGATATGAAACATCAGATACTGTGTTGTATTTTCTTCGGCAACTTGCAGACAGCTCGTTGTTTTTCTAATTAAATGGATGTAACTAAAGTTCAGCACCCTCAGTGTTCACTGAAAATACGTCATATACGAATATTCGTGTGCTCCCATAAGATACAATTTTTGTCTTTAAACTTCAACTAAAACTTACATTATCTAGGAGCGTTTGTATAAATTACTTTAATTACATTTACGAATTTCATGCTGAAAACCTTGAATTCGTAAGTTAAAATTCTTAAAATAAAATCAAATTAAAACTTTTATGATCTTTAAATAATCTTATACCTTGAAACGAGTAATTCTTGTATATGTTTAATGTTTTACTTTGTATATGTATATAACCCATATAAATATATAACCTATATAATTTGAATCTCGGAAAAGGCTCCAATTATTTTCATGTAATTTAGTGCCCAGGGTTTCATGCATGTTTCATGCATGATAGATTGATGCAGCTAGGTTTTCTTTTTAGAAATTTTCGTTTTATTCGTATTTTCAGCGATAATCAACTTAAATATGAACCGAAATATATCACATCTATTGGATAATATTAGTAAAATTGTGGCATAGAACGCAGTCAAACGTCATCCGCCAGTCCGCTGTTGACAATGTCGATTTGAAATAGGTCTATAAAAATTTCGTCGAAGGAAATAAAGCTTCCTTGGTCGAATGGTTATATAGGCTGACTGCTGAGCTAGAAAACCCGGGTTCGGTTCTCAATCAAGTATTTGTATTTTTTTATTTCTTGTGACATTTTTTTTATTGAGAGCTATTTCAGATAGCGTTGTTAAGTACCACTAAGCCAATGAGCGTTTTGCGGGGTTGTGGGCGGTGAGAGTGGGCGCTCGATCCCTCCAGCTAGCAGCCCCGGGAAGGACGGTGGTGTACATACCACCTCATGTGTGCCAGCATGCCGCCGTAAGCATCGGAAGGTGCAGGAGAGCACATCTGCTCTCCCGAAGATGGGCCCGTTCTGGGGCGCTGCGCGTGGTGGACACTGATCCGTTCCACCGCACTAAAACCCCCACAGTAGCCTGCCTCAGCACCTAAGCGGTGTCCCCCACGTACCCTTAACGGGCCTTAGCGATGTCCTCTCCTACACAGACACGTGCTAACGCTCATATTCTTAATCTCGAGCTATAGAGACACGTATTGTACTACCTACGTATGTAGTAGGTATACTAGGGATGGAGTATGTATACTAAGGATTATGTGTCCACTAAAAGTTTGAATTTTGCCACATTCGTTATTCGTAACAACGAACTAATTCAATGCAGGATCACGGGCCAGTGAACGAACCACAGAACTTCTAACTCGAAGCTCGCATTCAAAATTGTAAAATGGGATATTCTGGTTAAAGATATTTATTCTCAAAAAATATTATTACATTTCACTTGATGAGAACTTACATGTGAGAATTTATATAAAGTGAGCATACAGAACATTTTCATAAATAACAAATGAAACGAAAGGAGTCTTGTAGTCCAGGGTCGATAATTTTTAAAACCAAAAAAAATCATAATAGGATGAAACCCATTAGAAAAGGAGGGAAATATGATAAAAATGAAAGGAAAAATAATTTACGGGCGATCTGAGGTTGGGAAGGGGATGGGGGTGAGTTTTTAAGGGTAAAAAACGGTTTTTCTCGATTTCCGGCAAAACTAAAAGTCCTATCGAAAAAAGTCAAATGAAAAAGTTGTAGATAATAAAAAGATCTAAAACTTTTGTATTTACACTTTTTTCACATAACCTCAAAATTTATGTGAAAAATTCAAAAAACCAAGTTTTTGGTTTTTTATTTTTATCTTTTACAAAAATTTTTTGTTTTTAACGAAATTTTGTGAAAACTTACCTTTTTATGTCCCAAATACGCTGTAATTTATTTAATTAAAAATATTTATTTTTTCACCTTATTTTGAATTAATATCGAAAAAACAGCCTAATTTTCAATCGAAAATTCACCCGTCAAAATATCAGCTTTTTTCAAAAAGTTGGTGTGGTTTCTGTTCGTTGGAATCTCTACTTTCCGATGGTAAAAAAAAAATATGTGTTACTATGGTAAATCTTCTCAGAAAATGCAAAAATTCAAAAAAATTTTTATTGCATACACTTGCTTATCATCTGCCTTATTGCAAATGATACAAACAGATTCATCCATACTGATAATCTGAAAAGACAAAATCGAATTAATAATGTCTTCACTATTTAATCGTGAATAAACTCCCATGAAAAAAAATATATTAAAGAAATCAATGTCAAAATGTATAAATAATATATTTAAAATCTATAAAAAATATATCGTAAATATATTTCTAATAAAACAAACTTTTGGCCGATTTTCATATATATTTTATACTTTTTTATAGATTTATAATATATTATTTATACATTTTGACATTGATTTCTTTAATTTTTTTTTTCATGGGAGTTTATTCACGATTAAATAGTGAAGACATTATTAATTCGATTTTGTCTTTTCAGATTATCAGTATGGATGAATCTGTTTGTATCATTTGCAATAAGGCAGATGATAAGCAAGTGTATGCAATAAAAATTTTTTTGAATTTTTGCATTTTCTGAGAAGATTTACCATAGTAACATATATTTTTTTTTTACCATCGGAAAGTAGAGATTCCAACGAACAGAAACCACACCAACTTTTTGAAAAAAGCTGATATTTTGACGGGTGAATTTTCGATTGAAAATTAGGCTGTTTTTTCGATATTAATTCAAAATAAGGTGAAAAAATAAATATTTTTAATTAAATAAATTACAGCGTATTTGGGACATAAAAAGGTAAGTTTTCACAAAATTTCGTTAAAAACAAAAAATTTTTGTAAAAGATAAAAATAAAAAACCAAAAACTTGGTTTTTTGAATTTTTCACATAAATTTTGAGGTTATGTGAAAAAAGTGTAAATAACAAAAGTTTTAGATCTTTTTATTATCTACAACTTTTCCATTTGACTTTTTTCGATAGGACTTTTAGTTTTGCCGGAAATCGAGAAAAACCGTTTTTTACCCTTAAAAACTCACCCCCATCCCCTTCCCAACCTCAGATCGCCCGTAAATTATTTTTCCTTTCATTTTTATCATATTTCCCTCCTTTTCTAATGGGTTTCATTCTATTATAATTTTTTTTCACTTTTCATTATTTTTAAAGGCTTCTACCCTGGACTATTGTGCACAATTACTGTTATAAGGATTTGCAAGAGAATCAAAGAAATTGTTAATTGCGCGGGTAGAAGAAAATATTTTTGCTTACTAATGCGAGTAACAAAATAATGTTATCTGTTCTTCATGGAAGAATGTAACAGGGTCGGACTTAGACATGCTCAATAACGTATTGTTTTAGTTTATTTTTAAATTTGACGAAACTATTTAAATTTTTAATATCTATTGGTAATTTATTGTATAGCTTTGCTCCCTGAAAATAAATTGTTTGCTTACCGTAATTTGTTCGAACTTTGGGAATATAAATGTCATTTGCATTACGAAGAATTTTTTTACCCATGCACCTGTTAGAAATGAGTTTTATATGTGTATTTATTTTATTATCTATTATTTTCTTTATTAGTATGCAAGTATTGTAGTAATATATTTGATTAATGTTCATGATTTTAGTTTCTTTGTACAACCTGTCAGTCGGAGTTAAAAAGTCATAATTAAATAAGAGTTTTACGATTTTGTTCTGACTAATTTGTAAATCTTTCAATGTAGTTTTATAGGCACTTCCCCAGATTTCAATTAAATATTCTAAGTGCGGTTTAACGAGTGTATTATATTTCATGGAACGTACTCGTTTAGGCAAACATCGTATGATAGATAAATAAAATATATTAATATTTTATTTGTCTTCTACATGTAATAAAACTTGTAAATATCAGTTTATATTAAATAAGTTTTCAAAACCAATATTAACAGATGAAATATACAGAGTAAACACAGATAACAAAATACAGATAAAATAGTGTAGTCAATGGACAAGTGAGATGTGTAATATTCTGTTAATATAATTAATTAAAACGCACATGATTTCAGTAAGCGTTAAGCTAGTTTAGATTATATTTTATGTTTCTTATAATTCATATTATTATACATGATTATTTCAAAATGTCGGCACATTGTCACTTGTCTCATTGTCTTTGCCTGAGGATAGGATATAAAAAGGCGGTAGGAGCCAGTCTCTCTCTCATTTTCGTCTGGGAAGATTCAAGAAAGATTTGTAATGTAATTAAAGTGTTACTCTGTTAGTCTGAGACGAAACTACTAAAGAAAGAACCTAGAATGTGAATAATCTGAGAAGGAAAGCCGTTGATAATTAAGGTACGATCATATCCTTATTATTTGTACTAAGTATAACCTATTATTGTACTATTGTGTGGTTTGAATATTATGCTGATATTGATGGGTCATATATTTTAAAACGTATTACTTTATACTTTACATGTTAAGTTATTACGCCTCGCAGAGCAAACGATCATTAGGTAATCATTAAAAACAACTAAAATCATTAAATTACAAATAAATGAGTTTAAAACATCATGTGACCCTTTTATTTTACCTTTCCATTTCATATTAGCTATATTTTAGGACATTAGTTCTGAATTATCTTACAATTACATTGACAATTAATATTTCAGTAATAATTTATACAATAGTTAAAATTCAATAGGTACATTATATTTGGTAGGTCATTAGCTAACAGTCAGTACACCCACTCTAGTTTACATTGTATTTAACACATGCATATAGTGAACCCAACAACGATGATAATTTCAATCTTATTTTGCCTATATGGCCCTTCCATGACAAAGAGTCATCTAAAACGAGACCTAAATATTTTTCTTTAGAAGTTTGTTTAATTTTGAAATTATAAAGGGTAAGAGGCAAAAAAGTATCAATCTTTTTGTTTTTTGCTTTAAAAATAATAAATGAGGTTTTAGACGTATTAACGGTTAGCAAATTACACTGGAACCAATTTTGAAGCGCATTTAAATCTGTTTGAGCTCGTGGAATGATTTCTTCTATTGAACGTCCGAAATAAAATACACAAGTGTCATCCGCGTATAGGGAAACTTCACCGCTTAGGTTTGGCTGCAACCCTTTTTGCGTCCCACTGCTGGGCACGGGTCTCTCCCCATTATTGGGGAGGCCTGGAGCTTACTCCACCACGCTGCTCCAATGCGGGTTGGTGGAGATGCGGGTTAGTGGCCAACCCGCTGTCGGATGTTTTCAAACCGCCCATAAGGCCTCCGACAAGGTTTAACGACTGTTATCTATCGACAACAACCGGGACCGACGGCTTAACGTGCCCTCCGAAGCACGGAAACGCGCATGAAATTTTTGCCACTAGCGGTCACCCATCTCACACCTGACCGCGCCCGTTTGGCTTAGCTGCATAGATCGCTTGCGTTCTACGCTCGACGCCGAGCCATGCGCGCTTCTTGTGGTATCCCGTAAGTTATAGGCTGCGGAGAACTAAGAAGAATATTAGGTATGAATGTAGTTCAAGTTTATAATAATGTTTCTTTTTCACTTTTGATATTGCTTTATGTTGATCTTAGATTAGTTAAAGACACCGAAACATCCTTACAAAAACTGTCAGACGGTTAAAGAATGATTTAACGACACGTGGCGCGCTGGCTACCATGCTGAACTGCCAATCAAGGGTGCCGGGTTCGATTCCTGGTGAAGTAGAAATTGGAATGATGAATCTTAATTTCTGCTCTCGGTCTGGCTATCTGTGTTCATGGCTTTATATTTATCCATGGTACCCACGACACAGGAAATGCTAGTGAGGGGCTATGAGTGTGCAGTGTTCTTTAATTACTTTATCCTTAAAGGTTATTTTATTCTATTGCGTTTACTTTATTATATTATTATTTTTCTAATATCTTTAAAACATTATTTAATTTAATATTTATTTATTTGGTTACGAAAGACATAAATTATATATAAAACAAATTAAAACTATCCTACAAGTACTAAAACATTAAAAAATATTAAAATATAAAATTATATAACTAAATTTATTTACTTAAAGAGAAAAAAATACTAAATATAAAAAGCAGCATCCAAATTGTAGTCCCCGGACTGTGTACCTAAAACGTGGCTACATTACCCCGTTTATGGCTAGACTTATTCTTTGCCCGAGGTAGAGCCAGTACGTTGATCATGATTACACTCAATAGTAACTTCTTCTTCTTTTCAGCCTTTTGCAGTCCACGGCCTGGCGTAGGCCTTCCCTAACGTTCGCCACTCCTCCCGGTCCTGCGCCTTCTGAATCCAGCGGCTTCCCGCTGTCTTCTTCAGTTCATCAGTCAACCTGGTTGGAGAGCGGCCTGTACTCCTTTTGCCGAGACGTGGTCACCATTTGAGAACATTTCTTCTCCATCGGTTGTCGGTTCTTCTAGCTATATGGCCTGCCCATTGCCACTTCAGCTTGCAAATTTTGAGAGATATATCAGTAACTTTCGTTCGTTTACGGATTTCATCGTTATGAATTCTATCGCGTAGAGAAATACCAAGCATAGCCCTCTCCATCGCGCTGTTATAACCCAATTTAATATGGAAGTTCTGCAGAAGTAAGCAAAAGGAACTTTCCACAATGATTACTAGCTAGATCATCATTTTCATATTATTCACAATTTCTTTCAGTAATTTAAATCAGTTAGTCCCTGATCGCCGTCGCGTAAAGTCATTTCCTGGACACCGTCGCGATTCCTAGACCGCGTAAAGTCGAATTTAGGAAATCATAAGTAATTCTTTGCTTTATTTTTGTGGTGAACAATAAATTAGATTTCAGTGGTAAAAAGTAGTTTTTTTTAAAAAGACTGTTGGAGAAGGCCCCATAACAACTGGTGTCAGAAGTGGGATATCAGAGAGGTCTAACGACGCGAGAGTCAGATAGACACTGGTATCCGAATCCCGGCCTCCACAACCACAGTCTCTGGTCGACAATAAACCTTGCCCATAGGACAAGTCTGCGCCAGCTACTCGGACGACGGTAAGCCTCATCATCAGCGTGAGCCCGCTCCAGCCACTCAGGACGACGGTAAGCCTCATCATCAGCGTGAGCCCGCTCCTGCCACATAGACGACGGTCAGCCTCAGCAGAAGCCTGAACCTCCAGACAAGACAGCGACTGAAGGCATAGAAAAGGACTAACTCACAAAATCTTCAAACTTCAAAATCAAGTTCAAACTCCTAAATCTCCTAAATCTTCAAGTTCCAAATCCAAGATCCTAATCGAAATCTCAAAATCTAAGTACAAAAATCATCATCATCATCAAACGGCGAAGCATTGCAGTCAAGCGGTTCCCACAACTTCCAAGGCCAACCACCAAGTCACAAAGCCGCTCCAATTTCTGCTGCCGCGCGCACAACGACGCAGCAACAGTCCCGCAACGAGACACCGAGTCCCACGGCCATGAACAAAGTCGTCGGATTACTGTGAGTTTTCAGTGAAATTTTACTCTATCTCCATTCAAATTTCGTGAAATTTTTCGTGTGTGTTTTTAATTGTGCATTATTCCAAAACCTTAAAAACTTTTCAATTTCGTGTTCAAATTATAAAATAGAGTCTTTAGAATAGAAATACTCTATTTCGTGAATTATTTTCTATATTTTTCTCAAATTATTTTCGTGTGTGTATTTTATTGATCTGTATATTTTAACAATTTTAGTAGCATTCTAATGTCACTTAAAGGCGAACCTTCAGAATCTAAAAGCACAATGGCAGAGAAAATCACATTATCCTTTCTTACTAAATTCATTAAAACTTATAATGGCGACAGGGAATCACTCCCCGCCTTTTTAACAAATTGCGATAATGCAATGGGTTTAGCCAGCCCAGAACAGCAAATTATCTTATGCAAATTCATAATTTCACAATTAGAGGGAAAAGCACAAACAGCCTGCAGTTTGAAAACATTTTCTAAGTGGTCAGAACTCAAATTATTCTTAAGGTCAACATTTGGCGAGAAAAAACACGCTACACATTTATTGTCAGACTTGCAGCATGCTAAACAGTTACCCAGCGAGGATGTTACGAAATACTCGCTCCGAATAGAGGGTATACTGACACGTATTCATTCAGATATTCATTATAGTTGCAAGGATCAAAATGAACTTCCCGGTAGAATAGCCGCAATGGAAGACCTTGCTCTGAATTCTTTCTTATTAGGCTTAAATCCTTCTATTTCAACTATTGTCCGCTGTAAGAATCCTTTAACACTCAGTGATGCTGTTCAATACGCCACTGATGAAGAAAAGTTATTTAATTTATCTAAAAATTATTCTAAGTCTCAAAAGCAATGTTCTTTTTGTAATAAAGTCAGTCATAGTTCTTCTGAATGTTATAAAAATAAAAAGCTTAATTATAGTTCTCAAAAATCATATCACATCTCGCCTAAACATAATTCTTCGAATTTCTCTAACTCTACTAATTCTAATAATAAAAACAATTTTAATACAAAATCTTGTAATTATTGCAAACGCCAGGGCCACACGATAGAAGAATGTCGTAAGCGCCAATATAATAATCAACGCCGTAATAGTAATAATTTTCAGCCTAATTCTTATTCTAATTCGTCTCGCGTTGAGTCTAATAAACCGTCAATACATATGTGTCAATGTCAATCTAATGACGGAAATAATTATAAAGATGATGATAATAATTTAAACTAAATAAGATTTCGGTGCCGTGTCTGCCGAAATCTCGTCATAAAAATGACACGAATAAAGCTACTAATTCTACTAACTCCAACCTTTATTCTACTAACTCAATATCGAAATCTCAACTGCCCAACAGGGTCAGTCCTAACTCTATATCTCAACCTATAACCTTGAGTCCTAAATCTTCTAAATCACAACTGCCCAATAGGGACAGTTCTAAATCAATTAAATTTCAGCTGCCCAGCAAGGTCAGTCTGAATTCTAAATCTATATCTCTACCTAAAAAGGAGAGTCCTAAATCTATTACTCAGCCAAAAATGGCGAGTCCTAAATCTATAACTCAACATAAAATTGTGAGTTCCAAATCTATACCTCAGCCGAAATCGGCGGGTCCTAAATCTATATCTCTACCTAACATGGTGAGTCCTAAGTCCACAACTCAACATAAAATGATGAGTTCTAAATCTTTATCTCAACCGCATTATACAGTCGGTATGAGTCAAACAAAATCTGCATCTCAGCTACCCAACGAGGTACAACTGAGTCCTTATTATAATTCTTATCCTAAATCTAACACTAACTCTTACACTAATTCGTATACTAAATGTAAGTCGTGTATTTACACAAATAATAATACAAACTCTTGTACTAATTCTTATAATAAGCCTCGTCAAAGCGAGAGCTTCAATTCTAACACTACTTATAAAAATACTTACCAAAGTAACTTACCTTTAAAGGGTCCTGTAGAAACCTTACCTATGAACTCTAAAACTCAAGTTCTTAATCCTTTACCTATGTTTGAAATTAATACATGTAAACATAAAATATCATTGCCTTATACAAACTTACTTACTAAGCATTCAACAAAAAGTCTAAGTTTCCTCATTGATACAGGCGCAAGCATCAGTATCGTAAAATTATCTAGCTTACAAGATAAGCCGGAGCTTCACTCCGATACAATTGAAATTAAAGGCATAAATGATAACGAAACGTCTTGCTCAACTTTGGGATCTTTATATTTACAATTTCGTTTAAATGACAACATCTATTCTCATAAATTTTTCGTAGTTGATGATAATGTTAATCTTAAATATGATGGCATTATAGGCTCTGACCTTCTGCAAATTTCTAATGCTAACATAGATTATAATTCAAAAATAATGACCTTCTACGGTTACGAAATACCAATTCTTTTTTATCAGCCTACTTATATCATTCCCGCACGCTCCGAAGCTGTTATCGAGTGCGCTATATCAAATTACTCTCCCGAGTCTTATCAAAACAATGAAGCTCTAGTGTTAGATCATACCTTAAGTGAAGGGGTATATGTTGCAAATTGCATTGTCTTAATAAAACCTAATAAAAAGGTCAATGTCACCATATTAAACACGACTGAAAATAATATCGAAATCAAAGATTATCACGTTAAATTAACGCCTTTTGAGCAAAGTGATAATTCTAACTCTTATCAAAATATTAATCATATGTCTACTAACTCTCTAAATTCATCTTCTAAATCTCGTATTGATCAAGTTCTAAATCTAATTCGCTACTCTCATCTAAATGATGAAGAGAAAAAAGCTCTCTTAAATTGCTGCACTGAATACGCAGACATCTTTTATATTGAAGGCGATCCTTTATCTTGTAGCAACGCTATTGAACATACTATTAACACAGGAGACGCCCCTCCTATTCATGTTAAGTCTTACCGGTTTCCGGAATGTCATAAGGAGGAGGTCGAAACTCAAATTCGTAAAATGCTAAAGCAAAACATAATTCGTCCCTCTGTGTCTCCTTGGAGTGCCCCAGTATGGGTAGTTCCGAAAAAATTAGATGCCTCCGGTAAAAGAAAGTGGAGGATAGTTATCGATTATCGTCGCCTCAATGACGTCACTGTCTCCGAAGTTTATCCACTACCTCTTATCACAGATATTCTAGATCAACTTGGTCACTCTAAATATTTTAGTACACTTGATCTAGCAAGTGGCTTTCATCAAATAAAAATGTCCGAAAAGGATGCGCCAAAAACTGGCTTTACTATAAGTACTAATTCAAGCATATCTGGACATTACGAATTCACCAGAATGCCTTTCGGTTTAAAAAATGCTCCGTCAACTTTCCAACGCCTTATGAACACCGTATTATCCGGGTTACAAGGTTTACATTGCTATATCTATCTCGACGATTGCATAATCTATTCTCAAAATCTACAAGATCATATCGAAAAATTAAAATTAGTATTCGACAAATTTCGTCAATTTAATTTAAAGTTACAGCCAGATAAGTGTGAGTTCCTTAGACGCGAAGTCTCTTATCTAGGTCACATTATCACCGATAAGGGTGTCTCTCCAAATCCTGAAAAAGTAAAAGCTGTATCCGAATTCCGGGTTCCTCAAAATCCGAAAGAAATAAAATCTTTCCTAGGTCTTATAGGCTATTATCGCCGCTTTATCGACAATTTTTCCAAACTCACAAAGCCTCTAACTTCACTTCTAAAGAAAAACGCAGTATTTAGCTGGACTTCAGAGCAGCAAACTGCATTCGAAATCCTGAAAGAAAAATTAATTACAGCGCCACTTCTTCAATATCCCGATTTTTCACAGCCATTCGTAGTAACTACAGATGCGAGTAATTATGCTGTAGGTGCCGTTTTGTCTCAAGGTCCTATAGGCAAAGATAAGCCGATCGCATACGCATCGCGTACACTAAATCGTCCTGAAGGAAATTATTCGACGACTGAAAAAGAATTGTTAGCCATTCTATTTGCTGTGAAAACTTTTCGTCCCTATCTCTATGGCAACAAGTTCAAAATCGTAACCGACCACAGACCTCTTGTGTGGTTATTCAATGTCAAAGACCCAGGCAGTAGACTTATTCGCTGGCGTCTCAAACTCGAGGAATATGACTACGAAATCGTATATAAACAAGGTCGTCTTAATTCTAATGCCGACGCGTTATCACGCTGTCCTGTTAATATTGTCGATATAAATAATTTAAATAATCTTTCTTATGAACAATATTTCAAAAATCAATTCCTAAAAAAAATTCCTACTCCTAATACTAATATCGAAGAATGTACTCAAAGTTTGCATTTATCAAAATTAAAAACAATCGCATGTCCAGTCTCTTTAGACTTCGATTATTCTATTCCTTATTGCGAAGAAATCTTATCTCAATTAGATAACACAGACGAAATCCTTAGTTCAGAACGCGAACCCTTTACAATATTTCAAGTCAATGATAAAGATAAAAATTTCTATTTCTTATTTACCAAGGTTCATCATTATGAGCAAACGCAATTTAGAGACGTTTATAATTTATTAATGAAACTAAGAAATTTGTTAATGGAAAATTCAGATATTACAGATCTTGCAATCTCCGATTTCTCTGATCCTTTCTCTAAATTAGCGTATACGAAAATTTATAACATGATATCGTATATTTTTCATAATATAAATATTAAAATACATATTTACAAAAATCAACTAATTTATCCGACTCCTGTCGAAGTTCCTAAAATCTTAAAAGAAAATCATGATTCGGTTATTGCCGGTCACCCAGGTTCACAAAGAATGTATAAACGTATTAAATGTAGTTATTACTGGAAAGGAATGCGCTCTGATATCGAAGACTATGTCAAAAATGTAAATTGTGCCAAATTAATAAACCTCTTAGAAAGTCAAATAAAGCTCCAATGGAGATCACGTCTACTTCTACTAGGCCTTTCGAAAGACTAGCTCTGGACATCGTAGGTCCATTACCTGAATCAGGTTTCCAACAATTTAAATTTATATTAACTTTGCAAGATGACTTAACGAAATTCACTAGCGCTTATCCCATGGTCACAGCAACCAGCGAGGAGATAGCCCGAAATCTAGTTCATTTTATGTCACTCTTTGGTTTTCCTAAGACTATTTTAACAGATTTAGGCACATGTTTTACGTCAGATCTATTTAAACAATTAACTGAGATATTAAAAGTTAAAGCTATCTTTACTACTCCTTATCATCCTCAAACTAATGGTGCCCTTGAGCGCGCACATGCGACATTAAAAGAATATTTAAAATCATTTGTAAACGAAAATCAAAATGATTGGCACTGTTACTTATTTACTGCAATTCTTTCTTACAATACTACTCCTCATTGTACTACTAATTACACTCCACATGAATTATTGTATGGTTATAAACCAAGTATTCCAAATTCTTTATACGAAACGTCAAGTAATACCACTTATAACGAATATATCCGCGCATTACAATATAGAATGCGTTATAGTCGCGAAAAAGCTATTCAGAATATTATTAACAGCAAAGAAAAATCTAAACAATATTATGATACTAATTCTCGCGAAACAACGTATAAAACAGGAGATCTGGTCTATCTCAAGCTTCATCACAGACTCCGTAAAGCGTTGTCACCCATATGGAAAGGTCCATATAAAATAATTCAAATTCATAATAAACATAACGTGACCTTACAAATAGGCCGTAAGAAAATCAAATATCATACTAACGAAATCAAACCCGCTACATCTTAATTACTAACTCTATTACTAACTCTTTACTAATTCTATAATCAAACTCTATTATCTAACTCAAATATCTAATTCAAGCTTATTTAAATACCTAATTCTAACGCGTACAAATTTCCTATCTTTTCAGATTAATATGGTATGCCATGATACCATGCGAATGCGCTGAATCGAGCATAATTCCTATTTCGCATAGTCCTGGGATATATTATGAGCCCACGACATATGTACATTTTTATAATGATTACTGGAAAGTAATTACGCATATCGACTTATTTTCTCTAGATCCTTATCTTAATAAAATCGAAAATCTATTACGTGACACTTTAAAATTGTGTAACACGATCCAGTCAAAAGACTTAAGTTCTTGTGATGATATGATTCATCCTATCGAAGTTCTAATTCAATCTAGTAACATTAAACTAACTTCTTTATCTCATATTATAAATGAAAAATCGATTAAAGCCAAGCGTTCTTTAGAATTTGGTGGCGAAATCTTAAAATTCTTTTTCGGTACATTAGATGCCGACGATGCAAGAAAATATGACGCTGCAATTGAGTCATGTAAAAAGAGTGAGAATGAAATATTTCACTTAATGAAAGATAATATTCAAATCGTTAAATCTACGATAAATAATTTTAATTCTACTATCTACAAACTCAATCAAAACGAAATCAAATTAAATGCCCAAATAAGTGGTCTAAATCAAATATTTTCTCAAATCTCGAAAACCGAGAATTTATTATTATATACAACTAAGTTAAATAACTTACTAAATCTTATCGAAGGATCCTTACTTTCTATTTCTAATCTACTAGATACTACGCTAAGTTCTATTCTATTTTCTAAACTTAATATTCTACATCCTAGCGTAATTAGTCCTCTAAGTCTTTATAATGAATTATCTAAGCATAGTAATCAAATAAATAAGAAATATGATTTTCCGGTACCATTGAGTATCCGAAATATACATTCAATTATAGATGTATCTAGTTTAAGTTCTTATTACTATAACAATAAGGTCATTTTTATTTTGCAAATTCCTCTTATATCAGCTGATAGGTACATGGTTTATAAAGTGCTACCTCTGCCAACGCCACATGATGACTCATTCAAAACTTTCGCTCTAATTCAACCTTCTAATTCCTATATCGCTTTAAGTGATGATAGAATGCATTATACAATGTTAGACACTTTAGATAAGTGTAGAATTATTGATAGCAATTATTCAATTTGTGAATTAACAACTATATATTCTTGTTTAAGCAGCCCAAATTGTGAATCGAAAATTCTTACTGAAGTCACGCTCTCGCTACCTTCTGAATGTAATGCCAAAATTCTATATGGTCAAATCAACATATGGCAAAAGATAAGAAATAATAAATGGATTTTTGTCCAGTCAATGCCAAACAAGCTCACTATTCGTTGTGATAAAAATATTGTCGATCATTCTATTATCGGTACAGGCATTGTAAAGCTAACTCCTAATTGTATAGGTTATTCTAAAACTATTCAACTAAATCCGAGCAATTCTCATGTATTTTTAATGATATCGCCTCTAGATGTTTCTTTTGATATAACAGCTGACGATTGCTGTAAAAGGGACACGTTTAATAAAAGTCTACCATATCTAACTCCTATTTCTCTAAGTAAAATCAATTTAGATACTTTAAAATACACTAATCATCAAATGAATAACTTAGAACAAGAGTTAAATAATATAGAAAAGGAGTCCCATTTTATTAAATATGGCCCTTACTATTCAACATTTACTTATATCCTAATCGTATTTCTATTTTTGTTCCTAGCTTATAAAATTTATAATTATTTTAAGAATAGACATTCTAAAACTAATTCTGCATGTTGTGTCCAAATCTTTAATCAATGTTATAATAAGAAATCTAATAAATCAAAATCAAGGATATCCAATTCAATTGAAATGACAGAGATATCCTCATCTTCTAATGACGAAACAAAATCTGTTCAATCTTTTCCTATTGATAAACATAATTATAAACAATCTCATAGAGTTCATATGTCGTCTAGCAGAAGTCTTAACTTTTAACTAATTCTATTTTCAATTTCTTTTATGATTGTTTGATAAATATTAATTAATTATATAAGAACTATTCTTATATGCAATGACTACAATGTTCATGTTTTAATACGAAATCTATAAAATCGTTCTATTTTGACTATAATGATTTATTATAATGTTACAATTATAAAAAAAAATATTTCTAATTCTTATATCGAAGTTAATTGTGTTGTATACAAAATCTACTATTTTCCTAATAAAAAAATGTGTTTTAATTGTGAATGACTAGGAAATCAAATTTTCATGTTCTTGTGTTAATTACTAAGTCTACTTATTTTCTTTATTGTCTTTACATAATATATGTTTCATTTGTGAATGATTTCCTAAGTTCTACTAGTTCAATTCGTTTTACTAAATCGAGTCAATTCAAGTCTTACTAAGTCGATTCAATTCTTCTAACTCAATCCAATTCGTTTCACTGAATCAATTTAATTATTTTACTATTTCAATTTAATTGAAGTCGATTTCTATTATTTTATTTATTAATTAAAATTTATTTTCATTTTAATCGACTTCGCTATATCTTAAAAAGATAAAGCTTCGTCAAAAAGGGGGAGCTGTTATAACCCAATTTAATATGGAAGTTCTGCAGAAGTAAGCAAAAGGAACTTTCCACAATGATTACTAGCTAAATCATCATTTTCATATTATTCACAATTTCTTTCAGTAATTTAAATCAGTTAGTCCCTGATCGCCGTCGCGTAAAGTCATTTCCTGGACACCGTCGCGATTCCTAGACCGCGTAAAGTCGAATTTAGGAAATCATAAGTAATTCTTTGCTTTATTTTTGTGGTGAACAATAAATTAGATTTCAGTGGTAAAAAGTAGTTTTTTTTAAAAAGACTGTTGGAGAAGGCCCCATAACAGCGCGCTGAGCGACGTTGAGCCTATTGAAAAGGCCACCTGTAAAAGACCACGTCTCAGCGCCGTAGGTCATCACTGGCAACACACACTGCTCGAAAACTTTCGACTTCAGGCTCTGAGGTATTCTAGACGTGAAGACAAGGAATAGTAACTTAACATATTATAAAATAGTATATTTCATTACAAGTGCGGAAAGGCTGTCATTGCAAGGAGTTCCGACAAATGTCTACCCGAGCCGAGGCGCAGCCGAAGGTGAGGATTGACAGTAGGAACTCCTTCTAATGACGGTTCCACACGTGTACTGAACAACTATTTTTAATACAGTTGCGAAAAAATGAAGCTATTTAATAAAATAATAGAACATTTTTGAAAAATGGCGCCAACCGTAAAAGAATACCTATATGCAGAGATTTTTTTTTGTTTTCTTCACCCATTCTGGGTAGGCAAAGGGAACTATGCCCATACAGCCAAGTCTTCAATAGAATTTTTTTATTGATATGAAATGAAAATGTTAATGAGATTAAATTAAATGAAACCTTACCTAAGTCATTGAATCAAAACATTAAATCTGATATTGAAACAAGTTAATAACTTTTTTTTAGAAATATTTGCATGAATCATAAAAACTTCTAAAACTTCCTGGTTGGTTTTTTCTTTTTAATAGACATTATTTTGACAGTTGGGAAAGAGAACGCACGAGTGCGGAAAAGGTAAAGAAAAAGCACGAGTGTATAGCCCACTTCCCGCACGCTATACGTCCCTGCAATACGTCACTTTTTGAGCAATTGTATTAAAAAATAAGTTGTTAAGTATCTACTCTCATAAGTCAATTAGTCAGGCTCCTCCGAATAATCATCTATGTGTAAAGTCGGTTACAACCATATTTACCTATATAGTAAGTAATCTATCAAAGTTACTGTAAACTAAGTGTCCCTTAACCTCGTTTGCTAACTTTGTAAGCGCTATTTGTGACATGTTGCTTACATTTTATATGAAAACTATCTGCTATAAAGGTATTCTCAGTACTACTTTCATAGCTAATTCTACGAAGGCACAAACGGTATACTGCAATATAAACGAGTTAGTCGCAAAATTCTTTTACGAGAGCTGTAAAACGTAAAACCTAGTCTACGGTGATCACCTTACTTTGTACAAAACGTAGAGATATTATTTGAATACTATGTAGCAGTATAATGGAATGGGCATGATGACAGATTTTCAAATACCTTTCCTTATTGTAGGTACACGTCTCCTAATTTCGAAAAAAAGTTTATTTCAGCAATAAACTGAACTTTTAATGTAAATTAATGTATTTTTTGCTATGTAATTTCAATTAAGCGCGAAAACGCTCATAGGTGTCATGGCGTCGGCTTGCTCGTCAAACTTCAAACAACACGATGACATTAACTGAGACGTGACGTCATTCCTTTTGATTGGCGTTTCTGATAACATGGCCGATTGCTGTATTTAATACTTTTATTTTATTGCAAATCTTATTGATCTTAATGTTTATATTAAAACGGGATCATATTTTAGAACTTTTTTAGGATATATTTTTCTGTATAACCGTTTATTCTCTGTTTCTTTAATAGTGTCATCATGCCCATTTGTTAAGGTAATCACGTTAGCCCCGAATGGTGTAATTCGGTAAATTAGAACGGAAGGTAAAATTTTATTCAGACTCAGTGTTGGATCTGAAGGCATAATAATCTATACATATAATAAATCTGTAACAAGTCGGTTTCTGTACATTGAAGATATTTGAAAAAAATTGTCACTAGGGCTATTCATTAGCGTAATAGAACCCAAAACAATGATTTTTAGAATTATTGTCTGTTTGTCTGTTTGTCTGTTTGTCTGTTTGTCTGTTTGTCTGTTTGTCTGTTTGTCTGTTTGTCTGTTTATCTGTTTGTCTGTTTATCTGTTCGTTTGTGCGCGCTAATCTCAGGAACGGCTTAACGTAGAAGGATACGGTTTTCACTGATGTATTGGTATTTTTTGGATTAACATTTAGGGTTTGTTTTATTTAAATCGGTTAACAAACAAAAAAGTTACGTCAATTTCAAGAATTGAATTAAAGACTGAAGCGACCATTACCGATACAAACTAAATAGCTGCATCCTTTTAACGTCTCGCTCCTCTCCTGGGCTTCCCATTATTGGGGAGGCCTGGAGATTAGTTAACCACGCTGCTCCAATGCGGGTTTTTAAATTTAAGTGTGTAACTTTTGTAAGAGAATAAATTTAATGCGAGCGGTCACACCACAAGTTTCGATAATTACTAACATCTCTTAATATTCTGATAGCAAGTTTTCAATCACTTATGCTAGATTTCATCTCTAAATATTTAAAAAAACCATACATATCACCACATATTCAAAGAAATCCTCAATACAAAATTAATGTACAAAACCTTAACAAAACGAGGCTACTGCCGACATCTATGTTCATATTCAGAACTATTTAGTGATCTGTTGCAAATTCGGTATATCGACAATTTAGTTTACACGCTATACGATAGATGTCATTGTTACGCAATAACGCTATTACAAAGTGGATTGGTGGAGATTATTTCAAATAATTAATTACGAGTATATTTACTTAATAAAATATCTAATAAAAAAATTAACAACTTAGAGACTTTTGGAACTGGCGCTGACTGACAATGAGTACAATTCATTGTGGTAGAGCATTATGGAGGCGCGGTGCGGTGGTTACATCCACATATTATTGGTATCGAACTTATTTAATAGACAATAATAATTATCGACTCGCGCAGGCGCGGTCCCAGTGGGGGGGTCATAGGGGACATGACCCCCCCCCCCCCAAAATCCCTCACTCATGCGTAGATGGAAGGCAAAACAAGCCAATTTGAGACACCTCTTCCCCCAAATTTCTTAGTGACCCCCCACCAAAATTTCTTGGCGACCCCCCCCCCCCAATTGAAGGCTGCGACCGCGCCTGGACTCGCGTGGCGCAATGGTTACCATGCCGGACTGCCAATCGAAAGGTCTCGAGTTTGATTCCCGGCGAAGCAGAAATTTGAATGATGAGTTTAATTTTCTGTTCTCGGTTTAAGTGTTTGTATTTCTGTCTCTGTGTGTCTCATGGTACCCATTACACAGTGTATATTTACCGTACTCTGGGGCTATCAGTGTGAAACGTAAAAAAAATCAAAGTGTTCTACTGACTTTACTATGCTGAGTGATCTTTTCAAAATGATAGCTATGTCACCATATCATGATTACACCACCAGTCGAAGTTCCACAGGCAGCTTTGCACGCTCCTTTTGATGTTTGAACGGATGTTTAAGTTATGGGACAACCTTCCAGCTGAGGCATTTCCAGTGGACTTTGACATAGGGTTCTTCAAGAAAGCTGTAAAGAAAGCTCTTCTTGAAAGCCGGCAGTGCTCGGGTGGCTCCGCTGGGGTTGCCCGTTTCCATAGGCGACAGTGATCGCTTAACCACGCGGCCTTTCTGCCTCTTTGTTCGGTTTACTTATAAAAAAGTGATTTCGAATAAACGAATAACCAATTGCCGAGGCACTTATAAAAAAAATTATTGAAATGAGCAGACGTTTTCAGTGGTTAATTTAATAAGAGCTATTACATAAATACGCAGTACTGGCACTGGTGTTACACTAATATGATAAAGCGTCACGGCAGCAGCACGGCATGGTGGTCACGCCCAGATTAATATTAGTAATCGATATATTTATTTCTGATGCTGTGTGAAGGGTTGTTAATAGAACTAACTGACTCTTAATCGCGTAGGGCCTGATCCTCTCACGCTGCTCCAATTCAGGTTGATGACGTCTTCATTGTTAGTGGCCTAACTGCTGTCGCAAGTTTTATTCGCTATCGCTCGAAAGACCTCCATTAAGTATGAACGACAGTATGTTAACGACAATTGCAACCAACGTGTAAGCAACCAAGAATTTGACTCCCAACTACTAACCACGCCTGACGTAGCGTAGACATTTCACCACCTTTCTGCAATATATTTAAGTCACATAATGATAATGAATCTATGCATTATTTGCAGCACAAATTATTTAATTATAATGATACTTTCCGCGGGCACAGCAGTACTTTCTAAACACTTTAAAAACATGCTATTATAATACGTTTAATTTGTAAAGAGAAACTGATGATAACGACTGAAAAGTCGGTATTATAAGAGGAGTACAGTAAGAATTGTAAGGACTCAGGAAGAATGTATCTACTCAACATAATAATATGAACTTTTGTATCATAAGTAATTTCATAAAAGGTAACAATAATCCAAGGGACAGTGGAGGGCAAGCGGTCACGAACGAAATTGCAACCTCATCAGCCACGACCACTCTGTCAAGAGTGAACGACTAAGGAGGAGGAGGAACAAATAATCCAAGCCTAATCAAGCCTTTTGTACAAGTCTATCTACGCGGACGACGTCGCGGGTACAGCTAGTAAATAATAAATAAGTTTAAATAACACATAGAATTTGATATGGTAACTATTTATTTGGTATCAATAATAACTATACATATAACCTACTAATATACTCTACTTAATATTATAAATTTGAAAGTAACTCTGTCTATCTGTCTGTCTGTCTGCTACACTTTCCTGATTAAACTACTGAACCAATTTTAATAAAATTTGGAACACAGTCAGAGTGGACACTGGGAAAGGACACTGCTTGGTTTTTATCCTACGGGAACATTTAAAACGGGTCCACGCGGGCGAAACAGCTGGTGGAAGGCTAGTAATAAATAACAACCCATAGAATTTGGTATGGTAATAATTTATTTGGTATCAATCCGTAGGTACTTAATATTATAAATTCGAAAGTAACTCTGTCTGTCTGTCTGTCTGCTACGCTTTCTGATTACACTAATGAACTAATTTTAATGAAATTTTGAACACAGATAGAGTGGACAATGGGAAAGGACATAGGATGGTTTTTATCCTACGGGAACATATTAAACGGCTCCACGCGGGCGAAGCCGCTGACGGAAGGCTAATATTATAATAACTTATTATTTAATAAGTATTTATAGTGTAGTATTTATAACTCTCATATTTTGTAAAACTACATTAAAATAATTATTAATAAATTAACGATTAAACTTACGAGAATATTTTAGCGATATTATCTTTAGACATTATAAATGTGGCCGGCAACTGCACCTTTCCACCGAAACACAATAGAATTAGTTCACGGCAGAAGTGGGTGTAGCGGTGGTACTTCCCCGGGCGAACGATTATAGTTCTACCACCTACAATTTTTTTATTGGGTGCTGAAGTAGATGGCATTTTTAAGTAAGCCAATGAGTCTCTGAAGAAAATCAATTGTTTTTATCCGAGGAACGCGCGGTCATCCGGGTACTGTTTCTATCAATTACTTACTGTTAACTTGGTAATATGTTTTTAACAGGAGTGGTTATTACAGGCCTGAGTGTACCTACCTACTGATACACTTGATATTTTTATAAATAACACATCATTACTTATCAACTGACGTACAAACGCACAGACGAACAATAAAGCAATAAGGTTCCCCTTTTCCCTTTGGGATACCCTAAGCATTATTAATTCTATTCCTAATTGTTTATTTACAAGCTTTACGACTACCCAGAAGCTTTTCCGCGCTCCAGTGATTATAAAAAGGCAGTAAAACAGACGCCATGACATTTTAAAATGTTAACGTGACTGCATGGTTGAATACCTAGCACCTGTCGGATCATAGAATAGTTTAATTTGCTAGGAAGAATCGTAGAAGGGCCGTATCTACATATGTAAGTATTTGATATTCATTTTATTGAAATAATTAGCAGACGAGTGAACAGATAGTAGTGTAAAGTGGACACTGGATATCTACATAATATATCCTTAAGCAAGTGTAAGTCTTGCCTGAGGCAGCATGCTAGTGCAGCACTACTCCGAACCGAAGGATGATTGTCGCCTTAAGTTAGTCTGACAGGCAACTACACGTTTCCATCGAATTAAAATTGATTAACAGCAGAGTTAGGTATGGTGGTGGTACTTACTCGATCAAACCAAGGAATCAAAGGATAAGGTAACCAGCAGTATAAAGAGCAGCAAAGCAACTATAAATAACATTAAAATTTCTTAAATGTCCTTGGACTGCAGTTAACACACGGTTATTCATGGGTAGCTCCGAAGTTATTGAAGTGTCTTCAAAGTAGATTTGAAATTGTTAAATACAGAATAGATATAATTTAATTTTATCAGAAACCTTATCTAATGACGAGGACTATGGTACATATTTTTTTGGTACACTAACTTAATAATCCCCCTTTTCAAAATAAATATTATTGATTTCAATAAATATTTTTGTTATGTGGACAGAGAAGAAATTAATGAATTTGGAGCAACTACGATTGAAGAAAAAAAGCATAAACACCTCGTAACATATGGGTGATATAAATTAATAACTATACGATAAATAATAAATTTACGATATATTTGCTAATACTGGCAGAAACGCTCATAGCAAAACATTTTTTCCCACCATTAACGTGTTTCAAATATCATCTATTACGGCCCTATTTAGGATCGTCAGCTGTCAGGATATTAATAAGAGGGCTATTAACGCTTGATGTATTGACTGTCACTACTGCATTATTGGTGGTCTTTGGACTCGCCGGAAGCTTTCGATCGGGTAAATGCCGATGACATGGTAGATAATTCTCCGAGTAATTTATCATTTGCCTAAGTCGATAATAGAGGAAATCAATAAAACTGAGGAACTAATTGTATTGATGACTTGCAACTTCCACTTTTAGAGGGGTTAAGTGGAACTGTCCACGATTTAAATGATCACCAAAGGACAATAATACTGAGCTCCATAAATATATTCAGATCTAATATCAAAATCCAATATTGCTTAAAGGATAATTGCCTAGGCATAGACATGATAGCCATTCGAACAAACCCTTCACGGATATACGAAATTTCCAAATTGTTTCTTTATTTATCGAGTGGTTCTAAGTAATCGCTGCAGTTATGGATCCACGCTCGTCCCCAAGCAAACTTTGTCTGAAATCGCATGCAGTTGCGATGCTATTTCCGAAGCTGATGGTCGCCTTGTGTAACTCAGGTCGGAGACTTACCGACTTCATCCGCGTGGACTTTAGTTTTAGAATTTCTATCAAAGCCTTGGTTACTCCTTATTACATCAGCTACCTGCCAGTGAAAGTCCCGTAAAAATCGGTCCAGCCGTTTCAGAGATTAGCCGGAACAAACAGACAGACAAACAGACAAAAATTATAAAAAACGTTATCGTATATGTACCGTATATAAATTCATAATCATATTTTAATATTACAAATTAAAAGATTCGATATAATCCATACTAATACTATAAATTTGAAAGTAACTCTGTCTGTCTGTCTGTCTGTCTGCTACTCTTTCACGCTTAAACCACTGAACCGATTTTCATGAAATTTGGCATAAACATAGAAAGGACGTTGAGAAAGAACATAGGCTACTTTTTACCGCGGGAAAATATCTCATTCCCACGGGAAGCAAATGAAATAATGAAATGCGCCGTGTAGTGTTATAAATACACTATATGTTATTACTTACTTCATTCACGTCGATTATCATATTTTATAACTTATATCCGTTTGTTTTATGCTTATACTTTGCTTTTCCTTTATTATTTCTTTACAAAATTATTTACTTTCTCTGTTTGTTTATTTACATTTTGACGCAGCTATCAAAATTGTCATGTCTGTATTTTATGTTTCTTATTTTTTTTAATCGTTTTACGGCATTGTATATAAATCCTTTTAGCCATTCAATATTAAAAGAAAAGAAAAATTGTATGTTTCTTATTTCATTTCATAGATTAATTAAGTATAGTATTGTCTTTGGCTTATTTATGTTTTTTATATTAGCCCGTTAATCAATATTTTAATTTATACGTAAAGCTGAAGAGTTCGTTCGTTCGTTTGTATGTTTGTTTGAACGAACTAATCTCAGGAACTACTGGTTCCAATTGAAAAAATCTTTTTGTGTTGGATAGTCCATTTAAAGGGGAAGCCTTTTTTTAAAGGCACACGGGCCGCGTGGTGTAAGCTATCACCGTCGCCTATGGACACGGGCAACCCCAGGGGACCACCAGAGGGCTTTAGGCTATTTAACATCATGCTATGACTAATACCAAAGTCCACGCGGACGAAGTCGCGGGCGGCCACTAGTAGTGCATATAATATTTACTTTTATCATGCCTATGAATTTGTTTTTGTTTTATATTGACTGTTCGCGCCAATTAAGTCATTTCACCTCCCTCCCCTTCATCCTCCCTCTCTTTCCCGCAAGCGCACTATTGTATTATATCGGCATCGTTCGCACTTGGGCGCACGCATATGGATCAGGAAGATCTATCATCAATCAGTCTGCCTTCGTCCCGCCGCCGACGCGCACGCCGCCGACGCGCATGCAAGTCCTCTAGTGACAACCGCACCGCAAGCCACCTAACACGTGGTCATCAGACTCGCCGCATCGCCGCCATCACCGCTGTCAATAGTTTGTGATTTAACTGACTTCAAGTGATGAATAAGTGCTTATAATAGTGTATTGTGAAGGACAACGTCAGTTCCCGGGCAAGAGAAGATTTCATCAGTACACGAGCATACCATCTGCTCCAGCCCCCTGGGATAAGCCAAGTAAGTGCGCTCCCTTTATCAATCCTTCTCGTTTTTCCACCTTTAATTCAAACCGCAACTTACAGTCCACAATTCCATCACCCGCAACGGGGGACCACCCTCCTTTCCACCCTTTATTCCACCACCATTTTTGGTCATAGCGAACCGGAGGTCCCCCCTTTACCCAACAAATCTGGTCCTTGTCGAGCCGGATTCCAACAATTTTGGTCCAGTCGAGCCTGATTTCGAATCAATAGTTTAGTAACTTCACCCGGGTTAATTATTTAATCTCATAAATACGCATATTTATGTATTTCATGTAATATATTATAAGTGCCTATTCATATTTATTTTTGCAAATAAGTATTATATCTACGATTATTTTATATCCCGCATATAACGCACCGCTCACGTAGGTATATTATTCTTTTTGCAAAACACACCGCACCATCCGCTATTTATTTTTGCAAATAAGTATTATATCTACGATTATTTTATATCCCGCATATTAATAACGCACCGCTCACGTAGGTATATTATTATTTTTGCAAAGCGCACCGCACCATTCGCACCATTATTTACCTATATTTGTAATCGAAATTACACCTCATAGGTACGCATTCTATTTTTCATTAATTGAAGTCCGCCATATTGTAACTGGAACCGACGCGACCGGCGATCGTTGTTTCGCTAGTAACTACCTACGTAATCATTCATTCATTACGCCATACATAATTTTTATAATCTTAACTGTTTTAACTGATTTATCTTGTTCACGACAAAATGTCTACTAAAGGTAAAATTGTATCTGAAACGGTTTCAAATGACGAAATTAGTTTGAAAATATTAATTGCAAAACGAAATGCTATTTACGAACGTTTACAACAAATTTATGATTTATCTATAAGTGCATCAAGTTCGTCAGACGAACAGGACACATTTCTTGACACGGCATCTGACCTTGAATACTTACGTACCGAGTTCAAGGACACGTTAGAATCTTATAATGTTACAAATTTAAAATTAAATCCGAACGCGCAAGTCGATTTCGGATCGTGGAAATCTTTTCATGATCTATATAGTCGTATTAAAAGTCAAGTGTCCAAATTAAACGCTCCATATTCATCTTCAAGTAAATTACAGAATAGTTTACCTACAAAAATTATACCGTCGCTTCCGCCCATAGAATTACTTTCTTTTAATGGGGACATACGATACTGGTCTATGTTCTACCAACAATTTAAAACCTTAGTTCATGATAATCAGCAATTAACAGATGCTGAACGCGTGTATTATCTTGTTAGTAAACTTAGTGATAAGGCATTATCAATCTGCTCAGGCTTAATGCCTACAGCGGAAAACTATTCTGTGATATGGAACGCGCTCATACGTAGGTATAACGACGAGCGTGCGCTCGCAACTACCTACGTCAGTCAGCTGTTAGAATTGAAGAACGTTAACACTAACACATCCGCTGGTTATCAAATATTTATGGATAAATTTGATGCTTCTATTAACGCTCTTAAGCAACTTAATATTGATGACATATCTGATTTTCTATTTCTAAATATCGCGCTTAGAAAATTAGATAACGATACCGTAAAGTCGTTCGAAATGTCATGTCGCAACGTAAACATACCGAAATATTCCGCTTTGGTTCAGTTTTTACATGACCAGAATAGGGCTTTATGCCATACAATAAATACTTCGCATACGTCTAACAACCATAAAATTAAAGGTAATTTTGTTCCCGCTCCCGCTAAAAATATAAGCAAAACTTTTATTAATACAGATTCGAATCGGTCATGTATTTTCTGTAAATCGGGTGATCACGAACACCTATTTGTCTGTCCGCATTTTTTAAAAATAAATGCACAGGACAGGTACAATTTTGTAAAACGAAATAAATGTTGCACTAATTGTTTAAGTAATAAACACGCCACTCCTTTTTGTAAGTCACAGCGTAGATGTAGGTATTGCTCCCGCTCGCACCATACGCTACTTCATTTTGTTAGTAGTAGGAATAAGGTCGATCAGCCTTCGGTAGAACAAGGTCCAGGAGAAAAAAATGCATCCACGTCATGTAACGTTTCGCGCGATTGTGGTAATGCGCCGCACCGCACTACATTATTGGGAACTGCGAAGATTAAAGTTTGTACTAAATACGGACACCAATATTTGTTGCGTTGTTTAGTGGACCCTGGCTCGCAATGTGATTACATCACGAAACAGTGTTGCAAACGTTTATACCTACCGATCTCAAATAAAACACCAGTTAAAGAGGCGCAAGGAATCGGTGGAATATCGCAGAAGATTTTAGGTGTTACTTCTTTGCAGTTTAGCTCCCGCTTTGATGAAAATAAACTTTATCATATTGAACCGTTAGTTGTTCCCGCTATAACTGGACAATTACCCGAGTCGTTAATAGACGTTTCGAAAATTAGTTATATAAATAATTTACGTTTAGCTGACGATCAATTCCATACACCAGGTGACATTGACGTTTTATTAGGGGTTAACACTTATTTACAAATTTTGTTAACTGATAAAATAATTAATTCGCAATCGCCGAGTGCCATAGAAACGTCATTAGGATACATAATAATGGGAGACGCAGATATCGACTTTCCTACATGCATTCCACGTTCTTTAGTTTCTTATCCTATTGATAATAGTCAAACGTCGCTCATGCATTCGCTCGAAAAATTTTGGAAGTTAGATGAGCTGCCGCAAAAACCTTATTTGAGTCCTGATGAACAGGAATGTGAGAATATTTATACTTCCACTACTCGTCGCAGTTTGAACGGACGATGTGTTGTCGCCCTGCCCTTCAAGGACACGCCTGATAAGTTAGGTGATTCTTTTATAACCGCTAAAAAAACGCTTCTCGCTCCTAGAGAGACGTTTTAATAAATGTCCCGATCTTCGCTCCCGCTACAATGAAGTTATTCAAGAATACATCAACAAGGGTTTTTTATCATTGGTTGCTTCAAATAATTCTACGGAACCTTGCTTTTATCTCCCGCACCACCCTGTCATACGTAATGATAAAAGTACAACTAAATTGCGAATAGTACTCGACGCAAGCGCTAAGTCAGACAATGACATTTCATTAAATGATATTTTACATAGTGGGCAAAATTTACAGTCTGATATTTTTAATATTTTAATAAACGTACGAGTTTATCGCATCGCATTTTTTGCCGACGTTAGACAAATGTATTTATGCATTGAAGTACAAAAATCGCACCGCGCGTTTCAACGCATTCTTTATCGCTTTTCTAATGAGGAAGACATACAAACATACGAATTTAATCGTGTGACTTTTGGTTTACGCTCTTCGCCTTTTAATCTCTACACACTACGTCAGTTGGCTTCCGAGGAGAAGGAGTCCTATCCTCTGGCTGCTTCGGTGGTCGAACGAGATATTTATATGGATGATATCGCATCCTGCGCGCCCTGCGTCAACAGCGCCGTTGACGTAGCCACTCAACTAATTCAAATGTTTAAGCGAGGAGGATTTGAATTGGTTAAGTGGACTAGTAACAGTTCAGAGCTTTTACAGCACATCCCCGCAACGCACCGTCAGCTTGACGAGGTCTCATTCGACGACCAAAATATTTTTAAAATATTGGATCTTCGTTGGCACCCCGCAACTGATTGTTTTTCTTTTCTAGTTTCGCCGCCGCCGCTCGCTTGTACCAAGCGTTCTATTTTATCCGCAACCGCTCGCTTGTATGATGTTCTGGGGCTCGTGGGTCCAGTAATTCTTTTCTCTAAGCTTCTCATTCTCAAACTTGACTGGGACCAGGCTCCGCCCGCTCACGTTGTCACTGCATGGCAACAATATATTTCAGAGTTACCTTTGATATCGAAATTAAAGTTTCCTCGCCATATGGGTATATATAAAAATTCGCAAGTCTCGCTAGTCGCGTTCGCCGACGCCAGTGAAAAGGCGTATGGCTGCGTGATTTATTCGCACATCGTTAATGATGATGACTCACTAGTGATAACGCTACTAATTTTATTCAGTTTTTAGTTCAGACGAATATTATAAAGTATTTAATCAGATCCTTTCTGATAACCGCATCACATGGAAACTTAACCCTCCAAACGCTCCACATTTTGGTGGGCTTTGGGAGTCAAATATAAAGGTAGTAAAGCATCATTTATTTCGCGTCATAGGTAAGCAAATCCTCACGTATGAGGAGTTGCTTACTGTCCTCACTCAGGTCGAACGCATATTAAATTCACGACCGCTTTACGTGTTAAGTAGCGATCCGGCGGAACCTACTGCACTTACGCCCGCGCATTTCCTCGCTGTTAATCCACTTGGATGTTTACCCGCCGCGAATCTTAGTAAGGAACGCATTAATCTTTTGTCACGTTTTTCATTGCTTGATTCGATAGTTCAGTCATTCTGGAAGCGCTTCAGATCAGAATATTTACATACACTACAAGCAAGAGAAAAGTGGAATAAACATTCAATTAATTCCATTTCTGTAGGAACCGTTGTTCTTATCGATATGGATAACGCTCCGCCTCTTCAGTGGCCGCTAGGCGTCGTCACTGAACTGTTTCCTGGTAGGGATGGTGTGGTGCGCGTTGCACAAGTGAAGACTAAGAGCTCCACTTTGCAGCGGCCCATTGTTAGACTTTGCCCTCTACCAACACAATAATATTTCTATATGCCTATGTAGTTTATATTTTATAAGTTATAGTTGAAGTATAAATTCTCATCCCGCTATTATAATATTTTTATTAATTTACTAATTATATTCATCGCATCGCCTCTGTTCACCGCATATATAGTTTTTTCTATATGATATTAACTCCGCTGTATATATTTATGTTTATTTTTTTTTAATTCGCTATTTGAGGAGACCTCAAGGCCGGGGGGATGTTCGCGCCAATTAAGTCATTTCACCTCCCTCCCCTTCATCCTCCCTCTCTTTCCCGCAAGCGCACTATTGTATTATATCGGCATCGTTCGCACTTGGGCGCACGCATATGGATCAGGAAGATCTATCATCAATCAGTCTGCCTTCGTCCCGCCGCCGACGCGCACGCCGCCGACGCGCATGCAAGTCCTCTAGTGACAACGCACCGCAAGCCACCTAACACGTGGTCATCAGACTCGCCGCATCGCCGCCATCACCGCTGTCAATAGTTTGTGATTTAACTGACTTCAAGTGATGAATAAGTGCTTATAATAGTGTATTGTGAAGGACAACGTCAGTTCCCGGGCAAGAGAAGATTTCATCAGTACACGAGCATACCATCTGCTCCAGCCCCCTGGGATAAGCCAAGTAAGTGCGCTCCCTTTATCAATCCTTCTCGTTTTTCCACCTTTAATTCAAACCGCAACTTACAGTCCACAATTCCATCACCCGCAACGGGGGACCACCCTCCTTTCCACCCTTTATTCCACCACCATTTTTGGTCATAGCGAACCGGAGGTCCCCCCTTTACCCAACAAATCTGGTCCTTGTCGAGCCGGATTCCAACATTGACGAACTTAAATTTTCTTGTAAAATAAAATAAAATGATGTGCGTCTTTAACTTTTCTATTACTTCATTTTTATGATATTCTCATACAAGTCTATTTTAAAGATACGAAATAAAAGAATACGTGTATTATACACACGTGACTTAAGAATTGCGAAACATCAAAGGCTTTGATATTTAAATAAAAGTGTTTCTATTATCGATAAAGTGTGAAGCGAATAAGTTATTTGTAATGTACGAGAATATACCATTAAAAGTGATCATAAACTTTGTAAGGACTTGCAGACAGAAATGCAGATACAGAGACAGACAAAATATAAATATATAATCTGTGTACCAAAATTAATTAAAAGTGGTTTAATAATTTAGGAGTGAAAACGTAACACACACACACACACTCACACAGAGTTACTTTCGCATTTATTATTATTGTATGGATTGAACTAATATGGGTCTTTATTATTCTAATGTAGATAAACATTTTTTTCGGTGAAAGTTCTCGTTTGCGAGCCACTTTTACTCGGTGTATTGTTTCATCTTAATTTCACTACCCTGGTTACTGATGGTAAAATAAGATGTGATCACTGTAGTCGAGACTGTAATACTTTACTCCTCATATCAGTGATCTACTGTCTGAGCATTTCAGTGAGTTTATAGGTCGCAAAGTACATTAATTAACGTCAAAATAATCCTTAATTGTATAAAAACATTTGTCAGCTAACCATGTTTTGACCTATTGTTTAAATTTAAAATAATTGTAATTTTAAAATTTATCAGGTAGTTAGTTATTATTCTAATTGTCATAATAAAACTATTTCTAGATGTCACAAAGCAAGGTAACTTGGTTTGTGGCTAATATAATTTGTGACTATTTAGAGTGCGCACTTTGCGGGTGTATATTTCACTTTCTGTTTGAAAGAGATGCTTGTGCTCATGGACAAATACAGGCGTGTAAAATATAGAGACATGCCAATAGAAGGATTTTATACTTTATAAAATAGGGACTGCAGGACTCTAGTTGTGACACTAATCTTTACCTATTCTTGAGTATAGTAAAAACAAATAAAAAGCACAAATTTTCTTAGTTGTCCTCTGCCTGCTGTACGTTGGCCGTACTAGTCCGAACTTGAAAATAATATTTATTCGCAGCCATCGATTGGAGGAGCCTTGGAACCAACCTAAATAAAACGGTAGTTTAACAAATCTATAAACCACGACCCGAATAACATTTTACAACAGATCACTGGCTGTTCTATATTGTAACGAAAAACAAAGTTTGATTCTGAAGCGCTCTCTAGTTTTTAAAAAGCCAAACATTTTTGTATGGTAAACCACTAAAGCCGGCACCGTGAAGCAAAACGCGATTTATAAATAAAATTGACGTAGCGAAAGGATTTACAGAATAAAACCGGCGGCCGCACTATTTTCCTGTGACACGCATTTGCGTGCCACCAAATTTTTATGCCCGCATCCGTATTCAGCCTCTTGCTCTACTGACCCCGTTTGTTGCGTTCAGCCCTGAAAATTTAAACAAATTACAACCTTATGTCCTTCAAGCAAGATTCAAGGGCGTATTCTTACGATTGTTGCAACTCGAAATCATTTATTGCGTAGTATCACGAAGGATCCCAGGTGTGGAATGCCTCTACACGGAAAACAAAGGAATGGTTGATGTTTGCTTAGACTGAGGTCTGACTTGTGACCTGTTGGGCGGTCGAACACGTAATTGAATGTTCGCCTCGTGTTGAATCGACTGGTAACCGAAGTTGGAGCTCGACCAATATTGCAAATGTAATTTGTGGTAATATCAATTTCAAATCCTAAGAAAAAGAAACGGGAAAGTTTTTATATTTCGTAAAATATTTTTTCTAAAATATAATTGTAAAATACTAAATTAGTTCATCTACAACGTATACAGTAAGTTCATAGATTCAGAAACTGGTAATTAAACTGTTTAACTG
Organism: Pyrgus malvae; assembly: GCA_911387765.1. NCBI lineage: Eukaryota > Metazoa > Arthropoda > Insecta > Lepidoptera > Hesperiidae > Pyrgus > Pyrgus malvae. The sequence continues at coordinate 21,112,201 of OU426950.1, read as the reverse complement.
GCCATAAATGGCACTATACCTCTTTTAGTCGCCTCCTATGATCAGGTAGGGCATACCGTAGCTTTATTCTTAATCGCGGCGCTACATGGACTAAATGACACTGTACCTAGATCTAGACTTATTCAAAACAATTTTATTTTTATTTGATCCATATGAAAATAAAAGAATCCTGTTATAAACTATACGAATAATTCTATTTGTGCATAATAATTTAGATGTCGCACGTAAGTACCAAACCTGTCACGACGCCTACATTTTTTCTTGCATTATTTTCCAAAACTCATATAGTATGTATACTCATATAATATAGGACGCCCCAAAGCTATACCATGTTTTCATCTTGAAATTGAGAAGGTCATGTTGTCTAGAAGATACCTGAATAAAATTTATGAATGATTATACCAGTCTATTTGTAGACTGGTATAATCATTCACAAATCCAGAGTTGTGAACTATGGCCTAAATCTCAATACTAAAAGCAAACATTGTATAAAATTTATAAAATTAACTCAATATTATTATTAACACAATACATAAATTCCAGTCTTTACCGAAATCAAACTTAAAAACAAGTAAAACACAAAAACTTTGTTACACAAAAGTCTGTACCCACTTTAATGGTTAAAGAGGCAACATAAATGTTTGACCGATCTAAAAATTCCACCCTCATCCGTTTGACTTATGGATTCTGAAGCTTATGGCCTTGTTAATAAGAAGCATGACAGGCGTTCGTATTTATAAAATGTTTTACGAAAGGCTAACACTTCAACAACTGTTTTTCGAGGCGTTGGGTACGAAACGACCTCAGGGCATGCGATTACGACGTTGCCGGGTTAATTGTATAATTAAAATGACTTTTTAACATACGGAGTGTATTTTATGCGGCTTATCTTTTGCAAGAGTGGTATGTGGTTATACTTTACTCTTTTATATAAATTCAGATACATATGGAACTTATTTTAAGGGATTATCGAAATCGAGGATTAAGAAAAAACTTTAATCACCAAAATGTGATTGGTGAAAAGCGTGCCGGCGGAACCGATAAAATTTAATTTCAACAGTATCCACGTTCGATAACGTCACTTGTACACACCACTCCTCCTCTCTCAATATAATTAAGCATTACAACGGAAGCACAAACGATATTTGCAGTAGGAGCCGTTGGAACTGGTTCAAAGGCAAGTATTTATCCCGATGGAGCAGTTAGATGCGTCCGATTGGCCGGGATTTAGTCGAAAATTGCCCAAATGAAAGCTCAATGAACGCGTCAGAGTAACTTGCCGGACGCATTTGTCCACGTCCGGATTGTCCGCATTGCCGTAGATAGTGATGTGCGTTAGTTTTTGCAAGTATCGATGATGACAGCCGTCTTTGTTTGAAGACCACCGGAGGAAAATTGTGGTCAAAGCCCTGAAGTGGTTGAAACACCTAAGATAAAAGCTATAGACTTACTTTTTATTTAATCTTACGGATATGATGTATGGTTCCAACGCGAGCACAATAATTGTCAAAGTATTGGCGTACTTACGCCACGCCACGTACCTACTTGCGAGTATGTACTCATACTAGTACATACTCGCAAGTAAAAACAAAATATGGATTTGGAATAAAAATATATATATTGTAAAGAAACGCATATTTACGTAGGTACGCTGACAATAATGATTATATTATACATTTAAACCATTTAAAGAGTAGTTAATTTTTTTAAACGAACTATAAGTATTTTTACTTTTGATAGAGAAGAACATTTTTCACAAAAAAATAAAAAATATACCACATGTTGCACCAAATTTTATTTAAGTACTCACTACTGAAAATCTAATGAATAATCGTGTATATAAATAGTACTTAAATCATATATCGAAATCGAATCGAAAATATTAAGTTGAAAATAACAATATGCTGTGCAGGGCTTTTTTAACACTTACAAAACATGACAATTATTACTAGGCTTCCGCCAGCGGCTTCGCCCACGTGGACTCCCGTAGGATAAAAAATGCATATTGGCTATTCCAGGTTTCATTGCTATATTAAAATCATAGGCGTTTAGCCAGTTGATTCAACCGCGTTGACCCTATTATCCGTTTTCACGTAGGAATGAAGCATTATCCCGCGGTAAAAAGTAGCCTATGTTACTCTGGCTGAATGTAGCTTTCTAAAGAATTTTGGAAATCGGAACAGTAGTTTTTGAGTTTATTCATTACAAACATACAAAAATATAAATCTTTCCTCTTTATAATATTTGTATAGATTTATCGTTGCCTTTAGAAGTAAACTGAAAATTATATGCCATCCCTCAACTTGCCTATCGTAGGGTCGGACATCCGGGTGATGAAACCAATGATCTGATGACCTCGTGCTCACGTTAATGCAATTTTCTCTTATCTTTACTTCATTATTGACTTTCACATAATGCTATTTAGATTAGAATCAAAAGATATCGTTTCTATAGAACTGTTTTTGATTGACTAGAAATACCAAATATCAACTTTTAAGCTTTACAAATAAAATAATCCAGGAAATATATTTTATTTTAATTTTGAAAATCTTTTTTAAAATTTTTATATCTTTATTCAGAGATTAGATTTTCCTAATACTCCATGCTGAAAATATCTCTCATCTGAAAGTCAAACAAACTTGGTCTTTTCCCACCGCTCTTGTAAAGACCGGTTTGGTGGATTTCTCATAAATTTAAGAAAAATTGTCCCACCAAACTATTTTTTGCAATTTTTGCATTCAGTTTTCGAGACTCAAATCTAAACCAAGCCAAGCCACTAACTACGGACGTGCATCTTGATAAATAAATATAAGACTTATATCGACAACATGGCCGTTTCAAAATCTTCACATAGACCCTTTGAATCATGGCCTCCGACAAGTTTTAACGACTGTTATCTATCGACAACAACCGGGACCGACTGCTTAACGTGCCCTCCGAAGCACGGAAACGCGCATAAATTTTTTTGCCAGAAGCGGTCGCCCATCTCACACCCGGCCGCGCCCGTTTGGCTTAGCCGCATAGATCGCTTGCACTTGCTAACCGCCGGGCCATGCGCGCTTCGCAAAACTTAATACTTACATACATTAATCTGTTACAACTACTTCGCGAACAAAAAACAAGATGAAAAAGCTTCAGAGAGAAATCAAAAAAAGCCAGTATTCAAAATTACCAGTGCTTAGTAACCTAGGATTATCCTGTAGAAACGGGAAAATCTGGAAAAAGCGCCGCGTCTGTACAATACCCTAAATTGACGTGATGTGCGCGTCGCAAAAGTAAGTGGATTAAAATAAGTATGACTTTTACTTTTACTTTTTAGGCTTCAGCTGAACCTTTATTGTAGTACTTGAGCATTTTTTTACTTATCCCATTTATTAGACGTCAGATGTCGTAAGTACTAGTACTTAAGTAGAGATGAATTCGGCTTCAGATTTTCTAAGTAGGGGCGAATAAAGTTTATGGGATTATAAGAAACTACTGGTACCTATTCCAAGACAGTGAAAGATCAAAAAGTCCAGATTGAGTAGATAAATATAGTAGCTGTGCCCCGCGGTTTCACCTGCGTTAATTTTTTTAAAGTATCCTATTTTATTCCTGATAACTCCAAGAATATGTACAAAGTTTCATGATGATCGGTTGAGTAATTTTTGTGTCAAAGGGTAACAAACAAACTTATTTTCACATTTATAATATTAGTAGGATTTATTACAATTAATATCAGGAAAAAATAATTTATCAGTTAAGTAAAAATAACACATAATCGGAGGCTTCTCGGAAATATTCTACACTAAATTTCCTGAGGCAAGACTTTGCATTTAGTTTAAGAATCTAGGGGTGGTCATCAATGATAGGTGGACCATATTGCCATATTTTAGGTGTATTTACACCCAGGCGACAAAAGCAGCTGCTATTCTTGACCCTGAGTTCTTCTCGAGTCTTCCTCTATAATCCTACTCCGCCTTAAGACAAAAGCCTGCTTTGATTTACTTATTAAAGCTCAGTGCACTTTCAGGCAGTCGGGAAATTGTATGTTTTAGTATCATTGTTGACTTGAAGAATATTTTTTTATTTATTTCTATCAACAAAGCTTACAGTACATAACTACGCGTATATTCGAGTACAGTTTACATGTTATATAGAATATTATTATATACATATTTACACAATTTGCACATAAGTTTAGTATGCAACGCTACCTCCCTTAATACAACCCTAATTCCAGCGCTGCCTTGAAGCGTACATGAACAATAAAAAGAAAGTAAACAATTAAGCTCTAAAATACTTGTGCTATTATGTATGAGATATCTATTATCTCATACATTATATCTATTCTTTCTTTCATTGGCCCTCGAATTATGAACTCTTATTTTTCAGGCCATCACCTTATGCCATCTTCTTTGTAAGGGCCATTAAATTAAATATGAAGCTTAGACCCTCAAGCTATATGTGCTATAACCGAAATCCCGAGTTGATCGTCTCCATCCGGATTTACCTCACTCTGCTTTTATTTAAGTAACCTTTAGCTATTTGTGGCAAAATCTTAGTGTATAGAGTTGACTATATTGAAAGAAAGAAAGAAAGAAAGAAACTTTATTCGCACATGAAGCACACAAGAATACAAAAAATAAAATAAAAAATATGCTTACCAAAACAAAAACAAAAAAAAATACATTCTTTTATACTTTTTGATTTTATGTATAAAAATCTGTGCTGCAACAATGCACTGCGAATGGGATCAGGACTCAGCGTATGCCATGGTAAAATAAATTACCATGGCGCTGATTTTCAGTCCGACAGTGCTCAAATTTTAGCGTTTAAATATCTTACAATATTGATGTAAAATCAATGGTCTCATATTTTTTTGAAAATGATGTCTCGGGTGATTGGTAAAGAATTTTTTCTCGAGAAGTCTTTATTGTATCACTTAATTCTGACAGAATGAAGTGATATATTATAACCGCTTCAGAACTTCAGTTTAACTGCACAGTTTTAACCCTGTAGTTAAAACTGGCACTCTTGTATTGTCTGGTTAATGGTACAATTCTCAGTTTTATCTTCACCCGATACCATTTAACTGTACAGTTTAACTTGTGTAGTTGACTGTGCAGATTAATCTGAAGGTCTGTAATATCGTAGGCTTAATCAATAAAAAAATATAAATTAAATGGTATAATGACATAGTTAAAAAAGTGACTAAAGAAAAGAAACTCCGCAGGTGCTACTTAATCGAAAAGACGAAATGAACACATCCAAACTTTCCATTGACCCGAAGGACCCGAACTCTCACAGCCACTATTACAATTGGACAGCAAATACGAGTACGAAAACTTTATCACGCCACAAACTGCGGCTAAAATAATCCGTCTCCGTTGATTCCTCGAAAAAGCCCATTTCCATTCTAATATATTCCTCCTGAAATCAGTGGTGCCCTAAGGATGTAGATAAATGCCCGTCGTCTCCCATCGTGACACTTTTGCCGGGTTACACGGCGAATAATGACCTCATACGGGCCTTTCAACTATTTGTGTGTCCATTTGGGTCGATTGGACGTAGAGAGCTTTGTGAGGCACAAAGCTCTATACATGCTCGGGAAAGCTTTTTTGTTGGTTCTAAATGCCGCCGTCTTATTGTTTGAACTGGTAAACAAGGACCCCAGTAATCGTTGTAACTTTTCATTCATTGTCCTACATAATTGCTGCGCTACTTAGTATAAAATATCACAGATTTTTAGTTATTTTTACTATTTTTCAAAATTTACTTACTACAAGCAAATGATATCGAAATGAAGTTGGCAAAAAAAGGTTATATTTTTTTTAATTTATTCATTGTTTCATCATTCATTCGTCGTTGTGTGTATGTGTTCATAGGCTGCAGCGAATACTTTACACCACGTGGTCTCATGTTCGTCTGCTATTCTATTTAAATAAAAAAGAACATTATTTTACATGGCTTACAAAAAGTCAGCAGTAGTTCTGAAGCAAATCTATTAAATTTAAAATCTTCTAGCGTAGGCCGGGCCGCACAATTTTGTGCACCATTATCCTTTTACGCTCACCGAGTATGGAAATAGGGCCTGAAGAGAATTATTGAGCTCAAGAGCAATTTCTTACTTTACTTGTGAGCATAAAATCGTCTTTTATATAGTTGTTTTGATAACAATTGTAAAAAGTTGCAAAAAGCTAAATTTTCACTTGCGTATATTCTTTCCATTAAAATTATTAGTCTTACGTTATCTATAACTAATAAGTTTAGTTAATTATGCGAGATGTTCTTGAATTCTTATACTTACCTGGCTTAGTAGAAGTTCATCTTTGAAATTATGTTGACACAAACAGTCCCAGGAAAAAAATATATTATGTACTCGTAACTTATGTTTCCTCGCAATATTCTCAACGTTAAATGCTTCTAAAAAAATGCTTCATTCCTACGTGAAAACGGGTAATAGGGTCAACGCGGTTGAAGCAACTGGCTAAACGCCTATGATTTTAATATAGCAATGAAGCCTGGAATAGCACATAGGCTATTTTTATCCTACGGGGACCCATTAAACGGGTCCACGCGGACGAAGCCGCTGGCGGAAGGCTAGTACGTTATAATATAAACGTTTACGTTATTAAAACGTTTTATTATTTGCGTTTTTGAAATCTTACAGCCCTAACTCGTTTTCACTCCTTAACATTCGTCTATCAGTGTACTTGCAGAAAGTAAACGATTAAATCGAAATAACTTTTACTCGTTAAATTCTGTTAATAAAATTTTTCGGACCCTAGACAAGGTCTTGATAGGCGTAAGATGAGAAAATCGAAAGTTTTCCAAAACCCTCCGTCAACTGACATTTAATTTTATGCTCCATTTTCTTTACGGTCAACGCTTTATTTAAAAATTAATTAAAAAACATTATTTTATTTCGTCCTACGATGTTCGAATCTACAATTTTTTGAAACAATCAGCAATTAATATTGAAACGAAATGTTTTTTCTAGTCGTATAAAAGTAATAATAATAATTCTTTATGTTACAGCTTTAATGAACCTTCTTAATCGTATTGTGGTAATAATACCCTTTTAAATTACAGTAGTGCCTTAGGTGAGCCAATTCCATCCAGTGCTCAAATAAATTTCTACTTCATTATGCGTGACTTTTACTGCGCTGGACCAAGATATAGTGCACATAAGATTTAGTATAAACCTTTGAATGGAAATAATGAAATAAACTACTTTGCTGATAACACAAATGGAGTTTTAGGATAATGAGCACATAGAAGAAAGGTTAAACTAAGGTTCGGAACATATAATAGCCGATCGTGATAAATATTTTTTTTAATTTGAATGGAGTAGCAGACGAGCATGCAGGCCACGTGGTATTAAGTGGTCGCTGCAGACCATGGACATCTATATAAAACCTCAAGCAAGCATAGGCAAGTCTTGTCTGAGGTAGTACGCAGTTGCGCTGCTACTCCGGAGGCTGGTGGTCGCCTTATGTAAGTGTGGCCGGCAACTGCATCTTTCTACCGATACATAATAGAATTGGTTCACGGCGGAAGTGGGTGTAGCGGTGGTACTTCCCCGTGCAAACGATAATAGTTCTACCACCTACAGAAATATTCTTTTGTATTCGATCGATACAACGCAATCCATTGACTTGCTTTTCTTTACTATGTAGTCAAAAATAAACTAACAATACGAGTCAATCAGCTTTAGTTAAACGGACTTAAATTACACTGAGTTTGACTTAATTCATCATTGTTATGATTTACTACTAAATCAGATCGCAATTATATTATTAACAATTGTTCTGTAATGTCCGATGTTTCCACACAGGAATACGAGTATCTATATAAAAACGATTGGCAAGAAATTGCCAAAGTAATCTCAAAGTATTTTGAGTCTTGACTACATTTTTTGACAGAAAAAAACACGACGTGTTTTTCACATAGGTCATTTATTATCCAACAATTCAAATTATTAAAGCTGGTTATTAAAATTCATGTAATTTTAACTTCATGGAACCAATTTAAAAAATATATTTTCTTGATGACTAAGATGTAAAAGTGAATGGACAGTTTAAAAAATCCGTCGACCGAGTTTCAATGTTCCTCCCGATTATCCCTCCACGGTCAACGCGTATGGAGATTGGACGTGAACCAAAATGCCCCAAAACCTTTCCTTTCCTTGTTAGAAGTTGTTGTTCTAAAAGAAAACCATCTTTTAGTACCTTTTTGTAAATATGATGTTCCGGAAGAAGAAAAGGGCGTTTTTGCCTAGGTTGTTTTATCACTTCGGCATGAGGTATTTTAGCCGACATGCATATTTAGAAGTCGTTTAAAGTTAACATACTTGATTTAAATAATTTAGCTTCCTTTAAATAATAATATGTGAACATAAAACTATGTGGTTCAAAGAGGGCGAAGCTTCTGTCCATTAAAGAAATTATTTTGGCCTATATAGCACAATTAATCAAAAGTTTGAAAATAAACGGTCAAGTTTCAACCTTACGCCCCATTATCCCTCCACGGTCAACGCATATGGAGATTGGACGTGAACCATAATGCCCCAAAACCTTTCCTTTCCCTGTTAAAAGTTGCTGTTCTTAAAGAAAACTATCTTTTTAGTGCCTTATTGTAAATAGGATTTTCCGGAAGAAGAAAAGCGCGTTCTTACCTAGGTCGTTTTTGTCACTTACTACAAGTACCTACTTGGCTTGGGCCCTGTATTTAAGCTCACATGCACATTTAGAAGTCGTTCAAAGTTAACCTACTTGATTTAAATAATTTAGCTTCCTTTAAGTATGTGAACATAAAACTATGTCAGTGGTTCAAAGAAGGCGAAGATTCTGTCCATTGAAGAAATTATTTGGCCTATATAGCACAATGAATCGAAAGTTTGAAAATAAACGGTCAAGTTTCAACCTTACGCCCCATTATCCCTCCACGGTCAACGCATATGGAGATTGGACGTGAACCATAATGCCCCAAAACCTTTCCTTTCCCTGTTAAAAGTTGCTGTTCTTAAAGAAAATATTTTTAGTACCTTATTGTAAATAGGATCTTTCGGAAGAAGAAAAGCGCATTTTTACCTAGGTCGTTTTATCACTTACTACGAGTACTTGGCTTGGGCCCTGTATTTAAGCCCACATGCGAATTTAGAAGTCATTCAAAGTAAACTTACTTGATTTAAATAATTTAGCTTCCTTTAAGTATGTGAACATAAAACTATGTCAGTGGTTCAAAGAGGGCGAAGCTTCTGTCCATTGAAGAAATTATTTACAGTGAATCGAAAGTTTGAACATAAACGGTCAAGTTTCAACCTTACGCCCCATTATCTTCCACGGTCAACGCATTTGGAGATTGGAAACAAAACGATCTTTTTGACGTTCAATTGTCAAAAATTTGACACAGAGAGAAACAAATTGTCAAAACATAATTATTTCAGATAGACTAAGCTCTCAATAGATTAGAAGAAGACTGAAGATAAAGAACTACTTTTTACCGACTTCCAAAAGAAGGAGGTACTGTATTCGGCTGTATGTATTTTTTTTTATATATGTTCACCGATTACTCCGCCGTTTGTGGACCGATTTTCAAAATTCTTTTTTTGTTCGTATGCTTATACTCCCGAGGTGGTCCCATTGTCACCAAATCAGGATCTGATGATGGGATCCCAGGGAAATCTAGGGGAACTCTCAAATTTTATAGGCACACATATTGATTTTCTTATAGTTTCTGAAGCATAAGAGATATTTACGCATAGAAATCATCATTTCATGTTGCTGAGCTGATGATGGAAGGTACTGCGACAGTGAGGAGTTGAGAGCAAATTCTTTCAATAAATAGTTTTTTATTCGAAATCTTACATTCCCGAGATGGTCCAACTGTCACCAAGTCAAAGTCTGATGAGGGGATCCCAGAGAAATCGAAGGGAACATTCAAATTTTATAGCACAACAAATGATTTTCATATTTTTACAAAGAAAAACAGACATTTGTGTATAATTATCGTCATATCATGTTGCTGAACTGACGATGGAAGGTACTACGACGGTTAGGAGTTGAGAGTAAATTCTTTCAATAAATGGTTTTTTGTTCGAAATCTTACATTCCTGAGGTGGTCCAACTGTCACCATGTCAAAATCTGATGATGTGATATTAGGGAAATCGAGGGAAACACTGAAACTTAATAGGCACACACATGCTTTTAGTCATATTTTTAACATAATACAAATATTTATGTCTGGTAATTATCACCTGCTGTTGCTTAACTGATGATTGAAGGTACAACTCCTCAACGTTTAGGAGCTGAGAGCAAATTCTTTCTTTAATTTATACGTTCAGGTGGACTGATAGTATGTCTTTCAGACTTTTAGATGGCTATTAGATAAACATGATTATATAAGGTAAATCTGTTTAAAGTTTAGAAGTTAAGTGAATTTTTTTCCAATTATGCTAATACATACAGAATTATTAAAATTACTAAAAAGAGTGAAATAAATTAGTTTTTAACAAAAAAATAGAACCGACTTCAAACGGTAAAAAATAAAATTGTTCAGTACCTACTTCTTCTTGCTTATGGTAATGACTCTTAAAACTATTTTTGAAGTCGGGCCCTTAGTGAAATGTCCTGTCTTAGTAAATATAGTATACCTTTCTTTCTGAATGGGCACCGACTCCAATATAGTTTTAACAGTCATTACCATAAGCAAGAAGAAGTAGGTACTGTCCCACTGTCTGTACTGTCGGTGCCAATTTAGAACGAATGGTACGACATTTACTAAGGGCCCGACTCCAGAAATAGTTTTAAGAGTCATTACTATAAGCAAGAAGAAGTAGGTACTGAACAATTTTATTTTTTACCGTTTGAAGTCGGTTCTATTTTTTTGTTAAAAACTTAATTCACCTACTACTCTTTTATGTATGTTCGCATGGCCGCTAGAACCTACTTGATAATAAATATACTTAGTAAAAAAAAAAACTGAAAATCATGTTTTTAAAGCACATCAAACTTACATTTTTTTTAAATATGCTTGAAATAGTAATACTCTAGTATTTTCGTCCATTATTGTTTTAAGCTTATTTAAAAAAATATTTCGAACTTTTTAGTTTGATGTTCTTTAAAAAGCATTTTTTGTAGTTTTTTAATTATATTTATTTTTTACTTTTTAGTTTCAGACAGGATTAGAACTCATGACCAGTGAATCAGGGGGGTTGAAGTCAGCGAAGAAGCGCCTTAGCCCGCTTGGCCAACAAACGCAATTAAAGGGGTGGGATATACTACATACACATCACATATACAATATGCTCTTAGTCCAAAGAGAGTTACAAATAAGCTCACAAATCACAAACATACAGGTGAAGCTAATAAAAACGTGTTAAAAATAATTCAGCTTCTTTTAAATGTTTGAACACAAAATTATGTTAGTAGCTCAAAGAAAAGATATTATGTTCATTGAACCAAGAATTTGGACTAGATACGAGTAGAACATGAGATCGAAAGTTTGGAAAATCCATCGGCTAAGTTTCAAATGCCTTATGCCCCATTATCCTTTCACGGTCAATGCATTTGGAGATTGGACGTTCCTTTTTTGAAGTAAGTGACCTAAAAGTATTCCACTTTAATGTTAACATACTTTATGACAAAAACGATTCCTTTTATACAATTGAGATAGCACTGTTTTAAATATACAATAAAATAGATGAATTTAAATTAATTTAATTTACCTTGATTTGACATAGTACATCCATATCCATCCATCCATCCACAATATTTACTATAAAGGCGAAAGTTTGTAAGTATGGATGTTTGTTACTCTTTCACGTAAAAACTACTGAATGGATTTTAATGAAACTGGATAATAATATAGCTTATACATCAGAATAACACATAGGCTACAATTTAAAAAGATGTTGTGTGAATTGTCCAAAATATGACGATAAGTGTCAAGTAAAAAATCTACTATCTGCTATCTACGCTACGAGTATGTATTCTAAGATAGCGTGCGCTGCCAAAAGCGCTGGAGTTACAATTGGCTGCAACCCTTTTTACGTCCCACTACTGGGCACGGGTTTCTCCCCGTTATTGGGAAGGCCTGGAGCTTACTCCACCAGGCTGCTCCAATGCGGGTTGGTGGAGATGCGGGTTAGTGGCCAACCCGCTGTCGGATGTTTTCAAACCGCCCATAAGGCCTCCGACAAGGTTTAACGACTGTTATCTATCGACAACAACCGGGACCGACGGCTTAACGTGCCCTCCGAAGCACGGAAACGCGAATGATTTTTTTTGCCACTAGAGCGGTCACTCATCTCACACCCGACCGCGCCCGTTTGGCTTAGTTGCATAGATCGTTTGCGTTCTACGCTAACCGCCGGGCCATGCGCGCTTCGGAGTTAACAACAATTACCTATGTATTTTTAACTCTAGCGGTTACCTATGTAATGTATGATGGAAATGTTTATCTTAAATAGTCCTACAAAAAGCCGGTCCAGCGGCACTTCAGAAGGGACTTCAATTTATGCTAATCATCCTCTCTAACGCGGGTAAAACCGCGGGGCACAGCTAGTTTAATATACTTTAGAGTTTTATTATGAATAGATATGACAACAATACATTTAACAACTTGACGTATAGACGTTAAAAAGAAGTGATTCTCTTTTTTACCGACTTCCAAAAGGAGGAGGTACTGTATTCGGCTGTATGTATTTTTTATTTTTTTTATATATGTTCACCGATTACTCCGCCGTTTGTGGACCGATTTTGAAAATTCTTTTTTTGTTCGTATGCTTATACTCCCGAGGTGGTCCCATTGTCACCAAATCAGGATCTGATGATGGGATCCCAGGCAAATCGAGGGGAACTCTCAAATTTTATAGGCACACACATTGATTTTCTTATACTTTCTGAAGCATAAGAGACATTTGTGCATAGTAATCATCATCTCATGTTGCTGAGCTGATGATGTAAGATGCAACAGTGAGGAGTTGAAAGCAAATTCTTTCAATAAATAGTTTTTTATTTCAATTCTTACATTCCTGCGGTGGTCCAACTGTCACCAAGTCAAATTCTGATGAGGGGATCCCAGAGAAATCGAAGGGAACATTCCAATTTTATAGCACAACAAATGATTTTCATATTTTTACTAAAGCAAAACAGGCATTTTTGTATAATTATCATCATATCATGTTGCTGAGCTGATGATGGATGGTACTACGAAGGTTAGGAGTTGAGAGCAAATTCTTTCAATAAATGTTTTTTTGTTGGAAATCTTACATTCCTGAGGTGGTCCAACTGTCACCATGGCAAAATTTGATGATATGATACTAGAGAAATCGAGGGAAACATTGAAACTTAATAGGCACACACATTCTTTTAGTCATATTTTTTAACATAATACAAATATTTATGTCCGGTAATTATCACCTCATGTTGCTAAGCTGATGATTGAAGGTACAACTCCTCAACGGTTAGGAGCTGAGAGCAAATTCTTTCATTAATTTATACGTTCAGGTGGATTGATAGTACTTAGTATTCTTTCAGGCTATAAGATGGCTATTATATAAACATAATTATAAAAGGTATCTCTTTAACGTTTAGAAGTTAAGTGAAAAAAAATCCAATTATGCTTATACATATGTGAAGAATTATTAAAATTACTAAAAAGAATGAAATAAATTAAGTTTTTAACAAAAAAATAGAACCGACTTCAAACGGTAAAAAAATAAAATTGTTCAGTACCTACTTCTTCTTGCTTATGGTAATAACTCTTTTAACTATTTTTGGAGTCGGGCCCTTAGTAAAATGTCCTGTCTTTGTAAATACAGTGTACCTTTCGTTCTGAACGGACACCAACTCCAATATAGTTTTAGCAGTCATAACCATAAGCAAAAAGAAGTCTGTACTGTCGGTGCCCATTTAGAAGGAATGGTACGACATTTTAGTAGGGGCCCGACTCCAAAAATAGTTTTAAGAGTTATTACCATAAGCAAGAAGAAGTAGGTACTGAACAATTTTATTTTTTTACCGTTTGAAGTCGGTTCTATTTTTTTGTTAAAAACTTAATTTATTCATTGGTGTACGAACTCGGACATACTCGTAGTATTAATAAATCAGAGTTTACTGATCATAATATGGCACAAAAAATGGATTCCTACTTTTTACAATTTCAATTTAAACTTCAAAAATATGGAAAGACATTTTACGCTTCCAATATTCGGAAACGAGGAAATTCATCTATTTTATTAAACGAGCGTTAGATAACAAAGAGTTTCCCGATAAGAAAGCGTCGAAAGGCCTCCGAAAGTGTATTAGACCCTTACGATGTCTCGAAATAATGCATATCTACCGAACGGTAATACTGATAATAAGAAAATATTATTTACCTTTTTATTTATTTATTCTTTATTAATCAAATAATACAATTTTAACAGAAGAAAAATACGCGTCTAATGACGTATAATAATGTATACCTACATAACACATTTATTATAAAACATTTAAGAATTGGTCAAAGAAAGACAATTTTTTTTTTCAAACGGCCATTCTGTAAAAAAGTTTAATTCTGATTTGTGATACTTTTGAATTTAAGCAGCCATATGTACATACGATAGATATTATGAGATAGGAATAATTAAAAACGGAGAATATAATAGTGATTAAATTATAATCATCTTCCAAGTTATGAGAAAAGCTCCAAGAAATGTGCAAAACACTCTTTTTCAACGAAGGCTGTGAGTATAATTTCCTAGTGTGCTCCGGGAGAGCATTCCAAAGGCGCAATAATCGGTACCTACATATAATTATTGTCAGTTTTAAACTTTATAGTGGTGTTCTTTATTTAATTTTTAACCGACTTCAACGGAAAAGAGCAGGTTTTTTATTTTTATTATGAATTACAGTTTAAAGAACTCAAATTTACTGCTCAAATACATATATATTAAATTGCACCACATGAAAAGCACCAGCTTTAAAATAAAATTTCACCCTTTAAAAAGCTATGAAGCTTTTATTTTTGAAGTTACCAATAGGTTCGATTTTTTTATTATAATTCCTTATATTAAAATTTTATTTTTTATTTTTTATAATATTGATAGGTATAAAATTCAAATATGGAAAGACATTTTTACGCTGCCGATGTTCTAAAACGAGGAAAATCATCTATTTTGTTAAACGAGCGTGAGATAACAAAGAGGTTCCCGATAAGAAAGCGTTGAAAGGCCTCCAAAAGTTCGTCTCTGAATAATGCATAACGTAATAGACGAGGAAATATTATTTTTATCAGTTTTTAACTATATGTTTACATACATTTAAAATATTTTTTGTATGTACTAGCGATCATTATGAGAAATCAAGATATTACTAATGCGATATTCATCATTATAATGAATAGAATATCTGAGGGAATACTAGTCGTGCTGCAACTCTAGGTACTGGAGCGCCAATCAGCTTCCCGTAACATCGCCTAACTTGATTTCTCAAGTTATACAAAAAGTCTTTTCTGTTCGAACGCCCCATGCTTTTACAATCCAATATTATAATTAAAAGCAAATAGTTAACTTTAACATTAGCTTCAGCCCAGAAATAGAGACAACTTGAACGATCCATAATTTATTTTTGGTTTTTACGTGCAATTATAAAGATGTGTTTTTCTAGTTTTTAAAGTATTAATTTCTTATTATAATACAGTAAAAATACAATTAATGTAATTGTGTAGTAAGAAGTGTATAATGTAGATTATTAAAAAAAAAACAAATTGAACTGCTCGAGAAGCATTCCCTTTAAAATAAAAAAAAGGATCATCATAATTGCACCCTAATAAAAACTATGAGGCAACACCCATAAAAACAAAGTTGAATTGAGAACAATTTCAAAAAGAGGTTTTGAAGTCAGTTGGCATTCGATACAGTTTGGAGTCCCATACTTCTGGCACGTTTGAGTAGAGCAGGAGTAAGGGGAAATGCTCACAACCTATTCTCTAGCTCTCTGAGTAACCGCAGACAAAAGTGACGTCTTAGAATGTAATTATGGTGTCCCACAAGACATTTTAATGTTTGCAGATGACGCAGTACTTATATTTAATGGCTCTACTTGGTCACAAGTCAGAGATTAGCTGAGAAAGGCCTCTTACAAGTACGGACCTGGTTAGAAGCAAATCTCCTTTCTTGAAACTTGTTAAAAACAAAGTATATCTGTTTTAAGAAAACAAATTCGGACATACTACCATCAGATTTTCAAATTATCGCCCACATTTCTAAATGTTCACCCTCACCACCAAAAGACTGCACATGTCAAAAACTCAGCAAAGTAGACGAAATAAAATATCTTGGTGTTATAATTCATCATAAGCTGACCTAGCACCCACATATTCAGATGGTTTCGAAAAGTATTCGCAAACTCATATATGTGTTTAAAAACCTAAGAGCTGTAGCAGACCAGAATTTACTGCTCCATACATATAAAGCCTTAGGTGAGTGCATAATCAGCTACTGTATCTGTTCATGGGGGGGGGGGGGGCGCAGAGAAAACGTATATGATAGAGGTAGAGCGAGCTCAACGTGCTCTCTTGAAAGTACTGATGGGTCTTTCATTCCAAAGCCCTACAACGGAACTGTACAAAAAGATGAAAGTATTAACTGTTAGAAAGTTATTTATATTTAACTGCTTGAAACGGTATCACCAAAAAACAGTACCACTCATCCCTGCTCTACCACAACGCCTTTTAGGCTTCAAAGATATTCAATCCCGAGATGTCGAAGCGCTATTTCCCGAAGGCACTACAGCTACCTGGCCCCGAAAGATTACAATCTCATGACCAAAACCCAAAGATTGAGACACCTAAGCCTATACAAGTTAAAATCAAAAGTCATTGAGTGGCTTCAAGAATATGACTATGACAGCATGGAAAATATGTTTAAAAAAGTGGAATAAGTATAAAAACCTCTGATTAGCGATCAACGCATACACCCTTATACAGACACACACTCATACACACATACGAGTGCGCACAAACGCACAAACACTCACTCACACACACGGGCACACACACACACACACACACACACAACATACTCATTTCTGCTGCTGCTGCTTTATTAATTAGTGTTTTTTTTTTTCTATTTTATCTTCTTTTGTATTCTCCATCTTAAAATTATGTGTAATAATTAAATTTGTTTGTAGTAATGTTTACGAGTCTCTATCGGGGAGGTCACTGACTTCTGCAACACAGTTTTTAGTAACTAAAGCGGAAGTCAGGGATTATTATGTTCTGTGATTAATAAAGTATTTTGTAGTTAAAATGGATCTCATTCCGCTAATTATATTATTGACAATAATACCATCTAATATTGATATCTTAACAAAATAGACTTCAAAAGTAACGCGCTTCCGAAGTTCCGAGACGAGGAAAATCTGAGAAAAACGTAAAATGCCGTAAAATTTTTTTGAAGTGAAAACTTCTTTAGCGGCGTTGAGCACTTTTTGTGGGATGGGTAAAAACTATGAAACTCGCGCGAGGTCACGTGGGCTGATCGCAAAATTTCGTAAGATAGTAGAGGAGACGAGGAAGATCGACCTTCACCGATCTGATAATTCGATGAGACATAATGTTTACCAAATATAATTTATAAACATATATGCCTATGATAACTTGACTATCGAAAAGTGTTCATAGCTATTTTTAATTTAATTAATTTTAATCAATTTTCTTTCATATCACCTTCACTCTTGTAACAACCGAACGAGTGAATATCTTCACCGGCTCTTAGACCAAGACGGAGGGGTGACAGCTGATGACGGCTCATCTGACGGCTGTCTATACTTTTTTTCTTCAATTATGGCATCGCAAACGCTGCATATTGCCAGCGTCAAGTATAATTTTATCTTAAAATTCGTTTATATCAAGTATTTAAAATATGGACATTGAACAAAGTGCATCTATTAATGAAAAAAGTGACGAAGAAATAGTGAAAGAAAATGAGAGAGTACTTTGTAAAAATACTAGATAGAAATTAATAGGTACTGATAATTCAAGCAATTCGTGCGGTTTTATTCCCTAACGATTCCAAGACATCAAAAATGCACAACGTTAATGTTTTCACTTCTGCCAGCACTCCCGGAGTGCAACCCATTTTTTTATATAAATAAAAATGTGCAAATAAGAAGACTTTATATAAAAATATTCTTTAGATCGCCATTAATACCAATCGTGTCGTACAAATAAAAAACTCAAAATAGACATAAGTGACATAAGGGTATAATGTTTTTTTTAATTCACGAAACAATAAGATAAATTATCTACATTAAATATTAACAGTTTTAATACATGCACATTTTTAATCCAATTATATGCCTTTAAAATACTTTATTTGAGAGGTACGAACTAAAGAGATTAATACCAAACCGAGAAAATAATCCCATTATTGTAATTTCGTCGCGTTGTTGGTTATCGAACTGATGACTCTTGAACAGCACAACATGGTTACCATGGAACATTGCAACCATTACGCCAAACCGTCGTCAGCTCACAAGTTATTAAATTCAGCGCATTATCAGCCAGCATATTCAAGTAACAAAACATGCTCAACATAAATACATAGTTCCGAAATTACATTTAAAACACATTGTCCCAATAAACCGTAATATGGGGTAAAACCGCGTTGTGGTACGATTATTATGGGCCAAAATAGTTCATTATAAGGTAAACGGCGAATTAACCCGGTTAATTCTCTTTAAAATATTACATAAAATAATAAATTGATCCAGATATTGCGTCAGTAAACAAATCAGGCGGAAAACCGAAAATTCAGGTAATTGTTCTGCAATAAACGATTTGCATCGTTTTTGGTAACAGAATTTCGATTCGATAAATTCCAATAGATAGTATTTTTATGAAGTTACCTAACAATGACATATACCAGGTAAGGTGCTGCTAACTGCATGAAATAAAACAGATTCTAACCTAGTTTCACGGAATACTTCAAATTTTTTTCAACCTTTTTTGTGTCTCACTGATGTGCACAGATCTCCTCACAAGTGAGAGGGATTTAGGCCATAGTCCTGGCCAAATACTCATTGGTGGACATCATGCTTTCGATAAATTATGAGTTTCAATCTGTGACGCACGGCGATGGAAAACATCGTAATCAATAAAATATTACAATATTTTCCATCACCGTGGATCCGCGATAAATGCACACGTTACAAATTTCTTTGTCAGAGGTGCACGCTGAGGATTAGAACTCGGTATATCCATGTCGGAGACTGCAGTTTTTACCGCTCGGCCTTGCTGTTTTCATATGATTTATAGCAATTTGAGTGATGGTCAAGTAATTTCCACATCCACATTTGTCATTCAAAGCTTTTGTACTAGCCGGTTCAGTTGCGTCTCCTTTTGCGCTCAGCGGAAATCAGACCGGAGTGATGTACCTACATCGAGGAAGTACCTACTACAGGCTTCCTATTGCCAACTGTGCTACGAGCAGACTAAGTAAGTAATTACTAGCTCTACTAATCTGATGCTTTACAATTCTAGAATAATTTGTAATTCACAGAGGTTTTTTAGTTAACGGGTCAGTAACGTCTACTGGTGCGCTCAGCGGTCGGTAATCAGGTCGAAATGGTGTAGTCTACTGGCTTCCTTTTGTCGACTGTGCTACGAGTAGAGTAACTCGACAATTCTAGAATAATATAGGCATTCAATAGAAGACTGAAAACCGACCGACCAGTTTCACGAATTCATTAATTGCTCCATAAGAATTTATTCGCCCACGAGCACTCCCAAAGAAATAGTGATTTTTGCCAAATACCTTCATTTCAGATGTATGTCAGTTTTGAAAAGCTACTAAATTCCTTAAAGGAATGACAAGCATAAGATAAGGTCAAAACCAATTGCTTTTACTTCCACGTCGTTAGATGAACGACAGAAACCATCATGATTTTTCACGAAGTATTTATTTTAAATTCAATTTTAACAATTTTTCCCTAGTTTTATGTGATTAACTATCAATTATTTACTGAGTTACTACATTGAGACCATTTCTACTTCAACATTTGTCATTCACAGAGCTTTTGTACTTACCAGTTATTGATTGGAAGAACTCCATTTGATTTTGTCGCCCCCGAGCAAAGAGATCGTGATTCTTCCAAATACCTTCTTTCCCCAAGTATCTCAGAAATCTCAGCATTATTTAAAAAAATTGCAAGCTTTGGACTAAGTCAAAAAATAATGTGCTTTACTTGCTAATTACTCGTTCTTAGACGATTAGATCGGTGTATGACGATTTTCTAGGAAGTACTATTTTAACTACTTACAAGACAGATCCTATAGAGTAAGAGTTAGTAATACTGACAGTTTTTCTGTTCGAGTCACAGAAGGCACAGCACAAGGCTCAGTTTTAGGTCCTTTGCACTATCTAACCTACGTGAATAGTGTTGCTAATGTAATAAGGCAGTGTGAGATTTACCAATTTGCGGATGACACCTGCTTAGTTGCCACGGGTAGCAATGTAAAAGAAGCTCTGCTTCGATTACAAAGTGACTTCGACATTCTAGCGAAATGGTCTCACGACGTCGGATTGGTACTTAATGCAAATAAAACTAAAGTGATGTACATCAGCACCAGTCATAATCGAAGCTCATTTAAACCCAAACTGATAGCACACGATCACACATGATCATACATATGACCCCAACACTTCTTTGTGTAAATGTGACACAATAGAATTGGTAGAAAAACATACATACCTCGGACTTGTAATTGATGACCGGCTTGGCTGGAAAGAGCACATAAACCTTATTTGCGATAAATTAAGAGCAATACTAGCCAAGTTTTCTATCATAAAATTTAAAATTCCCTATAATACTCTTCTTCTACTCTATAGATCACTAGCAGAATCAATTCTGTCATATGGATTATCAAGCTATGGTAGAACCAGTAAAACACATCTTGACAAAATTTTCACACTACAACTGCGAATCTTAAAACAAATAGTCCCCAGAAAAATTAAAGTTAAATACGAACAGGATTACCGAAAACTCTTTGCTTTTTGTAAAATTATCCCTATTCACGAAAAAGTAGAACTATGTTTGTTGAGTGAAAACTACTTCATGCAAGATCTACTTCATCCTCTAAAGGCATATTCAGCACGGAGATCTGAAAAAACACGATTCCAACTGCCCGAGTATAATAATCTGTATGGGAAAAGACGGTTGAATTATATAATTCCCTATTTAATAAATCAGATACCGAAAACAGTTACAGATAAAATAACACATGAAAACTTGAAAAATCAACTGAAACAATATTATCTACAAGTAACAATAAATAAATACACTTAAATCACATGCACAAACACACACACACACACACACACATACACATACACATACACCACATACAAATTGAAAAGATAACATTAATTATATTAACACAAAACAAAAAATTTAACTAATCAACCTGTATATGAATTGATGGACGCCAGTACATTGCAGAGTGAACGTCAACAAAAGGATTTTTAACTACCTTATATTACATAAATTGTTATAAAACGTTGTTTGTGCTATAATGTTGTGATTTTGTTAAGTACGTTGATGTGTCCGTATTTTTATGTCTATTCGGCGACGCAAGGTGTACGGTAAAACTCATAAGAGTTTATGATTACACCTTGTAAATGGAAAATTTTAAACAGTGTTTGTAATAAATTTGAAGAATAAATAAATAAATAAAATAAACCAAAAAAAAAAACTTTTAAGGGCCTCTTTCACCAACTTCAAGTAAAGTGACAAGTACGCTAATTGTCGGTTAAAGTCACCCGTAACTTCAATTTCAATTTCACGATGTTCGAGTAGCACTAATCACATGATATATCATCGTCCGGTGTTCGAACTGAGCAGACGTGTACTAGTTTTTATTACAAAAAGTAAAATTCGAGTTCTACAACTTTCAACTTAATTACTCAAGATTTGAAGTTAAAAAACCATTGAATTGTGTTTTGCATATAAGATCTTATTAAACGAAGATTCCATTCGCAAGAACAAAGAAGACAGCAGCGGCAACTCCCTTCACCCCCGCGAGTAAACAGTATCTCCTCTGATTTTTTATCTCTCTCATTAGCGCTTACTGTAACTGTTGTTATTAAACATTTGCTATACTGCGTTCTGGGGTGTGGTACAAGTCATGAGTGTTAGGCGATCTCCACCACCCAACCGAACCGGCTCATTATCGGACTTGACAAAATATAATGAAGAAGGAGAAGATCAACGGCCGCAAGCCACTTCTAGAAAACGCAAGCAACCTGAACAAGCGTGTAATTGCCTGCAAGAACTGCAAGTTTTTCGCAAAGAAATTATGACTTTATTGAGCAACTTTACTGCTAATCAAGAAACAACACTACAGTCAGTGCGTGAAAATATATCAGAAGTGAAGACTCAAATATCTGAAATAAAAAATTCTATCGAATTCCTGAAAAGCGAACAAACAATTATGAAAACTCAAATAAATGATCTGACGGACAAAAGCAGCGCTACCCAAAGTAAATTACAAGACCTTGAACTAAAAGTAAATGAATCTAAATGTGGTGATCTCCCTTCTACATATACTTCTAATGAAAACATTGTACGAGAGTTGCAAGAGCGGTTGTTAAGAGAAAAGAACGTCATCATAGTGGGTCTGCCAGAAAGTACGGAAGCAAATCCTGAAGAAAATAGCAATTCAGACAGGACTAAGGTAACAAACACAATTAATATGTTGGTAGACAACTGTCCGAAACCTAACAGGATTTTTAGAATTGGCAAATATGATCCAAAAAAATCTCGAAACATTAAAGTTTGCTTTGAATCATCGGATACGGCTAAATTATTGCTACGCAACAGAGATAAGCTTCAGAGTACAATAAAGATGTATTCAGATCAGACACCAGCACAACAAAAGTACTTGCAGGAACTTAAAACAGAACTAGCACAAAGAACAGCGAATGGAGAAAAGGACATCACCATTAAGTATATAAAAGGAACTCCAAAAATAATACAAAACAGATTTTCAAAAAACTAACTAAACAACAGTCGAAAATCCAAACAATAAACATAACACACGAAATTTTAAATAGTTACAACAATTCACATACGGGAAAATCCAGCCTGATTTGCTTTTATGCTAACATAAGAAGTATTTGCAAGCCTGGCAAGTTAGATGAGCTAAAGTGTATACTCCATTCCTTTGAAAAATGTGTACATATTATATTGTTAACAGAAACCTGGATAAAAACTGAAAAGCAAGCTGAACAGCTTTATTTACAAAATTATACTCACTATCACAATATTAGACAAGAAGCAGTTGGAGGTGGAGTTTCTATTTACATTCACAATAACTTAAAACATGAAATCTCAATGTCATCATTTGAGAGCGGGAATAACTATTTATGGATACATGTTCACAAATATAACCTAGAAGTTGGAGTGATATACAAGCCTGGGCACTCCAATTTTAAAGACTTTTTAATAAATTATGAAACACAACTTTTAAAAAGAAAAAGAGCAATAGTTTTCGGAGACACAAATATAGACTTATTAGCGAAAGATAACAAGACCAGACTATACACAACAATGTTGGCCGAATCTGGATATAACTTACTCAACAAAAAGGATACGACTTACTGTACTCGTGAAACAGCCACTACAAAAACTATAATAGACCACGTTGCAACAAATTTAAAAGAAAATAGCTTTCACTTTGCTATTATAGATTCTTTGTTATCTGACCATAAAAATATATATCTAGAAATAAAAAGAATGAAGCCACCACAAATACAGAAAATTCAATATGAGGCGATGAATTTTAAAAGACTATATGAAATCACGGAATCTGCTAAATTCGGAAATAAAAATCATGACTTTAAATTATTAGAAGAATTTATTAAGAAAATGGTTGCAAAAAGTTGTACCAAAAAAGTTAAAATACTAAACCTGCCTCAGAAAGAATGGATCAATAAACATATCATAAAAGCTATACACGAAAGGAATGAATTGTGGTCCAGACTCAAAGAAGATCCGAAGAATGAAGAGCTAGCATCAAATCTGAAATCTTATAGTGAAATTGTGACACAAACTATCAGGGCTACGAAAGACAAGTACTTTTACAGTGAATTTAAGAAGTGTTCAACAAAACCTAAAAAGATGTGGCAACTCATAAACAAATTAACACAAAATAAACTCAAAAATAGTTGTGCTCCCCCAAATCTAAAATCCGCAGATCAAGAACTAGTTACCGATCCAGTCCAAATATGTGAAAGGTTTAACGAGTTCTTTGCGAATATAGGACCAACATTGGCTAGCCAAATTCCTCAGTCGTACCACAACAATTACACCTATACATTACCAATACTTAACACAAATAGTGAACTTCCAGTATTTTCACATTTTGCTCCATGCAATGTTAGTGAAGTCTCGAAAATAATTGAAAACCTTGATCCAAACACCAGTACCGGCATTGATGGCATTAGTACCAAAGCACTCAAATGTATTAAAAATATAATAAAGCAAAATCTCACAGACTGCATAAACAAATTATTGGCTGAAGGGAACTTCCCAGATAATTTAAAAACAGCTAAAGTAACACCTATCTACAAGGCTGGAGCAAGGTCTGACCCGAGTAACTATCGCCCAGTTTCAGTGTTACCAATATTGTCAAAGATTTTAGAAAAAATACTACACAAAAGACTCAATGAGTATCTTAGTAACATTAACTTCTTATATCCGCATCAGTATGGGTTTCGACCCAAATCAGGTACGATTAATGCTGTAGTGGACTTAATTACAATAATTAAATCAAAAATTGACCAGAAACATATAGCACTAGGGGTGTTTATAGACCTAAAAAAGGCGTTTGACACAATCAGTCATTCTTTGCTACTTAAAAAGCTAGAAACAATTGGTGTCATCGGAACAGCTTACAAAATGTTAAAATCATACTTGTCCAATAGGACACAAATAGTAAAACTAGAAAAATACCAAAGTTCCCCGCAAAAAGTAACTTGTGGCGTGCCACAGGGTTCAATTTTGGGTCCATTATTATTTTCAATTTATATAAATAATATTTACCAAACAGGATTACACGGACAACTGACACTTTACGCAGATGATACATGCTTATTCTACTATGGTCATAACATTCATGAAATTATTAATCAAGCTCAGGAAGACCTTAACATACTACAAAATTGGTTTAGATATAACCTACTAACAATTAATACGGCCAAAACCTCATACATAATTTTTAGTGCAAGGAATAAAAAAATACCTAATCATAACAATCTTTTCATAAATGGTCAAATAATACAAAATAGTAATCATGAAAAATACCTCGGATTGATACTTGACAAAAAATTAACATGGAATGAACACATCCAACATATTAGAAAAAAACTCTCATCTCTATTAAAATCATTACACTGTATTGTAAAATGTATCTCAGCAAAAGTTCGTCCTCTCATTTATAATTCGCTGGTTAAGCCACACCTTCTTTACTTGATAGAAATATGGGGTAGTGCATCAAAAACTAATTTACAACCAATTCAAGTTCTGCAAAACAAAATTATCAAAACACTTTACCATCTAAACTATTTAATGCCATCTAAACTTGTGTATAAAAAAACAAATATAATGAATATTCAGCAACTTTATACTTATACCACATGTATACACATTTATAAAACTATCCATAAACTCACTCAATCAAACCTTACATTTACAACAAAAGGCAAAACGCATAGATATGCAATGCGTCGCGCTGACCACCTCGTATTACCTAACACGCGAACAAAGAGCGGTAAAAAAACATTAACTTACGCGGGAGCAAAACTATTTAATAACTTACCAAAAAGTGTTAAAGACGCGACAACGCTAAAATTATTTAAAAATAAATTGTTCATACACTTGCAAACACATCTTTAAGTTTTTAACTTGGACCACAACTTGTGATTAACTCGTTTTGTTAAAACTAACAGATTATTTTACTATGTACCCGCACTGGACGATTATTATTTGTTACATTTAAATATTATGTTCTCATGTAAGTGACAATGTCTTAATGAGAAATAAAGATCTTTGAACCGATATACTGACCCGTACTCATAGCTTTTACTTGCCAATTAACTTTACTTGAAGATGGTGAACGAGGACTTTAGACTGTTATTTCAGCACACACTTTTAAAGTTTGTATATGGTCAAGGGCTTCCGTAGACATCCTTCATTTATAATCGGTGATCAAAGACTTTGCGACTGTATCGATGCTGCATCGCGTTTGACGAATCTTTGCGTTTCATTGCCGTATAAAAATGTGGCTTTGTGCGATTTGGTCAACGCAATTTGGTCTGAAAATCTTTCTGATCAACAAAGCAGATCAACGATACTAAATATAACTTTTTTGTGATAGCCCTTACACGCTGCACCAATGTGGGTTGGTGGGGCCAATGCAGGTTAATTGAACAGTAGTTTGAGTGGCATTTACGTAAATTATACATCAACATGTGTAATTCAGAGAGCTTTTGTAATTTCCGGTTCAGTTACATCTTGTGCGCTCAGCGGAATCCAGGCCGAAGTGACGTAGTCTGCGGGCTTCCTATTGCCGATTGTGCTACTAGGAGAGTCACTAAGTAATTTATTAATTACCTGATTTTCTACAAATCTAGATTAATATGTCTAGCGATGCAATGCAATTTTGCAATTGACAATGCAGTTAGGAAAGCGTTCGCGCATTTCGGTGAAAGCTAAATCTAAAAGATGATACAAATGTACCTTTTTGTATTGGGGGAAACCTTCAAAAGGTACCGGCACCTTGGGAGAGGATACCGGGTTATGTGGGATTTCACCCCACTAAAACCCCCTCGATAGCCTGCCTCTGCGCTTGGGGAGGACTCCGAGATCTCCAGTGGAACGCACCGGTGTCCTCCACGCGCGGCGCCCTGGAACGGGCCCATCTTTGAGAGAGCAGATGTGTTCTCCTGCATCTTCCGATGCTTACAACAGTAAGCGTCCACGCATAAATCGCCTTCCTTCCCGGGGCTGTTGGCTAGACGGATCGAGCTCCCACTCTTCCCGCCCGCAATCCCCGAAGCCCCATTTTAGTCGCCTTTTACGATCAGGCGAGCTTATCGTAGCTCTATTCATAATCCCGAAGCTACAGGGACTGATCCAAATGTACCTAACAGCAATTAAACATCACCCCAATCAAGTTATCGGAAATTAATTATTGTTGTTCTGAATAGTAAGTATTTTAGGATAGTATATAGGATTTTCCTGATGACCATGGATGGGGTAATTTTGACATAGTGAATCTGTAATTTCTTCTCAAAATGAGTAGCTGTTTATTTTTGTTTCTTTTTTGTTATTCGTAATATTTTATGGTAGAATGGAATCCTTTTTGTGCCAATTCGACACGCTCATGACTTGTTTATGATTAGCAGTATTTTAAGTGACTCTGAGATTATTTCGATATCTACATTCAGATATCTTTTGTACCGCCGGTTCAGTTACGTTCCTTGCGCGCTCAGTGAAAAGGCCGAAGTGATGTAGTCTACAGGCTTACTATTGCCAACTGTGTGCTACGAGTAGAGTAATTACTAGTTACCTGAAGTTCTAGATTTTTAGAACAATACTGTTGGATTACATAGCGCTTACAACCGACCAGTCTGCCTCTAACATTTCTACAATTTGTAATAGGCTTTTGCACGAAGACCAAAACATTGAAATATTAATTAAGACATTTACCATTTTAATAATTGTATTATTGTACTCCACCAACCCGCATTGGAACAGCGTGGAGTAAGCTCCAGGTCGCCCCAATAATGGGGAGAGACCCGTCCCCAGCAGTGGGACGCTAAAAGGGTTGCAGCCATTATTGTAAACATTTGGTATGTTTTGACGCCATACTGGTTGTAAATACTTTTCCAAACACATCTAACCAATATTCCATCAGTTTTGTCGAAAAGAAACTACTCAGATAAAGGAGCAGGTTGCGATTGCTACAACTAGTTACTGTGTAGTATAGTATGGCCTAAACAATACACATACTAAATGATTCTCTAGCTACATAAGTGCATTTCGGCCCACTACGTGAAATTGCAAGTCTAATTATGCAAAACGGGCTTCCGTTTTGCATTGTTGACGAATACTATAATTATCGGAAGTTCGGACAATAATGCGAGAGAAGCAATGTTTCCCGTGAGGAAATAATAGGTCTCATGTATTAGGTCTCCATGTTTAAGAGGCCGTATACGAAATTTTGTCGATTTCACTGATTTAGCTGATTTTACATAGGAGATTTTGCAGTTAAAATACATAACATAGTGCGCGCATGGCTCGGCGGCTAACGTAGAACGCAACCGGTCTATGCAGCTAAGCCAAACGGGCGCGGTCGGGTGTGAGATAAGTGACCGCTAGTGGTAAAAAAATCATGCGCGTTTCCGTGCGTTGGAGGGCACGCTAAGCCGTCGGTCCCGGTTGTTGTCGATAGATAATAGTCGTTAAACCTTGTCTGAGGCCTTATGGGCGGTTTGAAAACATTCGAAAGCGGGTTGGCCACTAACCCGCATCTCCACCAACCCACATCGGAGCAGCGTAGTGGAGTAGGCTCCAGGCCTTCCTAATAATGGGGGGAGACCCGAGACAGTGGGACGCAAAAAGGCTTGCAGCCAACTACAAAATTTAATGTGTTAAATCAGGTAAATCAGCGAAATCGGCCAAATTTCTTATATGGCCTCTTAAGGGGAGCAGTTTTTTAATGATTTCATTCAGCTCATAAACCTAATTAAAATCTCAAGCAAGCTCGCGACCTACTTTTGGTCAAATCTAATGCCTTGCACTGAACCATAAGACCGCTAGTATACTTTATGCTTATCATTTTTATGGTCTCTCCATAATAATATAATTGTGGCTTTACACGCACTCAGATATATCGGATAATACCTACGAAAGAATTGGTTTACAGCAGAAATAGATGATAGCTCACTGGACTAATATACAGAAGATGTGATTGCAACATTTTGCGTCTTACAACTGGATGGAGATAAAAACAACGTTTAACTATTTCTATTATTATTATTATTAACGACCGGGAATCATGTACTAAAAGTGCATAGATGGTACCTACATTATTTTTCTATTTCTATGGTACCTAGCGATGCGACTAGCGGTCACATATCTTATTCCTGAACTCGCTTATACAACTACAAAATATCCTACGGATTCCTACGTGTTACCTACACTAACCGCACGTGACCGCACGGCTATGCAGGCTCCAGCCATCATTATGCCTACGTCGAAAGTCTCAGCGATGGCCGACTGGTAAAGACCGCGGTCTCCGACACGGAGATTCCGAGTTCAAATCCCTGACAAACAGCGTATCTATCGTTGCTCCACGGTGATGTTAAATATGTATTATGATATTAAAATAACGATGTTTTCCGCACCTAATGATTCTCGAAAGCATGATGTCCGCCAATATGCACTTGGCCAACGTGTTGTGCTATGGCTAGGCCCAACAGTGGGACATAAAAAAGGTTGAAATAAATAATGTAGTTTAAAAAACTAAAAAAACACGCTTTTGTGAAAATACGAACTAAAAAGTAAAAAAATAAGAAGATAGTTCGTATTTTCACAAAAGCGTGTTTTTTAGTTTTTTAAACTACATTATTTATTTTTAATTTTTTAGTTGGTTTTTTATTCTCATATTATTACATTGTCATCGGCCCTTGACCCCTGTGCAAATTTTCAAGTTAACCAGACGTTTAGACGTGTTAAAAATATAAAACTTTATATTTGTTTCATTAAGTACCTTAGGCCACGAACTTATCAGCCGCCCCTCGTATATTTTATTTTATCCTGATGATCCTAGTTAGGACTTTAATATAAAGTTATGAGATTATTGTATTGTCATCGGCCCTTGACCCCTGTGCAAATTTTCAAGTGAATCAGACTCCTAGAAGTAAGTGAAAATGAAGTTAAAAGATTCCGTTACATACATACATACATACTTACATACATACAGGTAAAGTTAATAAAAGCGTGTTAAAAAGGTTAATTTCCAGTGTTGGTGAATTTTTGTATCAATTTAAAATTCTTGACACAAAAACTATAACCTACCGACGTATTAAGTTCTTATGGTTTTTAACTCAGGTTTTTAAATAGTTTTTCATATTAAGTTTATAGGTAGGTACCTAAGTAGGACCCATTAGGTAAAGTCGTACTTAGTATCTCATAATGGAGAAGCAAGATATTTTTATGATGTTATGGATAAACAAGTCATTTATTTGTTTGTAGTTGTGTGTATTTTACAAAAAGTATGGTCAAGCAGGTACCTACCTACCTAACAACAAGGATTCGGACAAACAAGTTAAAGGCGCTACAAGTTTTGATCACGTAAAAAATACCCCACAAATCATCGACACGCGGGCAACCACCCGCTGGTATGCGTATATTTCACTTTGTTACTGCTTTTTTGTGACATCAATTTACTGCATAATAAAAATCAAATATAACCTCTGCATATTTGAATAAAGCTCGAATCCATCGAATTGAATCAATAACAAATCCTATTGTATCCGGACGCGGAAATAATGTAAACACCATTCAAAGCACTTATCACGTGGCGTAGCGCGCACCTCTATGAAATGAAACGATTATGCTACAAAATGTCAAAAAGCAAAAGCACGTAGGTCTAGGGGCGGCGACCGCGGCTCGTGGGGGGAAAGGGGGGCGAAGGGGAGCGAAGCCGACAGTTTCTCGCCGACCGCCGCGCCGCGAGCACGCCTTGTAATGTACCCCGCGTGTTGACGCGATGGCCTCGTCTGCGAGCGGCAACATCGTCGTCGAGTGGTTGCGATCCCTCCACTTGGGCCAATACGCAGAAAGTTTTATCGACAACGGTTACGACGATTTGGAAATATGCAAACAAGTCGGCGAACCCGACTTGGACGCGATCGGCGTCCTCAACCCTGCACATCGTCAACGGTTGCTGCACTCTGTAAGAAGTTTGAGAGAGGAAGGTGCAGCAGCCGTATACTTTACGTTAGAGGAGGCGGCCGCCGCTCGAGACTCCTGCCGGTGTGAGGAGGAGGTTCGGAAGGAGCAGGCTACCGCCACCGTGGAACCAGCGAAGTATGCCGACGAGTACGAGGAGGGCAAAGCAGAGTTGGTGAAGATCCCACGGATTCAACTGAAGCGGCTACTGCGTGAGCGCCTGGCTCAGGACGGAATCCGGCTGGCCCTGCAGCCATACTCAACCACGGTCAGTGTCGATGCTATCTATGCCGGCATTGCTTCTCACGGGTGCCCGTTATTTGTGAAAGTGACAAGCGTTGAAAAATGATTTAACCTATTCGTGTGTAAGTGCATCGTGGGGTACAAAAAGTTTTGAATATCACGCGAGGCATCCGCGTAGAGGCAGTGCCCGTGTCTTGTTATTTCTTTAGAGTGGGTCTGTGTGTGGCGGTCTCGGCCGCTCCAGGCGGATAGCTCGGACGTGTTGCCATAAAGTTTGTTGCGTGCGTGATTTCCCTCGAGATGAGGAGTTTGCGCGCCTTCCCTGTCGTGAGAAGATTGTAATCGCGTGCCTCCCGGCTCTAAATTGGGTTTAACGATAAATTGCACAGCCTGTTTTAGCTCCCCGAGGCGTTAATTAGTATACTACTTGTTCAGACACGAAACAAATATCTCAATCTTGACCAAAATAATATTGTCCTGCAACAGATTCCAAGTATCAAGAACGTTTTAAATTGCTGTAACGTTACAGTACCAAAGTTTTGCTGTACAAGAATTTGAAATCTATCAGGAAGACATTATCTATACCTCAATACCTGAGTTTATTAATGATATTTCTTAGAAAGCCGTTGCTTATCGGCATGATAGTAATAGGTACGACCACGACGCATTTCTTTGTTTACTTTAGAAATTCATTTTCTGATTTATCCTATCAATAAACAAACAAATTCTTCACGATTTCATGACTGAACTTATCAATGTGATCGCACTTTGAAAGGACAAACTCTTTATGTAATTGGAATAAATGACTAATTAAACGGAATAAATGAAAATTTAAGTACTAAATAAATGAAGAATACTAAGAATTAAGTGAAAAACCCGAACAACCGAACAATTAAGAACCGAACAATTATTAAAATTCATGTTATAAATAGAAATCAAGCTACAGAAAATGTCTTCATCAGATGGGCGGAAATGCTGAGCTTTTAATTGAGGTGTTATTAATTATTCACCGAGTAGTGATTAAGAGGGCGGAATATTGCTTGTAAGGCCCACCCTTTGGTTCAGCCCAACATTTGTCTGTTTGGAAATATCACGCCGCAAACTTATCGCTCAAAGATACTTCACTGACGCCAAAATAATTGATTCAATGGGAGCTTTGCAAGAAACATGCCAACATGACCGTAGAATAAGATTTGTGTACGATAGACAATAGGTACCTGGTCATGTTTTGTAATTGTAAAATAATACGAAGGAACCTTTAACCAACAACTAAAACCTAAAATAGTAATTGATGTCATGGATGACTCGGTCCTTGTTATATTTTCATGATAATATTTTCACGATAAGATGCTAATATGTATAGAAGAAGATAATTCTATTATGATACGTTTTATATAAGGTATCATGAATTTGCTATGACTTGATGAAACTACTATAAACAATATAAACCGATATTTATCGCAAAATACCTATGTATCTGCACATGCTTTTAAAAATATTGACCCTTCCGAACTTTCTAGAAAGGTTTGCCAAAAACGAGAATATTTTTACAGTGGAATGGTACGGGCAACGTGTAGTTATTCCGTGGTTATTACAACTAGCTGAAAGCACGAACATTTCTACTAGGGTTGCAATCAATAAAGTAAAGAACTAAACATGACATGAAAATATATGTTGCCTCGAAACAAGCTTTAGATGTTTCTTTCAAAAAAAGTTCTAGTTTATTCTGCACTGGAAGGTTCTTAAACTTGCTTAGCATTTATTTTTAATCACACGTAAAGAAAGAATAAAATATACAAGCTTAAAGATCTTTATCTACAGATTTAAGACAAGTCTTTCTCGAAAATTTTTGAATTCTTAAATAAATAGCTACTACCAACCCTAGCAGGATTTGCTCCTTACTTTTCACTACAAAAGCTTATTTGTTTTTGTAAAGAAAAATGCTTAGTAGTTTCGAAAAAATTCGCTAACGAGGACTAAATACTTCGCAGACTTACACCATTTTCAATAAGGAAGATGTAGTTCTGTTTTAATAACATCGAGTAAGTATAAAATGTATTTATTACTTTAGCATTTGGCCTACAATTAAAGAAAATATTGAGATCACTTATATTTATTGCTTGCCTGAAAAGTTATCTAAAATTTCATAAGAACACATAATATTGATAAGTGAGCCAAAAAATAAAAACCAGAACAGTTTTGTAATATTCAAGTAGTTTAGTAAGGATGTTGTTGAAGATTCAATTAAATCACGTCATATAGGTAATAGATATTTTATGAAATATGAAGAGCGACATCATATAATAAATGGTACATCAAGACGTTTAAGCAAATGAAAGGCTTTACGAAAATATTTAATTTACATGCGTGTCTGATTCAGAGACTTTGCCACTCGATCCATCATTTAATTGATTATTTAAGGGTGTTATGTATGTATATGTAATACCTAGTATATTCGCAACATTTATACATAGTAAAAACCAATATTTGTTTTGATTTTTAGAGCCAATTTAGAAAAAAAATCCTTTATTGCTATTGAGAAAATGCAAAAACTTAAGCATATCTTTTCATGGAAGTCTATTGAAGTATGTTCAATGTTCATACTTAAATTCTTCATGAATACTGTTTCATTCAAGAATGTTTAGAACAATGCCATGTTCCCAACATTAACGAGAACTTTGAACTGAAAATCGTTTACGTGTTTCGTGTTATAGTACATTGTTTTGAAGGGAGCACGTGGGAAGGATTACGTCCGGGAAAGAACGGAAAACGATTACTGACTTAGGCGAATGTTTCTTGCTAAGTCAGTGAAGTTTTCTTAGCTTGTGGTTTTAGCGACCTTTCTTCCTCTCAGCGTATTAAGGGATTCGTTTCAGAGAGAGAAAACACGTAGCGAGTTAAGAAAATATTGATTGCAAGAACGGATACGCCCTCATCCTACTTCCTACTAATATTATAAATGCGAAAGTATGTTTGTTGCTCTTTCACGCGAAAACTACTCAACCTCAATCATCATGAAACTTTTTACATACATATATTCTTGGAGTTATCAGAAGTAAAATAGGATACTTTAAAAAAAACGTTGGTGAAACCGAGGGGCACAGCTAGTATAATATAATACAGAAGCTTAAATTATACTGAAATTATACAAAAATTTATGTTTTCGACAAATTAATAAAATCAATTTGATTGTTAATTAGTTTATAAAATAATAATATAGCTTGATAATAAAAAAAAAATAATGCTTTTTTTTTGAAACAACAAATTTTAAAATACATAGGATTTGCAACAGTGCTGAATTTACCAAAAGGCTGAGTAGACTGGAGCAATGTATTCTACATAATTTAAAAAATCATAAAG
The DNA here is from genome assembly GCA_911387765.1 of Pyrgus malvae. NCBI lineage: Eukaryota > Metazoa > Arthropoda > Insecta > Lepidoptera > Hesperiidae > Pyrgus > Pyrgus malvae. Next base: position 21,077,608 of record OU426950.1, on the reverse strand, counting down.
GTGTCACGGTAGGTACTTGGTTTTCTAGGGAATATGTTGCGTGAACATTAGCATGCAGGCGGAAATGGGAATGTTTCCGAGTTGGAAGAAATAGTTTCTTGTGTTGTGGTTCCAATGACCTTTGCAGCTCATTAAGACTTAAAGCGAGTACGTTCAAAGCGAAGAGAAATAACCGAGCTGATTGACTGCGTCGCGAAGTAGATGCTATTGACGTAAGGAAATACAAGACGGAAGCCCAGAGTGGAGTATGACTGAAAGAGCTTAAGACTTTATTTGAACTCGAAACAGAAATGGAAAAGTGAAATTGGAACAAAAGTTTTAGTTACATTGCTTTAATAAAATTAATGCGAGTAATATCCCAGTGCAGTCTTTGTATCTGTAAAATTATTGAAAAAAATTGGGAAAACCTTACTATTTTTACAATATCAAAGAAGTCTAAATGCCACGGATAACACGTACCTATATCAGTTTAAAAAAAATGATCGTTCAAACGATCGCTAGATTCACGATGGGGCAGTTGACCAAAGTTGACTAATATTGAGTATGTGGTATTTATGAAAAACATAAATAGCGTTTCACACTCATAGCCGCACAGCAGGGTAGATATACCCTGTGTATAATTTTTAAAATAAAAAAATTACACTCTAGATGGTAGATATGGCGATCTAAATAGTTTTGTAAAACCTTTTTTGCTACCCATATCGGACCAGGATCCTCCGATTGGCAGTCAGGCATTAGTCAGTAACCATTGCGCCACATGGGTCATCAACATCAAAACATTATAATATTCTTGCATATAAATTGAAGTCAAAATGAATACGACGTTTTAGTTATATTATAATTAAAATTAAAGTAAATTTACTAAATTTAAATAAATTAAGTTAACATTATAATGTACTTGCCATCCACCAGTAGTTTCGCCCGCGTGGACTCGTTTAAAAATTATATGTGCTATTCCAGGCTATATCTCAACTTTGTTCCATCCATTTGAAATACGACGAATATATTGCTATATTAAAATCATAGGCGTTTAGCCAGTTGCTTCAACCGCTTTAACTCTATTAGAATTCTTAGAATTCTATTAGAAATCGGAACAGTAGTTTTTGAGTTTATTCATTACAAACATACACGCAAAAATACAAATCTTTCCTCTTTATAATATTAGTATAGATTACCTTTTTTTCAACCTTTTTATGTCCCACTGTTGGGCTCAGTTCTTTTGTAACGCTGTTAGATTGCCAAATAAATAAATAATAATTTCGTACAGGCAAGTCTTTTACGAAATCACGATTCTGTTTTGCTATTTCTAAATAATATTTAATCAGAAATGTTGATATCATGTAGTTTTATTTTTCAAGTTATTAAAAAAATCTATTTTACTATAGCCAAAAATTCTTCGATTGAATTAATAAAAAAAAATTACATTCCAATTCGGAAAAAAATAAATAAGAAACCGATTGGTTATTTTAAATTAAGAACAAAATTTCTATTTCTAATCCAGTAAAATGATCGTCATAAATTTCTTTTTAAGAAAATTGTAGTTCATAATGAACTCTCAATGTATTCTAATCCATTTGACAATCTGTAAGGCACAAGTCACCATCAACGACAGCACCTTTAACAATACCCCAATTTACCGACAGGATATGCGTTTATGAATGAATTTGATTTCAATTATGTACATCCTCCAGCCAAATCGAATTGAGAAGCGATGAGCCTACAGTAATTACCTGTGATGATTTTTTACCGGTTTCGTGTTTCGTGTAGGAACCTGTTCGAACTAAATATGCTTAGGATGGTTACACATGATGCTATATTTGATAGGAAAGATGTTTTTGAAATGTTATCAAACATTACAAAAAAAAACACTTAATTATTTTCCGTGTTTTAATTAAGTCCGTTTAAGATTATTTTATTAGATTAGATAAAAAAAATCTAATAAAAAGCGATTTAAAAAAACTCTTTAAAAAGGTCGATAAGCAATTTTATAGGAGCTATATTTACGGTACATACGTACAGAAACCTACTAGCAATTTCAAAAATCTAAAACCTGCCTACAAACTAGCTGCATCAAGCATTCTCAAATATCAAGCAAAACTTAAATATTTACCATTCATACCACTACAGTCCAATGTATAAGTACTTACTTATCGTAAGCCCACGATGCTTATTGTGGATTTACTTGAGCGTCATCAGGTCCTTGTGCTTTTATATGTTGGGTGGTAGGAAGATTAAAAGGTTATATGACTTCTTCCGTTTCACCGGTGGGGATAGCTCCTACAGGTTTTCAAGATTTTAGTAGATAGTTATCAAAAGTAGAATAAATTAAATGCATGGTAAGTCATATTTCAGTAATCTGATGATTTTAGTACGATTGGGGGGTGAGATGTATACAAAACAGTGAAATAAAAAAACGGCATTTTGGCAATCTCGGGAGAGTTAGAATTTTTATTATTTCTTGTTTAAAAAGTCATGATTCAACGGTAGCGGGGTATTCTAATCTGAACATTTTGACATCCGAAAGTAAGATAAAGAAATACTGTACCTATATAGAAGAATTTATTAATCGTGGCAGTACCATGCAGTACTTAACAGGGTGAAAGGTGTACCCCATATCTTAATCTGACGTGCTCGAGTAAATCCAAAAATTCCCTCTTGGGCTCCCCTTCAGATATTTTCATTAGAATGAAGTAACGTGACGTTATCTTCTATCTACCGTCACTTATCTTTTCGTTATCCGATTGATTGTTGATCGCCTGAACGTCATATTATGCTGACAGTATATTAGTCCAACATTCGGAATTAAGTAATATTTATAGATATGACCTACTCGTAATTAATATAAAATGTCAAGTTTGTTTGGTTGTTTGTAGTATTTTATTTAATTTCATAGCTCACTTGTCCTAATGATATTAAGCGCATACTAATTCACACCTTCAATGCAAAATGTGTTCATATCACAATTCATCTAACATGTAATTTAATAGTAACAAAAAATCACAGAATGAACACTGTTCTACCCCCACGGCTACCTGGGAGCTTGCCTTTCATCCCAGACAATGCCGGTAAGTTAGCTACATTTTTTGCCACAATTATCTCACACTGGTGCAAAATTCAATGAACTTTCAACTGTGTCCCTACAGAATAAAGATCAGGGGATGCGCCTACGTTATTCTTTGCTGTGGCGGAATAAAGTATTGTGGGATGATCATTGCCGGAACTGCACACAAAAGATTTGACAAATTCAGTCACGGACGTCACAGTATCACTATCAGTTTCCGACTATTAGCCAATATTTATGTCGTGTTAACGCCTATTGTGCTACGTCCGCTGCTAAATAATTAATTGTTATTACGAAAAGTTGCAGCTTCGTGCTGGTCAAATTAATGGGTCTATTAGAATTAGCTGCGTTACTTTACGAAAAGCTGGAACCATTAGTGCATGGCTTCGTTTACTCACTTACTATAACATAGTTCAACAAATTTTATTTATGTGGTAGTCTACTTACATAATTGTATATTTTTAGAGCTGCGTTTAATAATGCATTTTACTGAGCTTTTAAATTCAGTAAACTTTGAAAACTCCAAAAACATTTCCGGTTTGTAAATAATAAATAAGAAAATGGGGAAACTGGAAAAAATACCCACATTTTTACTACCAACGAAATAGTAGTTTTGGAAAAATGTAGACAGCGCTTGTAAGGTTGCTTTCTTAACGTGGTACGGAATACGAAATAGGCAGTGAGACCCTAGGGAGCCGACCTTACATTAAGAAAATACGGACTTTCACTAGTTTCGTAGACGCTTACGAAAGCACTGGACTCACTATTTACTTGACTGTGTTAAGACACTTCTTATACAATGTACACTCTCGTGAATTTTTAATATATATCTATCCTACACGTTTGCCACAACTGTAAATATGTCACTATCACTTACAAGAAAACATTAAGTTTGGGGACTTTTTCAGGTGGTTCAGGTTAATAAGAAAATATTCGTCAACACAATTTTTAAATTATGAATCTGCAGTCGTCTTCAAAAATTAATTTTGTTAATGAAATAAGTAGCAAATTGATTTTGAAGTGCAAATTAATTTAGGAGATATTCAGAAAAGAGTATCTAGGTAGTTCTTAATTTAACGCACATTATAATTTTATTTAGCAAGCGACAAACTAACAATCGATTAAATTATTGTAATCGGTACGATTAATACATCATCATGCATACGTGCATACATCATCACCACACCCGTAGTGTTCGTGTCGTATAAGGTATGAATTTTCAGTCTGTATTTTTTATAGTGTTGTAATTAAAAATTCACAAGAGAATTTCAATTTAACAAAATTTTCATTACTTATTTTTGTGGTCTGAAGTCGTTGGTAATCTATACCTCATTAAGCCTTGTCTTAGGCATTGCTACTCCGAAAGCAGGAGGTCGCAGATTGGCATGAAATCTGACCAGCGGCCGAATCTTTACTTTACACTGAAATATGTACAATGGATATTATCTAGGCTAGATTTCCAGCTGCCCAAACGGACTCTAAATGCCCATTCTAAATTCTGGATCTTTAATCAAGATAAACAATTTGTCTTCTTGACGACCACCAAATACGAACGTCTAAGATTATCAATCACCAATTTGTCCTAGATTCTGTTTCCGGAGTGGATCGCATTCCATTATGATCCATTGCTTCCGTCTAATTCCGCAACAGAAGGGTCGCGGATGTAGCGGATTATATCCACATTAACGCTCCTAATGGATCTGGCTCCGTTTCAATCTGTCCCAATTTACCAATAGGTAGGCTATTTCCCAATATATCTTAGAAAAACATATTGTCTATGGGAAGAAACAAATCAAATAAAATCATTTTTTAAAAGCTAAACAATTAGGTAAAACGATAAGGTTGAAATCGCTGCTCCACGGTGATGGAAAATATCGTGATATTTAATTGATTACGATGTTCTTCCTCGCCGTGCATGCCTGAGAGAAATTCATAATTTCTCGAAAGCATAAGGTCCACCAATCCGCACTTGGCCAGCGTGGTGGACTATGGCCTAAATCCCCTCTCACTTGTGAGAAGGAGACCTGTGCCCAGCAGTGGGACATAAAAAATGGATGAAAAAAAATAAGGTTGAAATTAGAGAAACTGAAACTTAAATGATAATATTATAATATGATAATGGACCACTTCTGGAGTAAACCTTTACAATAAAAATAATTTTGAAAATCGGTCCACAATTGGCGGAGTAATCTATGAATAAACAATACATAAATTATAAATATCAGTAAATAATACTAAAAATACATAGCCACAGGACCTCCTCCTTTTGAAAGTTGGTAAAAATATTCACATTTTAAGTAACCTTCTTTAATATGGGTACCAACCTGATCTAATATAAAATTTTTGATAATTAATATTGGATACTCGCGCAAAATTCGAAGAACTGAATGAAACTCAAAATAAACTCGTTATTTTTATGACAAGCTTTTAATACGATGTCGCTTAAAGCTGTTTTAATATGAGAGGCTTAAGCTTCGTTTAGCAGGTACAAAAAATTAATAAAATGAGATGTCTGATAATCATTTTCTTAATACTTGAGCGACTGTCACTTATCCACATACAAAAGATAGAAAATAAATAACGGCTAGTGTATTTAAGTGGCACTTTGCTACTAATATGTTTCTTGTTCGTCTTATCTACATAATATCTACAAAAATAAATGCATTACAGCCCGTTATACGATTTTAAAATTATCGTCCAACATTTTATTTGCATTTAAAATGTTCCATGAGAACTTAATTCGATAATAATTGTTTCGAAACGATGTATTTAAAACTGTACAGTAGAACTCGTAATCAAGGCTTGCTTAAAAATCAGTTCGAAAAACTCATCAAATATACAATCGTGCAACCATTGCCAATCTATTCTATAATTTAATTATTTGTATATAAGGTACTTATATGTATATTTAACATATAACAAGTTTGATATAACATAGTTTTGGATTCAACAATATCTCAGTCCCCTAATTTATCATAAACTCGTTTGAAACAGTAACTATCGAAATTACGTATTTGTAAGACTATGTGTTTTCCATTACAATGTATTTGTATTTCAAGTTATAATAAAACTAATATTTGTTTAAATTAAAATTGTGTTCAAACTCGTGTTTGCTCTGCAGGGACTATTAGCTCGGTCGGGTTTTTCTACCTGTTTCGTCGCTTACAGTGAATGTGTGCGAAGTCACGCAGAGCGGTTGCGCTCCTTGGCATTCGTTCTATATCTCGCGTTTAATGCTGGCCTAGAACTTCCAGTTCCATACAAAATGAACCTGTTATAGTTTTTTGATGGGTGTAACCATCCGTTTTAATTAGTTCTTGATGTAAGAGTTAATTGATGAAAATATTTGTTGATCTTATCTTCTAAGACAACAACAACAAGAAAGCGAGCTTATACATCTCACTCAAAAAATTTATGACATCCATAAAATGCTTGTACTGAGTAAAGCGAGTCATATGTTTCGCCTCACTAATTAGCTATCATGTGGATACAATTTAACAATAATCTTTGTTTTATTTGACATTGATTTCAACATAATAATGGTTAAAACCTTATAAAGCGTAGAACAACAAAGGTAAAACACTTCAAAATAACATTAATCACGTATAAATAGTTAGTCGTTGAGTAACGGAATTCCTCATAATCTGATTATTATAAATTTGAATAGCCATATACCTGATATTTACTTTAGTATCAAAGTTACTATGATTTGTGCCAATATTTAATTCATCAGTGTACGAGTATACGAATAAATCGGTAACATCCTAGCGACACTGGATTTTTATCTGAATGTTATAGATAAAGTACAATGACCTTATTAATCTGATTTCTTCTCGTAGTTGCCATTATAATTAAAAGATAAGATAACGAGACTCGACGAGTTTTATCATTAAAAACTAAACGACATAATTGTATCAAGATTGTCGGCGGTGATAAGTTAAAAGATTTTAACATTTCCCTAGCATGTTCTGAAAAGGAAGAGAGTCATTAGACGTGTTATCTAGATTTTGTTATAGGATCAATAAACTGTATATTACATGTAGTTTATTATATTAAATAATGATAGTAATTTCTTAATAAATAAATAAGTAGATTTTACAGAAACGTTTGAAGGATCCAAGGGTCCTAAGCGCGGCATCCGATGTATCGTCTATTTATCCGAATGCGCCAGAAGGAGCGTTATGTTTTTCGAGAGTATGTATGTATTTTTATAATAATAATTGTTTGGCACGCTCTGCAGCCTGAGCGGCTTAATGGATTTCAGCTTAAAAGGTGTCGTTAGATTCGTATTTACTGTGAGAGTGACTCTTGGTATATGAAAATAAAATAAAAAACGGTAATTAAAAAAACTAAAAACCCCGACTAAGTTTATGTGTAATTTGGAAATGTAAAAACCCTAAAACAATAAAGTATTTCCGATTGCACTTAAATTAAAAATCGACTATTACGGTTTTTTTATTTTTTTTCAAATTACCGTTTTTTACGCCATTTTGTGATTTAAAGTGATAACGACAAAAGTTTTAAGATTTATATTGACTTAATAAATTTAAAATTTTATGTGCAAAAAAAATGTGCAGTAAATTTAAATATATCGTACTTCGTCAGCAATACCTATTTAAATACATATCAGTCATATATTATTTTCGAGCTCAATTATAAAATACAAGTCACATTTAGATAATAATTTGATAAATCAGTAATATCTGCACGAATCGGTCACACCTACTCAAAGTTCATACAACATTGAGTGGCTTGGTTCGAAGTTCTCCAGGTGCACGAAGTTAGCTGTTCCTGTTCGAAATTGAAATGTTTGTCCGAGGCACACACCAACGACTAAAGTCAGCAAACTTGAGGGATTCGCGCTCGAGGCTCTTGGGAAGATTAGCGTCGGTGGTCGAAGGTTAAAGAGTTTAAGAAGGTAAAGAGATGGTAACAAGCGTTTTATTCGATTTACTTTTTTAATATAACGACAAACGCGATTTGTTACTACTTGTATAGCGTGCGGGAGGTGGGCTATTACACACTCGTGCTTTTTCATTACCTTTTCCGCACTCGTGCGTTCTCTTTCCCAACTGTCAAAATAATGTCTATTAAAAAGAAAAGAAAAAAACAACTACGAAGTTTTGGAAGTTTTTATGATTCATGCAAATATTTCTAAAAAGAAGCTACTAATTTATTTCAATGTCAGATTTAATGATTTTATTCAATGAGTTAGGTTACATTTCATTTCATTTCATCTCATTAACATTTTCATTTCATATCAATAAAAAATTCTACTGAAGACTTGGCTGTATGGGCATAGTTCCCTTTGCCTACCCAGAATGGGTGAAGAAAACAAAAAAAATCTCTGCATATAGGTATTCTTTTACGGTTGGCGCCTTTTTTCAAAAATGTTCTTTGCGAGTTTTTATTATTTTATTATTATTTTATTAAATTGTTTCCTTTTTTCGCAACTGTATTAAAAATAGTTGTTCAGTACACGTGCGGAACCGTCATTGGAAGGAGTTCCGACTGTATGTAACTCCTTGCAATGACAGCCTTTCCGCACTTGTAATGAAATATACTATTTTTATGATTTGGGTTTAGAAATTTGTAATGTTGGTATTTTACATATTCATGAAAGTTTTTATAGAACAACAAAATTTTTCTCTTCATAATATTTTTACTGCATTGGTCAAAAATGAAAAATTTCATCATCTGAAAATTTCCAACACGTAAACAAGATTTTGAACTCCAATGATTTAGGATTTCGGAATTCCTTTAAAACCATCAATTCCCTTTTCATGAACTTTATGCTTTAAAGGGCATACATGTAGGTTGTGGGTGGATTCGTATCACATGTTTTGAAGTTAATTTTTTTAGCAAAAAAAAAAAAATCGGCTGGTTTCGTATGTAGGTCAAACCGAGTTCATAGATTTGAACTACCGTCGGTTTAGATTTGAAAAGAAATTCAGTAGTCGGTTGAATTTCTAAATCACACGTACAAAAATATGTGGTAAAAATTTGAGGTCGATCATGTTTTTCTCAATTTCGGATGAAATCTTGTGTGTTTTTAAAGATATCGTTTAAATTGAAGATCTTGGGTCTTTTTGACCTCCAACGCAAAAACGACGGTGTGTTATACGATAAGTTTGACGTGTCTGTGTGTGTGTCTGTGGCAATGTAGCTCCCGAACGGATGAACCGATTTCGATATTGTTTTTTTCTTAGCTATGTTTGATCACTCCAAAATGGTCGCCGCCACAAAATTCTATATTTTTAACAACTCCGTCAATATGAATATCAAATGAAAGGTCTTGAATAGTAGAATAATATAGAGTGATGTCGTCTGCTCTCACGTTTAGAGGTCCCCCAACGCGACGTCGCTTGGAAAATAAAAATGTTTGAACTGATATATATTACCTATATGTGACGATAATAACTATAGGTAATAGGTTTAAAATATTATTTGTTAGTTTTGAATTTACACGGCGCCAACAATATTCAATAATCGTGTCAGCCAATAGGAATACGAACAGTTATGTAAGTGGCAAAGAATTTTCAAGTGCTTGATTTGTCTTTATTTTTATTGTTAAAGTGATAGCGTAGGCAGTTACTAGCTGAAGACATTCCAGTGTCATCGAGTGAACTGTTTGTTTAACTTTCGATACAACGAAACGGAACGTATAGGATGCTTTGTTTTTGTATTGATTCACTGTATATTTATCTTTAGTATTACGATTGGATCATGGGTCACCATCTACGTTACATGATGTTCAAATGTTTTATAGAATTTTGAAGAACAATGTTGATCATTGTTGTTCACGGCTCATTTACTTTAATGGCCAAGCCACGCTAGCTACTTTTAGCATTGACATTCGGCGATTTAGTAGCTTTTTAAGCTAAACGCTGCAATCGAACGCTGAATGATGATATGAAAGCGCTAAACAATTTAGGTTGTCACAAAATTGAGATCTGGCATTCTTATAGTCGCTTAAACGCAAAATAGCTGATTGCTTGATAAATAGGTACAATTTATTATTGCCTGATAAATAGGTACCATTTAAATAATAAATAAGAATAACGTTTCACACTCATACCCCCACACTAGGGTAGATATACCCTGTGTCGTGGGTACCATGGACACATACAAAGACAGAAACACAAACACCCAGACCGAGAACAGAAATTTAAACTCATCATTCAAATTTCTGATTCGCTGGGAATCGAACCCGGGACCCTTCGGCCAATCAGTTTGGCATGGTAATCATTGCGTCACGCGGGTCGCCGCTATAGATACGAGTATATGTATGTACCATTTATTATGCTTAAAACCAGCGCTTTAAGATTCCTACATTTATTTATTTACAACTGTTATATAAATACTACTTAAAACTAAAATAAAGAAAATATTTCATTTTCAAGTTTCCTGTTTTAGAGATTTCAACTTTCGTTTTTATTGCAGCCGTCGCCTGTCTTTATAAGTATCCTAGGTAAATATATCTGTATTTTAAATGTTTTTACTTGACATCAAGGAGTATCCTTCGTGATTTTAACTAAAACTTCAAGAATTGGATGTTAAAATAATATTTTTGCTAAATGCAGACGAAGGCACAAACATTACATATTATTATAATAAAAAAAACTTCATTCACATTTTTATCCGTCTCTCCGTTTCTGTTCGAAAATCCGAGAAGGCTGCACTAATTTTGACGAAATGTTTTTTTGCCGATATCTAATGTTATAAGGAATTAATGGCGCTGTTGCTTAAAACTAAGCTTTCGCGCAAAATTATTAAGCCCCTGTAGTCAAGTATAATATTATATAGTATAATATATAGTATATAATAATAATACATAGTATTAATATTATAAAGATCATTTATAAGGCAGGTAAAACTAACAGGATTTGGTAAAACTACTACCTACTACTAATATAATTAACAAATATGAAACGTTTGTAAAATATACATTTTTAATTTGTCATAGAAAATTTATTGCAATTCAATGAAAATCAAGAAACTCGTGTCGTAAGATTTATACCGAAGTCAGGGTATCAAAGATTTATTTATAAGAGCTCTCAATCAAACACCGTCAGTTTTCTGAGAAACAGCTTCAAAATAAACTGTAAGGGTCTTTGTTTTGGCTTCTTAGGTGGCTTTCGGCGTATTTACGTTGGCTTGTTAGTTTGTACAAAACAAACAATATAAACTGGAACTCGATGTTTGATAGTTGATTTCGTTGAAGTTACATAGGTAGTTCTTTCTGGAATTAGTCTTTTAACGTTTTTGCATGCATATTTCGTGAACTGATTTGCACTGTGAAATTATTTAGTAGGTACTCGTATGTTGCATGTAGCCGTTTGGGTCCGTGGTGACCACTTCCTAATATGACCACTTTCCGACATGACTACTTTCCATTATGACCACTTTCAGCATGTAGCATGGTAGCTTTAGAGAAACCTTTTTCTCTCAAGCTACGATGCTTGATTGAAATAACGAAATAATTTACTTAATAAAATTAGTATCGATTATTTTTAGGAGTTTTGGCGGGAAGTCTGAAGGGACAAGTTGTGCTCTTGTTTTATTTTCATTTTCTTAACGTATTTTTGAGTTATATCGGATAAAGTTGATGGAATTTTATTCGATATAGGCTAATGATAATGCACGAGTGTTGTGAAATAAAATAACAGTGCGAAAACATGTTTTTTCGGCTTACCTCCAAAACTCCATCGGACACGTTCTGATCACTTTACTTGAATATCTGACTGACTAGACTTACTGATACCCGACGACTTACTGATTTTTTTTCTATGACTATGACTATGCAATATGCACAGAGTTTGCGATGCCATTTAAAAAAAATGAAAATGAATATTTTTAGAAGAGAACAAGAAAGTATATGTTAAGGTTAAGAGGGCAATAAAACTTTATCGCTATAAAACAACAAGCCGAGGTCAAAGCGTCAAAAATTGGCAACAATAGTGCAATTAATAAGCTGGTGAAAGGTGAAAGCGAATTTTTCATTTAAACACCGTTTTAAACTTTATGTAACATTAAATTTTAGTGCTATAGTACTAAAACGGACGTCATGTTGATAAAATTCGTCTTTTTGAACCAGCTTTTAGACGACGCTTCAATGACGCTATAGTAAGTATTCGAAAGGAAAATGTATGAACATTTTGCACTAGATTCTACAGAAGCTATATATTTTTTATTTCTCTATTAACAAGTAAAATTAGTTTAAAGACAAAGACAAAGACTTTTATTTGCACAAATATGGGTGTTTACAAAAGGTTTTTTTATGCATTTGGCTATGCAAATATAGCGGCGAATACAGTAATTAAAAACATAACTAATTACAAATTACAAATATAAAAATATACATTGAAATAGTGTTATTTATTTTATTATATTTTTATCGTTATTGGTACCCACATTGCGTCTTTTAATTGATTAATTAATAATTAATGAAACAACCTTATGAAATATGTCTCATAAATGAAAAAAAAAACAACTAAAGGGGTTATTTCAAGTGTAAGAAAAATTCTATATCCAGTATGTCTCCAATTTGAAAATATGATTACTTAAAAACGTTTCTAAAAGTCAAATATTTGACTGTAGTTAATAAACGGGTGAAAATTTTTCATTTGCACACCGCTTCACACTCCGTGTTAGGTTTAATTTTAGTGCCGCCGTTCAAACAACGGTCGACACGTGAATAATTGGTCAACCGTCCTTTTGCACCGGCTTATAAATGATGCTTTAATAAAAACAATCTATCTTCTATGCAAGTTAAATATTTAAGAATATATTCCAATACATCTAATGGTGTGAAATCTATACTAATATTAGAAAGAGGAAAGATTTGTATTTTTGTATGTTTGTGATGAATAAACTCAAAAACTATTGTTCCGATTTCAAAAATTCTTTCACCATTAGAAAGCTACATTCACCCTGAGTAGCATAGGCTACTTTTTACCGCGGGATTCCTAGGTGAAAACGGGTAATACGATCAACGCGGTTGAAGCTGTTAAACGCCTATGATTTTAATATAGCAATGAAGCCTGGAATAGCACATATGCTATTTTTTATCCCACGGGGTCAATCGTCAATTAAACGGGTCCACGCGGGCCCGAAGCCGCTGGCGGAAGGCTAGTTCTTAAATAAAGGTAAAGAATATGCTAATGAAAGGTAAATGAAGTAGTCTTACTGTAGCTGGAAACATTCAAACTCTATACTATGGGTATCGCGTATACCCCTGCAGCTGTTGTAGAACCTTAACGATATAGCTCAATGAAATGCGTACAGTCAGTTGTGAGTAGTGAGATGGTTGTCCGCTAGTACCAAATTTCATGTTATATGCCTTATGCCGCACCTTGACGTGGCATCCGTCGGCTTCCGATGTTAACAACAGGGTCTCCTCCTATTATCGAGGAAGCTCCAGGTTTTACGCCAGCAGCGATCTAAGCTCTAGCTTATGCTCTAATTGCCACGATGCTCTAATTTGGGTTGGTGACCAATCTGCTGTCAAATTTTTAAACCGCACATAATGCCTTCTCAGACAAGGCTTAACGCGCAGCTTCATAAATGTTTCCTGCGAGTAAAAGGCTTTTAAGAATGTTAAACTAATTAATGAGCTCTAATTTAAAATTCCCTTTTTAATACGTTTTAACATTGTCTCACTCTCTACTGTCTGCAATACAAATTCAGGTCTATTTAATCAATAAACAGGCCTGTGCTTAAAGAATTCTAGAAATACATACTAGGAAATAAATTTCCGATATTATCAAAGAAGTTAATGTTTTTATCTACCTTATATGAATACAAAATAATTATGGGCACTCGTGCGAACAAATCGCCTATTGTTTGGCAGTGCATCCTATGCATTTTTATGTAACTGCATACATTATTGCACTTAGCGCCAGGTCTCACGGCGGAATGCAAAAAGTAGTTTCATGCAAATGAGAGAATTTATTCCGAGTGTTGAATTTAATGTTTTGTTTTTAATAAAAAACCAAGGCAGGTACCTAAAGGTTGTTTTGGAAGAGGGTCGCCCTTCGGTATTCTTTTATTTTGTTAAAGAGATAAGCCTGCATATTGACAAGTTGTAACGGATACATTAAAAACCGTTAACGGTTGCGATTTTTTTAAACAAACAACACAAAAGTAACATTTATCCGGAAATCCCCATTCTTGTTGCACTTTACGACAGACGGACAGTACCCTAACTGCTGGTTGAAAGAAACTGGGACAATAAATAAGTACCTACTTAGGTAGGTAGGTATAGTGCTAGCATTATAGATACTAATTATTAAAGTTACGAGATCAAGTTAAAATGTGTTTAATATGTATACATATACAATAATTATAGATACTAATTATTAAAGTTACGAGATCAAGTTAAAATGTGTTTAATATTGATACATATACGAGTAACAATAAAGTTTAATTAATACGTGCTCATTAAGCTCTCTAATCAACCGAAGTATTTAATCTTAATATATATAATTCTTCTGTGAGTGTGTATGTCACTGAACTCCTCCTTAATGGCTGGACAGATTTTAATGATTTTTTTGTGTGTATTCAAATGGATTCGAGGATGGTTTAGATTCACAATTTGGGCCACTGGAAATGTTTTTTAATTACTTTTTTACTTATTTAGTTTTCCCATATAAATTGTTCCTGCCTGTCAAACGTTTTGTATTTCGTGCCGTGTCGTTCTAAACTTTGACACAGTCAGAATAACTGGACAGTTCGTATGTCATTATTTGTTTTATATTTTTGTTTGATAGTAACATGAAGTCTCTTTAAGATAATAAGAAAACAAATCCTCTGCGGGGTCCACTAGTCTCTGTATATAAAAATATATAGTCTCGCTAAAACTCAAGAACGGCTGAACCGATATAGCTAATTTTTGTCTTGAAATATTAGTAGAAGTCCAGGGAAGGTATAACGGTGTGAAATATCGAAAAATTACGAAATTAATACTAAAACAACTAATTTTTTTTCCTATACCTATAAACTGTTAGTAACTGTCAAGCATTGGTTCTTCGCGCCATCGTCTAGAAGTTGGACATAGTCTGAATGACCATTCATCTGTCACTATTTGTTTTATATTTTTTATTTGACAGTAACATAAAAACTCTTTGAGATGATAAAGAAACTAATCCTCTTTCAATACTTTTAAGGCAGGACAACGTCTGCGGGGTCCACTAGTAAGAAATAATTTGGATTTTATTTAGTGCACCCAAGACCTATTCATAATTATGTTCGTATTAGCTTAAAATCGATTACGGATCAAAAATCAAAATCGCAAAAGATCGACAAATAATAATAGGTTCCCCAGAAGTAATGATTGAAGCCTCCCGAAACATTTTAAAATTGCTTTTGATACTGAATCATATCATTAAAGTGTAATGATTTGACCTCAATTAATTTTTTCTGAAGTTGGAATTCGGTAACTTACACTTAATGTTCCTTTAATTTTGAAGGATAACAAAGTAAATAATCTTGTGTTGCAAAGTATTCAACGTCGTCGTCCGTCGGACGTCCAAATATTATGGAAAGTAAGTTAATGTTGCTCGAATATAAAAATGGCTTAATCCTGCTGCACCCAAGTAGAACTAGTATGACCTTAATTTATAACTTCGTTTGTTTGGAAAGACACCATCGCTGCTTTGTTTCGGCAAGCAAAACTTTCTCATTTTGGTTGAAAGGCACATTTGCCAAATTATATTCGATAACTATCAGCTTTCTAAGTAGTTAGTAGCACAACTGCAGACGACTTTAGATAAGCCATAAGCTAGCTCAAGGTTAAATTAGATCACCATGTTATAATTTTTTGCTGCATTTAATTATAATCTACATACAAAGTAAAGTTATACGGAAGGACAGCATAAACAAGTCACCGATGTCTATTGAAAAACTTCTGCTTCCCAAAACAAAATGAAGGTACTATTCAAATGGGAACCTCCGAAATGAGTTTTTTCAATGCTCGCGTAATATAATACCTGACCATCCATGGTTGGTAGTGAACTTTGGTACACCTTCAAAGGTTAAACTGTTCAAGTCTCGTGTTACTGGAATGAATGGGACGATAAAGTCTTGAAGTTAATAGCCAGCGTGGGTAGGCAACTCACGTACAGACAGGTTTTTTATGTATATATCCGTCAAACGAGGCGCCTCTGCCGCAGCGGGTACCAGGGCCGCATAGGTCCACGATTCACTTAATTTATTACGCACGAGCTTTAGATAGATAGGTATTCCGCGTCATGTGAGCAGTTCGCCTTTTAGAAACTGTTTAATTATTTTTTACGTGTAAAAAGGTACAGAAAACGTGTGTGGCTATTTTCACCTGATTTGTTAGTACCTACATTACCTACAGTAAGATTACAAGCCCCCTTTGAGGTTGTACGCAGTTGTGGTGTTTTTTTTACCACCAGCAACCAAGTATTAAGTTACCACATTCAAGAGATACTAATCTCACTTCTTCGCAGATGATATATATAATTATAAGGATTACAACTTTCCCCATTGGAACTACAAATTTTGATGAGACGTAAGGTCTTACGGCGCAGGAAATAAGGTAAATTGAGAAAATTCGTAACTTTATTGTTATTAGTAACCTACAATTTCAAAAGGTACATATTTCAAATTCGTCCCCAAGTTGGCCCACATCTTATTAAAAGAACTAGCTTTCCACCTGTAGCCGTACTTCCTTGGGTTGCATGGGGTTTTCTATAGGAATGAGGTATTTTTCCAGGGTAAAAAGTAATCATTGCTCTGTCACTTTCCAGCCTCCCAACTATTCCCATACAAAAACCCATAAAAATCTGGATTCACATAAAAAACCAATATAAAAGAGAATGACCTCTTTCATTAAAATTATATGTGGCACTCGGGGACTGCCGCGGTAAAGCAATTGCAAAGCATTATTTATTAACTTATGCAATTATAAATATTTATTTAGTTTTTATTGGTGTTCATTTGAAACTTTATTATCTGGTCGAAGTAGTCTTGCATTGTCATCGGCTTAGAAAACGTCGACATTAGTATTTATTTGATATTATCCATTATCCAAGATAATTGTTGAGGCTGTAACTTAGTTAAGCACGTAGCAGCGCGGCTTTTCAGTGATTGTGTGAGTACAAGTATCTGATCAATACCTTCTATTATATTCTTCTTCTCGATGATCATTTCGGTTAACGTACACCAATTTTCTATGTCAAATTCTGGCTGATTCGGATCTAAATTCACAAATTTAATTGTTGTGTTCTGAACGGGTCGATAGGCGGTTATATTTTTAGCGATCTTTGTAAAAATTGCTTCCATACCAGCGGAAAATAATGACATCTATTCCACCATTGAACCGCCCAATGATTGATGCTGGGGTGGATCCGCCACTTCTGATATCGGCGTACGTCCCTCCATTTATTAAAGAAAACATCAATTGTACTTTAAATTTCGTCAGAACACAAATTTCACCTTCTTAAAATCACAATTCTATTATTATTTATTTTATATTAATCATTACAGCGAAATGAGTAACCAACACTTGTTAACAAAGCTGTCAAGGCGAAGCCGTCGTATCCAGCGGCATATCCAATCTGACTGCGACATACATGCCGTGCCGAAGTCTGCCGAACTTATACGATTGTCAGGTTTTTTCGTTACGAAATTTCTTGATTCAGTCGCCGCGGTTAAAGCTCGCGATAAAAGCTATGCAATAGCTTAAAAGTTAAATTCATCTGACATACCTAATTTATTAAACTACGTAGTTGAAATACAAACTGTGACAAATATTTGTAACTCATTTTCGTATGTAAAATCATCGAGTCGTTTCAGTTTTTGCTCTGTTACCTTCCAATTTGTTTGTCGTGTTGAGAGAAGCGTTGTATCCAATTAACTTGGTGGTTCTTCCACTTTATAAGGAAAGCGTTTAACTTTGACGTTTTTATGTGGTCGCTGGTCCGTAAACAGCGTTATAGGCTTACAAATGATCTACTTACGAGTCAGCTTTAAAGCCTTTGGAGAAGCAGTATGATTATGTTTCAACGTTGGACCTACATATTTTATTAATGTGTCATTTGCAATCAGTAATATTAAATGTACATTAAAATCTAAACTGTACTTAGTATAATGTAACTAACAAATTACTACTTACTATTGCCAACTGTGTGCTACGAGTAGAGTAATTACTAATTACCTGAAGTTCTAAATTTTTAGAACAATACTGTTGGATTACATAGCGCTTACAACCGACCAGTCTGCCTCTAACATTATAACATTTCTTAAATTTGTAATAGGCTTTTGCACGAAGACCAAAACATTGAAATATTAATTAAGACATTTACCATTTTCACAATTGTATTATTGTACTCCACCAACCCGCATTGGAGCAGCGTGGTGGAGTAAGCTCCAGGCCTCCCCAATAATGGGGAGAGACCCGTGCCCAGCAGTGGGACGCAAAAAGGGTTGCGGCCAACTAACAAATATTGGCTCTGCATGTCGTATCTTTCACTGCTACTTTCCAGTCCTTCTTATGCATTTTTCTTACTTTGTGTATTGTTTACTAAAATGGGCCTTATTCGGCTCAAAGATTCTCCAAGTGCAGGCGATTTTTGGTAATTTTGTTAAATGTACTCGTTAATATAATCATGCTCGAAATGTACACACACACCTGATTCTGACTTCAAATTAACGTATTCTTCTAACTCAAGACATAAGATGCGCATATATATTTCCATACAAGCTTTTTATGTATTTTTTATTACATGGTAATACATGTACTGAATACATATTCGTACGTAGGCACCATCAAAGTGCTACGATTTTCGCATGGAAAAATAGCTACACATCCACTAAAAGGGATTGCAGATTCGCAATTCTAAATAAAAATTTCGCATCTGTGGTGAAACCATCCACTTTATCGCAGTCACAGGCGGAGTTTCGTCGGGCTCTATATTTTTATAGGAATGACACCTGTTATAACAGGGTACCAAACCGTTACGTTGGATATATAAATGGATAGTTTTCCAATTTGTGTGCAAGTGTTGGAAAAATAAAAGCTTTTGTAAGCGCTAAATTCTCTGTTGGTAAGTTCGGTTTTGTTTTCGACTGCGTGAGTCCTTCGTGCAAATAAACATTGAGCTTTTTCAATTTCTACGGTATCTACTCTTTCCATATACCCTATATGTTTTGAATGTAATATAGAACACAGCTGAGGCAGCGTTCTTCGCAAAAGAGAGCATAAATCGTAAATGACCAATTATTAAGGATACCATTAATTTAACTTTTCTTATTTGCATTCATACTACAAGAGTATTTAGTTTGATAAATAAAAATAAACAAATGTTTATATTTTACAAGTTATTTTTTATAGCAAAATTATCTTAAAAAATCTGAGTTCTCAAAACCACTCTGAAAAAAA
This sequence comes from Pyrgus malvae, assembly GCA_911387765.1. NCBI lineage: Eukaryota > Metazoa > Arthropoda > Insecta > Lepidoptera > Hesperiidae > Pyrgus > Pyrgus malvae. Next base: position 21,058,139 of record OU426950.1, on the reverse strand, counting down.
CTGGTAAGTGCGAGTCGGACTCGCACACCGAGGGTTCCGTAAAACGATTTATGACGTATTAATAGTTTTATCACTATCTTATTTTAGAAGTTACGGGGGGGGGGGGGGACATATTTTACCACTTTGGAAGTGTCTCTCGCGCAAACTATTCAGTTTAAAAAAAATGATATTAGAAATTCAATTTCATTTTTGAAAACTTATCCATAGATACCCCACACGTATGGGTTTTATTAAAAAACAATTTTTCAGTGTTCTTAGAATGGAACCCAAAAATTTCAAGCTTTTTTTTAAAATTTTTGTGTGAAAATCTTAACGCGGTTCACAGAATACATCCACTTACCAAGTTTCGAAAGTAGGTATAGTTCTTATAGTTTCGGATAAAAAAAACTGTCTGTGACATACGGACGGACAGACAGACAGAGATGACGAATCTATAAGGGTTCCGTTTTTTGCCATTTGGCTACGGAACCTCAAAAAGTAGATAAAGATGCCGCTAAAATGGCAAAATTGCGAGACCAATCGCAGAATTAGCAATGGCGCCCAACTTTTCTTCGGTAATCAAGTTAATCTGACAAACAAGCAGTTTCATTGAATGCACGTGATTTTGGGTGTAATAAGGTGTTTATCTCGCACACTATCCACTTTGTAAGACATGATCATAAATAAAATATTTTTGAAAGTTCATTAGTTTTAACACGCCATTTACTATAATGAGGCCTTGAAAAGTTCGTAGTAGTAACAAAGCAACCCTCTACAATCTAGGCATTTCAACCTTTACTTATATACTTTGCATCAAACTTTCGCGAGGCACGCATATAGATCCGTGGCTCAGATTCGATCCTTTTAATTATTTCAATAAAACGAGTGAAACTTTTTTGATTAACTTCGATACGACTTTTTCATAATTAATGGGAAGGAAATGGTCTTAGGAAGGAAATCTTTTTCAACACCATTTACGAGTATTTCACTCAATGTAGAATTAAAACTGGAAACTGCGTACATTTTTTGCATTTAATCACTTATTAGTGATATGAGTCGTTTACCTCATGAGAGGAAAAAAACAATACTATAAATCTTTATTTTATATCAAGTACCATATGTGATATTAAAGTAATTCCCAATTTCTTATTTATTATCTTTTATATTTTTTTTAACAAATTACATTCATGATCTGAAAATTTCAAGGCTTGATTAAATATTCATGGATATTATAAATCTCAAATGCTAAAAAAGTATTTTCCAAGATTAACGAATTTCATGTCAAGACAGCGAGCAGCGATGGCCGAGTGGTAAGAAACCGCGGTCTTCGACGCAACCGATCCCGGGTTCAAATCCTCGGCGCGCACCTCTGATAAAGAAATTTGTAATGTGCGCATTTATCGCTGCTCCACGGTGATGGAAAATATCGTGATATGTAATTGATTACGATGTTCTCCATCACCGTGCATGCCTGAGAGAAATTCATAATTTCTCGATAGCATGACGTCCACCAATCCGCACTTGGCCAGCGTGGTGGACTTTGGCCTAAATCCATAACATACTGGTACGTCCCAGTATGTTGAAAAAAATATATGTCAAGACATACTCGTAAGTGCTCTTTTTTACTGCAGGGCAGATATATGCTTCTTGTAGCAAATAATGATAAAAATATTTGAGACATTTGTCTCAAAGCCGAAGTAAACATCAGCCATTCTTTCTAATTTGCTCTTCACTTTCTTTTACTCCTGAGCTTTTTTCTAGACCTGACCAAAGATTCAATAGAACCTTATCTAGTGAATCACCACTAAATTCAGTCCCTAAGTGACGCGTCCACCAATAAACCGAGTGAGTCAGGAGCGTGGAAATATTGTCTTTTTACCGCTACCCCGGGAACAATGCATTCCGCTGTTACGTTTGGTCAACAAAAAGCCTCAACAGTGCCTTTTTGTCGACAACCCGCTAAATTAAACAGGGAAGCTGATTTTGTTTTACTCTTGCGCTTTTATCCCGCGCGTTTGTTTTCCGAGTGGGCATTTTTGCGATTTTAAACGGGACTTATTTTCGATTTTTAAAATAAAAAGAATCTGAGTTGTTAAAAGGAGAATTTTATTTTGGACTTACGTTCCGAGCACTTTTTAAAGTAATTGTATTCCTGTCGTTTGTTCCATGCTGGTTTCCGGGCAGGCTATATTGTATGACAGGCGTTATTGTGCTGCAAAAGTTTAGACGTTAGTTTTATTATTTTACATACTATAACTAGTTACTTTATCTATGCACACTATTTTTAACGGAGTCCGAAGAGGAGGACTACTAGTAGATGGATGACAAACGTAGAAAACCCCAGAGCTCGCCCAATGGCGGACATAATATTCCATCTCTTTGAAGCTGTTGACCTGCTAAGTATTCTCTTATTCATTGAAAGAGTAAAGTTCTGCGAATCAGGATATCCCTAACAATAAGTCAAGTAAAGTAAATTATTTGTTAAAGAAAAAAAATATCTTATTTTATTATTTTGTTTTACGGTTCATAGTTGCTGCACATTTTGCGTTTCATTATGACATGTTAACCCTGTGTGTCGTATTTTGAATGAACTTCTAGACTTTTTAATTAAACGTTGTTTAAATAAAGCTCTCGTTTGTATTTCATACTGTTTATTGATTTTGTATTACGATTATTGCAATTTCATACACGCTGTCATCAACACGTTTGTTTGGCGATTTAGATTTATATTTTAAACCGCAAACACTGACGAGCATGATTGAACACTAGGCTATTGCATGTTATTAATCACATTTCTATGATTATATTATCGTCGCGTGAAAACGATTATGGGGATTGGAAGGCTTAATAATGATTTATTTGTTTTACGCTACGAAATAACTTGTTAAAAGTATTAGGGTGGAAAAGGGTGATAAGCAAAAATAAATAATTGTATTAGAAAAGTAAATTTAGAGCTTTAATTCGAATTAGTAATAACTTTATTCGGTGAATAAACAGTAGGTAAATTGAGAAAACTACAATTCCGTATTTTTAATTAATTTGTTGATGGTGTGTCTATGTGTGTATCCTAGATCCTAGTCCTATCTATCTTATTAACGATACATTAAATCAGGTATTTAAAAAAAATGAATGCGACAAACGCTATCTACTAGAAAAGTTAGGAAACTTACCAACAAGACCAATCTATACATTCCGTTACCTATGCATTAAACACATACCTACAGATTAGTGTGAGAATATGCGTACGAATTTATTTATCGTTAGCATCGTAATATTCCGACAATTTGTCTTTTTCACAGATCTTAATGTCGTTCACTATCAAAAGGTTGTATTAATATTCGACGGTACGATCGCCTGGGGACCGGCCAATGTGCCCGGGGCGTCCTAATTGTTTGCCAACACGATTTTATCGGGATTACAACGGTACCTGATTCCGGGTGATTCAGTCTGTTGTATTAAGCCTCTATAAAAAGTCACTCTGAACTGTTTGATTAGTTTGTGTTCGTTTAGTGTGTTGCATTGCTTGTACAGTTAGCTTTTATTTATAAAGATTTTTTCAATGCTAGCTAGCCATTGCATGTATATTTTTCGTTTGTTGATTTTTAAAATATATTTTTTTAAATTGTATTATAGTCGTTTAAACTTGACTTAGTAAGCAATAGAATTACTGCTACTGCTAAATACAGATTTTATTTGTTATGTTTTTAAATGTTAGTTTTGATATTTATTATGTTTTTTGGGATTATCTTGTAAGCGAATGCATTATCTGTTTCCATGTTAGCATCTTCATGATCAAATGCCTTTGTATCTCCAACCTAGGTACCAATATTGAATCGCAAAAATGATTTTCATCAATATATATTTCATTGTTATCTTTACAATCTGTTCTCAGCTAACAATTTATCTTTGCACGTTGCCACTATTCCAGTGTAAACATTTAGAATGTGTAGTTCATGGTGTGAACACGCCGTCCTTAATCTGCCGCTAACTGAACAACAAAACTCGTTACTACTGTGTACCCAATAGTTTACTACACTGTAGGTACAATATGGTTTAAAATCAGATTGCTTTCTAGTAAATACTGTGGCTATGTTTGGACAAACACCTTATATTTTATTATCATTATTCTGGAAAAGATTTCTTGAATTTGGTTTCATAATTAATGTCATAGAAGCAGTAGTCCGTTTTCCTCTGCTAGAAGACTAAGTAATCCTAAAGAACTCAAGTATTCCATATAAACGACTTAGTACTTGGTGGATATGGTGCAGTTTTTACCACGCTACTGTGCCTTGCAATCGATCACTAGTGGGAGAAATATCTAAATACTGAGCTTGGTCTAGGTGTTTATGTCCTTCACCATCCATGTCACCCGCTTTAATTAATATTATCTCTGCTTAGACACTTAGCCCTCAAAATGATTGTAAGTAGAGATTTTCCATTCAAAAATTCTAAAGCTTCAATTAAAAGTGAACTTCAACTTTGGAAATAAATCTGACAACCCTTTCCTTCTCATAATTTTAATTGCGACAGTTTGACATCACAAGTAATTATGAAACGTGATACTTCATACAAATAAATTTAAAATACGTTAATTTATTTCATGTTGTTTCTTATCTTGTGATATTTAATACCTGGTTTTATCATAACTTGTGGTTTTCGAGGCTTTCAGTGTCACAGTAAGTTATTGCTTTAATTGTTCGTTTTAATGTTTTTTCTCCTCGCTTATTAATTTCTGAAATTCTGTTTCGTCACAAGCATCCATGCTTATTATGTTATGGTGCGTAGCGTTGGTGGTTTAAAATAACAAGTCCATTTTTTACTAAGATTGTCCAAAAGTTTTATATGTATATATAGATAGATATACAGTCTATAGTTCTATACTAATATGAGATACATATAAAGCTGAATAATTAATACTGCTTCGAATAGAAAAAATATGTTTGTTTTGAATAGTACATTTATTGAGGAAGGCTATAATAATATGTATAAATAAAATAATAAAGGCTATATACGAGTAACATCGTGCTATGCTGACGAACGCTTTTTTTCGCTTAAACTACTGAACCAATTTTGGTGAAATTTAGTACACAGGTAGAGCGGATATTGAGAAAGGACATAGGATGGTTTTTATCCTACGGGACCCATAAAACTATTCCACGCGGGCGAAACCGCTCGCGAAAGGCTACTGTTAAATAAAATGTTCTAACTTAGATTATTCTTAAGTCTTCTTTATTTTATCTCCCGTAATTTTGGTTCACTAAGGTTGTGCTCAAAATATTATGGAAATGTTTCCTTAATTTACTAATTTTACTAAAGGGTAGTGCGAACATAATTTAACTAAAATAGTGGTAAGTTACCTAAGTTCCTTATGAGGTAGTGAAGTTTTATATGTCATTTATATTATTACGTAGTGCGGGTATCACATTTTCACATAAGGTTAATATCTGCTGGGCTTAGAAGATTACCGGGCTTTATAATAAAGGCTGTACCTCATTATAGTTTCAAAGAATTTACACATATTAATACCTTTTTACATAACTAATATTGACATTATAGTAAAGGATATTAAAATTATATTTGAATGTAGTGTCAAAATGATATGCAATAAATTAAGTTTTTTACAAAAAAATAGAACCGACTTCAAACGGTAAAAAATAAAATTGTTCAGTACCTACTTCTTCTTGCTTATGGTAATGACTCTTAAAACTATTTTTGAAGTCGGGCCCTTAGCAAATGTCGTACTATTCGTTCTAAATTGGCACCGACATCGACAGTACAGACAGTGGGACAGTACCTACTTCTTCTTGCTTATGGTAATGACTGTTAAAACTTAAAATATTGGAGTCGGTGCCCATTCAGAACGAAAGGTACACTATATTTACTAAGACAGGACATTTCACTAAGGGCCCGACTTCAAAAATAGTTTTAAGAGTCATTACCATAAGCAAGAAGAAGTAGGTACTGAACAATTTTTTTTTACCGTTTGAAGTCGGTTCTATTTTTTTGTAAAAAACTTAATTTATTTCACTCTTTTTAGTAATTTTGATAATTCTGTATGTATTAGCATAATTAGAAAAAAATTCACTTAACTTCTAAACTTTAAACAGATTTACCTTTTATAATCATGTTTATCTAATAGCCTGAAAGAATACTACTATCAGTCCACCTGAACGTATAAATTAAAGAAAGAATTTGCTCTCGGCTCCTAACCGTTGAGGAGTTGTACCTTCAATCATCAGCTTAGAAACATCAGGTGATAATTACCGGACATAAATATTTGTATTATGTTAAAAATATGACTAAAAGAATGTGTGTGCCTATTAAGTTTCAGTGTTTCCCTCGATTTCCCTAATATCACATCATCAAATTTTGACATGGTCACAGTTGGACCACCTCAGGAATGTAAGATTTCGAACAAAAAAACCTTTATTGAAAGAATTTGCTCTCAACTCCTAACCGTCGTAGTACCTTCCATCATCAGTTCAGCAACATGATATGACGATAATTATACACAAATGTCTGTTTTGCTTTTGTAAAAATATGAAAAACATTTGTTGTACTATAAAATTTCAATGTTCCCTTCGATTTCTCTGGGATCCCCTCATCAGACTTTGACTTGGTGACAGTTGGACCACCTCGGGAACGTAAGATTTCGAATAAAAAACTATTTAGTGAAAGAATTTGCTCTCAACTCCTCACTGTCGCAGTACCTTCCATCATCAGCTCAGCAACATGAGATGATGATTTCTATGCGTAAATATTTCTTATGCTTCAGAAACTATAAGAAAATCAATGTGTGTGCCTATAAAATTTGAGAGTTCCCCTCGATTTCCCTGGGATCCCATCATCAGATCCTGATTTGGTGACAATGGGACCACCTCGGGAGTATAAGCTAACGAACAAAAAAAGAATTTTGAAAATCGGTCCACAAACGGCGGAGTAATCGACTTAGTACTTGGTGGATATGGTGCAGTTTTTACCACGCTACTGTGCCTTGCAATCGATCACTAGTGGGAGAAATATCTAAATACTGAGCTTGGTCTAGGTGTTTATGTCCTTCACCATCCATGTCACCCGCTTTAATTAATATTATCTCTGCTTAGACACTTAGCCCTCAAAATGATTGTAAGTAGAGATTTTCCATTCAAAAATTCTAAAGCTTCAATTAAAAGTGAACTTCAACTTTGGAAATAAATCTGACAACCCTTTCCTTCTCATAATTTTAATTGCGACAGTTTGACATTTGTATTATGTTAAAAATATGACTAAAAGAATGTGTGTGCCTATTAAGTTTCAGTGTTTCCCTCGATTTCCCTAATATCACATCATCAAATTTTGACATGGTGACAGTTGGACCACCTCAGGAATGTAAGATTTCGAACAAAAAAACCTTTATTGAAAGAATTTGCTCTCAACTCCTAACCGTCGTAGTACCTTCCATCATCAGTTCAGCAACATGATATGACGATAATTATACACAAATGTCTGTTTTGCTGCTTTTGTAAAAATATGAAAAACATTTGTTGTACTATAAAATTTCAATGTTCCCTTCGATTTCTCTGGGATCCCCTCATCATGCCGTGAGGTGAACATATATAAAAAAAAAAAATACATACAGCCGAATACAGTACCTCCTTCTTTTGGAAGTCGGTAAAAAAATTTGAGCAGAATGCCATTACAATTTCGATTTTTCGACAAATCAATCGAGTAAAAAAAGCGTCTCTTTTTAATAAGACTTTTGTAGATATGCAGTCGAAGATCCAAAATTTCTTATGGGCAGTTAATTTTAAAAGCTTTTAAAAGCGGCTATATTTGCGATGTAAATATTGCTTTAAAAATACATACATAATATAATATTTTATAACGAAACATAAATTTGTTTTTTTTTCCTTTTGAATAAGAACCATGTATTTATACTCATAAAACATATTTTTTCTATTTAATTCTGAAAAATCTAAATAACCTCAGTTTAATGTAGTTAAGTGACATAAAACGCCTAGTGTGTCATAGCCTTACAGGATTCAGTAGCCAAAACAGGGAAGTTACCTTAGCCTGGGGATTTTTAATTATGTCATTAAAGTGACCCGCGTGCAACAAACTGATTAACTAGTTTTATCGCTGTAAGGGCACGCGCCGCCGTAATTTATAGTAGTCGGGGATACCAAAAGGGGATTTTTGCATTATCTAGAGCGCGTCAGATTAAGATATGCGGTATACCTTGCACACTAATATTTTTGTTTATTTTTTCTCACTTCCAAGTGTCAAAATTGTCAGATTAGAATATCATATTATTGTTAAGCGATTTACTTTTAAATAAAAAAATAAATAAAAAATAAATAAACATTGAACCTCACCCAAAAATGTCGATATACATATATATTTACATCTGTACACTCTCTCCTCCCCAGTAAAATGGCAAATTTAAGATTTAATTTTTTCACAATCCAATAGGTCCCCAAGACGCTTTAGTAAGTTTAAATTTAGCATCCCGGGCTCCCCTACAGGGTAGGAGGCTTATGCGGCGGAAACTTATGTAATATGTGCCGTGAGGTACGAAAATGACGCTTTCACAACTTAATATGTTTGTGTCAAGCTTCAGGCACTAAAGTTATGGTTAGAATAAATAACCTACTTAAGTTTGCGTGTTTGTGTTGTGGGATAAGCTGTCATAATCCAGTAGAAATGAAAGCTGATTTTTTTTATAGCAAAAAAAATATTTATATGAAAAGACAAGAAGAGTGATGACAACTTGAACCTTGCTAAAAAATCTTGGAATTGTACTGTAAACGGCTATGTCGCCACGAAAGTTTTTTTTTGTTTTAGAAATAAATTTCTTCTGAACCATATCTGAAAAAAAAAACGTAAAATGCATTTTTTTAAATTCTGCATGTATACTGTGGGTCGGACGCTCGATCATTTGGCTTACTTGCTTTAAAGGGAAGAAAATAAAAGGAACAACTTTATATGTAGTTAATCTAATTGTCTTTAAAAATTGTTCCTTCAAAATGTTAATATACCTAAGATTAGCTGTGTAAAAAGGCAAATTTTAAATTCAACGGAATGAAAAGACACATCTGTATTTTAAACATTTTCATAATCGGTTCAAAATCATATACTCAATTTTCATAAACCGAGAATCATGTAATATAACAAGACGTCTTTTGAGCTTTATCTATATTATTATTATAAAGAGGAAAGATTTGTATTTTTGTATGTTTGTAATGAATAAACTCAAAAACTACTATTCCGATTTCAAAGATTCACCATTAGAAAGCTACATTCACCCTGAGTAACATAGGCTACTTTATAACGGTTGTGGTTGAAGCAACTGACTAAACGCCTATGATTTGAATATAGCAATGAAGCCTGGAATAGCACATAGGCTATTTTTTATCCTACGGGGACCGGGCGAAGCCGCTGGCGGAAGGCTAGTAGTAAAAATAAAGTAAATGAATCTGACACCGTTAATTATGTACTACTCTGGTATCACAAAAAAGAAACTATTAAAGTATTAAACTTTTTGAATTAAGTCTGTGTTGATTTTCTGCACGCGAATTCGATTCAAAATTGCTTGTATTTTGAAAAGCAACTTTTTAGTTTATTTTCAAGATAGATATGGTAATCAGTCTGTTGTACGAAAAATTCCACGAACATTTCATAAAATAAAACGAATTCCTATAAATTGACTTCGAGTATTAAAAGAACTGTTGAAAACGATGAGAACGAGTCTCGCGATTGATTGGAAGCAACTTAAAAAATCAATCAATTCAGTTAAACCGAGATAATCGAATAAAAAGTCGATAGGACGCGAATGATTTCAACCAATTTTATATTCGAAACGGCAGCAAGTCGAATAGGAAAAGATTTTATTGGTTGCGAAAATATTATTTTAATACGGAGTCAATCAAAAAGTAATATAAATTTTCTGTAATGGTCATAAACGTTCGATAAACAAGCGATTAAACAATTTAAATAATGAATAAATTATCGGTGGAACGGCCTGAGAAATTTCTCTTATAACTTGTAATCGGCTTAAAATCGGCTAATCTTTTGTACTAAACTTCTGGCGATCAATCTTTTGGAATCATGTTTAACTGTTTATAAACAGGGGTCTTAATCTTGATTATAAACCAATATTAGGGTTTCACAAAGGGAAATAAGGGGCCAATATGGGATCCCTTGACTGTCTGCCTGTCTCTCTATCTGTTTGATTGTTTTTTAGGCTCTCATGGAAGGAACTTGAAGGTAGGAAGTAATTTTTCGGGAACACCTGGATATATCACTGAGTAGATAGAAATCTTAACTAATAGATCTAGACCTAGTAAGTAGGTAATTATGCATTTTTGGGATTTTACTGTACGAAGTTTAATTTTGCCCCCTACGTATCTCGTACAGCTAAAATCGTCACATAATTAAGTTATTTTGATGATAATACTTTAGAATTTTCAGCAATTTTTGGTATAATTTTGTTTAATTAGGTGAAATAAAAGTAAAAGTTCACTTGAAGCACAGCGTGGTTTATTCAAGAGATACACCATATTGAAATTACATAGATCACATATAGAGTACAGTACAGTAGTTGTGCCAACCGGTAAAGAGGGGCAAAATTTATTACTACAACAAATTTTGTATTAAAATTTCACTAACCCCCATACTTCCGATTTCGATTTGGTTTTTGTGACAATCTGTTTTTTACAGTTATGTGTGTTAGGCCCTGAATATAAGAGTAACGACTTATTTATAATCGTTAGCTACAGACAGCTTCACGAACGATAAACTTAAATGATAGATGTCAGATTAAGTAACACTGAGTACGGTATTTACTCGCAGTTGCTTAGGTGACGTCATATATGCTAGGTCATGGTTTAACGACCTGGTTAATACTGTATCAAACAGTTAGATAATAATTTATTGGGTATATTTCTTATCTAAGGTGCAACTCCAACCTGTTCACGCAAATATTATTTACTAGGGGTAGATATTTATATGCATTATTTGTTGGTAGGTAGGTACTCGTAGGTATTGATACTGTCTTTAAAACTGTAGTACATTATTTGTTCTATTATCAATAATTTCTGCAGCGTTTGCGATATGAGGATTTGTATTGGTTTTTTCATGACACGTTGGGTTACATATCAAATTTTTCATACGGATCCCTAACGTTTTATAATATACTAGCCTTCCGCCATCGGCTTCGCCCACGTGGACCCCTTTAATGGGCCCCGGAGGATAAAAAATAGCCTATGTGCTATTCCAGGCTTCATTGCTTTATTAAAATCAAAGGCATAGCCATTTGCTTCAACCGTGTTGACCCTGTTACCCGTTTAAACTTAGGAATGAAGCATTTACCGCGGTATAAAGTCAAAAAAGCCTATGTTACTCGGGTGAGTGTAGCTTTCTAATGGTGAAGGAATTTTTGAAATCGGAACAGTATTTTTTGAGTTTATTAATTAAAAACATACAAACATACAAAAATACAAAATACAAATCTTTCCTCTTTGTAATATTAGTATAGATGTATTCGATAGCCTATGTTTATCATGGATAATGTAGAATTACATATATGTAATGGTAAACGAATTTTTCAAATCGATCCAGTACTTTCGGAGCCTATTGTATGTAAGCAGACGATCAAAATCTTTTCTCTTTATAAAATTAGTATAGATAAAAAAAAAACAGCTGTCTCAAAACGCCTAGCAGATAATGCATAAAACGAATGTTTCTAAAACTTAATAAATATGGATAAATCAAAATTAAATGTACTAAATAAAAAATTAAAATTTATTTCTTTCTTTCCGAAGTTAAAATCGTTGTAACGCACCGGTTTATAGGTATATTTGACATCCATACTAATATTATAAATGTGAAAGTGTGTTTGCTTGTCCGTCCTTCTTGCACGTCTAAAAAGTGCTACTGACTGAACTGATTTTTTTGTATGGCGACAGTTTGGGGACATAGGCTACTTTAACCGTGGAAAATATCTCATTCCTATGGGGAAAACATGTAACTACGCGGGAAAGCTAGTCAATAATAAATAAGTGTGCATTAGGGGCCGTATACGAAATTTTGCCGATTTTGCTTATTTACCCGATTTAACACATGAGATTTTGGAGATAAATTACAGTACTTCTACAAGTATCATTGCACAATATAACCTTTCATTTCATTAATAAAATCTAATACACTAGACACTTTTATAGCTTGCGTCAAGAATTATAATGCGAGATATAGGTTACTTTAAAAGATGTTTAATGCCGAATCATCATTATTAATAAGATTTTTTTTTCAGGAATCGGATTGATTATAAACTGAAGAGTATTTATGTCAAATAAATTTTACGAAAGATTATACCAATTTGCCGAAATCAAATGGCCCATTTTCTCTCAAAATTGAGTAAGTTCAATGTTTTTTTACTAATATTTTTTGTATGAGAGTGACAAAAAGTGGCTCATACACTATGTATCTGTTTTTACAGCAATACATGGCATTTTTTTCGATATGTTTAGACTTTAAAATGATGTAGAAATAAGTGATATCCTATACCTATTATAGTAATATTAACAAAACTATCACCGGCTTCAGGTCTATTAAGCAAAATAACGAAATAAAAATTAAAAAGTGGCTCATTTAATAGTTTATTAATGAAATGATCAGTCATATTGTGCATTAAAACTTATGGAAATACTGAATTTTAACTGCAAAATCTCCTGTATAAAATGAGCTAAATCAGCGAAATCGGCAATATTTCGTATACGGCCTCTTAACATGTGTTACATACCATAATACAGACAACCTAATCATAAACATAATCTATAACACATTTACACAGAATTAATATAAAATGTACTCTTAAATAAATACCTATCAATATATTTTATAATCTAAATAAATATAAGTGAATTAATAATTCAACAACAAATGTAGTACATATGATTTATTTACGATATATAAGATAATATACGATTATTGAGAATATTTAATAAATAGATGTTCTATTGACTTTGTAACGTCGATTTGAAACCCAGGAGGTTTAGTATAAAGAAATCGCAGAACCCTATGCTAAATAGTTCTTCGGTACGAGGGCTAAGGCGTTATGCCCGAATGCTGAGTGAAAGTATTAAAATATAATACATATTTGAATGTGTGTAATAAGTCAACCTTCGTATAAAGTGTTTGAGCCATCCCACCTACTTCTGTTGCACAGGGTTACCTACCACGCTTAACAATTTTCATAAATAAGACGGTATACAAGGCTGTGCAATTTTCGCAACGATACTGTCTGTTTCGTAATGCAACGTATTCCGGATTTCAAAGTTGGAACACATACTTACATTCGTTACCGTGGAATCCTTGCCAGATTCCTCTGTCGCCGTTACTCCTTGTTTACTGGCACTCAACCAACTGAATAAATTAATGGAAGTTGCTTTTTAAAAATAATTAGCGCAACTTGCTCGAAACATATGCTGGCCAGGTGATGACACACCTGCTGCTTCTCGGCGAAATTTAATACACAGAGCTAATTTTGTACTTGTTTCTTTAGTTTATAGCGTTCTGTTTGTTAAATAGGTTCAAGGATCCTTTCTATGACCTTTTCGTTATCCTTCTGTCTTGAGATTGAGTACCCGTGTGGCGCAACGGTTACCATGCAGAACGGCCAGTCGGAGGTATCGGGTTCGATTCCCGGCGAAGCAGAGATCGAAATTACGAGTTTCAGTTTTTTTCGGACTGGGTATTTATCTTCATGTCTTTGAGTGTGTCACTTTAGACATTTTTAGTCACAAGTAAAGGAAAAAATCTGGAAAGCGTGACGTTTTACCACAGGCCACGATCCCTAAATTAATTTCCTAGATCGACAGAAAATCTATATACAGTCTATACGGAACTCACCGTATGCAAATCAGACTGGCACTTGCCCATAATTTTTTATTAAACAAATTTGCAACCCGAGACCTCATGAGACCGCGGTCGCACGACAGATGAGCCACTTAGCTTACGCTCTATTGAATAGAAGTACGCAAAAACACTCTTTGTACTTGTGTACGCCGATCGATCCAGTAAAAGTACAATTTCTTTCCTTTTTCATTCTTTCACGTTCGTTCGTTCAAAGCCCATTTCCTACCCATTATTCGCGCGTATTTTTGTTTCGTAAAAAGTCCGGAGCGTTCGAAGTTTTCTTTCCCGCGAATAAAAAATCTAACAACATTAACTAGGCGTCTTTGTCACTCGTTCAAATGGCAGTCATTTATTTTTGACAAGTCTAAGATTAACTGGAAAAGTGCCACTAGCTACGTCACAGCACCAAGTTAAACTTTGGATACGATACACACGACCCTTATGATACGTTTTCTCTTCTCTCACGACCTTTCGCCGGTACCAATTTTTGAGACCTTTTCAATCATTTACTAAATGAGAATATTTTTTTCTGAATGAGAGTTCTGATGTTTTTTTTTTATAAATAAACCCAACAATAAGGCAGACGGGCCGCGTGGTGTTAAGCGATCACCGTCGCCTATGGACACGGGCAACCCTAGGGGAGCCGCCTGAGCATTGCCGGCTTTGGAGAAGAGCTTTTTTTACGGCTTTGCTAGCTTTGATGCTAATCATGCTGACGCTGATGTTGGCCAATTCCAGATTGATAAAAATGACATACATGCCTTTGCCAAAACTGTGTTTTTATAACTGTTAGGCATAAGGAAAATTTAATTTTATAATGCTTTCTACAAAACAAAGCAGTAAATATAAAATTTCGGTAGTTAATTACCACGAATGCTTATTATTTTTTACTAAGTCAAAGTGCACGATAGGATTGGTACTGGAACCGTGGGCGTGAGAATCCATTGCTTAAACGAGTTAAGTCCACTCGTGATGAAGTAATATTTAAAAAAAAGGTTACTAAAAGTACTTAATTTGTTTTTTGCCTTCAGATTATTATATATTTATAGATTATATTTTCTTCACTAATATTATAAAGAGGAAAGATTTTATTGTTTGTTTTTTTATTTGTATTGAATAGGCTCCGAATCTACTGGACCGATTTGAAAAAATCTTTTACCATTAGAAGCCGACACTATCTCTGATGAACATAGGCTACCAACATCATTCTTAGTGTTCCTGCTCACTCCTCGGTGTACTATGGCAAATCGTTTACTGTGTACTCAGTCAAATAATGGAACTCACTACCTAATTCCATCAGACGTGCTCAATCATTGGGTTTGTTTAAAACGTTAGTTAAAGATCACTTTCTTTCTTTATAAGTTGTCATCTCATTCATTTTTTCTCTTTCCTTTTGCTTAGTCTCTTCCCTCCTGTACACTTACATTTACATCTCCTTTCCTTTTGCTGTCAACTGTATCCTTGGTTGTCTCTGTTATTCTTTACTGCTTCTTACTATTTCTGTCTTACTGTTGTTTTGATTGTATACAGTACCTATTTTGTTTACGCGGTTGAAGCAACTGGCTAAACGGAAATATTCTAATAAATCGTCTTACGTCGTGTTTCAAGTCATTCCGATGTTTCAGATTTCGATGTTTGAAAAATAAAAATTAATCTACGATTTCTCTTCTTCTAATCTTCATAATGGTGGTCCGTATTCATTAGATTAAAGTAACCTCTTTAAAACTTGTATGACATTAATAATTGTAATTCAATTAAATTAATCAGGGCCAGACCATAAAATAGGTTGAGTTCGACGTGTTAAAGTTATGCTGAATTAGCATGGATAGCTTTAAAATCTTAACAGTACATTTTATACAATTACAGTAAGTAATACTTACGCTTTATAGGCCTTATTTACTTATTCACTATGCGCTCGCAGTCGTGAAACTAGGAGTGAATGAAATATTCAGTCAGCCTGCTGGAGCCGGCTGGACTAACAGCGGAATTTATTTATTTCTACCTTTGAGTTTCAGCTTTATTTGTAATATATTTTTCGACCCTTTAATATGTCACTGGTGAAACCAGGCCTATTATTAAAATTGACGATTTGGGTTAAAAACCTAACATTGCCTATAAATGAAATGTGTGTACGTGTGCTCCCTATGAACGCTAGTCAACGTTACCTCTAGCGCAGTCGTTATTATTAGGGCCAAAGATCTGATCTTGTTTCTATTTTAAACAGGGAAGACACTAAAATGAACAATTTAGACTGCCTTTTTGGAATGAGTAAGTATTTATTTATGCTCTTTAAGACAACAGTACCTGCCACAGGCACCGAAAACACGTTCGAAACATAAAATTACTTCAAATTAAAGGTAATTTTTATATAGTTTTATACAATACAATTTGGCGGTTAGATCTGAAACAAAATCTGAATAATTTTGTTTATACGAATTAGGTTATATCCCAGCAGTTAGTAACAAATAGTTATTCAATCTTTTGAAATCGAATGGATTAAACTAACACAATTTTATCCTTTCTCATCAGACCCTAAGTAAAATCGAAATCATGTTTATTTGGAAATGTAGGCTCAGTATTTTAAGATAGGGTCGTGGATTCCTTCCATTGTGGCGATGTGAACTTTCTCTTCACTTACAATACAACTTGGAAACTTAGTAGCAAAGCCTCGTATGATTGGTATAGAAACTTATTTTATTAATTTACGTATGGCTATTTTCAAAGTAATATTTCGATTGCGCTTTTAAGTACTGCGTATGTGGAGTATTTGTCGCTATCTAATTCTATTAGATAAAGATAAATACACAAAGCAGATAAAAAATAGGTTTCCATCCTATTGAGGGCGCGCGGGTTAGCATAAAACGAAAGCGATCCACCCAAATCTAAGCCAAAAAGGCGCGGTCGGGAGTAAGATGGGTGACCGCTAGTGCAAGAAATTTTATGCGCATTTCCGTGCTTCGATGGGCACATTAAGGCGTCAGTTCCGGTTAATATCGATAAAAAAACAGTTGTCAAATTTTGTCGGATGTGTAATGGGCTTTTTAAAAACATCGGACGGTTTGCGATTGCGACTAATGCCGTCACTACACGTAACTAGAAATCTTTCAGATTTCTCCCGTTTAGGATGCTGACGCACGCAATCGCATGTGTGGATGGTAAATCGTTTGCGATAAACCGGTCTGTTCAGAAAAATCTGAACGATTTCTCGTTACTTGTAGGGCAGGCATAACCCGCATCTCCACCCGTTGCAGCGATAGGCATACTAAAAATCATGAAGATTAAATTTAATATCTATGACTTAACTTCTAGAAAGCAACCAAAACAGCCGTGTGTCAGTGCGAAGAGAAAGAAGTTTCATTTTTGCGCCGTCTAACGGATTCAATATCGACGGGGCTTGAATGAGTTTGGGGGTGGGAAATCGTTAATCATCCCTTTGTTGGATTTTTGTTACAGCCTAACTCGTTGCTCGCTTGTTTGGCCTGTATTTTTCTTTTCGAAAACGAAAGTGGGGCCTTTAGTCTTGACGAATTGTTTTCATAGGAAAACGAGGACTGGCTCAGGGGTGAGATAACAGTATACCGTTTTGGTTTAAGGGATTTTCTATTATTGTTTTTTGGGATTCCATCTCGTGCAATAACAAGATTTGAGTGGGCCGCACTGCTGTAGATAACGCTCTTTCAACGTTTATGACAATATTTTTGGAGTTTTAATTTAGAAATGCAAATTACCCTTTTCATTTTGCTTATCTGGAACGGTAATTTGTTTAAATTTTCAGGGCCCTATTCATTATGTTATGTTCGCTTTAGGTTGTGATTATTCGTTTTGACATTTTTATTCATTTATGAATTCCCCTAAATTCTAAATTCTTCTCGTAAATTCCGTAAAATACTATCCGCGTATCTAGCTATGGAAACTATCGTAAGATCGATTAAAATTTGTGCAAAATCGTAGAGTACCTACAAGAGTCGTAGGTATACCTATTTGGGCACATTGAAAATCATTCAAATTTCTGCCTCGACAAGATTTGAACCCCTCTTATTTAACCTCTTCATTAGAAGTACCGTACGCTAACCACGCAATTAATTTGCCAAATCATTTTCGCGTTCATAAACATTTCATGAATGTGATTTTTTATATCAATCCATACCTTGTTTTGTAAAGAAAGTGTAAAAATCATGCCCTCTTGTGGAGTTATCGACCGACTTATCAGTGTCGTTGTGGCAATTAGTAAAGAACAAATGACGTCGCAGTCAGAGGTTATCGACACCCACCCTCCTCACAACATTGGGACGAAATCAGCAAAAATAAATATTGCGGTTGTGTTCATCAAACATTTCTACTGTCTATGTCTCGAATGAAAGCGTTTTCCCCTAATCAATTGATATTAGTTATTTTTAAGATTGAGATATTATTTATTTTTCGGAAAGAAACATTCAATAATTGCTATTGAAGAACGGGTAAAAAAAAATATTTTGGTTGAAAAGGCAAATTTCCCGGCTACACCTACTTAAATTTAAATTTGGATAATGTAGTTGTTGCCAGTGCTAGTGACCATTGATACCAACGTCTGCATTTTTTTGGCTATTTCACACAAAAGAAAGTCAAAAATGTTACAAAATTGAGAGAAATTCAGTGTCAAAGCTTTTATTGTAATTTAGTTGGTTGTAGAACTTTTGACCCGTGAAATACCACCCCCAGCACCCACTTGAAGAAATTCTATTGTGTTTTGGTGGAAAGGTTAAGTTGCCGGCTAGGCTTATGCCTGCCCCAAACATAATGATTTTTGACTGTAGAGATAAATCGAACGCCCTTATTGCGTCCACATGCCACCGATATTTGCGTCGATCGTCAGTTTTCCGCAGAAGTTCACACAATAAACATGTCATCCAAGATGGAAAATGATGATGACGCACTTGCGTTGTTGGCCCTAATCATCTGCTTAAAGAAAAAACAGTCCAGCATACATAATATTGCATAAAACACTCTTTGCGTGATATGCACGTCTGAACACAAGCGGGGTTCGAGACGAACTGCCGAACAGTAAGCGATCACGACCGCCAACGAACGATTTATCTAATGAAATTTGTTTTGCAAATTTACCATCCACATGTGCAATAAAATCGCAACGATTTCTCGTTACGTGTGGTGCGGGCATTACATGAGGCGATCATCGGACTTTGGAGTAGCAGTGCAACCGCATACCACAAGACCACAGGCTTGCTTGAGGTTGTGTCTAGATGTCCATGGGCTACTACTGCAAACAAATAAGAAAAAGGAAACTTTAACGTCTTTTCTTTCGCTATCGCTTGTATCTTACACCAAAAATCACACAACTGTGTCAACAACTCAGCTCCGATAATTCGGTTCCTCAGCATGTTTTCTTATCTTATGTTCGGGACCGATCGGGCTCCTTGACGAACTTGTAATGATCAATCGCTGATTAGACGGATCGAGTTTTAGTTTAGTTTGTAATGGCTTCAAGTTTGGTGCTGTTTGAGATCCGATTGAGACTGATTGAAACCTCAATTTATTGAGATTTGTTATCTAATAACCTTAGTAGGAAACTTTGGTAGTTTTCACATAAAAAATTCAGATTTTTACCCATACCTATACTTTTTGTACGTTCGTATACGTTTCGTTTCGTTCGGTGGAATATCAAACATTCATCAAAATTTTCAAATTTATAGTATAGTCAGTTCTTAATGTTTCGTTGGTTGGTTGGTTGGAAGTAGGCCACGAGGTGTTAAGTGATCGTTCCGCCCATGGATAGATATTCGAAGCCTGATAGTCGCCTCATATATATTTGCCAGCCAGACTTAGGGTCTGGCCGGCAACATGTTCCAGTCGAAACACAATAGGGAATTTGAGTGGGAATGGTAGCCGCGGTGGTAGTTCCCCGAACCATTGTTGTTGTCGGATGTTGAACCTTTAAAGTTCTACTTCCAACAAAATTCCTATCCTAGCTATAAAAATCCGAGCCTAGTATTTTGAAATTATAAGTGCAATAAAATTCTTTTGTTGCACTATAATTTCATAATATTAGGCTCGGGTTTTTATGATGTGCGCATATATAAAATTCTTTTGTTGCACTTATAATTTCCATAAAATTAGGTTCGGGTTTTTATGATGTGCGAATATATAAAATATATAAAATTCTATTGTTGCACTTATGATTTCATAATATTAGGCTTTGCATTGCTATAGCAAATATTAATATAATTGCTATAGCTGCATTTTTATTTTAATACTGTTCTCGAGCGTGTACAGTCATGGCTATACGCTTGCAACGAAATTGTAGACTTTGAGGCAGTACCTCTAGCAAGATAGTTTTGTATTGGTTTAGACTTTAAGCTCAAACGGTGCGTGTGTAGCCTCACTTTAATCCTCTCATACATTTCAAAGATATATTTGATCGTTTATCTATTTGTAAGCTAGTCCATATATCACCAAGATAGGAAGTACCATCACTCGGATAGTCTCTATCTATAAAATTTACAAGATTTACTGATTTGCATGAAAGTCAGTCACCCATTTAACTTCCAACTTAGGCAGACAACTCTGCGTCGAGAGTACCATGGACACACGCAAAGACAGAAACAAAAACTCCCAGACCGAGAACAGAAATTTTAAACTTGTCATTCAAAATTCTGCTTCACTGGGGATCGAACCCGGGAATTTCGATCGGCGTTCAGGCTTGGTATTTACGCCACACGCGTCGTCAAATCTATAAAACCTACCCAATGCAAAATCTACAATAATATAAAATCTACAACAACTTTTGCTGATCTACTTTAGTTTTTCAATCATGAATGGTATCGATGACATAATGTAACTCATTCTCTAAAGTGAACTCACCCTTTCACATCAGAGCAGCGGTCTAGTAGTTAAATTTTGTAGATAGTTTACGGATCGATATAAAAGCTTTTTTTTTATCAATCTTTTTTATGACCCACTGCTGGGCCCAGGTCTCCTACAAGTGAGAGGCCTTAGTCCAGTTAAGGCCATAGTCCACCATGCTGGCCAAGTGTGGATTGGTGGACATCATGCCTTCGAGAAATTATGAGTTTCTCTCAGGCGTGCACGGCTATGGAAACATCGTAATCAATTAAATATTACAATATTTTCCATCACTGTGGAGCAGCGATAATGCGCATTTTATCACACAATAATTCATATCATCACAAAATTTATTTGTCAGAGGTGCGCGCCGAGGATTTGAATCCGGTACTTCGGCGGTGCGTCTCGAAGACCGCTATCTTTACCGCTCGGCTATCGCTCGTTCATGTCGAAGTCTATCAGACGGAACTCACCCATTCACCCTAAAACAGCCGCCTAGTAGTTTAATTTTGTAGATAGTTTACGGCATATACCTCGAGGCTATTCGCGGTACACCTGTAATAGTACTACCGAGGTCAATGTTCGCAGCCAAGTTCAAAGCCTCACCGCTAAAGGATGTGTTCAGCAATTCCATTCGCGTTTTTTAATCTGTGCACGGGGGTTGCCAAATCTGCGTACTATTTCTGTGTGCACTGAAATACTAGACCGTTTCCCACGGTTTTGGGATGAAACATACGGGATTCACGTTGCCGCTTGAAGGAATTAATCGCAAAAGGACTGAAAAATGGCTTTACGATATTTTTCTGGATAGGTAGGGAAAACATCCATAATGGCGACAGCGCGGCAGCGTATTAGTACTCGACATTCCGTACCAGGACACTGACAAAATTGACGATTATTATTGACGTTTGCCGTACTGTAATTTTTACAAGTGTACGATTTTCGGGTTCTCTTATGATTTTTCAAAGGCAGTTGTTTAGATTTGACTTTGTTACTGTAACAATGCAATTCTATAAGATAATCTATAGAGGATAATATATTGAGGATCCGTGTGGCGCAATTGTTACAATGCCGGTCTGAGTTGTGTTCATGTCATTGCCTGTGTCCATGGTGCCCTCGACCCATACGTATCCTAATAATATGCTATGAGAGTGAAGCGTTATTTATTTATTTGTTTGGGTCTGGAATGGGTCCATCTTTGGGAGAGCAGATGTGCTCTCCTCGATGTTTACGGGATGTATGTGGCCCCGCACACACCGCCGTCCTTCCCATGGCTACTCGCTGGACAGATCGAGCTGCCACTCTCACCGCCCGCAACTCCGGATACCCCTTTTATTCGTCTCATACGATCAGGCAGGGGATACCGTAGATATATTCTTAATCCCGAAGCTACAGCGACTAGCGAATTTTTACCTCAAGCGCTTTTATTAGCTGCAGTCGTATGTATCAGAAAATTTAAACATGATTTTGACGTACTTCAAGATGTAGAATAATTATGAAACTTTGCTTACTTATTAAATAAAGGACCGATGACAGTGTAATTATGAAAAAAAAATAGTTACAAAAACTAAAGAAAATCAGGCTTTTGTGAATAAACAAAATTAAAATAATTAATAATAAATTATTTTTAATTTGAAATTGAAATAAAGAATAAGAAGTATTGTAAAAAAGCATGGGGTGCTAAATTAAAGTAATATGTATAACTTTTGACACCATGCACTTCACGCTTTTTTACAATATTACCTATTCTTAATTCAAATAGCAAATTAAAAAGAATTTATTTCTTACTTTTTAGTTCGTTTTTTCACAAAAGCGTGTTTTTTAGTTTATTTGTAACTATTATTTATTGTCTCTAACTTTCACAGTAATTTATAAGGTTAACCTTCAAGTAACAAAAATTATTTAAGTTACAATTTTAACAAAGTAAAATAGGAGAAATTTTAATAAATAAATTAGCCTTGTAATTTAGCACTATGTAACCAAACATTTGCGAGACCTTGGCAATTGAATGATTCAATATAAGCACGTAGAAACAATAATGTGTAGGTAATGTGCAAGGAGGGTATTAAATTACACTTAGGGTAAAGTAAGCTTAGCGTATAAGGATTCTCAACGACTTAAGTATGGTTGTGGTCTGCGATGCAAAAAATAACATTTGGCAGTAGTGTTATTTTCAATGACATTATGCTCTTTATAAAGCAGCAGCCGAGCATGTATGCAATATTGGTAGCTCTTTACACTTACGTCCGCTCCACACGTTGTGGCGAAGATAATTATGGCCATCGTGTGGAACGGGTGTTTATGCCTACCTTTGTCTGTATTGGCATGATGGCCCACAAGTTGGCGCAATATCGTCCGTCCACACGTTGGCCAATCTTTTATTTTCCCAAGCAGCAAAATAGTCGAATAGTAATTAGATTACTCAGCCTTTAATCGTATAAGAGCCGAGTAACCGTTCTTAAAACACCCATTTATCGTGTAATAGCGGTTATCTCGACTATTTGGCAATATTTGCTAATGTGTGCTTTAAGGACGTCGAATAAACGTTTACAGCACTATGTTTTAGCACTTTTACTCCACCTTTTAGCAGATGCTGAATTAAAGTGGCTAAAATACTCGTTATTCGATCGCTTGATCTATAACAGTCGTATAATAGCTGATTCGCTGAATTGGGTGCCTTTATACAGTTGTTACTCAGCTCTATTTTATGTTTCTATAAAAGCTCTATAAACGCAATCGAATTGCTTATGGCAACATTGCTGCTGTTACTGCACGCTTATAGACTAACTCGTATAATAGAATTAAAAACGTTTGTATAGGAGCTGTAGTGTAATTAAGAGCTTTTATACGATATTTACTCAGCTTAAAGTAGTATTGTAGAGTTCTGGGAAACAGTAACAGCACAATTCCGTCCATTTTGTCGTCGATCGATACTTTGAAGACGTTTTCACGAGTATTTTGCTATCAAAATGGATAAAAACAAGTGGAAGAAATTGGAAAGAAGCGGTCATTTTCGTAAAAAAGTTAAAAAAACGTTGGAGCAGATGAAATACTCTGCAGAACTAATTCAGCCAAACTTAGTTTCGGCAAGTAACGCTAGTGAATTTCCAAGCGCGAGTCCGAGTATTTCAAGTGGTTCCGTAGACTCAAGTAACACAATAATTATTAATAATAAAACAATATCACATCCGTTACATTTATCTGATAATATAAGATTTTTACGTAATAATGCGCCAAAGAACTGCCACACTAATGCAGATGCATTTAGAGACAGCACCAATAGCCTCATTAACGTCATTATATATAAACTCCACAGTCCTATCATGCGACGGTGGCACCATCTTCATGCTAAATTTCATTAGCTTAATTCAGGTCTGAATATTATTATTATGGCTAGTTTGGTTAGGTATATACAGCTGATGACCAATTATATGTGAATGAATTTTGTTATTTTTATTTTCTATTACTATGCTTTTTTTTGGTATTGTACTAACATAGATATAAGAGACTAAACTAACAAAAATATGGACATTGTCTGAAATAAATTAAATAAAAAATAAAAAATGCGTTTCCTTCCAAGGCCATCTCAATTGGTCAAGTTGTTTTATATCATCTTTGTTAAGAAAGGTATCAACACCCAAGAAGTCTGGCATTGTTTTATGATATAAGATGTTCCTTTAAAGAAAAATAATCATAAATTGGGATTATTGGTCTCGTACCAAGAGAACCCTAAATCCTGTTATCATGGCGACACCTTGTGCTGTAAATGTGATGACCAGCACTCATAGTCGACTTTTAATGGAATAAGTTAGCTGTTACTGCAACTAGATTATCAATATGGACATTAGCATTAAAAATCATTATTTAAAATATATTTAATTTAATATATTAGTCGTAAAACTTAAGAAAATAGGCAGCGCATGAATGTTTATATACAAATGATTTTGGGTTTATCAATAAAGCTTGTTGCGCATGATGTTTTGGAGTAGCTACACTAACAGTAAAAATAAACACATTGATTGCTCAAAAACTTGATATAAAAGTAATATTACTTGAAATGTAATTTACTTTACAAACATTGTATTGCAAACACTCAAAGCACTTTCGCACTCGTTGAGTTGAAAATTTTCATTAAGTAAGTGGTATAAAAGCCTCCCTAAGATCGTTTACAGCACCTATTAGTCGAGTAAAAGCATTCTATCCACTGTTATAGAACTAAAATGGCGAATAAAAGCTATTCGGCTGCTATTATAGCACACTTTATCTGTATAATAGCAACTCGACTGCGTTTATTGAACTAAATATCCTACATACGCATTTTGGTTGCTCTTAAAACACTCTTAGTGTTTTCTACCACTTTTACTCAAATCTTACAGCATGTTTTTGCTGCTTACTCAGCGCTTATTCCAGTCTAATAGGACTTTAGTCTGAATAATTTGCGCCTTTTTCGCGTCGAGTAAACGTTTACAGCGCTTTTACTCCACTGTTTTTAGAACTTTTATAGAACTTAAAGCGAAAAACAGAACGTGCTCTCGACCATTAGCACGTCCATTTGCTGCTTGGGTTGGTACGAGCCCCGATAGTGATAGCACGCACTTACGATTCATTTAGGGTCTTTGAAATGTCAATTGGCAATGAAGAAATCTTTTATAGAGCTCTACCACGTCGAAAAATGCTTATAAAACCCAAATAATAAAAATCACAAAAATAAAATCATTATAGGTAAGTATTTTACCTATTCAATTCAATTCTTTCTTGTGGTTCCTTCTCCTAATGTTTTCTATAGCCTAGAAGATTAGGAACTTTTATTTTTATATATAAACTATTAATACTACACGTTACTATTAAAGGACCAACTAAAAAAGTAAATAACAATACAGCTGTCATTAG
This sequence comes from Pyrgus malvae, assembly GCA_911387765.1. NCBI lineage: Eukaryota > Metazoa > Arthropoda > Insecta > Lepidoptera > Hesperiidae > Pyrgus > Pyrgus malvae. Next base: position 21,032,540 of record OU426950.1, on the reverse strand, counting down.
GCCAGTACGGACCAAGTAATTTTAGTTGCGTATTATTCGCCTTGTTATAGGTTTTTCCTTGTAAATGGGTATTTCAGTATAAATTATATTTCATGATAATTGATTTACTAATAGTTCAACTGTATTATAAATCGTTTTTATATTGTACCTAATGGCTTTAAATTTTATTACTTTTAATTAAAAAATTGAGTTTATAAGCTTGCACTTAGCTTTCTTTGAAGTCAGCACATTGCAATAATCAACATCTTGGTTGCTATTCTTAATTGTGTGAATTCGCAAGAACAAAAAAAATAACGTTCACTAAGAGTTTGTAAATGAACATTACAGTGAATAAAGAATATTTCATTTCATTTCATTTCATTTCGCAAAACTTAAAAATAAAGCAAGAGCAACAGTAATATAAAGCAAACTTTCATCAGAAAACAAGTCGATCGAAATCGTTCTTATCCTCAATATCTCAAATAGGTACGAGTATTATTGACACGATACCACTAGGATAAAGCTCGTCGAACTCGTCATAAATCGTATTTACGTCGCGATTGTCACCATGTAACATCGACGTTTGCATCTGGGCCAGACTTATAATAGTTCGAGAGTAGAGCGTCTAAAAATTGCAAGTATATTCCAAGAGCAGATTTTTTAAATAATGTGATTCCTTGGTGCTTGGTTTACAATACAATTGGCATTATTATACAATTTCCTAACTTTCCTAAACCTGAAAATGAATTAGCGAAATAGTTATCATTAAAATATTTGAAGCAAAAATAAATCTAAAAGCTTATATTTTGTACATTTCTTTCACCTGTAGATATTATTTGGGATTTTACAAGGTTTAATAGATTTAAAGCACATTTTTTATAAATTCAGTTAACAAGGTTAAGCTTTTTTTCTCAAAATTTAATTACTAATAATCATAGAAAGATGTTAAAAGGTAAGTATTTGTTTATAATGGAAAACCACCACTAATGCTTAGGATTGCACAAATAATATTATAATTGTCTGACGTCACAAATGTGACATTTTTTACCATTAAGAAAATGCATGCATTTTTTGGATGCTCATCTCTTCAGATATTAGTCATGCTCTTGGGATATAACTGTCAGGCAACGTGTGAATTGTGTAAGCGAAGAAAACTACATTTGATACATTTAAATATGATCATAAATCCTTTATTTTATAACAAGTTACCACAGTCACATCTGTAAGTCATAAAGACTTCGCTAAATGTACTCAAAATAGGTTACAACATTCCTGTTTTCAATGATTTAAATTCGATGCAAAACGTGCACGTTAGATTCGATCTTATTAAAATAAAAATAACCGATAAAATTACTAAAAATACTGACCTGCCTGTCGAATGATGCGATGCGAAGCGATAAAATTATACTCGTATGTGTATAATTGTCATCGCAATTCTCTGTCAACTGTCTCTAGCCCGTTCTGGGCAAGCTTTGTAATGTAAAAAAATCCCATTGGTATGATATTAATGATCGTGATAGATTTCATCCAATCCATTACTTTTACTGAACAGCGCACCATAATAACGATGTTTTTTTTCCTGTGATTCAACCCAGCAAAAGGTTTAGTGCTCACCAGGTGCGGTCGGAGCCTTCAATTTTGGAGGGGGTCGCCAAGAAATTTTGGGGGGCTCACTAAGACATTTGGGGGAAGAAGTGTCCCAAATTGGCTTGTTTCGCCCTCCATTTGCACATGACTGAAGGATTTTTGAGGGGGTCATGTCCACTGTGACCCCCCCCCCCTGGGACCGAGTCTGGTGCTAACTTACTTCCGTATCTTTACTATTAATCCAGTCTACCAATAGTATGCACAACTTCGTATGAAAATTTTTGAAACTTCAAACTTCCGTAAATGACATTGCATCCTTTAAATATCCATTCCGCAAAAATATTATTCAGTGCAGTGAAAAGTTTTTCTTTAATGCTTTAGTAATTATTTTGAGGCAAAGCCATTAGAAAAATATTTTTATACCGCAATAAAAAGGCGAAAACGGAATACAGTACGTAGAATGAAACTTAACGACACCGCCTGATAAACCACATAAAGTGTAGAAAACAAAAAAAAGACAAAGGAACGCGTAGTTTTAGCATGGCTTTTTTGTCTTAGACTTACATTTTTTAAATGTCGTCTTGATTAAGACTTTTTTCATAAGTTAAGTGGTAATGCATACATTCTATAAAACATTATGTATGGCGAGATGCAATGATTTTGAAGTTATAGTACTAGTATAAGTGGGTCAGATCCCGGCGTGATTTGAGTTTATATGATTAAACTAATGTATCCCAAGGGAACAGTACATTTTTCCGGGATAAAAATATTTATTGATTGAGCAACATACATCCATCCTCGTAAACATTCGCAGGTATAGAATAGAATATGAGTATGTCAAAGCAAGAGCAAACATAGGTACATTTAATACTATGTGACAAAATAAACCAAGCTTAACATTTGTGTATCTATAGTACTAATATTGACGACCCGCGTAGCGCAATAGTTCCATGCCGGACTGCCGATCGGAGGGTCCCGAGTTCGATTCCAGGGGAAGCAGAAATTTGTGTTCTCGGTCTGGGTGTTTGTGTTTCTATCTCTGTGTGTGTCCATGGCACTCACGACACAGTATATCTACCTTACAGTGGCTAAGAGTGTGAAACGTTTATTTATAGTTACAGTTGCTATAGTGAAGTAAATATTAGTAGAACCTCGATAACTCAAACCTCGGTAACTTAAAAACCTCTATAACTTCATAAAATAAAATGTTCCCTTCCCATCAGAGCCCAAAACCTCTATAACTTAAAATACGCAACCTTTATAACTTAAATAAGTAATCTCTGTATTGGCCCTCAGTAACTTAAAGAAATGTTTCCACAACCTCTATAACCTAAATTTGACAAGAGTCATTTTGATGGAGTGTGCAAAAAAAAGGTTTCGGTATTTATTGCTTGCACGTTTTCACTAGTTAACGTAAACAATACATAATAATATGTCACCTATTGTTTGCTTCTTCGAAATTCTTTAAAGCTTTGCGGCGGTTTGCCTAAGACAGCGGCTTACTTGGATCATAAGTTTTTGATCAATTTCCTGGAAACATCGCTTTGCCTACTGTGTGCAATGTGAATAAATAAATATGATTATTTAAATTTCTGTATTTTATTGAACCAATCCTTCTGACCCATTCGATTAAAAATAGGAACAAGCGTACATACATACACATGTACATACCTACCTCTGTATTAACCTATCCCTAACATAGACCCTTGATAACTTAAAACCTCTATAACTTAAAATATTTTGTGTTTCCCTTGGTCTTTAACTTATCGAGGTTCTATGTACTTTAGTTCCGTCTAAAATTTACAATAACTTTTTAGGCAAAAGGCGCGGTGACCACCTTGACTGGAATGTACTCATGTTTGCAACACCATTACTATAAATAAATAATAACAAAAGATTCTACATTAATGTGCTTAATTTTATCTACCCTTACATTGACAACCAAATGAAATATGTATATGGGCATTTTATAATGAATTTATTGAACCTCAACGTATGAATTAATATTAATGGATCGTAATTATATTTTTAAATGCAATAAAAGCAAATGTAATGTATGTTTTCATACATTAATGTGAGATTACCCCAATTACGTATAAAATGAGTTCAATCCATGGTTATCGTTTTGTGTATAACTATTTGGCTACATCCTTTATGAACTTTTGAATGGCTGTAATGCTTTCTGAATTATTGGAAGTTTACAAGTTGGTTCCTGTGGTTTAGTTCCCTTATTTCAAGGTAAAAAATTGAAGGTTACAATTCATAGTACGTACACGACGGAAATTCCTCTGAAGTAACTATATTGACGATCTGGGTGACGCAATTTTACTCCGGGACGCACTGCTGATCGGAGGGTCCCGGGTTCGATTCCCGGCGAAACAGAAATATGATTGATTTTAACATTTCTGTTCTCGGTCTGGGTGTTTGTGTTTCTGCCTTTGTGTGTATCCATGGCACCCACGACACAGGGTATATCTATCCTACTGTGGGGCTATGAGTGTGAAGCGTTATTATTATGATAATGGATCATTTTACGCTCCTGGCATTAAGTAAATTTTTGAAAGTTTTAAAAAATGAAAGCTATTTTAAGAAACTGCGTATTAACTAAATATGTTATACGTAAAATATATTATCACGTTTACTGCGAAGCTCAAAAACATAATATTCCACTCTGGTGCGGTACAGGACAATATTGCCATGTACTATTAATTTTTCTAGTGCGAAACAAGACAAATGTGTCCGGTACACAATTATTTTTAAAACTTTTTTTTTTCATAAAATTTTTACTTTCTGGCAATTTCTTTAACTTTTATCAATATCTAAAAACTTTGAACTATATACATTTCTTTTGGTTCTAGAATTGGACAAATATTTTTTTACTTATAGGTATAAACGTCTTACCGGACTCATATGTCATGTGGCGCACAAGAAGTGGTGAAAACGTTCAAATAGTCGATAAACAGTAGTGGTGTTATATAAGAAAACAAATATTTATCGATAATACTTTTATTTATAAAGCAAATTAGGCATTATTACCCGACTGCGTGAGAAGGAAGGTTATGTTTTTCGAGCGTATGTATGTGGGTATGTATGTCCATTTCTTTGGCGCACCGCACAGCCCAAACGACTGGAAGATTTAAACATATGAGGTGTCGTTAAATTTGTTAGGATTGTCAGATTGACATAGGCTATATACATTTTCAAAATGGCGTCCTCAAACTTGAAAAAAGGGGAGTGGGGTTTTTTTTCTAACCACAGCAATATGGGTATCAAATGCAAGCTAGTGAAAAAACTATTTCAAAAATATATATATCATATCACATTTCTACTATATTTTAAGAAAAATCTTCAAATAACTAAATAATTTGAAATTAAATTATTATTATAAAAACAAAAAAACCCGACTGCTTCAAAAATGAACTGTAAAGAGAGAAACAAGTATCGCAATGTATATTTAAATAAGTTAAACTAAATATTTTAAGGTACTGCACGCGGTGACAAACGATGTTTTGATAGATCTTTCTGTGTCAGTAGGTAACAAAGTAAGTACCTATTGTTTATAAATGTCGATACTGTTAACAAATATCGATAAACGATAATAACATCCGTTTCTCACTAATGCATACGTCCTAGCCAACAGTGCGATACCGGACATACACATACAAGTCGTATTCGTCCGGTAACGCATGGAATGTAAATTTTTTTCGTTCTGTGCGTACAGGTCAAATATGCCATGTACTTTTTTTCTATTGTAATAAGACCATCTGAAAGTAAGAAGCAATGATGTTTATTTGTCCCTTTTTAACTCACAGAATATCGTACCTAAAATGACGCCGCACCAGCGAGAAAAACTAGTTTTTGGCGCTCGCACCACGGGAGAGTTCATTACCGGCTATATACGTCCGGTAACGCACTTAACGTGTTATTACTATATACTATTAATATATAGAGCCGCCTGTACTTTGAACTAAGCCTTAGGCCCTCCTACCTTGACGCTATAGTCAATTAACTTAAGCATACAAACATTGCATATGCAACCTTCTCCCGTGAAAATACAAGCTTAGCTATTTTGCATCGCAGATGCATTATCTTGAGTGACGACGTGGTAAAAGGGCACACATGCAACGTCTATGTATGACGAAAGACAACTGCCGATACTCAGGCAGCCCTAATTTTTTATGAGTTGACAACACGTTTTTTTTTTCTTTATTTAAAGAGCTTTGTCCATTAGACAATGTCGCTCTGTAAGGTAAGCCAGTTCAATTACACAGCATTACATTAAATCATAATATTAATTAAGGTACATTTAAAACCTACGACTGACACCCATTTGGATTAATTTGTATAGCGTTCTGGCACTATCACCTGAAGGGTAAGCCAGGACACTATTATTACATTAGAACTTTTGTTGTTCCCCAGTATTTGCTGTCTATAGGCCCTGTTCCGGACACAATCCATCAATACATGCTGTATGTCTTCGACAGAGTCACAATCAGGATAATTGCGCGACCCTGTTCGACCGATCAGGTGACCGAACTTGTTTAATGGGATGTGCCCCAATCGAGTCCTTAAGACAGTTACAATTTCATTTCTACCTTTTTTTTGGTATCGGGAGGGAAACCTTCAAAAAGTACCCAGCACCTTGGGAGAGGTTACCAGGTTATGTGGGATTTAACCGCACTAAAACCCCCTCGTTGGCCTGCGTCTGCGCTTGGGAGGACTCCGAGATCTCCATTGGAACGCACCGGTGTCCTCCACGCGCGACGCCCCAGAACTGGCCCATCTTCGGGAGAGCAGATGTGCTCTCCTGCACCTTCAGGTATTCACGGTGGCATGCGGCCACGCACACACCGCCGTCCCTCCCGGGGCTGCTGGCTGGACGGGTCAAGCTCCCAATCTCACCGTCCGCAACCCCGGCCCCCTTTTAGTCGCCTCTTACGATCAGGCAGGCATCAGGATACCGTAGCTCTATTCTTAATCCCGAAGCTACAGGAATATTTATCAACCCAAGAAAACGGTTAGAACACGGAAACCATAAAGTGTAATAAATACGAGTACCCAACAAGTTAAAACATAACTTAAAGAACCCCTCCATCGATTATAATGATTTGTAGAAACGCATTTAGTGAAATTGGGTCAGTAGTTACGACGGATTGGTAGATTAGTGTGTTGCGGAAACACGAAAGATTACTACTAAATATTATTTATTGAATGACACCAACAAGCAGTTGAATTTTCTTGAGTCAATAAATTTGTTAGGAATGAGTTTACATGTAACAAAACCTGTAGTTCAGTTTGTGTCGTTATTCCGTTTCATTAAATTAATTGGAATTTTATTGAATCTTACACAGATTACTGAAGTTGTAACTGTTCTAATTGTTATTTTTCATATTTTGAAATCTATGCCAATAAGATAAAAATAATAACATAACGGAAAATTGTCTCGACTCTTCGTTGTTTGTTTTAAACACTTTTGACAAAATTATATGTTGCCGCTTAAACTTGTTGCTATGTTAGCTTAGAGCATCAAAGTTACTGACTCACCCTTCAGGAGAGGCGGCATAGCGCCTCGCTTCGATACATAATTTTTGTGCCAAATCTGGTGCGGGGAGAAGAACGCACACATTATAATTTTGTCACACCTTCACAAATATTCTTTCATCGCTACAGACGCATACATTTCTAAATATGTCAATTTCAATTAACAACGTCATTTTCTATGCACCGTCAACACTGACACCGACACACACTGACACAATAGTTGTATAACTAGAAGGCTCATTGTGCATGGACGTTGGGACGAGGGGTTCGCCCGTATAGGTCACTCCTCTGACGGGTGTCATACCTGTCATACCTTGATGCTTTAAGTATATGTATTAGCTAATAAATCATAAGTATACCCAGAAGGTTTCCAATTTTTGTGACATTTCCATAAAATACAATTTAATAAACGAATTCAGTCAACTTTATTGCAATGACAGCTTTTACTCGCCTGAAATAAAATAAAATAAAATAACAGTTTTTCCGACGGTATAAATACAGAGTCTAATAATAAAATAATAAACGTTACACACTCATAGCCCCATAGTAAAGCAATATGTCGTGGGTACCATGGAAATACATAGAAAGACATGAACACCCAGAACGAGAACAGAAATTTAAACTCATCATTCAAATTTCTTATTCGCCGGGAATCGAACCCGGGACCCTGCGATTAGCAGTCCGGCATGGTAACCATTGCGCCACGCGGGTCTTCATAACAATAAAAGCTGTTACTTTTACAATGTAAACACTTTGGCTAAAGGCTTAAAGCCCGTTGAGTCATAGTCATATATTTTCATAAAAGCAATTACTCTTAAGTTGCGAACGGGATACAAACCAATAGCGAATGTCGAGGACGGCCCGCGGTTACGCGCGAAGCTATTAAAAACTGCCGCAATACGTGATGGACAGTTAAAAACGAAACTTCCACACTAAATGAAAAATGCTTGGTTTCGCTGCTTTTTGAATTCAATAAAATTCTTCAAAGGCCCAAAACTATTAACAAATGGAGCAGCACGTAACCTTCACTTGTGCGTTAAGGACTACGAGTATTATGATTTCAATGACTTCATTCCTTTAATAACACTGAAATCCAGTGTTTAAATCGAAAAATATATTTTGTTGCCAATTGTTCGATTATGTGGTGGTACATGAATGGTGCATGGGTTATCATAGAAATAAGATATTCTACTCAGGTAAAGTAGCCTATGTCACTCCCCAGCCCCTAACCTAAGTATCATACAAAATTTTTACATACAAACATGCAAACAAACACACTTTCACATTTATAATATTAGAACTATAATCAATAACTAAAGTCAATGCGCTAGCCAAGCACGGAATGGACCGTTCCGAACGGTGGACATTATGACGGCACCAGGGCATGTTGTCATGGAAAATATGTTAATAAAATAATGGAGATAAAAATATCTTGAAGCAGATACAAATACACAAAATTTTCTTTATCAAAGGAGCGCACCGGGGTGAACTCTGTACCTTTGCGTAGGAAACCATTCACAACTTGTCTACCTGCGATAGCCGAGTAGTTGGTGCAGAGGCCTTAGTGTAAGTCTGCATACGCGAAAACGTTACTAACGCGTTTGCGTTAAGAATTTAACTATCGACCTTATTCCTTTCAGGTTAAGATCTATCTGTCCAATTTTAACTCGGACGCAGTAGTAACGTTTGCGCGTTTACAAACTTACAGTAAGGGCTCAGGTTCATTATACGACCTAATTTGAGTGACATTCAATCTAGACAAGAATAAAATTCCTGCTCAACTATAACCGTATTTAATGAAATTATTCAGTCCTTTTACATGTAAAAAATGTAAAAACTGTAAAGCTTTTACGTGTCAATCAAACTGGATATAGGTTACACTTGATTGGCGTTTTAACGTTTAATAGTTTGTACAATTTTTATTTTATTTTTTCAGAAAAGAGCATGTAAGTATATGAAAGTTTAATTGCAACGTACATTTCGTATAACTCGGTCGTACGTACATAGGTACTATATGTACAAGTGATACGAAATGCTTGTTTAAATGATTATAATTAAATTAAAGATTAAATTAATAAACTAACGATTTTTTAATTTTTCACCAAAATTACTCACATTACACATCATTGCGACACAGGCAAAAAATAAAATACATACATATAAAATACATACATATTTACAGTAAGGTATAGAATAGGTGTAAGATTTTCAAAAAAACTATCGTGTGTAAAACATCGCCAAACAAAAATCCACCAAAAGAGGCTTCACCACTTATAAACCCTGATCGTACCTATATAAATAATATATAATTTTTTTGCGCACTTTATTTCAACATTATATCTTATAAAACTAAGGCAGTGTTAAGTAGGTTATTTCGTATTTTTATCACGTTATAAGGAGTACAGCTCTCACGCGATACGAATATAAACATAGCCGGAATGCCAGAGTCCCAGAACTCCATATTTCTTAATAGACGCACACGTATATTGTGCTAACGGGCAAAGTTTCGACGTAGCCTTGAAGTTGCGACTATTTCTCGCTTTTAACTACCCTAATTCTGATATATAATGGTTGTTTTTGTGACACATGCTTACTTTAGATTTTGTACTTATTAGATTTAATTTATTAACAAAGTTTAACCCATATAATTTAATGCTTACATCCATATTAAGAAGTGTATAAAAATAATATAACCTAACCTAAGTTCACCACCATTCTTTTCTTTACTTCGACAGCTATTGGCATGACAAGTTGTTACTTAAATATGAGTATCGTATTTAAGAAGTTGGAATATATAATATATGTAAGTAGATCTCTGTGCAAATTGGTTACAATATAAATCCCTCAAGATTCTTGTAAATTGTAATATAAACACTTTATTATAAGAATGTGTGATGATTATATATTGATATAATAAAAATAAGAACCATACTGTTTGTGTTGTTCAGTTGAGTTACAGAATTTCATATTCCGGAACAGGCCCCTACTATATTGTCTTTACGGTCAAACTTCGGATGTTTCCCTGAAGTTTCGCCTATTTTTCGCAGCTTATACTATCTTGACAGTGAAATATCATGTTTGTGTTTGAAGACATATTTAAAAAGTTTTATCAGGTTGTTACTTTTAGTTACTTAAGACGTTCATAGTTTTTATAATATTTTTGACACATTATGAGTATTTTAGTAGTGGGTATCTTGCTGTTAAGCTTACATTACGTACGTATTGTAAGCTTGCTTTTAAGCTTACGTTACGTACGGTTATCAATTTGATGAATTTGTGTGTAATACATATTTAATATTATTATGTTAAAGTACTTAAAATTTGTTCCTTTTCGGTTGACCAATCATTTTTTAACTTATAATTATTTCTTAACGTACTTTCTTCGGTTTCCGATTGTTATGCATTTCCTATTTGTATTCTAATTTCTAATAATCCCGCTCTTGTTAAAATATAACTTATTTAAATTTTCCAAAATAACATTTTGTTTCCATATTCATGCAAATGTTCAACCTTTTGAACTCCACGAAATCCCTAAAGAAAACGTGGCCAATCATTTTATGCTGATTGGTGCAGCAGGGTCCGACAAAAATGCAAAGGTTAAAACAACGAAAAAAGGGTTCCATTAAGTAATTGAAACGATGGACTCTGACCCAAAGCCACCCCTACTTTGATTATTTTATCGAGAATCGATTTCAACTGGAATATGCATGCCAGCGATTGACTTTCAACGCAGTTGGGAAGGGCCTATGGAATATATGTAGTAATTGTACTGAATACGATATTAAATGGGATTTTACGTACATTAAGAACTTTTGCATTATTTTGTTGTTTGTTGTTAGTGACTGGCGGAAACAAACAAGAAAGAGGCTATTACTTTCCATGCGTAAAAAGAGACAAAAAAATTGCGAGCGCAGTATAAGTAAACGCCGTAAGCATCAACATGAAAAAAAGTGATTTGTGTCGATAAAAAAGTTTTATTTATTGTTAGACTTATAAATTAACAAAAATTCGCTTGGCAGTAAAGTTCCGTTCACTAGATATATCGAAATTAAATATTTGGAAGACCATACTTTGATTTTTTTTCTATCGAGGCAACTTACAGCAATCATGTTTTTGCTCTTGTCAATTAACAAATTAAATTCTCAATAAATATATATAAATCAATCGAAATTATTGTTTATGTATGTTACAAAAAATATAGGAGAAACGAACAGCAATTTCTCTCAGTTATCCCCTTAACAAAGATATATTATAGTCGTTGTGAACTAAATAGTAGGGTCAAATTCAATGGAAACTATCCCAGGCTTACTTGATGACATATGTAGGTACATCCTCACTCATACACATAGATGTACATAGCTGTCATGCTCGTCTGTTACTACTTCCAATTTAAATAAAAAGAACATAGTAAAATTATATATACACAAAGTATAGTAATATTGGCCACAACTCTTTCTTTTTAAGGCACTACGGGGCTTGGATTTCTCCCCGTATTAAAAATGTTAATATAAATGAATAGGTAGTTACTGATAAATACTTCCCTATGTTTCCTTTGCGAAAGCCATTGAAAGCTTATGTTTATTCAACACTTCCATTCAAGGATTACAAGCAAAACCCGCGATAACATACATAACAAACCACATTAGTATTCTTGACAAACTATTCAGACGCGTTTATCCGACCTTTGAATTGCAAAATGTAGCAAGAAGCTATATAAATGCCGTATAATGGGTGACTGAAAAGCGGCATAGCGTTGATTTATATATTATCACTAGCTGTGCCCGCGACGTCGTCCGCGTGTATAAAGACTTTTATAAAATGGATTGATTAAAAAATAAAGATTATTTATTTGCATTGAATAAGTAGCAGGTAGATTATTCTTACAGTTCAGAAGAAACCTAATGTATTTTTACCGACTTCCAAAAGGAGGAGGTACTGCATTCGGCTGTATGTATTTTTTTTTACCGACTTCCAAAAGGAGGAGGTACTGTATTCGGCTGTATGTATTTTTTTTTATATATGTTCACCGATTACTCCGCCGTTTGTGGACCGATTTCCAAAATTCTTTTTTTGTTCGTATGCTTATACTCCCGAGGTGGTTCCATTGTCATCAAATCAGGATCTGATGATGGGATCCCAGGGAAATTGAGGGGAACTCTCAAATTTTATAGGCACACACATTGATTTTCTTATAGTTTATGAAGCATAAGAGATATTTACGCATAGAAATCATCATTTCATGTTGCTGAGCTGATGATGGAAGGTACTGTGACAGTGAGGAGTTGAGAGCAAATTCTTTCAATAAATAGTTTTTTATTCGAAATCTTATATTCCCGAGGTGGTCCAACTGTCACCAAGTCAAAGTCTGATGAGGGGATCCCAGAGAAATCGAAGGAAACATTCAAATTTTATAGCACAACAAATGATTTTCATATTTTTATAAAAGCAAAACAGACATTTGTGTATAATTATCTTCATATCATGTTGCTGAACTGGTGATGGAAGGTACTACGACGGTTAGGAGTTGAGAGCAAATTCTTTCAATGAATGGTTTTTTGTTCGAAATCTAACATTCCTGAGGTGGTCCAACTGTCACCATGTCAAAATCTGATGATGTGAAAGAAGTGAGGGAGTGAGGGAAACACTGAACCTTAATAGGCACACACATTCTTTTAGTCATATTTTTTAACATAATACAAATATTTATGTCCGGTAAATATCAGCTGCTGTTGCTTAGCTGCTATTTGAAGGTACAACTCCTCAACGATTAGGAGCTGACAGCAAATTCTTTCTTTAATTTATACGTTCAGGTGGACTGATAGTAGTATTCTTTCAGAATGTTAGATGGCTATTAGATAAACATGATTATAAAAGGTAAATCTGTTTAAAGTTTAGAAGTTAAGTGAAAATTTTTTCAAATATGCTAATACATACAGAATTATTAAAATTACTAAAAAGAGTGAAATAAATTAAGTTTTTAACAAAAAAAAAAAAAATAGAACCGATTTCAAACGGTAAAAAATAAAATTGTTCAGTACCTACTTCTTCTTGCATGGTAATGACTCTTAAAACTATTTTTGGAGTCGGGCCCTTAGTGAAATGTCCTGTCTTAGTAAATATAGTGTACCTTTCGTTCTGAATGGGCACCGACTCCAATATAGTTTTAACAGTCATTACCATAAGCAAGAAGAAGTAGGTACTGTCCCACTGTCTGTACTGTCGGTGCCAATTTAGAACGAATGGTACGACATTTACTAAGGGCCCGACTCCAGAAATAGTTTTAAGAGTCATTACCATAAGCAAGAAGAAGTAGGTACTGAACAATTTTATTTTTACCGTTTGAAGTCATTTGTATTTTTTTTTGTTAAAAACTTAATTTATTTCTAAATCCTTCAAACCTAAAACAGTAAGGAATGCTTACTGTACTGATCTTACTATCCACTTTTCTCACGTTTCGCTTTTCTCGCGCAATCAGATTCTCTTTACAAATATGTACCTCGTTTATTAAAGTTAAGAGATACTGCTGTGCCCGTGGCTTCATCTATGTTAAAAAAAGTATCTTTAGTAAATTGGGTGAATTTATACTGCAATGTGAGGCTATACGTGTGAAATATTTTATTTTTATATTTTTTTTACACTATGTACTTACTTTTATTAGACTTAAGGCTTTTATTTGAAATTATCTCCATCGATTCACTTTGGAGAAGAAATGAATATTGCTCAATAACGCCATCTACCGTATGGCATGTAAACTTTGTGGTTGATAAATCGAATGTCAAATAGGTAGATATTGAGATTAACAGTTGGTTCACTAAAAGTTTAACTATTCGTCACCTAGATGTCTGCAGAGGTCTCGTTTTGTTAAAGGCTTTGTACATTCTGTATGAAGGTTTAGATTCCGTATCTTACAACCTTAATGCTGGATGCATTGAGATTGTAAGATTTGGATTTCGGTTCATCGGAGCTTGAGGCCTCCTCAGTATTGGGAGAGCTCCATGCTCAGCAGTGGAATGCTAAAAACGTTGCAGCTTGATAAAATGTAGCGATAATAATCGTTTCAGCTGCAGCCTGTTCATAATCTTCCACCCCAAAAGAAGACTAATAAGCTGAGCAACTAACACAATGGAGCCTGTGATGTAAGGTTCGGCGGCGGTAAGGCTCGCGATGCGCTTATTAGGTACCTATAGTCTAGCCATACTCGGCCAACGAAAGAAAATACAGTAAGCTAATCTAAGTATATTTAATATAGTCGACAATATTAGTGAGAGTTCAAAATAATTTTACTTAAATTTAAACTTTTATTTATTGTTTTGAATGGGCTGTTACCGAAACTTTCATACAAATTCCCCAAAGTGCCTTTTAAGTTTATGTCGCGTATTGTGTAAATGAACATAACTTTTTTGTTTATCACCCGATTGATATGAAATACACACTAATGTTACGGAAATTCATTCAACAATATATCAGTAAACACATCATTCAAAGAAGGGAAAAGAATTTGAGAATGAAATATTAAGTTAAGGTTTATTATTGTACGCTTGAGATACGAACTTTCGAATCCATTTTATTTGCTATTGAGGGGTAGTTTTGAAAAAAGCTTAAATAGAATTCTTACTATGTTAGTAAAGATTACAAATACAAAATTATAAGTATATTACTCTGCACAAAAATATTCTGTACATCAAGTTTCGACACTCAATTTTCAAAGAGTTTCAAAGAAAATTGACATTTAAAGGGTGAATTTTGGGAAATGCTGAAACACGTATTCTTTTATTTTGGTTAGAAAATATTCATACCAAATTTCAAGAAAATCTATTGAAAAAATCCAAGTTTTCCATACAAATTTTCATCGCTCATTTCACACCCTTAAAGGGTGATTTTTAAAATTATCTATAGCCTAAATGTTAGCGAGGACCAATATATATAAAACAAAAAAAGTTTCATCAAAATCCGTCCAGTAGTTTTTGCGTGAAAAGCTAACAACAGACAGACAGACAGACAGACAGACAGACAGACAATAATTTCAAAACTTATATTTTTAGCTTCTGTTACTTATAAAAAGACCCCTAGAAGTATTTTTTAAAATTTATATGCAATGTACAGAATTGACCCTGCTTACAGTTTTATTATATGTATAGATAGCGACGCTGACGGTGCCGTTATGATTCAAAACAAATCTGCTTAAATACAAAATGTAATGTAAAATCTTTTTCTGTATATTTACATTGAAATTTAATATTTTATTTAGTACAACATGAAGAACATAAAAATACGGTATTAGCTTTCCGCCCGCGGTATCACCTCAGTGGGTTGCACATATTTTCACATATAGATAGAGATATTTGGTTTAAAATAGACTATTTTACTTTGCAACCCCCATACTATATCTACTTATACAGGAAAATCAGTTCGATGCGCAGTACCGTTGCGACGTGAAAGAAGGAATAAACAAACAAATACACTGTTACATTTATAATATTAGTAGGCATGGAAATGGAAGTATGGAACTAAAGGAAAAATATGACGAATGTTGTTGTAAAGACTACCACGATAAATAAATACGCCAAACTTTATTACAAAATATTCATCTATACAAATATTATAAAGAGGAAAAATTTGTATTTTTGTATGTTTGTGATGAATAAACTCAAAAACTAATCTTCCGATTTCAAAAATTCTTTCACCATTAGAAAGCTACATTCATCTTGAGTAACATAGGCTTCTTCTTACCGCGGGAAAATGCTTCATTCCTACGTGAAAACGGGTAATAGGATCAACGCGATTGAAACAACTGGCTTAACGCCTATAATTTTAATATAGCAATAAAGCCTGGAATAGCGCATAGGCTATTTTGAGTTTTTATTCTATGGGGACCCATTAAAAGGGTCCACGCGGGCGAAGGGGCGAAGCCGCTGGCGGAAGGCTAGTCATTAAATAGAATTAGTTAGAAGAAGATTTTATCGATGTCATGAAAGTATCCTCTAAAACTTTACTTTATAAGAACGTTAAACTTCAAATGAAAGTGAGTAATTATTCTAGAATACTAATTTTTCAAACAATACCCAAAGTATATTTTTAAAATTAGTTCATTTCTGCCGTGAATAGAGACGTCAGAAGCAATACGTTTCCGAATTACTGAGAAAACAATAGGTCAAAGTCGTTTGACAATACCTTTTTTAATATTTCTGGCAACGGTTGCGAACCCTCTGGGAAGGGACATTTTTATTTTTGGTAATCTCATGGACATTTCTTGGCGTTCCGAAGTGGAACTTTTGTGAGATAGAGAGATTTCAGTTTTTATCACACGCGCATTGAGTATCTTAACATTCGTAGCTAATCTAATTAAAAATATTATTGCTGAAGAGAACTCATTGTTTTTAAATAAGTAATGTGGCATTGAATACTAATTTGTTATTCTTTTGTTTCAGGTAAGAGCTTTTTACCGTTTCCTCATGCTCTCCAGGTAATCAATCTCGTAGTATGTATTTTCGAATTGAATATTAACCCGAAACGCGCATGGCCCAGCAGCTAAAGTAGAAATCAAGCGATCTATGCAGTTCAGCGAAACACTGGTTCGGTGCGTGTTTCCGTGGACACTTAAGCTGTCGATAACGGTTTAAAAATATACACAACAGTTATTAAGCCTTTTCGGAGGCCTAATGGGCTGTTTGAAAATATTCTTCAGCAGGGTGGCTGGTAACCCGCAATTCCACCAACCCGCAATGGAGCAGCGTGATGGAGTCAGCTCCCTAATATGGGGAGAGACCCGTGCCCAGCAGTGGGACGCTAAAATGGTAGCAACCACATTGAAACCACATTCAGTCTTCAATACTAGAACTCTTTAATACCAGGTGTGAGTAATGTCAAGGACTCACACCCTCTGAGTTACGGTTGTAAGATCTCACATAGAAATAATATGGTTTCTTTCGGTGTAAACAAATTATATCAGAACAATTGCTTCGCATAACAATGTAGATAAAATCCCGATGGGAATAAATACAAGAAATAAATACACATAGGAAGGGAAATTGTTACACTTGAGTGCAAATGAAATGGACCTCTAGCAGTGCTCAGAGACAATGGTTTTGATACAATATTCAAATAAATGAAACGTGTATAGAAAATTAATAAATTGATATAGTCTTGAAATTTATAGCTCTATAAATTTCAATGTAACATAAAAAACTTAATATTTTTTGACAATTCTAATGACTATACTGATTGAAATCAGCTGATTGTATTTCTCTCTCTCTCTTTTACAAAATAGACGATAAATTTATTGATACTACATTTTCATTCTGAAGCGGTAGCTAGTTTTATTGATAAGAGAGAGATAGAGAAGAGATAAAGATAAAAAATATGTCGCGAAAATGTAAGCTGTATGTTTCTTTGCACCCAAGTGTACAAACAGGAAAGGAAATAAATAAAACTATACACCCTAAGGTAGATTCACACGATGAAACGTCTGTCTTTTATAACATGCCCCGGTGTTCTTATTATCTTTACAACAACCCTCATGATAAGCAAGATTCCTTTTAGAATCAGAATAATAGAAAAACTCGTTCATTCGCATATTTTATGTACTTACTTAAGTCTAATTTAACAATAGAATTTTGTGTTTTTTACGAAAATCTTAGTCACGATCTATTACAGTGCGTCACGTTTACGGTATAACTGTAAAACGATATACCAATACAAGAACTTCAAGGCACCTTTTTAGCAGAGTGTCACTTTATACTGAGTACCTATTTTTAAACGATTTAACACCACAGGAACTTTAATAACCCCTTCTACTTGCCTTTTTCTAAACTAATAAAATAGTTTGAACACCCTTTTACTGTTTACCGTTGCATGTTAGCTATCTGTATTATACGATGAATTACATAATAGATGCAATATTCAAACACGGGCCTATTAAATCAACAAATTGCTATTCAAACATTAAGGTCAGAATACACGGAACTACCCTCTCTATTGAAGTTTTACATGCATATGTCAAAGAACAGAAAGGGGACGAAGGTAAAACGGATAACATCAAGTACTACCCTCGCCCGTCAAACGTCACTCTACGCACAGCAGACACGAATGTTCAAATACCGTTACGATGAAAATCTACTCATTGGTGCATACATGGATGTCCAATATACAGCGCGTGACGTGACGACCCACGTGGCGCAATGGTTACCATGCCGGACTGCCAATCGGGGGGTCCCGGGTTCGATACCCGGCGAAGCAGAAATTTGAATGATGAGTTTAAATTTCTGTTCTTGGTCTGAGTGTTTGTGTTTCTGTCTTTGAATGTGTCCATGGCACCCACGACACAGGGTATATCTACCCTACTGTGGGGCTATGAGTGTGAAGCGTTATTTATTATTATTATTTTAAATTAATATTATTATTCGTTAGGGATACCTATTGATTACTTTATAAAATTGTCACATCTTATTTAATAACGGTTTTGCTTATTGCTTTCGGGGTGGCCCGAATAGTTTCGGATCATTACATGGACTTAGTCATTAGCTACGGACGGTCGCCAAGCCTGGCCACACCAAATAATATTTTGGTTATACTATTTACATTATAACATACAGAAGCTTAGCAATAATGTACGAGTATTAGAAATAACTCCAGAAACTAAATAATTTTCCAATAAGAGGTGTCATTTAGATATTTAAAAAAAATGCCATTTTTAATATAAATGATCCGCTGTTTATTTCATTATAAAGAGGAAGGTATGCCGTTAGTAGTGGAAAATAACATCAGGCAAACGACCACCACGACCACGCTTACAGGACCTTTCATGAAATTTTTCATAACCAAATCGCAAAGTCCTATGTCATCGATAGCCTCACGAACTCCATCTTTGAGGTCTTGAATCGACGCTGGGCTCTTGGCGTAGACCTTCTCTTTCACGTGGCCGCAAAGGAAGAAGTCACAAGGTGTTAAATCACAAGATCTCGGTGGCCAATTGTGATCACCTCTTCGAGAGATAACACGGTCCGGAAACTTTTCCCGTAAAAGATCAATGGTTTCGTTGCTTGTGTGGCACGTAGCGCCGTCTTCTTGAAAGTAAACGTTGTCCAGATCAATACCATCCAATTCTGGCCATAAAAAATCATTAATCATCTCTCGATAGTGCAATGCATTCACCGTAAATGTTTCTCCAGCCTTATTTTCGAAAAAGTAAGGTCCAAGGACTCCGCCGGACCATAAACCGCACCAAACAGTCACACGTTCAGGATAGAGAGGCTTTTCAACAATAACTCTTGGGTTTTCCGAGCCCCAGATGCAACAATTCTGCTTGTTGACGAAGCCTACGAGGTGGAAATGGGCCCATCACTCCAGATGGTTTTTCTATGGTATTCCGGATCATTTTCATGCATTTCAATGACCCAATCAGCAAAGACACGACGTTGTTGATGATCGGCCGGCTTTAGTTCTTGTGTTAATTGAATTTTGTAAGCCTTAAGACCGAAATCTTTATGCAAAATACGGTGTAATGACGTTTGTGGAATGCCTAATTCCAAAGAACGACGTGGAATGGACAAACCTGGGATTTCTTCAGCACTTTCGGCTACAGCAGCAATATTCTCGGCTGTTCTTGATCGACGTGCACGGGTTTTATTCGTCACATCACTAGCTTGTCCCAACAGCTCGATTTTTTCCACCAATTTCTGTATTGCGGTCCGACAAGCTTCACGACGACCCAAAAATGTTCGAGTTTTACGAACTGTCTTTGCCAAATTTTCTCCATTTTTATAGTGAATTTTAATAATTTCAGTGCATTGTTGAAGCGTGTATCGTTCCATTTTTATTAATGGCGTAGTTTCTACTTGTCAAATGTCAAAAATGACAGCTTCAAAAGTGACATCTAACAAAATGGCGGGCTATTCAAAATAACACCTCTTATTGGAAAATACTGTACCTTATTAGAATGCAGCATTTACTTAACCTTTGTACTCCTCGTTTATAAGCAATATTTAATCCACCTTATTTAAGTAGTATAAAGAAGTCTACCACTCTAACATTTGTGATACAGGCAACAGATAATACGACTAGACTGTAATGGCTAAATTGTGTCGCGTACTACGTGTGCTGCGATCTTTACAGCGCAGAGGGATTCGTTAAAAGGGTGAAGCGGGCGCGTCACATTGTTTATTCAGTCGGGTCGCTAGCCACTGGTATGTACCTACTGTGATCGTATTTTACTAGACACGTCCCGATTTAATAAACCAAATTAAATATAGTCTTCTTTAACTATTAACATTTTTAATTTTTTGACTGGCTGCAACTCTTTATCGCTGCCCACTGCTGGGCACGGGTCCTCGCCATTAATTTTATTATATCTCCCAAAATACATTAAAGCATACATCAAAGTGTTATCACATGAAGAAAACCCTCATTTAGTGATAGTTGTAATTTGTTTTTTCTTTCATTTGACACATATCAATAAAAGTAAAAAAATAAACGATCCCTTACCTCCTTAGAGCATCGATGGTATTGACTCATTGGGTTACGAGTAAATGCTCTAAGCTTACCTCACAAAACATGCTGTCTTACCTTTAATTTGCAATCGCTGTGACAGTTCGAGGAATAATTGATAATATGTAGTCTTTTATTTTCATTTGTATTTGTATTATTTCTAATTTCATTGTCTTTTACTTTACAAAATGGCAATACTTACTGCTAATCCAAATCGATTCGGAATGTCCACTCAGGTGACGGCACATACAGGGGCGTTGTGGTTTCCGGACACCACCGCCGATGAGCCGATTGTGGATTTTACATTCTATTTTTGGACTTTACCCTCTCAAAATACGGGGGTATTAGGTATTACTTTAACGTTTTAAAATTTACTTTTTTTAAATAAGCTACATTGTATTTTTTCTAATCTATTCATCCATTAGCCTTTAGAAGTTCACTTCTGGACATTTCGCCACTCCATCCGGCTCTACACTTTTTGAATCCAGCGGCT
This sequence comes from Pyrgus malvae, assembly GCA_911387765.1. Taxonomy (NCBI): domain Eukaryota; kingdom Metazoa; phylum Arthropoda; class Insecta; order Lepidoptera; family Hesperiidae; genus Pyrgus; species Pyrgus malvae. Next base: position 21,011,458 of record OU426950.1, on the reverse strand, counting down.
TCCCGCTATCTTCTTCAGGTTATCAGTACATCTGGTTGCAGTGCGGCCTGTACTGCTTTTGACGATACGTGGTCACCATTCGAGGACCTTTCTTCCCCAATCGTTTGTCAGTCCTCCTACCTAGACGGATAAACTAAACCATTATTTAATTTTAATTAATGATAATATTAGTATAATCCATTTCGTGCCTTTTTATAGCTAGATTTATTTTCAAGCGAGCGAATTTGACATCCTTACGATACTTTCCTTTCAAAATAGATTTTTTACGTTTGAATTACCCAATTACGAGTATCATTCATACATTTTGAGATCAATCGAAACGTACACAATATCTTTTCAAGACATTATTACAGTGAAAGAATCAGTAAGAGCGAAAGAGTGGAAGCAATAAATACTCGACTTATATCAACCGTTTGATCGGATCGCGCGAATGAAATGAAGTGAAATGAAATGCCTTTGAATTCGCGCGACTTTGACTTAGCGCGAGAGTACTGCTTTCATTCGTTCCGTAAGCGGTTGATTTTAGAATTCGTTTGTTGAATATATTGGAGAGCTATTCAAAAAGAGATTCTTAAAAAAGTGATCCTCGTAGTAAGTCATGCGTTTAAAGAAGTTTTAGGGTTCTTAAAAAAAGACGAACCCTTATAAGATCATTTCATTGCCCATCTATCTATCTGTGTTCTCAAGAATTATGGAGGTATCAAGCTATAATTTATATCTCGATACCTTTCTCTATAAGTCTCTATAAGTCCTTAAAACCCATTAAACCTTAGAGCTGTGAAACAATTAAAGTTTTAGGTCCACTTTATCACTTTTTTACGCGGTCGTTTATGATTAATACTTCGGTAAAACTGGTAATTGGTAAGACATTGATTAAATTAAGTAAAGATTATTTATAAAGAATAATATTTTCTCTCCTTTTTCTGTTTTAATAATAATTTATTAATAATATGAATATTTTGTTCGTGTTTCCTGGGATTCCTGTGTAGGTAAGTAATTTTGTCTCGAATTTTGCCGGTTTTTTTATACAACCACAAGCATAGTAAAATTAAATAAAAGATAAAATACAAAGTGAACTCGTTTAAACCTTTAAACTATTAAGATGAAACAGACTGATAAACGATCGGAAAAGTATTTCCTTATTGATAGGTAATGTTATAAATTAATAATTAAGACTACAGCGATGATCACACGTGATATAAATGCCACGCATGATCAATTTTATGTGACCTAATACATAATATGATATGACATATTATTATGATTTGAAATTCAAATTCAGATCCCCGATGACTTTAGAAAATCGTTAGTCGCCAATTAATATAATTACCCTTAAAACCATCAACATAACCAGTCGATAAAAATGATGTCGGTTTCTTTGATACTGCTTAATCTTAGAAGGTAAATAAGTAAGCTATAGAGCGCGCATAATTCTTTCCTAGAGAAGGTGAGGATTACGTGCTCATTATATTAATTTCAAGTAGATTTTCCGTCGATAGGCTATGCGTATTTCTTTAAGTTTAGATATCTACTTAATGTTAATTTGATTAAATGGTGGAATAGTTTCTATTTGACTAGAATTTTAAAAGTCTTGACGTGTCTAACAATAACCACAATTGGCTACCATGATGGATTTTCTCAATTTTTAAAGGACGCCTGTTTCCAGCCGTGGGACATTAAAAAGGGTTGAAAAAATCTCACAAGATACCTACCTAATATAAATTTGTATTCACTATTGCGCCTTATATAATTTATAAAAGCTATAAAAAATATGGGATAAGTCTATAGTGGTTTATTCACCTCCTCATAAAATAAAAACCAGGTCGACAGCTCTGAGCACGTTTGGTTAAAAATGTTGCAAATGATCGGCTAATGTTATGTCTCTGTCGTTAGTATAATCGATATCTACTGTCTCGCTCTCACAGCACCCCGGAGCCATCATTTTTATAATAACTATGCAAATTGGACCACTTCAATATTGCGCTTGAATGGGACGAACACAGCTTATTGTAAAAATTGTAATTGAGTTCCCGGCTTTTTCATTGAAGTGTCAGATCAGATTAACAATGACTGATTTCAATGGCGTATTTTAAGCCTTTTTAAAAATCTAAGTATCCTATTTTTATAAATATCTATGGCCTAATCTTTGGCTCTCGGTCTTCTGTCCATTTGGCTAATGTCGTTAGGGTTTTTTTACATTTACCTTTTAATATTTTATTTGAAAAAAAATATAACTCTTATGAATGATAAAGAGACACCATCGCTCATTTGGAGTAGCGTGCTGGAGTTAGCTCCAGGCCTCCCTAATAATGGGAAGAGGACCATGCCCTAAAATGGAACGCAGCCTAATGAAGATTTCAAATTTAAATGTTTAGGAATGTATGACTTTTATGAATAGAAATTGAAGCCATAATGTAATTTTTACAAAGAATGATTTAAAGCACAATGTAAGACCAATTCATAAATTATTGAGAATAAATTTTCTATCACAAATTCAAATCTACTCGAGAATCTATTTACATACCGCATTCTTTATAAGTTCGATTCTAGAAGTGGTTTGCGAGATCTGATAGGTCTTGTTCCAAATCCGTCTCTCACAGAAACGATCTAAGATTTGCGATAGTTGTACGGCGCAGGTTAATGCAACTCAAAATTGGTTTTACTATCATTATTGTATATTAGTTTAGGGTTGCCAAATAGGAAACTTTGTTGTCAGTAATTTATGTATAAACCGGTGATATATGTGGTGTTTTAAATAAAATTTCGGGTATGGTCACTGGCTTAAATAAACTTAACAAAATCATAGAGAAAATCGTCTTATCGTCTTTCACGTCTTACGTCCTTGTACCGACTCGACCCTATTCATCCATTCATTCGTACCATTCTTTCCTTCATCGCCATTCATTCATCTTACGGTCCCTTTCATGCAATTCCACACTGAAATACCATTACATATTAAGATTAAAATAAAATAAACCAATTACATTTTTTTGCAATTCCACATAAATTATAAAGTGGTAAAGACATTCCGGTTCGGATTTTAAATAAATGATGTTATTTTTATTTTTTATTTATTTTTATTTGAATGGAGTAGCAGACGAACATGCAGGCCACGTGGTGTTAAGTGGTCGCTGCAGCCCATGGACATCTAGATACAACCTCAAGCAAGCATAGGTAAGTCTTGTCTGAGGTCGTATGCAGTTGCGTTGCTACTCCGGAGGCTGGTGGTCGCCTCATGTAAGTGTGGCCGGCAAGTGCACCTTTCCACCGAAACACAATAGAATTGGTTCACGGCAGAAGTGGGTGCAGCGGTGGTACTTCCCCGGGTGAACGATAATAGTTCTACCACCTACCGAAATACTCGCTATTGCTTTATGGGTTATATACTGATGTACTCGCTATTGCTTTATGAGTTATATTTTATTATATCTAGAGTATGTGAAGTCCACTAATCAGCATTTAGCACACAGACTGTACATTTTATTGTCACATTTGTTTTCCTAACGAGCGTTGAGATGTTAATCTTTTGAGTTGAGCTTTTTCTGTGACTACCATTAATTTTATGTCTGTCACCGTATTAATATACGTTTTTTTAGTATAATAAAACGATATAGCTATACATACAATAAAATAAAATTGGAGTGTCTGTTTGTAATATTTAAATAACCGCTTTTTACTATATGCATATGAATGTTCATAAACCAAAATAACATTTTGTACAATTTTTGGAAAAAAACATACAGACAGACAGCTGTTTTTTCCGGCTAATCTCTGAAACGGCTGGACCGATTTTGACGGGGCTATCACTGGCAGGTAGCTGATGTAATGAGCTTGGCTACTTTTATTTTAGAAAAATTCTAAAACTGAAGTCCACGTGGACGAAGCCGCGGATGGCCGCTAGTTAGAAATATTTTTTCTGCGTGGTGACGTGTCGTGTCAAGCTTTATAAAAACTTCCGCATTCAAATTGTACCTAATCGTTATACAGAAATCGGTACAGCTCCATCCACTTTGTGGTATTAAAGAGAATAAGCGTAGAACAGACACAGTTTACATTTTTTTCTGTTTGATTGATCCATTTTTTTTTTCATTGCTTGAACTATCCTTTTATATATCCATGCAAGATAATTTTAATCTTTTACATAATTTGCCTTGTGTCTCGCGAAGGCTAACATATTTTGTCTATATCAAAATAGCTTCTATTCATAACGTCTTCAACATTTTCTCTTTCCCATTACTTGTTATCGTGATTTTGACAACCCTAATTTCAGGTTCAGTTGATAGGGCTATTTATTGTTGTCAGAACAATAGCGGAGACTTGCGAAACAAGCTTCATTAAAATCGGTTCCCGACTTACTCGTAGATGCCAGTAAATAACTCAGATAGTCGACTTCCGTGTCAGTTGAGATTTACTTGTAATTAAATATTGCAGAAACGGGATTATATATGTATGTAATTATGATGTAAGCCACTTGATTTTCAAAATATTTGGCATTTTTAATATTTTTTGAAAGTCGTTCCTAAATTATTATTTATAAAAAAATATTTTAATAGACAATGTTCTTATTGTGATCTTTTACAGGGTTGTACTCAGCCTTATTATAATAATAGTTGCGTCCCGCGGTTTCACTCGTGTTAGAAAGGATATTAGTATGAAATGAATAAATGTGCTCAGTAGATTTCATAGGTCCCATTTGCAATTCAAGCTTTTATAACCTTGAATTTCTGCGGTAAAAAGTATGTATATCCTTTTCAAATTTGATTAAAATCGTTTGCGCTGCTTTAATGTACGACTAGAAGCGGAACTTACAGACAGACAGACAAACATTCACATTCTCCCACTTCTAATATTAGTAGGGATAAACAAAGAAATTAATTACCAATATATATTATTTTGTATCCTGCCTGCAATATATTTTGAAACATGAAACACATAGGTGTACAAAGGCAAATCAATTATAAATGCATAGACATCAGTTTTTATTTATAAAAACTACGAGTATGATTCTGTAGAACATTAATTTCATGTATTGACAAGACAAGGTTAGAGTTTGTTTAGGACCGGGGAAGATATTTAAGCTGAAAGAACGATTTAATACCACGTGATATGTGTGGTCGTACCTCAATCATAATATAAAAAAATTAAAATAACGAGTTGCTATAATGTAAGGTCCGAGCCAGTAAAATTCACTGGTATTTACCTCTCCGGTCCTGGCCCATAATGTAGAGAAATATTTGGCGGCAAATTAGTTAAATGAGGGGACGCGTAACCAACATGTTAGGCTAACACCGTGTGTCATTTATTAAAAGACCACCTTCCTTATGCCGCATTACCATAAGGCTTTATACGTACTTTCAGAATTATTAAACGCTCCAAGCAATTGGGTAAAATAACAAAAAAGTAGAGAAACTCTTGTGACAGAAGTAAGTTGAATGGTTCTAACACTTTATACGAGAGTTGACTTATTAAGTTATTTCACACATTTACACATTCAAATATTATTCTTTAACTTTCACAATACTTTCGGGCATGATAACGTCTTAGCCCTCGTACAGAAGAACTGCCAAGCATCAGGGTTCTGCAATTTTTTTATACTAAACGACCTAGCTTTGAAATCGACGTTACAAAGTTAGTAGAACATCTATTTATTAAATATTATAATATCAATAATGGTATATGAAATAATACGCGTGTGCCTATAATATTTGTTGTTGAATTATTAATTCACTAATATTTATTTAAATATAAAATATATTGATACTCGTGTTTATGATAAGAGTACATTTTAAATGTGTTATAATGTTATAAATTATGTTTATGATTAGGTTGTCTATGATATGATATGTATCACTATTCTTGTCTCGGGGAAATCTATGTGAACAGAAATAGTATAGAACTTAACTTTGATGTGTTTGGCATAAACTCAAAGTGAGAGGATTTGAAGACATCATGCTCTGACCAAGTGCGGGTTGAAAAAAAAAGTAACTTTAAAAAAATAAAATAACTACGACAAAAACATGAAGATTTGTTGCTTGAATTGAATTGAATTGTTTGTTTGTTCACACGTAAAAATGAAGAAAAGTAAATAAATAAATACCTTTGGACAATTCACACAACAACATATTCTGATTCCAAACTAAGCAGAGCTTGTACTATAATATAATCAGAAAGCTGATAAACATACTTATATATAATTCTAAATACATACTTAAATAAATAAATTAACACCCAGACACAAAACAAATAGTCATGTTCGTCACACAAATATTTGTCTTTGGTGGAAATCGAACCCACGACCTCACGCTTCGAAGTCGGCTCATCACCCACTACGCCACTGAGGCTGTCAACAAAAAGTGCTCTCAAAATATTTTTTTTTTCGTTAAATTTTCTTCGTCACAGGTACGCGTCCGGTTGAATTTCATTCATTAACTTTATTGTTTTATTGCACTTCGCTACTACAATAATAAATTTGGAAATGGCTATTTTATAACTTTCTTAGTAATGTAATGATAGACCAAAAATGTCACAGTAATCCTCTAGTTCATAACTACACTAACAACTTTAACGTATAAAGTAAGATATTTAAAACTTTAAAAGTTAATTGGATGCGTGTTCGTCTGATTTTTTTTTGTCGCTTCAAAAGGTAGGGGAGAGTAAGGTGTGAATCAGTCTTAACCACGTACAAACCACCCTCTTGCTGGAAAGTTGTGAAAACATCCCTTTGATCTTATATCATTCTCGTGACCGGACCCCAAATTTGTTTAGAACTACCCTCTCCCAGGTATTTTATTCAGTCGTCTACAATCCAACGCGGTTCAAACTTCTGTGGCTCGTCTAGAAACTACAGTACTTTGTTTTAGTCTAACTACTGCCACTACATTACGTGTAGTTTTTTGCTTGTGGATAAACACTACTGAATATTGACTGAAGGATTTAAATTTAGTGCAATCGTCTGTGCTGACTTTGATTAATATATTAATGTGTAATGTACGTATTTGTCGCTTTTCTATCGCATTAAAATCCAAAATTGTTGAAAAGATTACCGATTGAAATAAAAAAATATCTAAAACTGACACAGGCTGTGTGCGGTCCTATTTCATCTAATGGTTCTGCGGCGTTTCACCTTATTTTTTTCTCTTCTTTGTTTTATATACTTACATTTTTATCATCAAGCATCTTTGTATTATTTTTATTCTTTTTTTCTTTCTTTCTTAAAACTTTATCACCATCTAGCGCAAAGTAACAACACTATAGTAGATGATAATATGGAATGATGCTGACGTGAAACCGCAATATTTTCGGTTCATTGCCCGTGGCTGGCACTACTGCTTCGTGTCATGTACCAAAAATCACCTCATATGATGAAACAAAGTAAACTTCAGTTTGAAACACTTCTTGTAATAACGTTCAAATATTTATTATATATATTTTTTATTGAATGGAGTCAGACGAGCATGCAGGCCACGTGGTATTAAGTGATCGCTGCAGCCCGTGGACATCTACATACAACCTCAAGCAAGCATAGGTAAGTCTTGTATGAGGTCGTAAGCAGTTGCGCTGCTACTCCGGAGGCTGGTGGTCGCCTCATGTAACTGCACCTTTCCACCGAAACACAACAGAATTGGTTCACGGCAGAAATGGGTGCATCGGTGGTACTTCCCCGGGCGAACCATAATAGTTCTGCCACATACAAAATTGTTGTCGCCAACGATTTTAATTAGTAAAATAGCAACATTCTAGGGTAGAAAAATAATTATATTAATTTATCAATCATAATACGGGTAGCTGTTAATGCATGTTTTATAAAGTACCTTCTATTTTCTTCAAGTTTCTGTATAAATACCGGCAAAGTGAGATGATAGAATTACTACTGTTCTACACTTCAAGGAATTAGGTAGTAAAATAAGTACGCGAAAGCTCTGTTCAAATAAGTATTGATTTATAACAGCTGTGTTGTCATTATAAGTGAGTTAAGTGTAATTCAGTTACTGTATCAAGTAAGTGGTTGAGGTTATTGTTTCTGTGTCATAAGATTAGACTGGGTAAGTGCAGTTGTTTTTCACAGTTATATAACGAGTTAGTATGAGTCACACATGTTCTAATGTTGTGTAGTGATATACTATAAAATACAGTGATTATTATCTTGAAAGTGGTTTGATTTATCTACATCAGAAGTGTTGCTGAATCCACGCAAGCCGCGATATAGTTGCATTCGGCCTGATAACGTACGAGTAATATACTGAAACCGTCAGTCAGTCGATTTTTTTTTATTAAATACACTAGCTGTGCCCGCGACGTCGTCCGCGTGAATAAAGACTTGCATAAAAGGGATTAATTAAAGATAAAGGATTATTTATTTGCATTGAATAAGTAGTAGGTAGATTATTCATACATATAGTAAAATCACATAGAATACAATGTTCATATGTTCAGAAGACACCTAATTTATTGTTTCTAAATCCTTCAAACCAAAAACAGTAAGGACTGCTAACGACGGGACAACCCGCGCGGCGCAATGTTTACCATGCGGAACTGCAAATCGAAGGGTCCCGGGTTCGAGCCCCGGCGAAACAGAAATTTCAATGATGAGTTCAAAATTTCTGTTCTTGGTCTGGGTGGTTGTGTTTCTGTCTCTGTGTGTGTTCATGGCACCCACGACACAGAGTATATCTACCCGATTGTGAGGCTATAAGTGTGAAACGTTATTTTTTACACTATTTACTTACTTTAAACTCCTCCAACGATGTATTCTGTGCTCCAATGCACACACGCACACTGTTTTGATAGATATGATCTTTGACGTTAGGAACACACCTACATTGCACAACAGTGAGTGCTTGTAATTTAATATGAACGTTATACAATAGCAATAAAACTCAAATTGACTACGTTTTAGTTAGAAAACATTTGTATGGGAAAAAGAAAAGGGCTGTTTTTATGGTTTTTCCGGCAATTATTCGAATTTTTCTCGCCGTAAAAACCATCCTTGAACTTCAACGAACATTTAAAAAAAACAATTGGCCAAATTGATCTAGGCGTTGTTGAGTTATGCGTTTGCGATTCATTTTTATATTATAGAATACATATCATTTTAAAATTAGAAGGGGTTGTTGGTGATAAAAACTGCAGAATCTGGTAGTCTTCAGGGTTGCAATGAACAAGCGTGGTTTTTGTATACCTCCTTAGTAAACGTGATACTTAAAGAAATAAACGTAAAACGTAAAAATTTAAAACGTAATTTCGTTTTAGTAATAATTTACAGAAGTTATGTCAAAACCTTCTATATCGAATAAAAGTGAGATGGACGCAGAAGTAAAATGAGTAGAAGAAATTCACTTCAAAAACTTTTTTTATACATTTTGTAATTGATGGGGCTTAATTTACGTCGTTCTTTGACAAGGGAAGTGATTGTACTCTTATTACTCCCTAATTGTTGACAGTTAAAATTATAACCGTTTTCTTTAAATTGTCACTTAGATTATCTGGGTTAGATTATTCTTATATAGTCTTAGATTATCATTCCGTTACAGGCTGATCAAAGGCTGTTTTATAAAATTTAAAAGTATATGACGTTTGTACAGTCTGGATATTCTATACTGGTTGGTAGAAATTTCACAAGACTAAATTAAAAAAAACTAACAGAACTGAAAATGTTTAGTTAATTCTTCTATATGTAGATGTTAAAATCCAAATACAAAGATCGTGTTACTTTAAAACGAAGTTTTTATAAAATTGCATAGAATATGGCATTCCGAGGTTACTTCTCACGTGGCACATACTTTTTTGGTAAAAAAGACTTTGTACATACAGACAACTCGTTGCTTTTAGTAGAAGTTTCGTGACAAAAATTAATGCAAATCCGTTCTTGGACTACCAAATTAATTGAGATACTTTAAAACATGACGTTATCATACATTTAGTATTATTGTTCATAGTCAATTAATTTTTTAATCAGTTATTAGTCAATTATTTACTTTATTTAAAAGGTTATAAAAAGTGTCTAATGATAAATTTACAATTTTCTTGCTTTCCAATAATGGTTTAGTGCTTTTTATGAAATGCATTTTGAATTGTTTTTGTGCACAGTGTCGAATACCCTATTCAGCTCTTAAAACTGCCCTTCTGATCAGGTGGTCTCTGAATGGACTTAGTCTTTTAAGTAAAAGTTACTGAAAACTGAGCTGGGAAATATGGGAATATGGGATTTGATAACTATCTGTTATACGGACGATCAATAGCTACGAAGTTTCTGGAAGAGAATGTCAACTTTTTAGATCAAGTTTAAAAGACTACAAAATAAAATATTTTTGCAATAACTCTATAAGTCTATATTATTACTTGCTGACTCATCAAACTTTGTACCACCTTTTCGTGACTAAACCGGATGACCCAGCGTTGCTCGGGTTGAGGCAGTTTGTTTTCTTCTGGGACTCATTTTTAAATTTACATTATATATTTACATTATATATATAATGTATATGTATATATTATGTATAGTATTACATACTAACATTTGTCGTGAAATGTCATAATTTTTATTTTATATTAAAGTTGATTACCGCTGAGAACACGGATAAAACTATGGACGGATATAACGGATATTTTCAACATTGAAACTTAGCGAATTATCGTCCCAGCATTCATGAAAACCGTTCGGAAAGATTTTTCAGAGATTCAGATTATATATAAAGTTATATACAATAATTGGTCATTTAAAGATATTAGATATGGATATAAAATGGTTCCAGGTTCAATTCCCGGCTATTCAGAGATTTGAATGATGAGTTTGAATTTTCGGTCTCGGTCTGGATGTCTTTGTGTCCTTGCGTGCATCCATGGTGCGATACAGGACATACTATTGTGGGACTATGAGTGACATGAGTGTGAATCATTATTTGTTTATTTATTTCATGAAATCTGTCAAGCCGTTTTGGTGACTTGAACGGTGCCACGACAATTAGGTATTTATTTATTTATTATAAAGGCAACCTAACAACAATTCACAATGCTTTTTATAGATAAATAACAATAAAATGTATACTAGATGAATTTGTACTTATAAGGGAGTACAGCTTTTTTTAGACAGACATTACTTTACAATTAAAATTAAAAAAAAAATATCACCCTGCTCGTAACATATAAATAATGTTGTAAAATTTTAAAATTTTAAATTAACAACTTTATTCATAATTTTATTTAAAAAAAAAGATATAATTTGATGGTATTCGACCAAGGTATAAGGTAACTTCTTTTCTGTGCCATAAAAGTTGGAGCGAACTATTAATTTTTGGATAAACATTGTGCAATTTTCTGTAAACTTAAATAAATTACTGAAAAAAGGTGATACTTACAATTGACATCTTAATTGTCTTATATAATTATTCTGAGCTGGTGGCGTAAACAGTATTATTCTTACAATTTTTTTTGTTATTTGGTAAGGCTTCATTTACTGGCTTCTATTTGAAATCATTTGATTTGAAAACTACACACTACAGGGCTGTGAAATATCCTTTTAATAGAATATATGTTCGAATATATCGCAAATGCAACATGTCTATATTAAAATACGCTGCCGCGCTGAGTCGAAATCCAGTTGACGCTCAAATACTTTACTTGCCTACGCTTCAAGAAAATCTACAGCCTATTAAGACAACAGAAGTTGATTGAATGCTTTCTGTGGGGTTGTAGGATATTAGAATTTGTGCGTTAAAAGAAATATTCGTCAGGTGAGGCCGAGAATGTTTATATTTCATTGTTGTGAATTGCTCGGAAATAGTTTATCGTAGGACTTAAAAGGAACGTCGCTATCGTTAAGTTATATTAAAGCAAACCATAATAATATTAAACTTTTTACAGTTGTTGAAAAGAATAAAACATTCGCTGCAATCGGCTGCGCATTTAATGTTACCTATAAAGAGAGCCTGTGAACACTGTTGTTACAGATTGAAATGCGGTGATACACGACTAGTGCGATCCTATGTGAAGATCACCTGGTTAAAGCCGTGTTTTGTTATGTTTGTGCTACTCAAATTCTGGTTCTGGTTTTCTCCGATAAAAAATAATAATTTCTTATATATTAAAAAAAATGCATTATCTGTATATTGCGTGGAAAAAATAAAGTTCTTTTACCAAACTACAGAAAACCATTTCACACCTTGCATGGGATAAAATATGGATCAAATTGGTAAAAGTAAAAGGAATAGACTCAAATTAAACCGCGGATGTTGTCGGGTATGATAAGCATGTATTCCTTGTGTTCTGACATCTGTGTGTGATAGCATGTATCTGATGATGTCAGGTATGATAAGCATGATAAGCAGCATGTATCCCTTGTATTCTGACATTTATCTTACTGACATCTATACTATTCTGTGTCTGGTGCATATGCCTCGAACATGTCGTTTTCGGTTGCAATATTATGGAGAACCCGACGATGCAGAACCATGGTATTGTAAATGGAAGGCATGTTTATCAACATGACTTACTATTGCACATTGATATATTCTATTTACAACATTGTTGTTGCTGGCCGCCGATGGAATAGTAAGGCAGTGTTGTGAATAGAAAAATATCGTAATCTGAGTAAAACTGGGCGGCGATGTGATAGTTTTATTCAGCTGATAGGGTTAATCAATGGTATGGTTTTGGGTGACCTGTTATTGCACATTGATATATTCTATCTACAACCAGAGTTGGGCAAAATGTAATCAGATTAATGATTAAGGATTACGATTACATTGTGTAATCATCAATCATGATTACAGATTACGGAAAGTAATCAAGAAAGTAATCATATCAGTGATTAATGATTATTAATCTGTAATCGTAATTTTGATTACTTTTTTTGATTACTTTTTTGATTACTTTTTTTGATTGACGCGTACTAACTAAGTACATTTAGGAATTCGAAAAATGAAATAATTTATATTATAAATCATCTTTACTTTTTCATCACTGTCACAAATTACAATTTTTAATAATTATTATACTTAAGAAAGCAATCGATAATTATTTGTGTGTGTGGCTTAAATTAGATTTTCAAACATCTCATCCGAAAGTCTGTGTGATTTTGGTAAATTTGCCATGGTTGCAATGAGAAAATTCTTTCTATTGGACCCGATGACGGAAGAGGTGTGTTATATTTAAAAAAAGCGCTAAACTTTATTTTGTGGACCGTCGATTTACACATCCAGTTTTTTGTAGCAGATAGCACTCATAAAAAGAAAGCGTTTTGCGAATTTTTACATTGCGGAAATGTACGGTTCATGAAATTTTTTTTTTAGTTTTCACTTTTCATACAAATCGGTAAATATTACGCCATGATTACGCCAAATAGTTGTCATGTCAGACGTCAAAATTCACACGTTTCGTTCACCGTCGAGTTGTATTTTATTCCATTTAGTCATGTTTTTTTTAAAATTAAATATATTTTTATTTGCACGAATTAATTTTGTTGTATAATACATATGCAATATTAAGTTTCATAAACAATAATTATTGTGTATCATCAATTTAAATCTAACTTAAATTCACTAAAATAACTAATTTGTGTTTGCTATACTTAAAACGAAAAGCGAAGCGACGCCATTTTTTTTAAATAGCGTCTTTAATAAGATATGTGTAAAAAAAGATGAAAAATAGCTGTAACTAAAATTCTTTGTGTTTTACTTTCACTATAATTATTTATATTCGTAAAATACCCAAAACCGAATTAGAGTACCCCACTATCCACGTGGTCTTGTCTGTACTACCCCTAGAGCGTATGTAAAAAGCCGGAGGCGCGGGGGGAGACCACTCCCCGCCCGCTTTAGCCCGGCTGAGGCTGGTCGCCGAAGCTGCGAAGGCGAGCGCAGGTGCCGCGCTTTCTTACGCTGGGGCGGAGGGAGTGGTCTTCCTCATAGCGCCGGAGATGTCACGGAGCCAGACCTTCTTCCCACTCCCCTTCCCCTCGCACTAACCATTGTAAATAACTAAATAGCTCTATTATATCCTCAAAACTTTAACCATGGATAACCACTGGGTTCCGGGGGTTGGGGATGGTACAAGAGGGTAGCTGTCATGGAGGCAGACCCCCTCATCCACTCCCTCGCTACCCCTTCCCACTAACCTCTGTAAGTAAAAAACTAAATAGCCGCTATTCTAACCTTAAAACTTTAACCATGGATATCTCCATAAACATGGGTTTCCGTATGGTGAGGATGGTACAGAGGGTAGCAGTAGCTTCCCCCTCCTCTTCACCATCCCCCAAACCCCATAAATCGACGGTCCATAAAGGAAAGTTCTCTCAAAAAAAGTAGCAGAAATTCTTTTTCTAATTAACGTTAGAGTATAAAAAGTCCATGCAATTAAAATTGGATCACAAGTTTTGAGAAAACCGCAGACATACAAGATACATACTGATTTAATATAGAACCGCATTTATTAAAAAAATGTTTAAAAAAGTAATCAAATCTACGAATGTAATCAGATTACTGATTACTGTAATCAAAACTAACGATTACAAATGTAGTCATGATTAAAAGTAATCAAGATTAAAAGTAATCACGATTGATGTAATCCTGATTACTTTCAATCAGATTATTAATCTGATTACAAAAGTAGTTGATTACGCCCAACTCTGTCTACAACATTGTTGTTGCTGGCCGCCGATGGAATAGTAAGGCAGTGTTGTGAATAGAAAAATATCGTAATCTGAGTAAAACTGGGCGGCGATGTGATAGTTTTATTCAGCTGATAGGGTTAATCAATGGTATGGTTTTGGGTGACCTGTTATTGCACATTGATATATTCTATCTACAACATTGTTGTTGCTGGCCGCCGATGGAATAGTAAGGCAGTGTTGTGAATAGAAAAATATCGTAATCTGAGTAAAACTGGGCGGCGATGTGATAGTTTTATTCAGCTGATAGGGTTAAACAGTGGTATGGCTTTGTCTCTGACCAGTGTGGCACAGAAGATGGAAGTCATATGACTGACATTTAATCTATGTGACATTAATATTGTGTTTTGTTCTCGGCAGATCCACCAGACTTGGACGCATTCGGGGACGAATGCGTATGCAGGACGGCCGGATGTTGTCGCCAACGATTTTAATTAGTAAAATAGCAACATTCTAGGGTAGAAAAATAATTATATTAATTTATCAATCATAATACGGGTAGCTGTTAATGCATGTTTTATAAAGTACCTTCTATTTTCTTCAAGTTTCTGTATAAATACCGGCAAAGTGAGATGATAGAATTACTACTGTTCTACACTTCAAGGAATTAGGTAGTAAAATAAGTACGCGAAAGCTCTGTTCAAATAAGTATTGATTTATAACAGCTGTGTTGTCATTATAAGTGAGTTAAGTGTAATTCAGTTACTGTATCAAGTAAGTGGTTGAGGTTATTGTTTCTGTGTCATAAGATTAGACTGGGTAAGTGCAGTTGTTTTTCACAGTTATATAACGAGTTAGTATGAGTCACACATGTTCTAATGTTGTGTAGTGATATACTATAAAATACAGTGATTATTATCTTGAAAGTGGTTTGATTTATCCACAAAATCAATGCCTGATTTTATTTGCAGAGCCCTAAGTCGAGCGCTAAATTCTCATTATAAATCTAATTATAATTTGATTATTAAACGTAAAACACGGTAACCTTTCGTATGGCTTAAAACAGGGTTTATGACTCAAGGCCGTTAATTAATAAGCGATTAACATTAAGCTTCTATGCGTGCAGGATTAACGTCGGAATTACCTTCGAGTACTAATCTTGTTCTACTTTTCAGTTTTTCTTCTATAAACGAAGTAGCAGACAAACATACACGTGAAAAAGTGTTCGGTGGTCATTAGATTGTTAGTAGACCGTTTTAAATGTATTACAACTTTTTTTCTAGGTGGTAGAACTATTATCGTTCGCCCGGGGAAGTACCACCGCTGTACCCACTTCTGCCGTGAACCAATTCTATTGTGTTTCGGTGGAAAGGTGCAGTTGCTGGCCACACTTACATGAGGTGACCACCAGCCTCCGGAGAAGCACCGCAACTGCATGTAGATGTACATGGACTGCAGCGACCACTTAACACCACGTAGCCTGAATGCTCGTCTGCTACTCCATTCAAATAAAAAAACTTAAATGGTTTAAAAAACTTAACCGGTGAAGTACCACTACCGCACGGATTTATTTTCCTAAGCAATTCTATTGGGTTTTGATGGAAAGGTGATGTTGCTGGCCAGACTTACACGAGGCGATAGCGATAGAGGCATACTACCTACTCCCTACCTTCAGAGTAGCAGCGCAAGATCAGGCTCTTGCCTGAGATGAGATCGAGTCATGTCTTTCGCTACTCTGAAGGCTTATGCCTCTATCGATATGTAGTAATATTATTATTTTACTAGATATGAAGCCATAGCATATTATGCAATATAATAATGAAACTTTAATACCAAGTTATTTCGAATGGATATCCTTCAAATATCAAAAATATTCATAAGTTGGTAAGTACATTTACAAAACATTATTATCCATTACGGTTAAAAAGTATGAGAAATTATACAAAACATTCACAAATTTACATTCACATAAGACGGGTTGACAAAAACCCCGGCCCAGGTGACCGCTCCTCAAAGATTAAGACGTCTAATCGCATTGTCTTCCGATAAAGCGGCCGTGGGGAGATAAAGTGCCCGTACAAGGGCTTACTTCAAACTTGGGTCGCTATTGTGAGGTGCATATTAAACGAGACGTTCTTACCCCCTCCTTGTACGGTTCAAGTTTGACGTAAGCAGTTTGAGGGTTGAAGCATGTTGCCCAATTTTTTGCCTCCTCGTCCTATTTTATTACCGACTTCCAAAAGAAGGAGGTACTGTATTCGGCTGTATGTATTTTTTTTTTTTATATATGTTCACCGATTACTCCGCCGTTTGTGGACCGATTTTCAAAATTCTTTTTTGTTCGTATGCTTATACTCCCGAGGTGGTCCCATTGTCACCAAATCAGGATCTGATGATGGGATCCCAGGGAAATTGAGGGGAACTCTCAAATTTTATAGGCACACACATTGATTTTCTTATAGTTTCTGAAGCATAAGAGATATTTACGCATAGAAATCATCATCTCATGTTGCTGAGCTGATGATGGAAGGTACTGCGACAGTGAGGAGTTGAGAGCAAATTCTTTCAATAAATAGTTTTTTATTCGAAATCTTACATACCCGAGATGGTCCAACTGTCACCAAGTCAAAGTCTGATGAGGGGATCCCAGAGAAATCGAAGGGAACATTCAAATTTTATAGCACAACAAATGATTTTCATATTTTTACAAAGCAAAACAGACATTTGTGTATAATTATCGTCATATCATGTTGCTGAACTGATGATGGAAGGTACTACGATGGTTAGGAGTTGAGAGCAAATTCTTTCAATAAATGGCTTTTTGTTCGAAATCTTACATTCCTGAGGTGGTCCAACTGTCACCATGTCAAAATCTGATGATGTGATATTAGGGAAATCGAGGGAAACACTGAAACTTAATAGGCACACACATGCTTTTAGTCATATTTTTAACATAATACAAATATTTATGTCTGGTAATTATCACCTGCTGTTGCTTAACTGATGATTGAAGGTACAACTCCTCAACGTTTAGGAGCTGAGAGCAAATTCTTTCTTTAATTTATACGTTCAGGTGGACTGATAGTATGTCTTTCAGACTTTTAGATGACTATTAGATAAACATGATTATAAAAGGTAAATCTGTTTAAAGTTTAGAAGTTAAGTGAAAAATTTTCCAATTATGCTAATACATACAGAATTATTAAAATTACTAAAAAGAGTGAAATAAATTAAGTTTTTAACAAAAAAATAGAACCGACTTCAAACGGTAAAAAATAAAATTGTTCAGTACCTACTTCTTCTTGCTTATGGTAATGACTCTTAAAACTATTTTTGAAGTCGGGCCCTTAGTGAAATGTCCTGTCTTAGTAAATATAGTGTACCTTTCGTTCTGAATGGGCACCGACTCCAATATAGTTTTAACAGTCATTACCATAAGCAAGAAGAAGTAGGTACTGTCCCACTGTCTGTACTGTCGGTGCCAATTTAGAACGAATGGTACGACATTTACTAAGGGCCCGACTCCAGAAATAGTTTTAAGAGTCATTACCATAAGCAAGAAGAAGTAGGTACTGAACAATTTTATTTTTTACCGTTTGAAGTCGGTTCTATTTTTTTGTTAAAAACTTAATTTATTATTAGCGTATTAATAATATAGCATATAAAGTTAATGTAACAGTTCTTCTAGTATATTACAGTAAAAACGAAATCTTTGGTTTAATTTGTAGAACTAGATATATAATTTAAAAACTAGAATAAAACTTTAACGTCAACGTCAATTTAAACTTAATTTAAATAAACTAATCTGGTAATGGGCATTTCCTAAAAATCTGACCAAATATCATATTACTTACGACTTCAACTACATAATTTAAGTTATTTTCAATTATTAAGCGTAGTGGAGTATACTTATTTTGGGTGGAATTTGAGCCCAGCAGTGGGATGTCCAAAAGGCAAAAGCTACACAGCCGTATAGAACAGTGGTCTTC
Organism: Pyrgus malvae; assembly: GCA_911387765.1. Lineage (NCBI taxonomy): Eukaryota > Metazoa > Arthropoda > Insecta > Lepidoptera > Hesperiidae > Pyrgus > Pyrgus malvae. The sequence continues at coordinate 20,992,870 of OU426950.1, read as the reverse complement.
TTTGAAACTCTCAAGTGGGTATCGATTATTTCTCAGGTGAAAACTGACGTAGCATTACCGTTTGAATTGCCTCTTGGTTCCGTTTTCTTGAATGTTCCTTGTAAGAAGCACGTTCTACAGTACTATCTGACACGTAGGTCTTTGTCGAGAGGGATGGAGGAAGCCTTGATACAATGACAGGATAATTGGCTCAGTCTTGTTGAATTCGGAATCTGGATTCTATTATTGCTTTGTGAATTTTGAAAATACTGACTTCTTACGGCTTCAAGGATAAATTGCGAATATAAACAAGAATGATGAAAATGAGAATGGATTATGACAGTGAAAGTCGGAGGCCTTATGGGCGGTTTGAAACATTCGTCTGCGGGTTACCACTAACTTACATCTCTACCAACCTGCATTGGAGCAGCGTGGTGGAGTAAGCGCTAGGCCTATCCAATAATGTGGCAAAACCCGTGCCCAACAAAAAATAGTTGCAGGCATTTAACACTTAACAATATATGGGTAAGGTCGTAAAAAATGAACTTTTTCAAAGTTATGAGGTGAGCTCATGTTTGATTCAGAATACCATGCACTAACAAATAGTATGTTAATATTATTATATCGTAATATAATGACAATCATACTTAGAGTAATATAGAAGAAACCGGAATATTTGAGAGGCCTTAAACTTAAAAATAATTAATATTTTTGAATTAACAAAATAAAATGGCATACAATATTTATTTGTCTCCTATCGTATCCACATATCCTATCAAGCAAGAGGACGAAAAAATGCATCAAAAACAATAATGAAAGCTTTACGGTTTTAAATTTGTAGTTAAATGTTAACGCAATAAAAATGCAGTGTAATAATGTATAAATTATTGTAATAACACAATACTACTGAAAAAAAAAACTTATTCTAATTTGTGTCTCCAAAAGTTATCCAGTAATATCCAGTGTGTTATTCCGATTCGATATAGGGGTAGATTTTTTTAATATCAATAGTAGACAACATTATTCAGCTAATTTTGGTGTGGCAGCACCTTAAGGTAACTGTTGAATGTCAGGTTTGACATATTTTTTTCATTTGTGATCGAAACAGTTACGAATTGTTAATTCGATATTTTATTGCACATATTTCGGAAAGTATATCTGTGAATTCTACGCGGTAAGTACAAATTTATCTTTAACTAGATTCTTAATTCGAAATTTATAGTGAATGACCAGAGTACATCGAGTTTTATTAACAAATCGCGCTTGATTTGTGACCGGTATTCATTGTTGAAGTTAGAATTTTCGAGTGTGTTTGTTCCAGTTCGTTATGTGTGTTATGGTGTTCGTTATGTCACACACTGGAAATTTATAAAGGAGACTGTTCACATAACCTAACCGACAGCGGCGAAATAAAAAGGCTCATGTTATTCTGACGTAGGTACTAGATAAGAGTGGAGTGTAGTGTAGTACTATTCTGATATATAATCAGCAGTGGTAACTCAATCGTTGAAATTTGTCGATATTTTGCTTAACCTATTTCCAAGTGAACATTGACCTTTACATTATTCCAGTGTGTTATATCTTCCAGTGCGTTTTTTACAGTTTTTGACGACCTTACCCATATAGACCCTGAAAATAGTATTCGACCCTCAAATCGTTTTTTTTTCTTTTATTTGAAGTCAGAATTTCATGTCTTGTTATAGAAATAGTTCTTTATTTATCCAATCTTATAAAGAGTAAGAGTTAGCAATCAATAAGTACATTACCTATCCAAACAATAACCACAACTTAGATATAAGCGACTCAGCGTCAACACGCATTCGGTAATTGCATATCGCCATTTACATGATTAGGCTACTCCCAAGTGGTTTTGGATGTGTCGGTAATAAGGCCCACTTACTGCGTCAATATTAGATTGTACTAAGCGATTGAAACTTTAGATTTAATGTGAGAAAAAAAAATCGACTAAGAAATTTTTAATGAAGTGACGTAAATACCGAAATAGGGTTAAAACACATAAACCGCTACAAATTTCTGATCTCAAAGAAGTTTTTCTTTAAACACTTTAAAATATTTTTTTTCTAACCATTGTACTAACGTTCTAAATTTTTTTTTATATTTTTTTAATACTTTTCGTTCAAGTACGAAATCGATATCGCTTTTTTAAAATACAAATCTATTAATTCATATACCACCCACGTCGTCCACCAATCCGCACTTGGCCAGCGTGGTGGACTATGGCCTAAATCCCTCTCACTTATAAGAGAAGACCTGTGCCCAGTAGTGGGACATAAAAAAAAGGTTGAAAAAAATTCATACAACATATGACTAATTACTTCACTACCCAATCAAACATTAGTCACAACTAGTCACAAAGTTGCAAGTCAGATATAACCGACACAACGCATATAAGAAGGCATAATACATGGTAATAGGCCATAACTAAATATCGCCATTTACATAATTAAACTACTCCCAAAAGGCTTTTTATGTGTCGGTAATAAGGTCGAGTACGCAATACGTTAATGTAAGATTGCTATAAGCGTATCGGAATTTTAGATTTAATGTAAGAAAAAATTAAAAATAAATTCGACTAGAAATTTTTCAATCAAAATCTACTGCAGTTGGGTGAAAACATATTAAAGGCTACTAAAAGAAGTTCTTCTTATAACATGTTAAAACAATTTTTGAAACCATCGCACTAGCCATAGAAGCAGTAGTAATAGGTGGTAACTGCATATCGCCATTTACATAATTACTGGCTGCAACCCTTTTTTGCGTCACACTGCTTGGCACGGGCCCTATTATAGGGGAGGCCTGGAGCTTACTCCACCACGCTGCTCCAATACCCGTATTGGTTAAATACGGTCCAATACGGGTTCGTTGTACATAATTACTACTCCTGCATAATTGCTACTCCCAAGTGGCTTTGTATGTGTTGGTAATGAGGCCCACTTAATGGGTGATGTAAACGTATCAGAATCCAGATTTATGTGAAAAAAATTACAATATTTGTCAAGGCTACAAAAATAAATTAGTTAAAAGTAAGTAGGTAGTTAAAGTTCATGGTTAATTATCCTTAGTTAAGGGGGAAAACCAAGAAAAAACAAACTTTTGTGTGGACAAAAGACGTACCGACTTCCCTCTTAGTATTCTCAGTACTATAATTTTATGTTATAATAAGCCAATACTAATAATACTTTTATCATACTTTTATTTTCTCCATTCTTTTTCATAATTCCGAAAGACTCAAGATGAAACCTAGTGGCCATTTATACGATAGCGCAACTTTCTAACTGCACCTGTGACCAATACTTGCAAGTCTTGCAAAATTAGTTTAAAATATTCCCTGTATATACCCTATACTTTACCTTATTTTATGATATTTTAGGTTGCAGGTAATAAAACCTATTATGTTTAAAAGAACGGTAAAACGAAATCTTGAACCAAAATATAAATTCGCCGTTTCATAATACCATCGAAAATTTTCGGACCAAAAATAAAATATAACATTATATGAAATGTAACACATTTAAATTAATAGCTTTAACAAACATAACAATGTAAACTAAACTTCAAACAAAATAAACTTCAAGACTTTCTAGAATTAATTCATTACTGAAACCAAATCTACCTGCCCGATCAGATTAACTCGAAAGAAGGAGAATAAACTCGGTTCTTGCGAAGTTCACAGCGCAATGCATAATATAAATTCGCCGTTTCATAATACCATCAAAAATTTCGGATCTAACAACCAAAAAATCAAATATTATTATTATATATTATATGAAAATTATATATTATATATTATGAAAATTATATATTATATATTATGAAAATTATATATTATATATTATGAAAATTATATATTATATGAAAAGTAACACACTTAACTTAATAGCTTTAACAAAAATAACTCAAAAAACATTTCATGAATCTTAGCAACTAAATTGTTCCCCGATATAATGTGGTCACCGTATATTAATCGTTGTATCTTTAGTATATTATATAGGTATATTATGTATATATTATATATATTTGTGTGTATATGTATACTATTTATGGTTAATATATTATACATGTTATTTATATTTGTATATATTATTATTATTTATTGTGTTTATATTAAACTTTGTATATTAGATTATACAATGTTACTTGTTAGTTTACTGTTTTGTTTCGCCTACCACAATTTATCGCCATCATCAAGGGTTAACTGGCAGAGAATGCCACTAGGCATTAAGTTCGCCCTTGTAAGCTGTAGGTTTACAAAAGAGTAAATAAATAAATAAATAAATAAAAATAACAATGTAAACTAAACTTCAAACAAAATAAACTTCAAGACTTTCTAGAATTAATTCATTACTGAAACGAAATCTACCTGCCCGATCAGATTAGCGCGAAAGAAGGAGAATAAACTCGGTTCTTGCGAAGTTCACAGCGCAATGCATAGCACGTATAGTAGGATCCGATACACGATAGCCACCTATGTTGACCGAACACGCTTTTATTTCTCATTTATTCGACCAAGCTTGAACAAAAAAGTAATCTATGAATCGGTCGCCAGCCGCAAATCCATTCACTGGAAAACACCACAGCTCTTATTACCGATACGCAAAGTTTAAAATCGCTCAGCATTGATTTTTCCGAATGGCAGCTGGTAGTGTTATTGTAATACGATATTGGTGACCATGAAAGCCAGTGTCGATGAGCTTTTCGTATAGGATTACACAGAGTATGCGGTTTGCGGAGACGCCACGAGTTGTGGTCGCCGCCTTCTCACGGTACGTGCCGTTTCTAGTTCCAATGTCTAATCCTAATTCCGCGTATGTTACTCGATCGTTTGTAAGTTTTCTTGCCCATTGTCTTTTTGCATGCTGTTATTGCATATTACTTTCAACATGTTACAAAAAGGTTTTATTTTTATTTGCAATCTGTCTGATCTGATTAACTATAATCATTACGTAGATGATGATTCAATGTAAGGCTGAGAACTAATTTTAGTATGATTTCTATTTTATTTTTTCATAGGACGGTAAACAAACGTATCATTTGCATCAGTTTCTGAAATTGTTTTATGAAAAGAACCGTTTATAACATACATTGTCAAAGTCATAAAAAATCTATGGTTTATAAATCGCGAGTGCTTGAACAGTGTATAAATTCACTTAGTGATATTAAACACGCCAATAAAGCTGTTTTAAGAATATCCGCCCAATTTTCGTATAAAAATTAGGTGTGGTTCAACTGGGTGGCGACCTCCTTGGAGATCCAATTTCACCACTGAGTGACTTTGAAAAACTGTATATTGGGAGGCTTAAGGGTGGCCGATAATGTTTGGGAAATAAATTCAATTCCGTTCATTGCGTGTCTCTAATTTTAAGGAAAGACGTATCGTCGTTTCATATGAAATCGCGTGTTTGTTAAATGTGGCCTTTTTTTAAATAATAAAAAGAGCTTTAATAATCGAAGGAAAAGAAAGGTTCTCGTTTGGTGACCAGGCTTTAGCAAAAGGTGCGCAGAGCGCCAAAGTTTGTACTTTGTTACAAGATGTACTGAAGACCTAAAGAAGTCAGTAGGAAGCCGCTGGAGGATGAAGGACCGGATGAAGGATCAGAGGACGGAAGACCAGAAGAAGTAATGAATTTTAGTGAACGTCCTGGCTAGTTGTAGCTACGAAAAACAAGTGGATGAATGAATGCGAAACAACTCTTTGTAGTCAAATCTGTAGTTACCTGTGTGTCCCCCAAAAGCCCTGAGGAAGGCACCGAGGAGGTTTCATATAGTAAGAATGCCAAATAACCTGGCATGACGACCTGCGTGGCGCAATGGTTACCATGCCGGACTGCCAATCAAAGGGTCCCGGGTTCGATTACCGACGAAACAGAAATTTGAATGATGAGTTTAAATTTCTGTTCTCGTTCTGGGTTTTTGTGTTTGTGCGTGTCCATGGTACCCACGACACAGGGTGTACCTACCCTACTGTGGGGCTATGAGTGTGAAGCGTTTAATTATTTTATTATTATTTATTATTTCCTCCATTAAGATTTTCCCAGTCACATCTACACTATTTATTTCAATTACACACACAAAAAAAAAAACTTTCTATATAGCAATAACCTCTTAAAACATATTTATTTTATTTTCCTTCCTATTTACTTAACTCCAACAAAACGCCTCTATTTCTTCTCTAATACAGCACAAAGACATAATGTGCCCCAAAATGGTTATAGCACTATTAAGCTACTTACTCTCAGTAGCCACATTTTACCATTATATATGTTACCGATAAAACGTGAAACTAGGCAGTCTGTGAAACATCTGGTCACTTTGTATATAATTAACTAATAAATAAACGTTACACACTCATAGCCCCACAGTAAGATAATTAATACCCTGTGTTGTGGGTACCATGGACACATACAAAGACATGGATACAAACACCCAGACCGAGAACTGAAATGTAAACTCATCATTTAAATTTCTGTTTCACCGGGAATCGAATCCGGGATCCCTCGACTGGCAGTCCGGTATGGTAACCATTGCGCCACGCGGGTTGTCAATCGGCGGTCGTATATAATATCTAGTTTGTTCAAGCATTTATTTATTTTGCTTTTTATCTCTCATTCTGTAATCTGTCCAGTTAAAATAACAATATTTACGTATGGAATAGAATACGGATCTCGTATCTTAATCATAAAGATCAGCAACATTACAAAATATGTAATCTAATCGTCATTACATCAGTACTTATTGTAAACTTAGCTTAGTTCCATCTTTTTATATAATAATAAATATTTTTAATAATGTTAAATATGTGTTTGATTTTGATGTAATTCAATAAGGGGTTGTGATATGCAGTGAGCGTACCCATGTATTTATATTTAATGTTATAATTGCTAAAGTTAGGATTTTGCTGCTCGCAGGAACGAATATTTACCTTTTTATCGGAAAAAGGCACTGATCTTGTGTGATAGATTAATCAGTATAATCATAGAAGCCCAAATCACCCGGTTAAAGCCAAGCTGCGTCACTAAAATTTTAGTTCCTTTATATAAATTTTATTCATTACCTAGTCGTTCCACGTAATACCAGATTACACAGAGTACCGGTAACGTAATAATATACGCTATTCCGCCGTCTGGACGAACATTATTCCCCCGGGTGTGCTAAATCAAGTCTTGCTGTATACTCCAAGATATACCGAGATTGTATGCAGTGGTCTTAAAATTTATTCGTACCCAAAGCGGTGCATCACCACAGTTTTCGCTCGTGCCTCAGTAGGCGGAGCCCAGTATTGTGACAAAATGTCGTCTGCATACAGGGTTGCCCGTTAAAAGAAAAAAAAAGAAAACTTCTTACAAATTTTTGGCTAACATTGTAGCAAAGTGCAAGTGTATAAAATTTGCGTAAATGCAATGCAATGAGTAAGGCCTTTGTCATGATGTCCTAAATTCTCTTTTTAGGGTTCAGTATAAAAAGATATGCTACAGGATCGTATCTTTGTCCGTCCGTTTGTCTTTTTGTCAAAAGCTTTATTTTCAAAACACGTGAAGGTATTGAGCTGAAATTAATATCAAGTTTTCCGATTTGCAATCCTTACTGCTGTAAAAATATCAAACTACATACTAGGTAAATAAATAAAATATTTTACAACGCAACGGCATCAAAACCGTAAAGTATTTTGCTCGTCTTTTTATCAAATGTGTGAAAAGAAATTATTCATACAGACTTTCGGACGGACAAACGTACGTGGAGAATACATAAAATTATTATCTCATTATAGTAGAGAATGGCAGCCCTATGCAAAATTCAGGAACCCGAAAAACTGTCTTTATTCACAACACAACACCACAATAGCCATTCAGCAAATAATTCTAGCAGATGGTTTCGGAACTGGTGAATAAAATCAACCTTAAACGTACTGTAAGGCGTGTACTTTCGAAGACATTAGAATATTTGGACTAACTTTTTCTCTTTATTTCTCTACCCCTGCGTTCGTGGATGGATGTCCATCGTAGACGATGAGTATGAACTAGCCTATGCATACCGGCAAATATCAGAGAGACGTAGGAACTATGTATACATATACATATAATTAAAGCGAAGAATTTACCGATGTTATGGATTTATATAACCAATTATTGCTGATTCGCTGAAATCACAGATGATTTGTTTAACTATCGATATGGGCATACTATGTAGCTGACCCAGCAGTTATTTCAACAAGGGCATGATTTTATCTGCCTGTAACAATAGTAGGAAGAAACAGATACATAGGTAGTGAATGCTGTAAATAACGAGATAGATAGAAGGTGATGTTATATTTCTATTCTTACATAAGGATAAGACGAGAAAACATCACTCAAGAACATAACATCAACTTTTATAGGGCGTAGAACTTACATGATTCGACAGAGAAAGAACCAGCGCTGTGCTCATTTCTGTAGCGAAGAATTATTATAGAAAGAAGATTTTACTGTGTTTCAGTAGAAAGGTGCGGTTAGCGGCCAGATTTAGGTAAATGAGGTGTCCAGTGCCAGCGCGAACTGCATATTATGAACTAAATCAAAATGTCCAGTCTAATGCAATAAATAAACATCTAAAAAGAAACAACAAAAGGAACAACGCGTAATTAATTTAAATGGACATACTATTTGTTAATACAATCCAATAAAATTTACAGAATGTCCAGAAAAGAAATTCTCTTGGAATCCTTTCCAAGATTTCTTTGTTCTCATTATCACGAATTGGTATTGATCCATTCCCAATACAAAGAGAAATCAGTCATTTTAATCAATGTAATAATTATGAATAAATGACCTCCAATAATTTATAACAAATTGAAGTCGAGAAAGAATGTTGACAGTCTATTCATTATAAAACAATTTTTCCCTATTTTCTAAAAATCTTTGCTATATTTTTCTTAATTCTTGAATGGAAAATGAAGATTAATTTTACATTCAGTGTAATGAACTTTTACTTTAATAGCAAAGATTCTATAGACAGTTTCTAAAAAATGCCCTAGGGGCATGATGTCTAGGCAGTCACTCAATTTTGCTCTAGACGACTTCATGAAAATTTAAGACAGACTAACGAAAACCATGCTATGTTTAAGAAAAAATGAAACAAAAAACAATGTTGTGAATTTACGTGTCTTGACTCATAATATTTTGGAAGTATATTAATTTTTTAGATATTTTACACCTTCTATTTGGGCCTCGAGCCATGGATTTTCCCTGCACTAAATCGCCCTCGATGACCCGCCTGAGTACTTGGGGAGGTTTTCAGGATCACCAGCACCTGACCTTAATGCGAAGGTGGCCCAAAAGCGCTTATCTTGTGAGAGCAAAGTAAACCTACTGCACCCTCAGATGCTTACAACATTTTTCATTAATGTGGGTTGAAAGTTAGTTTGGGTAAATATTTTATGTCCAGTCAATTTATTCAAAATTGTGTATTAAATAAATATGGACCGACGCTAGTTTCAGAATTATATTAAGGGTTTAAGGTATAATAGATAAATTATGACAAATTATGACAATGACAGCAATGATGGCAACGAAACTGGTTCTCATTTATTTTCCCAAGATTGAAATGCGAATGTCTTCATGGTTAATGGTATTTTCTTGCACCGCGAAGAAAAGGAAATATTTAAATATTATGTGAAGATAAATGATAAAAAAATAAATGATGTCAATGAAAACATATCATGTATTTCGCGGTCAAGTCACTCAATTTTCCGCGAGAATGCATCCTAAAGACTTGATAGCAGTTGACACGGCGACAGTCTTGACCAGCCATTAATTAAAATTGATGGTAATCTGATAAAAAAGAAGGTAACAGTTTTGTGTTGTAATAACAATATATACTCGTATGTAAATAATATAATAACAGTACACATAACATACAAGACCTCTGTGGCGAAATGGTTACCATGTCGGACAGCCAATCAAGGGGTTCGATTCCCGGCTAGACGAAAATTGGAATGATTATGAGTTTCATTTTCTTTTCTCGGTCTGGGTGTTTGTGATCATTTGTGATTTAGGTGTTTGTGTGTGTCCGTGTTAGAGAGTTATGGTGTGGGGCTATCAGTGTTCAGCTTTAGCTTATTATATTGCTATAGTTTGTCTCCTTCTATCCGTGCCGATTCAATGTTTAACAAAATAACAGAAATAACATTAGCCATTAAGTCATATTTTCCGATCAATTTTATTCGACTAAAATAGCTACCCTCCCGTGGTTCTATATTTGTAATTATCTCATACTGTCAAAAAATACGAAACCACCAAAATGCACATAACAGTAAAGATCGTAAGAGAGCACACTGATTCTTGTTGGAAGCACTCAATTTTCCACAAGAGCGGGTCACCAAGGTCTAATATTTTCTGACAGCGCGACTGATAGCTTGCAAGTTTTTTCGAATCTTTTTAATTTTTCACTGCTGGGTGCCTGTTCCTTTTTAAGAAAGTTTAATATAAATAATATACGATGGTCAAGAATGGTTGACGGACATGATATGACTGCGAGAACGGAAACATTGTAAAATCGTAATGCATAAATTAATATTAAAATTTTCTTAATCAAAGTTTTTGTTTCATCGTGTAGCAAATGATAAATACACATATAACAAATCTATACTAATATGTACAGCTGAAGAGTTTGTTTGTTTGTTTGAACGCGCTATCTCAGAAACTACTGGTTCGAATTGAAAAATTCTTTTTGTGTTGAATCATGCTATGACTAATACCAAAGTCCACGCGGACGAAGTCAAAAAGTCGAACACAAAAAGAATTTTTCAATTCGAACCAGTTGTTCCTGAGATAAGCGCGTTCAAACAAACAAACAAACGTCCGCACGGAAGAAGTCTCGGGCGACCGCTAGTTTGCAAATAAATATACAAATGAACGAGCTACGATAATGTTACAGATCGGAGTATCAAGGGTCAAATTATATTAAGTAGTTACTTTTTAGTTCCAGTAAATGGCGTTTAGCTATCGAGGCACTAATTATTACAGAACAATTTCAACGCTCTTTAAAATAAAATCAGGATTTAACCAATTTATTGGGTAACTCTCATGTTCATCATTGAGACTCAATGGTTGCAGCTACTATGTCGCTATAATGAAAAAAGTGTTAAGGGTCTTACACATAACAGTATAGACTGTATGAGTGAATGAATGGACGGTGTTTGTCGGTCGAGATACTCAATTTTCCGCGACAGCGCGTCACGAAGGCTCGATACGCTCGACACGGCGACAGTCGCGCGATTAATTACTTTCGCCAGTACCGCTAGGTTTTCCTTTTAACTGGCTTTTGTTGCGTTTATTCGACAAAAGTTTAAAATAGGAAGGGCTTAAAAGTTTGGAAATGGATGTAGCATTATTACAAAGAACTAACCAATACAAAGAGCGAATTCAGTTTACATTTTCACTGTTTACATTTTCACTATACTGCCTCTATTACTATTACCTTGTATATATGTTTGAGATGGTAATGTTTGCAAGAAAAAAACCAATACTTATTTTTTTCCAAATTACCATAATAAATACATTTTTTGGAGAAACTATAACTTACTTTACCGGAGTGGAAAAAAACCTTTGTTTATTTGCCAAAGGTAAAATACTGCATGGCTGTAAGACTTTACCTATAATAAACTATTAAATGAAATAAAGTGTTTAAAAACGATATTATTTTCTGTAAAAAAATAAGCAATTGTTAATTTCAAAATGTTATTATAATTACGACGATTATTTGAATGAAAATTGGAATGAATAAAAAAAATCTACTTTAATTTTATAGAATTTTAAATATTTAGTAGTCAGTTGTTTTTTTTATTGAAATATTCCATTTATTCCATAAATTTAAATATCATTTCATTTTATAATCTTAAATTTTATTTTATTTTTATTTTGACATGTAATCTTGGACCGCAATATAACAGGCATTGTTATTTTAGGAACATAAAAAATAATACCCAATAAAGGAATTATGAATTATGTTTTTTGTTTATTACCCGCACTTATCAACAGGACTATTTAAAAACAACCGAGAGCGGCTTTTTCACGAAGCTCGGTCTGTACTGGTGCACAGTACTGCACAGTAAAAATTTCCAGTTATTGAAAGAGCCCCGCAACCATCAGTGCGTCATAAGGGTAGCGCAGCCGATCTAGCTACGATAACAGTATAATAAATAAAGTATTACGGACCGATACACACATAACAGTATAGAATATAGATTCTGTCGAATGGGTGGCGTTCCTCGGTCGTGGCACTCAATTTTCCGAGAGAACGCGTCACGAAGGCTCGATACGCTCCACACGGCGACAGTCGCGCGATTAATTACTTTCGCTACTACTGCTAGGGTTTCCTTTAAAGTTAAAGTTGAGTTGGTTTGTGTTACCTTTTTGTATGCTTAGTTTAGTTACGGAATAAGAAGGACTTGAAGGTTTGGAAGCGGATATAACATATTCCAAACATAATGTTCGAGTATCTTTTGTTTTTATTTTTGCTATGCTGGCTTTGTTTATATTTTTTTGTTTACTGAGCAATATAAAAAGACACAACAGTAGATATTTGACTAACATGACTCTCCACCAATCTGATCTCTGGCGGCGTCGCTTTAAGGAGAAATTCCAGGTAGTTATAGAAAGACTCGTATCTGTCAGTGCGACAGGTTACGAAAATAGGTTTACGCAGCCATAAATAAAGCTACCATAATGGTTATTTGAATAAATTATTAAAAACCCAAATATACAAAACAGCATAGATTGTGTGAGAGAAAGAACTCAACGGTCCCAGTTTTAATTAGGGCCATATGGCCCTAAATACATGAACTTTCTAGTACTACTTTTACCAGTACTGCAAGGGTTTCCTTTTTACTGGTTTTATAAAACATTTTTGAAGCAAAAGTTTGAAGCTTCTAAAGCAGATGTAACATACGTATTGTGAACTTTACGTTCTTATAGTTTTTGTTTGGGTTTTCGATGACGTAGCTTACTTTATTTAGTATATAGATGGACACTTTCACCATCAAATCACCATTCAAGAAATTGTTCCAATTTTTATAACATGACTTTGTTATTTAATTTTTATAGTTTTTAACTTGACTTGCATCACACTAACTTGGAATCTTCTTTTATTAATTTGTACATATACTTTTTTGAGATCTTTAAATGATTTATGAGGCAAGATGTCGAGTTTTGTCCCTATCACTGTATTTTACAATTCAGTTAAAACTTTTTTTTAATAAATTAAACTGGTTAAAACATGTTTGTCGTTAATTAACAAGACTAACAAAGACATTCCTCCATACAGGGCTACGAAACAGAAACATCGTTTAAAAATTGACAAGATAGGTATAAGGATGGCTTTTTACATGACATACTAAGATCAAGTATGATATATTTATAATCCATTGAAGCATCCATCACGGCTGGTCCATTATAACCAGTAGCTTACCTTCCCACGCGAACTCGTTTTTGTTACGAATGCGTATAATAATGGAAATAAAAACCGAGCGTGTATGAGTCTTCTTAATGTCGGTTTAATGGGAGCTGGAATAACTTGTTTTTCGGTTTGTCCATACTATTATAAAACTATAATAGTCATGTTAAATATATGTAACGGATTGAAATCTGTTTCGACCATTTTCAGGAAGCCTTTCCGTTTGCATTCCATTGTAATCGACATAGGGCAGGTTTTCCAGATATCTTTTTCATTCATATACCTCGATCGCTAAGTGGTTAAACTTCATACTCCGTCGCCAGATGCCTGCGTTAAAACACGGATTTTTTTTTCTAAGAAGGAGTATAATGTAGCATCTGTATTTATCACTTGCTTTGTATCGAAGCAAAACACTGTGATCAAATCTTCGTGCTGCTTAATAGCCTAAAACTTTAACTTGAGAGAATCTCACTTTGAGAGAAGACCTGTACTTAATAGTAAGTGTAAATAGTCAACAAACAACAATAAATTAAAAATTATTACTTGAATATGTAAATCGAATGTATTAATTCATAATTAACAATATGATAAATTTTATAGGTGGTAGAATTATTATGGTTCGCCCGGGGAAGTACCACCGGTGCACCCACTTCTGCCGTGAACCAATTCTATTGTGTTTCGGTAGAAATGTGCAGTTGCGGGCCACTCTTACATTCGGCGACCACCAGCCTCGGGAGTAGCAGTGCAACTGCATACGACCTCAGACACGACTTACCTATGCTTGCTTGAGGTTATATGTGGATGTCCATGGGCTGCAGCAACCACTTAACACCGCGTGGCCTACATGCTCGTCTGCTACCCTATTAAAAAGAAACCTGCTATCATCCATCCATAATGTAATATTCTAGATTAGTCAATATAATGCCTATCCGTAATTTTGAATTCAAATAGGCCTCAGCTTAATCTTAACATTAGGCACATCATTAACACGTTTGCCTTTCAAATGACTTGGCCCGAAAACTCCGCGGAGTGTCTAACTTGAGTAACAGTCCACAATAGAGCTTAATAAGCTTACCTCTTACCTCATTACCTTGTTTTCTTGGACAGGGAAGTTGTATTGTGTTTTTGCATTGTAGGGTTTTGTACTTATTGCGATTTGCTTATCTGTTTTCCCTCTTTTTACATATTTTAATATCTTAAAAACTTCGAGTAGAGTTCTTTTGTACTCACTACTTGTACGCTAATTAGCAACCAAATAGATTTAATTCACAACCTTTTTTATGTCCCAAGCGGGCACATGACAGTTCAAAGACTAAAAAAAACGGCAAATTGTTTGTAAAGTAGGTTTACGATCGAGATGTTTACGTGATAACGTCCGCACGAGAAAATCTCTATTCGTTTGTATGCCTCTATAGTGAGAGAGACGGAAGATCGGTCCACTCACTCGAACGCTATGCCAGCCTCCGCTCGTGAGGATTCCGCGTGACAAGTTTCACGGAATGACTGGCAGCGCTCGAGATGAGACGGGAGATCGGTCCGTCTCTCTCTCGTTATACCTGCGATCGCGCTCGTGAGGTTTTGGTGTGACACAAGTTTCTGAACATGTCACCCGACTAAAACGATTTTAAAGACGTTATCACGTCAAAATCTATAAGTATTCTTAAAACTCAATGAATTTGGGATGTGTACCGCTTTGGTATTACAATCTTATAAGTGTTACGATTAAAGTTAGTTATTAAACAATGTTTTTTTTAAAGATAAATAACGTTTCACACTCATTACCCCACAGTTTAGTACATATACCCTGTGTCATGGGTACCATGGATACACACAAAGACAGAAACACAAACACCCAGACCGAGAACAGAAATTTAAACTCATCATTCAAATTTCTGTTTTACTGGGAATCGAACCCAGGACCCTTCAATTGGCAGTCCGGCATGGTAACCATTGCGCCACGTAGGTCGTCGTATGTATGATGTTAGTCTGAAAGTGTTAAGTAAATAACAAAAAATGTAGAACATGTTTACATTCTAAGTCCACAACTTAAAGTAAGATAGAAATTGAGCTAAAAATTACCCTATTTTAGGGTTATAGCCCCTCGTTATTTTGTGTTACAGAATTAAAGTCTTGTTTAAGTAATATTAAAGCGATAAATCCTTGCTCGGCTGTTCTTGTCTAGGTTGATAATACCCTGAAATGATACTTTTTGCTATGTTAACTTTTTATTAAAGTTTATGTATAATGTTTTTTTTAATTTAATTATAAACATACCTAGGGGTGAAATGCATTTTTAAACGTTACACACTCATAGCCCCACAGTAGGGTAAAGGTAAAATACCCTGTGTATCGGGTACCATGGACATACAAAAACAGGAACACAAGCACCCAGACCGAGAACACAAATTTAAACTCATCATTCAAATTTCTGTTTCGTTGGGAATCGAACCCGAGACCCCTCGATTGGCAGTCCGGCATGGTAACCATTGCGCCACGCGGGTCGTCATTGGATTACTAATCAAGTCTTACCTTGTAGATTTCAGTTTGAATTTCAGCTCGTATCTCGCATTTTTCTATATCAAATGCGCGTATAAAGATTTAAATTAATTTTAATAAAACCTCTTTTACATTTAAACTGAAATATAAAATTCATAAAATGAAAACCTTGATTTATGATTCAAAAAGGAAATTGAAATAAGGATTACCGATATTTCATTTGTATTAAAATTACTTGGTTAAATTATTTTAATAATTATGTAAAATTACATCGTGATCGAATATTAATAGTAGAATGGCATGGTCGGTAAGGTGTAGGGCTGCCATCTGTCCGGATTTCCCCGGATTTGTCCTAGTTTGAAGGGCCGGGGGCCGTCCGGCAGAGCTTTTGAAAAGTGGACACTTTTGTTGTCAGGGGAAATCCATTTTTTTAATAGATAAGCGATAAATTGAAAAAAATCTTAATTAAACATTCATCCACAATAACCCGCATTCAAGAAGGCTCGGCAAAATAGTCAACGATCGAATGGAATTAAAAAATTATAATGATGTTTTTATTTTTTTTGACGTGATAACGTCTTTAAAATCGTTTTAGTCGGGTGACATGTTCAGAAACTTGTGTCACACCAAAACCTCACGAGCGCGATCGCAGGTATAACGAGAGAGAGACGGACCGATCTCCCGTCTCATCTCGAGCGCTGCCAGTCATTCCGTGAAACTTGTCACGCGGAATCCTCACGAGCGGAGGCTGGCATAGCGTTCGAGTGAGTGGACCGATCTTCCGTCTCTCTCACTCTAGCGGCATACAAACGAATGGAGATTTTCTCGTGCGGACGTTATCACGTAAACATCTCGATTGTAAACCTACTTTACAAACAATTTGCCGTTTTTTGCAAAAAATAATTTTCCACAGATGTCCGGGGAAAAAAACATATTTTGCCCAAATGTCCGGGATTTTGCCGTGTTTATCCGGCGTCGGCAGTTTAGGTGATGGCAGCCCTAGGTAGGTGTATATTAGTCCCTGTAGCTTTGGGATTAAGAATAGAGCTACGGTGTCCCGGATCGCCTCATCGTAAGAGGCAATAAAAAGGGGGCTTCCGGGGTTACGGACGGTGAGAGTGGGAGCTCAACTCGTCCAGCCAGCAGCTCCGAGAAGGACGGCGGTGTGTGTGTGTGGCCGCATGCCACCGTGAACACTTGAAGGTGCAGGAGAGCACATCTGCTCTCCCTAAGATGAGCCCGTTCTGGTGCTGCGCGCGTGGAAGACACCGGTGCGTTCCACTGGAGGTCCCGGAGTCTTCTCCAAGCGTAGAGGCAGGCCACCCAGGGGCTTTTAGTGTGGTACAAATCCCACATAACCTGGTATCTTCTCCAAAGGTGCTGGATAACTTTGCCAAAAAAAGGGTAGGTATATATTATTAACATTTGCAAGGACTTACGCCCTAGTGCTTCAAACGCTGACAGAATATTTATTCTTGACATTAGATAAAATATATTCATAGTCATAGTCACTCAGTTGATTTAAGACATCTCACCTGAATACGATATACTACATATACTGCATATGATATACGAGTATACGTGGGCTGCATTGCCCAATTAACTTCACGTGGCGTTTGTTGTATATTCTTATATTATATTTATAAGACGTGGTTGTTCCTTCTATATCTAGAATCTTTGAACTTACAGCAAAAATGAAGCGTTAAGCGTTAACGCCGCTTGAAGCTAAGAAACGTTGCTATGGCTTCCAAGACCATGTATAGCGCTATAAACTCAGCTTGGTAATGTAATGCTAATTATGTATCACCTAACTGTTACGGGATTATTTAGTATTACAGGATATTATTAATAATTCATGCTTGGAGCTTTAGCAGATCCTGTGTAATTTCGTGCTATACAAGACATGAATTTATGTATGAAAAGGATGTTTTTTTTGACGTAGATTAGTATACTATATGCGATCAAGCGCGCAAGACTTTACAGCTGGATTAGTTAGCGATCTACACTGCTAAGTGGAACGTGTGCGGTCGCAACATGGGTGAACTATAGTAACAAATCACATATACGTTTTTCGTGCATCGAAAGGCACATTAAATTTGTTGTTCCTGATTATGGGTGGTTGAAGGAATTCAATAACGAATTGGTCACCAACAAATACCTAAACTAGTCTACATTGGAGCATTGTGATAATTCTGGTCTATCTTCTACATGTATATTTTCTTGTATCTCTTCACACTTTTAGACTTTTAAACAGCCTCCGTGGCGTAGTGGGTGATGAGCCGACTGCGAAGCGTGAGGTCGTCGGTTCGATTCCCATCCAGGACAAATATTTGTGTGATGAACATGACTATTTGTTCTGTTTCTGGGTGTTAATTTATAAGTATGTATTTCGAATTATATAAGTATGTTTATCAGCTTTCTGATTACCATAGTACAAGCTCTGCTTAGTTTGGAATCAGATGGCGTTGTGTGAATTGTATTGTATATTATATTGTGTGATGTGAATATGTTTATTATTATTATTTATTTATTTACACTTGTGGTCTGTTTATGTCACAAATAAATTTCTACGTTGTGATATGTAATTCAGACGTATTTAAACTCTATCATAATTTCTTAGGTAAGTTTACTGTAAGTTGTGGCTCAGTTCGCACGTCGCTTCAACGTGCGGATAATTCAAACGGCACATTGCCAAGTTAGCTCTTGCTCGGTGACAACACTGATTTATAGTTTGTTTACTACATATAACTAGGATTGCAGAAAGGAACAAACTATACAAATCTCTAAATCTTAAATATGTATCAGAGTTCGTTGTGTAAATATAGCGTATGCAGTAGCTCATTTCGCACGTTGTTGCAACGTACGAACAATTCTATCGGAAAATTGTCAACTATGAGTCGACTCTACAATCCCCGAATAAAAGTATCCGTCGGATTAATGTTAGCGCTGTCATTGCTACTCTTATGATATATGAAAAAGATAGTGATAATATTAACTGACTACAACTGTATTATCCATCCTATATTATCCATATATCCTATACATCCTTTCACTGATAGTCCTCATAAGGTACTGCCAAAGGCCTTCAGTAATGTATGCAAACTAACATGAAACGTATCGCCATAGGGCAGTTTGCTGAGGAAAATATTAGACGCTTTTAGACGTTAGGAATTCCCACTTTCGTCTTTTTCTTCCTAAATTATATACTTCTGTGTTTCTATTGTTCGTGTATTTCATTCGTAAGCAGGTAACCTGTTAGCCGTAGGTAGCTTATATTGGTACGAATGTGTTTGTCATGAAATCTTGAGATTTTCGATAAGATTGTAGTGTTAATAAAACTAATCAATAAAATAAATAATAATAATAAATATTCAATAAACTAGAACATGTGATAATAATAAGATTAATAAGTTCCAACTCATGGACTTACAGATCCGTAAAACTATACCTTTTGTTTTGTTTGATATCGTTCATGCATTTTGTTATGGCTTGTCGAGAATTACGAAATTTGTCTAATGTTAAATGTGGTTGACTACCATTACTATCAACAGTTCTCTTGACCGACATCCATCGCTATTTTGCCAGTGGTTGCTTCTCTAATCCAACAGTGCTTCAAAATGCAAGTAAATATTAATTCATGGATAAATAGATATAGCTTATGAGTATAACGCACTTCAATCACGCTATTCACAAAGTGAAGGCTTGTTTGTTAAATGCTTCACACAGGAACCTAGTTGTTCGCACGTCGAAAGGCGTAAATTTTCACTGCCACGTTGAACGCACGTACGTTACACCAAAATTCAATCTCATTACATTATTTTTTAACAGAATTGCAATCATTTGTTATTCGGTACACACGCAATTGACACATTAAAAGTTGCGATCAATCAAAAAATGTGTCGTGACACATAATTTCAGCCAATTTGCCATTCAAATCTGGACCATGATACGTCAAAATAGCGTTTGATTTTGTTGAAAGATTCGTTCGATTTCGGAGGGGACTTTTCAATTCGAATCGATCTAAAATTGACAGCTGCCGCTTTGATTTTATTGACAAGCTAATTCATTAGGCGACTCGGTTGGGGTAACACCTCCTTAAGTAGGTCGAATATTTGTGAAACAAAATTCAACTCAAATCCTATACCGAAAAGGATCTGATTGCAATAGCAAGACGTAAGTGCAATTTGCAAGTAACAAGTATCTTATTCAGAAATGTACACCAGCCTTACAAATCAAACCCCTAAATTAGGAAAAGAATTTGAAGGGTTCAAAGGTTTTATTTTGTTAGGATCTGGAGTTTCCCTATTATTTATTTAGCTGGTTCATTCTGAAGTTATTTTCGACAGTTAGTTGTAAAGTAAATAACGTTTGTCAGCTCTTTTTAGCATAGCATAACCCTAAAGAAAGCGATAAGGTGAGCAGCGATGACTCAGTGGTAAAAAAACGCGGTGTTTGACGCGATCGATCCCGGGTTCAAATCCTCGGCGCGCGTCTCTGACAAAGAAATTTGTAATATGCGCATTTATCGCTGCTCCACGATGATGGAAAATATCGTGATATTTAATTGATTACGATGTTCTCCATCGCCGTGCGTGCCTGAGATAAATTCATAATTTCTCGAAAGCACGAAGTCCACAAATCCGCACTCAGCCAGCGTCGTAGACTATGAGACGAGGGATTTAGCCCTCTCACTTGTGAGAGGAGACCTGACCCCAGCATTGAGATATAAAAAAGGTTGAAAAAAAAAAAGAAAGATAACCTTTCACAAGAAACGCTAATCCAGACTGTTATAAGGCTTTTATAAGGCTCAAGAACGCGTACTTACATTGGAGCAGCGTGGTGGAGCAAACTCCGATTCTGTACAATAATTAGAAGATACCCGTGTTCACTATCAGTATAGTTACAGCTATTCTACGACCGCTATCTACCTAGTATTAACAGTGTACCTAGAATTGTAAGATACTAAGCCTTCCGCCAGCGGCTACGCCCGCGTGGACCCGTTTTATAGGTTCCCGTAGAATAAAAACCATCTTATATCCTTTCCCAAGCTCTATCTGTGTCCCAAATTTCATTAAAATTTGTTTCAGTAGTTTAAGCAGGAAAGCGTAGCAGACAGACAGACAGAGTTACTTTCGAATTTATAATATTAATAGGAAAATAATAGGGATTGAAAAAGGCAATATAAAGAGCTTGCTAGCTAACACATTGTAGTTTGTAGTTACGTGGTTTGTAGCGAACCCTTAAATCACAACGAGATTTGCATTTTTCAGTTTCTTTGTTTCATCAGTAGTTTGTTGTCTTGATTGTAAGTAGTGCCATTACTTGGGAGAAAATAAAATACAGCTTCCTTTTCCGGGGGCAAATCTCGGAGGAAGAGGTCAGTTATGTGGGGTATAGTGGGTGTCCGCGTAGGAAGGTGTGGGACGTATGTAGAATTAATCCAAATTTGTTTTACAAGTTTAATATTTACATCGTTTATTAAGTGTTGAAGTTCAAGCTCTTGTTTGTTTACATAAAAGCCTAGGGCTTTATGAAATGTTCTTTCTTTAAACTTACTTGGACAATAATAAATAGGCTGTAATATTTAATTTTACTTACGCGTTTGTTTACTGCATTTCCATTTTTGTAATATATCACAACGGTCATTTTAAGTGATTTTACCCTTATGCTATGACTTTATACCTAACACTTATGAAACTACGTCTACCACTATTATAAATGTGAATATGTGTTTATTTGTTTTTCCTTCTTTTACGTCGCTACGGTGTTACGGAATGACCTAAATATGTATTTATGTATAGTTATTATATATAGAGACAGTTGGGACTTGGAGAGTGACATAGAGTACAAACTTGTACCCGGAAATATATTTCATTGCTGTCGTAGTCCACGTGGGCAAAGACGCGGGTGGAAAGCTAGTTTTTTCTATGTTGGTAAAAAATTTTTGCCATACTAATGATCCAACCTGTGGATCCAACGATGAGCCAACGAACATGAGTCGGACTAAGGCACAGTCCAGTAAACAGTTATAAGCCACGACAAACTGCGCGGACAAAGCGTAGAAGAATAATATGTATTTGCATCATACGGTGGTATTAACTGTTCTCTACTTATAAAATTAGCATAGGCAGGAGACGTATTTTAAAGTTTATTGATTCTAACAGTACGACAAGGTATCCAAAGACATTACGCTAAGTTCATTCGTACGTACTTTAAAGAATTTACCGTCCAAAGTACACCTGGACGGCACATTAACCAGTCACTCGGGTAGTAAATGGAGCTCGTTAGCCAATGAAGACTTTAATGTATTGGTGCGCTAAATGGGATTTTCTATCCTACTTCCACCTAGGCAGGGAGAGCGAGATAAAAACATTTATTGGCTTAAGAATCCTGAAGTAATCTGCAGTGCGAGAAAATGACGATAATTTTATTGTTTTATGAACTACTATGGTTTTGTAGTGTTTCTTTAGTAAAAAAACTCAATGCTTGGAAATGGTTTTATTAATCATGATATTATACTTTAAAAACAATAATTTTAAAACTTTACTACAACAAACGCATTCTAGAAAATAAATTAGCACCAATAGCTTGATTGGTGTACAGCCTAGATAAGCTCGTGCCTATATGATTTATTATGCTTCTAAAAGTCACCCCTCAATTCCAAGTTCAATTGTATAAGAAAGCGGCTCTGGCTCCATAAAGCCATTTTTAGATTTAAATCTTGTGTGTCTTGTTACAAACCTAACCTCGTCTCAATGGAGAACTTCCTTAAAAAATGTAATGTTGATTGTTGTGGTTATTTCATTATATAACAGTGTGAGTGTGGACGAACGTCAGATGGAATGTATAATGGGTGCGTAGGAACCGTGTTTATATGGAAGAGTTCGTAATTTAAAATTATGTAGTTGCAAATAACATCATTACCTGTGACAGATGTATTCACATTCACTCCCTACTGGTACAGCATCAGGGTACAGCTAAAATAGACACTAAGTCAAACTTCATGTCATATTCAGATTTATGTTCAGTAGAAAAAATTAAAACATCAAAAACAGTCTAATACGAGGCAACAGCAACATCATTATGAGCACGGCCACGGTACGACACGTATTTCCGATTAAAGCAATGGTGTATTACCCCCATCTTACCTCATCCTGTCACCCCTCGATTTTTCATAGATGTCGCGTTCCCATCCGCTCTTCAATGCACTTGATTTGCGAAGCACGTACTCACTACCACCAATATACGAAATGTTTTTGCGAAATTCACCGTTATGACATTGCAATAAGGGTGTGTCTAAGCTGTGTACGGGGGCGTTCGGTTGCGGCGACAATGTTCAAGTCACCTTATTTGGCGGAGTAAATCGAATAGTCAGAGCTTCGTTGTGAATTCGTGTTTGATCGTCGTTAGCAATAATACGGAGTTGAACTTGTCTTGTCGCATTCCAAGTGGCTCGATTGATTTAAATGTCCACTGACTTTACTAGAACTTGTATTGAATTGTATGTTGGAAATTGTTTTTAGTATAAGAGTTGATGGTACACGATTGAGGCCAAGCTTAAGCACACTTACATGAGGTGACAACCAGCCTCCGGATTAGTAGCGCATCTGCATACGACCTCAGACAATACTTACCTATGCTTGCTTGCTTACCTTTGCCTAAGGTTGTATGTAGAAGTCCATGGGCTGCAGCGAACACTTAACACCGCGTGGCCTGCATGCTCGTCTGCTACACCATTCAAATAAAATAAAAAAAATGGTTGTCGATTCGTGTACGCTGCAGAATATTCTCGTTGTACAATTAATATGTAGATTATTTTCCATTTATTAATTAAATATGAGTTTCAATAAATAATTGATCATTGCCTAAATTTAGAAAAATGGATGTGAAAATGAAACTTTGAGACAAGTTTTAGGCCAAATTAGTATGATTCAACTAAGGATGTACCACTTCACAGTTGAAATGGCATGGTTGCAGGGTAGACTTACATGGCGGCGACCTGTTTCTGAAACAGCAGCTCAACTGCACGATCTCTTTTGGGGTTTAATGAATCACTGAAATCCAATTATGCGTGTAAAGCATGACCGGGCGCCTAGCATACAATGCAAGAGATCTATGCAGCTAAGCCAAACGGGCGCGGTCGGGTGTGAGATGGGTGGCCGCTAGAGACAAAATACTTCATGAGCGTTTCCGTGCTTTGGAGGGCACGTTAAGCCATCGGTCCCGATTGTTATCGTTATATAACAGTCGTTGAAATTTGTCAGAGTATGTTGAACTTTGTATGGGGGTTTTGAAAACATCCGACAGCGGGTTGGCCACTAGCCAATCCGCATTAAAGCAGCGTGGTGGAGTAAGCTCTATGCCTCCTCAATAATAGGGAGAGGAGAGACCCGTGCCCAGCAGTGGGACGCAAAAAGGGTTGCGGCCAAAATCCAAGTAGCCACGCTTAAATATTAAATTGTGCAAGTCTCACGTTATTAGTCACTAAATCCCGATTTGATTTTTGAAATAATTTGAGTATCAGTCGTATTACTATGATATACAAATCTAATACATATATTTATTCTGTAGACATATAATTATATTAATAGCTTATAAGGTCTTTGGTTATGCCAGAGGAGTTGTAGAATAAATTAATTTAAAAAAAAATTAAAAAAAACTATGTTGTACCTAAATAGTTAAACTTACCCAACTCTCTAGAACTTTTACTGAAACACGAAGCATTACTATTATTACTTTTCGCTTTTTCCTTCCGCCCTCATTTAATTCACTATTGAAATGGAAGTAAACACAAAACGTAAATATTAATATCGACGAAACTTCATTAATAGCGACCTTTCTTACATTTCACTTCCATCTAATTGAAACGGCTTCCTTCGTCACTGTATTTGTCGTCACTTGTATTTTTAATCTGTTACTGTCCAGAAACCGATTTATAAAACGGTAGGATTATCAAATCTCAGGTTCGGTACTGTTTCAGATCGTTTGTCCCTTATTTTAGATATTTTCGGAAGAATAGATTACTCGGCATTCAATTTCATTTGATCGTTTTTAATGTTTTGTTGATCGTAATTGAAATTATATTATACTGAAACAACTGAACCGTGGTTTCCAAAAACATCAATCAAATTATACAATGTGTTTTGCTAAGTTGACATGATTACCGTTTGTTTCTGTCTTAAGGTCTTGTTTATTTATTATGCAGTCTGTTGTGATTTTTGTTTATGAATACAAATGGGCGTACGTATGGGGGGGGGGGAGCAAGGAGGGGTATGCTCCCTCCTGCTCTTTCCTTTGTATATTTAATAGTTTGTGTGCGTGTTTTCGTGTAACGTAGAAGGCAAATTTATACGCAGTACCCAGCTTCAAAAAAAATTGCCCCCTCCTTCTGACCAAAAACTCTGTTTGAATTGTTATGCTGGGCACTAGTCGCTCCCTATTATTGACGAGGCCTGACGACCTTGTACGAACATATGTATAATGTACTTGTACAAATAAATAATTAAAGTAAATAATCAAAGTCAGTTACCTGTAATAGAAACTAAATGTTTATTGTAATATTGACGAACTGCGTGGCGCAATGGTTACCACGCCGGACTGCCAATCAAAGGGTCCCAAGTTCGATTCCCGGCAAAACAGAAATTTGAATGATGAGTTTAAATTTCTGTTCTCGGTCTGGGTGTTTTTGTTTCTGTCTTTGTGTGTATCCATGGTACCCACTACACAGGGTATATCTACCCTACTGTGGGGCTATGAGTGTGAAGCCTTTATTTATTTAATATTGTTAAAATTTAAAGTCCTCCTTGATGATGTCTTAGTTCACACGAAAAAAATATTAAAATTATTGAAATATCCATATTCCATGTTAGAATAGCAACATTGGTATCGTTCTGTTGTTCCATCGTTACACAATAGTATTTTTATATAAAAAAATGGATTAAAATATTATCCCAGACTACAATATATCCGTAACCATTGCATTTTGCACTGCATCTCGGAAATCGTATCCGCTCTTACAATGAGGAATATCTAAAATATTCAGCTCTTTCAGCAGGCTTTTCAATCTGCCGTGACCTATAAAACATGGCGGATTTATTTTATTCCTTCCATACAGTATAATGAAACGTAATCACAGAATTTTTATAATTATTAACGATAAAGGTATAAAATCATACACGCTGTTTCTTCATTAGTATGAACTGCCGTAAACACAATTAAGAGGCCAATCAGTTTCTTAACCTACAAAGCCTGATTGCTTTTATTATGCGATAAACGTTTATTTTCACTGCCATAATATTTAAATAACGGCTACTTAAACTACGTGTGTGGTCAGCCATCTTGTTTTCTGCGTAGTCATGGTAACGGGGTATCGTTTTTGTGGGTCTAGGGTTGGCTCCCTCGTTGGCGAAACTTTCTGTGACTAATTGTGTTGTGGAAAAGTTTGGAAGCTAGCTACGTTTTTGATGTGACTTGCGAGTTGGGCTTACATATATTTGCCGTACATCCCTCGAGGCCGTATGACCCCTTGTATCATCTAATTTGTTTGTTCAAATAATTGACAATCTGACTTGTCAATAGTACAAATTGGTTACGGTGTTCTTGATCAAACGCGACCATATTGTCATGTCACGATTGTTTATAAATTCAATTCATGCTTGAGAATCCACATCTTTGTGTGTGCTTGTTGAACTTGTTATGATTAATAAATATTACTCGTTATACTAATTTTATACGATGTTCGTTTAGCAGTCACTAGGTAATTTATAATATCATTAAAAAACCTCCACGGGATCTAATGTGTGTGTGACAATAATAAAAATGTAACCCATTTTGGCAGATAAGTAAAAAAAATTGGATAGATAATTATATAAATCTAGACGTAATTGATGACGCATACGGAACTGTTGGGTCATTTTGTGAAATGATTAAGCAGAGCGATCAAGTCAAGATATCTCTGAATCACACTGACAAGGATCATATAAAATACAATCAATCGTAAATGTTATCGTGGATATCTTTTATACTTTGTAGTTATATATTACACGACTGTACTCACGTAAATTTTATCGGATTTGCCGACATGTTTCGGTGCTGACCGAGGACTTTCTTCAGGAGCTCCCGCCGGTCGCGGTGGCATCGTGGAGGAGACTGGAAAGAAAAAAAAAATCTTTTATACTTCTGGTCAATTCCTAATAGCTAGTAAGTACATGCAACATTATTCACATTTACGTATGTATGTATGTCCGAAAAGCTCACATTCCACAACAACAGCAAGAGTAACGCCGGTTTCCTTTGCAACATAAGTGCTTTTGTGTGAGTATTGTAAGCAAAAATGGACCTATTTCGTGGAAAGGTCACTTTTTTCTGTGGATTACAATCTCTTTCATTTTCTATATCCACGCTGATTTCTGTTAATGCTAGAGTTCATACCCCGAAATACTTTTTATAGGCTCATTTCTACTCCTCCCGTATAAATAAATAGTAAGCTAAATCTCACTCAACACTCAGATCAAAACAGCCATTCCTACAACTTTACCGCATTGCGCGTACCTTAACCTAATAACCAACTCAGGACAGTAAATAAATCAAAACTTGGGGCGTCAGAACTATTGCCAGATAAGGCGAGGTGTTCATTACGGGGACCAAGTAACTTACGAGTTCTGACAAATGACCACAGTGGGGTTATCTGTGGGTCTGTTTTGCATTTTGTTTATTATATAGACGTTAAAATTATTTTGTTAAGTTTATATTAAGTATGTTTTTTATCTATGTGCATTTTGCCCACACAATAATTATCATAGTTTTGTTACGATTTTATTAGATTTAAAACAACTGTGTGGATTATCATCATCTGGATTGATGTATTCGAAATTTCCATATTAGTTTAAACAGAAACATTTACATTCACAATTAAAACCTTATTTACAACAGCCTAACCTTAAGCTCTACAAAATATATTAATATGTAACTATATCCTACCTACTGTACTATGCTATACTACTTACTACCCATCTTTTTGACCTATGAAAAATACGAAAATATGCCTATGGATGATAACAATATCATCCATCCATCAGCCTTTTGAAGTCTTGCTGGACATAGACCTCCCTTAATATTCTTCTCTCCATCTGGTCCTGCGACCTGCGCGATATACTCGTAGATCCAGCGGCTTACTGCTGTTTTCTTCAGGTTGTCAGTCCACCTGGGCGACTGTACTCCTCCTGTCGAGACCATACCATTCGAGGACCTTTCTTCCCGATCGGTTGTCAGTCCTTCTAACTACATGGCCTGACATTTATATATCATCATCATAATTTTATCCGTTACCAGTTATTGAGTAAACTTTACCCATTTTCAAGATTTTAATGGGTTCTCAAGTCTCAATAAAATAAAATTGGTAGTAAAATTGTTACTCACAATCGTTAATTTATATCAAACATACCTTGAACTTACTTGAGGGTCCGTAACAAAGAAAGTTCAAATATGGCGTTGAAAGCTATCTTGACTAATCAACAAACCGATACAAAATGTAATACTGATACAAGTGATCATATTTCATGGGAGTTGATTGATTTACTGCGAGATGGTTTCTGCTTTCCAATTCTATTTGTTGTTCGCGGTCAGGCAAGGTAAGTGATGTGATAGTTTGTCTAGAAGTGGCTTCAGGGAAATGTTCTATTTTTCTCAGTAATTTGACTTTGACCAGTAAGTCAAATTTACTTCTAATATTGTAAAATTTAAACGTTGATATAATGAGTGTAGATTAACGAAGCAGATGTCTTATAGACTGACCCTTAGTAATCGACCTATAGTTTACGCTTCCGACGAGCTTAGTGAAATATGTATTCTGATTTATACTGAATAGTTAACGGCAATTATGACATTTATGACATTGTTGTCTATGTTAATAGCGGAGAAGGTTGGTTTTATCTTTTTAGGTACTAACTAGGCAGGATGCATAAACTCAGTATTGAAGCTAATATTTGTATGACTTATCCTTAAAATATGTTTCAAAAAGCGTAACAGGCGAAGTGAACGTTTTCTCATAATACGAACTGTTGGCCATGTTGCAATACTGATCATTAAGAAAGTGTAGATATGCTATAATAATCAAACCACAAACCGCAATGGTGGAAACAATTTTACCAAAGTACAAAAAAGTTATTAACAGCGGAAATATTACACGATATGTCAGTGATATCTCCGGTTCTAATCATAGAAGTTCTTTCCGACCGTACATATTTATTAGTTTTTGCTCATGTTGCTACAAATGTTTTTTTTTCAACCTCTTTTAATGGCTAAGTCAGGTAAGCATGGTGATGGAACGCACCGTTATAAAATATAACATACAACATTTACCGTCACAGTGGAGCAGCAATAAATATGCACATAAAAGATTAACTAATTTTTAGAAATGAAAACCAGAAGCAGAATATTTAGATCACCATTTAATTCACAAAGCCTTTGATACAATTTACAGGTAACGATTTAAGGTTTCTAATTAACATTTCCTTATACAACAACAATTAAATAATAAGTAAGCACTGATACAGAATTTCAGTACGCAATCGGGCAGAGTTACAGCAGTTATCAAGATTAAAGCACTAATAATCCCTCCCTTAGAGGAGGCCTCGCTTTTATAGGCGTTTTCTCCTACCTCGTCACATTTTTTATTCAACTACCGACGTTAATTCCTAACACGGCCCTCCTGATATCCTGGCGTCCTCGCCAGGCGGTGAAGATCCTTCAATGCCATTGCACTTAAGTAGCAGTGCACTGAAGGAGCGCCCGGTGCCACCCAAGAGCACACCAGAGCGCCACGCACCATACAGTGGCGGAGGCAGCAGCCTTCGAACGCATGCCGACATCACAGGGATTAGCTTCTGCAAATGAGAACAAACCAAACTAAATCTTAAAGATCGGCCTATCGTATGAAGCACTTTTTGGAATTTAAAGTTTTTGTAATAAATCTAACAATTAGGCTTTGAATCATAAAGCTTGAGATGTTCTAGTGACTTAACAGCAATTTATAACAGGCACATCTAGATAAGAATTAAGCTTATAAATGAGATATTTCATTTAAGTTTTGGGACAGCCATTAAAACGAACTTGTTTTGTGAAAGGAAAAATTATTAACATGTACGAGTACCAAAATTATTAATCAGTAAAATAAAGAATGAGTTTTGTCCAACTATTTCGAAATAAGAAAGCACTGTTGCTTTTTTTTAAATAAATGTACTAGTAGCACCATCTAGTTCAAAAGTTTAGTATAATTAAAATAGTATAAATAAAAATTTAGTATATATCACTGAGCTCCTTTTTAACCACGATTACATCCGGCCGTCCTGCTCACACGTTCGTCCTCGATCGTGTGGGTCTGATTCAAGAACTGCAAAATGAAACAAGTCCTGTTAAAACCTTATATTTTTCTTAAATTTTTATGACTTCTTACAATACCGGCTTGCATGTGAACTTGAGTAGCCCAAACTTAAACACGGCTTGACCTAGGTGATGTTCGTACAATATCACACTAGTCGTGTATCACCGCATTGCAATCTG
The DNA here is from genome assembly GCA_911387765.1 of Pyrgus malvae. NCBI lineage: Eukaryota > Metazoa > Arthropoda > Insecta > Lepidoptera > Hesperiidae > Pyrgus > Pyrgus malvae. Next base: position 20,962,390 of record OU426950.1, on the reverse strand, counting down.
TAACAACAGTGTTCATCACGGATCTCTGTTAACAATAACACGGCTTCAACTAGATGTTTATATAGGATCCCACTAGTCTTGTATCACCGCATTTCAATCTGTAAAAACAGTGTTCATCGTAGATTTCTGTTGTACATATGTTGTTCACAGGCACTCTTTATAGGTAACATTAAATGCGCAGCCGATATTGCAGAGAATGTATTAGACTTATTAATTGTTCGAAAGGCAATCGTTTAGAACACTTAACTGTATGAAAAAAGAAATATGACTCAGGTTTCATTTTATGGTACCAGTTTCAAAAATGACATGTAAAGAAAATTAATATATTTGTGCATAAATTAGGAACAACGTACTTAGAAGAACTTTTAGGTCCAATAAAACTAACAAAAATTTACCAATATAGAAAAAAAAAACTTGGGTCAGATAGGATGTAAACTATAAAAATGAAGTCACCAGTAAAGCCCCCGGGGTTACAGAGCCCGCGGGTTGTATGCTAGCATTTTTCTTAATATTTTCATCTTGCTGTCAATAGTACACAGTGTGTTACACTTTGTTACAAATGTTTATAGCACCATGGTAAAGGCGTGCTTAAACCAGTAGAATGTTTTATTACAAGTTCAGCCAATATCGTCACGCTGTCATCACTAGTAATACCCAGGCATTACACAGTCTTGGCCAACAGACGACACTGTCATTTACCAAAAATAAAAATTCGATAGCAGACATAATGACAAGTTTAGTATCACGCGAAAAAAAAAAAACTTATTTGCACATTGAAACACAAGCGTAACATTAAGAAAATGAAATTTTATGAACAAACTTATGTAGGCAAAGTAATTTGTTATTATGAAAGATTTATGTAACTCACTGCCGGTTCACTATTGCTACCAGCTAGAATGACAATGTGCACAGTTAGAACTGACCAAATCACATGTCCTCGTGTTCTCCCGTAGTAAAGGTACACAGGTTGAAGCTCGGCCTACCTGACATTACTCTGCTACAACTTACAAAACCGTTTCTGATGAAATCTTTACTAATCGCAGTCAGTAACAAATGTTCAAATTGGTTAGCGGTAAAGGTATATAGGTAGTCGAAAAAAAAAAAACTCCCTGTACCTATTTCATCTGAAAATGGTTTAGCAATTTGTGCGTTAACAAAATGATTAACAAAGTAGGTAGGTAGTCAAAAAAGAACAATAGTATCCAGTATAAACCTTGTCTGTAAATGCACTAGACATCAATTAAATCTGACAAACAAAACTGTTATATCACATTATACCGTTGGTTTATAATTGAGCTTGCTTAATGTCACTTATTTACCTTAAAAATTCATTAACCATAAAAAGTAAGTAATAGGTAAAGAGAGCAACTTTATTTTTAGTACTGTTTTTCTTGGTTGTCAACACTACTTCAACCACTGATCTAGTGTCATTTTTAAGCTTCCAGCACCCATTCTCAACCTGCTTCCTTCATTAGAGGAGAGTCTGAAAACTCAAGAAAAATCTCAAGGTTTTGTCCCATGTTACTTGAATAAAAATTGATAGATACTCGTAACTCTCAGCCAACAACTTTGATAGTCAATTATACGAATACTCATAGCATATGCAATCTATATAAAATATCAACTGTCACTTTTAACTTTAAGATTGTATTCGGTTATGCAAGTTTGCCAAAATTTACTTTTGGTACAGACCAACCAATTCAATTTTTAAAGTAAAGATTAAACGTGTTTGTTTAATGCTTACATTTGTAGGTATTCAGAAAAATATCAGATACCAAGTTTATAAATTGACTTCTTGCTTTGAAATGACTACAAATATTCAAAAACACTGTTTCACGGAAATAATTGCGTGCACTCTCGATTCGGAAATATTTAACAAAAATGTTGCCATTACTTACTCCCCAGTGACGGTAGGTACTGTACTCGTTGGGTACAAATAAATACTTTTGAAAAGGTAAAAGTAACCGACTGTAAGAACTAGGTAGGTACTCATTTTCTTCATACATAAACTTATCTCAAAAGCAAAGGATAAGCAGAGTATTTTTAAAGTAACAAAAAAAATGCTTTTTCACTTGGATTCGCAAAACTAATAAGTAACAAATGTAGCATTAAAATTTTATCATGGATAGACGTATCCATCGTCGAATCTTAGATACAGAATACTACTCTGGGGAAACTACAGATTTCAATAAAGTGTTTATAGCATAAAAGAGATGTATTCGCGCTATAGCTAATACCACTCCATTAACAAGCTGCGAGCCTCTCTTTAAAAGGTTTAAAATATTAAGTGTGCCCTGTCTGTACATATTATATGAAGCCCGTTTAATTGTAAAGACACAACTTTTTATTTACAAGGAAAGATGAATATTGTAAATTTTTTTACTTGTTTTCCTGATAAGACTATTGGTGCCTGTCAATAACCTAGTCAGCTATAAGGTCAAAAAATTGCTACCACATTCGAGCAAATAAATATTTTCTTAAAAGAAATTTTTTACTTACGGTTTCTGACCTTACCCAACGTTTATACGAGTAAGTCTCACTCCAAGAGTTATCACTGAACTGGTACAGATTGTTTAATCGATACACGAAAAATGTAAAAAAAAAACGTGCGTACTGATTTCTGCATTTGTTCAGGATGAAAGTTTATGTGGGGCGCGTGTATATCCCACTTCTGATTTTAGAAATGAAAACCAGAAGCAGAATATTTAGATCACCATTTAATTCACAAAGCCTTTGATACAATTTACAGGTAACGATTTAAGGTTTCTAATTAACATTTCCTTATACAACAACAATTAAATAATAAGTAAGCACTGATACAGAATTTCAGTACGCAATCGGGCAGAGTTACAGCAGTTATCAAGATTAAAGCACTAATAATCCCTCCCTTAGAGGAGGCCTCGCTTTTATAGGCGTTTTCTCCTACCTCGTCACATTTTTTATTCAACTACCGACGTTAATTCCTAACATAATCAAGTGCTTACCGAGATTGGAGATTGGGAGAGAGTTGTCGTCTTTATCTGTAAAATGATATTTCATTTTACTGTCAAGAAACTAGATAAGAAGGATTACTAAACAACTTTATAATAACTTAATTCTCTTATTAACAAAAACCTAGTGATTGTCTAAATTCAACGGAAAAAATCACTTTAAGTTAGTACTTGGCATAGCGGCTTAGTTCAAAGTTGCTAATTTGTGAGACGGCTTCAGCTCAGCAGTTAACCTTTGAGGCAATAAGCATTTCTCCGAAAACCTTAATTATTCCTGCTTTGTTACCGTCTCAGCCAATTGCTTAAAACGTAAACATAAAGTGATTCCTTTTGTTTCAACGAAGCTCAGAAGCGTTTATTAGCGCAGATAAGTCTATTGTTGGTTATTTGTATTTGCTCAGAAACTTATATAGAAGTTATACAGCTGACAAATTTTAAGTACCCTTATTGAGAACGTGCAAACGAAGTTAAATTGGATTACAATGTATTGTTTTCGCAGTTGTTTAAAACAATGTATTTAGGTACGAAATTTACGGTAATTACAAAAAAGACACTGAATAGTACAAAATATTAACGGTGAACGTATTTTTAAGGGTTTTGTCGCTAAGGGATTTCTCCTGCAAATAAAAAAAAACAAAGGGTTGCACTCCGGTAGTGCCGGCAGAAGTGAAAACTTGAACATTAACGTTGTGTATTTTTGATATTTTGGAATGGTTAGGGAATAATTTCGCACGAATTGCTTTTGTTATCAGTATTATTTTTCATCTAGTAATTTCAGTAGGGTTTCATCTAGTATTTTTATAAAGTACTCACTCATTTACTTTCACTATTTATTCGTCACTTTTTTCATTAATAGATGCACTTTGTTCAATGTCCTTATTTTAAATACATATAAACGAATTTTATCAAGTAGAGATAGTCGAGCTGGCATCAGCTGTCACCCCTCCGTCTTACGAATTTTCGATCAGGCCACATGTCCTGACGTGAGTTTAACATTTTTTACCTATCCCAAAAAATGCACAACGCCGCTAAAGAAGTTTTCACTTCAAAAAATCTCGATTGTTTTGCTTGTCATGTGCTTGTCACACAGTGGCAACAGCAACGTTTTGTGTATATTTTAATTAATAACATTTTTTTAATCACTTGAGATTATGTAAGGATTCTAAACGATATCTTATACATTTAAATTTGTAAGGATTTGTTCATCATGGTGGAGTACACAGATAATTCTTAGACATAAATATCACACATAAAGTAGTCATGTAAAACAATAATCTATTGTGTTTGAGCAGAACTAACATGATTCTGCTAGTATTTCTTTTCTCTATACAGCCTTGTACATTGAAATGAATAAAATTGCTTGCATTGATGGCTACTTGAGGTCATCAAGTCAATATAGAATGGAAAGTTTTCAATTGTTCTTTCTCGTAAGCACTTAGTTCCGTATGATTTATCGATAGAGTCAATATACGATTGAATATTAAAACATAGCTGATGTTTGAGAAGGGCTCTTCACTATTGGATACTTTAATAATAAATGGGTAGTTCAACATTACTTTCTCTTATCTACATGTGTTTGTCTTCTTTTAGTACAATGTTATTGTACTTTGATTCCTTGTTTCGCAATGATCCTAAAATGTATTGTACTCATATACTCAATAATCCGTTTTCAATAAATATTTTCATGTCTAGTGGCTACCTTATTTATTTTATTTTTAATTGTAAGTTCATTTCTCTATCATTCAAGTCTTACTGTAATGTACCTATTACTCGTGTAACGAGTTCTGTTTCAAGGAGCATTTAAATACCTTCAAAGATCTGATTGTAAAATTTAAAATTATTTTTGCTATCAGTAATATTTATACAGTCTTAAGAAGAAATTTTACTTACGTTTTAACCCAGAACATCACCGGAAGTTGCCTAAGTGAAAAACACCTGTGTCAAACAAAATGAGCAGGTGTTTTAACATAAAACCATTACATGAATGAAATTGCCTCTAATATTATAGATATCTTAATGATATTCCCATTTATACTTGTTTCCCGTTTCCTACTTTCTAAACATGTACTTAGTAGTCAACTGTATCAACATTTGCATGTTCTCTTTCGTTATTATTATTTATATGTTTAGTACAAAAAAATATAACAGTATGAAAATAATATAATGATCATGTACAGCGATAAATAAATAACATTTCACACTCATAGCCCCACAGTAGGGTAGATAAACCCTGTGTCGTGGGTACCATGGACACACACACAGAGACAGAAACACAAACACTCAGACCGAGAACATACATTTAAACTCATCACGGGAATCGAACCCGGGGCCTTTCGATTAGCAGTCAGGTATGGTTACCATTGCGCCACGGAGGTCGTCATAATAATAATATGTTCATGTTTAAATACTTGCATAATTTTTGTTCAAATGGAAGACAGTTGCTAATGTGTCTAGAACCAACACCCAAACTTAAGTATTGCCTGAAAACTGTTATGATGTTAAAGGTTTCAGGTGTTCGAGCGTACAGCACTTTATACATATCTATATACTAACTGAAATTATTTTCTATTAAGCCTACAAACCAAAAAATACATAAAACAAACATTGCTTGCTTCTGTACATTAAGATTAAGAACATAGTTAATCATACAATAAACTGGCTGCAACCCTTTTTTGCGTCCCACTGCTGGGCACGGGTCTCTCCCCATTATTGGGGAGGCCTGGAGCTTACTCCACCACGCTGCTCCAATGCGGGTTGGTGGAGATGCGGGTTAGTGGCCAACCCGCTGTCGGATGTTTTCAAACCGCCCATAAGGCCTCCGACTAGGTTTAACGACTGTTATCTATCGACAACAACCGGGACCGACGGCTTAACGTGCCCTCCGAAGCACGGAAACGCGCATGAATTTTTTTGCCACTAGCGGTCACCCATCTCACAGCCGACCGCGCCCGTTTGGCTCAACTGCATAGATCGCTTGCGTTCTACGCTAGCCGCCAGGCCATGCGCATTACATACAATAAACAAACACACAAAATTATATATGACGCATCACAGGAAGAAGGTACAGACAGGACATCAATCACTATTGTAATCAACTTCTTCTGTCAACAAGATATTCGATTGCAGAAATATGTGAAGTGATATTACTATTACCACTCTATTTGTGATCCTACAGGTAACAGAAACCTAAAGTTACGAAATCGGCACTGATATTTGAATATAAATAAAATAAGTGTTTTGATACTCGCAGTAAATTGAAGCGATATATTTGATGAAACATTACATTCAACATTTTTATTGATTATAATCAAATTGCATATTAAAAATTTAAACTTTAAAAATTAAAAAGAAAAAAAATATATTTATTTATGATTATATGATTAACATTTTATAACGTCATATTCATTTAACGTCATATTTATATTAATGTTTAAAAATCTCCACCCGCATTGGAGCAGCGAAGTGGAGTAAGCTCCAGGCCTCCCCAATTGTGGGAAAAGATACATGACAAGCTGTGGGACGTAAAAAGGATTGCAGCCAGGTTAAAAAATCCCAAACATTTTTGACTCTTTCCTACATAAAATAACTAACGAACTCGTTTAGTTGAAATTGGTTAAAATCGCTTCAAAAGCTTTGAAGCGATCTCGCGAGCCCATCCATCACGGGAGTATGTATTCAGATTCAGGCTTACTTACTTAAATCACAGAGGGAACGTAAGATCATTAAATTGCTAAAGATTGTATAGCAGGGTTTGCTGACAGCTCAGTACTATAACCAATGACAGGAAGAGTGTACGGTCAGCATATTCAAGTCCTAAATAGAATATAATAACATCATGTTGGCCACTTTAATCTAGTAGGTAGTCCTTACTATTTACCTACCAACGAACAGCAAAATTTTTGTAACAAATAATAGCCACTGCCAAGGCGATCATTTCACATGCGTTTGAGGGAAAAGTACATATTTCAACTTAAGTTTTTCTAAAATTTGTAATCACGCTATAACGATTTCTCATTAAAATTCAAATTAATATTTGATTCTAAAAACACATTTCAAATAATTCTGTCTTTTCAAGGCCTGTTTTGCCGACAGTCCCGTGATGTAACCAAATGACAGGAAGAGGGTACCGTCAGCACATCCATCACGCGAATATAATCAGCCGCATCCAGCGTCATTACTTATTTGGTAAGAGTCGTCGCTATATAGTATAAACGATGGTTCTAGAAGTGCTTAAGTAAGGAGTTACGGCGTTTTCATATCTAACCCATGGCAATAAGTTATTAATTTATTTTCATAGATAGTGCAGAAAGATATAGAGAAAATATGCAGTTATTTTAAAATCTAAATATTAGCTTATTAATGTATCTGAAAGGCGTAAATAAATTTTATTGTATTTCTCTCCGTTTTGTCAGTTTATTAAAGGATTATCTCTGAAAAAGGTATTAGAATTTTAACCGGGTAGCAATAAAACCTTTTGACCGTTGAGAGCAGCGATGGCCGAGTGGTCTTCGACGCGACGGAAAATATCGTAATATGTATTTAATTAATTAGGATGTTCTCCATCGCCGTGCATGCCTGAGAGAAATTCATAATTTCTCGAAAGCAAGACGTCCACCAATCCGCACTTGGCCAGCGTGGCCTATGGCCTAAATCCCCTCACTTGTGAGAAGGAGACCTATGCCCAGCAGTGGGACATAAAAAACGGTTGATAAAATCAATTGAGGCGATACCTATCTTAGGATTATATTATATTTTTTTTCAAAAATATGGCTTCATGTTAAAATGCACCTAAAGCGTAAGATTACGAAGGATTTGTTGTAGCCGGTAAAAGATATTTCTAAAGAAGAGATTCTCTTCGCTACTGTTCATTAACCAGTACTTGGCCAGCGTGGTTGATTTTGAAATATATCCTTTAACTATAGATTGTATTAGATATTTTAATAATTTTTCTAATAAGAGATCAAAGGTTGAAAAAAATGTTACAAGAAAGGCTAGATTGGATCATACACGAGAATGGACGTTAAAAACATTTATTGATAAATCTCCAATACATCATCGAAATCACACCAACAAATACGGAAAAAACAATGTAGTTTGAACTAAAAAAAACACGCTTTTGTGAAAATTTGAACTAAAAAATAAAAAAATAATAATAAGAAAATATTTTTTACTGTAAAAAAAGCGTGGGGTGCTTTTTGAGATACTATTGACACCATGCTTTTTGAGATACTATTGACACCATGCACCCCACGCTTTTTTACAGTAAAATACATTTTCTTCTTATTTTTTACTTTTTAGTTCGTATTTTCATAAAAGCGTGTTCTTTAGGATTTTAAACTACAATATTTATTTTTAATTTTTAGTTTGATTTTTTTTCTCATATTATTGCATTGTCACCCTGTGCTAATTTTCAAGTTATCAGACGCTTATAAATAGGTGACAATTAAGTTAAAAGATTCCGTTACATACACACATACATACATACAGGTCAAGCTAATATAAGTGTGTTAAAAAGGCAGTATCGCTGATCGTTTGTACCTTATGCCGTGTAAGGGACCGTGTCCAATTACATGGAAACGCGTTGTTCGTGTCGTAATTTGTCTGAGATCACAGTAATTTCATATTCGTAATATTCTATAACTAGCAGTCGTCATCGGTATTCGCTGCCGTAGAAGCCGAAATATAAAATTTCTAAATGTGCCCGAAGGCACTCATTTTTCTTGTATCGTAATAGTACTTTTTTAACGCAGTGTTGCCAGTGTCAATATTTTAATGTTTTTTTTTTGCTGTTTTGTTTACTGGTTTATAATTTGTTTGCACTAGATATTTTACAAATCACTTAAAATTCTGTGAGTGTTTCGCAAAAATACATTTTTATGCTAATCTTAAGTTTAACAGCCGTAATTAAAGCTCAGAACATTTTAACAAGCGGCTTCCACAGTCCAATAAAGTAGTCCATATTAAGACCTTAATAAAGATAATAAGTAAAATATGTAGACCGAAATATTGTAACGAATTAAGAAAAATAATAATGTACAGACCTTTATCTGTAAGATTATAGTTTAAATTTTAACTAAGACCTCAATGATATCATATTGTAGTATATAGAGTCCAAAACAGGATTTATATCTTTAGTTTCATACCTCAGATCGAATAAATAAGTATAGATAGAATGCTGCGAACAACGAAGAGAGGACAGTTTAAATTGCACCTCACTTTGTGAGTCGAATATTGCAAGACGTCAAATATATAAAAATTCACACGAAAAAGTCGAATTGTGAAAAGGTGTAATTAATAGTATTAATAAATAATAAATAAATATAATATTGGGGTAGTATAGTATATTATTATTATGATAGCAAAATTGGCCAACTCACACATATTGAAAAAACCGACCTCACTTTTTGTTAGCAGAGTTACATCTTTACTTTTTTATTTGACCTGAGTTTCATACCTTGTATTTTAAAAATTTTCAACTTGATCACAAGTCCTGGTCTCTTAAAAACAACAGAGCTTTCATGTCATTAGGACCATTCTTCGCGATCTATCTTCATTTTTGAATATTTTCTATAACTCTCAAGCATTTGGACAGTGATAGAAAATATCGTATTGCGACTTTACAATATTTACTTTTTCTGCGTAGCAACGTCAAATGTGCACATAGGAAAGTTAGTCAGAGGTGAGCGTCTGTATCTAAACCTGGCCTTGGCTTTCCCGTATATTAATCGCCAAGCCATCGCTGCCCCAATTATTAAAAGTTAATGTGACGTAAATACCCCAAGATCAATTTGTGATACTAAAAAATGAAACGTATAAGGGTCCAATTCGCGGCAATTAAGGATAAAAGGCGCCGACAGTTAACTAACAAACTGTTATCGTATCAAACATTATAATTACCGCTATTCAAACACATGGTGCCTGACAGTTTAAAAGGTAACTTGAATTTGATTATGCAAATTAAGTTTAAGTTGATTAACTCGTGGTTATGTATTTATTCATTAAAACGCAAACATGGTCATTATCATTATAGGCGGGTACATGAAAGAACTGAGTTAAAATTGGCGTTTAGTGGTAAAAGTTTCTATGATTGTGTACTAGCAACTTTGAATTAGTTCTGTAGTTGTATTAGTTTTATGTCGTAATACATCAACTTCAAAAAAAGGTAATGTAACTTGAACAAAATAATATGTAGAAATATGAATTTATACCAACGGTATTCTTTTTTTTAAATTTTTCATGTCGAATGGAATATCATTATTTTTACTTTACATCATTATATTAATTCCTATCATTTGACATCAATATTGTAGAAATTGACCAAAAACTTTTTAGTAATTACCTTATTTAACGACATCTAACAGGTAGGCTTTATTGATATCATCTACCTTTGCACTATTGGGTGGATACGTTTATTGAAATAAAGTTTTCCGTAATCTCCTGGAATTTTCAATTTGCAATGCTCATTTCAATTTGCTCATTGGAAACCTCCCGATATCTATAATTTTGTATGTTGGCAGTTCCGCATGCAGCCATTTTAAAAAACATTTTTTACTGTCACCAGTAACACAATTATTACAATGGCCGTTCAAGCCGCTTATAAATATTACGTACCTGGACGACCGAGCGTTGCTCGGATAAAAACAATTTATTTTCTTGGTTTAGTTTTAAACGAAACTGATTTGCTTAGTGTTACTTAACAACGCCATCTGAAATAGCTCCTAATAAAAAATAGTTATTTTCATAAAAATCAAAAATACACAATATGGTTTTGATTGAGGTTTGAACCCGGGTCTCTAGTTCCGCAGTCAAGTCACGCAACCTTTCGACCACGAAAGCTTTAATTCAATGGACGAAATTTTCATAGAGCTCTTTCAAACTGACATTGTCATTTTTTTGAACGTCGGATTGGCGTATGGTAATAGGGGAGCCCAAGAGGGGATTTACGGATTTACTCGAGCGCGTCAGATTAAGATATGGGGTACACCTTGCATCCTGTTCAGTGCTTCTACGATTAAAAAAGACCTTCTATGTAGGTACAGTTCTTTTTTCTTACTTCTGGATGTCAAAATGGTCAGATTAGAAAACCCAGTTACCGTTGAGCCATGAATTTTAAATAATAAAAATTCGAACTCTTCAGAGTTTGCCAAAATGCCGTTTTTTTATTTCGCTGTTTTGTATACATTCATACTTAAATCAGCAGCAGATTACTGAAATATGACTTACCATGCATTTAAGTTACTGAAATATGACTTAGCATGCATTTAATTTATTGTACTATTTTACCTCTGGACCTTTCGTATAAAATTTTTGAAAACCTATAGGCGCTCTCTCCACCGGTTAAACGCAAAACGTCATGAAGTATAATAATATTAAATATTATAATATTTTAATCTTACTACCACCCAATCTATAAAAAGCACAAGGTCCTGATGACGCTTGAGGAAATCCACAATGAGCCTTGTGGGCTCCCCAGTTTGACAGCGTTTACGTACGCCACAATATTATTAATATTCTCCAATAGATGTCAGGAAGAGTCGTATTTTTCAGTTTATATTTAAATTGATTTTTATTGAAAATATTTTTATACAGCTAAAAATTTCCATCAATAAAAATTTTGTGGATCGATTTATCATTGCCGAAACCAGGGTACTAAATTTCATCAAAATCTTTGGAGCCGTTTCCGAGATTCAAAAATATATTTAGATACATAAAAGAATTGCTCGTTTAAAGGTATTAGATACAATTAATGCATGTGTTCGTCTGTTGCTTTATGAAGCGATGACATATGAAATGTCCTTATTTTTTGTCGTCGTCGAAATAATTGACATGTGCGTCGATTGTAAGTTATCCAACTTGATTCTCCCATGCATCTTATTTTTTTATTTCTTCAATTAAAATATCATGCTGATTTACATTTGGAATAGTAGATGACATATGCTTCCGTCATGAAGTTTATGAGAGAGAAAATAGTTTTATGATCTCCATCTCCATACAAAATAAATCCATATGCCGGTATCAGAATTTTTAAAGCGCTGTTTTTGTTTTCTAAGTGCGACCATTTAATATTTTTTTCTGTTTTTTTTGTTCCTGTGTGATTCTTCAGCTATTGTTAAAATGTATGTATCTATTTTTAATTAAATGATAAGATGTTGGAATCGTAAAGTTGAAGTGCGCTTTGGATTTTTTCTGTAAGCATTTGAAATGTGAAATGTATTAAATAAATAAATAAAATAAATTATTTGAGGTTCTTAGGCAAGCATGTGTATTTTACACGCTTAAAACAGGCACTGTTGTAATTGCAATTGGTGGAATTAGTGCATAAACTCTTTTGTACTTTGCGCAATGCTAGTGTCAAGTTAAAACACTGGAATTCAATTTTTGCCCATTTTGTGTGAAAACTTATTATAACGGTAGTCAAAATCAGTGACTCATCATATCAGTAACTAATATCTGTCTAAAGTGATAGCTACTTTACCAGTACGTGTCTGAGGAAGTTTTGGAGGCTACCAGATATTTTGTTTTGTTTCAGTAACTGGATGACCAAGCGTTGCTCGGATAAAAACAATTTATTTTCTTGGTTTAATTTCAAACAAAACACTCATTTGCTTAGTGTTACTTAACAACGCCATCTGAAATATCTCCCAATAAAAAAATCATTTCCACAAAAAATAAAAAATAAACGCAATATGGTTTTGATTGAGGTTTGAACCCGGGTCTCTAGTTCCGCAGTCAGCCCACATAACCATTCATCCAAGGAAGATTTAATTCAATGAACGAATTTTTTATAGAGCTCTTTCAAATTGACGTTGTCATTGGGATTATCGTCATTCAACGTCAGATTGGCGGATGGCGTTTGACGGCGTTCTACGCCACAATATTAATAATCCTCTCCAAAAGATGTCAGGAAGAATCGTATTTATTTATATTTAAGTTGATAATCGCCGAAAATAATTTTTATTATTTTAAAATTTCTAAAAATATAACCTCGCTGGATCTATATTTCACCCCCGAAGCCAGGGTACTAAATTTCATCAAAATCGTTGAAGCCGTTTCCGAAATTCAAAATACATTATATACATATTCAGGTATATACTCGTACAAGAATTGCTCGTTTAAAGGTATTAGATAATATCATTTTATTTCGCTGAACAAATTACCGTTATCGAACGAAATTCCATCAGCGTTATAACAGATATATATGTAATAGCTGTGCCCGCGACGTCGTCCGCGTGTATAAAGATTTTTATAAAATGGATTGATTAAAAATTAAAGATTATTTATTTGCATTGAATAAGTAGTAGGTAGATTATTCTTACATTATAGTGAAATCACTTATAATACAATGTTCATATGTTCAGAAGAAACCTAATGTATTTTTTCTAAATCCTTCAAACCTAAAACAGAAAGGAATGCTTACTGTACTGATCTTACTATCCACTTTTCTCACGTTTCGCTTTTCTCGCGCAATCAGATTCTCTTTACAAATATGTACCTCGTTTATTAAAGTTAAGAGATACTGCTGTGCCCGTGGCTTCATCTATGTTAAAAATAGTATCTTTAGTAAATTGGGTGAATTTATACTGCAAAGAATGTATAGACTCATTCTATATACATAGCTTTAACCTACTGCAGAAAAGAGGTGCACTATACAACTACTTGTAGTTCTAAACATACACGTGCTTAGGATTAAACAATCGGAAAAATAATTGTAAGGTCAATTAATAAACTATAGGTTTAAAACTTGCGGACAGCAGTTTGGTCATAAGTCATAACTCATATAACATTGTGAAAACTAAAGCAGAAGGCAGGGTCTCTACACAGTGTGCTATCTGTATTTGGAAATAAAGAATATTTTTATAAAGAATCCTTAATATCTCCATCAATCAACGTGTGTGGATGAGCTCAGCCCGTACGCAATAAAGAGACGCAAAAAATGAGTTATCATTGGTCCAATTAACAATGTTCAGCATCATACGTATACCTACCCAACGATGGGACAACCCGCGTGGCGCAATGTTTACCATGCCGGACTGCTAATCGAACTCTCCCGGGTTAGAATCCGGGCGAAGCAGAAATTTCAATGATGAGTTTAAACTGTTCTCGGTCTGGGTGGTTGTGTTTCTGTCTCTATGTGTGTTCATGGCACCCACGACACAGGGCATATCTACCCTAATGTGAGGCTATACGTGTGAAATGTTATTTTTTATTTTTTTTTACACTATGTACTTACTTTTATTAGACTTAAGGTTTTTATTTGAAATTATCTCCATCGAATCACTTTGGAGAAGAAATGAATATTGTTCAATAACGCCATCTACCGTATGACATGTAAACTTTGTGGTTGATAAATCGAATGTCAAATTACCAAATAGGTAGATATTGAGATTAACAGTTGGTTCACTAAAAGTTTCACTATTCGTCACCTAGATGTCTGCAGTAGTCTCGTTTTGTTAAGGCTTTGTAAATTCTGTATGAAGGTTTAGATTCCGTATCTTACAACCTTAATGCTGGATGCATTGAGATTGTAAGATTTGGATTTCGGTTCATCGGAGCTAGAGGCCTCCTCAATATTGGGAGAGCTCCATGTTCAGCAGTGGAATGCTAAAAAGGTTGCAGCTTGATATAATGTAGCGATAATAATCGTTTCAGCTGCAGCCTGTTCATAATCTTCCACCCCAAAAGAAGACTAATAAGCTGAGCAACTAACTCAATGGAGCCTGTGATGTCGGCGGCGGTAAGGCTCGCGATGCGCTTATTAGGTACCTATAGTCTAGCCATTCTCGGCCAACGAAAGAAAATACAGTAAGCAGATCTAAGTATATTTATTATAGTCGACAATATTAGTGAGAGTTCAAAATAATTTTACTTAAATTTAAACTTTTATTTATGGTTTTGAATGGGCTGTTACCGAAACTTTCATACAAATTCCCCAAAGTGCCTTTTAAGTTTATGTCGCGTATTGTGTAAATGAACATAACTTTTTTGTTTATCACCCGATTGATATGAAATACACACTAATGTTACGGAAATTCATTCAACAATATATCAGTAAAATGCAAAGAAAGGAAAAGAATTTGAGAATGAAATATTAAGTTAAGGTTAATTATTGTACGCTTGAGATACCAACTTTCGAATCCATTTTATTTGCTATTGAGGGGTAGTTTTGAAAAAAGCTTAAATAGAATTCTTACTATGTTAGTAAAGATTACAAATACAAAATTATAAGTATATTACTCTGCACAAAAATATTCTGTACATCAAGTTTCGACACTCAATTTTCAAAGAGTTTCAAAGAAAATTGACATTTAAAGGGTGAATTTCGGGAAATGCTGAAACACGTATTCTTTTATTTTGGTTAGAAAATATTTATACCAAATTTCAAGAAAATGTATTGAAAAAATCCAAGTTTTCCATACAAATTTTCATCGCTCATTTCACACCCTTAAAGGGTGATTTTTAAAATTATCTATAGCCTAAATGTTAGCGAGGACCAATATATATAAAACAAAAAAAGTTTCATCAAAATCCGTCCAGTAGTTTTTGCGTGAAAAGCTAACAACAGACAGACAGACAGACAGACAGACAGACAGACAGACAGACAATAATTTCAAAACTTATATTTTTAGCTTCTGTTACTTATAAAAAGACCCCTAGAAGTATTTTTTTAAATTTATATGCAATGTACAGAATTGACCCTGCTTACAGTTTTATTATATGTATAGATTAAAACATAAACTAAGTTAATAGAAATTTAACGAGACTGCGATAGGCTTTTTAGAATATTCCTCCAAAATTCTTATAAAAAAGAGTTATATAATTTTGTTTTAACTCATATTTTAAGAATGTTATAATGTCAATACGCTATCTTCCTATCATAAGTCTGTTTAGAAGGCTGTATCTATACGTCGTATCCTTAAAGACACGACAAAACGTCAAATTTCGGACTTAAGAACATGAAATCAATCGGGCTTCGAGGATTAGAAGCCCTAGCGATGGAACGCGAGACACCCTCGCATCATGTGGGGAGTCTAGGGACGTGAATTATTAAACACTCAAACATATAAACGACTTTACTGTACATGTACCTATTATTCAAGGTTACTATAGCTTGCTGCAACCATTTTGCTTCCTACTGTTGGGTACGCGCCTCTCTCTATTTATTGGAGAGGCTGGGAGACTCTGTCACGTACCTGTCCAATGTGGGTTGATGGAGATGCGGGTCAGTGGCCAACCTGCTGTTGGATGTTTTCGACGCCGTGTTACCGCCTATGGTCTTGGACAACGTTAAACGATTGCTAGACCACTATATGTGATTTAGGTATGTGTAACTTACGTTAAGTACTGGACTACTTTTAAAACCGTTTTGTAAAGAAACATGTGGACAGGTACAGGGGTAGTAGTCCCTGTAGCTTCAGGATTAAGAATAGAGCTACGGCATCCCCTTCCTGATCGCAAAAGGCGACTAAAAGGGGGCTTTTGGGGTTGTTGGCGGTGAGAGTGGGAGCTCGATCCGTCCAGCCAGCAGCCCCGGGTAGGATGGCGGTGTGTGCGTGGCCGCACGTCGGCCGTAAGCATTGGAAGGTGCAGGAGAAAACATCTGCAGGGCGCCGCGCGTGGAGGACACCGGTGCGTTCCACTGGATATCCCGGAGTCCTCCCCCAAGAGCAGAGGCAGGCCACCGAGAGAATTTTAGTGCGTTCAAATCCCACATAACCCGGTATCCCCTCCCAAGATGCCAGGTCTTTTGAAGGTTTCCCGAAGGTATCGGGGGGGATACCAAAAAAAGGTACCTTTTTTTTAAAACACTAGTGTTTGGGTCGCCCAAGGAAATCATACCAAAACACGAACATATTAAAGTCTTCTCAGTCTTATATTTAGGTAATTAGGATCGGAAACCGGACATTTCTAAATTTAATTTAAATTAAATTACCGCTTTTCACTCATAACCCACACTAGACAGTCCTGTGTCGTGGATGTTGGCAATGACCGAGACTTAAACTTGGTGCTTTTTCTGTGTGGGAATCGAAGCAGAGATCCTTGATCAGCAGTCCAGGATGGCGACCATTAGGTCATACGGGTCTTTAGAGATAGCATTGCTTTGAAGAAACAGCTTTTTCAGTTGGTAGAACTTTGATGGTTCGACCCGTTCTTCCCGTCGACCGTTGCTGCACCCACTGCTGGTAAGAAATCCTGTTGTGTGTAGCCATGTAGAACACCAGGCACGCCTGCTACTCCATTAAAAACAAATGATGCCCAGTGCAAAATTCCTAGCCGAACCATTCAATTTGTACCAGAAAAAAATGAGTGACTTCTTAATACGTGCCCAGTTCAAGTTTTTTTAGTTATCTTTCTTCGGTACATTAAATTAAGTTTTTATCGTACGCCATCAGACATTCGTTATCTTATGAAGTGGTCATACGCGATAAAGAGCGTGCTCCATCAAGATGCAGAGGTCACAACCCTCCGAGACGTCATAATCTGCTCTGAATTAACATTTAGACTGGCTTTATGTAAATCATTGGAGATTACTAAGTCTTGGAGCTAGTATTTTTAGAATGCAAGCGAGTTTAAAACATTCGATATTTTTATTCATAACTCTCGCTGTTTTATGCAGTTTTATTAATTCGTTATGTTACTTTGACGCTGTCTAGAATTTAGATGATGGTGGGTAATCTTGACGACTGAACTGAGGTCTTAAAATAATTTTCCAAATTGTTCATCACTATTTTTTACGGTTTACGGACCAACCCGTAAGTACTTGGCCAGTATGGAGGACTTTGTTTAAAATTTTCTTAATTTCATAAGGGACCTATGCCCTGCAGTAGAAATATAAAAAACTGCGGTTTACGACCTTTTTTTTTCATTTTATGTTACTGACTAGTGATCCGGCCCAGCTTAGCGCAGGTGCTTTCAGTTTATATGTTTATTTATTATCCACGTGACAACACTTTTTTTCAGAGAAGTCAGAAATGGCGCCAATAACTGAAGTCTATCGCTGTGCCAAAGTTCATCCCGATCCGTTCAGCCATTCTTGCGTGGTTGAGCAACACACATCTAAACTTAAAGCTAAACTATTATTGCATTTTTAATATTCCTCTTTTTTCAGTCTTTCGTAGTGCTATGCTGGACGTAAGCCTAACATTCGCCATTCTTTCCGGTCCTACGCCTTCTGATTCCAGCGGCTTCCCGCTGTCTTCTTTAGTTAATCAGTCCACCTGGTAGGGTGGCCTGTACTCCTTTTGCCGAGACGTGGTCGCCATTCGAGAACCTTTCTTCCCCATCAGTTGTCGGTTCTCCTAACTCCTCCTATTTTCCTATTTTTAATATTTGTATAGATTGATTAATAATACAAAGTTCCCATCTAATAGTATTATAATGAAATACTGCAATGTGGCGGTACTCAGCCTATTAAATACCATTGTAATGTTTAGTCATGGTCTAGATCCAGCCAATTGCTTTGCTCTTTAAGCTCAACCCTTTTTATTAGCCCCGCCTATTATGTATTCCACTTTGAAGTATAAGACCCACCTATTGTTATTTGCTTTAGATAGAATTACACCCCCTACCATTGATTTACCATGTTAGAACCCTTATTTATTCCAATCAATAAAAATGCACGCATAGAAAGCTATACCGCTTTGTATTGTTGATAAGTTAATCGACGGTATTGTTTTGAAAGTGATGTATTGTATTAAGAGTATTATAAAAGAAATAAATATAGAAATATAGAAAGAAATTTGTGTATAAAGCGGAGATAAAACAGCTAGGTGTTTGTGGTACCTATTTAGCTCGTTCAGGGCAGTACCAACTACCACCCCTGTATCTACTCATTCTTGTCGTGAATCAATTGTATTGTGTTTCGGTGGAAAGCTGCGGTTGTGGCCTCCCCTTCGGAAAAACTCATGATTCAGGTATGACTCAGACTTGCTTGACATTGTATGTCAAGATGGATATGGGGCTGCAGCGACTACTTAACGCAAAGTAGTTTCTTTTGCAGTACATAGTTTATATCATATTTTTCAGCTTCCAGACAGACCTTCAAACCCGATTACATAACGATAATTATAATATCTAAACGTGTTCTTGCAAACAGAACAGAAATCATATAGGCAAACGATACTCTTATCCTTATGTATAACATCTTTAGTTTTTTATCGAAGACGTGAAATCTTAAAAAAATGAGAATTTTAGCAACGGTAGGAGCTTTATATAACGATTCGTATATTTCCTAAAACTAGTAGAGACCATACATACTGTACCCAAATAGAACGCTTCGATTCGCATTTTCAAAATATCCCCGATTCCGATAATACACGGCAATGATCCCTTTCATTTTTCCGCGTAAGTAATTTTTAACTATGCCGTTAAAAACACAAAAAAATTAAATTCTAAATCATATTTCGCTCTTGAACCTGTTTTAGTTTACGGAATTTTTTGAATATAAATTTTATAAAAGTAAAAAAAAATCCATTTTACATGCTATCGGAATACAGAATTAATTAAGCTACAAATATTTTACGTGAGTTTTCAGATAATATTGTCGATTTTGATTATACGTGCCTTTTTGTCGATGTCGACGATGCCTGTTTAATTTAATCGTAAAATTGCTTCGTGGAAAATACTGCAGTACCTACATTTACTTACTGCTACTAAAAATTGCTATGTTTTCATGTTTACTTTTCTATTAAATCATTTTTTACAAATAAGTAAGTACCTACTACAAAAGACAGGTAGCAGTAATCTTTAATTTTATTTAAGTTATTTTATACTAGCCTTCCGCCAGCGACTTCGCCCGCGTGGACCCGGTTCGGTATAGGTTCCCGTAGGATAAAACCCATCCTATGTCCTTTTCCATGATCAACTCTATCTGTGTTCCAAATTTCATTAAAATTGGTTCAGTAGTTTAAGTGGGAAAGCGTAGCAGACAGACAGACAGAGCTACTTTCGAATTTATAGTATTAAGTAGGGATTTTATCTGGATCTCGTAAATGTCTTGTTCTATTCTTTACAGTCCAAAGTTTTAATTTGCATCTCAATCATTATAATTGACTTGTCCTTGAGAACTTTTAAGTCATATTTTTCGCTTAACCGTGGCTTCGTCTGTCGTTGAGTCATAAACACTTGCGATAAACATGAGCAAATATTTTGTATAAGACAATCAATTATTTAAGTAAGTACTATAGAGTTCCGTTGAGAATGTTGAATTTAGGATTCAATATCTATCCAATAATTAAGAATTCAATATCTATACAATGAATTATATAAAACCAATTGGAAAAAAAGGAAGTTGGCAAACTCTACACACAAAGCAATAAAAAATAGATTTATCTTAATTGGATAAGGCTGGAATGAACCGCAAATCCTAAGCTCGCCTTGTACGCTACAATGTTGTGTTATACCGGTTGGATGAGTTGTATATGTAAGCCTTGCTCACATGTATTTTAATATTATAATGCGTTTGCGTTAAATCCTTTAATTAATCAATGTTCCCTGGGAACATGGTTTTTCACGAAATAGAGAAGAATTGGGGAAATAGTCTACCACGCTGGCCAAAGTGACCAAATTATCCGCTTTTGCTCAAAAAACTCTCTACTAATTAAAACTAATTCACATGTGTTGTGATGGGAAATATTGGAATAAAATAATTATACTGTTTTCTCTTACTGTGAAACAGCGATAAAGACACTCGTAGGTTGTACGTAACAAATTTATTACGATTCCTTTGAAAACTATTTGGATCACACAATTTCGATGGAATTAACACCGCACTTACATAAACTGGAAATAAGTTACTTTTTCTGTACAGTTCTCTTTCAATAAAATCGTAAAAGGCGCTGTTTTTCGTTATTGATACAGATTGATTACGAATAACCTTCTAGAATATCACCTATTTATGACAATTCATAGTCTTTAGTCCCCTGATACTTTCTAACGCGAATAAAACAACAGACCACAGTTAATTGACAATAAAAGTCTCTTAAACAATGTACACGTAATGTGAACTTCCCTTTATATTCATGAGCTTACATACGTGTTTGCCCTAACACCTTTTTTTCGTTCCTGCGAAGTAGCTATCTCGTATGGTGTATCTTAGAAATACATTACTAAGATATTGGACTTTAGCTATTCTAGAGAGACTTGAATTGAGTAGAAAAAAGTGCTAATCTTACGTAAAAGTTTTTAAGATTCAAATATTATTTCTAATACCCAACATATTTTGTCCTGGCTTAAGCTGGCACACATGTCAAATATACGCAAAATGGATTTTTTCTTTAGTTATAAAGTGACAAATACATGTTTTAGATAAAAATTAAAATGAAATATAAAGGATCGTATGAAACAAAAAGGGTCAACAATTCCAACATTTCAAGGTGAAAAGTAATATCTAGACGTATTTCGTGGCATTTTAATAAAATAAAGTTTCAAATAAAATCACTAAAGCTTTCTAAATCCCTAAAGACTACTGTACAAATAAACCAGTCTTTATTCTTTGACTGTTGAAAAAAGACCATGTGAAGTATAAATTACTTAACAAAACAGCTTTATCGTAAGTTTCTTTTATTAAAAACTATTGCTTTAAGCTCGGATTCAAAAGGCATTTTTCAACAAGAATAATTCAACCAAAACGTTCCATTTTATCCACTTTCGAAATTTATTTCACCGCGAGTATTTACTGATAGCCGACGAAACCTGAAAACAAAAAAGGCGAAAAATGTTTAAAAAGGTGAACCAGGAACAGTGGGGAACAAAGGGAGTAAAGGGAGTAGGATCCGTTTAATCCTGTCCAGTCGTCATTTTGTCAGTGGGGGAGGAAAATTGAATTTATTATGGCTTGTGTTTGAGTGACGTGTTATTTCACACGGCGAGGAGCGGAATCGAATCAGTCGGCGCCGGATGCGTCGGTAGTGACTAAATTGAAGGACGAACGTGTTTTGATGTGAGGATGTAAGTTCATTGGAACTGAATTCAGGAAACAGCGAAAATTACAAACTGTTCGTCAATCGTTTATTGACGTTCAGAGATAGTTAATAGAAGTTGATAACAATGTGTCATGCAATGATTCTAATATTGGTTGAAAGTTTAAAATACTGAAATCGAAAAACAGAGATTATTGAAGATGACCTAAATGATAAAAAAGGTCCAAGAACAAATATTAAAATATACAACTGAAGTGATAAATTTTGCAAAATTTGGTTTGTTGACTACTGTGGTACTGTGTATGTGTACTGCCGCCTGGTCCATCGTAAGACATCTTTTTTCAGGTAGGTAGGTAACGTTGTCCTATTAGTTTTACCAGGGCTAACATGAGTACGTCCCTGTAGCTTCGGGATTAAGAATAGAGCTACGGTATCCCCTGCCTGACCGTAAGAGGCGACTAAAAGAGGACTTCCCGAGTTGCGGGTGATGAGAGTGGGAGCTTGATGTGTCCAGCCAGCGGCCCCGGGAAGGACGTGGTGGTGTTGTGAGTGTGGCCGTATTCCGCCGTAAGCATTGGAAGGCGCAGGAGAGCACATTAAATGAGCAAAAATGAGCCCATACTGGGCGCCGCTCGTGGAGGACACCGGTACGTTCCACTGGAGATCCCTGACTCCTTCCCAAGCGCAGAGGCAGGCCACCAAGGGGTTTTAGTACGGTACAAATCCCACATTACACGGTATCTTCTTCCTAGTATCCCCACAGTTATATTTTTTCTTCTACCAATACCTATAAGTTTAAGGGTCTTGTACGCGAATGAGCATTTATTATAACCTAAGTGGTCTATGATTCTAACTCTATAAAATATATTTGTGTACCAATAGCGGATTAAAATATTCTTTTTATTTTGACTATGATCTAAATGGTTTGATCCTGATGTTCATAGCTGTAAAAGTAAAACATGTGGACGGACCCTTACAACGCAGCCTCTAGAACGCCCAAAAACAGCCGTAACGGTATTCGAAAGGTCCAATAACAAAATTAAGGTTGAAAAAGGCATCCAGCGGATCGGTAATTTGCACGCACGATGCGAACCTGTAACTACCTACGTCGACCCAAATTATTCGAAATACGGTGCTATATTTTTTTATTTCATTACTCAATGTTTTAGGCACGCATATTTTGTGAGGAAAGATCGGTTGAGATATTAGTAGTAAAGAATAGAAAAACTATATCGTAATAGGTATCAAAATATAGTATGAAATGCAATGCATACCAATACCTATTAACAAAAAACTCATAGGGTAAAATAATATTCCTTAGGACCTTGAGAGATTAATTTTCCTATCCTATGTGTTGTAGCGAGATGAAAACTAATAAATGAAATAACGTACTTAATACGTAAAATATACAAGGCTAAAGGTAAACAAAGTAAAATATATAACATAGATAATCCCCGAGAGCTCTTAACTCTGTAGACTCATTAAAATGCATTGAAATGCATTACCTAAGCTGTGACCCTCAATATTTGTAATACGTATCCAGTAACAGTTTCACTGAGTGAAACAATAGAGATAAAGGCCATTTGGGATAACGATATTTAAATAGAAACACCTTTTACTAAAACAGATTTTAATAATATCGAATATTGTCGCTTTAAAAGGCAAAGGCGGCGGGCTCGTTTGAAATCTAGCTTAGAAGCGATTCGTAGCCATACCTGGCAACATCTTGATACTGCACTGACAATTCAATACAGAGTTCTGAGATAAGGCCCATTACAAATATTACCTGACAGTATGAACGACGCAGCACATAAAAATCTTTGTGGGAAGTCGCGGCCCGAATGGAATGTAATCGAATCCAATATTGGACGTGGATTATAAAGATGGAAATTGTCCACTCGTTTCCAGTTTAGTAGCTACCTATGAGTGGGTTTTATGGTTTAGTACCGAGATAGTTGGAGCGTTATGGACATTTGGTTTGGTGTGCTACGTTTGTCAATCGCTCCAGAAAACATAAAACGCCCAAGCGCATTCGTTATTACTCAATACGTTTTATGATTATAGACGATGCTCCATCGTCAGATTGTTTAAACTTAACTATAGTGAGTGATTTCGATTTATTTATCGACGACATCTGATTCTGGTACATTATGCGACTCACATTTTGAAAGGCAGTCCACGCCCATATAACCGGATCAACTTTCATGACGTCTGCCATCATAATCTTAAAATTATATATGTACAACTACAGTGAGGACACGAGCATAGTCAAGTGACTTTATTGTAGGAACTTTTGTCTTTGTTCAAAAAGACAATGGAAGGAGGACGTTGAAAAAACGAGAATGTTGAACAAAAATTTTAATTTTGCATGCTGTAATTGTAGAGCAGTAGATTCTCTTGGAACTAGGGAAGCCTTTTGCACGGAAGTACAAATGTTTGAAATGTAGAATTAAATGTAGAATTTTAAATGTAGACGAAATAATTATTTAAAATTGTTATACCATACGGAGCTTTATAAAGTAATTTAAAATTTTCTCTTTTCAGGTAAGGGGTAATTCGTCAAAGCGAGGAAAGAGCTTCACCTTGGTACGTAAATGTCATGATTTCACAAAGGACCCACTTGGAAACCATCATTAAGTTTTGAGACGTAAAGACTGTTTTAAATGCGCAATAAATGCGGTGCAGTCGAGAATGCCACGTTGCATCAATTGCAGGATCATCGTATGTGCATTTACTGGAGCTATCGTAAAACTGAATGGTCTTAAAACGGTTATGACATTATAAGGAGTGATAAAGTAAGGAGAATGAACTTACAGTAGTTGAAACTTCAATTTATTTTATATAGCGCTGCTTTATTATCATTTGTAGATATTTATATATTAAGGGTCTGATAATGAACATTTTATTTTACATTTCCACTGTTTCTTCGTTGAGCCTTAATGGATTTATGACTTTAGTTCTCATAAAATTATTTATAACGAAGAAGCAGTATTAAATAAGGGTGTAATGGTACCTCCCATACTCCGGCACTATATTTACTCCTTGCCTTAATAATATGTAAATCGATGGACTCGCGCCTTCCACTTACTTATTCAAAGGGCAACGAAAGTATGATATGACTTTGACTAATGATTTTGCCACCCTAATGCTTACCCTTTTGGTACTAAATTTCCATGTTTGTCACACTCACCATGATTGGATTGCAAATTTTTTCACGTTTCTTTGTTATGATCATGCTACATATATGAACTGGTTGTTTAATTTCTTACCGATAAATTTTAACATACATTTTTTTAACTGGGCTTTAGTTTTTTTTCATCAACTTCTGTTTTGTCAAATATTAATTTTAAAAACCTGTTCATAGTTCAAAATGTTCTCTCAATATGTTCTGTTATAATCAATGGCCCATAGAAAACCAAGAACAATACAGTTCCATCTTCATAGCTTTTATGAACAGAATTTCCTTAAGAATGTTTTTGAATAATCGATATGGAATCTTTAAGAACTACTAGTGTATTAAGTAAAATGTTTTTTTGTTCTACAAAATAAAACGGCCAGTTCATCTTCTTTTAAAAGGCATGCTCACGAATATATACCGCAAAATCAGCACTGGAATCCGCTCATTAAAATTTGCGTCATCCTCTGACAGTCATGATGGTAACAAGTGGGCTATAGGTGAAGTATAAATGCCCGAGCTGGGTAAACTTACCTTTGATGTTCGCCGCCTTGCCCGGTGGTCTATGTACGTTTTATTTCTACGAGCCTGCGACTTCCGTTGCTTTGGATAGCCATGGGCTTTATGCTAATATGTGTGTCGGCTTGTAAAAACGTATTAGTTAAACATGTTTGAAAGATTGTATTGGTGAATATAAGTTCAATGTATTTTTGGAATGGTAGTGATAATTTATTTTTATGTAAATTTAGGTTTATCTCTTTTTATTTCGACTATTAATCATTCAATATACATATGTCATCAAATATATTATTATGTTCTATATTTTCTTTCAAATTCATAATTGGACCTATTTATGCAAACCGGAACCAACCCACACATGATGATGATGATGATAGTTTTGAGAAAAAGCTTTTTAATGTATTAGACAACTGATGTTTTGAGGATTGGTAACATGTCATGAAAATGTTTTATCCTGTCAAAATTGTCAGATCATTTTGATCTTTACAGAGTCGATAGAAGGTGCAATTTTAAGCTTTTCTGTGTACTTAACTCAATTTCGGCATGAGTGTGGATTGGTTCCGGTTTGCGTAAATAGGTCCAATTATACTCTGCTTTTTATTTACTTTTCTCTCACTTTTTATATTACAGAGCGCATTAGAACATCCTTTTAGGTATATTATAAATATAATCTGTAGACGTTGCACAAATAAGATGAATTATAGCGCATTACCAGCTTTAATTATTTTTAACCTCCACTTCATTTTTCATTCTTTCACACTTTTTACTATGCTGCTCTACTACTCTGCATTAGTATGTCCTTTTAGATTTATTGTTATAAGTATTCTGTTGGGGTTGCACATTAAGATGTACATAAGTACCTACCATAATTATTTTTAGTGCAAAAATTGTTGCATTATCGTGTATTATTTTTCTATTTATTAACTTTACTATCGATACTAAATCATCACTGATAGGTTTTCAATTTCCTTCGTTCCTTATCGCTCACTCTGGAGTCTAGAGACGCTCGTTTAAATTTTTACGGGATTTTGTCGCTATTTCCGTACCGAGTACCAATCGTAAGCTGTGTAAGCGGATTTCGCTCAGCCTCCATTACAAGGGCCATAACAATGTTATTCTTTCGTGACAAGCTCTCGAGACAAGTTGAGCGATCAATCATTTCATTTTTGTACGAAAAAGGCATTAAATTAAATATACACTTCGGTTTTGTAATCATTTATTATAAAAGCTATTTTGATTGAATCGTTCTAAAATAAATACTGTTGAATGAAAGCCTACTGTTTACGGTTAGAATGGGTATAACATATTATACTTAGTTATGCGAACTTTAACTATGTCTAGTTAAAAAAAATATATCTTTTTCTTGATATGATTTAGTACGTCAAGTAAGTTTATATAACTTTCTCTGTTTGGAACTATTCTTGTTCCTTGATTTTCTTTAACCCTAAACAGAGTCATTCCAGGCACGGCATAGCCGTAGAAGTGACTGCGTTTATCATAGTTTCATTAGTAGTATAGATAGTTGTTGTATAATGCTATTTTTGTTGTTGCTGTTGTTGTTGTTTGTTTGTTTGTTAAACTTTTAATATTATTATGTAACATGCGTTTTGTCATCTCTATTATCTTAACCGTTTTTGCTTCCCGATCTTTGTTTCACTTTACATTGACGTAGAAAAAATATTTTCAAAGGTTCCTTTTTATTATGTAGAGATAAATGTTACTTGGCGTGACAAATTCACAGTCGATCAATCTTCATGTAGAAACGTGATCGGCATATTGATTGCCCATTTGTCTTGTTCTGCACTTTTGAAGCCATTATTTACATGTTATATTTATAATTTTGACATTTTGTTATGGGTAAAAAATATGCTTCCTTTTTTATGAATGATGTTTAAACGCTTGATGAAAATAGGAGGATTCTGTATCTGTAGATCTGTGTGTCTGCCTGTGTTACTAAATAGAAAAAGATATAATTAATAACACTAATAATGTATACTATAATATACGTTAAACAATAGAAGCTGCAACAAAAAGCCTATTTTAAAACAAAACCAAAGGTATGAAGGCAATGCATCCCATTCAATTTTATGACTCATTTTTTGTTTCTCTCGATTGTGTCACGACGTCAACCCTCTGGAGACTCGTCGCATAAAGACATCACTATATTTAAGCCCCTTCTCCAAGGGGATTTAATCGGGATAATACATGTGTCGCATCTTATTACCAATCTCAGATTGTGGTGAGAGCAAACAGGTTGCGGGACCATACGAATCGAGTCAACACGATATCACTTACAGACCTTTCCTTAAAGTGTATTTGTATTGACAAAATCTTTTGGCGTTCACTGACAGAGAGGGAATTATTTATTTATGAATACGAACGTATCATTCGAATGTATCACCGGCTTTGATTTATTGCAGCGTGCATCTATTGACGCGTCCTCTATATTCGTGTAGGATTTAAATGGTTTTTAGATGATAGTTGTTGGATGTATATTGAATGATTTAGAATATTTTTTTATTTGGTTTTCATATTTTTTTTGGTATTATAAACTTCAATTCTTAAAGTATACGTGACTTTGTCCAATGCAGGTACATCAATATGGTTAGTTTAAAGTTATAGTTATACACTCATAGCCCCACAGTAGGGTAGATATACCCTGTGTCGTGGGTGCCATGGATACAGACAAATAAATAAATGCAAACACCCAGAACGAGAACAGAAATTTTAAACTCATCATTCAAATGTCAGCTTCGGTGGGAATCGAACCCAGGACCCTCCGATCGGCAGTCCGGTATGGTAACTATTACGCCACGCGGATCGATTTTAAGAAAGGGAAAGTTTAAGTATTACTTAATTTGACCGCAGAATATTTTATTTAGATCAGATCCTATCTATTCAATTTTTAAATCAAAATTTTAAATAAACCCAACAAATAGGAAAACAGTTTTACTGTTCCGTATTAAACAACACTTACATTTACACAAAACAATTCTAAGGCCAAAAATGCCAAGAATGAAAGTTATGCTATAGCCACATATTTTAAGGTTGGTAAATAAACGATCGTTAGCACCGTAAAACTGAGATGACTTCTGATGTGTAGTAAAACAAGTCAATCTTTATCGCTTCCTTCTTTAACAGTGACAAATGTAATAAATTATGTACGGGGAACTCGTAAAAACTGATGCGTATAGGTACAGTTGTCAGCGTACCGTTTGGTTTAAAGCCGTGAAATAGTTGGGTTATGAACTCGTCGTATTGTAAGCAAAGAAAGATTTTCGGAGAACCGGAAAAGATCATGTTGATGAGCAAATAATTTCCAGACTAGCAACGATCTTCTAAGTCTAATGTAAAAATGTTGCATAATGAGTGGTAATTTTACGGAGCTTAAATATTTTTTTTCATAAAAAAGTGAGATACATAACAATAATAAAAAAATGTAATATCGATAATACATTTTTCCTATGATCGGTACCCTTATGGTGGTCCGAAAAAAATTATTCACATTTGTTAAAATTTAGAAGGAGTCCAATGTTACTAAAACGTCGAATTAGGATCTGGAGATCCTCCAATACAGTTGATGCAGTTCCTCCCAAAGAACCATCATCTAGGTACCATACATTAAATTTAGAATTTAGTTGACTTATAATTGACTGGATAACCAAACTAAAAATTACGGGGCCAAGAGGGTCACCTTGCTGACATCCCACACAAGACTCGATGACGTTATCACCAAACAATAGATTTTGACCTATCAAAATCAAATTTAAAAATGTTTCAATTTCTACACTTTAAACTAATGTAATATATGGTAATATGTATAATGTAATAATTAAAACACATAATCCTTTTTTAATAGCTTTAAACATAAATAATATGTCTCTTTCGTTAATTTCGTGTGCACACAAATCTTAACGAGACTTGGTTCTACGATAAATGCGCTATCGCTAATCTGCGGCTTATCGTTTCCGCCTTCGTACCAGAGGCTAAAATTTTCTATATAAATTTGAATGTAGCAGAAGCTGGGTTATGACGACGTTTTTGTTTTCGTTTGGCTCATGACAAATGTTTCTCATAGCGAGGGTTGCGATGGACCGTTTCTAATTAATTTTGTTTATCGTATTACGCAATTAATAATGTTGAGATATTTATTGGAGCTCGTTTTAGAACGATGGATCAAGTTCTGGATTATGTTTTGCTGTCACCTATTTAAGATACGGAATAAGCTTGATTTATAAGAATATCAGCTTTTGTCTGTTACTCTATTTTGTAATAAGTTCATGAAACTTCGATTTAATCTTATTAAGTCGTTCTTATTTCCGAGAGGAGTCTAGTGTCAGTAGTGTCAATTGCCATGGACATTATATTACTGATTGATGCCCACAATTATTTTTGTGATAAAATCACAGCTTGCATGGTAACCATTATGCTAGTATCTAGTTTATAAATAATAACTGATATAAGTTCTGGGAAACAAACACAATCACATCCACTGTTTGTTCGGAATAAGTTTATGTTATATCATTTTTTTTGCTACTTGTGCTAATTCTTTCAAAAAATTGAGTGTAGTATAAATTAAGAAATAACAATTCTTCTAAAGTACTTCCAAAGAATTATATATATTGAGGACTTTCTAAAGCTCTGTTCATAGCAAGCAATTCAGAAGTGTCCATTAACCATTATTTGAGTGATTTAACGTAAAACATTTTTGTTACATTAATGAAGATGTTGTGGCTATTTTATTTCCCCACCAGTAGTCAAATCCTCAGAACTTGTAATTCCTATTTCTTCCTTTATCTTCCCATAAAAAGCACATTCAAAATCATAAATCGAAAATGGATGTTAAGAATCGAAAAATGTTGTACGTAATCGTTTCGTGTGACGAATGTCTTAATTGACTATAAATTAATTCGTTAGTAAAGTCTTTCGGCGCGTTTGTGATAACGGGGAGATTACAGAGATTTATTAGTGTTCTTAACACTCGATTGCCGGTTTATAGCGCCTATACTATTGTTGGTTTCGATACAGTTATTAAAATTTATAAGAAGTTAATTGGAAAATTTCATTCATTAATTTGATTACAAAATCTATTATTCCTTACTTTCGTGATATGTAGTAATGTTTTGTTTTGTTTTCATTTCTGGAAATGATCTTCTGAATTACAGATCTCTACTAGGTTACTGAAAATATTCTCCAGATTTTAAAGTTATTCGTGGTATCAGAAATAATAGGAGACATGTTCAAATAGGTTTTAAATGGCGACTCCTATGACTCAATGGTTCCAATACCGGACTGCTGAGAGAGGGTTGCGGGTTTGATTCCCGGCGAGGCAGAAATTTGGATGATGAGTTTGGATTTTTCATCTTGGTCTGGGTGTTGTGTTCTTGTCTTTGTGTGGGTATCCATGGTACCCACGACCCAGTGTTTAGGTAGGTATATGATTGTATGTTAACAGAAGAATAAAATAAAAGTCGATAGACTTTTTAAAGTAAATACAAATACGCTTTTATTCGGAATCTCATTATTATAGAAGTATCAAAATAAGTTTTTTTTATGCTGAATAAATTGTCATAAATATAGTTACCTAATTACATTGAATTTTGAAAATTGATTTTAACACCTTCAAAGTTGGGGCAATAAGACGGACAGACGGCATATTTCGATTTGAATAAAACAATAAGCGTGATAAAGGACTATTGTTTCCCCATCAAAATTACTGTATCCCCCGCTTACATATCAAAAGAATCGAACAAAAACCCAGGTAATATATAACCTGGAGCTTATTTCTGAACGGATTCACAATTCGTGCGGCGTAAGACAGTCGTCTGACGTGTGATTTATTCCTTTTATCTTTGAGCAGTCGGGATTTCATCTCAGATAAGCTGTACCTACGTAAATCAAATCCTTCAGCAATTGTTGGAGAGGCAAAATTGTAATGTCTTTCCCTATTGTTGCCACTGAGTTGATTTCTGGACGAAATCGTAATTTTGGCGCCATCTATACTAATATTATAAAGAGGAAAGATTAGTATTTTTGTATGTTTGTAATGAATAAACTCAAAAACTTCTGTTCCGATTTCAAAAATTATTTCACCATAAGAAAGCTACATTCACCCGAGTAACATAGGCTACTTTTTACCGCGGGAAAACGATTCATTCCAATTTGAAAACGGGTAACAGGGTCAACGCGGTGGAAGCCTGGATTAGCACATAGGCTATTTTTTATACTACGGGGACCCATTAAACGGGTCCACACGGGCGTAGCCGCTGGCGGAAGGCTTGTTTTATATACTTTTGTTACTTGAATTACCACCACTAATAAACTGCTGTTTTTCAGCGAACTGCGAAGAGTTTCTGAAAACTGCAGGTTTAATTTTCTGTTTATTCGTTTCGGCCCTTATTTGCTCATCGCTGTAGGAACGTATGATGAACTTTTTAATCGTTAATGAATTGGAATCCAAAAATACAACAAAAATCCTATACGTTTAAAGCACCAGACTTTGCCTGTAAAAGTTGAATTGCAATTGACGTAAGCAATTAATCAGTATGTAAAATCAAGTTCGATTCGCCAATTTCAGAAGCCAAAAATCCGCCAAAAATAAACTGCTTAAATACACATGAAACTGCGTCAAAGGAATTTCCCAACAAAAAAAGGTAAAAAATTGTACCAATAAGCCCGGTGAAAGCTACCGAGTTTAATGATGCTTAAATATGTGGAAGGCAATAAAACATCGTAAACATTGTTAAAACGCAATGAGATCGAGAAACCGATAAAAGCCACTCGAGTTTACAATAAGACTCTTGAGTATCGATTTATTCATCGACTCGGGTCCAAGTCCCATGAGAAATTTTGAGCACCAATATCTCGTATACTGTCGAACTGTCGACAGAAGCTTAGCACTTAAAGGTTCAATGGTTGTAATTTACTTTGGCTCGTAAATTGTAAGGGTTACGTTCAAGTACTCC
The DNA here is from genome assembly GCA_911387765.1 of Pyrgus malvae. Classification (NCBI taxonomy): domain Eukaryota; kingdom Metazoa; phylum Arthropoda; class Insecta; order Lepidoptera; family Hesperiidae; genus Pyrgus; species Pyrgus malvae. The sequence continues at coordinate 20,929,824 of OU426950.1, read as the reverse complement.
TAATTTCCTAATATTTCCTGTATGAGTTTGGGATTTTTGTTAATGTAGTGAAGTACGCATTAATACCACATAAGTTTTAAAGTTTTTATCGCTACTCCACGTTGAGCGTAAATAAACAAATAAATAAACTTACACACTCACAGCCCCACGGTAGGGTAATTAATACCCTGTGTCGTGGGTACCATGGACACATACAAAGACAGGAACACACACCCAGACCGAGAACAGAAATTTAAACTAATCATTCAAATTTCTGTTTCGTCGGGAATCGAACCCGGGAGCCCTCGATTCCGGTATGGTAACCATTGCGCCACGCGGGTCGTCATTCTGTGTCACACATCGTCGTATTGTGATATTTTATTAATTGCAGTGTTTTCCATCACCATATGGGCCTGATAGTATTAGTAGTTACTATCAGGCCGCACTACGCACTACGCCAGCGTGGTGGACTAGCCTTAATCTCCCTTACTTCCGAAAGGAGACCTGTGTCCAAGTTGAAAATAATAATCTTTTACATAAAATTATAATTAATCAATGTTATTTAAAAACGAGACTTAAATGAAAGTAAAAGAAAAGAAAACACGTCGTAGTAAACACCTTTGGATAAGGGTTGTAGTGGAAAGCTATAAAGCGTTCAGTTTGAACAAAATTCTTGTTCGTGCGTCATCTTGCAGATATTGGCCTGTTATGTAAGAATCATTAGTCACGTGAAGTATGATCGAATTCGTGACCTACCTCTATTAACTTTATACACATTTGGAAAGGTTACCAGTTGATTATAAAATAATTTATTTCAATTAAAAGTTCTACGACACGTTTACACAAAAAAAGTCTCATGACTGTCAGACCGCATTTTCATACCGAATTGGTTTGATTTCAGATTTAACACGCACCTCCTGGCGCGGTTTGGTTTTAATGCCGTGTCTGATACATCGCTGATAACTTAAATCACTATCATTATCATTACTACCATCCTGATTTCTATTCCATTATCATTATGGAGGTGATATATCATGCATGGTTCGGTTACGGCCAGGCCACACTAGGTACCTTCATCATCGGCTATCGGCGATTTGCAAGCAAATGATGAATCGCGTTTTGTTTCTTGGACGCGGCATGGTAAAGGCGCGTTTCGGATGCTTAATATCTGTGATACATCATGCATGGTTGGGTTACGGCCAGGCCACACTAGCTAACTTTATCATCAGCTATCGGCAATTTGCGAGCAGATGATTAATCGCGTTTTGTTTCTTGGACGCGGCATGGAAAAGGCGCGTTTCGGATGCTAAATTTCTGCGTTAAGCGGCTAAATCGCCAATCGTCGATGCTATATTATCCGCGTATGTTTGTTTTTAGACGCGCGTGTTGCCGCGAAACGTGACTATTTGATATTTTCTGGTGCAAAAAGTAAACCGCGTGTAAACGCGTTTTACGAAACGACCTATAGGTACGAGCTGAAAAATACACTAGTTTGAAAACGCACTAAAACTACCCCTACCATACTAACTATGTACAGTGTGGCCGTGCCGTTACTCTATTGGAATGTAAAGGTCTCATAACTGTACTGTTTTACCTTAAATTATGTACTTACCTATGTAATACACTTGCGAATAACTCCTATCTGAGGCTACAATGTATTGCACTAACATTACCGTGTTAACTTTCGGAAAAGGTTCTTCGCTTACCCCATTTCAGTAAAACCACCCGCTAATGATAGTCGTTAATTTCGTAAGACATTTGACCCGTTAGTTCTCACGCGATGTTTGTTCTACCTATAAATCTATTTGACATAATGTTGTTTGTGGATAAAACAGATGAAATCGAATTATTGATAAGGGAAATTTATTAACTTAACTTTTAGTTGGCAGAATTTAGTATTTATATATTGTATGGTAGGCTAAGGAATAAATAAATAAATCAATATCTATGGACAATTCACACAACGCCATCTGATTCCAAACTAAGCAGAGCTTGTACTATGGTAATCAGAAAGCTGATAAACGCTACTTATATAATTCGATACATATTTAAATATATAAATTAACACCCAGACACAGAACAAATAGTCATAGCCATAAATAAAAAAGAGAATAGATTCCTACTTAGGAATAAGCAGCACCCTTGTACTCTTTTTTATTTATGTATATTTATGTTATTTTTGTACAGAAATAATTTAAAATAACATTTGGCAATAGAGTTTGTTTAATATTTTAAAAAAAACTGAGCTCTGTCACTCATTATTGCGAATCGATTATGTAATCGTTTGTTGGAAACTTCACAATTAATTCCATCTAGAGTGCCATTTCTTCTTAATTTTAATCACATATAAAAAAAACGGGTTGCACTCCGGTAGTGCCGGCAGAAGTGAAAACTTGAACATTAACATTGTGCATTTTTGATATTTTGGAATGGTTAGGGAATAATTTCGCACGAATTGCTTTTATTATCAGTATTATTTTTCATGTAGTATTTTCAGTAGGTTTTCATTTAGTATTTTTATAAAGTACTCACTCATTTTCTTTCACTATATCTTCGTCACTTTTTTCATTAATATATGCACTTTGTTCAATGTCCATATTTTAAATACTTGATATAAACGACAGTCGAGCCGTCATCAACTGTCACCCTTCCGTCTTACGAATATTCGATCAGGCCACGTGTCCTGACGCGAGTTTAACATTTTTTACCCATCCCAAAAAAAGTGCACAACGCCGCTAAAGAAGTTTTCACTTCAAAAATGCTTTTCAATAATATGTTATAAATTGGTACTTAGATCGGTTTTTCTTGGTAGATTCAGACGGATTCGTAACGACCTTTATATAAAACAGCAACAAAAAGCCGTTTTCAGGTATATTTTAATTTACAAAAGGCGTCTAGAATGTTTCTTTTCAGAAATAATGCGTTGAAAGGCGCCTTCAGAAATCAAATATCCCCAATATTACATTAAAACATTCCACGGTTCTTAAAAGCTCAGACAGATTGGCATTTAAAGTACCAAAATCTTAAAGATCTTTAGCTTTTTGCTATATTGATTAACTTATCTCAATAAGATACGTACCATTCGCTGATCAATTCAACGAAGAAAATTGATAAATACACATTAAAACAAGATGGAAGATAACCATTGTTAAGACGTATTTGTAATTCGAAGTATGCACTAAACCATCCGAGGCTGCATTTATCAAAATTTATTTATTATAATTAAAGCAGTTCCTATCTTAGTTAATGTCGTTCTTAAATCTCGTAGGTTTTCTTAAGCTTATGTTGCATCCGCTTGTAAAGGGGCGTAAGTCATAAGAAATTACAGTGTTGGCGAGCTTGACTGAAATCTAGTCAAAATCGTTATTAAACAACCAATCGTGATTATTTTATTCAATATATTCCATTTTAAGTCAATATTAAGACGACCCACGTGGCGCAATCGTTACCATGTCGGACTGCCAATCCAAGGGTCCCAGGTTCGATTTCCGGCGAAGCAGAAATTAGAATGATGAGTTTAAATTTCTGTTCTCGGTCTGGGTGTTTGTGTTTCTATCTCTGTATGTGTCCATGGTACACACGTCACAGAGTATATCAACTCTGTCTCCAACCCTTTTAGCGTCCCACCGCTGGGCACGGGTCTCACCCAATTATTGGGAAGGCCTGGAGCTTACTCCACCACGCTGCTCCAATGCGGTTTGGTGGAGATATCCACCCTACTGTGGGGCTATGAGTGAAACGTAAAAAAATATACCCTACGGCAGGATTATATTGATTTAAAACGGAAAGTAATTACCTAGATAATATTTTAATCTTAAGACTTATCCACGTTAGTTTCTTAGAGATTTTGAGTTTGAAAAAGGTTTGAGGTTGAATTTGCTAATTAGCAAAGCTATCGATAGTCTACTACTATCCATCGGCAACACCATAGCTAACCTTTCGCAATATCGGAGTAATCGATCTAAAGCACGATTCCGATACCTACCGCGTTTGAATGCAGGAAAGCTTATGTTAACAAAACAAGATGCGACATTGATGAACATGCAAAATCGCTGATTGCCGATGCTAAAAGTAGGTACGAGTAGTATAAGGCCTTGAGAGAATTGTGTAAAACAAGCAAGAGAAACACGTAACGGTCCGTCTCAGTATCGTTCCTCTTATCATTTAAACCAACCTTCAAGTTATCCATTTATAGCTCATCTAATCCCAGCCGTCAGGGACCTGGCTGATCCCCAGTACGTTTTTAGATACGCCTTAATTAGTTAAGGGTTGCGATGCGGTTTCATTCCTGATTCTCAATACTATCGTAAATTGGACGAGGATCAGTTGTGAGTTAGGTGACGATAAAACTAATTTGGTTTAACTCTTTTTAGTGTCTTAATTCCAATACCTTGATGCTGAAATTCATTAGTTTCAGCAGCATTAGGTGTTATAGCAGGTTATATTTACATATGGAAGTAGGAGACGAACATGGTGACGCCTTAATTGATAAAAGATATAGGACCTATTGGACCTATCAATGTATTCCACCAAAGTGACGTACTTTGCAAGTATTTTTTTTTATATAAATAAACCGTACAAAAAGGCAGACGGGCCGCGTGGTGTTAAGCGATCACCGTCGCCTATGGACACGGGCAACAACAACAAACATCAAATTTGCTATTACAGTATTGAAGGCACAAATATTGAATGATAAACTAGGATTTGAGCCTACGTTAATAAATTAAAAAAAAACACAATGAATAACAAGATGAAACCGTTAGTCTTACAAATATGATTATAATCCTAACGACTCCAGAAACTTGATTGTTTTCCTCATGTTTTTGAAAACAACACAAAAACTCTCAAAATAAAGTTGTCGGCATGTCAGAACCAAGTAATGGCGGTGAGCCAGGTCATTAGTGGCGCAACTCGATAAGATAACAGTTTTCGGCCCTTTTGTGCTTATCAGCCCGTGAAATGCTTTATTATAATATGCTCTTGTTGTTCTGATAGTGTGTGATCACTGTGGGTATGCCTAATGGTTTTTCCTAATGGTCCTTGTATGCTCCAATAGAACTTTGAAACTTTGTGGAATTGTTTGTGTAAAGTTCTCCAGTTTTCGATTCTACCCTTTACACACAGCTGGATTATTGAACATAGTATGGTTACAATAATAAAGTGTTCAGTGACACCTTAAGCGAAAGTTTTAGAACTGTAAGGGCCTCTTTCACCACCTTCAAGTAAAGTGACAAGTACGCTATTGTCGTTTAAAGTCACCCGTAACTTCAATTTCATTTTCACGATGCTCGAGTAGCCCTGGTCATGTGATAAACTGACCCGTACTCATAGTTTTTAATCAACACTTGGAGATGGTGAACGAGGCCCTAATTATACATACTGAGGCTTATAGACTGCATTACATATTTTAGATCATTATTAGATCCTGCATTACAATATCTGCTTAGTGTAGGTATAATATAATTTTTCAAGCAAGTTTCATCTTAACGAAGTCTACTTTCTTGTAATAAAAAAACAATTTAATATGCTTAATAAATGTGTGATAAAAGCTTACGTTTATTTATTTATTTAATACTTTATTGTTCACCTTAAACTAGGTTCACTTAATGTCTAATGGCATTTTCTCCCAGTCAGCCCATGGCGATCGTGAGACATTGTTGGTAGGTGGAAATAAATTGGTGTTAACCATTTGTATATTTTAAAAATATTTAAATAGGTTTTATAATGCATAAAGTAGGAACATACATACTAAATCCATTCTTATTTCATTAATATTATAAATTCGAAAGTAACTATGCCTGTCTATCTACAAACGTTTTCCCGCTTAAACTACTGAACAAAATTAAATGAAAAAATTTCATTGGAATTCACATAGACCTTGGGAAAGGAAATAGGATGGTTTTTATCCTACGGGAACCTACAAAACGCGTCCACGCGTGCGAAGCCGCTGGCGGAAGGCTATTAGATATGTACAAAAAAATACATAATTATTATTACATATATGGCCTATATACTATAGATGTATTTTATTCCATTTCATTCTAGGTCCAGTCCAATGGAATTATAAAACTTTTAATAATTGTTATAATTGCTGAAACTTAAGTAGCTGTAGTAAAACTCTATTGTTCGAGAAATACGATCAAAAGGGTATTGTTCGAAAGTTATTACATAATAGTTTTGACAGATTGTTATGGCTTTACTAATGGCCAATTACTGCTGCAATACTTTAAGCGCTAACTGTAACATGATCTATAATTGGGCTTGACTTGATTGACCTTTTTTCTCGTGCTTGAAGTATCCAATACGTGGCAATAAGCTGCATAATAATGTGCAGTCGCGGTTTTTAAATTTCTCAAATTATGGATCGACATAAGAATGACTGGTATGGCAATAAAAGCTCCTTATATTCTTATGGTATTACTTATGGTCCACTTATACAAATATTTGGTTATATGAAATCATTGAAAATAGAAAAATAAGGAACATAGTTCCAGAGTTTTTGGCGGGAAGTCGAAAAAGACATATTGTGCTCTTGTTTTGTATATGAAGTTGATGGCATTTTGTTTGATATAGGTTAATTACAGTGAACGAGTGTTTGTAAAATAGAATAACAGTGCTAAAATATGTTTTTTCTGCTTGCCTCCAAAATTTCAACGGACACGTTCTAGTAAAGTAGCCATGGCTTTACTTGAATGTTGGACTAACTAGACTGACTGATTACTGACGACTTACTTACTCACTTTGTTATTACTTCGTCCAGTTTCATTGAAACTGGCAAAAAATTGATGCCAAAAATATACTTGACGCTGGCAGTATGCACAGAGTGTGCGATGCCATACTTGAAAAGAAAAAAAAAACATAGTTCAAAAAACTCTTATCGCTTTTTACGATTCAGAAAGCAAATTTAAAAAGATAATTAGTACCTATATTATTACTTAGTACATTAAATAACTAGCTGTTGATAGAAACTTAACAATCAATTCCCTTTTTTGTTTAATAAGGTACATTGCAGTCGTATTATCACTTAGAATTTACAACACAATTCAAATCGACAGAGCGTGTTTACAGCGAAAACTTTCATTTTAATATAAATTCTTTGCGAAGAAATCTGCACTTTTCGCTTGAGGAAGAATTTTTGAATTTCTTTTCAAAATATTCTCACAGTTCAGTCTCATTTTTGACAAATACTGGTCTTGGTTTCAGATATGAAATTAAATTATATTTGTTCCTTATTGAACAAGCACAGATTTAAACTAAAGTTGGTATACTTATGTCGAGATTATCTATTTATAGTAAATTTAAAATATATCAAAATAGTTCTTAGGTAAAATTCAATTTGCTTATGCTGTACTTAAATACATTTTCAATGCATATTTCCTTAAAGAATATTTTGCTCATTTCTTGATCTTATGCTGCGTCCGTTACATTATCGTTCTAATATTAGTAAGAGCTTAATATCTTTACTTATTTACCAACTATAAGTCTTTTCGATTTCTATGAATTCTACTATAAACGGGGTCAGAAATTTACCCCCTATAAAACACCAAAATCAATCGATCCACGATATTACTTTAAAGTTTAAACTGCTTATAATGTGTTCATCACTAATGACACATACACCGGATGCAAGCAATTTTCTTTAAATTCATTCGTAGCTATAGATATAGGGTGACTGAATTGATAGTAATTTCGTGTTGTTTCTCTAATGAGCTTTTAATGTCGGGACACCTCCGTTCTGCGAAATTGGGGACTTCTTCCTTCGGAATCGTTTAATGATTTAATGAAATTCAGATTGTATCTCATTAGGAGCCACGTTTAAATTAATTGAAAGCGACAACGTCTATTAATCGAGGATTCAGCAATGAATAATAATTGGATTTTTCTTGATTGCTTAGTTTTTCATAATCATTATCAGTATTTATTGCAAAATATGATAGTTACTTTTTTCGCTCGTATTTGACACACTTGGGCATGCAATAACATCTTATAAAATTTATTCTTAATACTTTTATTTTTTTAATTAAGGTAATTAACATACATCAAATTTTCTCAAGAGACAAGTCAAATATTTAAGATAGCATAAACAAGTTATTTTTGAGAAAAGCAATTGTCAAATTTAAATGTCGAGATTAGAGTTTTTTCAATTGTAACTGTAAAACCAATACCACATTACAAAGAGCTCTTTTCTCACCAATACTGTAATATGCATCATACTTATAAACAACCCTGCAAAAGCTCTACTAAGAACTAGTTACGTAACGCGAACTAAACTAACACTGTGCGTGCGGACGTGCCCCGTCGTCCATTCATTGTCATTTACTTTGATGCTGCATTGATCCCGGTACGGGCAGGTACCGCAGCGTAGGTGTTGGTGCAAGTTGAAAGCGGACCTTGCATTTATTTATTTAAAGCCTTCCACCAGAGCCTTCACCCGCGTGGGCCCTTTTTAAAGATTCCCGTAGGATAAAAACCATCTTATGTCCTTTCCCAAAGTCCACTCTATCTGTATTCCAAATTTCATTAAAATTGGTTCAGTAGTTTAAGCGGGAAAGCATAGCAGACAGACAGACAGAGTTACTTTCGAATTTATAATATAAGAAGGGATTTGAATAGAGTAGCAGACGAGCTGCAGGTCATTGACACAATGTCAAGTGGTAGCTGCTGCCCCTTGACATCTCGTGTGATTCTAGACACAATCTCAAACAAGCCTAAGTCTTGCATGTGTTCGTATGCGGTTGCGCGTCTATTCTAAACGCTAAATCTAATCTAATTGCTAAACGATGATCATCTCGTGTAAGTCTGACTGGCAACTGCACCTTTCCACTGAAACACAACAGAATTTCTTTACGACAGAAGGTGTCGCAGCGGTGATACTTCCCTGGAAAACTATAAAAGTTCTACCAGCTTAAAAATTATGTAATGCCGTACTGTTATGGACTGACTAAAACGCAACATTAACGTTTTAACGTTATTCCGCTGGACGAAAATCAGCAATTATTCCATGTTCACTACTCTAGTTACTTACTTACTTACCGATGACATAACGATTTTATTGATACCAAATAGAGATTCAAATTACTATAATGCGGTGGACTAAGACCGGATCATAGTTTTTAGATTCTAACAAAAGTAACCCTGCAAAAACTGCTAAGATCTGATTAGCTTCGCTGCAAAAACACAACCAGTTAAACAAAGTTCCAACAACCAATTTTATCTTCCATCCGCTTGTAACTTATAGCCGTCCCACACTTATATGAGAGCATAGATCAATGGCTTTTGTTGCGTCGTTGTACAACATCAAAGAACATTATTTCAGTTGATGAGCTTGAAATGTAATTGCGACTCTCATGTTCAAACAAACACAAATCAGGACTCATTGACTATTAGTTATTATTATTGTCTTAATGGATGGTAGTGATGTACTCATTGTTGTGTTTAATGGCTAAGTATTATTGGATTTAATGGAGTGGATTATGCACGTGGTTAATTGGTTATTAATTACTTCTTGTTATTACTCACACGGTCGAATTCATAGAGCTTTGCCTAGCTTTGTCTGTGCCACTAATATAGAATGGCATGTATACACTTTAAACTTGTATACTTATAGTGTATACTTATATTAAACTTATCAGATCAAATTACTTTTATTATTTTCCATTGAATATTTCACTTATTTGTAGTATTTTTTTAAATTATTTATCTAGTAAACTCGTAAATACATAATTGTTAACATTTTTTTAAACATGATGTGTATGTTCATTTTAAAATGTGTTAGTAGTACTTAAATTTTAAATATTAGAATTGTAGCAGAAGCTAAGCTAGCACTTTCATAATAGTTCATTTTTAAAACCACATCTTTTGCGACCTCAGTCCTCTGAAATAAAGATCTTCTGAATTCTTTAAAGAAATAATATAAGTAAGTTATGAAATCATCAACAAAGAACCAAAAACAAACACATATCTATGTGCTGATGTTACAGAAGCATATCATAACGCCCCTGCTGGTCCTGAATTTCTGCTCGTCAGAGAGAATTAGGAAAAAAAAAACATTTTCCTTTATTATGTAGTAGGTGCTACGAGTATATAAGAATTTATATTTATATAAACTGTATTGAAAAGAGATCACATCGCATAAAACAAGCTTAACGTAAACTTCGAAAATTGAACTTAAACTTTGTAAGCTGTCCAATAAATAGAAAGCTCTTTTCCTGTTGTTCTCATAACTTTGTCGTTTGTATGATATTGCAAAGTCGCATCGCAAAGTATCGCTAAGTTGCTGTTCAACTTTTATCGTGCTCTTTTATCTACCGAGGCAATTATTGCTTGTTTGCTTTAAATCTAATCCCGTTGTACGATTTTTTCATATTGGTCGTTGAATTAAACTCATTTGCGTTAGATTTTCTGTCACGATGCAGCATGTGTTTTTTTTTTATTTGACTGCTGATGAAATTATTTTTCTTAAGGAATTCACTATGCTTTGTTTTTGACTCTTTCAAGTTTTTGTCATCAATTGCAAATTTTTCAATAGAATTTGAGGGCTTATCACCCAATTATGTTTGTAAACACCATCTTTTCAATTATTTCAATTATTTTAAGGCGCTTTTACTTAAAAGAGTGGTTGTATCATAAAGAATATCTATCATATTATAGTCTACTAGTGGCCGCCCGCGACTTCGGCCGCGTGGACTTTGGTATTAGTCATAGCATGATGTTAAATAGCCTAAAGCGCTCTGGTGGCTCCCCTGGGGTTGCCCGTGTCCATAGGCGACGGTGATAGCTTACACCACGCACACACACACCCGTCTGCCTTTAAAAATAAGGCTTCCCCGATAAATGGACTATCCAACACAAAAATATTTTTTCAATTGTAACCAGTAGTTTCTGAGATTAGTTCGTTCAAACAAACATACAAACGAACGAACGAACTCTTCAGCTTTATGTATAGCTTAAAATATTGATTAACGGGCTAATATAAAAAATATAAATAAGCCAAAGACAATACTATACTTTATTAATCTATGAAATGAAATAAAAAACATACAATTTTTCGTTTCTTTTAATATTGAATGGCTAAAAGGATTTTTATACAATGCCGTAAAACGAATTAAAAAAATAAGAAACATAAAAGACAGACATGACAATTTTGATAGCTGCATCAAAATGTAAATAAAGAAACAGAGAAAGTAAATAATTTTGTAAAGAAATAATAAAGGAAAAGCAAAGTATAAGAATAAAACAAACGGATATAAGTTATAAAATATGATAATCGACGTGAATGAAGTAAGTAATAACATGTAGTGTATTTATAACACTACACGACGCATTTCATTATTTCATTTGCTTCCCATGGGAATGAGCTATTTTCCCGCGGTAAAAAGTAGCCTATGTTCTTTCTCAACGTCCTTTCTATGTTTATGCCAAATTTCATCAAAATCGGTTCAGTGGTTTAAGCGTGAAAGAGTAGCAGACAGACAGACAGACAGAGTTACTTTCAAATTTATAATATTAGTATGGATAAAATGAAAGCCTTTAATAGTTTTAAGTTTGCGGTAACGATAATACTTAATTCGTTCATGGATATTATTTTATAGTTTTCATTCAAGGCACAATTACTACTAGGCAATGTAAGTGACTAAATATTAAAGACTATTTTGATTTTAATTAATTCCTTAAATATGTGTTAATTTTTAAATTCAAAATCTTATTCCACAGATCATCACAAGCTGTTAATATTATTTATCTGATGTACCCATTGCTTATTTCTCATAGCTTAATAATACCTACAGTACAGTAACTCATAATATTCTGCTTAACAATTTGCGAACGTCAACTCTCTCTGATCCTTGCAGAGGGCCCCGTGGCGACACTTGTTAGTGTCAATATTTCCTGCGTCTATTGTTGACCACGCGATTTGTACTTCTAATGACCGATCCGCTGTTTGGGCTCAAATACTTGTCGCTTTCTTTCCTTTACCTGTTATGTTATTCTTGTTGCCAGTTTTTCAATCGGTTAGTTGATCAAAGTTGAATTCTGATAATGTATAGACGCGTTATTCGCGTTTGCATAAAGATATAAAAAAGACCTGTGTAAATTTTGGAAAGCTTACGAGTACGATCTGTCTAGCTTAGAAGCTAGACTCTGGTCCGTGCGCATTAGGTACTTCTTCTTCTTCTTCATATTATACTATGTTTGTATGCTAAATACTGTATTTGATAAAAAAACGAGCATCCTTTAATAAAAATTTACAGCTACGTAAGGGGAATGCAAAACAAGCATACACACAGCGTCTTCAAATGAACAACGGGAGTTTTTATGAAAGAGTGTCAAACTTTTAAATACATCTTTAATAACGAACATACAAGCTGATCATGGTCATAGCCATTGTTGATATTTCTAGAACGTTTAGTAGAGATGAATTTATATTAATATTAAACTTTAATAAGCCCCCAGTATCCCTTGACGAAAAAGGGACAGTTACTTATAGGTATGTATCTTTAAGCACTTTGTTAGATTGCGACCGAATTGTTCGTTATTATTTTCGGATTATGACTGCTCATGATTATAAATATATATAGTTATAGCTCTAATAGACATTTTACTATTTTGTTTTGTTTTTCACCAGCTGTGCTGGTTCTGCTTATTCATTCTAACCTTTTAGGTACATAATTACACAGCTGCGAATGTCTATATTTGTAATATAAAGCGGCCACTTAAGTTTAATTTATTGCTATAAATAGCAAATCAAGCAAACGTGCAATTACATTTATTTTAGTAAGGATATTCGCCCAAAGTAGCAATAAAAGCAAACCACAACTCAGCAGAAAGTGGTCTGTTCGTTAGTCCTGTGTGTAAGCAGGAAGCAATGATAACAAGTGTTGATCTGACATCTCTGTGGAGGGTCCGGACGTGCCCTCACTTCTTATTGTGTACAAAATTGGCACGTTTACACTGTAACTTGTTTAACGCGCTGTGTAGATACACAATAAAAAAATACAAACGCATGGTGGCGAATTTTTATCCAGCTTTGGAAGTAGAGATGATGCGTCATTATTACTCTGATTTCTTGTTTTTCTGGCTAAAGGCGAAAGTGCTTGAGAGTGCACAGTCAAGTACTTACTTATATTAAAACTAACCTAACTACGCGGCTTCTACCGTGTGGACCCGTTTTATAGGTTCCCTTAGCATAAAATCCTATGTCCTTTCCCAAGGTCCACTCTATCTGTGTTCGAAATTTCATTAAAATTGGTTGAGAAGTTTAAGCGGGAAAGCGTTGCAGACAGACAAACAGACAGAGTTACTTTCGAATTTATAATATTAGTAGGGATTCGATTCTACTAATTGACATATTTTCATTATACCTTGTGTAATACATTATCGCACACATTAAAGTCTCCTATTGTAAGAATACAACTTAAAAATAAAATGGGATTTGTTCTGCAAATAGAATGCAAAAACCTTCCACGTAGGTATCTACTCAATAAAATATAGCCAGGAGTCTTAATAACCATAAAATGACTTGTTTCATACCCGGTTTAAGTGTTGTACTAGACAGGTAATTAAAACACGGTTAACACGTCAAAGGGCTTAACCGGATTTTTAATTGAATTCAGTGCAAGGAAATTTACAATCAGACCGCAATGAATCGATTCGCTTAATCCCGAATCGTGTCAATCCTTTAAAATTTAATTAACCACCTGTTCGTAGACAATGATTATTTGTCTCTATCTGCTCCATGGGAAAGAAGCAAGAGGTAATTAGAAAGGTAAAAATTTCAAAGGAAACGGCAATGGTGCGTACTTCCTGCTTGCGGGTAAATTTGTCCTTAAATGCTCTTACTAATTACGTGACATTCATTATTCCTGTGTCTTTCTGTTCTCCTGGTAGAAACAATGATAGAACGCGTGTAAAATATGTATGTGATCATTAATAGCTAGAAGTTTTTTTTTAATATTGTAGTACTTTATACTTAAGGACGTATTATTGTATATATATGTATTATTAAAGAACCTGTATAATTTTTATTTATTAGTAGTAAAATAACATCTGTTAGGAATAAAAATTTGTTGGTCCTTAAAAAAACATGAAAAAAATCTGTTGTAATAAAATAATCATAAAAACAATCACTTTATTCTTAGAAGATAAATGTTATACTAAATTCGAGTTAAACATAAGTAAATCACTCTTTAAGCTTAACTTTTTTTTGGCAGAATTGATTTTCTTGTCATTACATTTTATTTCAATCTAAAATCTTACCGATTTATTTAACATCGTTTATAATAGAGAAACCTATACAAAAACATAAGGAAAGCCTTGGCTTTGTTACAAGTAAAATAAACTAACGTTATTCTGGCATCGAATAACCAATTCGTCTAGCTCAGCAATATGTAAATAGAAATAAGTTATAGCACCCGTCTCTAGCAATGGGGTATTCATGAAGCGTTATGGTTTGGTTTGTCATTATTTATCATCCCTTACTATTTCTTACCACTTTCATGCGGTTGTTCATTGGAAATGTTTTATAGTAATATTTTCAACCGTATTATGTCCCACTACTGGGCACAGGTCCAGGAGTGAGAGGGATTCAAGCCACAGTCCACTACTCTGGCCAAGTGTGGATTGGTGGACGTATCCGGCCGTATAGTTAACCTATTGTGTCTTTATCTTTACTAATTGGTAACTTACTCGTATAACTTGTTGTATTACTATTTACGTTGTATGTGCTTATTTTGTGGTAGGTTGTACGTTGTAGGTCTACTCAACACCCAGAGTTGGCTGGGAGAATATATATTTTAGCATTATGTACGACTTCGTATCTACTATTTAAGGTACCTAATACTATAAGTTGTATCTATACCCATCAGCCTTTAGAAATCCACTACTCTCGGGTCTTCCTGGAAGGCTTCCCGCTGTCTTCTTCAGGTTGTCGTTTCTCCTAGTTGGAGGGCGGCTCTTTTTGACAAGACATGGTCGCCATTGAGGGCCTATCTTTCTAATCGATATCAGTATAAACTGTTTTCATCTCATCACTACTTTCCCGTAGTAAATTCTTTTTATAATAACTTTCGGGCGTTTACTCTGTACACCAATAGCAATTCTCGCATTTACTTAAAATACATCTCCCAGTAACAATAAATCTAATGCGTACCTTGGCTAAATGAGGCGTGGAAGGCGCGTTTTGGTAATTTGGCAGCAAGCGCGATTCCGCTGCGGCAGACGGGTGTTACAGCGAAAATATCGCCCGGACACGGATATTTGCGCACAATAAAGGCAGTTATATTGCCAGGCACACATTAATTTTAGAGGTGTTAGTTACTAACTTTTATTATTATTTTATTTTTGGTTAATAAATTATGATTGATTTTTCGACCTTCTACTGGCTGGCTGCAACCCTTTTTTGCGTCCCACTGCTGGGCACGGGGCTCTCCCCATCATTGGGGAGGCCTGGAGCTTACTCCACTACGCTGCTCCAATATGGGTTGGTGGAGATGGACCTTCTACTACTGTAAACTCTTTGCAATAAAAAATAATTTCTACTTTTTAGTTCGATTAGCTATAAAAGCGTGTTTTTGAAAACTATTATTTATATTTAAATTTTTAGTTCATTTTTATTCGACATCTAGAAGTATGTCAAAATCGTGTTCAAATTTTCGGTTATATACGACCGAAGCTAAAAAGAAGCGTATTCAAAATAGCTCCAGATTAATTGCTTGTATGTTTGGTAGTATAATATAAAACTTAAAATAATAATATACATTTTTGGAGACTTTCTGATCGTTCCGTGTTAATATTTGCTACATCACACGGACATTCCCTTACTACTATTTGAGAAGACTGGCTAATAAATGGTCTTCATATTTTATGGTTGCGCTTAGGGACATATTCTAAGCCGATTACGCTGTCCGGTTACCTCTATGTCATAAGTTGGGATAAGGTTTATTCGGCTAAATCTCTGGATCAAATGACTACATACAAACGGTTCTTAAATAGCGGTAGGATAAATTTCAAAATTAAATCATAAAATTTTATCAGGGTCCATGGTTTACTTAAGGCCAAAATCATATTTATTCCTAGAATACATAAGTAAATAGTACTTAGTACATTTTATATGTTAATGATGTGTATGATTTTTCGTAAAATTAACCATGGATAGAAAAGAAATGTCCAGCAGTGGACTATGAAACGCTGAAATGATGATGAAAATATATGAGTAAAATAAAAAATAAATGAAAATTACAAATCTTGTAGAGTTAAAATGAAATTACTAAATAAAGTAAAATTCAGGTCTCAACATCATATCTTTAATTGGTAATTAATTAAATAATTTGTAAATGAAACTAGAGAGTTGCAAACTTATAGAAATGAAAATGAAATTACTGTATTAAATTAAGGTTTATATTCATTTTTATAGTCCAAAATTTTCATTTTGTAAATAATACTATTGATCTGTTATTTTATATAAGTACACGTCAGAAGCGCGCATGGCCCGGCGGTTAGCGTAGAACGCAAACGATCCATGCAACTAAGCCGCTAACCACTAGTGGCAAAAAAATACATGCTCGTTTCCGTGCTTCGGAGGGCACACTAAGCAATCGGTCCCAGTTGTTGTCGATAGATAACAGTCGTTAAACCTTGTCGGTGGCCTTATGGGCGGTTTAAAAAACATCCGATCCGTTGGCCACTAACCCGCATCTCCACCAACACGCATTAGAGTAGCGTGGTGGGTAAGGTCCGGACCTACCCAATAATGAGGAGATACCCGTGCCCAGCAGTGGGACGCAAAAAGGTATATAAATATATATATAAAGGTATATATATATAAAGACATGTGGCTGGCTGCAAGCCACATGTCTTTATATATACTTTTATCATCAGTTCTGTGTAAATATACAAACCATCATTTATTGATTAAATGTAATAGTCATTAACATAGAACCGGTAATAAGCCCTTTCAAAGCCAGGAAAGACATACTTTATCATATATCTTACAAGAGTGGTGTACAATTTCTTAGTCTTATTTCCACAGTTATAAATTATTCAATCAGCTACAAGTCTAGTTAACCGTTTACGTCTTGTTCGATAACAAATGTACTGTAATTATAATCCATAAAACATCAGTCTATAGCAGCTGAAAGGTATGAATTAGAAGGCTTTACGAAACTAGGCTTAACCCACGTGTTCACATTTATTATTGTGTTATTTTGTTTCTATTGTGTATAAGTTTATTGTATAATCTCGTCCATATTTAGACTGAGTGTTCGAAATTTTACAGTTATATACGACTTCTATAGTATTGTGGTCACTGAGTTGAAAATCTGTGTAGTGTGCAGTACTCTCGTTCGATTTATCAATGGAAGATAAATTTGGATAATGGATATGATTTTTTTTTCGTCTAGCAATCACGCCTTTGTCTTTTTTTATTTCCTTAAGTATTACTTTTTTTTAAAGCCAAGATTTCGATTTGGTTAATACCATTCGTTCCCTACGTACGAATTCGTTCCCTCACAGACATTGAAACAGCCAGATTAGTTTATTTCAGTTACTTCCATAGTTTAATGTCATATGGCATTTTACTGTGGGGTAATGCGGCTGATATTGAATCAATTTTTATTTTGCAGAAAAGGGCTATTCGCGCAATTTATAACTTAGGTGTTAGAGAATCACTTAGAGAAAAATTTAAAGAGATCAATATTCTTACATTTGCTTCGCAATATATCTACGAAAACATAATGTATGTACGCAAAAATAAAGAGAAATTCACAACCATATTGGACTTGCATAGTCCTAACTGTGTCTCAACTAGGAACGGCCACAAGCTGGCATTTCCGAAATGCCGGCTCCATAAAAAAAGCTCTTCTTTTATTGGGATGTCCATTAGGATATATAATAAAATCCCAATAAAGATTCAATCCCTGCCTTTAAAACATTTTAAGAAGACAGTCAAACAAGTCCTCTGCCGCAAGGCTTACTACAACACTAAGGACTATCTTAATGATAAAAGAGCGTGGGAATGAATCTCGCCCACACAAAGCTATTTCTAAATTAAATGTAATATATAGTTTTAGTAATTACTCGCAACTGTGAGCAGCTGGAAGTGGGTTTATGGTGTCTCATACGATCAGCTGTCACGTGTGCCCATTATGGACCCATAGCCATACTGTTATCTCAATTATATATGTACTGTTTTTTTTTAAAAGAGTGCTGGGAGTTTTTTTCCGCCGCCTTTTTTCTCTCAGCTCAACATCTAGCCCAAACGGGCACTTAAAGGCGATGACCGGGAAAAAATGACATTCATTAAGCGAATATTTTGTATTCCTAATATGAAATAAATATTTTTTCTTCTTTCTTTCTTTCCATAATTATATGTATGTATGTATGTTACTATATTACAAAGCCGATTAATAAATTAATGATAAATAGTAATTGATTGAAAAATGTAAATCCATAGTATATTTTATACACTCTTGGCTAACACAGAGGAATTACTTTGAGACCTATTAAACCATTGTACATTGTTTTTATTTTTTATTATTTGGGTTATTTTCTCTGTGTTTTCAAACAAACATTTCAAGCAGTTTTCTAAATTTTTAGCAAAGCTATAATCTACGAAGCGTATACCGCAAGTGACTAAAATCGTGTCAATACACTTAAACCAACTTAGTCTTGGCACCGTCCTGAGTTCGGTTTGGCCTTAGTAGAGTATACTGCTCTGCCAAATATTCAGCATTACGGACTGAAATACTCGTATCTGTCCTAAGTTCAATTATGTTATGTTTTAGGTATGTAATAAAGTCTGATAAACTCATAGATTTGTTTGAGAATTTTATGTTAAGAAAATTTTAGCATGCCTAAAATGATAATCTAAAACGTCAACTGAAAATGGGGATGATGCACAACTACATGTACGCGCACTCACACGGCTTTGATCCAATTTATTGTTGTACGATATTGAAAGGCGCAGACAACGGGCTATATTGAAATTAATAGATTATTAGATGTCGATGAAAATAAACCTAGCGACACAAACCGTTCAATCAACTGAAAAAATGATACATATTTACTAATAAAGACTTAAGTGTGTTTACCGTCTACCCTACCGATTTAATAAAGACATCGTGTTTCAAATATTTAATATTTTCTATAAAGCTTATCAATGAATAAATTGTTTTAAACAAACAAAGCAATAATAATATTTCTATTTTAAGACATTGAAAATTTAAGAACACAGTTTCTCCTACAAACATGTCTTTTGTTCGAAAAATAGGCACTTCTTAGGTAGGTAAACTAAAATCGTGCCAAATGTTTTAACTTAGTTTAGCTTTGAGTTGCCAACTATTACGAACTTTCGAATAATAAAATTGTAGTTAAGTCTGGATGGAACTTCCATAATAATGGGCTTAGCTTGGCTTTTAAGCCAAATCTCTACGAATTGACATTTTGAGTCGTATGCAAATTGATTGAAATTACGTGCATGTAATAGCTTTACTACGTAGTTTAGGTATTCTAAGTAGCTTAAACTTGCTGTGATCTTACTTATTTTTATTATTTTTGGACACTGAAATGTTTTAATGCTCTGGACTGTACTGCGTTTTCTTGGCAAATAGATTCTAATGTAATGAGTCATATAATTTTTCATTGATAAATGAATTTGAGAAACATAATAGTAACTGAAAATTTAAGAAACCTAACTTTATAAAAGGTTAAAAAAACCAAAGTATATAGTGTACAGCACTTTACCTGATAAAGTGAATATGTCATATAATAAATGAAATATATTAATCAATAAAACGCAATTTTCTTCAGCTGTGTATGCGTTTCCTCGTACATTAGAAGTGACTTTAGCCCATTGTCCGCCACACAGACAAAACGAATAATACTCCGCTAGCGATACTTCATGCCATCTTCTCTGGCGGGGTGTGCATTGGTCCTGGTGCTGGTCAAGTGCGATTTGGAGGAATTCAAATATCCTTAAGAGACGACCTGTGTGGCGCAATCGTTACCATTCCGTAGTACCAATCTGCCAATTGAGGTTCCCAGATTTGATTAAAGCAAAGTATAAATTAGAATGATGAGTTTTTGTTCTCGGTCTTCGTTTTTGTATTTTGGTCGGTTCGTGTTTCTGTCTCTGTGTGTATCCATAGTACCCGCGACACAGGGAATCCTAATGTGGCTAGTGTGAAGCGTACTTGTTATTTATTTAATCTTTTACTATAGTTTCATCTCCACATAAAAATGATAGTCTTACCTTTTAGACCCTAAGTCTACAGTTTAAGCGACCGTTCGTTATTTAAAAACTCACAACCCACATACGATATTAAAACACTCCAAGATACACTGACTTTGATGTATTGTCCTCTACAAGTACGTGGAGTGTTTAGCATACTCGTAGCGCATTCTTGAGCGAGCTCGGAGCCAGACTCGGAACTATTTCGGTTAAGTCCGCCGCTGAGCGGATACAACGAGAACTTTAACCTGCATCGTAAGTGTTTTCAGGCGCTTATGTAGAGATTTTGTGCTATAGTCGGTGCTATTATGTAAAGTATACTAAGTACAAAAGTCTATAAAGATGAACAAAATCAAGGGTGGTGGATAGTATACGGTAACACTTTCGTACTACGGTATAAAGTGCTTCGGAGCCAACGTAAGGCTAATAGTTACCATTGTTGTCTGTGTGCTATGTAGCAAACGCAACATTTAAAAATATGCTGATCACTAACAATTCTATCCCGAAATTTCTATAAGTCTGTGTCGTGTAAGTCGTGTTCTTACAAGGGAAAAGACAGCCAAACTATGGCTTCTGCGATACTTGAGAAGGCCTGACTGACCCTTTGTGCAAATTGACAGAGCACCTATATGAATATATTTTTGTATTATCATCATGTTTTAAAAAGTACTAATTTCAAGATTAACATCAAATAAAGTCAATTTCCGAAAAAAATATCTTTGAGTTTTCACGTATTTTTCTATTGCAGAGTTTATCATTTCAATATTCGTACTAAGTATTACGAAGTTGATTATATACATGTATTTTTATTAGTTGTATGCAATACGTTTTATTTATTAAAGGCATAGATATAAGTATAATCAATAGCGGCAGGTTGCGTTCTTTTACCTATTTATTTGGTATCCATACTCTTTTATCCCTTTCCCTGTACTGCATTGCGTTCAATTCCTAAAACGTTAAATATTAAATGCCTCTGCCTCGATTGCTACGTTTTTATTGCTCGTAACAAGCTTATGCTGTTGACCTATCAATTGTTTTACCAAAAACAGAAGTTTTGGACATTCAGGGTTTGTTGAAAACAACTGTTATTGTTTAGTATTCTACGCCTCTCGCAAAATATATTTGGAAAAATACCGTGTTTTTCGAACAAATTTCGTTACTTGTTATTGATGTTGACTTGTTGATTGGTCAGAATAAAGGGGTAAAATTTTAGACATGGTGGTTAAAAAGGGTGCGGGTTATTTGGAACTCTGTGGTTAAAAATGTTTAATGCTCTAGGCTCAAAACAAATATCTGAATCTTGCGTGACGTAAGCAGCGCTGCTACTCCAAAGGCGGATGGTCGCCTCATGTAAGACTGTCCGGCAACTCCACCTTTTCCACGAAACACAATGTCTATCAAGTTTGATGTCACATAAATACTCTAAGTGTTCTTACTGAGGCAAATCGTCGCCTTATGTGAGTGACCGAAAACAAAAGAAATTAATTCCTTTACGACATAAATGGGTGCGTCGTACTAACTCGGTCGTAACCATACAAGTTCTACCAATTATAAGTGCAGGTGGACATTATAACAACATTCCCACGTGAAGGCAAGATCAAACAACGCAAACCGTAACCTTCAATATCGTATGCAATAAGTAGCATTTATCTTTATCTATAACAAACACAGGGGCGGATAAATATAGCCTGCAGAGTATCTGGCCAATTAATCATTCGTTGTTCTAATTAATAACGAGTTGCTACATTGGATATGACAATGTTCATTAAAAGTGCAATAAATATCGCTTCGGACACAATTAATCATGGTGTTATTAGCCACTGTACAAATTATGTCCATCATAATTGTAAATGTTACACGTCTAATTTGTACCAACATTGCTTATTAAAGCAAAGGCTGTCGTGTCAGTTTACCGATGGGATAAAATAATCACTTATTAGGCTATTTGTCGAAGTCCCTGTAGATTCGGGATTGAGAATAGAGCTACGGTATCCCCTGCCTGATCGTAAGAGGTGACTAAAAGGGGGTTTCCGCATCCAGCAGCCCCGGGAAGGGCGGCGGTGTGTGCGTGGCCGCATATCGCCGTAAGCATCGGAAGGTGCAGGAGAGCACATCTGCTCTCCCGAAGATGGGCCCGTTCTGAGGCGTCGCGCGTGGAGGACACCGGTGGGTTCCACTGGAGATCCTGGAGTCCTGCCGAAGCGCAGAGGCCGCCACCGAGGGGGTTTTAGTGCGATCAAATCCCACGTAACCCGGTACCAAGGTGCCGCGTTCCTTTTGAAGGTTTCCCCCCTATACTAAAAAAAGGCAATTTAACGAATTGTGACTTCAACTCGTGTTGGTGTTGTGGACATGGGTTTTTTTTTTCGTAGCCGGGAAGCTCTGAAGTTTAATCCGCCAAGCTGTTCTGCTGCAGTTGCTGGAGATACGGTACGCTACCACCAATACCTTTGATAAGGTTAAACGATTTCTGTCTGTCGGTAACCGAGTACTGAACGGGAAATGGAACTGACAAGTATTACCATGCTTGCATCAGAGTTACTAAATGTTTCTCAAAGGTATTTCGTTTCCAACAATGCTCACGTAACCAGCATGATGGGTAGAGTATTGTCTAAAACCCTTTTCGAATTCGATTGGACACGTGGAAAACTTCGTTCAGTTGAAAAGAAAAAAAAAGTTATTTAATTATTTCGGAGTGTAAATACAGACCGAATCAAACGAATCTTATCTACAACGCCGTCCGTCCGTGGTTTACCGCAAGCCGCAATCATAACATAAATTTTTCAGCATACTTGAATATCACTTGTCATCATCGTAGGTAACAATTTCAGGCTGCCAACGTTTCTAGATTATTACTTCTGATACGTCGTCAAAGCGATACAATGAATGTCCGAAGGTTTATTTTCTAAATTGGTTACATTTGTGTTGATGTTTTATTTCTAATCATAAAATGCGTACAGAACTTACCAAAAAAGAAATACAAAGTGGTGTACACATTCATTTTAAATTGATAATAAAACTTATTGTTCGAGTTCTAAGCCTAGGATAAAACAGACCAGATGTTTTTATGGAGAAAAGTTGGGGAGATAAGTTTGGGGAATTCGGGGAACCCCCAAAAAGATTATGCTTTAAAGAAGATATGCCTACATTTCGTGATCTATACCCCGAAGTCATGGAGGGAGGGAGGATCAAGATTATCTTGGGACTATTTGGATACCAAAACTATTCACAGATATTGTGGAAGATTCTGAACTTTCCGGTGGAATCATCACGATTCAGCCACCGGGCACAATATTTACTACAAAACAGAGTACTATTTATATGTATCAGCATAACAAAAAACCACTTCACCTCAAGCGTGCCATCTTTGAAAGCTAATAGCTTTTTATTTGACTTAATGCGTTCAAGATAAGACCCAATAGCAACCCACTTGAACCAATCCATCAACTGCTTACACTATGGAACAACTCTACAATATTTTAATTGCAATGTTACGTAACAATTAATGCATCAAACTCATCTAAACTTACCTTGTGGTGGCTGGTTTAAAAGTAAGCGACAAGAGAAGAAGGTTCCAGAAGTGGCCGATACCGAAAAAAAAATTAGAAGCATTTTTCCGTTTTTCTAAAACCTTTTTGTACCATTAAATTTAGTTGTGGAGGGAATTTATGTACAGTTTATAAATCTTTACTATCCTCATTCGAGCTGAGATAAGAGAAACTGTAATGACAGTACTCGTATACCTATATGGATGCTCTGCTTACTATGTTGGAATCTTTCAACAAATAATTATTAGTTGTTTGAAAATGATGACATGGCAGATAGTTAATTGTTATTACAGGAATTAACTAGACGTCTTTTTCATGTTTTTGGAGGTTGTAGCAAGTTCGACCGGGGAAGTACCAAGCTCTACTAATATTGCCGTGGAAGCAACTGCATTAGTTGCGGTGGAATGTCGCAGTTGCCGGACAGACTTACATAATTTTGTGTCCATTGGCCTACGGAATAGCAGCGCTACCGCACATAATTTCATGGAGCAATACTATTGGTTTGCGGTGGAAAGATGCAGATGCCGGTCAGACTTACATGAGGTGTTCATCAGCCTCCGGGACAGCAGCGCAGTGTATATGATTGTGTGTCTTGCCTGAGAGACTCAGGCTTGCTTGAAGTTGTGTGTGTCCGTAGACTTGTCCAATTAACAAGACCTAGACGGTCACTTCAATGGACTAGAAGACTACTCCATTAAAATAAAATAAAAACGCGAAACTAGAATCATTACTATGATGTTCCTGTTCATGCTCGTAAACACTGTAGATAGAGAATACAGAAGCTTGCGTTCCAGATATTAAATTACAATGTAAATCGCTTTGAAATCAAAGGAAATCATAAAATCCACTCATAAAGCGGATAATCACTGTGTTTATAATAATAGAAGATGAAGTTTACTGCTACTTAAGGAGGATTTCGATTAGAATCACCGAAATAATCTTTGTGGATTTGAATACAAATTCTCGCATAAGCGACAAAGTAATTTGGTTCTTATAGCTCCAGCTAGTTATTGAAGGTATTTCGGGCTATGATGAGGCCATGGTTAATGTTTGAGTCAGTATTATGTACATGTTACATTCTAAGAGAGTAACTAATGATTCTTATTAGGAAAATATGTATATATCTTACTATTTTATCGAGGAATGCTGTTGCCAGCCGATAAAAGATTTGCACATAATACAGATATTTTCTGATAAAACAGTGCTCAAAGCCCTCATTCAGAAAGGGCGTTTTTGTTCATTACATGGAGCTTTGCTCATAACTTTGGAAGATTATGTAATAATGTCAGTTATATTATCTGTTATACAATATTTTTATCTATTCATATTTATCCCATATATGTTTTTATTATCATGTTTCACTTCTCTTATATTTATTTTGTCCTCCTATATAGATCTTCTAGAATCTTGTTGCACCGCCTTTACATTTTCTTCACTTCTTGAACTGGTAGAAAATGCCAATAGTCATTAAGCTCGCATTTTGTTAAAATTGAAAAATATGACCAATAAAGAATAAATAAATAAACATGGACTGTATAGTTTTTAATATAGAACGACGTAAATTTTTCTTAAAAGCCTTTTTAATCATCCACTGCCGTGCAGAGGAAACTGAGTGTTCACAACGCTTGTCACTTTCGGTTTGGTGGATATTGTTTGTTAAAAGTTTTTCCATTTCATAAAGGGTTCTGCTGATTGACTGTCCAGTCATTCTCGTTTCATTCTTGCGTTGATTCATTAGTAGGTGTAGTTAGGTCATCACAAACACAGAAAGAGCCAGACCCAAGAGCCAAGGTTTAAAGTAAATTAAAGTGAAGAAATGAAGCGCGCATGGCCCGGCGGTTAGCGTAGAACGCAAACGATCTATGCAACTAAGCCAAACGGGCGCGGTCGGGTGTGAGATGGGTGACCGTTAGTGGCAAAAAAAATTCATGCACGTTTCCGTGCTTCGTAGGGCACATTAAGTTGTTGGTCCCCGGTTGTTGTC
Organism: Pyrgus malvae; assembly: GCA_911387765.1. Taxonomy (NCBI): domain Eukaryota; kingdom Metazoa; phylum Arthropoda; class Insecta; order Lepidoptera; family Hesperiidae; genus Pyrgus; species Pyrgus malvae. The sequence continues at coordinate 20,904,092 of OU426950.1, read as the reverse complement.
GATAGATTAAAGTCAAGGTGTAACTTGTCGGAGGCCTTATGGGCCGTTTGAAAACATCCGACAGCTGGTTGGCCACTAACCCTCATCTCCACCAACCCACATTGAAGCAGCGTGGTGGAGTAAGCTCCAAGCCTCCCCAATAATGGGGAGAGACCCGTTCCCGGCAGTGGGACGCAAAAAAGTTTGCAGCCAAAGTAAAAAAAAAAAATCAAATCTTTACTAAGTACATCTTTTTTCGCTTGCGATACAACAAACTGGTAACATGCGTGAGCGTACTCGTAAATATCACAAGCTAGTAAAATAGTACGGTAAGCGTAAATTTTCCCACAAGTCGTAAAGCGAAGCCGCAGTATACGTCAAACTGTTGATTGCATTACACTTTGTACGCACTGTACATCGCGTACGTAGTACCGTTACGAGCTTACGAGTGTTAACGATTCGCTATTCGTAACCAAGCGAAAAGCTTTGTGCTTTGAGCATTTTTATGGAGCCCGAATAGTTACCTAGTTAGTTAGTTATAGAAAAATTTGGTTCAATGGTATGATAAAACATGTGACACCCGGTTAAGTAATTGGAATTAGAAAGAAGTACGTCAATGTTATAAAACTCTACATAAATAATATTACACTTTTATCATTTTATCAACCAACATTAAAACCTCGTATATTAAGATCCAGATCATAGTTGTGTGAAGAGACTCGTATTCAGCAGTATAACTCACAAAGGTCTTCAGCCAAGTCATATTATTCTCAATACAAAATATTCATTGTTTTTTTCTACAGACAAATTTAGTTCACGAGACTGGAGGTGTAAGTAGGTAATGTATTTTTAATCAATCCCCCGGAATCCTCGCAGCTCTAAAAAGCGTTTGGAAGCCACAACAAAATATCAGCGGAAACCCAAAACAAAAATAGGTTGCGTTTGACATTTCTGTCCCAACAGTTAAAACAGTAATTACCCGTCTAACGTTTCCCCAGGGTATTTCACTAAAACGTAATTTACGCCGGCCGAAACCGAGGGGTGTCTCACAAAAAACGTGAATCTACATGTCTCTTGCATTGACGACGCGACTCATTTCTGAGAAGACAAATTACGGAATCCACGGCAGCCGAGCTCGGAAAAAATGCGGCAATTAAGTCTATAGTGCGGTCGTTGTCTGTATGGTAGAGGATTGAAAGTATCGATACTAATTATATTTTGACTTCTTTTTTTCTTAAAGGTGTAACGTTGTATTAAAGCTTGAATGCAACCCTTTTTGCGTCCCTTTGCTGGGCTCGGGTCTCTTCACTTTATCGAGGAGGCCTGCAGTTTACTCCACCACGCTGCTCCAATGCGGGTTAGTCGCCATCCCACTGTTGCATATTTTTTAACCGTCCATAAGACCTTTGACAAGGTTTAAAGATCATTATCTACCGATAACAACCGGTATCGATGACTTAATTTGCCCCCGAAGCATGCAAACGTGCATGAAATTTTTGCCACTAGCGGTCACCCTTCTCACACCTGACCGTGCCCATTTAGCTTAGGTGCGTACATGGCTTGTGTTCAATACCAGATGCCGGACCATCCGCGCTTCAATAAATACAAGATTAACATTATATTCATATTATTACAAGATTATTTTATTTATTTTTAAGTAAGTCTTAATAAAGTTCAAACCTCTTACTTTACATTAGAAGTTAAGCCATTTGATACACCTTTAAGACTTTTGTATAGTAAAAAGGAACATAGGGAAATAAATAATCAAATACAGAAATCTAATAGCGCTCTAAAAGATGTTATAGGATACTGGGGTCAACCGTAGATTTGAATGTAGGTAAACAAGGCGATCATCCGACTGCACTAAATAGTTTATGAGATACCGGGATACCAGGCTCTATTTTGGTAAGCGATCATTTCGCTCGTTATTTTCGGTTGTTTACGACTTTTTACACTCTACTCAGCGACGAAAAATAATCCCGAATTATTACAACGGAACTCGACATCAAAAGAAATTTGTTTAAAGGTCTAAGGTACAACAAGAGCCATAACTCATTCTTTCTCATTAAAACTTAAGAAACGCATTCAATTTCGAGCGGTAACAAATGATGGTCGCCTATATAAATATGGTAGCTGCGCTCGGGGCGCGTTCGTTTAAACCTCACGGAATTTATAACCCTGAACCGGTCGGAAAGTAAACTGTAAAAACGAGAGGCACTTTGCGCTTGCAATTCCAATAAAATAATAAAGCAATAAAAAATAAAATCTGAGTCCGCGGGGTGCACGCTTCGAGCCCGGAAAGGTTCATATTACAATTTCCGTTTCATTCGTTAACCGAGAATTGTCTGGATACTTTATATTAGATGGTGCATTACGAAGTTAATGACTCGGTTAGTAATCAAAGTCAGTGGGGGTTGTAATACTTATAATGGTATGTAGATAATCGTTGTCAATTAATTATGAAGGCAAAATGCTGTGTAACATAATCAGTTATTTATCACGGCTGTGACAGAGCGAGTCGTTTGTCACCGCTTTCGCCCACGGCGCCACATCTTGGACGTTCGTCACATCTCGACGAATCGAACGCCATTATGACCCTAAACACCGTCGCCTAAGACCTCAAATGCGGTGTCGAGAACCCATTACTTAATGTGATGACAGCCGAGATCGCCGTCTTATCTGATTTCATATTCCGGAGAAGCTTATTTTTAAGTCCGTCTAAAACTAACTTTATCACGTCTTTCAATCTGTTGCCGATTCGAATTTCGAAACGCTTCTCAAATTATATTTCAGTAACGTTTTAATTACGCGATATGGTGATAAAATCGTAATTAAAATTTTGTAAACGAATCGTCCGTTGTTATCGGCGAATTGTGGACGTCGCTAATAAAGAGGTTGATTTACGACAGAAAGCGGGTAAAAAATTTGGAGAAATGCAAGTCTCGTTTAACAAGAGATCCATACAAATCTGTAATATAAATATGTAGTTCCACTGAATTAATCGTTTTTGATTAAACTGAATTGTTCAATGGATATGAAGATTTTTGACGTAAAATTATCCAATGTTTAAATTAATGGCGTGGCGACGTGATCTCCTAACAACTTAAACTTAAGCTTAATAAGTGACATCGTAAGCATTGACAGCATAAGATTTAGAAATCATTTCAACACCGTCTAGATTTTGTTATTAAAACAAAACGCGCACACGGAAGAAAGATAAATTAATAAACGAATAAATATCTTTGGACAATTCACACAGCGCTATCTGATTCCAAATTAAGCAGAGCTTGTACTATGGTAATCAGAAGGCCGATAAACATAATGTACATATAATTCTAAATATATACTTAAATATGTAAATTAACACCCAGACACACAACAAATAGTCATGTTCATCACACAAATAATTGTCCTGGGTGGGAATCGAACCCACGACCACACGCTTGGCAGTCGGCTCATCACCCACTACGCCACGGAGGCTGTCGATTGTTTATTCTTTTTACAACTTTTACCTTTGCTTGATATTTATTTCCTTTTATAATTATCCTTTTAAGCAGAATAATATTATCTGTGCAGAATTGTTTAGACGTTTCACATCTGACGGGCGGATTACGGGTAGGTATTTCATTTTTAGAAACTACTATTAATTCTTTTTAAAAGGTTTACGCCACATTAACTGAAGTGTATCGTTATTTGAGTTAACTAAAACATACTGTTTTTACTAAATGATAGAATAATTATAATATATATAATATATAGATTTAATATCCCATAACGGTTCCTTTTAACGTTTTAAGTACGGAATACTAAAAAAGAAAAAGAAATGCATCGGGGACGCAATGCTCGCGTCGGCATACAATCGGCGAAAGCTCGGTAAAGGCCGAAACCGAAGCTTTTCGATGCCACAGAAGCCACCATTCAAATTAGCTTAATGCGTTCAGTACAAAGAGCGCGATAAAATAAACTCAAGCTAGCAGTGCAATCAACTTTGAACCTTCATGTAACAAGGTCAAGTTCTGGATTTCCGTCAACTTTTAGTCATTATAATATTTTCTTCTAAACACAGAGACAAAATTGTGTACCATGTATATTTGTATACAAACTTCGACAATAGTGGTCGGGTTTCTTTCTATTTGATTACTAACAGCTTAGAGAAAATTTCAAGTTTTATCAATATCCGCAACGCTCCATTACAAAATTAGATTTGATTAAATTTTCTTAAATTTTTCGTCGTTTTTTTCGAATCAATCCTTCTGTTTAGAATTTTATTGTTAGCTGAAATCTATTTGATTACCTGCAACTTAGAGAAAATTGCAAGTTTTATTAATATCCGTTCAATAGTTTTAAAGATTTGAATTGACTGTCAAAACCGCAACGCGCTATTAAAAATAGATTTAAATGGATACATTCCCATTTTTTTTTCTATATGCGAGTCGCAAGTCAAATAATTAAAAAAGCAAATGTATCTCAAAAGGGTAAAAGCTCAGTGAAAGACGAAACCAAACCCTGCAGATACCTCGATCCATAGTGGCTTAATGCAATCAACACAAAGCGAGCTTCGACTGCAATTAAATCATCTGTTTAGAATATTTAACTGAAAAGTTCAAGGTCTTCACTTCCGTCAACTTTTATTCAATGTTTTGCGCCGTTGATGCGACGTCTAATTTTTCAATACTGTTTTGCGTGAATGGTTTTGTAGCGACGTTCCGCTACTCATCAAGAGATGGCACCACGGGTATTCCTGAATCACGCTATCGAAGTTTTCGGAATATCCTACCATATATACAAGCTCCGAATTGAGTCAGTTGGAGCGCGGCCGTTCCCCGGGCATGACCACCTCGCCCGGCGGGAGATCTCCCTTTGCCAAAGTTTTATTGTATCCTATGTACTGGTTCAGCCTATTACGTTTATTTTGAAATTTATTTTGCAAGGTTATTCAAATTATTTTGTTATTTTTATTTTTGAATGGATCGACAAGCTATGTGGTGATCAATAAAATAAAATAACGCTTCACACTCATAGCCCCGCAGTAAGGTAGATATACCCTGTGTCGTGGGTACCATGGGCATACAGAAACACAAACACCCAGACCGAGAACAGAAATTCAAACTCATCATTATTTCTGTTTCACCGGGAATCGAACCCGGAACCCTTAGCAGTCCGGCATGCTGGTCGAATGGTTACTACCCATGGCCATAGCCCATGAGCAAACCTACTGAGCCTTGCCTGAGTAAGCCTGGCCGGCAACCGCACCATTACAGCGAAACAGAATCGAGAATCAAGTTTTCATGTGATTTATGCATTCCTGTATTATAATATATTAATTATGAACTTAACTATCTACTTTAATTGAATGCTAGAAGCTTTTTAAGAACGCCACATTTCACACACAAAGCAGCTTAAACCACCAAATCCTATTACAATCTACCTCATGTGCTTCTCTTAACGTTAATCATACACCATCACGTATGTAAGACGAATAAATTTCCCCAACATTGTGATCTCACTCAGAACTGGAAGTGCGAACTGCTTTACCTTGATTAAGTAATTAACAATGCTAACTGAATTACAAGATCGGCGCCTAACAATTACCCTGTCGTAAGATGTTCTGTATGGAGATATCGGGACAATGTGACTGAGATCGACTGTCTTACCTACTAAGATTGCTATTAATGTAAAGGAAATAAGTGAATGTTGTATTGAAGTTTCTACAGAACGTAAATGATTCTTTTTGTGATATATGTGGGTAGTACGAATTTTGTTAGTTGGTTGTCAGCCATTAAATGAGCACGATAAAATTGCTGTGTTTTCCTTTTAAATACTCTACAATATACAACAATTGGCGACGAGGATTGGGCCTATTGCTGTGTTTTCCTTTTAAATATTCTACAATACACAGTACTTTTAGAGGTCGGTAGCATATTAAAGAGGTTAGAATGGAATAGTGGTCGGGGCAGAAGCGCCAGCCGCCAAGGATATGAGCAACGCTCATATCTCTACTCTCTACGAGCTGCGATATGCGTGCTTGTGTGCGTGCTTGGGTGTGATTCGTTTATTTAAAATCGGGTGATTGTGTGGCGCTAAGATTGGCTAGATTTGAAAAATTGTAAAAATGTGCGTAAGATTCATATTTATTTTAGAACAGATGTAGTGGAGTTGAAAGGTGGGGCTGGATCGAAGACAATGGTTTTTATACGAACGGCGCATTATTACCATTCTACCTCTTATAATATGTTCTGTGGGTGGTACAACTTTTATGGTTCGACTGAGGTAGTACCCCCGCTGCGTAGGTATACATCATCTACATGATGCTATGAAGCAATTCTATTGAGTTTCGGTAGATTAGTGCAGTTTCTCATACTGACATGAGGCGAACATCAGCTTTCGATGTAACAGTACAATTACATACGACCTTACGCAAGACAAGGCTGATTTCCTTATATCCTTGTATACATAATGTATAGGTCCATGGGCTGAAGTGATCACTTAAAACCACGAGGCCTGCATGCACGTCCGATACTCAATTACAACAAAAAAATACAGGTAATAAAAACGGACGCGGACGCGGACGTGGACTAAGATGGGTGGCGGCTAGTAGCTAATAATTTCATGCTTCGTGCTTAGGCTTAGGAAGGTACATACGTTACACTTGGTCCCAGTTGTTATCGAGAGCAGTTTTCAAACCTAGTAGGAAGTGCTTTGGTTGATTTACAAACATCCGACAAAGGGTCAGCTGTTAATCCGTATCTCCATCAAATCACATCAGAGGAGCGTCGTGACGTAATTTCCAGACCTCAGTAACTGCGGGAAGAGTTGATGAGGTCTGGATTTTTATGGTTTTAGAAAACGTCTCACACAATAAGTGCATCTGTTCATAATGAAACTGCCTAGTCTACCAAGCGCGATTAGAATTTAACTCGTATTTGTTTACGCGTAAATCACGTACCTGTGTAAGGCTAATAAATTTTCCCTACATATATAGAACCATCTCAAACAAAACTTGAAGTGCGAACTGGCTTCGTCGATTAACTAATTAACAATAGTCACTGAATTACGAGATCGGCGCCAAACAATTACCTTGTCCTTGGTGGTTCTATATATGGAAGTATTGCGCCAACGTGACTCGGAATAAAGGTAATACTTACCTATATGAATTTACGATACCGTTATCATAAAAGTAAGAGTTTGACAGGAATTTTTTATTTCGTTAAGGTAATCAAAATCACATTTCGTTCTCCAAAAGTACAAGCAAAAACACTAACTAAAACGGAAGTTCTTTTACAACAAACTAAAATCAAACGAAATTTACATAAATTTCAATGCCATATTTTTTTTCAACCCTTTTTTATGTGTCACTGCTGGGCACAGATCTCCTACTCACAATTGAGAGGGATTTAGGCCATAGTCCACCACGCTGGCCAAGTGCGGATTGGTGGACGTCATGCCTTCGAGAAGTTATCAAATTCTCTCAGGCATGCACGGCGATGGAGAATATCGTAATCAATGAAATATCACGATATTTTCCATCACCGTGGCCATAATAATCAACATAAAATAAAACAAAATGTTCTTCATACCGGTCTTTTATCGAAGTTCCAAAAAATCAATCCTTATTTGACTGTTCTACATTCCGTCTTTGTGTCAATTCTGATATTGGCTTTCATCAAAGGAATTTGTATGAAAAAAGGGTTGGAGTTCCGGCGCAGACAGTCGTCTCAACGTTGACAAATCTCAAAATAGACAACAGATATATTCGTAGGTTTCGTTTGCAACTTCGGAGCACACGCGCTCAACCGTTGACAGATTGGACGGTTTAAATTTAGAGCCACCATGTTTTATTTGGATTTCAGAATGAAATATCGACTGTCGAACTCATTCTCAAGTTTTATTCGTGACTCTACAAATGAGCCGAACCGTATGTAGGTGAGGTGGTAAATTATGGCCACGTGTTAATGGTTTTATGAGACTAATGAGTCGAAATTTTTTTCAAGCTTTAGGGGCTGTTGAGTTATGGTTATACTTGTGAATTTATACAGCAAAACTTTAGAATGTAGGCGTCATGAGTAATTTGATATTATATTATGAACAATTTATGCTACGACTTTTGCTTCTCACTTACCTCTCAAAGAGGCCACAAATAAGTAAACACTATTCCATATGTAAATAGAAGCGAATTTGTCTGTTAACATTATTCTACTCAAAATTTTTGGCCATTTGTGGCTATCTATCAAACCGTAAACACTCTCGAAAACAGTTACAAAACGAGAAACACGCCGGCGGCTGGCCGAAAATTGATGAACAATTGAAAAAAAAAACCAATAACCGACTGACAATATTCGGAAATCGAATAAAAATCCAATTTTTCGAGCGCAGTTCACCAATGACAGAGCCTGGCTCCGAGATATAGATCGGAATATTTACGATCATGTACGTGGTACCGCTTGAATGTGTAGCACGCGTTACGATACAATTTTACAAAAGACGACACGATGCTAAATTAAGTTTTACTCAAAGATAGACCTTTGGTTTGAAAGTTTTATTCTTAGGTTACCCTTATTCACCTATATATAGAGCTACTCTAAGGTAACCTTTATTCACATTTATGTAGAGTTAAGAGCAGCAGTATATAGTAATTTCGTGTAATAGGGTTCATTTCATGACTTACATAATAATATGTATCGAAAATACTAAAATGTACGCTGTTTGTGGTTGCGGTAGTATGTTAATTAAAATCATAATATTGATTTTAATTAACATGCTCAAAAAGATATAAGTTCATCATAATGTTTTGGATAATATTTCAATACCACTTAGACCATAAATTTTTAAAATAGGCCAATGTTAATGGACTACTGCGTCCGTCCATCCAACATAATATTGAGAAAATAAATAGATAACAATCGTGTTAAACTTTTATTTATAAAATTATATAGTTCATTTAATTTTAATTTTGCACATCGTATTAATAAGTAGCTAAAACTAGGTATTCATAATTCATAATTAATTATTGCATCAAATACGATGGTACATAAGATGTTACAATTGTCTTAATTATCTGCATATTTGGCCTTTATTGGCATGCAATGTTTAGTTACAATTTCTCAGCGAATACAGATTCATTTATTATAACAAGCAACGTTAACTTAATAATATATTATAGATTCCATTATTTTAACTAGGTATGTCAAATTAGTATATAAATAAGTACATGTCAACTAATTTTATAAAGCATTATTCATATTATTCTCATAATTCAAATTCAATTTAATACATCAGTCTTATATTAACTAAAAATTCAATTAGATGTTATACCTACTTATAATAAAATTTAATGAGAAACAAAATCGAAGGCGCGTGACATATCAAAAAACAAAGCTGTATCATTCGACGACCTAATCGACGAATCGTAACAGTATGTCGTGTCGTTGCAACCAAAACCCATATCCTCCGGTTGTCAGTCGTCGCCCACGCGTGATATTCAAATGCTTTTGTCCGACCCGTGGTTTATGGTGAACAGAAAATGCCCGAGGCACTGTAGCAAGAAGTGCAGACCAATACCATAACTCGTTCTCTTACAATGTAGATAACAAATCTAATTGTGACGGTGGTTATCATAAACGTCGACAAACAAATGATTCAGCGTTGCGAGCGAGCGAGCGAATGTGAACGTCGAATGTTGATTGCAGTGATGGCTCCTGAATGAAACAGAAGAATTGAGAGAAACATGTATTGAATTTAATAAACGTATAGTAGCATCGGTTAGTGTAAAATTTTTGAAGTAAAAACTTCTTTAGCGGCGTTGTGCACTTTTTTGGGATGGATAAAAAATGTTAAACTCGCGTCAGGACACGTCGAATATTCGTAAGACTGAGGGATGACAGCTGATGATGGCTCGACTGTCATACTTGTAAACTTCGTTTATATCAAGTATTTAAAATGTGGACATTGAACAAAGTGCATCTATTAATGAAAAAAGTGACGAAGAAAATAGTGAAAGAAAATGAGTGAGTACTTTATAAAAATACTAAATGAAAACCCACTGAAAATACTAGATGATAAATAATACTGATTATAAAAGCAATTTATGCGAAATTATTCCCTAACCATTCCAAAATATCAAAAATGCACAACGTTAATGTTCAAGTTTTCACTTCTGCCGGCACTACCGGAGTGCAACCCGTTGCTTTTTATTTGGAAATAATAATAAGACTTTGATATCTAAATTATCTAAGAGTACTTAGCCTCCATTATTAAGAGGCGCGATCAGTGCTTGGCAGAGGGACGCAAATAAGGCTAAGGTTTAAAATTTAAAACGTATGTCCCAAATACAACTCCGAAAAAAAACGTACCTCGTTGTTGTTGTCGTAGATGAATTTAATAGTAACAAATACACAAGCAAAATTATTGAATCTCAGATCTGCCAACGTTATTGATAAGAAACATTTTTCAGTTAATATATATAAATCTCGGAGTTAAAAACACTATCGTCTATCAATGTCTGAACTACGAGTATGACTCATGGTGCGTCGCTTTTTCCATAAGCATTATAACGTCTATCCAGACGATTATATCAGGCCCTCGGTTTACATTAAAACTCTGTATAATATATGGTGCTCCTTCCGAGCGACTTTGAGAAAGTAATTCGTCATTGTCAATCCGTTCGCTTGCTCAATTAAACAGATGATTGACACTTGAATTTGGTAAAGTTAAGGCATTTCCATTTGATGGCAAAAACCTTTCCTTTAAGAAAGTACGAAGAAGAACTTTTGAACGATAATTTTGCCAAATACAAAAGTTTTCTTTTACTTTCCGAAACTCTTAACTAGTTTAGTAATAATAAAATTAAGAAAAGGTATAAAATAAATTATTTCTATAACAATCTTAAGATAATACTTCACTTATTCCAAAATACATTTACAGCAAAGCACTATTGTTGTGTTCAAATTACGTTGAACATTTACGAGATGGGACGAAACATTTTATGATCGCACAAGACTGCTGCAGACACGCATCATCTATGACATCAAAATCCAATATACGTCCAATACATTTGTTATGGATTCCACATTTCCTTCTTGTATTAAGTGCTGTGCCAAGCTATTTGCTCGGGATAATATTTTGAAATATACCACTTAAGACGACTTTCCAATATTTGTTATAGCATTAAACTTTACGACTTTGCATGGCAGTCTTATATTCCAATCGTTATTGTTTACGTAATCCTTGGCCAATGGTCTTGTTCGAATAAGCCTTAGTAATGAAATTGCAAGAAGATATCTGGAATAGGAAACGAAAGCATTCTTGATTTTGAATGATTTTAAGTGTTTGTAGGACCTACGGCAAGATTTGAATATATTTAAAAAATTAGTTTGATATCTATTCAAACGAAAACATGAAAGTATTTTCTTTAGATTAACAAACGAATTTCAACTTAGGATTCCGATCCATTACACGCAGTATATTTCATAAGTGAATTGTGGTGTATAGTTTTACCAGGAATTTTATATTTCATAAGTGAATTGTGGTGTATAGTTTTACCAGGAATTTATCCGCACAAAAAAATTATATCACCAAATTTCAACTTATAATATTTGTCTCGGGTATAGTAACATAATTTTGAATTTTTTAATGTTATTGCAATATCTTAGGTGATATGTGTGTTACATTATGACTAAAAATACCTGAATTTCACGAAAAGTTATAGTATTCCTAAAATTTACAATATTTTCAACAGCGTCCCCAAAAAGGCTTACCAATTTGCCATATGTGGCATGACCGTCTACCAGAATGAAGAATCGTCCTTCCGGGAGAGACTGTCGCCCATAAATTCTACTTGTACAGAAGCGCAGTAAATTGTCCCGGTGGCCGAAAGTGTCGGTGTTATTGAGGAAGATGGATAACCCACCCCGCTTAGTGGTCCTTTTAACTTGACCTATAAGTAACTTTACTGCATTTCGATATTTTTTAATCTCACCCATTCAATAAACTTTTACTTCATGGAATTCATTAAAAATATTTAGCCTTTTTACTGACCCACTGGTGGGCACTGGTTTCAGAATTGAGAGGAAAGTCGAACATAGTCAGGCCAACCACGCTGGCCAAGTGTCTTATTGTTTGTTTATGTGTAGAATGTAATTTTCATTTCAGAAATTACATTTTGTTCTTACTAATTTCTTTTATATTTTTTTTATTCTTACTGAGCGCAGGATTCATGATAAAATAATGACTGATGTAATCATGATTAATATTGATTAAGTCTAATTTCACAGAATGAAATAAAAATAAAAATTATTATGACTAAGCTAATTTTCCGCTCGCGTGGTATACACCTTTAGTATACATCATGAGGGTCCCTAACTTTTTAGAAATAAATTTACTTGCGTCAATCGTTTTTGAATGATTTCACTACAAACAAACAAATCGTTCCTCTTTATAATAGGTTTAAGTACAGATAAGTTTAAACAAAAGTAATTACTTATATAATAAGTATATCAGTACATGTATCTTACAAGGGATAGACAGAACGCATGAATGAACGGCACTGAACGGATTCAGCAAAATAAGGGGGGCAGGTGATACTGTCGTACATAAATCCTCTTAGGACTGTCGCATCGCCTCTGCGGCGTGGCACGCGGAACCTCGTCTTATTGTGGTAGCATTTGTTTTATTCCTAACGACTGGCTGCGTTATTTTAGATCTGCTATCTACTTACAAAACTATTTCAATTACTGCTCAATGTTCACTCTTAGGACTGCACATTTCAAGCTCTAGTTCAGCATTCTCAGTGTCTACTCTCGTTACTACTTCATTTGTAAATGTTATCTGATCGTTCTAATCTAGGATTTCAGATTCTAAATTATTTGCATAACATGGAACGTGCTTGTTACAAAATAAATTACTATAGTTCGAAACTAAAATGAAAATATGTAAGCAAATAATATATGTTCAGAAACAAAGTAACTTTGTTTCGGTTTAACAAGCAATTTCATGTAAATAATGTGACATGGAATGTAAACTAGTTTTGAACATTAGAAAAGACAACTGTGATATTTAAAACTAATAAAAATGAATTTCTATTTTATTTTCTTTGGAAAAAAGTAGCACATTGATCTTAGACTTAAATCAAAGCTAAATCGCGTCGTATAATCCATTGTATTCTTAGCTTTCCTGTTTTGTTCATGCCTCGCAGCGTGCATTGCTATTTTAGATTCGTGATCTCTTAATAGTACTCGCAATTCCGATACCAGCTACTGAATAAACTTGCCTCACAAATCTTTGTTTGGAAGGGACGACAGTTAAAGCATTGTTCGGCTCGTTTTATTCTCTTCCAGCTATTTTAGCCCCAGTTGGTTACTTATAGAAACTTGTCATTTAGGCATGAATGTTATTTTTGTTTCATTACGCTATTTTCTCTTGGATCCTTAAAAATATTGATAAAGGCGTGTTTCAGTATGTCTGAATTGTTATGTTATTTTTGTAGCTATGCATTAATATCAGCTATTTATTTATAATGTGGTCTGTTACATAAAATACAAAACGTGTTTAATTGATATTGCTACCGCTTTAATGTGCGTTTTAACGACCGCATTAATATAAGCCAGTTCAATTTATCCGCCGACACTATTGCTGTCTTGTTTCTACTATTCATTGATGTTACAAAGTACCTAGTTTTTTTTGCTGTTGATTGAATTACTACGCCCATGAATACCTTGAGAACATTGAACCCGACAGAACACAATGGAAAGAATAAGTATGTACCGCCAAGGACTGGACTGTCTGTCAACGTGCCGTGTAGTTGAAGTAACCTTGCACTACGTAGCTTAAAAGTTTCTCTTACTAGTATGTATACTTTGATGAACTGAAAAGACATTTAGTATATAACCGTGTGACAAAATATGGCAAATCGTCGATAATGAATAGAATTGCTTCGATAATAGCAAATCAGCATAATGGATGTAAATCAAAAAGGATGTGTCTTGTGGCGCAGTGGTTGCCATGCCGGGTTAAGGGTTCCAGGTTCGACTCCCGGCGAGGCAGAAAATGGAATGATGAATTTCTGTTTTTATTCTGGGTATTCGTGCCCATCTCTATGTGTGTGTCCATGGTACTCACGACACAGGGAATCCTAGCGTAGAGACACATGGCTCTAGCGTTATCTACGATTATATATTTATAAACAGAGCAAAAAAAGTGCAATGTGATATTCACAGCAAATAAAAATGAATCAAATCAAAGTAATGAAGATTTCACCTAGCTAATATATATCATTATGTACGAGCAAAAAATGTGCAATATGATATTTACTACAAATAAAAATGAATCAGATCAAAGTAATGAAGATTTCACCCAACTAATATAAATGTACGAGTACGTTATCTTATCAAGTAATAAACATGAAAATTTACAAAGTTTAAGTTATGCATATTAAGTATAAGTTAAATAACATTTCAAAAGCATTCCTAGCGAAAGATAAGGTATCGCTAACATTTCATAATGGAATAGTTTTCTAAAAATACTAGGAAAACCAGTCACGCACACACGCTCTGAATAATTGTCCCATTCAAGTGCCTGTAAAACTAACAGTAAGAATTTATTAATTGACCAGTCTCTATTTGGTATTTAGGTACTTCCAGTGACTACCTTAAAATTATGGCTGCATTTTAAACTTTATTTCAATAAACATACGGAAGAAAGTATGGAGGCGTTCTAGAAGTAAATTAAACTTCAGTTACTCAGGCTTGTGTAGTTTGTACGTTTTGTTTCACACGATCAGCTCTCACGTGTGCCCATTATAGACCCATAGCCATTCTGTTATCTCAAATATATAATGTACGTTTTTTAAAAGAGTGCTGCTGAGAGATTTTTTCCGCCGCCTTTTTTCTCCTAGCTCAACATCTAGCTCAAACGGCGATGACCGGTAAAAATGACATTCATTAACCGAATATTTTGTATTCCAAATATGAAAAAAATATTTTTTTCTTTTCTTTCTTTGTAAATAGGTTTAACGTGATTTATATATTACGAGTATCATGTTTTGCTTGTGGCAAAAAGTAACGTTCTAAGAACGTAAAAAATTTGATTTCTTAGTTATTATTTATTTGTAGTCAATTCTTTTCACTATATTTTATTCTGTTATTAAGGTCACACAGTACATAATTGTATAAATCAATGGGTCACACTAAAATTTGTCACAGTGCTGATAATATGTAGTGAGATTATTTCTCAACTTTTCTAGTAGTATAGTTGAATGTAGGAGCATGTAGTTTGTTTGGAGTCTTGGATGCATGAAACAAATAATAAACTTTGATAAAGACAAAGACAAAGACAAAGACATTTATTTGCACAAATATGGGTGTTTACAAAGTTGTTTATATATATTTAGTTCGCCATATTTACCTTCATGGGGTATGCAAATATACAATGATAAAAATATAAAAGGAAAAAAACTAAACTATAATACAATTACGAAATGTACATTTACATCTATTTTAATATTATTTTTATTTGTCCCATATTGCGCCTTTTATAAATAAAAATATTTATTTATTTATATTTCGGATCGGTTCCGATCGTCAGCTTTGGGTACCCATATCACAGGGTGTTTGTACACTGAGAGGAAAAAAAGCCGGCGGAAAAAAAAACCTCCCAGGTTTTTATGGAATTCCTTTATGCCGTTTTATCGTTTATGAAATCAGTGACTGAGTAATATGCCTTTTTCAGTAAATACGTTTTAAGTCCTTTTTTAAATTCTTTGTCCGTTTTAATTTTGAGGAATTCCGGTAGACCGTTATATATTTTTGGTCCCATGCAAAAGACACTTATGATATTGTTTTGTTTTGGAAGGGATTGAACATAATTTACTGTTATGTCTTTTTGATTTAAGTGAAAATAATTTGAATGAAAATGAAAATGAAAATGAAAATAATTTATTTGCACAAATTTGGGTATGACAAAAGTTGTTTTATGTACATTTATTAGTTCGCCATATTTACCTCAGCGAGGTATGCAAATTTGGAGGACAGAATTAAAACGTATATTAACAGTATAACTAAAATTACTTATAACTAAATTTATTATAATTGAAGACAACGTTGATTTTATTTTAACCCATATTTTGAGGTTTTTATTGCGATGTTTTATCAACTTCATACATTTCGATGTACAGTGTACGTAGTTAGTCTTTTTACACCTATCACCGTTTACATTGCACCGCTCTTCTACTCTAAAACCTTTTTTTTTGTATCGGGGGATCCAGATTCCAAAGATACCCGACACCTTGGTAGAGGATATCGGGTTATGTGGAGTTTGACCGCACTAAAGCCCCCTCGGTGGCCTGCCTCTGCGCTTCGGGATCTCCAGTGGAACGCACCAGTATCCTCCACGCGCGGCGCCCTGGAACGGGCCCATCTTAAGGAGAACAGAGGTGCTCTCCTTCACCTTCCGATGCTTACTGCGGCATGCGGCCACGCACACACCGCCGTCCTTCCCGGGGCTGCTGGCTGGACGGATCGAGATTCCACTTTCACCGCTCAAAACCCCGGAAGCCCCCTTTTAGTCGCCTCTTACGAACAGGTAGGGGATAACGTAGCTCTATTCTTAAATCTCGAAGGTACCTAGGCTGCAATAAAATCACACGTCGCGTGCACGCAATTATCACCCTACTCTTCGGTAAATTCTGCTTTCATAGAACGCCCATTAATTGTACGTACTAAAGCTATCACCGCGTATTTATTCTTGAATCAGATTAATGCAAGGAACATTCTAACATTAGAATGCCTTCTGCTTACCTCATTGCGGCCGCTACAAGTTTTATAGTGCCTTTTAACTTGGTCTCTTTGATGAACATAAATTACCGATTAAGGCTTTTATTGCTTATCATATTCATTTTCTACATTAATCTTATTATGGGAATGCGACATTTAATTTTACCCTTATTGCTTTTTGTACGCGTACGCATTTACTCGCTCCAAGGACGACATTTACATTTAGATTGTTGCGGTATAAGCTTCTTGTTACAGGTGTAAATTCTTTTTCGAAAATTTTCATTTTCTGTTTATGCAGCATTTTAAAATATTAATTATAATACGTAATTTGCCACTTATTTTGTGTCCGTTTTATAAAAAAGAAAACTTATTTTTAAATGCTATTTCCCTGCAGTTTTAATAGCAATACAAAGAATCATGACCATGAAGTGAATATAGAAAAAATATTTTTAGTTAACAGCCGTTTAAAAAATCAGAATCAGTTAAGCCGCGCGTTAGGGATGTGCGACAAAAAAAATCCTGGACACGATCACACGAGATTTTTATATGTACATTAAATTAATAGATTTTTGTCAACGGTTACGTAATTTTAGGCATCAACTTAAAGTTTACATTAACAACGGAATTTGCGGAATATGCTTCAATAGGTCGTAAATCAGTAAAATTAAATTTTGTCTGGATTTTGATATATTGCTATTGGAACTATAAATTTCATTCCGTAAACTATCTCCAGAGCCCGTGGTTGACATTCCTGTATTTTGGGAAAAGTAGAGTGTAATTTAGATAATCGTCGGAAAATTTACGTTTAAGAATGCTTACATCGTGGATGGATCAGACTTTGAAGGTCCACAGCCGGACTTGACCTCCCTAAATATTCGCCACTTATCTGGTCCTGCGCCGTCTGAATTCAGCGGCTTCCAGGTCGTCTATCCATCTGGTTGGTGGGTCGCGTGTGCTATTTTGCCGAGACATGGTCGCCATTCGAGGATATTTCGGAGAACTTATGGGCTGTCTGAAATTATCCAATATCGCGTTGGCCATTAACCTCTACCTTCACAAACCTGCATTATAGCAGCGTTGCGAAATAAGCTTCAGGCCTCCCTATTAATGGGGAGAGACAGGGGTCTCTCTGGACAGAGGCCCCATAGTGGGACGCAAATAATGTTTGCCTATAGTGCCATTTCTCGGTTATTTCAGAAAAAAAACTTTTCATAAAATTATTGTAACATTAGATACAGTAGTGAGTAGTCTAAAGTAAACGGGATAAATATAGATTGTACCGTACAGTGCATTAACGACTTTAACGTTTAGTCGAACTAGGAAACTCATTTACTACCCATTACTGGATGCAACTACTCTAAGTAGATTAAAATGCATGCCAAAAGTTTAAATTTATGTACCGGACGCGGTCTTCAATTAAACTTGTTACACAACATCTAGTAAAAGTAAATTTCTCGTTATTTAACGTTATGTATATTATTGAATTTCACTTTAGTGGTCTATGGTACAAATTTAGACGGCGAATTTAATATTAATTTGTTTTCTCAATAATTAACTGTTAGATGAGCCTTTGTTGCGGTTGAAACATTTTTAGATGGATTCTGTTACTCAGGTCATGAGATATTTATATTTAAATCTAAATCGATGTTAGTTACGAGTATTAGGATTATTATTTTACATTAATTGGTCAAAACTGATATCATCAATCTCAAAAGAAGACATTATGTTCTTCGTAATATTTGACCATTGTGTGTATAACAATAAAAATATTCAGTATCATCAAACCGCAACGATACACTTAGCCTGTTTTACCCCATCAATATTTACTACCTTGTAATATTCCACTGAATAATCCACTTATTCCAATGCCTCTGAAAGATGGTCGCATAAGAATTTTCTCTCTGAAATTTTATGTTCATTACCCAACATTGTGTTATTTTGTTTTTCGTAAACGCAGCATCTGTCGTTGGCAAGCCATGCAATGGACTCGTTTCTATGCTCCAAACGAGTATATCTGCCCTAAATATACCATTTAAATTCAACAGCAGTTGCCATATCTTTTTCCGACCGACATAGTCTATTTATTGTTCTCCTTTATGGCAATTCCTTGACTGTTTTTCGATGTCACATACTTTAAATCGTCCAAATGATAGTTTTATTTCTTATACTGCCTTGTAAGTATCACAAACTAAACAAATTAGAGAAATTCCGCTTTACGAAGGACATATTATAGCAGAAAAATATATTATTTATAAATTGTTTAAGCTTTATAAATTTCCTATTAACTGAGATTGACACGATTAGAGATACTTATGACAAACGTTAATAAGATAACTCTTGCTGTACGATTGACAGTAATTGGGTGATCAATATTGAAATTACCTTTGATTACAAAACTTTGATTACCTCCGTTGTACATTATAATAAATAGAAATATTTTAAACTCTATGTTACAGGTGTAACGTTTATTATTGAATACCAACAAAGAAACCTAATTCGGCACGGCGAACAAAAGCAATCCATAAAAGCTCTCTCATTGAGAGATAGCGTTAATGAATTTCTTTCATTGAGTATGCACAAAGGCGACGGTATCCCGCTTAGATCGGATGTGAATCGGCCGTGATTTCAAGAGAAAAAAATAAATAAACTACCCACTGCCGCATCAAATTGCGCGGAGTGAGTGCGAAGCGAGGTCCCGCGAGCACTTTCTCATGCAAAAGTCGAACGGTTACTTGAATTCTTAGCTGAAGCACTTGTCGGTTTTACGAGCGTAGAGCGATTTAATCCACTTAAAACGCAGGGCACAAACTCGGAGCCGACAAAGCTCTCAGCCGCTCTCATTTAAAAATGGAAATAAACCCCCGGCCATCTTTGACTCGACGCGAGACCGCTGGTTGAATTCTAAGTGCGCTTCTCCACTGGCTAGCTGCCGATTCTTTTCAATTTGACGGACCGTATCCTGTTGGTACGGAAGAACTGTATCTTCGTTAAGTCCTCTTAGCTCCACAGACACTGTAACTTAATTAACTTACTTTAAAAGCTTAAGAATGTCCAACTCTTTCGTTTTTTCCAAGAAGTTCTTAATTTTAGCTAAGCGGTGTAATTTTAAACTATTTTTGCAAGACTAAATTTTTTTGTGCTTGCTTGGTAATAAAATTTCAAGTTTGAAAATGAAAAGTTTTCTTAACTTCGATTAAGGGTACTAAAAGCATAAATTTTAGAAAAGAAATGTTCAAAAGTAAAGAAATGAGAAAATCCATGAATACAGAAGAAGATATGGTTTACTTAGCGAAGAGCAATTATGAAAATAATTATTTCAACTAAAACGTTATTTACATGTTAAAATTCTGAGCCAAGATAGGACTGCAATCATGCCGAAATGGTTTTGCGGAGGCGCCGTGTTTATCTAGGGGAAACAGGGAATTTCTTGCGCGCGGACCATGTCTTTGGTTTCCAAGTCTTAATGAAAGAGTTCGTTTACGGCCGAGATTATTTGGCTTTTGTTTATTTTGTTACTTTCTGGCCTTCTGCGGCGGTCGACTTAACTTGCTCCCTCCGTGTTATTAACTTTGATTTTCTGCGCAGCATTTCAAACATTTTACCTAAACTGTTTCACGGGTTTCTCTGGGTTTTGTCTTAACTGTATGGCATGTTAATACTAATTTAGTTTTAAATTTGTCGTCAACATTTAAGTATGAATATTTTTTTCCTCTACACTATTTACTTTTACATCTGTTACACTGAAAAAGAAACAACATTCACAAATATAAACATTTTTAAAATCAATGTTAGGTCTGAACATAATATCAGGTTACGTTTATAATCATGGACCAAAATCAACGCAAATATCAAGTTTAATTAGAAAGTGTTGTTTAAATTATCAAAGCTTTTATATTAGCTTATAAAAAGAAAACTTGGATTGCAGGAAAATAGACGCTAAAACACCTCGCCAATTAAGAAAAACAATCTTCGTTCCCGTTCTATTGTTTTGTCTACCCTACGTTTATAGCCATAGCAACGTAGTTGTACTCTGATCCTGTTACTATGACAATATACATATTATTATAGTTATACCTCTGTTTGCAAATTGGTGTCTAGGGGAGTGTGCAGTACTCGTCGACACGGTCAAGTGTTACTGTACTGCATCATGGTTGTCTTTAGTTAGGATATTATTAATAAGTTGAAACTGAACTAAATATAATGTTTGTATTATGGCTTGCAATTATATTAGAAAGGTGTTGTTATATTATAGCCACTCACAAAAAAGCCTTTTGAAATTTGGCACATGATAAATCTGCCCTTATATTAATCTGGTTAGCTCCTTTGCAAATGAGTTCTTTGTATTGTAGAAATATTGACGTATGTCGCACACTAAATCTATTTGAGAGACAATTATCCAATTGAAATTTTGTACTAATAATAATACGTTTACTTAATATTTTTTTATTTTGATTGGTATATTTTATGTAAATTTTCGTTTCGTCGTTTCCAATATTTTCATTTACAATCTATGTAAAATAAAAATAAAAACTTATTAATTTCCATCCAGCAGCGTTTTAAAGTCCACTGCTGGACATAGGTCTCCCTTAATGTTCGCCACTCCATCCGGTCCTGCGCCCTCTGAATCCAGCGGTTTCCCGCTATTTTCTTCAGATCGTCAGTCCACTTGGTTGGAGGGCGGCCTCTGCTCCTTTTGCCGAGACGTGGTCGCCATTCGAGGACCTTTCTTCTCCACCGGTTATCAGTCCAATTAACTATGTGACCTGCCCATTGCCACACAGCTCGCAGATTTTGAGAGCTATTTTTTACTTCATTGAAATGTTAAAATTATGAGTTAGTTCCAAAAAAAAAGAAAATATTCGTTTGTTCGTATTCTAAAACACGTGTCAAGTTATAACATATAAAACGATTAAACATTATTATTTTAGTATCACTTTCTTGAATATTTTACTAACATTTTTACAATAAGCAAATTAATCTGATGTATATACTCTATAAAACTTTTGACATAGCCATGCTTTATAATAAGACATTAAGCCTGAAACTCTCCAAAATTGCCCAATTAGAAAAATCCTGCAACACTTTAATTGCTTACAGTCAAACAACCCCAAAATTTCCCTTCTTTAGTGTTCGTGCTATACTGCTTACGAAAAAGTAGCCACGAGAAACAGGAGCAGAACAAAACGCCTTTTCATAAATAAAGATTAATAGATACAATGAACCAATTTCCTAAAAATAAATTTTATTTCTTTATACGGAATAAATGGCGTGCAAGAGATAAATAGTATTGCTGCAACGGTTATTGCTGCTAAGTTCTTTACTGCTACAACATCATTAAATGATAAATAAATATCACACTCATAGCCCCACAGTAAGGTAGACATACCTTGTGTCGTGGGTAGACAGAAACACAAACACCCAGACTAAGAACAGAAATTTTAAACTCATCATTTAAATTTCTGCTTCGCCGGGAATCAAACCCTGGACCCTCCGATTGGCAGTCCGGCATAGTATCCATTGCGCCACATGGGTCGTCATCATTTATTATTCTTTTCCTGAATAAGTATAATGTACTCAGAATCAGGATTGGATTCGTTTATTCTTCAAAACATTTCTTCTACGAATATTGTTATTGTGTCATCGTTTGCGGTGAAACAGTATCCGAATCAGACCTGGTGATTTTAATTACCCCCTTTTCCATTTTTTCTTTCACATTTTCAACGGAAATTGCGTGGAAGGAAGGGAGCTTGAGGGAATGGGTTTGCACGTACCAAACAATTACTGATTTAATTCTCACTTGTTACATTATTATGGTGGTTGCATGAATTGTCTTGCTCAGACTGACTGTTCTGTTGTAAGGGTCGGTCGTCTCATATTTTTATTTCAGTTTTATTTCTATTTTTCCATTTTTCAAAAACTTGCCCTTACTATTGTTAGAAATCTGAAATTATAATTTTATTCACATTTTTTTTTCTTTTTTCATCCTCCGCTTATAAGGTTACGCTATTGTTATGTAATTTACGTTAGGTACTTATTTTCAGACACAAAATAAATTTATAAGAATTTATCACAACTAAAACATTGAGTTTGCCTGAAGGGACATTATGCCAAAATCTAAAATTTTAAAATTATTTTCCTTTTCAACAGGATGGCGACAGAGGTTACCTGGAGGGTCTTGCATCACGCTACGCCGACCTCTTCTCTACGCACTACGGCGATGTTCTCGACCATCTAGAGGAATTGAGAAGGCACGAGTGGGATGAAATGTCACCAAGAATGAGAGTACTCGGCGGCCCTGGAACTCCTCAGACACCTCCATCGGCAAGTCCTGGTTCCTTAGCTCTGAACAACTTGACCACGTCGCATTCTCAGCCTATCTACGTGCCCGGAAAGTATTCGGTGAGTTATTTATAGGTACCCCTGATGATAGTCCCCGTCTCCTGCAGCTAGATGAATAATCAAAATTGGATAGAACACCCAAGGTCACGCACTCGTCCAAGCATTTCTGTTCTGCAGACGTAGGTATCACGGTAGTACCCTCACATTTGCGCCCTCCATTACTTATGTGTGCTGCATGCCTATACTTAGAACCTGTAGTGTAGTAACTTTAAACCAGTATCAAGATTTCAAGATGTTTAATTTTAAAAACAACGCTAAAAATTATATTATTATTGGATACATCTTCCAAATTTTAAGTAGGTATTTTATCATTATGTTCTTGAATATATTTTTTTAAATTAACTGTAAGAGATGCCTCTTTGATCAATTTTGAATCATAAAATTATCATTCTAAAAAACTGTTTCGCTGTATAAAGATGCAAATTCGTGCCCTCCAGCGAGTATCCTAAATTTTGAGTGAGCAAGTTCTAAGTATGTCTGCCCGCATTGCGTTTATTTTTCTTAGTAATTTGAGAACCGTGGATCGATCTTCATAAAACAAAGCCTGAGATTTGATACCCCTCATTACCCTCGGGCATATGAAAGCAATATTTATTGAAATAGGATCTTGCAAAATTTTGAGAAAATTTTCGATGGTATACTTTGTTTGATAAGTTTACCGATGAACTGTACCAAATCTTTAAATTTTATCGGCTGAGAACAATTTTGTTATAGTCTCACAAATTAATCATAACAATTATTTGCATAAAATAAATCTTTATTTGAAAAAAAGCTTTGTAATCGTTCTATTATTTAACTAATACGATGTCAATATTTTTAATAACAGTATTAGTGTAGTTATAATATACCTACCTAATCTCTTCAACTCCTAACTATTATAATATATCCTTCATGTAACCGTTAATTCATTGTTATCTTTGTAGCTCTTAGGATGGTATGGTACGAGTAGCTAAAGCTGCAAAGATCAAAGCTCTCGAAAATGTAAAACAATGTTTTTGAACGGGAATTTCTCAGGAAATATTAAGTTAAACTTATTGGTTGCCGGAGTATTGTGAAGCATTTATCGGTCAAATTGATTATAATGAGTCAATTCCATTCTAGCTGCAACAGAATGTAGCCATTATTCGATTGTGGCAAGCAGTTAATTAAATAGCAACCGTAGTACCAATCTCTAAGTGTTGGAATGTTTCACGCAATGAAATCCGCAATTGGCATTTAGAAATGAACATTTTACAGCGAAAATTACTTAGAACGTGTTTTATGGATATTACTCGCGTTATTGTTAAGGGTATCGGTATTTTGCAAGTTCGTTTTCTTAAGATTTTAAGTATAATAATCCCTGTCTGGAACACTTCATAATTAATAAGAGTATTTCCACTGTAGGTAGCTCTTGACGAATTAAATAATAATTTACTAACTATATTGCTTTAAAGATAGTAGCCTTTTCAATTTCGCCCAAGCACCAGTTGAAATCATTATTATTTGTATGCTATATCAACACAGCTTCTAAAGTTTGTTCTTTCTACAGCCGTCGAGCTGTCTCACGGACAAAGAAGAGGATGAAATCTACGGCTTCGGTTACGGCGTGTTCGGCAAGCAAATGCTTCAACGGCAACAACAACAGAAGCAATTACTGCTTGCACAACCAACTCAGCCACTGATGCACAATCAACAGCATAATTATCAGAGGTAAGTTTATAGTATTATGTTTTTGCTTTTAACTTTTATTGTGCCACTGCTAGGCACATGTCTCCAAAGTACCAACCAAAGTACCCAAATGCGGAATGGTGAACGTGATTTGCCTTAGAGAAATTTTGTGTAACTGTACATGCGTGACATGTACATATGTGGTGGAAGTCTTATGCAATACAATTATTACAATGTTTTCTCTTCCCGTGGAACACTAATAATAATAATAATCTTTTATTGCAGACGTTCATCCATAGATTTGTTAGTAATTACAAGATATTGAAAGATATTAAAAGGTAATTACAAGTAATGAATGATACCATTCTGGTACTGATTGGTTATGTTTTAATAATAACGGAAACATTCTCAGCGTTTGAATGGTTGTTACACACTTGTTAGTTACATGCATACATACTTGTTAGTTTTTGGATCACGAGTCTCGATTTAAATATAAAATTTATTGATATTACTAAACTAACTTACATAATAAGCTAAATATAGTTATCAGTTCTGACCAAATTTAAAAATTCTAGCTCGCTGACCGCTATTACTACTTTCTGCTTCTATAGTTGCTAAATAAACAAATTTGTGTTCCTTGATTTCTTTTAATATTGAAATCAATTTCATTATATAAATGAACATTGTCTTTTGATTGTGTCGATTTCTCATATTATCAGGTACTTACAGACCTAAATGATATTAATTTCAATTTTACTGTCCTGACGTTACTGATAAAACGGGTATTGACAGAAATATAGACGGTCAATAAGGTGATGTTACATGGGGTTTCTTACCCCCTTTGAGTTACGGAACTAAAAAAATATAATAATATTTTTGTTCATGTTATCAAGTCTGTAAAACAAAATGCCCTATACTTCATAATTTTAGTAAGTATTAAATAACAATTTAGATAATAAACGAATATACATATTACATAAATATCAGTAAAATCGTGTTCAAAAGGACAATATTTCATCCACAGTTTATTGATTTTGCATAAAGTAAATCAGATACGAATAAAATATCGCAAAGTGACATCTATGGGAATAAAGCTCCTTTAGCATGTTCCGTCTTTAACGACTGAATGGATGCCTTTCTAAAGTGATGAAATAACTTGTGGTAAAAAAAAAAACATTTTAGTGTAACAAACAATTTCATGTAATTTTTAGCATTACTACCAATAAAAAAATAATTTAACTGAGTTTTTGCTGTTCGTAAAGAATGTGATATTTGCTTTCTATTTATAGGCATAAAATAATAATTGTAAAGAAACAAATTTGTGTTGCTTTAGCGCTGTACGTGTTCAGTACTAATAAGTACTAGTAAGTCTATTTAATTTACGTTACTCGATCTTGAAGTTGATGACCATAATTTATTTTCAGTGTCATTCTATAAATTTAAATGTCAGTAGTTTCTAAGTAACTAAACAGTAACTATAATAAAAGAATTGTGTTCCCTGACCGACTGAATTTAGTTTTTTTCTTACTGGTAGCATCGCAGGAAGCGTTTGCCATGGTGCATGGGTTTGGAACAAGTGTATAGATAGCTTAAGTGCCATCACAAGACAGATAAATTTCAATTGTGTAAACGAGCTGTAGGCGTTCCGCACATAAACATATTGGCTTGATAGAATACGCGTAATGTTCCGAGATGTATGTGACCAAAAATTGCAACAATTTTTTAATGGTATTTTTTTCTGTCGCGTTTTATGAAGTGATTAGCTTTCCATTAGTTTAATGAGCTCATGGAAATATTTTACAAGTACACATTACTTTAGCGTGAATATTAAAGATAACTCTACTTATTTGTTATAACTTCCACTATCTAAGTGTAGGTAACACTTTTAAAAATCGCCCCACTAACCCAAGTTGGAACAGCATGGTGAAGTAAGCTCCAGGCTTCCCTTATAATGGAGAAAGACCAGTGTCCAGAAGAGTGACGTAAATGTAAAAAGCTGTGCGATTTTTTAAAATAACGCTATTGATATTATTTTAACGATTATATTAACGATAATAAATAATAATAAAGTCTACGCTACTACTACGCAATCTTGACACTCCTCCGAAATGTATGCAGTTTTTGGTCGCTCACCTCTATGAGTATAAGGAGCTTCCTATCAAGGTTGAAAATCGCTATCGGAGGCGTGAATGTCGGTTCGTCCGTATAATAACCACAAATCAAAGTAATGTGTTTACTCCTACGCATATTAATTGTACACAGAAGCTGCCGGTTGTTTGTCTTGTTTGGTTATGACTCCCGTGGTTCGTAAACCGTTAGACAATGTCGAAACCTGAGCATACGAATAAGTTTACTCGATAGATTGATTGATGTTTACTGCTGCGTTGGAATATTGCCTGCCATCACAATGTGTTTAAATCAAGATGAAAACAGCAAAGGAATTACGAATTTTGCATGTATATCTATTGCTTTTTGGTTTAGGTAGAAATTAGTTCTCATACTCGAATATGAAACTGGCAATCTAGCGAATCAAGATTTCAACGATAAATGAATGAATTTCTTACAATCCATACTAATATTATAAATTCGAAAGTACCTAACTCTATCTGCTACGCTTTCCCGCTTAAACTACTGAACCGATTTTAATGAAATTTGAAACACAGACAGAGTGGACCTTGGAAAAGGATATAGGATGGTTTTTATCCTACAGGAACCTTTTAAACAGTTACACGCGGGCGAAGCCGCTGGCGGAAGACTGGTTTATTCATAAATGAACGAATTTCTTACAATTTATTCTAAATATTAAAACAGTAATTATAAGAATAATGTTGCAGACTTTGACGAACATCTCTAGGTATTCCTTACCAAAGTTTTTTGTCAGTTTCTTCGTACACATTTTGAGGTATTTTCTTCTTGTATTTTTTGAACATAGCGCTTACACTTCTTAACAAATGTACAAGTCACTTTTGGGTCATTTTTGAAAGATAGATTTCGATAGCGTACAATTTGTTCAGAAAAAGAACCACGAATCCGAGGGCGCTGATGAACATTTCATATAGTTGCGTCTTCTGTTTTATGCGGCTTTTCATTACATCACAAAATGGCCTGTACTGTTTTTGATTGTACTATAAACATATTGACTCTATAGAATACGCGTAAGGAGGTTCCTATCAGTTCTGAGTATCGCTATCGGAGGCGAGAACGTCGGTTCGTCCGTATAATAACCACAAATCAAAGTAATGTGTTTACTTCTACGCATATTAATTGTACACAGAAGCTGCCGGTTGTTAGTCTTGTTTGGTTATGACTCCTGTGGATCGTAAACCGTTAGACAATGTCGAAACCTGAGCATACGAATAAGCTTACTCAGGAGATTAATCTTTTTTTTGCGCTGAAATATTATATCTGTTGGTCTATCTGCCGTAACCTTAGAGCATTGAAGTCATTGACACCCGTCAAGTAACCTTTGAATGGCTATCATTCAGTGAAACAAGAACAATAAAAAGGCTTTGTAAAGAAGGTTGTTTTTATATTGGTTTTGTGGTTAACTATGTGGTAAGGGTTTCTCACGTTGGCTTACGGGCAGTTGCAGCTATCAAAGTAGCTTTTGTTTCTTTACTTTTTTATTACAATCAAGTAGTAGATAAACAATTAAATTGTTGCCCATGAACATCTAGATGCATAGACAACATCAAGCAAATGAGTAGTATCTCAAGTCGTATTCAGTTGCAATTACCCATGAGGTTGATGTTATTATATCAGTCTAATTAGCAACCTGTCATTATCACCGAAACATTAAAAAAATGTTTTACAGCAGAAATGGGTGCAACAGTTGTGCTTCGTCGTACCATGAAGTTCAGTAGCAATTTACGTTAACGAACTAACGTTAATGTATAAATTGATTTACCTAGTACAATTCAATTCACGAAAGATGAACACTGCGCAGAAAGCATTTTTAGGTCCCCTTACAGGCGCGGGGTGAGGCGCGGGAAGAATGGAGCGACGCCATTGGTGCGCCAAATGGTGCGTCATTGGTGCCCAGTCGCTGTTCGTCTATCGAGGCATTGACGCATTGATTTGATTGATTCATGAGTGTACATGCGCAGACGGCCGCCATTTGTGTTCTACTCTCGTGAACCAAAGTATAGTTGAAATTTCGTTAAATTATCATCAATTAAATATCAATTATTCTATCAAATCTATACTAATATATAAAACTGAAGAGTTTGTTTGTTGCTGGCATTTCCGAAATGCTGGCTCCATAAAAAAGCTCTTCTTTTATGGACATCATAAGGATATATTATAATAAAATCTCAAGAAAGATTCAATCCCTGCGCTTAAAACCTTTTAAGAAGACAGTCAAACAAGCCCTCTGCCGCAAGGCTTACTACAACACTTAGGACTATCTTAATGATAAAGGAGCGTGGGAATGAATCTCACCCACACAAGGCTATTTCTAAATCAAATGTAATACATAGTTTTAGTAATTACTCGCATCTGTGAGCAGCTGGAAGTGGGTATATAGTGTCTCATACGATCAGCTGTCACATGTGCCAATTATGGACCCATAGCCATACTGTTCGCCGCCTTTTTTCTCACAGCTCAACATTTAGCCCAAACGGGCACCTAAAGGCGATGACCGGGAAAAAATTACATTAATTAAGCGAATATTTGGTATTCCTAATATGAAATAAATATTTTTGATCTGATTTTTGATTTGATTTGTTTGTTTGTTCGAATTGAAAAATTATTTTTGTATTGAATAGTCCATTTAATTGGCTACATACTTACATGAGGCGACCATCAGCCTCCGGAGTAGCAGCGCAACTGCATGCGACCTCAGACAAGACTTACCTATGCTTGCTTGAGGTTGTATGTAGATGTCCATGGGCTGCAGCGACCACTTAACACCACGTGGCCTGCATGCTCGTCTGCTACTCCATTCAAATAAAAAAAAAACATAACATCATCCTATGACTAGTACCAAAGTCCACGCGGACGAAATCGAGGGCGGCTGCTAGTATTATATAATTTCGTGAAATGTAATGAAAAAATGTACTACAAGCCGACCATTGAAACGCATGTTGCAGTTGTGACATCGTATATAAAGCTTAATAAATTTATTTATAAGGTATGTATAAGATTAATCATCGTTTAGGTGTTCAAACTGTACCATTTCGATGATTTAGCCTATGCTACTGATATAGGACCATCGAAACATTTTCAGATCAGGTACTTATTTAGCGAAATTACAATGACAGGCAGTGACTTATAAGATTTATTATAATATACTTAGCTTATAAGAAGAACGAACAATCAAAGCCTTTATTCTATGCTACAAAAGCAATATCGAATTATTCGCGATCCCAACTCGAATTGGACGCGATCGTAAATTATTTCGACTGTAACAGGTGTACTCGTTAGATAAGGTTTTACTCCGCATGTTTAAGGGATAATCTAAATTGAAATCAGACGATTGGCGACAGCGGTCCTATATGTGTTACCTGCGCAGGAAAATGTCAAAACTCAACGTGTGAAACCCACTTTAAATTGATTTGATGGCACTGGTAGATTGGTCAATATACTGCGGCTTTTACAAAGAAATGAAAGCACAAACATGTTCGCTTTAGAACGAATTTAGAATAGGTAGTTACACCTGAATGTGCTACTGGTTGTCATTTTTATGTTTACGAGTATTTTAATAAAATGTTAAAATTTATACTTCTATATCTATACTTCTATACTAATATTAATAAAAGAAAAGATTTGTATTTTTATATGTTTGTAATGAATAACTTCAAAAACTACTGTTCCGATTTCAAAAATTCTTTCACCATTAGAAAGCTACATTCACCCTAAGTAACATAGGCTACTTTTTATTGCAGGAAAATGCTTCATTCCTACGTGAAATAATACGTAATATAGTAACGAAGCCTGGAATAGCACATAGGCTATTTTTTTATCCTACGGGGACTGTCGGGGACCCATTAAACGGGTCCATGCGGGTGAAGCCGCTGGCGGAAGGCTAGTAATATATATAACATATAGAAAATTATTTGATTTTCCTAAAAATAATCATTTATTTAGATAAATAGAGGTATTAAAAATGATAATCCCAGTGGTAAAATTACGAGCTCATTCAATATGCCTTTTGTTATTTATATCCACTTCTACTACTTGCATTTTCTGTATTGAAGCATGTTACGAGTTTTAATTTTTAATTTAGTTCGTAGAAATATTTCATGTTTACAATACGACCATGTAGTATTCCCAAAGGCTTTTGTAATTGAAATGTCAAAAATTAAGACGAAATTAATAGGAGGGCTTACTTGCAATAACTTATCAGTTATCACCGATAATAGTAACAATGCACAATAATTAGGGATATTATAGATGGAGGGATGCAATAAAAAGTGGGTGGCATATTGCTATTATTTATTATTATTTGAGTTGGTGGGGAAGGGTACAACCCTAAGGCCACTGCGACCAGTAAATGATCTATTGTAGCCTGGCCCCATGTTTATATCTGATTCCCAAGGCCGACGGTTATTAGGAACCGTACGATGCGCTTGGGATCTAGAAGTTTGACATCTTCCGATGTGACTAGGCTGCCGCCCAGTATCCGACTTCTGCTGTGTGTAAGTGCAACACAGTCACAGAGGATGTGTATACCCGATTCCTCTTCGTTATTGCAGAATCTGCATATAGCAGTGGAACTTAGGTTTAGTTTGAGCATATGTTTGTTTAGTTGCGTTAGTGACCAGTAAGAGTCCTTACAAGCAGACGTACTTCGTTGCGCTGTAGATTGATCACTTGTTTTGAGTATTTGCTAGAGTAGCCAGCCACCAAAGCCCTTGCATGCGTCATGCCTGGAGCGGACGCCCATAGGCCTTTGCCCTGGTTCATAGACCAGACATGAAGCATGGTTCGGGAAGCGGTTTTTGCAATGCCCACCGTTGGCTCAGGTCCAATGAAGGGCAACGCAGCACCTTTTTTGGCTAGTTTGTCAGCTACTTTGTGGCGACGTTCAATGTATCCGAACGCAGCCATTTGACATGACATCTGTCACGTCATGTCAAGTGTCTCGGACTTTTCGCGCGGAATATAATAACGACTTTTCACTGGTGGACGAACACCGTCTCTCTGTATTATACCATTAATATTTAGATACCTTGCCTTAATGTAAAGTAATATAATACTACTATAATTACCGTACCATGTATATTCACAAGTAGTGAAGTGATTACATCGTACGATACAACCGCAAGCTAGTGTTTTCTTCACCTGCGACGACCCATCCGTGCCAAGCTCCAACATTGGTGACCCACGATAATACTCGCGACCTACTGCGGAGTACTTCAACAATTGAACAAAGGCAGACTGGGTACGGATTCGTCGCTACGCGGACAAGGCAGGTACACCTACAACTCCAGGAGTGAGCATCATCTCTGTAAGTGCAGAAAATTTCTACTTCAACTAAGTACAAGTAAAGGCAACACTTCACCCTGCTCCCTGGCATACAACTATAATTGAGAAGTACCATCTACGTTGACCACGAGTCCTGAGGTGCAATAACGGTCTTCAGCTTCAACATTGCATCCGTCCTTCAGTATCAACTTGCAACTTCATATTGCATTTGCATGACGTGTGTGCTACCTACATAATCTTCAACTGCATCCAGGCAAATAACTTTGTGTGTGTGTGACCGTTATTTCCAACTGCATCCTGGTATTTGACTTTTTGTGTGTGTGTGAACATCAATTTCCATTTTGTATCCTGGTGTATGACTATGTATAAGTTATATCATTGTTTTGTATCTATATTTTTTAAATTTACCAAACTTTAACTGCAACCATAAAATTCAACTGTATATATATGTACTGGTTTGTAACTTCATATTTATAATTTAAATAACCATCTTGCAATAACTGTTATAAATTTGTCCAAGTAATAATTATAATTGCATAATCCTAACTACTGTATCCTATCCACCTATTGTAACTATCTTACAATAATTTTTATTTGTTCAACTTGTAATTATACTTATAATTGCCTAACTAAGCTAAACCTAACTATTGCTCTATGTGAATATGGTGTGATTTTGCTGTTTACTTGCAATCTAACATTATTTTAATTTAATTATTAATTTGTAATTGCACTTGCACGCCGTCTCACCACCTTACCCTACATAATAACTAATAATTAATTTCCCTTTTGTATATACAAACCTAAGGATTATTAATATACATTTAACAATTATTTACATTTTTACACCTCTTAACAGTTTTAGATTTTTATAATTTTAGTTTAAGTAGCACATAAAACTAAAACACTAATTTCTAACAAGCATGGCAGAGGCTGATTTGCAAACACAAATTAAATTGCTTCAAGCTCAGCTTGCCAGCATGTCCCAGCAACCTAACACTATGGCTGTCTCCGCTAAACTTCCACCATTTTGGATGGATAAGCCATCCATTTGGTTTGCTCAAGCTGAGGCACAATTTCATATAGCTGGCATCACCCAGGATTCTACAAAGTATAGCTATGTCCTATCTATGTTGGACAGCAGGGCTGCAGCTGAGGTGGAAGACATAATAGAGAATCCTCCTCCTGAAGACAAATATTCTTTCTTGAAATCAGAATTAATTAAAAGAATGTCTTCGAGTAGAGAGCAGCGACTCAAACAGTTACTCGGTGAGGAACAGATGGGTGACAGGAAGCCATCCACATTCCTCCGGCATCTTAGGTCTCTTGCCAGCTCTGCTATTAAAGATGAGACCATCATCAGAGAACTTTGGATGCGTCGACTGCCCAACAATGTCCAGGCTATACTGGCAGCTCAACTGGACCTACCTCTAGACAAGGTTGCAGACATTGCCGATAAGGTCATGGAACTGTCCACAGCTGCACCCACAGTTTATGCTGCTGAGGGTATATCCCTGTCATCAATTATGGATCGTCTTGACCAGCTGGACCGAAAAGTTGAGGCCCTTACTAGGTCTCAAAGGAACAGGCCTCGCTCCAGATCCCAATCTCGGTCATCACCACCTGCTGTCAACCAGCAACAGATTTGCTGGTACCATAAAAAATTTGCGCAGAAGGCCTCAAAATGTATTAGCCCGTGTAAATTTGCAAGTGAAGTTTTGCAGGAAAACCACCACAACAGTCAGTAGTGGCGGCAACTGACTGTTCCTCTCCAGGCCGTCGTCTTTTTGTAACTGACAAAAACAGAGGTACAAAATTTTTGGTGGACACTGGTTCCGATTTATGTTGCTTTCCTCGAGATAAACTCGCCCACAGAAAGTGTCAGCCATCAGGGTATGAACTTCGAGCAGCAAATGGAAGCAACATAAAAACCTATGGAAGCCTGACACTCAACTTGGATTTAGGCCTGAGGCGTATGCTGACCTGGCAATTTGTTATTGCAGATGTCAGCACTGCAATCATTGGCTCGGACTTCCTGGCACACTACCATCTGCTGCCAGATTGCAGAAACAGAAGACTGCTTGATGGCATAACAGGTCTGCATACACCGGCCACAATTGCTTTTATCGAGCAGACAAGTGTTAGGACTATCACTGCTTCTACCGGAACACAATTTGGCAAACTATTAGGTGAATTTCCTGATATTACCCGACCCCCTGGGATCAATAGGGAAATCAAGCACAACACTGTGCATTATATAAAAACATCTGAAGGCCCACCTG
The DNA here is from genome assembly GCA_911387765.1 of Pyrgus malvae. Lineage (NCBI taxonomy): Eukaryota > Metazoa > Arthropoda > Insecta > Lepidoptera > Hesperiidae > Pyrgus > Pyrgus malvae. Next base: position 20,869,597 of record OU426950.1, on the reverse strand, counting down.
TGTCTTGTCGTCCCCGCCGCCTTGGCCCAGAGAAGCTATTAGCAGCAAAGAGGGAATTTGAAGACCTGGTGAAATGTGGTACAGCGAGGCCATCCAAGAGTCCTTGGTCCTCGCCTCTACATTTAGCCCCCAAACGTGACAACACCTGGCGTCCTTGCGGTGACTACCGCGCCTTGAATGCCAGGACTGTCCCTGACCGTTATCCTGTCAGGCATATAGGGGATTTCAGCCACAACCTCAATGGTTGCACCATCTTCAGCACCATTGACCTGGTAAAGGCTTATCAACAAATACCTGTTGCACCAGAGGATGTGTGTAAAACTGCCATCACCACACCCTTTGGATTATATGAATTCCCCTATATGACGTTTGGGCTACGGAATGCTGGACAAACATTCCAGCGTTTCATCGATGAAATCACTACTGGACTGGACTTTTGTTTTCCATATGTGGATGATATCCTGATATTCTCCCGTAATGAAGAGGAACATACACTACATCTTCAAACTCTCTTCCAGAGGTTGGTTAGCTACGGGGTGGTTGTCAATCCTGTTAAGTGCGTACTGGGTGCTAGCGAGGTAACCTTCCTAGGGTACAGGGTGTCTAAGGATGGTATCCGTCCCCCTGATGACAAAATTTCTGCCCTTTCGAACTTTCCTCTTCCTAAAACTGCACAAGGTCTGAGAAGATTCTTGGGCATGATAAATTATTACAGACAATTCATCCCAAATGCTGCAGAAGCTCAGGCCCCTCTTATTGACTTCCTTACAGCAACTAAGCTCAAGGGAGCCAAACCTATGCCTTGGTCTCCTGACCTAGAGCACGCCTTCAATACCTGCAAGGATAGCCTTTCCCGTGCTACACTTCTATTCCATCCTATACATAATGCTCCTTTAGCACTGTTTACGGATGCTTCTAGCACTCAGGTAGGCGCATGTTTACAGCAACGCGCAGACCAGGGTTGGCAACCTCTCGCATTTTTCAGCCGTAAACTGACACCAAGCCAATCCTTGTGGCCTGCTTATTACAGGGAACTGTATGCAGTGTACTCAGCAGTGCAGCACTTCCGATATATATTAGAGGCACAACATGCCACAATATATACGGACCACAAACCTCTCATTTTTGCCTTTCAACAGCGCAGAGAGAAGCTGCCTCCATCTCAGTTAAATCAGCTGACATTTATTTCACAGTTTACTACGGATATCAAGCATGTAAAGGGTCAAGACAACGTCGTTGCCGATACAATGTCACGCATTGAGGCAGTCAGTCTCAGTGACGATTACTCTGCTCTGGCACAAGCTCAGGAAGCAGACGAGGAATTGAAGAGGTTACGCGACACCACGTCCCTGAAGCTTGTATCTACACCTATTCCAGGCACGGACATCTCCGTTTTATGTGACACGTCGACCGGTAAAACACGACCATATCTACCTCTGCAACACCGTCGTCCCGCCTTTGACCGTTTACATGCTCTGAGTCATCCTGGTGCACGCGCTACTGCCCGTCTGGTCGCCGCACGCTACGTTTGGCCTGGCATCGCACGAGACTGTCGCGCATGGGCTCGCGCTTGCACTTCATGCCAAAAGAGCAAAGTTTCTCGCCATGCATCTGCACCTCTTGGCACCATCGATACTCCGACATCAAGATTCAGGCACGTCCATCTGGATATTATTGGACCCCTGCCGATGTCAAACGGTTTTTCCTATTGCCTTACGGCAATAGACCGGTTCACCAGATGGCCCGAAGCCTGGCCAATGTCGACTATTACTGCTGAGGAAGTAGCTGATCGCTTCGTGTCCGGCTGGATAGCACGTTTTGGCGTACCCACTATCATTACCACCGATCAAGGTCGCCAATTTGAGTCCACACTCTTCAGCCGACTCATGCACCTAGGTGCAACCAAGCGGATACGAACGACCAGTTACCACCCACAAGCCAACGGCATGATTGAACGATTTCATCGTCAATTAAAGGCCGCACTGATGTGTCACAATGACACTTGGCACCGTGCTTTACCGCTTGTTCTTCTTGGCATCCGCTCTGCAGTTAAGGACGATCTCAAGTGTTCTTCTGCTGAACTCACTTATGGTGAACCGTTGCGACTTCCAGGGGAATTCTTAGATCCCAGTGGTACCAGTGACAATATCTCTGCCGATTTTGTCGCTCAGTTAAGGCACGCTATGTCTGAGTTAAGACCAGTAGCTGCATCTCGCCACGGTAAACACAAAACTTTTATATTCAAAGATCTAGCTAAGGCGACTCACGTCTTTTTACGAGACGATACCGTGAAACGTCCCTTACAGCCTCCATATTCTGGTCCTCATCCCATTCTCAGCAGGGATGATAAAACTATCAAAATACTAACAGGTAATAGAGAAGTTGTAGTCAGTGTGGACAGAGTTAAGCCAGCTTATTTTGAAGCACCTGGCATATTAACTAACAGTCCACCTGACCTACCACTAACACTTCCATCCATTCCAATTTCTACACCAACACCCACTTCATCAACATCTACAGCTGTACCAACTCCAACACCACCACCCAAAAATTATACAACACGGTCTGGCCGAAGCGTTCGCTTCGCTGTACCATTTGACCTATAGGAAATTACATTTTATTTACATTTTTTTTTATTATACACCTTATTTAGTCTTCCCTATAGTTAATTTTTTTTTTACAAATTAACTATTTCTCTCCGTGGGGGGGTGGTGTGGCGACGTTCAATGTATCCGAACGCAGCCATTTGACATGACATCTGTCACGTCATGTCAAGTGTCTCGGACTTTTCGCGCGGAATATAATAACGACTTTTCACTGGTGGACGAACACCGTCTCTCTGTATTATACCATTAATATTTAGATACCTTGCCTTAATGTAAAGTAATATAATACTACTATAATTACCGTACCATGTATATTCACAAGTAGTGAAGTGATTACATCGTACGATACAACCGCAAGCTAGTGTTTTCTTCACCTGCGACGACCCATCCGTGCCAAGCTCCAACAACTTCATTACCGCAGATACCTACGTGTCCTGGCACCCACCCGAGAGTTACACTGTTTTGTGCGCCCAGTTTGTTGAGTGCGTGGATACATTCTAGGGTCAATTTTGACTGAGTTTCATCGGACTGTAGTGCCTGAAGAGCAGCCTGACTGTCCGATAGTATTGTTATACGTTTGTTGGTATAATTTCTGTCCAGGCTTTCGTACACGCATTGTATTATTGCAAACATTTCAGCCTGGAAGACAGTTGTATAGGTGCCTAAGTTTGTGTAGAACTTCGTACTAGGTTTCCGACCATATACTCCTGCCCCTGTCCGTCCCTCTTTTTTCGATCCATCCGTGTACCAGATGATATTATTATCTCCGCTTATGAGGGAGTTTGATGCCTTATCCGCCCACATTTCTCTAGACGGTATAAGTATTTTGTATAGTTTGTTGAAACTATATTGCTTGTTAATGACGTCACTCGGCATCGCCATAATTTTGCATTCAGTGAGGTTTCTGTAGAGTTCCCTCATGACAGGTGATTTCCAGTTTGCCTTGCCTTTTTCAGCAGCACGGAGAATAGTACATTTGGCCTCTTTCTGCACATGAATGTGTAGAGGGTAGATGTTAAGTATGGCTTCCATTGCTGCAATTGGGGTTGATGGCAGGGCCCCGGTTATAATACGACAGGCCAATCCTTGGACACTGTTTAGTGTCTTAATACATGTTGTTTGCTTTGTCTTCTTGTACCAGCATACGCAGCCGTATGTGATTATGGGTCTGACAATCGCCTCATAGATCCACGCTACGTATTTTGGTTTTAGCCCCCATTTCCGGCTTGTAAGCCTACAACATGTTCCCAGAGCAATCTTTGCTTTCTTGACAACCTTGTCAAGGTGTGCGTTCCAGTTAAGTCTTTGGTCTAATATGATTCCTAAATACTTAACTTCTTTCGAGAACGGGATAGTTGTGCCAAAAAGCTTAATGGGTTCAAGCTTGTCCAACTTATACCTTCTTGTGAAGGGCACAATGACGGTTTTGCAGGCATTTACAGTTAGACCGTTTTTGATGCACCATTGTTCGACTCTTTTGAGTGCTGTCTGCAAGAGGCTAGAAATGGTACTTTGGCAACTTCCAACTATGTTGATTACCAAGTCATCTGCATAGCCTTGTGTGTCCAGTCGATTGTCGTTGAGCTCCTGGATAAGATTGTCGACCACGATAGACCACATTAGGGGCGAAAGGACTCTGCCTTGTGGGCAACCTTTATTAATTTTGATTTCGGTTGTGATGTCGAATAACGTGGTACGAACTATTCTGTTGTTAAGCATATGTCCCACCCAGTCGGTAATGGTGTTGTCAATGCCTCTGTCTTTCATACATTTTAGTATGACTTCAGTAGGGGTATTGTCGAAAGCCCCGTCAATGTCGAGAAATGCACATAAGGCAATTTCTTTGTCTACAAGGGCGTTTTCAATGCGGTCCGTTAGCTCCATCAAAGCGGATTCCGTTGATTTCCCTTTATGGTAAGCGTGTTGCTGAGGCTGAAGGGGCATTACCTTTAGGTAGGTTTCCCTGATATGCAAGTCTATAACCTTTTCCATTGTCTTTAACAGAAATGAGGTGAGACTAATTGGTCTGAAAGATTTGGGTTGCGAGCTATCCCTGTCCCCCGTCTTAGGTATAAAAGTAACCCTTACTTTCGTCCAAGAGGTTGGCAGATATCCCCAGGCAAAACTCGCGCGGAAGATTTTCAATAGCACTTCGTTTAACCCTTCTTGAATTAGTGCAGGGAATATGCCATCTTCTCCTGCTGATTTGTAGCCCTCAAAGCTTTTGATGGCCCAAGTTACTCTATCGGGTTTAAAGACTGAGGTCGCCACACTCCAGTTCTCGATAGTAGGTCTTGATTTAAGCGTCTCAGGAGGTGGCACGATGGCATCCTTATCCATGACGGTAGATCAAGGGAAGTGTGTACTAATCAATAACTGTAAGGTTTCATCTACCGTCTTGGTGTAGCTTCCATTAGGTTTCCTCAGTAATCCAAGATGAGCTGGGGGCGTTTTTGCGAGAATCCTGTGAATCTTAGCGACGTGTGCCGTTCCATTAATTTCCTCACAGAATTTGTGCCAGGATCTGCGCTTTGCCCTTCTCAGTTCATTGTTGATGACCATGTCATCTGTACACATACAAGGTATAGGTAAGAACTTCAGATTGTTCTTTACAATAATGCAGGCTCGGGGCCTGATACCATGGCTGTTATAAATTAACTTACCAGCAGAAGTGAGGCCCATTACCATGTTTCCTTTGATCCATGGCTCCTGTATGAAAGCCATGTCAAGTCCTTCTTCTTTGAAGCGTTGGCTGACGATGGCACTAGCAGCTTTGGCGTGGTGAAGGTTGACTTGAATGGCTTTGATCATGTTTGGGGAATGGGATGTATTAATAGGTATTATGGATTTGGAGAGGGGAGGATGGGATTGTAATGTAAGGATGTGTGTGTACGGGTGTATTTATGTAAGTGTGTGTGTGTGTGAGTGAGTGAGTGAGTGTGAGTTAAGTGTTTCTTTAGGGTGTGACTGTTCCTTAAACCCGGTCCTGGTTGTTGATCGGATCGCGGGACGCCTTCCTGCTCGAATGCTCCTGAGCCAGTGAGGGCAGCTGTACAGGTGCCCTCCTGATCGGAGCTCCGGCAGCAGAGGTAGTTCGAGTCATAGTACCCTGTGTACCTCTGTAGGCCCCCCGCGACGACCTCCCCCCAGTATGGGTTAAGGTGTGTGTTCTGCGGGCGGGGTACGTCGACAGAGTGGCTCTGCCCGATCCCCTTCCGCGAGTGTATGGTGTAGGTAGTAGGTGTGTTGTTGAGGTTGACCTACTAGACTCAGCCGGAGAGTGAGACGACGGCTGCTCGACCTCCGTCGGCACGGTTCCAGTCACAGGCCCACTAATAGGTTGGACCGGCCCCGGTTCCGACGAGGTGTGCAAACCGGATGTAGACGGTTGCGCCGAGGTGTTGGGTGGCGCATCCTCTGTCTCAGTGGCCTTTGGCTTTGGCGGGTTCTTGACCCGAACAAGGACATCTTTGAGGCCAAAGAAAGGCCTAAAGTTCCTCTTTTTAAGGGCCTGGTATGCGGTCTCATCAAATGAAAAGGTGACCGTCTGGCCAGCCTCTTCCACTTTCCGGTTGGCCACCTTCCAGTGGGCACATACCAGGTCCTTGTTTTGGACGTCTAGCCGGTGTAAGATGGTCTTGACCTCTAATTTCGGGTCAGGAATCCATGTCGCACCGTAGTAGGGGCGAGGTAGGTCACGTTCGTCGACCAGTTTAAGATTGGCCTGCGCCCAGGGTTTGATATTTGGAACCCGGCTGGCCAGCCATTCACGAGTAGCTCCGTCATGACAGTTTAGCACAAGGCAACCGTCTCTGACGGAGCTACCCATGAAGCGGGGTCCCTCTCCACTGCTGGAGGAGTCAATACATTTGAGTATTTCCTCCTGGAGGGATTTCAGCTCCGAGTCGGTCATGGGGCGTTCTACATTCAGAATACCAACACGACAAGCCCCTGCGACAGTGCTGTAGGAGGGTTTGACCTCGGTAGGTATGCCCGTCCTTGGCGCTTTCTTGGGCTGGTCGTTTGGTGAAGCCTCCTCTGACCTCTGTCTTTTGCTCGATCTGGCATGTTGTTCCTTGAGCCAGACCTGCACCTTGGGATGCTCCTGCATCTCTATGAGCGGTTTAGGACAGAGAGCCTTGGCCTCCTCCTCACTCTTTCCTCTCTCCATCCACCACTTTTTTCTTCTGCTGGCAGCCCCGGTTAGGAGGGGTTTGAATGGCCTCCTGGAACCTGGTTTTCCAGCGATGGAGGAACCTTGCGGGTCAGATGGAGCCCCAGAAGGTTCATTTAAAGAATGGCCTTCGTCGTTATTAGAGCAAAGGTCCATTGCCTCCGGAGTAGTTGAATCTTCTTCGGTTGCAAGTGTTTCCACTTCATTTATGAGCTCATCGAGCTTGTTTTCTGAATTATTTATATTAAGACTCATATTGATCCCACGAGTAGCGTAGGTAAAGAAGACGCCCCCCACAGGGCCCCGCTATATGGGGGGTAGGCTAATTAGTCCCCGAGGTCGCCTGGTATCGAGGACCCGCCGTTCAAGGCCGAGTTACTCCCCGACCCCGTCACGCAGGATGGTCTCCTCGGCACGGTACGGATGACACCTTGAGTTTGAGGTTTTTGGTTAGGAGGTTGGCTCCTCAAAGTGTAGTGAGCTGTGTTATGTTTGTATAGTCGATGCACCTGTGTAGTGTCTGAGTGTGTTGTGCATGGTGCGTTGGTGATTTGTGTAGTGTATCTGTATGAGTAGTGCTTGGTGTGTGGAGTGTACGTGGAATGCAAAACCAGACCCGTAGGAGTGAGTTTGCATGCCTTGCCCTCCCCATTTATCCGGACTTGGGACCGGCTCTTCAATGGCTCTTCACAAAGGAATAGCCACGGAAGAGGTAGGGTTTGGCATATTGCTAACATTTTAAATTTTTCTTATGACACATTCGTATCTCACGCAGCTGGTATCCAAGTAAATTTAGAACCTTAACAATTATGCATGAACGACATACATATTCATAAAGATAAATCTTCCCGGCAGATAAAAACCGTGCTATGACTATGATTACAAATGAACATTAAGTAGATCACGCTTTGAATAGGTCTGGTCTATACAGCGCGCTCGCTATAAATTCAAATGAATGGACGATATTGTACCTATGTCATCCAGTACCAGAATAAGTACGCATAAACTAGTCAGAGAGCTTGCGGGCATTTACGACCAAGCCATACTCGCTACTTTTAGCGATAGGCGATTTTGCGTTGCGTTGTGTGCATCGAGCTGCATCGTGTTTTGGCAACTTTTTTCATTTATCCATTTATTTAATTTTATAGCAATACCTTAAAATAAGGGCGTGCTTAATGCCTAATGACATTTTCTACCATCCAACCCTGGGGGACGAGAATTGCTTGTGGTAGGCACATTATAAGTAAATAAAGAACGGAAAAATTCTATAAAAATACATTTTTACTAAATAACTAAATAAATAAATACATATTAGGTATACATCCATAATATATATATATATATATATATATAAGTATATATACCTATATGCCATAAATGAGAGTTGTTATAAATAAAGCAAAATCAGATCAGAAAAAGATTTAGTTGGCAGGTAGAAGCACTTTAAAGATGATTGCGAATCTCTTGAACACATTTTTGATTTGGTTTTTCGAATGGACTCCGGTAGGGTGTCCTATAGTAGTATAGCCGAGGCGTTGAAAGTTTTCCTTTAAGTTATGAGGAGAAGTTGGATCATGTAAAATAGAATAGGACTCGGCATGGGCATCGCGCGTTTTAGCGACCTAGTGACTCCCTTAATTCGAACGCGGTAGCCGAATTCCGCTTTCTACCGTTTTCAAGTGAGCGCTATGCAGCGATATGCAGCGCTTAGCTTCTATAAAGTGACTAAATCGCCGATCGCCGATGCTAAAAGTAGCTAGTTTGACTTAGCTGTTAAAGTGCACAATGCTTGTGTTATATGCTCGAAGAAAAATCTTTTAGTTAACAGTGCTTTAATAAACCTATGTCCCAGATTTCTAAAAAGTTATCGACAGAGTACGGTGTTGATGTTTATGTAAAATTATAAATAAGCATCTACATCTTACTTTAACAATAATTTTATGATTCTACCGGATATGATACCGGAAACGGTGGTTTTAGGTTGGATTTGGATATTTAGATTAATATAAGTACCAAAGTTGTCCAATTTCAATATTGATGCTTTTTTGACAAAGGGTTACCAACAGTCGCTTTCATTTATAAGTATTATATTATAAATTCGAAAGAAATCTGTCTGTCTGCCTGCTACGCTTTCTCGCTTAAACTACTGAACCAATTTTAATGAAATTTTGAACACAGAGTGGACCTTGGGAAAAGAAATAGGATGGTTTTTATCCTACGGGTATAAAACGGGTCCACGCGGACGAAGCCGCTGGCGAAAGGCTAGTTTTTATTATATGTTTTACTTTACAGTTTATAAAACTCAATATTGTATCTCTGTAGCAACACTAACATTAATCAAAATTTTCAACATGAAACTTAATCAAAACATTAGAGGCTCTCGGACTAAACCCACAATTCCTCACTGTAGAAAGCGATATAAATTTCAATTAACATGGCCGGTGACTGCAGAAATAATTATTTCAGGTGAAAGCAGGCATTGTTCCATTAAATATATTATTCCCCCTTATCCACTATCTAAGGAGCATCAAATAAATCCTTCGAGATTTGTCTGCATATCGGAGGAGGAAATGTGATTGGATCAAGCGATTGTGAATTTGTGATAAGTATTTGTTTTAGCTAGGATTCATGTGAATTTCCTGAACATGGAAATCGCGAAATCATTTATTCATACTTACAATTTAATTGAAAAATGATACTTCATGAAGCACGAAGCATATAATAGAACGCACTTTCCGGTTATTAAGGCTGCTAGTAGAGTTAGTGACGCATTTATATTTCGGCTATTTATCCTTATTTTGGAGTAAAATTCTTATTTAAAATTTGACTCTTTTTATTAATTTTTTTAAACTCGATATCCTACCAATATTACAAACGCGAAAATAAGTTTGTTTGTTACTCTTTCACGCGAAAACTACTTAACCGATCATTATGAAGTTGTGCATATTATATTCTTGGAGTTATCAGAAGTAAACTAGGACACTTTAAAAAAAAACAACGCGGGTGAAACCGCGGGGCACAGCTATTACTTAATAATTCTAAGTGTCTGTTAAATTTAAACAAATAAAGTGATTCATTTCCTGTTAAAATAAGGCATACATTTCGTACTTATCTTAATTTATATAATTCTTGTGTGAGTGTGTATGTCACTGAACTCCTCCTTTACGGCTGGACAGATTTTAATGAATTTTTTTGTGTGTATTCAAATGGATTCGAGGATGGTTTAGATTCACAATTTGGGCCACTGGAAATGTTTTTTAATTACTTTTTTACTTATTTAGTTTTCCCATATAAATTGTTCCTGCCTGTCAAACGTTTTGTATTTCGTGCCGTGTCGTTCTAAACTTTGACACAGTCAGAATAACTGGACAGTTCGTATGTCATTATTTGTTTTATATTTTTGTTTGATAGTAACATGAAGTCTCTTTAAGATAATAAGAAAACAAATCCTCTTTAATTACTTTTAAGGCAGGACAACGTCTGCGGGGTCCCACTAGTATTTTATAAGAAGTATTTTTTGCTCATTTTAAAGACCACTTTTTATGAAAGCCAAAACTATCAACTTTGTTTTTCGCATCGACAAGCAGTAATTGAATTGTTCCCCGAAATGAGTGCTCAAAGATAATTTAGTTGCAGACTCATAATAATGAATCATCTCAATTATTTTCGACACTCGAACGAGACGTGCGGGTCCTCAATTTATGGACGATATTTTAATTGACATGCATGTTCCGCCAGTCCAAGACAGAGCCAAATACGAAAATTCTAATAAAGATCGATGATGTAATTAAGAACAGGCTGAAATATTACCTTTTTTATTTGAATGGAGTAGCACACGAGCAAGGCCACGTGGTGTTAAGTGGTCGCTGCAGCCCATAGACATCTACATACAACCTGAAGCAAGAATAGGTAAGTCTTGTCTGAGGTCGTATGCAGTTGCGCTGCTACTCCGGAGGCTGGTGGTCGCCTCATGAAGTGTGGCCGGCAACTGCACCTTTCCACCGAAACAATAGAATTGGTTCACGGCAGAAATGGGTGCAGCGGTACTACTTCTCCGGGCGACCCATAATAGTTCTACAATAGACTACTACCTGCCTTAAACGCGAGCATTGCAAACATTGTTAGGATCTTGAGATTAACGGTCTATTTTTATTCCGTTAAAAATCTTTTTTCACTGATGATAACATTGTAATACCGATTACAACTATCTTCATATAACGCTTGCGTTCTTCGCTAACTGCTGGTCAATGCGCCCTTACAGCCATTTTAAAATTACGAAATCAAAATTGTGTTCACCATCTTATCTCCCCTTAATATTTGGAATCTCTGCATATAAATTCACAAGCACGTGCAGTGGGCAGTCGGAATGGTACAAGAAGCTGCGAACACGCGATGTGGGTTTTACGAGGTAATTCATTAGGCTAACCAGCTTGTACGAAGAACTAATTAGCATCCGACGACATGGGAGTAGGCGGTGCAGGTTGCCGTTGTCGATAGTGTTTGAATGTCTAGGACGTTTTTGTGCTACGTGTACTATTGAACGTAGTAAAATATTAGATATGCCCTCTGGTTTCAGCTTATAGCATGAAGTTTTATAGCCTGACTGAAACCTTCCTGATAAATGGACTATTGAAAAAAAATTAAATTTTCAGTTCGAACCATTAGTTCCCAAGATTAACGTTTTCAAACAAACACAATCTTCATATTTATAATACGCGCAAAGATTCCTCAGTTGAAGGGCACGTTCAGTCGAGCTTGTTTAGTGTATAGATAGCAGAAGCAAAACCTTGTTGGAAGCCTTATGTGGTTTGAGTTCCAGGTCTTCCCAATAATGGCGAGAGACCCGTGCCCAGCCGGGGCAAAAAGGCTTGCGGCCACTATTAAAATTAAATAGGTATAATTTTTAGCATGGTAAGCCCTTCCTATGATATTTTTTAAATTTTAAGCAGGTTAAGTTTCAGTTCATTTTTAATGTAGGTACATTAAAAAAATAAGTTACTATCTGATTTAACAGTATTCATAGCTTAGCTGTTTCTCTAACTTTAAGCTTGGGAGTTGTCTTTATACTTATGCACTGATTAAGAAAATGTATAATGTGCGTATTTTTAAATACAGTGAAGGAATTTTGAAAAAAAAAATGGAATCTGTTTTTATGTTTGTGCCAAAATTATACTGATTGTGAAATGTGTGATTCATATTATATAATATGTATTTGTATTAAATTAACACCCATTGATTTAAAAAATCGTCACCGATTTTTTATTCCGGAGGTGGATATTATTTATTACTTATGTATATCAGCAGCAGCAGTCGTTAAACTTTAAGCAATTATATTATACATACATACATCAACTGAATTCTTCTTCTACATTTATATATGAAATAAAATATTAGTAGTACTTACTTACTTCCTTTTGTAGTACTATTACATAACTGTTAGTTTGTAATAGAATAGCTACAAAATAATGAAATATCTTTACGGTAGGCAACCGTGTGAAAACGCCGCAAGGCAGAATATTTGACACGACGAAATTGTACTACCTAACGAACCCACACACATGTAAATAGAAGCGGAATATTTCACAAATTGTATTTCATTGACTTAATAGGACAGTATTGACAAGTGATGAATGTGTAGATCAAATCTTGGTTAACACGTGCCTTGGTAGTTGATATGTATTTAATGTCAAAGATACCTGATGTAAGCCATTCATTCTAACAAGAATATCAAGAACGTTGCTGTTATTGCTACAATAATACCTATATTTGGAAGCGAAGCTTTGACTTGGAAGAGAAATGAATAAAGAAAGTAGTAAGGCTGTTTATCAAAACTTTACGTTGCTGTTGTTAATATTGATATTTATGACGCATTTAAAAAAACTTTGAAGTATTGCAAGTTCGCCAGAAAGTAAGAAATAAATTTCGAACAATTTCATTATTGTAGAAGTTTCATTGCGTGTATACAAAGTATGCCATAACTTTAAAGATCCTCAACATTAACAAGACTTACAAAAGAACAAACAGAAATAAATACTCGAAACGTACGTGGGATTACAGACAAGAAAATTAACAATAAATTTGGGTCGTTATCGGCAATAAATTGCTTTTTAATCATGGCAACATCGCAACACAATCATAACCAGTTACACTCATTTTCAGTGCATCCAAATTTATTTCGGTACGTCATCGCTCATGCGATATTATTCTCCTTTCAACGTTGCCGCTGAGGGGTAATTGCTTTTAAAACAAGCTGTAGAAATACTATGGTTTTAAACCGGTACCAATTTAAGCCGAACCAACATCGGACTAAGCAGAACAAGAGGGCAGATAGCACGAACATAACGAAGTACTGGTGCATTTATGCAGGCACTTAGATAAATCCAGGAGAGTTGTGGCGCGTCCATACTATAGCAATGGCTGCCCGAATGGGCCATTTGACATGTGATTCCACATACAAGTCTGCAAGACAAATGAATATGGTTCGGCATTGCGATATAACGTATCTTCGATTGACTTTTCTGTGTAATTTAAATGCGATTTATGAGAGATTTAAATAAAATAAAGCTTCGAGTTGTTGAAGAAATTCTCGGCGTTTGTATTTGATTGTAGATGATTTTGTGTTTACATCTTACTAGTGTCATCTAATATCGAAAAACTTTTTCTTTAACTTTTTGGTAAAGAACAAATTCTCGCTTCGTCGGTCACTTGTCGTTATATCATATATAATGTGATAGGATATATAAATAATTTTAAAGTTTGTATATGAGAACATACTTATATAGAAATACTATCAATAGCAGTCTCTCATTATTAAAGATATCAAAGCGTTAAAAACTACAATAAAATTTATTTAAAGCGATGAGCACGCCTTAAGGTCTGCTAGCACATTGCAGCCTCATATCTCGCCGTCCTTTCGCTCTTGCTTGTTAGTCACGACTGCATCAGTGTTAATTGACTGACCTATTGAACGTTCGTATATATCTCTTATTAGTTTATTTGTATGTTCAATAAATATTTTTTCACAAATTTAAAATTTAGTTTTTACTTATCAATGAAGATTGTTGAACCAATTCATAAACTAAGAGAAAATCCTAAGATGCAAAATGGGATTATTTCAAACAAAAATGATTACTTTGTTTTTATTTTTGAAAGAAATAAGCTCTATTGAAAGTTTTTTTGCTGTGAAATCTGAATTTATTTATGAATCAAGCAAAAGTTACAAAACAAAAGAATTCTAATATATTCTAATCAATATTTTGTCTACCTCTACACGTACAAATGTTGAGCTATTCCTAATTGTACATATTCTAGCCTAGCATCTAGTCTGCTAGCGCAAGCTCGTTATCGAACCAGCGTTGATTCAATTACTATGAGATATATAAGCATTGAAGTTCATGAACCGTTTTCAGTACATAATTCTGGAACTTTATATTCTAAAAAGCCAGTTGCAACAACTATGGATTTCACACAAATTACTGTATTGCAATATTAACTGACTGGGTCTGGGAAAAATATTTCTTGCTTGACGTGACTATTTACTACCGGCACTACTCACGGTGCATAGCTGATGGTGATGCCTCCTAGCGATCGTCCGCGACTACTCATGAGAAAGGACTTCGTTCAGGTCTGAAACTAGTTGAGCATCATTAACTATATAATAGTCATGTTAAGTTACACTCACGATTCTTTATATAATAAAAAATATATTTCCTGCGTAAGTAACGTTTACTCTGTCGTGTTCTTAAATAGTATACACAGTATACTTTATACTGTGGTTTGTGGTACCCTTATCTTACTTAAGAATATTCTGTTCATATTCATCTTGGTACAGTTTTAGTCTCTGTCTCTGTCCTTGTTTCATGTTTTTATTACAATTTAATTATTTTCGCCTATTACGCCCGAATCAATTGCTATTTCGGTGTTTTAATTTCAATGAAATAAGCCCATCTCGACTCTTTTTTGGCCCAGTTACGTTCATGCTACAAATATTTATTAATTAGTTAATTTATATTGTTAGAATGTTGTGTTATATGTACCTAAGAATATACCTTTTATTGTGCCTTTTTACTTTATTGTGAATCAAGGCACGGATTCGTTTCCCGGTGAATGAGATGAGTTTAAGTTTGTTTTCTTTGTGTGGGTGTTAATGTTCCTGTCTTGGCTCTTGTTTTGGGGTGTAATACGTTTTTTGTTTAATGTGTTATTTATATCGTAATTTGTTTAATGGGTTTATTTAATGTGTTACTTCATCGCTTAATTGTTACAGGTGGACATTTTGGTATTTATCGCTATTTCGTGTCTCAGTAATTGAGATACATAACAAAAAGTAACACAGGATAACGTTGCCCCTAGATAATTGAGGGTAACTAGTTTTAGTATGACATTTTTTTGCAAACGCCTTAAGCTAGGAGTTACAAAGGTATTTAGCCCAATGCCTATTGACATTGATTTCCAGCCAACTCTGGGTTAATTTGAGAATGTGCGGTAGGCTTTTTATGTGCGAAACATCGAGTTATAAATAATTTTGTGTATTATATGACTTGGAATGTTTTTGAATATAAATTGACGTCCCAATTACTTAATAATTTGAATATGGTTAATGCGGTTACTAATTTGTGTAAACAAAAAACCAGAAAGCAAGATTCAGAGCGCACATGACTACACGTAATAGATGAAGATAAAATCATAAATTTAAAAGCAACTATGAAACAGGTCTGAAATATTTTTTTACATTCTGTATAGAACCTAAAAATATGTTTATAAAAAATTAATTTAGTAGGTTTAAAATACCAAAACGTTAAATTTATTTATAACAAACACGTATTTGAATGTGTTCGCACTTAACTTACTTAGAGCGGTTTCAAACTAGTGTATTTAGCAAAATTTTACATTTTCTGGTGGGAAACGATTTCTATTCCATGTTCTCATTACAGCTTGCTTTACATGAATATTTTCTATTTAATCTAATTATTGTAACTCTCAATTTAGCCTTATTGATCAACACTTCGGCATTTCACGCTTCTCCGTTACTCAGTAATTGACTAGGAGACACAATTTAATGTGTGTCTCTATATTCGATAGCACTGTCCCTTGATAATTGAGCGTGTACGGTTAAAGTGCGACATTTATGTGCGAGATACAGAGCCACAAATTAGTTTGTGTTTTTTTTAATTCCAGAACATTCTTAGATAAAGTCTACGTTACGATTGTATACTAAATACCAATTTATAAGATAGATATGGAAAGATTCATAGGGCACAAGACACGAATGAATGAAGATACATAACAAATTGTAGAGTAACGATGGAACATACCCGAAATAATAATTTTAAAATTTCATGAAGATACCTTAAAATACATTCATATAAAATATATTCATGTTTATTATCTGCCATTAAAAATGAATGATGATTTAAAAATAATCTATTCTCGGTCTGGGTGTCTGTGTTTATTTCTTTGTGTGTGTTTGTGACCTTACTGTGAGTCTATGAGTGTGAAATGTTATTTATTTATTTAGCATTCAATTAAGTCTTATTGATCAACATTCCGCTATTCAACGCTACTTCGTGACTCAGTAATTGACTAGGAGACACAATTTAATGTGTGTCACTACATCAGATAGCGGTGTCCCTTGATAATTGAGCGTGTCCGGTTTTAGTGCGACATTTATGTGCGAAACACTGAGTTCGAAAATATTTTGTGTTTGTTACGACTTCAAGAACGTTCTCAATATAATCGCTAGTTACAATTATTTATGATTTTTCAATATTATATAAGGTCAGCCTTCGGCATCGCCCGCGTGGACCCGTTTTATAGGTTCCCGTAGGATAAAAACCATCCTATGTCCTTTCGCAAGGTCCACTCTATCTGTGTTCCATTTTTTTAAATTGGTTCAGTACTTTAAGCGGGAAAGCGTAGCAGACAGACAGACAGAGTTACTTTAGAATTTATAATATTAGTAAGGAAGTAAGGATTTTTTAAATTTCAAAAAGAGAAGTTGCAATACTGATTTAATACTTACTGCCAGAGTATCTACTGTATTCTGTTCCCTGTTTCCGTTTCAATGTGCTTTTCGTGGACTTTCGTATTTTAGCACTCAATTAATTCTTATTGATCAACATTTCGGTATTTCACGCTACTCCGTGACTCAGTAATTAACTAGGAGACACCATTCAATATGTGTCACTGCATAAGTTAGATACGTTGTCCCTTGATAATTGAACGTACACAGTTTTGGCGTGACATTTATGTCACTATATATCACATTAAGTTGGAAATCAGTTCATGTTTGTTACGACTTTCAGCTCGCTTTAATTTGTATCATGTGATGAATATTACGGCTGCGTGACATTTTTACCGACTTCCAAAAGAAGGAGGTACTGTATTCGGCTGTATGTATTTTTTTTTTATATATGTTCACCGATTACTCCGCCGTTTGTGGACCGATTTTCAAAATTCTTTTTTTGTTCGTATGCTTATACTTTCGAGGTGGTCCCATTGTCACCAAATCAGGATCTGATGATGGGATCCCAGGGAAATCGAGGGGAAATCTCAAATTTTATAGGCACACACATTGATTTTCTTATACTTTCTGAAGCATAACAGATATTTGTGCATTGTAATCATCATCTTATGTTGCTGAGCTGATGATGGAAGGTACTACGACGGTTAGGAGTTGAGAGCAAATTCTTTCAGTAAATGGTCTTTTGTTCGAAATCTTACATTCCTGAGGTGGTCCAACTGTCACCAAGTCAAAGTCTGATGATGGGATCCCAGAGAAATCGAAGGAAACATTCAAATTTTATAGTACAACAAATGATTCTTATATTTTTACTAAAGCAAAACAGGCATTTTTGTATAATTATCATCATATCATGTTGCTGAGCTGATGATGGAAGGTACTACGACGGTCAGGAGTTGAGAGCAAATTCTTTCAATAAATGGTTTTTTGTTCGAAATCTTACATTCCTGAGGTAGTCCAACTGTCACCAAGTCAAAGTCTGATGATGGGATCCCAAAGAAATGGAGGGGAATATTCAAATTTTATAGTACAACAAATGATTCTTATATTTTTACTAAAGCAAAACAGGCATTTGTGTATAATTATCATCATATCATGTTGCTGAGCTGATGATGGAAGGTAATACGACGTTTAGGAGTTGAGAGCAAATTCTTTCAATAAATGGTTTTTTGTTCGAAATCTTACATTCCTGAGGTAGTCCAACTGTCACCAAGTCAAAGTCTGATGATGGGATCCCAAAGAAATGGAGGGGAACATTCAAATTTTATTGTACAACAAATGATTCTTGTATTTTTACTAAAGCAAAACAGGCATTGGTGTATAATTATCATCATATCATGTTGCTGAGCTGATGATGAAAGGTACTGCGACGGTTAGGAGTTGAGAGCAAATTCTTTCAATAAATGGTTTTTTGTTCGAAATCTTACATTCCTGAGGTAGTCCAACTGTCACCAAGTCAAAGTCTGATGATAGGATTCCAAAGAAATGGAGGGGAACATTCAAATTTTATAACACAACAATTGATTTTCATATTCTTATTAAAGCAAAACAGGCATTTTTGTATAATTATCATCCTATCAAGTTGCAGAGCTGATGATGGAAGGTACTATGACGGTTAGGAGTTGAGATCAAATTCTTTTAATATATATTTTTTTGTTCTAAAAGTTAAACTCCTAAGGTGGTCCAACTGTCACTATGTCATAATCTGATGATGTGATACTGGGCAAATCGAGGGAAACACTGAAACTTAATAAACACAATATTATACATATGTGTACAGAATTATTAAAGTTACTAAAAAGAGTGAAATAAATTAAGTTTTTAACAAAAAAATAGAACCGACTTCAAACGGTAAAAAATAAAATTATTCAGTACCTACTTCTTCTTGCTTATGGTAATTACTCTTAAAACTATTTTTGGAGTCGGGCCCTTAGTAAAATGTCCTGTTATAGTAAATAAAGTATACCTTTCGATCTGAATGGGCACCGACTTTAATATAGTTTTAACAGTCATTACCATAAGCAAGAAGATGTAGGTACTGTCCCACTGTCTGTACTGTAGGTGCCCATTTAGAACGAATTGTACGACATTTTAGTAAGGGCCCGACTCCAAAAATAGTTTTAAGAGTAATTACCATAAGCAAGAAGAAGTAGGTACTGAATAATTTTATTTTTTACCGTTTGAAGTCGGTTCTATTTTTTTGTTAAAAACTTAATTTATACAGAAATTATTTCATTTTTATATTTGCAAAGCAAGATTCGGATGATATTTCCAACTTATATTTGGATGAAAGAATATATCTATACTAATATTATAAAGTGGAAAGACTGGTATTTTTGTATGTTTGTAATTAATAAACTCAAAAACTTCTGTTCCGATTTCAAAAATTTTTTCACCATTAGAAAGTTACATTCACTTTGAGTAACATAGTCTACTTTTTACTGCGGGAAAATGCTTCATTTCCACGTGAAAACGGGTAATAGGGTCAACGCGGTTGAAGCAACTGGCTAAACGCCTATGATTTTAATGAAGCCTGGAATAACACATAGGCTATTTTTTATCCTACGGGGTCCCATCAAACGGGTCCACGCGGGCGAAACCGCTGGCGGAAGGCTAGTGTACGATAAATTGGCAATCTCCTAAACGCGATAAAATAGCGTCATGATGCCGTCGAATTTGAAAACCGCCTGAGCATCGCAGGGTAGCGAAACCGTAGTGTCTAAATATTTTTTATTGATTTAAAATTGTTGCTACTTTAGATCGATGTACCTTAAATTCTATAATGTCTTTAGTATTTGCACAGACCTTTGACTATTGAAGAAAACTAAAAGAGGAAAAGGAGAATTATATGAACTATATTATCTTACCTAAAGCTTATCTTTTATAGAGACTTCTAAAAAACATCTCTGAACTTTCTTCTGAGCCGAACAGGGGGTACGTAGAAGTTTTCTCACCAAAACTTTTCTTATGTAGGTTGGCTCTCCCATCTCTCCATCAGAACATACCAAAAGCTTCCTTGATTTATGCGTAGAGGCGTTTATCATGTAACAATAGTTATTAGTTATTTAATATAAGTTATAATGTATTGTGTGTTAATATTGTGTTCGTTGGAGCAAAGGAATCGATTAACAACCATATCACTAGTAAGCTCAGACATAATTACCTAGTCTTACCTGAACAAATCATTTTATCGAAGTGAAGTGAGCGTACTTGGTTCAATTTATATAAAAGTTAATTGCTTTAAAAATCAATATTTATTTCGCATCGCACATGCACGAGCGATTTGATGCCGTCCATGTTTATTACTTTTGCATTGATTTAAGGATGGTTTTAGTTACTTCAATGTTTTTAAAGGGGTAGGAATTTTTTCGTACGTCCGGTTTGACATCCGTCTATCTGTCCGTTAATATATTAATATTATTATGTCCCTTTTCTGTTTCCGAAGGAACCAAGCAAGTATTTCAACCAATATTGCTATAATTTATGCTATATATATAATAATAGTGCCAAGTTTTTAAGACTATCACAGTGAGGTAGGCTCCTCATTCAATGAAAACAATAATGATTAATTATTTTTTCGTTGCTTTTCAATATAGATGCCTGACAGTTATACAAAATATTTCAAAAGGATGTTGATGGAGTAAATCACATGGATGTTCACCTACAAATGGCCTATATGACTTAAACCCATAGAGTATTTATTACCATATTTGCATGCTAAGAGATCCTTCCTCTAATCTCCAAAATCTAGAGAATAATTATTTTTGTTGAAGCAGTGCATAGAAATGTATTGATTTCGAAAATAATAACGATGATTAAAAAAGATGTTTTTCGTCAATAGATGTGTGCTCTGTTTTCCTTTTTTTAATCCATTATCCAATTTTGTTGGCATCGTACTAAATTGTTACGAGAATCAATATTCATTGCGTGCACCGTTGCATGACCGATATGATACCGTTCTATTTGATTTATCGCCCTTTGAGGATATGCGGATACTCCGATATTGAAAACCAACATAGCACTGAAATGTGTCTAAAACACAGATGTATCAATAAACAGTACATTTTCCAAAATTGTGCGCTGGAACTTGAGTTGAATTTTCTATGCTTTAGGTATGTTAAACTGAAGGTTAATACATATTTCAATTAATATAGGTTAATTCTATCCTTATGTTTTCTCTCTAGGTAAATTTGACTGAAACTGTGCATTTTGTTTATCTTTTGAATCTTAAAGAAGATTGAGATAATTCTTATTTTGTTCGATATAATCGATGATTTCCAGTATACTATTATATACTTTACATACTACTTATACTCTATCTGTGTTCCAAATTTCAATAAAATTGATTCAGTAGATTAAGCAGGAAAGCGTAGCAGAGAGACAGACAGAAATACTTTCGAATTTATAATATTAAGTGTGGATTTAGAAAAATTGGCTAATGACGCTTAATAACAGGCAGAAGTGTAATATTAAACAATTATTAATTAAAAAAAAACAAGATTCACTTCCAAAAAGGAAAAATAACACTTAAATATTTTTTCCGACTTGTAAAACCCTGAAATCAGTGGCTTCGTGAAATCTGAATCCAACTCTTTTCCGCTGTTTTTCTAGGTCGTCAATCTAACTGGATGCGGCTCGCGTTCCTTTTACCAGAATGTGGTCGCCATTCATTGTTCATTTTTCCCCAGCAGAAATTGGTCGTACGTAAGATTGCCCGACCATTGCCACTTTAATTTAAAATTTAAGAACTATGCCAGATTGTACTGCTTATAATCTACAATACTAAGCAAAATAAGGCTATGCTCCATCATTGATTGATTCATTTGATGGGCTATGACATTCAATTTCAGCAGTCGCTCAAATATGACGGAGGAAAAATATTAGTGTCCAGCTACTCAACAAAGTTAAATACTTCAATTATTATCTTTTCATGTCTCATAACAATATCGTACAACTATTCAAATAAATCTTGTTTTGAAACGAAGTTCCTCATGGGGCGTTGCGAAGGGGTACCCCAGCCGGGAAAAAACGATCGTAACGTTTGATTTTTATGTATAGTCTATGTATGATGGCTATAGAGTGCCTTATGTATAGTCTACGTGATGACTATTATTATTATTATATTTTTTTACTAGCTGTGCCCCGCGGTTTCAACGTGTTTTTTTTTTAAAGTATCCTTTTTTACTTCTGATAACTCCAAGAATAAAAAAACAATAGAAACAGTAACAAACAAACTTACTTTCGCATTTATTTATAATATTTTTAGGATAAGGGCCTCTTTCACCACCTTCAAGTAAGTGCCAAGTACGCTAATGTCGGTTAAAGTCACCCGTAACTTTAATTTTAATATCACGACGTTCGAGTAGCGCTTATTCATATGATTAACTGACCCGTACCTACTCATAGCTTTTACTTGGCAATTAGATTTACTTGGGACGTAACTAATCAACAATTAACTTGGAGATGGTGAAAGAGGCCCTAAATCATTGTTAAGAAAATGAAGGTGTTAACATAATTTTGTATAGTAGTTCCTTTGCTTTTTCTCGATAAAAAAATCATAATTAAAAATGTATTGAAATTATTTTCTTTATACCTCAAATAGCACTTATAATTAATATTTTTATAATAAGGAACTCCGTTCCTATCCGGTGTCCCACGACACCATATGACTTTTTTCTATTACTCTCTACTACATACACATGGCCTTCGATGAAGTAGCGTATCGTATTTCCATATTCTTTAAATGATGACTAATAGTACTATATTAGTCGTGTAATAGTCACGAAAAAGTTCCTTCTTAGATATAACGTGAAACTTTAACTGTCCGTTCACACGCAAAGTGATAAATATCGTATTATTTATTGAGGCAGTTATGTGTTTACAATTACGTTTTACAACGTTTTAGCTATAAAAGTGACATAAAGCCGGATAGAATTTAGCTAGGAACTAATAATTTTTTTCATAATGTCTTTTTATGCCTGAAATAAAATTCAGCATCCTCATAATGAGTATGCGTAAAATATTCAGCGGTAAATTGGAGCTTGTTCCGATTTTTGTTAGTTAGAAGTTAGAAAGTTACTTAAAAAATTATAACGCGTGTATATTGCTTAAAGTTCTAAATGATATTGATTGATAAAAATTGTTGAAATAGTTTTAGATCATCAAAGATAAATTGTTACAAATAAACTTAGAACGTCACAAGTCTTCAAACTGAACAATTGTATAATTTATAAATTCCAGTGAACGTTTCAATCAATTTACATTTTGTGAAACCAATAACAAGCCATTGAATTCCACAAATGTAAACGTTTTCAGTTAAATCAGCGTTGAAAGCGTAAATTACGCCTCTTTATTAAGCGACAATCGCTGAAATATCAATTCTGTACGTTACTTGTCATATCAATATATCATAAACAGCGAAAGAGTTAGTTTATCTCGATTTAAACGTCAAAGGATTTTGATAAGTTTATATGAGATCTTTAGTCCTAGAATGTATGCGAACCAACTTGAGTATTCGATATAACTAAAAAGTTTTGAAGCAAGGAGATATGATAAATATAGATTTTTAGAAGTAATCTCACATTTTAATTGATAGGCGCGCATTGTCATTTACATTGATGTTGAATGATTACTTTTTTTACTATAAAATGTAACGTGCACTAATAAAACAAAAATACAAATAGTCAAGCCTAAAATTTAAACGCTTTCAATTTCTTCCCTGGCATCGCTTCTATTGGCGTGTATGACACCTGTACCATTGTTACAATCTTGGAAATATCAAACGAGCCCTTTACGAATTTACGCTCTCATTAAATACTCGTAGCACTCATTCCTCGACGATGATCATTAACGGAGGTATTGTTGTGTCCGATAGCTATTAATTTCTCATTACAATTAATACCATAACTTTGGTTTTTTATGCGTATTTTTACATAAGGTACATTTCGTATCTGTTTCAATTTCTTTTCAAACGTAGGTACTTGTAATCAGTTACTTTACATATCTCTTTTATTACACGCTTTTTATTAGCTTCACCTGTATGTTTGTATGTTTGTTTGTAACCGACTTCTTTGGGCGCGATTTTGACCCACTTTAAACGGCCAGATTTCGTTCAAACTTTGTAGATTTATTGAGGACCGATGACAATACACTAATTTGATAAAATTATTCCATTTTTCAATTTGCAAAATATGATTTTTGTTAATTTATATAATTTTCTGGTTAACTTGAAAATTTGCATAGGGGTCAAGGGCCGATGACAATGCAATAATATGAGAATAAAAATCCAACTAAAAAATTAAAAATAAATAATGTAGTTTAAAAAACTAAAAAAACACGCTTTTGAGAAAATACGAACTAAAAAATAAAAAAATAAGAAGAAAATGTATATTACTGTAAATAAAGCGTGGGGTGCATGGTGTCAATAGTATCTTAAAAACCACCCCACGCTTTATTTAAAGCGTGTTTTTTTAGTTTTTTAAACTACATTATTTTTTTGTGTAAAACTCGTTGTCTGTTTTGTCATTATTTTTATACATTCAATAACTTTATTTAAAAACATTATTTTAATTAACGTATGTGATGCGTCTCCATCAAACCGTATTTGAGCATCGTGATGGAGTAAGCTCCATGCCTCGCCAATAATGGATTAATTTAAAACTATATAACATTGAAATTTTGTAGATCAAAAATATAGATTTAATTGTATGCTGACAATGAAATGCCCATTCAACCCTTAACAAATTAACATTATCATTAAATGGTGCCATAGCTTCAATGATCATTATCATTAAATTATTCATTCCCCGCAAAGATCATTAGTGAAAGTATTGTTAAACTCGATGGCTATTAATTTCCCATTGCGAATAAATTCCGTGTGTTCGAAGATTTTATCTTATCTCATTACGCGTTGATCGCAAACTGAAATATTTATGAGCGATTTAAACAAAATCTATGTTTATTTAGTAATGGAAGTGATTATTACTTTATAGATAACTTTATGTTCAATGAAATAAATAGATGAAGATCTTAGACCAGAGCATACCGCCTTCGTGTGCAGCACGTACACGTAGACACGCGCGTAGAGACGTACGTGGAAATCGTCATTTGAAGAACACGTCATTCCAAAAAACATATTTAAACATAAACATAATAAAAAGTGCTTTTGCATTTACTTATTTATTTTTGCAAACACCTTAAACTACGAGTATGAGTTACAAAGGGTTTATCCTAATATATTTGCATTATCTTTCAGCCAAACCTGGGTGATGGTATAAATTTTCCTTTATTATGAAAAGTTAAAAAAGAAACTCATAATTGGATCAAGTAATTATTTAAATTATTCGATATATTAAGTTCATTTCGGTTACTATTGCAGCTCAAATGAAACTTTAGCATCAATTCTACTAAGATTTAGGAGTAAATAATTATGAAAAATTTGTCTCTAAAAAATCTGAAAACTTAGCCTAAACAATTAGGCTTATCTAATCTTCAGGCTATATCCCGACTGAGATTCGCAGAGAAACCTGTGCAGGCTCTATGAATCGATTATGCTTCGCTTGTCGGATCGATTTTAATTGCATCCAGATAATCGGATTTACGTTCCCGTAGGAACCTAATCTTATAGAAATTATATCTCAGAATGAACCTGGCATTAGGTAGCCAATTTTGAAATTGCGGATTTCGCCAAGGAAATTGTCAAAGGAATTGAAGGACAACTGTTATTATATTTTGCATTAAATATGGTACTTTTGCTATAAAACGCAATTGTTGCGCACAAAATCTAGTAGACGATCGAAAGCGAATTTTACTTTTAACTGGCTGGCTGGCTGCAACCTTTTTTACCTCCCAATGCTGGGGGTACAGGTCTTTCCCCATTGTTAGGGAAGCCTAGAGCTTTCACCTCGCTACTCCAATGCGGGTTGATGTGGATCTTTTTTTGACTATCCAGATTTATTTTGATGCTGTAGAGCAATATCAGTAATAAAAACGCGCTTAAAGGGTTGAAATGCGATTTTTTACGACTGCGTGTTTATTAATTCACTACATTAAGTTGTACGTATGTATGATTAGTACCTACGACTTATAATAATTACAATTACATTATAGAAAGCAAGTTCGCGCGCCCAAATTGAAGCATGTAGATTGGTGCCATTAGGTACTGTCATCAATCGCCGGGCCGCTCCGTAAGACTTAAGGTTAAATTCTATCACAACACTTTTTAAAAACAAAATAATTCAAATAAAATACTTTTCAGTGTTTTCAATATTTTGTAGTTAATTTGGTCAAAATAAAAATATTTTATTTGTCAGATATGACAGCTGTACTATTTAGTGCTTCAATTTTGACAGCACGCTTGTATGAAGACACTTATTCTATACGTATTTATTCTAAGACCTGCGATCAGAAATAATTTATTTTTCATTTTTCTATTGACTAAACGCTGTGTAATGATTTATTTTCTGTTGTTACAGTTGCCTCAGCCCACGCTCGGCCTATTTCTACGAATTTCCTCCTAGTGGTAAGATTTATAAATATTTTACATTCTATTTTAACACAACATTTATGCATACTTTCCACTTTTAACTGCGGATACTAAATATTAAGAAATCGTTTTATTTAAAATTAATGCTTTCAATATAAATTTTTACAACATTTTAACGAGTGTTGTAACTTTGACTTTCTTTTTGACAAAGATTGGGATCAAAATTTAAGACCGCAAATAAACCTTACAAGGAAGGTTAATTGGGCAAAATGCTGCCTCTGATACATATCCAGTAGACCTTAACTGGATATCGGTGCATGCTTAATTACCGACATGTGACCGACTCCAGTCATTAACGAAACCGCTGAATCTTTACAGTCCGGAATGTCCGCAGTTAATAGTGCCAAAATTTTACTGGCTCTTAAATCTTATTACTTTTAAGTAGTAAAATAAAGAAACAATATTTTTATTTTTCTCATTAATCATTTTGCTTTATATACGAAACATATTTTTTTGTTGATGAATGATTGATGAAATTCGTTAAGATAAAACTTTAAACACCACCACCTTAACATTTATTTGATTACTGAAACTTACTGAAACTGACAAAATAACCTGGTTAGTATTATGACTCTGTGATATGTGACTAGCTTTTTCTCAGCATCCGCGGTGTGGTTGTTACTCATTGCATAGCATACACAGTCATGGCGTCGTCTGTGCAATTCCATCGCGGAGTCCCTATATTTGATTAAAGCTTATTTCAGACTACGCACAGACTACGACAATAGTATTGTGCTATATATAGTATAGCTAAAAAGGGCCTAACTAAAAGCGCCAGCTATATAGCATGGCGTTCACATTACGCGATATTTGTATATAGTACATACATACATAGTTTAGTAGTTTATAAAAGTAGTAGTTTAGTAAGTAGTACATAGTTGACCGCCATCATTGACGAGTTTTAAATCTTTGAAGATCGAGATTTGAGAACTTTGAAAAGAATTTATAGCACAGCATGAACTTAGCGCATCGCACCAATTTATTATAGTAATAATATATAGTACAGTAGGTACAGTGTGAACGTGTCCATAACAATGTATGGTGCGCGATATTGTTCTGCTATGGAGCTATATGGCTGCAACTCGTTTTGCGTCCCACTGCTGGGCACGGGTCTCTCCCCATTATTGGGGAGGCCTGGAGCTTACTCCACACGCTGCTCCAATGCGGGTTGGAGCAGCGTGAAGATGCGGGTTAGTGGCTAACCCGCCGTCGGATGTTTTCAAATCGCCCATAAGGCCTCCGACAGGGTTTAATGACTGTTATCTATCGGCAACAACCGGACCAACGGCTGAACGTGCTCTCCGAAGGACGGACATACGCATGAAGTTTTTGCTACAAGTAGTCACTAGCCTAGCTTTACTATATGCTGTTATATTATAGCGTAGTGTGAAAGTCGCTTTAAATTTTAGAGAAATAATAACCATCTCTTCGTGTACTGTCTGTAGTTTCTAAACCAAATAATCGCTTGTGCTTTGAGAGTTTTAGCTTATTAAAAAAATGAGTATTTTTCAGATAATTGTCTCGGTACTGCTAAGAAAAAGGTGACGACGTTTTCAAGACTGTTACGTGGACTGAAGCCCCACAGGAAAGAGAAACACGGTTCCTGTTCTCCAAAACATTCGCACAGTCCTCGACAAATGGTGCCTCCTCAACGGGTGAGTATTAAATCTTTGTAAAATTTATTATTAATATTTTTCTTTCAGTAGTCAGGAAAACAATTTAAAGCCAATGTTTCATAAGAATACGCGCGAGTCAGTAAAGCATTACGAATAATTAATATATTAGTAATATCTGAGGAAAGCTAACGCTACTTTAACGAAAAGATAGATAGATAAACTCTTTATTGTTTGTTAATGTATTGCTTTAAAGGCAAGGCAAAAATCTATGTTTTTTACTGTTATTTTATATTCCAAAACACTCAAACATTGCAGTCAACCTACTTATGTCGAAAATGCCATCAACTTTTTACGATATCTGAAAAATACACCAAGGAAATGAAGATGAAATAAAACTAGGACATGTTCAAATTTCCATCAAAATACTCTGTTAATATCTTAATCTATAATTAATAATGCGATTTTACTAATCTTTTGTGTGTAGTTAGCTTTTAAAAGTAACGTTTTATTCAAATTTTGACAAATTAATTCATATTTTTTTGTATTTTTGATGTTTATTTTTGAGTTATTACTTAATATTTTGTTACTTAATTTTCATGTACCATAAAATTTATACAGCATAGTTATCGGATCTGTGAATGATAAATTAAATGTAGCTTCTATTAATCTATGTAAGACTTTTGTAAAGTCTATTAATTTCAGAATAGATGTTATTTAAAGAAAATTTTGGAATAACCCCTTTATTCTTAACCAAAATGACATAATGATTTACTGTCACGTTGCACCCGATTTATGCATGTACCACCACAGTAGACAAACCACTTAATACGATAACCTTGTAATTGATGTGAAAATGCGTTCTAGGAATCTAGAAATAGCAGTTGAACTAGCGTATGTGATTGTAAAAACTTTGAATACTAACCAGTGTGTGCATTTTGTAGCAATAGTATTAGATAAGTTTACTAATAAATAGACATTACAATTTCCCGAATAACTGACCTTATATAATATAAGAAAAATAAATTAATCATAAGATATCGAGATTATATAGAATCACAGTACTCGAAGAGTTTGCAATAAGGTTTTACGAGTATATATGTAGGTAATTTATAAAAGATAGATGTAATTATTTAAACTAAACACATTTTTGTGATTGAAGAGTAATGTAGTAAGAATTTTACAATACAGTATTACCACAGACAGAATACATAATAGTACAACATATTTTATATGTTAGCAATAAAAATAGCAATTTTAATGAAGAACATTAAAAGCAAATTTTAATATAGCGATTTTATACGTGTATCCGCATGCGTTGAAAATTTAATCCACCGCAACAGCGGAAGGAGATAGTCACATAAAAAAACAAAAATATAAAAGTAGGGAAGAGAAGTGGTTTCGTCGTGAAATCAAGTGAGTCTGTAGAAAGCGTTCTCGGGGAGGAGATAAACGTGAATGCGACGGAAAGGGATGTAGCTACAGACGAAACGCGATTTCTCTCCACACACAACAACGGTGTGTAACCGAATCTTAGTGCAAGTACAGTACTTGTACGTAGGCGCCCGCTCGCGGCGTCTGCCTTCCTTTTTTTCATACATTCCCTTTACCCCCATCCGCCATTATGTAGATCCGGCGCGACGCCGGTCCTTCTTTGATATACACTCGGAGCAATTAGTGTGACGCGTCTCCCAACCCGTGCGAGTTTATGCATACAGTTTTGCGTGCGTGGATATGCGTATAATGAAAATTACAGCGGCTATTGTCGCCCCATACAGTTGTTAATGCACACCCCAGCTCTAGACTACTAACTACTCTGCCAACCTCTGTCTCGTATATTTTGCCCAAAATTGCCATATAACCATTATTAGTAGCAGTCGGCCCATACTGCCTGACAACTCGTTCGAAATTCTCGTCATGTTGATGATCTCTATTTTCGTAATGATGCACGCCGCGAAGCTTATGTAAATATGCCAATTCGACATGTTTGGTTACATCACTGTGTCGTACCAAAGTTTAATGTATTAAATATCCCTCTCTTTATAGGATTAACATTATTTACATCATTGCTAATTTGATGCTTCTTCAAACGTAAGTCTTCTATTTTGCTTCAGTTTTAATTAATCTTTCATTACGAGGAAGAATGTAATTGTTGCTTTACATTTCAAGTAGCTTTTGCTTTGACCTAGATCAGAACAAAAGAGACTCGAGAGAACTCATAAATATTCTTTGTATCGTAAGGAGTGATTACATACGCATATAATAGAAGGAGCTCTATTAATATCAAGAACAATTCCGAAGCCTGTTCTCGTTAGATACGCAACTCATCTTAGCGGAATTAAGTGCTACATTTTTCCACGTCCACCTATATTTATTAATCTCCTGAGTAGTAAGGGGGGTACGTCACCGCATGCCTTTTGAGAAATGACGGCTGCCAAAGTTAAGTCGGTTGAGCCAAGGCGACGGCGCTCGGGCGCTTGAGTTATGACCGTTTGTGTGGAGAACGGATAAAGACTATTAGGGCGCGGCATAATCCTTATCGGGCAACTTGCACTTAGGATTAGCCCTGTCAGAACTTGCTTTTTTCGACTATTGCTCGAGCTGTGTCCGGTTGTGATTAGTGGATTAGTAGAATGTTTTATGTAAAGGTAGCTATATTTCGTATAAGGTGCTTTTTTTGATCTACCGCAAAGTCGTGTTTTTGCTTCACTGAATGCTATTTTCTCATAATATACATCTATATCAAACATCTGTAGTAAAAGTTGCTGCAATTCATTCAGAATATTATGAGCTTATGTTTAAAACTTCGATCGTGAAACAGTAGCAGTCTCGTATATTTTCTTAAACTCCGCATTGGCACCTTGCCCTACCAAGCATTAACGTCTTCTTGCGGGATATTGTTGCTGCTATTGAGGCATTATGGCTTTGTAGATCCACGATATCGGTAATAAAACTTTATATTGGTACACAGCGGTGGCTTCGCTAACATCCTGACGATCGTAAATACGTAACGTCTTGAATCGATAACATTGTATTGCATTTTGTTACAGTAGCATATTTTGTTTTATTATGAATACCATACTGTTTTGTTTATCGTCTTGTGATTTCAATAACGTTATCACGGTCTACTTTTTACTACTTTATTTTAATATCTTACATTTATTTTTTCATAATTCCGTCTAATTCTGCTTTAAGCATTTTTTGTATAAGCAAACAAAAAGGATGTATTTATTGGTGGTTTATTTTATTGAAAAGAGAAAATTCCAGATTGAAGCCTACTCCTTCTGAACAGTAGCAGAAAGCTAAAAAGAACTTTAAATGTCCTTACAGATGTCAATCGGAAATTTTACTTGAATAATCCTCCCAAAGCACATTTTCAACTCAAACTTTTACTCTGACTTTTAAATTACCAAACAACAAAAACTTTTTAACATCAGCGCCAGGGACTTTACCGTTCGCCCACAATGAGTTTAGTACCGTTCTGTATGGAGTTAAGCCTTAAGAGGATTGTGGCCTCGGGGTGAAAAGTCCGATTACAGAATGGATCGATAACGTTACAAAGGTTCTCATACTTAGATGGACTAGTTCTCTATTGGATCAGAAACGTGATGCAAAGAAATTGATGTTTTACGTGACACGGAGAGCAAAGGTTCAATAACAGTAATCATGTATATTATGTTATAACGGCTATCCCGTTTCAGTATGAGAATTGCTCATACGCTTTAGAATATTTTTACTGTACTGGTGTATTAGAAAAGTTGTATTAGACTCTAATAATTAAATACTCGTAAATACTAAGAGGATTCAATAAAGTTAAGTATAATTCTACGTATAAATAGGCATAGTGAAATCACCTAATATTGCAGATACTACAAATGTCACAAATTATTTTAATTTTTTACGAAAATAGAGGATTTGTTATATTTGAACACACATTTTTTTTTTGTAAAAAACACATAAATAAGGTATATTTGTTTTGTAATATATAATTGATACAATTTGGCATGACAATAAAATAATATTCCAAAATTTCTCTATTCTCGTCATTAATTTACTAAATTAAAGTACGCAACACAATATCTGGTGCCCGCTTCAACAACAAAAAAATAATCATGCAAGAGCTGAATTCAATATTTAGTTCACAAGACTATAATGATTAAAAATGTTTTCATATTAATATAGTTTTGCAAAAATGAAATGTTGAATCAAGTTCATTAAAATAATGTTGACGGAAAGCATCGAAGGTATCGAAATAAAAAAAACCGCCACCATGTACATACGAGTAAAGTTCGATTTTTAAAATGATAAAATGAAGATGAAAGAGTTATGGCTTAATGATATTTTGGAACTGATGTTTTCCAACTAAATTAGAAAATGAGGACCAACTTTCTTGATAACTGGATTTTTTTTAGTTTTCTTTTTAATATTAAGCTTCGTAGCATTTTTCTGATTGTTTTTCTGCGATATCATTACTTTTACAAACTCAGTATGTCCTACTATTTACCAACCTATTTAATATTTAAAATTAGCTACTAAAGTTAAGTTGGCACATTTATCATGTTAACAGTGGTAATATTTTCAGAGCTGTGCTTTTGACACAGATTACTTTCTTTGAACATACGAGTACGTTCGCGACGTGAGAGTTTATTTAGTTCAGCCGCGTTTTGCATTTGTATTAAAATAACCTGTATTGTGGCCAGAAAAGGGTCTGTTGTGGGAGTTATGTCGTTTATGAATACTTCATTTTGCTTTTATATTGTGTTGAATTAAGAAGTTATGTTTATGTTATGTTATAAAACGGCATAAAGGAATTCCATAAAAACATGGGAGGTTTATTTTTCGCCGGCTTTTTTTCCTCAAAAACACCCTGTGATATGGGTACTCAAAGCCGACGATCGGAATCGATCCGAAATATAAATAAATAAATATTTAAATTTATAAAAGACGCAATATGGGACAAATAAAACAATAAAAAAATAGATGGTACCTAATGTACATTTAATAATTGTGTTATAATTAAGTTTTTCTCTTTTATATTTTTATTTTTATCATTGTATTATTTGCATACCTCTAGAAGGTAAATAATGGCGATCTAAATATCTATATATAAAAAACTTTGTGAACACTTTTGTGCAAATAAAAGTCTTTGTATTTATGTTAACTTACTTTTGATATAATATGGTCATTCAACATTTTATTTCAATATCGGCCTGATCATTTTTATATTGATAGATTCATCTTATCTACTAATTTCATATTTAATTAATTGTTTAAATTATACTTTTATTTAAAGTCGGTATAAACAAAAGAAATACCACCCTTTTATGTAGTGCTAACATCAGTAGAATAATTTACTCTATCAGACTATGAAACACTAACACGTCAAGGTTCTTTGACGACGGCAGACGCAATTTGGTATTGAGAGAAGCTTCAGAACGTCAATTATCGGGAGCTGTAATTGGCACTTATAATTACTAACAAGTCGAGGCTCTCTGGGCCTGTCACAGTAGAATATATTGAGTCAAAGATATTAAAACGATATATTTTAAAATAAGAGTTAAATTTAATAATTTATTAATTCTGAAGCCGTTGTATCCTTGTTAAATTGAAAAACATAATATTAAACATATAATGGTTTGAAGTTTGTTTTTAAAAAATAATTCACTTTTTTCTTGAAAGCTTTTTTCTTTAAGCCATTCACTGTATTTTCATTGACGCTTCGAGACTTTAGTAATTGATAGCTGCAATTTACGCCACTAATTGGTTTGGCTGAGGCTCAGACTTAATTTTGACTGATTCATTTTAAGTAAACAAGCTTTATTTAGGTATTTGTTAATTAATTAAGTTCTCCTTTTGTTATAGTCCTTTCAATATAAATGTATTGCATTAATAAATAAGCGGGTTAAATATTATTATTCTGGATTAAAACTAAGCACTTAACATACAGTACACAAACAAATGTTTCAATAATACACAAGGCGTACAAAAGCACCACTGATACATAGTCACGTATCGCGTATAAAATGTTTTCATTTATCATCATCACTTAGTGAAAAAAGCTAAGGAATTTGCATCACAATGAGGGCTATGTTGGTACGAATCAATTAATCATAGAAGGTACAAAGCTCGCCCATTAACTTCGGACTTGATAAGGGCATAATGCGAATAGCCGACAATAGGCGTTTCTATAATGCGACAAAACCCGGAACTGAAACTCGGGTCTCTTAAATTTATAGTCCCGTTATCAAACTCACATACATTGTCACTTCGACGTGTTTCGGTATTCGAGTTACGTGACTTTTAATTTCCTTTATCATTTGCATCTTTTATGTGCATATTACATACATATAATAATATGTAGTATTTGTTTTGCTCTACAGTAATTACTTTTTACGTTGCCATTAATTTAATAAAATTTAATCCCTTCTCTTCAACTGGAAACCTACGAAATTGATTTTGTCATATTATTATCTGAAGGTAAAGTTATCATTCTTATTTATTATACTTACTAATTTATTTATTTTTGCATCTTAATATTCACTTCAAAACATCCACTTTAAACTTCATTTTTTCTATTTCATTTTTAAGATGTTCAGTGTGATTTCTTTCTTATACTTCAGGATATATTGTTTTATATGAACTGAATAATGTAATAAAATATGCATCAAAGTTAAGATTGATTTTGTTTTAAAAAATATGCCTAAATCGAAGGGTCTTCAAATTTCGCTTACATCACTCCTAATTTATCAGAACGCTTGCAACCGTGATTTGTGAAAAAGTTTCAACTGTATTAAGAAAGTTAGCACTCTATTTGCAGTTAATATTTATAAGAAAAATGACTTGTCGACGCTTGATAAACGATCAAAATTTTTGTACTGTTTCATCATTATGGAAGATCTTAACAGTTTAAGTTATCTCGTTGAGTTGCTCGTTGTCTTCATGGGAAGTTTATAGAGTTTGACATAAATACGTTTAGTTCCAAGTTCGGTTTTAATAGTTATGTCAAACATAGTGCGTTTATCTTTAAGCTGTGTTAAAATTAATAATTGTAGGTATATAATAAAATAACTGTAGTAAAAATTATTGTCTCTTTTGATAAAATAAATATCTTTAACCGTAACGTATTTAACTTTTTTTACATTGTTCTTGTCACACATTTATCGTATATTTTTAAGTAGCTGGTGTGATTTTAACAATAGTTTTATATTAAGTTTTTAGTTATTAGTTTAACATACGGTTATTTGATGCCGTTTTTGTTAGTTTATTTTTTATGTTAGCATAGCGTAAGCGTGATTTTATGTAACAAGGTATCTATAACAGTAATCGATGAAATCTGCACGCAAAATCAACAAAAAAATTGCACTGCATCTTAATAATACATACATACATGTATATTGTAAATAGATGTATTGTTCGTGCTCATTAGGAATCAATATCATGATAGTAGCCGATCTAATTGAAATTAATATTAAAAGAAAGAAAACGATTGAATTGTAACTAAAAACTGGCGAATTTACAACTCCGACAAAACTTTTTAAAATCAATTTGCCGACCAAAGAAGTACAATTTGTTTAAAAAAACATTTATAGCCGGATGCCTCATCGGTAATTTTTCTTGGTGAGCACCGCTTATAGTAGCTATTAACTTTTCTCAGGTCGACACTCCGGACAGCGTGCTACAAAGTGGTTTGGGCCTCGGCCCCGGTCCAGATACGGCATTGAGGTCCATGGTTGACCCCAGAGACTATGACCGCCTCCGCTTCTTTCAAATGAGTGCCGCCCAACCAAACACCTTCGAAGAGACGATACATAGGGTGAGCCGCTCGTTTTCCTGCTGTTAATTGAAGCAAGACTTGTATGTGTTGTATATTACCCTTATAAATTAAAAAAAAATGTTGACATATAACGTTGAATATTTCAATGCAACGTTAATTTATAACTTTTTGATAATAATATTTATTTTTGCTAACAGAGTTTTTTTGCTCTTATTCCATTTCTAAAATACCTATAGTTTAAATTAAACAAATCCTTGCGATTATTTAAACACTGGTTTTTTAGTTTCATTTAAAGTCCATTTCACAAACATTTTATTAAAATATACAACACAAACATCACATTCAAATTATCAGCAGGAAAACTTTCTGTTATGCTCTGGATGGCAAAGCTTCTAAATTTATTAAGGGTTTTATTCGTTTTGATATACGAGGAGCGACTCAATTTTAATGCTGTTTACTTTTCAATTTTTGTATCTTTTAGTCCAAATTTTATCATTAACTGTGTCTTCTTATCTTAAAATTTGAAATGTTATTGATAAAATTGGTTTTTATGATTGGGCATTTATGGGAATCAATTATTTTCTTGAACGTTTTTTCGTAATTATAATTGCCAACAGAGTTTTAACAGAAACATCAAAATTCTAAATTTTTGTCATCTTTTTGGTACACTTTTGGAATGTTCAAAGAATAGGAGGTGGATCTTTCTTTTTTGGCTGATTCAATTTCATTGAAAATGTTTGGATCACTCATTTTCATGTCATATGAATATATACTTAGAATGCTGTTAATAACACGCTGTACTTCTGTACATATTTGTACAGTATATTGTTGTGTCTGTAGTTATTTGCACGAATCGCACGACCAAATACACGCATCATTCGTAAAATGCATGTAAGCATGTGCTTAGTTTGTTTTCATTGAATTTTAGTCTTAAGATTATTTCAATTACTGTAGGTATAATTATCGATCATGAGAATATTATATTTCAAAGTATGTAACTTATACCTAATCCATGTGAGTTTATTTGAAATTTTATTCGTGCTGCTTATTTTTTATTATTGTTTATAATTTTATTTCAGATTCTGTTATTTCAACAAAAAAGGTGAAACGTAAACGTAAAATGATGAATAAAGTAATTAAAAATTTTGTTGAGTTGATAACATCAGATCATTTGATTTGTTATATTGTTCAGATTGATTTTTAAGTTATAAAACATTTGGATACAAATTATTAGATGTGGCTTAAAGAAGAAAATACCTTTCTTTTTCGTATTTTGCTTGCCACTTTTTCTGGCAGTTTTATTATCTGTTTCAATGCTGTTAATGTCACTTTCCAAGCATATATAGTTAAATAAATACATTGAACCAAGTTATTTTGACGTTATTTTAAAGCAGGTTATATAATTAGAATGCTTTCAAATGACTCATTTTCTTCTTTTTATAATTATAATAAATACCATTATTATTGAAATTCATATGCACTTGTTTTAGAGTATTCGTATTACATTATAAAGTGCTTGTAGTTCGGGCTTCAAAATCTTTATCATTCGTATTTCGTTTTAGTATGTGTTTGTGTGTATTCTATGTTAGAATTTTGCCTTTTACACTTTGTTTTATATCATTCAGAAAATATTTTTCCATTGAATGATTTATCTAATAGTAGTGTTTGTTACAGTTAAAAGTTCAAGAGGCCATGAAGAAGAAAGACAAATTAGCCAGAGAACAGGAAGAGGTACTTACGTCTTTAATTGTTTGTTATTAGATTTTTAAAGCTGGTGTTGCTTAAAATTAAAGGACTATTTATAAAAAAAATACAAATATAAAATATACAAAAGTAACAAAATAAAAGTTTCGAAATATACCTACTTTATAATAATACTAAAATAATACATAGACAAAATTCGCTACGAGTGGACCCCAAGAAGTAGAAGTATGAGAACAATTGCATCTGTTGCAAAAACTCCAATCGATCACAAAGAGCTTTCACTATCGCACACATATACGCAGTCAGACACTCAAAGCTAATCTGATGCGACTCACAGAACCGGTAATCTTGCAAGCCGCGTTGCGAAGCGAGACTCTAGCTAATCGCTCCCTAATCTCAAGCTAAGCCTATTAGGGGCAGTTGTATCGCTTCCCTGCAAAACTTTGGAAGACCTTCACCACGCATTTCGTTGGCTCGTAAAACTACGCCATCCAAACCCTTAAAGGTAGTAAGACGAACAACGTTCCTATCAAGAAGAAACTCTTTCACAAACACACAAGACTGGTTTTCTAACAACAAGGCTACTAAGCAGCGTTATTTTTGATAAGCAGGCTAACGTCGAACCCTACTTTGGCATCAAACATTGAAATTTAACAACGGCTGTAAAGAATGTACGCCAGTTACCGTGACCTCAAATTCGGGTGATTTGGAATTGAACGCAAAATCGATGTTAGCAGCAGTTGGTTTATTGACGCATATAAAACTGTCGTAATGTCTTGGAAACAAAGATAAACAATCAGACATCTAACTAATTACAACTGTGTTATTTAGGTAGTAAAATATTTAGCAAATGGAAAATATTTAACGCAGAAAAGCTCTATTTTTCGGTGGATAAAATATTGTCTCATTGAAAGTATATGTTTTCTAACCTAAAATTATCCACTCCTATTTGTGCTGTAAAGTAACAAACCGTTGAAACATGCTTTTCTAGAAAACTTTTACAACTCTAGTCTACTCGCTAACTGTCTAACGATCCAGCAACTATTCAAAAGTTTCTCTATAGGCCATTAACCATCATTGCCAAGAAGCTATTCGGTTCCGAGTGTTCAACGACATGAAATCTCATTTGCTTCAAGCCTCGCAAATCCCTAGTATGTAGGGTTGCCGTATTATAGAATGATGCAAGGAATTTCCATAATTTTCTTCTTTTATATTTTTAATTTTAAACAGTACTTCAACTCATTTTTTCATTTAAATATAATATTCTTTGTAACTTGTTAAGGTCGATTAAATTTTATTTAGAAGTAAACAAACGTAACTTGCAAATACGCAAAAATAAAAATAAAGAAGTACATAACTAAACCATTTATCAGCAACGACAGCCAACATTATATGTGTATATAACTACCTGCGAAATTTTTAGTTAAAATTTTTAGGTACTTTGTTAATACAAACAGTTTTACTGTTTTACTCGTATTTGAGGGTAATTATTACTATATAGTTTCAGTCTTTATTTTCTTAATTCTATAAATAATAATTCTCGTTTTCGGCCTCTTTTATTGGTGACCCTATTCTCAAGTACTTGCCGCATCGCGCGTCTCTTGGAAACAAAACGTGCATAAATTAACTTAATGTTCAATACTTTTCTACTTACGTGGAATTGGTCGTTTTATTTTACCCTCTGGATATTTATTGTCTGGCTCGCAAATTCTAAAAGTACAAAAAATACGCAAACTTTTCTGCCTGTTTATCACTTAAGCAGATCGTCAATAGGATTGGGCCCACGCAATGATTATTGGGGCTATAAATTCTCTGTTTTCGTATACATTAATAATGTTTGATTTCTTTTCATTACAATTAAATCGAACTTTTAGTATCGAAAATAAAATATATAACCTTAAATAACCTTAATAATATAAAAAATAAATAAATAACCTTTGTAACTCTTTGTAACTTCTCCTTTTTCGTTACATTTGTTTTTAGTCTTTTAAGCTTTTTCGGAAACGTTTAATTTTTTCTTCCTTTCTTAAATTTTACCTTGTTTCAGATTCTAAGAGACATAAGGCATGGTCTTATGAACATGGGACGAGATGGAGTTCGAGGACCTTTTGGAGGTATGTTTCTTACAACATTATACGTCGTGTCTCGTGAAGTTTTCGATTTAAGTCTATGGTCGTCTTAACTAAATTGATATTTTTCTAAGGACATAACTAAGCAGTTACAAGCCTATAAATTATACAAAATAAAATCTTTTAAAGTATAAATATGTATTGAAATGCAATTTTATTGTTATCAGATCTATTAGAATTAACTATAGCAGCCAATAACTAAGGTTCTACTGTATTACTGATATAGTTAATTGAAGTATTACGTAACAATTTTTAATTCATCTGACCTTCTTGCCTATACTCAATGATGAAATTTTCATAATCAATTTCGTTAAGACGGTATATTCGTACCATTAAAGTTACAAAAATCAAAGCAATATTTATTTAGATGCTTTAAATGTGATATGTCGGTGTTTAGAATGTCACTGAAACAATGATTAATGATTTTGAAGAACATAAACGTGCTTTTTCTAAAATTATTAAGATAATAAAGTCCTGATCATTGTTTGAAACATATCAAATTGGCTGGTCTTGTGTCTAGTTGCTTTTGGTATTTTGACAAGGTTTTGTTCGCTTCACGTTCATGGTCTTATTGTTGCTTTTTCTATCAAGCGAAATAGGATACGATTTTCACTTACAGATTCTTACTGCTGTTCATCGATATCTTATACTTATGAAAAGGTTTATAATAAAATATGAATTATATATTATATTCATATGAACTTAATGAAATTGAAATATAGGTATAATAATACCTGCTGTCAGCGCCTAGTTAAATAATAATCTACATTTTATGTTTATTACGTTCAATATATTTTCTTTATTATTTGTGAATCTCTGTTATGGTTCTTAAACAAATTATAGCAAAAGCGAATCCACTTTTTAAACAATAACATGTTTCGTCATTTAGATACGCTTATTTTTTACCGAGTATTGTTGACCAATGGACAGCAGAATGAAACCTTTGTAAGTTTCATCAGATGACAGAAACTTGTCAGTACTAATATAATTACTTTTATATTTTTAGATAAATCTTAGTCCATTTTATTAAGTTTAACTTGTAATGATGTAACTCCTGAGTAAGCATAGTTGCAGTCAAAATATCTAAGAGTGCTTTTGTTTAGGTTATCGTCTAAAGTTATTCGTCAAAGTCAAAATATCGAAGCCTCTAGAGATTGGATGATGAAATATATTGGAACATAAATTTAAGCATGTTGCTTGCACGTTGTTTGACACTTAATTTATTGGTCATCGTTGCGGAATGCTTATTTTTGATAGTGCCATTGATTCATCGTTCGATATCATATTATACGTATACGGTTTGCTTTCGATGTGCATCTTTCATCAATCATTTTATAATTTCTTTATGCAAATGGGGTTTGAATATCTTACGAAAAGCGAGGGCCCACTGCAATAACGATATAAGAATGTTATAAGAAATAAATCATCCGCAAATAAATTTTTAAATGGTCGAATGAAATAATGAATCCAGTGAACCCATCTTCATTCATCAAGATGTTTAATTTGCGACAGTGCTGAATGCATGTTGTTTACAATGTTTTGCATCAACCACGCACGGCTTTCCGATGTTCGTACACAGCTTGCTGCAGTGTTGTCAGTGAAACCGCCTCTATGTGGGAGGTCGTTAACGGTAATTTTTTTGCATTTTGTTGGCACGTTCATTTTTATTTGCACAATTCAAAGTTATGCAATAAAAGGCTAATGGAAGACTCGTTTACAGACGACACTTATATGTACGACGATGAAGCGAGAGGTTTGTCCGGGAGAGGCCACTGGTACGATGAACCCCCGTACGAGAGCGACCCCGAAGACTTTCTAATGGGGGGCGGAACACCGGCAGCGTCGTTTCAGAACGGACGAGTTTGTTTCACCCTGAACCTTCGGAATGAACCTAGGGGTGAAGGCGTGATTTCGCTACGAAGCGCTGGAGATATTAGCTTAGCGAGAGCCCCGCGAAGAGGATTAATAATTCCGCAGAGCGGCCCCTACCCGACTACTGTGATCCCCTTGCGAACGCCGAGAGATCGGGAGAGTGGGGATTACGCTGCATCTGACATCCAATCTATAGGTTCGAGGTTGTCTGGCATTTCGCTGGAATCCAGCCGCTCGGAACGGGATTCTCGGAGAGGTTACAGGCAAATGTCAGGCTATCGGATAGGAATAGATCCCTTATCGCCCGCTTCCTCGGATTACGAAGATCAAGAGAGCGAAACGGATTCCCAACACATAGCCACTGTGCATAAGGTAACATTATTGAAGTTAAATGGAATTCATGTGGAAATAAAGTTTGCTACCAATGAGTATGCTTTTGATTTTCTCTTCCCATTCTAATATTTTTCATCCTTCTTTTCAGTCAGCCGATGAATGCGAAGGTGTATCCAATTTAGCTGGCAAAGTACGCGGCTTAAGGCAAGATGTCCAAAGAAAGATCTCAAGATTAAGACAAGAGAGAGGCCCAGAGGGCTTGGATAGGCGAACCAGCGGCGATCAAGCGTTCCCATGTTCTAATAGTTCTTTTGAAAGTCTACCCAGCGGATCAGGCAGTAGTGAGTGGATTTATTGATTTGTCTGTGTTATTATATTATAAACGTTTGTAAATAATAATGTCTTTCCTTTCTCTGCACCATAACGCCCAACGTACCACTTACACAGAAATGTTCTTGTACATACTATCAATTTCATTTCATCACCCATCCCTACTAATTTCTATTTGCCAAGGAACTTTGAAATAACATCACTCCAAGAGCCATACAATGATAAACAGGTATTTTCATTTCTCTACGGCAGGAATAGGCGTAGCGTATAATCTAGACCTCTAAGTTTACAAATATTTATGTACAGGCACACAAGCATTGGTTCGCGCCGGTAGTAATCACTCCTCTCTCTCGGCAGAAGAAAACATAGAATTAAGTCCGGCCGGGCGGAGCTTACTCGTTCCGCAAATGCTGTGTCGGGCTCGAGCTCTCGTCGATTACGTCCCCAATATTTACGAGAAAGATGCCTTGAGATACAAGGTAAGATATCTTAATACTACATCGGACTTGTAATTTAGAAAGCTATCAATTTCTAATACCTCGTATTTTGTCTACAGAAGGGGGACATCATCGAAGTGATCAATATGAACGCTTCCGGAATCTGGAGAGGCGTTCTGAACAATAAAGTGGGCAATTTTAAGTTCGCCAACGTAGAAGTACTCTCCGAAAGAGATACCACGAGGTCCAGGACATCTAAATGGTGCAAAAGTCGGGAGAGGCTCTGGGAAACCCGACCCCGAACTGTTGAAGAATTATTGAGAAGAATAGACTTACCCGAATATGCCGCCGCGTTTGAAAGAAACGGATACGAGGACATCGAATTGTTCAAAGAAATTGAGCCCTCTGACTTAGACTACTTGGGCATCATGACACCCGAGCATCGCACGCGTATCCTTGCTGCCGTACAACTGCTGCACCAGCTTGAATGTAAGTTTTTTTCTGATCCGTTCGATATAGCATTTTAACAAAATTCATTAAAAATATATTCCTAACGTGGTGATTAATATTGAAATTTATAGTTACCAAGTTATATAAAAGATGTTTTCCTCTAGGTGGCGAAGATAACGGTGAGGGTGAAGGAGGTGGTTCCAGCTCAGAGGGCGGAGATTCCCCGTTTGGTAGACGTCAGTTTCCTCGTGACTCTGGTTGCTACGAAGGAGGCGTTGGTGTAGGTGGAGTCAGAGTACGTACTTCACCCTTGGTTCACAGAACAGATGAACCATCCCATAGGCCCCCAGAGCCAGCGCCTCAAGCAAAGCGCTCCGTGCGTCGACGACAACCTGACGACGCCGAATGCGACAGAATTGAGCGTTATCCCGGTACAGTCGGAGAGAGAACGGTCCCTCGCAGTGTAGGACTTCCAGGAGGTGCTAGAGATGACACATGCGAGTCAGATCACAAATTGAATGTCGTTAAATTCGTTGCCGGTGGTGAGCCCTGTGCGTCAGAGAAGAGCAGTGACTCCGGTGTAAGCAGTTCGTCGTTGAGTTCAGCGCATCCACATCGTCCCTGAGCTAGGCCTGCCGCGCCCGCGCTGGCTTAGGCGCTGGCGCGGGCGCGAGCGCAGGCCGCGCAAACGCCCGCACATACCACCGACTCCGAACCCCCTGCGCAATAATAGTATCACGGGCAATGTACACTGCCATTCCACACAAAAATACAGTTACTAATTAAATCAATCACGTACAAATCAATAGTTCCATTATTCTTTTTATACTCAAACCTATCGTTTTAGTTTAAGTACAATTTTGAGTGTTTTATTGTAGTGCTACGAAGTGAATTTTAAGGGAATGTAGTTAACGAAACGCGCATACAGATTAGAAATAAGACTGAGAACTATGTCTGATCAGCTTTAAGTATTTTTGTGCAAAATACTAATATCAGGCCAATGTGGGGGCCTATTTTGACATTCAGGTGTGGGTGCGATTTTGTCTATAACGTATATAATAGCGTGAATTTGATTTACGTTTTATTTCTTTTAAATGTTATTGATAAGATCTACTTATAAAACAAAGGTTTTTTTGGAGAAATATGTGTGAAATACGTCTTTGGAGAACTATCACTAGATGTGTCTAGATGTAACTTAAG
Source organism: Pyrgus malvae (assembly GCA_911387765.1). NCBI lineage: Eukaryota > Metazoa > Arthropoda > Insecta > Lepidoptera > Hesperiidae > Pyrgus > Pyrgus malvae. Next base: position 20,825,410 of record OU426950.1, on the reverse strand, counting down.
CGTATTACTGCATACTTATATATAGAAACTTGTAATTTGTCAGTGTTATTGAGTAACTTGGAACATCAGTAATGTTTTGAAATTTTGATGTATTTATCAACTTACATGGTAGCTAAACAAATTTGAATGTTATTAGAGTAATTTAAATATACGGACAGTTTGTTATAAATTTATATTACTGAATGAACTTGCTGTGACTCTAAATTTAGTTTAATAAATTTTGTTGCTTGTTACAATTTCGAATTGAACTAAATTTGAAATAGCTTTGTAGTAACATTCCGTTGTAAATTTTAAGGCATATCACGGTTGGCGCCAATTAATATAGTTTTAGTTGCTTTGACAACCTATTTATTCTCTGTTCAAATTACAAATGGTTGACATAATTTATTTAACGATAAACAACTTATTTATTTGTAACAGATTTATGTTTTGCAAATATCTTTATGAGTTTCCGTATAAATGACGGTATTTAATGTATTTGTAGTTAATTGTCAGTCTATGGATAAGTATTCTTTTTTTATAGCATACGTAATTATTTTTTCATTCAGCCAGTATCGCGTACATTGTCTAAATTTTAAAATAAATGCAATTTGAACGGAGAATGATTTTGATACTTCGTATTTTAGTAGCGTATTTAATTTGTAGCGAAGGCAATAAGCCAGTTAGTTAACTGGAGCGTTTTAAGCGCAACTTTCGATAGCAATAATTGTAAATAGTTTCATAGATAGGTTAATTATTATGCGTTGAGACTTTTGTAATTTTTTAAGAGAGCTTTATGCGGATTGCCGCATGTATATATGAGTATATAGTTTAGGCAGCATTTTGTGTGAAATTTTGAATTTCACCACATTCTTCCCGTTATATAAAATTTTGTCATTTGATCGATTTCTTCAGAAATAAAATGTTTCATCTATCTATATTGTGACAAAATTATGACTTAAGTACTATAATGAATAGATGCATCCTTCGACGTCCCATATTTAATCAAACTAAACTTTGAGACTTTGAGCCCTTTGAGCTTACCTATACCTATCTTTACTTATCGGTAACATGTCTGCTTACTAAATGCAGACAGTAAACAGGAATCATCAGTAATCATCACTCAATCATTAAGACATTGCATAATTTGGTACATATTTCTAGCATCTACCACATCATGAAAATTTCCTAACAAATCTTTAAAAAATATTCAAGACTGTTTTTGTTAAATTGAATTCATGATCTTAATAGCATTAATAATACTATGTGTTTTAGAATTTTATTTCATAAATTTTATATGACAACCGCCAAACAACCGAAACTGCCAATAAATTATAGATTTGTTTATACTTTTTTAAGTTTTGAGCATTGTGAATACATTTTGTGCAAATTAAATTAACAGATTATTTTATTAATGTTTACATTTTTTGGTCCTTCTGGATTTTTTTCTAGTTTCTGTGATTTATATAGGTCACTCTATATAAATCACAGAAACTGAAGAGATTGATCCAACCGGAACGAACATTTGTGAAAATAGAAATATGTATTTCTAAAACATGTCTTGTGGTACTACTACAATCCAGCTACCTTTTCTGACTCTTTGAGAAGATATTTATGATTTAATGCTTTTATAATAAAATAAAATATAATGGTGTTTGAACAGTTTAATCGCATAATTCTATTATTGTTTGCGGGATAGTAAAACAATCTGGATGTTTATCATACGGAAATAAAATAAAATTAATGTAAATTTTGTAAAAAAATCCATAACAATTCACTTTTTGACTACGATCGAGAACTAGTCCGAAAATAAATGTACATAGTTAAATGTTTGTTACTTGTATATTGTAGATAGAATATATTTCTTTTGACGATTATTGTATATTCAATGATTAATTCTTTATTAAAAATTAATGTTAAAGCGGTTAATTATTTATGAAAAAATTAATTATGTTTCAACGCTCATGTAGATCTTTAATATTTTGAATTTGATTAAAGTTATTTGTAAGAATGTGATTACGATACCTACTTTAGAAGTTACTTTACAATCATTTCAAGTTTGCTGTTACCCCACTTCCTTACTACCCCCTCCATTTGCTAATCTGTTATTGGAAGGGTAGATACCACTGAACACATTAAAGAGGTTAGAATGGAATTGTGGGCGGGGCAGACGCGCCAAGGATATGAGCAACGCTCATACCTCTAAATAAACACGCGTTCGCGCTGCTATCGCGTGATAGTGCGGCGCTAAGATTGGCTGGATTTGAAATTACAAATTTATATGTGCGTAAGCTTCATATTTATTTATTAAGTACAGATGTAGTGGAGGTTAAGGGTGAGGTTGGATCGACGACACCGGTTTTTATACGAACGGCGCATTATTGCCATTCTACCTCTTAATATGTTCTGTGGTAGATACGGTTGTGGTATGAGGAAGGAGTAACAGCAATCTTAAAACGGTTGGCTTATACAGTTTTTTTATTCGTCTTGTCTTTTTCCAGTTACTGTACTGTTTTGTAGCCATATTTATATTTTTTTAAAACCGACGTTACATGTAAGTTTACAACTCTACAAACATGAATTCTAAAATAAATAAATCCAAAAATTTATGTCTGCGCGTAGTTTTATTTCCCCTTTTGATGAAAGCTATGTAACACAAATCGTTTTGATTTTTAACGTTACTAAAGTAATTTTGACCCTAGAATTTTATCGGACTCTTTTACCAACTGAGCCCTCAAAATCATCAAGCAATGGACATATTGTTAGGAGGACTGACAACCTATGTTCCCATAGGCCTTAATAACAATCTCGAAGGTTCTCGATATCGATCACACCTACATATGCAGAAGGAGAATAGGCTGTTCTCCAATTAGGTTGACTGACGACCTAAGGATGACAACAAGAAGCCGCTAAATTCAGACGGTGAAGGACCCCATGTCTAGTGTCCAGCAGTGAACTTCCAATGACTGATAGGAGAAAATATTATTTTGTATCATATAATTAGGGTATAAACTAAGAGAAATATACAACTGATTATTAACCAGTGCAAATTCCAGGATTAGTGTAGGTCCGTTTTTTATTTATTTATATGAAATAGCAAAAGAGCATGTAAACCACGTGATGTTAAGTGGTCGCTGCAGCTCATGTACATCTTATACACACAATCTTAAGCAAGCATGGGTAAGTGTTGTCTGAGGTCGTATGCAGTTACGCTGCTACTGAAAGGTGATGGTCGTCTCATGTAAGTCTGGCCGGCATCAGCACCTTTCCTCTAGATCACAATATGATTGATTCACAGCAGAAGTAGGTGCAGCAGTGGTATATACTCGGACTAGCCACAAAAGTAGTACCACCTACAGAGATTTTTTTTGCAATACCTCCATTAAATGCAAGAAATTGATAAAAACACATTTATGTCAATTTATTGCATTTAATGAATGAAACAAAATATTATATTTTAGGAATAATCTGAATTCTATCTATGTTCGTTAACATTAGTGCCTGCTATAGCAGTGGCAGATATAGGGATAGTTAAGTCTACCTGGTCTACCTGCACCACCTCCACCAACCCGCATTGAAGCAGCGTGGTGGAGTAAGCTCCAGGCCTCCCCAATAAGGGGGAGAGACCCGTGCCCAGCAGTGGGATGCAAAAAGGGTTGCAGCTAAGTCTACCTACTATCATCTTCAGGACGATGTTGAACTGGCCCTCACCCTTTATATTATTTTAGCTTTTGTTTTTATCTGTATCATTCATTTTATAACAGTGTAAATTTAAATTACTTTATTTCTTAAGGTATATAAGGAAATCATACACAATACACATAATATCAATAAAGTAAAATTCTTGATTTTAAACTAACCATAATAATACATACATGTTGTCCAAAGTATAATTATAATTACAATTATATATTATAATATTGTATGCCAGAGCATGGTAGACTGCACTCTTATAATAATTTTAAACATTTAACTGTATGTATGTAAACAGTCAACAATAAAGTATTTTCATTTCATTTCATTTCAAAACACAACATAACAAACAAAACAGCAAAACATAGATTTAAAACTAGGTACATCTACCTAATTATTCAGTACTTAGGTACTTTTTATATTTATTGAGCACTACTTTTAAGACAGGGATATTTTACTTGCAGTAGTTAAAATAATTGCTAGTTGCAATACTCGGAACCTCATTAAGATAATTATTGAAATAAATAGAGAGTTGGATTTTTGCTGTTCAATTACCCTTAAATGATAAAAACTTTAATGGCTTAATCTATACTAATTTAGATATACCCAAAGAGTTTGTTTGTTTGAACGCGCTAATCTCAGGAACTACTGGTTCGAATTGATAAATTATATTCGTGTTCAATAGTCCATTTATTGGGAAAGGCTATATAGGCGACTAATACCAAAGTCCACGCGGACGAAGTCGCGGGCGGCCGCTAGTAAACTATAATGATTATGGGTAGGATTTTGAGGAATTCATGGTTTAGCCGCCTCCCTTTTTATGTCTTAATGCTGTTATGCTATTAATGCTGTTCAGCATTTATCCCATTATTGGAGAGACCTTGAACATAGTCTACCACGCTGCTCCAATACGGGTTAGTGGAGATTACATGACAAATGTTTGTAAAGTAAATCTACACGTCATTTCATGGTTATACGAGTGTTAGATCTTTGTAATACGTTTAAAGTAAAGTTAAGAGAAAGATTGTTTTTAAGTACGATGAACAAAACAATAAAACTGAACCTGTACCTGCTTTATAATCCTAAAGCTGTCAATTTTTAAAATTCTACATATTTATATCCCTAAATCCATCCAATAGAAATAACCATTAATAACAAAATGTATCACTTGGTAGAAACATTAATCAGCGCTGGTGATATCCTGGTGGTAAGTCCCGCCATGGCGTTATTTTATTATTACAGATTTGTAAGTTTTTAATTTTCTTTTACTCCAACTAACGGTAAGCAAATTGCAAATCATAATAATTAATAATGATCCAAACCTTAGTGGGCATATTATGTAGATTAGAGTGCACCTGAGTGATTTCGAAGAAAGCAGTTAAGAAGTTTTTATCGTCGGTATGAACAGTCACAATGTTAGTTAGAACTATTGTGGCTACAAACTTTTCTTCAGTCCCACCGCTGACTTGTGCTTACCAGTCTCTCCCCTTTGTTGGGAAACTACTGTAGATAAAAAAAATAAAGTAACGCTTCACACTCATAACCCATACCATACATAAAAGTAAGATAGATATAGCCTATACATTTGTCATGTAATCTCCACCAACCCGCATTGGAGCAGCGTGGTGGAGTAAGCTCCAGGCCTCCCCAATAATAGGGAGAGACCCGTGCCCAGCAGTGGGACGTAATAAAGGGTTGCAGCCAGCCAGATATACCCTGTGTCGTGTGTGCCATGGACACACATAAAGGCAGAAACACAAACATCCAGACCGAGAACAGAAATTTTAAACTGATCATTCAAATTTCGAATCGAATCGAACCCGGGACCTTCCGATCGGCAGTCTGGCATGGTAACCATTACGCCACGTGGGTCATCAAATACGATACTATTAATTTTAACTTGAGAATCCGTATGACTCCTTATTTTCTGCCTTATCATATACGCTTCTTATAGCGTCCAGTAGCACAGCCCACCTAAAAGTATTATTACTTTAAAGTAATAATACTTTTAGGTGTACTACCATTATAAAGAAAAGCAAATGTTGATGGTATTTTGGAGGATGTTGTTGAATAATTAGATAGAAGTATCCTTATATTCATGCCCTTGAAAGATTTGGAATTACTCTCAGGCATACACCGACAGAACTGCGTACATTTGGCAAAATGGAAAATGTTCTTTACTCGCGCTCTATAGCTTATGCAAACTCTTTGGTTTCAACACATTGATTAAACGTTGGTGATTTATACGATAGCTATTAAACAAAGGTACTGTATCAGAAATAACTGGGAGCGAGACCTACGTCGCGATGTTTGTTGCGAGATTCTATGTCTGGAATCATAGAATATAATAGCAGGAAGATGTGTCGAAAACAATTTCTTGTTAAGTAATTTTCTGTATTGTGACAAAGATACAGTATCAGAAATAACTGGGAACGGGACCTTTTTAAAAGCTTTTTTGGTGTAGGTTCGTTCGGGTGCCCGGGTGGAATCTTGCTACTCAATTTTGAAACAGATATCTTCAACCGATTGAGCTGAAATTTTATATACACGTTAAGTTTGGATGACAATACACGATAAGCTGTGTGACGTCATTCTAAATTCAATATAGCGCTACCATCCAAGATGGCGGAATAAGTAGTTTTTTATGCACTTCTACAATATGGGTATCAAATGAAAGGGCTTATTGAGAGTAACTCGAAAAATAATTTGACGTCATTCTAAATCCATTATGGCGGAACATCCAAGATGGTGGAATAGTTATCTTTTATGCATTTCTGCAATATGGGTATCAAATAAAAGGTCTTGCCGAGAATAATTAGAAACACTGAAAAGTAAAAAAAAAATCAAAATCACAAAACCTTTAAAAATCCTTTATTTAATTGATCTAAAAAGAAGAATATAAAATTTTCCTTGAAATTTTTTACTATCAACTTATAACCTCATTATGTCATTATTCACAATTTGATCATAAAAGCTTGTCGCGCGATTTCATTTTAATAAAATACTTATAGGTACTTATAGAAACCTCGCGACAATATTGTATGACCATATAAATTGTATATAATGAGGTTTATAAGGTAATAGTTAAAATTTTAAAGGAAAATTTTATTTTCTTCTTTTTAGAGCATTTAATTAAAAGCTTTCTTAAAAAAAGGTTTTTTTGCTTTTAATTTATTATTACCTGCCACGAGAGTGAAACTTAGGTAATTTATTTATTTATAATGTGAATATTGCTACACACTCATAGCCCCACAATAGGATTTGCTTTGCAGGTACCATGGACACACACAAAGATGTGGACACAAGTACCCAGACCAATATTAGAAATTTATACTCATCATTCCAATATCTGCTTCGCCTTTTGCAATTAACTACACGACAGAAATGAGTGCTTTTGTGGTACTTTAAAGAATTTTGAATATTTTCTTGGTCCGAGTTTGTTTCCTACTTTTATATTTGTGTTTGTACATGGTATTCACGACACGGCTTTTCTACTGTGAGGCTATGAGTGAATCGTAACAAAAAGTAAAATGTTTTTTTTTTCAATCATTAAAGTACTACCACGAAAAAGTTTAAAACTGGCTGCAAAAATAAGCGTGTTGCTTTTAAGGTTAAAACAACAAAGATTGTATAACGTGAGCATTCTGTACGTTATTTGATCTATTTAAAACGAGATAAACGTCGAGATCGTCCGATGCCACGGCCCGTTTAATTCCTTGGACAATAATGAATGACTTAAATACTGCTACTGGAGAGATAGCGCGTCGCGAACGGTGCCGTGCGACTTATTGCTATTTCTGTTATTTCTAAATCTGTTCAGTGTTCGTTGCCATTTCGTGTCGACATATACGCGTATGACGTTTCGTTTCATAACGTTTCACACTCATAGTCCCACAGTAGGGCCCCCTGTGTCGTGGGTGCCATGGACAAACACAAAGACAGAAACACAAACACCCAGACCGTTAACAGAAATTGAAACTCATCATTCAAATTTCTGCTTCGCCGGGAATTGAACCCGGGACCCCTCAACTGGCAGATCCGCATGGTACCGCATGATGGTTCGCCACGTGGGTCGTCAGATTTAGTGTGTGAGTGTATTTGTGTATAGATGCTCATATGCTGCAGCGACCATTTAACACCACGTGGCATGCCGCCATTTTCCATATGGCTGCAACCCTTTTTACGGCCAGTGGGCCGTAAAGCCAGCCAGTAGTGACTGGGCACGGGTCTCTCCCCATTTTGGGGAGGCCTGGAGCTTACTCCACCACGAAGCTCCAATGCGGGTTGGTGGAGATGCAGGTTAGTGGCCAACCCGCTGTCGGATGTTTTTCAAACCGCTCATAAGGCCTCCGACAAGGTTAAACGACTGTTATCTACTGAAAACAACCGGGACCAACAGCTTAACGTGCCCTCTGAAGCACGGAAACGCGCATGATTTTTTTTGCCACTAGCCCATCACACACCTGACCGCGCCCGTTTGGCTTAGTTACATAGATCGCTTACGATCTATGCTAACTGCCAGGCTATATCCTCCATATAAATAAAGTAAAAGAAATTCTGTTACTTTAATAATACTCACTTAATGCTAATTACCCTATAATAAGCCCAATGAGACTGGATCTTCTATCTGGAAAGCAGCCAGTTCGACGTCTACATATGCAATGAAGCTTAGTTTTGTAGAACTTATACATAGTTAGGGACAATTGTCTCTATTAAGCACGTAAGATTTTACTGTTAGTTTTTATAAATTCTCAATATATATTTTAGTCAAAAATTGATTCATGTTCACACTATTACAGCATTGTATCAAAATCAAATCAAATCAAAAATATTTATTTCATATTATTAGGAATTTATTATTTAGAATTTATTAGGAATACAAAATATTCGCTTAATGAATGTCATTTTTTCCCGGCCATCGCCTTTAGGTGCCCGTTTGGGCTAGATGTTGAGCTGAGAGAAAAAAGGCGGCGGAAAAAAACTCCCAGCAGCACTCTTTTTTTTTAAAGTACATACATATAATTGAGATAACAGTATGGCTATGGGTCCATAATGGGCACACGTGACAGCTGATCGTATGAGACACTAATACATTTTTATATACGCGACATATTATACACGACAGTATGAATTAATAGTCTGCAAATTAACGTTTCACACTCATACGATAGCCCCACATTAGTGTAATCATAATTCCCTGTATCGTGGGTACTATAAACACACAAAGACTGAAACACAAACGCACAGACCGAGAACAAAAATTTTCAAATTCAAATTTCTGCTTCGGCGAAGCATTCGAGCCCGGAACCCTTCAATCGGTTGTTCGGCATTGTAACAGTCAGTTACACACACGGGTTGTCCGTTGTGGAATCGCTGTAGGATGTTTTTAAATACGACCCTTGACAAGGTGGAAGTACTGCTAGCTCTATATCGGCCTTATAAGTACGTTCTTTAAAGCCTAGAAGGGATTAGAGCGTTTGTCCACCGCCGCTGTCGCCGGTCCGTCAACGAAAACGAGTTTATTTCAGACCGATCTTAAAATGAAGTGTCGGTGATCGTTTGTCCACCACCACTGATCTCTCTGATTGAGTATATTCCAGCTGTCACGCGTGGTAGTCACGTTAACGTGATGGTGCGACGGCAGTGTATGGACAAGTTCAAATCGCTCGGGTGACGGACGTGCGGTGGACACGTGGGCATAGTAATGTATTTACCGCTACTTCGGCGCCGTCATCTCATTCTCGGTGAAGTGACAGTGACGGCAGTGGAGGACAAATGGCCTTACACTCAACCTCTTGCATTGGGCTACAACCGTTTAACTTAGCTCCGTAGATCGCTTATGTTCTGCTAGCCGCTGAGCTGTGCGCGCTCTATGGCTGCGTTTCCACTAGAGATGTTAGGATGCGTAGCGAGGAATGTGTGTTTACCATTGAGTGAGGCTTGATTGTATTGGTTCTTTACAAACATATTCTTAGCTACGCATCCTTTCACATATCTGGTGAAAAGGTAGTAGGATGCTTATTAGTACTAAAATAAGGACATCGAGAATGTGATGATGCTGAATCTTCTGACTGGCAAGAAGCCAGTTTAAAACGCCGAGATGCAATAATGCTTGTGTGGCTTTTATCGGTGCAGTTGCTTTTGGTACGCGATGCAAATATGCAATTAAAGATTAAATAAACAGTTAAATATTTTTATTAAAATCTAATTACAATAAATAAGACATAAAATTTGTGACTTCGTATAAACCTCCGTAGTAAATGTTCATACTACGAGGCTTACACGAAGGATGATTTGCAGCCGATCAAAAACATTCCTCTTGAAACCTGACACATGACACATTGGCCAAGGAATCCGGATCAGCTCGCCACTGTTAAGATAAAAAAATGTCTCAAAAGTAAAATCGATTCTTTAATCAGCAAAGTAACTATTGCGAGAAGTAAATCGAGTAAAACCTTTATTTGAGATTGTGTACAGATATCCATGTTCTGCAGCGGCCACTTAACATCACGTAGCCTGCATGCTTATCTGTTACTTCATTAAAAGTATATCAGTGTGTAATGTGATGTAGGTATGTGATTTTTGAGATAAGTACCAGTGTCTGGTCGGTATCCAATAAAATCCATGTCAATATTCCTTTTGACATCTACAGCACGTGATCTCTTACGAGCACTTACGAGTCTATACGTAAAGCATAAAAATATTTAATCAATTACTGATGTTGGTTAACAATCTCCATACAAGTTTGTACGTAACCCTCGTGCGCGACAGACTCACACCTGTCCGGTTTTTTATTTTATAGATGTAAGTACGAAGACGAACTCCATAATTACACTACTATGAATAATAAAATATGCGAACAAAGTACATTTACATGCAAAAATATAATTCGCATCGCTCCAGAACACGTAAGTAATCTGCATAATATATGTGAACTTAGTGTACAGGTACCTATATGAATTATAACTCCTCACGCTGCCCTTCTATTAAAATACAACAGACAACCATACCTTGAAATACAAAAATAGACCTTAATGTAATAAAGATTAGGTTCAAATTTCGATAAATACATACAAAAGTAAACTTAAATCTTGTGATGCGTCGTGTTCACTCCATTTTTCAATTAACTTAAATAATAAATCTACATCATGTTGATGCTTCGCGTCTTTGTGCATGATTTAAAGTGTCAGATCAATTTCTGTCAAGGTGGATGTTTGCGAAAAAAGTATCTCTTTGATGTTGATGTTAGGTAACTATGAACTAGATGATAGTGACTCATTAATTACATGTCAATAAATCTTTTAACGGCAGACTGATGGTCACGGATCTTCTCTTAAAAAGCAAAGAACTCGCGTCATGTAAAAAGAACGCTCATAGACACTCATGGTCAAGCTGCGCATTAGGTGATTTACCGGTCTATTCGGTGGTATGAGGTTTTTCAATAATCTACCGATCACCAATATACGAAGTCACGAGCGGAAGGTTAGTACAAAAATAAAACCATAGGACTAGATTTTCGTGTGCGAGTGTACCCATGCGCAAACATACCCCCTCCACTTTCTTCCAGCGTTCTTCTTACATGACGCGACCTATACCAAGTGGTGCGAGCTGTCAGACTTTACATACTTAATCAAACCCATTGCATTGCTCGTGTCTTTAACCACGATCGAAGAAGATTGAAGATTACCCCTATACGGTACACCGATAAGGGTTAGCTGCTAACATTATGTTAAATGTTTTAGTACCGTCAGTATGGTATTATTACATGTTTAATAAGTACTTTCTATCAACAACAACGAAATTAACGCTTGTTAAATTAGTCTTCACCAGATATGCTTCAAATTGATGAATGTAAAAAGTATCAGTTATTATTAACGAATTGTTTATAATATACAAGACGGGCGCAACGTGATTCCTGTAAACTAAGGATGGTAGTATGAAAATAAAAACTTAATCACCGCACCAAGTAAATAAACGGAACACGGGGAACACCCACGATCCTAACAAATACAAAGACTGAGATATACCTATTAGTTCTTTAAAAAAATATATGTATTACATTTTTAATGTCTTACTATTGTTACCGAGTTGAAACGCGGAAATGGGAAAGAGTTACAAGCTTACGCACTTTCCATCTCGATGGTACAATAATACGTACTTAGAAATGAATGAACAAACAAATCTAATCGTGAATCGTGAATAAATATAATCCATTAGTCATGAGTTCTGCCCCGACAGCGCCTGATTAATTCAATTGTACTTGTATCAAAATAAATCCTGTTAAAAAATACTTGGTGACACTTGCAATAAGACTTAAGTTGAACGTTCAATTTCAACTATAGGTGATAAAACTTGGATGGTATGACGGCAAATTATCAACGCTGCTCCCTTTACTGGAAAGAAGTGGCTGGCGACCACGCTTACGTACCTACAACTTCTATCATGACCTGGAGATGAATTCGAGGTGGATATCCATAGCATCAGGAACCACCTCATTACAAACAGGGTGCAAGTGTTGTAGCCTCTTCTGTTCGATTTTTGCATGCACGCATCCATTCTAATCAAGGTAGCGCGTGTGATATGCTCTTGAAATAAGGTCAGTTTATGTGCTAACAAGTTCACGAGATAGTTTTTTTAAATACTACACAACTTGTGCACCTTCTTGTATATGGGACTTCTAAGTAACGTGTCTTATAAGTATATTGGTTTGTTACTTATGCTTAGAGAATAAACCGGCCAAGCGCGAGCCGAACTCGCTTACGAAGGGTTCTATGCTATTATCTACAAAACAAAGGTAAAAAATCACGTTTATTTTATTGTATAAGGGCTCCCCATATTTTTTTATTAAAATGAATAAATAACGAAATATTCTTTGAATTTTTCAAGCGTCCACCATGTAGGTGGTAGAACTATTAAGGTTCGCCCGGGGAAGTACCACCGTTGCACCCACTTCTGCCGTGAAGCAATTCTATTTTTTTCGGTGGAAAGGTGTAGTTGCCGGCCACACTTACATGAGGCGTCCACCAGCCTCCGGAGTAGCAGCGCAACTGCATACGACCTCAGACAAGACTTACCTATGCTTGCTTGAGGTTGTATGTAGATGTCCATGGGATGCAGCCACCACTTAACACCACATGGCCTGCATGCTCGTCTGCTACTCCGTTCAAATAAAAAAAAATCTTTGTTACTAAAATCGAGAGCGTTTTTTGTATAGAAGTCCCTTCTTAAAATCTATTACATATATTCTGTTTTAAGTATTTTTTGTTATAGCGGCAACAGAAATACATCCTCTTTAATTTAATTTAATTTAACTGTTTGACTATCACGGTTCATGAGATAAAGCCTGGTGACAGGCAGACAGACAGACTGACAAACGAACGGCGTAGTCTCAGTAATAGAGTCCTGTTTTACCCTTTGAGTACGGAACCCTAAAGAATAAATAGGACCGGCGTTTACCTCTCCTTGCAAACGTAACATTTTGAATCAACTGCTTTAATATGTAAACCGCAACTATTTATTGATGCCGAAACCTGGCAGTTAATTAAGTTTATATATTCGGTTCTGTTAAATCGAAGTGTATATTGTTATATGAGTCTGTGTACTTTGCAGGACTTTCGGTCGAGTGCTCAGACGTAATTAAAGCTTTAAGGGATGTTTTCCACTGATTGCTATGTATTTTTTGTAGTTGCTAAATAAGTAGCCTGAACTGAGTTTTAAAGAATGAGAAAATACCTTTTTACAAGCTTTTATTTAATTTTAGCTGCCCCGTTGTTTGTCGGTCTGTAATCAAATCTTGCAAGTTAAAGGAGATGTTTCAAAATGTATGGACCTTTGGCCAGGTATTTGTACACCGTATAAAGAAATTACAAATATAGTATAGAGCTGCTTTTTACTAACAATTTTGTTATAATCGACTGGTGTTATTGGCACAAAAGAAGAATTTCAAGTTAAAACTGCAACACAATATACTAGAAAAACATTGGCGGTAATATTTTATTTTGACAATACGAAATTAATAATCTGTGACAGTCAGTTGACAATGAAATCAGTTGTTCCGCCATATTGAAAAATGTTCAAAATAGTTGGATTTAATTGGTTTTGTACCAAAATAGTACAGTACTAGTTTTAAGTATTTTTTAGTAGGTAGTCAAACTAGCATCAAAAATACTAAAAAGGCAAAAATAAAACTAAAAGAAAATAATCCTTTTAAAACAAGCTTTTATTGAAAAAATAACTAAAAAGTTAAAAATAATTTAAACCTGATAATAATTTCAACCTGCTAATTTTATAAATAAAAGCATGTTACATTGTCATAGTAAAAGAAAAAATGGAGATGTAATAGGAAATTAATGGTCTTTAATCTTAGAGCATTTTAATGTTCCACACAAATGTAACATTCTTTTATTCCACACAATATTCCACACAAATGTAACATTCTTTTATTTATAAAATTATTAAATGGTAGTTTAGCGTATGACGTAGAATTGCGACCACTTTCTGTAGGTGCTAGAACTTTAATGGTTCGACCGGGGAAGCAATACCTACTTACCTATCGCTACCTACTTACGAGACTTATATAAGGCGACCATCAGCCTTCGGAGTAGAAGCAAAACTTCGTATATAGTTTTGCATAGGCAAGACTCTCTCTTAAGGTTGTGTGTAGATGTTCCCGTAGCAACCACTTAACACAACTGACCTGCATATTCGTCTGCTACTACGAAGTAAACGAACGGTCAACTAATAAAAAAAAATCCGTTACGCATATCGCTTCATATTCTTAGTCCAAGTCTTTTACGAGACGGACCCATCATCGGCTCTCCTACATCTGCACATCAATGGTGGCGACGTATACACAAATCTTCTACACATAAGTGGTAGAGACTACATACATACTCGTCCTATTTGGGCTCACTGACTGGACGGTCAGTGGAAATTTTTACGATACACGGCAGAGAACTACAGGCACAAGGCGAAAATACCTAACCTAACTTTTAAATTTCTGTTACTAACTCACCATATTACAACTAGGCATTAAGTTTAATTTTCTTATATAGAGTATATTACGAGTGATTGTAAAGTATTTCCAAAGACGTTAAACTGTAATTGATATTTTAAACATACATTCAACCGGAAGTCTTTAGCGCTGAGTGCAGTTTTAAAGACGACAGTACCTGGACGCCCGAGCGTTGCTCGGATATATACAATACAATACAAAAATACTTTATTGCACCAGATTTTATACAATGAGATAACATTAAATCGTTTATTTTCTAAAAAATATTTTCTTGGTTTAGTTTAAAACGAAACAATCATTTGCTTCGTGTTACTTAACAAAGCCATCTGAAATAGCTCCTAATAAAAAAAAGTTATTTTCATAAAAATAAAAAATTGATACAATATGGTTTTGATCGAGGTTTGAACCCGGGTCTCTAGAGACCCGGAACTAGTTCCGCAGTCAGCTCACGCAACCATTCGACCACGGAAGCTTTAATTCAATGAACGAAATTTTCATAGAGCTCTTTCAAATCGACGTTGTCATTTCTTTGAACGTCGGATTGGCGCATGGTAGTAGCGGAGCCCAAGAGGGGATTTTCGGATTTACTCGAGCGCGTCAGATTAAGATATGGAGTACACCTTGCATCCTAAAATAAAATAGCTAAATTTCTTGGCATTGAAATCGACTCAAATTTAAATTGGAAAAATCATGTACAAATAGTATGCCAAAGACTAAATAAATTAATATACGCATTACACCATCTTTCAAAAGTAGCAAATAAAAAACAGCATTGATGGCTTATCACGGATACGTGTGTTCGGTCCTAAGATACGGATTACTCTTATGGGGGAATTCAACTGACTTCAATAGAGCATTTATTATACAAAAGAAATGTGTTAGGGCCATTTAAGGTGCGGAACCTATGGACTCCTGTAAGCCAATATTTAAAAAAAAAACTAAATCTCCCGCCATTGCCATCAATGTACATCTACGAAAGTCTGATATGTGTCAAAAATAATCAAAATCGATTTGATACCAAAGATGATACATTCTTCAATCGGCATCGGGGTCAATTGCATAGACTATTATCTTATACGGCATGCTATTCGAGAAACAGCTTTGTGATGTGCATCAAAATTTATAATTTGCTGCCATCTCGGTTACAAAAATCTAACATTAAATCGGTTCAAGGGTTTTATTTTTAAATTATTGATTAAGAACTGTTTTTATTCCACAAAGGAATTTATAGAATATTGTCAAGCTGGACACCTTAAACGCTTGGCTAATAAATTATAAATTTTTATTCAATTATGCAAATTGTTGTTATTAAATTATTATTGTTATTATTTAAAAAAAATACATGTACCTTCGTACCTTAAATTAAAAAAAAGTAAATTAATTAATAATTAATTTAACCTATACATTAAGAATATACTGTTATCACTAAAGACACGATGACTTTATCTTATTTATTAATAAATATTTGCCCACCGACTAGGTCGGTAAGACACGCATGAACAATATTGTAAGATTTTTATCGTAAAATGTACCGTGTTTTATGCAAATAAATATTTCATTTCATTTCCTGTTGAGTACTGCCACGATTAAAAAAGACCTTCTATATAGGTACAATAATTTTTATCTTACTTCCGGATGTCAAAATAGTCAGATTAGAATACGCCGCTACCGTTGAACCATGAATTTTTAATAATAAAAATCTCTCTCCACTGGTTAAACGCAAAACGTCATAAAATATAATAATATTAAATAATATAATATTTTAAACTTCCTACCACCCAACCTATAAAAAGCACAAGGTCCTGATGACGCTTGAGGAAATCCACAATGAGCCTCGTGGGCTCCCCCGTTTGACAGCGTTTACGCCACAATATTATTAATACTCTCCAATAGATGTCAGGAAGAGTCGTAATTTTCAGTTTATATTTAAATTGATTATCATTGAAAATATTTTTATACAGTTAAAAATTTCCAACAAAAAAAATTTTGTGGATCGATTTATCACCCCCGAATCCAGGGTACTAAATTTCATCAAAATATTTGGAGCCGTTTCCGAGATTCAAAAAATATATTTAGATACATACAAGAATTGCTCGCTTAAAGGTATTAGATAGATAATCGTTTCACTAAGTGTCTAAAGAGAGTGGGTTGCAGGTTAGACGTTTGCGAGAGAAAGATTATTGAATTTCTACGTGTTTTGAAACAACAATTATTTAAATTGGATTTTCATAATGGTGAAAACTTCCAACATCCCGAATTGGAGCAGCATGGTGGAGTTAGCTCCAGGCCTTCCGAATTAGAATTATGGAGGGAGACCGGTGCCCAGCAGTGGGACGTAAAAAGAGTTGTGTATCTATAACAACCGGGGCCGATGTCGTGCCATTCGAAGCACGGAAACGAATATGAAATGTTTGCCTCTAGCGGTCACCCACCTCACACCCGTCATCGTTAGTTGCTAGATAGCCAGCATGCTACGCCAGCCAAGCCATACGCGCTAAACCAACTAAATTAAAATTGTACTGACCAAATCATAACTTTGGACATTTTGTTGGAATATTAAAAGAAATATATCAATCTATCGCGACCATGAACGACGATAGTTGCTCTCCGACCACTATGTAATTACTTGTCATAAATTTATTTTCAAGTTAACTAGACGCAGCTTCTTCAATCTACATAATTGGTGTAATTGTGATGGCCGCGAAAACAGAAAATGCAGCGTTTTGCATTTATGAGTCTATTAGTTGGGACACACATACAAATAGCTACGCGAACATAAAGTCATGGCATTTAAATCAATTCTCTGAGGCCTATATGCTGTGCTCCATCGTGGCCTATTAGTCGCGTTGACAAAAGTCGATTTATCGAATCGAAATGATCGAAAAACATTTATTTCTTCTTAAAACTACAAAATGCATACAAATAAAAAATATCAATAGGGTCACAAACATAAAAGTGGCATTGTTGTAGTATTTGAAGAAAAAGGTCTGCACTCAGCCTCCTTGCAGCCAAAGACTACAACACTGATTTTCAGTGCAGCCTGTCGGTATTCGCGTAATTCAAACAGCGAGTGAAACCTTTTATGACTTATGACTATAAATAACTTGAGTTTACAAAAACAATTGCAGCTTACTATATATTTAAACTTAATATGTAATAAAACTAAATAAAAGATAATCATTATTTATATATGTATAACAGAAACACACAAAAAACAACAACACAGGGCAGGTCAGTTATGGGGGTATAGGGTTTTTTTATTAGCACTTTTTTTTTTTTATATACCACTACCGTAGTTTACTTTGGGCATTCATTAAATAAAGTTTAAATTTATTCCTGAAACTACTAACCGATTGCAAGTCACGGAGAGGCGGCGGTAGGTTGTTCCAACATTTGGTAGCGGCATATTTAAAACTACCACGAAAAGCAGGAGCACAAAATGCACTCAGATTGAGCCTGAGAGCGGATACTTGTCTAATCGACTTAATTTTAAGGTCTCGACTCCATTGAAGTTTGTCATATAAATATTTCGGGTTTTTATTTTTAATTGTGCCGAACAAGAGAGACGCAAAATGCAACTGTTGTCGGTTTTTCATGTTAAGTGTTTTAGCACTGTTCAAATAAGGTGTTATATGCGCTCGACGTGGAATATTATAACAGTACCTGACGCAAGCGTTTTGCACTTTCTGTAAGAGACTCTGTGAACGCGCAAGAAGTCTAGGACCGATTGCAACATCAGCGTAATTTAATTTAGACAGCACTAAGGATTCACAAAGTTTTATTCGCATTTGAACGCTAAGAAACTCTCTCATCCGGTATAAAACTTTGAGACGATAGAAACAATTTCGTACCGTACTAATAACATGATTTTCAAATCGTAATGATTCATCCATAAGTAATCCAAGATTACGAGCTTCAGTTACTCTTTCGATTGCTTGACCCCTTACGTTCACTGATATATTATAATTACTAATTTTTCTTACTTGCTCTTTATTGCCTACTATCATATATTTACTTTTTTTGGGGTTTAGAGCTAATCCATGTAAGTCAGACCAGGTTTCTATACGTTTCAAATCTGTGTTAAGTTTATCAATGGCATTTTGAGTATCTTTTGCCTTAAATGATATATATAACTGCAGATCATCCGCGTACAGATGATACTTGCAGTACTTGATCTGGTCTATTATATCAGCGCTATAAAGTATAAAGAGAAGCGGTCCAAGAATTGACCCTTGCGGAACTCCTCTACGTACTGGCTTGCTCACCGACTCTTTTGACTTTCCATCATCACTGTTTAATACGACTTTTTGCGTACGACTGCAAAAATAACTTTCAAACCATTTAATTGCATCTATGCTTAGACCATAAAAAGACAGCTTGGATAGCAGTAGTGTAATATTGATACTATCAAAAGCACGCGAAAAATCAAGGAGAACAAGCACTGATCCTTCTCCAGCAGCCTGAGCCGTCAGTAGATTATCTATAACATCCACAAGCGCCGTTGTAGTGCTTTTTGACTTGCGGAAACCAGACTGGTTGGTTGGTAATAAATTGTTACATTCTAGATACTCTGTTAACTGCATACAGGCTAGCTTTTCCAGAATCTTTGACACATTCGGGAGAATGCTGATTGGTCTCAGATCCTTTAAGTCGACTGGGTTATTATTTTTAGGAAGCGGCTTGACTAGCGCTTGTTGCCATATGGTTGGGTAGGTGCTTGTCAAAAATGATTTATTAACAATGCATGTAATAACTTCTAAAGACTGTGGAAGAGTTAATAAAAACATTTCAAGGGAAATACCATCTTCTCCTATTGCATTCGAACGAAGAGAACGAATAACTTTGACAACTTCTAAGTCGCTTACTTCACGGAAGTTAAAAGAAGCAATAGTACTACATTTGTTAAACTCGTAATACGTAATTATAGATAATGGTATGTCGGTGTTGCCTGGAACCTCAAGAAAATGGTCGTTAATTCTGTCGACATCATCAAAATTCGCAGGCAGGGAGATATTTGGTGCCGATTTTATCGATAAGTGTTGTTTTAGGTGCTTCCACATAACTTTGGGTTTGCTTATGTTGGAGTTAATATAATAGTTAAAATATGCCGACTTTTCACTGTATAACGCTGTAACTACTGCCCTTTTTAAATCTTTGTAATAGTTAATATGTGAATCATTACGACTTTTCAGTGCTTTTAAGTGTGCCTCGTCCCGTTCTTTTATCATTAGTTTAATATTATATGTTATCCACGGGTATTGATGGCGTTTGATACGGAGTGATTTAAGAGGAGCGTGAGTATTAAATAATTCTTTTAATACTTTTGTGAAATGGTCAGCCATTACACTGACATTGTTAAGTCTAGCAATACTGCTCCAGTCTATAGCCATTAGATCTGCGTTGAACTGTTCTAGTACAATGTCCTTAATCGGTCTATAAGTAATTATTTTAGGTGTCTGACGCAACTGAGGAAATTTGAATTGACAACTTATAAATGCGTGGCTACTAAGATCTTTAATGTAGTTAACATGTATACGATATATTGGTGCATCAGTGCAAATGAGGTCTAAAATTGTTTCACTGTGGTCCGTAAAATGTGTTGGCTCGTTTACATGTTGCATGAGGTTTGTACACTTAAGGAACTCTGTAAGGGCTTTGTAGCTTGCACTGTTTTTATTATGGTAGTCTACATTAAAATCGCCTAATAACACAGTGTAATCATGTAGCCCAAAAGAACTCAATGAATCTGTAAGAGCATCAATAAAAATTTGTAAATCTAGCCACGGAGGCCGGTATGCTGTTCCGATCAGTAACGATTTTTCTCCAACTTTAATACTGAGCCACATCTGTTCGACCATCGTGACAACTGGGTGGGCCAGTACTTTTATTCGATAGCCGTCCCTAATGTAGAAACCCACTCCACCGCCCCGCCTGCGGACCGCAACCGGTCGCGGTACATGCCGCAACGTGTATCCGGGTACTGAAGGCGCACGTGCTTCTTCTCCACGCTTCAACCATGTCTCATTTATGGCCATTAAGTCCACAGAGTGGTGAGACATAGCAGCGATGAATTCATCGTGCCTCGTGGCTAGCGAGCCCGGATTTAGGAGACCAACTTTAAACATATGTTTTGGGCTAGACATCGTAAATAAAAATAAAATGTATTGAAACCCTGTAACAAATAGGACTATTTGACAGAATACTATATACATGCATTTATTTGAAGAATGTACTTCAAATAAATGCATTCATAACAATGATACAATACTAATAATGAAATTGTGATATTTGTACATATTAATACAGTTGTAAACATATCTGCCCGAAAACGACATTGACATTTAATTATATTAATTAAGTATTTTTTTATTTTATATTGTATTATATGGATATTTTTAATGAAAATGAATTTGTACATTGAAATTGTAATATTTGTACATATTAATAAAGTTGTAAGTATATCTGCCCAAAAAGGATTTTGAAATTTAATTGTGTTAACTGAACATTTTTTTACTTTACTGTGTTTTACATATTTATTTTTAATATTTATTTTGATTGTATATTTAATCAGAAGATAATTTAAAAGTATACAAGAAGAGGAAGAACTGCAAAAATGAAATATAATAATGAAAAGGGTAAATCTTAAAGTACTATACAGGAGTAACTGGAGTAACTGGAGTGTCCGGAGTGACCGGAGTAGCTGGTTTAGCGGTAAGATGAAGTAGCCCGGCAATGTCTGTTTCTGTGCGAACACGATGATTTTTTGATGTAGAATCACGTCGCATATAGATGTTACCACCTTTGGTCCAGACATATTTCCATCCCATTTTGCGACCCTCCTGTCGCGCTTTATGAAAAAGCTGGCGGTTCATCCACGTGAGGCGCTCGTTTACATAAAATCGCCTAGGTTCCACTCCAGGCACGATATCCGCTGTATCTGCGCCCCTGCGCACCCGTGCAGCTTGTATTAGTTGATCGCGGACGGCGCGGCGCGTCAGACGTACAATGATAGTGCGCGGGCGCTGTTTCTCTTCCTCACTGTTGGGCTTGTCGCGACGTTTGCCTACGCGCTCGATGCTGACTACATCCCGATCGTCTAGAGTGACACCGATCTTTTTTGCCAACACCGTCACTATATGTGGGAGATTTTCATTTCCTTGCTCTTCGACGCCTGAGATCTCAATATCATTTAAGAGCCCAGCTTGATCGCGCTCATTAAGGCAGTTATTTATCTCGGCGGTAACGTCTAGTGCCGTGCTTCTCACGCTTTTAGCTTCTAACTCCATCAACCGCTTGTCGATAGTTGTTATTTTCATTTCAACACTAGTCAGTCTGTTATTAAAATCGGCCATAGTTGAGTTCAATTTTACTATTTCGTGACGAAAACTAGACATCTCCTGAGTGACGGATACCAATTCGGCACGTAGACTCTCAATTGACTGTGTTAAGTTGGTGACTGTGTGCTTTGGAAGAATAGCCTCATCGCTTTGCGCTTCTCCAACATCGCTATCTGCACTTTGCGAGCTGCAAGACTGCGGTGTAAGGTCAGTAGGAGGTTTTGCTTTACAAGCTTTACATATCCACTTTGTAGGTACTTTATTTTCATTAATTTGAGCACAGTTGCGATGATATATTGATTTACACTGTGAACACTTAGCGCAGTCTGAAGAAGCGAACCTGCCGCAATTGGCACATTTATTTGCCATTATGTTGTTATTATAAAATGAATGTATTGTTACTATTATTACGCTTACGCTTTTTCGTGCACAAATAAGTTTATGGTTTACTGTTTTTACGCACTTTAAAAGTAAATTGAAATAAACAACTGTCAAATCAGCTGGCTGTTACTAGAACAGCTGATGCACTTGATCACAACAATGCAAAAAACGGCACAACAGTTAAAAAACTTTAATTCACAACTATATTAAGTCTTTGCACTTTAGTTTTACTGTCTTTAAAACACAATATTATAGTTTAAATCGAATTTTAAATATTTTATGTCGAAATGTAGCAGCTGTCACCGCAGTTCGAACTACCCGAATCGAACTACCGATATGACTGTGCCACTCCTTCACATCATATCGTTGTATATTTTGTTACTAACGTAAGTCTATCTGTCAGTCTAAGTCGATGTTATGAAAATGACATTTTATAAATAATGTAAAGAAAATATTGGTTTATGATTTTGAACGTTTTGATTACATTACACGGCCCGATATACGCACCAGAGGTGTAGTGTTCTCAATCTCATAGAGTAGACCTTGAAAATAAGTTTATTTATTTAGAAGGGAAATGTTGTCAGCGTTCTGGCCACAATGCCACAAACACAACTCCTAGATGGTTTTATTCGTCAGGCCAATGTATGCCGACCAATGTTAGATATAAGACCTCGACCGATTGACTGTATATCGACCAATGTAAGATATGAGACCGCGACTAATTTACTGTAGTCGCAGGCAAGACAATTTATTTAAACATATTTGAGTACACATACCTACAAGTTAAAAGCTAGTTAAAGTGTGAGTGTTCCTCAGAAGTGAATGATGACCCTTCTAGAACGAGTTAGAAGATAAAACAGAAACTTCTCACCAGTAAGCTGTTGCAAATATGTAATTTAAGCCGTGACTTTATAATTGCACAGTATGTTTCAGGTCACCAATTTAGTTACATAATTACCTATTATTTACGGTATTCATTATATTGCAGTCAAAATATTCAAAGAAAAGACCGAGAACACCAATGTTGAGAAGTAATTATGTCATTTTTCATTGAGAGCATTAAGACACTCGCCATTCTTTCAGGTCGTGAGTCAGATTCTCAAGTACTTAGCGAGGGTAATTGCGTACCCGCGTTCCTTCGCAGGTGGTCCCGCGGAATGTGGGCCTGCGAATGTTATAATTTTGCAAGATAGGTATGTACTTTTTTTACTTAACAACATTGGGGTTTTAGTCACGACAAGATTTTTCAAAGTAAACAATATTATAATCATACTGAGATTTTAACACTAAGACGTACAAACTTTCAAAACTACATTATGCAAAATTTCAGTTAACAAAACTATGGATGGGGGGCCCTCCGTGATAAAATCGCCTGTTGATAAGAACTCTTGGCAAAACAAAAAAATGGCTTTGCATAATTAAGCTTCGTGCATTAGTATATCAATACGATACAAGTTTAAAAATAAAGAGTCAAATAACACTTACGAACACGTACGAACCTACAAAAGTTACCCGATCAAAATTTGCTCTGGAGAGATGTGGGTTATATGATATTTTACTTAATCAAAACCACCTTAGTGGCGGGTCTCAGCGCTTGGGGAGAACGCCGGGATCTCCAGAGGAACCCACCGATGTCCTTCGCGCGTGGCGTCACAAAACTATGACAACCCCCGGCAGGCAAACTCCACTGTTCTTCCCGGCGCCAGCGCAAACCAGACGTTTGGAGCTCTCAATCAGCTGCTCGGAACCATAGAATTCCCCTTTTAGTCGCCTCTTTCAATCAAGTTTAGGACAACCGTAGACCTATTCTTAATCTAGAAGCTACAAGGACTAAATTAGAACATGAACTTATCACCATTTATCACCACTTTACATATTCATTTCCATTAAAAGAAAATCCTTAGCAAGCTATTGTTTTCTAGTTAAAATAATAATAATATTTCCGCATATAAGTAAGACGACACAGCAACGCAATCACAAATCATGCTAGTTTTATTTATTATATAAATACATAGCTACATTGTTGCAAAACTGTCTCCTTGTAGTTAAAGTTACTCTGGCTGAAAATATTACATCATTCTAGATAGAACTGGATCTTCTTACATTGTAGTGGTTGTTTGGAGCTACATCTCAACGGTCGTCTCACAGACATCGATCATTTCAGAGCCGCTCACCCAAGTAATCGCGCAGACTGCATCATACGAGTACATGGTCTTTGCGCCTTTCGTTATTAAATCTCAATCTTTAATTTGTCTTAAGACTATTATAATATTTAAGATTAAACTTTGCCTGGTTACTTTGTAGTACTTAGTTATTTGTAGGCAATTACTACTGTCATCGGACACCCATAGAACATTCGAGATTCAGAATAGTTATTTTACCGTATTCAATCTTCATATGTATGCCTACTGGACACATAATTTTGTTATCGTCTAGATATTAGAATCTTCTTTTTCTATTTTTATGGTTACCCACTACACGAAAACATACTTTAATATGTCTTAGCGCAGATCCAGCAGTTTGTATGCCCACAACACTAATTCAATAGCTTTTTTTTAAATATAAATACATAAACCGAACAAAAGAGCAGACGGGCCGCGTGGAGCTATCGTCGCCTATGGACACAACCCCAGGGCATTGCCGGCCTTAAATGAGAGCTTTTTTACAGCTTTCTTGAAGAAACCCCATATTATAGTCCACTGAAAATACCTCAGCTGGAAGGTTGTCCCACAACTTACACGTCCATGGTAAAAAGGAGCGTGCAAAGTAGACTGTGAAGGGCCGCCACATGGTGCCAGTGGAACTTTAACCTTCGTCTGGTAGTATAATCATGAAATGGTGTCGTAGGCGTCAATTTCAAAAGTTCCTCGGAGCACTCAATATAAAGTCGGGAGAACACGCAGAGCAAGCCTATGTCTCTTGGCAAATTAAGCGGTTATAGCCTGTCAGTCAATCTTGGGTCGTTGACGAGCTGAAACCTTTATAACGTTTCACACTTATAGCTCCACAGTAAAATAAAACATCCAGACCGTAAAAAGAACCCACCACATAACCCGGTATTCTCTCCCAAGGTGTTGGGTACCTTTTGATACCAAAAAAGGTACTAAGATTGGCGCTGTCAAACAAACAAACTCTTCAGCTATTCTTTGTAATTATATAGTTATTCGTACTAATATTTCGGCTTACCTCAAGTATTTTTATCAGAATTCTCGATTAGTTTCAGACCAATGACAAAGTCCATCGTCATCCAGCGGCAACTGGCGAGAGTTGTTAAAAAATGAATACTTATTGGTTTGAAACTAGTCCGGTAGTCCAGATAAAAACATAAGAGGTAAGCCGAAGTATAATAAGGCTGCCTGCAACATTTTTTTTACGTCCCACAGCTGGGCAAGGTCCATCTCCATTATCGGAGAGGCATAGAGCTTACTCCACCACGCTATTATTGCCCGATAAAATTTTCAAACCGTAGATAAGGTCTCCGACAAGGTTTAACGTCTGTTATCTGTCGACAACAACCGAGACCAACGGTTTATTACGCTCCTCTGAAGCACGGAAATGCGCATGAAATTTGCCACTTTACCGGTTACCGATCTCACACCCGACCGCGCCTGTATCGCTTAGCTGCGTAGATCGCTTGCGTTCTACGTTGGCCGCTAGGCCAAGCGCGCTTCAAATTTAGTAATGACCAAAAATATAAATTTATAAATGTGTAGATAAATTTTAGGCAAAGTTCATTAATAATAAGTACTTTACATCCTTAAACGACAATTAACACACCGTCACTGAAGTATTGGAATATAGTATCATACCACGTTTATCTCATACATAACTCTACAACGATCAACATTTTCACTAAAACACAAAATTAAGTTTTTAACAAAAAATAGAACCGACTTCAAACGGTAAAAAATAAAATTGTTCAGTACCTACTTCTTCTTGCTTATGGTAATGACTCTTAAAACTATTTCTGGAGTCGGGCCCTTAGTAAATGTCGTACCATTCGTTCTAAATTGGCACCGACAGTACAGACAGTGGGACAGTACCTACTTCTTCTTGCTTATGGTAATGACTGTTAAAACTATATTGGAGTCGGTGCCCATTCAGAACGAAAGGTACACTATATTTACTAAGACAGGACATTTCACTAAGGGCCCGACTTCAAAAATAGTTTTAAGAGTCATTACCATAAGCAAGAAGAAGTAGGTACTGAACAATTTTATTTTTTACCGTAAAAAAAGCGTGGGGTGCATGGTGTCAACAGTAACAGTGGTAAAAACCAACCCCCGCTTTTTTTTACAGTAAAATACATTTTCTTCTTATTTTTTTACTTTTTAGTTCGTATTTTCACAAAAGCGTGTTTTTAGTTTTTTAAACTACATTATTTATTTTTAATTTTTTAGTTGGATTTTTATTCTCAAATTATTGCATTATCATCGGCCCTTGACCCCTATGCAAATTTTCAAGTTAACCAGACGCTTAGACGTGTTAAAGTACCTTAGGCCACGAACTTATCAGCCGCCCCTCGCATATTTTATTTTATCCTGATGATCCTAGTTACGACTTTAACATAAAGTTATGAGATTATTGTATTGTCATCGGTCCTCAATAAATCTACAAAGTTTGAACGAAATCTGGCCGTTTAAAGTGGGTCAAAATCGCGCCCAAAGAAGTCGGTTACAAACATACAAACATACAAACATACAGGTGAAACTAATAAAAAGCGTGTAACAAAAAGAAGGTATTATTAAATTTAAATACCATATCTATAAAAATGACAT
The DNA here is from genome assembly GCA_911387765.1 of Pyrgus malvae. Lineage (NCBI taxonomy): Eukaryota > Metazoa > Arthropoda > Insecta > Lepidoptera > Hesperiidae > Pyrgus > Pyrgus malvae. The sequence continues at coordinate 20,798,228 of OU426950.1, read as the reverse complement.
CTACACTGACGTAAAAAAGTAACAAATAGCTTGGTTTTTCCATATGAATCAAAGTGGACTAGTTTACGATTCCAAATCAGAGTTCAAAAACTTCCAGAAACTAAACCACGGAAAAGGAGGGAATTTTCAGAAGTATGGCATTGACAGGTTATTTCTTTAATTTTCATTTGGTACAAAAACATTTTGGCAATCCCTTTAACACAGTTATTATATTGAAATATCAAAAAGTTTCGATGTAATAAATTGTTAAATCTTTTTTCCAACTTTGTTCAAAGTTAAACGTCAATGCAAAGTTACCCGTAATGACTGTAAATTTAGTTATCACAACGTTATATAATTTTGAATTAGATACGGAATGGAAAAAAATATAAATTAACATAATTCGCAGTCATATTAGAAATATTATAACGTATTAGTAGAGTTATAAAAAATCTTACAATATAAAAGATGAAAGTACCTGTGTGAAATAATTAACTGCGCTTTTCGTTCCATAATTTCTCTCATTCTGACCAATCTTTTTAATATATAGTAGAGTTTAAAAATCTTTTCATTTTTCTATTTTAAACAATTAGAACCTCTTTCAGTTCCATGGATTACTCTCATTCTGACCAAACTTTCTAGAATGCTTTATTGGGCTCTCCTAAAGCCTTCAGTTCCATGTTTATTTTTTCTGAATAAACTCTATGAATTGTTTTTTCAATATAGGTCTTTGAACAATTGCATTGACATGCTGACTTGACAGCTACTCATTAACCGATCATAACGATAAATCTCTAGTGGTCAATACCGCGTCATCATCTCAACGCTCACTTGACTTGTAGAGTGTAAATCGATTTGCGACGTAGCCGTGATGTGGCTCTCGACTTGACGTCAATTGTGACTATCCAATTTAAACTGAAGGGTTTATGAATATGTATGCTAGATAATGTATTATTATATTATAGACGTTGCAAGAATCAAGAACTAAGAGCAACAGTGCATAGGATTCTAAACCAACGAATATTTCGTGATTAGTTGAATATAAAACTAATGTCAAATAATGACAGTATTGTCTTTAAATACCTTTTTACTCAGTTCAATTCAAAACAGAAGCCGTCACGGTTATGAGCTAAACACGCTACTAGAGTTGTATTATTAAGGGACAAAAATTGGCTATGTTGCAAGTTTATAAAAACTCACACAAAACAAATTATGAAAGGTTAAGAACCATGATCAGAGCCCTCAGTGCCATGCTTATTCTGTTTTTGAATAAACTCTATGTATTATTTTATATACTTTTTGACATCTACATTGACACGCTGCCTTGAAAGCTACTCTTTAATTGAAACGATGAACCAAGGGAGGTCCCGTTTCCTTGTTCCGTTTTGTTTAATTTTCAATTTGTTATCAAAAATGAATAAATTTTGTATCAATATAATTTTTAAACATGCTGCCTTCACAGCTAACTATTAATCGATTGAAACGATAAATCTTTGAGTGGTCAATATCGCGTCATCATCTCAACGCCCACTTGACTTGTAAAGTGCGAACCGATTGGCGACGCAGCCCTGACGTGGCTCTTGACTTGACGCCAATTGTGACTGTCCAATTAAACTGAAGGGTTTCAGATCCTGCAATCCTACAATAGTTGTTTATTAAAGTGATCAATTGTTTTCATTCCATTTTAATTTTCGTAAATGTACTTGCATAAAAAATATTACAATTTAATAGGAATCGTCATTTGGGTCTACATAAGGGTTAGGTCTACTTGGATTTAGAATGACGTCACACAGCTTATCGTGTTTTTTTTAAATAAATAAACATAACAATAAGGCAGACGGGCCGCGTGGTGTTAAGCGATTCACTGTCGCCTATGGACACGAGCAACCGTAGGGGAGCCGCCCGAGCATTGCCGGCTTTGGAGGAGAGCTTTTTTTACAGCTTTCTTGAAGAACCCCATGTTATAGTCCACTGAGAATGCCACAGCTGGGTTTGGGTGGAATGTTGCTAATTAATTTTGAAGCAGATATCTTCAACCGATGGAGTTGAAATTTTGTATAAGTACACGATTAGTTTGGATCACAATACACGATAAGCTGTGTGACGTCATTCTAAATCCAATATGGCGGAATAGTAATTTTAATGCATTTCTACAATATGGTGGGTATCAAATGAAAAGGCTTGTTGAGAGTTACTCGAAAAATAATGTGACGTCATTCTAATTCTTGTCTAAGCTTGTTGCGCAATTTCAGTTTAATTACTACGCAAACCTCGCGACAAGCTTTTATGATCATATAAATTGTGTATAATGAGGTTATACGTTGATAGTTAAAATTTTAAAGAAAATTTTAATTTTCTACTTTTTAGAGCATTTAAATAAAAGCTTTTTTAAAGTATTTTTTTACTTTTAATTTTATTACCATTCTTTTACACCATATGGCGTTTGTTTATTTATTTATGATGTCATGAAGTGGTCTCTTATGTATTTTTCTGTAAAACAATGTTCATCCGTGTCCAACTTTAGTGGAATCAGATGTAAGCCATGCAATAAAAAAGATCTTTCGTCCAAAGAATTTCTAAGCGCAGTTCTAAATCTCATCCAGCAATTACGTGGGCGTCAGATTTGAACAACTTTTGAAATTACTCAACTTGAAATCTGACGGCATTAATTCCAACTGAGTAAGATCTCAAACTGCAGGTACCGAAAAAAAGATAATAAGTAAGGAGTTATCTTTTGTTTCAGCTTGCGAGATTTTTGGAGCTCCCTACATAAATGTCAGTACCTGGACGACCGAGCGTTACTCGGATAAAAACAATTTATTTTCTTGGTTTAATTTCAAACGAAACACTCATTTGCTTAGTGTTACTTTATGATTACTGCCACCGTTTATAATATCATTTGTTTTTTAAATAACGGGGGAAGATATAGATTTTCAATGCTGTCTATACATTTTTTTTTTAATAAATAAACCGAACATAAAGGCAGACGCGCCGCGTGGTGTTAAGCGATCATCGTTTTTAGTATTACGAAGAGAACGTCGATTGGGTCAAAAGCAATCGATTTCGAGCGATTTGAGATTTATTAGACAAGTCCATAGACTTCCAAAATAACTAAGAAAATGTAAAATTACAATGAGTTGTTGTATAGATTAATATGTTTGTAGATTATACATCTAACATTTGATGACCCATATGGCGCAATGCCGGACGGTCGATCGGAGGGCCCTGGATTCGATTCTCAGCGAAGCAAAAATTTGAATGATTTTATTTTATATTTATGTGCTCGGTCTGGTTGTTTGTGTTCCTGTTTTTGTGTATGACCATCGTACCTACAACAAGGAATCCTAGTGGAGCTACAGCTTGAGGTATATAAATATTACAAAGTTAAAAATATAATAGAGAAAATATTGATTTTTTATTTTAAAAATGTGCATTAATTACAAAGACATTTACATCTATTTTGTTTTTATTTTTACTATAAAGAACTTTTCCGCTTTAGTGTAGGCACAGAATAAATAATAGTACAAGTAGTGTAGGACCCGTTCACTATCCAACGCACACTTACCCAATTTTTCATAACAACCGTCAGTGACCCAAAATAAGTTCAACGGGAATCGTTTGGAAGGCCTTCCCATTTAATTTTATGGGCGGCGGGATGTGTCTCTCGTATCCTGTAAGGTTTTATTACTTGATTTTTTTCTCGTCGTCGACAATAACAAATAGATGTTCAATGCATTAAAAAAAAAAAAAAAAAAACTACTGTTTGTTTTGTAGCTCGCATTAAAGTACACAAATTAAATATATTTTTTTAGTTCAAAATTTGGTATTTCTTCATTATTTCTCAAAAATATACAATCGATTTAGGTTTTATATTCGCCAGCTTCTTTTTCAGTGTAAAAAAAACCATTTTGGTCTTAGATAAAATATTGGAAATCACATAGATATTTAGTAGTTAATAATTAATTAGAGTTAGTAATTTCCTTTCTATTAAGTCTTATATGTGCGATTTTATTTTTACAGTACAGACTAAATTAAAAATCATTATATTTTTAATCAGATAAAAGATCGAATCACTATAAAATCGCGCGATAAAAAATTACAGGTATTTAAAACCACTAATAATTTCTACTCTCAATAGGGGAGCCCGAGAGGGGATTTTTGGATTTACTCGAGCGCGTCAGATTAAGATATGGGGTACACTTTGCGCCGTGTTGAGTACTGCCACAATAAAAAAAAAACTTCTATATAGGTACAGTACTTTTTTAATGTTTTATCTTACTTCCGGATGTCAAAATGATCAGATTAGAATACCCCGATACCGTTAAACCATGACATTTTAAATAAGAGAATAATAAAAATTCGTACTCTCCCGAGATTGCCTAAACCGCGTTTTTTTATTTCGCTGTTTTGTATACTTCTCACCCTCTAATTCATAATTAAATCATCAAATTACTGAAACACGAATTACCATGCATTTAATTTACTATAACAATATTATAGTAAATTACTTACTATGCATTTAATTTGGTATACTAATAGTATAGTAAATTAAATGCATGATAAGTCGATATTTGTCGATAGTTTACCTGTACCTTTCGTATAAAAAGTTTGTAATCCTGTAGGCGCTCTCCCCACCGGTGAAAGGGAAAAAGTTACATAACCTTTTAATCTGCCTACCACCCAACCTATAAAATCCACAAGATCCTGATGACGCTCGATTGAATCCACAATTAGCATCCTGGGCTCCCCTATTTTTGAAATACGAAACTTCGGTATTGCGAATCACGTATTGTCAGTAGAACAGCTAGATATTGACAAGGGGACCACCTAGCGGGCATAATAAGGCTTGACAAAATGCTTTCCTGACGTAATTAGAGGTTAGTATCATCATTGCGGTGTGGTTTTTCAACTCATTTGTAGGGTTGTTACGAATGATAGCAATAGGAATGATGGGAAATTCAGGCAATATTGCAGGAAAAATATATTTAACAGAAAAGTGCACCGCAGACGTTTCTTTCTCTTGTGAAAAAAGAAAATTCCGGAAACGTTAAAAATTAAAACAGACGACATTTACAATAAATTTATGATTAATATCGTAAAAAAAGATTTTTACAAATAAAGTTTAGTAGCATTTTTTACGCTATGTAATGAAAAGTCATTATTTTCTTCAATCCTATGGCTCTCTTATTCTATTTGTAACAGTCTCCAGGAAAATAAATATTTTTAATTTATACCCCATTTAGGATAGCTCTTGAATTACTGAAACTCTACAGGTGAATTTTTTTGTGTATTATCAGTAGAATTAGATATTGCAGAGAGAGCCAACTAGTAAGAGTGTAAAACAAGGCTTTACATAACTACACTACTGATTACCACACTACACCTAATCATAATTTTTCTGCCATATTGGTACTCATTAGTTGGGTCGAATTATAATGGCAGAGCAAAGACAAGTTACGTAGGAAGAGATTAAGAAAGTCAAAGAATGTTTAAAAAATATTTATACATAAAGAACATCAATAAAATAACATCCTTACGTACTCAGGTAACTTATAAGTTTTTTTTAAATTATATTACCCCAAAATCATTTTCTTGTAAAATGTTGCCAAGCGAGACCATTATGTCTCGCACTGTCAAAAAGTAATCAGATCTCATGTAGAGCCAGGCTTCTAACTCTACAAGGTCTAACTTCACAAACTCTACACATTAGTCAAAATATGTGGCGTAGCCGTTTCATTATTACAAGAACAGCTATTGTATAACAGACAAGTAATGAACAGCGATGGCCGAGTGGTCAAAACCGCGGTCTTCAATGCGACCGATCTCAGGTTCAAAACCTCGGCGTGCACCTCTGACAAATAAATTTGTAATGTGCGCATTTATCGCTGCTCCACGGTGATGGAAAATATCGTGATATTTAATTAGTTACATTGTTCTCCATCGCCGTGCAAGCCTGAGAGAAATTCATAATTTCTCGAAAGCATGACGTCCATCAATCCGCACTTGGCCAGCGTGGTGGGCTATGGTCTAAATCCCTCTCACTTGTGAGAGGAGACCTGTGCCCAGCAGTGGGACATAAAAAGGTTAGAAAAAAATGAACAGTGTATTAATCTCTAACTCTAACATCTTTAAATACCATTACCAATTATCTGACATTTTGTATATATATTTGTTTGTATTTAGTATGTAAGTTTGTGTATGTCTATTTATATAAATATTTACGTACGTAAGTACGTCTATGTATATTTAAATTTCCCCTCCTAGATCCCATTTTGCTAAATTCTCTTCGTTGTATTTTATACTCTTTGTGTGATTTTTTTATGATGTACAATAAAGCATATTTGGACCTATTTATGCAAACCGGAACCAAACCACACATGATGATGATGATAGTTTGAGAAAAAAGCTGTTTAATGTATTAGACAACTGATGTTTTGTGGTTGTGTGATATGAACTGGTGGTGGTGTGATGTTTTGTGATTGGTAAACATGTCATGAAAATGTTTTGTTCTCAAATTTTCAGATCATTTTGATCTTTACAGGGTCGATAGAAGGTGCAATTTTAAGCTTTTCTGTGTACTTAACTCAATTTCGGCATGAGTGTGGATTGGTTCCGGTTTGCGTAAATAGGTCCATTTGTATTTGTATATTTATATTTATATTAATTAAGAGTAAAATAAAAATAATTGCAATTTGGATTTTCCAAACCCAAGTTATAAGGGTTAAAAAACGACGAAGAGCTTCGAGAAAAAACTACCGTGCCCCCATATACTACGAGTTAATAATGCCGAGTAGACTGCCTAGCAATAGATAATGAGATTTGACACAAAGCGTACCTGACGTAATTAGCGGCCGCTGTGATCATAGCTCTAGTTCCGCAGGCTAGCCATAAGAGAGGTTGGAAGAACAGAATTCGTTTGCATTTTATATGAGAGTTAATAAAAAATATATATATATGCTAGGTTCTTGGCTGATATTGACAAAATAACCGACGAGATATGAATATAGCTATCCTAATATAACATTTATTGATAACGAAATTAATATTTCTTAAAAAAGAACATAGTTATATTTATTTTCTTAATTGTTGTCTATCCATTTCTAACAAAACGAAATACGTAAACGTAGTAATTTCTTGTATGGCGATGGAACCAGTGATCGTCTTAGACTTACATAATATGCATATTTCTAAGTTTATTCAAAATCTGATTTTAGTTTGATAAATGAATAAATAAAGTGCTTTGATTAAACCAATATTTTTTTTTGTCAACAAATAAATTTGTATTTGTCAACATAAAAATTTCCAGCGCGTGTTACGTATACCTATTTTATAATTTAAATTGGAAGACAAAATAAATAATAAATCCAGGCATCGCCGCGTCGCAGCCTTGTATAGGCAAGATATCGTATTCGAGGTTTTGCTGACACAGGACTACGGCGCGTGGGAAAGAAGAGGCCCGCAGCTGCACAGACATTCCGGTCTAACATCGATCGCGAATCGCTACTTTTTAAGATAATTATAATGTAGATTTAAATATTAAAGTAAAATAGTTAGTAAAACTATTAGTTTTCATTTCGCACCCTGCTGCGACCGCCCTAAATGTAAGTCGCGCCTGTTACATTATACATTGCTCCTTTCGTTTAAATTTGTTATTTTTCTTATTGCTTTCGCTGTGATTCATTTGGAGAACAATGCGAGTTCTTACTCACAAATCACCTTATTGAAACTTGAACAGACGAGCTTCCCAAAATCTCGCAATTTGCCAGCTAATATCGTCAAGCAGACAGTTTATCGATAGATAATAAGACTCGGCACAATGCGTAGCTGAAGTAATAAGTGGTTGTGATCTCTGATTGAGAAATGAAATGAAGTATTCTTTATTCACTGTACGGTTCCTTTACAAACTCTTAGTGAACGTATTTTTTTTTGTTCTGTCTGCTCTTAGGCAATGCTGAGCTGAAGAAAAGAGCAGACGGAGAAAAACTTCAGCCCTGTTTTAAAATATGGGTTATAAAATAATTAGCTTACTTACAGAGTAGCTATGGGCACTCCAATGAGAACTCCAGGATTTCTAAACGTCGTTCTGCCGAAAATTTTTGTAAGGTAATCAATTTTTTAAAAGGAAATTGAATGCCAGTCACTTCACACTCACATTGACTTAGCAGTGCAGATTGTCTGCATTCACCTCTAGTTACAGATCTATGTTATGCACACTTCAAATAAACAAATCTCTTTCATAAGACTTTTGCTATCCTTCTATCTAGTCTTTTTAAGATTTTTTCAATGACATCTCATGTGGAGCTCATATTGCTGAACAGCTTGCCAAGCTTGCCAAGCGATAGCGCATCATAGTAGCGCATAATGAGGCTTGACAGAATACGTGCCTGAAGTAATTACCTTGCCCTTGCTATCTCTCACAGCTTATACTACTTACTCCTTACATTCACTTAATTATGTAGGTAGATTGTGTTCGTTCAGCTTTAGTTGCAGTGATATTATGTAACTTTTACATTAAAAATCACTTTCATAAGGTTGTATTACCTCTCTATTCTAGTACAGATTAGCTCATTGAAACCTCCTATGGAGCTCATATTGCTGAGGTCTATCTAGCGACAGTGTTAATGAGGCTTGACGAAATGTATTTCTGTCGTAATTAGAGACCGTTGCGCTCATCGTTGTAGTATCGCAGTCAATGGAAGAGTCAACTTAACAGAATCGTGACTGCTTTTTATGTTAGAAGCGCTACTGATATGAAAGTAAATGTGAAAATGAATCGTTACATAATGCATTCACCATTAAGAGCATAAAAGCATTAAATAAACAAATGATTATTAAGAATCGTAGTTCACTTACAGCATTGGCTCGCTGATGGCCATGATTTATCGAATTTTTTCAATTGCTTCTGTGGAAATGTAAAATTTCATACAAGTAGAGTGTACTTTTTAAGGTTATAACATTATCTTATAAAACTATTAGTTAATTATTATCTTTGAATTTTGTTGTTTTAACAATAATTTTAAGTAGTAGATTTTTGTTACATTAATTTTGTTTATCTTTTTTAGCCTTTTTTAAGTCCACCTAAGTATGGACTCTTTAGAATGAATCTTAGAAAAGGATTTTTTTCAACCTTTTTTTTATGTTCCACTGCTGGGCACAGGTCTCCTTCTCACAAGTGAGAAGGATTTAGGCCATAGTCCACCACGCTGGCCAAGTGGTGGATGTCATGCTTTCGAGAAATTATGAATTTCTCTCAGGCATGCACGGCGATGAAGAACATCGTAATCAATTAAATATCACGATATTTTCCATCACCGTGGAGCAGCGATAAATGCGCACATTACCTTTGTCAGAGGTGCGCGCCGAGGATTTGAAGCCGGGATCGGTCGCGTAGAAGACCGCGGCTTTTACCACTCGACCATCGCTGCTCAAGAAAAGGAATAATTGTGAAAAATGTACAACAAAAGCACACGTAGGTATACCCTGTATCATAGTTACAATGGACACACAAAAACACAAATATTAACACAAACACCGCCAGATTGCTAACCTAATAACTTAATCTAATAAAACCTAAACCTAAACTCATTCAAATTCTGCTTCGCTAGGTATTGATCCCGGCACCCCCACCTCTTAGCATTGGTTGGCTAATTGCTATGATTTTTTTTTATCAAATGGATAATTTGAAACAAAAATCAGAACCTATATATAATATTAGATAAAAACCTAACAAAGAGAAAGTAAGCTGAACGAATGCCTGAGTGAACCGACGTAGCAGCAAAAAGAAGGATGTAAGGAAATCCTACGGATCTTTCTGCTCGGCGATGTGACTAACTCACCGCGGGCGCCGACTGCCATACACTTGATTGAATCCTTTGTCGGATGCTTTTTGCTCTTTGATTTTTGTTGCTTCTACAACAATTATTAGAGATTTTATACTAGATTATTTTGTAAGTCATCTCATACACACAACACAAACCCAATTATAATTTTAATTTTTAAATATTTTTGTATATACCTATATGTTATAAGTTCTGCTATTGTTTTTATATTTATTTTTGTTCGGAGGTGGGTATAAATAGTTGCAACACAGTTTATACTATAGCCACTCTGTTTATGAACATAACAATAATTGTAAATGTGGTTTTCTGTACAATATTTAAATAAATATTCTTTCATTTTGTACTCTTCAACGAAAAGAACAATACGGAGTAAATTAATTAATAAGGGCTCATTGCTTACGATGTACTTATAAAACAGTCATATTTATAATGAAATAATCTCATTAGTCAACGTGGAAACTTGCACAATGACCGATAAATTTTTCAGGTCAGTGGTCACTTGCCGTTGAAGACAATGTTTGTGATATTGGACACGAAATCTAGTCATCATTTTATTATGATAACCTGACCAAACATTCTCAAGATGGAAATTATCTCCCAAACACCCTATCTATATGTTATGCGTCTGCCTGCAAAAAAATAATTTTCTCTGTAACCTGCAAGGTTGTGCCTTATACTAACCCATACCAATACTTATATGAATACATATTATTAATACTAAATATAATAAAGTTCAAGAATATGTTTGGCTGCAACCCCTTTTTTTGTGTCCCACTGCTGGGCACGGGTCTCACCCCTTTATTATTGGGGAGGCCTGGAGCTTACTTCACCACGCTGCTCCAATGCGGGTTGGTGGAGATGCGGGTTAGTGGCCAACCCGCTGTCGGATGTTTTCAAACCGCCCATAAGGCCTCCGACAAGGTTTAACGACTGTTATCTATCGACAACAAACGGGACCGACGGCTTAACGTGCCCTCCGAAGCACGGAAACGCGCATGAATTTTTTTGCCAGTAGCGGTCACCCATCTCTCACCTGACCACGCCCGTTTTGGCTTAACTGCGTAGATCATTAATTTGCGTTCCATTGTAATGATTTTAAGCTTCTCAGGGTAATCTGCAAAGTTGATGAATTTCATTTAAATCCAATGACTGTTGTACTTAAGATGCATAAAAAACAACAGTTGTACAAAACATTTATAATACTTTTGAATGTCGCAGTCTTAATTTAACGGAGATTAAAAAATATATATTTCCAAAGATTAGAACATTTATTTAGTGCGGCATTCATATTAAAATCTAATATACAACTTAGTGCACTAAAGTCGCAAAGTGCACTATTGCGAACTAAATTAGATCTAATAGAATAACTGAGTTCACTTGCTTTTCGTAACCGAATTAATAACTTCCTCTACGAAGTGGCGGGATGTTCTGCAATATTGCTAGCTACGTAAGATAACGTATATAATTATGTACAAGTACTATAACTATTACAACTGTCATCCTAAATATCTCGATTTTTTCCAGAAAATGTGACCTTAATGTGTGTTATAAAAACCAAGTCATAAACGAAACAGATTCGATTAAATTTCTTGGTATACACTTAGATCGATGCTGCACTTGGAAGGAGCACATAGATAAATTATGCAGTAAAATAAGTCGTTTCGTATATCCCTTATGGCGTCTACCAAATATAAGTAACTTATCAACAGCTCTTAAAGCATACCATGGGTATATAGCCTCTAATCTGAGGTATGGAATATTGTTATGGGGTAATTCAGTAGACGTTAACAAAGCCTTTATAGCCCAAAAACGTTGTGTACGTGCCATATGTGGAGTGTCTCCACAGACGAGTTGCAAGCCTCTTTTTAAAGACCTCAAATTACTAACTCTGAGCAGTATCTATATTTACGAAGTATGTCTATTTGTAAAAACGCATATGAATTTATTTAAACAGAAAAGTGAGCATTGTCAATTTCTAACAAGATATCCGGAAAAACTATGTTTGCCACTTAACAGAACAGTCATGCGATCCAGAAATGCATACCATATGTGCATTAAGATTTATAACAAAATACCAGACAATTTCAAAGATACCACTCTCGCAATTTAAAAAGCAAATGCATAAGTGGCTTATTGAGAAATGTTTTTACACGCTCAAAGAGTTCTTGTAATGAATTGTAATTTAATATATTATTGACCTTCGACTAGATATTAACTTTTAATTGTTTTGACATTTATTAATTTTATAATGTATTCAATTCAATTTTATTTTTATTTAAATTCTGACATTTATAATAAGACTAATAAGTATAAAATAAAATTGACGCATGCTACCTAATAATTATAAATGTTACTTTAGTCTTGTATATAAGGATTAATTTTAAATTCATTGTTAACCGAATAATTTGCACGCTGTATTACGGCAAATGTGAGCTTCTAAAATAAGAAATGTATTTACCAACTATTGACCACATTTATGCAAATAAATTATTTCATTTCATTTCAGAAAACTTTCCTCTCAGTGTACCCACAGAAATCTAGTCAAATGGGTACCCAAAGTCAACGATCGGATCACTCGATTTTAAGAATGTGGGTGTCGCTAGAACTATTACTGTAGACTTTGGCTATTCTTTATTAGGGTTCTGTGCCTGAAGGGTGCCAACGGAGTACTAGGATATTACTAAGCCTCCGCCGTCCGTCCGTCCGTCCGTCTGTCTGTCGTCAGGCTGTATCTACTGAACCGTGATGGCTATACATTAGAAATTTTCACCGATGATGTATTTCTGTTGCCGCTGTAACAATAAATACTAAACATACAATAAAATAAATATTTAAAGGGGCTCCCATACAATAAACGTGATTTTTATAGGTAAATAATGGTACGGAACCCTTCGTGCAAGAGTCCGAATTGCACTTGGCTGGTTTTTTCATTTTTTAAACTCTAAACAAATGTTAAATGATTTAGTAATAGACGTATAGTACGAGTATGAGGTCGTTTATGCAAGTCTTTGTAACCTCAATGGAGAGTGAAACCACCAAAGTAATACAGTTTCCTATAGCAACCTACGTATCTGTAGACTTTGACTGTAACTGTTGACAGCTATTTGGGTAATGCACATCGTAATCCCTACAACCTTCGACGAACTGACAATTACAGGATAAAAAACTACTTAAACAGTTACTCGTAACTAGTTAAAGCTCCTCGCGATCTGTTGTTGAAAACTAAGAGACAAAGTTACTTGCAGCACACGCTAATTAAAATAGTTAAACTTGCAAACGTCATTTCCAAATTATAACTTCTGCCGAATGCAGCAACTAGACCTAGTGCTATCATAATTGTTTAATGAACTTAACTAAAACTTGAAGTCGTAAGGACAAAGAAGTTGACTTTACAATGTACATTTTTATAGTTATGTAGTGGCTTTAATGGCTATTTAAGGTTTCTATAAGACATATAAAGACCGTATTGAAAAGACCCATATAAGATTTCTACGAAACGCATATCGTCGAAACTTTGGGTTCCTAACAGACTATAATAGCAGGCAGACACATTTTGATTTCATATCCTTAGAGGATTGTAGATTAGTGCATGATAATATAATGCTATAGAGCAGCGATGGCCGAGTGGTAAAAAACCGCGGCCTTTGTCGCGACCGATTCCAGGTACAAATCCTCGGCTCTGACAAAGAAATTTGTAATGTGCGAATTTATCGCTGCTCCACGGTGATAGAAAATATCGTAATATTTCATTGATTACGATGTTCTCCATCGCCGTGCATGCCTGAGAGAAATTCATAATTTCTCGAAAGCATGATCCGCACTTGGCCAGCGTGGTGGACTATGGCCTAAATCCCTCTCATTGTGTGAGAAGGAGACCTGTGCCCAGCAGTGGGACATAAAAAAGGTTGAAAAAAAATATATAATGCTATACAAAATCGTTAACGGGTCAATTGATTGTCAACAATTATTAGAAAAAATTACGATTAACGTGCCTTATATAACTCTCAGACAAGGAAAATATAAATTATTTGTACCCGATGCCTCCATGACTAATCTTGCTCATAACTCATCAATAAATAGAATAACAAGACAGTATAATACTCTATAGCCTCTAACCTATCAATTGATATTTTGGGCGACATTTTAAGTAAATTTAAAGTTAAATTAATGAAAACCTTAAATGGAATAAATTAAAATAATATAAATTGAATTAAATAAAAAAGTGTATTTAATAGTTATTTTTATTAGTTATTATTAGTTTTTAAGTTAAAAAATAAGATTTTTATAAACTTTATCACTCATATAGAATTGTGATATAATTTCATTGATTTTTTTAAATCTTTTAAATTTTTTTTTAAATTTTTTGCTCACATTTACCTAAATTAATGTATACAACGCCCTCAATATGTATAACGTGTTCACCTGTAATTTTGAGAGCATGATTTTCCATATTTTAATCTTTATAAATATATTTGACTAAGTGACTACGTTGGTGAACCTTAAATAAATAAATGTTAGCTTTTTCTAATATTTTTGAAAAAAAAAATCTTAGTTTTGACAACAACCTTCTTGCGTTACGCTACTAGGCACGGCTTGTCCCCATAGATGGACCTTTAGCTTACTTCACCTTTTCCAATTCGAGGTAATGGAGATGCGAGTTAGTGGTCTATCCGCTCTGTCGATGGTTTTTAAACCTGCTACCTCTACTATCCTCTCTATCTCTCGCTTTGCTACCTTGGCCTCCAAAATGTTTTAACGATTGCTTTCTATTGATAATCTTTGAAACGGTTTGACATGCACTGATAAGAATGAAATCAATTTTTAAATGTGCCACAAAAGGTCGCTATCTTAGACCCGACCGCGCTAATTTCGCTTAACTGCGTATTTCACTTATATTCTACGACATCCACAGGGCCATGCACGCTTCGCCTATATCTAACCTAACCTTTATTTTAAGAAATAAATTATTTTTCACTGAAAATACCTTGAGCAATATCATCATACTTTCGAAGTAAAAGTAATTTGACTCAAGATTTCCACTTTTCAATAGACTGTCGAATTAATGGCGCCGCTAACTCTCTGTTTAACTGAAATTGAATTAACTTTGCCAGTCTCAATGGATGTATTTAATGAATTGTATGGCAGTTTTGAACATTAATTTTCTTCAGAAGAAACTTTGTCATCAAACACATTTTCGTCATAATATGACGAAAATAATATTATTATTTTAAGAGGGGACAATGTTTAAGCAATTAAAAAATTAAAAGCATTTTTTGTTTATAAAGAAGGAACACGTATTTAAATTTAATTACTAACTTATGTGGAACTTCCCTACGTATAAAGATTTTTTCCCTTGCAGTGTACTGTAAATATATAAAATATATAAGGGACTTCGCAAACATGCTACTTTTTGCCTCGGTGATAGACGTTCCAATACGTGTCTGTAGAGGCCCTTAAATGAATAAATTAATTTATAATTATTTGTAATCGGGTCCAAATACCGGTGAGGGTACTTTTTGGATAACAATGTCAAGAATAGTAGTTTTCGTGCTTCGGAGGGCACGTTAAGTCGTCGGTCCCGGTTTTTGTCCACAGCAACGAGGTCGTCAGATGCTTTATGGGCGCTATAGATGGAAAACATCCGACAGCAGGTTGGCTATCGCATCTCCACCAACCCGCATTGGAGCTGTGTGGAAGATTAAGCTTCAGGCCTCCCCAATAATAGGGAGATTTCCGTGCCCAGCAGTGGGACTCAAAAATGCTTGCAGTCAACGTAAATGTATGATCATAATACATAATCATGCTGACATTTTTGTACAGAAAATGGGTCGGTTATAAATTATTGCGGTGTTTTAGTGTCTTCCGATCTTTTTATCTTCAAACACGTCGCAAATATAAAACCGAACGTAAATTTTAGCGGTCATTTGCATAATGATTTGAGTTATCATTTGCGATTCTGAGACGTTTCTCAGAATCAGCCATGGCGCCATTGCCAATCAGCTTTATCTTTGTAACATCATAAAGTTTACGAATATTGTTTTGATATAATTTTATTGATATAAAGTAGGTGGGATGGACGTCGCCTTGTAAAAACATTGTTGTTTCACAGTCATAACGTTTCACACTCATAGCCCCACAGTAGGGTAGATATACCCTGTGTCGTGGGTATCATATAGATACACACAAAGACAAAAACATAAACACCCAAACCGAGAACAGAAATTTATATTCATCATTCAAATTTCTGTTTCGCCAGGAATCGAACCCGGGACCTTTCGATTGGCAGTCAGGCATGTTAGCCATTGCGCCACGCAGGTCGTCGTAATAATGGCGGTGAAATAACTTTCATGGATTTGACCGGGTGAGTATCTTTTTTAACATCTTGGGCCTTCAAAACACTCTACACTTTGGGAGACATATCGGACTACGTGGTATATTTACCTCACTGAAAACCTCTCATTGACCTACCTCAGCGCTTGAGGAGAACTCCGGAATCTCCAGAGGAACACACTGGTATCCTTCACGCGGGGCGCCATAAAACTGGCCCGTCATCCGGAGAGCAATGGTGCTCTCCAGCAACTTCCAGTGCTGTGCAGACCACTGACTCGACGGTTCAAGCTCCCATTCTCGCCGTCCTACTACGTCCTACTACGCAGAGCATACCGTCCTATTTTTAATCACAAAACTACAGGGACTGACAGGGTGTGTGGCTACCACCGATAAATCCCTGCATTTGGTCTATATGGTTCCCGGCCACACTTATATGAAGCAACCATCATCTTCAGTTAAGCAGCATAACTGAGTTACTAGAGTAAGAACTAGGATTCGCTTGAGGTTGTATGTACATATATGTCCCATGGGCATCAGCAACTATTGTGGTGTTTTCGATTGTTGTCTAATGCTCTAAACTAAAGCTTATTCTACCAAACTGCACCAATTCACTTTGGTGAAGATTGCTCTAATGTAAACCCTCCAATCAACCACCATCAAAAGCGGAAAACGATAGCTCAACGTGTCATCTAAAGCACGCAAATCCATCTTACTTACGACAGCGACAGTGTCGCTTAGCATTATAGATGGTTTTATTTCTTTCGCACGAGGTTTATATTTCGCACCAATCGTTTACGATCTTGTAAAACATTCATCAATATAAATAGCCATAACAATATATTACGATCATAAAAGCCACTCTTACTACAATTTTAAGTTAAATTTAACATTAAGATTCCATTTCTTTCATTTATATTCGAAAGAGAAGACTGTACTCGATTACTAATCGTGGATCATTCGTAAGCAATATTTCTTACCGACGATATTGATTTCTTTATTTGTACTTTTCACTTCAATTCGTTAGGTTGTTGACCTGAGGTTACGTCACTGAACTTGTAATGTTTCTTTATAAATTGTTATCGGTTCCCGAATACACAGGTATCAAATACCCGTATGTTTTTGTTGCCACACTAAACTTTTAATAAAATATTTTGTGGTCTCAAATTATGTTTACCTAGTACATTTTACAGCGTGTACTGTCCAGCAGTTGTTGTAGAATGCAAGCGATCTAAGCTCAGCGAATGGAGCACCGTCGATTGTGAGATGGGTGGCGGCTAATTGCAACTTTCGTGCTCATTTCCATGCTTCGAAGGGCATGCTAAGTCGTCGGTCCGATTGTAATCGATAAAATGAAATAGTAGTGTTTAAAGCTTGTCGGAGGTCATAAGGGAGGTTTGAAAATATCAAACAGTGGATTGGTCACTAATTTGTATATCAACCAATGTTGGAGTAGCGTAATAATCTCGTGTTTTTTTCCACTGGGAAAGCCTTTAGGTTTTACTTGAAGAAAAACCTTTAGGCTTCCCAATGGGAAAAGACACGAGATTGCTGGAGATACCAATTCGAGTGTATAGTATTTTAATCCAGGCTTCTAGCGTGGGAGCCCCGTATCTGACCTAGCTACCACCTTTTATTTGGTATCGAGGGGAAACCTTCAAAAGGTACTCGGCATCTTGGGAGGCGATACCGGTTTATGTGGGATTTGACTGCACTAAAACCCCCTCGGTGGCCTGCCTCTGCGCTTATCTACAGTCTGGTACTCCGGTACTCCGGTATCTACAGTGGAACCCACCGGTGACCTCGACGCGTGGCGCCCAGAATGAGCCCATCTTCGGGAGAGCATATATGCTCTCCTGCAGGTGCAGTCTGCAGTCTTCCAATGCTTACGGCGGCATGCGGCCACGCACACACGACGTCCTGCTCCCGGGGCTGCTGGCTGGGCGGATCAAGCTCCTTCTCACACCGTCCACAACCCCGGAATCCCCATTTTGTCGCCTCTTACGATCAGGCAGGGGATACCGTAGTACTAATCTTAATCCCGAAGCTACAGGGACTGACCTAGTTACGAGTACCACCTATTTAATAAAGTTACACGAAAATCATAGTCAGTGCAATTACATTAATTTTGATACCAATTTGCAGGCCAAATCTCTGCAGCTCCATTTATTTCGGGATTCATTTTGATTAGTTTAATTAGCAGTCGCGGCTTCGCGACTAATTTTCCGTGAAAATTAGGTGCGCCTCAAATAGATTGAAGTTAATGCTCAGGTAGTGGAACTAAGTGGCTGTAATGATGAGTTTTGCTGTTTCAGCAATGCTTAATTGGATTATCTAGGTAGTTTATGAATACCTGGTAGTTATTCGGATAATATAGAGCGGTTTCAAAACAGACATCCTGCGCGCGCGCGGGTCTTTTTGTACTTCTAATAAAAACACGCTTTTGCAAAAAAATTAACTAAGAAGTAAAAATAAATATTTTTCATTTTGAATTAAGAATAAAGAATGAGAAAAAAAGTATTTTATTGTAAAAAATCGGGGGTCCATTGAGACAAATATGAGTAGATGGAGGGATATTATAAATAAATTATATTTACAAGGATATTATAAAGTTCTGTACTGCTTGTTTTTCTTTTTGTTGTGCCACAAGTCCGCGTACTTACTAACACGTCTGTCACCCATTTTAGAAAAGGGGTGAGAGTTGAGAGACATTTTTGTCGCTAACAAAAAACTAAAAATATATATATATTTTACTTACACACGTCCTCTTCTACGATTAGTTGTCATGCTGATGTTACTCGACACTGAGCATTCTCGAGGTAACGCACACTAAAACAGTGTGCATGTGCACGCCTCACAACATTGGTAGCCGAACGGACTTTCTGACATAGAACATCTAAACGTTATGATTTGACGAAAAAAACTCCCCGCGATTACCAGGGTGCCATAAATTAGGAGGTCCGTATTTGTGCTTGTATCAGCAATATACGCTGCACAGAGATATCCGTCACGCGAGTTGCGTCACTCTCGATATTGAGTATTGCGACACACTGACAGCACTAGTGACTGATTAAAGGTATTTTAGAGACTATAAAAAATTTCACAATATTCAGTACTTTCTCATACTGACACCTGAGCACTGGTGATTTATTAAATATTTTGGTCGATATGGCAACGCCATTCTCTCCATGTGTAATCAATAATAAAAGTTTATAGGGTATTAAATTCTTATTAATAACTATTACGATATATACTGTGGGCCCCCGGTAATCCGGCCTCTGTCTATTATTTTATACAAGACTAGCTGACCCCGCGAACTCCGTATCGCGTTTAAATATTAAATAATAATAATAATGGATGGCATATAAACCTTCTCCGTGAAAAAGTACATATACATACCAATTTTCATAATAATCGGTCGAATAGTTTCTGAGTTTTGCGATGTCATATATACAAACATCCTCTTTTATATGTATAGTTTGAACATGTTATAACTTGTACGGATCCCCAACTATTGTGCTTGTCGCGTAGGTTGTTTTGATTCTGATTGCTTATGCCTGCCCTACACGTTGCGAGAAATCGTTCAGATTACTTCAGATTTCTCTGAAGAAACCTGTTTCTTCAGATTTCTCGCACTGTGTGGATGGAAATCGTTCCGATTCGTTTCAATTTCTCGTACGTCGTCGGCAGTATGAAATTTCATCAGAGAAATCGTTCGTCGGCGGTTCGGGCGGCTTCGGGATCGCTCGGCTGAACTCGGCTCGGCACTCGACAGTTCGCCGGCTTCGTCTCGGACCCCGTTTGTTTTCGGACGTGCGTATCATGTAAAGCGTGCTTTATGCAATAGTATTTGTATGCTCCTCGATTTTTTTTTTTGCGCACTCTAAATAGTCACAAATTATATGTACCTATGTACATACATGCATCGAACCAAATTATCTTTGACATCTGGAAATAGTTTTATTATGACAATTAGAATATACAACCAACTACCTGATAAACTGAAAAGTTACAATTATTTTAGACTTAAACAATAATTGTTTCAAAACATATATTTTTAACTTTTTAAAACGACTTATCAAACAGCCCTCGTATATTTTGTCGGACATTATTATAATAATAAATAATAAACATTTCACACTCAAAGCCCCACAGTAAGACAGATTTACCCTGTGTCGTGGGTGCCATGGACACACACACAGACACAAACACAATATGTGGCTAATAGGATCACTTTCAAATCAAAAAGACACTTAAGGATTCATAAGCAAACTATTTATTTGAAACTTAAACATTTTAGAATTTACTTATTATTAAAACGTATTTTTTTATAAAATAGGAAAATTATGTCAGATAGCTATGCATGTTTCTTATTCAAAAGATTGTTACGGAATCAACAAATATGACATAATTCATTCAAACATTATACATAAACCAAACATATCAAAAGAGTATGTATACTCTGAGATTACCACACACAACAACACCCAGACTGAGGACAGAAATTTTTAAACTCGTCATTCAAATTTCTGCTTCGCCGGGAATCGAACCCAGGACCCTCTGATCGGCAGACTGGCATGATAACTATTGCGCCACAGGGGTCGTCGTTATATAATAATATTATAATTCTATTATTGACATTTAATGATAAATATTAAGTTTCTCACATAATTACTGTTTTAATATTCTATTTTGTAAGTTTACAATATTATGATGTGTGATGCCTGAAAAGGTAGCATTTATTTGAACTCGTATTATGCATAAAGACCTGCAAATATTGTACTAAATGCCTCACACCAATGTTTAAATGAATAAATTAATAAATAACGCAAGAGCAACATCATCATTTTTCATCTTGATAACATGTTTATTGTGCGAGCTTTTGCGGAAAACTGACGATCGAATCAGATATCGGTGACGTGTGGAGGCACTATGGGGCTTCCGATTTCTCTGTTCAGAGAAAAATCGGCCGATCTCTGAACGATTTCTCGCAACGTGTAGGGCAGGTATTAGTTTGAATTTGACTACATGTGTCAGCGATGGTTAGTTAATTCGACATACATAATGAAGTATGATTTGTACTTCAGAGTATGTATAACATATAGAATCTTATCAATAAACGTAATTTGTCGGATTACAAGGTACTCTTTTGTAAAAATTCTGAACTAAAGGGGGTCTTAGGTAGAACTTTATAATCCGAGAAATTCGATAGTTCAACACTGCCCTGCAAAATGTTTGTCGGATTACCGGGGGCCCACTGTGCTCATAGCCCTACACTATTGGGTGGGGTACTAACAAGCATATGAACCTTACAACTTAGATCGAGAACATGAATTAAAAACATTATTACAATTTCTGTATCATCGGGATTCAAACCCGGGACCCTGTATTAGTAGTTCGGCATGGTAACCATTGCGTAATATATTGTCATGTTTCAGCATATTTTCATTATTTACACGCACACACAGACAAACGCACTATTAATACTAAACACAATAAGTATTCGTATAAAATAAACCGATATATATTTGTACGTGAAACGAAATAAAATGAAATATTCTTTATTCACTTTACGTTTCCTTAACAAACTCTTAGTGAATGTTATTTTTTTTTGTTCTGTCTGCTCTATTTCTTTTCTTTACTATTCTGAAAACCTTTTTAAAGCAAAAGAAAAACAGAAAATAGAAAAGTACCACTTCCTTTTATATCATGGAGAAATTGTCGAGCACTGTACAAAGTATTGTGTTAAACATTTACAGCATATGAGAACAAATTCTAACTCGTAAATGTTCAACTAAAAACTAATATTCTGTAACGTCTTTACCGTATAAAAATACTCTAACAATGACCACAAAAAAGTTTGACAAACATCCTGACAATATGTCACCGATTAAAATATAGTAACGACTCACGCACTACACGAACGATGCACACCGCACACGAAATAATTATTATTCTGCTCATTATGAAGTAATTAACATTAAATGCGTCCGATGCATTATTTATAGCCGATCATCGAAGCTTCCATATCGAAAGTATTGAATTTAGAGCGTGGAACACGTTCTTTCGGATTGTTACTTCATTTAAATACTGTTACTGCATTAAACCCGATAGAAGAGATATTCATAAATGTATATTTTAATTATATGTTTGGGTTAGAACAAACAGCTTGGTGGTTGTTATCATTAAAATGACCGTTAGAGACAAAAGTTGTTTGAATAACGTCAAAACAGAATCTTATTGTTTTATAATAATAATTTTAACTCAACAATAGCAAAAGTATTTTAATTTAGCTGTGTTCTTCAAGTCTTAAAATAAAATCCGCTCTTGTGCGCAAAAAGTAGTCTCAAAAGTTTGACTTGTTAGAAAAATATGTTGCAGGCGGGCAACTTAAAAGAATCTTAATGCATTATTTCTTTAGTGCAACTTTAATTTACGAACAGAACTTACGGAACTTAGTCGCTTAGACCGGTTTGATCAGAAGCTATGTTTTAGCTTAAAGATCCTACGCTTAGTCGTCATTACAATGTATTGGAACAAAAAGACATAGTTTCCATTTAATGTTAGCTGTCAGGAACAAAAACCATCAAAAACAAAGACAAAGACTTTTATTTGCACAAATATGGGTGTTTACAAAGTTGTTTTTGTACATTTGGTTCGCCATATTTACATTCATGAGATATGCAAATATTATAATAATTTAAAACTTAAGTAATTACAAATATAAAAATGTACATTCAAATAGATTTATTTATTACATTAAAATTATATTATTTTTATCATTATTTGTACCCTTTTAATTGATTAATTTTATTTATTTATTTCTATTTTTCGGATCAGGTCCGATCGTCGGTTTTGGGTACCCATTGTTCGCGCCAATTAACTCATTCTTCATTCATGTGAACCACCTTCATCCTCCCTCTCTTTCCCGCAAGCGCACTATTATATAATATCGGCATCATTCGCACCTGAACGAATGTATATGGATCAGGAAGACCTATTTAATCAGTCTGTCTTCTTCCGGCCGCCGACGCGCACGCAAGTCCTCTCGTGACAACCGCACCGCAAGCCATGCCATGCGTGGTTAGACTCGCCGCATCGCCGCCATCACCGCTGTCAATAGTTTTGTGATTTAACGACTCAAAGTGATGAATAGGTACCTATAGTGTAGTGTGAAGGACAACACCAGTTCCCGGGCAAGAGAAGATTGATCGAGGCTTCATCAGTACACGAGCATACCATCTGCTCCAGCCCCTGTGATAATCCAGGTTAGTGCGCTTGCTCCCTTTATCAATCCTTCTCGTTTTCCACCCTTTATTCTCCCATTTTTGGTCATATCGAACCGGATGTCGAACCAATATTTTGGTCACTTCACCCGGGTTAATTATTTAATCTCATAAATACGCTTATTTATGTATTTCATGTAATATATTGTAAGTGCCTATTCATATTTATTTTTGCAAATAAGTATTATATCTACGATTATTTTATATCCCGCATATTAATAACGCACCGCTCACGTAGGTATATTATTCTTTTTGCAAAACGCACCGCACCATCCACTCCATTATTTACCTATATTTGTAATCGAAATTACACCTCTTAGGTACGCATTCTATTTTTCATTAATTGAAGTCCGCCATATTGTATTTACCGGAACCGACGCGACCGGATCGTTGTTTCGCTAATAACTACGAAACCATTCATTCATTACGCCATACTAATTTTTATAATTTCAACTGTTTTAACTGATTTAACTTGTTCATAACAAAATGTCTACTAAAGGTAAAATTGAATCTGAAACGGTTTCAAATGACGAAATTAGTTTGAAAATATTAATTGCAAAACGAAATTCTATTTACGAACGTTTACAACAAATTTATGATTTATCTATAAGTGCATTAAGTTCGTCAGACGCACAGGACACATTTCTTGACACGGCATCTGACCTTGAATACTTGCGTACTGAGTTCAGGGACACGTTAGAATCTTATAATGTTACAAATTTAAAATTAAATCCGAACGCGCAAGTCGATTTCGGATCGTGGAAATCTTTTCATGATCTGTATAGTCGTATTAAAAGTCAAGTGTCCAAATTAAACGCTCCATCTTCATCTTCAAGTAAATTACAGAATAGTTTACCTACAAAAATTATACCGTCGCTTCCGCCCATAGAATTACTTTCTTTTAATGGGGACATACGACACTGCTCAATCTGCTCAGGCTTAATGCCTACAGCTGAAAACTATTCTGTGATATGGAACGCGCTCATACGTAGATATAACGACGAGCGTGCGCTCGCGACTACCTACGTCAGTCAGCTGTTAGAACTGAAGAACGTTAACACTAACACATCCGCTGGTTATCAAATATTTATGGATAAATTTGATGCTTCTATTAACGCCCTTAAGCAACTTAATATTGATGACATATCTGATTTTCTGTTTCTAAATATCGCGCTTAGAAAATTAGATAACGATACCGTAAAGTCGTTCGAAATGTCGTGTCGCAACGTAAATATACCTAAATATTCCGCTTTGGTCCAATTTTTACATGACCAGAACAGGGCTTTGTGCCATACAATAAATACTTCGCATAATATGTCTAACAATAAGAAAATTAAAGGTAATTTGGTTCCCGCTCCCGCTAAAAATATAAGCAAAACTTTTATTAATACAGATTCGTCTCGGTCATGTATTTTCTGTAAATCTGGTGACCACGAACACCTATTTGTGTGTCCGCATTTTTTAAAAATAAATACACAAGACAAGTACAATTTTGTAAAACGAAATAAATGTTGTACTAATTGTTTAAGTAATAAACACGCCACTCCTTTTTGTAAGTCACAGCGTAGATGTACGCATTGCTCCCGCTCGCACCATACGCTACTTCATTTTGTTAGTGGTAGGAATAAGGTCGATCAGCCTTCGGTACAACAAGGTCCAGGAGAACAAAATGCATCCACGTCATGTAACGTATCGCGCGATTGCGGTAATGCGCCGCACTGCACTACATTATTGGGGACTGCGAAGATTAAAGTTTCTACAAAATACGGTCACCAATATTTGCTGCGTTGTTTAGTGGACCCTGGCTCGCAATGCGATTACATTACGAAACAGTGTTGCAAACGTTTATACCTATCGATCTCACATAAAACACCAGTTAAAGAGGCGCAAGGAATCGGTGGAGTATCGCAGAAGATTTTAGGTGTTACTTCTTTGCAGTTTAGCTCCCGCTTTGATGAAAATAAACTTTATCATATTGAACCGTTAGTTGTTCCCACTATAACTGGACAATTACCGTCTCATAACATCCAATAACAATTACAGTTTCGAAAATTAATTATATAAATAATTTACGTTTAGCTGACGATCAATTCCATAAACCAGGTGACATTGACGTTTTATTAGGGGTTAACACTTATCTACAAATTTTGTTAACTGATAAAATAATTAATTCGCAATCGCCGAGTGCCATAGAAACGTCACTAGGATACATAATAATGGGATACGCAGAGATCGACTTTCCTACTTGCATACCGCGTTCTTTAGTCTCATATCCTATTGATAATAGTCAAACGTCGCTCATGCATTTGCTCGAAAAATTTTGGAAGTTAGAGGAGCTGCCGCAAAAAACTTATTTGAGTCCTGATGAACAGGAATGTTAGAATATTTATACTTCCACTACTCGTCGCAATTTGAACGGACGATATGTTGTCGCCCTGCCCTTCAAGGACACGCCTGATAAGTTAGGTGATTCTTTTATAACCGCTAAAAAACGCTTCTCGCTCCTAGAGAGACGTTTTAATAAATGTCCCGATCTTCGCTCCCGCTACAATGAAGTCATTCAAGAATACATCAACAAGGGTTTTTTATCATTGGTTGCTTCAAATAATTTTACGGAACCTTGCTTTTATCTCCCGCACCACCCTGTCATACGTAATGATAAAAGTACAACTAAATTGCGAATAGTACTCGACGCAAGCGCTAAGTCAGATAATGACATTTCATTAAATGATATTTTACATAGTGGGCAAAATTTACAGTCTGATATTTTTAA
The DNA here is from genome assembly GCA_911387765.1 of Pyrgus malvae. Classification (NCBI taxonomy): domain Eukaryota; kingdom Metazoa; phylum Arthropoda; class Insecta; order Lepidoptera; family Hesperiidae; genus Pyrgus; species Pyrgus malvae. Next base: position 20,772,024 of record OU426950.1, on the reverse strand, counting down.
TATTTTAATAAACGTACGAGTTTATCGCATCGCATTTTTTGCCGACGTTAGGAAAATGTATTTATGCATTGAAATACAAAAATCGCACCGCGCGTTTCAACGCATTCTTTATCGCTTTTCTGATGAGGAAGACATACAAACATACGAATTTAATCGTGTGACTTTTGGTTTACGCTCTTCGCCTTTTCTTGCGCTACGCACATTACGTCAGTTGGCTTCCGAGGAGAGGGAGTCCTATCCTCTGGCTGCTTCGGTGGTCGAACGAGATATTTATATGGACGATATCGCGTCATGCGCGCCCTGCGTCAACAGCGCCGTTGACGTAGCCACTCAACTAATTCAAATGTTTCAGCGAGGAGGATTTGAATTGGTTAAGTGGACTAGTAACAGTTCAGAGCTTTTACAGCACATCCCCGCAACGCACCGTCAGCTTGACGAGGTCTCATTCCACGACCAAAATATTTTTAAAATATTGGGTCTTCGTTGGCACCCCGCAACTGATTCTTTTTCTTTTCTAGTTTCGCCGCCGCCGCTCGCTTGTACCAAGCGTTCTATTTTATCCGCAACCGCTCGCTTGTATGATGTTCTGGGGCTCGTGGGTCCAGTAATTCTTTTCTCTAAGCTTCTCATTAAAACCTTATGGGTTCTCAAACTTGACTGGGACCAGGCTCCGCCCGCTCACGTTGTTACTGCATGGCAACAATATATTTCAGAGTTACCTTTGATATCGAAATTAAAGTTTCCTCGCCATATGGGTATAAATAAAAATTCGCAAGTCTCGCTAGTCGCGTTCGCCGACGCCAGTGAAAAGGCGTATGGCTGCGTAATTTACTCGCACATCGTTAATGATGATGACTCACCAGTGGTAACGCTGAATTGTTCTAAGTCAAGAGTAATCGCCGCTAAAAACTATTTCGTTAGCTCGGCTCGAGTTATGAGCCTTAGTATTACTCGCTAATTTACTGCGTACCGTACATGACACGCTATCCTCTAGACATCCCGTTAGTAACATTTATGCATTTTCGGACTCTGAAGTCGCCCTTTGTTGGGCCCGCTCCTCACCCCACAGGTTTAACACATTTGTGGCTAACCGCTAATCGCAAATATAGTCTTCTTTATCTCCTGATAATTTATTTCACGTAGCTGGTTTTGAAAATCCCGCCGATTATATTTCTCGCGGTTTATTGCCGTCGCAAATAATAAATTGTGCTCTGTGGCTACACGGTCCCGCTTGGTTGTCCTCACCGAGGAGTGAGTGGCCAATACAACCATTTTCACTATCTGCCACCGATCTACCGGAAGAAAAAACTGTAACATGTACTGTTAGTAATAGTCCAGAGCATCCATTTATCACTCTTAGTTTGAAATTTTCAAAATGGAATAAATATCTCCGATCCGTAGCTTATGTACTAAAATTTATAAAAAAATTACCGCGTAATAAAACTATTACCGCGTAATAAAACTATAACCGCTTCTGACCTGGAATACGCAGAGAAAACTATTATTAAAGTGGTACAATCTAACGTTTTCGCGGAGGATTTGACTAAAATTCAAAAGGGGCGTCCTTGCTCTTCTGCCTTACGCAAGTTAACTCCGCTTATCGCAGACGATCTGCTTCATGTGGGTGGACGTCTTCAATATTCGTCTTTACCAGACTCGCAAAAACATCCAATATTATTACCAAAAGGTGATCATATAATAGATCTTTTAATAGATTATTATCACTATAAAAACTTTCACGCTGGCCCGCAATATTTACTCGCCGCGTTGCGTGAGAAGTATTGGATATTATCTGCACGACGCATAGTACGCTATCGCGTCCATAAATGCAATGTTTGTTTTAGACATAAACCTAAAGCAGCGCACCCGATGATGTCCGCGCTGCCTGCTTGCCGGCTCGAGCAGTGCAACGCTTTTACACACACGGGGGTAGACTACGCTGGCTCTCTGAACATCACATTGACGCGTAGGCGCGGCGTTCGCAGTCAAAAAGCATACTTATGCTTATTTATATGTCTCGTCACTAAAGCAGTTCATTTAGAGCTGGCCTCGGATCTAAGTTCTGCCAGCTTCTTAGACGCATTCAAGAGGTTTATATCTCGTAGAGGTCCATGCAAGTTTATCTATAGTGATAACGCTACTAATTTTATTGCTTCGCGTTCATACTTGAATGAACTTCATTCCTTTTTACGTTCAGACGAATATTATAAAGTATTTAATCAGATCCTTTCTGATAACCGCATCACTTGGAAACTTAACCCTCCAAACGCTCCACATTTTGGTGGGCTTTGGGAGTCAAATATAAAGGTAGTAAAGTATCATTTATTTCGCGTCATAGGTAAGCAAATTCTCACGTATGAGGAGTTGCTTACTGTCCTCACTCAGGTCGAACGCATATTAAATTCACGACCGCTTTACGTGTTAAGTAGCGATCCGGCGGAACCTACTGCACTTACGCCCGCGCATTTCCTCGCTGTTAATCCACTTGGATGTTTACCCGCCGCGGATCTTAGTAAAGAACGCATTAATCTTTTATCACGTTTTTCATTGCTTGATTCGCTAGTTCAGTCATTCTGGAAGCCCTTCAGATCAGAATACTTACATACACTACAAGCAAGGGAAAAGTGGAATAAACATTCTATTAATTCCATTTCTGTAGGAACCGTTGTTCTTATCGATATGGATAACGCTCCGCCTCTTCAGTGGCCGCTAGGCGTCGTCACTGAACTGTTTCCTGGTAGGGATGGTGTGGTGCGCGTTGCACAAGTGAAGACTAAGAGCTCCACTTTGCAGCGGCCCATTGTTAGACTTTGCCCTCTACCAACACAATAATATTTCTATATGCCTATGTAGTTTATTTTTTATAAGTTATAGTTTAAGTATAAATTCTCATCCCGCTATTATAATATTTTTATTAATTTACTAATTATATTCATCGCATCGCCTCTGTTCACCGCATATATAGTTTCTTCTACATAATATTGATTCCGCTGTATATATTTATGTTTATTTTTTATAATTCGCTATTTGAGGAGACCTCAAGGCCGGGGGGATGTTCGCGCCAATTAACTCATTCTTCATTCATGTGAACCACCTTCATCCTCCCTCTCTTTCCCGCAAGCGCACTATTATATAATATCGGCATCATTCGCACCTGAACGAATGTATATGGATCAGGAAGACCTATTAATCAGTCTGTCTTCTTCCGGCCGCCGACGCGCACGCAAGTCCTCTCGTGACAACCGCACCGCAAGCCATGCCATGCGTGGTTAGACTCGCCGCATCGCCGCCATCACCGCTGTCAATAGTTTTGTGATTTAACGACTCAAAGTGATGAATAGGTACCTATAGTGTAGTGTGAAGGACAACACCAGTTCCCGGGCAAGAGAAGATTGATCGAGGCTTCATCAGTACACGAGCATACCATCGGCTCCAGCTCCTGTGATAATCCAGGTTAGTGCACTTGCTCCCTTTATCAATCCTTCTCGTTTTCCACCCTTTATTCTCCCATTTTTGGTCATATCGAACCGCAACTTACAGTCCACAATTCCTGCACCCGCAGCGGGGGATCATCTTCAGATCCACCACCCATATTGCAGGGTTTTTGTATAATGAGGAAAATAAGCCGGCGGAAAAAAAAACTCAGGTCTTTATGGAATTCCTTTATGCCGCATTATCGTTTAAAAAATCAGTGATCGATTAATAAGCCTTTTTCATTAAATACGTTTTAAGTTCCTTTTTAAATTCATTGCCCGCTTTTATTTTGAGGAATTCCGGTAGGTTGTTGTATATTTTTGGTCCCATGAAAAAGATACTGTTATGATATAGTTTTGATTTAGAAGCTGTTGAACAAAGATTTACCAATATCAGACCAGAAAAAAGAAATTTAAACTCATCTTCGAAATTACTAATTCGCAGTGAATTGACCCGGGACTAGGGAATCGGCAGTTAGCCATATTAATCATTGCGCCATAAGTGTTATTGTGTGTTATATAACAAATCATTAATTTAAAATATAACGCTTAACGAATACGAACAAAATATATGAAAATAATTAGTAATTCTACTACATTATAGTGTGCCTCATCCCGCAACATTAAAAGGGTTAAAAATCCTCAATAGCTTTTAAATTATAGTCAAACCTGTACCTATTATGTATAAACAGGCAAACAACAAGCTTTCAAACTCTAATGAGAGGCAGAGTGCAATTTCTTGTTCCTGCATTATGGCAACGATCACAATACATATGACAGTTTCTTGCCCCGGTGTGAACTTTGATACTTGGATTGAATTGGATTATCCATGCGCTGTATTGGTTATAAAATCTACAAAACTACATTTTAAATGGCTTCTCTAGTAGTAAATTCTAGTATATCTGCATCATTGCGTATGCGAGTGTATTTCATATTTTTCATTGAGACTCGAACACTTATACCGAAGAGCACTTAAGAGTTTGCTAAAAAGGAAGCAGTGCTCAGCAGCATGATATCAATATTTTGGTTTTCATAGTTTGTAGCGAATCTAACTTACTCGCGCCTTGTTATTTTATTAGTTTAGTTATTTTGATACTTTGTCTATACTAATATTATAAACTGGAAAGATTTGTATTATTGTATGTTTGTAATGAATAAACTCAAAAACTACTGTTCTGATTTCAAAAATTCTTTCTCCATTAGAAAGCTAAATACACCTTGAGTAGCATAGGCTACTTTTTACCGCGGGAAAATGCTCCATCCCTACGTAAAAACGGGTAATAGGGACAACGCAGTAGAAACAACTGGCTGAACGCCTATGATTTTAATATAGCAATGAAGCCTGGAATTGCACATAGGCTATTTTTTATCCTACGGGGACCCATTAAACGGTCCACACGAGCGAAGCCGCTGGCGGAAGGCTAGTTGGACATATAACGGTAATATTAATATATCTTGGAATAGAATTTTCATGCGACTATCGTCAATAATACACGTCTATAATGATCGTCAAAAATAAATGAAACTTTTCTTGTCAATTACATGTGGTAGACAATGCATTATTAGCTATGTGACAACTCTTGAAACTTAATATACCTACGTTAGTAATAGTATTTTGTGATATAGCTCTAAAATGGAGTTTATCTTTTTAGCCTTTAGTTTCATTTTCAACTTTGTGAACTATCAACATAATGTTAAACAACCATCTAGACTCTAGATTCTAGAGTTTTAACCATCAATATAATGTGACAAGTAGCAAGAGCTTATCTGGATATACGAGTAGGTGATTTATCTCTGCATTCTAATAGTGCCTAATGTATCCATCCTCATTTCGTCGATACTGAGGCTTATCGACGAGATCTTGCACGCGGTGCAAATTGCGGATTTGGGCTATGTTTCACATAGTGATTTGTCCCTCAAAGGACGGAGATTGGTAGACAGATCAACTCGAATTCGTAACGCAGTAGTTTGACGTTTCTGTGCTATTTATTGTCTGTAGATTCTGAACACAAAATTTTAATGACATCAAAACTTATTTGTATTCGCATTATTACGAAGCTACAGATCTTATATAGCGCAGGTCATATTTCAATTTATTTCCAAAAAATCAAGGCCAGATCTCGTATTGATAAATTAGCTCCTATTACAAAATTACAAGAAACTGAAGTCACCAAGTAAAGAACAAAAACAGGTTGCAATCCGGCGGTAGTGCCGGCAGAAGTGAAAACTTGAACATTGACGTTGTTCCTTTTTTGATATTTGGGAATGGTTAGGGAATAATTTCGTACGAATTGCTTTAATTATCAGTATTATTTTTTATTTAGTATTTTCAGTAGGTTTTCATCTAGTATTTTTATAAAGTACTCACTCATTTTCTTGCATTATGTCTTCGTCACTTTTTTCATTAATAGATGCACGTTGTTCAATGTCCATATTTTAAATACTTGATATAAACGAATTTTACAAGTATAGACAGTCGAGCCTTCAGCTGTCACCCCTCCGCCTTACGAATATTCGATCAGGCCACGTGTCCTGACGCGAGTTTAACATTTTTTACCCATCCCAAAAAAAGTTCACAAAGTTGCTAAAGAAGTTATCACTTAAAAATTTTTTTTAAATGAATGAACATGTCATCTCTTTAGGGGGAAATGTCCAGGCGGATCTATTGGAATAGTATATCAATATCGACCAAAGCTGATTATCGTTCAGGTGTCACATATGTATACAGAAGCACATCGTCTCAATAAATCAACGTGGACCGGGCTCGCTTGAGCGAAATCTTACCGCTTCGGGTGACCTCTGTCACGCCTCTTGTTGTCCTAAAAGTGTGGTTCTTTTTACGTGTTGCTTTAAATTTACCTTAGATACACTACTTACATAGTAAGTCATTATAATATATGAATAAGAAATATAAACTTGCTTATCAACGATAACATGTAACAGATCTGGAAGCACGTTGTCGCAATAAATCAGTGTAGGTTTGGGGTCGAGTGAGCCAATACGTTACCGCTTCGGGCGACCTCTGTCACGCCTCTTGGTTTCCTACAGGTGTGATTCTTTGTATTATTTATCTTAGGAGCTAAATGATTTTATATATAGTATACACAGACTGGCTTTTTGTCTAAGATACGGAAGCACGCTGTCTCAATAAATCAGTGTGGAGTTGGGATCGGGTGAGCCAAAACGTTATCGCCTCGGTCGTCGGTCTTTGATGCCTCTCGGTTTCCTTAAAATGTGATTCTTTGTATTATTTACCTTAGGAGTTAAATTTTAATGATTTTATGTGTAGTATACACAGACTGGCTTATTGTCGATTACATGTCTAAGATACGGAAGCACGCTTTCTCAATAAATCAGTGTAGGGTTGGGGTCGAGAGAGCCAATACGTTATCGCCTCGGGTGACCTCTGTCATGCCTCTCGGTGTCCAAAAAGTGTGATTCTTTATACGTGTTTCTTTGTATTTACCTTAGGAGCCAAATGACTATAATAATATGAATACAAAACGTATAAATATATAACGTAATATAACGTCATAAAGTATCTTTATACAGTTTTACGATGTCGTTACTGTCTATATGACTGGTTATTTTATTTAAGACATGCCATCCACAATCACACAAAGTAGTCGTCTGTAAACTTTCAACAAAATTATTTTGAATTCTTTGAAAAGGCCTATGTCTAATAGCCCAATATTAAAAAGAACAAACACTAAGCCCCATCTGCACCAACACGCATTGGAGTAAGGATGGAGTAAGTCCCTGGCCATCGCAATAATTGGTAGTCCCGTGCCCAGCAAGAGATGCAAAAAAGACCTGCAGCCATACGCACAACTTTGTCTTTTTTGTTTTTGTAAACTTAACAAAATAGATACTAACCTAACCTAATCTATTTATATTATCGATGACATGCCACAGATTTCAATATGCGATATAATAAATGAGCTAAGGGTACGGATGATCCAATACGTCACATCCTCCGGCGATCCTTGTAATGACATGTTTTTGATTCGGTAAGTAGCTTTATAAATATTTGTACGGATATATCATTTAATTGTTTTAGTAACTTTAAAAAGCGACTTAACTCGAAATAGATCTAGAAAAACTTTTATAATGGACCGTTAACCATGCCATTTGTAAGACCCAGTACGTACATACGACTGTGTGTGGTGAAATCATATACATAGTTGAACCTAGGATGAACTAGTTGGTAGAACTATTATTGTTCGCCCGGAGAAGTACCACCGCTGCACCTACTTCTGCCGTGAGCAATTTTATTGTGTTTCAGTGGAAAAGTGCAGTTGCCGGGCACACTTACATGAGGCGACCTGCCTCCGGAGTAGCAGCGCAACTGCATACGACCTCAGACAAGACTTACCTATGCTTGCTTGAGGTTGTATGTAGATGGGCTGCAGTGACCACTTAATATCACGTGTGACGTGGCCTGCATTCGTCTGCTACTCCATTCAAATAAATAAAAAAAGAACAATGGCAGAATTAATTCCAAGCTTAAGAAATTCTTATGCAATTCAGCGAAAAAGGTGCTTTATTGATTAGATCTCATGAGACAATTGGTATATTGCGTTCTTTAAATTATTGTGCTATATTTCAATAACTTAAGCTAAGTAATTATATAATGTAGTGATCATACATACTCTCAAATAATACTCGACCTAGTTCGGGGTTGATAGTACCTACTCGTAGTTTGCCTTCCAATTAAAGATTTTAAAAATCCGGCATTCTCATAAATCTGTGGGCATTCTAGTTTACCATTTAAAGAAATGTTCAGAACTCTAACCCCGGTTTCAAGCGAAAACCGACAGAAACGTAGGTAAGTGAAGCAACTTTGAAATATCACTTCTCAAAATTCGTACAAGATCTTCATCCTTTATGCACGCTACCGCATAAATTGCGGATTTGCACATGCTGTAAATCAACGGGGCTTTGTTGATCCTTTTGTACGTCCCTATCTTGATACTACCTTGTCTAGTTTGTTAGAGGTTTCGGATTCCGTAAAATGATAGTAGGTATGCCTGATGTATGAATAAAACACACAGCATACTCGGATGCAAGTTTATTACTGAACTGACAGCTGGGGCGCGTCAGAGGCGCGTACATAGATACCTACGTACTTGTATATCAATGCCTCTTATGCGTCCATTCATTGTCGATACCACGACCCGTGTGGCGCAATAGTTGCAATGCCGGACTGCCGATCAAAGAGTCCCGGGTTCAATTACCGGCGAGGTAAAAAATTTAATGTAGTTTAAAGTTTTGTTCTTGGTCTGGGAGTTTGACACAGGGAATCCAAGGGGGCTATGAGTGGGCTATTTATTTATAACTATTATTCATGACCGCATCAAAGTATCAAGTTGAAATTAAATTTTAATTAAATCAAACGATTAAGTCTTAATCTTCATCTGCCGTTATACCTACTCGTAGAATACCTCTTCCCCATTTCGAAAGAACAATTTTGTACAAATACAACTGTATCCACATGGACATGGACATTAAAAAGAGTTTTAAAAAACTTAAGTGTCTAAATCGCAGTGTTGAATTTGCGTTCAGATTTTTTCATTAAAATCCCAACTCTGAGTGGGTTGTATGCATATTGCACGGAGTTCAGTAAGGTAGCATTGTGAAATTTATTAATACGCAAGTGAACAGAAATGCTTTTGTTATTTACAAATATTAAGTTTAGTATTTTTGGTAGTACGGATACGTGCTAGTTTGACTCGCACATGGTAGTTTTAAGCTTCTATTCCAAGTGCCTATTTTTTTCATACAATCTGCAAAATAAGAAAATGTTTCACTTGTCACATCGATAAAACTTACCTAACTTCAAATAAAAACTTAAATATAAGCGAAATGTTGAAAATTGACTAGAATCAAAGTGTGATACTTTGATTCTAGAAACAGTGCAAGTTGACACTTAAGTCTAAAACCGCCGTAAATCAGAGGGTTCCGGTGATCCGTCTATACGTTACCGCCTGAGGGCGACCTCTGTCATTGTCACACTGCTTGCTAGCTCCCCTCATAGAGGAACTTTAGGTTATGTTTGGAAACTGGTATTAAACTTAAAAACAGAGCTAAGTTAATAGAATCAGGCGTTACTTTGTGGAACTTAATTGTTATAAAGTTAGGTTAGGTAATAGCATAGGTGGTGGTACGTATGTTGGTGTATATTTTTTGTTGTTGCATGTGCATGTGTCCTATGTAGGAGGGAGGGAGGTGCTATTGCATAAAAAAGTATACACCATCATACGTTCTGATTACGGATTATTGCAAAGTAGTTTTTACCTAACTTTATACTAAGCTAAGTTTATTAAACTATAGTCCATACAACATAGCTCCAGGATTTTGACAGATGTCGTCCTGGCGGATTACGTAACTTTGACGCGACTACAATGTCAATATAACAAATTGTAAAAACACGCAGACCAAGAACAGAAATTAAAAGTCGTGAAGGTCGATTTTTTTTCTTCAGAATCAATCGAGTGGGGTATCAAAATGAAGGTTTTTAAAAGTTGATTATAAAATAAGTCTGATAAAAGTTCTTAAAAACTTTAAAGGCCTTCCGCCAGCGGTTACGCCCGCGGGGGCCGTTTTATAGGTCCCCATAGTATAAAAACCATCCTAGCTCCTTTCCTAAGGTCCACTCTCATTGTGTTCCAAATTTCATTAAAATTGGTTCGGTTGTTTTAGCAGGAAAGTATTACAGACAGCGAGACAGAAAAGATAGTGTCCCGAGCGGAGAACTTATTATTAGAACCCAGTTATAATTATTTTAATATCGGTTTCCAAACGTTGCCGCGTTGTCTAAAATCTCTCTATGAAGAGAGCTATAGTAGCATTGTGACAATGACAGAGGTCGCCCTCAGGCGGTAACATATAGACGGATCACCGGACCCCTCTGATTTACGGCGGTTTTCGACTTACAGCATAAATATTTTTTGTTGTTGCATGTGCATGTGTCCTATGTAGGAGGGAGGGAGGTGCTATTGCATAAAAAAGTATACACCATCATACGTTCTGATTACGGATTATTGCAAAGTAGTTTTTACCTAACTTTATACTAAGCTAAGTTTATTAAACTATAGTCCATACAACATATTTCCAGGATTTTGACAGATATCGTCCTGGCGGATTACGTAACTTTGACGCGACTACAATGTCAATATAACAAATTGTAAAAACACGCAGACCAAGAACAGAAATTAAAAGTCGTGAAGAGTTTCAATTGGAATTTTACTTTAAAAATATGTTTTTTACTCGCCAAGAATTGAGCCCGTTGATTGGCAGTACGTCATGGTATCCATTGCACACCAAGCTCCACGTTCCACGTAGTTTTCATTTTTTGCCTGCTTGTTTGTTTGTACATGTATTACGCGACAGCTGCTGCATCAAATCGAGTGCGGTTTTCACCCGTATAATTCAAAAAGTCAAGATTAAAACGTTTTGACGGTGTAAGACTAAAACTGCCAGAAATTATCGGCAGTAATTATAATAATAATAATAATAGTAATTATAATTATAATCAGAGGGCGACTCTGTTATTGTCACACCACTTACTAGCTCCCCTTATAGAGGAACTTTAGCTTACGTTTGTAAACTGTCAATATTACTACTCATACTGTACTGTACGTTATAGTTAGTAAGTTAGTAGTAAGTAAAACTTGGAGTTATTGCCAAAACCCAAACACAAATCACTACATTTTTAGAACTTTTATTTATCTATTTGTTTGCTGCTGAGAGTTTATAGGAGCATTAATCAAAAACTGCTGCAAGAAGTTGAAGGCGCTTTTGCGGCAATCATGCGTTGAGAGTCTAATTTATAAACAAAATTGTTTTTTAAACCCCGAATTTTGCTGTATCACACTCACATGCAAGTTTATGCTGTAAGTCGAAAACCGCCGTAAATCAGAGGGGTCCGGTGATCCGTCTATATGTTACCGCCTGAGGGCGACCTCTGTCATTGTCACAATGCTACTATAGCTCCCTTCATAGAGAGATTCTAGACAACGCGGCAACGTTTGGAAACCGATATTAAAATAATTATAACTGGGTTCTAATAATAAGTTCTCCGCTCGGGACACTATCTTTTCTGTCTCTCTGTCTGTAATACTTTCCTGCTAAAACAACCGAACCAATTTTAATGAAATTTGGAACACAATGAGAGTGGACCTTAGGAAAGGAGCTAGGATGGTTTTTATACTATGGGGACCTATAAAACGGCCCCCGCGGGCGTAACCGCTGGCGGAAGGCCTTTAAAGTTTTTAAGAACTTTTATCAGACTTATTTTATAATCAACTTTTAAAAACCTTCATTTTGATACCCCACTCGATTGATTCTGAAGAAAAAAAATCGACCTTCACAATATGGCGCTAAAAATTCATTACATTTGTTTCTTTTATTTTATTGTCTCTAGTAACACTTGCGCCATCAACAAAAATCCCAAGACGTAACATGTATCAAAATTGGTTCCGTGACTTATTAGTTACAAGGGAATAAAAGAACGGACATACATACAAAAATACTTGCTACAAACACAACTTTCCTTTTGGGCTTCCCCGCAGTCGGTGGAAAATAATCTAGATGTAGTTTTTAGTTTTATCATAAAATTATTTTTGGAGAAAACAACACTTGAAGTAAGTCTAGAACTATCGTAAATCAGAGAGCCCTATGATTCGTCTATACGTTACAACCTGAGGGCGACCTCAGTCATAGTGACAACGCTTACTAGCTCACTTCACAGAGAGATTTTAGGAATCATTTGGAAACCAATGAGCCCACTGCACGGAGAATTTAATTTGTGAAAATAATTTTAACAAAACTTTAACAAAAATGATGGGACATGAAGATTGGAAGGCTTTCATTAACGAGAAGGATGGTGGACGGAAATGTGCCTCTTTCTGTAAATTAATTAGCAGAGGAGCGTGCAAGCCACGTTGTGTTAATTGGTAGCTGCACCCCATGAACATCTACACACAACCTCAGGTAAGCCTAAGTATGTGTTACCTGAGTTCGCGTGGACATCTACACACAACCTCAGGTAAGCCTAAGTATGTGTTACCTGTGTTCGCGTGGACATCTACACACAACCTCAGGTAAGCCTAAGTATGTATTACCTGAGTTCGCGTGGACATCTACACACAACCTCAGGTAAGCCTAAGTATGTATTACCTGAGTTCCCGTGGACATCTACACACAACCTCAGGTAAGCCTAAGTATGTATTACCTGAGTTCGCGTGGACATCTACACACAACCTCAGGTAAGCCTAAGTATGTATTACTTGAGTTCGCAAGAGGTTGGACACGTCATCTTGTTCTAACCTGAAACAGCACCTTTTCACCGAAACGCAGTAAATTTCTTTTTTAAAAGTTTCACACTCATAACCCCACATTACGGTAGATACACCCTGCGTCGTGGGTACCATGGACACACAGAGAGACAGAAACACAAACATCCAAACCGAGAATAGAATTTTAAACCGGAATCGAACCCGGGACCCTTCGATTGGCAGTCCGGCATCGTAAACATTGCGCCACGTGGGTCGTCAAATTGCTTTATAGCAAGTTTTCCACGAAAAAGCCTGTTAAAAGAATAATATTATAGTTGTAGTTGTAACGATTTTTTGTTGAATTACTAGTAATTTATTGTATAAAAATGTACGCATCTGAATTGAATTTTCTAACAAATTCTAAGTAATCAAAATCAATACTATAGAACAGACCCTTTTAACCCGACTGCGCCAGAAGGAGGGTTATTAACGAATTCAATGTCAGTTCCAAAGATAAGTTAATTTTGTCTGAACTTCTTTTTATTTGAAGTCAAAAACAGAAGAGTTAGGTAAGACGAGAAAACAATCAATCATTCTTTTGAAAATTTAAATTCAATCCATGTTTTCACCACTTACAGAGATAGGAAAAGATAATATCATGGGAAGCTTGAAATAAATATTTATGGTGTGAAATAGAGCCGTCAATCGCACCTATAACGCATCCGATTATAAAGCACAAAGCAACCGTGTTTCGATAACCAGTGTTAGACCGCCTCGCCCTCCGCTTATATCAGATTATAATAGATAAAGGGGTGATTGAAAGGATAATCGCGGCTTCACTTGAATTGGTCTTGTTTACCTGAAATGCTTGTAAACCATATTTAGGATACGGAGTTAGAGCGACTGGATGAGAATCGCAATCAAGAATCGCATTGTCCACTGTACCTACACACCATTTTGTACGCTTGGGCTTAACTCACTGGCTAAGCTTTGTTTAGGCATTTAGACAGTTTTTTCAACACTTTCATAATGTCCTTCTGCTAAGGTAACCTCTCTTTTAGGAATTTAAAGAGTTTTATGTCTGAGTCAGCCGTGTACGCAAGTACGCAAGTACGTGTTAATCAAAACGGTATTCGTTTGAAAATTTATGCATAACTTTCAGGCATGTGCTATGATCGAAAAAATCCTCAATAAAATACAATCAACTCTACTCGACATCGTTTAATCTACACTTCTGCAACCCGTTATATTTTGTCTGTCTCTTCCATTTAAAAATCGTTTATGATTATCTCCTCTATTATGAACTATAAATAACATTAATAACTGCTAATAGCAGATAGCTTAACATTGTTTTCCAACCCTTTTTAAGTCCTATTGCTGGGCACAGAAAGTGAGAGGGATATAGGCGATATTCCACCGCGCTAGCCAAGTTGGGATTACTAATCCATCTCGCATTTGGACATCATGCCTTCGAGAAATTATGAATAACATGCAGGCATGCACAGTAAAAAATAGTGGTAATTTCATTCATCATACTATTTCTCTCACCGTGAAACAGCGATTAATAAGCACGCAACAAACAAATTTGCTAGAGGTGCGCGCTGGGGTTTGTACTCGGTATCTCGGTATCGGAGACAACAGTCTGTACCGATCGCTGCTTAGCTATACAAATGTAAACATAAACTTTAACTATAAAAGCGCAATGAGACACTCAAAACAGAGAATAAATTACGAAGCAATTTTCAAGTCATATTCAAAGAAAACAATCCGTCGATTCTATTATCTCTAACTCCGCGATATATTTGCATTTCAGAGACGGGAGCTGTCATTGGGTACGTTTATGCAGGACTGACCCATGTTTATAATAACTATGCAAATTATTCCGATACCATCCCCAATCGTTCCAGCTTGGTAAATTGAATTTGTAACTCTGATTAAAACCCCCCTTTGATATGCCGATTTGTGAAAGGCATGGACATCGGGGCCTAGGGATCTGTATGGCGAAGGCTTTATTAGAAACCTTAAAACATCACATCAGAATACATTTTTATTTAGGGATGTTTTTAGGAACATTCAGAAGTAACAACTTGAAACTGATATTATATGAATACAATCGTAGAGATTGTTATCCATAATTATTATCGACCCATAGCCATTCTGTTATCTGAAATACTCGTATATAAATGTACTTTTATATAAAGAGTGCTGCTGGAAGTTTTTTTCGCCGCCTTTTCTCTCTCAGCTCAACATCTAGCCTAAACGGGCACCTAAAGGCGATGACCGGGAAAAAATTACATTCATTAAGTGAATATTTTGTATTCCTAATATGAAATATATATTTTTCTTTTCTTTCTTTCTTATCTGAAATGCCCAGGGGTTGAGAATTTTTTTTACACTCAACTTTGTATACTAAAAGCAGGTATTTATGTGAGGTATTCGTATGAATAACACGAAATATATACACGTAGAGGTGATGAATAAAGTCTGCGATTGCTTACTGTTGGAAGCATTGTAATTTCTTGTCCAAATTATGACGAGTTCACGCTACTCGATGGCGACACTGGTACAAATTTTAATAGTAGGTTAGGGCACCTCTATTGTAATGTCATTAGAGTAGCAAGTTCTAATTATTTCTCAAAACTCTGTAAAGGTGTATATGGAACCCATTTTATGTCAGTCATACTCACACTCATACGGTTATACGGTTTTTTAATAAACACATACGGTCAACATCGACGCTCCAAATTAATTTGCATGAGTATCACTTTATTCCGAATTTGTTGCTTGGCTTTTCAGTGATGAAGTAAATAAAGCTTTATTAAAAATAATTGTGGTGTAAGAAGGATGGGTTTAACTAAGCATATCCTGATTATTATACCCAAAAATATTTATATATTCGTTTTTGAAAAAAAATATATTAGCTTTTAAAAAGTTACAGCGATTTTATCATTGTGGATTTTTACGCCCAATGAATGTCGACCAATGCGCGTTGTCGCTACCTTAAAAGAAGTAAGAGGACGACGGGGGTAATATATCTGGCCTTGTTAACTGTATACAACAGTAAGTGTATCCTTAACACAGTACTAAAATGTGTTTGCATATTTATAACGTACAAAATGGTTTCGAAAGTTTGTGACAAACAAGTTATACTGACTAGTTTTGCTATATTTGCGGTGAATTTAAAAAAAATAATAGTTTTTTTTTGTCAACCTGTCAACCTAAAAGGATACCTTTTTCTGAGAAATATATTATACGTACCGCGTTCAGAAATGCGTGGATGTCGATCTCTCAAAAACTAATGAACCAATTTTGATGAAATTTTGACTAATTAATAAGTTGGAATGTACCGGATTTATGTAACTGAAGATTATTTTTATATGTTTTTTAACTACAGACAAATTGTTGGACAAAGTTACAAACATAATGTATGGGACTATTTTTCTCTCACAAAGTCAAACAAAAAAATGTTTTTAATACAGTTGCTCAAAAAGTGACGTATTGCAGGGATGTTTAGCGTGCGGGAAGTGGGCTATTACACACTCGTGCTTTTTCTTTACCTTTTCCGCACACGTGCGTTCTCTTTCCCAACTGTCAAAATAATGTCTATTAAAAAGAAAAAAAACCACCACGAAGTTTTAGAAGTTTTTATGATTCATGCAAATATTCCTAAAAAGAATTTTCATTTCATATCAATAAAAACAATTCTACTGAAGACTTGGCTGTAGGGGCATAGTTCCCTTTGCCTACCCAGAATGGGTGAAGAAAATAAAAAAATCTCTGCATATAGGTATTCTTTTACGGTTGGCGCCATTTTTCAAAAATGTTCTTTGCGAGTTTTTATTATTTTATAAAATTGCTTCATTTTTTCGCAACTGTATTAAAAATAGTTGTTCAGTACACGTGCGGAACCGTCATTGGAAGGAGTTCCGACTCTCAACCCTCACCTTCGGCTGCGCCTCGGCTCGGGTAGACATTTGTCGGAACTCCTTGCAATGACAGCCTTTCCGCACTTGTAATGAAATATACTATTTTGTTTCTTTTCTTGTTTCTGGATATAGAAACAATAAAAACAAGGCATGTATGACCCATGCGCAAAAATGTTTTTGACCAGTGTTATTTATTAAATAAAAAAATATGTATTACTTGAGCAATGGTGACCGCGTAAATACCGCAGTCTCTGACCTGACTCTGAGATATCGGGCTTAAATCCTCGGCGCGCGCCTCTGAAACAGAAGTTTGTAAAGTGCGTTTATCGCTGCTCTTCGGCGACGGAAATTATTTTGATATTAAATTAATTACGATGTTTTCAACCACCGTGCATTCCTGAGAGAATCTCATGACGTCTCGAAGGTAAGATGTCCACAAATTCCCACATGACCAGCGTGGTGGACTATACTTACTTGTGAGAAGAGAGCTATGCCCAGCAGTGGGACATAAAAAGGTTGAAAAAAAAATTTGGAGCCATCCCCGAAATGATTACTCTTGTCATTTGATTTAGAGGTTGTAAGCAAACTATTGAAGCGCGCATGGCTAGCGTAGAACGCAAGCGATCTGTGCAGCTAAGCCAAACGTGCGCGGTCGGGTGTGAGATGGGTGACCGCTAGTGGCAAAAAATTTCATGCGCGTTTCCGTGCTTCGGACGGCACGTTATGCCGTCGGTCCCGATTGTTGTCGATAGATAACAGTCGTTA
Source organism: Pyrgus malvae (assembly GCA_911387765.1). NCBI lineage: Eukaryota > Metazoa > Arthropoda > Insecta > Lepidoptera > Hesperiidae > Pyrgus > Pyrgus malvae. The sequence goes on along the minus strand of OU426950.1, from coordinate 20,754,582 downwards.
AACCTTGTCGGAGGCCTTATGGGTGGTTTAAAAACATCCGACAGTGGGTTGGCAACTAACCCGCATCTCCACCAACCCGCATTAAATCAGCGTGGTAGAATAAGCTCCAGGCATCCCCAATAATGGGATGAGACCCGTGCCCAGCGGTGGGACGCAAAAAGGGTTGCAGCCAAGCAAACTATGTATTTTGAAATTTTTACTGTGTACTGAAAAATTGCAATCATTCAGCGCCTTTTCAAAAAATTCAACAATAGGAAAATGCGTATTTTTGATACTTTTGTGGGCCTCTTTCTAGGAACGGAGTGATGCATTGATGAAAGATGGGTATTACACACGTACAAACATAGTTTTCAATTTCGGAATGTATGGAGTTCCCCTATTTGGGGCTATAGAAGTTATAATCAACAATGCGCCACCCTATTTTATTGATACACATGGGAATTGCCCATAACGAGCTTTTTACTCTATCAAAAAGTTTTAATAAAAAGTGAATGAGGAGTAATAAAATATAAGATCAAAAGATGAATGCGTTCAGTATCGCAAGATTTTTGTTCTAATTAATGTTTTGTTATAAAACTTCTTAGGTAATTAAAGTTGATCTGATCTCACCCTTTTTAGACTTTTTAAACTTGCGCTTGAGTAGTACCGTAGTAATATACTCATGTGAAACGTAATAATACATATGTTAATATAAACGATCTAACAATAACTGCTCACAATTTTTTTATTGTTTTCTATACTTTCTTAAAGTGTAATAAAAGGGATAACAATGAATAAAGCTGAAAAGAAAGTTTTGTTTCCATAAAATAGTTATAACCAAAACGTACTGCAGTTAGCAAAGAAATTAGTACCTAATCTTTAAATACTTCGTCGTTTCTTTATCAGCTCATCAATAATCTAATACCTTTAAAAGAGCAATTATTGTGTACATTATAATTATATCAATCTGAATCTCGGCGACAGCTCCAACGATTTTCATGAAATATAGTATGCAGGCGAAATAACGAGATAGATAGGTTTAATTTTTTTTAATCATTTTAATTTCAGAAGACAACTCGGTCATCCAGGTACTGATTATAACAGTAGATCGATAATAATTACCATATGGTCCATATGGTGCCTAAAATTTTTTTCTTAAACAAAAATATTTTTATGTTATCAAGACTTACACTGGTTTATGATAAAAAATACACTCACACGTGCTATTGTTAATTGTCTGTGAAGCACACGTGCATCAAGAGTGGCGGTGCGGGTCGTCGCAACATAAAAATGCATCTGCGAGTAGAAACAGCACACCATCATTTTTCATTAATCGGCCTATTACCAACATATACCAACGTGTGATTGTGATAGTTTGACAAACGTTCTGTCAGTGTGTCAGTGCTGCGTCACGCACATTCCTATGCGATTATACTAATGCCATTTTGATTAAAATGCAACGCTTGCCTTTTTCAATATTGAATTTTACGCCGAGTCTGTTTTAAAATCCTTTAATGCTGTAAATAAATGGATCTTTCATACAAATTGACGTAGTCAGTACATTAAGTTTCGTTCGATAAATAAGGTATTTGGGATTTAAGAGAGTCTATTTATCTTATGTTGCGTAAGCAAGGACTTTTATTGTATAAAGCTTTTTATGATTAAAGAATGTTTTCTTATAATCTTCATGAACATTATTTATACAACGACAAAAAATATGTCGGTAAGTTTACGTATTTTTGATTAAATTACTTGAAAATTGTTTATTGGCATTTCTTCAATATCACAACATTGTTATATTTTTGGACCTCTTGTAATTATTTTTAGCAATGGAGAATAAATAAGTGCATTTTATCTGACTATTTTGGAATTTTTAGAATAACAGACTTACACTTAAGTTGGTCAACCGGGGATCCCTATAGTGCCATTATGGTTTCTGACCATATGTTACATAAACTTACCTAATATATACATATATTTAGGGTACTAGCCTTCCGCCAGCAGCTTCACCCGCGTGGATCCCGTTTAATGGGTCCCCGTAGGATAAAAAATTGCCTATGTGCTATTCCAGGCTTCATTGCTATATTAAAATCATAGGCGTTTAGCCAGTTGTTTCAACCGCGTTGACCCTATTACCCGTTTTCACGTAGGAATGAAGCATTTTCACGCGGTAAATGTAGTAGGTAAATAGCCTATGTTCCTCAGGGTGAATGTAGCTTTCTAATGGTGAAAGACTTTTGAAATCGGAGCAGTAGTTTTTGAGTTTATTTATTACCAACATACAAAAATACAAATCATTCCTCTTTATAATATTAGTATAGATTACAACTTATATGATTCGATAGGGGAAGTACTACATACTACTGCACGCTTTCAAATAATTTTATTATTTTATTTTATTTTATTTTATTAGGAAAACATACAGTGTTATACCTAAGTAATTAACAATACTAGTTTCTTGACACCATTTAGCTGTTTTCGCTTTTCGAGAAAGATGCTAAAAAATAAATAACAATATTAATTACAATTTTATGCCAGACTTATGGAGTCGCATCAAACCAGCTTCTTGCAATAGTTGTTTTCATTTTATTTACATTAATGTTAAATAGGTCTAAATCGGGGAAATCGTTCTTATATATTATATTATATTGTTCTTATATATTATTATAGGATAGGTGCAGCTGCCGGCTAAACTTGAGTAAAAAAAGGCTTCATTGAGCTGTTCTTGCATTGTTTAGCAACAGAGATCCTTCCAAAAATACAAACTTTCGCATTTATAATATTATTAGTATAGATCTGACTAAACATCATTAGTTACACCTAGGGCCCAAAATCACAATAGGTACTATATTATTATACTTAATCTCTATATTTATACAACAATACGGAAACCCCGAATACCCGTGACCCAAATCTCTCAAACAATTTTAGTGCCCCCGTGTTTGCCGTAACTTGCCCAAGGAATGGGTTAAACGGTGATAACAATGAATTTCGCGAAGCTTACGATTCATATAATTATACTATACTATAAAGACTTGTTTATATATTTCTAGCTGTGCCCTGTGGTTTCACCCACGTTAATTATTTTTAAAGTATCCTATTTTATTTCTGATAACTCCAATAATACACAGTACCTGGACGCCCGAGCGTTGCTCGAATAAAAACAATTTATTTGCTTGGTTTATTTTTAAGCAAAGCATTCATTGACTTAGTGTTACTTTACAAATCCTTTTGAAATACTTAGCTCCCAATTAAAAAAAAAATTGTCACAAAAAATAAAAAACGCAACTTGTCTACTTGAGATTTGAACCCGGGTCTCTAGCTCCGTAGTCGGCTTTCGTAACCATTCGACCAAGAAAGCTTTAATTCCATTGACGAAATTTTTATGGAGGCCTTTCATAATTATCGACATTGTCATTTGTTTGAAGGGTGGATTATCATAGTTGACCATTTGACGGCTTTCTACGCCACAATATTATTAATATTTTCCAATAGATGTCGGTAAGTGTAATTTTATATTTAACTGCATAAACATTAAAAAAAACTACAAATTAGCACAACTTCTTAATAATAGTGGCAAAAATATTGCTAAGTAATGACTTAGGAATTACAATAATGTCTATGAATACGGAGGTTAGTGTGGATGGTGTGTTTAGTGGATAATGGTTTTTTTTCAGGTCTCAGGCAGTCCACCGCACTGGCCAAGTCCGGGTTGTTAGATGTCATTAAGATGTGTCTTTAAGACATGTCTTTAAGATTTTTTTGTAACGATTTTTTGTTTATACAAATAAATCACGTACTGTACTGGCGCAGCGAGTGAGTTTCAAGCCCTCCTAAGAGGAGTTTCATATACAATAGAGTGTACATGCCACTCTATTGTATTTTTTATAATAATGCTTCCATTTACATTTAGTACTTATTTAAAACATAATTTACTTATTTAATTTTAATCTTTAAAAAATTTACAAGCAGATAACGTATAATAAAAAAATTCTATATTTTAAAACATTTTAATAATTTTCATGTAGGGGGAGATGGGGTACATTGATACATGGGGCACATAGATACAGTCAATATTCATCGAAAACAAAACGCGTTAGACGAGCCATCCGCCACAGATAAGAAGATAATAATACACCCTACACGCACACTAGCGCGGAGCAACATCCACTCGACGACTAGCGGCTGGCACATTGTTTATAAACCTGTTTCTGATGCTCGCAACAAAATTTTCGTAGTTTTCTTTCGGATGTGATTCGTCTAATTTATTTAGTGTTACCTCTGTTATATAAAGACATTTGGTAAGTACATATGTCATTACATTACATAGACATATTTTTTTTGATTATTTATTTCTTTATTTTTAATAAAATATTTATATTGATTGTAGTAGGCAGGGGCACATTGATGCAAGTGCTCTTGGGGCGCATTGATACGTATCAATGTACCCCGATATTTTGTTAAATGTATGTGTTTGTAAGACTTATTATATTTTTATTTTTTCTTTATAGAAAATCGGTTCTAACATTTAAATGCAAAACGAAGAGAACTTCCATCGACGAAATTTCTGTGACTTCTGTGATATCTGACTATGTTATAACAAAGGTAATTAACGCAGGAAATAAGCAACCTTTTAAGCATTTTGTTGGAAAAATAGTGTCAAGCAAGATACCCTGATAGCCTAAGCGACTTTCTAGTCTCTTTTTTAAAGCTTAATCCCACTGGAGCTTTTGTGTTCCCTGATATAAAATGTCTTTTATTTAGCTTTAGCTTTGTCAAGCTTCGGTTAATATTTCTGATATTGTGCTGAAGTTACCAGATCTTATAGTAACAAAAGGAACTAGTAGAACAGCTTCTCTATTCAGTTTTAAGATTAATTTGTCACCTATTACTTTTGTTTATACTTTATTATTATTATTACAATGTAACTTCATAAAAACTAGTGATGACTGATTAGGCCAAATAAAGAATGATTATGTCTTATTGTTTAAATATTTTTCCTGGCATAGTTTATTGCTTAGATTTTCTTGTTCTATTTTCATATAAAGACCGCGAAAAGTATTTATTTCAATTAGTACTTAAGTGCACATAATTTACCAAAATGTAAAAAATAAGTAATTAATAAATAAAGGTCATAAAGATCAATAAAATTTGTTTAATTTGTAGAAATATTTCTATGAATCAAAGTGCCCCAGTATATGTATCAATGTACCCCACATTCGGGGTACATTGATACAACTTTCATTTTTTAGTAAATAGCCTCTAATACTTTCTATCATTAAATCTAACGGTTAATTTTAATTTAACAAGTTAGTTGAATACATATTGAATATATTATAATTATTAAATTGGATGTTACTGTCAATAGATCGTCTATTATTGGGTCTAAGTAAAAATCGTATCAAGGTGCCCCACCTCCTCCTACCTAATAACTTTTTTATCGTTGATCCACAGTGACGTGGAATATCGTGATATTATTATTATGGTGGATTATGCCCTAAATCCCTCTCACTTGTGGGAAGGAGAACTGTGCCAACTGTGCCCAGTAGTGGGACATAAAAAAAGGTTGAAAAAAAATTACTTTCATCACAAATATGTTATATTGTAAGAACGAAATTCTACTTTTTTTATACTATTTTATATAGCTAAAAAGTCATATAGTTAGAAGGACTGACTGACGGGAAGAAAGGTCCTTGAATGGCGACCACGTCTTGGCAAAAAGTATATTGGCCGCCCTCGAACCAGACCGATGACCTGAAGAAAAGCAGGAAGCTGCTGGATTCAGAACGCGCAGAACCGGACAGAGTGGTGAATATTACGGGAAGCATTTGTCCAGCTGTGGACTTTTGAAGGCTGATGGATGGATGGATGGATATTATTTTTTGTTGATGGATATTATTGTTTGTTTCAGCTGAAACCTGTTAATTGAATAGTACCAATACAAAGTCAAAGACAAAAACAGTAGTGAAACCAAGCTGAAATATTAATTCTTACTACTTTTGAACGGACCTACTGACAGAATAATTCACAACCGTCAAGCGATCTGATGTTTATCAAACAGATTGAAGCGGCTATAAATTGCACAATGAATAATTCGTAGCAACATCATCGTGATATTTGAATTGCACTTAATTTGAATACTCCTCACAATCAGGCTCAGAATGTGATTTGATGCGATCGTGATCTAGGATTTTGAAATTAATTTGCACTTGTCATTTCAGTCTCAAATCAAGATGTAGTTATAAGCAAACGCATTGTCAGAATTTGAAAGCGAACCTTATAGCCAAATAAAGTATTCCAAAGCATATTTGCTTAAGTAAGCATGTAACGCTATGCACAGAGCGCTTTTTGACGTGTGTTTGATATTATTATGTCAAGCCCGATGGCTTGTCGTTTTTGACCAACGCATAGTAGCATGCATAGACTTAGTATTACGGTAGTAGTGGTGGTCGCGATTAAGAATAGAGCTACGGTATTCCCTGCCCAATCGTAAGAGGCGACTAAAAGTGGACTTTCGGGGTTGCGGACGGTGAGAGTGGGAGTTCGATCCACCCAGCCAGCAGCCCCGGGAAGGATGGCAGTGTGTGCGTGGCCGCATGCCGCCGTGAGCGCCGTGAGCGCCGGAGGGTGCAGGCAGGAGAGCGCATCTGTTCTCCCGAAGATGGGCCCGTGCTGGGCGCCGCGTGCGGAGGACACCGGTGCGTTCCACAGAACATCCCGGAATCATACCCAAGCGCAGAGGCAGGCCACCGAGGGGGTTTTAGTGCGGTACTAATCCCACATAACCAGGTATCCTCTCCCAAGGTGCCGGGTACCTTTTGAAGGTTTCCCACCCGATAACAAAGAAAATAAAAGGCATAGAAATCGAAAATCAAGATAGTCTATAAATTCGGGTCATAAACGAATTTATAGACTATCTTGAATTTCAATTTTTTTTGGTATCGGGGGGGAAACCTTCAAAAGGTACTGGGTTATATGGGATTTGACCTCACTAAAACCCCCTCGGTGACCTGCCTCTGCGCTTGGGGGGACTCCGGGATCTCCCGTGGAACGCACCGGTGTCCTCCATACGCGACGCCCTGGAACGGGCCCATCTTTGGGAGAGCAGATGTGCTCTCCTGCACCTTCCGATGCTTACGGCGGCATGTGACCACGCACACATCGCCGTCCTTCCCGGGGCTGCTGGCTGGACGGGTCGAGCTCCTACTCTGAGCGTCTCACCGCCCGCAGCTCCGGAAGCCCCCTTTTAGTCGCCTCTTACGATCAGGCAGGGAATACCGTAGCTCTATTCTTAATCCCGAAGCTACAGGGACTTCGTTTATGATCCTACGCTTTGGCGAACACTGTGAGACCTTAAATTTTTGTTAATGAATACAGGTGTTAGTCAATTTGTTAAATTTTTAGCATCATAAAACGTTATAAAAGAAGGAAAATTACCTACTATCATGGTCGCTGATTTTCTGTGTGCTATGTAATGTCAATTTAAAATTCTAATTTATAAGCTAAAATCTATTGATTGTATGTCTACTCTACCACGCAGCTTTATTGTGGGTTGGTGGTAAGCTCTCGAACAGCGATAAGGCTGCACGGCAGCTATTTATTAATTGACAACAACCGGAACGTCTTAAAGTGCCCTCCGAAGCACAGTACGCGCAGAAAAATTGCCGCTAGCGGTCACTTTCAAAATCCGCGCCCATTTCGCTAAGCTGCCGACATCGCTTGCGTTTTAAGGTAGCCGCTGGGCCATTTGTGCTTCGGGGTCACGAAAAATTTTGTATGTAATAATAGTAACACATAGTATTATATTAATAGTATTACGTCATTTCAATAACATAAAATTATTATGCGATTTAAAAATATAACAAATTTACATAGTAACGTTAGTACCTATATTAAATACAGAAATGATTTACGTTGAGTCCTTTTAAGAATTACATTAAACTCAATTTAAGATCTTTGAAGACATGTAGGAGTTTTCGAAGCATAATAATTCTCTCAAACACACTTTGAAGACATGTTACACTATAAGCAGGCAAACGATGCTATTATGAAACATAGAATTTAAGATACTAAAAAAATATGTAAAAATATAAGTTAAGATAAGTACCCATCTTATATTAAGTAGTTGTTGAATTTGGTCGAAAAAGATTTAGTGTCAAGTAACAAAAATAACGGTTTATACATATTTTTATAATTACATACTGAAATTTAATGCCCTACGTACTGTAGGGCAGCGTAGTGTAGTGTAGACAGAGAGCGTAAACTCGCTCGCATTGAATGGACTGCATTGACATGTCATGCTAAGTTTGCGATGCTTAATGCTATGTATGCCACATTTTTCTTTCATATTTTATATGATTTTTGCCAAAAAACTACCGATCGAGCAAGCTCCTCGGCTTATCCCTACTAGATCTGATCGGCCTTACTCGTTCGGTTTTCGTTAATTAAAATCTTTACCCATGAGTATGAAACAATACCCTTAACATTCGAACCGTGAAATGTTTATTTTCGAACAATAAAACTTACTCAAGACTGAATTGAAATTCAATAATTACCGGATGAACTATTTTAAAAGTCAGGGAGTTGTTCTAAACAATTAAATCGTACGCTCAATTTAACAAGGCGTGTCAATACTCTCATCGCTATACAGAATTAATAATTGATTCTAGTCAGATATCAGAACCGCGCATGGCCCTACGGTTAGCGTAGTACGCAAAGCGATTTATGCAACTAAGCCAAACGGGCGCGGTCGGGTGTGAGATGGGTGACCGCTAGTGGCAAACAAATTCATGCGCGTTTCCGTGCTTCGGAGGGCACGTTAAGCCGTCGGTCACGGTTGTTGTCGATAGATAACAGTCGTTAAACCTTGTCGGAGGCCTTACGGGCGGTTTGAAAACATCCGACAGCGGGTTGGCCACTAACCCGCATCTCCACCAATCCGCATTGGAGCAGCGTGGTGGACTAAGCTCCAGGCCTCCCCAATAATGGGGAGAAATCCGTGCCCAGCAGTGAGACGTAGAAAAGGTTGCAGCCGGCCATACAATATCAGTCCTTTACTTTCAGTCATAGAAGAAAGGTAAGATTAAAACAAGATGTACCTTTTTTTTGTTATCGGGGGGGAAACCTTCAAAAGGTACCCGGCACCTTGGGAGAGAGTACCGGGTTATGTGGGATTTGACCGCACTAAAACCCCCTCGGTGGCTGCCACTGCGCTTGGGGAGGACTCCGGGATCTCCAGCGGAACGCACCTGTGTCCTCCACGCGCGACGCCCCAGAACGGGCCCATCTTCGGGAGAGCAGCTGTGCTCTCCTGCACTTTCCGATACTTACGGCGACACGCGGCCACGCACACATCGCCGCCCTTCCCGGGGCTGCTGGTTGGATGGATCGAGCTCCCACTCACACCGTCCACAACCCCGGAAGCCCTCTTTTAGTCGCCTCTTACGATCAGGCAGGGGATACCGTAGCTCTATTCTTAATCCCGAAGCTACAGGGACTAAAACAAGATGTACCTACTCGATTTTTATTTGTCACTTTTTTATTTTATATGGTACTAGCTGTGCCCGCGACGTCGTCCGCGTCTATAAAGACTTTTATAAAATGGACTGATTAAAAATTAAAGATTGTTTATTTGCATTGAATAAGTAGTAGGTAGATTATTCTTACATTATAGTGAAATCACTTATAATACAATGTTCATATGTTCAGAAGAAACCTAATGTATTTTTCTAAATCCTTCAAACCTAAAACAGTAAGGAATGCTTACTGTACTGATCTTACTATCCACTTTTCCCACGTTTCGCTTTTCTCGCGCAATCAGATTCTCTTTACAAATATGTACCTCGTTTATTAAAGTTAAAAGATATTGCTGTGCCCGTGGCTTCATCTTTATTAAAAATAGTATCTTTAGTAAATTGGGTGAATTTATACTGCAAAGAATGTATAGACTCATTCTATATACATAGCTTTAACCTACTGCAGAAAAGAGGTGCACTATACAACTACTTGTAGTTGGGAGATAAAATTTCTAAACATACACGTGCTTAGGATTAAACAATCGGAAAAATAATTGTAAGGTCAATTAATAAACTATAGGTTTAAAACTTGCGGACAGCAGTTTGGTCATAAGTCATAACTCATATAACACAGTGAAAACTAAAGCAGAAGGCAGGGTCTCTACACAGTGTGCTATCTGTATTTGGAAATAAAGAATATTTTTATAAAGAATCTTTAAAGAATCCTTAATTCTCCATCAATTAACGTGTGTGGATGAGCCCTCAGCCCGTACGCAATAAAGAGACGCAAAAAATGAGTTAAGTTATCATTGGTCCAATTAACAATGTTCAGCATCATACGTATACCTACCCAACGATGAGACAACTCGCGTGGCGCAATGTTTACCATGCCGGACTGCTAATTGAACTGTCCCGGGTTAGAATCCGGGCGAAGCAGAAATTTCAATGATGAGTTTAAACTGTTCTCGGTTTGGGTGGTTGTGTTTCTGTCTCTATGTGTGTTCATGGCACCCACGACACAGGGTATATCTACCCTAATGTGAGGCTATACGTATGAAATGTTATTTTTTATTTTTTTTACACTACGTACTTACTTTTATTAGACTTTAGGCTTTTATTTGAAATTATCTCCATCGAATCACTTTGGAGAAGAAATGAATATTGCTCAATAATGCCGTCTACCGTATGACATGTAAACTTTGTGGTTGATAAATCGAATGTCAAATTACCAAATAGGTAGATATTGGGATTAACAGTTGGTTCACTAAAAGTTTAACTATTCGTCACCTTTTTTTTTTTTTTTTAACGGGGGGGAAACCTTCAAAAGGTACCCGAGCATTTTGGGAGAAGCCGGGTTATGTGGGATTTGACAACTATTCGTCACCTAGATGTCTACAGTAGTCTCGTTTTTCTGTATGAAGGTTTAGATTCCGTACCGTATCTTACAACCTTAATGCTGGATGCATTGAGATTGTAAGATTTGGATTTCGGTTCATCGGAGCTAGAGGCCTCCTCAATATTGGGAGAGCTCCATGCTCAGCAGTGGAATGCTAAAAAGGTTGCAGCTTGATATAATGTAGCGATAACAATCGTTTCGCCGTGTGGTGTCCGGCGTTAGAATAGCACCACTCCGATTCTTCCCAGGAGGTCGTAGGAGGCGACCAAGGGACACATTCCAGGAGATGGGCAGCAGCGTCTTCCTGTGTAACGTATCATCTACTGCGGTCACCAACCCGCAATGCCAAGCGTGGTGACTATGGCAAAAACCCCCTATGGCAGTCACAATCAAAAACCTCGGCCCCCAGTCCCCGGCGACCCCGCTATCCCTGGTTACGACAGCGGCCATGGTAACGGCGGGGCAGGGGGTGCTAAGAATCTCCGGCAGAGATTCGGCTGTCACAAAAGAAAACGACCTCTGCACCTGGCAACATACAACACCAGGACACTGAGAACCGACGAGAAGATACATGAGCTGGAAGCAGAGATAGATAAGTTACGCTGGAGTATCGTAGGATTATCCGAAGTCCGAAGAGAGGGGGAGGACACGGTAATCCTTAAATCCGGTAACTTATTCTATCACCGGGAGGGCGAACATCTGTCCCAAAGTGGTGTCGGGTTTCTCGTCCACAGGTCCCTCGTCAACAACGTGACGAAAGTCGAAAGTGTGTCAGCAAGGGTAGCGTACCTTATACTCAGAATATCAAAACGGTATTCGTTGAAGGTCATACAGGTATACGCACCGACCGCGACACACCCAGACGATGAGGTTGAGGCTATGTATGAGGACGTCAGTAGAGCCATACATGCCTCTAAGACTCATTTCACGGTGGTGATGGCGGATTTCAATGCAAGACTGGGCACGCGAGACGGCGACGAGCAGAAGGTAGGGTCCTTTGGATTTGGTCAACGGAACCACCGAGGCCACTTGCTTGCTAACTTCTTGGAGAAGGAGAACCTCTTCATGATGAACTCCTTCTTCAAGAAGAAGCCTCATCGCAAGTGGACTTGGATAAGTCCCAACGGTTCCACGAAAAGCGAGATAGACTTCATTTTGGCAGACAAACTAACAACAACTATTTAATGATGTCTCCGTGATCAACAGGTTTAAAACCGGAAGTGATCACCGAATGGTACGAGGCACATTAAATATCAACATCAAGCTGGAACGGTCACGCCTTATGAAGTCTACGCTTCGACCAACACCTGTCCAAATCCAGGGCTCCGAGAACTTTCAGCTTGAGTTGCGAAATCGTTTCGCGGGCCTAGAAAAATGCGAGTCTGTGGACGAATACAACACCAGGATGGTACAAACCGTCCATGAGGTAGGGTCCAAGTTCTTTAAGACCCCCTCCAGTAGTAGACCCCAAGTGCTCTCTGAACAAACCCTCGGTCTTATAAAGGAAAGGCGTGAACTATGCGTTCGGTCCCCGTCTTCAATGTCGAAATACAGGCAGCTCAACAAACAGATCTCTTGCTGCAGACGACGCGATCTGCGTGCTCACAACACACAGCGCGTCAAAAACACTATTTAGCGCAACCAAGGCACAAAAGTGTTCACAAGAGATCTGAGTGTAGGGCAAAGCCAGTTAACGAGGTTGAGGACTGAGTCTGGCGCTGTAGTTTCGTCTAAGCCTGAAGTTCAGAGAGAAATTGAGAGGTACTACGGACGGTTGTACAGCTCCTCAAAAGCTCCCGCTACCGATGTGGTAAACGATAAGAGAGTCAAATTGACCCGACACTATACCGAAGATATCCCGGACGTCAGCCTGTACGAAATTAGAAGGGCCCTTAATCAGCTTAAAAACAACAAAGCACCGGGAGATGACGGTATCACATCAGAGCTGCTGAAGGCTGGAGGGAAACCCCTCCTAGTGGCGCTCCAAAAACTGTTCGATACCGTCATCAGTAGCGGAACTGTCCCGGAGGCGTGGAGCAGAAGCGTGGTGGTTTTGTTCTTCAAAAAGGGTGACAGAGCCCTTTTGAAGAACTATAGACCCATCGCGCTTCTGAGCCACGTCTATAAGCTGTTTTCAAGGGTTCTTACTAATCGTATTGCGCGCAGGCTAGACGACTTCCAGCCTCCCGAACAAGCCGGATTCCGAAAAGGCTATAGTACCATGGACCACATACACACGCTGCGACAGGTTATACAAAAGACCGAGGAGTATAACCTGCCGCTATGTATTGCGTATGTGGACTATGAGAAAGCCTTTGATTCTATCGAGACCTGGGCGGTGCTAGAGTCTCTCCAGCGATGCCAGATTGATCGAGATGTTGAAGTGTTTGTACAAATGGGTGCCCAAAGCTGATGACGGCGAACCCCGTATGGTTCAAATAAAATAAATTATTATAAAAAGCACAAAATTGGGTTTAAGTCTAATTAATTAAAACTGTAAAATATAAAACTACTTTAATGTTTCTTATGTACCCTTCTGTAATAGTTATTTTAAGAATTTATGTTTACATTATGTTAAGTCATTAAAATAATTATTTTATTTAATATAATAAAATTTGTACACCCTAAGGGGTAAATATGGAGCTCTAAATATTTTGTAAAACCTTTTTCACCCATATTTGTGCAAATAAAATATTTTCATTTCATTTCATTTTCATTTCATTTCATTTCATTTCATTTCATTTCATTTCATTTCATTTCATTTCATTTCAAAGCCGCAACTATGACAGTCCGAGTTCACGACGAAAGCACTGGACCTATTCCACTGCAGCGCGGAGTACGACAAGGGGATGTTATATCCCCGAAGCTGTTTACCGCTGCTTTGGAAGACGTGTTCAAGCTGATGGAGTGGAACGGGCTGGGTATTAACATCAATGGCGAACACCTCACACACCTTCGATTTGCCGATGATATAGTAATCTTGGCGGAGAACCTGGAAGAGCTCAGCACTATGCTAGGTGACCTCCATAGCGCCTCACAAAGGGTGGGTCTTAAGATGAACATGGACAAGACGAAGATCATGTCTAACGTCCATGTCACACCTATACCGGTCGTTGTTGATGGCGCTACTCTCGAAGTTGTCGACGAGTACATATACCTGGGACAAGCGATCCGTATGGGTAAGTCCAGATTCGAGAGAGAGGTAACTCGTAGAATCCAACTCGGTTGGGCAGCGTTCGGGAAATTACAAAGTGTATTCTCGTCCAGAATACCTCAGTGCCTGAAGTCGAAAGTTTTCGAGCAGTGTGTGTTGCCAGTGATGACCTACGGCGCTGAGACGTGGTCTTTTACAGTTGGCCTTTTCCATAAGCTCAAGGTCGCTCAGCGCGCGATGGAGAGGGCTATGCTTGGTATTTCTCTACGCGATAGAATTCGTAACGATGAAATCCGTAGACGAACGAAAGTTACCGACATAGCTCTCAAAATTTGCAAGCTGAAGTGGCAATGGGCAGGCCATATAGTTAGAAGAACCGACAACCGATGGGGAAGAAAGGTTCTCGAATGGCGACCACGTCTCGGCAAAAGGAGTACAGGCCGCCCTCCAACCAGGTGGACTGATGACCTGAAGAAGACAGCGGGTAGCCGCTGGATTCAGAAGGCCCAGGACCGGGAGGAGTGGCGAACGTTAGGGGAGGCCTATGTCCAGCAGGGGACTATAAAAGGCTGATGGATGGATGGATGGATGGAATAATCGTTTCAGCTGCAGCCTGTTCATAATCTTCCACCCCAAAAGAAGACTAATAAGCTGAGCAACTAACTCAATGGAGCCTGTGATGTAAGGTTCGGCGGCGGTAAGGCTCGCGATGCACTTATTAGGTATCTACAGTCTAGCCATTCTCGGCCAACGAAAGAAAATACAGTATAGTCGACAATATTAGTGAGAGTTCAAAATAATTTTAGGTACTTAAATTTAAACTTTTATTTATGGTTTTGAATGGGCTGTTACCGAAACTTTCATACAAATTCCCCAAAGTGCCTTTTAAGTTTATATCGCGTAGGTATTGTGTAAATGAACATAACTTTTTTGTTTATCACCCGATTGATATGAAATACACACTAATGTTCCGAAAATTCATTCAACAATATATCAGTAAACACATCATTCAAAGAAGGGAAAAGAATTTGAGGATGAAATATTAAGTTAAGGTTAATTATTGTACGCTTGAGATACCAACTTTCGAATCCATTTTATTTGCTATTGAGGGGTAGTTTTGAAAAAAGCTTAAATAGAATTCTTACTATGTTAGTAAAGATTACAAATATAAAATTATAAGTATATTACTCTGCACAAAAATATTCTGTACATCAAGTTTCGACACTCAATTTTCAAAGAGTTTCAAAGAAAATTGACATTTTAAGGGTGAATTTCGGGAAATGCTGAAACACGTATTCTTTTATTTTGGTTAGAAAATATTTATACCAAATTTCAAGAAAATCTATTGAAAAAATCCAAGTTTTCCATACAAATTTTCATCGCTCATTTCACACCCTTAAAGGGTGATTTTTAAAATTATCTATAGCCTAAATGTTAGCGAGGACCAATTGATATATAAAACAAAAAAGTTTCATCAAAATTCGTCCAGTAGTTTTTGCGTGAAAAGCTAACAACAGACAGACAGACAGACAGACAGACAGACAGACAATAATTTCAAAACTTATATTTTTAGCTTCTGTTACTTATAAAAAGACTCCTAGAAGTATTTTTTTAAATTTATATGCAATGTACAGAATTGACCCTGCTTACAGTTTTATTATATGTATAGACTAGCTGTGCCCCACGGTTTCAACCGCATTAATTATTTTTAAAGTATCCTATTTTACTCCTGATAACTCCAAGAATATATTTACAAAGTTTCATGATGATCGGTTGAGTAGTTTTCGCGTGAAAGAGTAAAATAAACTTACTTTCGCATTTAAAATATTAGTAAGATACGTACAATGTACTATTATGTATGATGGCCTTAATGGGTATGTGCCGTAATTGCGCTATGTGACTGTATGCAATGTGTAAATGTAGGAGATATGTTCACGCGCTGAAACTAATAAGTACTTCTAAACCACCAACCTTAACCTTCAAATCGATCTGGAGCTGGTGGGAGCGCATGGCGTTCTTCACTTATTTATTCGGCACGGCCAATGGGTCTTGATCACTTTATTTTGGATACTTGGAAACAGCACAGCTAAACCTCTAGGCTACCGAATAACCAACCAAGGTCTTAACGCAACACTCACTCCATAATTTTACGATTGACGTTGAAAGGCGCTGTTTGTATTGGTACGTTGGTATTCAATGTCGAATGTCGATGGAATTCTTTTTTACAAATAACTTACCAGCCAGTCACAAGGATTGAACAGGGTAGCTAGCGGAGTTTAAAGAGACAGTCAATGCAACCTTCGTATATCTAGGGTACTCAATGACTACGATGCCTAGAGAAAGAAATAAAGGTTGTTTATGGTACACGACGTACAAGAAAATATATTATTATTTTCAAAATGTTAGTAAAGTCCTCGCTAAATTTAAAGCAAATTCGTCTCCATGTTAGCAAATATTTGTTCCCCTCAAATGTAAATACATATTTCGAGGTGAACCAAAAGCAGATAAAAGTTTACTTGTAGCGCGTTAATGCGTGGAAGTGAAATATGAATAACAAAAGCGTAAAGACATCTGCTTTCGGGGAAAGAGCAGAATTTAATATTAAATTAAGGTGTAACGTAGAAATAGAGGCAGGGGCTAAGGTATAAATCCTCGTGATATATGAGAGTCGGTGCGAGCTTGATGACATTTTTGAGGCACCATTTTTAGATATTGGCGATCTTTTGTTTATTTGGAAGGATATTCTTTTTCGTCACTTTGTGTGTTGAATAGTAAAGATTTAAACTTATTTACCCGAATTTCTTTTATTGAAACACTATTAATGTATACATGGATATTATTTATTGCTTTATTAACTAAAAAATATATATCGATAAAAATGTAATCAATAAAAATAATAAAGTAACATTTCAAATCTCATAAAAATCCTAAACCTAAGAAAGAAATCCTAAAAAGCTTACAGAAAATATCAGATTCCGCTATGAATTAATAATACCCAACAAATTATTAAATTTTTATCCTACCCTCGTTTATTGATTTTGTCCAGACACCATTGAAGTGCCATTCAAATAAGTAGCCAGTAGCCCAACGGATGCTAGTAAAAACACAAGAAGCATGCTTCAGCTTATCAGCCACTTACGGCAATTCAAACATCACTTAAATGATCGTCTGAATGAATAAGACAAGATTTTCTATTCTTAAATAGAATTATCTGCTTTGTACGACCTTGCAATAACAAGTTGTATTTTGAAGTTTTATTTCATAATATTTTTTCAACCTTTTTATGTCCCACTGCTGGGCGCATGCCTTCTCCACCTCCTCTAACAAGTGAGAGAGATTTAGGCCATAGTCCACCACGTGGACCATCATACGGACCACCACGTGGACATCATACCTTCGAGAAATTATGAGTTTTTCTCAGGCATGCACGGTAATGGAAAACATCGCAATCAATTAAATATCACAATAAATAAATAATTAATATATATCTTTGGACAATTCACACAACGCCATCTGATTCTCAACTAAGCAGAGCTTGTACTATGATAAACTTAAACAATATAATTCTAAATAAATACTTAAATAGATAAATTAACACCCAGACACAGAACAAATAACTGAAGGAGACCTCAAAAGACCGAGGCGCTATGGTTCCACGGCCTCAAAAGGTGGGAGGAACCCCCTAGGCTTTCAGTATGAGTAGGGGACGCAGAGATATAGCCGGTCCGGTACATGAAATACCTTGGGCTGGTGCTCGACAGCCGCTGGAGCTTCGACGAGCACTTCGATCATCTGGCCCCCCGGATTCATAAGGTGGCGGGTGCTTTGCACAAGTGTCTTCCACAAGATCCGCGACATCCGCCAGGGGGCTGAACCCTCGAATGTGACGATCAAAGAGTTCCGTCGGAGAACCAGATGGTGGGCTATGACGCGCTGGCGAGACAGAATGCGAGAGCCGCGGGACGCGCGTCAACGAGCCGTCGGCGCCATTTTGCCCAACTTCCGGGCCTGGATGATGAGTAAAGGTCGCGTCACCTACCGACTGACTCAGATGCTCACCGGACATGGCTGCGTCGGTGAGTATCTGAACCGCATAGGGCGAGAGGTGTCTGCCAAATGTCACCACTGCGGACACGATCAGGATTCCGCGCAGCACACGCTCGAACACTGCCCAGCTTGGGAGTCTGAGCGGCGAATCCTGGTCCAAAAAATCGGACAAGACTTGTCCCCGGCGGCCGTCGTTGCAGCGATGGTGCGCTCTAGGGACGCGTGGGACTCGGTGACCTCCTTCTGCGACACTGTCATGTGCGCAAAGGAGGAAGCCGAGCGAGCTCGGGAGCGTGTAGATCCCGCTCGGCGAAGGAGCCGCCGGGGCGGACGTACAGAACGTCCCTCGGCGCTAGTCCCTGTAGCTTCGGGAGTAAGAATAGAGCTACGGTATCCCCTGCCTGATCGTAAGAGGCGACTAAAAGGGGGCTTCCGGGGCTGCGGGCGGTGAGAGTGGGAACTCGACCCGTCCAGCCAGCAGCCCCGGGAAGGACGGCGGTGTGTGCGTGGCCGCATGCCGCTGTCCGGTGCAGCCGCCGGCAGATCACCTTCCGCCGGAAGGTGCAGGAAATCACATCTACTCTCCCAAAGATTGGCCCGTTCCAGGGCGTCGCGTATGGAGGACACCGGTGCGTTCCATGGGAGATCCCGGAGTCCTCCCCAAACGCAGAGGAAGGCCACCGAGGGGGTTTTAGTGAGGTTCAAATCCCACATAACCCGGTGTCCTCTCCCAAGGTGCTGGGTACCTTTTGAATACCCCCGATAACAAAAAAAAGACACAGAACAAATAGTCATGTTCATCACACAAATATTTGTCCTGGGTGGGAATCGAACCCACGATCTCACGCTTTGCAGTCGGCTCATCGCATTATAGTAATTATATATATTAAGTAAAATACCATAGATTCGTCTATGGTATTTCACTGGATCTACTACAAACTCACTCACTCACTCTCACTGGCTCACTTTAATAACCTGACTATCAGCCTCCAACATACTCGTAAAGCATCCTACATTCACAACAGACGAGCTTAAGATTACACTTGAGCTTGTCACTGTCTGTAACTCAAACATTTTAGCACCAAGGCAATTATCTGTATATATAAAAATGAATCCCATTTTCCCTTGGTCACGACATCACGCGTGAACGGCTGGACCGATTTCGCTAATTCTTCTTTTGTTGTGTTTGTAATTGGCAGAAGAAGGTACTTATGTAATAAAACATTAAGTAAATATCACGAAAACTTAGAAAATTTAAAAACTATTTTCCATTTCGAATGCAACATTAACATTTAAGACAAGACAGCGTCCTTCAAAAATGTGACTCACATGAAATATTCAGAGAAGTAAGCAATGAAAACTTGCAACCATTTTCTAATATTTTGTTTTAATTACGTCACATCAGCTAAATTTCTTAGTGTTTGAAATCCATGATGAACTGCACGGTATTAAAAAATTAAGCGTTGATCATCAGTTATGGAAAAGATTTTGATTTTTTATATGAAAACTCTTGAACTTGCAAAATGTTAGATACTATTTTTATAACGTGATACACCGAGTTACAAGTTTTGCATGACTGAACACTGTGAAACTTATAGCTATATAGCTTATAACTGCTTGCTTCTTCTTATTTTTTATGGTTTTAGAAAAGTTACTGCAGTGAATATTTATTTTTAAATTGAGGTAAGTACCTTCTACGCCAAACGTTAAGAAATCCTGCTGACTGACAAAAATATTTCTATGCTCCACCAATTTGACGGAATATAAAAAAATTGCTATTTGAAAATGTTTGTACTTTTTTGTCGCTTTTCTCTCGAAATAGCTCTCGGAATCAAACGTTAAAACGAGATCTGTCAGTATTTTATTTTCTTCCATGACAGTTTATTGGACAGTAACCTAAAAACTTCATAGATAATATAATATGAATACTTAAAAAATACTCTTCATACATTTGTTGTAGGTTTCTGTACAATGTAGGTAGTTTCTTCAAGAAGCTAAACTGGCTAGCTCGGGATTGCTCTCCGTAGGTGGAAGTTATGAATATGAGCTACAATAAGACTAGATGCAGTAAGAACAGATCAGCTACCTAATCGTAAGAGGCGAATAAATGTGAACTTCTGGAGTTGTGGGCGGCGATTTGGAGCACCGCGCATGGAGTCCTCTGAACGAGTGTTCAGCAGGCCACTGAGGAGGTTTTAGTGCTGTATAAATCCCACATAACCCGGTATCACTTTTCAATCTGACACGTACCTTGCGAAGATTCCGTCCCGAAAACATAAAAGTTACCTCGGCATTAACAATATGAAATATGGTGTCCTCTACGTAATCATAAAAAGCGACTAAGTTGAGGCTTTCACGGCTATACTGGGAGTCGGACCAACAGCCACGGGTAAAACGACGGCGTATTCGGCCGCACGACTCTTGGCAGAGTTACCTACATTGCTCACCCAAGAGCCCATTTGTAACGCCGCGCCACAGAGTACATCGCTGCGCATGGAAGACATTGGCAGGTTTCGCTGAAAATCCTATTCAGTGGGTTTTAGTGTGGTTGAAATGTTAATTAACTCGCTGTCTCTCTCGGGCGTAGCCTCAGATACCGTAAGAAGGTAGATTTAAGTGAAAATAATTAATTAAATCAGGAGCTGGCTCTGCAACACGATACTAGATTTACTCAAAATATTTTTGAGCCTTTAAAAAGTAAACTATATAACTCCTACGAGAGTGAAATAGGAGAGTGTGGTTTACATGGAATTTTCTCATTTCTGGACCTCCTCTATATATATATACCTACTCTACTTATACTTCTAATAAGTAGAGTAGGTAATATACATACGAGTATGTGATTGATTACAATTTAAAATGATTTGTGCAGGTGAAATGGATAAACTTCCGCCTAAAAGGGTAAAAAGGCGGGGGAAGGGTTAAGTAAAATGTATAGAAATTAATTATCATCTCATTTCTGAACTTAGCAGTATAAACATTGGTATATGGGGCCTGACTTTCTTATTTCTTAAAAATATAATTATGACAACCTTTATATTTCGTCGGACTAATTTAAAAAGGGGGCTGTTTTTCTCACGTTCAGGTTTATGTGGCTTGCTAGCGGGTTAGTGCACCAAATAACTTGGTCATTTTAACACCAGCTTCAAAACGAAGTAGGTACTGTAGTAACCTGTTACCTATCTTTTATAGCAGTACCTACTTGCAGACGCAGAACAGATACGTATGACACAATTATAACGGGGTTAATTTAAACTGTGTCCTGATAACTAAAGTACACGCGGAAGAAGTCGCGGGCAAAACATTTCTCTAACTATATGTATAAAACTGAATTCCTATTTCCCTTGGTCTCGGCCTCACGCGTGAACGGTTAGACCGATTTCGATAATTCTTTTTTGTTGTGTTTGTTATTATCAGGAGAAGGTTCTTATCATTGAAAAAAATTAAGAAAATTGATAATTAATATATATTTTTTTACAAATTCGATTTTAATATCCATAGTTAAGACAGGAAAATGTCTGTCGGGTCAGCTAGTTAAAAATATTTGGTAATATGATACTTATTTTGCTACATTTAATTAATGAATTCAAATAAGTTCATTTTTGCACGAATACAAAGATTCATTATAATATTTTTATAAATGTCCACCAACCTGCTTTGGAGCAGCGTTGTGGAGTACAATCTGTACAATCCAGGTGTCCCTGATTATGAGGAGAGAACTGTGCTCAGTGAACGCAAATGTGCACAATAAAAAAAGATGCATTAATATGTATGATCATTATTATGTCAGTTAAGATTACCGAATTTAACAACGATTATGATCTAGTATCAAATGCGATAAAATCTCTATCTGTCTCTGTCTCACTTGATCTCTGTACGATCTAAGTAAGACCATCGGAGCGAAGCAGTAAATTAAAACAGTTGAAAACCACAAACCGAGTTCATAGCAAATGCAAAGCATCTATTCACATCGGAATTGCAATTTTGGTTCACAAAACGTAACAACATTGCGCTACCCCGATGCAATGTCATGAATAAAACATAGTGCATACTAATATCTTGTGACAACATTATGCCCGCGCCCTATATCCTTGGACATCTCCCTCGAGAATAAGTTTGACAGCGCTATTATTTACAGCTTTGAACTTAGATTTCTAAGTTCTAGTAACAGTTAAATTCCCCCACATAATATGAGACACATACAAAGTCCTACTGTTTTGCATAAACAATCGAGATCAAACATTTAAAGTCAACTTTGACGCTGAGAATCGAATTCTCGACGCTCGATTTGTAGTCCAGCAGCAACAGATCCCACCGATACTTGTGTAACGCAAACGATCTTCGTATTTTAGCTACACCGGTCCCGTCTGGACACTACCTAATATAGGTGATCGATACTGGCAAATTATTTCATTATTGAGAGATAACAATCACTTAACCCTATCAGGTGGTTTAAAGATGTTCGATAGTTAGTTAACCTCTTTTTCAAATATGGGAAATATGGGATAAATATAAATCAATAATATGATTAGTAAATTTAATACTTAAATAAATTTCTAAGTTAGATTTTAGTCAGTACATTTATTTATTAATAATATTTGCATACCTTACTGAGGTAAATATGGCGGACTATTAAATGTATAAAACAACTTTTGTAATACCCATATTGTGTGCAAATAAATCATTTGTCTTTGTCTTTGTCATTTATCGGCACTTACCGGGAGTAAGCTTCAGGTCTCCAAATTAACAAACCGAGATCAGTACCAGTAACCAGTTGGGTCAAATTGATCGCAGTTTACGCATATTGTTCTGTGCTAATGCTGCATGAGCTTTTTAGGCGATTAAATAAATTTATTCGAAAAATGGTAAATTAGTACCAGTGTGTGGTGTAAATAGAACGGGATTTGAAAAACGAATATACTTAACGAAGTGTGTATTTGATGTGAAAATTAGTGAGTTTTGTGATTTAAAATAAGTTAGGGTTATTTTACTTTAAGGTAACTTTACTGGTTAGAAGCGCGCATGGCCCGGCGGTTAGCGTGGAATGCAAACGATCTATGCAACTAAGTCAAACGGACGCGGTCGGGTGTGAGATGGGTGACCGCTAGTGGCAAAAAAATCATGTGCGTTTCCGTGCTTCGGAGGGCACGTTAAGCCGTCGGTCCTGGTTGTTGTCGACAGATAACAGTCGTTAACTTGTCGGAGGCCTTATGGGCGGTTTGAAAACATCCGACAGCGGTTTGGCCACTAACTCGCATCTCCACTTCTTGCTGCTCCAATGCAACCCACATAAAGTAAACGATAAGAAAATGTTACAACATTGATTGTTTTTTTTTAAATAATAATAACTCATTTATTTTCTCTCACTAAGGCATACTGATACAAATTCTTAGTATTCTAGGTAAAATTTAGATTTTACTATGTCAAAACATGGTGCCTGTTATGGGTTAAGAAAACCTGTGATACAAGTATTAACCTTGATTGTCTGTCAATCTACGGTTACCAAGTGTATGTCTATGATACGTGTAGAATACCAATACCTTAGTGAATTCAGGAATTTCATAGCTTTAAACCGGATCTGACGCAGTCAGAAAACATCGTCCGGTCAGTGCAAAGCGGTGGAAAATTGAACTGCGCATTTCATCTTTTATTCATGGCATCGGTAGAATGTTACCTACTGTTTTATTAAAATTTTGTAGCCATAGCACCAATGAATCTACCTTGGTATTTTAGGTCAAAAACTTTTAGGTGTTTATATACCATGTCGTGTCTTGGCACCCTACTACCTACTTGTATATTACAAACTCACGGGGAGAAAAAAGGGAAACTGGCTATATTTGCTATTTTTCTACTAAGCAGTGTAATAATGGTAAATATTTATTCTGAAACAAGCCATAATAATTCCACGAATAACAAAGAACAACAATAGGTACAATTTGAGGCCACAACAATATCAAATCCTATAAATTAAGTTTTTAACAAAAAAATAGAACCGACTTCAAACGGTAAAAAATAAAATTGTTCAGTACCTACTTCTTCTTGCTTATGGTAATGACTCTTAAATCTATTTTTGGAGTCGGGCCCCTACTAAAATGTCATAACATTCCTTCTAAATGGGCACCGACAATACAGACAGTGGGACAGTCAGCACCTACTTATTTTTGATTATGGTAATGACTGTTAAAACTATATTGGAGTTGGTGTCCATTCAGAACGAAAGGTACACTATATTTACTAAGACAGGACATTTTACTAAGGGCCCGACTCCAAAAATAGTTTTAAGAGTCATTACCATAAGCAAGAAGAAGTAGGTACTGAACAATTTTATTTTTTACCATTTGAAGTCGGTTCTATTTTTTTTGTTAAAAACTTAATTTATTTCACTCTTTTTAGTAATTTTAATAATTCTTCACATAATTGGAATTTTTTCCCTTAACTTCTAAACGTTAAACTTTTATAATCATGTTTATCCAATAGCCATCTTAAAGCCTAAAATAATACTACTATCAGTCCACCTGAACATATAAATTAATAAAAGAATTTGCTCTCAGCTCCTAACCGTTGAGGAGCTGTAGGTACCTTCAATCATCAGCTTAGCAACATGAGATGATAATTACCGGACATAAATATTTGTATTATGTTAAAAAATATGACGAAAAGAATGTGTGTGCCTATTAAGTTTCAGTGTTTCCCTCGATTTCCCTAGAATCACATCATCAAATTTTGCCATTGTGACAGTTGGACCACCTCAGGAATGTAAGATTTCCAACAAAAAACCATTTATTTAAAGAATTTGCCCTCAACTCCTAACCGTCATAGTACCTTCCATCATCAGCTCAGCAACATGATAATGATGATAATTATACACAAATACCTATTTTGCTTTAATAAAAATATGAAAATAACTTGTTGTGCTATAAAATTTGAATGTTCCCTTCGATTTCTCTGGAATACCATCATCAGACTTTGACTTGGTGACAATTGGACCACCTCAGGAATGTAAGATTTCCTACAAAAAACCATTTATTGAAAGAATTTGCTCTCAACTCCTAACCTTCGTAGTACCTTCCATCATCAGCTCAGCAACATGATATGATGATAATTATACAAAAATGCCTGTTTTGCTTTAGTAAAAATATGAAAATCATTTGTTGTGCTGTAAAATTTGAATGTTCCCTTAGATTTCTCCGGGATCCCCTCATCAGACTTTGACTTGGTGACAGTTGGACCACCTTAGGAATGTAAGATTTGGAATAAAAAACTATTTATTGAAAAAATTTGCTTTCAACTCTTCACTGTTGCAGTACCTTCCATCATCAGCTCAGCAACATGAGATGATTACTATGCACAAATATCTCTTATGCTTCAGAAAGTATAAGAAAATCAATGTGTGTGCCTATAAAATTTGAGAGTTCCCCTCGATTTCCCTTGGATCCCATCATCAGATCCTGATTTGGTGACAATGGGACCACCTCGGGAGTATAAGCATACGAACAAAAAAAGAACTTTGAAAATCGGTCCACAAACGGCGGAGTAATCGGTGAACATATATAAAAAAAATACATACAGCCGAATACAGTACCTCCTCCTTTTGGAACACAGGACAACACCCCAAAAATCCGTCAATCATGCGTAGATGGAAGGCGAAACAAGTCAGTTTGGGACACCTCTCCCCCAAATTTCTTGGCGACACCCCCCAAAATTGCTTGAAGGCTGCGACCGCGCCTGGTAACATACAACATGAAACAGTGACATTGGACAAACTTGATTAGCCAAGAGGCAGTTTACTATGCCTAAGATTTTCCTTATCTTTTTCAAAAACTTCTGGGCGCAGTTCTTCTCTCTGAATTGAAAAGAATTTGAAATGGAAATCTTCGCACAAACTCAAGAAAATTTAAGTGTTGCCTGTGCCCGTATGCGTTTGCACTGCTACTCCGAAGACTCGTGGTCTCCTCGTGTAAGTATGTAAGACGCATAGAATTTAATTTTTATTTAAAAATACTTTTTGATTCAGACTATTTTTTTAATCTTAATTTCACTGACAGAAGATCAAAAACCTGATAAGTCTGAGATGCTTAAAAAGTGTAAACAGAAAAATATAAGGAGCTCAATTTCATCTAAGTCCTAAACTTAAAAGCAATACAAAAATAAGATGTGAGCATTTCGTTTCACTTTCTTAATATCTACTAAGCTAAGAACTCACGAAGCCGTTTAATGCCGCGTCTGTCGCGTTCGAGGAAAAGCTGTTTTATATCCATACTCACGCACGAGACCGCAGTAATGTATGATTACGTCTGCAAGCTGGGCGGGCGATAATTGCAGGACGAGTGGTTGTAAGAGGTGTAGAGGTCAGGCGTTCGTCCGCGAAATCGCAGAGCGCGCAGGTGCAACCCGCCGTGCAAGTTAGCCGCCGTTACAGCGGAAGCCGCGGGGCTTCCGACACCGCTTCATGAGTTCTTAGCCTTAGCCGTAAAGAAAACATGGGACAGGTAGGAACAAGCGGCGAGAAGATTAAAAATACTCCATATCGTCTTCGTGTGTGGCAACGGAACGAAGCCCATAACAATTGTTTACCGAATTGCTTATTTCTTATTTACTACTGTGAATACGTGAGAGTGAAATACAATTAATTAATTAATTTTCATGGTAAGGAATTTTTTTAGAGTGCATTCGGCAAATTTACAGTGTTCATTATACCTGCTACTACTAGCTAGTTTTACTACTACGAAGTCAATGGATAAAGTTTGGACCCTTATTGTCCTGTTGCACTTTATACGAGTATGTACTTAAACATTTACGAATTCTACAAATTTCTCGTGTCACCGTGTCAGTTGCCATAGTGATCCTCTGAGAATTTTTGTTGTGGTACGGAGTTCTCGAGGTCAGCTACTAAGTACTTATTATTTAAAAAAAACAGAAAGTTCTCATTTTCTTCCGAATTTATTTTAGGTAATAGCTTAAGCATTGAATTTAGCTATGGTTTTAACAAACCCGGTACACAACATTGACCGTGTATATTGCCATTGCAATAATACTACCTACTTGCATTATGTATATGTCTACCGCCGACTTTGAACAGCTTGTTTACTGCGAGCAGAAGTGCTTCTAAGCCGCTAAGTCACTCTTCATTAAGTCGAGTCGACTTGTCGCTCAACACTTCATTTTACGAACGTTTAGCGGTTCACTGAGGAACTATGCGAGGTTCATAATACATATATGTAAATACCTCCGGGAAACATAATCTAATGAGTGGTCTGTCTGAAAACATACTTTTTTTCTTCAAGATTAGGTACCTAACAATTCACACTCATAGCCCCACAGTAAGCTAGGGTATAACCCTGTGTCGTGGGTACCATGGACACATACAAAAAAATAAATCCGGCATGGTAACTATTACGCCATAGGGGTCATCAATAGACCCTTTAGATTAGGTATAGATTTGAGTTATTGTGGGCTAATTTTTACTAATTTATTCTCCATCGGGACTCCAAATCATTTCCTAACCTTAGAAGCGAGACCAACGGTACCATTTTTCTCGGTTTATCCATGCAAGCTGTACTAATCAAAGCTAAATATTGAATTTGCTTACGGTTATAACAAACCCAAAACACAACAATGACCGTATATTACAATTAAGTGTGCCTTCTTTCTAAAGCATTAAAACACAGTTTATAGCTTAATCTAATTTACTTACAATACTACAAAATGTTAACATTCATAACT
Organism: Pyrgus malvae; assembly: GCA_911387765.1. Lineage (NCBI taxonomy): Eukaryota > Metazoa > Arthropoda > Insecta > Lepidoptera > Hesperiidae > Pyrgus > Pyrgus malvae. The sequence continues at coordinate 20,726,768 of OU426950.1, read as the reverse complement.
ATTAATGTGGTGGAGGGGGACCTGGTGCACTAAAATACAGGCCTCGGCTTAGTTTAGGTTCCAGATTTCCCACAATTTACATTATATTGTTAAGAACTATAAAAACTGTAAAATGTTTTATTGTCATCACTGTGTATATGTATAATGTCAAGTGTATACTTACTGCTAAAGACAATGTAATTTGTTGGAAATGAAATAAAGATATTTTATTATTATTATTATATACATATTGCCACAATGTTGCTACTCGGATTATGTAGTAGCCCCCAAAGCTTATATAGCTTCTAAGCCGCTAAGTCACTCTTTATTAAGTCAAGCTGTCACTCAACATTTCACTTTATGAACGTTTAGCGGTTTATTTAGAAACTATTCGAGGAACTTAAAAATACTTCTGGGAAACAGAATCTACTGGGTGTTCTGTGTGAATATATCCTGTTTTTGTTTATGGGTCGGAGGTAAGTTTTACTAATGATAGACACCTACTCTCTGACGGGATTCAAAATTCGAGGTTCTAAAATCTAGTAGGTAAATAAATAAGAAAACTGGAAAAAAAACTTTTTTTCTTTTAATCTTAGTAGTGGGACTAACGGTGGTACTTCTCAGTCAATCCATGCAAGCTGTATCACTCAAAGATCCTTGTTTTTATAAGGATGTAGCTTAAAAATATATTTTTTATTTAACAAGAATTAGTAAGTTCAAATAGGGCCGCTTCCACCACCTTTAAGTAAATTGCTACCGCTAATTGTCGGTTAAAGTCACCCATAACTTCAATTTCACGATGTTCGAATAGCACTAATCATATGATAAACTGACTCGTACTCATAGCTTTTACTTGCCATGTAACTTTACTTGGGACACTAATCAACACTTTACTTGGAGAGAGCGAGGCCTTTAGTCTGCTCATCGGCTGAGACTTCACCCTTACGTGTCCGCCCGGGTAAATTTGACGGGTACCTCGACGTGTCTCACATCCCCTGCTACATTGAGGACTGAAAATTTAATATTACGCAAACTATAAACGAGTCAATTTTTGCAAGCTTCAGGAATTTAACATATTATACCTATTTGATATTTGAAATACTCATACTTAAAGTATCAGCCAACATAATTACGACCCGCTAATTTTATTATTGTACTCGTAGAATGCTTCAGCTAGAAGCAGAAGTGATTCTAAGCCTGTAAGTCATTCTTCATTAAGTCTAGTGAAGGTGTCGCCCTATACTCACTCACTTTACGATCGCTTAGCGGTTCAGTAACAACCTACGTGAGGTGCTTAAAATCCCTCTGGCGCGTCTAATGCGATAAAATTTACTAGGTGATCTGGTTTACACGCCTATGTTTTTGAGTTTAAGTGGAATTTCCTTGATGCTTACTATAAGTGGTTCACCAAGATCTCTTAATAGTAAATATATTGTGTTTCTTAGAATGCCTATAACACGAGCGATCTATGCAGCTAAGTAAAACGGTCAAACGGTAAAAAGTAAAAGTCGCATGTACGATACGTTTCTTGCTTCAGACGGCAATTTAACTCATTAGGTTGGAATGTCTTTTAACTTGGTCGAGGGCAATTTGTGCGGTTTTAATAAATCGTTTAATTAGGTACTGAATATTATAACAAAAATCATCTTTGTTTCTATTTAAAACGTTGACCCTCCAGGTAAAATCAAGTAAGCTCAAATGACGCCTTTAACTTTTTTTTATTTCAAATAGTTCAAACAACTTCAACTTGAATAAATATAGACTTAGAATTAATAAATTTCATTGCGGTTTTTCAGTTTTTTACAGCGTGTATCATATGTGATGCAAGGACGTGTCAGCCTAAATTTTAGTGATTTTTTTTTTATTTTTGTAAATGTAGTTATTTCAATACCGTAGTACACTCGTAAGGGATTTGTTTTGCTTTTGCTTCATTTGGTACGATAAACATGATCATTTTAGTTATCTGCATGCAACAATCTTGAAATGCAATTATCATGAGAATATCGGACTGAAGGTTTGTGCTCCCACTTTTCTTAATTAAAAAAATGTGTTCTTTCATTTACTTTTGACTTGCCTTTATATCTAGCTTAGACATCCTTGTGATACTTTTTTACTAATCTGAGACGTGCAGGCAGAAAAACAACTAGGAATCGGTACAGTCGCTTGTATCACATATGATGCAAGAACGTGTGGTAAAAGTTTAAATTGTTCCATATGTGATACATGGCAAGTCAATAGGTTAAAAGAGGTTGCATGGAAAAAAAAGTAGCCTAGAATCAGTAAACAAAAAACTTTGTTTACTGAAACTTAATTAGATAGCAAGCGCTACTTAGTAAAATAACCGAAAGTATTTACGATGCGAGATTGGTGTGTAAATAAATTTATTCCACGTTTACGAGTGTCAAAACCAACTTGCGTTTCTGCACAATTAAAGTTAATTAATTTGAATAGCGCGCGTCATGCGAGCTTATGGCTCAACCTGTCTGCTTCAACAATGGGTTGTAAATCGAGGGACGCGTAAAGTGCACGCCAGCATAGCAGCCAGACTATTGTTAGCTACTAGCCTATTTTTACTTCTTTTATCGGTTGAATCATATTTATAGTATATGTTACTCAAAAGAAAATTTCAAGTTATTGGTAATTTTCAAAAATTCAGGCGCCAAAAAGGTAAGCATTCCGTTTCGTGTTTGTTTTTTACAAATTTTCCACAAAAACAAGGTGAAACCGTCATTAAATTAAACATTTAGGTAGGCACCTAAGGCGAAAGCCTTTCAGTTAAAATTAAAGATAACCATTAATATGTTGATCAACTTACAGTATTTGTATATTCATATTGGTGAGCAAATAAATAATTTTTTCCGCTTACGAGTGCTATATTTACGTTTCTGGTTTAAAGTTAATTAATTTGAATAGTTCGCGTCGTGCGAGCCAATGGTTTAACCCGTCTGCTTCCACAAAGGGTTTTAATTCGAGTCACGCGTAATGTACACGCCAGTATAGCAGCCAGTCTTTTACTATCTGCTAGCATTTATTTTTTTATAGTTTTATATATTATTGTAATTATTTATGCTAGTTTAATTTTAAATAAATTAAAAATGATTGTTATATTTTGTTTCTAGGCCATCTAGGCAGTAAGCTCTCTCTTCTCTCTCTCGGCTCTTTTAATAATACATTTAAATTAGAAAGACAAATTCTTATGCCCAGTCTTTGTATAGAATAAACTTATCACTTTATCTTTGTATAAATATTTTAAGAATACAAGATAAAATCATCTTCAAACAAAATGTTTTAGGTACTTAAACAAAATAAGCGAAAGACATTCGAAAATTTCAGCAACTGACAGTATTTACGGTGAGAAATTGCTGAGTAAATAAATTTACTTTCGCGTTTACCGAAGTTAAAACCGACTTGCGTTTCTACATAATTAATCTTAATGAATTCGAATAGGTTGCGTATAAGCTAATGGTACCTGGTAGAAATGCTACTAAAATGAGGAGAAGCGCAGTGTATTTATATGTTTATTATTTGTAGTTATTATTGATTAATATTTGCGAAAATCTGCCAATATTTTGAATAACTGACGGAATTAAATTTATTTTAGTGGTTACGAAAGCCGAAGTCGATTTGCGTTTCTATACAATTCAATTTAATCTATTCTAGTTAATCTCATCCATACTCACCCATCAAATGTTGTGTCTAGTAGACTTTGGGTCACTAAAACCCAGATGATTTTAGGAGATTGCTACTGATGCGATTCTCTACATCGGTAGCCAAATGCGCATAAAACAAGAAATTACATTATGCTGAATAGTTTATAGTACGAGTAAGCTTTAAAACCTAAGTTTTGATACCAGCTAATAACTGTCTGTGCTGGCGGGTCCATTCCGCCCACCTCGATTAACAACCCTTTGTGGAAGCAGATAGGTTGAACCATTAGCTCGCACGACGCGAGCTATTCCAATTAATTAAGTTTAATTGTGTATAGATGTAAAATAAATTTGTTTACCTACTATTTAAACTGTTCGCTGCTCAACGTGCAAATGGCTTTTCGCTAATTTAATGAAAGTACCTTAGATATTTTACTAGCTGACTTCCAGCTTTGCTGCATTGTTTTGGAGTAAGCTTTAAATAATGAATTTAAAATTTACGTTTGAACAAACTCCACTATATAAACCTACAATATACATGTAACTTATAAAGGAATATAATTTACTAATAAGACACTAATTATTAAATCAAAATTAAACTACCTATGTCTAAAACTACTTTATGAAAAAAAATACATTAAAAAGAAAAAAAAATTAATAGAAAATTTACATGTTGAATTAAAAAAGGCAGCATCCAAATTACAGTCCTTGGGCAGTGTACCCTGGACGCTGCCTACATTACCTCGCTGGATAGCTAAACTAAATAAATAAATAATACTTAACTTTAAATAAAAAAATATGTTGTAAAAGATAAAAAATAGGGGCTGTTGCTTTTCGCTGCTGCAATGCGGATTGGTAGAAGATAGGAGTGGCCTAACCACTTTCGAATATTTCTCGATCGGCAGTCGAACGACCCCTAGTGAGAGATGGGTATCTCATACCCGACTGCGCCCGTTAAGTTGGGATGCATAGATCGCTTGTGTTGTAAACCAGCCGCAGGGCTATACGTCATTTATGCGCTTAATATTGTTTCTAAGAACAATTTAATACTACGAGTGTTTCATAAATTTGTGTAGTGATGGATATAACCTAAACACACTAAATAGAAATCCTTTGCTACATTCGTGGTTTAGCAGTAACTCATATTGTAAAGATTTTATGAGCCTTGCTGTTTAACAGCTGAGATTTATTCCATAATGAATCTCGAGGCCTATTCACTTTGTTTATTACCGTTGTGGGAGTAGGTCTTGCAGTTACATCCCTATTTTCTTACATCTATTCTAATGTTTGGATATGTATATGTTTGGATATTTGGAAACAGTTGAACGAATCTGGATGAATTTGGCTTATAGATAGATCTGGAATAAAAAAGAGTGTGTGTAGGTACTTATGTACACGCGTTAGAAGTTATAGGTACTTCTTTGGCGTATAAAAAAAGTTTAAAATAACTCAAACGCTTTAGTAATCGACGATAAATATCAACTTCAATCAAAAATAATTTGTTTAAATAAATAGTAATAATTATTTTAAATTAATATTTAAAATTAATTATTCATATGAATATTATATTTTATAACACTGGCTTGATTGGCTTATGAATATCTATCTACTATATAGTAATGGATACTATGTACTGTAACTACATTCATATATACATGTCATTCCTGCGCGCGCAGCTCATAAATTCACTCTCATCCAAAACGCGCCAAAAGAAGTAAAACGTCAGTAAATACAACTTTGAAACCATGTTGTACTGTATGTTCCTATTGGGATACCACAGATACTCACTCACTGGGCACTATTATATCGGCTCCCTGCCATACACTCACCGCACGCGTCCTTCTTGCTTCCTAGCACCAGCTAACTCCTGACTCGAGGGAGCGTTCCTTTCCCCGCTCCCCGCGCTGTGCTATACAGTACGGCGTGTACGCATGAGACGACAAGCTTCACTTCATTCACATATATTACACATGTAAAAATGTACTGTTACCGTGGCATACATTAGTAAAATTTTATAAATCAAATCACCCGAGCGAAGAAGAGTCAAATCACTAGTAGATCCTAAATCATATTCCTTTTACGGCCTGTCTGCTTGAATATAATCATTATCTGTAGGTTTATAGTACCGAAAGTTAGCATGTGTAACCTACGATATAAGAGATGAGCGAGTATTATTATACGAGTAGTGCTGGAAGCACACATTACACAGCACATACGCATACATAGTGATGCCACCGCCTGTCACAATACGAAAATGTATTTGTGTGATATAATACTTATTTTATTGTTGAATGTCAAGACCTATGTATGTCACACCTCATTTAAGCGATTGCTATCAATATAATATCAAAATATTTCTGAGAGAAGATCCGCTGATGAAAGTAATCTGATCGAATACATAGCCTCGTATTCTCGTACCTAATATACATCCGTTGTCACTAATATAAGTATTTTTTTAAAGGTTTTTGAAGGAAAATGATTTTTTAATTAAAATATTATTTCTTGGTGTATAGGGTACCTATCGTATCTAATTATGTATTATTTTTGTTTCTAATTTTTATTAATTTTTTATCTAGTTTTGTAATAAGTACAATTAATTTAAAAAAGGAGCCTATACGGCAGAATCTTTTAAATATCATTATGGAGTGGTAAGGGAATAAAACTTTTAAACACAGTTCATTCACGGCATACTCGTAACAATTTCTCATATTGTGTAGATTTTATGAGCCTTGCAGTTTAATAGCTTTAGAGATTTATTCTATAATGGATCTTTAGTCTTTCGCTTTGTTTACGGACGTTATGGGACCTATTTTCTTTGTTATATCTCTTAGATCTTTATTGACTAGCACACCACACAGCGTCAATAAAATAGAAAAAAAAATTACCTTCAAAATTGTATGTTAGTGTAAGTGGGTGTCTTAATATTTCTTCATCTTTGTGACAATATACCTATGATTCTGCTACGTTCGGGTAGGTAACACGTTTTTTCTAAAGCAATGAATGAGATATTATACAAGGTTTCAATTTTAATAATGGCGTCGCTAACACTGTGCATATTGCCAGCGTCAAGTAAATTTTTTGCATCACTTTTTAGTCGTAGAAAAAATCAGTTAGTCGTCAGGTATCAGTGAGTCTAGTCAGTAAAATGTTCAAGTAAAGTGATGGCTACTTTATCAGAACATGTCCGATGGAGTTTTGGAGGCAAGCCGAAAAAACATGTTTTCGCACTGTTATTTTATTTCACAACATTCGTGCACTGTCATTAACCTATATCGAGCAAAATGCCATCAACTTTATCCGATATAACTCAAAAATACACTAAGTAAATGAAAATAAAACAGGAGCACAACTTGTCCCTTTAGACTTCCCGCCAAAACTCTCTTATACAAGGTTAAGAAGCTAATGTCATTCTCCTAACCTCAAAATATTTCCATAAAAAATATGTCAACTTGTTGCACTGTCGCGACGGGAAACTCGTGAAAGAAGGACAAATAAACAAACACCTTCACATCCTTACTTAATATTTTACTTCCACTTAAACTATTGAACCAATTTGAATGAAATTTGGAACACACATAGAGTAGACCTTGGGAAAAGATATAGGATGGTTTTTATTTTACGGGAATGTTAAAAACGGGTCCACGCGGGCGAACACCTTAGGTCAGACAGAAAACGTCACAAAACGCATTAAAATCTCGATAAGAATTTTAAATATATATATATATATATAATATGTTTTTAAATTCCGAGTATTATTCTACTCTTTAAGGCGTTTTTTTTAAATTGAACGTGTTTGTTTTAATAGTTACTTCTACGAACTTCCCAACCTTGAAAATGAGTTGATTTTTGCTTAAATTGTTTAATTGTTTATTTGAAAATATGTCTGGGGTGAACTTTTTTAGTATTATTGTTTATTTATTTGAAAACTGACTAAAACAGTGGTCCTTCAGATATTTTAGCTAATAGCAATGCTATAATTAGGACTATAAAAATACTGATTATTAAACATTTTCCACCGATGAAAATTGTTATTACGAATTTAAATGTCGAAAAGTCCGAAAATTTAATTTGCCTACTCAAAATCTGTCTATTATTAAGAATTTGAATTGTGATCATTTGTTAGATATTAAGCATAAAGTATGTGGGGAGCGAGTAGAGCCACGAATGTTACTAGGCCAGGATAATTATTTTTTGATAGCGCCGCTCGAGATGGTGCACGGCAGTAAAAATGCACCTTACGCGACTCGGTGCAAGCTCGGCTGGTGCATACACGGTTGCTGTGGAAACACTCGCACTCACACGCACGTAAGTAAAGCAAAAATATTCCATGTAGATCGTACCGACGACAGCAGTGCACAAATTTTAGAATTAAATAAACTTGTAAAAAATACTTTTGAATTAGACTGTATGAGAATTTCACTATTAAAACGTGACAATACAGAACATATTCGAGCTATACAAGCACTGGATAACTCTTCGCGTTTCTTAGGAAACCAATGGGAGGTTGGTTTGCCTTTTAAGTTAGATAACTTTTCTATGCCTGAGAGTTACAATAATGCATACTGTAGACATAAGACATTACTGAATAAATTTAGTCGAGATCCTTCTTATGCACAGAGATATAAAATTGAAATTAATAAATTATTTGATCAGGGTTATGCTCGAGAATTGAGCAACAATGAATTGTCAGCAGATCGTGTGTGGTATCTGCCACATTTTGGGGTGCAAAATCCAAACAAACCCGGCAAGCTGCGGCTGGTGTATGACGCCGCTGCAAAGGTACAGGGTAAATCTTTAAACGATTATTTAATTACAGGTCCCGACTTATATAATTCGTTGCTTGGTATTATGCTCAAGTTTCGTGAACATGAGATAGCATTTATCGGCGACATACGTGACATGTTTTTACGTATTAAGAATATTAAGATACGTGCAGAAGACCAACACGTACTCCGTTTTCTTTGGCAGGAGACAGCCGACTCACCCATAAAGGTTTGTGCTATGACTAGTTTAATATTTGGAGCTAACTGTTCACCGTTTATTGCTCAATATATTAAAAACAAAAATGCCTTAAAATATGAGGACATGTATCCCGAAGCCACACACGTTATAATAAATAGTCATTATATGGATGACTGCCTATATTCGACTTCAAGTATCGAAAATGCTTCGAAATTAATACACGAAATAACAGAAATACATAAGAGTGGTGGCTTCGAGATACGGGGTTGGGCAAGCAATAAACAACAGGTCATTCAGAACATCTCAAACGATGCGCTCTCGCCGACTGCCGTGCATTTCAAACAATGAGCTGATAATGCAACTGAGCGCACTCTTGGTCTGATGTGGCATATTAATGACGATGCTTTCGGATTTAAATTGTCACTTCAACGCATACCACCGGAAATATTGAACCACTAATTGTAAAATACGCACTGGTTCCGAAGTCTTGGGATAAATATTACAAGAAAAACACACCAACTTTAGTAGAAGTAAAAACGTATATATGAAAATTTTATTCGTTACTAAGGAGACAAAATCAACAACCATTTCTTTATAAAAACATAAATTTACAAAAAAGGTTTTATGTCGCCTACAATTCTCCCCCCTAGTGCTAAGATAGCACTACTTTCTCAGCCGCAGCGAGTAGAGCAACGCGCGTTACTGGTCGGCGCAATAATCCCGTGCTTGTCTTTACATCGACAATGCGAACGCGGCCGTCATCTCCGGGATGCACTGCACTCACCACGCCGTGACGCCACAAACCACGCTCTGTATTGGGATCAACTATTATGACGTAGTCGCCTACCTGTAGCGTTTGCCCCTCAGTTGTCCACTTTTGCCGGGAAAGAAGCTTAGGCAAATATTCCTTCATCCATCTACTCCAGAACGAGTCTGTGAGTCGCTGAGCGATACGCCACTGTTTTCTTAAGCTAAAATCAACTAATTCAAACTTACCAAAATTAGGTCCAGTGGATGACGTCCCAATCAAAAAATGATTAGGAGTCAAGGCTTCTGGATAACCCGGATCACTGGAAACATGTGTGATTGGACGGGAATTTACAAGTCCCTCCACCTCAAGTAAAAAGGTAGTAAGAGTTTGAGGGTGAGGAGCGCGTTCTTTCAAGCAGACTTTCAAAGCCGTCTTAACACTACGCACCATGCGCTCCCACGCTGTTCAATTAGTAACAGTACAGTCGATGGAAGGCTCCTTACCTGATGAGAATAACTTTTCCTCCTGGATACGTCTTCTTCGTACTACTGCGAGAGTTCTGTACTTCGTAAAGAAATGACAGCCTTTCCGCATTTGTACCTTTTACTTGAGGTGGAGGGACTTGTAAATTCCCGTCCAATCACACATGTTTCCAGTGATCCGGGTTATCCAGAAGCCTTGACTCCTAATCATTTTTTGATTGGGACGTCATCCACTGGACCTAATTTTGGTAAGTTTGAATAAGTTGATTTTAGCTTAAGAAAACAGTGGCGTATTGCTCAGCGACTCACAGACTCGTTCTGGAGTAGATGGATGAAAGAATATTTGCCTAAGCTTCTTTCCCGGCAAAAGTGGACAACTGAGGGGCAAAAGCTACAGGTAGGCGACTACGTCATAATAGTTGATCCCAATACAGAGCGTGGTTTGTGGCGTCACGGCGTGGTGAGTGCAGTGCATCCTGGAGATGACGGCCGCGTTCGCATTGTCGATGTGAAGACAAGCACGGGATTATTGCGCCGACCAGTAACGCGCGTTGCTCTACTCGCTGCGGCTGAGAAAGTAGTGCTATCTTAGCACTAGGGGGGAGAATTGTAGGCGACATAAAACCTTTTTTGTAAATTTATGTTTTTATAAAGAAAAGGTTGTTGATTTTGTTTCCTTAGTAACGAATAAAATTTTCTTATACGTTTTCCTTCTACTAAAGTCGGTGTGTTTTATTTGCAATATTTATCATAAGACTTCGGAACCAGTGCGTATTTTACAATTAGTGAGATCCGGCTCGAAGGATCATTATTAATTAATTAAACACACTTCAATATTACTAAAAGATTCGAGGTCACCTGGATGAACCAACACCTGTAAAAATAGTGCTAATGGAATTTTTTTGTCCGTTTTTTGTATTCAGCTCAATGTCCAGTCCAAACGAGCACCTAAAGACGGTGACCGGAAAATACATTCATTAAGTGAATAATTTAAATTCCTAATATGAAAAATAATAATATAGGTTTGCTTCTGAGATTATAGCATTTTGTATCAAACCAAGAATAAAAACTGTATCGTACTATTACGTTGCTACAAAGTACCAACATAAATAGAATAAAAATGTGGATTTATAAAAAATACACAAAAATCAACGCCTTAACATTAATATCAATAGATTTTTTTTTACATAAAATCTTTCGTATTCCCGATAAGGATGACTCTCACAAAAATATTTTTCGGAAGTCACATAAATTCTCGGCTATGAAACCTCAATACGTCCGAAATCACTTTATTGTTTTTGCAAAAAGCTTTCACCTTAGCCTTCGGATTTTCGGGATGAAAAATAAATGTTTGGACGGAATAGAACATTTGATTTTTACATCGTATTTTGTCTCGTGTTATGTTAAATATATGTATGTATATAATTCGTGTGTATTTTAGTTATCCATACTAATATTATAAATTTGAAAGTAACTCTGTCTGTCTGTCTGTCTGTCTGCTACTCTTTCACGCTTAAACCACTGAACCAATTTTGATGAAATTTGGCATAAACATAGAAAGGACGTTGAGAAAGGACATATGCTACTTTTTACCGCGGGAAAATATCTCATTCCCACGGGAAGCAAATGAAATGAATGAAATGCGCCGTATAGTGTTAACTACATGTTATTACTTACTTCATTCACGTCCACTTTTATCCTTTTGTTTTATTCTTATACTTTGCTTTTTCTTTATTATTTCTTTACAAAATTATTTACTTTCTGTGTTTGTTTATTTACATTTCGACGCAGCTATCGAAATTGTCATGTCAGTGTTTTATGTTTTTTATTTTTTTTATTCGTTTTACGGCATTGTATAAAAATTTTATGTTTCTTATTTCATTTCATACATAAAGTATAGTATTGTCTTTGGCTTATTCATATTTTTTATATTAGCCCGTTAATCAATATTTTAAACTATACACAAAGATGAAGAGTTTGTTAGTTCGTTCGTTTGTATTTTTGTTTGAACGCACTAATCTCACGAACTACTGGTTCCAATTAAAAAAAAAAACTTTCTTCTGGTTCCAATTAAAAAAAACTTTTTGTGTTGGATAGTCCATTAATCGGGGAAGGCTTTTTTAAAGGCAGACGGGCATCACCGTCGTCTATGGACACTGGCAATCCCAGGGGAGCCACCCGAGGGCTTTAGGCTATATAACATCATGCTATAACTAATACCAAAGTCCACGCGGATGAAGTCGCGGGCGGCCACTAGTGTAAAAAAGAATCTGTCTATTTCATAGACATGTTGCGTACACATGTATAGTCAGGCCAACGAGACGAGATAAAGAATGTAAACGGACGGACGGAAATTTATATTATCTGTCCTTATCATTCATACGCAGTAATGGCATCAGTTAGTCGATGACAGCTGTTTCGTGGTACAGGAAAGCAGTCAGTACCGCAGTTGTCAACATTTGGTCGAGTTTTGACGGGAAGTCGAAAAAGACAATAGGTTGTGCTCTTGTTTTATTTTCATGTTCTTGGTATATCTTTGAGTAATTGTAATTGGGATTTAGAAGACGCAGTGGTATAAAGCCACGTACTCATAAACATACTACTAATCAATTCATTCGAGCAGTGATTGTGAAGCGGATAAGACCGCGGTTTCCGACACGGAAATACCGAGTTCAAACCCTCGGCGAGCACCTTTGGCAAAATAGTTTGTTATGTGCGTATTTTCCGCTGCTCCAAAATATATGATTTTTAGAATTGCGGTGTCACTTTCTCAAGTAGGTATGTTGAAGAAGTGTTGTAATAAATAATAAATCACTGCATATTTTAAAACAAATTCGCTTCCCACCGCTTAGATCTTTAAAACTACCCGGATTTTGTAGCGGTTTTTTTTAAATAGATAAAGTAATTTCTGAGGAAGGTTTAGGTGTATAATTGATTATGCTTTTATGTAACTAGACTAAAACATAACGATTTTTGTCACAAATCTTGCCTACTGGGAGAGTTATATTGTCTTGCGCCGCGTTAACCAGAGGATCTAGAGAATTGTAGATATATGTATAAATTTGCTATACAAAAGTTCGCATTAGTGTACTCTATCTCTTACGGTTGACTTACAATAACTACTTTTATGTGTAAAATGTTAATGAAAAATATCACGTTATCTCGAAGCTGTTTTATTCTGTTCAGTATTAATCCTAATCTAAATAAAAACGTTAATTAGCTTCGTCAATTAAGATTAAAATTGTACAAAATATAATCAAATAAATACTTTAGAAGATGATATTTTGTTTTACCCAAAATCATCACATCCCCCGGCTTTCTCATCGCGCGTCTATTTTTTGCCTTTAGTACTTAAATGGGTTTTTGAAAGGTAGATTTTAATGTATATCGCTTGAGCGAAGCTGGGCTGAGTCGCTAGTATATGCTATGTATAAAATTTATTCAAATAAAAATGTTTTGAACTCCTGAAACTTTGTTTACATTTTTTATCTCGTCTCCTTGGCCTTACTATAGGTGATTGCAATTTGGCATGGAGAGCTCACGTCAGACTTTTTTACTTAAACCTCGTAATTAAATTTAAACTAGCGGATGAAATTCAGTAGTGCGTTCCGAGTTATTACTCTTGCCATGTTTATTCCTGTTTGGTAATGAATAGGAGGTTTTTCGAGGGTGGCGCGATTCCAACTAAAAATTGCTGCGTCGTCAATGGCACCATGCCGTTATGGTGCTTGTGGTAAAGCGAATAGGTAATAAATTCCCGTGTGGTTTGCAAATTTAGCAGCGCATACGAATTTATGTAATGTGCGATTGATGTGGTAATTCTACGTGCCGTTTATTTTTGGTATTGAAGTTAATGGTTTTGTTAACGCTGCAGTACCTTAAATATTGCTGCTTTTCAGTTTAATAATAATTTATTTTTAACAGCGCATTAACCCGAATGATACTTGTAACTACTTCGTACTCTCGGGAAAACTGTATGAAAGAATTTTGTTAAAATGATACATTTTTAATAGGATTCCATAGTCGAACAGGACCCTATTACAAAGCCTCCGCTGTCCGTCCGTCTGTCTGTCATCATGCTGCATCTCATGAACCGTGATGGCTAGATATTAGAATGTTTCACAGATGATGTATTTCTGTTGCGAATTAACCAGAAAATACTAAAAATAAAATAAAATAATAAATAAATAAAAATTTAAGGGGACTCCCTCACAATAAACGTGATTTTTTATAGACAATGGTACGGAACCCTTCGTGCGTGAGTCCGACTCGCACTTGGCCGGTTTATTTCAATTAGTTTAGCTTTGTACTTACGTAAAATCAGTTTATGTTTCTTTCCAATTGTTACTATATAATGTCCTGTTCAAGGTCTAACATAACTTTCGTATTAATACTAAGTATAATCGAGTTCGTTACAATAATATAACGGGGAAAGAGGAATAATGTGATTATTTAGTACAACTAACCTAGGAGACTAGGAAGTCCGCAGGATGTTAGTGAGCAATCTCTAGGACACATAACCGTGATTATTCCTATAAAAAGAAATAAAATTCTGATCTGATATTTTAGGTATCTATATAAAAATAATAATAACGCTTCACACTCATAGCCCCACAATAGGGTAGATTTGCCCTGTGTCGCGGATACCATAGACACACACAAAGACAGAAACACCAACACCCAGACCGGAAACAGAAATTTAAACACATCATTCAAATTGTATTTCGCCGGGAATCGAACTCGGGAACCTTCGATTGGCAGTCCGGCATGGTAACCATTGCGCCACGCAGGTCGAGAGAGCTCGTAACGTTACTCGATACTCAATTTCAAAGTATCGATACTAAAAGTACTTGGTATCGAAGAAAAGTATCGAGTATGTACTTGTAGTTACTCGTATCGTTTCATCCCTACTATAACCAAAGCCGATTAGACTACGTGAAGTAGAATTTGTATACTGTCGATAAATGGTAATAAGATTATGACGGCTTGATCATAGTCGATTAGTCAATAGTCATTCGCTTGCCGACTGCGGGCCACGTCGGGTGCGTACGTGAGATGCATGAAACCGATTTTGTTCGAATTGGCGCAATATGGATAGAACAGATTTCAGATTGCACACGTAGACCCAAGACAACGTGGTTTCGTATGATCGGATATGGATTATATTGCCGGATAATTGGAAAGGATATAGCATTGCCAGCTCAATTTTGAAATGTTTTAAAACATTTACCTACCTTTATATCCAGATTTTTTTGGATTTACGAAGAATGTGCAAAAGAGGTTGCTATTGTCCTCAGATGATTTAAGTATCAAAGGAAAGTTCAAAATGGAAATGAGCTCATTCTGAATATAGATTAAATGTATGGACACATATATTATATTTTCTCATCTTTAATTTTTTGATTCAACTTTGAATATATCACAATGGTTTCTAGTTATATTAGCGAAAGAGGAGCGAACCTTCTAAGTAATAACTTTAATCAGCTTTTGCGATTTGACATTTCTGATACTATTTGATTGATATTTTTATGCAAGAATTTAATAATTATAATTTTGTAAGCTTTGTGAGTGGTGTTATCCAAAATCAGTCTTTTATTTATTAAAAAAGGAATGTACAGTTGTTGAAATTAAATAATAAAAGAAGCTTAATGATTTTTAAAAGTATATTTAATGTATTTGATATATTTGATAAAGCATAAGTGCCGTTATCATTATTAAAAATGACGTTTTCGGGACAACCTCCATCACGTCGCACGCACTCGTGGAAATTCATCATTGCATTTTAAGTGACGCGCCGTAGCAAGGCAGGATCAGTATTCATAATATCGTGATGAGAATGATATTTTTTTTTTCAAATTACCTGGCTCCTTGTGGAGAGGGGATACCGGATATGGGATTTGAACCGCAATAAAAACCTCTGCCTACCTCTGCGTTTAGGGAGCACTCCGGGATCTTCGGTGGAACGCGCCGGTGTTCACCACGCGCGGCCCCCAGAACGGGCCCATCCTCTTCAATTGTGATCTCCTGCACCTTCAGATGCTTACGGTGGCATACGCCCACGCTCACACCGCCGTCCTTCTCGGGGCCGCTGGCTGGACAGATCGAGCTCCCACTCTCACCACTCGAAACCCCGGAAGCCCCCCTTATAGTCGCGCAATGACCCTGAATTTATCCAATTATTCCACCACCACCCACCTGAACGTATAAATTATTGAAAGAATTTGCTCTCACCTTCTAACCGTTGAGAAGTTGTACCTTCAATCATCAGCTTAGCAACATCAGATGATAATTACCGGACATAAATATTTGTATTATGTTAAAAAATATGACTAAAAGAATGTGTGTGCCTATTAAGTTTCAGTGTTTTCCTCGATTTCCTTAGTATCACATCATCAGACATTGATATGGTGACAGTTGGACCACCTCAGGAATATAAGATTTCGAACAAAAAACCATTTATTGAAAGAATTTGCTCTCAACTCCTTACCGTCGTAGTACCTTCCATCATCAACTCAGCAACATCACATGATAATAATTAAACACAAATGTCTTTTTTGCTTTAGTTAGAATATAATAATCAATTGATGTGCTATAAAATTTAAATGTTCCCCTCGATTTCTCTGGGATCCCATCATCAGACTTTGACTTGGTGACAGTTGGACCACCTCAGGAATGTAAGATTTTGAACAAAAAAAAAACGGCAAATTGTTTGTAAAGTAGGTTTACGATCGAGATGTTTACGTGATAACGTCCGCACGAGAAAATCTCCATTCGTTTGTATGCCGCTAGAGTGAGAGAGACGGAAGATCGGTCCACTCACTCGAACGCTATGCCAGCCTCCGCTCGTGAGGATTCCGCGTGACAAGTTTCACGGAATGACTGGCAGCGCTCGAGATGAGACGGGAGATCGGTCCGTCTCTCTCTCGTTATACCTGCGATCGCGCTCGTGAGGTTTTGGTGTGACACAAGTTTCTGAACATGTCACCCGACTAAAACGATTTTAAAGACGTTATCACGTCAAAACATTTATTGAAAGAATTTGCTTTCAACTCCTCACCGTTGCAGTACCATCCATCATCAGCTCAGCAACATGAGATGATGATTACTATGCATAAATATCTCTTATGCTTCAGAAAGTATAAGAAAATCAATGTCAAATTTGAGAGTTCCCCTCGATTTCCCTGGGATTCCAACATCATTCTGATTTGGTGACAATGGGACCGCCTCGGGAGTATAAGCATACGAACAAAAAATAATTTTGAAAATCGGTCCACAAACGGCGGAGTAATCGGTGAACATGTATAAAAAAATACATACAACCGAATACAGTAGGTACTTCCTCCTTTTGGAAGTCGGTAAAAATCAAAAACATTAAACGACAATCAAAAACAAGTAATTAATACGAGTGTATCGCCTGTGGTCCTCTGCAGTTACGCTGCAAATCTAAAGGCAAATGGTCGCCTCATATAAGTCTGGCTGGCAACTGCACCTTTCAAACTCAGTCGAACAATAAAAATTCTAAGCATTTATACCACTTATATATTATTATACCTAATCATAATTAATTATGACTTTATTTTACAACGTTTCGCTATGGAGGTTTTATTTGCGAGGTGAGAAAATTTTGAAGTTAAACTCGGTAACATTTGAGAAACAGTGTTAACGAACGCGTATAGTTATTGCGAAGGCCGCAGGTGTCCAAAATGTTCTGCAGAACAGATAACGAGTGGTAAAGGTGTGCGTAATAATATTAGGTAAAATAATTTACGCTTGAATTTAATTAAAATAATCATTTTGAGTTTAAGGTAATTTTAATCCTATGGGTGTAAGGAAAATGATGCAATAAGGTTTGCGATTTCTTGTGATCAGGGTCCCTCCCTATTAAAGAGCTTACTCGATCAAGCTGCTCTAATGCGGCTCGGTGGAGATGTGGTTTAGTTGCTTACTCTTTTTTTGATGTTTTCTGAACGCTCAATAAGCCTCCTACGTGGTTAAAAGACATATCAATTGGACCTATTTACGCAAACCGGAACCAGTCCACACTCATGCCGAAATTGAGTTAAGTAAGCTTAAAATTGCACCTTCTATCGACCCTGTAAAGATCAAAATGGTCTGAAAATTTTGACAGAACAATACATTTTCATGACATGTTTACCAATCCACAAAACATCAGTTGTCCAATACATTAAACAGCTTTTTCTCAAAACTATCATCATCATCATGTGTGGGTTGGTTCCGGTTTGCATAAATAGGTCCAATTACAACCGGGACCAATGGCTTAACGTGCTTTCCAAAGCACGGAATGCGTATGAAAATTATGCCACTTGCAGTCACCCATCTTTTCAAAAATTTTAGTGTGCAAAATGCCTTGATAGCCCTCAGAGTCGAGTTACATCAGCATAAGAACTAAACGTAAAACTGTTACGTGTCTCATGACAAATTTAATGAAATGCAGGTTTTTTTGCAAATACTTCAAAAGCGCGCTTGTCAGTACACATTACTACTACAACCAGAGTATAAAAACATATGTATAAGAAATAGAACCGATCGGACTTCATGAAATACAGTATGAAAATGAATACTATTATGGACACATTGGCGTACTAAAAGATGTTAGAGCAAAACATGCCGTTAAAATGCTACCATGAATGTTTTCATAATTTATGGCAACTGGATAATTAGCATACCTACAAGGAGCTATATAAAGCCCCTACGTTCCTTAGTATGGTGTATTAGTGCAATTTCTTCAATCGTCTACTTATTTCAGTTTATTTCTACTTCTAAATAAGAAAACCGATGAGCAATTCGCCGGTCAGCTAAGGGAGTTCCTTCACGACGTGCTCTTACTCGGGAATATTTCGCGATGATGCACGCAATTCATTAACAGCGTGAGTGAGCTAGAAGGACTTCTGTTCCAACTACTTTTACTCTTAATATAGATGTTATAATATTATGTCACGAAGTCCGCTCATCTCTCATTGTTGTGGGGCATTTAGGTACATTGCTTTAGTATGCGTGACCTCGATACCGCTCACTGTTGAGTGTCGTCAGTATGACAACTTAACGAAGAACAGTTATTTGATTAAGATACTTTTAGATCTTTTATTTCATGACAGAATAATTCTGATTTTATTGCTAATGCTTCGAAAGTGTGCTTGTCAGTACGCAACACTACCACAATCACAACCGATCGGACTTCATGAAATAGAGTATGAATACTATTATGGATACATTCGCTTACTAAAAGATGTTAAGAGCATGCCGATAAAATGCTACCATGAATGTTTATTTATTTATTTATTTATAGAATACTTACGTCTAACATTACAGGTATACCTAATGCGTTAGAGTAATTAGTCATACATTACATAATGAGTTCCTTTATAGTTATTAAATCAGATTGAATTTATAATGGAATAAAATTGCGTAGTAATTAAGTCCTGTCAAATTAATAAAATTCAAATAGATGTACATGTCAAATTATAAAATACATAAATTAATTATTTATACAATTATTAAAATAATAAACAATTTTCATAATTTATGGCAACTAACTAATTGGCATACCTAAAGGAGCTATGTAGAGCCGCTACGTTCCTTAGTATGGCGTATTAGTGCAATTTCTTCAATCGTCTACTTATTTCAGTTTATTTCTATTTCTAAATAAGAAAACCGATGAGCAATTCGCCGGTCAGCTAAGGGAGTTCCTTTACGACGTGCTCCGACTCGGGAATAGTTCGCGATGATGCACGTAGTTCATTAACAGCGTGAGTGAGCCAGAAGGACTTCTGTTCTAACTACTTTTACACTATATACTATTATGGATGCATTCGTGTACAAAAAGATTTTAGAGCAAAACAGGGCGATAAGTTAATAATATCACTAATAAAGATACCTAAATGAATGTTGTTTAATACTAAATACATTTAGATCTTAATTTGTAGAGATTAGCATAAACTGATAGCTATCTATAAACCTCGACAAATATAAAAATGGCTAACAACATTTTTTGTCCAATATCCCCAATGTATCGATAAGAAAGTGTCGCAGAAAATACTTCCAGGTCTTCTTATATTAATATTTATAAAATCCAACAGTGGAATATACCAAAACGAGGTGGAGCGGCAACGTTCTGTGACGTTTTGTAAATGAGTCTTCCAAAAGTAAAAAAAATCTGCGACACGATATATTCACTGTTTCAAGACTAGTTAGGAGATTAATCCCCGGCCTAGATTTAATTATTTATTTTTTCTTTATTTTTATAGCCATCTGAAAGCTAGAGGTCCTAAAGTTTATAGAGGTCCTTACCTGACGCGTGACCTGACTAAATGTATTCGGTAATCACACACGTAGAACTGTTATTATAGCTACAAAGGTTATAGGCACCTTGATATTAGTTTACCCGAAGAATACCTAAATAATAAAATTTAATTAGTAAACTATTTAACAGTACAATTATAATTTAATTACCAGTACATGTTTTAAAAATAAACTGAATCGATAGCGTTTAGATTGGCTGCAAAATTTATAGGTCGCGCTGCTGGTCACAGGTGTCTATTAATTGGCGAAACCCAAATTTTTCTACACGCTGCACAAATGCGAGTCGCTGGAGATGCAAATTAATTGCCAACTTTCTATCGGATATTTTGAAATCGCCAATCGGCTTTGACAACATTTACGACAGCTATCTTCAATAACAACCGCGACTAATGGTTTAACTCATAGATTTGTTATGGATTTGACTACATACTTAGTATATATAAAAATATATGGTTATGGTTAATGGTTAACTCTCCGAAACCCGGAAACGCTCGTGAACACTTTCAGACTTGACCCAGCTTATTTCGCTTAGCTGCGTGGATCGCTTGCGTTTTTGCGTTTGCCTGGTACACACTTGTTTTCTCTGACGGAGAAAATCGTACAGGTATTCCTTTTGTTCCTAGAGGATAGTTATTATTGTCTTATGCATCTTATTTGGTCATAAGTGCAAAGATATCTCAAGGGCATTTTAAAATCTACCTGCCTGCACTGCACTTGACCAACGTTGTGAACTATAAAGCCGATATACTGGCGAGTCACTTGTCATGTTGTGGGCTTTAAAGGATCTAGATAACGACGTAATAGAACGATATCTCGGAAAACATTGTGTAAACATGATGTAATACAGAAATGCGTGTAAAGAACACATAGTTAAATACAATTTGAATATTATGAATTCAGGACGCCAACGCCGCCTACTCTAAGTTAATCATAATTCTCTGTTGCACGTCATGTAAATTATTTTCTACAAATATGTTTTTAATTCTACTTCATGACAGGACCTACAACACAAGTCATGTACATAACACCTACACACTATATAATATTATGTCAGATTTACGCACAGTAAGTCGTTGTTGTAGCTGTCGGAATTTAATAGCTTTAGAAACAAGTTATGTAAATCTAAGTATCGCGATAGACGAGAGATTAAGAACTTGTTTTACCTACATGTATATCTCGGGTTCGAATCCCAGCGCTCACCTAATTACGATGTGTTACGCTATTTTCTCTGTGCGTGTCCAATGAGTATATCAAGTTATTTTATCCAACTCACACTTGTACAGAGCAGTGCCTATATTCCGGTTAAACAAGTCCTTGACGCAGCAATGACACTTAAAAAGGACTGAAAAGTATTAAGTAACACCACAAAATTGTTATAAAATCATAACTTTTTTGAAGTGAAAACTTCTTCAGCGGCGTTGTGCACTTTTTTTGGGATGGGTAAAAAATGTTAAACTCGCGTCGGGTGACAACTGATGACGGCTCGACTATCTATACTTGTAAAATTCGTTTATATCAAGTATTTAAAATATGGACATTGAACTAAATGCATCTATTAATGAAAAAAGGGACGAAGAAATAATGAAAGAATATGAGTGAGTACTTTATAAAAATACTGGTTTCTCAAGAAAGACGTTTATAGATCTTAGTTTTTGTAGTCCCTTGGGATAAAACAGAAGTATAGTTTTTTTATTACGCTCTGACAAGCACTATAATTCACACGCTATCTGCCATTAAAAATAAAAATAAGAAATTCTCGTCTTCAAACATTTCATTTTTCTTTATTGCCTCTTCAAAGAACCCATTACGCTCCCAAAAGAGTTTCTTCCCCAGAACAATTGATAAAGATCCAATACAATTTCGCTTTGTTTCGGCAAGTAATGAAAATTACAATGGAAAACTTAAAATGATCGAAGGGGTAGACGTATGGGGTGATCTCGATGGGGTTTTTTATGAGGCAATAATATGGGGAGTTGTTTTGCTTAAGCTACCATTAGTTCGACTAATAACCAGTAGGGGGTGTTTGCTGAGGGGGCTATGACCATAGAGATAGTGGTGTGACAGAATGAACGTTAATTTGAAATGTAATAGAGGAAGGCAAGCCTCAAAAAAGTAAAAGAGCTTTGTTTACATTAGTTTTTAATGTTATAAGAAAAAATAATTCTGAGTGACTTTAAGACACAGAAGGATTCGGTATATTTATTTTATGTAAAGTTGATATAATGTCAAAAAAATAATATGTTTAAATTTATAAAGTCGAGTAGATCCAATACTATCACGAATATTTTCCAAAAAAATTAGGGGATTATGCACAGCAAAAAAAATCGGTTACACTGACACTGCAAGTTGCAGATAAAATTGAGATAGGTAAAAAATCATTCGATTCTTTCACCTTGTTTTGCTTAACCGTAGGTTTGGGTACTTACTTCACACATCACACTGGGTTGCTTAAACTTACAATATTGCTGCTGAAAACGTCTCCGTAATTTCTTAAATAAATAGTTGTCACCTAATAATAGGAATACCTATGAACGTACCCTTGACAGCGTCCAAACTGGCATTTTGGTTGGTTTGTATATCTGAAGCGCGCATGGCCCGGCGGTTAGTGTAGAACGCAAACGATCTATACAACTAAGCCAAACAGGCGCGGTCGGCTGTGAGATGGGTGACCGCTAGTGGCAAAAAATTTATGCGCGTATCCGTGCTTCGGAGGGCACGTTAAGCCGTCGGTCCCGGTGATTGTCGATAGATAACAGTCGTTAAACCTTGTCGAAGGCCTTATGGGCGGTTTGAAAACATCCGACAGTAAGTTGGCCACTAATCCGCATCTCCACCAACCCGCTTTGGAGCAGCGTGGTGGAGTAAGCTCGAGACCTCCCCAATAATGAGGAGAGACCCCTGCCCAGCAGCGGGACGCAAAAAGTTTGCAGCCAGCCATATCTGCTTACTTGTATCTAATTGATTTGAAACCTAGTCGAACATTGGTTATACAACAGCAGTTATAAATTTATTATTCAGTTTATGAAAAAATGGACCCTTACGGTCGTATTCGCATAGTTCTGGAAATGAGAAAATTTGAGAAATTATTTTATATGTATTTCTATTCTATTCTTCTATCCTCTATGGCACCAGCACCTGATCAAATTATCATACATAACTGGTATTATTGTGAACTGAATTGGTCATTATGGTATAACGTAGTTTGTTTAAACACGCCCACCCGAAGTTAGAGGGGTGTTGTAATTTATTGCTCTTGCTGATAAATTTCCCTAATGGATATTGCTCACGAGTCACGAGATTGTACTTAGTTTCTAATTTCATAATATTTCAGAAATTATGTTTTCTTTTTATCTTGTATTTGTTCCTTGGTGTGGTTCTAAGCTCTTTGAATACAGTGAACTTACTGTTGTCTTTTTCCGGTCGTCAGTCCATCTGGTTGGATGACGGCATGTGCTTCTTTTGCCGAGACGTGGAAGCCATTCTAGGACTTTTCTTCCTAATTGGTTATTAGTCCTCTTAACTATATGGCCGGCCCATTGCCACTTCAGCTTGCAGATTTTGAGAGCTGTGTCAGTAACCTTCAATCGTCTACGGTTTTCGTTACGGATTTTCTTCGAAGTAGCGGCGTAATTGTATACGATCAGACTCAAGACTTACACAAGACTTAGCCTTTTTAGGTTATATGTCCAGGGGGTTTTGTAGGGTTCCACACCCGACAGCGGGACCCTATTACTAAGCCTCCGCTGTCCATCCGTCTGTCTGTACGCCTGGCCTGTCTGTCATCAGGGCGTATTTCCCGAACCGTGATGGCTAGACATTAGAAATTTACACAGATGATGTATTTCTGTTGCCGCTTTAACAACAAATACTAAAAAAAGAATAAAATTATTATTTAAGGGGCCTCACACGTAATAAACGTGATTTTTATAGATAATGGTACGGAACTTTTCGTGCGTGAGTCCGACTCGCACTTGTCCGGTTTTTTATTATTTTAATTAATTAAGACATAGCAGACAAGCATGCAGGCCACATGTTTTAAATGGGTGCTGCAACCATTACAAAGGCTGATAGTCGCCTTATGTAAGTCTGGCCGGCAACTGCACCTTTCCAGCGAAACACTTACACAACAATTGTTTCACGACAGACGTTCAGTTGAAACCACGTAGCCTGCATGCTCGTCTTTTACTCCATTTAAATAAAAATATATAGGAAATTAGGACACCAGTGCGTTCCACTGGAGATCCCGGAGTCCTCCCCAAGCGCCGAGGCAGCCACCGAGGGGTTTTTAGTGCGGTCAAATCCCACATAACCCGGTATCCTCTCCCAAGGTGCCGAGTAGCTTTTGAAGGTTTCCCCCCTGATACCAAAAAGAAAAGGAAATTCGAACGACAATGTCAACAATTATTCTTAATTATTACAAAAACATCCAGTACCTACACCTTCCTTTGAATACAAACATAATACTTTACTTACCACGAATGCACAATATGTAAGGCGAGATACTTTTCCTGGCAGAGATATGTAGCAACGGCCATTTATTTTCACTTGTCATGACTTGTAACACGTCTTACTAATGTTCACAATATGGATGATACTCACGTACTTAGCTAATATAACTGTAAGGCTGGTTACAGACGGACGATTGTCGAAAGTATGCGATGGCGTTAATAAACTACTTTATTATGTTGTAAATAACCCTTAATGCGTTTTATTAAGCGTATTTTATAAGCATTGTTATGTTATTGTCTAGCAAAATCTTATGTGTATTCAAATCGAAAGCTAAGAATTATTTTATTGTTTTAAACAGATAGTTAGATAAAAGTCCAACTAGCGTATAAATACCTTTTTTGCAGCGGAAATAAAAACCTATTACATTTTTTTCTTAATGCTCTTTATTTAATTGACGAAATTTATTACTCACTCAGCTAACTATATTACTAGTTTAATTACATGAGCTAACTCATGTGAATAAAATTTTATTTTCGACAGCACTTTGGAAAATATTCTTATATAGAATAAAATACGTAAAAAATAACTGGATGATTGATTATCTCACTTAAATAATATATAATTGGCTACTATGACTTACATTAAAAATGTCTCAAATCAAAATATTGTAGGAATAACAAATTCAAGCAACGCAACATAATTATGTAGTGTGAAATAAAAATCGATCGCTTTCAATAAGCCTATATTGGCCACAACTTCCCTGCGTACACTTTCTGGGAAAATGGGCTACTACTTATTATTCCAAAGGGGGCCATGGGTTGTGAGAATTTTCATAGTTGAGACCTCCTAGGGCGATAATGAGCAACAATTTATGAGAAAGTCAAATATTCTGCTGCACAATACATGCATTTTGCTTTTTCGAGAACACAATATACACAATCGTAATATTAAACAGCACTAAGAATTATTGAAATCTTTATTGAATATTATAATATTAACGAGTATTTTGATGACAAAACATATTAATGTTCTTTCATGAACACTTCACTTCATGAACTAACAATAATAAATAATCACAAAAATTGAATTACTAAACAATAAAAAATATTATAAACCAGACACGAAAAAGTAACAGAAATATAATTTTCCATTCGTTAGTCACCCTACCTGCCCTTCAATATTAAATTGAGACAAAAATATCGTTTCCTAACAAATGAATGACGTTTAAAATAATTTGTCTCAAAACGCCTAAATCAAATACGATTAGTTGAATACACTCACGCGATTCAATAAAACAAAGCGAACCCCACACACGCGAGCTTTTAGCAGCGGAAGTGCGTCGACTTTACGTATTGCACCCTCCTTCCTTGCAGTAAACGCCATTATTAAATTTTACGCCTTATATCCCTTTCCACCAGATAACGATGAAAAAGAACTCATATTTATCAGTTGTGTAAGTACGCTAAGTGAGGCGCGCTTGGCCCGGCGCGGCGGTTAGCGTAAAACGCAAACGATCTACGCAACTCAGCCAAAAGAGCGCGGACGGGTGTGAGATGGGTGACCGCTAGTGGCAAATAAAACCTGCTCGTTTCCGTGCTTCGTTGTCGATAGATAACAGTCTTTAAACCTTGTCGGAGGCCTTATGGGCGGTTTGAAAACATCCGACGGCGAGTTGGCCACTAACTAGTATCTCCACGAACCCGCTGTTCTAATAACAGCGTGGTGGAGTAAGCTCCAGGCCTCCCCAATAACGGCGAGAGACCCGTGCCCAGCAGTGGGACGTAAAAAGGTTTTCAGCCAGCCAAATACGCTATGTCGTATGACAAGCCAAATACGCTACGTCGGTATGACAAGAAGTGAGTTGCGATGACGGATTGATACTTTTATACCACACGCACGTGAGTATAGAAAAGTGAATCGGGTAGACACAACGTTATGAAACTTAACGTTCATTGCCTAAACTCTATAGGACATGAACTAGGTAAAGTCTTATAGCACCAAACTAATTGATACCCGTCATGCAGTCATCATTCTTCTTATTAGTCGTTCGCTCTTGTCAGAGCGGTCGTGGTTACTCTAATGACGGCAAAGAGAGAGAGCTTCTGTCCTTAGTAATACCATCATACGTTCCTCAAAAAGTACCTGCTGACTCATTTTAATTATGCAGGACACTAGTAAAATATCACACAGAGTATATCACAATACAAAAGGGCCGTAACTCTACAAGTAGCACCCATTTATTGCAGTGAACACCATTCTTAAATTGTCCCTTTGTTTCCGGCAAGAAAAATGCAACTGAGCGATAACGATGAAAAAGTACCTACTCGCATTAATCAGTTGTGTAAATATGCTAAGTGTCGGTATCAATTTCCCCACTTCTTGATTTAAACGTTGCAGTGACGGATAGACAGACTTATGCTACCTACACGTGATTTTTTTTGTAATTTTTTAATAAGAATAGCATTTACATTAAGCAAATTACATAGTTTTTGCGAAACTGGAGGCCAGTTTATCGGCAATTTGGTTCAGTTCTTGGGTCTATTGAATTCTTTTTTATATTTACAGCCTTATTTATAAAGCTTAAGTGAAGGAATACGTGATACGATGTGACATGATTTGATTATGTCAATGTATATTATTATAAAAGTTTGTAATCATGTTTACCTCCCCAATAATGGGGGGAGACCCCTGCCCAGCAGTGGGACGCAAAAAAGGGTTGCAGCCAATCATGTCTACAACAATAAATGTCTAAAGAACAACTACACGATGTAAGTACAGCATACATTTAAAATTTCTGAAATATATTATAATCGTATCGTTTTGCATTATACTAAAGTAAATTTAACATAAAGCACATCAGCAAAATGTGCATCAACTCTTCCTTGCAGTGAAAACATCATTATAAAATTTCAAGCCCTTTTAGCCTTTTACCCCTGTAGTAATTCTTTTGCTAGCTGTATTACAAAATAAACTATTTCGTTTCAACTGAGCGACAGGTCAGCGCGTTCAGTAGCGTAAATATTTTAAGTGTTGGTTCTATGGCTCTTTTGTTTTGAACGCGGCATGACTTGACCAATTATTGACCAACTATTGCCATGTGAGTGACAGTTATATATTTCAGTAATTTATTAGGGCCTCGTGCACTATCTCCAAGTAAAGTGTTGATTAGTTACGTTACGTCTCAAGTAAATTTAATTCGCAAGTAAAAGCTATGAGTATGGGTCAGTTTATCATATGATTAGTGCTACTCGAACTTCGTGAAATTGAAATTGAAGTTACGGGTGACTTTAATCGACAATTAGCGTACTTGTCACTTTACTTGAAGGTGGTGAAAAAGGCCCTTAGAGTCGTAATATAAGACTTGGAGAGTCGGATAGTACCGCTACACGATGATATTCGAGTCGTTCAGGTACAGCTTATCAGTTCATATTTTCATAATGCATTATATAGCATTATTTTGCTGTATTTGACACTTGTCGTTCATGTAGTACAGTTAAAAAAACCTTACATAACGCTGAAAATACAGAAGGAATAATGCTCAAGTGTGATAAATAAACAGAAAGAGCGTAAACGCTACGAGTGTTGCACCCTACTTCCTTGCAGTAAAAAAGTCATTATTAAATTTCACGCCCTAAGACCCTTTGCTATCAGGAAGAAAAATGCAACTGTTTCGTTCCAGCTAAGCGATAACGAAGAAAAAGAGCCAGTATTTGTCAGTAGTGTAAATATGCTAAAAGTCGGCTAACTCCCTTGCTGCACTGACTGAATGTTGTAATAATGGATTTATAGTTTAGATAAAACTTTGCTATATACATACAACTGGACTCTTATAATGTAAGCATCAGTAATATATTTTTAGTGTCTTTTGATTAGAACCTTAGTAGTCATTCTTACACCTTTATTTGGCTGCTCAGAGAAATGCAGCGGAGAGAAAACTTAGTTTATTATTGAACTCTGTATTATGTACATGGAACAGTGACCAAAGTATAAAGTTAGGCAATAGATATTAC
Organism: Pyrgus malvae; assembly: GCA_911387765.1. NCBI lineage: Eukaryota > Metazoa > Arthropoda > Insecta > Lepidoptera > Hesperiidae > Pyrgus > Pyrgus malvae. The sequence continues at coordinate 20,698,168 of OU426950.1, read as the reverse complement.
TATCGTCAATGTAGAAAACCAATAACATTTATTTACAGCAATAATTATAATAAAATTAATTAAAGTTATCCGCTCACTAACCCACCTTTTAGTGTTCATAAAACTTTTCATAGTGTTCATAAAAGCGTTATGCATTCGGTCGCAAGATTGATGGCAAGTTCACATGACACAACTTGTGAGCTCTTTGTATTGTGACACAACCCCGCACTGTGCCCTTTGACGACTTCACTGCCGGTTATTTATGGACTGGCTTTGCGTAAATGTGCTACTGAATTGAATTTAAATCTGCATTCAAGGGGTTTTCTTTTACACAATGTACAAGTTTTACGTCTCTTACCATAACCTGAAATATATAGCTGGGATTGGCAATATATAGCCTTAATGTTATAAAATCTGTAAGACACATATAATAGGTTTACAAAAAAAACCTGAAAAAGGCAACTATTGTATCTGTTTAATAAAATGTAAAACAATAATTATTTTAGTAAAATTTATTGACTATACTTAGGAAACTTAGTAGTAAAGTCTATTACTCTTAAATTATGCGCATAAAACTGCAGGATACATACATCAGGTGACTAAATCTTCACTTATCACTACCGCGCCTTGTTTATTTCATACCCGAGAGGGTTGCGAGTTCGGTCACAAGATTGATGGCAAGTTCACATGAAACAGCTCCGCGCTGCGCCCTTTGACGACTTCACTGCCGGTTATTTATGAACTGGCTTTGCATTGATCCGCCACTAAATTGAATTTAAATCTCGATTCAAGGGGTTCTCATTCGCAATATACACAATTTTTTATGTCAGTACAAACTGAAATACCTATATCGCTAAGTTTGATTGTTATTGCTTTATCGTTCTTTAACATTAAATTATAATTATAATATTAGAAATATACACTCCGGCAGAAGTGAAAACTTGAACATATTCGATATTTTGGAATGATTATTTGAATTTGGCACAAATTGCTTTAATTATCAGTATTATTTTTGATCAATATTTTCGGTAGGTTCTCATCTAGTATATTTTAAAAGTACTAACCCATTTTCTTTCACTATTTCTTCGTCACTTTTTTCATTTATAGATGAGCTTTGTTTAATTTCCATATTTTAAACACTTGATATACACGAATTTTACAGTCGAGCCCTCGTTGTTACCCCTCCGTCTTACGAATATTCGATGAGGTTACGTATCCTGACGCGAGTTTAACATTTTTACCCATCCCAAAAAAGTGCACAATGTCGCTAAAGGAGTTTTCACATCAAAAACTGCAAAATAATGTATTTATTAAGTATCATATTATTATTTCGGTTTAGTAAAACGTAAAACGATAATTATCTTACTGAAATTTATTGATCGTACTAAAGTGAAGTAATACTTTAGTAAGTAATACGACTGTAATAAAGTCTTGAATTATGCGCATAAAACAGCTGGGTATATAGAGCAGGTGACTAAAACTTCACCTGTCACTACCGCGCCCTGTTCATTTCATACCCGAGAGCGTTGCGCGGTCGGTCGCAAGATTGATGGCAAGTTTACATGACACGAGTTGCGTCCTTTGACGACTTCACTGCCGGTTATTTATAGACTGGCTTTGCGTTGATCTACGACTGAAATCCGCGTGCTTGCATTTAAATTTGCAAATGGGTTCTTATTTGCAAAATGAAAAATTTAATGCCTGCCACTATAAAATGAAATAAATACATCCTTTTGTTTGATTGTCCTAAAATAAATTTTCACAGATAATGTATTTATGTTACCGTTATGACAAATACTAAAAATAAAATAAAATAAATATTTAAGGGGGCTTCCATACAAGAAACGTGATTTTTTATAGATAATAGTACGGAACCCATCGTGCGTGAGTCCTACTGGCACTTGGCCGGATTTATTGGTACAAAATTCCTTATGCGGCGTAGCGGAGAGGTACCCTAGCCGGGAAAAAAACGTCCGTAACGTAATATTTTTATGTATAGACTATGTATGATGACTATACAGTGCCTTAAGTATAGTCCACGTGATGACTGTTTGATTCACATAATTCTTTGTAAAATAAAGATTTTAATTTTGTAAAGTATTTTTTTTGCTTTTTATCGATAAAAAAATCATAATTAAATAATAAGGAACTTCATTCGTATCCGGTGTCCCACGACACCACACGAATTTTTTTGTTCGAATGAAGCAGCAGACAACACCATTTAGTCTTACAGTTGTCGCTGCATCGCGTGAAAATTACATTCAACGTAAAAACGCCTACATAAGTCGCGCTTGTGGTCATAATGCAGTTGCGCTGCTACACCCACGGCCGTTGGTCGCTTCTTGTCAGTCTGGCCACCAAATCGAAGCAAAATACAACTGCTTCAAAGTAGAAATGAATACCTTCGTGGCGAACTCCGCAACTCATCAAGAGATGGCACCACGGGTATTCTGAATCACGCTATCGAAGTTTTCTGAATATTCGACCATATAATACTAGCTCCGAATTGAGTGCGGCCGCTCCCCGGGTATGACCATCTCGCCCGGCGGGAGATCTCCCTTAGCCAAACCTCCACCACTTACCTACTAGTGAAATAACTACAGCAATTTTAATAACTACTGACCAAGGTTTGTTTCAATAAATTCAATTGTTATGTTTAAAACAGAGTGAAATGCCAATAAACTTCTCAAGAATATTAAGTCGATTCAAAAAATATAAAGACTTTCAAATTTCAGCGACAAAGTTTAAATAACAAATATAACTGCGCCACAATTCATGAAGTTAGAACTGAACTCTTGTTATAAACTTTGAACAAAATTCGCGACAGGAATAAATATAACGTAGCTTTTTGTTCTATAACTGGTAAAGTTGTATGACGAATAGTTTAAAATAGCTTTAGTTACATTCAGTGAGAAGTTATGGCAAACCAATGAAGTTATAAAAAAAACAGGCGCAGAAATATTGTAAATCTCTTAAAAATGTAGACAATGATCATGTTCTCTATACCAGATTCTGTTTCGATCCTTATATATTAAAATACTAGCTGTGCCCCGCGGTTTCACCCGCGTTAGAGAGGATCATTAGCATAAAGTGAAGTCCCTTCTGAAGTACCGTGGACCGGCTTTTTTGTAGGACTATATAAGATAAACATTAACATCATACATTACATAGGTGTACCTCTAGCGGTTTTGGCGGCGCATGCCAGAATAGCTCGCAGATGGTAGATTTTTTCCTACTTACTTGACACTTATCGTCATATTTTGGACAATTCACACAATATCTTTATAAATTGTAGCCTATATGTTATTCTGATGTATAAGCTATATTGTGGTAAAGTTTCATTCAAATCCATTCAGTAGTTTTTACGTGAAAGAGTAACAAACATCCATACATCCATACATCCATACTTACAAACTTTCGCCTTTATAATAGTAGTAGGATGCTGTCTTGGTCCTCGACTCAGAAATAAGTCTTACTTAGAAATTACCTACGCGCATTTGGGCGGCGTAGTTTCCCCAACAATAAAAACAGACCCCTGTTCAGCAGTGGGATTGCATTCAGACTTAGAAATAATAGAAACTGAAGTCACGAGTATACACAGACCCTTACTTCAAATACAAAGTTCCAAAGATAGCATTGTATTATGATACAATGCTATATTTGGAACGATAAATGCTATCTTTTTGCTATGGCAAAATATAGCTAGCATAGCGAGTATTATTGTATAATATTAAAATACTGCTGCAAGAAATTATTTTTTTATTTTTATGTTGTCATTAATTGTTCAAGAGTGTAATATTCTGTAGTTACTACAATTTGTGGTGCATATACAGGTGAAATGCAAAACAGATATCGGATGTTTAGATAGGGGTCACCCATCTGCGGTGGAAATTGCTTATCTGCATAAATTTCTTGTGTCTAGTCTTTCCATATCATAATTTAACCAATTTTCAAAAATTAATTCAAATTAAAACATAAATAACTCTACCTACCCCACGAAGGTTACGAAGATAGTTTAATTAGTAGGAGTTGTTTTCATATCCACGTGAACCGCTTCAATAAACTTGTGGAGTTATGGTTAATATCCCCGAAGGGCCTCACCGAAGGGTCCATGAGCTCTTAAAATGTCTCTATTTCTTATAGATTACTGATATTTTCCTTAACCCCATAAAGATTAAGAAGTAAGACTTTAGTAAAAAAATTTGGAAGACTACCTACAGTTCAATTAATCGCATCATACGTTGTACATATTGCCACTGTGAAGCAAAAAAAAGCAAATTTTGCCTGGTTCTTTAACTCTGGGCTATATGGCTGGCTGCAATCCTTTTTACGTCCCACTCCTGGGCACGGGTCTCTCTCCATTATTGGGGAGGCCTGGAGCTTACTCCCACGCTGCTCCAATGGGGATTGGTGGAGCTAGGCTATATAATAGGTAACAATCAAAATCAGCCTAATCAGGCATTTAAAGTCATGTTTTTTTTTTCTTAATTTTTAGATTTATTCTTCGATCGATTTATATCATAATAAAATATGCAATTCGATATTATGTATGTATCTGAAAATTTCAATAAGAATGCTCGTTACTTCGAATTAAAACTTTTCATGCTCATCACATCAGCCATCCCTGTGCCAATCAGTGACATTGTTGCATTTCTCGGAATACGGCTATTATCGCTACCGATATTCGATTTCGTCCATTCCTAGTAGGGGAGCCCAAAAGGGGATTTTTGTTGCTTTCTCGAGCGTGTCAATAAATTACGGGGTGTTGAGTTTGCCGATTAAAATGTACAATTATTGGTTTATATGGGATTAACATCAGTCTGTTCATAAAGGAAATAGGACTTGTAATGTTATTATGCATTTGTTTTGTCAAAATGACACGTCATCATATCGTTTCTCACTCCCTTCACTGTTAGAAATCTCGTAAAATGGTCGTGGCTAATGTGAATCATCAAATACTATTTTGTACAGATAATATGCATAATAAGAAGTTTATGAAAGGAAATAAATAAGGAATAAACAGTAAATTATAAAAGTGGTAAAAGAAATAAACACATACGTTCCATCTTTCTGTCCCTATGCGTCTGTTTATATACCTAATATTTTACAGGGTTCAAGGACGTATGTACTTTAGTTTTTGCCATGATGTGATTTTTCTTATTTATTGTTTTATTTCTTAACGATCGTTGAAAGGGTTGTCATACAACATAATTTTCTTTTTATCATTCAATAAGACTCAGTAACGCTCGAGTAAATCCATATTTTTTATCCTGGTTTCCTCTGCTATTGGAGACACTTTCCCTTTTGTGAGCGTCACAGTTTATTGCACCCTCTGTTTGAAGATACTTCAAGAGGGACACACTGATATTGCATTTATACCGACAATGAACTTTCAATCTTATTATAAAAACTATAAAGTTCAATTTGTTATGTATATTTTTACGGTTCATACTACATTTCTCTGCAGGGAACTGAAGTGTTACTACTGCGGTATTAATTAGGGATATGAAATTGTTTATCTTTGGACAAATAAACTGGTTTATGAATGCTTAGATAAACTATGATTCATTGAGTTCGCAAATATTAATGTTCAGAATAAAATGAATCAGTATTTTTATTAATTTCATTTGAAATAAATACTAGGCATTAAATAGATTTATAAATGACCACCTCGCCGGGCGGATGGTCTCCAAAAGATCGCCAAAGATACAAAGACAAAACAGACTACTCTGTCAAGTGAATATGGTAGTTGCTCGATGGAATTTGTTGAGTGTTTGGTCAAAAATTCGTTCACAATGATGACCTTCTGCGAAGGCGCATTATCGTGGTGCAAAATCCAACAAATCTGGCCTTTTTGTCGAATTGGCTTTCTTAATTGCCGCATAATGCTCAAATAATATTCTTTATTTACCGTTTGACTTTCCGGCAAGAATTCCGAGTGCATAACACCACAATAGTCAAAGAAAACAGTCAATATGACTTTGACCTTTGATCGACTTTGGCGTGGTTTTTTCGGTTTCGGTTCAGTTGGAAGGCGCCACTCCGAAGATTATTGACTAGTTTGCATGTCAAACTCGTAAACCCACGTCTCGTCACCAGTAACAATGCGTTTCATGAATGTTGGGTCGGAATTGACTCGTTCTAGCATGTCCTCAATGACTTTCATGCGATTGAGATTTTGGAGAAAATTCACTTTTGAGACTAGCCGACCGGTAAAATGTTTCATTCCCAAATGATTAGTTAAAATAGTACGGATTCGACTCGTGAGATACAGAAAGTTTGAAGATACAGAAAAATCTCTCTCAAAGTTGAATGAGGATTTTCAGTCACTATTTCCTTCACTTTTGCGATGTTAACTTCAGTAGCAATCTTCCATCACATCTCGACTCACAAGCACGTGTTTTTGATAAGGACGATTCACCGTAAGCCTTTTAACATTTTCAGTGACTCCGAACACGAAATTCCATTGGCGACGCAAAATTTAAGACAAATTCTTTGTTCGATGGTTTTGTCCATTATGAACATCGCAATACACACAAGATATGATATAACTAAAGACAGCACTGTATTTAATATAAATAACAGATGCGACTCCGCACCAAAATGGAAAACTTGTGCCAATCTAACAACAACAAAAAAAAAATTGAATTTGAAACCATAAACAAATTTAATCATGCATTCTCGATACTTTTCTGAATTGCGTGTTTGGTCTATATATGGTAGAAGAGGTTCTACTGGGATAGTTTCACGGCTGCACCCATTTCTCTCAAGAATCGATTCAAACTAAACACAGGACAATATGTCATAGAAACAGCGTGATGATAGTACTGAAAGGAATAAAAATGAAGTAAATTTTAATAATACAAGTGGTGGGTACACTGGGGTAGTAGCGATGTATCTTAATAACTCCTAAAAACGCATTAAGAAACTGTTCTACAAAACGTTAGGCAATTTACTACTTCAATTAAAGTTTCCGGGCAGCGCTTAGACGGTAGTTAACACGCGGTAATTTGTCCTAATGTCCCAAACCCTTAAGGAGTGTTCCCCACGAAACTGCGGGTTATGTACATACATACCTTAAATTAATGCAAAGTCAGTAAAATAAAAGCGTGTAGCTATCGCATATCTTTGAAATGCTTTTGCTCTTCGAAGATGATGAACATGGTCAAAATAGTACGGTGGAACCAAAGGATAACTGCTGCTTGAGAAACAATTTGGTAAGAAAATACCTTTATTTTTAACAGCCAAATGCATGAGGTACCCCATCACAGATAAGTTGATGTAGCTGCCCTGCTACAAAATTAAAAAACTTACTTTTAATTGGGTGCAAATGTGTATAGTTTGTTCAGTTCAACCACCTTAAACCTGCAAATTTGTCTGCTAATGCCATTTATCCATTTATAGAAAAAATGTAGGTCAACGTTGCAAACCAATAAAACCACCCACTCCGGACCAATATTTGGGTAGTATTCGAATAATCTATTTCTAAGCAATAATAAATCATACTCCAAGATGGCCTTTATTGAGGGAAACTCCAAACACAGCAGTGGATACACTAGCTCATTGACGCCTCAAAAATATAATTTTCCAAATGTCTATACCGAAACATATTTGCCAGGGCTATCCGAAGCACTACATTGTCCTTCGTCCTACGTGATCTCAAAAACGATTAATAATAACGATTACTGCAGCACTGACTATGCCCACATTAATTTGACCAAACAAATATTACATCGTACGTTAAAATTCATCCCAACAATTATCACGCGGCCCATCTGGGAGGCGATATCAAAGCGTTATATCACGTAGGGAAGTTAATAGCTCAAATTAGCCACTTGGAGTATTGTTGTAATAATTTACTGTTACATGGTTCCAACTAAAGACACCATTTGGGGATTAAGAACCGTTTCACATTAGGTCTTATATCATTGATGTTAGATAACGTTCTGTATGTTGGTGGGCAGGGGTCAGTTAGGACGTTTGCGGAGTGGTAAAGTTTCATGATAATTCAGAGCCGCCTCCATTTAAAGATAGTTTGTTACAAATTAGTTTGTTTGATTAATGTATTCGTTACGTGACAATGGGATGGGTTTAATGCTAATGATTCGAACCATGGAAATGAAGGCACAAATAATATTCATGTTATTTAGTTGGTCCCGGTTACGATCGCTATTAAACATAGAACGTCGAATCGGGTTTTAACTAGGACATATTTTATTACTATCCCTTACGCCGCATTATATAACTATAAAATAAAAATAACGTTTCACACTCACAGCCCCACAGTAAGGTAGATATACCCTGTATCTTGCGTGCCATGGACACACACAAAGACAGAAACACAAACACCCAGATCGAGAACAGAAATATTAAACTCATCATTCAAATTTCTGCCTCGCCGGGAATCGAACCCTTGCCGACTCCGATCGGCTATTTGGCATAGTAACCATTGCGCCACACGGGTCGTTAAAAAATATTAAAGATTTATTAAACACTAACATGGTGACAGTTGGACCACCTCGGGAATGTAAGATTTCGAACAAAAAAACATTTATTGAAAGAATTTGCTCTAAATCCTATCCGTCGCAGAACCTTCCATCATCAGCTTAGAAACATGAGATGATAATTACTATGCACAAATATTTATTATGCTTCAGAAAGTATAAGAAAATTAATGTGTGTGCCTATAAAATTTGAGAGTTCCCTTCGATTTCTCTGGGATCTCATCATCAGATCCTGACTTGGCGACAATGGTACCACCTCGGGAGTATAAGCTTACGAAAAAAAGAATTTTGAAAATCGTTCCGCAAACGGCAGAACAATCAGTGAACATACATAAAAAAATACATACAGCCCAATACAGTACCTCCTCTTATTGGAAGTCGGTAAAAAAAGCGAAAAAGATTCAGATGAGTGACTTTTGAGCGGCTCTATTGAACCTATCTACGCCTTTTTACTAAAAAAACATCATTGCGTTTAACAATAATTCTTAGCACCAAGAGTGCCATACATAATGAGACAAGAGGTATAAAACCTCATGTAAGTTTGGCCGGCAACTGCGTCTTTACAACACACGATAGAATTACTTGACGAAAATTGTTGCAATAGTGGTATTTCCGCGGTCGAACCATGCAAATTCTACCCCCTCATAATAACTTGTAATTACTGAACTTCGCTCTAGTTTTGAAAAGTTTTGTAAACACATCGAAAAAATGTACGTTGGTTTAGAATTGAAGATATTAGAAGCTTACAACTAAACCTTGCAAACTGAAACTTTGTATCTTTATACATATATTTTATGCTTTCATCCCGGAACCAATGCTTTTCTACCACAGAACATAAACGGAATTTTATTCGATACCCAACTTCCACGGCAATATTAGATGTGTACATAGTGTCAACAGACTGGAAAACTCTGTTACGAAATCTTTAAAGACTAAAAGTAAACTCAGTTCTGAGCAAAGATTATTCTTTCGAAATGGTAACAACTTAAATAATTTGCTATGAACACACTTTGTAACTTTGTTCGTGATTGTTTTTATTGAATTTTACTTTTTTGTTTGTATTAAATTTTATTTATTTCTTGTTTCCGTTTCATTCTTCCATGGCCTATGTTTCATTTGCCGATATGATCGTCACTCGGTGAGCTTCCTTTCCCATCAATTATCGTTCCTCCTAACAATGCGGTCTGCTAAATGTAATTTCAACTAGCAATAGAAGTGAGATGCTTGTTGTTTCTCTATGCGATAGAATCAACCATGAAATCCGAACAAAAGGTAGCGACATACCTAGCTCTCAAGCTTTACAAGCCATTATTGATTGTATACGTAATCATATTTAAACTGTATCAATGAGTTTTTTAAATTAGCTTTGCTAAAGATCTACAAAGGTAAGTAATGATATCATTTCATTTCATTTCATTTCATTTCATTTCATTTCCTTTCGTTTCATCTCATCTCATCTCATCTCATCTCACCTCATCTCAACTCACCTTACCTCACCTCACCTCACCTCACCTCACCTCACCTCACCTCACCTCACCTCACCTCACCTCACCTCATCTCATCTCATCTCATCTCATCTAATCTCATCTGATCACATCTCATCTCATCTCATCTAATCTCATCTGATCACATCTCATCTCATCTCATCTCATCTCACCTCACCTCCCCATGTTAATTTCATCAATGTTGGACGTGCTCGAATTGGATCAAGTCAGTCTTAATCAGTCGGTCCGAATAAAGCGATGGCAAGAAAACTAAAATTCAAAAAGCCTATGACATGACTTAAGTAGTTATGTCTGGACAGGTAAGATGTTATGGTTAATTATTGTAATTGATTGTTATTGCCTTTAAAATCAAAATCAATTTATTCAAAATACTATGTAGTATAAGGAAGCCGTGTTTTTACAGGTTATTAAAAGTAACTTTTAAAGGTGGTAGAACTATTATGGTTCGCCCGGGGAAGTACCACCGCTGCACCCACTTCTGCCGTGAACCAACTCTATTGTGTTTCGGTGGAAAGGTGCAGTTGCCGGCCACACTTACATGAGACGACCACCAGCCTCCGGAGTAGCAGCGCAACTGCATACGACCTCAGGCAAGACTTACCTGTGCTTGCTTGAGGTTGTATGTAGATGTCCATGGGCTGCAGCGACCACTTAACACTATTTGGCCTGCATGCTCGTCTGCAAATTCAAACAAAAAAAGTATCTCAATTGATTACGCAGTCAACTAGCGTATTAAATAACTTCAAGGAAAACTATGCCAATACAGCGAATAAATCGATAAAGTCAAATGCTCCCCTCCGTCGCGTCACACTTTATCGGACGGACGGCATTTGTCAACGTTGTGCTATTTATAAAGGTAGATGGGACGCAAGATAAAATTGGATAAATTACTTTCTTTTCTAGGATGTAGGAATACGTTAGAGCAGAAAAAAGTATAAGCGAAATGTATTATTCTTAAATCTGTCAAAATCTAGACTAGATTTATCTGCATACTGCATATCAGACTAATTCTCTAGATTCGAGATTATAGGGAATGGGAAAAACGTAGGTATAGGGAAGAACTAACTAACTAAGCACTTATTACATTATACATTACTTTCATTTCAAGGATGTAGGGATGTAGGGATTTTTACTCCAATGTGAAAGAGAGAAGTATTATTTTTAAACAGGCATATTCCATAGCATTGCAATACGGGAAGTCTGATACGATCATTAAAAAAATAAACTGGCCCATGACCTTTCCCAAGTATTGCGATGATTTAGAGCTTATCCATCATGCTTTTCTAATGCAACTCACAGGTAAGTGGCCAAACCACTGACAGATATTTTGAAATCGCCCAAAAGGGCTTCAACAAGAAGAACAGAACTGCTATCTGTTGATAAATACCCTGACCGAAGGCTTCACGTAACCTCCAAAGAGCATAAATGACCATGAAAATTGCCACGAATTTCCCTCCCAACTGTGTCAGTTTCGCTTAGCTACGATAAAAAACTCACCACGGAAAAACCAAACACATTTTTATTCTTTTAATTTTACAATGTTACAAGTGAATATTTCGTTGTCAAAAAAGAAATATGGGCAAACAAACCAAAGCTTACAGAAACCGAATTATTATTTACGAAGTAAACATCGGAAATGTGGGAGTTGGAGTTTGTACAAACACGACGATAAGTCGCATGCCCTTGTATAATTTTAAAGTATTGTTCGGATGCTTTCATGTACAAAGTGAAAATGTTGTAAAGGTTTTTCAATTTACAAAAATATAAAAAGGAATATAAAAGTAGCCAGTGCTTGTAGCTTTTTTATTTTAATCTTAAAGTTTAGATTTTTGTGCTTATTAAAAAAATATACTTACTTTAAATTTTTTTAGGTAGGTACTTCTCTAAGTTACTTTTTCAAGACTAGGAATGATCGCCAGTACCTGTAGCTTCGGGATTAAGAATAGAGCTACGCGCTACGGTATCCCCTGCCTGACCGTAAGAGGCGACTAAAAGGTAGCTTTCGGCGGTGAGAGTGGGAGCTCGATCCGTCCAGCCAGCAGCCCCGGTAAGGACGGCGGTGTGTACGTGGCCACATGCTGCCATAAGCATCAGGAGGTGTAAGAGAGCACACGTGCTCTCCTGAGGATGGGCCCGTTCTGCACTGCGCGTAGAGGACACCGGTGCGTTCCACTGGAGATCCCGGAGTCCTCCCCAATCGCAGAGGCAGGCCACCGAGGGAGTTTTAGTGCGGTACAAATCCCACATAACCCGGTTTCCTCTCCCAAAGTGCCGGGTACCTTTTGAGGTTTTCCCCCACGATACAAAAAAAAGAAATGATCGCCGAAAGTAAGACTGTATAATTTTATCAATAAACTTCCCAATACTTGTGACTGGTCCACTATCTTTTTTCCATGTTAGCATTACGGTTTCGGGCCTAATGCGAATATATAATCATTACGAAATGTATACCTTATGAGTCAAACGGCGGCAAATGTGGTCATTATGCCCTCTTCATGGCATACTGAGCACTTTTGAGTTTCTACTCTTATTTAGTTTCGGAGATAAACTGTTGCCAGGTGCGCTTTTGGCAACATGGGTTCGAACTTTTTTGCCTCCCACTGCTGGAAATGAGTCTCTTCCTTTTATTGGGGGCCTGAAGTTTACTCCACCACGCTGCTTCAATGCTAATGTTTTAATCAAAATATCAATAAAAATCATTAAAAACTAACTTCAGTTCACGTCTCTTGGAAAGGAGGCAGTACTTAGTTTAACGGTGATATGTCCCTCTACTTTTTACTTTTTATTTGTAACATGAAAGTGAAATTAGGGACGAGATGAGTAATCCATAACAAAAGATATTCTGATTACAGAGCTACTCAAAAGATTTTATCTGATAGCACAAGTATGACAAATGATCTTGTATATTTTGCGTAGGCAACCGGAGCTTTTTTCATCATACTCACCAAAAACTCTTCAACTTTGTATGGTAGAACAAAACTTCTTTTTATTTAGAAGTTTTGTTAACGATTATAAATTTAAAATAGACCGTGTCAGTTTGTGTCATAGATTTAACAAAAAGGGGCTGTAGTATCTAAAACAGACATCTGCATCAAACAAAAAATAAACCACAAATTTTAGCCACCCAAATTAAATATATTCTGAACAATTTCCTGGTTTTCTTTTTTGAAATAATAATGAATTCTGCGTCAACAAACCTCAAATCAATATGCAAAGGGGTCACCCAGAGAATAAAAATTTAATTATTTAAACACGTTCCCCGTCCCAGTGAGTGTGCGCGCATGTATTTTCATTTTTTACGACACATCAAAAGAAACTGAAACCGCGTAATTTTATGATAATGGAGGGGTGGCCTAGGGGTAACGCAGGCTTTTAAATTTACGGTGGCTTGAGATAACTTAGAACTGGAAGCACCATTTAATAATGTGAACAATATTATTTTCTCAGAAATAAATTCAAGCAACGATGTAGTAACAGCAGTGATAATAAAAAGAAAAAAATTGGACGTTATTCATAAAAGAGTAGGTAATCAAAAGAGAAAGAGAGAGAGGTAAACAAAGAGTAGGTAAATAAATAATAGATTTTTCAAAAATCAAAATCAAAAATATTTATTTCATATTAGGAATACAAAATATTCGCTTAATGAATGACATTTTTTCCCGGTCATCGCCTTTATGTTCCCCTTTGGGCTAGATGGTGAGCTGAGAGAAAAAAGGCGGCGGAAAAAGAAACTCCCAGCAGCACTCTTTTTAAGAAAAAGTACATATATGGATGAATTGCTATAGGTCCATAATAGGCACACGTGACAGCGGATCGTATGAGACACTATAGACCTTTTATGCATCCATGTGTGACCGATACTTAAGTACTTATTTACTCAAGAGTGTACCCAGTGTTTCTTAGAATAGTTGCAACTTGTAAACTAAACTAAGCTATACTTAGTAAGGCATTTTTTTTCAGCCTTGTTTTTATGTCCCACTGCTGGGCACAGGTCTCCTACTCACAACTGAGTGGGATTTAGGCCATTGTCCACCACGCTGGCCAAGTGCGGATTGGTGGACGTCATGCTTTCAAGAAATTAGGAATTTCTCTCAGACATGCACGGCGATGGAGAACATCGTAATCAATTAAATATCACGATATTTTCCATCACCGTGGAGCAGCGATAAATGCGCACATTACATTTTTTTTGTCAGAGGTGCGCGCCGAGTATTTGAACCCGGAATCGGTCGCGTCGATAACCGCGGTTTCTTACCACTCGGCCATCGCTGCTCCTCCAAGACATTATAGGTAGTCAATATTATTAAGGTGCCTTTCTTCTATTACTTTACTCTAGTGCCTTCTTATTGTTCCTAGAACCGGAATAGCTAGATAGCGTCTTGCTCTGTATTCCCATGTTGATCGATTGCTGGCGAAGCAGAAATTTGAATGATGCGTTTATTTCAGTTCTCAGTCTGTGTGTTCGACTTTGTGTGTGTCCACGGTACCCACAACTCAGGGAATACTACACTACTGTGGGAACATGAGTATGAAGCGTTATTTATTTTTTAATAGAGTTGCTCAAAAAGTGGCGTATTACAAGGACGTATAGCGTTCGGGAAGTGGGCTATTACACACTCGTGCTTTTTCTTTAACCTTTTCCGAACTCGTGCTCTTTTCGCGTTTTCTTTCTCAACTATCAAAATAATGTCTATTAAAAAGAAAAAAAAAACAACCACGAAGTTTTAGAAGTTTTTATGATTCATGCAAATATTTCTAAAAAGAAGCTACTAATTTGTTTCAATATCAGATTTAATGATTTGATTAAATGAGTTAGGTTAGGTTTCATTTCATTTCATATCAATAAAAAAAATCCTTGACTTGGTTGTATGGGCATAGTTCTTTTTGCCTACCCAGAATGGGTGAAAAAAAAATCTCTGCATATAGCTATTCTTTTACGGTTGGCGACATTTTTCAAAAATGTTATTTGCGAGTTTTTATTGTTTTATTAAATTGCTTCATTTTTTCGCAACTGTATTAAAAATAGTTGTTCAGTACACGTGCGGAACCGTCATTGCTAAGAGTTCCGACTGTCAACCCTCACCTTCGGCTACGCCTCGGCTCCGGTATACATTTGTCGGAACTCATTGCAATGACAGCCTTTCCTCAGCCTTGTAATGAAATATACTTTATTCGGTGTAATTGTAATTATAACCTTTTTAAGATTTTACTTCTTTTACAGAATGTTATGTGTATTAGAGCAGATTTGAAATAAGCCTTTGCAAAGAACATCTTTTTAAAACCTAATAGAACCACTATAGAATAGTAGTTCAATTAGCATAGTAAAGGACTAGACCTTCATTTTGATAATTTTGGTTTTTAAATATTTGAGGGCATTTCCAGATTCCGAATCACGGTGTAATGTCTCGTGATGAGCTGGTGCTTTACGGCTTACAATGCCTTAACTCTTGTGCGTTATTATTATGCTTAACTGTAAAGACGAAAATGACAACGTCAAAGTGGCTGCGTTTGAAAAATACAACCGTTAAAGCTGTATTTTTTGAAGAAAATTGATTTCAGTTCTATAAAAATTCCATTGAAAAGAAAGTTTTTTAGACTGGTGGCAATGGTGTTAAGTTTAAGGATGCTCTATGTATGTATATTCTATGTAGATAAACATGTCATTCTTTATGTTAATAACACTCATCTGATTAATTTGTTATTATGAAATAGAAATATGCGTTTATAGATTTTCGTGCTTAAAGGATTGCAGAAGTAAATTAAAAATTAAATAAAATTTCTAAAGTATTAGGGACTAATAGACGTTAATAGAAGTTTTTACATAAATAACAAAATTGTATGTAAGATTTAAGTGACGATGGCGAAGATTAGCATTTGTAATGAGGATGAATGGAGAATTTGAATAGATAGGTATGTAGTTGCTTAGCGGTCACAGATTGAAGTGTAAAAAATGCCCTTTTTAAAAAATCCGATTGGATTCCACCCGAACAAACATACTTACATTGCAAGTTAAAAATAAAATTACTAATTATAATTAAACTTTTAAAAATGATTGAACGTAAAATAATATTTAACTGGACTACCTATAGTTTTCGAATTTTTCTAAAACAAAAGTAACCTAAGTTACTCCTTATTAAATAAGTTATCTGCCAGTGAAAATTCTGTTAAAATCGGTCCAGGCGTTTCAGAGATTAGCCGAAACAAACAGACAGACAAAAAATGTAAAAAAAAATTGTTATAAGTACTATATGTTATATTCATTCATATTCATGTGTTAAAAAGCGGTTATTTTAATGTTACAAACAGACACTCGATTGTATCAATACTCTGGAAATAAAGTTAGGTTTTTTTTCTTCAATTATGGCATCGCAAACTCTGCATACTGCCAGCGTCAAGTATAATTTTTGCATCACGTTTTTGCCAGTTTCGGTGAAACTGGACAAGTAATAATAGGTAAAGTCAGTAAGTCGTTAGTAATCAGTCAGTCAGACATTCAAGTAAAGCGATGGCTTCTTTACTAGAACGTGACCAATGGAATTTTGGAGACAAGCAGAAAAAACATATTTGAATTCGCACTTTTATTTTAATTCACAACACTCGTGCACTATAATTAACCTATATCGAACAAAATGCCATCAAATTTATCCGATATAACTCAAAAATACACCTAGAAAGTAAAAATAAAACAAGAGCACAATATGTCTTTTTCGACTTCCCGCCAAAACTCCAAGTTAGGTTTTTGTGCATGCGAGTATCATCATTTACTAAGGGCGCCATGCAAATGTGAGCTTTTCGTATAGCATTAAATTGAACTTTTACTTCTAAAATGTCGCTCATTTTTGCTTAGATAGTCGCTTATCGTCCCTCTCATAATCTGTCGTTTTGGTAATTTATGCAGTTTTCATATCGAGGTCAATTGCGTGATCCGAGGCCGTTCTCCCATAAAACCACATTTTTAATAAGTTTCATGCAAATCAGCGGCCCCTAGAGACTTAATATCGGTCTGATCATCGGCTGCAGATCAAATTGAAAAGGCAACGTCGAGAGAGGTCCCACTTGACGAAGGTCTTTCTTTCACGAGGACCCTACTTACCCGGCTTTGATATGGGAGCTGACAAACCGAGATATTCGAAAAAAGTCATTACGGGCTAACCTGTCTGCGAAGGATCAATACGAAATCTCGGACGAAAATGTTGGTAAGAAATAGTGGATCGTCTTGAGAATCGGTAGACTCTAAGTAATATGGGCAAATTGGGAAGCTTATTCTTTGTAGTTTTCGTAAGCACTCGTTCGATTCAGGTTTGATGTTTATGACGTTGATGACAGAAGAAACGTCAAAAGTAGGTACTATTAATTGTACGAATACAGAGCGCAAAATGATAGCTAAACTTATCACTTAACACAGTTTTTACATGAAGTGTATTCATATATGACTTGAATCAATTTTCTTGAAAAATGTTCTATGTCTTGTGGATAATCTAGTATTCATCACGTACAGCTCATCAGTTCCATAAATATTCTTCCCTCTATTTGAGGGTGACTATTATTACTTTGCCATTTATTTATTTTTTAAGTGTCTTCTTATTTAAATATCTATAGTACGATACTATTAAGTTAATAGTACGTTGGATTAAGCTTATCGCAAGTTTCTCTGTCAACGATATCTGTCGCCCTCGTTATTACTGTCCTTCCAGCTCCCGATGTATCAGATAAGCCAAATCTCATTCGCACTGTCAATTCTAATGGTGTTTCTGGAACTGTTCAACACGCCCTCTTATTGGGTATCGATTATACTAATACAACTATTAAATTTTGTTTATTTAAGATGGATTACTTTAATTGTATTTACTGGATTTGTGATCATTACATTACTAAAATTTATTACTTTTCCATTATTATAGATCCAAGACACTGATACTTATTCATCTGAATTATACCAAGACGTCAAAAAAGATAGGGCATTACAATAATATTTCTAGTATAGAGAGATAGATCTATATGTTTAGATAATAAAATATCTTTTTTTTTGTAATTTGTTTTACTAATGAAAGGTACCAATAAAAGCCAACTTGCTTTAGCATAATATATAAGATAGGAGAAGATAAGCATTGTAAGGAAGGCAAAACTATGCTTTGATATCACTTGTTTGCTAACTTTAATATTTAAAATCAGGGAAAAATTTTTTGTTCTTTTACTTATGTACTTAAGTAGGCCTATATTTTTAGGTTTTTGAAAATGTTTATATTGCATTTTATTCTGTATTTTTATGAGTAAAATTCCTATCTCCGAATTTCGTTGTTTATTGATTCTATTCCGCCAGCTCTAATTAAAGCTTAATTGTCATTTTCTATGGTTTCACTACCTAACTAAAACTATGCCCCACTTTGGGCACAGGTCTCACCTTAGTAGTGAGAGCCCAGTACGCTGGGCAAGTGTGGATTGCAGACACCAAGCCTTTGAGAAATTATAAATACCTAACCAACTCTAAGGAATACACGGCGATTAAAAACATCGTAATTAAATATCACAAAGTTTTTCCTCGCCGTGGAGCAGCGAAAAATACGCACATAACAACTTTCTTTGTCAGAGGTGTGCGCCGGGGCTTAAACTCGGCATCTTCGTGTTGGAGACCGCAGTCCTTACCGCTTTTCCATCGCTGCTCAAAAAGCTAGAACAATATAAACGCTCAAATTAGTTGCGGCCAGTTCCTAAAGCTAGTTATTTTAAAGCGGGTGAAGCCGCATTTATCTAGTCAACAGTAAACTGTGAAATTTTCAACCGTTTGTTATCTCCGGGCAAACATTGACTTAGATCCAATCGCTTTGATTGCAGTACAGTTATGTGCTTTTAATGTGTACACACCGCCGCGTTGTTAGGTATTTGAGTATTGTTTACCGGTATTGTATCCTGTGTCTTGTCGAGTATCTACTCGATCATCTGACACGTTAGTTTTGTTATATTATTATATACTAGCTGTGCCCGCGACGTCGTCCGCGTGTATAAAGACTTTTATAAAATGGATTGATTAAAAATTAAAGATTATTTATTTGCATTGAATAAGTAGTAGGTAGATTATTCTTACATATAGTGAAATCACTTATAATACAATGTTCATATGTTCAGAAGAAACTTAATGTATTTTTTCTAAATCCTACAAACCTAAAACAGTAAGGAATGCTTACTGTACTGATCTTACTATCCACTTTTCTCACGTTTCGCTTGTCTCGCGCAATCAGATTCTCTTTACAAATATGTACCTCGTTTATTAAAGTTAAGAGATACTGCTGTGCCCGAGGCTTCATCTATGTTAAAAATAGTATCTTTAGTAAATTGGGTGAATTTATACTGCAAAGAATGTATAGACTCATTCTATATACATAGCTTTAACCTACTGCAGAAAAGAGGTGCACTATACAACTACTTGTAGTTGGGAGATAAAATTTCTAAACATACACGTGCTTAGGATTAAACAATCGGAAAAATAATTGTAAGGCCAATTAATAAACTATAGGTTTAAAACTTACGGACAGCAATTTGGTCATAAGTCATAACTCATATAACATTGTGAAAACTAAAGCAGAAGGCAGGGTCTCTACACAGTGTGCTATCTGTATTTGGAAATAAAGAATATTTTTCTAAAGAATCTTTAAAGAATCCTTAATATCTCCATCAATCAACGTGTGTGGATGAGCCCTCAGCCCGTACGCAATAAAGAGACGCAAAAAATGAGTTAAGTTATCATTGGTCCAATTAACAATGTTCAGCATCATACGTATACCTACCCAACGATGGGACAACCCGCGTGGCGCAATGTTTACCATGCCGGACTGCTAATCGAACTGTCCCGGGTTAGAATCCGGGCGAAGCAGAAATTTCAATGATGAGTTTAAACTGTTCTCGGTCTGGGTGGTTGTGTTTCTGTCTCTATGTGTGTTCATGGCACCCGCGACACAGGGTATATCTACCCTAATGTGAGGCTATACGTGTAAAATGTTATTTTTTATTTTTTTTACACTATGTACTTACTTTTATTAGACTTAAGGCTTTTATTTGAAATTATCTCCATCGATTCACTTTGGAGAAGAAATGAATATTGCTCAATAACGCCATCTACCGTATGGCATGTAAACTTTGTGGTTGATAAATCGAATGTCAAATTACCAAATAGGTAGATATTGAGATTAACAGTTGGTTCACTAAAAGTTTAACTATTCGTCACCTAGATGTCTGCAGTAGTCTTGTTTTGTTAAGGCTTTGTACATTCTGTATGAAGGTTTAGATTCCGTATCTTATAACCTTAATGCTGGATTCATTGAGATTGTAAGATTTGGATTTCGGTTCATCGGAGCTTGAGGCCTCCTCAATATTGGGAGAGCTCTATGCTCAGCAGTGGAATGCTAAAAAGGTTGCAGCTTGATATAATGTAGCGATAATAATCGTTTCAGCTGCAGCCTGTTAATAATCTTCCACCCCAAAAGAAGACTAATAAGCTGAGCAACTAACTCAATGGAGCCTGTGATGTAAGGTTCGGCGGCGGTAAGGCTCGCGATGCGCTTATTAGGTAGCCATACTCGGCCAACGAAAGAAAATACAGTAAGCTGATCTAAGTATATTAAATATAGTCGACAATATTAGTGAGAGTTCAAAATAATTTTACTTAAATTTAAACTTTTATTTATGGTTTTGAATGGGCTGTTACCGAAACTTTCATACAAATTCCCCAAAGTGCCTTTTAAGTTTATGTCGCGTATTGTGTAAATGAACATAACTTTTTTGTTTATCACCCGATTGATATGAAATACACACTAATGTTACGGAAATTCATTCAACAATAAATCAGTAAATACATCATTCAAAGAAGGGAAAAGAATTTGAGAATGAAATATTAATTTAAGGTTAATTATTGTACGCTTGAGATACCAACTTTCGAATCCACTTTATTTGCTATTGAGGGGTAGTTTTGAAAAAAGCTTAAATAGAATTCTTACTATGTTAGTAAAGATTACAAATACAAAATTATAAGTATATTACTCTGCACAAAAATATTCTGTACATCAAGTTTCGACACTCAATTTTCAAAGAGTTTCAAAGAAAATTGACATTTAAAGGGTGAATTTCGGGAAATGCTGAAACACGTATTCTTTTATTTTGGTTAGAAAATATTTATACCAAATTTCAAGAAAATCTATTGAAAAAATCCAAGTTTTCCATACAAATTTTCATCGCTCATTTCACACCCTTAAAGGGTGATTTTTAAAATTATCTATAGTCTAAATGTTAGCGAGGACCAATATATATAAAACAAAAAAAGTTTCATCAAAATCCGTCCAGTAGTTTTTGCGTGAAAAGCTAACAACAGACAGACAGACAGACAGACAGACAGACAGACAGACAGACAGACAGACAGACAGACAGACAGACAGACAATAATTTCAAAACTTATATTTTTAGCTTCTGTTACTTATAAAAAGACCCCTAGAAGTATTTTTTTAAATTTATATGCAATGTACAGAATTGACCCTGCTTACAGTTTTATTATCAGAATTGACCCTGCTTACAGTTTTATTATATGTATAGATATCCAACGAACTACAACTTTTTTCATAATTCGTCTATATCTTACGTGATACAATGTTTTCTTCCTATGAGGCAGTACAAAATGCTTTCACACAGTTTGTCGAATCTAGATCCCTAGAGATCTATCGCAGACATAAGTAACCTTTTTATTAAACGTGACGCAAGTGATCTACGCCGCTAAGACAAACAGGCGCGGTCAAGGCGAGATGGGTGAGGGCTAATAGCACAATTTCATGCACTTCCGCACTTTGGAGGGCTCGTAAAGACGTCGGGTTTTTATAGATACAAAACAGTCGTTAATCCTTTTCGGAGGCCTTATGGGCGGTTTTAAAACATTCGACAACGAGTTGGGCACAACTAACCCGCGTTTTCCATCCAATCCCATCCAACCCGTATTGGAAGAGCGTGGTTCTATATCTCCCGAATAATGGGGAGAGACACGTGCACAGCAGTATGATGTAAAAAGGGTTGCAGCCAGCCAATAAAAAGTTTGCAAACTTCTAAGGAAATAAAAATTAATTATTAAAAAATAATGTATAATTTGTCAGTGGCGGATTTAGAAATTTGCTAGGCTAGTCTATTTTGTACGCTATTACATAATTTTTTTATTAAGTACCTATTTTTACGCAGCCAGGTTTTCTTTTAATTTTGAGCCAAATTTGCGGCCCCCCAAAATCTGCCGCCCGCCTAGGACCTTTTCAGCCTACTCCGCCTTTTGATAAACCAGCACTGTAATTTTTACAATAAATAGGTATCGTAGTAGTAAATTATCGTAGCAGCAGTGTGTCAGGTAGTTCGGTAGTACCGCCAGAGGGGGAGCGAGTAAACTCACAATTTGCACTAAATTTTATAATTTGAGTTGTTTTATGGGCTGTAACGGACAGTAGGTCGTTCTTTGAAGTAAATTGCCGTGCGACTTGCGACTACCATTTGCGTTTTTTATTGATAGCTGTTGAAACAGTTAATGATAGCTCCGTTGTTTAGACTTCGTCGCTGTGTCAAGCAGTGGCTCCGTGTTGAAGAGGTGAAGCTGAAAAAAAACGTTAAGCACGATATTGTAATTAAACTAATATAACGGAATTGAAGCGTATTAAAGAGGTATAGAGGAGCAGCGATGGCCGAGTGGTAAAAGCCGCGGTCTTCTACGTGACCGATCCCGGGTTCAAATCCTCGGCGCGCACCTCTTGCAAAAAATTTGTAATGTGCGAATTTATCGCTGCTCCACGGTGATGGTGAATATCGTGATATTTCATTAATTACAATGTTCTCCATCGCCGTGCATGCCTGAGAGAAATTCATAATTTCTCGAAAGCATGACGTCCACCAATCCGCACTTGGCCAGCGTGGTGGACTATGGCCTAAATCCCTCTCACTTGTGAGAAGGAGACCTGTGCCCAGCATTGGGACATAAAAAAAAGGTTGAAAAAAAAAGAGGTATATTTAAGATGAATATATCCACCGATCTACACTTAAACAAAATGTTAGACATATTGGATATATATCTAATAGTAATGGGATCGAATATACTCGTGGTAAGACATTAGTAGAATGGGTATTCGGCGAGTACGAAAGATGACAGGATGTCGGATAGTGATCATCGTTATTGTAGCCGACAAAATCGCAGAAAAAAATAAAGAAAAAATAATGTAGTTTAAAAAACTAAAAAACACGCTTTTGTGAAAATACGAACTAAAAACTAAAAAATAAAAAGAAAATGTATTTTACTGTACAAAAAAGCGTGGGGTGCATTGTGTCAATAGTATCTTAAAAACCACCACACGCTTTTCAGTACAGTAAAATACATTTTCTTCTTATTTTTTTAGTTTTTAGTTCGTATTTTCACAAAAGCGTGTTTTTTAGTTTTTTAAACTACATTATTTGTTTTTAATTTTTTAGTAGGATTTTTATTCTCATATTATTGCATTGTCATCGGCCCTTGACCCCTGTGTAAATTTTCAAGTTAATCAGACGCTTAGACAGACAGAGTGTTAAAAATATAAAACTTTATATTTGTTTCATTAAATACATTAGGCCACGAATTTATCAGCCGCCCGTCGTATATATTTTTTTATCCTGATGATCCTAGTTAGGACTTTAATATAAAGTTATGAGATTATTGTATTGTCATCGGCCCTTGACCCCTGTACAAATTTTCAAGTTAATCAGACTCCTAGAAGTAAGTGAAAATGAAGTTCAAAGATTCCATTACATACATACATACATACATACAGGTCAAGTTAATAAAAGCGTGTTGTTCGCGCCAATTAAGTCATTTCACCTCCCTCCCCTTCACCCTCCCTCTCTTCCCCGCAAGCGCACTATTACATAATATGGATCAGGAAGATCTATCAATGCAGTCTGCCTTCGTCCCGCCGCCGACGCGCACGCCGCCGACGCGTATGCAAGTCCTCTAGTGACAACCGCACCGCAAGCCACCTAACACGTGGTCATCAGACTCGCCGCATCGCCGTCATCACCGCTGTCAATAGTTAACTGACTTCAAGTGAAGAAGAAGTGCTATAAACAGTGTATTGTGAAAGACAACATCAGTTCCCGGGCAAGAGAAGGCTGCATCAGTACACGAGCATAGCATCTGCTCCAGCACCAGGTTAGTAGTGCGCTCCCTTTATCAATCCTTCTCGTTTTCCACCATTAATTCAAACCGCAACTTACAGTCCACAATTCCATCACCCGCAACGGGGGACCACCCTCCTTTCCACCCTTTATTCCACCACCATTTTTGGTCATAGCGAACCGGAGGCCCCCCTTTTCCCAACGATATCTGGTCCTTGTCGATCCGGATTCCTCCAATTTTTTGGTCCAGTCGAGCCGCATTTCGAGCCAATAGTAGTAACTTCACCCGGGTTAATTAATTATTTAATCTCATAAATACGCATACATATGTATTTCATGTAATATATTATAAGTGCCTATTCATATTTATTTTTGCAAATAAGTATTATATCTACGATTATTTTATATCCCGCATATTAATAACACACCGCTCACGTAGGTATATTATTCTTTTTGCAAAACACACCGCACCATCCGCTATTTATTTTTGCAAATAAGTATTATATCTACGATTATTTTATATCCCGCATATTAATAACGCACCGCTCACGTAGGTATATTATTATTTTTGCAAAGCGCATTCGCACCATTCGCACCATTATTTACCTATATTTGTAATCGAAATTACACCTCATAGGTACGCATTCTATTTTTCATTAAGTGAAGTCCGCCATATTTGTGGTTGCCGGAGCCGACGCGACCGGCGATCGTTGTTTCGCTAGTAACTACCTACGTATTCATTCATTACGCCATACATAATTTTTATAATCTTAACTGTTTTAACTGATTTATCTTGTTCACGACAAAATGTCTACTAAAGGTAAAATTGTATCTGAAACGATTTCAAATGACGAAATTAGTTTGAAAATATTAATTGCAAAACGAAATTCTATTTACGAACGTTTACAACAAATTTATGATTTATCTATAAGTGCATTAAGTTCGTCAGACGAACAGGACACATTTCTTGACACGGCATCTGACCTTGAATACTTGCGTACCGAGTTCAAGGACACGTTAGAATCTTATAATGTTACAAATTTAAAATTAAATCCGAACGCGCAAGTAGATTTCGGATCGTGGAAATCTTTTCATGATCTATATAGTCGTATTAAAAGTCAAGTGTCTAAATTAAACGCTCCATATTCATCTTCAAGTAAATTACAGAATACTTTGCCACCAAAAATTATACCGTCGCTTCCGCCCATAGAATTACTTTCTTTTAATGGTGACATACGACACTGGTCTATGTTCTACCAACAATTTAAAACATTAGTTCATGATAATCAGCAATTAACAGATGCTGAACGCGTTTATTATCTTGTTAGTAAACTTAGTGATAGGGCATTATCAGTCTGCTCAGGCTTAATGCCTACAGCGGAAAACTATTCTGTGATATGGAACGCGCTCATACGTAGATATAACGACGAGCGTGCGCTCGCCACTACCTACGTCAGTCAGCTGTTAGAACTGAAGAACGTAAACACTAACACATCCGCTGGTTATCAAATATTTATGGATAAATTTGATGCTTCTATTAACGCCCTTAAGCAACTTAATATTGATGACATATCTGATTTTCTATTTCTAAATATCGCGCTTAGAAAATTAGATAACGATACCGTAAAGTCGTTCGAAATGTCATGTCGCAACGTAAACATACCGAAATATTCCGCTTTGGTTCAGTTTTTACATGACCAGAATAGGGCTTTATGCCATACAATAAATACTTCGCATACGTCTAACAACCATAAAATTAAAGGTAATTTTGTTCCCGCTCCCGCTAAAAATATAAGCAAAACTTTTATTAATACAGATTCGAATCGGTCATGTATTTTCTGTGAATCGGGTGATCACGAACACCTATTTGTCTGTCCGCATTTTTTAAAAATAAATGCACAGGACAGGTACAATTTTGTAAAACGAAATAAATGTTGCACTAATTGTTTAAGTAATAAACACGCCACTCCTTTTTGTAAGTCACAGCGTAGATGTAGGTATTGCTCCCGCTCGCACCATACGCTACTTCATTTTGTTAGTAGTAGGAATAAGGTCGATCAGCCTTCGGTAGAACAAGGTCCAGGAGAAAAAAATGTATCCACGTCATGTAACGTTTCGCGCGATTGTGGTAATGCGCCGCACCGCACTACATTATTGGGAACTGCGAAGATTAAAGTTCGTACTAAATACGGTCACCAATATTTGTTGCGTTGTTTAGTGGACCCTGGCTCGCAATGCGATTACATCACGAAACAGTGTTGCAAACGTTTGTACCTACCGATCTCCAATAAAACACCAGTTAGGGAGGCGCAAGGAATCGGTGGGGTGTCGCAGAAGATTTTAGGTGTTACTTCTTTGCAGTTTAGCTCCCGCTTTGATGAAAATAAACTTTATCATATTGAACCGCTAGTTGTTCCCGCTATAACTGGACAATTACCCGAGTCGTTAATAGACGTTTCGAAAATTAATTATATAAATAATTTACGTTTAGCTGACGATCAATTCCATACACCAGGTGACATTGACGTTTTATTAGGGGTTAATACTTATTTACAAATTTTGTTAACTGATAAAATAATTAATTCGCAATCGCCGAGTGCCATAGAGACGTCATTAGGATACATAATAATGGGAGACGCAGATATCGACTTTCCTACATGCATGCCGCGTTCTTTAGTTTCTTATCCTACTCGTATTGATAATAGTCAAACGTCGCTCACGCATTTGCTCGAAAAATTTTGGAAGTTAGAGGAGCTGCCGCAAAAAACTTATTTGAGTCCTGATGAACAGGAATGTGAGAATATTTATACTTCCACTACTCGTCGCAATTTGAACGGACGATATGTTGTCGCCCTGCCCTTCAAGGACACGCCTGATAAGTTAGGTGATTCTTTTATAACCGCTAAAAAAACGCTTCTCGCTCCTAGAGAGACGTTTTAATAAATGTCCCGATCTTCGCTCCCGCTACAATGACGTCATTCAATAATACATCAACAAGGGTTTTTTATCATTGGTTGTTTCGAATAATTTTACGGAACCTTGCTTTTATCTCCCGCACCACCCTGTCATACGTAATGATAAAAGTACAACTAAATTGCGAATAGTACTCGACGCAAGCGCTAAGTCAGATAATGACATTTCATTAAATGATATTTTACCTATTGGGCAAAATTTACAGTCTGATATTTTTAATATTTTAATAAACGTACGAGTTTATCGCATCGCCTTTTTTGCCGACGTTAGACAAATGTATTTATGCATTGAAGTACAAAAATCGCACCGCGCGTTTCAACGCATTCTTTATCGCTTTTCTAATGAGGAAGACATACAAACATACGAATTTAATCGTGTGACTTTTGGTTTACGCTCTTCGCCTTTTCTTGCGCTACGCACATTACGTCAGTTGGCTTCCGAGGAGAGGGAGTCCTATCCTCTGGCTGCTTCGGTGGTCGAGCGAGATATTTATATGGACGATATCGCGTCCTGCGCGCCCTGCGTCAACAGCGCCGTTGACGTAGCCACTGAACTAATTCAAATGTTTCAGCGTGGAGGATTTGAATTGGTTAAGTGGACTAGTAACAGTTCAGAGCTTTTACAGCACATCCCCGCAACGCACCGTCAGCTTGACGAGGTCTCATTCGACGACCAAATTATTTTTAAAATATTGGATCTTCGTTGGCACCCCGCAACTGATTGTTTTTCTTTTCTAGTTTCGCCGCCGCCGCTCGCTTGTACCAAGCGTTCTATTTTATCCGCAACCGCTCGCTTGTATGATGTTCTGGGGCTCGTGGGTCCAGTAATTCTTTTCTCTAAGCTTCTCATTAAAACCTTATGGGTTCTCAAACTTGACTGGGACCAGGCTCCGCCCGCTCACGTTGTCACTGCATGGCAACAATATATTTCAGAGTTACCTTTGATATCGAAATTAAGGTTTCCTCGCCATATGGGTATAAATAAAAATTCCCAAGTCTCGCTAGTCGCGTTCGCCGACGCCAGTGAAAGGGCGTATGGCTGCGTGATTTATGATTTATTCGCACATCGTTAATGATGATGACTCACTAGTGATAACGCTACTAATTTTATTGCTTCACGTTCATACTTGAAGGAACTTCATTCCTTTTTACGTTCAGACGAATATTATAAAGTATTTAATCAGGTCCTTTCTGATAACCGCATCACATGGAAACTTAACCCTCCAAACGCTCCACATTTTGGTGGGCTTTGGGAGTCAAATATAAAGATAGTAAAGTATCATTTATTTCGCGTCATAGGTAAGCAAATCCTCACGTATGAGGAATTGCTTACTGTCCTCACTCAGGTCGAACGCATATTAAATTCACGACCGCTTTACGTGTTAAGTAGCGATCCGGCGGAACCTACTGCACTTACGCCCGCGCATTTCCTCGCTGTTAATCCACTTGGATGTTTACCCGCCGCTGATCTTAGTAAGGAACGCATTAATCTTTTATCACGTTTTTCATTACTTGATTCGATAGTTCAGTCATTCTGGAAGCGCTTCAGATCAGAATACTTACATACACTACAAGCAAGAGAAAAGTGGAATAAACATTCTATTAATTCCATTTCTGTAGGAACCGTTGTTCTTATCGATATGGATAACGCTCCGCCTCTTCAGTGGCCGCTAGGCGTCGTCACTGAACTGTTTCCTGGTAGGGATGGTGTGGTGCGCGTTGCACAAGTGAAGACTAAGAGCTCCACTTTGCAGCGGCCCATTGTTAGACTTTGCCCTCTACCAACGCAATAATATTTCTATATGCCTATGTAGTTTATATTTTATAAGTTATAGTTTAAGTATAAATTCTTATCCCGCTATTATAATATTTTTATTAATTTACTAATTATATTCATCGCATCGCCTCTGTTCACCGCATATATAGTTTTTTCTATATGATATTAATTCCGCTGTATATATTTATGTTTATTTTTTTTAATTCGCTATTTGAGGAGACCTCAAGGCCGGGGGGATGTTCGCGCCAATTAAGTCATTTCACCTCCCTCCCCTTCACCCTCCCTCTCTTCCCCGCAAGCGCACTATTACATAATATGGATCAGGAAGATCTATCAATGCAGTCTGCCTTCGTCCCGCCGCCGACGCGCACGCCGCCGACGCGTATGCAAGTCCTCTAGTGACAACCGCACCGCAAGCCACCTAACACGTGGTCATCAGACTCGCCGCATCGCCGTCATCACCGCTGTCAATAGTTAACTGACTTCAAGTGAAGAAGAAGTGCTATAAACAGTGTATTGTGAAAGACAACATCAGTTCCCGGGCAAGAGAAGGCTGCATCAGTACACGAGCATAGCATCTGCTCCAGCACCAGGTTAGTAGTGCGCTCCCTTTATCAATCCTTCTCGTTTTCCACCATTAATTCAAACCGCAACTTACAGTCCACAATTCCATCACCCGCAACGGGGGACCACCCTCCTTTCCACCCTTTATTCCACCACCATTTTTGGTCATAGCGAACCGGAGGCCCCCCTTTTCCCAACGATATCTGGTCCTTGTCGATCCGGATTCCTCCACGTGTTAAAGAAAGAAAAAAACGGAAAATGATTTATTTGCGCAAATATGGGTATTACAAAAGTTGTTTTATACATTTAATAGTTCGCCATATTCACAAAATACGCCATATTTAAAAATTATTGTCATAAATCTAGATAACTAATTAATTTATTAAGTTGACGAACCATGTTATTTATTTATCCCATATTTTGCGTTTCTTATTTTGTAGTTATGAATTGATTTATACGTTACTTTCTTTTTAATTCTTGTATATTTTTGGTCCCATGCAAAAGACTAGAGCCCAAACTTACGTTCGTCTTTGATCTTTAGGACTCTACCATCTGGGAACGCCATTATTTTCCTAGATTCGTTAAATTCTACTCCATAATTGTTCAACCTTATCGCATTTCGTACCAGATCTTGATAACTGTGCATCTTTATAGCAGCTTTTATATTCGACGTTGATCACTCAGTTTTAATTAACAAGTTCATTACGTATTCCGCCCTCTGAATAAAAATAAATCCAGCCGTCTCCTAATCAAGTTTCCTTTTGTCATTTTTACTGACGACATAAATGGTTTAACGACTGCCGCCGATTTGTTTACTTCGTTATCGAACGCCTTTTTATCTTGCTTTATATTGTAAAGATACTGTTACTTATGTTTGTTAAGTACCTAATTTCTGGTCTCTTTCAAATTCATTATTAATCATTAAAAAGTTAACACCAACAGAACTAATTATTAAGGAAGATGAAAAAATTTAGATTAGAACAACGTAATCAAATTGGATTTTCAAATAAACTGCTTAGGGACCCGTTCACCATCTCCAAGTAAAGTTAAGTGGCAAGTAAAAGCTATGAGTACGGGTTAGATTAACATATGATTAGTGCTACTCGAACATTGTGTAGTTGAAATTGAAGTTACGGGTGACTTTAACCGAAAATTAGCGTACTTGTCACTTTACTTGAAGGTGGTGAAAGAAGCCCTAAGTATTTAATCATATAAAATGAAAAAAATAATAATACCTAGTCACTTTCACTAAAAATATATCACCATTTACCCTCTGAAAGTGGCAAATAGAGAAGTACCTTTATTAAAACAAGTTTTTCATTTTACCCTCGTCAGAATTTTTAAAATCACAGCATTCAAATTTTGAGCGTCATATATTTCTGGAAGTTGTAGGTACATTGTATACATACAAAATTAAACTATTAGTTTTTAAAAACTTTACTTAATCTAAATCAGAAGTATTAAACAGTCTTGAAGCGAATACACGTAAATACATTTCTTTGTCTAAGTCTAACAACAATGAATAAAGTAAACGCAATAAGTATTAATAATGACAGTGGCTACTACAGCTACACTATTAATACCGTCAGCATTGACCCCCTAACAGTGGCAAATAAAAAAATAGTTGTATCCTGCCATCATTAGCTGAACCCTCCGACGCGTCCCTCCTTGGACAGGAACGTGACGGCCTCCCTCAACGCGACGTTGGCTTGTATTTTGGATAAATGTTTTGGATAATGTTGTTGACGTTAATAAAAGCTTCGGTTCATAGAAAACTGGAATATTTAGTTACAGTTGGACCGAGCGGATATCATATCATATATCATAAACATTTCGATTGACAGCAAATTAAAATACTGACACGAATATTACTATTATAAATGATCGATGCTTACATCAAATTAAAATACAATGGATTAAATTACAACTTCTTATGTTTTTATAATTTTTGCCCTCATAAAATATTTAATATTTAATTATAACAAAATAAAAAATGTCATTCTCATATCACAAAAAAACATTGACTTACAGGAAACTACATTATTTCCGAATAAATAGTTGTGAAAACATCTACTCCAACCAAAGAAAAATCGATACAAATAAATAAAATTGGAGTGTATTTATGTAATAATAGGCGGCCAGCAAGCGCGGCCTCCTCGTCTCGCCCGCCGCCGCGCCGCCAGCGTCTCGTCTTGCTTGCATCAAGCGCGCGTGGATTTCCTTAGCAGAGTTATTTTAGAAATGTATTTATTATACTCTTCAAAGATCTTATACTTACAATCACCAACAAATATATTTCGAAAAAGATTATTACAGGATTTCATGTTGATAAAAAACTCTATGGCCCATAACTCATTAATAGGCACCAACTCTTAACATCTTACACACGTGATAACTTTTAAACGAAATATCCGATTGAGATGAAACAAAAAGTATTTTACTTCTACATAAATACTCTTGATAACATAATGCTTAATATCGATAACGATTAATATAACGATACATATTTAACGTAGTTTTTTTTTCTTCAGACGATTCAATAATTATTTTGAACACAAAATCGGTTATTGTGATTAAACCATGATAGCTAGATATATGTCCTCGCGGACTTTTTTGTAGGTCTTAATGGGATGTACAAACCCGTTGTACATCTGTTTGTACATTTTGTCTATTGTCAAAACTATTGACAATAGAACAAAATGATAAATAATTATATTTTTATTTACTTATTTTATTAACAAAATGATAAATAATTATATTTATCATTTTGTTCTATTATAATTATAATAGATAGGTTTTCGATTTTACATCTTGTGTTACAAAATAGCAATTTTATTACGGATCCCTAATTTTGAAAAAAAAAACATAGCCTATAGCCTTCCTCGATAAATGGACTACCCAACACTGAAACAATCATTCAAATTGGACCAGTAGTTCCAGAGATTAGCGCGTTCAAACAAACAAACTCTTCAGCTTTATAATATTAGTATAGATAAAATAACCGCTTTTTATCACATAAATATGAATCTTTATACGGAACATTGAAGCAGCGTGGTGGAGTAAGCTCCAGGCTTCCCCAATAATGGGGAGAAACCCGTGCCCAGCAGTGGGACGCAAAAAGGGTTGCATCCCATACCAAAATAACATTTTTTACAATTTTTGTTTGTCTATCTGTCTGTCTATTTGTTCCGAATAATCTTTGAAACGGCTGGACCGATTTTGACGGGAATTTCACTGGCAGGTTACTGAAGTAATAAGGAGTAGATAAACTAAGCAGAGCTTGTACCATGGTAATCAGAAAGCTGATAAACATACTTGTATTATAATATTCCAAATACATACTTAAATGGATAAATTAATATATGTAATATCTTGAAATGAACATTATTCAAAAATATTAAAACGAAAGCACCTAAAAAACTAGTACCTATTTTATGTCTAAATCTAACAACAATAAACATAGTAAAACTGATGAAATTTAATAAGTAGTAGCCACTATCACTAATAATACCGTCACCTTTGACAGTAGCAAATAGTTCTCTGTATCCTGCCACCATTAAAAATGCTGAACCTCCCTCTCTCTCCCTCCCTCATATAGCTGTGTAGTTGGAATCTAAAATAACCGACAGGTTTAATATATCAATTGAGTTTTTTTATTTGTATGGAGTAGCAGACGAGCAAGCAGGCCACGTGGTGTGCAGTGGTCGCTGCAGCCCATAGACATCTACATACAACCTCAAGCAAGCACAGATAAGTCTTGTACGAGGTCGTATACAGTTGCGCTGCTACTCCGGAGGCTGGTGGTCGCCTCATGTAAGTGTAGCCGGCAACTGCACCTTTCCAACGAAACACAATAGAGTTGGTTGGTGGTTGGTTGGTTGGTGGTTGGCAGAAGTGGGTGCAGCGGTGGTACTTCCCCGGGCGAACCATAATAGTTCTACCACCCACAAAGATTGCATGCGTGAATTGCATTTCTTTTATTTTTTTTAAATTTCATTAATCATAACCAAAGCCTACCGCACATTCTTACCTTTCACCCAAGAGGGGCCGCTGGGAGACAATGCTAATAGGCATTAGACCAAACCCCTTTTGTAACTCCTAGTTTAAGGTGTTTTCAAAAAATAAGTAAATAAATGTATTTGCATCTCTTATAAAACCAGGTTAGGAAAACGTTTATTAGGTTACATTTATAAGGTTTATTAGATTGAACCTTATGAACAATTTATAAGTATTGTACTTAATCTAAATCAGAATTAGATACTTTTCCTAACCTGGTTTTATAAGAGAAATAAATTCATGCACTGAATTCCGGACTCGAAAGCACATGAATTCACTATTTTTTATCTAAATCTAACAACAATGAACAAAGTAAACGCAATAAATAAATAGTACCAACTGTCACTAATAATATCGTCACTGCTGACCTCCTGACAGTGGCAAATAGAGAAATAGCTCCATCCGCCATCATTACCTGAACCCTCCGACGAGTCCCTCCAGGGACAGGAACGTGACGGCGTCCCTCGTCCCTCAACTCGACGTTAGGTTTATTGTTGGACTTTCATAGATGAAATAGCCGTCAATAAAAGCTTTAAGTAAAATAATTACCTGGATATATGTATATTCTAGGTTTCAATTGCCTCTTT
This sequence comes from Pyrgus malvae, assembly GCA_911387765.1. NCBI lineage: Eukaryota > Metazoa > Arthropoda > Insecta > Lepidoptera > Hesperiidae > Pyrgus > Pyrgus malvae. Next base: position 20,664,073 of record OU426950.1, on the reverse strand, counting down.
TATAAAGGAAAATTAGTTATAATTGTATTTTACTGGCTTATTTGCATAATAAGCACCTTTCCAATTTTTGGTATATAAATCTATACTACACTTTTAAACTAGCTATGCTAACTCCCAGACTTTTTAAATTTCAGGGTAGTATATTTCCTAAAAACCTTATTTAATACTTATCAAATGATTATCAAATGATATAGATCAATGCTTACTTATATCTAGAAAAAACGTGTATTGTTTAAATATTAAATTATTAAATAAATGCAAACTTGGAATTATAAATAAATTATAAATAACGCTTCACACTCATAGTCCCACAGCAAGGTAGATATACCCTGTGTCGTGGGTACCATGGACACACACAAAGACAGAAACATAAACACCCAGACCGAGAACAGAAATTTTAAAGTCATCATTCAAATTTCTGTTTCGCCGGGAATCGAACCCAGGACCCTCCGATCGCCAGTCCGGTATTGTAACCACTACGCCACACGGGTCGTCCAAAATGGAATGCATAATTGTTTTGGGCACCAACTTTAATTCACCATTTTTTATAATGTCCGTACATTTTTAATCCCCAAGTAAAATTCCCTAACAATTATTACTAAAACTTTTATTTGTTTCCAAGTAATATCAACGTAAAGATACCGAAGCACAAAGGGCAAAAATAACGAAATTGCAGAGTCATAAATAGTGTTTATGTTATAAAAGGGCACCGAGAGATATTTCTCCGACAATATACGAACCCCCGTCCCCTGAGATGCAGGCAATTTGACCACTACACCTTCGTATTACTGTGCTATACGTATTAATATTATAGACCGCTATAAAACATTATTAAGATAAGACAAGTTTGGGTCATTTTGACACCCCATTGTAATGTATCAAGGTAATAAAAATTATGGTCCAGAATCCATCAGTTTTTTTTGTGCTGTGTAAGTAAATTATCTTGTACTCCAATATCGTAATAATATTAAATTTTTAACAGTAAAAGCTCACATTAAGAATGAGTGCAAAATGCTTTTCTTTTATAAAATGGTTTTTTATTTATATTTCACATCACATAAAATCAATAAACATTACATGAATCGGAGATAAAAATCGTTACATAGTACGCGTTTAAAGGTACTTAAACGAACTGGGTTAGGTAAACAGTGTTAAACAAAATATTTCGTTAAACCTTACTAAACGCCTAGACTCTCAACGATATGCTAACAAAGAATCCTGGGATGTTTTGGTCACATTGCCCGTCGACAACCGGACAACGTCGACAACCTAGACAAACTGATAATAGTGCAAGGTTGAAGGAAAAAGACCCCGCGGTCGATCGCCCAGGTGACTGCACTGACTGGGCTCTCCGTCACAGAGGCCCTAAAAGCCGAACATCGAGAAAAATGGAGGATAGAGGATGGACTCATAAGAACCGCTAAGGAATTTCACTGAGGACACGACCTTCAGTAATGAAGAAAGAATACAACAAGGTAGAAGAACTAGACGCCTGTCATAAAAGGAAATGGTAAAGATTGCAATTTAAGTTGAGGGGTACAGTTGGTACCCATTCTAATTTCCTAACATAAAATAAATGCTCGTTTCGATTATAATAATTCTTACGATTATATATTTTTATTACATTCAATACTCTAAAACAATCTATTCAATATCCAAATTCCAAACTCATCATATTACTCTTGGTAAAGGCTAAATTAATATTATCATAATTCACCTACAACCATTATAATCGGACTTCATCTCAGCTTTTTTTAAGCATTACTGCACCCGATGTAAGGTTTATTTTAACATGTTAAGAGATCTGCTTAGACTGGCTAGTTAGTTACGAGTTAACATTCCTGTGCGTAAGGTTCATTAGAAGAAGCTTTGAGGTTTTTAAACGTAATTAGAAATGGAAATGCTCTTGAACTCCCTGACCTGTGCTTTGAAGTTACGTTAATAGTTATTGTAAAGTACCTGGAGGGTAATGGGATTTGGACAAGCAGAGAACGGCAGCTGTTGATCCTAACTAATAATACAAGTGTGAGAGTAAAATGTAAATGTAAGTCCCTTTGTTTCGCTTTTACATTAATAAATTCGCAACCAATCATCATAAAATATGTTTCATGCATTTTTATGGGAATATATGACAGGATAAAGTATTTTGTAGGCGGTTATATTTTAATGGTTTGACCGGGAAAATATCACCGCTGCACCCACTTTTCCTGGAGGTTTTTTTTAACCTCCTCAGTGTACAAAAACCCTGCAATATGGGTACCAATACCGACGATCGGATCTGATCCGAAATACAAATACATATGAATAAAGTAAATACATGTAAATAGCTTTAATCATCAAAAATATATTATGAATAAATATTTTAAAGAAACAAACTTAATAAATACATACTTCAATAAATAAAAATTTAAATTTTTAAAAGGAAAAATATGGGATCACATATAAAAAATAATATAAATGTACATTTTTATAAATTGTGTTATAATTATATTTTTTCTTTTATCTATAATATTTGCATAACTCATGAAGGTAAATATGGTGTACTAAATATGTTTTAACAGCTTTTGTAAACACTCATATTTGTGCAAATAAAAATCTTTGTCTTTGTCTTTGAAATTTTATTGTATTTCGGTGGAAAGGTGCAGTTGCCCTGGCCGGCAACTTGCACGAGGCGATTAGGCTTCGGAGTAACAGCACAATTCCATACGATCACAGCGGTTGTGTGTTTATGTCCATAGGCTGCAGCGATCACTTAAAATGAAGTAAGCAAGCTCGTGCTACTCTATTCACATAGATTATGCCGGCTACACTTACATGAGGTGACGATCAGCCTCCGGAGTAGCAGCGCAACTGCATACAACCTCAGACAAGACTTACCTATGCTTGCTTGAGGTTGTATTTAGATGTCCATGGGCTGCAACGACCACTGAACACCACGTGGCCTGCATGCTCGTCTGCTACTCAATCCAAAAAAAAAATAGACATATAACATTTGTATACAAAAATATTATGGTGGATATCACACAACATACAAGCGAAATTGCAGATGAAATGCTTCTCTCTATTTCATTCAGAGTTCAGTAGCATATTGACAGCTTTAATTAATACGAACCCGCAAAGAAATTTGTAAATCATTCTCTATTCGCTCTAAAATATTTTTTGCTGACATTCTGACTCCACATTAGAAAAGCGTAACCCGCACACGTTGAAAAAAAATTTAAATTCGATCGCGGGCGGCGCGTCATCGCGGTCGCGGGCAGTGTTTGTTTTAAATTATTTTGGTTTGGAGACCAAACTAGAGTAGTGCCTACTATAAGAAGGTTAGCTATTGTATACCCCATATTTTAAAACAGGGCTGAAGTTTTTCTCCGTCTGCTCTTTTCTTCAGCTCAGCATTGCCTAAGCGCACCCAGAGCAGACAGAACAAAAAAAAATAACGTTCACTAAGAGTTTGTAAAGGAACCGTACAGTGAATAAAGAATATTTCATTTCATTTCATTTCATTTCATATATTATGGTACATTCATTTTAATTTCGCAATGTGGGCTAAGTTTATAGTCTATGTTTGAAAAAAAAAGGTGTGTGTACCATGAGCCGAACTTGTTATACAGGTGATTAATTTTAATTTTTTATTTATTTTACAAGAATTTAAGTGGTGAGGGGAGTCATATTTTTTTAACATAAGTATAGCTTTTAGTCTCATTAATAAGTAATAAGTACAAAACTTGAAATTCGTCACTTTCGTCGTTTAGGATATAATAAATAAAACAGTTTTGGGGTTAATAGAGTGTTTTTCACCCCCAGGGGGTAACAGAGGGTTGAAACTTTGTGCAGGGTATAACCTCCTCAAAAGGCATCGTTTAATTATAGTTTCGATCCAAAAACGCAGGGGGCAATATTTCTTAGGCTGTCCTGCTATACCCTTTCTGTTTCGCCGGGAATTGAACCCGGGGCCCTCCGATCGGCAGTTCGGCATGGTAATCATTACCCCACGCGGGTCGTTTATAATTAATAAAAAAATGTAGGCACATTATATTCATACAGATTCACTGTAAAAAAACGATACAATGAATTCAGCTACGTTTAATAGCACTATTTAATGTGATACACATTATATTCACCTTTACACCCAAGCATTTAAATAAATATAAAGCAGATGGGCGTTAAAATTGGAAAGCTCATTAAAGGGCCAATAAATAAAGACCCACGCGATTATTAATATAATCTGTGCTCGGAACTAATTTGACGGGTGCGTTGACAGTCGCATCACCTCTGAGGGTTTTGGAGTTTGTTTTGAAATGTTGGTAACAGTGGTGTCTACTATGATGTTTCGTATCTTCTTGTTTGGTTTTTATGTGAAATTTATATAAAATAAATATGAAGCCTGTAAGGATTTTATATTATTACTATTTATACTATAAAATGTAATAAACATTACTGACGTTACTCCCTCTGTATGAAATAAAAACCGGTCATCGTTTCAAACTTTCTCCTGGTACCAATAAATAAATACATAATGTAAATACATAATAAATACAAAAAAAATATGTTCAAATCATATAGGGGAGTGTATTTTTCAAAAGTATAATGTAGAGCCTGTTCAGAAACAGAACGGACGAGGAACCGGTGGTGCTCTTTGACGTTGTTTTCTATAGGTTTTCAATTGGGGAACTCACATCAAACATATATTTAGTGATAAATATTATATTAGGCACTATAGCATAAATTGAAATCAAAATTAATTTTTGGTGATAACAGAGTTATAAATGTTATAAATTATAGTTTGTTCTGTGCCTATATGTCTTTGTTTTTTTTTATGTTTTTTAGCATTTCTAATAAACTAATACCACGATCAATCAGATTTTGATTTGCTAAAAATATAATTTAGTCAACTTTTCAATTCGTTTATAAAATTACTTCGTCTTTCTCTTTAATATTTAATCTCTTAGTTTTTAATCTTCAAAAGATTTCTATCAGAAGTTGGACCAAATATGGCCACCGTAATTTTGCTTTAAAGCCCGTAAATATAGTTTAACGAAATCCTTTGACAACTGGAAAGGACAGATAAAATTGATTTACTATTTGTATGTTTAATCTGCGCTCCGTATTAATTTAATAGCTCTGTTGACAGTCGAACGGCTGCGGTGAAAGCCTTGATTGGATGTTATTAACTACTTGTTTATAAGTGTATTGGTTTTGTATTAAATTTGTGTAAAGAGCACCCGTGGAAACGCTATTATAATCGGTTTAATGTGTGCTGGATAACTAAATATAAAATAGCTTAAAGTAATAATAGTATTAATATAATTTAATTGATGAATAACAATTTTTTCACATTATTACACACTAGCTTTACCCCGCGGTTTCACCCGCGTTAGAGAGGATCATTAGCATAAAGTGAAGTCCCTTCTGAAGTGCCGCTGGACCGGCTCTTTTGTTTAGGATAAACATTTCCATCATACATTACATAAATCTGTAACGCTAGCGGTTTTGGAAGCGCATGCCAGAATAGCTCGCAGATGGTAGATTTTTTCCTACTTACTTGACACTTATCGTCATATTTTGGACAACTCACACAATATCTTTATAAATTGTAGCCTATGTGTTATTCTGATGTATAAGCTATATTATTGTAAAGTTTCACTAAAATCCATGCAGTAGTTTTTACGTGAAAGAGTAACAAACATCCATTCTTCCAAACTTTCGCGTTTATAATATTAGGAGGTTTGAGAACCGTACTGTATCATTTTTTTGTTTTTTAAATTCAAATCAAGGAGTAGACGAGCTGTGTGATATTAAAGCGCTCCAACCTTGCCCGGAAGTAATAAGCTGCTGTTTATTTGTTAAGTTTTGTTATATTCTATATCAAGCTTTTTGTATTGTTTGAATGATCTTGGGTTGTACATGGATTAAAAACCTTGGGTTGTACATCGAATCCACACTCAGCTGGACTGCTCAAGTAAAGGAAATAAGTCGGTCAGTCTTTGCAACATTGCGCGCATTTAACAGACTACGCAACTTTTTGCCGACTGAAACAAAAAAAAAATCAAGGTCTTGTTTTTCCGCTGCTAGACTATGCAGATGTGTGTTGCCCCGATATAAACGAGGACCTTTTAAACAAGCTAGAACGTATTATTAAATATTGCATACGTTTCATCTTCTTTATGGCTAAATTCGACCATATTCTGTATATCCTCTTGTCGTCGCCAACTTAGTTGGCTTTCCATTCGTCAACGCAGACAGGTTAGATTACTTAACACTCTATTTACCATTATTTTTGATCCGCTTTCTCCTGAGTACTTGCAGTGCAAATTTCAGTACCTCTGTGCCTCGCACGAGCGTCAGATTAAGGTCAAGCCACACTTTTTGACCAAAAGTGGTCTAACTAAAAAGACCTAACGAAAGGGTGGACTTTTAATGATATTAGATAATTTATCTTGGCAAGCAATATTATTAATAAATAATAATAACACTTTACACTCATAGCCCCACAGTAGGGTAGATATACCCTGTGTCGTGGGTACCATGGACACACACAAATACAGAAACAAAGATCCAGGCCGAGAACAGATTGGCAGTCCGGCATGGTAACCATTGCGTGAGGTCGTCATTAATTACCTAATACAATATTTTTGGTGAAAAAATAATTTTATTTTGCTGATAAATCCTAATATACGCTTTCCCTTTAACCTTAGCGCTATTATTCTGTACAACATTTTTTATCTTTGCAATTTCATACAACGGTTAGCAGATGCTTTTAATAAATGTTTATACCAAGTCGGGCTGTGTCTCGTAAAAAGGAATGGCGAGGAGGGGTGAATCAAATTGAAATTTCAAACATTGAGACCTACATATACTCGCCTTTCCTATTTAAAGGAAATTCGGAGGCGGTTCCGAGAAACGTCTTTATTTTTAGATGTTCCCTGATCCTTAAAATAAAACCATTTCTAAGTAACATCCAAGGTCGTAAAATAAAATCTGTATACATATTAAATTCTCGTGTCACAGTGTCAGTTGCCATACTCCACCGAAACGGTTAGACCGAGTTTTATGAAATTTTGTGTGCAGATCTGGTAGTTCTGAGAATCGGTCAACATCTTGTTAAGGGTGGGCCATCCCTAAATAATTTTTTTGGACAAATTTTGTTTTGAATTTTTTTAAGATTCAGCATTAAAATATACATATAATCATAAATTTTTACCCTCCTACGTTAACCCCCTATTTTCCAAAAGCCTGAAAAGGCGGTACGAAGCTCGCATGGTCAGCTAGTATACATATACATATAATATAATTCTCGAGTCACAGTGTTAGTTGCCATACTCCACCGAAACGGCTTGACCAATTTTTATGAAATTTTATTTGAATATTCGGTAAGTCTGAGAATCGATTGTAATTTTTTATATATTCAAACCCCTCCGATATCATAAGGTATATGTAGTATTATGTTTAATGTATTCGACAGCCTCCGTGTCGTAGTGGGTGATGAGCTGACAGCGAAACGTGAGGTCGTGGGTTCAATTCCCACCCAGAACAAATATTTGTGTGATGAACATGACTATTTGTTCTGTGTCTGGGTGTTAACTTATCTATTTAAGTATGTGTTTAGAATTATATATTATGTTTATCAGCTTTCTCATTACCATAGTACAAGCTCTGCTTAGTCTGGAATCAGATGGTGTTTTGTTGTCCAAAGATATTTATTTTATTTAGGTATGGACATTTTTTTATGATGCGGCTTTAAAAATTTCATACAACTTTTTTAATAGCTATTAGTAATTTAATCATGAAAAGGCGGCACGGAGTTCGCAGAGTCAACTAGTCTTAATATAAAAATATTGTATCGCGGTGTTTGGGATCGTACTAGCATATAATAATAAACGTACATGTATTAATATGACGACCCGCGTGGCGCAATGGTTACTTAATGGCTTCGATTCCCGGCGATACAGAAATTTGAATGATGAGTTTAAATTTATGTTCTCGGTCTGGGTGTTTGTGTGCCTGTTGCTGTATGTGTCCATGGTACCTACGACACAGGTTATTAATTAACTTACTGTGGGGCTATGACTGTGTAACGTTTATTATTTATTATTTTTTATTATTATTACGTAATCGCGTTTTCTATTTAAGGAAAACTTCTTAAGCGGTTTCGAGAAATTTACTTTATATTTAGATGTTCCGTGAATCTTGTAACACCATTTGTATGTAATACTAAGGTCGGAATAAAATCTCGTGCCACGGTATTTGTGGTCGCACTTCTTTGAAATGGCTTGATTAATATTAGACTGTTATATTTTGTCTTGTATAAGTTTATATAAGTTATGTTTTGTAAGTATGAGAATAGGTCGTAAAGTATCGAAAAAAAGAATTGAATACCGCAATGTGATTACTGTACATTTTCAGAATTTTTATTCTATGCTTTTCTAATGCGGGTAAAACTGTGTCTTTTATACTACATTTAATATTCATTATGTTTATTTATTCGCAATTTCGAACAGATTAAGGCTTAATTCTAGTATGCATAGTATTGCTCATATAATTTACGTTTTAGGGTTTATGGCATAGTTTTCTCTTTTTTAGGGTTCTCAATATTACCAAAAAGTAGGTACCTAATACAGAAATAAAAAAAGACCTTTACCTACTGGATCACTTCCTGTTACTAATGTCTGTCAAGAAGCTGTTAAAATCGACGATTTGAGGTATATTCTTTGTAATTTTATTTTAGCTGGCTGGCTGGCTGCAACCCTTTTTACGTCCCACTGCTGGGCACGGGTCTCTTGCGGGTCTCTCACGGGCAAGGCTTGGAGCTTACTCCACCACGCTGCTCCAATGCGGGTTGGTGGAGTTGTTGTTGTTGTTGTTATTTTAGCTAATAACAGTAATATCTGCAGTACACTTTCTTAAAATCCCATTTATCCTAACCCCGGCAAAAATATCATTTCATAAAAAATAATTGAACGTTTTCTTTCGGTTCTGTAAACATAAATACTGCTACTAAGCTCCTTTTACACAAACAGCGCTCCGCGTTTCTCTTTACACTTTTAACCGCTAAAATATTGTTTCTGGCGAGCGCGATACAGGCGAGTCAGCTATGAAGCGCGTTTGGGTATAGTGAGAACTGGAAGATCCCCCGAGAACCCATTTTCTTTTTTATCATTACTAAACACTAATTTAAGGAAAAATACCAACCCGCATTGGAGCAACGTGGTGGAGTAAGCTCCAGGCCTCCCCAATAATGGGGAGAGACCCGTGCCCAGAAGTGGGACGCAAAAAGGGTTGCAGCCAAAGTAAAAATATTTATATGAACAATGTTAATTGTGATATTTTTTGTCCATTCTTCAGCATTTAAAAGTCCACTGCTGGACATAGCTCTTCCCTAATATTCTCCACTCTATCCAGTTCTGCGTCCTATGAATCCAACAGCTACCCGCTGTCTTCCTAAGATCGTAGTCCACCTGGTAAGAGCGGAGTGTGCTCCTATTGCCGAAACGTGATCGCCATTCGTGGACCTTTCTTCCCTATCGGTGGTCATTCCTCCTCTTATTTTTTGTATTAATACCTGCAAACATTGTTTGCATTTGTCGACATCGCTCCAAAGCAAATAAATGATAATAGACGATTGTCTGACTTCAATGAGGTGCTCTACTTCGGACTTAATATATATATAATATCATTGAACGTAACACTTTTGTCTTAATACTCCTATGCACTCTTCTTCCTTTTACACAAAGTCCTTCACTGTTATCAGATATACATTTATGGAATTCTCTTCCTCTTAAAATTAGACGCTCTGAAAGTCTTTTTCTTTTAAAACTCTACTTTTTAACTTCTATTTCTCATCTATGTCCTCTTAACTCCTACCCTTCTTGGGCAAATAATTATAGCATTATGGTGTTTTATACGAATATATAATGATATATTTATTATTTTATATATGTTGTTTGTAATTGTACATATGTATGTGTGAAATATGCTCGCGTTATTTACTTTATTTCCACAATTTTATTTATCTTGTGCACAGGTGCCCGATTTTATATATTTATTTTTTTATAAAATTTCTTCTTTCCTCTTTATATTTGTAACTAATTGCCATCTCAGGCCTGAGTCCGGCCTGAGTCCGGCCTGAGATGGCAATTAGTAATTTGAGTTTATGTGTACTTAAGACTAGTTGTCTTACAAAAGCAAATAGTCATGGTAGCAGCATGGTAGTAGATAAGCATCTGCTACTCTATTAAAAATAAATAAAGTTTGCTACAATTAATTCAAAACGATTCCTATTTTTGGCATCTATACTCTATACAAATAAATAAAATTGGAGTTGTAATATAATTATTAAAATAACAGCTTTTTACTACATGCATGAATGTATATACGGTATAGTATATACCAAAATAGTATTTTTTACATTTTTTGTCCGTCTGTCTGTCTGTTTGTTCCGGCTAATCTCTGAAACGTCTGGACCGATTTTGACGGGACTTTAACTGGCTTCTTTTTTTAAGAAAAATTCTAAAACTATAGTCCACGCGGACGAAGTCGCGGGCGGCCGCTAGTTATTAATATACAATTTAAAAACAATATAACCATGTAAGTAATTATATTGTAGCCACTCAATTACGCTCACTTTGATAGGTCATCGCAATAAAGTTAATGCAAATAATAACAATAAAACGTCGCTTTGCGGCTTTAAATTTGGTTTTGCTAGTCACATTCCGGTTTGCCACAATTTATGTACCATTTTATGGTAATTTAATTTCAAATCGTTTTAAACCATCATAAAGGTATCCTTTAAATTTATTGCAAGGCAGTGTGGATGTAGCCTACTGAGAAATGTAGGTTATTAATTTTCATTCTAAACTAGCGGTGAAACATTTAAATGTAACTACTATATGTAGCGCTAACATAATAGAACTAACTGTAAATTAATCAATCTTTTTAAAATCATGTGACATAACAAGTAAATCATGTGTGATGTTAACGCATTGTCTGATGAATCGACATTGCAGTCGTAGGACGCAGCACCTCAAAACAGGCCCATCATCCGGAGAGCGATGGTGCTATCCGGAACTTCCAGTTCCAGTGCTGCCGTACCTATCGCCGTCCTTCCTGAGGCAGCTAACGACGATTAAAGCGGGAGCTATCGTCACCAGCAACACCGGAAGCCCACTTTTAGTCGTCCCTTGTGATCAGGGGTAGTAGATGCTTTTCGTAGGTGGTAGAACTATTTATGGTTCGTTTGGGGAAGTACCACTGCTGCACCCACTTCTGCCGTGAACTGATTCTGTTGTGTTTCGGTGGAAGGGTGCAGTTGCCGGCTAAGTGTAGCCGGCTAACCGTGAGGCGATCACCAGCCTCCGGAGTAGCAGCGCAACTACATACGACCTCATACAAGACTTACCTACGCTTGCTTGAGGTTGTATGTATATGTCCATGGGCTACAGCAACCACTTAACACCACGTGGCCTGCATGCTCGTCTGCTACTCCATTCAAATAAAAAAGGCAGGGAATACCATTACTTTATTCTTTATACCGAAGCTACAGGCACTATGCTAACAATACCCTAATAAAGGATTTAGAAGTGTCGATGAAAAGCACTGATACAAATGCACTGACACTTTCTACTTTGAGCAGTCATACATCCCAAGAAGTAAAAATGAGATAAAAAAGATCTTTAAATAAACCTTCTTTGTCACATCTATTCACTCTATATCCATGTCAGATCCTGTATTTTCCCAGATAGAATAGGTATAATCCGACGCCCTGTATATTGGACCAGCCAATATCAAGTTAGTGTTGCTAAACCAGCATTTGCTCGCAATTCTCGATATTGAGATAGCTCGATCGTATTTCGGTTTCTGAGATATTGTAGGCACATTCATTGTCAATCATTTTAACTGCACCTTTATTTTAACTGAGTGCTAGCATTTATTTTAAGGAATACAGGTTTTTGCTTTGTTATAGGACCATTTAATTTTAGTTTAGGACATTTAGGCGATGGTGAATGTATACGAAATGTTGAGTACATTTCGCGAAGCTTTAGTCACAATATGTAACGGTGATTAGATCATATTTAACATTTTGTTAAATATGTAATACTAAAATGACATCGTAATTATTTAAAATATCAGTGCATGAGTAATAATGGACGTTAAATTTTATAACGTTTTTGAAAAACTTTAGGACAAAGATCACTAGAAATTCCTCAGAAAAAAGATTGTGTTTGGGATTTTAACTTAAATCAGCTTGTAGCTACATGTTTGGCTATGGTAAAGAAAATACCGTTACTAGGTAGATTTAGAACAACAACAGCTAATTTGTGAGATAGGAAGCAAGCAAATTGAGTGAAAAGAGAAAATGTTACCTTTGTGATGGTGCGATAGATGGCGAAGTAAGTTTAAATGATTTATATGTATGAATTTAATATGAAATCGAAACTAGATTTTGCTCAAAAGGAGTAAATACGTCCGTTCTAGACAGGGTTGACGTCGATGGAACACGTAGAAATATACCTATTTCTTTTTGTAGAATAAGCAGTTTTTTGTTGGCAAAACGGTACTCTTTGAATTGAAGAATCAAGAGTATACTTGTTGGACATATACTAATATGCTCGTTTGTTCTTTGTATACCTAACGCAAAAGTAAAAGCGGTGTTTCGCATTTAATAAAAATTACTGGGCGAATTTTCGTATCATATTCTTGCGGACAATATTCAAAACAGAGGCAATAAATTTCAATGCCCTAATTTAGACGCAACTAATCTGCGCCCGTCACATCGAATTTGATCCGAGACGTCCAAATCGCAGCTTTATTAGATACTCGGGAATTTATCGCGTCGCTTGACATAAACGACGGATTGAATTCCCTTGGCTATTCGGCCATCGTAAACACCTTTTCATTTTTGTCTGAGCTTTTTTACATTTAGAAGACGTTTTGAAATAAATAAGATATATTATCTAAATTACTGTTTTGTTTGGATGATGGTTTTATCGGATTGTGTAGGACCGATATCAATCACTCTGATAGGTCAGCGCTTCATATACCTTCTTGATGCCTAGTAACACTGTCAAAATTTTGCGGCTTATGAATTCTATAACTAGAAGAAACCGTTTCATTAATTTTTGGCAGCGACACGAATTATGTTATTTAGCATCCATCATTTATAAGTGCATTTATTTTATTAAGTATTTATCACTTTCCATTTATAAAGTTTTCAAATTAAGCGTTACAATCAACAATCCTTTTTGATACTAATTTCAAGAAAAGTTATTTATTTTAGATATGAAGGTTTCATGACGATGTATTTTTAAATACAAGTGAATTCAAGTGAGTCATTTTTTCAGTGAAAGTGCCATTTTACAGGCCAGATATACCTAATGCAAAATTATTCATGTGTACCCTTCACTAAAAATCGGGGTCATGACCTTTTGAACGATACGTCAGTGTAGTGATGAGGTACTTGATTTACATATCCAGCGCTGAACAGTGCAGTCGGAACAAGGGGTAGTTAATCAATCAAAGGCTAACTGTCAAAATACGAGTACATAGGATGGATCACAGGGATGTGATCATCAATTTAGAGAATTTGAAGAAGATAAATAAGTTATAAAAATCAATTGTAATGTATTTTAATTCCCAACAAGACTGACACGAAGACATCACCTATCAGAGTCAACGCATTTGCAAACGACTTCAAACAATACTCAGTTCAAAAAATTTGACAACCTGCGTGGAGCAATGGTTCCGGGTTCGATTCCCGGCGAAACAGAAAATTGAATGATGAGTTTAAATTTCTGTTCTCGGTCTGGGTGTTTGTGTTCCTGTCTTTGTGTGTGTCTATGCTACCCACGACGCAGGATATATCTATACTACTGTGGGGCTATGAGTGTGAAGCGTTTAATACTCGAACCTTGCTTGAGGTTTTATATGACAACATCGACCACTTGACCAGTGTATTCGTCTTCTCCTTCAATTAAAATTAAAGAAGCTTACGTGGTAAAGCAACCAAGTGATGTGACATTACAAATCAAAATCAATACGTTACATTGCTTACTTATGTTTGAAGACAATTATATGACATCATGGCTGCAACCCTTTTTACGTCCCACTGCTGAGCAATGGTCTCTCCCCATTATTGGAGAGGCCTGGAACTTATTCCACCACGCTGCTCCAATGCGGGTTGGTGGAGTTGCGGATTAGTGGCCAACCCGCTGTCGGATGTTTTCAAACCGCCCATAAGGCCTCCGACCAGGTTTGACGACTGCTATCTATCGACAACAACCGAGACCGACGGCTTAACGTGCCCTTCGAAGCACGGAAACGCACATGTAATTTTTTGCCACTAACGGTCACCCATCTCACACCTAACCGCGCCAGTTTGGTTTAGTTGCATAGATCGTTTGCGTTCTACGCTATCCGCCGGGCCATGCACGCTTCTTATAATATCATAGCACGTGTATTTTTGTATAGATTTGTGACTTTGATAAGTAGATAAAGGGTTGACCAATCAACAACAAGGTATCACAAAACTGAAACAACGTACAGGTTAATCAATCAAAACTGTCCCGCTACAATACCATTATGAACTTAGGGCTTGTCTCTCGTGTATGAGCGTCAGATGAAATGATAAAAGTGATTAATTTGTAGTTTGCCAAATATTATTCCTACAGAACCCGTTAAAACTCTAAGTGTATACATCAAAAATTGTTAGGTACATTTTTTGCAGGCGTGAGACCTTTTAAAGTTGTAGGTTGAATTTAAATTTATATCGAACCATATTGATAACCGTGACTTGCAATCGGTTAGTTTTAGAAATTAATTTAAACTTTATTTACTCAATACCCGAAATAAACTACAATAATTTTATACAAAACTAAAAGCAATAATAAAAAAACTCTGTACTCTCATTACTTAACTGCCCTGTATGTTTTAGTTATATATAAATAATAAATATTTTATTTAATTTTATTAGATATTAATTTTAAGCATATAGCAAACTGGAATTGATTTTATTTATAGTCATAATGTCCACTCGCTGTTTGAACTACGCGAATACAGACAGGCTGCACTGAAAATCAGTATTGTAGTCATTGGCTGCAAGAAGGCTGAGTGCAGTCCTTTTTCTCAAATGTACTACAATGCGGCCTCTTAATATTTTTTAACCTATTGATATTTTGATTTGTAAGCATTTTGTAGTTTTAAGAAGAAATAAATATTTTTCTATTTATTCTATATCGAACAATAAGAATGAATTAAAAAAAAAAAAACTTCCAAAGTGCAACTCCTTACTGTGAAAAGTCTTATACCCGTTGTACCTTTATACAGTTGTGTACCTGTTCTTACGCCTTATATAATTTTGCATTTATTAGCCTGTGTCGGTATATATGGGCAAAATATTAATCAATGACAGATCTGAACAAAACTGCCGACCTGTGGCAACTGGTCAATCAATCAAAAACTGTCCCGCTGTAATCCCATTATGATCTTAAGGCTTATTTTTCGTGTATGAGCTTACTTAATCAAGTGAGTTTTGTAGTTGGTAGAACTATTATGGTTTGCCCGGGGAAGTATCAGCGCTGCACCCACTTCTGCCGTGAAGCAATTCTATTGTGTTTCGGTAGAAAGATGCAATTTCCGGCCAGACTTATATGAGGCGACCACTCCACTCCGGAGTAGCAGCGCAACTGCATACGACTTCAGACAAGGCTTACCTATGCTTGCTTGAGATTTTATGTATGTAGATGGGCTGCAGCGACCACTTAACACCACGTGGCCTGCATGCTCATCTGCTAGTCCATAAAAAAAAGATAAATTGCAGTTACCACCCAGCAGCACCCGTTATGACATTATTGAAAGTATTTGCAATAAAACATTGTTTGAAATTGATGAAACCATGCAATATCTACCTAATTAAGTATATTTTTTTGCCCCCCCCCCCTTCTAATCACTTACTCTCCAATAAAATAAGGTGTGATTCCCAAATTAACGTAAAATCTGAACAAAACTTTGGGTTTGTTCTCGTTAGTGACTCTACATACGGGTAAATCAATCAAACACTGTCCCGCTACAATACCATCATGAACTTAGGTCTTGCCTTCTCGTGAATGACCGTCAGATGAGACTGTTGATAGAAATGATTAATTATAGGTATTACAGGTTACAAAATATTATCGCATTTGAATGATACTATGAAAATTCATTATTAAATAATGAATTTAACTGAAGGTTATGCAACTGTGAGAATGCAATTGTCACTACACAAAAAAACACATAACAATGCGCTTAAGTAACGTGTCGCTTTTATAATTATTATGAAAATAGCAGCGATGGCCGAGCAGTAAAACCGCGGTGTTAGACACGGAGATACCGGTTACTAATCCTCGGCGGGCATCTCTTACACATTAATTTGTAATATTATAGCAGATCCACGGTGGTGAAAAATATCGTAATATTCAATTAATTACTTAAGACGTTTTCGATCACCGTTTTTTTATTTTTTTTATGAATCCAACGTTATGTATTTCGCGGAACGAAAAAGAATTGCAGCCAATTTGTTTAAGTTAAATTAAAATGCAAAACGATCTACGTAATAAAATATATCACGTTTCTAAAAAGATATTACCAATCGTCGATTGATTCGAATCATATTTCTCCAGAATCGGTAAGATAGGGCGTCATATTTCAAGTAACACGAGGCAATGTGCGCCACGCTCGTCTCGTCGTCACGTTCTACCATCATTTCTCATGTTCCGTGACATCTGGAAGGTTCGAGAAAAAAAAGTGTCGCTTCATTCGCTGTCACTTTAAATGACATGCCACAGTCTATAAGCATTCCGAATACTTTGTACGAAGTCACGCCAGTATGTTCGTAGATATAGCGAAATAATTTTTAACTGTGGCTTTAACAAAGAGGACTTGGCTGTACGTTGAATATTACGCACGTCATTGAGTAATCAACAAGTCAGTGATGACAAATTATGATTTGGAATCTAGGTAATCTATGGCTTTATTGGATCACATTTTAAAGTTTGGTTGTTAGGGGGATATGGAAACGTATAACATAGGTGTAAAATGGTACTTTGAAGTATTTCTTTATAGACTTGGAACTCTATAATGAATGAAAGTAGGTACTTTATAGGAGTTTAAGTTTATCTTGCTTATCTATCCCGATATTACAAAGAGGAAAGATTTGTATTTTTGTATGTTTGTATGTTTGTAATGAATAAACTCAAAAACTACTGTTGCGATTTCAAAAATTCTTTCACCATTGGAAAGCTACATTCACCCTGAGTAACGTAGGTTACTTTTTACCGTGGGAAAATGCTTCTTTCCTGCATGAAAACGGGTAGTAGGGTCAACGTGATTGATGCAACTGGCTAAACGCATGTGATTTTAATATAGCAATGAAGCCTGGAATAGCATATAGGCTATTTTTATCCTACGGGGACCCATTTAACGGGGTCCACGCGGGCGAAGCTGCTGGCGGAAGGCTAGTATGATATCAATGTAGAGGGGTGGCTCGTGTGTGGCGGATCGATATGAAACACAATTTTCTTAAAGACTTCTTTTATTTCTCTAACAACTTTTTCTTCCTAATTTTAACTTATTAACTTTCACACCTTCATCGCAAATTTTTTCACCTTGTCCTCCTTTTACAACTCTCGCCATCTTAATTATTCCTTTCATACAACGTTCATCCATCCTCAGTCACTCCGATCACTCCATCATCATTCAATCTCCTTACGTTCCGTTACATTTTGTAACTAGAGGTACAAAAAAATATTTAAAAAAATAGTAAATTGATGTACAAGCCATACTTAATATTATAAATTCGAAAGTAACTCTGTCTGTCTGTCTCCTACGCTTTCCCGCTTAAACTACTGAACCGATTTTAATGAAGTTTGGAACACAGATAGAGTGGACTTTGGGAAAGGACATAGGATGGTTTTTATCCTACGGGAACCTTTAAGCCGGGTCCATGCGGGCGCAGCCGCTGGAGGAAGACTAGTTATATTATAAAACTAACTTAGTATGAGTATTTACGTTTGGTTGAATTTCTTACCACGTAATTATTGGTCCAACCTTAGAAACTTTATGCCTAGCTTGTAAAAGTTAGTCAGTCATTGATGAAATTATAAGTGGTAACTTGTATGGATCGAACACGGCTGCTATTTTGATATCAGCGGTACTTATATTATAAAACGTATAACCTCCAGAGTAGCGAAACTGTATGCGACCTCACCGAGTTTAATTGAATGAAAATAAATAAGCCGCACTAGCTTATATTAGTATTCATTAGTATTGACAGTTTCTACCTCATTTTCCATAAAAAAATCTGGTTTATATATCAGCAGTTTTATTTACTCGGAAGGGAAGTAGAAAGTCCTTCGCTTGAAAAAATATCAGGATCTCTAATTGGCTGCAACCCTTTTGCGTCCCACTGCTGGGCACGGGTCTCTCCCCCTTATTGGGGAGGCCTGGAGCTTACTCCACCACGCTGCTCCAATGCGTGTTGGTGGAGATGCGGGTTAGTGGCCAACCCGCTGTCGTATGTTTTCAAACCGCCCATAAGGCCTCCGACAAGGTTTAACGACTGTTATCTATCGACAACAACCGGGACCGACGGCTTAACGTGCCCTCCGAAGCACGGAAACGCGCATGAAATTTTTTTGCCACTAGCGGTCACCCATCTCACAACCGACCGCGCCCGTTTGGCTTAGCTGCGTAGACCGTTTGCGTTCTTAGCTAGCCGCCGAGCCATGCGCGCTTCATCCATTCTCTAATTGGCTTGGCTGCAACCCTTTTTGCGTCCCCCACTGCTGGGCACGGGTCTCTCCCCTTATTGGGGAGGCCTGGAGCTTACTCCACCACGCTGCTCCAATGCGGGTTGGTGGAGTGGATTCTCTAATTAACCATGCGGATTTATATAACAAAAAACACCAATAAAATATCTTGGTGTTAAAAATCAACAATAAAAACTTTTACGACATCACACGAAAGAATGACCTGAGCACATACGCGTTGAAAATTTATCGTCGGACCAATTGAATTTATCGTCAAAACTAAAAGTTTTATCGTCGGGATTTACATGCAAGAGACGAGTTTTAACGATCGCATTTTGCATTACGGAACTTTATAACGATGCGATTATTTGTAAATTGATTTTGGTGTGATACGCCTACACGCAAATAAAAACTGGCTAAGTTTAACTCACAAAGACAAAGACAAAGACTTTTATTTGCACAAATATGGGTGTTTACAAAAGGTGTTTTTATACATTTGGTTCGCCATATTAACTTGCAATTACTTTGCTACTGTAGGTGAACTTCACTTACATGGTGTGCTCTTGAAGCTCTTGTGCTTAGAGCATGAAAGCTATCGAGAGTTAGCTAATATCTACAGCACACCTGCAGTAAGAGCTCTTATCTATGCAACCACGCAGACAACCTCAAGTCCAAGTAAACAAAATAAATACGGGGAAGAAATAAGTAAGTTTTCATTATTTACGCTCGAAAAACACGTAAATCCGATGTATATAGTTCACTCCGCTCTCATTGAATTAAGCGTCGTGCATTAGCCTAAAGTGCTACGCGCGCAGAATGCCAAACTACTGAGATTTTTTGTAATACCGTTTCATCTATACTAATATTGTAAAGAGGAAAGTTTTCTATGTTTGTTTTGTGATGAATAAACTCAAAAACTTCGATTTTAAAAATTCTATCACCATTAGAAAGCTACATTTATTCTGAGGAATATAGGCTCCCTGGGCATGACCACCTCGCCTAGCGGGAGATCTCCTTCCTTTTGCAAAACTGCCGAACATTTGAATTTTTGAAATCGACATATAATTCATTCAAAAGATATTATGAATTTAAAAAGTCATTGATACAGAAAAGGCGCCGCCGCGCCGTGTCGTGGCTAGCCAGGCATTGCAGCGGTGCAAGATAGGAGCGGGCACATCTATGAAATAGGTAGCAGCGCGGCTCATTCGCGCGGTCGGCTCCCTAAGCAGCGGACCCGGACGTAAAATTTTACGGGGACCCATAAAATGGGTCCACGCGGGCGATGCAGCTGGCGGAAGGCTAGTTTCAAATAAAGTAAGAGACTACCATGCAAACCTACCCAAATCTCGATCGCAATTAAAACAGCTTAGATCAAGAACCTTATTACATTTAGCTCATCCCGTCCAACCAGCTGCAGGGCCAAGCGTGGTTCATGTAGGCAAGTAAACTTAAGTAAGTAATATACGAAGAAAGAAGAAAAATATTTATACTAGGTGTGTTTCGACCTCTGATGAATGAATACTTTTTTCTTTATTTTTAATTTATCTGTCTATTTTTACTTCCTTTCTTATATGTCAAAATTGTAAATATATATTATTATATTTTAGAACTATGTACTAAATAAACTTAAATTTTATTAATAATCTTTTTATCTTGCCACCATTATGTTCCGTTAAAGAACAAGGAGTATACTCGCAAAACCCGTAAATCCGTTGTCTACAGCTCACTCCGCGCGCTCTCATTGAATTAAGCAGCGATCATTAGCCTAAAGTGCTACGCGCGCAGAATGCCTTACTGCTGAGATTTTCTTAGTAATCGTTTTTTTTTTATAAAGTGCTAAAGTACCTGTTGAGTGACTCTCGGGTGTGTATATATGTGTGTGTCAAGTGTGTAGGGACAAAGGTTTATTAAAACAACTAAAGAAGAAAGAATTATATATTATTTATATCACAATCACAATCACACACTATAATATATAAAAAGAGAAATATATAATATATATATATGGATAGACAATAGAAAGGAAAGAACATCGAAATATGCTAGGCCGGAAGGAATACAATAACAATTAATAAATAATAATATGTGGACCTAACATGTGTGTCTGTACCCGTGCAGTGTCCGAGAGTCACTGTCGGGCCGGGGGAGGTGATGGCGCGAGGCGGTGAGCCTATCGCCGAGTCAGCTCCCACAATATTCCCCCCTTTTTTTAAAAAAAAATTTTTTGGACTGACTCAAAAGAACAAAAGTTATGGTTACTCTATCATTCAATTAAAATTAAAGAAACTTATAAGGCACACACATTAGGTACACATTGTACAAAAATGTTGATACGGCGAAACTGTAGAAGTCATAACAACAATGCGGATTGAGCAAATGGTTTACATTGAATATAAAGGCGAGCTTACACTTATGCTGAATTGAATTTAACACTTATAAATATTCGAATGTAATGTTTATTATTTTATAGAAAGATTTTAAAATACATTTATTATGGATATAAGTAAGTTGTATAATCACTGGATATAAAGTTTATACAGATAAAAATTAATTTGGAAAAATAACAATAAAGTTTTTTTATAAACACAAATAATTGTTTTATTGTAACAAATTATTCAAATAATGTTAAAATATGCATTTTTAATAAACATGAGCTACAGTAGGTTGTGGGTTACCCTGAGGAACTTCACCAGCGCGTCCTTTTTCCATTGTGGACACAACGTTTTTTATTAACTTATTTTTCATTATTCTTCCACCTTTTCTAATAATTACACAAAAACAAATGGATATGAAGAGTACAATTAATATAAGCACCAAGGTGTGAATGATGTCTACCTTCTTTTCAACTGCTGTTGTACTGGCTGAGTTACTCGCTCCATTTTGGGCAATAATAACTTCAGAATTCTTGGATTGCGCTTTTCCCATTTTGAAAACGATAATTGACATATAGCGTCTATTAAACTGATTAACAATGATCAACTATACGAAGTATTACGTATGTATCAAACAATTTCAATGAAAAAATTTATAATGAATGATCATGATCTTAAGCTATGTTATATTTATCTGAAAAAAAAATGATTAGTTGCAAGAAATACTTGTTTTCGTAACCTACATTACATTGCTACACAGGTGTGGTGTATAAGCATTAAATTAAAATTATGTTTATTTTAATAACTATTTAGAAAACGCACAGTAGGCTTAACAGTTCTACCGCTACGTGTAACATAAGTGTTAGAAAATGATTGATGTTTACTTTGATTTTCACTATTGTTACAAGGTACATAAGGTATAATTTTGTCTGCATGATTTAAAAGTTTGTCAGAATTGTTACAAATGCTACTTTCATTTAACAAATATGCTGGTTTTAGCCTATCTATAGAAATATCGATTTGTCTATTAGGCAATTGCACTTTATACACTTTAGGTGTTCTACTTATAACACGATAAGGTCCATCATATGTAGGTGTTAATGATTTTTTAACCATGTCGTTACGAATAAAAACATGACTACAAGTAGTGAGATTTTTATGAACGAAAAATTTTTTAGAGTTATTATCATTTCGTAACTTAGGACGAAGATTATGAACGATGTTGCGTAACTTTTCAACATATGTATATTGATCAATAGGCGTTGGACTTACCTCGTTGTAGAAATCGCCGGGCAGTCGTAAAGACTGTCCTAAGACTAACTCTGCTGCACTGAGAGAAGTATCGGAACGCGTTGCTGCACGAAGACCTAATAAAACAGTTGATAATTCTTCATCCCATGAAGATTGTTCAGTTAACCTACAAGATAAAGCTACTTTAAGACAACGGTGCCATCTTTCTATCTTACCGTTACTTTGCGGATGATATGGCGTGGTCCGTATTCTTTGAATTCCTAATAACTTTAATAAATTGTTAAAAAGTTCACTTTCAAATTGCCTACCTTGATCGCTAGTGAGGCGGTTAGGACATCCGAAACGGCATATCCAATTCTCGTAGATAGCTCTGGCTACGGTCTCCGCTGTGACGTCAGGTGTTGCTACTGCTTCAGGCCAATGTGTGAATCGATCTATGATGGTGATGCAATACCTATTACCATGTCTCGTAGTTGGTAATGGACCCACGATGTCAACGTGTATGTGTTCAAAACGATTGCTGGGCTGAAAATTACCTAATCCAGAAATTGTATGACGATTAACCTTGACTTTTTGACAATTTAAACAAGATCTAGTCCATTTTCTTACATCTTTATTAATACTAGGCCAAAAGAAACGTTTACAAATCATGTTTTGAGTTGCTTTGGTACCTGGATGACTAATATTATGAACTGATTCAAAAATTAATTTTCTAAACCTTTCTGGAACATAGGGTCTTACATTGTTATTTGAAATATCGCAATATATACTTTTGCTTATGTTGGGTAACTGTACTTGTTTTAACTGTACACTTCCCATGCTACTCGTACCATTGCTGAATCGTGAAATGTGATCATCGGTTTCCTGCGCTGCGGCCAGTTCGTCGTAATCTATGACTGTTGGGCAAAAAATAGTCTCAACACGCGATAACGCGTCGGCTACGGGATTTTTACTACCACTAACATACCTAATATCGCTAGTAAATTCACTAATGTACATAATTTGTCTAATTCTTCTAGGTGTTTCTTTTTCTGAACCGATTTTTGATAATGCGAATGTTAAAGGTTTATGATCTGTAAATATCGTTAACTGCTGCCCTTCAATCATGCTTTTAAAATGTACGATAGACATATAAATTGCAAGTAGTTCACGGTCATAGGTACTATATAACTGTTGAGTAGGCGAAAGTTTTTTTGAAAAATATCCTAGCGGTTGCCATGACCCTTCTATTTGCTGCTGAAGTACTGCACCAACGCAGGTGTTAGATGCATCTGTCATGAGGGATAAAGGAGCACCTGAGACTGGATGAGACAACGTAACGGCGCTTTGAAGGCTTACCTTACACTGCTCGAATGCTGTGGCGGCTTCCTCGTTCCACTCAATTTTAGTTTTATCTTTTTTCTTAGAGTTGTGTAAGAATTTATTTAGGTGTGCGTGGTACTCTGCTGCACCAGGTAGATGTAACCTATAAAAATTAACCATGCCTAAGAAACGTCTGAGCTGTTCAATAGTATCCGGTTTAGGATACTCGGAAATAGCTTTAACTCTGCTGGGTAACGGGCGAATACCACTTGGCGATACTGAATAACCTAAAAATTCAATTTTGTCTTGGCCAAATAAGCATTTGCTTAAATTTATGGTAATACCTAACGTATGAAATTGTTCAAAAATTAATCTAATGTGTTCTCTATGTATTATATCGTTTTCGGAAGCTATAATAACATCGTCTATGTAGCAGAACAAAGATGACTTACCTGTTTCATTTTCGATGTTTTCGATACCACGGAGGACTGTGTTATCCATGAATCTCTGAAATGTCTGTGCTGCGTTTTTTAATCCGAAAGTCATTCGCGGAAATTCGAATAATCCAAAAGGAGTAATGATAGCTGTTTTTTCTATGTCTTCCTCTGCAACTTCAATAAAATGATAAGCTCTGTTTATGTCTATACGAGAATAAATTATCTTACCAGCAAGTGCGTAGGTAAAATCGTGTAAACGTGGTACAGGATAGCGGTCTGGCTTCGTCACAGAATTAAGTCGACGGTAATCGCCACAGGGTCTGATTTGTCCATCCTTTTTCGGGACGACGTGTAGTGGACTTGCCCACTGACTCCTGGATGGTCTGCAAATACCTAATTCCTGCATAAAACGAAATTCATCTTTTACCTTACGATACATGTCCGGTGTGAGAGGTCTCGCTCGAGAATGTAACGGCGGGCCTGTAGTCTCGATGACATGCTTAACAGAGTGTGAAGTCACTTTATCCTTAAAAGAAATAGGTTTAGTAATACTTTCAAATTGTTCTAATAAGTCGCGAAAAGGGTTATCGTTCTGTATGCTTTTGATTGAAGGTTGATTAAAATTTATGATGGATCCTATCGAGCATAAGTTAGTAACATTATCAATTAATTTCTTATTAAATAAATCTACCATCAACTTATGTGTTTTCAGAAAATCGGCACCATTTATTGGTTTGTCTACGTTACAAATAATAAAAGGCCATTTATAGCTACGGCGTAATCCTAAATTTAACTCTAAAGTAATAACACCATAAGTAGTTATTTCTGTGCCATTAGCGGCATAAAGTTTATAGTTGCATGAACGACATTGTTTACGGCTCACTTTACTTACGGGGACCACTGATACGTTAGCACCTGTATCGATGAGAAAGTTCATACCAGTCTTTGAGTCTAAAATACACAAGCGATGATTTACACTTAGATTCACGGTACAGTCTTCCATCGCGATAGTCTGCACCACTCCTAGTTTTCCGGATTGGGCTTCCATGCGCAAGGAGATTGGCATTTCCTGGCTTCTGCTTGAAATTTGTGGTGATACCAGCATAAACGGTCACTGCGATGAGGTGATCGGGTGCTGCCGTGAGGTGATCGTCCTGGGCGCCTTCGTCCGGCGCTGGCAGAACGTGAACGGTTGCGGCTCCAGCGATTAAAATTGCGGTACATCTGGCGACCTCTGATGCTTTTCACTTCACCGCGTAGGGCTTTGATTTCCAGTGCCATATTGCGTAGGTGTGACAAAAGTTCAACGTTGACGTGTTGGTCCTGCACAGATGTCGAAGGTGCATCGACAGCTGCCACTTCTCCACTCCGTAGGTTGTCCATGAGAATGTATGTAAAATCTTTCTTAAAAAATATTAAATAATGTGGAGGAAAAGGGGAGATCTCCCGCCAGGCGATGTCACTGCCTGGGGACCGCGGTCCGAATGCTAACTTCGGATCATTTGTATATATACTGAGAATCTAGGAAACTTCGATAGCGTGATTCAGGATACGTCTTCTGATTGGCCAGTTCAGTATGACGCGTATGACGTAGTATTCTATTGTTTACAATGTTCGCTGCTTGCGTCGTCTTGCATGGTCAGCATTTCATGTGAGGCGCGTGTCATGTTGCTGTAGGTATCGCGCCGCTACATCACTCCCCCTCCAACTATGGGATGATGTCGTAACTCTCTCGTATGCCAGTGTCGTCATCGGCCGTGTCTGCCGGAATGATGCGATGCGTGCGCAAGCACGGGAGGAAAACCCAGAAAACCTCAGCTGCGTGCTGCGGATCGCCGAACTTGAGCGTTGCAGGATGAAGGAACCAATGCGCCTTTGAGGCTGCTCGTGGAACCTGGTCATTGTGCTCGTTGCTGCTGGCTTGACTCCATGACTCCTTGTACTTGCTGAAGGACGTCAGATACTTCGAGGATGAAGGTGCTGGTACCGTTGAAAATGTGGTCAGTAGGGCGTCTTCAATCGACGGTGGTCACCAATGTGGAGGAAAAGGGGAGATCTCCCGCCAGGCGATGTCACTGCCTGGGGACCGCGGTCCGAATGCTAACTTCGGATCATTTGTATATATACTGAGAATCTAGGAAACTTCGATAGCGTGATTCAGGATACGTCTTCTGATTGGCCAGTTCAGTATGACGCGTATGACGTAGTATTCTATTGTTTACAATGTTCGCTGCTTGCGTCGTCTTGCATGGTCAGCATTTCATGTGAGGCGCGTGTCATGTTGCTGTAGGTATCGCGCCGCTACAGTACCTAACCTAACATAACCAACTTAGAACATATCATATTAGTAATTTCAGCCCGTAGACGAATACAGTCAATTTTAAGGAATATTTGAGAAATTTTCGAAATCATGCTTTGCACTGGTACTGCACAATTTAATCCTGGTATGAGTAAGTTGCCAAAAACATTTAGTTTTTTAGAGAGAGTATGAAATTATTTTTCCCTAGCGCTAACCCACCTAAATCCTAACAACATCCAATATTATTTAGTTACTCGATCCTTTACATTTTACATCTATGGCAGGGCTAATTATGTCCTGTGTGAATTGTAATCCCAAGTAAATAAAATTAAGTTTTTAACAAAAAAATAGAACCGACTTCAAACCGTAAAAATTAAAATTGTTCAGTACCTACTTCTTCTTGCTTATGGTAATGACTCTTAAAACTATTTCTGGAGTCGGGCCCTTAGTAAATGTCGTACCATTCGTTCTAAATTGGCACCGACAGTACAGACAGTGGGACAGTACCTACTTCTTCTTGCTTATGGTAATGACTGTTAAAACTATATTGGAGTCGGTGCCCATTCAGAACGACAGGTACACTATATTTACTAAGACAGGACATTTCACTAAGGGCCCGACTTCAAAAATAGTTTTAAGAGTCATTACCATAAGCAAGAAGAAGTAGGTACTGAACAATTTTATTTTTTACCGTTTGAAGTCGGTTCTATTTTTTTGTTAAAAACTTAATTTATTTCACTCTTTTTAGTAATTTTAATAATTCTGTATGTATTAGCATAATTGGAAAAATTTTCACTTAACTTCTAAACTTTAAACAAATTTACCTTTTATAATCATGTTTATCTAATAGCCATCTAAAAGTCTGAAAGACATAGGTACTATCAGTCCACCTGAACGTATAAATTAAAGAAAGAATTTGCTCTCAGCTCCTAAACGTTGAGGAGTTTTACCTTCAATCATCAGTTAAGCAACAGCAGGTGATAATTACCAGACATAAATATTTGTATTATGTTAAAAATATGACTAGAAGAATGTGTGTGCCTATTAAGTTTCAGTGTTTTCCTCGATTTCCCTAATATCACATCATCAGATTTTGACATGGTGACAGTTGGACCACCTCAGGAATGTAAGATTTCGAACAAAAAACCATTTATTGAAAGAATTTGCTCTCAACTCCTAACCGTCGTAGTACCTTCCATCATCAGTTCAGCAACATGATATGACGATAATTATACACAAATGTCTGTTTTGCTTTGTAAAAATATGAAAATCATTTGTTGTGCTATAAAATTTGAATGTTCCCTTCGATTTCTCTGGGATCCCCTCATCAGACTTTGACTTGGTGACAGTTGGACCATCTTGGGAATGTAAGATTTCGAATAAAAAACTATTTATTGAAAGAATTTGCTCTCAACTCCTCACTGTCGCAGTACCTTCCATCATCAGCTCAGCAACATGAGATGATGATTTCTATGCGTAAATATCTCTTATGCTTCAGAAACTATAAGAAAATCAATGTGTGTGCCTATAAAATTTTAGAGTTCCCCTCGATTTCCCTGGGATCCCATCATCAGATCCTGATTTGGTGACAATGGGACCACCTCGGGAGTATAAGCATACGAACAAAAAAAGAATTTTGAAAATCGGTCCACAAACGGCGGAGTAATCGGTGAACATATATAAAAAAAAAATACATACAGCCGAATACAGTACCTCCTTCTTTTGGAAGTCGGTAAAAAGTAACATATGTTTTGTAGTTTATGCGTAACTTAATCTGGTTCACTCGGCTTGTTTTCATTGAATTAAGCAGTCAGTATAAGCATTAAATGCGTACTGTTACGCTGCGAGGCGGTCAGGATTCCCCAGGTGTCGTTAAATGAAAAGTCGAATTTGTAGACACAAAATATATGACTTTAATCACACACGCAATTGTACAGGCACACAGTTCCCAAGTCCAAGTTTTATAATGTGGTCGTCTAAACACTACGAGGTTTAGGTGCTAACTGATTTATTATATAAAAACAGTGAATTTATAATAAAACGAAAGAGACGAAAATGCATAGTTGTAATATGTACTTATTGTTTGTAAATGCTGATCATTTAAATTAATCGGGTTATAACAGCCCCCCCGTTTGACGGAGCATTATCCTTAAAGAGAAGGTTATGCGAAGTAGGAAAAAATATTGAAAGAAAAGTATTACAACTATGATTGAAAAAGAAATAAAAAAATATTAAAATAGAAAATAGTAATTAATCGCGAAACTCAGACTCAGGATCACAAACATATAAAAATTGAAAATTAGAAAATTTTGAAAATATTTTTATGACATATTTATACACACCAGAAACAGGAACATTGAACAAAGTTAAACTAGAATTTATAAAAATATAACATTATAATAATCTAAGCATTGAAAAATATAATTTCTATCATTGTTTACTTATAGAGCTTTGTTTAAAAAGATAAAATTGACACACACACACACAAGAAATAGGAAAATAGAAACATTTAAGAAATAGTAACTGAAATTTATAAAAACATTATACAATTTTTATTTATTATTAGATTAAATATTATTGATTATTAGAAGACCTTAGAAAAAAGAATTGCATTTTAATCATACAATAATAAGTGCATATTTGTAAACAGTATAATCCCGTATGAAATTAAGTGTAATAAATTAAACAGATAGTAGAAAATTTTTGTTTTATACCAATAAACAAAAAAATTTTAATCGCCTAATTTAACAAAAATTATATGAGAATAGAGTTTTGTTTTGTTTTGAGGAGAGAGAATTGTTAAATTAAGATTCAATGTATAATATTTTCACTACCTAATCAAGAATTGAAATACGAAATCTAGAATAAAAACATAAAGTAGATAATATAATAAATGAACATTTAACAAAACTTGAAAATATGAAAATATATTATTACTTTTGTTAATAAAATTACCCAAAATTCAAAATTATAATTTGTATCACAGTGTAAGAAATAGAAATTAAACACATTTTTTACTATCTTAATTGAATACTGAATGTCATTCAGAAAAAAAAATATAATTTCACAAAGGAAACGCATTAACGAGTCAACATTAGGTACATTATTTAATTATTGATAGGTAAGTAAATTATTCTCGTAGTATGAATGAAATTGAATGTTTGAATTTGATACATAATGTGCAGTGGGTAAAGAATATTTTACCTACTTAGGAAAATTATGAAACCACAATATAATACACTTTTTGTTTAAAATAATTTGATCTCGTTTACAAACAGCGATAAAAGAAAATCATTTAATTCTTCATTAAACATTTGTGTAATTTAAAATTGAGTAAGAGTTAGTACAATTATTAGGATGTATAGAAAAGAATTAATAAAATAATGTTAATAAGTTATATAATATATTTGGTTATATAATATATAGGGTCAATAGGTATATTAAGAATATAATATTTTTTACAATAGCATTATATGTAGATTTACGATTTAGTAATAAAGTTAGTAAGTATTATAATGGAATTAGAAGTAAAATAACGATAAAGTAATATTAAATTAGTACATATTTAGTTGTAAAATAACGATTTAGTAATAAGTTATAGAATTAGTAGTAAAATAAAGATTTAGAAAAGAGGATTAGTACACAAATAAATGTTTTAGAATATTTGAATATAGAACGAATTGTTAAGTCACGTTGTGCTTACTTGCATATTTAAACAATAGCCTTAACTGGAATGAGACATACTTAGGTAAATATTGAATAAGTTACTTTTAAGAAATAGACTCTTTTTTAGGATGAGATGCATAAAAATAGAATTAGTAAAAAACATGACTCTTTTTAGAATAATACTAATTAGAATTATTTTATCTATGACTAGCTGTGCCCCGCGGTTTCACCCGCGTTAGAGAGGATCATTAGCATAAAGTGAAGTCCCTTCTGAAGTACCGTGGACCGGCTTTTTTGTAGGACTATATAAGATAAACATTAACATCATACATTACATAGGTGTACCTCTAGCGGTTTTGGCGGCGCATGCCAGAATAGCTCGCAGATGGTAGATTTTTTCCTACTTACTTGACACTTATCGTCATATTTTGGACAATTCACACAATATCTTTATAAATTGTAGCCTATATGTTATTCTGATGTATAAGCTATATTGTGGTAAAGTTTCATTTAAATCCATTCAGTAGTTTTTACGTGAAAGAGTAACAAACATCCATACATCCATACATCCATACTTACAAACTTTCGCCTTTATAATAGTAGTAGGATTTTGTAAATATCATCTCGGTGGAGAGTTTGGGGCTGGCTACCCTGTTCGTGCACCGGATTTTGAAAAACAAGACCGACGGAGAGTTTGGGGCTGGTTACCCTGTCCGTGCGCCGGGTTATTTATTCAGGCGGAGAGTTTGGGGCTGGTTACCCTGTCCGTGCGCCTGATTTTGAAAAGCAAGACCGACGGAGAGTTTGGGGCTGGCTACCCTGTCCGTGCGCCGGTTTATTTATTGAGGCGGAGAGTTTGGGGCTGGTTACCCTGTCCGTGCGCCTTCAATAAAAAAGGAGACCGATGGAGAGTTTGGGG
The DNA here is from genome assembly GCA_911387765.1 of Pyrgus malvae. Lineage (NCBI taxonomy): Eukaryota > Metazoa > Arthropoda > Insecta > Lepidoptera > Hesperiidae > Pyrgus > Pyrgus malvae. The sequence goes on along the minus strand of OU426950.1, from coordinate 20,633,051 downwards.
CTGGTTACCCTGTTCGTGCATCGGTTTTAAAGAACATAAAATACATTATTAATATTCTTAAGAGTCAGTTCATACATGAAAGATGTTAAAAATATCAAAGATTTAGAATAAGAGGATTTGTATAAGAATTAGTATGATGTACAACGTGACAATATGTAAGATTTAGTATATTTTTATTAAAAGTAAAATATGTAGATATGAAATAGTATGATATTTAGTATGATATCTATATAAAAATGACATATAGAAAATGACACGAGAACTGCCGGATGAAGAAATAGTATTTTGTTAGTAGAAAAGTGATTTTGATGATTCTAGAAATCGAGTCCACACGTGCCGTATTATTATTGTATTTGCGCTTGCGACACTCTGTTACTGTGCGACCTGCATTTTTAGCTATATGCGCAAAATACAATATCTGCATGCGCTAATGGAAAATAATCATGTACCTATTTGAAGTAAAACAAAATTAAATTAGTTATGGTATTAGGTTTGATTGTAAATTTTGGTTAGATAAGATTAATATATTAATTGTTAGTATAAAATGTAGCAGGTTAAATTTAAGTAAGTACCTAGAATTTAAATAATGTAGAAATAAGAATGAAAAATCACACAATACTCATATAAAAACACAGGTATAAAAACAGCACATTAAAATCAAATGAAAAGCAAAAGGAATGTAAGAATTCAAAGTCAGAAATCACAAAAATAAATTTATAATAATTAGAATTTACCCATTGTTAGTCATATTATTATTAAAATTTAAAAAAATATGTAAAGTTGGAATAAAAATTGCAAAAAAAAATAGTAATATGTAGCACATAAAATTGACATTTAAAATTAAAAAATGAAATTTTATAATTATTTTCTGATAGGATAAAAATAAAACGTTATACGATATATTTTTGAGGAATCCTAGAAACATAAAAATACACATTGAAAAAGAAAAATTGAATTAGAACTAGCATTTCAAAAATACATTATGCATAGAACAAGAAATGGCAATATAAAACACACTTTATCACTTTTGGATGTCCGGATTCCTGAAGGATTTGAAATAGAAAGTAGTGAATATAGTATTGTAAATGGTGACGATGATGATGATGATGGTGAGTTAGACCTTCTCGCTGGCGCGGGCTCACGGAGACACCGGAGGCTTACCGTCGACCAACGTGCTAGACGACCATGGACGATGATGGAGGGGTGTGGAGCGGGCTCACGCAGAAAGCGGAGGCTGACCGTCGTCCACTGGGATACCGGGAGCGTGGAGTGGGCTCACGCAGAGAGCGGAGGCTCGCGCAGAAAGCGGAGGCTGACCGTTGTCCACGTCCAAGTTGTGTGTACAGCTGAGGAGCGGGCTCGCGCTGAATGCCGAGGCTGACCGTCGTCCTGGTGTAGTCCTGGCGCAGGCTCAGGTCCAGGTCCTGGTCTGAGGCTTACTGTCGGCCAGGCGACACTTCTGGGTATTCGCCTCGGGTTCTATCGCCGGAGATGGTGGATGGTGATTCGGCGATCCCACTTCTGACACCAATGTTACGCTGCGAGGCGGTCAGGATTCCCCAGGTGTCGTTAAATGAAAAGTCGAATTTGTAGACACAAAATATATGACTTTAATCACACACGCAATTGTACAGGCACACAGTTCCCAAGTCCAAGTTTTATAATGTGGTCGTCTAAACACTACGAGGTTTAGGTGCTAACTGATTTATTATATAAAAACAGTGAATTTATAATAAAACGAAAGAGACGAAAATGCATAGTTGTAATATGTACTTATTGTTTGTAAATGCTGATCATTTAAATTAATCGGGTTATAACAGTACGTGCGTTGAATGTCTTACAATTGAGATTTAATTGATTGCCCTTATACTTATTATAATTTTAGGAATAAAAACCAGAAGCGGAATATTTAGATCACAATTTAATTCGCCAAGCCTTTTTAGAATAAAAAATGAAAATATGATTCCTAACAATAGTACATTACTAAATGTTAGTATATTATTAAAAAAATATTCTGCAAATACTGTTTGGCATTATACAATAAATTCGTTAAAGATTCGTTAAAAGTTTAATAATTGAAGTTGTTTCGATAATACTTTGGCTGCAACCCTTTTTGCGTCCCACTGCTGGGCACGGGTCTCTCCCCATTATTGGGGAGGCCTGGATCTTACTCCACCTCGCTGCTCCAATGCGGGTTGGTGGAGATAAGACTTTAGAGATGAAGAATACAAAACAGACTAAAAGACGAATAATTAGTAGTTTGTTGGACAGGTTTAATAATACATGACAAACTACTTTTTGAGCCGTGGCCTAACTTAGTTCAATCAACGCTGTAATTTGAGCCAAATACATATCTGCTTAATATACCTTAGCTGCAACCCTTTTTGTGTCCCACTGCTGGGCACGGGTCTCTCCTCATTATTGGGGAGGCCTGGAGCTTACTCCACCACGCTGCTCCAATGCGGGTTGGTGGAGATAAGACTTTAGAGATGAAGAATACAAAACAGACTAAAAGACGAATAATTAGAAGTTAGTTGGATAGGTTTAATAATACATGACAAACTACTTTTTGAGCCGTGGCCTAACTTAGTTCAATCAACGCTGTAATTTGAGCCAAATACATATCTGCTTAATATACCTTGGCTGCAACCCTTTTTGTGTCCCACTGCTGGGCACGGGTCTCTCCCCATTATTGGTGAGGCCTGGAGTGAATTTTAAACAAGTAAACTCTTCGTCTTTTAGGTTCACCAGTTTTAGAAGATTCCATTCCCCATTTTCTTGAAGAGCAACAATCAAAATTTGAAAATATTTCGGATCGTTTGGACAAAATTAAAATTCATATGGCATATCATATAATTCGGCATTGTGTTTTTGTTCCACAATTCACATATTTTTTAAGGTGCTGTCCAGCTTGAAATTTAAAGATTCCCTTTCAATATTGGACGATTACATACACGGCACCTTAAAAAATATTTTAAATAGTAATTTGAACGAGAAGTCCTGGTGTCAAGCCTCTTTACCGATAAGGTTTGGCGGTCTCGGCATAAGGAAACCTTCATCTATATAGCTCTCCCAGCATTTCTATCTTCCACAAGCAAAATCAAAATTCTTTTTCAAAAAATAACATTTTTGTCGCTTGGTCTTTCAGACGTTTCGTATAGTTTAGAAGCTAGAAATGCTTGGAGTTTAGCTTGCCCAGGTGTATCTCCTCCCAAAAATGAATATATTCAGAAGCTATGGGACGAGCCGCTTTGCAAAAATTTGCATTTATCTTTGATAGAGTCCAGTGCTTCTCCAGCCGAGCGTGCTCGTCTCCTAGCTGTTTCTGCTAAGGAATCGGGTTTTTGGCTAGATGCTCTGCCATCTTCAAATTTGGGCACTTTACTCGATAATAATACATTCTCGATTGCAGTTTCCCTGCGACTGGGTATAAAAGTAACTCATCCTCATTGCTGTCCTTGTGGCACTCAAGTTGACTGTCTGGGTTACCACGGTCTATCATGTAGACGCAGTGCTGGCCTTAGCCACCGTCAATGTACCGGCTCAATTAGAGCCGAATGGTATCGTACGTGACGATGGTAAGAGGCCCGATGGTTTGACATTAGTACCTTGGAAAAATGGGAGGTGCCTTGTGTGGGATGCCACTTGTGTGGATACTTTAGCACCTTCCCATATTCACTTATCCTCCAGAGCAGCTGGTGTGGTGGCGACTGATGCTGAAATCCGGAAGCTGCAGAAGTATGTAGCTCTTAACCGGGACTACATATTTCTTCCTTTCGGAGTCGAAACGATGGGACCGTGGGGTCCTGATGCAAAGGTATTTTACAAGCATTTATCCAGACGGTTAATTGAGTGTACCCATGACCCGCGAGCTGGCTCTTACCTCGGTCAAAGAATAAGTTTAGCTATCCAGCGGGGTAATGTAGCCAGCGTCCTGGGTACACTGCCCAAGGACAGTAATTTGGATGCTGCCTTTTATATTTAATGTGTAAATTTTCAATTTTTTTTTGTTTTTAACATTTTTTTTTCATAAAGTAAATTTAGATATAGTTTAATTTTAATTTAATAATTAGTGTCTTTTGTATATTTATTTTCATTTCTCCGTGTACAGACTACAGAATAATTAAACCTGATCTTTAAAACCTTAACATTAGTTCAATATGGTGGTACTTAAGATTGTTTAAACTGTGGAAATAATAATTTAAATTTGAATAGAGAGCTGGACAACATTGTCTTGTGGTGTCTGAAATAAAACGTTTTCGAACAAAATTTCTTGCCAGTAAAAAGTTGTTAACCGTAAGCTTTAACCAACCTGAAGTAGACAGTGGTGACGACTTCAATTCAGATCACGCAGAACCAGAAGGAGAGTTGAATGTTAGTTGAGATGAGACCTATGTCTACCAGTGGACCTCCGAAGGCTTAATGCATGGATGACTGGAATGGAAATTTAAAAGATATAGTATTGTTACAGTGTACAAAAGAAAAAATAATAAACATGCGGAGGAAGAATATGCTGGTGTAATTTTAAAATAGCAATTGATAATTTTAATTAATTGATAGTTATCGACAAACATGAACTCTATTTATTTGATAAAATAAGCCTCAATGGTTGAAAGAAAGAAGAGGTTACAATAACTATAATATTTTTCCATAAAATAATTAAATAAAGATAAATCAATAAACGAGTTATTTTCATACATGAAATAATATTGGACAACCTTAACAACATTGAAGGAAAACGATAAGAAAATGCCATTTTTATTCAAGCAGTAAACATAATAAATATCATAGTATGCAAATAAAGGAGTAGTACTTAAAATTAATAAAGTTTCTGCAGATACGAGTATAAGCAAAATCTAAGCATTGGTACAATAAAATTTCGCTATAAGACCTTTAATAAACAACTTGAACAACAGTTATAAGAATTGTAGTAAATTTAAACAACCCTCTTTCGTCTCAGTAGGTCAATGAAACAATTAGTTTTTTCCAGTTGAACAAGTTTAATAAAACACAACTTCATAACTAATTTGAACACCAGAATAGCCGGTGAACAAACAGCTCTTTGAACTGTGACCCGTTCAGCTTAAACATCGCTGCAGGTGGCACCGAATAGACAACAGTTTTTAATAATTTACTATTCATAGGAAAGTTTATTCAAATTTACTGTGAGAATTAAAACTAAACATTGATTTCCCATAAATAAAATAAATTATTTCGGAAGTGTAATGCAACTGAAAAGTAGACTGATGAACTAATTCTGTCTATTGTTAACCTCAATACCATATTTCAATAACATCTAATAAACTTAATAATATTTTCAGAAAGATACCTATTTAATTTTCTAATTTAAAAGAAACACACGAATAATGAAGTAAATACCCAGTAATTTCAAGCGCCTACAGAATCGCATATAAAACAAAGTTTTATATGTAATATTCAAATATGCTAGAAGTGAATAGATATGTAAGTAGTAATTCGCTGTTTGACCTACCTCACAATCTTATCAGCTTTCTTTTTAACGGGTTGTATAATGTTTGTCTGCAACCCTTTTTGCCTCCCACTGCTAGATATGGGTCTCTCCCCATTACTAGGGAGGCTTGGAGCTCTCCACCACGCTGCTCTGATATAGGTTGGTGGATATGCGGGTAAGTGGTCAGCCCGCTGTTGTGTTTGTTTTCAAACCGCCCATAAGGCCCCCGACAACTACCAGAACCGATGGCTTAACGTGCCTCGGAAGCACGGAAACGGGCATGACATTTCTTTGCCTCAAAGGGTCACCCATCTCAAAACTGACCGTGCCTGTTCATTTTCGCTGCATATATTACTTGCATTCTACACTAGCGGCCATGCGCGTTTTACATACTGTTTACCAATTCTCTTTCTAAAAATACTTTCAAAGACATAAAATAACAATTTATAAAATTCAAACATTTGGTTTTTTAGTTGAATAGGTTTATTAAAACACAACTGTATAACTAATTTGAGCAGCAGGAGAGCCGGTGAACAAACAGCTCTTTGAGCCGTGACCCGTTCAGCTCAAACAGAGCAGCGGTTGAATTTGTAAGCGAATAGAGAACAGATTCATTTATCCAGAATTATTGTGTGTAATGAAACTGGAATATAGTAAAATGTAAACTTATTTGTTCGTACATTTATATGGAGCAGTTGATTAAATATTTTTTAAATAACTATTAATAATAAATCATAAACATTCTTAATAACGTTTTAGTAACCATCAGGAGAGCCGTCGAACGAACAGCTCAAAAGCCGTGAACCGTTTAGCTCAAACAAAGCAGCAGCAACTCGTTGTAAATTAACAATTGCTCATATTTTGATTTATTCTTATTATATGACGTGTGTACCAAAACAAATTTTAAAATTAAAATTAATTTACTAGAGAATTTATTTAAGACTAGTGGATCCCGCAGACGTTGTCCTGCCTTAAAAGTTTTGTAAGAGGATTAGTTTCTTTATCATCTCAAGGGGTTTTTATGTTACTGTCAAATAAAAAATTAAAAACGAACAGTGACAGATGAACTGTTATTCAGACTATGTCAAACTTTTGGACGATGGCGCGAAGAACCAATGGACTTCTACTAATATTTGATTTGACGACCCGTGTGGCCCAATGGTTACCATGCCGGAATGAGTTTAAATTTCTGTTCTCGGTCTGGGTGTTTGTGTATCTGTCTTTGTATGTGTCCATGGTACCGACGACACAGAGTATATACACCCTACTGTGGGGCTATGAGTGTGAAACGTTTAAACGTTTATTTCAAGACCAAAATTAGCCATATCGGTTCAGACGTTCTTGAGTTTTAGCGAGACTAACGAACAGCAATTCATTTATAGGTATAATATATATATAAAGATTCGAAAAACATTATATTCATTTATTATTTAAAAATAATAATTTATAATAATTATACTATAAAAAACATGACTAAGCCAAAGACAATACTATAACTTTATTAATCTATGAAATGAAATAAGAAACATAAAAATTTTCTTTTCATTTAATACTGAATGGCTAAAAGGATTTTTATACAATGCCTTAAAAAGTCAGACGTGACAATTTTGATAGCTGCGTGGAAATATAAATAAACAAACACCGAAATTAAATAATTTTGTAAAGAAATACTATAGGAAAAGTAAAGTATAAGAATAAAACAATAGAATATAAGTTATAAAATATGATAATGGACGTCAATGAAGTAAGTAATAACATGTAATGTATTTATAACAGTACACGGCGCATTTCATTCATTCCATTTATTCCCGTGGGAATGAGATATTTTCACGCGACAAAAAGTAGCCTATGTTCTTTCTCAACGTCATTTCTATGTTTATGCTAAATTTCATCAAAATCGGTTCAGTGGTTTAAGCGTGAAAGAGTAGCAGACTGACAGACAGACTTTCGAATTTATAATATTAGTATGGATAGTGACTTCGTCCGCGTGGACTTCGGTATTAGTCATAGCATGATGTTATATAGCCTAAAGCCCTCGGGTGGCTCCCTTGGGGTTGACCATGTCCACGATGATCGCTTAACACCACGCGGCCCGTCTGCCTTTTTGTTCGGTTTATTTATAAAAAAAAGCCTTCCCCGATAAATGGACTATCCAACACAAAAAAAATTTTTTCAGTTCGAACCAGTAGTTCCTGAGATTAGTGCGTTCAAACAAACTTACAAACGAACGAACGAACGAACAAACACTTCAGCTTTATGTATAAATTAAAATATTAATTAATTATTGTCGACGTGTGGGAACTGTACGAAAAACCGTGAACCGTATTTCGTACAGTTTACCATATTATTGCCAGCTCATCTTATGTTGGGTTTTTTTATAAGTTTCATGTCATCATTTAAGGGACAGTAAATTATAAAATTTCAATATATTAACTGAACTTTTCGATAAATCAACAACGATACTTCCAAACACTGATCGATAAATTCTTGAAATGGATGTAACTTTTTTATTTGTAAACCGATTTAAAAAAACAAACACTAAATGTTAATCCAAAAAAATACCAATACAACAGTGAAAACAGCATCTTTCTACGGTAAGCCGTTCCTGAGATAAGCGCGCACATACGAACAGACAAACAGATAAACAGACAGACAATAATTCTAAAAATCATTGTTGTTGGTTATATTACGCTAATAGCCCTAGTGATAGTTTTTCTTATGTACAGAAACCGACTTGTTACAGATTTATTATATGTATATATATGTATAGATAGAAGTATAAAAATGATGTAGAACAAATTCTACCTGTGTTAACAAAAATAGTTTTAAGCCCATTCGGGAGCATTGTTTGCCGTTTTTCTTCTCGTGCTTAATAACCTCCGTCTGAGGGACGTCGTGGAACCACAATAACTTGCCTATCGAAAAGTGTTCATAGCTATTTTTAATATAATTAATTTTAATCAATTTACTTTCATCATCTCACTCTTGTATATAAATAAATATAATAATAATAATAATAATAATAGGTAATATATAAAATAACATTTATATGTTTATAAATTATATTTGATAAAAAATATGTCTCATCGAGTTATCAGATCAGTGAAGGTCGATCTTCCACGTCTCCTCTACTATCTTACCAATTTCGACGATCAGGCCACGTTTTGTTGACGCGAAGTGTACAACGCCGCTAAAGAAGTTATCACTTTAAAAATGCAGTGGTTATCTGTCTGTTTCAAGCTTCGACATCGAATATAAAAATATAGTTTTGTATTGAAGAAACTAAATATAAAAACAATAGGAATATGATTACGTTTGCTTAACATATTTTATAAAAAGTGTCTTTATAATCTTAAAATATTTCCAATTTCAACGAGAATATCAGTTTGTTTTATTCATATGGATTTGCTTTAAATCCGATGTCACAAAATAACGTTGCGATTGCACTATTAATATAATCTACACGTTAAAAAAGCTTCATTCTAGTTAAAACAACACTCGGGAGCATTGTTCCTCGTTTTTCTCCTAGCGCTTAATAACGTCCGTCCGTGCGACGTCGCGGAAGCAGAAAGCTGTTGCATTATTTCCTGGATTTGTTACTATCAGTAATTTTGTAGATAACTCTGGTAAATTATATTTTTCCATTTTTAAAAATCTAACACTGAAACAAAAAAAATACACTGAAGTAGTTATCTGTCTGTGCCAAACTTTGTTCCATCCTTCCATCCATCAGCCTTTTATAGTCCACTGCTGGACATAGGCCTCCCCTAACGTTCTTTTCTTCTACGGATTTCATCGTTACGGATTCTGTTGCGTAGAGAAATACCAAGCATAGACCTTTCCATCTCTCGCTGAGCGACCCTGAGCTTATGCAAAAGGCTAACTGTAAAGGACCATGTCTCGGCGCCGTAGGTCATCACTGGCAACACACACTGCTCGAAAACTTTCGACTTCAGGCACTGAGGTATTCTGGACGAGAAGACACTTTGTAATTTCCCGAACGCCGAGTCGGATTCTACGAGTAAAGCTTTGTTATTGAATATTTTTTGAATTGATTTTTTTAAATATTTAAAGCTTTGTTATTGAATATTAAAAAAGAAAGTAAAATATATGTAAATACGATAATAACATGAATATGTTCGTAAAATTATTTTCACCAAAAGTGTATTTGCAATGAAATAATCTACTGATAAGTCAATTCGCACAGCGTTTAATAACGTCCGTCCGAGCGACGTCGCGGAAACAGAAAGCTGTTGCATATTTTGTAAGGTACGGCAAATTTTAAAAGATCATCAGATTACTACAATTTTTGTAGTAATCTTACGTAGTCGTTGTTTTGACATTGAATTAAAAAATAAATATATACGAAGTAATAATATGGTGATAACGTTAGTTAAATCATTTAATCAAAAGTGTAACGATTAATTAATCTACTCTTAAGTCAAACTTGAAAGAATGTTTCCTTAGACCCCGATTTCTTATTCATATAAAATCCCGCGGCAATTACAGTTAATTATAATTTAAAAATAATTAAAAGCCTAATTCCAGTTAAATTTTTGAAATTAGACTATAGACTGACCGAAGCTAACTAACAATATATCTTTAACGTTATTAAATTAATAATTAATTAATTTCATATGTTCCATTGACTACATAGTCAGACGTATAAATTTATAAATGTAAAGATTAGAACAAATAAAATAAGCAATAGAACATTTCAATAAAGAAAAAAAATGGATTTAAAATTTATACAATATCTAGTAAAATAATAATTGTTAAACTTGAAAATAGCTTCTAATCATTTACATCAACTTTTCGAGAAAAAAAAATGAAATTAAATTTTGATTTAAAAAAATTGAGTTCAACCAAGAAAAAATCTCATATCGTTGCTACAAAATGTACCTATAACCGAATAATAATGTAGGTATAAGGTTAACAACATAATTCTTTTTTTGTTTAATCGTGATTGATATAGACTGTAAACTAGGTACCTGTACGAGTATATCTACTGCAGTCCATGGGTTGGTCTTCCCTGGTGTGGCTGACTTCTTAACTGGAACTGATCACTTCCTGGACGACCTGGTCCTCTCCTGGACTGGAAATGATGTTTAGGCAGGAACTAATTCTCCAATTTAAGTTCAGTGAAGAATATTTTATGATGTATTCTATGTTGCTTCATTGTATCATGTTGCGGTTTTATGACGATTAAAAGGTGTCGAAGGCAAAGTTTCTCATTCTTAATATTGACAATTCTTGATCGCAGTTAGCTTCTCATATTATGATGGAATTTATTTCTTCTTTATTACGCCATTTCTTTTTCTACATACTTACTTTTTCTTTCAAGTTTTCGTGTTCTTGTTCATATTTTTCTTGTTGTCATATCATTCTTCTTTCTTCTACTTCTTCTTTGTTATATATTTTATTTTTCTTATCCAATTTTATTTTTCTTGCTAAACGCCCACCGGTGCGCATGCAGACGTGGCACCGCCACACGCGCACCGGCCTGGTGGCGGGGTCGCCATTTAGAGACGTCGCAGGCTCGGTCTTGAGAAAAAGGCGTGTTGTTCTAACGAAGTCTTTATTATTAATGAATCATATTATTGAATATCCTTACTTATAATAAAAGAGTGTCAGGCATATACTACAATATTCCAGTGGTAACAAGGAATATAAAGATTCCTTTTAGATGAATAAGAACAACCAGTATCTACTGCATTATTCATTTTTTCTGCATATTTCATAATTAAAACACATGAATTTCGTTTTTGAAAAAGATCAGTAATGATAATATTATTATTTCGCACTATTATCACTCTACTCACCTCTCTAGCAGTAATCAAAGCTAGTATGTAGTAGTATAAAATCCTTCACTAGCGAGATGTCCTCCTGTCCATAATTGTATTCCGACCAGGGAGTGCTTGATTGATTGCGAGTTGTTTTGGCATATTTTGTTCGTTTGTCCGTAAATTAGATCGTTGAACCTTTTCGGTTTTGAATAATGAATCAATACTTATTTATAAATTTAGAGCAAAATAATATTATATTCTTTAGGAAGAAGTGGTACAATCAACATTTTCTATCATTAACTTTTTTTGCATATTCCACAACTAAAATCGTGATAAAAATACGTATATATGTATAGAAATATTATAATTATAAATGCGAAAGATAGATAAGTATAATCATACTAACTCATATAACTAAAGCGAAGCCAGGCTGGATCAGTAGGTCATCGATATTTTGTCGAAGAAAAAGATCAAGAATGATTAAATAAACTATTAGCATTCTATCTAGCAGTATCGACACCAGTGCAAGAATTGCTTCACCGGCACAATGTCTCCCCATCCACAATTGTGACTCGACCGAGGAGCAATTGATTGATTACGGGTTGTTCAGGCTTGGTTTGTTCGTTTGTCTATAAATTGGATAGCTGAACCTTTCCGGTATACATCAGCGAAACATTGCTTAAAATATTCATAAACTATCTAAACTGAGCTACACCGATATAGTCGTTGGACCTAGATTGCTGGTCCGTACACAAAATTTAGTACAATGCGTCCAAAATGCCTGCGCCAGATTCTGTTACAACATTCCGCCTATTGCACACGTAACTTCCTATAAATGATGCTAATCTCTTAAAAATGAAAAACCGTAGACAGCTACCTTAACAAATGAATGTGGGCTAAAAACGTAAATACGAAATACAATACAAGAGGTTCTTCGTTTCGTCTTGTGTTTCCGGTGCGTTGCTCTGCATCATTCCGGGGTAGTTTTAAATACAGTATAACGAAGTGCTGGAGCAATTTGCGACCTCCCGTAATCTCAAAACGGTATCAAATTTTAAAAATAACTTTAAATCCCATTTGTTAAAATTACAAAAGAAGCAATAAAAATATTAGTATAAACCTATAGTTACATACCAGCATACATACACACACACACACACACACACACGCACATACTCATACGCGCCCAAAATTATCTTGGAATACATAACCTTCTCACACCAGTTGTAATTTCTTTATTTTATCCATCCATCCATCCATCCATCAGCCTTTTACTGTCCACTGCTGGACATAGGCCTCCCCTAACGTTCGCCACTCCTCCCGGTCCTGAGCCTTCTGAATCCAGCGACTACCCGCTGTCTTCTTCAGGTCGTCAGTCCACCTGGTTGGAGGGCGGCCTGTACTCCTTTTGCCGAGACGTGGTCTCCATTCAAGGACCTTTCTTCCCCATCGGTTGTCGGTCCTTCTAACTATATGGCCTGCCCATTGCCACTTCAGCTTGCAGATTTTTGAGAGCTATGTCGGTAACCTTAGTTCTTCTACGGATTTCATCATTACGAATTCTGTCGCGTAGAGAAATACCAAGCATAGCCCTCTAGATCGCTCGCTGGGCGACCCTGAGCCAGAGTTGGGCAAAATTACAGATTACGGAAAGTAATCAAGAAAGTAATCATATCAGTGATTAATGATTATTAGTCTGTAATCGTAATCTTGATTACTTTTTTTGATTACTTTTTTGATTACTTTTTTGATTGACGTGTACTAACTACATTTAGGAATTCGAAATATGAAATAATTTATATTATAAATCATCTTTACTTTTTGATCACTGTCATGAATTACAATTTTTAATAATTATTATACTTAAGAAAGCAATCGATAATTATTTGTATGTGTGGCTTAAGTAAATTAGATTTTCAAACATCTCATCCGAAAGTCTGTGTGATTTTGGTAAATTTGCCATGGTTGCAATGAGAAAATTCTTTCTATTAGACCCGATGACGGAAGAGGTGTGTTATATTTTAAAAAAAGCGCTAAACTTTATTTTATGGACCGTCGATTTACACATCCAGTTTTTTGTAGTAGATAGCACTCATAAAAAGAAAGCGTTTTGCGAATTTTTACATTGCGGAAATGTACGGTTCACGAATTTTTTTTTTTTGTTTTCACTTTTCATACAAATCGGTAAATATTACCCCATGATTACGCCAAATAGTTGTCATGTCAGACGTCAAAATTCACTTAACGTTTCGTTCACCGTCGAGTTGTATTTTATTCCATTTAGACATGTTTTTTTTTAATTAAATATATTTTTATTTTCACGAATTAATTTTGTTGTATAATACATATGCAATATTAAGTTTCATAAACAATAATTCTTGTGTATCATCAATTTAAATCTAACTTAAATTCACTAAAATAACTAATTTGTGTTGTATACTTAAAACGAAACGCGAAGCGACGCCATTTTTTTTAAATAGCGTCTTTAATAAAATATATTATGTGTAAAAAAAGATGAAAAATAGCTGTAACTAAAATTCTTTGTGTTTTACTTTCACTATAATTATTTATATTAGTAAAATACCCAAAATCGAATTAGAGTACCCCACTATCCACGTGGTCTTGTCTGTACTACCCCTAGAGTGTATATAAAAAGCCGGAGGCGCGGGGGGAGACCACTCCCCGCCCGCTTTAGCCCGGCTGAGGCTGGTCGCCGAAGCTGCGAAGGCGAGCACAGGTGCCGCGCTTTCTTACGCTGGGGCGGAGGGAGTGGTCTTCCTCGTAGCGCCGGAGATGTCACGGAGCCAGACCTCCTTCCCACTCCCCTTCCCCTCCCACTAACCATTGTAAATAACTAAATAGCGCTATTATATCCTCAAAACTTTAACCATGGATAACCACAGGGTTCCGGGGGTTGGGGATGGTACAGGAGGGTAGCTGTCACGGAGGCAGACCCCCTCATCCACTCCCTCGCTACCCCTTCCCACTAATCTCTGTAAGTAAAAAACTAAATAGCCGCTATTCTGACCTTAAAACTTTAACCATGGATATCTCCATAACCATGGGGTTCCGTATGGTGAGGATGGTACAGAGGGTAGCAGTAGCTTCCCCCTCCTCTTCACCACCCCCCAAACCCCATAAATCGACGGTCCATAAAGGAAAGTTCTCCCAAAAAAAGTAGCAGAAATTATTTTTCTAATTTACTTATAAGGATTTAATTAACGTTAGAGTATAAAAAGTCCATGCCATTAAAATTGGATCTGAAGTTTTGAGAAAACCGCAGACATACAAGATACATACTGATTTAATATAGAACAGCATTTATTAAAAATTTGTTAAAAAAAGTAATCAAATCTACGAATGTAATCAGATTACTGATTACTGTAATCAAAACTAACGATTACAAATGTAGTCATGATTAAAAGTAATCAAGATTAAAAGTAATCATGATTGATGTAATCCTGATTACTTTCAATCAGATTATTAATCTGATTACAAAAGTAGTTGATTACGCCCAACTCTGCCCTGAGCTTATGGAAAAGGCTAACTGTAAAAGACCACGTCTCAGCGCCGTAGGTCATCACTGGCAACACACACTGCTCGAAAACTTTCGACTTCAGGCACTGAGGTATTCTGGACGAGAACAACATTAATATGTTATATACATAAATATATTCTTCTTCTTTATTTTTTACTTTATCATTATTCATAACTAAAATCGTATTATTCGTATTATTAAATACATCAGTTGTTTCTTCAAAGCATAAGATTAAGAATGTTAGAATAAACTATTAGCATTCTATCTAGCAATACCTACACTAATTCACCATATTATGCTTCACTGGCGACATGTCACCCCGTCCATAATTGTATTCCGACCGGGGAGAGCTTGATTGATTGCGGGTTGTTCTGGCTTGTTTTGTTCATTTGTCCGAAAATTGGATCGCTGCACCTGTATGGTTTTGATGTTCCGATGTATTATTTTTGTAAATGTATATTTTTTAATATTTACTTCGCTATTTTCCTCATTTTTAACACCAAATACATCTTGTTACAACCATACATTTATGTATTATTTTAATGACTGTTTTAGCAGCAATCAATTTTGCATCTCACTTCTAATAATTGTGAAAGCTTACTGCACCTTACTGCTCCCGTGCGGGCTCGGGGAGATGCTTGTTAGTGGTTAACACGCTGTCGGGTGTTACCCGTATTAAAGTGTCCATGATTCTGAGTTTACCAACTGTCAGTAACATACGAGTCCGTCAACTACGGGGATCCATCTTATATACTACCGCACCCGTTTTGCTTAGTTGCGTATGTTTTATTTATTTATTCTTCATGAATCAAAATACGAAGATAATGTACATAGGCGGAATTGACGCTGATACGAGTATGTTGCAAACATTCTATGCCACACGTCGAACTATGCGCGCTTCAAACTGGTTTTAGGGTTCCGTAGCCAAATGGCAAAAAACGGAACCCTTATAAATTTGTGATGTCTGTCTGTCTGTCCGTCCGTATGTCACAGCCACTTTTTTCCGAAACTCGGTACGTCGATGTATTCTGTGAACCACATTAAGATTTTCACACAAAAATAGAAAAAAGCAATAAATTTTGAGGGTTCCCCATAGGTACTTAGAACTGAAACTCAATTTTTTTATCAAACCCATACGTGTGTGCTAACCCTCCCCCTGTAACTTCTAAAATAAGAGAATGATAAAACTAAAAAAAATATTATATAATTTACTTTGCGATGCAAACTTCCACCGAAAATTGGTTTGAACGAGATATAGTAAGTAGTTTTTTTTAATACGTTATAAATCATAAACCACAATTTACCTTTCATTCAATCTTAATGCAATGATTTCTATGGATAATCAAAGGCAATGATGTATTTCCGTGCTATTGTTATACAAATACTAAAAATAGAATATAATAAATATTTAAGGGGGCTCCCATACAATAAACGTATTTTTTTATAGATACCTAATGGTACGGAACCGTTCGTGCGTGAGTCTGACTCGCACTTGGCCGGTTTTTTTCTAGGGGTTTTAAAAACGGCAATGTATTATGAGAATGATAACTATAATAGCGTTAAATTCTTAAGTATATCTACCCCGTTTCTATTTAAGAGTAATTTTGTATGATTACAAAGCCACTAACGCTAAGGCTACATAGTTGACATGTTTCTTGGTCCATTATAGTATTTTACATTGATGATTGACGTGGTTTATTTCAGCTTGTTGCTTCCTTTGTCAGTAATTTGGGTCGCTACATCTATTAGTTCTGATACACCTATTACCTATTTGCAAATATTATGTACACCCGTATTCACGTTTGATCCATGAAGGTTCAGGTGCTGTTTCAGGTATCAGAATTTTATGGTTTTTACCGAGGAAGTACGACCACTGTACTCATTTCTTTTGAAGACCCGCGTGGCGCAATGATTACCATGCCGGACTGCCAATCGAAGGGTCCCGGGTTCGATTCCCGGCGAAGCAGAAATTTGAATGATGAGTTTAAATTTCTGTTCTTGGTCTGGGTGTTTGTGTTTCTGTCTCTGTGTGTGTCCATGGTACCCACGACACAGGATATGTCTACCCAACTGTGGGACTATGAGTGTGAAGCGTTATTTCTGCTGTAAAGCAATTCTATTGTGCTTCATTATAAAGGCGCGATTAGTATACAGGAGGCAACTATTAGCCGTAGCACCTCAACTGCATAAAACCATAGAAAAGACTCAAGCTTGTTTGAGGAAGTGTGTTGAAATCAACTTATTTTCTTAGATTTCTAATTTAGGTGCGTATTGAGCTATATATGTACTTTTAAATAAGAAGATTCTACCATTTAATTCTTCCATCTAAGAGATACAGCATCAGTCAAGATATACTTAACATTTATAAATCTTATCTGAAATTCAAAGACAAACACAACTTTGTAATCTTATAACGATTCTGTTTCCGAAGCGCACGGATAGTCACGACTTAAACTTGATAAAATTAATTATATTATAATTTCTAAGTCTATAATTATAAGTTCTAAGAGCAATTATCGACAGGAAATTGTTAATAATGAATCCTGGATAAAACTGCATAAATAAATACTAAAATGTATAAACTGGAGCTTTTAGGGATACGAGTAATTAATGAATGAAGAGTTACTTCCGATATATGTATGTAAGTTCTAAATATTTTTATCTAATCTATCTACCTTTTTTGTATCGGGAGGTAAACCTTCAAAAGGTACCCGGCACCTTGGGAGAGCATACCGGATTATGTGGGATTTGACCGCACTAAAACCCTCGATGACCTGCCTCTGCGCTTGGGGAGGACTCCGGGATCTCCAGAGGAACGCACCGGTGACCTCCACGCGCGGCGCCCAGAATGGGCACATCTTCGCGAGAGCAGATATGCTCTGCTGCACCTTCCGATGCTTACGGCGGCATGCGTCCACGCACACACCAACGTCCTTCTCGGGGCTGCTGGCTGGACGGGTCAAGCTCCCACTCTTACCGTCCCCAACCCCGGAAGCTCCCTTTTATTTGCCTCTTACGATCAGGCATGGGGATACCGTAGCTCTATTCTTAATCCCAAAGCTACAGGGACTTACCTCATAAAATTTGGGTAGCTCCCATATTGACATAAATTATAATGAAGTAACTTCTCATACTTGAACAGTAACATTTTTTTCTTAATTTAGGGGGCATGTCGAGATCAATCACAGACATACATCTCATGAATTTCGTTTTTTTTTTCAACATGGCTCTCGCTGTCCACGTGTTCTTGGTAGCTTTTACAGATTCACAGATCGTTGAGTCAAATATGCTAATACAAAACGAAGAATGGGGGAAGGGGTTAGAACGATCCCAGTTCCGTCTAGAAAACTGCTTGCCTGTTTCTAGATTCTGATTCTACTATCCATTTTTTTTATTTAAATACTTGCCTTCCGCCAGCGGCTTCAACCGCGTGGACTCGTTTTATAGATTCCCGTAGAATAAAAACCATCCTATGTCCTTTCCCAAGGTTCACTCTATATGTGTTTCAAATTTCATGAAAATTGGTTGAGTAGTTTAAACGGGAAAGCGTAGCAGACAGTCAGACAGACAGAGTTACTTTCTAAGTAGGGATATTTGACGACCCGTGTAACCATGCCGGACTGGCGATCGGAGGGTCACGGGTTCGATTCCTGGCGAGGCAGAAATTTGAATTCTAATTTCTGTTCTCGGTCTGGGTGTTTGTGTTTCTGTCTCTGTGCGTGTCCATGGTACCCACGACACAGGGAATCCTAGTGTGGGGCTATGAGTGCGTAGCGTAGCTTTATTTATTTTATATATACCTTGGGTGATTCCCGATTGACTGTTTTGGTACTTTTCTCAACTTTTTAGTACCACCATAATCTAAGGGCTACAAGGTTATCTTAGCGCCATGGTATTGTCTATCATTTAACACTGGCTGTTGGATAAAACTTTAGGTAGGTGGACAGAAAACAGTGCTTTAAAGACGATAACTAATATAAGTTTATACTGGCAGTAATTATCGTGTAATTAAAAGATATAAATCTATATATACACAAATGAATTTTTCTCTGTATATCCTTTATAGAATCGTAAACTATTCATTTGAGTCATGATCTTCAGCAAAGTGTTTTGCATGAGTCCACAAAGGTTTCTGACCAATCTTTGACAGATGGCGCCACTATCATTCCGTCCGACCTCAAGCATTTAAATGCGGTACGGAGTTCGCGGGGTCAGCAAGTATGAAATAAAAAGGTCCAGTCAACAGCCAAATTTACATGAGGTTATCATCGACATCTGGTGTAGCAGCGCAACTGCATATGACCTCACGTAAGCCTCAAACTTGCTTGAGGCTGTGTGTAGGTAGATGTCTGTGGACTGCAGCGACTACTCAACACCATGTGGCCTTCTCGTCTGCTACTCCATTCCAATAAAAAAATACTATAAGTACTTATAAAAAAATACATAAAATATACACAATCATACATCGAATTTGTAGTACCCACACATGGAAACCCACTGTCGTTACACATCCACTCACACATATAAGTGTGAAGCGTGATTTTGTTTATAATAGAAACATTTATTTATATTATGAAACAAAACACGGATTTATGGTACAGGGTGGCCCACAAACAACCGTTTTTATGTTCATAGCTTCACTAGAAAGGTTTATGGGTTTATGATTCTATAAACAATAGCTGTTTTGTGCCTAATAAAGATATTTTGTTGTTTTTAAACTTCATTAAAATATGGATAGTTAGTACATTGAGATTGAGGATGGCAAAAAAGTAATTATTGAAGCATTTCAGAACATTCTTTCAGTAATAAAACCTCGATTTTTCGATCTGTTTAATGTAGAAAACAAATCATTATTTCTTATCAAAATTTGTTAGAAAGAGAACAAAAATATTCACCTTCTACATTAAAATTTATGAAAACGGTATGAAACAAAAGAATTTAATGAAACTTTAGAAAAAATCCTGTTCTAGAATAATTCATTTAAAACTAAATAATTCTTCCCATTAAAACTGAAGTTAATAACGATAAATTTAAATATATTTCTCCAGTCATTGATCGGCATCCTGCAAACAATTGCTCTAAAGAATTCCTTAGAATTTACGACCAGAAGTTAATAGGACCGATCATTTAATCGCTTTCGCAAGGTTATTGGCCCCGTTCGTGTATCTCTAAGGAAACAACAAAACATTTCAACAATTCTAATCTTAGCCGTTGAGAAATTCTGATGAATTCCGCTGATCACATTATGTGATAGTATTATCTATACAGTCCTTTAAGTAATGGGACAATTATCAAACAAATTATCGAACTTAATTTATCAAATTCTGCTGTTAATATAAAGGTAGCGTTTCATGGCAAAATATTTTACAGATCATATTTTAGGCTCTGAACAACAGAAGCTAAAGTTTTTTTTTTTCTTTGAATAGCAGACGAGCGTGCAGGGCATACACAACCATAGGTATAGGTCGCGTCATGTTAAAGAACGCTGATGGTCAAGCTGCGCATTAGGCGATTTATTGGTATATTTGGTGGTATGAGGTTTTTCAATAACCTACTATATCATTATACGAACTAACGAGCGAAAGGTTAGTTCAAAAATAAAACCATATGCTTAGCCTTTCGTGTGCGAGTGTACCCATGCGCAAACTTACCCCCTCCACTTTCTTGAAGCGTTTTTTTTTATATGGCGCGACCTGAGGCCTTAGTGTAAGTCTGCACACGCGAAAACGTTACTATCGCGTTTGCGTTAAGAATTTAAGCATCAACCTTATTCCTTTCAGGTTAAGATCTATCTGTCCAATTTTAACTCGGACGCAGTAGTAACGTTAACGCGTTTACAAACTTACATTAAGGGCTCTGTAAACAAGCATAGGTAAGACTTGTCTGAGGTAGTATGCAGTTGCGCTGCTACTCTAAAGGCTGATACTCGCCTCATGCAAGCCTGGCCGGCAACTGCACCTTTTTACTGGAACACAATAAAATTGATTCACGGCAGAAGTGGGTGCAGCGTTTGTAAGTCCCCGGGTAAACAATAAAAGTTCTACCACCTACGACGGTGCGACGACACGTGTGGCGCAATGGTTACTATTTCGGACTGCCGAACGGAGCGTCCCGGGTTCGATTCCGATCGAAACAGAAAAATGAATGGTGAGTTGAAAATTTTTGTTCCCGGTCTAGGTGTTTGTGTTTTAGTCTTTGTGTGTGCCCATGGTACCCATGACACAGCGTCTACTGTACTGTAGGGCTAAGAGTGTGATACTTTATTTTTATTTTATTTTATACCTACAATATTAACACCGTAAATATCAGTAATGTTGTGAAAATATTATTATGCAATGGAAAACTCCATTTAAGCGTGTTTCATTACTGGGCATAAACTGTTAAACGAACCTCCGAAGAATTTTAAGTACATTATAACAAATACTTAATATTTTTAAAAATACAATAATAGACCTCTGAACTCGTTTGAGACTATTCTGGAAAAAAAATCTCGTGTTATAAATGAAATACTAAATCTCAAACAAGCGCGCCGTGAAAACCCCCATTAAGAAGTCAATTACAACCAAATTCGAGCTTAATAGCGATAAATCGTTAAGTCGCGATTCGGTCGCTGAGGCAAATCGAGCGTAAAGAATGGCCTGACCGAAGTACATTATCTCCTTAGTTTAGTCTCATTCGCAAAACTTTATAACTCAGACCGAGAGATTTATAGTAATGAAATCGTATAGGATAGCATTTTCCTGTGCGTGAGTAATAGTTGACGGTACGAATCGTAAATAGTTCGGTTTGGCTTAATAAATACCTCGGTTCGGGTTGTAAACTCGGTGTACCTTGATGGCACGGTTCGCCGCAAGGTATTAATGTATACTGTCAAATTTGCGCACGCAATTTCGGTCCGTATGCGAGAGTGGCTCTTGGTGTTTTGGCATGAAGGTATTTCGTAATTGGACCGGCCGATACGGAATTACGGACGGAATTTTAAGTTCCCGTTATTTCTGTTAATGAACTGCATGTTACAGTTTGGACCCTAATTATACACATTGAGACGTCAATTTCTTTTATCTTGCATTGATTTGCGTTCGAACTGCTCACTTAATGTATTCAACATGTACAAAATGTAAAATTAAAATTGGTTAAACTCGGAATCGACCGGGACCGACTGCTTAACATTTTAAGGTTTAAGGTTGAGCAAGCACGAAAGCACGAAGACACGTATAATTTTTGCTACTAATCATCTGATCTTACACCCGACCGATCGCGTTTAGCTTAGCTGAGTGGATCGGCCATGCTCGATTTCGGCTCTTACGAATCCTTAATGAGTATCACAAAATTAAGTAGTTTATTAAGTAGTAGTAGTAGTAAATTTAGTAGTAGTAAACACAAAATAACTTTCCGACGTATATAAATATATCAGCCACACTTATTTGGACTACCGTTCACCCAGAACGTATCCATAATAATATGAACTGTTGAACTAACAGAACTTTATCGTATACGAAGATAAACATTAGTCTTGAAGCTCTTGAACGTCAAGTTAATAGAATCTGACTTCTCTCTCACAGGTATATTATTTTCACCTACTCTTAAATATTAATGGAAAATCGCAAGCACTGGACCTGAAATATAATAATCATAGTAATAACATAATCATCATAAAATCAGAATACCTCAGTATGCGTGTGAAGCGTATGTGTGCAAGTATGCGATGTACATTAAAGCTTATCGATAGTTTTATATGTCTTGATTAGACATAGATCTATCAGTATAGTATCTAAAATAAAAATCCACACACACACAAAACAATTTTTATTTTCCTCCAAAAATAATTATTTTTTATAGAAAATAATATACATTATTTTAACCGGCAAATCATAGATAAGAAATTACCTCAACAGTGGCCTGAAACTAATTTGAATAGGTCAAACATTTATTTTACTTAAGCAGGGGAAACCGTTAGATTCTGATGGCACAAGACCGGATTGAGTTAGATTCAGATGGCACAAGACCGGTGGATGGGCGGGCGCGCAATTATGACCCAAGCCCACTGTTGGGACAGTAAACACTCCCAATTAGGTACCACTGTAATCAGCACAATATTATCAAAAGCTTACTCACCGGAATTCTTGAATCGAAGCCACCTCTCCTATATCCAATCACAGGATCCTGGACGTTCTTCCAGACTGCAGTCTGCCGCTTCAAGGTTCCGCTTGTAGTTTTTGATGGGTTTTTGATTAGTACTTAAGATTATGGCCTATGATACTGTTCTCCTTCATCCAATATGAAAGGAGTTCGGTAAACAGCGAATCAGAAACCGATAAGCACTCCTGAAAACATTATGCTGGCAAGCTAGCAATAATTGAGAGTGTTTTATATAGATATTAAACCTATGAAAAATGAAAGTAACATTATAATAACAAATCGCCTAACCATGCTCCCCCGCCTTGGAAGTTTTGGAGAAAACTTTCAAAGAGAAAGAAAACTGAAGATCATAAGTATATGTAATTTAAGAGTATTAAAAGCAATGGAGAAGTTTCATGGTCAAGCTTGAAGCACGTAACTTCGATATATTAATTTAATTTTAAAAGCTACAATAGCAAATATTTAAAGAATACGGTTATATTAATACCTATTACTTATCTAATAAACTATTATTTTAATTATCTCAAACGTTATTGATTAGGTATTGGGTATAGTTTTACAACAGGACGTTTAAACATACCAAACTTGGTTTTAACTGTTGCAACGCGAACTATTCCATCCGAACCAGGATGAATTTCTGTAATAATACCTAGCGGCCAAGCTAATGGAGGAGAATCGTCCTGTCCCACGAGTACGACAGTACCGATCTGAACTGGATGGTCCGGAGTAGACCATTTCTGCCTAACTTGCAGCGTATGCAGATACTCTAGACGCCATCTTTTCCAAAAGGATTGAACCATGCTATCCAGCAACTGTTTACGCTCGTTAGCCCTTACGACAGTTCTGGCATCTAATATCCAATATCGCTGTCGTAAAATGGACATAAGAAGTCCCGGGCCGGTACGACAATTAATAACATGATAATGGTTCATTATTAAATCTACTACCCGATCGCGTTTGGGGAGTAAAACGGGATGCTTTACCTCGAAGGGCAAATTTGCCTTAGACAGGCGTCCCTCAACACGTAAAATGCTATGTTCATCAAGAAACACGCACAAATTTTTTAATTTATTACAAGGGGATTTGCCATTTTTAAGGGCAATTATATCATTTGAAAAATGAAATTTTTGAACAGCGGAGATAACATATCTTTCTGCAACCATCAGGTTATGAACAGCTCCAGACGAACGATTTATCTTTTTTATAAATTTTAGGACATAGACTACAATACGCAACAGTTTATCCCATGAAGACACACGTTCAAATAATAAAGTAAAGACTGAAAGTTCCGAATGAACAGTCGCTGTAAAAACCTTTGTCTTGTGCTCGGGTATTTTTTCAGCATTAGTTGGACAGAAAGTTTTCACCGGCCATTCAGAAACTGGCGTTCGCATCCACGTTGGCCCCTTCCACCATAACTCATGTGAGATAAGCTGCGAAGGTAGCATACCACGCGATAAACAATCACTCGGGTTGTCGCTACCTGCGACGTGATAGAAGTTTTCGGGCGGAAGGTTTTCATGACACTGAGCAACGCGGTTACTAACGAACACCGACCAACGATGCGGTGACGAATGTATCCAAGATAACGCGATAGTCGAATCCGAAAAGGCATATGTTCCTGCAATAGGAATACGCGAGCGGTAAGTATCATGAACAGTTTTGATTAATTTAGACATAAGTACCGCTGCGCAAAGCTCCAAACGAGCAAGTGTCGTAATTTTGGTGGGTGAAACCTTTGATTTCGCACACAGCAATCTACAAGTGATATCTCCGTTTGAAGCGGTGGTGTGTAAGTATATGACACATCCATAACCTTTCATACTGTCGTCACAGAAGGCGACAACCAGAACGGTACTGTTGCTCAAAACACCACTGTGACGTGGAATTTTTAGAGTGGATAATAAAGAAAACTCTTGCATGAGATCAGAAAACCTTTTAATAACGTTTTCTGGAGGTGTATCATCCCAACCAATATTACATAGCCACAATTCTTTAATAAGTAATTGGCATATAATATAACAGGAGCTACCAAGCCTAGGACGTCAAACAAGCGGGCGACTATGGAGAGTATGGACCGCTTCGTACACTTCTCCTGGACATAAGAAGTCGTGAAAAAGAAGTTGTCGTCGGCTGGTTGCCAAGAGAGGCCTAACACCTTAGTGGCATTGTTAGAGCCCTCAGAAAAGTTTATTGAGTCGCGAAGAGACTCAGGTACATTTTTAAGTAAAACTAAAGAATTACTCGTCCACTTAAGTAATTCAAAGGCCCCGGCCTTAAACAAAGAGATCAATTCTCTAGAAAGGCGGACGGCGATGACGTCATCAGGCACACTATGAACTAAATCGTCCATAAATAAATTGCTTTCTGCTACTTGTGCAGCTTCACCAAAGTGTGGCCTCATGTCCTCAGCTAACTGGCGAACAGTTCGCATGGCTATGTAAGGACTGGATTTCAACCCGAATGGAAGACGATTAAATTGAAAAGTTCTAATATTTTCATTATTATTAAATCGAAACAATATTCTAAGATATTTATGATGCTCTGGAAGTACACCAATTTGCAAATACATCTGCTTTATGTCAGCAGTCATAGCTACGGGAAACAATCGGAAATTTAATAATAACAAAAACAAATCGGCCTGCAAGTTAGGTCCTGTATGCAGGACGTCATTAAGTGACAACCCTGTATGAGTTTTGGCGCTCGCGTCGAGTACAATACGAGGCAGTGGCTTGTCCGCCCGGGTGACAGCATGGTGAGGAATATAATATCCCTCATCCGCAAGATCGTATTCATTGACCTCAGACAGGTAACCGTTCTCTATATAGTCGCTAATTACTTTATTGTAATTTAAACGTAAGTCCGGCAACTGTTTAAATCTGCGCTCCAAAGACATAAGTCGGCGCAAGGCGCCAGAACGCGAGTTACCAAGGTCACTCGGATTCTTACAGAAGGGCAAAGCAACACTGTACCTCCCATCGACCGCGCGAGTAACCGACGATAAATAAATATTTTCACATTCGGTCTCATCCGGGCTTAAATATTTTATGCTCGGTATCTCTTCGATCTGCCAAAATTTTTGCATTAAATCGTTAAGAGCAATGGCAGATAACGAAGATGGTACAGCGACATTGCTGGGGTAATCACCCATTAAAATGTAACCGAATGCAGTCGATAAAGCGGGTGGCAACTTTGTCCCCGATTCGATTCTGTCACCTAAATAAATATATGGAAATAATTGTGCACCTAACACGACATCAACGTTGCCAGGAACATTCCATGACAAATCAGCAAGGGGTATACCCTCTAGGTAGCCCATGTCACCCTTAGATATATAATGACTGGGCAGTTGATCTGTAATACAATCAACTACTAACGCGTATATCGAATATTTATTATTTGGGTATACGCGGGACTCAATGTCCAAATATACGTAGCCCAGTATAGGACGCGAGGCTAAACCAATTCCTTTAATAAAAGAATTATTTAAAGGAATTATCGGCAATTTGAGTACTTTACAACAATCAAGTGTAACTAAATTATTCTGTGAACCGTTATCAATTAAACATCTTATTATTACTTTCCCGTTATTATTATTTTTCGACCTTGCATAAACTTGAGCAGTCGACAGTAAAACTTGCATCTGCGGCTCCCCGAAAGACGCACGAGCCGCGTGGCGCTCACTGGCCATGTTCGCGTTTGCAGTAAACGAATTCGAACTCGGGCCACTCACAGGGCCACTACGCGTCGCACTAGTGGTCGACGACTCACCCTCATTAGGTATACTATGCGATGTAGACGCAGAAGAACGGCATTTAGATTTTTTTACGTTTCTATTATTAAAGTGTAAGAGGGTATGATGACGTTTTTGACATAGCTCGCATACAACAGATGATTTACAGGACGTTACAGTATGTGTAATACCAAGACAATTCACACAGCCATTTTTCGACTTTATAAATTCAAATCGGGCTAATGGTGTATCTAAGTTTTTAAATTGAACACAATTATAAACAGAATGATCAGTGTTATTACAAAAAACACAGCGCCTAGAATGCGTTGCATGACTATTATTATTAGCAATAAATGACTTATGTACCGATCGCGATGGATACGTAGACGTTTTATTTCTTTTCACTGCAGGGTCCGACGATCGATTCGAACTCGAATGATTTGTGTTTGAGCGTTCTAAAATTTTAACTCGATCTCGAATAAATAAATTTAACTTATCAAAGGAAGGCATTTCTTCGTTACGAACAGATGACTCAAAAGCCTGAATAGTATGCGAATCGATTTTTCTTAAAGCGCAATGTAAGAAAATGAAATCGGCAAGATCTTTGAAATTTAATTGTTTTAAAGCTAAAACGGAAGCTGAATATTTTTCAATGAATGAATCGAGACTGCCGGCTGTATCACTAGAGCTCTTAGCATCTAAAACATTATTTAAGTAATGCGTTCCTAATGATCGCTTGTCTTGATATTTATTCACTAAATTATCCCATAAAATTTTATAAGTGTCGCCCGTAGGTACAATACCTGCGGTGACCTTCAGAGCGCCGTGTGTCAATTTACCCACTAAATACTGCACGCGCTGCGAGTCAGTCAGATCACTGTTGTTATGTATGTTAGAATTAAAAGACTCATAAAACCTAGGCCAATTCTCCATTTTCCCGTCAAAGTAAGGCAATTCAATCGGTGGCAATTTAATGTTACATTTTGACTGAAAATTATCATTAGAATCTTCACGTTTGGAGACATTTGATCGCGAAGCTTGAACAATATAATTCCTAACACGCTTTACTTTAAGGTATAAATCTTCAAACGCATCCAAACATTGATAATCAATTTTGAATTTCGAATCTATCGATACTTGAATTTCGTATATTTCATCGAGGTATGTTTCGAACTGAATACGCATTTCGTCCATGATTTCAGACTTAACCATGAAATTCTCATTGCTTCTAGACGAAAAATCTGAAATATTTGATGCTAATTTATATAATTCATTCATACGAGCGTATAATCGCTCTTTCTTGGCGGTAAGTCGAGCTAAATTATTGTGAGCGGTCGCCATCTTATTACTGATGTAAAAAAGGTTATGCAAATATTATGCAATGTAATTTTTACTATAAATATGAATTTACGGTTGCAAAAAACAGCTGGATATTATTAATCCAAGCTTAAATCCAAAATATTACGTAAAATGGGACAAAAAATAACAGAAAACATACGTAGCTATGTTCAATTTGCGTATATTACGCAGAGAATTATTTATAATTAATTAAATTAAAGCTGGATGACATTCATCCGAGCTCTGAAGGACCAGAAAATGGATGGGCGGGCGCGCAATTATGACCCAAGCCCACTGTTGGGACAGTAAACACTCCCAATTAGGTACCACTGTAATCAGCACAATATTATCAAAAGCTTACTCACCGGAATTCTTGAATCGAAGCCACATCTCCTATATCCAATCACAGGATCCTGGACGTTCTTCCAGACTGCAGTCTGCCGCTTCAAGGTTCCGCTTGTAGTTTTTGATGGGTTTTTGATTAGTACTTAAGAATATTGTCGAACATAACCAAAGAACGTTAGTCGACGTGAGTACCGTACGTATGCAACCACGCCGCCATACTGGCAGGCGCAGATAATATTCTATTTTATTTTTTTTCTAATCATAGACAAAGATTATGGCCTATGATACTGTTCTCCTTCATCCAATATGAAAGGAGTTCGGTAAACAGCGAATCAGAAACCGATAAGCACTCCTGAAAACATTATGCTGGCAAGCTAGCAATAATTGAGAGTGTTTTATATAGATATTAAACCTATGAAAAATGAAAGTAACATTATAATAACAAATCGCCTAACCAACCGGACCGAGTCGAAGAATAAGTATTAGGGGAGGCCTCTGTCCAGCAGTGGACTTTTAAAGGTAGATGGATGGATACATTTTTTAAAACCTACTTTACCTATGTATACTCACTTCAGCATCAATGTTTCACAATGAATAATATTTTGGTAAATAGAAATTGGAGAAAATGGCTTAAGATGTTTTATTAACGGTGCGCCCAAATATTTGCCACTAGCTGTCAAATTTTTCACACAATTTTTTGTCAGACCTATTTCATTATTTTTTGTAGAAAACGCTATATGCAATAAACTGTTTTAAATTAATTATTATAAAATAGAAAAGTCCTTTCAGAGCACTGTTACTAGCACAATGAAAATTATTTCCCGGAAACACCTTACTGCAAACGAATGAAATAATAGGTCTGCAATAGAAATGTTCTGCAGTGCGTTCATGAGAGTTTTCCTTAGAAAACATAATACTGTTATTCAGTTCACTGCACTTTAACATTTTTATACTAGTATTATTAACAAAGGAAAACACAATTTCTAGAATTATTTTTTTCTAATTCTATTTACGGCTCTACTGCTGTTTACAGATGTATGTACCTGGAAAAAGAGGGAGATGTAAGAGTAGGCCATTAAGTACCGCGCTGACCAAGTACAATAAAATATACCGTAAACATTCACAGCCTGCGTGGTGCAATGGTTACCATGCCGGACTGCAAACCTAAGGATCCCGGGTTTGATTCCCGGCGAAACAGAAATTTGAATAATGAGATAAATTTCTGTTCTCGGACTGGGTGTTTGTGTTTCTGTCGTTGTGTGTGTCCATGGTACCCACGACACAGAGTATATCTATACTACTGTGGGGCTATGAGTGTGAAACTTTATTATTGTATCATTATTAGCTACTCTGTAAGAAAGCTTATTATTGTATACCTCATATTTTAAAACAGGGCTGAAGTTTTTCTCCGTCTGCTCTTTTCTTCAGCTCAGCATTGCCTAAGCGCACCCAGAGCAGACAG
This sequence comes from Pyrgus malvae, assembly GCA_911387765.1. Taxonomy (NCBI): domain Eukaryota; kingdom Metazoa; phylum Arthropoda; class Insecta; order Lepidoptera; family Hesperiidae; genus Pyrgus; species Pyrgus malvae. The sequence continues at coordinate 20,603,240 of OU426950.1, read as the reverse complement.
AACAAAAAAATAACGTTCACTAAGAGTTTGTAAATGAACCGTACAGTGAATAAAGAATATTTCATTTCATTTCATTTATTCACAGCTTATCACATTATCCGGAAATCTAAACTAAACCTGTAGAAAATATTATAAAGAGGAAAGATTTGATTATTTGTTTGTTTGTTTGGATCCTACAGTACTCCTAATGAACGCAGGCTATATAATATTTTCAAAAACGTTAGGGATCCGCATGAAAACTTCGATAAAGTAAGTTGTGAAATAAATACCAATTGTTCAGAATTAGGGTTATTCAACTCCAATGAATGCTTTATTTTTTAACGATTTAATACATTTATTTTGATATGATATAAAAACGCGCCGATTACAATACGTCACAGTGGTGTGGAAATCATATCAGTGACATTATTATACTCTTAAAATCGTGATATTTCAGGTGATTCCTAGAAAATAATCATATAACCCGTTTTTAGATAATTTTAAGTTCTACAACTTTGGTCCAGAGGCGGCTCGTCCTAAAGAGCGCTGGTGCAGTGCACTCCCAATAAAATTACATAGGTAACTTTATGTCCCTTCATAATATATAGTATCAATTAAGGTACCAGGAATTGCACTTTTATTATAATTAGTCCATTAAAAATGTAAACTGCATGCTGAAACTTCCGTACCAATGACGTAGCAATGATTCCATTCATTAATCATCGCATAGTACTAGAAACACTAGAATGAATTCTACGCTGGTGGGATGTCCCTCAGTTCATAATTGTATTTCAAGCTGCTAGCGCTTAATTGATTGCGAGTGTTCCAGTTTGTTTGATACTGCGTCTTTTGAAAACGTTCCTCTGTCTCTAACCTGTTATTTCCACAGATTCTACTACTAAGTCAAAAACTAATACATTTTTTTCATTTATATAATGCGTAATTGCACAGTGTTATGTCATATTCCAGTGGTAACAAGAAATATAGGTACGTACAATTCGGGTAACTTTGAACATTTTTTACGTTATTTTTATTATTAAAAATGATTTTAATTTATAACACCTTTATTTTATTGAATGAATAGTGTCCTTTTGAGTTGGTTTTCTTTTCTAACAAAATAAATTTACGGAAAAAACATCAGAACTACCCATAATTTCCCATCATGAATTTTGGGTAACTTTGAAAAAATTTTTTTAGAAAGTAAAAACCTTAATATTTTAAGTTTTTGGTAAAATAAAAGGAAGGTATTATTAAATTTAAAAACCTAATCTATAAAAATGACATCTACACTGACGTACATAAGTAACAAATAGCTTGGTTTTGCCATATGAATCAAAGTGGACTAGTTTACGACTCCAAATCAGAGCTCAAAAACTTCCAGCAACTTCACCGCGGAAAAGGCGGGAATTTTCAAAATTATGGCATTAACAGTTTATTTTTTTTAATTTTTATTTGGTACAATAACATTTTAGCAATCCATTATATACAGTTATTATATTGAAACATCAAAATATTTCGATGTAATAAATTGTTAAATCTTTTTTCCAACTTTGTTCAAAGTTAAACGTCAATTCAAAGTTATCCGAATAATGAATAAAAACAATCAGTATCTACTGTATTATTCATTTTTTTCTGCATATTTCATAATTAAAACACATGAATTTGATGTTCGAATAACATCAAAAATGATCATATTATTATTTCACACTATTATCACTCTACTCATCTCTCTAGCAGTACATAATCAAAGCTAGTAGTATAAAATACTTCACTAGCGAGATGTCCTCCCATCCATAATTGTATTCCGATCGGGGAGTGCTTGATTGATTGCGAGTTGTTCTGGCATGTTTTGTTCGTTTGTAAATTAGATCGTTGAACCTTTTCGGTTTTGAATAATGAAACAATACTTAAATATTTATAAATTTAGAGCAAAATAATATTATATTCTTTAGGAAGAAGTGGTGCAATCAACATTTTCTATCATTATTTTTTTTTCCATATATTCTAACTAAAATCGTGATAAAAACACGTATATATGTATAGAAATATTATAATTATAAATGCGAAAGATAGATATATGTTTTAATAGATAAGTATAATCATACAAACTCATATAACTAGAGCGAAGCCAGGCTGGAAGGCTGGAAGTAGGTCATCGATATTTTGTCTTCGAAGAAAAAGATGATTTAATAAACTATTAGCATTCTATCTAGCAGTATCGACACTAGTGCAAGTATTGCTTCACCGGCAAAATGTCTCCCCATCCACAATTGTGCTTCGATCGAGGAGCAATTGATCGATTACGAGTTGTTCAGGCTTGTTAAGTTCGTTTGTCTATAAATTGGATAGCTGAACCTTTCCGGTATACATCAGCGAAACATTGCTTAAAATATTCATAAACTATCTAAACTGAGCTACATCGATATAGTCATTGGACCTAGATTGCTGGTCCGTACACAAAATTTAGTACAATGCGTTCAAAATGCCTGCACCAGATTCTGTTACAACATTCCGCCTAGTGCACACGTAACACCTTATATAAATGACGCTAATCTCTTAAAAATGAAAAACCGTAGAAAGCTACCTTTTGCGGCACTGTTGTTTGAAGAAGTTAATTACCAGACTCCATTTTATCTCTATAATAACTGAATGTGGGCTAAAAACGAAAATACGAAGCACAATACAAGAGGTACTTCGTTTAGGTTTGTGTCTCCGGTGCGTTGCTCTGCATCATTCCGGGGTAGTTTTAAATACAGCGCAACGAAGTACTGGAACAATTTGCCGCCTCCCGCAATCTCAAAACGGTGTCAAATTTTAAAATTAAATTTAATTCCATTTATTAAAATTACAAAAGAAGCAATGAATAAATATTAGTATAAACCTATAGTTACATACCAACACACATACACACAAACACACACACACACACACACACAAACACGCCCAAAATTATCTTGGAATACATAACCTTCTCACACCAGTTGTAGTTTCTTTATTTTATACCTTAGTATATTTTTTTGATGTATGTACTTGTTTATTTTCTCTATACTTTTAATGATGCAATTAGCATTGCAATTAGAGCAACTGCAGTTATATTGATTAGATGTGTTTCTTTAGTTAGTACTTTAAGAATAATTGCTTTTGCCTTACTTCATACCGCAGGTTCGAACTGCTTGAAGAATTCTCGCAGAGCACACTGAAAACCAGCAACTATGGTCGTGCAAATGCCCATAGTAAGGTTGAGTGTTGATCCTATTTCTTACTATTAAAGATATTACTAAGATAATTAGATACTAAGAAACTGATTTGAAGTTTAAATATAAGAAGATTGTGATTTTTTTTTTCATTCATCTTTTTTTAAGTTATAATGATAAAAATAAATATTTATATATTCAGGTCAAAGTTTGGAATGTACTAGTTTATTAAATATAAGTGATAACATTTATGTATAATTAAGAAAATAAATACCTATGTAAAATTTAGATAAAAATAAATATTTATATATTCAGGTCAAAGTTTGGATTAAACTAGTTTATTAAATATATGTGATAACATTTATGTATAATTAAGAAAATAAATACCTATGTAAAATTTAGTATGTATAAGCTATATTGTGGGTGAGAAATAAAACAAATTATTATTATTATTATTATTCGTAAGAATTACACTACAGCCACAATTTGCTTACTTTTATATTGTACCATGTGCAACATTAATATGTTATATACATAAATATATTCTTCTTCTTTATTTTTTCATTTATCATTATTCATAACTAAAATCGTATTATCAAATACATCAAATGTTTCTTCAAAGCAAAAGATTAGGAATGTTAGAATAAACTATTAGCATTCTATTTAGCAATACCTACACTAATTCACCATATTATGCTTCACTGGCGACATGTCACCCCGTCCATAATTGTATTCCGACCGGGGAGAGCTTGATTGATTGCGGGTTGTTCTGGCTTGTTTTGTTCATTTGTCCGAAAATTGGATCGCTGCACCTGTATGGTTTTGATGTTCCGATGTATTATTTTTGTAAATGTATATTTTTTAGTATTTACTTCGCTATTTTCCTCATTTTTAACACCAAATACATCTTGTTGTATGGTTATGTATTAATTTAATGACTGTTTTAGCTGCAATCAATTTTGCATCCCACTTCTAATAATTGTGAAAGCGTGGAGCTTACTACACCTTACTGCTCCCGTGCGGGCTCGGGGAGATGCTTGTTAGTGGTTAACACGCTGTCGGGTGTTACCCGTATTAAAGTGTCCATGATTCTGAGTTTACCAACTGTCAGTAACATACGAGTCCGTCAACTACGGGTCCGTCAACTACTATCTACTACATACTATCCTTACATTACATTCATTCTATTCTACTATACCTATACATAGTATATTATATTAATTATTACCTATATCTACGCGTACATTTAGCGTCAAGTTGTAACGAGTGGAGCGCCAGCGATTGCGCTCCTATGAAACGAAGTTTAGTACGATTCCTCTAGCGCTGTATTCAATGAGTGCGAAAGAGAAACATCGACACAGGCCGACGCGTGAAACAAAAGATTTTGTATGAGAAATTAACCTAATCTGGAGCGCCGCTCACGCGCGACGTTGCCAAACCGTGGGTTCGGCCGTGACGGCCTGCTTATGCGATGTTGCCGTTCTTATGTATACAAACAAACGTGTCGTCCGAAGTTATTTCGTACTTTTTTCTTTTAAATGAATATTTTAAAAAATAGTTTTGCGCGACATTCTGTGTTAAAAATGGAACAGTACAGTGTATCTTTTATCATTTGTATCTTTTAATAAGCAGTGTGAAAAAAAACTTTCGAAATACGCCTTGAACTGAAAGCAAAAATGTAGTACGAAAACTAAATCTTTTACGCGTGTTTTTAAATCTAAACAATATTTCAAAACACATTGGTTGTGTGGATGTGAAGAAAGCAATAAATTAATTTGTTTTCCGTGTCTTGTGGTTATCAACTGGAACTGACACCGACAGTGGTGGTGAATCTGCTTGGATGGCAACGGATGGTAAAATTTTTTTTTGTTTTTTTTTTTTTTTTTTGTGAACCCCCATCAAAAAATGTCACTAGCCGCCGCTGCTTTGGTCTGAAGTACTTATTGATATAACGCTTGACAGTCATAGCCCCACAGTAGGGTAGATATAGCCTGTGTCGTGGGTACCATGGACACACAGAAAGACAGAAACACAAACACCCAGACCGAGAACAGAAATTTAAACTCATCATTCAAATTTCTGTTTTGCCGGGAATCAAACGCGCGACCATTCGATGGCCAGTCCGGCATGGTATTGTGCTACGCAGGTCGTCAAACACGACTTAGCATTTATTTTTAAATCAAATAAACCAAAAGTTTTGACATTTGATCCCAATCCCGAGAATAAATCTCGTTGCACACGTGGGATCGATGGAGACTTTTGACACTTTATTTTCTACTGGTGTCTTTCACCAAAATTTGGGTCTCTGGCGGTTTTTGTTGTTTCAGATGTCTAAATTGACCGGACCATTATATCGATAGTTATGTCTCAATAACTGATTTTTATTGTCAAAATATTCAATAATAACCGTTAATAAAGTAAGAATGGAGAGTATTCACTTCGTGCTACTGATCCTTTTTAACGCGGGTGAAACCTTGGGGGACAGCTAGTTTAGAATAGAACAAAATAAACAAATAATTCATCAAAATTTATTTTACTGCCTTCAATAATATAACAATAAAGCTACGCGCATTGCGACAATGCGCAAAATTACATTCCATTATTCCCTCTTATTGCGGACGCTGTTGGCTGAACGTGTTTCTCATCTGGTGCCCGGAATTAGGATACGTTGGTTCCAGCTTGAATGCGACTTTTCTCTATACTTGCTGTTTATTATTGTTGTAGAGCGAATAACTTTCAGAAATGACCTGATCATAAAAAAATATAAAGAGTATTTATACGACCCGCGTGGCGCAATGGTTATTATGCTGGACTGCCAATCGAGGGGTCCCGGGTTCGATTCCTGGCGATACAGAAATTTGAATGATGAGTAAAAATTTCTGTTCTCGATCTGAGTGTATGTGTTCCTGTCTTTGTATGTGTCCATGGTACCCACGACACAGGATATTAATTACCTTACGGGGCTATGCATGTGTAACGTTTAAAATATTACTTTTAAACGTCATGTTCATATTTATAATGAAACAAGTGAATGTCGCTAACAGACTGATTTTATTTCAAAAAGTTGCATAGACAATGATACAATTTTTTTTTAAAGGGTTGGCACTGTACCATGATTATATACGGACAAAGACAACATTGCACAGGAGATGGCGTTACTAGTAGCAAAAATAATAATATACTTTTATTTTGATACATCATTACAACACCCCCACTTATCAAAATAAACAAATAAAATTATTTTGGTACAATTCCCAATTTACGCAGAAACTTGTAATGTTTAACAGGACATAAACCTTTAGTGAGAATATCAGCTGTCATTTCTTCAGTACATAAATATAGATTTTTTATATATTTATACTTAACAACATCTCTTATATAATGATATTTCACATCAATATGTTTCGATCTATTATGATTTTGATTGCTTACTGACAATTTTAATGCACTCTGATTGTCACAATAGATCTCAATCACATAAAAACTACCTATAATTTCATGAAGAAGGTTTCTAAGATACACTGCTTCCCGAGCTGCCTCAGACAGAGCAGTATATTCTGCCTCTGTACTGGAAAGAGATACAGTCTTTTGCTTCCTGCTTTGCCACGAAATAGCAGATCCAGACATAGTGAAACAAAAGCCTGTATACGACTTCCTGTCTAAGGCATCACTAGCCCAGTCACTATCTACAAAACCATGTAACTTGCTATCATCCTTACAAAATTTTAAACAATAAGTTTTTGTATATAGCAAATATTTTAAAATACGTTTAGCATAATGCCAATGTGTATGGTTATAACAACTGTTAAATTGGCTCAGATAACTAACAGAATAGGAAATGTCTGGCCTAGTTAATACTGCTAAATACATCAATGATCCAATTAACTTTTGATATGGAAGATCAGATACACATTCATCAGCTTTCTTAATATTTAATTTACATTCAATTGGAGTTTTGTATGTTTTACAATTTGACATATTAAATCTAGAAGCTAACTGTTCAATATACTGTTGTTGATCTAGGGTTATTATATTTTTATTTTTATCTACATTTATTCTCATGCCTAAATATTGTCTTACAGGTCCCAAATCTTTCAATTTAAATTTTGCACCCAAGACACGTTTCAAATTATCAGTTTCAACAAAATTATTAGAGAAAATTAAAAAATCGTCAACATATAAGGCCACAATAATTTTAATTTCACCCTTTGTTTTTGTGAACAAACAAGGCTCATACTGACTATTTTTGAAACCAATGTTACAAAGTAAATCTTTAACTCTGTCATACCACGCAAGAGAAGATTGTTTTAATCCATAGATTGCTCTTTTTAATTTCAAAACCTTTCCCCCACTTTTGTTCACAAAACCCTCAGGTACTGACATATAAATAGTTTCTTTTAGAAAACCATTTAAAAATGCTGTAGTAACATCTAAATGATCAACACTCATATTCAACTTAACACTGAGAGCAAATAATAATCTAAGTGTGGAATGTCTTACAACTGGAGAGAAAGTTTCTGTATAGTCAATGCCAGGTTTTTGCGAAAAACCTTTAGCCACAAGTCTAGCCCGGAACCGCACATTATTGTCCACATCAAACTTTTTATTGAGCACCCACCTACACTTCACAATTGTCACATTACCTGGGTTGTCAACAAGCTCCCAAGCATCGTTGTCCTCAAACGATTGCAGCTCGTCGGCCATAGCGCACTTCCACTGCTCACTCTCAGGCCCCGCGAGAGCCTCTGAGAACTCGATCTCCTCGGATGCTGGAACAATACTGGGAAGACACATATAACCATACCGGTCAGGTTGTTTTCTGGGACGCTTGTCAGACAATGCTGGCTCCTGCTCTGGGGTTGATCTCATCTGGGCTTTTTGTGCTAAGTCATCTGTAGTTGGAGTTTCAGTCAAGGTTTCATTCCCATCCTCATATACAGAAGAATCTGAATGGCAGTCTTCGGAGTCTAAAACATTCTGCGATGCTTCCCCCACTGAATCTGCATTCACCTCCTGTATGCCAACTGCAGGTGTCTCTTCATTAGGAATCCAGATAGCCGACTCCTGATTTTTTTCTTCGGTACCTAATTCTTCTTCCATAAAGATAACATCTCTGCTGGTAACAAGAGTCTTTTTGACAGGATTGTATAGCCTGTAGCCCTTAACATCTTCACCATAGCCAACTAATATGTGCTCCACAGACTTCTTATCCCACTTCAAACGACGTTCCTTAGGGACATGTACCATGACTTTACATCCAAACAACCGTATGTGACTTAGGTCTGGTTTTCTCCCATACCACAATTCATATGGAGTTTTCTGAAGTCCCGATGCAATGGATCTATTTTTCAAATAGACAGCAGTGTTCGGTGCTTCCGCCCAAAATCTTTTATCCAGCTTTGCATCATATAGTAGACATCTAGCCTTCTCAACCACCGTACGGTTGGCTCGCTCACATAAACCATTCTGTTCAGGTGTATAATTATTCGATTTTTGATGAATTATACCCTCTTGCTTTAAATAATTTTCAAATTCTTTGTTAGTGTACTCTAGTCCGTTGTCTGATCTTAGTATCTTTATACTTTTATTTAACTGATTTTCCACCATTATTTTAAAGATCTTGAAATAAGTAAATGCTTCATTTTTCTTTCGAAGAAAATATATAAATGTCATTCTACTGAAATCATCGACAAACAGTATGAAATATCGTGCACCATTCAACGAACTAGTTTCCATTGGACCACAAAGGTCTGTATGTATTCGGTGTAGGGTCTCAGTGCTTCTTTCACCAACATGCGAAAAGGGTAATCTTTCCTGCTTTCCCTCGCAACAAGTTGTGCACTGAGACTTGGTTATGTCGAAATTGTTTTCATAAGATAAACCATCCACCATTGATATCATTTTTTTCATGTCCTGACTATTGATGTGCGCCAGCCTTCTGTGCCACAGTTTGCCACTTACCACTGGTGCAGCCAACATATAACTCTGTGTGTGTAACCTCAGCTTGTATACACCATCTGATAAATCCGCTATGGCTACCAAAACATTGCTTTTGTTTGTATATAGCAGTGTTTTTCATCAAAACTGACATTATTTCCATTTTTAATGAGCTCACTTACAGATAATAAGTTTGTTGTGAAACTAGGCACGCATAGCACATCTTTCACAGTAATGTCGAAGTTTAAGTCAGAAACAATGTCGACGTCTCCGGAACAAACAACTGGTACTTTTGATTCATTAGCTACCACAATTTCAGGTAAACAAGGTGTGTAATTCATGTTTCTAATCCAAGATTCGTTCGCTGTCATATGTGCGCTTGCACCGGAATCCACGTACCATTCTGTTTTGTTAAACTTTCCATTCAGGAAAACGACACTAAATACGCATTTGCTATTATTTTTCTTTAATAATGGACACTGATTTCGATAATGACCATCTTCTTTACATTTATAGCAAGTTATTATTCTTTTCGTAGATGAATCTCTCATTGCTGTCACACCTGTCACTGTCTTCTTGTTTGACGTTGAGGGACCGCTGTATTTCTTTGGCTTAGTGTTGCCAGAGTATAATTTATTTTGCGCGGCAAATGCAGCTCCGGTTCCCGCGCTGTCATTGTCACTGGTCACTTCCATGTCAAGTAATTTCGACTTTATGACATCTGCAGTTATCGAAATACCCGAATGTTCTATTGCCATGATCATGGGAGTATAACGATCGGACAAACCTGCTAATAATAATGATCCAACCCATTCGTCTGTTATTGTAAAGCCCGTGCCATTTAACCGCTGTGCTGTCTCGACAATTTGAGTCACATATGTCCCCATAGAATCACAGTTTTCTAGTCTTATGGATATCAAATGTCGCAGCAAGGTTATTTTTCTTGAGAAACCAGAATCATCATACATGGTCTTCAACGTAGTCCATAATTCTGCAGATGTCTTGGTGTTCTTTATATGCACGTACAATGACGGGTCTATTGTCAAAATTAGCTTTGCCTTCGTTTTTGCATCGTCCACTGGCTTAACTTCAAAATCTGGCGTCGGTTTGATGTACTTGTCCATCCCTTCGAGCACCAACAAATTTTGAGCCGCGAAACTCCACTCATCATAATTCTGTCTTCCATTTAGTTTAGGAACACTGGCAATATAGTTCGTAGTCATGTTTCCGCGATACAACTTTCACTAATTATCTATTTTAAATAAAATAACTGATAATTTCGAAATAAGCCCATAACCTATAATGAAACAAGTGAATGTCGCTAACAGACTGATTTTATTTCAAAAAGTTGCATAGACAATGATACAATTTTTTTTTAAAGGGTTGGCACTGTACCATGATTATATACGCACAAAGACAACATTGCACAGGAGATGGCGTTACTAGTAGCAAAAATAATAATATACTTTTATTTTGATACATCATTACAACAATATTGAATGTATGTATAATACCCGCGTGTTCTCTTTTATGTATATTTAAGACATTAAAGCATTACAAGAACTGTAGACCACACAGTGGTTATAGTAAAAAATAGGATGGGATTTTTTTGAATAACAGTAAAGGCGAACTTTTCTTTTAATATATATTTTTTTAATTTTTCAAATAAAAATTGCGTGTGTTCAATTTCAACGGCAATGATCGCACATATGTTTAAATTTCATAACACTTTGGTCAGTAATTTCTTTGTTCTCATTAAATTTATCTCTATTAACTCGGGGCATTTCTGTTTAACTACAAGTCTATATTCAAAACTATTGATATTGTTGAATGGGCAAAAGTTGCATTGTTGCATCACGCGGCCTCCATGTATCACTCTGACGTGATTGCCTTAATACGGTTACGGATGACATCTGCTATGCTGTAATGGACTCGTGGCAAATTGATAGCATTAACACCGAATTCGATACAACGGACGGTTCGGTTGACACGTTGTTCCAATTTTTGACGCCAAAAGGGCACGTGATGTTTTTGCAGCGTAAGAGTGCAATGAATTAGGGCTATTAGTTTGAAAATATTTCTATGACATTACCATAAAACAATTCTTACACTGCTCTTAAGAGAACAAACGCTTGAAACCTACACCTACCTTGACAACCTACTTGTGCTTGAATGATATCTTGAAATTGTTGTAAGACGTGTTGTAAATAAATTGTTGTAAGACGAGCTTGCTGTTAAAATTAATAAATTAGCAATAGTCATAAAGATCCATAATACTCGTATATGGAAATGCATCATATTATACCAAACGGAAATCATACACATTGTCATTTAAATATAAATACACACAATAAAACCACAAGTAGTTAAAAAATAAGAAGATAAATAAGATTTTTTTAAAATAGAAGCCTTTTGCCTTGAATAAAATAAATCCATAAAAACTTTTACCCTATCTTATCTCTATATATAAAAATTTATCCCTTTTTCCCTTGGTCACGACATGACGCGTGAACGACCGAATCCACTAATTCTTTTTTTGTTGTGTTCGTTATTGGCAGGAGAAGGTGCTTATGTAATAAAAAATTAAGGAAATAAAATTTGTATAGAAATTTTCTCATTTGTGAGCTTAGCAATATAAAAATTGGTATATAGGGCCTGACTTCCTTATTGCAAGGCTTAAAAATATGATTGATGACAACATCTATGATTCGCCCGAGGCTAAAATGTGGTTGTTTTTCTCACGGTCAGCTTAATGTGGCTTGCTAGCGGGTTAGTGCATGGAAAATTAGTAAATTTAAGAAGGCTTAACCACCATATCAATTATTTTCATTATAATTTGAATTCAATATTCATAGCTAAGACAGCACTATGTCTGTCCAGTCAGTTAGTCCTTAAATACATCGTATTTGCATAACAACTTGCAAGTAGTTACAATAGATTTTCATTCCAGCTTTTCCTCTTAACTCAAATAGTTTTCTACCAAAGTTTAAGATGTCGGGACGAAAAAGAGATTGCATGGAAAACTTCCCATCGAACTATGTGAGTTCCATTAATCAGCGGTCTTTAAACTCCAATAAGAAAGGGGAGGAATTTTAATTAATTTGGATGTTTTCAATTAAGATTTACGAGGCGTTTTATAGAGTTTCGCGATGTTATTTTGTTAATTTACTTATGCCCTTATTGGGTGCTTGGAGTGTTGTGTGTTGGAATTCAGCTTTTACTTAATGTTATAATGGTAAAACATTGTTTTTTATATAATTTAAAATTGTATTGCATATGAAATTTATTTTTTATATAGTGCTATAAGTTGAAAGCATGTCGCAGAATAGTTTTATGTTTTTGTATATTTATTTTTTAATTATTTTGATTTAATTCAAGTCATTTTTTATGATATGAGTGATTACAGTACTTGAGTGTACAGAGTAAAACACATGGAAACCTAGTTTGGGCCTATGAGTGTGTAGCGTTAATTATTATTTAAATTAAAATTCTTAATTAATTATGAAGTCCATATTGCTCAGCGGCTAAGCCAAACGGGCGCGGTCCGGTGTGAGATGGGTGACCACTAGTGGCAAAAAAAATCATGCGCGATTCCGTGCTTCAGAGGGCACGTTAAGCCGTCGGCGTCGGTTTGAAAACATCCGACAGCGGGTTGGCCAGTAACCCGCATCTCCACCAACCCGCATTGGAGCAGCGTTATGGAGTAAGCTCCGAGCCTCCCCAATAAGGAGGAGAAACCCGTGCCCAACAGTGGGACGCAGAAAGGGTTGCAGCCAACGCTAAAAATGGGTGCAGCATTTGTACCATTATTATTTTGGAAATAATTATTAAAGTTTGAGCAAAGCATACAAACGTAGATCACAATTTAACGCTTTCATTTTATGACTTGGTACAAAGAGAAAGTAGCAGTTTGTTGCACAAAGATAACAGACGTCCATCCGATTGTGGCAAGTTTACGATCTATAGGAAGCTGTTTGCGGCGACAAATATTGCATTCGCATAAATTTAGCTTGCATCGGACAAAGTCAAAAACGATTTCGGTGGCAATAATGTTACAGAACAATGCAATAAATAAAATTTAATACGTAAATTTATACGACACTTTATTGCGTTTTATGTATCGGACTGAAATTATTCGGAAAAATTTAATGACGAACACATTGTGTCTCTTTGTAATTTTATGTGCTTTAAAGTGTACGAATAAATAGTGTGTAACTTTTGGATGTTAAAAATTGGTTCTAAGTATGATGGAACGTGGTTAGGGATTAATCTGGTATCGCAAGTGTTAAAAAATGTTTGTTCGTTATTTAGTATCCTGAATATCAAGGTAAGCTTTGATCTACGGATAGGGGTCGTTAATTCTTGACAAACGCTTAATTGATTGTATAGAAATATGCGTTAAAAGTCAATGACTCATATGACGACTCGGATGGCGCAACAGTTACCAAACCGATATGACAATCGATAGATTCACGGCATTTGAATGATAAATTTAAATCTCTTCTTCTCTTCTCGGTCTGACTTTATGTTTCTGTTATCATGTATGTCCACGCTCGCTACCCACAGCACAGTGAATCCAGGAATGAGGATGTGTGTAAAGAAAAAACTATAATGTGACAAGGTTCTTATTCAGTTTTACCCATACTTCTTGGCACTTATTTGCTACCCATATTTGTGCGAATAAAATATATTCTTTTGTTTTTTCTTTTCTTTCCATTATTTTGAAGATAATTTGTACCTTGTCTAAAAATGTATAGGTGTGACATAAATATGTATAGTTATTATTATAGAAATAACTTTGCATTAAACTTGTTACACTAAATTGAAGATTTCTTAAAGAAATTTACGTCAAAGCTCACAGAAATCACCAACAAAGAAGTTTGTTCCTCAATTTACAGAAATTTAAATCTGAATCAAAAATATTACTGAGCCAATTAAATTGCTGGCAATAACAAGATTGCAATATAACTTCCTTCCCTTTACTTTCACGAAGCGATTTCACAACGAACTTTTCATTGCATAATCTTATCAAATGACTTCTTAATATCTTGTATCCTACTTATTTTTCCTGGAATCCCTCATACGGGAACGTCAAAGTCACAATAAACTACACGAGCGGAAGATGATTCGAATGAATATGCCATTCAATCTCACGCAACGTTGTACATGTAGTTTCTCTTTTAATCTGTTTAAAGTGGCTTATTCTTATTACTGATATTTTGGAGAAAAAAAACATAAAGTTCAAAGTTAATTACTAACAAAGAAAATTGTTTCTCAATCAGCAGAACTTTGTACCTGATTTATAAAGATTTGCGATCCAACTACTAGTGAACTTAATTGCTGGCAATAGCAAGATTGCAATATAGCTTACTTTCACGGAACAATTTTACAACAAAATTTTCATTGCATATTCTTATCTAATTATGGCTCAATATCTTGTATACCCCTTATTTTTCCTGGAATCCCTCACACGGAGAAGGAACGTCAAAGTTACAATAAATTACGCGAGCGGGGATGATTAAATGAATATGCGATTCAATCTTACGCCACATTCTCTTTCAATCTGCTTAAAGTGGCTTATTACTGATTTTGACGTGATAACGTCTTTAAAATCGTTTTAGTCGGGTGACATGTTCAGAAACTTGTTATCACGTAAACATCTCGATCGTAAACCTACTTTACAAACAATTTGCCGTTTTTTTGAAAAAAAAAACATGTCAAAGTTCAAATTAAATTTCTAACAAAGAAGATTGTTCCTCAATTAACACAACTTCATACCTGATTCATAAAGATTTGGGAGCTAACTGATTGTCAACTAAATTGCTGGCAATAGAAATAATGCAATATATTTTCTTATACTTCCCTTTACTTTCACGGAGACAAAGACAAAGACAAAGACTTTTATTTGCACAAATATGGGTGTTTACAAAAGGTGTTTTTATACATTTGGTTCGCCATATTTACCTTCATGAGGTATGCAAATATTACAAAAATTAAAAACCTAACTAATTACAAACGGAGCAATGTCACAACACACTTTGTATTGCATATTCTTATCAAATTATAGCTCAATATCTTGTACCCCCCTTATTTTTCTTGGAATCCCTCACACGGAGAAAGAACGTCAAAGTCGCAATAAATTACACGACCGGGGAAGACTCAAATGAATTTGCCATTCAATCTTACGCTACATTCTCTTTTAATCTGTTTAAACGGCGACAAATTTACTGCTACAGATTTTCATTTAATGCCTCGAATGGTTCGCTCCTTTTTTAATACTCGAAACGCTGACACATTTGTTTCTTCTCCTAAAACGCTTTTTATTTGTCAATAAAGCGAAAAGGTTAAGCCGAGCGCATCTGTTTTCGTGATGGGCCTTAGGATTGTAAGGTCGATGGTAGACTGGCGATTTGGATTAAAGATATGAGTGTTCACAATTCACTATATATTCTCTGGGAAAACGTTTCACCTTTATATTTGTAATTTTGCTTTGCTATGAACAAAACCAAATCTCGTTAAAATAGCATGGCTGAGAATATTATCTATATTGATGCATGCTGATCTGCTAGCTGGTCTCTATCTGTCTGGTTGCTATCCACATTATTCACATTTCAATAGAATTGTAGCTTAGCTTTCGCATAATATGATATTAATTTTGTTACCTTGACGTGGCCAACATGCTTTGTAAATTAAATAAAAAATGGAGAGCAGATGAAAACGCCGGCAACGTGATCGGGCAAAGCAGTTACTCTGCTTTTCCGGGAATATTTCCGGCTAAACTGACTATATTTGGAACCGCACCATTCCCTGGAAACACAGTGTATTTACTATAGTGTTACTTCCTTGATAAAACCCAGCAAGTTCTGCCATCTAAATATGAACAGAATGACATTTAAGGGCGCAGTAACGTTGACTTTAAAAGAACTTTCGATTCCCTTCTCACATTCAAACAAATTAACAAATCAATTACACTGAAATAAACTCTTAGGCATTAGGTACTGGTGTGATAGCGCCCTTACTGCTCTCTTCTGCGAAATGAACTTTGGCTGTCTTCACTTTGATGTTAATATTCGAAGAAACATTGGAATTGAAATTAAAACGGTAAACTTATTAATATTGTTTATAATAGCGAATTCTTGGATGCCGTTAATGAATTCTCTTTGAATGCAGAAATTTCCACCCGATTTTATTAAATGCATCATTTTATTTTTGAATCAATAACCAAAGGATAAAAACGGTTGTCCAGTTATTTACTTGGACACAGGATGGTCTTTGGTCACAATAACAACAAAAACAAAAAAGTAAAGAAAGGATAAATAAAACTTGGTAGAACTTCCATGATTTGTCGGGAGAAGTACCACCGTTGCAAATCTTTTGTGTTTTAGGGGTAAGGCGTGGTTGCACACCAAACTTACATGAAGCGACCATCGCCGTAGCCATAGACAGCAACGCGACTCAAGGCTTACTTGAGGTTGTGTGTAGATATTCAAGGGCTGCTGTAAGTACTATAATAGTTCATGTATGCTCCTTTGATACTCCAGACTGATGACCCATTTGGCGCAATGTTACCTATGCCGCACTGTCAATCATGGGTTCTGTGCTCTATTCCCGGGGAAGCAGGAATTTTAATAGTTCTGTTCTCAATCTGAGTGTTTATGTCTTTTCGTGTGCCCATGGTACCCAAAACACATTGAAACCTAGTTTGGGCCTATGAGTGTGTAGCGTTAATTATTATTTAAATTAAAATTCTTAATTAATTATGAAGTGCGAATTGCTCAGCAGCTAGCGTAGAACGCAAGCGATCTACGCAGTTAAGCCAAACGGGCGCGGACAGGTGTGAGATGGGTGACCGCTAGTGACAAAAATGTCATGCGCGTTTCCTTGCTTCGTAGGGCACGTTAAGCCGTCGGTTCCGGTTGTTATCGATAGATAACAGTCGTTAAACCTTACCGGAGGCCTAATAAGCGGTTTGAAAACATCCGACAGCGGGTTGGACACTAACCTGCAACTCTACCAACACGCATTGGAGCAGCGTGGTGGAGAAAGCTCCAGGATTCCTTAATAATAAAGGAGAGTGACCCATGCCAGCAGTGGGACGCAAAACGGGTTGCAGCCAATTAAATATAAAGTGAGTCCATAAAACTTATGTACGCTATCCATGTAAATTTTTGCCTTGACAAATTGCTCACGGACTTAACTAACTCGATTCTCACAATGACAGCTCCAACTTGAAACGTTCAAGAGTTTCAATTCGTGTTGGCCTTTGACAAATGTAATAGGTCCTATGACGGACACGCCCGTATCGCCAGTTGACTTTGTTACAACTATATTGATTCTGTAATTCTGTGACAGTTTCAATTGATTGGTGATGTGTTACTGACCCGCATCTTGTTTGGTTATGTTAGATCGATCATTGGTATGGTAATGTTATGTAGGTTACGCATATGAATTTTAAATTAAATCAAACAAACAGGACAGTTGCGAATCTAAATCCAGAGCTTCTAAAAATTAACCAAGAAACACTTGAATAAAAAATAAAAATAAAATATTGTTTCAATAACAGATTCGTCTTTCTAGTCCTAATTACCTACTAATTACCAAATTTCATGATTCTACGTCTCCAACAAACCGGATTGGAGCAGCGTGGTAGAGTAAGCTCCAGACTTCCCCAATAAGGGGGAGAGACCCGTGCCCTGCAGTGGGACGCAAAAAAGGTTGCATCCAGCCATGATTCTACGTGATTTTTAAAAGCTACAAGGAATTTACAGATCTTAAATACTATTGAGGTCAATTTTAAATTAATACCACCACACGTTCCTTGAGAAAAAGTATTTTAAATGTCAGACAAATTGGCAGGCAGAAAGATGGACACAATAGAGTCTCTGTGATTATACAGCTCATTTATCTTTTGACGTAATTCTAAAACAATACGTCTATTTTCACAATTTCTCAAGATCCATGTTAGGTGCCATTTCCAAACGGAATAATCCAAGCTGTTCCCACGGCGGTCATCGCCATGTATGCTGTGTGATTTACACGTATGTCATAATTAAGTCGTTGTTAGCTCGGCTTGTACCGTACAATGGAGTTTAGCTATATACATCGTATTTGTAGTTTTAAAACGTTTGTAAACATGGTGTTCTTGAATTTGAATTAATCTTAAAATGTGGTTTACTTTGGCATATACTTAATGGTAAAATTGAAGTTAGCGTTAAAGTTTTGCGTCAATGGAAGTGTTTTTTTACTGCAAAATGGGTACATTAAGATTATTTGTAATAAAAATTCACCAAAATTGAAAGTGTGGTATATCCAGGTGCGGTTTGACAACAACATTGTTCTTAAACTTTATTATTATTTGACATGAGAGCAACAAGACGAGGTAAGTTCCAGAACTGCTAAATTGGAGTAAAATTAGCGGCCCGTGCCCAGCTGTGTGATATGGCTCTCTAAACCAAATCATTTTTTAAGCTTTTGTTTGACTGATAACAATTTTGTAAAGGTTTCAGTTCTTTGTTTTAATTGATACTTAGTTTTATTTTAGTTTAATAATTTTTCCTATTATTAGATGCATTTTTATTGAGCTATCCCGTTTCGATTCCAATGATTCCCAAAAAATAAGCCAATATTCCAAATATACTGCATTTCCTTTACTTCTAATACCTTTTATAAAGACATTCAATAAAATAGTTTAAAAAACTAAAAAACACGCTTTTGTGAAAATACGAACTAAAAACTAAATAATAAGAAGAAAATGTATTTTACTGTACAAAAAAGCGTGTTTTTTGTACAGTAAAATACATTTCCTTCTTATTTTTTTAGTTTTTAGTTCGTATTTTCACAAAAGCGTGTTTTTTAGTTTTTTAAACTACATTATTTATTTTTAATTTTTAGTAGAATTTTTATTCTCATATTATTGCATTGTCATTGGCCCTTGACCCCTGTGTAAATTTTCAAGTTAATCAGACGCTTAGACGTGTTAAAAATATAAAACTTTATATTTGTTTCATTAAGTACCTTAGGCCACGAACTTATCAGCCGCCCCTCGTATATTTTTTTTATCCTGATGATCGTATTTAGGACTTTAATATAAAGTTATGAGATTATTGTATTGTCATCGGCCCTTGACCCCTGTGCAAATTTTCAAGTTAATCAGACTCCTAGAAGTAAGTGAAAATGAAGTTCAAAGATTCCATTACATACATACATACATACATACAGGTCAAGTTAATAAAAGCGTGTTAAAAAAGTTGTTTTTCCGTTCGGTTTTTATACGAGTATGTATAATACGTGTCGACTCGCTTGGTCTGCTCTCTTCACCTCATTTATAGAATTTATTGTAGTCTAATACAAACTAAGCTATTATTATTTTACTTTTTAAACCTTTTTTTATGTCCCACTGCTTTTTTTATGTCGCACAGCCCCCTGATTTTGTAATTCAGAAAAAAAAAATTTCAGTCAAAGTAAATGAAATCATTTCTTTCAAAGTTACAAAATCAACCCTGTCTCCTGTCAGTTGTTAGCAACTGAGAGGAATTTTTATGCCATATTCCACCAAGCTAGCCTAGCGCGAATGGTGTAGGTACATCAAACCTTCGAGAAATTATGAGATTCTCTCAGTCATGGACGGCGACGGAAAACATCAAAATTAAATAGATATCACAATATTTTCTGTCACTGTGGAGCAGCGATGAAATGTGCACATTACAAATTTCTTTTGTCAGAGGTGCGCGCCGACGATTTGAACCCGGCACCTCCCGCGTCAGAGTCCGCGGTCCTTACCCACTCGGCCATCGCTGTTCTTACGTACTGGGCTATATGAATGTGCAATGGAATCCAGAGCTTCAATTGTGTGACAATACTAAGTCTTGCAGTCACAATGCTATACAGAAGTATTAAAATGAACCGTAACCCATCAATCATCACCAAACAAAATTAAACGTCACCCACGTTCACACTGGACGCTTGTGAGTACAGTGAACTGTTGCAATAGAGGTTACCGTGAAGGACTACCGATCGTGGGTCCCACGTTCGATTCCCAGCATGACGGAAATTTATGAGGCGTAATTAAGGTTTAAATACCTGAGTAACATGACAAGATTCAAACACTGCATTTCCATTGAAAACGCCTAATTCATTTTCTGAACAAACAAAAGGGCCATATTCTTTAAAGCTGCTTTTAAGTATTTTGTGACATAAATTATGTTTGTTTGCGTTGAGCGACGTTTATTTCTTTATTTACAAAATAGTCTCTATCAGTTTAAACATTACTTCAGTCAGGTTTTTCACCTCATTACCTGAAGAGATCTCTATATCTTCCTGATTTTCGGTACTCTATCTGTCTTGTGTCATTTAAATTCACCAGTTTCATTTAGTTGTAATCAAGGTAAATAAATGTAGGTATAAGTTTATACTACTTAGGAGATATTTTTATGTGTCAGTACTGGGTCGGTGTTCGATCTTTTTTAAATAATTTGTTATTTGAATTGTGATTAATATTCATATTTTCAAGCACTGTGCACTTTTTCAATTAATTCCAAAACAGAAGTAAAACAAAATGTAAGCAAAGTATTGCAGTATGTAATTTTTCCCTGAAACCTAGTTTAGGATTCTTCAACCTATATTCGGGAATAAAAACACTGCGTTAAAACATTCAGAGCCACGTAACAGAAATATACTTTATGTTGGCGGAACTGAGCACTATAAAACATAGCGCGATATCTACTGCATCAAAATATCAGGGAAACATGGAAATATTTTCTGCTCCATATATCATATTCAGGCAAAAATATAAACTCTATTGTGCACCATAAAAGTGTGAATATTTTGAATTTGTGGTTGTAGAACAACGCAGAGACAATAACTTTATAATGTCTGAAAGAACTTATAAACATTTAGTTTCCTTTTTGATAGTACAATGTAAAATGGCGTATTATTTCATTAAAATAGAATTAGCGCGTCTATACGAACTAGTCTGCAGGTTCCGTACAATTTTATTAATAGATTTTATAATCGATGGAACTAGCAAATCATAGAATTCGGTTTTTTCCTTTTACTAGTAGTGTATAATATTGACACTTGATGTATTTTTTAAATATTAATAAAAAAAGAAATTATTTTTGATTACTGTTGAGTATTCAGAAATATTGATTTCATTGGCATAAATCCTTTGCATGGTTCACTTGTAATATACTGAACAACTAACCGTAAAACAAACAGTGACTGCCGATCGGAGTGATGCTGTATTACCGATAGGACCCTCCAGGCGAAGGCGAAGGCGAAGCAGAAATATACCCTACTGTGGGGCTACAAAAAATAGTGTACCAAGCTGATTTTGAAAGCTCATATTTGTTTTTTTATTATTTTTTTTACCTTGTGTTTTTAGCATTAAAAATAAAAACTGTTATTTCTATTATAATTTGTGAAACTCGTTAACCTAATTGCGTCTCTGTAGGCGCATTCGTCTGTACTCATCCGATCTACCGACTGACTCATTAATACAACATTTGTCTCGCAAGAGACATAATTCCTTCCTCATCCAGTTATTAATATTGTATCAGCATAATTATTTCGAACCTCCTTGCAGCTTTGACAGGATATAATGAGATTTGCGAAATGAGGGCTACATTCAATTTCAATCGCGTGTCTGTGTTGCACTAAGAATAAATAAAAAACCGGCCAAGTGCGTGTCGTACTCACGCACGACGGGTTATTATTATAATAATTATTATAATAATATTATAATAAATTTAAGTACCATCATCTATAAAAAATCACGTTTATTTATTTTATTATACTTTTAGTATTTGTTGTTATAGCGACAACAGAAATTCAACATTGCCTTTGATCATCCATAGCCATAATTGCATTAACATTGAATGAAAGGTAAATTGCGGTTTACGATTTATGACACATTAAAAAAAACTACTTACTAGATCTCGTTCAAACCAATTTTCAGTCGAAGATTTAATGGTCATGTACATCATATATATTTTTAGTTTTATCATTCTCTTATTTTAGAAGTAACACACATTATACGTATACCACGTTGGAAGTGTCACTCGTTTAAACTATTCAGTTTAGAAAAAAATGATATATGAGAAACCTCAATTTGTGAAGAACTATCCATACACTTTTGATGAAAAAAAATTGAGTTTCAGTTGTAAGTTTGGGAACCCTCAACATTTATCGTTATTTTTCTATTTTTGTGTGAAAAATTTTAATGCAGTTCACAGAATATATCTACTTATCAAGTTTCAACAGTATAGTACTTATAGTTTCGGAAAAAAATGTCTGTGACATACGGATGGACAGGCAGACAGTCATGACGAATCCATAAGGGTACCGTTTTTTGCCATTTGGCTACGGAACCCTAAAAATTCAGAAGAAATACTTTTTGGTCTGCATTACGATTATTTACAGATTATATCCTGATACATCTATTCTAATATTATAAAGAGGAAAGATTTGTATTTTTGTATGTTTGTAATGAATAAACTCAAAAACTACTGTTCCGATTTCAAAATTTTTTTCACATTTAGAAAGATAGTCATTTACCTTGAGTAACATAGG
This sequence comes from Pyrgus malvae, assembly GCA_911387765.1. Taxonomy (NCBI): domain Eukaryota; kingdom Metazoa; phylum Arthropoda; class Insecta; order Lepidoptera; family Hesperiidae; genus Pyrgus; species Pyrgus malvae. The sequence goes on along the minus strand of OU426950.1, from coordinate 20,580,561 downwards.
CTACCTATTTTTACCGCGGGAAAATGTTTCATTCTTACGTGAAAATGGGTAATAGGGTCAACGCGGTTGAAGCAACTGGCTAAACGCCTATGATTTTAATATAGCAATGAAGCCTGGAATAGCGCATAGGCTATTTTTTATCCTACGGGGACCCATTAAATGAGTCCACGCGGGCGAAGCCGCTGGCGGAAGGCTAGTAAACAATATAACTAGGATTTTTTTGGAGGAAAAAAAACGCAGATGTAACACCTTGCATGTTTTGATTTTACCTATTTAATTTAGACCACCACCAATCCGCACTAAGCGAGCGTGGTGGAATATGACCAACATCCTTTTCAGTGCCCAGCAGTCGGATTAAAACTAAACATAATGTAAACATGTATTTTACATCTTATTCCCAATTAAAAAAAACAAATCGTGTTCTAGATTTTCAAGTTGCAAGTTCAACCGCAGACAGGTCCATGTCCATGAGCTACTGCAATGAATAAGTACCACGTGGCCTGCGTGCTTGTTTTCTACTACATTCATACGAAAGCAAAAAATATAACTTAGAGCTATAATGTGTTATTTCTTGGCCCTTTATAACAACACCTTGCGTGTTTGGATTCTACCTTTTAATTAGAAAAACATCGCTTAGGTGTGTGAAAAACGGAACTAAGGTTATTTTCTTTTTATTTTATTCCCAAACTATTCGTGTTTCACCTTTATCAAAGTTATTATTACCCAACGGTTTATATGCTGAGCTTGCGGTGCAGTATTTATGGCCAACATAATCGTGTGTCAACGCCGGACGGTTAATCCTCATCTATAGTCGCCCTGTCATGTAGGTGCGATCGCCTTTTGTGAACAGAGTTTATGACAAATTACTAAGGTTCACATGCTCGTTTTGGAAACATTACTTAGAGGTACAATGTGTTATTCGTTAGCTATGGCTCAATAAGAAATAAATAAATTAAGGGTGTTCCCGGTGATGAGCAGCAATGGCCGCGCGGTAACGGCCGCGGTCTTAGACACGGAGATACCGGATGCAAATCCTCTACGCGCACTTCTGACAGATAAATCGTTACTTAGAGCTACAATGTGTTATTTCTTAGCCCTTAATTGAGTAAATTGTGACTGCCATATGGGGTTTTTTGCCATACGTACGATGAAATCCGTAGATGAACGAAAGTTACCGACATAGCTCTTAAAATTTGCAAGCTGAAGTGGCAATGGACAGGCCATATAGTTAGAATAACCGACAACCGATGGGAACAAAGGTTCTCGATGGCGACCACGTCTCGGCAAAAGGAGTACAGGCCGCCCTACAACCAGGTTGACTGATGACCTAAAGAAGACAGCGGGAAGTCGCTGGATTCAAAAGGCGCAGGACCAGGAGGAGTGGCGAACGTTAGGGGAGGCCTACGTTCAGCAGTGGACTACAAAAGGCTGAAAAAGAAAAGAAATCAGTAAATTATGAAACTTAAATTGTTAAACTCCACCTTGCGTGTTTTGGTTCTACCTATAGTTCAGTTACATGTTGCTAAGTTAAAAACTGAAGTAATTTTTAATTTATTTATTAATTATTAATATTTTTAATTTTATTTCCAAATTATTTCAAACATTCCAAAATGTGTTTCACCTTTATAAAGTTACTTTATTACCCAACCTTTATAAAGTTACTTTATTACCCAACGGTTTAGGTGGTAAACTAAAACTGGCGGTGCAGTATTTATGGCCAACATAATGGTGTGTCAACGCCGGACGGTTAATCCCCCAGTGGTGCGATCGCCTTTTGTGAACCGAGTTTTATGACAAATTACCGAGGTTTACAGGCTCGTTTTGGAAACATCACTGAGGCTGCTATTTCAGTGACGTTTTGCGAGCTTTGGCGTTTCTCCAACGTTGTGGCTGCACAAACGCGACGTTTATGTTGCGTTTAGAGCATGTGCAACGTTAACTAACTCATGCTGTGATGGGACGCTGGCCGTAGTACCGCCCCCTCTCAAACGAACAGAGTAGGATGGCGTGATTGTACCAGTTTGCTAAAAACCATCACATTGACGTCAACATCGCGTTTGTGCAGCGTCAATGCCAACGCCCATAAAGCGCCAATGGGGTACACTGCGTTATTCGTACGCTTGATGATAAAATTATTCCATTCTTGCCCACAGTTAAAAACCTCGGTCTGTACATTGATTCCACACTCAGCTGGACTGCTCAGGTAAATGAGATTAGTCGATCGGTCTTTGCAACATTGCGCGCGCTTAACAGACTACGTAACTTTTTGCCGATTACCACAAAAAAATACTTAATTCAAACTCTTGTTTTCCCGCTGATAGACTATGCAGATGTGTGTTGCTCCGACATAAGCGAGGACCTTTTGAACAAGCTAGAACGTCTTATCAATTATTGCATTCGTTTCATCTTCTGTCTGCGTAAATTCGACCATATATCCTCTTACCGTCGCCAACTTAGATGGCTCCCCATTCGTCAACGCAGACAGGTTAGATTACTCAACACTCTTTTCACCATTCTTTTTGATCCGCTTTCTCCAGAGTACTTGAAGTGCAAATTTCAGTACCTCTGTGACTCGCACGTGCGTCAGCTTCGATCTTCCGAATCCCTTCTCTTATCTATTCTACTTCATCGCTCTGGATTTATATCCAACTCCTTCTCACTCCAATCGGTTCGGCTTTGGAATGCTCTGCCCGCTGATGTCAGGAAATTACACTCCAAGTTCTCTTTCAAAAAAGGTGTAAAGGCTCACTTTCTCGAAAAATCATATCCAGAATAAAACTGTTTTTCTTTCTTTTAATTCTATGTTTATGTTTACACGGTTATTACTATGTTATAAATTATATTATATATTTATTTTTATTCAGTCATAATAATTAATATTATTGTTAATATTTTACTTTCTTTTTGTTCTTCTCATCATTTACCGCCTTCGAATCTCTCTGTACTCCCTTAGGTAAGCTGGTAGATAATGCCATTAGGCATTAAGCTCGCCTATTGTACCACGATTTATTGGGGTCAATAAAGTTTTTAAATAAATAAAATAAATAAAATTCGTAAGTTATGTAATAAAGTTTTTAAGAGAGAAAAAATCTAAAATATTATTAACAAAATCTTGCGTGTTTTGGTTTTACCTATTATTTAGGCTATTTCCAATTCGTATTTGTTGAACGTGGTGGACTACAGTCAAAGTCACTCACTTCCGGGAGGAGACCAGCAGTGAGACAAAAAAAATTAGGAAAATAATTTTTTGAAACATATTGCTCAGGTACGTGAAAAACTGAACTACGCCTAATATTTTCCATTTTATTCCCAAACTATATCGAACAATTAGGAACGTGTGTCACCTTTACAAAGTTATTTTATTACCAAACGGTTTAGATGTTGAACTGGCGGTGCAGTATTTATGGCCAACATAACGGTGTGTCAACGACGGACGGTTAATCTCCATCTATGGTCGCCCTGTTATGGTGGTGTGATTGCCTTTTGTGAACCGAGTTTTTGACAAATTACCAAGGTTCACATGCTCGTTTCGGCAAATCAAATATATAACTGAACTGAATTTTTGACAAATTACCAAGGTTCACAAGCATTGTAGTTATATATTATACGACTGTACTCACGTAAATTTTATCGGATTTTCCGACATGTTTCGGTCCTGACCAAGGACCTTCATCAGGAGCTCCCGCCGGTCGCAGTGGCATCGCGGCGGAGACTGGAGACTGTCCAGTCTCCGCCGCGATGCCACACACACATACATATACAGTCGTATAATATATAACAGCAATGTTAGTGTACACTCACGATTCGTTCAATAAGAAAAAAAAGGTTCACATGCTCGTTTTGGAAAATTAAGACAAAATTACTAAAGACAAAATGATTTATTTGCGCAAATATGGGTATTACAAAAATTGTTTTATACATTTAGTATATTTACATTTAGTTAATAGTCCGCCATATTTACCTCAGTAAGTTATACAAATATTGTTAAATAATAACTGAACCGAATTTTTGACAAATTACCAAAGCTCACCTGCTTGTTTTGAAAACCTAACACTTTGTGTTACTCGTTAGTTGTAGGTGAATAAGTAATAAATAAATTTAATCTTTACATACCGGTTTTTACATTATTTACGTAGGTAAATTTTTCATTAGTGAATTAATAAATAATTAGAATTATAAAATGTCTCCTAATCTTTCACGGAAATTTTACCACCTCTTTTCATCTCCCACTACTGGACATAGCTGTACCATCAATTGAATATAGAACATTGGCCATACCCATAAGCTCATACCTTTTTTTATTGTTGTCGGGGGGGGGGGGGGGGGGGGAAACCTTCAAAAGGTACCCGGCACCTTGGGAGAGAGTACCGGGTTATGTGGGATTTGACCGCACTAAAACCCCCTCGGTGGCTGTCACTGCGCTTGGGGAGGACTCCGGGATCTCTGGCGGAACGCACCAGTGTCCTCCACGCGAGACGCCCCAGAACGGGCCCATCTTCGGGAGAGCAGCTTTGCTCTCCTGCACCTTCCGATGCTTACGGCGACATGCGGCCACGCACACATCGCCGCCCTTCCCGGGGCTGCTGGTTGGATGGATCGAGCTCCCACTCACACCGTCCACAACCCCGGAAGCCCCCTTTTAGTCGCCTCTTACGATCAGGCAGTGATACCGTAGCTCTATTCTTAATCCCGAAGCTACAGGGACTTAGAAACCTAAATGTATAAAAAATCAATTGCAAATAAAAGTATTTGCCCTTATAAGACATCTAACTATAAATGATCTATGAAACGACATATTGATAAGATAAACTCTTGTATTCTATCTAACAACATATTACCCGAGCACGACATATTATACTCAAGTCTATCATAAGTTCATAAGTATTTTGTTACCCAAAAGATATTTCACTTAAGAAGTATCAGCCGCTGTAATTTTAACATGTATCATTTATTTCGTCGGTCTTAAGTGGGATATATTCGTAATGTATGTATGCACGTGTTTCCGTGATGTTTAGTTTGTTTGATTGATGTTTCAAGTAGGACGAGACGCTGTAATAATAGTATTTACATGAACTTTATATCAAAATAATATTGGAGTTATAAAGATTAGTACCACCATAATAAATACATACTTCTTCTCTTTCTCGGTTTTCTCGAAAGTATGACGTCCACCAATCCGTACTTCACCAGAATGTTTATGGGCTTACGCTTGTGAGAGGAGACATGTGCCCAGGAGTGGAACATAAAAAAGGTTGGGGAAAATGATTATGATTTGGAACATAAAGTGAAAATAGTTCTACAAGTAACACTCGTAACATAAAGTTACTTCGAATTGTTACTAAACCCCGCCGACCAGCTTTTTCATCGCTCACTAATACTAATTTGAGAGTGACCATTAAACCTAAAATGTATATCAATAGGAGAGTAGACATGAGCGGATATTGGAGTGATCACCGGTCAGGAGTGCGAACAATACAGAGAATGTTACCGCGCGCGTGAGACCGGAACGGAAATTGGATAACTTTTTGCAAGAAAAAAAAATTGAAATCTGATGAGGCTGAAATCTCTCATCAGAGTCAGATCCGCTTTCTAACAGTTTATAGACTCTCGCTCCCAGGCTTTTTTTCCAAGGTGATCTACTAATCTGACCATAGAATGTATTGACGGAAGTGTATCAACACTATCAACAACAACGGCGTATACTTGTTTCACTTTTTTGATACTGAATGGCAATTTCATATTTAAAGACCTAATATAACACTAAAATACAAACGATAAGTTACCCAAAACTGCATTTTAATTTTACAATTTTCATTACATTACATTTTACAAATAATTTATAGCTATTAATAATTTATAGCCTCTAAAAGTGGACAAAAATGGATCGAAGTATCGAAGATCGAAGTTAACTTCGGAAATATTCTGCTAATGTTTCGATAAGTTATATAGCGACGTACATCTACGTCTCTCGTCTTCACTTCACCACGAAGGCCTCCAATATCGTGGAGTACCTGAAGGTGAAAACGAACTACCCTATATATACATATATACTGGTCGTCATATTAACCACCTTAAGACGAACAACATGACAAAGCTAAATTATGCATGACCAGCATGGATCACAGTTCCTGAGAAAACAATTACATTGGCAACATTGAACGTAAGCTTTACGTCACCACAAGTGAGACAAGGTGAATATTGGTTCCGGGATAAGACAAAGATAACTTACGGAGAATTACTTAGAGGTTGCTTCAGCAATAGAGCTCAAACTTATTTCATGTTGGGCATGGGTCTTTTCTCGGAAGTTAAAGGGATTTAGAGCAAAGTCCTTCAGCCTACTACGCTGGCCAAATGTGAATTGGTGGACATCATGCTTTTGAGAAATATGAGTTAATTCTCAGGCATGCACGGTACCTAATAATGAAAAGGTTGTAATTAATTAAGTATTATTTAATTTTCAGCCATCGTGGAGAAGCGATACATACGTATTTAAGATATTTCTGTAGCGTTATGATTGGTTTCAAAGGATTTATTGAGTATTAGAAGTACTAATCTAAGACTCCGAATAGGATTCTTGTACTATTATAGTGACTTAGTATTCCTCTCAAATATCGTACTTTGCAATTATTTTTTTTCAACCTTTTTTATGTCCCACTGCTGGGCACAGGTCTCCTCTCACTAGTGAGAGAGATTTAGGCCATAGTCCACCACGCTGGCCAAGTGCGGATTGGTGGACGTCATGCTTTCGAGAAATTATGAATTCCTCTCAGGCATGCACGGCGATGGAAAACATCGTAATCAATTAAATATCACGATTTTTTCCATCACCGTGGAGCAGCGATAAATGCGCACAATACAAATTTCTTTGTCAGAGGTGCGCGCCGAGGATATGAACCCGGGATCGATCGCGTCGAAGACCGCGGATTTATACCACTCGGCGGCCATCGCTGCTCGTACTTTGCAATATTGACGTCGAATTCGATGTCTCATATCTATACATATAATAAAACTGTAAGCAGGGTCAATTCTGTACATTGCATATAAATTAAAAAAAATACTTCTAGGGGTCTTTTTATAAGTAACAGAAGCTAAAAATATAAGTTTTGAAATTATTGTCTGTCTGTCTGTCTGTCTGTCTGTCTGTCTGTTGTTAGCTTTTCACGCAAAAACTACTGGACGGATTTTGATGAAACTTTTTTTGTTTTATACATATTGGTTCTCGCTAACATTTAGGCTATAGATAATTTTAAAAATCACCCTTTAAGGGTGTGAAATAAGCGATGAAAATTTGTATGGAAAAGTTGGATTTTTTCAATAGATTTTCTTGAAATTTGGTATAAATATTTTCTAACTAAAATAAAAGAATACGTGTTTCAGCATTTCCCGAAATTCACCCTTTAAATGTCAATTTTCTTTGAAACTCTTTGAAAATTGAGTGTCGAAACTTGATGTACAGAATATTTTTGTGCAGAGTAATATACTTATAATTTTGTATTTGTAATATTTACTAACATAGTAAGAATTCTATTTAAGCTCTTTTCAAAACTACCCCTCAATAGCAAATAAAATGGATTCGAAAGTTGGTATCTCAAGCGTACAATAATTAACCTTAACTTAATATTTCATTCTCAAATTCTTTTCCCTTCTTTGAATGATGTGTTTACTGATATATTGTTGAATGAATTTCCGTAACATTAGTGTGTATTTCATATCAATCGGGTGATAAACAAAAAAGTTATGTTCATTTACACAATACGCGACATAAACTTAAAAGGCACTTTGGGGAATTTGTATGAAAGTTTCGGTAACAGCCCATTCAAAACCATAAATAAAAGTTTTTGAACTCTCACTAATATTGTCGACTATATTAAATATACTTAGATCAGCTTACTGTATTTTCTTTCGTTGGCCGAGAATAGCTAGACTATAGGTACCTAATAAGTGCATCGCGAGCCTTACCGCGGCCGAACCTTACATCACAGGCTCCATTGAGTTAGTTGCTCACCTTATTAGTCTTCTTTTGGGGTGGAAGATTATGAACAGGCTGCAGCTGAAACGATTATTATCGCTACATTATATCAAGCTGCAACCTTTTTAGCATTCCACTGCTGAGCATGGAGCTCTCCCAATATTGAGGAGGCCTCTAGCTCCGATGAACCGAAATCCAAATCTTACAATCTCAATGCATCCAGCATTAAGGTTGTAAGATACGGAATCTAAACCTTCATACAGAATGTACAAAGCCTTAACAAAACGAGACTACTGCAGACATCTAGGTGACGAATAGTTAAACTTTTAGTTAACCAACTGTTAATCTCAATATCTACCTATTTGGTAATATGACATTCGATTTATCAACCACAAAGTTTACATGTCATACGGTAGATGGCGTTATTGAGCAATATTCATTTCTTCTCCAAAGTGATTCGATGGAGATAATTTCAAATAAAAGCCTTAAGTCTAATTAAAGTAAGTACATAGTGTAAAAAAAAAATAAAAAATAACATTTCACACGTATAGCCTCACATTAGGGTAGATATACCCTGTGTCGTGGGTGCCATGAACACACATAGAGACAGAAACACAACCACCCAGACCGAGAACAGTTTAAACTCATCATTGAAATTTCTGCTTCGCCCGGATTCTAACCCGGGACAGTTCGATTAGCAGTCCGGCATGGTAAACATTGCGCCACGCGGGTTGTCCCATCGTTGGGTAGGTATACGTATGATGCTGAACATTGTTAATTGGACCAATGATAACTTAACTCATTTTTTTGCGTCTCTTTATTGCGTACGGGCTGAGGGCTCATCCACACACGTTGATTGACGGAGATATTAAGGATTCTTTAAAGATTCTTTATAAAAATATTCTTTATTTCCAAATACAGATAGCACACTGTGTAGAGACCCTGCCTTCTGCTTTAGTTTTCACAATGTTATATGAGTTATGACTTATGACCAAACTGCTGTCCGCAAGTTTTAAACCTATAGTTTATTAATTGACCTTACAATTATTTTTCCGATTGTTTAATCCTAAGCACGTGTATGTTTAGAAATTTTATCTCCCAACTACAAGTAGTTGTATAGTGCACCTCTTTTCTGCAGTAGGTTAAAGCTATGTATATAGAATGAGTCTATACTTTCTTTGTAGTATAAATTCACCCAATTTACTAAAGATCCTATTTTTAACATAGATGAAGCCACGGGCACAGCAGTATCTCTTAACTTTAATAAACGAGGTACATATTTGTAAAGAGAATCTGATTGCGGGAGAAAAGCGAAACGTGAGAAAAGTGGATGGTAAGATCCACAGACATAGAATGTAAGATCAGTACAGTAAGCATTCCTTACTGTTTTAGGTTTGAAGGATTTAGAAAAAATACATTAGGTTTCTTTTGAACATAATTATGAACATTGTATTATAAGTGATTTCACTATATGTAAGAATAATCTACCTAATACTTATTCAATGCAAATAAATAATCTTTAATTTTTAATCAATCCATTTTATAAAAGTCTTTATACACGCGGACGACGTCGCGGGCACAGCTAGTTTGAAATAAAGTCTCCATTTAAATGAAGAAATAAGAAATTCAGTGAAACGGTGGAAATCAAGTAGTAGCGTCTAATCTATCAAAACTTTTTCTTTCATAATTTCATATTTTGTATTTTTTTATGCTAGCTCTTGTAAAGCGTTCTGCTGCGGCCTTCTTATAATGCAACGCAGCTTATAGGCTATAGCTTCAGCTTACTCCATAGCGATGCTCCAACGGGATTGGTGGATTTTTTTAAAATTGTGCTCATATTTTTCATTGCAATCGGGTTTGAAGAATAGATTGGTAGGCAAATGATAAAAGCTTTATAGATTCCTTACATACTATTTATGTTTTATTCATGCAAATTGAATGGTATAGGTAATAATAGGGGTTTGAAGAAATCATTTGCAAATAGAAATTATAATAAGACAAGTTACCTAATAAAAGCAAACATAGAAAATTAATACCTACTTTTTATTTATTATTACATTTTATTTTTACTTTCACAGAGGCATGTTCTACCCTTGGCCAGCGTGTTGGAACATGTTATTAATCCAATGGCAGAAGGAAAATAAAAAGTTAATTATTTATCATAATGCCAATACCTCAAAATTTTAAAAGTGATTTATTAAACAAAAATGTATTTTTTTTCATTTTCACCCATTTTTTATCATAATTCATCACAATTCAATACATTTTCACAAAAAAGCTAATTCAAACCAACCTCGGAATTGATTGGCCGTCGCCAGTAATAGAAAAACGTAAATTGTTTCGCGTTTTTTTATCAATTGAACAATCTAAAACAAGCTGGAGGAAAACATCGAGAGAAACGGTGATCTGTCTTTGTCCGGAAAATGGGAAGTAATGGAAAACCATCCCATTAATTTTATAAAGTAAATTGACCAGTTTCATTCCAGATTTTTTTAAGTTAACTCTGAGTGAGTCCAAACTCTTCGCTATTTATTACTCTATATTACTCTTCACTTAACTATCAACAAAATAATATTTCTATATTCTATATTGATATACATTTGATCTTTTACAAAACATACAACTTACAACAACTTACAAACATAGCTACAATTAAAATTTTACTTTGAAATTCTTATAACCTTTTTTTTTATATTAAAACTAGAGGTTATTTCTAATGTTGAACAGTTTAATTATATATAAAAAAAACCTTTGTTACAACTTATCACTTTAATTTTAATTAGCTCGGGTTTTACAATATTACAAAATAGCTTCACTAATGAGCCAAAGATCTAAATAAAAGCTAATATTTCAGACTTACGTATTTTCAGCAGATTTTATACTTCAAATATATTTAAGTCTCACGTACATTCTTGGATAAAACTCAAAGGGTGATTGGAGATCTTATCGATATTACCTTCACCCCCATTGACATGCACCGGTGGAAATACTTACCATTATTATGTACTATAAAATAACATTCTGAAATGACAAATCAATGTGAAAATCTCCTGGTTTACTCATTTGAATTGCACAAATTATTCAAGCTCGAGAGAATACTGTCACGGCGACACGCTCCCTGCTTCCTCTACCTCTTCTTTAGATGGCGCCACAAGTCTTCGCGTCCAGACACCACAGATAACATAATATGAGTTAGCCTCGTTAACAGTCGACCATCCTGAACTTTAATACGGCCTCGTATTACTTATCCAGCTGATTGAGTCTGTGCTTGACTCATCGTCTTCATATAATAACCCAGCTTAGGTAGCTGATTGAGTCTTAACTTGACCCATCATCTTCGTATCCCAACTTAGCCAGCTGATCGAGTCTGAACTTGACCCATCGTCATCAGCTTAGGCAGCTAATTGAGTCTGAACCTGACCCATCATCTTCGTATAACAACCCAACTTAGCCAGCTGATCGAGTCTGAACTTGACCCATCGTGATCAGCTTAGGCAGCTGATTGAGTCTGAACTTGACCCATCATCTTCGTTTAACAACCCAACTTAGCCAGCTGATCGAGTCTGAACTTGACCCATCGTGATCAGCTTAGGCAGCTGATTGAGTCTGAACTTGACCCATCATCTTCGTTTAACAACCCAACTTAGCCAGCTGATCGAGTCTGAACTTGACCCATCGTGATCAGCTTAGGCAGCTGATTGAGTCTGAACTTGACCCATCATCTTCGTTTAACAACCCAACTTAGCCAGCCGATTGAGTCTGAACTTGACCTTGAGTCTGACTCGAACCATCATCTTCATATAGCAACCCAGCTTAGCCGGCCGATTGAGTGTAAATTATCCAACCTGTGTAAGACACAATACATCTTTTTTAATCATTTCCGTAGCCAGTAATTTTTTTTTTACATCACATGGAAATTTTTCTTAAACACAGAGTTATTCAAATAAACACATTGAAACATGTTGTATGACATCAATTATTATATCGTTACCTGAATTATCCAACATCATCTGGTTTTTCTAAAAGTATTCTACCAAATACTTTTAGAAAAGCAAAAGCAGTCAAGATCGTCATATTATTATAATCATCCCTTACGGAAATAACAAAGCAACCAATTTGACGACCTGCGTGGCGCAATGGCTACAATGCCCGACCCCCAATTCAAGGGTCCCGGGCCCGATTCCCGGCGAAGCAGAAACCTGAATGATGAGTTTAAATTTCTGTTCCCGGTCTGGGCGCCCGTGTTTCTGTCCGTGTGCGTCCATGGCACCCACGACACAGGGTACATCTAACCTACTGTGGAGCTATGCGTGTGAAGCGTAACCAATATAATTATGAGATACACAAATGAGTGGCTTAACACAACCGTAACAGTTATAGAGTTTAACTCCATCATAATAACAATAAAATCATATAATTTCGAGGTTATTCCTCATCCTTTAGGAAAATTACATTTACCTTTCCATTGAACCCAAGTGAAATAGGCTGTAGGTACGTCAAATCAAGCGTTCATTGCCGGATAATTTGAATGTCATTAAATTTATTAAATAAAACGTTATTGACGTTGAGACGAACGCGTCCCATGCATAAATTTTTACTAAAGCTTCTACCAATTTTAAACTGTCATATTGTCACAACTTAAATTACCATTAAACACAGGGATGTTTTCGGTAGATGTAAATAACTTGTGTACCTGTCCTTGACTTGAACAAACCATGGCGTCATCATTAGTCGCCGGTGTATCCAACACCGACTGTTATGCAGCCACTGAATCTACGACAGGCACCTCTTGCCTATCTGAGGAGGTCGACGGGGCTGGAACGGTTATCAATGGAAACACGGGGCGTTGACCCTGCTGATGCTGAAATATTCGCAGAAAAAGTTTACTCCTTATTTACAATTTTGTCAATAATATTTTCTGATCTTTCTATTTTTTTATCGATGACGATTGTTTTTCTTATTTTTATGATCTGTCACGCGATTTATCACAATAATATCGTTTTCGAGTTAGGATCTCGACCACAACCTTCCCACGTTGATTATTATGAAAAACGTAAGGACACGTAGGTTTATTTTATTATTTCACTTCTGATATATAAAATAACATTCTGAAATGACAAATCAATGTGAAAATCTCCTGGTTTACTCATTTGAATTGCACAAATTATTCAAGCTCGAGAGAATACTGTCACGGCGACACGCTCCCTGCTTCCTCTACCTCTTCTTTAGATGGCGCCACAAGTCTTCGCGTCCAGACACCACAGATAACATAATATGAGTTAGCCTCGTTAACAGTACATATAAATTCCGCAGCGAATACCTATGAGATGCGGACAAATCTGACTCTTCAGATGTGCTCTACTTCGTGTGGAACGCAATGTTGATTTTCTTACTGATTTAGAAGTGTCAAAAAATATTTTTAGAAAATTAAAACTAAAGGTTTTGTATTGTAGTCTACACAAATTTTGGAACGCCTGATATTTTATTCCGAGCAAACACAATTAGAAACGTTAATGGGTATTATGGTCAGTGATAATCTGGAAGCACTACCTTAGATGTCATTATTAGACTTATTGCAAGGCTATAAGGTTAAAAAAAGGGATTTGAAAGCAAATAAATTAATAATTTACCAAATTGTTAAATTTCATTCCACGTATTCTATCTACGTACATAATAGGTAAGTAATCTTATAATGCAATATACACAACCGATGTAAAACTCAATCTTAACTCAAATCTTATCTGACAGCAATGCTTTGTATAAGTATGCTAAGATAAAATGGAGTAGATTTAAACCTGAATTTATTTTCAATCTTAAACACGGGAGAACGGAACCGATCTCACATAGGAGCGCCTATCAAATATTTCATAGCAAATAAACTCTTGAGCGCACAGCAGACAGGTGAGACAGGGTCGCGGAATCCAATTATATGGGGCGGTAAAATTTTATTAAGCCAAAAAATGTTAAGCAGGCTAAATCTGTAAAAAGCTGTGTTTTTAAAGACAGAGATTTTTGGAAAAAGTACCTACTTATTTGTCAGAATATCGTTGACCCAACTGAAATAAAATAGTCCGAAATATAAAGTCTGTTTTCATGCCTCCTTGCTTGCATTCCTCTTGAATGATTTCTTACCTGAAAGCAGTGAAAATGGTAACAAAGGGATATGACATCCACTTAAATTTGTAGTGCTACGTAAAAATATACCCGCTTATACATAGGTTTGGGAATTAATAGCTATAAAAATAATTATATTCGACCACCTATGTAAGTACGCTTGTATTATTTATTTGTATCTTTGAAATAAACCGACCACGGCACTCTTTGCAGCACAAACAACCGCTTCAATGAAGCTCAAACAACATTCAATGCTATTACGGAACCCGCACTTTGCTCTGTGCAATGAAACATTGAATTTCTTGGACACACAACTTGGACTTGCGTCATTGTTTACCAAGAAATAGTGTGGAAAATGAAATAATTTTATTCATTATTTTATCAATGTTTATTCATAAAAATTAAATTTAAAAATTTAAAAACCCCCCGACCAAAAAAATAAACTCTAAAAACTAACAAATAATGTTTTAAACCTATTATAATTATTATCGTCACATATATTATGTGAGTTCAAGTATTTTTATTTTCCCAATTATTGAGGATTATAATAATTGGGAGAGACCCGTGCCCAGCAATGGGACGCAAAAATGATTGCAGTCAACATGCACCAAATTTCACATAATAATATCTTACGGTATAAGATGTTGACTTGAATTTTCATTTATCAGAAATTTAATGCTTTTCACGGATATCTACCTAATACTTCAGTAAAGTAGATATACTTGAGTACTGTACTCAAGCAAGTATTCTAAGTTAGAGCGGTTATTGAAGACCAAAGTTTCGCCTTCAACGCGCAACGGTAACTTACGCGGTTCTAACTTATTCCAAAACTAACTTATGCTTTGATCAAGAGAATTTTATAAAATTGTACATGTTAGAAACAAAGTAATTCAAAATTAAATTAAGTACCTAACTAAAATTTAATAAAATACTTGCTATGCTCTATTATAGGTACTACCGTTTCTAAAACATTTCATTAGGATTAGTAAATTAGTAAGATAATATTATGGTCTGAAAGCCTGTAATTAATATATATTTAGTTTGCCATTAGACATTACCTTAACAAGGTATCCAAATATTAGAAAGATAAAAATAAACCTTAATTATATAAATGTAACAGTAAGGAAATCATAAAATAAAACCAAAGATATAATTCGAAATCTATGAAAAAGACTACTAGTATAATGCAAATTACATCTTCTATTAGTTAGGACGTAAATATTTGAGCTTTAGGTATGTTCTAGATTAGGTTCGCAAACATCAATTTTACGAGTTTTACATAATTATCATTCATTTATAGAGCAAGTTAGTGTTAAAACTTTCAAATTACCGCGAATATTTCGAAATCAGTTACACGAAGAATAATAGGCACGCTTCAAAACAATTTGAATTGCACGTAACTGCACACGAAACGTATGTCACGTGCGAGTGCGGGATGGAATTGGAATAGTTTGGAATGCTTGTGAATGAGGGATTACGCTTTTCAAATGAACACGTAAAACAGCATTATATGGTTAATATCCGTGAACATTTAAACCGCCACGGCGTATTTATTTAAAGTCTGAATAAACGTAAAAATCTATTTACCTTGAATCAAATAATCGCTTAATATGTCCCAAATTACTATTGTTTTTATGTTTTGAAGTTGTTTCTAAAACTTGCATCATCCCTGGTGTACACAATATTGCGCATATTTATTCGTTATAATATTCGTGGATAATCAAACACTTTACGCCCTACGAAAACAGCAATACAAAGTTAATCGTTCGTGAACCATCGATGAATAAATAAATCGATTAAATTTGGCGCCTACAGGAGGTGACTCAGCGGTAGAAACTATAAATTGCCGGTGTTTCAAGAGCCGGAAACCTACCACGAAGGGCTTTGGCATAGTCACCATAATTTATTATTAAATTTATCTTTTTGTAATTGTTACTATTCGTTTTAATTTAATTCATTAGTACAGAAAAAAACAACAACAAATATCCAACAAACAAATAACTATGCAGAATAAAACAATTCTTAACACTAACTGATGCCGAAGTTGGCGTGACGTGGTTTCATCCAGTACAAAATTATTAATTACCATGCTTCTATTTGATTCGTCTTTACTCAACAGAATCGAAAACGTATAACGTACTAAGTTTTCTAACCTTACTAATTTATTTTTTGTAGGCGAAAATTGGGCAAAACTTATATCAAAATGTTACGCAAGAATATTTCAGAATAATGAATCGCTTTAAATGGCCCAATAAAACAGCAATACAAGGTTAATCATTCGTGAGCCATCGATGAACGAATCGATTAAAGTTGGCGCCCGCAGGAGGTGACTCAGCGGCAAACTTTAGATTACCGGAGGTATTTCAAGAGGCGGAAACTTATCGGGCTTTGGGAGAGTTGTCATTCAACCAACGAAAAATTGTTGTAAAGCTAGTTAATATAATAATATGTTTTGGTTGCTTTAGTCATGGATATTGGAAATGCCGTAATAAGACTTGTTTTATTGAATAATATGTGCATGTGTCACCAACATTCCGTGTCACTACTGAGATCAATGCACTATTATGAACACTGCCAGGGTTGTTGATAGCTTAAAACAATAATAAGACACTTAAAATTTGATGCTTATCATGGAAAAATACACAATACCCTAAGTACCATTTATAGTAGAAAAGAAATAAGGAGTACATATTCACATTATGTCACCTCTTTGTATGTAGATGTATATATGACTTTGATATTTTTATTTCTGGATGGTCCGTGATGCTGAGAAGTCCCGTATTTTTTTTATTTGAATGGAGTAGCAGACGAGCATACAGGCCACGTGGTGTTAAGTGGTCGCTGCAGCCCATGGACATCTACATACAACCTCAAGCAAGCATAGGTAAGTCTTGTCTGAGGTCGTATGCAGTTGCGCTGCTACTCCGGAGGCTGGTGGTCACCTCATGTAAGTGTGGCCGGTAACTGCACCATTCCACCGAAACACAATAGAATTGGTTCACGGAATAAGTGGGTGCAGCGGTGGTACTTCCCCGGGCGAACAATAATAGTTCTACCACCTACGAAAATATCAAATTCAGTTGCTAACATTGTTAATTTATTGATAATAACTTAACAATGTGAGCAACTGAATTCAAATTTACGTGTGAATTGTCTGAAACCCCTCTTTTATATTCTTAAAGAACTGAAAAGTCCAATCTACCTCATTTTCTCATGTTTATCCAGCTCCGTAAAACCAATCCTTTTCACTCCCCCGAAGGCACGATCTAGTGAGACTTGAATCAATAGACGAATATCGGGTTAAATAAGTATCGGTTTGGATCAATAATTCCTTTTGTTACATAAACGGATTAAAGTGGTTTTATCATTGAAAGAATATGAAACTTTCTAAGCAGCTTTAATCTAAAAAGTGAGAATAGGCTAGCGTAGAACACAAGCAATCTACGTAGCTAAGCTAAACGGGCACGGTCGGGTGTTAGTTGGATGATGACTAGCAGAAATTTTTATTCGCATTTCCGATCTATAGTTATCGTTAGATATCAGTCGTCGTGGTGGTTTGGCCACTAACCCGCGTTGGAGCATGGTTGAGTAACCTCCACGCCCCCCAAATAATGGGAAGAGACTTGTTCCCAGCACTGGGAAAGAACATTAAAATGTTAGGTACTGAAATTGATGTCTTGTAGTATTTATTTTAAATCACTTCACTTAACTGAAAACTGAAAAGTAAAAATATAGTCGATTTGCCGATGTTTACATAGAACATAGCCGTGGAATCATAGATGAACTAAAACCTTTCACGATCTCGCAGTCACGGTCTAAAAGGTTAAATACTGGATCAAATCGATAGCTTCGGCTCTTGTATAAACGAATTTATGAATCGCGATGAAATTTGCCACAGTAAGAATTTGAAACTTTCTGAGTAGCTTTAGACTTAGTGAGATTAAGCAAATACTTCGTAATTTGTCATTTCGCGAAAGAGTAAAATTCACTGACTATTTATTGAAATGTAATCTTACTTTTATGTAAGTAAGACTATTATGGCCTGACAGTTATCATACCGATGTATAGTAGAAGATTAGTAAGGATGAATGTAGAATTTCAGATTTGATGTAATTTCTTAGTGGTTGAAAGACTTCTTGTTTTTGGATGTATATATACATCAAGCTATATATCCAGACTAGCCTTCCGCCAACGGCTTCGCCCGCGTGAACCCGTTTTATAGGTTCCCGTAGGATAAAAACCATCCTATGTCCTTTCCCAAGGTCCAGTCTATCTGTGTTCCAAATTTCATTAAAATTGGTTCTGAAGTTTAAGCAGGAAAGCGTAGCAGACAGAGTTACTTTCGAATTTACATTATTAGTAGGGATAAGTCGATATCCAAGTCACAAACAGTTTAGGGAATTTTGCCCTTTTTTATAACTAAGTTACATTTTAGTTATCGTCTAAAGAGATCTTATATAAATTATTTCAATTCCTTTTACAGTTAACTGAAGAACTGAAAAGTCAAATACAATAATTGATTCTTCGACGTTTACACAGCTCTAAAAGTCTAAAACCTTCTAGTTTCTCGCTGTCACGATCTAACGAAACTTGCTTCGCGTATATAGACGAATATAACTTAAATACTGGATCGGATCAATAGCTCCTTTACATTAATTACTACAATAATATATACATCAATACATACAATAGATGATATCTTCATCTAACTAATGACATCGTTCTACATCAATACTTAATATTATAAATTTGAAAGTAACTCTGTCTGTCTGTCTGTCTGCTACTCTTTCACGCTTAAACCACTGAACCGATTTTGATGAAATTTGGCATAAACATAGAAAAGACGTTGAGAAAGGACATATTATTATGTACTTTTAACCGCGGGAAAATAGCTCATTTTTACGGGAAGCAAATGAAATGAATGAAA
The DNA here is from genome assembly GCA_911387765.1 of Pyrgus malvae. Taxonomy (NCBI): domain Eukaryota; kingdom Metazoa; phylum Arthropoda; class Insecta; order Lepidoptera; family Hesperiidae; genus Pyrgus; species Pyrgus malvae. Next base: position 20,561,551 of record OU426950.1, on the reverse strand, counting down.
TGCGCCGTGTAGTGTTATAAATACACTACATGTTATTACTTACTTCATTAACGTCCATTTTCATATTTTATAACTTATATCCTTTTGTTTTATTCTTATACTTTTCTTTTCCTTTATTATTTCTTTACAAAATTATTTACTTTCTGTGTTTGTTTATTTACATTTTGACGCAGCTATCATAACTGTCATGTCTGTCTTTTATGTTTCTTTTTTTTAATTCGTTTTACGGCATTGTATAAAAATGCTTTCAGCCATTCAATATTAAATGAAAAGAAAAATTTTATGTTTCTTATTTTATTTATGAAAAATGTGTACGTATGACCGACCCCAGGTTCAAAACCTCGGCGCGCACCTCTGACAAAGAAATTTGTAATGTGCGCATTCATCGCTGCTCCACAGTGATGGACAATATCGTGATATTTAATTAATTAAAATGTTCTCGATCGCCGTGCATGCCTGAGAGAAATTCATAATTTCTCGAAAGCATGACGTCCACCAATCCGCACTTGGCCAGCGTGGTGGACTATGGCCTAAATCCGTCTCCGAGTTTTTTTTAATGTTTCAAATGTAAGTTTTTTTTTCAACCTTTTTATGTCCCACTGCTGCGCACAGGTCTCTTCTCACAAGTGAGAGGGATTGAAGACCTATAGTAATTAGATTATTTTGTTACAAAAACCAACTCTGCGTCAATCTTTAGATATCCCTTATTGATTTAACTGAAGAACTAAAAAGTCCAATTCAGTTGATTCGTGTCTATGTTTGCACAGTTCTGTAAAGTTGAAGCTCGCTCCGCGTCAATAGACGAATATCGGGTTAAATACCAGTTCGGATCAATAGCTCCAGTTCTTGTGTAAACGTATTATGGATCGTGGTAAAGTTTATCGCGGAAAGTATTTGGAACTTTGTGAGCGGATTTAAAGTTTAACCTTTAAAATTATGCTGTGATTATAATATCTAATACCTTTAAACGAGCAATTCTTGTATATATCTAAATATATTTTTTGAATCTCGGAAACGGCTCCAAAGATTTTGATGAAATTTAGTACCCTGGTTTCGGGGATGCTAAATCGATCCATCAAATTTTTATTGATATAAATTGTCGTTTAATTTAATGTTTATGCCGTTAAATATGAAATTACTCTTACTGACATCTATTGGAGAATATTAATAATATTATGACGTAGAAAGCCGTCAAATGTCGACCGTCAAACCGCCCTTCAAACAAATGACAATGTCGATATGAAAGACCTGTATAAAAATTTCGTTAATGGAATTAAAGCTTTCTTGGTCGAATTAGTTCAAACCTCAAGTAGGCAAATTGCGTTTTTTATTTTTTGTGACAATTTTTTTTAAATTGTGATTTAGGTATTTCAAAAGGCTTTGTTAAGTAACACTAAGCCAATGAATGTTTTGCTTAAAAATAACCAAGAAAATCAACTGTTTTTATCCGAGCAACGCTCGGGCGTCCCCCCCCCCCACCCGATACCAAAAAAAGGTACTTTTAGATATAATTGGCTATGATTCCGTTATGTTGTTGTTCTTATTTATATTCTTATTCTGATCTATCTAAGTTTGTAAATGATATTTTGTGGATGAAAACTTTACCCGATGATCGATGGGAGAATTCCTAGTACGTATTAAGCCCAAATTGAAAGTCTGGCAAGAAGCCATAGACTCAGTTTAAATATCATAGTGTTTTGAAGCATCGACGACATGCAACAAAATAGCGAAAGAAATCTCATTCCTATCGATCTAAACGTTTCATTTCCGAAATGTTTTCTGAACTTTTGTAGAATGAACGCAATTTACAACGTCAATTACCATTTGCCCGCGTTAAGAGCTGCTCTAGTCGTAAAAAAACTAACACACTAGCTAAATACTACTTGGTGAAGATTTACATACATAAACCATAAAAATAAGCGATAATAATTACGTATGTAACTAAAGGACATCTACTTTTCGAATTTGAATTTGATTCGTTAATTAAAGAGTCTAATCTCTAGACCACTAGTCTAATAATAACCAACTATTTCTAGCCTCTTACTATCAATTTGTTGTTAGTCAAGACCTCCGTTATTTACAAAAGCTTTTGTATACATTGGCGCTCATAAAAGTAATTTCATTTTTTCCTAATAATCTACGTTTTACTCAAAACGTCAAAAATTTTAAAAAAATCACAAGAAAAATGTAGAAGTGTATTGTAAAAGGTTATAATGAAATGTATAAATAAAATAATTATAATAATGAGGTAATTTGAATTATGATCGAATAACGTGTGCGTAGGTCGGTCCCGCCCAAATGTTTACAAAACCTGCATTGTTGTTTGCAGAGTTCCATATTTACTTTTTTATTTAATCACAGTAATCGCAATATGTAAAAGGCTTATTTGTTTTCCAAACTGTGCACTATGCACTAGGAAATACATGAAACACAGAAACGGAAACGTTTGGCAGTTTTTCAGTCATTTCCAAAAAGTTATCTGAACTTTTGACGATGAAGTTTGTAGGTTCAATACAATTCGCAACGTCAATTTTCATTTGCCTGCGTTAGGAATTGCTCCAGGCGTAAAACATAACGTTCAATTTTCATCTTTGTTATTTTCTATTCTTCCTTGTCTGACAGCCAGAAATTCGAAAAGGAGGAGGTAATGTGATGTGATCGGCTGTATGAATTGTTTGTAGGTAGGTTCTGGTCAGGTAGGTTCTGGTCAGGTAGGTTCTGGTCTGCTAGGTTCCATTAGAGAACAACATACAGTTTTTCACGCATTTCCACACGCAGGCAGACGTATTTGCACGCATTTGAAGAAATATAGTTCTCCACAATATAAAGAGAACCTTTATACTATATGTCTATTGTGAGTATATACAGTTTTGAAGGTTCGAAAGCAACTAAGTATATTTCGTCGGAATGGTGAAATTAAATGTGGTTGACATAAACAAAGTCTAATATAGTTATGTTGAAACAAGTTGACATAAACGTTAAAACACGCTAAAACCTACGATAGGTAATCAATCCTTATCTCTCAAATGGCTGCAACCCTTTTTGCATCCCGCTACTGGGCACGGGTCTCTCGCCATAATTTGGGAGGTCTGGAGTGCGGTAGTAAGACAAAACATCAAAATTACGAGTAAATACCTTTTACAAGCTTGTCTTACACTGTTTATTTGTAAGAGGGTCAATTTTATTTTAATTGTCAATAGCATTAGCGAGTCAAAGCTTAATGGAAAGTCTGGCAGGAAGCCATGCAGCCCATTTATATCATAGTGCTGTGACATGACTACAACGAGTAACGAAATGGTAAAAGAAATCCCGTATCGCAACGCATTTTCAAAGCTTCTCTTAATTGTTTTCGAAACACTGCAATAGGAAATTTGCGAATTTACGGGTTGAAAACATTTGGTCATTTTTCGTTCATTTCTGAAATGTTTTCTAAACTTTTGAGGACAAAGTTCGGAATATGAATGCAATTTGCAACGTGAATCCTCATAATATGTCTGTGTTGGGAGTTACATAGAGCGGCGTAAAACATGGCATTTAATCGCTATAGTTGTAACTTTCTATGTTGTTTACGGGACAATTTTTCTATTAAAATCAAATATATTGTCAAATACTCTGTAATACTTAAAAGGTGTAATAAAATATTTTTTTAATATACGCATTTCCACAGGCACGCACACGTATTTGCACGCATTTGGAGAAATATAGTTCTCCACAAAAAAAAGAGGGCCTTTATCTATATGTATATTGTGAGTATATACAGTTTTGAAGGTTCGAAAGCAACTATATTTCGTCGGAATGATGAAATTAAATGTGGTTGACATATAAACAAAGTCAAATTAGTTATGTTGAAACAAGTTGACATAAACGTTAAAACACGCTAAAACCTACGATAGGTAATCAATCCTTATCTCTCAAATGGCTGCAACCCTTTTTGCATCCCACTACTGGGCACGGGTCTCTCGCCATAATTTGGGAGGTCTGGAGTGCGGTAAAACATTAAAATTACGAGTAAATACCTTTTACAAGCTTGTTTTACACTGTTTATTTGTAAGAGGGTCAATTTTATTTTAATTGTCAATAGCATTAGCGAGTCAATGCTTAATGGAAAGTCTGGCAGGAAGCCACGCAGCCCATTTATATCATAGTGCTGTGACATGACTACAACCAGTAACGAAATGGTAAAAGAAATCCCGTATCGCAACGCATTTTCAAAGCTTCTCTTAATTGTTTTCGAAACACAGTAATAGGAAATTTGCGAATTTACGAGTTGAAAACATTTGGTCATTTTGCGTTCATTTCTGAAATGTTTTCTAAACTTTTGAGGACAAAGTTCGGAATATGAATGCAATTTGCGACGTGAATCCTCATAATATGTCTGTGTTGGGAGTTACATAGAGCGGCGTAAAACATGGCATTTAATCGCTATAGTTGTAACTTTCTATGTTGTTTACGGGACAATTTTTCTATTAAAATCAAATTTATTGTCAAATACTCTGTAATACTTAAAAGGTGTCATAAAATATATTTTTAAAATACGCAATCAAAAGATGCCACAATTATTACATTAATAATATTGCACAAAACGATATTTCGAAAAGATTTGTCTTGCTTTGGCATGACATTTTGGTGCGTCAAAGCAAGACAAAACATCAAAATACCTTTTACAAACTTATTCTCTACTTTTTATTTGTGAGGGGGTCAATTTTATTTTAATCGTCAATAGCAGTTCGAGTCAAACTTAAATGGAAAGTCTGGCATAAAGCCACTCAGCCCGTTTATATCACAATGCTGTGACGTGATGACAACGAGTAACGAAACGGTAAAAGAAATCCTGTATCGCAACGCACTTGTAAAGCTTCTGTTAATTGTATTCGAAACATTGCAATAGGAAATTTGCAAATTTGCGAGTTGGAAACGTTTGGCCATTTTCCATTCATTTCCGAAATATTTTCTGAACATTTGCGGACGAAGTTCGGAACATGAATGCAACGACGAGTCAAAAAAAAAAGAGTATTGGAGTCCTCCATCCATCAAATGCTGCCTTAATACAGGTTGGATGAGTGTGTGTGCTGTTCCTTAGAATATCTCATAATTATATTCCTAGCATACATATAATTCACATATATACAGCTTTTATGAGTTACGCTGTTCCCTGGACGTTACCGTTATTACAACGCAACGCACTTACACCTTCATTACCTTTCCCTTTTACGACTCTTGTTACGAGTCTTCTAGTTTTGTTGAGTTATTAAACAATTGTAATGGAGTACGTTTGAGGTCAGGAATCCTTCCACTCTCCTTAGAATTTGTTTTAATTTTAGCGACTCTATTGTTTGTAGTCGCTGTGATAAATCAAAATCTTGATCTTCGAGGGAAAGATCTGAATTCCTCTCAATTCCGAGAAATAACATTTGCAGTGGGCACGTCCTCTTTTCGTTTGAGCGGTGATTTAAACTAGAGAAGAAGACCTGTGGGTCGCAAGTATAGTTTCCAACAGTAGGACACAAAAAAAAATCGGTAGAAAAAGTCAAGTGGCGATGCAGACAAACCGCAGTTTAAGTAATCACTTAAGGATTCAATGGATATCTACATCTATTATCAAGTTAACTTTCATCTTGCATCATCATCTTGAAGTTCACATCAACTTGAAGTGAGTCTTTTTCTTTGTATCGGGGGGAAAACCTTCAAAAGGTAGTTGGCACCTTGGGAGTGAATACCGGGTTATGTGGGATTTGTACCGCACTACAACCCCCTCGGTGGCCTGTCTCTGTACTTGGGGTGGACTCCGGGATCTCCAGAGGAACGCAACTCCATGCGCGGCGCCCCTTAACGGGCCAATCCACGGGTGAGCAGATGTGCTCTTCTGCATCTTCCGATGCTTACGGTGCCATGCGGCCACGCCCACACCACCGTCTTTCCCGGGGAAGTTTAAGAGCCTAGTTTTCATTTAAATGGATAAGATTAAACTTCTATTGGCTTCCATAGCAAGTTGGATATGAAAACCGAAAATGCAATAACTTATAGTTTGGAAATGTGGATTATACTATATCTACTAATTTTATTAATAAATGTAATATTGTGAAACATAACTGAAAATAGAAATAATGATGACATTGTTCATATGGAAATTGAGGGGCGCTTGCATTTCTTAGCTATGCAGTTAGATCTTTGCTATAATATTTTTTTTATTTCTTACCATGTAACATAAAAAAGCAGCAATGGCCGAGTGGTAAGGACCGCGGTCTCCGACGCGGGAGATGCCGGATTCAAATCCTCGGCGCGCACCTCCGACAAAAGAAAGTAATGTGCGAATTTCATCGCTGCTCCACGGTGATGAAAAATATTGTGATATTTTATTAATTACAATGTTTTCCATCGCCGTGCATACCTGAGAGAAACTCATAATTTCTCGAAGGTCTGGTATAAGTCCACCAATCCGCACTATGCCAGCGTGGTGGACTATGGCCTAAATCCCTCTCAATTGGAGAGACCTGTGCACAGCAGTGGGACATAAAAAAAGGTTGAAAAAAATATGTTTAACAGTTCTTGACAAAGACTAGGCATCTTAGCAATACTCAAGTTTTTTCCACAATAATAACGAAACAAAGAAGGCGTGGACGTAAAATTTGCTTAAAATAAAAATACGGTGAAAACTCCATTACTAAATGTCCATTAGCGAATTCCGACCGCACAATGGCCACCGATCAATTATTCCGAATGCAGTTAATTCTATCATCATTATGGGCGATCGTTTATCACTTGCGGCAACCTCTGGTGGCATTCGGTGTTGCGTTAATTATTTCAATAATATTATAATTAATTATTTCTGTCATTTTTCCAAGTTTTTTCAAGTTTACCGACATTTTATATCGACGAGAACAAAATGACTTACAATGTTTGCCTCCATACTTTGTCCCTTGAAACTCATACATTATTGAACAAACATTCGGCGTCTTCGAACAAGTCGAACAAACCGCCGCCGTTTGATTATTTCATAGCGGCCAAGTTGCTCGGATACCGGCCGTATGAATAGAACATCTTTATCGTGAGTATTGGTCGATCAACAATGTATGGTAGGACTTTTCGGTCATTTGGTTCTATGTTCGGTTTTTTTATAGATTTTATCATAAATATGGGAACAGAAACCATCCCGCATTGGAGCAGCGTGGTGAAGTAAGCTCCAGGTCTCCCCAAAAATGGGGAGAGACCCGTGCCCAGCAGTGGGATGCAAAAAGGGTTGCATCCAGCCAGCCAGCCATGGAAACAGTTTTTGTTTTTATTATGCTATTTTCACTCGAAAAACTAAAACGTTTAAAAACTTGTATTATATAATCCAAACCCAAACAGTTCATATTGTAGTAGTCTATCTTACTTCCTATTTAATTATCTAATTATCCTTTAAGAATGAAGCAGAGATTAATAGGATTTATGGAAAGAGAAAAGTAGATTGAATAAACTTTGAGTTAAACACAATCACCAAAACTCAAATATTTGATACATCTATCTACAATGGTATTTTATGAGCATAATTAAGGCATAAAAATATTTACAAGGAATCATAATGGTAATCGTAATATTTTATTAATTGAATCATTGGCTTGATCTTTGGAAAGACATGGTGTGACCTCATGGCGATTGACAACAGTTTATACTTATAATAGCGACCCGACTCAGTTTCGCTCAGGCGATTAAATCAACCTTAAGAGATAGAGATCTCGCTATCGCGGACTTTTTATTGCAAATTTATGTATCTACAATAGTTCGACTATAACTCTTCCAGTAGGCAAGATTAGCGACATAAATCGGTATATTTCAATTGATTTACATAAAAGCATTATCATTTAGGCACAAAAACTTTTCTCAAGAATCATTCTATCTACAAAAAAAACCGCATCAAAATCCATTGAGAAGTTATAAAGATCTAAGCATACATCGGGACAGACAGACAGCGGGAAGCGACTGTGTGTCGATAATAGAGCTGAAGAGTTTCCTTGTTTAAAATTGCTAATCTCAGGAACTACTCGTTGGAATTGAAAGATTATTTTTGTTTTAGATTGTCCATTTATCAAGGACGATTTAAGGCTATAGCATCAAACTTTCTTCCTAAGGGGGGACTATATTCATAAGAAGGGATCTTGTTCAGTTGTTTAATCACGGCGACAAGTAACACAAGGATTTTTTTATAAAGAAAAGATTTCCTATACATATTTCATAATATTGAAAAAGGCATTTACACTTCAATTTACATAAACTGCAGTGATCACATAAAACCACAAGGCTTATTATTGTATGAAAAACAAAGCTGCGGTACAAAGTGCCTCAATATTATTCCGTATTGATTTTTCAATTTATCTCATACGCTCACCGCCTGTTTCATATCATCAATACAAAACTTGGTCTCGGAGCAGTCACAACAGGACGTGTCTTGCATGTCTAATGTGTAAATCCGATTGAACAGGAGCTGTTCAGGAAAGAATAATGAACGTAGAGAGGTAAAGAAAATACAATGTGAATTGAAGAATTGTCTTTTTAGTCAGATTGAATAATTTTCATGCTGCGATGTTATTGGGCATTCCATTGAGAATTCCATAATGATCTAAGATTGCAATTTTTTTAATTGCACATAATATTTGCATATAAAAAATAATTTTTCAAGTCGCGATGAAATAATACAAAGTTAAAAAGGACTATAACGTCCTTTCTTGTTACCTTGTAAAGTTTTTTTTATAAGATACTATATATTGAGCTTTAATCACTAAATGCAACACAAGATAATTATTATTTATATATTTTTATTTAATACTAGCCTTCCGCCAGTGGCTTCGCCCGCGTGGACTCGTTTTATAGGTTCCATAGGATTAAAACGATCCTATATCCTCTCCCAAGTTCCAGTCTATCTGTGTTTCAAATTTAATTAAAATTGGTTCAGTAGTTTAAGCGGGAAAGCGTAGCAGACAGACAGAGTTACTTTCGAATGTATAATATTAGTAGGGACTGTAACATTTTTATGAAAAGTACAGTAATATTTTGAATATTTCGTTCCGATCATTTAATTACAAAACTTGGTCTCAGAGCAGTCACAGCAAGACGTGTCTTGTATTTAGTAGTAGAGTGGTGAAGAAAACACAGTGTAAGCTGAAGAACAGTTGAATAAATTTCCTGTAGTGCAATGTTATTTGGCATCCCATTGTGGATTCCAAAATTCGTACTAATATTATGAATGTAAAAATTTGTTTGTTTGTTTATTCTTCTTTATTTCTTGTCGCAGTGGAATGACGTTATGGAATGATTTTTATGTACTGACGTAGTAAGCAAGCTGCAGAGTGACTTGTAGCCATTAATGATGGTGAAACATTCTCCATTGTAACGCAGATGAAACCACGGTATGTCCAGTGTCGATTAGAAATTGATTTTATTTTATAATAAGAACGAGCTCCATGAAAATATTTGTATTTTAAAGACGCTCAATGAAATTTATTTACTATAGTGGCCGCCCGAGACTTCGTCCGCGTGAACTTCAGTATTAGTCATAGCATGATTTCATATAGCCAGTAGACTCAAGCCCTCGGGTGGCTCCCCTGGGGTTGCACGTGTCCATAGGCGACGGTGATCGCTTAACACCACGCGGCCCGTCTGCCTTTAAAAAAAAGCCTTGCCCGATAAATGGACTATCCTACACAAAAATATTTTTTCAATAGGAACCAGTAGTTCCTGAGATGAGTGCATTCAAACAAACATACAAATGAACGAACGAACAAACTCTTCAGCTTTATGTATAGGTTAAATTAAAACATTGATTAATTATTAGTTATTATGATAAAAGTCACTCTCAAACATTCACGTATTGATTTATGTATGTAGGTATATACTGTTTCATAAAGTAAATACAATACTTGACTTCCTAGAATCCTTAACAGGCGCGTCTAATATATTACAGAAACTGTTTATTTTTGTATTCTTTTCTAATAGAAAAAATATCGAACGTAAAGTGGTATTAAGAGCACAATGCTCGAGTAAGATCAGTTGTCTCTTCAGTCAGATTGAATATGTTCCCGCAGTGCAATGTTATTGGGCATTCCATTGAGGATTCGAGAATGGAAATTTAAATCTTACGTTGCTGATGTACATACGTTAAAAGAGAGTTTGTCAAAATAGCTATATAGAACAAGTAAGAAGTAAGCTTTCAATCCAGTACTTTATATTTGTAAAACCTTTTTAAGTTAGTAAGTCAGACCTTTTATCCTATTTGTTTTTTTTATTTATTTTAAAACACACTGCAAAGTAACACAAAGTATTTCCTATAAGTGACACTTGCACAAAACTTTGACAAAAAGTGTTACCTAAGTATATGAAAAAAAAATAAACTGTAAAAAAAAAATTGAAAATTTATTCTTAAAAAAATATTTATAAAATCCAATAGTTACTTCGCTGTTCGTGCGTCAACTAATTAAATCAATAAAGTCTTATACGAGTATTAAAATATAAAAGTTTGCGTATTGCATGTCTAAAAAGTAAGTTATTTACAAAATCTAGTACATTTACAGATTACCCTTTAGTACTTATCAATACAAAATTTGGCCTCGCAAAACAGTCATATTATTATGTAAATGTATGTAAATGTATCTGGCATGTCTTATGAGTGTCTAATGCAAGTGGATTGAACAGGAATGTTTCAGAAGAATAACGAATGTAGAAACAACAATGTGAGAACTATTGTCTCTTCAGTCAAATTGAATAAGTTTCCTGCAGCGCGACGTTACTGGGCGTTCCCTCGAGGAGTTGAGAATAGAGATTATATTGTTGAGAGATTTGATTAAACCGTTTCATTTGTTGAAAAAAATGAGCAGCGATGGCCAAGTGTCAGACCACGGTGTCCAACGCGGGAAATACCGGGTTCAAATCCTCGGCGCGCACCTCTAAAAAAAGAAATTTGTAATGTGCGCATTTCATCGCTGATTACGGTGATGGAAAATATTGTGATATTTAATTGATTACGATGTTTTCCATGACCGTGTATGCCTGAGAGAAAATCATAATTTCTTGAAGGTAGTAGCAGTATGTCCCGCTGCTGGGCATAGGTTTCCTCTAACAAGTGAGAGGAATTTAAGCCAAGTCCACCACGCGGGCCTGTGCGGATTGGCGGACATCATACCTTCAAGAAATTATGATTTTCTCTCAGGCATACACGGTCATGGAAAAGGGTTAAAATAATTGTTAAAATAGATTTGTTTCTTTGTGCTTTTTTCATGTCGTAACGCAAGAATACAACCAATAGAATAATAGTTTGCGTTCTTCATGTTTAAATAGTGACACATGTTTTTATACAACACAAAATAATGTTATCCGATTATATTTATAGTTGATAATTCATTAATATCAATACAAATTAGGACAGTGCAGTCATATCTGAACGTATCTTTCATGTCTAATGTAATAAGTGGACTAAACAGGAATTGTTCAGCAAATTAACGAATTTAGAGAGTTAGGAAAAAGATAATGTCCGCCCGAGAAGTGCTGTCTCTTCAGTTAAATTGAATAAGTTTCCTTCAGAGCTAAGTTATTGGATATACGATTCAGATCAGTTTTGTGAAAGTAGCTCATATTTGTCAGTATTTGTAGAGATTAAGCTATTGATTTATAATGAGTTCTCTACTAACTTAGTATGCGCCTACCACAAGCTCTACTCGACACCCCGGGGTAGCCTGGTAGAGAATGCCATTAGGTATTAAACACGCCCTTGTGTTCCTTGTTTTAAGGTAATACTACACGATTATATAAATAAATATTTGGGGTGGGCCACGCTTATCACTTAAGAGGATGATAGACGTTGACTGATTATCAGACCTACCCGATATGCACACAAAATTTCATGAGAATCGGTCGAGCTGTTTCGGAGGAGTATGGTAACTAACATTGTGACACGAGAATTTTATATTCATATTTATGTATCTGAAAGTGTAAAAAAGTCAACCTTGGTTGAAATATTTCTTAATGTTATATTTCATGTCGTCAGTGCAAAAATTTATTATACTTAATTCAGAAAGAACTGAATATCTTGCGTGCCTAATATTATAAATTATATTAAAATATAAAAAAATATGTAAAGAGGTTAGGGAAACACAATGTTACCTCGCGAACAGTTGTCTCTTCAGTCAAATTGAATATGTTTCCTGCAGCGCAATGTTATTGGGTATTCCATTGAGGATTCGAGAATAGAGATTTAAATGTAATATTATATTGAAGACTATATTATTATGCTTTTAGATATTTTATCAGAATAATTTTCAGCTAGTAAGATGGTGTGACAGATACCGTTTGAACTGTACATCTCCGTAATCAATTGATCCGTCCGTGTCTTGGTTACACTCAAAACTATACTTAAAGTAACCCTGAAGTCGACCCTTGAGATGTACATATCAAATTTGTAAGTCTAATTACGAGGATTAAGTTGAGATGTGTTATGGATTATGTTTTTGATTAGGTTGTCTGTATTGATTATGTTATAAAATTTTATTTTATTATAATATTTTATCGGTTGATTTTTATTTTTAACTAGCTGTGCCCGCGACGTCGTCCGCGTGTATAAAGACTTTTATAAAATGGACTGATTAAAAATTAAAGATTATTTATTTGCATTGAATAAGTAGTAGGTAGATTATTCTTACATTATTCACTTATAATACCTACAATGTTCATATGTTCAGAAGAAACCTAATGTATTTTTTAAAGTTAAGAGATATTGCTGTGCCCGTGGCTTCATCTATGTTGAAAATAGTATCTTTAGTAAATTGGATGAATTTATACTGCAAAGAATGTATAGACTCATTCTATATACATAGCTTTAACCTACTGCAGAAAAGAGGTGCACTATAGGTACAACTACTTGTAGTTGGGACATAAAATTTCTAAACATACACGTGCTTAGGATTAAACAATCGGAAAAATAATTGTAAGGTCAATTAATAAACTATAGGTTTAAAACTTGCGGACAGCAGTTTGGTCATAAGTCATAACTCATATAACACAGTGAAAACTAAAGCAGAAGGCAGGGTCTCTACACAGTGTGCTATCTGTATTTGGAAATAAAGAATATTTTTATAAAGAATCTTTAAAGAATCCTTAATATCTCCATCAATCAACGTGTGTGGATGAGCCCTCAGCCCGTACGCAATAAAGAGACGCAAAAAATGAGTTAAGTTATCATTAGTCCAATTTACAATGTTCAGCATCATACGTATACCTACCCAATGATGGGACAACCCGCGAGGCGCAATGTTTACCATGCCGGACTGCTAATCGAACTGTCCCGGGTTAGAATCCGGGCGAAGCAGAAATTTCAATGATGAGTTTAAACTGTTCTCGGTCTGGGTGGTTGTGTTTCTGCCTCTATGTGTGTTCATGGCACCCACGACACAGGGTATATCTACCCTAATGTGAGGCTATACGTGTGAAATGTTATTTTTTATTTTTTTTACACTATGTACTTACTTTTATTTAGACTTAAGGCTTTTATTTGAAATTATCTCCATCGAATCACTTTGGAGAAGAAATGAATATTGCTCAATAACGCCATCTACCGTATGACATGTAAGCTTTGTGGTTGATAAATCGAATGTCAAATTACCAAATAGGTAGATATTGAGATTAACAGTTGGTTCACTAAAAGTTTAACTATTCGTCACCTAGATGTCTGCAGTAGTCTCGTTTTGTTAAGGCTTTGTACATTCTGTATGAAGGTTTAGATTCCGTATCTTACAACCTTAATGCTGGATGCATTGAGATTGTAAGATTTGGATTTCGGTTCATCGGATCTAGAGGCCTCCTCAATATTGGGAGAGCTCCATGCTCAGCAGTGGAATGCTAAAAAGGTTGCAGCTTGATATAATGTAGCGATAATAATCGTTTCAGCTGCAGCCTGTTCATAATCTTCCACCCCAAAAGAAGACTAATAAGCTGAGCAACTAACTCAATGGAGCCTGTGATGTAAGGTTCGGCGGCGGTAAGGCTCGCGATGCACTTATTAGGTACCTATAGTCTAGCCATTCTCGGCCAACGAAAGAAAATACAGTATAGTCGACAATATTAGTGAGAGTTCAAAATAATTTTAGGTACTTAAATTTAAACTTTTATTTATGGTTTTGAATGGGCTGTTACCGAAACTTTCATACAAATTCCCCAAAGTGCCTTTTAAGTTTATGTCGCGTATTGTGTAAATGAACATAACTTTTTTGTTTATCACCCGATTGATATGAAATACACACTAATGTTACGGAAATTCATTCAACAATATATCAGTAAACACATCATTCAAAGAAGGGAAAAGAATTTGAGAATGAAATATTAAGTTAAGGTTAAATTATTGTACGCTTGAGATACCAACTTTCGAATCCATTTTATTTGCTATTGAGGGGTAGTTTTGAAAAAAGCTTAAATAGAATTCTTACTATGTGAGTAAAGATTACAAATATAAAATTATAAGTATATTACTCTGCACAAAAATATTCTGTACATCAAGTTTCGACACTCAATTTTCAAAGAGTTTCAAAGAAAATTGACATTTAAAGGGTGAATTTCGGGAAATGCTGAAACACGTATTCTTTTATTTTGGTTAGAAAATATTTATACCAAATTTCAAGAAAATCTATTGAAAAAATCCAAGTTTTCCATACAAATTTTCATCGCTCATTTCACAGCCTTAAAGGGTGATTTTTAAAATTATCTATAGCCTAAATGTTAGCGAGGACCAATATATATAAAACAAAAAAAGTTTCATCAAAATCCGTCCAGTAGTTTTTGCGTGAAAAGCTAACAACAGACAGACAGACAGACAGACAGACAGACAGACAGACAATAATTTCAAAACTTATATTTTTAGCTTCTGTTACTTATAAAAAGACCCCTAGAAGTATTTTTTTAAATTTATATGCAATGTACAGAATTGACCCTGCTTACAGTTTTATTATATGTATAGATTATTATCATTTGTATTTCTTTATGGATCACGGGTCGAAGATGTTATTTGACCCGGTCATTTGGAAGGCTTGCGTGGGGACACAGGTCCAACACGTAGAGGCCTCTTTAAGACTCATTAATTTTGTTATGTGGTTACTTGTGGCGAATACCACCCTCGTCCATATCATATAAAAGGTTATATGACCCGATATTAGTCATCGCCAGGTGCACAGGAACGATTGCTACAAAAGCGGAAACTAATATTGGTTCTCTGGGAATTAACGAACGAGGGACTGGTAGATGGATTATGGAGAACTATGGGACACCTGCTGTTCAAACTAGAAAATAATCTAAAGTGAGGCAGGTGGTGACTCGCCAATCACTGAATGAGTCCCATAAAAAGGTGTAAATGCCTGGGAGCTACATTGGCGTGAGCAGCTAAGGATGTCGAGAGGAGCGGCACCTATTTCACCATCACGGTAAATATAAGATAAATCCAACCCGGAGCGGGTTTCCTCGCTGTTACGCCAATTACATTACACTTCCACCCCCGAGCTATATGCTCTAACGACTCCACTCTGGACGGCCAATTAAGGCAAGCCAGAGGTGGGGACCTGTTCCACTAGGTTATAACTCCGTCTACCGGAGACGAGAAACAGGGGGACTTTTCAGGGGGAACTCAGGTCCGTGGCTCGCCACAAGCCGCCCTGCGTTATTGTTTTTACTGTTGTTTTTTAATATAATTATATTGATTATTTTGAATTTGTGTGTGTACTCTACTCATTATGAATGTTAAAATTCAATTAACGCATTAACCAAGATCATGTTATGTTAGTAGATAAGTTTTTATAAATAAATAAATAATAATAAATTAAAAAGTTTGCTGGAACTTTTCATAATTATATTTCATTATTACATTATACTTCCATACTTGAAGTGTTATAGCAATCCACTGGCACAAATTTCACTGAGAAATAACACTTATTGAGCCCCTTTCTGGTCAAAGGATGAGATTCATTAGAAAAAGGACTACCACTAAGCGGCATAAATGAATTACTGAGTCCAAAAAAATATTTGACTTAAAAAGCTATGTATGTCAAGTTAAGAACCTTGAAGAGAAAACCTTTAAAGGTTATGCACTCAATGTCTCGCGGGTTTTACTCGTAATGTGTATTAAATGGCTGCAACGCTTTTTGCGTCCCACTGCTGGGCACGGGTCTCTCCCCCTTATTGGGGAGGTCTGGAGAGGAGAGGTCTGGTCTCCATCACACTGCTCCAATGTGGGTTGGTGGAGATGTGGATTAGTGGCCAGCCCGCTGTCGTATGTTTTCAATCCGACAAGGTTTGGCGACTGTTATCTATCGATAATAACCGGGACCGACGGCTTAACGTGCCCTCCGAAGAACGGAAACGCGCATGAGATTTTTTGCCACTAGCGGTCACCCATCTCATTCCTGACCGCGCCCGTTTGGCTTAGCTGCATAGACCGCTTTACCGTTTTGCGCTAGCCGCCGAGCCATGCGGGCTTTAAATATGCTTGTGCTTTAAATAATTTACTTTAAAATGAAGTTCTAAAAAGGATACTAAAATGCAGTTCTTAATTTAAGCACAATATAGACAGGTCTACATATTTAATAATATTTTAAATATACTCGCATTCACAGTGCCGACAGCTGTCTCTACACACGAGAGAAATTATGGAGCTCAAATTTGTCTTTAATTTAAACAATATTCTCTTTGGACACTCGCGTATATTTTAGTAGTACAAGTTTTGTTATAAAATTTGTTTAGTACGATTTTAAATGTATTATTGTGAATGTGTGTGTTGTGAATTGGGAATGTATTAAAAAATTAATAACTTTTAAGCTTAGAAGCTTTTGCTAAGAGTATTGCTGTATACTTTTTTGTTTACCTGCTTAATATATTTATAGAGAGACCTGTGCATATTCAAATACAAATCCTAAAGCGCAAAATTGTTATACGTTTCATCACTATCTCCTAGATGTACAAAAAATATTTAAAAAATTATTATGCATGCCTGAGAGTTAATACACTTTTGAGAGTTATACGAGTACGTTCTGCATTTGACTTACGTTGCAATCCTTCTATTTTTTTCGAATTATAAAACGAGAACTTGCAGTGAGACTAAGCAAAAAGTATCCAATAATATTGAACAGTGTGAAATGATTTTATTAATTTATTAATTTATTTAATTAATAAAATGTAGTCAAAGTAAATATAACAGATATTTTATAATCTAATTCGCTTACTTCATACAATTTTTTTCTGTGTAAACTTTAGCACTTTTTAGAAATACAGCAGGTCCTGAATTGGAAACGTCCAAACTAGGATACTCAGCCTGTAAATCATTAACCATTGTCAGGGCGCGAACGAGTGGTGATTCGCAAACCGACACCAACCTGCACGGAGGCACTGCGAAAAGGTGATGTCGGCGCGGATATTTGTTAGAGCACTGAGGGATTGGAGATGGTACCTCTCACTAATTTATAAAACGAACTAACAAACGAACTTCGCGCCTAACTTGAAGGGAGTCATAACCAAGCTAGGATAAATGTTCGGATATCCTACAAAATAGCCGCACTGCTTATAATACAGCCATATTTCTTTGCAGTTTCTCAAATATGAGCGTGTATGTTTCTTCACTTTTATTCATAATACTAAAAAAAACAATTACTCAACAGTGCCATTCCCAATGATTATAGCTCTGCCTCTGAGCTGGTCAAACTTTGCTCTGGTAAATTATGCCCACAAATGTTACGACCCGCCGTTTCCCTTTGACCTGATATGAGAAGGTTTTTATGCGTTCATTTCGTGTTCTTTCAGCCAATAAATGTTACATGTTATTGAAAGAATGGGCTGGATTGTTGTTATCCGTGGCTATCTGAATACATTTTGGTGGTATTAAATTGTTATTGTTATATGTTACTGTTTTACTAGAGTTCATATTATCAGTATTATCATCTACCATTTATAAAGACCTGACAGAATCATCCATCTTTTAACTTGAAAACTGCTGCTGTTTTAAGAAATCTTAATGATGATGACTTAATATTTTTTTTCTAATTTCTACATAAAAACTAACAATATCCCATTTCTCCCGATGACTCATGTGGTGCAATGGTTACCAACCCGGGCTGCCGACCATAAGGTGCAGGTTCAATAGCCGGCGAGGCAGTAGTTAAAATTCTGGTTCATGGTCTGGGTGTTTGTGTTTCTGTCTTTGTCACAAAGTATAAAAAGTACTTTTCTCAAACATTATATGATAAACTCTGCCAGTGAGCTGGCTATAACAGTGCTCTGGTAAATTATGCCCACAAATGTTACGACCCACCGTTTCCCTTTGACCTGATATGAGAAGGTTTTTATGCTTTAATTTCGTGTTCTCTCAGCCAATAAAGGTTATGTTATTGAAAAAATGGCCTGAATTGTTGATATTTTGGTGGTATTGAATTATTATTCTTACACTTACAACACGTCTTTGTAATCGTTGTGTACAGGGTATAATATTTATTAACATTGTCTGATGTTTAGATATTATAGAACATATTATTGTTCATGTTGACGATTCTTTCTGTCCTTTGAAAAGTGCAAAATGTCTGTATTTATTTCCAATATATTATTTGATTAATTAGTCGCCAGAACAGGCTACAAGATTTTAAAACATCTATTTAAAATACGTGCTCTTCATAGTCAAGTAGTATTTAGGATAAGAAAACCTTAAATGTTAAAAAAATATATTTTAAAGTCAAATAACTCTACAATCAATAACTCTGCAACTTTTGGTCATTTCTATGTATATCTCGTTAAGAAAAGTACATTAAGATTCCGATCATAAAAATATTGCTAACACTAGACCCCATAAAAATTGAAATTAATTATTGTACACATTTTTGTTAATATTTGTTGAAAGTTCCGCGTTGCAGGCGTGAAAATGTGAAGGTGGCTTAACATAGTACGAGTACGTGTCCTGTATGAGAGCTCATCAAAGAATAATACAGCGACATAGTGCGGTGAGCACAACGAAATCGTGTCTCCGCATAATTGCCATGGAGTAAGTGTGATTTTTTTACTCAAAAGGACTTGGGCATATCAATTTTATAATACATGCAGACGCCTGAAGTGTTGTTGCCCCTTTTCATTCCTTTTTAGAGTTCCGTAGCCAAAGGAAATAAATGAAACCCTATTTTAGTAATAGACTTCTGTGGCATTTACAGAAAGAAGAAAAAATAAAGAAAGAAAATATTTTATTTGCACAAATATGGGTAGCAAAAAAGGTTTCACAAAAATATTTAGATCACCATATTTACCCTTTAGGGTGTACAAAATTTATTGTAAAATTTATATAATTACAAGTGAAATTATAAACTAATTATGTACTTACAGTAAACACTAAAATATACAGTATACTTAAATAATTTTACATTATTATTACTTTAGCTACTTAAATTAAATATAACCCAAGTTTGTGCTTTTTATACAAATTTATTTTATTTTATTTGAACCGTACGTGGTTGACCGTCATCAGCTTTGGGCTTGATGGGTTTTTGTACGCTGAGAGGAAAAAAATCTGGCGGAAAAAAAACCTCCCAGGTTTTTATCTCGCGAAATATCTTATTTATGTTATTTATTTTAGTTTATTATTTATTTTAGTTAATATTTTATCATATATTATTATTTATCGTTTACAAACTCAATGACCGAATAGTACGCCTTTTTTAAGTAAATACATTTTAAGTTCTTTTTTAAATTCATTAATAGTTTTAGTTTTTAAGGAGTCTGGTAAATTTTTGGTCCCATGCAAAACACACTATTATGATATTGTTTAGTTTTGGAAGGTATTGAGCACAACTTATTGTTGTGTCTTTTAGAGTTTAAGGTATCATACTTAGAGATTACAGAACAATAATCCGATGAAAAATTCTCACTCGATGCAGGAAAGAAGCGTTAAGGGGCTGGATTGAAGAACCAGGCACAGCCATTCCAAGACTCTGATACGAGGATATGATGGGCGTTACGCGGAAAAGCTATTAAAGCACAACTGAACAATTTTCCGCACGGTGACCAGAGTATACTGGTCACTGTAAGCTCGGTAAATATACGAGAATGTCGCTTTCAGGACTAAGTTCAACCGACACTTGCAGATGTTCTGGGGTGGAAGTGAGACGCCAAGCCAACTCCTTTTAAATTGTGGTTCACTAAAATCAACCTGGTTACGAGTACACAAAATCTAATAGGGTGAAGTGTCCTGGGCTTACATAGACCGAATATTTTATTCAAATAAAAAATTATAATAGTAGTAGTCACTGTATCTCATGAACCGTGATAGCAAGACAGTGATATTTTTCCATCTATCCATCCATCGTTACAGACAGCCTCCGTGGCGTAGTGGGTGATGAGCCGACTGCGAAGCGTGAGGTCGTGGGTTCGATTCCCGCCCAGGACAAATATTTCTGTGATGAATATGAGTATTTGTTCTGTGTTTGGGCGTTAATTTATCTATTTAGAATTATATAAGTATGTATTTAGAATTATATAAGTATGTTTATCAGCTTTCTGGTTACCATAGTACAAGCTCTGCTTAGTTTGGAATCATATGGCGTTGTGTGAATTGTCCAAAGATATTTATTTATTTATTTATCATTCATCCATCATCAACTGTTTAAGGGGGGTCTCATACAACATTATAGATAAAGGTAAGGAACCCTTCATACACGAGTTCGACACGCACTTTGCCGGTTTTTGGTACGAGACCAGCATCTTTATGAGTTCCTGAGGTACTTTCATGCTTTGTTCTTGCATTTTTGAGACTGGCTTAGGTTTTTGAATTTTGAACGCGTCCTGAAAACAAAGAAAAGGGAAAACAATGGTTATACGTTAGCTTTACACCTATCCTGTGTTTTCGGCGTGATTAGAATCGACTGGGGTTTATAGTGATATTTTGTGTTTTGATAATAAATAATAAATAAGTAGTAGTAATAGTTTTCGGACTTTCACCTATCATAACTTTATAGTGAAAATATATAAAAGTGGTAGATACATTGAATGTCAAACAAAAGATTTATTATTAAGATTTCTTTACTTATTTATGATCGTATAGATGCAACCCTTTTTGCGTCCCACTGCTGCGCAAGAGTCTCTCCCCATTATTGGAAAGGCCTGGAGCTTACTCTCATGCGGGTTGGTGGGTATGATCGTATAAATAATAGTATATTGATCATAGTATACTGATAGTATACTGATATAGTATATATATAGATGATCTATTGTTGATTCAATAGGTTATTAAATGTTCTACTGCTGATTTATGAGCCTGAATCTAGTGTAAGATATAAAAAAGATTAAGGTATAAGTAGTTATTACGTTGGGCAAAAATACTTTAGTACATAAAACCAAATTGACAGGAAAATCTGATAACGTTAATGTACTATAATAGGAGCAACCGAGCAGAAGTTAGGCACATACGAATCTAAAGCGACACACAAGAAACATAACTCAAACGGAGCTCAGAGTAAGTGGCTATAAAAGTGATAAAATATCTATTTAGCTTTTTCTCCTCGAGTTTTTCCGCAGAGCTAGGAAACGCTTATTTCTGGGAGATTGTTGGATAATTACATACTATGCGCTAACTTAGATAAATGGTTTGATCAAATCAAAGTTTTAACAGTTTTATTTTGAAAACGTTGATAACTCTATCTATGGCTTTAAATATGCAAACAAATCAAATTGTAGTGTCTATTTGTATTATTAAAACAACCACTTTTTACTATATGCATATGAATACATAGGTAGGTACATTTACCAAAAAGATATTTTTACAATTTTTGTCTGTCTGTCTTTGTAATCTTTGGAATTGATATCTGGAATAACTGGAACGATTTTGACGGGATTTTCACTGGCAGGTAACTGATGTTTATTACATCATGCAATTATCATCATCAGTAACTTGGACCACTTTTATTTTAGAAAAATTCTTAAACTAAAGTCTACGCGTACTAAGTCGCGGGCTGCCTCTAGTTCATTATTCAAATTCAAAATTGGTTAGTAACGTAAACGTTGTATAAAACATCTAATCGAGCAGGGCCCGGGTAGCGGTCGTAAGCGAAACGCAGCTAAGCCAACCGAAACGCGGTCGGAAATGAGATGGGTAACTGCTAGTAGCAAACATTTCTTGCACGTTTTAAACCGTGCTTCCGTGGGCACGTTAAACCCTCGATCGCGATTGTTATCAGTGGATAACAGTCATTAAAGATTAAAAAACGGGTTGCACTCCGGTAGTGCCGGCAGAAGTAAAAACTTGAACATTGCTGTGCATTTTTGATATTTTAGAATGGTTAGGGAATAATTTCGCACGAATTGCTTTTGTTATCAGTATTATTTTTTATCTAGTATTTTCAGTAGGTTTTCATCTGGTATTTTTATAAAGTACTCACTCATTTTCTTTCACTATTTCTTCATCACTTTTTTCATTAATAGATGCACTGTGTTCAATGTCCATATTTTAAATACTTGATATAAACGAAATTTACAAGTATAGACAGTCGAGCCGTCATCAAATGTTTTATGTCAACTGTATACGTCAAAATGTTGCAAAGTGGTTTATACCTAACTTTATAACGTTGGTATTATGGTTAAAGCGTAGTAAAATATGCAAGGTATACTTAATTAAAGTCGACTAGGTCTTTAGCGGCGTTGTGCACTTTTTTTTTTGGATGGGTAAAAAATGTTAAACTCGTTGTCAGGCCACGTGGCCTGATCGAAAATTCGTAAGACGGAGGGGTGACAGCTGATGACGTTCTATTCTTGTGAAATTCGTTTATATCAAGTAGGTATTTAAAATATTATGGACACTGAACAAAGTGCATCTACTAACGAAAAAAGTGACGAAGAAATAGTGAAAGAAAATAAGTGAGTACTTTATAAAAATACTAGATGAAAACTTACTGAAAATACTAGACGAAAAATAATACTGATAATAAAAGCAATTCATGCGAAATTATTCCCTAACCATTCCAAAATAACAAAAGTGCACAACGTTAATGTTCAAGTTTTCACTTCTGCCGGCACTACCGGAGTGCAACCCGTTGTTTTTTTAATTATTTACCAAAACTTACAGTGGTAGTAGTAGAGCACCGATGGGCGAGGGGTAAGGACGGCGGTATCCGATGCGGAAGATGCCGGGTTCAAATCCTTGGCGCACACCTCTGACAAACGAAATTTGTAATGCGCGCATTTCGTCATTGCTTCACGGTAATGGAAAATATTGTGATACTAGCTGTGCCCCACGGTTTCACCGGCGTAATTTTTTTAAAAATATTACTACTTTAAAAAAAATTACGCCGTATACTTCTGATAACTCCAAGAATATATGCACAAAGTTTCATGATGATCGGTTGAGTATTTTTCGCGTGAAAGAGTAACAAACAAACTTACTTTCGCATTATAATATTAGTAGGATGTAACGAACGCGACAGCCATCTAGCCAATCGGAGCCAAACCGCCATGCTATATTAACGTCTCCTTCATCTCCCATTGAATCTCCCTTCATCCAAGCCAAGCCGTAGCCAATAAGGAGGAAGTCATCTCTATATAAACCATCGCCAGCCATTATTCTGTGTCATTCTGCTTGTCAATAAAAAATGCAGAAGCTCTGTCTGTTTTATTTCTGGTTTTAACAGATATTTAATTGAATACGATGTTTTCCATCGCCTTGCATGCCTGAGAGAAACTCATTATTTCTCAAAGGTATGATAAATATAAATCTGCCTAAATCCCTCTCACTTGTAAGGGGAGTCCTATGCCCAGCAGTGTAACATAAAATAAGGTTGAAAAAAAAAAATAGTGCTAGTGATAGTTTTATAGATTTTATTTTTCTCTTACTCTTCTTATTTCAATATATAGACTTTACGCAAAACAAAATAATATACGTTATATTTATATGAATGTAATATTAATTCCACAACATATTGTGTTCGAATTTGCACGTGAACAACAACTTTGTCAACACTGTAATTTTTTTTTAATTATTTAAGTATCAAATTATGGCACTAATGATTTTTGGCTGTAACCTTTCTTTACACTTCTCATTTGGATATACCAACTTTACACAAAATGTAGGTATATATATAATGTAAATATAAAGTTATACCACAACAGATTGTGTTGGAAGCTGCACGAGAACAACTTTGTCTACGCTGCGAAAATTATTGTGCAAATTTTATTAATAACACATAGTTTCGTGTTCAACGACTTCTACATCCAATTACGTAGTATTGTTAGTTCATAGAAGTGTTGTTAATAGATTTATATTCAGTATTCTTAGTTTAATTGAGTTGCGGACGAGTATTCAGGCCACCTGGTGTTAAGTGGTTACTGCTCGGTCAAGTTAACATGACACCTGGGAGGCTATTTTGTATGAGCCCGTCCAAAAGTTGTAACATGTTCGGAACCATTTTTGGCTATTTAGACAGTTATTTAAAATGAATTTATAAGATTGGTATTGACATTGATAACATTAATATAGCTAGAATTTCGTCAGCCTTACTCAAAAATGAGGTGCGAAAATTTACGATGTTTCAGGTACGATCGTACAGAGTAGCCTCCCAGAATTTAACATCAGTCATGTTAACTTGACCGAGAAGTAAGCTTGAGCAAGCTTGAGCAGTATTTCCTGTAGTGCGCTGCTACTACGAAGATTGATGGTAACCTCATGTAAGTCTGGCCAGCAACTGCACCTTTTCACAGAAACAAAATAGAATTGCTTCGCGGCAGAAGTAGATGTTATCATGGTACTTTTACGGTCATTTCATTAAAGTTCTGTTAATAAAGAAAGACATCGGGATATATACAGAAATACTCTTATTTTTAACACGCTTTTATTAGCTTGTCTGTATGTAATGTATGTAAGTAAATGAATCTTTTAACTTCATTTTGACCTACTTCTAAGAGTCAATGACAATGCAATAATATGAAATAAAACCAACTTAAAAATTAAAAATAAATGATGTAGTATAAAAAACTAAAAAACACGTTTTTGTGAAAAAACGAACTAAAAAGTAAAATCTTAATAATAATAATCAATAAGATATCTCAAAAAGCACCTTACGCTTTTTTACAATAAAATAGGTACATTTTCTTCTTACATTTTACTTTTTAGTTCGTTTTTTTGCACAAAAGCGTGTTTTTTAGTTTTTTAAACTAAATTATTTTTTACATTAATATTAATTAAGTAGTAGAAATTGTATGATTCCTTGAATTTATTAAAGCTACAACAATACCTGCAGTAAAGCAATTGTATTCTGCAAAAGATGCGGTTTCAGAACATTTTTGCATTAGGGGACGCCTGCGGAGTAGCAACCCAAATGCAAAGGACGTAAGAGAAGACTGTATCTAGGGAACATTTTGTCACTCTTCTCACTCTCACCATACTACGTTATGTATACCGGTATACGGTTATCAAAATCATGTCTTTGCGTGTCTTCAGTACAATGCTATAAAAATTATTCAAAGGAATATCATATCCAACAAGCCGCATATTATCCTTTTCAATTCCATAAAATCTGTGGCTAGTTATTATTAATTATTTTATTTATTTTTTTTGTTTATAAAACTTATAAAAAAAAATATTATTTGCTAATATTTCTTAGTATCTAAGTACCTAATAAGTAAGACTATTTAATACCGCTGCACCCATTTCTGCCTTGAACCAATTCTATCACGTTTCGGTGGAAAGGTGCAGTTGCCGGCACTTACATGAGGCGACTACCAGCCTCCAGAGTAGCAGCGCAACTGCATACGACCTCAGACAAGACTCACCTATGCTTGCTTGAGGTTGTGTGCAGATGTCCATGGTCTGCGGCGATCACTTAACACCACGTGCTCGCTCGTCGCATGCTCGTCTGCTACTCAATTCAAATTAAAAAAAACTTTATGTATATGTACACACACATTTCAAAACGCAACTGCAAGCGAATTTTCCAAAGAACAAAAGAAATACATTTCAAGAGAAGTTATTAAAGGTCTCAACTTGATAAACGGTGTCTCACGGTTGTAACAAGATGATTTATACTGCACAATTTCTTCTCGAGAACGGATTTGTGAGCGCGAGAAATTTTAACACACAACCTTTCAACTAAATTCATGACCCCCGTTATGTATTTGCCTCTGGGTATGAGATGTGAATGCATAAACGTAATAGGTTTACCTACCTTAGCTCTAAAAATAAGAGGTATGAGACTACAGAGTGAGGGATTTATTTGTTTACTAGTTTGGCAAGCCAAAGTTAAAGCTGGTGGGAAAAAATGTAGTCTGTTCAAAAAAAGAATAGACATGAAATTTGAGCTGCTCTTCGACTTTTCTCATATTGCCTACTATTTATATGGGTGTTTCATTACATCACAATATAGACAGGACTTCTATTCTCTTTTTGAAAATATTGTTGGTTTTCGTCACGATTATCATTAAAAGACTCTAAAAAATGTACTAAAAATACTTTTAAACGGAAGGTATTATTTTACTTCACTAAGGGTCTCGTTTAACATCTCCAAGTAAAGTGTTGATTAGTTACTTCTCAAGTAAAGTTAATTGGCAAGTAAAATCTATGAGTACGGGTCAGTTTATCATATGATTAGAGCTACTCGAACATCGTGAAATTGAAATTGAAGTCACGGGTGACTTTATTGAGATTGAGATTGAGATTTAGAAGGCATGGAAGGGTTAGAAGACATGGAAGTACGGATATTAATCAATTTTCTTACGAAGTTAATTTTTTGTTTCGATACAATAATCTTACTGCAAATAAGCCTTCGGGGAAAATCAATATAAAAAAAAACAACGGCTTGCACTCCAATAGTGCCGGCAGAAGTAAAAACTTGAACCGTTGTTCATTTTTGATATTTTGGAATGGTTAGGGAATAATTTTGCACGAATTGCTTTTATTATCAGTATTATATTTTTTCATCTAGTATTTTCAGTAGGTTTTCATCTAGTATTTTTATAAAGTACTCACTCATTTTCTTTCACTATTTCTTTGTCACTTTTTTCATTAATAGATGCACTTTGTTCAATGTCCATATTTTAAATACTTGATATAAACGAATTTTACAAGTATAGACAGTCGAGCCGTCATCAGCTGTCACCCCTCCGTCTTGGTCTAAGAGCCGGTGAAGATCGACCTTCACCGATCTAATACCTAACTCGTTGAGACATATTTTTTATCAAATATAGTTTATAAACATACATGCCTATTCATGTTCATAGTTATTTTTAATATAATTAATTTTAATCAATTTTCTTTCATCATTTCACTCTTGTATATAAATAAATATAATAATAATTATATTATATATATATAATAATATTTATATGTTTATAAATTATATTTTTATATATATATAATAATATTTATATGTTTATAAATTATATTTGATAAAAAATATGTCTCATCGAGTTATCAGATCGGTGAATGTCGATCATCCATCTCCTCTACTGTCTTACGAATTTTTGATCAGGCCACGTGGTTCTGACGCGAGTTTAACATTTATTACCCATCTCAAAAAAGTGCACAACGCCGCTAAAGAAGTTTTCACTTCAAAAAAACATTCTAAAAACGAATATCTTACACGTCTAAATGTGATTTTTGTTCTGCGTTCGGGTTTATTTCGTAAGTTAAGCTATATAGGCTACTTTTTACCCGGACAACATATTATTATGTCATATTATTTCTGGTAGAAAAACAGCATTCTAATAATTTATTATAGGCATGTCAAAGGTATGTAATCAAATATTTAAATTTTAAAATCATTCATAAAGTATTTCAACTCAAACGCTGCGGTTAACCGTACCTTTGTTAGGCTAATACCATTGACATACTTTTTGTCCCTCAAAGGGGAATTCATTTCGTCCCAACATTTTATGAGCAGATCTCAAAATTACAATGCATACGAGTCGACAGGGGACTCGAAATTCAATTTCAATGCATGTTTGAGAATTTTGTGTGTTTATTTTTGAAAATACTCTTTGCCGTTATAATATGAATATTTGTGGTGTAAATAATAAGTTACTCTATCAGTAAAAAATATAATATTTTGAATTTCATTGTCATTAATAACTCAAACTAATTTGTGATTTCATTATGGACATTTCAATAAAAATTGTGCCAAGAGCCATGCTTTAAGAAAAAACGGAGAGTTCATAATGTATTTATGACTGACGACCCGCGTGGCACAATGGTTACCATGTAGAACTGCCAATCGAGGGGTCCCGGATTCGATTCTCGGCGAAACAGAAATGAGTTTAAGTTTCTGTTCTTGGTCTGGGTGTTTGGGTTCCTGTCTTTGTATGTGTCCATGGTACCCACGACACAGGGTATTAATTAGGTAATTAATTACTTACTGTGGGGCTATGAGTGTGTAAAGTTTATTATTGTTTATTATTTATGCTATCTAAGTTTTCATTTTAAATAGAACCATATAATAAAGTCAACTTCTTCTATTTGTAGGGGAGAATATGTTATTTACATACAACCTGGTTCAATAAAACGAGAAACGGACCCCATGACAAAGTGCATTGAATATTCTATTCAGAACTTTAACATTGTTATGTTTACAGCTGTCGTCGGAATTTGATTTGAAAGTTTGTATGGGTCTTTTGAGTATTTTGGTCTTAGTATGCAGTTTTTTAAACATAACGGAGGAGAGAATAAGCATACACGCCACGTGGTATTAAATCCTGTATCCAATGCTGTTATCGCTGATCCACAGTAAGGGAAAAACATTATAAATAAAAAATAAACAAATATCTTTGGACAATTCACACAACACCATCTGATTCCAAACTAAGCAGAGCTTGTACTATGGTAATCAGATAGCTGATAAACATACTTTTGGCAAAGGGAGATCTCCCGCCGGGCGAGGTCAATTCGGAGCTTGTATATATGGTAGGATATTCCGAAAACTTCGATAGCGTGATTCAGGAATACCCGTAGCGCAATCTCTTGATGAGTAGCGGAAGGTCGCTACATCACCCCCTGCTCAGACCGGAGGTCGATAACTTCTATCCATGCTTGAGTAATCTTCGCTTACAAGCGCCTTAAATGCCCTCTATCTGCGGTGAGTCGAGATGTGAGGGTGCAGGCCTTGTGTCGCCCTCTGTCCACGGTGAGTCGGGATGTGAGGGTGTAGCGAAGTGTGGAGATGCCCTCTATCTTCGGTGAGTCGAGATGTGAGGGTAGGTTGGAATGTGGAGGCGAGTAGAGTAGGTACTCGAGCCGTCCACGACGTCGCAGGAGGCAGCTTGATCAGGAACAGGAAGCGTGTGCATGGTGCGCTGCGATGAACCTGACGAGCTGGTGAAGTGATGCTGCAGTCCATCCAGGGAGTGAAGGTGCGACTGATGAAGGTCAGAAGGGACGTATTCTTGTCCGGGGTCACCAGTTTGGCAAAGGGAGATCTCCCGCCGGGCGAGGTGGTCATGCCCGGGGAGCGGCCGCGCTCCAACTGACTCAATTCGGAGCTTGTATATATGGTAGGATATTCCAAAAACTTCGATAGCGTGATTCAGGAATACCCGTAGCGCAATCTCTTGATGAGTAGCGGAAGGTCGCTACATACTTATATAATTCTAAATACACACTTAATGGGCCGTATACGAAATTTTGCTGATTTCGCTGATTTACCTGATTTAACACATGATATTTTGCAGTTATATTACAGTATCTCCATAAGTTTCATTGCACAACATAACTGATCATTTCATTAATAATCGAATACATTAGCCACTTTTTTAGCTTGCGTCAAGAATTATAATGCGAGATTTAGGTTACTTTAAAAGATTTTGAATGCCAAATTTTCATTATTAATTTGATTTATTTTTCAGAAAACGGATTGATTATGAACTGAAGTATATTTAGGTATGTCAAGTAAATTTTATGAAAGATTGTTTAAATTTTCCGAAATCAAATGCTATTTCTGGCCCATTTTCTCTCAAAATTGACTAGGTAAGTTAAATGTTTTTTTTTTACCAATATTTTTTGTATGAGAGTGGCAAAAATTGGCTCACACACTATCTATGTGATTTTTACAGCAATACATGGCATTTTTTTCGATCTGCTTAGATTATAAATGATCCAGTAATATGTGATATTCTATACCTATTACAGTAAAATTAACAAAACTAATAAACGAAATAAAAATTAAAAAGTGGCTCATTTATTAGTTTATTATTGAAATGATCAGTCATATTGCGCAATAAAACTTATGGAAATACTGTATTTTAACTGCAAAATCTCCTGTGTAAAATCAACTAAATCAGTGAAATCGGCAAAGTATACGAAATACGGCCTCTTAAATAGATAAGTTAACACCCAGACACAGAACAAATAGTCAAGTTCATCACACAAATATTTGTCCTGGGTGAGAATCGAACCCACGACCTCACGCTTTGCAGTCGGCTCATCACCCACTATGCCACGGAGGCTGTCAAATGATATGATATTATTATGATATGTAATTACGATGTTATTCATCATCGTGCATGGCTGAGGGTTACTTTTGCCTACTTCCCTCTCATTTCTAAGAGGAGAACTGTGCCCAACTGTGGAACATAAAAAGGGTTAAAAATATCCAAGCGAGCGGAGCAACACCTGAGGTCGTATGCAGTTGCAATGCTACTCTGGAGGCATATTCTTAGATCATGAGTTACGCACTTGCGATGACTAAATAATGAACAATGTATGTAGCGCTCATAGTATAAAAAAACTGCCCATTTATCTCAATTCGGCACAGACAAAGCCGTCGTCAATCGAATGTGTCGAGAAAATGTCGATTTGTTGCTTGCATAGAAGATAAATGATGTTTCTTATAGGTTAACAGCAATATTGTATCGCTACTCAAGGATGAGAGAAAACATTATAATATTTCATTATATCACCAGGCCACCACTCTCAAAGAATTTTACAAAATACAAAAATTTCTTAGCCAAAATGTAGGTACTTAGGTCAGCGTCGTGGAATGCGGTCAAAAGCCCAGTCGGTTCCGAGAGGATACCTCATGAGACCCTGTGCCGAATAGTGCCCAGTAAGAAGACTTCTGCGTTGCCAGGTTCAGGTTTGGTCTGATTGACCAAAGTATTTTTTCGAGATACTTTTATTGAGTTGTCAATATGTGATATCTTCATATATTTTATATGAGAAAAATGATATATGACGTCACAACTCATTTGAACTGTAAAAATTGTCATTTTTTTAATTGATTTAAAAGGTTATTAGCATCATGTATTGAAATATAATGACGACCAGCGTAGCGCTATGGATACCATGCCGGATTATCAATCGAAAGGTCCCGGGTTCGATTATTATTGAATGATGAGTTTAAATTTCTGTTCTCGGTTTGGGTTTTTGTGTTTTTGTCTCGGTATGTGTGTGTTTGAGGTGCAAATGAGAATGTTCGGGTAATTTTTAAAATGATAGTGCAAAATCCAATCTACGTAAGCGGCTATTATAATAGGGATAAATTATTTTATTTTGCGAACAAAAAATAATAAAAAATGTATTTTTATTATTTAATTAAATGCACGTACAGTAACATCTTTACTATATCATTTTATTTTCATTGCATAACCTATTATAAAACGGTAGGTAAGCAAACGTTGACTTATGTCGTTATGTCATGTGAAACAATATCATCAAGATTGGTCATTTAGGTCTTTCGTTATGACATAACCGGTGAAGACGGACCAAATGGAAAACGGATATAAAAGAAGGGGTCGGACTCGAAGCTATGCTCTGTATAGAATACTAAAGATTCGGCCCGGTTTCGCCCGGATGATATTTATGGTTTATGATTACTACCGTCTGGCCTTTCCCAAGGTCCACTCTATTTGTATACTAAATTACATGAAAATCGTTCAGTAGTTTAGACATACCATCATACAAGACACACAAAGAGACATAGACTTTGCATTAATAATGTTAGCGTGGAAGAATAGATTGAAGGATGAAACAGATTTTAGTATAAAACAGGTTCATGATAAATTTACTGGCGTTAAATCAAGAAAGAATTAAAAAGCTTTCTTTTAGCCTTGAATAATTCAACAAACATTCAACTTCTATTTATATAATGAAACATAATTTTATACCAATCATCTCCATAGTGCAGATCTTAGTCTATATAATGGTAGAAACGGGCAAGAAAATATCAGAACCTCGTTAAGTCGTATGAAGCAAGATACAGACGATTGGTCATATAGTTTCGTTATGATGAGATAACCGCTTGAGACGGACCAAATGGTAAACGGATATGGACCAAGGGACCGGATCCGACGCTGTTATCTAGGTAGTGGAAAAGCTCTGAAAACATTATTGAAGTAAAATATTTTTTATTCATAAATTAATTGACAATAACATTTATATCTTTACATTTTACAAAGCACTTAATAAAACAAATTTATATTAGTAGAATCCTTGAAAGATTTTTGTCTTTTTAATAAATTATATAATGCATTTTAAAGGTCAAAGTGCAAGAATGTGGCATTAAGCTTGCCTTTTGTTCAAATTGTAAAATTTGGCCAATAAAGATATAATAGTAATAGATAATAAATAAATAAATGAATAAATAAACTTTTGCAGTTCGTACATTTTTATGAACCGCCTAACGGAATTCCTTGTGCTCATTAAGATGCAGTACATAAATCTTATATTTTTGAAGTGAATACTTCTTTAGCGGCGTTGCGCACTTTTTTGGGATGGATAAAAAATGTTAAACTCGCGTCAACTACACGTGGCCTGATCGAAAATTCGTAAGACGGAGGGGTGACAGCTGATGATGGCTCATGAAGGCTCGACTGTCTTTACTTGTAATATTAGTTTATATCAAGTATTAAAATATGGACATTGAACAAAGTGCATCTATTAATGAAAAAAGTGACGAAGAAATAGTGAAAGAAAATTAAGTACTTTTTAAAAATACTAGATAGAAATTAATACTGATAACTGATAATTCAAGCAATACATGCGGAATTATTCCCTAATGATTCTAAGACATCAAAAATGCACAACGTTAAAGTTTTCACTTCTGCCGGCACGAAGTGCAACCCGTTGTTTTTTTTTTTAATTCATGATCATTTTCGAAAATTTGTGCGTTAGGTATATATTTTGGGTGAAAAAAATTGTTTCCCCATATTCCTTGTACATATCACTCGTACAGGTATGTACCTAGGTTGTAATATTTAAAAAAATCCTTATAATGTTTCTTGAGAGGTCACTCTCACCAAGTAATACAGTATAGAAAGAGACAAAGTAAAGAATAAGGTGCAAAACCTTACACTAAGCAGTATCTTAGATAATCCAATTTAAAAAAATGAAAACTTCATAAGTAATAAAAAAGGAGTTGAAAATAACCACTGACAAATAATATAATCTGGAAGCAGAAAATAAACAACCACCAGATAGTAATAATCTTAAGCCGGATAATAATCTAAGCCCGGATAATGATAGCTGATTATAATCAAAACCGGGGATATCCGGTCGAGAGGTACGTAATGGAAAATGAATATAGAACAAGGGACGTTTTCAGACCTGGCGCGGCAATAAATATAACTAATGCAACAGACATGGAACAAAATTTCAACTAATTCTAATACGTGGATTTTGTCATCTCATCTTTGACATTAGTTTTAATGAAAGGTTGTGATTTGTTAAATCATTTTTACTGTGACTCAAAAAAATATGTAAACTTTCAAAGGTGTTTTCAAACTATGCAATCATCCATATAAACATAATGCGATGTAGTAGAAAGTAGTAATATCCATATTTTTTAATAATGAAAAATAACGTTAATTACTTACGCCACTTCATTTACACTAAAAAGATGAGATTGTTGATGAGATGAGAAGGTCCCCAAAGATAAATTCTAAAACAAAGCAAAAAAATACCATCATGGTCAGCCAACAAAGCGAATGAAGAGGCGTTGATCATAGCAAAATTACCACAAGCATGTTTCGTTACGTCACGTACTAAAGTAATATTGCCGATAATCTCCATATTGGGAACCGAGGAGTAAGTCCTCGGGTCTCAATTTATAATAAACTAGTGGTCCCGCCCAGCTCCGCCCGGGTGCAGACGTTGTTCAAAGAGGATTTGTTTTTTATTATCTTAAAGAGACTTCATGTTACTATCAAACAAAAATATAAAACAAATAATGACATACGAACTGTCCTGTTATTCTGAATGTGTCAAAGTTTAGAACGGCACGGCACGAAATACAAACGTTTGACAGATAGGAACAATTTATATGGGAAAACTACTTATAAATAAAAAAAATAATTAAAAAACATTTCCAGTGGCCCAAATTGTGAATCTAAACCATCCTCGAATCCATTTGAATACACACAAAAAAATTCATTAAAATCTGTCCAGCCGTTAAGGAGGAGTTCAGTGACATACACACTCAAAGAAGAATTATATATATTAAGATTAATCGGCTCCGTTATGGTCCGTTCTGACAACTGAAAAGCATTGATCATCGATTTTTTATTTTTTTATTTTATCTAATATCATAATAAGACACACTAAGTACTTGGACCCGCTCGTCATATAATCTCTAAAAGTTAAATTTAAAACGCATCACTTAAATGCCACTAAGCAGACAGAGACAATAATTCTGAATCCAAGGGCTTTTCGTTATGATTAGGGTCATCGTCGTCCTCTTTGTTGGTGGATGATCTGTGCCTGTGTGGCATAAACGGCTTCATGACAGCAACAATTGAATTAAACATATTTTTTTTCTAAAACAAGAACACTGATTATTAAAGTCACTTCATTTACACCGAAGAGAGATAGCAACCATAAAGGTACGGTATATGAAAAATTTCACAACAAAACAAAAAATACAAACTTGGTCAGCCAATTTATACGATCGCGCCAAAACACCAAAAGCATGTTTAATTGCATCACGTACCAACGTAATATTGCTGATAATCATAAAATGAAACATCATAAGGGGAATAAAAACTGAAAAGAGGCCGTAAAGAGCCAGGCCGGGGCCCCAACAAATCGGTGGTCATCAGTCAGCGTTATGGCCCCGGAAGCCCCCACCCAAAAGATACTACTTTTCATTGTGTGAGATAACAGAGCCGACCGATTTATTATAAATTAAGTTTCTACGATATTTAAGGCCATTCGTGTTACTGCCTAAGTTCATCTTAATTTTTTTCAGTTATTTTCTTTATTAAAGTAGATATTATGTGGCGATGCCAGCGGAAATCTTTGGGGGTTAACAAGACGTTAATAGAACCGACCAATAATCAAATTGAGATTACAAAATTTACTAGGATGGTTTCAGCATATTTTTGTTTTTAACATAATTACCACAAAGTCCACGTTGGATATAGATATAGCAATTCTAAATCCAACGACCTTTCGCTGTCTTCTTACAATTGGCGTAAGGCCTCAATAGTAGTCACAATTAAATTAAAGTTAATTAAATTAAGTTAAATTAATTAAGTTTATTTTAAGTTATTTACGCCACTTAGTTTTCACCAAAGAGAGATAGCAAACACACATTTCCGCAGATAAATTTCACAACAAAGCAAAAAAATACAAACGTGGTCAGCCAACAAAGCGAATGAAGCGGCGGCGATCACTGCAAAATACCAAAAGCGTGTTTCATTGCGTCACGTACCAACGTAATAGTACCGACAATCATAAAATGAAACATCATAAGGGAAATAAAAACTGAACAGAGGCCGTAACGAGCCAGGCCGGGGCCCCAACAAATCGGTGGTCATCAGTCAGCGATATGGCCCCGGAAGCCCCCACCCAAAAGATAAGTCGTCCTTTCATTGTGTGAGATGTCAGAGCTGTTCGATTTATTATAAATTGTGAGCCAATAACTGAAAAGCTTTATTAAATTTTTTGAAGAATTTTTCTAGGTATGTAAAGTTTATTTTGAAATATAATTGTAAGTATATTAAGATGTAAAGCTACATTTAATACTACTGTTGGGTAGTATAAAAACTACTTTTTTTGTGATTTATTTTTAGCAAAACCCATCAACATAAATGAAATGAGCCGTTTCTCAAATTCTGACCAAAACGGACAATAAAATTCGAGTTAAATAATCAACTCCTACGCAAATTAGATTTTAATATTGTAATTTAAAATACACAAACGAAGCGAAAACGCAGAAACCTTTTATAGATATCGATCAAAAATCTTAATATTATAACTTTTTTATATATAATTTTATTGACGACCCGTGTGGCGGAATGGTTATCATGCCGGACTGCCGATCGGAGGGTCCCGGGTTCGATTCCCGGCAAATCAGAAATATGAATGATGTGTTTAAATTTCTGTTCTCGGTCTGGGTGTTTGTGTTTCTGTCTTTGTATGTGTCGATGGTACCCACGACACAGGGTATACCTATCGCACTGTGGGGCTATGAGTGTGAAACGTTTATTTTATCTTTTATTTTATTTATTTTTGAGAACATACGTAAGAAATCTAAGCATTGTATTTTCAGATGTTTAAAAAACATTCTTTACATGCATTCATTACATGCTTGCATTACATGTTTCTGGAGAAGGCCATTTTGATTTTTGTTAAATTGCATGAAATAATAATACCTATGTAACGTAAAAACTATAGATAGCGTTGCGCTGATGCCTTTAACGTTGAATTTTAAAGGTCTTTTTCGATAGTTTATTATAAAGAGAAAAACGGACAGAACATTCTTTCTCCTTTCTCCTCTTGAATTAAGGTATAGAACCTTAAAAATTTACTTTTATTTCAACATACATTACATTCATCAGTATCTTTGTATGCTGACGCTCCCATTATTCGTGTTTACAAAGGATTTTGTCCCACATTGATATGAGTTTTCGGACAATGTATGAAAATGTCGCGAATTTTTTGACGACGTAAATATTGGAGGAAGCTGGGGTATTATTAGCAATATTACGAGATGATTGCTTTTCCTTTTTGCACGATCAATCCAATTTGTTGAGCATGTTTGCTAGCGTTGTAAAGAAATAGGTTTGAAAAGAAGTGTGCATAATAGTAGGTACTACTTTGGAAAAATATATCTCTAAATTAGCATACTTGGCCCCGTTTTTATCGAGATCTTATCCACTATTAAGTTTCATACGGTAGTTTTTTATTACGTTTCCCTGATTCAGATGGCACGTTCATTTTCCACAGATACTATTCACTTGATTAAAAAACTCTGTACGAATTTATTTTTTTAACCTGTACCATAATCAACCCGCATTGAAACAGCAGGATGGAATAAGTTTCAAGGCTTCGCAATTATGGAGAAAGATCCTTGTGAAAGAAGTGCCCCGCAGTGGTTACGGTCTTACTATGACAGAAAACATTGTGTTGATATGAGTACGTGCCTGTAATACATGCCTTTGGTTTGGCCAAAATTTTAAGAGCATATTTATCATAAAGTTCAACAACCCTCACTAGGCTGACTATGGTCTCATTTCACAATAACACGGTTCGTGCTCATAGCTCCACAGATATATGTTATCTATGTATGTATACCTTGTGTCAGTGATAATGATTAAGAAAACCGAATAAACTCGTGAATGAAAGCAATAACGCTTCATCAATTATATTCGTATATAGCTCACCGCGATCCTTTAAAAACCAGGGTTGTTTGTTCATTCACGTTTTTAACAAATATTTACGGTCGTTGCGCGTCGTAGTCGTAAACGTATGTCAGGCTTTAAGGGCAATGTTTAAATAAATACCAACGGCAAATCCAGTAAAACATGTTTACTGAGTTAATACGAACGGTTTATGCGATTATGGCCATTATACGTATCCGTTTGTGACGCAATATTTGCATTTTTATGATTTCGACGGCAATGTACGCATGGTTTCCAGGCCAATATAAATATTAACAGGTTTTTATCGTGCTCTGATAAATTCTGTTCTCATTTGTGTAGTATTAAAAGGTAGCTTCCGTTTTCACGCTGAATGTAGTTTACACTCGAAAAGAATAAGCCAACCGACTCTTATAAGATTTTACATATACGATAGCTGCTACGAACTTTCGAAATATACAGGCTCACACCCACGGAGTCCCTGTAGCTTCGGGATTAAGAATAGATCTGCGGTATCCCCTGCCAGATTGTAAGAGGCGACTAAAAGGGGCCTTCCGTGGTTGTGGGCCTCGGGCCACCCTCGGGAAGGGTGGCGGTATGTACGTGGCTGCATGCCGCTGTAAGCATCTAAAGGTGCCGGAGAGAGCACATCTGCTCTCCCAAAGATGGGCCCGTTGTAGGGCGTCGCGCTTGAAGAACACCGGTGCGTTCCTATGGAGATCCCGGAGTCCTCCCCAAGCGCAGAGGCAGCCACCGAGTGGGTTTTAGTGCAGTCAAATCACACATAACCCGGTATCCTCTCCCAAGGTGCCGGGTACCCTTTGAAGGTTTCCCACCGATACCAAAAAAAGGCTCACACCCACGGACAGTATACAGTGAGCAGAAAAAATTACGCTAACGCAATTGACAAAAAATTGTTGTTAAAACTATCGGTGTAGCTATTTACTAATGCATCAAAGGGCCATGGACCAGATCAGGCCCTGTAATAGTAGCTGGTCGATGCAACCCATACTTCTGTTATACCCGGTTTACATTATTCCAGTCCAGCAACCGAATCCAGTGCTGGATTGCTTACTGGAAAAATTTAGACCGTCACTGGAATACACTGAATCCAGTTAGCATTCCAGTCCAGTCACTGGATTGTTGGTCTACTTTAAAATCCAGTGCGACCAATCCAGTGCAACTGAAATAATTTTCGAACCAGACATTTTCGAAACTGATCTCTTCATGAAATCATTGTAACTGTAGTGTTCACACTTCCATAGCTTCTAAAGAACTGAAATACGCTGCACTGAAACCAGTTGGCATTCTAGTCCAGTTATTGGATTGGTAGTCTACTTTTAAATCTAGTGCGACCAATCCATTGCAACTGGAATAATTTTCAAACCAGATATTTTCGAAACTGATCTCTTCATGAAATCATTGTAACTGTAGTGTTCACACTTCCAAAGCACTGGACTGGATTCTCGCTGGATCACTGAACTGGAATAATGTAAACCGGGCATTAAATTATAATTACGATAGTAAAAACTAGATAGTGGTATCTGATATAGTAGCCGAACAATTCGATAGTACAAGAAAAAAATTGAGTCAAAGAATCAGATTTTTTTAAACATCCCTCGCTTTTATCAACCTCTCATCACGTACCGTATCTGTATTACAGTCTGTACATTATTTCATTTGTACAGTATTTTCAATGACAGTGGTACCAGGAGAATATAAAATCAGTGGATCTCACTTCTTTAGACCTCGTTCGTGCTTATCGACCCCATATCATGTACGCTTCCTGCATTACAAGCACCACCTACAGAAGCTGCGAATATATTTTTTCATAATATAATTTCTCTTTCTCTATTTAGGTAAAGCGAGAAAAATATTAATAGTACTAAAGTAAAACTATTATAAATAGTTACTTACCTGTATCATAATACTCGTATTCTTTTTTCACAGATGATACAAACACTTATCTACTATTTACGTAATCTTGAAGTAGGTACTCTGACGATGTTCATTTACGACAAACACAAAATTATGAAAAATATTTTTGTCACATCTAAAGCTCTACACTAAGATTACCTATGTCGTGCGTGCCATTAACTTATACAAAGAAATGAACACAAACACCCAGACAAAGAACAGGAACTGAAGCTAATTACTGCCCGGGAATCCAAACCGAGACCCTTGATTAGCAGTCCGGCGTGTTAACCATTGTGTTGTCATCTTGAAATAAGAACTTCAAACAATACTTCTCTCTTCTTCTGATATTTAAGGTGCTTTTCTTATTTATAAAATAAAACTGCAGACTTGAAAGCTTTTTAAGTAAGTACAGACAATAGCATTATTGTAAATACTATGGTAAATTCACAGTCGTGAGATAAAATAAGTATACCGACATCGTGTTCTACGTAGTCGCAAATATCAACTACAACATTACTTCTTGTATGTTCCGTAATGTTGCTTTGCGTTGCTTCGCTATCATAATTTCGATTATCGCCGGACTTTACCTTGGAAACGATTCCTTGTAATAAATTGTGTCACAGTACAAGGCACTAGTAATACCATAAAATGTAAACGACCCACAAAAAGCTTGTAGAGTAAATGTTATTGATACAGGATACAGAAAATTTTATTACTAGTGGTCACGACACAGAACATATTACAGAGGTTAGAATGGAATTGTGGGTGGGGCAGACGCGCCAAGCATATGAGCAACGCTCATATACCTACAGAAAAACGCGATCCCGCTGCGATATGCGTGCTTGTATGCGTGCTTTGATGTGATTGGTTCATTTGAAATCACGTGATTTTGCGGCGCTAAGATTGGCTAGATTTGAAATTGCAATTATGTGCATAAGCTTCTTATTTATTTAAGTACAAATGTAGTGGAGGTGAAAGGTATGGTTGAATTGACTATACCGGTTTTTATACGAATGGTGCTTTGTTGCCATTCTACATCTTTTAATATGTTCTGTGGTCACCCATCTTACACCCCACCACGTCCGATTGGCTTAACTACGTTCTATCCCAGCCGCTGGGCCATGTGCGCGTTATATGTAATATATACACTTTTCGTCGCTTACATAGTACGATTATTAACACAGGTTGTAACACAAGCGAAGCCGCAATCGGCCATCATGCCTACATGGATAATACCGAGTAATTCCCGAGGATTACTGCCGGACTTAGAGCTGTACTGGAAATGAATATTGTATACTTGGCTACAGTACAAGCTTTGATACTGAGAATAATTTTGAATATATAAATATTCAACAACTTCTAGCACATTGGGTTGAAGAGCGTAGAACAAAGGTTATGTACAGATCTACCCGAAGTAGACCTTGTTTCGTTGATATGTGGAAGACTAATATTGGTAAATTTACTTCGCTTTGGAGGACTTAATAATTTAGCCCCAATTGCTGTTGTTAAACATAATAAGTTTTTAAAGAGATCCATCAGCTACTCGGTCACTAACCAGTATGTTTCCGTGTTCTCCATTGCATCCCAAATTATGAAACTTTGGCCTATCAAGAGCTGGACGAGCTTTGGACTATAAAATTGGTGAAGTCTGAGTCTTTGTCAAAGCAAGTTGGCTTTAAATGGGCTTGATAGAGACGCTGTTTAATAGTCAACCCGCTGTTAAATGTTTTTTAACCATAAATCTTCCAGCAAGGACTGCTATCAATCGATAACAACGATCAACTTGCCCTCTTAAGAACGAAAATACGCGTGAAATTATTGGTACTATCGATCGATACCTATCTTATTCCGAACGCAGTCGATTGCTTAGCTATTTAGATTCAAAGTTATCATTAAATATCAAAAGAGAATTGGATTTAGATTTACATTTCCAGCGCTTCCAGCTAGACTATCACGACGAAAAATAATAACTTTGATTCGGCGTCATGATTCCGCCATTAATATCTAGCCGTGGGCCACGTTGCTCCAATTTGTTCCAATTCCAAAGTTTAAGCAAACTTTGTTAGAGAAGTTTGCATGATTCCCGTGATTAAATCGATTTTGGATTGCCGGTAAACGGGTTTCCGAAACTGCCGATTCGTCGTTAGGCGTAAACGGTACGAAGTTCGAGGAACGTTAAATTTTAAATTCCGATTTTATTTCGTACCAAATCAATTTTATGTCGGTCTTTATATTATTATATATATTCGACTTGCTTCGGAAATCTTGTCGTGGAACTTCATTCGAAGTCTGTATTGTTTTTGTGACTTCATCCGGTTCTTCAGTTTTAGTCTAGATTTACTTTTGAGTTTCTGAAATGTTTATTAATTCTTGTTGTATTTGGTTATGAATGTGATATTTGGAGCGGTTGATATTGGTACTGATCTTTGTAAGAAATTTAGAACAATAATTGTTCTAAATTTCTTACAAAGATCAAGTAAGTAAGTAAGTTTAGGCCATAATTATTATGGCCTAAACTTACAGTAGCTGCAATACTTTTTGCGTCCCACTGCTGACGACGACCATATTATTAAAACTTCACACTCATAGCCCCACAGTAGGGTAGATATATCCTGTGTTGTGGGTACTATGGACACACACAAAGACAGAAACACACACACCCAGACCGAGAATAGAAATTTTAAACTCGTCATTCAAATTTCTACTTCGCCGGGGATTGACTTGAACTTGGCTTGACACGCTGCCACGTGTTTAGATTGTTGGGCCCGTTTTAGGGCGCCGTGCATGAAAGACACTCTTGCGTTCCAATGAAGATCCTGGTTTCCATTCCAAGAGCCGAGGCTTTTTAAATTTAAGTTTAATTAAATACATACAGGTACTTACGCCAACCACGCGACAAGCTTTTATGATTACATAAATTGTGTATATTGAGGTTATAAGTTGATAGTTAAACTTATAAAGGAACATTTTATTTTATTTTTAGAGCATTTACATAAAAAGCAGACAAGTAAAGAGCATTTTTGACGTGATAACGTCTTTAAAATCGTTTTAGTCGGGTGACATGTTTAGAAACTTGTGTCACACCAAAACCTCACGAGCGCGATCGCAGGTATAACGAGAGAGAGACGGACCGATCTTCCGTCTCATCTCGAGCGCTGCCAGTCATTCCGTGAAACTTGTCACGCGGAATCCTCACGAGCGGAGGCTGGCATAGCGTTCGAGTGAGTGGACCGATCTTCCGTCTCTCTCACTCTAGCGGCATACAAACGAATGGAGATTTTCTCGTGCGGACGTTATCACGTAAACATCTCGATCGTAAACCTACTTTACAAACAATTTTCCGTTTTTTTAAAAATGTTATTTTGCTCTTAATTTATTTTTTACTTTATAGTTATTTAACCTGCATTTTATTCTCAGCGAACCCTTTTATCGAACTCATACTATGGAAAAGCATAAAAAACTTCAAAAATCCGTCATATTGGATCAACAGTGACGTCAGAATTTTTTCAAGTTATTCATATTGTAGAAGCGCATAAAAAAACTATTTAGCCGTATATTGTCATCCAAACTAAACGTGTATACGAAATTTCAGCTCAATCGGTTCAAGATATTGGCTTCAAAATTGAGTAGCAAGATTCCACCAGAACAAACATAAGAGTACATTGCAAAGCTTTTAAAAGTTACAAATCGCATTACCTCGTTTTAACAACATATTTAATTTAATTTGTCTATTCATATCATAATCAACACTATTCTATTCAAACTGAACACAAACATTTATCTTACGTATACGTGCACTGAAACATTCGCTAAGAAACTTTTGAATAACCCGAACAAACTCGCGGTTAGAATGAACCATTATTCAAATGTATGACAACCCACATCTAAATGTCAACTTAAACGTTCGTTATCATATCCTTTATCGCGAGATATAATGAAACCGCAACGTCAGACGCGATGATGAAATTTAACAGAGTCTGCTTAAACAAACTACATAAACCCATACAACTTTGTTCATTACCTTTCGCTGAAGACATTTGAATTCCTGAGTTAAGCTAGATTCACAAATTTTTGAGATAAGAGTTTTTTTGCAGTTCACTCCAATATTTATTTCTTATCGTACCTACATATT
This sequence comes from Pyrgus malvae, assembly GCA_911387765.1. Taxonomy (NCBI): domain Eukaryota; kingdom Metazoa; phylum Arthropoda; class Insecta; order Lepidoptera; family Hesperiidae; genus Pyrgus; species Pyrgus malvae. The sequence continues at coordinate 20,517,927 of OU426950.1, read as the reverse complement.
GTTGAGTAGAAAATGTAAGTTGACTATTAAATTGTAGAAGAATACGCAATTTTTTTTTACCTTTTAGTACATATTAGTTTTTTTTTATAAGTAAACCGAACAAAAAGGCAGATGGGCCACGTGGCGTTAAGCGATCATCGTCGCCTATGGACATGGGCAACCCCAGGGGAACCACCCGAGCATTGCCGGCTTTGGAGGAGAGCTTTTTTACAGCTTTCTTGAAGAGCCCCTTGTATAACAATATATGGATTGCCTCAGCTGGAAGGTTGTCCCAAGTGTTTTGTAATAGTTTTGTTTTGAAGTCGGTTTTTTGTTTCGTTAATTTTTTTAATACCTAAGATTTTTAAAAAAATTTAAAAACTTTGAAAGATCTAAAAACAAATGATAGTAATTCTTTCTTTTTTTATTTATGTTCTTAAAATGTGACATAATGTGACTTTATATCTGATAATGCCGTAGCGTGTATCTTAAAAATCGTGATTTTGTTTCTAGCTTAAAAACGAACTATACCTGGTCGCTAATAAAATACATGTCGATTAACTCCGTTCGGGGAGTTAATCTTTAAAGTAAGATAGAATTGGTACGGTTAAACTGAGTTTGTTTTGCGGTTTGGGTACTATTTGTATTGGTATACCTTAGCTACTTATAGCTAGTAGATACTCATCACACGATTTTGTGTAACATCAACAGACATCAGAAGAACGTCGCACACCAAATATTTATGTTTATAGTAAAAAAAGTACTTCAGGTTATGTTACTGCAAATAAGTATCTTTAGTTTTTGTAAAGAAGTTATAGCTTATTACACTCACAAATTAAAATCAATTAAATGTATTTTAATACATTTAATTGATTTTTAGCATTTTAAAAATATAATAAAATTAATAATTAAGGTAATTAATATACATACATTTTCTCAATGCACAAGTCAAATATTTAAGACTAGCTGTGCCCGCGACGTCGTCCGCGTTTATAAAGACTTTTATAAAATGGATTGATTAAAAATTAAAGATTATTTATTTGCATTGAATAAGTAGTAGGTAGATTATTATTACATTATAGTGAAATCACTTATAATACAATGTTCATATGTTCAGAAGAAACCTAATGTATTTTTTCTAAATCCTTCAAACCTAAAACAGTAAGGAATGCTTACTGTACTGATCTTACTATCCACTTTTCTCACGTTTCGCTTTTCTCGCGCAATCAGATTCTCTTTACAAATATGTACCTCGTTTATTAAAGTTAAGAGATACTGCTGTGCCCGTGGCTTCATCTATGTTAAAAATAGTATCTTTAGTAAATTGGGTGAATTTATACTGCAAAGAATGTATAGACTCATTCTATATACATAGCTTTAACCTACTGCAGAAAAGAGGTGCACTATACAACTACTTGTAGTTGGGAGATAACATTTCTAAACATACACGTGCTTAGGATTAAACAATCGGAAAAATAATTGTAAGGTCAATTAATAAACTATAGGTTTAAAACTTGCGGAGAGCAGTTTGGTCATAAGTCATAACTCATATAACATTGTGAAAACTAAAGCAGAAGGCAGGGTCTCTACACAGTGTGCTATCTGTATTTGGAAATAAAGAATATTTTTATAAAGAATCCTTAATATCTCCATCAACCAACGTGTGTGGATGAGCCCTCAGCCCGTACGCAATAAAGAGACGCAAAAAATGAGTTAAGTTATCGTTGGTCCAATTAACAATGTTCAGCATCATACGTATACCTACCCAACGATGGGACAACCCGCGTGGCGCAATGTTTACCATGCCGGACTGCTAATCGAACTGTCCCGGGTTAGAATCCGGGCGAAGCAGAAATTTCAATGATGAGTTTAAACTGTTCTCGGTCTGGGTGGTTGTGTTTCTGTCTCTATGTGTGTTCATGGCACCCACGACACAGGGTATATCTACCCTAATGTGAGGCTATACGTGTGAAATGTTATTTTTTATTTTTTTTACACTATGTACTTACTTTTATTAGACTTAAGGCTTTTATTTGAAATTATATCCATCGAATCACTTTGGAGAAGAAATGAATATTGCTCAATAACGCCATCTACCGTATGACATGTAAACTTTGTGGTTGATAAATCGAATGTCAAATTACCAAATAGGTAGATATTGAGATTAACAGTTGGTTCACTAAAAGTTTAACTATTCGTCACCTAGATGTCTGCAGTAGTCTTGTTTTGTTAAGGCTTTGTACATTCTGTATGAAGGTTTAGATTCCGTATCTTACAACCTTACTGCTGGATGCATTGAGATTGTAAGATTTGGATTTCGGTTCATCGGAGCTAGAGGCCTCCTCAATATTGGGAGAGCTCCATGCTCAGCAGTGGAATGCTAAAAAGGTTGCAGCTTGATATAATGTAGCGATAATAATCGTTTCAGCTGCAGCCTGTTCATAATCTTCCACCCCAAAAGAAGACTAATAAGCTGAGCAACTAACTCAATGGAGCCTGTGATGTAAGGTTCGGCGGCGGTAAGGCTCGCGATGCGCTTATTAGGTACAGCCGCCGCCGATACGTAATTTGTGTTAGGTACCTAGTCTAGCCATTCTCGGCCAACGAAAGAAAATACAGTAAGCTGATCTAAGTATATTTAATATAGTCGACAATATTAGTGAGAGTTCAAAATAATTTTAGGTACTTAAATTTAAACTTTTATTTATGGTTTTAAATGGGCTGTTATCGAAACTTTCATACAAATTCCCCAATGTGCCTTTTAAGTTTATGTCGCGTATTGTGTAAATGAACATAACTTTTTTGTTTATCACCCGATTGATATGAAATACACACTAATGTTACGGAAATTCATTCAACAATATATCAGTAAACACAACATTCAAAGAAGGGAAAAGAATTTGAGACTGAAATATTAAGTTAAGGTTAATTATTGTACGCTTGAGATACCAACTTTCGAATCCATTTTATTTGCTATTGAGGGGTAGTTTTGAAAAAAGCTTAAATAGAATTCTTACTATGTTAGTAAAGATTACAAATACAAAATTATAATTATATTACTCTGCACAAAAATATTCTGTACATCAAGTTTCGACACTCAATTTTCAAAGAGTTTCAAAGAAAATTGACATTTAAAGGGTGAATTTCGGAAAATGCTGAAACACGTATTCTTTTATTTTGGTTAGAAAATATTTACACCAAATTTCAAGAAAATCTATTGAAAAAAATCCATCTTTTCCATACAAATTTTCATCGCTTATTTCACACCCTTAAAGGGTGATTTTTAAAATTATCTATAGCCTAAATGTTAGCGAGGACCAATATATATAAAACAAAAAAAGTTTCATCAAAATCCGTCCAGTAGTTTTTGCGTGAAAAGCTAACAACAGACAGACAGACAGACAGACAGACAGACAATAATTTCAAAACTTATATTTTTAGCTTCTGTTACTTATAAAAAGACCCCTAGAAGTATTTTTTTAAATTTCTATGCAATGTACAGAATTGACCCTGCTTACAGTTTTATTATATGTATATAGATAGCATAAACAAGTAAGATTTTTCTTAGGCATGCACATTGATGGAAAACATCGCAAAAATACCACAATTTTATTTCTAAACGTGAAGCAGCAATAAGTATAACTTATACTCGGTATCTCCGTGTGGGAGACGGCGTTCTTTACTGCTCGGCCACCGTTGCTCATCATTATTAATCACAAATATACAGCGAGTCCAGTATGTATTGGATTACTAGGGGTAAGGAATAAAAAAGACAATGACACAGACATTGTCATAGATTATTCATATAAATAAGTACTAAGTAAAAGTAAATAAAAACCCTTAAACGAGCTAAACCAGTGAATCTCAAAATATTATCTCAGAAAAGTTTTATTTAGTAACCAAACGTCCCTCATTAAAATATTACAAGGCACAGATGTAATAAATTCTTCCGGGAGACTGTAATCCAACAAACTAAGAGAAAGTGCACGTAAAATGGCGGCTTTTGAAATTTATCGTCGGAAAATATCAATTTCAGACGAATCCGCTAACTCGCTGAACTAATGTTGCGAGAACTTGGCTGTGTGAAAAGAAACGCCATAATATCTCTAGCGGGAGGAAAATTTTGACTACAGAATATGTAATTATGTTTTTACTTTCCCCAACGAGCCACATAATTTTTAAGTCTGTTGGCTTGTAGTCAATTGTAGCCAGATTACCATAAACGGTGAAGTGTCGAAAACCAAAAAGTAGCTGAAAAATTACTTTTCTATTTGTGTTAGCAAATAAATCTTTATATATATATATTAAAAGTAAAGGGTTTTCTTTGTACGTAAAGACACGGTTTTCTCTATTATCACTAACTCCAATCAACTTCCCGTTGGGGTGGTAAATACCCCTTAGTACGTAGATGATAGTAAGGGAGTTTGATCGCGGTGGGTGGAGTGGGGAGCTGATGATGGAAGGTAATGCGACGGTTAGAAGTTAAGAGCAAATTCTTTCAATAAATGGGGTTTTGTTCGAAATCTTACATTCCTGAGATGGTCCAGCTGTCACCAAGTCAAAGCAATAATTGATTTTCATATTTTTACTAAAGCAAAACAGGCATTTGTGTATAAATATCATCATATCATGTTGCCGAGCTGATGATTGAAGGTACAACTCCTCAACGGTTAGGAGCTGAGAGCAAATTCTTTCATTAATTTATACGTTCAGGTGGACTGACAGTAGTATTCTTTCAGGCTATAAGATGACTATTAGAAAACATGATTATAAAAGGTAAATCTCTTTAAAGGTTAGATTAAACATGCGACGTATTTTAACCCGAGCAACGCCGGGTTTCGCAGCTAGTTACTAATAAATAAGTTATGAATCTATAAAAATTTATTGTTCTGATAATATTTTAACACTTTTTAATTTTTTTGATTTTTTAAGATACAACATCATCATAATTATCGTATCATTTATATATTTTTTATGATGCTTTGTATTAAAACATGAAAACATCTCAAAGGATTAAAATAAAGTAGGTATATAATACAAATCCTTCAAATCCTTTAGTAATACCTATATACAAATATAAATACTTTATTTATCCCTTTTTTACAGATCAGTACAAAATTGGAAACCCTGCCTGCCATTATAGTTTGCACTGTGTTGTGGAAGGTAGTGTCTTTCCCATAAATATGACAACTAAATAATTAATATTAGTATAAACTTAAGATAAGACCAATATAATTCAGCAACATTGAATACTCTATCTCTGTATTTGTGTGTGTGTGTGTGTGTGTGTGTGTGTGTGTGTGAGAGTGAGTGAGTGTGTTTATATCTTTGACCTATTTTAAACCGACCAGTAGACTCTCTGTCCCTTCATATTACGTACAAGCAGCACTTAAAATTTATCGCCGGAAAATATTACCAGTTTCAGACGAAGCCGCTAATTCGCCGAACTTGTTTTGCGGAAACTTGGCTGTGTAAAAGAAACGCCATAATATCCCTAGTAAGTATATAATTGTTTAAAAATATAATAATGGCTCTCCCAATTCGAGAGATATTTGCATGGAGTCAACTGTGTTATTTGACTACCGTTTATATAAGGTGAAAACCAAAGAAAAACTAAAGAATCTACAATTTAATATAATAAAATTTGTACATGGAGTTCCTTTATAACAAACTTTTACATAAAAATCAATTTGGTTTCACTAAAGGTCGTTCTACAACCGATGCAGGTGTTGAGCTTTTTTCAGTTATTATAGAAGCTTGGGAGAGATCGCAAGATGCCTTAGGTGTGTTTTGCGACCTATCTAAAGCTTTTGACTGCGTTCAGCACGAAACCCTTCTAAGGAAACTCAACCACTATGGCATTAAAGGTACCGCGCTTAAACTCCTGTCATCCTATTTGAGGGATAGGACTCAGAGAGTTGAGGTGAATGGTAAAAGGTCGTCTGGGTCACCTGTAGAGATGGGGGTCCCACAGGGTTCAATTTTAGGACCATTTCTGTTTTTATTATATATAAATGATCTTCCATTCATGGTAGAAAACAGTCATGAGATTGTATTGTTCGCAGATGATACTTCTCTTTTATTTAAAATTGATAGACGAACATCACATCTTGACGACGTGAACAATGCTCTCTCTAAGGTGGTCCAGTGGTTTAATGTAAACAATTTACTATTAAATAATGAAAAAACTAATTGTATAAGATTTTCACCACCAAATGTAAAGAAAGAAAATGTAAATCCTCAATTAAATGGTGAGGATCTTGCCATAGTTGAAGAAGCTTCTTTTCTTGGAATCACAATAGACTCCAAATTACAGTGGGGACCCCACATCTCTCAGTTAGCGAGTAGACTTAGTTCTGCAGTTTTTGCAATAAAGAAAATTCGTTCCCTCACAGACATTGCAACAGCCAGATTAGTTTATTTCAGTTATTTCCATAGTTTAATGTCATATGGCATTTTACTGTGGGGTAATGCGGCTGACATTGATTCAATCTTTATTTTGCAGAAAAGGGCTATTCGCGCAATTTATAACATAGGTGCTAGAGAATCTCTCAGAGAAAAATTTAAAGAGATAGATATTCTAACATTTGCTTCGCAATATATTTACGAAAACATCATATATGTACGTAAAAACAAAGAAAAATTCACTACTATATTGGACTTGCATAGTCCTAATTGTGTTTCAACTAGGAACGGCCACAAGCTGGCATTTCCTAAATGCCGGCTTCATAAAAAAAGTCATTCTTTTATTGGGATGTCCATCAGGATATATAATAAAATCCCAATAAAGATTCAATCCCTGCCTTTAAAACCTTTTAAGAAGGCAGTCAAACAAGTCCTGTGCCGTAAGGCTTATTATAACACTAAGGACTATCTTAATGATAAAGGAGCGTGGGAATGAATCTCGCTCACACAAGGCTATTTCTTCATAGATTGTATTAGTTTTAGTAATTACTCGCATCTGTGAGCAGGTGGAAGTGGGTTGATGGTGTCTCACACGATCAGCTGTCACGTGTGACCATTATCAACCCATAGCCATTCTGTCATCTCAAATATATTAATATGTACTTTTTTTTTAAAAAGAGTTGCTGGGAGTTTTTTTCCGCCGCCTTTTTTCTCTCAGCTCAACATCTAGCCCAAACGGGCACTTAAAGGCGATGACCGGGAAAAAATGACATTCATTAAGCGAATATTTTGTATTCCTAATATGAAATAAATATTTTTCTTTCTTTCTTTCTTTCTTTCTTTCTTTGGCCATGGAATATGGAAAACCTTTTTTCACCATTATTTGTGCAAATAAAATATTTTCATGTCATTTCAAGTATTTTTTTTAATTTTAAGGTTTCATATTTCATGACACTCATTGTTAAAAAACATTTTACTGTGCGAATGTACTAATTTGCAATCATTGACAAAAAAAATCATTATTCAGGATAATCCAAGTGCTCAAGTTGCTTATATTTCACTTAACATTGATTTCGTGTACTTAAATAATATCAGTATTTAAAATACCTAGATGAAAAACAAAAAAAAACTCTGTATTCCATTAACATGCATGGAGGATTACTAACCATAGATGTGATAAATTTTACTGATGACTTTAAACCCACAAAGTAAGCGAAATTAGTTAAATACTTTCAAATCAAACGGCTAACTGTTGCGGGAACTTGGCAGTATAAAAAGAAACGCCACAATATCTCCAGCGGGAATATAATTTTAGCTACAGATGTAATATTCTTATTTTCACTAACGGTCCTAATAATTTAAGGGCCTATTAGCTTTGAGTCAGCTGTGGCCAAATTTGCATAAACAGTGAATTTAAAATAAATAAATAAATAAATAAACCGTGAGCCGCTTTGGACGCCTGGTAGATGTGAAACATCGTGTTCGTACATAATATATGCATTAAAGACAAGATTACCACTGGAACTAAACACAGCATAATAAAAAGGATGGATGTCAATGAAACTAAGCTATGTCGAGTGTGGTCAAAAGCAGGATGAGTGGCCATTCAGCCAGATCTGGTGCGGATGACTACTATTTATTTAATAAACATTTATTTTCATTTAATACAACTAAGTAATCAATAATTAATTTGATGTTGCTTTAACTGAGTGTGGCGACCCGTCGCCACGGCAAGCTTCTCCACACGGCAAGCGTCGCCACACTAACAAACCGGTTTACTTGCGCCGGATTTTTCACATCACAAAAAGTTGGTGAGTAAGAAGTTCTTACCTACAAAACTATGATCATAACTAGATAAAATGAGAAACCGCTTGTACTGTTTATTGACTTATTAAACATACAAATCTTTTGAATTATGTGATATTGTAATCTTATAAAAATACGATTTGTATAGGAAGAGTGGGCCTTCTGACTCAGGCATTCGTAATGTCTAATAGATATTACAGTTATGACTAGAGCCCTAACTCTTTCTGTTAGGCTAAATAAATAAACATTTCATTTTTTTATCTTAGCAAAAAATGCATTAAAAGTTTTATTCAGCAATTATTACAATGCACAGATTACAATTCCACCTGGAGACCGCAATCCAACAAACAAGAGAAAGTGCACGGAAAATGGTGGAATTTAAAATGTATGTCGGAAAATATTCCCACAAAGTGGCTAACTGACCGAACTAATATTAAGAACTTGGCACTATATAAAGAAATATAATATCCCAAGCGGGAATATACTTTGGGCTACAGATGTAATTATGTTTTAATTTTCGCCAATGTTCCTCATAATTTTAGGCCTGTTGGCTCGGAGTCAGCTGTGGCCAGATTAGCATAAACAATGAAAAGTGTTGAAAAACCGAAAAGGAGTTGAGAAGATACGAAGTTAAAATGCAAATTGTTTCGCCTAACTATATTTATAGGCAGTTACTTTATTACGGGTGTATAAAAATGTCGCCATCTATTTTTATAAAGAAAAGTCATTTCTTTTTTTTATAAATTCGAGGATTTCTTGAGAAGCCGATCTAATCTCAGAATTAAATATCTTATTGACTTTTTAATCACTTGTTGGAAAATAACTTTTTTCTCAATTTACAATAGAAGTACCTGGACGACCGAGCGTTGCTCGGATAAAAACAATTTATTTTCTTGGTTTAGTTTCAAACGAAACACTGATTTGCTTAGTGTTACTTAACAACGCCATCTGAAATAGCTCCTAATAAAAATAGTTATTTTCATAAAAATAAAAAATACACAATATGGTTTTGATTGAGGTTTGAACCCGGGTCTCTAGTTCCGCAGTCAACTCATGCAACCATTCGACCACGAAAGCTTTAATTCAATGGACGAAATTTTCATAGAGCTCTTTCAAACTGACATTGTCATTTCTTTGAACGTCGGATTGGCGTATGGTAATAGGGGAGCCCAAGAAGGGATTTACGGATTTACTCGAGCGCGTCAGATTAAGATATGGGGTACACCTTGCATCCTGTTCAGTGCTGCCACGATTAAAAAATACCTTCTATGTAGGTACAGTTTTTTTTTTCTTACTTCTGGATGTCAAAATGGTCAGATTAGAAAACCCCGTTACCGTTAAGCCATGAATTTTAAATAATAAAAATTCGAACTCTTCAAGAGTTTGCCAAAATGCCGTTTTTTTATTTCGCTGTTTTGTATACATTCATACTAAAATCTTCAGATTACTGAAATATGACGTACCATGCATTTAAGTTACTGAAATATGACTTAGCATGCATTTAATTTATTCTACTATTTTACCTGGACCTATCGTATAAAATTTTTGAAAACCTATAGGCGCTCTCTCCACCGGTTAAACGCAAAACGTCATGAAGTATAATAATATTAAATAATATAATATTTTAATCTTACTACCACCCAACCTATAAAAAGCACAAGGTCCTGATGACGCTTGAGGAAATCCACAATGAGCCTTGGGGGCTCCCCAGTTTGACAGCGTATACGCCACAATATTATTAATACTCTCCAATAGATGTCAGGAAGAGTCGTATTTTTCAGTTTATATTTAAATTGATTTTCATTGAAAATATTTTTATACAGCTAAAAATTTCCATCAACAAAAATTTTGTGGATCGATTTATCATCCCCGAAACCAGAGTACTAAATTTCATCAAAATCTTTGGAGCCGTTTCCGAGATTCAAAAAATATATTTAGATACATACAAGAATTCCTGTTTAAAGGTATTAGATAAACTTGATAAGAAAATATTTTTTTAAACTTCCTTTCATGATAATAATAGTCGCCTGATAACGATTCGTCTAAGGTAGTATTTTCTTACTAAAAATATAGATGTGAACTCCTAGAGACGCTTTGACACTAAGTTAATATGTGCAGTCGCTGCAAAATGTCACGTCCTACAACTCACGCTCAAGTACGTGAGCTGGACTATTTGACCATTGGCGGATTTATCTTAGTACTACTGTATACTTTTTAGTTTTCTCTTATCACCCAGGGTTGGCTGGGAGAGAATGCCATTAGGCATTAAGCACACCCTTGTATCCTTAGGTTAAGGTTATACTATAAGTTTTAAATAAATAAATATACCTCTTTTTATTTTACTTATTATTTTAGAAAAGGGATTGACGCAAAAAAATAGTGCATTTCCTTTCATCAGCGTGTTTGACTAGACAACTACTATAAATTCGGCATCTTGATAGCTTCCGCCCACAATGCTATTTTAAAAATTATCACTTCACACTCATAGACCCATACTAGCGTTCGCTGTGTCGTTAGTACCATATACTCTCATAAAGTCAGGAACACAAAAAGCCTTAACAATAAAAATAAAGACTTAAAAGAGGAATGAAAGCTCAACATTCAAATCCTTGTTTTTACGAAACGAACCGTAGATCAGCAGTGCAGCATAGTGGCTGACCCGATTGCTTTATAACTATTACGTCAGTGTGTCAATTTAAAAAACTGGCATAATATTTAGCTATGCATGACACAAGGTTTCAAAGAGAAAGTTTCATTGAGATCTAGATTCAAAATACCTTTTTTTGTTCGCTGGGGGAAACTTTCAAGAGGTACCCGGCACCTTCGGAGAGGGTACCGGGTTATGTGGGATTTGACCGCACTAAAACCCCCTCGGTGGCTGCCTCTGCGCTTGGGGAGGACTCCGGGATCTCCGGCGGAACGCACCGGTGTCCTCCACGCGCGACGCCCCAGAACGGGCTCATCTTCGGGAGAGCAGATGTGCTCTCCTGCACCTTCCGATGCTTACGGCGACATGCGGCCACGCACACATCGCCGCCTTTCCCGGGGCTGCTGGTTGGATGGATCGAGCTCCCACTCACACCGTCCGCAACCTCGAAAGCCCCCTTTTAGTCGCCTCTTACGATCAGGCAGGCCGTAGCTCTATTCTTAATCTCGAAGCTACAAGGACTAGATTCCTAAAATACTTCTACTACTACTACTACCTAAAATTTTACCAAGAGAATACCCGAAAACTCTGTTCAAATTTATTTGAACATTTCAAAATTCTTGCGTTGGATGGAGCCTAGTTAACCCTTGAAGGAGTGCAAAATGTCACGTACAGTGGCTCACGTCCAAGCACGTGACACGAACTGTTTGTCCACTCGCTCTACGTGGTTCCACTTCATAGTTTTATTTTATAAGCCGATGCTTGACGTGAACTTATCTATTCAATTTTATAGGTGAAAGGACTTATGCGGTTTGACCGGGGTACTTCGCGCGCTGCGTTGTATCTATTTCTCCTGTAAATGAGCTTCTTTTCAAATTTCTTAAGCTTACAGACAGGTACCTATCTCCTGGTCAATATCATTTTTCAAATTTACTTGAATATTTCAACATTCCGGCATTGGGGGATCCTAGTTAACTTCTCCACTTGAAGGCGTACAAAGTCACGTACACTGGCTCACGTCCATGTGATGCGAACTGTTTGTCCACTCACTGTTCGTAGTTCTACCTACCTCATAGTTTTACGTTGTTAGCCAATGTAATGTAATATAGAAAGTTGTTTCGTTTTTAAGTACCTAAACATTTCAAGTCGGGACGACGGTAGATTTTTAAAAGTGATCAACATTTCATTAGCTGTGTAATTACGAGTAGACACCCAATTATTAACTTCAATCTTCATAATTAAGACTTTTAAACTTTATATTTTATAATCTATTACAGAGTTATTAACTAATGAAAAAGGCTTTTATTTTGTAAAAGAAAATAACTTTTAAGACAATGTTCTCACAGTTAATTAGTCGCAAGATGATACTAGTAATTACCAAACATTATATATTATGTACTCGTATATTGTATAATGAATAAACATTTTGATTGATTAAGGTAAGTTCTACTATCTCTCCTTTTTCTTGCTGATTTTTTTCGAGAAGAAACTTTGTTATGTAACAAGGGACCAATTTTCCTCAAGAGTAGCAATGCAACTGCTTTTGATATCAAATAGTATTGCACTTTAGAATAGAGATAGCATATCCGAAGAGTGAGCTACAAGGATTTTTTTAAATGTCATATTTTTAAACTTGTGTTGCGAATTTATAGAAAAATAAAATTTAAGATTAAAAAAAGCTTTAGTTAAAAAAACTAAACAAATAAAAATAATTTAAATCTAATAATTTTATAAATAAAAGCGTGTTACATTTTCATGGAACATTTAGCGTTAGCGTAGCGTAATTACATCTTCTTTATTTTTCTTTTAAAATCAAAATTTTAATAAAAAAATAATTTTAATTTTATTTTTGTTTTTAATATTTTTGATGCTAGTTTACCTACGGTTTTATATCGTTTGATTACCGAGTTCCTGTAGACATCTTCCAGAGTACTCGTCAAGGCGGATCAAACGAGTCCAAACTAGATGGGGTTGCTTCGTTTAGTTACGGGTTCCTATAGCCACCTTCCAGCTCCATCATCAGATACTGGTTACCACCTAGAATCAAAGTATTCTTCAAGACGGATCAAACGAGTCCAAACTCGATGGGGTTGCTTCGTTTGATTACGGAATTCCTTCCAGCTCCATTATTAGATCAGCTCTATGTCATGATACCTAACACTGCATTGTCATCCGATTTATAAATACATTCATCCATTCAGTAGTCTTTACGTGAAACAAACATCCATACTTACAAACTTTCGCGTTTATAATATTAGTACGATTAGGTATTATTGGCTGCTATTAAAATACATTAAAATACATTCGTTATTATTTCTATGATTGTTTTAGGTTACGAACGACTGAGTTTCGAGTAATAATTTCGTGTTTTTCTATTTTACAGTGTTTGCAGAAAGAGGAGAGATAGAACAAACAGTTGCGGAGTAACGACGCTACCCTGAGGGATCCCTAAGCGGGATCGCGTCAATACGTCACCGTGCCGATATCGATGCCAGTTAGCTACAAATGTTTTCTTTGTTCTTTATTTAAACTAGAATAACCCCAGGTTTGTACCCGCCTTATTAAGTGATATTTAATTCATCATACCACTTCGAGTACTTTGTAATGCGTGACGTGGACCGATTAACGGATTAGTAATAATCTACTAATGTGTTGGTTGACTGACAGCCATAACCAACGTAATCTCATTTAGCTCTCAAGTAGCGATAATAATGTAGTAAGTATCCGATGATAACACTACCACAAGTTGCACAGAGAGTTTGAATGTAAAATGTATACTGATGAATGAGCTAACCATAATCTACTATTGTATAGACTTACTACAGTAATCAACTGGCTGCAGCCCTCTTTACGTTCCACTGCTGGGCACGGCTCTCCCCATAATTGGATGGTTGGTGGAGATGCGGGTTAGTGGCCAACCCGCTGTCGGATGTTTTCAAACCGCCCATAAGGCCTCCGACAAGGTTTAACGACTCGACTTCGAATTATCTTCCGACGATAACTAGGACCTACGACTTAACGTGCCCTCCGAAGTACGGAAATGCGCATGAAATTTTTTTGCCACTAGCGGTCACCTATCTCACACCCGACCGCGTCCGTTTGTTTGCTTCACACATGCTTCAGTAATCAACTGATGTAGCCTCAGTTAGACAGCTCTCACGCAGCGGTTATATCGTTGTAAGTATTCGATGATAATTCTGCCACAATTTTGATAATAGAAAGTTTGAACGTAAATGTGTAGTAATAATTGATGGATTAGCCGCAATCTTTTTATATAGACTGAATGTAGTAACTGACTCGTGTAGTCCCACTGAGCCAATCTTAGACGGCATTAAAATGCAACAAGATACAGTAGGTAATAATAATAGGTGGGGTAATAATGTAGTAAGTTATCTGACGACTCGTGTGGCATTGCGCCATACGGGTTACCACGGGTTACCATGATACCAGTAACTGTACTCAGCGGTTTACAATCCGCTTATCAATTTAAAGTAACATTGAGCGTTCCGCTATTGTTATAGTGGTAATGTTATCACAATACCTTCTACATTCCTAATGCTGTCGAATAGATAGCTGAGTGAGGCTAGTTGAGTAATCCATTTATCACTACTACTCTCTGTCATCAAAATTGTGGTAGTATTATCCTTACTTAATATTATAAATCGGAAAGTGAGTTTGTTTGTTTGTTTATCTGTTCCGCTTTCACGCCGTAACTACTGAACCGATTGCTTTGAAATTTTGCAGACGTAAAGTTAGAAGTCCGGATTAAATAATAGGGTACTTTTATCCCGGAAAATTTTGATATTCCCGAGGGAAAACAGAAATATTGTTAGCTTCATACCAGTTCGGTGATAGATGGCGCTGTGTGTCGTTTAAAACAAGGTAATATATTGCAAACGAATATGCACATGTAAACTTAGAAGCTAAATGATACGATAATTGATCCCCGAAAATGAGGAATTCCCGAGGGATGACGTACAATTTGGTTTATCGTCTAAACTGGTTTTTTACATCTACTCATCCTGTGTACTTAGTATTTTTTTTACTGCAGCTAAGCAAAAACTTCTGTACTTATTTACCTACCCTTTATCCTGGTATAATAGACTGTTCCAGAGGGTAACAAAAGTTATGAATAATCAAAAATGAAATGAAATATGAATAATGAAAATATTTTGGATGAAGTTATGGGAGAAACTACTAAATATTTATCTGTAGACACAGTGATAGAAACAGAACATAATACCTCATATCCTGCAGAGTTCTTAAATTCTTTGGAATTATCTGAGGTACCTTCTCATAAATTAAAATTAAAAGTAGGGGTTCCGGTGATGTTCATGAGTAATCTCGATGTCCCTAGAGTGTGTAATGGTACCAGGCTGCGTGTCACTCAGCTTGGGCGGAATATTATTACAGCAACTATTTTAGCTGGCGCAGCAAAGGGTGAAAGTGTACTCATTCCTCGGATTTCGATTATTCCAACCGACCTCCCATTTCAATTTAAAAGACTTCAATTTCCTATAAGGGTTTCATTTGCAATGACCATTAATAAAGCACAAGGCCAAATTCCAAGGGTTGCTGGAGTACACTTGGAAAAACATTGTTTTTCGCACGGTCAGCTCTATGTAGCGTGTTCCCGGGTATCCAGTGCCCAAAATCTGCATGTTTTTGCTCCCCAAGGTAAAACATATAATATAGTTTACCTATCAATTTTGGTTTAACAACTCATCGTATCCGGCGTTATATCGCGTTTCTTAGATTTTCCCGTGGGAATGAGAAGTTTTCTTATAGTTGTGCTTTATTAATGGTATATACGGTAATGCGAAAGTAACTCCGTCTGTCTGCTGTTCTTCCACGCCTAAACGGCTGAACGGATTTTGATGAAATTTGGTATGGAGGTAGTTTGATTCCTGGAAAAGCAATGTTTTACCGCGGGAGAACTTCTCATTCCCAAGGGAAAATCTAAAAAGCGCTATATAACCGAATTCCACGCGGGCGAAGCCGCGGGCGGAAAGCTAGTCATATACTAAATAAAAAAATAACATTTCACTCTCATGGCCCCACAGTTGATATGCCGTATGTCGCAGGTACCATGGGCAATACAAAGACAGAAACACAAACACCCAGACCGAGAACAGAAATTTAAACTCATCATTCAAATTTCTGTTTCGCCGGGAATCGAATCTGGGACCCTTTGATTGGCAGTCCAGCATGGTAACCATTGCGCCACGCAGGTCTTCAGAAGCGGCGAAAGAAAAGAAGACAGCGGGAAGCCGCTGGATTCAGAAGGCGCAGGACCGGGTGGAGTGGCGAAAGTTAGGCCTACTTCCAGCAGTGGACTACAAAAGGCTGAAGAGAAGAAGAAGACAGTAACCGATTATTGCTAACTCACTGAGGCAATTCTTAAACAGTAATAAGAACAGAGGCCTTAGTGTAAGTCTGCACACGCGAAAACGTTACTAACGCGTTTGCGTTAAGAATTTAATTATCGATCTTATTCCTTTCAGGTTAAGATCTATCTATCCAATTTTAACTCGGACGCAGTAGTAACGTTTGCGCGTTTACAAACTTACACTAAGGGCTCAGTCAAAAAATAATTGAAATAATATCGCTTGCAACACGGTTTTTGTGATAATCCAAGATACTAGGCGCTAGCCGAGAAATCCCCTCAAGAGCAATTTTCCACGAAATGAAAGGAAAATTAAATTTAATCCGAATGAAAATTTATCGTCCCCAATAAAGGGTAAGCATTACTAAGTTCAGATATCTGTATCATCTTCATCGCTTGGAAAATTAAAATTGTAACTGGTATTTTCTCGCATATGTAAATAATATATCTTGTACTCTCATTTAGGCTCGATTTGAACGGTGAGCTCAAAAATCATTTCAACGTTCATTCAATGTGATAATATTTTTTTGATATATTTGAAGATATCAACGGTATACAAAATTTTATTTTGCAGTCTTGTGTACCTATAAAATGTTTCTACGCTTCTTGGAACATAGTAAATTTATTCCTAATTCATTCCTAATTCCCGAATTTTTTTCAACCTTTTTTATGTCCCACTGCTGGACACAGGTCTCCTTCTCACAAGTGAGAGGGATTTAGGCCATAGTTCACCAGACTGGTCAAGTGCGGATTGGTGGACGTCATGCTTTCGAGAAATGATGAATATCTTTCAGGCATACACGGCGATGAGAAACATCATAATCTATTAAATATCACGATATTTTCCATCACCGTGGAGCAGCGATAAATGCGCACATTACCAATTTGTTTGTCAGAGGTGCGCGCCGATGATTTGAACCCGGAATCGGTTGCGTCGAAGACCGCGGTTTTTTACCACTCGGCTATCACCGCTCGTAAAACATTAGTATTCGTAACAATCACTTGGCTCCTAAAAAAATAAAAAACCGGTATAACGCTCCGCTAGGTATCTACTCTTTTGCTGTACCTACACCCAATCTAAATGTGCATACCAAAGCTTTGAACACTCCATTTGAATTTCAATGTTCACTTTTACCTCCTTTGATAACTTTGAACTGCGTTTATTACAGTTATACAAAAATTTCGTCGACAATGGAGACTATAAATGCAATCGTTAAGCAGTGTCCACCATAGAAATATATAATGATTTTCTTTGCTCTGTAGTGTCCACGTTGCATCCGGTTATATCCGGTTAACGCTAAACTCAAGTAAGAATTGTTAGTTTTTGCCGATCTTGATAACTTTGAGGTAACTTGATGATGTTTAATACATTTTTCATATCACATGTAAGGAAACAACGAGTTTTGATTTTGTTTTGCCGGTCGAAACAAGACAATTTCAAACCAATGCGAATGAGTCAGTCAGAAATAACGTTGTTTCTGCCCTAGGGGCCTACCCGGCACATTCATTTGTTTATTATTTACGTCTTTATTTCAAATCTGTCAGAATCGCATTGACAACTGTCGTCAAATCGTTGTCAAAAGATATTACTGCGCTATTTGTCTGAAATAGTCTTACTTCGACTGGCTACAGAAATCAAAACTCTTTGTTTCATTACATGTGATATGAAAAATACAGTGTGTGGCTCGGGATGCAACAAAGACGATTTCAGAACAGAGCGATGACAGCCCTCGCTTCGCTCGGGCTGTCAACTCTTGCCCTCGCTCCGCTCGGGCTGTCAACTCTCGCCCTTGTCAGAAATGGCCTTGTTTCACCCCTTGCTACACAATATACTATAGTTTATACAAAAATTTCGTTTACATTAGAGACAATGGTTGCAACCCTGCGCTGCTGGGCACGGTTCTCTCCCCATCGAGACCTTCCCAATAAGCCTGGAGCTTATTCCACCACGCTGTTCCACTACAGGTTGGTGGGAATAACATTATAATGTACATAGGGTCAATAGGAACTGCATCATTTAAGCAGTGTTAATATACAATGAAATGAAATGAAATGAAATGAAATGAAATGAAATGAAATGAAATGAAATGAAATGAAATGAAATGAAATGAAATGAAATGAAATGAAATGAAATGAAATGAAAATATTTTATTTGCACAAATATGGGTGAAAAAGGTTTTACAAAATATTTAGAGCTCCATATTTACCCCTTAGGGTGTACAAATTTTATTATATTAAATTAAATAATTATTTTATATGACTTAACATAATGTAAACATAAATTCTTAAAATCATATACCCGCAGTAGGTAGCTCTGTGACGTGGGTGCGATGGAAGTCATACATAGACAAGGACATAAACAGCCAGACTTGGTAAAGAATTATCATTTTAATATCTCCACTGTTGCTGGGAATCGAACCAAGGAGGTACACGAGAGAGAAAGAGAGGGCGAACACTGCATTTGCAATTAGATTATTAATTTAAAGTATAATTATGCTAAATACTAATTTTAACACCAAGTGGTTGACATCAACAGTCAGCACCATCTCAAGTGAACCTTGCTTAAGAAGTTCAAAGCTAAGTCAGCTCATCAGTCAACGAATAAATTCCCTTTACAGCAAACTCGAGATTTTCATAAATCCGTCAATTTTATCCCACGTTCACACCGAGCTTGTATGAGATTACAAGATATTCTACGTGTATGTGTACGCTAAAATCGGGGAGTTATTAATTATTAATTTTGCAAGCGACGAAGGCACGCTATATAAGATACTTAACGTTTATTAGCGTCAGTAAATTTTCATTAGGATTAAAATGTAAATTTCTTTACATTTAGTGCGAAATTGCTGTTTTGGGAATTTGTAGGTCAGCGTCTATTTGTACACGTCTTGGATTGTAACAAGTAATTACTATATTCCAACGATTTATTTTTTATTTTTATAGACATATTCATTATTAAATAGTATTACAATATTAAATACATTTTGTTTAAAACTCTAAAAATTGCTAATCACAAAAATTTCAAATGTAATAAAGAAACGAAAATATTTTCACGGTAATACTTGAGTTTCATAAAAAGTAAAACCTAAAAGACTGCCCTTCATGCTCGCCTGCGCCGGCCACACGATGTAAGTTAGAAAATTAAGAGTTGAATAGTATGAATAAGTGCGGTTTCAAACTATCGTATTTTTCGCCGCGTATACGGTCGTTTCGGAAAATCTTGGTTTGGAAACTTGGAAAAGTTTGGATATCAAATCCTGACGTTTCGCGGCTACACGCGCTTCAAAAAACAATAAACAAACGCGCGAACGCGCTGAAAAATACACTGGTGTGAAACCGCACTAACATATTAATTGCGTTGCTACTGATAAGTTAGAAAGGCAATGTGATGCAAGTCTGGCTAAACACACACACATATGATTCTAATCCGGAATGGGCCTGAAAGAGTCCTTGATTATATTATAAGCTTTTTTTTCAACCTTTTTTTTATGTTCCACTGCTGGGCACATGTCTCCTTCTCACACAATTGAGAGGGATTTAGGCCATAGTCCACCACGCTGGCCAAGTGCTTGGCCTGATTGGTGGACGTCATGCTTTCGAGAAATTGTGAATTTCTCTCAGGCATGCACGGCGACGGACAGTGGCGGATTTACAGTCTTGGCCGCCCTAGGCCGTGTAGTATAAGCCGCCCCTATTTCATAAGTGCTTGCCGTGAATAAACAAGATAGGTACAATACAATTATGTACCGTCACTGTAAATATGTAAATAGGTTTCAAAAAACTATGTTTTATTTAAGTTCAGATTTATTGCTGATAAATTTTTAAATGATAATATGAGAAGAAAAATTTGTCCACTAGTGGGATTCGAACTCGTGACCTGCGACGTATCGTATCGCTGCTCTTTACAAACTGAGCTATCGCGAATTGATCCCAAATAAATAGAATGAGAGGACAAATTTCGAACTAAACTGTTTATCTGCAATAGATCAGTTTGTAAAGACTCAAAGAACAGCGACAGAACTCACAGAAACGCACGAACGTTGCGTGCCCCGTCCGCCGCCGCCTTCATACGAGCCAGCATACGAGCGTTTATAACTTAAAATGGTGTATTTTTCGCCACGCATGGCCGCCCCTAATAGCTGGCCGCCCTAGGCCCGGGGCCTACTTGGCCTTAAGGTAAATCCGCCACTGGCGACGGAGAACATCGTAATCAATGAAATATCACTATATTTTCCATCACCGTGGAACAGCGGTAAAATCGCACATTACAAATTTATTTGTCAGAGGTGCGAGCCGAGGATTTGAACCTGGGATCGGTCGCGATTATGTGCTTACCACCATCATAACTTACTTAGAATTAAAAATAGAAAACTAAATAATTTTCTAGTCGAAATAGTTTTCTGTTAATATTCCCCAAACAAAGTCGTCGGACACGTTCGAGACTAACTAGGGACTATATTCGGTTAACAACGTAACGGGGACCAACTTAAATCCGTTTAACGCGCGCGCAATTAGCTCAGGTGGACGTGTAGCGACGCAAACTGAATACTAGCGAGTCTAATTGTGAATATGAGAAAAGAGACCAAACTTAAATACATTATCAAGGGCATAGATAAATAAATAAAGACTAACTGTGAATAGTCACAGTTCTCATACCTATTGAACTAACTTATGTCCTAAATATACGAATGCATATTAAAATTTTAAAATACGTATCACTATATTAATACAAAATGAATAAATATTTTAAATTTGGATTTCAAATCTACGTGTTGTTAAATATTGTCTACTGTCCCTGAAAATGAAACTGTACAACTAACTAATAGATCGGCAACTAACTAGCGTGGGCCAAACTTAAAACTCACTTTTCGCGCGTGTTGGCAAATAAGCCAACGTAAGTGTAGGAAGACTAAGGGCCTCTTTCACCACCTTCAAGTAAAGTGACAAGTACGCTAATTGTTGGTTAAAGTCACCCGTAACTTCAATTTTACGATGTTCGAGTAGCACTAATCATATTATAAAGTATATAAATTTACTTGGGACGCAACTAATCAACACTTTACTTGGAGATGGTGATCAAGGCCCTTATAGTTTAGTTGAGTATAGCTCAGTTTTTATTTATTTAATAAAAATAAAAATAAATAAATGTAAGGGGTGTAAGGGATCATTAGATCTCAAGTTCCAAAAGTCAACCTCACCTGCACGCACCCTGCTAAAACACTGACTAGGCTCTGACGACCGACTGATGGCGGGATAACCATCACAAACAAATCAACACCGGGCACTAAGTGCAGTCTACGGTGACGAGCAGCAGCGTCATCGTTTGAAAATGTCCAGGTGTCTGCGATCGCCAACCCGCTTGCCCAGCGTGGCGATAAGGGCAAAACCTTCATATTTTTTTTTCAACCTTTTTATGTCCCACTGCTGGGCACAGGTCTCCTCTCACAAGTGAGAGGGATTTAGGCTATAGTCCACCATGCTGGCCAAGTGCGGATTGGTGGACGACTTCATATGGATAGTGCCAAATAAAAAGGGCTCTTATTTCCCGGTTGCCCCACCAGGCCGGGCCAAGGTAGCGGTCATGGTATTGGTGGGGCAGGGGCTGCAAAGAATCACCGGGCTACGTACAACGGACGAACGTTAAGGCTGGACGAGAACTTGGCCGAGCTCGAGGTAGAGTTGGAGAACATAAATTGGCAGATTTTGAGATTATATTCTGAAGTCCGAAGACAGGGCGAGGACACGAACCCTAAAATCTGGCCATCACCATTACTTCCGAGAGGGAAACCAACAATCCCAAGGTGGAGTAGGATTCCTCGCCAACAAAATCCTTACTGACAACGTTGTTGAAATATCCAGTGTGTCGACCAGGGTCGCTTACCTTGTACTGAGACTATCCAAACGATATTCAACATATATGAACGAGGAGGTTGAAGCAATGTATAAAGACATTGCTCGAACCTTAAACAACACCACAAAGGCACACTTCAACGTTGTCATGGGGGATTTCAACGCCAAGGTGGGTATACAGACTGGCATTGAACCTTGTACTGGACCCCATGGTTATGGAAGGAGAAACCTACGAGGGTAAATGCTGGGCAAATTCCTTGAGAGCCAGAGGACGTTCGTGATGAATTGCTTTTACAAGTTGATTTGAAATAGATCTATAAAAATTTCGTTTATTGAATTATAGCTTCCTTGGCCGAATGGTTACGTGGGCCGACTGCGAAACTAAAGACCCGGGTTCAAACCTCAATCAAAAACAAAAGTATTGAGTTTATGTTTTATTTTTTGTGTTTTTTTTTATTGGGAGCTATTTCAGATGGCGTTATTAAGTAAGCAAATGAGTGTTTCGTTTGAAATTAAACCAATAAAATAAAGTTTTTATCCGAGCAATGCTCGGTCGTCCAGGTACTAACTTAAAATAAAAAACTTTTAACCACACTTTACTTAAAACAAGAACCAAAACATTACAAAACGTACTTACTTATGAAATTGTACACTTTAGTATGCACGTATGCAAAATAAAGGTAAACTAAAATCCGGTTAGCTTACCGAGCAATTATCCGAAGCCAGGTGTGACCTGGTAACGAGATAAGGCTTCGTTGTACTTTCTTGTAAGCTACGAGTAGTTTAGCTATGTTTCTGTGCAGATGCTGCCATATTTAAATGAACGAAGAACGATTATATAAAATATATAATATAGTGGCATATTTTGAATAACAAAGAAATCTTTATTAATAAGTGGTAGTATTTTTTATGGTTTGTCTTGCATTCTTTGCTGGTATAAATAAGTTTAATTATGTAGTTAATACTAAATATATTTTGGATTACAAATAATTCTGGATAGCACCATAAAATGTAATCAGCTTCCAAGATTTATTTTTGAGATAAAATCAACATGGCCAATATATAATATAAACCAGTTGAAAACCCAAAATTTGGTATGTGTAACGCGGTGGCAACGAACTACAAGATAAGGCGCGTTGTTATAGTGCCTTGCAGCGTGTAAGCTCTTGTAGTTCCTACCTTAGTAATACGTACTGTATAATACAGTTTATAAGTGCTGTGTGTTTCACTTACAGCTTTGTTCGTTACGTATATAATTTATAAAACTGGGAATATTCATTAATACATGAAAAATAACATTGATTATGGATCCACCAAAAAAAGTCAATTCATTCATACATCCATCCTTTTAAAGTTCACTGCTGGATTTATGCCTCCCCTAATGTTCGCCAATCCGTCCGGTCCTGCACCCTTTGAATCTAGCGGTTTCCCGCTATCTTTTTCAGGTCGTCAGTTAACCTGCTTGAAGGCCGGCCTGTGCTTCTTTTGCCGAGACGAGGTCGCCATTCGAACACCTTTCTTCCCCACCAGTTGTCAGTCCTCCTAACTATGTGGCCTGCCCATTGCCACTTCAGCTTGCAGATTCTGAGAGCTATATCGGTAACGTTCGTTCGTCTACTTATTTCATCTTTATGGATTCTGTCACGTATACAAGCATAGCCGTCTCCATCACTCGCTGAGCGACCTTTAAGCTATGGAAAAGGCTAACTGTGAAAGAACACGTCTCAGCGCCGTAGGTCATCACTAGAATACTATTAGAATTTTTAGACTTTTTTATATTTAGTAGCCTTTGTTACTCTTCAACTCTCAAGCTATCTACATACAAAAAAGAAGTCAATCCATAGCACCATTGCGGCGTGAAAGAAGAAAAAACAAACAAACACATTTTCACTATCATAATATAGACTTCACCGCAAGAAGCAATACAAGCAATCTATACTCTCATGGAAGTTAAGGTCTTCTGTTAACTAAACCCGGTTAACGCAGTTGCAATGAGCCCGGGTCAGACGGCAAGTAGTAACCAGATAACCGACGCGCTGTGCGAGAAGTAAGCTCTTGTTATTATTGCCTTTTGTGTGTGTGGGGCATTCCACGCGAAGCGGCAGGTAAAAAATCTCGATGTTTTCGATTGCCGTAATATTTAAGTATGTTCATGTATATATGTCCTTGATACGTGTACCAAATAGTTTTGTAATGTAGTGACTGGTTGGACAGTTCTGTTGTTGTGGTTAAAGAGAGAATGGTCAGTTATATCGTGCAATGAAACTTATGGAAATACTGTATTTTAACTGCAAAATCTCATGTGTTAAATCAGGTGGCTGCAACCCTTTTTACGTCCTACTGCTGGGCACGGGCCTCTCCTCATTATTGGGGAGGCCTGGAGCTTACTCCACCACGCTTCTCCAATGCGGGTTGGTGGAGATGCGGTTTAGTGGCCAAACCGCTGTCGGATGTTTTCAAACCACCCATAAGGCCTCCGACAAGGTTTAACGACTGTTATCTATCGACAACAACCGGGACCGACGGCTTAACGTGCCCTCCGAAGCATGGAAACGCGCATGAAATTTTTTGCCACGAGCGGTCACCGATCCCGCACCCAACCGCGCCCGTTTGGCTTAGTTACATAGATCGTTTGCGTTCTACGCTAACCGCCGGGCCATGCGCGCTGTGTTAAATCAGATAATTCAGCGAAACCGGCAAAATTTCACGGCTTCTTAAGGTATCGTTTGCTTCCATAACCATTGTTAAAGAAAAGTCGCAAATATAAATAACCTGGGTGGAGCTAAGCTGAATCGCTAATATTTGTTTACGCTGTCACACTGTCAACAAAACTTGGTTTCGTTCAAAAGCAAAAAACACGATAAAAGTAATGAGTATTCAATTCTTGGTGAACGTGTGTAAGCTTAACATTCCGCTTTAAACTTTTATCTCAAACATTCACACTGTCTTCCAACGCATGCACAATACCGTAGGCACTTAAAACGAACATTAACCTCGCTTTGAGTCTAGAATACCTGGGCCAAGTTGGAAAGTGGAAAATTCTCCAAACATGCAGACATTTCATGTATATGCGAAGTTTCCCAAACTGCCGAGTAAATATTTACAAGCCTTGCAATCCATGCATGGCAAAATGGACTTTATGTAGATAATCCTTGCGGTGAGATCACTCAGCAAGTTTCTACTTACTAACGTGATATGTTCTAGTTGCTTATTTTTTTTGCTGGTGTAACGTACTGTACTGTAAATTAAGAAATAAATAAAAAGAATTGTAAGTAGATTTTCTTTACTCTGTTTACAATAAATATCATTATCGTTTATTTACTTTTTCTTGCAGTTCTTACTCTCAGCAACTAAAGAGCACTTAACATTAGCTTGTATGTGCCACTTTAATATTTTTATCATAAATACACGGACTTTATAAAAACAACAAACCTAATCTTTATTCGGTTTCAAAAAAAACTTAAAGTGTTGAGGAGTATTATTTTCTTTTACTAGTAATATCAAACATTTCGTCTTAATACAGTATGTAAATGAAGAACAAAGAAAACAAATGTCAAAAGAGAATGACATTTACACGGATGAAGAATCTAGTTACTAAATTCGGGTGACTGACAATTTAATAAAAATGGATATCAATGTAATCTTCTGCATAAAATAAAAAATGTATTTTAAATAGAAAATTTAAAATCTGTGTAATGATACACATAAGGAATCAGGATAATGAAGAACTTTAAAGTGTTGAGGAGTATAATTTTCTTTTAAGAGTAATATCAAATGTTTTATCCTGTTACAGTATGTAAATAAAGAACAAAGAAAACAATTGCAACTAACTGGCGTCGATATCGGCACGCTGACGTATTGACGAGATCCCGCGCTCCCTCAGGGCAGCGTCGTTACTCCGCAATGTTTGGTTTTTCTATCCTCTTTCTGTAAACACTGTAAAATAGGAAAACGAACCAGAAATTGAACAAAATAGAAATTGTTAACTGTTCTGTACTTAAATACAGTCAAAACCTCTTACAACGACATTATTTATAATGACATATTGGTTATATTGTCCGATTTGTGCCGCTTTCGATGTTGCTTATAGAATTAACATTGGTTATTAAAACGAACCGGCTATTGCGACTTATTATAGTAGTTCTTTTGATGTTGCTATAATAGATTTCTACTGTATTATTAAAATTTAAATGTCCTTAAAAAAATTCGAAATGATTTTCTCAATCTGTACCATTATTTATTTACATCGTTTCATTGTCAAACATTTTCGGTGACACTTTGATTGACTCTAGATAGCATAGAAACATCTATATTGATATTAAAAAAGCTGAAGAGTTTGTTTGAATGCACTAATCTCGTAAACTGTTGGTTCGATTTATGCTGGGCACAAATATTTTTGCGCTGTGTAGTTACTCGTAATTCATCGAGGCTATTAAATGACTTTAGATAGGTGAAATTAGCGCATAATGTATCGTAGATTTTTTTATTTGTTTAATCGAAACTAGAAAAAATGCTAGTAGATTGCGGTAAATCCGGTATCGGTGCACATTTATATTCAAAGTTTCAGTCATCAAACTTGTCATTTATCATTTTGTACACTTGATGCTTGTCATTGCCCGCCTGTCATCTGACCTT
Organism: Pyrgus malvae; assembly: GCA_911387765.1. NCBI lineage: Eukaryota > Metazoa > Arthropoda > Insecta > Lepidoptera > Hesperiidae > Pyrgus > Pyrgus malvae. The sequence continues at coordinate 20,491,219 of OU426950.1, read as the reverse complement.
CATCATCAGCTACTTACTGTATTATTTCTTCTACACATTAGTAGATTATATCTAATCCGGCCCATGTCACACATCACAAATTTCTTAAAGCGGCGTGATGAATTGACTTTAAATGCATTATATTCGGAATCGAATCTAAGGAAAAAACTAAAGTTTTAACTATTTGTGACACGTAAATTTTAATAAAACTCATAACTTATAACGTTTCTTTGGGCACATACAAAGACAGAACAGACAAACACCCAGACCTAGAACATAAATTTTAAGCTCATCTTTCAAATTTCTGCTTCGCCGGGAATCGAACCGAGGACCGTCATAATAGTTGGTAAGAAATTTATTTTGCATTGAATCTAATCGTATTATTCTACTTATTATAAGTAATAATAATTAGTAATTATATAAAAACAACTAATTTTATTGCTGTAATCTCAAAAAGGAACATAAAAAAGAGAAAACAAAATAATCAGATAGGACTTGAACTTGGGTCTTCTGCTTTCGGGACCGCCCGATTTTCCACCTGAGCTATTATAACTTTATAAGAGTAGATGTAGGCGAAATTTACCGTCGTTTTCAAAAATTATGCAGTTTCAAAAATTTTGCAGTTTTTCATTGCCTGAAACATAGATAAAACTACGTTTTCAAAAAAAGAAATCTATTTAGATCAATTTATAGTCCCCTAAAACCCGTGCATGGCTCGGTGGTTAGTGTAGAACGCAAGCGATATATGCAGCTAAGCCAAACGAGCGCGGTCAGGTATGAGATGGGTGACCGCTAGTGGCAAAAAACTTCATGTGCGTTTCCGTGCTTCGGAGGGCACGTTAAGCCGTCGGTCCCGGTTGTTGTCGATTTATAACAGTATTTGATAACAACCTTAGGTTAAGTAGTTTAGGAGTCCAACGCGGACGAACAACGTGACACGTAATTTATATTAAGATGTACAAGAATTGTTAGACAGTTATACATAATGTCGCAGGAATTTGGTGTGAACCCGCCGTTGAAAACGGCGTCGTCACCGTAGAAACGCTCGTTGTCATGTAATATGCCGACGACATAATGACTATTTGTTTATTGTTATAATTTCAAAATTGGTTAACAATGTAGTTTTAGGGTAACCATGAAGAAAACACAGTTTTGGCAAATCAGATTTAGCTCCAGCTATCAGTATTTGCATTGTTTCTATTAAAGTACGTAGTTAAATTAATATTTTAAGTATCAAAATCGACAAACCATATCGAATATAATATTCATGACCTATGACAGTTAGGTACTCGTTTTGGTACATTATTTCAAATTAGGTCATTACTCTACAAACTTATTACCTATACCATGGTTTAATACAAACCTATTGTTCATGGTCCTTCAGCCACGAGTGATTTCAGAAATCCGCATGATGATCGAATCGTCACCGGATATTGTCTATTAGATTGCCCGATCATCGCATGTAATCCATACACATGTCCAGCTAGTTGAGTGAATGACCATATTACGTATGTATTGTATACGTATGAAGAACTCATGACCCAACGGCAGTACATGACGAAAGCGTTTACTTTATTTATTTTTTGGTAAAGGGAGATCTCCCGCCGGGCGAGGTGGTCATGCCCGGGGAGCGGCCGCACTCCAACTGACTGACTCAATTCGGAGCTTGTATATATGGTAAGATATTCCGAAAACTTCGATAGCGTGATTCAGGAATACACGTGGCGCCATCTCTTGATGAGTATCGGAAGGTCGCTACAATTTAATGCTCGGTTGCTACTCAGCGATAATCGGTAAAGGTCTTTGTCTCTGAAAAAGAGATATAGAGTTTAAACCCTGGCTCACTTCTAATAAATAATTTGTTATGTGGGTGTTTATTGCTGCACCACGGCCAGAGAAAGCATTGTGATATTACGAGTACGATGTATTTTACTCACCGTTCATTTCTCTGAGGTATACATAATTTCTCGAAGGAATGATGTCCGCCAATCGGAACTTAGCCAGCTTAGTAGACTGAACTAAATACGTCTCTGTTTTGAGACGTACCGATGATGGGACATGAACAGGATTTAAAAAAACTGAAAACCACGACGTTTTTGTTTGTGTCTTTGTATGAATCTTGTAATCACAAATCAGGTCAGGTCATTATTCTACAAACTTAGTATAGCGGCTTTATACAACCTATTGTTCATGATCCTTCAACCACGAGTGGTTTCGAATATCCACATAATGATCGGATCGTCGCCGGATATCGTCTCTCAAATCGCCTAACGCCCGATCGGGGCAATTGGATGAGCAATGGAGAGTGTGAAATCGATGGGTTTACGACTTCACATTATAAGGAACATGCATGTTTTTAAATGGTTTCTCTCAATCCTATTTAGGATAAGGATCAATTGTTCTTTAGGGACTACGATTGGAGGACCACGAAATACAATGTGAGCCAATGTTAAACCGCGTAGCGTTGAAGCGGCCCATACGTAGATATAGATTATGTCATTATAATACGATATCCCTGTCTAAAATCTGATATGAACTTCGCGTTTAACTAATTTACAATACCCTCGCTATGTAAATTGTAGTATAACGTTGTCTAATTATGTCCAATTTCGTTCAGCTAGCGGTATTTGAGGCGCATTAATTGAAGATGAATGGGTGAGCTTCACGCGAATTCATGATGAGTAGAGGCTTAAATTTATTAGGCTATGTACAGTGATTCTCGTGTAAGTACTCCAAACTTATGAAATGATTTTTAGAGTTTCGTTCTTTAAAACGGTAACGATGTCTTTCACTTTGTTGTCCATGTCCGGTAAAAAATAATGTTGTTCAGTACTTCGCATTTGATACATTCCCTTGCTAATGGTAGTGACTCTTAAAACCATTTTGGAGTCGGGCCCTTAGTAAAATGGAGTACCTTTCGATCTGAATGGGCGACTCCAAAACAGTTTTAAGAGTCACTACCATTAGCAAAAAATATATCAAATGCGAAGTACTGAACAATATTATTATTTGTTACCGTTTGAAGCCGGTTATTTTTTTGTTAAAAAGTTATATAATTGTAAAATATTTTTTTTGTAATTTAAAGGATGTGGTATAATGCTAAAACACCATGTGTGTTAACTGGAGGTAGTAAATAGTGTACATAGATTTTACATACAATATAAATACACAGACTTACATACGTATGACATACGTACTAATAAATATACATATATACATAAATGCATACATACATAAATACATAAATAAACACATACGTCATTAAATAAATAGTATAACAACAAAATTATGTTATGGATAAATAAAATTCTTAAATGCGGGTAGACTTTTCGAGCCACGGACATCCGGTAGTAGTGAATTCCAAGTGAGGCTTCACTGCGTGAACAGAAAAGGAGTGCGAAAAGGAGTGGGTTTTGTGTAAAGGATTGTCTAGGAGAGTCCTAATATGGGGGGTGCAGGGAGCATTAGAAGGACGAGCGAAGGAAAACTTCCCACGCAGATACGAAGGTCCTTTTAGTAGCATAAGGGATAGAATGCGACTTGTTCAATTATTTTTACCCTTTTCATTTACTAAGTTACATTCGCCGTTAGTATTACGCATTTTTTTCTGTTATATAAATTTTGAAAGGAACTTTCTTTAAACTCTACAAAGATTAGCAATACCCTAGCTAAGTAGAGTAAAGTATAGCGCTGTGTAATTATGTCCAATTTCGATCAGCTAGCGGTATTTGAGCCGCGTTAATTGAAACTGGGTGAGCTTCATGCGAATTCATAGTGAGTAGCGGCTTAATATATGAAAAGTGAAGTCCATGATTAGTGATTAACATGAATATTCCAATTTTATGAATTGATAGTATCTATACGAAGCGCGCATGGCTCGGCGGCTAGCGTAGAACGCAAGCGGTCTATGCAGTTAAGCCAAACGGGCGCGGTCGGGTGTGAGATGGGTGACCGCTAGTGGCAAAAAAAAATCATGCGCGTTTCCGTGCTTCGGAGGGCACGTTAAGCCGTCGGTCCCGGTTGTTGTCGATAGATAACAGTCGTTAAACCTTGTCGGAGGCCTTATGGGCGGTTTGAAAACATCCGACAGCGGGTTGGCCACTAACCCGCATCTCCACCAACCCGCATTGGAGCAGCGTGGTGGAGTAAGCTCCAGGCCTTCCCAATAATGGGGAGAGACCCGTGCCCAGCAGTGGGACGCAAAAAGGGTTGCGGCCATACGGTAAAACATTAATCGTATAAACTAGACATTCGTTGCAGTCACTTCACTACAACAGCCCAGAATCTCATTAAAAATCAGTAGTTCCTGTAGTTTCAGGATTAAGAATACGGTACGGTATCCTGCCTAATCGTAAGAGGCAATTAAAAACTAGCTTCCGGAGTTGCGGGTGGCTGGAGTTCCAACCGTCCGTGCGTAGCCACATGCCGTAGCAAGCACGTACAAGCAAAGTACAGGAGAGCACCATTGCTCTTCGGATGATGGGCCAGCTTGGGGCGCCGCGAGTCACCGGTGCGTTCCTTTGGAGAACCCGGAGTTCTCCCCAAACACTGAGGCAGACCACCGAGGAGGTTCTAGTGCAGTAATAATTTCACATAGGGGTGCATGGTGTCAATAGTTATAAATATTTTATTGACAGATATGAGTAGAGTGATTATCATTTCGATAATATTTTAAAAAGCACCCCACGCTTTTTTTTAAATAAAATATTTTTTTTTATTCACACTATTATTAACTTATATTCATTGAAATTTTTAACACTATTTTCTTAATTTAAATTCATTAAAATTTATTTTCTATTTTTTAGTTCGGTTTTCTATAAAAAGCGTGTTTTTTTTAGTTTTTTTAAACTATTATTTATTTTCTACTTTTTAGTTTGGATTATTTATTCTTTCCATGATGTTTCCACGAGCAATGGACTGGTTACTGAGAACCTTCTTCTTTCTTTCAAAAATATCTTTATCTATCATTAGGCTTGTTACATAACAAGGTTACATATTTTTTTTTAATTTTTACGTTTTCATAAAATTTCACCTGTCTTACGACTTAACAAATTATTTATATTCTTTATATATCTCATACACGTTTTCGGTTACTGAGCACCAATAGTCTACTCCCCTACATAAATATGAGCAACCCAAGCAGCAAAATAGTCGAATAGTAATTAGATTACTCAGCCTTTAATCGTATAAGAGCCGAGTAACCGTTCTTAAAACACCCATTTATCGCGTAATAGCGGTTATCTCGACTATTTGGCAATATTTGCTAATGTGTGCTTTAAGGACGTCGAATAAACGTTTACAGCACTATGTTTTAGCACTTTTACTCCACCTTTTAGCAGATGCTGAATTAAAGTGGCTAAAATACTCGTTATTAGATCGTTTGATCTATAACAGTCGTATAATAGCTGTAGAATAGCTGATTCGCCTATAAACATATTTTGCAAATTGAAAAATGGAATAATTTTATCAAATTAGTGTATTGTCATCGGTCCTCAATAAATCTACAAAGTTTGAACGAAATCTGGCCGTTTAAAGTGGGTCAAAATCGCGCCCAAAGAAGTCGGTTACAAACATACAAACATACAAACATACAGGTGAAGCTAATAAAAAGCGTGTAAAAAGGTAAGACAGGTGACGATAACGTAGAATGTAGCGGTGTGCGTATATGGTGTATAAGAACTACTTACTGTATAACATAATAATAAAGAAGTTGTCTTGAACCAGGTACAAAACATGTTTATATGACAAAAAGTAAATAAGTTTATTAATTTTTGCTAATAGCATTTTGTGATGAATGCATAAATTGATGATCATAGGACAATATTTGAAACTCTGAATATTTGCTGCAATTCTACCTATATAATAAGTTATTCTAATAAGAATTTCAGACAAAAATATAATATCTATTAATGTTATTTTCAAACCACACTTTGTTCACAAAAAGTCTAAAATAAACCAAGTCAAATAAAAAAAGCCTGCTCCAAAAAATAAAACCGCCTTCAAATTTGGTAGGATGTAACAACAATTCTAAATTTTACCCTTTATCATTAGGGTAGAGTTTCGGAACAGGAAGAGCAATTCTGACGCGGAAAATAACGGAAAAGGCGGCCATTTTAAATTTTTATCTAAACTGTCACCCCTAGAATACGTAATTTAAGTTTGAACGTAAAATCTTCCCCGCGGAGAAAAATTCACGGCTCCGGGCTCGCGCCATAATATACTTGAGTTTGATGAAGTCACGTAACAGCTAAAGGTTTTTATATCTCGGAAAGCTATTAATAAAGTAAACTGTTAATGATGACGGCGGATTTATGAGATTTAGGAAACATAATTATACTGTGCTAGGACGAACAGAAATAAAAGCTTTTTATTTACTTACATAGAGGCATGATAGCCTTGTTTATTGTTACCTGTCGACCAGCGTGGCGCAATGGTTATCATACCGGACTGCCAATCGAGGGGTCCCAGGTTCGATTTCTGGCTAAACAGAAATTTGAATGATGTTTAAATTTCTGTTCTCGGTCCGGGTGTTAATGTTCCTGTCTTTGTATGTGCCCATGGTATCCACGACACATGGTATTAATTACCTTACTGTGGGGCTATGAGTGTGTAACGTTTATTTATTGCCTGTGAGTACCTGCTCTTTGGTTTCAAGTAAAATTTTCAGCAAGTTTGCAAAACTTAAAATATTGAAGCGCGTATGGCTCAGCGGCTAGCGTAGACCGAAAGCGATCTACGCAGTTAAGCCAATCCGGCGCGGTCAGGTGCGAGATGTGTGACCGGTAGTGGCAAAAAATTTCATGCGCGTTTCCGTGCTTCGGAGGACACGTTAAGCCGTCGGTCCCGGTTGTTATCGATATATGACAGTCGTTAAACCTTGTCGGTGTCCTTATGGGTGGTTTGAAAATCAAAAAGCGGATTGGCCACAAACGCGCATCTCAACCAACTAGTAAGGCGTTCCCTTGTTCGTCGATAGTGAAAACGGCGGGCCTATTAGATAAAAACAGCAAACAGCCAGCGACCGACAATTATCTCGCAAAGCGATCGCGATCGATTTCTTTACGCCAGAAAGTTTAGTATCATGGACACTATTGCTTGCATTTGGCTTACATGCAGTTCATATATATTGTTAAGAACCTGTTATTGCATCAGTAAGTTTTCGTTGCTATGTTATATGAAAAGTATAATAGATCAAAAATACCGCAGAACATTACAGGATCATGCCGAGATAAAACTACGAACCAACAACTAAGGTAAACTTTGGGCCGATTACCTCACTTTACCCCGCGAGGGCTCTTCAAACTCCCTTAGAGAGCTTATCTTCTGTAATACAGCTCTGTTACTAACTCGGTAATATATTTTTTATTAAAATTATCATTTCAGTAAAATTACAATCTGTGGTTGGAAACAAGTTAGGCTTTAGCATTCATATTAATTACACTAGGACTTCCTCTGTAGTGGGTACCATGGAGATACACAAAGACGTGAACACCCCGACCGAGAACAGAAGTTAAAACTCATCATTCCAATTTCTGCTTCGCCTGGAATTGAACCTGAGACCCTTGCTTGGCGGGGATAGCCCCACACGGGTCGTCAATCAAAATGTCCATGGATTTCAGAGATAACTGTACACTACTTTTTATACAGGAGCGAATAAAAACATACATACAGTAAAATTCGCATCTGCTTCTCCAAGTCTAATTTGTTTATGTTTATTATTTATCGGTACTACTTACCTACTACTTACCTACTTTTTGCGTCCCACTGCTGGGCACGGGTCTCTCCCGGGTGGAGATGTGGATTAGTGGCCAGCCCGCTGTCGTATGTTTTCAAACCGCCCATAAGACCTCCGACAAGGTTTAACGACTATTATCTATCGATAACAACCGAGACCGACGGCTTAACGTGACTTCCGAAGCACGTAAACGCGCATGAAATTTTTTGCCACTAGCGGTCACCCATCTCATTCCTGACCGCGCCCGTTTGGCTTAGCTGCATAGACCGCTTTACCGTTTTGCGCTAGCCGCCGAGCCATGCGGGCTTTAAATATGCTTGTGCTTTAAATAATTTACTTTAAAATGAAGTTCTAAAAAGGATACTAAAATGCAGTTCTTAATTTAAGCACAATATAGACAGGTCTACATATTTAATAATATTTTAAATATACTCGCATCCACAGTGCCGACAGCTGTCTCTACACACGAGAGAAATTATGGAGCTCAAATTTGTCTTTAATTTAAACAATATTCTCTTTGGACACTCACGTATATTTTACAGTACAAGTTTTGTTATAAAATTTGTTTCGTACGCTTTTAAACAGTGAATGTATTAAAAATTAAAAACTTTAAGCTTAGAACCTTCTGCCAAGGAGTATTGCTCTATATTTTTTTTGTTTACCTGCTTAATATATTTATAGAGAGACCTGTGCATATTCAAATACAAATCCTAAAGCGCAAAATTGTTATACGTTTCATCACTATCTCCTAGATGTACAAAAAATATTTAAAAAAAATTTATGCATACCTGAGAATTAATACACTTTTGAAAGTTATACGAGTACGTTCTGCATTTGACTTACGTTGCAATCCTTCTATTTTTTTTTTCGAATTATAAAATGAGAACCTGCAGTGAGACTAAGAAAAACGTATCCAATAATATTGAATAGTGTGAAATGACTTCATTAATTAATTAATTTATTTAATTAATAAAATGTAGTCAAAGTAAATATAACAAATATTTTATAATCTAATTCGCTTACTTCATACAATTGTAACAGAAACATCTTTATCTTTTCGGACAGCCAGGCAGCACTCTTGGCCATAAGTTCGTATACTGTAAATTCGAAACTGGTCAAGAACTGCATAGAGCGACTCAACGCACTGGCTGCGAGAAACAGAGTCTTTGTGATATGGGTTCCAGGACACTCATCCATACAAGGAAACGAGGAAGCTGACGTCCTGGCACGTGAGGGTGCAAAAGGGACTCAGCTCGGTCCTGGACCGTTCTGTGGTATTTCCAAAACGACAATCCGACAAAACGTTCTCACTCAGTGCAGGGAGGAGGCGATGAGGGACTGGACTGAAGGACCAGGGCACAGCCACTCCAAAGCTCTGATACGAGGATATGATCGGAGTTATGCTGAAGAGCTATTAAAGCTCAACAGAACAAATATCCGCACGGTTACCAGAGTCCTTACTGGACACTGTAAGCTCGGAAGACATATGTCGCTTTTAGGACTAAGTCTAACCGACACGTGCAGATATTGTGGGGAGGAGAGCGAGACACCACGCCACCTCCTTTTAAATTGTGGTGCGCTAAACCACAAGCGTAGCATTCATCTTGGGAGGCACGTGCTGCTGCCAGATGAAGCCAAACAAATCACCGTCCATAAAATCCTAGCCTTTATCAAGGCTATCGGGTTGGACGGTGATCTGTAACCTGGCTATGGGTACAAACAATCTTTATAGGTTGAAGTACCCTGGGCTGCAACAGCCCGAGCCCCTTTATTCAAATAAAAAAAAAATACTTCATACAAATTTTTTCTGTGTAAACTTTAGCACTTTTTAGAAATACAGCAGGTCCTGAATTGGAAACGTCCAAACTAGGATACTCAGCCTGTAAATCATTAACCATTGTCAGGGCGCGAACGAGTGGTGATTCGCAAACCGACACCAACCTGCACGGAGGCACTGCGAAAAGCTGATGTCGGCGCGGATATTTGTTAGAGCACTGAGGGATTGGAGATGGTACCTCTCACTAATTTATAAAACGAACTAACAAACGAACTTCGCGCCTAACTTGAAGGGAGTCATAACCTAGCATACCATTTAGGAATAAGCTAGGATAAATGTTCGGATATCCTACAAAATAGCCGCACTGCTTATAATACAGTCTTTCTTTGGAGTTTCTCAAATATGAGTGTGTATGTTTCTTCACTTTTATTCATAATACTAAAAAGAACAATTACTTAACAGTGCCATTCTCAATGATTATTTATATAAATAGCTCTGCCTCTGAGCTGGTCAAACATTGCTCTGGTAAATTATGCCCACAAATGTTACGACCCGCCGTTTCCCTTTGACCTGATATGAGAAGGTTTTTATGCTTTCATTTCGTGTTCTTTCAGCCAATAAATGTTACATGTTATTGAAAGAATGGGCTGGATTGTTGGTATCCGTGGCTATCTGAATACATTGTGGTGGTATTAAATTGTTATTGTTACATGTTACTGTTTTACTAGAGATCATATTATCAGTATTATCACCTACCATTTATAAAGACCTGACAGAATCATCCATCTTTTAACTTGAAAACTGCTGCTGTTTTAAGAAATCTTAATGATGATGACTTAATATTTTTTTTCTAATTTCTACATAAAAACTAACAATATCCCATTTCTCCCGATGACTCATGTGGTGCAATGGTTACCAACCCGGGCTGCCGACCATAAGGTGCAGGTTCAATAGCCGGCGAGGCAGTAGTTAAAATTCTGGTTCATGGTCTGGGTGTTTGTGTTTCTGTCTTTGTCACAAAGTATAAAAAGTACTTTTCTCAAACATTATATGATAAACTCTGCCAGTGAGCTGGCTATAACAGTGCTCTGGTAAATTATGCCCACAAATGTTACGACCCACCGTTTCCCTTTGACCTGATATGAGAAGGTTTTTATGCTTTAATTTCGTGTTCTCTCAGCCAATAAAGGTTATGTTATTGAAAAAATGGCCTGAATTGTTGATATTTTGGTGGTATTGAATTATTATTATTACACTTACAACACGTCTTAATAACCACTAATCGTTGTATACAGGGTATAATATTTATTAACATTGTCTGATGTTTAGATATTATAGAACATATTATTGTTCATGTTGACGATTCTTTCACTACTTTGAAAAGTGCAAAATGTCTTTATTTATTTTCAATATATTATTCAATTAATTAGTCGCCAAAACAGGCTACAAGATTTAAAAATATCAATTTAAAATACGTGCTCTTCATAGTCAAGTAGTATTTAGGATAAGAAAACCTTAAATGTTAAAACAAAAATATATTTTAAAGTCAAATAACTCTACAATCAATAACTCTTCAAATTTTGTAATTTCCATGTATATCTCTTTAAAAAAACTGCAATAAGCTTCCAATCATAAAATTATTGCTAACACTAGACCCCATAAAAATTGAAATTAATTATTGTACACATTTTTGTTAATATTTGTTGCAAGTTCCGCGTTGCAGGCGTGAAAATGTGAAGGTGGCTTAACATAGTACGAGTACGTGTCCTGTATGAGAGCTCATCAAAGAATAATACAGCGACATAGTGTGGTGAGCACAACGAAATCGTGTCTCCGCATAATTGCCATGGAGTAAGTGTGATTTTTTTACTCAAAAGGACTTGGGCATATCAATTTTATAATACATGCAGACGCCTGAAGTGTTGTTGCCCCTTTTCATTCCTTTTTAGAGTTCCGTAGCCAAAGGAAATAAATGAAACCCTATTTTAGTAATAGGCTTCTGTGGCATTTACAGAAAGAAGAAAAAATAAAGAAAGAAAATATTTTATTTGCACAAATATGGGTAGCAAAAAAGGTTTCACAAAAATATTTAGATCACCATATTTACCCTTTAGGGTGTACAAAATTTATTGTAAAATTTATATAATTACAAGTGAAATTATAAACTAATTATGTACTTACAGTAAACACTAAAATATACAGTATACTTAAATAATTTTACATTATTATTACTTTAGCTACTTAAATTAAATATAACCCAAGTTTGTGCTTTTTATACAAATTTATTTTATTTTATTTGAACCGTACGTGGTTGACCGTCATCAGCTTTGGGCTTGATGGGTTTTTGTACGCTGAGAGGAAAAAAATCTGGCGGAAAAAAAACCACCCAGGTTTTTATCTCGTGAAATATCTTATTTATGTTATTTATTTTAGTTTATTATTTATTTTAGTTAATATTTTATCATATATTATTATTTATCGTTTACAAACTCAATGACCGAATAGTACGCCTTTTTTAAGTAAATACATTTTAAGTTCTTTTTTAAATTCATTAATAGTTTTAGTTTTTAAGGAGTCTGGTAAATTTTTGGTCCCATGCAAAACACACTATTATGATATTGTTTAGTTTTGGAAGGTATTGAGCACAACTTATTGTTGTGTCTTTTAGAGTTTAAGGTATCATACTTAGAGATTACAGAACAATAATCCGATGAAAAATTCTCACTCGATGCAGAAAAGAAGCGTTAAGGGGCTGGATTGAAGAACCAGGCACAGCCATTCGAAGACTCTGATACGAGGATATGATGGGCGTTACGCGGAAAAGCTATTAAAGCACAACTGAACAATTTTCCGCACGGTGACCAGAGTATACTGGTCACTGTAAGCTCGGTAAATATACGAGAATGTCGCTTTCAGGACTAAGTTCAACCGACACTTGCAGATGTTCTGGGGTGGAAGTGAGACGCCAAGCCAACTCCTTTTAAATTGTGGTTCACTAAAATCAACCTGGTTACGAGTACACAAAATCTAATAGGGTGAAGTGTCCTGGGCTTACATAGACCGAATATTTTATTCAAATAAAAAATTATAATAGTAGTAGTCACTCAAGCTGTATCTCATGAACCGTGATAGCAAGACAGTGATATTTTTCCATCTATCCATCCATCGTTACAGACAGCCTCCGTGGCGTAGTGGGTGATGAGCCGACTGCGAAGCGTGAGGTCGTGGGTTCGATTCCCGCCCAGGACAAATATTTGTGTGATGAATATGAGTATTTGTTCTGTGTTTGGGCGTTAATTTATCTATTTAGAATTATATAAGTATGTATTTAGAATTATATAAGTATGTTTATCAGCTTTCTGGTTACCATAGTACAAGCTCTGCTTAGTTTGGAATCATATGGCGTTGTGTGAATTGTCCAAAGATATTTATTTATTTATTTATCATTCATCCATCATCAACTGTTTAAGGGGGGTCTCATACAACATTATAGATAAAGGTAAGGAACCCTTCATACACGAGTTCGACACGCACTTTGCCGGTTTTTGGTACGAGACCAGCATCTTTATGAGTTCCTGAGGTACTTTCATGCTTTGTTCTTGCATTTTTGAGACTGGCTTAGGTTTTTGAATTTTGAACGCGTCCTGAAAACAAAGAAAAGGGAAAACAATGGTTATACGTTAGCTTTACACCTATCCTGTGTTTTCGGCGTGATTAGAATCGACTGGGGCTTATAGTGATATTTTGCGTTTTGATAATAAAGAATAAATAAGTAGTAGTAATAGTTTTCGGTATTTTCACCTAATTATTTTATAGTGAAATTATATAAATGTGGTAGATACATTGAATGTCAAAACAAAAGATTTATTATTAAGATTTCTTTACTTTTTTATGATCGTATAGCTGCAACCCTTTTTGCGTCCCACTGCTGGGCAAGAGTCTCTCCCCATTATTGGGAAGGCCTGGAGCTTACTCTCATGCGGGTTGGTGGGTATGATCGTATAAATAATAGTATATTGATGATTCAATACGTTATTAAATGTTCTACTGCTGATTTATGAGCCTGAATCTAGTGTAAGATATAAAAAAGAATAAGGTATAAGTAGTTATTATGTTGGGCAAAAATACTTTAGTACCTACACAAAACCAAATTGACAGGAAAATCTGATAATGTTAATATACTATAATAGGAGCAACCGAGCAGAAGTTAGGCACATACGAATCTAAAGCGACACACAAGAAACATAACTCAAACGGAGCTCAGAGTAAGTGGCTATAAAAGTGATAAAATATCTATTTAGCTTTTTCTCCTCGAGTTTTTCCGCAGAGCTAGGAAACGCTTCTTTCTGGGAGGTTGGTTGGATAATTACATACTATGCGTTAACTTAGATAAATGGTTTGATCAAATCAAAGTTTTTTCAGTTTTATTTTGAAAACGTTGTTATCTCGATTGCTTTAAATATGCAAACAAATAAAATTGGAGTGTCTATTTGTATTATTAAAACAACCACTTTTTACTATATGCATATGAATGTAGGTATATAGGTACATTTACCAAAAATACATTTTTTACAATTTTTGTCTGTCTGTCTGTCTGTTTGTAATCTTTGGAACTGATATCTGGAATAAGTGGAACGATTTTGATGGGTTATTCACTGGCAGGTAGCTGATGTAATAAAAAGTAACTTGGACCACTTTTATTTTAGAAAAATTCTTAAACTAAAGTCTACGCGTACACTGTCACGGGCTGCCTCTAGTTTATTATTATTATTATAGCGGCGTTGTGCACTATTTTGGGATGGGTAAAAAATGTTAAACTCGCGTCAGGACACGTGGCCTGATCGAATATTCGTAAGACGGAGGGGTGACAGCTGATGACGGCTTGACTGTCTATACTTATGAAATTCGTTTATATCAAGTATTTAAAATATTATGGACATTGAACAAAGTGCATCTATTAACGAAAAAAGTGACGAAGAAATAGTGATAGAAAATAAGCGAGTACTTTATAAAAATATATGATGAAAACTTACTTAAAATACTAGATGAAAAATAATAATGATAATAAAATCAATTCGTGCGAAATTATTCCCTAACCATTCCAAAATATCAAAAGTGCACAACGTTAATGTTCAAGTTTTCACTTCTGCCGGCACTACCGGAGTGCAACCCGTTGTTTTTTTTAAATTATTTACCAAAACATTTACAGTGGTAGTAGTAGAGCACCGATGGGCGAGGGGTAAGGACGGCGGTATCCGATGCGGAAGATGCCGGGTTCAAATCCTTGGCGCACACCTCTGACAAACGAAATTTGTAATGTGCGCATTTCGTCATTGCTTCACGGTAATGGAAAATATTGTGATACTAGCTGTGCCCCACGGTTTCACCGGCGTATTTTTTTTTAAAGTATCCTTTTTTACTTCTGATAACTCCAAGAATATATGCACAAAGTTTCATGATGATCGGTTGAGTATTTTTCGCGTGAAAGAGTAACAAACAAACTTACTTTCGCATTATAATATTAGTAGAATTTAACGAAAGAGACAGACATCTAGCCAATCGGAGCCATACCGCCATGCTATATTAACGTCTCTTTCATCTCCCATTGAATCTCCCTTCATCCAAGCCAAGCCGTAGCCAATAAGGAGGAAGTCATCTCTATATAAACCATCGCCAGCCATTATTCTGTGTCATTCTGCTTGTCAATAAAAAATGCAGAAGCTCTGTCTATTTTATTTCTGGTTTTAACAGATATTTAATTGAATACGATGTTTTCCATCGCCTTGCATGCCTGAGAGAAACTCATTATTTCTCAAAGGTACGATGTTTGGCAATCCGCACTTGGCCAGCGTGATGGACTATGGCCTAATTCCCTCTCACTTGTAAGGGGAGTCCTATGCGCAGCAGTTTAACATAAAATAAGGTTGAAAAAAAATTGTACTAGTGATAGTTTTATAGATTTTATTTTTCTTTAAATAAAAAGTATTTCAATATATAGACTTTACGCAAAGCATAATAATATGTGTATATACATATATATGAATGTAATGTTAATTCCACAACATATTGTGTTCGAATTTGCACGTGAACGACAACTTTGTCAACAATGAAATTTTTATTATTATTTAAGTATCAAATTATGGCACTAATGATATTTTTGGCTGTAACTTTTCTTTACACTTCTCATTTGGATATACCAACTTTACACAAAATGTATATATATATATTGTAAATATAAAGTTATACCACAACAGATTGTGTTGGAAGCTGCACGAGAGCAACTTTGTCTACGCTGCGAAAATTATTGTGCAAATTTTATTAATAACACATAGTTTCGTGTTCAACGACTTCTACATCCAATTACGTAGTATTGTTAGTTCATAGAAGTGTTGTTAATAGATTTATATTCAGTATTCTTAGTTTAATTGAGTTGCGGACGAGTATTCAGGCCACCTGGTGTTAAGTGGTTACTGCTCGGTCAAGTTAACATGACACCTGGGAGGCTATTTTGTATGAGCCCGTCCAAAAGTTGTAACATGTTCGGAACCATTTTTGGCTATTTAGACAGTTATTTAAAATGAATTTATAAGATTGGTATTGACATTGATAACATTAATATAGCTAGAATTTCGTCAGCCTTACTCAAAAATGAGGTGCGAAAATTTACGATGTTTCAGGTACGATCGTACAGAGTAGCCTCCCAGAATTTAACATCAGTCATGTTAACTTGACCGAGAAGTAAGCTTGAGCAAGCTTGAGCAGTATTTCCTGTAGTGCGCTGCTACTACGAAGATTGATGGTAACCTCATGTAAGTCTGGCCAGCAACTGCACCTTTTCACAGAAACAAAATAGAATTGCTTCGCGGCAGAAGTAGATGTTATCATGGTACTTTTACGGTCATTTCATTAAAGTTCTGTTAATAAAGAAAGACATCGGGATATATACAGAAATACTCTTATTTTTAACACGCTTTTATTAGCTTGTCTGTATGTAATGTATGTAAGTAAATGAATCTTTTAACTTCATTTTGACCTACTTCTAAGAGTCAATGACAATGCAATAATATGAAATAAAACCAACTTAAAAATTAAAAATAAATGATGTAGTATAAAAAACTAAAAAACACGTTTTTGTGAAAAAACGAACTAAAAAGTAAAATCTTAATAATAATAATCAATAAGATATCTCAAAAAGCACCTTACGCTTTTTTACAATAAAATAGGTACATTTTCTTCTTACATTTTACTTTTTAGTTCGTTTTTTTGCACAAAAGCGTGTTTTTTAGTTTTTTAAACTAAATTATTTTTTACATTAATATTAATTAAGTAGTAGAAATTGTATGATTCCTTGAATGTATTAAAGCTACAACAATACCTGCAGTAAAGCAATTGTATTCTGCAAAAGATGCGGTTTCAGAACATTTTTGCATTAGGGGACGCCTGCGGAGTAGCAACCCAAATGCAAAGGACGTAAGAGAAGACTGTATCTAGGGAACATTTTGTCACTCTTCTCACTCTCACCATACTACGTTATGTATACCGGTATACGGTTATCAAAATCATGTCTTTGCGTGTCTTCAGTACAATGCTATAAAAATTATTCAAAGGAATATCATATCCAACAAGCCGCATATTATCCTTTTCAATTCCATAAAATCTGTGGCTAGTTATTATTAATTATTTTATTCATTTTTTTGTTTATAAAACTTATAAAAAAAATATTATTTGCTAATATTTCTTAGTATCTAAGTACCTAATAAGTAAGACTATTTAATACCGCTGCACCCATTTCTGCCTTGAACCAATTCTATCACGTTTCGGTGGAAAGGTGCAGTTGCCGGCACTTACATGAGGCGACTACCAGCCTCCAGAGTAGCAGCGCAACTGCATACGACCTCAGACAAGACTCACCTATGCTTGCTTGAGGTTGTGTGCAGATGTCCATGGTCTGCGGCGATCACTTAACACCACGTGCTCGCTCGTCGCATGCTCGTCTGCTACTCAATTCAAATTAAAAAAAACTTTATGTATATGTACACACACATTTCAAAACGCAACTGCAAGCGAATTTTCCAAAGAACAAAAGAAATACATTCCAAGAGAAGTTATTAAAGGTCTCAACTTGATAAACGGTGTCTCACGGTTGTAACAAGATGATTTATACTGCACAATTTCTTCTCGAGAACGGATTTGTGAGCGCGAGAAATTTTAACACACAACCTTTCAACTAAATTCATGACCCCCGTTATGTATTTGCCTCTGGGTATGAGATGTGAATGCATAAACGTAATAGGTTTACCTACCTTAGCTCTAAAAATAAGAGGTATGAGACTACAGAGTGAGGGATTTATTTGTTTACTAGTTTGGCAAGCCAAAGTTAAAGCTGGTGGGAAAAAATGTAGTCTGTTCAAAAAAAGAATAGACATGAAATTTGAGCTGCTCTTCGACTTTTCTCATATTGCCTACTATTTATATGGGTGTTTCATTACATCACAATATAGACAGGACTTCTATTCTCTTTTTGAAAATATTGTTGGTTTTCGTCACGATTATCATTAAAAGACTCTAAAAAATGTACTAAAAATACTTTTAAACGGAAGGTATTATTTTACTTCACTAAGGGTCTCGTTTAACATCTCCAAGTAAAGTGTTGATTAGTTACTTCTCAAGTAAAGTTAATTGGCAAGTAAAATCTATGAGTACGGGTCAGTTTATCATATGATTAGAGCTACTCGAACATCGTGAAATTGAAATTGAAGTCACGGGTGACTTTATTGAGATTGAGATTGAGATTTAGAAGGCATGGAAGGGTTAGAAGACATGGAAGTACGGATATTAATCAATTTTCTTACGAAGTTAATTTTTTGTTTCGATACAATAATCTTACTGCAAATAAGCCAGACGATTCGGGGAAAATCAATATAAAAAAAAACAACGGCTTGCACTCCAATAGTGCCGGCAGAAGTAAAAACTTGAACCGTTGTTCATTTTTGATATTTTGGAATGGTTAGGGAATAATTTTGCACGAATTGCTTTTATTATCAGTATTATATTTTTTCATCTAGTATTTTCAGTAGGTTTTCATCTAGTATTTTTATAAAGTACTCACTCATTTTCTTTCACTATTTCTTTGTCACTTTTTTCATTAATAGATGCACTTTGTTCAATGTCCATATTTTAAATACTTGATATAAACGAATTTTACAAGTATAGACAGTCGAGCCGTCATCAGCTGTCACCCCTCCGTCTTGGTCTAAGAGCCGGTGAAGATCGACCTTCACCGATCTAATACCTAACTCGTTGAGACATATTTTTTATCAAATATAGTTTATAAACATACATGCCTATTCATGTTCATAGTTATTTTTAATATAATTAATTTTAATCAATTTTCTTTCATCATTTCACTCTTGTATATAAATAAATATAATAATAATTATATTATATATATAAGAATATTTATATGTTTATAAATTATATTTGATAAAAAATATGTCTCATCGAGTTATCAGATCGGTGAATGTCGATCATCCATCTCCTCTACTATCTTACGAATTTTTGATCAGGCCACGTGGTTCTGACGCGAGTTTAACATTTATTACCCATCTCAAAAAAGTGCACAACGCCGCTAAAGAAGTTTTCACTTCAAAAAAACATTCTAAAAACGAATATCTTACACGTCTAAATGTGATTTTTGTTCTGCGTTCGGGTTTATTTCGTAAGTTAAGCTATATAGGCTACTTTTTACCCGGACAACATATTATTAAGTCATATTATTTCTGGTAGAAAAACAGCATTCTAATAATTTATTATAGGCATGTCAAAGGTATGTAATCAAATATTTAAATTTTAAAATCATTCATAAAGTATTTCAACTCAAACGCTGCGGTTAACCGTACCTTTGTTAGGCTAATACCATTGACATACTTTTTGTCCCTCAAAGGGGAATTCATTTCGTCCCAACATTTTATGAGCAGATCTCAAAATTACAATGCATACGAGTCGACAGGGGACTCGAAATTCAATTTCAATGCATGTTTGAGAATTTTGTGTGTTTATTTTTGAAAATACTCTTTGCCGTTATAATATGAATATTTGTGGTGTAAATAATAAGTTACTCTATCAGTAAAAAATATAATATTTTGAATTTCATTGTCATTAATAACTCAAACTAATTTGTGATTTCATTATGGACATTTCAATAAAAATTGTGCCAAGAGCCATGCTTTAAGAAAAAACGGAGAGTTCATAATGTATTTATGACTGACGACCCGCGTGGCACAATGGTTACCATGTAGAACTGCCAATCGAGGGGTCCCGGATTCGATTCTCGGCGAAACAGAAATGAGTTTAAGTTTCTGTTCTTGGTCTGGGTGTTTGGGTTCCTGTCTTTGTATGTGTCCATGGTACCCACGACACAGGGTATTAATTACCTTACTGTGGGGCTATGAGTGTGTAACGTTTATTATTGTTTTTTATTTATGCTATCTAAGTTTTCATTTTAAACTGAACCATATAATAAAGTGAACTTCTTCAATTTGTAGGGGAGAATATGTTATTTACATACAACCTGGTTCAATAAAACGAGAAACGGACCCCATGACAAAGTGCATTGAATATTCTATTCAGAACTTTAACATTGTTATGTTTACAGCTGTCGTCGAAATTTGATTTGAAAGTTTGTATGGGTCTTTTGAGTATTTTGGTCTTAGTATGCAGTTTTTTAAACATAACGGAGGAGAGAATAAGCATACACGCCACGTGGTATTAAATCCTGTATCCAATGCTGTTATCGCTGATCCACAGTAAGGGAAAAACATTATAAATAAAAAATAAACAAATATCTTTGGACAATTCACACAACACCATCTGATTCCAAACTAAGCAGAGCTTGTACTATGGTAATCAGATAGCTGATAAACATACTTATATAATTCTAAATACACACTTAATGGGCCGTATACGAAATTTTGCTGATTTCGCTGATTTACCTGATTTAACACATGATATTTTGCAGTTATATTACAGTATCTCCATAAGTTTCATTGCACAACATAACTGATCATTTCATTAATAATCGAATACATTAGCCACTTTTTTAGCTTGCGTCAAGAATTATAATGCGAGATTTAGGTTACTTTAAAAGATTTTGAATGCCAAATTTTCATTATTAATTTGATTTATTTTTCAGAAAACGGATTGATTATGAACTGAACTATATTTAGGTATGTCAAATAAATTTTTTGAAAGATTGTTTCAATTTTCCGAAATCATATGCAATGTCTGGCCCATTTTCTCTCAAAATTGACTAAGTTAAATGTTTTTTTTTACTAATATTTTTTGTTCGAGAGTGGCAAAAATTGGCTCACACACTATTTATGTGATTTTTACAGCAATACATGGCATTTTTTTCGATCTGTTTAGATTATAAATGATCCAAAAATATGTGATATTCTATACCTATTACAGTAAAATTAACAAAACTATCACCGGCTTCAGGTCTATTAAGCAAAATAACGAAATAAAAAATAAAAAGTGGCTCATTTTATAGTTTATTATTGAAATGATCAGTCATATTGCGCAATAAAACTTATGGAAATACTGTATTTTAACTGCAAAATCTCCTGTGTAAAATCAGCTAAATCATTGAAATCGGCAAAATTTCGTATACGGCCTCTTAAATAGATAAATTAACACCCAGACATAGAACAAATAGTCATGTTCATCACACAAATATTTGTCCTGGGTGAGAATCGAACCCACGACCTCACGCTTTGCAGTCTGCTCATCACCCACTATGCCACGGAGGCTGTCAAATGATATGATATTATTATGATCGAGCATGGCTGAGGGTTACTTTTGTTACTTCCCTCTCATTTCTAAGAGGAGAGCTGTGTCCAACTGTGGAACATAAAAAGGTTTAAAAATATCCAACCGAGCGGAGCAACACCTGAGGTCGTGTGCAGTTGCATTGCTACTCTGGAGGCATATTCTTAGATCATGAGTTACGCACTTGCGATGACTAAATAATGAGCAATATATGTAGCGCTCATAGTATAAAAAACTGCCCATTTATATTAATTCGGCACAGACAAAGCCGTCGTCAATCGAATGTGTCGAGAAAATGTCGATTTATTGCTTGCATAGAAGATAAATTATGTTTCTTATAGGTTAACAGCAATATTGTATCGCTACTCAAGGATGAGTGAAAACATTATAATATTTCATTACATCACCAGGCAAGTCTGAGAGTTTTAAAAATAATTCTTAGCCAAAATGTATGTACTTGGTCAGCGTATCTTCAGCGTCGTGGAATGCGGTAAAAAGGCCTGTCGATTCCGAGAGGATACCTCATGATACCTGTGCTCAATAATGCCCAGTATGAAGACCTCTGCGTTGCCAGGTTCATGTCTGATTGACCTAAGTATTTTTTATGAATAAATCCGGTCTTGGACTACCAAATCCCTCGAGATACTTTTATTGAGTTGTCAAAATGTGATATCTTCATATATTTTATGTGAGAAAAATGATATGTGACGTCACAACTCATTTGATCTGTAAAAATTGACATTTTTTTAATTGATTTAAAATATTATAAGTATCATGTATTGAAATATAATGACGACCAGCGTAGCGCAATGATTACCATGCCGAATTATCAATCGAAAGTCTCGGGTTCGATTATTATTGAATGATGAGTTTAAATTTCTGTTCTCGGTTTGGGTTTTTGAGTTTTTGTCTCTGTATGTGTGTGTTTGAGGTACAAATGGGAATGTTCGGGTAATTTTTAAAATGATAGTGCAAAATCCAATTTACGTAAGCGGCTATTATAATAGGGATAAATTATTTTATTTTGCGAACAAAAAATAATAAAAAATGTATTTTCATTATTTACTCAAATGCACGTATAGTAACATCTTTACTATATCATTTTATTTTCATTGCATAACCTATTATAAAACAAATACAAATCTTTACAAATCTTTATTAATCACAGAACATATGGTTCACATTTGCTTCTGGAATCCCTGACTTCCGCTTTAGTTAATAAAAACTGTGTTGCAGAAGTCAGTGACCTCCCCGATAGGGACTCGTAAACATTACTACAAACTAATTATTACAAACACTTAATTTTAAAATGGAGAATTGAAAAGAAGATAAAAAATAAATAAAAAAAAAACACTAATTAATAAGCAGCAGTAGCAGCAATGAGTGTGTGTGTGTGTGTGTGTGTGTGTGTAAGAGAGAGAGACAGAGTGAGTGTGTGTGTACGGGTGTGCATGTGTGTGTTTGCGAGTGGGCGCGCGTGCGCGTTTATGTGTGTGTAAGTATATGTGTTGATCGCTAATCCGCGGTTTTTTTTTATAGCTATTCCACTTTTTTAAACATATTTTCCACGCTGTCATAGTCATATTCTTGCAGCCACTCAATGACTTTTGATTTAAACTTGTATAGGCTTAGGTGTCTCAATCTTTGCGTTTTGGCTATGATATTGTAAAATTTCGGAGCCAGGTAGCTGTAGTGCCTTCGGGAAATAGCGCTTCGACATCTCGGGATTGGATATCTTTGAAGCCTTTTATGTGGTAGAGCAGGGATGAGTGGTACTGTTTTTTGATGATACCGTTTCAAGCAGTTATATATAAATAGCTTCCTTACAGTTAATACTTTCGTCTTTCTGTACAGTTCCGTTGTAGGGCTTTGGAATGAAAGACCCATCAGTACTTTCAAGAGAGCACGTTGAGCGCGCTCTACCTCTATCATATACGTTTTCGCCGCGCCCCCCCATGAACAGATACAGTAACTGATTATGCATTCACCTAAGGCTTTATATGTTTGGAGCAGTAGGTTCTGGTCTGCTACAGTTCTTAGGTTTTTAAACACACATATGAGTTTGCGTATCCTTTTAGAAACCATCTGAATATGTGGGTGCCAGGTCAGCTTATGATCAATTATAACACCAAGATATTTTATTTCGTCTACTTTGCTGAGTTTTTGACATGTGCACTCTTTTGATGGTGAGGGTGAACATTTGGATGTGTGGGCGATAATTCGAAAATCTGATGGAAGTATGTCCGAATTGGTTTTCTTAAAACAGATATACTTAGTTTTTAACAAGTTTAAAGAAAGGAGATTTGCTTCTAACCAGGTCCGTACTTGTAAGAGGCCTTTCTCAGCTATGTCTCTGACTTGTGACCAAGTAGAGCCATGAAATATAAGTACTGTGTCATCTGCAAACATTAAAATGTCGGCATTTGGAATTTTTATACTACCTAATTCGTTAACGTAGAGCAAAAATAGAGTCGGACCGATCGTGCTTCCTTGTGGAACACCATAATTAAATTCTAAGACGTCACTTTTGTATTCATTAATTTTTATTTGTTGTCTGCGGTTACTCAGAAAGCTAGAGAATAGGTTGTAAGCATTTCCCCTTACTCCCGCTCTACTCAAACGTGCCAAAAGTATGGGAATCGAAACGGTAGGTAAGCAAACGTTCGCTACGGGACCGTACAGACGAGGGATGTCACGTGCGGGGTGCCACAGGGCTCGGTCTTGGGGCCGCTCCTGTGGAACCTCGCATACGATGCGGTGCTGCGGACGTCGCTTCCACCAGGTGTGAGCGTCGTCTGCTACGCCGATGACACCCTCATCCTTACCGAGGGCGAGTCCTTTGAGAGGACTGGCAGGCTTGCCGAATTAGGATTAGCCAGTATTGTGGGAAAAATCCGCGGGCTAGGGCTTAGGATAGCGCCTGAGAAGACCGAGGCGCTATGGTTCCACGGCCTCAAACGGCGTGAGGAACCCCCTAGCGTGTCAGTACGAATAGGTGACGCAGATATACAGCCGGGCCGGTACATGCGATACCTTGGGCTGGTGCTCGACAGCCGCTGGAGCTTCGACGAGCACTTCAATCGTCTCGTCCCCCGGATTCACAAAGTGGCAGGTGCTATGCATAGACTGCTGCCGAATCTTGGGGGACCAAGGGAAGAAGTCCGCCGCCTCTACGCAGAGGTCGTGCGCTCTATCGCACTCTACGGCGCGCCCGTATGGTCGCATAGGCTATCGAGCAGCCGGCGCGGCGGCGCCGTGCGGCGAAACTGAACGCCGCGCAGCGCAAGATTGCGATTAGAGTCGCACGAGGATATCGGACGATATCGTATGAGGCGGCCAATGTCTTGGCGCGGTTCCCGCCCCTAGACATCCTGGCGGATATGGACGCAGAGGTCTTCAATAAGATCCGTGTCCTCCGCCAGGGGGCTGAACCTTCTAACGAGACGATCGTTGAGCTTCGTCGGAGAGCTAGATGGCGAGCTCTGACGCGCTGGCGCGATAGACTGCGCGAACCGCAGAATGCGCGTCAGCGAGTTGTCGGCGCCATTCTGCCCAGCTTCCGGGCCTGGCTAAAAAGGGAAGGTCGCGTCACCTACCGACTGACACAGATACTCACCGGACATGGCTGCTTCGGTGAGTATCTGAACCGCATCGGGCGAGAGGTGTCTGCCAGATGTCACCACTGCGGACTCGACCAGGATTCCGCGCAGCACACGCTCGAACACTGCCCAGCTTGGGAGTCTGAGCGGCGGATCCTGGTCCAAAATATCGGACTTGACTTGTCCCCGGCGGCTGTCGTTGCAGCGATGGTGCGCTCTAGGGACGCGTGGAAATCGGTGACCTCCTTCTGCGACACTGTAATGTGCGCTAAGGAAGAAGCCGAGACAGCCCGGGAGCGCGAAGATCCCGCTCGGCGAAGGAGCCGCCGGGGCAGACGTACGTCCCCCGGTGCTAGTCCCTGTAGCTTCGGGATTAAGAATAGAGCTACGGTATCCCCTGCCTAATCGTAAGAGGCGACTAAAAGGGTACTTCCGGGGTTGCGGACGGGGAGAGTCGGAGCTCGATCCGTCCAGCCAGCAGCCCCGGGAAGGACGGCGGTGTGCGTGTGGCCGCATGCCGCCGTAAGCATCGGAAGGTGCAGGAGAGCACATCTAACCTCCGAAGATGGGCCCATTCTGGGCTCCACGCGTGGAAAACACCGGTGCGTTCCTTAGGAGATCCCGGAGTCCTCCCCAAGCGCAGAGGCAGGCCATCGAGAGGGTTTTAGTGCGGTCAAATCCCACATAACCCGGTATCCTCTCCCTAGGTGCCAGGTACCTTTTGAAGGTTCCCCCCCCCCCCCGACACCAAAAAAAAAAGGTAAGCAAACGTTGATCTATGTCGTTATGTCATTCGAAACAATATCATCTAGATTCGTTAGGTCTTTCGTTATGACATAACCGGTGAAGACGGACCAAATGGAAAACGGATATAAAAGAAGGGATCGGACTCGAAGCTATTCTCTGCATAGAATACTAAAGATTCGGCCCGGTTTCGCCCGGATGATATTTATGGTTTATGATTACTAGCCTCTGGCCTTTCCCAAGGTCCACTCTATCTGTATACTAAATTACATGAAAACCGTTCAGTCGTTTAGACATAACATCATACAAGACACACAAAGAGACATAGACTTTGCATTAATAATGTTAGTATGGAAGAATAGATTGAAGGATGAAACAGATTTTAGTATAAAACAGGTTCATGATAAATTTACTGGCGTTAAATCAAGAAAGATTTAGAAAGCTTTCTTTTAGTCTTGAATAATTCAACAAACATTCAACTTCTATTTATATAATGAAACATAATTTTATACCAATCATCTCCATAGTGCAGATCTTAGTCTATATAATGGTAGAAACGGGCAAGAAAATTTCAGAACCTCGTTAAGTCGTATGAAGCAAGATACAGACGATTGGTCATATAGTTTCGTTATGATGAGATAACCGCTTGAGACGGACCAAATGGAAAACGGATATGGACCAAGGGACCGGATCCGACGCTGTTATCTAGGTAGTGGAAAAGCTCTGAAAACGAATATTGAAGTAAAATATTTTTTATTTATAAATTAATTGACAATAACATTTATATTTTTACATTTTACAAAGCACTTAAAAACTTTATATTGGTAGAATCCTTGAAAGAGTTTTGTCTTTTTAATAAATTATATAATGCATTTTAAAGGTCAAAGTGCAAGAATGTGGCATTAAGATTGCCTTTTGTTCAAATTGTAAAATTTGGCCAATAAAGAATAAATAAATAAACTTTTGCAGTTCGTACATTTGTATGAACCGCCTAACGGAATTCCTTGTGCTCCTTAAGATGCAGTACAAAAATTATTTTTGAAGTGAATACTTCTTTAGCGGCGTTGCGCACTTTTTTTGGGATGGATAAAAATGTTAAACTCGCGTCAACTACACGTGTCCTGATCGAAAATTCGTAAGACGGAGGGGTGACAGCTGATGACGGCTCATGAAGGCTCGACTGTTTATACTTGTAAAATTAGTTTATTTCAAGTATTTAAAATATGGACATTGAAAAAAGTGCATCTATTAATGAAAAAAGTGACGAAGAAATAGTGAAAGAAAATGAGTGAGTACTTTATAAAAATACTACATAGAAATTAATACTGATAATTCAAGCAATTCATGCGGAATTATTCCCTAACGATTCCAAGACATCAAAAATGCACAACGTTAAAGTTTTCACTTCTGTCGGCACTCCCGAAGTGCAACCCGTTGTTTTTTTTAAATTCATGATCATTTTCAAAAATTTGTGCGTTAGGTATATATTTAGGGTGAAAAAATTGTTTCCCCATATTCCTTGTACATATCACTCGTACAGTTATGTACCTAGGTTGTAATATTTAATAAAATCCTTATAATGTTTCTTGAGAAGTCACTCTCACCAAGTAATACAGTATAGAAAGAGTAAAGAATAAGGTGCAAAACCTTACACTAAGCAGTATCTTAGATAATCCAATTTTAAAAAATGAAAACTTCAAAAGTAATAAAAAAGGAGTTGAAAAAAATTAAGTTTTTAACAAAAAAAAATAGAACCGACTTCAAACGGTAAAAAATAAAATTATTCAGTACCTACAGTTTCACTAAGGGCCCGACTCCAAAAATAGTTTTAAGTTTAATTACCATAAGCAAGAAGAAGTAGGTACTGAATAATTTTATTTTTTACCGTTTGAAGTCGGTTCTATTTTTTTTTGTTAAAAACTTAATTTATTTCACTCTTTTTAGTAACTTTAATATTATGTATAAGCATAGTTGGAAAAAAATTCACTAAACTTCTAAATGTTAAAGAGATTTACCTTTTATAATCATGTTTATCTAATAGCCATCTTATAGCCTGAAATAATACTACTATCAGTCCACCTGGACCTATAAATTATTGAAAGAATTTGCTCTCAGCTCCTAACCGTTGAGGAGTGATACCTTCAATCATATCATGAGCTTAGCAACATCAGGTGATAATTCCGGGCATATTTGTATTATGTTAAAAAATATGACTTAAAAAATGTGTGTGCTTATTAAGTTCCAGAGTTTCCCTCGATTTTCCTAGTAACACATCATCAAATTATGACATAGTGACAGTTGGACCACCTTAGGAGTTTAAGTTTTAGAACAAAAAAAAAATATATTGAAAGAATTTGCTCTCAACTCCTAACCGTCGTAGTACCTTCCATCATCAGCTCAGTAACTTGATATGATGATAATTATACACAAATGCCTGTTTTGCTTTAATAAGAATATGAAAATCAATTGTTGTGTTATAAAATTTTAATGTTTCCCTCGATTTCTCTGGGATCCCATCATCAGACTTTGATTTGGTGACAGTTGGACTACCTCAGGAATGTAAGATTTCGAACAAAAAACCATTTATTGAAAGAATTTGCTCTCAAATCCTAACCGTCGTAGTACCTTCCATCATCAGCTCAGCAATATGATATGATGATAATTATACACAAATGCCTGTTTTGCTTTAGTAAAAATATAAAAATCATTTGTTGTACTATAAAATTTGAATGTACCCTTCGATTTCTCTGGGATCCCATCATCAGACTTTGACTTGGTGACAGTTGAACCACCACAGGAATGTAAGATTTCAAACAATAAACCATTTATTGAAAGAATTTGCTCTCAACTCCTCACCATCGCAGTACCTTCCTGAAGATGATTACAATGCACAAATATCTGTTATTCTTCAGAAACTATAAGAAAATCAATGTGTGTGCTTATAAAATTTGAGAGTTCCCCTCGATTTCCCTGGGATCCCATCATCAGATCCTGATTTGGTGAAAATGGGACTACCTCGGGAGTATAAGCATACGAACAAAAAAAGAATTTTGAAAATCGGTCCACAAACGGCGGAGTAATCGGTGAACATATATAAAACAGTATGTGTTCGATACTTAATCCATCATACCCGGGAGATTTCCCACGTGTCATACTTTTAACTGCAGTATAAACATCTGATGGCTGAAATTCTATTGGCTTTGAAGAATTACAAAGGGGACTGGGAAGGGTATCGAGCACAGACTGCACGCTCAAAGGCGTTATAGCAAAATGTTTTGCGAATAAGTCAGCAATTAATTTACTACCATGTATATTATTTACACTAATCGGTCTACATTGTTTATGATTCAATGCCTTTGTTGAGTTCCAGAATTGTATAAAGTTTTTATTTTTCCTATGGGTCGCTAATATATCCATTTTAATGTTATCTTGATGGTCCTGACACCACTTCAGTTTATATTTAAAATCTCTACGAGAACTCATCATGTCGTCATAGATCGGACCCGTATTAGGTTTTCCCTGTTCAAGCCAATATTTATAAATGTTTCTAGCAGTTAGGTGGCTATCTTTTACATGATAGTTCCAACCTATAACTTGCTTTTTAAGTATCTTACTATTTTTACATTTTACATTGTATCCGATATACATATCTACCATCTAATATGCTGAAAACAATTGTAATTCCCATTGCAAAAAATAAGACTGGCGATATGTCAAGTACGTCCAATTACAGACCCATATCGTTGGGTACTACGATTGGTAAGGTATTTGAGCGGCTCCTACAACCCGAACTGATGCGGAATGTTCGGATTAGCGATGCTCAGTTTGGTTTCCGTCCCGGACTCTCTACAGACTCCGCAATATTATCACTCAAGCATGTTGTAAACTATTATGTGGCGAGAGACACATCAGTATATGCATGCTTTTTAGACTTAAGCCGTGCCTTCGATCTAGTAAACTATGAACTGTTGTGGACTAAAATGCTCGCGTCTAATATTAATCACAAAATTGTGGATCTGATGAGATACTGGTACGGGAACCAAACTAATTGTGTGAAATGGGGCGACGCAACCTCTAACGAGTATAGGTTAGAATGTGGTGTCCGCCAGGGAGGGTTGACCTCTCCGGATCTCTTCAATATATATATAAATGACTTGATAGAGGAGCTGAGAAGGACCAATATCGATTGTCATATAGGAGGAACATGTTTTAACAACCTGAGCTACGCGGATGATATGGTCCTTCTCAGTCCCTCTATCAATGGATTGAGAAAGCTTATTTCTGTCTGCGAGAATTTTGCAAAAATTCACGGTTTGAAATATAACGTCGCTAAAACTGAAATGTTAATTTTTCGCTCGGGGAGAGGTCCGGAGAGGGTTCCACCCGTGTTCTTAAACGGTTCGTCAGTCCGGGTTGTGGAGCAGTTCAGATACCTGGGACATGTGTTGACCGGTGGCCTGAGCGACGACGCTGACATCGAACGGGAGCGAAGAGCGCTAGCCGTTCGCTGCAACATGTTGGCGCGCCGATTTGCTAGGTGCTCTAAGGGTGTTAAAGTCACTCTTTTTAAAGCATACTGCATGAGCTTTTACTCCAGCCAGCTTTGGAAAACGTATACCAAAAGAGCCTTTAATACCCTTAGAGTACAGTACAACGATGCCTTACGCATCTTATTGAAAATGCCACGGCATTGTAGCGCGTCGGCCATGTTTGCCGAGGCCGGCGTTCCCGACTACTTCGCCGTTCAGCGAGCTAGAATTGCCACTTTCTGGAGAACAGTGCGCGATTCCACAAACGAACTGTTGGCAGTCGTGGCTCAGGCTTCACCGGACAATATCTATTTTAAGCACTGGATGTACGTCCATAAATCTAAAAACAAATATTTGTGTTAGATTTTAAAAAACCTTGGTTTATTTTAATTTATTTATTTGTAAATTTATTTCTATATGGGTCACTTTTTATATACCTGAAATAAAGATTATTATTATTATTATTATTATTATAAAAAAAATACATACAGCCGAATACAGTACCTCCTTCTTTTGGAAGTCGGTAATAACCACTGACAAATAAACATAATCTGGAAGCGGAAAATAAACAACCACCAGATAGTAATAATCTTAAGCTGGATAATAATCTAAGCCCGGATAATGATAGCTGATTATAATCAAAACCGGGGATATCCGGTCGAGAGTTACGTAATGGAAAATGAATATAGAACAAGGGACGTTTTCAGACCTGGCGCGTCAATAAATATTACTAATGCAACAGACATGGAACAAAATTTCAACTAATTCTAATACGTGGATTTTGTCATCTCATTTATTCTTTGACATTAATTTTAACGAAAGGTTATGATTTGTTAAATCATTTTTACTGTTACTCAAAAAAATATGTAAACTTTCTTAGGTGTTTTCAAACTATGCAATCATCCATATAAACATAATGCGATGTAGTAGAAAGTAGTAATATCCATATATTTTAATAATGAAAAATAACGTTACTTTAATTACTTAAACGTTAATTACTTACGCCACTTCATTTACACTAAAAAGATGAGATCTTTGGGAAGGTTTCCAAAGATAAATTTTAAAACAAAGCAAAAAAATACCATCATGGTCAGCCAACAAAGCGAATGAAGCGGCGTTGATCATAGCAAAATTACCACAAGCATGTTTCGTTACGTCACGTACTA
This sequence comes from Pyrgus malvae, assembly GCA_911387765.1. Taxonomy (NCBI): domain Eukaryota; kingdom Metazoa; phylum Arthropoda; class Insecta; order Lepidoptera; family Hesperiidae; genus Pyrgus; species Pyrgus malvae. The sequence goes on along the minus strand of OU426950.1, from coordinate 20,459,861 downwards.
AAGTAATATTGCCAATAATCTCAATATTGGGAACCGAGGAGTAAGTCCTCGGGTCTCAATTTATAATAAATTAATCGGCTCCGTTATGGTCCGTTCTGACAACTGAAAAGCATTGATTATCGATTTTTTTTTATTTTTTTATTTTATCTAATATCATAAGACACACTAAGTACTTTGACCCGCTCGTCATATAATCTCTAAAAGTTAAATTTAAAACGCATCACTTAAATGCCACTAAGCAGACAGAGACAATAATTCTGAATCCAAGGGCTTTTCGTTATGATTAGGGTCATCGTCGTCCACTTTGTTGGTGGACGATCTGTGCCTGTGTGGCATTAACGGCTTCATGACAGCAACAATTGAATTAAACATATTTTTTTCTAAAACAAGAACACTGATTATTTAAGTCACTTCATTTACACCGAAGAGAGATAGCAACCATAAAGGTACGGTATATGAAAAATTTCACAACAAAACAAAAAATACAAACTTGGTCAGCCCATATATATACGATCGCGCCAAAACACCAAAAGCATGTTTAATTGCATCACGTACCAACGTAATATTGCTGATAATCATAAAATGAAACATCATAAGGGGAATAAAAACTGAAAAGAGGCCGTAAAGAGCCAGGCCGGGGCCCCAACAAATCGGTGGTCATCAGTCAGCGTTATGGCCCCGGAAGCCCCCACCCGAAAGATACTACTTTTCATTGTGTGAGATAACGGAGCCGACCGATTTATTATAAATTAAGTTTCTACGATATTTAAGGCCATTCGTGTTACTGCAAAGGTTCATCTTATTTTTTTTCAGTAATTTTCTTTTTTAAAGTAGATATTATGTGGCGATGCTAGCGGAAATCTTTGGGGGTTGACAAGACGTTAATAGAACCGACCAATAATCAAATTAAGATTACAAAATTTACCAGGATGGTTTCAGCATATTTTTGTTTTTAATATAATTACCACAAAGTCCACGTTGGAGATAGATATAGCAATTCTAAATCCAACGACCTTTCGCTGTCTTCTTACAATTGGCGTAAGGCCTCAATAGTAGTCACAATTAAATTAAAGTTAAGAAGTTTTTTTAAGCTATTTACGCCACTTCATTTTCACCAAAGAGAGAGAAAACACACATTTCGTCACATAAATTTCACAACAAAGCAAAAAATACAAACGTGGTCAGCCAACAAAGCGAATGAAGCGGCGGCGATCACTGCAAAATACCAAAAGCGTGTTTCATTGCGTCACGTACCAACTTAATAGTACCGACAATCATAAAATGAAACATCATAAGGGAAATAAAAACTGAACAGAGGCCGTAACGAGCCAGGCCGGGGCCCCAACAAATCGGTGGTCATCAGTCAGCGTTATGGCCCCGGAAGCCCCCACCCAAAAGATACTACTTTTCATTGTGTGAGATAACAGAGCCGACTGATTTATTATAAATTAAGTTTCTACGATATTTAAGGCCATTCGTGTTACTGCAAAGGTTCATCTTAAATATTTTCAGTAATTTTCTTTTTAAAGTAGATATTATGTGGCGACGCTAGCGGAAATCTTTGGGGGTTGACAAGACGTTAATAGAACCGACCTATAATCAAACTAAGATGACAAAATTTACTACTTTACAAAAATATGCTGAAACCATTTCAGCATATTTCTGTTTTTAATATAATTACCACAAAGTCCACGTTGGAGATAGATATAGCAATTCTAAATCCAACGACCTTTCGCTGTCTTCTAACAATTGGCGTAAGGCCTCAATAGTAGTCACAATTAAATTAAAGTTAAGAAGTTTTTTTAAGCTGTTTACGCCACTTTATTTTCACCAAAGAGAGAGAAAACACACATTTCCTCAGATAAATTTCACAACAAAGCAAAAAAATACAAACGTGGTCAGCTAACAAAGCGAATGAAGCGGCGGTGATCACTGCAAAATACCAAAAGCGTGTTTCATTGCGTCACGTACCAACGTAATATTGCCGACAATCATAAAATGAAACATCATAAGGGGAATAAAAACTGAACAGAGGCCGTAACGAGCCAGGCCGGGGCCCCAACAAATCGGTGGTCATCAGTCAGCGTTATGGCCCCGGAAGCCCCCACCCAAAAGATAAGTCGTCCTTTCATTGTGTGAGATGTCAGAGCTGTTCGATTTATTATAAATTGTGAGCCAATAACTGAAAAGCTTTATTAAATTTTTTGAAGAATTTTTCTATGTAAAGTTTATTTTGAAATATAATTGTAAGTATATTAAGATGTAAAGCTACATTTAATACTACTGTTGGGTAGTATAAAAACTACTTTTTTTGTGATTTATTTTTAGCAAAACCCATCAACATAAATGAAATGAGCCGTTTCTCAAATTCTGACCAAAACGGACAATAAAATTCGAGTTAAATAATCAACTCCTACGCAAATTAGATTTTAATATTGTAATTTAAAATACACAAACGAAGCGAAAACGAAGAAACCTTTTATAGAAATCGATCAAAAATCTTAATATTATAACTTTTTTATATCTAACTAGCTGACCCCGCGAACTCCGTACCGCGTTTAAATATTAAATAATAATAATAATGGATAGCATATAAACCTTCTCCGTGAAAAAATACATATACATACCAATTTTCATAATAATCGGTCGAATAGTTTCTGAGTTTTGCGATGTCATATATACAAACATCCTCTTTTATTATATCTAATTTTATTGACAACCCGTGTGGCGGAATGGTTATCATGCCGGACTGCCGATCGGAGGGTCCCGGGTTCGATTCCCGGCTAATCAGAAATTTGAATGATATGTTTAAATTTCTGTTCTCGGTGTGGGTGTTTGTGTTTCTGTCTTTGTATGTGTCCATGGTACCTACGACACAGGGTATACCTATCCTACAGTGGGGCTATGAGTGTGAAATGTTTATTTTTATCTTTTATTTTATTTATTTTTGAGAAAATACGTAAAAAATCTAAGCATTGAATTTTCAGATGTTTAAAAAATATTCTTTACATGCATTCATTACATGCTTACATTGCATGTTTCTGGAGAAGGCCATTTTGATTTTTCTTAAATTGCATGAAATAATAATAGGTATTATTATTAACGCTATCTATAGTAACGTAAAAACTATAGATAGCGTTGAGCCGATGCCATTAACGTTGAATTTTAAAGGTCTTTTTCGATAGTTTATTATAAAGACAAAAACGGAAAACGGACAGTATATTCTTTCTCCTTTTTACTTTTGAATTACGGTATAGAACCTTAAAAATTAACTTTTATTTCAACATACATTACACTCATCAGTATCTTTGTATGCTGACGCTACCATTATTCGTGTTTACAAAGGATTTTGTCCCACATTGATATGAGTTTTCGGACAATGTATGAAAATGTCGCGAATTTTTTGACGACGTAAATATTGGAGGAAGCTGGGGTATTATTAGCAATATTACGAGATGATTGCTTTTCCTTTTTGCAAGATCAATCCAATTTGTTGAGCATGTTTGCTAGCGTCGTAAAGAAATAGGTTTGAAAAGAAGTGTGCATAATAGTAGGTACTACTTTGGAAAAAAATATCTCTAAATTAGCATACTTGGCCCCGTTTTTATCGAGATCTTATCCACTATTAAGTTTCATACGGTAGTTTTTCATTTAACGTTTCCCTGATTCAGATGGCACGTTCATTTTCCACAGATACTATTACACTTGATTAAAAAACTCTGTACCTACGAATTTATTTTTTAACCTATACCATAATCAACCCGCATTAAAGCAGCAGGATGGAATAAGTTTCAAGGAATTATGGAGAAAGATCCTTGTGAAAGAAGTGCCCCGCAGTGGTTACGGTCTTACTATGACAGAAAACATTGTGTTGATATGAGTTTGGCCAAAATTTTAAGAGCATAGTTCAGCAACCCTCACTAGGCTGACTATGGTCTCATTTCACAATAATACGGTTCGTGCTCATAGCTCCACAGTAGGTATATATATGTTATCTATGTATGTTTACCTTGTGTCAGTGATAATGATTAAGAAAACCGAATAAACTCGTGAATGAAAGCAATAACGCTTCATCAATTATATTTGTATATAGCTCACCGCGATCCTTTAAAAACCAGGGTTGTTTGTTCATTCACGTTTTTAACAAATATTTACGGTCACTGCGCGTCGCAGTCGTAAACGTATGTCAGGCTTTAAGGGCGATGTTTAAATAAATACCAACGGCAAATCCAGTAAAACATGTTTACTGAGTTAATACGAATGGCTCATGCGATTATGGCCATTATACGTATCCGTTTGTGACGCAATATTTGCATTTTTATGATTTCGACGGCAATGTACGCATGGTTTCCAGGCCAATATAAATATTAACAGGTTTTTATCGTGCTCTGATAAATTCTGTTCTCATTTGTGTAGTATTAAAAGGTAGCTTCCGTTTTCACGCTGAATGCAGTTTACACTCGAAAAGAATAAGCCAACCGACTCTTATAGGATTTTACATATACGGTAGCTGCTACGAACTTTCGAAATATACAGGCTCACACCCACGGAGTCCCTGTAGCTTCGGGATTAAGAATAGAGCTGCGGTATCCCCTGCCAGATCGTAAGAGGCGACTAAAAGGGGCCTTCCGTGGTTGTGGGCCTCGGGCCAACCTCGGGAAGGGTTGCGGTATGTACGTGGCCGCATGCCGCTGTAAGCATCTGAAGGTGCCGGAGAGAGCACATCTGCTCTCCCAAAGATGGGCCCGTTGTAGGGCGTCGCGCTTGAAGGACACCGGTGCGTTCCTATGGAGATCCCGGAGTCCTCCCCAAGCGCAGAGGCAGCCACCGAGTGGGTTTTAGTGCAGTCAAATCCCACATAACCCGGTATCCTCTCCCAAGGTGCCGGGTACCTTTTGAAGGTTTCCCCCCCGATACCAAAAAAAAGGCTCACACCCACGGACAGTATACAGTGAGCTAACGCAATTGACAAAAAATTGTTGTTAAAACTATCGGTGTAGCTATTTACTAATGCATCAAAGGGCCATGGACCAGATCAGGCCCTGTAATAGTAGCTGGTCGATGCAACCCATACTTCTGTTATACCCGGTTTACGTTATTCCAGTCCAGCAACCGATACCAGTGCTGGATTGCTTACTGGAAAAATGTAGACCGTCACTGGAATACACTGAATCCAGTTAGCATTCCAGTCCAGTTACTGGATTGTTGGTCTACTTTAAAATCCAGTGCGACCAATCCAGTGCAACTGAAATAATTTTCGAACCAGACATTTTCGAAACTGATCTCTTCATGAAATCATTGTAACTGTAGTGTTCACACTTCCAAAGTTTCTAAAGAACTGAAATACGCTGCACTGAAACCAGTTAGCATTCCAGTCCAGTTATTGGATTGGTGGTCTACTTTTAAATCCAGTGCGACCAATCCAGTGCAACTGAAATAATTTTCAACCCAGATATTTTCGAAACAGATCTCTTCATGAAATCATTGCAACTGCAGTGTTCACACTTCCAAAGCTTCTAAAGAACTGAAATAATGTAAACGTTACAGATCCAGTCCAGCACTGGACTGGATTCTCGCTTGATCACTAAACTGGAATATGTAAACCCGGAATTAAATTATAATTACGGTAGTAAAAACTACATAGTGGTATCTGATATAGTAGCCGAACAATTCGATAGTACAAGAAACAAATTGAGTCAAAGAATCAGATTTTTTTAAACATCCCTCGCTTTTATCGACCTCTCATCACGTACCGTATCTGTATTACAGTCTGTACATTATTTCATTTGTACAGTATTTTCAATGACAGTGGTACCAGGAGAATATAAAATCAGTGGATCTCACTTCTTTAGACCTCGTTCGTGCTTATCGACCCCATATCATGTACGCTTCCTGCATTACAAGCACCACCTACAGAAGCTGCGAATATCTTTTTTCATAATATAATTTCTCTTTCTCTATTTAGGTAAAGCGAGAAAAATATTAATAGTACTAAAGTAAAACTATTATAAGTAGTTACTTACCTATATCATAATACTCGTATTCTTTTTTCACAGATGATAAAAACACTTATCTACTATTTACGTAATCTTGAAGTAGGTACTCTGACGATGTTCATTTACGACAAACACAAAATTATGAAAAATATTTTTGTCACATCTAAAGCTCTACACTAAGATTACCTATGTCGTGCGTGCCATTAACTTATACAAAGAAATGAACACAAACACCCAGACAAAGAACAGGAACTGAAGCTAATTACTGCCCGGGAATCCAAACCGAGACCCTTGATTAGCAGTCCGGCGTGTTAACCATTGTGTTGTCATCTTGAAATAAGAACTTCAAACAATACTTCTTTCTTCTTCTGATATTTAAGGTGCTTTTCTTATTTATAAAATAAAACTGCAGACTTGAAAGCTTTTTAAGTAAGTACAGACAATAGCATTATTGTAAATACTATGGTAAATTCACAGTCGTGAGATAAAATAAGTATACCGACATCGTGTTCTACGTAGTCGCAAATATCAACTACAACATTACTTCTTGTATGTTCCGTAATGTTGCATTGCGTTGCTTCGCTATCATAATTTCGATTATCGCCGGACTTTACCTTGGAAACGATTCCTTGTAATAAATTGCGTCACAGTACAAGGCACTAGTAATACCATAAAATGTAAACGACCCACAAAAAGCTTGTAGAGTAAATGTTATTGATACAGGATACAGAAAATTTTATTACTAGTGGTCACGACACAGAACATATCACAGAGGTTAGAATGGAATTGTGGGTGGGGCAGACGCGCCAAGCATATGAGCAACGCTCATATCCCTACAGAAAAACGCGATCCCGCTGCGATATGCGTGCTTGTGTGCGTGCTTTGATATGATTGATTCATTTGAAATCACGTGATTTTGCGGCGCTAAGATTGGCTAGATTTGAAATTGCAATTATGTGCATAAGCTTCATATTTATTTAAGTACAAATGTAGTGGAGGTGAAAGGTGTGGTTGAATTGACGACACCGGTTTTTATACGAACGGTGCTTTGTTGCCATTCTACATCTTTTAATATGTTCTGTGGTCACCCATCTTACACCCCACCACGTCCGATTGGCTTAACTACGTTCTATCCCAGCCGCTGGGCCATGCGCGCGTTATATGTAATATAGACACTTTTCGTCGCTTACATAGTACGATTATTAACACAGGTTGTAACACAAGCGAAGCCGCAATCGGCCATCATGCCTACATGGATAATACCGAGTAATTCCCGAGGATTACTGCCGGACTTAGAGCTGTACTGGAAATGAATATTGTATACTTGGCTACAGTACAAGCTTTGATACTGAGAATAATTTTGAATATTTAAATATTCAAAAACTTCTAGCACATTGGGTTGAAGAGCGTAGAACAAAGGTTATGTACAGATCTACCCGAAGTAGACCTTGTTTCGTTGATAAGTGGAAGACTAATATTGGTAAATTTACTTCGCTTTGGAGGACTTAATAATTAAGCCCCAATTGCTGTTGTTAAACATAATAAGTTTTTAAAGAGATCCATCAGCTACTCGGTCACTAACCAGTATTTTTCCGTGTTAAAATTTTCTCCATTGCATTCCAAATTATGAAAAGAGGTACGTCCAGCAGTGTTTTTACAGTAACATGCTATAAACGTTTACTTTCATCCTGCATATATACGATAAATGTATAATTATATCCATTTGCTTGACTTTGGCCTATCAAGAGCTGGACGAGCTTTGGACCATAATATTGGCGAAGTCTGGGTCTTTGTCAAAGCAGGTTGGTTTTAAATGGGCTTGGTAGAGACGCTGTTTAATAGTCAACCCGCTGTTAAATGTTTTTTAAACATATATTTTCCTGCAAGGACTGCTATCAATCGATAACAACGATCAACTTGCCCTCTTAAGAACTTCAAACAATACGCGTGAAATTATTGGTACTATATATCGATCGATACCCATCTTATTCCGAACGCACTCGATTGCTTAGCTATTTAGATTCAAAGTTACGATTAAATATCAAAAGACAATTGGATTTCGATTTACATTTCCAGCGCTTCCAGCTAGACTATCACGACGAAAAATAATAACTTTGATTCGGCGTCATGATTCCGCCATTAATATCTAGCCGTGGGCCACGTTGCTCCAATTTGTTCCAATTCCAAAGTTTAAGCAAACTTTGTTAGAGAAGTTTGCATGATTCCCGTGATTAAATCGATTTTGGATTGCCGGTAAACGGGTTTCCGAAACTGCCGATTCGTCGTTAGGCGTAAACGGTACGAAGTTCGAGGAACGTTAAATTTTAAATTCCGATTTTATTTCGTACCAAATCAATTTTATGTCGGTCTTTTAATATTTGACTTGCTTCGGAAATCTTGTCGTGGAACTTCATTCGAAGTCTGTATTGTTTTTGTGACTTCATCCGGTTCTTCAGTTTTTAGTCTAGATTTACTTTTGAGTTTCTGAAATATTTATTAATTCTTATTGTATTTGGTTATGAATGTGATATTTGGAGCGGTTGGCCTAAACTTACAGTAGCTGCAATACTCTTTGCGTCCCACTGCTGACGACGACCATATTATTAAAACTTCACATTCATAGCCCCACAGTAGGGTAGATATATCCTGTGTTATATAATGTTATATACTATGGACAAACACAAAGACAGAAACACATACATCCAGACCGAGAACAGAAATTTTAAACTCATCATTCAAATTTCTACTTCGCCGGGTATCGAACACGGGACCCTCCGATCGGCAGTCTGGCATGGTAACCATTACGTACATCTTAATATGTTCGCGCTAAGTCGCCAGTTCTTTGGCTTGAACTTGGCTTGACACGCTGCCACGTGTCTAGATTGCTGGGCCCGTTTTAGGGCGCCGTGCATGAAAGACACTCTTGCGTTTCAGTAAAGATCCTGGTTTCCATCCCAAGAGCCGAGAGGCTTTTTAAATTTAAGTTTAATTAAAGACATATAGGTACTTACGCCAACCACGCGACAAGCTTTTATGATTACATAAATTGTGTATAATTTTGTTATAATTTGATAGTTAAACTTATAAAGGAACATTTTATTTTCTTTTTAGAGCATTTAAATAAAAAGCAGACAAGTAAAGAGCATTTTTTTAAAAAGGTTATTTTGCTCTTAATTTATTTTTTACTTCATAGTTATTTAACCTGCATTTTATTCTCAGCGAACCCTTTTATCGAACTCATACTATGGAAAAGCATAAAAAGCTTCAAAAATCCGTCATATTGGATCAACAGTGACGTCAGAATTTTTTCAAGTTATTCATATTGTAGAAGCGCATAAAAAAACTATTTAGCCGTATATTGTCATCCAAACTAAACGTGTATACGAAATTTCAGCTCAATCGGCTCAAGATATTGGCTTCAAAATTGAGTAGCAAGATTCCACCAGAACAAACATAAGAGTACATTGCAAAGCTTTTAAAAGTTACAAATCGCATTACCTCGTTTTAACAACATATTTAATTTAATTTGTCCATTCATATCATAATCAACACTATTCTATTCAAACTGAACACAAACATTTATCTTACGTATACGTGCACTGAAACATTCGCTAAGAAACTTTTGAATAACCCGAACAAACTCGCGGTTAGAATGAACCATTATTCAAATGTATGACAACCCACATCTAAATGTCAACTTAAACGTTCGTTATCATATCCTTTATCGCGAGATATAATGAAACCGCAACGTCAGACGCGATGATGAAATTTAACAGAGTCTGCTTAAACAAACTACATAAACCCATACAACTTTGTTCATTACCTTTCGCTGAAGACATTTGAATTCCTGAGTTAAGCTAGATTCACAAAATTTAGAGATAAGAGTTTTTTTGCAGTTCACTCCAATATTTATTTCTTATCGTACCTACATATTGTTGAGTAGAAAATGTAAGTTAAATTGTAGAAGAATACGCATTTTTTATTACCTTTTAGTACATATTAGTTTTTTTTTATAAGTAAACCGAACAAAAAGGCAGATGAGCCGCGTGGTTTTAAGCGATCATCGTCGCCAATAGACATGGGCAACCCCAGGGGAACCACCCGAGCATTGCCGGCTTTGGAGGAGAGCTTTTTTACAGCTTTCTTGAAGAGCCCCTTGTTATAGTCCACTTGGATTGCCTCAGCTGGAAGGTTGTCCCAAGTGTTTTGGAATAGTTTTGTTTTGAAGTCGGTTTTTTGTTTCGTTATTTTTTTAATACCTAAGATTTAAAAAAAGAACTTTAAAAACTTTGAAAGATCTAAAAACAAATGATAGTAATTCTTTCTTTTTTCTATGATTGTGAAAAAAAATGAAATGAAATGTTTATTTATGTTTTTAAAATGTGACATAATGTGAGTACTTTATATCTGATAATGCCGTAGCGTGTATCTTAAAAATCGTGATTTTGTTTCTAGCTTAAAAACGAACTATACCTGGTCGCTAATAAAATACATGTCGATTAACTCCGTCGGGGAGTTAATCTTTAAAGTAAGATAGAATTGGTACGGTTAAACTGAGTTTGTTTTACGGTTTGGGTACTATTTGTACTGGTATACCTTAGCTACCTACTTATAGCTAGTAGATACTCATCACACGATTTTGTGTAACATCAACAGACGTCAGAAGAACGTCGCACACCAAATATTTAGGTTTATAGTAAAAAAAAAGTACTTCAGGTTATGTTACTGCAATTAAGTATCTTTAGTTTTTGTAAAGAAGTTATAGCTTATTACACTCACAAATTAAATGTTTTTTAATACATTTAATTGATTTAAGCATTTTAAAAATATAATAAAATTAATAATTAAGGTAATTAATATACATACATTTTCTCAATGCACAAGTAAAATATTTAAGATAGCATAAACAAGTCAGATTTTTCTTAGGCATGAACATTGATGGAAAACATCGCAAAAATACCACAATTTTATTTCTAAACGTGAAGCAGCAATAAGTATAACTTATACTCGGTATCTCCGTGTGGGAGACGGCGTTCTTTACTGCTCCGCCACCGTTGCTCATAATTATTAATCACAAATATACAGAGAGTCCAGTATGTATTGGATTACTAGGGGTAAGGAATAAAAAAGACAATGACACAGACATTGTCATAGATTATTCATATAAATAAGTACTAAGTAAAAGTAAATAAGAACCCTTAAACGAGCTAAACCAGTGAAGAATCTCAAAATATTATCTCAGAAAAGTTTTATTTAGTAACAAAACGTCCCTCATTAAAATATTACAAGGCACAGATGTAATAAATTCTTCCGGGAGACTGTAATCCAACAAACTAAGAGAAAGTGCACGTAAAATGGCGGCTTTTGAAATTTATCGTCGGAGAATATCAATTTCAGACGAAGCCGCTAACTCGCTGAACTAATGTTGCGGGAACTTGGCTGTGTGAAAAGAAACGCCATAATATCTCTAGCGGGAGGAAAATTTTGACTACAGATGTAATTATGTTTTTATTTTCGCCAACGAGCCACATAATTTTTAAGCCTCTTGGCTTGTAGTCAATTGTAGCCAGATTACCATAAATGGTGATGTGTCGAAAACCAAAAATTTGCTGGAAAATTACTTTGCTATTTGTGTTAGCAAATAAATCTTAATATAATTATTAAAAGTAAAGGGTTTTCTTTGTACGTAAAGACACGGTTTTCTCTATTATCACTAACTCCAATCAACTTCCCGTTGGGGTGGTAAATACCCCTTAGTACGTAAATGATAGTAAGGGAGTTTGATCGCGGTGGGTGGAGTGGGGAGCTGATGATGGAAGGTAATGCGACGGTTAGGAGTTGAGAGCAAATTCTTTCAATAAATGGGGTTTTGTTCGAAATCTTACATTCCTGAGATGGTCCAGCTGTCACCAAGTCAAAGCAATAATTGATTTTCATATTTTTACTAAAGCAAAACAGGCATTTGTGTATAAATATCATCATATCATGTTGCCGAGCTGATGATTGAAGGTACAACTCCTCAACGGTTAGGAGCTGAGAGCAAATTCTTTCATTAATTTATACGTTCAGGTGGACTGACAGTAGTATTCTTTCAGGCTATAAGATGGCTATTAGAAAACATGATTATAAAAGGTAAATCTCTTGAAAGTTTAGATTAAACATGCGACGTATTTTAACCCGAGCAACGCCGGGTTTCGCAGCTAGTTACTAATAAATAAGTTATGAATCTATAAAAAATTATTGTTCTGATAATATTTTAACACTTTTTAATTTTTTAGATTTTTTAAGATACAACATCATCATAATTATCGTATCATTTATATATTTTTTATGATGCTTTGTATTAAAACATGAAAACATCTCAAAGGATTAAAATAAAGTAGGTATATAATACAAATCCTTCAAATCCTTTAGTAATATATACAAATACAAATACTTTATTTATCCCTTTTTTACAGATCAGTACAAAATTGGAAACCCTGCCTGCCATTATAGTTTGCACTGTGTTGTGGAAGGTAGTGTCTTCCCCATAAATATGACAACTAATTAATATTAGTATAAACTTAAGATAAGACCAATATAATTCAGCAACATTGAATACTCTCTCTCTGTATTTGCGCGCGTGTGTGTGTGTGTGTGTGTGTGTGTGTGTGTGTGTGAGTGAGTGAGTGTGTTTATATCTTTGACCTTTTAAACCGACCAGTAGACTCTCTGTCCCTTCATATTACGTACAAGACACAGATGCGATAAATGGCATGCAGGAATAATATCACAAGCAGCATTTAAAATTTATGGTCGGAAAATATTACCAGTTTCAGACGAAGCCGCTAATTCGCCGAACTTGTTTTGCGGAAACTTGGCTGTGTAAAAGAAACGCCATAATATCCCTAGTGAGTATATAATTTAAAAAAAATATATAATAATGGTTCTCCCAATTCGAGAGATATTGGCATGAAGTCCACTGTGTTGTTTGACTACCGTTTATATAAGGTGAAAACCAAAGAAAAACTAAAGAATCTACAAGGATTGCTTAATATAATAAAATTTGTACATGGAGTTCCTTTGGAAATGGAATATGGAAAACCTTTTTTCACACATATTTGTGCAAATAAAATATTATCATTTCATTTCATTTCAAGGTTTTTGTTTAATTTTATGGTTTCAAATTTCATGACACTCATTGTTAAAAAACATTTTACTGTGCGAATGTACTAATTTGCAATCATTGACAAAAAAAACATTATTCAGGATAATCCAAGTGACTTTTATATTTCTCTTCTGTTGCTTATATTTAACTTAACATTGATTTCGTGTACTTAAATAATATCAGTATATAAAATACCTAGATGAAAAACAAAAAAAAAACTCTGTATTCCATTCATGCATGGAGGATTACAACATAGATGTGATAAATTTTACTGATGACTTTCATCCCTCAAAGTAAGCGAAATTAGTTAAATACTTTCAAAGCAAACGGCTAACTGTTGCGGGAACTTGGCAGTATAAAAAAACGCCACAATATCTCCAACGGGAATATAATTTTAGCTACAGATGTAATTATATTCTTAATTTCACTAACGGACCTAATAATTTAAGGGCCTATTAGCTTTGAGTCAGCTGTGGCCAAATTTGCATAAACAGTGAATTTAAAATAAATAAATAAACCGTGAGCCGCTTTGGACGCCTGGTAGATGTGAAACATCGTGTTCGTACATAATATATGCATTAAAGACAAGATTACCACTGGAACTAAACACAGCATAATAAAAAGGATGGATGTCAATGAAACTAAGCTATGTCGAGTGTGGTCAAAAGCAGGATGAGTGGCAGCTTCAGCTTCAGAGTTCAGCCAGATCTGGTGCGGATGACTACTATTTATTTAATAAACATTTATTTTCATTTAATACAACTAAGTAATCAATAATTAATTTGATGTTGCTTTAACTGAGTGTGGCGACCCGTCGCCACGGCAAGCTTCTCCACACGGCAAGCGTCGCCACACTAACAAACCGGTTTACTTGCGCCGGATTTTTCATATCACAAAAAGTTGGTGAGTAAGAAGTTCTTACCTACAAAACTATGATCATAACTAGATAAAATGAGAAACCGCTTGTACTGTTTATTGACTTATTAAACATACAAATCTTTTGAATTATGTGATATTGTAATCTTTTAGAAATACGATTTGTATAGGAAGAGTGGGCCTTCTGACTCAGGCATTCGTAATGTCTAATAGATATTACAGTTATGACTAGAGCCCTAACTCTTTCTGTTAGGCTAAATAAATAAACATTTCATTTTTTTTATCTTAGCAAAAAATGCATTAAAAGTTTTATTCAGCAATTATTACAATGCACAGATTACAATTCCACTTGGAGACCGCAATCCAACAAACAAGAGAAAGTGCACGGAAAATGGTGGAATTTAAAATGTATGTCGGGAAATATTCCCACAAAGTGGCTAACTGGCCGAACTAATATTAAGAACTTGGCACTATATAAAGAAATATAATATCCCAAGCGGGAATATACTTTGGGCTACAGATGTAATTATGTTTTAATTTTCGCCAATGTTCCTCATAATTTTAGGCCTGTTGGCTCGGAGTCAGCTGTGGCCAGATTAGCATAAACAATGAAAAGTGTTGAAAAACCGAAAAGGAGTTGAGAAGATACGAAGTTAAAATGCAAATTGTTTCGCCTAACTATATTTATAGGCAGTTACTTTATTACGGGTGTATAAAAATGTAGCCATCTATTTTTATAAAGAAAAGTCATTTCTTTTTTTTTATAAATTCGAGGATTTCTTGAGAAGCCGATCTAATCTCAGAATTCAGATCAGATATTTATCTTATTGACTTTTTAATCACTTGCTGCAAAATAACTTTTTTCTCAATTTACAATAGAATAAACTTGATAAGAAATATTTTTTTAAACTTCCTTTTATGATATACCTAATAGTCGCCTGATAACGATTCGTCTAAGGTACCTAATATTTTCTTACTAAAAATATAGATGTGAACTCCAAGAGACGCTTTGACACTAAGTTAATATGTGCAGTCGCTGCAAAATGTCACGTCCTACAACTCACGCTCAAGTACGTGAGCTGGACTATTTGACCATATTGGCGGATTTATCTTAGTGCTACTGTATACTTTTTAGTTTTCTCTTATCACCCAGGTTTGGCTGGGAGAGAATGACAATAGGCATTAAGCACACGCTTGTATCCTTAGGTTATGGTTATACTATAATTTTTAAATAAATAAATATACCTCTTTTTATTTTACTTATTATTTTAGAAAAGGGATTGACGCAAAACAATAGTGCATTTCCTTTTATCAGCGTGTTTGACTAGACAACGACTATAAAATCGGCATCTTGATAGCTTCCGCCCACAATGCTATTTTAAAAATTATCACTTCACACTAATAGACCCATACTAGCGTTCGCTGTGTCGTCAGTACCATATACTCTCATAAAGTCAGGAACACAAAAAGCCTTAACAATAAAAATAAAGACTTAAAAAAGGAATGAAAGCTCAACATTCAAATCCTTGTTTTTACGAAACGAACCGTAGATCAGTAGTACAGCATACTGGTAACCCGATTGCGTTATAACTATTACGTGAGTGTGTCAATTTAAAAAACTGGCATAATATTTAGCTATGCATGACACAAGGTTTCACAGAGAAAGAGACTAATCAATTTGTTTATTTAGTTGCATATTCATTGAGATCTAGATTCAAAATACTTTTTTTATTTCGCGGGGGGAAACCTTCAAAAGGTACCCGGCACCTTGGGAGAGGGTACCGGGTTATGTGGGATTTGACCAAACCCCCTCGGTGGCTGCCTCGCACCGGTATCCTCCACGCGCGACGCCCCAGAACGGGCTCATCTTCGGGAGAGCAGATGTGCTCTCCTGCACCCTCCGATGCTTATGGCGACATGCGGCCACGCACACATCGTCGCCCTTCCCGGGGCTGCTGGTTGGATGGATCGAGCTCCCACTCACACCGTCCGCAACCTCGGAAGCCCCCTTTTAGTCGCATCTTACGATTAGGCAGGCCGTAGCTCTATTCTTAATCCCGAAGCTGCAGGGACTAGATTACTAAAATACTTCTACTACTACTATTACCTAAAATTTTACCAAGAGAATACCCGAAAACTCTGTTCAAATTTACTTGAACATTTCAAAATTCTTGCGTTGGATGGAGCCTAGTTAACCCTTCAAGGAGTGCAAAATGTCACGTACAGTGGCTCACGTCCAAGCACGTGACACGAACTGTTTGTCCACTCGCTCTACGTGGTTCCACTTCATAGTTTTATTTTATAAGCCGATGCTTGACGTGAACTTATCTATTCAATTTTATAGGTGAAAGGACTTTTGCGGTTTGACCGGGGTACTTCGCGCGCTGCGTTGTATCTATTTCTCCTGTAAATGAGCTTCTTTTCAAATTTCTTAAGCTTACAGACAGGTACCTATCTCCTGGTCAGTATCATCCTTCAAATTTACTTGAATATTTCAACATTCCGGCATTGGGAGGATCCTAGTTAACACTTGAAGGCGTACAAAGTCACGTACACTGGCTCACGTCCATGTGATGCGAACTGTTTGTCCACTCACTGTTCGTAGTTCTACCTACCTCATAGTTTTACGTTGTTAGCCAATGTAATGTAATACAGAAAGTTGTTTCGTTTTTAAGTACCTAAATATTTCAAGTCGGGACGACGGTAGGTTTTTAAAAGTGATCAACATTTCATTAGCTGTGCAATTACGAGTAGACACCCAATTATTAACTTCAATCTTCATAATTAAGACTTTTAAACTTTATATTTTATAATCTATTACAGAGTTATTAACTAATGAAAAAGGCTTTTATTTTGTAAAAGAAAATAACTTTTAAGACAAAGTTCTGACAGTTAATTAGTCTCAAGATGATACTAGTAATAACCAAACATTATATATTATGTACTCGTATATTGTATAATGAATAAACATTTTGATTGATTAAGGTAAGTTCTACTATCTCTCCTTTTTCTTGCAGATTTTTTTCGAGAAGAAACTTTGTTATGTAACAAGGGACCAATTTTCCTCAAGAGTAGCAATGCAACTGCTTTTGATATCAAATATTATTGCACTTTAGAATAGAGATAGCATATCCGAAGAGTGAGCTACAAGGATTTTATATGTGATATTATTTTTAAACTTGTGTTGCGAATTTATAGAAAAATAAAATTTAAGATTAAAAAAAGCTTTAATTAAAAAAACTAAACAAATAAAAATAATTTAAATCTAATAATTTTATAAATAAAAGCGTGTTACATTTTCATGGAACATTTAGCGTTAGCGTAGCGTAATTACATATTCATTATTTTTCTTTAACAATCAAAACTTTAAAAATATTTTTTCTTTGATTTTAATTTTTGTTTTTAATATTTTTGATGCTAGTTTAACTACGGTTTTGTGTCGTTTGATTACCAAGTTCCATCTTCCAGCTCCATCATCAGACCCTGGCTACAATCTGCCACCAGAGTACTCGTCAAAGCGGATCAAACGAGTCCAAACTAGATGGGGTTGCTTCGTTTAGTTACGGGTTCCTATAGCCACCTTCCAGCTCCATCATCAGATACTGGTTACCACCTAGAATCAAAGTATTCTTCAAGACGGATCAAACGAGTCAAAACTCGATGGGGTTGCTTCGTTTGATTACGGAATTCCTTCCAGCTCCATTATTAGATCAGCTCTATGTCATAATACCTAACACTGCATTGTCATCCGATTTATAAATACATTCATCCATTCAGTAGTCTTTACGTGAAACAAACATCCATACTTACAAACTTTCGCGTTTATAATATTAGTACGATTAGGTATTATTGGCTGCTATTAAAGTACAATTCATGTCGTTATTATTTCTATGATTGATTTAGGTTACGAACGACTGAGTTTCGAGTAATAATTCCGTGTTTTTCTATTTTACAGTGTTTGCAGAAAGAGGAGAGATAGAACAAACAGTTGCGGAGTAACGACGCTACCCTGAGGGATCCCTTAGCGGGATCGCGTCAATACGTCACCGTGCCGATATCGATGCCAGTTAGCTACAAATGTTTTCTTTGTTGTTTATTTAAACTAGAATAACCCCAGGGTTGTACCCGCTTTATTAAGTGATATTTAATTCATCACGCCACTTCGAGTACTTTGTAATGCGTGACGTGGACCGATTAACGGATTAGTAATAATCTACTAATGTGTTGGTTGACTGACAGCCATAACCAACGCAATCTCACTTAGCTCTCAGGTAGCGATAATAATTTAGTAAGTATCCGATGATAACACTACCACAAGTTGAACAGAGAGTTTGAATGTAAAATGTATACTGATGAATGATCTAACCATAATCTACTATTGTATAGTTTAACTACAGTAATCAACTGGCTGCAGCTCTCTTTACGTTCCACTGCTGGGCACGGCTCTCCCCATTATTGGGGAGGCCTGGAGTTACTCCACCACGCTGCTACAATGCGGGTTGGTGGAGATGCGGGTTAGTGGCCAACCTGCTGTCTGATGTTTTCAAACCGCCCATAAGGCCCCCGACAAGGTTTAACGACTCGACTTCGAATTATTTTTCGACGATAACCGGGACCTACGGCTTAACGTGCCCTCCGAAGCACGGAAATGCGCATGAAATTTTTGCCACTAGCGGTCACCCATCTCACACCCGACCGCGTCCGTTTGTTTGCTTCACACATGCGCGTTACAGTAATCAACTGATGTAGCCTCAGTTAGACAGCTCTCACGCAGCGGTTATATCGTTGTAAGTATTGGATGATAATTCTGCCACAATTTTGATAATAGAAAGTTTGAACGTAAATGTGTAGTAATAATTGATGGATTAGCCGCAATCTTCTTATATAGACTGAATGCAGTAACTGACTCGTGTAGTCCCACTGAGCCAATCTTAGACGGCATTAAAATGCAACAAGATACAGTAGGTAATAATAATAGATGGGGTAATAATGTAGTAAGTTATCTGACGACTCGTGTGGCATTGCGCCATACGGGTTACCACGGGTTACCATGAAACCAGTAACTGTACTCAGCGGTTTACAATCCGCTTATCAATTTAAAGTAACATTAAGCGTTCCGCTATTGTTGTAGTGGTAATGTTATCACAATACCTTCTACATTCCTAATGCTGTCGAATAGATAGCTGAGTGAGGCTAGTTGAGTAATCCATTTATCACTACTACTCTCTGTCATCAAAATTGTGGTAGTATTATCCTTACTTAATATTATAAATCGGAAAGTGAGTTTGTTTGTTTGTTTATTTGTTCCGCTTTCACGCCGTAACTACTGAACCGATTGCTTTGAAATTTTGCAGACGTAAAGTTAGAAGTCCGGATTAAATAATAGAGTACTTTTTATCCCGGCAAATTTTGATATTCCCGAGGGAAAACAGAAATATTGTTAGCTTCATACCAGTTCGGTGATAGATGGCGCTGTGTGTCGTTTAAAACAAGGTAATATATTGCAAACGAATATGCACATGTAAACTTAGAAGCTTAATAATTAATCCCCGAAAATGAGGAATTCCCGAGGGATGACGTACAATTTCGTTTATTGTCTAAACTGGTTTTTTACATCTACTCATCCTGTGTACTTAGTATTTTTTTTACTGCAGCTAAGCAAAAACTTCTGTACTTATTTACCTACCCTTTATCCTGGTATAATAGACTGTTCCAGAGGGTAACAAAAGTTATGAATAATCAAATATGAATAATGAAAATATTTTGGATGAAGTTATGGGAGAAACTACTAAATATTTATCTGTAGACACAGTGATAGAAACAGAACATAATACCTCATATCCTGCAGAGTTCTTAAATTCTTTGGAATTATCTGAGGTATCTTCTCATAAATTAAAATTAAAAGTAGGGGTTCCGGTGATGTTCATGAGTAATCTTGTAGTGTTATTAATACACTACATGTTATTACTTACTTCATTCACTTCCATTATCATTTTTTTTATAACTTATATCCTTTTGTTCTATTATTATATTTACTTTTACTTGCTTATTTCTTCATTACTTTAATACAATGTTTGTTTACCTATCAAAATTGTCTTGTCTGTCATTTATGTTTCTTATTTAATTTCATAGATAAACACATTTTAATATTGTCTTTGGCTGCTACATGTTTTTTATATTATAATTTTAAGTTGTTATTTTCAAATAATAAAATTATATAATGTTTGTCTAATTTAGTTCTGTATTATTTATCATTTAAAATTAATTCACGACACTCGCTAAAATTATGGATACTGGAAACTCTTTGGATAACCTGCTGGTCGAATGCAAGAATATGCATAAAGGAAATCCATGGAAGAAGTAAATTCAAATTTGAATGATTTTGATATATAAGGGCCGGATGGCCGAACACGAGGTTCTCTTGCTTTCTGGTTCTTTCTTTGAGCTCTTACTCTTGGTTCTACAACATCTTCCTGCTAGTCTTTCTGGAAGTATTTTCAAGTGAAAGTAATGTAAACCTACCTAACCTTATACTACCTATACCTATGCGAGCGGATACTGGACTTTTGGTGATATCTACAATATTGCCTGGATTTGTCGAATGTGGAATTCTATTCTAATAAAGAACTGAAGATTCTGGACGTGCACTGGACCATCCACTAAAGGAGGTACCTTCTAATAATCTTACTATCGTTCCGCGAGTGTCTTAGGGACATTAAGTGTGCTAGTTTTAAAATTAGTTATACGCTAAGTGTAGTATATTCTCTGTAACCACTAGGTTATTAAATAAACCCAATTTATCCCTAAACTTCCTTTTATTTCACTACAATTGGCGCCCAACGAAAATTATTACTAAATTTATTTTCTGGATTCTAAAATTATACTTCCTCAAGTATGTAATTATCTTTGGCTCAACATTTCGGCAGATTTCTTTTAACTTCTTTACTTTACACTATACAATACAAGTATTCTTATATGTATTTATTATTCCTACTCAGTGGAATACGCTGATGTCCAGACTTCCTCGAGTAAGTTTGGGTCGGGAATTATATTTTATTATTATAGTTTATGTATATATATTCCTACTCAGTGGAATACGCTGACGTCCAGATCTCTACTCATTCTTTGAGTCAGTTGATTTGGGTTGGGAATTTATATCATCTACTCGACATTACATATTCACACTGCACCTCTTACTTTCTCTCTTCTATCTTAATTTATTGTAGTGCTTTTACGACCCTGAGATCTACCTCAGAGGGTTTATTTTTTATCTTGTGGTTACAATTTTACTATGATTGTTCTGCTGCTGTACCTTTTTTTTTTTTTTTTAAGTAGGGAATGCAATTACGCACCGTCTCGACCTCTGTCGAGGGGACAGAGGGAGGTGTGTGGGACTCCCCCCTGCCGTTACGAGGCAGGGGTATACCCACTAAACCCTACTGCGCTCCTCCATCGCCATCGTGACGATGTCGTGGGAAATCGGCAGAGCCTTTGCTTCCACAACATCGTCGGCGACTGCCTGCCTACCGTGGCAGGCCCTACACGCTCCCCTTATGGAGAGCCTACAGGAATGACCAGGAGCGCCGGGTCATTCCTGTCCATCAGTGATGGCCTGTGCAATGCAGGTGGAGGCACCCCCGTACCTCCAGCCTGCAGGCTACCACCGGGGGGAGGGAGAGAACGGTCGTATTGCCGTCTTCTCCTTCCCCTTCTACGTTTGCGGAGCGGGGGTTGGGACGGATCGTCCTCTCGCTCCCGCTCCGCCGCCTCCTTATGCGAGATGACTTGACCGAAACAACCGTGTCCGGAAAGTACCTGCACCAGGCGGAAGGTGAGGAACCCGTGCGGCCGCTCCTCCCACGCCTCGATCACAGGACCGAGGGCGTCGAGAGTGCGGCGTCCAAACTGCGCGGAGGCTAGGTCCTCCCTCCACAGTTGGACCATAGCCTCGCGCGCATCCCGCCTCACCGCGTTGCGCTCTTCAGGGGCTGGCCACTCACCCAGCGCCTTTTGCGCTGCCGTCCAATCGTAGACGGTGGCCAGCACCCTGGCCTCCAGCTCCCATGGAGGAGTCGCCGCGAGCGCACATGCGGACGCGTACCCGACTGTGCGGTAGGCCCTCGCCACCCGCTGTGCAATGGCCCGTTGGGGCCTGTCTGCTGCTGTACCTAATAAAGAATTATTAACTGTACTTAACTTCTACCTCTACTACTACTCTACAATAAAAGAACCATTTTATGTTTTTTATTATTTTTTTATACTTATTGTGATTTTTTTATTCCAATTTGTTTCATCATTCATTAACTTCAATCTTTTGGCTTTGCTGGGGTAACTAACTTTTTCTTCTTTCCTGGAATTAAAATTAATTTTTATTATTGAGCTAAATGACTAGATTTAGTTCCTCCTTTTTTTACTTTATTGTGGGCACTTTTAGTCTCTCTTTTTTACTTTATGGGCGCTCTAAACGCTCTTACTTCCTATATGGGCGCTCTAAACGCTCTTATTTCCTATATGGGCGCTCTAAACGCTTATACTTACTTTATGGGCGCTCTAAACGCTCCTACTTTGCTTTAAGGGCGCTCTAAACGCTCTTACTATTGTGGGTGCTCTAAGCTTTCTGCCTTGTGGGCTTCAGCTCCTTAACGCTGTCTGGGATTTTTTTTTATGAGAGCGGCTGACAACTCTCTAAAAACAAGCCTTTGTCGTGAGCGGCTAACAACTCACTAAAAATAAGCCTGTGTTGTGAGCGGTTGACAACTCACTAAAAATAAGCCTTTGTCGTGGGGTTTTCTATTAGAGCGGCCGACAACTCTTTAAATAAGCCTTTGTCATTGGGTTTTCTACGTGAGCGGACGACAACTCACTAAAAATAAGCCTATGTCATGTATCTAGTGTTACTTTTGGAGTAGGCGTCATTGAATGTGAACCCTAGCCCCTTCTTTTGGATGATAGATGTATGATAGAGAAGTAAGGTCATGATTAATGATTGTGTAAGGTATTCACTATTGTTTTCAACCTCAAAATTTTTTGTGACAGCCAAAAAATTTTAACTTGGGTGGGGGAAATATGTAGTGTTATTAATACACTACATGTTATTACTTACTTCATTCACTTCCATTATCATTTTTTTTATAACTTATATCCTTTTGTTCTATTATTATATTTACTTTTACTTGCTTATTTCTTCATTACTTTAATACAATGTTTGTTTACCTATCAAAATTGTCTTGTCTGTCATTTATGTTTCTTATTTAATTTCATAGATAAACACATTTTAATATTGTCTTTGGCTGCTACATGTTTTTTATATTATAATTTTAAGTTGTTATTTTCAAATAATAAAATTATATAATGTTTGTCTAATTTAGTTCTGTATTATTTATCACTTAAAATTAATTCACGACACTCGCTAAAATTATGGATACTGGAAACTCTTTGGATAACCTGCTGGTCGAATGCAAGAATATGCATAAAGGAAATCCATGGAAGAAGTAAATTCAAATTTGAATGATTTTGATATATAAGGGCCGGATGGCCGAACACGAGGTTCTCTTGCTTTCTGGTTCTTTCTTTGAGCTCTTACTCTTGGTTCTACAACATCTTCCTGCTAGTCTTTCTGGAAGTATTTTCAAGTGAAAGTAATGTAAACCTACCTAACCTTATACTACCTATACCTATGCGAGCGGATACTGGACTTTTGGTGATATCTACAATATTGCCTGGATTTGTCGAATGTGGAATTCTATTCTAATAAAGAACTGAAGATTCTGGACGTGCACTGGACCATCCACTAAAGGAGGTACCTTCTAATAATCTTACTATCGTTCCGCGAGTGTCTTAGGGACATTAAGTGTGCTAGTTTTAAAATTAGTTATACGCTTAGTGTAGTAAATTTTCTGTAACCACTAGGTTATTAAATAAACCCAATTTATCCCTAAACTCCCTTTTATTTCACTACAATCTCGATGTCTCTAGACTGTGTAATGGTACCAGGCTGCGTGTCACTCAGCTTGCGCGGAATATTATTACAGCAACTATTTTAACTGGCTCAGCAAAGGGTGAAAGTGTACTCATTCCTCGGATTCCGATTATTCCAACAGACCTCCCATTTCAATTTAAAAGACTTCAATTTCCTATAAGGGTTTCATTTGCAATGACCATTAATAAAGCACAAGGCTCTAAGGGTTGCTGGAGTACACTTGGAAAAACATTGTTTTTCACATGGTCAGCTCTATGTAGCGTGTTTCCGGGTATCCAGTGCCCAAAATCTGCATGTTTTTGCTCCCCAAGGTAAAACATATAATATAGTTTACCTATCAATTTTGGTTTAACAACTCATCGTATCCGGCGTTATATCGCGCTTCTTAGATTTTCCCGTGGGAATGAGAAGTTTTCTTATAGTTGTGCTTTATTAATGGTATATATGGTAATGCGAAAGTAACTCCGTCTGTCTGTTGTTCTTCCACGCCTAAACGGCTGAACGGATTTTGATGAAATTTGGTATGGAGGTAGTTTGATTCCTGGAAAAGCAATGTTTTACCGCGGGAGAACTTCTCATTCCCAAGGGAAAATCTAAAAAGCGCTATATAACCGAATTCCACGCGGGCGAAGCCGCGGGCGGAAAGCTAGTTATATACTAAATAAAAAAATAACGTTTCACTCTCATGGCCCCACAGTTGATATGCCGTATGTCGCAGGTACCATGGACGATACAAAGACAGAAACACAAACACCCAGACCGAGAACATAAATTTAAACTCTTCATTCAAATTTCTGTTTCGCCGGGAATCGAATCTGGGACCCTTTGATTGGCAGTCCGGCATGGTAACCATTGCGCCACGCAGGTCGTCAGAAGCGGCGGAAGAAAAGAAGACAGCGGGAAGCCGCTGGATTCAGAAGGCGCAGGACCGGGTGGAGTGGCGTTAGGCCTACTTCCAGCAGTGGACTACAAAAGGCTGAAGAGAAGAAGAAGACAGTAACCGATTATTGCTAACTCACTGAGGCAATTCTTAAACAGTAATAAGAACAGAGGCCTTAGTGTAAGTCTGCACACGCGAAAACGTTACTAACGCGTTTGCGTTAAGAATTTAATTATCGATCTTATTCCTTTCAGGTTAAGATCTATCTATCCAATTTTAACTCGGACGCAGTAGTAACGTTTGCGCGTTTATAGATACTTCAACTCAGTTGTGCGCGCGGCGCTATGTGTGGGTAAACCTGTATATACACAGTGACTTTGTGTGCGTGACAACAGGTACAGTGAAGTTGCTCGGACGATCACGGCCGCGTCACTGTCACACAAATTAAAGCTACATAATTACTAGCCCACGCACACATAGCGCCGCGCGCACAACTGAGTTGAAGTATCTGTACAAACTTACACTAAGGGCTCAGTCAAAAAATAATTGAAATAATATCGCTTGCAACACGGTTTTTGTGATAATCCAAGATACTAGGCGCTAGCCGAGAAATCCCCTCAAGAGCAATTTTCCACGAAATGAAAGGAAAATTAAATTTAATCCGAATGAAAATTTATCGTCCCCAATAAAGGGTAAGCATTACTAAGTTCAGATATCTGTATCATCTTCATCGCTTGGAAAATTAAAATTGTAACTGGTATTTTCTCGCATATGTAAATAATATATCTTGTACTCTCATTTAGGCTCGATTTGAACGGTGAGCTCAAAAATCATTTCAACGTTCATTCAATGTGATAATATTTTTTTGATATATTTGAAGATATCAACGGTATACAAAATTTCATTTTGCAGTCTTGTGTACCTATAAAATGTTTCTACGCTTCTTGGAACATAGTAAATTGATTCCTAATGTAATAACAACATTTTAAAATAAAAAAATACAATAACAACTTTAACCAATAATACTCGAATTTTTTTCAACCTTTTTTATGTCCCACTGCTGGACACAGGTCTCCTTCTCACAAGTGAGAGGGATTTAGGCCATAGTTCACCAGGCTGGTCAATTGCGGATTGGTGGACGTCATGCTTTCGAGAAATGATGAATATCTTTCAGGCATACACGGCGATGAGAAACATCATAATCTATTAAATATCACAATATTTTCCATCACCGTGGAGCAGCGATAAATGCGCACATTACCAATTTGTTTGTCAGAGGTGCGCGCCGATGATTTGAACCCGTAATCAGTTGCGTCGAAGACCGCGGTTTTTTACCATTTGGCTATTACCGCTCATATATACTCGTATAACATATTAGTATTCGTAACAATCACTTGGCTCCTAAAAAATAAAAAAAACGGTATAACGCTCCGCTAGGTATCTACTCTTTTGCTGTACCTACACCCAATCTAAATGTGCATACCAAAGCTTTGAACACTCCATTTGAATTTCAATGTTCACTTTTACCTCCTTTGATAACTTTGAACTGCGTTTATTACAGTTATACAAAAATTTCGTCGACAATGGAGACTATAAATGCAATTGTTAAGCAGTGTCCACCATAGAAATATATAATGATTTTCTTTGCTCTGTAGTGTCCACCTTGCATTCGGTTATATCCGGTTAACGCTAAACTCAAGTAAGAATTGTTAGTTTTTGCCTATCTTGATAACTTTGGGGTAACTTGATGATGTTTAATACATTTTTTCATATCACATGTAATGAAACAACGAGTTTTGATTTTTGTTTTGCCGGTCGAAACAAGACAATTTCAGAATGTGTCAGTCAGAAACAACGTTGTTTCTGCTCTAGGGGCCTACCCGGCACCTTCAATTGTTTATTATTTACGTCTTTATTTCAAGTCTGTCAGAATCGCATTGACACTGTCGTCAAATCGTTGTCAAAAGATATTACTGCTCTATTTGTCTGAAATAGTCTTACTTCGACTGGCTACAGAAATCAAAACTCTTTGTCTCATTACATGTGATATGAAAAATACAGTGTATGGCTCGGGATGAAACAAAGACGATTTCAGACCAGAGCGATGACTCTCGCCCTTGTCAGAAATGGTCTTGTTTCACCCCTTGCTACACAATATACTATAGTTTATACAAAAAATTCGTTTACATTAGAGATAATGTTTGCAACCCTGCGCTGCTGGGCACGGTTCTCTCCCCATCGAGACCTTCCCAATAAGCCTGGAGCTTATTCCACCACGCTGTTTCACTGCAGGTTGGTGGGAATAACATTATAATGTACATATATAGGGTCAACAGGAACTGCATTATTTAAGCAGTGTTAATATACAATGACTGCAATGTCCGTTTCTCAGACTGATTTTGGCACAGAATGCTTTAAGCATTATGTCCGCTCTTGTTCATGTACATTAGTATAAGGTAAAAAGATTAAATTAATTAATTAATGTTCAATTTACATCCAGTAGTCAATATCCAGTAAATATGAGTCCAATTAACACAACTGTCATATACCCGCAGTAGGTAGCTCTGTGACGTGGGTTGCAATTAGATTAAATTATATGGCTGCAACCCTTTTTGCGTCCCACTGCTGGGCACGGGTCTCTCCCCATTATTGGGGAGGCCTGGAGCTTACTCCACCACGCTGCTCCAATGCGGGTTGGTGGAGATGCGGGTTAGTGGCCAACCCACTGTCGGATGTTTTCAAACCGCCCATAAGGCCTCCGACTAGGTTTTAACGACTGTTATCTATCGACAACTACCGGGACCGACGGCTTAACGTGCCCTCCGAAGCACGGAAACGCGCATGAATTTTTTTTGCCACTAGCGGTCAACCATCTCACACCCGACCGCGCCCGTTTGGCTCAGCTGCATAGATCGCTTGCGTTCTACGCTAGCCGCCAGGCCATGCGCGCTTCAGATTGAATTATATATAAATATATAATATAATATATATAATTAGAGTTTAAAAATATATGCTAAATACTAATTTTAACACCAAGTGGTTGACATCAACAGTCAGCACCATCTCAAGTGAACCTTGCTTAAGAAGTTCAAAGCTAAGTCAGCTCATCAGTCAACGAATAAATTCCCTTTACAGCAAACTCGAGATTTTCATAAATCCGTCAATTTTATCCCACGTTCACACCGAGCTTGTATGAGATTACAAGATATTCTACGTGTATGTGTACGCTAAAATCGAGGAGTTATTAATTATTAATTTTGCAAGCGACGAAGGCACGCTATATAAGATACTTAACGTTTATTAGCGTCAGTAAATTTTCATTAGGATTAAAATGTAATTTTCTTTACATTTAGTGCGAAATTGCTGTTTTGGGAATTTGTAAGTCAGCGTCTATTTGTACACGTCTTGGATTGTAACAAGTAATTACTTTTTTCCAACGATTTTTTTTATTATTTTTATGGACATATTCATTATTAAATAGTATTACAATATTAAATACATTTTGTTTAAAACTCTAAAAATTGCTTATCACAAAAATTTCAAATGTAATAAAGAAACGAAAATATTTTCACGGTAATACTTGAATTTCATAAAAAGTAAAACTAAAAAGACTGCCCTTCATGCTCGCCTGCGCCGGCCACACGATGTAAGTTAGAAAATTAAGAGTTGAATAGTATGAATAAGCGCGATTTCAAACTATCGTATTTTTCGCCGCGTATACGGTCGTTTCGGAAAATCTTGGTTTGGAAACTTGGAAAAGTTTGGATATCAAATCCTGACGTTTCGCGGCTACACGCGCTTCAAAAGGCAAAGAACGCGCTGAAAAATACACTGGTGTGAAACCGCACTAACATATTAATTGCGTTGCTACTGATAAGTTAGAAAGGCAATGTGATGCAAATATGGCTAAACACACACACATATGATTCTAATCCGGAATGGGCCTGAAGGAGTCCTTGATTATATTATAGGTATGCTTTTTTTTCAACCTTTTTTTATGTCCCACTGCTGGGCACAGGTCTCCTTCTCACACAATTGAGAGGGATTTAGGCCATAGTCCACCACGCTGGCCAAGTGCGGATTGGTGGACGTCATGCTTTGGAGAAATTGTGAATTTCTCTCAGGCATGCACGGCGACGGAGAACATCGTAATCAATGAAATATCACGATATTTTCCATCACCGTGGAGCAGCGATAAAATCGCACATTACAAATTTATTTGTCAGAGGTGCGAGCCGAGGATTTGAACCTGGGATCGGTCGCGATTATGTGTTTACCACCATCATAACTTACTTAGAATTAAAAATAGAAAACTAAATAATTTTCTAGTCGAAATAGTTTTCTGTTAATATTTCCCAAACAAAGTCGTCGGACACGTTCGAGACTAACTAGGGACTATATTCGGTTAACAACGTAACGGGGACCAACTTAAA
This sequence comes from Pyrgus malvae, assembly GCA_911387765.1. Lineage (NCBI taxonomy): Eukaryota > Metazoa > Arthropoda > Insecta > Lepidoptera > Hesperiidae > Pyrgus > Pyrgus malvae. Next base: position 20,430,550 of record OU426950.1, on the reverse strand, counting down.
TCCGTTTAACGCGCGCGCAATTAGCTCAGGTGGACGTGTAGCGACGCAAACTGAATACTAGCGAGTCTAATTGTGAATATGAGAAAAGAGACCAAACTTAAATACATTATCAAGGGCATAGAGAAATAAATTAAGACTAACTGTGAATAGTCACAGTTCTCATACCTATTGAACTAACTTATGTCCTAAATATACGAATGCATATTTAACAATGCGTATCACTATATAATTACAAAATGAATAGGTAAATATTTTTAATTTGGATTTCAAATCTACATGTTGTTCAATATTGTCTACTGTCTCTGAAAATGAAATTGATATATGTACAACTAACTGATAGATTGGCAACTAACTAGCGTGGGCCAAACTTAAACTCACTTATCGCGCGTGTTGGCAAATAAGCCAACGTAAGTGTAGGAAGATTAAGGGCCTCTTTCACCACCTTCAAGTAAAGTGACAAGTACGCTATTTGTTGGTTAAAGTCACCCGTAACTTCAATTTCCATTTTTGCGATGTTCGAGTAGCACTAATCATATTATAAAGTATATAAATTTACTTGGGACGTAACTAATCAACACTTTACTTGGAGATGGTGATCAAGGCCCTTATAGTTTAGTTGAGTATAGCTCAGTTTTTATTTATTTAATAAAAATAAAAATAAATAAATGTAAGGGGTGTACCTAAGGGATCATTAGATCTCAAGTTCCAAAATTCAACCTCACTTGCACGCACCCTGCTAAAACACTGACTAGGCTCTGACGACCGACTGATGGCGGGATAACCATCACAAATCAACACCGGGCACTAAGTGCAGTCTACGGTGACGAGCAGCAGCGTCATCGTTTGAAAATGTCCAGGTGTCTGCGATCGCCAACCCGCTTGCCCAGCGTGGCGATAAGGGCAAAACCTTCATATTTTTTTTCAACCTTTTTATGTCCCACTGCTGGGCACAGGTCTCCTCTCACAAGTGAGAGGGATTTAGGCTATAGTCCACCACGCTGGCCAAGTGCGGATTGGTGGACGACTTCATATGGATAGTGCCAAATACAAAGGGCCCTTAGTTCCGGGCTGCCCCACCAGGCTGGGCCAAGGTAGCGGTCATGGTATCGGTGGGGCAGGGGGTGCGAAGAATCACCGGGATACGTACAACGGACGAACGTTAAGGCTGGACGAGAACTTGACCGAGCTCGAGGTAGAGTTGGAGAACATAAATTGGCAGATTTTGAGATTATATTCTGAAGTCCGAAGACAGGGCGAGGACACGAACCCTAAAATCTGGCCATCACCATTACTTCCGAGAGGGAAACCAACAATCCCAAGGTGGAGTAGGATTCCTCGCCAACAAAATTCTTACTGACAACGTTGTTGAAATATCCAGTGTGTCGACCAGGGTCGCTTACCTTGTACTGAGACTATCCAAACGATATTCTCTTAAGATAGTACAAGTTTATGCGCCAACCTCAACATATATGAACGAGGAGGTTGAAGCAATGTATAAAGACATTGCTCGAACCTTAAACAACACCACAAAGACGACGACACTTCAACGTTGTCATGGGAGATTTCAACGCCAAGGTGGGTATACAGACTGGCATTGAACCTTGTACTGGACCCCATGGTTATGGAAGGAGAAACCAACGAGGGTAAATGCTGGGCAAATTCCTTGAGAGCCAGAGGACGTTCGTGATGAATTGCTTTTACAAGTTGATTTGAAATAGATCTATAAAAATTTCGTTTATTGAATTAAAGCTTCCTTGGCCGAATGGTTACGTGGGCCGACTGCGAAACTAAAGACCCGGGTTCAAACCTCAATCAAAAACAAAAGTATTGAGTTTATGTTTTATTTTTTGTGTTTTTTTTTAATTGGGAGCTATTTCAGATGGCGTTATTAAGTAAGCAAATGAGTGTTTCGTTTGAAATTAAACCAAGAAAATAAAGTTTTTATCCGAGCAATGCTCGGTCGTCCAGGTACTAACTTAAAATAAAAAACTTTTAACCACACTTTACTTAAAACAAGAACCAAAACATTACAAAACGTACTTACTTATCAAATTGTACACTTTAGTATGCACGTATGCAAAATAAAGGTAAACTAAAATCCGGTTAGCTTACCGAGCAATTATCCGAAGCCAGGTGGGACCTGGTAACGAGATAAGGCTTCGTTGTACTTTCTTGTAAGCTACGAGTAGTTTAGCTATGTTTCTGTGCAGATGCTGCCATATTTAAATGAACGAAGAACGATTATATAAAATATATAATATAGTGGCATATTTTGAATAACAAAGAAATCTTTATTAATAAGTGGTAGTATTTTTTATGGTTTGTCTTGCATTCTTTGCTGGTATAAATAAGTTTAATTATGTAGTTAATACTAAATATATTTTGGATTACAAATAATTCTGGATAGCACCATAAAATGTATCAGGTTCCAAGATTTATTTTTGAGATAAAATCGACATGGGCAATATATAATATAAACCAGCTGAAAACCCAAAATTTGGTATGTGTAACGCGGTGGCAACGAACTACAAGATAAGGCGCGTTGTTGTAGTGCCTTGCAGCGTGTAAGCTCTTGTAGTTCCTACCTTAGTAATACGTACTGTATAATACAGTTTATAAGTGCTGTGTGTTTCACTTACAGCTTTGTTCGTTACGTATATAATATATAAAACTGGGAATATTCATTGATACATGAAAAATAACATTGATTATGAATCCACCAAAAAAAGTCAATTCATTCATACATCCATCCTTTTAAAGTTCACTGCTGGATATAGGCCTTACTCAATGATCGACACTCCGTCCGGTCCTGCACCCTTTGAATCCAGCGGTTTCCCGCTATCTTTTTAGTTAACCTGCTTGAAGGGCGGCCTGTGCTTCTGTTGCCGAGACGAGGTCGCCATTCGAACACCTTTCTTCCCCACCAGTTGTCAGTCCTCCTAACTATGTGGCCTGCCCATTGCCACTTCAGCTTGCAGATTCTGAGAGCTATATCGGTAACGTTCGTTCGTCTACGGATTTCATCTTTATGGATTCTGTCACGTATACAATCATAGCCGTCTCCATCACTCGCTGAGCGACCTTGAAGCTATGGAAAAGGCTAACTGTGAAAGAACACGCAGCGCCGTAGGTCATCACTAGAATACTATTAGAATTTTTAGAGTTTTTTATATTTAGTAGCCTTTGTTACTCTTCAACTCTCAAACTATCTCCATACAAAAAAGAAGTCTATCCGTAGCACCATTGCGGCGTGAAAGAAGAAAAAAACAAACACATTTTCACTATCATAATATTAGTATAGACTCCACCGCAAGAAGCAATACAAGCAATCTATACTCTCATGGAAGTTAAGGTCTTCTGTTAACTAAACCCGGTTAACGCAGTTGCAATGAGCCCGGGTCAGACGGCAAGTAGTAACCATATAACCGACGCGCTGTGCGAGAAGTAAGCTCTTGTTATTATTGCCTTTTGTGTATGTGTGGCATTCCACGCGAAGCGGCAAGTAAAAAATGTCGATGTTTTCGATTGCCGTAATATTTAAGTATGTTCATTTATATATGTCCTTGAAACGTGTACCAAATATTTTTGTAATGTAGTGGCTGGTTAGAGAGTTCTGTTGTTCTGGTTAGAGAGAGAATGGTCAGTTATATCGTGCAATGAAACTTATGGAAATACTGTATTTTAACTGCAAAATTTCATGTGTTAAATCAGGTGGCTGCAACCCTTTTTACGTCCCACTGCTGGGCACGGGCCTTTCCCCATTATTGGGGAGGCCTGGAGCTTACTCCACCACGCTGCTCCAATGCGGGTTGGTGGAGATGCGGGTTAGTGGCCAAACCGCTGTCGGATGTTTTCAAACCGCCCATAAGGCCTCCGACAAGGTTTAACGACTGTTATCTATCGACAACAACCGGGACCGACGGCTTAACGTGCCCTCCGAAGCATGGAAACGCGCATGAAATTTTTTGCCACGAGCGGTCACCCATCTTGCACCCGACCGCGCCCGTTTGGCTTAGTTACATAGATCGTTTGCGTTCTACGCTAACCGCCGGGCCATGCGCGCTGTGTTAAATCAGATAATTCAGCGAAATCGGCAAAATTTCGTATACGGCTTCTTAAGGTATCGTTTGCTTCCATAACCATTGTTAAAGAAAAGTCGCAAATATAATAACCTGGGTGGAGCTGAGCTGAATCGCTAATATTTGTTTATGCTGTCACACTGTCAACAAAACTTGGTTTCGTCCAATAGCAAAAAACATGATAAAAGTAATAAGTAATCAATTCTCGGTGAACGTGTGTAAGCTTAACATTCCGCTTTAAACTTTTATCTCAAACATTCACACTGTCTTCCAACGCATGCACAATACCGTAGGCACTTAAAACGAACATTAACCTCGCTTTGAGTCTAGAATACCTGGGCCAAGTTGGAAAGTGGAAAATTCTCCAAACATGCAGACATTTCATGTATATGCGAAGTTTCCCAAACTGCCGAGTAAATATTTACAAGCCTTGCAATCCATGCATGGCAAAATGGACTTTATGTAGATAATCCTTGCGGTGAGATCACTCAGCAAGTTTCTACTTACTAACGTGATAAGTACTAGTTGCTTATTCTTTTGCTGGTGTAACGTACCGTACTGTAAATTATGAAATATAATATTTAAAAAAAATGTAAGTAGATTTTCTTTACTCTGTTTACAATAAATATCATTATCGTTTATTTAATTTTTCTTGCAGTTCTTACTCTCAGCAACTAAAGAACACTTAACATTAGCTTGTATGTGACACTTTAATATTTTTATTATAAATACACGGACTTTATAAAAACAACAAACCTAATCTTTATTCGGTTTCAAAAAAAACTTAAAGTGTTGAGGAGTATTATTTTCTTTTACGAGTAATATCAAACATTTCGTCTTGATACAGTATGTAAATGAAGAACAAAGAGAACAAATGTCAAAAGAGAATGACATTTACACGGATGAAGAATCTTGTTACTAGATTCGGGTTAAGGAATCAGGATAATGAAGAACTTTAAAGTGTTGAAATGAAATGAAATGAAATGAAATGAAATGAAATGAAATGAAATGAAATGAAATGAAATGAAATGAAATGAAATGAAATGAAATGAAATATTTTATTTGCACAAATATGGGTGAAAAAAAAAAGGTTTTACAAAATATTTAGAACTCCATATTTACCCCTTAGGGTGTACAAATTTTAATTTAATTTGATAAACTAATTAAATTTAATGACTTAATTTAAACTTAAATTCTAAAATTACTATTAAAGATTACATAAGAAACATTAAAGTATGTAGTATTACATTTAATTTTGTATAGTTTTAATTAATTAGACGTAAACCCAATTTTGTGCTTTTTATAATGATTTATTTTATTTGAACCATACGAGGTTTGCCGTCATCAGCTTGGGGCACCCACCAGGATGGGTTTTTATACACTGAGAGGAAAAAAAGCTGGCGGAAAAAAAACCTCCCAGGTTTTTATGCCGCGGACAAAATTGTTTATTATGTAATTTTATTTTTTGGTTTATATTATTTTATGTTTTTTATTATTATTTATCGTTTATAAACTCAGTGACCGAATAGTACGCTTTTTTAATTAAATATGTTTTGAGTTCTCTTTTGAATTCGTTATTAGTTTTTATTGTAAGAAAGTCCGGTAGATTATTGTATATTTTTGGTCCCATGCAAAAGACGCTATTGTGATATTGTTTGAGGAGTATGATTTTCTTTTACGAGTAATATCAAATGTTTTATCTTGTTACAGTATGTAAATAAAGAACAAAGAAAACAATTGCAACTAACTGGCGTCGATATCGGCACGCTGACGTATTGACGAGATCCCGCGCTCCCTCAGGGCAGCGTCGTTACTCCGCAATGTTTGGTTTTTCTATCCTCTTTCTGTACACACTGTAAAATAGGAAAACAAACCAGAAATTGAACAAAATAGAAATTGTTAACTGATCTGAACTTAAATACAGTCAAAACCTCTTACAACGATATTATTTATAATGACATATTAGTTATATTGTCCGATTTGTGCCGATTTCGATGTTGCTTATAGAATTAACATTGGTCATTAAAACGAACCGGCTATTGCGACTTATTATAGTAGTCCTTTTGATGTTGCTATAATAGATTTCTACTGTATTAGTAAAATTTAAATCTCCTTAAAAAAGTTCGAAATGATTTTCTCAATCTGTACCATTATTTATTTACATTGTTTCATTGTCAAACATTTTCGGAGACACTTTGATTGACTCTAGATAGCATAGAAACATCTATATTAACAGTTATTAAAAAAGCTGAAGAGTTTGTTTGAATGCACTAATCTCGTAAACTGTTGGTTCGATTTATGCTGGGCACAAATATTTTTGCGCTGTGTAGTTACTCGTAATTCATCGAGGCTATTAAATGACTTTAGATAGGTGAAATTAGCGCATAATGTATCGTAGATTTTTTATTTGTTTAATCGAAACTAGAAAAAATGCTAGTAGATTGCGGTAAATCCGGTATCGGTGCACATTTATATTCAAAGTTTCAGTCATCAAACTTGTCATTTATCATTTTGTACACTTGATGCTTGTCATTGCCCGCCCGTCATCTGACCTTCATCATCGGCTACTTACTGTATTATTTCTTTTACACATTAGTAGATTATATCTAATCCGGCCCATGTCACACATCACAAATTTCTTAAAGCGGCGTGATGAATTGACTTTAAATGCATTATATTCGGAATCGAATCTAAGGAAAAAACTAAAGTTTTAACTATTTGTGACACGTAAATTTTAATAAAACTCATAACTTATAACGTTTCTTTGGGCACATACAAAGACAGAACAGACATACACCCAGACCTAGAACATAAATTTTAAGCTCATCTTTCAAATTTCTGCTTCGCCGGGAATCGAACCGAGGACCGTCATAATAGTTGGTAAGAAATTTAGTTTGCATTGAATCTAATCGTATTATTCTACTTATTATAAGTAATAATAATTAGTAATTATATAAAAACAACTAATTTTATTGCTGTGATCTCAAAAAGGAACATAAAAAAGAGAAAACAAAATAATCAGATAGGACTTGAACTTGGGTCTTCTGCTTTCGGGACCGCCCGATTTTCCACCTGAGCTATTATAACTTTATAAGAGTAGATGTAGGCGAAATTTACCGTCGTTTTCAAAAATTATGCAGTTTCAAAAATTTTGCAGTTTTTCATTGCCTGCAAAATAGATAAAACTACGTTTTCAAAAAAAGAAATCTATTTAGATCAATTTATAGTCCCCTAAAACCCGTGCATGGCTCGGTGGTTAGTGTAGAACGCAAGCGATATATGCAGCTAAGCCAAACGAGCGCGGTCAGGTATGAGATGGGTGACCGCTAGTGGCAAAAACTTCATGTGCGTTTCCGTGCTTCGGAGGGCACGTTAAGCCGTCGGTCCCGGTTGTTGTCGATTTATAACAGTATTTGATAACAACCTTAGGTTAAGTAGTTTAGGAGTCCAACGCGGACGAACAACGTGACACGTAATTTATATTAAGATGTACAAGAATTGTTAGACAGTTATACATAATGTCGCAGGAATTTGGTGTGAACCCGCCGTTGAAAACGGCGTCGTCACCGTAGAAACGCTCGTTGTTATGTAATATGCCGACGACATAATGACTATTTGTTTATTGTTATAATTTCAAAATTGGTTAACAATGTAGTTTTAGGGTAACCATGAAGAAAACACAGTTTTGTCAAATCAGATTTAGCTCCAGCTATCAGTATTTGCATTGTTTCTATTAAAGTACGTAGTTAAATTAATATTTTAAGTATCAAAATCGACAAACCATATCGAATATAATATTCATGACCTATGACAGTTAGGTACTCGTTTTGGTACATTATTTCAAATTAGGTCATTATTCTACTAACTTATTACCTATACCATGGTTTAATACAAACCTATTGTTCATGGTCCTTCAGCCACGAGTGATTTCAGAAATCCGCATGATGATCGAATCGTCACCGGATATTGTCTATTAGATTGCCCGATCATCGCATGTAATCCATACACATGTCCAGCTAGTTGAGTGAATGACCATATTACGTATGTATTGTATACGTATGAAGAACTCATGACCCAACGGCAGTACATGACGAAAGCGTTTACTTTATTTATTTTTTAGTAAAGGGAGATCTCCCGCCGGGCGAGGTGGTCATGCCCGGGGAGCGGCCGCACTTCAACTGACTCAACTCGGAGCTTGTATATATGGTAAGATATTCCGAAAACTTCGATAGCGTGATTCAGGAATACCCGTGGCGCCATCTCTTGATGAGTATCGGAAGGTCGCTACAATTTAATGCTCGGTTGCTACTCAACGATAATCGGTAAAGGTCTTTGTCTCTGAAAAACCCTGGCTCACTTCTAATAAATAATTTGTTATGTGGGTGTTTATTGCTGCACCACGGCCAGAGAAAGAATTGTGATATTACGAGTACGATGTATTTTACGATGTTTCTCCTCACCGTTCATTTCTCTGAGGTATACATAATTTCTCGAAGGAATGATGTCCGCCAATCGGAACTTAGCCAGCTTAGTAGACTGAACTAAATACGTCTCTGTTTTGAGACGTACCGATGATGGGACATGAACAGGATTTAAAAAAACTGAAAACCACGACGTTTTTGTTTGTGTCTTTGTATGAATCTTGTAATCTCAAATCAGGTCACGTCATTATTCTACAAACTTAGTATAGCGGCTTTATACAACCTATTGTTCATGATCCTTCAACCACGAGTGGTTTCTAATATCCACATAATGATCGGATCGTCGCCGGATATCGTCTCTCAAATCGCCTAACGCCATCGGGGCAATTGGACGAGCAATGAAGAGTGTGAAATCGATGGTTTTACGACTTCAAGTTATAAAGAACAAGCATGCTTTTATAGTTTCTCTCAATCCAATTTAGGATAAGGATCAAGTGTTCTTTAGGGACTACGATTGGAGGACCACGAAATACAATGTGAGCCAATGTTAAACCTAACCGCGTAGCGTTGAAGCGGCCCATACGTAGATATAGATTATGTCATTTTAATACAATATCCCTGTCTAAAATCTGATCTGAACTTCGCGTTTAACTAATTTACAATACCCTCGCTATGTAGATTGTAGTATAACGTTGTCTAATTATGTCCAATTTCAGTCAGCTAGTGGTATTTGAGGCGCGTTATTTGAAGATGAATAGAAAAGCTTCACGCGAATTTCATGATGAGTAGAGGCTTAAATTTATTAGGCTATGTACAGTGATTCTCGTGTAAGTACTCCAAGCTTATGAAATGATTTTTAGAGTTTCGTTCTTTAAAACGGTAACGATGTCTTTCACTTTGTTGTCCATGTACGGTAAAAAATAATGCAGTTCAGTACTTCGCATTTGATACATTTCCTTGGTATGGTAGTGACTCTTAAAACTATTTTGGCGTCGGGCCCTTAGTAAAATGGAGTATCTTTCATTTAAATTAAAAATATAAATTGAACAAAGGTACAATTTATTCCTTTAGGAATCTCTTCCAGCAGACCTGTAACTGGAGAAGTGTTAATTAGAGGTATTAAATAGTGTACAAAGATTTTACATACAATATAAATACACAGACATACATATATGCATACAAATATAAATACATAAATAAATACATACATAAACACATACGTCATTAAATACATAGCATAACAACAAAATTATGTTATAGATAAATAAAATTCTTTCACGTGTTTCTTAAATGCGGGTAGATTTTTCGAGCTACCTACGACATCCGGTGGTAGTGAATTCCAAGTGAGGCTTCACTGCATTAACAGAAAAGGAAGTGCGAAAAGAAGTGGGTTTTGTGCAAAGGAATGTCTAGGAGAGTCCTAATATGGGATCTGCAGGGAGCATTGGAAGGACGAGTGAAGAAAAACTTCCCACGCAGATACGAAGGTCCTTTTAGTAGCATAAGGATAAAATGCGGCTTGTTCAATTATTTTTACCCTTTTCATTTACTAAGTTACATTCGCTGTGAGTATTGCGCATTTTTTTCTGTTATATAAATTTTGAAAGGAACTTTCTTTAAACTCTACAAAGATTATCAATACCCTAGGTAAGTAGAGTAAAGTATAGCGCTATGTAATTATGTCCAATTTCGATCAGCTAGCGGTATTTGAGCCGCGTTAATTGAAACTGGGTGAGCTTCATGCGAATTCATAGTGAGTAGCGGCTTAATAAATGAAAAGTGAAGTCCATGATTAGTGATTAACATGAATATTCCAATTTTATGAATTGATAGTATCTATACGAAGCGCGCATGGCTCGGCGGCTAGCGTAGAACGCAAGCGGTCTATGCAGTTAAGCCAAACAGGCGCGGTCGGGTGTGAGATGGGTGACCGCTAGTGGCAAAAAAATTCATGCGCGTTTCCGTGCTTCGGAGGGCACGTTAAGCCGTCGGTCCCGGTTGTTGTCGATAGATAACAGTCGTTAAACCTTGTCGGAGGCCTTATGGGCGGTTTGAAAACATCCGACAGCGGGTTGGCCACTAACCCGCATCTCCACCAACCCGCATTGGAGCAGCGTGGTGGAGTAAGCTCCAGGCCTTCCCAATAATGGGGAGAGACCCGTGCCCAGCAGTGGGACGCAAAAAGGGTTGCGGCCATACGGTAAAACATTAATCGTATAAACTAGACATTCGTTGCAGTCACTTCACTACAACAGCCCAGAATCTCATTAAAATCAGTAGTTCCTGTAGTTTCAGGATTAAGAATACTGTACGGTATCCTGCCTAATCGTAAGAGGCAATTAAAAACTAGCTTCCGGAGTTGCGGGTGGCTGGAGTTCCAACCGTCCGTGCGTAGCCACATGCCGTAGCAAGCACGTACAAGCAAAGTACAGGAGAGCACCATTGCTCTTCGGATGATGGGCCAGCTTGGGGCGCCGCGAGTCACCGGTGCGTTCCTCTGGAGAACCCGGAGTTCTCCCCAAACACTGAGGCAGACCACCGAGGAGGTTCTAGTGCAGTAATAATTTCACATAGCCCGGTCATCTTTCCCAAGGTAGCAGTTACCTTTTGAAGGTTTCTCACGATACAAAAAAGGTAAGACAGGTGAGGATAACGTAGAATGTAGCGGTGTGCGTATATGGTGTATAAGAAATCATACTAAGTATTCCACTGAATTATCAACACACGTTGTACCGATACTACTTACTGTATAACATAATAATAAAGAAGTTGTCTTGAACCAGGTACAAAACATATTTTTATGACAAAAAGTAAATAATTTTATTAATTTTTGCTAATAGCATTTTGTGATGAATGCATAAATTGATGATGATAGGACAATATTTGAGACTCTGAATATTTGCTGCAGTTCAACCTATATAATACATTATTCTAATAAGAATTTCAGACAAAAGTGTAATATCTATTAATGTTATTTTCAAACCACACTTTGTTCACAAAAAGTCTAAAATAAACCAAGTCAAATAAAAAAGCCTGCTCCAAAAAATAAAACCGCCTTCAAATTTGGTAGGATGTAACAACAATTCTAAATTTTACCCTTTATCATTAGGGTAGAGTTTACGGAACAGGAAGAGCAATTCTGACGCGGAAAATAACGGAAAAGGCGGCCATTTTAAATTTTTATCTAAACTGTCACCCCTAGAATACGTAATTTAAGTTTGAACGTAAAATCTTCCCCGCGAAGAAAAATTCACGGCTCCGGGCTCGCGCCATAATATACTTGAGTTTGATGAAGTCACGTAACAGCTAAAGGTTTTTATATCTCGGAAAGCTATTAATAAAGTAAACTGTTAATGATGACGGCGTATTTATGAGATTTAGGAAACATAATTATACTGTGCTAGGACGAACAGAAATAAAAGTTTTTTATTTACTTACATAGAGGCATGATAGCCTTGTTTATTGTTACCTGTCGACCAGCGTGGCGCAATGGTTATCATACCGGACTGCCAATCGAGGGGTCCCAGGTTCGATTTCTGGCTAAACAGAAATTTGAATGATGTTTAAATTTCTGTTCTCGGTCCGGGTGTTTATGTTCCTGTCTTTGTATGTGCCCATGGTACCCACGACACATGGTATTAATTACCTTACTGTGGGGCTATGAGTGTGTAACGTTTATTTATTGCCTGTGAGTACCTGCTCTATGGTTTTAAGTAAAATTTTCAGCAAGTTTGCAAAACTTAAAATATTGAAGCGCGTATGGCTCAGCGGCTAGCGTAGACCGGAAGCGATCTACGCAGTTAAGCCAATCCGGCGCGGTCAGGTGTGAGATGAGTGACCGGTAGTGGCAAAAAATTTCATGCGCGTTTCCGTGCTTCGGAGGACACGTTAAGCCGTCGGTTCCGGTTGTTATCGATATATGACAGTCGTTAAACCTTGTCGGTGTCCTTATGGGTGGTTTGAAAATCAAAAAGCGGATTGGCCACAAACGCGCATCTCAACCAACTAGTAAGGCGTTCCCTTGTTCGTCGATAGTGAAAACGGCGGGCCTATTAGATAAAAACAGCAAACAGCCAGCGACCGACAATTATCTCGCAAAGCGATCGCGATCGATTTCTTTACGCCAGAAAGTTTAGTATCATGGACACTATTGCTTGCATTTGGCTTACATGCAGTTCATATATTGTTAAGAACCTGTTATTGCATCAGTAAGTTTTCGTTGCTATGTTATATGAAAGGTATAATAGATCAAAAATACCGCAGAACATTACAGGATCATGCCGAGATAAAACTACGAACCAACAACTAAGGTAAACTTTGGGCCGATTACCTCACTTTACCCCGCGAGGGCTCTTCAAACTCCCTTAGAGAGCTTATCTTCTGTAATACAGCTCTGCTACTAACTCGGTAATATATTTTTTATTAAAATTATCATTTCAGTAAAATTACAATCTGTGGTTGGAAACAAGTTAGGCTTTAGCATTCATATTAATTACACTAGGACTTCCTCTGTAGTGGGTACCATGAAGATACACAAAGACGTGAACACCCCGACCGAGAACAGAAGTTAAAACTCATCATTCCAATTTCTGCTTCGCCTGAAATTGAACCTGAGACCCTTGCTTGGCGAGGATAGCCCCACACGGGTCGTCAATCAAAATGTCCATGGATTTCAGAGATAACTGTACACTACTTTTTATACAGGAGCGAATAAAAATATACATACAGTAAAATTCGCACCTGCTTCTCCAAGTCTAATTTATTTATGTTTATTATTTATCGGTACTACATACTACCAAACAATTTTTTTATATAAAGGTTACACACTTATAGCCCCCCAGTAAGGTAATTAATACCCTGTGTCGTGGATACCATGGACACATACAAAGACAGGAACACAAACACGCAGACCGAGAACAGAAATTTAAATTTATCATTCAAATTTCTGTTTCGCCGGGAATCGAACCCGGGACTCCTCGATTGGTAGTCCGGCATGATAACCATTGCGCCACGCGGGTCGTCAGTGGTAGCCAGATTTTCCTCTGAATATTGTAGAATGATGATAAGATAAGCAAGGATGCATCGAATACTGCATGCAGTAAGGAGCAGACTGGGAGAAAATTTATTACACGGCTCGAGGAAAGCACACGTTTGCGACGAAACACGGTGGGCCTTAGAGACTTTTAAAAATCCCTTTCTCAAACTAAACTAGACCTTCCTGCTACCCAATAAGGTTTAGTTTCGGTTAAAATAGATATTAGCTGAAGTGGACTTAGGGAACAAAAAGTAGCGTTACACATATTTACAGGTAACGCAACGTATGTAATGCTTGTTTTTGTTACGGCGTCTGGGTTCCGTTGTTGAAGATTACGCGCAAAATTTCTAAAATGTAGCCGACGTTGAGCTAAAACTTTTTTGTTGCCCCGAGATGAGTAAACATCAAAATTCATGAATTTTTGCTAGTTTTTAATTTAAGTTTTTAGAGGTAAATTACAGTTTAGAAATAGAAGTATGCACGAGTAAGTCTGGCTCGCTAAAATATAATGCAGATTTTTTTTCTATTATAAAAATAATGAAAACTAAAAGAATATGCATTGTTTTAAACAATCTAATTTAAATGGGTGAAGAATATTTTCTTCTGATATAAAATATGAGTGCTAAAGTTTGGATGGATGTTTGTTGCTCAATCACACAAGAACCACTGTAAGTTGTGGAATGAAATTTGGCGCAGGGATATATTATTGTTGTGAAACGTTATTTATTTATAATAACATATTTATCTCCCGGAAAAATACACTGTCGATCCCGTGGGAAAGTTTAGTACAATCATATAAACTGAAATCACCCAAGCGCAGCCGGGCCGGATCAATGGTGACATATTCGTAGATCTATAGATGTAATCTAAAATGCTGTGTGTAGTGTAGTTGAACATAATTTAAATACGAGTATAATTGAACTGTTCCTTTATTTATCTTTTAATTACCAATGCAAGAGCATTTCTGTTCTCTTGCACGAGTCAGAATATAATATAAACGTGTTAAACTCGTGTAAGACTGGCAGGGAGCGTGTCGTACAAAGTAGCCTTATCCAAACCACTAGCTAGTGCATGCTTTTACTGTCTAATCCTGCAACACCCCTTCATATAGAGGAATTTACACAAAGATCGAGGTACATCGCCAACTAGGTTGGACAACAAAACTTTAAAGCACATAGTGAGCCCGTAATGTACAACGGCGAGAACAAAATTTTCGCTTGTTATTTGCAGCTCTTTGCAATGTATAGTGATTATGCTCAACAAGGATTGACACGAAATTAAGTAAAGTCAAGTAAATTTTAGGTACTATCTACATAATAACGCTTTGAAATCATACAGTCGACAAAAGTAGACAGTAGACAAAAGCTAAACAGTATTTTGTTTATGTTTAGGTACTATATTCATTGGAATATACATTACGTAATAGTTTATAATAAGAATCTTGTTTTTGGGCAAAAAAATGTGAGAGACTATTTTGTTATAACAAGATAAAATATTCGGCCAGTTTAGGATAAACGAGTTACAACACTTTTTCCACCTTGCACAGAAAATGTAACGCAACCCAAAACGGTTGAAAAGGAAAACTACGAAAATTTGAATATTCACTGTTCTGCAAGTAAAATACCGTGCTGACTAACAGCTGAGAAGACAACGGAGCCAAAAATAAAAAAAAACCCGCGACGAATCGCAGGAACTTTTGCATAGCGAGTTCCCACACAGGGAGTAGAACAAGATACCCCAAGAGCTCATGATTTGACTATCGCTGTGTTTAATCGGCATATTGTGTTAAATATCATGCATCTGATTAAAACAAAAAAATATGCATCATGGTGATGTGAACGTGTGATAGAAATAAATATAGATTCAACTAGCTGTGCCCGCGACGTCGTCCGCGTAGATAGACTTGTACAAAAGGCTTGATTAGACTTGGATTATTTGTTCCTCCTCCTCCTTAGTCGTTCACTCTTGACAGTGTGGTCGTGGCTGATGAGGTTGCAATTTCGTTCGTGACCGCTTGCCCTCCACTGTCCCTTGGATTATTGTTACCTTTTATGAAATTACTTATGATACAAAAGTTCATATTATTATGTTGAGTAGATACATTCTTCCTGAGTCCTTACAATTCTTACTGTACTCCTCTTATAATACCGACTTTTCAGTCGTTATCATCAGTTTCTCTTTACAAATTAAACGTATTATAATAGCATGTTTTTAAAGTGTTTAGATAGTACTGCTGTGCCCGCGGAAAGTATCATTATAATTAAATAATTTGTGCTGCAAATAATGCATAGATTCATTATCATTATGTAACTTAAATATATTGCAGAAAGGTGGTGAAATGTCTACGCTATGTCAGGCGTGGTTAGTAGTTGGGAGTCAAATTCTTGGTTGCTTACACGTTGGTTGCAATTGTCGTTAACATACTGTCGTTCATACTTAATGGAGGTCTTTTGAGCGATTTAAAACTTGCGACAGCAGTTAGGCCACTAACAATGAAGACGTCATCAACCTGAATTGGAGCAGCGTGAGAGGATCAGGCCCTACGCGATTAAGAGTCAATTAGTTCTATTAACAACCCTTCACACAGCATCAGAAATAAATATATCGATTACTAATATTAATCTGGGCGTGACCATCATGCCGTGCTGCTGCCGTGACGCTTTATCATATTAGTGTAACACCAGTGCCAGTACTGCGTATGTATGTAATAGCTCTTATTAAATTAACCACTGAAAACGTCTGCTCATTTCAATAATTTTTTTTATTAGTGCCTCGGCAATTGGTTATTTATAAGTAAACCGAACAAAGAGGCAGAAAGGCCGCGTGGTTAAGCGATCACTGTCGCCTATGGAAACGGGCAACCCCAGCGGAGCCACCCGAGCACTGCCGGCTTTCAAGAAGAGCTTTCTTTACAGCTTTCTTGAAGAACCCTATGTCAAAGTCCACTGGAAATGCCTCAGCTGGAAGGTTGTCCCATAACTTAAACATCCGTTCAACCATCAAAAGGAGCGTGCAAAGCGGCCTGTGGAACTTTAACCTTCGACTGGTGGTGTAATCATGATATAGTGACATAGCTATCATTTTGAAAAGATCACTAAGCATAGTAAAGTCGGTAGAACACTTTGATTTTTTTTACGTTTCACACTGATAGCCCCAGAGTACGGTAAATATACACTGTGTAATGGGTACCATGAGACACACAGAGACAGAAATACAAACACTTAAACCGAGAACAGAAAATTAAACTCATCATTCAAATTTCCGCTTCGCCGGGAATCAAACTCGAGACCCTTCGATTGGCAGTCCGGCATGGTAACCATTGCGCCACGCGCGTCCAGGCGCGGTCGCAGCCTTCAATTGGGGGGGGGGGGGTCGCCAAGAAATTTTGGTGGGGGGTTACTAAGAAATTTGGGGGAAGAGGTGTCTCAAATTGGCTTGTTTCGCCTTCCATCTACGCATGAGTGAGGGATTTTGGGTCATGTCCCCTGTGACCCCCCCACTGGGACCGCGCCTGCGCGAGTCGATAATTATTATTGTCTATTAAATAAGTTCGATACCAATAATATGTGGATGTAATCACCGCGCCGCGCCTCCATAATGCTCTACCACAATGAATTGTACTCATTGTCAGTCAGCGCCAGTTCCAAAGGTCTCTAAGTTGTTAATTTTTTTATTAGATATTTTATTAAGTAAATATACACGTAATTAATTATTTGAAATAATCTCCACCAATCCACTTTGTAATAGCGTTATTGCGTAACAATGACATCTATCGTATAGCGTGTAAACTTAATTGTCGATATACCGAATTTGCAACAGATCACTAAATAGTTCTGAATATGAACATAGATGTCGGCAGTAGCCTCGTTTTGTTAAGGTTTTGTACATTAATTTTGTATTGAGGATTTCTTTGAATATGTGGTGATATGTATGTTTTTTTAAATATTTAGAGATGAAATCTAGCATAAGTGATTGAAAACTTGCTATCAGAATATTAAGAGATGTTAGTAATTATCGAAACTTGTGGTGTGACCGCTCGCATTAAATTTATTCTCTTACAAAAGTTACACACTTAAATTTAAAAACCCGCATTGGAGCAGCGTGGTTAACTAATCTCCAGGCCTCCCCAATAATGGGAAGGCCAGGAGAGGAGCGAGACGTTAAAAGGATGCTGCTATTTAGTTTGTATCGGTAATGGTCGCTTCAGTCTTTAATTCAATTCTTGAAATTGACGTAACTTTTTTGTTTGTGAACCGATTTAAATAAAACAAACCCTAAATGTTAATCCAAAAAAATACCAATACATCAGTGAAAACCGTATCCTTCTACGTTAAGCCGTTCCTGAGATTAGCGCGCACAAACGAACAGATAAACAGACAAACAGATAAACAGACAAACAGACAAACAGACAAACAGACAATAATTCTAAAAATCATTGTTTTGGGTTCTATTACGCTAATAAATAGCCCTAGTGACAATTTTTTTCAAATATCTTCAATGTACAGAAACCGACTTGTTACAGATTTATTATATGTATAGATAAGAAAAACAATATATGCACATAAATGTACTTCATATTTATGAGGTATAATTGACTCAAAGTTTCGATTATCTGGGAAAACGAATAGTCTTCTGAAGCTGTTGTAAGATATAATGTAGGTAAGTTCAGTAACTGTCACGATTGGAAGTGAGATAAGAAGTGACCTCTAGTGGTAACTGTATATTTCTGTGTTTCGATAAGTACTTTCAGCAGTCGCTGTTGTCATGAGAAGCATTTAAGAATACTAATATTGATAACTTCATCATATGCCTTATGTGTTGTGTGATAAACAACCGGTAATAAAGTCTAGCATTACCAGGATCCCTATAACTAATTCGCATTGAAGCAGTGGAGTGGCAGTTGGAGCAGCCTCTAATGCCTCAAAAATAAAGCCAAATATGGCATGTACTTTTAGGCAAATAGTACAAGAGCTTTCAAAGTTACGATCGACTTGCACAAGTCGATTCATTACTTTGTTCTCCAATATGTGCACTTGATTCTTTGATAAGTTTCATGGCATTGATATAATGCATCTTTGAGATTATATCCAATATGAATTGAGTGTATTTTACTTTTCTGCATCAGTAAGTTTTTATTTTGCTCATGTGTTGTTAAAGATTTTTCTTTTCTGAGTACAGCCCTCTTCTCAAAGGTGAGAGGTATGTACGGCATAGGGCACCACCCTGGCTAAGTGCGGATTAGTGGAAATTATGCCTCTTAGAAATTATGAGAAACTCTCAAGCAAGCATTGTGATAGAAAATGTCGTAATTAACTAAATATGGCAATATTTTCTCTCACTGTAGAGCAGCGAAAAATACACACTTAACAAATTCATTAATCTTCTTAAATCCGTTTGTTTGCGACGCGCACCGAGGTTTTGAACTCGATATTTCTGTGCTGGAGAGCGCGATCTTTATAGCTCGGCCATCGCTGATTTCATTGATATTTACTCTGATCTAAAGAAAATAATATTATGAATTGGAAGTATGTGGCTGTGTTTCTTCATTATTCTACTAATTAATGGATGCCTGAGTCTTGCTTGTAATCGTATTTAGTTACGCTGCAATTTCGAAGGATGATGGTCGCCTCCGGCAACCGCACCATTCCTAAGAAACACAATAAAATTCCTACATGGCAAAAATGCTTGCAGCGGTAACTTACCACCGGTCACTACCGTAACTTACGTACGTACGGTACCATAGTATAAAGATAGCGACCAAGTAGGCTAACTCCGGCCCGATCCGCGATTGCCTACCGTCTCAGGGTTGTAACTTTTAGCTACTTAGTTACTATACCTACAATAAAGGCATGACTAAACGTAAACAAAGCAATAGCAAATCAACTAACAGATCAAAAGTACCTAATAAATTCTAGTGAGAATGTAGGCTTATCTACTTCCTCTGTCTGATAGAAAATTAATACCTACACCAAAAAATAAGTAGGTATTTCATCATCGAGTAAAAATTATATGCTAGAATAAGTGACTTGCTTACCTTTGCTGTTCAATAGGTAATCTGAACAGAGACAATTCTGGAATTGATGAATTATTAAGACACCCAAACATACAGCAATACATTCTCCTGCGATAATTACACATCAGAACAGAGACAATTCTGGAATCGATGAAATTGGTTAAAGTTCTCTTAAGAGGCCGTATACGAAATTTTGCCGATTTCGCTTATTTAGCTTATTTTATACAGGAGATTTTATAGTTAAAATACTGTATTTCCATAAGATTTATTGCACAATATGACTGATCATTTCAATAATAAACTATTATTGAAATTGATTGGCGGTCTTATCACTAAAAGTGATCTCTTCCAGACAACCAAAAAACATATTGAAAGAATTATTAATAAAAGTACATAACATCGGGTTCAGGTGCACAAATTAACAACAATTCAGTTCAGTAGACTAATAGAGCAAACATACGTTTTTAGGAAAAAAGGAAATAATAATGACAATAACAATAGCAAAGTCAGGAAAAGAAGTGATGAAAACAAAAAATAATGAAGAGGTTAGAGAAAATAGAGAAAGCGCTATTTATTTTGAGCTAAGTAATAATCCTTCACTTGTGCTTTGAAAGATTCCAGTGACTGTGCCCGCCTTATTTCTTCAGGTAAATTATTCCACAAGCGCACAGCCACTGCAGTAAAGGAATATTTGTAGAAAGTGGAAGAGAATCTAGGGACAGAAAGAGACAGATTATGGTTAGAGCGTAAAACATGAGTTGCATGAGAGAGGTGCATATATTGGAATCGCTCTCTCAAATAATGGGGATAATTTGAATTAAACAGGATGCAGTATAATACCGACAGAATGTGAGTATTCCGACGAAAACGAATTGGGAGCCACTTGAGCTTTTGTCGATATTCAGATATATGATCATATTTGCGAATACCAAATATAAATCTAATACAAAATGAAATGAAATGAAATGAAATGAAATGAAATGAAATGAAATGAAATGAAATGAAATGAAATGAAATGAAATGAAATGAAATGAAATGAAATATTCTTTATTCACTGTACGGTTCCTTTACAAACTCTTAGTGAACGTTATTTTTGTTCTGTCTGCTCTGGGTGCGCTTAGGCAATGCTGAGCTGAAGAAAAGAGCAGACGGAGAAAAACTTCAGCCCTGTTTTAAAATATGGGGTATACAATAGCTAACTTTCTTACAGAGTAGCTATGGGCCGATAAGGAACATACGTGACAGCTACCGCATGTGTCAATGTCGTCCCACAGCCATCTGCTAACATGGCAATTTAATTCATTTAAGTCTATTACATCAGTTATAGAAACAGCCTTGTGGGACTACACCTCAATCCCAAGCTTTTTTATCAATTAAATAGTCCTTAAGATCGTAAAAAGCCTTGCGGCACAAACGTTCTGAAGCCGCTCAAGTTTATTAAGTTGCTGCTCAGTTAGATCCAGATAGCAAATATCAGCGTAGTCGAGAATAGGAAGAAGAAGGGTGTTGCAAAGCGCAATTTTGGTGGGAATGGGCAAAAAATTCCGGAGCCTCCGCAGGGAGCCCATAGCAGAGAATAATCTCTTGCTAACATCTATGACTTGAGGGTTCCACGAGAGAGAGCTGTCCAGTAATAATCCTAAGCTCTTGACCCTATCAGTAACTGGTACATGGACGCCGTCTAATTTAATCAATGGTAACTCTAACAGGTAATGTACATTAATACTATGTACAAAATCTGTCTAATATGTATTTTTTATTTGTTGGTGTACAATAAAGAGTACTATCTATCTATCTATCTATTAAATGAGCCACTTTTTAATTTTTATTTCGTTATTTAGATTAATAGACCTGAAGCCGGTGATAGTTTTGTGAATATTACTGTAATTAATAGGTATAGAATATCACATTTCTGGATAATTTTAAAGTCTAAACAGATCGAAAAAATGCCATACATTGCTGTAAAAATCACATACATAGTGTATGAGCCACTTTTTGCCACTCTCATACAAAAAATATTAGTAAAAAAACATTGAACTTAGTAAATTTTGAGAGAAAATGGGCCAGATATTGCATTTGATTTCGGAAAAAGGAATAATCTTTCGTAAAATTTATTTGACATGAATACTCTTCAGTTTATAATTAATCCGTTTCCTGAAAAAGAAATCTTATTAATAATGATGATTCGGCATTAAACATCTTTTAAAGTAACCTAAATCTCGCATTATAATTTTTGACGCAAGCTATAAAAGTGTCTAATGTTTTAGATTATTAATGAAATGAAAAGTTATATTGTGCAATGATACTTGTAGAAGTACTGTATTTTATCTGCAAAATCACATGTGTTAAATCGGGTAAATAAGCAAAATCGGCAAAATTTCGTATGCGGCCCCTTAAGACATGATAATATTTCGTCAACTAGACAGCTTATTTCAGGCTGCTTACCAATCATCCCCAGACTTAACAACAGTGTAAGTACGAGGTTTAAATTAAGCTGATGGATGTACGTTCCGCTACTACACATAAATTAAATTTAATATCAATAACACGCCTGATGAGTCCCCTCCCTCACCCTCCAAAGAACCAATTAATTAGGGTTAAATACTCAATTCGTTTATAAAATTTATTTTGATGGAATCCGCAAACCATTTCACAAACTTCGGAAATTCTTCGGGAGATGTTTCGGTTAAAGGAATTTAATTAATGATAACAAAATATTGAGCTCAGCATTGGTTTATCTTTAATTTTGTGTATCGAAACACGTTATAGATATGTTTTAAAATTAAGTTTAGAGTCTAAATTTTATTGTACTTCATATACCTATTTACACTATACTATTCAATACTAAAGAAAGAATATTTTTGTGAGAAATATCAAATTTCGGAAAAAACCTTTTTTTGGTATAAAAATTAGTTATTTGATACCAAGAATATGTAAACTTGATGCCAATTGACGCTACTTTGTAGTATATGATTTATCACTATCACGTAAAAAGATTATAGTTACATGTGACTATTTAGAGCTAACATTAGGCTCGTTTCGTTACCTCAGAAACTAAATATTGACATATCACAAAAGTGACGAACATTTATGAATTTTAGCTGTGGGGATGGTAGAGTTAGGACCTATAGATACAGGAGGCTTTACATGAAATCTGATAGTTTTGGCCCATAGATAAATAAATAAATAGATAAACATTACACACTCATAGCCCCACAGTAAGGTAATTAATATTCTGTGTCGTGGGTACCATGGACACATACAAAGACAGGAACACAAACACCCAGACCGAGAACAGAAAGTTAAACTCATCATTCAATATTTCTGTTTCGCGGAAATCGAACCCGGGACCCTTCGATTGACAGTCCGGCATGGTAACCATTGCGCCACGCAGGTAGTCATGACAGAACAATTTTTGATGGGATTACACTTTCTGTATTAATGTTATTTGATGATTATATGATCATATAGATCACATAGATTTTTTCTTAAAGCTGATTGCTGTATAGCACACTAGTCTATTTCTTAGCAATCTGTAGCCACATATGTACCTTGACTAAGGTGTAGAGTTTGTGAAGTTAGGCCTTATAATGCCTGAGTGCATAGAGTATATAGAAATGAAATGAATTGGAATGAAATGAAATGAAATGAAATGAAATGAAATGAAATGAAATGAAATGAAATGAAATGAAATGAAATGAAATGAAATGAAATGAAATGAAATGAAATGAAATGAAATGAAATGAAATGAAATGAAATTAAATTAAATGACATGACATGAAGTGAAGTGAAGTGAAGTGAAGCGAAGCAAAGCGAAATGACATGAAATATTCTTTATTCACTGTACGGTTCTTTTACAAACTCTTAGTCTACGTTATTTTTTTGTTCTGTCTCCTCTGGGTGCGCTTAGGCAATGCTGAGCTGAAGAAAAGAGCAGACTGGGAAAAACTTCATAAAATAGAGCTTCTAAGCTTGGCTCTACATTAAATCTCAAAACGTTTTATTGTTTAAGTGAGTCGAATGGTCTTGTCTTTACAATATTTTACATGAAAATGTTTCAGGTCGGATAAAAATTTCGGACGGTCGGACTTAAATTTGCTTGTTAGTTCAATAAGTCCTTTATTGAACTAACAAGCAAATTTAGTCAACACTTTTAAGTTCAGTCAACACTTTCGTAAACATTCTGATATCTATAAATGTAAAAAGATTATTTTTATTACTACTATCACGGAATGTAAATATAATTATTATAAGATATACTCGAATTGGTATGACCAGTATGACCACCTATCACGAAAGTAATAATTTGATTTTTATCACACACGTAAACAATCCGGGAACTACATTTTTGGGTAGCAGATATAATTTTCCTTACTAGGCAAAAGGTCCCTGAAGTACATTTGGGTAAGGCACTGTCAACGATCAGCGAGAAGTGAGTATAGTTAATAACTAAAAACGAGTTGGTGAGCAGTGGGAAGCGAAGTCTGTAGTTCTGAAGTTGTTGTTGGGCTATGAGTTTGCGAGTGTGACAGGTAAAAGCTTCATAGTTTTCTAGTCCGCACTGCCCTGTAAAGAAATGATCAGTAGTTTCTCTCTTTGGGCGTGAATTCTAACCACCACTGACCGTACTAGTCACTCAGCTAAAAACTAGTAGAGCGTCCCTCATAGTGTGAACATTCAGCGATCAACTGTTAATATTATTGAAATGAAATAGAAATGAAATAGTTTATTAACATCCTGGGTAATAATATACACTTGATGTTTGTCATTGTTGTACGGCCATCAGCTGACCGTCATCCGCTTTGGGTGCGCTAAGGCATAATATGGGATAGGAGAAAAAAGCGGGCGGAAAACAACTCCAGTTTAAATCTTTTATTTAAATAGAATAAGGTAGGTAGGTACATATATCCTCAACTAACCCCCATTGGAGCAGCGTGGTGGAGTAAACTCCAGGCCTCCCCAATAATTGGAAGAGACCCGTGCCTAGCAGTGGGACGCTAAAAGGGTTGCAGTCAAAGGTACTTATATCAAGTGTACGATTCTTGAGCGACAAAATAGCTGATAGTTGTTTTATTGCCGGTGGTGGGACAACTGCCTTAGGTCCGCAAACACGACAATATTGCTTTAAGTGCCATAAATAATAACGCAATTAGAATCAGCTGCCCTAGAGACTTGATTTAGAGGCACCGAGAGATTTATACCTTTTTAGTACGGGCCTGGGCAGTTTGTTTATTGTTCAACTTTAAATTACTATTTTAGCCCTTAACACTATTTAAATTCACTATATTATTCAGATTTAATATTTTTTACAAAGAAATATAACCGACTTCAATCGGTGAATATGAAATTGTTGAGTATTTGGCACAATGATACTTTTTTTTGCTAATAGTAATGGCTCTTAATCTGGTACCCAATCAGAATGAAAGGTAAAGAGATCTTAATGATGAACAAATATTCAGGTAACATTCTGTGTTCTACTTTCTAAAAACTATAGAATGCCAAATTATTTTAAAAGGAAACAGTTAATTTATAACCAAATGATATAAAAGACTAATAAGGTCAAAACATCGTAATGTTACGAGCATATAGTTTTCTATTCTTTCCACGTGTAGAAGATTTGATGAATAAAATAGGTATTATTTCATTAGCATTGTTTCTTTCTTAGTAGTCCCACAATCCAAATTATACGAGGGTTGGCGTTAAAGGGACCGTATATCGCACCGTAAATTGCCTACAATAAAATCGCAACATTTCCTTGTTCTATAGATGCTGGAAGTGATTCAAAGATTCTGAATTTTACTTTTATGACTAAACGTTTTGAATGTAAGAATGAATAGTGTATAATTATTCTAGGCTTTTGTAAAACCTAAAGCAGTATATCGCAAGCCCATAGCAGGTATAAAGAAAAAAAATTGCTATTTGTGCATTCGATAATCAAAAAGTTTAATGTATGAAATTGAGAACATTGTTGCACTGAGTAGAATGAACTATTGTATGATTATTTTGTGATCAAGCGAATTTTTCTGCGTTTTTTTAAATTTATTTTGTACAGAAACTACATAGATGAGCATTACCGTCGATATTCCGTACCAAAATTAATGATAATTGGGCTATTCCTTAATATCAAGTAACATTGCTCCTTTTTGACTTTCAAACTTTTACTTACTGTAATTGAATATAGACCTATCTATAATATTCAATTATAGTAATATCAGTAATTTAAGTATTTTATTTTATTTTAAAAAGTTGGCACCAAGTACCCCTGTGTCACAATCAGAACTAAAACATGGTTTATACCAGCTATATCAGCTAACGACGAATCCATGTTTTGAAAGAAAATATGAATTTAAATGGGATGCTGTTTGATTGTCTTTTGTTTTACCTAGTTATATCATTATTAAACAAAGTAGACTTACTCTCTTTGTAAACAGATTCAAGTAATATATTGTTATCTCTTCCAGTACAACAAAAGCTCGCAGCAATCACCCGCTGAATAAGCAAAAGGGAAATAAGGCAGAAGAGGGGCGGGTCAATTTAATTAATGCTCTCGTTTAATTGTCGCTGAAATTGTACAAGACGGACCCTTCGAGATGTGCGCAGGGAAATAATTCAAAATTATCTACAGGAAAATCTACGATAAACTTGTAGATTCCTAATTTTAATGTTAATGAATAGGTAAACGAAACGGGATATCGTTTATAAATATGCCGTGGTTTATATCTCTGTATTGTTACTTCTTTGGCAAAGGGACATCTCCCGCCGGGCGAGGTGGTCATGCCCGGGGAGCGGCCGCGCTCCAACTGACTCAATTCGGAGCTTGTATATATGGTCGGATATTCAGGAAACTTCGATTGCGTGATTCAGAAATACCCGTGGCGCCATATCTTGATGAGTAGCGGAAGGTCGCTACACTTCTATTTAGTACATGTTATGTATGAACGTAAGAGTGGTCTCAAACTAGCCAATGTTTCGATGCGTATACGGTGGTTTCGAAAAACCCGCTTATACGCGTGGTAATCTTTGCACCTAAAAATGTCAAATCTCACTGTTTCGCGCGTATACGAGTCCCTAAAAATAAATTTACGCGCCGCAATTTCAATAGTATGAAACAGCTCTAAGTGTCGGCATAGCAAGAAGATCTTCTTTGGCCTGTTATCTTTATTGTGTTCCACTAATGGACAGACGAATGATGGCTCACGATAAAAGATCTCCGACAAGGGTGAACAAGGTTTTTAAGTACTTCTTTTATTTATTTAAATTGAATATAACACGAAAATGCAGGCACGCAGGAACGCAACCTCAGCACAATGTACTTATAAGCTTAGGAAAGCCTGAGGTTGGTTGGAAGATATTCACTCGTTCGGTTGTTACAAGAGTGAAGGTGATATGAAAGAAAATTGATTAAAATTAATTAAATTAAAAATAGCTATGAACACTTTTCGATAGTCAAGTTATCATAGGCATATATGTTTATAAATTATATTTGGTAAAAAATATGTCTCATCGAATTATCAGATTGGTGAAGGTCGATCTTCCTCGTCTCCTCTACTATCTTACGAAATTTTCGATCAGCACACGTGACCTCGCGCGAGTTTCACAGTTTTTACCCATCCCACAAAAAGTGCTCAACGCCGCTAAAGAAGTTTTTACTTCAAAATTGTTACAAAAAAATAAAAAATAAATTAAAATGTTTGCTTGAGTATTGAAACCGTCTCTTACTTTACATATTCTAAAAAGAAAACCTAGCTTGATCAATCAATATATTATCACCCCTGAAACCCTGGGCATTAAATTTCATAAAAATCTTTGAGCCGTTTCCGAGATTAAAATTATACTCGTATATCTAATACCTTTAAACGAGCAATTCTTGTATGTATCTAAATATATTTTTTGAATCTCGGAAACGGCTCCAAAGATTTTGATGAAATTTAGTACCCTGGTTTCGGCGATGACAAATCGATCCACAAAATTTTTATTGATGGAAATTTTTAGCTGTATAAAAATATTTTCAATGAAAATCAATTTAAATATAAACTGAAAAATACGACTCTTCCTGACATCTATTGGAGAGTATTAATAATATTGTGGCGTAAACGCTGTCAAACTGGGGAGCCCACAAGGCTCATTGTGGATTTCCTCAAGCGTCATCAGGACATTGAGCTTTTTATAGGTTGGTGGTAGTAAGATTAAAATATTATATTATTTAATATTATTATACTTCATGACGTTTTGCGTTTAACCAGTGGAGAGAGCGCCTATAGGTTTTCAAAAATTTTATACGAATGGTCCAGGTAAAATAGTAGAATAAATTAAATGCATGCTAAGTAATATTTCAGTAACTTAAATGCAGGGTAAGTCATATTTCAGTAATCTGAAGATTTAAGTATGAATGTATACAAAACAGCGAAATAAAAAACGGCATTTTGGCAAACTCTTAAGAGTTCGAATTTTTATTATTTAAAATTCATGGCTCAGCGGTAACGGGGTTTTCTAATCTGACCATTTTGACATCCAGAAGTAAGAAAAAAACTGTACCTACATAGAAGGTCTTTTTTAATCGTGGCAGCACTGAACGGGATGCAAGGTGTACCCCATATCTTAATCTGACGCGCTCGAGTAAATCCGTAAATCCCCTCTTGGGCTCCCCTATTACCATACGCCAATCCGACGTTCAAAGAAATGACAATGTCAGTTTGAAAGAGCTCTATGAAAATTTCGTCCATTGAATTAAAGCTTTCGTGGTCGAATGGTTGCGTGAGTTGACTGCGGAACTAGAGACCCGGGTTCAAACCTCAATCGAAACCATATTGTGTATTTTTTTTTTTTATGAAAATAACTATTTTTATTAGGAGCTATTTCAGATGGCGTTGTTAAGTAACACTAAGCAAATCAGTGTTTCGTTTGAAACTAAACCAAGAAAATAAATTGTTTTTATCCGAGCAACGCTCGGTCGTCCAGGTACTACATATATTTATACAAGAATTGCTCGTTTATAGGTATTAGATACCAGCTTTACACCTGCGATCTGCCGTTGTCTCTGCATTGAGTTTTTTAAGACCATATACCTTCACTAATTGTAGATATAGGAGAGATTTTGTTTAATTTAATGTTCTCTCCTCGAGATAAAGTGACCCGCTGTCCAATTTGAGGACCCCGCTCGCTCGCACTTAGCAATCTGACTCAAAAGGGTTGTATTCAGTGCTAGGACATGGATCCTAAACATTTTTTGCTAATATTGATAGACAAAGGAATAGGAACGTAGGGTACACTTTATTCAGGAAATTATATATCGAAATAAAACAAAAGGTGGATATTAAGCCACAGAGTAAAGCAAGTAGCACAACAATATAAAATGTTTTATCTTCTGTAAATAATATTTTATTTGACAAGCAATAAGGGAATTATGCGTTATTATCTTTACGTAGATAAATACATATCTCACAGGGCACCCTCCCATACATTTAACGGTTAGAGGGATTAATTAATTTTTAGGGTAAATGGACCTAAGTAAATTAATTTTTAATTACATTATATTTTAGTATTACCGATACGAATTTCGTTTAACGGTACAAGCACTAAGAAAATATTTGTCTTAAATAATTCAAGAGGTTTGGATTTTGCTTATTCATTTCAAAACGACTATTTATTTAGACGTTTATTAATACAATCTTCTTTAAGTAAGGTAAAGCCTTATCAAATCATAGTTTTATTCTTAATCTTATTCAAGTTTTCTTTTTCATATTCTAGACCCCTTCCTGAAGTCCCTGTAGCTTCGATATTAAGAATCCCCTACGCTACGGTATACCCTGCCTGATCGTAAGAGGCGACTAAAAGGGGGCTTCCGGGGTTGTGGGCGGTGAGAGTAGGAGCTCGATCCGTCCAGCCAGCAGCCCCGGGAAGGGCGGCGGTGTGTGCGTGGCCGCATGCCGCCGTAAGCATCGGAAGGTGCAGGAGAGCACATCTGCGCCTTCTAGCGACCGCCCGCGACGGCTCATCAAGAATGACCTCGTTTAGGTTCCGAAACTAGTCGAGCACCATCAACTATGCACCGTAAGTATTGCTTGTAGTAAATAATCAGGTGTTATACTGTTGCGATTATACTGCATGTGATATTTTTTTGAAATAAAATTAAAAAATAAAATTCCTTTATCAGAACAGCCTTGTGAAATGATTCTTATTCTCGCGAATAGCTCGAATACTAAGCAATGATAAGTAACTTTTACCTTTAAATATAAATTTATAAATGCTAATGCCAAAGATCCATACTTCCAATCCCGCGGCTTCTTTGAGAGATTATTATAATTTCGTCCGAATCCTTTCAACCAAAGTTACGGTTTCTCGACTTGCACGAATAAATATTTAAGCACGTTTCGGAGTTAGTTAATATCTTTCGGTAAGTCCGATTTGGATTTAACGCTTCGTACTTTATTCGTAACTTTAGCTGTTGTCGCGGCTTCTATTTTGTTTTTGGAAACAGAATTGGTTAATACAAAAGTCTTAGTCAAGTTTCATTGAATAATTTGACGAAGTGATGATACCGACCTATTTGGAAAGTAGGTCATTGTCTTTTAAAAAAATATTTATTAACTTATTTATTTACGGGTTATCAACATAAGAAAAAGATGACGCAACTATAAGGTATATAATGCATTTGATTAACTTAGCTAACTGTATTACACTTAGAGGTAACCACACTATGCTATGTGTTACAAAAATTACAATTTTTTTGCTCCATTGTAATTTCCCAATCATTAGATTTAGGTATCTAAAGAGATTACAGTGATAGTGTTATTTGTTTGTTTTGTTGTTTGTTGTTGTATTTATTGTGCGTTGTTGCAGATTGCTACATTTAGTATTAAGCTAAATTACTTTAAATTAATAAATTAAGTTTAAAATTACTTTTGCGCACAGAATGGCTGCAACCCTTTTTGAGACCCACTACTCTGTGCACGGGTCTCTCCGTATGGTGTAGACCTGGTGATTACTCCACTACGCTGCTCCAATTCGGGTTGGTGGAGAAGCAGGTTAGTAGCCACCCCGCAGTCGGATGTTTTCAAACCGCCTATAAGATGAATCTACTGTTATCTGACGATTAAACATCGGGATCGATGGCTAAACTCGTCCTCCGAAGTGCGAATACTCGTAGAAATTTGTCACTAGCGGTCAACTCCTAGCGGGTTTCGACGAGCTGCTTTTTTAAACATTTTTTGACGAGCTGCTTAGATTGCTTGAATTTTAGCTGTCAAAATTTAAGTAACATAGGTATACAAGGAAAATTAAGACCTATAAGGAAATTGTTTTCGTAACTCGACAAAATATCCCGACCCAAATAAACTGAGCGGCGCAATTTAACAGAAAAAGGAGCTTTTCCGAATCTTTGGGCGACACGCGAGTCATTTATTCTTTTTCTTATCCATTTCAACTCGATCACATGTAAGGTATTACTCACACGTCACTTCTTTTAATTCTTATCGTTACTTTCTCGAAAAAAAATTATTTGTCAAATGAGAAACGAAAAAATCAGAATAGAAACAGACTTGTACGATGAACCCAGATACTTCTTCGATCTATTAAAAAAATCTATGGATTTCTATTAAAAGCTATGATTGTCAGCCACACATACAGAAGGTGGCTGCTATCTGCCTACGAAGTAACAGTGCAGCTGCAGCGGCCACTTTACTGCGGTCTGCATAATCATTTGCTACTCTATTTAAGAAAGAGTTAAAAAAACTCAGATACTGAAATATATCTACGTAATCAGTCGTATAAAAGGAGCTTATCCGAATCTTTGGGCGACACGCGAGTCATTTATTCTTTTTTCTTATCCATTTCAACTCGATCACATGTGAGGCATTATTCACACGTCACTTCTTTGAATCCTTATAGTCAATGTGTCTAAAAGGAACTATTAACAGTCTGGAAAAAATGCGTAGGAATTTAATTACATGAACGTATTTTTGAGTTCACAGAAATTATGCGTATTTTAAAGATAAGTAATACTCATACGAGTAGTACTTGTTTAACTAATATTAATAAGCTTCAAGTTATACAAAGTAAAGCAATCCGGTACTCTTTCAACACTCCTCTCTATACAAATATCCAAAAATTGCACACCAAGATTGGGTTGCCTAGGTTAAGTTCATACATTTACAAATTATCTAAAAATTTCTATTTATATAGTAATTTAAATCACAAAAATCCGTTAATTAATAATTTATGCAAAACACGAAAAAAAGATCTCAAGTATATCGACAAGTACAATCGATACAAACTTCCACATCACTTATTCCTCGAGGATTGAATAGGTGCGGTTGCTAACTCAGCTACCACGGTACGTCAGAGGCGCGTGCGCAGCGTAATCGCCCGTATTGCACACACATACAAGTGGTTGTAGTTTGAATGGCTAGCCGGTAAGCGTGTTAATTCCTGTGTTGACTATAAAGAGATAACGCTCTTGCTGTTTACTGCGAATAAGCCCAGTATTGTAATATTATTTCAACACACCTTCAAGTTGTTAATAATGTCTTTACTTAGGTAATTTTATTGTTGTTAATCGAATTGTTATACTAAAACAATCGAACATGAATTTTCATATCTAACTATTAATCAGTAATTAGAAAATAGTTTAAGATTAGACGTTAATTTCTCATAATATGTATGCATTGTATAAACCTACACGTTTAATATGCGGTTCAATTGTTTACCTGTGTTTACAGTCTAGGATTAAAATGTACACTGGACATGTATAATATGTAATATTTACTTTTAATATTATTATAGATTGAAAAATTAGAAAATTGAAAAATTTAATACTCATACAACGCTGTAATACTAAGTACTTTATAGGAAGGAATTTACTCACAAAAGGCGATTAAATACGTTGACGGCGGGAATCTGGATTTTAATTACAAAGTCAGTTACACAAACAATCTAAAGTATAAATTGTTTGATTCGTAAAAAATATAGGTAATAAAACTAATAAAACAAAATTTTGATATTTCTCCTACGCATATTTTTTACCTTGCACCTATCTCGCATGGTGAATATCTGCAAAAAAATCATAGTTCACAATGAAAAACGATGCCCGTGTTCTAAAATTGTATCTGACGATATATGTAAACCATTATTTTTAAAGGAACATTTAAATAAATTCGTCTTTAAATAACGATTTTCCTAATAAATCACAAGCCAAATAAACTGAGCGACGTAATTTATCAGAAAAAGGAGCTTTTCCGAATCTTTGGGCGACACGCGAGTCATTTTATTCTTTTTTCTTATCCATTTCAACTCGATCACATGTGAGGCATTACTCACACGTCACTTCTTTGAGTCTTTATCGTTACTTTGTTGGAAAGAAACTATTTGACATCTGAAAATGTACCTCAGGAATTTAAATATTATTTGAAAGTGTTTTTGTTCTCACATAAATTATATAAGTGTACTAACAAAACTTGGGCAGCGTTCGGGAAATTACAAAGTGTCTTCTCGTCCAGAATACCTCAGTGCCTGAAGTCGAAAGTTTTCGAGCAGTGTGTGTTGCCAGTGATGACCTACGGCGCTGAGACGTGGTCTTTTACAGTTGGCCTTTTCCATAGGCTCAAGGTCGCTCAGCGCGCGAAGGAGAGGGCTATGTTTGGTATTTCTCTACACGATAAAATTCGTAACGATGAAATTCGTAGACGAACGAAAGTTACCGATATAGCTCTTAAAATTTGTAAGTTGAAGTGGCAATGGGCAGGCCATATATTTAAAATAACCGACAACCGATGGGGAAGAAAGGTTCTCGAATGGCGACCACGTCTCGGCAAAAGGTGTACAGGCCGCCCTCCAACCAGGTGGACTGATGACCTAAAGAAGACAGCGGGAAACCGCTGGATTCAGAAGCACAGGACCGAGAGGAGTAGCAAACGTTAGGGGAGGCCTACGTCCAGCAGTGAACTATAAAAGGCTGAAAAGAAGTAAGAAGAAGAAGACTAACAAAACACAGTAGAATAGAAAATAGGTAAAGTTTTCAGTGGTTTCTATAGCACATGGACATCTACGCACCTAAAGCAAGGTTCTAGCATTGTCTGAAGTCGCGTGCAGTTATGTTACTACTACAGAGGCTGACATATAAGTAACTCTGGCTGGCAATCCCAACTTTCCCTGGAAACACAATAAACAATTCCATCGTATTTAAATTAAGAGTGCGGTGAGAGTAAGACACCAAATAAGTATGCTTGTGATTCGCGTAGGAAGCAGCGCGCTTCTTTTTTATGTATACGAGCTTTTAACAGAGTCGAAGAGTTCTGGAGATCTTAGACGGGTCGGTGTAATATTGATCATCAACCAGATCAGCAGCCGGAAAAAATTTAAGAAAGCGCAACGCGTGGCGTGCATATGAGGAGACCTATACTCAGCACTGGGTTACATAGGTTGTTGTTGAAAAATAATAGCTTTTAAATCAGGTATTGTTTTACTCTTTATAGTATTTCATACTGAGTGAATCTGAATCTAATCAGCAGTAT
Source organism: Pyrgus malvae (assembly GCA_911387765.1). Taxonomy (NCBI): domain Eukaryota; kingdom Metazoa; phylum Arthropoda; class Insecta; order Lepidoptera; family Hesperiidae; genus Pyrgus; species Pyrgus malvae. The sequence continues at coordinate 20,396,495 of OU426950.1, read as the reverse complement.
ATTCAGGTTCCAAGGTAAAATTATCTCACAGTCGTCTCTATTATTCTATTGTTGACGAACATGCGTTTATAATGATATACGAGTAATTAGAAGCAGCGGTCTCGGTCCATAAAGCGCAGACGCCATTTCTCCAAACGTTTATTTCCTACGATGGCACTGAGCACTTTCATTAATCGTTTAGTCTCAGTCGTAAATAATACTAGCTTTTGCTGCGTTTCTGTTGCATTGTCACGATTAGTTAAAAAATAAAAAGGCAGGAAGGTTTTTTGTATTATAAATGTACTTAGACTGGAAATATGACTGGCTGCAATTCTTTTTACGTCGAACTGCAGGGCATGTGTCTCTCCCCATCATTGGGGAGGCCTGGAGCTTACTTCACCACGCTGCTCCAATGCGGGTTGGTGGAGACGCGGGTTAGTGGTCAACTCGCATATTGTAGAACGTATCGCAATAACAATCCGGCTAATCGTGGACCCGCCACAATACAGAACGGCCCTGTTTTAGTAACCGGCTAGGTGTAAGTTATACGGCGGATTATACGATCCGACTGCGACATATATACCTAAATTGCTCGTTTAAAGGTAATAATTAATAAGATTTAACTTTACGATATTGTACTGAATACTCTATAGGCAAGTATAAATTACTCTAATACTATACCTCCTACCTATGCCATTAATGGATAAAAATGTAATTCATCCAAATTTTTTTTTCAAATAGGTAGGTGGGTAGGATTTATCTAATTCTAAATCAACAAAATAATAAATGAACAAACATGCGAAAGTTCAACAAAATTTAAATGACTACAGCAATGTTATAAATCTTTGTTATTGAATCAACATTGTTAGCTAATGGCCTGTAAGTACCTAAATAAACCATTAACATTTTAATGATCTCGACTGCTCTACAGATCTTTTCAAATTGTATATTTTTTATTTTATTTCATGAATGTTTCCTAAAGTCGGTTTATAACGTTTTATTATACAAAGGTTTACTTAAAAGCCTATGATTTTTATAAATTTCATTTTATTATGAATTTATTTTAATGTTAATAAACAGACAAAAATTATTATTATACTTATTTTACTTGATAAACCAAAGTTTTAGATCCCTTATTTTTTTAACTTGAATTTTCTCGTCTTGGTTCGTTAAGTATGCCATAAATAAAACTATTAAATAAGTTGTGATTGATTGCTGAGGATACAAAAAGTTCAGGTTAAACTAAGAAAAAGTATCTTATAGTTTTGAGATATATATAGCATAATCTTAACAAAAGAGATATAAAATTATGCATGTTTTAAGCGTATACATCCTGAATTTCGAATTACGTTCAAATTTAGATATCTGTGTCAAAAACTATCTGCGTAAATTTCAATGTTTCGGATATATCCAAAATCTGGTTGCTTCTGCTATTCGCTAAATTCGTTTCCTTCACGGTCCTGTCGTATAGAATACTTACCGAATAATGACGTCATCTGTTAAAGTAAATAGAATACGTACAGTATCCATCTGGGATTCACAGTACACCTCTTTCTATAAACCAAACTCCAAATCTTAAAAACACGAAAGGTCTTAAGATATCTCAAACGTTGTTTGATTGTTAACTTTATGCCAGTATTGTAAGGTTTGATTTTATTTGGTGAGGCATGGGATTTAGTTAAAATTTTGCGTCAAAAGTATGTGTTACCCTGCAGCTTTATTACAATTTAAGCGTTGTAACAAATTGTAAAACGTGCTAACGCGAATTCTGCACACGTATGTACTCTGTTTGGTTCTTCCATTCAACTGGAGGACTTTCCTAATATGTTGCTCTTAAGGGATGTTACTCAACGCCAACGGGTAACACAGTATAAATCTTCGTATATCAATGAAGGAAAATGTTTTTATAGATAAAATTTATGATACTTTTCTAAACTGAATTGTAATCAATTTCATTGTTTTAATTCATTTCTCATATTTTTATTAATACAAATATTATCAATAGATTATAATTTGGAGTAAGTAGGTATTTAAAAGATTTGTAAATAATTTGGAGATAATAGATCATTTATTTCTATAGTACAAGACGTTATTTAGCCTATAGGGGACACTTGATCGGTATATAAGTACCGTAAACTTTAACGTTTTTGAATAAGACACTGGCTCAAAATGAAAACAACCTTCCTTTTCCTTTGAGTTTGTTTTATTACATCTGTTTACATTCAGAGCAAGCGACCCGTATCGGATGTATTGAAGAACTTGTTTTTAAGGGTCAAATGAAAGGACTGACAAATGTGTGTTTCAATAGATGAAACATTTTAAATGTTTTGAGGAGTTTTCAATTATGGCACTTTCTTGAAAATTAGAAGTTCAACGTCTTATATGAACTGTTATTTATTGAAGTAAGCTGTAAAAGTTTTATAAAGTTCGCGACAAAGATTTTTGACAAAAAATCAACTTCTTTACTATCTACAACGGATTCAATGGCAGTCCTAATCGCCTCTAGTCTGTGATTGATATTTACCAACGGACCATTCAAGGTCTATCTCATTAGCCCGGCACGAAAGAAAGAAAAGGAAAAAATATTTATGTGTTTATTTTATCACACGTTGTATGGTAAAGGAACACAACTTAAAGTCATCACCAAAGTTTTCTCGACGACACTTACATACTAGGTACAGTACATCATTATCATTTCATTTCTGCAATTTTCTTATTCTCTGTTTCATTGAAGGTACAAAGCATATTGTCTGTACGAGTATGAATAGGAGTTATGAAAAAAACATTCCAATTAATAAAATTAAATATTCTTTAAAGAAACCCGAGCGGCTGAAGGAATACTGATTACGCAACGAAATGGGACCCAAGGGCCCATACGAAGTATCGTCATAGTACGAGATCTCATCTCTCATATGTACAGAGGCATTCTTATTTAATGAGACAAAAAATAAAGTAAAAAAAATGCTTAACCAGGAGAAACAAACGTAATAATACTATTATTAAAGTTAAACTTAAAATATGGGCAAATGTAAATCATACTTGCTTTTAAAACTGCAGAATTGGGTGGTCGTATCTCAGCTTGCACAAGACATCCTTACATCTTGGTTGTTAAGCGTTTAATATTCCATTACGAAACCCAGTGAACCGTTCTAAGGCATCCAAGATGCAAAATCCTTTGAAAAAAGTATTAGAAAAATATAAGAGACTGATAAATTTATCCTTAGGATCCATCCCGAGGGTGTCCACGTTGCGAGATGTTTCACGGCATTTTAACATTTTTAACGAGCTCCCATATTTACTTCAATGCGTATTTTTATGTAGCAGTTGTTGCGATTGCAATTTAAATTGAATACCTGGGTTTTTGTTTCTTTTTTCTTTCGTTTCTTTTTAACGTCCTTAGAATGTTAGTGACTGCTGATTAGTTTTTGTGAAAGAGGCCGGAAAAAATTAAAATTTTTATAAATATCTATACTTAGTATTATAAATGAGAAAGTGTGTTTGTTTGTCCTTTTTAAAGTTGGCACGGTGCTATGATAGTTTGGGCTGTGGTTTGGGAGTTGAAGAGTAACATACATAGGTTACTTTAACCTGGGTAAAATATATAGTTCTAATGTAAAAACGTCAGCCTAGCCGTCAGCGGAAATTTAAAGATTAGTTAATAAAAATATTAAAAGAAAATAAAATAGCTAAGATGGATTTAAAAATCTACAGACCTATAGATATTATTCGACAAATTGACAGATAAATGATACTTACCCAATTGTCAATCCGTAAAATTAAGATCTATGTATTACATTATAAGGTAAATGTTGAGTTTTTTTACGTAAAGAGATTCACATCAACGCAAAATTTAGGACCATATTACAAAAAAGTAAGAAACTGATAACGCTCATCGTTAGGAAATCCGTCTCGAGAGTGTCCATTTAGGTATATTTCACGGCATTTTAACATTTTTAACGAGCTCCCATATTTACTTCAATGCGCGATCTTCATGTGGGACTTGTTGCACCATAGCTTCATTGCGATATGAGAGTTTTTTTACGTAAAGGGCATTAAAATCAACGCAAAATTTAGGACCATGTAAAATATTACAAAAAGTAAGAAAGTAATAAAGCTCATCGTTAGGCAATCCGTCTCGAGAGTGTCCATTTAGGTATATTTCACGGTATTTTAACATTTTAACGAGCTCCCATATTTACTTCAATGCGCGATCTTCATGTGGGACTTGTTGCATCATAGCTTCGTTGCGATATGAGAGTTTTTTTACGTAAAGGGCATTAAAATCAACGCAAAATTTAGGACCATGTAAAATATTACAAAAAGTAAGAAAGTAATAAAGCTCATCGTTAGGCAATCCGTCTCGAGAGTGTCCATTTAGGTATATTTCACGGTATTTTAACATTTTAACGAGCTCCCATATTTACTTCAATGCGCGATCTTCATGTGGGACTTGTTGCATCATAGCTTCGTTGCGATATGAGAGTTTTTTTACGTAAAGGGCATTCAAATCAACGCAAAATTTAGGACCATATGTAAAATATTACAAAAAGTAAGAAAGTAATAAAGCTCATCGTTAGGCAATCCGTCTCGAGAGTGTCCATTTAGATATATTTTACGGTATTTTAACATTTTTAACGAGCTCCCATATTTACTTCAATGCGCGATTTTCATATGGGACTTGTTGCACCATAGCTTCGTTGCGATATGAGAGGGAGAGAGATAAACCATTATGAACCTCAGTAGGAAAGTATTTAAGATTACATTTAATTATTTTCCTACACTGACGTTTCTTTTTATTTTTGTTTTTTTAAGCAACAGAGAATTCTTCCTATATGACACTTTTTTACGAGTCAAAAATTATGTTACTAAAATCTTTTTATGTATTACTATTAATATTAATTACTTATATTGACAACCCGCGTGGCGCAATGGTTACCATGCTGGACTACCAATCGAGGGGTCCCGGGTTCGATTCCCGACGAAACAGAAATTGGAATGATGAGTTTAAATTTCTGTTCTCGGTCTGGGTGTTTGTTTTCCTGTCTTTGTATGTGTCCATGGTACCCACGACACAGGGTATTAATTACCTTACTGTGGGGCTATGAGTGTGTTATGTTTAATGTTTAAAAAAATTCGTGTACTCGTCTTATTATTATTTAGGATAAATTTTTTTGTGGTTACTCGCTTGCAGTAAAACAACTGACTAAAGGAAGTGTAATCATATATTCCTATTATGTCGGAGTATGTGCCGGGTCTACTCGCTTTGTCGTCCCTCCTGGGCCACTGAGGGTTGAAGGACCTTGGTTAGTTTAGTCGCCTAATTTACTACTTAGGCCGTACGGGACGGTTCATAAATCATGACCCATGTGTTGATACAGCGCGGCGTCTAAATATGTTAGGCCTATCCAAGACCTTCAATAGAAATATTATACAGATTTGCTTATCAGAGAGCTCATTAAAAAAGTTTATTATAGTATTAATGATATTTGAACCAAAACCCTATATGAAACCATGTAATGAATAAAAGTACAAAGGTTTGAAATGAAATGAAATGAAATGATTTTATTTGTACAAATATGGGTGAAGAAGGTTTAACAAAGTATTTATATCGCCACATTTACCCCTTAGGGTGTACAAATATTATTAATATGGATACTTAATTAATACAATATTTAATTTATAGAAATTCAGCAAGATAATTAAACTACGATATTATGATAATAGTTAATGTTATTTTACATATTATTACAAATGGAATAAAAGTTAAAATTTGTCTGTCAAAAATTCTCTAGTTGTGTAATAACATTTGTCAATAAGAAATTTATGAAGTTGTTTTTTAAATTCATTGTCATCAACAGTGGCACGAATCGATTTTGGCAGTTTATTAAAAATATGTGGTGCCATTCCAAAAAAACTTTGTTTATATAGATGCGTCTTACATGCAACCGAACATAATTTATTTTCATGTCGTGCTCTAGTGTGAAACTCATATAATTTTTAGTTATTTCTTACAAATAAACAGCTTTCAAGTATATAGAGGCATGGTAGAGTTAAGATTTTAAGATCTCTAAAATATTGCTTACATGAATCTGTCTGTTTAATATTCACCATAGACCGTAAACACCTTTTTTGTGCTTTGAAGATAATTTCTTTATTTGTAGAATTTCCCCAAAATATGATGCCGTATCGAAGGACTGACGCAACACATCCGTGATAAGCGGTCAAAAGTGCTTTTTGATTTACCACTTTCCGTAAGTTACGCAGTGCGTAAGAAAGATTACTTAACTTTTTACAGAGGCTGTCGACATGTGACTTCCATTTCATATTGTAGTCTATATATAAACCCAAAAACTTCGTACTATCAATTTCAGAAATTTTTTTGCCCTGGTAGTTTATGTCCAGTTCAGTAATGTCTAGTTTACGTTGCATAAAATTCATAATCATCGTTTTGTCAAGGTTTATTTTTAAGTTATTACACTCTAACCAATTAATAATACATGTCAGTGAAGAATTAATGTCATTTTTTAAATTATTCAAGTTTTTGTTATAATAAAGTATATTGCAGTCATCTGCAAATAAAGTCATAGCTAGCTTTGGGAAGCTATTCCGCGATAACATATAAATTTAACAATGCCTGAGAGTTTTTTTTCCTCGAGCTTTTTTCTCTCATTGACCCAGCGGTTGGTAGGCATTAAAATCGAAGATTTGTTCAGTAAAAGTTTATTTTAACGGATTCTTACAACTTTAAAGTAAATTTAAAATTAAATTAAATTATAATTGTAAATAAATAACTTTAGTTTAATTTAGTGATTATTGGATGCCTGAATAAGGTAGATTGTTTAAATACTAATGTCAAACGCAAACACCATTTTTTTTTGTAAATAGTCATCAATAAACGTTTTTCATTTCATTTCATTTCATTTCAGAAAATCTCTTGTGTGTGTTTGATGGCTATCAATTTGAGATGTTTAAAATATTTCTTTATTATTATCTCTATATATAAAAATGAATAGCTGTTCATTAGTCTCACTAAAACTCAAAAACGGCTGAACCGATGTGGTTAATTTTGGTCTTGAAATATTAGTAGAAATCCAGGTAAAGTTTAAAAGGTGAGAAAATATAGAAAAATTGCGAAATTAATAGTAAAACAACTTAATTTACTTCTTATAAATAAAATTCTCGTGTCACAATGTTCGTACCTACCCATACTCCTCCGAAACGGCTCGACCAATTCTCATGAAATTTTGTTTACATATCGGGTAGGCCTGAGAATCGGTCAACATCTTATTTTCATCCGCCTAAGTGATAATGGTGGCCCACCCCAAACATTTAAACGCGGTACGGAGTTCGTGGGGTCAGCTAGTTTCTATATAAATTGTTAGTAGTTACTGGCGCGAAGAACCAATGTTTGACAGTTGTCAAACATTGGTTCTTCGCGCCATCTTCCAGAAGTTTGACATTGTCTGAATAACAATTATTCATCTGTCACTATTTGTTTTATATTTTTTATTTAACAGTAACATTAAAACTCTCTGAGCTGATAAAAAACTAACCCTCTTTCAATACTTTTAAGGCAGGATAACGTCTGCGGGGTCCACTAGTGTTTATTAAAAATCTTTGAATTTGGTTGACACTTTGTCGCCTATGGGCATGATGACAGATTTTCAAATACCTTTCCTTACTGTAGGTACACGTCTCCTAGTTTCGAAAAAAAGTTTATTTCAGCAATAAACTCAACTTTTAACGTAAATTAATGTATTTTCTGCTATGTAATTTGAATTAAGCGCGAAAACGCTCGTAGGTGTCATGGCGTCGGCTTGCTCGTCAAACTTCAAGCAACATGATGACATTAACTTAGGCGTGACGTCATTCCTTTTGATTGGCGTTTCAGATAACATGGCCGATTGCTGTATTTAATACTTTTATTTTATTGAAAATCTTATTAATCTTAATGTTTATATTAAAACGGGATCATATTTTAGAACTTTTTTAGCATATATTTTTCTGTAAAAGCGTTTATTCCCTGATTCTTTAATAGTGTCATCATTCCTATTGCTGGGCATGAGACTCTTTCCATATTTGTGAATGACTGGGGCTTCATAAGCTACTTAAATCGGATTTGTGAAAATACGCATGGAATGGAAATGCTTAGAAGCTTGTCAACAGCACCCGTTTTGCCTAGTTTCCACCACATCAGTATTTGAGTCATGCGCGATTCACAGTACCTATATAAGAGAAAAATAATTCTACAAAGTTGAGAATGTAGAGCGCGGTTGTTATGTGAAATGGCTACAACGATGAAATGAAACTATAAAATAAAGCAAATTATAAAAAAAATATTTAAAATAAAAACCGAATTTAGAAAATAAATAAAAAGATATATAAATAAACATGGCCAATTATCAAAGTCATAACTTGCAGTCAACGATTGTCAAAATCGATTGAAGTATTTCATGTTATCCTATTTTCTTAATTGTTTGTATCAATACAGATTACCATATAATATATTATTATAATATAGTGGTAGTATAGTGGAATAATAATAACAGACTATCAAATTGTTGCAGAATGTAAAGTATTCGACTTCTAGGCGTTCCATTGTCAGGTTTTGTTTACTTTAAATTAAGATAAGGCTTTTGCTTGTTGTGCGAATAAACTGCACATAGCCAAGGAGTAAAAAATAGATTCAGTAAAGTGAACTCAGCTTTGTTTTAAACAATTGTACTTAGTTTCCGCTTGGTATATTCCGAGTTTATTCGCTGCACAAGCAGTTTTGGAACACCAGGATTGTGTGCTTAAAATTCGCTTAAGTTATATAAGGTTACCCTAGAGTAGAACTCTAGTTCTTTTATATAATATAGGATATTTAGAACTTAATTTCAAATTTTCAATATTAATGTAACTTATACTTATAACACCGTAACACGCTGAATTTATTGCCTGCATAATTAACTTAAAATTAATAGTTGTCACTTTATTTGAATGTGGTGAAAGAGGCCCTTTATACTTATAAAGATTTTAGATACAATTACACTATAATTTTTCCATCACAATACTCACACAAGGGTTGCAGACAAGCCATAAAGTCATAGCATATGATGGTATATCACTGTCAATAAATTAACCAGGAGAGGACTAGAGGAGCCTAAACAAACTCATCCTTTATAATACGCTCCGACATGCCCTGTTATATATCTTCCGTATATCAATATTTTGATACAGTGATGCATAGTGGTCACGGTATGGTATGGGGGTGCACTAGTCGTTAGTAGTTATATATTAAGGTATCTGGATCAGGATCATTCAGAGATCCAGATCCAGATACCTTAATATATAACTTTTCACTATTCATTTATCAGTTTTCACTTTTCATTTACCAGTTCTAAAATAAATTGACATTAGAACTGATAGATAAAAAGTTAAAAACTGATAGATGGATAGTAAGTACGTACATAAGTACGTACAACATACCACAATGAAAAATTAAAATTGATAGATGAATAGTGAAAAGTTAGATATTGAGGTATCAGTTTTAAATTTTCATTTATCAGTTCTAATATTAAATTTATCAGCTTTTAAATGTTAAATAAAACGAAAATGTGTTCATTATTATTTCTTTATTCATGAAAAAATACTAGGAAATCTTAAAAAATACGGTATATTCATACAAGCATATTATTTTCTAAACACCACTTATAAAGACAAGATACATTTTTTAATGCACATATTTTGTTATGATAGATACATCTTAAAATATCTGAAGATAATTTATAATTATCATACAATACGCTTAAACTAGGACAATTTTTATCTTCTAAGTTGTACACATTATCAGTTTGTAATATTTTTTTCAGCCAAACCACCTTTTCAACACCTTTAGTAAAAATATATTTGTTTTTAAAATAATCACCTATAATTAACTTATAATTTAAATAAGGAACGTATCCCTCATTCCATAATATTCCTCTATTTTTTTCAATCCAAGCTACTTGTAAACGTTCTTTTTTAGTCAAATCATAAAACGGGTACGGGGGTTTTATCAAGAGTGTAAAGATTTGCCCTGCATTTTGAATTGCTATTTCTTTGGGTATAAACTCGTTGTTTTCATTTTAAATCCTTGAACATCGACAATAACATTCATGATAATTTTCGCACGATGTTACTTAACGGTTTGTACTCAAATAGACGCTCGTTTATGATCAAACAGTAGGCTGTTGTGTTATCTGGTATATCTTTTGAACACTCAATTTCCAATCGAACATCAACTGGCCCGGTTTTTAGTGAATCATTTTGTCGTGAACAGTCAATAACAAACAGCGGAGCTTTTTCTTTAAACGTGGACAGATCAAGCAGCGGGTCCACAGGAAGGTTGTAATATGACTGACGAAAACATGAATACATTTCATATAATATACTGTATTTGCCTTCGTCAAATTTTAAATTTAGTGAGTCATACGGATAATATTGAGAATTTAAAAACAATTTAACGTTTGTTACTTTACAATGGTCAAATATAGAAGAGCTATTAGCAGCATTATTTTTTCTATTGGTCTGCAGACCGAGTACAACAAACCTTGGTTTCTCTAATTGAGAAGCTGTTTTAATAGACCAGGAATGTTTAGTTGTTTTAGGTAATACTGGGTACTCATACAAATCCCAGTTTCTAAATGACAGTTGTAGTGGTCGATCTTTTTCTAATAATTTAAGAAGTGATAATCTATTGCGGTCACTCACTCGTACATGTGGTACACGCCATTGTACTTTCTGTATATCTAATTCAAAATTATCATTTTTTTCCATAGTTATACAATTCATGATGGATCTGCTTCTTTGTAATATTAGTTCATGCCTACAATTAACAATTATTTTATTGTAATCTTCCGCAAAGCCTAGTATTTAATTTAATGGAATAATGGCACTAAAACTTCCACTTTTTTGTTTAGTGCCGTTTACATTCCACCCCCATGTTGCACTAGCTTTACTTTCTCCATCATTCAAAGATATATACGACTTTATTGTAGTTGTGATTCCCGCGTTTTTAATGTGGTCTATTACAACACCATTTAATTCATATCTTATATCTTGAAATAAAAATGAAAATGGATTGTTGATAAATTGCACATCTTTTCTTGTAATTGTTCCAGACGTATCTTTTGTAAACACACTGACATATCCTTCAATGTAAATAGAGCTTGCTGATGGCAGCAAGTATACATCTTGTTGGTGAATTGGTATTCTGATTTCATCGTTTTCTTTAAAGCTATTATTATAGGGATTGTACGTATGTATTTCGTAACTTTCAATGGAATTATCATGCTGTGGTAAATCTGTGATTTGCAGCATTTTAAATTTTAAATCCAAGAGCACGAAGAAATTCTTTATTATTTTTAGTAATTTTTTTATTAAAATTCTTACTAATGTTCAGCCGTCTTCCCACCTTCGCTTTTGAGAGTGAAGTACTCAGTTTTTTTTTATCACTCGGGTTTTTATTGAAGATAATCATATTTTTTTATTTTATTTAAATATTTATCCCTGAAGAAAATATTCTGTACTTACGTTTACCATGAATGCAAGGATTAGAATGATTATAAGTGCAATATTATTCTTTTTAAATATTAGATTTGTTTTCTTAACCAAAATGATTTGAGAAATTTTAAACACAAATGTCCACAGTTGTATAAATTATATTTTTGATGATTTTCAGTATTAAAATATATATTTGACCCCATATAATTGATGAATTCTGTTGGTGGTTTCAAATTACCGTAACTGTCAAAGTATTCAATATAATCATTTATTTTCCCATAGGCTACCCAATGAGTACCTGAGTTTTTAGATGAATCTAAGTTAATAATACCGCATTCTATTGGTAGTGGCTGGTATGGTAATTCATCTCTCATAAATACACCTCGAAAAAAAGGAATGTTTCTCGAGAACCTTATTAAGTCTATATTTGTCAAAGGTCTTTTGGGTAGCCGATTATTTAGTTTTTTTTCTTTGTAACGTATATTCCCAATCCATCTTTATAAGGTTTGAGATGTAATCCTCTTCCGATACATAATGATTCAATTTTCTCATTATGTCTTTCTAACTCTGCTAGTCGTTTCTTAGCAGCTTTATATTCATTTATTGTTTTTGTGATACCAGCAACTCCACCAGCTAAGCTGCCAGCAGCAGATAAACCTGCAAATATGGGTATTAAAGGAAGAAATCCTCCAGTTTTCGGTACGGGTATAATTCTTGGCACCTCTATTGGTAGATTGGAAGACATTTCCTTTGCAGCTGCCATTGCTACCTCTACGACCGCCTTCTTACATTTAGGTTTCAGATTTTTGAGATGTTTTTTTGTGTGTGCAACAATATTTTTAAAAGATTTCTTAAAACATCCAGATCCAGATTTACGTTTTTTTGAAGGTAAGGTATAGTTTTCACGGGTTTTATTATTTTTTTCTTTTGACATTTTTAGTACGTGATAAATTCCAACGAAACTGTTTACTATAGTAACAATCTAATCATACTGACTAAAAAAAATTAAGTATCTCTTTATATGTATGACATAAGTGAACTATATAAATTATACAACATTATTTTTGTTTATCCAGCTGTTTTCTGTATTCGAAAGCCCTAACCATTTTACATAAACCTTGTTACCCTTTCTTTTGATAACTTTTTCAACTAGATAAATATCTGGATGCTTCGTTTTTTGAAGCTCTTGGCTATAAAATGCTCCTAATATTGGACGTTTTCTAGCATCTTCTAATAGATACGTGATAGGGTCAGTATTTTGTACTTTTACAATCTTAAATATCTCTGTAGACCAATTTGGGGTAAAACCTTTTTCAAAACATCCTTTATATTTACTGATTCTCACATAATCACCTAGTTGTAATTTTGCATTCTTAATTTTTTTCTTACATTTATATCTCTTAATATATCGTTGCAGAACGATTTCCTTGTTATCTTGATTTATTGATACCGGAGTTTGCTTCACAGTATTGTGAAAAGTATGATTGTACTCAAAAACTTTATTCTCAAGCGTGCCATCTATCCACTTATAATTACCTTTCAAATGAAACTCCTTATAAAGTATATTTTTTAATGTTTTAATGAATCTTTCTACAATTGAAGCTTTTTTTGTGGAATATGTAGAGTAATGATTAATTTTAAAAGTTTTTATAATTTCTTTAAACATGTTATTATAAAATTCTTTTCCTAAATCTGTCTGTAAGTTTTTCGGAACCCTTCCTTCAAGTAAAACAGTTTTAAAAGCCTTTGATACAAGCTCTTTAGTCTTTTGTTTAAGTGGAACAGCCCAAGCATACTTTGAAAAACAATCTATAATGACTAATATGTATTTATACCCACAATTTGCTTTTGAGATTTTCTGCATATCAATTAAATCAGCTTGCCAAAGGTCATCAATATCTTTGAGTAATACTTTTCTACGGGGGAAATTTTTTCGTACATATTTGTGAATTTCATTTATTACGTCTTGTTTGCTCATAATGTTTCTTTAATTTCCCTACAATTTCATTTAAAAATATTAATTTTTCAAGATTTTTTATGCGCTCATTTAAATTTGCTAAATGTGTATCAATAGTTTTTAGCTTCTCATAAATATATTTATCAGTTATTTTGGTACAATTCTCATTAGCAATATTTCCGCATATAGTGTTTTTTGATGTTAATTTCACATAATCACTTTCACTATTTTTACTTACATGGATATGAGGTTTATCTTCATGAGTATTCATGTTCATGAATACATTGCTACTGAAATGTATATTAAGACTTCAGTCTTTTATAATACCGGCTTCTTTTAATTCTTCAATAATTGATATGATTTCATTGTCATGATTAGTATTGCCAGCACTTTGTGATGCAATCAATAACTTTAACCTTTCAACTAATTCATTTGGGTCATCCCAATAAACGTAATCAGTATTTTTTTTATATTTCTTGACCATCGGTATGTAACCTCCAATCTTATGCTGGGATGATTCACCTCCTTGCTCATTTATCTGACTAAATAGAGGTTTTATAATTTGACGGTATTTCAATCCCTTATCACCTTTTATTTTTCCATTAGAATTAAAACCTATTTTGTGCACATTTGTTATAGACAATATATCTTTGTAAACTATTTTATCCATTTCGGATACTAAGTTAAGATTAGGTTTGTTTCGAATCAAGAGCTCTTGTAAGCCGGGGGTAAATTCATAATGCTTATTGTTTATGCTTATTATGTACATCTTATCTGTGTTTGACGAACTATTTGACAAGGAAATCTTAATCTCAGAGTTTCCAATCATCAATTTTTTGTTTTCACTACGTATTCCAAATGGGATATTTATATTATCATAAATATCCAAAATGTCTTCTTTATCAAGTGACATTAACGTGTCGTTCTTACTTCTTATCAAACTTTTGTCATCTTCACTGTAATATTCTGAAACTGTATTGTAATCTGGGATGGTCGCTTCTTTAAACTCGTCATATCCGAATGAAGAATTTAAATTTTCAAAATTTTTTACTCTTAAAGTTGGAATATCATTTCCTTTCACTTTAATAAGAGTTTCTAAAGGTTCAGTTATAGGTTTGAATACTTTTTTATACCTAAGGTTAGAAGCATCTTCTTCATTACGAATTATTTTTAATTTATTTCTTATGTTTTGTACTGACTTTAACAATTGTTCTTTAATGTCGGTATCCATCTGAGATAAGGGTATGATGTGCAAGTGTTATTTACAGAAACATAAACACAAATGACAAATTTCAAATAGAATGTAGTTTATATTGAACTTCTATAAAATAATGAATGTATCAAAACCTTTTCTATATCGTCCTTTGTCAAGACTGCAGTCTTTATTTATAACTAAAAAACTAAAACGGTCTTGCCATATGGAAGAACATAGTTTTTTAAATTTTAACCACTCCATATCTGTATTGACGTGCTCGTTGTAAATATGTTTTAAATTAATATCATCTTGTTTAAATATTATTAAAAAATTCACGTTATCACGCACTAATTGTTTAGGTATTTTCGAATAAGTTTGTGACAAATAGAAACAATCTATTCCTTTATGCCGGCCCATGGCAAAGTAATTGCGTATATTTACTTGATTTTCGCATGCAACGTCATCAAATATCATGATTGAATTTTTTAAAGCGTCATTAGGATGAATCACTTCTTTACTATCATCAAAAATAAAATATCGAGCTTCGGGAATTTTCTTCATTACTTCGTTCAAAAAACAGTACTTTGGTTGAAAGGCTGTCTTAGAGTACAAGTAAACATGTCTGAATTTAAGACCATTTTCATGAAATAAAAGATTTAACATAACATTAGTTTTACCACAATTTGAAGGACCACAGATGATACACCGGATTGTACTAGGTAAAAGAATACTATGTTTTATTTTGCAAGATTTTTTGTTGATTTTTATATTGTGAACTTCAAGATCTAACGACTGCTTTATAAATTTCATTGTGTTCTCGATTCAAAGCCTGACGATGGTCTGCGTTTTGAATAAGGTAAACGTGAGATTATAAATGAAAACAAAAGTTAGTACGTAAACATGTTTATTGTATTATAAAGATAATATGCATTATATTTATATACATTTATTTATAATCATAATCTGTATTAACAATATAAAATCATCTTCTTAACTAAAAGAATTAGTTTACATTTCTGCAATTTCATTAAATTTTTAATTGAATCAACTTAAAATATAGTACTACAATGACCCCAAGGTATGGTCTCTATTTGATTGGGTAGAATTTGCACCTTGTCATCGTATCGATTTATTACTACTTTATCTAATTCTTGAGAGTACAATACATGTTTAATAGATCTAATAACATTCATTTTACATTTGAAACTTTTATCAGATAAAAGCGCTTTTTTGTAATTACTCTTATGTAGTCTATTCTTTATTGATTTCGTTACACCTTTAGCCTTTTTAATTTCCCCTCTCAAAGTATTTATACAATATAACTTAGATCTTAATCCTGTGAATTCACTGATAACTTCACCTCCTAATTCATCTTTGAATAGTCCTGGAATTTTTGGGTTAATTCTAGGTATTTGGTAGCAGTTATCAGCTTTAAAATTACTAGTATCAAATTTTGCTATTTCTTTTCTCATATTATTATAAAAATCTCTAGTTTTTACGAAGTATAAAAGACTATCAGTGTCAGTGTAACAGAGTCTCGCTTTGTTTTGATATATTTTTTTAATAAAGTCGTAATGAAATTGATATAAATGATGTTTTGCATATTCTAAAACTGTAAACCCGATATATATTGGTCGGTCAAGAATTAATTTTTCAGGAGTCAAATGTATGGCCGCGAAATTTTCTGTAAACACTGTAATATTTTTTAGGTTAGGTTTACCAATTAGTTTCTCCGCACCAATTTTTTTGTTTGTCACATTTTGATTATCACGCCAATTTGTTACTAATTTGACATTCACTTGTTTGCGTCTGTTTTCTATAGTTTTCCCAAAAATAGCATTATTTAATAGTTTGAAGAAATCTTTTTCAAAATTTGAAGATGAAGCTTGACGCAAGCTGGTATTTAAATCTATGTATTTTTGTAAGTAGTTCTCTTGTGTAAATGTTATGACGCGATGAATTTTTCTCAAAAGTAATCCGTTTTTTATACATTCCTTTAAATGAACGTAATGAATTACGTATTTAAATTTATCATATAAACTAGCGATTAATTTAGGAGCCTTTCCTCCGGGAGGAATAAACTTTTCTGGTGCGAAAGGTAAATCACGATGCGCATTATGTAGACGGTTCGGGTAAGCTAAATCAACCTCTAGAATGTATCCAACATGTGAATCATCAGGTACGTTAACAATGTCTAATGCATCAATTTCTTGGGAGGTTAAAAAGCGAAAATTTGATATCGGTAATTTTTTTGTCATTGCATAACCGTAAAGATTGTTGCAGTCAAGATATATCAAGTAAGTTGATGGTTGAGAGCTATCAAAATCTGGTAAATATTTATTATTTGCTTTAGCATTACGGAGAGAACATTGCGATAAACCACCACGTATTCCTTTTTCTATCATCTCATATATCTCTAAATCACTTATAAGCTCTAATTGAACACCTGTATAAAGCAACATGGCATCCCAACTCAAGCTCGGCGCAGTAATATAATAAGCAGGGTCAAGTTTATAATGCCGTAAGCAAGTGTTTCTAAAATTTTCAAATATATCACAAAGTAGTAAGACATCTGTTTTCAAATATAAATCAGTATATTCGCCTAGAGATTTAATATTAAACTTATGCCATACATTATGTGCATGTTCATAGTCTTCGTCAGTTATATGTTCCTCTTTAATGCTATTGTAAAATGATTCCTTAGGAGGAAGAACATCATCCTCAAATTTAGAAATGTTATCCATATACTCATATGGGTAAATACCCTTGCGGCACAATAATTTGATCTGTTCTTTATCGTGAAACTCTTTTGCAAGAGAAACAAAATCTGTTTCATTTAAATTTCTACATAAGTCATTCAAGCTTGAGCTTAAAAATTGAAAAGAGTCGATAAATTTGATTTGTATGGGATATGAGCTTTTTTTTGTTTTGATAATTTTCGTAACAGATATGTATTTTTCTTTTGATTGAGGTATAATTTTAAAACAACCCTCATAATTAGCTAATTCACGAATGAATAGATGACAATCATAACCGGCAAAATTGTGGAAAATAACAGGCACAAATTGACAAACTTTATATCTCAGATTACAATGCGAATGCGCGGCACCTCTGTATTGTGATGTAATGTGATCGTGGTCTTTAACTTTATCGTCAAAGAGGAAATGGTCACAGATGTGACATTTAGAAGCGCTTTTATAGTTTTCTTCTTCCATCCGTGATAAAGGGGGCATAGGCTTTTTATTAAAAGTTAATTCATGATAAATATTTTCTATATCTCCAAGTAAATATTCGATAAAAACTTTTACACAATCTGATCCTCTATATGAAACATACTTGTTCAAATTAGAATCATGCGAACAACAAATGTAATAACCAAAACAAGAAGGCTTGTGTAGTTTATAAACTCTTGTATTTTCAGTTTTACATACACCATGGTTCAAAAGAAGGCTTTCAAAGTCAGCGTATATAACAAAATTATTTTTTTGTTTTCTTTCATAGTTCTTAAAATGCAAAGTTGTGTTTTTTTCTGGAAGGACTGTTAATATTTGATTGCACGTATGTGAACGGTATTTAATCTCACTCGTGAAAAATTGTAAACATAGTTCGCATAAAAATGTTTTACCTTTATTGAGAGTTATTTGACGTTTAACCAAACGTAATAAATCTTTTATTAAACAGTAGTGACCGGTTCCATTTTTCTCAATATACAACAAATTTACATGATTTATTTTTCTCGATGAAGTTACATATAAAGGGCCAGTTACATTATCTTTATTATCTAATCCATACACATTTATACTCACTTCCTTATTAATTTTTTCGAACAATTTAATATCTTTATAAGTTGGCGGAAACGACATACCGTCTGTATTTAACACTGTAGTATAATATGGATATGAGCTAGTTCTACATGCGTTTTTGTTCTGAGGGAATAGACCCGCAACAACGCTCCATAGAAAACAATGGTTATCATTGTTTTTAATATTTATACAACTCTTAGTATTCTTTATTTTACTTGGTAAACCAATATAAGAACCACCTCTTAACGGAGAATATTTATTTATGTTTATCTCTAAATGACTCATTAAAACACAAGACCAACCAGATTCGCAATGTTCAAGTTCAGATATTTTTCTTTCAAATGTATAAATGGCATTCATAAATAATTCTTCGATATTAGTATTTTGGCAAACTATTTCATATTTTGTCATAAATGATTTGAGATGTTTCTCATCTGACGTTGACTTCATAAAATAAGCAAACAGTTCGAAATTCAGTTTAATACACTTATGCTTCACAAGACAATCTGAAATTAATTTTATAATGTCCTTTTGGCTATCCATTAAGAAAGCCTCTGGCAAGAGGTACTCCTCTAATGGATTAAGCCTATAAGACAAAATTCTATTCTTAAAGGCTGTAGCTATAATACTGACATTTTCAAATTCTGATTTCAGTACACAATTAGATTTATGTAAGTTAGTTCTGAGGTGAAATCGGTAGTTATTTTTAGGTATTTCAGTCTGACAGTATTCACATTTCATTAAATCATTATTCAGAAATCGGTATTTATTTTTAGGTATTTCAGTTTGACAGTATTCATATTTCATTAAATCATTATTCAATAAATCATTATAATCAGATCTTGGCGTAACGGTGGGTTGTACTGTAAAAAAAAGACAAACCAAATTAATGTTTTATTATTCTGTTTATTGGGGGTAGTCAGGCACATATATTGAATATAATCCTTACATTTAATTGAGTAAACAAGTATATATTTAATCTAGTTGAGTATGTATTATATCTCTATGTACTTTAATCACGTGGATTTAAGACATTTAAGTCATACAAATGCACAGGAGCTTCGCTGTGCTTTCTGGAAGCGGAACACCAAAAGTTAGGATAATACTCTTTAGTATTAAATAGTATAATAAAACCAAAGTACAATAATAATAGTGTAGTGAAATAAATACATTTTAATAAACGATGATAAACTAGCCAAATTAATGTTATTATTGTTTAATATTCTGTTTATATTGCGTAGGCACATAATATATATTTATCAATTGAATATAATCCTTACATCTAATTGAGTAAACAAGTATGTACCTATTTATTCTAGTTGAGTATGTATTACATCTCTATGTACTTTAATCACGGGGATTTAATGATATTTAAGTCTATATCTTATTAAAAAAAATTAATATGTGTTATATAATTATCTCAAAAACCTTAGTTACATTTTTTATTATAACGAATTACAGATATCGAATAACAGATTACGAATGGCTCTTATTTTCTTTTGAGCAATATTTTATTCACAATAAAATTAATAATAATTGGCTATGAATGTAGGGGGACAGCCCCGGAACTCTTTACGAGTGGCCACTATGAAATTGGCAAGATGTTGCCAGGCGTCCGAGTTTTCATCGGTGCGGTTTTTCACGCACACTATGGAGTGCCGCCAACGATTCATCGGTTGTGTTTTTTCGATTTCATCGCATTTATATATTCTTAAGTCGATGAAATGGGTTCCGGGTTTCTCATCAAACACCTGGCGGGAATATCCGTTGGCGAGCCTACGCGTTATGTATGAAAGGAGAGGTGGTGGTTTTTTACCAGAACTTGCCGGAACAATGACTTCTTCTTCTTCTTCGCTGTCGCTCCCGAAGAGATCATGAGCAGAGGGCTTCTTCACGCGGGCGATCGGCTTGAACACAGGCTTCTTCTTCTTAGGAATCGGAGAGCGAGCAGGACTCGCCCTCGAGGTGCTCGCTTCTGGTGAGTGTTTTCTTTTGTGCTTCTTTTCCACTCGCGGACGAGGAGCCTCATCGTCGGACGGGAATAATAAGTCGGCATTTGCTCGTTCTTGGGACCTGTAAAATATAAATATATATATATATATTTAATTTATTTACACAAAACTATAAGTAACAGTGCCTACAGTTTTAATGATTGCACTATATTGATTAGCACGAGCGAAAAGTTTACTTAATTAAAAAGAAAACTGCACAAAACAATAAAAACTGTAAGAATAAACAAAATATGTGTAAATGATCGATCAATGATCATGATCATTATTGATTAAAACTAAAACTGATGTAGGTACCTAAATGAATACTGAATTTATGAAAACAGAATCTATGAAAAACAAACATTGATAACTAAATAAATAAGTTCATGAGTTATAAATAAAAAAAAAACATAACTTACATTTTTTTTCTCCAGAATAATTGGTGTTCAATTTGGGGATCCTAATTGTTGGTGTTCCGCTGCCAGAAAGCACAGTGAAGCTCCTGCGCATTCGTATGACTTAAATATCATTAAATCCACGTGATAGTGCAAAGTCCAACCTGGAAAATGCTTTGCCGACAAAAATAATGATAAGGAGATCTCTTGCACGTATTTTACATACTAGCTTTCAGCCCACGGCTTCATCCGTATGGAATTCGATTAGACGTATTATTACGCTCATACATAAATAAAGCGTGAAAGCTTAACAACAGACAGACACAAACAGACGATCGCAAGTTACGAGTATATACAGATTTATTATATTAGTATGGACAGAGAGGCAGGGATGCTCAAGCTTGAGGCTCGATCGCTAGACCGCTGTCGATGTTCATCCGATCAAGCGATGATGCGGCCCGCGGTCTAAGCACCTGCGCGCTGATTCTAAAGAGGGATGTGCTCTGCCAGCAAAATAGCCGATACCGGCGCCAGCTCTGGCGTCCGTCTGTCGGGAGAATCCTATTTCACCCGCACCATTTTTGTAACAGCGTTGAATAGATTACGAAAACATGCAATTTTTAACTCTATTAACATTATTACGGAAACAATATAAATGCACATTAAAAATCAAAATTTCATTCATTCCTCACAACGCTCCGTGTAAACTCTACTATAATGTCGGTAAGTACTAAAATTATTATTTTGTGTTAGTTTTATCTTATTAGTTTTTTTTTAACAAAGTTGTAATAAATAATAATAAGAAGTATTAAAGTTGTGTGGAGACTGCTAGTTATAAATAAATACTACAATCACTCATCAATAAGAAGTTAATACTACACAGTTTTAACTCTACAATATTAACATGTTTAATTTACTTACTTTTCAGGACTCAGAAGATATTTTTCCATTTCAACCAAGAAATCAAAGTGTTCTTGCACAACGCGTGGGCAACTACATGCAGCAGCAAGATATTGCTGCTGAGGCGGTCGTAAACCAAAAGAAGAAAAAGGAAAATGAAACTATTTATTCCTACATTAAGAGGCCTAAACACGGAACAAAAATAGTTAGGCTGGAGGTGTACGATGTGGAGAAAATTGATAATATTCAAAGTAGAGTATTTTGTGACTGTAATGCGGGAGTATGCATGCAATATGTTGTAGATAACGATAATATGTACTTTGATGAAATATATAATTCTGTAAAATGCTTGATGACAAAAATACAAAACAGTATGGATAAATTATAAAAAAGTAACATTAATTAGTTTATACTTTTATTTTTATAGTTTTTAGCGATGATTAATAGCTTACGGCTCGAAGAAGGATGTAGAAGAAGAAACAGATGAAATGATAGTCCACTCAGTTTTAATAGCACACACACGAAAGTACAAGGGTGAAAACAATAGGAACAGTATATGTAGAAGGAAGCGATAGGCACAATTACAATAGAAAATATTAAATACGCGTTACAAGCAGCGGCGCGAGCGATAGTCGGTACGGGCGCATCGACAGCGGCGAGGTCTCGACTGAGGCGCGGCGTGCGAATGCGAATGAATAAGAATAAGAATGGAATGTGAAGGCGACAGCGTCGATGCGCACGCGCATCTCGCGTGATATTCTTAACAACGCTCAACACCCGGCGATGCCCGTCAATTTATTTTATTTGCAATATAAAATTCACAAAATAATATTTTGTGTAGTGTGTGTCTGTATTTGTGTGTGTGTGTATGTGTGTGTGTGTTTCGTCGCCTACATCAGCCCCCTCCGGAGACCGTGACTACGGGCGAAAATAGTCCGGGAAACGAACGCGTCTACCCGATCTTGTAGTTCGTATTGCTGGAAGGTCTGGTTCCCTAGGCTCGATTAGCTTGGTAGGAGGCAGTGGTTCGGGCGGTTTGCCCGGTAAAATGTTAGGCGAGGTGTCATCTGGCAATAAGTAGGCAGGTTTCAGGCGGTCTATGCTGACTGTCACGACTCTGCCTTTAACATTAATTTTGAAGGTTTTGGCCCCGCGTTTCAGAACTAAGTGAGGACCGCTATAGGCTGGTTGAAGGAAACTACGTAACGTATCTTCCCGTACAAATACGTGACTACACGTATTTAGGTCTTTGAAAACGAAGGTTTTATGTTTTGAATGGTGTTGAGGAGGAACTGGTCTTATATTCTTGGCAAATAACCTCATGCGGGCCCCGAAATCGTTGATGTCGGTTGTGTGTGTGGGGGCCTCATGGCCGAAAAAATCACCAGGGAGTCGCAGTGGCTCTCCATATAGTAATTCAGCAGATGAAGCCTGAACGTCTTCCTTGAAGGCGCTTCTTATACCGAGTAGGACTAAGGGAAGGGCTTCTGTCCACTTCGGTTCAGCATGGCATGAGATGGCTGCTTTAAGTTGCCGATGAAAGCGTTCTACTAAGCCGTTACACTGTGGATGGTAGGCGGTTGTTCTGCGGTGATCAAAGCCGATAGCTTTGGATAACTGCTCAAAAAGTGCAGATTCAAATTGTTTTCCGCGATCTGTAACGACCTCAGTAGGACAACCGAATCGGGATACCCAACAGGACACGAATGCTTTCGCTACAGTTTCTGCTGTAATGTCAACGATAGGCACGGCTTCCGGCCATCGTGTAAAGCGATCAACCGCTGTTAGACAGTACCTATATTCACCGCAGGGAGGCAACGGACCAATCAGATCTATATGAACATGTCGGAAACGTGATGTGGGCAAATCAAGCGTGCCTATGGGCGAAGACACGTGTCTATTCACTTTCGTGCGTTGGCAAGTTAAACACGCCCTAGCCCATTCACGACAGTTCTTGCGCATTAGTGGCCAAACGAAGCGTTGCGCAACAAGCTTGGCGGTAGCGCTTGCACCTGGGTGGCTGAGAGAGTGCAGGCTGTTGAAAATTTTATGTCGTAATGATTTGGGGATGAATGGCCTGGGAGTTGATGTGCTGGTGTCACAATATAATTTTTCACTGCTACCAGGAATATTCATCTTCGTAAGCCGGAGTGACGTTTCCCCTTGTAAGTACTCTGCCAGCTCAGGGTCTGTGGCCTGAAGGTTGGCTATTTTTTCGAGGTCGACTGGCAGCTGTAGTTCGTTAACACGGGAAAGTGTATCAGCCACCATGTTGTCTTTGCCTGCTATGTGCCGGATATCCGTTGTAAACTGGGAAATGAAATCCAAGTGCCTATACTGACGCGGCGAGCAGTTACTTTTCCGTTCATGGAAAGCGTAACATAGCGGTCGATGGTCAGTATAGACGGTGAAATGTGTTGCCTCTAACATATGGCGAAAATGTTTAATGCTCTCGTATATTGCGAGGAGCTCCCGATCATATGGAGAATACTTCGACTGTGTGGGGCTCAACTTGCGTGAGAAATATGCTAGAGGTTGCCAATCTCCGTTCGTGCGTTGTTGTTGTAAGACCGCGCCTATCGCTGTGTCGGAGGCGTCGGTGACAAGTGCTAATCTCGCCTGGGTATCAGGGTGTGCGAGGAGAGCTGCTTTACAGAGGCTTTGTTTACAGGCTTCGAAGGCCCTTAGCAAATTTCCTGTTATATCAACAGGGTGTGAGGCCTTGACCGACCCAGCTAGGAGGGCGTTTAAAGGTGCCTGTATTTGGGCTGCGTTGGGAAGGAAGCGCCTATAAAAATTTACCATCCCTAGGAATCGCCTAAGTTCCCTGACCGTCTTTGGGATTGGAAACTCCGAAATCGCCTTCACTTTACTGTCGAGAGGTTCGGTGCCCTTTTCAGAGATTCGATAGCCTAAAAATGTTACTTCAGGAGCTCCGAAGACACATTTTGCCGAGTTTATAAGAACGCCGTATTCTCTCATGCGGGTGAACAGCTGGCGTAGATGTGTTTCGTGCTCCGAAGCTGATTTGGAGAACACTAGAAAATCGTCTAGGTACGGATAGCAAAAATCTAATCCTCTGGTCAATTCGTCTACGAATCTCTGAAAAGTCTGGCCCGCATTCCGGAGGCCAAAGGTCATAAAAGGGAACTCGTAAAGCCCAAATGGAGTTGTAATGGCGGTTTTGGGTATATCCTTTTCAGCCACGGGAATCTGGTTGTAGGCTTTGACTAAGTCTATTACCGAGAAGTACTTACACCCTGACAGACAGTGGGAAAAGTCATGGATATGACGAATTGGGTATTTATCTGGGATTGTTCGAGCATTTAGTAACCTATAGTCACCACATGGCCGCCATGTGTTATCTTTCTTAGGGGCAAGGTGGAGGGGGGATGCCCATTGGCTATCCGAAGGCCGGGCTGTTCCAATGGCTAACATAGCTTCGAATTCCTGTTTTGCAATACGAAGTTTGTCTGGAGCCAGACGTCGAGGAGAACACGACACAGGAGGTCCTGGAGTAGTGCGGATGTGGTGTACGGTGTTATGTTTGACAATACCCAGGGTACCGGCGGGGCGAGTGATTTCAGGGAATTCCGATAAAATATTAAGGTACTTACCGTCACCTCCAGTCGGGACCTTTATACTGTGCACCACACAATTATTTTTATATATACATGTTTTTGTACTAACATTAGTTAAGCTATCGGTAATTTTTTTGTTACTTACGTCGACGATGAGATTATAATGAGAGAGAAAATCAACGCCGATTATTGGTTTAGTACAATCCGCGACCACAAAGCGCCACGGAAAATCACGACGTAAACCGAGATTTAAATTGAGTTCTATAAGTCCGTATGTATCGATAGCTGAACCATTGGCAGCACTTAACTGATAAGATGTTT
The DNA here is from genome assembly GCA_911387765.1 of Pyrgus malvae. NCBI lineage: Eukaryota > Metazoa > Arthropoda > Insecta > Lepidoptera > Hesperiidae > Pyrgus > Pyrgus malvae. Next base: position 20,370,847 of record OU426950.1, on the reverse strand, counting down.
TAGTACGGCGCTGACGGAGCGCGGACACAGGATAAACACAAATATCACTCCCGGTATCTATTAAAAATTTTAAGCCCGTTCTTTGGTCTTTTATGAAGAGACGACCCGTCGAAATTTGGCAGTCATCGGTCGCCATCACTGACTGCCCTTCCTGTTTCCCGAATTGTAATCGCACGGGCGGGTGCATCTCATAGCTTCGGACCCAAAAGTCTTGTGGTACCAACACACAGGGTTTTCTCTGTAGCTGGATTGGGATCTAGTAGACCACGAACGCCTGCGTCGCCCTTGACCTCGTTCACGTTCTCTTGGTCGGGATCTTTGATTGATCTGGGAGGTCAGAGCACTGACTTGTTTTGTGAGCTCGGCGACTTGACTTGTTAACTCATCAATAGACGAACGCGTGGGGGTGGGTTCAACAACCGCTGCAACCTGGTGTGACGGCGGCATAATATCGTGTATACGGTCCGCGAGCTCCGCCAATGAGTTTAAGGATAGTGTTGGTTGGGATGCTACTATAGGTTGTATGTTCGTAGGTAGTCGACTTATCCATATAGTACGTAGTACGTCTTCCGGCATGTCAGGCCCAGCGAGGTGTTGTAGGTGCCTTAGAAATTGGGATGGCCTTCTGCTTCCAAGTTCTTCGTGCATCAAAAGCTGTTTAACTTTATTTTCTTTTGATACTGATAGCCTTTTGATAAGCTCTTCCTTCAGTTTTCCGTAATCAGGTGGTCCGGTGAGTATATCTTCCACTTCGGCCGCGTACTGACGATCCAGCGTTGCCAATATATGATAAAATTTGGTGGTGTCGTCCACTATATTGGCTATTGCGAATTGTCCTTCTACTTGAGCGAACCAAATTGAAGGTTTTTCAGCCCAAAAAGGAGGTATTCTCAAATTAATGGCGTTTTGCACCGTAGGTTTTACAGGTTCCGCCATTTTGATTCGGCGGCGTGGCTGCGTGTTCACCTGCGAGCGCGCCGTGTCTGATCCGCTTTCGCTAGACATTTTGCGTGTTCTTACGGAGTCACCACTTTAGCGATGATTAATAGCTTACGGCTCGAAGAAGGATGTAGAAGAAGAAACAGATGAAATGATAGTCCACTCAGTTTTAATAGCACACACACGAAAGTACAAGGGTGAAAACAATAGGAACAGTATATGTAGAAGGAAGCGATAGGCACAATTACAATAGAAAATATTAAATACGCGTTACAAGCAGCGGCGCGAGCGATAGTCGGTACGGGCGCATCGACAGCGGCGAGGTCTCGACTGAGGCGCGGCGTGCGAATGCGAATGAATAAGAATAAGAATGGAATGTGAAGGCGACAGCGTCGATGCGCACGCGCATCTCGCGTGATATTCTTAACAACGCTCAACACCCGGCGATGCCCGTCAATTTATTTTATTTGCAATATAAAATTCACAAAATAATATTTTGTGTAGTGTGTGTCTGTATTTGTGTGTGTGTGTATGTGTGTGTGTGTTTCGTCGCCTACATAGTTTATTATAATTATTATTTAGTATTAGTTATTTAATCATTTATCAAAACGAAACGAACGAACGAACATTACCTACTTTCTTTGTAACTGTGTATGTGAAAAACACAATAAAATACTTTTTTTGTAACTGTGTATGTGAAGAACAAAATAAAATATATAAATGAAACTTTAACAGTCGTTTTATTTAATTTTTTATTAGACATTTTATACAAGTTTCCTTTCCTTTCCTTTCATTCGATTTATACATATAGGTAGTATTTCTGTATCCCACACTAAAGAATAATAAATACATCATGCCTACACACACACACATAGTAAACTGATAGATAGATAGATAGACACCTACATACTTCTAGGTGAATAGTTAAAAATGATAAATGAAAAGTTAAAACTGATACCTCATTATCTAACTTTTCACTATTCATCTATCAATTTTAATTTTTCATTGTGGTATGTATGTACTTACTATTCATCAATCAGTTTTTAACTTTTCAACTATCAGTTTCTAATGTCAATTTATGTTAGAACTGGTAAATGAAAAGTGAAAACTGATAGATGAATAGTGAAAAGTTATATATTAAGGTATCTGGATCTGGATCTCTGAATGATCCTGATCCAGATACCTTAATATATAACTACTGTCGTTGACTATCGAATTTAATACCCTGAGTTAGAAAGCATCTTCGTAAGTCTGTTCGTGTTACTTGATTTGTAAAATGTCATGACAAATAAAAACCTTACTTTAATTTAAGTTATTGTAGATGCTTATCAAACGATGAGTTTGCGACCCATATTATTCACACTAAAGAATTTAAAGAAGAATTTGCTAGGTGCCTTTCTTATATTTTCGGGTAAGATATTCCAGAGTTGTATAGCCTGAACTGTGAAGGAGTGATGGAAAAAAACACTTTTATGTGGCGGAAGAAAGATGCTTAGATTTTTAGATGAACGTAGTTCCGTGTGTTGGGTGGAGCAGAGGTACTGAAAATGTTCCTTGAGATACGCAGGAGAGGTTGGACCATGCAAGACAGAGTACAGAGCCAATAGAATCCTAGAGTTACGCCTTTGCCGAACAGTCAGGCCTCTTGTCCACGTCACGGTTGTTCAACCGTACGGCATGTTAGCCTTACGGTTGAAAAAACGTGAGAGCTTGTACATGACACGGCAAAACTACCGGGCGAGACATCGGCTAAGCACGCCTCTCTTATCAAAAAAACTATGCATGAGTAAAAAGTAAATAATTAAATACTTATCTGTAACTTGTTTTTTTCATCACCACTTAAGTCTTCAAATGTGGGCTGTAAATGAATAAATACATTTTTCCAGGAAACATATTTCAGCCGTTTATTTTTATAATCATCGATAGTCTTATCCCATATTATGGGCCTTTCCTGAATCAATGTAATTAATAATTCTTGATTTATGCTCATTTTATAACACAATCGGGAATCAGCGTACGTAAACCGTCACGAAATCGTGCATAAGTCCGGCGCCGTCAACATACTCCCAAAGACCGCTATACAACACTGGTGAAAATCACGCCGTGTGTAGACACGGCGCGCCGAGGGGTAGGCACGGCGCACATGGCGGCGTCGCCGTGCCGTGGTGACGCCGTGCACGTCTACAAGCTTCCATAGTGCTTCATATAACACTGACGACCGTGCCTACACACGGCAAATTAACCAATTTCCATGTCTGTTCCTAAATTTATTTCTTTGTGTATTCGTCACTTTACTTTTAATAATTAATATATTTTCCAATTATTCCATTATGAATTATGCTATTGTATTTAAATTTATGTTAGTTTTATAATAATGTTGGCTTGCAATGCGCCTTGGCATTGCTGTAAGTATTGCAAGCATGTATAATGTATAAATAAATAAATAAACCGTAGATTTTCACGGCGACAAACCGTGTGTGTACAAGAGGCCTTAGCCGGCTTCGTTTAGAGATGTGATCATATTTGCGTAAGTTGAAAATAAACCGGATACAATTTGTTGAGTACTATGTACTCGTAATTAATAAAACAGTTTGATCTACCCACGTGTATTCATAAATTACCTCTCTATCTTATACAAATTATTGTTTATCAGGCCTACGCCATCTTATAATCAACTTTTTTGTTTCTTTTTTTTCATCATAGGCTCCCAAAGGTATCTTATTATGCCTTCCATGTAGATAGGGAGATACTCCGCCCACACGATGTTTCTTGGATCGCAACCAAAACGCTCACGGTCAGTTGTAGACAAGGAGGCATGAAGATCACACGTGCGTTTAGCGCAAACCCTCCAAGAACGATTCGTATGCCTTTCACATACTTTTTGGGCTTGCATTGTTATTCTCTGATAGTTTACTAAACTGTAAAAAAAACAAATTTTATTTTGAAGATTATTACAACTATGCCACTGTTGTTGCTTGTAATACGAGTAGTAACGATCTGTTTTATTTATACTAATAAAAACTTGCACTCTTATACATACCAACAAAACATCAATGTTATGTAGTATGTATAAGATGGAGAAAAAAATTGTTCATGAATCAAGAAACAAAATATTTTCGCATTACTAATAATAATGTGTTTGGTAATATTTTTTCCATCAAATATAATACAATAAACATATTTTTAAGTAGAGTAAATGATAAAAAATATATTGATGAAATATTTAAATTTATTTTATGAAATATTTATATTTATTAACTATTTTCGTATTCTAACGCAATAATTACAACTTAAAACTTACCCAACTTTTTTTCCACTGGCATACATTATCCAATCTGTCAGTATCACTGGTACTCTCTGAATGAATGCCATAACGTTGGCCAAACACTTATACTTGGTCATCAAAACAAATCTTGGAAAAGGGAATATATCTGAAAAAAAAGCATGTAAATGCCGCATATTATCTTTGTTAAAAGTTCAAAAGAAAACCCGATAACTGAAAAATATTTTCCGTAAAAGTATGAAACAAAAAATATCATTTGCAATTAGACATTACACAGGATAGTCGCAGCGAACAAGTTCATTTCGGCTGGTTGTTCGTACACTTTAGCTACCCATGTCACCAGTGCTAACTTTTACCTTGCCGTAACTATCACTAAGCAATAACCGGATGTCAAGTTGCGAACGAGGTTAGGTTGATGCAACTCGATTTTGTTTATTTCACGGTAATATTTAACTTTAACCTTTAACTTTACTGTAACCGCGTGCGATTCATCCCACCTTTAGAGCATTGAAGCTTTTAACGCCTGGTGTTGTTATCAATTATCCAATAGTTTTTTTTATGCTACTATTGAACACACAAATTGCTCAAACCATAATCCTTCTTCTGCATTACCATAGATAAACGTTCCTTTACTAGGACTCCTTAAGTTATGAGTACTGTACACATTGACACCCAGACTTGGAAAACCTATCCAATTACATCTTAAATGATGTAAGTGATGAATTTCCCTCACTGGGAATCGAATCCAAAGTTTTTTGCAAAACACACCACACCATAATATCAGTATTTTATTATCACGAGAGCAAAAATGGCTTTCGAATATGATGTCAACACTCTCGTTGCTCTATCAGTAACAGTATACACTAAAAGCGTACTTTAAGGAAGAAAGAGATAAGAAAACTGTTAAAAAAATGACTTTTGCTATGCTTAGTAAGCTAAATAAGTACACTTATAACAATCTATTATATAATGTATTACAAAAATAAAGAAATAAAGATATTATTAGTCTTACTTAATTTGTTATTGACGCAATATGCAGTACAAAGTCGTACAAGTTCTCCCATTTCTATAGGGTTTTCACAGGAACTGCTGCTATTGTAAACTGTTACGTCCTTCGATCTGTAATGTAATTAAATTTATCTATACAAATAAATAAAATTGGAGTGTCTATATTTTGTAATATTAAAATAAACGCTTTTTACTACATCCATATGAATGTTTATACAGTATATAATATACCAAAATAACATTTTTTACAATTTTTGTCTATCTGTCTGTCTGTCTGTCAGTCTATCTGTCTGTTTGTTCCGGCTAATCTCTGAAACGGTGAAATGGCTGGACCGGTTTTGATGGGACTTTCACTGACAGGTAGATGATGTAATGAGGAGTAACTTAACTTTTTTGGAAATATTCTACAATTAAAGTACACGCAGATGAAGTCGCGGGTGGCCGCTAGTTTATAAATAAATTAGGTGCAATATTTTGCATTATTAGTTTCTCTATTCCACTGCTTATGAAAGATTGCGAAACTCACATGCTTGAGGTTAAATACAGATATTTAAAAAAATCTGTTACGCATTATATTATTATAATATATGATAAACGGTTTACTTAATATGATAAACGGTCTATTATTATGAATCGATTTATTATATTCAGCTAAGACTGCTGGCTTGTCGTAAACTCATCGTTGTTTTTTGCACTAGCCACCGCCTCTTCTCTTCTCTTCTCTTCTCTTCTCTTTTCTTTTCTTTTCTTTTCTTTTCTTTTCTTTTCTTTTCTTTTCTTTTATTTTCTTTCCTTTTATTTTATTTTATTTTCTTTTCTTTTCTTTTCTTTTCTTTTCTTTTCTTTTCTTTTCTTTTCTTTTCTTTTCTTTTCTTTTCTTTTCTTTTCTTTTCTTTTCTTTTCTTTTCTTTTCTTTTCTTTTCTTTTCTTTTCTTTTCTTTTCTTTTCTTTTCTTACTTGTTGAACTTTGTCCTATTTGTCCACCAAGGTGCACTTGGTCAGCGATATGGTGGATAACTTCTGAATTCCCACTGTAGGGACAAGAGCAGCTGCAAGAGCAGCTGCTGCTTAAATTTAAATGGAGAAGCAGATGAGTATGCAGGCCATGTGGTGTTTAGTGATCGCTGCAGCAAAAGGATATCTACACATAACCTCAAGCCTGTGGTCGTATGCAGTTGCGCTGCTACTCCGAAGGCCGATGATCGACTCATGTAAGTCTGGTCGGCTACTGCAACATTCCACTGAAACACAATATAATTGTTTCGAAGCAGAATTGAATGCAGCGGCGGTACTTCCCCTTTTTTGGTATCGGGAGGAAACCTTCAAAGGGTACCCGGCACCTTGGGAGAGGATAACTAAAACTCTAAAACTCCCTCGGTGACCTGCCTCTGCGCTTGAGGAGGGCTCCAGGTTCTCCTATGATAAGGATACCGTAGCTCTAATCCTTATCCCAAAGCTACAGGGACTAAAATATAATCTGAATCTTATTATATAAAACAAATAAAAAGTAAAGGGTTTTCTTTTTACGTAAAGACACGGTTTTCTAATTCCAATCAACTTCCCGTTGGGGTGGTAAATATCCCTTAGTACGTAGATGATAGTAAGGGAGTTTGATCGCGGTGGGTGGAAGTGGAGGAAAAATCTGAAAAAAAATCTGTACTTTTCTAACCAATAGGGACTTCTGGGTGGATCTCAAAATTACTGAGATGATCTAGCAACCTATTTTTATTTTTATTTTATTGAGAATGTTCGAGAAAGTTCCAGAAACTTCTCGAATCATTTGGATTTTATAAAATAGTTTTAATTAATTGAGAATATTCGAGAAAGCTTCTCAAATGATCTGATTTTTTTTAATAACTGTAATATTTTTTGGAATGATCTGGAGATTTTTAACATTTTTTTTAATTAATTGAAAATATTCGAGAAAGTTCCAGAAACTTCTCGAATGATCTGAAGATTTTTAAAATAATTGCAAACTGTTTTAATTAATTGAGAATGTTCGAGAAAGTTCCGGAAATTTCTCAAATGATCTGGAAAATCCTACTAATATTATAAACGCAAAAGTTTGTAAGTATGAATGTTACTCTTTCACGTAAAAACTATTGAATGGATTTAAATGAAACTTTATAATAATATAGCTTATACATCAGAATAACACATAGGCTAAAATTTATAAAGATATTGTGTGAATTGTCCAAAATATGACGATAAGTGTCAAGTAAGTAGGAAAAAATCTACCATCTGCGAGCTATTCTGGCGTGCGCTGCCAAAACCGCTAGAGTTACACATTCGTAATGTATGATGAAAATGTTTATCTTAAATAGTCCTACAAAAAAGCCGGTCCACGGCTCTTCAGAAGGGACTTCACTTTATGCTAATGATACTCTCTAACGCGGGTGAAACCGCGGAGCACAGCTAGTTAATATTCTACCACCTACAAAGGGCCGAGAAAAAGTATTTCGTTGACTCACCCCTCACATTTAGTGGCTGCAACTATTATAGTGTTAACCACGTAGTCCAAAGGAATCACATCTATAGTGTACCGAGGATCAGTTAACAAGACGCGGTTCAATCCTTGGGCTAACGGTAGAACGATTCCAGTGCAACCGTGCCAACCGTCTATCCAACCCACGAACGGTTCAGCTTTGCTAGCATTTACTGATTAAAACAAACTACATATTAATTAATTTAAAAACAAAACACATTCACGACTTATTCGAACCAAATGGTAGAAAAAATATTTTGAAATACAAATGTTTCGTTCTTAAAGTCCGTTAGAGGATAATTGAATCGAATATCTTAGTACTTCACTAATAGATCTAAGCATCCCTTGGATATTGTAGTGTTTGTAGTAGACTATAACTATAGGAATAGCTATAAACACTGTCTCGTGCTCATGGTGTGGCGGGGCGTGCGGCGTCAGTACTGTGCGAACCAAGGGTGAGAGCGGACGTGTCGCCTGCGCACATCGTGAGTTGCCGAGCCAGTGAATCGCGAGTGAGGGAACAAATACTACAGATATGTAATTGAATAGTAATTTTCTGATTTTTAACATTTAAACGGCATTGGAAGGTCATCGATCAAATACAAATATGGTGGAAGAATAGAACTTACTCAAAGGGCCTCAAATATTACTATTTTCAAATTTGTTATAAGCTCTTGTGCTGTGATTATGTATTTTATCTCTTTTATATTCATTTATAATATGTTTTTCTTTTTCCGGTGCCTTTAAAGACTTGATATACGAGTCTTTATAAATAGACAAAAATTGCGTATAGCATATAAGGTATAAATAATTTATTTACATCTCTTCTAATTTCTAGCTTCTTATCGAAATGTTATCTATAACTCACTTATAGAAGGTCGAATAATAGCTGCAGGTATAATTCCTTGGTACTTTGCCACAAGATTTTCAGCTAATTCCTTTGACAGAGTGTATGTATTTGCAGTCCCGCCTAAAAAAATAACATAAGTCAACAATAAGTCGATCAGTGGCCCCAGTGGGTTGCGATTAATAATATGAGCTAGGGTAAACCCTGCCTGATCGAGGCGAAGAGGCGACTAAAAGGGGACTTCTGGGGTTAAACGCTGCGAGAGTTGGAGCTCAAACCATCCAGCCAGCAGTCCCGGAAAGAAGTCGATGTGTGCGAGATCTCGAAGTCTTCCCCAAGCATTGAGGCTGGTCACCGAAGAGGTGACAGTGTGGTACAGATTCACATAGTCAAGTATCCCTCCCAAAAAATATTTTGTTCTCAATGCTTCTCAAAGGCATCCGATGTCAGCCAACATGGCTTAACTAGCGCCATGGACTCTAAATAGCCTCTACCTCTTGATAACTCTCAACATCGATAGAAGACCTGAGCCGAGCAGTAGGAGATAAGAATAGGTCGAATATGCATAAAACTGTAATAATCTTTAGAGGATTTCTGGGAATAAGATAAAGTACACTAAACTATACATTATATAAATAATGTAGTGCAAATATTTTAAAAATAAAGTTGAGTCCGTTTATAAAGATAATAAATATGGGTATTTGATGCTGTTTGACGTTTGTCATGGTTATACTCGTATACTACGCCAACGTTCTTATGACTGTGTGCATGTGTGTGTGGTACTTACAGTTTGACTACTCTTCGCCCACTTTTTGTTTCGGGGGATACCTTCATAAACGGGATTGATAACGGACTATATGGGATAGCGGCCGTTAGTTAAATTACTATCCCTCAATCTCTTATAACAAACAGTGAGATTTTTCATATAAAATAATACATGATATATTTATAATAATGGAACCCTAATAATGCTAAATAATACATTAATTAAACTTACGAAGAAGTTTGGCAGTCTCTTCCTCTGAGATGAACAATTTTTCCGCAACCTTTTCAGCTTCATCTAGTGTTATCGATGGCGGATATACACATTCTTCAGCGAAGTCTATGTTGAAGTGCATGAGCGCCGTAGATACATACACGAATGCCTTAAAGTTTGACCTAAATATTAGTACTCAGATGACCGAGCGTTGCACGGATAAAAACATTTGATTTTCTTCAGAGACTTATAGACTGTCACTTAACAATGCCATCTACTAAAATAGCTCCTAATTAAAAATAATAATAGCATTAGTAGCTATTAGTAGCTATTAGTAGCTATTAGTAGCTATTAGTAACTATTAGTAACTATTAGTAGCTATTAGTAGCTATTAGTAGCTGTAACTAGCCCCCACGCGGTTGCCTAAAACCGCAACGTTGTATTGTTATCGCAGAATTGTAATCCACCATAGAAAAACTTAATGAATGCATAAAACTTATCATAATTATTTTATTAATATATATAAGTGAATAACCAAGCTTTTCACGATAGTAAATTACAATCATCAACCTTTTTCTTGGTTTTTGACCAATTGGAACGTGTACATTGGGATTTTAATCAAGCAAATTAAAAAAACATAAATGAATTAAGATCTTTTATTTGGCGACGTTTCGACACTCTCCGCGAGGTCATTTTCAAGCCTACTATGAACAACAGTTGTTCATAATAGGCTTGAAAATATATATAATAATATATTTATAACATACCTTGATGTTCTTTATTCGTTGACAAAAATCTAAGACTCGTTTAGTGCCTTTGAAGTTTATTGACAGAGCAGTTAGCAGAGGTTCATTAAACTTTATCGTTGCTGCAATATGGAATACCATGGATACCTGAAAAATTAGCCTAACACTTAATTTCTTAGGTTTGTTATAATTTTCATAGAATGAACCTTTTTATGCCTTTCTGCTGTAACTAATCCGCCACGTTTAATGGACTGTTAAAGTGCCATTATATTTGCAGCAGACCTAATTTTTAATAACTTAAAAGCATTTTTATACGATTATTTTTGGATTATATGTATGACATGCATTTTTATTTGATTACTTTTTGCACTCTTAAATGGTTTCAGCCAGCCAGCATTGAGTACTTCATAAACGGATTTATATCTCGGCTGCAAACCTTTATTTGGAGTTCTGAAAAGACATAATGTGCGTTTGTTTTATTTTCATTTTCTTTGTGTATTTTTGAGTAATGTCAGATAAAGTTGATGGCATTTTATTCAATATAGGTTAATTACAGTGCACGAGTGTTGTGAAATAACATAATAGTGCTAAAATATATTTGCTCTGATTGCCACCAAAATTCCATCGGACACGTTCTAGTAAAGTAGCCATCGCTTTCCTTGAATGTTTGACTGACTTGACGTACTGATTACTAATGACTTACTGACTTTATCTATCATTACTCCATCCAGTTGTTAAAATTGAAACTGGCAAAAAATTGATGCAAAAAATATAATTGACGCTGGCAATATGTATCGAGTTTACGATGCCATAATTGAAGAAAAAAACCTTTATTTCCTCCCACGGCTGGGCACGGATATCTATATTATTATGTTATCTATGAATAACAACCGGAACTGACAGCTTAACGAAGCGCGGAAATGCGCATGAAATTTTTACCGCTAGATCCACCTCACACCCGACTGCGCCCGTTTAGCTACGCAGATCGATACCGGCCAGCCGCCGAGCCATACACGCTTTATATCTAATTCATGCTGTTTTTATTGTATATAGAACATAATTTTATTTCATACCGTCGTCAATAGCATGTTTTCATCTTCTTGCTCCATTCCCAAATTTGACAAAGAAACATCACCTTTTACTGCAACTATCTTGTTCAGATCTAGAGGTCTCTCCATTTTTAACCTGTCAAATAACTGTAAAAATAACGGTATTTCATTTTTGTACTTATTAACGTTTTTTTAACTTTTTAAATCGGTCCAGTGTTTTCAGAGCCTAACTACTAAATAATAAAAAAAACAACGGGTTGCACTCAGGTAGTGCCGGCAAAAGTGAAAACTTGAACATTAACGTTGTGTATTTTTGATATTTTGGAATGGTTAGGGAATAATTTCGCACGAATTGCTTTTATTATCAGTATTATTTTTCATCTAGTATTTTCAGTAGGTTTTCATCTAGTATTTTATAAAGTACCTACTCACTCATTTTCTTTCACTATTTCTTCGTCACTTTTTTCATTAATAGATGCACTTTGTTCCATGTCCATATTTAAAATACTTAATATAAACGAATTTTACAAGTATAGACAGTCGAGCTGTCACCCCTCTGTCTTACGAATATTCGATCAGGCCACGCGAGTTTAACATTTTTTACCCATCCCAAAAAAAGTGCACAACGCCGCTAAAGAAGTTTTCACTTCAAAAAAACCTTTTTTATCACAGTATTGCAAACAAAATTCATTAACGTCACATGTTTTTCAGAGGATTTGTCACGCTGACTAAGTACTAAAATTACCCATTATTAAATAATTACCGGCGTCTGGAGAAACTTCCTCATCCTTTCGTCAACGCCCATGTTTTGTTTTTCTCTTACTAAAATGTATATTTTAGAAATTTGTGGACAGCTATATAGTATTTTTTCTATAAACGCCTAAAAAAAGAAAAATGAGAAATTAATATAAATTAATCATCATATTAATATCTACCTAAAAGTAATAGTTGTTACCTGTAAACTTTACCTTAAGCCTTACTATATACTACTTACTTACTATATATACATATACCTTACTCTGTGTAAGAAAACTATCAAATCAATGAATTAAGAAAATGTTTTTTCATTATCATCAGTCATTAATAGTATCATCACGCAAGAAAGAGAATATCCAATTTCTTATCACCTAGCGGCATATATAGGTAGCGATTAGGACATGAGAGTGATTCACATGATTTGCTCTCTAGATATAGTTTGAGAGCGATATATTCTTACGGGCCTAAGACAGCGACCTCCGACATCGCGCTCCTAGGTTAAGTGCCGGACACTTAAGACTAGGAAATTTCTTAAAGATTTGTTCACCATATTAAAGTATTACTCCAGATATAAATTCATAAGCGGAACAATGACATTCGACCTTATGCCAAAAAATTTTCTCTTTCTCTTCCATTTTGTAATAAAGGCACATAAGCTCAGACCTCCTCAAATGTGTCTAGAACGTTGAATATTCTTTAGAAAAGATCTACATGCATTTGTATTTTATAACGGAGCTTCTGTGATTTCCGCTACTGGGCCCAAGCATTCTGAGTAGCACGACGATGTCTATTAAAATACCTATTTTACACCTATTTTCTAAAATAAACCATGCACGGGACTTAAATTAATACCTATTTTAGTCACTGGTTACTTAATGCAACACTTGGCTTGTATTACTTACCTTTCCCAAGAAACCCGTGGCACCAGTAACGAAAATAGACTTGCCAGCGTAAGCATCACTAATGGATTGATAGCTGTTGTTAATTGTATTGTTAAAAATTTCCATTTTTTCCTAAAATAAATAGAAAAAAATAAATATGGCGTGTGATTTTTTGATGTCTCCTCTGAGAGGCATTCTGTATCCCCGCTGGCAAAATTTAATGAGGGGCACATACACCGTTACTAATGGATAACGATACAAATAGATTTTAGAATCGTAACAGTTCCAAGTAAACGTTTATTTTTCACTTTTTGAGGTCCATTTTATTTTTTATTCACATTAATTTATTTCACACAAGCTCCAGCCCCCAACTATCTCCATAAAAAAGTCAGGTCAATCAATAGCACTTTTTCGACGTTAAAAAGGAAAACAAAAACAAATACACTTCCATAACATTAGTATGCATTTTAGTTTTTTAGTTTTAATACTCAATTTGTTTATACAAAATGGTACACTTTAAAAATTAATTTTGTACTTTAACAATCACTCAAGCCCTTTATCCGTACCCTTATGTTATTATGTTATTATTTTTATTTTAACTTCGTGACAAACTTCATAATTATTTATTTATTTTACGTTATACACTTTTAAAACATTACAGACAGTTCCAATTCGTTTTTAAGGGAACGTACGCGTAATATACATAATATACAACAGGGTGGGCCATTAATTCGTTAACATTTAAATTTGATTTCCCGCGCAAACCTGAGCGGCGCAGCGAGAGAGGTGGGGTCTAGTGGCCGGCTCGTTTCTCGGAAATTTAGTCGCAATGGATCGGTTCACGGAGCCACAGCGCGCTTTTTGCGTAAAGCAATTTTATTTAAACAATGAATCTCTCGTTACTGTGCGGCGCTTATTTCATGTTGAATACGAGTTACATGACATAAATCAGTGTCCAAGTCCAGTTTTGATAAAAAAAATGGGTAAAGAAGTGTGAGGAGACCGGATCGACACTAAATGTGAAGCAAACCGGCGGTCCACGGACTTCCAGAAGTGAAGAGAACGTTCAAAGATTTTCGGCTTCAGTTCAACGTGAACCTCATTTATCGACGCGCAAACTTTCAGCTGAATTAGGAATATCGCGCACATCCGTACGCCATATTATGAAATTAGATTTGAAATTGGACCCATATAAGATTCAGTTAGTGCAAGAATTGCAGCCTAATGATTTAAATTTACGCAAATTGTATGCTGAAACAATGTTGGAACGCTTTCGTAATTTTGATAACATCTTATTTTCCGACGAAGCCCATTTCCACCTCAACGGGCATGTTAACAAACAAAACTGCAGATACTGGAGCAGCGAAAATCCCAAAACTAAACATCAAAGGCAGCTGCATTCACCTAAGGTAACTGTATGGGCAGCAATTTCAGCAAAAAGAATAATTGGACCTTATTTCTTTGAGGATTTTCGCGGCCATACGGTCACTATCAACTCTGCTGTGTATGTGAGAATGTTACGGGAGTTTTTGTCACCACAACTACAGGAATTTGCTGGTTACAATCGGAACACGTGGTTTCAGCAAGATGGAGTCACTTGTCACACTTCTAATGAAGCCCTGCCGGTCGTTAAGAAGATGTTCCCCGAAAAACTGCTTTATCGGAGAGGCAACATTCCGTGGCCACCCAGGAGTCCTGATTTGACGCCAGCCGATTTCTTTTTATGGGGATATCTTAAGCACTGTGTGTACACCCATAAGCCAACTTCATTGCTTGAATTGAAGGCAAGGATCAGGGAAGAGATGTCAGCGATTTCTCGGTCTTTATGCAGACGAGTTCACCACAAATTCCGTTGTCGTTTAGAAGAGTGCAGAAGTCGCGACGGAGGTCATTTAAATGACATTATTTTTAAAAACTAAATTCCGGTCTATTCGCTATTTCTGTAATAAATTATTTTTAACGTACGTCTTATTGCTTTTTTAATATATATATTTGAAATATTAACTAATTCATGGCCCACCCTGTATTTGCCTACTGTGCTCCGTAATTTGGCAAGTGGTGTATAAAATATGTCGTAGCTCTGATCCCATGCCATGCCCTTCAGCAAGGTGGGCGCTCGTATTTGAGAAGTCTCCTCTTTTACGAGCAGGGGTCGACATCTTGGTACAGCTAGCAGCTCATGACGCTAGCGTCGAGCTTGGACATAGTTACTGGACACTTGTTACTTGTACATACTTATCTCACTAAACGTGAGATAAGTTCTAGCACTGACGGTTTGAAAGTCGATACTCTGAACATCTGAACGAATATCTCAATAAAATTAATGTCTCGCCTATATTCTAAAGTGTTGTACCTATCTATATGTATAAGTGTATATATGTATAAGTGTTGTAACTAGCAAAAATTACTTCCTTATAAATTAGGATATTATTATCCTACAAATTATCAATATGCACGGTAGTTTAAAACCCTTAGAAATTTCATATACCCTACAGGCATTAAAAATATCAAAATAGATCTTCTGTTTAAAAAGTTATGTGTCTGCGTAGTCAAACAAAAAAAAATGCTTCAAACTGAGAGCTTCTTCTTTCCGTAAAATATGAAAAAAATGGATGATTTTAATTCGTCAATATTTTTGTAACTTTTTGGATTTCAAAAATACATTACTTTCCTCAAAATAACTAAACAAAACTTACCATCAAAACGTGAATAGTAGATATGAGACTTATAAAACACTTTGTTTAAAATTAATTGAAATAAATAAATTATGAACCGATATGCTCGTAGGTTTAAAAAGAACTTGTGCTAGCTATTCGTATCTAACCTTAGAAAAGACTGAGGTGAATAAAGTTGCGGAAATATAATTTTAGCTATTGTGCATTATAAATTATTCTAACATTCTAAATAAAAGGATTAACAATAAGAAGATAATTGATTGAAATCGTTTTTTCTTTTTGTATTATATTTAAATTAAATTGAAAGTTTTATCTGTTATTTCTTTAATCAACTATACTATTATACAAATATTACAACGCTGAAAAGTTTGTTTGTAAGCGCTAATCTCGGGAACTATTGGTTCGAAATGCAGAAAATATTTTAGTGTTGGATGGTCCACTTATCGAGGAAGCAACATATCGAAATAGACTCCTGAGCCCTTAGTGTAAGTTTGTAAACGCACAAACGTTACTACTGCATCAGAGTTAAAATTGGACAGATAGATCTTACCTTGAGAGGAATAAGGTCGATAGTTAAATTCTTAACGTAAACGCGTTAGTAACGTTTTCGCCACGTGGCCTTCATGGTCTCTAGCTATTCCATTTAAATTAAATAAAATACTATAATCAGTAACTAGGTATGCCTTTTACGTCCGCCATATTGGATTTGGAATGACGTCACATACCTTATTATGTATTGCCATCCAAACTAATGTTTGCTTCAAGCTTCAACTCAATCGATTGAATATATCTGATTCAAAAATTGAATAGCAAGATTCCACCCGAACCAACATACATACATAAGTACATTGCAAGTTAAATAAAAGCTTTTAAATAAGCTTCCAACACAATATACTTCATTTCGCAGTTTGTTTTTCTAATCCGAAATAGTTTGAAAAGTTTCAGTTTTTATGTCAATGGCTTTATTGCGACAACCCTCAAGCAATATAACTTAATCGGCCACGATAGTGTTGTAAAAAAGTTAAGTTAGTCTCTTTGAGTAATGTTTTTGTTGTCTTGTTTGTATAGTCAGGTTAATTTGTTTTCTCTGATTTTCGCTTCAATTTATTGTTTACGACGATTGCGTTATTTTTTAAAGTAGTTTATCATACTTGTATTTGTACTGTCTTAAACTATATGTCGTTAAATTTTTAAATTAAAATTTACTTAAAATATGGTAAATATACCTACTAATACTATAATTTTCAAAAAATATCATTGTTTTTTTTTATTTTACATCAGCTCCGTTAAAGCGTACTTTTGGTAATTGCCTTAACTGTTTTGTGATTTCAAGGGAAATCTTTAAGGTTTAGTATATTATGTATCTTTTCCTTTACGTGAATTAACCATAAAATTTTTGTACGACAGATTTTCAAAATTGAACATGCTATATATAGAATATCTGACTAATTTAAATCCAGACAGACCATTATTTATAACAATGGGAAAAATAATAATTGCGTTCATTTAATCTTAAGACGGGTAAAAAGAACAATTTTAGCTTCTCCAAAAATTTAATAGCGGCTACCTCTTTAATGTGGCTATAGTCCATTTCGCTAAATCGTTACTGCTTCATTGTCATTTGCAGTTAAACAATGAAAGGTTTAAGATAGTAGACTTATAATAAACGATAAGCGATAGTGCTTCGTTTTTTTTTCTATGAAATTGATACAAAACTATTTAATAATCAAATTATTAAGGATATTAAATAAAAATGAATATTTATTTATTTATGTGAAAAACTCGTTAAGCTATTATTCACAAAGGGTTTGACCTAATGCCTATTGGCATTGTCTTCCAATAAATCCTGGATGATGCTGCAAATGCGAGGTAGCCTTGTATAATAAACAAGTTATTCGTACAAGAACAAAAGCATAATGGGATAGAATATAGATATATTGATATAGAGTAATAATAATAATTATTCTACTACCTATAATGACCTTCATACATATTATATTACACTACATACATACATAAATACATAAACATACGATATATGCATACATACATAAATAAATACCGATATGACTCATGTTAATGAAAATATTAAACGGTGGTAGGGATACTCAAAAAATATTCTCGGACCAATTACTTAAATTTCAATTTGCTGGGTGTCTTTCTAATGTCTTCGGGTAGGGTGTTCCAGAGCTGTATGGCCTGAACTGTGAAGGAGTGATGGAAAATCCACTATTATGTGCTGGGAGAAAGATACTGAGATTTTTGGAGGAACGTAATACTCTGCTATGGGCGGAGCAGAGGTACTGAAAGTTTTCCTTGAGGTAAACAGGAGAAGTTGGATCATGTTACACAGAGTATAGACTCATGAAAATTCTAGAGTTACGCCTTTGCTGTTTGTAAGCCATTTAAACATTATAATATATACACTGTAACACCATCCTACAAGTCGTACAACACTCAATACTATTGTAACGTAGTAGTTACTAATAGAAGAGAATAAAATGAGACTACGTAAAATTTTTCAATGAATGGTTTGAAATCAATATTATTGAAATTGGATAGGAAACAGTTGAACTTCATTAAAAAGATCAAATTGCGCTATTATTTTTCTTTCAATGTCCTTAACATTAGCCCCTCACCCATCATTAAAAGAAATCGACGAAACATAGTTAATCGCTTAACTGTTTTCAGTACGACAATCTGGTTAGATAAAACAAATAAATAGCATCGCGGTCGCTTCCTCCCAGTATTCTCAATTAAGACGGAAAATATTTGCTCATTTATTTGTAGATCGACTAAGAAGACGCCCATTTAAACGTCTGATACCAGACAAATGGGGCTAACAAAAGTCTAAATGTATTTTATAGCTAGCAATAATAATTCAAAATATACTTTGAAAACAATATTTTAAGAAGATACATCTGTATTTTTGCCTGGTGCAATTTCTATGGACTTAAAGTATATTAGCAAAAATCCTGTCTATGATAGTAGGTACCGCAAGATTATTGTCCAAAATAGATCTATTATTTAAGTCTTCCGTAATGAAACTTACATAATACTTGTTGAAACAGATTAAAAATCTGTGTTTCATAATTATATTTTAATTATAAGATAATTATCTTATCTACTTTAACTGCTCAAGCTGAATTGAAAATTTTGCTGCTTGCTTGTCGCTAAGAACATTGTGGGATTTTATTCCCATTGCATCTAAAATAACGATAGTTCAATCTCTAATTCTTCCAAAAACTGACTATCTATCTATCAGCCTTTTAAAGTCCACTGTTGGACATAGGCCTCCCCTAATGTTCGTCACTCCGTCCAGTCCTGTGTCCTCTGAATTCAGCGGTTTCCCACAATCTTCTTTAGGTCGACAGTCCACCTGGTGGAGGGCGGCCTGTGCTACTTTTGCCGACACGTGGTCGCCATTCGAGGACCTTTCTTCCCCATCAGTTGTCAGTCCTGCTTACTATATGGCCCGCCCAAACTTGACTATGCCGACACATTACCTTGACCTTGCGAGATCAACAAAAAGAGGACCAAGGAACAGTTACTGTTATCTAACATTTTCAACCGAAGTTAATTTTTGGCATAATATTGTGTCATAGTTCTTACTACCATCATGTAACTTTTATAATTTATGGTAATAAATGTATTAACCCTTTTATTCACTTGGGTCATATTTTAATTTTGATCCGACGGAAATCAAAACTCAAATTTTAATAATCTAAAGCATAAGATAGTGTTCAAATGATTCCAAATTAACTCAGCAAAGTAGGTAGATAAATATCATGAGATTTAACAATATAAGACATCTAGCTGTATAAGCAATTTAAACACAACGAATTATGGAATCTAGGAATCAAGCAAATAATATCAAAGACTAATCAATCATCAATATTGCAGAACAATACATGTCGTAGTGTTTAGAGTAGAGATCAGAATGGAAAGTGCGAATGGAAAGCGAAGTAGAGGAAGATCTCCAACTCGGTGGACAGACATTGTCAAAGAAGTGTGCCAGACCAACGTACACGAATCCTTGCGTCTATCACAAAGTAGATCAAAATGGAGGACTTTTGTAGGCAGATTGGATCTTGGTGGTCACGACCCTCAGACATGAGGAATCGACGAAGAAGAAGAAATCGGAATGATGAGTTTCAGTTTCTGTTCTCGGTCTGATTGTTTGTCTTTGTATATGTCCATGGTACGAAATATATAGGATACTAGCTGTGCCCCGCGGTTTCACCCGCGTTAGAAAGAGAAGTGAACCAAACTTTACAGGATTACTCGTTGGCCCAATCTGAAGATTCTCCGAGAATTTCATTGAAATCGGTCCAGCCGTTTCGGAGTCTATAAGGAACATACATACACACTTTCTCTTTTATAGATATGATGATGTTCCCCTACTGTCGGGCAATGAGTATGAAATGTTATTCATTTATTTAAAATAATAAATTTTTCGTAGTTTAATAAATGGAAAAAAGTAGTCTATTCTACTCCCTTTGTCCTTTGAAAATCCGTAAATAATATAATAGTGAAAAGAGGATAGCAAGGTGAACGAGGACTGAGCGTCTTCCGAATTCGGTATAAATATTATATGAAGAGATTTTTCTGGACAGCTACCGGTAAGCGGTGTTCTATTTTTAAGGTTTGCTTCTTATAAATATTTGCTACCGTTTGGTTTTTGTCGTTGTTTTAATAAAAATAAAACCACCTAAATTATTATTATTGCAGGTTTATGTTTCAATAATATAGTTTAATATAAAGTTGGTTTCGACGACCCGTGTGGCGTAATGGTTATCATGCCGGACTGCCGATCGGGTCCTAAGTTCGATTCCCGGCTATTATTCCCTTCTATTCTCGGTCTGGGTGTTTGCGTTTCTGTCTATGTGTGTGCCCATGGTAACCACGACGCAGGGTATATCTACCCTACTGTAGGATTATGAGTGTAAAAAACGTTATAAAAACGTTACCGGCAGAACGGGCGCGGTCAGGTGTGATACGGGTGACCGCTATTGACCACAATTTAATGCGTGTTTCCGTACATCGGAAGTCACGTGAAACCGTCGGTCTCGGTTGATATCGATACATACTGTATCGGCCGTATCATCAACAGGAGGTGGGACACGAACCCGCTACACTGGTTGCAGCCAGTAGTAAGCTGTGCTTTATAAAGATTCTAGCAGACCCGGCAGACGTTATCCTACTCGTAAAGAACTAGAAATAGTGAAGTATGATCGCAGGGTCACGTACTTAAAACATAAATGTAGGCATAAAACTTAAAAATATTCAAAGGAAACTAAGCATCACGTTGCGAAATCATATCCAGATCGCGTTAACTTAAACACTTAGGGGTATTCATTGTACACAATTTAGCCTATCCTCGTATATTCACATGTAAGATCTTAATACCTCCTACTTTTTTTGGTATTGGGGGAAACCTTCAAAAGATACCCGGTACCTTGGGAGAGGACACCCGGTTATGTGGGATTGTACCGAACTAAAACCCCCTCAGTGGCCTGCCTCTGCTCTTGCAGAGGACTCCGGGATCACCAGTGGAACACATCGGTGTCCTCTACGCGCGAAGCCCCAGAACGGGCCTATTTTCGGGAGAGCAGATGTACACTCCTGCAAGTTCCGATGCTTCCGGAGCTGCTGGCTGGACGGATCGAGCCGGGAACTTTCACCATCCACAAACCCGGAAGCCCCCTTTTAGTCGTCTCTTACGATCAGACAGGGGATACCGTAGCTCTATTCTTAATCCCGAAGCTACAGGGACTTACTACCTCCTACATAGCTTTAATTTTATTAGTGAGTTCAATAGATTCTGAATTACAAAAAGGCAACATGACATCAGAACAGTTGAATACGTCATAGAAGCATAATCATTCGCCCATCGTTTTAGTAGCAAACAAAATTGTTCATTGGAGAAAAACTGTATATATCGCACTATACCTCTAAAGAGTCGGTTAAAACTTTTATATCCCTTTGTCCTTTGAAAATCCTTAATGTAATTTAAAAACCGTAGGTGAAAAGGGAATAATCAGGCGCTCGCCATAAATATTGTATGAAGAGATTCTGCAGGACGTCTATGGGGCAGTAAACGGTGCTTTATGGGATAACATTTTATTAAGTCAGGAGGATTCTATTCTATTATTTATTTATCTGTCATGCATCCAATGAATATCTATGATATTACGATGATAATCTGTTGTATTTTTATGGTCTTTAAATCGAAAAGGCTAAAACCAACATTTGTGTGGCTTAGTCAAGACTGGGAAGATTGGTTTTGGACAGGACCTGAGTTATATGATTATTAGATGAATAAATACATAAGTGAACATTATAGTAATGTGAAGAACTAGCTGTGCCCCGCTGTTTCACCCGCGTTAGAGTGGATCATTAGCATAAAGTGAAGTCTCTTCTGAAGTGCCGACCAGCTTTTTTGTAGGACTATTTAAGATGAACATTTCCATCATACATTACATATGTGTAGGTTTGGGCAGCGCACGCCAAAATAGTTCGCTGATGGTAGATTTTTTCCTACTTACTTACACTTATCGTCATATTTTGGACAATTCACACAATATCTTTATAAATTGTAGCCTATGTATTGTTCTTATACATAGCTACATTATTGTAAAGTGTATTAAAATCCATTCAGTAGTTTTTACGTGAAAGAGTAACAAACATCCATACTTACAAACTTTCGCGTTTATAATATTAGTAGGATTGGAGTAATTAGATGGAAAACGAGTCAGGGAAAATCACAAGCTAGTATTTTTAAAGCCTAATTGATTACGCCTTGAACTTTTTTGCCTATTTTTTTGGTATTCAGGAATAACGTTTTTAAATGAACATAGTTTAGTGCACAAAACATAATAAACTATTCCAATTATTAATCTATATAGTGATGTTTTAAGTTTTATCTCCTTTTCTCCTTTGAAAATCCGTAAAATAAATTAAAAGCCGTAGGGAAAAAGAGGATAAATGTTGTATAAACAGATTCTACAGGTCGTCGGAATATTTCTGTAATATAGTAAAAGGTGCTTTATGGGATATTATTTTATTGTTTTAGGTTGGTAAGTCGAGGGGGTTTTATATATTCCATTGTATTGTTTATGTTGCTTGAAGGATCGCAGTTGATTTATCGGATCTGTGACGTGCATGCATCCAAGGGACGTTTTATTGCTCCCTTTACGTTCGATGAAATCTGTTGTATTGTTTTAGATTTTACGATCGTAATTTCTATAGGAGTGAAATAACATTTTATGTTATATCTGAAAGCGTATAATCTCAAAGAAAAAGACAATAATGCAAAGGAGTTATGTAAGGCTGCAGAGGGAGGAGGCGAAGTAAAACTTACTACAAAACTAATATATTTTAATTAAAAAACTACATATGCTAGGACAGCCTGGCCCGATGTTAGGAACCAGGTAGCCTTAACTTAAACATTACATTATAAAAACTAAACTAATTCAATGTTAGAATTAGTGTCTAACCTAAATCCCTAATCTACCCTAAAAACTACATTCTGGAAACAATGTTGGGATCCGAATGAATAATCTAGGTACCTATTTAATATTGTACAGAAACTTTAGAGGAAACGCGGTTTCAGCCGAATTAGAAAAATATATATTTTGAAGTAACTATTGCTATCGCGCTGCGCCCTGCGCTATCCGCCGCGTACGATAGGGACAGATGCAGCGCAGACCGATTATACCTACAAACTTTCTGATTAAATATAGGTTTCGTATTCTCCTGTTTCCTCCTTCAAAATAGAGTTTACTAAAAATTTTTTTATACAAATATAAAGAAATAGAATAAGTCTATGACCCTATGTTTTATTTGGTTGTAAAAACCTTTCAAATTCGTTTTGCAGTTGTTGGATTATGGCTGTATGAAAGAGGCATTTTCTACGATTATTGAAGAGTCATATTTTCTGATCTAATTAGTTGATTGAAAAAAACATAGGGGCATAGCTTTAGCAGACTTAGATATTGTCACGAAAAATCATTCTTCTGGAAGCATTAACCAGGGAGAAAATAGGAGAATACATTTGAATGGGAATATGGCGCTAGCGTTTCCTCTTAAGTGTGGGAAGGTATAAAGTCCAACAGTTCTGCTGCATCGGCGCATTGTTGCTGGTGGTTACCCACGCGATACGCGACGAGCGATCGGCGATGAGCGATATGCTAAATGCGATGGTAGCATATAACAAAGGCATTAACTTTATTATTTTTGACGAATATTTATTTTTGCGAAGATCATATGAAGCAGCGGTTATCATGCCGGACTGCCAATCAGGGGTCTAGAGTTCGATGCCCGGCAACAGCTTCGCTGGAGATTGAAATGATTAGTTTTAGTTTCTGTTATCGGTATGGGCATTTTTGTTCATGTTTTTGTGTGTGTCAGTGGTACCCACGACCATATCTACCCAATGGTGCAGCCATGAGTGTGGAACATTATTTATTTTTTAACATTCATAGCATTACAATAGAATATCCGTGGTTGCTATGGACATACGGTAAGACCAGGACATAATTAACCATTTACACAATTATCTCACCCGCTGGCCATCGAACTCAGGGCCACTTGAAAGGCACAGCAGATTAGTAACCACCATGCCTTAAAGATATAACTAAATATTTTTAAGTAGATACATTAAATAACACTTAAATAAATAACGCTTCACACTCACAGCCCCACAGTAGGGTAGATATACCCTGTGTCGTGGGTACCATGGACACACACAAAGACAGAAACACAAACACCCAGACCGAGAACAGAAATTTTAACTCATCATTCAAATTTCTATTTCGCCGGGAATCGAACCCGGGACCCTTCGATTGGCAGTCCAGCATGGTAACCATTGCGCCACGCAGGTCTTCCCTTACTGTGCATTAAAATCTCGGCACACGCTTTTCATGGTCTTGTACATATGAATTCATTTTCATATATTTTGGATACAATTTAAGAAGCACGCATAAGGAATTATGAAATCACACCTTGAATTATTCGGCTACTGTACTTAATTATTATTTTTTGGTTACTAAGCTGGAATTATTTCAATATAAAGACGAGTCAAAGTTAAGCTCTTAATTATAGTTGATTTTATATTGCCATTGTTAAATTAATAGTGCTAGTGACTGAATTGAACAATAATTTAGCAATTATTGTTTTAATTATTTCAGTGCCGCTTACATAATTGCTCTTACAGACATCTAAATTGTTACTAATGAAAGGACGTTTCCAATTAGGACCAGAGCCATTGAAATCGAAAACTAATAGAATAGAGTTTCATAAAGACAGATTATTAATAAAATACACAATACATGTACAACTATTATCTTGGGTTTTGGCGGGAAGTCTGAAGGGACAAGTTGTGCTTTTGTTTTATTTTCTTTTTCTTGGTGTACTTATTTTTGAGTTATATTGGATAAAGTTGATGGCATTTTTTTCAATATAAGTTAAAGACAGTGCACGAGTATTGTGAAATAAAAATAACAGTGCGAAAACATGTTTTTTCGGCTTGCCTCCAAAATATGTCCTCCTTCATACATATTCTCGTAAAGTAGCCATCGCTTTACTTGAGCATCTGACTGACTAGACCGACTGATACCTGACGACTTACTGATTTATTCTATGACTAAGTGATGCAGAAATTATACTTGACGATGGCAATATGCACAGAGTGCGATGCCATTGTTGAATGATAAAACTATTATCCAACATCTTTATGTCCCACTGCTGGGCACAGGTCTCCACTCGAAAGCGAGAGGGATTTAAGTCATAGTCCAGCACGCTGGTCAAGTGCCTTGTGCACAATCATGCCTTGTACCGAGAAATTATGAGTTACTCCTAGACATGCGCAGAGATAGAAACCTACGATGGTTTCATGATTGATTAAGTACTCGTAAATATCACAATACTTTCCTCCAAAACATTGGCTTTTAAAAAAAACATATTACAATATAAACGAATTTTTGACATCGTGATACGTGCAATAAAAATAGTTTGGGGAGCTTCCGCGTAAAATACATTATAAAATAAGTATAACTCTAAACAATGCCTGACATTGGTCCGTGCTGGGGCGGATTAAGAATACTTACCCCAGCCCCATGTCGGGATACCAGGGTGTCGTAAGAGGCGACTAAACCCGACAACTGCTCGGTGGTAAGGTACCTTCCTGGGGCCTGGCTGGGTGGCGACCACCCTCGGGTCGGAGTCAACCGTTTAATGCCTTTGGCTTGCCTTGGCTTGCCTTGGTGTGCCTCTGGCGTGTTTCGGTTGTGAGCCTGAGATCCAGTTCTCCCTGTCCCACCCTTCCCTATCCCTATATTGCTCCGTTGATGCCTCTTGGGTTTCCGTTGGATTCAAGGCGCCTTTGCCCTGGTAGCCGTGGTGTGTCGGCGCGGGGGCCAGGAAGACCCGGTGAAACGGCTGTCCGCTGGCCGCCCGCTGGTCAGTTGGGGACCCGAACCCAGGCCTCACTGCTAACCTCTGGCCTGGGAGGCTGTCCCGCCAACCAGCGAAAAATCCCGTTGTGCGGTGCCGTGCCGGGGTAAGAGACCGGAGGGGGGCCCGGCATCTGCGCACGGGGGGGACCGGGGGCCCTTTCGTCCCCCGCGCCGGCAACCCACGTCCTGCCATCGGCTTGGCGTTAAGAAGCCTACGCCAGGGCCTGAGGGGCACCAACGGAGCAATTCCCTTCACATTCCCCACTCCTCTTTTTTTTTACAGCAATTAACACCATGGGCAGCTCAATTAAGGAAGGTAATAGATTATCAGCGGCCATCCCCCCCACATTTACTGTGGACATGTGCAACATCAGGGGACTACATTCCAACCTGAATGCTGTCCACCAACACCTTGAGACAGCAAAGCCGGCTTTACTTTTCCTCACGGAGACGCAAATTGCACCCCCTGACGATACATCGTACCTGCACTATCCCGGTTACATCTTAGAACACGCCTTTAGGCGTAGGGCAGGGGTATGTATGTACGTCAGGGAGGATGTCTGTTGTCGCCGTCTAAGCTGCCTTGAAGACAAGGACCTATCGGTGCTTTGGGCACGTGTAGACGCTGGGGCTAGAACCCGAATCTACGCGTGCCTCTATAGGTCCTATAGCGGAGACGCGGAGACGACTCGATTATTTGAGCACGTCCAAAAGACTTCCGACAGAGTGCTGGAACAGTGTCCCTCGGCTGAGCTGGTGATTCTGGGTGACTTCAACGCTCACCACACAGAATGGTTGGGATCCAGAATCACCGACTTTGCTGGCAGGGCCGCTTACAACTTCTCCTTGGCATATGGGTTGACGCAGGTGGTACACACTTTCACCAGAGTACCAGATATTGAGACCCATACTGCCTCTCTGCTGGACCTTCTGCTGACCACCCATCCATCTGACTACCGGGTGACGGTTGGGGCCCCACTTGGGACTTCTGACCATTGCCTGGTAAGTTCTGCCGTACCATTGCCGCCCCCAGAAGGTTCTAGACCCAATGGGAAGCGTCAAGTCTGGCATTACGGGTCAGCGGACTGGGATGGACTCCGGGAATTCCTGGCCTCCTACCCCTGGAGGCAGCTGTGCTTCACCTCGGGTGATCCTAGCACGTGTGCGGAATCGATAGCCGATGTGATACGACAGGGCATGATTGGTTTTATTCCCAACTCTGTAGTATCCATTGGCGGGCGAAACAAGCCCTGGTTTAATGGTTCTTGCGCTAAGGCTTCTAGCCTTAAGCAAGAAGCTTTTAAAACCTGGGCTGATGCGCACACGCGCAACGACCCCGAAACGTCTAAGCTTCGGAAAAAATTCAACGCTGCCTCCCGTTCGGCAAAGAAGCAAATAGCCAAGGCGAAGTTTAGGCACGTCGGCAGAATTGGCCAGCGTCTATCAAGCTACCCTTGCGGGAGTCGAGCTTTTTGGTCGCTTGCCAAGGCTGTCGAAGGTAACTTCTGTCGGTCGTCTCTACCATCTTTACGCAAACCGGACGATACTCTGGCTCACACGGCAAAAGGGAAAGCCGATCTCCTGGGTACCCTGTTTGCTTCAAACTCGACTCTGGACGACGGAGGTGCCACACCGCCGACCATCAAGCAGTGTGAGAGCTCGATGAAGGACGTGCGTTTCACTCAAAAGGCCGTCAGACGAGCTCTGCTAGCCCTCGATGTCAAGAAGTCGAGCGGGCCGGATGATATCCCCGCGATCGTATTAAAGACGTGCGCTCCCGAGTTGGCTCCCGCCTTAACGCGCTTATTCTCGCTTTCCTACACCACTAGTAAAGTACCGTCTTCGTGGAAGGTAGCCCTAGTACACCCAATTCCAAAAAAGGGTGACCGCAGTGACCCGTCCAACTACAGGCCCATTGCGATAACCTCCCTGCTCTCTAAGGTGATGGAGCGTGTTATAAATACGCAGCTCCTTAGGTACCTCGAGAAGCACCGGTTGATCAGCGATCGTCAGTATGGCTTTCGCCAGGGCCGGTCGGCCGGTGATCTCTTGGTATACCTCACACACCGCTGGGCTGAAGCCATCGAGGGCAACGGGGAGGCTCTGGCAGTCAGCCTGGATATCGCAAAGGCCTTTGACCGGGTCTGGCACAGGGCCCTTCTCGCGAAGCTTCCATCTTACGGTCTTCCCCTGAGGCTATGCAACTGGGTGGCAAACTTTCTGTCTGAGCGGCAGATTAAGGTCGTTGTTGACGGATGCTGCTCAGATATGAAGCCCATTAATGCCGGTGTTCCCCAAGGCTCAGTGCTGTCTCCTACACTATTCATTCTGCATATCAATGACATGCTGCAACAATCACGCAGTATACATTGCTATGCAGATGATAGTACGGTGGACGCACTATACACCTGTCGAGCCAATGCCTCTAGGTCACAAGTGGAGGAAAGTAGAATCAAACTTGTGTCTGAAGTCGAGAACTCTCTGGAGCGGGTCTCGGAATGGGGTCGACTTAACCTTGTCGAGTTTAACCTCACGAAGACACAAGTTTGCGCGTTTACCGCTAAAAAAACCCCATTTGTTATAGCGCCCAAGTTCCAGGGTACCGCGCTCACCGTCGGTGAAAGTGTCGGTATCTTGGGAGTTGACATTACGAGTAAAGTGCAGTACCGGAGTCATTTGGAGCACAAAGCCAAATTGGCGTCCAAAAAGCTTGGTGTCCTCAATAGGGCGAGGCAGTACTTCACTGCGGGGCAACTCCTGACGCTGTACAAAGCCCAGGTCAGACCCCATATGGAGTACTGCTCTCATCTCTGGGCAGGAGCACCAAAATACCAGCTACACCCATTTGACTCCGTTGAAAAGCGCGCAGTCCGAATCGTCAACGACCCAAGATTGACTGACAGGCTAGAACCGCTCAGCTTGCGAAGAGACATAGGCTCGCTCTGCGTGTTCTACCGACTTTACTATGGTGAGTGCTCCGAGGAACTTTTCAAACTAATGCCTACATCACAATTCCATGATTATACCACCAGACGAAGGTTAAAGTTCCACAGGCACCATCTGGACTCGTGGCGGTCCTCCACAGTCCGCTTTGCACGCTCCTTTTTACCACGGACGTGTAGGTTATGGGACAACCTTCCAGCTGAGGCATTCCCAGTGGACTATAACATGGGGTTCTTCAAGAAAGCTGTAAAAAAAGCTCTCCTCCAAAGCCGGCAATGCTCGGGTGGCTCCCCTGGGGTTGCCCGTGTCCATAGGCGACGGTGATCGCTTAACACCACGCGGCCCGTCTGCCTTTTTGTTCGGTTTACATATAAAAAAAAAAAAAAAAAAATTTGTTTTCCACCGGCTTTTTTTCTCTCATTGACCCAGCGGTGGGTAGGTAGGTCAAAAGCCGATGATCCGTTAAGATTATTCTTATCGGATCATAAAACAAAATATTTTTTGGTTAATTTGAATTAATAATATTGTATGCCAGAATATGGTAGACTGTTTAAAACTCCAATTATCATTTTAAACATCTTATTCTATGTATGTAAACAGTCAACAATAAAGTATTTTCATTTCATTTTATTTCATTTCATTTCATTCCACCGTGGAGTAGCAATAGGTAAATAAATACACACGTAACAAATTTCAATCTCAGAGATGTGCGCTGGAGGTTCGAACTCGGTATCTTCTTGTTGGAAACCACGGTCTTACCGCTCTGCTGTCACTGGACTATCCAATTAAAATTAAACTGAGAAAACACAAGACAGAAGACAGTAATTATAGTTGTACGGCCTTCTGAATCACGCTAACGTACGTAGGTTGACAAAACACGCCGCCAAGACAAAAAATAGTGTAATACATTAGCATCGCACACAATCAGCTGTCACGTGTGCCCATTATCGACCCATAGCCACTCTGTTATCTCAAATATATAATGTACTTTTTAATAAAAGACCTTTTTTCTCTCAGCTCAACATCTAGCCCAAACGAGCACCTAAAGGCGATGACCAAGAAAAAATGACATTCATTAAGCGAATATTTTGTATTCATAATATGAAAAATATTTCTTTTTCTTTCTTTGTTTTTCGTCATTCGGTGGGCACTATATCACTATACCAGCAAGCATAATACTAGCATGAAAATTGCAACGAGATGTCATTTAAATTAAATTGCACCATTTCAAATTAGCGTGCGAATCCCGCTCCGAGTGAGCTGTAGCTGACAAAAATGTAGCCGAATGGAGATTTTTCGGTATGGGCCCTTTAGAACAAGTGGCAGTCGTTATTTCGCGACGTATGTTGCTACAATGAGCATGGGGTGTGTTTCTAGAGAACGTGGATACAGATTACTTACCGAAACCCCAATTTACCTACTTGTGGGTATATTGTAGGGGTTGTGCTAAGATTATAGTAAATGAATGACCTCATTAGCCACCGATAGATAACCCCTGAGGACTCAGTTTTTCTTGATCTTTTGCACCCACTTGACCTGCTTGTTTATTTGCTATTTAATTTATAAAATAATAATCTATATTTTATCCAAACAGTAAAGGTAAGTTAAATAAAATGCCTTAAAAATAAATTAGATAATGAGCAGATTTAGGTCTCTGTCAACCTGTCGCCGTTCTGACCTGTGTTATTAGGATTCTTACATAATATTAACCTCCGTAGATTTAGTCAGGGCTTATGAAGTTGAAGTACCGTGGGCTGATACAGTCTTAACTCAAATAAAAAAAGAAGTGAACATTTAAGTGTTCTGTGCAAAAGGATAAATAGACCATGACCTTATTTATATTTAAATAAACCATTGATCGTAGCTTGCATCACAAAAGCGGCATACGACATTAATATGCCCGCACCCGCTCACCGAGTGCCGTTGACAGACTGATGTCCGATGCTACCAGCCATTATTTTTTCGCAGGCACGTCACTTGCAAGCGTTAAAGTAGAATGTAGAACATGAAAATGGAAAGTCGAATATTTATTTTATTTTCGTATCGTATCGCATCAAATTGCCAGTACTAGTCACTGCTACTGACGTGGTGTGTCGACTGTTATTATTTAAAAGTATTTTTACATTCCAATTTTATATTCCGTTTCGATGTTTATTTGAAAACAGCTGCATCGCAGAAGCTTCAATTTTTTTATTTTGTTCATATTTAATAGTATTTTTTGTAGCTCTCTGTGTTGTGTTAGAGTAGTTTGACGTTTAGCTATTGATTAATGCCCAAATAGTTAGTATTTCTATTCGAAACTAGTCACGATTCGCGACTAATTTCGATCGATCGATCAACCAAGGTGAATAAACTCTAACCAAATGATATTTTATACAAAGATAGAGTGGACCTTAGCAAAAATATAGGATAGTATTTTTATCCCCAAAAAAAGTTCTATTTATTTATTTAACGTTTGTACCACCTTAATCTAAGGGCTACAGGGTAAAACTTAATGCCTAATGACGTTCTCTGCCATTTAACCCTGGGGGATGGAGAGAGCCATGGGTTGGCACGACCTTTAAATTATAAAATGCTTATTTTATGAAAAGGAAAACAAATAATAAAACAAGTATGTTTTTTTTTTTGTACTGTTAAGTATTCATATTCATATTCATTTATTTATTGCAATCCATGTTATTGGGAATAGATGGTACATATATTATTATGTTTCCCTGAGTATACATGGACCCTGTTGGGCACAGCAATTTGGAAAGAAGAGATTTATTAATAGGTAGTGTGCCCGTGGGATAGATAAGTTTAATTTAAGGTTATTTTTTTATAAACTAAAACAGTTCACTATTATCTTTGCAATTTTAAATTCTTAGGACTAATGTTGTGTACTACTTTTCCCCGGGATCCTATTACTTAGCCTCCGCTGTCCGTCCGTCTGTCTGTCATCATGAACTGTGATGGCTAGACATTAGAAATTTTCACAGATGATGTATTTCTGTTGCCGCTATAACAACAAATACTAAAAAATAATAGTTTAAAAAAACTAAAAAACACGCTTTTTATAGAAAACCGAACTAAAAAATAGAAAATAAATTTTAATGAATTTAAATTAAGAAAATAGTGTTAAAAATTTCAATGAATATAAGTTAATAATAGTGTGAATAAAAAAAATTTTTTATTTTAAAAAAAGCGTGGGGTGCATGGTGTCAATAGTTATAAATATTTTATTGACAGATATGAGTAGAGTGATTATCATTTCGATAATATTTTAAAAAGCACCCCACGCTTTTTTTTAAATAAAATATATTTTTTTATTCACACTATTATTAACTTATATTCATTGAAATTTTTAACACTATTTTCTTAATTTAAATTCATTAAAATTTATTTTCTATTTTTTAGTTCGGTTTTCTATAAAAAGCGTGTTTTTTAGTTTTTTTAAACTATTATTTATTTTCTACTTTTTAGTTTGGATTATTTATTCTTTCCATGATGTTTCCACGAGCAATGGACTGGTTACTGAGAACCTTCTTCTTTCTTTCAAAAATATCTTTATCTATCATTAGGCTTGTTACATAACAAGGTTACATATTTTTTTAATTTTTACGTTTTCATAAAATTTCACCTGTCTTACAACTTAACAAATTATTTATATTCTTTATATATCTCATACATGTTTTCGGTTACTGAGCACCAATAGTCTACTCCCCTACATAAATATGAGCAACCCAAGCAGCAAAATAGTCGAATAGTAATTAGATTACTCAGCCTTTAATCGTATAAGAGCCGAGTAACCGTTCTTAAAACACCCATTTATCGTGTAATAGCGGTTATCTCGACTATTTTTCAATATTTGCTAATGTGTGCTTTAAGGACGTCGAATAAACGTTTACAGCACTATGTTTTAGCACTTTTACTCCACCTTTTAGCAGATGTTGAATTAAAGTGGCTAAAATACTCGTTATTAGATCGTTTGATCTATAACAGTCGTATAATAGCTGTAGCTCTATAAACGCAATCGAACAAAAATCATATTTTGCAAATTGAAAAATGGAATAATTTTATCAAATTAGTGTATTGTCATCGGTCCTCAATAAATCTACAAAGTTTGAACGAAATCTGGCCGTTTAAAGTGGGTCAAAATCGCGCCCAAAGAAGTCGGTTACAAACATACAAACATACAAACATACAAACATACAAACATACAGGTGAAGCTAATAAAAAGCGTGTAATAAAATAAAATGAATATTTGAGGGAGCTCCCATACAATAAACGTGATTTGGCTGGTCTACATTTGGCCTGTTTTTTATTATAACAATATATCAAGAGCAGAAAGAAAACAGTAAGCAAAACTAAACTTTTTGAAGTAAAGTTTTGAGAAAAAGATAAATCTAATCATAATAGAGAATACCATTTATTCCGTATTATTTTCAGAATTTTATAAATAAAGACACTCAAAGGAAAGGTCAGAGATCATTTCACCGAAAATTAATTTATTAACTTTTATATTTTCATCAGAGAGAATTATTCGCTAACTTTGACTGACTTTCAAATTACATTTAGGGTGTGGCAACTTGGACACGAGATAGCGATTTGCATTACTACTGATAGGCCGAAATGAGATTTTTATTATTTACCGCCATCATTACTGATGTCCCACTGCTGGGCATAGGTATCTTCTCATAATTTGGGAGACTTGAATGAGAGGTAGTTGAGATGTATGTTAGTGGGCAACCCTCTGTGTAATGTCTTTAAACTGCCCATATGACATTCGAAAATGTTTGACGTCTGTTAATAATAGTTGTTCTTACAATCGGGACGGCTTAACGTGCCTTTCGAAGTACCCAAATAAGCATGAAGTTCATTTTGTAGAACTCAGCTATTCTATTCAAACATTCCACCCTGTATAGAATATCAACACAATATTATCAAGTATGCGCATCAGCTGACTTAGATATTTTCCACGACAAATGCTCCAACTTTAGAAAGAATTTGCTTAATCTGAGCAATCTTGATTCTTATTAACATCAGCGTTATATTACTTATTAAGAAATAAAATTTGTATTTTTAATTTTGTACGTTTATTTAAATTGTCTAGCTTAGTATGCTTTAGAAACACATAATTTATTTCATAAGAATACGTCTATGCTTAGTAGATGTTGTACATGCCTGTAATTGGCTCGCATAGGGGAAGTCCCGTAACGCCGGACGGCACCAAGCGCCGGACACTCGTACTATTTAAGCGAGTATAAATATATTCGATTCAAAATACAAGTGAAAGGGGCACGGGGGGCACACAGGTACAGGATTACGCGCCGCGCGCCTCGCCAGTGACGCACACGGCCTCGGCGGAAGCAACCGTTTGCTGTTTTAGGCGCGAAATCACGGCGTCACCTAAATATCAATGTAAGTAATTCTAGTATATTTATGCATTTACATTTGAGTGGTATTCAAAGATAAAAGTAGTACTTGATTGTTACCCGTAAAATGGTAAAATATTATTAGATCTTTTAAACAATTTTAGTAGGTACCACCTAATGAACGAAAATGTCTGTCCCTCAGCACCGGACACTAAGCCGTCCCTTAGCGCCGGACAGTAAACATATTGATATTTCTTGTGAGAATTTACGTCATTTATTCTAATTATTTAATTTAGTTTTAGAGTATAGAAGAAAGAAGATAATTAAAACGGAAGAGAAGAAAAAGAAAGGATCCTGGGAGCCACAGAGCTTACTAACTGCTATTGATAAGGTTATGTCAAAAGAACTGAGTGTAAGACAAGCTGCAATGCAATACAATATTCCTAAAAGCATTATACATGATAAAGTAAAGGTCCTAAATCGTTTAGAAGAAGTAACAATGAAACCAAAGTTAGGTAGGTTCACTAGCACCTTCTCAGCAGAGTATGAACAAGTCTTGGTGGACCACATTAAAGATTTATCGAATAGATGCATGCTGCTCACGAAAAAGGAGTTTCTAAAATTAAACCAAAGGAAAGAGCGTAGAAAAGGGAAAAGAAGCGACAAACGTGAAACCTAAAGGAAAGAAAGGAAGTGAAGTAGAACCACTAACTAAAACATCTATGACAAACATAACAATTTGCGTAGTTTGCTTAGAAGACACTGACGAAGACTGGATCCAGTGCTCATCCTGTCGTGGGTGGGTACATGAAGCATGTGCAGACATTCCAGAGTGTGCAGATGGCTTCATATGTGATCGATGCAGGTTATTTTGAAATTTCCGGTGCTAGGGGTATAGCACAAATATTCGTCCGGTACTAGGTGCCACTTTTTAAAATTATAATTTTTGTTACCAAAATTTGATTGATAGTATTAATTATTCTTTAGCAGAGGTTGCATTTTTGTTAATTTAATTTGATTTCTAACTTTGTTATCTAATATAAGTCATAATTTAATAAATATTTCTTAAAATATTTTTTGTTTTATTTATAAATAACCTTAGGTGTCCGCCACTAGGGGACTTCCCCTATTGTATATTGTAAGAAAATGTTATAATCGAATGTTTAGTATTAAGTTGTTGGCATGTGTAATAAATAAAAAATAAGTTTGCGGTTAGGAGTCACGGTTTCACCCAGTTATGTGTGTTGTTATGCAGCTTCATGAATATAAAGTACATATTATCATATATTTTTATACATTTCAAAGTTCCTTGGACTAGGGGTATTAGTAATAGCCTTTTATTACTAATCGGCTATTATTGTTAAACGTAAACTATCTATCTGTAATCGGATAGAGGGGCCCTTTTACGACGTGATAGGCAGTATTTTTTTAGCTACCTATTACAATTGCCACTAACCACTTATATAGCTCTCACCATCGCCCAGGGTTGACTGGCAGAGAATGCTATTAGGCATTAAGTTTACCCTGTAGCCCTTAGACTAAGGTGGTACAAATGTTAAATAAATAAATAAAATAAATAAATCCTGCAGTAAAAGTACTTCTGCCTAACTACAACAGGTCTATAGAAAATCGCTTTGCAAATGAATGTAGCCTCAATCTTAGAGATTTTCACGCTTAAGCGATGTGGAAAATTTTACAGAAACATAATTGTTTTTTATTGAAACACTACTTTTGGGATTATATTTCAACATCTTCTCCGGATTTTAATATTACTGTTCTACTTAACAATTTTTTTTCTGAACTTTTATGCTGTCCATATCATTTTTAACCTAAGCGTTTAACTTGTGGATTTATTTACTTTTGTTTTTATTTTACTGACGTGTATTTTATATTATTCAAACCTATATTTGAGGCCTATTCATACAAATGAAAGCGCGCATGGCCCGGCGGCGAGCGTAGAACGCAAGCGATCTACACAGCTAAGCCGAACGGGCGCGGTCGGGTGTGAGATAGGTGGGGTGACCGCTAGTGGCAAAAATTTCATGCTCGTTTCCGTGCTTCGGAGGGCACGTCAAGCCGTCGGTCCCGGTTGTTGTCGATAGTTACCAGTTGTTATGGGCGGTTTGAAAACATCCGACAGCGGGTTGGCCACTAACCCGCATTGGAGCAGCGTGGTGGAGTAAGCTCCAGGCCTCCCCAACAAGTGGGAGAGACCCGTGCCTAACAGTGGGACGTAAAAAGGGTTGAAGCCTGGCAGCGATACAAATACTTTTTATAGTGTAATCACAGCTTCTAATTTCTGCTAGCCACTCTAAATTAGCAACGTATCGTGTAAAACAACACTGAAAAGAAACTTGTAATCTTTCTTATAAAATCTTTGCAGAACGAAAGAGTATACTAATGTCCTTAGTACTTAGATCTAGCTAAGCACTAAAGTCATTAGGCAATCTGATTTTCTAGATTCCTCAAAAACTAGCTGCTAGAAAATTAAACGAAACCTTCTTCTTAGTTGGTTATACAAGCAGGCTCATAATATTTATCCAAAATCTTTTACCAACGACCAATTGTAATTTGCACGGTAGGACTTATAGGCACTTTTACTTAGGTTGCATTATACGAGTGTACTAATCCATAGAGTAGATACTATAAAAAAATATCATGCGCATGCATATTAGAAGAGTAGAACTTGTTTATCCCTATCAAAGTATCGACACAACGCAATTAAATAAATAAATAAAAACGCTTCAAACTCATAACCATAGACATAAACACAAACACCCAGACTGAGAACAGAAATTTTAAACTCATCATTCTGGTTTTCATCATTCAAATTTCTGCTTCGCCGGGAATCGAAGGTGGACCCTCCGATCAGCTGTCCGGTATGGTAAACATTACGCCACGCGGTTCGTCTAACGTAATTACCTGTATGTGTTAAGACTGAATTGCAAAGACTTGTCCCCAAGCGCTAGATTGATGGCCCTAAGTGTCAGGTTATTTTCCAATAAATTGCTTTAAAAACAGTTCGCTACTAATATAAAATTACAAAAAAAGCATAAATACCTTTTAATACTCGTAACTAGTAGCAAAGTATTTTTAAATTTAGTTCTATGCATCGCTTGTATAATTACCTACAAACATACGAGTGTATAAAAGATAGAAAAAGTATAGGAAGGAATTAACCAATAGGAATGTTACGAAACGGCAGTAATAAACTGTATGTGTTAAGAGTGAATCACGAAGAAAACTAGCCCCTGGGTGTGATTTACCGATAGATAGCTTCCGAAACTAATCGAAATAAATTTAAAGGTCGTATAGGGAAATGCTGTTGGAGTAATAGTTATCGTCGTTCGTATTATGTGTCACTTTTGTCCTGGGCATAAAATTGCAATAAATATTAATACCTTTTAAGAACCAGCAGGTAAGTACTTATGTAGAGTACTTTAATTCTGCTAAAGCGCTCTCTATGCCCCACATACGTAACTACAAAATACAAGTACATAAAATATACAATAACACAGGAACTAATTAACCAATAGAAATGTTACGAAACCGCAATAATAAACTCTATGTGTTAATGCTGAATTGCGAAGAAAACTAGCCCCTGGGCGCTAGATTGATGGCCCCAAGTGCCCCCAGGTGATTTACCGATAGATTGCTTCGCGAACTGTTCGTAACGAATATGACCGTCATACGGGGAAATGTTATTGGAACATTATTTGTTGATATTATTACTTGCCATAATGTTGGGTACTTTATTGTATACTATGGAATGAAATAGTTGCAGTTATGTAAAATTGCAAAACAATTTGTAGTTGAAAAAAAAATTTATGTAAATTCTGAATCAACATAACCCATATTTTAGTTTTAATATAAAACAAAAGAACGTTCATTCAATTTTCCTTATTCAATTAGTTATTCGTGAAACTTACAGGCATACAAAAATAAAAATCCGCTGAGTAAAAGTTGTTACTGAACAAAAAATCTACTTTACACATTGGCTAGAGAAAACACTTAATGAAATTACCCAAAAAGCACTCCACAAAATCAATCCCGGCTTAGATATGAATGCGAAGAAAATTCTACATATGAAATTCGAGACGCACCAAATGTTGATGAAAATGAGACCACAAGGGAAATCAGTAGGTGTATGCGAGTATCTTTAGCCTCAAGGTGCTTTTGCTAAAATTTCGGCGCCAAAATATTTCTCCCCTTACCATTATTTTTCGCTGCTGGGCACCGAAATGAAAATTCTGTTTTGAATTAGGAGCTGTGGTATGGTTTGCCTTTACAGAGGTGTGCTTATTTGGCAGGGCTGAAGAGGTTATTTTTAATTAAGGCGCCAAACTAGTAGTGTAATGAAGGCTTCTTTCTTTTATTTCATATTGAAATTTAAGGGCTTTTACTTTAACTCCGCCTTTTTACTTGTGATTTTAAAGGTATGCATAAATTATTTAAAAAGATGGTCACATAGCTTATTGACGAAATAAAAAAGTAATGGTGCAAACATAGTCGCTAAGTTTTGAAATTGTGCCTAATTTTTCTTAATCATTTTGTTTTTACGGTTTCTTAATTTCCGGTGCATTTTTTTATTTTTACTTATTTTCAACTTTACACATTTAAATTTAAATAAAAAATACAGTAATATTATACCAATACGCAAAAGTTACTAATGTGTTTTTACCTGAAATCCTAACAAGAAATCTTCGTGTAAAATGGTGCCAATACTATTATTATTATAATGGTTTGCACTGTAAAAAGTATCAGATATCGTCTAGAATAAAACTTCTAACTTTACACGCCCTAACAAGGACTAATTTCAAAAAAACTCTCCGTCGAACTCAAAATTTATAGCTTGACTATTTTCATAGGTACCCAAAAATTGTAGCCTACCAAGCCTACATACACATAAAAGTTAAATCCATACTTGCATACTACCTAAAATTGTAAGTGTGAAAGTGAGTACATTTGTCCTTGATTGAGTCCTTTCTTGTCGCAGCAGTGGTGATTGACTTAATTTTTTGTATGGAGATATTTGCCTGGGGAATGACAGATATATACGCAACCTTTCACCCAGGTAAAACATCCCATACGTACAAAACATCGTGAAAAAACATAAATATAAGCATATTAAGGCAAATACAACAATAAGAGACATAATTATAGCGATTATTCATTTGGAGATTTGTAGTAAAATATTGAAATAAAAGATGCCCAGATTTTATTCATTACAAAATTTACCTTACAACAGCTCTTTGCAAAATTAGGTTTTGAGTTTGAACTTAGTTTGAAAGCGCGTCCTTCACAGTGTCACCTCGAATTCAGACTTGAAAACTCTGAGGGTAATTGCTGTTTGATAGTCCACAAAATGTCCCTTGATACTTAAACTAAAATATTACATTTGTAAGAATTTTATGAAATTTTTCCTTAGAGAGATATTATTACCCAAATTGTAAATGAAAATGAAAAAGATTTAGAGTGTATGAACATATTTAATGACCTACAGGTCGGTAGGTCTTGGCTGCAAGTCCCTGTAGCTTCGGGATTAAGAATAGAGCTACGGTATCCCCTGCCTGATCGTAAGAGGCGACTAAAAGGGGGCTTCCGGGGATGCGGAAGGTGAGAGCGGGAGCTTGACTCGTCCAGCCAGCAGCCCCGGGAGGGAAGGCAGTGTATGCGTGGCCGCATGCCGCCCTGAACACCTGAAGGTGCAGGAGAGCACATCTGCTCTCCCGAAGATGGGCCCGTTCTGGGGCGCCGCGCGTGGAGAACACCGGCGCGTTCCAATGGATATCTTGGAGTCCTCCAAACACAGAGTGGTGGACACGTTGCTTCAATGCAGGTTGGTGGAGATGCGGGTTAGCCAGCCCGCCGTCGGATGTTTTCGAACCGCCCACAAATTGACAATGACAAATTTTTGCTAATAGCGGTCATCCGGCTTACACCCGACCGCACCCTTAGCCGCGCTAAGTAACTTAGCTACTTAAATCGCTTGCGTTCTAAGCTAGCCGCTGGGCCATGCGCGATTCCATATGGTAGATCTTAGTGTACAATAATGTTATAATAAGCAATGAAACGCATTATAAAATATGAGTAGAGACGGCCGTGCGGTAAGACGCGGTCTCCGACAAGGAGATACAATTTTCTAACGAAACCGTTCCACTGTGAGGGAAAATAATGTGATATTTAATAATTTATTATTTTTTCCATCATCGTGTATGCCTGCGATACTCAAAATCCCTCTCACTTAAGGAAGTAAACCTGTGCCCCAATATGGGACACAAATTATATGAAAATGCAATACTGTGTTACGATACTTAATTTGGTAAAAGTGGATTCTTATAATCTATTTAGTCTTATTTGTATATTTTAATGATGCGACATATAAAATACAAATAAAAATAAAACTCACAAAATATTTGTAAGTTGATTACTTAGAACCAGGACCCAGACATTGCTTCACGAAGAACAACGTTTTCTTACAGTACACGTCGCGATTAATTTACATTCTACGGATCTGAAACTTGAAACTTTCTGGAAGTTTCCACTCGAAGTAATTGTATTATGGATGCGAAGTAACATCGATCACATTCGATATTCAAATAAGCAAATCAAACATTCTCGTTCGAGACTGCAAGATGAATGCCAGGGTTTGTACAGAAAGTTGATTGGTAGAAATTTACTAAAAATTATTATGTTAGTATTTCCACTACGCGGCAAAAAAAAAAGATTTATATATATTTTTATAGAAAATTTGAATAATTTTTCTCGTAGCCCCAGTAAACAATAAAAGAGTTGACAATACAAATGGAAATAGAATTGATAGAAATTCATTGAATGTATAGGTATTATTATATTTTATATAAATACCTCCCACTTATTATTTAACAAATTTTCTCGTAATCATTGTTATTTATTAGAATACGTATACATATACGATTAAACTAGAATGAAGTCGGTTCAGAAAGATAACATAATAATATTCTATGTATCAGTATTCTGTTTCTATGATCTACCTAGAATCGTTCTGGATTCAGATAATCTTTTATTACTTAGAACAATCTCTTCCAGTAAACGTCTCGGTTAAACTTACATTAGGTATACGAATTCGAAACTCGAAACTTTCTGCAAGTTTCCATTCCAATCCAAGTAATTGTATTATGCATGCGAAGTAACATCGATTACATTCGATATTCAAATAAG
This sequence comes from Pyrgus malvae, assembly GCA_911387765.1. Taxonomy (NCBI): domain Eukaryota; kingdom Metazoa; phylum Arthropoda; class Insecta; order Lepidoptera; family Hesperiidae; genus Pyrgus; species Pyrgus malvae. Next base: position 20,329,248 of record OU426950.1, on the reverse strand, counting down.
CAAATCAAACATTCTTATTCGAGACGGCTGCAAGGTGAATGCCAGAGTTTGTACAGCCAATCAAAAGTTGCACGATTGATAGAAACTGATTAATCGTACACTTCGAGTACCAGTACACGTCGTATTTATTTTATATTCTACGTATTGGAGTATCTTGAAACTTTCTAGAAGTTTCCATTTCAATTAAGGTAATTGTATTATGCATGCTAAGCAACATCGATCACATTCGATATTCAAATATGCGAATCAAACAGTCTCGTTCGCGAGACGGCTGCGAGATGATTGGCAGAGTTTGTGCAGCCAATCTTAAGTTGCCGAAATGTAAGCAAATAAAATCGTTTGATATCAATATCATATGTCTACCGTAGACAGGAGTTATAACGGATATAATAAAGCTCCATAACTGTGGAAGAAACTAAAGAAGATACTAAAATCTATATAAATAAATTTTAGTGTGTGTTGTGGAATCGATTTACTTTACATTTGCCCTAAGAATTTAAAAATGCAGTTTTTTTTTCAATGTACAAGATACAATTCAAAGGTCAGAAAGCTTCAAAAAACAACTCAAGACTAATATTTATCCACAACCAAGGTCGCTACAACGTATTTTTTCTTGTGCCCGATTATGCTCGATTATTGGTTCCTTGATTACTTCAATCGTGCTTTTAATTATTTTTCTTGTAAATTAACCTATAGTTTCATAAATATTATTTTCAATACTTTTGGAAAAAATATCTATTAACTGTCTATTTTTGTAAAAATGGGATACAATATTTATATCCTTATTCATCTTCGACGACCAATTTAATAAGTCAAACTCCCTAACTCTGCTGAATCATTCGAATTAAATTCATAAAGGAATATCACAGATTTCACGTCAATTGCATGCAATTGAAGCTGATATGCCTTCGAGGCAACTATGACTTCCAGCTACAATTGTTACTCGCATGACAGCTCCGACGTGCATCAGGGTTGCAGAATCAGTTACTGAAGCTTCGTGATCTTCAATTGCACTGCATTTTATATTTGAGTTAGTACAGTATACGTTCTTGTTATATTTTTTATAATTATACTTAGAGCTTCTTGCACTACCTTCAAGTAATTCCATCCTTCCATTTCAATTTTACGATGTTCGAGTAGCATTAATCATATGATAAACTGACCCAAACTCATAACGAGGCCTTTAGTCTACGGAAGAATACAAAAAGAATACAGCCTACATGTCGTGGAGAGAAAAAGCGTGGGCTCTTAGCCTGTTATAGTCCAGCATAACCGTAGACGTTATTACACTTAGGTAAGGGTGTATGTATTCATGGATTTCCTTACTTAAATAAATAATGTGTGGTGTTCATTCGAAGAGTGTTTTAGACACAACAGAATTGCTTAAGGGCAGAAATTGTTTCGATGAGAATGTACCATTCTCATTTCTTGACATTTTGGATATCTTCGAGGCATATAGAACATCGCTACAGTTGCAACTTTCACGACAGCTCTTGATGTATAAGGCGAAGTTTAGCCAATCAGTAATGATGGTGCAATCGATCTATATAATATATACAGACACTTGAAAACTGTATTTGATATATTTAAAGTTAACGGGAATATTTCAGGAGTGAATTTTCAGGCTTACGGGGTATGGAAGCGTATATGACCCTGTTTGTAGCAATAAGTTTTTATAGCATACTTAAATTTTTAATACATTACTAAAAGTACATTTCACTGACGGATCTAGCTGACCAACAGCAGAATATTTATTTGCTCAATCAATGCAATTTGATAAACAAAGTCAGCCTTGCTGCTTGTGAATGTTTGCCATTCACCTCTTGGAATAATATACGAGTTTATACGAGTAAATAGCTTATGTGTCGTTACAACCTATAAATGTAACTCAAATACATTCTCGAGCTAACGGAGTTAACGGATCAGTTTGCACGAATAGTTACAAGTTGCGCAAATGATCGTGTACTCTAGTCTCATAAAGTTGCTGTCAGCCTATGCAAGTTTTGACTCAGGTAAATCTGAAGAATAATTACAGGTCAAATTAAATAACTGGAAAGTTAATCGGAAAGTAACCCACATTTTAATTACTTTTTACCGATGTTGAAATATCTATCCAGTTAAACCGACTTAGTTTTAAATTAAACTCAAACATTTTCTCTCGTTGACTGAGCGACAGTTTGCACGAACAGTTACAAGTTGCGCAAATGATCGTGTACTTTAGTCTTATGAAGTTGCTGCAAGTCTTGACTTTAGTAAGTTTGACTAATTAAAGCTCAAACTAAATTACTGGAAATTTAATATGAAAACTAACGCATCTTTTGCGCCCTTGCTCAATTGATAGATAAGAGGAATAAAGTTTTACAGTATTTTCACAAATCGTTTTTGTAGACCACAAGTGATTTTTAAAGTTATGGACTCGTTCCCAAAGTTAAAGTTTTGTAAGTGCAGGCGCGGTCCCAGAGGGGGGGGGGGGGGTTCCCAGGGGGACATGACCCCCTCAAAAATCCATCACTCATGCATAGATGGAAGGCGAAACAAGCCAATTTGGGACACCGCTGCACCCACTTCTGCCGTGAACCAATTCTGTTGTGTTTCGTTGGAAAGGTGCAGTTGCCGGCCACACTTACTCCATTAAAATAAAAAAAAGCCTCTTTCCCCAAATTTCTTTGTGACCGCCTCCAAAATTTCTTTGCGACCCCCAAATTGAAGGCTGCGACCGCGCCTGTGTAAGTGATCTACAATGCGAAGCTATAGCTGCAACCAATAACTAAATTAGTTAATGCCAAAATTTATAATTTTAACTTTCGATATTTAACATCTGTCGGCCGTTTAGTGACGAAAAAGTTTTTATTCATGACCAATTTATATCCTTGCGGTAAGCAAATTTGTGTTGTTTAGTAGAAAATTACGACTTAGTCCTTTTTGGACAAGGTCAAGTAATTTACGTAATACGTACCTAAAAGCGTAGCTGTAATTAATTTTCAGGGGATTACGGTACAACTGGGGATGAAGGAAGGGCTACCGTGGGCACCCAACCATCGTCTTAAATTAAATTACCCAAATAGAATTTGATGTTTCAGGTAGGTACGCTATGGTTTCTTTTTTATAAGCTTTTTATTAACTTGCAATGTATGTATGTTTGTTCAGATGGAATCTTGCAACTAAATTTTGAAGCAGATTTCTACAACCGACAGAGCTGATTTTTTTTAAATTTAAGCTAGCAATAAAATATTTTTTTTCAACACACCCAATATGAGTATCAAGTGAACGGGCTGCAACTTATAGAATATCTCTACAATACACTAAAAAAATTCAGACGGTCACCAATACATAAAAGTGGTCATATTTTTGCACCACACACCTGATATGGAATTAGATGAAAGGGGTTAACTTATATAATACAATAAACCATGAATAAAATTTCAAATCAAAGATTTGAAACCACCTTGTTTTGGTGAATTACTTATCAACACGACCAATATGGGTGAGGATGAAAGGGATGTGCATCTACTCGTAGAACACAATACACAATAAAAAAAATCAAATCTTTTGAATCCTTGTGCATGGTTTTGTAAAACTTGTTTTAAAAATATATTCATATATTATATTTTTTTGCTGTTAAAGAATTATAGTGTATAAAATTGTAGATTACAATGAGATAAAATCAAAACAAAACCCGTCATAGGTTTCGAAATTTTGTTGAATAAACGCGAAAGTTTCGCGGGGGACGTAACTGGAATGTTTAAAAAATATACTAGTTCTTAGCATTCCAGTTACTATATTTATTCTATAATATTTATTCTTGATAGCGGCTGCCTGCAACTTCATCCGCGTGGACTTTAGTTTTAAAATTTCTCTAAAATAAAAGTGGCCTAAGTTACTCCTTATGACATCAGCTACCTGCCAGTGAAAGTTCCGTCAAAACCGGCTCAGCCGTTTCAGAGATTAGCCGGAACAAACAGACAGACAGATAGACAGACAGACAAAAAATGTAAAAAAATGTTGTTTTGGTATATGTACCGTAAGTCATATGCATGTGGTAAAAAGAAGTTTTTTAATATTATAAACAGACACTCTAATTTTATTTATTTGTATAGATTCAATATTAAAATCTTAATTCTTTGATTGATCTACAGTGAGGCTTAAGCTGGATAGTCGATAAAGGAACCAATAAAATGTTTACTTTTATTTTGAAATCAAAATCTTTACTTATTTTTCTATAACCCTTGTGTATTACGTTATTTGAAATGGAGTGACTCTCAGAGCCACATTGTCGGTAAAATAAATCCGAATAAAAATCTAAAAATTATGCTATGTTCCCCACATATTTCGTTATTTGTACAAAAAAGAATTTCAAAATTAGATAGTCGACAGGAATGAATATAATGTTTATTTTTACTTTGGAATCCAGATCTAAACTTCATATATATTCCATCTTTTCTAGAATATGAATAAGTTACTGTCAGTCAGTAAAACCGTTCTTTTTTTATTTCTCTTTGTAGGACACAATTGGACAAAGAAATTTTTTTATTTCTCTTTGTAGAGCACAAATGGATAAAGAACTTTTTTTATTTCTCTTTGTAGGGCACAATTGGACAAAGAACTTTTTTTATATCTCTTTGTAGGGCACAATTGGAAAAAGAAAAATTTCGGCAATGGCTGAAACCCTTTTTGCGTCCCACTGCTGGGCATGGGTCTCTCCCCATTATTAGGGAGGCCTGGAGCTTACTCCACCACGCTGCTCCAATGCGGGTTGGTGGAGATGCGGGTTAGTGGCCAACCCGTTGTCGGGTGTTTTCAAACCGCCAGTTCACAAGGCCTCCGACAAGGTTTAACGACTGTTGTCTATTGACAACAAGCTTAAGGTGCCAATGAAGCACGGAAACGCGCATGATTTTTTTTGCCACTAGCGGTCAACCATCTCACACTCGACCGCGCCCGTTTGGCTTAGTTGCATAGATCGTTTGCGTTCTACGCTAACCGCCGCTAAATTTGAAAAATATTTGAGTATCTCAAAGACTAAAAAATGTTGCCGACCAAACTACATGAGGCGACCATCAGCCTTCGGAGTAGAAGCGCAACTGCATACGTCATAGGCAAGACTTAAAGGCATGCTTGACGTTATGCGGAGACGTCCATGGGCTTGCTACTCCGTTAAAAAAACATAGAACCAAAATCTAAATTCGCAAGTCTCTACGTATTCCGTTATTTGAACTCGAGTGACTGTCGAAGCCGGTTGATAAAGGAAATCTGTACACTACGGAACACATTCAATTGAAACAAATCTGTTGGAGATACGCGCTTCCCGGCGAGATCCACAAAAGCTTTCTCCACCTATCCACTATACAAACAAGGATGCCCGCAAAAAACGTTTCTATGCAAATATGAGCAAATAAACTTGGTTCGAGGCGGGAGTACACGGATGTTTAATATTTGGAAGTGACTAGAGAGGCAAGTGATTGTTTAAAATATGGATATTATTTACGAGTATTATCCAAAATCATTATTAGTCTGCACGGTCACGATAATTATATCTAGTGCAATAAATAAATAAACTGTAAGAAGCTAGGTATGTGCAAATATTTAAGAGTGTCATTAATAAATATAGGTTTATAGATCTTTATTTTCTCAAATAAGACTACAAAAAGTCACTTCTATGAGAAACAATATTATCTTAATAAAATAATAGCTAACATAAGATTTCATGCGCCCTATACAAAAGTGAATTTGACATAGAATAAAAATTACATATATTTAATGAAAAAAAAAAAGTTTTACTTTACATTCAACGCACTCATTTTCACAGTAGTGAATTTTCTGTATAAATATATTCAGCTAATTTAGTTTTAAATGCGTTGAATGAGTGTAAACTCTTTATATTTGTCGGTAATTTATTGTAAAGTTGTGCTCCCTCATAGGTGATTGTGTGCATAAAGGGTAGGAATGAGACTCAGTCAACATAAATTTTTTATACCCCTAAATGTTGAGGGTGGTCCAGCCCAAACATTTAAATGCGTTACGGAGTTCACGGGGTCATCTGGTTGTATTAGAATGAACGGTTTGGCCACTAAGTCGCATTTGCACACTCTTTTATTGGAGCGGCGTGGTAGAATAAGCTCCAGGCTTCCTTCGTTACGGTGAAAATCCCAAAAAAGGCGTTAAAAGCTTAACACATCTTGCATCCACACATTTGACAGCCTCCGTGGCGTAGTGGGTGATGAGCCGACTGCGAAGCGTGAGGTCGTGGGTTCGATTCCCACTCAGGACAAATATCTGTGTGATGAACATGACTATTTGTTCTGTATCTGGGTGTTAATTTACCAATTTAAGTATGTGTTTAGAATTATATATGTATGTTTATATATGCTTTCTGATTACCATAGTACAAGCTCTGTTTAGTTTGGAATTAGATGGTGTTGTGTGAATTGTCCAAAGATATTTATTATTATTATTTATTTATTATTATCCAAAAATAATTTTATTTTCTGACGATCTTAATTGTATGGTTTTGAAAACCTTTACCTAATGATAGTTCTATGTTAATATCCTTATTCTTTTCACTGTGTCTTTTCCAGTAAGTCTACATCACAAACAAACTGACTTCGTCTCCCACGAGATCGCATTTTCGGCGGCGTTTTATACGAGACGCATGCTTGATTTCCACTATACATATTTATGATGCTTGCTTCGTGGCGGAGGAAAGAATTTTATGGTCTTTTAGATAGGTGACCGCGAGTTACGGGCTCTTAGTTTGTTTAAGCACGTGGTCTAGAACCGAACGGTTCTACGGAACGGAACGGAACGGTTTGGGTACGAACAAGATTAATTTAGTTACAGTTTAGGGTTATTTTAAATATGGTCAATAAAATTTTACCTATGGTACAGAAAGAAATAAGTATAAAGATAGCAAAAAAGGTTGGCTAACTTTTGTAGGTTTTGAAATTTAATTACAAAACAAGGGAAAGAGGAAAGGGCTTTGATGCAATTCTATTTCGCGTTTCACTTCAAAACAAGATACAAAGCGACCATCAACTTTCGGATTAGAGGCGCAAATGCATACGACCTCTGATAAGACACAAGCCTACTCGATGCTTTGATGCTTAAATGTCCATGGGCTATAACTACTACTTAATATTTTTGCCAAGTTTTTTGCCAATCTGTTTTATTATGTAAATTAAAAGACTCAAAGTAAGTAATCTTATTCACTTTTTATGGTCTGTTGATAAGTAAAATTTTAAATTTTAATACCTATCCTATCCTGTCCTAGAATTCTATATATGTTACATGCTAGGGTAACAGGTAACAATCTACCCCAGAATCATTTAACACTAAGATAACGCAACTTAGAAGCAACCAAATAAATTATTCTGTAGCAAGTTTCTATAACCTAGTCTTACTTCGATAATGGTAGCAATATCGGTATTTTTACACAAAGTTCCTAACCACAAGTTACTCTAGACCCTCCGGTTAAAGTTTTTAATAATTCAGTTGATTTGATGTAATTTTGCGGAGAAACCGCAGCTGAGTGTAGCCTTATACGACTTGATGTTAGTTACGGTAAGGTCGTTTCGTTTGAGACTGTAGTTTATCACTGTTTCGTAGGTATATTTTCCTAGTCCCTGTAGCTTCGGGATTAAGTATATTGAATATAGAAGAAGAATACGGTATCCCCTGCCTGATCGTAAGAGGCGACTAAAAGGGGGCTTCCAGGGTTGTGGGCGGTGAGAGTGGGAGCTCGATTCGTTCAGCCAGCGGCCCCGGGAAGGAAGGCGGTGTGTGCGTGGCCGCATGCTGTGGTAATCACCGGAGGATGCAGGAGAGCACATCTGTTCTCCAGAGGATGGGCCCGTTCTGGGGCGCCGCGCGTGGAGGACACTGGTGCGTTCCACTGGAGATCCCGGAGTCTTCCCCAAGCGCAGAGGTAAGCCACCAAGGGGGTTTTAGTGCATTAACAAATCCCACATATCCCGGTAACACCTCTCCCAAGGTTCCGGGTACCTTTTAAAGATTTCCCCCCCGATACCAAAAAAGGTATATTTTCCTATTAAATAGACAAACATGTTTGTTGTAGTACAGTAGTAAAGCGCGAAAGGATCACGAATGATAAGATATAAAAACTATTTCTAAAAATAATTTAATATTATTTTTTAAGTCTGGCTATCCTATTCCGTTCACTTTTCCATAAAATAAATTTAGTATACTAAAACAACCCAACCAACCAATTTTAAAAAATCCTAAGATAAATAAAAACGCTTTAAACTCATGGCCTTATATGAATTTTACTGTAATAAAATTAAACTTAAAAAATAATTTAAAAGATTACGCCAATATTTTGGTGGTCAAAACATAAATTCATTTATCTTGTAAATAGATTTCTCTTACTTTATATTTCTGCCTAATATAAATCTATTATAAAGAATATAAAGTCTGTAGATTGTCCTAGTTTAAAAAATTAAAAATAAAATCAGGAAATCGGAGGTGGCATATAAAGTTTTAAATATTTAATTTTAATATTTATTTTCGTATCAAATCACTCGACATTACCCCAAGAACTCCTTAAGAGCGTCCCGAAGGAGCTCGCCTCTTACGAATCTGCTCAGTCGCTCCTCAGCGCTGAAAGGGTGTGTGGTCAGATGCCGCAGAACCTATTTGTTAAATATTAAAGCCTCCAGAGTAACCCCACAGCGCTAAGAACCTTAATGTTAGAGAGCCCGGCCATAGTTGCGCGTTAATATTTCAACGACTAATTCGTTATTGTCGCTCAAGTCTCATGAAATTCAAATTTAGGACAATTAAAGTGTCTAGTTTAGGTTGTGACACCACAGATATGACCAGTTAAACTCGTACATTAAGTAATTAAACGATGATGTTATAAATAAAATGTGTGCCTTAATGAAAATGACCGTCGTGGTTAAAGTAACGGGCCCCTGACCTAGAAAACTCAACCCAAACAACTTTTATTAAGAAATTTGCTATGCACATTTATCACAGCTCCACAGAATGTTGTTAATCTTTATTGTTTTGACACAAAAAATGTCTCAATGTATCAACTAGTTACCTCCACACACAAAACTCTTAAAAACAAACAAAACTCTTAAAAAGGAAGTGATTTTATACGGCTTCCCTTTTCTGTTAAGGTCCAGAGCCCTAAAAACCATTACGTGAATTAAAACTTACACAAATTACCACGGAGCTTAAAATAACACTTTAAATATTATTATTAAATACAATACCACCTGATAGAGTAGCACATTCAACATAGGAGTATGGGAGGTTAAATTGCAAACAAACTGTAACTCAAAACCAGAATTTCCTGGCATTTCTTAAGTATTTTTTTTTTTTGTATTTCTTGTAAATGGCGCTCTTACCGATTAGAAGTAAAAAAATTTTTTTATTTCAGGTATATAAGTAACCCATACAGAAATAAATATACAAACAAGTAAATTCTTTTTTTAATGTATGTATAAATCTATCCGACTTTACTGTAAACTTTCCGACTACTTAATACTGTAAGTTCACGTTATGATAATGGTTTCTTCTAAATGCACTAAATTAGAAACGAAAAAAATTAATTAATTAGCTACGTATATTCCTGATTGAATCACAGCACTAGAAAAATATTTAGTAGAGAGGCTTATTATAAAATTTATTTGTTTCTACATTAATAATAAGAAGAAGCTATTTTTTCTTATTCTTTAGCTGAAAATAAATATACAAAAGACACTAACTATTAAATTAAAATTAAACTATGTCTAAATTTACTTTATGAAAAAAAAAACAAAAAAATATATTATTGGCTTATTTGAGGACAATTAGTAAGGCAACCACCAGGATGAATTTTAAATGAGATTGTGGGCCTATGCCAGTAAAGCGTTTTCCGTATTAAGTTCCAAATGCCTAAAAATTAGAATTAATAATAATAATAACGCTTCACACTCATAGCCCCACAGTAGGGTAGATATACCCTGTTCGTGGGTACCATGGACAGATCTGATGGACTCACACAAAGACAGAAACACAAACACCTAGACCGAGAACAGAAATTTAAACTCATCATTCTAATTTCTATTTCATCGGGAATCGAACCCGTGACCCTTCGATTGGCTGTCCGGCATGGTAACCATTGCGCTACACAGGTCGTCAATTACCAAAAAATTTTAAAGTTGTTCCTCAAAAAAGTAAAGATGGCGCTGTTTGTCATAAGCAATCTTAACTATTGAAAAAATAAAAATAAAAAAGTAAGTTAATAAGTGAAATCTTCTAAGTTAGATCACTTTTTGGTTACTCATATTTTCTAATGTCAGTGAAACTACAGGAGTTATTAGGTAGTAAGAATTCAGAAAACTGGACAGATATCAAGCCCGAACATTGAAGACGGGCAGAAACGATAAAAGTTCAATTAATTACGCATGCAATTTGACGAAAAAGTCTCCGCAGCGAGATAATGAGATTGTACGCACGTACATTCCTGATTGAATCATGGCGGTAGAGAAATATTCAGTGGAACAGTCATTTAGGGAGAAATAGGTCGTTAGAGGCGAGCACGCTATCATTGCATGTGACCAAGCGTAGTATTTACTACCTAAGAGTATGCAGTAAATAGTATATTTCATTACAAGTGCGGAAAGGCTGTCATTGCAAGGAGTTCCGAAAAATGTCTACCCGAGCCGAGGCGCAGCCGAAGGTGAGGGTTGACAGTCGGAACTCCTTCCAATGACGGTTCCGCACGTGTACTGAACAACTATTTTTAATACAGTTGCGAAAAAATTATGCAATTTGATAAAATAATAAAAACTCGCAAAGAACATTTTAGGCGGTGGTGTTAGATTTGAATTTATTGTGAAAGTGACACTGGGTGTATCAAAATAAAAAAATACCGGCCAAGTGCGAGTCAGACTCACGCACGAAGGTATTCGTACCATTATCTATAAAAAATCACGATTATTGTATGCCCCCTTAAGTATTTATTTTATTCTATATTTAGTATTTGTATAACAAAAGCGGCAACAGAAATACATCATTGCCTTTGATTATCCATAGAAATCATTGCATTAAGATGGTATGAAAGGTAAATTGTGGTTTACGATTTATGACGTATTAAAAAAAAACTACTAACCAGATCTCGTTTAAACCAATTTTCGTTGGAAGTTTGCATCGTAATGTACATCATATATTTTTTTAGTTTTATCATTCTCTTATTTTAGAAGTTACAGGGGGGTACACATTTTACCACTTTGGAAGTGTCTCTGCGCAAACTATTCAGTTTAGAAAAAAATATATATTAGAAACCTCAATATAATTTTTAAAGACCTATCCATAGATACCCCACACATATGAGTTTGATGAAAAAAAATTTTTTCAGTTTCAGTTCTAAGTATGAGGAATTCTCAAAATTTATTGTTTTTTTCTATTTTTGTGTGAAAATCTTAATGTGGTTCACAGAATACATTTACGTACCGAGTTTCAACAGTATAGTTCTTATAGTTTCGGAAAAAGTGGCTGTGACATACGGACGGACAGACAGACAAACAATCCATAAGGGTTCCATTTTTTGCCATTTGGCTATGGAACCCTAAAAACGATAATTTAAAAAAAAAACTATAAATCCCGCGTTTATGTGTAATTTAGAAATGTAAAAATCACAAAACAAGAATGCGTTCATTAAATTAGTATATCCTGGCAATTTCAGTGTTTTTAATACTAATCATTTAGTATCTGGCATTATTTACATAGATGGGGATCAAAAATCATAGATGGGCTTATTATGACGGATTAAAAGTGAACTGCTCCGAAATCTTACGAGTGTAATCACGTAATGATAATATTATCTATAGCGGATCAAACCGCAACACCGCGTATATGCGTATACAACATCTCCATGACACAGCAGACAGATTTCAAGTCTGAACAGTGGGCCTTGACAAGTAGTATTCAACAATTGTAAACATCATAGAATAGAATAAAAATGTATTGGAGTGGCATAAGCTTACGATTGAGATCCCGTAACATTTCGTTAGCTAAATGTAATCCCATACATTTTTCATTATATTTTATATTTTACAAACGTTAACGATAGTAGAATGTCACTTATCGCCCAGTGAACACAGACGAGAAACGTAAAAAAAGTTTAATTAATTACGCATGCAAATTGACGAAAAAATCTCGGCAGCAAGATGATGAGATTGAGCGCACGTTCCTGATTGAATCATGTCGATGGAAAAATATTCATAGTCATTCGAATTTTCGGGCAATAAGAAAAAACTGGAATGTTCGTTAAAAAACTATTTAATTCAATTATTAATAATAACATATTACAACATTATTTATTAAGAAACAAAGCTTAAAACGTACACCTGTAACACAGGCTTCGAACCTAGCACAGGGCCCTTGCGACTTGCTGTATGTGAAATGTGTTTTTATCAATAAATCATTTTTCATTTTCAATCATTTTCATTTTTCAAAAAAATATTTTTTGACTTAGTAAAAAAAATCAAAATATTTACATATGTATGTAAATGTATGTAACAGAAGTAGGTCGGATGGCTCTAACACTTTGTACGAGGGTTGACTTATTACACACATTTACACATACAAATATTATACTTTAAATCTCACAATAATTTCACACAGCATTCGGGCATGTTGACGCCTTAGCCCTCATACCGAAGATCAGGGTTCTGCTATTCTTTTATACTAAACTTCCTAGAGTTCTTGTAGCTTCGGGATTAAGAATAGAGCTACGGTATCCCCTGCCTGATCGTAAGAGGCGACTAAAAGGGGGCTTCCGGTGTTGTGGACGGTGTGACTGGGAGCTCAATCCACCCATCCAGCAGCCTCGGGAAGGACGGCGGTGTGTTCGTGGCCGCATGCCACCGTAAGCATCGGAGCAAGGTGCAGGAGAGCATATGTGATCTCCCGAAGATTGGCCCATTCTGGGCGCCAAGCGTGGATGACACCGGTAAATTCCACTGGAGATCCCGGAGTCCTCCCCAAGCGCAGAGGCAGGCTACCGAGTGTGTTTTAGTGCGGTCAAATCCCGCATAACCTCTCCCAAGTAGCAGGTTCCTTTTGAAGGTTTATAACAGTCCACCTCGGCTAGGCTCTGTAAGCGGTGAGCAGGGTGCACCAGATGTTAGGGTGCACCGGTGTGTGTGAGGGTGTGTGGGTGTGTAGGCCTGGAGGACAGGGTGATTAAAAAAAACTACAAAGAACAAAAGAAAAGAAATGGGCTATTTATTATATTCTGCAAATTGTAATTTAATAATTAATTAAATTGTTGGGCGCCTTACCACCCTATCTCAAACAAACAGTTGGTTCAAATTAGTTTATCTAATTTAACTTAAATAAAAGTACAAAAGAAGTTCTTATTACCTAATAGAGGTAAACTGTTTAATGCTATATTTCTGAATTTGTGTGTACAATAAAGCAGATTTGTATTTGTATTTGTATTTGTAAACTACCTAAGTAATAAGTCTTAAGTTTAACAGTTTCTCCTTATTTGTTGTTCTCTTTATATAAATAAAAGTAAAATAATATAAGATAAAAAGGAAACTAAAGTTATGGAAATACTCCTACTTTCCTCCTTCAAGGAATCTGGAACAATCCCTGGAGAGGCAGCATAAGTTTTCTAAATGGAGACCGCAGATACCAACACCCACAGGGCGTCACGCTCCGGATGGGGTTGAGGTCTCCAAGACGGTTCAACCAATTCAACCCTCAGGAAGATTCCAACGCGATGATGACTACCACGTGGATGTAGAATGGGGTTGATGGAGTTGACGTCTCGTGAAGTAAAAAAGAGAAGAAGAAGAACCAAGAAATGAAGAACCCTGGAACACAAAGGAACACGTGGTTAACCTTTGTGTTTGACAATAGGCCCACCAAATAAACCTAACCTTTTAAAAAAAAAATGGTTCAAAACTTACCAACAAAGGTTGGGTTCTTCCAAAAATAAATAAGGTGAGGGAGTTCGGCGAGGGTCAGGCGCTCGAACTCGACCCCAGGAAATGGCAGCTAAAAACAAAAGGAACGCACTTCTTAGCACCAAAAACACTGTGCAAAGCACTAGGAAACACTTCTTAAAGAAAGAAGAACTACAACAAAAATCCATCAGATTCTCACCAGCTATACTGAAGAATAGCACGTGGTCTAAGAACACGGGCTACACGCGACGACTCTGCTTCTAATCGACGCCGGCTCCGGAGAAAGAAAAGGCGGAGGCCTACCCCTCCAGTCCTTATATACGTTTGCGAACGCCGAAAGTTCGCGAAACCCTTTTCTTGCATCGTAATGCACAATGTTCACAGACAAAAAAAACAAAGCAACACTGTATCGCATAAGTCCAATTGCAACTGATGATTTGGAAAAAAAACTTTACCGAAATTTTAAAAAAACAACTCTCGTGACGGACATGGGCCTAATTTGACACAGCAGTTAGTATTTATTTTAATAAAATCTAGGATATCTCAATTTTAATTCTAAAATAATTTACTACAATTGATGTTGGCCAAATAATGGCTGTACCGATACCCTTTTCATTAAAAAAAAAAACAACTACCTGTACTTACAAACGTCAATGCCAGATGTTAATATAATGTCAGTCGGTCCGTCAAGTACAAAAAAACTAAAGACAAACAAAGGTGATTTGGATTTTTGGCGGGAAGTCGAAAAAGACATATTGTGCTCTTGTTTTATTTTCATTTTCTTGGTGTATTTTTGAGTTATATCGGATAAAGTTGATGGTATTTTGTTTGATATAGGTTAATTACAGTGCACAAGTGTTTGTGAAATAGAATAACAGTGCTAAAATATGTTTTTTCTGCTTGCCTCCAAAATTCCATTGGACACGTTCTAGTAAAGTAGCCATCGCTTTACTTGAATGTTGGACTGACTGATTACTGACGACTTACTTACTGACTTTGTTAATTTTGTTATTACTTCGTCCAGTTTCATTGAAACTGGCAAAAAATTGATGCAAAATTTATACTTGACGCTGGCAGTATGCACAGAGTTTGCGATGCCATTATTGAAAAAAAAAAAAAAAAAAAAACAAAGGTGATTTACAATTATTTAAATGTAAAACAAGTATGTTATTATATGTGGAAAACCAAAGCAAAAAAGTAAGTGTTAACAGTGGTGTAAAATACGGTGTTACAGGTTTCCCAAAAAAAAAGGTTTCAAATAGAACATCTATTTATTAAATATTCTCAATAATCGTATATTTAATTAAACGTGTGTGCCTATTATATTTTATCTGTTGTTGAATTATGAATTCATTTATATTATTTATGATTGAATGATTGAGAACTTATGATTGAAGAGTACATTTTATATTAAGATGTTTTATGAATTATTATATTATGATATATAACATGTATGCATATAGCATGTAAGGTATATGATATATTCTGAGGATATATTATTATTATTATTTGTAGTACCTATTATGTGGGTTATAAGTTATGGTTATGAGTCATAACCTTAACTATTTAGGGCTTGTTAGTTAACTGGAACTCTTTGGAACTGGAACTGGAACTCGTCTTAAATCATGATTAGAGAGGAAAAATTACTTGGTAATAATTTGTAAGTGATCTGCTATCCATAATAAGATGAGCATTCAAAATGCTCATTCTTTGAGGTCACAGCAGTGCTACGCATTGACATAATTTTTTGTATCAAAATAGTTTGTGGGCAGAAGAAAATAAGCTGTTTATACGAGCAAAATATCTCATTCCTATGAGGGAAAACTCGTGGCCCAAACTGGGCTACTGAAACGACTACTACCGAAGCCGTGAGTGGTGAGATAAATATTTCACAAAGCTTAAAACTCCTTACATCGTTGTCAATAATATTACTACTAGAGCAAAATTCCAAAAGTACTAAAATCCTCTCCAACCGCGTATCGCGCAGATACACGATATTAAGCGATACTTTACACTATACGGTTCTTGAGACTCTTATGGTATAGGATCTAGAAGACAATCTATCCCTTTATGAGAACAATTGATTTCTTAAACAGTTTTGAGATGTCCCTTAAAGGTGTTCTCGTTATTAATTGCTTGTTAAGACGTAGGTATAAAGAGATATTCCAATAGCGATACGGTTACACGTCATTAGACGATACTTTATAGCAGACGGCCCTTGAGACTCCCGCGCTATGGATACTAGAAAATCACGACCAACTTATATTGATCCGATTTATGCTTTTAATTTCAAAGTGTTAGTGACAATCTGATAAAAATCTGACAAAGACATTAGTTACGTGTATTTATCGCTGGTCCACAGCACAATACAAAGAGCTTCTTGTCCACGGTGAGGAAAATCTTTGTGATATTTAATAACGGCCAATGTGAATTTCGGTGTAATTCTCGTGAAGTGATTGTGAATTTCTCGAAGGCTTGAAGACCAACAATACACACATAGCCAGCGAGATGGATTATTATGTATTACATCTCCCTCACATCCGAGAGGAGAGCTGAGTCCAGCAGTGAGACATAAAAGGGTTGAAAAAAATGAAATTCAATACACTGTATGCTACATCGCGCATAACACGTCATTAAACGATACTTTACAGCAGACGGCCCTTGAGACTCCCGCGCCATCGACGCTATAGCAACACTGGATACATGGTGGCTTAAATACCTATATGGTGAGAGGGATTTAGTCCCTCTGACTACCGAGAGGAAACCTGTGCAGCAGTAGGACCTAAATTGGGTTGAAAAAATTACGCAATTCAATACTCTCCGTTTGCTACATCGCGCAGTTACACGTCGTTAAGCGATACTTTACAGCAGACGGCCCTTGAGACTCCCAGGCTATCAGCGCTATAGTACCGTTGGATACGTATAAGTTTATATACCTTATTATTGCATCAGTATATGCGATATTATTATTTCATACCAGTGGTCAGGCTCGGCTTCGCTTGGGTGATCTGAGTTTAAATGACTATTAAAGACGAAGTTTATTGTGTTCTAATCGCGATATTGCGGTCTCATCATCTGCCAGACTGCCAAAATGTAAATTAATATACAACTTAGCTAATGTACTGACATTTTAATAATTGAAATGGACACTATTGATAAGTATGACATCTAATTGAATTTTTAGTTTAATATAAGACTGATGTATTAAATTAATTGAATTTGAATTATGAGAATAATATGAATAATGGTTGACATGTACTTATTTATATACTAATGTGACATAGTTAATATAATGGAGTCTATCATATATTATTCAGTTAACGTTGTTATAATAAATAAATCCGTAATCGCTGACAAATTGAAACTAAACATTGCATGCCAATAAAGGCCAAATATGCAGATGATTAATACAATTAATCTTGTACCTACCGTATTTGATGCAATAAATAATAAATTTAAAAAAAAAGTGTAGGATTTAGCACAGCAGAGTCCACATTTCTTACTCGTTCCTACTATTTTAAAAATAATTCTAAGTTATAACACCAGTGGTTTAACGACAATAACTCCAAAATTTTGTTCCAACATTATTTCCGCATGTACAGTCATTACGGGTAACTTTGAATTGACGTTTAACTTTGAACAAAGTTGGAAAAAAGATTTAACAATTTATTACATCGAAACTTTTTGATATTTCAATATAATAACTGTGTTAAATGGATTGCCAAAATCTTTTTGTACCAAATGAAAATTAAAGAAATAAACTATCAATGCCATAATTCTGAAAATTCCCGCCTTTTCCGTGGTTAAGTTGCTGGAAGTTTTTGAGCGCTGATTTATAATCGTAAACTAGTCCACTTTGATTCATATGGCAAAACCAAGCTATTTGTTAATTTTTTACGTCAGTGTAGATGTTATTTTTATAGATAAGGTTTTTAAATTTAATAATACCTTCTTTTTGTTTTACCTAAACCTTAAAATATTAAGGTTTTAACATTCTAAAAAAAATTATTCAAAGTTACCCAAAATTCATGATTGATGAAAATTCGAGTTTTAGGGGAAATTATGGGTAGTTCTGTTGTTTCTTCTGCAAATTTATTTTGTTAGACGGAAAAACAAACTCAAAAGGACACTATTCATTCAATAAAATAAAGGTGTCATAAATAGAAATCAGTTTTAATAATAAAAATAACGTAAAAAATGTTCAAAGTTACCCGAACTGTACGTAAATTCGCACATTTAGTAAGCCTCGAATGTATGATATTAATCGTGTATTTAATAAATTCAAGCCTCAAGCTCTATGAGTGACGCGACGTTTTTAACCAAGCTATACTTAAAATGTCCCAGAATGCACAAAAAAATTACACGTGTGTAATTTGCCGATGCTGATGTAAGCAGTGAGAGCCGCGTGGTAAAAAACCGCGTTCTTTGGCGTGACCGATCCCAGGTTCAAATCCTCGACGCGCACCTCTGCCGTACACATTTGTAACGTGAGAATTTATCGCTGCTCCACTGGAAAATATCGTGATATTTAATAGATTACGGTATTCTCCATCGCCGTGCAAGCCTGAGAGAAATTCATAAGTTTTCGAAAGCTTGACGTCCACCTATCGGCACTTCGCCAGCGTGGTGGACTTTGGGCTAAATCCCTCTCACTTGACAAGTCACAATGTGAGAGGAGACCTGTGCCCAACAGATGGATATAAAAAAAGGTTTTTGACATTGTTCTGTCTGAATAAATAATTGATTAATGTTACTAAAATTTTCAAATAAACCTACATATTATAATAAATCCATACGTTGCATTTAAACAATTTAGTGTAGTTAGGCCTCTGGAAGTGAAAACGTTTGTACTTACAACAACATAACTGACGGTAAAAATCAGTATTTATTCGAGTGGAATTTATGCGTATTAACTTTGCCAGTCAGAAATGAAGCTCTTGAACAAGGATAAACAGTTTTTTAATAATAAGTATTTCTTTCATGAGTACGTTATCGTTGAAACTAATTTAATTTGTGATAGTTATATTGATATAAAATGCTTGCCAGTCGCTGTTACAAAGATTAGTAATGAGATTTCCTGAGACCCAGATCATCTCAATATTTCATACCTTTATTTTCCCCCTTTTGATGTTTGAAAAATGAATAAAATATTCCAGAGGATATATAGGTACACTAAGTAACCAGTACAGTAACCAGAGCAGTGTGTGTTGCCACTGATGACTTACGGCGCTGAGACGTGGTCTTTTACACTTAGCCTTTTCCACAGGCTCAAGGTCGCTCAGCGAGCGATGGAGAGGGCTATGCTTGATATTTCTACGCGACAGAATCCATAACGATAAAATCCGTAGACGAACGAAGATTACCGACATAGCTCTCAAAATCTGCAAGCTGAAGTGGCAATGGGCAGACCATATAGTTAGGAGGACTGACAACCGGTGGCGAAGAAAGGTCCTCGAATGGCGACCACGTCTCGGCAAAAGGAGCACAGGCCGCCCTCCAACCAGGTGGACTGACGACCTGAAGAAGATAGCGGGAAACCGCTGGATTCAGAGGGCGCAGGATCAGACGGAGTGGCGAACATTAGGGGACGCCTATGTCCAGCAGTGGAATTTAAAAGGCTGATGGATGGATGGTAGTAACCCGTGAACCAGGCAGGCATCAGTGCATCAGGCAGACTGGCAGAGAATGCTTTTAGCATTAAGTCCGCCCTTGTTCTTGTATATTAGTATAGTCAAAAAGATTAAATAAATAAATAAATCAACAAACGAAATATGAGAAGTTTCTCTTTACAGACTTTTTAACTCTATTTAACCGCTAAAATCGGTAGAATATCGATATTAAATTATCCTTATAAAATTGGAGAGAATATTGCCTCGCAAAATTTCGAAGTTTTATCCTTAATGAATTAGACTGGGCGTTGGTCAGTCGGGACATTGCCTATTATACCTACAGAAGCACCCTTTTAAACTTCCAAATACCTACGCCAACCTATGTCAACACAGGAAAAGGGAAAGTAGGGAAATGCTCGTAATTTTAACAAATATCAAATTAAATAATTTATAAACTTACAGCAATTATATTTCAATTATATTTTTTCGGCTTTGTTGTTGTCTTTCAATCTGACTATCAAACAGGATATTTCGGAAGAAGGAATGGTTCCCTCAGAATTTTATCCCCTCATAGAAAAAAATCTCTATTTCATTATATTTCAACTGCCCTCACAGCGCATTTTAAGTCAAATATCTTACAAATTTTATGTTGCATGCCACAAATAAGATGTAACTCGACATCATTCCTACAATCTAAACACGGCGGGAGATAGCATAAATAATTTCCTTATTCCCTTAAAGCCACCGCAAGCTAGGGGAGACTCGGGGAAACCATTTTAAATCTATAAACACTGATTAAGCCGTGCAGCGAAAATATTAAAAAAACTGTACTAGTAAAACAGTGTTCCAAAAATTTGGTATGATATTTATGTAATTTGTAGAACTAGCCAATATAGGCCAGACAAAAACTGCCTAGGCTATAAAAACATTTTTACCATTTATGTCTACCTTATTATATTGAAAATAAGTATCATTTAAATAAATTCACAATGATAAATTATTGCATTTTATTGTCTTAAATAAAAGATTCACACGGTACCATGAATTCAACATGATCGTTTGCTCCTTCACTTAAGTACCTCCAAAAAAAAATTCTAAATCTAAATTTTTTGTACTACTCTGGTATGTAACAATGGAAAAGCCGTAACATTCGCATAATTTGAAAGGAATTCAACGCAAAGAGTACTCAACGGGCATCCAGACTTGAAAACGTTACACGCTTTCGAGCGCACACCTGCTTTGAAGCGGCCTGAAGGGTTGGAAGTGCCGTAAGTTGCTTAGATCCTTTTGTAGAAGGGTAGTGATTCCTATTGGACACTACTAATTTTGATTCTCATTGTCATCGATAGTAGTATAATGACCTCGTACTTTAAGAGTGATGTAAACCGGCGTTGAAAGAAGGTTGAAAAAAAAACCAATGTATTTTCTATAAAGTTAGGTAAAAACTACTTTGCAAAGTCTTTGCGGGTGACCGTCGTAGAGTCAATAACCCTGATGATGCTCTGTTTTGGGGCGAAACATTGTTGGTGGTGGTACGTATGTTGGTGTATACTTTTTGTTGTTGCATGTGCATGTGTCCTATGTGGGAGGGAGGGAGGTGCTATTGCATGAAAAAGGTATACACCATCATACGTTGTGGTTGCGGATTGTTGCAAAGTAGTTTTTACCTAACTTTATAACAATGGAGTTCCGCAAAGTAACGCCTGATTCTATTAATTTTTTAACGTATTTTCTGTACATGTACGGTCGTTTCGACAAACGCTTCACACGCTTCACACTCATAGCCCCACAGTAGGGTAAATATACCCTGTATCGTGGGTACCATGGACACACACAAAGAAAGAAACACAAACACCCAAACCGAGAACTGAAATTTAAACTCATCATTCAATTCCCGGGAATCGAACCCGGGACCCTTCGATTGGCAGTCCGGCATGGAAACCTCACTGATTCGTGCCTACACGCGCTGCCAATCAAAGAATTTTAAAAGCATAAAATGCGTTCGTCCGAAACAGCTCTTATAGAATATAAACTTGAATTTAATCAAATTTAGTCTTAATCAAGCCAATACCAAAATTATTACCTTCGCATTACTTCCGTGACCACAATACAAATAAAAACTTTTTGTCTTAAAACGTTCTCAACATGTATCCGAACTTATAGGATTTGGCAACTGCATTATAGCTAACGAAAGGGTTGGAAATACTTTGAATTCGCATAGAGCGCTTTTTCCCGATCGTTATTATTATAAGAATCGTTAAACCATGTCGGAGATCTTATGGACGGTTTGAAAAACAGCGGGTTGACTATCAGTAGCACGTCAGCGTGCGCCTCCACCAACCTGCACTGGAGAAGCGTGGTCCCAGCAGTGGGACGCAAAAAGGGTTGCCTGTCAGCCAGCCAGATCATCTTATTTGCATTTTAATAAGGTGATCTGGCTGGCTGTTTAATTCCCACTTAGTTGGTCTTTATTTTTACTATCAACGAATGTTACATAGCTCCCTCCTATCATAGAAAAAAAAACTACCATTATTTGCATTTTGAAGACTTAAAAAAACTAATATTCTTACACTACTTTCATACGATGGTGGTCGACACACAATAAAATTTCTAAAAGGTTTTTGACTTTCAACGGGCATCCAGAATTTGTTCCATACGAATGAACTGCGTTAAAATTGACTTGAAGGTTGTAGGTGCTTCAATTCACTTAGGTCGTTTTATGAAAGTGCAATGATCCGTGATTATCGACCTATAGCTGTTCTATTATATTGAATATAGTTTTTTTTGTTATTTTTAATGATTAGAAAACCAGAAAACGAATGAAATGAAACGTTTGGAAGCGATTGGAGTACAGTGATTGGTACCCAGCGGACAGTTTGATAAAAAATGCTACTACAACAGAAAATATTACAAAAAAAAATACAAAAAAATCCATTCACGATGGGCTATTTTTGAAAACTTTAAGTCAAATACCGTTATAAATTTTAGCAAAAATAAATATTGAAAATTAATGAATTTTCAATATTTATTTTTAACATAACAATTTCGATCCAACAGCCCTCATGTGGTTTACATCTTACCTTCGCGATCGTCAGCAGTCAGTACATCTGGGGCAGAAGTGCTCCAAATGGGCTGACGTCAGCACTGGCGTACCGCAAGGCGGTATTCTTTCTCCATTGTTGTTTTCGTTGTTTATCAACTCCATCACTTCTATAGTTGACTGTTCGTACCATCTCTATGCTGATGATTTACAACTGTATGTCCACTCTAAATTAGAGGAACTTCCCAGTGCAATCGCCACTATTAACAACAATCTTGATGCTATCAAACGCTGGTCGATTGCACATGGTATTCGCGTCAATCCTTTGAAATGTCAGGGGATATTGATAGGCAGTTCAAGATTAATATCCAAAATCGACATTCTGACTCTTCCAGCAGTGCTATTCGACAATGTCACTATACCTCTTGAAAACACCGCGAAAAACCTAGGCCTACAATTAGATAGCGGTATGAACTGGCGGGCACAAATTAATGAAATCAGCCGAAAAGTCAATGGTTCCCTGCAGTCTCTTTATCGTTTAAAAAACTTCCTGCCTTACAAAACTAAACTAATGCTTATTCACAGTCTTATTTTGCCTATCATTGATTATGGTGATGTTGCATATCCGGACCTAAATGAAAATCTTCTGGATAAACTAGATCGCCTCCTTAATAATTGTATTCGATTTATTTTCAACCTTCGTAAATACGATCATATTTCTAGTTATCGAAGCCAACTTAAATGGCTTACTATTCGACAGAGGCGTAATTCTAGAATTCTTTTGGTTCTGTATTCTATTTTACATGATCCAACTTCTCCTCAATACTTAAAGGAAAAATTTCAGTACCTCTGTTCCTCGCATGACAGAGGTTTACGTTCCTCCAATAACCTTATGCTCGACATTCCTCCACATAAAAGTGACTTCTTCCGATATTCCTTTACAGTTCAGGCTATACTACAATGGAACACCCTACCCGAGACCGTTCGTAAAGCTCCCAGCAAAAGTATGTTCAAGAGGCTTCTTCGAGACCATCTCTTGCGTAATTCCACTCTCACCTGAATCATTTGAGGATCTGACTTTAACGGTTTTGTTATATGTTTACTTGGTTGTATTATAGGTATTTATATATTTAAGTATTTATGTTTGCTTATGTATATATATACATATATAAATATATTATATTATATATATTAATTATATATATTAGGTATAGAAATATGATAAAGTGTATATTATATTGTGTTATTATTTGCTTATTAATTCTCTACTTCTATAGTATGCGCCTACCACAAGCTCTACTCATCACCCAGGGTTGGCTGGTAGAGAATGCCATTAGGCATTAAGCACGCCCTTGTATCCTTAGTGTAAGGTAATACTTTTAGGTTAAATAAATAAAATAAATAAATGAATTTCATTAAATTAAATTAATTACAGGATGTACTTACTTTTGCTTTTTTGTTTTGATTTCTTAAAAAATTAACATCAAAAAATGAATAAAAATAAACTATACCGTTTGCCTTTCCAAAACGGATATAGATTTTCATCAATATTTCAGAGTGTATGCGCTTCAGTTACGTTTATAAATATTGCCCAGTTTTCACGAGAACTTATTTTATAGCTTTTAACGTATGACATTATTTTATGTTTTTGTCAACAGTTTTAAATAAATGTTTATTTCATTATTTTAAATATGGGTATTTATTTCAGAAAAATAACAGAATTCGTTTAGCAGAAAGGTTGACTGTTACGGAATAATTTTAGCATCAAGTCATGCAAAATATTTTTTGTAACGCAAAATTTAACATGCAGAAGTGTTGTATTAGGTATATCATGCGGAAAACATTGTTTCTGAAATATTTATATATATAGTGAACAATTTATTTTACGAAAAAAAAAACGATTTGTGTTATTATCATGAATAAAATTAATCCATACTTCCAGTGAAGTGTTGTCATCGTCGAAGAGAGAAAAATAAAACTTTATTCTTAGGCATTGGTATAAAAACCGAATACTGGGCGGGAATCTAATAGAATAGTAATAATAATAACAATAATGGTTCAATCTACTTAATCTACTTAATAATATAAAGATGAAGAGTTTGTTTCTTTGTTTGTTTGAACGTGCTAATCTTAGGATTTCTGTTCTAATTGAAAAAATCTGAAAAAGTCTGTGTTATATAGTCCATTTATTGAGGAAGGCTTTAGGGGCAGAAAACTTAATTCCAGGCGGATGAAGTCGCGGGTGGTAGCTATTTGATTTATAATCGCAACATCGGCCCACGCATACATGTTTACAAAGCCGACCTAACTTTGTTGATCGCAGAGTTACATCCTTATTTTTATTTGATCTGAGTGCACATAGTAACTGTCTTAGACAAATTGTGTCTAGCACAGCTTATTTTCATGGATAGAGATGTATTTCTTTGTCCTCAAAAGCACAAAGCCTAGTCTTAAATTAACATAAATCTCTAATTTTCACGGCACACGCGTTGTGTTCACAACTTTCCAGACTGTGCCAAATTGGATAAACATGTGCGAGAAACTAAGGTGAACATACGATCAGTTATTCAGTTCAGAAACGTAATTCTATTCTACAATTTTATGAAGTTTGGAAACGAGAGGATAAATGTGAATAAATAGATTGGATCATGGTGCTGGAGTTACTACCAGAACAATATATAAAGTAGTATCTAGTTATGGGAAGAAAAAAGGTAGCTAACACATCAAGGCTTATTTATTTATTTATTTAAACTTTTCTACCGTACAAAAGCATTGGATAGAAGTCGGACTTAATGCTTAGAGCATTCTCTACCAGTCAACCTTAAGGTAGTGGGAGATCAATGAAGGCGGTAACAAAGAAACAGTAACGAAATGTTACAAGGAGGAAAAAGAAAGCAGAAAAAAAAACTTAAAGTATCAGTTACCGTACTATGTTTCTACCTATCTATCTTCTATCTATATCTATCTATATCTATCTATCTATTTTCTATATCTTCTATTCTATCTATCTATCTATCTATCTATCTATCTATCTATCTATCTATCTTCTATCTATCTATATATCTATTCTATATATTATAATAAATCTGTGACAAGATGGTTTCTGTACATTGAAGATATTTGAGAAAAACTGTCACTAGGGCTATTTATTAGCGTAATAGTACCCAAAAAAATGATTTTTAGAATGATTGTCTGTTTGTCTGTTTATCTATTTGTCTGTTTATTTGTTCGTTTGTGCGCGCTAATTTCAGTAACGGCTGAACGTAGCAGGATGCGGTTTTCACTGATGTATTGGTATTTTGTTGCATTAACATATAATGTTTGTTTTATTTAAATCTGTTCACAAATAAAAAAGTCACGTCCATTTCAAGAATTTATCGATCAGTGTTTGGAAGTATCGTTGTTGAAATATCGAAAACTTCAGATAATGTATTGAAGTTTTATGACTTACAGTCCCTTAAATGATAACATGAAACTTATAACCGGGGAAGGCTTTTTTTAAAGGCAGACGGGCCGCGTGGTGTTAAGCGATCACCGTCGCCTATGGACACGGGCCACCCCAGGGGAGCCACCCGAGGGCTTGAGGCTACTGGCTATATGACATCATGCTATGACTTATATAGAAGTTCACGCGGACGAAGTCGCGGGCGGCCACTAGTCAAAAATAAATCAAAGAAATAATTTAAATTGATAAAAAACTATTACCAATATCATATATCAAACTGGACAATGACAGAGAAGAAAGGTAGTGAAATAATACACCAAAGGATGACTCAATAAAATAGATCAATAGGGTAGAGTAGAAAGTTAAAATATGTAATTCAATTAAAGTATGATAAAAAAAACGTTTTGCAAACATTTTTCAATATACTCGTATTTAAAACAAAGACGTCATATCTTCATTATCAAATTGGATTGTGAATGGTGTCTTTGTTTTCCAGGTGTCTTTTTGACAAGTATCGATAAATATTTGTGAGTTCGTTATGCAAAAATTCGAGACGTAGTATGAAATAAATATTATTACTACAAAGAAATGTTTGAACAAAAGATATTAGAAACATTTTTCTTCTTCAACACAATAAAATTGTTCTGTTGATGGAAGTTATAGCAATATAAATATTTAGTTTACATAAATTTTGATAGACCGGTTTGTTATCAATAGGTCGTAACTTCGCATGTATGCCCAAACAATATTTTTTTTTTACCTTCGAACAATTAGGTACTAATTTGAGGTGTTAAACGAATAATATCTGAAGTAAAGGATGGTACATATATCGCCGCTTCTCATGAAAAGTGTACAAAGTCAAAATTTTTGCGAAATCAAGTTAAATATACAGAAATACTAAGAATCACCTACTCTTTCTCTTGAAAAGTATCTAAAGAGGCTACTTTCAAATATTGCCGCCAGGGGAGCTAATGTTCAGTTTTAAATTGGCGCGATTTTACGTGCCTTTCGCGCAAAAACATTACAATCTTTAGTTGTGTCAAAAGATTCCGCAGGATACACTTAGAGTTCCTCGTAAAAAGTGTACCAAATCGAAATTACGACCTAAAGGTAAGTTCAGTTTCTCTGTAATATTGTCTTAAATCAAATTTATATGGTTATTGACAAAAGGATGACCTAACACTCAACAAATTCTTCTCTAAAGGACTGTACAATCTCAAAATTAAACAGTTTTATTGAGTAATTTTTTTGAAACTTGAAACGTAAATTTATACATCATAACCGTATTATTTCTTGATTGTTCGTTTTTAACGTAACATTTTGTCGAGGATTAAGAAAAATTTTAATGCTCGTATTACCTATTCTACTCAGAAAGACTGATAGTTTTTATTTCATTAAAAGTAATAATGTGTCATGATACAAGACTTCAATATACTAGTTACTTTTACGATACTAAAGAATAGTCAGTTTCACAGTCTTTATATAAATCTTTGGATAGGCTCTCTCTTGTTTAAAATTGTTATACATATTATTTCTCGTGTTTTTAAATAATCTGGAAGATAATAACTACTATCTGGAAGTCTGCGAAACTAGTCCTTAAACTTAAAAGATGTTATCGTATTACAATACTGAATAAACTTCCAAAAATTGAATTATAATATAAGTGTTATGTTGCTATGTTACTCTTGATTATTACAGAAAACATGTAATCATTGATGTAAAAAAATTATATTAATTCAAAACTAAAAGGAAGGATTTATATTGTTGATAGTATTTTATGGTTTTTGATACTTTTAAGTTTCGTTAATTTATTGGTATTGATAGGAAGAAAATAGTTTTGTTTATTTTAAAAAAACCCGACTGAAACACTCAGTTATTATTATTCTGTGATTTTCCAATAAAAACTGTATTGATGTATGATTGTTTCATTGAAAAAACGCCATTCATAACTGCTTTAATACATCAAAATAACTATCGAATATCTAAATTATGAGCAATTTCTTTCTAAAAAAGTAGCTAAAGTCAAAACGACTTAATTTCAAAAATATTTTTTCATGACTTGGCTTTTTAAATATTTACTTACAATAAGTTATTTGATGAGCTAAAGGGATGACCTATTTTTTTAAAATAAGAACGACTGTTTTACTTTATAAATTACGCTTTTATTAACGGTTCAATTTTCAAAACGCTCTCCTGTAAAGTTAGCTAACTTTGAGATTCTACACTATTCATGAGAAGCGACGATATTATGAAGAATGCAGGAATTTAAATAATTAGCTCTATGTAATCATATAATATATAATCATAGAAGCGCGCATGGCCTGGCGGCTAGCGTAGAACGCAAGCGATCTATGCAGCTGAGCTAAACGGGCACGGTCGGGTGTGAGATGGGTGACCGCAAGTGGCAAAAAAATTCATGCACGTTTCGTGCTTCGGAGGGCACGTTACCGGTCCCGGTTGTTGTCGATAGATAACAGTCGTTAAACCTAGTCGGAGGCCTTATGGGCGGTGATGGCCAGACATTAGAAATTTTGACAGATAATGTATTTCTGTTGCCACAATAACAATAAATGCTAAAAATAGAAAAAAAATCTATATTTAAGGGAGCTCCCATACAATAAACGTGATTTTAATAGTTATATATATAATAATGGTTCGGAACCCTTCGTGCGTGAGTCCGACTCGCACTTGACTGGTTTTTACGTTTAGCATAATTGCATGGTTTGACCGAGGAAGTACTATCTGCAATTCCAGTCATTTCCAGTCACCGGAGAAGCAACTCAGCTGCTTACGAGCTTCAAAGAAGACAACTTCAGGTTGGGCTGGTTGGCAATTATTAAATCAGTTTGTTAGCATAACAAAAATGATATACATATAAATGTTCTTCAGTTTTATGACAAACAATGGTATTATATTATTATGAGAAGTAAGTTCATACACATTCAAAAACCTGCATTACACGATAGCTAAATTTAGATCATTGTCACGTTAACTTCCCGTATTTTCGCAAAAGTTAGAAACCGCACCGTGTGTTTTTGCCTTGCACCACGCATTCTCAAATGAGCAGCTTACTCCTATGATAAAGATAAAGACTGCATTGTATTCGTGCTGCTTCAGAAAATGAAAATGTTACAACAGTTGCAGATGTTATCTAGTAAAACTCTGGACAAATAATCGAGGCTACTTTAGGGGGGTAGGGGTGTGGGGGAAGCATCTCTAAGGGAGATAAAACTTTTTAAAATATTTAGTGGACTAGTATATAAAAAATACACGGTCCGGTGGCGAGCGTAGAACGTAAGCGATCTACACAGCTAAGCCAAACGGGCGAGTAGTTATATATTAAGGTATCTGGATCAGGATCATTCAGAGATCCAGATCCAGATACCTTAATATATAACTTTTCACTATTCATCTATCAGTTTTCACTTTTCATTTACCAGTTCTAAAATAAATTGACATTAGAACTGATAGATGAAGAGTTAAAAACTGATAGATGGATAGTAAGTACGTACATAAGTACGTACAACATACCACAATGAAAAATTAAAATTGATAGATGAATAGTGAAAAGTTAGATATTGAGGTATCAGTTTTAACTTTTCATTTATCAGTTCTAATATTAAATTTATCAGCTTCTAAATGTTAAATAAAACGAAAATTTGTTCATTATTATTTCTTTATTCATGAAAAAATACTAGGAAATCTTAAAAAATACGGTATATTCATACAAGCATATTATTTTCTAAACACCATTTATAAAGACAAGATACATTTTTTAATGCACATATTTTGTTATGATAGATACATCTTAAAATATCTGAAGATAATTTATAATTATCATACAATACGCTTAAACTAGGACAATTTTTATCTTCTAAGTTGTACACATTATCAGTTTGTAATATTTTTTTCAGCCAAACCACCTTTTCAACACCTTTAGTAAAAATATATTTGTTTTTAAAATAATCACCTATAATTAACTTATAATTTAAATAAGGAACGTATCCCTCATTCCATAATATTCCTCTATTTTTTTCAATCCAAGCTACTTGTAAACGTTCTTTTTTAGTCAAATCATAAAACGGGTACGGGGGTTTTATCAAGAGTGTAAATATTTGCCCTGCATTTTGAATTGCTATTTCTTTGGGTATAAACTCGTTGTTTTCATTTTTAAATCCTTGAACATCGACAATAACATTCATGATAATTTTCGCACGATGTTACTTAACGGTTTGTACTCAAATAGACGCTCGTTTATGATCAAACAGTAGGCTGTTGTGTTATCTGGTATATCTTTTGAACACTCAATTTCCAATCGAACATCAACTGGCCCGGTTTTTAGTGAATCATTTTGTCGTGAACAGTCAATAACAAACAGCGGAGCTTTTTCTTTAAACGTGGACAGATCAAGCAGCGGGTCCACAGGAAGGTTGTAATATGACTGACGAAAACATGAATACATTTCATATAATATACTGTATTTGCCTTCGTCAAATTTTAAATTTAGTGAGTCATACGGATAATATTGAGAATTTAAAAACAATTTAACGTTTGTTACTTTACAATGGTCAAATATAGAAGAGCTATTAGCAGCATTATTTTTTCTATTGGTCTGCAGACCGAGTACAACAAACCTTGGTTTCTCTAATTGAGAAGCTGTTTTAATAGACCAGGAATGTTTAGTTGTTTTAGGTAATACTGGGTACTCATACAAATCCCAGTTTCTAAATGACAGTTGTAGTGGTCGATCTTTTTCTAATAATTTAAGAAGTGATAATCTATTGCGGTCACTCACTCGTACATGTGGTACACGCCATTGTACTTTCTGTATATCTAATTCAAAATTATCATTTTTTTCCATAGTTATACAATTCATGATGGATCTGCTTCTTTGTAATATTAGTTCATGCCTACAATTAACAATTATTTTATTGTAATCTTCCGCAAAGCCTAGTATTTTATTTAATGGAATAATGGCACTAAAACTTCCACTTTTTTGTTTAGTGCCGTTTACATTCCACCCCCATGTTGCACTAGCTTTACTTTCTCCATCATTCAAATATATATACGACTTTATTGTAGTTGTGATTCCCGCGTTTTTAATGTGGTCTATTACAACACCATTTAATTCATATCTTATATCTTGAAATAAAAATGAAAATGGATTGTTGATAAATTGCACATCTTTTCTTGTTATTGTTCCAGACGTATCTTTTGTAAACACACTGACATATCCTTCAATGTAAATAGAGCTTGCTGATGGCAGCAAGTATACATCTTGTTGGTGAATTGGTATTCTGATTTCATCGTTTTCTTTAAAGCTATTATTATAGGGATTGTACGTATGTATTTCGTAACTTTCAATGGAATTATCATGCTGTGGTAAATCTGTGATTTGCAGCATTTTAAATTTTAAATCCAAGAGCACGAAGAAATTCTTTATTATTTTTAGTAATTTTTTTATTAAAATTCTTACTACTGTTCAGCCGTCTTCCCACCTTCGCTTTTGAGAGTGAAGTACTCAGTTTTTTTTATCACTCGGGTTTTTATTGAAGATAATCATATTTTTTTATTTTATTTAAATATTTATCCCTGAAGAAAATATTCTGTACTTACGTTTACTATGAATGCAAGGATTAGAATGATTATAAGTGCAATATTATTCTTTTTAAATATTAGATTTGTTTTCTTAACCAAAATGATTTGAGAAATTTTAAACACAAATGTCCACAGTTGTATAAATTATATTTTTGATGATTTTCATTATTAAAATATATATTTGACCCCATATAATTGATGAATTCTGTTGGTGGTTTCAAATTACCGTAACTGTCAAAGTATTCAATATAATCATTTATTTTCCCATAGGCTACCCAATGAGTACCTGAGTTTTTAGATGAATCTAAGTTAATAATACCGCATTCTATTGGTAATGGCTGGTATGGTAATTCATCTCTCATAAATACACCTCGAAAAAAAGGAATGTTTCTCGAGAACCTTATTAAGTCTATATTTGTCAAAGGTATTTTGGGTAGCCGATTATTTAGTTTTTTTTCTTTGTAACGTATATTCCCAATCCATCTTTATAAGGTTTGAGATGTAATCCTCTTCCGATACATAATGATTCAATTTTCTCATTATGTCTTTCTAACTCTGCTAGTCGTTTCTTAGCAGCTTTATATTCATTTATTGTTTTTGTGATACCAGCAACTCCACCAGCTAAGCTGCCAGCAGCAGATAAACCTGCAAATATGGGTATTAAAGGAAGAAATCCTCCAGTTTTCGGTACGGGTATAATTCTTGGCACCTCTATTGGTAGATTGGAAGACATTTCCTTTGCAGCTGCCATTGCTACCTCCACGACCGCCTTCTTACATTTAGGTTTCAGATTTTTGAGATGTTTTTTTGTGTGTACAACAATATTTTTAAAAGATTTCTTAAAACATCCAGATCCAGATTTACGTTTTTTTGAAGGTAAGGTATAGTTTTCACGGGTTTTATTATTTTTTTCTTTTGACATTTTTAGTACGTGATAAATTCCAACGAAACTGTTTACTATAGTAACAATCTAATCATACTGACTAAAAAAAATTAAGTATCTCTTTATATGTATGCCATAAGTGAACTATATAAATTATACAACATTATTTTTGTTTATCCAGCTGTTTTCTGTATTCGAAAGCCCTAACCATTTTACATAAACCTTGTTACCCTTTCTTTTGATAACTTTTTCAACTAGATAAATATCTGGATGCTTAGTTTTTTGAAGCTCTTGGCTATAAAATGCTCCTAATATTGGACGTTTTCTAGCATCTTGTAATAGATACGTGATAGGGTCAGTATTTTGTACTTTTACAATCTTAAATATCTCTGTAGACCAATTTGGGGTAAAACCTTTTTCAAAACATCCTTTATATTTACTGATTCTCACATAATCACCTAGTTGTAATTTTACATTCTTAATTTTTTTCTTACATTTATATCTCTTAATATATCGTTGCAGAACGATTTCCTTGTTATCTTGATTTATTGATACCGGAGTTTGCTTCACAGTATTGTGAAAAGTATGATTGTACTCAAAAACTTTATTCTCAAGCGTGCCATCTATCCACTTATAATTACCTTTCAAATGAAACTCCTTATAAAGTATATTTTTTAATGTTTTAATGAATCTTTTTACAATTGAAGCTTTTTTTGTGGAATATGTAGAGTAATCATTAATTTTAAAAGTTTTTATAATTTCTTTAAACATGTTATTATAAAATTCTTTTCCTAAATCTGTCTGTAAGTTTTTCGGAACCCTTCCTTCAAGTAAAACAGTTTTAAAAGCCTTTGATACAAGCTCTTTAGTCTTTTGTTTAAGTGGAACAGCCCAAGCATACTTTGAAAAACAATCTATAATGACTAATATGTATTTATACCCACAATTTGCTTTTGAGATTTTCTGCATATCAATTAAATCAGCTTGCCAAAGGTCATCAATATCTTTGAGTAATACTTTTCTACGGGGGAAATTTTTTCGTACATATTTGTGAATTTCATTTATTACGTCTTGTTTGCTCATAATGTTTCTTTAATTTCCCTACAATTTCATTTAAAAATATTAATTTTTCAAGATTTTTTATGCGCTCATTTAAATTTGCTAAATGTGTATCAATAGTTTTTAGCTTCTCATAAATATATTTATCAGTTATTTTGGTACAATTCTCATTAGCAATATTTCCGCATATAGTGTTTTTTGATGTTAATTTCACATAATCACTTTCACTATTTTTACTTACATGGATATGAGGTTTATCTTCATGAGTATTCATGTTCATGAATACATTGCTACTGAAATGTATATTAAGACTTCAGTCTTTTATAATACCGGCTTCTTTTAATTCTTCAATAATTGATATGATTTCATTGTCAT
Organism: Pyrgus malvae; assembly: GCA_911387765.1. NCBI lineage: Eukaryota > Metazoa > Arthropoda > Insecta > Lepidoptera > Hesperiidae > Pyrgus > Pyrgus malvae. The sequence goes on along the minus strand of OU426950.1, from coordinate 20,295,317 downwards.
GATTAGTATTGCCAGCACTTTGTGATGCAATCAATAATTTTAACCTTTCAACTAATTCATTTGGGTCATCCCAATAAACGTAATCAGTATTTTTTTATATTTCTTGACCATCGGTATGTAACCTCTAATCTTATGTTGGGATGATTCACCTCCTTGCTCATTTATCTGACTAAATAGAGGTTTTATAATTTGACGGTATTTCAATCCCTTATCACCTTTTATTTTTCCATTAGAATTAAAACCTATTTTGTGCACATTTGTTATAAACAGTATATCTTTGTAAACTATTTTATCCATTTCGGATACTAAGTTAAGATTAGGTTTGTTTCGAATCAAGAGCTCTTGTAAGCCGGAGGTAAATTCATAATGCTTATTGTTTATGCTTATTATGTACATCTTATCTGTGTTTGACGAACTATTTGACAAGGAAATCTTAATCTCAGAGTTTCCAATCATCAATTTTTTGTTTTCACTACGTATTCCAAATGGGATATTTATATTATCATAAATATCCAAAATGTCTTCTTTATCAAGTGACATTAACGTGTCGTTCTTACTTCTTATCAAACTTTTGTCATCTTCACTGTAATATTCTGAAACTGTATTGTAGTCTGGGATGGTCACTTCTTTAAACTCGTCATATCCGAATGAAGAATTTAAATTTTCAACATTTTTTACTCTTAAAGTTGGAATATCATTTCCTTTCACTTTAATAAGAGTTTCTAAATGTTCAGTTATAGGTTTGAATACTTTTTTATACCTAAGGTTAGAAGCATCTTCTTCATTACGAATTATTTTTAATTTATTTTTTATGTTTTGTACTGACTTTAACAATTGTTCTTTAATGTCGGTATCCATTTGAGATAAGGGTATGATGTGCAAGTGTTATTTACAGAAACATAAACACAAATGACAAATTTCAAATAGAATGTAGTTTATATTGAACTTCTATAAAATAATGAATGTATCAAAACCTTTTCTATATCGTCCTTTGTCAAGACTGCAGTCTTTATTTATAACTAAAAAACTAAAACGGTCTTGCCATATGGAAGAACATAGTTTTTTAAATTTTAACCACTCCATATCTGTATTGACGTGCTCGTTGTAAATATGTTTTAAATTAATATCATCTTGTTTAAATATTATTAAAAAATTCACGTTATCACGCACTAATTGTTTAGGTATTTTCGAATAAGTTTGTGACAAATAGAAACAATCTATTCCTTTATGCCGGCCCATGGCAAAGTAATTGCGTATATTTACTTGATTTTCGCATGCAACGTCATCAAATATCATGATTGAATTTTTTAAAGCGTCATTAGGATGAATCACTTCTTTACTATCATCAAAAATAAAATATCGAGCTTCGGGAATTTTCTTCATTACTTCGTTCAAAAAACAGTACTTTGGTTGAAAGGCTGTCTTAGAGTACAAGTAAACATGTCTGAATTTAAGACCATTTTCATGAAATAAAAGATTTAACATAACATTAGTTTTACCACAATTTGAAGGACCACAGATGATACACCGGATTGTACTAGGTAAAAGAATACTATGTTTTATTTTGCAAGATTTTTTGTTGATTTTTATGTTGTGAACTTCAAGATCTAACGACTGCTTTATAAATTTTATTGTGTTCTCGATTCAAAGCCTGACGATGGTCTGCGTTTTGAATAAGGTAAACGTGAGATTATAAATGAAAACAAAAGTTAGTACGTAAACATGTTTATTGTATTATAAAGATAATATGCATTATATTTATATACATTTATTTATAATCATAATCTGTATTAAAACAATATAAAATCATCTTCTGAAATAAAAGAATTAGTTTACATTTCTGCAATTTCATTAAATTTTTAATTGAATCAACTTAAAATATAGTACTACAATGACCCCAAGGTATGGTCTCTATTTGATTGGGTAGAACTTGCACCTTGTCATCGTTTCGATTTATTACTACTTTATCTAATTCTTGAGAGTACAATACATGTTTAATAGATCTAATAACATTCATTTTACATTTGAAACTTTTATCAGATAAAAGCGCTTTTTTATAATTACTCTTATGTAGTCTATTCTTTATTGATTTCGTTACACCTTTAGCCTTTTTAATTTCCCCTCTCAAAGTATTTATACAATATAACTTAGATCTTAATCCTGTGAATTCACTGATAACTTCACCTCCTAATTCATCTTTGAATAGTCCTGGAATTTTTGGGTTAATTCTAGGTATTTGGTAGCAGTTATCAGCTTTAAAATTACTAGTATCAAATTTTGCTATTTCTTTTCTCATATTATTATAAAAATCTCTAGTTTTTACGAAGTATAAAAGACTATCAGTGTCAGTGTAACAGAGTCTCGCTTTGTTTTGATATATTTTTTTAATAAAGTCGTAATGAAATTGATATAAATGATGTTTTGCATATTCTAAAACTGTAAACCCGATATATATTGGTCGGTCAAGAATTAATTTTTCAGGAGTCAAATGTATGGCTGCGAAATTTTCTGTAAACACTGTAATATTTTTTAGGTTAGGTTTACCAATTAGTTTCTCCGCACCAATTTTTTTGTTTGTCACATTTTGATTATCACGCCAATTTGTTACTAATTTGACATTCACTTGTTTGCGTCTGTTTTCTATAGTTTTCCCAAAAATAGCATTATTTAATAGTTTGAAGAAATCTTTTTCAAAATTTGAAGATGAAGCTTGACGCAAGCTGGTATTTAAATCTATGTATTTTTGTAAGTAGTTCTCTTGTGTAAATGTTATGACGCGATGAATTTTTCTCAAAAGTAATCCGTTTTTTATACATTCCTTTAAATGAACGTAATGAATTACGTATTTAAATTTATCATATAAACTAGCGATTAATTTAGGAGCCTTTCCTCCGGGAGGAATAAACTTTTCTGGTGCGAAAGGTAAATCACGATGCGCATTATGTAGACGGTTCGGGTAAGCTAAATCAACCTCTAGAATGTATCCAACATGTGAATCATCAGGTACGTTAACAATGTCTAATGCATCAATTTCTTGGGAGGTTAAAAAGCGAAAATTTGATATCGGTAATTTTTTTGTCATTGCATAACCGTAAAGATTGTTGCAGTCAAGATATATCAAGTAAGTTGATGGTTGAGAGCTATCAAAATCTGGTAAATATTTATTATTTGCTTTAGCATTACGGAGAGAACATTGCGATAAACCACCACGTATTCCTTTTTCTATCATCTCATATATCTCTAAATCACTTATAAGCTCTAATTGAACACCTGTATAAAGCAACATGGCATCCCAACTCAAGCTCGGCGCAGTAATATAATAAGCAGGGTCAAGTTTATAATGCCGTAAGCAAGTGTTTCTAAAATTTTCAAATATATCACAAAGTAGTAAGACATCTGTTTTCAAATATAAATCAGTATATTCGCCTAGAGATTTAATATTAAACTTATGCCATACATTATGTGCATGTTCATAGTCTTCGTCAGTTATATGTTCCTCTTTAATGCTATTGTAAAATGATTCCTTAGGAGGAAGAACATCATCCTCAAATTTAGAAATGTTATCCATATACTCATATGGGTAAATACCCTTGCGGTACAATAATTTGATCTGTTCTTTATCGTGAAACTATTTTGCAAGAGAAACAAAATCTGTTTCATTTAAATTTCTACATAAGTCATTCAAGCTTGAGCTTAAAAATTGAAAAGAGTCGATAAATTTGATTTGTATGGGATATGAGCTTTTTTTGTTTTGATAATTTTCGTAACAGATATGTATTTTTCTTTTGATTGAGGTATAATTTTAAAACAACCCTCATAATTAGCTAATTCACGAATGAATAGATGACAATCATAACCGGCAAAATTGTGGAAAATAACAGGCACAAATTGACAAACTTTATATCTCAGATTACAATGCGAATGCGCGGCACCTCTGTATTGTGATGTAATGTGATCGTGGTCTTTAACTTTATCGTCAAAGAGGAAATGGTCACAGATGTGACATTTAGAAGCGCTTTTATAGTTTTCTTCTTCCATCCGTGATAAAGGGGGCATAGGCTTTTTAAAAGTTAATTCATGATAAATATTTTCTATGTCTCCAAGTAAATATTCGATAAAAACTTTTACACAATCTGATCCTCTATATGAAACATACTTGTTCAAATTAGAATCATGCGAACAACAAATGTAATAACCAAAACAAGAAGGCTTGTGTAGTTTATAAACTCTTGTATTTTCAGTTTTACATACACCATGGTTCAAAAGAAGGCTTTCAAAGTCAGCGTATATAACAAAATTAATTTTTTGTTTTCTTTCATAGTTCTTAAAATGCAAAGTTGTGTTTTTTTCTGGAAGGACTGTTAATATTTGATTGCACGTATGTGAACGGTATTTAATCTCACTCGTGAAAAAATGTAAACATAGTTCGCATAAAAATGTTTTACCTTTATTGAGAGTTATTTGACGTTTAACCAAACGTAATAAATCTTTTATTAAACAGTAGTGACCGGTTCCATTTTTCTCAATATACAACAAATTTACATGATTTATTTTTCTCGATGAAGTTACATATAAAGGGCCAGTTACATTATCTTTATTATCTAATCCATACACATTTATACTCACTTCCTTATTAATTTTTTCGAACAATTTAATATCTTTATAAGTTGGCGGAAACGACATACCGTCTGTATTTAACACTGTAGTATAATATGGATATGAGCTAGTTCTACATGCGCTTTTGTTCTGAGGGAATAGACCCGCAACAACGCTCCATAGAAAACAATGGTTATCATTGTTTTTAATATTTATACAACTCTTAGTATTCTTTATTTTACTTGGTAAACCAATATAAGAACCACCTCTTAACGGAGAATATTTATTTATGTTTATCTCTAAATGACTCATTAAAACACAAGACCAACCAGATTCGCAATGTTCAAGTTCAGATATTTTTCTTTCAAATGTATAAATGGCATTCATAAATAATTCTTCGATATCAGTATTTTGGCAAAATATTTCATATTTTGTCATAAATGATTTGAGATGTTTCTCATCTGACGTTGACTTCATAAAATAAGCAAACAGTTCGAAATTCAGTTTAATACACTTATGCTTCACAAGACAATCTGAAATTAATTTTATAATGTCCTTTTGGCTATCCATTAAGAAAGTCTCTGGCAAGAGGTACTCCTCTAATGGATTAAGCCTATAAGACAAAATTCTATTCTTAAAGGCTGTAGCTATAATACTGACATTTTCAAATTCTGATTTCAGTACACAATTAGATTTATGTTAGTTCTGAGGTGAAATCGGTAGTTATTTTTAGGTATTTCAGTCTGACAGTATTCACATTTCATTAAATCATTATTCAGAAATCGGTATTTATTTTTAGGTATTTCAGTTTGACAGTATTCATATTTCATTAAATCATTATTGAATAAATCATTATAATCAGATCTTGGCGTAACGGTGGGTTGTACTGTAAAAAAAGACAAACCAAATTAATGTTTTATTATTCTGTTTATTGGGGTAGGCAGGCACATATGTATATTTATCAATTGAATATAATCCTTACATTTAATTGAGTAAACAAGTATATATTTAATCTAGTTGAGTATGTATTATATCTCTATGTACTTTAATCACGTGGATTTAAGACATTTAAGTCATACAAATGCACAGGAGCTTCGCTGTGCTTTCTGGAAGCGGAACACCAACAGTTAGGATAATACTCTTTAGTATTAAATAGTATAATAATACCAAAGTACAATAATAATAGTGTAGTGAAGTAAATACATTTTAATAAACGATGATAAACTAGCCAAATTAATGTTATTATTGTTTATTATTCTGTTTATATTGCGTAGGCACATAATATATATTTATCAATTGAATATAATCCTTACATCTAATTGAGTAAACAAGTATGTACCTATTTATTCTAGTTGAGTATGTATTACATCTCTATGTACTTTAATCACGGGGATTTAATGATATTTAAGTCTATATCTTATTAAAAAAATTAATATGTGTTATATAATTATCTCAAACACTTTAGTTACATTTTTTATTATAACGAATTACAGATAACGAATAACAGATTACGAATGACTCTTATTTTCTTTTGAGCAATATTTTATGCACAATAAAATTAATAATAATTGGCTATGAATGTAGGGGGACAGCCCCGGAACTCTTTACGAGTGGGCACTATGAAATTGGCAAGATGTTGCCAGGCGTCCGAGTTTTCATCGGTGCGGTTTTTTACGCACACTATGGAGTGCCGCCAACGATTCATCGGTTGTATTTTTTCGATTTCATCGCATTTATATATTCTTAAGTCGATGAAATGGGTTCCGGGTTTCTCATCAAACACCTGGCGGGAATATCCGTTGGCGAGCCTACGCGTTATGTAAGAAAGGAGAGGTGGTGGTTTTTTACCAGAACTTGCCGGAACAATGACTTCTTCTTCTTCGCTGTCGCTCCCGAAGAGATCATGAGCAGAGGGTTTCTTCACGGGGGCGATCGGCTTGAACATAGGCTTCTTCTTCTTAGGAATCGGAGAGCGAGCAGGACTCGCCCTCGAGGTGCTCGATTCTGGTGAGTGTTTTCTTTTGTGCTTCTTTTCCACTCGCGGACGAGGAGCCTCATCGTCGGACGGGAATAATAAGTCGGCATTTGCTCGTTCTTGGGACCTGTAAAATATAAATATATATATTTAATTTATTTACACAAAACAATAAGTAACAGTGCCTACAGTTTTAATGATTGCACTATATTGATTAGCACGAGCGAAAAGTTTACTAAATTAAAAAGAAAACTGCACAAAACAATAAAAACTGTAAGAATAAACAAAATATGTGTAAATGATCGATCAATGATCATGATCATTATTGATTAAAACTAAAACTGATGTAGGTACCTAAATGAATACTGAATTTATGAAAACAGAATCTATGAAAAACAAACATTGATAACTAAATAAATAAGTTCATGAGTTATAAATAAAAAAAAACATAACTTACATTTTTTTTCCAGAATAATTGGTGTTCAATTTGGGGATCCTAATTGTTGGTGTTCCGCTGCCAGAAAGCACAGTGAAGCTCCTGCGCATTCGTATGACTTAAATATCATTAAATCCACGTGATTAAAGTGCAAAGTCCAACCTGGAAAATGCTTTGCCGACAAAAATAATGATAAGGAGATCTCTTGCACGTATTTTACATACTAGCTTTTAGCCCATGGCTTCATCCGTATGGAATTCGATTAGACGTATTATTACGCTCATACATAAATAAAGCGTGAAAGCTTAACAACAGACAGACACAAACAGACGATCGCAAGTTACGAGTATATACAGATTTATTATATTAGTATGGACAGAGAGGCAGGGATGCTCAAGCTTGAGGCTCGATCGCTAGACCGCTGTCGATGTTCATCCGATCAAGCGATGATGCGGCCCGCGGTCTAAGCACCTGCGCGCTGATTCTAAAGAGGGATGTGCTCTGCCAGCAAAATAGCCGACACCGGCGCCAGCTCTGGCGTCCGTCTGTCGGGAGAATCCTATTTCACCCGCACCATTTTTGTAACAGCGTTGAATAGATTACGAAAACATGCAATTTTTAACTCTATTAACATTATTACGGAAACAATATAAATGCACATTAAAAATCAAAATTTCATTAACTCCTCACAACGCTCCGTGTAAACTCTACTATAATGTCGGTAAGTACTAAAATTATTATTTTGTGTTAGTTTTATCTTATTAGTTTTTTTTAACAAAGTTGTAATAAATAATAATAAGAAGTATTAAAGTTGTGTGGAGACTGCTAGTTATAAATAAATACTACAATCACTCATCAATAAGAAGTTAATACTACACAGTTTTAACTCTACAATATTAACATGTTTAATTTACTTACTTTTCAGGACTCAGAAGATATTTTTCCATTTCAACCAAGAAATCAAAGTGTTCTTGCACAACGCGTGGGCAACTACATGCAGCAGCAAGATATTGCTGCTGAGGCGGTCGTAAACCAAAAGAAGAAAAAGGAAAATGAAACTATTTATTCCTACATTAAGAGGCCTAAACACGGAACAAAAATAGTTAGGCTGGAGGTGTACGATGTGGAGAAAATTGATAATATTCAAAGTAGAGTATTTTGTGACTGTAATGCGGGAGTATGCATGCAATATGTTGTAGATAACGTTAATATGTACTTTGATGAAATATATAATTCTGTAAAATGTTTGATGACAAAAATACAAAACAGTGTGGATAAATTATAAAATTAATTAGTTTATACTTTTATTTTTATAGTTTATTATTATTATTATTTAGTATTAGTTATTTAATCATTTATCAAAACGAAACGAACGAACGAACATTACCTACTTTCTTTGTAACTGTGTATGTGAAAAACACAATAAAATACTTTTTTTGTAACTGTGTATGTGAAGAACAAAATAAAATATATAAATGAAACTTTAACAGTCGTTTTATTTAAATTTTTATTAGACATTTAATACAAGTTTCCTTTCCTTTCCTTTCATTCGATTTATACATATAGGTAGTATTTCTGTATCCCACACTAAAGAATAATAAATACATCATGCCTACACACACACACACACACACATAGTAAACTGATAGATAGATAGATAGAGACCTACATACTTCTAGGTGAATAGTTAAAATGATAAATGAAAAGTTAAAACTGATACCTCATTATCTAACTTTTCACTATTCATCTATCAATTTTAATTTTTCATTGTGGTATGTATGTACTTACTATTCATCAATCAGTTTTTAACTTTTCAACTATCAGTTTCTAATGTCAATTTATGTTAGAACTGGTAAATGAAAAGTGAAAACTGATAGATGAATAGTGAAAAGTTATATATTAAGGTATCTGGATCTGGATCTCTGAATGATCCTGATCCAGATACCTTAATATATAACTACTCGGGCGCGGTCGGGTGTGAGATGGATAAACGCTAGTGAAAAGAAATTCATGCGTATTTCCGTGCTTCGGAGGCCGTCGTTTCCGATTGTTATTGACAGATAACAGTCGTTAGACCTTAAACATTCGACAGCGGGTTAGCCATTAAATCCATATTGGAGCAGCGAGGTTGAGTAAGCTCCAGACCTCCGCAATAACGAGGAAAGAATCATGCTCAGCAGTGGGCAAAAAACCACATTCAATCGATGACCTTAAGGCAGTGAGAAATCGTTAAACTTATATAGTACTACTAGCTGTGCCCGCGAACTCCGTACTGCCCTTAAATGTTCAGGGTGGGCCACCTTTATCAGTTTGGGGGTGGGGGGATGAAAAATAGATGTTGGCCGATTCTCAGACCTACTCAATATGCTCACAAAATTTCATGAGAATCGGTCAAGCCGTTTCGGAGGAGTATGGCAACGAAAACTGTGACACGAGAATTTTATATATTAGATAATAACTATAGTGTCACATACGATCAGCTGTCACGTGTGCCTATTATGTACCCATAGCCATACTGTTATCTCGATTATATATGTACTTTTTTTTAAAAGAGTGCTGCAGGGAATTTTTTTCTGCCGCGTTTTTTCTCAGCTCAACATCTAGCTCAAACGGGCACCTAAAGGCGATAACCGGGAAAAATGACATTCGTTAAGCGAATATTTTGTATTCCTAATATGAAATAAATGTTTTTGATTTGATTTGATTTGACTTATATGTAGGTACATGTGACTGGATACACAGAACGAAACAGATAGAATTTGATAGTGATGATATAGCAATTAAATCTATAGAATGTTAGTGTAAGATCATGTTTGCATAAGGGTGAATGTGGTGATAATGTTTCTAATATAATTAGTACAATGAGATTTTTAATCCCTTTTTATGTCCCACTGCTGGGTACAGGTCTCCTTTTATTTCTGTTGATCCCTTTTGAGAGGAATGTAGGCCATGCACAACGCTGGCCAAGTGGGAACTTGTGAAAATACTGATATAACTCTGCAATATTTTGTATCACTGTCCTTCAACCTTACGCTTACCCCTGCAAGGTGCCGTGACGATCTGCGCCGGATGGCTGGAGGTAGGTAACTGGATGCTTAGAGCCAAAGATCGGGCTCAGTGGCACGCCTTGGGAGAGGCCTATGTCGAGTAGTTGACTGATATAGGCTGATGACGAAGATGACGATTCTCTTTCAAAGCTATAGTTTTTAAAATTGTTGCATACACTTAGAATAATTATAATGCTGAGCCATTCATTCTTCAACATTTAGCAATCAAAACGTATATTCATAAAAAAGTACTTTAAAGATAGAAACAGTTTAAGTAGCAATAAATCCAGTTTAAAACAAGGATGAATCGCTGGAGAGCTTGAGTGAAAAATTCGCTAATTCCAAAGTAATGTTGGCCGCGAGAGGAAACGCAATTCATTCTCATTAGGTGCTCGCTGCTCTCATAACAACGATAAGACTTCTTCAGTCAAGAACAACTGGAACTGCACCTGGTACTATAAAGGAAATGATTAAAACAGCTGAGTAAATCCACATTTTTTTATTTAATTAGCGAGACTTAAAGGTTATAACTAGTCACTATCACGAAAAATAACGTAGAAGTAAATCGCTTACAAAATGTTCTGAGATAGATTGTCAATAATTTTAAGGAGATTATTGACGGAATTGAAAACAATCTTCTAAAACAGAGAAATTCATGAGTTTAGAATCAGGGTCTTTAAATAATCCGAATTTTGATAAAGAATACGACGACAAAAGGTTATATTGGCCGCGAGAGAAAACGAAATTCATTCACATTATTTATTAATTATTTCCCACTTTCATTTGCAGAAATATGCATTAACTAATGTATAGAAAACTACATAAAAAGGAAAAATTAATTTAGATATTTTTCAAAATGCCATAAAACGTATATTATATGTCATCCAAAAGACCTGTTTTACAAAAAAAGAAACGGTTTAAGTCGAAATAATTTCAGTTTAAATTTAAGATAAATCGCTTGACGGCTCGAGTGAAAAATTCGCTAATTCCAAAGTAATGTAGGCCGCGAGAGGAAACGCAATTAATTCTCATTAGGTGCTCGCTGCTCTCATAACAGCGATAAGACCTCTTCAGTCAAGAACAACTTGAACTGCACCTGGTACGATAAAGAAAATAATTAAAACAGCTGAGTTAATCCACATTTTTTATTTAATTAGCGAGACTTAAAGGTTATAACTAGTCACTATCACGAAAAATAACGTAGAAGTAAATCGCTTACAAAATGTTCTGAGATAGATTGTCAATAATTTCAAGGAGATTATTGACGGAATTGAAAACAATCTTCTGAAGAAGAAATTGATTCATGAGTAATTTAAAGACCCTCTTTAAATAATCTGAATTTTGATAAAGAATAAGAAGACAAAGACTTTTTGTTTTATTGCAAACATAATTTATGGTGACGAATAATAATTAGGTACCTGTGATAATTAATATTTCGGATAAGTTTATGAGTTATTTATAAGTAATCTTGGCAGCGAGAGGAAACGCAATTCATTCTCATTAGGTGCTCGCTGCTCTCATAACAACGATAAGACCTCTTCAGTCAAGAACAACTGGAACTACACCTGGTACTATAAAGAAATAACGCTTCACACTCCTAGCCCCACAGTAGGGTATTTATACCCTGTGTCGTGGGTACCATGGACACATACAAAGACAGAAACACAAACACCCAGACCGAGAACAGAAATTAAAACTCATCATTCAAATTTCTGCTTCGCCGGGAATCGAACCCGAGACCCCTCGATTGGCAGTCCGACATGGTAACCATTGCGTCACGTGGGTCGTCAAAGAAAATAATTAAAACAGCTAAGTAAATGCACATTTTTTATTTTATTAGCGAGAATCAAATGTATAAATAGTCACTGTCACCAAATGTAGAAGTAAATCGCAAAAATAAGTAAAGAAAATGTTCTTAGATAGTTTGTTAATAATTTTGACTGTGTACAGCGGATATAAGGAACTATAGGTCATCACTCCCACATTTTTAACAACTCAAAACACACACATACACACACACACACACATACACAGCGGAGAGGGTTTTGAGTCAATAAAAGTGTGGGAGTGACACCCTATAGTTCCTAATCTCTGCTGTACACACACACACACACACACACACACACACACACACACACACACACACAAATACGCACACATACCCTTTCTGGGGAAAGCTAAAATAGTCCAAATCGGTTAGGAATGTGCGATTATGCACACTGAACGAAAAGAGATTCTCCTCCGTTTTTCATATTCAAAATGGCGTTTGCGCCACTTTTCGTTACGATATTCGTGATCAGGAGATCAAAATACGTTATCTTACCAAATTTAAGATCGATCGGCGGTAATAAGTCGATTCATGAGTAATCTATACATATTATAATAAAACTGTAAGCAGGGTCAATTCTGTACATTGCATAGAAATTTAAAAAAATACTTCTAGGGGTCTTTTTATAAGTAACAGAAGCTAAAAATATAAGTTTTGAAATTTTTGTCTGTCTGTCTGTCTGTCTGTCTGTCTGTCTGTCTGTCTGTCTGTCTGTCTGTCTGTCTGTTGTTAGCTTTTCACGCAAAAACTACTGGACGGATTTTGATGAAACTTTTTTTGTTTTATATATATTGGTCCTCGCTAACATTTAGGCTATAGATAATTTTAAAAATCATCCTTTAAGGGTGTGAAATGAGGGATGAAAGTTTGTATGGAAAACTTGTTTTTTTTTTAATAGATTTTCTTGAAATTTGGTATAAATATTTTCTAACCAAAATAAAAAATATGTGTTTCAGCATTTCTCGAAATTCACCCTTTAAATGTCAATTTACTTTGAAACTCTTTGAAAATTTAGTGTCGAGACTTGATGTACAGAATGTTTTTGTGCAGAGTATTTTACTTATAATTTTGTATTTGTAATCTTTACTAGCATAGTAAGAAACATATTTAAGCTTTTTTTAAAACTACTCCTCAATAGCAAATAAAACGAATTCTAAAGTTGGTGTCTCAAGCGTACAATAATTAACCTTAACTTAATATTTCATTCTCAAATTCTTTTCCCTTCTTTAAATGGTGTGTTTACTGATATATTGTTGAATTTATATATAACCATAACATAACATTAGTGTGTATTTCATATCAATCGGGTCATAAACAAAAACGTTATGTTCATTTTAACAATACGCGACATAAACTTAAAAGACACTTTGGGGAATTTGTACGAAAGATTCGTTAATAGCCCTTTCAAAACCATAAATAAAAGTTTAAATTTAAGTAAAATTATTTTGCACTATCATTAATATGGTCGACCATATTTAATATACTTAGATCAGCTTACTGTATTTTCTTTCGTTGGCCAAGTATGGCTAAACTATAGGTACCTAAAGAGAGCATCGCGAGCCTCACCGCCACCGAACCTTACATCACAGGCTCCATTAAGTTAGTTGCTCAGATTATTCTTCTTAATTTGGGGTGGAAGATTATGAACAGGCTGCAGCTGAAACGACTGTTATCGCTACATTATATCAGGCTGCAACCTTTTTAGCGTTCCATTGCTGGCATGGAGCTCTCCTAATATTGAGGAGGCCTAGAGCTCCGACTAACCGAAATCCAAATCTTACAACTTATATGCTCTAAACCTTCATACAGAATGTACAAAGCCTTAACAAAACGAGACTACTGCAGACATCTAGATGACGAATAGTTAAACTTTTACTGAACCAACTGTTAATCTCAATATCTACCTATTTGTTAATTTGACATTCGATTTATCAACCACGAAATTTTCATACCATACGGTAGATGGCGTTATTGAGCAATATTCATTTCTTCTCCAAAGTGAATCGATGGAGTTAATTTTAAATAAAAGCCGAAAGTCTAATAAAAGTAAGTACATAGTGTTAAAAAATAAAAAAATACGTTTCACACTTATAGCCTCACAGTAGGGTAGATATACCCTGTGTCATGGGTGCCATGAACACACACAGAGACAGAAACACGAACACCCAGGCAGAGAACAGAAATTTAAACTCATCATTGAAATTTCTGCTTCGCCGGGATTCGAACCCGGGACCCTTCGATTAGCAGTCCGGCATGGTAAACATTGCGCCACGCGGGTTGTCCCGTCGTTGGGTATACGTATGATGCTGAACATACACTTAACACATATAACTGACCAATGATAACTTAACTCATTTTTTGCGTCTCTTTATTGCGTAGGGGCTCATCCATACACGTTGGTTAATGGAGATATTAAAGATTCTTTATTTCCAAATACAGGTAGTACACTGTGTAGAGACCCTGCCTTCTGCTTTAGTTTTCACTGTGTTATATGAGTTATGACTTATGACCAAACTGCTGTCCGCAAGTTTTAAATCTTTAGTCTATTAATTGGCCTTATATTTTTTCCGACTGTTTAATCCTAAGCACGTGTATGTTTAGATTTAGAAATTTTATCTCCCAACTACAAGTAGTTGTATAGTGCACCTCTTTTCTGCAGTAGGTTAAAGCTATGTATATAGAATGAGCCTATGCATTCTTTAAAGTATAAATTCACCCAATTTACAAGATACTATTTTTAACATAGATGAAGCCACGGGCACAGCAGTACCTACTACGTATCTTTTAATTTTTATAAACGAGCTACATGTTTGTTGAGAGAATCTTATTGCGCGAGAAAAGCGAAGCATGCGAAAACTGGATATTAAGATCTGAGTACAGTAAGCAGTCCTAACTGTTTTAGGATTGAAGGATTTAGAGAAAATAAATAAGGTGTCTTCTGAACATATGAAAGTTTTATTATAAGTGATTTCACTATAATATGTAAGAATAATCTACCTACTACTTACTTATTTAATGCAAATAAATATTAATCTTTCATCAATCCCTTTTCTAAGTCTTTATTCACGCGGACGACGTCGCGGGCACAGCTAGTTTAGAATAAGTCTTTAAATAATCCGAATTTTGATAAAGAATACGCAGACAGTCTTTCTGTTTATAAATAATAAAATCAAAGGTATTGACTCCCTGCAATCATTATTCGTTACTCATTGAATAAAAGTAACGATAAAAATAACTTTTTCTTGGCATTTAAAATTACATGATTTGCTTTTGAATTTATTTTGAAAGAAAGAAAGAAAAAATATTTATTTCATATTAGGAATACAAAATATTCGCTTACTGAATGTAATTTTTTCCCTGTCATCGCCTTTAGGTGCCCATTTGGGCTAGATGTTGAGCTGAGAGAAAAAAGGCGGCCGAAAAAAACTCCCAGCACTCTTTTAAAAAAAGTACATAATTTAATATATTTGAGATAACAGAATGGCTATGGGTTGATAATGGTCACACGTGACAGCTGATCGTGTGAGACACTATCAACCCACTTCCACCTGCTCACAGATGCGACTAATTACTAAAACTAATACATTCTATGAAGAAATAGCCTTGTGTGAGCGAGATTCATTCCCATTTATACTTTGTTCAAACGTTATAGGGTATCTTTGTCCTTAATCAAAGTAGTTTTATGTTTTTGAATCAAGTTACGTACTATTGATACAATTAAATTCATCAACTAATGCACATATAAACAAAAAAGAAACGGCTTAAGTCGCGATAAATTTAATTTAAATCTAAGATGAATCGCTTGAGGGCTCGAGTGAAAAATTCGCTAATTCCAAAGTAATCTTGGCAGCGAGAGGAAATGCAATTCATTCTCATTAGGCACTCACTACTCTCATAACAGCTATATAGCTTCTTCAGCCCATCCTACTTTTAACTTCACTCGACATTGCTTAGCTTTGTTGACACCCATCCTTCTTATGACCGCGCCAGATATTGCTTCATGGCTACCCATCCTTGTTATAATAACAACTGCCACTACACTTGGAAAACAGATCACACTTTATTAACCAAAGCATACCAATAAGCTTGAGTCATTTGGGTATTTGTCAAATTTTATCAAAAAAGGTGCATATAAACAGGTAAATGCTCAAGCAAGTTCTCTTAAATTAAGTTTGGTTTAAATCTAAGATGAATCGATGAAAGGCTCGTGTGAAAAAATCGCTAATTCCAAGGATATTTTGGCCGCGAGAGAAAACGAAATTCATTCACATTATTTATAAATTATGCCCCACTTTAATGTGCACAACTATGCATTAGATAATGTATATAAAACTACATAAAAAGGAAAAGATAATTTAGATATTTTTCAAAATGTATATGCCACCCAAAAGACCTGATTGAGTCATGGTGCCCACAACGCTGGCAGCATTCCCTCGTTGAATAAAAGACTGATTCTTTATAAATAATAAAATCAAAGGTATTGACTCCCTGCAATCATTATTCGTTACTCATTGAATAAAAGTAACGATAAAAATAACTTTTTCCTGGCATTTAAAATTACATGATTTGCTTTTGAATTTATTTTGAAAGAAAGAAAGAAAAAATATTTATTTCATATTAGGAATACAAAATATTCGCTTACTGAATGTAATTTTTTCCCTGTCATCGCCTTTAGGTGCCCATTTGGGCTAGATGTTGAGCTGAGAGAAAAAAGGCGGCCGAAAAAAACTCCCAGCACTCTGTTAAAAAAAATACATAATAATATATTTGAGATAACAGAATGGCTATGGGTTGATAATGGTCACACGTGACAGCTGATCGTGTGAGACACTATCAACCCACTTCCACCTGCTCACAGATGCGACTAATTACTAAAACTAATACATTCTATGAAGAAATAGCCTTGTGTGAGCGAGATTCATTCCCATTTATACTTTGTTCAAACGTTATAGGGTATCTTTGTCCTTAATCAAAGTAGTTTTATGTTTTTGAATCAAGTTACGTACTATTGATACAATTAAATTCATCAACTAATGCACATATAAACAAAAAAGAAACGGCTTAAGTCGCGATAAATTTAATTTAAATCTAAGATGAATCGCTTGAGGGCTCGAGTGAAAAATTCGCTAATTCCAAAGTAATCTTGGCAGCGAGAGGAAATGCAATTCATTCTCATTAGGCACTCACTACTCTCATAACAGCTATATAGCTTCTTCAGCCCATCCTACTTTTAACTTCACTCGACATTGCTTAGCTTTGTTGACACCCATCCTTCTTATGACCGCGCCAGATATTGCTTCATGGCTACCCATCCTTGTTATAATAACAACTGCCACTACACTTGGAAAACAGATCACACTTTATTAACCAAAGCATACCAATAAGCTTGAGTCATTTGGGTATTTGTCAAATTTTATCAAAAAAGGTGCATATAAACAGGTAAATGCTCAAGCAAGTTCTCTTAAATTAAGTTTGGTTTAAATCTAAGATGAATCGATGAAAGGCTCGTGTGAAAAAATCGCTAATTCCAAGGATATTTTGGCCGCGAGAGAAAACGAAATTCATTCACATTATTTATAAATTATGCCCCACTTTAATGTGCACAACTATGCATTAGATAATGTATATAAAACTACATAAAAAGGAAAAGATAATTTAGATATTTTTCAAAATGTATATGCCACCCAAAAGACCTGATTGAGTCATGGTGCCCACAACGCTGGCAGCATTCCCTCGTTGAATAAAAGACTGATTCTTTATAAATAATAAAATCAAAGGTATTGACTCCCTGCAATCATTATTCGTTACTCATTGAATAAAAGTAACGATAAAAATAACTTTTTCCTGGCATTTAAAATTACATGATTTGCTTTTGAATTTATTTTGAAAGAAAGAAAGAAAAAATATTTATTTCATATTAGGAATACAAAATATTCGCTTACTGAATGTAATTTTTTCCCTGTCATCGCCTTTAGGTGCCCATTTGGGCTAGATGTTGAGCTGAGAGAAAAAAGGCGGCCGAAAAAAACTCCCAGCACTCTGTTAAAAAAAATACATAATAATATATTTGAGATAACAGAATGGCTATGGGTTGATAATGGTCACACGTGACAGCTGATCGTGTGAGACACTATCAACCCAATGCGACTAATTACTAAAACTAATACATTCTATGAAGAAATAGCCTTGTGTGAGCGAGATTCATTCCCATTTATACTTTGTTCAAACGTTATAGGGTATCTTTGTCCTTATAGTCCAGGGTAGAAGCCTTTAAAAATAATGAAAAGTGAAAAAAAAATATAATAGAATGAAACCCATTAGAAAAGGAGGGAAATATGATAAAAATGAAAGGAAAAATAATTTACGGGCGATCTGAGGTTGGGAAGGGGATGGGGGTGAGTTTTTAAGGGTAAAAAACGGTTTTTCTCGATTTCCGGCAAAACTAAAAGTCCTATCGAAAAAAGTCAAATGGAAAAGTTGTAGATAATAAAAAGATCTAAAACTTTTGTATTTACACTTTTTTCACATAACCTCAAAATTTATGTGAAAAATTCAAAAAACCAAGTTTTTGGTTTTTTATTTTTATCTTTTACAAAAAAATTTTGTTTTTAACGAAATTTTGTGAAAACTTACCTTTTTATGTCCCAAATACGCTGTAATTTATTTAATTAAAAATATTTATTTTTTCACCTTATTTTGAATTAATATCGAAAAAACAGCCTAATTTTCAATCGAAAATTCACCCGTCAAAATATCAGCTTTTTTCAAAAAGTTGGTGTGGTTTCTGTTCGTTGGAATCTCTACTTTCCGATGGTAAAAAAAAAATATATGTTACTATGGTAAATCTTCTCAGAAAATGCAAAAATTCAAAAAAATTTTTATTGCATACACTTGCTTATCATCTGCCTTATTGCAAATGATACAAACAGATTCATCCATACTGATAATCTGAAAAGACAAAATCGAATTAATAATGTCTTCACTATTTAATCGTGAATAAACTCCCATGAAAAAAAAAATATTAAAGAAATCAATGTCAAAATGTATAAATAATATATTTAAAATCTATAAAAAATATATAAAATATATATCGTAAATATATTTCTAATAAAACAAACTTTTGGCCGATTTTCATATATATTTTATACTTTTTTATAGATTTATAATATATTATTTATACATTTTGACATTGATTTCTTTAATATTTTTTTTTTCATGGGAGTTTATTCACGATTAAATAGTGAAGACATTATTAATTCGATTTTGTC
The DNA here is from genome assembly GCA_911387765.1 of Pyrgus malvae. NCBI lineage: Eukaryota > Metazoa > Arthropoda > Insecta > Lepidoptera > Hesperiidae > Pyrgus > Pyrgus malvae. Next base: position 20,276,167 of record OU426950.1, on the reverse strand, counting down.
TTTTCAGATTATCAGTATGGATGAATCTGTTTGTATCATTTGCAATAAGGCAGATGATAAGCAAGTGTATGCAATAAAAATTTTTTTGAATTTTTGCATTTTCTGAGAAGATTTACCATAGTAACATATATTTTTTTTTTACCATCGGAAAGTAGAGATTCCAACGAACAGAAAACACACCAACTTTTTGAAAAAAGCTGATATTTTGACGGGTGAATTTTCGATTGAAAATTAGGCTGTTTTTTCGATATTAATTCAAAATAAGGTGAAAAAATAAATATTTTTAATTAAATAAATTACAGCGTATTTGGGACATAAAAAGGTAAGTTTTCACAAAATTTCGTTAAAAACAAAAAATTTTTGTAAAAGATAAAAATAAAAAACCAAAAACTTGGTTTTTTGAATTTTTCACATAAATTTTGAGGTTATGTGAAAAAAGTGTAAATACAAAAGTTTTAGATCTTTTTATTATCTACAACTTTTCCATTTGACTTTTTTCGATAGGACTTTTAGTTTTGCCGGAAATCGAGAAAACCCGTTTTTTACCCTTAAAAACTCACCCCCATCCCCTTCCCAACCTCAGATCGCCCGTAAATTATTTTTCCTTTCATTTTTATCATATTTCCCTCCTTTTCTAATGGGTTTCATCCTATTATGATTTTTTTTGGTTTTAAAAATTATCGACCCTGGACTATTAATCAAAGTCCAAAATAACTGAAATAGACCAAGGACTTGTAACAATACAGTATTTGTACAATAGTACAATATTGGAATTAGCCCTCAGACAAAGTTCTAGAAATAACCTTTACAAGTTACAGAGCCTGAAGATTACTACCAGACTTGGGAAGTCTTCCAAACGACCTAAGGCTTTCTCTTTGACTTAAATATAGATCTGTAACGCAATAGAAATGTATGGACAATAAGGGTATCTTTCACCACCTTCAAGTAAAGTGACAAGTACGCTAATAATAATTGTCGGTTGAAATCACCCGTAATTTCAATTTCGCGATGTTCGAGTAGCAATATGATAGCATATGATAAACTGACCCGTACTCATAGCTTTTAATTGCCAATTAAGTACTTGGGACGTAACAACACTTTACTTGGAGATGGTGAACGAGGCCCTTAGTACGAGTATTATAATATGTCCTTACTTATAAACTTTTTAAGGAAACTTAAACCTTATACGTTAAAACTTGTCGGAGACCTTCTGTATAGTTTGAAAACATTCGCTAGATGGCCACTAACCCGCATATACACCAAACTGTATTCCAGCAGCGTGTTGAGGCAAGCTCTCCAATAAATGAGAGAGACCCGTGCACAGCCGTGGAATGCAAATAGCATAACAAAAAAAATCAGCAAATAAAAACTCTTTATGCAATACTATGTATACACACATTCCAATTGTACAAATACTTTTTTAATATATCTAGAAGCATAAAAGTAGTTCTAAAATATAATACAGTTCTTCATTTCTATATAACAGCAAACCTGTGGCATTAACCACAAAAGCCCGCCTTCACAGGTGCAAGAAGGGCTAGCCGACTAATTAAGATGGTCACGTAAATCGGCCCTCACTAAAGTCCGGCTAAGCTCACGTTTCGCTCGGCTGAGTTACAAAATCTCTTTCTTTATTTGTCTGTCAAAATAAATTGCTTCGTTACTTTTTTTTATTTGAATAGAGTAGCAGACAAACATGCAGGCCACGTGGTCGCTGCAGCCCATGGACATCTCTACATACAACCTCAAGCAAGCATAGGTAAGTCTTGTCTGAGGTCGTATGCAGTTGCGCTGCTACTCCGGAGGCTGGTGGTCGCCTCATGTAAGTGTGGCCGGTAACTGCACCTTTCCACCGAAACACAATAGAGTTGGTTCACGGCAGAAGTGGGTGCAGCGGTGGTACTTCCCCGGACGAACGATAATAGTTCTACCACCTACAATTTTAATTTTTTACTACCTAGTTTTTTACGTGCTTTAGTTTGCAGTATTTTCGCAGTCTAAGCTTTATTATGATTCACCAATAACCTTAGCCATATCGTTCATAATATTCAAGATTCGCAAGATTCTAAGCAAAGCAGCAGAGCAGCGATGGCCGACTGGTAAAAAACCGCGGTTTTCGACGCGACCAATCCCAGGTTCAAATCATCGGCGCGCACCTCTGACAAATAAATTTGCAATGTGCGCATTTTCACTACTCACATAGTGACATTTAATTGATTACGATGTTATTCATCGCCGTGCATGCCGGAGAGAAATTCATAATTTCTCGATAGCATGACGTCTGCCAACCTGCACTTGGTCAGCGTTTTGGACTATGGCCTAAATCCCTTTCACTTATGAGAGGAGACCTGTGCCCAGCAGTGGGACCTAAAGAAGGTTGAAAAAAAAATGTTTTTAAGTTGTTAACCTACCCTCGTTAACATACTCGCAGTGTTGCTTCCGAAAACCGAACTGAAGCACCTTTTATCTAAGAGCTTCCCAAATACTACTTATATAGACATTGTTGTAGCGTAGTGTTTGTTTTCAAGTACCACAAGAGTTTAATTTTTCAACAACGGCCTTGATATTAAAATTTTTGGCGCAAAACTACATTATGAGATCTTAAATACACAAAATTGTTCGTCATCACAGTATACAAAAGCTTCAGAAATATTTTTGACCGTGGAAAGAGAATAAAGTAAATATTTTATATAGACCACGTACCTCCAGAGAATTCGAAATAAAGTTCCAGTAGAATTTTATATTTTAAGACGACCTCAACAATACGAACGTATTATTGAGCCAACGACACGTAAACTTTAACTTTTATATTTCAGTCTTGTTGCATTTATAGGTGGCTGAAATTTTATGATACCTACTCATATTTTGAAAGAAAACTAAACACTTCTACTAAAAGCTATTAATATTGAATCACAATAATTTCAAAAAATGTACTTGGTTATATGATGAAATCAGTGTAGTGTTTCTCTCTGTACAGTAGTTCGGTAACTGTGCTACCCAACCCCGCCAAAATCGCTTAGCTTCATAGATTGCTTTTGTTCTACCTAAGTCGCTAGGCCATGCGCATGACATTTTATAAACTTTAAATTAAGTACGTAAATTAAGCACGGAAACGGCTCCAATGATTTTGAAGAAATGTAGTACCCTGGTAGGTAGGTTTTAAATTTAGGAATTTTAACTTATTAAAAAATATTTTCAGTGATAATCAACTTAAATATAAACTGAAAACTACGACTCTTTCTGACATCTATTGGAGAGTATTAATAATATTGTGGCATAGAACGCCATCAAACACCATTCGCCAATCCGACGTTCAAAGAAAGTCGATTTGAAAGACATCTATAAAAATTTCGTTGGCCGAATGGTTACGTGGGCTGACAGCGGGATTAGATACCCGGGTTCAAATCTCAATCAAAACCACATTGCGATTATTTTTTATTTTTTATATTTTTCTCATTTGGAGCTATTCCAGATGGCGTTGTTAAATAACACTAAGCGAATAAGTATTTCGTTTGAAATTAAACCAAGAAAATGAATTGTTTTATCCGAGCAACACTCGGTTGTCCAGGTCCTTGCTCATAATATGTGTAGCCTTACTCGCTCCATTCAGTTACATTAGATACAGAGTTAAACAACTGCAGTGTGTGTTAAATGTAGTGAATTTTCTACTGTATCTCTGTAATAGCAAATTAACCCTTAACCACTGACCATTATTTACTTTCATTAACACTGACGTACGTCACTCTGACGTATGGTTTTTTGAAATAGCCTTTATTATTAATATATTAATATTTATTAATTTGTTTTTCTATTTATCGTTACTTTAGCTTAAAGGGTAGCAAATTAATTTAAAAAAACACATTATTTATATAAAAATATTTACTTTAACTCAAAATACAAAACTTTGAAAAATCAACGGAAACAAAAAACGCCTTCTTTCTTAACGGCATAAAAACTTAACTTATCAGTCTAAAATGATCACAGAGCTGATAGTATCTTATCATCTAGATAGTACTCAATAATTAAAAAACAAATAAATGGCATATTATTAGGAACTTAACACTTTTTAACGACATGTGTTACAAGCCGGTTTTGAGCACTGCAAACATACGGGTTTCTTACAAACATGACATACGACCGAGGTTTTTCTATGTTTTTGTTTATAACATAAATGACAGTTCTTACGAACGTTCAGCCGACAATTTTCAGATTCTTCCTCTGTTCAAGGTATCGTAGCTGTACCCAAAATGCGTGTGAGTAGCCCTTTGAGTTCCAAGGAAAGTTGTGGAATTATTATGCGCCTTTCTAGTTGCCCACGAACTAAACTTTTTGCAGCATTTTTCATGAAAATTAGTCGGTCTTCTGCTTTGTAGTTTGACAGAATGAAGGCATTTACTGCAGCAATGTCTACTATTCTGTAGAAAATAACCATCGGCCAACGTCTGGTGCGCCTGGAGCAAAAATTCCTGTGATGTCGTAGGTTCATCAGAGTCTGAGTAAGGAACGGCTTCTTCTATACCCGTTTCACTCTGTAGTTCTGCTAAGGGGATATTGTCATCGCTATCCGATGAGGAGTCTACTTCAGCCTCCTGTGGCAGGATGTCATCCTCATCAGCTGAAGAATCATCAGACTCCGAAAAGGCAAGGGTTTCCATGACCAAACTCTCAAACTGTTGATCAGTCACGTTGATTCGAGGCTGTTTACTCGAAGTCGGGCGTTGAGTATCCAAATGACGTTTATTTGAGCCATTTTAACACTAAAACAAAAATAATAAAAAAAGAATAAACTTACATTTACTCTGACGCTACGTCCCACAGACGTTAGGACGGCTATACTTACCTAATCAAGGCGCACCGCACGACTGCTCACACCCCCTGCGCGCGCGTCACTGGGTCTTAGGAAGGTACAGGAAATGACAAGTCCGTGCGCGTTTGGTGTAAAAAGATATGACCGCTTTAATTGCGCACTTACATCTCTCAGACGTACGTCAGTGGTTAAGGGTTAAGGTGACGCTGTTGCTGCAAAAGTTAAGCTGCATTGCATTTGACTACGAGTTGCCCTTCCCACATTATTCGAAGGGAGGGAGGAATAAGATGCACATGTTATTCTAACCAGTAGATATTAGTGACGCTTCTCAAATTTGTAAGCCATCTTTTTCTATTATTTTTTAAATAAAATGAACAAAAAATAAAATGTTTTCATCGAACATCCCACATATTGCCATTAATCATTCCGTCACCTATTCGAAGCGGTTTTAACAATACAGAGCTTACACTTAAATCAATTTTTTTTAGTTCTATATTATAAAAACAAAAAGACTGACTTCCAAGAGTGGCACACATTATTTATAAGATGATTTTGTTTGACGAATGATACCAAAAAAAGAATAGGTAAAGTTTGATTAGTATCCTCAGGGACATTAACATTCATTAACTTCTTTACTTTTCAAATAAACAACAGTAAAATAAAGAAAATCAGAAAATCGGGCTAGCAGCACAATTAACGGAAATGATAAATGGTCGTCAGGTTTTTTGAACAAGTTCGTTTTATTCTATGATTGATGAGCTTCTTTATGAAATAGGTGCTACGATACGATACAATTACGAGTATGGTAAAAAAGAATTTTAGTTTTTATTTGAACTTTACTTATTCTACACATTTTTTATTTTATTTATTTCGTAAGTTAGAAAATATAAGTACATTATAAGAAAATTTTAATAATTAATTTCTCCTTTTTCTTCTCCGAATGTAAAAAGATGTTACATAAAAAACATGTTTGTAAACAAATAAATACGTTTTCATTTGCTTTATTTAAATTAACGAAGGTTGTAAGCAAAAAGTACCGTAAAATGCGAAGTACCTTCTAAAGGAGGAGGTGTCACCGAAGGGGGTCAACTTTCCGCGTATATGGTGGACGTCGTGGACGACGTTGCAGTGCTGCCACAATAAAAATTGAACTTGATTCTATTCATGGCACTAACACACCAACGTTGCAGACTGTTTATAACTGGATTTTAAGCGTGGTCTGTCAAGCACATCTGATGCTCCACGCTCTGGTCGCCCAATCGAAGTCACTGCGGAGGATATTTTTGTAGAAGTCCATAATATTGTACTCAACGACCGCCGAGTGAACAGTTGACATAATATTAATCTTGGCTTAGGATATGTCCTCGAAAACAGGGAATGGGACTGATACTCTATTTACTTTTCACTATTAAGTAGGAACAAGTCTTCTTCCATTATTTGATATGCTCTCCTTTTCTTGGATTCGAATCGATAAAGTTTTTTTTACTTATATTTTCGGTATTTTGCTACTTGCTCTTTATTGCACCCTTTATTTTGCTAATAAATTAACTCAACCTCCTATCATCAGTATAAATATTGTGATAAAATCCCCTTGTGATCGCGATCCGTATGCCAGCAAGAATCACGTTATCCCCTTTAAAATTTCACCACCCTATTCGCCCTAGCATTGTGAAGGCACACGAGTACGATAAAAATGCAAGTAAACATCGAATTGAATGTTTGTTTTCGCCAAAACCTTTCAACAAAAGACGGGCAACAATCGCGGATTCAATACAGGCTTTTTGAGCTTTGTATCACTTTTGTGACAGGATCGATTTATATGAATTGATCGCACCGCTTTTTGACATGCAAAAGAAAACATAACGAGAGTATTTGTCGAGTATGGAGAGGGGAGTCAGAAAGCTGAACGGGACTGCCGCGTTTACACTTTCCGTGTATTCATGGAAGGTAGTATCGCTTCCAAGGAATGTTTTACTGTTTTCAGTTTTCGATAAAGAGCTGCTGTCAACTGTGTAAACATAGTACTCGTTTACACGATGGCAACCAAGGAGGATAAAATAATCAGTTTGTGATGACAATAATGCTCGTCTATTCTCAACATTACAACATCAACGCGTAGGTCCTGTGAATAACGAAAATTGATATGTACTGTGACTGACACTGTACCTGTGAATAACAAAGTAGCTATATCGAGATGACATCTGCATGCCTGACAGTCCGGAAGGTAAACACTTTTAAAATGTCATGTTAATGATACGATCTTGAGGGCTTAAATCCTTATCGAATGTGGCAAAAGATCTGAAATTAGAAGTGGGGCGATAATAAGAGTCAAAACTGGATATGAAATATTATTAACCTATCCATATAAGTCCTTGAATCCCTAGTAATTTTACTACTTTCAATATGTGCCGATGCCTCCAGCTAAACGTTTATGAATTTTATATTAACTGTCCCGTGAGACCGTCTGGAGGATAAGCGAACGTTCTAAACGTAAACAAAACCCTTCACTCCTATGAACAACGTTTTTTCATTTAAATTTTCCTTAAGGTATTAGAAACACTTTTTAAACCACTGAACTCTTTAATGGAATAATGCAGAGTTAAGTAGAAATCGGCCGCCAAAGGCTAAAGAAGCGTGGTTTGGTGTCTTTGTATTCAATTTTGTTTGATGTGATTCATTTCACGGTCTAGTACTCGTAAGTCTTAACTAAAAATAACAATTATATTTATAAGTTCACAAAGGATACATTATGTAGTATGTAATGAAATTATTTATATTTCTGTAGGTTTTACAAGTAGTTTTCCTAACATTAAAATAATCTAAGTATATACAATATTATACAATAAAAATATATAAAAAATATAATATTATTTATAAAAAAAAATTAGTTTACAAATAAAATACTTCATCTAAAAACCCTGTGTGTGGCATGGTACCCAAGACACTGGCGGCATTGCCACGTTGAATAGTAAGGCTTAGCCTTTGGGCAAAATAACCGCCAGCTCTTAGGTCACCGCAGGCCAGTACAAGTTTATGCGATTTTTTTTTTTTTTATGTAGTTATTTTAGATTATTCTATTAATTGAACGGAAATGAGAGTAAAGCACAGGTTAAGTAATTTGAGCAAGTAAACGTACGAACCAATCAATAGCAAGTTTCCGTGTTAGTAGTCGCAATGTGCATAGTTACTCTACAAGGTCTTTACACTTCACGTTTTTTCAAAGACAAAGATAAAGAACTTTATTTGCACAAATATGGGTGTTTACAAAAGTTGTTAATACATATTTAGTACGCCATATTTACCTTCATGAGGCATGCAAATATTACAAAGATAAAAGAAAACTATTATTAAATTAATATTTAATTATTTATATTTTAACTTTATAATTTATGAACTTCAACTGCCCCTTGGGACCGTCTCGGGGACAAACGAATGTTTTAAACGTAAAACGTAAAATTCAAAATTATTCATTTGAACGAGTCAACATAATTCGAGACCTAGGATTAACGCTTGATTCTCGATTAAATTTTAGGGAACACATCTCCGAGATGTCCTAGAGCTCACAAAACCCTAGGTTTTGTAATGAGAACAGCTGCCAATTTCAGCGATACTAACGTCGCTGTTATTCTGTATAAGGCATACGTACGCAGCAAACTGAATATGACGCAATCGTTTTCGATCAACATGAGAAGAAGTATTCTCTTATGATGGAATGAATCCAAAGAAAGTTTTCTCGCTATATTTTTATAAGTCGATATGGCTACTACCCCTTCCTATATCCCTCACTGTATTTTACGGGAATGGTAGGATTAGATACATTGGCGTTAAGACGAAAATTATTTGATGTTGCACTTTTACTTAATGTTGATTGTTGTTGAGTTGTTGATTTCGTAATATACATAAAAAAATGCGATTAAAATTCCCGCTTCATTGTGGAGTTTGATAGTAGTCTAGTTAATGGGTGTTTCGTTACACAGTTAAGTGTTACAGTACTTGCATATACATACAAATACACATTCAAACTAGTAAAATACGACGAGAGAATACAAATTTATAATTTAGACTCCTTTCCCACAGGAATTCTAATCCATGATCTTTTGCATGCTACACCAGAGTGTTGCCCACTGTGCTATTGGCTCATCCATACTTTAACAAAATTTGAACATATAATATAGTATGTATTCACACATTATTCAAAGTATTTACCACTAAACTAAAACTAAAACTTTTTTTTTTTTTTTTTTTTTATAAATAAACCTAACAATAAGGCAGACGGGCCGCGTGATGTTAAGCGATCACCGTCGCCTATGGACACGGGCAACCCTAGGGGAGCCGCCCGAGCATTGCCGGCTTTGAAGGAGAGCTTTTTTTACAGCTTTCTTGAAGAACCCCATGTTATAGTCCACTGGGAATGCCTCAGCTGGAAGGTTGTCCCATAACCTACACGTCCGTGGTAAAAAGGAGCGTGCAAAGCGGACTGTGGAGGACCGCCACGAGTCCAGATGGTGCCGGTGGAACTTTAACCTTCGTCTGGTGGTATAATCATGGAATGGTGATGTAGGCATCAATTTGAAAAGTTCCTCGGAGCACTCACCATAGTAAAGTCGGTAGAACACGCAGAGCGAGCCTATGTCTCTTCGCAAGCTAAGCGGTTCTAGCCTGTCAGTCAATCTTGGGTCGTTGACGATTCGGACTGCGCGCTTTTCAACGGAGTCAAATGGGTGTAGCTGGTACTTCGGTGCTCCTGCCCAGAGATGGGAGCAGTACTCCATGTGGGGTCTGACCTGGGCCTTATACAGCGTCAGGAGTTGCCCCGCAGTGAAGTACTGCCTCGCTCTGTTGAGGACACCAAGCTTTTTTGATGCCAATTTGGCTTTGTACTCCAAATGACTCCGGTACTGCACTTTACTCGTAATGTCAACTCCTAAGATACCGACACTTTCACCGATGGTGAGCGCGGTGCCCTTGAACTGGGGCGCTATAACAAATGGGGCTTTTTTAGCGGTAAACGCGCAAACTTGTGTCTTCGTGAGGTTAAACTCGACAAGGTTAAGTCGACCCCATTCCGAGACCCGCTCCAGAGAGTTCTCGACTTCAGACACAAGTTTGATTCTGCTTTCCTCCACTTGTGACCTAGAGGCATTGGCTCGACAGGTGTATAGTGCGTCCACCGTACTATCATCTGCATAGCAATGCATACTGCGTGATTGTTGCAGCATGTCATTGATATGCAGAATGAATAGTGTAGGGGACAGCACTGAGCCTTGGGGAACACCGGCGTTAATGGGCTTCATATCTGAGCAGCATCCGTCAACAACGACCTTAATCTGCCGCTCAGATAAAAAGCTTGCCACCCAGTTGCATAGCCTCAAGGGAAGACCGTAAGATGGAAGCTTCGCGAGAAGGGCCTTGTGCCAGACCCGGTCAAAGGCCTTTGCGATATCCAGGCTGACTGCCAAAGCCTCCCCGTTACCCTCGATGGCTTCAGCCCAGCGGTGTGTGAGGTACACCAAGAGATCACCGGCCGACCGGCCCTGGCGAAAGCCATACTGACGATCGCTGATCAGCCGATGTCTCTCGAGGTACCTAAGGAGCTGTGTGTTTATAACACGCTCCATCACCTTAGAGAGCAGGGAGGTTATCGCAATAGGCCTGTAATTGGACGGGTCACTGCGGTCACCCTTTTTCGGAATTGGGTGTACTAAGGCTACCTTCCACGAAGACGGTACTTTACTTGTGGTGTAGGAAAGCGAGAATAAGCGCGTTAAGACGGGAGCCAACTCGGGAGCGCACGTCTTTAGTACGATCGCGGGGATATCATCCGGCCCGCTCGACTTCTTGACATCGAGGGCTTGCAGAGCTCGTCTGACGGCCTTTTGAGTGAAACGCACGTCCTTCATCGAGCTCTCACACTGCCTGATGGTCGGCGGTGCGGCACCTCCGTCGTCCAGAGTCGAGTTTGAGGCAAACAGGGTACCCAGGAGATCGGCCTTCCCTTTTGCCGTGTGAGCCAGAGTATCGTCCGGTTTCCGTAAAGATGGTAAAGACGACCGACAGAAGTTACCTTCGACAGCCTTGGCCAGCGACCAAAAAGCTCGACTCCCGCAAGGGTAGCTTGATAGACGCTGGCCAATTCTACCGATGTGCCTAAACTTCGCCTTGGCTGTTTGCTTCTTTGCCGAACGGGAGGCAGCGTTGAATTTTTTTCGAAGCTTAGACGTTTCGGGGTCGTTGCGCGCGTGCGCATCAGCCCAGGTTTTGAACGCTTCTTGCTTAAGGCTTGAAGCCTTAGCGCAAGACCCATTAAACCAGGGCTTGTTTCGCCCGCCGATGGATACTGAAGAGCTGGGAATAAAACCAAGCATGCCCTCTCGTATCACATCGGCTATCGATTCCGCACACGCGCTAGGATCACCCGAGGTGAAGCACAGCTGCCTCCAGGGGTAGGAGGCCAGGAATTCCCGGAGTCCATCCCAGTCCGCTGACCCGTAATGCCAGACTTGACGCTTCCCATTGGGTCGAGAACCTTCTGGGGGCGGCAAGGGTACGGCAGAACTTACCAGGCAATGGTCAGAAGTCCCAAGTGGGGCCCCAACCGTCACCCGGTAGTCAGATGGATGGGTGGTCAGCAGAAGATCCAGCAGAGAGGCAGTATGGGTCTCAATATCTGGTACTCTGGTGAAAGTGTGTACCACCTGCGTCAACCCATATGCCAAGGAGAAGTTGTAAGCGGCCCTGCCAGCAAAGTCGGTGATTCTGGATCCCAACCATTCGGTGTGGTGAGCGTTGAAGTCACCCAGAACCACCAGCTCAGCCGAGGGACACTGTTCCAGCACTCTGTCGGACGTCTTTTGGACGTGCTCAAATAGTCGGGTCGTCTCCGCGTCTCCGCTATAGGACCTATAGAGGCACGCGTAGATTCGGGTTCTAGCCCCACCGTCTACGCGTGCCCATAGCACCGATAGGTCCTTGTCTTCAAGGGAGCTAAGTCGGCGACAGCAGACATCGCCCCTGACGTACATACATACCCCTGCCCTACGCATAAAAGCGTGTTCTAAAGTGTAGCCGGGATAGTGTAGGTACGACGTATCGTCAGGTGGCGCGATCTGCGTCTCCGTGAGGAAAAGCAAAGCCGGCTTTGCTGTCTCTAGGTGTTGGTGGACAGCATTCAGGTTGGAGTGTAGTCCCCTAATGTTGCACATGTCCACAGTAAATGTGGGGGGGATGGCCGCTGAGTAAACTTTGCCTTTCTTATTACTTCCCATAGAGAACGCTGTAAAAAAAAAAAAAAGTGGGGAATTTGAAGGGAATCGCTCCGTTGGTGCCCCTCAGGCCCTGGCGTAGGCTTCTTAGCGCCAAGCCGATGGCAGGACGTAGGTTGCCGGCGCGGGGGACGAAAGGGCCCCCGGTCCCCCCCGTGCACAGGTGCCGGGCCCCCCTCCGGTCTCTTACCCCGGCACGGCACCGCGCAACGGGATTTTTCGCTGGTTGGCGGGACAGCCTCCCAGGCCAGAGGTTATCAGTGAGGCCTGGGTTCGGGTCCCCAACTGACCAGCGGGCGGCCAGCGGAAAGCCGTTTCACCGGGTCTTCCTGGCCCCCGCGCCGACACACCACGGCTACCAGGGCGAAGGCGCCTTGAGTCCAACGGAAACCCAAGAGGCATCAACGGAGCGATATAGGGATAGGGAAGGGTGGGACAGGGAAACTGGATCTCAGGCTCACAACCGAAACACGCCAGAGGCACACCAAGGCAAGCCAAGGCAAGCCAAGGCAAGCCAAAGGCATTAAGCGGTTGACTCCGACCCGAGGGTGGTCGCCACCCAGCCAGGTCCCACGAAGGTACCTTACCACCGAGCAGTTGTCGGGTTTAGTCGCCTTTTACGACACCCTGGTATCCCGACATGGGGCTGGGGTTAGTATTCTTAATCCGCCCCAGCACGGAAAATTAACTAAAACTTTCAGATTTATAGCTATGTCATAGTTATATAGCATTTCTCGGCGCAGCACGCTTTAGTTTCGAGAACCATAATTATGTATGTAATATATTGTAAAGTTTTATTATTTTTTGTTTTAAGTATTCGAGGGACTTTGGGCATGAATCTCTGCAAAAAATAAAAGGATCTTTCATTTTCAATTTGTAATCTTGATAGACAACTGTTACAATAGATGCTTAGCGAATAAACTAGGTGTGTGCATGAACATTTGAATAGCGAATAAAGAAAATTGAAATATCGCTACTGGATAATGGTCAGTGGTGAAAGCAGTGGCTAGTAGTTCGTGATATCACGTCATATTAGACCAATCAGTTCATACGAATATATGGTAGATGTCTTCTCATTAAAAATTACTGCTCCAACAAGAATTATTTTGTAATTTTTACTCATCCAAAGAAAAACTCATTCAATACAACAACTCAAAAGATGGTTTAAAGAATTTTAATAGTTAAGCTTTTAAGAAACAACAGATAACACACAGACAGTGTATTTAATAAACTACATTTTGACTCACATTTTCGGGGAAAGGAGTCAAAGCGTTAAGAACTCAATTTCGTCACTTCGCGAAGAGGAAAACGGCGAAATCAGGTTAACGCACACTAGAGTGGACGCCTCGTCTCCAGCTAGCAATATGTTTTTATACAGAAATACGAACCTTCTTAACGACCTACTTTTTAAGAAGTATGTTTCTGAAGAAATTTGCCATATTATTTAATGCGTGAAGCATTTTTCTTCAGTGCATTGATTTAAGGGTTAGGACATCAGTAATTAACCAAACATATTCTCAATCAGGAGCCTGGATTCAAATTGACCGCTAGTGACAATTTAATGCACGCTTTTGTGATTTGAAGGGCACGTTAGGTCGTTGACCTCAAACCTTGTCGGAGGCTTTACGTGTGGTTTGGAAGATTCGATTAATGGAGAGAGAACCGTGCCAAACAGTGGGAAGCAAAAAGAGTTGCAGCCAAGCCAAACTATTATATAAGTTAACACGCAAGAAATTTAAAAAAATCACTTGGTATAAATTTTATAAGCCACTCGACCGATGCCTCGATTTCCTCTCGGTGCTCGCTTTAGTAAAATTCTCAACATCAAAAGCTCTTCCAAGTGGTTGCTTGAAATTCCCATTTTATGCTTATTAGATGAAATTCACGTTATCTTGGAACAAGATTTTGTATTTAGTGTACCTTTGTAAAGCAGCCTGTTCACTACACCCTTCAGAAACTTCAATATTTTGTTTGAGTGGACAAATTCAAATTCGTGTTATCTTGGAGCACGATTTTGAATTTATTGTACCTATGTTTTTCCTGCTTTGCTTTAAGTTCGCTTTTGATTTTACGCAATATATTTTAAAGTGCGAAAACGTGCATGAAATTTGCTCTTAGCAGTCCTTATCCTTATCCCCATCTTAGTTTTACTTACGCCTGACATTGCTTAACAGTGTAAAATGTTTGGGCTCAATATATATATATATATATATATAATTTATTATTTATTTATATTTTATTTATCTTCATACGTCAAAGATCTCATACGTCCTTAAAAGCCTTTATTTTTGTTTTGTATCAATCAGAGCAAAGTAGCATCCCTTCTTTTTAATTTTCTAAACATTGAATTCTCAAACTCCAGTATATTTTGAAAACGGTGAGACTTTGTAAACTTACAAATATATGCGTATTGAATAATGAGTAGTAAAAACAAAAATGATCAAATTCGTGTAAGAGAATTCATTCTACATTGGAATTATAAAAATCATACTCGTCACAAATTACAGAATAAAACTTTCCTTTCACATAAAGCTAAAAAATAAGGCATTTCAGAACTTAAGTAACACTTACGGAACTTTTAACCGATTTCGACCAATGCCTCGAGATCCTTTTGGTGCGCGATTAAGTAAAATTCTCATCATCAAAGGCTTTTCCAAGTGCTTTCTTGCTTGAAATTCCTATTTTATGCTTATTAGGTGAACTTCCCGTTATCTTGGGTCATGATTTTGAATTTACCGTACCTTAGTAAGAAGGCACTGATTGCACTGCATGCTTCAGAAACATCTATTTAGAAATTAAATGGCAAACTTTGTGTTACCTTGGAGCATAATTTTGAATTTACATCCAACACAGGCACATTGTTAAAAGTTCACTTATCACTGAAGTCATGAACTGAACTCAGTGCAGTTTTGAAAAAATTTTGTATCTATTTTATCTACTTTTTATACCTTGAACAAACCTAGACGTCATATTCTCTGTAAGAGCTCTCTCTTGCTGTTTCATTGGCAAATAAAAATCCTACTTGTCCAAAAGCTAAAAACTAAGGCGACATGGAACTTGAGTAACACTTGCGGAACTTTTAACCGCTCGACCAATGCCTCGAAATCCTATTGGTGTGCGATTAAGTAAAATTCTCAACATCAAAAGCTTTTCCGACTGGTTGCTTGAAATTCCCATTTTATGCTTATTACGTGGAATTTGCATTATCTTGAGTTAAGAGTTTGAATTTGGTGGTTCTTTGTTACAAGCCAGCTTGTTCACTCCGCGCTTCAGAAGCTTCAGTATATTCTGAAAATGATTGGCGAAATGCGCTTTACCTTTGAGCACAATTGAAATTCAAAATGCAAGAATGATGAACTTCTTTGTAAAATCTCTCTCGATTTTAAATAAGTCTTACTCATCATAAAGCTCAAACTAAGGCTATTCGGAACCTGAGTAACATTTGCCCCCCGCTCGACCGATGCCTTGAGATCCTCGGAGCTAGAGGAACTTTTTGAGAAACACTTGCGGAACTTTTTACTACTCGACCAATGCTTCAAGATCCTCTTGGTGTACGCTTTAGCAAAATTCTTCACATCAAAGGCTTTTTCAAGTGGTTGCTTGATATTTCCATTATGCTTGTTAGGTGAATTTGCGTTATCTCAGGTACCTTATACGTTTTATGAAATTGCTTTTAACAAAACGTTATATCTAAATTAAGCCTGACGTCCTGTTTTGGTTATTGGTGGTTGTGGGATGTCGTATTTATTCAAAAATAAATACTTGACAGTAAATTGAAGCATTTTTCACTTATTCTACCGATCCGCTGCGGGGTCTTCTCTCGGTACAGATTTAGATTATAGTGCACCATGCTATCCATGTGCGAGTTGTTGAGAATTGGCCGCAACCTCTTTTTGCGTCCCACTGCTGGGCATGGGTCTCTCCCCATTATTGGGAAGGCCTGGAGCTTACTCCACCACGCTGCTCCAATGCGGGTTGGTGGAGATGCGGGTTAGTGGCCAACCCGCTGTCGGATGTTTTCAAACCGCCTATAAGGCCTCCGACAAGGTTTAACGACTGTTATCTATCGACAACAACCGGGACCGACGGCTTAACGTGCCCTCCGAAGCACGGAAACGCGCATGAATTTTTTTTACCACTAGCGGTCACCCATCTCACACCCGACCGCGCCCGTTTGGCTTAGTTGCATAGATTGTTTGCGTTCTACGCTAACCGCCGGGCCATGCGCGCTTCCATGTTGAGAATTATATATCCTTTTTGTAATTTTATAGTATTATAGGTATGGTTGACTCATGTTTTATTATTCATTTATTTATATATAGAAGTAGACGAGCATGCAGACTTTTTACATAATATAAATCAGAGTGTTGCCTGTGGTCGTGTGCAATTGCGGTATGACTCCGAAGAATAACGATCACCTCTTATACCTAAGTCTAATTGGCAGTATTGCCACAAGGCAGAAATGGGGTTTTGGGGTATTAGACTAATTTCACATCAGAACTTTGTTTGTACATAGAGTACCATGTAAATATATTTAAAAAGTACCTGGACGACCGAGCGTTGCTCGGGTAAAAACAATTTATTTTCTTGGTTTAATTTCAAAAGAAACACTCCTGAAATAGCTCCCAATAAAAAAAATCATAAAAATAAAAAATAAACGCAATATGGTTTTGATCGATGTTTGAACCCGGGTCTCTAGTTCCGCAGTCAGTCCACGTAACCATACCATTCGGCCAAGGAAGCTTTAATTCAATAAACAAATTTTTTTATAGAGCTCTTTCAAATCGACATTGTCATTTCTTTGAACGTCGGATTGGCAGGTGGTGTTAGACGGCGTTCAACGCCAGTCTAATATTATTAATACCCTCCAATAGATGTCAGGAAGAGTCGCATTTTTCAGTTTATATTTAAGTTGATTATCGCTGAAAATCGATTTATCACCCCCGAAACCAGGGTACGAAACATCAAAATCGTTGGAGCCGTTTTCGAGATTCAAAAAATATATTTAGGTATATACAAAAAATGCTCGTTTAAAGGTATTATATAGATATCTGTGCTAGCAAACCATTACGGCTTCCTGCCGCCTTAAACTTTATACTACAGATTGTATGTATATAGGCGGCAGTAGTAGTAAAGGACTTTGTTTCTTAGTATTTATATTAATTAACAAGCCATTCAGTTTCTTAATAGAGTCTAGCAAGTTACAACACAAAAATTCGACAATAGATATTGCGTTTTCACAAAGGCATATCGCTAACAGCGCTGGGGTAAAAATATTTTTAAATTACAAAGAAGCGATGTTACTTTACCCTGACTGATACATAACAAAAGTAAAGAATATGACTTTGAAGAAGACGGATACCCTTTATTTAGTTTTTATTTGAATGGAGTAGCAGACGAGCATGCAGGCCACGTGGTCTTAAGTGGTCGCTGCAGCCCATGGACATCTACATACAACTTCAAGCAAGCATAGGTAAGTTTTGTCTGAGGTCGTATGCAGTTGCGCTGCTACTCCGGAGGCTGGTGGTCACCTCATGTAAGTATGGCCGACAACTGCACCTTTCCACCGAAACACAATAGAATTGGTTCACGGCAGAAGTGGGTGCAGCGGTGGTACTTCCCCGGGCGAACCATAATAGTTCTACCACCTAGAAAACCTTTATATAACGTGAATTAGGAACTATTTACGCAGTAAAGCAATGCCAAGCGTGGTCAACATGAAGATAGGTTGCCAATTTAATCGATGGACAACAGTCGTTAAATCTTGCTAGAAGGCTTATGGCCTATTAGAAGAAGTTAGAGACCAAGTCCACTAACTGCTATCGTATCTCTACTAATCTGCTTTGGAACATCGTGTTGAAGTTAGCTCCAGGTCCTTTTAATTACGGGAAAATACCCATACCCTGCAACGAGACGCAAAATCGGGTCGCAGCTAACCTTAAGCCGGGCTTCAAATCCAAAATGTTTGCATTGAACATTCTAAAAGACACCTCTTCAAACCCGGCAAATTCACATAACTGAATGAATGTAGCTTTCAAAGGGTACACAGCAAAAAAATTACCACGAGTCTGATTGTCAAAAAAAGTCCAGATTCCTTCAAAGAGAGTTGCATTTGTGAAGTGCAGAATACGCGGCTGCGGTCTGAATTCCAGCTCTGAATGGGCATTCACTAAATGCGAGCTCTTTCTTTACCTTTTATAACTGGGAAAGACGTAGCTCGCCTTCTAAGATTTGCTTTTTCTTTTCGCAATCATTAATTTTTTTTCGGCCATACTCTAGCCGCCGTCTGAGAGTTTTGTGAATACACTCATAGCCCTTTCTTCGTTGGAGACTAAAGAAAGTCCAAGTTTCGCTGGCGTTTTAGTCATATAAATAACGGATTGTTATGCTAAGCCGTCTTTCTCGAAAGGAACAATGCTAAGGAAGTGTTACGGTACTTTTGCTCATTTAGAAATTGCCTCAAATATAAGAAAGACAAGGAATATAGTTTTATAGGAAATGGACGGAGTATTTGTTACAATTTATATTTTTGATTTAATCATTTGGTTTGTGAATATGATTTATGTCTCCATATTTCATTTAGATGGCAGTTCGTGTAAACGAGGACAGTGTTTAAATTTCTATTTTTATATCTTATTATTAGTTATGAATCTCAAATTTTATGTTTCAAATACGACACACTTTTCTTTATGACGGCTGATGAAGAAACATCACAATAAATTTGGGCTAAAACCCACCAAGCTAGCCAAGTTGCCGCCGGTTAAACTCACATGTACTTGTGAATATTATTATGTTGTTACGATAGTAACATTTAATATCATTATGTTTTACCCTATATATTACTATGTATACCTATCAGATAGGCAGGTTTCATTATATTCTTCTTGGTGATATGCGAAAATAACAAATTAAATTAACAAATACAAAATTATCATCATCATCATTCATTAGATATGGATGCCGGGATTTTAATTAATGATTTTGGTGTGGAGATTTAAATTCTTAGAAAATCAGCAATCACGATCAGCAATCACATCAAGAATTTTTTTACATTATTAAACTGTTTAGAAAAAAAACATAGAATAAAGTTCTAATGAAAATAATAATAAAATAACGAGTCATCTACGCAATTTCTTCCACAGTCCTTTTTCATCAGATTTCGTCTTTTGTATGACTTACCGAGGAGCTGCGCAGGGTTATTCCGATATCAATAATTATGACAAACGTCGTAATCAGCATTGCGTCTGAGCCGCCATCGTAACGAGCAGCAATAAAACATGTCTACATACACAACGGTATAATTTCTTTATCTCTCCTTTGCAGCTCCGTTTCCATTTGTCACTCTCATCATAAAGAGCCTGGCTGGGGAGGCGATATAAATTATTATTGCGAGTCGTGAGTCTCTGAAAAGTTTCTGCTGTGAGTACACGTTGAATACACCCGAAGCTAAGTATGAATCTACTTTACAAACGAATTTGTACCATATAGTTAGGTACCAAAAGCTGGTTTTAGTCTAACAGAAAGAGATAATTTTTTCCGTGATGCATATCTGCAGCTGACGTGGTGAGCTAAAAATTTGATGTTCCAGTGTCCTGTCAAACCACAGCTGTGAAGGGCTACATTTAACTCTGTTATGAGAACAATGTCTTTTTTGTTGACTCGGGCACCTGAATGGCATATTACTTTCTGAATTGACTATGGAATTTTCAGTAGTTGAGACCATTACTTTTGTATGTAAAAAAGCTAGAGCTGTGAATTTAGAGCACACATTTAAATAACATATTTCATTAATGGTGAGCAGGTAGAAAGCTCATGCAAGCCGTTAATTTAAAGTTTCTCAACGACAGTCCTGCCAAGCACTAACAAGATTTGGCGTTCTTTTCACTGACTTAAGTAGCGAGTATTTCAGCTGAGTCACTAAATAAAAATATACTCTAATTTTAGAAGCTCGTTTTCAACATGAAATGGTACTTTTGCTGAATGCTTGAGTGGAATAAAAGCGAATGCAAGTATGAAATTATCCAACATTATTGTCTAAGCCCAACTGGGTAAGGCCAGTTTCGCTTAGCCAACTTAATTAGATTTTCCGGGCTGCACTCCCACTCAAAATGTTCTTGCCTAAACTATTATAGCAGTTGCTAAGAGCATTCGAAACACGCCGTGAAAAGGTTAGTTTTGTAGGCCTTACTTACACGAATTTAATATTTTATGTTTATTCTGTTTAAATTTTTCGTAATTAATTTTTTGACTTCTAATATCACTCGATCACTGTCTTTCTAAGACTTCTAGTATGATTGGTTTTTTTTACAACATTTTTATATCCTACTGCTGGGCCCTGGTTTTCTCTTATAAGTGAGTGGGATTTAGGTCATATTCCACCGCGCTGAGCAAGTGCGGGTTAGTGGACATCATGCAATCTATGCCCGACGGGTAGCGTAGAACGCAAACGATTTCTGCAACTAAGCCAAACGGGCGCGGTCGGGTGTGAGATGGGTGACCGCTAGTGGCAAAAAAATTCATGCGCGTTTTGCATGCTTAAGCTGTCGGTACCGGTTGATGTCGATAGATAACAGTCGTTAAACTTTTCGGAGGCTAATGGGCGGATTGAAAACATCCGACAGCGGGTTGGCCACTAACCCGCATCTCCACCATCCCGCATTGGAGCAGCGTGGTGGAGTAAGTTCCAGGCCTCACCAGTAATGGTGAGAGACCCGTGCC
Source organism: Pyrgus malvae (assembly GCA_911387765.1). NCBI lineage: Eukaryota > Metazoa > Arthropoda > Insecta > Lepidoptera > Hesperiidae > Pyrgus > Pyrgus malvae. The sequence continues at coordinate 20,255,380 of OU426950.1, read as the reverse complement.
CAGTAGTGGGAAGCAAAAAGGGTTGCAGCCATGCAATCGATGCATGGAGAAATGAATTTCTTTCAAGGATACATCATGATGGAAAACATCATAATTATTAAATATGTATATTCTTAATTTCTTATTCTATATTTCCTATATTTCCTATCACCGTGTAGCAGCGATAAATACGCACACTACAAATTACTTTGCCATAAATGCCAAAGTGAGAAATAAAAAAATATTTTATTATTTCTTACTTTGGCATTTATGGCATTTAAATAAAACTACCTGGACGACCTAGCGTTGCTTGGATAAAAACAATTTATTTTCTTGGTTTAATTTCAAACGAAACAATCATTTGCTTAGTATTACTTAAGAACGCAATCTCCCAATAGCTCCCAAAGAAAAAAAATATAAAATAAATGCAATATGGTTTTGATTGAGCTTTGAACCCGGATCTCTAGTTCCGCAGTCAGCACACGTAACTATTCGGCCAAGGAAGCTTTAATTCTATGAACGAAATTTTTATGGAGCTCCTTCAAATCGTCATTGTCATTTCTTTGAATCTCGGATTGGCGGATGGCGTTTGTTGGCGTTCTACGCCACAATATTATTAATACTCTCCAGTAGATGCCAGGAAGAGCGATATCTTTTAATAATTTAAAACTTCTAAAAATAAAACCTAACTGGATTTATCACCCCCGAAACCAGGGTAATAAATTTCATCAAAATCGTTGGAGGCCTTTCCTTGATTCAAAATATATATTTAGGTATATACAAGAATTAATCATTTAAAGGTATTAGATTGCAACAACTACAATGAACAGTATTAAAACCAATTCGTTCCAATAGCATGAGTAATAGCGCGAACATTCCAATCGTACACGCTATTTCGTCCCGTTTTTGTACCGTGCCGTACCCTCTCGTCGTTTCGTACCCTCTTCAATCCTCACCTCGCAAATTGAATTTGATCCGTTACAGTCGCTCGCTCGTTTGTCTCTTTCCCATTGATTAGTCCCTTTTGTTTTATTTTCGGGAACGAAAATGCACGTATCGTCCTAAAAATACCAAAACTTTCAGCACACTTGTTAGGACAAACACTTGGTATTTTTTATATTCTGTGTACGACTAATTTGTGAATGTAGAGATGGATCACCTATTATAGCTGCTCCCCTTTATCCGCAAGAGCGAAGACTCGAGCACTTTTTTTAATAAATTCTTATTTTTCTACATGTACGAAATGCATTATTTTTAATCAATTTAGTGGCATATTTTTTTTACAACTATCATAATCTTGAACTTTGTTATAACTAATTATTTCCCGTGATTCATGTGAGTAGAGGCGGATTGGTTTAAAGTTGATCTTAACCCTTTTGCCACACAAGTGTTATAAAGGAGATACCTTTGTATAGGTGTTTATAAAGTTTACCTCGCGGATAATTTTGGGGCGCCCGACATGTTTTGAACGGTACTAACGTATACTCGTGAGCTATCGCGTGTGACCTCAGCTAAGACTCAAGAACTCTTTTATTTATAAGCTCTAGTCTTCGCTGAACCAACTAGCGACCGCACGCCATAGCTCATGAGTAAGGACCACGCATCTCGGTGCGGTCCAAAACATATCAGGCGCCCCCTCCCTCCCCAATTATCCGCGAGGTAAGCTGAGACTTCATAAACATGTTTACGTATCCTTTGTATACGAAATAAATATGATATTTTTAAATCATTTACATGTAACACTTATAAATTGCGACAATGTAAATGCTCTTGAACACAGTTAAAACCAATTCGTTTTGATAGCGCAATCAAGTACATTCCAATCGTACATACAATTTCGTCCTGTTTCCGTACCGCGCCGTGCCCTCTCGTCATTTCGGACCCTCTTCAATCCTCACCTCGCAAATTGAATTTGATCCGTTACAGTCGCTCGCTCGTTTGTCTCTTTCGCATTGATGAGTCCCTTTTGTTTTATTTTCGGGAATGATAGTGTGTGTGTGGATCGGCCCAAAAATACAAAAACTTTACTTATCGCACTTACCACAAAAACAGTAACTACAAAATAAACACATGCGTTGTCATTGTGGTCAATTTTGTAGACAGACTACAGAGATTAAAAATATATAATATTATTATGACGATGAGGATGTCCTCGATCAACAATTTATTAAAAACTGTTTATTTTAATAACTCCTTTCTAATAGTCAGTTAGATATTTGGTGGAACTGCTGGTCTTTTTTATCTTTTTTTAATAATTTAATTAAGGAGATTATTTGTCCAACTCCCTTGTATAAAATATCCTATATAACTCCATTATTAACATCAGTAAAACGTATTATAGTAAATTAATCATAAGAGTCAATTTCATAGCAAAGGAAGATAATTGAGTTTTTAACAAAAAAAAAGAACCGACTTCAAACGGTATAAAATAAAATTGTTCAGTACCTACTTCTTCTTGCTTATGGTAATGACTGTTAAAACTATTTTGGAGTTGGTGCCCATTCTGAACGAAAGGTCTTAAAAAAAGTAAATATAGTGTATATTTACTAAGTCTTGGTGGTTGGTAAGAAGGATTTGGTGACGATGGGACCACGAATATACGAACATACGAACAAAAAAAATAATTTTGAAAATCGGTCCACAAACGGGGGAGTAATCGGTGAACATGTATAAAAAAACATACAGCCAAATACAGTACCTCCTCCTTTTGGAAGTCGGTAAAAATAGATATTTTCATAAATTTCCATGAAATCTACGGTGGTAATTCAGTTCTGCTTGAGGTAGGTTACGTACTCCGCCCACAGGAGTGGCTACTATCAAAACGCTCGTTACCTCAACACTATTCAGCCAACCCTTAAATGCTCATACAGTTACGTTCCTATTATCGTGGCCCCCAGCTCAAACTATTCGTCCGGCGAACTATTAAAAACCTTTATGATTTATTTTCACTGGCCCTTTCACCCCATTGAAGTGGGGTCCCTCAGATCTAAATTACTATGAAACAATATACTTTTGAGATTAAAGGGTGTCTGGAGCCCGAAGCATGCGAGAATGTGAACAAAAGTTAGCGACGAGATGAAAAACACGGTCTTGCTGCAGCAAAATGCAAATTTTTTTGCCACTTTTTTAAATATATTTTTTGTCGCAGCTTAAGTGTGTGGTGGTAAATTTGTGATTTAGTGAAGTAGTTTTGTCTTTTTGGGTGTATATAACTTTATATTCTTTTGCATAGTTTTTTTTTATATTTTAGTTAGGTAGTTATTTTGATGGGTAAATTTTAAAAATCACTTCTGCCGTGAACCAATTCTGTTGATGAGTCACTGTAAATAAGCTTTCTGTCCGTCACCTTTTGGTATTAAAAAAAGTGTCTTAATCTAGCATGTATGTATGTATATATGTATGTATTTATATATGTCTAAATTTTTAGGAGTGGAATTGTTAGTTACTTTCATAAAAAAAGACTTTCTCGTAGATTTCCTGCCTTAAGTTTTTCACCGTCACCCAGGATTGACTGGCAGAGAATGCCATTAGGCATTAAGTTTAACCCTGTAACACTTAGGTTAAGGTGCAACAAAAAAAAATCTATTGTGTTTCCGTGAAAAGATGCAGTTGCCGGCCACACTTACATGAGGCGACCACTAGCCTCCGGAGTAGCAGCGCAACTGCATACGACCTCAGACAAGACTTGCCTATGCTTGCTTGAGTTTGTATGTAGATGTCCATGGGCTGCAGCGACCAATTAACACCACGTGGCCTGCATGCTCTTCTGCTACTCCATTCACATAAAATAAATTAATAAATAAAATCACCTATCAACTGAATTTTAACAATGTTACCAGAGTTATTTACAACTTCTGCCTTATCTTTTTCTATTGAAGGGCAGTGAAAAAAACTCCAAACTCTCTTTAAGAAAATTACATATATATTGGAGATAACAGTATGACTATGGGTCGATAAAGAGTACACGTGACAGTTATAGTGTGAGACACATTGAAATGAAAGAATATAATAATATAAGATTGTAATACACCCTACAAACATGGTCAGAGCTCTCACTGTCCGGTGTGCTCAGCAAGTTTCAGAACCTACACATACTTTCTAAATAATAAAGAACAAGACCGTTAAGTTAAAGAAATTTATTGATTCATGTCAATTTCAATTTCAAATGATCTTTATTTAAAAGTAAATATTACATATTATACATATCCAGTGTACATTTAATCCTAGACTGTAAACACAGGTAAATAATTGAACCGCATATTAAACGTGTAGGTTTATACAATGCATACATATTATGAGAAATTAACGTCTAATCTTAAACTACTTATTTACTTATTACTGATTAATAGTTAGAAATAAAAATTCATGTTCGATTGTTTTAGTATAACAATTCGATTAACAACAATAAAATTACCTAAGTAAAGACATTATTAACAACTTGAAGGTGTGTTGAAATAACCATGCAAACTACAACCACTTGTATGTGTGTGCAATACGGGCGATTACGCTGCGTACGCGCCTCTGACTTATCGTGGTAGCTGAGTTAGAGATTAATTCATGTATTACCATTCATAATAGCCAAGGAAATTACAAACTATATGCTTTATTTTGCGACGCATTAGCAAACCCTACAACGTTGTAACATAAACGTTATAGTTCGTCAACGTTACGTCAGACTGCTAGGAATGGTACCCAGTGACGCTATTTACATAGCTTACTTGGCTGCAACCTTTTTTGCGTCCCACTGCTGGGCACTGGTCTCTCCCCATTATTGGGGAGGCCTGGAGCTTACTCCACCACGCTGCTCCAATGCGGGTTGGTGGAGATGCGGGTTAGTGGCCAACCCGCTGTCGGATGTTTTCAAACCGCCCATAAGGCCTCCGACTAGGTTTAACGACTGTTATCTATCGACAACAACCGGGACCGACGGCTTAACGTGCCCTCCGAAGCACGAAAACGCGCATGAATTTTTTTTTGCCACTAGCGGTTACCCATAGCTTACTTACTCCAACACAATGTTCCATTGCGGCTTGTAAGTGATGTTAGCGGCAGTTCATTTCATATTTCATTTTATTTTATGCTTTGTTCATACTTCAGTTTATTTCATTTCATTTTATTTTATATTTTATTTCATTTCATTTGATATGCTGGCAAAAAGTAGATTATCAAAGAAAATTATTTAGTTATTTTTATTTCTGACATATAATGTACTTTCTTGAAAGAAAGAAATAAATAAAATTCAGTAAGAAAAAAGCGCTATGTAATTTAAGTCAAAAAGCTAGTAGTAGTAAAATGCAATATAATTAAATAATTTTGTAAGTTCTGATTTCAGGAAAGAAATATAGAGTTGGTAGATAGTAACACTCTACAAACTCGATCAGAGCCCTAACTATTCGTCTTAGCGCAAGTTTCAGAACGTACGAAAATACTTTCTAACTAATAAAGAACCAGCTAGTGAAGTTTAAGAAATTTACTTCCCTCTCCCTAAAATTGCATGAAACTTTATATGAATCTTCGCATGGTGTTCATGTTCACTTTACGAAAAAAAAATCTTACCGCAGAATAAGCCGCGGACCACATCTAGACATTATGTAAACATTCAAAGAAAGAAAAAAAATTTTTCATATTAAGAATATAAAATTTTCGCTAAATGAATGTAATTTTTTCACGGTCATTGCAGTTAGGTGACCTTTTGGGCTAGTTGATAAGCTGAGAGGATAAAAGCGGCGAGAAAAACTCCCACCAGCACTCTTTTGAAAAATGTCCATATACATATATTTGAGGTAATAAATTATTATTTAAGATGGCCATGGATCAACAATGGACACACGTGACTGTGCCGAGCTGTTCGTGTAAAACACGTTGAAATAAAAGAATATATTAAATAATCTCCAACACAGAAGAATCAGAACCCTAACAATCCGTCTTGGCGCAAATTTAAGAGGTCGTATACGAAATTTGGCCGATCCAGCTAGGTTTTATTTTTAGAACTTGTCATTTTATTCGAATTTTCAGTGATGATCAACTTAAATATAAACTATTGTGCTGTAGTACGCCGTCAAACGTCATTCGCCAATCCACCGTTCTAAGAAAGATGCTCTTTGTATTGTGCCACCGTCCAAACAATCAATCAATTTTAAAGATCTTTTTAAAAAAAAATCGTTGTTTGAATTAAAGCTTCCTAGGTCGAATGGTTAGGCTGACTACGGAGCTTTATTCTTTCTTTTTTTTTCAAACAACGCTTGGTCGTCCAGGTACCTTCTACAGTATTAAGCAAGCATGTATGCTACTGACACAATACCTAAAGCACGCCTGTGTTCCGTTGCCTCCGTGATTCATTTGCGTTACCCATCAGTATTGATATTCGCGACACATAAATATGACCGGTAACCGCATCTTTTCCCCTAAATACTATAGATTTGCATCATGACATACTCAGGTGTGAGCGGCGAGAGCCGAGCGTTAAAGACTACGCCCAAGTAACAATTTAACGTCGTATAAAGGTTTAGTAAACGATATCTGAATACCATACATCGCAATAGTTAAGTCATACTAACGTTATAATAACGTTTACTAAACGCGAAAATGGCCCCAGTTATACGACCTCAATGGTCGTATAATGTTCATACAGAAGTCTCGAGCCAACTTCGTTAACGTCATTCAAAAGTCGTACAAATGTTATGGGATAACCATAACTTTCGACGCTTTGTTGTATTGTGGTCGTACACGTGTTACTGAATGACTAAAACGTTTTATTTGAGTCAAGAGACAATACCTGTAAGACTTATGAATCGTATTCTTAGTAGTTAGTGGTTTCGTTTCAAGATTTTAGTGTAAAATAATTAATTACAAGGAAATAAATGCTAGCTGAGTTTATGTCATTTTCATATCTTACTTACTTTGTCTGTCTCTCATGCTATTTAGTTCGACTGGGAACTGAAGTTTTATGATAATATACCTATGTGAATACTATTAAGATTTTCATGCCCCCTCGTAATTTTGTGTTTAAATCAATAGATTTTTGTTAATAAAAATTGGTTTTTTTCTAAAAATGTCCGACATGTTGCTTTTGTCGCAAACTTACCTCTGTACGACCTGATGATGATGATAATGGTCGCCATGACAGCTAGCTATTAGGGTTCCTCAAGAAACATAAAAAAACCCTTTTCATATTGTCAATATTCACAAAAAATTCTCGTTAATGTAATTCTCGTTAACGTCTCCACGGTTTTTTTGATTCCATTTTCGTAACAATATTTCATCAAACGTTCGTAAATATGGCCGCCTAGTCATTATAAAGTCAAAACCTGATTTAAATGCGACTGCAAGTTTGATTAAAGTCAGGACATGACATTAAACGGACATCATGTAATATAAAGGTTATATTTGAGTCGTCAATAAACAACCAAGTCATTTAAGAGTCTTTAATTGACCGCTGTAAAACAAGATAGTGATTGTTATATAAACGTCTCTGTAAAAGCGTCTATACAATATGCACGTTATAAAAAAGTCATATAAAGGTTTTCCAAAAACGTAATTTGATGAGTTCAAAACATTTATCGGACTATAACGTTAGTATGACTATTGCGTTGTCGTACAAACGTTTTAGCTAAGAAGTAATATAACGTCATAAAGTTTAGTCACCCCAACGTTGCTAAGACCAGTTTACTATGACATATTCGTCGCACGACTAATTTGTTACATTAAAAACCTCTATAGGACCTGGTAGTCATATCATTACCATTGTTAGACTGCTATCCAACTTTAGGTCATACAAGTCAAGACTTATACGACGTATTTGTTTGTTGGGCGGTCTTCGATACTAATTAATTACGGTATTTTTAATCACTGGTATGACTTAAAACCCCTTTTGAACATTTTCGAGTGAAGTACTCGTAGATAAAATAAGTAAAAAGGTAGGAAATAAATAGATGCATTTGGATTTACATTATATCAAAGCACCGTATACATAGTTTATTCACAAAGTTGGTGCATTGAGGGTTGCAGACAAAAGTTCGGGTGAAGTTGTTAGCGAAACTTAATGCATTTGTATCATATACACATGTTTTGGAGCATTTCTCTGGTAAGTTTTCATATGCAAATTGTAGTTTAGTCATATAAGAGTAAGGAATAAGATTAGTATTATATGTATTATGTAATATTGCAGACAATATGAGCAAATATAGAAACACAATTAACAATAAAATACAGACTTTACGATTATAAATATGACTACCCAATATATGTACATAGATTTTAATGCATTTTCTGCTGCTTTTAGGACTCTATCTCGCACCTTATGCTTACTTCGTCTTGAGTGTCACTACACTCAATTTTTTTTCTTTTGTTAAAGTTTAAATCTGTGGCCCTAGTGAAAAGGGGTACAAGTCCGATTTTGTCGAAAATTAGTTAAATATACCAAATTGATCAGAAAGAAATGCTCTATCATTTGGTGTAAACGGATCTAAGCTATCTCTAAAAACAAAGAAGTTATTTGGTGCATATGGGTTTAACTAATACGAAAAAAAACTACAATAATCGGATTCAAGTACTTTCGTATTGTTTTAAACTGAAAAATAAAAAAATAAAATTGTGTTTTTTTAGTCTAAATTAACATAAACTACCTACGTTTTTATCAAATTGGTGTTTACCAATACAACAACAGATGGTCCTTATTAAGTGGCTTAGTGAGTAATGATATTACTAGACATCAATTTATTTTCACCAAAATAAATGTCAAAAATCAAGTATAACTCTTCTGAGATCAGTATTCACATTATGCTATTGTGAAATTAATAAATGTAATATAATACAATTCTAGTTGTATCCTACGAATAGCTTTCATTTTACGTGAGAAACGATATAACTCGTCGCTGCGGGGGAGTGGTGCGGGTGAGTGGGGAGCGCATAGCGCCCGCGTCCCGTCAGTCGCTCGCGCATCATTTTTTTCATCTCAATTTGTGATTTTTCTGCAGATTAAGATGTGAGTTTCTCTTATTTTTTTGGTATTGTTCAAATACACACTTACAACTTCTCCTTGGCATATGGGTTGACGCAGGTGGTACACACTTTCACCAGAGTACCAGATATTGAGACCCATACTGCCTCTCTGCTTGACCTTCTGCTGACCACCCATCCATCTGACTACCGGGTGACGGTTGGGGCCCCACTTGGGACTTCTGACCATTGCCTGGTAAGTTCTGCCGTACCATTGCCGCCCCCAGAAAGTTCTCGACCCAATGGGAAGCGTCCAGTCTGGCATTACGGGTCAGCGACTGGGATGGACTCCGGGAATTCCTGGCTTCCTACCCCTGGAGGCAGCTGTGCTTCACCTCGGGTGATCCTAGCACGTGTGCGGAATCGATAGCCGATGTGATACGTCAGGGCATGATTGGTTTTATTCCCAACTCTGTAGTATCCATTGGTGGGCGAAACAAGCCCTGGTTTAATGGTTCTTGCGCTAAGGCTTCTAGCCTTAAGCAAGAAGCTTTTAAAACCTGGGCTGATGCGCACACGCGCAAGGACCCCGAAACGTCTAAGCTTCGGAAAAAATTCAACGCTGCCTCCCGTTCGGCAAAGAAGCAAATAGCCAAGGCGAAGTTTAGGCACGTCGGCAGAATTGGCCAGCGTCTATCTAGCTACCCTTGCGGGGGTCGAGCTTTTTGGTCGCTTGCCAAGGCTGTCGAAGGTAACTTCTGTCGGTCGTCTCTACCATCTTTACGCAAACCGGACGATACTCTGGCTCACACGGCAAAAGGGAAAGCCGATCTCCTGGGTACCCTGTTTGCCTCAAACTCGACTCTGGACGACGGAGGTGCCACACCGCCGACCATAAAGCAGTGTGAGAGCTCGATGAAGGACGTGCGTTTCACTCAAAAGGCCGTCAGACGAGCTCTGCTAGCCCTCGATGTCAAGAAGTCGAGCGGGCCGGATGATATCCCCGCGATCGTATTAAAGACGTGCGCTCCCGAGTTGGCTCCCGTCTTAACGCGCTTATTCTCGCTTTCCTACACCACTAGTATAGTACCGTCTTCGAGGAAGGTAGCCCTAGTACACCCAATCTCGAAAAAGGGTGACCGCAGTGACCCGTCCAACTACAGGCCCATTGCGATAACCTCCCTGCTCTCTAAGGTGATGGAGCGTGTTATAAATACGCAGCTCCTTAGGTACCTCGAAAAGCACCGGTTGATCAGCGATCGTCAGTATGGCTTTCGCCAGGGCCGGTCGGCCGGTGATCTCTTGGTATACCTCACACACCGCTGGGCTGAAGCCGTCGAGGGCAATGGGGAGGCTCTGGCAGTCAGCCTGGATATCGCAAAGGCTTTTGACCGGGTCTGGCACAGGGCCCTTCTCGCGAAGCTTCTATCTTACGGTCTTCCCCTGAGGCTATGCAACTGGGTAGCAAACTTTCTGTCTGAGCGGCAGATTAAGGTCGTTGTTGACGGATGCTGCTCAGATATGAAACCCATTAATGCCGGTGTTCCCCAAGGCGTCCCCCATTTGTTATAGCGCCCAAGTTCCAGGGTACCGCGCTCACCGTCGGTGAAAGTGTCGGTATCTTGGGAGTTGACATTACGAGTAAAGTGCAGTACCGGAGTCATTTGGAGCACAAAGCCAAATTGGCGTCCAAAAAGCTTGGTGTCCTCAATAGGGCGAGGCAGTACTGACGCTATACAAAGCCCAGGTCAGACCCCATATGGAGTACTGCTCTCATCTCTGGGCAGGAGCACCAAAATACCAGCTTCACCCATTTGACTCCGTTGAAAAGCGCGCAGTCCGAATCGTCAACGACCCAAGATTGACTGACAGGTTAGAACCACTCAGCTTGCGAAGAGACATAGGCTCGCTCTGCGTGTTCTACCGACTTTACTATGGTGAGTGCTCCGAGGAACTTTTCAAACTAATGCCTACATCACCATTCCATGATTATATCACCAGACGAAGGTTAAAGTTCCACAGGCATCATCTGGACTCGTGGCGGTCCTCCACAGTCCGCTTTGCACGCTCCTTTTTACCACGGACGTGTAGGTTGTGGGACAACCTTCCAGCTGAGGCATTCCCAGTGGACTATAACATGGGGTTCTTCAAGAAAGCTGTAAAAAAAGCTCTCCTCCAAAGCCGGCAATGCTCGGGTGGCTCCCCTGGGGTTGCCCGTGTCCATAGGCGACGGTGATCGCTTAACACCACGCGGCCCGTCTGCCTTTTTGTTCGGTTTACATATAAAAAAAATACACAAGAAAATAAAAAAAATATAATTTTGTATTCCGCTTGTTTTATTTCCATTAAAATATGGGTTTAAGTAGCCCAAAATAGTTCATATAAGTCTACATGTACCACACGCCACGTATAAAATCTTTGTGAAAAAGACGCCAAGATATTTTTTTTCATAATTTTCAATTTTTTTTAAAGTTGACTTAAAGTACACAGCTAAACACTATTTTCTTATAAAATGAGCTATTAAATATTTCATTTAATTACTTGCTTATCATAAAATTCATTCAAATGCGTATTCCTTTTCACATAAGCGAATTCGCAATTTACTTATGTGTGAAGGGGTATAAGTTATTTTATACCCTCGAGGAATTTATTTTGTTGAGGGTATAAGTCATTATTTTAAAAACTATTAACTTTACATAAAAAATAACTCAATAATAATAAAGAACATACTCTGTTTACCTATAAAAAACATCACATGTATTACTTTTGCTGGCGGTTTAAATGTCATACGAGGACAAACACGCAATTTGAGCGCGCCGTGTGTTTTTTGCCTCTCCTGTAAAGTTGTAGTTTTAGACTTAAATCCCTTTTCACTAGGGCCACAGAAATATATTCATTAGACCTTTTTTTGTATCTGGGCGAAAACCTTCAAAAGGAACCCGGCGCCTTGGGAGGTGATACCGACAGAGGGTTTTGTGGCATTGGACCGCACTAAAACCCCCTCGGTGGCTACCTCTGCGCTTGGGGAGGACTCCGGGATCTCCAGTGGAATGCACCGGTGTTCTCCACGCGCGAAGCCCCAGAACGGGCCCATCTTCGGGAGAGCAGATGTGCTCTCCTGCACCTTCCGTTGCTTACGGCGGCATGCGGCCATGCACACACCGCCGCCCTTCCCGGAGCTGCTGACTGGACGGATCGAGCTCCCACTCTCACCACCCACAACCCTAACTTGAGAATTTAACCTATCTTGCGAAGTTAGTTAACTGACACATATACATCACAATATTGTTCTTTAAAGTTGAGAAAATTAAACAGGACACACAAGTTTTACTCGAGGCACATCTCCAGTTTTCGTCAGAGGTGCACGCACGCCCATTAAATTTGTTAATTCATAATATTTCTTTTACAGACAAAAAGAATATTCGCTTATATAAACTCATATAAGTTTATAAAAATACTTAACAGTTTAAATTTTATTCTATTTAAAGCAGTTCAAACATAGCCAAAGTGGGAAGGGACAAAGTTTGTAGCAAGTCAAGCCATACTTCGAGTATCGGTGTCAAACACAGAAGTTTGAACCTTACTAAACAAAAACAATGATCAAAACTACCTGAAGTAAAAACAGACAAAGTTTGTAGTTAAAATGTCGTACTTACATTGGTGTCCATTAAAGAAGATTGAACATTATTGTACAACTTACAGTTAGACTACTGTTCATAATAGGTAGGAATGAACCTTCCCTTTATACTGTATGCATTGTATTGCCATATTTATGTACTTACTTAAAATAGGTTTAAGTGGAAAGATATATAAGTGGAGTTTTGGCGAAAATTCGAAAAAGACATATTGTGCACTTGTTTCATTTTTATTTTCTTGGTGTATTTTTGAGTTATATCGGATAAATTTGTTGGCGTTTTATGGGATATAGGTTAATTACAGTGCACGAGTTTTGTGAACTAAAATAACAGTGCGAAAATATGTTTTTTCAGCTTGCCTCCAAAATTCCATTGTTCACGTTCTGGTAAAGAAGCCATCGCTTTACTTGAATGTCTGACTGACTTGATTGACTGATTACTGACGACTTACTCACTTTACCTATTATTACTCGTCCTGTTTCAACGAAACTGGCAAAAACGTGATGCAAAAATGATACTTGACCCCTGCAATATGCAGAATTTGCGATGCCATAATTGAAGAAAAAAAAAGATATACAGTTTGTACTGCCTCTCTACCTACCTACCTACCTAATTGGTGTTAAGCATAGAGTTTAGAACCTGTAAAGTGTACAGTGTCCGCAATAGTTTAGAATTGCTTTAAGTGGGAAGATACAAAGTTTGTAGCGAGTCAGACCTTACTACGAGTATTGGTGTCAAGCATAGAGTTCCGAACCTTGCAAATGCACAATATGTACGCCATAGTGCAGAATTGCCTTAAGTGGGAAGACACAAAGTTTGTAGCGAGTTAAGCCATACTGCGAATATAGGTACAGGGACTGTGTCCTTGGTACCCACGATACAGGGAATCCTAGTGTGGGGTTATTTATATATTATGTTATTATTAGGTTATTTATATATTTATATATAGTATGAGTGTTATTTAATTAATTATTCATTTATCATAATATTATAGAACCTACTACCTTAATTTAATGTCTCGTATTAGTACTCTGTCAATGAATGAATAATCAGTCACGATATGATATTTTATAAGTAATATAGAAGACAGGGCCTATCTAAAGAATATAGATCATCTTCGTGATAGATAGCCTAAGGGCACAGCTACATAATAATACAGGAACTGCGGACCTTGCACTAATATTACTCGAAATATGTATTATTATCTCAGTCTCAATATTCCATGATGTATTATCCCATCTAATTGCACGGTAGTTCTCAGTACACGTCAGCAGCAGTTGTTTTCAAACCAATGTATAATAAAGAGAAGTAGTTGAAAAAAATAGAAAAGGGCATCGCGCTATGCCAGGCTGGTAATAGCTAAATAAATTTTGATTAAAATTCACATTATATAAAAAAAATAAGATTCTGTGCAAAATATTTAAAATAAATATAGTCGACAAATATTATGGGATCCTTTTCATCCCAAACTCACTCTTACTTTAGATTATTTTTTAACACATCGAAAAAAAAATACCTAAATTTGAATTTTCTAGATTAAGTTGTGTTCTGATAAATGCTGTGACTATTAAAACGGCGCAAGCCGAACGATCAAGCCTCAACGTAACGTTTCAAGCGTAACGTTACAATGAGTCATCCTTTTTCGTGCGTGTAGCCGGCGTTCATCAATTTGTTAGACGTTGTCACGTCAAAAATAGTTAGACAGTATAACATGTGGAGTTTTGGCGGGAAGTCGAAAAAGACATTGTGCTCTTGTTTGATTTTCATTTTCTTGGTGTATATTGATTTATATCGGAACTTTATCCGATATAAATCAATATGGCATTTTGCTCGATATAGGTTAATGACAGTGCACGAGTGTTGTGAAATAAAATAACAGTGCGAAAACATGTTTTTGCGGCTCTCCAAAACTCCATCGGACATGTTCTGGTAAAGTAGCCATCACCTTACTTGAACATTTGACTGACTAGACTGACTGATACCTTACGACTAACTGATTTTTTTCTACGACTATAAAGTGAAGCAAAAATTTTACTTGACGCTGGCAATATGCACAGAGTTTGCGACGCCATTATTAAAATTGAAAATGTAACATGTCATTTTTAATAAGGTACCTATATTGAAGTAGAGTCTATCTAGAGAAAATAGATGATAAAATGCAGACCTTGCAATATAATTACTATGAATTGTAGATATAATACTTATTTCTCAAGTCTCAATATTCCGTGCTGTAATAATATCTTATCTAACTGAACGGTTCATCTCAGTCCACGTCGGTAGCAGTTGTTTTCAAATCAAACTATAATAAAGAGGGGTAGTGGAAGGAAAACAGAAAGGTGCCTGGGGCAAATGAGGTTTGCTGACGTTAGAAATAACGTTGACCCCACTTTTGAAGTTCACAATTGTTGGAGCACTATTTTAGTTTTTAGACTTACAACCTCAGATCAAGTAATGTAGCTATAGATAGAATTCTGCGAGCAATGAAGTGAGGCTGGTTAAAACTGCACCTCGTCGTGTACAAACCGGGAATAGCTTCCTTGGTCGAATGGTTACGTAGGCTGACGGTGGAGCTAGAGACCTGGGTTCAAACCTCAATCATGTTGCGTTTTTTAGTCTGCCCGGGTAAAGAGATAGTTCCTCGCTCCCGTAGTCCCTAGCGTTTGAGCACTCAGTGTCCTACGTAGGAAGTCCCTGTTGTTGTACAAACCGGGTCTTTTTTTGGTCGATGTTTCATTTGCACGCTTCAAGCATTTTTGTCTATGTTCTTTGTAGTTGATGTGCTCGTGGAAGAAGGTCATATTTGTGATAAACAAGTTCAAGTTTTTTTCAAAATGCTGTAACCTCACTTTACATATACATTGCGCACAATAATTACGAACAATGCAGCACAAATAATTAATTAAATTAATTAAATAATGCTTCACACTCATTGCCCCACAGTAAGGTAGTTATACCCTGTGTCGTGGGTGCCATGGAAATACATAAAGACAGAAACACATACAGCCAGACTGATAACAGAAATTTCAAACTTACCATTAAAATTTCTGCTTTGCCGGGAATCTAACCCGGAACCCTCCGATCGGCAGTTCGGCATGGTAACCATTACGCCAAGCGGGCCAATTAATAAACTGCACCTTTGCCACTGTAATAATAATAATATTTATGTATCTGCTTACAGGTACTTTGAATAATGTAAATCTATTAAATCATTTTATAGAAATAACCTTGTAAGCCTTGTAAGACTACAGCTCAATCAAAGATGTAAATAGATAGGCGCTAATATCAACAAAATATCTTCCTTGCTCTCCTAAAAGCGATACTCATAATATCAGATCAAAGAGTCAAATATACATTATAGTTAATGTTAAGACAGGGATTACTCTAATATTAAATTCATCATAAACCTTTGCGGTAATTCGGGGATCGATTACTTATGCCTGAAGCCCGCAAATTAATTAACCCCTCTTAACCCAAAATTACAAGATTTTAATTAGCATGCTTCTTAAAAATATTGTTCTTAAATTGTAAAGAGAGTTTTTAGGTATGCTGATTTTATGAATATTTTTATTTGAAGGACAACCAAGCAACCCTCAATCCGGGGATCTTTTTATATAGGCAAAGAAAAAAAGGTATCTTTATATACAAATAACGGTAGGTATGTACATAGACAGCATATGTTCAGCATGCATCTGTGCATAGACAGCGTAATAGAAAATATAATGTGATGAGGATTTCAAAACGATTTGGGCAATAAATCATATATTCTATATGTATATATAGTAGAATGGTAGTATAAAAGTACTTGATGTCTTTGTAAATATGGTGCATTTTAGCAATATCATAGAAGTCTCTGAAATTTCTGGGACAAATCCGTACCTAGCAATGACACACAAAAAAAGGTTAGGTTATAACAAAAATAAAAAATTAACGTGGTCTAAAAATTTATCAAAAGCTCGTGTTAGAATGAGTATGCCTAAATCCTCAGCAAATACGCGTATACATTACAGTAAACGCATGGAACGCTGAAAATATAATATTCAGTGCGTCCGGAGCATGAGCGTAGGGTGATGTTGGTAAATTAACACCTGATTCAGTTATGTTAAATCTGTTTAGAGCTTAAAGCATCAAAGGTGACTCACCCGTCAGTGGAGAGGGAATTGCGCCTCGCTTCGATACATAATTTTTGTGCCAAAATCTGGTGCGAGGGGAGGAACGCACACATTTTAATTGTGTCACACATTCACAAAATATTCTTTCATCGCTAAATTTTCTTCGTTTCTAAATATGTAAATTTCAATTAACAACGTCATTTTCTATGCACCGACAACACTGACACAGACACACACACGCACACTAGTTGTAGGTATAACTAGAAGGCACATTGTACATGGACGTTTGGACGAGGGGTTCGCCCGTAAAGGCCACTCCTCCGACGGGAGTCATACCTGTCAGTACCTGTGATGCTCTAAGGTTTAGAGCGAAGTTTTCGAGTTTTTGTAACTCAGATTGGTACTGTGTTGCAAAACATCATTCGGTAATATTTCACCTTGAACATAATTCAGCGAGAAATAGGCACACGACACATTTTTTAGTCAAAATTGGTCTCCCGAAATTGAACCAGACTCGTACATGCCGGAAACTGATGCCTTAACCAAAGCTTGAGTCAAAGCATAAAGTCTGTTTTTAAATTTGATTCAAAGTCTCGTGTTGGAACCCGTTCGTTAATACTCAACAAACGCTCAGATATACATAAATAACTTACTATGGAATGCATGAAAAATGTATCCAGTGCGTCCGGAACTTGAGCAAACGGGATGTTGGTAAATTAACACCTGATTCAGTTATGTTAATTCGTACGTGATGTGCATTGCTTTCGAGTGGGATTTGTGGGAGTTACGTTCAAAGTTAAAGCTAAAATTAATGCGAAATTTCATATGACTACCTTACAGTTGTAGATAAATGTGTAACGTTGGTTAGTTTTGGTAGCATCCTTAATGATTAAACCAGGAAAGTACCTTACAGCGTTGAACTACTCTTGTAGGTAGCAACCACTTTCTAATGATCTCAACGACTTAAGCTTCCTTGAGGCAACGCTTAATATCTTCATAGTAGTGAGCTAAAACTTGTATATGTCAGCCTATATATGAGATTCAACAAAAGAATTAAAATCGTTAAAGACAACGTTTCTTGTTGCAAAATAAAACAAAGCTAAAAAATGTATTCAGTACGCTTGAGGACAATTTTGAAAAAAAGAGGATTTTGGTAAATTAAGACCTGATTCGGTTATGTTAATTCATACGTGATTCTTGAGCCTTGCTTTCGAGCGGGATTTGTTGGAGTTATGTGCGAAATCTCATATGGCTGGTTGCAACCCTTTTTACGTCCCACTGTTGGGCACGGTTCAAACTCACGTAATTTATCGTAAAAAATTCTTATTCATCCGTCATAATTAGCGCTGACATTAAAATTCACTCTCTTAAACAGAAAAGAAATGAATAAAACTGATGTTTCAATGTGTCTTTGCACCCGAGCCGACACCGACAAGTTACAACCTGTCCGTCGTGATATGGTTAACACAATGAATGCTCAGAACGCGTCATGGCTATAAAGATATTGTGTGAATTGTCCAAAATATGACGATAAGTGTCAAGTAAGTAGGAAAAAATCTACCATTTGCGAGCTATTCTGTCGCGCGCTGCCAAAACCGCTAGAGTTACACATACATAATAATATGTAATGTATGATGGGAATGATTATCTTAAATAGTCCTACAAAAAAGCCCGCCACAGTATATATCTATATCTCATGTGTAAGCCATTATAGCCAAAATAGTGAACCATAACTACAATAAAAAATGATCATTTACTGACCCTTTCTAACGCGGGTGAAACCTAGTACTTTAAAAACTTCTGCATTGAGTCCTGAAGGTCATAGACCTTTAGAAATATGGATGCTGTACTTTAAAAACAAATGTCAAGACCATAAAGAACTTTGTTTTGCTAAAATAAAAGTTGCTACTTATACAATAACTTACTAACGTAAAGGCTACAGACGAAAAATGTTTACGTAGCGTTTGAATTATGAAAAATTGCTCTTAAAATTTATAAAATCCCTTAAAAATATATATTAAGTATGTTACTGCAATTAACGCGTGCCTGTAGCGCTTGTTTATATTTTTCTTAAGTTAAGCTTTGACCAGCGCGTTTACGAATTGGATAACGCAGGTGGTAAATAAATATAGGAAGGTTTCCGTGATTTAGAAGGTTATAATAATAGATAAGATAAGAATATATTATAATTATAAGATTTACCAAAATCCTTATTTTCACTAGTCAATTGTCAGTATTACTGAGGAAAATAATTAAAACTTATTCTTGTTTTGGTAGAGCCCATTGAAAGATGTGATTAGCAATTTTTGATTTAATTATTTCGTAATAAAGAATTTCACATTGAAAATAGAATCTAATTTCTGCTTAGCCGGAGGACAGATGATCAATCTGATCGGAGGACAAATTTTAAAAATAATCTGTTACATGGATCAAAAACTCTATTTTGACGACCCGCGTGGCGTAATGGTTACCATGCCGGACTGCCGATCGGAGGGTCCCGGGTTCGATTCCCGGCGAAGCAGAAATTTGGATGATGAGTTTAAATTTCTGTTCTCGGTCTGGGTGTTTGTGTTTCTGTCTTTGTGTGTGTCCATGGTACCCACGACACAGGGTATAACTACCCTAATGTGGGGCTATGAGTGTGAATCGTTATCGTTATTTGTGTTGATGTATATGAACCATAAACTTTTTTTCTTTTGATGTCTACACTAATATTATAAAGAGAAAAGATTTGAATGTTCGTTTGTTAAATTTCATATTGTGAAAAGAGGAGATTCTTTATTCGTTTGTTTAGTTGTATTGAATAGGCTTTGAAACTATTACACCGATTTGAAAAATTATTTTATCATTAGAAGACGATACTCTCCCTGATATCCCATATGCTTTTTTACCGCAGGAAAATGCTTCATTCCTACGGGACAACGGTTAATAGGGTACACGCCGTTGAAGCAACTGGTTAAACGCCTATGATTTTAATATAACAATATATCGTCTTATGTCGTACAAATGGATGAAAGAAACTTAGAGATATAGCCTGGAATAGCACATAGGCTATTATTATGTCCTACGGGGACCCATAAAACGGGTCCACGCTGGCGGAAGGCTATCTAAACTAAAAGCTATTGTTCTTTGTAGAAATTGGTCTCAACTCTCAGTATAAGACTAAGAACTTTGTTAAAGTAAGTTCATTGATATATCACGTCAACATTGTTACTCCTTATTACATCAGATACCTGTAAGTGAAAATCCCGTCAAAATCAGCCCAGCGTTTCAAAGATTAACCGGAACAAACAGACAGACAAAAGTTTAAACATGTAACAAATGTTATTTTGGTATATGTACCGTATATACATATACCAAAATAACTTTCACTTATGAATGTAAAGTTATTTTGGTATATGTATATACGGTACATATACTAAAATAACATGTATATATATGTATATACGTTTGTATATACATATTTTGGTATATACCATATATACATATACCAAAATAACTTTACATTCATGTTGTAAAAAGCGGTTATTTTAAAATATAAACAGACACTCCAATTTTATTTATTTGTATAGTTGAATTAGTCGCTATCTGACTGACTCATGACTACTATAATAATTGCTAACTTTTGATACAAAATCTTCTTTTTGTTATGTTAGCAACCAGACAGTTTATTTACTAGGTTGGTTGTTGGTTAAAGTCCGCTTGTATAAAACCCGGATAAAGTACAAAAAATAAAACCGTATGCTTTTAAACTGAACATCTGTAGCTATATTAAACTGTATAAAATCTGTAAAGTTTCCTTATATTCTTAATTTAAAGAAGTTGTTACAATTCTCGATACGAAGAGCAGTAGCTTGCAAGGCAACTTCGTATTACCATAAAGTTGTGGTTACAATGAGATTTTTTTCCAACAAGTTTGGCGTCAATTTTCTTGTACATCAGGTAAAACGATTGGTTCAATAAAACAATTAGTCAAATTCATAAGGAAGGTGATCGTAATAAAGCAATGTACTTTATAATGTTAAAGGCACGAAAGCATGTTTGTTTGTTTTTTCTTCTTCAACGTCGCATTGTCACTACAATGCGACGTTGAAGATCGCTATCTTATGCATTTTTCTGCATGGAGGTAGTTAGGCGGATGGAGAGTAACATTAGGCTACTTTGGCGTAGGAAGATCCATTAAAGTGTATTGATCCGTTCTAACACAGGTTAAAGCACGAAGTACAGAGTGTAGCAGCTTTCATAACTTAAACTCTGTTATACAAAATGATACTGTAAAAAAAACAAATCACAGTGGAGCAGTGAATAAGGTGTTCTTTATTAAGTTTTATTAAACCAATGTATTGTTTAATTTTTATTTTTTACTGAAACAATTAGGATTTTTTTTAGTAAAATTTAATACCGAACCTAGTGTATCCTTACCTTTTCAACAACTGCCGCTGTAAGAAAACACTTTTAGTTCCATTTTTATTTCCCTTATGTTAATCGCAAACTTCGATACTACTTGTTTACTTATCCACTTTTGTGTATTTCTAAATCTATTTCAATGTTCTAAAGGCGTATGACAGTATTTTTATCTATACTTATTATAAAGAAGGGACATTTGTTTAGTTTGTTTCTACTGAATTGGTTTCGAAACTACTACACTGATATATGTATCTATTTGTCGACGAAAACGAAAAAAAAACATAAAGCTTTGGAGCAGTGATGACCGAGCGACCAAGACCACGGTCCCTGATACGAAGATACAGAGTTCAAACCCTCGGCATGCACCTATGACAAAGAAATTTGTTAAGTGCGGATTTATTATTTTTAGAATTACGGATTTATAATTATTACAATTACAATTACAATAATTATTATTGTATTTTTTTTAAAAAACGCTTTACACTCATAGCCCCACAGTAGGGTTTATATACCCTGTGTCGTGGGTACCATGGACACATACAAAGACAGGAACACAAACACCCAGACCGATAACAGAAATTTAAACTCATCATTCAAATTTCTGTTTCGCCGGGAATAGAACCCGGGACCCCTCGATTGGCAGTCCGGCATGGTAACCATTGCGCCACGCGGGTCGTCAAAATTGTGCGTAAATTGTTAAGTGAGTAAGGAGGGAAAGTTTGGATTTAAATTAACCATGAAACATCCGAAGCATATTCACCTTGTGGAACCGCGGCGCACAGCTAGTAGGAAATAAATTGATAGCATAGAATATACATACAATCTGTAGGTTAATCGATTTATGTATATAACCCATAAACTTATTTACGTTGGTATATAGGTTTATGACCTAACCGTACACTGCATGCAGAATATCTCGATACATTTTAGTTTGGCACAATATGGTGACGAATGCTCGAACAGTATGTTGAGGCTACTGAAAATGAGGTAGGTACATAAGTAAGGCTTTAAAAGAAATAAAAAATAATACGTAGTAAATATGGATACTCGTTTATAAATGTGAATCTACGTGTGATTTATGTATGTAATTAATAGAATCAGGTGTTACTTTGCGGCACTCCATTGTTATAAACTTAGGTAGAATCTATTAATAATAATGAATTAATAATAAAGTAAAATGTGCTGCTCTGTTTGTTGATATGACCAGGGCGTTTGACTGTGTTGTGCATAACATACTTTTACGACAGTTGGAAAGAATAGGTGTACGCGGTATTGCATACAAGTTATTACAGTCTTACCTAAATAATAGAAAGCAAGCGACGGTACTAACAACATTTAACAAATTGAACAATACATTAGAAGAGGTACAATCAAAATTCGCAATTAGTAAAATTGGTGTCCCTCAAGGTAGTGTTCTTGGTCCACTGTTATTTTTAATGTATATAAATGAACTACCCGCCATAGCTAAATACCCATGTGTAATGTTCGCTGATGATGCTACAATTTTATTTTGCAACGATAGTATTTCAGTTGAGGATTATAGGCATGAAATAAGAAGTACACTATTAACTATAAAAACTTGGCTAGACACAATGAACCTCACGGTCAATTTAAACAAAACTAAAATTATGCAATTTAAAAATTATAAACAGAATTTAGAAAATCTAAATATACAACTAGATTCAGTTGAAATAGAAGAAGTAGAGCAAACTAATTTCTTAGGAGTGTCCTTAGACACTCACTTAAACTGGAAAAGTCACATTGATAAAATTAATAATAAAATATCTGCCAATTGTTATGCGCTTTCAGTATTAGTGGATGCGTCAACTCTTGAAGTAGCTAAAAGTTTTTATTATGCAAATATTTACCCCCTTCTAACTTATGGCATTATATACTGGGGAAACTCTGTCAATGTTAGTAGAACATTTATATTGCAAAAACGCAGTCTTAGAATAATGTATGGTAAAGCGAGCGATGAATCTATTCGCTCTTTGTTTTCCGAAGAGAAATTTCTTACATTAACTAGTCTATACATATTGGAGATTTGTACTTTCGTTTTTAATAACATAAATTCATTTGAAAAGCAAATAAACATGCGCATAAGAGATGTACCCACGAGGCAGAAAGATAGTGACGCTTTATATTTACCTCAAGTGAAATGTCAGATTTTCAAAAATAGTACATACATATTTGCTATTAGAATATTCAATAAATTACCCAGACATTTCAAACAATTATCAGGTAATAAATTTAAAAGAGAACTAAAGCAATGGCTTATAAAAAAAGTTTACTATAGTATAAACGAGTTTTTTGATGACGTGCATTAAAATGGTTTGGGGAGCTTCCGCGTAAAATATTAATTCTAAACAATGCCTGAGAGTTTTTTTTCCGCCGGCTTTTTTTCTCTCATTGACCCAGTGGTGGGTAGGCATCAAAAGCCGATGATCCGTTAAGAATATTCTTAGCGGATCTTAAAATAAACTATTTTATACTTTAATTTTAATTAGTAATAAGTATAATATTGTATGCCAGAGCATGGTAGACTGTTTAAACTCTTATAATAATTTTAAACATCTAACTGTATGTATGTAAACAGTCAACAATAAAGTATTTTCATTTCATTTCATTTCATTTCATTTTGCAACAATCCGCAATCACAACGTATGATGGTGTATACTTTTTTCAAGCAATAACACGTCCTGCCCTACCACATAGGATACATGCACATGCAACGAAAAAAATATACACCAACATACGCACCACTAGCAATACGTGTTTCGCCCCAAAATAGAGCGTCATCAGGGTTATTGACTCTACGACGGTTACTCGCAAAATCACCGACAAGTTGACTGTTTAAGATATTTTTTTTTTCGTGGGATTGGAAAGGATTTAAGCTGGTCGATATGACACACCTTTGAAAATATTTGTAAAAATACGGTATGGCCTGTAGAAAGAGGCGACTTAAAAAAGCCTCATGGAATTGAGGAAGTTAGGTTTGAAGCTCGAACCGTTCAACCAGCGGTCCCAAGAAGGACAGCTGTGTATGTGAACCCCACCGTCGTCAGCTCGAGAGACATTTTTTTATAACCCACATAACCCAACGTCTCTCACGAAATTCTCGAGTAACTTTCTCCTCGTAAAAAAACGCTTAAACAACTACAAAAAACCAAAAAAGACTGGAGCTTGCTTGAAATTAATGGTAGATACATGGGTTACATTGACCACTTGTCACAATTTATGGTGTTTACTTGGGGTCATTTTCTATTTATATATATTATCTAATACCTTTAAACGAGCAATTCTTGTATATATCTGAATATATTTTTTAAATCTCGGAAACGGCTCCAAAGATTTTGATGAAATTTAGTACACTGGTTGCGGGGATGATAAATCGATTCACATATTTTTATTGATAAAATTTGTCGTTTTTTTAATGTTTATGCAGTTAAATATAAAATTACACTTACCGACATCTATTGGAAAATATTAATAATATTGTGGCGTAGAAAGCCGTCAAATGGTCAACATTTGACAATCCACCCTTCAAACAAATGACTATGTCGATAATTATGAAAGACCTCTATAAAAATTTCGTCAAGGGAGTTAAAGCTTTCTTGGTCGAATGGTTACGAAAGCCGACTACGGAGCTAGAGTCCCGGGTTCAAATCTCAAGTAGGCAAGTTGCGTTTTTTATTTTTTTGTGTCAATTTTTTTTTAATTGGGAGCTAGGTATTTCAAAACGTTTTGTAAAGTAACACTAAGTCAATGAATGCTTTGCTTAAAAATAACCCAAGTAAATAAATTGTTTTTATCCGAGCAACGCTCGGGCGTCCAGGTACTATTATTATAACTGTATAGAATTTAGATTAGTCAGAAGATTAGCTACACAGAACTTAGTTGCTCAGAACTGTGTATTGTAAAAATATTCCTTTAATATTTTTTTGTAATCTCGTCCTTTATTACTGCCTCCTTTGTTCCGTTTTATTATCCAGCCAATGCCTGTGTAGGTCTTCCGTTCATTGCAGTAATATGACTTTATGAGCTAAGCTTACCAAGGAAAAGTTAGATAAGGCTTTGCAGCATTTTCTAATTTATTGTGGTTGTTTTTGCTGGCTTCTGTAAACAGTTAAATGCAATAAAATGTCTAATTCAATATTAATGGGGTATTTAGATTTTTATCATAATTTTATTATCTGTAGTACCCTTAGTTACTGCATATTTCAACCACTTCTGCAAATAAGCAACTTATAAAGTTTATAGCAGCTGACCACCCTCTTATAGAATGACCTGAATGGAATGATGGTGCAGCCTACCAGAAGCGACGCAACTATCTACGACCTCAAAACTATTCGAGCTTACTTAAGTTGGGAGGTTGGATGTATATTACCGGTGTCCACGGGCCATGGGCTTTGCTGACCACTTTATAGTATACACAACAAATCCAGTAAACACTACAAAAGGCCAGCAAGCTCGTTTGCTACGACAAACTTTAAGTAACGTATTTTAACCCCCGACGCAAAAACGACGGGGTGTTATAAAGGCGGAAACACATTATTAAAACGCGACGCGATGCAACGTGTCGACACCCGATATTCCTGCCACGACATAGTAGCAATTTTTGACTATAGTTTGCTAACAGCAGTGGAAGTGTATGGTTACTATACTCTGTCTGTAACAGTTCTCTAACGACTGACGCTTGGCGTTGGTGTGGGGTGTTGTCTAGAAACATATAGCGTGTGCCGCGTCGGTTGGCGTGTTTACTCCCACCATGGGCAAAACATCGACCTGGCACGTCTAGATCGGGTGGCGAGTGCGCGCATGGCGACGCGTTGGATGTTCATAGTGTGATTCTGGTATATAGAAAACAATACATTTGATTCGACTCAACACGCATCTATTTCATCGGGTCGAGTCTTGTTTTAATAATGTGTTTCCACCTTAAGTTTGACGTGTCTGTGTGTCTGCGTATCTGTCTGTGGTATCGTAGCTCCCAAAGGTATGAACCGATTTTCGTGGGGAGGTTTTCAAAATTATTAATTTTTTAACATGAACTAAGCCTGGCTTTGTCTTATCTTATATTGTATAAGTAAAAGGATGATAAGATTTTCTAGCGCAGGTTTTCATCGTTTTCTGAATTATTAAAGTTTTATTTTAATTGTTACCCGTAAACAGTTAATCGCAAGGAGCATAAAAATATTTTCATATTGTATGTTTTTATTTAAAATTTAAAATGATATTTTAATGGCACAAAAAATTAAAATTTTGCCGCAGCATACTTACCAGGTAATTGATTACTGCTGCGGTCAATAAGTACAATTTTGATAGCTTTTTAACTACCTTGGGCTACATGATTTTAAGAAGCCACTTCATACAATTATCACAGTTCCCTGTATTCCAACCAATAGTACTATGAACAAAGAGGTTTTATATGGACCATTTTTGCCCATGGTCCTAACGGTTGGTCCAAAGATCGCATCTATCTCATTGTTTTATTTCATTGACATAGAATAAGGCATAGACTTATGATACCTACCGTATCATAAGTCTATCTATATATATTTTTTAAATAAATAAATAACGCTTTATACTCATAGCCCCACAATAACGTAGATATACCCTGTGTCGTGGGTGCCATGGATACATACAAAGACAAAAACACAAACATCCAGACCGAGAACAGAAATTTAAACTAATCATTGAATCTGCTTCGCCGTGAATCGAACCCGGGACCCTCCGTTCGGCAGTCCGGCATGGTAGCCATTACGCCACACGGGTCGTCAATTAATTTATTTATTAATGCATAAATTTTATAGTAAGTAATTGAAAAACAAAATACATGGTATCTTCATATGCCTAAACTGGGCGGAAGCCTGTAATATAGACAGAACTCTCGCGAAAGAATAATTAATAAAGATTTTATTAAACATATACATAACAATTTACAAAACTGAAAAATTCGTAAACGTCTACAATAATTGAATCTGTGACGCAGCCGCTTACGCCCACCTTAAGCCGTACAGGCGTTATGTTCTTATAATACATTGCTGACACAATTTTATGAGTATCTAGAGTATCTGAGTTACTATAAACAACAATACGTTGAAACGGAAGAAACTTATACATTCCACACATTACTTAATTTAATTTGATATATGCACTATATTTTTATACTGATTTTAGAATTTAAACAACTAAGAAAGACTGAAAATTTATGTGTGTACTAGCTGTGCCCGCGACGTCGTCCGCGTAGATAGACTTGTACAAAAGGCTTGATTAGGCTTGGATTATTTGTTACTCCTCCTCCTTAGTCGTTCACTCTTGACAGAGTGGTCGTGGCTGATGAGGTTGCAATTTCGTTCGTGACCGCTTGCCCTCCACTGTCCCTTGGATTATTGTTACCTTTTATGAAATTACTTATGATACAAAAGTTCATATTATTATGTTGAGTAGATACATTCTTCCTGAGTCCTTACAATTCTTTACTCTTCTTATAATACCGACTTTTCAGTCGTTATCATCAGTTTCTCTTTACAAATTAAACGTATTATAATAGCATGTTTTTAAAGTGTTTAGATAGTACTGCTGTGCCCGCGGAAAGTATCATTATAATTAAATAATTTGTGCTGCAAATAATGCATAGATTCATTATCATTATGTGACTTAAATATATTGCAGAAAGGTGGTGAAATGTCTACGCTATGTCAGGCGTGGTTAGTAGTTGGGAGTCAAATTCTTGGTTGCTTACACGTTGGTTGCAATTGTCGTTAACATACTGTCGTTCATACTTAATGGAGGTCTTTCGAGCGATAGCGAATAAAACTTGCGACAGCAGTTAGGCCACTAACAATGAAGACGTCATCAACCTGAATTGGAGCAGCGTGAGAGGATCAGGCCCTACGCGATTAAGAGTCAATTAGTTCTATTAACAACCCTTCACACAGCATCAGAAATAAATATATCGATTACTAATATTAATCTGGGCGTGACTACCATGCCGTGCTGCTGCCGTGACGCTTTATCATATTAGTGTAACACCAGTGCCAGTACTGCGTATGTATGTAATAGCTCTTATTAAATTAACCACTGAAAACGTCTGCTCATTTCAATAATTTTTTTTTATTAGTGCCTCGGCAATTGGTTATTCGTTTATTCGAAATCACTTTTTTTTATAAGTAAACCGAACAAAGAGGCAGAAAGGCCGCGTGGTTAAGCGATCACTGTCGCCTATGGAAACGGGCAACCCCAGCGAAGCCACCCGAGCCCTGCCGGCTTTCAAGAAGAGCTTTCTTTACAGCTTTCTTGAAGAGCCCTATGTCAAAGTCCACTGGAAATGCCTCAGCTGGAAGGTTGTCCCATAACTTAAACATCCGTTCAAACATCAAAAGGAGCGTGCAAAGCAGCCTGTGGAACTTTAACCTTCGACTGGTGGTGTAACCATGATATGGTGACATAGCTATCATTTTGAAAAGATCACTCAGCATAGTAAAGTCGGTAGAACACTTTGATTTTTTTTACGTTTCACACTGATAGCCCCAGAGTACGGTAAATATACACTGTGTAATGGGTACCATGAGACACACAGAGACAGAAATACAAACACTTAAACCGAGAACAGAAAATTAAACTCATCATTCAAATTTCTGCTTCGCCGGGAATCAAACTCGAGACCCTTCGATTGGCAGTCCGGCATGGTAACCATTGCGCCACGCGAGTCCAGTCGCGGTCGCAGCCTTCAAATGGGGGGGGGGGATCGCCAAGAAATTTTGGTGGGGGGTCACTAAGAAATTTGGGGGAAGAGGTGTCTCAAATTGGCTTGTTTCGCCTTCCATCTACGCATGAGTGAGGGATTTTGGGGGGGGGGGGGTCATATCCCCTATGTCACCCCCCCCACTGGGACCGCGCCTGCGCGAGTCGATAATTATTATTGTCTATTAAATAAGTTCGATACCAATAATATGTGGATGTAACCACCGCGCCGCGCCTCCATAATGCTCTACCACAATGAATTGTACTCATTGTCAGTCAGCGCCAGTTCCAAAGGTCTCTAAGTTGTTAATTTTTTTATTAGATATTTTATTAAGTAAATATACTCGTAATTAATTATTTGAAATAATCTCCACCAATCCACTTTGTAATAGCGTTATTGCGTAACAATGACATCTATCGTATAGCGTGTAAACTAAATTGTCGATATACCGAATTTGCAACAGATCACTAAATAGTTCTGAATATGAACATAAATGTCGGCAGTAGCCTCGTTTTGTTAAGGTTTTGTACATTAATTTTGTATTGAGGATTTCTTTGAATATGTGGTGATATGTATGTTTTTTTTAATATTTAGAGATGAAATCTAGCATAAGTGATTGAAAACTTGCTATCAGAATATTAAGAGATGTTAGTAATTATCGAAACTTGTGGTGTGACCGCTCGCATTAAATTTATTCTCTTACAAAAGTTACACACTTAAATTTAAAAACCCGCATTGGAGCAGCGTGGTTAACTAATCTCCAGGCCTCCCCAATAATGGGAAGCCCAGGAGAGGAGCGAGACGTTAAAAGGATGCAGCTATTTAGTTTGTATCGGTAATGATCGCTTCAGTCTTTAATTCAATTCTTGAAATTGACGTAACTTTTTTGTTTGTTAACCGATTTAAATAAAACAAACCCTAAATGTTAATCCAAAAAAATACCAATACATCAGTGAAAACCGCATCCTTCTACGTTAAGCCGTTCCTGAGATTAGCGCGCACAAACGAACAGATAAACAGACAAACAGACAAACAGACAAACAGACAAACAGACAATAATTCTAAAAATCATTGTTTTGGGTTCTATTACGCTAATAAATAGCCCTAGTGACAATTTTTTTCAAATATCTTCAATGTACAGAAACCGACTTGTTACAGATTTATTATATGTATAGATAGATATAGATTGTGTATGTCGAAAAATGGAATTCGAATCGAATCGAATAATAAAAAAAATGTTACCTAAGAATTGAAAGTATGTTTTCAGTTTCATCATAATTGAGTAAAGGATCTATGTAGGTCAATATTTTTTTAAAGTTAAATGAATTTAATTTTTTAATTTTGCTGATTTTTTATCCTAAGTCAATGCGATAAGGGATGTAGATAAGGAATCTTTAGTGCTCATTTAATTTACCCACGACACAAGCTGATTAAAAAAGTGACTCTTTCATATTGTAATAAACTTTATTTAACAGTAAAATTAACCTTTAGAAGCACTTCGTATGTTCTCTATCAAAGCATTCATAAGGGGCAGAAAAAATATTGTCCATAATTTAATCTGCCTAAAGGGTGGATATCTATTTTCCGGGTACACGCCCTCAGATGACCCTTACTCAAGGGAGGGCTCTGTTATTCACGCATTATATTTTCGCGACACAATAGTATCACACCGTTTGGCCATTTTGCCATTTCCAACCTTTTACTTAATGTGGTCCATCCTCGTGTAGGGGAAAGTGGGGCTGAATTCGTCATCATTTCTGTGATGTTACGAATTTATCATATTAAATAAGTTACTTGTAATAAATTTTATTCCAAGTAACTGAAGTAAGGCTTGGGAAAATGAAGATGCAATAGGACTGAAGGCCAAGTATATAAGTTTATGATTTTACAACCTAGATCGGGTTTTTTTTAACATTATATTTTACAGCACTATAAGCTGGCTAGCAAACAAATATCAAATTATTAAGAGATGTGTTAATTTTATATTCTACTCTATATTATATTACTCTATACATTGTGCAGTCCTTAAAGGACTTGGTTTTTGCTGTAAATTTTACTATGATTATACAATAAATGTAATATGAATAAATTATATTATTATAAGCTGTTAACAAAAAAATAAAACCGACTACAAGCAGTAAAAAATAAAATTGTTCAGTACTTGGCATACTCGTATGATACTTTTCCCTGCTAATGGTAGTGACTCTTAAAACTGTTTAGGAGTCGGTGCACATTTAGAACGAAAGGTACGCCATTTCACTAAGGGCCGAGTGGTAAAAAACCGCGACGCGACCGATACCGGGTTCTAATCCTCGGTGCGCACCTGTGACAAAGAAATTTGTAATGTGCCCATTTATCTCTGCTCCACGGTGATGGAAAATATCGTGATATTTAATTGATTACGATGTTCTCCATCGCCGTGCATGCCTGAGAGAAATTCATAATTTCTCGAAAGCATGACGTCCACCAACCCGCACTTGGCCAGCGAGGTGGACTATGGCCTAAATACCTCTCACTTGAGAGAGGAGACCTGTGCCTAGCAGAGGGATATAAAAAGGTTGAAAAAAAAATGTCATTATGCACTTAATTATATTATTTACCTGGTTTCGTTATAAAATATTTTCTATGTGACAATACTAATTATATTGTTCTTGTTTATTCATTTTCTAGGAAGTACACTCAAGCAAGTTACAAGCTAGTTACGTATAAGCAAGACGAGTAAGTTGCAGCAGATACTGGAGGAAACTTCGTGACACTATAAATCGTAGTGCATCTGTGATTAGGTTTCAATTGACATAAGTTAGTGTGATATTTGTTTGTTCCAAGCTTTATACTTTCGTTTAGAATAATGATGACTGTTTATAGTTTATGTTATTATTAGATTACAAAAAAAACGGCAAATTGTTTGTAAAGTAGGTTTACGATCGAGATGTTTACGTGATAACGTCCGCACGAGAAAATCTCCATTCGTTTGTATGCCGCTAGAGTGAGAGAGACGGAAGATCGGTCCACTCACTCGAACGCTATGCCAGCCTCAGACAAGTTTCACGGAATGACTGGCAGCGCTCGAGATGAGACGGGAGATCGGTCCGTCTCTCTCTCGTTATACCTGCGATCGCGCTCGTGAGGTTTTGGTGTGACACAAGTTTCTGAACATGTCACCCGACTAAAACGATTTTAAAGACGTTATCACGTCAAAAAATCTAGATTGATATTAATTATCCCGGTATTCTATGAAATATGTACAAACGGCTCAAGCCGTTGCTTCAAGCTGATAACGGCACACCTCGTATGGTTCAAATAAAATAAATCATTATAAAAAGCACAAAATTGGGTTTACGTCTAATTAATTAAAACTATACAAAATTAAATGTAATACTACATAGTAACTATTTTAATGTTTCTTATGTATTCTTTAATAGTAATTTTAGAACTTAAGTTTAAATTAAGTCATTAAATTTAATTAGTTTATCAAATTAAATTAAAATTTGTAAACCCTAAGGGGTAAATATGGAGCTCTAAATATTTTGTAAAACCTTTTTTTTTTCCACCCATATTTGTGCAAATAAAATATTTTCATTTCATTTCATTTCGTTTTGGAAGAATGCTACCAAAATTACCAAAGCATGAGATTTATATAAATTTGCTGCTACTTTTTGTGCCACTGCTGCGTACTTCCCCAGTCTGTCTGGCTGTCCCCATTATTGGGAGGCCTGATTATGTTATCTTCATGTTATTTCTAACTGCAGTATTTGTATTACGTACTTCTTCAGTCTTAAGGAAGGTATACGCTAACCGCCAATCTCAGAGCAAGTTGCAACAGATACTGGGGAGAACTTCGTAACACTTATAAGCCGTACTGTCTCCAGTGCAGCCGTGCTGAGGAATCAATTGTTATGTGTTTGTGTGATATGTTTGTTTCAAAGTTTTAGCTAATTCTGTTTACGGTCATGACCATTGAGTAAGGAAAGCTACTAAACTTATAAACGCGCGATTTATTTTAATTACAAATTATAAGCACAGCAAAGTTAATGTAGAAAAAAACTCGTAGGTATATATAGCGACAGACGTAACTGTTCTCATATCTACCAAAGATCCATAAAATAAATATAAAAACTGGTAGAACCCTTTTGGAAATTTACAAACACATCGTGACACGAGATGTTTATATTTTTCATTCAATTACCTATAATACTATGGTACCTATTACTCACTACGTTCTGTCTGGTATGTAAAAAAAGAAAAAAATATTTATTTCATACTAGGAATACAAAATATTCGCTTAATGAATGTCATTTTTTTCCGTGTGTGTTAGATGTTGAGCTGAGAGAAAAAAGGCGGCGGAAAAAACTCCCAGTAGCACTCTTTTAAAAAAGTAGATTATATGTATATTTGAGATAACAATGGGCACACGTGACAGCTGATCGTGTTAGACACTACCGACCTTTGTCCACCTGCTCACAGATGCGAGTAATTACTAAAACTAATACATTTTATAAAGAAACAGCCTTGTGTGAGCGAGATTCATTCCCACGCTCCTTTATCATTAAGATAGTCCTTAGAGTTATAGTAAGCCTTACGGCAGAGGACTTTTTCGACTACCTTCTTAAAAGGTTTAAAAGTTAGGGATTGAATCTTTAATGGGATTTTATTTTATATCCTGATGGACATCTCAATAAAAGAATGACTTTTCTTATGAAGCCGGCATTTCGGAAATGCCAGCTTGTGGCCGTTCCTAGTTGAGACACAATTAGGTATTCTGAGATCCGCAATCAAAGTTTAAAGCTAGTTATAAGCTAGCTGCGTCTCTCTACAACTTGCTGTTGCAGCAGATACTGGCGGCAACTTTACGAGACATATACCCCGTATTGTGTCGAGTGCAGTCGAGATTAGGATTCAATTGACATGAGTTAGTGTGATATGTTTGTTTCAAATTTCGCGCGTGCGGTTTGTCCTAGTTCTAGTTCGTGGAGTAAGCTCCAGGCCTCTTTAATTTACATAATAATATATTATTATTAATATATATTTCACTAGTTGGACCCAAAAAGGATCGCAGCCAAATACAAAACTGTTCTCATATCTTCTAAACATCCAAAAAATACAAAAACTTGTCAAACGCTTCCGAAAAAGTGCGACCACATACGTCGAGTAACAAAATTTTTATATTTTTTATTCTCTATGTATCTATATATATCTACCAGCCTTTTAAAGTTCACTGCTGGACATAGGCCTCCCCTAATGTTCACCACTCCGTCCGGTCCTGCGCCCTCTGAATCCAGAAGTTTCCCGCTATCTTCTTCAGGTCGTCAGTCCACCTGGTTGGAGGGCGCCCTGTGCTCCTTTTGCCAAGACGTGGTCGCCATTCGAGGATTCTTCTTCCCCATCGGTTGTCAGTCCTCCTTGCTATATGGCCTGTCCATTGTCACTTCAGCTTGCAGATTTTAGGAGCTATGTCGGTAACCATCATTCGTCTACGCATTACATCGTTACGATTTTTTTTGATTCTATTAACTATATAGTATTACTTACTACATTTTATATAGTACTTACAATTCGCAAGCAAAGTTAGAAGCTAACCCCATCTCTCAGAAGAAGTTGCAGCAGATACTGGCGGGAACTTCGTAACACATAATAGCCGTACTGTCTCCAGTGCTTCCGTGATTAGGATTCAATTGACATGAGTTAGTTTTAGTCATGTTTGTTTCCAAGTTTGAGCAATTTCGGCTTCAACTGACAACTGGATAAGACAGAGTCCCAGTTTTATTGATATTTTCATAAAAAATAATCTAAATATGAAATAATGGCTATTTATCTTACAAACGGATGGCTGAACTGAATTTTCAAAATATTAATAACAGTATAAGTAACTGATTTTCTTTTTACCTAATTAAATAGAGGTAATTCTATATACATGCTGTGAAATAATACTAAGCTTCGGTTCTATACTTGAATGAATATATGTACGATATACTGCCCGCAACTTCTCGAGACATAACAACCGTATCCTGTAAAGACGTGATTAGGACTCAATTGACGTAAGTTAGTGTAATATGCTTGTTTTAAAGATAAATTGAATTCGGTTTAGAGTGATGCTGATGAGTAAGTAGTCAAAAAAACTAGCAAAATTTAGTTTTTCCAGTTTTAAAATACGTATTTTCAATTCAACTCTTGTCTCGTTTAAGATCGGATGTCCTGCTGAACTGAAGGCTATAATTCATTATAAAACTATTGAGTGACCTGGGTTTTTCTATTTACACATAGGTATTTTGTTACAAATAATAGAAAAGATATTGAAAAAATTTCCTGTTTAAATATCTGTACTATTCAGTGAGTTATAAGCTATTTTTAAGCTTCTGTTACGTACTTGAATGTATGTATACTGACGGAAACTTAATGACAGATAGTAACCGTAGTATCTGGAGCACTTCTGTAATAAGGATTGAATAGAATATTTGACATTTTACGGTACAAAAAGTGGCGCAGTAACGAGTAAATAAAATAGCAGTTAACTCTAATAATATTGATTCTAAGTGTGATGGATACATTAGAAATAGCGTCCGCTTAACTTAAACTTGAACCGCCATCTTGTAAGACCGCGTGATACTTGTGGCTAACTTATGACAACTTTCTGAGTAGTGTTTGCTAACCATTAAGAGCTGATACTATGACACCAAGTTCGTCGGAATGCACAAACGGCGACTGACTGTAGAATTTTTAATATAAGGAACATAGGGATGAGTTACAAGTAACGTCCGCTTAACTACTTTTTTAAGGTTGAGTGTGACTTGTACTCGTAACATGTCAACTTACAGTACAAGGGTTGTATGCTAATTATAAGGTTTGATACTCTGACAGCAAAGTTGATCTGACTATAGACTGCACAAACAGCGTTTGACTAGAGTTTCGAACTAAGCATCCCGTGAATAAGTTACAAGTGGCGTCCGAAACTTACACCGTAAGATGCATGTAACTTGTGAGTAAATTAGGACAACTTCCTCAGTGGTGTGATCTAACCAATATTAAGAGTTATTATTATTACAACAAAATTCTTCTGAGTGCTGACAGATTGCACTAACAGCGTCTAACTGTAGTTGTTAATATCAGCATCCCATAGATAAGTTACTACCATCTTGTAAGACTGCGGTCTTGTTGTAACTTGTTGGTAACTTATGACAACTTTCGGAGTGGTGTAAAGTCTATGTAGCTTGCAAATCATGATTCAAATAAGAAGTATGTAGGCTTTCTATAAAAATAACTGTTAATAAAAACTACTGCAGCCTTAAAAGAAACTCCGCGCCATTCCGTAGTGTTCAAGGTTAAAGCGCGCCAAAAGTATCTACCGAAAAAAAATTTATGACGATTGGTGCTGTTAAATGGTGTCACACTTCTGAAAAACAAAAGAAGTCTAATAACCTCAATTTTCACATGTATGTTTTCAATATTTCACAGTATTTTGTAGTTAATAAGGTCAAAATTAAGTTTTTAACAAAAAAAATAGAACCGACTTCAAACGGTAAAAAATAAAATTGTTCAGTACCTACTTCTTCTTGCTTATGGTAATGACTCTTAAAACTATTTCTGGAGTCGGGCCCTTAGTAAATGTCGTACCATTCGTTCTAAATTGGCACCGACAGTACCTACTTCTTCTTGCTTATGGTAATGACTGTTAAAACTATATTGGAGTCGGTGCCCATTCAGAACGAAAGGTACACTATATTTACTAAGACAGGACATTTCACTAAGGGCCCGACTTCAAAAATAGTTTTAAGAGTCATTACCATAAGCAAGAAGAAGTAGGTACTGAACAATTTTATTTTTTACCGTTTGAAGTCGGTTCTATTTTTTTTGTTAAAAACTTAATTTATTTCACTCTTTTTAGTAATTTTAATAATTCTGTATGTATTAGCATAATTGGAAATTTTTTCACTTAACTTCTAAACTTGAAACAGATTTACCTTTTATAATCATGTTTATCTAATAGCCATCTAAAAGTCTGAAAGACATACTATCAGTCCACCTGAACGTATAAATTAAAGAAAGAATTTGCTATCAGCTCCTAAACGTTGAGGAGTTGTACCTTCAATCATCAGTTAAGCAACAGCATGTGATAATTACCAGACATAAATATTTGCATTATGTTAAAAATATGACTAAAAGCATGTGTGTGCCTATTAAGTTTCAGTGTTTCCCTCGATTTCCCTAATATCACATCATCAGATTTTGACATGGTGACAGTTGGACCACCTCAGGAATGTAAGATTTCGAACAAAAAACCATTTATTGAAAGAATTTGCTCTCAACTCCTAACCGTCGTAGTACCTTCCATCATCAGTTCAGCAACATGATATAACGATAATTATACACAAATGTCTGTTTTGCTTTGTAAAAATATGAAAATCATTTGTTGTGCTATAAAATTTGAATGTTCCCTTCGATTTCCCTGGGATCCCCTCATCAGACTTTGACTTGGTGACAGTTGGACAATCTCGGGAATGTAAGATTTCGAATAAAAAACTATTTATTGAAAGAATTTGCTCTCAACTCCTCACTGTCGCAGTACCTTCCATCATCAGCTCAGCAACATGAGATGATGATTTCTATGCGTAAATATCTCTTATGCTTCAGAAACTATAAGAAAATCAATGTGTGTGCCTATAAAATTTGAGAATCCCCCTCGATTTCCCTGGGATCCCATCATCAGATCCTGATTTGGTGACAATGGGACCACCTCGGGAGTATAAGCATACGAACAAAAAAAGAATTTTGAAAATCGGTCCACAAACGGCGGAGTAATCGGTGAACATATATAAAAAAAAAATACATACAGCCGAATACAGTACCTCCTTCTTTTGGAAGTCGGTAAAAATAAAAATATTTTGTTTCAATGCTTAGTGTTCCCCGCTAGTGAAAATTTATTTTATCATTTTACCGACTTTATTGCCTTGACTGATTAATTTTAAAAAATGCTACTGATATTTACGTAAGTATTTATGTATGTTCTCTAATGTAGGTGTTTATGTGATTTGATAAATCGTTATACATATTATACAACAATATTATATAAACATAAAATTATGTCATCTGTATCGAAGTATTTATTAGTATTCGAGAACATTCCTTGTAGTGTAAATATGATAATAATAATAATAATAATAATATATGTAAGTATAATAATATGATAAATAAATTTATTTGAATGTACATTTTTTTAATTTGTAACTAGTTAAATTTTTAATTGTAATATTTGAAGGAAGGTGAATATGGCGAACCAAATGAATAAAAATAATTTTGTAAACACTTATTTTTGTGCAAATAAAAGTCTTTGTCTTTAGTATGGAAGTCGCAGAGGCCGCGACGTTATTAGTAGGTAATTCAGTTACAAACTCATATTCAGACAAATAGTTTAAAAAGTTATATCGATATATTTTATTTTGCCCTTGACCTTTAATTTAATGTTATATGTAATATAGTAATGTTTTATTTGATTAAAAAAATATTGTAAAAAATCTTACATGTTGCTTTCTTTTTATTTAATATTAGAATTATAACATTCTCGTAATTTATAATAAATTTATAACTTTACATTGAGTACGTAACCCTTAATTTGCCACACAATTTTTATTTTATTGCATAAAATAAATAGTTACCAGCGACTGAATCATTTCCCCGCTTTCGGAATACGGCACCTCTACATGCCTCTACCGCATGGCTAGGCGGGGAGCGTAGAACGCAAGCGATCTATGCAGCTAAGCCAAACGGGCGCGGTCAGGTGTGAGATGGGTGACCGCTAGTGGCAAAAATTTCATGCGCGTTTCCGTGCTCCGGAGGGCACGTTAAGCCGTCGGTCCCGGTTGTTGTCGATAGATAACAGTCGTTAAACCTTGTCGGAGGCCTTATGGGCGGTTTGAAAACATCCGACAGCGGGTTGGCCACTAACCCGCATCTCCACCAACCCGCATTGGAGCAGCGTGGTGGAGTAAGCTCCAGGCCTCCCCAATATTGGGGAGAGACCCGTGCCCAGCAGTGGGACGCAAAAAAAGGGTTGCAGCCATGTGTGAATCTGTTTCGTGCTTCACTTTTGAGAGCGCGCTTGTATGAAGACTGACGTTCTTAACGTTATTATTCTAAGACTGCAGCTACAATAACAGTAAACAATTTTATCCATTTTTATGTGTTAGTTCACTTATTGTGAGGCTTTAATCAATCAGTGACCTTTGTGAAATTTGTAAAAGTTTTAGCTTTTCCGACCTAAGCCAAAATTTCTTAAAGCTTGGCTTAAAATTCACACGTAACTGCTAACATTTTCCACTCGTTTGTATTCATTAGTAAGATGAACCGCTGTTTTTTTTTTTTGGCCAGGTATCTAATTACCATGTGTCTTTTCACGAAAGCTTTTGATACGAAACTTCAAATGAAAAGGCTTGGCAGTCGCAGTTTAGGAATTA
Organism: Pyrgus malvae; assembly: GCA_911387765.1. NCBI lineage: Eukaryota > Metazoa > Arthropoda > Insecta > Lepidoptera > Hesperiidae > Pyrgus > Pyrgus malvae. The sequence continues at coordinate 20,216,121 of OU426950.1, read as the reverse complement.
TTCTAAGTCTTACTGAAGTGAAGTAGACTTTAAATGAAAACAAAATTGTGTCAAAATATTTAGGTTATGTACAACGCTATCACTAAGGGAGCTTACTCCGCTACTACACTTCTCTAATGTAAGTTGCTGGAAATACTAGCCAATCTATATGGATGTTTTTAAGTCCCTCTTACCGGGACGAACAAAGTTTTAATACTGCTATATATAACAACAACTGCACGAACTAGTTAGAACTAAAATAGTTCTAGTATATAATTAGTTTTATCTATTCGTAATTCGCTTAGTTTGTCTGCTAACTACACCAGCAGCAGCGCTATGAGCTCATTACATTATTGATAACATCCACTAAATCCAGTGAGTGACATTTAAAAACAATAAATTAAGGATTCAAACTCATTACCCTGCATTAGGATTCCCTGTGTCGTGGGTACCATGGAAACAAACAAAGACAGAAATACCAACAAATAGACTAAGAACAGAAATATTAACATATCATTCAAATTTCTGCTTCGCCGAGAATCGAACCCGGGATCTTTGGAACGGCAGTTCGACATAGTAAATATTGCACGATAGGGGTCAAATTTTTTCGCCGATAGCAGAGTGATAAAGATATCGGTCTGCAAAGTACGGTTGTACCAGTGACTTACAAATTAATGGGGCGTGACTATCGTTCCTCTACGGTGAGGGAAAAACATTGAATTATCTTACTTTGCGTATTTTTTTCATCGGCCATACAGATACAAAAAAAATATGTCTAAATGCATGATATACAGTCTATCATCTCAATTCCGTGAGAAAACCTGTTCTCAAATAACTTACAGTTGCAATTTCCTGTAATTAAATGTGTACCTACATCTAATACAAAGGTACGATCGAACAGTTTATATTGCAATGATATCATTAACAAGAAAAAGGAAGTAACATTTCTTCTCAAACCAACAGATGTACGTTCTCGGAACTGCGCCAATTATTCTCCCATCCCAGTGCTTTTGGTTTTAAAGGAATCTATTAAGATAAAACGTTTCTTATTTCCGAGGAAGTTTTATGGTTTGTAAAATATTGGGGACATAAATAAGACGGTGTCGTGTATAACAGCACGTCCCCGCCTTTACTTGCGGTCGTATTTCAAGCGGGATCCTCTTATTCCTTATGAAAAATTTGGACTGAAATTTTGAATTATGCATTTTTTACTCGTTACATCGTAAAACACCAATATATATCGGAACTATATTAGTATAGCACTTGCTATTCCCCTCGGTTTTATCCGCATTAGAAAGGATTATCAGCATAAATTGGACATTGTATTCAGATTTCACTGAACTCAATTGCAACATTTTATTCCTTACTAACGGCCACTCGCGACTTCGTCCGCGTGGACTTTGGTATTAGTTGTAGCATGAAGTAAAGATTTTGCCTAAAAGCTTCCTCGATAAATGGACTATCCAACACAAAAATTATTGAAGCGAAAACTTTTTTTGGGATAGGTAAAAAATGTTAAACTCGCGTCAACACACGTAACCTGATCGAAAAATTCGTAAGATAGTAGAGGAGAAACTACCTTTATGCCAAATTACATCTTTACACGTCAAATGGTTTTCGAGATTTCGTGATGAGTAAGTTGAAGCGCACATGGCCCGGCGATTAGCGTAGAACGCAAACGATCTATGCAACTAAGCCAAACGGGCGCGGTCGGGTGTAAGATGGGTGACCGCTAGTGGCAAATAAAAATTCATGTGCGTTTCCGTGCTTCGGAGGACATGTTAAGCCGTCGGTCCCGGTTGTTGTCGATAGATAACAGTCGTTAAACCTTGTCGTAGGCCTTATGGGCGGTTTGAAAACATCCGACAGCGGGTTGGCCACTAACCCACATTTCCACCAACCCGCATTGGAGCAGCGTGGTGGAGTAAGCTCCAGGCCTCCCCAATAATGGGGAGACACCCGTGCCCAGCAGTGGGACGCAAAAAGGGTTGCAGCCAAGTTTAGCTTTTGTATGTTAAAATTAATATACTTATTGTATTTACTTTCGGGCATTAAATTAAAAGTTTAATGTCCCTGCATAGCTAAAACCTTTTCTCATATTTTGTTAAAACAATGAATATCTATTTTCCTTAGTCCTTTAGTACGCTTTTGTGTCTTTTATGCATGTATATTGCATTGCATATATGTAATCTGGAATCTTTTCTTCCGTCAAAATGTGTGTGAAATTGCGAGTGTACAGTTTTGAACAAAAGCGTCGTTTCGGCGCGTACAGTGATGATATCGCCGTAATTGGGGCGTTCCTGTGTCGTGGGGTACTACGCCGTAGCGGATAGCTACGACCGCCTTGTCATTGTCATTTACTACGAGTAAGTCTATTTATTTATTTATTTTAAGTACAACATTCTTATTCTAAGGATACAAGGGTGTGCTTAATGCCTAATGGCATTATCTCCCATACATTTCAAACTATATAATAATAATGTATAAATTATAATACATAAGATATTTAAAATATTATCACACATATATAAACTAGTCTTGCTGAAGTAATAAAAAATACATAGCACGTTATATATTATTATACCACATCATGTCTATGCGTTTGCATATTAGATGTGATGTTACGATCTATAAAAAGCACAACATTGCAATCTTCGGTCTTTGACAACATTTCTCCTTACCCAACATTTCTCCGCTAAGTTACTTACTTGACTTGTTATTAAAAATTGTTGTATTTATTTATGAAGTCGGTTTACGGACGACAGTTAAACGTGACAACGTCATAATAACTTAATGAAAAACACATCAACTTTTCACTTCACTTTATAAACAGTCGACGAACGGCGCAAGCCGAATGCTCAAGCCTCAGCGTAACGTACAAGCACCGATCGTAACGTACAATGAGCGTAACATACAATGAGTCAACCTTTTTCGTGCGTGTAACCGGCGTTCATCGATTTATTAGACGTTGTCACATCAAAAAAATATCCTTTGATCGCAATTAATAATTATTATCTTTGTCCTTCATAACGATCTACAGGTACAATTATTATTGTACCTGTAGTAAGTACGAAATATTCGTGCAACCAATTGTGAGCACTAAACTTGTGTGAAATTGCGAAAATGTGCGATTTTGAATAAAAGCATCATTCCGGCCCGTATAGTGTTGATATCGCTGTAATTGGAACGTTGCTGTGACGAAGCGCGCTACGCCGTAGCGTCTACGGGCGCTACGAGCGACGGAGTGTGTGTGATCATGCTCAATTACAACCAGGCCACACTAGCAACTTTTGGCATCCACGATCGCCGTTTAATCGCTAAACGCGATCGGACGTTGCACTGACTCGCGGTGACTTGCCCGAACACGACTGGTGTTGTACTAGATTGTACTGTTGTGCTAGTTACAATTGATAGCTTTTATTTAATAAAAACAATACAATCGATGATGTTATCATTTCAGAACGAAGAAATACTATTAAATTAATAAAACACTTTCGATACTTACTTACGATGCATACATACGATTACGAAATAAAAATAGTATAGATACTATTGATTGCTGTCAACTTTTTATAGTTTACCAATTAACTAATTAAATCAAACATATTTGGCATATTATAATAGTAACGTACAAAATTAAACGGAGACCATTAACTAGAGCAGAACTTATTTATATTTCAATTGCTACCGTTTACTAATACTGAAAAAGTATTTAAAAATGTGTAATTTGTAAGCAAGTATTTATACATATAATGCAAATTGGCAAAAATAATGATAGTCGATCGAAAAGCGTGATTCAAATTCCTTATTGTCGCTAAAATTCTCGCGTTCGATTCCGATGCCGCATTAAAGTCGCCTAAATTCGATGCAACACCAATGCACATGCAAATCACCCATGCTAAAAGTAGCTCGTGTGCCGTGGCTTTTACATTAAATTGGGCGCGCGTTTGATACGAACTTTTTTGAAAATGAGTTTGTAGGCGCATGAGGATTGCTGAGAATTAGATATGATGAAATTTTTGTCTTGTTCGTCTCAGATATGAGTTTTATAATGAGACGCTTTATAGGCTGTGGCTTATATGCATGACTGTACTACGAAATTATAGTGAATCCTATAGGCAAATAAGATCCAAGAAAACTCGCATTAGGGTGCATAACTATAATGGGAAAAAATGAATCCTTATAGTATGACTTAAGCGTCTCGCTTTCTATTTGTATGTCTGTTAAAATTACCGACCACGTTTCTCCATGGAGATGCACGTCCGTAGCCAACTCGTTAAAGGATAATAATATTTTCAAATCACACATAATACCTCCGACAAAGTCGACTTATATCTATCGACGTATACTCGAAAGTAGAAAACCCGGATGAAAATTGCCATCAGTGGTTACTAATGTAACATCCAACTGCGCGCGGTTCTCTTACCTGTATAGATCGCTTGCGTTCCACACCAGTTGCTGGGCCAATGTGGGCCATGCGCGCTTCATTCTTACAGGCTTCTAAACTTTTGAAGCGCGTGCTTAGAGAGAACAAAAACCTGTCTATTAGAAAAAGTACTCAACAGCAACATTTCAAATAAGAATTTTCATCCGTCCATCGCCAGTTCTTTCGCTCAAATTTCCGATATCACTCGTTCATGATTTATTGCCTATATTTTCGAAACTAAGCTGTTACTTTAACCAGAAAATTCCACTCGAATAGGATATTGGATAGGGGATATTTTCAGCATCGCAAGCTCCTTCGTTCGCAGTATTCTTGGTTACTTTGTAGTACTATATCATGAATTTTATTAAAATTAAATTTCACGCTGCCGTATCCAGCTGTATCACAATTTTCTGTAATCACTTATTTCCTTTTACCTAATATTTTATTATATAATACATCCAAGAATCTTCTTATGTATACTTTAATAATTTGAACTATTATATAGGTCAACTTACCACCAATATCGTCATTCTTACTCATATCTTTTTTTTTTTTGGTATTTTTTTATGGTATTTTTTTTCCTTTATATAAACATGCAGGTCACGTGGTTTATAGTCGTCACCGCAGCGTACGGATTTCTGATTTTCGACACACTCTTAAACAAACGTGAGTCTTGCCTGTGGCCGAAAACATTGTTGACAAGAATTTGCACCTTTTCACCGAATTACAATAGAATAGAAGTTCATCATCTGTATCATCAGCAGAAGTGGGTGCTACGGTAGTACCAAAAACTTATTAACTAACGTAGTACTTCGTTGACGTTATCTTAAAGATATTAGAGGCATAGTGCGAGAACTCCCCACCCTGTATCATTTGATACCTACCTCCAGATATTTAAATGTCTTTACTATATTTAATTTTACATTCGTTTCAAAAAGTACCTTAGTAATAGCTATATATTTTTACTCTAAATTTTAAAGGGGAATCCCTTTGGAATGTCTATATTCCTATGCAAGTTATTACCACTAACCTCAACACAACTATCAACACTAATATCTCTCAGAATGCTTTTAATATTCCTACATCTAACATTAAACTCACTCCTGAAATTATGCTTACTAAACTTGAGGACGCAATACTGATATATAAGTTTTTAATTTTATTTTTGTACTTTATAAGCAGGGCTTTAGTATTTGATGATTATGTTTGTCACGTTTATTACTAAACACGATTTAGATAAAGTACTTTAATTGATTTATACTGTTTTATTCACTTTGTTGAGAACCATACAACCTTAAACATGATCAAGACATTTATTAGCAACATGATTTGGAATAAAAATACGATTGGAACTTTTTAGAAAAAATAAAAAACACTAGACTGAATTTTTTAAATAGTCTTACTAATAGCTAAATTCATGTACGCCAATTTTTAACACACGCCCCACTTGAAGCGACCTTATTTACATTTAGCACCACTAACCATAATACTACCAACATCAAATTCTCTAAGAATGCGTATAATATTCTTACATCTAACATTAAACTCCCTCTGAACATTACGTGTGTCGCGTCGCTAGGCCGGCGGTATTTAAAGACAATTTCACGCAATAAGAATCATTCCCAAGCTCTTGTGAGGATTTCATTGATATCTTAGCAGTGTCGTTCCCCGGCCCTTAGATTTTATTGCACCAATTCGCGAATACGATCTCGTAAACGTAATTAACTGCAAACGAAACACCTTCGAAATGAACCGGATTATTTGTTGATAGCGCCCGGGTATTATGGCGCGCTGTATAAGCTTTTATATAAGCAGTTTATGCTTATTAAATTTAAGGACGCTATTTAACGCTATATTTTAAGACAGCGATTAGTTTTGTTTATCAGGTACATGGCTAAACATTGCGTAACTGCATTAAAAATCCTTTATTTTCTCTATTGAGATTCATATGGCCTTAGATATGATCAAGAGACTTTTGAAATTACGTCAATTTGGAATTAATTTATATCTGAGCATGAATAGTAGGTAAAGAAAATTAAGCATTAATGCATTTCATAAAATACTGGATTAAAATTCCTTAAAATGTCCTACGCATAGCTAAATTCATTTACGGAAATTTTAAACATACACCTCTTTTAAAATGACTTTATCCCATCGTGGTTATTACCACTAACCCTTTTTTTTTGTTTCGCTGGGGTACGTGGGACTCCCCAGAGGCAATACCCCCCGGTATACCCACTAAAGCCCCCAGCGGCACTCCGGCTTCGCCTCCTGGAAGGGGTCTGGGAATCCGGCAGAGCCTTTACGTCCAGTCCCCCTCCGGCGAGTCCCGCCTATATGGCGAGATTACCACTAACCCTAATACAACTACCTACAAACACTGATTTCTCTAAGAATGCTTTTAATATTCTTACATCTAACATGAAAATCCCCTTGAACATTTACGTGTGATGATTATATGTTATTAGCGCCCGAGTGTTCTGGCGCTTCGTATAAAGTTTATATATAAACAGTTTATGCTTGATAAATTTTAAGATGCCATTCGCTTTCTTATTTTCAACAGGCTGCGTTTGTTAGGTTTATTGCTGAATTCAGGTTAACTATATTCACTATGTTTTACTGTATTTAAAATCTTTCCACTCTCTTTGCTGAGAATCATTACAATAATTAAGCTTAAAACATGTTCAAGAGACTTTTTCACTAAATTCAATTTGATTAAAAGTATGTCTGAAAATTAATTTACAAAAAAATAAGCAAGAATAGATTTTATAAAACACTAGACTGAAATTTCTTAAAACGCCTTAAAATAAGCTTAATAATTCATGTAACTCAATTTCAAACCTACTATTAAAATGGATTCATGTCTTCGAGCTTATAACAAACTTTAATGCAACTTCCAACACTGATTTCTCTGAGAATACATTTAATATCTTGTAATGTATGTAAGATTTGATTTTAATCATTACATCCAGCATTAAAATCAACCCTGAACATTTACGTATGTAATGACAACATGGTCAAGGATGCTGTATCTACGAGTAACTGCAACCCTTTTTGCTTACTACTGCTGTGCCCGATTCTGTCCCCATTATTGGGGGATGCCTGGAGCTTACTCCGCCACGCTGATTTTGGAATCGAGTTTGGTGGTTAGTATGAAACCTGCTGTCTGATGTTTTTAAACCACCCAGAAGGCCTTCGTCATTCCCTTTTTCCGACAAGGACCACTGACAAAACTTTTGCTTCATACACATAATGTAAATGTTCATCGATTGCAGAGTACTGACTACATGCCATGTATGATCGTTTGGCCGCAACCCTTTTTGCGTCCCACTGCTGGGCACGGATCTCTCCCCATTATTGGGAAAGCCTAGAGCTTACTCCACCACGCTGATCCAATGCGAGTTGGTGGAGATGCGGGTTAGTGGCCAACCCGCTGTCGGATGTTTTCAAACCGCCCATAAGGCCTCCGACAAGGTTTAACGACTGTTATCTATCGACAACAACCGGGATCGATGGCATAACGTGCCCTCCGAAGCACGGAAACGCGAAGAATTTTTTTTTTTGCCACTAGCGGTCACCCATCTCACACCCGACCGCGCCCGTTTGGCTTAGTTATAGATCGTTTGCGTTCTACGCTAACCGCCGGACCATGCGCGCTTCAGCTATGATCGTTTACTACTCCATTTAATTAATATATAAATAAATAGGAATGTATAAAAAATTGTAGAGTCTTTTCACAAAGAGAATAGGAAGAATGAAGTTACTGGCGCCCTTACTTCCATACTTTTCTCATTCTCATCAGACTACTTATAACCATACAATTTTTTAAAGTTTTTTAGTTCAGCAAAATGGCGTTGACTTTAAAGTATTTTTAAACGGTTTTATAATTTGAGGAAACACGGAGCCGCAGTTGAGGCGTCCGCTTTGCATTTTTATGAAAACGCTGTACGACACTGGGTCAGAATTCGATGCTTCTATACTGAACGATATGTATAGCAGTTTGATAAAACTACGTCGTAATTACAACGCGATTTATAGACACAATTTTAAGTACGACAACACGTATAGCTTTTAAAAGTGCGTTGAATAAGCTTTACTTTCTGGCTTTTAGTTGTAGAGTTTGTAAAGTTAGAACTTATAGAATTAGCCACCAACTTGGGAACTTTATTTTTCATCGTGTAGTCCGTGTGTCCGTGTAGACTTTAGTTTTAGATTTTTTCTAAAATAAAAGTAGCCTAAGTAACTCCGCATTACATCAGCTACCTGCCAGTGAAAGTCCCGTCAAAATCAGTCCAGCAGTTTCTTTCAGAGATTAGCCTGAACAAACAAACAGACAGACAGACAGGCATGACAGATAGACAAACAGACAGATAAACAAAAATTATAAAAATGTCATTTTATATATATTTATTTATTTTATTTATATATTTTTGCAAACACCTTAAACTAGGGGTTACAAAGGGTTTAACCTAATGCCTACTATATATAGAAGTTAATGCACCACCACCAGGCTGCTCGTAAAATGTTCCGTTAATCATTACGAACGAAAACATCTCGGACTACAAGACGAAAAAGTCGTGACGTATAAAAGTGTACGTCACATAAACAAACCAGGCTGTGCGTGAAATGTTAAGCATCTGGACTGCACTTCTAGGACGCGCGGTATTCATTCCTGCACGTCTTTCCAACATATTTTTTCATACCTTACTCGTATATCCTTGCGTTGTTTTGTAGGAAAAAGTATTTTTGGACGAAATTCATTATTATTTTTTCGTTTACGTATACAAAAACTAAATAGTCTCATTTTCTATGTAAACATAAATTAAATGTTATACCACCACCACCACCCAAGCAGCTTGAATCATTTTAAAACAATTGTAGTTGTAGAGAAAGTACTGACTGACATTGTTGTTACAAAGGCGATAAAACACCTAACAGAGATGGTGATAGAATACAAAACGGGTGTATGTCTGATGACAAAAGGTGATCGTAAGTGCAATTTTCATGAATATTTTCTACTTGAGATGATACCCCGAATTTGTATTCTTTGAAATTTATGGAGGTTTTATTATTTTAAAACAGTTACGACATCGGGTTGACAACTTACCCGTATCTCCACAAACCACCTTGGAGCAGCATGTTGAAGCTACAGGAGCTATGTAGCTAAGTTCCAAGGCTTGCCCTCGGTGGTGGTATGCAAAACGAGTTGCAACTTAGTGTTAGCAATAAGAGTTACAGGCACGGTTAATAAACAAATGAAACCTTTCAATTTATTGACATAAATCTGTAATATTTTGTTCTTTATCCGCAATTCTTAGTTTTAAAGTCAACGAACTTTCACATGTTGCGGTTAAATCTATTAAAAAATCTCATCCCCACTTGAAACTTGCCACAGTTTTTCCGACGTCGCCGAACTTGGGCTGCAATATCTGAAAAAATTATAAAGAGTCGGAAGTTCGAAACTGTTTCGAGAAATTTTCATTTAAAGCCTCTAGCATATTACCTACTTTTTATGCTAATGGTTAAAGTTTTAGTCATTTTTGGAGCAAGAGTTTAAATGTTTTTTTTTGTCCTAGATAATATGGGGTGGACAGTGAACTATAACATGAGGTTCTTCAAGAAATTTAAAAAAAAGCACTCCTTCAGACCCGGCAATGCTCTGGTGACTCCCATGGAGTTGCCCGTCTGCCTTTTTGTTCGGTTTATTTATATAAAGTAAAAGTTACACAGAAATGTCTCAAATCTATACCATGTCAACACGCTCTTGGTCAGTCACCATACCATGGATTCATAGAATTGGAATTTGGTACGTCAATTAAATGTCAATAAGCTGGTTTTATATAATTACTGTATTTGTTCATTGTTCATATTTGTAAATTGTTATAAAAGGATTTATCTCATGTTTAATTTTGGCGTAACTCACCTAGGTTTATAGAGAATTAAGACTTCGTGGGAGCCATTCAACTAACGATTGCGATGTCTCACGATGAAGGACCACGAACGAATGGAATAAGTAGATCCCGCCAAAATAAGGTGTATAAGCTAAGGCCCTTAACTTAGTGATCACGTGCTATCACTTAGTAATCGAAACGTTTCATACGTCATAGCGAAAAAAATGTTGTAAGAAAGAAATATTTTCGGCAGTTTTAGCCGCCTTACTTGTGTTAATGACCCAACTACATTATCCAGTAAAGTATTTAGAGGACAATCAGCTTACGGAAATCAATGGGCATGATGACAGATTTTTAAATACCTTTCCTTATTGTAGGTACACGTCTCCTAGTTTCGAAAAAAAGTTTATTTCAGCAATAAACTTAAGTTTCAACGTAAATTAATGTATTTTCTGCTATGTAATTTGAATTAAACGCGAAAACGCTCGTAGGTGTCATGGCGTCGGCTTGCTCGTCAAACTTCAAGCAACACGATGACATTAACTGAGACGTGACGTCATTCCTTTTGATTGGCGTTTCAGATAACATGGCCGATTGCTGTATTTAATACTTTTATTTTATTGAAAATCTTATTAATCTAAATGTTTATATCAAAACGGGATCATATTTTAGAACTTTTTTAGCATATATTTTTCTGTAAAACCGTTTATTCTCTGATTCTTTAATAGCGTCATCATGCCTATTTTATTCATAAGTTTGAAGCAGTGTCTACTAAGCATAAGTATTTTACGCATGATTACCGTCGGACGTCTGCGAACTACCCAAGCGGACACTTAGACGGTGGAGCCAAAAGATCCTAGAACTTTAGCAATTAGTAAGATCCCGTCAGACAGCAATTAGGGGAAATGCCATTTGAACGTTGAAAAGGTAGAAATAATTCGGCCAATAACAGCCTCGAATTTTAGTTCACTCGTTAGTAAATTATTCATTAACTGCTAACGACTGAAATACTTGTATATCCAGGAGAGAATAATTCGTTCATTTCAAGAGGATGTATTGGACTGGTCTAAATGTCGTAAGCGAAGTTGTAATGAGAATTATATTTAAGTGTATTTACATTTGAAAATTTTGAACATTTCATTATTTTGGAATAAAAATAAAGATCCATACTAAATCTAATGTTTTACGTGTTTCCAAACAGAAATAACATTTTTTACCAATATGCCTATAGAAAATATAAAACTTAACACACCCTAAGTTACTGATTAACTAATTCAACATTGCAACGCCTAAAATAATAAAATAACATAAAATTTGGGCAGAGATTGCCTTTTATAACGAATGTAATTGCTCAAGATAGAATTAAAGATCTTTCACAACTAAAAGGGTAAGGTTATGGGTTTAAAGTTTGTTTGGAATTCAGAAATATTTGGAAAGCCAACAAGTAAATTCCTCTAGGATGGAATGGAATATGCTTTAATAATATCAGTAGAAAAAGTTAACGTTTCAACATGTTTAAGACGTCAAGATCCAAGGAAGTAAACGTAAAATAAATAAAAATATCTATTTACAGAAATATTGGAGAGAAAAAAAGTTTTAACTTTAATACCTTTGCAAAATATTCACAAGGGTATTTAATTAAGGTAAAATTGCTCCGACAAATTAAATGTTAATTATATTTTATTTGACAACTTTCCATTCCATAATCGAAATTCAAAGCATCGATATCATCTTAGCAAGTAGTATAGTTAAAATGAAACCTAGTTATTTTATTATACTCTATAAGCACAAAATACTGACTGCTGTTTTAGGCGCAGAAATTGGTTCTAAGCAGTTGCGTAGTACCTTTACTTCTCAGTTTCAAAGTTTTATCGTTAATATTCATTACAAGACTTTGTTCGGGTGTATTTAATATTTCTAGAACACTCACTTAACTGGAAATGAAAAGTTTTTTCTGTAATATTTTTTGTTTAGCTCATCAATTCTTCTTTGCGTAATCGAATTTGAGGGCGAAGTAATTTATGCTTCAAGTTAAAATAGAACTCATTATTTTTCTTATTTTGATTTACTATTAACTTTAAACCAAATGTTAATCCAAAAGTATGTGTAAGTATTAGACTAAATCAACGAAAATCTGTAGTCTATAAAATACACTCAACAAAACATCGGACAAATTAAACAATTGTTTAACACTACAGTGTGTACCACTCAAAAACTTAGTCATAGTTTTATACCCATAACACCAGTCTAGATATCAAACAATAACAAAAATGGATTGAATAGTTTATCAAAAGTATATGGTCTTATAATAACCTTACATATGTACGTATAAAAGTACTACTATAGACTGGAGTGTTTTTTTATTTATTTGATTGGAGTAGCAGACGAGCATGCAGGCCACGTGGTCGCTGCAGCCCATGGACATCTACATAAAACCTCAACCAAGCATAGGTAAGTCTAGTTGCTGCTGGCCTGGCCGGTCACACTTACATGAGGCTGGTGGCCTCATGTAAGTGTGACCGGCAATTGCACCTTTCCACAGAAAGACAATAGAGTTGGTTCACAGCAGAAGTGAGTGCAGCTCTGGTACTTCCCCGGGAGAACCATAATAGTTCTACCACCTTTCAAATTTATTTATTTAATAACGTGAGCAGCGCCAAGGAAAGACGGCGGGTTCAGACACAGAAATACCAAGTTCAAAACCCGGCGCGCGCACACCTCTTACAGCTAAACCAAAAGGGCGCGGTCGGGTGTGAGATTGGTGACCGCTAGTGGCAAAAAAATTTCATGAGCGTTTCCGTGCTTCGGAGGGCACGTTAAGCCATCGGTCCTGGTTGTTGTCGATAGATAACAGTCGTTAAACCTAGTCGAAAACCTTATGGGCGATTTGAAAACATCCGATAGCGGGTTGATCGCCAACCCACATTGGAGCAGCGTGGTGAAGTAAGCTCCAGGCCTCCCAAATAAGGGGAAGAGACCCGTGCCCAACAGTGGGACGTAAAAAGGGTTGCAGCCATAATATCTAGAAGGCTCTCCATAATGATGTCCACCAATCTGCACTTGGCATTGTGGACTATGACCAAGAACCGTATATCAATTGTGAGAGGAGACCTGTACCCAGTGGAACTTTAAAAAAAGATTGATAAAAAACGAATAACGTATAATGCAGAAAATATTCTATGAATATCTGACCAGTTGTAGGGTATCTCGCCATAAACAAGTCGGTGCAAAACAGACTGGCAAAACTATTTCTAAGCTTGATTTATATATAACTCGCAGTTTCCTATGACACAGTTGGTTCCAAAGTATTATAAGTACTACATAACTCGACGATGTTAGGGTGTATTTAATTTTACTAGAAAAGTTACTTAACGGGCATTTAACGGGGAATGAAAAGTTTTTTGCTATAATATCGTTTTGCAAACGTAACTTGCTTATCTGCTTTGTCTTTCTAAGTTCTCTTCTTACAGCCCATTTTTGCACTTTCAATTTTATTATTTTGAATAAGAAGTCGCCTCAAAATAGAGCGATACAGTTGGTTTAAGCTTGATTTTTGTAGCTCAAAGTTTTCTTATTCAAGGTTGATTTTATTTTCCTCCGTTACCATAATTGTAATTTCCTTTTTTAACCATTTACATTTTACTTATCCTTTACCATTAACATGTTCTTTACTTTAACATGATCTAATTTTACTAAATATTAACTTCGTTGCTCTGTTTTATAGCAACTAAAAAAATCCATTTTTAGCAGAATTATACTTTATTATACTAAAAATACATTTTAAAAAATTTGAATTTTAATTCGTTCAGTCAAACCTTATACATTCACAAATAATATTATTTTAATTTCCAGTTGCCCAAAGGCTGGCTTTAAGCCAATATATAGCTCGGAGTTGCCCTTTTCAAGGATTTCAAGTTTTCGTTTGGGTATATTTAATTCAACTACAACACTTACTTAACAATAAATGATTCAATAAATTAAAAGTTTCTTGGTGCGATATTTTATGTCTGTCCGGTCAATTTTGCTTTGAATAAGCTTTTAGGTTTGCTCTTCTGAGATTTAATTAAAACCCAATTTTGTTAATTTATAATTACTTGTAATCATTATAAATTATTGAATGCTCTTTCTGGAGTAGAAATTTGATTAAAATTTTATCACCAAGAAAATAATATCACTGTTGTAGTACCAGCTGTTACCATTGTGTCCTGAAATGCTAATGGTTATATTATTTATAATTTAATAACCCATTATTTCGTCAATGTATTATTATAAACTGAAAGTTGGTAGATAGGTTGACGAGCTGCAAAGAATATTCAATATACATAACTATAATGGCAATTTATATTATTATTTAGCCGGACCATGAAGTATCAATTGCAAAGTATCTCTTCATAAACAAAGTCGGTGCAAAATGAAGCGCTCCCATAGACTTGTTTTAAGCGTGATTTATATAGCTCGGATTTGCCCATGTCAAGGATTTCAAGGGTTTTGTCATTAATATTCATTACAATGCGTCGTTCGGATATATTAAATTCTATTACAACACTTACTGCACCGGAAATACTCAGACGATTTAAAAAAGTTTTTAGCTGTTATGTATTTTCATTGCCTAATCATTGTAATGTTATATTATATTCCAGTCAGACGATAATATCCTTACCACTTGCGTATCTTGCCCCAGCAAAAAGGGACAAAGCAAAAATTAAATATATGTATATATTGACTCATCATTGCTAAAATTAATTAAGGAACTAATCACTTATAGTTATGACTCAGGACAAATTCCGTAAATATCTGATTAAATACACAGAAAAGTGTCGGTGCAAAACAAAGTAGCACAGCTGGTTCTAAGCGTGATTTATATACCTCGGAGTTGCCCATGCCAAAGCAGATTCCAAGAGTTTTGCCATTAATATTCATTACAATACCCCGTCTTCGTTCGGGTATATTTAATTTTACTACAACATTTTCCTAACTAGGAATGCTTAATCGAATTAAATGTTTCTTGTTGTAATCTTTTTGTTTGCCTCGTCAATTTTCCTCAGCATAATCGGATTCAAAACCTTTTTTTTAGTTATTTATATAAATATATGAATTAATACGATAAGAATGTGCTGTGTCAGTGGACGCGTGCTTTAACAATATTATCACTGACTATGAATTTAAGTAAGCATAAAATTACTTTCAAGTCATGCCAATACACTAGCTTGTAATTTATATAAAGTACCAATACGATGTTTAATATTACAAAACCTTTAAATATTGTAATAACTTTAAAAGTCCACTGCAAATATTCCATATTTTTCGTGTGGTCCAGAAACTGATTAAAATTAATTTAAATCAGACATATAGTTCATATACAAAAAACCAAGAAATATCTCATATAAAAATTATTATTTGGAAAAGCTTTTTATTTGGAGAAACCACTACTTCAATTTGAAGCGTAATCTAAAACTTCTATTCAATCAAGAAAATTCTCCACGTCGCAGTGAAAAGACATTCGTTTAAAAAGCTCATAGTCTATCAATGAGAGATATATCGTAACTGAATTACAGCATGGTTCCACAGAAGCAGCTGATTCTACGTAAAATGGAATCTTATTTAATGTTGGATTGCTAAGCGAATCGTCTTAGGCGAGGTGTCGAAGTGTGGAAGTGGATTTTTTAATTTTTTAGGATTTCTCTTATTACCTCTTTGAATTCGCAAGTCAAATACGCAAGTGCAAGTGTACGCATAAATAATTGCACTTCTCACTGATGGATATGATACTTATGGATTGACCTACTAAACGTGCTGCTCATAGTAGACAGCGCCGTTTAATTGAAACAGTTAGAAATTCTGCCACAGATCGCACCCTCACTTTAAGCCGTTAAGGACTTTCATTGATCATCATATGCAACTACGACAATTACTTGGCCATAACGGCGTTACAGCAGGTGACTCAGATATCTGGATAGCCTATAAACGATTCTGTCGAGTATCGTTAATAGGGAATGCAAAGTATTATTGCTATACATAAACTCGCGAGATCTCGCTTGAGCCGCAATCTCGCGAGTTTATGAATATACTGCGAGATCTCACCAATTTCGAGATCTCGTGAGATTGGCAGTTGTGTGTGTTTTTTTGTAAATAATCGCAATATTTTAAAATTTGGAAAAAAAATGAGTATTATAACATAAACATTTATTTTCATTAATTTTTAACCGACTAAATGTATATTTGTGATAAATATCACAATTCTGATTCGACAAATTATGTGGTTGCAGTCAAGACGCGAGCCTAGCTTGAGTTAGTGTGTAGATGTCCATGGTCTGCAGCGATCATTGAAGAAGTGGTCAAAGTCTTTGTCTGCTACTTAATTTTTTTTTTCAATGTAGAATTTACCTTACTGAAAAAATAAGTAACACAAAAGCCGCTGTCATATTTTTGTATCTGTAAGTCAAGGCGTGGAAGGATTGAAAGGAGTTTATAAGAAGCTCTCATAGCATGTTGCGGTTAGGGCTCCCCCTTCCGGCTCGAATTAAACTCAAGACCAACCGGAAGAAGGGGAAGTGACCACTTGATATCGTCGTGTATTCTGCTATGTAGAGTTTTATTATCGTTTTATCTGGCAAGGTTTTTAAAACGGTGGTATTATAATTTATTTGTGTTTGTATTATTTGTTTTTCAATAGTCTGTCTTATTAGGTAGGTTTTCTGCCTTGTACAGATTTGTGCTACAGTGTTTGCGATCTATGTAAAAATAATTCAGAAGTTCATGATTTTGTAAATGGTGATGTGATGGAGGGTCCCTTGCAAAGCGTGTCGTTTAACAATTTTAAATTACTATTTTAAGGTAAAAATTTAGAAATTATTGAAATAAAATTGCAAGTCCTTTTTGTTGCAAGCATAGGTGGAAGCGTTTAGTTCCGAATTTCCCTGTACACCGATACACTAGAACTAAGAAATTTTGTTTCAAATTTCAAGATACACTGCATCGATATTACCGCTTCAATTGTAAACGAGCACAAAAAATCTAAAAACTTGAATTTTGGAAGCGAAAAAATTTCAAACACGATGAAAGGCCACATGGGAAATTAAGGAAAACCTTCTGGGATGGCTACCGAATTTGCAACGACATTTTAGATCACGTTTTGGTATTGATGGAAACTGCAACTTTTAAAATTCACCACTGATTATGATTGTAAATAATATAATAAATTATTATAATTGTAATATTAAATACACTTACGTTATCTTGACCTGTATGTATATATAGAAAGGAAAAATAATATTTTTATTATCATTTAAAATAGCATGTTTATACAGATAACAAGTGCAATAATCTAACATAAAAATATCCCAACATTTAATGGCGTTCTGTGGGTATATTTTTTGAAGTGAAAACTTCTCTAACAGTGTTGTACACTTTTTTTGGAATGGGTAAAAAATGTTAAACTCGCGTCAACACACGTGGCCTGATCGTCGAAATTCGTAAGATAGTAGAGGAAACGTGGAAGATCGACCTTCACCGATCTGATAACTTGATGAGATATATTTTTTATCAAATATAATTTATACACATATAAATATTACTATATGTATATATATTATTATTATTATTATTATATTTATTTATATACAATTACCAAAATTTACAAGGACCCTTTTCGATGGGCAAGTTATCATAGGCATGTATGTTTATAAATTATATTTGATAAAAAATATGTCTCATCGAATTATCAGATCGGTGAAGGTCGATCTTCACCGGCTCTTAGACCAAGACGGAGGGGTGACAGCTGATGATGGCTCGACTGTGTAAAATATAATATACTTGTAAAATTCGTTTATATCAAGTATTTAAAATATGGACATTGAACAAAGTGCATCTATTAATGAAAAAAAGTGACGAAGATATAGTGAAAGAAAATGAGGGAGTACTTTATAAAAATACTAGATGAAAACCTACTGAAAATACTAGATGAAAAATACTACTGATATTAAAAGCAATTCGTGCGAAATTATTCCCTAACCATTCCAAAATATCAAAAATGCACAACGTTAATGTTCAAGTTTTCACTTCTGCCGGCACTACCGGAATGCAACTCGTTGTAAGTAACTTGGTTTTGTTAATATTTCAATCACTTTTAGGATACCAACAATATCTTGTTCTCTAGAGAGCACTAGAGAATCAGATACAGTAATAAGCGTGGGATGCTCAGTTAAAGTAGTTAAGCAAGATTAGATTCAACATAGATGTAGATAGAGAAGCGCGCATGGCCCAGAGGTTATCGTAGAACGCAAGCGATTTATGCAACTAAGTCAAACGGGCGCGGTCGGGTTTGAGATGGATGACTGCTAGTGGCAATAAAATTTTAAAGTTTGATAAAACAACATATTAGTGAATGAATATTTTCAATTTTGTCAGAAAATTTACAAAGAATCTTTATGGATTCTGACTAGGATTATTGTGGAATTATACACATAAATGTACGAACATAAGGACTTACATTACATTTATGAATAAAATGTCCTTATATTACATTCATGAATAACAAGTTCATAGAGTGAAAAATACAAATTAATAAATAAATAATAAATAAATAACATATACCCTGTAAAGTACATATACCCTGTGTCGTGGGTACCATGGACACACACAAAGACAAAAACACAAACACCCAGACCGAGGACAGAAATTTAATTTCATCATTCAAATTTCTGTTTCGCCAGGAATCGATCCCGGGACCCTTCGATTGGCAGCCCGGCATGGTAACCATTGCGCCACGCAAGTCGTCAAATTTAATTAAATTATCTAAAAAGAAAACTTAGGACCATACAACTAGTTCATCTATTTTGACTTAAAAAAATTGTCGTATTATCATTAACCCGTTTGAAAATTCACGAGAACATAATAAGAAGAATAGAAAAAAGGCCGCACATAAATATACCCTCTTAGTGACTGTAACATAAGTTGATTTAAAATTTGAGGGGAAAATACAAGCGCAGACATTATCCAAAGCCAAACCCAACAATACGGCCGGCGCTATGAAATAGCGACATTTTAGATTGCATTGATGAAAATTGCTACATTTCAGAGCCGCAACATATTGGACGCCACTCACTGCCGCTTTACTCGCTTTAACACTATTTAAAAAATAGACAATCGTTTGTTTTTTGTTTTACACCTGCGTGCAGCTTTTACGTAAAAAGAATTTAAATTGCTAGAGTTGGGTAAACAACTGTTTTAATGAATAACGAGTTTCATGTAAATTACTATGCTTATAATAGAGCTGGTAGCTAGGTGAAACAAATGGTGTAGTGAATGATCAGTTTCAATCTATGAAGTTAGGTAAAAAGTACTTTGCAACAATCCGCTATATTGTAAAAAAGTATACACGTATGACCGTTTTTTCGTGCAATAGCACCTCCCTCCCTCCCACATAGGATACATGCACATGCAACAATAAAAAATATAAATCAACATACGTACCACCACCAACACGTGTTTCGCCCCAAAAAAGAGAATCATCAGGGTTATTGACGGTGACTTTACGAGTAGCCGTCATAGAGTCAATAACCCTGATGATGCTCTGTGTTGGGGCGATAACGACCAAAGGATTGTTGCAAAGTAGTTTTTACCTAACTTCGTTTCGCAAAGTAACGCCTGATTCTATTAACTATTAATGAGTTTTAATCTTGTCAAAAAAACATAAAAGATACAAGGATCCGTTTTAGGTTTGTGTATCATTGTACCGCTTTGTATTTACAATGAGTTTTTGGCATGCTATAAATGAAACTACGCCAGATACGATAACTATGGCAAATCACCACTTGTTAATTTGAAAATGTTTTGGCATACCTATTTATTTTATGGCCTAAAGTGAATGGCCCATTAAAATTAATAAAATACACAATATAACCATATATTATTTTTCATATCACATGTAATGAAACAACGAGTTTTGAGTTCTGTTTTGCCAGTCAAAATAAGACAATTTCAAACCAATGCGAATGTGTCAGTTAAATATTGTCACACACAACGTTATATTTTCTACCCGGCACATTCATTTATTTATTATTTATGTCTTTATTTTAGGTCTGTCAGAATCGCATTTGTAATAAACAAAAGGAGATCAATACTCGCTGTTTCAATGCATGTGATATGAAAAATCAAAATCGTCTGACAGCTGTCGTCAAATCGTTGTCACTTGTCAAAGATTTTAATAATAAAAAAGATATTACTGCGCTATTTGTCTGAAATAGTCTTACTTCAACTGGTTACAGAAATTAAAACTCGTTGTTTCATTACATGCGATATGAAAAATACAGTGTGTGGCACGGGATGAAACAAAGACGATTTCAGACCAGGGCGATGACAGCCCTCGTCAGAATACGTCTTGTTTCACCCCTTGCTACACAATATACTATTATACCATGGGACTCAATTTCATGTCTTTATCATTTGATGTGCACGAAATAACATTTCTGCATCACTTCTTTTATTTTAGTGACAACGACGAAAATATTTTTTCTATGAAAACAGAAAAAGGTTTCCTAGAAAAAAAGATATAGTATCTGTTCTATTTTCCGTTTTCCCGGTGAAAATCCAGTTAAAAAATAATGTTTAAAAAACTAAAAAACACACTTTTGTGAAAATACGCTTTTTTTACAGTAAAATACATTTTCTTCTTATATCTTACTTTTTAGTTCGTATTTTAACAAAAGCGTGTTTTTTTAGTTTTTAAAACTAAATTATTTATTTTTACTTTTTCAGTTGGATTTTTTTTCATATATTGCATTGTCATCGGCCCTTGACCCCAAATTTTCAAGTTAATCAGACGCTTAGAAGTTTGTTTGTTGTTATTTGTTTTATTAAGTACCTTAGGCCGCGAACTTATCAGCCTCCCCTCGTATATTTTTTTTATCCTGATGATCCTAGTTAGGACTTTAATATAAAGTTATGAGATTATTCTATTGTCATCGGCCCTTGACCCCTGTGCAAATTTTCAAGTTAATCAGACTCCTAGAAGTAAGTGAAAATGAAGTTAAAAGATTCCGTTACATACATACATACATATATACATACATACATACATATACAGGTCAAGCTAATAAAAGCGTGTTAAAAACACTCAGTATTAGGTATGAACTAATACTCAAAAACTTTTGTGCCAAAACTAATAACTGACGGACACTAACCTTTTCTTCTATTTTGAAAGGAGTCCCATGCTCAGTAGGGGAACGTTAAAAAACTGCAGAAGTTAACATTATCTGCCAGTAAGCCTGCGGGCCTCTTTGCCTTTACCTTGTTTGAAAAACTTACTTTTTAGTATGTTCCATATTAGTGGAATGCTGAAAACTTTGCATTCACTAATTACCTACATAATTACTGGTTGTAACCCTTATCACATCCAATTGCTGGGCATGGATCTTGTCCACTAGAGAAGCTTAGAAACGTTATAAAAATACTGTAATAGAGTATTGAAGGATATAAAAATATAAACCTACTTCTCTATATGTTAATTTAGGAAATACGCGTAGGCAGACAATTTGCATTTTTATTGAAAGCGTTTAAAGAAACAATGGGTAAAAGGGATGCCTTGAAAAACCAACGAATGCGGATACAAATAGAAAATACTTTTGCTGTCAATATTAAATCTGAAATGAAATATGTAAATAATTTAAAAATATTAGGGGTTAAAGTTATTTCATAATTGCCGATTTGTTTGCCAAAAAGTTTCACTCAAAAAGCTCAAGCCATGAATAGGCATGATGACACTATTAAAGAATCAGAGAATAAACGGTTTTACAGAAAAATATATGCTACAAAAGTTTTAAAATATGATCCCGTTTTAATATAAATATTAAGATTAATAAGATTTTCAATAAAATAAAAGTATTAAATACAGCAATCGGCCATATTATCTGAAACACCAATCAAAAGGAATGACGTCACGTCTCAGTTAATATCATCGTTTTGCTTGAAGTTTGACGAGCAAGCCGACGCCATGACACCTACTAGCGTTTTCGCGTTTAATTCAAATTACATATCAGAAAATACATTAATTTACGTTAAAAGTTCAGCTTATTGCTGAAATAAACTTTTTTTCGAAACTAGGAGACGTGTACCTACAATATGGAAAGGTATTTAAAAATCTGTCATCATGCCCATTGTGTCAATTTAAAGTATCAATTAAGGACAAAACGGCAATTTCATACTTTTACCACTATTATTAAGAACAGAATTTTCTTCCTTTTTTGTATACGAGGTAAACCTTTAAAAGATATCCAGCATCTTATGTTATGATATTTCTATCGCACCCTCGGTGGCCTGCGTCAGTGCTTGGGAAGGAATCTGGGATCCTCAGCGGAAGGCACCGGTTTCGGGATCACCTACTCATAAAAGTTGCTGATAGATTGCTGGTACTTTTCCAGTAGTAACCCTTTAGTAAAATATTTTTAAACTGTACATGAATATTTTAAATTGTCCACAGCAAAAATAACTCGAATTTCACTTAAGCTTTTTGCAAAAGTACTTTTATTTTTGGTACTTGTACATCTGAATTTTTAGTCATAAATACGAATACCAAATCACCTTTACGAATACATCCAAAACATCACTACCACTGAATCCAACCGGGAATTTTACAGATTCGTTGCATTCCAACGCGTAACGGTACCCTGTCTGATGTTTAATTTACATGTACCTGTTCCCATCCTGAAAACCGTTCTCAAAATGTTTTATTTAAGCTTTTCTCTTATTTATTGCCAGATATACTATTTATCTGCGAGTAAAAGGTTTTGAAAGCCTTGTAAGGTACTCGTTTTTACACTGACTCGACGTTAAATAGTCTGTGTTTTTATTTAAATAATATAATCAACTTCCTCCAACGTCGTCGGAGCCTGTAATAATACAATATGAACAATAATTTTCCGTATTCATACTAGTACTCACTTGTATGCCTCCTACTACACTTTTTATAATATATCTTAATTATTATTACAATACTTTTATAATACTTATTATTAAGTAAAATAGCTGAAACTATAAATATAATATAAGATTCTATAAATATACCTGCTCCTATTTTCTGAGTAGACTCAATGTGTGGAAATCTTAGGACATTTATTTTGCTTTAAAAATCATGAAATACAGTATTGCATCAGACTAACAAATAGAATAGAAAAAAAACAATAGAAATAGAAAACAAAGGATTTAAGCTTATGACACCAGACATCTAAAAATGAAAGATTTAAAAGATCCACATACTCCACTGACTCCAAATCGAAATAAAAATTTAGACTTAACCATTCAAATAAAACGTGCCAGCCATCCTCCAGTACACTCATAAGGAGGGATGAATGACGTAGAAAGCAACAATATACTTGCAATCCACTAAGTCATGGTAGTCAACCGAATTTGAACCTTCTTGTACACGCAATAGGGTAAGCACTGCGCAACGTCGTGAATACAACAATACGTAGTAAGGAATAATGTATAGCTTACATCTCAGGAAAACTTTGCTTAACCAATTTTGAGCTTTAAGCTGTATACTCTAAAGCTTACGTGAGGCGTATTTGCATGGTATGCAATAGTAGAATCTGCCTATAACATTGAGTGTCATCGTGCACTCTTTTCGGCTAAGGCGGGATTCAAAGGCACCTCTCATCTTAATATCCCTGTTTTAGTCTTATTTCACGTGACATTAGCGGATCCTTCACGAGTGGAGGGATTATTCTGGTAACGGTCTAAGAATGCGAAATTTTAGGATATTTCACGAATTTACCTACTGAAAACCTGAAGCAAAATGGCTGACGAGATATTTTTAAAAAAATTCTTTTCTTTAATATTAATTAGGGGACACTTGACATTTTCCTACCAGTTTATGCCCTATAAATTGAACTAACGATCTAATTCTACCACATCAACATGGATAAATATTATGTAGTTAATTTCAATTTCATTTATAATCATAATTTTATTATGTAATAAAAATATTACTTTTGAGCTATGTTTTTTGAAAAGTAAAGTTAAAAACCCGATAAAAATTGAAACTTGTTACTACATATTGAGGTTATTATATTTGATTATCAGTATCTTCTTTTTCTTAAATAAATGCATCCTTATTTTTAATACTCCTTAAATTGCATATCTTATAAATAGAAATAGGGGATAATTGTCTCTCACATTAAAAGATTTCGAGGAACTGCTCCAAAATGTTTATAGAATAACGACGCTTTAACAGGAATATACAGTGTGTAATATAATATTCTAAACATTTTGCGCTGCACATGAAACTATGTTCTCCTTTTGTGATAAAATTACAATGAGCGCCTTGTTAGAAGCTTAGCTATACCGGTGAATTTAAACGCCTTTAAGTAAGATCATAAAGATTTAAGAAAATGCTATATTCTCGACTGCCGTAATTATATTTATGTTATTAGCAGTAATATTGTAATAGCTAAAACCCTATGTCATGGTTCGAGCTTGAACCCAACGTAAAAATTATTTGTCTTCGTAAATTCATCATTTTTAGGGTTCCGTATACAAAGGGTGCCAACAGGACCCTATCACTAAGCTTCCGCTCTCCGTCCGTCTGTCTGTCTGTCTGTCTATCCGTCTGTCTGTCATCAGGCTGTATCTCATGAACCGTGATGGCTAGACATTAGAAATTTTCACAGTTGATTTATTTCTGTTGCCGCTATAAAAAACAAATAGAATAAAATGAATATTTGAGGAGGATCTTATACAAAAAACGTGATATTTTAATAGATAATGGTACGGAACCCTTCCTGCGTGAATCCGACTCGCACTTGGCCGTTTTTTTGTAATTAATTTGGCACCAACATTTTTGGGTCACACTTTTTGCTTACTCTATTACGCTGCTCCATTGTGGGTTCCAATTCGACAAGGTTTGACAAACTAACGTTAATAACCGAGGCTTCATCATAATGAATGGGGTTGCCCGTGTCCATAGGCGACTGTGATCGCTTAACACCACGCGGCCCGTCTGCCTTTTTGTTCGGTTTACATATAAAAAAAATGAAGGAGAGTCTTGCCCAGCTGTGGGACGCAAAAAAAGAGTTGTAGCCAATTGATTAATTTACAATAACGAATGGAATCTTTAAAATCAGACATAACGTTTACAAGTGTCTAGAATAAACCGCCCATCAAACAAAGTACCTACAGTCTCACTGCTCAAAATTGTAACGTTCTACGTTATCTTTTTATTCTACTGAAAATTATGACGAGTTTCCACTGAAAATTCTTTTTATTCTTGCATACCGTCACATCTTTGGCGACTATTTGTTCTTACTTTCGGGAACCCCTTTGTTTTGTAACTACGTTCTGATGTATGAGGTAAGCTTTTTTCTCTTTTTTATTTTTTATTTTGGTGAATTTTCTTCTGTTTTAAAGCTGGGATCAACGACATCTGCTGTAAGCCTGGGTGGTTGTATGTAAAATGTAACGTGTGTAGTCCGGTTTGTAAGTTCAACGACCTTTTGAAGGATTATTTCAGTTCCTTCAGAGATAATAAAATCCGTTGTAAGTGTCTGAAATTTCAATATTTGCCAATCGAAGGTTCCCGGGTTCGATTCCCGGCGAAGCAGAAATTTGAATGATGAGTTTAAATTTCTGTTCTCGGTCTGAGTGTTTGTATGTCTGTCTTTGTGTGTATCCATGGTACTCACGACACAGGTTATATCTACCCTAATGTAGCCCCACAGTAGTTATTGTGAAACCTTAAATAAATGGAACTTGTTTAATATTATTGGTGTCAAGTTAAAAATGTAATAATAATATTCTAAACTTAAATGACAGAAATAAAACCATAGTTTCTACAATTTTTTAAGTTGTTTTCAGCTATTAACATTAAAAATCTGATTTATTTAGTGTACAATAAAAATAGCTTTAGAAAGCTTGTTGCGTTTTTCCACTACGCTTTGTATGAGAAAGTTTATAAAGAAAAATATTCGATGTCGAAAATTGACAACTATTTAAATAGTGGTAATCATTACGACACGAACTATTGTCTCGGATTAATAAATTAAAATTAAATATATAAAAATTCAACTTCTATCCCTCATTTAATATCTGAGACTCATCTCAAGTTTAGGATAAAATAAATTATTACCACTCTTAATCTGTCTGTCAATCTCAATATTTATACAACAGTTTAATATAATGGATTCAGCAGCAAGTAACTGTTTATTAATATAGTAAACATCGTAATTTGGTTACTTAGGTAACGCCAAATACACAAAGGAAACTTTAAACAACTTGTCATAACGACAACTAATAACTTAAAGCGAAAATGTAATTGTATTGTTCATATTAAAATTTGATACTTTTATTTTAGACCTCTTCCTTACCAATTCTACAGTAAATGCTAAACTGTTTTCTACTGTTAAAAGACACAAAATAACATAGCATCTGACAAAAAACTGTATATTAATAAAAAATAGTCTTCCTAAAGAGATAAACAATAAAATTGTGAAAGGTTTTTTTTCTAATTAGTAATGAATTCATTTTCTTTT
This sequence comes from Pyrgus malvae, assembly GCA_911387765.1. Classification (NCBI taxonomy): domain Eukaryota; kingdom Metazoa; phylum Arthropoda; class Insecta; order Lepidoptera; family Hesperiidae; genus Pyrgus; species Pyrgus malvae. The sequence goes on along the minus strand of OU426950.1, from coordinate 20,189,305 downwards.
TGTTCTTTTTTTTCTTTTTTTCGTAGTATGGGTAATGAAGAGGAATTTTTTTATATAAGAAGGGAAGTAGAAATATGGATTAGTATTTTTAAATAATTGTGACATTAACTATGAACTGCTTAGTTATGAAACAAGCGTATTTTGATTGTTCTATTTTGCTATATTTGTCAGCCTTTTGTTAGACTTTTTTATAGTATCGCTAAAGAAAAACCTGTAGCAGTAAGACAAGCAGCTAATTCGCAAACAATTCAAATAGTTAAGAGGTGTATTTGGTTTTGGTTTAAATGAATAGATACGCAAATTTTGGACTTGTCCTTTTGTTAGGTCGCGTCTTCGAATCAGCATTTTCGTGCATAGACTATTAAATTCCAGACAACTCAGTTTGATGTTTAGAAAGCTTGAATCTAATCTAATACCTTTAAACGAGCAATTCTTGTACATATCTAAATATATTTTTTGAATTTCGGAAACGGCTCCCAAGATTTTGATGAAATTTAGTACCCCGGTTTCGGGGATGATAAATAGACGCAGCAAATTTTTATTCATAGAAATTGTCGTTTTATTTAATGTTTATGCCGTTAAATATAAAATTACTCTCACTGCCATCTATTGGAGAATATATAATATTGTGGCGTAGAAAGCCGTCAAATGTCGACCGTCAATCCGCCCTTCAAACAAATGACAATGTCGATATGAAAGACCTCTATAAAAATTTCGTCAAAGAAATTAAAGCTTTCTTGGTAGAACGGTTACGAAAGCTGATTACGGGGCTAGAGACCCGGGTTCGAACCTCGAGTAGGCAAGTTGCGTTTTTAACTTTTTGTGACAATTTTTTTTAAAATTGGGAGCTAGGTATTTCAAAAAGCTTTGTTAAGTAACACTAAGTCAATGAATGTCTTGCTTAAAATTAAACCAAGAAAATCAATTTTTTTTATCCGAGCAACACTCGGGCGTCCAGGTACTGCAGTAAATTACATGAGAAATGTTAAGTGTTAATGAAAGAGATAAGTGCTCTTGTACGGATATGACCGTAGTAAAAATAATAAAAGATAAATGTTCTTAATAAAAACTAAATTTCCGTCACGTAAAGCGGTTTTACAGATAGGTAGGTAAGATAATTAGGTGAAATGAAATGAGTACGCGCGGTACGCTTAATGACCGGATGCGAACTAACTTTAATTACATTCTCGAAATGACCGATGTCGCATTTATAAACAGCAGCTTCTCAGGTGTACAATGTATCTTCTTTGAGCAAAAACTCTCACTGTGATTACTTGAGATAACCGTACAGACCGTTCTGGGCAGTTTGTCGATTGGCAAACTGCCCAGAATGACCATTATGCTATGATACTCGTAAGCTAAGTCATACTAAAAACTATGAAAAATAAGGAAAAAAGACCTTTTTTATTATTAAATTTTTTACTCGAATAGCTATACAATACAATAACTGTCACTTTTTAATTAATTGGAAATCATTACATTTTACTTTTAAAGAAATAATTTGAACACTATTGCAGTATGCAATGTTTTCGTTAGATGGCGCTAAAATCACAGCCTTGGCCCCGACATGGCTAAGGCATGTCTTCAAAGCTATTGATATTGCAAACTGAACCCGATTCCAACAATCTGTTGCCCAGTCTTCTACATGATCCTCTGAAATTTACATATTACCAAAGATTTTAAATATTCGGTATACTGTTAAAATTTTATATGCTAAGCAAATTCACGAGGATATTCCATATTGAAATAATGATGAAATTAAAAGATATTTTTTCTTATAATCTATATTTCTTATATTCTTATATTATATACTTCACTGAACTTAAAAAAATGTTTCGCTATTTCACTACAAACCACCAATACCAAAACAAACTTTATGAAAAAAATTAATCCGTTGAAGATCTCTCAAATTAAAAATAAACTTATATCCAGCTAGTAAGCTCTATAGCTAATTTTATAGCTTATGCTTTACTCTGAGAAACACACAGGATCAAGGACAGGACACTGGTCATCAAAACTTTATAATTTTAAAATCAAACCTTCGTAAAGTATCGGTATAACTTTCCGATACAGGTGCAAGCGCCTGGCAGTAGTTTTCCTCGAAGTTACAGCTAAAATGTGACATGGAGGTACTGCATTAGCAACCAATCGTGCTGTTGCTCCACTAGATGTCAATATTATGATTGCAGCAGCTTCGCTTTGCGTAGCTGCAAGACAGGCTGCGAGAGCAGCAGATATCGGTGGCAGCACTGGTATTTTCACCTGAAAGTAAAATTATTTTAAGTAATACATAATATAAGTTTCATAATTATGGATCTAATTACGTGTAAATGAAATTTCTTCTTGAAAGTTTCTGTACATGGCTGCAACCCTTTTTGCGTCCCACTGCTGGGCACGGGTCTCTTCCCTTATTGGGGATGCCTGGAGCTTACTCCACCGCGCTGCTCCAATGCGGGTTGGTGGAGATGCGGGTTAGTGGAGATGCGGGTTAGTGGCCAACCCGCTGTCGGATGTTTTCAAACCGCCCATTAGGCCTCATACAAGGTTTAAAGACTGCTATCTATCGACAACAACGGAACCGACGGCTTAACGTGCCCTCCGAAGCACGGAAACGTGCATGAAATTTTTTTGCCACTAGCGGTCACCCATCTCACACCCGACCGCGCCCGTTTGGCTTAGCTGCATAGACCGCTTGTGTTCTACGCTAGACGTTCTACGCGAGCCATGCGCGTTTCAATATAAGTTTGTCTATTTTCCACGACTTAAATATGAATATGGTGCTTACTTTGAAACTATATTCGTAATAATCTCTTTTTGTTGTAGTAGCATTTTCAGCAATATCTATCGCATTAGCAAGTGACCGAACCAATTCATTAGTATTCCGTGCTTCACTTAAGTCATCAATTAATACAACTCCATCAAATTGATATTTCACTATTTTACTACCTATGGCAAGAATTTTTCTATCGTGTAATGGCATTGGTTCGTAATCTCTTATTAAATTATCAATTACATAAAATACTGGTTTCGACACCTGAAACAATTAGAGTCAAAAAGGTTTACTTATGATATACTCGTATACCTTCTCATATTATTATATATCACATTTTTTGCATTTTTATTGGTTCTATCAAAAGTTTCACCTCCTTTATTATGTCAATACATTGGCAATCAAGCTCTTCTTTACTAGTTATGTGGCCGAAATCCAGAATTACCCCATCTGAAAACTTTACATTAACATAATTTATTTTATTTTTATTTATATATTTCAAGAAAGTACATCATATACTATTATAGGGTTCTACCAAACTGTGAAAATAGTTTGTCGGCAGCGTTCCCGTGGATACGGACACTGTAGGTGCTTACTTACTAATTAATATAAGTTATTTTTATTTATTTAATTTTATTAAGTTCTTCATATTTATGGCTTTATTTGTAAAATTATATACTATATGTACTACTATTTAGACGTTCTACATTTATTTCTGCATTTTTAATATTCTGTAAACAATTATGCCTTTTTTCATAAAATTTATTTAAATTTTAAGTAATACTCAAATAAACATTCAAATGAACATTCATGAACATTCAAAAAGATTGGTATTCATAACCATTATTTGGATATAAGATATAACCATCTGTTTAATTTGTTTTCGAGATAGCTGTTAAATTAAAACTCCTTACACCCTTGTTTATGATATTAATGAAATGAAGAGCTGATAAGAGACATTGTAAACATGCACAGAGCTCGCATTTTTCGTTACGCTCATGGTCAAATGATCATGAATGGCATTGCAGTTGAATTCAGATTTTCAATAACCTGGCTGAATAGTACTGGTAGGTACAATACTATATTGTACGCTGTCAAATACTAAAATTATGGTTTATATTGAATTATCTACGTTTGTATGAAGACGAAAAGCTATATTGTCCTTGTTAAAAACATTAAAAGTTGAAATTTTTATGTTTTGTAAGTTAACAAGTTTTTAATTTCGTAGTATCTTAAATTTACCTTAATCATTTGCTTTAAATCTGGGAGATTCCACGTTGTTATCCATAGTATTATAGGAACCGATATATTATTATTTTGTTTCTTGAATTCAAGTAGCTCTCCTAAATCATTTACTTCTTTTATAATAATAATGTCAACCTAAAATGAATTTCATACCATATATATATATAAGTGTTGTGTATTGTAGTATATTTAAAAGGAAAACACAGCAGTCGTATCGTACTCATTTAATGGCTGACAACCAACTAACAAAATTCGTACTACCCACATATATCACATCCCTCCACCACTATTTAATATATATTAAACTTAAAACCTAAACTTTTCATCCATTCGTTTTAATCTTGTTTTCCTAATGGGATAACGTCGAACAAAGTCAGGTTCCTGTTGCACGTTATTGTCATTATTATCAGAATGATCACTTTGCGAATTTTGACTTGCAACAGGAGAGCCTGCGTCTACAAATTCATCGTCTGTGTTAGCTCCTGCCTCCTCCACCAAACCGTCTGGGGTGGGAGATGTGGGCGATCCAGGAACATCCTCCTGTGTAGCCGATATCTCCTCAGCCTCATTTATATTTAATTCGGTCGTACTTTCATCAGAGATTAATATATCACCCAGTACACTGACATCGTCCTCATACGCAGATGATGTGTTATCCTTGTACGCTAATAACTGATCAACATGTTTTTTAACAGTAATATTTAAATCTGGTATGTTAACGACAAACATTCGTGATCCTAAACATTTATTTATAATGCCTACTTTCCACGTATGCTTAGTACCATTATAAAAGTAACACTTAACTAGCACAGTGTCACCTATTGAAAAATTTACATTTCTTTTGCCACCGAAATTTTTACACTGTTTTATTTGTGCTTCAGCAACATTATGTTTAGCAGAAGATGACGAGGACGATGATAGACCTAGGCCCTGATTAGGTAGTAACAAATCAAAACGACAGCGTAAAGGTCGACCGATCATCAGTTGAGCCGGCGAAAACCCGGTCGTCATGTGAACCGAATTTCTATAATCAAACAAAATCTTATTTAATTTCTTTACAAATACTTTTGAATTTATATTACTGTCCAACATAGACTTCAAACTGTTTTTTATAGTTTTTACGCTGTTCTCTGCTTGCCCATTTGACATTGCATGATAAGGTGCCCCGGTTAAATGTTGAATACCATTTGAGCGACAAAATAACTCAAACTCGTTGGAACAAAAATTTGAAGCATTGTCCGTAACTAAAGTACGTACTAAACCGAATCTACTAAACATTTCACATAACTTACTTATTACAGTGTCACTGTCTGTTTTTGACATCGCGAAACATTCCACCCATTTAGAAAATGCATCAACTGCAATTAAAAATTGTTTGCCACTCAACATAAACATATCTAAATGTACGCGATCCCAAGCAGCCTTAGGATATGGCCAAGGTGATAGCGGTACCTTGGGTGGATTGCTGCGAAGAGAGTTACAAATACTGCATGACCCAATTTTTTCTTCAATATGTTTATCTATATTTGGCCACCACATACGCGCTCTAGCCACTGATTTTGTTTTTACAACACCAAAATGCGACCCATGTAATTCGTCTAGGAGTCTTTCACGAAAACAAGTAGGTATCACTACTTTATGACCTCGTAAAATGCATTGTTTTTCAACAGCTAAATCAAATCTACATAAATAATATGGACGTAATTCAGCGTTTGTAACTTTTGAAGGCCAACCGTTGTTGATAAAATTCATAACTCGTTTTAAAACGTTATCCCGAGCGGTCTCCACTCGGATCTCTTCAAAGGTTATAGGAGGCAACGCTGACTCGCCTATGAAATTAATATACAAGGTGTTATCGATCTCTTCAACATCATTCTCGGTTTGCAGAGGCACGGATCGAGATAAAAAATCAGCAACATTATTGTCGCTCTTTACGTATTGAATATTAAAATTATATGCGGATAAAAACAATGCATATCGCTGCAATCTATTCGCGGCTAAAATAGGCACACCTTTTTTATTTCCAAAAATCGATAGAAGAGGTTTATGATCTGTTCGTAGTACAAACGGAATGGTACGTCCATACAAATAATGATTAAATTTTTTTATCGCAAAAATAATCGCAGTAGCCTCCTTCTGTATTTGAGAGTAATTGGACTCCGCTCGCGATAACGAACGAGAAGCATACGCTACTACACGTTCAGAGCCGTCGGGCTGCTGCTGCGCCAGGACCGCGCCCAGGCCGGCTGGCCCCGCGTCGCACGTCACGATCGTCGGGTATTTCGGATGGTAGTAGGCCAGTACCCGATCTGACGCGAGCTCACGCTTAATTTGTTCGAAAGCGTCGGTTTGACTTGGACCCCACACCCATTTGATACCCTTTTTTAATAAGCTATTTAAAGGGTTTAAAACCGAAGATGTATTGGGAACGAAACAACGATAATAATTGACTAACCCCAAAAATGACTTTAATTCGTTTATATTTTTAGGCGGTTGACTTTTTAATATAGCTTCAATTTTTGTTTTAGACTTATGTAACCCGTCTTTATCAATGACGTACCCTAAATATTCGACTGATTTTTTAAACAACTCACACTTATCTCGCTTTAGCCGTAACCCCGCGTCCTGTAATGTTTTAAGCACTAATTCTAATCTTTCTAAATGCACCTGCCTATTAGGTGCTGTTATTAAAATATCATCTAAATAAATGCAAACCCCCTCAATATCGCCCAATAATTGTTCCATTGCGCGCTGAAAAATAAATGGTGCATTCGCCAACCCAAAAACCAGGCGAGTATATCTATATAAGCCTTTATGTGTGTTGATGCAGCACCATTTCCTCGAGTCATCCAGTTCCAGTTGAAGATAAGCTAATTTTAAATCTAACTTACTGAATTCTACGCCACCGTGAAGCTTTGAAAATAAATCCTCAATTCTAGGTAATGTATAATTGTCCAAATATAATACCCTATTCAAAGTTACCGAAAAATCCCCACAAATCCGAACATTACCGTCGGGACGTAAGACCGGAACTATAGGTGTGGCTACATCAGAATGGTCTATTTTTTCTAAAATACCTAACTCAACTAACCTATTTAGTTCTTGTTCAATTTTAGGCTTTAACGCTAATGGTACCGGTCGGGGCTTAAAAAATTTCAACTGAGCATCAGGCTTAATTTTTAAATTAATTTTATACTTGTTAAACTTGCCTAATTCATTAGAAAATAATTCAGAATATTTCGTTATTAAAAACTCACCGGACTCATCGCGTACCGACATATTATTACAGTTCAGACTACACAAATGTAAATTAAACAATCTCATAAAATCCCGGCCTAAAAGCGGTAAACGTTTTTCATTGGTTTTTATAATAAAGAAAACTATTTGTCGAACGCGGCCCTCAAAGTTTACGGGCAAGGACAAACAACCCAAAGGTGTAATTTTAACTCCCGTGTAAAAATTAAACACCTCACGACAAGGCTGTAGGCAATTATTATCTGTTCGGAACAGCTGATTATAGATAAAAAACGGTAAAACAGAGACAGCACTGCCACAATCGATCTCGCACGTAATTTCATAATGACCTAACTTGACTTTACGCGAAATCGGTTCATCCTTTATTGAATCGTGGATATTAAACAAATTATAAATACCTTCATCAGCGTCATCGTCACCTTTGCTCAAGAAATTGTTGTCGCTTATCCTAGCCTTGCACATTCTTTTAAGATGACCTTTCTTGTTACACCTCTGACACGTATAATTTACAAAACGACACTTTTCTTTCGAATGATTTTTATAACCGCACACTTCACAACACTTCGCAACTCTCGAATCACTAGAAGACGCCACCCCGACGCCGGCGCCCGAGCTGCGGCCGGGCGGCCGCCGCTGCACCGCGAACACCGGCAGCGCGCGCGCCTCCTCCGCCGAGCTGGTGGCGGGCGCGTCCTGCGCGGCGTTGCCAGCTCGTGCTGTTTGCAAAGCTAGCCGAGCGCACCTTACGCTCTGCGCCAACTCCAATGCTTTGGTAAAGGTTAAGCTGTCGATGCTCTCAGAGAACAGCTTCTCCTTTTCCTTTGAGTTTTCCAATCCGAGTACGAACCTGTCACGTAAAGCGTTATCCAACTCGGACTTAAATCCACAAAATTGCGCCAAATTACGCACTCGTGCCGCCCATTCGGTTAAATCCTCTCCGGGACGTTGCTCCGCCTTATAAAAGTTATATCTTTCGGCAAACGTACTCTTCTTCGATTGAAAATGGCCGTCCAACTTTTTTAGTAGGGTTTGAAATTCAATTTTGTCTAATTCATCAGGAAAAACCAAATCTCTGGCGACACGGTAGGTATCTTCCACAAACGCAGTGAGCAAAAGAGCTCGTCTCCGCATACCAGCCTTATCGGTGTCGTCTCCAATGTCGTTCGCCGTGCAGTACTGCGTGAAACGACTTCTAAATATGCTCCATTCCTGCGCCCGATGGTCAAATGAGAGATTGCCACCAAACATCATTACTTTGCTTGTTCACTTTTAGTCACATACAAACACACAAGTCTATGAACACGCGTGAATTACGAATCGTCGCCAACTGTTGTGTATTGTAGTATATTTAAAAGGAAAACACAGCAGTCGTATCGTACTCATTTAATGGCTGACAACCAACTAACAAAATTCGTACTACCCACATATATCACAATAAGAGTGACTTACATTTACGTTATATGACTTTATACTTTTCTTCACTTTATTCTATAAATATTATTTTATATATAAAAATGAAGTGTTGTGTGTGAATTGTATGAAAGTCTGGATAAAACTCGAAAACTGCTAGAACGATGTGGCTAATTTTGGTCTTGAAATGTTAGGGAAGGTTGGAAAAAATGGAAATATTGCGAAATCTATACATATAATAAAACTGTAAGCAGGGTCAATTCTGTACATTGCATATAAATTTAAAAAAATACTTCTAGGGGTCTTTTTATAAGTAACAGAAGCTAAAAATATAAGTTTTGAAATTATTGTCTGTCTGTCTGTCTGTTGTTAGCTTTTCACGCAAAAACTACTGGACGGATTTTGATGAAACTTTTTTTGTTTTATATATATTGGTCCTCGCTAACATTTAGGCTATAGATAATTTTAAAAATCACCCTTTAAGGGTGTGAAATGTGCGATGAAAATTTGTATGGAAAACTTGGATTTTTTCAATAGATTTTCTTGAAATTTGGTATAAATATTTTCTAACTAAAATAAAAGAATACGTGTTTCAGCATTTTCCGAAATTCACCCTTTAAATGTCAATTTTCTTTGAAACTCTTTGAAAATTGAGTGTCGAAACTTGATGTACAGAAAATTTTTGTGCAGAGTAATATACTTATAATTTTGTATTTGTAATCTTTACTAACATAGTAAGAATTCTATTTAAGATTTTTTCAAAACTACCCCTCAATAGCAAATAAAATGGATTCGAAAGTTGGTATCTCAAGCGTACAATAATTAACCTTAACTTAATATTTCATTCTCTAATTATTTTCCCTTCTTTGAATGATGTGTTTACTGATATATTGTTGAATGAATTTCCGTAACATTAGTGTGTATTTCATATCAATCGGATGATAAACAAAAAAGTTATGTTCATTTACACAATACGCGACATAAACTTAAAAGGCACTTTGGGGAATTTGTATGAAAGTTTCGGTAACAGCCCATTCAAAACCATAAATAAAAGTTTAAATTTAAGTAAAATTATTTTGAACTCTCACTAATATTGTCGACTATATTAAATATACTTAGATCAGCTTACTGTATTTTCTTTCGTTGGCCAAGTATGGCTAGACTATAGGTACCTAATAAGCGCATCGCGAGCCTTACCGCCGCCGAACCTTACATCACAGGCTCCATTGAGTTAGTTGCTCAGCTTATTAGTCTTCTTTTGGGGTGGAAGAATATGAACAGGCTGCAGCTGAAACGATTATTATCGCTACATTATATCAAGCTGCAACCTTTTTAGCGTTCTACTGCTGAGCATGGAGCTCTCCCAATATTGAGGAGGCATCAAGCTCCGATGAACCGAAATCCAAATCTTACAATCACAATGCATCCAGCATTAAGGTTGTAAGATTCGGAATCTAAACCTTCATACAGAATGTACAAAGCCTTAACAAAACGAGACTACTGCAGACATCTAGGTGACGAATAGTTAAACTTTTAGTGAACCAACTGTTAATCTCAATATCTACCTATTTGGTAATTTGACATTCGATTTATCTACCACAAAGTTTACATGCCATACGGTAGATGGCGTTATTGAGCAATATTCATTTCTTCTCCAAAGTGAATCGATGGAGATAATTTCAAATAAAAGCCTTAAGTCTAATAAAAGTAAGTAAGTACATAGTGTAAAAAAAAATAAAAAATAACATTTCACACGTATAGCCGCACATTAGGGTAGATATACCCTGTGTCGTGGGTGCCATGAACACACATAGAGACAGAAAACACAACCACCCAGACCGAGAACAGTTTAAACTCATCATTGAAATTTCTGCTTCGCCCGGATTCTAACCCGGGACAGTTCGATTAGCAGTCCGGCATGGTAAACATTGCGCCACGCGGGTTGTCCCATCGTTGGGTAGGTATACGTATGATGCTGAACATTGTTAATTGGACCAATGATAACTTAACTCATTTTTTGCGTCTCTTTATTGCGTACGAGCTGAGGGCTCTTCCACACACGTTGGTTGATGGAGATATTAAGGATTCTTAAAAGATTCTTTATAAAAATATTCTTTATTTCCAAAATATACAGATAGCACACTGTGTAGAGACCCTGCCTTCTGCTTTAGTTTTCACAATGTTATATGAGTTATGACTTATGACCAAACTGCTGTCCGCAAGTTTTAAACCTATAGTTTATTAATTGACCTTACAATTATTTTTCCGATTGTTTAATCCTAAGCACGTGTATGTTTAGAAATTTTATCTCCCAACTACAAGTAGTTGTATAGTGCACCTCTTTTCTGCCTCTACATTCTTTGCAGTATAAATTCACCCAATTTACTAAAGATACTATTTTTAACATAGATGGAGCCACGGGCACAGCAGTTTCTCTTAACTTTAATAAACGAGGTACATATTTGTAAAGAGAATCTGATTGCACGAGAAAAGCAAAACGTGAGAAAAGTGGATAGTAAGATCACTACAGTAAGCATTCCTTACTGTTTTAGGTTTGAAGGATTTAAAAAAATACATTAGGTTTCTTCTGAACATATGAACATTGTATTATAAGTGATTTCACTATATGTAAGAATAATCTACCTACTACTTATTTAATGCAATTAAATAATCTTTAATTTTTAATTAATCCATTTTTATAAAGGTCTTTATACACGCGGACGACGTCGCGGGCACAGCTAGTTATATATAAAAATGAATAATTTATAGAGGCATTAAATTCATAAATAATTAAGTTATATAGAAAAGGAACAAAGGAACATATTTTTTTACCATACCTAATAAGCTGTTAGGAACTTTCAAACATTAGTTGGCGCCATCGTCCAGAAGTTTTGACAAAGTCTGAATCGGTAGTAAGTCTATGGTCTAAATAACAATTCCCCTGGAGTTTTGGCGAGAAGTCCAAAAGGACATATTGTGCTCTTGTTTTATTTCCTAAAACGCTGATGGTATTTTGTTGGATACAGGTATATTACAACGCACGAGTGTAGTGAAATAAAGCAACAGTGCGAAAATATATTTTTATGACTTGCCTCCAAAATTTCATCGAGCACGTTCTGGTAAAGTAGCCATCGTTTTACATGCACAGAGTTTGCGATGCCATAATTGAAAAAGAAAACAATTCATCTGGCACTATATTTTATTTGACATTAAATTTAAAATAAAAACTCTTTTTTACGAGATGATATTGAAACGAATGCTCTTTAAATATTTTTAAGGCAGGACCACGTCTGCGGGGCCCAATAGTTACAAATAAAAATGAACGACTGTCTACTCACTCTTTCGTCAATATTATAAAGATTTGCAATATTTATTGTTATGGCTAATCCTACTGGTCTTTTATGTGTCTTTGGATATATTTCAGGCAATTCCTCTGAACCAACAATGACAGTCTTTATCTTTTGGAAATAATCTTCATCGCTAATGGTTCGATCCACGTTGAAAATGTTTACTCCGGACTTTGATAAGCAATAGATATCGTGGGCATCGTATTCTTGATTATCTAAAAAGTAGCTAAAGTTAAATTATATGTCATTATTGTTTTAGCCCTTGATATCTAAAGTGAGAAGAACATAGCTTAATCTACTTAGCATATGCAAGGGAAGTACGAGGGTATATTTTCTTATCACAATAATTTTATTCGTGGGTAGCATTCATTTGCTGTAAAACGCCAAATTTGCTTCATGATGAAGACCTCTCTCATGACAATGTTTTCCTTCATCGTTAACTATCATTTTCTATCCGACTGACAGAAATTTGCTTATCATAAATGTGCACGAGATCTTTACTGCATGATTCCCTTAGGTTACAGTAGTCATAATCACTCATCCATCACTGCATTGACAAGAAAACACAAGGTCATTTATAAAGTATAGCCTACCGCCAGCGGCTTCGCCCGCGTGGACCCGTTTAATGGGTCCCCGTAGGATAAAAAATAGCCGATGTGCTATTCCAGGCTTCATTGCTATATTAAAATCATAGGCGTTTAGCCAGTTGCTTCAACCGCGTAAATCCTATTACCCGTTTTCACGTACCGTGAATGAAGCTTTCTAATGGTGAAAGAATTTTCGAAATCGGACCAGTAGTTTTTGAGTTTATTCATTACAAACATACAAAAATACAAATCTTTCCTCTTTATAATATTAGTATTGATAAGTAGCGAACACCAAAAACGCAAAAGCTAGTTTCAGTATAATCAAGAAGAAATCCAATGTTAATAATTACAAAACGGCTATAAATACTGGCAGTAAACAGATCCAATGAGGCTCCAGACGGGGATTCCTCAAAGCCATTAATTTTATTCTTCGTTAGGGAGAAACGGGATGCCTCATGCGCCAGAATAATGACGTATTGAGGTATTAAACTCATCTGTTATATCTGCTCTTGATTTTTAATTATAGCGTATGAGAAAATTGGTAAATTAATAAAAGATCTTTTTTGTGAATTAAAATGTTTTAATTTTGTTTTTTAAGTATTTTAAACTCATGGAGCTTTAGGTATTATGTTCAATTAATTCTACCAAGGAGTTTGGAAAGTTATTAACACCTTATTGTCTCTTTACCGTGTGTTATTATTATTTAAATTTACGAAACAAATTTATTGAGACTCTTACTCATACTGAGCGAGAACTAGTATGGAAATTTTTATCGTCAATTTAAGAAAGAGAAATTGATATAATTTTAAGAACATATAATAAGAATAGGACGTTATTCCAAGATACAGGGACAAGTAAAAGACATTACTGATTGCCGAATTTCAGGTTTCTAGATAAAAGTGAAGTAATACAAAGTAAGGAATAACATATTATTCCCTTATGAACTGAAACAAATATCTTATAAACAGATGTATTATTTGATTGAATTGACTTAAAAGTTTAATATCTTTTTTACTTCAAGGCCGATTGCAAAGTAACGGGGAAAACTTGCGAATTACTGTTTTTTTTTTTTTGATAAAGTGCTGAAATACAATGGAACATATATTTTAGGGTAGGATAATGTTTGTATGTGTGCATGTATTTATTTATGAAATCTCACAGATTTACCTTAAAATGAGGAATACGGGGCCGTGCTTTTGTTTAATAGCATTATCTACCAGTCAACCCTGGGTGATAAGTAAAGCTTGTGGTAGGAATATACTGCGTCAAAGGAGAGTTTATTATGACTACTTTAATATAAATACATATTAAATACTTACTTAAAGTGTACATAATATTCGTTGTTTGAAAGATACGGTCGTTTACCATATCAGTTGATGCACTAGTACTATACCACTGAAAATATAAACAATTCAAGTAAAAATTAAACTTTATATGTAATTTACCATACATATCTAATTGAGTAAAAATAGTTAGGTACATTACGACTCCAGAAGTTAGATTTATAGGTATCAATCCACCAGACCATTGTGACATTTAAAATAAAATTATAAAGACAACAAATCACTAACTATTGGAAAAATTAGCTTGTCAATGCAAAATTAGACACATTTTTCCATAGCCTTAGAGATTTGAAAATCTTCTCAAAGTTGCGAGAAAAAATTGCTAGTGCATTTTTTTTTACTTTAGTCCCTAGTTTTGTTTAGTAGTAGATTTTGTCGAAAGTGTTTTCAGCTATGAATTATTATAGTCAACATGAAATTATTGACATTATCCCGTATGTACATTGTCCACATTCATCATCACGTAAGCATCTGCGAGGTAAGTATTATCTGCTGCTTCTAACCCTTACGGGTTAGAAGTTATTATTTCTGTGTTTCAACTTGAATCTGCTAACGTCCTGTATTAATATTTAATGTCCTTTACCTCCTACCTCCCATCCGTACCCTCGCATACTTTGAAATAAAATTCAATATTAAACCCGATGTCACAGCTCATCGAACTCGGTCAGAGGACCGCAACATTTTATGAGTTAAAACATGGCCACATCCATCGTGTAGGGAAGAGCACTTCAATTTATGTGCGTAATTAAGTGGAGTTTGCGTTGGAGCCCGTCGCTCGGCACTTTCCAGCGGTAAATGAAATTTACGTACGCCTCCACCTTTCGAACGTACCTTAAGAATCTGGTGCAAGTTACAAGATGCGAGCGAGTTAAGAAAAATAAAATTACCCTCAAACTTAAAGTAACCACAAACAAAGAAAGAATAAGATTAGACGAGATATTTATTTAATGACTCTCACCAACAGAATATGTACATTAGTAGTCTTGTAGCTATCGGTAGAAATTTCGTGATTGATCGGGTACTTCACCAACGCTGTTGGCATATCTGCTGCGAAGATGCGGTTGCCAACTATACGTATATAAGGCGAGCTCCGCAATAGCCATTCAATCGCATGCGACTTTCCTCAGATACGATCAGAACATACTTAAAATTGTATTTAGATCCTCATGCGCTACAACGACTTCTTAATTATATTTCATATTCATGTCAATGTGTTCATAAAGTGGTCTATGTTTTGAGTTCTCTATTTTTGTAAATTAAAGGGACAAAAAATATAACTTTATTGTGAGGATTCTATGCTGCTACGATGTCAAAATACTATCAAAAAGGTTATGATTAAATCGTTACCACTTGTTACTTTTGCTGCACCGAAAGGCTTTTAGTCTCGAAACGTAAGAGAAAAGGGTGCCCAAGACGCTGACTGTGCTCAATTACATTAATAATCTTTGGTTCGCCGAAAACGCTAATACTTTATCAAGATGCAACAGAATCTGTTTTGAGTAAGTTGTTTAGTAAAACACTTCTTGATTAATAGATTACGAAGATATAATAAAAAAGATTCTGCAATAGCGAAGAGGAATCCGATATACACATCTTCTGCGACTGTGTTGCACTCACCCATAGCAGAAGTCGGTTACTGGACGGCAGCCTAGTCACATCGGAAGATGTCAAACTTCTAGATCCCAAGCGCATCGTTGGCCGTTGGCCTTGGGAATGAGATATAAACGCGGGGCTTGGCTACAATAGATCATTTACTGGTCGCATTAGCCTTAGGGTTGTACCCTTCCCCACCAACAATTTAATAATAATAAATAACCACGCAATTGATTTATGTATTACCTAAGTATGTATGTAGCATTCATTTTGTTATTTATTTAACGTTAATAATAATAATTTTAGTAAAAAAAATTCAAAGTTAAAGCAGTTACTGTAAAACGACTATGATTTTTCCACATAATAATTGAGATGTGAATTTAATATTTATATAAATCGTTAAAATCATGCAAATTATGAAGCAAGTACAGCTTTTTGGTTGATGTAAAAGGTCTGTTCTGATAATAAACCTTTTGAAAATAGTTACCGAAGCTAAGTAAAATGGTTTACTATTCGACAGAGATGTACCTCTTGAATTGCTTGGTTCTTTATTCTATTTTACATGATCCAACTTTTTCTCAGTACTTCTTTCGCTACCTCGGTTCTACTCATGAAATGAAATGAAATGAAATGAAATGAAAATATTTTATTTGCACAAATATGGGTAGCAAAAAAGGTTTTACAAAAATATTTAGATCGCCATATTTACCCTTTAGGGTGTACAAATTTTATTGTAAAAGTTATATAATAAAATTACAAGTTAAATTATAAACTAATTATGTACAGTAAACACTAAAATACACAGTATACTTAAATAATTTTACATTATTATCACTTTAGCTACTTAAATTCAATTTAACCCAAGTTTGTGCTTTTTATACAAATTTATTTTATTTTATTTGAACCATACGTGGTTGACCGTCATCAGCTTTGGGCACCCACCATGATGGGTTTTTGTACGCTGAGAGGAAAAAAAGCTGGCGGAAAAAAAACCTCCCAGGTTTTTATCCCGCGAAATATCTTATTTATGTCATTTATTTTAGTTTATTATTTATTTTAGTTAATATTTTATTATATATTATTATTATTTATCGTTTAGGAACTCAGTGACCGAATAGTACGCTTTTTTAATTAAATACATTTTAAGTTCTTTTTTAAATTCATTAATAGTTTTAGTTTTTAGGGAGTCTGGTAGATTATTGTATATTTTTGGTCCCATGCAAAATACACTATTATGATATTGTTTAGTTTTGGAAGGTATTGAGCACAACTTATTGTTGTGTCTTTTAGAGTTTAAGGTATCATACTTAGAGATGTCACATTTGACCATTACAGATATTTCATAGATATATAGCGAAGGGAGTGTCATTATATTAAGATTTTAAAAGTGTGGTTTACATGTATCTATCTGCCGTAGTTGACAGATTGACCGTATGCATTTCTTTTGCGCTTTGAAAACTGTTTGTATTTCCGTTGCATTTCCCCAAAATATGAGTCCGTATCTTAAGGTTGCGCCAACATACGCATGATAGGCGCTTAATACCGCCGATATATTTACCACTTTTGATAATTTATAGAGAGCGAATGAAAATTTACTGAGCTTTTTACATACGTGCTCAATATGTGTTCTCCATGTTAATTTGTGATCTATGTATAAACCTAAGAATTTTGTTGTTTCAGTTTCACTTATGGTTCTTCCTCTATAGTTTATATTTATTGATTTTCCGTAAGATACTCGATTTTTAAAAGTCATTATATTTGTCTTATCAAGGTTAATTTTAAGATTGTTTTTATTTAGCCAGTCTACTAATGATTCAATGGAATTATTAATATCAGCCTCATAGGTATCAGGATTATCATTTCTAAATATTACCGTGCTATCATCGGCAAAAAGAACCATGGGATGTTCAATAACTTTCGGGAAGTCATTTATATAAATTAAAAATAGCAACGGACCAAGACAGAGTCATCAGCGTCAGATCATGACAGAGGTCTGCGTTCTTCCAATAATCTTAAGCTCGAAATTCCTCCACTTCACACTCGAGTGACTGATTAGACATTCCTTTACAGTTCAGGCTATACTACTGTGGAACACTCTACCTGAGACCATTCAAAAAGCCGAAAACAAAAATGTGTTCAAGACACTTGTTCGCGATCACCTTTTAAGTGCTTCCATTTCTGCCATCTGAAACTTTTGCTAATCTGACTTTTTTATTTATTTATAAAAACTCTCGTTTGGCATACGAGAGTATGGCATATAGTGTATTATAAATAAAAGAAAAATGAGATCATAAAATTTTATTATGTATAATATGTATTTAATTATTTATTAGGAATGTGTTAAGTACCTATGTATACATGAACGTATTTATTTATTTATTACGTATAAAATGTGTTTTTATATTGAATTACCCATAATGAGATCTCTATTGAATTGTATGCTCCTACCACAAGCTCTACTCGACACCCAGGGCTGGTAGAGAATGCCATTGGGCACTAAGCACGCCCTCGTGTTCCTTATTTTAGGGTAATACTGCAAGTTTTAAATAAATAATACACAACGGAGCCGATTAGTTCAATTAATTCTAGACCTATAATTTTTTTAAACATAGCCACAAAAGTTTCGTAGCTAATAATGACATAAATTGGTGATTTTCGTATTTTTTAAGCTGTCATAATATTATCTCATTCACAACGTTGTCGGCAATATCGAACGTTTGATCTAGTAATTTGTCATAGATTGGCGAGCTATTTCCTCCCTTATTTTATTAGGGTGGAGATGACAGATGGGTTTGGGTTAATCATTTGATCTGTGAGGTCGTCAGTCCATCCACTTGGCTCCACTCAACTCGATCACTCCGGATGACGTCTAAAGGTTGGAAGTCGGGATATTGAAGCGTTTTTGTGACATGTATTGTAATTTCATGAGGTTCCATAAATGTCATGTTTAGAATGACTCTTATTAAATCATAGCTGATTTTGTCAGTTTTAGGATTCCGTACAAACGGAAACCCACTACTAAGACTCAGCTGTCGTTCGTCGGTCCGTCTGTCTGTAACAAGGCTGAACTGTGATAGCTGGACAGTTGAAATTTTCACAGATGATGTATTTCAGTTGCCGAAAGTGCTAAATATAGAATAAAATTAATATTTAATTGCGGCTACCCTACGTATGGTACGGAAGCCTTCGTGCGCGTATTAGACTCGCGCTTGGCCGGTTATTACCGACTTCCAAAAGGAGGAGGTACTGTATTCGGCTGTATGTATTTTTTTTTTATATATGTTCACCGATTACTCCGCCGTTTGTGGACCGATTTTCAAAATTCTTTTTTTGTTCGTATGCTTATACTCCCGAGGTAGTCCCATTGTCACCAAATCAGGATCTGATGATGGGATCCCTGGGAAATCGAGGGGAACTCTCAAATTTTATAGGCACACACATTGATTTTCTTATACTTTCTGAAGCATAAGAGATATTTACGCATAGAAATCATCATCTCATGTTGCTGAGCTGATGATGGAAGGTACTGCGACAGTGAGGAGTTGAGAGCAAATTCTTTCAATAAATAGTTTTTTATTCGAAATCTTACATTCCCAAGGTGGTCCAACTGTCACCAAGTCAAAGTCTGATGAGGGGATCCCAGAGAAATCGAAGGGAACATTCAAATTTTATAGCATAACAAATGATTTTCATATTTTTACAAAGCAAAACAGACGTTTGTGTATAATTATCGTCATATCATGTTGCTGAACTGATTATGGAAGGTACTACGACGGTTAGGAGTTGAGAGCAAATTCTTTCAATAAATGGTTTTTTATTCGAAATCTTACATTTCTGAGGTGGTCCAACAGTCACCATGTCAAAATCTGATGATATAATATTAGGAAAATCGAGGGAAACACTGAAACTTAATAGGCACACACATTCTTTTAGTCATATTTTTAACATAATACAAATATTTATGTCTGGTAATTATCACTTGCTGTTGCTGAACTGATGATTGAAGGTACAACTCCTCAACGGTTAGGAGCTGAGAGCAAATTCTTTCTTTAATTTATACGTTCAGGTGGACTGATAGTAGTATTCTTTCAGACTTTTAGATGGCTATTAGATAAACATGATTATAAAAGGTAAATCTGTTTAAAGTTTAGAAGTTAAGTGAAATTTTTTCCAATTATGATAATACATACAAAATTATTAAAATTACTAAAAAGAGTGAAATAAATTAAGTTTTTAACAAAAAAATAGAACCGACTTCAAACGGTAAAAAATAAAATTGTTCAGCACCTACTTCTTCTTGCTTATGGTAATGACTCTTAAAACTATTTTTGAAGTCGGGCCCTTAGTGAAATGTCCTGTCTTAGTAAATTAAGTGTAGGTACCTTTCGTTCTGAATGGGCACCGACTCCAATATAGCTGACTCCAATATAGCTTTAACAATCATTACCATAAGAAAGAAGAAGTAGGTACTGTCCCACTGTCTGTACTGTTGGTGCCAATTTAGAACGAATGGTACGACATTTACTAAGGGCCCGACTCCAGAAATAGTTTTAAGAGTCATTACCATAAGCAAGAAGAAGTAGGTGCTGAACAATTTTATTTTTTACCGTTTGAAGTCGGTTCTATTTTTTTGTTAAAAACTTAATTTATTTACATATAGCACTTTAGAATTAATATTTAATTGTTAATTTATTCTTGAATTCCGGGTGTGTAATTAATAATTGACTATCTCTTATCATTATGTGCAACTATATGTAATTATTATACTATTATTGTATTTATACTGTATCTTATACCTTTTTGAATTTATATATCATCTACATGTTACATTATAATTTTTATGTACTATGCAGGTATGATATTGTTTACCATATACATCATGATAATTTACTACATGTATTGTATTGCAAAAGTATACATATTTATATATTCTTTTAAAGCACCTAGCACAGCTTCACACCAATGCCACGGGTTGACTGGCAGAGATTGCCACTAGGTATTAAGTCCCCCCTTTGTATTTTTTATGTGCAATAAAGAATAAATAAAATAATTCAATTAATTTCTAACTAACTACTGTCTAACCCAGTTGCATGGGGTTGTTGCCATGACCACCATCAGTTCAAACAGTCAACTTAAGACTTGAGCAGTATAAGTCATCCGAACAAGTTATCATGTTAATAGATTAACTGAATCCTGAAAATCATCCGATGATACACGTAATTACTATTACGTCTTAACATAAGTGGAGCTGAAATATGTCTTACAAATATTTTAGGTATAAAGCTAATAAGTCTATCACAAAAACAGTTTGGCAAAGGGAGATCTCCCGCCGGGCGAGGTGGTCATGCCCGGGGAGCGGCCGCGCCCCAACTGACTCAATTCGGAGCTTGTATATATGGTAGGATATTCCGAGAACTTCGATAGCGTGATTTAGGAATACCCGTAGTGCCATCTCTTGATGAGTAGCGGAAGGTCGCTATATCACCCCCTGCTCAGACCGGAGGTCGATGACTTCAGTAATCCAAGTGCAATCTTCGCTTACAAGCGCCTTGAATGCCCTCTATCTGCGGTGAGTCAAGATGTGAGGGTGCAGACCTTGTGTAGCCCTCCGTCCTCGGTGAGTCGGGATGTGAGGGTGAAGCGAAGAGTGGAGATGCCCTCTATCCACGGTGAGTCGGGATGTGAGGGTAGGATGTGGAGGCGAGTAATGGCTACTCAAGCCGTCCATGAAGTCCTTGGAGGCAGCTTGATCAGGAACAGGAAGCGTGTACATCGTGCGCTGCGATGAACCTGACGAGCTGGTGAAGTGATGATGCAGTCCATCCAGGGTGTGACGGTGCGACTTATGAAGTTCAGAAGGGACGTATTCTTGTCCGGGGTCACCAGTTTGGCAAAGGGAGATCTCCCGCCGGGCGAGGTGGTCATGCCCGGGGAGCGGCCGCGCTCCAACTCCAACTGACTCAATTCGGAGCTTGTATATATGGTAGGATATTCCGAAAACTTCGATAGCGTGATTCAGGAATACCCGTGGCGCCATCTCTTGATGAGTAGCGGAAGGTCGCTACACCACCCCCTGCTCAGACCGGAGGTCTATATCTTCAATCCATGCTTGAGTAATCTTCGCTTACAAGCGCCTTGAATGCCCTCTATCTGCGGTGAGTCGAGATGTGAGGGTGCAGACCTTGTGTCGCCCTCTGTCCACGGTGAGTCGGGATGTGAGGGTGTAGCGAAGTGTGGAGATGCCCTCTATCTTCGGTGAGTCGAGATGTGAGGGTAGGTTGGAATGTGGAGGCGAGTAGAGTGGGAACTCGAGCCGTCCACGACGTCGCAGGAGGTAGCTGTGTCAGGATCAGGAAGCATGGTCCTGACACGCTGCGATGAACCTGATGAGCTGCTGAAGTGGTGCTGCAGTCCATCCAGGGAGTGAAGGTGCGACTTATGAAGTTCAGAAGGGACGTATTCTTGTCCGGGGTCACCAGTTTGGCAAAGGGAGATCTCCCGCCCGGCGAGGTGGTCATGCCCGGGGAGCGGCCGCGCTCCAACTCCAACTGACTCAATTCGGAGCTTGTATATATGGTAGGATATTCCGAAAACTTCGATAGCGTGATTCAGGAATACCCGTGGCGCCATCTCTTGATGAGTAGCGGAAGGTCGCTACAACAGTATCGCAGTGACTGTGATGTGTTTAGTGAAGGGTCACTGGCAAAATTCATAGCAAACAAAAATGAAATAGTAATAGCATTATTATTATGGTAATAGTCGCTTTGTTACTTCTGAGGCTGACTGTCTCTTTAATACGGTATGGGACTACCAAATCAATAGATACTTTTAATGAGTTGTCAAAATGTGACATAAATTTAGCAAGAATCACTTATAGTCAATGACTACATTTTTATTAAATTAAAAGGCAATAAAAACCTTGTATAAAATTTAAAAGAATTTACCAAGCGTGGTTTAGTTTAAGCTTTTGAAGATGCATTTTATTATTGCATAGTGTCCAAGACTCTATTAGCAACTTAAAATAAATGGGGTAAATTCTTATTCCATAAAGTTTTTCAGTTCTTAACCCGACTAGTAAAATGGCCCATGGGTATTTAATTACTCTACTTCTGTTGTCTTTACCACGTGTTCGCTTGCGTTTGGCGGCAAAAATGGAGCAGCTATTGAAGCCCATAAAAAGTACATATGTTTTCTTTTTAAAACAAATATTTTCAGAATGAACGCCGTGCCTTTTTGAATAGGTAAAGAAATAGGTGTTTGTGAATTATGAATAACTAAGGAGTATACCGAGTTCTCAGAAGTGGTATCAAATAAAAGTGTATTTTAAACAATTTGTACAATTTATTAATTCACAACAAACTCTCATATCCTTTAAATAATAAATTATCACTTTAAGGTTAGTGATAGGTGAGTGAATATCCTCGCTTTTACAATATTTATCAATATTTTCATTTCATTTTTAATAATGGCATCGCAAACTCTATGCATATTGCCAGCGTCAAGTGTAATTTTTGCATAACTCAGTAGTCATAGAAAAAATCAGTAAGTCGTCAGGTATCAGTCAGTCTAGTCAGTCAAATGTTCAAGTAAAGTGATGGCTACTTTACCAGAACGTGTCCGATGGAGTTTTGGAGGCAAGCCGAAAAAACATGTTTTCGCACTGTTATTTTATTTCACAACACTTGTGCTATATACCTATAATATAATAATATATAACTCAAACACACACCAAGAAAATGAAAATAACACACAAGAGCACAAATTTTCCCTTCAGACTTCCCGCCAAAACCAACGCTTTGACAATGGCATCACAAACTCTGTGCATACTGCCAGCGTCAATTTTTGCATCAATTTTTTGCCAGTTTCAATGAAACTGGACGAAGTAATAACAAAGTCAGTAAGTAAGTCGTCAGTAATCAGTCAGTCTAGTCAGTCCAACATTCAAGTAAAGCGATGGCTACTTTACTAGAACGTGTCCGATGGAATTTTGGAGGACTTATAAAACAAGGACACAAAATGTCTTTTTCGACATCCCGCCATAACCAACCCATCTGTATATTTTCATTTCCCACTAAACGTCACAATTACTTTTTTAACATACCACAGACACAATATAGAAGGCAGTCGCTCCTTGTATTGTGCCACAGATTAGCAAAATGAATGGCTAGCACAGTGCAGGCCATTGATAGTTTTAAGTACTAATACATTAAAAATAAGCACAGAGTAAGTACTATTAGTATGGTCCATAACAGTAACTTGGTAGAAGTAATAAGAAAGCTGTAATGTAAATAATCATTTATTTCTTTATAATCATAGATATTTAATTGTTCCACAGATGTTTTCAGTTAATAACTATTTTCAAAATGGCCTATTTTTCGAGTTGGTATTCTTAATTAATTATGCATATCCGTCATGCTTGACTTGAGCATTCAATTTCTGTCCTTTTTTACATATTCATTTGCGTTAATGTAATATATTGAATCTAATTTTCGACAATTACTACAATATGAAGCTTGACTAGAAGCGAAAAATGCAGCTTCATTTCAATATTGAAGAAACGATGATTCAGAATAGAGGGAGCCTATAAATTGTCCTAGGTTTTAAGTCTTTTAACAGCTGATCTTACTTAAGCTAACACCCAAATCTTTAACATACGCAAACACCTTATTAACCCTCTGAGATTCATATTCAAACTTTGGGAGCAATCCAGTCCCTACATCCAATTACCACGCACGAAATACAAACAGTACCAAGACTCATCTCATTATAATTTATGTTTATGTTTATCAGTAAAGCTACGTGAAATTAATTACCGGGTAAGATGTAATTAACTGGATATGAATAATAAGTGTGAGCCCGCATGAGAGGGTTACGCGACGCGTAAAATGAGAAAAAGTTTAATTACATGTGACGTTTTCTATGGCCTCTTGTCTAACTTTGTGTTGATGAAAAGACCTTTTTATTCTATTTTTCAGCTTAGTACCTCAGTATTTTTATTAAACAGACGCAGACACAGTGAAGGACACATTTGTATTTATTTCTATCTATATGTGTTTTCTGAACATACCTATAGATTTTATTAATTTGAATCTAGTAGCAGACGATCATGCATACGAAATGTTAATGTATATGCTGCAGCTCGTAACGCTGCTGTTTCTGAAGCTGGCTTCATAGAAATCTTGCACCTTTTTAGGAACATAATAGAAAGAAATCAAAGGGTTACCAGGGTACTTTAAGAAAGATTTTGTGTCATATTGTCATCAGAAGAACGCATAGAATTCAAACGATCAATGCAGCTATTCATTGGGGCAGCATAGTGGAGTAACCTCCAGGCCTCCCCAATAATAAATAGGGAGAGACCCGCGCCCAGCAGTGGGACTCAAAAATGGTAACAGCCAAATTCCTTGTACATTGTATACGCTCTTGTTTAACCGTGGGATCCGATGAAACGCATTTGTGCCCTCCTTGTGTAAAGCCCATTATGGGTATATCTTAGCTATTGGTAAAAAAATCCACGTGTCCGACCCTTACGAGTCCGCAGTATCTGTTGGATCATTCTGTGAAATAAAAAAAATTGCTTAATTTTAAAACAGTATTCAATTCCACTTCAAGAAACTGAAACTTAATATACCACCGCTTATATCGTAGTAAAAGGATGTTTTTTTAATACGATGCAATGTCATATTCAGCAGCAGATGTTTTTCTCTCTTACTTTTCTCATGCTACCACACATCGTATCATTTTAAATCGGCATTACACCCAACAACTTCGCATGCGATACCATTTCATAATTAAATGAAGTGAGTCGAAGTGCGTAATACGGAGGCGTTATTACTTATTAAGCAGATTACAGCTCTGAAGTCGGTGTACGAAACCCCATTCAGAGCTAGCAGACGGGCGATGAATTTTTGAGAGGTCTCGACGTGTGCAATGGCGACGAAGGCTTTAGGGACTACGATCACGGAAAGAATGGATATAGCAGGTCTAGGTGATTCGTGTCAATAGTGATCGGATACTCTAAGAATTGCTTATTAGCCTACTAACATGATTCAAACGTTTTTACTCTTTACACTTCGCACTTGACGGTTGATATAGTGGTTTCGCAGGAAACCAGCAAAATGCAATAGAGTATCGTTTTTTTTTCAACCTTTTTTATGTCCCACTGCTGGGCACAGGTCTCCTTCTCACACAATTGAGAGGGATTTAGGCCATAGTCCACCACGCTAGCCAAGTGTGGATTGGTGGGCGTCATGCTTTCGAGAAATTATGAATTTCTCTCAGGCATGCACGGCAATGGAGAACATTGTAATCAATGAAATATCACGATATTTTCCTTCACCGTGGAGCTGCGATAAATTCGCAAAGTATTTTTTTAGTCCACCTATCCGCACTTTGCCATGATGCAGCATTTAGCAGCTGCACGGCTTAAATTCCTCTCACATGTGATATCTGTGCCACGGGATGGGATATAAGGTAAAAGTATACATAGTATTAACTTCTATAATAGTTACTCTATACATTTTGTAGGTATCTATTATTTTCGTGATCGTGGGTTCGAGAAAAATCGGCCTACAGATAATGAAGCAGACATGTTTCGTCGTGATGCAAACTAACGGTGGGTCGTTGACAAAATTTTCGTGACTTGCGGAAATTTTAATTGGGTGCGTGATGATACTCTTTAAACTTTAAATTAGGTACAATTTCAGATTATATAGATACGAGTAGTAATATACAGTGACATTTCGTTTAAAGTTTATATAAGTGGGTTGCGTAAAATTGTTGTTTTTTTCTAGATTTTTGGCCATACCTTTTACAGAAGATCGGGAAATATAACATAAAGTGCTGGATTTTGCAAAGGTTCCACATTGAGATAAATTAACCTTAAAATTAAGTAGTATGTAGGCTCTTTAAATTTAAATCTTGTTTTGTATGTTTTTGTTATTTTATATCAAAATCCCATTACAAGAAAAAAGATCGAACTGATATAAAACAAATACAAATGCTCATTACAGTTTTACCTAAAAGTAAATGAACAAAAAATACTTTATACTTTTTAAATATAATTAAATCTAAATTACAAATCTTATTTCTCATACATCGTCATCGTTTAGAGTACAAGAAAGCGGTAGACGTTGTAATGAAGTGAAATATTCATCAGTCGCCGTCTGAGACCGCCTGCCGAAACATGCCGCTATTCTGGAATCTGAAACAGAGTCATGGGTAAATGGTATACTAAATAGTTGATAAAATGAGCACCGCACAGAACTACTCAGTGTCATGTAGATTTGTGTAGAATGGAGAATGGAAATAACAATTTGCTTAGGTTAGCAACGTCGGTTGTGATCTTAGAGCATTAAGGTATTGACAGGTATGACACCCGTGTAAGGTTGAGTCAGTACCTTTGATGCTCTAAAGCTGTGATCGAGAGACCGCAAGGGTGATTGTCCCAGTTGCTATAGATAGTCCGATAGCAGTTTTACCTGCTTGGGGGTCTTATAGAAGTCTGAAAACCGCGAGGTCAAAAATTGGTGACCCAATCACCAAACGAATCCGCAGCAGCGAGGTGAAGGTTCCACCAGATCTTCCAAACTCAGAGGAGAACTATAGGGGATTTTTCCAGCATTACATTATTTTAATATAGGGTTGGAATCCGGTACTAGAGGGACGCAAAAAAGAGAGTGTAGTACCAAAGGAAATGACAAAAAATAATGCGGGTTATTTTGCAACTAAAGGCAAGTTAACTTTAGGTTTACGTTTTGGAAAGTATCTCAAAAATTCTTCTCAAAAAGTCTTCTACCGTGCTTCTTCTCTAGGCCAGTCTAGAAGAAATCACTATCAGCGATAAGGCTGCCTATTGAATTCAATTTTTTAATATCTTACTGCTGTTTCTATATAGTATTATTTAATTCTTTTTTATCTTGTATATTAGTATGTATGTATTTTATTATGTATGTACGTATCTTGTATTTCAGAATACGCATTGATTACGATATACTATACGTTACGATGACAAAATTTAAAAGATCTTCAGCTGTAGCGTAAGTAGCGTGTGGATGACAATCTGCGTCGTCGTACAAAAAGAAGACTGCAGCATCCTATAAGCTTAAATGTACATATATTCGTACCGTGGTTCCCTTGAAAATTCCGACCAATGTTGTGTTTTGAAAGGAAACTTTACACAACTAAGCGCTGTTGTGTGAGTTGCTACAAGAATTATCGTCGAAGTGAAAATTTCGTTTTAACACTGCTTTTGTAATTTTTATGAGACTATCTTATTCAAGTAAATAATACCTTGTGAAGAAATTAATAAGAAGTTAATAATAATTTTATATTCAATCAAAGTGTAATGGTTTTATTTGCAGGAAAATAGGTAGAATTGTTTTCATGTACCTTTTTAGGAACTACCTTTATTGTCACGTCTGTACGTCCGTCTGTACGTACGTCGTGTGTATATATTATTACATTTACTTACATTTTACGAGGGGGAAGTACCACCGTACCCTTTTCTGGTTTCAATCAATCCTATAGTGTGTCGGTTCCCAGTCACAGTCCCTATCAACTCTATACGACATATAAAAAGGCTCGAACCAATTGAAAAGAAAATAACACCACAAAAAGTTCTTCAAAAAAGTAGCAGCGTCAAAATTTGTGACAACTGACGGGCTGAGCTGACGGGGTCAACGTTCGGCGAGAGTCTTAAGATTTTAAAGGCGGACATGGTCTTGAAATGAAAGTATTCGTATGCAAACACAGAAAGCAGGCTCTTTGGCTCTTTGCAGAGCTTGAGAGGCCTCCAGGATATTTTTTTCCTATTTCATACCGTCTTAGTTTTAGCGTTCTGTATCTAATGTAAACAAATTATAATGGATTAAGTTATATTCTAACTACAATATACTATAATTATGATATTCGATTTTCTAATATACACAGAAAAGTTGAAAGTTAATGATTTCGCAATGATTTTTGTAAATTTTGTAATTAGTATAGATTATTAATTAGCTGTGGCAATATAGTTCACATCGATATGTGACAGTACGATTAGTGTAAGCGCCATCATTAAAAAATAGACGATTTGTAGGTGGTAGAACTATTATGGTTCGCCCGGGGAAGTACCACCGCTGCACCCACTTCTGCCGTGAACCAATTCTATTGTGTTTCGGTGGAAAGGTGCAGTTGCCGGCCACACTTACATGAGGCGACTACCAGCCTCCGGAGTAGCAGCGCAACTGCATACGACCTCAGATAAGACTTTTATCTATGCTGATACCATGAGCTGCAGCAACCACTTAACATCACGTGGCCTGCATGCTCGTCTGCTACTCCATTAAATAAATAAAAAAAAACGATGGAGCGCAATTTAAAAACGGATCGTTGTGAAAATAATTTGCAGAGAGCGCTTTATTAATAATACCTACATAATGTTGTTTAATGATTTTATATTGCCAATATTAAAAGAGTAAATTGTGAATTATTAAAATTTCAATTCAGTATGAACTCTGGTAAGTAATGACTTGTATTGAAGGAATATAAACATGATAATATAATATAACAAGTGAACCAGGCAGACGTTGTCCTGCCTTAAATATATTGAAAGAGGATTAGTTTCTTTATCATCTCAAAGAGTTTTTATGTTACTGCCAAATAAAAAATATAAAACAAATAGTGACAGATGTATTGTTATTCAGACAATGTCAAACTTCTGGACGATGGCGCAAAATCAATGTTTGACAGTTACTAACAGAGCGAATCCGGCAGACGTTGTTCTGCCTTAAAATATCAGAAATAAAATAATATTGCGACTATTAATTGAGATGTAAGCTATCCTATCTCTCAAGTTGGATCGAACTGCACATGGTGTGCGAATTTTATTATAATCGGTTAAGTGGTTTAGGAGTCCATTGAGGACAAACATTGTGACACGATATTTATATATATTAAGAAGATATATAATTGCCGTCTTGAACATTTATCTTGAATAGTCTTCATATTTCTTTTTTTATTTAACAGAGATATCATTAAAACCATACAGAACCCTAAACACAAATCCTACTGAGATTTAAGCAGTTTTTCAGCTTATATTTATTTCGCCCTTAACAAGCGAGGGATTTTTGAATAAAATCCTGCATTCATAACTTGTCCTAGCTATCTCGTTGCCCAGAATTCATGTACAACCTTTTAAATGCATACTGGTGTATGACCATCTACAGTTTAAGGACTTAAGTCCGGAAGAACCGTAGCTAACGAACTATTTTTGACAGGTAATCCATTGAATACTTACCCAAAGATAGCAGCTGAAAATTTTATTTTTTACTTGGGTATTTCAAATACTTCACAGCATTTTGAGTATTTATGTACTGCATTCTACATATTTGGAAATGTAAACTCTTGTGTAGCCGTATCAGATATAATAAAAAAAATATTATTAACCTGATCAGTGGGATATACATTAAAAAAAATAGGTTTAAAATATGTACTTTCAAAAAGATAATCTAAATTCTGTAGTGAATTTTTTACGCTTCATACTTTTAGATTAGAGAATTCAAAGTCATTTATTAAATTTCTACTTTGCCAGGATGAAACGTAAACGACAGTCCAGCATAGTGATTATAATATATGTATAAAAAGAGTGCTGCTGGGAGTTTTTTTCCGCCGCCTTTTTTCTCTCAGCTCAACATCTAGCCCAAACGGGCACCTAAAGGCGATGACCGGGATAAAATGACATTCATTAAGCGAATATTTTGTATTCCTAATATGAAATAAATATTTTTGTTTTTTGATCATTGCGCTTTCGGGTTGCCTTTTTATCATAGGGTTTTATGAATAATGTCATTTTTTAAATAACTAAACCTCCGACGTATCCGTTACATTTCTTAACCTTAGCTATCACCAATTTATTGAACGTTGACATAAAAATAAGTACATATAGCAACCTACAACTTATTTTATAACATACGAGTATCAAAAGCTGGCAAACTTGCCTTTCATAACATTTACAAGCTAGAGTTTCTTAATTTACCATCAGAAAGATAATTAAAACCGTGCTTAAGGAGTTACGTGGGTCTTTAAAGTCTTAAACAAAGTTTGTAGTAAGTTTACTAGAGCGTTTTCGAAATTATGTAAATTATTTGACTTATTCACAGCCAAACGATATGAAAAATGTATGATACAAATCATTTGCAAATTGTAATGCAATGGTTTGCATTCATAATTTTCGACCGTTTTGCTGGCACGAAACATATTATAACAAGTAGCCTTCCGCCAGCAGCTACGCCCACGTGGACCAGTTTTATAGGTCCTTTCCCAAGGTCCACTGTATCTGTGTTCCAAATTTCATTAAAACTGGTTCAGTAGTTTAAGCGGGAAAGCGTAGCAGAGAGACAGATAGAGTTACTTTCGAATTTATAATCTATACTAATATTATAAAGAGGAAAGATTTGTGTTTTTGTATTTTTGGTATACTAATATTATAAAGAGGAAAGAGTTTGTAATGAATAAACTCAAAAACTACTGTTACGATTTCAAAAATTCTTTCACCATTAGTAAGCTATATTTACCCTGAGTAACATACGTTACTTTTTACCGCGATAAAATGCTTCATTTCTACGTGAAAACTGGTAATAGGGTCAACGCAGTTGAAGCAACTGGCTAAACGCCTTTTTTTTTTTTTTGTTGTCGGGGGGGAAACCTTCAAAAGGTACCCGGCACCTTGGGAGAGAGTACCGGGTTATGTGGGATTTGACCGCACTAAAACCCCCTCGGTGGCTGCCACTGCGCTTGGGGAGGACTCCGGGATCTCCGGCGGAACGCACCGGTGTCCCCCACGCGCGACGCCCCAGAACGGGCCCATCTTCAGGAGAGCAGCTTTGCTCTCCTGCACCTTCCGATGCTTACGGCGACATGCGGCCACGCACACATCGCCGCCCTTCCCGAGGCTGCTGGTTGGATGGATCGAGCTCCCACTCACACCGTCCACAACCCCGGAAGCCCCCTTTTAGTCGCCTCTTACGATCAGGCAGGGGATACCGTAGCTCTATTCTTAATCCCGAAGCTACAGGGACTAGCGCCGGGGGACGTTATCTACGTCTGCCCCGGCGGCTCCTTCGCCGAGCGGGATCTGCACGCTCCCGAGCTCGCTCGGCTTCCTCCTTTGCGCACATGACAGTCTCGCAGAAGGAGGTCACCGACTCCCACGCGTCCCTGGAGCGCACCATCGCTTCAACGACGGCCGCCGGTGACAAGTTCGGTCCGATCTTTTGGACCAGGATCCGCCGCTCGATGATTTAAATATAGCAATGAAGCCTGGAATAGCACATAGGCTATTGTTTTATCCTACGGGGACCCATTAAACGGGTCCACGCGGGCGAATCCACTGGCGGAAGGCTATATTAATATAAATAAGTAGAGATAGTTAAAATCTGTATCGTCAGTAATCAATCAGCCAAGTGAAACTAGATGTCTGAGTAAAGCGATTGCTACTGTACCGTGACGGAGTTTTGAAGGAAAAGACGAGAGAAAAGCAATCATCGTTGCGGCAGTATCATTGCCACATAATTTTATGTACGAGTATTTCTTTTATAAAATGTATTATCAGACGAGCATGAACGTCACATGGACTGGTCGTAGCGTATTGAATGGTCTCCTCAGTGTAATGTGCTGGAAATACACCCACAAGCAAAAATAGAATATTACCTGAGGTCGTATTAAGTTGCAGTGCTACTTGGGAGGCTGATTGCTATTGCTGATTGATGGAGGCTGTTTGCTACTCCACTACTATTCTTCTATTCAACAGTTAATATGTTAAATTTTATTTTTTCTATCGGCGTTCCAGTTAACCAATTTTAAATGGATACCCCACAATGTTTTTATATCTATTGAAATAGTGTGACTGCTGAAACCAATATCCGATCCACCTGGACAACGATATGAACGCAACGGGATTGAAAATCCAATTCACGAGACCATTTCAATTAAATTTTTAGAGAGTTTTTTTTTCGATATTTTGATTAACATCGTAAGGTGGGTTTCACACGAAGCTTCGTATCGCTTTATTCGTATGTTTCCTATATGTTTGATGCCTAAGGGCCTTGACGGGATTTTCATGATTTAATCTCATATGTTTATCTATGAAGTAGTTTCCTTAACGTCTACGCATCTACGTAGACATTTCGTCGCGCCTATTAAATTCACTAAAAGAAACGCAGATACTTTTTTTGATGAAATACTAATTTATAGTTGTCTATCTTAGTAATAATGTCCAATAACGACAACACGCTTTATTAAAAAAAAACATTCTAATATAAGTTATTATCAACATTGCAATCAGGTTCAGCCACATTCAGAATGGATAGAAATACAGTACTCAACACCCCAAACTTTGTATTTATGATATGTGAAGGTATGAACAAGTCTTTGTTCCTGCGGGTTGACACAGCCGTGACGGCTTGAGTTTGGCTAGAGGCGAGGAGACGGGTGAATTTTCAGTTATTTTGACCTACAGATATTTTTAGAAAATTCAACGATCTCACATCACCGTCATGCTAAAACTCTCAATATATTCTTTAAAGTATAAAATATCTGCAACCTCAAAAATTTTGAGCTGCAAATCACTTTTCTTTGAATGTCGTACTTTAAAGACTCTATTATTGTCATTAATTGTCTTGAAGGCTATTTTACTCAATGTTATTATTACCATTAAAACTTTAATTGGCTCAATATTATATTATACACGGACATTATTAGGTGTTTACTTCTGTGAACATGGCCAAAACGACCCACCGGTTTGGCAAGACGCCATTCATGACCGAATAGTTACATATAGTAAGTTTTGTAGAGTTTAGAAGGTTAATTTTTGCTGGTAGTTGCACTTGAGCTGAATTGATGAAAATCAGTGAGTAATAAACAAGAAAAATAAAGTATTTTAATAGGTCACTAGCTGACCCGACATACGTTGTCCTGTCTTTGAATGCCTAATATGCCGCCTAACTATGAATATTGAATTCAAATTGCTATTCGAATTGAATATTGAATTGTCAATACCTGTGATGCTCTAAGGCTCTAAGCAATACCCATAGACTTAGCATATGGCTGCAACCCTTTTTGCGTCCCACTCCTGGGCACGGGTCTCTCCCCCTTATTGGGGAGGCCTGGAGCTTACTCCACCACGCTGCTCCAATGCGGGTTGGTGGAGATGCGGGTAAGTGGCCAACCCGCTGTCGGTTGTTTTCAAACCGCCCATAAGGCCTCCGACAAGGTTTGACGACTGTTATCTATCGACAACAACCGGGACCGACGGCTTAAAGTGCCCTCCGAAGCACGGAAACGCGCATGAATTTTTTTGCCACTAGCGGTCACCCATCTCACACCCGACCGCGCCCGTTTGGCTCAGCTGCATAGATCGCTTGCGTTCTACGCTGGCCGCCAGGCCATGCGCGCTTCATAAACTTAGCATAATATACTTACGTATAATATAAGTCTATGGCTATACCGAAGCATCTGTTTTAAACCTAAAGCATCAAAGGTACTGGGTACCATACTTGTCAGTGCCTGTGATGCTCTAAGGTTTTAAACGATGTTCTTAAGTACATTATTCTTAGTCTAAGTAAACGATATTCAGTTTTTTTACATACTCTGACGATATTTGCAGCTCAGATTCTGTCAATGTTATGTCAAACACCAGAAGAAAAAAGTTTATATTGTCAAAAGAGCTAAAACCATAAGGCTTAGAACATCAAAGGTTCACTCATCCTAGTAGTCTGTAACCCTTCAGTGTCATACCTGTCAATATCTTGATGATCTAAGCCATAAGGTTACATTAGAAAATCTAGTATGGAGCTTAATCTAATATCTTTAAACGAGCAATTCTTGTATATATATCTAAATATATTTTTTGAATCTCGGAAACGGCTCCAAAGATTTTGATGAAATTTAGTACACTGGTTGCGGGGATGATAAATCGATACACAAATTTTTATTGATAGAAATTGTCGTTTTTTTAATGTTTATCCAGTTAAATATAAAATTACTCTTACTGACATCTATTGGAAAATATTAATAACTAGCTGACCCGACAGACGTTTTCCTGTCTTAACTACGAATATTGAAATCTAATTTGTAAAAAAAATTAATGAATTATTCTTAAATTTTCTAGATTGCCACGCAATTTTCTTATTTTTTTATTGATAAGAACAAGCCTGATAATAACAAACATAACAAAAAAGAATTATCAAAATCGGACTAACCGTTCACGCGTGATGCTGAGACCAAGGGAAATACGGATTCATTTTTATACATATAGAGATAGAGATAGGCTTTGCCCGCGACTTCTTCCACATGTAATTTAGTTATCAGGGCACAGTTTTAATTAACCCCCGTTATAACTGTGACATATGTACAAATAGGTTACAAATGGGCTATTGGGTGAGCAATATAGATAGCTCTGCCAAGAGTCGCGTGGCCGAACACGCCGTCGTTTTTCCCGTGGCTGTTGGTCCGAGCTCCCACTATAGCCGTGTACACCCCCGAAAGCATGTACTTAGTCGCCTTTTATGATTACGTGGGGGACACCATATCTCATATAGTTAATGCCGAGGTAACTTTTATGTTTTCGGGACGAAATCTTCGCAAAGTACGTGTCAGAATGAGTCTCCTCAGTGGCCTGCCTCAGCGCTCAGAGGACTCCGATGTCTCCAGTAGAACGTGCTGATGTCCTCCATGTGCGGTGCTCCATACCGCCACCCATAACTCCAGAAGTTCACATGTATTCGCCTCTTACGATTAGGCAGCTGATCTGTTCTTACTGTATCTAGTCTTATTGTAGCTAATATTCAAACTTCCACCTACGGAGACCAATTCCGAGCTAGCCAGCTATTTATCTTGGAGAAACTACCTACATGGTACAGAAACCTACAACAAATGTATGAAGAGTATTTTTTAAGTATTTTATTTATGAAGTTTTTAGGTTACTGTCCAATGATTCCGAGAGCTATTTCGAGAGGTCAGCGACGAAAAAGTGCAAAAATTTTCAAAAACCTGTTTTTTTATATTTTGTCAAAATGGTGCAGTATAGAAATATTTTTTGTCAGTCAGCAGGATTTCTTAAAGTTTGGCTCAGAATGTACTTACCTCAATTTAAAAAGAAATATTTACTGCAATGACTTTTCTAAAACCATAAAAATAGGAAGCAAGCCGTATGTCAATTAATGATAAGTTTCAGTCTTCAGTAATGCAAAACTTGTAAGTCGGTGTATCATGTATGAAAGTCGTTAAAAACAGTAACTAACATTTTGCAAGTTCAAGAGTTTTCATATAAAAAA
Organism: Pyrgus malvae; assembly: GCA_911387765.1. Classification (NCBI taxonomy): domain Eukaryota; kingdom Metazoa; phylum Arthropoda; class Insecta; order Lepidoptera; family Hesperiidae; genus Pyrgus; species Pyrgus malvae. The sequence continues at coordinate 20,153,443 of OU426950.1, read as the reverse complement.
ATCATTCACAACTTTCACCATTCCTTAAATATTTCCATAACTGATGATCAACGCTTATTTTTTTAATACCATGCAACAGTTCATTATGGATTTTAAACACTAAGAAATTTAGCTAATGTGACGTAATTAAAACAAAATGTTATTAGAAAATGGTTGAAAGTTTTCATTGTTTAGCTCTCTGAATATTTCATTTGTGTCAAATTTTTGAAGGACACGGCGAGTCGCACCAACGTTTGACAAATACGACAGACGTCCTGTCTTAAATATAAATATTGCATTCATATTGGATGGTGGATAAATATTTTTAAATTTTCTAATTTCTCGTGCAATTTCCTTAATGTTTTCTTACATACGAACCATCTTCTGACAATAACAAACACAATAAAAGAAGAATTAGCGAAATCGGTCCAGCCATTCACGCTTGATGTCGTGACCAAGGGAAATTGGGATTCATTTTTATATATAGAGACTAGCTGACCCGACAGACGTTTTTCTGTCTTAACTACGAATATTGAAATCGAGTTTGTAAAAAAATATTATATTGTTTAAGTTTTCTTAAATTTTCTAGTTTTCCACTCAATTTTCTTAATTTTTTTATTGATAAGCACCTTCTCCTGATAATAACAAACATAACAAAAAAGAATTATCGAAATCGGTCTTAAACCGTTCACGCATGACGCCGAGGCCAAGGGAAATAGGGATTCATTTTTATACATATAAAGAGATAAAGATAGGTTTTTCCCGCGACTTATTCCGCATTATAATTTAGTTATCAGGGCACAGTTTCAATTAACTCCCATTGTATATGTGACATACGTACAAACGGGTTACAAATGGGCTCTTGGGTGAGGAATATAGGTAGCTCTGCCAAGAGTCGCGTGGCCGAACACGACGTCGTTTTTCCCGTGGCTGTTGGTCCGAGCTCCCACTATAGCCGTGTACACCCCCGAAAGCCTGTACTTAGTCGCCTTTTATGATTACGTGGGGGACACTATATCTCATATTGTTAATGCCGAGGTAACTTTTATGTTTTCAGGACGAAATCTTCGCAAGGTTCGTGTCAGAATGAGGAGTGATACCGGGTTATGTGGGATTTATACCTCACTAAAACCTCCTCAGTGGCCTGCCTCAGCGCTCAGAGGACTCCGATGTCTCCAGTAGAACGTCCTGATGTCCTCCATGCGCGGTGCTCCATACCACCACCCACTACTCCAGAAGTTCACGTTTATTCACCTCTTACGATTAGGCAGCTGATCTGTTCTTACTGTATCTAGTCTTATTGTAGCTCATATTCATAACTTCTACCTACGGAGACCAATTCCGAGTTAACCAGCTATTTATCTTGGAGAAACTACCTACATGGTACAGAAACCTACAACAAATGTATGAAGAGTATTTATTAAGTATTATTATTAGAGTCTATGAAGTTTTTTAGGTTACTGCCCAATAAACTTTAATGGAAGAAAATAAAATAATGACAGATCTCGTTTTAACGTTTGATTCCAAGAGCTATTTCGAGAGGTCAGCGACGAAAAAGTGCAAAAATTTTCAAAAACCTGTTTTTTTTATATTTTGTCAAAATGGTGCAGTATAGAAATATTTTTTGTCAGTCAGCAGGATTTCTTAAAGTTTGGCTCAGAATGTACTTACCTCAATTTAAAAAGAAATATTCACTGCAATTACTTTTCTAAAACCATAAAAAATAATAAGCAAGCAGTATGTCAATTATTGATAAGTTTCACATTGTTCAGTCATGCAAAACTTGTAACTCGGTGTATCACGTATGAATGTCGTTTAAAACAGTAACTAACATTTTGCAAGTTCAAGAGTTTTCATATAAAAATTCATTCACAACTTTAACCATTCCTTAAATATTTCCATAACCGATGATCAACGCTTATTTTTTTTAATATCGTGCAACAATTCATTATGGATTTCAAACACTAAAAAAATTAGCTGATGTGAACATTTTATTAGAAATATAGCTTATTAGAAAATGGTTGCAAGTTTTCATTGCTATCTCTCTGAATATTTCAATGTGTCAAATTTTTGAAGGACACGGCGAGTCGCAGCAACGGTTGCCAAATACGACCATTGTTCTGTCTTAATAATATGAATATTGCATTCGAATTGGATGATAGATAAGTATTTTTAAATTTTCTAATTTCTCGTGCAATTTCCTTAATACGAACCATCTTCTACCAATAACAAATACAACAAAAGAAATAGATGTCGTATGCAGTTGTGCTGGTACTCCGGAGGCTGGTGGTCGCCTCATGTAAGTGTGGCCGACATCTATCGATTACGCTAATTCTTTTTTTTTTGTGTTTGTTAATGTCAGGAAAATGTTCTTAGGAAAAAAATTAGAAAATTGCCCAAAAAATAAATTAGAAAATCCTAATAATATTATAAAATTTACTGAACCTTTTCACCGAAATAGAAACAATAGTATTGGTTCACGGCAGAAGTTGGTGCAGCGGTGGTACTTCCTTCGTTTGTTTGTCTTTCTTACTTTCTAACGATAGTCTAATTGATCTGTTTTATACTAAAAAAGTTCTTCATTTTATCCGGGAAAAGGTCTCATTCCTATGGGAAAAAATATGTAGTCTGTGGTTTCAAATAAAGTATATGTATGTATCAAAGGCGTGGTTATTACTTTATCTGAGATATTTGGTCTTGATGGAAAACAATACGATAAATCTGCCATGCTAAGACTGTGGCAAATAACTGGAACCCGCCTCTTTGCGATATTTTCCGTAATGTTCACTAAATTTCTTGAAGTGCGTACTCAGAATCAGCCCCTAGGGCCATATTTGCCTTATAGCTGATCCTATAAAATAATAAAATTCTATTATGTCCATTATAAATGGGAAAGTTTCTGATAATAGTTTTGCTGTATCAAAAAACATTTAATTTCAAAGGAATAAAGGCTTGTTAAAACATGTGCAAGCTTAGGCGTTGAAAAAAGTTTTAACAGATTTTGCTTAGTTAATATCTTCGTCAATGTAGTAACAAAACTCATAAATATACTAAAATATTACTAAATTTTACCGAAAAAAGGCGTTGTCATTACAATTGTATGTATATTAGCAACCTTATTGTAGTCAGTCAAATCACTTACAACTTAAATATAAATATACGACTTTTTGTTATATTCGAAACCAAAGATATGGTTAAAAGACTAGACGTTCGCTAGCAAGAAAAAGTAGATAGAGCAGTTACGCTTTTCTTGGTTTGTCTTAGCGGGGGGACTAACCGTACCATCAGAAGTTTAAGTTTAAAAAGAAGGTAAATTCATTTGTATCCAAGTTTATTTCAGTAAATTATTACCAAGGAATAAATAAATAGCTTCTTTTGAATAATTAATGGCCGGCATTGCGTCGATTCGTTCCCGCCTTGTTACTTATCTGTCTTAACAATTCGATAATTGGATCAAGATTTGTTGGTGAACACTGAGACATACCGCTGTTAAGATTAGTGCGCACATTTTGCACCGTGTTGTTTTTTCGTACAAATCACAACGATGAAATATTTTAATGTTTTCCTTCACGATGGAGCTTTATTAAATACAATTTACTATACATACAGTGACAACTTACTGACAACAAATCGAACATAACGAAAGAGATACACGAGTCTAGTGCTATTTCAGGTTTCATGTAGGCATCTACAATACAGAGAAGTTCTAATGGTGTTCAATAACAATGTTCTTAAAACTTGCATGCTCCAAAAAACTCTCTTTTAATTATTAAATAAGACATAATTGCATAACATGTCACATAAATAACTTTATGTATTATTTCTTCTCCCTCGATGTCCGTGTGGTCTGGGCAAATAAATAATCAAATTCACGCAAAGCAAGCAAATTCCATGCGCGTTTTCTTGCTTTTACACGTCAATTATATATTTCAATTGGAATATTTACTCCTCGGTGACTTCTTAATGCCAATACGCATAGACTTAATTGCATTAGATTGAGGTCCAAACTTGTTAGCAATTCTGCTTAGCTGTATGTAGAGAACACTTAGGGAAAGTTGTCTTTGCAGCGGCCTATTGAGGGAGTGAATTATCTCGATGAGCACTAATTAAATTTCATTCCGCCTTACTACGCCAAAGGCGCTCCCCAATAAAATCGTTGGCATCTCACCGCGACCCGGAATCCAATCGACTTCCATTCTTATGTTCTTCCACATAAAAGCTTCATGAAGTGTCAGCAAGATTTCAAATAGTGGCACTAAACAATTGTTTTGTTTGGGCAAGCAATCGTGCGAATTTGTGTCTTGTTAGCTATTTTCAAACGCCTTTGTTAGAATTCACTTTGTTGAACTGTTTTATTTTGAATAGGCTTCTTTATTTTTGTTCCGTTGAATATGATGCACTGTAATGTAATGAACCTCGAGATAAAGCGTAGTTTTGTTACGAATTTATTATAGATTCCTGACAACATGCTGGTACTACAATCATACGTCTTTTTATGAATTTCTTTACGAGCATATGGTTGAAATTATTGCAAAACGAAGTATACGACAGTAATTAAATATTTATCTGAAAAATTGTGACGGAGTTGCCGAAGTTCCCTTCACTTCACTGGAAAGGTGCAGTTGCCGGCCACACTTACATGAGACGACCACCAGCCTCCTTAGTAGAAACGCATCTACGAGTACATTCGACCTCAGACAAGACTTTCCTATGATTTCTTGAGGTGTTGCGCTGATATCCATGGGCTGCAGCGACCAGTTAACACCTGGCCGAGCGTGGCCTGCACGCTTGTCTGCTACTCCATACAAATAAAACAAAAACTTACACTATTCTGTACGGTTATCATCATCAATTCCTACATTCTTCATATCATACCTACATTCATGTGTGTCGCATATCAAGTGTATACGCATCAATATTTCACTAAAAAACATCATATGGAAGAACGGAGTACGCGCACGTATCCTCGACGCGAAAATACGTGAACCAGTTATTTCCCACACCCTTTCCTTCTTCATCTAGCAATGGATGATCAAACAGAAGTGCTAGGTCATATTTCGCGTGAGTGATATGAAAGGAAGCCTTTTGGCATGATAAAACAATAAACAGAAAATATAAATTATTTTTTACTATGGGATATGTAAATAAATTAAAATAATACTTATAATATTATTATGAATTATGATAGATAGGTATAGAGATATAGATATAGATATCTCTGTGGAATATCTAGTATAAACTCCTATAATAATAGTATAAACCGTATTAATACCTCCCTCAATAATTATTTCATCGTGAAAGATTAATTTCCATGAGTATTTATACGTAACTAGTGGGCCCTGCAGACGTTGTCCTGCCTCAAAAGTATTAAAAAAGGATTTGTTTTCTTATTATCTTAAAGAGATTTAACATGTTGTTATGTGTGTTACATGTTTCTGTCAAACAAAAATATAAAACAAATAAAGACATTCGAACTGTCTTGTTATTCTGAGTGTCAAAGTTTAGAACGACACGGCACGAAATACAAACGTTTGAGAGGTTAGAACAATTTAGATGGGAAAACTAAATAAATAAATAAAAATTAAAAAACATTTTCAGTGGACTGAATCGTGAATCTAAACCATTCTCGAATCTACTTGAACACACAAAAAAAATTATTAAAATCGGTCCAACCGTTTAAGAGGAGTTCACTGTCAACACACATACAGAAGAATTATATATATATATATATATAAAGATGGAACAGAAATTGGTTTGCTTATATTAATCGATATTAGAATTGGTCAAATGCATCTGATGTATTAACAGCTGGATCTCATTTAAATAATAATGGGAACGAGTTTCATTTTCATTCAAAATTTGGTTTGAAATACAATCAAATTTTAATGGTAGGAGTGATTTGAGAAGGATTCGTTATACAAATCCTGATCGATGAAAAGGAAAGTTTTCTACTTTTACTAACTGAATCAGATTTAGTTATGTCCTTGAATTTTTTGAAAATATTTCATATCTATTACTTACGCTTAAATAAACTTCTTTGATAATTTTTAGTAAAGACAAGCTGTGCTCTTCGGTTTCACCCGTAAAAGTGTCATTGCCATAAAGTGATTTCATAAAATCTATGATTTTTTTAGTAATTAAAATTATTCTTTATTTAATAATTGCCGGCTGGTAACAACAGTCATAGGTTGCCACTGCAACACGTATATCTCTATAAGATAAGAGAGACTAACTAGAGATGTGTGGAGCATAATACACCACCCTGCTCCATTGCATTTTTGCGATCAATCTACTGATTTTCCAACCGATTCCGTCAGCTAAACGTGCCCTGAAAGGCACATAAAATAGCATAAAATTGTTTTCCATCGGCAGTAGCCCTGCTTACTCTCTCTCTCCCTTCTTCTTAGCTTTACAAATCGGTTGCATTCTACTCAAACTGCAAAAATATGCGCGCTTGGTATTTTATATATCACGGAAGAATACAATGTGATAGAAAAGATAGACACATAATAAAGATTATTATACTCTCAATAGAAATAGTAATATTATCAGCATTTCTATAACTGCACCTAAAAGCTTAAATCCTGTTTAGATTGGAAACTGATTTGGTTTACCCCGATAGAATATAATCAAACGACAAAATTTAGAATAACAGTGTCGAGTTATTTAGAATAGATTTGAATAATTATTCATACTAAAATTGCTGATTCACTCTATTTGCAATAGTAATTAACAGATATATTGATAATACGAGTAATTCGTTCATTTTACTTTCCTTTGTATCATGAATAAAATTTAATACTCAGTGCGTAGAGCGTCAAAATTGACAGGTATGACATAAAGAGTGAGTCAGTACCTTTGTTGCTCTAAGACTCAGTGTGATAATTTTAACACTGGCATAAGTTATGAAAATTATGTGTTGATTATATACATAATATTTAACATAGAATTTTGATAAAACGAGTAATACGTTCATTTTACTTTCCTTTGTATCACGAATAAAATTTAATACTCAGCGTGATAATGTTAACACTGGCATACATTATAAAAATTATGTTTTAATTATAAACATAATATTTAACATGGAATTACCCTTTTTTATGTGAAATCGTAAATGTATTAATTACGCCCTACGTACATTGAACTATATTATTAGAGATCTCAGTGCCTACGTATGTGTTAGAGGATGATTGTAATGTACAACAGTCAAAGTCTAGAAATTATTAAAGACCCCCAAAGTTTAGCATATTTATAAAATGTCATAGAAACTCCACTCCAAATCTGACATCCCGTAACCAGGCACCTTGAAATAGAAAAATTCGAGCCTGTATAATTCCTGATGTCACTGCTTTCTTCGCGCCGTAGCCTAGAAAACTCTAAAGTAAAAAATTACAAAAATTCCAGTAAGAAAAGTATTTGTTCGGACGTTCTTTATACTATCCCCATGTTATTAAGATAGATTCGGTCGGATCCTGGGGGGAACTCCGCGGTGTGACATCTCCAAATATTACCATTTAAACAAGTTTTATGTAAATCGGTACGGAGCCGCCGGAACTTATTTTCGGGCGAAATTTTAAGGCGGCGCGTTTTTCTTCGCGAGTTTTAAAGGCGAAAAGTTACAAGATTTCTGATACCGACTTAATGGGATTGGCCGCTGTTATAGAGTGTAATTTCGAATTGATTAAACAACTTTTGTTTGCTCTTTTGGCCGTCAAAATCTATTTTCTTTTTCTCTTTTCAATTTTGGAATCCTTTATTCGATTAAGCATCAAAGTTCTGATGAAATTTAATGTGCAATTTTGTTGAGTTACGTCGTTCGTTATTTTGAGTCTATTTAAGGAATAATTTATTTTCATCATGGTCCTTTACAAAAAGCTATCAAGAGTAAGTAATAACCAAACAATATGATTTCATCGATTGATTCAATTCCTAACATTGTAACTCGTTTATTTTGCATTGTTTCATAACATAAGTACTGACTGTGTTAAGTAAAGAAGATGAATTATTTTATTTGTAGTAGTAAAGTAATACATACGGAGAAGAATACATACTTAACTATACAAAGAATGGAAATAAAGCTAAAAAATAAATAATTGACTGTGTAGTCAAAAACTTTTTTAAATTTGCTTGAAACCAGAAAAATGTCAACTTTCACTTATTAACTATATACATCGTATTAATTACCTCTAGCTATAGGAACTCAATACTTAAATAAACGGATTGGTAGTAGATTTTTCAAAACTATTTCCAATTGAAGGAACTATTTTTCCATAAAATTTCTCGTTCATTTCGACGCCATTCAATAGCTTCCATATACTCCAAGCTTTACAGCGCGGTCGCGAACATAAGTTCGAGACGTAAGCGCACTGAGATTCCTACGGGGCCCATTCTGTTTTCTTTCAACAGAAAATGAACTCTATACAGCAAGTATTCTGGTCTAAAATAGTCCGATGATATAACAAACTTTACTACATTTTATTTTTGAACAGTGAACTATTGTTGAAGCTCATTTTCAACTATAACCATCTTTGGCACTGAAAATTAAATGTTCATGTACACATACGGGCTGATTAAAACAATAATATATTATACACATATAATGAAGCCCGCATGGCCGAGCGGTTAGCGTAGATCTATGCAACTAAGCCATACGGGCGCGGTCGGATGTGAGATGGGTGACCGCTAGTGGCAAAAAAAACATGCGCGTTTCCGTGCTTCGGAGGGCACGTTAAGCCGTCGGTCCCGGTTGTTGTCGATAGATAACAGTCGTTAAACCTTGTCGGAGGCCTTATGGGCGGTTTGAAAACATCCGACAGCGGGTTGGCCACTAACCCGCATTGGAGCAGCGTGGTGGAGTAAGCTCCAGGCCTCCCCAATAATGGGGTGAGACCCGTGCCCAGCAGTGGGACGCAAAAAGGGTTGAAGCCATATTATACACAAATATGTCTGTACGTGGAATGTAGTGCTTATGTATTAATTAAAAACAACTTAAATAATTAATTTATAAATTGAAAGTGGTACCTTTAATTCAATCGATTATAATCAACTATTAACACAGCTTATGCAAGAAAGTTAACACAGAATTAACAGCAATATCGCGCAGCACTAATATGCGAGTAGTAAATTGTACTCACTACTCTTATCCAATTCTATATAACAAGTACTAGTAATCATTATGTAATATTTTTTCTGACCCATTAATTTAAGTATGCCTCATTATTTAAGGATGTTGAAGTATCAAACTTAAATCAATACTATTTACTCATATAAATGAAAGAAAATGTTGGTACAAATTTAAATATCCAATTGAAGAGTAATTTTAATTAATATACTCAAGTGTTTCGCTTTTAAAACATATTGATCAATAGGTACTGAAAAATATGATATAACAATTCCTATTATATTGTTCGCAAAATTCTCGTTACCGCTGAACGTTGGAAAACCACTCGATATCGTTAAGTTACTTGAAGTGTGGAATCATTTCAACAAATATTTTTAAAGCGAACTAGTTTTTGTTCACGGTTTTAGCTGTGCTCAGTGATATTTGTTTGGTTCTAGCTCATGAATTCATCAGCACTTATATAATAAATATTAAAAATCATAGCAAGATTCAAAAATATACGAGTCAAAAGGGCATTAATTTTTTCCTTTATGACTTACATAAATGGCAACATTTCCTCATACAAAGGCAAGCTAAGTAGTTTCTACATCTGGTGGTTTTCTGCAGCGTGTTACAGGCCCGAAAAGTTAATTATTATTTAAAAAAAAATCCTCGACGACGTAGGTATATTTTCCATTATCGTGCATGCCTGAGAGAAACTCATTATCTTATTCTCGAAGGCATGATGTCCACCAGTCCACACTTAGCAGGCACGGAGGACATGGCCTAAATCACTCTCAATTGTGAGAGTTGACCTGTGTCCCAGCAGTGGGACATAAAGAAGGTCGAAAAATCTTCCGGATTGTGTAGCAAAAATCTTAATGTTTAATTGGGGCTGGTATCTTTATTTTACGAATAAAATATATATTTACAAATTTTGTAATAGAAAACACAACGCCTAAATGGTGCTAGTAAATGGGAAACGTCTGAAAAGCGCTCGCTAATTGCGCGGAAAACTAATAAGAAAGGATACTCGGAGAAATATTGAACGTTGAACGGTTTTACTGACGGCACCTAGAGCAGAATTTTACGATTATTTTCCTTATCCGTCTTCCGTATTTAGACCAGGGTCAATAAATTTGAAAATGGTATAAAGAGAAAAAAAATAGTAGGATAAAACCCATTGGAAAAGGCAGAGAATATAACAAAAATGAAAGGAAAAAAAATACGGGTGATCTGAGATAGGGAAAGGGGAGAGGTAAGTTTTGTAATTAATTTAATTAAGAGTTTTTTTTTTAATTTACACTTAAATTACTCGAAAAAAATAAGATTTCATGTTATATTGATATTTAAAAAAGAAACAGATATTTTGACGTAAGAATGTTCCATTGAAAACTAGGACGATTTTTCTTTATTAAGTCGAAATGAGGTGAAAAAAAATATATTTTAAACCAAAAAAAATACTGTGTTTTTGGGACTTCAAAGGTAAGTTTGACCAAATTTTGTGAAAAAATATTTTTTAGCAAAACATTAAAATAAAAAAACCAAAAACTTAGTTATTTGAATGTTTCACAAAAATATTGAGGTTATGTAAAAAAAGTGTAAATACAAAAGTTGTAGATCTTTTTACTACCTACAACTTTGCCTTTAACTTCTTTTTATAGGACTTGTAGTTTGGCCGAAAATCGACATAAACCGTTATTTACCCTTAAAAACTCACCCCCTTCTTCTCGATCTCAGATCGCCCGTATTTTTTTTTTCCTTTGATTTTTGATATATTCTCTACCTTTTCCAATGGGTTTCATCCTACTATAATTTTTTGGTCTCAAAAATTATCGACACTGTTCTAATTGTAAAGCTGACGAGTTAGTTTGTTTGAAAGCACTAAACTTGGGAACTAGTGGTTCGAATTAAAAAATCTGTTTGTGTTGGATAGTGCATTAATTGAGGAAGGTTTTAGGGTAAAAGTGCAGGGCATATATGTTCGTAAGGTCGATTATTTAAATTTGGAGTGCGCAATACTACAAATTGCTAGAATGTGTCGTCTGTAAAGCACACTTTGCACAATATACGTGTATTAAGTGCGAGTTCAAAAGTCATTTACTTGTTCCTTCTCGATGTGATATAATGGCAAAAATTCCTCGTTCGAAGGCACGTTCATTTGTTTTCATATCAAGTAGTTCCTGAAAAGTATCACGGGTCTCACTTATTTCACTCAGAGCCTCAAAAAAGGTAAGTCAATTTAAATAAAGTCAGCTTCTTCCTCTATATTTTGCAGCAAAAACGTTTATATTTAATTCGGGCAGGTTTTTTTAGTTTATAACATAGTACACATGTACAAACACATTAAAATTTCATTTAATTTAACAATTTTTACTTACAAACGTACTCTCAATTTAATTTTGTAATAGAAAACGCATATTGCGCATAGGTAGTATAAATAGTTATTGTAGATACTTTTATTATTATAATTTTATACTTTTATTTTCATATTCTCGAGATGTGCCCCGTGGTTTTGCCCGCGTGTTGTAACTTATAGCTTGAAACCTTCCGCGATAAATAGAAAATCTAACACAAAAATAATCTTTCAATTCCAATCAGTAGTTTCCAAGGGCGTCGCCAAGGAGGGGCAGGGAGGGGCAGGGAGGGGCAGGGAGGGGCAGCTGCCCCCCCTAGAGATTCTAAAAAAGTTGCCAAATATAATGCAACCAAAGTCCTAAGTCTTTGAGTTGATTTGCTTGAAGTTCAAGCCTTGAACAATCATGCCCGTACGTCGAAACTCGAATGAATTCACCAATTCCACTCCTAATATTAGACTCTGTACTGTCACAGAATATAATAATATATGTATATAGTATTAAGATACTGTTATTACAATCGCTGTAGATGTAAGGCTCGTAGTACAAGTGAATAGCTTCATGTGCTGTCGATTTTATCTACAATTCATACCTACTTTTCTCATTCATAGAGAATAAGAAAAGTATGAATTGTAGAAGGTAAAGTCAACTTGCCCCCCCCCCCCCTGCGCCATCGGTTGGCGACGCCTTTGGTAGTTTCGGCTTTTAAATAGTAGATTAGCGCTTTCAGACAAACTCTTCAGCTTTATAATATCAGTGTCATGAAGCTTATTTTACACAACAATCATGACGTACTCGCAACAAAATAATTTATTTATGTGAATAGTGATAGCGCCGCTAGCTTTCAATTATCGGCCTACTACTATTATTATTATTAAGGTAATATAAACTACAATGAGTTTTGTTTATTTTACCTACATTTCTGTTACTTAGTTTTATTTTTGTAGTCAGATCGCGTTACGACTGTAAAAACTTTACGCGTGAAACGACGAAACTTTACGCAAAATGTAAAAAGTTTTAATGTTAAAATTTTCGTTGTAAAGTACGTTGTAGATAGTTAAATATTCACTGTATATCTTCTTTGATCTACGTCTATTAATAAGATTAGTTATACATTTATACATAAACTAGTCTTCCGCAAGCGGCTTCGCCCGCGTGGACCCGTATTATAGGTTGCCGTAGGATAAAATCTATCCTTTGTCCTTTCCCAAGGTCGACTCTATCAGTGTTCCAAATTTCATTAAAAATTATTCGGTAGTTTAAGCGGGAAAGCGTAGCAGACAGACAGACAGAGTTACTTTCGAATTTATAATATTGGTAGGGATACTACCTGGAAAATGCTGCGTAAATATTTTTTTTAAATCACGAATTCCGTTCAGTTATGAATGTCGTGAGGCGTGCACATGCTCATTGTTTTTGTGTGCGTAAAACCTCGTGAGTCAGATGGGCCGAAAAAGTCCGAAGACTCGCATATTTTTCCACACAATTTTGGCCCTTTTCTGATCTTCTTCTTTGCGGATGCATTACTGTCAAGTAAAGTTATCGATAATCGCGTATAGCCCGGCGTTATTCTGCGCCCAACCTTTTTTGCGTCCCACTGCTGGCCACGTGACTCTCCCCATTATTGGAGAGGCCTGAAGCTTACTGCACCACGCTGCTCCAATGCGGGTTGGTAGAGATGCGGGTTAGTGGCCAACCTGCTGTCGGATGTTTTTAAACCGCTCATAAGGCCTTCGACAAGGTTAAACGACTGTTATCTATCGACAGCAACCGGGACCGACGGCTTAACGTGCCCTCCAAAGCACCGAAACGCGCATGACATTTTTGCCACTAGCGGTGAAATAGAATATCTATAACTAATTACTGATTTTGCACGCCTCATAACGCGAAGCGTTTGAGGTAGTGCACTACTCTCAACTAGCTAGAAAATTTGCTTTTCTTGAATTTTATTGCCTCTTATCTTTGTATTTTGCACCGATTCTTTCATATGAGCACATCGAGATGCAGATGAACTATTAATTTAACATTAGTAAACTAATAAATGAACATTTATTGTGTTTTATATAATTAAAAAACTGATTGAAAAAAATATTTTATGGACGTCCGTGTTTCTATGCGTATGGATCCCGTATGTGGCAGTGATAACCTCCGTAATACTGCACATATCGAGTTCTTTTTTCCCATTCAGAATTGTTTCCCCTGATCTGGTATTGAAAATGGCAGTTTAATTTAGTATTGTTTAATGAATGTAAAATCCCAATTTTTTTAATTTCTCTTACGCTTCGTTATAATTAGGAATAGAACCCTTTCACTTTTCATCACTTTTAAAAAAAAATATCGACTGTTCTTCATTGTTTTAGTATATCTATATATTAATCAATTTTATTTTTAATGATATTATTATGAGGCGCGCCCTTTTGGATTTTTTTTTGTTTGCTTCTCACTGGTTGTATTTTTAATTAAATCGAACGTTTAATCGAATCTCGAACTCTTAACGTTACTTCAATAGGTACATATTATTTTAAAAACAAAGTCAGTGTCCAGGAAAAAAGAACTGTGTCAGTGTTAAACACTGGTCAGTTGGAAAGATACGGGAGAAGGGTTTGCCTTTTCCTTTAAATAATCTAACGACTTGAAATTTTCCCTACCTTTCCAAGAAACTTTTTCCTACTAAAGTTAATCGTTCTTAAACTTCCCTTATCTTAATACCAAAGAGATTACAGAACTTAACTCGGACCACCGCACAATCCACACAAGTAAAACAAAGATGGCGAATACATTCGATTTTTGAAAATGGCCACTAGCCAACATTTGGTGCAGCCGAACGTTTTATTTAAAAGGTCAATAGTTTAAAAGTAAAATATTCAAATAAAAGTAGATTATACCAAGGACTTTATAAAAGAAGCGAAACCTCCGGCTTAACTTTTTAAATGTCTGACCTCTGGCAAGATCGCCGCGTGATTTATTGACTCGTATCTGTGATCCTCAGGGCTACGTACAGTTTTGTTCTGATGCAGTTTTAGTTCGCCAAATTCTATGTTTAAAGCAAATATATTACATGTTTCTTGCACCTTTGTAATATCGGTCATAACAAAGTAACTCTGTCTAACACTTAAACTACTGAACCAATTTTAATGAAATTTGGAACACAAATAGAGTGGACTTTGGGAAAGAACATAGGATGGTTTTGGATTTAGTAGCCAACCCGCTGTCTGATGTTTTCAAACCGTCTATAAGGCCTCCAACAAGGTTTAACGACTGTAACCTATCAATATCGGAATCAACGACTTACAAGCCCTCCCAAGCACGGAAATGAGCATGAAAATTTTGCCACTATTAGTCACAGGTCAATCATCTTTCACCTAACTACGCCCTTTTGGCTAAGTTGCGAAGATCTCTTGCGTTTTACGGCAGATGCTGGGCCATCAGCGTAGTTATGCTTAACTACAACTTTCTATGCTTTAAATAAACGTTTGGCAGCCCTAAAAACCATGGATCCATTTAAATGAGAACGTTGTATCCTGTGCAAGCTAGCTTCTAGAAAACGGGACATCTATTTTATCTATTGAATTATTACTTTAGTTTGCCGGGATGTAGGTCGCTTCCTGTTTTCCTGTTAAGAACGAAAGAAGTGGAATTTAATTCTTTAGAAATGCATTCGATTCGA
Organism: Pyrgus malvae; assembly: GCA_911387765.1. Taxonomy (NCBI): domain Eukaryota; kingdom Metazoa; phylum Arthropoda; class Insecta; order Lepidoptera; family Hesperiidae; genus Pyrgus; species Pyrgus malvae. The sequence goes on along the minus strand of OU426950.1, from coordinate 20,138,340 downwards.
TGGATTAGTCTTGAATGCGAATAGATTGAACTATTTTGTATTATTTTAATTTATTTACTTTATATGAGCCTAAACTCTAGCCATTTGGGCTAGATATTAATGAATAAGAAGTTAACAAGAAATAACTCACATCGAAATATATAGAGCTTTTTACAAAGATACGCTTAAAATCAATTTAAAAATTTATATGAATTGATTCCTCTAAGTATATTGCTTACTTTTTGTCTAATCAAGGTATATCTTTTTGGTTTTGTTTTTCGATTTTAGTTTAAGAGAATCTGTACATTTATCAACATCAATAGCGATTTTATTGTTCCACCACTAGGCATGTGTATACTTTCAAGGGATCCAGACAAAACCTTATTGAATTTCTTAAGAAAATTTGAGTACGCATGTAGGCTTAATGACAATGTATCACTTTGTTTTAGTGCTTTGATTTTTTCTACAAGGATTTTATCATTCAGAGGTACTCTCTAAAATTGGGGGTAATACGGCTGGTGTGTGTGAATGTGATCTTCACCACTTGACTACCACTCCTTATCATTAAACTATCATAGTATGGTTACTTAAACTAAGATACATTTTATGCTAAACAAACGTCTCAAAATGTAGTATTACTACATTGTTGATTTTTTCCAAATTTATTTCAACCACTTTTAAAGTCACCAAATATATAGACTACATATTTTTCACATTTAAATGACCTATACCGAAACAGTGAATGACAATAATAAGCAAAACACAGAACTGCACTCAGACCTTTACTTCTGTTCCGAATGCTATTCTGAAATAATTCAGCTTCCAAATGTTACAAATAGCAAAGGGTTTTCAACTCAGAACAAAAAATATTTAAACATCTGAATTTGTTTTGATAATTTAAATAGGTTCTTAAAATAACATTTGATTCTCTTTGTGGGAATTGAAACCTAAAATAACAGGCCTATTGTAGAAAATTTTCAATTACAGGGATTGAATTAGAAGGTACGTTTTATATTCAGTACTTATGTGCTTTGGACAATCTGAGACCCAATTATTCTACATATTAATCTAACAAGTAGTCTGCGATAATATAAAAACAAGCAATTATTTATTTAAAGATTTTTTGGTGTTTCCAGTTAAGAGAGCGATATAAGTGGAAAAATAGAAACAAAGGTAATAATATAAACTTTCTAAAACATAACTCAGCTTATTTTTAGAATTGTAGCACGTACGATGTTCTTTGTGTGTCGAGAAGTAAGGAGCTCAGACATAAATTTTGAGACGTAAACTAAAAGCTGTTTTGGGAAAATAAATACGGATTAAGTCCAATGCAACAAAGTTCAGAATACAATGCAGCTTGTAGAACATAGTTAATTTTTTGTCACTTTCAGAAAATATCCATGTACTAGTTTCTCAACACATTTTTTTTTCAAACTTTTTATCTCTCTACTGGGTAAAGGTCTATCTTGAAAGAGGGATTTAGGCCATAGTCAACCACTCCGGCCAAGTGCGGATTAATGGACGTCATGCTTTCGAGAAATTATGAATCCATAACCGTGGCGTAGCGATAAATGCGTGCCCAGCAGTTGGACTTAAAAAGGTTGGAAAAAAAACTAGAATAATAACGTCTACAGATAGACAAAATGGTTGCAGGTTGTTTTTGACTGACATAAAAGTAATAAAACGAAAAACTTTTTTGTACAAATACATGAACATTTTTTGATGTACAGTGTCCTCGGACCACGGGTAAGCAATACTTTCTTCAACACTAATAACTGGATAAACATCATCAGTTTCAACAAGCCACTCAGCGTCATCATATTCGTTCGAATCTCTGTTGACCTACCGTTCGATCGTCGCGTGAGGATGCGGGAAGGACGAACATTGGGCATCTCTAGACTTTTACTGCTTGGATTCAGTTGCTTGTTACGCCGCTTTTCGGTTTGCCGAAAAAATAACTACTCGTGATAGTACAGCCCCTTGTACGTTTCATGATTTTTATGGACCTCTTCCCCCCCCCCCCCTTCGACCCACATATGATTAACGGACAACCCCTAAGGAATAAAAACTCGTTCTTTACTCTATCTCGAACTCCGTACCACAGCTCGATTAGACTTCGTAATCCCTCTTAATTATTCAATCCTAAGATATAAATTAGTAATAATTAATTACATAATGTTTAAACGTAAACATCAAGGTTGAAGTTGCATTAAAGTAATTAACATCGGCGGTTAACCTCTACATATAATGCATTCACTTGAAAGGCAAAGCACTCCACTAATAACAAAATATGAAACGAAAGAAGCGTATAAATGTGCTCCATTAAGAATATTTATAATATTTCGAAAAAGAAAGTAGGTCAAAATGGAAGTAAATACGGATATGGAAGTAAATATTTTCAATAGTTTCGTTTTGAATCCTTGGCGATCACTTTGTAATTTTACGCTACGCCATCATCAAGATGTTATTATGTGATGTACTCTGTCTTGCATGACCCATCTTCTCCTGTGTACCTCAAGGAAAATTTTCAATACCTCTGCTCTGCCCATGACAGAGGATTACGTTCCACCAAAAATCTTAGTCTCATTCTTCCGCCACATAATAGTGGATTTTTCCATCACTCCTTCACAGTTCAGGCTATACAACTATGGAACACCCTACCCGAAAATATAAGAAAGGCACCCAGCAAATTGGCATTCAAGAAGTTGGTCCGAGAGCATTTATTGAGTATCCCCACAACCATCTAATCTTTTTTAATAATAAGAGTTCTATTTTTAGTTCCTATAAATATGTGTACGTTTATATGTATGTATATGTATGTATGTATATATGTATGTATGTATGTATGTATGCATGTATTTATTTATGTGAGTATGTATGTATCTATGTATATATATATTATGTATGTGTATTATAGTGTGTATTATATTATTAGTATGTAGTTATAATATATCATTACTCTACTATAACATATTTTTTTTCTTCTTAATCATTTGTTCCTGTAGCTTGTTTATTATGAAAGCCTACCTCACATTCTCAACATCACCCAGGGTCGACCGGGAGACAATGCCAATAGGCATTAGGTTTAACCCTTTGTGAATCTTAGTTTTAAGGTGTTTCTCATAAATAAATAAATAAATAAATAAATAAAAATAAATAAATGTCTCAATGCATAAATAAAAGGTTTATGCAAACCAGTCATAAGTATTTTCAAAAGTAATTGTAAAAGTACAGTATAATGGCCTTAATTGTCCAATCCGTACATTGACAGTTCGAATCAAGCTTTGTTTGACACATTTTGTAAATATCTGCTTTATGCTGTAGTGACGCGTACTCATCGACTATATAATATAATATATTTTAAAACATACATAAACGTCCAGTATCAGCGTCCCAATCCTACACCAATTATTTTTCCTAAAAAATGTAGCATAAAAATAACAATTTTCTTTAAGTACAATGTAACATATTACCTACGAGAAGTTACTATATCTAGTATACATATCAGTAAAGAATAATATAAAACTATTCTTTATGGAAAACCAAATTACGAGTCGCTTGACCAACATATAAAATAACATATAAAACAACATATAAAATAACAGATATACGGAGACATCTGAACCGAAGTATCGTAAACAAGAGATATAAACTTAGAAAATATCATAGTAAACGGGCGCAGTGGACCATTTTGTATACATAAAAAAGTATACTGAAAGTAACAAAACAGTAAAAGTAAGTACTGAAAGTATACTTTTTTAGCTTATATTTCAAATATCAGGCAAGCGATACTTAAAATAAGAAACATATTTTAAACGTATAATATATTAGGAAATTTACTAGATAATGGCTGCTAGGGGCATTAACTAATACCAGCATGCTGGTAGTGGTTAAAAAAGAAAAAGATTGTTCTTATAATCTCTGAACAAAATTGACAATAATACCATTTGAAAACACCATTTGAAATTCTTAATCTAGGTACTTCAATTGCATTTTAAAGGAAATAGAAACAACTCGAAACCAAAAGTCTTCATAATAGTGCCAACATTATTAGTGACTGTAGTTTTAGAATTTGTAAAAATTGTTTTTCACAACAAAACGTATTTTTTTCTTTAGGTGTCAAAAAGTAAGTAAACAAAATTTACCAAATAGGCGTATCCGGTAATTATAACAAATACTTTTATTTGACTAATTCTATTTTAGCTGGTTTTGTGTAGAATTTGGTTAACAAGTAGAGTGAAGTAGCAAATACGGTAAAGTTAGCCACACAGCTGGCTTAAATAAATAACAGTGGGATTTATAGCTTCCCGCGTTCAAAGTTTAAATAAAGTAGCAGAATTTGTAAAACAGTTTTATTCTTGCAGTTATTTACACAAAGCTTAAAAATCTGACGATTATTATTGTAGCACAACCACAATCTTCTACTACATATAAAGTAATTTTAACAAAACTTGCGTACTATTAAATATATGAAAGAGAAAAAGGCATCGGTGTATGGGTGGTATTTTTCTATTAGAGCTTTGTAAGTTCTGTCCTTCAAAATTGACTGATACTTGGTATGTGGTATCAAAGAATGAAATATAAATTTTTATGTAATATAACAAAAATAGAAATCAAAATTAATATTGGTTAAACGCTATTAAAAAAACTACATACTAAGAGTGTTTATAATTTATCATCTTATCAAAAAGCAAATACGATTAAGCTAACCACACAGCTGGCGTACATAAATAACTGTGGGATTTATAGCTTCCCGCGTTCAAAGTTTAAATAAAGTAGCAGAATTTGTGAAACAATTTTATTCTTGCAGTTATTTACACTAACATTAAAAATATGACATATTATTTTTGTGGCACGACCACAATATTCTACAGCATATAAAGTAATTTTAACAAATCCTCGGCTTTGATACTTGCAAACTATTAAATTAATGAAAGAAAAAGAGCCATGGGTGTAGCAGTGGTATTTCTCTATTAGAACTTTGTAAGTTCTGTCCTTAAAAATAAGGTCTTGGACATTAAACACTGTTAATTTATTTTTATAATATATGATTTTGATTATCTTTTAAGACAATAAAAATTTAGTCAGTTGACCATAAATGAGTTGTGTGTCACAAATCATTTTCTCATATAAAATGTATGGGGATGTCACGTTTTGACAGCTCATTAAAAGTATCTCAATTGATGTGGTAGTCCAAGACCGGATTGACTGACACTGGGTATGTGGTATCTAAGAATAAAATGTAATGTACCTAATATAACAAAAATGGAAACCAATATTAATATTGGTTAAAAACTACATAGGTACTAAGAGTGATTATAATTTATTATTTTTTCTAACAAAACGAAGGTTTATTTCATAAAGTGATACAAGACAGTGCAGTGAATTCATAATACTGCAAGGATCTCCCTGTCTAGGGTTGCCATCCGTCCGGGTTTCCCCGGATTTGTCCTAGTTTAGAGTGCGTCCGGGGAGCGTCCGGGCCGGACTTCATTTGAAATCCGCGTTTAAAAAAATGACTTTTTAAAAAAAAAAACACACGCACTGTGCCCGCATGTCGCGATCAACCGACGAACCGACACGCTAAATTCACGCGTCCCCCCGCTGTTGACATATCCGGGTTTTGGGCTCTAAAACCCGGTTTATAACGCGTCTGTCCTGGTTGACAAATTTTAGAGATGGCAACCCTATCCCTGTCTAATGTTAATGAGCGAACATGATATACTCGTAGCTAGCCGCACAGCTAAAACTACGGCGGGATTTATAGCGTCCCGCGTTTAAAGTTTAAATAAAGTAGCAGAATTTGTAAAATTTACAGTTTTATTATCGCAGTTATTCACACACTAAAATATAAAGTTTTATTTAGTTAAATCCCATGACCACAGGTTTTTTTAAACAGCTTTCTCTTGTTTAAAAACGCATTTTTGGGTTTGATGTCTACCTAACATTTGGTTGTGTATACGGTTGCATTGTTACTCCAGAATCTGATAATTATGTATAGACTAGCGGCCGCCCGCGTCTTCGTCTGCGTGGACTTTACTTTCCGAAATATTTCTAAAATAAAAGTAGCCTAAGTTACTCCTTCATACATCAGTTCTCGTCATAATTGGTCCAGCCGTTTCAGTAATAAGCCAGAGCAAATAGACAGACAGACGAAAATGGTAAAAAATATTATTTTGGTATATGTACCGTATATACTCATATATATAATAAATAATTAATAAATAACGCTTCCCACTCATAGCCCCACAGTAGGGTATGTATAATCTGTGTCGTGAGTACCATGACCACATACAAAGACAGAAACACAAGCACCCAGACCGAGAACAGAAATTTAAACTCATCATTCAAATATCAGTTTCGCCGGGAATCGAACCCGGATACCCTCGATTGGCAGTCTGGCATGGTAACCATTGCGCACACGGGTCGTCATATACATGTAGTAAAAAACGGTTATTTTCCTCCAATATGACACTCCAATTTTATTTATTTGTATGTAAGATACCTAAGTAAGTATGGTTGGCAACTGCACTATTCAACCAAAACAAAATTGAACCACTTGATAGCATACATTTTTTCAACCTTCCCCAGTCACACTACCTATGATATTCCTACCACCTGATTAGGTGTATAGGTTTTCATTATTGCATGACTCTAATGCAAGTTCTGTCATTTAAATTAGTTAAAATCAAAACAAACTGGCCCTCGCATGGCCCGGCGGTTAGCGTAGAACGCAAACGATCTATGCAACTTAGCCAAACGGGCGCGGTCGGGTGTGAGATGGGTGACCGCTAGTGGCAAAAAATTTCAGGCGCGTTTCTGTGCTTCGGAGGGCACGTTAAGCCGTCGGTCCTGATTGTTGTCGATAAATAACAGTCGTTTAACCTTGTCGGAGGGGCGGTTTGAAAACATCCAACAGCGGGTTGGTCACTAAAGCGCATCTCCACCAACCTGCATTGAAGCAGCATGGCGGAGTAAGCTCCAGGCCTCCCCAATAATGGGGAGACACCCGTACCCAGCTGTGGGACGCAAAAAGGGTTGCAGCCAAAACAAAATGAGTTCAAATATACTATGCAATTCTCTAACATACACTGCAACGCTTGGTGCTTGTCTATTATAAAATACTACAGATAAAGTTATTGTACTGTGATTAGTAGTTACTAAACTTGTAGTTTACGTTGTTAGTAAACTTGAGACAGCTATACAAGGCTTATCCCTAAGTTTGTGCGTCGATCCCGTCCACGGCACCAATTTCTGTAGTAATTCCCTTCGTAAGACGATGTTCTTATTGACACAAACACAAATTGCCTGGAAGAGATAGGCAAGATATGAGTTTTTTAATACAGTTGCTCAAAAAGTAACGTATTGCAGGGACGTATAGCGTGCGCTATTACACACTCGTGGTTTTTCTTTACCTTTTCCGCACTCGTGCGTTCTCTTTCCCAACTGTCAAAATAATGTCTATTAAAAAGAAAAAAACCAACCACGAAGTTTTAGAAGTTTTTATGATTCATGCAAATATATCTAAAAGGAAGCTACTAATTTGTTTCAATATCAGATTTAATGATATGTTTCAATGAGTTAGGTTAGGTTTCATTTCATTTCATTAACATTTTCATTTCATATCAATAAAAAAATTCTACTGAAGACGTCTTGGCTGTATGGGGATAGTTCCCTTTGCCTCAGAATGTGTGAAGAAAACAAAAAAATCTCTGCATATATATAGGTATTCTTTTACGGTTGGCGCCATTTTTCAAAAATGGTCTTTTCGAGTTTTCATTATTTTATTAAATTGCTTAATTTTTTCACAACTGTATTAAAAATAGTTGTTCAGTACACGTGCGGAACCGTCATTGGAAGGAGTTCCGACTGTAGACATTTGTCAGAACTCCTTGCAATGACAGCCTTTCCGCACTTGTAATGAAATATACTATTTTAATACAGTTGCTCAAAAAGTGACGTATTGCAGGGACGTTTAGCGTGCGGGAAGTGGGCTATTACACACTCGTGCTTTTTCTTTACCTTTTCCGCACTCGTGCGTTCTCTTTCCCAACTGTCAAAATAATGTCTATTAAAAAGAAAAAAACCAACCACGAAGGTTTAGAAGTTTTTATGATTCATGCAGATATTTCTAAAATTAATTTGTTTCAATATCAGATTTAATGATTTCATTCAATGAGTTAGGTTAGGTTGCATTTCATTTCATCTCATTAATATTTTCATTTCATATCAATAAAAAAAATCTACTGAAGACTTGGCTGTATGGGCATAGTTCCCTTTGCCTATCCAGGATGGGTGAAGAAAACAAAAAACATCTCTGCATATAGATAGGTATTCTTTTACGGTTGGCGCCATTTTTCAAAAATGTTATTTGCGAGTTTTTATTATTTTATTAAATTGCTTCATTTTTTCGCAACTGTATTAAAAATAGTCGTTCAGTACACGTGCGGAACTGTCATTGGAAGGAGTTCCGACTGTCAACCCTCACCTTCGGCTGCGCCTCGGCTCGGGTAGACATTTGTCGGAGCTCCTTGCAATGACAGCCTTTCCGCACTTGTAATGAAATATACTATTTTTGTTTTCTAGGGGTTTTTCCATAACACATACAAGACAAACGCAACTTTAATGGATGGCGGCTAGCCAAAGCCTTTTTAATTAGGTTTTCATATCATGTATTTTTATTTTTTATTCTGTTATATTATTTAATCTACTTAAATGTTAAAACCCTCACAATTGTTTCATTATTCATTTGTAAAAGTAAATAAAAGTTTTGAGCATCGTCATTTTCGTATTTTCTTCTTCGTCTCTCTGTTCTTTTTAATAACACGGTACATGCTAGATGGCTCTTCCACATGGATTCATGATTTTCATTGTATTGTTTTAAAGGAGTCAACCTAGATGGCGCTGTACTTTTTTCTGAATCACGCTACTGATTTTTTTAATATGGTAAGCGCAAGTTTAATATGGTATTTGAGTAATACCATGTTCAATTGTTAAGTGACGTCGTGTCATATAATTAGACAAACACGACGCCACACAACATAATTACTGACTTTTTTAGCACCTTCCATTGCTTTTATAACAACCAATGTAACCAAGATCGTCCGATTTAATATGCATCCGAGGTGTCCAGGGGTTGAGCGTTTTAAATTGACTTTGGCTGTTGAATACTAAATTCTCTTTAATTACCTCGTCCTGGTGTTTCAGAGTTCGCGCACGGGAAAAATACTAACCAGTTGGTGGCACATCAGACTTTTAATTTTTATTATTAAATTAAGTAATTTGTGTTTTTAATTGTACTTTTATTTTCACCCAGCTGTGCGACACTCAAGAGGGATGTTGTTTAACTAAAGACATGTATGTGTTCAGATAGAGACTTAGAGCATCAAAGTTACTGACTCACCCTTCAGTAGAGATGACATAGCGCCTCGCTTCGATACATAATTTTTGTGCCAAATCTGGTGCGGGGGGAAGAACGCACACATTTTAATTTTGCCTCACACAAAATATATTATTTCTTCGCTACAGACGCATAAATTTCTAAATATGTCAATTTCAATTAACAACGTCATTTTCTATGCACCGACAACACTGACACCGACACACACAAACACACTAGTTGTATAACTAGAAGGAACATTGTGCATGCACGTTGGGACGAGGGGTTCGCCCGTTAAGGCCACTCCTCTCACGGGTGTCATACCTGTCATACCTTGATGCTCTAAGGATAGAGAAAAGGCCCAAAACTTGTGGCGCTATTTGAATTCAGTGGAATGTGGTAACCTATATAAGATGACCATCAAAGGAGACTCAAACTTCTATGAGACAGTAAAATTTAATATGCTATTCTGTTTTACACATTAAAAATCATTCTTATTATACCTTGATGAGGTAAGTTAAAAGTGGCACATATGACGTTAATTATTATTATGTAGGTATATATTATTTTATTAAGTATCAACTCTTTCACCAAGCCGCATTAGAGCATCGTGGTGGAATTCAAACCTCCTTATGGAGACAAAAGATAGCTGAGAAAAACTAAAATACACGCTTTTAAACCACATCAAACTAATCTGCAGTTCTGTCGAGCAACCCACGCCTTCTTCACAATAATAGTAGTATTTTTTGTTCATTATTATTTTCTGCTTACCTATATTAAGGATTATATTTTACTTTCTTAGTGTGATGTGCTTTAAATCGTGTTTTTAATTTTTTGTATACATGTTTGTATATAAATGTAGGTACGCTATACCTAATGGCTAGTACGAAATGGCTAGTTCCAACATCTTAAATAAATATTACGTAGCGAAGTCTGTTAGCCCTATCAATTAACTGTTGAATTCTGAATGGCGCGGTGAAGCTATAAATCTAGTTGTTGCTTGGAGCGTGCCATGCTATTACAGTAGCTGGGACTAGCTTATTTATGATATTTACCATTTATTTCAGTGCTGGTGCAACAACTCTGCAATGCAACTCTGTGTAGGCTTTGAGCGGTACTTAATGTTCACTGGACGATTGCAACTCTTTTTGCGTTTAACTTTTGGGCAACCACTCTATAGAGTGATAATTAAAATTAGGAAGACCTGAAGCTAACTTCATGGGACAGGTCTAATGTGAGCTAGTAAAACTATATGATAAAATTGCAGTCGAATGTATTTATATTAGATTCCATTCCAACCGAGCGCGTTTCACTTAGCTGTGTGGATAGCAACAGGGTCATATGCATTTTATCTATACTAATATTATAAAGAGGAAAGATTTCTATTTTTGTATTTGTATATTTGTATGTTTGTAATGAATAAACTCAAAAACTACTGTTACGATTTCAAAAATTCTTTCACCATTAGAAAGCTACATTCACCCTGAGTAATATAGGCTACTTTTTACCGCGGGAAAATGTTTCATTCCTACGTGAAAACGGGTAATAGGGTCAACGCGGTTGAAGCAACTGGCTAAACGCCTATGATTTTAAAATAGCAATGAAGCCTAGAATAGCACAGAGGCTATTTTTTATCCTACGGGGACCCATTAAACGGGTCCACGCGGGCGAAGCCGCTGGCGGAAGGCTATAAGAAAATAAAATCTTAAGACAAAGCTTCAAAGCAAGTAACATAATTCAAAATGTGTGACATATAGCATACATTATATTACACAGATATTACAAGTGGCTAGTTCCAACTACTAAGTAGGTATGTAAGTGAACTCAATCAATTAAACGTTGAATTCTGAAACGGTGGAGCTATAAATCTAGGCGCTGCTTGGAGCGAGCCACGCTATTACAGTAGCTGGGACCAGCTTATTTATGATATTTACCGTTTATTGCATTGCTACTTTTAAAGCGACTGGACGTACTATCTTTATTATTTCAGAGGTATGAGAGGTAGGAGGACACAATATTTAAACTGCCTGGTTGCAATATTTTTTCCTGATGGACGCGGGTCCCTCTCTATAATTATGTAGGTCTGAAGCTTTCTTCACACCATTCTGATATATTGACACGGGTTTACGGGGTAAATTGCTATCAGATTTTTTTAGGTCGATATCTATCAATAATAATCAGGACTCACGCCTTAAAATGCACTCCTAACTCTAAAGCACACACTAAACATGAATGAAAATACGAACTAAAAAGTAAAAAATAAGAAAAAAAGTATTTTACTGTAAAAAAAGCGTGGGGTGGTTTTTAAGATACCATTGACACCATGCACCCCACGCTTTTTTTTACAGTAAAACAGTACACGCTTTTTTACAGACGACCTGCGTGGCGTAATGGTTACCATGCCGGACTGCCAATCGAAGGGTCCCGGGTTCGATTCCCGGCGAAATAGAAATTTGAATGATGAGTTTAAATTTCTGTTCTCGGTCTGGGTGTTTGTGTTTCTGTCTTTGTGTGTGTCCATGGTACCCACGACACAGGGTATATCTACCCTACTGTGGGGCTATGAGTGTGAAGCGTTTAAAAAAAAAAAACTTTTTTTCTTATTTTTTTCGTATTTTCACAAAAGCGTGTTTTTAGTTTTTTTAAACTACATTTTTCTTGTTGGATTTTTTTTCAATAATTTCGTATCCCATTCAGCAAACCCTTTTTTATTTAATACCCATATCATGCATGATGGGTGCATTTCAAATGCCAATCCGCCATCTTGGATATCCGCCATGTTGAATTTAAGTCACGTGACTATTTTGACGTATTTCTGACAGCAAACCCTTTCATTTGATACCCATAACATGGAGGTGCATTTCAAATAGCCTGTCCGCCATCTTGGGGTGGCCGCCATATTAGATGGGTCAAATTAAGATTTCAAGATTTTCTTACATACATACATAGTTACAAGTGAAGCTAATATAAGCGTGTTAAAAAAAAGCCGTCTATTGTATCGTAAAATCTTTTCCTTGTTCAATCCAGTCAAATAAATAGATCTTAGTTAACTTTATTAGACCTTTATGTTACAGGCTTTAAATTTGTAATTGTGAAATGATTTAATCTCAGTGCATACACTTAAGATTAATGGCAATGTTTACGCAAGAACTGGAGCGGTTAGCTACAATGCCAAGTCCGAGTGGTATTAAAAATCAGCAAAATTACGATTATATTTTCATTTTCAAAAACGCAACGTCGGCAACAACTTCTTGTACTATTTTCAAAAACCAGGGAAGATAACGTTTCACACTCATAGCCCCACAGTAGGGCAAATGTATCCCGTGTCGCGCACACAGAGACAGAAACACAAACAGCCAGACCGAGAACATAAATTTAAACTCATCGAACCCGGGACCCTTCGATTAGCAGTCCAGTATGGTAACCATTGCGCCACGCGGGTCGTGAGAAGATAGTATTCTTTCAATAAATTTCCACCGTGACCCAATTTCGTTCAACACATCCCTTCACTTATTTCCCTCTAAAAGCGGAAAATACTTTATGCGTCCCCGTTGGTCGATACGCGATGCTTAGAAAGTGAATTATCTGTCGGGAGAAAGTAAATAAAATCCTCCCCCCAGTAAATGAAGATAACAACGTGCACGTACCCAATCATTTTATTAAGAAAGTACGTTTGACTTAGCTCGTTTGGTGAAAGTTGATATACGGGTGTAATGAGGGTATTACGAATAAAGTTAAAGGTTTAGGTAGTCAAAAGCTGGGCCCGTAACTCGGAGTTAAGAACACTAGCAACTGAACCCCGCCCAGATAGTAAGAGAGAAATAAAAGAGACTGCACAACGTCGTAAGCACATTAGGGTGCAGGAGCACTATGTTGCTCGTTTGATGTACTACCAATGAGGTTTTACTGCGCATAGAGAAAACCGGTGCCGTCCACAGGAAATCCTGGAGTCTTCTCCAAGGTTCGAGGTGGGCCACAAGGTAGAGGGGGTTTAGGTACTGATCGTAAGAGGCGACTAAAAGAGGGCTTCCGGGGTTGTGGACGGTGTGAGTGGGAGCTCGATCCGTCCAACCAGCAGCCCCGGGAAGGGCGGCGTGTGCGTGGCCGCATGTCGCCATAAGCACCGGAAAGTGCAGGAGAGCACATCTGCTCTCCCGAAAATGGGCCCGTTCTGGGGCGTCGCGCGTGGAGGACACCGGTACATTCCGCCGGAGATCCCGGAGTCCTCCCCAAGCGCAGTGGCAGCCACCGAGGGGGTTTTAGTGCGGGCAAATCCCACATAACCCGGTACCCTCTCCCAAGGTGCCGGGTACCTTTTGAAGGTTTCCCCCGATAACAAAAAAAAGGTATCTCTGTCAAGAGCGGTACCTATTTTTACTAAAAAATATTTTTAACTAAAATTATTTTTTTTATAAACAATAATGGTAAGAAATTAAATCTTCATCGGATTTTATCATTACAGTCTGTTCACCTTAATTTTAGGCGTGTATGCGAGCGCTCTTGTGTATGTGACTTAATAAATTTCTTCCGGATGCTTGTTATTTCTTCAAAAGTTTTAGAAGATCGAGCTCTTCGAACGAAGCTCGCAAAATATATTTTTTGAAAGTAAAGAAATGTATAATCGCCTCTTTGCTACTGCCAGGCTTTAAAAAGGTCTCTGAAACGAAACCTAATCTCTCTTCTGCTATACGGTTCTTTCTGCTTGGTGTAGTTTCTTAGAAAGCTTTAGAACTTTAGAACTTAGTAAAGCTGACATATTTCAGTCGGTACTAGTTATACACCTATTACTATATATTTCTGTATTTTTTTTGGTGAAAAAGTATGTAGGATTCCCCGTACAAAAGCAATAATCAATTATACTGCAGTTGCGCTGCTATGGACAAGTCTTGTTGAAGGTTGTATGTGGACCCAAGCGACTGTTTTACCTGAGCTTTAACAGGTATCTGGCGTCTTGGCAGAGTTACCGAGTCATGCGGGAATTTTACTGAACTAATACTTCCTCAGTGGTCTGCCTCAGCGCTTGAGGAGGACTCGGCACCTCTGGAGTGCACCGGTGTTCTCCACCCTCATTCGGCCCTTCATCCGGAGAGTGACGGTATTCTCTTGTAGCTTCCAGTGCTTACGACAGCATGAGGCTACGCTCACGCACCCTCTGCTGTGCTCCTAAGGCCGCTGGCTGGACAATTCGAGCACCCACTCTCGTCGTCGTCCGCAACACGGGAAACCCCTATTAGCCTCTTACTATCAGGTCTCCCTGATAGTAATGCAGCCCTATTCTTAATCCCAAACCTATAAGTACAATTAACTAGTATCTGCTAGTCTACTTAACAGATTTAAATTTCAAACATTCACGGTTTTGGATTACTATTATAACTTGTATAATAGAATGTTTTGTACTAAGTAATTGATTAGAACAACCTTACATATTTGATTTCTCACGACTACTCGTATACAATAAGCTATACAAATAAATAAAATTGGAGTGTCTGTTTGTAATATTAAGATAACAATTTTTTTACACGGTGCATATACCAAAATAACAATTTTTACAATTTATGTCTGTCTGTCTGTCTATCTGTCTGTTTGTTTGTTTCGGCTAATCTCTGAAACGTTTAGACAGATTTTGACGGGACCTTTACTGGCAGGTAACTGATGTAATAATGAGTCGACGACCCGCGTGGCGTAATGGTTACCATACCGGACTGCCGATCGGAGGGTCCCGGGTGCGATTCCCGGCGCAGCAGAAATTTGAATGATGAGTTTTGGTATTTGTGTTTCTGTCTTTGTGTGACTATAGCACCCGCGATACAGGGTATAACTACCCTTCTGTGGGGCTATGGTGAAATGGTTTTTTTAGTAACTTAGCCTAAGTTACTTTTCCTAACTTAGCCTAAGTACTTTTATTTTAAAGAAATTCTAAAACTAAAAACCACGCGGATGAATGCGCGGGCGGTCGCTAGTACGACAATAAAATTACATGGTGTGCACCATAAACGTATAAAAGAAAATTCTGCATTGTAAAACTGTAAAAGGTATGTCAAACTGTCATGTACGTCTTATTTCCGGTGTGACATTCGTTAAAAGTTTGTCGGAAACCTGTTATGCCGATTTAATACTTTCTACTGACTGACGGGTTGCCCACTAATACATTTTATACCCGACTTCATATAAAGATAAAGTTGTATAGTATATTTTCTTCAACAGTCTTATGTTTTATGTTCGAAAATTTATTAAAAATAATGGATAATAATTCCTTCATCGATGTTAATTTTTTTTTAATGTTTTTCCGATCGTTGATATTTACGTAATCACTGGCAGACAGATACACGATACTAAATTTCAAATACGTAGTTTGATTGTATTTTGTTCGGGTGGAATCTTGCTACTCAATTTTGAAGCAGATAACTTCAACCGATTTAGCGGTTTTTTCTTTATACACGGTTAGTTTGGATGACAATACACGATAAGCTGTGTGACGTTATTCTAAATCCAATATAGCGGACCATTAAAGATGGCGGAATAGTTATTTTTATGCATTTGTACAATATATGGGTATCAAATGAAAGGGCTTGTTGAGAGTAACTCGAAAAATAATGTGACGTCATTCTAAATCCAATATGGCAGAACATCCAAGATAGCGGAATAGTTATTTTTATGCACTTCTGCAATGTAGATATAAAATGAAAGGGTTTGCCGAGAATAATTAGAATAACTAAAAAGTAAAAAAAAAACCATAAAAAACCTTTTTTGCTTTTAATTTTTAATACATATTGGTACTTACACAAATATCGCGACAAGCTATTATGATCTTTGAGTTTATTGAGGTTGAGAGTTGAGAGTTGATGGTTCAAATTTTAAAGGAAAATTTGATTTTCTTCTTTTTAGAGCATTTAAACAAAAGCTTTATTTTTATGTTTTTTTTTTCCTTTTAATTTCTATAGACAATGACAATATTTATGGATTCGTATGCAATTAGTTTCTTTTATATTTGTTACTAAAATGTAATGCTTTTTAAGTCTAGTCCCTCATCTGCTTACCATTTATTTGTATATAGGATGGAGTAGTTATTTTTCCTGTGTGTAATAAACAGAAAAGTAAATTTTAAGCACTGATCTCCATAATATAAAGCCACGCGGGATGATTTAAGCCAACCATAACTAATTACTCTCCTGACGCCTCGCTTTGAAGACTCGGCTCGAGAAATTACTTGTATATTGGATCCCACCAAAACATTCTGTAAAAAACTAGCCAAGTCTCGATGGAGCTGCTTGTTTATCTCTAAAAAGTAATGAAATCTAGAGAAAGTCGTGCCAAGTCTAAGGTTCCTTACTGCGATTTCTTTATTATTATAGTTAACGTTGTGTGACTTGGCCGTTGAACATTCTTTTTGTTTACACGTAATGTTATATCTGTTTTAACTACCTATGTTCATGTACGTACCATGTATGTACCATGTTAAGCGAGATAATAGCCCATACTGGTATTGGTAATTGGACGCTAGTGTCTCATTTTAGGCTGTTGTTGATTGTGCTCACTTCTTTTTGGAGCGTCAAATCGAACACCGATCTAACATAAAATAACACTTGTGTATCCTTCAACGGCCAAGTCACACAACATTAACTATAATAATAAAGAAATCGCAGTAAGGAACCTTAGACTTGGCACGACTTTCTCTAGATTTCATTACTTTTTAGAGATAAACAAGCAGCTCCATCGAGACTTGGCTAGTTTTTTACAGAATGTTTTGGTGGGATTTCACTTCTTTTTGTAGAAACGTGGGCATATTGATTTATTTTATTAGATTTTCTTATTTGACACAGTTTTTTTCTTTTTATTCGAAGTACTGCCTAACTGTAAATTAAACCTAGAAAACTAAGAGTACTAAATAAGTAACAATTAAATAAAGCATTCAATTAAAACTTCTTTCAAATCTAATAATTAAGTAATAATCAGTAATACGTCACTAATCTATACGTTAAAATAACAACCTGCTAATTAAGGGCATGCATAAAAAAGGAGTAGGTATTGTAATTGAATATGTTACATTTTGTAGAAACGACTGGAGAATGGTTTTTACATAATCTGAATTTTCATTATATTTACTAAATTTTTATGCACAGAAAACACGATGCCACAAAATTTTCTCGATAGATTTATTATTCAAAATTAGGACAATATTTTCAATTTTTATGTCAAAACGAGTTTGAATGTAAGTATTTATCATTATTTTTTTACAACAAGCTAATATTATTATAAAGCTTTCAATGCAAACAGTTTTCTATGTTTTGTTTTAGTTTTTTAACGAAAAATGTTTTTCGATTTGGCGCTTACGACATTCAAAATAAGATGATGCTTTCTTTTCCTCGCGAGCGCTGAAGTAACGCATGCTATCACTCTCTTCTCTTCGCCACTCCCATCCCATCCCACCATGAATCATGATACCACCACCCGTGACCACTGTCAACGATGGACGCGTACTTTTTACTTACTTATGCCCGAATCGCCCGCGAAATACGAAAATTTCAAATTTTATTTCATTTTGTTTAGTTTTTGAAAATATATTTTGTTTCTTAGTAAGTAAGTATTAGGTACTTATAAGTTATTATTTTTAGTAAGAATTAGGTAATTTTAAAGTTTAGAAAATGGGAAATAAAAGTAAAAATAAATTATCAAAACGGAAATATTTACAATTCAAACGACAGCAAATAGCTTATATGAACGAAGAAAAAAGGTAAGTAGAAAGAAACAATACCCGATATATCGATAATCTATTTACAATAATTTGATTCGTAATATATTTTATTTTAGGCTAGCTATCTATTTATGAGCAAAGAATATTTAGGTTACTCGGTAGTCACACTTGGTCCTTATTTCACGATTTGGAAAGTAGCGTCTGTAGTCAAGTTTTTGAAGTCTTGTTTCACTCACGTTTGCAATACGACTCAGGTTCGATCCCCAGCGTAGCATATGTTTTTTATATTATATAAATTTGTTTTTTTTACTATTTTAAAATTACAAATAATTTTTACAATAAAAAAGCTTATAAAAAGACAGACTGAAAACATAAATATTTGAAATTCTTACGGCCGAAAGAAGTCTACATGAACAAAAGAAAAGTACGTAAGTAACCTAGGTACAAAGTTATGATTCATTATATACTTTAGGTGTTTATTTTTTTACACCGTAATCAATTTTGTTTCATAAATAAAAACCTACAATTACACTGCCCCTATCTATATCGACTGAGTCGATAGACTGACAACGAGAAATTCTTACGTAGGTAATGTGTAGCCATACTGATCCTTTATTTCACTTTAAGGGAAGTAGTGAGCGTAGCTCGTAATAAAATCTCGTGCATTTCGTAGGAGTGTTCTGGGTTCGTTTCCCACTTGTACAGTTTTTGTAAAATTAGTCCTCAACCACAAATAATTTTTTTACAGTGAAAACGTTTTTCAAAGACAAAGACAAAGACAAAGACATTTATTTGCACAAATATGTGTGTTTACAAAGTTGTTTATATATATTTAGTTCGCCATATTTACCTTCCATGAGGTATGCAAATATACAATGATAAAAATATAAAAGGAAAAAAACTAAACTATAATACAATTACGAAATGTACATTTACATATATTTTATATTTACATCCGTTTCTGATACTTTATTTATAATTTTACATATGAGCTGCGGCCCACTGTATACAATCGTAGAACAGTCGAAGCTGTACATTCGTATTTTTTGCAATGTTTAAGTACTGTACGTTGCTGATATATTATACGTATTTGTTCAAAATTTTGTTACCAAATGACATTGTTGCAAGACAGTTATTTGAGCTTCTTCGTTGTATAAGAGCTTCTTCGTTGTTCCGCTAGGTGACGCTGGCTCGTAATTTAGAAATCAACTTATTTTTACTTAAAGTCACCGATAGATGGCGAATCCCCGCAAGGGGAACATCACCCCGCCGCAGGGTAGAGGCGTGGCTTGTGATTAGGTATTTCGCATTGATGCATGCCCTAAACCTTAGCAAACCTCACGAAATAATAAGCGAAATCAACAAAATGCAAATAATCCCTCCTAATCCATAGCAAACGTTTTCAAGCGCAGTAGAAGAATGTCGTAAACGAGTCGACTGTAACGCGGCCGCAAGCGCGTTTTAATATACAGTCAGCGCCATCTAGCGACCTCACTATCACCGCCACTCTTAGTCCAATGCATTATATTTTGACCAAATGAGCGAAATTAATATTTTAGTGTAATTTGTTTATTTAATTTACCTATGTAATGTTCGAGTAGAATAAAGTTAATCGTTCGACTGTTTCTTCTTGTATACTTGTAAGTATAAGTATAAAAGCCAATCTTGTCTTATCCAGAGTTTTCCTTTAATTTTATTCACAGAGTACATTTGTATATACTGATTTTATTTATATGCGTATTAAAAGCAGAAGGGGAGGCATTTGCCCAGCATTGGGACGCAATAGGCTAGATTAAATTAGATCTTAATAAAAAAAAACTCAAAGAAAATAATACTGAACCTACTCAATCTATACAAACTATAAACATACCGTTAACTCTTTATCTTTATTATTAGACAAGTGTTAATTATAATTAATATTAATAATTACATAATAAAATCAATGAACTTTCTACCAAAGGAATTACCTACTGTCCTGCCTCCTGGAGGACTCGAGGAGAGGGGGTTGAGGTTCGAAAAATCTTCGGGTCACTTATTCTCGGAGTCGAAGAAAGGATGTGACTTCGAGCCCCATTTATTTGCGATTGCTTTAAAAATTTTCATACACTGGGTCTTATATACAAGTTTGACAATCCACCCTTCAAACAAATAACAATGTCGATAATTATGAAAGACCTCTATAAAAATTTCGTCAATAAAATTAAAGCTTTCTTGGTCGAATGGTTACGAAAGCCGACTACGGAGCTGGTCCGGAGCTACGGGTTCAAATCTCAAGTAGGCAAGCTGCAATTTTTATTTTTTGTGACAATTTTTTTTTAATTGGGAGCTAGGTATTTCAAAAGGATTTGTAAAGTAACACTAAGTCAATGAATGTTTTGCTTAAAAATAAACCAAGTAAATAAATTGTTTTATTCCGAGCAACGCTCGGGCGTCCAGGTACTATCTAACTAAATAAACTGACAATCCACCCTTCAAACAAATGACAATGTCGATAATTATGAAAGACCTCTATAAAAATTTCGTTAATGGAATTAAGGCTTTCTTGGTCGAATGGTTACGAAAACCGACTGCGGAGCTAAAGACGCGGGTTCAAATCTCATGTAGGCAAGTTGCATTTTTATTTTTTGTGACATTTTTTTAAATTGGGAGCTAGGTATTTCAAAAGGATTTGTAAAGTAACACTAAGTCAATGAATGTTTTGCTTAAAAATAAACCAAGTAAATAAATTGTTTTATTCCGAGCAACGCTGGACGGCCCCAGGTACTATCTAACTAAATAAACAAAATTTTGCTTTCGCTTAACTTCGGAACTAAATGACCTACAGACTTGTAATTTTGGATTTTAAGTATGTGATTATAGCTTACTGGATGATGAAAATTTCAGCGCTCTGGTCTTATCCAGAGGTTCTCTAATAGGGGCCTGAAAATGTGGCGAAATGGTTCTAGTAAAGGATGGACCAAGAGTACTAAATAATCCTAGTTATCCTAGTTTTTATAGTTTTCCCTTTATGTGGCCATTAAACCCTAACTCTGTACCAAATTTCAGCTCTCTGAGTTTATGGGAAGTACTAGTTCTATTTTGATTTTATGAGTGAGGTGAGTGTCGTAAATGCGAACGAAAATGCGAAACTTTGCTTTCGCTTAACAGCGGAACTAAATGACCTACAGACTTGAAATTTTGGATTTTAAGTATGTGTTTATAGCTTACTGGATGATGAAAATTTCAGCTCTCTGGTCTTATCCAGAGGTTCTCTAATAGGGGCCTGAAAATGTGGCGAAATGGTTCCAGTAAAGGATGGACCAAGAGTACTAAATAATCCTAGTTATCCTAGTTTTTATAGTTTTCCCTTTATGTGGCCATTAAACCCTAACTCTGTACCAAATTTCAGCTCTCTGAGTTTATGGGAAGTACTAGTTCTATTTTGATTTTATGAGTGAGGTGAGTGTCGTAAATGCGAACGAAAATGCGAAACTTTGCTTTCGCTTAACAGCGGAACTAAATGACCTACAGACTTGAAATTTTGGATTTTAAGTATGTGTTTATAGCTTACTGGATGATGAAAATTTCAGCTCTCTGGTCTTATCCAGAGGTTCTCTAATAGGGGCCTGAATATGTGGCGAAATGGTTCCAGTAAAGGATGGACCCAGAGTACTAAATAATCCTAGTTATCCTAGTTTTTATAGTTTTCCCTTTATGTGGCCATTAAACCCTAACTCTGTACCAAATTTCAGCTCTCTGAGTTTATGGGAAGTACTAGTTCTATTTTGATGATCCATGAGTGAGTGAGTGTCGTAAATGCGAAACTTTGCTTTCGCTTAGCTTCGGAACTAAATAACCTACAGACTTGAAATTTTGTATTTTAAGTATGTGATTATAGCTTACTGGATGATGAAAATTTCAGCGCTCTGGTCTTATCCAGAGGTTCTCAAATAGGGGCCTGAAAATGCGGCGAAATGGTTCCAGTAAAGGATGGTACGGCAGTGTTTGCTTTGCGCTCGACTTGGCGGGGCACTGACGTGCCATCCAGATATGACAACAGTATGGCGGCGAATACAATATTATAAAAGCTTATATAAAAACTATTATTTGATCTTTCAGAAGTTGATACAACGTGATCACAATAAACACGTGAAGCAGTGGAATATTAAAAGCTATTTTGATCACGGATCTTCTCTCTTAAACGATAAAGATTTGTGCTAATCAATCAAACTGACACTTGGGGAAATACAATCATTTTCGAAAAAAGTCGCTTGCCTACATACACCATAGAAAAAAATCTAAATCGCGTCGGTTGGTGTAGGTTTACCAAGAAGAAACAGGTGCCTCAGGCATGGGAATATTCGAGCAATCACTGTTTACGAGATTAATATATACTCTATACAAATAACTAAAATTGGAGTGTCTGTTTTTAATATTAATATAGAGGAGTTTTGGCGGGAAGTCGAAAAAGACATATTGTGCTCTTGTTTTATTTTCATTTTCTTTGTGTATTTTTGAGTTATATCGGATAAAGTTAATGGCATTTTGTTTGATATAGGTTAATTACAGTGCACGAGTGTTTGTGAAATAGAATAACAGTGCTAAAATATGTTTTTTTTGCTTGACTTCAAAATTCCATCGGACAAGTTCTAGTATAGTAGCCATCACTTTACTCGAATGTTGGACTGACTAGACTGACTGATTACTGACGACTTACTTACTGACTTTGTTAATTACTTTGTCCAGTTTCATTGAAACTGGCAAAAAATTGATGCAAAAATTTTTCTTGACGCTGGCAGTATGCACAGAGTTTGCGATGCCATAATTGAAAAAAAAAAAAATATATATATATATATATATATATATATAAATATATAAACACCACTTTGGGCACATAGTTGATCCAGCCGTAGCCCCGAACATATCTTACTCCACCTTTAAACCGTAATTTCTTGGCTCTGGTTGAATATTTCTAAGTCGGAGCGGCAACGTCTCAATCTCGTAGGCGAGGTTGCCAAACGTATTCGGTCACAAAACTTAAAACTCAATATTTTGAAGATTCAACTCCCGAGTCTAAGTTGATCCCTAACGGAAATTTTTCGCGTACTCGTAATTACTTTGTAGCTCCGCGACTTTTCAAAATTAGTACAAATGTGGCTCCATTTTATATAATAATATATTCAATATATGCCGGTTATTTTAAGTTATCTTTAAGATTTTAATGACTATGTTGCTCCAATAGTTTTTATATTCGCAAAGCTTGGTAATTTTTAGATCCATGTTTCATACGGGGGGATGAATGGGCAGGAGGGGGAGGAACACCTTCCGCCGCCGAGCCCGCGCGCCGCAGTCGGCAGTGTTACCAATTTAGCATATTTTATGCTAAATTTAGTATATTTTTACGTTGGTTAGCATAATTATTTGTTGTTTAGCTTATAGCATACTAGATCTCCGCCCGGCTCTTGGATAAATCTTAAAGTTTCTAAAAGGTTAATAAAAATAAAAGCTTTTCTTTTTATTAACCTTCATTATTTCTCTTGCCGGCAAAATACATATATAACACGCTTCTATTAAAAAATAAATTTGTTGATAATGTACCTATAAAATAGTATACTCATATTTCTTATCAGAATTAAATTATTTTTAACCTTTTAGGTGTAAGGGAGCATAAGATCTTAAGTTCCAAAAGTCAACCTCACCTGCACGCGGTACACCCTGCTAAAAAACCGACGAGGCTCTGACGACCGACTAATGGCGGGATAACCATCACACATCAACACCGGGCACTAAGTGCAGTGTACGGTGACGGGCAGCAGCGTCATCGTTTGATAATGCCCAGGTGTCTGCGATCGCCAACCCGCTTGCCTAGCGTGGCGATTAGGGCAAAACCTTCACATGGATCGTGCCAAATACAAAGGGCCCCCAGTTCCCGGCTGCCCCACCAGGCCGGGCCAAGGTAGCGGTCATGGTATCGGTGGGGCAGGGGGTGCGAAGAATCCCCGGGCTACGGCAGGCTACCATAAACATCTGACACTGGCGACGTACAACGGACGAACGTTAAGGCTGGACGAGAACTTGGCTGAGCTCGAGGTAGAGTTAGAGAATATAAATTGGCAGATTTTAGGATTATCTGAAGTCCGAAGACAGGGCGAGGACACGATAACTCTTAAATCTGGCCATCTCCTCTACTTCCGGGAGGGAGACCAACAATCCCAAGGCGGAGTAGGATTCCTCGTCAACAAAATCCTCACTGACAACGTTGTAGAAATATCCATTGTGTCGAGCCGGGTTGCTTACCTTGTACTGAGACTATCCAAACGATATTCTCTTAAGATAGTACAAGCTTACGCGCCAACCTTGACACATATGGACGAGGAGGTTGAAACAATGTATGAAAACATTGTTCGGGCCTTAAACAACACCACAAAGGCACACTTCAACATTGTCATGGGGGATTTCAACGCCAAGGTGGGTATACAGACTGGCATTGAATCTTGTATTGGACCTCACGGTTATGGAAGGAGAAACCATCGAGGGCAAATGCTGGTTAATTTCCTCGAAAGCCAGAGGCTGTTCTTGATGAATTCCTTCTACAAGAAAAAGCCTCAGAGGAAGTGGACCTGGCGAAGCCCTGATGATAAGTCCAAAAACGAGATAGACTTCATCATTACGGACTACAAGCGGATATTTAAAGACGTCTCCGTGATCAATAGGTTTAACACCTGTAGTGATCACAGGCTTGTAAGAGGCTCTTTAAATATAGATCTTCAGCTCGAGCGACGCCGTATGTTGAAGTCTACGCTCCGACCAAATCTCCTCCAAATCGAAACGGGGTCCAATCAATTTCAGCTGGAACTGAAAAACTGGTTTGAGGCCTTGGAACCCACCGTGGATATTGACGAGGAATATGAAAATGTGGTAAATATCTTAAGGGACGAAGGTAACAGGTTCTGTTGGACAAGGCATATGGGCCGGAAGTCTAAGCTCACGGATGAGACTCTCGCGCTTATGAAGCAAAGACGTGAAGACCAAACGCCACGCCATCAGAACTCCGATGTCTTACAAAAGACATCCGAAAGCATATACGCAAAGACCTCCGGCGCTCCAAAACATTTATTGTAAAACAGGCAATTGAGAAGAACGAGATCCCCAAGGTATTCACGCATCGTCTGGGTGTAAGTCATCTCTCTAAACTCCAGACGCAGAACGGCAAAACGGTAGCTTCTAAGCCAGAGGCACTCTTCGAGATTGAGGACTTCTATAGCCGATTATATGCCTCACGTGTACCACAGCCTGATAACCAATCCACAGATCCCAGAGCCACATTAACACGCCACTATACTGACGAGCTTCCCGAAGTCAGTCGTGAGGAGATCGCGTTGGCCCTCAAACAACTTAAAAACGGAAAAGCCCCTGGTGCGGACGGAATAACAACAGAACTTCTTAAAGCCGGCGGCACACCAATTCTCACAAGACTAGCCCAAATTTTTTTATCCGTCTTGCAAACAGGGAGAACTCCGCAGGCGTGGAACAGGAGCATTGTAGTTTTGTTCCATAAAAAGGGAGACAAAACTGCTGAAAAACTACCGCCCAATCTCGCTTCTGAACCACGTCTATAAGTTGTTTTCGAGGGTCATAACGAATCGACTCGCTAGACGACTAGACGAATTCCAGCCACCGGACCAGGCCGGGTTCCGACGAGACTTTAGCACCATAGACCACATTCTCACAGTGAGGCAGATTATACAAAAGACGCACGAGTATAATCAGCCCCTGTGCCTAGCGTTTGTGGACTATGAAAAAGCTTTTGACTCGATTGAAACCTGGGCTGTTCTGGAATCCCTGCAGCGGTGCCAAGTTGACTATCGATACATCGATGTGTTGAGAAACTTATATAACTCAGCCACTATTTCCGTCCGAATTCAGAACTCCCAAACAAGACCTATCCAGCTGCACAGAGGTGTGAGACAAGGTGACATTTTGTCACCGAAACTATTTACCTGTGCACTGGAAGATGTCTTCAAGTTATTGGACTGGAAGGGACGTGGCATACACATAGACGGCGAATATCTCTCACATTTGCGTTTTGCCGATGACATAGTCCTTATGGCAGAAAGTCTGCAGAAGTTGCAGGAAATGTTGTCCAGCCTAAATGAAGCCTCCCGGGTGGGGCTAGGAATAAACTTGGACAAGACCAAGGTCATGTTCAACGCACACATAATTCCTATCCCCATCATCGTCGAAGGAACGACACTCGAAGCTGTTCAAGAATACGTTTACCTTGGGCAGTCCATCCAGCTTCATAAAAAACAGCTTCGAGAAGGAATCCGATAGGAGGATTCAGTTGGGCTGGGCAGCATTCGGGAAGCTCCGTCACATACTCTCGTCATATATACCGCAAAGCCTCAAGACGAAAGTCTTCGACCAGTGCGTCCTACCCGTTGTCCACGAGTGTCCACGTTTCGGCTCCGTAGGTCATACGGAGCCGAAACGTGGACACTGACGGTGGGACTGGTTCACAAGCTCAAGGTTGCGCAGCGAGCAATGGAGAGGGCTATGCTCGGTGTGTCTCTCCGAGATAAGATCCTAAATCAGGAAATCCGGAGACGGACTAAGGTCACCGACATAGCTTTAAGAGCCAGCAAGCTGAAGTGGCAGTGGGCTGGTCACATCTGTCGTACAGCTGACAATCGGTGGACAAGACGACTTTTAGAGTAGAGACCGCGCTTAGGCAAACGTAGTGTAGGACGCCCCCTGCAAGGTGGCGCGACGATCTGCGCCGGGTGGCGGGAGGTAACTGGATGCGTTGAGCCGAAGATCGGGCTCAGTGGCACGCCTTGGGAGCTATGTCCAGCAGTGGACTGATATAGGCTGATGATGATGATGAACCTTTTAGTTCCTTTTATGAACAAGTAACAAAAGCTAATTAAAAAATAGTATATTTTCATTACAAGTACGAAAAGACTGTCATTGCAATGAGTTCCGACAAATGTCTACCGGAGCCAAGGCGTAGCCGAAGGTGAGTCGGAACTCTTAGCAATGACGGTACCGCACGTGTACTGAACAACTATTTTTAATACAGTTGCGAAAAACTGAAGCAATTTAATAAAAACTCGCAAAGAACATTTTTGAAAAATGGTGCCAACCGTAAAAGAATACCTATATGCGGAGATTTTTTTTTGTTTTCTTCACCCATTCTGAGTTGGCAAAGGGAACTATGCCGATACAGCCAAGTCTTCAGTAGAATTTTTTTATTGATTTGAAATGAAAATGTTAATGAGATGAAATGAAATGAAACCTAACCTATCTCATTGAATCAAATCATTAAATCTGATATTGAAACAAATTAGTAGCTTCTTTTCAGAAATATTTGCATGAATCATAAAAACTTCTAAAACTTCGTGGTTGGTTTTTTCTTTTTAATAGACATTATTTTGACAGTCGGAAAAGAAAATGCACAAGTTAGGAAAAGGTAAAGAAAAAGCACGAGTGTGTAATATAGCCCACATCCCGAACGCTATACGTCCCTGCAATACGCCACTTTTTGAGCAACTGTATTAAAAAAAACATTTTCTATTTTTACTTTTCAGTATTTATGATTCGAATGGGAAGAGGGCTTCAGTACAACAGGGTTCGCCCTGGTACACTGAGGCGTAACATTAGTGATATGACATGTTTATACACCCTCATACCATACATCCATCTAATCAAATAGAATTTACATTCATAACAAATGGAACGAACTTATTTTATTAAATCTGATGGAGTTGCATATCATATGGATATTATCTAGGACGAAAGTACTCGTCAAGACGAATCAAACGAGCCCAAACTCGATGGGATTGTGTCGTTTTATTACGGACTTCCTATGGCCACCTTCCAACTCCATCATCAGACCCTGGATATCATCTGCAGACAAAGTACTCATCGAGACGAATCATACGAGCCCAAACTCGATAGGGTTATGTCGTATTATAACGGAGTTTCTATGGCCACCTTCCAGCTCCATCATTAGATCAGCTCCATCTCATCATAATATTGCATTGTCACGCGATATACATACGCGTGCAAAAATTTTACTCAATGGGAAACTAGGAAGTGTGTCAAATTTAACTTGCAAGATTTGATTACAGACAAAGGGACAGGTGAAAGAAAAAAATAAAAGGTAATAAAAAAAAGTTTTCGAATCTTATGGAGAACCAAGCTCCTAATCTACATGTCCTAACTTAACACTGACTTGCTTTCATCATAGCGTATAGATTTATTAATATATTTATTTATTTATTTCACACGTTATTTTACACGTTTCACAAACCATGATCTAAATCATGCAATCTTACAAATAGGTGCATAAAATATTTATAGCTGTTCATATTTTATTAATAAAAGATTAAATAAAATAAAAATGTTAATTGTAACTGGGTATTTTTGTTTCACCTTACCATCCTAAATAACTAATACAAACTAACTCTAAGGTTATAGCTTCCTATTGAGAATTTGTTACTATAACGTATCGGACAAAGCTAAGCGGGAGTAAAACCGATCTGTTGATGTTGGTTGATAATAATAATAATAATAAAAATCTTTATTTGTGTGATTGATTTGACGTTTCTTTTAACAAAATTTTAAAAATTTATTCCCAGCTATAATTACAATAAAAAATGTTTTTTGGTTTTTAAAATTATGACTGGTATGATGGTGATTCTTAAGCTACTTTTTAAATTTATCTCCATAATGTTAATGTTGGTTGATGTGATTGATTTGAAGTTTCATTTATCAAAATTTTTAAAATGTATTCCTAGAATATTCCTGCTGAAATAGAACCAATCCATCGAGAAAAGTAACGGGCCAATCAGGGCAGTCCTTCGCTGTGATTGGCTCATTTGAATCGGATCAAGAAGTGCCCGAATGCCTAAAAGGTGGATATGTATATGATGGCTTAATTATTATTATTTTTTGGGGCCACTTTTGTGGCTCCGAGCGGTACCACATACGTACGGCTATCTCTCTCTGGATCAAGAAAGGAGGGTCGGATCAACAAGTGCAAACGGAGCCAACAAATACTACCTATAAGGCACGTCAGATCAACTAAGTGCCCAGGGGGATATCTATATTATTATAACCGTGTATCCATGTGAATGTATATACGATAACATTTGTTCAATTTTTGTCTGTCTGTCTATCTGTTTCGGCTAATCTCTAAAATGGCTGAACCGATTTTGAGCGACTTTCGCTGACAGGTAGCTAATGTTATGAGGAGTAAATTAGGCTGCTTTTATTTAAAAAAAATCTAAAACTAAAATCCACGCGGACGAAGTCGCGGGCAGCCGTTAGTTATTAGTAAATTGAAAACATTTAGGAAAACATATAGGAAAGAATATTTCTAGTTGTTTTCAACAACACTGAAAAGCTAATAAGCGATTTATTAAAACATTAATGATTAAAATTATGATATATTCACAGTGTACTATGACATATTAAACTACGAGTACCATTGAAAAGAGTTTAAATTACAATCACAGCACAAAGTAAATGTAAGTAAGTAAAAGAGAAAAAGGAATTCAAGTGTTAAATTTTAAAGTCAAAATATTTCTAACCACATCCAGGAGTAAAATCCATCAGTGTTCCATGTTGCATCTTAAGTGACACAAATAGAGCGCCATCTTTGTGCATACAGGCAATATAAAACGTGCTTCCGGCTTGCCGTCTTGTCGTACTTTCGACGAGAAAGCGAGTGTCATGTCGCAGGATGAAGTTTTAAAAGTTAACCTAAAATTTATTCTAATATTTCAAAATTTAAATAAAAATCTTTATTATTATATCGTATAGGGTGAAAGTTAATGATTTTTAAGCGCTCACTCATAATGAAAGTACCAAATAACATGAAATTTATTTACATACCCTGAAATTGCTTTGTTTAGGAACCGGTGGAAATTACTTCTTTTCGCACATTTCAACAATAATTTTGAACCAGTTGAACAAAATAACCGAACGTGTTGTATTAAATTGTAAATAAAGGTAATGTGAATTGGTTTTAACACTTAAATCATTCAACGTAGCTAAATTCTCTGATTTCGAATATTTAATAACACATACCGCTAAAAGTCATGTTTAATGCAAATGGCTTTTAAATTTGGCTCTTTGATACATTCAAATAAAATACTTTTAATAGAAATTTCAGAAAGCTGTGATGTAGTGTAACTAAATATTTATTAAAATAAAGAAAAGAAAAGAAAATACTTTATTTGCACAAATATGGGTAGCAAAACTAGTTTTACAAAAATTTGTAGTGCGCCATATTTACCCTTTAGGGTGTACAAATTATATTTTAAAAGTTATATAGGTATATGATAAGCGTTTAAAATTAAATTTAAATTATAAACTAATAATTTACAACAAACACTATAAATACGCACGCACACACTAAAATACAGTAGATTTAAATAATTTTACATTATTATCATTGTCGTTAGTTATATTTCATTAAACCCAATTTTGTGTTGTTTATACAAATTTATTTTATTTTATTTGAACCGTACGTGGTTCACTGTCATCAGCTTTGGGCACCCACCATCATGGATGATTGTACGCTGAGAGGAAAAAATGTGGCGGAAAAAACTTCCCGAGTTTTTATCCCGCGAAAGTTCATAGTCAAGTAACTTGAATTTATAAAGAATATAATTTATAATGTTTAAATTTATTATCAAACAATCTGACCAAAGATATTAATTTAAATAATAAACAGATGTATTCTTCACAGATACGTAGGTACAATGGAATAGGACAGACGACTTCTTTCGGCTGTGAGAGGAGAAAAAAAGTTTAGCGGTCCATACTTGACACTCGCTGATGGCTTTAGGTGAACTAGGTGCCTTATTAAGGAGCCGATATCTTTGTGTGAGAGTGGGTAACAAGGTAAAAAAGTTTGTTTACTAAAATATAAATGACCTGGAACAATGTCAAATCTTTACACGTTTATTTACCAAAAATATAGGATTAACGAAATATGTAAGGTCCGTGTTTATTTGATGACAATGACAACTATTTTTGTATTTGGTTGCTAAGCAGAATTACCTCACTAGATATTGAGCATTTTACGTTTTTATTTCAACTCGCGATACTGCATTGTATGTACTTGATCAGGGAACTTTTTGAGGTTTTTAGGTTGTGGTAAGTTAATTTGAACCACCTCATTGTATTTTCAGTACAAACGTAGCAGCAGTTCTGCAGCGGACAGGGCGCTCGTTACGCACCGGTGAACACGTTGTGATTCGCGCTGCTCCTTGTTTGATCTGCTGCTATTTCAGTTTTACAGTATGTATAATATAAGTGCTGTATAATAATAAGCTTATTTTATAAAATTAAATTATTATGATGATGATTTTATAAAATTAAAATAATGTACATACATATTTTATTATTTCGTTTTAAAATGTTTTATTTTCGAATTGTGCGTGTATATAACATAAGTTCACAAAAACTTTTAAACAAAAAATTTACCGCTGGAAAAACTGAAAAGCAAAAAATAATAAACGAATGTAATACTTGGGATATGATACTTTTTCTTGCAAGTATGATTACAATTAATTAGTGGTAATGATTCTTAAAACTATTTTTAATGGAAGTATTACATACGTTTATTTTTTTTCTTTTCAAGCTTTTCGGCAGTTCAATTTTTTGTCGAACAGTTTTTATTTTATAATTTCTATGGCTTACCTATCAGACAACAGAATACACACACAATCATAACTCATTAAAGTCTAAGGGGTAATTCTTTATAATTTAAATGGGACCAATTTTTAAGTATACCGTTTCCAACATAAAAAGAACTATCAAAATCGGACTACCCTCTAAAAGTTTTGCATGGTAACACAAAAAACAAGTATTCGCGTCGAATAAAGAACCTCCTCTGAATGTTTTTCGTCGAACAAAAACAATTTGTAAGAAAATAAATATGTGGTTGCGGCCTTATTTAGGCCCGATTTTCCTTCCCTGGATAGAAGTATTCGTTCAATAAATTTCTTAAGTCTTAAGTCATTTATACTCTTATTTAAAAAAATAGCCATAATATTACCTGCCCAATAACTTTATCGGGGGATCAAAAATCTGTCGTTATTTACGCACAACCAAACAATATGTTGTCCCTTAAAGTAGCAAGGCTTACCCTCCAATGTCTCTTGAATAAGACAAACATACTTGGGAAAGCAATTTATGAATGTTACTTTAATAAATAGTTCGTTTTTACTACCCAATAGTATTTTCAGTTCAAACGTACAGTAGCAGCAGTCCTGCGGCGGACACGTCGCTCGTTCCGTGCCGGTGAACACGTTGTGGCTATTTCGAGCTGCTCCTTCTTTGTTCTGATGTTATCTATATCAATACTATAGTGCTATTATAAGTGAGTTAATTTTAAGGAATATAAAATTACCTTAATGAAAAATCTTTTTTTTTTCATTTTTGAATGTTAACGTTATGTTTTTTTTTTTCAATCTTTTTTATGTCCCACTTCTGGGCAAGGAGACCTGTGACCAGAAGTGGGACACAAGTGAGAGGGATTTATGCCATAGTCCACCATGCTTGCCAAGTGCGGATTGGTTGACGTCATGCTTTCGAGAAATTATGAATTTCTCTCAGGCATGCACGGCGATGGAGAACATCGTAATCAATTAAATATCACTATATTTTCCATCACCGTGGTGCAGCGATAAATGCGCACATTACAAATTTCTTTGTTATAGGTGCATGCCAAAGATTTGAACCCTTGATCGGTCGCGTCGAAGACCTTGGTTTTTTACCACTCGGCCATCGCTGCGATGTTCGTAATATTACTATTCGTAATATTATTATCTTTATTCTACAACAACAGCAGTAACATCAAGAAGAGCAACACCAATAACAACAACAACAATTATGCATTTACACACTTTACTAAAGTCACGACTTCAAAATAGATTTTGAAGTCATTGCCTATCGCAAGAAAATAAATTACGCTACGTACTCACAGACTAATATAGGGAATACTAGTGACGAATATTAGTAGAATATACTAATAGGAATACTAGTAGACGACCCGCAGGGCGCAATGGTTACCATGCCGGACTGCCAATCGAGGGATCACGGGTTCGATTCCCGGCGAAACAGAAATTTGAATGATGAGTTTAAATTTCCGTTCTCGGTCTGGGTGTTTGTGTTTCTGTCTTTGTATGTGTCCATGTAACCCACGACACAGGGTATATATGTCGCAGTCGGATCGTATAATCCGCCGTATAACATTACAGCTAGCCGGTTCCTAAAACAGGGCCGTTCTGTGTTGTGGCGGGTCCATGATTAGCCGGATTGTTATTGCGATACGTTCTACAATATGGCGGCTCACGTTTAGCCTCATTGTAATGAAGTGTCATTGAGCTAAGCAATGTCCCTGAAACACATTTTCACTATAATTATGTATATTCGAAAAATACCCAAACCGAATCAGAGCACCCCACTATCCACGTGGTCTTGTCTGTACTACCCCTAGAGTGTATATAAAAAGCCGGAGGCGCGGAGGGAGACCACTCCCCGCCCGCCGTAGGAAAGCGCAGGCATCAAGAGAGCCGTAGCGGCTGTGGTGGTGGTCTTCCCGCAGCGCCGGAGATGTCACAGAGTCACTTGTTTTATTACATTATCCAAGCCTTGGAAGATATATAAAATTGCTAGTTAGGTAATGTGATTAATTCATTGTCAATTATCACTTTATCTAGATTGAGTAGATATTATAAATAATGGCTAGATAATATATAATATCCAGATTAATTACTTTGGCTGTAACATTAGACAATTGGGCGGCACGATATTACGCCGCTTTGACGAACGCGAAGAGCTCATACAATACAACGTTCGCTAATTTAGCTGAATTGCAAACCAGCTGAACGAGAGTGCGCCGCATTACAATACAGCCCTGTTTTAGGAAATAGCTATCCGGAATGTAATACGGCGGAATACACGATCCGACTGCGACATATATACCCTACTGTGGGGCTATGTATGTGAAGAGTTATAACTACTCTAAAAAGAAAGAAACACAAATACCCATAGAAAAAAAAATTAAACTCTTCGTTCAAATTTCTACCTCGCCGGGAATCGAACCCGAAACTTTCCGGCAGTCCAGTTTGATAACCATTGCACCACATAGGTCGAAGAAAAAAATCATAATATGCATGTAATTTTCTTAAACTTAACTTATATACAGTCTGATTTTAGCAGCAATAAACCGTATATAAATGGAATGGCATGGAATGGAAACACTGTCATATTACATTTCTTAAGTGACAAACGGGAAACCGCAAATTGCTCCAATTTACCTCACCTTTGTAACTGGCACTAAATTGTGTTCTGATTTAAGATTGGTTAAACATAACATGTTTACCCGTGATTTTTCATGAAAATAGAAATATGTATACTGTGTCTACTTTCATGGAATATGGAATATTGTACTGTCATTAAAACGAAAAATAGGTATGGTTGTTTCTAAAATGTTATTATTATATGTCTCAACTACATTATTGAAAAGCTGTAAACATCTGTAGGTAATAGATAAAATATGGGTTAAAATAGGTAACGAGATGGCAACTATTGCTCACACTGTCAAAAGATTATTACTTCTAAGTATAAGCTCATACTTTACAAACGTTACGTCCTTCGGGCTTGTTTACTGCCACCAAAAGCATAATATTGTAGTAATATTCGGTCCTTGCAATTATGAAATTGTCGTTTAGTATCAAAAAAGTTAAAAAAGTTTTTAGTGAAATTATTATTTAATCAATCGAAGTATGGTCCGTTGTTATCGATACACTTCCGCCATTTTATAAGCAAATCATTTATCCGAGACCGAGAGTTTATGAACTGTTTGAAGGCGGTTTGACTGGCTCATCAAATTTTATTTTTTTCCTCGCAAAAAGTTATCCAAATTTTGAAAAAAGTGGCAATCGGTTGGGGCATGATCTGAAAAGTATAATGGGTGACGTAGAGGTTCCAGTCGCAGCTCCTCTAATTTGGCGATCGTTTGATGTGCAGTGTGTGGTCTATCAATATCCAGAAGGAGCAGTGGGCTAGAGCTATTCACCAGTCTCGGTTGTTTAAGTTTAAGCTTTTTCATCATTATTTGCAAATGTTCGCAATACAAGTCTGCAGTAATCATCTGACCAGATCTCAAGAAGCTGTGGTGGACAACACCAGTACTGGTCCACCAAACACTAACCAGAATTTTATTTTTGGTCAGTTTTCGCTTAGGGCAAAGTTTTGCCGGTTCTACAGGATTAAATCATCACTTTTGACTGTCGTACAGGATCCATTCTTCATCCAAGTCACGATACGGTTCAAAATCCTCAAGATATTTGATTTTAAATTTACCAGTATTGAGTTTCGGCAATTTAATATCATACTTAATATTCTGAAACCAGGCAAAATCCACAAACTTTAATCAGTGGTATGCTAAACCCTAAATTGCATATCCCATATAGCGTAACGATTACCATGTTGGACTGCCAATCGGGGGTCCTGGGTTCAAACTCCGGCAAAGCAGAGATTGAAATGATGAGTTTTAGTTTTTTTCTCGATCTGGATGTAAGTTTTGCATGCGTGTCCATAGTACCCACGACTACTGTGAAGCTATGAGTGTATTAAAAAAAGAAACTTTACATATTTAATAAGACCTTTATACTATTGTTACGCGCTATGGGTAATAAAAATGCCGTTGGTAACGTAGAAGGCGTTTATTGTCAGCTTCCACAAAAATCCACTTCACAGAGTCCGAATCACAATGCACAATCACTATAGTCCAGTATCTTCGCTTGAGTCGTCGAAATAATTCTTCCTTGTCGCTTGGTAGAGATCGCTTCGGTTTCACTTCCGGAAATAAACTGCCCAGTCGCGGCTCGGCGCGTGCCTTATATACGGCTGCCCATCACATGGTTCTCTAGAAATTTCCCGAACCACCAAATACAA
The DNA here is from genome assembly GCA_911387765.1 of Pyrgus malvae. Lineage (NCBI taxonomy): Eukaryota > Metazoa > Arthropoda > Insecta > Lepidoptera > Hesperiidae > Pyrgus > Pyrgus malvae. The sequence goes on along the minus strand of OU426950.1, from coordinate 20,102,329 downwards.
TAGACCCGTCCCGAACCTTCCTTTATGTTATTACGCACCTATGTACAGCTTATGTAGTCATAAACAATAGCCGCGACCCGCGATGTAAACAACCTATACATGTACGCTATAAATAGGTACGTACTCGCCGCGGACCCCGAATTTGTTTACTGGTAGAAATCGATGTTTTTCTTATGACCGATTTTTCGAGAACTTTCTTCACTGTTCGATAGTAGACCTAATACCTGTTTATGCGTTTTTGGGGTTTTGCTGTACGACGCTTTGTTCTCGAGATATAGGTACTCAAAGTCGTAACATTACCCCCTCCTTAGTCATGCTCGTCCCGAGCATGATTCTTTCCGTGGTATTTTGCTAGTCGGTCTACATGTACTACTTTTAGCTTGCCGCGGGGACCCTTCTTAATCCGGTACGTGATGTCGTTAATCTTTGTGACAACAGTGTAAGGTCCTTCCCAGCGAGGTTGTAATTTCGGGGACTTCCCCTTCTTCCTCTGCGGATTGTGAAACCACACTAGAGCTCCTTCTTCAAATCCCTTAGAATTGGCTTTCCTGTCGTATTGGGTCTTCATGCTTGTGCTGGTTTTCAAGCTGTTCTCCCGAACCATCTTGTGTACCTCATTTAGCTGGTATTGAAGATCACTCACGTACTCCGTCACAATCTTGGGACCATCCGGTGGAGTTCCAGTAATGGCGTCTATCGGAAGCCTGATTTCTCTGCCGAAGTTCACCTTTGCTGGAGTAAATCCTGTACTGTCGTGGAGTGCCGAACGATACGACATAAGGAACAGAGGTATGTATTGGTCCCAATCTTTTTGATGTTCATCCACTACCTTAGCCAAGTGATTTTGCAACGTTTGGTTGAATCTCTCGACCATACCGTCTGACTGTGGATGAGAAGGAGTCGTGCGCGTCTTATGCATGCCCAGCAAACTACACATTTCTTGGAATAGTCCCGACTCGAAATTACGTCCTTGGTCCGAATGGATTTCCATAGGTACACCATATCGGCAGACTACTTCTTGCACGAGCTTTTTAGCCACGGTGTGTGCTTCTTGATTGGGAGTGGCAAATACTTCAGGCCACTTGGTGAAATAGTCCTGCACAACTACGATGTATCGGTTTCCATCTTCGGTTACTGGAAATGGTCCAGCTACATCAATAGCTATACGCTCCCAAGGTGCTCCAACGTTATACAACTTTAATTTGCCTTTACTTCTTGTTTGGGGACCTCTGACTGAAGCGCAAGCTGTACATTTTCGGCACCAGTCTTCCACATCTTCCCGACAATGTACCCAATAGAATCTTCTTCGCAGCTTTACTAGTGTTTTCTTCACGCCAAGGTGCCCACCAGAAGTTCCATCGTGAATGTGCCTTAGGACGGAAGACACCATACTTCTTGGTACTACGATCTGTAGAGTTACTTCCTTTCCGGTGTTAGACTCCCATCTTCTATGTAAGACTTCATTCTCCAAGACTAGGCTGTCCCATTGAGCCCAATAGCTTTTAGTGACTGGGCTACATGCTGACACATCATTCCAGCTGGGTTTGTTCTCACTTCGCTTCCAGTCCAGTATTAACCGTAGATCATCATCTTCTTCTTGCGCCTTTTTCATGTTTTCGTTGGTCCATTCATCGTCTAAGCCTTGCGTCCTTATTAATTTAACATGTCCAATGGTTTCCTGTTTCTGACAGTGTTTGCAATCTTCAGGACAAGGTCTTCGTGATAAGGCATCGGCGTTGCTGTGTCCTTTTCCACTCCGGTGTTCCGTAACAAAATGAAACTCTTGCAGTTGCTCGAGCCATCGTGCCACTTGACCTTCAGGATTTTTAAACTGCAGGAGCCATTGTAACGCTGCGTGATCTGTCCGTAGTGTAAACTGGCGACCAATAAGGTACTTCGAAAAATGTTGTAAGACCTTGACCACGGCAAGTAACTCTCTACGAGTAACGCAGTAATTTCTTTCTGGTTTCGAGAGTGATTTGCTGAAGTATGCTATTACTACAGTGTGCTCGCCTTGTATCTGTGATAAAACGCCGCCGATTCCAGTATTACTCGCGTCCGTATCCACGACGAACCTCCCGTCGCGACTTGGATATCCTAATATAGGCGTTTCACACAAACAACGTTTTAGCTCTCTGAAAGCATCTTCACAAGTGGAATCCCAGACAAAATCTCGTTTTTCTTCCGTAAGACGATGTAATGGCCTGGCTATATCTGAAAATTTCTTTACAAAACGTCTGTAATACGTACACAGACCCAGAAATGAACGTACTTCAGATTTGTTCCTCGGAGTAGGCCAGTCCTGCACAGCCTTAATCTTCTCTGGGTCGGTTTTAACTCCTTCCGGGGAAATTATGTGCCCAAGATAGTTCACTTCTTTCTTGAAGAGGGCACATTTCTTCGGGCTTAGCTTAAGGTTGGCGTTCCTAAGCCGTGTAAAGACCTTTTCCATATTCCGCAGGTGTTCCTTAAAAGTACGCCCCATGATGATAATGTCATCAAGGTAGACCAAACATACGTCTCCAAGAAGGCCCACCATTACCCTTTCCATGAGACGTTCGAAGGTTGCCGGTGCATTACATAAGCCGAATGGCATGACTTTAAATTGCCATAGACCGTTACCTATTCCTGTACTGAATGCTGTCTTTTCCTTATCTTTCGGATCTATCTCCACCTGCCAATATCCACTCTTCAAATCAATGGTAGAGAACCACTTCATACCACTGAGCATGTCCAGCGTGTCATCTATTCGAGGCAGGGGATAACTATCCTTTTTGGTAACGTTATTCAACATCAGGTAATCTACACAGAACCTTGTGCTGCCGTCCTTTTTCTTTACTAAGACAACTGGTGAAGACCACGGACTTGTAGAAGGTTCGATAATTCCGTTACAAGCCATGTCTTTGACGAGTTCAGTGACTTCTTTTTCTTTTGCCCATGGTATCCTTCGAGGTCTTTGTTTAATGGGCCTAGCGTCGCCGGTGTCGATTTGGTGCTTGACGAGTCCCGTTCGTCCGAAATCACAGTCCTTTGCAAAAATGTCTTTAAATTTTGATAGGAGCTCCCATGCCTGCTGTCGCTCGGAAGTAGATAAATTCTCCTTAGAAGCTTCGAGAAGTTGACAGACAATATCGGCGCTAATTTGTTTCTCTGGCTGTACTGCTTTGATATTTCCCAGCTGTCTAAGAAGTTTCACTTCCTCGCATCTTCCCATTAAGCTGTTCTTCTTTAAATGAACTTCCTCTTTACTCATATTGAGAACCCGAACCGTAGATACTCCTTTGGACATGAGTAAAGTTCTTGCAGTAATTAAGTTATGGTTACTTCCGGTGTCCTCAACAATCACGCATCTTCTTACTTTAACCTTCGAGGGGAATTTCACTTTCACTAGAGACTCCGATCTGGGTGCCAGTACAGTGTCCTTCAAGCAGTAAAGATTGCATGGTTCAGATCCATTAAGACATACTTCTTGATCAGGGAACCTCAAAACCCCTTTCCGTACGTCAACAACGCACTGTTCTTTCCTTAAGAAGTCCAGTCCCAATATGCAAGCATCGGTGATACTGGCAATTAATACTGGATGTCGGTATATACGGTCACCAATCTTCAAATCAACGTCTATATTGCCGAGGACGGAAACTGCTTGGCCGGTTGCTGTTTGAAGACGGTATGCTGGCGATTGCTTGGTCCACTGAATGGTCCTAGGAAGTAGCTCAGGCTTCACAATTGAACAAGAGGCTCCCGTATCCACAGTGAATTGGCAAGTCCGGTTATTCACAATACCTTCAATTGTTAAGCTGTTTCCGTTAAAAACTTGGTTAATTGTAATACAGGGGGCATTAATTTGACCAACCAGCGCCCGCCCCGCGGCCCTGGCGACATCTAGTTTAACGGTAAGTTGTCCACTTGGGTTTCCGAGTCAGAAACCCATCTTCTTTTCTTCTTGGGACACTCCAACCGAATATGCCCCTTTTCGCCGCAACCGTAGCATGTGGGACCATAACGTGGTTTCTTTTCCTCCGTTACCACTTCCCTTACTTTATGGTACCTTGTATCTTGTCTCACGGCTTCGACTTCCAGGGCATGGGCCAAAGCACTCTTCAGAGTCTGGTGATGGCCCAAACGCACAGCAGCCCTGACCTCTAGGTCTCGTATCCCGTCGACAAATGCCTGCAGTAAGTACACTTCTATATTCCCTGGTGTCGAAGAGTACGCACGCCTTACAAGTCTTTCAACCTCTGTTGCCCACTGCTGGAGGCTCTCGTTGGGCTTCTGTGTTCTCTCTCGAAGCTGAGCTCGGTACACATACTCGAGGTGTTTCTCGCCATAGCGAGTTTCTAACGCTTCCATTAGAGTTTCCAGTGTCCTGCCTTCCTTCGGTAGGTTTTCGATTGTCATTAAGGCATCCCCTCTTAAGGCCAGGGTTAAAGCGGTAAAGGAGTAATCCTGTCCCCAAGCATTTGCTTTCGCAAGTGTCTCGAACTGGTACCGGAAAGCTGCCCAGGAAGAGCTTCCGTCAAAGTGTGGTAGGTCGAGCCTCGCGGATGACGCAGAAGGAACTGAAATTGGTTCACGGATCTTCAGTTTTACGACTTCCTTGCTTAGCTCTTCCACCCGCTCTTCCAATTGGTCGGTTCTTAGCGTGACTCCCTTAACCTCATGCTCCACTTCCTTAACTTTCTCGCCAAGGCCAGTAAGTCCACTGTCGATTTTCTCTATGATCTCTCGACGGCTGGCCTCTTGACTGGTCTGGATTTGATTCTGGATTTGTCGAACGCTGGCTTCCTGTTCACGACGGCTGGCTTCCTGTTCACGTCGGATGGCTTCCTGTTCACGTTGGCTGGCTTCTAACTTAGCTTCTAGATTGGCCTGTATCTGTCGAAGGCTGGCCTCTTGACTGGCCTGGATCCTTTCCTGCATCCCCTGCATAGCTGCCAGAAGCGCTGTCATATCCATTGCCGGAGCCGGTGCTGCGGTTGCCCCTGATGACGACCCCGGTGCAGCAGTCTCGTCCTCCCCTTCAGCCGCAAGTTGTCGCGCAGCATCCATACCGACCTGTCTCCTGGTCCTCGGAATGCGCCCCTCTTCGTCTCGTTGTACTAACGGCATTCCGCTTCTGACACCAATTGTTACGCGCTATGGGTAATAAAAATGCCGTTGGTAACGTAGAAGGCGTTTATTGTCAGCTTCCACAAAAATCCACTTCACAGAGTCCGAATCACAATGCACAATCACTATAGTCCAGTATCTTCGCTTGAGTCGTCGAAATAATTCTTCCTTGTCGCTTGGTAGAGATCGCTTCGGTTTCACTTCCGGAAATAAACTGCCCAGTCGCGGCTCGGCGCGTGCCTTATATACGGCTGCCCATCACATGGTTCTCTAGAAATTTCCCGAACCACCAAATACAATAGACCCGTCCCGAACCTTCCTTTATGTTATTACGCACCTATGTACAGCTTATGTAGTCATAAACAATAGCCGCGACCCGCGATGTAAACAACCTATACATGTACGCTATAAATAGGTACGTACTCGCCGCGGACCCCGAATTTGTTTACTGGTAGAAATCGATGTTTTTCTTATGACCGATTTTTCGAGAACTTTCTTCACTGTTCGATAGTAGACCTAATACCTGTTTATGCGTTTTTGGGGTTTTGCTGTACGACGCTTTGTTCTCGAGATATAGGTACTCAAAGTCGTAACACTATTATATACTTTAGACTATATATATAAGACTATTTTTTTATCTAGAATTAGTCATAATAAAGAGAAGTTGTGAGGGCTTAAAAACCAACAAAGCCCTTGCGCTTTGCTTGCTTGTATTAAGGGGGCCACCATGCCTCAAAATTTTCTGTATTTATCTTAAAATTATTAATTTATTCTGAATAGTTTATGTACTATGCTTCTGTTTAAAGTTTGAAGCAGAAGCTCACAGAAACCATACAAATGGTGATATCAAATAGCCGCAGCTTCGTATACAGCGTCCGACAAGCTGGAAGCCGCAAATTGCTTCAACTTACCTTAGAGTCGTATCGTATCTGACTAACTTGTGTTAGGTCTCACGATTCCCTAAACTGTTATTCGCTTACACATGTGATGAAACTATGACATAGATATTTTGACGTGACAAGGTCTAATAAATCGATAAACGACTATTGCACGCACGAAATAAATTGGTTGTCTGTAAAGTCGGTTTACGGACGACAGTTTAACGTGACAAGGTCATAACAAAACAATGAAAACCATATTAAGTATTCACTTCACTTTATAAATAGTCGACGAACTTATTAAATTATTAAATAATATTTGCTGGTATGATATGAAAGACGAAAGAATAGGTACGTTACGAAAGGATTCCTAAAAAGTATCAATAGAAATTTATAACAAAACTTTTTGATTACAGTAAGCTTAAATAATTTTAATGTGTCTCTACACTAAGATTTTCTTGTCTCTTAAAAAGGCATTGTTAAATGAATTACGTTTTAATTACTTACTACATTGTTGAATACTTTGGAAGTGAATGTGAATACTGTAATGATGTCCTGATAGCCTAAAAGCGTATTTACCTGGTTTTCGGAACACACAGAATACAGGCCTTTAGAGTAATTATAATTGCTAAGTTAAAAGCTAAACTGTTATTCGCTTACACATGTGATGAAACTATGACATAGATATTTTGACGTGACAAGGTCTAATAAATCGATAAACGACTATTGCACGCACGAAATAAATTGGTTGTCCGTAAAGTCGGTTTACGGACGACAGTTTAACGTGACAACGTCATAACAAAACTATAATGAAACAAGTGAATGTCGCTAACAGACTGGTTTTATTTCAAAAAGTTGCATAGACAATGATACTAATTTTTTTTAAAGGGTTGGCACTGTACCATAAATATATACGGACAAAGACAACATTGCACAGGAGATGGCGTTACTAGTAGCAAAAATAATAATAATATACTTTTATTTTGATACATCATTACAACACCCCCACTTATCAAAATAAACAAATAAAATTATTTTGGTACAATTCCCAATTTACGCAGAAACTTATAATGTTTAACAGGACATAAACATTTAGTGAGAATATCAGCTGTCATTTCTTCAGTACATAAATATAGAATTTTTATATATTTATACTTAACATCTCTTATATAATGATATTTCACATCAATATGTTTCGATCTATTATGATTTTGATTGCTTACTGACAATTTTAATGCACTCTGATTGTCACAATAGATCTCAATCACATAAAAACTACCTATAATTTCATGAAGAAGGTTTGTAAGATACACTGCTTCCCGAGCTGCCTCAGACAGAGCAGTATATTCTGCCTCTGTACTGGAAAGAGAAACAGTATTTTGCTTCCTGCTTTGCCACGAAATAGCAGATCCAGACATAGTGAAACAAAAGCCTGTATACGACTTCCTGTCTAAGGCATCACTAGCCCAGTCACTATCTACAAAACCATGTAACTTGCTATCATCCTTACAAAATTTTAAACAGTAAGTTTTTTTATATAGCAAATATTTTAAAATACGTTTAGCATAATGCCAATGTGAATGGTTATAACAACTGTTAAATTGGCTCAGATAACTAACAGAATAGGAAATGTCTGGCCTAGTTAATACTGCTAAATACATCAATGATCCAATTAACTTTTGATATGGAAGATCAGATACACATTCATCAGCTTTCTTAATATTTAATTTACATTCAATTGGAGTTTTGTATGTTTTACAATTTGACATATTAAATCTAGAAGCTAACTGTTCAATATACTGTTGTTGATCTAGGGTTATTATATTTTTATTTTTATCTACATTTATTCTCATGCCTAAATATTGTCTTACAGGTCCCAAATCTTTCAATTTAAATTCTGCACCCAAGACACGTTTCAAATTATCAGTTTCGACAAAATTATTAGAGAAAATTAAAAAATCGTCAACATATAAGGCCACAATAATTTTAATTTCACCCTTTGTTTTTGTGAACAAACAAGGCTCATACTGACTATTTTTGAAACCCATGTTACAAAGTAAATCTCTAACTCTGTCATACCACGCAAGAGAAGATTGTTTTAATCCATAGATTGCTCTTTTTAATTTCAAAACCTTTCCCCCACTTTTGTTCACAAAACCCTCAGGTACTGACATATAAATAGTTTCTTTTAGAAAACCATTTAAAAATGCTGTAGTTACATCTAAATGATCAACACTCATATTCAACTTAACACTGAGAGCAAATAATAATCTAAGTGTGGAATGTCTTACAACTGAAGAGAAAGTGTCTGTATAGTCAATGCCAGGTTTTTGCGAAAAACCTTTTGCCACAAGTCTAGCCCGGAACCGCACATTATTGTCCACATCAAACTTTTTATGGAGCACCCACCTACACTTCACAATTGTCACATTACCTGGGTTGTCAACGAGCTCCCAAGCATCGTTGTCCTCAAACGATTGTAGCTCGTCGGCCATAGCGCGCTTCCACTGCTCACTCTCAGGCCCCGCGAGAGCCTCTGAGAACTCGATCTCCTCGGATGCTGGAACAGTACTGGGAAGACACATATAACCATACCGGTCAGGTTGTTTTCTGGGACGCTTGTCAGACAATGCTGGCTCCTGCACTGGGGTTGATCTCATCTGGGCTTTTTGTGCTAAGTCATCTGTAGTTGGAGTTTCAGTCAAGGTTTCATTCCCATCCTCATATACAGAAGAATCTGAATGGCAGTCTTCGGAGTCTAAAACATTCTGCGATGCTTCCCCCACTGAATCTGCATTCACCTCCTGTATGCCAACTGCAGGTGTCTCTTCATTAGGAATCCAGATAGCCGACTCCTGATTTTTTTCTTCGGTACCTAATTCTTCTTCCATAAAGATAACATCTCTGTTGGTAACAAGAGTCTTTTTGACAGGATTGTATAGCCTGTAGCCCTTAACATCTTCACCATAGCCAACTAATATGTGCTCCACAGACTTCTTATCCCACTTCAAACGACGTTCCTTAGGGACATGTACCATGACTTTACATCCAAACAACCGTATGTGACTTAGGTCTGGTTTTCTCCCATACCACAATTCATATGGAGTTTTCTGAAGTCCCGATGCAATGGATCTATTTTTCAAATAGACAGCAGTGTTCGCTGCTTCCGCCCAAAATCTTTTATCCAGCTTTGCATCATATAGTAGACATCTAGCCTTCTCAACCACCGTACGGTTGGCTCGCTCACATAAACCATTCTGTTCAGGTGTATAATTATTCGATTTTTGATGAATTATACCCTCTTGCTTTAAGTAATTTTCAAATTCTTTGTTAGTGTACTCTAGTCCGTTGTCTGATCTTAGTATCTTTATATTTTTATTTAACTGATTTTCCACCATTGTTTTAAAGATCTTGAAATAAGTAAATGCTTCATTTTTCTTTCGAAGAAAATATATAAATGTCATTCTACTGAAATCATCGACAAACAGTATGAAATATCGTGCACCATTCAACGAACTAGTTTCCATTGGACCACAAAGGTCTGTATGTATTCGGTGTAGGGTCTCAGTGCTTCTTTCACCAACATGCGAAAAGGGTAATCTTTCCTGCTTTCCCTCGCAACAAGTTGTGCACTGAGACTTGGTTATGTCGAAATTGTTTTCATAAGATAAACCATCCACCATTGATCTCATTTTTTTCATGTCCTGACTATTGATGTGCGCCAGCCTTCTGTGCCACAGTTTGCCACTTACCACCGGTGCAGCCAACATATAACTCTGTGTGTGTAACCTCAGCTTGTATACACCATCTGATAAATCCGCTATGGCTACCAAAACATTGCTTTTGTTTCGTATATAGCAGTGTTTTTCATCAAAACTGACATTATTTCCATTTTTAATGAGCTCACTTACAGATAATAAGTTTGTTGTCAAACTAGGCACGCATAGCACATCTTTCACAGTAATGTCGAAGTTTAAGTCAGAAACAATCTCGACGTCTCCGGAACAAACAACTGGTACTTTTGATTCGTTAGCTACCACAATTTCAGGTAAACAAGGTGTGTAGTTCATGTTTCTAATCCAAGATTCGTTCGCCGTCATATGTGCGCTTGCGCCGGAATCCACGTACTATTCTGTTTTGTTAAACTTTCCATTCAGGAAAACGACACTAAATACGCATTTGCTATTATTTTTCTTTAATAATGGACACTGATTTCGATAATGACCATCTTCTTTACATTTATAGCAAGTTATTATTCTTTTCGTAGATGAATCTCTCATTGCTGTCACGCCTGTCACTGTCTTCTTGTTTGACGTTGAGGGACCGCTGTATTTCTTTGGCTTAGTGTTGCCAGAGTATAATTTATTTTGCGCGGCAAATGCAGCTCCGGTTCCCGCGCTGTCATTGTCACTGGTCACTTCCATGTCAAGTAATTTCGACTTTATGACATCTGCAGTTATCGAAACACCCGAATGTTCTATTGCCATGATCATGGGAGTATAACGATCGGACAAACCTGCTAATAATAATGATCCAACCCATTCGTCTGTTATTGTAAAGCCCGTGCCATTTAACCGCTGTGCTGTCTCGACAATTTGAGTCACATATGTCCCCATAGAATCACAGTTTTCTAGTCGTATGGATATCAAATGTCGCAACAAGGTTATTTTTCTTGAGAAACCAGAATCATCATACATGGTCTTCAACGTAGTCCATAATTCTGCAGATGTCTTGGTGTTCTTTATATGCACGTACAATGACGGGTCTATTGTCAAAATGAGCTTTGCCTTCGTTTTAGCATCGTCCACTGGCTTAACTTCAAAATCTGGCGTCGGTTTGATGTACTTGTCCATCCCTTCGAGCACCAACAAATTTTGAGCCGCGAAACTCCACTCATCATAATTCTGTCTTCCGTTTAGTTTAGGAACACTGGCAATATAGTTCGTAGTCATGTTTCCGCGATACAACTTTCACTAATTATCTATTCTATACAAAATTACTGATAATTTCGAAATAAGCCCATAACCTATAATGAAACAAGTGAATGTCGCTAACAGACTGGTTTTATTTCATAAAGTTGCATAGACAATGATACTAATTTTTTTTAAAGGGTTGGCACTGTACCATAAATATATACGGACAAAGACAACATTGCACGGGAGATGGCGTTACTAGTAGCAAAAATAATAATATACTTTTATTTTGATACATCATTACAACAAAAACAATGAAAACCATACTTCACTTTATAAACAGTCGACGAACGGCGCAAGTCGAACGCTCAAGCCTCAACGTAACGTTACAAGCGTAACGTTACAATGAATAATTCTTTTTCGTGCGTGCAGCCGGCGTTCTACGATTTATCAGACATTGTCACGTCAAAGGCATGACGCATTGAAACGTAGGTACACTCATTATAACGTTACGCTTGTAACAAAACATATCATTACGTTGAGGCTTGAGCGTTCGGCTTGCGCCGTTCGTCGAGTGTTTATAAAGTGACGTGAAAAGTTAATGTGGTTTTCATTGTTTTCTTATGACGTTGTCACGTTAAACTATCGTCCGTAAACCGACTTTGCAGACAACTATAGGTCGCTGCATACGTGACGGGTTTTTACACGGACGGGACGGGTACAGGACGGACGGGAAGTTTTGGAAAAATCGTTTCATACAAAATGTATATGAAAGAGCATATGTCACGGAGACACGGACGGGACGTGAACGTGGCACTCACGGGGCGTTTGAACGAGACAGTCACGTCCTCGTCCCGTTCACGTTCCGTCCGAGTTTTTATCACGTTACGTATGCAGCGACCTTATTTTTTATTTTAAACAAGTAGCATGCGAGTATGCAGGCCACGTGATTTTAAGTAGTCACTGCAGCCTATAGACTTCTACATACAACTTCAAGCATGCCTAACCCTTGCCTGAGGTCGTATGTAGTTGCGCTACTACTCCAGGACTGATGATCGCCTCGTGTAAGTCTGGCAGGCAATTGCACCTTTCCACCAAAACACATTAGGTCTCCGTTCGAACTATTAGAACCTTTTTTGTATCGGGGGAAACCTTCAAAAGGTACCTGGCACCTTGGGAGAGAATATCGGGTTATTTGAGTTTTGTACCGCGCTAAAACCCCCTCGGTGGCCTGCCTCTGCGCTTGAGGCGTATTCCGGGATCTCCAGTGTAACGCACCGGTGTAAACTATTAGAACCCGCATACCGCCTACAAAACAGGCATAATTGCTCTAATTTGCTAACGACTAAAGTTCGTAATATTTTGTTAATTTCCATTTTTTCATCGCCGTATATGACACTATAATCAAAATTTCTGAAAAATAGAGAAAAGAATCCTTTGTTTTATTACATTAACTTTTCTCGGAATTTTCTGTTTTAAGTCTAGTCGAAGTTCTCTTTCACATAATGATGTCAGATCAAAAAGCAAATAAGGCAATTTTATTTGTTATGGTTAAAAGTGTTTTTCTCTTCCTTTTTTCTGGTATTGATTAATTTGAGGGCAAGAAAAAAAATGTTATTTCAGTTTAATCGTGTTTTAGGTCAAACCTATGAAAATACAACAAATGTTTTTACAATGATAATCCATTAATTTACAATCCAGTAACTTTAAATACATAAATTGCTGTTATAACCTTACTGCCCCAAAATTCATTTTAGTAGTTTTATCTTTACTGAGGTAGTTTGTTACTTTTAAAATACAGTGAATAATAATAATAATATACTTTATAAAGGTCCTTTACATGTAAATTTTATTAAATTATATTTACTGGTATGATACGAAAGACGAAAGAATAGATACGTTACGAAAGAATTCCTAAAAAGTATCAATAGAAATTTATAACAAAACTTTTTGATTACAGTAAGCTGAAATAATTTTAACGTGCCTCTACACTAAGATTTTCTTGTCTCTTAAAAAGGCATTGTTAAATAAGTTCCAAGAATTACGTTTTAATTACTTACTACATTGTTGAATACTTTGGAAGTGAATGGGAATACTGTAATGATGTCCTGATAGCCTAAAAGCGTATTTACAGGACTCCGCCTGGTTTTCGGAACACACAGAATACAGGCCTTTAGAGTAATTATAATTGCTAAGTTAAAAGCGGCGCCTTTCATTAAAATATTAAAGAGAACTTAAAACTTAAAACGTTTTAAATCCTTTAATGAGAAAATGCAAATAACCAACTCACTATTTATTCTGACATCATTTATTTCGTAAGTATTATATTTTATACGTAATTAAGATTTAGTAAACTCTACATTTTTGGACTTTCAGATTTTAAATAGAGAAAATGGAAAGGATAGTGGAAAGCGAAGTACGCTTTTGTAGATTTATTTCCCATAAAATCGATTCAAGATTTTTTTAAAGATTTTCTAAGAGTTTCGATGTGAAAACTTCTTTAGCGACGCTGTGCACTTTTTTTTGGGATGGGTAAAAAATGTTAAACTCGCATCAGGATTCGTGGCCTGATGGAATATTCGTAAGACGGAGCGGTGACAACTGATGGCTCAAGAGAAATAAGTGGGATGCAGAAAAGATTGCTGCAAGTCAAAAATCTTTTGTTTAGTACCTCCGTCAGGCAATCCGTAGTTATTGGAACAAAAGGAAACAGGCGAAGTCAGCGTTGAATTCGGCCTATCTCAATATTATCCGTACTCTGATGTTATAAAAAATACAAATTTCTTGAGCGAGTATAGACGAACACGACGACGCAAAGTCCGTTCGGTTATGAATGTCGGGAGGCGTTCACATGCACATTGTTTTAGTGTGCGGAACCTCGAGAGCACTCAGTGTTGAGTAACCTCTTATTATCTAATACGTTTAAACGAGCATTTCTTGTATATATACCTAAATATATTTTTGAATATGGGAAACGGCTCAAAAGATTTCGATGATATTTAGTACCCTGGTTTCGGGGGTGATAAATCGATCTAGCTAGGTTTTATTTTAAGAAATTTTAAATCATAAAAAATATTTTCAGCGATAATCAACTTGAATATAAACTGAAAAATACGACTCGTCCTGACATCTATTGGCGATTATTAATAATATTGTGGCGTAGAACGCCGTCAAACGCCATCCGTCAATCCGACGTTCAAAGAGATGAAAATGTCGATTAGAAAGAGCTCTATTAAGAATTTCGTTCTTTGACTTAAAGCTTCTGTGGCCGAATGGTTACGTCGTTTAAAATTAAACCAAGAAAATAAATTGTTTCTATCCGAGCAATGCTCGATCGTCCAGGTACTTCTATCTGATTACCACTAAACGTAGACTTCTTCAAGTTAATATTTTCATGGTTTCATAACTTTCAGATTTACGCACACAAACGCTTGTTAGTACACTACAACCAGAGCCGATGGGATTTAACGAAACAGAGATTTTTTGTAATAAAATATAAATATCTATACGGAAAGGTATGTTCTAAAAGTTCCGTCTCGAAAAGTATAGCCAGCATCCTCGACAACAAGATAAAGGCTTGGGGAGAAAGATTACCCGCCTTTGTTTGGCGCAAAATTTGATTAGCTGTGCAAACTATGTGCAGACGGCCAGAAACCCTTTTGAACTTTAATCAAAGGGCCAACTTGTTTTCTAATCTAATGAGAGAAGTGCAAAGTTACGTGCCACGTAATGAGCGTGGAAATTTTAGAACAATGTACCCATAGCACCCGCAGCTTAGCTTTTTAATATCTTGTACCCGGTTGAACGAACGTTGCTTGGATAAAATCAATTGCTTTTTCAGAGATTTTTTGGATTACTTAACAACGCCATCTACTTCAGCTCCCAATTTAAAAAATTGAATTACATTATAGTCGCTGATAGATATCAGAAAGAGTCATATTTTTCTGTCTATTTTAAGTTGGAAACACAGAATAAACGGTATTTTCTATATTTAATGAAACCTAGCTAAATCGATTCATTGCCATGAAAACCCCTGCACACAAAATTTCAAGAAAAGTATATCGATAACGAATCAATTAAACATGATTACAATAAAGAGCGTGAAACCTACAACAAAATATTAACTCGGACAACTCTACTTGAAGCTTGCAGGCGAAATTCGACCAAAAGAGAACGCACCACTTTTAAAACCCGATTTCCCCTAACCCAAAAATTAATATTATTGATTTATGATAATTACAAACCTGTCTTATCTTTATGACTACAGTAACGTAGGTGTTCTCCGGAAGCTACGAAACAATGTTAAAGTGTAAATATGCGGCCACACAGTACTCTGTAATCAAGGGAAGTAAATATCAGGCGGAGTTGACATGCGGGCTGCTTGTTAATTAATTACGAATATGTTAAAAGTATGTAACTTGCTCGTGTTTATATGTTTGTTTCAATTACAGTTTAGTTTAATGTATTGGAATATTTTTAACACGCTTTTATTAACTTGACCTGTATCTGTATGTATGTAATGGAATCTTTGAACATCATTTTCACTTACTTCTAGGAGTCTGATTAACTTGAAAATTTGCACAGGGGTTAAGGGTCGATGACAATACAATAATCTCATAACTTTATATTAAAGTCGTAACTAGGATCATCAGGATAAAAAAAAATATACGACGGGCGGCTGATAAATTCGTGGCCTAAGGTACTTAATGAAACAAATATAAAGTTTTATATTTTTAACACGTCTAAGCGTTTGATTAACTTGTAAATTTACACAGGGGTCAAGGGCCGATGACAATGCAATAATATGAGAATAAAAATCCTACTAAAAAGTTAAAAATAAATAATGTGTGTAAAATAATAAATGTATTTTACTGTACAAAAAAGCGTGGGGTGGTTTTTAAGATACTATTGACACTAAACAACCCACGCTTTTTTTACAGTAAAATACATTTTCTTCTTATTTTTTTTTAGTTTTTAGTTCGTATTTTCACAAAAGCGTGTTTTTTAGTTTTTTAAACTACATTATTTCTAATCTAATGTGACCAAATGTTTGTTTATAAGTTCGCATGTAACTTTAATAGAGATGTTTTTCGTAAAACATCGTAATATAAAAAGACAAGGCACCTATCACAAAATAAAATTTTAAGATGTTTTTTTTTTGCTAAACGAAATTGTTGAGTAGTAGTAAATCAATTAAGATTTAGTTTGATCCAAATCCAAATTATCGCTTTATTAAAATGTGACTACCAATCACACCTTTTTACAGTAAAAGGGATAATGGGTTGGTACTCGCACAGTCGAATTTTACGAGTTCTATCACTCAGTATCAGGTGTTGCCTGCTATCATAGAATATTGACCAATTTATGGCATCAGACAATGCGTCTGACGTCACCAAATAATTTACGTCCAAGGTGTAATATCAAGTTCTCCGACTATACGATCAGAAACACGACATTTCATCTTAGTCTTGGAGAAGTGTCAACGCATTTGTAATCGTTTCATGATTAATTGCTTCATTCGAAGCCATATAGCATCTACAGCAGCCTGGAGCTTTGAGCTATGCCTAGAGCATTATGGAGAAATAATAAAAGCCGGCAATTGGGCCAACCTGAAAAATAAATACCTAATAATTCTTTCAACAAACAACTTTCGTAAACAGGTAATCCTACTGATATTATAAATGCGAAAGTAAGTTTGTTTGTTACTCTTTCACGCGAAAACCACTCAACCGATCATCATGAAACTTTTTACATATATTTTTGGAGTTAACAGAAGTAAAATAGGATACTTTAAAAAACAATTAACGCGGGTGAAACCGCGGAGCAGCTAATAAATAATAATTCTTTCAACAAACAACTTTTGTAATCAGGTAATCACCTATATTAGAGCAAATAAAAGTTATCTTCATCTTTGTTTTCGCCAATCAACGCCTACCCAAGCAGCATTGCAAGCTGTATAAAAGCTGTATTTCAGTATATTTCTATACTAAAAGCTGCATTATCAGGCTGTATAAAGTCTGTATAAGCGCTTATAAAGCCCTTACAAGTAAAAATTGGGCACAAATTATACAGCCTAATGAATTATAAGAGCTGTATAGTGGCTGTAGAATTAGTGAGAAGCTGTACAATAACTGTATTAGAGGATTAATATGGTGTTAGAAGAAACCATTACACTACAGTTATCTTCTTATAAATACATTGTATGAATATTTTTTTTTAACAAGTTTTTAAAGAGAATTACAAAAGAATATAACTAAACTATAAACATTAATTCAATTGCATAGCAGAAGATTGTATTATAATATGTGACGAATGCAATGGCGACCATGTTCTGTTGTTACTATGTAAAATATTAGATTTTTTTGTGGTGGCACTTTAAGTTCACTTGGCTAAACATCAAGTGCCGATTCATATTTATTGTGAAACTATACATATATTTTGGTAAAATATTCACGGGCTGGCAAAATTATCAAGCAAACCTTAATATTTTCTGTATACTTCACTTATGAGGTCGATACTTTTTGAGGTTATAATAAGAAAATGTAATTGAAATAACTAATCAGAGTACAAATGAACATAGTTTTATCAGATATTCATAATTTGAATGTGGTTGTGGCCAAATAATGACTAAAATCTCTTTATTTTTATTTTATTTTTGTCTTTATTTAGGTACAAAATGGCGAGAATTTAGAACAGCCTAAAGAGTGTTGAAAGTGTTTTATAGTTTTATAGGCTGTACTTAGTATGATTAAGAATTCTAAAATACAGCGATTAGTTCTTAATCAGTGTACCTGTGGCCTAGTATTTCTTTTTTAGTGCTATTATATTCTCACAAACAGAAATTATAAAACTAGTGTATTTATAATGGTTTACAATTAAGCTATTAAAAAGAAGTTCAAGACTCGAGTCAGTTAAAAAGACTCAAGCTGTAATGTAGCTGGTATTTATATTTTTAGTATTATAGTACCCTCTCTGACAGAAATTATAAAACTAATGTAGTTACAATGGTGTACAATTACGCCATTAAAACGAAGTTTTGTAACGGTGTTAAAGTGTCCCATTGTACAGAAAAAAGCAACAAGTAATACAATGATAACACTTAGAGCTGTAGTAGGGAAGTTATCTCATGCAAAATACAGCTTTAAAGATAAAATACTACTTAAAGTGTCACACAATACTTTATAAGCGCTTATACAGACTTTATACAGCCTGATAATGCAGCTTTTAATTCAAAGAGGTAATGCTGCCAGCGTTCTGGGGACCATGCCGCAATCGGGTCTTTTGGATGGCATATACATTTTATAAAATATGTATATTATTATTTCCTTTTTTTATATAGTTGTAAATTGAGAATTAATATGATGAGTTTAAATACTTGAAGTGTTATTATAGAATTGTGATATTCTATTAAAACACCCAGAGCTGAAGCGGATTTCTTTATACAGTCTTTATAAAGATTGAGCTGTATAATAACAGATAATCCCCTCTTGTAAAGAAAAAATAATTTTTTGACACTCTTGTAAGTCTCTTAAAAAATTATAAGTTCTAAATAGGCTGTTTTATGGATGATACCAACGCTTATGTGCTGCTTGGGTAGTTCCACGTAAAGGTCATTAGCACCAATCCTCACACTTGATCAGCGCAGAGAAACTCAACTCGTAGATTGGCTACGTGCGCGTTGGTACATCTTTTGATTAGGGCGTAGGTTTTATTTTATTATTACATTATTTTTATTTACTTTCAAGTCTCCCAAGATAATCGTGAAAACTTACATCTTGTTGGTGGTAGAATTTTTAACTTTCGCCCAGGGAAGTACCACCGCTACATCCACTTCTGAATCAATTTCTCTATTTTTCGATGGAAAGGTGGAAAGGCCTGCCAGATTTACATGAGGCGACCGTCAGCCGGAGTATCAGCGCAACTGCGTACAACCTCAGACAAGACGTTGTTTGCTTGAGGTTGTATTAAGGTGTCGATAAGCTGTAGCGACTACTTAACAACATTCCATTCTATGAATACTACTCTATTAAAATTAAAATAAAATTAACATCTTTCGCAAACACCCATATTCGCCAATCAGTAGTTTCACGTAAAACTATATATTAGCACCAATCCTCATACTTGGTCAGCGCAGAGTATATGCTTGGGCGTGGATTTTATTTACTTTCAAGTCTCTCAAGATAATCGTGTAGTTGTAAGTGGCAGAACTTTAGATCTATTTTATAAGCGTCACGTATCGAGCAATCGAGCAATGAGCTCGTATGCGTATATTAAGCAGTTTCTCGCTGTTACAGAGAAAAATAATGTTATGGGATGTTTGACGACCCGCGTGGCGCAATGGTTACCATGCCAGACTGCCAATCGAGGGGTCCCGGGTTCGATTCCCGGCGAAACAGAAATTTTAATGATGAATTTAAATTTCTGATCTCGGTCGGGGTGTTTGTGTTCCTGTATTTCTATGTGTACATGGTACCCACGACACAGGGTATTAATTACCTTACTGTGGGGCTATGAGTGTGTAACGTTTATTTATTATTATCATTTATTTATGGGATATAATTAATAGCATTGGGTCGAGGAGGAAACATCTTAGATCAGTACTATCTTTTCTAAATTGGTTCTTGATTTTTGTGGAGTTTGAGCTCACTTCTTGGTAGCAAAGTTTTATTCCCGTTTCTGAAAACCAAACTTTACTTTTCAATGTTTTTACAAAGTGCATTAAACTTACAGGAGTTACTATAAAACAAACAAGCTGTACCTCGCGTGTTTCCGCGTTATCTACATATTATGTATTTCGAATAACAAATATCACACCATAAGCACAATACAAGGAGCGCCTGCCTTTCTCCATAAGTTCACTTTATCACAACGTGAAAGAAGAACATTTAAATAGTATATTATACGATAGTATAAGTCTTTGAAACAAAAAAACACACTTTAGTATTTATAATATTATAATCTAACACAGTAAAAAATAATATATATTTATCTTTTAAGTAAAATAACCGAACTTTAACATTATCGCATTGTTTTATAGTTGAATCATAAAAAGTAACAGAGGAATGAATGCACCTACTTAATAGAATAATGTGGGTAACAGTCTGTTATTTTGTAACAGATATTTCGCAATGTTATTTTTGTGAAACTATAACAAAAATAACAGATAGGGAGATTGGCCTGTTAAAACACACCGCTACACTACAAACAGACAATCAGACGATATAATAAAAAAGAGATAATCAATATAAACAAACAGAGTAAACCGTCACAACAGACGCACCACAGCAGCCCTGCAGGCAGGGTACTAAAAAAGTAAAAAGAGCAAAAATTATACGCATAATATAAGGCATCCACCCTCAAATTGGTGACCTATGTTAACTTGATCGCTCATGAAGCACAACTTATGCATTGTACAGAAAATCTTAACAGCTTGATTCAGCTTTGATGTTAAAAACGCCATCTAGGGGAGCATTTAGTAGATTATAAACTGCATTTCTTGAGTATGCACTGAAGTAAAAGACTTGAAGTTGATGTAAAACGGAGTGATTGAGTGACAATCACTCCGTACAATCACTGAATGTATCTTATCTGGCCGATGGTCTTCTAATGTAAGTGTGACACGCAAACACATATTCGCACCGAAATACAAAAGAGTTATTTTCATGGCAGGTGAATGGCAAACGGCAATTTTTTTCCCAAGCTAATCTATCACACGTTCTGGGGCGCGCCGGTTATATTTAACAGTAATCAGTGACTTAAAATTATGGCCACATAGTTAGGAGGACTGACAACCGGTGGGGAAGAAAGGTCCTCGAATGGCGACCACGTCTCGGCAAAAAGAGCACAGGCAGCCCTCCAACCAGGTGGACTGACGACCTGAAGAAGATAGCGGGAAACTGCTGGATTCAGAGGGCGCAGGACCGGTTGAAGTGGCAAACATTAGGGGAGGCCCATGTCCAGCAGTGGACTTTAAAAGGCTGATGGATGAATGCATGGATGAATCAGTGACTTACTCGGAGTGTCGCACCGGCTTAAGCCGAATTTATATTACGAAGTTAATTGCATAAAATTAGTGTCGTGACCCTAACGTGGAAATATAAATGTTTACAATGCTTGCATTAGTTTCATCTAAGTACATGAAAGACCGCGAAAATTTTTGATTATCAAGTCATGCACCTGATTTTATCGTGTAAACAAGACGTGAAACTATAGTATCGCAAAAGCGTAGAGTGGTCTAAGCATGTACGCAAAAGATTCGATGCCGACGGAGCCATAATTACAGAGTCTTAATACAAATTTAACAACACTATTATTTTAAAGAAAGTTCTCTAAGTACTGCGACTAGTTTGATGAAATAAGTTTACCATGCGAGCCATTAATCTCGTAATTTATATTCGGCTTAAATCTTTATGTTCTTTTCGCACTTCAGTTACATTACAACGTCTTAAACAGGCGTTCCGATGCGAATGTGCGGTTGCGTGTCACCTTTTCCAATATCTTTGCGTGCCACACTTATAAGACGACCAACGGCCTTAAAAGTTTTAAGTTAAAAAACAAAGTCGCCCGCAAAGCAACTCTGGCCAACGTTACTGCAAAATAATAGCCACAAAATGTAGTCTGTCTATATCCTAAACGTTCCACTAGATGGCGTCAGTAAATTCCAAACTAAATCATGCTGTTAAGACTTTCTGTACATTACTTAAGTTGTGCTTGTTGTGCGTCGGTGCTCTTATAGTGGACGCCAATTTTAAAGATTACGCACGCCTACTTTAGGCGTATAATTTTTAAAAGAGGTACTCTTACTAGTACCTTGTAAAGCTGGCAATCGGATTCAACCTGAAAAAAAATCTTTCAAGTTTCAACAAACAACTTTTATAATCAGGTAATCTAATCACCTATATTAGAGCAAATAAAAGTTATCCTCACTCATCTTTGTTTTCGCCAATCAACGCCTAGTTTCACGTAAAGGTCATTAGCACCAATCCTCACACTTGATCAGCGCAGAGAAACTCAACTCGTAGATTGGCTACGTGCGCGTTGGAACATCTATTGATTTCGGCGTGTGTTTGATTTACTTTCAAGTCTCCCGAGATAATCGTGAAAACCTACATCTAGTTGGTGGTAGAATTTTTATGGTTCGCCCAGGGAAGTAAACCCACTTCTGAATATTTTTTTCTGTTTTTCGGTGGAAAGGTGGAAAGGCATTTGTCGGTCAGCTTTACATGATGCGACCGTCAGCCGGAATATCAGAGCAACTGCGTACAACCTCAGACAAGACGTTCTTTGCTTGAGGTTGTATTTAGATGTCCGTAAGCTGCAGCGACTACTTAACACCACTCCATTCTATGAATGCTACTCTAATATATTAACATCTTTCGCTAACACCCATTTTAGTGCAAATAAAAATCTTTGCCTTCGCCAATCAACGTCTAGTTTCACGTAAAACTCATTAGCACCAATCCTCACACTTGGTCAGCCCAGAGTATTTGCTTGGGCGCGGATTTTATTTACTTCCAAGTCTCTCAAGATAATCGT
The DNA here is from genome assembly GCA_911387765.1 of Pyrgus malvae. Lineage (NCBI taxonomy): Eukaryota > Metazoa > Arthropoda > Insecta > Lepidoptera > Hesperiidae > Pyrgus > Pyrgus malvae. The sequence continues at coordinate 20,079,894 of OU426950.1, read as the reverse complement.
GTAGTTGTAAGTGGCAGTGGCAGAACTTTAGATCTATTTTCTAAGCATCGCGTATCGAGCAACGCTCGTATGCGTATATTAATGAGTAAACATAGAGCAGTACTATCTTTTCTAAATTGGTTCTTGATTTTTGTGGACTTTGAGCTCACTTCTCGGTAGCAAAATATTATTTCCGTTTTCTGAAAGCCAAACTTCACTTTTTAATGTTGTTACAAAGTGCATTCAACTTACGGGACTTACTCTTATATTACAAACAAGCTGTACCACTCGGGTTTCTGCGTTAACTATTTCCACATACATAAATCATTCCATAAGTTCACTTTATCGCAACGTGAAAGAAGAACAAACAAAGAGTATATTATATTATAAGTCTATGAAACAAACACAGTTTAACATTTATTATATTAATATGATTGTGTTATAAAAATCAATATCTAACGCAGAACAAACAATAACTTTAATCCCTAAAGTAAAATAACCGAATGTTAACATTATCGCATAGTTAAATCATAAAAGTAACCGAGGAACGGATGCACCTACTTAATAGAATAATGTGCGTAACAGCCTGTTATTTTATAACAGATATTTCGTACTGTTGGATAACAATAATAATAGTTTTATCAAAAATATTGTTTTTATTTTAAAAATATCAGTGGAAACTCATAATTAGCCTCAACAACTTATTATTTTGAATGTGCCTGCCACCTTTTCTAATATCTTTGCGTGCCACACCTCCATCCATCCATCCATCCATCAGCCTTTTAAAGTCCACTGCTGGACATAGGCCTCCCCTAATGTTCGCCACTCCGTCCGGTCCTGCGCCCTCTGAATCCAGCGGTTTCCCGCTATCTTCTTCAGGTCGTCAGTCCACCTGGTTGGAGGGCGGCCTGTGCTCCTTTTGCCGAGACGTGGTCGCCATTCGAGGACCTTTCTTCCCCATCGGTTGTCAGTCCTCCTAACTATGTGGCCTGCCCATTGCCAGATCAGCTTGCAAATTTTGAGAGCTATGTCGGTAATCTTCGTTCGTCTACGGATTTCATCGTTACGGATTCTGTCGCGTAGAGAAATACCAAGCATAGCCCTATCCATCGCTCGCTGAGCGACCTTGAGCCTGTGGAAAAGGCTAACTGTAAAAGACCACGTCTCAGCGCCGTAGGTCATCACTGGCAACACACACTGCTCGAAAACTTTCGACTTCAGGCACTGCGGTATTCTGGACGAGAAGACACTTTGTAATTTCCCGAACGCTGCCCAACCGAGTTGGATTCTACGAGTTACCTCTCTCTCGAAGTTGGACTTACCCATACGGATCGCTTGACCCAGGTAAATATACTCGTCGACAACTTCGAGAGTAGCGCCATCAACAACGACCGGTATGGGTGTGACATGGACATTAGACATGATCTTCGTCTTGTCCATGTTCATCTTAAGACCCACCCGTTGGGAGGCGCTATGGAGGTCACCTAGCATTGTGCTGAGTTCTTCCAGGGACTCCGCCAAGATGACTATATCATCGGCAAATCGAAGGTGTGTGAGGTGTTCGCCATTGATGTTAATACCAAGCCCTTTCCACTCCATCAGCTTAAACACGTCTTCCAGTGCAGCGGTAAACAGTTTCGGGGATATAACATCCCCTTGTCGCACTCCGCGCTGCAGTGGAATAGGTTCAGTGCTTCCGTCGTGGACTCGGACTGTCATGGTTGCGGCTTTGTATAAACACTTCAACACCTGGATGTACCGATAGTCTATCTGGCACCGTTGGAGACCGCCCAGGTCTCGATAGAATCGAAGGCTTTCTCATAGTCCACATACGCAACACATAGCGGCAGATTATACTCCTCGGTCTTTTGTATAACCTGTCGCAGCGTATGTATGTGGTCTATGGTACTGTAGCCTTTTCGGAATCCGATTCGACGAATACGATTAGTAAGGACCCTTGAGAACAGCTTATAGACGTGGCTCAGTAGCGCGATGGGTCTATAGTTCTTCAAAAGGGCTCTATCACCCTTCTTGAAGAACAGAACCACCACGCTTCTGCTCCACGCCTCCGGGGTAGTTCCGTTTCTGATGACGGTATCGAACAGTCTTTGGAGCGCCACTAGGAGGGGTTTGCCTCCAGCTTTTAGTAGCTCTGATGTGATACCGTCATCTCCCGGTGCTTTGTTGTTTTTTAGCTGACTTAGGGCCCCTCTAATTTCGTACAGGCTCAATAGTGTCGGGTTAATTTGGCTCTCTTGTCGTTCGCCATATTAGGAACGGGAGCCTGTGAGGAGGTGTACAGCCGTCCGTAGAAACTCTCAATTTCTCTCTGAACTTCAAGCTTAGACGTAACCATAGTAGTCCAGGGTCGATAATTTTTAAAACCAAAAAAAATCATAATAGGATGAAACCCATTAGAAAAGGAGGGAAATATGATAAAAATGAAAGGAAAAATAATTTACGGGCGATCTGAGGTTGGGAAGGGGATGGGGGTGAGTTTTTAAGGGTAAAAAACGGGTTTTCTCGATTTCCGGCAAAACTAAAAGTCCTATCGAAAAAAGTCAAATGGAAAGTTGTAGATAATAAAAAGATCTAAAACTTTTGTATTTACACTTTTTTCACATAACCTCAAAATTTATGTGAAAAATTCAAAAAACCAAGTTTTTGGTTTTTTATTTTTATCTTTTACAAAAATTTTTTGTTTTTAACGAAATTTTGTGAAAACTTACCTTTTTATGTCCCAAATACGCTGTAATTTATTTAATTAAAAATATTTCTTTTTTCACCTTATTTTGAATTAATATCGAAAAAACAGCCTAATTTTCAATCGAAAATTCACCCGTCAAAATATCAGCTTTTTTCAAAAAGTTGGTGTGGTTTCTGTTCGTTGGAATCTCTACTTTCCGATGGTAAAAAAAAAAATATATGTTACTATGGTAAATCTTCTCAGAAAATGCAAAAATTCAAAAAAATTTTTATTGTATACACTTGCTTATCATCTGCCTTATTGCAAATGATACAAACAGATTCATCCATACTGATAATCTGAAAAGACAAAATCGAATTAATAATGTCTTCACTATTTAATCGTGAATAAACTCCCATGAAAAAAAAAAATATTAAAGAAATCAATGTCAAAATGTATAAATAATATATTATAAATCTATAAAAAAGTATAAAATATATATGAAAATCGGCCAAAAGTTTGTTTTATTATATTATATAATCTTAAAAGGATTCGTTTTTCACCTCCCTCCCTTTCCGTCAAAGAGTCTGATACGGTCAAAGTGATGTATGAGGGGTTTCCCCTATCCCCTCTCGGGAGTAACGGAAAAATTTCGAAATTTAAAAATTCAAGATGGCGGCCGAGTTTGAAATGTCAAAATTTGTATTTACTTCTCTATGCCCAATATGGGTGTCGTTTTCGGATAATTTTGGGGTGGAGATTACGAAAAAAATGGCCGTTTTTGGAAATTCAAGATGGCGGCGCGGATACGTTTGGTTAAATTTTTGCCCTTTTCGAGCTGTGTTTGAGGAGCTGTCATTTGGTGGTTTTTAAATACATTTTTGATATTTTTTCTAAAATGTCTTGGAAATACCCTGAAATCTGGCAAAATGAGGGTGGTAATTTTTTTAAACAAGATGGCGGACGTGTGGCGGCCATTTTGTAAAAAGTGCGAAAAACACCATTTTTCGAGGGGAAATATCTCGAGGTTGGCAACATTTAATCGGGTTGCTTTGTTCGAGGTGATTGTGGGACTTCACTCAGAGTGTTGCCAGGTTTGGTCGAATTTTTTTCCTTTCATACATTTTTTTGAACTTTCCATTCAAAAACATGAAAAGTAGAAGGAGAATTTTTTTAAATAATTTTTTTTTATTAGCAGACGTAGAGTGATGCCTTCAATGACATTTGACCATTTTTGAAGACATCGACTGGCAACACTGGCCGCAGGAATTTTTTTCCCATTTCACACATTGTCTATTACCACGGAGCGGGGAGTGGTGGGGGGTGAATATGATGTATGGGTGATATTATTGGTTGACTTTCGTGTCTATGGGAAAAATCCGAAACGTCAGAAATTCAAGATGGCGGCCGAGCTGAGCAGGTGAATTTTTTTTTTCATTCGCACCGACCCGAGATGGGTGTCGATTTCGAATGAAAGCGGGACAAGAAAAACGAAAAAAAATGAAAAAATTGAAAAAACAAAATGGCCGCCGAGATACATAAAATTGAATTTTTCCGATTTTCGAGGTGTGTTTGCGGGGTCGCCATTTTGTGGGTTTTTGACATTTAAGAATGCTTTTTTCACTTTTATATCTGGCACATGCTCAATTTTGACAGATTGGAATCTATTATTTTTTTGAACAAGATGGCTGACCTAAATCGGCCATTTTGTAAAACATACGAAAAATCAAGTTTTTTGACGTGAATTTTTTCCAAGTTGGCAACATTTCAGCGGATTTCGTTGTACTGATTGGTTGTGTAACTTGACTCGAAGTGTTGCCAGGTTTTGTCAATTTTTTTTTCTTTCATACAAAATTGGAAACCTCCCATACAAAAACATGAAAAGTGGAAGGAGAAACATTTTTGATTAAAATATTGAGCCAGATATTTTTAAGGGGCTGTCTCAATGACATTTGACCATTTTTATCTTCATCACCTGGCAACACTAGGAGCTAGAATTTTTTTTCCGTTTTTTCGACATTTCGAATTACACAGCCAAAAGTAAACATGGGAGGTAATAATGATGTATGAGTGATATTTTTGATTTACCCTCGTGTCTATAGGAAAAATCCGAAACGTCAGTAATTCAAGATGGCGGCCGAGCTGAGCAGGTCAAGTTTATTTTTGTTGTCTGCACGTACCCAATATTGGAATCGTTTTCGCATGATGTTGGGACTAGAAATATGATGAAATTAGAAAAAAAATAAAAAACAAAATGGCCGCCGAGATTTTTAAATTTGAAAATTTTAAATTTTCGAGGTAACTTTACGGGAGTTTTTTGTTCAAGGAATTTAATCGTTCATTTTACAATTGACATCTATTGGCTTTGGCGTATTCTCAATTTTGACAGATTGAGTTTGGTTTTTTTTTATTCAAGATGGCGGACGCCGTGGAGGCCAGTTTGTAAAAAGAACAAAAAATGCTATTTTTCGATGGGAAAAATTTGGTGGTTGGCAACATTTCAGCGGATTACTTTGTACTAAGCGATTATGTAGCTTGACTCAAAGTATTGCCAGGTTTTTTAATTTTTTTTCCTTTCATACAAATTTGTGAACTTTCCATTCAAAAACATGAAAAGTAGAAGGAGAAACATTTTTGATTAAAATATTGACCCAAATATTTTAAAGTGGCTGTCTTAATGACATTTGGCTATTTTTATCTTTACCACCTGGCAATACTGGGAGCTAGAATTTTTTTTAAATTTTTTTCCTGGTCTTCATGTTTCGAATAGTGGAGCAAAAACTGTGGATCTGGAGTATCAACAATGTATAGGAGATTTATTCCTTATAGTATGATGATTATGGAAAAAATATGAAATCACAATGTTGCCATACACAAGAATTGTTTTTCATGCCTATGAAATTTTATATCGAATATTTCAGTGTGTTACCACAAGTTAACGCCATTAGGTGTATAAATGTTTGGTAGTTAGTAATAAATTGAAAATTTTGATGTTAAAAAATTTTGATGTTGCCATACAATAATAATAATTTTCAAACAAATATATTTTTGTATGTAAGATTTCGCGCAGATGTCTCCTTTCAATGTTATTAAAATGTATGACGCGTTTGAAGCCACTGCTTCACTTTACTAATATTGGCAATAATCACTGAGTGTTGCCATACAAAAAATAAAAGTTTTCATACAAGTGTTTTGCCCTATCAAATTTGTCTGAAAATAAGTAATTTTGCTTCGAATACTACAGCCTATTTGAACTAATTAATGTAATTTTAATTACTTTTAATCTATAGACACTCCCAAATTGTAAATATATGTAGAAAAATATTTTCGTGTTGCCATACAAAAAAAGTGATTTTCATACAAACAAATTTTTGTATGTTAAATTTTCAGGTTTTATCTCCTTTTGATGTCAACAAATGGTATGAGGCGTTTGTAGAACTTATTGCACTGTATAAGTTTTTTCAAAAATATTTCAATGTTGCCATACAAAAAAAAATTTTTTTCATACAAGTATTTAAAATTTTCCCGACAAATCGGGTATTGTGTGGAATATTTTAGCCTATTGGCAACATTTGGCATAATTATAACTTTGAAATTATGGTAGATAAAAATAATGTTAATGTTTCAGTGAAAATATATTTTTGGGTTGCCATACAAAAAAATCGACTTTCATACACAAATATACTTTTATATCAAATTTCAAATTGTTGCCACTTTTTAATGATATTACAATGTATGAAGCGTTGCAAGATACAACAATACTATACATATTATTGAAAAAATATTTTAGGGTTGCCATACAAAAAATAAAAAAATTCTTACAAAAACTTTCAAGTATCGAATTTGTCATGAATATGTTATATTGTATTCAACAATTCAGTCTGTCGGTGCTATTTAAGAACATTAAAATGTACTAGGCGTTTAGAAGGACAAACGATTTTTTTATTTTGGTTCTAAAAAATGTCAGTGTTGCCATACAAAAAATAATAATTTTCATACAAATGCATTTTTCTATGTGATAGTTTGGGCTGAGTGTTCCTTTTGACGTCATTACAATATATGGGGAGTTTGTCAGTACTAATATTTTGTACATATTAAAATAATAATACTCTGGTGCTGTCATACAAAAAATAATAATTTTCATACAAACGCTTTTTTAATGTAAAATTTTAGGCTGTTACTTCCTTTTGATTTTAGTGCAATGTATGGGCAATTTCTAGGTACCAATTCAGCTTATATGTCGTTGCAAAAATATTTCTGTGTTGCCATTCAAAAATTATACATTTTTATACAAATGCTTTTTTGTGTGAAACATTTAACAGTATAGTCTCCTTTTGATATGAATACCCTTCAAAGCTAGGAAAAATTCAGTGATTTTGATTAATATGACAGAATAAAGTTTTTTTTTTATTAAAACGATGCAAAGTATTTATATTATAATTAAATTAATACTTTGAAATATAAATCAATCAAATCAATAACAGTAAATATTATTGTAATATGCTTACTTTGATGAGCTTTTTTCATCTGTTTTTCCATCTTACATTAGTTATTATTGGTCACTTTTATTTAAATACATCAAACATTATAAATAAATTAACAAGGTTTAACCAAGTTCAAACTTACCATAACTGACTGTACGGCTATTGTATATAAAAATAATCTAAAGATTGTACTGGCCACTTATAGATATTCTAAATTTGGAATTAAAAAAACTCATGTTCTAAGATAATTGGCGGTAAATAGTTGCCTCAAATTTCTTTTGATTCCCGCAACCATTTTGTAAATTTTGCGTATTAATTTTGTGGATTTTTTTTAATTTCGCGTAATAAGCACAACTTTCGGCATTTATTTTGAAGAGAAATTGGGTATGTACAAAGATTTTTCAAAATTAACATATTGTTCGCCATATTTCACATTTGACCACTAATTGATCAAATACTTAATACAATAATTTACATACCAAACTAATTTCATGTCAAGAGTAATATATATATATATATATATATATATATTATTTTTAAGTTGAATCGTGTTGCTCTGCGCTAGATTAAATAATATGATTACATACTAATACTATGTTATTACCTTAATGTATTAAATTATTTCGAGAATATTAAGCTCTTTCTGCCAAGACTGTTTTAAACGCTTTTATAAAGTACATACACGTAAAAGTGATTTTGATTTTAATGATAGAATCAGTTTCATTTTTTATTTTATATTTCTGGTTCCTTCCATACATTGTGTTCTTTAAACTTCGGAATATAGACGTTTTTATAATGACTTAATAATTTACCTGAAATACATATTTTTTCAACCCTCTTATGACCCAATGCTGGGCACAAATCTCCTCTAGAAAGTGAGAGGGATGTAGACCATAGTCCACCACGCTGGCCAAGAGTGGATAGGTGGATATCATGCCTTTGAAAAATTATGAGTAACTCTCAGGCATAAGTGGTGGTGAAAATATGGTAATTTAATATCAACAGCAATAAATACGCACATAAAAATTTTCTTTGTAAGAGCTCCAAGCCGGGGTTTGATCACGGTATATCCATGTCGGAGGCCGCGGTCTTTTCCGCTCGGTCATCGCTGCTCAAGAACATATTTTATTTATATAATTTCTTCCGTTTCGACGTAATTCGTAACGCAAGGCTGCCTTTTCGTGTCACACTGATGGGCATGGGTCTCTGCTCAGTATCAGGGACGCATGGAGCTCATACCACCACGCTCTGTAATGAGGGTTGGCGGCCAACCAGCTGTAAGATGTTTTCGAACCGCCATGCCACTAGGCCTCTGACAAAGTTTAACGACTACTACATAACTATTGATATAACCCAGGTCCAACGGCTTAGCGTATCTTTCGAAGCTTAGAAACGCGCTTGAAATTTGCCACCAGCGGTCATCCATCTCACATGTTAATGATTATTTGTAATCCTCGCGGTGTATGTGGTCGCTACAGCCCATGGACATCTACATATCTCAACCAAGCCATTCTTGCCTGAGGTCGTATACAGTTGCGTTCATACTTGTATACGTTGCTTTATGTAGGTTAATATAAATGAATATTCGTAGGATCTAAATATAATAGAATTGCTTCACGGTAGAAACGGGTTCAGTGGTAGTACGTCCTTAGTTCCATCCACATAAAAGTGTGACAAGCAACTGCATCTGTCCTTTGAAACACAATAGAGTTGCTTCAGGGCAGAAATGAGTTAAGTGGTAGTATTTCATTAGTTACAACCACAAACAAACGTGTGGCCGACAGCCGCACCTTTCCCTCGAAACTCAATAGAGATGCTTTAGGACAGGAATGGATTCAGCGGTACCTCCTCAGTTACGACAGATAAAAGTGTGGTCATCAATTACTCCTGTCCTCCGAAACACGATAGAGTTACTCTCACTAATTAGCAGGTAGTACTTTCTCGCTCACAACCACAGATAAAAGTGTGGCCAAGGACTGAACCTGTCCACAAAACACAATAAAGTTGGTTTAGAGCTAAAAAGAATTCAGCGGTTGTTCTTTCTCGGTTACAACCACAAAGTGAAGTATGGCCGGCACCCACAACTTTCCACTAAAACACAACAGAGATGCTTCAAATTATTTCTACATATTAATATCTTAAAACCCAAATATAAATAGAATGATAAAGTGTGCGTAGACGTGTGTGCGTAGTGTGTGTACGTAGAAACGTAAGCACATGCGACCACAAATAAAAGTGTAGCCGGCAACCGCACCATGCCACCAAAACACACTAGAGTTGCTTCAACAGATAAAAGTTTGGCTGGCAACCACACCTTTCCACGTAAACACAATACAATCACAGATAGTGAGTGGCCAGCCACCGCATCTTTCCGGCGAAACACTATAGAAATTCTTCAGGAGAGAAATGTATTCAGCGGTAGTACCTCCTCAATTACATGCACAAATAAAAGTGTGGTCAGCAATTGCACCTGTCCACCGAACACGATAGAGTTACTTCAACAAATAAAAGTGTTGTCAGCAGCCGCTTTCATCCACCGAAACACAATAGAGTTGCTTTAGGCCAGAAAGACACAACGATAGTACTTTCTCGATTTTAACCACAGATAAAAGTGTGGCCAGCAACTGCGGCTGCCTACCAAAACAAAATAGAGTTACTTTAGAGCTGAAATAGATTCAGCGGTAGTATTTTCCTGTAGTTTCGGGATTAAGAATACAGCTACGGTATTCCCTGCCTGATCGTAATACGCGACTAAAAGGGAGCTTCCGGGGCTGCGAGCGGTGAGAGTGGGAGCTCGACCCGTCCAGTCAGCAGCCCCGGGAAGGACGGCGGTGTGTGCGTGGCCGCATGCCACCGTAAGCATCGGAAGGTGCAGGAGAGCATATCTGTTTTCCCAAAGATGGACCCATTACAGGGTGTCGCGTATGGAGGACACCGGTGCGTTCCACGAGAGATCCCGGAGTCCTCCCCAAGCGCAGAGGCAGGCCACCGAGGGGGTTTTAGTAAGGTCAAATCCCGCATAGCCCAGTATCCCCTCCCAAGGTGCTAGGTACCTTTAGAAGGTTTCACCCCTGATACAAAAAAAAAGGTTACAATCACAGAGAGAACTGTGGCCGGCACCCACAACTTTCCACTGAAACACAACGGTACAGAGTTGCTTCAAGTTGCTTCTACACATCTAAAACCCCGACTTGGAGCAGAACGGTGAAGTAAGCTCCAGGCCTTCCTCGTAATGGGGAATCAAAGACCCGTGCTCAGTAGTGGTAAAAAAGGGTTGCAGCCAGAAATTGAATTAGCGGTAGGTAGTTAATATTTATCATAATATATATTAGCATATGTGAACTCCTGTTTGTACTTTTGCACTCAGGTAAAGTACAGTAGGTACCTACTTATAATAATGTTTCCGGTATTCCCCATGCTTCTTTCACACTCATTGCCCCACAGTAGGGTAGATATACCATGTGTTGTCAGTACCAAGGACACACACAAAGACAGAAACACAAATAGACCGGGAACAGAAATTTTAAACTCATCATTTAAATTTTTGCTTCGAAGGGAATCAAACTCGAGATCCCCTGATAGGCAGTCTGGCATGGTAAACATTGCGTCACACGGGTATATAAAATACAAAGTTTGGAATACTCCTCACCTCAGTACCTACCCGGTTAACCTGCAAAAGTCTTTCCTGACTTTATTTACCATTACACAATAATTTTGACTGTTCTATAAACTATGCGATATTATATATAGAGAATAATTTGTATCGTTGATAGATCATCTCGGTTCTTTGCCTGAAAACAAAGATATCAATTGTTGCTACATAAATAAATAACTAGCTAAAAATTTTGCTACCGAAATACGACAAAAAGGATGCCACGCGAGCAGCTTGCTGCGAGCGCAACACGCGCAACCTAGTTTTATATTATATAATCTTAAAAGGATTCGTTTTTCACCGTCCCCCCTCTCCCCCAAGGAGCTTGATACGGTCAAAGTGATGTATGAGGGGTTTCCCCTATCCCCTCTCGGGAGTAACGGAAAAATTTCGAAATTTAAAAATTCAAGATGGCGGCCGAGTTTGAAATGTCAAATTTTTTATTTATTCCTTTATTCCTCATATGGGTGTCGTTTTCGAATAATTTTGGGGTGGAGATTACGAAAAAAATGGCCGTTTTTGGAAATTCAAGATGGCGGCGCGGATACGTTTGGTTAAATTTTTGCCCTTTTCGAGGTGTTTTTGAGGTGCTGTCATTTGGTGGTTTTTAGATACATTTTTGATGTTTTTTCTAAAATGTCTTGGAAATACCCTGAATTCTGGCAAAATGCGGGTGGTAATATTTTTAAACAAGATGGCGGATGTGTGACAGCCATTTTGTAAAAAGTGCGAAAAACACCATTTTTCGAGGGGAAATATCTCGAGGTTGGCAACATTTGATCGGGTTGCTTTGTTCGAGGCGATTGTGTGACACCGCTCAAAGTGTTGCCAGGTTTGGTCGACTTTTTATTCTTTCATACATTTTTTTGAACTTTCCATTCAAAAACATGAAAAGTAGAAGGAGAAGATTTTTTTATGAAAAAATTTAATTGGCAGACGTATTGTGATGCCCACAATGACATTTGACCATTTTTGAAGACGTCGACTGGCAACACTGGGCGCAGGATTTTTTTTCCCATTTCACACATTGTCTATTACCACGGAGCGGAGAGTGGTGGGGGGTGAATATGATGTATGGGTGATATTATTGGTTGACTTTCGTGTCTATGGGAAAAATCCGAAACGTCAGAAATTCAAGATGGCGGCCGAGCTGAGCAGGTGAATATTTTTTTTTTATTCGCACCGACCCAAGATGGGTATCGATTTCGAATGAATGTGGAACAAAAAAAACGTAAAAAAAATGAAAAAAATTGAAAAAACAAGATGGCCACCGAGATACATAAAATTGAATTTTTCCGATTTTCGAGGTGTGTTTGCGGGGTCGCCATTTTGTGGGTTTTTGACATTTAAGTATGCTTTTTTTACTGTTCTCTCTGGCACATGCTCAATTTTGACAGATTGTAATCTATAAATTTTTTGACCAAGATGGCTGACCCACATCGGCCATTTTGTAAAACATACGAAAAATCGAGTTTTTTGACGTTAATTTTTTCCAGGTTGGCAACATTTCAGCGGATCTTGTTGTACTGATCGGTTGTGTATCTTGACTTGATGTGTTGCCAGGTTTTGTCAATTTTTTTTTCTTTCATACAAAATTGGAAACCTCCCATACAAAAACATGAAAAGTAGAAGGAGAAACATTTTTGATCAAAATATTGAGCCAGATATTTTTTAGGGGCTGTCTTAATGACATTTGACCATTTTTATTTTCATCACCTGGCAACACTAGGAGTTAGAATTTTTTTTCCGTTTTTTCGACATTTCGAATTACACAGCCAAAAGTAAACATGGGAGGTAATAATAATGTATGGGTGATATTTTTAATTTACCCTCCTGTCTATAGGAAAAATCCGAAACGTCAGAAATTCAAGATGGCGGCCGAGCTGAGCAGATCAACTTTATTTTTGTTTTCTGCACGTACCCAATATTGGACATGTTTTCGAATAATATTGAAACGACAAATACGATAAAATTACAAAAAAATAAAAAAACAAAATGGCCGCCGAGATTTTTGAATTTGAAAATTTTAAATTTTCGAGGTAACTTTACGGGAGTTTTTTGTTCAAGGAATTTAATCGTTCATTTTACAATTGACATCTATTGGCTTTGGTGTATTCTCAATTTTGACGGATTGTGTTATATTTTTTTTATTCAAGATGGCGGACGCCGTGGTGGCCAGTTTGTAAAAAGAACAAAAAATGCTATTTTTCGGTTTGAAAATTTTGGTGGTTGGCAACGTTTCAGCGGATTACTTTGTACCAAGCGGTTGTGTAACTTGAAGTGTTGCCAGGTTTTGTTAATTTTTTTCTTTCATACAAATTTGTAAACTTTCCATTCAAAAACATGAAAAGTAGAAGGAGAAACATTTTTGATTAAAATATTGACCCAGATATTTTAAAATGGCTGTCTCAATGACATTTGGCTATTTTTATCTTTACCGCCTGGCAACACTGGGAGCTAGAATTTTTTTTCAATTTTTTTCCTGGTCTTCATGTTTGGAATAGTGGAGCAAAAACTGTAGATCTGGAGTATCAACAATGTATGGGAGATTTATTCCTTATAGTATGGTGATTATGGGAAAAATATGAAATCAAAATGTTGCCATACACAAAAATTGTTTTTCATGCCAATGAAATTTTATATCGAATATTTTAGTATGTTACTGTGGGCTAACGTCATTAAGTGTATAAATATTTGGTAGTTAGTAATTAATTGCAAATTTTGATGCTAAAAATTTTTGATGTTGCCATACAAAAAAAATAATTTCCAAACAAATATATTTTTGTATGTAAGATTTCGCGCATTTGTTTTCTTTCAATGTTGTTACAATGTATGAAGCGTTTAAAGCTACTACTTCACTTTACTAATTATTGCAATAATCACTCAGTGTTGCCACACAAAAAATAAAAGTTTTCATACAAGTGTTTTACCCTATCAAATTTGCCTGAAAATAAGTAATTTTGCTTCGAATACTACAGCCTATTTACACTATTTAATGCAATTTTTATTTCTTTGAATCTGTAGATGCTCACAAATTGTAAATATTTGTAGAAAAATATTTTCGTGTTGCCATACAAAAAAAGTGATTTTCATACAAACAAATTTTTCAGGTTTTGTCTTCTTTTGATGTCAACAAATGGTATGAGGCGTTTGTAGAACTTATTGCACTGTATAAGTTTTTTCAAAAATATCTCAATGTTGCCATATAAAAATATTTTTTTTCATACAAGTATTTAAATTTTTCCCGACAAATCGGGTATTGTATGGAATATTTTAGCCTGTTGGCAACATTTAGCATAATTATAACTTTGAATTTATGATAGATATAAACAAGTTTAATGTTTCAGTAAAAATATATTTTTGGGTTGCCATACAAAAAAATCGACTTTCATACAAAAATATATTTTTATGTCAAATTTCAAATTGTTGACACTTTTTAACGATACTACAATGTATGAAGCGTTGCAAGATACAACAATACTGTAAATATTATTGAAAAAATATTTTAGGGTTACCATACCAAAAATTAAAATTTTCTTACAAAATCTTTCAAGTATCGAATATGTCATGAAATTGTTATTTGTATTCAACATTTCAGCCAGTAGGTGCTATTTAAGAACATTAAATTGTACGAGGCGTTTGGAAGGACAAACAATTTGTTTATTTTGGAACCAAAAAATATCAGTGTTGCCATACAAAAAAATATAATTTTCATACAAAGGCATTTTTCTATGTGATAATTTGGTCTGAGTATTCCATTTGAGGTCATTACAATATGGGGAGTTTGTCAGTACTAATATTTTGTACATATTAAAATAATAATACTCTGGTGTTGTCATACAAAAAATAATAATTTTCATACAAAAGCTTTTTTAATGTAAGATTTCAGGCTATTATGTCGTTTTGATTTTAGTGCAATGTATGGGCCATTTCTAGGTACCATTTCACCTTACATGTCGTTGCAAAAATATTTCTTTGTTCCCATACAAAAATTATACATTTTTATACAAATGCTTTTTGTGTGAAATATTTTACAGTATAGTCTCCTTGTGATATGAATACCCTTCAAAGCTAGGAACAATTCAGTGACTTTGATTAATATGACAGAATAAAGTTTTTTTATTAAAATGATGTAAAGTATTTATATTACAATTAAATTAATACTTTAAAATTAAGTTTTTAACAAAAAAATAGAACCTACTTCAAACGGTAAAAAATAAAATTGTTCAGTACCTACTTCTTCTTGCTTATGGTAATGACTCTTAAAACTATTTTTGGAGTCGGGCCCTTAGTAAAATGTCAAATTTACGTCAATCATTATAAAAAAAATAACAAAGTTTAACCAAGTTCAAATTTACCATTACTGACTGTACGGCTATTGTATAAAAAAATAATCTAAAGATTGTACTGGCCACATATAGATCGTACTTTAAATTTGGAATAAAAAAACTCATGTACAAAATTTTGCGTTAATTGGCGGTAAATCGTTGCCTGTAGTTTCTTTTGGTTCGCAACAATTTTGTAAATTTTGTGTAATAATGTGGATTATTTTCAATTAATGACGTGTTTGCATGTGTTTTAGTGGATTTTTTAAATTTCGCGAAATAAGCACAACTTTCGGCATTTATTTTGAAGAGAAAATGGGTACAAAATGTTACGTTCGCCATATTTCACCACTAATTGATCAAATACCTAATTTATTCATTTACTTAGGGCCTCTTTCACCACCTTCAAGTAATTGACAAGTACGCTAATTGTCGGTTAAAGTCACCCGTAACTTCAATTTCACGATGTTCGAGTAGCACTAATCCATATGAGAAACTGACCTGTACTCATAGCCTTTACTTGCCAATTAACTTTACTTTGTATTACTCCGCTTTTATAACGACTTAACATTTTACCTGAAATACATGTTTTTTCAACCCTCTTATGACCCAATGCTGGGCACAAATCTCCTCTAGAAAGTGGGAGGGATGTAGACCATAGTCCACCACGCTGGCCAAGAGTGGATAGGTGGATATTATGCCTTTGAGTAATTATGAGTAACTCTCAGGCAAGCATGGTGATTGAAAATATAGTAATTAAATATCAACAGCAATAAATACGCACATAAAAATGTTCTTCGTAAGAGCTGCGCGCCGGGTTTTGATCACGGAATATCCATGTCGGAGGCCGCGCTCTTACCCGCTCGGCCATTGCTGCTCAAGTACATATTTTATTTATATAATTTCTTCCGTTTAGACGTAATTCGTCATACAAGGCTGCCCTTTTCGTGCACCACTAATGGGCACGGGTCTCTTCCCATTGTAGGGGAAGCATGGAGCTTACTCCACCACGCTTTGCAATGAGGGTTGGCGGCCAACCAGCTGTCGGATGTTTTCGAACCGCCACAAGGCCTCTGACAAGGTTTATCGACTACTACATAGCTACGATATCACCCAGGTCCAACGGCTTAGCGTGTCTTTCGAAGCTTAGAAACGCGTTTGAATTTTGCCACTAGCAGCATCCATCTCACACGTTAATGACCATTTTATAGTCCTCGCGGTTTTAGTGGTCGCTACAGCCCATAGACATCTACAAATCTCAACCAAGCCAATCTTGCCTAAGGTCGTTGCGTTGATACTTGTATAAGTTGCTTTATTTGGCTGCAACCCTTTTTGCGTCCCACTGCTGGGCACGGGTACCTCCGCCTTATTGGGGAGGCCTGGAGCTTACTCCACCACGCTGCTCCAATGCGGGTTGGTGGAGATGCGAGTTAGTGGCCAACCCGCTGTCGGGTGTTTTCAAACTGCCCATAAGGCCTCCGACAAGGTTTAACGACTGTTATTTATCGACCACAACCAGGACCGACGGCTAAACGTGCCCACCGAAGCATGGAAACGCGCATAAAATTTTCTGCCACTAGCGGTCACCCATCTCATACCCAACCGAGCCCGTTTTGCTTCGTTGCATAAATCGTTTGCGTTCTACGCTAACCACCGAGCTATGCACGCTTTACTTCACTTCACGTTGCATTATTTAGGTGATCATAAATAACTATTCGTAGTATCTAAATATAATACAGTTGTTTCACGGTAGAAATGGATTCAGCGGTAGGTCTTTAGTTCCATCCACATAAAGGTGTGGGCAGCAACTGCTATGTTATGATAGCCTCAACGATAGTACTTTTTAATGCGTGAAAGATGTTTTAACGATTTTTATTCTCTAACTATAAATAATAGTTTGTCGTTGATAGATCATTTGGTTGTTTGTCTGAAAACAAAGATATCAATTGCTGCCATATCATTATATAACTAGCTAAAAATTTTATTCAAATATACGACAAAAAGGATGCCACGCGAGCAGCTTGCTGCGAGCGCAACACGCGCAACCTAGTTTATATTATATAATCTTAAAAGGATTCGTTTTTCACCGCCCCCCCTCTCCCCCAAGGAGTTTGATACGGTCAAAGTGATGTATGAGGGGTTTCCCCTATCCCCTCTCGGGAATAAAGGAAAAATTTCGAAATTTAAAAATTCAAGATGGCGGCCGAGTTTGAAATGTCAAAATTTTTATTTATTTCTCTATGCCTAAATTGGGTGTCGTTTTCGAATAATTTTAGGGTGGGAAATACGAGAAAAGTAGTCGTTTTTTGAAATTCAAGATGGCGGCGCGGATACGTTTGGTTAAATTTTTGCCCTTTTCGAGGTGCGTTTGAGGAGCTGTCATTTGGTGGTTTTTAGATACATTTTTGATATTTTTTCTAAAATGGCTTGGAAATGCCCTGAATTCTGGCAAAATGAGAGTAGTTATTTTTTTAAACAAGATGGCGGAAGCGTGGCGGCCATTTTGTAAAAAGTGCGAAAAACACCATTTTTCGAGGGGAAATATCTCGAGGTTGGCAACATTTGATCGGGTTGCTTTGTTCGAAGCGATTGTGTGACTCTACTCAAAGTGTTGCCAGGTTTGGTCGACTTTTTTTTCTTTCATACATTTTTTTGAACTTTCCATTCAAAAACATGAAAAGTAGAAGGAGAAGATTTTTTAATGAAAATGTTTTATTGGTAGACGTATTGTGATGCTTTCAATGACATTTGACCATTTTTGAAGACGTCGACTGGCAACACTGGCCGCAGGAATTTTTTTCCCATTTCACACATTGTCTATTACCACGGAGCGGGGAGTGGTGGGGGGTGAATATGATGTATGGGTGATATTATTGGTTGACTCTCGTGTCTATGGGAAAAATCCGAAACGTCAGAAATTCAAGATGGCGGCCGAGCTGAGCAGGTGAATATTTTTTTTTTATTCGCGCCGACCCGAGATGGGTATCGGTTTCGAATAAATGTGGGACAAGAAAAACGAAAAAAATTAAAAAAATTGAAAAAACAAGATGGCCGCCAAAATACATAAAATTGAATATTTCCGATTTTCGAGGTGTGTTTGCGGGGTCGCCATTTTGTGGGTTTTTGACATTTAAGTATGCTTTTTTTACTTTTGTCTCTGGCACGTGCTCAATTTTGACAGATTGGAATTTATTATTTTTTTGAACAAGATGGCTGACCTGCATCGGCCATTTCGTAAAACATACGAAAAATCGAGTTTTTTGACGTGAATTTTTGCAGGTTGGCAACATTTCAGCGGATTTTGTTGTACCGATTGGTTATGTAACTTGACTCGAAGTGTTGCCAGGTTTTGTCAATTTTTTTTTCTTTCATACAAAATTGGAAACCTCCCATACAAAAACATGAAAAGTGGAAGGAGAAATATTTTTGATTAAAATATTGAGCCACATATTTTTAAGGGGCTGTCTCAATGATATTTGACCATTTTTATCTTCATCACCTGGCAACACTAGGAGCTAGAATTTTTTTTCCGTTTTTTCGACATTTCGAATTACACAGCCAAAAGTAAGCATGGGAGGTAATAATAATGTATGAGTGATATTTTTGATTTACCCTCGTGTCTATAGGAAAAATCCGAAACGTCAGAAATTCAAGATGGCGGCCGAGCTGAGCAGGTCAACTTTATTTTTGTTTTCTGCACGTACCCAATATTGGACATGTTTTCGAATAATATTGGGACGACAAACACGATGAAATTAGAAAAAAATGAAAAATCAAAATGGCCGCCGAGATTTTAGAATTTGAAAATTTCAAATTTTCGAGGTAACTTTACGGGAGTTTTTTGTTCAAGGAATTTAAT
Source organism: Pyrgus malvae (assembly GCA_911387765.1). Taxonomy (NCBI): domain Eukaryota; kingdom Metazoa; phylum Arthropoda; class Insecta; order Lepidoptera; family Hesperiidae; genus Pyrgus; species Pyrgus malvae. Next base: position 20,060,909 of record OU426950.1, on the reverse strand, counting down.
CTTTCATTTTACAATTGATATCTATTGGCTTAAGTGTATTCTCAATTTTGACGGATTGAGTTACATTTTTTTTATTCAAGTTGGCGGACGCGCGTGGTGGCCAGTTTGTAAAAAGAACAAAAAATGCTATTTTTCGATGGGAAAAATTTGGTAGTTGAAAACATTTCAGCTGATTACTTTGTACTGAGCGGATATGTAACTTGACTTGAAGTGTTGCCAGGTTTTGTTAATTTTTTTTCTTTCATACAAATTTGTAAACTTTCCATTCAAAAACATGAAAAGTAGAAGGAGAAACATTTTTGATTAAAATATTGACCCAGATATTTTACAGTGGCTGTCTCAATGACATTTGGCTATTTTTATCTTTACCACCTGGCAACACTGGGAGCTAGAATTTTTTTTCAATTTTTTTCCTGGTCTTCATTTTTCGAATAGTGGAGCAAAAACTGTAGATCTGGAGTATCAACAATGTATGGGAGATTTATTCCTTATAGTATGGTGATTATGGGAAAAATATGAAATCACAATGTTGCCATACACAAAAATTGTTTTTCATGCCAATGAAATTTTATATCGAATATTTTAGTATGTTACTGTGGGCTAACGTCATTAAGTGTATAAATATTTGGTAGTTAGTAATTAATTGCAAATTTTGATGCTAAAAATTTTTGATGTTGCCATACAAAAAAAATAATTTCCAAACAAATATATTTTTGTATGTAAGATTTCGCGCATTTGTTTTCTTTCAATGTTATTATAATGTATGAAGCGTTTAAAGCTACTACTTCACTTTACTAATTATTGCAATAATCACTCAGTGTTGCCACACAAAAAATAAAAGTTTTCATACAAGTGTTTTACCCTATCAAATTTGCCTGAAAATAAGTAATTTAGCTTCGAATACTATAGCCTATTTGCACTATTTAATATAATTTTAATTACTTTTAATCTGTAGATACTCACAAATAGTAAATATTTGTAGAAAAATATTTTCGTGTTGCCATACAAAAAAAGTGATTTTCATACAAACAAATTTTTGTATGTTAATTTTCAGGTTTTGTTTCCTTTTGATGTCAACAAATGGTATGAGGCGTTTGTACAACTTATTGCACTGTATAAATTTTTTCAAAAATATTTCAATGTTGCCATACAAAAAAATTTTTTTTCATACAAGTATTTAAAATTATCCCGACAAATCGGGTATTGTATGGAATATTTTAGCCTGTTGGCAACATTTAGCATAATTATAACTTTGAATTTATGATAGACATAAACAAGGTTAATGTTTCAGTAAAAATATATTTTTGGGTTGCCATACAAAAAAACCGACTTTCATACAAAAATATACTTTTTAGTCAAATTTCAAATTGTTGCCACTTTATAATGATATTACAATGTATGAAGCGTTGCAAGACACATTTATACTGTACATTTTATTGAAAAAATATTTTAGGGTTGCCATACTAAAAATAAAAAAATTCTTACAAAATCTTTCAAGTATCGAATATGTCATGAAATTGTTATATTGCATTCAACATTTCAGTCTGTCGGTGCTATTTAGGAACATTAAAATGTACTAGGCATTTGGAAGGACAAACAATTTGTTTATTTTGGTACCAAAAAATATCAGTGTGGTCATACAAAAAATAATAATTTTCATACAAATGCATTTTTCTATGTGATGGTTTGGGCTGAGTGTTCCTTTTGACGTCATTACAATGTATGGAAGTTTGTAAGAACTAATATTTTGTACATATTTAAGTAATAATACTTTGGTGTTGTTATACAAAAAATAATAATTTTCATACAAACCCTTTTTAATGTAAAATTTCATGCTATTACGTCGTTTGGATTTTAGGTATGGGCCATTTCTAGGAACCAACGTTAGGTTTCAAAGTTAGGTACAATTCAGTGATTTTGAATAATATGACAGAATAATTTTTTTTTACTAAAGTGATGTAAATTATTTATATTATAATGAAATAAATACAATAAAATATAAAGTACGTATAAAATCAATAGCTGCAAATATTACTGTTATATGCTTACTTTGATGAGCTTTTTTCATCTGTAGTTCCATCTTACGTTAGTTATTATTGGTCACTTTTATTTAAATACGTAAATCATTATAAAAAAAATTAACAAGGTTTAACAAGTTCAAACTTACCATTACTGACTGTACGGCTATTCTATATGAAAATAATCTAAAGATTGTACTGGCCACATATAGATCGTACTTTAAATTTGGAATAAAAAAACTCATGTACAAAATTTTGCGTTAATTGGCGGTAAATCGTTGCCTGTAGTTTCTTTTGGTTCGTAACAATTTTGTAAATTTTGTGTAATAATGTGGATTATTTTCAATTAATGACGTGTTTGAATGTGTTTTTGTGGATTTTTTAAATTTCGCGAAATAAGCACAACTTTCGGCATTTATTTTGAAGAGAAATTGGGTATGTAAGTACAAAGATTTTACAAAATGTTACGTTCGCCATATTTCACCACTAATTGATCAAATACCTAATTTATTCATTTACTTAGGGCCTCTTTCACCACCTTCAAGTAAGTGACAAGTACGCTAATTGTCGGTTAAAGTCACCCGTAACTTCAATTTCACAATGTTCGAGTAGCACTAATCATATGAGAAACTGACCTGTACTCATAGCCTTTACTTGCCAATTAACTTTACTTGGTATTACTCCGCTTTTATAACGACTTAACATTTTACCTGAAACACATGTTTTTTCAACCCTCTTATGACCCAATGCTGGGCACAAATCTCCTCTAGAAAGTAAAGGTGTGGCCAGCAACTGCATATGTTATGATAGACTCAGCGATAGTACTTTCTCGGTTACAATCACAGAGAGAAGTGTGGCCGGCACCCACAACTTTCCACTGAAACACAACAGAACAGAGTTGATTCAAGCTGCTTCTACATTTCTAAAACCCCGAATTGGAACAGAACGGTGAAGAAAGCTCCAAGCCTTCCTCGTAATCGTCGACTCAATATTTATCTTATAATAGCGTATCTTGGCGATTATAAATTTGAAAAAATGCTTTATCTTGTTTGTATTTTGCACTGGAGTTATGTAAAAAAAGGATTCCGGTCATCACCCATGCTTCTTTTACACTCATAGCCCCACAGTAGGATAGATATACCCTGTGTCGTGGGAACCATGGATGCACACACACAAAAACAGAAACACAGACAGATCGAGACCAGAAATTTTTAATTAATCATTTAAATTTCTGCTTCGCGGGGAATCGAACCCGGGACCGTCTGACCGGCAATCAGGCATGATTAACATTGCGTCACATGGGTATATAAGATAGACAGTTTGGAATACTCCTCACTTCACTACTCGGTTAACCTGCAAGAGGCCCTAACGTCATTGAATCATTGTCACCACTAATATAACTAAATTAAAGATAAATGATGACTTTTCAGTGCGTGAAATATGTTTTAACGGTTTTTATTGTCTAACTATAGATAATAGTTTGTTGTTGATAGATCATTTTGGTTGTTTGTCTGAAAACAAAGATATCAATTGCTGCCATATCAATAAAAAAGTAGCTAAAAATTTTATTCAAATATACGACAAAAAGGATGCCACGCGAGCAGCTTGCTGCGAGCGCAACACGCGCAACCTAGTTATATTATATAATCTTAAAAGGATTCCTTTTTCACCGCCCCCCTTCTCCCCCAAGGAGCTCGATACGGTCAAAGTGATGTATGAGGGGTTTCCCCTATCCCCTCTCGGGAATAAAGGAAAAATTTCGAAATTTAAAAATTCAAGATGGCGGCCGAGTTTGAAATGTCAAATTTTTTATTTATTTCCCTATGCCCAATATTGGTGTCGTTTTCGAGTAACGTTGGGGTGGAGATTACGAAAAAAATGGCCGTTTTTGGAAATTCAAGATGGCGGCGCGGATATGTTTGGTTGAATTTTTGCCCTTTTCGAGGTGTGTTTGAGGAGCTGTCATTCGGTGGTTTTTAATTACATTTTTGATATTTTTTCTAAAATGTCTTGGAAATGCCCTGAATTTTGGCAAAATGAGAGTGGTTATTTTTTTAAACAAGATGGCGGATGTGTGGCGGCCATTTTGTAAAAAGTGCAAAAAACACCATTTTTCGAGGGGAAATATCTCGAGGTTGGCAACATTTGATCGGGTTGCTTTGTTCGAGGCGATTGCGGGACTCTACTCAAAGTGTTGCCAGGTTTGGTCGACTTTTTTTCCTTTCATACATTTTTTTGAACTTTCCATTCAAAAACATGAAAAGTAGAAGGAGAAGATTTTTTAATAATTTTTTTTTATTAGCAGACGTAGAGTGATGCCCTCAATGACATTTGACCATTTTTGAAGACGTCGACTGGTAACACTGGCCGCAGGATTTTTTTTCCCATTTCACACATTGTCTATTACCACGGAGCGGGGAGTGGTGGGGGGTGAATATGATGTATGAGTGATATTATTGGTTGACTATCGTGTCTATGGGAAAAATCCGAAACGTCAGAAATTCAAGATGGCGGCCGAGCTGAGCAGGTGAATTTTTTTTTTATTCGCACCGACCCGAGATGGGTGTCGATTTCGAGTAAATGTGGGACAAGAAAAACGAAAAAAATTGAAAAAATTGAAAAAACAAGATGGCCGCCGAAATACATAAAATTGAATTTTTCCGATTTTCGAGGTGTGTTTGCGGGGTCGCGATTTTGTGGGTTTTTGACATTTAAGTATGCTTTTTTTACTTTTGTCTCTGGCACACGCTCAATTTTGACAGATTGGAATCTATTATTTTTTTGAACAAGATGGCTGACCTGCATTGGCCATTTTGTAAAACATACGAAAAATCGAGTTTTTTGACGTGAATTTTTTCCAGGTTGGCAACATTTCAGCGGATTTCTTTGTACTGGACGGTTGTGTAACTTGACTCAAAGTATTGCCAGGTTATGTCAATTTTTTTTTCTTTCATATAAAATTGGAAACCTCCCATACAAAAACATGAAAAGTAGAAGGAGAAACATTTTTGATCAAAATATTGAGCCAGATATTTTTTAGCGTCTGTCTTAATGACATTTGACCATTTTTATCTTTATCACGTGGCAACACTAGGAGCTAGATTTTTTTTTCCGTTTTTTCGACATTTCGAATTACACAGCCAAAAGTAAACATGGGAGGTAATAATAATGTATGGGTGATATTTTTGATTTACCCTCGTGTCTATAGGAAAAATCCGAAACGTCAGAAATTCAAGATGGCGGCCGAGCTGAGCAGGTCAAGTTTATTTTTGTTTTCTGCACGTACCCAATATTGGACATGTTTTCGAATAATATTGGGACGACAAATACGATGAAATTAGAAAAAAATAAAAAAACAAAATGGCCGCCGAGATTTTTGAATTTGAAAATTTTAAATTTTCGAGGTAATTTTACGGGAGATTTTTGTTCAAGGAATTTAATCGTTCATTTTACAGTTGACATCTATTGGCTTTGGTGTATTCTCAATTTTGACGGATTGTGTTACATTTTTTTTTATTCAAGATGGCGGACGCCGTGGTGGCCAGTTTGTAAAAAGAACAAAAAATGCTATTTTTCGATGGGAAAAATTTGGTAGTTGGCAACATTTTAGCGGATTACTTTGTACTGAGCGAATGTGTATCTTAACTTGAAGTATTGCCAGGTTTTGTCACTTTTATTTCTTTCATACAAATTTGTAAACTTTCCATTCAAAAACATGAAAAGTAGAAGGAGAAACATTTTTGATAAAAATATTGACCCAGATATTTTAAAGTGGCTGTCTCAATGACATTTGGCTATTTTTATCTTTACCACCTGGCAACACTGCGAGCTAGAATTTTTTTTCAATTTTTTTCCTGGTCTTCATGTTTCGAATAGTGGAGCAAAAACTGTAGATCTGGAGTATCAACAATGTATGAGAGATTTATTCCTTAAAGTATGTTGATTATGGGAAAAATATGAAATCACAATGTTGCCATACACAAAAATTGTTTTTCATGCCAATGAAATTTTATATCGAATATTTCAGTGTGTTACCACAGGTAAACGCCATTAAGTGTATTAATGTTTGGTAGTTAGTGATAAATTGCAAATTTTGATACTGAATATTTTTGATGTTGCCATACAAAAATAATAATTTCCAAACAAATATATTTTTGTATGTAAGATTTCGCGCAGTTGTTTTCTTTCAATATTGTTACAATGTATGACGCGTTTGAAGCTATTACTTTACTTTACTAATTATTGCAATAATCACTCAGTGTTGCCATATAAATAATAAAAGTTTTCATACAAGTGTTTTACCCTATCAAATTTGCCTGAAAATAAGTAATTTTGCTTCGAATACTACAGTCTATTTACACAATTTAATGTAATTTTATTTATTTTTAATCTGTAGATACTCACAAATAGTAAATATTTGCAGAATAATATTTTCATGTTGCCATACAAAAAAAGTGATTTTCATACAAACAAATTTTTGTATGTTTAATTTGCAGGTTTTTTCTCGTTTTGATGTAAACAAATTGTATCAGGCGTTTGTAGAAGTTACTACACTGTATAAGTTTTCGCAAAAAAATAACAATGTTGCCATACAAAAAATATTTTTTTTCATACAAGTATTTAAAATTTGCCCGAGAAATCGGGTATTGTATGGAATATTTTTGCCTGTTGGCAACATTTTGCATAATTATAACATTGAATTTATGATAGATATAAATAATTTTAATGTTTCAGTTAAAATATTTTTTTGGGTTGCCATACAAAAAAACGGAGTTTCATACAAAAATAAATTTAAATGCTACATTTGAAATTGTTTTCACTTTTTAACGATACTACAATGTTTGAAGCGTTATAAGATACAACTATACTGAACATATTATTGAAAAAATATTTTAGGGTTGCCATACAAAAAATATTTTTTTTCTAACAAAATCGTTCAAGTATCGAATATGTCATGAAATTGTTATTTTGTATTCAACATTTCAGTCTGTCGGTGCTATTTAGGAACATTAAAATGTACTAGGCATTTGGAAGGACAAACAATTTGTTTATTTTGGTACAAAAAATATCAGTGTTGTCATACAAAAAATAATAATTTTCATACAAATGCATTTTTCTATGTGATAGTTTGGGCTGAGTGTTCCTTTTGACGTCATTACAATGTATGTAAGTTTGTAAGTACTAAAATTTTGTGCATATTTAAGTAATAATACTGTTTAAGTAGTAATACTAATATAATTGGTGTTGTCATACAAAAAATAATAATTTTCATACAAACGCTTTTTTAATGTAAGATTTCAGGCTATTATGTCGTTTTGATTTTAATGCAATGTATGAGCCATTTCTAGGTACCAATTCACCTTGCATGTCGTTGCAAAAATATTTCTGTGCTGCCATACAAAAATCATACATTTTTATACAAATGCTTTTTTGTGTGAAATATTTTACAGTATAGTCTCCTTTTGATATGAATACCCTTCAAAGTTAGAAACAATTCAGTGATTTTGATTAGGTAATATGACAGAATAAAGTTTTTTTATTAAAATGATGTAAAGTACTTTAAAATGATGCAAATATTACAATTAAATTAATACTTTAAAATATAAAGTACGTATGAAATCAATAACTGCTTAATAGTAATATGCTTACTTTGATGACTTTTTTTCATCTGTAGTTCCATCTTACATTATTTATTATTGGTCACTTTTATTTAAATACTTACGTCAAACATTATAAAAAAAAACAAGGTTTAACCAAGTTCAAATGTACCATTACTGACTGTACGGCTATTGTATATAAAAATAATCTAAAGATTGTACTGGCCACTTATAGATTGTACTCTAAATTTGGAATTAAAAAAACTCATGTTCAAAATTTTAAGATAATTGGCGGCAAATAGTTGCTTCAAATTTCTTTTGATTCCCGCAACCATTTTGTAAATAATAATATGGATTGTTTTTAATTTGTGATTTATTTGAATGTGTTTGAATGTGTATTTGTGGATATTTTTAAATTTCGCGTAATAAGCACAACTTTCGGCATTTACTTTGAAGAGAAATTGGGTAAGTAAGTACAAAGATTTTACAAAATTAACATATTGTTTGCCATATTTCACCTTTGACCACTAATTTATCAAATACCTAATTTAATAATTTACATACCAAACTAATTTCATGTCAAGAGTAATATATGTATATTATTTTTAAGTTGAATCGTGTTGCTCTGCGCTAGATTATATAATATGATTACATACTATGTTATTACCTTAATGTATTAAATTATTTCGAGAATATTAAGCTCTTTCTGCCAAGAGTGTTATAAACGCTTTTATAAAGTACATACACGTAAAAGTGGTTTTGTTTTTAATGATAGAATCAGTTTCCTTTTTTATTTTATATTTCTGGTTCCTTGCATACATTCTGTTCTTTAAACTTCGGAATATAGACGTTTTTATAATGACTTAATAATTTACCTGAAATACATATTTTTTCAACCCTCTTATGACCCAATGCTGGGCACAAATCTCCTTTAGAAAGTGAGAGGGATGTAGACCATAGTCCACCACGCTGGCCAAGAGTGGTTAGGTGGATATTATGCCTTTGAATAATTATGAGTAACTCTCAGGCATGCGTGGTAATTGAAAATATGGTAATTAAATATCAACAGCAATAAACACGCACATAAAAATTTTCTTTGTAAGAGCTCCAAGCCGGGGTTTGATCACGGTATATCCATGTCAGAGGCCGCGGTTTTCACGCTCGGTCATCGCTGCTCAAGAACATATTTTATTTCTATAATTTCTTCCGTTTCGACGTAATTCGTAATGAAAGGTTGCCTTTTCGTGTCCCACTAATGGGCACGGGTCTCTTCCCATTATAGGGGAAGCATGGAGCTTACTCCACCACGCTCTGTAATGAGGGTTGGCGGCCAACCAGCTGTCAGATGTTTTCGAACCGCCACTAGGCCTCTGACAAGGTTTAACGACTACTACATAGCTATTGATATAACCCAGGTCCAACGGCTTAGTGTATCTTTCGAAGCTTAGAAACGCGCTTGAAATTTGCTACCAGCGGTCATCCATGACCATTTGTAGTCCTCGCGGTGTATGTGGTCGCTACAGCCTATGGACATCTAAATGTCTCAACCAAGCCATTCTTGCCTGAGGTCGTATACAGTTGCGTTCATACTTGTATACGTTGCTTTATGTAGGTTATTATAAATGAATATTCGTAGGATCTAAATATAATAGAATTGCTTCACGGTAGAAATGGGTTCAGTGGTAGTACGTCCTTAGTTCCATCCATATAAAAGTGTGGCAAGCAACTGCATCTGTCCTTTGAAACACAATAGAGTTGCTTCAGGGCAGAAATGAGTTAAGTGTGGTAGTATTTCATTAGTTACAACCACAAGTAAACGTGTGGCCGACAGCCGCACCTTTCCCTCGAAACTCAATAGAGATGCTTTAGGTCAGGAATGGATTCAGCGGTACCTCCTCAGTTACGACCACAGATAAAGGTGTGGTCATCACTTACACCTGTCCTCCGAAACACGATAGAGTTACTCTCACTAATTAGCAGGTAGTACTTTCTCGGTCACAACCACAGATAAAAGTGTGGCCAAGGACTGAACCTGTCCACAAAACACAAAAAGTTGGTTTAGAGCAAAAAATAATTCAGTGGTTGTTCTTTCTCGGTAATATATTTCCAACAGAGTCTTCAGGGTGAGGCAAGGTGAAGAATACTCGGATCTGAAAGAAATAAGAGCTGGAGTGCCACAAGGGAGTGTATTAGGACCGGTCCTGTACCTACTATACACCTGTGATATTCCAAAAATAGAAAATAGTTTCTTTGCAACTTTTGCGGACGATACGGCAATATTAGCCGTAGGCGACAGCCATGAGCAAGCTGCAGAAAAGTGCCAAAGAGCAGTTAATAAAGTATACGACTGGACAAAGAGGTGGCGTATGAAACTCAATGAAAGTAAGTCGGTACATGTAGATTTTACAAACAAAAATCAAAGTTACCACCCAATACATATAAATAACATATGCATACCATACGCAAATACTGCAAAATACTTAGGTATGACTCTTGACGCGAAGCTACGCTGGAAGCATCACGTTAAGAAAAAACGAGAAGAATTGGAGCTCAAATACAGAGCTATGCATTGGCTTCTTGGGAGGTATTCCTCACTGTCAGTCCAAAATAAAATTTTGTTATATAAGCAGGTCCTAATGCCAGTATGGGCCTATGGTATACAGCTGTGGGGCTGTACCAAATAGAGCAATATAGACATAATTCAAAGGTTCCAAAATAAAGTACTTAGGGGAATCGTGAATGCACCTTGGTACATACGAAACGAAGATCTACATCGGGACCTAAAAGTAGACTTCGTCAAAAATGTCATTAAAAAATATGCAGAAGCTCATCAACAAAGACTTCACCATCACGTGAATGTTGAAGCAATCCAGCTACTCGACACCACGGACTTAGTGAGACGGCTCAAACGGACAAAACCTTTTGAACTAATTATATAACTCAGTGTAGTGATAGTGAAAAGTGACTAATATTTATTTAGTGACACTAATGACACAAGAACAATGTGTATAAACCTTTATGTGCAATAACAAAGAAGTGCTGTGTCAGTGGACGCATTCTTCAATAATAAGTTTATTAGCAAATTAAGTTAGCGTAAAATTACTCATTAGTCGAATTATTTAGGCTAGATCGTAATGTAATATAAAGTATTGCTTTGTACTTTATACTAAACAAAAAAAAAAGTTTGGAATACTCCTCACCTCACTACCTACCCGATTAACCTGCAAAAGACTTTCCAGACTTTAATTTACCATTACACAATAATTTTGACTGTTCTATAAACTAATCGTTGATACGAGTAGATCATCTCGGTTCTTTGCCTGAAAACTCAATCAATTGTTGCTACATAAATAAATAACTAGCTAAAAATTTTATTCAAATATACGACAAAAAGGATGCCACGCGAGCAGCTTGCTGCGAGCGCAACACGCGCAACCTAGTTATATTATATAATCTTAAAAGGATTCGTTTTTCACTGGCCTCTCTCTCCCCCAAGGAGCTTGATACGGTCAAAGTGATGTATGAGGGGTTTCCCCTATCCCCTCTCGGGAATTAAGGAAAAATTTCGAAATTTAAAAATTCAAGATGGCGGCCGAGTTTGAAATGTCAATTTTTTTATTTATTTCCCTGTGCCCAATATGGGTGTCGTTTTCGAATAATTTTGGAGTGGGAAATACGAAAAAAGTAGTCGTTTTTTGAAATTCAAGATGGCGGCGCGGATATGTTTGGTTAAATTTTTGCCCTTTTCGAGGTGCGTTTGAGGAGCTGTCATTTGGTGGTTTTTAGATACATTTTTGATATTTTTTCTAAAATGTCTTGGAAATACCCTGAAATCTGACAAAATGAGGGTGGTAATTTTTTTAAACAAGATGGCGGACGTGTGGGGGCCATTTTGTAAAAAGTGCGAAAAACACCATTTTTCGAGGGGAAATATCTCGAGGTTGGCAACATTTGATCGGGTTGCTTAGTTCGAGGCGATTGTGGGACTCTACTCAAAGTGTTGCCAGGTTTGGTCGACTTTATTTTCTTTCATACATTTTTTTGAACTTTCCATTCAAAAACATGAAAAGTAGAAGGAGAAATTTTTTTAATATTTTTTTTTTATTAGCAGACGTAGAGTGATGCCCTCAATGACATTTGACCATTTTTGAAGACGTCGACTGGCAACACTGGCCGCAGGAATTTTTTTCCCATTTCACACATTGTCTATTACCACGGAGCGGGGAGTGGTGGGGGGTGAATATGATGTATGGGTGATATCATTGGTTGACTTTTGTGTCTATGGGAAAAATCCGAAACGTCAGAAATTCAAGATGGCGGCCGAGCTGAGCAGGTGAATTTTTTTTTTTATTCGCACAAACCCGAGATGGGTGTTGGTTTCGAATAAAAGCGGGACAAGAAAAACGAAAAAAATTGAAAAAATTGAAAAAACAAGATGGCCACCGAGATACATAAAATTGAAATTTTCCGATTTTCGAGGTGTGTTTGCGGGGTCGCCATTTTGTGGGTTTTTAATATTTAATTATGATTTTTTCACCTTTGTCTCTGACACATGCTCAATTTTGACAGATTGGAATTTATAATTTTTTGAACAAGATGGCTGACCTACATCGGCCATTTTGTAAAACATACGAAAAATCGAGTTTTTTGACGTGAATTTTTGCCAGGTTGGCAACATTTCAGCGGATCTTGTTGTACTGATCGGTTGTGTATCTTGACTTGAAGTGTTGCCAGGTTTTGTCAATTTTTTTTTCTTTCATACAAAATTGGAAACCTCCCATACAAAAACATGAAAAGTAGAAGGAGAAACATTTTTGATCAAAATATTGAGCCAGATATTTTTTAGGGGCTGTCTTAATGACATTTGACCATTTTTATCTTCATCACCTGGCAACACTAGGAGCTAGAATTTTTTTTCCGTTTTTTCGACATTTCGAATTACACAGCCAAAAGTAAACATGGGAGGTAATAATAATGTATGGGTGATATTTTTTATTTACTTTCGTGTCTATAGGAAAAATCCGAAACGTCAGAAATTCAAGATGGCGGCCGAGCTGAGCAGGTCAAGTTTATTTTTGTTTTCTGCACGTACCCAATATTGGACATGTTTTCGAATAATATTGGGACGACAAATACGATGAAATTAGAAAAAAATAAAAAAACAAAATGGCCGCCGAGATTTTTGAATTTGAAAATTTTAAATTTTCGAGGTAACTTTACGGGAGTTTTTTGTTCAAGGAATTTAATCGTTCATTTTACAATTGACATCTATTGGCTTTGGTGTATTCTCAATTTTGACGTATTTTGTTTGATTTTTTTTTATTCAAGATGGCGGACGCCGTGGTGGCCAGTTTGTAAAAAGAACAAAAAATGCTATTTTTCGGTGTGAAAATTTTGGTGGTTGGCAACGTTTCAGCGGATTAATTTGTACCGAGCGGTTGTGTAACTTGACTTGAAGTATTGCCAGGTTTTGTCATTTTTTTTTCCTTTCATACAAATTTGTAAATTTTCCATTCAAAAACATGAAAAGTAGAAGGAGAAACATTTTTGATTAAAATATTAACCCAGATATTTTACAGTGGCTGTCTCAATGACATTTGGCTATTTTTATCTTTACCACCTGGCAACACTGGGAGCTAGAATTTTTTTTCAATTTTTTTCCTGGTCTTCATGTTTCGAATAGTGGAGCAAAAACTGTAGATCTGGAGTATCAACAATGTATGAGAGATTTATTCCTTATAGTATGGTGATTATGGGAAAAATATGAAATCACAATGTTGCCATACACAAAAATTGTTTTTCATGCCAATGAAATTTTATATCGAATATTTTAGTATGTTACTGTGGGCTAACGTCATTAAGTGTATAAATATTTGGTAGTTAGTAATTAATTGCAAATTTTGATGCTAAAATTTTTTGATGTTGCCATACAAAAAAAATAATTTCCAAACAAATATATTTTTGTATGTAAGATTTCGCGCATTTGTTTTCTTTCAATGTTATTACAATGTATGACAAGTTTGAAGCTACTACTTCACTTTACTAATTATTGCAATAATCACTCAGTGTTGCCACACAAAAAATAAAAGTTTTCATACAAGTGTTTTACCCTATCAAATTTGCCTGAAAATAAGTAATTTAGCTTCGAATACTATAGCCTATTTGCACTATTTAATATAATTTTAATTACTTTTAATCTGTAGATACTCACAAATAGTAAATATTTGTAGAAAAATATTTTCGTGTTGTTATATTATATAATCTTAAAAGGATTCGTTTTTCACCGCCCCCCCCTCTCCCCCAAGGAGCTCGATACGGTCAAAGTGATGTATGAGGGGTTTCCCCTATCCCCTCTCGGAAGTAACGGAAAAATTTCGAAATTTAAAAATTCAAGATGGCGGCCGAGTTTGAAATGTCAAAATTTTTATTTATTTCCCTATGCCCGATATGGGTGTCGTTTTCGAATAATTTTGGGGTGGAGATTACGAAAAAAATGGCCGTTTTTGGAAATTCAAGATGGCGGCGCGGATACGTTTGGTTAAATTTTTGCCCTTTTCGAGGTGCGTTTGAGGAGCTGTCATTTGGTGGTTTTTAGATACATTTTTGATATTTTTTCTAAAATGTCTTGGAAATACCCTGAAATCTGGCAAAATGAGGGTGATAATTTTTTTAAACAAGATGGCGGACGTGTGGCGGCCATTTTGTAAAAAGTTTGAAAAACACCATTTTTCGAGGGGAAATATCTCGAGGTTGGCAACATTTGATCGGGTTGTTTTGTTCCAGGCGATTGTGGGACTTTATTCAAAGTGTTGCCAGGTTTGGTCGACTTTTTTTCCTTTCATACATTTTTTTGAACTTTCCATTCAAAAACATGAAAAGTAGAAGGAGAAGATTTTTTAATGAAAATGTTTTATTGGCAGACGCATTGTGATGCCCTTAATGACATTTGACCATTTTCGAAGACATCGACTGGCAACACTGGCCACAGGATTTTTTTTCCCATTTCACACATTGTCTATTACCACGGAGCGGGGAGTGGTGGGGGGTGAATATGATGTATGGGTGATATTATTGGTTGACTTTCGTGTCTATGGGAAAAATCCGAAACGTCAGAAATTCAAGATGGCGGCCGAGCTGAGCAGGTGAATATTTTTTTTTTATTCGCACCGACCCAAAATGGGTGTCAGTTTCGAATGAATGCGGGACAAGAAAAACGAAAAAAATTGAAAAAATTGAAAAAACAAGATGGCCGCCGAGATACATAAAATTGAAATTTTCCGATTTTCGAGGTGTGTTTGCGGGGTCGCCATTTTGTGGGTTTTTAATATTTAATTATGATTTTTTCACCTTTGTCTCTGGCACATGCTCAATTTTGACAGATTGGAATTTATAATTTTTTGAACAAGATGGCTGACCTACATCGGCCATTTTGTAAAACATACGAAAAATCGAGTTTTTTGACGTGAATTTTTGCCAGGTTGGCAACATTTCAGCGGATCTTGTTGTACTGATCGGTTGTGTATCTTGACTCGAAGTGTTGCCAGGTTTTGTCAATTTTTTTTTCTTTCATACAAAATTGGAAACCTCCCATACAAAAACATGAAAAGTAGAAGGAGAAACATTTTTGATCAAAATATTGAGCCAGATATTTTTTAGGGGCTGTCTTAATGACATTTGACCATTTTTATCTTCATCACCTGGCAACACTAGGAGCTAGAATTTTTTTTCCGTTTTTTCGACATTTCGAATTACACAGCCAAAAGTAAACATGGGAGGTAATAATAATGTATGGGTGATATTTTTTATTTACTTTCGTGTCTATAGGAAAAATCCGAAACGTCAGAAATTCAAGATGGCGGCCGAGCTGAGCAGGTCAAGTTTATTTTTGTTTTCTGCACGTACCCAATATTGGACATGTTTTCGAATAATATTGGGACGACAAATACGATGAAATTAGAAAAAAATAAAAAAACAAAATGGCCGCCGAGATTTTTGAATTTGAAAATTTTAAATTTTCGAGGTAACTTTACGGGAGTTTTTTGTTCAAGGAATTTAATCGTTCATTTTACAATTGACATCTATTGGCTTTGGTGTATTCTCAATTTTGACGTATTTTGTTTCATTTTTTTTTATTCAAGATGGCGGACGCCGTGGTGGCCAGTTTGTAAAAAGAACAAAAAATGCTATTTTTCGGTGTGAAAATTTTGGTGGTTGGCAACGTTTCAGCGGATTAATTTGTACCGAGCGGTTGTGTAACTTGACTTGAAGTATTGCCAGGTTTTGTCATTTTTTTTTCCTTTCATACAAATTTGTAAATTTTCCATTCAAAAACATGAAAAGTAGAAGGAGAAACATTTTTGATTAAAATATTAACCCAGATATTTTACAGTGGCTGTCTCAATGACATTTGGCTATTTTTATCTTTACCACCTGGCAACACTGGGAGCTAGAATTTTTTTTCAATTTTTTTCCTGGTCTTCATGTTTCGAATAGTGGAGCAAAAACTGTAGATCTGGAGTATCAACAATGTATGAGAGATTTATTCCTTATAGTATGGTGATTATGGGAAAAATATGAAATCACAATGTTGCCATACACAAAAATTGTTTTTCATGCCAATGAAATTTTATATCGAATATTTTAGTATGTTACTGTGGGCTAACGTCATTAAGTGTATAAATATTTGGTAGTTAGTAATTAATTGCAAATTTTGATGCTGAAAATTTTTGATGTTGCCATACAAAAAAAATAATTTCCAAACAAATATATTTTTGTATGTAAGATTTCGCGCATTTGTTTTCTTTCAATGTTGTAACAATGTATGAAGCGTTTAAAGCTACTACTTCACTTTACTAATTATTGCAATAATCACTCAGTGTTGCCACACAAAAAATAAAAGTTTTCATACAAGTGTTTTACCCTATCAAATTTGCCTGAAAATAAGTAATTTAGCTTCGAATACTATAGCCTATTTGCACTATTTAATATAATTGTAATTACTTTTAATCTGTAGATACTCACAAATAGTAAATATTTGTAGAAAAATATTTTCGTGTTGCCATACAAAAAAAGTGATTTTCATACAAACAAATTTTTGTATGTTAAATTTTCAGGTTTTGTCTCCTTTTGATGTCAACAAATGGTATGAGGCGTTTGTAGAACTTATTGCACTGTATAAGTTTTTTCAAAAATATTTCAATGTTGCCATACAAAAAATTTTTTTTTCATACAAGTATTTAAAATTATCCCGACAAATCGGGTATTGTATGGAATATTTTAGCCTGTTGGCAATATTTAGCATAATTATAACTTTGAATTTATGATAGACATAAACAAGTTTAATGTTTCAGTAAAAATATATTTTTGGGTTGCCATACAAAAAAACCGACTTTCATACAAAAATATACTTTTTAGTCAAATTTCAAATTGTTGCCACTTTATAATGATATTACAATGTATGAAGCGTTGCAAGACACATTTATACTGTACATTTTATTGAAAAAATATTTTAGGGTTGCCATACAAAAAATAAAAAAATCTTACAAAATCTTTCAAGTATCGAATATGTCATGAAATTGTTATTTTGTATTCAACATTTCAGTCTGTCGGTGCTATTTAGGAACATTAAAATGTACTAGGCATTTGGAAGGACAAACAATTTGTTTATTTTGGTACCAAAAAATATCAGTGTGGTCATACAAAAAATAATAATTTTCATACAAATGCATTTTTCTATGTGATAGTTTGGGCTGAGTGTTCCTTTTGACGTCATTACAATGTATGGAAGTTTGTAAATACTAATATTTTGTACATATTTAAGTAATAATACTTTGGTGTTGTTATACAAAAAATAATAATTTTCATACAAACCCTTTTTAATGTAAAATTTTAAGCTATTACGTCGGTTGGATTTTAGGTATGGGCCATTTCTAGGAACCAACGTTAGGTTTCAAAGTTAGGTACAATTCAGTGATTTTGAATAATATGACAGAATAATTTTTTTTACTAAAGTGATGTAAATTATTTATATTATATTATAATGAAATAAATACAATAAAATATAAAGTATGTATAAAATCAATAGCTGCAAATATTACTGTTATATGCTTACTTTGATGAGCTTTTTTCATCTGTAGTTCCATCTTACGTTAGTTATTATTGGTCACTTTTATTTAAATACGTAAATCATTATAAAAAAATTAACAAGGTTTAACAAGTTCAAACTTACCATTACTGACTGTACGGCTATTCTATATGAAAATAATCTAAAGATTGTACTGGCCACATATAGATCGTACTTTAAATTTGGAATAAAAAAACTCATGTACAAAATTTTGCGTTAATTGGCGGTAAATCGTTGCCTGTAGTTTCTTTTGGTTCGCAACAATTTTGTAAATTTTGTGTAATAATGTGGATTATTTTCAATTAATGACGTGTTTGAATGTGTTTTTGTGGATTTTTTAAATTTCGCGAAATAAGCACAACTTTCGGCATTTATTTTGAAGAGAAATTGGGTATGTAAGTACAAAGATTTTACAAAATGTTACGTTCGCCATATTTCACCACTAATTGATCAAATACCTAATTTATTCATTTACTTAGGGCCTCTTTCACCACCTTCAAGTAAGTGACAAGTACGCTAATTGTCGGTTAAAGTCACCCGTAACTTCAATTTCACGATGTTCGAGTAGCACTAATCATATGAGAAACTGACCTGTACTCATAGCCTTTACTTGCCAATTAACTTTACTTGGTATTACTCCGCTTTTATAACAACTTAACATTTTACCTGAAATACATGTTTTTTGAACCCTCTTATGACCCAATGCTGGGCACAAATCTCCTCTAGAAAGTGGGAGGGATGTAGACCATAGTCCACCACGCTGGCCAAGAGTGGATAGGTGGATATTATGCCTTTGAGTAATTGCATGGTGATTGAAAATATAGTAATTAAATATCAACAGCAATAAATACGCACATAAAAATGTTCTTCGTAAGAGCTGCGCGCCGGGTTTTGATCACGGAATATCCATGTCGGAGGCCGCGCTCTTACCCGCTCGGCCATCGCTGCTCAAGTACATATTTTATTTATATAATTTCTTCCGTTTAGACGTAATTCGTCATACAAGGCTGCCCTTTTCGTGCACCACTAAAGGGCACGGGTCTCTTCCCATTATAGGGGAAGCATGGAGCTTACTCCACCACGCTTTGCAATGAGGGTTGGCGGCCAACCAGCTGTCGGATGTTTTCGAACCGCCACAAGGCCTCTGACAAGGTTTATCGACTACTACATAGCTACGATATCACCCAGGTCCAACGGATTAGCGTGTCTTTCGAAGCTTAGAAACGCGTTTGAATTTTGCCACTAGCAGTCATCCATCTCACACGTTAATGACCATTTCATAGTCCTCGCGGTTTTAGTGGTCGCTACAGCCCATAGACATCTACAAATCTCAACCAAGCCAATCTTGCCTAAGGTCGTTGCGTTGATACTTGTATAAGTTGCTTTATTTGGCTGCAACCCTTTTTGCGTCCCACTGCTGGGCACGGGTACCTCCGCCTTATTGGGGAGGCCTGGAGCTTACTCCACCACGCTGCTCCAATGCGGGTTGGTGGAGATGCGAGTTAGTGGCCAACCCGCTGTCGGGTGTTTTCAAACTGCCCATAAGGCCTCCGACAAGGTTTAACGACTGTTATTTATCGACCACAACCAGGACCGACGGCTAAACGTGCCCACCGAAGCACGGAAACGCGCATAAAATTTTCTGCCACTAGCGGTCACCCATCTCATACCCAACCGAGCCCGTTTTGCTTCGTTGCATAAATCGTTTGCGTTCTACGCTAACCATCGGGCTATGCACACTTTACTTCACTTCACGTTGCATTATTTAGGTGATCATAAATAACTATTCGTAGTATCTAAATATAATACAGTTGTTTCACGGTAGAAATGGATTCAGCGGTAGGTCTTTAGTTTCATCCACATAAAGGTGTGGGCAACAACTGCTATGTTATGATAGACTCAACGATAGTACTTTCTCGGTTACAGTCATAGAGAGAAGTGTGGCCGGTACCCACAACTTTCCACTGAAACACAACAGAACAGAGTTGATTCAAGCTGCTTCTTCATTTCCAAAACCCCGAATTGGAACAGAACGGTGAAGAAAGCTCCAAGCCTTCCTCGTAATGGGGAGAGACCCGTGCTCAGTAGTGGCAAACAAGGGTTGCAGCCAGAAATGGATTCATCGGTACTCAATATTTTTATCTTATAATAGCGTACCTCGGCGATTATAAATTTGAAAAAATGCTTTATCTTGTTTGTATTTTGCACTGGAGTTATGTAAAAAAAAGGATTCCGGTCATCACCCTTGCTTCTTTTACACTCATAGCCCCACAGTAGGATAGATATACCCTGTGTCGTGGGAACCACGGATACACACACACAAAAACAGAAACACAAACAGATCGAGACCAGAAATTTTAAATTAATCATTCAAATTTCTGCTTCGCGGGGAATCCAACCTGTGACCGTCTGAACGGCAATCCAGCATGGTCACCATTGCGTCACATGGGTATATAAGATAGACAGTTTGGAATACTCCTCACTTCACTACTCGGTTAACCAGCAAGAGGCCCTGACGTCAATGAATCATTGTCACCACTAAAATGATAACTTTTTAATGCGTGAAAGATGTTTTAACGATTTTTATTCTCTAACTATAGATAATAGTTTGTCGTTGATAGATCATTTGGTTGTTTGTCTGAAAACAAAGATATCAATTGTTGCTACATAAATAAATAACTAGCTAAAAAATTTGCTACCGAAACACGACAAAAAGGATGCCACGCGAGCAGCTTGCTGCGAGCGCAACACGCGCAACCTAGTTATATTATATAATCTTAAAAGGATTCGTTTTTCACTGGCCTCTCTCTCCCCCAAGGAGCTTGATACGGTCAAAGTGATGTATGAGGGGTTTCCCCTATCCCCTCTCGGGAATTAAGGAAAAATTTCGAAATTTAAAAATTCAAGATGGCGGCCGAGTTTGAAATGTCAATTTTTTTATTTATTTCCTTATGCCCAATATGGGTGTCGTTTTCGAATAATTTTGGGGTGGAGATTACGAAAAAAATG
This sequence comes from Pyrgus malvae, assembly GCA_911387765.1. NCBI lineage: Eukaryota > Metazoa > Arthropoda > Insecta > Lepidoptera > Hesperiidae > Pyrgus > Pyrgus malvae. The sequence continues at coordinate 20,040,162 of OU426950.1, read as the reverse complement.
GCCGTTTTTGGAAATTCAAGATGGCGGCGCGGATACGTTTGGTTAAATTTTTGCCCTTTTCGAGGTGTGTTTGACGAGCTGTCATTCGGTGGTTTTTAAATACATTTTTGATATTTTTACTAAAATGTCTTGGAAATATCCTGAATTTTAGCAAAATGAGGGTGGTAATTTTTTTAAACAAGATGGCGGATGTGTGGCGGCCATTTTGTAAAAAGTGCAAAAAACACCATTTTTCGAGGGGAAATATCTCGAGGTTGGCAACATTTGATCGGGTTGCTTTGTTCCAGACGATTGTGGGACTTTATTCAAAGTGTTGCCAGGTTTGGTCGACTTTTTTTCCTTTCATACATTTTTTTGAACTTTCCATTCAAAAACATGAAAAGTAGAAGGAGAAATTTTTTTTAATATTTTTTTTTATTAGCAGACGTAAAGTGATGCCCTCAATGACATTTGACCATTTTTGAAGACGTCGACTGGCAACACTGGCCGCAGGATTTTTTTTCCCATTTCACACATTGTCTATTACCACGGAGCGGAGAGTGGTGGGGGGCGAATATGATGTATGGGTGATATTATTGGTTGACTTTCGAGTCTATGGAAAAAATCCGAAACGTCAGAAATTCAAGATGGCGGCCGAGCTGAGCAGGTGAATAATTTTTTTTTACTCGCACCGACCCGAGATGGGTGTCAATTTCGAATGAAAGCGGGACGAGAAAAACGAAAAAAATTGAAAAAAATGAAAAAACAAGATGGCCGCCGAGATACATAAAATTCAATTTTTCCGATTTTCGAGGTGTGTTTGCGGTGTCGCCATTTTGTATGTTTTTGACATTTAAGTATGCTTTTTTTATTTTTGTCTCTGGCACATGCTCAATTTTGACAGATTGGAATCTATTATTTTTTTGAACAAGATGGCTGACCTACATCGGCCATTTTGTAAAACATACGAAAAATCGAGTTTTTTGACGTGAATTTTTGCCAGGTTGGCAACATTTCAGCGGATTTCTTTGTACTGGTCGGTTGTGTAACTTGATTCGAAGTGTTGCCAGGTTTTGTCAATTTTTTTTTCTTTCATACACAATTGGAAACCTCCCATACAAAAACATGAAAAGTAGAAGGAGAAACATTTTTGATCAAAATATTGAGCCAGATATTTTTTAGGGGCTGTCTTAATGACATTTGACCATTTTTATCTTCATCACCTGGCAACACTAGGAGCTAGAATTTTTTTTCCGTTTTTTCGACATTTCGAATTACACAGCCAAAAGTAAACATGGGAGGTAATAATAATGTATGGGTGATATTTTTGATTTACCCTCGTGTCTATAGGAAAAATCCGAAACGTCAGAAATTCAAGATGGCGGCCGAGCTGAGCAGGTCAAGTTTATTTTTGTTTACGGCACGTACCCAATATTGGACATGTTTTCGAATAATATTGAGACGACAAATACGATGAAATTAGAAAAAAATAAAAAAACAAAATGGCCGCCGAGATTTTAGAATTTGAAAATTTTAAATTTTGGAGGTAACTTTACGGGAGTTTTTTGTTCAAGGAATTTAATCGTTCATTTTACAATTGATATCTATTGGCTTTGGTGTATTCTCAATTTTGACGGATTGTGTTACATTTTTTTTAATTCAAGATGGCGGACGCCGTGGTGGCCAGTTTGTAAAAATAACAAAAAATGCTATTTTTCGGTGTGAAAATTTTGGTGGTTGGCAACGTTTCAGCGGATTACTTTGTACCAAGCGGTTGTGTAACTTGACTTGAAGTATTGCCAGGTTTTGTCATTTTTTTTTCTTTCATACAAATTTGTAAACTTTCCATTCAAAAACATGAAAAGTAGAAGGAGAAACATTTTTGATTAAAATATTGAGCCAGATATTTTAAAGTGGCTGTCTCAATGACATTTGGCTATTTTTATCTTTACCACCTGGCAACACTGGGAGCTAGAATTTTTTTTCAATTTTTTTCCTGGTCTTCATGTTTCGAATAGTGGAGCAAAAACTGTAGATCTGGAGTATCAACAATGTATGGGAGATTTATTCCTTATAGTATGGTAATTATGGGAAAAATATGAAATCACAATGTTGCCATACACAAAAATTGTTTTTCATGCCAATGAAATTTTATATCGAATATTTTAGTATGTTACTGTGGGCTAACGTCATTAAGTGTATAAATATTTGGTAGTTAGTAATTAATTGCAAATTTTGATGCTAAAAATTTTTGATGTTGCCATACAAAAAAAATAATTTCCAAACAAATATATTTTTGTATGTAAGATTTCGCGCATTTGTTTTCTTTCAATGTTGTTACAATGTATGAAGCGTTTAAAGCTACTACTTCACTTTACTAATTATTGCAATAATCACTCAGTGTTGCCACACAAAAAATAAAAGTTTTCATACAAGTGTTTTACCCTATCAAATTTGCCTGAAAATAAGTAATTTAGCTTCGAATACTATAGCCTATTTGCACTATTTAATATAATTTTAATTACTTTTAATCTATAGATACTCAAAAATAGTAAATATTTGTAGAAAAATATTTTCGTGTTGCCATACAAAAAAAGTTATTTTCATACAAACAAATTTTTGTATGTTAAATTTTCAGGTTTTGTCTCCTTTTGATGTCAACAAATGGTTTGAGGCGTTTGTAGAACTTATTGCACTGTATAAGTTTTTTCAAAAATATTTCAATGTTGCCATACAAAAATATTTTTTTTCATACAAGTATTTAAAATTATCCCGACAAATCGGGTATTGTATGGAATATTTTAGCCTGTTGGCAACATTTAGCATAATTATAACTTTGAATTTATGATAGACATAAACAAGTTTAATGTTTCAGTAAAAATATATTTTTGGGTTGCCATACAAAAAAACCGACTTTCATACAAAAATATACTTTTTAGTCAAATTTCAAATTGTTGCCACTTTATAATGATATTACAATGTATGAAGCGTTGCAAGACACATTTAAACTGTACATTTTATTGAAAAAATATTTTAGGGTTGCCATACAAAAAATAAAAAAATTCTTACAAAATCTTTCAAGTATCGAATATGTCATGAAATTGTTATTTTGTATTCAACATTTCAGTCTGTCGGTGCTATTTAGGAACATTAAAATGTACTAGGCATTTGGAAGGACAAACAATTTGTTTATTTTGGTACCAAAAAATATCAGTGTGGTCATACAAAAAATAATAATTTTCATACAAATGCATTTTTCTATATGATAGTTTGGGCTGAGTGTTCCTTTTGACGTCATTACAATGTATGGAAGTTTGTAAGTACTAATATTTTGTACATATTTAAGTAATAATACTTTGGTGTTGTTATACAAAAAATAATAATTTTCATACAAACCCTTTTTAATGTAAAATTTCAAGCTATTACGTCGTTTGGATTTTAGGTATGGGCCATTTCTAGGAACCAATTGCCATACAAACATTATAAATTTTTATACAAACTTTTTTATGTGTGAAATATTTTACAGTATAGTCACCTTTTGATATTAAACCCTTCAAAGTTAGGTACAATTCAGTGATTTTGAATAATATGACAGAATTTTTTTTTTTTACTAAAGTGATGTAAATTATTTATATTATAATGAAATAAATACAATAAAATATAAAGTACGTATAAAATCAATAGCTGCAAATATTACTGTTATATGCTTACTTTGATGAGCTTTTTTCATCTGTAGTTCCATCTTACGTTAGTTATTATTGTTCACTTTTATTTAAATACGTAAATCATTATAAAAAAAATTAACAAGGTTTAACAAGTTCAAACTTACCATTACTGACTGTACGGCTATTCTATATGAAAATAATCTAAAGATTGTACTGGCCACATATAGATCGTACTTTAAATTTGGAATAAAAAAACTCATGTACAAAATTTTGCGTTAATTGGCGGTAAATCGTTGCCTGTAGTTTCTTTTGGTTCGCAACAATTTTGTAAATTTTGTGTAATAATGTGGATTATTTTCAATTAATGACGTGTTTGAAAGTGTTTTTGTGGATTTTTTAAATTTCGCGAAATAAGCACAACTTTCGGCATTAATTTTGAAGAGAAATTGGGTATGTAAGTACAAAGATTTTACAAAATGTTACGTTCGCCATATTTCACCACTAATTGATCAAATACCTAATTTATTCATTTACTTAGGGCCTCTTTCACCACCTTCAAGTAAGTGACAAGTACGCTACCTAATTGTCGGTTAAAGTCACCCGTAACTTCAATTTCACGATGTTCGAGTAGCACTAATCATATGAGAAACTGAATGAAGAATGTAAAATTTTTGTTGATTTACTTTAATTAATGTTGTTCTTCAATGCCACCAGTCGTTACTTCTCACACTACCCCAGGTCGACTGGTAGAGAATGCTTTTAGCATTAAGTCCGCCTATGTACATTATCTTTGTATTTTGGTACATGAAGAATAAATAAATAAATAAAAATAAATAAACTGACCTGTACTCATAGCCTTTACTTGCCAATTAACTTTACTTGGTATTACTCCGCTTTTATAACGACTTAACATTTTACCTGAAATACATGTTTTTTCAACCCTCTTATGACCCAATGCTGGGCACAAATCTCTCCTCTAGAAAGTGGGAGGGATGTAGACCATAGTCCACCACGCTGGCCAAGAGTGGATAGGTGGATATTATGCCTTTGAGTAATTATGAGTAACTCTCAGGCGAGCATGGTGATTGAAAATATAGTAATTAAATATCAACAGCAATAAATACGCACATAAAAATGTTCTTCGTAAGAGCTGCGCGCCGGGTTTTGATCACGGAATATCCATGTCGGAGGCCGCGCTCTTACCCGCTCGGCCATCGCTGCTCAAGTACATATTTTATTTATATAATTTCTTCCGTTTAGACGTAATTCATCATGCAAGGCTGCCCTTTTCGTGCACCACTAATGGGCACGGGTCTCTTCCCATTATAGGGGAAGCATGGAGTTTACTCCACCACGCTTTGCAATGAGGGTTGGCGGCCAACCAGCTGTCGGATGTTTTCGAACCGCCACAAGGCCTCTGACAAGATGACGGCTTAGCGTGTCTTTCGAAGCTTAGAATCGCGTTTGAATTTTGCCACTAGCAATCATCCATCTCACATGTTAATGACCATTTTATAGTCCTCGCGGTTTTAGTGGTCGCTACAACCCATAGACATCTACAAATCTCAACCAAGACAATCTTGCCTAAGGTCGTTTACAGTTGCATTGATACTTCTATAAGTTGCTTTATTTGGCTGCAACCCTTTTTGCGTCCCACTGCTGGGCATGGGTCCCTCCGCCTTATTGGGGAGGCCTGGAGCTTACTCCAATGCGGGCTGGTGGAGAATCGGGTTAGTTGCCAACCCGCTGCCGGGTGTTTTCAAACTGCCCATAAGGCCTCCGACAAGACTGTTATTTATCGACCACAACCAGGACCGACGGCTAAACGTGCCCACCGAAGCACGGAAACGCGCATGAAATTTTTTGCCACTAGCGGTCACCCATCTCATACCCAACCGAGCCCGTTTTGCTTAGTTGCATAAATCGTTTGCGTTCTACGCTAACCATCGGGCTATGCACGCCTCACTTCACTTCACGTTGCTTTATTTAGGTGATCATAAATAAATATTCGTAGTATCTAAATATAATACAGTTGTTTCACGGAAGATTCAGAGAATTCAGCGGTGAGTCTTAAGTTCCATCCACATAAAGGTGTGGCCAGCAACTGCATATGTTATGATAGACTCAGCAATAGTACTTTCTCGCTTACAATCACAGAGAGAAGTGTGGCCGGCACACACAACTTTTTACTGAAACACAACAGAACAGAGTTGATTCAAGCTGCTTCTACATTTCTAAAACCCCGAATTGGAACAGAACGGTGAAAAAAGCTCCAAGCCTTCCTCGTAATCGTCGTCTCAATGTTTATCTTATAATAGCGTATCTCGGCGATTATAAATTTGAAAAAATGCTTTATCCTGTTTGTATTTTGCACTGGAGTTATGTAAAAAAAAAGGATTCCGGTCATCACCCATGCTTCTTTTACACTCATAGCCCCACAGTAGGATAGATATACCCTGTGTCGTGGGAACCATGGATACACACACACAAAAACAGAAACACAAACAGATCGAGACCAGAAATTTTAAATTAATCATTCAAATTTCTGCTTCGCGGGGAATCGAGCCCGGGACCGTCTGACCGGCAATCAGGTATGGTTACCATTGCGTCACATGGGTATATAAGATAGACAGTTTGGAATACTCCTCACTTCACTACTCGGTTAACCTGCAAGAGGCCCTGACGTCATTGAATCATTGTCACCACTAATATAACTAAATTTAAGATAAATGATGACTTTTAAATGCGTGAAATATGTTTTAACGGTTTTAATACTCTAACTATAGATAATAGTTTGTTGTTGATAGATCATTTGGTTGTTTGTCTGAAAACATAGATATCAATAATTGCTGCCATATCAATAAATAACTAGCTAAAAATTTTATCAAATACACGACAAAAAGGATGCCACGCGAGCAGCTTGCTGCGAGCGCAACACGCGCAACCTAGTTATATTATATAATCTTAAAAGGATTCGATTTTCACCGCCCCCCCTCTCCCCCAAGGAGCTCGATACGGTCAAAGTGATGTATGAGGGGTTTCCCCTATCCCCTCTCGGGAGTAACGGAAAAATTTCGAAATTTAAAATTTCAAGATGGCGGCCGAGTTTGAAATGTCAAATTTTTTATTTATTTCTCTATGCCCAATATGGGTGTCCTTTTCGAGTAACCTTGGGGTGGTGATTACGAAAAAAATGGCCGTTTTTGGAAATTCAAGATGGCGGCGCGGATACGTTTGGTTAAATTTTTGCCCTTTTCGAGGTGTGTTTGAGGAGCTGTCATGCGGTGGTTTTTAGATACCTTTTTGATGTTTTTTCTAAAATGTCTTGGAAATACCCTAAATTATGGCAAAATGAGGGTAGTAATTTTTTTAAACAAGATGGCGGATGTGTAGCGGCCATTTTGTAAAAAGTGCGAAAAACACCATTTTTCGAGGGGAAATATCTCGAGGTTGGCAACATTTGATCGGGTTGCTTTGTTCGAGGCGATTGTGTGACTCCGCTCAAAGTGTTGCCAGGTCTGGTCGATTTTTTTTCCTTTCATACATTTTTTTGAACTTTCCATTCAAAAACATGAAAAGTAGAAGGAGAAATTTTTTTAGTAAAAAAATTTAATTGGCAGACGTACTGTGATGCCTTCAATGACATTTGACCATTTTTGAAGACGTCGACTGGCAACACTGGCCGCAGGAATTTTTTTGCCATTTCACACATTGTCTATTACCACGGAGCGGGGAGTGGTGGGGGGTGAATATGATGTATAAGTGATATTGTTGGTTGACTTTCGTGTCTATGGGAAAAATCCGAAACGTCAAAAATTCAAGATGGCGGCCGAGCTGAGCAGATGAATATTTTTTTTTTATTCGGACCGACCCGAGATGGGTATCGGTTTCGAATAAGAACGGGACAAGAAAAACGAAAAAAATTGAAAAAATTGAAAAAACAAGATGGCCGCCGAGATACATAAAATTGAATTTTTCCGATTTTCGAGGTGTGTTTGCGGGGTCGCCATTTTGTGGGTTTTTAACATTTAATTATGTTTTTTTCACTTTTGTCTCTGGCATATGCTCAATTTTAACAGATTGGAATCTATTATTTTTTTAAATAAAATGGCTGACCCACATCGGCCATTTTGTAAAACATACGAAAAATCGAGTTTTTTGACGTGAATTTTTGCCAGGTTGGCAACATTTCAGCGGAATTTGTTGCAAGGATCGATTGTGTATCTTGACTCGAAGTGTTGCCAGGTTTTGTCAATTTTTTTTTCTTTCATACAAAATTGGAAACCTCCCATACAAAAACATGAAAAGTGGAAGGAGAAACATTTTTGATTAAAATATTGAGCCAGATATTTTTAAGGGTCTGTCTCAATGACATTTGGCCATTTTTATCTTTATCACCTGGCAACACTAGGAGCTAGATTTTTTTTTCCGTTTTTTCGACATTTCGAATTACACAGCCAAACGTAAACATGGGAGGTAATAATAATGTATGGGTGATATTTTTGATTTACCCTCGTGTCTATAGGAAAAATCCGAAACGTCAGAAATTCAAGATGGCGGCCGAGCTGAGCAGGTCAACTTTATTTTTGTTTTCTGCACGTACCCAATATTGGAATCGTTTTCGCATGATATCAGGACTACAAATATGATAAAATTAGAAAAAAAATGAAAAAACAAAATGGCCGCCGAGATTTTTGAATTTGAAAATTTTAAATTTTCGAGGTAACTTTACGGGTGTTTTTTGTTCAAGGAATTTAATTGTTTATTTTATAATTTATACCTATTGGCTTTGGCGTATTCTCAATTTTGACAGATTGAGTTGGGTTTTTTTTATTCAAGATGGCGGACGCCGTGGAGGCCAGTTTATAAAAAGAACAAAAAATGCTATTTTTCGATGGGAAAAATTTGGTGGTTGGCAACATTTCAGCGGATTACTTTGTACTGAGCGGTTATGTAACTTGACTCGAAGTATTGCCAGGTTTTGTTATTTTTTTTTCTTTCATACAAATTTGTAAACTTTCCATTCAAAAACATGAAAAGTAGAAGGAGAAACATTTTTGATTAAAATATTGACCCAGATATTTTAAAGTGGCTGTCTCAATGACATTTGGCTATTTTTATCTTTACCACCTGGCAACACTGGGAGCTAGATTTTTTTTTCAATTTTTTTCCTGGTCTTGATGTTTCGAATAGTGGAGCAAAAACTGTAGATCTGGAGTATCAATAATGTATGGGAGATTTATTTCTTATAGTATGGTGATTATGGGAAAAATATGAAATTACAATGTTGCCATACACAAAAATTGTTTTTTATGCCAATGAAATTTTATATCGAATATTTCAGTGTGTGACCACAAGCTAACGCAATTAAGTGAGTAAATATTTGGTAGTTAGTAATAAGTTGCAAATTTTGATGTAAAAAAATTTCAATGTTGCCAAAAAAATAATAATTTCCAAACAAATATATTTTTGTATGTAAGATTTCGCGCATTTGTTTTCTTTCAATGTTGTTACAATGTATGACGCGTTTGAAGCTACTACTTTACTTTACCTATTATTGCAATAATCACTGAGTGTTGCCATACAAAAAATAAAAGTTTTCATACAAGTGTTTTACCCTATCAAATTTGCCTGAAAATAAGTAATTTAGCTTCGAATACTACAGCCTATTTGCACAATTTAATGTAATTTTAATTACTTTGAATCTATAGACACTCCCAAATTGTAAATATTTGTAGAAAAATATTTTCGTGTTGCCATACAAAAAAAGTGATTTTCATACAAACAAATTTTTGTATGTTTAATTTTCAGGTTTTATCTCCTTTTGATGTCAACAAATTGTATGAGGCGTTTGTAGAACTTATTGCACTGTATAAGTTTTTTCAAAAATATTTCAATGTTGCCATACAAAAAAATATTTTTCATACAAGTATTTAAAATTTTCCCGACAAATCGGGTATTATATGGAATATTTTAGCCTGTTGGCAACATTTGGCATAATTATAACTTTGAATTTATGGTAGATAAAAATAATGTTAATGTTTCAGTAAAATATATTTTTGGGTTGCCATACAAAAAAATCGACTTTCATACAAAAATATATTTTTATGTCAAATTTCAAATTGTTGGCACTTTTTAACGATACTACAATGTATGAAGCGTTGCAAGATACAATCATACTGTATATATTATTGAAAAAAAAATTCAGGGTTACCATACAAATAATTAAAATTTTCTTACAAAATCTTTCAAATATCGAATATGCCATGAAATTGTTATTTTGTATTCAACATTTCAGTCCGTCAGTGCTATTTAAGAACATTAAAATGTTCTAGGCGTTTGGGAGGACGAACAATTTGTTTATTTTGGTACCAAAAAATAACAGTGTTGCCATACAAAAAATAATAATTTTCATACAAAGGCATTTTTCTATGTGATATTTTGGTCTGAGTATTCCATTTGAGGTCATTACAATATATGGGGAGTTTGTAAGTACTAATATTTTGTACATATTATTATAATAATACTCTGGTGTTGTCATACAAAAAATTATAATTTTCATGCAAACGCTTTTTTAATGTAACTTTCAGGCTATTACGTCGTTTTGATTTTAGTGTAATGTATGGGCCATTTCTAGGTACCAATTCACCTTACATGTCGTTGCAAAAATATTTCTGTGTTGCTATACAAAAATTATACATTTTTGTACAAATGCTTTTTTGTGTGAAATATTTTACAGTATAGTCTCCTTTTGATATGAATACCCTTCAAAGTTAGAAACAATTCAGTGATTTTGATTAATATGACAGAATATTTTTTTTATTAAAATGGTTTTTAGTATTTATATTACAATTATTAAATTAATACTTTCAAATATAAAGTACGTATAAAATCAATAATAGCAAATATTATTGTAAGATGCTTACTTTTATGAGCTTTTTTCGTCTGTAGTTCCATCTTACATTATGTAGTTATTATTGGTCACTTTTATTTAAATTCGTCAAGCATTATAAAAAAATTAACAAGATTTAACCAAGTTCAAACTTACCATTACTGACTGTACGGCTATTGTATATAAAAATAATCTAAAGATTGTACTGGCCACTTATAGATTGTACCTACTCTAAATTTGGAATTAAAAAAACTCATGTTCAAAATTTAAAATTAATTGGCGGTAAATAGTTGCCTCAAGTTTCTTTTGGTTCTCGCAACCATTTTGTAAATTTTGTGTAATATTGTGGATTATTTTCAATTAGTGATTTATATGAATGTGTTTGAATGTGTATTTGTGAATTTTTTTAATTTCGCGTAATTAGCACAACTTTCGGCATTTATTTTGAAGAGAAATTGGGTATGTAAGTACAAAGATTTTACTAAATGTTACGTTCGCCATATTTCACCACTAATTGATCAAATACCTAATTTATTAATTTACTTAGGGCCTCTTTCACCACCTTCAAGTAAGTGTCAAGTACGCTAATTGTCGGTTAAAGTCACCCGTAACTTCAATTTCACGATGTTCGAGTAGCACTTATCATAATGGGAAACTGACCTGTACTCATAGCCTTTACTTGCCAATTAACTTTACTTGGGATTACTCCGCTTTTATAACGACTTAACATTTTACCTGAAATACATGTTTTTTCAACCCTCTTATGACCCAATGCTGGGCACAAATCTCCCCTCTAGAAAGTGGGAGGGATGTAGACCATAGTCCACCACGCTGGCCAAGAGTGGATAGGTGGATATCATGCCTTTGAGTGATTATGAGTAACTCTCAGGCAAGCATGGTGATTGAAAATATAGAAATTAAATATCAACAGCAATAAATACGCACATAAAAGTTTTTTTTTTGTAAGAGCTGCGCGCCGGGTTTTGATCACGGTATATCCATGTAGGAGGCCGCGTTCTTACCTGCTCGGCCATCGCTGCTCAAGTACATATTTTATTTATATAATTTCTTCCGTTTAGTCGTAATTCGTCATGCAAAGCTGCCCTTTTCATGTCCCGCTTATGGGCATGGGTCTCTTCCCATTATAGGGGAAGCATGGAGCTAACTCCACCACGCTTTGCAATGAGGGTTGACGGCCAACCAGCTGTCTGATGTTTTCGAACCGCCACAAGGCCTCTGACAAGGTTTATCGACTACTACATAGCTATCGATATCACCCAGGTCCAACGGCTTAGCGTGTCTTTCGAAGCTTAGAAACGCGTTTGAATTTTGCCACTAGCAGTCATCCGTCTCACACGTTAATGACAATTTTATAGTCCTCGCGGTTTTAGTGGTCGCTACAGCCCATAGACATCTACAAATCTCAACCAAGCCAATCTTGCCTAAGGTCGTTTACAGTTGCGTTGATACTTGTATAAGTTGCTTTATTTGGCTGCAACCCTTTTTGCGTCCCACTGCTGGGCACGGGTCCCTCCGCCGTATTGGGGAGGCCTGGAGCTTACTTCACCACGCTGCTCCAATGCGGGTTGGTGGAGATGCGGGTTAGTGGCCAACCCGCTGTCGGGTGTTTTCAAACTGCCCATAAGGCCTCCGACAAGGTTTAACGACTGTTATTTATCGACCACAACCAGGACCGGCGGCTAAACGTGCCCACCGAAGCACGGAAACGCGCATGAAATTTTTTGCCACTAGCGGTCACCCATCTCATACCCAACCGACCCCGTTTAGCTTAGTTGCATAGATCCTTTGCGTTCTACGCTAACCACCGGGCTATGCACGCCTCACTTCACTTCACGTTACTTTATTTAGGTGATCATAAATAAATATTCGTAGTATCTAAATATAATACAGTTGTTTCACGGTAGAAATGGATTCAGCGGTAGGTCTTTAGTACCATCCACATAAAGGTGTGGCCAGCAACTGTATAATAATATGTTATGATAGACTCCGCGATAGTACTTTCTCGGTTACAATCACAGAGAGAAGTGTGGCCGGCACCCACAACTTTCCACTGAAACACAACAGAACAGAGTTGATTCAAGCTGCTTCTACATTTCTAAAACCCCGAATAGGAAAAGAACGGTGAAGAAAGCTCCAAGCCTTCCTCGTAATGGGGAAAGACCCGTGCTCAGTAGTGGCAAACAAGGCTTGCAGCCAGAAATGGATTCATCGGTAGGTACTCTATATTTATGTTATAATAGTGTATCTCGGCGATTATAAATTTGAAAAATGCTTTATCCTGTTTGTATTTTGCACTGGAGTTATGTAAAAAAAAAGGATTCCGGTCATCACCTATGTTTCTTTTACACTCATAGCCCCACAGTAGGATAGACATACCCTGTGTCGTGGGAACCATGGATACACACACACACACAAAAACAGAAACACAAACAGATCGAGACCAGAAATTTCAAATTAATCATTCAAATTTCTGCTTCGCGGGGAATCGACCCCGGGACCGTCTGACCGGCAATCCGGCATGGTTACCATTGCGTCACATGGGTATATAAGATAGACAGTTTGGAATACTCCTCACTTCACTATTCGGTTAACCTGCAAGAGGCCCTGACGTCATTGAATCATTGTCAACACTAATATAACTAAATTTAAGATAAATGATGACTTTTTAATGCGTGAAATATGTTTTAACGGTTTTTATTCTCTTACTATAGATAAAAGTTTGTTGTTGATAGATCATTTGGTTGTTTGTCTGAAAACAAAGATATCAATTGCTGCCATATCAATAAATAATTAGCCAAAAATTTTATTCCAATATACGACAAAAAGGATGCCACGCGAGCAGCTTGCTGCGAGCGCAACACGCGCAACCTAGTTAGAAATATATTTACGATATATATTTTATATATTTTTTATAGATTTTAAATATATTATTTATACATTTTGACATTGATTTCTTTAATATTTTTTTTTTCATGGGAGTTTATTCACGATTAAATAGTGAAGACATTATTAATTCGATTTTGTCTTTTCAGATTATCAGTATGGATGAATCTGTTTGTATCATTTGCAATAAGGCAGATGATAAGCAAGTGTATGCAATAAAAATTTTTTTGAATTTTTGCATTTTCTGAGAAGATTTACCATAGTAACATATATTTTTTTTTTACCATCGGAAAGTAGAGATTCCAACGAACAGAAACCACACCAACTTTTTGAAAAAAGCTGATATTTTGACGGGTGAATTTTCGATTGAAAATTAGGCTGTTTTTTCGATATTAATTCAAAATAAGGTGAAAAAATAAATATTTTTAATTAAATAAATTACAGCGTATTTGGGACATAAAAAGGTAAGTTTTCACAAAATTTCGTTAAAAACAAAAATTTTTTGTAAAAGATAAAAATAAAAAACCAAAAACTTGGTTTTTTGAATTTTTCACATAAATTTTGAGGTTATGTGAAAAAAGTGTAAATACAAAAGTTTTAGATCTTTTTATTATCTACAACTTTTCGATTTGACTTTTTTCGATAGGACTTTTAGTTTTGCCGGAAATCGAGAAAAACCGTTTTTTACCCTTAAAAACTCACCCCCATCCCCTTTCCAACCTCAGATCGCCCGTAAATTATTTTTCCTTTCATTTTTATCATATTTCCCTCCTTTTCTAATGGGTTTCATTCTATTATAATTTTTTTTCACTTTTCATTATTTTTAAAGGCTTCTACCCTGGACTATAGCGCCAGACTCCGTCTTCAATCTCGTCAACTGGCTTCGCCCAATAATCAAATCCCTTGCGAACACTTTGGAGCCTTGGTTCCGCTCAATAGTGTTTTTGACGCGCTGTGTGTTGTGAGCACGCAGATCACGTCGTCTGCAGCAAGAGATCTGTTTATTTAGCTGCCTGTATTTCGACATTGATGCCGGGGACCGGACACATAGTTCACGCCTTTCCTTCATGAGACCGAGGGTATGTTCAGAGAGCACTTGAGGTTTACTACTGGTCTTAAAGAACTTTGACCCTACCTCGTGGACGGTTTGTACCATCCTGGTGTTAATTTCGTCCATTGATTCGCATTCTTTACATGCGATGTGCCACACTTATAAGACAACAATCGTATGTCGCACGCAACGCAACGCTGGCCAACGCTACTGCAATTAATTAATTATTAGCATCAAAATGTAGTTTGTCTATATACTAAACGTTCCACTAGATGGCGTTAGTAAATTCCAAACTGAATCACGCTGTTAAGACTTTCTGTATATTGCTTAAGTTGTGCTTCACGAGTCAGAGATTTTGTCAAATCCTGTCACGGTCGCCTAAAGACGCCTGGTTTAGGCGTATAATTTTTAAAAGAGGTACTCTTACTAGTACCCTGTAAGGATGGTTTGGTTTTGTTTGTCAATATGGGCGTACCGAGGGGGGGGCTCACCTGAGCTGCCCCCACCTGGATAAAGGTCCAGATTCAAGCATTCATAAATCCCAAAAAATCTGCTAAATAAAAAAGAAACCTATAAATGGCTGCAACCCTTTTGACATTCTACTGCTGGGCACGAGTCTCTCCCCATTATTGCGGAGGCCTGGAGCTTACTCCACCGCGCTGCTCCAATGCGGGTAGGTGGAGAATAATAAGCTAGACTACCTCCTGCTGTTTCCTTTGTATATTTAATATTTTGTGTGCGTGTTTTCGTGTAACATGGAAGCGGTACCCAGTATGAAAAAATATTTGCAAAAAAGCGGTTTTCGTGTAACGTGGAAGCGGTACCCAGTATGAAAAAATATTTGCAAAAAAGCGGTTATTTTAATATTAAAAACGGACACTCCAATTTTATTTACTTGTATAGATTAACGTAAACATTAGTGATTTTTTTTTAAGTAGGTACTTCGGATAATTTTTTTTTTTTTTATTTATTTATTTAATTCAGGCGACGTAGGCCCATATAAATCAATACACAAATATAATTAAAATTATAAACTAATACATAATAGAAATAAAAACACAATAAACCAATACAAAACTATATCAAATAAAACAATAGATACTATACACAAATATTATACTATGACTAGGTAACACGAAGGTTCGGCGTCGTGTTGCGCGCGGTGTCAGGTAACCGGCCTCGGAAGCGCCGGAACACAACACCTCTCGGCCAAAATTCCTCCTTCATGAAGGTTGACAACTGCTGTGTGGGGACTCTCACCACAAATGAATTAAAGTTCACTGTATGGCGGGACTCCAATCGCTCAACCCTCAGTCTGATGTTAGTCTTGATGCGGATGTACTCTACAATCTCCTCGGCCTTTGTAGAGTAATGCAAACGGGACACATACAGCAGCGTCGTCGGAATGGCTGGCTGCAGCATACGGTCCGGGCCGGTCGGTGCAGTGCCGCACCTGTTCTGACGAGTGGGCTTCCTCTTCTTCTTCTTCTCGACCTTGATAAAGCCCTCTTTGTTAGGCAGGTCCTTTACTGAACCATGCTTGAGCAGACCACGGTGAATTGCTTCGTTGTTGGTCTGCTGTCCCCCAAGTTGCTGCTTTAATGGAGAGGCAGCAGGCTTTGCGGCAATCGTAGCGTATGCACGTCCGGGGGTCGACGTACTCACGGGTGTCGTGACCTCGGCGGGAGCACAGCGCGACGCAGCGTTTGTGTTATTTGCTGAATCAGACCTCGCCGATTCAATGCTGCCGATGGAAGCATTTTGCGCCCCGCGACGCATGTTTACATTAGCGGCATCGGGTAACCTACTTACCGAAACGGCATTGCGCAACAAAACCACTTCGGCACGTAAATCATCCACGGTCTTGTTAGATACCTCTAACTTGGACATAACTTCAGCCAGGCTTGTTTTAAGAAATACGATATCCTTTAACAGCCTGGTGACGTCAACGTGGTCGAAAGTGACGGGAGGCAGCTTGTGCAGCTCCTTCGCCACGAATGCAGGCACGTCGTCCGGGTCGGTCATCTTCAACAGGTTGATGACATCCTGTATGCTCTTCTCCGTTCCATCCCTCCGGCGGGAGGGCATCTCGTCAATCTTTCCAAGCTTGTCGAAGAGTAGCCTCTTGCCAAAGCAATCTCCTCTTCTTTGAAGTTAGTCTTGCATATCTGCAGGATACTAACTTCATCCATCGTGTCAATGGCATATTGGACAAATGCCAGAAACTCGTTTGCTATGAGCTCCTGAGAACTCATAGCGACAGCAGCGGGCAGCGGCTAGTGCCGCGCGATATTCGTACTAAAAATCCGAATAGAGAACACGTCTGTGTTTAAGCGCGCATCGCACGACACTGTGTGTATGTTTTATGTGCAAATATGTAGTTAATGTGAACTTAGAGTACCTACGTTGGCTTTGTAGGTAGCATATCCGTGAATGAAAATATTAGATGATATGTATATATTTTCTTATTTGTTTTGAACTAGTGACCGCCCGCGACTTCGTCGACTTGGACTTTAGTTGTAGAATTTTTCTAAAATAAAAAATTTTTCTGATATACATGTAGCTCAAGTTACTCCTCATTACATCAGCTATATGGCAGTGAAAGTCCCGTCAAAATTAGTACAGCCGTCGGATGAGCCGGAACAAACATACAGACCGACCGACAGACAGACAGACAAAAATTGTAAAAAATATATGTGACGTATAATATATGTATGTACATTCATATGGATGTAGTAAAAAGCGGTTATTTTAATATTACAAACAGACACTTAGATTATTTTAGGACATGTACGTTGGGGTAAGATCGTGAATGGGGTAAGAACGTATAAGTTAAATATCTACCGAATTTGTGGTTATTTTTATACTCGCAACATAGTGCGAGGCGCCAATTTGTTTTGCTACTTCCTTCAGTTACTTAAAACGTTAAAAACGTAAATAGTTCCTGCTATATTTTTAAACAAAATAAATTATTCAAGAAGTATGTTGTAGCAAGTATAAGATCGGATATTTTATTTTTATAAACCTTATGCTTTTAGCCATTTGGGTGATTTTAGAGGGTATTCCGGTCTTCCCCTACATCGTCCGTTCTTTCCCATGTTTTTTTAAATGTATGTCCGTACTTTAAACTCGCATAACTCAGTAGTCGTTATGTCTGTGCAAACGAAAAAATATTTTTCTTATAGCTTGTTTATTGATTATCAGTTTTTACTTTATTTTTTACGCTGGCTGCTATAGATTATGAGAAAAAAAAAATTGCCAACATCTTACGAATGTAGCTAAAAACCATCCGAACTTACCCCAACATACTATACCAAATAACATTTTTTACAATTTTTGTCTGTCTGTCTGTCTTTCGGTCTGTCTGTTTGTTACGACTATACTCTGTAATGGCTGGACCGATTTTGGACTTTCACTGGCAAGTAGCAGATGTAATAAGAAGTAACTTAGGCTACTTTTATTTTAGAAAAAATCTACAACCAAAGTGCACGCGGACGAAGTCGCGGGCAGCCGCTAGTAATAATATAGAAACTAAAAAAGCTTATGCTATTTTCTAACTGCATAAACCACATAGTACATGTATGAAAAGTTTAGAAAAAAGATAAGTTATACAGTGCTTCTTCAAAGAGTCAAAAAGCGAAAACGTGCTATGTGCTACATTGAAGAGTAAACCGAGATTTGCTAAGTTACGGTTAGAAATTGCGAACAATGCGCAAAGCAAAAACAACAAACGAAGCTGCACTGCAAATCCACTTCAACTAATTCCATGCTCCCCTAGAAAGTTTGTAAGAAATACCGTTTGGTATTTAGCCCAGCTCTCGGCTTTTCTCGCTAAATATAAAATACTCTTAACATTATTCAGTACCTACTTACAATAAAAATCCCTAACGAACCAAGCAGTTCCTGCAAATTTTTCAAGCTCGCGCCATAACTTCGCATAGGAATTATTTGTTTCGCAAGAATTTCTTTTGTCTTTACTCAGCATAATACTTTTCGAATGTTGAAGATTTGCTAAGAGTAGCAATATTGTTGTACGTTACGATGAAACTGGCATAATAAAGTTGGATTACATTACTAAATTTTCTCAATTTTTCTCCAGCTCGGAAAAACCTCGTGTTCTCTATTCAAAAAATATTCCACCAGCTCCCTTTCAGCGATTCGTTCCAAATTCGAAAAATATGCTCCAATATGCTTCATGCATCAATTCGTTTTGCGCCGGAATCTGGTACCAACTGACCTCTATACGCAAATGGGAGAATAATGTGACGTATTCGTTTGCAAGTTTGCGTACACCGTATGTCGTCACAACAACGGAAAACAGCCATTTGGAGAAACTCCGGGAATTACTTGGCTGTAATAAGCGCGTTTGGAGCAAGTTTCGGGCACGTGTGCAAAATAACGGAGCATCAGTAATTAATGTTATCACCTGCTCGATTGCGAACGGCATATTGTATTTATGTTCAGATTTTATGAATGTTTTGAATTCAATTACAGTATATGTAGTTCATAGAAATATATTATACCAGAGTGCCAATCGGAGTTCCGGGTTCGATTCGAAAGAGTTGAAATTTATATTCTTGATCTGGGTGTTAGTGTTTGTCGTAGTGTAGGTACCCACAAAATGCTATTATGGGGGCTAGACACTCATAACCCCATAATATATAGAAACATTTATTGCTAGGTACTAAATTTTATTTAGTAGTTTCTAAACATTCTTGAGAAAACCTTACCTCATTCTTAGAAATATGTACTCAAGAGTAACGAAATAAACCTAAACTTATACGTATAAATCGACAGCATTTGATACCATTTCAGCTCGAAATCGAATTTGCGGAGAACTCGTTCTCCTCAATGTCGAGTATCTAAACCCAAACGCAATTCTATGAGTTTACGATTCATGCTGACAGCTGGAATTGCTGCAAAATATAGATTTCTACTTAGGTTATAATATAATTTATTTTTACATCTAAAATTGACATGTCGATTTATCATTAATTTTTATCATTTTAATTTAAAGATAAAAAAATTACGATTGATTTCTTTGTTGTACACTTTTTTGGAATGGGTAAAAAATGCGGTCAACACACGTGGCCTGATCATCGAAATTCGTAAGATAGTAGAGGAGACGTGGAAGATCGACCTTCCCCGATCTGATAACTCCAAGAGACATATTTTTTTATCAAATCCATACTAATATTATAAATTCGAAAGTCTGTCTGTCTGTCTGCTACTCTTTCACGCTTAAACCACTGAACTGATTTTGATGGAATTTGGCATAAACATAGAAAGGACGTTGAGAAAGAACATAGGCTACTTTTTGCCGCGAGAAAATATCTCATTCCCACGGGAAGCAAATGGAATGAATGAAATGCGCCGTGTACTGTTATAAATACACTACATGTTATTACTTACTTCATTCACGTCCATTATCAATATTATCATATTTTATAACTTATATTCTGTTGTTTTATTCTTATACTTTACTTTTCCTTCATTATTTCTTTACAAAATTATTTAATTTCGGTGTTTATTTATATTTTCACTCAGCTATCAAAATTGTCACGTCTGACTTTTATGTTACGTACTTATTTTTTAATTCATTTTAAGGCATTGTATAAAAATCCTTTTAGCCATTCAATATTAAATGAAAAGAAAATTTTTATGTTTCTTATTTTATTTCATAG
Organism: Pyrgus malvae; assembly: GCA_911387765.1. NCBI lineage: Eukaryota > Metazoa > Arthropoda > Insecta > Lepidoptera > Hesperiidae > Pyrgus > Pyrgus malvae. The sequence continues at coordinate 20,019,987 of OU426950.1, read as the reverse complement.
ATTAATAAAGTATAGTCTTTGGGTTATTCATGTTTTTTATATTATAATTATTATAAATTGTTATTTTTAAATAATAAATGAATATAATGTTCTTCGAATCTTTATATATATATATATATATATATATATATATAAATGAATTGCTGTTCGTTAGTCTCGCTAAAACTCAAGAACGTCTGAACCGATAACTGATGGCTTATTTTGGTATTGAAATATTAGTAGAAGTCCAGGGAAGGTTTAAACGGTGAGAAAATTTGGGAGCATTGTGAAATTAATTACTATTAACTATTTTACTAAACTATTAACTTTACTAAGTAACTTATTTTATTTTATAAACAGTTAGTAACAATAAATTGTCAAACATTGGTTCTTCGCGCCATCGTTTCAAAGTTTGACATAGTCTGAATAACAGTTCATCTGTTACTGATCATTTTTAATTTTTTATTTGACAGTAATATAAAAACCCTTTGAGATGATATAGAAACTAATCCTCTTACAAAACTTTTAAGGCAGGACAACGTCTGCGGGATCCACTAGTATAATTTATAAACGTATAAATATTATATATATATATATATATAATATATCAATATAATAACAATAATAATATATATATATATATATATATTATATTGATTTATATACAAGAGTGAGGTGATGAAAGAAAATTGATTAAAATTAATTATATTAAAAGAACACTTTTCGATAGGCAAGTTATCATAGTTATATATGTTTATAAATTATATGTATTTGATAAAAAATATGTCTCATTGAATCATCAGATCGGTGAAGGTCGATCTTCACCGGCTCTTAGACCAAGACGGAGGGATGACAGCTGATGACGGCTCCACTCTCTATACTTGTAAAATTCGTTTATATCAATTATTTAAAATATGGACATTGAACAAAGTGCATCTATTAATGAAAAAAGTGACGAAGAAATAGTGAAAGAAAATAAGTGAGTACTTTATAAAAATACTAGATGAAAACCTACTGAAAATACTGGATGAAAAATAATACTGATATTAAAAGCAATTCGTGCGAAATCATTCCCTAACCATTCCAAAATATCAAAAATGCACAACGTTAATGTTCAACTTTTCACTTCTGCCGGCACTACCGGAGTGCAACCCGTTGATTTTTTTAGATACTTTTAAAACATCCGACAACGGGTTGGCCACTAACCCACATCTCCACCAACCTGCATTGGAGCAGCGTGGTGGAGTAATCTCCAGGCCTACCTAATTATGGTGAGAGACCCATGCTCAGCAGTGCGACGCAAAAAGAGTTGTAGCCAATTGGAAAATCAGCACGTCACTTAGAAAAGGATATAAAAATGTTAACAGCGGTTGATCACGCGAAATTAAAATAGTTTACATAATTTAGCAATACTTGTTGCGCATAAAGTAACCTTTTTATTGAAATAAAAGATTATAATTATATAGGTATCAAGAAATCAGGTGGCTATGTCCATATGTCCGGCTTCTTTGCACATAGAGAACAGTATCCTAACTATTTACCTTATATAAGAAACATCCGCGTCGTGGTGGAGTACACTCCAGGCCTCTCCAATAATGGGAAGAGACCTGTACAAAAAAAATCTTCTGTTTTTTTATTTAATCTAACAACAAACACACAACAAATTGCGATATTGCTTAATACCGAGAACATGAAATCAACGATAGAGTCAAACAAAATGGCGAGTATGGACACTGCACTTAACTTCTTTGCTCTTGCTCTACGCACTTCTCCGCCCATCTCCGCAACGATCGAGCAACGACCATCGAGTGCGAAATGCACATAAAATTAATACTGACGCATGATGCATCTGTTGATAGTACTCGTAGTTTAGAAAGCGTACTTCACGGAATGTAAAATAGAATTTCCTTGCTTTTAATAACTGTTTAATAGTTACTGTAAGACTTATAGGGTTCCATATGTCTTAAAGAGCAACGGAATCTTTAGTGAAATTACAAATTATGCTAAACTCTTTAACCAGTTTAAACCTGCCAAAATAAATTTCTAAAACAGGCTTATCAAAATATACCACCATAGAATTCTCGCAAAGGAATCAAAATCATAATTTATTACATCATTCCTATAAATGTATTCTTATAATGTATAATTTTATTGCGAAAAATAACCTGTAACTGTAACGCTGTACATTTGTGAAAAATATTTTTTTCTATTTTTTATAAATCAAAACACGCTTCTCCGCAATGACAATCGAGTAGGAATTGCCCGTGGAACTAATATTGAAACATGTTTCCGTTGATAGGAGAGAACCTGCGTACTTGACGGAATGTAATATAGGATTTCTTTGTTTTTTAATAGTTCTTGTAAGCCTTTATATTTAAAATAGAGAAAAGAAATCCTTATAATAATTACTGAACGCTATGATCATTTAAAATCTGCCAAAATCAATTTTTCAAAATAATCTGTAATTTCATTGATATAAATTAATAATAACCTGTGTCTGTAAAACTACAAATTGCGAAATAGCTTAATACCCAGGACATGAAATCATTGACAGAGTCAAACAAAGCGCCGAGTATGGACAGTGCACTTGATTTCTTCGCTCTCCGCACTTCTCCGCACTTTTTCGCAACGATCGAGCAACGACCATTGAGTGAAAAATGCACGTAAAACTAATACTAACACATAATACCCCTGTTGACAGAAGTTTTAAAAAAATCTGTATAAATTCATTGATAATAATAACCTGTAACAAAAACTTTGTGAAAAACCACGACTCGCAAAAACAATTTCACATGCAAAATTATTTCTTTCTATTTTTTATAAGACCACACAAGAAATTCACAACAAATTGCGAAATAGCTTTATACTCAGGACGTGAAATCATTGACAGAGTCAAACAAAGCGCCGAGTGTGGACACTGCACTTGACTTCTTCGCTCTCCGTACTTCTCCGCACTTTTTCGCAACGATCGAGCAACGACCATCGAGTGGAAAATGGACGTGGAACTAATATTGACACATGATCCTCCTGTTGTTGGAAGTTTAGAAGCTGCGTTCTGCACGAAATGTAGGTTTTCTTTACTATTAATTTTTAATAGTTTCTGTAATCCTTATAGGGTTTATAAAAGAGAAAAGAGATCCGCAGACTTAAATTCAATTCTCTAATCCATGAAAATCTACCACAATTGATTAAAAACTTTTGTGTTCTGCATCAGACGCATCAGACGAGCCGGGAAAGTGTCGAGATGTAGAATGAGACAAATTAATGAATGGCTAAATGTACAAAGTGACGTGTGAGTTAGTATCCTATGAGAGAAAGTGACCAAGTAGGTAGTGTATCAATTAATCAACCCAACTTTATGTGTCCACCATGTGTCCACCGATAAAAATAAGTGCCTATCCTACTTGCTACTTTAACTAAACTACTTTACGTTAATAGAAAAAGCGTCGACAAAAATTTTAGTCAATTTTTTTCGATCCTTAAAGTTTAAAAATACTAGTATGTTGTTCAAAGAACTACTTCAAGTACGCCTCAAACTAATAATATTAAATTATTACATTTCTTCCAGTGCTCGGTGCGTACTTTCTCATAAGTAAGATGTGGTAAAATGAGAAAAAAAATTATTCATTTTCTACAAAATGATAAACCAACCTCAACTCCAAGCTGAATATATTTCAGTGAAATCTCGTCTTCGCATGAATATTAAATCCTTTTTCCTCAAAGAGTGGGTTTTGATTAAATTTTAAGACGCCCTACTTCTTAGCTACCGTCGCCATTACAATGAGTACTAAATTGCATAGCATTGCTTGTAAATCGCGTTTAGATTATTATTATTATTATGACTTATTTATTTATTAAGTAACAAAAAATTACTTGTTGTTTTCATATTATCCATCAAAATCGTATTTACAGTTCTTACATCTTACACTAAAATTTCGACCAGTAGGAACCTTTTTTTTGGTTTCGGAGGGGATACCTTCAAAAGGTACCCAGCACCTTGGGAGAGGATACCGGGTTATGTGGGATACAAGTTTTATAACTTAGTGTAGGGTCTGCTTGACTTTACCAGCATTATAATACAAGCCAATTTATTTTGTTATGTTGATTATACTATTTTTGTGATTAATATTGTATTATTGTATTGATGAAATAAAGATTATTATTATTATTATTATATATTTTACAGGCTTTACCTTTCTCCCATTGCTGGGGTAGTTTTCCATACTGTCGCGGGTTTTTGGCCAAACGACAATAGGGGGCTTTAAGTAGAAGCGAGATTTTTGTTATTCATTTTGTGTAATACTTTTGAAAGTGTTTTATTCATCAAGTGACAAAAATTTTCTAACTATCCTACAAGTATTGATGATCACTGCCTTTTGTAACTGTACATATATCAAATTGTGAATATTTAGTGTATTAAGACTGTTTTTAAGTGTTTTTGGTACGACACCGGTAGCTGATATAACAATAGGGACTGTTTTAACCATTTTAACTTTCCACTGAGATTTAAGTTCTATTGAGAGGTCTGTATATTTAGTGTTTTTGTCTGTATAGGTGCTACTAAGATTGTGTGTGTTGGGAACTGCGATATCAATTAGATAAACTATTTTATTTATCTTGTCATGCAAGGTGATGTCAGGACGATTATTATGGATTGTTTTATCTGTTAATATGGTTCTGTCCCAATAAAGTTTAACTTTGTTTGAATCTATTACTGGCTCAGGTTTATATTTATAGTATACAGTTTTTTCCGTAATGAGTTTATGTTTGTAAGCTAAGTATTGATGAATAATGGCAGCCACCTGGTCGTGCCTGTGTTTGTAATCAGTCTGTGATATGGATCTACAAGCACTAGTTATATGTTGTATAGTTTCGGAGGCGCTATGACAATGTCTACATTGATCCGATATGAGAGAATTATCACGGATTATAAACTTCTTATAATTTCTAGTTTCTATCACCTGATCTTGGATGGCCAACATGAAACCCTCCGTTTCGGGAAATAGCTCGCCTCTTTTTAACCAGGTGTTAGATGCATGCATGTCAACATGAGGGCTAATTAAATCTCGACGATGGCGGCCGTGTAGGGGTTTTTGTAGCCATTCATCCAATTTCAATTGTGGCTCAGTAATGTTTTCACATTTTTGTATAGATTGGTCATGAAGGTTTAGTGGTGTGTATTTTAGGTCTGATGTAGTAACTGCTTCGTGGAGAGGTGAATGTTGTGCTCGTGTATGAAAGAATTGTCTCAATGTTTTAATTTGCTTATTGTGCAGGTTTTGAATATCAATGAGTCCCCGTCCTCCTTGGAGTTTAGTTAGAGTTAATCTTTGTACACATGATCTCGGGTGGTGTTTTCTGTGCTTAGTCATGCTGGTATTAATGGTGCGCTGCAGGCATTTTAGATCAGTTTGTGACCATCTGATTATGCCAAATGAATACGTAAGGTACGGGATCGCAAATGTATTTATTGCTTTAATAGTATTTTTAGAATTTAACGATGTTTTCAGTATTTTGTGTAGTCTGTCTCTAAAGTTACTTTTTAGTGTTTGCTTAGTTTGGGTATGGTGAATTTGCCTACTTTGCTGATATCCTAGGTATTTGTAACCGCTGAGTGCATCCAGAGGTTCTATTTCCTCTCCTGCTCTGGTTATAAAACTGTTACACTCTAGGTGTCCCCTTCGGACTGACTGCATTTTGCACTTGTCTATACCAAATTCCATGTGTATATGTGAAGAAAATATCTGTGTAATATCTGCAAGTTTATGTAGTTCGTTGAGGTTGCCTGCATATAGCTTGATGTCATCCATATACATCAAGTGGGATAAAGTATATACTGTATTGATATTTCTGATATTATAGCCATATTTGCTGTTATTAAGAGCAGTAGAGAGTGGGTTTAATGCCAAACAAAACCACAGTGGGCTAAGTGAATCCCCTTGAAATATACCTCTACGAATACTTATCTCTTCAGTTTCAACATTGTGCAATTTAAGTGTTGTACTCCATTTATTCATAGTTTCTTTTAGGAAGTGTATAAGTGTGGTGTGTATTTTATAATGTTCTAGTATGAAGATGAGCCAAGAATGTGGTACTGAGTCGTAAGCCTTCTTATAATCAATATACATTGTGTAGATGTTCCTTTTTCTCGCCCTTGCCTGCTTAGAGACAACAGCATCGATGGTGAGTTGCTCTTTACAGCCTCGACTGCCTCTACAGCAGCCTTTTTGCTGTTCAGCTAGTATGTTATTTGAGTTGGTATGTTTGTATATTAGTTCTGTTATGCACGCTGTAATTATTTTGTAAATGTTTTGAAGGCAGGTAATCGGTCTGTATTTTGCTGGGTTATTAGAATCGTTTTTATCTTTGGGAAGCATGTAAGTAATTCCTTTGATGATGTAAGATGGTAAAATATCTGGGTTTTTAATAAAATTATTTATGTGTGTCAGTAAATATGGGTGTAGACTTGTAAAATGTTTAAACCAATAATTGTGTATTTTATCTGAACCGGTGGCCTTCCAATTATGTGTTTTTGCTATAACGTGTTTTAAGATATTTATGTCTATGCCTTCAAATTTCATTCCTGGAACGTTTTGGACTAGTTTTTTATCCGCATCCATCCAATCACCCTCGTTATGATGTTTAGGTTTAGCCCAAATATTTGACCAAAACGTGTGTAGTTGTTCGGAGGTTGGAAGATTTTGATTTGATTGTTGGCTGAACTGTGAAGATTGTAAATTTCGGTAAAAAAGTTTTTCGTTATTAGTGAATAGTATGTTTTGTGATTTTCGGAGTGTTGTTTGTTTGTACCTACGTAGTCGGTTAGAAATAAGATTTAGTTTTTGTTTCAAAGTGTCCATAAACTGTGTTAGGTTTGTGTTTTCGTTGTCATACTTCGAATGAATTTTATAACGTAATTTAATATTCTCTATGTGTTTATTTAATTTTGTACTTTTATTTCCCTTCATATGTTCAGTTAGTCTGCCTATCATGCATCGTAGATCTTTTATACGATTTTCTAATCTTTTTTGCCAATTCGGTGTGTCTTTAGATTTGGGTCTTTGTGTACGACTTATACCTATTTTAGCTCCATTATGTGTACATACTGTAAAAGCAGCACAATATAAAATATTCTCTATTACCTTAAATTCCTTCGCATCCTTTAAATGTTTTGGCAATAATGTATTGTTGACATAATTTCTTATAACTGCAAGTTTTCTCGATGACTTCTGCACTGGTATATAAGGCCTATCTGTTGGATCTAAAGTGTTGAATTTATTTAGAGCTTCAATAAATGTACTTTCTATTTCAGCTGCGTTTTGTATTTCAGTGTGTAAATGAATTTGGTTATTATTAGGTGTTTCAAGAGAAATGTTATAGTTAAAGTTTTCTTGAGTGTTATCTAAAATTTCATGTGCTGTATGTGATATTTGGGGTGAACTTTGTTCTATCGTATTTAATTCTAAAATCACCTCATCTTTTATTTCTTGTAGTCTTGTGTCGTTTATCATTTTGTTCCTAATTATAGCTCTCTGTTGGTCGGAAATTCTTTGCTCCGATAAGTGAGCAAGCTGTGGGTATTTTTCTATTATTGCCTGTTTTAACTTCGGTCTGAAGCTTGTCATGTTAGTTTCTAGTGCTGTAATTTTGAAATAACTATGAATAATGAATTCATTTATATCATTACTCCATCTCATTCTGGCGCTATTCGCAGTTTGTGTATCTGAAAAGTGTGTAGGTGTGTTATTTGTGACTTCTGTTTCATGTAATTGAGCTCTTACTTTTTCTTTAATTTGATGAATGGTCGTTAATGGTAATAATCTGTTGCGTTCTATAGCTCTACGTTGATCACCTACTCTTTGCCTGCTTACATCCATATCTGGGAATTTTTCTATAAATTTATGGTGTAGTGGTATTAAATAAGTACTTGTGTCAGTTTCCATCCTAGTGATTTCATAGTACGTGCGCAAAATAAAGATATTCATTGCATCGCTCCATTTTTTGCGGGCACGTTTATTATCATTGGCGGGTGCAGGTTCAACGGCTTCTGCCTCCTGCACAACGTCCTCTGATATTTGACTTATAATTGAAGATCGTGAAGAAATAGGATCTTCATATGATTTAGGTGATGATCTTGGAGACTCAAAAAGACTAATAGATGATGTAGGTGAAGATGGGTTTTTCGGTGATAAGTTGCAAGTATTGTCCTGGGTCTTCTTCTTGTCTGGTGTCCGGCTTCGTGATTTCTTACTGTCATCAATCTGCACTGTACAACAGTTTTCTCCCCGTAAGTTTTCTTGGTGACTCTTAATAAGTCGTGGTCTTAGATTATAGACACTTTTTCTGACAGTGAAATCGACATTTTCACAATAATTTTTTATATTTTTATATTTATTACTACTAGACTTCATTTGTTACCCACGTAAAGCTAGGAAATAATCAGTCCATCCCGGCAGGGCCTGCTTACCGGGACAAGGCTAACTACTCCCCGAGGTCGCCTGGTATCGGAGAGGGACCGTTAGCGACTGAGCTCCCCCTCAGTCATGCAGCCATTAACGCACGGTGCCTTCACACGCGTTTGGCTTGGGTGTCGGACTATTCGCTGGTGCAGCTGATACCTGATGTTAAGTATACATCCGCACCCCCCAGGGGGCACCACGTGGAGGTTGTCCGACAACGCCCCCCTTATTATTATTATTATTATTATTTGTTTTTGTTTACCTTTATTCTCGGAATGATTCCGGTGTTAACGTGGCTTCACGGGCCTATTATTATTATAACCTACACGTCCGTGGTAAAAAGGAGCGTGCAAAGCGGACTGTGGAGGACCGCCACGAGTCCAGATGGTGCATGTGGAACTTTAACCTTCGTCTGGTGGTATAATCATGGAATGGTGATGTAGGCATTAGTTTGAAAAGTTCATCGGAGCACTCACCATAGTAAAGTCGGTAGAACACGCAGAGCGAGCCTATGTCTCTTCGCAAGCTGAGCGGTTCTAGCCTGTCAGTTAATCTTGGGTCATTGACGATTCGGACTGCGCGCTTTTCAATGGAGTCAAATGGGTGTAGCTGGTATTTTGGTGCTCCTGCCCAGAGATGAGAGCAGTACTCCATATGGGGTCTGACCTAGGCTTTGTACAGCGTCAGGAGTTGCCCCGCAGTGAAGTACTGCCTCGCCCTATTGAGGACACCAAGCTTTTTGGACGCCAATTTGGCTTTGTGCTCCAAATGACTCCGGTACTGCACTTTACTCGTAATGTCAACTCCCAAGATACCGACACTTTCACCGACGGTGAGCGCGGTACCCTGGAACTTGGGTGCTATAACAAATGGGGTTTTTTTAGCGGTAAACGCGCAAACTTGTGTCTTCGTGAGGTTAAACTCGACAAGGTTAAGTCGACCCCATTCCGAGACCCGCTCCAGAGAGTTCTCGACTTCAGACACAAGTTTGATTCTAATTTCCTCCACTTGTGACCGAGAGGCATTGGCTCGACAGGTGTATAGTGCGTCCACCGTACTATCATCTGCATAGCAATGTATACTGCGTGATTGTTGCAGCATGTCATTGATATGCAGAATAAATAGTGTAGGAGACAGTACTGAGCCTTGGGGAACACCGGCCTTAATTGTCTTGTCGTCGCCCTGGTCTGAAATTGTCTTTGTTTCATCCCGAGCCACCACACACTGTATTTTTCATATCACATGTAATGAAACAACGAGTTTTGATTTCTGTAGCCAGTCGAAGTTAGACTATTTCAGACAAATAGCGCAGTAATATCTTTTGACAACGATTTGACGACAGTTGTCAATGCGATTCTGACAAACTTGAAATAAAGACGTAAATAATAAACAAATGATGGTGCCGTGCAGAAACAACGTTGTTTCTGACTGACACATTCGCATTGGTTTGAAATTGTCTTGTTTCGACTGGCAAAACAGAAATCAAAACTCGTTGTTTCATTACATGTGATATGAAAAATATTTTTAATACAGTTTCTCAAAAAGTGGCGTATTGCAGGGACGTGTCGCTTTCGGGAAGTGGGCTGTGAGCTTTCGGCACTCGTGCTTTTCCTTTACCTTTTCCGAACTCGTGCATTCTCTTTCCCAAATGTCAAAATAATGTCTATTAAAAAAACCAACCACGAATTAGTTTTAAAAGTTTTTATGATTCATGCAAATATTTCTAAAAAGAAGCTACTAATTTGTTTCAATATCAGATTTAATGATTTCATTCAATGAGTTAGGTTAGGTTTCATTTCATTTCATCTCATTAACATTTTCATTTCATATCAATAAAAAATTCTACTGAAGACTTTGCTGTATGGGCCTTTGCCTACCCAGAATGGGTGAAGAAAACAAAAAAAAAATCTCTGCATATAGGTATTCTTTTACGGTTGGCGCCATTTTTCAAAAATGTTCATTGCGAGTTTTTATTATTTTATTAAATTGCTTCATTTTTTTCGCAACTGTATTAAAAATAGTTGTTCAGTACACGTGCGGAACCGTCATTGGAAGGAGTTCCGACAAATGTCAACAATGTAGACACTCCTTGCAATGACATCCTTTCCGCACTTGTAATGAAATATACTATTTTGTATTTTTTTGTTTCAATTGGGATAATCGTAAAAGCTTTCTCAATTATATAGTTCTTAGCTAACACAGGCTAAAATATGTCAAACTAAAAATAATGCTTTATCAAAACAATTAAGCCGGTTAACTGGCTCAGGCGTAAAAGCAACACAAACACACATTCGTATTTATTCCCCAAAGAATCTTAATTTCTTAATTATTGTACCAGGCTGCAGTAAAGAGAAAATAAACTGTAACTGGAATTTACTTAACAGATAATACGGAAACTTGGTAATATGGAAACTTGTATAATACGTTGTCCAAATCGTTTCAAAGCACTCGGGGACATTTGGATTTCATTGCAAGTGAATTTGAAATTAATTAATTTAGTGATAGTTGGCAACAACTGCTCTCACAGATGGCTAATTTGAGAATAGCTGGGAATTTCCTTCGCATGGTATGCAGTAGCAATTAAATATTACGAGCCCAAAACGAAATTGTTGTTTTAAGTGTTTTGTATGAGAGAAATTCTCGATTAGTATATTTCTTGACATCAAATGCTTGACAAACTTTTTTAAAACCATTATTTTACATATTTAATCTGTATTATTTGTACGTTATATAGATATGACTTATATTCACGCCAATTATAAATAACAGATTAAGGGCTTCTTTCATCACCTTCAAGTAAAGTGACAAATACGCTAATTGTCGGTTAAAATCACCCGTAACTTCAATTTCAATTTTACGATGTTCGAGTAGCACTAATCATATGATAAACTGACCCGTACTCTTAGCTTTTACTTGCCAATTAACTTGGGACGTAACTAATCAACACTTTACTTGGAGATGGTGAACGAGGCCCTTAGTGTTCAAAGTGCTTTAGCTTTCAGGTGGGGTTGGCACAAGGATTTAATACGTAAAAATATATACCTTTTTTTTTATAAATAAACCTAACAATAAGGCAGACGGGCCGCGTGATGTTAAGCGATCACCGTCGCCTATGGACACGGGCAACCCTAGGGGAGCCGCCCGAGCATTGCCGGCTTTGGAGGAGAGCTTTTTTTACAGCTTTCTTTAAGAACCCTATGAAGAATAACTATGTCTGATTTGTCCTCACTATAGGTACGCATTAATTTTAGTCTTTTGAACAATAAGTACAGCAAACTTTGTATATGTATGTTATACCACTGAATTATATTCTTTTTGTTACTTCTACATAATTAAGGAAGTCGTGAGTACTTATAACATAAATATTATGAATCATAACACTAAAGAAAAATATTCATACAATAAAAAGCAAAGGAGCTTGCAGGCTTATTGGTGTTAAAAGATCTTAAAATATCAACTACTTACCTCTAAAATTTCGAATTTGCCGCTGCAAATAGCTGAACGGTAAAGACCGTGGTGTCCGACACAGAGATACCGAGAACCCCGGCGAGCCCTGCTCCACGATGAGGGAATAAACTGTGATATCTAATGACGATGTTTTCCATCACCGTGAAGAGCCTTCGAGAAATTACAAGTATAAGACATCATTGTCTACCAATTTGCACTTGAGAAGCGTAGTGTAGTCCATACAAGTGCAGCCACAGTTTGCAACCGAAAACAATTCAAGCTTCATGGCTGAAATATGTATAAGAATCGTTCATGTTTACCACATAGGTATAACATGTATTGCTATATGTATTGCACAATCTTGTACGCCCTATAATATAGCTCGAATAGGGCCTTAACAGCTGTTGTGTAAACAACAATATTCGAGGATATCGCAGAGCTAGCAGCGATCCTAATTCCGTGACCTACATAACCTACATAGACCGGTGTAATCGCCCATTAGTTAGCGAGGCGCCCAATTATGCGTCCATTAACGTCGATACATACGGGATGGTGGAAGGAACGAGTCTGCTGTTTTGAAATTCAAGTTTATCTAAACTAAGAGTATAAATGTAAAAGTGTATTTGTTTGTTTGTTTGTCAATCTTTTATATTACAATGGTGCTATTTTTGCATGGAGATAGTTGGGGTTTGATGTAACAGTTTACCCGGGAAAAATGTCTTATTCCTATGGAAAAAAAAACATGTAGGTTAGGTTAGGCGGAAAGCTAGAGAAACTGTAACTCAAGGGTGCTGATGTCCTAACTATACGCTCTTGCGTCCTTTCTTTTAATGTGTATAAAAATTTAAAACAACTACATTGATGAACAAACTAGTTTTCTGCCCCCAGCTCCTACCGCATGGTCTACACGTTTTATTCCATAGGAAAAAGATATTTTCTGCAAGTAAATATTATCTAAAATAATAAAATAATGTGAAAGAAGGACAAAAAATAAACACACTCTTACATTTTATGATACTTGTATTATTGGATACATACTTGAATTGAACAACCTCGTAGAAGTACATGCGCCAAAGATTTAGGAGGATGTGTACTGTGCACATTTTTTTTCAACCTTTTTTATGTCCTACTGCTGGGCACAGGTCTCCTTCTCACAATTGAGAGGGATTTAGGCCATAGTCCACCACGCTGGCCAAGTGCATATTGGTGTGCACATAGGGTTACGTTTTTAACTATTTGGCACTAGCCTTCCGCCGGCTTCACCCGCGTAGACCCGTTCTATAGGTTCCCGTAGGAAAATACCATCCAATGTTCTTTCCTAAGGTCCACTCTATCTGTGTTCCTAATTTCATTATAATTGGTTCAGTAGTTTAAGAGTGAAAGCGTAGCAGACAGACAGACAGAGTTACTTTAGAATTTATAATATTAATTAGGGATTTATAACCAGCTATCTGAAAAAAAAGAAACTATAGAGTATAGAAGCACTTAATTATATGTGCGGTGCGGTAATAACTGATTATAACTGTTTATTACAGCCGTATGTTTCCAAGCCTAAGCAAGAATCTCTTAAAGAGCAATTTTAACGCTTAATAGGCCTCTGAGGGACCTACTTTTAAGAAATCCTAATAACATCTTATCAGCGTGTAATTTTTATACAAAGTACAACTATGAAAATGTTATTGCTGTTTATATCTATACATATAATAAAACTGTAAGCAGGGTCAATTCTGTACATTGCATATAAATTTAAAAAAATACTTCTAGGGGTCTTTTTATAAGTAACAGAAGCTAAAAATATAAGTTTTGAAATTATTGTCTGTCTGTCTGTCTGTCTGTTGTTAGCTTTTCACGCAAAAACTACTGGACGGATTTTGATGAAAATTTTTTTGTTTTATATATATTGGTCCTCGCTAACATTTCGGCTATAGATAATTTTAAAAATCACCCTTTAAGGGTGTGAAATGAGCGATGAAAATTTGTATGGAAAAGTTGGATTTTTTCAATAGATTTTCTTGAAATTTGGTATAAATATTTTCTAACTAAAATAAAAGAATACGTGTTTCAGCATTTCCCGAAATTCACCCTTTAAATGTCAATTTTCTTTGAAACTCTTTGAAAATTGAGTGTCGAAACTTGATGTACAGAATATTTTTGTGCAGAGTAATATACTTATAATTTTGTATTTGTAATATTTACTAACATAGTAAGAATTCTATTTAAGCTTTTTTCAAAACTACCCCTAAATAGCAAATAAAATGGATTCGAAAGTTGGTATCTCAAGCGTACAATAATTAACCTTAACTTAATATTTCATTCTCAAATTCTTTTCCCTTCTTTGGATGATGTGTTTACTGATATATTGTTGAATGAATTTCCGTAACATTAGTGTGTATTTCATATCAATCGGGTGATAAACAAAAAAGTTATGTTCATTTACACAATACGCGACATAAACTTAAAAGGCACTTTGGGGAATTTGTATGAAAGTTTCGGTAACAGTCCATTCAAAACCATAAATAAAAGTTTAAATTTAAGTTAAATTATTTTGAACTCTCACTAATATTGTCGACTATATTAAATATACTTAGATCAGCTTACTGTATTTTCTTTCGTTGGCCGAGAATAGCTAGACTATAGGTACCTAATAAGTGCATCACGAGCCTTACCGCGGCCGAACCTTACATCACAGGCTCTATTGAGTTAGTTGCTCACCTTATTAGTCTTCTTTTGGGGTGGAAGATTATGAACAGGCTGCAGCTGAAACGATTATTATCGCTACATTATATCAAGCTGCAACTTTTTAGCATTCCACTGCTGAGCATGGAGCTCTCCCAATATTGAGGAGGCCTCTAGCTCCGATGAACCGAAATCCAAATCTTACAATCTCAATGCCTCCAGCATTAAGGTTGTAAGATACGGAATCTAAACCTTCATACAGAATGTACAAAGCCTTAACAAAACGAGACTACTGCAGACATCTAGGTGACGAATAGTTTAACTTTTAGTTAACCAACTGTTAATCTCAATATCTACCTATTTGGTAATTTGACATTCGATTTATCAACCACAAAGTTTACATGTCATATGGTAGATGGCGTTATTGAGCAATATTCATTTCTTCTCCAAAGTGATTCGATGGAGATAATTTCAAATAAAAGCCTTAAGTCTAATAAAAGTAAGTACATAGTGTAAAAAAAATTAAAAATAACATTTCACACGTATAGCCTCACATTAGGGTAGATATACCCTGTGTCGTGGGTGCCATGAACACACATAGAGACAGAAACACAACCACCCAGACCGATAACAGTTTAAACTCATCATTGAAATTTCTGCTTCGCCCGGATTCTAACCCGGGACAGTTCGATTAGCAGTCCGGCATGGTAAACATTGCGCCACGCGGGTTGTCCCATCGTTGGGTAGGTATACGTATGATGCTGAACATTGTTAATTGGACCAATGATAACTTAACTCATTTTTTGCGTCTCTTTATTGCGTACGGGCTGAGGGCTCATCCACACACGTTGATTGATGGAGATATTAAGGATTCTTTAAAGATTCTTTATAAAAATATTCTTTATTTCCAAATACAGATAGTACACTGTGTAGAGACCCTGCCTTCTGCTTTAGTTTTCACAATGTTATATGAGTTATGACTTATGACCAAACTGCTGTCCGCAAGTTTTAAACCTATAGTTTATTAATTGACCTTACAATTATTTTTCCGATTGTTTAATCCTAAGCACGTGTATGTTTAGAAATTTTATCTCCCAACTACAAGTAGTTGTATAGTGCACCTCTTTTCTGCAGTAGGTTAAAGCTATGTATATAGAATGAGTCTATACATTCTTTGCAGTATAAATTCACCCAATTTACTAAAGATACTATTTTTAACATAGATGAAGCCACGGGCACAGCAGTATCTCTTAACTTTAATAAACGAGGTACATATTTGTAAAGAGAATCTGATTGCGGGAGAAAAGCGAAACGTGAGAAAAGTGGA
Source organism: Pyrgus malvae (assembly GCA_911387765.1). Classification (NCBI taxonomy): domain Eukaryota; kingdom Metazoa; phylum Arthropoda; class Insecta; order Lepidoptera; family Hesperiidae; genus Pyrgus; species Pyrgus malvae. Next base: position 20,004,099 of record OU426950.1, on the reverse strand, counting down.
TGGTAAGATCAGTACAGTAAGCATTCCTTACTGTTTTAGGTTTGAAGGATTTAGAAAAAATACATTAGGTTTCTTCTGAACATATGAACATTGTATTATAAGTGATTTCACTATATGTAAGAATAATCTACCTTATACTTATTCAATGCAAATAAAAAATCTTTAATTTTTAATCAATCCATTTTATAAAAGTCTTTATGCACGCGGACGACGTCGCGGGCACAGCTAGTTGTAAATATATGCAAAGTTCAGCTACTTTTATTATTTCCAGGACTACGAGCGCCTTATTTTTTGCAGACTACCGTTTTGAATATACAGTTTTGGGTTGATTTTTGTATTACAATGAAAAGTTTCATCAAATAATTTACGGCTTGGTGAATAATAATGTACCTTATTAATGTAGCGGTAGACAGCTTTTGGTCCAGTTTGGTTTGGTTTTTTAGTCTAAAATAAACAGGCGCAGTTAGGTTTAAGATTGTTGACAAATTTCACGCGTGTATCCGTACTTTACTCGCGACCCGATCGGAGGGTCCTGGGTTCAATTCCCGGCGAAGCAGAAATTTGAATGATAAGTTTAAAATTTCTGTTCTCGGTCTGGTGTTTCTGTCTTTGGGTGTCCATGGCACCCACGACACAGGGTATAACTATCCTACTGTGGGGCTATGAGTGTGAAACGTTATTTATTCATTTATTTAAGACGGCACGTTAATCACGGATGTTATCTATAGATAGCAGCAGTTAAACCGGTCATTGGTCGAGTCCCAATGGGTTTTCAAAACATCTTACTAGTTAGCTAGTATCTCTATGAACTCGCAATGGAGCACTGCAGAGGAGTAAGATCAATTTGAAAAGTTATAGTATATGGGACTGAATACATCGAGGCATCTCCATTTATGGGGTGAGATTCGTGCCCAGCATAACATGCAAAATATTTAAAAATAAATTGATTTGACAACGTCTAGTAACTCGATAAACGCCAGCTGCTCACACGAAAAGGATAACTCATTGTACCTACGTTACGCTCATTGTACGTTACGATCGGCGCTTGTAGCGTTACGTTGAGGCTTGAGTGAACGCTTGCGCCGTTCTTCGACTGTTTATAAAGTGAAGTGGAAAGTTAACGTGGTTTTCATTGTTTTGTTATCACGTTAAGCCATCGTCCGAAAACCGACTTTACAGACAACCAATTTTTTAATCCATTCAACTAAACAGGTATGTACAATCACATTATTTACAACCATTGACAACCTCCTGATTATGAGGATGCTTATCCCAGGAAAAAGGACTCCTTACAAAAGAAAATTTTGAGAAAATTTACATGCCCAGGAGTTATCCAAATGTTTTAACTTTCCTTCATATTTAATACGCATGTGAAATTTACCAGCACGCACTTGGTCAGCTTGGTAAATGACCTAAACCCTTCAGACTTTGAAAAGTTACAGTATATGTGACTGATTACATGCTTAATTGAAAGTAAAAAAAAACCTTTTTCTAGATAAAACCTCACATACGGAAGTAGTTTAATTGTAGAATGTTCAAGATCGGGAATCAGACCACCGAACAACTGAACTTAATTTAGTTTCGGCAAAACTACTAGTGATTTAGAATCTTTGTCGGAAGGTAAACTTTACCAAACTGTTTCACTATTACTGCTAAAAAGATTATGAACATATTTCATATCAACATCGTTTTATATCGCCCAACGATGACGACATAACGTCATTTTGTTACAGTGTTTACCTCCACCATGTTGTTGCTGGCTGTAACCCTTTTTGCGTCCCACTGCTGGGCACGGGTCTTTGTCTATTATTGGGGAGGTCTAGAGCTGACTCCATCACACTACTTCAATGAGGGTAGGTGGAGCTGAAAGTTAGTGACCAACACTTTAAAAACGTTAATAAGGCCTCTGTTAAGTCCTAACGCCTATCGACAACAACCGGGACCGACGGCTTAATGTGCTCCCAAGTACAAAAACGCGTGTGAAACTTTTTTGGCACTAGCGGTCACCCACCTCACACCCGGCCTCACTTGTAATAAAACGAGTACAATAATGCGTTGTTTCGATAAACATTATACAAGATATCTTATCCGATCCTATAGTGAGCCAAATTCCTTACAATCTCGGAAAGAAGGTAAACTTTACCTGAAAACTTTTGTAATCCTCCAATTGATTTTATCTATGTGCCCTAACTGAGTTATAAGGACTTCATTTTGTTAGTTTGCGAGTGAATTTCTCAACTGCCGATTTATTGGGCTTATTGACTTCGTGCAGTTTTCCTTTGTTCTTTTAATTGTGAACAAATCGAAGTCCGACAAAGTTGTATTAATACTATTTGCCTTGTCTGGTATTGAGCGCTTAATCATTTAAAAATTCAAACGATTTATAATAGTATAGCTCTTCCATCTCACGAATGCGTGTTTATGTTTTTCATGGCTATGGGGGCTTATGTACCAGTACGTATACCTTACCTCTGAGTACGTTACCTAAGAAATTATTAATAAGTGCAAGTAACAAGCAAATCACACCCAATCGGCCAGTCAATCTACTGCAGTTGCCTTCTTGTAGTGGCTACTGACGGAGTGACCGAGCAACGGATGACTGGTTGACTTAATTGATGAGATACAAAAACTATACAACGGTATGCTACTATCGATAAATAATAGTCGTAAAGGGTTGTTTTAAGCTATTTGAAGGCGACGTTATAGAAGCCCTCTAAAAACATTAGCAAGATCTAATTACGTTAAAATTCAGAATCACAAGTTTCGCGATTTTACAATCCCAAAAAATTCCGAAAATCTATGTTATGTTTTATATCAAGGAACCAGTACCTCAAGTATGAAGGAAGTTAAAAAGTTTCTCCACTCCTACATTATTAATTCGTATTTTACAACCTTTGTCATCGATTTCGATGGTGCCACTATCCCGTATTTACTTATTTACTCTTTCAGCTATGTTTGAGTCACATTTTGTTTGCGCCGGGGCTGGGTTTTTTTAGCATTGTTCTCTACGTGTATACATACGAGTACTACTATACATTAAAATGCTCTATGTAGCATACACGTGTAACACTTGTTTAATTTCAAAACTTGCTACTAATGTTCTGTGATATTCCAGCTTTTTGGCGACACAGCTTTGCAATTAATCAGCCAAAAGTTTCTTCCCCTGTTCTCATACATTCGGTGTTTCATTAGCAAAATACGAAATATGGCTGTCCTGAAGTCGTAACGAATTTCGTCACACGGCTTACGCAACTTCTTACTTAGTGTGACGTGACGGTGAAACTACTAGTAGGCCGAGGGCTGACCGGCTTTTTAATGGCGGTCTTATTAGTATAACTTAAATAAATAATATCGTTTCACACTCTTAGTCCCGGTAAGTATACCCATGTCATGGATACCATGGGCACATAGACATGAACACAAACAACAAGACCGAGAACAGAAACTGCAAATCATCATTTAAATCTCTGTTTCGCCGGGCATTGAACCCGGGACCCCTGATTAGCAGTCAGCAGTAGCAAGTAGTTAAATGTTTATGGAAGCTAGAAAGCAAATTTAAAAGGTGGTAGAACTATTATGGTTCGCCCGGGGAAGTACCACCGCTGCACCCACTTCTGCCGTGAAGCAATTCTATTGTGTTTTGGTGGAAAGGTGCAGTTGCCGGCCACACTTACATGAGGCGACTACTAGCCGCCGGAGTAGCAGCGCAACTGCATACGACCTCAGACAAGACTTACCTATGCTTGCTTTAGGTTGTATGTTGTCCATGAGATGTCCATAGGCTGCAGCGACCACTTAACACCACGTGGCCTGCATGCTCGTCTGCTACTCCATTCAAATAAAAAAGAAAAAAATGGGAGTAAATAGTTTTATTTATGGTCTCAGCTTTTTAACAAGAATACTTTCGTAACAAATCGAAAATGGATTTTTCCATAACTGCACCACGCTAACCCAATTTGGATTGATGTGCAAAGTAACATGGGTATTTATGACAACACACAGTTAAATGTTGTTAGTACCTAATACTATTTTGCGGGTATGGTTACGCTATCAAGGCCTCTTAAAAGAGGAAACGCATGCTATTCCAATTTGTATCACTCAATCATTGTCACTAGCGATGACCCATGCGACTTCCGATCGCAGCTGACTTCGCGCGACTTCACCGGCTGTAAGGTTTTGCGTGCTTCGCTTCAAACTTATTAGTTGTGAGCTAACGCTCCACAAGTTTTTCAACCATAGTAAAAACGTCCTCTAAAGCATCCACCGCTCTCAGCCTAGTATATTATTGTGAAACTTTGTCGAGTTATAGGTGGTCATTTGCCGCTTTACCACCAAAGTTTCGTCCCCTCTTATTTTATTTGGGTCGCCGCAAGGGACAGTCAGAATCTTCACATCTCAGTCCCATATTCTTCGCATAACGTATTATTCGATTTAACACGTTGTTTTGAATCTTTCTTATAGCACCTTTAACGGTTATTCGATTTTTGTTGATGTTAATTCGGTAGTGGATTTCGCTGTCTTTTAAAACAAGGAAAAAGTGTTGAAATACTCGTATTTTATTCAAACGCCATCTTATCTGATAGTTATAAGCTGGTTTATAGTGTACTTAGCTTACATTTTCTAAGAACATTCAGTAGAGTTACTTACTAACACAGAATTTGGTTCTGGGTGTATATATACTTTACTGAAATTTGCTCCTATGTCGCGCGCCATTCATATTATTAATTTAGTGGCTACATATATAGCCTGCCGAAATTCACAGAAATAGCACAAAATTGCGTTGTCTCTGAAATATAATTAATTTGCTACCATTATTTTTATAGTAATTTTAATTTCATTCTAATTATTTATTAGCTTGCAATATTGTCTTGGGAGTCTTCCTGTAAAAATATTGTAAATGTATCTTTCTAAATAAATAAATAAATAAAAATTTACATACATTATGCATAACTTTCGATTAAAATCTATGTAAATTTCCAGTTTTTGACATTTGCAACACACAGGCGTCCAAAATGCTTGGTTGGTAAATGAGGAAAGAATACTACGGCTCTTTAGAATACTATATCGCAATGAGTCGCAATCACAAGTAAAACCAAGCTTCATTAATTTTGGGCAAGGAATTAACAAAAAATAGAAAGACAGGAGTTATAAAGTTAGGTAAAAACTACTTTGCAACAATCCGCAACCAGAACGTATGATGGTGTAGGTATACCTTCTTCATGCAATAGCACCTCCCTCTCTCCCACATAGGACACATGCACATGCAACAACAAAAAGTATACACCAAGTAAAGACCTTTGCGGGTGACCGTCGTAGAGTCAATAACCCTGATGATGCTCTGTTTTGGGTCGAAACACGTGGTGGTGGTGGTACGTATGTTGGTGTATACTTTTTGTTGTTGCATGTGCATGTGTCCTATGTGGGAGGGAGGGAGGTGCTATTGCATGAAGAAGGTATACACCATCATACGTTCTGGTTGCGGATTGTTGCAAAGTAGTTTTTACCTAACTTTATAACAATGGAGTTCCGCAAAGTAACGCCTGATTCTATTAATTTTAAAAGACAGGAGTTCTAAAGTTGTTTTTATTTGAACAAATTAGCGGACGAGCATGCAGCACGTGGAGATAAGTGGTCGCTGCAGCCCATGAACATCTACACAGAACATCAAGGAAGCCTTGGCCTTGTCCTGTAGTTATATGCAGTTGTGCTGCGAGTCTGAAAGCTGGGTCGCCTTATGTAAGTGTGGCCGGTAACTTCACCTGTTGACTGAAAAACAATAGAAGGCAGAAATGTGTGCAGGTACTTCTCCGGTTAAACCTTTAAAGTTCTACCACCTATAAAAACTCCTATTTTTAAAATTTAACTTTAACTTTCATTTCCTTATTATTGCATTGACGACCCTCGTGGCGGAATGGTTACCATGCCGTACAGCCGATCGAAGGGTCCCGGGTTCGATTCCCGGCGAAGCAGAAATTTGAATAATGAGTTTAAATTTCTGTTCTCGATCTGGGTGCTTGTGTTTCTGTCTTTGTGTGTGTCCATGGTACCCACGACACAGGTTATATATAACCTACTGTGAGGCTATGAGTGTGAAAAGTTAATTTATAAAAAAATATCTTTGGTTACGTTAAAAATGTAATCATTACAGGTCATGAATGAGATAATATTTACGAAAGCATTAAAACCAGTATCAATGTTCATAAAATTCAGCTTCCCGCTATTAAGGTCGGCTAACGACATCTCGTTTTAGAAGGTCCTGAAATTAAACCGAATCATATCCCTTACCAATTTAATTTCACTCGTTACAAACTCACTTAAAGTTTATTAAATGATTGAAACTGAATATGTGGTATTTATCGATAAAATATAAATATAATTTTCCTCCCATCGCATAAATTCAAAACGAAATTAATTTTGCTTAAAAACAATTATTTATTATAGGAGATACTCATATAAGTCTGTTCCCTTTCTGTACCTATTAAATATCCAAACATAATATTGCTAAAAGGATTACAAAAGGAGAAGACAGGTACTATGTTCGGTCGTACGTTTCTAATACGGTTAAATTAAAATTATAATCAGTAATATGATCAATAAAAAATATTATTAGAATTAGAATTTTCAAATGTTTTTTTAAGATAACAGTTAGGCCAGAGTTTACACTCTATTATCAGGCAAGATAACTTTACGAAACTTTCAAAATGTAATGTAAAGGAAGTCTTCAAGAATTAAGCAGTCATTATTACGGGGGAAACGATACCTCTAATCGTCATAAAATCACCGTACATTGTACGGCCTTGTCGTAAATAAGTACAAATAGTAACGGAAATACGTACAAATACCGCGGTTTACATTGAGAAACGTATTGATTGTTCCTTTGTAGAGAACAACATTAATTGTCATGATGCGGTTTCGTGGGATCCAAGTGTCGATTCTCTAAAATGTTGCTATGCCCTCGGTAACGATTGAGGTAGTGTCGTAGAGGTAGTGAGTAGCCGGCTACCTATCCTACTAATATATTTATCTATACAAATAAATAAAATTAGAGTGTCTGCTTGTAATATTAAAATAACCACTTATTACTGCATTCATATGAACGTATATTTTAATTAATAGTTAAATTAAAATTATAATCAGTAATATAATCAATAAAAAATATTATTAGAATTAGAATTTTCAATGTTTTTTTAAGATAACGGTTAGGCCAGAGTTTACACTCTATTATCAGGCAAGATGACTTTACGAAACTTTCAAAATGTAATGTAAAGGAAGTCTTCAAGAATTAAGCAGTCATTATTACGGGGGAAACGATACCTCTAATCGTCATAAAATCACCGTACATTGTACGACCTTGTCGTAAATAAGTACAAATAGTAACGGAAATACGTACAAATACCGCGGTTTACATTGAGAAACGTATTGATTGTTCCTTTGTAGAGAATAACATTAAGTGTCATGATGCGGTTTCGTGGGATCCAAGTCGATTCTCTAAAATGTTGCTATGCCCTCGGTAACGATTTAGGTAGTGTCCACTTATTTCACAGAGAACATAATTTAATTTTGTTGAGTTTATTTTGTTTGATAGCCGGCCTATCCCACAAATATATTTATCTATACAAATAAATAAAATTAGAGTGTCTGTTAGTAATATTAAAATAACCACTTTTTACTGCATTCATATGAACGTATATACGGTACATATGATAATATTTTTTACAATTTTTGTCTGTCTATCTGTCGATCAGTCTATCTGTCTGTTTGTTCCCGCTAATCTCTGAAACGGCTGGACCAATTTTGACGGGACTCTCACTGGCAGGTAACTGATGTAATGAGGAGTATTTAGGCTACTTTTACTTCAGCAAAATTTTACAAACAAAGTCGCGGGCGGCCGCTAGTTACAGATACGAATGTAACTCTTTAGATGTGCCTCCTACACTTCTACGCTTAAATCACTGATATTTTTAATGAAATACAAGAAAAGCTTAGAATTTACTAAAAGAAAGAAGCTGTGTTTTATCGACACACAATGACATGAACACAAACAAACAAACTGATAAAGAAATTGAAATTCATCATTCTAATTTCTCCTTCGCCAGGAATCAAACCTGAAACCCTTGGCAATCCGGCATGGTAACTATTGCGCCACACGGGTCGTCATAATAAACTTAAACAAGATAAAATTTTGTATCATGATTATTCACTTCTTAGTTGGTTAGGCAACGAACTAACTATCTTTATTTAAATGAAATTCTCTTAGAGCATTAAGGTATGCCAGGTATGACACTAAAGGTGAATCAGTAACTTTGATGCTCTAAGGAAATTCTAGACATATACGCATGTCATATTATTATTATGTACAGAAATGTATAGCTAAAGTAAATAATAATCCCACACAAAACATTTTGATTTAAAATGATGACAACATGAGTACACATCGAACCTGTGTAGCTGCAGAATTTACCAGCCCTAACTTCACCAAATATACATCTCAACCAAAATGCGTAGCTTCGCCGTTTCATTACCATTACGAAGCCATTTGTTATTTTGTGTTATTCAAATATATTTAAACGAATATTTTGAAAAATTCAAATGCCTAGTTACTTATGTACCTAATGTTATTCGAAACTTTCAACTATCTGTTATATTCAAAATCAAAACCGGCGTTCGTTTGTAGTAGTCTTGGCGATGATTTAATATGTTGCTTTGATGTATAATATACTATTATAGAGATATACGATATACGGCAACGATGCTATGAGTGTAGAAACTTTTATTTGAATCTATACTAATAATATAAAGCTGAAGGGTTTGTTTGAAAGCGCTAATCTCAGGAACTACTGGTTCGAATTGAAAAATTATTTTTGTGTTGATTAGTCCATTTATTTAGGAAGGCTATAGAGGCAAAAAACTAAAGTCCACATAGACAAAGCCGTGGGCGGTCGCTAGTGACTCATAAGGCGTACCATGAACACACAAAGACAGGAACATAAACCCAGTGCAAGAATATATATTTTTTACTTTTTTAATTCTGCCTCATAGGGAATCAAACTCATGATTGTCTTTCAGCAATCCGGAAACTATAAATATTTCGCCATAGGTAGATGTCAAATGATCTCGTGAAAATCTGACGAAACTAACGAAATTAAGATTAAGAGTCAGCATTCCCTATTTAACCATGCTATTCACCCTCCTATGATCAAAACTATAGAAATGGTTTCTTTATCCTGTCATTGATGTTATAGAGGTATTATGTATGTATTGCTTACGTACAATGTACTGTACATTTTGTATCTCAAGCCCATCCTAAGCACATTAATTCGTAATAATCCCCAGAAATCAAGTTACATGACAACAATATCAATTAATCAAACATTTAATAGCAATCAACCCTGATATCTAATCCGTACTTGATGGATTTGTGAAGGTCAAATGACAAGTGTCGTATCTCATTACTACATCTAACACTTATTATAGGTAGAGATAGTTCAGTCCTTGTAGCTTCGGGATTAAGAATAAGGCTATGGCATCCACTGCCTGATCGTAAGAGGCGCCTATAAAGGGCTTCTGGGGTTGTTGGCAGCGAGAGTGGGAGCTCGAACCGTTCAGTCATTGGCCCTGGAAAGAATGGCGGTGTGTGCGTGACCACATGCCCTCTCCTGCGCCTTTCAGGTGCTGTGGAAGGCCACTAAGGCCGTACGGCATTCATCCAACAAAAGAAATGGTTAAGGAATAAAATTTCCTTGAAATGCGACTACGTTTTGAAAAAAACTGACAGAGGCTGCCTTCAATTAGTTAGTTAATTCAATTAATTAGCCATTAAAATACATCTAAAACTAAAACATTCTGGAACTATGTATGAATACTAAAATCATCTAAAATGTATATTAAGTAAACAAAAGTTTATGAAAATACTTCAATAAATATAACTAAATAAATTTATGAAATTTGCCGTCGTTTCAACAACTTCAACTTCTGTCCCTTTAGGTTTGAGAATTTTAATCAAACCCTTTTGATAAGTGACCCGTGCTAAATTCTGTTATATTTGTTCATCGCCTCATTTTATACTTTCTGTGGGGAGACTAGACGACCTTGGAACCGACCGACTAAACGAAAATAAAAGTTTATTTCATTTTTATATTTAACCCTGTGTATAGTAAAACCACAATAAAACGCATAGAGGGTACATAAGCATGCTATATAGTGCGAGTAACGTTGACCACCTCTATGCTTGGTATTATGTATCTGGTACTATGCAGCATGCTATTGATATACACAAGACAAGGATACAAACTTCCATTCCAAGAATATACAGGGTTACATGGTAAGTCAACCACGTTGGACGACTTCGTAGTTTGACCTCTGATTTATTTATTTTTACCATTTTTGTATAGGTGATAAGTTCATGATAAGTTGCTTCATTATTCTTAATACCGAAACGGGAGGTAGCTAAATAAACTGGGTCGTATTAGTCGATTGATTTTATAGATGTAAAGTAATATGAGCAAAGTCATAACCGGGTCCAGTTGGACTTTGCAACGCGATTCTAGATTTTAAAATTTTTGCTTATGTTTGTGTTTTTAACTTCTCCCGAGGCGTCTAGTTATACCACCCTTATCGACCTCCCAGAATGTTTTTAATTAAGCAGCTGAAGCTGCATGTTATTGTAATGCATCCAGATCTGTTCACTAGAAATTGCAGATGCTGCGTTTGTGCAGTACAGTTCTGTAGAAATTGCTGATGCTGCGTCTGGGCAGCTTCCATCCTGTCTTTAGATTTAATATTAATTTTAAGCAGTCTATTGGTAGCGCCTCATTAAATCAGACGTGTAAAATTAAATTGTATTTTTTAAAAACACTTCAACCCGTTCCCGAAACAAATCTGGCGCAGCCGGTAGGATCTGCCGCCATTTCCGAAAATTGAAATCCGGCTTTACGCGGACGCGGTAGATTCGAAAAACCAAATAAATAAGATTTGTGGTGAAGTGCGTAAAAGTGGTGCAATCGATAGACTCGAGAGGAACATGGGAGTTAGCAGCAAAGAGTGAGTAAACCTTTCACTTCCTGTCTTATATTCCTGTGTCTTTCCATAGAACGAAAATCGTCTTATTTTTATCTGATTTTGAGTTACACAATTTTTGATTTACACATATATCGGTAGATCAGTGTTATATGTACCAACTCTACATTTTATTTTAGTGTTACAAGTGTTTAAGCGTAATTTAATTCGCACGAAATTGGTGAATTAATTTTAATTTTTAAGCGTGTGTTAATTATATTTATCTTATCCCTAAATTCGATGGGGAGGAAAATTTATTAAACTTGTTTATTTCAAAATGCGAATATGTAGTTGGTAATAGTAGGATTGAGGGAAATATTCATCAGGAATTGTATTTATTTCATGCAGTTTCGAGTAGGCTTACTGGTAGAGCCGCATCTTTATTAAGTGATAACCCTAATATTACATCTTATGACGGATTGAAACAATTGCTTACACAACATTTTGGCGATCCCCGTTCGGAGGAATGCATTGCTACTGAGTTAGAAAACTTAAAATTAAAACACGGTGAATCTTATATACAATTTTGTAATAGAATACAAGGTGTTAGAAGCTCATTGTTCGCAAAAGTAAATAGGCTCAGTGACCAAGGCGTTAAAGCTGCTAAAATGATAGTGTATAATAACACCGCCCTTAATGTATTTTTATATAATTTGCCCGAGGATATGATTAGAATTGTTAGATTGAAGGGTTGTTCTACTTTAGAAAGTGCTCTTAGTATAGTAACTGAGGAGGTAAATTTCAAATTTCAATATGAAGCTAAAAACAAATCATTAAAACAAAATTCTTCAAATACTCAAAATTTATTTAAACCTTCACAAACAAACCAACAATTTAAACAGACGTTTAATTCGATGCCTAATAACAATTTTCAATTTGGCATTCCCCAAAATAATTTCCAGTTCGGAATGCCACACAATAATTTCAGACAAGCTGGTCAGCAAAATAATTTTGGATATAGACCAAACCTTGGTCAGCAAAACAGGTAATAACCAGCTGCTCTAGGTTACAGATTTGGGACTTCTCAAAATCAACCTACACAAAATTATGGACAGGGCTATGTACAACGCGCACCTTTCCAAAATAATAATTTTAAATTCGGTATTCCAAACCAACAAAATTATAAATTCGGTATTCCAAACCAACAAAATTATAAATTTGGTATTCCAAATCAAAATCAATTTAATTCAAATCAAAATAAATTCGCTGTACCGAAACAGCAGGATCCTAGGTTACAAAACTCTGATGTTTCTATGCGCACAGCCCCTATTAGGCAAAATATGATTACAAACGAATTATATTATATGGAACAACCACCCTCTTGTAATGAATATACCCCGGAATACATAGATCAATGTGATTACAGTTACTATTCTGAAGAAATGGATAATAACGTTGATTATTTAGCATCTTTGGAAGATAATCACGAGAGTGAGGCTGAAAATATTACACCTGAAAATTTTCAGAAAACTGCCTCGATGGATGTAGTGAAGTGATAAATTTAAATTATTGTGACAGCATTTTAAAATTACCCCATATTGAGATACCTGAAATAAATTCAAAATTTTTAATAGATACTGGAAGTAGCAGGTCTTTTATAAGTCCATCTAAAGCTAACCGTCAACCGTAATCAGTGACTATAAATATATAGAACCGTTTACAGTTATTAGTACCCATGCTCAAAGTATGCATAACGAGATAATTTACATCCCTTTGTTAAAAACATTTAAAAGTACACTTTGTCACAAATTTTACATTTATGACATTGATGGTAGATACGACGGACTGATTGGATCAGATTTATTAAAAAAATTAGAAGCAAACATAGACATGCGTAACCAACTTTTAGTAACTCATAATGCACAAATCCCGATTATTTACAACCCCCCTTATGAGATTAATATAGAACCACGATCAGAGACGCGAGTAAAAATACCAACTAACCTGAAACAAGGTGGTGCGATATTAGATTACCTGAAGTTTCAAGAAGGAGTCCGTATGCCCACAGCCCTTGTTAAATGTCAAAACTACTTTGCTGAAACAGTTATACAAAATACATCTAACGATAAGGTTGTAATAACTATTAAAGAACCTTTTCATGTAACTAAATTTGAGAGCGAAGTTTGTGAGTTAAATTTTACAAAAGATGATGTTATGATAGATGACATTTTGAAAGAAAACCTAAATAAATTACGTACGGACCACATGAACACAGAAGAACGTAATAGTATTTTAAATTTATGTTACGAATACCGTGATATATTTTATTCGGATAAATTACCATTAACCTTTTCGAATCAAATAAAACACCACATAAGAACGACAAATGAAGACCCCATATATATTCGACCTTACCGACAACCACCCCCTGTAAACCAGGAAATACAAAATCAAGTAGATAAACTCTTACAAGATAATGTTATACAAGAATCTCACTCACCTTGGAGTGCACCGGTTCACCTGGTCCCCAAGAAGCTAGACGCATCAGGAGAAAAGAAATATAGGATGGTGATAGATTATCGTCGCCTAAATGAAATTACAGTTGATGATAAATACCCCTTACCCAACATCACCGACCTCTTTGACAAAATAGGGCGAGCTCAATATTTTAGCACAATTGACCTTGCTAGTGGATACCACCAAATCGAAATTAATAAAGCGGATATACCCAAAACGGCATTTACCACTCAATCAGGACATTACGAATTTACTAGAATGCCTTTTGGCCTGAAAACAGCCCCCGCAACATTTCAGAGAGCCATGGACAATGTGTTACGTGGACTTCAAGGTATACATTGTTTAGTGTACCTTGACGACATAATAGTATATTCTAATAGTCTTCAAGAACATTTAGATAAACTCCGCAAAATATTTGACCGTCTCAGGGCAACTAATTTAAAAGTCACTTTAGACAAATGTGAATTTATAAGAAAAGAAGTTCTCTATCTGGGCCATACCATTACCAAAAACGGAATAATGCCTAATAATGATAAAATAAGAGCTGTTCTTAATTTTCCTTTACCGCGAACAGCCACTGAAATAAAAAGTTTTCTCGGATTAATTGGTTACTACCGTAAATTTATAAAAGACTTTGCTAAATTAACGCAACCCCTTACCTCTTGCCTGAAAAAGAGAAATAAAATTGATTTCACAAAACAAGAATACATTGATGCATTTGAGAAGTGTAAAGAGCTTCTAGTTAACGCCCCAATTTTACAATTCCCAGATTTTACAAAGCCGTTTGTCCTTACAACAGACGCGTCCAATTTTGCCATTGGTGCTGTCCTTTCTCAAGGACCTATAGGCAGCGACAAACCAATCGCATACGCGAGTCGCACATTGAACGACGCGGAAACCAGATATAGCACCATTGAAAAAGAATTGTTGGCCATCGTATGGGCCACAAAACATTTTAGGCCATATCTATATGGTAGAAAATTTATAATATACACGGACCATAGACCACTTACCTGGGTAAAATCAATTAAAGAACCTAACAGCAAATTAACACGTTGGAAGTTACGTTTAGCGGAATTCGATTATGATATTAAACATAAAGACGGAAAACAGAACTGTAATGCTGATGCTTTGTCGAGAATTAGAGTTAACGCACTAGGCGATAAAGATAATCTCTCTATGAAAGTAAATGTAGACGAAAATGAACGTGACCTCCAACGCCATATGCAAAATTTAACTGACGAAATAAGGCGATTAAGTCAGGATCAGAACAGTCCTTACTTGTCACCTCCACGTGATAGTGTTCCATCACCTATTGATATTTCCTTACCTTCAGAAGAAAGTCCTCATAGAACTCCTGGCCCCAATAAATCTATATCGGATAGTAGTACTGAAACTGTAGATAGTAACACTGATACGGCTTCCGAAGGACGAGAAGGCTCCGTAGACACCATACATTCAGCTGAAGACTTAGATATTGATGGCATGCCTATATTACAGGAAGCTATCGATACCAAGCCCAATCAAATTCTCGTACATACCTGGAACAGAAATGAATTAACAGTTAAAGATTTATCAAGAAAGAAACAAAAAATATTAGATATATACTTACCTGTAGATAATCCGGAACTAATTAAAAGATTTTTAAAAAGCTATACTAGACCTAAAATTAAACACTTTTTCTATTTTGAAAATCCTTTACATAGGAAACAATTTTCCCAAGTAATTATATCCCTCTTTCAAAAAGGAACTGTTAAATTTTACGAATGCACTAAAAGGGTAACATATGTTAATGACGAAAACGAACAACGTGAAACAACATGGACCAAACGGTGTCCAGTATCATAAATTCGTGTGAAGTCTGTAAAACAATGAAATATGATCGTAGACCATATAGACCTGAATTACAGTTGTCTCAGACACAAACAAAACCATTTCAGGAACTATTTATTGATACCTTCTCCATAGATGGTAAGCACTACCTTACAATAGTAGATGCCTTCAGCAAACTAGGACAGGCTATTGAAATACATACTAAATCGGCTCCAGAAGTAGTAAGAGCTCTTATAAAATATTTTTCGATGTATGGAACTCCTGATAGAATTAGCGCTGACCCTGGTGCCGAATTTAACAATACTCTTTTAAAAGAGATGCTTTTATTTTACAAAATAAAACTGCACATCGGCACAGCCCATAACCCTAACTCCATGGGTATAGTCGAAAGGTTTCATTCTACAATAATAGAGATTTACAGAATTGCTAAATATGAACAGAAAATTACAGATGCTGCCTCTGTAATGGCCTATGCCATTATGGCATATAATCACACTATCCACTCTACTACAGGTCTTACCCCGTTTGAAGTAGTTTTCGGTCATACCGAATCAAATAGCGCTTTTAATACTGACTTTACAAAACAATTTACGCAACAATTAGTTAAGGAACACGTAAAAAGAACTAAATATCTATATAAATATTTAACAGATAAAATAAAATGTGATAAGGAGACGTTAGTGGATAGACGAGGTGGAGAGAAAAATTTTGATATTGACATAGGCGATAGTATTTTTGTAAAAGGAGTTAACACCCGACGTAGTAAAGATAAACCGCGGTACCAGAAGGCCCAGGTCACTGGAACTGTGGAAAGAAACATTGTACCAGTCATGACACGAAATCGCGTAAGTAAAATTCCTGTTAAAGATATCAGGCGTCCTCCACAGGTTCGTCCTACTGATGGTCCTGATGAGCCGAGGCCAGGCCCTTCAGCTTCAGCAGATTGAAAAGAATCCAGGACTCTTACCTGTAAAGGAAGGTCAGGCTATATTTAGTTACGATAGTTGGACAGTTATAAAAGTTTTAGATTTAAAAGTTATTTATGAAGAGTTGGAGTTAAATATTAACACATACAATTCATTTAAGGAACAACTTAAAAATTGTTATAATACAGAAGTCTTTAATTTAAATGTCAATGAAATAAGATCACAAACTGATTTTCTTATGAATATAACTATAGAAAAATGTAAGCAATTGATTCCGACAGTAAGAGTAAAACGCGGTTTACTAAATCCTTTAGGTGCATTAGTTAAAGCAATAACAGGCAACCTTGATAATGATGATGCTATTATGTATGAATAATTAATTCGTGAAATAAATACAAAACAAAATGCATTAACTAGAAAAGTTACAATTATTTCAGAAATGCTAAATTCTTTCACAAAAATAATTAACTCCACAAAAGACAATTTTATTCAAATTGATGAGAGCATTCGAAATATTAGTCGCGATTTGAATGAATCTAAAACATTTCAAATTAAAAGTGAAATAATTCAATTTTATAACATCTTTTTGCATAATTTTCAAATGCTCTACCTTAGACTAGAAGAAATTGAAACAGCTATTGCTTTTGCAAGGATTAAAATACTTCATGCTTCCTTTATAGATACAGATGAATTAATATCATTATTTAAAGAAATTGAATTAACAGAAAAACTGGTATTTCCAGCAAATATTGATAATATTGTGAAAATAGAACAGAGTATAGAGTTAAAAGCTTATATAAAACAAAATCAGATAAAACTAATATTGCACATTCCTTTAATTACAAATGAAGTTTATAATTATTTTAAATTGATACCCTTACCTATCCTTAATAAAAATACCGGACTTACCACCGTAATTTTTCCAAAATATCCTTACATCCTTGTGAAAGGGCTGAAAGCCAAGCCGCTCTCTCATTCATACACTGAAATCGATGAAGCCCGTTTCCTGTGCTTCGAAAAGGATACTTCACCACTTACCAGAGATGATTGTATCAGCGCACTTATGACATTCACCACAAATATCTCATGCTGTCATCCAGTTCCTGTCATCCTTGATGAAGTGAAAGTAGACCTCGTGCAACCCAGTCGCTGGATAGTCTACGCAAAATCGGAGACGCAGCTCACCCAATATTGTGAAGATGAAGTAATACAAGACACAATCCAGGGAACGTACCTGCTCACCATAGATGATGATTGCCAAGTTAAGATAAAAGACTTCAACCTGAAAAAACACCAGAGACAAGGAAAGAATATATCTTTCATAAGTATCCCGATTGTCAACCTGCCTAAAATAATAACGAGACCATTAGACAACCAGGGAAAACATGTAAACCTTAAAGGAATCGACCTTACTGATGTCCAGACCCTCAACTATATTCTCCAGAACAGACTTGAAGATATAAGTGATAGTGATGACTATAATAGTGTTAATATAGTGTTTATCGTGTTCTTCGTAATTATAATAATTTGTATTGTACTCTTAGCATTTAAGAATAAGATTAAAAATTTGTGGAATTATAGAAAAACTCGAGATAATCCTCCCCAGGATAATCTCGAACTTGCGGAGGGAGGGGTTATACCACCCTTATCGACCTCCCAGAATGTTTTTAATTAAGCAGCTGAAGCTGCATGTTATTGTAATGCATCCAGATCTGTTCACTAGAAATTGCAGATGCTGCGTTTGTGCAGTACAGTTCTGTAGAAATTGCTGATGCTGCGTCTGGGCAGCTTCCATTCTGTCTTTAGATTTAATATTAACTAGTTGTGCCCGCGACGTCGTCCGCGTAGATAAAGACTTGTACAAAAGGCTTGATTAGGCTTGGATTATTTGTTCCTCCTCTTCCTTAGTCGTTCACTCTTGACAGAGTGGTCGTGGCTGATGAGGTTGCAATTTCGTTCGTGACCGCTTGCCCTCCACTGTCCCTAGGATTATTGTTACCTTTTATGAAATTACATATGATACAAAAGTTCATATTATATTGAGTGGAAACATTCTTCCTGAGTCCTTACAATTCTTACTGTACTCCTCTTATAATCGACTTTTCAGTCGTTATCATCAGTTTCTCTTTACAAATTAAACGTATTATAATAGCCTGTTTTTAAAGTGTTTAGATTGGACTGCTGTGCCCGCGGAAAGAATCATTATAATTAAATAATTTGTACTGCAAATAATGCATAGATTCATTATCATTATGTAACTTAAATATATTGCAGAAAGGTGGTGAAATGTCTACGCTATGTCAGACGTGGTTAGTAGTTGGGAGTCAAATTCTTGGTTGCTTACACGTTGGTTGCAATTGTCGTTAACATACTGTCGTTCATACTTAATGGAGGTCTTTTGAGCGATTTAAAACTTGCGACAGCAGTTAGGCCACTAACAATGAAGACGTCATCAACCTGAATTGGAGCAGCGTGAGAGGATCAGGCCCTACGCGATTAAGAGTCAATTGGTCCTATTAACAACCCTTCACACAGCATCAGAAATAAATATATCGATTACTAATATTATTCTGGGCGTGACCACCATGCCGTGCTGCTGCCGTGACGCTTTAGCATATTAGTGTAACACCAGTGCCAGTACTGCGTATGTATGTAATAGCTCTTATTAAATTAACCACTGAAAACGTCTGCTCATTTCAATAAAAAAATTATAAGACCCTCGGCAATTGCTTATTCTTTTATTCGAAATCACTTTTTTTTATAAATAAACCGAACAAAGAGGCAGAAAGGCCGCGTGGTTAAGCGATCACCCGAGCACTGCCGGCTTTCAAGAAGAGCTTTCTTTACAGCTTTCTTGAAGAACCCTATGTCAAAGTCCATTGGAAATGCCTCAGCTGGAAGGTTGTCCCATAACTTACACATCCGTTCAAAACATCAAAAGGAGCGTGCAAAGCGGCCTGTGGAACTTTAACCTTCGACTGGTGGTGTAATCATGATATGGTGACGTATCATGATATGACTATCATTTTGAAAAGATCACTCAGCATAGTAAAGTCGGTAGAACACTTTGATTTTTTTACGTTTCACACTGATAGCCCCAGAGTAGGGTAAATATACACTGTGTAATGGGTACCATGAGACACACAGAGACAGAAATACAAACACTTAAACCGAGAACAGAAAATTAAACTCATTCAAATTTCTGCTTCGCCGGGAATCAAACTCGAGACCCTTCGATTGGCAGTCCGGCATGGTAACCATTGCGCCACGCGAGTCCAGGCGCGGTCGCAGCCTTCAATTTTGGGCAATGGTCGCCAAGAAATTTTGGTGGTGGGTCACTAAGAAATTTGGGGGAAGAGGTGTCTCAAATTGGCTTGTTTCGCCTTCCATCTACGCATGAGTGAGGGATTTTGGGGGGGGTCATGTCCCCTGTGACCCCCCCATAATATGTGGATGTAACCACCGCGCCGCGCCTCCATAATGCTCTACCACAATGAGTACAATATCAGCGCCAGTTCCAAAGCTCTCTAAGTTGTTAATTTTTTTTATTAGATATTTTATTAAGTAAATATACTCGTAATTAATTATTTGAAATAATCTCCACCAATCCACTTTGTAATAGCGTTATTGAGTAAAATAATGAATATGTAGTTCACCACCTGTAAATCTACCTGTAAAAAGCAATTAAATGTGAATAAATGAATAACAACGACATCTATCGTGTAGCGTTTAAACTAAATTGTCGATATAGCGAATTTGCAACAGATCACTAAATGGTTCTGAATATGAACATAGATGTCGGCAGTAGCCTCGTTTTGTTAAGGTTTTGTACATTTTGTATTGAGGATTTCTTTGAATATGTGGTGATATGTATGGTTTTTTTAAATATTTAGAGATGAAATCTAGCATAAGTGATAGAAAACTTGCTTTTACTTTTTTTCTACTTTTCCCAAAAAGATTCTATAAATCAAGTCTCAACAATCAGTTTTTAAAGAATTTCGAAAAAAATTGACACTTAAAGGGTGAATTTTGGAAAATGCTGAAATACGTAATTCTTTATTTTATTATGCATTTAAACGCATCAGCACTCCGGTCCGTGCATTAAGCCGTTCCTGAGATTAGCGCGCACAAACGAACAGATAAACAGACAAACAGACAAACAGACAAACAGACAAACAGACAAACAGACAAACAGACAAACAGACAATAATTCTAAAAATCATTGTTTTGGGTTCTATTACGCTAATAAATAGCCCTAGTGACAGTTTTTTTCAAATATCTTCAATGTACAGAAACCGACTTGTTACAGATTTATTATATGTATAGATTTTAAGCAGTCTATTGTTAGCGCCTCATTAAATCAGACGTGTAAAATTAAATTGTATTTTTTAAAAACACTTCAACCCGTTCCCGAAACAAATCTGTCTAGTACATTATTTTTGTAAGTTAAATTGTGTCTGTATTGTAACATAGCAACGGAATCTTATCTCATATTTGCTCTGTCCGAGGGTAACTAATGGATAAACAAGGGATGCAATGTTGACTCTCGTTCACTGGTATCTTGCAGAATCCATTTTCGTTTGAGAAATGTATCACTATTTCATTGTTGCTCACAGTTTCCTTACTCAAAAAAGGAAGCCTTTAAATGCTTAAGGAGCCTTAGCCTTAATATTAGCTTGTGGTGTTTTTTTTTTGCTCATAATTACTGGTAAAACCATTGATACTAAAGTCGTTTAGGCATTATTAGGATTGGTGGACGTCATGCTTTTAAGAATTTTTTTTCTCTCAGGCATGCACGGCGATGGTAAATATCGTAATCAATTAGATATCACTTTATTTTTTATCACCGTGGAGCAGCGATAAATGCGCACATTACAAATTTCTTTGTCTGAGCTGCGCGCCGAGGAACTGAACCCAGGATCGGTCGCGACGAAGACTGCGGATTTCTTACCACTCGGCCATCGCTGTTTGTTTACAATAGTGTCAACAGACCTTTAAGCTTTTATACAATATACAGCTCCATATATGAGCGAGATATGTATGCATAATGATGGAAAACAAAGTAGGTACTAGTTAAATATCACTTGTATTTTTAACAAATTTATTTGTCACTAGCCTTCCGTCAGCGGCTTCCCCCGCGTGGACCCGTTTAATGGGTCCCCGTAGGATAAAAAATAGCCTATGTGCTATTCCAGGCCGCATTGCTATATTAAAATCATAGGCGTTTAGACAGTTGCTTCAACCGCGTTGACCCTATTACCCGTTTTTACGTAGGAATGAAGTATTTTCCCGCGGTAAAAATAGCCTATGTTACTCAGGGTGAATGTAGCTTTCTAATGGTGAAAGAATTTTTGAAATCGGAACAGTAGTTTTTGAGTTTATTCATTACAAACATAAAAAAAATATACAAAAATACGAATCTTTCCTCTTTATGATATTAGTATAGACTGGTGCACACCGGAGGTTTGAACTCGGTATCTCCGTGTCGGAGACCGCGGTCTTTCGTCTCAGCGATCAACTCAGCCTTCGTTACTAGTATTATGAAGTTTAAAAGCTTGTCTTACAGCAGCAATTGAAAGAAATGGAATGTCAGCCAAAATCGTGTCGTATTTGCGCAGTCCACGGGAAGCTAACGGACAAACAAGGCACCCTATGTTGACTTGTCATCCATGATTTATTCTTAGAGGAAGTAATAATTCTTGTCTCTAAAGTTTCTCTAACTCTTTTTAATACATATTTCTCTACTGATCACAGCGCTCTTCTCTGAAGGTTTCTCTTTCTCGAATATTTATATACATATATATATATATATATATATATGAACCGGACACAAAGGCTCTTCAGTCTTCTGATCTTATTGCCGGCTTTGAAGAAGAGCTTTTTACAGCTGTCTTGAAGAACCCTACGACGATGTTTTTTGACCATATTATTTTATAACTCTTACGAATTATTATTTTATAACTCTGACGAATTATGTTATGTAAACGTGTAATTTAAAATTTATGTGATAATAAAATTTTAATGATATAAAATTGAAAAATTAAACTACAATTTATGACAATTGCATGCTGGTATAGGCATAATACATAGGATTAAGCATTAATATGGCCACCTATGATTATGAATTAGTTTACGGAAAATGCCTTAGCTGGAAGGTTGTCCCACAGTTCCACGTCCGTGGCAAACAACAACTTGCGAATTTGACCTAGTCGAGATGGTACTAGTAGAACTTTAACCTTCGTCTGGTAATATATTATGAAACGAGTTATGAAACGAATTATGACTTAGGCATCACTTTGAAAAGTTCCTCGGATCTCATAAGGATCTTTAAAAATAATATCATGATGGAACTTCATCTTCGTTTCTAATAATTTCGAGGTCTACTTTTATCCAAAGGATTCTTATAACACGGACTCGTAGTTTTCCCCGTGGAATAAAAGTTTTGCCTGTGATCTCAACGACATCAAACTGTCTATTGCCGGGGGAATATCCCATGAATTATGTAACAATTCAAGATAGGAAAAACCGTTGTCATCGGTGTTTCTCGGTCTTCTTATCTTTTTTTTAATTCTATTATGTCAATATTACTTTGTAAGTGATAATTATTTTAGTTTTATGTTTGACCGATGTTACGTATACCTATTTTATAATATTTAAATCGGAAGACAAAATGTACAATAAATCCAAGCATCGCCGCGTCACAGCCTTGTATAGGCAAGACATCATATTCGAGGTTCTGCTGACAAAGGACTACGGCGCGTGGGAAAGAAGAGGCCCGCAACTGCACAGACATTCCGGTCTAACATCGATCGCGTATCGCTAGTTTTTAAGATAATTATAATGGGGAACTATATTTTCTATCACCAAAATTTATATTTGTCATCAAGTTGTATCACCTAATAAATAGATCTATCGCCACGAAATATTTTCGTTCTCAGATAAACAAAAATTGTTCCCAGGTATGAATTATCAAATTAATGTTAATATATGTGTAAAATAAGAGATCGATAACCAATAAAATTATATTGCATTACATGAATATAAACTTCGTTCTTATAATAACAGTTTTGTTACTTAAATAATAGCTCTGTGCTCAGAATGGTAGATCTGTCACCAAATAAATCGATTATCGATCCCTGACCATATACCCAAAACCAAATCAGAGCACCCCACTATCCACGTGGTCTTATCTGTACTACCCCTAGAGTGTATATAAAAAGCCGGAGGCGCGGAGGGAGAACACTCCCCGCCCGCCGTAGGAAAGCGCAGGCACCAAGAGAGCCGCAGCGGCTTAGGCTGGTCGCCGAAGGCGACCAGTAAGCCGAAGCTGCGAAGGCGAGCGCAGGTGCCGCGTTTTCTTACGCTGGGGCGGAGGGAGTGGTTTTCCCGCAGCGCCGGAGAAGTCACGGAGCCAGAGCTTCTTCCCACCTCCATTTTTGATGGGAAAAATCGCTGTACGCTGCGGTTCTACTAACTACTAACTAGGTTCGATCACACGTGTAGGTGCATTTTATTATCGTTGGTGATCTCTTTAAATTAGTTTGCTTAAATACTTATTAGGACACACCTATTATAATACATACAAAAACATTTATTTGGTACTAGCTGTGCCCGCGACGTCGTCCGCGTAGATAAAGACTTGTACAAAAGGCTTGATTAGAGTTGGATTATTTGTTCCTCCTCCTCCTTAGTCGTTCACTCTTGTCAGAGTGGTCGTTGCTGATGAGGTTGCAATTTCGTTCGTGACCACTTGCCCTCCACTGTCCCTTGGATTATTGTTACCTTTTATAAAATTACTTATGATACAAAAGTTCATATTATTATGTTGAGTAGATACATTCTTCCTGAGTCCTTACAATCTTACTGTACTCCTCTTATAATCGACTTTTCAGTCGTTATCATCAGTTTCTCTTTACAAATTAAACGTACTATAATAGCCTGTTTATAAAGTGTTTAGATAGTACTGCTGTGCCCGCGGAAAGGATCATTATAATTAAATAATTTGTGCTGCAAATAATGCATAGATTCATTATCATCATGTAACTTAAATATATTGCAGAAAGGTGGTGAAATGTCTACGCTATGTCAGGCGTGGTTAGTAGTTGGTTAGTCAAATTCTTGGTTGCTTACACGTTGGTTGCAATTGTCGTTAACATACTGTCGTTCATACTTAATGGAGGTCTTTTGAGCGATTTAAAACTTGCGACAGCAGTTAGGCCACTAACAATGAAGACGTCATCAACCTGAATTGGAGCAGCGTGAGAGGATCAGGCCCTACGCGATTAAGAGTCAATTGGTCCTATTAACAACCCTTCACACAGCATCAGAAATAAATATATCGATTACTAATATTATTCTGGGCGTGACCACCATGCCGTGCTGCTGCCGTGACGCTTTAGCATATTAGTATAACACCAGTGCCAGTACTGCGTATGTATGTAATAGCTCTTATTAAATTAACCACTGAAAACGTCTGCTCATTTCTATAACATTTTTTTATTAGACCCTCGGCAATTGCTTATTCGTTTATTCGAAATCACTTTTTTTATAAATAAACCGAACAAAGAGACAGAAAGGCCGCGTGGTTAAGCGATCACTGTCGCCTTTGGAAACGGGCAACCCCAGCGGAGCCACCCGAGCACTGCCGGCTTTCAAGAAGAGCTTTCTTTACAGCTTTCTTGAAGAACCCTATGTCAAAGTCCACTGGAAATGCCTCAGCTGGAAGGTTGTCCCATAACTTACACATCCGTTCAAATATCAAAAGGAGCGTGCAAAGCGGCCTGTGGAACTTTAACCTTCGACTGGTGGTGTAATCATGATATGGAGACGTAGCTATCATTTTGAAAAGAACACTCAGCATAGTAAAGTCGGTAGAACACTTTGATTTTTTTACGTTTCACACTGATAGCGCCAGTCCGGCATGGTAACCATTGCGCCACGCGAGTCCAGGCGCGGTCGGAGCCTTCAATTTGGGGGGGGGGGGGTCGCCAAGAAATTTTGGTGGGGGGTCACTAAGAAATTTGGGGGTTGAGGTGTCTCAAATTGGCTTGATTCGCCTTCCATCTACGCATGAGTGAGGGATTTTAGGGGGGGGGGGGTCATGTCCCCTGTCCCTGGGACCGCACCTGCGCGAGTCGATAATTATTATTGTCTATTAAATAAGGTCGATACCAATAATATGTGGATGTAACCACCGCGCCGGGCCTCCATAATGCTCTACCACAATGAGTACAATATCAGCGCCAGTTCCAAAGCTCTGTGTTGTTAATTTTTCATTAGATACTTTATTAAGTAAATATACTCGTAATTAATTATTTGAAATAATCTCCACCTATCCACTTTGTAATAGCGTTATTGGGTAAAATAATGATTATGCAACACCACCTGTAAATCTACCTGTAAAAAGCAATTAAATAAGAATAAATGAATAACAACGACATCTATCGTATAGCATGTAAACTAAATTGTCGATATACCGAATTTGCAACAGATCACTAAATAGTTCTGAATGTGAACATAGATGTCGGCAGTAGCCTCGTTTTGTTAAGGTTTTGTACATTTTGTATTGAGGATTTCTTTGAATAGGTATGTGGTGATATGATATGTATGGTTTTTTTAAATATATAGAGATAAAATCTAGCATAAGTGTTTGAAAACTTGCTATCAGAATACTAAGAGATGTTAGTAGTTATCGAAACTTGTGGTGTGACCGCTCGCATTAACTTTATTATAGCGTGCAGGTGTTCATCCATTTCATCATTCTTGAAATTGACGTAACTTTTTTGTTTGTGAACCGATTTAAATAAAACAAACCCTAAATGTTAATCCAAAAAAATACCAATACTTCAGTGAAAACCGCATCCTTCTACGTTAAGCCGTTCCTGAGATTAGCGCGCACAAACGAACAGATAAACAGACAAACAGACAAACAGACAAACAGACAATAATTCTAAAAATCATTGTTTTGGGTTCTATTACGCTAATAAATAGCCCTAGTGACAGTTTTTTTCAAATATCTTCAATGTACAGAAACCGACTTGTTACAGATTTATTAAATGTATAGATATAGAAGATATAGACTAGACCTTATATCTCAGGATTTTAGGTGATTTATTGTGGAACTGATTTTGCATTGTTTGGTGACTACATTTTGGTGACAGATGTACTATTTTGAGGACTGGATGGGCGGGCGCGCAATTATGACCCAAGCCCACTGTTGGGATATTGTAAACACTCCCAATTAGGTACCAGCATAATGCCAGCACAATAGAATTCAGAAACTACTCACCGGAATTCTTGAATCGAAGCCACCTCTCCTATATACAGTCACAGGATCCTGGACGTTCTTCCAGACTGCAGTCTGCCGCTTCAAGGTTCCGCTTGTAGTTTTTGATGGGTTTTAGATTAGTACTTAAGAATATTGTCGAACATAACCAAAGAACGTTAGTCGACGTGAGTACCGTACGTATGCAACCACGCCGCCATACTGGCAAGGCAAGCGTAGATAATATTCTATTTATAAATTTTTTTTCTAATCATAGACAACGAGGCCTATGATACTCTTCTCCTTCATCCAATATGAAAGGAGTTCGGTAAACTGCGAATCAGAAACCGATAAGCACTCCTGAAAACATTATGCTGGCAAGCTAGCAATAATTGAGAGTGTTTTATATAGATATTAAACCTATGAAAAATTAAAGTAACATTATAATAACAAATCGCCTAACCATGCTCCCCCGCCTTGGAAGTTTTGGAGAAAACTTTCAAAGAGAAAGAAAACTGAAGATAATAAGTATATGTAAATTAAGAGCATTAAAAGCAATGGAGAAGTTTCATGGTCAAGCTTGAAGCACATAACTTCGATACATTAATTTAATTTTAAAAGCTACAATAGCAAATATTTAAAGAATACGGTTATATTAATACCTATTACTTATCTAATAAACTATTATCTTAATTATCGCAAACGTTATTGATTAGGTATCGGGTATAGTTTTACAACAGGACGTTTAAACATACCAAACTTGGTTTTAACTGTTGCAACGCGAACTATTCCATCCGAACCAGGATGAATTTCTGTAATAATACCTAGTGGCCAAGCTAATGGAGGAGAATCGTCCTGTCCCACGAGTACGACAGTACCGATTTGAACTGGATGGTCCGGAGTAGACCATTTCTGCCTAACTTGCAGCGTATGCAGATACTCTAGACGCCATTTTTTCCAAAAGGATTGAACCATGCTATCCAGCAACTGTTTACGCTCGTTAGCCCTTACGACAGTTCTGGCATCTAATATCCAATATCGCTGTCGTAAAATGGACATAAGAAGTCCCGGGCCGGTATGACAATTAATAACATGATAATGATTTATTATTAAATCTACTACCCGATCGCGTTTGGGGAGTAAAACGGGATGCTTTACCTCGAAGGGTAAATTTGCCTTAGACAGGCGTCCTTCAATACGTAAAATGCTATGTTCATCAAGAAACACGCACAAATTTTTTAATTTATTACAAGGGGATTTGCCATTTTTAAGGACAATTATATCATTTGAAAAATGCAATTTTTGAACAGCGGAAATAACATAGCTTTCTGCCACCATCAAGTTAAAAACAGCACCAGACGAACTATTTATCTTTTTTATAAATTTTAGGACATAGACTACAATACGCAACAGTTTATCCCATGAAGACACACGTTCAAATAATAAAGTAAAGACTGAATGTTCCGAATGAACAGTCGATGTAAAAACCTTTGTCTTGTGCTCGGGTATTTTTTCAGCATTAGTTGGACAGAAAGTTTTCACCGGCCATTCAGAAACTGGCGTTCGCATCCACGTTGGCCCCTTCCACCATAACTCATGTGAGATAAGCTGCGAAGGTAGCATACCACGCGATAAACAATCACTCGGGTTGTCGCTACCTGCGACGTGATAGAAGTTTTCGGGCGGAAGGTTTTCATGACACTGAGCAACGCGGTTACTAACGAACACCGACCAACGATGCGGTGATGAATGTATCCAAGATAACGCGATAGTCGAATCCGAAAAGGCATATATTCCTGCAATAGGAATACGCGAGCGGTAAGTATCATGAACAGTTTTGATTAATTTAGACATAGTACCGCTGCGCAAAGCTCCAAACGAGCAAGTGTCGTAATTTTGGTGGGTGAAACCTTTGATTTCGCACACAGCAATCTACAAGTGATATCTCCGTTTGAAGCGGTGGTGTGTAAGTATATGACACAGCCATAACCTTTCATACTGGCGTCACAGAAGGCGACAACCAGAACGGTACTGTTGCTCAAAACACCACTGTGACGTGGAATTTTTAGAGTGGATAATAAAGAAAACTCTTGTATGAGATCAGAAAACCTTTTAATAACGTTTTCTGGAGGTGTATCATCCCAACCAATATTACATAGCCACAATTCTTTAATAAGTAATTTGGCATATAATATGACAGGAGCTACCAAGCCTAGGACGTCAAACAAGCGGGCGACTATGGAGAGTATGGTCCGCTTCGTACACTTCTCCTGGACATAAGAAGTCGTGAAAAAGAAATTGTCGTCGGCTGGTTGCCAAGAGAGGCCTAACACCTTAGTGGCATTGTTAGAGCCCTCAGAAAAATTTATTGAGTCGCGAAGAGACTCAGGTACATTTTTAAGTAAAACTAAAGAATTACTCGTCCACTTAAGTATGACAGCATGGTGAGGAATATAATATCCCTCATCAGCAAAATCGTATTCATTGACCTCAGATAGGTAACCGCTTTCTATATAGTCGCTAATTACTTTATTGTAAATTAAACGTAAGTCCGGCGACTGTTTAAATCTGCGCTCCAAAGACATAAGTCGGCGCAAGGCGGCAGAACGCGAGTTACCAAGGTCACTCGGATTCTTACAGTAGGGTAAAGCAACACTGTACCGGCCATCGACCGCGCGAGTAACCGACGATAAATAAATATTTTCAGATTCAGTCTCATCCGGGATTAAATATTTTATGCTCGGTATCTCTTCGATCTGCCAAAAATTTTGCATTAAATCGTTAAGAGCAATGGCAGAGAACGAAGATGGTACAGCGACATTGCTGGGGTAATCACCCATTAAAATGTAACCGAATGCAGTCGATAAAGCGGGTGGCAACTTTGTGCCCGATTCGATTCTGTCACCTAAATAAATATATGGGAATAATTGTGCCCCTAACACGACATCAACGTTGCCAGGAACATTCCATGACAAATCAGCAAGGGGTATACCCTCTAGGTAGCCCATGTCACCCTTAGATATATAATGACTGGGCAGTTGATCTGTAATACAATCAACTACTAACGCGTATATAGAATATTTATTATTTGGGTATACGCGGGACTCAATGTCCAAATATACGTAGCCCAGTATAGGACGCGAGGCTAAACCAATTCCTTTAATAGAAGAATTATTTAAAGGAATTATCGGCAATTTGAGTACTTTACAACAATCAAGTGTAACTAAATTATTCTGTGAACCGTTATCAATTAAACATCTTATTATTACTTTCCCGTTATTATTATTTTTCGACCTTGCATAAACTTGAGCAGTCGACAGTAAAACTTGCATCTGCGGCTCCCCGAAAGACGCACGAGCCGCGTGGCGCTCACTGGCCATGTTCGCGTTTGCAGTAAACGAATTCGAACTCGGGCCACTCACAGGGCCACTACGCGTCGCACTAGTGGTCGACGACTCACCCTCATTAGGTATACTATACGATGTAGACGCTGAAGAAAGGCATTTAGATTTTTTTACGTTCCTATTTTTAAAGTGTAAGAGTGTATGGTGACGTTTTTGACATAGCTCGCATACAACAGACGATTTACAGGACGTTACAGTATGTGTAATACCAAGACAATTCACACAGCCATTTTTCGACTTTATAAATTCAAATCGGGCCATTGGTGTATCTAAGTTTTTAAATTGAACACAATTATAAACAGAATGATCAGCGTTATTACAAAAGACACAGCGCCTAGAATGCGTTGCATGACTATTATTATTAGCAATAAATGACTTATGTACCGATCGCGATGGATACGTAGACGTTTTATTTATTTTCACTGCAGGGTCCGACGATCGATTCGAACTCGAATGATTTGTGTTTGAGCGTTCTAAAATTTTAACTCGATCTCGAATAAATAAATTTAACTTATCAAAGGAAGGTATGTCTTCGTTACGAACAGACGATTCAAAGGCCTGAATAGTATGCGAATCGATTTTTCTTAAAGCGCAATGTAAGAAAATGAAATCGGCAAGATCTTTGAAATTTAATTGTTTTAAAGCTAAAATCGAAGCTGAATATTTTTCAATGAATGAATCGAGACTGCCGGCTGTATCACTACAGCTCTTAGCATCCAAAATATTATTTAAGTAATGCGTTCCTAATGATCGCTTGTCTTGATATTTATTCACTAAATTATCCCATAAAATTTTATAAGTGTCGCCCGTAGGTACAATACCTGCGGTGACCTTGAGAGCGCCGTGTGTCAATTTACCCACTAAATATTGCACGCGCTGCGAGTCAGTCAGATCACTGTTGTTATGTATGTTAGATTTAAAAGATTCATAAAACTTCGGCCAATTCTCCATTTTCCCGTCAAAGTAAGGCAATTCAATCGGTGGCAATTTAATGTTACATTTTGACTGAAAATTATCATTAGAATCTTCACGTTTGGAAACATTTGATCGCAATGCTTGAACAATATAGTTCCTAACACGCTTTACTTTAAGGTATAAATCATCAAACGCATCCAAACATTGATAATCAATCTTAAATTTCGAATCCATCGATACTTGAATTTCGTATATTTCATCGAGGTATGTTTCGAACTGAATACGCATTTCGTCGATGATTTCAGACTTAACCATGAAATTCTCATTGCTTCTAGACGAAAAATCAGAAATATTTGATGCTAATTTATATAATTCATTCATACGAGCGTACAATCGCTCCTTCTTGGCGGTAAGTCGAGCTAAATTATTGTGAGCGGTCGCCATCTTATTACTGATGTAAAAAAGGTTATGCAAATATTATGCAATGTAATTTTTACTATAAATATGAATTTAAGGTTGCAAAAAACAGCTGGATATTATTAATCCAAGCTTAAATTCAAAATATTACGTAAAATGGGACAAAAATAACAGAAAACATACGTAGGTATGTTCAATTTGCGTATATTACGCAGAGAATTATTTATAATTAGGTAATTAAATTAAAGCTGGATGACATTCATCCGAGCTCCGAAGGACCAGAAAATGGATGGGCGGGCGCGCAATTATGACCCAAGCCCACTGTTGGGATATTGTAAACACTCCCAATTAGGTACCAGCATAATGCCAGCACAATGTTAATCAAAAGATTACTCACCGGAATTCTTGAATCGAAGCCACCTCTCCTATATACAGTCACAGGATCCTGGACGTTCTTCCAGACTGCAGTCTGCCGCTTCAAGGTTCCGCTTGTAGTTTTTGATGGGTTTTAGATTAGTACTTAAGAATATTGTCGAACATAACCAAAGAACGTTAGTCGACGTGAGTACCGTACGTATGCAACCACGCCGCCATACTGGCAAGGCAAGCGTAGATAATATTCTATTTATAAATTTTTTTTCTAATCATAGACAACGAGGCCTATGATACTCTTCTCCTTCATCCAATATGAAAGGAGTTCGGTAAACTGCGAATCAGAAACCGATAAGCACTCCTGAAAACATTATGCTGGCAAGCTAGCAATAATTGAGAGTGTTTTATATAGATATTAAACCTATGAAAAATTAAAGTAACATTATAATAACAAATCGCCTAACCAAGGACAAACCCTATTATTTAAGAAACACAAAACTAATTAAATTGGTGATAGCTTAAATGATACCCATTATAATGTAGATTTTAATAATTAAAGTAAAATAGTTTAGTAAAACTATTAGTTTTCAATTCGCAACCTCTGAGACCGCCCTAAAAAGTCCGATTATTATTTCTATGAATATACAGTTGGAAAATAAAATTTACAGTGTAATGACAACAACCCTATTTTATTTGTGAGCGAAATGCTGAGATAGGCAACAATGTATTGATCTTTGCATGTATGTATGTATGTTTGTTCCTTGTCAGAAACCAAAAACATGACCAGATCCTTGCGCCAATCCATTTATCATAACTTTTTTGTCTGTTACCGCTAAAATGCACAATACTAAAATAAAAAAGGAAATCATAGACAGTACCAAATATTATCTAAATCCTAATAAAATACAAAATATTCACTTAATTAATGTCTTTTCCTCATCACCTTAGTCAGCCGTTTAGGTTAAATGATGAGCTATGAGCGGTGGCAAAAAACTCCCAGCAGTCCTTTTTTTCTCTGCAAATTCTTATGATAGGAGTTACATAATATAAATCTCTACAATTTCTTTGGCCACTGCAGTCTACCTGAAGAACCTGAACTTTCAAAAATATCTCTTGCCCAGCCCGCTCCAGTTACTAAGTCAGTCGGATGATTTGCCAAAGTTATTGCTTTTGCGATTTTCCGAGGGTGAAATCGGTCGCAGATATTGGCATGAAGCCAGTGTGACATGTTACATTGAATTCGCCGTCACACATTAAAACCTACGTGATGTGGCAGAATATTAAGTAAACCAACTCAATATACTTTCCCACTAATGAACCAGAGATAAGGATAAAATGGACTCAAGGTTACAATCACGGCCCACGGAAGATATCTGAATTCGTCATACCCAAATCCCCTTGGGCGGTTTGAACACAGCGAACTACGAGTATGTAGCTAAGTAAAAATTCAGCAGTCTGAAGTATGATGAGTCACTGCTACTAGGGAATAATTATAAACGCGTTTTGGCTACGAGGGAAAGGTTTAGAACGTAACAAAATATGCGAGCCTATGTCACTGTACAGCCCCCGAATTATCTCCATACAAAGATTCAGATCATCGCATGGCACGGTTGCGCAACGTAAAGGACAAACTAAAAAAAAACAAACACACTTTTGTCAGCTTTTATTTATTTATGAAGAATATTGTATTAGTTCATTCCATATTATTATGATATTTTTGGTAGCGGTATTTGTTTGTTCTGTTTCCGCCACCTTCGCCATCTTGGTTCCGTTAGTTTATTTAATCAAATAGCCGACTTCCGGTCACACGAATGGTCGTTATTTTCTCTGAACAAGCGGCAAGCATCGGAATCGGAATCACTGAGGGATCGAGACGTGGCTCAGGAAAAGTATTAGCAAGTGTAAAAGAGTAGATAATGTGATAGTGAAACAAGTACAGGATTAAAGGAATAATAATTAGAGTGTTAATACATAATGTGAGTACCTACTCTATTTTGTTCCGGTGGTCGTTAATTAGTTCTTCAAAGATTTAGATAAGTGATTTGTATACTGCATAACTACGAAATATACGTGCAATTCGTAAAGTATTTTATCTTTTATTTAACGAAAACCCGTATTCTGAGCTGTGAGTCAACACTTTTATAATTATAATATTTATATAGATAGGGACTGACTACTATTATATACTATAAATTTAATTTTAGGTATGTTATATAGAAGCCTACAGTAAAGGTAACCTTACCTAAGAACGTAGTGGTGCCTAATGCGCTCAAAGGAACGCCTTCTGAGAATCGCTAATTGGATGGAGCGTATGGAGCTTTATAGTTGCGCTGCAGCAGGATGGCTTTGCTCCTTGTTACAAATTATTTATTCATGATTAGGCATTATTGCTAAATTCCGCTTAAGTAATAAAAGCAGTAACCAGGAGCTGTTGGAAACTAATGCGCGTCAGACACCTTCTGAGATGTGATAATTAGATGGAGAATAAAGAACTTTGTGGTTGCACTGCAGCAGTTTCGCTTTGTTCCTTGCTAAAAATGTTCATATTTACGCTTGATTATTCTATATGGTATTTAAGCGAAGCGCGCATGGCCCGGCGGTTAGCGTAGAACGCAAACGATCTATGCAACTAAGCCAAACGGGCGCGGTCGGGTGTGAGATGGGTGACCGCTAGTGGCAAAAAAAATATTCATGCGCGTTTCCGTGCTTCGGAGGGCACGTTAAGCCGTCGGTCCCGGTTGTTGTCGATAGATAACTTAAACTGGTTAAACCTTGTCGGAGGCCTTATGGGGGGTTTGAAAACATCCCCGACGATGTTGTGGAAGCAAAGGCTCTGCCGATTTCCCACGACATCGTCACGATGGCGATGGAGGAGCGCAGTAGGGTTTAGTGGGTATACCCCTGCCTCATAACGGCAGGGGGAGTCCCACACACCTCCCTCTGTCCTCCCGACAGAGGTCGAGACGGTGCGTAAATGCATTCCCTACTTTAAAAAAAAAAAAAGGTTTGAAAACATCCGACAGCGGGTTGGCCACTAACCCGCATCTCCACCAACCTGCATTGGAGCAGCGTGGTGGAGTAAGCTCCAGGCCTTCCTAATAATGGGGAGAGACCCGTGCCCAGCAGTGGGACGCAAAAAAGGGTTGCGGCCATTTAAGTAATAAAGACTTGGTGATGCGTTTCAACGATACATCTTCTGAGTGGTAAAAACTATGCACGATATTTTTAATGTTTTCCTTATAAAGGTTGCACTAAACCACACTTGGAAATCAGGACAATTGTAAAATAATTTTTAAATACGATTTTTATTACCTTTTGAATCAATAAAAAAATTGTCAATTGAGTATGAATGATATGTAACGTCACAACTCATTTTATCATACTAAGTATTAATGTATAATGTATGAGGGCGTCACGTTTTGACAGCTCATTCAAAGTATCTCAATTAATTTGGTAGTCCAAGACAGGTAGTTATGTTCGTAAAAGTTGTTCATATTTACGCTTGATTATTAAATTATTCTATTTATGTAACAAAAATTCCTTACCTAAGACCATAGTGGTGCCAATACGCTTCAAAGGAACGCCTTGCGATAGTCGCTAATTGGATGGAACATAAGGAGCTTTATAGTTGGGCTCCAGCAGAATGGCTTTGTTCCTCGTTAGAAATTATTCATGGTTACGCAAAATTACTCGAAATTATCACATTCCGGCGATGGAAAATATTTTATTACACTAGATTTAAGAAAGGCACTCGTGTTTTTATAACTCGCTCCTTAGAGCAGCAATGCTTATTGCTGCTTAGCCCGGGACAACCCGTGTGGCGCAATGGTTAATACCATGCTGGACTGCCAAGGGTCCTGGATAAGATTCCCGGCGAAGCAGAAATTTGAATGATGACGTTAAATTTCTGTTTCGGTCTGGGCGTTTGTATTTCTGTCTTTGTGTGTGTTCATGGCTGCTACGACATAGGCTATATCTACCTTACTGTGGGGCTATAAGAGTGAGACATAAATTTATTTTAATTTCCTATTTACACCAAGCCAGTAGCCATCAATGCTTCATGCAAATAACATTTAAAACCTATCAATTTTCTTTCATATCTGAGTAACATGTACTCATAGAAATACCTCTAAGCATCTATTTTTCCTATGAAAAGCTGAGCTACCAGAACATCACCTAGTAGATAACAGCTTGCAACTAAAACAAGCTACTTACCTATCTAAACATTATTTTTCAATATTTTCCTTCCCCTGTTGTATCAGATTACTTATCATTAGAAATATGTATTTAATGTAAGCATTTTAGACTAATCAGCCTTTAACATTTAGTTGCAAATCCTGTATAGTTCTTAAAAGTTTAAAAAAAACACAACGAAGGAAAACTATAAATGATTTCTATCAAACATTGAAAGAACTTCTTGATATTGACATTGTTTTGACAATAAATTTTTAAGACTTATACAGGTGTGCTGTATGCGTATTTCTATATTTGTATTTTATTTTAATTACTAAACTTAGATTTATAACTGCGCAAAAATGGATGTTAAGCCAGAGTCAATCCGATTCCGAGATATTGATTTTAGTGATGCATCGACTGTTACTACCGGAGTTCGCAATAGACGAAGAAGATGTCCTATTATTATAAGTTTAGGTAAACAGGTTTATTTTATTTGAGTTACCGTAAACATTTGTGCTAACAATACTTTAATTATTGAAATAAAATACTAGAAAGTGCTGTTAATTTATATCTGCAGTCCACAGACATCTGCATAATACTTTCCTTTAGGGACCTTAAATTTTAACTCACTGCAAGTGAGACCTAAATTTGATCAAATATTCATAGCATGTAAAATATTCCATGGAAGGATTGACTCTATTGATCTCAGTGATGAGCTATGCAAGTTTCTTTTGCCGTACAAATACACAATGCGTGCGAGCCGAAACCAAAAATTATTTGCAGTACCACCAGCGCGCACAGTCGCGCGCGCCTACTATCCTATTCCCCGAATTCTAGCTGCTGTTAACGCTCTCCTGGATGCATACCCAGATTGTGATCTGTTTGCGGATGAATGGAGCAATATATTTTCAGTTTGCCAGAGGTTCTGATCGTCTCATGACAGTCTAATCGGCATCCACCACCTGAAGGACCAATGGAATGGTAATGTTTAATGTCTTCGTTACATTTATTCTAGCTGATACTCGAATAACTCCAGTGGACATTCAAAAGATGCTTGAAGCTGGAATGAACGGAGCCAAGTTCAAGATGTCGTTCAGTACAACATCAGATAAGATTAGGTTGCTGGGCAAAGTGGACAAGGCAGCTCTAGCATGTTGCCAGAAGTATGGAGTTAATGACTGGCCCGTAGCGACCAGTGTTGAACTAAAAACATGTATAGTAAAAACTGGGATACTTGAAACAGTAAGTTCTTTAAATAAAAATGCAACTACTGAGTTTAGTATGATATGATATCGATAAATAACAAGTGTTGGTTTCCTATTGACTGATAAAGTAAAACTAGAATTTAAAATCATTTTAAGACTTGGTTTTGCTATTATTTTTCAGGATAACGAATATGTAATATTAAATGAAGGTGCAGAAGTAATACTGACTTGCAGTATACTTGAGTATAATAAGTGCAACGAAAGTAAAGTCTTTGTAGACAACCACTACATGACAACTGATGTGAAAGTTGGAACTGAAATATCAATTAATGCTGAAGAGATTGTTATGAAGTGCATCCAAGTTTTGGATGAAAAACATATTAAATGTATTGTAACAAAAAGTGGAAAACTAAGAAACGTATGCAACGTTTCTGCCAGGTCAGTGAAACATTCAAGACCTTTTATATCAAAGAACGATTTGGAGATTGTCAAGTTTGCTCTTGAATATCAGGTATGGAAAAGTTATTAATTTGGCAAGCATACAACGTTTTATAAAACCATTAAGAGATGGATAAATTGTCAAAAGTTAATGTCTTAAATACTGCCAATAAAAAGTTTAAAGCATTTCAGGTAGACATGATAATTATAAATTATGTGAGACATATGGACACGTTGAAAAAAGTAAAGCAATATATAGGAAAGAAAATTAAACGACCTTTACTTTTCAGTGGCATTTGCACTCAGCAATGCCTTGATAATTTTGATGATATTGTTAAGGTAAATTCTTGCTGTATCATATTTTCTTTAATAATTATTGCTAAAAGGCGGAGAAATGCATGTTTGGAACGTTTTATTATTAATGTTCATACATGAAAGAAAGCACGACTGTTCATTTGAACATAGTATGAATCTAGCAGCTTATTCTATTAATTGCATAAAGTAGAAAAATACATATCGTACATACATTTGTTCATTAAATAAAAATATATGTCCCTTCAATTGTTATAGCAATTTATATCGTATAAATGGCTACATAAGATAAATTTTATAGTTTTCAAAATTCACATATTCACTTGTAAAACTAATTAATATGTATATTTAGTAATGAAAAATTATGTTTAACAAGGAATCGGACGGCATAATTCTCTCAAGAGAATATCTGACGTATGAACTGGACCCTTCTAGACGTCATCGGCTTCTGCGAATCCAGAAATGGATGGGGGCGAAATGTCAGCAGGTAATTGTAAAAATGATAAGGTTTTTAAGATTTTGCTAAACAAACAGTTTAACAATTTGCAAATCTCAAATAAAATACCGGGGGGAAACTTAAAAAGGTACCCGGTACCTTGGGAGAGGATAACGGATTATTTTTGATTTTACCGTACTAAAACCCCCTCGGTGGCCTGCCTCTGCGCTTGGGGAGGACTCCAAGATCTCCAGTGGAATGCACCGGTGTGCTCTACGCGCGGCACCCCAGAACGGGCCCATCGTCGGGAATGCAGATGTGCTCTCCTGCATCTTCCGATGCTTACAGTGGCTGGCGGTTACGCACACACCACTGTCCTTCCCGAGGCTGCTAGCTGGACGGGTATAGCTCCCACTCTCACCGTCCGCAACCCCGGAAGCCTTCTTTAAGTCGCCTCTTACGATCAGGCAGGTGATACCGTAGCTCTATTCTTAATCCCGAAGATTTTACCACTTAGAAAAAATATAATGCTTAATGCTTGTTCTGTTAGGAAAGCCAACCTTGAATAAAGGAACATGTAAGATCTTGGATTTTTACGATGAGAATTCGAGTTTTATTGCAGGATGTATTTATAATGCTTCACACGCATAGCCCCACAGTAGGGTAGATATACCCTGTATCGTGGGTACTATTGACACACACAAAAAGACAGAAACACAAACACCCAGACCGAGAACAGAAATTTAAACTCATCATTCAAATTTCTGTTTCGTCGGAAATCGAACCCGGGACCCTTTGATTGGCAGTCCGGCACGGTAACTATTGCGCCACGCAGGTCGTCAAACTTTAATACGTGTTGG
Organism: Pyrgus malvae; assembly: GCA_911387765.1. Classification (NCBI taxonomy): domain Eukaryota; kingdom Metazoa; phylum Arthropoda; class Insecta; order Lepidoptera; family Hesperiidae; genus Pyrgus; species Pyrgus malvae. The sequence goes on along the minus strand of OU426950.1, from coordinate 19,965,029 downwards.
ATTGTTGCCTTCTTCAATTCGAAGAAGAAAGCAGTCCAAACCAAAATAATTAGATAAATTCTTGACGTTTATGTTACATGTATCAAAATAAATAAATATATTTTAGGCAGGAAAACCGTTATTCATTTCTGGAGTATTCCAAAATGCATTACTGAATGGTGATTTTGATGATTGCGAAATATCAGACGTCACAAATGCATTATTAGATGGCGCCAGTGGATTTATTTTGAAAGATTGCTATGAAACTGATTTTGTGCTAAATGTTTTGAATGCTATGAACCTGTTGTGCTATTCTTTAGAACCACATGTTACCAGTAAAGCCGGCTTTTGGCGAATTATGGAAGAGGTAAGTTCTTGATATTCACATTTACGTAGGGATAGCTATAATAATATGTAAGTACCACGAAAACCCATTATTGTCGTGAAGCATCTTCTCACATTTCTGGTGAAAAACTGACCTTGAAAAATTAAATATCATTGTTAGTTAATGGAACCTCACTACACTTCTTGGTCTACACTGACTACTAACTTATTCATACGACCACAACTTAACTTTTTTGAACTTGGCCTTAAAAAATAATCAATGGGTCGGTTAAATTTAACGCTTAACTATTGCAAAATACGAAGAAACACTCGGCTAGCATATCACTGGTTAAATTAATATTTGTTACCGTTGCGTCTTACTCATTTTTACGTAAATTGTTATTATTAATTAATTATTATTATTATTATTATTTAATTATTAATTTATTAATTAAAATATAATATATATTCATTAAAATTTCACTTTAAAGCCAAAGATACCGCTAAATGCAGCCGAAGCAGCAGTAATATCATGTGCATCTTTGGCTAACCAGACCAATGCTACTCTGGTCATAATACCAACAGTGACTGGTAAGACTTTAAAGGCACTCCACATGATGAGGTTATCCTGTATCATTATGACTATCAGCTCCAATATCAGGGTAACGAGGATGCTACAGATGTATAGAAGCGTAGTTCCACTTATGTATGTAGGTAAGTTATGGGTTACTATTTTTTTAAACCTTGTTAACTAACATTTCCGGACACAGGCCTATTTGGAACTGAGAGAGACTTATGCCATCACCTGCAATGATGATCAATGGCTGAGCCTTGGCTCGATACGTGTCATGTCCTGCATGTTAAGACATGCCTTTAACAAGTTTTTGTGTAGGTCTTCCCTAATAGTAGATCAAGGATAAATACTCATATAACAAATTTCTTGTCACCGATGCGTGACCGGTTTTTAACAACCCCCGAGTTGAAGACCGTTGTCTTAACCACCCAGCTATTGCAAATTTGGACCAGTTATAGGTCAAGAAATTCACTTGCAAATAAGTTTTGAGTAGATACTATAATAACATTTTAGAAACATAATGACGTTCTATAGTTTTACAGTTCTGCGTCAAAGAGACAAAAAACTCATTATAACGGATTGACCTCATTATTGATTCGAAAAATATTCAAAAATTATTAATTGTTAAGTACACACATGCAATTATTTTAAACTATTAATTCCTCCTATGAATCAGCGTATCATCAAGCATAATATTTGCTTGTTTGCTCAAATTGATTACTCATATTATATTTTAAATCACCAACCCGCATTGGAGCAGCGTGGTGAAGTAAGCTTCAGGCCTCCCCAATAATGGGGAGAGATCCGTGCCCAGCAGTGGGACGCAAAAAGGATTGCAGCCATACTTTAATTCATCCTACTCGAAACAATAAAACAGAATCCAAGTAATCAAACTTTAACATTACATTTGAATATTCGAGAGAATCTCTAGAAATTCAAAAGTTAGCAGGAAGAGCTTCACTGCAGTTCGGCATGTAAGCAAATAGTAACTCGGTAACTTTCTAACTTTTAACTGCGAAGTTTCCAAACCACCCAGAGGAGCCCTCCTTCTTTCTGCTCTTTATCAATAAGTTCCTTCCTTGCAGGAGGCAAACGTTTCAGCGCGTACTCTGCAAGTTGTTGAAAGTTAGGCTTATCTTCAAAGTTTGTTTTTTCACATTTAGGCGGTATGCGAAATTGTGATATCTCAGTGTTGAATCTTTCAAGAATCACTAAATGGATCAAAAAATTTTAGGTATCGTTTAAATGGCGTCATTCCCACTAGTTTCACTAAGTAGTTCTAGTTGAACTAGTGGCGCTACCAAAAACACGAAAAATAAAATAAAACCATAGATTATAGAAGCGAAAGCATCACAGCGCGCATAGCCCGGGCGGTTATCGTAGAACGCAAGTGAACTATGCGACTAAGCCAAACGGGCGCGTTCGGGTGTAAGATGGGTGACCTCTAGTGGCAATAAAATTCATGCGCGATTTCGTGTATCCGTGTTTCGGAGGGCACGTTAAGCCGTCGGTACCGGTTGTTGTCGATAGATAGCCTGTCGGTGGCCTTATAGGCGGTTTGAAAACATCCGACAGCGGGTTGACCACTAAACCGCATCTCCACTAATACGCATTGGAGCAGCGTGGTAGAGTAAGCTCCAGGCCTCCTCAATAATGGGGACAGACCCGTACCCAGTAGTGGGACATAAAAATGGTTGCAGCCAAGCCATAGATAGTACAAAGATAGCAAGTAGTTGTCGATTTTTTATGACTGCACGAAACAAAGATGGGATATCAGAGATTGGAAATATGGTATTTGGAATAAAAACTCAACCAAAGGTTACCCTTTGTATCTGTGTACTGCATCGATACCAGCCTGCAAACAGCAACTATGTTTTTGATGCAAGATTTTCAATCAAACGTGCAGCAACTCGTTTTCATTGTGTTTAAATTATTCGGGTTTTGATATGTATATATTAAGTTAATCAGCTAAATTTTTTAGTCTGTGCCAGACTTAAGTGGGTTTATTTTTAGTTTCTTAAATTTAAATCTCACGTATCTTACATTACGTGAGGTGTCACACATTAATTAATTCAAATTCACATTTTTTCTAGTTTTTTTTTAATCTCGTGTAAATTTTCGTGTCCTATCCGCATCACTTAGCTGGTTTTCTTATAATAGGAGCGTCACACAAAGATTGGTTCGCGACTGTCGAAGCTAGAATCCATTTCGCCATAGAGTTCGCAGTGAAGAAAAGCTGGGTGGCATATGGCGACACGTACGTGACGCTACAAAGGGGCTCCGAGTCCAGTTGCTTCTGTGACACTGTGCGGATTTGGAAAGTCAGCGTCTCGAAGAAAGAGTTGGTGACGTAAGTATCTATTTAAAACGTAAAGCTGCTCGTCGAGTTCGCGCGGTAAACCATCGAAGATTGGCTCGCGCGGAAGCCGCGCACTAGGGTACTGTGCTGCCACGCGAAGCAACTCGAACATTTAGCACTGCCTGGAGCGTGCCACGCGACGAATCAATTTATGTCGGTAAAAGGAGTGGCAGTTTAGTACGCATAAAATGAGCTATTGCATTTTTGACGGATTGGCAGTCGCGTGCGGCTGCCTTGCTATTAAATGCCGCGTGACCTAAAACCTTAGAGCATCAAGGTATGACACCCGTCAGAGACGAGTGGCCTTTACGGGCGAACCTCTCGTCCCAATGTCCATGCACAATGTGCCTTCTAGTTATACAACTAGTGTGCCTGTGTGTGTCGGTGTCAGCGTTGACGGTGCATAGAAAATGACGTTGTTAATTGAAATTGACATATTATTATTTAGAAATGTATGCATCTATACCGATGAAAGAATATTTGTGAATATTCCCCCTTCCCCCGCACCATATTTGGCACAAAAATTATGTATCGAAGCGAGGCGCTATGCCGTGTCTAACCTACTGAAGGGTGATTCAGTAACTTTGATGCTCTAAGCCTAAAACGCAAATTTGATGAGGTTAGCGCAAAGTCGATATACAGCTTTTGCTGTTTGATTTCTTTAGAACCAATATGAAATCTGTCACTTACTGTGACACCGGAAACATATTTTTGTGTGTCCAATTGCTTCCACTTGTCACATACTAGTCGGCAGACCAAAAAGATGAGAACTGGAAACTAAAAATTAACGAGTTTTTAAATATTTCAGGTGTGTTGAAGGTGACGCTGAAGAGGAGGAATGACCTACAAGTTTTTGAAATAATTTACTGTTTTTAATAAAGAAATAATTTTTGAAAAAGTATCTTTTAATAGCATTGTTCCTTATAACACCAATTTTCACAAAAATTCATCAACATTTTATTCTAATATTTTTTGTAATGTTCCAATTGGTTTAAAATGGAGATTTGCTAATCATAACAGTATATAATATGCGTATCGTAAAAAACTATCAAATTTAGTCAATGGCCAGTCTGCTGATCTAAGGAATCGATTTTAAGTTCCAATATAAAAATCCAATAACTAAATCCTCAGAAGTAATCAATGAAACAAATTTCATCCATCCGTCCAAGAATATTATTCATTCTATCGGACACTTCCATCCTGGAACATTGAACAAAATGCTCAATTTAATTTAGATCTAGGAGACGCATTCAGCCAACGATTCTTATTTTTGGATGAATAGCTACTGATTTCCATTTCTGATTCCGCATTGGCTGTAAAAAGATGTTTAAATTTTAACGCGTTATTATTGTAGAGCAAAAGTAAGTGGAAACTTTTGTATAACTTGACCAAAGTAATAAGACTATCAGTGTCTCCTAGAGGCGAGAGCAGGACCGCGGCGGCTGTCAAGTGGACACGCTGACACAGACTCCAAAAGTAACAATAATTATTGTACCTACATTATATGGTTAACACCTTAAAGCATCAAAAGTACTGAATCACCCGTCAGTGGAGAGGGCATTGCGCCTCGCTTCAACAAATATTCTTTCATCGCTATAGACGCATACATTTCTAAGTATGTCAATTTCAATTTAACAACGTCATTTTCTATGCACCGACGACACTGACACTGACACACACACACTAGTTGTATATAACTAGAGAAGGCACATTGTGCATGCACGTTGGGACGAGTGGTTCGCCCGTAAAGGCCACTCCTCTGACGGGTGTCATACCTGTCAGTACCTGTGATGCTCTAAGGTTGACACAGATCGTACCTACATATTGATTAGTAGAAAATGTATGTAAGTTGATTATTAAATTGTAGAAGAAAACGCAATTATTGTTTTACTTTTAGTACATATTAATTTTTGGAACAGTTTTCTTTTGAAGTCGGTTTTTGTTTCGTTAATTTTTTTGTTTATCTTATACCGGTACGTGATACACAGTTTTCCAAATAAAATATTTGGAACACAAAGACAGTAACTGTGTCAAATATTCAGATTGCAAAGTTGTCTCTCCGATAGCAAATTGATGAAATACTGCTCTCATAAAGAAAATACACACATATGACGACTGATATGATATATCTGGTATTTTTTTATATTGTTAGTACAAGCATGGCTCGACAGGAAATGTATAAGGTAAACGTCCATAATATCGTCAGCTACTAGTACTCATTATTTCATAGAAAAATGGCCATAGGTATACTTTTTCTATGGATGACGATTGACGTAACACTTACTAAAACAGACTAAAAATACGAACGTTTACCTTATTACGCCCATTTTAACCGTGAAATGAGTAAATGTAAGTAAAAGCTGTAAAGCCCACTTATGAGGTACTAGCCTTCCGCCAGCGGGTTCGCCCGCGTGGACCCGTTTTATAGGTTCCCGTAGGATAAAAACCATCCTATGTCCTTTCCCAAGGTCCACTCTATCTGTGTTCCAAATTTCATTAAAATTTGTTCTGTGGTTTAAGTGGGAAATCGTAACAGACAGACAGACAGATTTACGTTCGAATTATAATAATAGTAGGTAAATTAGGTAGTAATTTATAATATGAGAAGATCCGGCGAGCAAGTTTGCGGAGTAACAGCGCAAGTACACGTAATAGCAAACTAGTTTGGAACGTATGTATTTCTGTTACAATTAGTCGAATCCAGAACATTTGCACGGTACCCTAGCGTGGTGAACACTGCGCCTTACGGCTTACGAGCTAGCCATACATCGACATCCATTCGTTATTTCATCACGCTTCATTTGTCCATAACCTAATATGCGATTTGCGATCGCGCCTCCATCAAGAGTACCCTCATGAAAGTCCAAATTTTCCCTATTTTTATTTATCCCGTTCGGAGCCCTCGTTTTGATCCCCTAATGGTTTTTCCACAAATAAAACTTGGCTTTGTTTATTTTCGCGAGGTTTATTTATTTACGGGCGTTGTTAGCGACAGCTGCGTGTTTATCGGGCCGCTTACCCTGATCACGATTCTTGTCTGAGGAAAGGTTCGCACTTAGAGAGAATCCCTTTTAGTCACGAAGGTATTATGTATAAGGGGGTTTCTATTAATCATCAGTCGGTGAACAAAAATCAGATGGTTGCATCCATCACCTTTATTTAAGTTTCGATTTTGGTAATCGAAGTTTATTTCCTTGACTCCCCTGTAAACTATTTTGCATAGCCGGAGAAAGGAACAAATATTTCAGTAACTTCTGCAACGTAACTGCCATAGTTTTTTTTTTAATTTCCTATAAGGAAGGAAATGCTGTTTACAAATGTATTTCTTCTCTTAACAATCCATCTCCTAAAACGACCCAGTTTATTCAATTAGTTGCAGTGTCCGTATCGAAAATAATAAAACTAGACCATACAAAAATGGTGAAAATAAGTAAAATAGGGAATCAAATTACGAAATACTTACTTACTTAAAAAAAACCTCAAAGTCTTATTATATCTTGAAGCCGGTAAGTTTGGGGAATGGTATTTCAAAATAGAATTTCTCATGATTAATGAAAACTACAACGCCTTTAAGGATCTAGATCGACTTAACATCTAACCCTGTGTAGTGAATACGGGCGCGGTCGCAGCCTTCAATTTGGGGGGTTCGCCAAGAAATTTTAGGGGGGTCTCTAAGAATTTGTGGAAAGAGGTGTCCCAAATTGGCTCGTTTCTTCTACGTATGACTAATGGATTTTGGGGTCATGTCCCCTGTGATCCCCCCTCCCCCCTCCCCCCTCCCCCCTCCCCCCTCCCCCTAGGACCACGCCTGAGTGAATAGAGTATAATAAAAAGATTGGAACGCTCAAATGAACCCAAGACCCATAATCGATAGTCTGGTGCAGTGACCATTACGCCAAACAAGTCGGCAAATTATTTTTCAAATCTACATTTTTAATGAAACGGACACCATGTTGGAAAATTTGGAATTCTATTCAGACAATGATACTTTACATTTATTTTGTCTTCAATTAAGTAAAACATTTATTTTAGCTGCTAGCCTTGTTTAATCTCGGGCTGATCAGCATCCAGCCACCTGAGGAACAATAATCCGACAATGACATCCGCGATTGTAACGAGCGAGCCTTTTTGCAAACGGATTTCAAATCAGAAAAGTAAATACGGTGGGTACGGAAATTCTACTTTTATTGTATCTTGATATAAAATATTTAATAATGCTTTACACCTATAGCACTAACAGTAATATAAAAACTGGTGTTTCGTAAACATAAGTTACGACGTCCTGTTTTCTTAATTCAAATTCGGCGCCGTAGCTGTGGGGCTATGGGCACAATACAAGGAGCGCCTGCCTTTCCCTATGGGGCTGTTGGCTCGCTTCCCTTGCAGGCGAGAGCAACCGACCAATTGCAGAACAGATTGATACTGTTCATACGATTTCGCCCAGTCGCGACCGCCGGTTTTGACTATACATTAAGACTTCTTCGCTCCGTGTGTGTCCTCGTGGTAAATGAACACTCTAGACCGGATGAACGTTAAAAGTTAAACTTTGTATGATTCTTATATGTAGACTCAATAAAAACTTTATCTTTCAAGCAAATTAGTGTTGACAAGAAGATAAAGAAAGTGCCGTGGAAGAAAGCAGCTGCAGACGGTTCGTACATAGCATGCAGGTTAGACCTCTCTTCTCTCGTCTTTTTCTGCTGCCTCCCAATATGTGCGCTGTTTAGCGACTAAAGTGCCGTTTGCGCACAACTGGTAATCATAATAAAGAAATATTTCCTCCTGCAATACTTCACATAAAATTGGGGACGTTGAATACTTCAAAAGAATTATATAATCTGGATCCGGCTGCCACTATACAACGCGATTCGTGATTATCTTATAAACATTTTTAAGCTTCTCGCGTAAGTTAATCTTTTTAAATACGTGACCTTGAGACTTGATTCACTGATACCCATTGATTTTTTTATATGTTAGTCAAAGTCATAAAAAATCTATACTGATACCTTAGAGCGGTTACAAACCAGCGTATTTTTCGGCCCGTTCTCGCGTTTTTTATTTGTTTTTTGAAGCGCGTGTAGCCATAAATGTCAAGATACATTTTCCAGTACAAAAATTAGCGCGCGTGTTTTTCCGAAATTACTGTAGACGCGCCGAAAAATACGAAGACAAAGACTTTTATTTGCACAAATAGGGGTGTTTACAAAAGTTGTTTATATACAACTTTTAGCAAGTATTACAAAGATAAAAAGATTTTAAGTTATAATTAATATGTATGTTAGTCTGTAAGGTATATATTGTATGGGCCTTGATGCCAGAATTAAAAGATATTATTATTATTATAAAAATATAAAAGAGAAAACTTAATTATAATTTTAATGGTGTTTAATTTATTTCAATTATTATTTGCATATAATTACAATTGATTAAATGTATAGAAATAATTGGATACACTAATATGATATTAAAATAATAATATAAATCAAACCACTAACATAGTTTTTAAGAAAATAACGATAATAACAAAATGGACTGTCTGAGATTAAATAAATATTATTATTATTATTATAACACAATTAAAAAAACATTTACATCTATTTCATTATTATTTTTATTTGTTCCATATTGCGCCTTTTACAAATTAAAATATTTATTTATTTATATTTCGGATCGGATCCGATCGTCGCACGCTAGTTTGCAACCGCGCTTAGAATAGGAAAACGTCTGCCGGTTCCTCTAGTTTTTAATACATGAAGGAGTTTGGACCACAGACCTCGAAGAGTTTTCTTGATATAATAACGTAGTGTTTAATTTCTCTATGCTTGATATTTCAGAACTTAAAAGTCAACATGCTTGGTTCCGAAACGAAGGATTTCAAGAAAGTGTTTGGTTCAAGATTTTAATGACATTCAATGCCAATAATTGAAGGACTGAAGTAAAGTTTTAAATTTTTTTACTTGATTTTCTATAAAAGATTATAATAAAATGGTATGGCCAACCAAACTGGACACGAAACTTGATGAAGTAAGTCCGGATTAAGATAATATTCGTTTCGATTCGTTTTTATCACAATTTGTTCATCGTAACTACATATAAATATTGTCTTTTTTATAACAATAGAGTAGCAGAATAGTATACAGGCTACGTGGTGTAGCTAGACGCTGTTGTAGCTATGCTTTTGCATGTGCAAAATGTATCACATACCTATAGCAATTTCTAAAAAAGTGACAATTCATTAACATTGTTGCTCTTAGTTCGATGCCATGGAGTTGCCAGGGCAGCAGCTTCCCTCGTCACACGCACCGTCACCTTTGGACCACCTGCTCAACTTGGATATTAAGGCAGCTCCAGCCTGTCAAAGACTTACCGGAATAATTGCCGCTATTGGTAAGAAAACCTATAATTGAATTTTTTAATCCATAGACGTTATTAACAAAAATTATAACCGTCTTGCAATAAACGTCTTTACTACTACTAAATTTATAAATGGATTGTACTTCGAAGCGAAGAGAAACGGGCGCAGTCGGGTGTGATATGGGTGACCGCCAGTGGCATTATTTCATGCAAGTTTCCATGTTTTGGAGAGCACGTTATGCCGTCAGTTCGATTGTTATCGGTAGATACATAGATAGTTTAAAAATATTCGACAACGACTTGGCCACTAACCCACATGTCCACCAACCTGCATTGGAGTATAGTGGTGGACTAATCTCCAGGCCTTCCCAATAATGAAGATAATGGGATAAAGGATGGAGATCCGTGCCCGGGATATGGTGTAAGTCTTTTAAAATTTTAGGAAAATCATCAAACGACACGGAAATTATGGAACAAATGATCGCATCTGGTATGAACATAGCACTCATAAACCTATCCTTTGGATCAAGAGATGATCAGGTAGAAACCGTGAAAATGCTGCGACAAGCTGCAAAGAACCATAGTACTGTTGTCGGGAAGAATTATCCACTGGCGATAGCTGCAAGTTTAGCGGGACGGAAAATTAGAACTGGGAGGATTGCTGATGTAAGTATACCAGATACTCGTATATCTCCAAATAAATCAATTATTGACCTGCTACCTCAGGTAAACGCTGTGGATTGCCACGGTGAGCGCCCTAGTTCAATCTTCCCGTGAACATCTGATTGCACTCATCTGATTGAAACCACAATATTCCACGGTGCAGCAAAATGTCTTAATTAAACCTACATGTGAATTATCAATAATTCTGTTATGAGTGTAGGTAAATAGCCAAAATACATATAAAGTTGGAAGTACTAGGAGTAAAAAATAAAAAAGTCGTCTAATCGATAATAATGATCTGTGTACTTCCAAAATTATAAGCGTGCTACAATCTCGATTTTTAAGATAATGATGATGTTTAGTGACGTTCAATAAACAACGCTTTGAACTTATAAACCTTATAGGTACGAGTATTACTTTTTCTTACTTACTATGCTATTTTGAAAAATTGGAAATTATTGCTAGCCAAAATATTAACTTAAACTTTGTAGCTTCATATACCTACTTGGGACTCTTGAATTTCTTAGAAAAGCGTACATTACAATTTACCTTATTTCAGAACTACGGTGAAACAGTTGCACTGGAAACGGGCGATATAGTTCGGTTGACTACGGACGAAACTTACAAAGATAGGTGTTCAATGAACACAGTTTACGTAGACTACATGTACTTTGCTGACCAGTTGAAGAAAGGAGACATTATTCTACTAGACAATGAAACAATACAACTCAAAATAGAAATGATTTCTGTGACAACTTTAACATGTATAATAGAAAGAGGGGGTTTTCTTGGATCTTACAAGGACGTATTTGTTCCAAATGTTGTTTTTGATATGCCCAATTATACGGAAAAGGACAAACTGGATATAGAAATGGCGATACATCAACAGGTACTTTAGAGAAAGTAATTTTTTTATTTACTAATTTAATTGAAGCGTGTTTTAATGGGTTATGACATCATTAATTAGGTAGGATCTGCTGAAAATATTTTGTAGAGTCAGATAATGTAAGGCAAATTTGTAATTACGAGTTGCAAGCGTTATCAAACATGTGTTCCATTAGTCAGAGCCGACATCAGTGATTTCAGTAAGCTTATGTAGTTACTCTCATACGTGGTGAGAGAGCTTCGCTCTGGGTTTTTGCCACCGTTCATTCGTTGCTAGAATAAGCATTACAAAATATATTTTCAGAATGGAACGTAAGTTAGATGGAATGAAGCTATGCGTGTTAGTTTAGTTTAGTAAACGCAAGAAGAAAGAAAGGATAACTATTCACCTATTTTTTATATGAGTATTTCTCAAAAAAACTGTACATCATCGAAAAAAAAAGTGTGCCTCGAAATAGTTTAAAATCTTCATGTCTTTTAATTACCTATACAAAAAAATAACTACGTAACTTTGTAGAATAAATATTAGTCTTTAAAATAAGTAAGAATTTACAGTTAATATAGTATTATTTACCAAATATTTGGATTTTAAAAAAAATACGTTTTTTACCTTTCATACAAATATCAAATTGCCACCCTACCTCCTTCGTGGGTTTATACTTCATAAAATGCTATACGAAACGTAATTATTGTGGATTTTTGTATATTATCGGTCTACATTAATTGTAGTATCCATATCAAAGTGCTTTTCTATGGGGTTTCATAATGAATTAATAATTTAATGCAATAAATCAAAATGAGTCGTATTCATTTACTTTTTAGTTACTACTCTTTAGTTACGTTTTATTTCAACCGCCACATAATTTCTGCACGCATCCGTTATTTTCTTACATGGGCATCACTATCGTCTTTCTGATTGGTTGTTGGTCTGACGTCTCCGCCATGACATTTGTTGTGAAATCAGTAAAAACGAGTGATGTTTAGTGGGACTACTTTTTCGAGACAGGAAATATTATAGGTTTTTTTTATAAAACGGTAAGTCTTTATTTTTTCATCTTTTGTAATACGTTAGATACAAACATATGATAAGTTTATATAATAGCAGTATCAGCTTTTATCAAACCATTGACTTTTTAGAACCCCGTTTTGTCTAATTTTTATTACAATTTCGTAACATTTTTAATGAAATTTGTTACGTAACGAAAAAGTACAGTATAAGGCTGAGTGTATACCTACAATAGGCATGATGACACTATTGAATAATCAGAGAATAAACGGTTTTACAGAAAAATATATGCTAAAAAAGTTCTAAAATATGATGCCGTTTTAATATAAACATTAAGATTAATAAGATTTTCAATAAAATAAAAGTATTAAATACAGCAATCGGCCATGTTGCCTGAAACGCCAATCAAAAGGAATGACGTCACGCCTCAGTTAATGTCATCGTGTTGCTTGAAGTTTGACGAGCAAGCCGACGTCATGACACCTACGAGCGTTTTCGCGCTTAATTCAAATTACATAGCAGAAAATACATTAATTTACGTAAAAAGTTGAGTTTATTGCTGAAATAAACTTTTTTTCGAAACTAGGAGACGTGTACCTACAGTAAGGAAAGGTATTTAAAAATCTGTCATCATGCCCATTACAAACTGATTAGACATATTCACTGCCAAATTTTCTAATGCGGTGTAGAGTCACAAAAAATATCATCAAAAAGCTTATTGTATACCTAACGCATATATACATATATGCTCACGCCATTATCCCAGCCATTGGTATACCTAAAGCCATTTTGAACAAAATATTTTCATCTTCTTTGGTTAAGTTTTTTAATTTTTAAGCATTTAACAATACAAATACTTGTAAAATATGTATGTATAGTGTATATATGTATGTATATGTGTTATAATAATAGAAGATACTCTCTACAGCATTGCTTTTTTTAGGAATGCCTCCAAAATCCAAAGCCGGAAGGCGAAAAGCTTACCTACAGAGAAAGACTAAAGAAGGAAATCCAAATTAATATGAGAAAATCAGTGTTAAACATTTGTTAAAAGTTAAAGAAAATATCAGAAAGAAAAACGAAATAACTTACAGAAGTAACTAAAAATAACACGAAAAACTAAATAACTTACAGAAGTAACTAAAAATAACACGGAACATGAAAATATAAATAATGAAAATCTCATACAAAGTGAAGATACTCACAAAGACAAGGCAAAATATGTTGATTGACTATTCTTAAAGACGAAAAACTGAAAAAAATACATACGAAAAAGAAAGTGGTTTGTAAGGGACAAACCTCTATCGCTAAATAAATATATTCACGCGCCAAAGCAAACAGAATAGCCAAAGTCAGAAATACTTGTGTTACTTAAATTTTTTAACCTTCTTTAATTTGATTGTAATAGATAAATAAATGAATACTTCCTTTTTATTATAAACCCCATACAATAGGTGTAACAAAATACAAGTATTTGGGTCATAAGTTTATGAATGTATGTACAATAAATAAAATATAAAAGGATACATATAAAAAAACCAGGAATATTAATCAGATTAAATAAATTATAATTTTGCCATTGTACAACAAGCTTTATTTTACTATTTAGTTACATCTAAATACTATTTCGTAACAATATTTCGTTACTACCATTTCGATACGTACATTTATTTTGAGAAATACTCATATTATGACATTATAAAGACACTATGATAGTAAAATACTTCCTATTAATTTCAGATAGATATAGTTATAGCGCCTTTTGCTAACTCAGCTAATGCTGTTACCGAATTAAAGCAGTTACTGGGCGACAAGGGACGAAAGATAGCGGTCATTGCCAACATACAAACTATTGATGGCTTCAAAAACTTTGACGACATCCTCAGCGTTAGTAAAACCAATTAATAATAATAAGTTATAAGCAATTATAATTTACCAAACGAAGCAAGTAACCCGAAAGCTGGTGTAGAACGTAAGCGATCTCCGTAACTAAGCCAAACGGGCGAAATCGTGTGTGAGATGAGTGACCGCTATTAGCAATTTTTTTCATTGTAAACAGAGACTGTCTCTGCTTATAAATATTTTTTAAAGAGACCGTTTAAAAAAATAAGGTGAAGGTTGAATTTTTTAAAGAATTTAACTCTGCAAGTAACTTTCAACGTTAATTTATTATTGTTACAACTCTTCTCTTCGTTAACTTTTGCAAATGATAAGTTTTAATAAAAACTTCGCTGTACTTATTTTAAGATAATGGGAGAGAGATAGAGTTTTTGTTTACAAATTATCTAAGAATCAATAACAATCTAATTTTAAGGTCAGCAACGGTATAATGATAACTAGACAAGAACTCGGATCCGACATATCTCCTGAAAAATTAGTCATCGCTCAGAAGAATATGATTGCCCGAGCCAATAAGGTAAATTGTTTGTCTAATGTTTTATTCTACATAAATATACTCAAACATATTCATAACCATACTCGATTCGTTGACATAAATAACGTGTTTGTATTTCAAATGCAGAGGAAAATCGTAGATATTACTTTACAATTGTACAGTAAGCTGCCACAGACTGTCATAACCATTTTTAACAGGTAAACATCCCAGTCTGCATAAATGCTCAACTTCTGAGCAGTATGAGATCCAAAAAGATTCCGCTACGAGCAGAAATTCTCGACGCAGCCAATTGTATTATAGATGGTGCTGATGCCCTGGTACTGTCAGCAGAAACAGCAGTTGGAATGTATCCCGTGGAAACGATAGCTTGTCTTGCCACAGCTTGTAAAGAAGCAGAGGCTTGTATTTGGTCAAAGAAAGTGTTCAGCGATTTTATTGATAAGGTACATAATAATTATTTCATGGTTTCTTCCATAAGTAGAGTTATAATTACCATTAAAATATGCCAGCCTAGAACTCAGCAATTCTTTCCAAAGACAAAGACTTTTATTTGTACAAATATGAGAGTTTACAAATGTTGTTCTTACTCATTTGATTTGTCGTATACATTATATGAGGTTTGCAAATATTTGCAAATATTTTCTATCTTCTAATAAGAAAAAAGTGGTTTGGAGAACACTTAAATCACTTAGTCGTCACCTTATTTTTGGTTCATTCAACCCTATTTTGACAATAACAATATAGGAGCCTGTTATATATGTGACATGTAAGACATGTGTATGTGTGCGTGGCTGCGACCATACTATTGTTTCAAAGAAATAAAGCAGTACGTTGGTAACCATCGGCCTTTGCACTTCCACTGTTAGAGATTTTATATAGCTGCGCGTCGGGAGCAGCGGGCGGAGCTGGGCCAGCGAAGCCTGCGGCCGCCGCTATACCGCGCGCGCAGCTCAGGTTCCCGCCATCTCTACGACCTTAGTAAATGAGATGTCCTTCAGATCGAGTGGTAGATTTGATAATGAATGGATGGCCACACAAAATAACTGATAAATATGCGGGCAGGATGTACGAGTGCAAAGGCCGATGGTTACCAACGTACTGTTTTATTTCTTTGAAACAATAGTGATGGTCGCACCCACGTACACATACACATGTTTTACATGTCACATATATAACAGAGCCTGAAAGAATATGTGTACTTATACCTATATTCTCATTTGTAAAGAGAAACCTGCCTTGTAGAATTCCAACGATACGAGGCTAAAATCCACTTAAAGTGCCTAGAAATCCTTTTAGTTCAAAGTAAATACATAAATAAGCTAAATAACCCACTTTAAGAACTACGTGAAGATAATTTCAAAAATGTACTGAATTCCAACTGTAATTTCTTGCAATGCAATGGTAAAAATGGAGTTTGTTCCTTACCTTATAAAGTGAGCTCGAGTATTCTTGGCAGTGAAAATTCATAGTCTAAGCGTAAAACATTATTACACTTGCTCCATATTCAAGAGTCCTAGTGGCTGTTCTTTTTAATAGCTGTCTGCGATGGCCGAGCGAATTCCACTCTTATTTTTATAACGTCGTAAAATTGTGGCCATTACCCTAATTAGAATTGCATTTTTAATTCAGCGTGAGAGTAATTACCTCCTTAAACATTAATTTTATGTTAGTGAATTTTTATTTCGGAATTACAGACCTTTTTTTTAAACATTAAACATTTTTGTTGTTATTACTTGTAAAATGTATTTATTTTAAATCGCGTATGTTACAAACGATTGTCTAATACGATTAGGTGATCGCGACGTAAGCCTGTTAGACTTAATCACATTATGTGTTTACGAATCTAATATTATTGTTTTACAAGAACGAAGCCTTGGGATTTAATGCAGGTTGCCGAGCTTCATAGAATACGTTAAGCCGATAGTGTTTATTGTTTTCATTACTTGTACGTCTGTGGGGTATAATGGTCTGTTTTTAAGTAAAAAAAATGATAAGATGCTGGTGTTAAAAGTTTGAAAATAAAGGGCAACACACTCATATAGTGCAAGTGTATATTGTCTATGAAGCTCACTTTAAACAACTTAAGTGCTTTAAGTATAACGTCACCGGCCATCGTAATATAAAAGTGCATTTGAATGTGTACTAAAATCTTTCAGTAAATCGGCCTATAACTTAATTTGCAAACACATTCGGCATTTATTAACAGAACTGATACATTGAAAAATGTCCAACATGCAATCCTTACAGTGACACATACCTTTTTTTTGTTATCGGGGGTACCGGGTTACGTGGGATTTGACCGCACCCCCCCCCCTTGAAAACCCCCTCGGTAGCTGCCACTGCGCTTGGTACTCCGGGATCTCCGGCGAAACGCACCGGTGTCCTCCACGCGCGATGCCGCAGAACGGGCCCATCTTCGGGAGAGCAGATGTGCTCTCCTGCACCTTCCGATGCTTACGGCGACATGCGGCCACGCACACATTGCCGCCCTTCCCGGAGCTGCTGGTTGGACGGATCGACCCCTTTTAGTCGCCTCTTACGATCAGGCAGGGGATACCGTAGCTCTATTCTTAATCTCGAAGCTACAGGGACTACGTACAGTTCGGGTAACTTTGAACATTTTTTACATTATTTGTATTATTTAAACTGATTTCTATTTGTGACACCTTTATTTTATTGAATGAATAGTGTCCTTTTGAGTTGGTTTTTCTGTTCATCAAAATAAATTTGCGGAAGAAACAACAGAACTACCCATAATTTCCCCTAAAACTCGAATTCAAAGTTATCATGAGTTTTGGGTAACTTTGAATAATTTTTTTTAGAATGTAAAAAACGTTAATATTTTAAGGTTTAGGTAAAACAAAAAGAAGGTATTATTAAATTTAAAAACCTTATCTATAAAAATGACATCTACACTGACGTAAAAAAGTAACAAATAGCTTGGTTTTGCCATATGAATAGAAGTAGACTACTTTACGATTCCAAATCAGAACTCAAAAATTTCCAGCAACTTAACCACGGAAAAGGCGGGAATTTTTAGAATTATAGCATTGACAGTTTATTTCTTTAATTTTCATTTGGTACAAAAACATTTTGACAATTCATTTAATAAGTAATTATATTGAAATATCAAAAAGTTTCGATGTAATAAATTGTTAAATCTATTTTGTTCAAAGTTAAACGTCAATTCAAAGTTACCCGTAATGACTGTACAGTGACACATACCTACTACTCGTACATGCAACGTGCTTCCTATCGTCATAAAGTCGATCCAGCAACTTAATGTTTTCTCGATTCCACCAAAGATGTTCAAGAATGCGTTGTGAGGAATGTGTTTGTTAAGAACCAATAGAATCCCTTCATTTATGCTATTATATTTTCTTGAGGCTAGGCTCGCTCAGTGCAGCTTGTTCGGAAATGGCTTAACGGAGCGAGATTTTTCTACGTTCAAAACAGATGGAGGGAGCGAGAGGATGTGTGCTAGGGATGGGTGAGAGCTAGAAAGAGATACTGCTAGCATTCAATAGACAGTGTTTCTTAGAGGTACTCTCGCATGGCTCAACGCATCCTCGCTTCTCTCAGCAGTTAGCACATATCTGGTGGAAACGCAGTCTTGACCAACGATTTCATCAATGTACTAGCGGCCGCCCGCAACTTCGCCCGCGTAGACTTTAGTTTTTTTTAAATAAAAGTAGCCTAAGTTACTCCTTATTACATTAGCTACATGCCAGAGAAAGTCCCGTTAAAATCGGTCCAGCTGTTTCAGAGATTAGTCGGAACAAACAGACAGACAAACAGACAAAAATGGTAAAAAATATTATTTTGGTACATGCAGCGTATATACAGTCATATGCATGTAGTAAAAAGCGGTAATTTTAATATTACAAACAAACACTCTAATCTAATACCTTTAAACGAGCAATTCTTGTATGTATCTAAATATATTTTTTGAATCTCGGAAACGGCTCCAAATATTTTGATGAAAAATAGTACCCTGGTTTCGGGGGTGATAAATCGATCCACAAAATTTTTATTGTTGGAAATTTTTAACTGTATAAAAATATTTTCAATGATAATCAATTTAAATATAAACTGAAAATTACGACTCTTCCTGACATCTATTGGAGAGTATTAATAATATTGTGGCGTAAACGCTGTCAAACGGGTGAGCCCACGAGGCTCATTGTGGATTTCCTCAAGCGTCATCAGGACCTTGTGCTTTTTATAGGTTGGGTGGTAGGAAGTTTAAAATATTATATTATTTAATATTATTATATTTTATGACGTTTTGCGTTTAACCAGTGGAGAGAGATTTTTATTATTTAAAATTCATGGTTCAACGGTAACGGCGTATTCTAATCTGACTATTTTGACATCCGGAAGTAAGGTAAAAAATTATTGTACCTATATAGAAGGTCTTTTATTAATCGTGGCAGTACTCGACAGGAAATGAAATGAAATGAAATATTTATTTGCATAAAACACGGTACATTTTACGTTAAAAATCTTACAATATTGTTCATGCGTGTCTTACCGACCTAGTCGGTGGGCAAATATTTATTAATAAATAAGATAAAGTCATCGTGTCTTTAGTGATAACAGTATATCCTTAATCTATAGGTTAAATCATTAATTTACTTTTTTTAATTTAAGGATATTAAATGCAATTTCATACCCGAAGGTACATGTCAATTTTTTTAAAATAATAACAATAATAATTTAATAACAATAATATTAGATAATGATAGTAATGATAATATTTGCATAATTGAATAATTGAATAAAAATTTATAATTTATTAGCCAAGCGTTTGAGGTGTCCAGCATGACAATATTCTATAAATTCCTTTGTGGAATAAAAACAGTTCTTAATCAATAATTTAAAAATAAAACCCTTGAACCGATTTAATGTTAGATTTTTTTAACCGAGATGGCAGCAAATTATAAATCTTGATGCACATCACAGAGCTGTTTCTCGAATAGCATGCCGTATAAGATAATAGTCTATGCAATTGACCCCGATGCCGATTGGAGAATGTATCATCTTTGGTATCAAATCGATTTTGATTATTTTTGACACATATCAGACTTTCGTAGATGTACATTGATGGCAATGGCGGGAGATTTAGTTTTTTTTTTTTAATATTGGCTTACAGGAGTCCATAGGTTCCGCACCTTAAATGGCCCTAACACATTTCTTTTGTATAATAAATGCTCTATTGAAGTCAGTTGAATTCCCCCATAAGAGTAATCCGTATCTTAGGACCGAACACACGTATCCGTGATAAGCCATCAATGCTGTTTTTTATTTGCTACTTTTGAAAGATGGTGTAATGCGTATATGAATTTATTTAGTCTTTGGCATACTATTTCTACATGATTTTTCCAATTTAAATTTGAGTCGATTTCAATGGCAAGAAATTTAGCTATTTTATTTTAGGATGCAAGGTGTACCCCATATCTTAATCTGACGCGCTCGAGTAAATCCGAAAAGCCCCTCTTGGGCTCCGCTACTACCATCCGCCAATCCGATGTTCAAAGAAATGACAACGTCGATTTGAAAGAGCTCTATGAAAATTTCGTTCATTGAATTAAAACTTCCGTGGTCGAATGGTTGCGTGAGCTGACAGCGGAACTAGAGACCCGGGTTCAAATCTCGATCAAAACCATATTGTGTTTTTTTTTTATTTTTATGAAAATAACTTTTTTTTATTAGGAGCTATTTCAGATGGCTTTGTTAAGTATCACGAAGCAAATGATTGTTTCGTTTTAAACTAAACCAAGAAAATATTTTTTTTAGAAAATAAACGATTTAATGTTATCTCATTGTATAAAATCTGGTGCAATAAAGTATTTTTGTATTGTATTGTATTGTATATATCCGAGCAACGCTCGGGCGTCCAGGTACTTTTATTTATTTGTATAGATTATCTATTCTTGATCCTTTCATCAAACATCACTATTCCAGACTCCAATACCTTGCGACCAGGCTACTGGGACCGCGCTTGCTGCCGTTCTCGCAGCTCAACGAACCCTCGCCGCCGCTATTATCGTAGTTACCACTTCAGGAAAGTCCGCACACATCGTTTCCAAATACAAACCTCGCTGTCCAGTGATCGGGGTAACCAGATACGGCCATGTGGCGCGACAGATGCACATGTGGAGAGGCATCATGCCTATTATTTATGAAGGTAAATGAGGATGGTATGGTATTTTAATGCTATTGCTGCGACCCTTTTGCGTCCTACTGTTGCGTCTTACCCTACCATCGTATCCATAGGCGATGGTGATCGCATAACACCACGCGGCCCTTTTGTTCGGTTCATTTCCAAACAAAAAAATGCTACTCCATTGCGTTGGTGGATATGTTAATGGCCAATCCGTTGTCGGATGTTTTAAAACTGCCCATAAGGCCTCCAAAAAGGTGTAACGACCGTAATATATTCATTAGAACCGGGATCGACTTACTAAACGTACTCTCCGAAGCACGGAAACACGAATGATATTTTTGCCACTAGCTCTCACTCATCTCACACCCGACAGCGCCCGTTTGGCTTAACTGCGTAAATAGTAGATTACTCGTGTTCTACGCCAGCCGCCAGGCCATACATGATGTAATGTCTATTCCGGAATGAGGTGGAAGTTTTGGCGAAGTTCAATCATGGAAGTGTTCTGTGTTACTTACAAACAACACGCTTGAAATCACTCACTTTTGGACTTTGACATAGTCATATAATTTTATGTTTGGTGCAGTTTCAAACCACGATGTTATCAAAAGTCATACCATTACTTTCATTTTACATTCATTTTGACTGATATCATTAAGTTTCCTTATTATTTCTGATTGATATAAATCTCTTTAGATTCTCCAGACCCTGACTGGACCGTGGACCTCGAAAAGCGTGTCAAATTTGGCACCAATTGGGCACTTGACCAAGGCTTCATCAGGATCGGTGACCCGTTGGTTCAAGTTTCCGGCTGGCGACAGGGATCAGGGTTTACCAACACGCTCAGGATTGTCTACGCTACAGCAGACTTTTGATTTGAGTAACATTTTGTAAGTTTATTAATTAATTGTGGATTTTAATTTATAGAGTGTATTCATTTTAAAGTACATTTATTATTTTATTTTAACTGCTTCATAGTGTCCTACTTCTAGGTACTATTCCCATATTTCTAGATTTAACCTTTTTTTGGTAACGGGGGGGAAACCTTCAAAAGGGACCCGGCCTCTTGGGAGGGGATATGTGGGATTTGACCGCACTAAAACACCCTCGGTGGTCTACCTCTGCGCTTGGGTAGGACTCCAGTATCTTCAGTAGAACGCACCGGTGTCCTCCACGCGCGGCGCCCCAGAACGGGCCCACAACCCCGGAAGCCCCCTTTTAGTCGCCTTTTACGATTAGGTAGGAGATACCGTAGCTCTATTCTTAATCCCGAAGCTACAGGGACGTACGAACCTAGAGGTTAATGGCCAACTTCTGCTTATTAGCACGCATGACACGTGGTATTAAATAGTCGCTGCAGCCCATGGGGATCTACACTACAACTTCAAGTAAGCCAGAGCATTACCTGAAGTTTACAGTTTTCAGATCAGTTTCCATGAAGACTTCAAGAGGGCTAAGTGCGGTTTCACACAAGCGTGTTTTTCGGCCCGTTCGCGTTCGGTTCGGCGCGTCTTTTGTTTATTTTTTCAGTGCGTGTAATTGCCTAAATTTACACATTTGTACATTTTCCGGTACGAAAGCTAGCGCGCGTGTAAGCGCGTTTCTCGAAACGACTGTATACGCGCCGAAAAATACGGTAGTTTGAAACCACTCTTACAACCGTGAGACCGTCTATCGACAACAACCAGGCCCGGCGACGATCACTGATTTGTATGCTACAAAGATTGCATTCTACCCCTGCCTAAAAGACATGTTCCCTTCATCATTTTACAGTTCTAAAGGCTTACATTATACAAATAAGTAACGGTACCTATTATCAAGTAACTAACCTCTACCAAATGATATTCATATGATATTCTCCAAACTAACTACCATCACTAAGCTTAAACTTACCAGTCTGATTGAAAGCTATTATCATGGGCGTATCGAGAGGGGGCAGGGGGGCGACTGCCCCCCCCCCCTGGATCAAGGTCCACATTCAGGGGTTCAAAAATCTCCCAAACAAAAAAGGAATCTATAAAGAATAAGCTACATATGCTACCTCCTGCTGTTTCCTTTGTATATTAAATACTAGCGACCGCCCGCGACTTCGTCCACGTGGACTTTGGTAGTAGTCATAGCATGATGTTATAAATATAGCCTTCCCCAATAAATGGACTATTCAACACAAAAAAACAATTCGAAACAGTAGATCCTGAGATAAGCACATTCGAACAAAGAAACAAACTCGACAGCTTTATAATTAGTAATATCAGTATAGATTTTGTGCCAAGAACCTGGCTACGCCCATGGCTTTTATGAAATGTTAAAACACATCCGCTTTACTAACGACGTAAGAGTCCATCACTATTAAATTAAACGCCGTAGTGGCCTTTGCACAGAATCTAAATAGTGTAATCCAAAAAGGCGTCACGAGCGATCTGTGACGAACGAACGACGGAACGGGGATCGTCAAAGGGTCAACTTTGGTTGCTGGACGCAGGCAATTTGCGCCTCTCTCTGATGTACCCGAATTGAATTTATGTAACCTCGCCTTGCTTCTCTACACACGGCTATCACGGTGACCTCGCAGGTTTTAGATTTCTTGTATTTTGTTATTAAGAATCAAAGCTGAATATGTAACATTTAAAACTGGCTTATAAAATTCCGTAACAAAATGAAATTAGTCTAAAATGACGAACATCATAGCATAAAGTCGAAGGCTGTTATAGCATACAGTATATATAATACTACAATATAATATAAGGATACCGACGGCTTAGCGAGCCTGAAAACGCGCATGAAATATGCCATTAGCGGTCACCAAACGGGGCCCTGTATTGCTTTCATTGTGCGTTAGCCGCATAACGATGCACCCATTTTTACCTCATTTGTATACGCTATAAATGTAGCGATGGTGGATGTTACTCGTTTTAAAGAACTTTGCATATAAAACATAGTTTCAATTATAATGAGATTTAAGAATTTTCTCTAAGTCAACATTTTAATCGTGCCTGTCTGTCTGTATACCACAGATGCACATACTCGTAGATGGCCAAAATAATCGGTCGGCGGCGCACGTAGTAGCCGCGAGTGAGTGCCTGAGGTGTCGCCATTTAGCTTTAGTGATTGACGATTTAAGGCTTGCTTCAAAATTCCTGTAAAAAGAAATTCGTACGAGCTTCATACTCGTATTAAACGAGATATTTTAGCTACAAATCATGTAACTATTTTTCTGGCGATATTATTTAATTCAAAACAACCCATAGAGTACGTGACCAAAAGAATTGATTAAAATTAATTTCAAAGAATCTATGTGTGCTCTACTTTTGTACAGGTCAAGAAATAGAAACCAGTTACAGAAGAAAGTGTTAACCATAGAAATCGATGTTAACATATCAATAGGGGCATCTAGTTTTTGCTTTAATATTTGTTTTCTTTAATATTTCACACTTAGATACAAAATTCCTTCGTTAAGCGCTCCTTTAGTTTTGTGCACAATTCACACCTACGAAAAATATATTTATGTTTCAAAACCACATTATAACAATCCTGAGCTCTGCTGAAGCAAAACGGCAACGAAAAAGTGAAAAATAAAAGCAATTTTCTTCCTCTGTCGTAACAAGTAATCACGTCGGCACAATTTGATGAGGTCACCCTCTAAACTTGGATAAATTAGCAATTAGACGCAAGTGGCTCTTTGGAGAGATCATTTTGTGACTGCTTCCTATTTCAAATTATAATAGTACCTGGATGACCGAGTGTTGCTGGTTTAATTTTTTTTACACTGCCATCTATTTAAGTAGCTCCCAACTAAAAAATATAGTATGTAGTATTACATAGATGTCAGGAAGATTCATATTTTTTAGTTTATGTTAACTATCGCTGAAAATACGGATAAAACAACATTTACTAAAAATTAAACGTAGCTAGCCCCTGAAATGCCCTGCTTACAAAATTTCATGAAAATGATTGGAACTGTTTTCAGGATTTGGATTATATATAGAGGTATATACAAGAATTGCTTATTTAAAGGTATTAGATAGATTTTCGATGTTTAAGTGTGTGCCTTACATCTTTTAAAAAAAGTGTTTCGTCACCAGTCGCCACGCAGATGTGAAATGTTATGTTTGATGTGAAACATCTATAGGCAATCTATAGGCGGATTGTTGGTATGGCGACGCTTGCCGTGGCGACGGGTCGCCACACTCGTTCAAGCAACTTGAAATTAATATTGAATTTTTGTATTAAATGAAAATAAATGTTTATTAAATAAATAGTCATCATCCGCACCAGATGTGGCTGAATCCATCCTACTTTTGACCGCACTCGACATTGTTGAACTTTATTTGTACTCATCCTTTTCATTATGATGTGTTTAATTCCTGTCGTAATCTTAAAAACTATATTATGTACTTGTACGAACACGGTGTTTCACATCTACCAGGCGTCTAATGACGGCTCACAGTTTTTTTATTATCTCATACATCATAGTAGCACGATTATAAAAGTTAACAGTAAAATAGTGGATATAAGGTCCTTTAAGAATTTAATCGGCATCCAAGCTATTATTTGTAGGGAAGAACTTAGCGGGCAATTGAATTCAAAGTTTTGACTGTTCAAAACCCGTCAGGGCTGCTGTTCGAACACGTCTGCCCTTCACGTGTCTTCGCAGAACTAATCGATTGGTTACTAAGGCACGTATATTCTTCAACTTATTTGTTGAGCTTTGAATCACAAAAGGAATTTATTAAAAGTAAGTGAAGTAAACTTCTACTAACTGGTGGCAAGGTGAATAAATAACGTCGCTATCACCTTTACTAACGAAAATGGTGATGGCAATCCCATGTACATAGATGTCGCAGTCATCTGGTTAAATCAGCCACTCATTTGAAAGGCCCTTTAATTAAACGCCGGCATTCAAATAAATACCCACCCAGGCCGATTGATGATTGAACTGGTATCACTCAACGTCCAACTAGCCGGCTTATTGTAAGCTAGCTTTTTGAAGATGGCTGACTAAAAATCAGACAGGTGATTTATGTTTAGTTTGATTTTTTTCACTGCTGTGCCGGTAACCACCAAAACAAATATGGCGTCATATAGCGAGCCATCGGATATCGAGCTACCATACTTGTTATATTTAGCCACTTTATTGAATGCCGGCGTTTCATTAACGGGCTAGCCTTTCAATTGAGTGGCAGATTTAACTAGATAGCTGTGGCATACAATTATGACTTATGACACATAACGAATCTCTTTTTTGTATGTTTACGGCCTGTATAATATTAAATCAAAAAGAGTTCAATAAGCAATCAAGTTGTTCTGAAGCGCTTAGCGGGAAAGTGAATATAAAAGTTTTGACCATTCGACGGCCGTCCGTCCTAATTACAAGTCGAACTTGTCTGCCCTTCAAGTTTCTACCTACAACTAATCAATTCATTACTAAAACACTATTAAATTACCGGTGGCACTTCTGGCAGTACGAAGCAGTAGTGCCACAGAAGAGGGACCAAAACAACGTATTTTCTTGAACTATTTAAATTGAAGCCTCTGATTTTAAATTACACTGTTCATTAGACTGCAGTTAATGTTATTAAATAAACAAAAATGTTAATGATAGAATAGTTGTGCCATTCCACGAAGCAAGCTAAAGTATGTCTTATTAGTAGAGTCGGGTACTTTTAGAATTTAGTCAGCATTCAAGTATTCATTTGTTGCGAAGTAATTAGCGGGCAATGAATACGAAGTTCTGACCGTTGGAAACGCGTTCGTCCATGTCACGTCCTTGTCTAGCCTCTCGTCTGCCCTTTACGTATCTTCACAAAACTAATCGTTTTGTTAGAGTCTTCGTGTCTTACTAACTTCTAGGATATTTATAAGTAACTATTTAGTTTTTCCAAAGCAGTTGGTTTTTTTTATTATCAATTAATTGGTGTCCACAATCTTACTATAACTCCAGAAGCTAGTGGTAGTCTTAGTTAAGTATTGCAACTCCAAAAAAAATTTTTTTTTATATATCGGTGGGAAACCTTCGAAAGGTACCCAGTAACTTGGGAGAGGATACCGGGTTTTGTGGGATTTTTGTGGGATCTGCATTGGAACGCACCGGTGTCCTCCACGCGCGGCGCCCCAGAACGGGCCCATCTTCGGGAGAGCAGTTGCGCTCTCCTGCAACCTTAGGCGGTCATAGCGGCATGCGGCCACGTCCACACCGCCGTCCTTCCCGGGGCTGCGCCCAGCCAGCAGATCGAGTTCCCACTCTTACCGTCCGCAACCCTGGAAGCCCCCTTAGTCGCCTCTTACGATCAGGCGATACCGTAGCTCTATTCTAAATCCCGAAGCTACAGGGACTATTGCAACCACATCTATTCACCGAAATACGACAAATTAGCTTTACTGTACAGATAAGTGCAGCCGTGGTACTTAATTATACGAACTATACAAGTTCTACTATAATTAAGATATTAGTTGGTGATTGAATGAGGAGATTAATTGGTGACCAGTAGGTAATTTGGGTGGTGATAAGTATAATAAGTAGGTTGTAACCCTGAACCTGAATGATGATATGTATATAACGCATTACTGAAATAATTTCGTAGATCTCTTGACGATTTGAGAAATTTACGCAGATTTGTGAAAAAATATTATGTGCATCTTGACGACTAGGTTGAAATATTTAAACCCCGCTTTTTGGTAGAATTCCGTCAACTCTACTCTTTTATACTTTTTAAGTGTTCCCTTAAAGCGTAGGTACTTTCTGCCTTTCTGTAAGAATAATTTTATTGTCTCTGGCGAGAAAAAATCAGAAATAATTGCGGACATTTGCGCATTATCCTACTTTGTGTATTTTTCTTTGTTCCTGACATAATTTCCGACGTGTTTCAAGGGTTGTTTTAGTCCTGTTTTATGAATGTTATAAAAACTAATTTTTAACTTCCATAACACTGGCAACATTACTCTAAGCAGCAGAATGATATTATTTTCGTTGTCCTGTAAAAGTAAATTGTTTGCAGTCCTTATAAAAAATATGTTGGTATATTTTTTGGTAATTTGAAAGAAGGAATTAAAACTTGCCAGCTTTTGGTTGAAAGCTACCTTTAATAGCTAAGCCACACTAGCTACCTTTAGCACCGACGATCGGCGATTTAGTCGCTAATTGCAGCTATTCAGCATCTAAAACGCGCGATTCCGACGCCGCCTCCAAGTTCCAAAACGCCACTATAGATGTACGGCGGATATACGCCATACATCTTAAGACAGAGGAACCTTATAAATGTATTTTGAATGCGTTCCATTATGACTTTGTACTTGAACTCAGCTGGATCCCATACCATCGAGTTACACTCCAAGTGACTCTTAACCAGGGCTTCATATAAGGCGCGTAAAGCCTCATAATTGGTGAAACTACTCGCTTGCGGTGATTATTGATATATGCGGTGATTATGCATATGACTAAACTTTTGTGTTCCACTGCTTTTTCATACTAAGTAAGGTCTTAGATGTAGTGAAACATCAAGATATCAATATAGTAACTGCTTAAAAGCACTTGCTTACTCGTTGAATGTTATATTTTTCTCCCAAGAAAAAAACAAACATTCTTCCCAGTTTCGCAAACAAAGAGTACCAGTGCTGCACTCTTCCAATACACGATAGATAACAAATCGGGATGGTTGTTATTTAGTCATGAGTCCGGAATCAATAATATTATTATGAGCAGTGCGTGTGTTGACTGTATCGTCGCTGCTGATATTAGGGGTTAATTTGAGCGTCCTCGACTTCATGCACTTGACGATGTTATACCACCAAATTGCGTGATAAGCCTAGACAACCCGCGTGGCGCAATGGATAACGCGCCGGACTGCCAATCGCGGGGTCCCGGGTTCGATTCCCGGCGAAGTAGAAGTTTGAACGATAAGTTTGAATTTATGTTCTCGTTCTGGGTGTCTGTGTTTCTGTCTTTGTATTTGTCCATGGTACCCACGACACAGGGTATATCTACCCTGCTGTGGGACTATGATTGTGAAACGTTATTTATTTATTTTATTTATTTACACCTAGTTGGTAGAAGTTTTATGCTTCGACTGGGGAAATGCCATTGTTGCACATATTTCATAGTGAAGCAATTTAAATGTGTGAGGCATACTTCGGTCTCCCACATCTTAACTGTATGCGATCTCAGAGAAGACTCAGGTTTGTTTGAGGTTGTGTTTAGATGCCTATCAGCTGCAGCGCCCACTTAACACCACGAGGTCGCAAGCAGGCGGCTACTCTATTAAAACTTGTTTAAAATACATAGTAGCAGACACACAAAATCGATAACATGATTCGGAACTGCATTTACTGTTATTGAGGCACGAGCATCGAATCATTTATATGAGTGGTGCAGTGTGTTGATTATATCGTCTATGCGGTCATTAGGGATTCTTTAAGTTATCTCGCCTTCATGCACTTAATAAAGTTATCGTCAATATATTGCCTGACATGACTACGGCTGTAGAATGTATGTTAAAGCGATTAATAGACATTAAGGTATTACAGTACAGGTTATCCAAAACACGCAAGGTTAAAACCCGTACACCAGACTCTACTGGCTCATTTGGAATCCTCTCACCCTATGTCATCCAGTTCTTCAAGTTGTAATATTCTTTTTAAATTTAATAACTAATCACTTTAATACACATTTGAATCTATTATAGTAGATGACAAATTTAGCCCTACTTTTCATTTACTACATTACTACGCAGAATACATTACTATTGTTTCCATACAGAATCGGTAACATAATTCGGAACCGCATTCACTGTTATTGAGACACGAGTCCCGAATCATTAACATGGGTTCAGTGTGTTGATAGCATCGTCGATGCGGTCATTAGGAGTTCCTTTGAGCGCTCTCGCCTTCATGCATTTAATGAAGTTATGCCGCCATATTGCCTGACATCACTATGGGTGCAGAATACGTGATGTAACAACACGCGTTGCATAGACAGATTAGTTGCATATTAAAATGACCAACAATGAGGTAGTAAGTGCGAAAGAATCCAATAATTGTAAAATTCGAATGTACTATTCAGATAAAACAGTGATTAAAAACACTACATACTCATAGCCCTCTTGGGTCTTGGGTACCATGGACACATACAATGATAGAAACACAAACACTCAGACTGAAAACAGCAATTTTTAACTCATCATTCAAATTTCAGCCTCGCCGAGAATCGAACCCAGGATCATTCGATCGGCAGTCCAGCGTTGTAACACCCGTCAAACGGACATTGCAATGTAAACTGTTTTTAAAAATCTTCTATAATAATGTGGCAAATAATTTTATGCTAGCTTTCGTGCTTAAGAGGGCAAATTAAGGTACCGGTCCTGGATGCTATTAATAAAAAGCATTCGTTCAACTTTATCGTAGGTCTTACAGACACAAGGGATTGACAGCATTGGAGTAAGCTGCAAACCTCCATTATGACAGAGATCTTTGCCCTTTGCGCGCAAATAGTGCTGTAAGGAAAACTTTTTCAGTCGCGTAAATATCGTCAAGTCTTGGGAAATATAAAACAAAATGATCACATAAATACTGTTGTCTCAGTTATAATATCTGCAAACGTTCTACTGGAACCATTTCGTAACAACTTGCAAACCCCTTGGTATTTACGTCACCATAAAACAAGCCTAGATAAGAAACCCGGCGGTGCTTCGGTGCCACAATATTATTTATATTATTCAATATTTTACCGGCGATAAAATTGTTCGCAGAATATTCACGAAACTCACCTGCTTTGGCTATCACAATTTCGTCGTACTTTTATTTTTGCTCTACAACGTTAACTGTAAGAAAATATATTACATTACATTGTACATTATTACATTATAATACCACATTACTATTATGGTCGTCTAGTATAGATGACCTATGCAATTTGCAGGCAATTTTTAGATGCATCCAGTACTTCTTTTAATTGCTGGAAGGGAAGTTTTTGTAAAAAGTTTCGTTGATGTAGTGGACTGTATATTTGATGGGTTGGTGAGCAGGAAAACAACTTATGACGATATATATATTTTTTATTTCAATGGAGTAGCAGACGAGCATGCAGGCCACGTGGTGTTAAGTGATCGCTGCAGACCATGGACATCTACATACAACCTCAAGCAAGCATAGGTAAGTCTTGTCTGAGGTCGTATGCAGTTACGCTGCTACTTCGGAGGCTGGTGGTCGCCTCATGTAAGTGTGGCCGGCAACTGCACCTTTCCACTGAAACACAACAGAATTGGTTCACGGCAGAAGTGGATGCAGCGGTGGTACTTCCCCGGGCGAACCATAATATATTACACACTTGTTGGATGGATGGATACATTGACATTTTGCATACGTAATGGCACAGACTAAAAATTTTGCCATAGAATACAAAAATATTTGTTGGATTGCCAACTCTTTTCAACCCGGGAGATTTCAATTAAAAGGGTTAAAGCAGCAATAGCCGAGCGGTAAAGACACCATCCTCCGACTCGGCGGTCCCCGTTTCAAATCCAAACGCGCACCGCTTATAAGAAATTATTTATTGAAGATTTGAGTTCACTATAACCACTTCTGTAGCATTACTTAGCGTTTATGGATGCCCTGAAATGGTACGGGCTCTTCTTATAAGAGTCATTTTAGTCACCTGATAAGAATTTTCTGGACCTACTTTTACTACTATACTGTATTTTTTAATACGAGTAGTAACTAAATATGTAAATAACGCTATTAGCTGCGAAAAAATCTTTAAATCGACAAAAAAATGCTCACGTCTAACATCTTTCTCGCAAGTTTTACGTTCCAAGAATTCACTGCAGTGGTTTTGCATGCAGAATCTAAATTCTTGCGGATTTCTAGTTTTCGTGGATTTGCAAATTACGGAAGTATTCGGTAGATAGACTACTGACTTGAAAAACCTGGATGCGAGCTGAATGCGAATAGCTACGTTCGTAAACATGCCTAAGTAGATATGAACGTGAAAATTTTCGTGCTGTACGGGACCTGAAGGCTTATTTGATAATTGTATGAAGCAGTAATCACACTATCAATATCCTGGACTTCTTACTCGGTGTCTAATTGTGCTCAAAAATCTTAAATCATTAAGATTTTTTAAATTATCATTAACTTTTTATTTATGATAGAATCTTATCCAGTCGTGTTTTTTCAATATTTGGAATGAATACGTAGATTTTATTTACCTATCATTGTCAATACGTAATAAGAAATAAAATATTTCTTTCGTCACACAAATTGTAACGAGAAACACGCAAGTAAAATAAAAAATGATATATAAGTAGTGCAATGAATAATTGTATGACAAAACGGATCCAGAAATAACGATTAATATAATACGGCACGGTACAAATATTATAAATATAATTTTTCTCTTCATGAAGTTACCTCATAATGATACAAAAACAAGTAAATTTTGTTTGTGTCTATGTAGCTGAGTTGTAATAAAAAAGCGAATGTGTTTTTTTACAAAGGACACAGAGGATCTCTAATCAGTCATTTGTGGAAACAGCTCTTAACAATTATCAACCATTTATCTTCAAAACATTTTTATAAAAAAAGTAACAAATGATGACGTATGCACAAAAATGTAAAGTGGTATTCGCTGCCCATATACACTTAACCACAATCTAACTCATCAGGTCTTGCCAGATGGTCGTAGTTGCACAACCATTGACTGTAATTACCTTTTTACTATATCTACTGAAATAAAACGGAATTGCTTCACGGGAGAACTGCAGCAGTAACACTTTATAACGCTTCACACTCATAGCCCCATTGTAGGGTAAATATACCCTGTGTGGTGGGTACCATGGACACATACAAAGACAGAAACACAGACACCCAGACCGATAACTTTAAACAAAGATAATTTTAAACTCATCATTCAAATTTCTGCTTCGCCGGGAATCGAACCCAGGACCCTCCGATCGGCAGTCCGGCGTAGTAAACATTACGAGGGAAGTGATTTTACTTCTATCGGTATCAAAGAACGTTTTAACCATAGATTTATTATGACTCAGACTATAGTACCTATATATAAAAAATCTATGGTTTTAACAATAATTAATTGTTACTAAAATTAATTTACTTGCGAAAGACGAAGACGGCTTACTACGAAACATAACCTATTGTCACTGAACGGAATGACAGAAATCTGCAAATCTGAATGGTCTCCCCAGCTATGAATTTACAGCGATTTCAACTTGCTCCAATTTGCCATCAGGTATTCAAACGAAATGGTATTCGAATTTCATTTTAGAGGTAATAGGTACCTTCTTTTTATAGTTTTTAAGCATAGTTTTCAACAACCATGGCAGAAGGCGTCTTTATTCAATGTTATATTTCACACAGAGCATCAAGGACCAAGCGGTCTGAAACGGAGATATCGAGTACCTTTGACCTGGTGTCCTTTGACAAAGAAATTTGTTAAGTGCGTATCTATCACCGCTCCACGGTGAGGGAAAATATGGGGATATCTTGCATGCCTGAAAGTATTTCATATTTTCTCGAAGGCATGATGTGATCCGCACTTGGCCAGCGAAGTGGCTTAAATCATTTTGACTTTTCGACTACTGGATATAAAAATGTTGAAAGAAGAAATTCAAATTATTAAGTACACGTTCCTGTCCAGAGATATTTAAATACACACTTGTACGAGTATTATGTACTTTATATTGGTTTTTTCGTCGGTCATCTCTCATGGTCTACCAGACAACATCCTTTTTTTCAGAAAATGGGGGTTGTAGGTATATTAAATTAAAATGAATATCAAATTTAGTATAGATTACTTTACACAATCAAAAGATACGGCTGTTTATATCGCATATTTCTATGTTCACAAAGGAATTTAAATCATGAAGACAACGGGACGTAGAACTGTAATTGAGCTTCATAATTTTCTAGAAATGAATCTAAAATTTGTAATTAGAGTGGTGGATCTGAAGAGATGATCCCCCGCTGCGGGTGCAGGAATTGTGAACTGTAAGTTGCGTGTCGAATTAAAGGTGGAAACGAGAAGGATTGATAAAGGGAGCAAGCGCACTAACCTGGATTATCACAGGGGCTGGAGCAGATGGTATGCTCGTGTACTGATGAAGCCTCGATCAATCTTCTCTTGCCCGGGAACTGGTGTAGTCCTTCAAACTACACTATAGGTACCCATTCATCACTTTGAGTCAGTTAAATCATAAACTATTAACAGCGGTGATGGCGGCGATGCGGCGAGTCTAACCACGCATGAGGTGGCTTGCGGTGCGGTTGTCACGAAAGGACTTGCGTGCGTATACGCCGGCGGCCGGAAGAAGACAGACTGATTGATAGGTCTTCCTGATCCATATACATTCGTTCAGGTGCGAATGGTGACAATATTATAT
Organism: Pyrgus malvae; assembly: GCA_911387765.1. Lineage (NCBI taxonomy): Eukaryota > Metazoa > Arthropoda > Insecta > Lepidoptera > Hesperiidae > Pyrgus > Pyrgus malvae. The sequence continues at coordinate 19,930,936 of OU426950.1, read as the reverse complement.
AATAGTGCGCTTGCGGGAAAGAGAGGGAGGATGAAGGTGGTTCATGAATGTAGAATGAGTTAATTGGCGCGAACATAGAGTAATTAGATTATAAAAATAAAACAATTAGTATAATATAAATCATTTAGTTGGTCTATTACGTTTCTTATCTGTGTGTTATTTCGATAAACATTTTTTTAAATGACCAAGTAACACACAACGTGTTACAAAACATTGACCGCTAAATTAGCTAATCCCACTCAAAATCTAAATAAGTGATGACAAATGAAGCCCTCGTGTTACCACGCGGTTCTTCAAGGTGTGAAGAGGGGTGCTACAAAAGGTGCTGGAGTGGGTCTGACGGTGTGAATGTGCCCTATCGCCCGCACCGTCAAGAACTCTCCGTAGCAAGAATAAAGTAAAGTAAGGGTATAGAAATCTTTCATTTACATATTTTATAAGTGTCAAAGAGCTGTTAATAATCTACACGCTTGGACAAAAAAGTGGCGCATAAAACTTAACGAAAGTAAGTCAGTACTATATATACTATATATAGACTTTACTAACAAAAACAAAATTTATCATCCTGTTTGTTTAAATAACACAGCGATCCCGTATGCCAACACAGCCAATTAATATTTAGGCATGATCCTCGATGTGAAGCTGCGCTGGAAGCATCATATTAAAAAGAAAAGGGAAGAGTTGGAGCTCAAGTACAGAGCTATGGAGTGGCTGCTTGGAAGATATTCCTTGCTGTCTATTGAGAACAAAATATTACTGTATAAGCAGGTCCTTATGCCCGTATGGACCTATGGTATCCAGCTTTGGGGCTGTACCAAATCGAGCAACATAGAGATCATTCAAAGATTCCAAAACAAAGTACTAAGGGGAATTGCAAATGCACCATGGTACGTAAGAAACGAAGATCTACATCGGGACCTAAAAATAGACTTCGTTAAAAACGTTATTAAAGACTGCGCAGAAGCTCACCAACAAAGACTTCACCATCACGTGAATGTTGTGGCTATCCAGCTCCTCGACACCACGGACTTATTACGAAGACTCAAACGTAAAAAACCGTTTGAATTAGTGTTATAGTGTAGTGCAGTGATATTAAAACAGTGACTTCGACGACAGCGAACACAAGAACAGTGTGTTTGAACCTATAAGTCTTAGAACTAAGAAGTGCAGTGTCAGTGGGCGCTCGCTTCAATAATAGTATCTCTAAGTAGCAATTAAGTTAGCGTAAAATTACTTATTAGTCATATAGACTAGATTGTAATCAATATAAAGTGCATATAAGGTGTTTTATATCACAAAAAAAATTATAGGTAGCAGTATCGTAGCAACTGTGTAGGCTACGAGAGCTACGATTTTCGAAGTATTCTAATACCAAGTTTTGTACAGCTTCGGTGTTAAAATATAAAATGTTATCTAACTCCTACTTGATCTTTCTTAAAGTAATCCACAGTTCTATTATACAATTTAAGACTACGCCTAAAATAAATATTTATAAAATTAGTTTTAAAAAGTATTTACGAAAGTTCAAAATTATAATAATTACGGCAACAAGTATATTTACATTCTACTTATTTCAATACCTCAAGAATTCGCTAAGATTTTCAATACCAAAGCTCACTGTTTCACCAAAGTAAATAAAAAAAGAAAAACCAGCCCAAGACTATTCTGCCACTAACGAGACAATCTACTTTGACTTCTGTCCTTTTAAAAGGCCACCACTACAAAAAATACACAATTAGGGTTCTACGAACGTACTTACTAATTAACTCGATCAGGTTCTTTTAAAAAAGCAAAAGCAAAGTTAAAGAACTGGATATTTTTGCATTCGCGCCACGTCTTGCCGCTTCAAAGGAGAAGTATGTCGTTGAATGAGGTGTTACTTTAATATGGATATGTCTTTGTTTGCAGCTAATGGACGCTAAAATGGCGCACAACTTTTACATGCCTGCAACCTTTCTTGCGTCTCGCCAGTGGAAATGGGTCTTTCATCATTACTGGGGAAGTTTGGAGCTTACTTCATCATGCTGATGCGAGTTGGTGGAGATGCGGGTTAGTGGCCAATCCGCAGTCGAATATTTTCAAACCGTTCATAAGGCGAAAAGTTTTAATAACCGTTATCTATCAAATAAATTAATAGCAGCCAAGACCGATGGTTTACCTTGCCATCCGAAGCACGTAAACGCGCATGAATTGTTTATCTGTCACCCATCTCACACCGACCGCGCCCGTTTGGCTTGGCTGCATAGATCGCTCGCGATCTACACCAGCCGCCGGGCCATGCGCGCTTCGTAACCTTACATATTAAATGGCGTTACATATTAAATGTTAATCTTTTTAAAGCAGTGATAGTCAAGTAGTTGAGTTAGGTTTTCTGCGCGCAAGTGGTTCGCTATTGAAACTCCCGAAACGCACCTCTGACTGAAAAATTTGTATATGCGTATTTATCGCTGCTCCATGGTAAAGTGAAATATTTCATTACATAACCTTACTGCAACTAAACATTTACTACTGAAATGACACTGAAACCAATTCTCATTGTCAATAAAGTTTCTATGCAAAAGAAATGAAGAAAGATATCTTCCCGATCCTACTATTATACTCGTAGTTCCACCCCTATGACTATTAACCACTTTGAAGAACTTTGCCTAACTAAAAGTTTTCCAACGAGTCTAATATCATAATCTGTTCAAAAACTTTCGTTTTGTTTGCAGCTAATGGATGCTAAAATGATGCACACCTTTTACATGCCTGCAACCCTTCTTGCGTCTCACTGGTCTCTTTCCATTATTGGGGAACCCTGGAACTTACTCCATCATACTGATGCAAGTTGGTGGAGATGCGGGTTAGTGGCCAATACGCAGTCGAAAGTTTTCAAACCGTTCATAAGGCGAAAAGTTTTAATGACCGTTATCTATCAAATAAATTAATAACAGACGAGACCGACGGTTTACCTAGCCCTCCGAAGCACGTAAACGGGCATGAATTCTTTATCGGTCACCCATCTAACACCGACCGCGCCCATTTTGCTTGGCTGCATAGATCGCTCGCGATCTACGCTAGCCGCCGGCCATGCGCGCTTCGTTACCTTACATATTAAATGGCGTTGCATATTAAATGTAATAGTCGAGTAGTTGAGTTAGGTTTTCAGCGCAAAAGTGGTTCGCTATTGAAACTTCCGACACGCACCTCTGACTGTTTTTTTTAAATAATAATATGCGTATTTATCGCTGCTCTACGTTATAGTATGATATTTCATTACGTAACCTTACGACAACTAAATATTTCCTACAGAAATAACACTGTAACCAATTCTCACTTTCGAAAAAGTTTGTATGCAAAACAAATTAAGAAAGATATCTTGCTGTTCCTACTATTCCTATGACTATTAACCACTTTGAAGAATTTTGCCTTATTAAAAGTTTCCCAACGAGTCTAATATCATAATCTGTTCAAAACTTTCGTTTGCATCGCGTTTACCTTGTAATCTAGAGAGGAGTGGGAACAAAACCAATAACCGAACTTAATTAATTTTGAAGTACAAAACAGTTCCGATATAACCGCGCTTCCTTAAATTGTTTTGTGGCAAACTTCGTCCGCTTTTCGATACAGCAACTCTTATAATAAGATTGTAATGAAGTCTGAACACTGAAGGTATTTGAATAGATAAAATACGGCGCATCCTAATAATAAAGGAACTTTTTATAAAGATCATACGTTTAAAAGAAGAAAATTCGTACTTATGTGACATTGTTTTCTGATATGAACTTGTATGAAATTTTTCAGATATTTTCACGTGAAAAAGCAAAAAAAGTAAATATACTCCGCAGATTTCATGTGTCCCAATACTCCCAATTGAAACCCATACTTTCATTTTTATTACCTTTGCCTACGCAGATCAGTTTATTGTAATCGAGAATTTTTATCCTTTTTATTGCTCACTTACATCATTAAAGCAACCCATGTACCAAATTTTTACCGACTTCCAAAAGAAGGAGGTACTGTATTCGGCTGTATGTATTTTTTTTTTTTTATATGTTCACCGATTACTCCGCCGTTTGTGGACCGATTTTCAAAATTCTTTTTTTGTTCGTTAGCTTATACTCCCGAGGTGGTCCCATTGTCACCAAATCAGGATCTGATGATTGGATCCCAGGGAAATCGAGGGGAACTCTCAAATTTTATAGGCACACACATTGATTTTCTTATAGTTTCTGAAGCATAAGAAATATTTACGCATAGAAATCATCATCTCATGTTGCTGAGCTGATGATGGAAGGTACTGCGACAGTGAGGAGTTGAGAGCAAATTCTTTCAATAAATAGTTTTTTATTCGAAATCTTACGTTCCCGAGGTGGTCCAACTGTCACCAAGTCAAAGTCTGATGAGGGGATCCCAGAGAAATCGAAGGGAACATTCAAATTTTATAGTACAACAAATGTTTATCATATTTTTACAAAAGCAAAACAGACATTTGTGTATAATTATCGTCATATCATGTTGCTGAACTGATGATGGAAGGTACTACGACGGTTAGGAGTTGAGAGCAAATTCTTTCAATAAAGGTTTTTTTGTTCGAAATCTTACATTCCTGAGGTGGTCCAACTGTCACCATGTCAAAATTTGATGATGTGATATTAGGGAAATCGAGGGAAACACTGAAACTTAATAGGCACACAAATTCTTTTAGTCATATTTTTAACATAATACAAATATTTATGTCCGGTAATTATCACCTGATGTTGCTAAGCTGATGATTGAAGGTCCAACTCCTCAACGGTTAGGAGCCGAGAGCAAATTCTTTCTTTAATTTATACGTTCAGGTGGACTGATAGTAGTATTCTTTCAGGCTATTAGATAAACATGATTATAAAAGGTAAATCTGTTTAAAGTTTAGAAGTTAAGTGAAATTTTTTCCAATTATGCTAATACATACAGAATTATCAAAATTACTAAAAAGAGTGAAATAAATTAAGTTTTTAACAAAAAAATAGAACCGACTTCAAACGGTAAAAAATAAAATTGTTCAGTACCTACTTCTTCTTGCTTATGGTAATGACTCTTAAAACTATTTTTGAAGTCGGGCCCTTAGTGAAATGTCCTGTCTTAGTAAATATAGTGTACCTTTCGTTCTGAATGGGCACCGACTCCAATATAGTTTTAACAGTCATTACCATAAGCAAGAAGAAGTAGGTACTGTCCCACTGTCTGTACTGTCGATGTCGGTGCCAATTTAGAACGAATAGTACGACATTTGCTAAGGGCCCGACTCCAGGAATAGTTTTAAGAGTCATTACCATAAGCAAGAAGAAGTAGGTACTGAACAATTTTATTTTTTACCGTTTGAAGTCGGTTCTATTTTTTTGTTAAAAACTTAATTTATAAGTTTCTAGGTACAGTAGTTTCGGTTGTGAGTTGATATCTAAGTCAGTGAGGTTTGCCTTTTATATATACAGATTAAACATACCAGAACTTACGTTTTGATTATAGCACAATGTATGTTACATATTTCTCAGATGCAGTCTCAACGAAACAAAGACATGTAAGCACTTCACGGATGTCGTCTACACGTACAGTGCAGTATCTCAGAATGTGCAGACAGGATTTTACCTTGGGCGTCTTGGGACGCAGACATAAAGTAATTAAAACTTCCTAAGAGCTCGGCCTGTCCACCCGGCTTCAGTAAATCATTTACTTTTTAATTCTAGACTGTGAAAACTCCACATAAGATCTCAACGATCTCATTTTATTGTCCTTGAATGTTTTTGACGTGATAACGTCTTTAAAGTCGTTTTAGTCGGGTGACATGTTCAGAAACTTGTGTCACACCAAAACCTCACGAGCGCGATCGCAGGTATAACGAGAGAGAGACGGACCGATCTCCCGTCTCATCTCGAGCGCTGCCAGTCATTCCGTGAAACGAATCCTCACGAGCGGAGGCTGGCATAGCGTTCGAGTGAGTGGACCGATCTTCCGTCTCTCTCACTCTAGCGGCATACAAACGAATGGAGATTTTCTCGTGCGGACGTTATCACGTAAACATCTCGATCGTAAACCTACTTTACAAACAATTTGCCGTTTTTTTTTGTCTACAAAGTTTGTTTAGGCTGCAACCCTTTTTAAGCATCTTTAAAATTTGTGATAGGTACATGATGCCCTTAAGTTTATGATTATGTCCGATTTCTAGGTACATGTCTCTATTTATTATTAGAGGTCCTGAAGCTTACTTCACCGCGCTGCTCCTGTCTACTTATCAAAGTAATAAAAGAATTAAGGAAAGATTTTAGAATATTAAAACTTATTATCTACCACAGATGCCTTAAAAGGATATAGCGACCTTCCGCTATCCATCAAGAGATGGCGCCATGGGTATTCCTGAATCACGCTAGCGAAGTTTTCTGAATATCCGACCATATACAAGCTCCAAATCGAGTCAGTTGCATCCGCTCCCCGGGCATGACCACCTCGCCCGGCGGGAGATCTCCCTTTGCCAAAGGGATGTGGAAGGCCAGGACCAGGAATTAAAGTCTCGAGAAGAACTCAGGAAATAAGGAACAATTTGGATTGGTAGCCATGATCAGAAAATCAGTATAAGAGCATAGAAAATAAGTTCTCAGCACTTATTAAAATACTCATAAGTCTACGTATGCCTTATGCCGTTGGTAGGTGTGCTACCCGTGTTAACTTTATTCAGAAAAAGCTCAGTTTCTGTTACCGGCGCATAGTTAATTAAATGCGTTCAACATCCGGATGGCGTGCCGCTACATCTAAACCTGAGAGAAACAATATATTATTGTGAATTTGCCCTGCAATCGACCACAGTGTAAAATAATGAACATTCTATGAGTGTGTGTTGCGTTTTTTTATTAGCATACCAGAAGAAAAAACTAACTCATGCTAATGAGTCGAAATTGGGCGAAGATTTGGCTGTTTTGTTTCATACCAAAAATAATAGAAAGGAAAAAAAGGAAGAAACAATTTGGTTTGCAAATGTTTTTTGCCATATTGTAATAAATGAACTCATTGCTGATTTCGACTGAAAAATACTAGTTCTATAGCCATTTTTGACAACTAATCTGTTTGAGAGTCACAAAATGCCACGCTTTCAACATCAAACACAGGGCTATGCAAAAATAGACCAACAAGCAACTTGATGTACACGTCCCTCAACTCAGTCCAGAAAAGCTCAGTCAGATATTGTTCCCGTTACCAGAGCGTAGAAAATTGAATACGTCCATAATCCGAATCGCATGCGGCATTCTCTAGAAACAAAACGAACAATACAATTTTGTAGTACGATCGATAGTATTGATTTATTTTGTACTATAAAATTGTAATAAAAGGTACCTTTTTTTTTGGTTTCGGGGGGGAAACCTTCAAAAGGTAGCCAGCACCTTGGGAGAGGACACCGGGTTATGTGGGATTTAAACCTCACTAAAACCCCCTCGGTGGCCTCCTCTGCGTTTGGGGAGGACTCCGGGATCTCCCATGGAACGCACCGGTGTCCTCCATACGCGACGCCCTGGAAAGGGCCCATCTTTGGGAGAGCAGATGTGATCTCCTGTGATCTCCTGCACCTTCCGATGCTTACGGCGGCATGCGGCCACACACACCGCCGTCCTTCCCGGGGCTGCTGGCTGGACGGGTCGAGCTCCCACTCTCACCGCCCGCAGCCCCGGAAGCCCCCTTTTAGTCGCCTCTTACGATCAGGCAGGGGATACCGTAGCTCTATTCTTACTCCCGAAGCTACAGGGACAATAAAAGGTACCTACGAGTAATATGTTAGAAAGGCTTTAGATTACTTTGCTGCTTTTTTGCGTGCTGGGCACAGCTGGGTCTGTCCCTTCAACTGAGGAATCCTGAAGCTCAGTACTCCACAGCACTGCTTAAAAGCGGGTTGTGATGGATGTAAATAAGAGAAACTGTTAAAACACACCCTGAAAACTTCTAATGAAATACATTAAATTTGTATCGAATCAAGATAATTAGCAGCTCTTTACATTTCGTCAACGTTGACAGGCAATCAATTCATAGTGTACGTATGTACGTACGAACATTTAATCCTCGTTTCTTGTTCCGAAGTCCACAAAAGGCGCAGTCAGTTATATTTCCCGATATCGGCGCGGGAAAATTGAAACTGTCCACAATCCGTGGGATTGCATGCGGCCAGCGCCGAACTTAGAACAAACATTCAATTTCCCGTTGTAGAACGTACTATTGTTTCATATCTATTTCATACATTTTATAAAATATCTAACTTACATATTTGTAAAGGTATTTTTTTTCTTTCTACGAGTATTTATACTTTCCAAGTTTCTTTATATTTACTTACTAGTGATCCGGCCCGTCTTCGCTCGGATGGTTTGAGTTAATATGATTATACTAATCTATACCACGAGATCAGCATATTGTTTCGTGATAAAAAATATCCTATGTCCTTTCCCAAAGCCCATAAAGTGGACTTTGTACCATAAACCATTGTTGTTTCAGTAACATATACACACACACACACACACACACACAAAAACGCGCGCGCGCGCTCGCGCGCACACACGCGCACACACACACACATTATTTTTTTCGCATTGATTACATTAGTATGGATGATTACGTGGATATGTATAGATATATAAATGATATGGCGGAAGTTTTTTTGTCATGTTTTACTTTCTATTCTCCAGACCTCCCAATATGGAGAGACACCTTGTCCAGCAGTGAGATGCAAAAAATGTAGTACCTAAATAAGGCGGTAAGTTTTAGGCAATGAAACTGAAACAGGAACTGAAAAATGGTGTGAAACCGCGTATTTGAATTGCTTTCTCGCACTTGTATATTTAATTAAAAAAAAGTTTAAATTAAAAGTTAAAACTGATCAGTATAAAGATTTTATTATCTTACTAATTACAATTACAAATAAAAGTAAGTGTAAAAGTTTCGGAGACGAAAAAGTTAATTATATAGAAAACTAAAGAACAGAGACTATTAAAGAGACAAGTGCTTTGGCAACTTTAAGTGCTCTTAATTACACTAATGTACTAGTTAGTCGGCAAAGGAAGAACTTAACTATATTTAAATGGCTAATTACCTCAATGTAGTAGTATAATAAGACTTGACAAAGCATAGGTATTTTCGAATTAAATAGTAACATTATTTTACCTATTGCTTCGGAACAGAATGCATAGCATATCTTCACTAACATCTAATTTTTACTCGTTGCACTAATAATACTGCGTAACAATGGGCATGATGACAGATTTTTGAATACCTTTCCTTATTGTAGATACACGTCTCCTAGTTTCGAAAAAAAGTTTATTTCAGCAATAAACTCAACTTTTAACGTAAATTAATGTATTTTCTGCTATGTAATTTGAATTAATCCCGAAAACGCTCGTAGGTGTCATGGCGTCGGCTTACTCGTCAAACTTCAAGCAAAACGATGACATTAACTGAGACGTGACGTCATTCCTTTTGATTGGCGTTTCAGGTAACATGGCCGATTGCTGTATTTAATACTTTTATTTTATTGAAAATCTTATTAATCTTAATGTTTATATTAAAACGGGATCATATTTTAGAACTCTTTTAGCATATATTTTTCTGTAAAACCGTTTATTCTCTTATTCTTTAATAGTGTCATCATGCCTATTCTTAGGCCCAACCAGGCGCAGTCTGAGTACACGTTATGCATCAGTCAATGTTAACATTTTTTTAACTTCTCCAAAATTTTAGCCCGCACCTGCCCCAAACTAAAAACTACGTTGCTAGGTGCAACTTCTCTATCGACCAGCCTCACTAGCTTGCCACATCTAGCATCGGCGATAGGCAATTTGCGTGTGCATCGCATTCTGTTTCTCGGACGCGGCATCTCTGTGTTAATCTCTGTGTTTAGCGACTAGCGACTAAATCGCCAATCACGCTTCTAAATTAGCTAGTATCTTGGGCGTCAGTCATTAATATTTTAAGGGGCAGGATTTTTTTATTAATTATTAATAAATAACGTTTCACACTCATAGCCCCACCCTAAGGTAATTAATACCCTGTGTCGTGGGTACCATGAACACAAAGTCAGGAACACAAACACCCAGACCGAGAACAGAAATTTAAACTCATCATTCAAATTTCTGTTTCGCCGAATCGAACCCGGGAACTCTCGATTGATAGTCCGCGGTATGGTAACCATTGCACCACGTGGGTCGTCATCGACTGTTTTTTTTTCGGGATGAATATTCCCTACGTTTATGACTAGGTACTACTTTAACAGAATGCATCAACGCGTCTTTAGAATAAACTATAGAAAATACAACCCGCATTGGAGCAGCGTGGTGGAGTAAGCTCCAGGCCTCCCCAATAATGGGGAGAGACCCGTGCCCAGCAGTGGGACGCAAAAAGGGTTGCAGCCATACAAAGTTGACTTAAACATGTAGAGACTTTTATTCATGAATGCTTACAAAATTTGATGAATTTTTAAATAGAAGCTGAAACGTTTTTACGTAGGTAATGGTATTTACCTACGTCTTTACAAAAGCCACGAAGGACAAAACAAATGCAGCTGTGCCCAAAAACTTTTCAGTGAAGTTCACATAGGTACACAAAAGTCTGGGTGCCGACGAAATTTTAAATGGAGACCGTCGCTATACGTATACAACGGTACTTACTCTAAATTCTGAAAGAAACGCTCTCGACACGGAGAAATGTAAAAATAAAAGATTATGTCATGTCTCCGTCCTGGTTCCTTGTTTAACCGTGGGAGAATAAAAAAGGAATGTAAGTTTCCCAAAATGACAACAACAATTACTTGGTAATGTTTTTGTAAGTGGTAGAACTTCTGCCGTGAACGTATTCTATTGTGTTTTGGTGGAAAGGTGCAGTTGCCGGCCACACTTACATGAGGCGACCACCAGCCTCCGGAGTAGCAGCGCAACTGCACGCGACTTCAGACAAGACTTACCCATGTTTGCTTGAAGTTGTGTGCAGATGTCCATGGGCTGCAGCGACCACTTAACAACACGTGGCCTGCATGCTCGTCTGCTACTCCTTTCAAATAAAAAAAACGGCAAATTGTTTGTAAAGTAGGTTTACGATCGAGATGTTTACGTGATAACGTCCGCACGAGAAAATCTCCATTCGTTTGTATGCCGCTAGAGTGAGAGAGACGGAAGATCGGTCCACTCACTCGAACGCTATGCCAGCCTCCGCTCGTGAGGATTCCGCGTGACAAGTTTCACGGAATGACTGGCAGCGCTCGAGATGAGACGGGAGATCGGTCCGTCTCTCTCTCGTTATACCTGCGATCGCGCTCGTGAGGTTTTGGTGTGACACAAGTTTCTGAACATGTCACCCGACTAAAACGATTTTAAAGACGTCAAAATAAAATTTACCGAGATTTCAATGAGTTCCCTATAGATATAAAAATACGTAATAAACAATTATGAAAGTAAAAGTTTGATTTTTGTTCGAAAAGATGTGAATTTCAAGGAAAATTATAATTAATTTGACAATGAAAAAAATAATTGACATAACTTGTAATTTTTGAACTGAAAACTTCTTTAGCGGCGTTGTGCACTTTTTTGGGATGGGTAAAAAATGTTAAACTCGCGTCTGGACACGTGGCCTTATCGAAAATTCGTAAGACGGAGGGGTGAGAGCTGATGACGGCTCGACTGTTTTTTCGACAAATTCGTTAATATCAAGTATTTAAAATATGGACATTGAACAAAATGCATCTATTAATGAAAAAAGTGATGAAGAAATAGTGAAAGAAAATGAGTGAGTACTTTATAAAAATACTAAATGAAAACCTTCTGAAAATACCTACTAGATGAAAAATAATAATGATAATAAAAGCAATTCGTGCGAAATTATTCCCTAACCATTCCAAAATATCAAAAATGCACAACGTTAATGTTCAAAGTTTCACTTCTGCCGGTACTACCGGAGTGCAACCCGTTGTTTTTTTAACCTATTATGGTTTTAAATCTAATAGACGGTAGCTTATATTTTCTAACATGTAATCGTTCCTCTTAGACTGTCAAACAGTTGATAGCACCCATGAAAATGTTGACAGTTACAAGTTCCTCTTCCCGGACCTTAGGCGCAGTCTGACTGCCCTTACAAGGATTACATCTCATGCTAACCTGCACATACTTTATGTGACGAGAGCTGTTAAGGGCTGTCATCCAGTTCCCAAATATGTCAGGTGGATTTAATATTATTGTATACTACCCATTTACTCATATAGAATACGTAATAAAACCCAATAAGGTCACAATTGCACATGACGAATTGCTTTCTAGTTATAATTTTATTGTAACAATTTTTAGATAGAAGAACCTAAATGGTTTGCCCGGGGAAGAGCCACTGTTACACTTATTTCTGCTGAGAAGCAATTTTATTGTGATACAGTTGAAATTTAAGGCACGGTTACACGCGACACTACGTAAGTATATTATAAGTCTATGGACGACACTTATATGAGGTGACCATCAGCCGGGATAGAAGCCCAACTATATACAACCTTATAGCACCTTGCTTGCGGTTGCGTATTAATGTCAATCAATGGGTTGCCACGAGCACATATCACTTAACTACACTGAGCCTGTTGGTAATGTTATTTCATTTTAAGGAAATAAAATATTCTCGCTAACGCCTAATCCGCTAATCGTACCTCTAACATTTTCAAACAGTTGGTAGCTTCCACGAATATCCTCGTGGAGCTTAGGCGCAGTCAAAGTGCCCTTACAAGGATTACTCATACTTTCCTACACGTACTTATGTGATGAAAGCTATTAGGGGCAATCATCCAAGCTACGGTATCCCCTGCCTGATCGTAAGAGGCGACTAAAAACGGGGCTTCCGGGTTTGCGGGCGGTGAGAGTGGGAGTTCGTCCAGCCAGCAGCCCCGGGAAAGACGGCGGTGTGTGCGTGGCCGCATGCCGCCGTAAGCATCGGAAGGTGCAAGAGAGCACATCTGCTCTCCCAAAGATATGGAGGACACCGGTGCGTTCCACGGGAGATCCCGGAGTCCTCCCTCTAGCGCAGAGGCAGGCCACCGAGGGGGTTTTAGTGAGATCAAATCCCACATCCTGTCCCAAGATGCTGGGTACCTTTTGAAGGTTTCCCCTGATACCAAAAAAAGGGGGCAATCATCCAGCGATGAAATATGTCAGGTGGATTTAACATGATTACAGTACAGCACCCATAGAATCAGTTCTATTTTTATTCTATGCACATATTAAGTAAACAGGCGTTAAAAAGCGAATAAGCAATGTGATGTTAAATGTTCGCTGTTGTTCATGAACACCTGAGTCTTTCATCACGCATCCCCGAATCTTGCACATTCTGAAACAAAACTGTTATATATGTACATAGGGTGACTCAAGGGGACGAAAAATGTCCTTACAATTGTAACATCTCTCTTATGGGTAACTAAGTAAAGCATTTAATCTATATACAAATATATAAAGTTAAAGAGTTTGTTTGTTTGGAAGCGCTAATCTCAGGAACCACTGGTTTGAATTAAATTTGTGTTAGATAGCCCATTTATCGAGGAAGGCTTTAGGCTATATAACATTACGCTCCGACCAATAGGAGCGAAGAATCAGTGAAATTTGATGCAAAAATGGGGCAAATCCATACTAATATATAAAGCTGAAGAGTTTGAACGCGCTAATCTCAGGTACTACCGGTTCGAATTGAAAAATTATTTTTGTGTTGGATAGTCCATTTATTGAGGAAGGCTTTAGGCTATATAACATCATGCTTTGACTAAAACCACAGTCCACACGGACGAAGTCGCGGGCGGCTGCTAGTACGTAATAAATGCAATGTAAGGTATCTACGTAGTTCTAATTTAACCATCCAATAACCTCTGCTACGCCGTAGTCATAAATTTTTTGGACCACAAAGTGGCATTCCAGAAAAGTTAGTTAGGGACAAAGTTAAGAATTAGGGCCCTAGTGAGATTTCCTGGGACTCTGCTATGAAAGTGAGAAAGTAAGTTTATTACGTAGTGATATTCTGTTGTTATTTACGACTCCAACTGTTATATAACATTGCGGTGCATGAAAGTTATAATCAGAGGTTGTATCTTATGCTAATTTGTAGGTGAAATAAATTACATCGAATCCTTTTTCTCAATAAGTTTTTTATGTTGTATGGTCTTAAAGGTTGATTAAGACCCGGGACCCGCATCACCACCAATCTCCATTGGTGTAAGCTCCAGGCCTCCCCAATTTAGCTTAATTTTAATTATGAAACTAGTTGTAAGAATAATTTCTTCACACTAATGTAGATATCATAACATTAATGAAACTTAATGTTTAGACGTAAAATACTAGGTGAAATTAGTGTGACGAAAGTAATTTAAATTGCTTATAGCTTGGAGCTAATAAATATACTGTTTAAGTACAAGAGTGATATAAAAATCCTATGATATATTAGGTACTTACCTCTTAAACGTTAATCATCGTATTAATGTAGTCTGAAATGTAATAACGAGCAAGGACATTATTCACAGCTACTACTTCTACGAACTTCAAAGACAGTACAGTGCTGATATACTTCGATAGTGTGTCTCTGGAGACAGGAACACTATTAAAAGTTGCGCAAACTTGGCGAGAGTGCTGACACAAGTAGTTTGTGTCATCTATCCACATACCAAGTGGCTTCGACAATACAAAGAAACGGTTCTGGCGTTCAGGACCTAATAATTTACTACTTAGTAAATCGATTCACACATACTTTCTGGGCTGAAAAGTACTAAAAGTTAAAGGTCTAAATACATAACAGACAAGAAAATTTTTACGGCAGACTTCTATACTAAAAATATGGGAGAAAAGGTTTGTTTCTTTGTAATGAAATCACTCAAAAACTACAGAACTGATTTTCAAAATTCTGTCACCGATAGAAAGTTACATTATTAGCAAGAAACATGGGGTATATCGTATTTCTAAAAAATTGGGGATCCTTATTATTATTACAATAATGTAAGCCAAGACGTATAATCAACACGGGCGGAGCCACAGGCGGAAAGCTGACAGGAAATTAAAAAAAACTAAAAAACACGCTGTTGTGAAAATACGAACTAAAAAGTAAAAAATAAGAAGAAAATGCATTTTACTGTAAAAAAAAGCGTGGGGTAGGTAATACATTTTCTTCTTATTTTCTTACTTTTTAGTTCGTATTTTCACAAAAGCGTGTTTTTTAGTTTTTTAAACTACATTATTTATTTTTATTTTTTAGTTGGATTTTTTTCATATTATTGCATTGTCATCGGCCCTTGACCCCTGTGCAAATTTCCAAGTTAATCAGACTCCTAGAAGTAAGTGAAAATGAAGTTAAAAGATTCCGTTACATAGATACATACATACCTACAGGTCAAGCTAATAAAAGCGTGTTAATAAAACGAAAATCCAGAGACCTCCTTTATTTTCTTTTACCAGTCCAAGAATAAAATGTAACATACTTTTTCATATAATGCTATATACATTTTTAAAGTAAAGTCAATTACATGTTGACAAAGAAACAGAAAATTATCCAAAAGTTTTAGTCCGTTTAATTCTAACTTTAGCAACCCAAGAATATTAAGTTAGAAGAACCATCGTCTTCTTCGATAGTTTTACAGACATGACTTTTAAACAGTCTAGCTAGTTCATCAAATAACTCTTAAGATACCTGGTACATAGTCGATTTACTTGGATGGAGTCTCCCTTTCCCCAGAGACAAGAACACTATTAAAAGTTACGCCAACTGCGAGAGAGTGCTGACTTAACTAGTTTATGTTAGCGTCTTCCCGTAAACCGTCGGTAAGATAGCAGTACATACGTATTTCTCAAAAAGAAAACATAGTATATACATGCACTAACATGATTTTCCACGACTGATATTGGGAATTCTAACAATGACGTTGAAAAGCTAAATATGCAGTCTCACGTCGCAAATTCTCATAAAATGTTTTCGTAAGGGTTTTTCCACACTGCTCCAAATAAGATATAAAAGTATTGCACTAGTTATACTATCATTGTCATTCATTGTAGGTAGGTACACTTAACCTCTTGAAGTAAGTCTTTGATTACCATTTACCATAATGAATAAAATACGATTAGAGTATATATCTAATATTATTATTCTTTCAATAATGGCCTCACTCTATTCATGCATATCGCCAGAATCAAGTACAATAGTCAAAGTTAGTCGGATGACTATCTGACGGTCAATAAATCCAGTGAACCGATAACGACTCTAAAAAAACCATGAGAGTATGAGCAGGCAATCCGAAAATCCATGTTTTCACACTGTTTTTTTTATTTTTGCAAATACCTTAAGCTAGGGGTTACAAAGGGCTTAACCTATTGCCTTTTGGCATTTTCTTCCAGTCCACCCTGGGTGAAGGTGAAAATGTGTGGTAGGCTTTGTTTATGAGAAATAAAGGAAAAGCTAAGAAATTGTTTAGAAAGAGAAAAAAAAGAGAAAGAAAAATAAAAGAAATAGTATAATAATATGTACACATATACAACTTATATATACATACACACTGATATACATATTCTCATTATATACACATATACATAAATATACACATTATACTTATGTATTAAATATATATAAACATATATATTCTAAAATAAATATAAATAATTCATAAAAAAAATTTGATGGATACAACTCTTATCGATAATAATAATTAATATGTTATTTAGAGGTAGAGATATTCAAAAAATGATCAGTAGAGCAGAGGTACTGAAAATTTTCCTTGAGATACGAGTATGTAGGAGAAGTTGGATCATGCGACTCAGAGTACAGAGCCAATAGAATACGAGAGTCACGCCTTTGCCGAACAGTAAGCCATTTATGCTTGCTTCGAAATCTGGAGATATGATCATACTGACGTAAATTAAAACAAAAATAAAATACGTAAATTAAAACAAAATAAAAATAAAACAAATGCAGTTGTTGAGAAGGCGTTCTAACTTGTTAAGAAGTTCTTCGGTGATATCAGGGTAAGACACATCAGCGTAATCGATTATGGGTAGAACGAGAGTGTGTACTAACGTTAGCTTAGTGTTATATGGGAGAAAGTTTTTAAACCGATATAACGCCTGCAGGGTAGCGTTGACCTTTCCGCAAATTTCAGTAATCTGTGGTTGCCAATTTTAACAGTTGTCCATTTTTATACCAAGGTTTTTGATAGTATTACTGAGCGCCACCATATTGCCATCGTTATTTCATTTCATAATGCATGGCCTCTATATTTAACTACTTACCTGTATCGAAAAAAACGCCACCGACTTAATTCAATATGACTCAAAAACACAGTATAACCACTTGTTTACTTTTTTTTATACATGGAAAGAAATTATTATTTGTGCATAATTTTACTACCCACGTCATTATTACACAAGTGAAAATACAAGTAATTTCTCGGTATTGTAGGAAAAACGGTAAAGTGAAACAACACCTTAATAGTTGTTCGCGATATCTCAAACAATGTTTCGAATATAACGGTCGCCTTCATACTCCCGGGACCTCGCATCCTTAAATTTGAGATGAAAACAAAGAATCCCGCACAGGTTCGCGGGCGAATGGATATTTACATCCTAATTTCCCTGGCGAATACCGAGACTCTATTCGTCAGATATCAGAAATCGAAATATTCGATCCCTCGCATGTTTTCTGCGAATATGGTATGACAACCGTGTTTCAATAGAATACATACTCGTAGCTCTTTCAGTGCCAGGATGGTTTTAGCTGTATGAACTGGATCTACTGTAACCGTAGCTAAATTTAATATGATGAAGAAAAGATTTTTTAAATATTTACTTGGTGACGAACATTATAATATGTAGGTACGTGCAATAGTCCCTGTAGTTTCGGGATTAAGAATAGAGCTACGGTATCCCCTGCCTGATCGTAAGATGTGACTAAAAGGGGGCTTACGGGGTTGTGGGCGGTGAGAGTAAGAGTTCGATCCGTTCAGCCACCGGCCCCGGGAAGGACGGCGGTGTGTGCGTGGCCGCATGCCGCCGTAAGCATCGGAGGGTGCAAGAGAGCACATCTGCTACAGGGTAGGCATGTTCTGGGGCGCCGCGCGTGGAGGACACCGGTGCTTCCCACTGGAGATCCCGGAGTCCTCCCCAAGCGCAAAGGTAGCCCACCGAGGGGGTTTTAGTGCGGTAACAAATCCCACATAACCCGGTAACACCTCTCCCAAGGTGCAGGGAACCTTTTGAAGGTTTCCCCCCCAATACCAAAAAAAAGAAAGGTACTCGTACCTATAGTTACAATAAATAAAGTTAAAAGTTTTTGAGGCATTGAGTGAGTTTAATACAGAATATGTGACGATTATAATAACGCTCTTGTAGTTAAAATGTAAGGCTCATTCTCAAAACTTCACCCATAAAATAAAATTTTAATGACATAAAAAATACGTTTGCAAAATGGCGTTTTTACAAAAGCACCTCCCGACCCTTAGTTAATATCATTTTCGCTACAAAATAAACGTATCTGTGTACAGACAGACACATCACTCGTCCATAAGTACATACTTAGTGAATTCGAAAACCAAAATTCACTAATTACAACCAGCAGCTAAACCAAAGCGCTTTACTGATTGGTGGTGCCGTCGCGCCACTAGTGGTTCTCGAGACGCGGTATTCGTCACCTGTTAAAAAATAATTAGGCAAAAAAAGTCTGCACTAAAACAAAAATTCAGGTGCGCTTAACGGCAGGCTCTGTGTTAACCACTCGACGGGAATTCGAAATTCCCAGACGAAATTTTGGTGGGAATTTTCTGAACGTAGACTATTACCGTAGAGCAACGCACCCGACATCCGTCAAGAAAGAAAAGTCGTGTGCGCTTTATTATTTTTATACGTTTAGTAATGTGTAAGGCAGAATTACATATTAAGTATACTCATATTACATACCTGCTAAAATTTTGCATACATCTACAACACTTTCTTTCATCTTCTTTACAAATGAATACTTAAAAAACCAAGCAGAAAACGCCAGGATTCCTTACATATAGAAATGACCGTTTTGTTAGGCATTATTTTCCGAGTAGAGTACGAGAATGTATGTAAGTATGACTCTATTCTATGACTTCAAGAGTGATGACTAGCCAGGTGCTGCGTTGCTGTAAGACTATTCCGGCCGGGTGTGTTCGTTCGTCTGACGAATCACGAGTGCAAAACAAACAGACCTCTCTAGATCGGCGATATTTTTAGGGTTCCTTATTTTGTGGCGATGAATTTACTCGAGATTAATTAATTAGTGATGCCTATATTACGATATTTTTACCTTATGCCTATTTTTTGTTACTACGTAATTAAGTAGAATCGTTACAGGATTTTTAATTAAGTTGAAAGTTTGATTTATCAATCCTACAGAAATATTTATATTATGGATAAGTAAAATAGGGTGATGGATTTTCAAGTACATCTATCTAATATCTTTAAACGAGCAATTCTTGTACCTATGTATCTAAATATATTTTTTGAATCTCGGAAACGGCTCCAAAGATTTTGATGAAATTTAGTACACTGGTTGCGGGGATGATAAATCGATCCACAAATTTTTATTGATAGAATTTGTCGTTTTTTTAAATGTTTATGCAGTTAAATATAAAATTACTCTTACCGACATCTATTGGAAAATATTAATAATATATTGTGGCGTAGAAAGCCGTCAAATGGTCAACATTTGACAATCCATCCTTCAAACAAATGACAATGTCGATAATTATGAAAGACCTCTATAAAAATTTCGTCAAGGGAACTAAAGCTTTCTTGGTCGAATGGTTACGAAAGCCGACTACGGAGCTAGGGACCTGGGTTCAAATCTCAAGTAGGCAGGTTGCGCTTTTTTTTGTGGCAATTTTTTTTTAATTGGGAGCTAGGTATTTCAAAAGGATTTGTAAAGTAACACTAAGTCAATGAATGCTTTGCATAAAAATAAACCAAGTAAATGAATTGTTTTTATCCGAGCAACGCTCGGGCGTCCAGGTACTTCTATACTATATAAAGCTGAAGAGTTTGGTTATTTGTTCGTTTGAACGCGCTAATCTCAGGAACGACTGGTTCGAATTAAAAAAATATTTTTGTGTTCAATAGTCCATTTATTGGGGAAGGCTATAGGCTATATAACATCATGCTATGACTAATACCAAAGTCCACGCGGATGAAGTCGCGGGTGGCCGCTAGTATTTAGACAAATCTTAACCGATTAGCTATTATAGCTCGTCACGTCAGATCTGATGAGGCCACGAAGTTTGGGCAATCATGTATATTTCTTAATAATTTATAGTGTAAAAAAATAAAAAATCACCTGTAATTGTTATCTCAACTTAAAAGATGAAAAATAATTTTAATTTAAAATAGTTTGTTTATCGTTAAAAATTAAAAAGCATGGGTAATTTGAAACTATAATTATTAAAGTATACCATGATTTAATCAGATACCCCACGTTTTTTTACAATAAACAAAAAAAACTTGTTTTTAAGTTTGTTTTTTTTTAAGTCTAAATTACGTAAGATCGATAAAACACAAAAATATGTTGATTGAGAAGTCAAAGTACCACAAATATTTAAAACTTTTTGATATTTTATAAGTTATTTGGCTATGATTGGGTTTTTATCGATTTTACATACATTTTGTGATATCTAATACCTTTAAACGAGCAATTCTTGTAAATACATACAGGGTTACTGGTTAAGTCGACCTATTCCCGTTAAGGGCGTGTAGTTTACATCATTTCTGACAGATTTCACTATGAGACACCCTATCCTAAATCTAACCGTTTTCGAGATATTTGAATTTAATTGTTTTTTTTTTTTAATAGTAATAATAACACTTACACATTTTAAAATATCTAAGCTAACAGCCGAAAATCGAGATTTTTTTGTAAAAACAATTAAATTCAAGAGGTATATCGAAAACGGTTAGATATAGGAAAGCATGTTTCTTAGTCAAAATGTTTCAAACTTCTTGTTTTATAAATATATATATATATATATAATATCATTGCTCGTAGTGAAATCTGTCAGAAATGATGTAAACTATACGCCCATAACGGGAATAGGTCGACTTGACCAGTAACCCTGTATATAATTTGAATCTCGGAAACGGTTCCGATTTTCATGAAATTTAGTGCCCAGGGTTTCAGGGGTGATAGATTGTCCAACTAAGTTTTATTTTTAGGATTTGTCGTTTTATTCGAATTTTCAGCGATAATCGTAAGTCATTTTAATTCTGTATCTAGGTAGTTTAGTACTTACATAAGTACATTATTCTTAGTCTAAGACTTACATGAAAGGTATGAAAGTGTGACAAAATTAAAATGTGAGCGTTCATCCCCCGCACCAGATTTGGCACAAAATTTGTGTACCTATCGAAGCAAGGCGCAATGCTCTTTCCACTGTCAGGTGAGTCAATACCTTCGGTGATCTAAAGCTTGGCTTGGCTCGGCTCGTTGGCTCTTGAATAGTATGTATGTAAAAATGTTTAAGATGTTTTTATCTTGAAGGCAAAAAAATACGAAAAACTACAATATATCAATCATTCATAATTGAATTCAAAAAAATAGGTAGACCCAGTTTTTTTTTTTGCTTTTCCGTCGAACTCTAAAAATAGCCGTAAAATATTATATCAAAAGGTCTGATTACATTGGCCAACCTGCATGGGCCGACCCGGCATACATTGCTGGTTATCTGAGTACATTGTAATAAAATACTCAAGATAACCAGCAATGTATGCCAAATCGAACCCTGCAAGTTGGTCAATGTAATGAGCCCTAAAGGAACGTATCCCCTTTCTTATTGTAAGTTTATGGTGGTGAGGAGAATTCGAGAACAGGTTAAATTCAAAGTTAACCTAAATAAATGTAAATTATAAAGCTAATTAGCGTTCTTTTAAAAATACTTTTCATGTATATTAAGTGTAGAATGTTCGGTGACCTTTATGCTTTTTGAAGTCTAATGTCATCCTGTGATGCTGTCAGTCAATGGCTATCAGCTGTCATCAGGGTTGGATTATGTACTATAATTATAGTATTTATACTATAATTTCGCCCTTTGTACTATATACTATCCACATCTAAGGATAGTACACTAAAATACTATAATTTAAAGTTTGCTCCCGAATGCTTAGTTTTAAGTTATATGAATATTTCGACCGTGCGTGTATTCGACCGAATTCTGATCTTGCGATGTTTTCTGTGTCGATAGCCGGCCGGGGATTCCCCGATTATCCTCCGCAGTACACTTCAATCTTTCCACTAATCTCGTTTCTTCCATTCCATTCGAAATTCAATCAAAGTGAAATCGCTTGCGAATTTCTGTGTAAAATAATACGTTTTTAGTGTTTTAATTATGGACAGTGGCAGTGATGGTCAAGAAAATTACGATAGACCGGGAGTATCCACCCCAAAGAAAAAACGTATGATGAATTGTAGACTGATTTTATTCCTACTGAGGATATGTTGATGAGATTAAATGCCAAAGATGAAGATATAACTAAAGGTCTGATTACATTGGCCAACCTGCAGGGGCCGACACGGCATACATTGCTGGTTATCTGAGTACATTGTGGTACATTGTAATAAAATACTCAAGATAACCAGCAATGTAGGCCGTGTCGGCCCCTGCAAGTTGGTCAATGTAATCAGCCCTTAACACTTAGTAATATTCAAAAACTGATAAACTTAGAAGAGGAGCAAATTTTGCCATATTGGTGTTGATTTTATTGACTAATAAGTTAAATTAAAAAAAATGAAAGTGTACTATAATTTTTTATAAATACTATCCTTTTAAATTTTTTGTGCTATCTTTTTCAACGTACCTAAATCCAACCCTGGCTGTCATCGTATTGTAGAAATTGGGAATTTTAGAAGAATGTAAACATATTGATTTGTTGTGCCTATTTTTATCTGAATTTATAGATCGGTACTAAAGCCGCCAGTACAGGATGGACCAGGAGACGGCTAAGAAGCTCCTCGTGGAAGGGGGAACGTTTGTCTTCCTCGGAGTGCCCCAGGAGACTCAATTTGGTATTGACATGCAATGCTGGAATACGGAGGAGGATTTTCGTGGAATAAAAATGATACCTCCCGGTCTTCATTACGTGCATTATTCCGCAGTGAGCAAAGGAACCGGCGATATATCTCCCAGGTAATCATACATTCAAATTTCCAGTTATCCCTGTAGTAAATTGATACCCTAGCTTATGCTTGTCTATAACCTCTGTATTTTAAAACATTGTAGATTGTATAAATAGGTACTATTAATGTCCTTATTCATACAAGATTGTTGTTACAGACTGTTCAATAACTGTTAGAATTTTTACATTTTTAGCAGGGAAGTAACACCATCCATCCAAATCTATTAATATAATTCTGCTTTAAGCCTTAATAATTATTATTACTACTCAGTGAAGTTCACTTTGAGCCCGTCATAAAACTTTTCTACTTTTCCATTGTATACAAAATGTAGCATTCAGATGAGTATACAAGCTATGGAATTTCTTCTTAAGATGTAAATCAAGTTTATTGTTTTTTTTTTTCATCTTACCTTTAACAATAAGTAATTAATCTAGTCTCACGCACAATTGAACTTTCACCTTTTTATTGATTTTAATGTTTCTATGTAATAATTGTAAGTGTAATTTATGGACAATGTCTGAACTCTGAATTAAATGAATTAAATAAATTAAATTAAAAATCTATTAATAGATTATTCCTTTGACCTTCTCTCTACTCAACTATATGAGTTGAAATAAAATAGTTGGAATGAAAATCAAGGAACATAATATTATTATAAAAGTTAAAAACCTTAATCACCTGGTGGTGTGGAATACACTTCTAGGTTTATCCTTATACCTTTTTTTGGTATCAGGGGGGAAACCTTCAAAAGGTACCCGGCACCTTGGGAGAGGATACTGGGTTATGTGGGATTTGTGCCACTCTAAAAGCCCCCACCCACAATTTTGTATATAACTAAAACAATAATTTGATTTATTTTTACAGGTCTGGATTCATGCACTTTTTTCAGAAAAAAGAGTTTCTAGTAAAAATGTGGGATAAGGAAACAGAGGATATAAGCAAAGATGAAGTTAGTGAAGAAAGTATTCAGAGACTTAAAGACAACTTATGCAACCTGGATAGACATCTTGGTCCATATCCATATGAAATTTGGGCCAAATGGAAACTTCTCACATCACAGATCACAGGTATGCTAGTAGAAAAAATTCAAAATAATGAATGTATGATGAAATATGTACAGTTGTTACCTTGGGCATACTGAGAGGGGGCAAGGTAGGGCAGCTGCACTGGATCAAAGTCCAGATTCAGTTTAAGAATCCCAAAATATTTCCCTAATGAAAAGAGAACCCTATAAATAATAAGCTAGATATGCTACCTCTCCTGCTGTTTCCTTTGTATATTTAATATTTTGTGTGTGTGTCTTCGTGTAATGTGGAAGGCAAATTAAATTTGCCCCCCCTGACCAAGAACCTAGACTCCTATGGTTGTCACAACAGATCCTCTGTTAACAGTCCCTCTGAAGTTAGGTGTAACATCTACTGCACATGTATTATTAAGTGGAGATGTATTTTGATTGGTTTAGAACATTTTTTGCCTTCTCTACAGAAACTCACACAAATTTCGTAGAAACAAAGATATGCTGTGAGTACTGAATTACCATATTTTCCCTCACCATAAAATATAGCACTGATACAATGCACATTACTAGACTGAAGTTTGAACTCTTGGCCCTCTTTGCCACTCCTGCCTTGCCTGTCACTTCTTCATAGTACAATACTTTTAGTAAAGTTCATATAGCTGCAAATTATTAAGTGATGAATAAATAATTATAATCTATTCCTTCACAGCTGACTTAGCAGAAAGATTATCGCCAGAGAGTGGCATCATCAGGTCATCAGTGGAACTTCTTTCCACATCAGACAAAGACAGACCTCGAGGTATAAAATCTCCAGAAGGATCTATGGATCAGGACCCAGATGGTACAAATGATGAAAGCAATGAGGCAGGACAAAGTACTGCAAAAAGAGTAAAGCGGGCAACAGATCAAGAAAGAGAAGATGCCATGTTGCCAGATTTAAAACCAGCACCAGGTATGTCTTAATTTTAAACTGCTTATGTGACATGCCTTTGCACTGCACTTGGTACATATAGATATGACAACCAATATATCTATTTTATTTATTTCATTGAAGCCACCTAGATCTGACAAAAGATCAAAATTTTGTGTGGGCAAGGTACAATAGGCGAAGCCTTCTGAGTTGTGGCTGTTTAGTTGTGGGGGTTTGGTTTACATTGTACCACTTGTACAAAACATTAAACCGATTGGAAAATTATGTCTTAAGTTATCTGAGCATTGCCAGATTTCAAGTAGAAATTTTAAAGTTTTCTTCAGGAACCTGGAGAAGCAGAAGAAAATATAATTTAATTTGTCAAGGTTGAATTCTTCCTGGATCTGCTATTAAGCGCGAGGCCCCATGCACCGTGAGGCCGTAGGCGAAGGCCCACGTCGCCTATGTGGCTGATGATGACTTAATTACTATCTTTACTACTATTTCTAGATTAAAATGTTAGTGGTTTGTGTGTTACATTATGGTTTACGTCGTAAACTTTACAACATAGCAGTACATTGACAAAAAAACCAATATCCAAGTCTGATATTATGTATTTATCCAATTTTTCCAGGAACATCATTAAGGTTCACAGAAATACCATGTGATAAATATCCACCAGGATCCACCCCAGAAGAAATCACAAAACATTACTTAGACCAGTCATACACTCTGGAGCTTATGATTGAACAGCAAGTAGAGTAAGTAATACTATAGTCCTTACATTATTACTCCAGGATTTTGTCAATGCGGTCTTATCGGATGAAGTGGCTTTAACGCGGCGATTAAATAATGTTAATTTATAATAATATAATTTTAAGCATACTTTATATTTTATTATTATTGATTTTGATTAAATTTAGCATAATCAACAAACAAACATAATTCTTCTTGGGATCAATAAATCGTGCACAGGCTGCAGCTGTGCTACAGTTTTACTGCTATATTATAACTGGTTGCAACCCTTTTAGCTACTCACGTGTCAAGCACATGTCTCTCCCCATTATTGGAAGGTCTGGAGCTTAGTCCCCTACACT
Organism: Pyrgus malvae; assembly: GCA_911387765.1. Taxonomy (NCBI): domain Eukaryota; kingdom Metazoa; phylum Arthropoda; class Insecta; order Lepidoptera; family Hesperiidae; genus Pyrgus; species Pyrgus malvae. The sequence continues at coordinate 19,904,763 of OU426950.1, read as the reverse complement.
GGTATGAGATGTAAATTGGAAATTTGAATACATTCTTAAGACCTCAATGAAGTATAAATGACGGTATGTCAATAACAATTGCAACCAACATGCTTTACTGTACAAAAGGTTACCAAATTTTATTCCTGTCAATAAACTATAAACATTTTTACAAATTGATAGACTAAATTATAAAATATATATAAGAAATATAAAATCTACACGCAACGTTAACGTTTTTGCGCACGCTTTGATTACACGCTGGCCGTAACCCCGCTCACCACCGCTCGTACGGATAGAGTGGGATGCCATAATTGTAAAAAGATTGCTAAAAACGTTGCATCGTGGACGAACTTTGCGAAGTCGCAGCATGAACGCCTGTCGTTAAAGTCTCGTGACGTCAAAGTCGCATCTGCATAGCGGCAACGTTGGGGAAATGCCAACGCTCATAAAATCGGATAGTGACCTCAATTGTAGGACAAAATCATAACAATTTAACTTCCTTTGAAGTTGCAGCCTAAAGCGTTAGTAGTAGATATAGGGAATACTGTAAGATATTTAATTCTTAAGATATTTTATTATGTTTCAGACCTTTAAACATCATAGGCGAACTACAGTTCGCCTACCTATGCTTCCTGATCGGTCACTCCCTCGATGCCTTCGAACATTGGAAGAACTTGGTTATCCTCTTCTGTTCGTGCGACGACGCGATACACAAGCACAGGAGTATCTTCTTTCACTTCATAAGAACAATAGAGATCCAGATAGATGAAATGCCAGAAGAATTTTTAGCTGACATTGTGATGAATAAAAATCTGGTTTATAAGAAACTGAGGGAGTTTTTCAGAACAGCTTATGTGAGTAAAGTTGATGGAAGGTTACTGACACTCATTGAGCGGTTCAAAGAGAACTTGACAGAGAAGCTGCAATGGGATTTTACGGGATTGGATGTAGATGAGGATGATGAGCGGCCGGTTATAGTGAATCTAGATGATGATGCTGAGATATGCACTTAAATGGTAGTAAACCTCTATGAGGTGATCTTTGACCTTTGCAGGCTATCGATAGTCAAGGTTGACTGCAATACTTACGTCCTTCCTTGCGTGAGGTATAAACTTCACCTTGCTCCAGTGGACATTCTTTGTGTCCAATCCAAACAAGACATTAATTTTAATTTTGATGGTCATATACTTGACAGCCACAATTTTATTAATTGGGAAATCAAAAAATATGGATGTTATTTTCATTATATTGATGACAGACTATTTTTCCTGAATAACTTTAATAGAATACACAGCAGGATGGTACTTACATTGTACAACCAAAAAGCCTGTTTTATGATTTATGATACAATGGTTAAATATTGAGCACAAATGTGTATTACAACTACAAACATGCTGTAATTGACATAGAGAGGCTCTAAAATAGTGCTTGCGATGGCTAGGAATGAAATTTTTCATGTAAAAGATAATTATTGTGAGCGTGATTTTTAATTAAGTACCTTAATCTGATGTCAGTTCCATCTGTGAAGATTTACGAAAGTGTGCTGAGACATTTTCCTCTTTTGAGATTAAGACAAGTGCTGGTTCTGTATTCTGTATTCTCCTTAAAATAACAAGAGAATAGCAATATTAAAATAGTGTGTATATATCATATATGATTGGATTCTACCATTGTGTAATGTATTTTCTGCAAAGGACTTCAGAATAAAAAATAATGTAGTTTAAAAAACTAAAAAACACGCTTTTGTGAAAATACGATCTAAAAAGAAAAATAAGAAGAAAGTGCATTTAACTGTAAAAAAAGCACCCCAAGCTTTTTTATTAAAATAAATACTTTTTTAATAAAATGTGTATGTTAATGACATATCTGGACCAAAACAAAATACAACTGCCTCCTTAAAGGACATTGTCCACATTGTATGGGTACATAGTATATGTATGGGTGTATAGGTACACATACGTCTAATAGCTAATTACAGCAGAAAGAAGAATAACTTTGTACCCAAATGTTTTTTCGAGATTACTTTTAGTAAGTATACGGTGGTGCAGATTCAAAGTCCATTATCATAAGGGGAGAGTTGTAAGGGTGTTCAAAGCACAAAAAAATGTCACAAGATAATATCCTATCCATGATGCGCTAAACAAAGCGAAAGATTTGTATGTGTCTATGGTGACAGCTAACATAAATAGTTTTTATATTGCCATTATAAAAACATTGTTTATTGTTAAGTTATGCTTTAGTATTGCTTATTATTAAGCGGTTGTCATGTAGGCACCTTGATGCTCTAAGAGTTACAGGGACGAAATATTTTGAACTTATAAATAAAAGCTTTTAATAATTTACTATAAAACGTCTCGCGAGGATATGTAAATATGTTTATAAAGTCCCGGCTTACCTCGCGGATTACATTGTATGCGCCCCGTCAGGTAACACCGTAAGCGCACCCGCGGTTGATAACGACGCAGACGCACAAGATCCGGAGACTGCCAACACCGCCACCTCCCTCCGCGCCGCGCGCGCCGCTGCCCGCAGCAGTCTTACGTAGTGATTACATACTCTCTGGCAGTCTTCGCCGAGGCCATCTAGCGACCGCACGCGATGGCTCATGGTGAAGGACCTCGGTACGGTCCGAAACATGTCGGGCGCCCCCGTAGTAATCCGCGAGGTAAGCCGGGACTTTATAAACACGCTTTTAATAATAATGAAATAGTATGTTTTGCAAATAAAATAGACATCATGAATAACCTTTCTTAATTATTTTTTACAACAAAATTATGTAAAAATAGTAACAATAACAGATCTATTGTTGACAAACTCTATCTGGAAAACGCTGCAAAAGGAAGTTGTAGTATCAATGATATTATTTTTATATGTCATTGTATTACATACTATTTTTAAAAATGCAACTTGATACAAAAAAAATGTTTACATCTGAGCAACCTGTCTACTCCAGGGTCTCTACTCAGGGCCAGGGATGGACGATGTCCTTCATTCTATGTTTAAATAGGTACACTATTTTTTTTATAAATTGAAAATAAACAGCTTCACACGTTTTCACTGAAACAGGTATAAAAGAAATCTTTGACTTATAAACATTTTTACAAATTGAACAATAAATATATTATTATATTGGTGTCCCTAAAGATGGTTGTTTCACTGAAGAATAATAGGTGTGATAAGCCTTCTCCCATACGAAAATAACAATGGATTCTTCTACATTAACTCGTGAGTGTGGGGACATTTACCTAGCCAATATACTCATTTAAGATTAAAAACTATAAATACTTGAGGCATTTGTAGACGTGTTTTATTTCAAAATAATTGGCTATTAAATCCACACTTATTCCTTCATTAAAGTGATAAGAACTTAGAAATGTTCATGTCCTATATGGCTTAGGGTACTTTCCTCTTAAAATCTAAGAAATATAATATTAATTAATACCATATAGTTTTTGAAGGTTTATAGATGTTTGTATTAGATGTGATGCTCTCTAATATTGTAAGTAATTAATGTATCTACAGCAATAAAATTTTACTTGCTAAAAATATTATTTTCATTGAATTAGGTAGTTTAACTCAATCTAGTAGCGCGCATGGCTCGGCGGCGAAGAACGTAAGCTAAGCAAAACGGGGGGAGACTCGTGCCCAACAGTAAGATGCAAAAAGGGTTGCAGCCAAGTCTTAACAGAAATTATACCGACAAATAAAAGAGTGGATAAAATTTTAGACATTTATTTTTTCTTTTTGATCACTTTACTCAATGTCTTCTGGTTGCCCTTCTTTTCAAATTTCGGCTTTTTTGACGGATTAGCTTCCTCTGAAACAATATACGAAGAGAGTCGTCAGCTAGAATATGATTGCATGCATCTGATTAACTTTACTTTTATCTAACTGGGACTAATTTGTTCAGTTGATCATAAGTTGTAAACTTAATGTAGATAATGTAGAAATTTACAAATGCAACTCATCTTTATCAGCTTTGCAGTACATTAATTTATAATTACATTATTAATAAATTACAAATGAATAATAATTTTAATCAATTACATTAATCTAAACTCTACATATTAATTTTATAGAATTCACATGAAATGTAATTGTAAGATAGCCTTCTTTACAATTCTGTAAATGTGGCTCTGATGTAAGTAACACTATAATACATTTTTTTAACAAAGCTTAAGAAGAAAAGTATTTTATACATACAACTTAATAAAACAATGCTCAACAAAGACCTGACATAGTTTGATTTCACTCTTAAATAAAATAACATGACATAACAAGAGAAAACATAAGTTTACTTTAACAAGACTGCACCAAACTTTTTATTAACATGATAAAGGTCTTAACATAATAATATAATATCAAGAATGAAACTTACTCTGAAGAGCTTTTTTCATTGGCTGTACTGATTCCTTGTTCAAATTTGGTTTATTTTTCTGTTTCTTTGATTGCATTGGTTGATTTTTCGTCATCGGAGGACCCCTTAGTTTTTTAGGCGGTGGTACATCTGTAACACTGAAACAAAAAGGAGGGTCTTCATAAATAAATATATATAATATTTGTATTTTACTTACTTCAACCACTTAATTCAACAAAGCAGAGCTTCCAGATCAATCAGAGCTTCTACGAAGAAATTCCTTCACAACAGCAATAGTAATAGCTGATGTACCTAACCTAAGTAAGTACGACCTAAACCGCACAAGTATGCTACATGTAATATTTTCCCATTTCTTTACTTGAATGTTTTATCTTTCTTGTATAAGTAACAAACAAGTAGGCACAACATATAAAATCTAGACCAAAATTATATTATAGTAATGCAATAACTCCAACCTGCATTGGAGCCGCGTGGCAGAGTAAGCTCCAGGGCTCCCCAATAATGGAAAGAGACCAGTGCCCAGCAGTGGGATGCCAAAAGGGTTGCAGCATGCATACTTCATTCGGGTCTCATTTCAAACAAAATACAAAAAGATTGCTTCATTGTTGAAATGGGTGCAGCACTTAGAATTATTAAACTCTATAATGTAATTATATAAAATATAATTCGCGCGCCCAAATTGAAGCAAGCACAAGCAGGCGGCTTCGTAGTATTCAAGTTTAAAATATCCATCACAACACTTTTGAAAAACAAAAGAAATCTAATAACATAACTTTTCACAGTGGAGTTTTCAATATTTTGTAGTATTTTATAGTTAATTTGGTCAAAATAAAAATATATTGTTAGTCAGATTAAGTCAGATATGACATCTGTGTGAATCTATTTAGTGCTTCAATTTTGACAGTGCGCTTGTATGAAGACACTCATTCTATATTATTCTAAGGTGCAGCAATGGTACTTTCACTGCTACCATGCTACATGTACTGTTATATATAGAAGTTCAGTACAAACCTCTCTTCCTCACTAGTTACATCTTCACCCAAATCTTCATCACTTTCTTCACCTTCACTGTCTGATGGTACATCAGAATCACCCTGTTCTATCATCTTCTCATATTCATCAGAATCGAAATCCATTGAACTATCACTTTCATTGCCTGATTCATTTTGTATCTTAATAAAGTCCTCAGGTGGCTTGACTCCAGCATCTTTTAACTTTTTTTCCTTCTGTTCTTGTTCCTTGCTAACTTTATTTTGTTTTGCAGTTTTATTGGCTTTGCTGACTTTATCACCAACATTTTTATCTATCTTTGTAGTTGTATCTACTGAATTATCTTTACTAGAAACAATTTCAATTGATTCTTTAGATTTCTTAGATTTTTTGTCAAGAGCATTTTCACCCTGTTTTTGTGTTTTTTCTTTGTCTGATTTTTGAGCCTCTTGTACTTTTTTAGATTTTTTGTTAGCTGAAGCATTACCCTGATTCTGAGGCTGTTTATTCTCATCCTTTATTTCAATTGCTTCACGCTGTCTCTTATCTTTTTTATTTGTTTTCTTTGCAGCTTCTTCTGTAACCTTGTTTTCGGATTTTGTTTCCTTTTTAACCACATCAATAGATTTAAGATTTTCTTCCTTTTTCACCTCAACCAAATTTAATAATTGCTCGGGAATGTCAACTGGCATAAAAAAGTCGTAGTCTATATTCATCTCACGCAGCTTCTGTTTTGTTTTCGATAAGCTAAAAAAGAAAGTCAATAATACATTTATTGACAGATAAAAAAAACAAACATTAAATAAGCAATCAACAAAATAATATATACTTTGACAACAATCTTCTTGCTATTTTCAAGTCCTGTTCTTCTGTCTTTGCTTCATTGTGATGCTGAAAATTTAAATTCATATTAAGATTTATGGTATCATTTATTATTATAAACAGGATAAAATACATTTATTTCATTAGGATATTAAAAGATATATCTGACCTTTTTCATTTGTTGTCTCAAAATATTTCCTGGATTATTCTGAGCATTCCAATGTTTTCTCTTTGCATTGCGTCTTTGCTTTTCAGGAGGCACAAGGGCAGCTGAAAACGAAGTTTTATAAATTATTTGCATACCAATATATTAATTAGTAGTTATCCTATCCACTTCCTTTTTTTTAAATAGTTTTTTTTAAATTAGATTTTTATTATGAGTGTTCAGCGTTATTATTATTATTATTATGTATCTCTACTTATAGGTCACGGGTCGAAGATGTTATTTGACCCGGTCATTTGGAAGGCTTGCGTGGGGACATAGGTCCAACACGTAGAGGTAACACGTGGTGGATACCATCCTCGGCCGTATCATATAAAAGTTATATGACCCAAAGATAATCCCCGCCAGGTGCATAGGATCTATTGCTACAAAAGAGGAGACTAATATTGGGTCTATGGGGATGAATGAACAAGGGACTGGTAGATGGGCTATGGAGAACTATGGGACACCTGCCGTTCAGACTAATAAATAATCTAAAGTGAGGCAGGTGGTGACTTGCCACTCACTGAATGGGCCCCCAAAAAATGGCGTAAATGCCTGGGAAGCAACATTGGCGTGAGCAGCTAGGGGTGTCGAGAGGAGCAGCACCGATTTCACCATCGCGGGGGGATAAATCCAACCCGGAGCGAGTTTCCTCGCTATTACGCCAATTACTTAGTTATACTTCCACCCCCCAGCATATAGCCCTAACAGCTCACTCTGGACGGCCAATAAAGGGAAGCCAGAGGCTCTGAGAGAGACCTCTGTCTTATCACTCCGCTTGCCGGAAAAGAGGAACAGGGGGACTTCCCCAGGAGCAATCGAGTCCGTGGTGTCATTACTCACCAACAGCTTGCCACAAGCCGCCCTGCGGGGTTATTATTATAATATAAAGTACTGTGCCTGTGCAGTCTGTTAATTTTGCCCACATTCAAGTGACAATAAAACGAAAAATTTGTTACTAACTCTTTTATCTAAATAAAAAAAATAAAAAAACTATTAAAAATAAAATAAACATACCTTTTATTAACCTCTTTCCCATGAGGTAATTATTCATAGTCTCAGCTACAATTTCAGCAACAGTTGGGTCTTTGAATTCAACAAATGCATGACCCTTTGACATACCAGTTCTCTTGGACCTTATAACTCTTACGTTGGTGACAACGCCAAACTGTTTGAAGTATTCTGTCATTTGATGCTGTAGGATAAATAGAACTTTAGAATAACATTAGGTGATGAACTCATAATGAGATAAGCTGTGTGTAAGCAGCAGCAGAATTAGCAGTAACACTTAGATTCAGATGCCATTTTTATCTGATTGTATTACAAATTAATAATATATCATGTGGAATGCAATTTGTTAATAATATTTATATATTTATTTATGGACATAAGGCTGAATTCATGCTTTCTTTCCCATCCAACCTTAATCGACCATGGTAACAAAACAGTAAAAAGTAGGTATATCCAGAAAAAAATTGTGATAGAACTGTAAATAATGTATCTATACAATATTATGAGTACAGTAGGTCCTCGATAATCCGAACGCCCAAAATTTATACCCTGTTGGGATGTACAATGTTTTAAAAGGTATATTAGCAATAAAACAATACTGTTTATTTTCAACTATGTTTTTATCACTCAAAACTGATATGTATAGGATGATGCTATTACATATACATAATAATATGTACATACCTACTTAAGTTTATACTTTCTTAAAGAATTGTAATAAAGTACTTTGATAGCTAGTTTTTAGCGATATTGAAAACGCTTTATCCCTTAACATCCACAAAAGCATTTTTTCTGGTTCTGGTACTGGCACTAAAATATGGCACATGGCTCATGGCATAGCGAGTTACTAAGAAACTGCAGATACGCGGGGCAGGGTGTCGTTCGAATTATAGAGGTGTTCGGACTAGCTTGGGTACGGATTATCGAGGCCCTACTGTATATTCTCTGTCAAACTCTTTAAACATGAATTGCAGAATAATCAACCTTGGTACAACTTTTAATTGCAATATAAATTTAATAATATTATCTACATATGGAAATTAGAGAAAGTATTAATTAATGGCCATTTGTTCCATCATATTAAATTTGTGGTCTAAAAATTCCATCAAGAAGATTTAAGAAACAAATACTAATTTTATTAAGTTAGGTACATAGTGTATACTTTTTACATGCAATAGTACCTCCCTCCCTCCCACATCGGATACATGCACATGCAACAATAAAAAATATAAACCAACATAATAATATGTACCACCACCAACACATGTTTTGCCCCAAAACAGAGCAATATCAGGGTCTCTTTACTGGTGGTTTGGCTCTTTACGGATGGATACTTGCAAAGCATACACAAAAAAATTTATTGTGGAATGTTGCAAAGTAGTTTTTACCTAACTCTTTAACAATGGAGTTCATATTTAAATATTACACATTATTATTATTATTATTCATTAATATTATTCTTTTTTAACTCTCACAATCCAATTCAGTTCTTTTCATTAAATTCTAGTGAATTTTTAATTTAAACAGGCAGGTTCAGTTACGTTGTATGTGTGTGCGTGCGTGTCATATGTATGGTTTCTTCGTCGATGTTTTGGTTAATAGTGTTTTAATTATTAATAGGTTAATAGTGTTTTTATCTGAGGATTCAACACTATTAACCTACTATGCTAGCAGCCAACCTATCACCAGTAATGGGTTATGATATTGAATTCCAAGATATGAATAAAATTTATGTTGCGAATTTACGAATTACGTACCTCATAAAATCCATGAGGTATGTGCGATAAGTATACGAGGCCTCTTTGTTTACGTTTCTGCTTTTTCACTTTACCGACTTTAATACCATCGGTAGCTTCCTTTTTTGAACCTTTCGGCTTATTTGTTACCTAAAAGAGAGATTTTTAGATTTTTGTAAATATGAAACATAACCTCTACAAAAATTTTAGATTTTGTTAACAGAGAAATTACACATACCTTTAATAACTTCTTAATGCCTTTAATAGACTTAACAAACTGCTTTTGTTTGCTTGAGTCTAATGCTACATTTTCCTCCATGGTTGAACTATTAAATATAACATGTGCTACAAATCGTAGGAATTTTATTAGGAATACGAAGTAGCATCGAATCATCGAAGTAGCTCAGAAGTAGGTATAAATCAAAAGTTCAAACTTCCATAGGTCAAATAACTTTTTTTCTTTCAGTAATGACATAGCATCTTTGCAATAAGCCAATATAAAGTGAGTATTTGTAGTAGTAATTGCCAGTGTGACCATCTCAAAATTTTCGAATCTGCCACAGACTGGGCCTAAATTCTGCCAAATCTGCCACAGGCTGGGCCAAATTCTGTCAAATTCTGCCAAATCTACCACACTTGAGTTTTTTGGGATATAACAGGGGGGGGGGTTAACAATATACAATACTAATGTATTAAAAATTTTCTTCATGAAAAAAAAAACAATAATAATTAATGATCAATAATAATATAAATCAATGAAATGTCAATTAGATATGTCAATAGAATAAAATTAAACCCTTACCCTGTCTCGTTACTCTATATGTCGTGCGTACCATGGACACACACAAAGACAGGAACACAAACACCCAGACCGAGAACAGAAATTTAAACTGATCATTCAAATTTCTGTTCCGCCGGTAATCGGACCAGGACTCCCCCCCCCCCTCCTTCTGTTTTTGCACGATTGATTTGATATATGATTGCAACAAACATCCAAGCTTTTGCATTTTCTCCTATCTATCAATCTACGTCATATTATATATAATGTTAAATTTAGAAAAAAAAACTCATTATACATTTAAATGACTCAAAATCTCGTGATTCCTAAAATCTTCAAAATCTGCCAAATCCGTCACCATAATCTGCCAGAGCCAAAATTTAGGAGTGAAATCTGCCAAAATGGCAGAAATCTGGCCCTGGCCATTGACATCCTATCCTTCCTCTGAGGAGCCGGCCATCTGTCACAACAGTCAAAATCAAAGACGTCAAATGTCAAATCGTCAACAGCAGAACTATCTCTATTAGTTTATTATCTCTATCAAACATGAAACAAATCAAACTGAAGAAAAGGAGTACCTAACTTTTCCACCTCCAGCCCCTTCGATATCATTTTGCATCCCTGCCCTAATAGAATAATATATCACAGGTGCAATGCAATATCGATTGTCGTCACTTCAGTAAAACAGCACGTAGTAAATTATGGCGGCCCTTACACTAAATCAATATATTCAAAGCGTAGAACGCATGTTCAGATCGGCTCAGGGTGAAAATCTGGCCGCTCTTCTGTCCCTGAGAGATGGGCATACCAGCAACAGAAGCCTCTTGTCCAGCGACATAGCCTCGCTGGTGGAGGGGAACTGTATATCTCCGCTCGACGATATTATCATTCATCATCTTTGTTGCGTGAAGGTTGGTCTTTTACACTGTTTTGTCAGACGGACAATCAAATTATTTTATTTGTAGTTTGGGAGAAATAATAATATTATAGTTAGGATATTTGTGTAGTACCATGTTTTTCAGAAACAGTAATTTTTTAGCAAAAAAATATTGTAGAATTTTTTATGAAACCTCATCTTTACCCAGTAGTGACAGCCTCCGTGGCGTAGTGGGTGATGAGCCGACTGCGAAGCTGGTTCGATTCCCACCCAGGACGAATATTTGTGTGATGAACATGACTATTTGTTCTGTGTTGGGTGTTAATTTGTCTATTTAAGTATGTATTTAGAATGATATATGTATGTTTATCAGCTTTCAATTACCATAGTACAAGCTCTGCTTAGTTTGGAATCAGATGGCGTTGTGTGAATTGTCCAAACATATTTATTTATTTATTTATTGGCAAATGCCCTGACTTTGAGGTACATACTGAATTAAGGTTTTGTTGGTCTAAGTCTAAGAACTATTAATTTACCCTTATAACTACAACACTTAGTTATTGATGTGCCTTTATCAGTCGGTACTTTACTGTCATACAATATAATAATATGTTTCCAGCCATCCATAAACCTTGCTACCTTAAACATGGTTTGTGGATTTTAACAGAATGCTGTGCTATTTGCACTTGTTACTATGAGCCTGAATGTTTATATATAATCTTCAAACAGATATTGTGTAGGTTCTGGTGTACAATTTTATTAAACAAAAATAATATTGTGGAAGGCCTGGAGATTACTCTACGTTGCTCCAATGCAGGTTGATAGAGATGCAGGTTAGTTTAGGCTGCTGGGCAATGCCTGATTTGTCTATGAATCACACTATGATCACACTACACAAACATTTGAACTCGTAAACATTTTGCCGCACTATTTTCTAAAATATTTGCAACCTTTGCTTCAGCAGGGAATTAAATGGAATACCAGTACTTAGGTACATTTAATTTGTAAAGCATACCTAGACCACACTTACAAAGGCTTTGTGATTTTCATACTATAAAACAATTTAATACCTAAGTAGATACTTTACGAATTTTGAGTTTGTTTTGTTCTTCTAAAAGAAGCTGCTGTGATCAACTACTTTTTTTTTTAAATAACAATAGCATTACTCCACCATGCTGCTCTAGTGCGTTTTTCAAACTCCCCTTTTCATACTCCTTAAATTTATGGAATTATCCTTTGTAGCTGTTTTATTGGTCTCAATTACTTAAGTATTAAATACTTACATTTTTGCATTTCTCTGAAAATAACTGTACGGTGCTCTATAAAATATGCAGACGTCTGAAAGGGCCAATCAATTTTCGTTGCTAAAGTGGGCTATGGCTACGGCTTAACTTTAAAAACTTAAATTTACTCACTTGATTTTCTAGAATAATAATCTTATATATAAAATTCTCGTGTCACAATGTTCGTTCCCATACTCCTCCGAAACGGCTCGACCGAATCTCATGAAATTTTGTGTGCATATCGGGTAGGTCTGAGAATTGGCCAACATCTATTTTTCATCCCCCTAAGTGATAAGGGTGGCCCACCCCAAACATTTGAACGCGGTACGGAGTTCGCTAATATAATAATAATATAAGCTATACATTAAACGCTGGCATTAAGTTAAGTAGCAAAATGACGACCAGACAAGTTGTTGAATGTAACGTGCAACGACTTGCCTGAACGACAGAGTCATTTACATGATACCATTTTCTTGCCTGTTACATACAATTAAATTGAAGCAATAAATGACTTGTACCTATGGTCTAAACAACACGTAACATTCTTGATTTGTTATACAAGTTCTGTTTCAAAACTTTTCTTGGTGTAAACAGCACGTGCTATAATTTCTTAAACAATTCTTGTAAACATCACGCGTGCTTGTAAACATCAGCAGTACTGGAACCGGTGCCCATTGAATCTTTTATCTTTTTCCTTTCCCAGTGATACTGCGTCCTTAAATTTTTTATTTTGTTTGTTATTTCCTTAGTTCCAAAACCGTCAACTCCAAATTCCTGTGCAAATGCTGCTAGTGCAGCGATTCTTATAATTTACATTTTCAGTATTCCATAAACACTCATGATTGCGATAAGTCTTAATGAATTTATTAAATCAGCAGAACCGAATTTTAACACTTTTTGGCTCATTTTTTTTAATAAACACAGTAGCTTCTGAAACGTTCAACACTTGAATGAAAAATTCGCCAACGCAAATACGTGCAATACTTGAAGCAACCCACTAGAAAATGGTACATGCACATACAAGTCAGGGTTTAGACAAGTCAAAACTTGTAAGCAATAATCGCCTAAACATAATTGTAGTGGTGTAAAAAAAATGCAATTATTTTTTGTCAAGACTTTCATACAATAATTGCATTCCATTTTTTTACTTATACCCGCGTGTAAACAGTTGCTTACAATTCTTGAAGATCAATTATTGCGCGTAATGTATTGCATTCAATTATTGCCCTTGTATGTACAAGAAAATGGCATCATGTAAATGACTCTTTAGCCGTTTTTATTAGAATAAGAATTATGTTTTTCGAGAGTATGTATGTATAATTCTTTAGCACGGTCTGCAGCCTGAACGGCTCGATGGATTTTAGCTTGAGAGGTGTCTAGTATATCAAAATAAAAAATAAAAAAACAGTAATTTAAAAAAACTATAGAACCGGCTGCGTTTCTTTGTAATTCGGAAATGTAAACCCTACCCTAAAACAAGAAAGCTCGACCGGAGAAGTACACTGCACCCACTCCTACTGTGAAGCAATTCAGTTGTGTTTTGGTGGAAAGGTGCAGTTGCCAGTCGAACTTACATGAGGCGACAGCCTTCAGAGCAGCAGTGCAACATACATACACGTACATACGACAACAGGCAAGACTAGTCTTACTCGACATTATCATGGGGAGCGATCACTTAACACCACGTGACTGCAAACATATTTGCTATTCCATTCAAATAAAAAAAAATGAAATTGTGTTACTTTTTAGGCGCTAATTCTCAAGAACTACAACGAGGCATTCGCGAGTCAAACTTCTTGCGTGGCAGCGGTTGTGCGTCTTCTGCAGTTGCAAAAGGAGGAGAACTGGAGTCTGCCTCTTTTGTATACCGTATGCCTTGACTTGAGATTAGTTGCGCAGAAAGTTGAGGCGACTACTCGTAAGTATACTTACCTATCTACCTTCTTCACTTCCTGCATGATAAGTACAGGATGTATGAGATATTCTTTGTTCTCACCACTGTCTTCTCCTCTCATACTTATTAACACACATCATTAAATAGAGATTTTTTAAATCAATCCATAAAGAACCTTATAGAACAGTATGATTGTGACGCTGTTCCACTACCTAGTTGATCATTAAGCCTTTCTACTTACTTACTAACCTACATACAAAATTAATCACAACCTAAAACTATTCTACATTTTAATAATTTTGTACATCCTACAGGGCATATGATTATCAAAATACTCTTGTATTTTTATACATGTTTGTTCAAATAAAACATAGCCATTTCTGGTTGGTAAAAAATAATTCGGGACATTCAAACACCTGCGCATGTAGTGCCCATTTCAACAAAATTTAATTTTTCTTTCAATTTTCCAGCTCAAAGCAATGGTAAGATCCTAGAGAAAGCAGCTGAAAGTCTTCTAATATGCTTTCGTGTTTGCGCGGCTGATAACCGCACAGCAGAAGATGACACAAAGAGATTGGGCATGTTGCCCCTTGTGAACCAACTACTTAAGGTCTATTTTCGGATAAATAAACTGCACTTGTGCAAACCATTGATTCGAGCTATCGAGTCCTCTCCACTAAAAAACATGTACTCTCTAGCACAACAGATTACGTACAAATTCTTTAACGGCAAAAAAGCTATGTTCGATTCGGACTATACATCGGCCAATCACTACCTATCATTCGCTTTTGAAAAATGCCATGAAGACAGCATAAAAAATAAGCGACTCATACTCATATACCTTATCCCTGTAAAGATGTTACTAGGATATATGCCGAAAAAGCGATTGTTGGAAAAGTATGATCTGATGTTGTTTTGGGATCTGGTTTCGTCTGTTAAAAGCGGCAGTGTGAAGGGTATAGACAAGGTGATGGAGGACCACGAGAGGTTCCTTATAAATGCTGGCATTTTTTTGGTAGTTGAGAAGTTGAAGACGATCGCGCATAGGAATTTATTCAGACGGGTATACTTGCTGCAGAATACTCATCAAATCGAGATAGCCAGTTTCGAGGCGGCCTTGAAGATAATGGGGGAAGAAGAAGTGGATGAAGCTGAAACACAGTGCTACGTTGCTAGTTTAATATATGAAGGCAAAATAAAAGGGTATATTTCTTACCAGCATAAGAAACTTGTAGTAAGCAAACAAAATGCCTTCCCACCGCTCAATTCTTTGTAGGCCGTAGATCAGTGCTCTAATTTTACGTAAGTCCCTTACTTATATGTCTAGCGAGTTTAATGAAAAGTAAATTAAGATGAAAAGTCTGCCCCTTTACTTAATGTCAATTACGTATCTATTAAACTTTGGGTAATGTTGATATAAGCTATATCTGTAAGTGTATAAAGGTAACAGTAGGCATGGCTTACTATGGGTTATAAATGGTTGAGCTTTTCTAAAATTTGAAGACAAGTGCGTGTCTTTATACTAAAAAATTGGCGTTATTTTGACGTAACCTTGTTTTTATCTTCAAAAATGGTGTTTAATTTTAACTGTAATAACAAAGCGATGTTTTGTTTTCCACACAATTTGTATATACACTTGCAATCCGCGAACGTTAAGAATGTTTGGCCATTGGTTATGGGCTTAAGGGCCATAACTTATATAACATAACTTATGGCAGTATTAATAAAATTAATATGAATTAGTTTGTTATACTTAGGGCCTTTTTCACCTCCTTTAAGTAAAGTGACAAGTACGCTAATTATCGGTTAAGCTCACCCGTAACTTCAATTACAATTTCACGATGTTCGAGTAGCACTAATCATATGATAAACTGACCCGTACTCATAGCTTTTACTTGCCAATTAGCTTTACTTGGGACGTAACTAATCAACACTTTACTTGTAGATGGTGAACGAGGCCCTTAACCATAACATTATGTTAAGTATAACCAACATCACTATAAAGTGATCATCTTATTTTTAGTTATAATTTGTTTTTCTTTACGTTAGTATAATACTTTTATCTATGTTTTCTTCGAAGATAGTTTTGTTGAGCAATATGACGTCGTGTCTAATGTTTGGATTTTTTATTAAAGAATACGTTACAAACAAATAAATTTGGTTTAGAAGACAAACAGTCATTTAATTAAATAATGTCTGTGTTTGTCTACGTGTATGTGAAAAACTAGTTTCCGTTTACTTACCTGTTATATATTACCGTATTTTATGTTCTACCAACGTCACTAGTTATATTCAATGCACGATAAATTAGACTTCGTTAAAATTCAAATAACAATGTGTCAAAGATGTGTAGGCCATAGACAAATTGGTAGCCCCAAATAAAGTTACTGTCCTAATTATTTCCTAAACAGCAAGCTATTTTATCACTAAAATAGTAGAACGTCTTATTTGTTTTATGTAAAAAATCAAAAATGTAATCTAAAGGTACCTACTTTGTATTTATGAAAAGACTGTTGAGTAAGAATCTGCCATGATTTCATAGTGACCACACCTATTCTCTTCCTAAATAAACAATAAATATATACAGTACTGTAATCGGGGGTTCAGAAATATCAAAAATAGGTGAGATTTCATCGGTTTGTATTTCTCATCTGTTTTCATTTCTCAGGCGCTGACACAGGCGCTGACTAGGTAGCGCCACAGTTATTTCGCGCCTTTTTCACCTATCTACCTACCTCACATTGGTTTAAATGCATAGGTACTGTTAATCCTAACAGTATTCAATCTTATACTTTTACTACCTTTTTTTTTGGTGTCGGGGGGGAAACCTTCAAAAGGTACCCGGCACCTAGGGAGAGGATACCGGGTTAAGTGGGATTTGACCGCACTAAACCCCCTCGATGGCCTGCCTCTGCGCTTGTGAGGACTCCGGGATCTCCATAGGAACGCACCGGTGTCCTCCACGCACGACGCCCCAGAACGGGCCCACCTTCGGGAGAGCAGATGTGCTCTCCTGCACCTTCCGATGTTTACGGCGGCATGCGGCCACACGCACACACCACCGTCCTTCACGGGGCTGCTGGCTGGACGGATCGAGCTCCGACTCTCCCCGTCCGCAACCCCGGAAGTCCCCTTTTAGTCGCCTCTTACGATCAGGCAGGGGATACCGTAGCTCTATTCTTAATCCCGAAGCTACAGGGACTATACTTTTACTACCTACTAAACAAATCAATAAAGCACATAAATAAAACACGTATGACATTTAACTTTTTTATTAAATCCACAATATATTTCAAAGAATAATATAAATATAATAAATTTTGCTGATCACTAATGCAGCATTTTACCAACAATGCCGAATTACTTCGAGTCTTAAGATAAAGTATATCTGTGTTTCTAATAGAGTCCTACTATACACTTGATTATGTTTGTTTCGAAAATATACTATATGCAGTTAGGTAAAGGGAAAATAGTGTTGTGCAGTTTTTATTATTGCTATCTGATAAATTATTACAAAGTCCAAGAAATCATTTTTTAAACATTTATTAAATTGATGGCTGTCTGCTAAGTTTTTCTGTAAGTTTTCTCACCAGGAAAATAAATCGCATTCCTAAATATTATTGATAGATAGATAGGAATTATTAAATTACAATAGAATCTAATAATTTTTTCCTTTTTTATATAGTTGTAAATTATTTATTATACATACGATATAATCATGTTAAAAAAATAGCTGGACTACATACCTTAATAACCCCATTGTTATTATTATTTACTAATATAATAGAATCTGAAAATTCAAGTACAATAAATATTTTGATGACGTGATATGTTTGTTCTGTATTTGATATGCATCACGGATTTTAATATTAAGTACCTATCGGAGAACGTAATAAAAACTGCACATCGCTACAAGATCTGGTAGAAAAATACGAAGAAGAATTTTACTAGCTATACATATGAAATTGTAACATTATATATTTTTGATTCTCTTATTTCTAATACTTATGCTATAGTAAGTCTAAATGGTTATAAAATATGCAATGACAGATTTGTAAAGATTTTAGCACAATAGTAAAGGCTTCTACTCTTATACGATAATAAATTAATGTTAGATTAAGGATAGGGGTACCTATGCTTTAGGAATCACGAGGATTTAATAAGTAAATGTCGTATCATCTTTGCTCATCTTTTTCAGCATTTTTAAATGTATTTATATCAATTGATAAATATTTCAGTTTTTTATTATTACATAAGTTTTCAACTGATAACATTTTGTTGTACTATGTTATCTTGATATCTGACAAAGATAGAAATATTTTACCAAGATACGAGCTTTTATTTTTAAGGACCTCTTCCTTTTTTATTTAAAACAGAAGAGACATGTTTTTAAACTGGAAGGATCCATAGTTAAGAACGTGGTTATATCAGGTACCAAATTTTTATACGTAATATTAGTTAAATATATTTTTTTATTTATACCATTTGCATTTTTTTAACAATTTAAGCGTTAATATTAAATTTTGCTTATAATATTGCCAAGTTAAAACATGGCACTATATTTTTCTCATCTTTTCATATCTAACGCATGATGGTAATACTGGGCAAAATTTAAGAAGTCTGGTCTAATAAATATTCTGTATTAAATAATAATCTAATTTTGAGATCAGTGTTAACTAAAATAGCTAAGTAAAATTGAGTATATGATTAAAATAATAACATTTATTTAAGTAACTATCTACTTGTAGAAAACAATGTTACGATAAAGCGAATAGGTTAACTCTATGGGCAAAATACATTGCTACAAAAACCTTGAGACACCAACTAAATTCCACTGTAGGTACCATACTACAAGTACTTTTAATTTTACAATACGATTATTTCAAGTAAGAACTAAACTCCTGCTACGCTGAATCAGAATAGTGTATGAAGGTATCCATTGTGCTCTTTGAAGGATCATGATTTGAAAATCCATACGTACTAACAACGTATGCAGCCAGCGTTAGTGCAGCAGAATTTTAGACCTTGGATATTAGTACATAAATGCTTATAATAATTAAAAAAAACTCTTTAAAGGTCGAAGCCACTTCTGCTTAAGCCTTACATTGGTCTATAACAAATTTGATCATAGCTGGCTATTTTGGCTATTGTTCTGTTTTGTTATACGTTTTGAATTATTTTGTCACAAAGATGACGTGTGACTGATAATCTACATAATTGGGAAGTGATTGGGTATTATAAACCTAAGACCTCAATTAATTTCTACGCACACATTAGCAAGGGGTGCCTCGCACATAAGAAGATTCGCAAATTGTATTTGTACGTGTAATAGACGTAGGAACATAAATGAAGTAGGTGTAGAAGTAACTCAGGCTAAAACATTTTCCTACCCTAAAGTACCTTTCTAACTTCAAATAGAATCGATCCTGCAAACAAATGAAGTACTGGAAGTTCCAGCCTCTGGACCAATCTAAGTAAGCATTCCAGTCTGGAACGCTTACTTAGATTAAGTAGTCGATTAATTAATATTACGTAAGTACGTATTTTGTTTCCGTGCTTCGAAGGGCACATAAAGCCGTCGGTCTTAGTGGTTATCGGTAAGTAACAGTCGTTATACCTCGTCGCAGGCCTTATGGGTGGTTTGATAACGTGAGCTAGTTGGGCGGGCACTAGCCCGCATTGGAGCAGCATGGTGGCGTAAGCCTCATCAATGGAGGTAGAAGAGTGCTAAGCCGTGGAATGCAAGAAAGGGTAGTAACCACAGAGTACATTTGTATATACTGAAAGTAGCAACCATGCATCAGACGATACCTGCTGCAATTATTATTTAAATAATGACAAAATGGAAAAAACGTTTTTTTTCGAAAACTAGGAAATTGGAAATGTCAAAATTATGAAAAAAAATTTTTTCAAGTTAGTATGTTTTCAACGCTACTCGGTGAGGTTAAACTTTGCCTCACATTTCTGTCTTTCGTGGTGCTCCAGTCGATGTGGTCCTAGAAAACTTGATCCCTATGCCAAATAGGATCGACTGATACTATAAAAAATCATACATATTCCCTATTATCGCATGTCGATTGTAAAGCTGTCGTTCCCAATAGTTATCGATAGTTAACCGGAGGCCTTATGGGTGATTTAAAAACATCCGCCAGCTGGTTGGCAACAACAACAAGGTCCTGGTAACAGCAAGAAGTGGCGACGACGCTACAAAAACAACATGCTACACTGAAGCTAATAACCTAGGCTAGCGATGGCACAGAGGGGTGGCGCAACAGTGTTCAGTTTCTCTCCGGGAAGGCCTTGTGCAGCGGGCCCTTCAGCAGCTCGTCCTTGTAGGCGGCCAGGATCGCGCGCGACATGCTCGGCTCGGCGGAGCTCGCGTCCAAGAATTGTCGCATGATTCTGCCAACAACGACATTGTTGTTAGTTGTATGTAGGTGGTGAGTAAAAGTCGTTTTTTTTTTCAATTATAGCATCGCTAACTCTGCATATTGCCAGCGTCAAGTATAATTTTTGCATCACGTTTTTGCCAGTTTCGGTGGAACTGAACGAGTAACAATTGGTAAAGTCAGTAAGTCGTCAGTAATTAGTCAGTCAAATATTCAAATTCAAGTAAAGCGATGGCTTCTTTACCAGAACGCGACAAATGGAATTTTGGAGGCAAGCCGAAAAAACCTATTTTCGCACTATTATTTTAATTCACAACACTCGTGCACTATAATTAACGTATATCGAACAAAATGCCATCAAATTTATCCGATATAACTCAAAAATACACTAAGAAAGTAAAAATAAAACAAGAGCACAATATGTCTTTTTCGACTTCCCGCCAAAACTCCAAAAGTCGATTTTGAAAGTTGGCACACACTAATGGATCCGGGGGGAGGAAGGGGGCAAGATTCGGGTTCATCTTTGTCATACCTCAAATTATACGTATCCCGAAATTCTTAAATCCACCGTCACCCGAATGCGTTCAAAGCACATGGGTAGCAAGTCGAAGAAATTAATATAGAAAAGTCGAGCACTGTTGCCAGTAATGTTTCAAGCTGGCAAAAATACCATATACTTATTACATCCACCAACCCTCACTTTACTCTACTACTCACAATTACGATTCTTATAATTGTATGCATTAGCTATGTGATGCATTAGAATTTACCATACTACTCTATGCGTCTGGACTTTTGGGGGATATTTACGTTATCAATGGGAGAGTTCATCAATAAGCATAGGACCAACTTATAAATAACACTACTAATGGATTTATAATAATGCTGTAATAATTAGTGGGCATAGCTTACCGGTTAGCTGGACTGATGCCGACGCCTTCTCGTTGTTGCACGAGCTCCGGATGGTCGCCGATCGTGTCAGTAAGCGCCGCAATCATCACATCTAAAACAATAGGATTTCGATTGAATTTATTTCGTATTAAATAAATAAATAAATAATAAATATCTTTGGACAATTCACACAATGCCATCTGATTCCAAACTAAGCAGAGCTTGTGCTATGGTAATCAGAAAGCTGATAAACAAACTTATATTATTCTAAATACATACTTAAATAGATAAATTAACACCCAGACACAGAACAAATGGTCATGTTCATCACACAAATATTTGTTCTGGGTGGGAATCGAACCCACGACCTCACGCTTCGCAGTCGGCTCATCACCCACTACGCCACGGAGGCTGTCATTGTCATTGTTTGTAAAATATGAGTAATATGAAACAAAGCATAATTTTAAACTTTTTCCGAATAAATTATCACAGTTTCAATTAATGTAAATACTATTATTATTGTAACAAGAACCAACAGTGCCTGCCTAATTTTTTGTGTGGATACTTGGTGCAGTTAGAACTTATTAATATGCTGCACGGAGGAGCATGCTCTTTCAATGTACATTTTGGAGATATTGCAGGTTAGTTACTATCTGGCGCTCAGATCTGGCGTAAGTTGATTCGTCACCTTCCTGGGACCTTTACCGTTTCTGTGATATAGGAAGTTTAGAAATAAAAACAGTAACTCACCAAGTACCTTCTTCTCAATAGTGCGCGAGAGCTGTCCGCGTTCTGCCTCCAGCTCGAGGAAGGCCATGAAGCGCTGCGTGGCCGCGCGCGCCGCCTGCGGGTCGCGGGTCAGCGACTGGGAGAACATCATCTGGGAACAAATAAACAGTAATTTTTGTAGATGGCTAAGTTGTTGCTTGTCATTAGACATCTACATAAGAACGGGGACCTGAGGTTAAAGTTAGAGCTATATTGTCGAAAACACCGAGAAAACCGAGAAATTTAAGACAATACCTATAATAGTAGTTAGATATTCAGCAGAAACACAAAAACTTATAGCGTAGTTTTGTGACAGCGTATCATTGTGATACCTACTGGATTTAGAGTTCAAATTC
Organism: Pyrgus malvae; assembly: GCA_911387765.1. NCBI lineage: Eukaryota > Metazoa > Arthropoda > Insecta > Lepidoptera > Hesperiidae > Pyrgus > Pyrgus malvae. Next base: position 19,882,403 of record OU426950.1, on the reverse strand, counting down.
AAAGCTATACCTACTTTAGGGAATTGTTACGTATGTATACCTATCTACTTACCTGCCTACCTTTTTTTGTATCGGGTATGGTATCTTCAAAAAACCCGACCCCTTGGGGAGCGATACCGGGTTATGTTGCATTTTACCGAGCAAATTTACCTACGTCTTGTCTCATGTTTTGTTTTATAATTTTCTTATAATAATAAAGGAGACCTAAGTACACGTATTCCATCAGGCTTTTACGAAGTACTTTTATGTACCTACCTTAGCGAGCTGATAGATGATTTCCTCAAGCGTGTATTCGGTGTAGAGAGTGTCAGCTGCGCGCAGTTTGTCCATCATCTCCTCGTACTCCTCTTCGGTGATCACCGGACCGTCGCGGTCGTAGTCTGATGTACCTGTAATCATAATTATACTCTTAAGTACAATAAAAGATTTTAAAGACTGATCTGACAAACCACAAAAGCAGTAGCTAGATTCTTGTTCGCTCTCCGGCAAATCTTAAAAATTTCACTCCTAACCCCTTCAATTGAACAAATAACTGAGAATTCGACTTTAAAAGAGCAGCAGAATACTGCATAACACAAAGAAAAGCCCTTTAAAATCCTGCAAGGGGGCGTATTATACTTAGTAAATGATTTAATTGTTCAACACGTAAGCACGTACCTAGATTAGCAAAGCACCGCCCTTAGGTCTGCGCCCCTGGCAGCTGCCTGTCAAAACAGTTCTTAGCAAAGAACAGCAGTATAAATTAACTTACTGATTGATCTGAAGATTGAACTGATTGACCTGGAGAATCGGGTCGACCCTTGACTGGCGCAGGGCGGAGGTCGCTAAAGTTTGGAATCGACGGCAAAGAGGCCAGGTTGTTGTTCATCTGATGGCATTGGGCCGGATTAAGACTTAATTGAAGACATTATTGGCAACATTTTCTTACTGATGATTTTGGCCTTAAGCATCATAAGGTCATAAGTCCTCTTGACCGTCTCAGGGCGGAGGTCGCTAGAGATTGCAAGCAAGAGCAGAGGAGACAGGTTATTGCTCTCTCACGACTTGCGGGCGATGGACTGGGTGATAACAAGATTGAATGACAGTACAAACGTGGAAACATTTACTTACTGATAATGTTAGTCTGAAGCATCGGGTCATAAGTCCTCTTCACGGGCTCAGGGCGGAGGTCGCTAGAGATAGGAAGTGAGGGCAGAGGAGACAGGTTATTGTTCATCTCCCACGACTTGCTGGCGATCGACCGGATGATGTCAGGGCTGTTGCCAAAGGGGAATGATTGAAGAGATGCCGGCGGACGGTATTGGTAGTCCTGAAAAGAAAAGAAAATATATTAAGACGATATCTTTTTGTCATGCGAGTTATTTAGTTCGAAAAAAAGTGAATAATTCACCAAGCGCTCACAAGTGCTCATATACACTGTTTATTTTTTAACGATTTATAATATTTGTATAGAGGGAGATGTTGGAAGAAGGAAATTGAAAGGAGAGATTGAAAATCTTTGAATTAAAGAGTTATGCTATAACTTCAATCGTATTTTAAATATCAGGCGATAACAGCTCTTGGGAGCTGTGTCTTGTAAACGCTAGCTACGGTTTTACAGCTGCGGTTTCTACTAGCCTACCCAGGATGAGCAGTACCTATTGCGATGTACTTAAATATTTTTTGTAACTTCCTTTCGATTGATTCCTCAAAGTTTTTGTTTTAATTTTCTAGTATCGAGAAAAAATAGTTGTAATCCATATGAACACTCCAACACGAAAAATTTATATTCATGCACCTACATAACACTTTTATGTTAATACTAGCTGGTGCACGCGATGTCGTCTGATTGGTCCGTTCGATTTTAAAGGCTTTAAACTTCGTCGAGTAATGGACTATCCAACACAAAAATATTTTTTCAATAACTTTCTGAGAACCAATACTTTTTGAGATTACTTTTTTTAAACAAATACATAATATTGGAAATATTATGGCTGCAACCTTTTAGCGTCCCACTGCTGGGCACGGGTCTCTCCCAATTATTGAGAGGCTTGGAGCTTACTCCACCACGCTTCTCCAATGCGGGTTGGTGGAAATATTATACAAAAGGCATTTTTAAGTACCTGACGTTTGAAGATTTACTTTCTAGACACGTGTCCACGCAGCGACGACTGATCTTTAATCGATCTGCCAACATTGACCGGCGTAATTACAACTTTTTCTCATTTTATTGTCAATACAAACACTCGTAAATAGGGACTTATGCCATTCTCTCCTGTAATAAGGACCTAGATTATTAACCAGATAACAAAGCTATAAGGGTTTTATTGGGTCCTCCTAGACCCGTATTACTCACGCCCACTGATTTCATGATACCTTCATAATAATACGTAAAAGCTACCTTAGATGTGACATCAAAAGACTTTTTGGCGAAATAAATTCGGTGGTCTGATGTGATAAACCTCTCGCTTTGAAGGTATTTCGGTAATTTAGAAGCCTTCAAGTGCCGCTTCTTGCGATTAGCATTTATATTACTGCTCGCTTGGTTTTGAAGATCTTATGTTTATATAACTTGATTTAAAATTTATTAAAATAGCATCATTTTAAAAAGTTTTGAAGACATATGAAGCCATTTTTAATGTTCATGTTTATCACTGGCTTTACAGATAATAATAATATAAGCATCATGAAACTCATTCTTTGGTAACTGCGTAAGTACTAGGGATTTAATTTAGCACCTTAATGAAAATCTTGCAAATCCGCAAGATTGAGACCATCAGTCCCGCCACAGACCGTAGGCTGGGTGGTCTGTGAGTCCCGCAGATCCCTAAGATTTCAGGATTGTACAATATTTTAGAATTATTAGTCCAAAAAATTATTTTCTAAGTCAGTAAATGAAACAATAGAATTTACTTCGAAAAAGCAAATAGTCTGATCAAATATTTTGACAAAAATACAAATTATGTTATGTGAATTAAAGTATGAAAAAATAGCAGCAGTGAAAGTGTGGTAAATGTTGTAAATTCTAAAGGTTTATTCACTTTGAATTCTCATTAAATACTCTCTTTACAGATCAACTGCAAGTAAATTCTTTCTTTGAAATTAATCGTTCTTGTAATAAAAACCAACGCCTCGGCTCGGGTCTAGACTTAACGAATCTGAAGGACTTTAAATAAAATTTCGTTGGCGAAAGTGTTTTACTCAAACCATCCAGCATGAAAGTGTACTAAAACTATGCCGAGAACATTTAAAATTTTAAACAACTTATATGGGATGGACGGGGACTTTTCACAGTTTTATTTTTCAATTGTATCCCTAACGTCCATGCAAAATGTTTGCTTGCTTTTGTTGTTATTTAGGAATCAATGAAAAACTCACGTAAAAAAGATGGGAAAAGGAAAACATCAAGGAAAGATCGGAAATAAGTACGACAAACAACAATAATCAAATAGCGCTTACAGTTCCATGCTCTTTCTGAACGGACTCTTCCAATATCTACTTTTTTGTGTTGCTATGTGGGCACTGTGTGTTTGTTACTCAATATTGTTTCCTTAAAATAACACGCGTAAAAATGTCTTGCGTTAAAATAACATATTATTATGAGATTGCATCTTACCAAATTTCGTGATCCTACATGAACGGAATGTACCTCATCACTTTTTATTGCCTTATAAAAATAAAAAAAAATATGGCAACTATATAATATACTTAAACATAGTTTTTAACGGACAGTAGGTACGAATTGCGACAGGTGCGACGACGGTGACGACATATTTGTTGCTTCTTTCAGTTGCTGTTTTCAATCGACGTAGTCCTTTAAGAACCCTATGCCAAATACTATCGATTGATACAGTAAAAAATAATCATGCAAGTTCCCTATTGCGTTGATATAGTTAGATGGCCATTTTGGGCACCAAAGACAATCCCATATAGGACAAAAGGCGAAATTACTAGAAACGTCAAATACCGCCCCCCAGTTGCATCACTATTCTGTTCTTCTATGGTCACATTCTGTTAAATAAGAAACAGTATTCCACAACATTACCCGCTGTTAAAACTCATTTTCCTGGCAATAACTATCTTCAGGCCATTCGTTTTAATGTCCTAAGCTAGCGCGGGCTCGTGAAACCTTATATAACCGTATTCTTATAACGGGACTGCGTGTTAATGTGACGCGATTATAAATTTTTTGGAGCTTCTTAACTAAAAAATAAGATTATAGAAATTCACTGTATCTGTTTCTCACTGCCAATCAGGACCCTTCTTATTCACTGTGTGGCTGATTCATCATTGTAAACGTATTGAAAACATAAAAATGTGATTTTTCAAGTTTCGCATGGCTCGGCGGCTAGCGTAGAACGCAAACGGTTTACGCAGCTAAGCCAAACGGGCGCGGTCGGTTGTGAGATGGGTGACCGCTAGTGGCAAAAAATTTCATGCGCGTTTCCGTGCTTCGGAGGGCACGTTAAGCCGTCGGTCCCGGTTGTTGTCGATAGATAACAGTCGTTAAACCTTGTCGGAGGCCTTATGGGCGGTTTGAAAACATCCGACAGCGGGTTGGCCACTAACCCGCATCTCCACCAACCCGCATTGGAGCAGCGTGGTGGAGTAAGCTCCAGGCCTCCCCAATAAGGGGGAGAGACCCGTGCCCAGCAGTGGGACGCAAAAGGGTTGCAGCCAAGTTTCGCAAAAAAAAGTGTGTGTAAGTGCACTACACGCTGTACCTACTTCTTAAATCAAGCAATGTTATTGTGTTTCTATTTATCTGTCTGTCTGTCTGTCCTTTGTAGACCCTTTATAAAAACTTTCGAAAAGTCGAGAGAATCGAAAGGGTAGTAATCTCTCTCGAGTTTTCATTATTAAGTTCACCTCAAATACACTTTGAGGAAGAAATTAATGTTTCATAGCCTTTAGTAAAAATGAAGTAACAAAGTTAGGAACACTTCTAACTTTCGGCTAATGCCTGAGAAACGAAAATTAAATATGATGGTAGTACAAAGTTAAAATAAAGGAAGAGTTGTTGTTAAAGCTCCTATATTTAAAGTATAATAGTATGATTTTTAGAACAAAGGAAAGTTAGTAATCTGTTCTGATGGTGGATAAGCCAAGCGTAGGCGGATTTTTATTATTTTTGGGTCCTTTGGGGATTTAATCGGGTAACAGGTACGTATTACGTTACGTGTTTCTTAATTTTTATGAAAAAGCTATGTACAAATTGTAATCCTATGCTATGCTCATTAAATTCAATATTTTTAATTGACGAAGAACCAAATATTTTTGTTTTCAGAAAATTATTTTCACTGCTCTGGTATAATAATATGATAGAATCGCTACGCCGTAGACCTACTCTGCGCACTCCATCTACGTCGTAGCGTACGACAAATGTTGTAACTTTTTTCAGCAAAGAAGGGAGGCCTCAGGCCTCTTCTTCACTTCATTTATTTCTTCTTCTTCTTCTTTTCAACCTTTTTTTGTGTCCCACTACTGGGCACAGGTCTCCTCTCATAAGTTAGAGGGATTTAGGCCATAGTCCACCACGCTGGCCAAGTGCGGATTGGTGGACGTCATGCTTTCGAGAAATCATGAATTTCTCTTAGGCATGCACGGCGATATTTTCCATCACCGTGGAGCAGCGACAAAGCGTCATTTATTTAATTTCTTTTAATTAAAATTGTTTCTAAAAGAACTGTTACAGACTGTGATTTGATGTATGGTAGGTACCTAACGATTTGGAGGGTCAGCTATGATTAGCCTGTGACGTAGGCTTAAACGTTCTGTTTCATCCTACTTATATTATATCGATGGTTTCATCGCAACATTACCTTAACATTAATTATGTTCCTGTTATTTGATAAATAACACGTTGGAAACAAAACTCCGTCCTATCTAAAGCGATTCAAAAATAATTCTTCCTCTTGCATTATTGACTTAAAAACAATAATGTGCTTAACATTATATTACAATTTAGAATATTTAGAGCATCTCTATGTCATGCGGGTGTAGTGCTAAGTAACACATCGTTTACTTTCGGTCATCGCACAAGCCAAGGCCTCGCCCTAGTTTCATCCGACTAAATAATAGGAAGGCGATTAATATCTAATGTTGCATAAAATAAGATAATTAGCATAACGTATTTTTCTGCGAGTGCACGCTCGTTTCGTCAATAGTCACCTTAAAAGGTTTCCTAATCGATTATATATTGCAAAAATTATCATTGTACGTAAATTATTATTACTATTGTACTTAATTTAAAAACAATAAATTTTGTGGACATGTAACAAATTGACATGTACGTATAAAATAATGCATTTAATTTTTTTATTTTATTTACCGACTTCCAAAAGGAGGATGTACTGTATTCGGCTGTATGTATATTTTTTTTTATATAAGTTCACCGATTACTCCGCCGTTTGTGGACCGATTTTCAAAATTCTTTTTTTGTTCGTATGCTTATACTCCCGAGGTGGTCCCATTGTCACCAAACCAGGATCTGATGATGGGATCCCAGGGAAAGTGAGGGGAACTCTCAAATTTTATAGGCACACACATTGATTTTCTTATACTTTCTGAAGCATACGAGATATTGGTGCATAGTAATCATCATCTCACGTTGCTGAGCTGATGATGGAAGGTACTGCAACAGTGAGAAGTTAAAAGCAAATTCTTTCAATAAATAGTTTTTATTCCAAATCTTACATTCCTGAGGTGGTCCAACTGTCACCAAGTCAAAGTCTGATGAGGGGATCCCAGAGAAATTGAAGGGAACATTCAAATTTTATAGCACAACAAAATGATTTTCATATTTTTACTAAAGCAAAACAGGCATTTGTGTATAATTATCATCATATCATGTTGCTGAGCTGATGATGGAAGGTACTACGAAGGTTAGGAGTTGAGAGCAAATTCTTTCAATAAATGTTTTTTTTTTCGATGTCTTACATTCCTGAGGTGTTCCAACTGTCACCAAGTCAAAGTCTGATGATGGTATCCCAGAGAAATCGAAGGGAACATTCAAATGATTTTCATATTTTTAAGCAAAACAGGTATTTGTGTATAATTATCATCATAACATGTTGCTGAGCTGATGATAGAAGGTACTATGACGGTTAGGAGTTGAGAGCAATTTCTTTCAATAAATGGTTTTTTGTTGGAAATCTTACATTCATAAGGTGGTCCAATTGTCACCATGGCAAAATCTGATGATGTGATACTAGGGAAATCGAGGGAAACACTGAAACTTAATAGGCACTCACATTCTTTTAGTCATATTTTTTAACATAATACAAATATTTATATCCAGTAATTATCACCTCTTGTTGCTAAGCTGATGATTGAAGGTACAAGTCCTCAACGGTTAGGAGCTGAGAGCAAATTCTTTCATTAATTTATACGATCAGGTGGACTGATAGTAGTATTCTTTCAGACTATAAGATTGCTATCAGATAAACATGATTATAAAAGGTATCTCTTTAACGTTTAGAAGTTAAGTGAAAAAATTTCCAATTATGCTTATACATATGTGCAGAATTATTAAAATTACTGAAAAGAGTGAAATAAATTAAGTTATTACCATAAGCAAGAAGAAGTAGGTACAGAACAATTTTATTTTTTACCGTTTGAAGTCGGCCAATCGAGGGGTCCCGGGTTCGATTCCCGGCGAAACAAAAATTTGAATATTGAGTTTAAATTTCTGTTCTCGGTCTGGATGTTTGTGTTCCTGTCTTTGTATGTGTCCATGGTACCCACGACACAGGGCATATCTGCCCTACTGTGGGGCTATGAGTGTGAAGCGTTATACATATAGATACTTTACATACCCTCCTAGATTGGCCGTAACAATCACAACGAAATCACTGTGAGAAGCAATGGCTTCCAGATGCTACCGTTAAAACCGCAAAATTATTACAACCTGCCAAAGGCTATGAAGAAATTCAATCATTGAACGTAGTCTAAATAGCCCGCTCTCTCATTATCGTCCCGAATTCCAAAGTAGCCAAGGTGGTAATTAGGATTAATTAATAAGATTATTCCAATTAATCTAACGACGGCGGAGAAGTAATTTTCCTTTTATTAACTAGCTTGGCTTACGGTCACGGTCAGCTCCATTTTATACAGGCACGTAGTACACGAGGGAGCAACGAAAATTACCTGCTGTAGTTACCTGTTTACATTAGTTTTAATTTATTTAGCAATTTAAGTTCAACGGTTAGGCTAATTGAATATAGTCCCTGTAGCTTCGGGATTAAGAATAGAGCTACGGTATCCCCTGCCTGATCGTAAGAGGCGACTAAAAGGGGGCTTAAAGTTGGAGCTCGATCCGTCCAGCCAGCAGCCCCGGGAAGGACGGCGGTGTGTGCGTGGCCGCATGCCGCCGTAAGCATCGGAAGATGCAGGAGAGCACATCTGCTCTCCCAAAGATGGGCCCGTTCCAGGGCGCCGCGCATGGACGACACCGGTGCGACCCACTGGAGATCCCGGAGTCCTCCCCCAGCACAGAGGCAGGCCAGCGAGGGGGTTTTAGTGAGGTCAAATCCCACATAACCAGGTATCCACTCCCAAGGTGTCGGGTACCTTTCTGAAGGTTTCGCCCGATACCAAAAAAAAAGGCCAATACAATTTAATTTTATATCAAGAGTCGGCATACTAACCACTGAACATTTTTTGAAAATTCATAATTCCAGTAGACTATAACATGGGGTTCTTCAAGAAAGCTGTAAAAAAGCTCTCCTACAAAGCGGGCATTGCTCACGTGATCCCGATGTGGTTGCCCGTATCCATAGGCGACGATAATCGCTAAACACCACGCGGCCCGTTTGCCTTTTTGTCCGGTTCATATTATTATATCAAAAACCTTAATAAATATGCGAAATAATTGACAACCTTATAGATACAGTAGTAGAATACAAATACAAATACAAATATGCTTTATTGTACACCATACATAACAGTAAAATCAACACATACCAATTTATACATTTTAATTCAAGTGGACAAAAGGCGGTCTTTTCGCTTCTAGCGATTTCTTCCAGACTACCTTAGGGTAGAGGAGAAGTCGGTAAGGTAGCATGTGGGTGAGGTGCACATAGATAAAAAAAATAAATAGACATACATAAATATTTATATTGATAGACATACATATACTTACATACATAACTGTACATATATACATATATAAATACATACATACATATATACATACATACATACATACACATACATGTTGCAAATATCCTATGATTCCAATAGGTATTTATTTAGGATTTCAAGATATTATTTCCGTGTTGTGTGTTCCGTGTAGAATTTGCATAATTTGTACAAAGTACCCTACTGTGAAGCAATACTATGATGTTTCAGTGGAATTGTGTTTGACGACCCTCATGGCGTCATGCCAGACTGACGATCGGAGGGACCCGGGTTCGATTCCCGGCGAAGCAGAAATTTGAATGAGTTTAAAATTTCTGTACTCGGTCTGGGTGTTTGTGTTTCTGTCTTTGTGTGTGTCCATGGCACCCACGACACAGGGTTATATCTACCCTACTGTGGGGCTATGAGTGTGAAGCGTTATTTTATTGAATCGTTACTCTAAGAGGTTGAGGATTGCCTCAAGTGAGAGTCCCACCACACATTCCCACAAAAAATATTTCTCGACATTTATGGGTGCTGCGATGGTACTTTCTCAATCCATGCAAGTTTCACGATCTTATAAGCCTTTTTGAGCAGCGATGGCAGAGTGGTAAAAAACCCCGGTATTCGACGCGACCGACACTAGGTTCAAATCTTCGGCACGCACCTCTTGACATAAAAATTGTAATGTGCGCATTTATCGCTGCTCCACGGTAATGAAAAATATCGTGATATTTAATTAATTACGATGTTCTTCATCGCCGAACATGCCTGAGAGAAATTCATAATTTCTCAAAAGCATGACGTCCACCAATCCGCACTTGGCCAGCGTGATGGACTATGACCTAAATCCCTCTCACTTATGAGAGGAGACCTGTGCCCAGTACTGGAACATAAAAAAGGTTGAAAAAAAATTGCCTTTCAGTTAATACTCACAGTGTGGAAATTAACTTGGAGACATCTTGCGTTATCTTTTAATTGTCATTTGAGGCATACATCGCGCCTTGCTGTGTGTTCATATCCTTGTCTTTTACTGTTTACGGTTCATACAGAATCTCGTGTACAGCTATGGCTGTAAAGTCTTATTAGTATCTTACCTTGGCACCCTGTTCCATAAGAATGTTCCTCATCTTCTCCTGCTGTGCAGTCTCTTCAGCAATCTTCCTGTTCCTGGAGTATTGAGCGTGCAAGTAATCGATGTAGAACTTGATTTCTTGCAGGAAGTTGATCGCCTCTTCTTTAGTCATCTGCGAAAAAGAGACAGCGGTGAAAATACTGCTGCGAGTTTAAATGAATACCACGAGACACGTTTATATTTTGCTCTAATATGGTATTATGGATACGAGGATGATTTACTTTGCTAGGAACAGGGGAGACCAAGGAAGCGAAAAGGATGTAGGTTCCACTACGATGACCAAGTGCGGATTGGGGACCAGACTGTTGATCAGGCTTAAACTTTAAAAAAATACTTGAATACTTTGATTGGTTTTTACCGATTAGGATCAGTTTTAACAAAGCTTTTTAAGATACTGTTACATACAATATCATAGACAACCTAATCATAATTAATAAAAATTAATTCATAACACATCTTAATATAAAATGTACTCTTATCATAAATATCAATATACTTTGTAATGTAAATAAATATAACTGCATTAATAATTCAACAACAAATATAATAGGCACACACGTATAATTTAATAGACGATTATTGAAAATATTTAATAAGTTTAAAATGTTCTATTGACTATTTTATGATGCTGGACAGCTCATCGGTAAGACGGCTAAGCCGTTATCATGCCCGAATGATGTGTGAAAGTATTGTGAGAGTTAAAATATAATAGGTAATTGAATGTGTAAATCTGTGTAATAAGTCAACCCTCATATAAAGTGTTAAGAGCCATCCAACCTACTTTTGTTACAAAGTATTGTAAAGATAGAAGTCTAATGCATCGGAAAGAAAATTGTGCCCTTAATGAACCCAACAGCTGATTTACCGTTACTTTTAAAAATAGAGTAAAAATAATCACTCTCAGCGCAGCATAGAAATTAAACGCAAAACATCCTATTTGCCTTCCGTAATTAATCATACTACGTCAAACAGCTAGCAGCTCGCGCTATTTATATATTATTTTAAAATCTCTCTTTGTATAAACATTGCATCTATCGACTTTGCATAAACTAGTTCTTTTCCTATGCATCCTAAGAAAATGTGTTACTACCACGTAAATTGATTGAATAAATAAAGTGACTTGTTTGTTTGTAGGGTAATACTTATTCTAGATAATGTGTTGTGTAAAGGCACTGGTGTGCCTTGTGCCCCACTCTTGCAATGCGCAAGTCGCTTTTCTCGACTATATGTAATATAATAAGTAGCAAGTGACTGTTTTTTAGTTAAGAAATGCCAATCAATATGAGTAAAAAGACTACACCCACCCATCGAGGACACAGACGATAATATCATATTCCTGCGCGAAAATTTCCAGAACTTTGTGTTTTGTAATTCTCACTTTAAGTATGTTAAGAGTTAATATTTTTGTTCACTAAGTATATGGAAAAGAAATTAACAAGAACATTAACTCTGTTTTAGCAAAAAATTGATTTTTTGCATGCTTATCATGTTGACCAAGCCGCGCTTTCCAACCAACGGACAGCGTGGTGTACTATGACTATTACAGGTGGGACATTAAAAGGGTTGAAATATACTTGTACTGCAATCATCGGTAATGAAAATTGTATGTTAGCCGAGAATATGTCCGGTTACCATTCCCTCCTGGAGGAAGTCTTCGATAGCTGCTGTAACACCTCGCTCGTCGCCTGTCCAGAACACATACTCGGCCATGTCCAGGGGAGAGTACTGCACGCCAGTGTATGCGGAATAGTGGTCCACCTGGAACCAAAAAAATTAGTTAATAAAAATTAGCGCGGCACACATAGGCCCACACTTGGATTTTTTAAGTAGGAGGCCACACAATGAGATTCGTACTTAATGAAACTCAAACACCAAGACTGAAAACAGAAATTTAAACTCTGCATTCAAACCATAGCAATATGTGGGTTCTGTCTTATTCTGTCGATAGCATGGAAATTGGGTGGTAGCTGGCTACAACTTTGGTAAGACGGAGTCATCATTTATTTCTGTTTTTGTAGATACGTTTATTTCGAACTAACAACAAAAGAAGTAAAAAAACAATAAATGAAAAATAATGTAATAAGAAAACAAACTAACTTCGGCTTGTAGGCTAATCAAAAACAATAAACAAGAGAACTCAAATGTACAAAAAGTAAAACAAAGATCTCTCTTTTATATCTTCACGAACAATAAGAGTAGGTATTTTTATACTAAAGTGCTTATAACTGAAAAAACCTTTGAGTCTGACCAGTTTAATCAGCAATACCTTTATTTCATCGGTCTGAGTCAAATCTTTTTATTCAAATTGTAACAATATGGACGAAGAGCTATCGGAAATTCTGATTGCTTTATATGATTGTAATATTTTTCTATGTGGGAGGATCCTAAATTAATCGAATATTTTCGTTACTCGAGCTGTTTATATAATATTTTCAGTTCAGATAACGTAATTCTAGAAAGTAGCACAATTATTATTATTATTAAAATTCAACATTAAAACTTTGCATGCAGTAACACAGTAAGAGCTGCATTTTGCAAAACTTGAGAATTTGAAAAGAACGCGTACTACACGTAGAACGCATTATGGTTCTGGTTCTGTTAATTCATTTGTTCATATAATATTTTCATTAGCAAAAATGAAAAGCACTTCAATTTAGGCAATATTACAATTTGCTTTATTTTTGCAATGATCTGTAAGTTAATTTTTCGTTACAATTAGAATGCCTTTTATCTGCAACATAGTTATCTTTAACAAACCTTTCTTTAAAAAGATTTTGGCAAGTTACTAGAGACAAAACAGAATATACGAGTATAAAATAATTCAAAAGTGATTCAAAATAACTCTTGCCATCAAATCTATCGCTCAATTGAGCGGCAGTTCCGATGAGAACAAAACTTTGATGAAGTAATATTATTAACCCGAAAAAAATTAGATAAGTTTATGTGCGAAAAAAGTCTCAAGTTCAGTCCTTGATATTTTTTGTTGGGAGAGCCAGCTAAATTGGAAACGAATCGAAAACTCAATCAAACTTCCGTTGTAGGGAATTATATACCGGCACTCAAAAGTACTTTAAGTAAATTTTAAAATAAATTGAAGGCACAGGTGTGCTGGCAAATAAATGGCAGACTTGAAGAATGCACTCGGCAAAATTTTATCGCCGACAGGGTCGTAAAGACTTACGCCACCCACGTTGGAGGGATGTTCACGTTATCTTAAAGATTCTTATTAAAAGAAATCTTGGAAAGCTTTATTTTACTCAATTTTATACAAAGAAAATTGAACGTTGGAGGCAGTTGAAAGCTATAAACTTTATTAACTTAATTATTTCTATTAGCCGTTATGAAATCATTTTACCAACTAGTATTGAAAGTATAAGTGCTTCAAGTTCAAGGAATTATGGAGGTAGAAAGCTATATCTTTCCAACCCATAACATTAGATTTCACTTTTTAACATCCAACATTAGCATGTTCTCCATGCAATAGGTTTTTTGGCGGAAAGTCGGAAAACTCATGTAGTGCTCTTTCAGTTTTATTTTCATTTTCTTTATGTATTTTTGAGTTAAATCGGATAAATTTGATGGCGTTATGTTCGATATAGGTTAATTACAGTGCACGGGTATTGTAAAATAAAATAACAGTGCGAAAACTTTTTTTTTTTCAGCTTGCCTCCAAAACTCCATCGGACACGTTCTGGTAAAGTAGCCATCGCTTTACTTGAACATCTGACTGACCAGACTGACTGATTCCTGACGACTTACTGACCTTATCTATTATTACTACGTCCAGTTTCATAGAACTTCGCAAAAAAATGATGCAAAAATTATACTTGACGCTGTTAATATGCACAGAGTTTGCGATGCCATAATTGAAGAAAAAATCCAACACGTAAATCAGCCTTATCTTAATTATTTGTTTTTCGGTGGACTGAACTATAGTGATCACTTACCATCACATGCTCGTTAGCTACTCCATAGTATAAGAAATGAAATGCACTGGTCTTAGTTTTATAGCCACCCCAACCGGGATCGTAAAGGGTTAACGATGGCACTCGCGCTGATTGTGGAAGCTAAGTTTATTTTTAGAAGAAATTACATACTAAATCTTAAAATGTCTTTATATAGCCCAATTTACGGTTTAATAGTAAACTGCAGATAGAACCGAGGCTATAGTAGAAACCAAGGAACCTACAGTGCTAAATGGAACGTGCGCGGTTATAAGATAGATGTGTGACATTGGCAAATATATTTATGGGATTCCCATTGCCGTACTTTGGGACTCATTTAACATTCATCAAATATATAGCATTCACCAAATACTGTCGAAGGCCTATTGGGAGTTTTGAATTTATCTAACAGCAGCTTCCCCACTACATGGTGCGTATTTTTACCAAAGCTCACTGGAGCAGTGGGGTTTAGCCCTCGCAATTAGGAGGAGAGATAATACGGTACATAAGGGTTGCAGCATTTAGAATTCAGGAAAAAAAGTTATTTTTTTATGTCCTTACGACAAAAAGTGTCTTACAATCATTGTTTTCTTTAATAGAGATGGTTAAATGAGAAATTTAATTTATAAGTTTCTATTTCGGTATGAGATGATCAAATGAGAAATTTAATTTATAAGTTTCTATTTCGGTATGAATCTGTATGTTGTTGTCTATAGCAGGCGCGGATCCACCCATATGGGCACTATGGGCATGCCCACAACACTAATTCTCTAGTTGTAACTGGCAAAGTCTCACTTTCACACTGATGTACAAAAACTAAGCATGTAGGTAGTTTTTGATAAAATTATTTGATATCAAATGGTGTATAATTTAGTTTGTAATCAATGTTATTATTTTAACATGTAAAAAAGATAAAAAAATTGTTGAGGTAAGTCCCATGATTGTTCATCAATGAGTTTGTACTCTGACTTGCACTTGAAAGATCTTTGGGTGACTGTGCCCACAACACTATTTGAGGGCTGGATCCGCGCTTGGTCTATAGTTCCTATGATACAGGAATTATTCGATTACGAGAGTGAATCATTATCTTTTGAGGTTTTTGCAAACAAACTTACGTTATGCTTAGTTTCCTTGGTGATGTCAGCGTTGAAGGCGCGACGTTCAGCTGTGTGACCGTTGCCGTTGGCGTGCGAGTTGCTCGTCACCGACCCAGGCTGGACCAGGCGAGCCGCACCATGGAATACCTTTGGAACAAAATCATCTGTCATTAACTGGTTATGTATGGACACTACGTAATATACAGGAAGTTGCAGATGTTAAGATGACTGACAACTGTTGGAGAAGAAAGGTCTTCGAATGGCGACAACGTCTCGGCAACCAGGTGGACTGTCGACCTGAAGAAGACAGACGGACGGAGTGGCAAATGTTAGACGAGGCCTATAAGATAGGATCCCTGTCTTAAGTTACCACCCCAAGTAGTGGGATATATTTTTTTATATTATAACAAAGAGCCATGTATTTTCCTTGATCTTGATGTCAAGTGATATATGATAGCAAGTGAAACAACAAACAAACAAGGGCAAGGTTTAGGTGACATTGAGTGTCTGCTAAGAACGATCGCTAAAGGGCCTTAGAGACTCCCCAATTAACATTGAAGCGACTTTCTGATTTGTATCTGGTAAAGTGGTTTGGTTTTGCATGGCCGCGCTAAAATGCTGACACTGTAGAGACATTACTCATTAGTTGTTAAATATTTGAATAGATAAATTTTAATCTAAGTTTTTTTAGGTAAGTACTTAGTATAGAAATTTTTATGTGGTTATAACGTTAAATCACATAAAAATTTCGTTTAAATAACTATAGTTTTGTACCTACCCAAAATTTTCAATTCAAATTCATCGTTAACTTTTAATTTACTTTTAATTGTAAGGTTATTTGGAAGGCGTTCGGGCCCTTCTCAAACTCATATAACTTGTTTTTGAAAAATCCAGAAAGTTCAAAATCTCGGTGACCGATTGTGCTATATAGCTAGATCGTTAGCCTTCTACGCCAGCCACAGGGTTATTCGCGCTTAAGGTAAAGTAAAAAAAGGCATTTATTCTATGACATTCAGACTGGTGCACATCACTCCGAAAGGGTTTATCAGTACTGGAATTTAATTGACCCTCTGTCAAATCAGTTTGTATCAAGGGCACGAGGATTGCTGTTTTGTATGTTAATTTTAAACTTTCCGATGCTGTTTGATGGATTTTAATGTAAATTCGACCTATTCAATAAAGGGCATTCTTCCGATGATATTCACACTGATGACGTACATCCCACAAGAGGTAACCCCTATTAATTAGTACTGGGATTTAATTGCCTCTTGTCCCAACTCAGTTTGTGTCAAGGTCGCGAGACTTGCGGTTTCATACGTTAATCTGAAACTTTCCGATGCTGTTTGAGATTCAGATGATCCATGGATTTTAATGTAAATTCAAATTTGTCAATAAAGGGCATCCTTCCGCGCTAGAGCGTTCATCCGATGACATTCATACTGGTAACATTAATTCCGCAAGGGGTATATCCGCCTATTACAAAGATTAATAGGAACACACGCAATAATATAAGAAAAAAGTTGCAACTATACATTATAGCCGTTCAAAAATTTGCCCTCATATTAAACCTTAGACTAAGAATAATATATTTACGTTATTGGTCTATGTATTAAACGCATCAGCTTTCTTGACATCTTGACGTTTGTCGCACACTACATCAAAACGTTCGAAGAAGAATTTTCGAACTGAAACTTCATGTTCGTAAAAACATTCACGTATTTTTATTTATGTCATTGTTCCTATGCAAGTAAATGAAGGGCGTTCATCCGATGACATTCATACTGGTGACGTACACTCCAAGGGATTACGCCTATTAATTAGTACTGGGATTTAATTGCCTATCGACTAAACCGTTTGTGTCAAGGTCGCGAGAGTTGCTGTTTCATGTGTTTAGTTAATCTGAAACTTTACGCTGCTATTAGAGATTCAGAATATCTGGAGGCTTTTAATGTATCCATTTCTCTCTGACGTTTCTTTAAGTTTGCGATGGATCTAAAATTTAAAAATGATTTTTGATCTGTTCACTTGAACTAATTAAAAGTAGTAAACCAACCGTCTAAACAGAAGTTTTATTTGAAATTGATAACAAATAAATAAATAAACAAATAAATTGTCAGCAGTAGGTATATCTCGAAATATGTCACTAATGGATAGATGGACTGATGGGTTATACAGTAAGTTTTATTACGAGTGTGTACTCTTAAGTCACGCACTATTATGAACCAATTTATGATAGTCTTGTTGCGTAGTATAATTAATTTGTTTACATAATAAAACAGCTTATTTATACACTGTAGGGGAAAACAACAAAACATGTAAGGCTTTGCAGTTCCGGCTTAGATTACAGCAATCGTTGGCTTTTATAGGTTTTCTATTTACCTACTGATTTATGATTTACGTGAGACTGTATTACTAAGAAGGTTGCATTTATTGTTTTTAAGTAATGCTTTAATGCACACATTAATTTCCATTTTCACAAGAGTGGTCTTTTAATTTTGTATTTCTTTGGATATTTTGCGAAACTTATTTCATCCTAATAGCTACCTAATATAACTCGAACCTGCGATATCTAAATTAGGGTGGTATTACACTTATCAAATTTAGGGTGGTATTACACTTATCAAATATGTTTGTCCAATTTTGTTGTCCAATATTTTATCAAATTAATTTATTTGAGGGATGCCTTTTTCACTTGTGAAATATTGTCCAATATGTGATGAAGTTTTATACTTGACGCTGGCAATATGCAGAGTTTGCGATGCCATAATTGAAGAAAAAAAAAATGAGATGAAGTTGTCCAATTTCTTTGATCAAAAGTACACTGGTCAAAGATATTTGATAAATGTAAAATCACTCTGAGAGACGCATATACTTAAAACAATTCTGGTTTGTTCTGTGATGAAAATTTGCAATATGAGTAGTACTTATGTTTAAGTCGTAATGGATTTTCACGCAAATCTTTTCTGAGAGGTTTTTTCTTGTGGCCTAACCTATGTTTACCAAAGGCTTTGATCTAATCCGACAGCTTACGCATGGTAAAACCACTTTTCGATTTTCACACAAAAATGTCACAACACCAATTCTCCGACTAAATGAACGATCTAAGGATAATATTTAATTTCACTACATTCTGCAAAAAATAATTCTCGCGTAGGTTGAGGGCATGAAAAACGAACAAATTGGTTTAGCCAAGGGGAAACCAGGTGGTGGTGTCTTGCATAAAAGTAGTCTGCATTATAGGCTACTTACTACACGCTAATACAGTAAACAATAAAATACAGACACACGTCACACTAAACTGGCCAATCAGAAAACGTATCCTCAATCGCGCTATCAAAGCCTCCTAGAATCTGAGGATATATACAAATGGTCCGAAGTTAGCATTCAAGCCGCGCTCCCCAGACAGTGACAGCGCGCATGCGAGAATTGTTAGTATGTTCTTTGTTCACCTTAGTAGTCTGCTCGTCGACAGCGGCGGTGGGAGCGGCGGTGGCGTCAATCACGCTAACATGGGCGCCATCTTGCACGACCACGTGGTGCACGCCTTCGGAGGGCACATCGAGCTGCGTCTGCGCATGCAGATGAGGCTTCTCGCCCGGCACCGAGTCCGCGGACGCGTGCTGCTCTAGTCGTGACACCACCTCGCCATTTTCATTTACAGCATCTGTTTAACAAAAAATATTTTTGTTAGTCTGAAGTGTACCACTGCTGGACACATGCCTTTTTGGAATAGAGCTTTTTTATTAATAACTTATTGTTAAAATAAAAAATACAGGTTGTAATTGTTATGTCAACTTAAAAGAAGAATAATAAATTTTAAATAAAAAGACCTGTTTTTTTATTAAAAAGCGAGGGAAGGGTCTGATTTGATGGGTACTTTATTGCGCTTCAAATACCCCAAATATTATTCCCAAATAAAGACATGAGCTCTTGAGCTATAGATTATGTAAAACTAGCTTTCCGCTCAGGCTTCACCCGCGTGGAATTCAATATCATTCCATACGAATTTATATGTCTTATTTCTTCCCCATGCAGGTCGAAATGTTAAAAACTCTAGCACAAAAATTTATTTAATTCTTATCAAGTGCCCAAATACAAAGTTCCATGTTTTTATCTTCGAAGATTACGTGTTGTCTTTCAGTTGTTCAGTTCAGGCGTGAAAACGTAACGGACATACACAAACGCACTCGCACACACACAAACAGACAGAGTTACTTTCGCATTTACAATAATATATAGATATGGTTTAGTATTGATTTATTCTATTGTCATCCCTTCAAATTTTAAACGATTTCGTTATCATAAAGTGACTGAAAATTAAGCTTAAAGATTCCGTTACATAGATACATACAGGTGAAGCTAATAAAAGCGTGTTAAAAACACATTAAAAAGGGATTTACAATTTATTAAAATGCTGCAGAGATAGTATACGTAATTCCAGGGACATCCAATTTATGAGGGTCAGCGTGATAAAATATTAGCTCTGTTTACGATTTTAAGATACATACTTTTTCTGGTTATAAAATGAATTCATCAAGCTAATTAACTTTAGCACTATTACTATGTTTTTAACAGAGATTTTCAAAAAAAAACTTACGAGTAATATTATCATACGTAGCTGCATATATTAATGTATCCTATCCTAATAGTACATGTTGTACCTAAAACCAAGTTTTGGGGTATAAATTACGTCGTTAATAATTTAGGACTATACCTGAAAAATTTATATCTGAGCATTATTTTATTTTTATACTTAAAATTCCCAACATCCCGCAAGTATGTTTAAGGTCATATATATGTCATAAGTATACTTTTTATGTTAATTCTATTACCAAGCCAGGTAAATGTATATTCAAGAAATCAAAATATTCAATGAATTCATAAATAGGATATTTTAATAAAATTTAACTATTTTATTGATTACTTTTTCTCTTTTATTTGACTTGAGCATGTACATACAATGTCATATCTAGCAGCATATCTTCCTAACGTGGGGTACTCCGTTCTGTGTGTGACATCTGACTAAAGAATCCTAGGCTTTTTTTTTTTTTTTTTTTTTTTTTTTTTTTTATTCGGGACAACAACAGCTTAAATTTAACATATTATTCTTAAGACTAAATTACACGTAAAGCCAATTATAGTTATCCACAACTTAACAAAATGTGATAGCATATAAACATTGTTACTCAATAAGATTATTAATAATCCATACACATAAACTACATATATTATCATTATATAAATAAATTTATATACATACATACAATTTATATAATAATATAAGTCATATATATGAAAAAGACATTTTTTTTTATACAATAAATAATATTTGTTTGGGTCAAATGAAAAATATGTTATACAATAAAAATAAATAAAAATAATATGTGCAGAATATATAGAAATATATTTTCAGTTAATGCACGTTCACCATCCAATCAGTTAATTATCAATCTAATTTTATAGTGGTCAAAATACTTTTAAGAAAATGATCTTTAGACCCACGAAATGGATCAATACTGTTGAATTTTATGTTGTAAGTTTTAAGTAAGCGACTTATTATATTATTTTTACCATATTTTGTTCGATGGAATGGAACTTGAAACATCAGATTACTGGTATGCCTAGTGCGATACTTTGGAACATTAAACGTTATACGGTCAAGAATATCAGGACAGTCTATGTTACCCCTAAGTATATCAAATAGAAATCCCATGTCTAAAACACTACGCCTTTCCTCTAGCGTTAAAAGGTTGTAATATCGGCAATCGTCTCGGTAGGATGTGCCAGAACGCTTGTATTTAAAATTAATGTGAGATATGAATTTCCTTTGTATCCGCTCTATACTATTGATGTAAATAGCATAATATGGAGACCAAATCTGAGAAGCATATTCTAACACCGCTCTAACATAGGCAAAATATACTATTTTCATAGCTAACAGATTTCTAAAGGGGAGACAAGTTCTCATTACAAATCCCAGATTACGGAAAGACTTATTACAAATAACATTTATATGTTCACGCATAGTAAGTTTGGAGTCAAATATTACACCAAGGTCACGGACAGTCTCAACTCGAGCTATTACTGCGCCGTTTAAATTATAAGGAAATATTATTGGTTTATTTTTGCGAGTGAAAGAAATACACTGACACTTATGTATACTTACAGTTATATTATTTGTGGAATAGTAATTAAATAGCTCATTTAAATCACTTTGAATAATATTGCAGTCATTAATTGTTTGTACGCTCATAAATATTTTCTTGTCGTCTGCATATAGAAGATGTTTGGCATTTTTTATACACATATAAATGTCAAAAATGTATGCGTTGTAAAGCAGAGGGCCAAGATGGGACCCCTGTGGTACCCCAGATAGAACAGTAATAAAGTCAGACCTGAACCCGCCAAGAACTACTGCCTGAGATCGGTTTGTCAGATATGACCGAAGCCATCTCAGGAGATCACCATGTATTCCGAGCGTCTGCAGCTTGTGGAGCAGGATGATATGATCTACCCGGTCGAAAGCTTTTTCAAAATCTGTATAGATAACATCAACCTGTCCACCACCCTCCATGTGCTTTAGGACATATTCAGTAAAACAGGCTAGATTTGAGATAGTGGAACGCTTTTTGAGAAAACCATGTTGTGTAGGAGGAATAGCTTTAGAAATAACGGGGTAAATACTATTGTAAACAATTTTTTCGAAAATTTTGGCAATGCAGTTAAGAATGGATATGGGACGATAATTCTCAATTTTTGTCTTGGAACCTTTCTTATGTATAGGTATTAGATGTGCCGTTTTCCATATTTTAGGGAACACACATTGTGTGAGGGAGAGTTTAAATAATAGCATTATTGGATAACTAAGAGTTTTTGCACAGGATGATAAGAAAATGGGAGGCACTCGATCACAACCTACCCCTTTTGAGATATTTAAGCTTTTTAGAGTCTTCAATATAATGTCTTGAGAAATAACTACTTGCGAGATACATTCATTTGTGGAGTAGTCTATCTGATGACAGTGACTGTTATTGTGAGATGAAGGCGCAAACACACTCTCAAAAAAGTTATTAAAGGCACCACAAATTTCTGTGCCCTTAGTGTAATAATTATTATCTAACGTAAAACTGCGAGGATAATTAGAACCACCTTTTTTAGACTTTACATATTTCCAGTAATGTTTTGTAGTTTTGTTTATATTATTTTCAGTATAACGGGTAAAATTTTCAAAGCACTGACTTTGTACTCGGCGTTGTCTCTCTCTAAGAAGCTTAAATTCATCATAGTCACGAGGGTTCTTATATTTTTTCCATTTTTTATGTGCTTTAGATTTTTCACCTATTATTTTTATTAAAGCACTGCTGAACCAACTTGGAAACGAGTTATTACTATTGTATGTAAGCGGAACAAATAATGCGAAGCATGCATATAGTTTTTCATAAAAATTATCTACCGCCTGTTCAACAGTTTCAGTATCTAGAATCAATTGATCCCAATTAACATTTGACAAATAATTATTAATGTTCTCATAGTTACAGTTGTAGAAATTATATTTAACGCGGGAATTTTCTTTCAGCGGTTTTACCAAAAGGTCAGGAAATTCGAATGTGAACGGCGGATGTAACGTGTCAATTTTTGTTAGAGGCTCAGAATGTTTCACTTCCAAGAATAAGTCCGAAAAGCATAAGTCAAGTGTGTTATTAGAACGGTTAGTTAAAAGATTATATTGTTTCATGCCTAAGAAGCTAAATTGTTCGGCCAATGTACTAGCAGCTATTTGAGTTTCAGTCTTGCCTAAATGTTTAAGTGACCATCCAAAACGGCTCCAGTGTAGACAAGGCAGGTTAAAATCGCCTACTATTAGATAGTTGTCATTCGGTGACATCCTATAAAAAATGTCAATTAAATTTGTAAACTCATTTATGTACTCAGATAATTTATTTTCATCCGGCGGAATATAGACTAAAATTATATTTAAATTGCGATGTGAACCTATACATCTTGAAGGTAAAGTTATACATAAAGATTCAAAAGACTTACTACAAACCCATTCCTTTCTTTTGATTGCGCATAGTTCGCGGCGAGAACAAATCATTACACCCCCACCTGCATTTTTGTTAACTGCGGCTAAGTCACGATCACAGCGAAATACATCAAACCTTCCGTCACACAATTCGCTATTGAGTATGTCGCTCTGCAACCATGTCTCGGTCAATAAAATTAATTGATAATTATGTAACAAAATACTATTATACAGCTCTAAACACTTAGTCCGTAGACCACGGACATTTTGGTAAAAAGTATTAACTTTATTAGTGGTCATTTTAAGGGATAAATATAAACATATAAACTTTTTTTCTCAGTTTCCCAAAAATTGGGCTTTTGTTGACAAAACATACAATGAATCCACCACAATAAGATTTTATACAAGATACAGGAATAAAACGCACAACACACTTACCATATTTATGTTTATGGTTCCTTAAAGCTGCTATGTAGTAAGTACACAATCCTATAATATAATAGTTGCTGTTAAAAAAAGATAGTAACTGTGGATAATGAACGCTGTAAAAATATATTTGTGAGACTACTACAGTATTTAAATAATAAAATAAATATGATACTAAAATAAGAATACATATCATTGTTTTATTATAACAATAACATTTGTACTCATACATAATATAAGTTAGTAAAAAGAAGATAGATATCTGAGTATTACATATACTTAGAGCTATTACAGTTATTCGGGAAAAAAATGCACGATTTATGTATATAAATACAAAACACAGTCATTTAATTTTAAGTAGATCAGAACTGTCCTTTATACGTATAGATGGGCTTGTATCATTTTTTCTAACAAATATTTTGCAGTCACGAATCCATACAAATTGATACTCGCTAGTTTTTGCTTTTTCTTTGGTATTTTTTAACAGCTGTTTGTTTTCCGGTGTAAGGTGTTCATTAATATAAATTTTTCTCATATCTCCATCAAAACCAATATCACATAATCTTATAAATTTCTTCGCTCGTACAGCGGATAGGATGGAGTCACGCAGCGAACGGGAGTTTAACTTGATAACAATAGCTTTCGGACGACCTATAGCTGCCTTGAATGGACGGGTTCTGCTTATATGTATGATATCCGTAGGTGACGTTTGAACCCCCAGGAACGTGGCGATGTTTAGAAAATGTCGAGATAAATCCTCCTTGGAGTTTTCGGGCAGACCAGATATTTCTAAGTTATTTAGCCTTCCGTATTGCTCCAATCCTATTATTTTAGTCTCGAGGGCACGCATCTGTGACACAAGATCAGTATTAATCCCTCCAGTGACTTCGAGGGCCTCCAATCTTGATTCCATTTGATTCTGCTTCTCTAATGAAGAATTGAAGGATTTCTCCATATTATTCAAACGTGAATTTGTGTTTGATAGCGAGTTTTTTATAACGGCATTCTCTTCAGTCAGCTTACACAGTGTGGAATTAATTTCCAAAAGATTCGAACTAATAGTGGACAGCTGATCGGAGAGCGTGGAACTTATGGCAGCCGTAACGTTGTTTGTAATTGTGTCATTCAAAGTAATCATTTGTTTTTCAAGTCTTATTTCCAATAATGTCAGAAAGAAGTTTTTATATAAAATATAGCGACCACCCGCGACTTCGTCCGCGTGGACTTTGGTATTAGTCATAGCATGATGTTATATAGCCTATAGCCTTCCCCAAGAAATGGACTATTCAACAAAAAATATTTTTATCCGAACCAGTAGTTTCTGAGATTAGCGCGTTCAAACAAACAAACTCTTCAGCTTTATATATTAGTATAGATAATAGCAGACAAGATTTAAATCAGATTTTGTAACCCGTCTTAATTTGATTTCATTAGCAACTTTGCGTCTTTGCCACTTTCCCGATGTTAATCTACTTTTATCTTTTTGACAGGACATTTTATTCAGATCCTCTACTCTGCGGACGAGCGTGGGCGATGAAGTTAATTTAGTAATTCCACAATTTTCCTTCGTTTAATAGATAAGGAGAGCAAAGAAAAACTTTAATAAACGCATTACAGTTATAGCCTCAGAGCAGGATTCCCTGAATCACCGGACTGACAGAAAACAGGGTACGCCAGGATATAAATATATGTATATATAGTAAAAGCATTTGACGCATTTTCTCGTAACATCCTTTAGACTTACCAAGTCTGTGAAATTCTATATGTTCACTTTTCATTTCAGGAACCATTTCCTTGCTCGATTCATCTGTGGACAATATAACATCGATATAATATTTCTTCTTTCTTTCTGATCAGCTTAAGTGGTTACTTTTGAAGTAGGTAAAAGCTGTAACTCGTTGTTAGATTGTTTTTGGATGTGGTTGCTGGCGTAAGTTTTGCAGTTTTTAGGTGACTATACTTTGCACAATCTTTCAGAAATTAACTATTACGTCTACCCTTAATAAAAAGGAATCGATCGAGATACGTCAAATAACAGCACATATGATCATTGGATCATCAATAATTCCGTAAATTAATTCTTTCATGTTCAGACCCAGTAAT
This sequence comes from Pyrgus malvae, assembly GCA_911387765.1. Taxonomy (NCBI): domain Eukaryota; kingdom Metazoa; phylum Arthropoda; class Insecta; order Lepidoptera; family Hesperiidae; genus Pyrgus; species Pyrgus malvae. Next base: position 19,856,573 of record OU426950.1, on the reverse strand, counting down.
CTCCATCCCATAGACGAAGGTCGACTGACACCGGGCGTAAGCTCCATAAATATTTATTACACGCTTTACGTGATATCAAAATAGAATGATAAGGACATGGAAGTTGCGAAGGAAGAATGTTGCGAAGTTACGTCGAATTTTCGTCAAATTATCGTAGAGATTTTCTTATATAACATCCATAACTAAATTTTGGAAACTATCTGTCAAACCAAATCAGCCACAGCATGCAGGCCACGTGATGCTCTTCTGCTACTCCATTCGTGGTCGCTACAGCATAGGCAGTTGTGTGTATGTCTATGGGCTTATACACACAACAGCCCATGGACCACACATGCAACCACAAGCAAGCCTAAGTCTTGCCTGTGGTTGTATGCAGTAGCTCTGCTACTCCGAAGTACTTATACCTGTACCTTTCCACTGAAAACCAATAGAATTGATTCACGGCAGAAGTGGGTGCAGCGGTGGTTTTTCCGGTCAAATCATTAAAGTAATACCACAATACAAAATTAAATATTGGGCACTGTTTCCCATAAATTTTCATGTAATGAAGTTATTTCTAATCATAACAAATATTGCTCTATTCATGTTCTTCTTCTTCATATCATATGTTCATGTCACTCAATTTGCGAATAAAAGTTTGTATCATTTATAGATGAAAGAAGTAATCTATCTGTGGTAATTATTAGTTACATTTGGTTTACTTTCATTTTGCCGCAAAATGCACCGACAAACTGCTTATTTTAGAAAGTTTTAATGTGATTTGGAAACGCGTCCTTAAAAACCGCAAGAAGAAAGTAAAGAAAACAAGTCAGCTTATTATTAATTCGGGAGCAGCTAGCAGAATAGGATTATCCTTTTTCGGTAATGATTATTTACTAGATTATCATCTTCATCACTATAGCACAGCATGAAAATAAATATACGCTGAAATAAAATTACCCAGTTTTTATTCAATAAGCATTCACAGCGAGCCGATGGCCTCTACAAAGCTTGTACATGTGATGAAAAAAACAAAACTCATTTTCATTTTTATTGAAGCGTTGAACACAATTTTCGTTCGACAAAGTACGGTTGAAAGTAAAACTTTGGAAATTAATTTTGTGATTCAATAAAATTAATAAAAATTTGAGTGAAATATTAAGTTAGCGGTCATATTAAAGGTCTTTGTAGCTATTAGTTTTTGAGTGTTTATATTGTATTGAAATAAAACATCTTAAAATTGTTGCAATTAAATTCGTATTTTTTTATAAATAAATAAATAAATATCTTTGGACACACACCACCATCTGATTCCAAACTAAGCAGAGCTTGTACTATGGTAATCAGAAAACTGATAAACATACCTATATAATTCTAAATACATACTTAAATAGTTAAATTAACACCCAGACACAGAACAAATAAATAGTCATGTTCATCACACAAATTTAATATTTGTCCTGGGTGGGAATCGAACCCACGACCTCACGCTTCGCAGTCGGCTCATCACCCACTACGCCACGGAGGCTGTCGTGCAAAAAATAAAACATCTTAAAATTGTTGCAATTAAATTCGTATTGTTCGTATATAACGTACATTTTGACTGAGATGTAGAGTTATGACATGTACGTACATAGATTCAGCGTGGCTCTACATGAGATCTGATATATTTTTACAGAGTAAGCCGTTTGCACTCGGCTTGGCAATATTTTATACTAGTGGCCGCCCGCGACTTCGTCCGCGTGGACTTCGGTATTAGCCATAGCATTCATGATTTTATATGGCCTAAAGCCCTCGGGTGGCTCCCCTGGGGTTGCCCGTGTCCATAGGCGACGGTGATTGCTTAACACCACGCGGCCCGTCTGCCTTTTTGTTCGGTTTATTTATTAAAAAAAGCCTTCCCCGATAAATGTCCAAAATAAAAAATATTTTTTCAGTTGGAACCAGTAGTCCCTGAGATTAGTGCGTTCAAAAAAAGTTACAAACGAACGAACAAACTCTTCAGCTTTAAGAATAGATTAAATATTGATTAATTATTGTCGACGTGTGGGAACTGTACGAAAAAGCGTGAACCCTATTTCGTATAGTTTACCATATTATTGCCAGCTCACAATGTCTCACTCACAATATGCACAAAAATAATAAAGCGGGTATCAAATATAATAGCGCCTGTTTTAGCCTTTACTGTTAATTTAAGTATAGAAACTGGTACATTTCCAGATAAATTAAAATTAACAGTCATTAAGCCTATTTTCAAAAAACAAGACAAAGAGGATATAACTTGTTATCGACCTATAGCACTCATACCAATTTGAGAAAGGACTTTCTCAAATACTTATAACAATCTATACACTTATTTTGAAAAGTTTTCAATTTTAGCGGAAGAGCAAGTAGGTTTTCGTAGGAATAAGTCCATTAATTTAGCTGTGTATAATTTTTTACAAAAGGTAATGATGAGTCTAGATAATAAAAACAAATTACAGCGCTTTATATGGATATTACTAGAGCGTTTGACTTTGTAGACCACGCATTATTAATAAATAAATTAGAGAAATACGGCGTAAGAGATAATGCTTTAAATTGGATAATGTCTTATTTAAGTAATAGAAAACAGGTAACAGAAATAACAAAAGTTAATGAAAAAACGAAAATAGAGGAGAAACACGTATCTCATCCCAAAGAAGTTAAATATGGAGTACCTCAAGGAAGTATTCTTGGTCCGTTGCTATTTTAAATTTATATAAATGACTTCCCGAAAGTTATTGAACATCCCATGGTTGTTTTTGCCGATGATAGCACGGTAATATTTAGAAATGATAATCCTGATACCTATGAGGCTGATATTAATAATTCAATTGAATCATTAGTAGACTGGCTAAATAAAAACAATCTTAAAATTAACCTTGATAAGACAAATATAATGACTTTTAAAAATCGAGTATCTTACGGAAAATCAATAAATATAAACTATAGAGGAAAAACCATAAGTGAAACTGAAACAACAAAATTCTTAGGTTTATACATAGATCACAAATTAACATGGAAAACACATATTGAGCACGTATGTAAAAAGCTCAGTAAATTTTCATTCGCTCACTATAAATTATCAAAAGTGGTAAATATATCGGCGGTATTAAGCGCCTATCATGCGTATGTTGGCGCAACCTTAAGATGCGGACTCATATTTTGGGGTAATGCAACGGAAATACAAACAGTTTACAAAGCGCAAAAGAAATGCATACGGTCAATCTGTCAACTACGGCAGATAGATACATGTAAACCACACTTTCAAAATCTTAATATAATGACACTCCCTTCGCTATATATCTATGAAATATCTGTAACAATATCATAATAGTGTATTTTGCATGGGACCAAAAATATACAATAATCTACCAGACTCCCTAAAAACTGAAACTATTAATGAATTTAAAAAGAACTTAAAATGTATTTACTTAAAAAAGCGTACTATTTGGTCACTGAGTTTCTAAACGATAAATAATAATATATAATAAAATATTAACTAAAATAAATAATAAACTAAAATAAATAACATAAATAAGATATTTCGCGGGATAAAAACCTGGGAGGTTTTTTTTCCCGCCAGCTTTTTTTCCTCTCAGCGTACAAAAACCCATCATGGTGGGTGCCCAAAGCTGATGACAGTCAACCACGTATGGTTGAAATAAAATAAAATATTTTTTTTTATAAAAAGCACAAACTTGGGTTAAATTGAATTTAAGTAGCTAAAGTGATAATAATGTAAAATTATTTAAGTATACAGTGTATTTTAGTGTTATAATTAGTTTATAATTTAACTTGTAATTATATAACTTTTACAATAAAATTTGTACACCGTAAAGGGTAAATATGGCGATCTAAATATTTTTGTAAAACCTTTTTTGCTACCCATATTTGTGCAAATAAAATATTTTCATTTCATTTCATTTCATCTCATCTCATTTTGTTTTTTTTTCTATGTATTATCTATTTTTCTTTTCATTTATAAGTTTCATGTTATTTAAGGGACTGTAAATTAATACATTAACTGAAGTTTTCGATAAATCAACAACGATACTTCCAAACACTGATCGATAAATTCTTGAAATGGACGTAACTTTTTAATTTATGAATCGATTTAAATAAAACGAATACTGAATGTTAAGCCAAAAAAATACCAATACATCAGTGAAAACCGCATCCTTCTACGTTAAGCCGTTCCTGAGATTAGCGCGCACAAACGAACAGACAAACAGACAATAATTCTAAAAATCATTGTTTTGGGTTCTATTACGCTAATAAATAGCCCTAGTAACAGTTTTTCTCAAATGTACAGAAACCCAATTGTTACAGATTTATTATAGTATATAGAAGATAGATAGATTGAAGAAGATAGATAAAAACTAGCGGACTCTGCACCACCGCAACTCTGTACCGCTTTGAAAAATAAATTACTACCAAATTCAATAAGTTTATAACTTGAACATAACATTGTGTCAGACGAGGGTCTAATTTGAATTCTACCAGACACCCGGGACCGACGGCTTAACGTGCCCTCCGTGCTCAATTTTTTTTCCACTAACGGTCACCCATCTCGCACTCGACCGCGCCTGTTTGACTTATGCACATGGCCTATATTATTATAGGCCATGCGCGAAAGCCATATCAGGCATCAAATTAATTTTCTTCGTCTTCTTGAATAACTGTTCTTCCTACATTTGCTGTTTAAATATCTAACATGGAACTAACGGATTGTTACTAAATCAATAAATATGATATTTCATTATTTAGCACTGTACTGTACGGTAAATTAAGCTAAGAAGTATTGGGATTGAACGGCAACTTTAAAAATTGAAAGTAAAATTGCAGTAAAAAATACTACAAAAGTGAGTAAAGTTTTTTAACTTTTCTTTAATCGTTCGAACCAATCAAACCCAGGCTACTTTAGACGGTATTGGGGAATATTCACGTTTTTTCGCGTCGAAGTTCCAATATCCTTCATAATATGTTGATTTTCTAGATGCATATGCACATTATATACGACACACAAGATAAAGCGTAGGAATTGATGATGATAGCCGCACTGAATAGCGTAGTTTGAAGGGAACTTCGGTACCTCGACCTAACTCGACGCGGTGCAGTAGATGACTCACTATTCGTCATGATTTTACGTCCTACGTACATCCAGGTATTTTGATAATTGGGATATCGCACGATTTTACGTCCTACCTCCAGGTACTTTGATAATTCGGATGTCGATAGGAGAGGAAAGTTTCGTTCGGAAATTAAATTGTTGTGTTCAAAAATACCGCCCGCAAAAAGCGTCCAAGCTATTTCAGAGCTTAAAACTAAAAGTAACTCAAAATTTATACAATTATTTGTCTTTATTAGGATATCAAAATTCAAAAAGTTTTAGAATTCTAGGAGCTAGTCATCAATATACCTATAGAAAGTAGATAACCATTGAGCTTTTTAGTAGACTATCCTTTTTTTTTTTTTTTTTTTTTTTTTTTTAAGTAGGGAATGCTATTACGCACCTTCTCGACCTCTGTCGAGGGGACAGAGGGAGGTGTGTGGGACTCCCCCCTGCCGTTACGAGGCAGGGGTATACCCACTAAACCCTACTGCGCTCCTCCATCGCCATGGTGACGATGTCGTGGGAAATCGGCAGAGCCTTTGCTTCCACAACATCGTCGGCGACTGCCTGCCTATCTTGGCAGGCCCTACACGCTCCCCTTATGGGGAGGCTACAGGAATGACCGGGAGCGCCGGGTCATTCCTGTCCATCAGTGATGGCCTGTGCAATGCAGGTGGAGGCACCCCCGTACCTCCAACCTGCAGGCCACCACCGGGGGGAGGGAGAGAACGGTCGTATTGCCGTCTTCTCCTTCCCCTTCTGCGTTTGCGGAGCGGGGGTTGGGACGGATCGTCCTCTCGCTCCCGCTCCGCCGCCTCCTTATACGAGATGACTTCCTCGCAGAAGGAGGCAACGGCTTTCCAGCCTCTTTCGCTTCCGAGCATGGCCCTAACGATGCTCGGCAGCGAAAGGTCCCGGCCGACAACGGTGCACAAGACTCGGCGCTGCTCCTCCCAGCCCCGGCAACTTTCAAGGCTGTGCTGCGCCGAGTCTTCCGCCGCGCCGCAATGGTGGCACGACGGGGACTCCTCCCTTCCGATTCGGTGCAGGTAATTGCCGAAACATCCGTGTCCGGAAAGTACCTGCACCAGGCGGAAGGTGAGGAACCCATGCGGCCGCTCCTCCCACGCCTCGATCACAGGACCGAGGGCGTCGAGAGTGCGGCGTCCAATTAGTAGACTATCCTCAACTAACCCGCATTAAAGCAGCGTGGTGGACGTAAGCTCATTGTATAAATAGTAAGCTCAGAGTATATAACTTGCCGTCAATCAGCTGGTTTCCTACATTTAGTGCGGGGCAATATATGAAATGATATATAAAAATTTCGAACGTTATGACCAATTTAGGACAACTTATAAGTTATACCGTTACACCGTTACAATAAACGTATTATTTATATAGCAGTCATTCAATATCTAATATCTTTAAACGAGCAGTTCAATAGTTCAGAGCAGCAGCAATATCTAATACCTTTAAACGAGCAATTCTTGTATATATCTAAATATATTTTTTTAATCTTGGAAACGGCTCCAACGATTTTAATGAAATTTAGTACCCTGGTTTTGGGGTTGATAAATCGACCCAGCTAGGTTTTTTTAAATTTTAAATAATAAAAATTTTTGAGCTATAATAAATTTAAGTATAAACTGAAAAATACGACTCTTTATGACATCTATTGGAGAGTATTAATAATATTGTGGCGTAGAACGCCGTCAAGCGCCATCCGCCAAACCAACGTTCAAAGAAATGACAATGTCGATTTGAAAGAGCTCTATAAAAATTTCGTTCATTGAATTAAAACTCCTTGACCGAATGGTTATACGCGGGCTGACTGCGGAACTTGAGACCCGGGTTCAATCCTCAATCAAAACCATATTGCGTATATTTTTTGTGATTTTTTTATTAGGAGCTATTTAAAATGGCGTTGTTAAGTAACACTAAGCAAATGAGTGTTTTGTTTAAAATAATACCAAGAAAATAAATTGTTTGTATCCGAGCAATGCTCGGTCGTCCAGATACTGCGTACTTAAGTAACAAAAAACTTAACAAACACACGCAACAAAACATTCAAGTAACAAAACTATTATCTATTGAACAGTAATTATCGTAAATTTAACTTTACAAATTACTTAATACTAATATTAAGCAAGTCCCCAAACTGTAAGCAATGTACCATTCAAACTTGGAACGAAGGTCTATATCTGGCGACATAACAGGAAAACTACGATTGATAAAGTTCTACAAAGTTTTCCCATTGACATTTAAGATACGTAGGTACTTGTCTCATATTTACAAAGATATTATATATGTAATGTGAAACACGATTTATCGGTGCTATAAATAGCAATGAATGTGAATATATCAAAATATATATACATATATGAAGCCAAACGGGCGCGGTTGGGTGCGATATGGGTGACCGCTAGTGGCAAAAAAAAATTCATGCGCGTTTCCGTGCTTCGGAGGGCACGTTAAGCCGTCAGCCCCAGTTGTTGCCGATAGATAACAGTCGTTGAACCTTGTCGGAGGCCTTATGGGCGGTTTGAAAACATCCGACGGCGGTTGGCCACTAACCCGCATCTCCACCAACCCGCATTGGAGCAGCGTGGTGGAATAAGCTCCAGACCTCTCCATTAATGGGGAGGGAACCGTGCCCAGCGTTGTAACCATGTATATGGCGTTGGTATTGGTCCTGAAATTAGCATTAGTGGCCAACCCGCTGTCGGATGTTTTCAAACCGCCCATAAGGCAACAAGGCTAATGACTGTTATCTATCGACAACCGGGACCGACGGCTTAACGTGCCTTCCGAAGCACGACACATTATGATTAGTTAGGACATAAGAAGTGACATTATGATTTAGGATTGAAATTATTATTTAATTTACACACGATTTTAACACGAGCCTTTCACGTTTACATTTACTTATTATAGGTACTTACGTTAGTATAATAAGTTTTAAAGCTTACGTACTTTCTTAAAACCATATATTTTCAAATGTAAAATATAGTATATAATATATTTACATATAACATAGGTACTCAATAAATAAATTCAAACTTAGAAATATTTTCTTAATATTATTACTGGAACATCGGAAAGGTGTACATCGATACGAATAAATCAAATTCGGTTTCCCGGGTGAGTGCCAACACTGATTTTATTAGTAGGTACATTCAAAATTGAACTGAATTTATAAAAGGACCTCTATCTTATATTAATTACGAGTAAGACTCGTCAATAAGAACAGACGAAAGCTTATAATTTACGAATCTTGTTAAGTTAAAGGCGGTCTTTAAAGTGCGAAATGGAAAATTTATTTATATCGCAAGAATTTTGCCTCACCGTTTTGATTAGTTTTCAGTAGAGTACTTCAAGTTGCCGTTTAAACAAAATTTTGTTTTAGTAGCTTCTTAAAATGCTTCTCAGTAATAAAATTATGCTCAATTTATCCTTCACAATAGTTATTCGCCCTTTAAAATAAAGTTTAGCTCAATTTCAAAATTTTATCGTTTAAACTACTGATCAGAACAAATTTCGGGGAATCCTTATAAAAGACTTTCTGCGTGTTTTAAATCTAACGATGTCAAAATCTATCTAGTACGTCTTTGCAAATATGGATGGCGGATAATAATTGGATTCAATTGAATATGATTAAAATGCGTATTGAAAAACACAGTTGGTATGACATAATAATATGACAGAGCAGGTAATACAGGACAGCGCGAAGCGTCTTAAATTCTTGGAAGTGAATTACGGCAGAATGGGTGCAGCGGTAGACATTATTATTATATCCAGTATAAAAATTGTAATTTCTACCACACACCATGAATAAAGAGTAACTACAATATCTATGATTATATAAGTCCTTTTTATTAATCATGGCTGATATAGATATATTTACCGTTATAAATGATGATAGGCATCGATTAGTTTATCTATCGATTTACACTATTGCCCGTGTGTAAAAAGTAAGTATGATGTGCCCGACGGTGCTACTGTATGAAATAAGTAATTTTTTTTTTAAATATACTCAATTCTTATTTCTATCAAAGTTTTAAAAAACTAAATCCAATTAAAACGGAAACTCAATATCAACTTTCCATGACTCTTAAAACTATGTATTTTTTAAAGTATGTATGTAGCAACTTATATCCTTTTAATCATCAAAATTAATTTATTCATACCAAAGCCGAGATAAGCTTAGAAATCCTCTTTCACAAATTTTAATCTAACCTCAATAATTACTGAATAAATCGTTTATCAATAAAGATTATTTCCCATTTAGTGGTAAGCTCTGAGGTACTAATTCTATCGTTTCTCAATAACCCGGTTCCTTTGAATACCTAATATAAGCAAAGCCCTTATTTCTCGTTACAGAAGGTATTATAATGGTTTCTTCGTTTACATCGCGCAATGTATTCCACACGCAATATTTTAAACTGTGAGCTGGAATATACAACACAATAGTTTATTTTTTTAATTTGAATGGAGTAGCAGACGAGCATGTAGGCCACGTGATGTTAAATGGTCACTGCAGCACATGGACTCTACATGCAACCTCAAGCAAGCATAGGTAAGTCTTGTCTGAGGTCATATGCAGTTTCGCTGCTACTCCGGAGGCTGGTAGTCGCCTCATGTAAATGTTGCCGGCAACTGCACCTTTCCACCGAAAAAACAATAGAATTGGTTCACGGCAGAAGCGGATGCAGCGGTGGTACGTCCCCGGGCGAACCATAATAGTTCTACCACCTACAAATTACCGATTTACAAATCTATCTTTATTAAATTCTTAGCGTCACCATTGAAATATTTGTGTTGGTATGTCTTACCTATGCAACATTTGGTAATAAGGCAAACCTCCGCCTCTTCATTCCTTAACTTATAATATTCGACGACCTCATAAAAATTTACCATTATCAATGATCTATTTCTTTGATCACTAAAGTTCCTATATCCATTGGTGCTGGCTAGAAATTAGATCTTGATAGGACGTTAATCACTTCCTATTAGAACCGCCATTGCACTCTTAGATATTGATGGCCGGAATACAATACTAGACATTCTATCTCGATAATCAAATTCCATCTGATAATTCCCCTATGACCTTATTATCAGGTTGTACCATATACGATAGTGATAAGTTTATCTTATTGGTGTTATGTATTATTATGGTGTAGTAGTTTCGAAGAAAAGATTTGTCAGTAAGAACTGTAATGTAGGTAGGTAGGACATTAGGAACTGTAATTGCATTAAAATTCATATCGTCGTATTCAGCCTTCGTCTTTCTCATCAAAAAGCCTTTTCATGACATGACATTCCCAATACGTGTCTCTTCTGAAAGTAAAAAGTTACACCTTGCTGATCAAGTGCTTTAAAAGTCCGTTGGAAAAATTTAAATACACACAGGTAAGCATTATAAATTTACCTTCAACATTAAGTAAAGAAAAGGCGGCGAAAAACAGCTTCGGGGATATAACATTATTGTATTGTCGTACTCCGCGCTGCAGTGGAATAGGTTCAGTGCTTCCGTCGTGGACTCGGACTGTCATGGTTGAGGCTTTGTATAAACACTTCCCCCCGTTACCAAATGAAAACTACTTCAAATACTCGTATCATAATTAAAAGGTCGAGAGAACATCAACTACTGTTACGTCTGAGACTGTGCCATTCACGGCTAAGATTACTCGGAAGTCAATTCTAGACAATTCTCCTCCATCTGTAATGTGTTTCACCTTTGAACTTTTACGACCTGCGCAAACTTAGCGGATTAAAGACACGTTCCAAGATTATTCTTAGGCCTTTGCGTCGAGAATTTATGTAGTGACAGTATATTTTAATTATTAAAACAGGTCCCTTTGGTAAATTAATCTTAATGATATTGTGAATAAAAGTTCATGTTTAATAACAACTTAAAGATGCAAAAACGGTCAACGTAATATTATTTTAAAGAATTCTCAAAGAGATATAATGTAATAACTAGAATTATAATGGATTTTTTCATCTTTTTAAATAATTTTAAATTAATAAATTCAGGCGTTACTTTGAGGAACGCCATTGTTATAAAGTTAGGTATAAACTAGTTTGCAACAAACCGCAATCTGAACGTATGATGGTGTATACCTTTTTCATGCAATAGCACCTTCCTCCCTCCCACATAGGAAACATGCACATGCAACAATAAAAAATATACACCAACATATGCACGTACCATCACCAACACGTGTTTCGCCCCAAAACAAAGCATCATCAGAGTTATTGACTCTACGACGGTTACTCGCAAAGTAACGTAAAGACTACTACTTACTTACTAGGCATACACTACCAGTCCAATCTATCCATATACAAGATTTCAACTTATCTTGCATCTGACTGTTACTCGTGGGTGTCGAAAGTAAGTATGATAAAAGGAATTGCGCTTGTATCCTTTTTAAAGATTTTAAATAAATCTTAATCAAAATTGAAACTCCAATCGGAACCCTTATTTTTCATAATGATTTGAATTTTTATAATTAAAATTATATAAATAATTTATATAATTTTTGTTATGGAATTATTTGCTTTTATGTGTCCTATAGCAATATTTAAAATCAGTATAAAGTTAGGTATAAACTACTTTGCAACAATCAACAACCAGAACGTAGGTATGTTGGCGTATATTTTTTATTGTTGCATGTGCATGTATCCTATGTGAGAGGGAGGGAGGTGCTATTGCAGGAAAAATGTATACACCATCATACGTTCTGATTGCGAATTGTTGCAATTGTTTTTACCTAACTTGGTAACCATGAAAATTATATTACCCATATGGGTAATACGTGTATATACATACACTTACCCATTTTCAGTTTCTCCAATTGCTCGACCGGCACGTCCTGAAACAAAAAATACTTCTGAGTCATTGTTTATTATCTACAATTTATACTCTGGCAAAGTTTGATGATAAAGACAAGGCAATTCTTGATTGAGACATGTATGAGACATGGAGTAGGTACGTTTACTTATACATTCATATTTCATACCTCCAATATGAATTATAACTTAATAACTTCACGCGTTTTCTTTTGTAGCAGACGGATAATCGTGCAACGTAACGATCTTATTAAGGGCTCCTAAACTTAATTCTAATTACAGTATACAGTGTCCACCTCCAGGCTTCCCCAATACTGAGGAGAGACCTTTGTTTAGCAATGCATGGCAAAAAGGGTTGCAACGAACGGCAACCAAAGCAATAAGATATCCGAAAATGTATCTCCGGAGCCGTAACTGAAACTGATAGAAAAGTTTCGAATAATTTCACATAAGGATGATACGCAACATACAATAAGTTATGACGATGTTTGAGCACTCATGACGGGACAGTAGCCGTGTTCGTTGTTTCCATCCATTACATATTTGTCCACAAGACGACCACAACCGATATCAGATGGCACCAACGCGTTTGGCGACCCGTTAATAGGCACTTCTTGTAATTGGAGAGGCCTGAAGGTTACTCCATCACGCTGAATCAAAGCAGTCTTGGACTATCCCAGTGTGCAAAATAGTTCGATACCAATAACCATTTCTACAACTAGTTAAAAAAAATCATAAATCTGGATCCATAAATAGAATTTCATATCCCATAATGGGCATTTGGACATGATGACAGATTTTCAAATACCTTTCCTTATTGTAGGTACACGTCTCCTAGTTTCGAAAAAAAGTTTATTTCAGCAATAAACTCAACTTTTAACGTAAATTAATGTATTTTCTGCTATGTAAATTGAATTAAGCGCGAAAACGCTCGTAGGTGTCATGGCGTCGGCTTGCTCGTCAAACTTCAAGCAACACGATGACATTAACTGAGGCGTGACGTCATTCCTTTTGATTGGCGTTTCAGATAACATGGCCGATTGCTGTATTTAATACTTTTATTTTATTGAAAATCTTATTAATCTTAATGTTTATATTAAAACGGGATCATATTTTAGAACTTTTTTAGCATATATTTTTCTGTAAAAGCGTTTATTCTCTGATTCTTTAATAGTGTCATCATGCCTATTATGTACACGTTTATTTCTTCGCATAAGTTGATGGATATGATATGAATACGTTATGAAAATTAAAAAACAACGGGTTGCACTCCGGTAGTGCCGGCAGAACTGAAAACTTGAACATTAACGTTGTGCATTTTTGATATTTTGGAATGGTTAGGGGAATTTCGCACGAATTGCTTTTATTATCAGTTTTATTTTCATCTAATATTTTCAGTAGGTTTTCATCTAGTATTTTTATAAAGTACTCACTCATTTTCTTTCACTATTTCTTCGTCAATTTTTTCATTAATAGATGCACTTTGTTCAATGTCCATATTTTAAATACTTGATATAAACGAATTTTACAAGTATAGACAGTCGAGCCGTCATCAGCTGTCACCCCTCCGTCTTACGAATATTCGATCAGGCCACGTGTCCTGACACGAGTTTAACATTTTTACCCATCCCAAAAAAAAAGTGCACAACGCCGCTAAAGAAGTTTTCACTCCAAAAAATAAGTAAACACAAAGTAGACAGGAGGTAAGAGTATATTTTATCTTGCAAATGATATTTATCTTGCGAAACGTATTTCGATTGAGTAAACAATAAATCATATTCAGATCAATTGATAAGGAGGTTGATAGATATATACTTGTATCATTCGCAAGATAAATTATACTATTTGCTCCTATCTATATTGTGCTTACTTATGTTTTATTATCAAAACGTATATCATATTCATTAACTTATGCTAAGAAGAAAAACGTGTACATAATTATGGGATAATAATATGTAATTTTAGTTATGGATCCAGATTTATAAAGTTAAAAGATGAACTTATATAAAGAACTTATATAATTCTAAGTTTCGGGGCCTTAATGAACAAAACTAACTCACATTTTACATGTACGTAGTGTAATAAGCAATATAAAAAATGAAGAAAATAAAAGTGTAGAAATGTTTTAATAACTAGGATTTAAGGTTTGAAATGTAGAATTTTGATTTGATTTTGTATGCATAGGTATCAAAAATGTTTTAACTGTGTATATCTGCCTCGTTTTATTAAGCGGTCGCTGCAGCCCATCTAAACACAACCTCAAGCAAACCTAAGTCTTGCTTGGTCGTATCAGTCGTATGCAGTTGCCCTATAAGTCTGGCCGGTACATGCACCTTTCCACGAAACACATGAATTGCTTCACGACAGAAGTGTAGCGGAGGTACTTCCCCAGTCGAGTAATTAAACTTCTACGAGTACCATCTACTAAACGTTTCAATAAGGCCTCGATAATCTTCGGAAGCGCGCATGGCCGGGCGGTTAGCGTAGAACGCAAACGATCTATGCAACATACAAATGGGCGCGGTTGGGTGTGAGATGGGTGACAGTCGTTAAACCTTGTCGGCTGCCTTATGGGCGGTTTGAAAACATCCGACAACGGGTTGGCCACTAACCCGCATCTCCACCAACCCGCATTGGAGCAGCGTGGTGGAGTAAACTCCATGCCTCCCCAATAATGGGGAGAGACCCGTGCCCAGCAGTGGGACGCAAAAAGGGTTGAGCCAATCTTCGAAATATCGTTTCACAGTATTAACAGTGAGATAACTCGATAATTCCTAAAAAATATTATTGCTCGTCGGTCAAAATTTGCGTAATCTTCAAAAAATACGCAGAAATTTCAGCAGCCTGGCATAACGTAATGAGAATCTCATTTGCATACTTAGAGCCGTGGTTGTCGTCTGGAATATTAACAACTGGCTGACGAGGGAATTTGACGTAATATTTTACAAAACATACTGAATTTCTTCTAGCACATTAGGCTTGAAAGCTTTTTTATAGCAGGATTAATTTTCAGGCTTGAATTACTTGGGGCTTTCTTTATAGACTGATGGAGAAAGGTTACTTGTAATTCAATTGGAAAAATAAGCGTCTGTTGTGGTACGCAGATGAATAAACTGGTATGGTGTTTAAGTGGTGACCACGGATCGGCAAGAATGTATAGAAGTGACCACACTGTGACCACATTTTGAGATAAGAGAAATAAAGAGTAAAACAGCTTAGATAGTTTAAAAATATATATAGCAATACGTTTCTTTTTTGACAGAGAAAAAAAATTGGCAATGTTTCTTTACTATTACTAAATTTTAATAGTTTTGCTAGTAAAAATAATGTAGTTTAAAAAACTAAATAACACGCTTTTGTGAATATACGAACTAAAAACTAAAATTAACACTCCTAGAAGTAAGTGAAAATGAAGTTCAAAGATTCGATTACATACATACATACACACATACATACATACAGGTCAAGTTAATAAAAGCGTGTTAAAAATACATGCATAATGGATGACACTATAGTAAAAATGTAGATATACGTATTCATTTCAGAAGAATCTTAATATTAACAGAAATCTTACAACGGTGCCTTCTGAAAAGTTCTAAAACAACTTTTACAATTTTAAACTAAGTTTGATTTAAAACTTCTATTTTACTACTGTTATGCATGTCATAATAACAAGTGGTGTTATGAAATAAATGACTTTTTACCGACTTCCAAAAGGAGGAGGTACTGTATTCGGCTGTATGTTTTTTTTTTTTTTATATATATGTTCACCGATTACTCCGCCGTTTGTGGACCGATTTTCAAAATTATTTTTTTGTTCGTATGCTTATACTCCCGAGGTGGTCCCATTGTCACCAAATCAGGATCTGATGATGGGATCCCAGGGAAATCGAGGGGAACTCTCAAATTTTGTAGGCACACACATTGATTTTCTTATACTTTCTGAAGCATAAGCAATATTTGTGCATAGTAATCATCATCTCATGTTGCTGAGCTGATGATGGAAGGTACTGCAACAGTGAGGAGTTGAAAGCAAATTCTTTCAATAAATAGTTTTTTATTCCAAATCTTACATTCCTGAGGTGGTCCGACTGTCACCAAGTCAAAGTCTGATGAGGGGATCCTAGAGAAATCGAAGGGAACATTCAAATTTTATAGCACAACAAATGATTTTCATATTTTTACTAAAGCAAAACAGGCATTTTTGTATAATTATCATTATATCATGTTGCTGAGCTGATGCTGGAAAGTACTACGAAGGTTAGGAGTTGAGAGCAAATTCTTTCAATAAATGGTTTTTTGTTCAATATCTTACATTCCTGAGGTGGTCCAACTGTCACCAGGTCAAAGTCTGATGATGGTATCCCAGAGAAATCGAAGGGAAACACTGAAACTTAATAGGCACACACATTCTTTTAGTCATATTTTTTAACATAATACAAATATTTGTGTCCGGTAATTATCACCTCATGTTGCTAAGCTGATGATTGAAGGTACAACTCCTCAACGGTTAGGAGCTGAGAGCAATTTCTTTCATTAATTTATACGTTCAGGTGGACTGATAGTAGTATTCTTTCAGGGTATAAGATGGCTATTAGATAAACATGATTATAAAAGGTATCTCTTTAACGTTTAGAAATTAACTGAAAAAAATTCCAATTATGCTTAGTACCTGGACGCCCGAGCGTTGCTCGGATAAAATCGATTTATTTACTTGGTTTATTTTTAAGCAAAACTTTCATTGACTTAGTGTTACTTTATAAATCCTTTTGAAAATACCTAACTACCAATTTAAAAAAAATTGACATGAAAAATAAAAAACGCAACTTGCCTACTTGAGGTTTGAACCCGGGTCTCTAGCTCCGTAGTCAGCTTTCGTAACCATTCGACCAAGAAAGCTTTAATACCATTGACGAAATTTTTATGGAGGTCTCTGAAATGAAATGAAATGAAATGAAATATTCTTTATTCACTGTACGGTTCATTTACAAACTCTTAGTGAACGTTATTTTTTTTGTTCTGTCTGCTCTGGGTGCGCTTAGGCAATGCTGAGCTGAAGAAAAGAGCAGACGGAGAAAAACTTCAGCCCTGTTTTAAAATATGAGGTATACAATAATAAGCTTTCTTACAGAGTAGCTATGGGCAGATAAGGAACATACGTGACAGCTACCGCATGTGTCAATGTCGTCCCACAGCCATCTGTTAACATTGGCAGTTTGATTGATTTAAATCTATTACATCAGTTATAGAAACAGCCTTGTGGGAATACAGCTCAATCCCAAGCTTTTTTATCAATTAAATAGTCCTTAAGATCGTAATAAGCCTTGCGGCACAGGACTTGTTTGACTTTCTTTTTAAATCTGTGTAAAGGAAGGGATTGAACACTTTCCGGGATTTTATTATATATTCTGATCGACATCCCGATAAAAGAGTGGCTCTTTTTGCGGAGCCTACACTTAGGGAATGCAAGTTTGTGGCCATTCCTTGTCGAAACACAGTTCGAACTATGTAAATCCAAAAAAGTCATAAATTCGTGTTTATTTTTACGAACATACATTATATTTTCATAAATATATTGCGATGCAAATGTTAGTATATTCGTTTCCTTAAATTTTTCTCTCAGAGACTCTCTAGAATTTAATTTATAAATTGCGCGAATAGCCCTCTTCTGCAAAATAAATATTGTGTCGATATTAGCAGCATTTCCCCACAGTAAAATACCATACGACATTATACTATGGAAATAACTAAAATAGACCAGTCTAGCTGTATCGACATTTGTAAGTGATCTTATTTTTTTTATTGCAAAGACGGCAGAACTTAGTCTATTCGCTAACCGAGAGATATGGGGTCCCCATTGAAGCCTAGAATCTACAGTTAACCCAAGAAATACAGCTTCATCAACAAAGCTCATTTCCTCGCCATTCAATTGTGGTTTTACAATAATTTCTTTAACATTAGGTGGTGAAAACTTAATACAATTGGTCTTTTTATTATTGAGTAGTAAGTTATTTACATTAAACCAATTTACCACCTCAGAGAGAGCATTGTTCACATCGTCATAATCATCAGTTTGTCTGTTAGTTTTGAAAATTAAGGAAGTATCATCTGCAAACAATACTATCTCGTGATTATTCTCCACCATATATGGCAGATCGTTAATATATATTAAAAATAAGAAGGGGCCGAGGATTGAGCCCTGTGGGACCCCCAAATGAACTACAGACCCGTTTGACCTTTTACCGTTCACTTCAACCTTCTGGATCCTATCACTCAGATAAGACTCCAGAAGCCTGAGCGCGGTTTCTTTGATGCCATAGTGATTGAGTTTCCTGATTAATGTTTCATGGTGTACACAGTCAAATGCCTTAGATAAGTCACAAAAGACACCCAAAGCATCCCGTGACGTCTCCCAAGCATCCACTATGGTCTTAAAAAGCTCTACACCGGCATCTGTGGTTGATCGACCCCTCGTAAAACCGAATTGATTTTTATGTATAAGTTTATTATTAGTAAAGTGTTTTAGAAGTTGTTCTAAAATTATTTTCTCAAAGATTTTACTAATGGAGGGCAGAATTGAAATAGGTCTAAAGTTGGAGGGATCTGAAGTACTGCCCGACTTAAATAAAGGTATCACTTTACTATGTTTCATTAGATCAGGAAAGTCACCACTTTTAATACAGTTATTGAATATTATAGCTAAGTGGGGTGCTATTAAGTCAATTATTGAACTAAGAATTTTTACAGAGATACCCCAAAGATCAGTAGTGTTCCTAATTTCTAATGTCTTAAATATCTTTACAATATCTTTAGCGTCTACGGGCCTGAATGTAAACTTACATTTGCATTCGCTTACATTTTTCTTAAGCAATGATTCGGCGGCTTCAGGGGAAGACCTAAGCGATTTAGTTGTTGAGACTGGAATGTCAGCAAAGTATTTTTCAAATGTTTTTGCTACAAGTTCGTCTGATTCAATGACGGTACCATCCATAATAAGTTTATAGACACGATGACGGTCATTGACTCTTCCAGTCTCAGCGTTAATAATGTTCCAAGTCGTTTTAATTTTATTCTTACTAGATTTAATTTGGTTACCAATATGCAATGACTTGGCCGCGATACAAACTTGCTTAAACAATTTCGAATAATTTCTAACGTGTGCGCAAAAGGACTCGTCACGATTATACGATCTCTCTTCATAGAGGTCATATAATTTTTGTCTACTTTTATGTATCCCTAAAGTCGCCCAATCACTGAATGATTTACAGTTTTTAGGAGAGATTGTTTTTGATGTAAAAAACAGTATTATAAATTTTGTGTATATTAGAACATAATGTCCCATAATGTTTATTTACATTTTTATGGGCTGGAATAGGAAACCCATTTTCAATTGCACATCTAAATCTCTCCATGCGTTTTTTAGTCACTGGAACGACCACCTTGCTCTTACTAACCTGTCTGTCCATCCTGTAATTAAAGCAAACTAATTGGCCACAATGATCAGAGCTTAAGTTGTTTATTATCATAGATTGCGCTGGTGACCCCTCTGTAAAAATATTATCTATACAAGTAGCTGTGGATTGTGTAATCCTAGTTAACAAAAAAATAGAACCGACTTCAAACGGTAAAAATAAAATTGTTCAGCACCTACTTCTTCTTGCTTATGGTAATGACTCTTAAAACTATTTTTGAAGTCGGGCCCTTAGTAAAATGTCCTGTCTTAGTAAATATAGTGTACCTTTCGTTCTGAATAGGCACCGACTCCAATATAGTTATAACAGTCATTACCATAATCAAGAAGAAGTAGGTACTGTCCCACTGTCTGTACTGTCGGTGCCCATTTAGAACGAATGGTACGACATTTTAGTAAGGGCCCGACTCCAAAAATAGTTTTAAGAGTCATTACCATAAGCAAGAAGAAGTAGGTGCTGAACAATTTTATTTTTTACCGTTTGAAGTCGGTTCTATTTTTTTGTTAAAAACTTATTAATAATAGATTTACAAACAAACACATTGCTTAAATGGAATGTTTGACTCATTACAGCAAAACTTGAAAATCAAATTTACTTATTTAAAAAAATCATAAAATAAAAATTTAAAAGTGCCTGTAAAACCGAGCTTTGTTCGGATAAAAACATTTGATTTTCTTGGTCTCTAATATCAAAAAGGAACTAGGAAAAGAGAAAGGAGAGGAAAGGAAAAAAACCGGCCAAGTGCGAGTCGGACTCACGCACGAAGGGTTCCGTACCATTATCTATAAAAAATCACGTTTATATGGGAGCCCCCTTAAATATTTATTTTATTCTATTTTTAGTATTTGTACAACAATCAGCAACAGAAATACATCATTGCCTTTGATTATCCATAGAAATCATTGCATTAAGATTGAATGAAAGGTAAATTGTGGTTTACGAATTTATGGCGTGTTAGAAAAAACTACTTACTAGATCTCGTTCAAACCAATTTTTGGTGGAATTTTGCATCGTTTTGTACATCATATATTTTTTTAGTTTTATCATTCTCTTATTTTAGAAGTTACAGGGGGGGGACACATTTTACCACTTTGGAAGTGTCTCTCGCGCAAACTATTCAGTTTAGAAAAAAATGATATTAGAAACCGCAATATATTTTTTAAAGACCTATCCATAGACACCCCACACTCATTGATGGGTTTCCACACGGGTTTGATGAAAAAAAAAATTTGAGTTTCAGTTCTAAGTATGGGGAACCCTCAAAATTTATTGCTTTTTAACACGCTTTTATTAACTTGACCTGTATGTATGTATGTATGAATGTATGTATGTAACGGAATCTTTAAACTTCATTTTCACTTACTTCTAGGAGTCTGATCAACTTGAAAATTTGCACAGGGGTCAAGGGCCGATGACAATACAATAATCTCATAACTTTATATTAAAGTCCTAACTAGGATCATCAGGATGAAAAAAATATACGAGGGGCGGCTGATAAGTTCGTGGCCTAAGTTACTTAATGAAACAAATATAAAGTTTTATAATTTTAACACGTCTAAGCGTCTGATTAACTTAAAAATTTGCGCAGGGGTCAAGGGTCGATGGCAATGCAATAATATGAGAATAAAAATCAACCAATTCCATCAATCCAAAAAATTAAAAATAAATAATGTAGTTTAAAAAACTAAAAAACACGCTTTTGTAAAAATACGACCTAAAAAGTAAAAAAATAAGAAGAAAATGTATTTCACTGTAAAAAGCGTGGGGTGGTTTTTAAGATACTATTGACATCATGCACCCCATTTTTAGTTTTTTAAACTACATTATTTATTTCTATTTTTGTGTGAAAATCTTAATGTGGTTCACAGAATACATCTACGTACCGTCAACAGTATAGTTCTTATAGTTTCGGAAAAAAGTGGCTGTGACATACGGACAGACAGACAGACAGACAGACATCACGAATCCATAAGGGTTCCGATTTTGGCAATTGGCTACGGAACCCTAAAAACGGACTGGACTCGAACGGTGGTCTTTGCCTTCATGTAAAAGTGATAGTAATATATAATAATATAATACTACTGTAACTGCCGTGTTGCTATAATCACAAGTAGTGATTACATTATACGAGTGAAATACGCAAGCCACTGTTTTCTTCACCTGCGACAACCCATCCGTGCCAAGCTCCAACATGTATATACAAGAATTGCTCGTTTAAATTTTATTAAAATAAAAAACGTATTGTTCTCAAAGTGACATAGACAAGCTTTGACTTGTAAAGTACCAAAGAATATTCTTGCACAAAAACTCGTGAATCTTAGATCACAAACACCCGGAAACCTAATTGTAATTCAGGATGTCAGATTTGTGTGGGCGCCTTGTGAATAAGTTTTATAAATTGCTGTCGGAATATTTGGGACGTCTTGTTTTTTGTTTACATCTATCCATACTAATATTATAAATTCGAAAGTCTGTCTGTCTGTCTGCTACTCTTTCACGCTTAAACCACTGAACCGATTTTGATGAAATTTGGCATAAACATAGAACGGACGTTGAGAAAGAACATAGGCTACTTTTTGCCGCGTGAAAATATCTCATTCCCACGGGAATAAATGGAATGAATGAAATGCGCCGTGTACTGTTATAAATACACTACATGTTATTACTTACTTCATTGACGTCCATTATCATATTTTATAACTTATATTCTATTGTTTTATTCTTATACTTTACTTTTCCTATAGTATTTCTGTACAAAATTATTTAATTTCGGTGTTTGTTTATTTATATTTTCACGCAGCTATCAAAATTGTCACGTCTGACTTTTTTGTTACTTATTTTTTTAATTCATTTTAAGGCATTGTATAAAAATCCTTTTAGCCATTCAGTATTAAATGAAAAGAAAATTTTTATGTTTCTTATTTCATTTCATAGATTAATAAAGTATAGTATTGTCTTTGGCTTAGTCATGTTTTTTATAGTATAATTATTATAAATTATTATTTATAAATAATAAATGAACATAATGTTCTTCGAATCTTTATATATATATTATACATATAAATGAATTGCTGTTCGTTAGTCTCGCTAAAACTCAAGAACGTCTGAACCGATATGGCTAATTTTGGTCTTGAAATAAACGTTTAAACGTTTCACACTCATAGCCCCACAGTAGGGTGTATATACTCTGTGTCGTCGGTACCATGGACACGTACAAAGACAGATACACAAACACCCAGACCGAGAACAGAAATTTAAACTCATCATTCAAATTTCTGTTTCGCCGGGAATCGAACCCGGGACCCTTCAATTAGCAGTCCGGCATGGTAACCATTGGGCCACACGGGTCGTCAAATCAAATATTAGTAGAAGTCCATTGGTTCTTCGCGCCGTCGTCCAAAAGTTTGACATAGTCTGAATAACAGTTCATCTGTCACTGTTCGTTTTTAATTTTTTATTTGACAGTAACATAATAAATTAAGTTTTTAACAAAAAAATAGAACCGACTTCAAACGGTAAAAAATAAAATTGTTCAGTACCTACTTCTTCTTGCATGGTAATGACTTTTAAAACTATTTTTGGAGTCGGGCCCTTAGTAAAATGTTGTAGGTACCATTCGTTCTAAATGGGCATCGACAGTACAGACAGTGGGACAGTACCTACTTCTTCTTGCTTATGTTAATAGCTATTAAAACTATATTGGAGTCGGTGCCCATTCCAAACGAAAGGTACACTATATTTACTAAGACAGGACATTTTACTAAGGGCCCGACTCCAAAAATAGTTTTAAAAGTCATTACCATGCAAGAAGAAGTAGGTACTGAACAATTTTATTTTTTACCGTTTGAAGTCGGTTCTATTTTTTTGCTAAAAACTTAATTTATTTCACTCTTTTTAGTAACTTTAATAATTCTGTACACATGTATAATATTGTGCTTATTAAGTTTCAGTGTTTCCCTCGATTTGCCCAGTATTACATCATCAGATTATGACATAGTGACAGTTGAACCACCTTAGGAGTTTAAGTTTTAGAACAAAAAAATATATATTGAAAGAATTTGCTCTCAACTCCTAACCGTCGTAGTACCTTCCATCATCAGCTCAGCAACATGATATGATGATAATTATACACAAATGCCTGTTTTGCTTTAGTAAAAATATAAGAATCATTTGTTGTACTATAAAATTTGAATGTTCCCCTCCATTTCTTTGGGATCCCATCATCAGACTTTGACTTGGTGACAGTTGGACTACCTCAGGAATATAAGATTTCAAACAAAAAACCATTTATTGAAAGAATTTGCTCTCAACTCCTAACCGTCGTAGTACCTTCCATCATCAGCTCAGCAACATGATATGATGATAATTATACACAAATGCCTGTTTTGCTTTAGTAAAAATATAAGAATCATTTGTTGTACTATAAAATTTGAATGTTCCCTTCGATTTCTCTGGGATCCCATCATCAGACTTTGACTTGGTGACAGTTGGACCACCTCAGGAATGTAAGATTTCGAACAAAAGACCATTTATTGAACGTCGCAGTACCTTCCATCATCAGCTCAGCAACATGAGATGATGATTACAATGCACAAATATCTGTTATGCTTCAGAAACTATAAGAAAATCAATGTGTGTGCCTATAAAATTTGAGAGTTCCCCTCGATTTCTCTGGGATCCCATCATCAGATCCTGATTTGGTGACAATGGGACCACCTCGGGAGTATAAGCATACGAACAAAAAAAGAATTTTGAAAATCGGTCCACAAACGGCGGAGTAATCGGTGAACATATATATATAAAAAAAAATACATACAGCCGAATACAGTACCTCCTTCTTTTGGAAGTCGGTAAAAACCCCTTGAGATGATAAAGAAACTAATCCTCTTACAAAACTTTTGAGGCAGGACAACGTCTGCGGGATCCACTAGTACTTTATATAGTAGTACTAATATTATTTGAGTTAGTTTCTTTGAAAGCGCTAATCTCAGGATCTACTCGAACTGGTTCGAATTGAGAAATTATTTATGTGTTGGATAGTCCACTTATCGAGGAAGGTTTAATGAAGGCTATAAAAGTAAGAAAGAGATGTACCGAACCTTTTTTCAGCTCATAAATTATTATCAATATTTATCCATAACTATATGTCCCAATGCTAAGCAGCAGATGATCCTATTAGAAAAGATAAGAATAACCAATAGCGGATTAGGGTACTTCACACATTCTTGATAGAGCATGGCAAATTCGCATGTGAATGTAAATATTTCACTTGACCCATTCTGTACAGACCTTTTAATTAACAACATGAAGGTCCTCTTTTTTTCTTCCGTGAGCTGTTTACTAGATTCATCCATCACCAACGTCTTCTTACTTTCAACATTCCGTATTTTATTACCTGAATCGGCAATAAAAGTGTATGCTGTGTGCCTGTAAGTTGACAGTCCTTTTGATAAAGCGTCATCATCATTTATTTAAAGACTTTCCTTCCACACTGGTATATCCTCATAACAATATTGACTGTATATTGTTTCACAAATTGTGAGGCTTCGTCGAAGCGTTCCGTTTACGAATACCTATCTCCGTTACGATATCACTTTAAATTTCTAGTTTCCGTGGCACAGAAAACTAAGATCGTTTAACTGGCTCCTAAATAGTTACAAATCAGAGCGAAACGGCTCAACCTAAATCCCTTTAATTAAGTTTAATTAGAATCAAACCCCCAATCGGTCTTTGCCCAAACGCTTCCATAAATAAAGGTAAACAACTCGATTGACCTACTTGCAAGCAATTAATGACTATACCGATAAATTAACGGTTAGAGATAACTTTTCCTTACCATGCTAAGAAAGAAATGATGTAGTATAAGTTAGTTTTATTTACATTACGTTTTCTTTTGGTGTTCTTCTTGTGTTATGTAACTTTACCCCTCTCGTTGCAAAGAAGTTTTAACATGACTTTGGAGTTCCACAAAGTAACGCCTGATACGCTGATGATGAGCGTGAAACATTAACATTAATATTATACCTATGTTATTTGAACAATTCCAGAAAGAGCAATTTTACATAGAAAATATTAGTGTAGGAGCGTATCTACAAGTCATTCTGTGTTATTAAAGGCGAACGACTCGACTAAAAACTACAACCCATTTGCACGCCTCATAACGCGAAGCGATTGAGGTAGTGCACTACTCTCAACTAGCTAGAAAATGTGCTTTTCTTGAACTTTGATTGCCTCTTATCTATGTATTTGATTCATAGTATTTCGGGATTGCCCGACTAGTTTCTTTCGGACCATTAATCTTGCTTGGTATTAATTAGGCACTCTGAGCGGTAATGTTTTAAAACGTTCTCTTTAATAAAAGCTATGTAAGTGAAAAACTCTACCTCTATTTTGCTTTGGTAGTCTAGAAAGTACGCAATATCCATTAAAGTTATTCGTAAATACATATACAGGATTTTTCGAGTAAATCATCATTAGTTGTTCATTAATCTGGAGAAGATTAAACAGTTCCTAAGGAAGGACTACACTAGGTCTAATCCAGATGTCTATTTGAGAGTATACAAGTATACTAACAAAACGTTTAAAAACAAAATTAAGTTAAGTTAAGAGAAAAAAGTGTTACCAAATTCTTAAAAAATGAGGTAATTATGTATGAAAGACTTCTTTTTGATTCAACGCTAACAAATACATCATTTTTATCAACAGTACTGTTCCACTGCTGGGACAGTTCTTTCTCTCTAAATTAGAAATTGGAATTCGCTCGGAAGTTTAATCCCAGGATCAAATACCTACAGATTAGGAACCTCAGCACGAGGTTTCGAGGATTAAAACTTAGAACTACGTAAAAAGTTTTAATACAGTGCAATTTATTTACAGTCGCTATCTGTCATTAGTAGGCTTCATAACACTGATGTTAATGCCTGTCAGTCTTTCCATCTAACTAAAGTCTACAGACGCCTGACGCTCACACGTCCAAGTGTAGTGTAGTGTAGTTCTGTTCTAAATGATGTTCTTGCCTAATGACTCTGGCTGGACTAAGTTGTGTCACTTAGTACTTGATTCTATGCTTTGTAAGCTACTTCATTAGATAAGCGTTCTATTATTATTATTAGTGAACTAAATACTGTCTGATTAGCGGCCATGAAAACATAGCAATTTTTTATAGTACATTGCTATGTTTTCAGTTCCATAATATGTATTCTGTAGAGTTCATTTAAATTTTGGATAATATTTCTGTCTTCTTATGAAAACGTATTTACAGAGCAGGTTCTATTAAAAGTTTAATTTACTTATGAGCGCTGATATTTTATTGTAATAAAATTCTAAAACTAATTTTTAACTCTCGTTTTAAAATAATTGTAAAAATAATGTAGTTGAAAAGGTTGTAGCTACAACAAAGGAGTATTTATACATAGAACACATATGAAAAATACTCCTTTGTTCTTTTAAAAAATAGAGATTTTATCTTCTTACCGATTTGCCCTCTGCCTCGTCTGTTCCTGAAACGAAAAGAAATGAAATTTTAATTAAAGCTTTATTTCTTAAATAACTAAATTATTTTGATGAAACAGCAGCTTTGCTAAAAAACGTTCAACATCTGAGGTAGTAGGAACTTAAAATATAACGTTGAAAACAGTTAAATGTCTCGTTCATGTAAAAGTGCAATAACAGCTTTTTATAACGATTTAAAGAGGAAAGGAGTATTCAAGTTTCTGTTTACCATTCTGAATTTAAAACAATTTAAAAAAATAGGTAACATTTTTAATTAAAGCAATAGAATAAGCTTAACTAGATAACAAAACTATCATTCTATACTCTTACAGTGGATGACATTTTGAAATTTACATTTGAAACCGACCTAAAATATTAAGTAGGTAATGAAATTCCTGATTCCAGCGGTCCACTACATTTTCCTGTTAAATTGTTCATAATTCAAACGTATTTAAATTCTTTATTTAAACTCAGATCTGTTTTTTCTACCATTGTGTTTTTTTTTTCTGAGTTCAATTTTACGCTTGACTTGCAAACGTTTTCGGCACACATGCTGCTTTTAGCATCGGCGATTTTGCCACAGCATCGATGCTGCATCGCGGTTTAGGGACAGTTTGAGATTTGCTTTAGAACCTTTAGTTCCTAAGAATCGCTGAACCAAGCTATTACATGCAATAAAAGACAGCCAGACTTACATGAGGCGATCATCGGCCTTTGGAGTAGCAGCACAACTGCATACGACCTCAAGCAAGACTCAGGCTTGCTTAAGATTGTGGTTAGATATGCTGCGTCATACGCATGGGCTACAAGAACACTTAACACCAAATAGCCTTTTTTGTATCGGGGGGTCCCCTTTATAAGGTACCCATCACCTTGGGAGAGGATACCGGGTTATGTGGGATTTGATCGCACAAAAACCACCTTCGGTAGCCTGCCTCTGCGCTTGGGGAGGACTACGGGATCTCAAGTGGAACGCACCGGTGTCCTCAACGCGCGGCGCCCCGAATGGGCCCATCTTCGAGAAAGCAGATGTGCTCTCCCGCACCTTCCGTTGCTTACGGCGGTATGCGGTTACGCACACACCGCCGTCCTTTCCGGGGCTACTGGCTGGACGGATCTAGCTCCCATCCCGAAAGCCCCCTTTTAGTCGCCTCTTATGATCAGGCAGGGGATACCGTAGCTCTTCTTAATCCCGAAGCTATGAGGAATTAACACCACGTGGCCTGCATGACCGTCTGCTTCTTTATTAAGAAAATTGACTACTTAGTTTTTGTTTGCTAGTTAACGTTATTTGAGCGTAGTTTCATTTCACGATTAATTCTTTGAAATACAAAGAATATTTACCCGGAACCAAGAAGCAACATCATACAGCCCGAGGTTCTACGTCCGTTCTTAACGGAAACTGCTAACTTTCAGTTCAATGAACTGAGATATTAGCTCTATCGTTTCTCTGATGTTATTTATAACGTTTCATATAACGTTAATTAATTAAGTATTCGTTAAAACCGAGTTCATTTATACTTAGTTAATACTTTTCACGAATATACTAGGTGCTTCTTACGAAAATATCTGTACTGGTCCTAATTAATAACATTGGGAGATAATTAAGTTTAAGAAGTTTATCTGGAAGCGCAAATTTCGGTAAGAAATCGAAATGAATATTATTATTACGAGTTTTACCGATATTACTAATACAACTTTTCTTTTTCATGGCTTTTGAAGCAAATTCATTTTTAAGACATTTATGGAATTAATAATCTCGAAAAAGTCGAAATCTCGAGGTTTAGCTGTTGTTTTCTACATACTAAATTTTCAAAGGAGCTGTCAATTAGCAACAACTTTATGCATTTTGTGCGATATTAACAACTTTAACTATAATGCCAGTCGATTAAGAAATTTATTGTTGATTTCAAATCCCTGATCCGCCAGCAACTTCACTCGCGTGTGACCCTTTTATGGGTCGGATAAAAAGAGCCTATGTAAATGCGACGAAAGACGATATATTGTTATATTAAAATTATAGACGTTTAGCCAGTTGCTTCAACCACGTGGAGGGCCCATTACCCGTTTTCCCGTAGAAATGAAGCATTTTCCCGCGGTAAAAAGTAACTTATATTAATTAAGGTTAGTGTCGGCTTCTAATGGTAAAATAATTTTTCAAATCAATCCAGTAGTTTCGGAGCCTAATCAATACAAAGAAACAAACAATCAAATCTTTTCTTTTAATAATATTAGTGTAGATGGAGAGAAAAATATAATTTTATAAGCGTTCCTTCAATTTTTTTCATAATTTTAATTATTTTGTTTTATAGACCATTTGTTGTTCTCTACGAGATTGTAAATAATCCTCCGAAATGCCCGCTATTCCTTAACAAATTATAATATACAGTATGATAATAACATGTTTATAGAACTATTACTGAATCATGCAGGTTCTTCCATGAATAGATAGTAGGACACTTAATGTATTCAAAGAGCTTGTATGAAACCGAATATACAAGTTGACACAATGGGGATAATCTGCCTTCTGTGTGGGCGTTTAGGCCTGATATTATATTTTAAGGTAGGAATATTTTATGCTTAGTTGCGGAAGACATGTTTAAATCTTCCCATTTTTGTATATATCGATACAAATATGAAAATATTTTACGAGTAGGTAATTAATAATATATTAACAGAGCTAACTGCTATCTAGATAGGATAATAATAATAGATAATAATAGAGCTAGATAGGATAAAAAACATATTGCTATACTGTCCTATATCCTGAAAACATTAACCGATTTGCCACAATGCCACATTTAAAAGGCAATAATGCGAAGATGGTTTAGAACACTAAAACAATGCATCTGGCAAGTTGAACCCAACTAATTCTCGACCTACAAACATTTTTAAACAAAATAATGTATTTATCTTTTTAGGCTATTAGTACACGCCGGCTGTAATGCAAATCAATACAATAAATGAAATAGAATCTCTTTAAAGCATACAGTAAACCTATTGGCACCTTAATTCAACGGCAAAATATACTCACATACCGACTTCGTGAAAAACCTACCGCCGTGTTGATAGCATCATAAATTATTCAGGGTTGGTCGCCTCCTAGATTGAAGCAAAATATAATATGTCGAGATCCAAAATAACAAAATTTTTAAGCATATTCTTAACGTACATTTCGTTACATTTAGTTTTCACTACTCTAGCTAAACTGAACGACGACCTGTCACGATGCTATTTCTATAAGTAGTCTTTATTACGCTGTATTCCTTAGTTTCGCATGAGGGTGCAATTAATATTATGCGTATTTATCGCTACTCTACAGCAGGAAAAACATAAGGTAGGGAAACATAAAAATTTAGCAATATTGTAGTCAATTTTTAGAGCATTTAACCCAATAAATGCAATGCTGTTAGAGCCTATTTGAAGAAAAATGACCAACTGGGTGCATAAAACTACAAGACTGATTATCAATGAAAACTGACAGATGAGAGTGTATTTCGAAAGATTAATAAGATTTAGTGATTAAAAATGTATTTTTCTATTTTATTACCCTTGTGACATAATATCAATACATATATCCATAATAAATCAGTCTTTAGAAAATGCTTGCAAATTTTGGCCCTTCGGCTCCCGTAACATAATGTGCTTATAAAAAGCCCGTAGATATATAGCGCCTAGATTGACATCAGCTTAGCGTCAATCTGCGATCTAAAGCTTTTTATGTTTGAAATCCTAGAAATAAATGTCTGGGAATATATTTTACACGTCTGATTAAACAGAAAGACAAAGCGTCTTTTTTTGCCAATTTCTATGAATTGATTGAAGATTGATATCAGATTATAATTTTTTTATTCTTGCAAATATTCGTGCATGGCACAACTGCTTACCTACTATTTTTTAGTACACGTCGCTTCCATGTTGCTTCATACACTGATATATTTTATTAACAACAAACATACAAAATAATTTTACAGCACAGCACAGAATCATGTAACACACTAAGTATTTAACCATTTTCTTAATAATCTTTTTATTATATTTTGTGGCGTTAACAAAATAAACTCAACAACATGTTACACATATAGTTTGTAGGTAGTCACCGTTGTAAATGGATTGTACGCAATTCTACACTGGGAAGGCGTCGCGCGTAATATTCCTTAGCTAACATAAGCTAACATTTTTATGTGTGTTAAAGTCAGGTATGTCTACAGTATGCTATGTGCCGCAGTTAGTGCGCAGTTTAGTGTAAATACCTATATTGACAAAATTCATGCGCGATTCTATACTTTGAATTTGAATGGACATTAAGTTAAAACTTGTCGAAAGCCTTATTGGCGGTTTGAAAAAATCCGACAAAGACGGCTAATTCTCATTTTTCACCGATATATACAATAGTTCATTAAATTACTATCAAAAAGTATGTAACCTTCAAGGTATCGTCAAACCGTCCTAAACACCAAATATTTAATCCTAATCTTTAAATAGGTACCAGTGTAGAATAGAGCAAACAGTTTGACTTTACTATGGTGTAATGGAGGCATATCTACAAGTCGTAACATTTAACGGTCGGCTCGACTACACGCGGCGTCGTGTACGACATGCGTAGAACTCAAAGGGTAAATAGTTTTTCACATAAAAGCTTGAGGCTTGAGCGGTGTCGGTAGATTTGTATTTATTGCGAGAGTGACACTGGGCACATCAAAATAAAAAAATAAAATGTCGGATCTTTGGCGCCAAATTTAATTGTTTGGTACGCTCTGCGGCCTGAACGGCTCGATGGATTTGCTTAAGAGGTGTCTTTAGATTCGTATTTACTGTGAAAATGACACTGGGGTTATCAAAATATAAATAAATAATAACTAAATAAAATAACAAACGGTAATTTAGAACGAATAAACCCGACTGCGTTTCTGTGTAATTTGGAAATGTACAAACCCTAAAACAAGAAAGTCGTCATGTCATATCCGATTGCACTTATGACACTTTTGGTCAGTGCCCATTGCACTACTAACTAGCAAGAAAAGTAAGAATAATCGGGTATGACGACTTTCTTGTTTTTACATTTCCAAATTACACAGAAACGCAGTCGGGTTTATTGGTTTTTTAAATTGCCGTTTTTTTTTTGTTTAACTCTAAGGCATGTTCGGTAGACGAAACATCGTAAAATAATAATAATAAACATCATAGGTATAGAACCTTTTTCTTTTACCGCAGAGCAAGTGTAATATACAACATAACGTATTTCTAAGTCGGATTTTCCGGAGCTCTGGCTTAGGATTAGGAGCCTT
Source organism: Pyrgus malvae (assembly GCA_911387765.1). Lineage (NCBI taxonomy): Eukaryota > Metazoa > Arthropoda > Insecta > Lepidoptera > Hesperiidae > Pyrgus > Pyrgus malvae. The sequence goes on along the minus strand of OU426950.1, from coordinate 19,824,354 downwards.
TACCACGGTTTTTAGATAAAAAAAAAAGAATAAGCAACGGGTGATTTTAGAAATCAATTTTATAACTTCAAATATTTTTAAAGCATAAAACTATAACACAACACAATGTATAAAATAACATAAAATTAAAGATATGAAATTAATTGCGTAAAATTGGTAATAAATGGTCCGTTAGTATGACGGTATCAGTATGAGTAAGATTAGGGCTGCCATCACCTAAAGTGCCAACTGCCAATGCCGGATAAATACGGCAAAAATCCAGGATACTTGGGCGAAATATGGTTTTTTCCCCGGACATCTCTGAAAAATTATTTTTTGCAACAAAAATAAAGACAGCGTTATAATTTTTTAATTCCATTCGATCGTTGACTATTTTGCCGAGCATTCTTGAACGCGGGTTATTGTGGATGAATTTTGAATTAAGATTTATTTTAATTTATCGCTTATCTATTAAAAAAATGGATTTCCCCTGACAACAAAAGTGTCCGGATTACACCCGGATACTTTTCAAAAACCCCTACCGGACGGCCCCCGGACGCCCTTCAAACTAGGACAAATCCGGGAAATTCCGGACGGATGGCAGCCCTAAGTATGATAAACTAACGATTTTTTTATCAAGTGTGAAACTTCTTGACGTTTACCCGAAACAAAATGATAGATATAAATAGTAATAAATAATATTCAGCTTAAACTGTGTTGAAAATCGTTCCCTCTATACAGCTGTAACTGCCCCGGAGTTAGTCAGTCAGTCCGGAACAATAAACAACATTATTACGTAGTTGAATATCAAGTCAACGGAGATACTTTAAATTAGCTGCAATATTTATAATCCTAATCCCTAAATAGGCACAAGAGTCGAAATAGAATACTTCAACGTTAATGTGGTGTATGGATTTACGAGTGTACGAGTATGTACCTACAAGTCGTAACATTTAATGACGGTCGACTACACGACTACACACGTCGTCGTGTACGACGTGCGTGGCAAAGTCAAACGGTTTAGTTTTCAAGTAAATGCTTTACTACTTAACTAGCGTTGCCCTGCGGTTCACATAATATAACTTAAAGATTTTTTGTGTAACTCTTAGGCATATTCGGAAGAGGAAAATATTGATATGTAATTATAATATTTTTTTACACCGCGGAGTATGTATTTTTTTACATCTTTACCGGTTATAGCAGTATAGAGCATCATAGACAGCAGGACATAAAGTATCTACATTTAAATTACCTATTCAGTGGGATGCAAACAGAGGTGCAACGAGCGAACTTTCAAAAATCAATATCAAATCCAAAATCCTTTTTAAAACATAAATCTGTATAAAAGTACAGAGTATTTAGCACAGAGCAGCGTATTTAATTACACGTGCGAAATGTATAAAATGTCAAAGAAGTAGACTGCCAAATCAATTGAAATACTTTTAATGAGCTGTCAAAATGCGACATCCTCATACATTTTGTACGAGAAAAATATTTATGACGTCACAACTTGGTAAAGTCAATTGACTTAATTATTATTGATTTAAAATTAAACAAAAATGATTAACAAAAATTAATTAACAATTATCCTGGTTTCCAAGCGTAAATTAGTGCAACCTTTTCGAGGTACGCATTTTGAATTTGCCTGTTCATAGTGTCAACTACCGAAATTTCAATTATTAAAGAAAATTAATAATACCTATATTTAAAATTAACATAGTTTTTACAAAATGTTTTATTGAACTTACAGTAGTGATTTTAAGATTGTTTGATCAACCGATTTCAACACACAAAACTGATTTTACAGATTGTTTTCTCAAGTATGAACCTTCCAAAGGTTTCCTCAAAGGAAATTGTTTTCCCTACATAGCTGTGAAAATGCTCTGGAGACGCTAAAGTACTCCGTATTGACATTTCATTCGCTCGGAACAAACATTTCCATTCAACAACATTCAATACTTACCTGACGATGAAGTCAACGGGATATTTTAAATGAGCTGTCAATATGCAACGTCAGATTTTGCATCAGAGAAATAGGTCAAATCTATTTTTATTTACAGGAAAAACTCCAAATCCATTAATAATACATCTGTCTAAACATTTAAGAAAAAAATGTTCATCTTAAAAAAATACACAATTACATCAGAACACAATAAGTTTTACTTTACCCCGGAACTATACAAATCCTACTTCCTACACTAAATCATATAATAAATGTTGCGATTAATTGTTTGTGAATATTAAGTTCACAAAAACTTAATTTTCACAAAGAATTATTCACACTTAGCATTAGAGCCCCTAAATAAATGCATCGACACGGTAAAATTTTGTCGAACGGAGGTCAATGAGACCTGGAAACCAGGTCATCTAACCGTATTGAATGAGAATTGGAACAAGGTTGCAGTTCCTATATTTCGAGTCCTTTGTTTTACGATAACATTATCGAAACGCCCAGCCAACTCATAAAATACTCGTATGAAGCGAAACTAATGGTGGACTAAACTTAAAGGCCCTGAACTATGACGATGATCTGATCTTGTAGATAGGAATAGAGTATTTATTGCAATCAGATTTTTTTCACAAGATAATCCCTACTATATAATTTTATAAATTCGAAAGTAACTCTGTCTGTCTGTCTGTCTGCTACGCCGTTTAAACTACTGAACCAATTTTAATGAAATTTGGAATACAGATAGAGTGGACCATGGGAAAGGACATAGGATGGTTTTTATCCTACGGGAACCAATAAAACGGGTTCACGCGGGCAAAGCCGCTAGCGGAAGACTAGTAAGTATATAAATAAGCACTTAATTTACATACAAATGCTAGACCCGCGGCAATCAAGACACTAATGATGACTCCACGTGAATCAGTTAAACCCAATTTTTAGGATAAACTCGTTTTTCCTAGGCTAAACTAATTCTTCCTATACGCGATAGGATAAACTGGTTTAGCCTAGTCTAAACCAGTTCGTCCTATGCCCGATAGGATAAACTAGTTTAGACTAGTACCTACGGTAGCATAACAGACAGACAGACAGATCTGACACATAGAGTGACTTTCGAATTTATATTATTAAAATTAAAATTAATACTAAGGAAGTATGAATTTAAAGTACGTAATGACTTGATTCTATAATAGGTATAGTTATTTAGTTTGTTGGTTAAATTTTATTTCTATTACAGGATAATGTTGCCCCTTCTAAAAACAACTGTTATATTTTATTTACATGAAATTCGTCATCTATCTATATAAATCTACCTATGGTACAGAACTGTTTTTAACACTCAGAAGAAGCTGCAGAAGCCTTGCATACAAATATCCCATTCCCTTCCAATCAAGAAAATAGAGCAACATCGACTTTTGATATTCGAACTTTGGTCACGAATCCGTGACCTAAAAACTCAAAAACTTTTTGTTGACATTTCAGGTCCTAAAGTTTATAAAATATCACGTTTACGGCAACGTGGCAGAGATAATCCCACCGCAATCTCCACCCACGGGTCGCATATATATCATACATGTATAACTGTAACTGGCTGTGATAGGTTGTGACTTCTGAGTCACGTTGAAATTGAATAAAGTACCTATTGATAATAAAATTATGTATGTGAAAGATAGCAAAAAGTATATAAATGTAAGTTTAAAAATATCCGATGTCCTTTATTTAAAAAAAAAATATAACATATTTATATATTTAATCGTAATATTTTTTTCCAACCTTTTTTTATGTCCCACTGCTGGGCACAGGTCTCCTTCTCACAAGTGAGAGGGATTTAGGCCATAGTCCACCACGCTGGCTAAGTGCGGATTTGTGGACGTCATGCTTTCGAGAAATTATAAATTTCTTTCAGGCATGCAAGGCGATGGAGAACATCTTAATCAATTTAATATCACGATATTTTCTATCACCGTGGAGCAGCGATAAATGCGCACATTACAAATTTCTTTGTCAGAGGTGCGCACCGAGGATTTGAACCCGGGATCGCTCGCATAGAAGACCGCGGCTTTTACCACTCGGCCATCGCTGCTCGTATAAATCGTAAGTAATTGTGTCTAAAGGTCTGGCACTAAGAACCTACCAATATTCCGCAAATATTCCCGAAAAGGAAATGAAAAAAAAGCATGCGACTGTTGTTATTCAAAAACAAATCTAAACGTAGACAAGAGTAGGTACCTAGTTTAGTTAAATTTAAAAGTTAAAATTTTCAAGTGCCCAAGGACTTTAAGGATAAACGTGTTACATCCTAGCTGGTTGTAATCACAAAAATCATAAGTACCTAACGCAAAAAATGTTTAATTGCTCCTTTAGAAAAGACATTACACTACAATACGCAATAAAACATTAAGGCATTATTGTAATGGCGTTTTTTATTTATTTTGTACTAAAATGTGCCATTTTGATACAAAAAGAATCTATATTAGTGACAAATGACTAGTTTGCTACTGGAATATTAGTATAATGTGTCTCAAAAAATTTTATTATTATTTGTTATAATAAATTGGAGTACTTGCTACTTACAATGTCACGCTTTGATAATAAAATTATATTTATGTACCTATTTTAGTACCTGCTTTGCATTTAGCACTTTTTAGGGTTCCGTAGCCAAATGGCAAAAAAACGGAACCCTTATGGATTCGTGATGTCTGTCTGTCTGTCCGTCCGTCCGTATGTCACAGCCACTTTTTTCCGAAACTATAAGAACTATACTGTTGAAACTCGGTACGTAGATGTATTCTGTAAACCGCATTAAGATTTTCACACAAAAATAGAAAAAAGCAATAAATCTTGAGGGTTCCCCATACTTAGGACTGAAACTCAAAAAATTTTTTTCATCAAACCCATACGTGTACGGCTAGCGCCAAGCCAAACGGGCGCGGTCATGTGTGAGATGGGTGACAAGCTAGTAGCAAAAAATGTTCATGCGCGTTTCCGTGCTTCGGAGGGCACGTTAAGCCGTCGGTCCCGGTTGTGATTAATAGATAACAGTCGTTAAACTTTGTCGGAAGCTTCATGGGCGGTTTGAAAAAATCCGACAGCGGGTTAGCCACTAACCCGCATCTCCGCCAACCCGCATTGGAGCAGCGTGGTAGAGTAAGTTCCAGGCCTCCCCAATAATGCTCAGTAGTGGGACGTAAAAAGGGTTGCAGCCAGCCTTTAGTAAGGGCATAGGATCTAAGCTTGTGCATATTACCATTTCGCCAAACAGTAAACCTAAAAGAATACTTAAATAAATGCATTGGTTTTGGTTGTTTACGCAATCATTAACTGATCAAATAAGTTTGTTGAACAACAATGCTACTGATGATCAAAATCCGAACATATTAAATAATTCCGTGACAAATGCTCTGACGCCGAATATATTGCTCCTTAGAGTCCAGTCACGTTTTCTCCTGACATTAACAGCTGTGAAACAGTCGCTATTTAACTATATTGGCTATTTTCGGCTTTGAAAAGGCTTTTTCCATTAGCGAAAATCTGTTATAAATGTAAAAAAAGGTGGTAGGGCCCATGTTTTTAAAATTGCGAGTGCTTGTCCACACGTACGTACGAACGTAAAAAATTGGACCAATCGGAAAGTATATCGTACGCTGTATGGTACGTGACCTATGGCATACTGGATAAAAAAAGTCGCGTGGTATCGTGGGACACCGGATAGGAACGAAGTTCCTTATTATACTCGTAAAAATATTAATTTTAGGTTCTATTCGATGTATAAAGAAAATAATTATTCAGGTATACATTTTTAATTATGGTTTTTTATCGATAAAAAGCAAAGAAACTACTTTACAAATTTGTCTTAACACCTTAATTTTATTTACAATGATTTATAAAAATAAATAATAATAATAACAGTCATCACGTAGACTATACATTAGGCAATGTATAGCCATCATACATAGAATATACATAAAAAAATTGTGTTACGGTCGTTTTTTCCCGGCTAAGGTACCTAGGATTCCCATAAGGTAATTCGTTCCATAAATATATTGTAGATAATTAGTATTGAATACCTTCATCTTTTCTTCGAGGGTCGGTTGTTCGTACAATGCTATCCTTGTCACCGTTAACTATAACCAAGCTAATAGCATCTAATAGCACCTAATAGCTTACATAATGTCAAGTTGCATGTGACATTTGGCGTCAAAACGAGGGTAAGATGATATTTTTTTTCCATTATGGCATCGCAAACTCTGTGCATACTGCCAGCGTCAAGTATAATTTTTGCATAAATTTTTGCCAGTTTCAATGAAACTGGACGAAGTAATAACAAAGTCAGTAAGTAAGTCGTCAGTAATCAGTCAGTCTAGTCAGTCCAACATTCAAGTAAAGCGATGGCTACTTTACTAGAACCTGTCCGATGGTATTTTGGGGGCACGCAGAAAAACATATTATAGCACTGTTATTCTATTTCACAAACACTCGTGCACTGTAATTAACCTATATCAAACAAAATGCAATCAACTTTATCCGATATAACTCAAAAACACACCAAGAAAGTAAAAATAAAACAAGAGCACAATATGTCTTTTTCTTCTTCCCGCCAAAACTCCACAGTTATATTTAACTTTAACCGACCTCGTGTGATGCAACACAACCTAAGGCGCAAAGCAAAGATGGTTAAAAAGCAGTGCTAACATTATAACAAGAGTTAAATGTATAATTTTTTTTAAGTTAAATTAATATGTATAAAATTTTAACGTTCAATAACCGTTAGAGCCTCTAACTTAGAGGAGTGGATAAGTTACAGGACTCTCGTGACATTGCATTGGTTCAAATTCCTTCGAATATCTGCCTAAGAAATATACCTATTCTCCGCGTATTTTTTGCTACTACTACATAGTGAGGGAAACCGGGTTGTCTAAATTCCTAACAATTTCGAGATTCCGTTCTATGCATTGGGAATTTTCTATAGAAATTGAAAAAAAAATTATGTCATACTGCTGATGGCACGGTTGTTCATAGATCTTTGTTCTGCCGTCACATGTCATCGCTTTTGAAGTGAATTGTGTTGTGTAGGTCAGGTATATTGTTGAACTATAATAAGACAAAACAATTTTCTTTTGTTGCTTTTATATTGCTCTAGCTTTTAATCGTATATGCTATATCATTCCAATATAAATTTTTATGGTAGCGCAAATTACTACTATTATGGAAACTATAACGCGAATGCAGAATCTAAAGTTTCTAGTCAAACGCAAACGCATTTTTCACATTTGAGTTTCACTAAGTCATTCTGTATGTTTCTGTACGACGACCTGCGTGGCGCAATGGTTACCATGCCGGACTGCTAATCGAAGGGTCACGGGTTCGATTCCTGGCATATTAGAAATATTTTTGATGATTTTAAATTTCTATTCTCTGTCTGGATGTGTGTGTTTCTGTCTTTGTGTGTGTCCATGGTACCCACAACACAGGGTATGTCTACCCTACTGTGGGGCTATGAGTGTGAATTTTATTATTATTTATTTATGTTGGTTCATACGGAAAGATTAATAAACGAATTTCTATGAGAACAGAATTAAACACAAATACATTATCAAAGTATAATGAGGCGGAACACGTAGATAATAATTTTCTTTGCGAGTGACATTATCTGCCATGCAGCGCCTGAATAAATTACTAGCAATTCATGTCTCACTGAAGCGCGCATGGCTCGGCGGCTAGCGTAGAACGCAAACGGTCTACGCAGCTAAGCCAAACGGGCGCGGTCGGTTGTGAGATGGGTGACCGCTAGTAGCAAAAAATTTTGCGGGTTGGCCACTAACCCGCATCTCCACCAACCCGCATTGGAGCAGCGTGGTGGAGTAAGTTCCAGGCCTCCCCAATAAGGGGGAGAGACCCGTGCCCAGCAGTGGGACGCAAAAGGGTTGCAGCCCTGTCTCACTTAAAGCAGGCAGGCTGATAGGTGTTATTTTCAGAAATTATCGTCCACTTAATACCTATCATAATATAATGTGACATCAAGCGAGAACATACGTGATCAGTGAAGGAATCAACCATCACCCATCTTATAAGTACCAAGTGTTAAGTACCAAGATTCGAACGTCACGTAAATCATCCAAGATATTATTTCGTAATCAGGCCATGTTATTTTCAGAAATTATCGTCTGCTTAAACCTACCATAATATGATGTGACATCAAGCGAGAACATTCGAGAACCGTCGAGAAATCTGCTTAAACCTACCATAATATGATGTGACATCAAGCGAGAACATTCGAGAACCGTCGAGAAATCAACCATCACCCATCCTATAAGTACCAAGTGCCAAGTAAGATCTTTGAACGTCGCGTATTTCAACCAAGAATTTATTTCGTAACATACGGCACAATGATCACCATTGGCGGATTGAGAGCCCGGGTTCGATTCGGGATTTAAGCATAGGTATCCACAGTAATTGATTTGGACTGTAAAATGTTACAGCAACAAAAAAGTGGTGTACATAACATGATTTTTTGTGGGGCTCCTACCAAATTTGCATGTAAATTACTACTCGCAAAGTTTCGATAGATACTAGGTAAGTACTTACTCTAACCTTTTTATAAGTACTTAACCATCGCCAGCGGCTTCGCCCGCGTGGACACGTTTTAAAGGTTCCCGTAGGATAAAAACCATCCTATGTCCTTTCTTAAGGTCCACTCTATCTGTGTTCCATATTTCATTAAAATCTGTTCAGTAGTTTAAGCGGTAAAGCGTAGTAGACAGACAGATAGACAGAGTTACTAGTATGGATTTTAACATCATCATCAAAATGATACAACTCTTTGCAATAATGTTTCCGACTTTGTATGTCAGTAATTTTTGACATTATTATAGGTATTTGAAGGTTTTTGCTACATAAAAACTCACTATAAGGTATATCCTTAGTTTCACTTCACTTCATCACTTTTTAGAACAAAAATACCATTCAAAGTAAATAGAATACATTGAATTTTGGTACACAAAACGACCCGCGTGGCGCAAGGTTACCATGCCAGACTGCCAATTAAAAGGGCCCGGGTTCGATTCCAGGCGAAACAGAAATTTGAATGATGAGCTTAACTTTCTTTTCTCGGTCTGGGTATTTATGTCTCTGTGTATTTCCATGGTACCCACGACTATATATAACTACCCTAATGTGGGGCTATTAGTGTGAAGCGTTAAAAAATTCTCTTTTACCATTTAGACCTTAAAATGTACACCTTATTTCAAACCTTATTTCAAATATGTACATCTGCTATGCAATCTAAACATATTTTAGGCGACATTATTTTTATATTAGTTTAAAGAAAATACAAGCAGTTTGCCATTTTTTCACGTCTTTTGTGAAGCAAACTTTAAGTTCTTATCCAGTCATATTGTAGCTACTTTCCGCTACTCATCAAGAGATGGCGCCACGGGTATTCCTGAATCACGCTATTGAAGTTTTCTGAATATCCGACCATATATATGTACATGCTCCGAATTGAGTCAGTTGGAGCGTGGCTGCTCCCCGGGCATTACCACCTCGGCCGGCGGGAGATCCCCCTTTGCCCTTGCCCAATAGGAAAATTTAATTTATATTTAAATTACATTTTCCTATTGTACCTAAAAATAGGTCTTATATCCTCTATAGTAAAAAACCTCTATAGTATAGTTTTCTGTGTAAAAAACAAACAATGATATTCAACATTAAACACTACCAGGACTCGGACTTTAATGAGCGTAGAACACAGAAACAGCTTGTTTAACAAAAGTTAAAGCTGACATTATTAGTGAAGAGATTGCACATGTTTTCATATTCAGCGCGAGCATTTAAAAAAACATAAGAAACCATGGGAAAAGAAAGGCCCTACATTTTGCACAGAGCATTTTTTTCAAACTCATTGCTTTTAGCGATTTTTTTAGCGATTAAAATACTTATAGGTACTTACGTAAACCTCGCGACAAGCTTTTATGATTATATAAATTGTGTGTTAGGTCATAAGTATATAGGTTATAAGTTGATAGTTAAAATTTTAAAGGAAAATTTTATTTTCACCTTTTAGGGAAATTACATAAGCATTTCTTAAAAAAGGTTTTTATGCTTTTAATTTATTACTTTACAATTTTATCCTATCGAACAAATCGTTAAAAAATATACAGTAATCTTTATACATAAAACAACATATCTGCTGGCTATGGTTTAAGCCATTTAATTTAAAAAAATATTACAATGATAAAATGAAAACTCAGCTTAGAAATTAGGTTATGACCGAAAAACCTGGTCCCGCTATAAAATTACGAGACAATTGAATTTTCGACACTCATCCAATATTCCCCGTGCGTTCCGTCCTGCCGACTATTACCGTTTTTAAATTAAGTTAGGAGTAAAATTTTATCGCTTTTTTCCATTTTTATGTCTGCTGGGCACAGGACTCCTCTCGGAAGAGAGAGGTATTTAAGCCATAGTCTACCACGCGGACTGTCTTACCACTTTCGCCTCACTTTAAATAAAGTACCTGGACGACCGAGCGTTGCTCGGATAAGAACAATTTATTTTCTTGGTTTTATTTTAAAAGAAACACTCATTTGCTTAATGTTACTTAACAACGCCAGCCAGTACTTTGGGAGAACCTTGGGAGAGGATACCGGGTTATGTGGGATTTGTACCCACCTCGGTGTCCTACCTCTGCACTTGGACTCCGACTCGACGAGGACTCCGAGATCTCCACTGGAATGCATCGGTGTCCTGTACGGGCTCATCTTCCTTCCGATGCTCACGGCGGCATGCGGCAACGCACACACCTCCATCCTTCCTAGGGCTGCTGGCTGGACAGATCGAGCGGTAAGAGTGGCTCACCGCCCGCAACCCCCAGAGCCCCCTTTTAGTCGTCTCTAACGATCAGATCAGATATTGTAGCTATATTCTTAATCCCGAAGCTATAGGTACTTTCTTTTCGTAACTTATGTCCATAGATCGACAGTAGACCTAATACTCGTATGCCTTTTAATGATTTCTCTATACGAAGCTACTTATATTTCGCCAAAATATGTTGCCAAAGTCCTAACAATATTTAAAGCACCAATTCCATTCTTTGCATCTATACACAGTACTTACTTGAAAAGTTCAGTTCAAGTATTATCGGCACACACTCAGCCAACTTCTATTTTACAATACGTACAGTGCGCTACTCTACTCTACGGAACTTAAGAGCACTTAGTGCCCGTAACTACGTAAGAAAAGTTCCATTGAAATTATTCCAAATATTTATAAGCACACGTTAAAGCTATGTGCAACCTTTATGTCCCTAACTTTAACATAACATATCGGCTCGCGCATACGATACGGACGATTTTCTTTTTAAATTAAGTATCGTATTAGTTGTTTTAGTTGGATAATATTAATATTATATGTATTTTTTTATTTGAATGGAGTAGCAGACGAGCATGCAGGCCACGTGGTGTTAAGTGGTCGCTGCAGCCCATGGACATCTACATACAACCTCAAACAAGCATAGGTAAGTCTTGTCTGAGGTCGTATGTAGTTGCGCTGCTACTCCGGAGGCTGGTGTTCGCCTCATGTATGTGTGGCCAGCAACTGTATCTTTCCACCGAAACAAAATAGAATTGCTTCACGGCAGAAGTGGGTGCAGCGGTGGTACTTCCCCGGGCGAACCATTATAGTTATACCATCTACGAAAACCTACTTGTTTTAGTAAAGTAAACAAAATATTTAAGAGGCCGAATATGCCAATATATTATGTTACATTATATTATAAAACAAATTTCTTTTCCAAAGTAAAGATTAAAATATTGCTTAAAAGTTTTAAATTGCAAAATTAAAATGTAACTTCAATATTACAAAGTGACTATTACTTCAAGAAATCAGCAGCTAATATATTTTTATTATATGGTCCGTCCATTTCTCTTAACCTACATGAGGCTTTAGAGCTCGAGCACACTCACGTGCGGTGCGATGTGTGTTCTTTAAGTGGTGTGAAGTGCTCTTTAGATGCTCCTATAGCATCTGAACGACTTGCATTTTTACGTAGTTGTGTCTAGACTATTTTGCAATTACTAGACAAAATATTTTTTAAATATTGACTAATAAATGTTATAGACAAATACCCGCATTGGAGTAGCGTGGTGGAATAAGCTCCAGGCCGCCCCAATAATGGGGAGACACCGGTGTCCAACAGTGTGACGCAAAAAGAGTTGCAGCCAGACAAATATAGATCAGAAATTTAAAGTAACTTTCAAGTATCTGCCTAGCCGAGAATCGAACACGGTAGCTTCGGTCGTCCAGCACGGTAACCAATGCGACATTTCTGTCAGCCGCTAAACAAAATAAGAAATTTCCGTAAAATTACAAGGTAAAACGGATTTTATTATTTCTTTTCCTAGGGACCAAGACAATTAAAATAAAGCAATATTTTTCTAGTACGATTTATTTTGCCTCATTAAGTGTAACGATATTTAATTAAAAAAAGATTTATAGAGGGAGAAAAAAGAGAGCCAAAGAATATTTCGCAATATACTGTTTTATTATTTTATATTATTTGGATAGCCTTCAGACGGTAATAATGAAAACCGATTTCACAAAGTTATATCAAACGAGTCCAATTTTGGCTATATACGCTATTTTCGATCACCATACATTTACGCACAAAACAATTACAAAGCAATTTCAAAGACAATGTCCATTCGCTATGTATAAGAACTTTGCCAGCGAGATAGTCTATTGCCAATCTCCTATGGCCAAACCCCTCTCAGTTTCGATAGGAGACTTGTGCTCAGGCGTGGGATATTAAAAACGGCCAAGTGCGAGTCGGACTCACGCACGAAGGGTTCCATACCATTATCTATAAAAAATCATGTTTATTGTATGGGAGCCCCCTTAAATGTTTATTTTATTCTATTTTTAGTATTTGTATAACAATAGCGGAAATACATCATTGCCTTTGATTATCTATAGAAACCAATGCTTTAAGATTGAATGAAAGGTAAATTGTGGTTTACGATTTATGACGTATTAAAAAAAACTACTTACTAGATCTCGTTCAAACTAATTTTCGGTGGAAGTTTGCATCGTAATGTACATCATATATTTTTTTTAGTTTTATCATACTCTTATTTTAGAAGTTACAGGGGGGGACACACATTTTACCACTTTGGAAGTGTCTCTCGCGCAAACCATTCAGTTTAGAAAAAAATGATATTAGAAACCGCAATATCATTTTTGAAGACCTATCCATAGATACCTCACACGTATTTGATGAAACCACGCGGGTTTGATGAAAAATTTTTTTGAGTTTCAGTTCTAAGTATGGGGAACCCTCAAAATTTATTGTTTTTTTTCTATTTTTGTGTGAAAATCTTAATGTGGTTCACAGAATACATCTACGTACTGAGTTTCAACAGTATAGTTCTTATAGTTTCGGAAAAAAGTGGCTGTGACATACGAACGGACAGACAGACATCACGAATCCATAAGGGTTCCGTTTTTTGCCATTCGGCTACGGAACCCTAAAAAGGTAGAGAAACATTTTAAAACCACATCAGTAAATGTATTCACTGTAAATGTATTAACATTTATTACTGTGGTTTTCTATCGTAAAAATATAGAATAAGAAATTAATTCTACACTTCTTCGTTTTTCATTTGCCTATTTACGTATTTATAAATAAACAGTAGAGCTGTCTTATAAACGTAAGAATCCTCAAATTGAAAAATTAATACGTTGTATTACATTTCCCCAAAGCTAGTTTGAGGAGCGTGTCATAATCAAAATGGAAATGAACATTTGTAATGGCCGTCGTATTCGTTTATATAATTCGAAAGCCGTTTAGCCTGGGGCCTTGAGCTAACAATTTTGTTTAAAAAGAAATAAAACAACTTCTTGTACCTACTATTAAAATTTTGTAATTTATGAAACATCGAAGTCTAAAATTATTCTCTATAAATTGGTATTAATTATATAGTGACATTTAACACCAATGCCAAGAATGTTATGCTTCGATAAAGGTTAATTTGAATACAAAACTAAATGTTAAATGTTGACTTGTTAAATATTGATTAAATATATGGGTGGATGAGTCGGGCTCCCACTCTTACCGTCCGCCGCAACCCCGGAAGCGCCTTTTTTTAGTCGCTTCTGACGATCGGGCGGGGGATACAGTAGCTCTACTCTTAATCCCGAAACTACAGGAACTAATGTAAAAGCTACCTACACCTACTTTTAACAGATAACCAGTAGTAGTAAATAAATAAAATGATGTCTGCAGACACACATACATTACATTCGTACATTGCACTAGTTAATTAATACTATCAGCGCTCTTCAACAATTTCAATTTCAGTTAATGGAACCAGTTAATGGAATTTTACATGATTTAACTTCTCCACATTATCTCCAGACTATAATAGAGGGCTCCGTTCTACTAGTAACTTTAAACTTTATACACCTCCTCACAATAGTGATTTCTTACGTTACTCATATAATGCTCAGGCTATACTACTCCGGAACGCCTAAGAAAAGTGCGCTTTCAAGAAATTGCTACGCTAACACTTGTTATCAAGTAATGCATGAGTTCCTACGAGCTTCTGAGTTCACATTATAATGTATTTCACGTATAATATCTTATATATATAAAAAGTCTTTTGTCACGATGTATGCTGCCAATAAACTACAAAACTACTGAACCGATTTCAATCAAATTTCACATGTACCCGTATTTTGGTCTAACTTACTGGATAGGTTAGTTATCATCTCAATTATTCGCTTATGTCGTGAATGTAAATAAATAAAATGTATCAATTAATTGTTTCTTTAGTAAGTGTTTATTTACTGTTCAGTTTTATGAAGTTCTCATAGATGGCGGTGTACGTTGATTAATCGATAAAATTCTTTAATATTGTTTGACATCTAGGTTGCAAATACACCCAATAGATGGCGATGTGCGATGATAAATTCTAATAGGTACTTTAGTCATTTTGGGTAACTTTGAATAAAGTTGGAAAAAAGATTTAACAATTTATTATATCGAAACCGATCGAAACTTTTTGGTGTTTCAATATAATAACTGTGTATAATGGATTGCCAAAATGTTTTTGTACCAAATGAAAATTAAAAAAACACCTAGGTAATGCCATAATTCTGAAAATTCCCACCTTTTCAGTGGTGAAGTTGCTGGAAGTTTTTAGCTCTGATTTGGAATCGTAAACTAATCCACTTTGATTCATATGACAAAACCAAGCTATTTGTTAATTTTGTACGTCAGTGTAGATGCCATTTTTATAGATTAGGTTTTTAAATCTAATAATACCTTCACTTTAAACGGTTTTATTAAGCTCACCCCGTTTGTTTTATTTATTATTCTTGGGTCAAATTTAGTAATTCAAATTTCACCCTCTTCCTGTCAACCGATTTATCTGAAATTTTGTATACACTTTGGATTTTGGTGACAATACAATTATGTTTATTCATTATCATTATAAATTCAAGATGGCCGCCGCTACAAAATGGCGGATAATTTATGTTTTATTAATCCCATCAATATGGGTATCAAATGAAAGGGCTCAACCAGTATAATACAATGTACTATATAAAATTTTAAAATCCAAGATGGCGGCCTCTATAAAATGGCGGATAACTTAGGTTTTATCAATCCCATCAACATGGGTATCAAATGAAAGGTCTCAACAAGTAGAATACAATTTAATATGCAAAATTGAAATCTAAGATGGCCGCCGCTACCAAATGGCTGATAACAATTTTTTATCAATCCCACCAATATGGGTATCAAATAAAAGGGCTTGACAAGAAGAATACAGTGCACTATACAACCTCAATATTTAAGATGGGCGCAGCCACCAAATGGCGTATAATAATAAGATTTAAATTTAGAAATTGAATCTGTAATTTAGGTATCTGATTAATCCAGCCTGAATCCACCACCCAAGTCAAGATTTTGTATCGTGTTGAGGACTGTGTGGCGTTAGGGTGGCTAAAAATGATACGTCGTTAGCGGTACACCACCGAAACTGTTTGAAGAAGGTCAAGCCTACGTGGCTCTTAGTAGAGTAAGATCTTTGCAGGGACTACGTATAGAGGAGTTGGACTGCAATAAACTAACGGGCAAGAAACCTTGCAATAATGAAGCACTAAATGAATTAAACAGAATGCGAAATAAAAACTAAAAACTAGAAAATAAAAATAGGTAAAAAAACTTTTTAAGTTAAACGGTTTTATGGTAAACATAAATTGCAATGTTTAAGATAAATGTACTAAAAAACCAAAAAATAATAAAATAGATACAGTCGTGGGAATTATAAACATATGCATAGACTAGACTAAAATAAAACCGTGGGGCACGTCAATTGTCTTAAATTAAGGTGGTTCATAATAATAATAAATAAACCTTATCCACCAATCTGACCAAAGAGTTTGCTGATTTAATAATATTATAGTATTTGGTTTTACATATCCTATACGGAACATCCACTTCCATCGTCTTACCAAACCGCATTGGAGCAGCTTGGTGAATTTAACTCCAGGCCCGATCTTGGGGAGAGACCCGTGCCCAGCAGTGGGATGCAAAAAAGGATTGCATCCATTACGGTACATCATGAATCTTGATTTGGACCCAAAAGTAGAGAAAAGAAGACGTTATACCTTCATAAAGACAAGTACAAGTAGGCAGTTTTGCACAAAATATTTCATAATAATACATAAAGTGTGTCAAAATTTAACGGTTCGTGCCCACAACGTACAGGTTTATATGCTACTACGTCGACATTATAACTAACATAATGTAAAAACTGAAGCAAAAATATGCAGTTTTGCATAAAATGTCTCATAACAATGCAATTGCGTCAAAACCTTGCGGCAGTGTGCGCTACAAACAGATTTATAAGCTTCTTTCTGACAGAATAGTTTATTGCCGAGCTTACCGCGACGGTATGTCACGTTTCATACGAGAAATTATAGAGCTAGAAGAAAGATGGCTTGTTATACATGTTTGGTTTACTTCATATTTTAGTGTAAGTTAGCTTACAACGGTGAGGGAAAATATTATGATACTTAATTACGATGTTGCTACTCGAGAAATTCATAGTTTCTCAAAGGCATGATTTCCACCAATCTTCACTTGAAGATGACTCTCACTTCCGAGAGGAGATCTGTGTCGAAATGTGGGATATAAAAAAGGTTCAATAAAATAATGAAAAATACACAAAGTGTATTTATATTAACATTAGCGAACCAGGCTGACGTTGTCCTGCCTTCAAGTATCAGAACTGATCTTAAGTTTAAGATATAAGCTATACTATCTTTCAAGTTGGATAAAACTGCACACGGTGTGCAAATTTTATTAAAATCAGTTAAGTAGTTTAGGAGCCCATCGCGGACAAACAGCGTAACACGTTATTTATATATATTAAGATTTTAGCTCTTTTCATTTGATATGTCAAAAAAGCTTAATTATTACCATCTTATACGGCCCGTATGCTTTTAAACCACAATAGTATGATCAGATAGACTAAAAAAGCTTTTGTTTGAAAAGCTTCAATAGCTACATTTAATTTAATGTTTTAATTCTGTCCTCCAAATTTGCATACCTCGCTAAGGTAAATATGGCGAACTAATAAATGTACATAAAACAATTTTTTGTATTTTTTTTGCAGGTAAAACGTTTTTATTGCAACATTTTTCAAGAAGAGTTTATAAAAAACTAAATACTTAAATAATTTTACAATAATTAAAAATTAAATGTATAAAGTTAATTATAAAAAGAAAATTCCATCTAGTAATTTATTGTGGTTGTGGCAATGTGCCCAGAACGCTGGAGCGTTTCCCCTCTGAACTAGTAAGCTCATTTTTTGGGAAAAATAGGTGCCAGCGCCAGTGCCACTTTTGTAATTTCATGTCATTTCATTACAATCGTCGCTAGATACTTATCCATATTCCATATTTGTCTAATAAAATCAACCCAATAAATCCCAATCAATCAAATACAATGTGTGTTTGATTTAATTTTATCTTCTCACGTTTTCATTTCACGTGGGATTACCGTCCTGTGTAACTACAAGTTTGTAACCCTACTCAATGCTTGTCGAACTGCGGCTAGAGCTGCCTCACGCTATCCAAATATGTGTGTCAAAACTCGACTGAAAACTAACCCCTAGAATGCGGTTTCCATCATGAACTTTCACTGAAGTTAGCATTTACATAGTTTTACCCAAATATTCGTTCGGCGAATAATCTAGATCTTGCCCGAAAACTTTTGGTATGTTTATGACTTAGTATTAAAATTATTGTCTAAAGAATTTAGAGTTTATAATATGGAATACAACGCTTAAAATTAAGTTTTTAACAAAAAAATAGAACCGACTTCAAACGGTAAAAAATAAAATTGTTCAGTACCTACTTCTTCTTGCTTATGGTAATGACTCTTAAAACTATTTCTGGAGTCGGGCCCTTAGTAAATGTCGTACCATTCGTTCTAAATTGGCACCGACAGTACAGACAGTGGGACAGTACCTACTTCTTCTTGCTTATGGTAATGACTGTTAAAACTATATTGGAGTCGGTGCCCATTCAGAACGAAAGGTACACTATATTTACTAAGACAGGACATTTCACTAAGGGCCCGACTTCAAAAATAGTTTTAAGAGTCATTACCATAAGTAAGAAGAAGTAGGTACTGAACAATTTTATTTTTTACCGTTTGAAGTCGGTTCTATTTTTTACCGACTTCCAAAAGAAGGAGGTACTGTATTCGGCTGTATGTATTTTTTTTTTATATATATGTTCACCGATTACTCCGCCGTTTGTGGACCGATTTTCAAAATTCTTTTTTTGTTCGTTAGCTTATACTCCCGAGGTGGTCCCATTGTCACCAAATCAGGATCTGATGATGGGATCCCAGGGAAATCGAGGGGAACTCTCAAATTTTATAGGCACACACATTGATTTTCTTATAGTTTCTGAAGCATAAGAAATATTTACGCATAGAAATCATCATCTCATGTTGCTGAGCTGATGATGGAAGGTACTGCGACAGTGAGGAGTTGAGAGCAAATTCTTTCAATAAATAGTTTTTTATTCGAAATATTACGTTCCCGAGGTGGTCCAACTGTCACCAAGTCAAAGTCTGATGAGGGGATCCCAGAGAAATCGAAGGGAACATTCAAATTTTATAGTACAACAAATGTTTTTCATATTTTTACAAAAGCAAAACAGACATTTGTGTATAATTATCGTCATTAATTATCGTCATATCATGTTGCTGAACTGATGATGGAAGGTACTACGACGGTTAGGAGTTGAGAGCAAATTCTTTCAATAAAGGTTTTTTTGTTCGAAATCTTACATTCCTGAGGTGGTCCAACTGTCACCATGTCAAAATCTGATGATGTGATATTAGGGAAATCGAGGGAAACACTGAAACTTAATAGGCACACACATTCTTTTAGTCATATTTTTAACATAAAACAAATATTTATGTCTAGTAATTAAAAGCTGCTGTTGCTTAGCTGATGTTTGAAAGTACAACTCCTCAACGGTTAGGAGCCGAGAGCAAATTCTTTCTTTAATTTATACGTTCAGGTGGACTGATAGTAGTATTCTTTCAGGCTATTAGATAAACATGATTATAAAAGGTAGGTAAATCTGTTTAAAGTTTAGAAGTTAATTGAAATTTTTTCCAATTATGCTAATACATACAGAACTATCAAAATTACTAAAAAGAGTGAAATAAATTAAGTTTTTAACAAAAAAATAGAACCGACTTCAAACGGTAAAAAATAAAATTGTTCAGTACCTACTTCTTCTTGCTTATGGTAATGACTCTTAAAACTATTTTTGAAGTCGGGCCCTTAGTGAAATGTCCTGTCTTAGTAAATATAGTGTACCTTTCGTTCTGAATGGGCACCGACTCCAATATAGTTTTAACAGTCATTACCATAAGCAAGAAGAAGTAGGTACTGTCCCACTGTCTGTACTGTCGATGTCGGTGCCAATTTAGAATGAATAGTACGACATTTGCTAAGGGCCCGACTCCAGGAATAGTTTTAAGAGTCATTACCATAAGCAAGAAGAAGTAGGTACTGAACAATTTTATTTTTTACCGTTTGAAGTCGGTTCTATTTTTTTGTTAAAAACTTAATTTATTTTTGTTAAAAACTTAATTTATTTCACTCTTTTTAGTAATTTTAATAATTCTGTATGTATTAGCATAATTGGAAAAAAATTCACTTAACTTCTAAACTTTAAACAGATTTACCTTTTATAATCATGTTTATCTAATAGCCATTTAAAAGTCTGAAAGACATACTATCAGTCCACCTGAACGTTTAAATTAAAGAGAGAATTTGCTCTCAGCTCCTAAACGTTGAGGAGGAGTTGTACCTTCAATCAGCAGTTAAGCAACAGCAGGTGATAATTACCAGACATAAATATTTGTATTATGTTAAAAATATGACTAAAAGCATGTGTGTGCCTATTAAGTTTCAGTGTTTCCCTCGATTTCCCTAATATCACATCATCAGATTTTGACATGGTGACAGTTGGACCACCTCAGGAATGTAAGATTTCGAACAAAAAACCATTTATTGAAAGAATTTGCTCTCAACTCCTAACCGTCGTAGTACCTTCCATCATCAGTTCAGCAACATGATATGACGATAATTATACACAAATGTTTGTTTTGCTTTGTAAAAATATGAAAATCATTTGTTGTGCTATAAAATTTGAATGTTCCCTTCGATTTCTCTGGGATGCCCTCATCAGACTTTGACTTGGTGACAGTTGGACCATCTCGGGAATGTAAGATTTCGAATAAAAAACTATTTATTGAAAGAATTTGCTCTCAACTCCTCACTGTCGCAGTACCTTCCATCATCAGCTCAGCAACATGAGATGATGATTTCTATGCGTAAATATTTCTTATGCTTCAGAAACTATAAGAAAATCAATGTATGTGCCTATAAAATTTGAGAGTTCCTCTCGATTTCCCTGGGATCCCATCATCAGATCCTAATTTGGTGACAATGGGACCACCTCGGGAGTATAACCATACGAACAAAAAAAGAATTTTGAAAATCGGTCCACAAACGGCGGAGTAATCGGTGAACATATATAAAAAAAAATACATACAGCCGAATACAGTACCTCCTTCTTTTGGAAGTCGGTAAAAAATACTAACGAACCAAAATATAACGCTGAAACACGAATTAAAAGTAACGTTAAATAATGAAACTTAGCGTATAGATATCTATAGAATCTTTATCAGAACAACTAGATAGATAGTTTTTAAAACTATTGTCTGTCTGTCTCAGTAGCAATGTCTGTGTCAGATAGCAGTCTATCTGTTCGTTTTACGCGGATCTTCCCAGAATGTTCACTCTATAGAATGCTCTCTAACTCAAACCACGGGAGTCAGTATCTCACTCATTGTAAAATGAACATAAATCATAATATGTGAATTTAATTGAGTTAAAACAGGTCACTGTAATGTTAATATCCACAAAAAACTATTACTTTCTAAATGTTCTCTTGCAATTAAAACTTTTTAACTTTTAAAAGTCCGCCAATCCGCACTGGCTTGGTCCACCGATCCGCATTTGGCCGGCATGGTGGACTATGGTCTAACTCCCTCTCACTTGTGAGAGGAGACCTGTGCCCAGCAGTAGGACATAAACAAAAAGGTTGAAAAGTAAACTTTTAAAAACAGAATTTTTAAATCTTGAGACTTACGAGTAAGATAAAGCCATTGAATTTATGCGTCTTAAAATGAAAATGACATTTTTTCATGTCCATATAAGTAGGCAAGGACGTATAAACATTATGTCAACAATCTGTATAATAAGATATAAGTAAAAGGCAAAACTTGAAATTTGGTACAGGTGTTCCTTTCATGATGTAAGTGAGCACTAAGAAAGGATTTTTAGAAATTCAACTTCTAAGTGGGTGAAATAGGGGGGTGAAGTTAAAAATAATTTTCTCATTTCTGAACTTAAAAATATGATATAGGTATATAAGTTCTCAATTACAATTAAAAATCATCTGTGTTGGTGAATTGGATAAAATTCCCCCCTAAAGAGGTAAATTGGGGGATAGGGCAAGAGTTTATGAAAATTAGTACCTATATAGGGTAATTTACGCCTAAGATATTTTATTGGAAATCACCTAACACTAAGAAGTCATTGTAATTTTCACCTTCTTAGTCCCAAAATCTTATAACTAGTTGTAAGATAACATCTCAAGAGGGTTGCTTTCTTGCATACGGGTATCTGTGGAGCTTTTCAGAGTTATTTCGGTTTGAGGTTCACCTCCATCTCCGTCCTACTTTTCGTCTAAAGTTCTTAGCCTTCTGAGAATATACTATTCTCTTTCAGACTTTCTCTTAAGCGGAAATAGAAATCTTCTTGCTGAATGCGCAGAATTTTCATTCAGTAGCTTTACTTGAGAATTATAAATGACATAGCGGAATACAAAACAAATGCATACGCTGAATTTGACACATTTATGAAACTACATAAGTAGCATATTTATAATTTATGTAACGTTGTTCATACTTTTATTATAAAAACAAAAAAATCACATCAGTATAATAATATGATACATGATGACAACCATAGATATTTTATGACTTTGACTAGTATATAAAAAAAACCTATGCTTGCACTAAACTTTAGATGTATTGAAATCACATCGTTGGATCGTCGGCAATCAAAACGTATTTCTTATGAAATTCTTCACTTTCTTGTTGTTGTGAATGAAGAGTTCAAGAGATTTTTCTGAAATCTTGCTCATATTTTTAAATAATAATTGCGGATTCTTAAAATTCCAGCGTGTCTGTCTGCTAATTTAAGTTTCAATCGTTTAGAATATGTTTTAAAAGAACTTGAAATTTACTGTACATTAAACATTTGGGCATTCAGTGCGTACCCAAAAAATATCTGGCAAGCTTTGTCTAAAAATGTCTATACAATTAATACTTGGTAATTTTTTATCAATAAACAAAAACAGATTAAGTAACCGTTCCAATAATTGACCGCTGTCTTCTTGTGTATTTTCATAGCAATATTTTGGAATAATATCCACCGTTCTTTCACTGAAATCGGAGGTTACAAAGAATATTCTTGGTTACGAGTACGTCGAATTTTAGGGCTATTTTCAATTAAGTCTATATATTTTGTTAATAGTGAATACAACATCTATATATATAAATAAAATATCATAGGTTTATTTTCCCATGACTCAACACATTCGAGCATTGAAAGTCTAGTTGTTAAGACAGGTTTAGAAATAAATAGTATTAGAACGGCCACTACCATGGGAATCCCAACGAGTACCTCTAAATAAAACGAAGAAGATGAAACGAGTGATGATTACTATGTTTTCATTCATCGTGAAAGTGACACAAAGATTTTTCAAAGGTTAAACTGTCACTTGGTCAGCTTGGGCCAAAATTTTATCAATTCTGAAAGGAAACCGGTGCTCTTCAGCGGGAATAAGAAATAGTTGAATATTAATAATTTTTTTACAGACATATACACAGCTCATCCTAACTTAGAGTGTGGTACATACTATGAGCAGTATGAGCTCAGATTTCTGCTTTGTTAACGCTCAAAGAGAATTTAGGCAACGTATCAAGCACGCGTGGCTGCACTTAGATGTTGTACAGCATAATAATGATTTAAGTTTACTTCGCTTTTTTTGACAAGCGATATTACGGGTTAGTAATAAAATTTCTAAATCGAAAACAAAATAAAAAGTACCATAAAGCCGAGCTTTATGAGGGCTAGCGTAGTTTTTTTTTATTATTTATTATATCATTTTTGCATCGGTGTCAATACTTTAGATTTTCAACGTTCAAGTTAGTAATACAATAATATTCCCTATCATATGAATATAAAATTGTTATTTTTTTAAGTACTAAAAGTATAATTTTTATTTACCTTTATATTTATATTTCATTAAAAAGTAGTGCCAAGATTGAGTACAGTAATTGTCTCCTAAGATAAAACTTATAAAATAGCTACGTAAATCTTGTCCTCTGTAGATATATCAAGCAAGCTTTAAATTTTACTTGCAGGCAGACGTTTATTCATATAATCTTCTTACTGAAAACAATATCTAAATTGTAATTTAATGGAAACGCCAGCTACAGTTCCATTATACCTTTGTTATAGCTACTGTGACCAAATAGTACAAAAGCTGTGATGTTATCCTCCCACGCTGATTCAGTCGCTACGTGATGGGTCGCGTATACCTTATATACTCGTAGGTATATTGTGTACCAATATAGGCACCGTATGTTTTTTTTTTTTTGAATGGAGTAGCTGTAGTTTGAATGGAGGAGTAGTAGAGTGGACATCTACATACAACCTCAAGCAAGCATAGGTAAGTCTTGTTTGAGGTCGTATGCAGTTGCGCTGCTACTTCGGAGGCTGGTGGTCGCCTCGTGTAAGTGTGGCCGGCAACTGTGCCTTTCCACCGAAACACAATAGAATTGGTTCACGGCAGAAGTGGGTGCAGCGGCGGTACTTCCCCGGGCGAACCATAATAGTTCTACCACATACAAAATGTATTATAAATCTAACATATTGAGTCGATTCCGTGTTAATTCGCATATTTATTCTCAAGGTAGGAACTCACCAAAACAATTGAACGAATGCAATGTCAATGTTGGAGTAGAAACAAATCATGTCCAAGGGAATGCTCCTTTTCTTCAAAATAAATTTTTGGCAGTATTTTTAGTTTTCAATAACGGAATTCATTATCATAAAAGTCTCTTTGTCATGGGTAACATTGTCACACCGCACACGACCAGACCGATATCATTTCAATTACTACCCTGCCGGGAATCAAAAGCGATTCCTTTGATTGGCAGTCCGGCGTAGTGCCTAAGCATTGCGCCACGCGTGTCATCTAATATTTTAATAGCTTTTCTTTTATGGTATGGAACCGTCAAAATTAACAAACTAATTAAATATAGCTGCGCATATAATAAGATTACACAAATTGAGATCTCTATTTTTCAAATAACCAATTCTAAATTTTATCTTGAGGACATCAATACGAGCTCTTGTTTATTTCCGATAGAAATTATTATGAGCTATCAAATCCATAAGACATAAAAAGGCTTTTACTATTTAGGCTACTCACTTAGGTGACGTCATCTATTGAATTATATTTCTATTTTCTAAGCCACATGTTATTGGATACACACGTTCGTATATTCGGCTGAAACTCGTAAGGCCTGCGGCTGGAACAAGAGGATCTACCCAGCTAAGCGAAACAGGTCGAGTCGAGAGTTAGAGTCAGTGCAGTTGAGCCCATACCACAGCCTCCGGTGTAACACCATCCCTAGAGACATGATACAAAGTAAATGTTCAAGGGTTTGAAAAATCATTTAGCACAATTTAATTTTAATGCTTCTTGTTATTTAAAAAAATTACTATGGCCTCATATTTAGCCTTAAATATTTATTCACTTATATTCGTTTAAATCATGAAAGTGCAAAAAATATTTTTATTAAAGTTTAAAAAGTTAATGCCTAAATAAATTTGTTTCTCTGGAAAGTTGAAGGCTAAAACCTAATTAAGCTACTAATCCAAGTTGATCTGCGTCACCGAAAACCGTACCAGCGCTTAAATCCCTATGGACACGGCCGTGGCTTAACCGTGACGTGACTGACAACGTGGCAAATGTAAAAAAATACTTTTATTCATCTTTTATTCTAAAAATCTACTTTTGAATGCGTAGTTACTATTGTAATAGCTACATTTTTATATCTTTTGATGCTTAACTTTATTTACTATGCTTGAAACACAGTACCTGGACGACCGAGCGTTGCTCGGATAAAAACTATTTGTTTCCTTTTTTTAATTTCAAACGAAAAACTCATTTCCTTAGTGTTACTTAACAATGACATCTGAAATAGCTCCCAATAAAAAAATCACAAAAAAATAACGCATATTGGTTTTGATTGAGGTTTGAGTCACTAGTTCCGCAGTCAACCCACATAACCATTCGGCCAAGGAAGCTTTAAAACATTGAACGGAATTTATATAGAGCTCTTTCAAATCGACATTGTCATTTCTTTGAACGTCTGATTGGCGGATAGTGTATGACGGCGTTCAGTTCAGTACAGCTATAGTGGTGTATATTATTCTTAGTCTAAGGGAGTTACTAATTCAATTTCTTGCATAGATGAACTAATGTGAAATATAATAAATTTTTGAAAACAAAGAGTATTTCTTATGTCATAGTATCTTATATCGTATCACAGATATGTATAAAAGATTAGCATCCCAAATTCGTTTTTAAAACGAAATAATTTTGATAGAAATTTAATTATTTAAGTATTTTTGAAGTTATACTTCTTTAGGCGCGTTATGAAAAACTGATGAGAGTGAAATTTCAAGATGCGCGCGCATCACTGTAACACAAAATTAACAAGATGAAGTTGCCCACTCTCGGAAAAAAGCTACCAACGAAATAGAAATAAAACCTCTCTTAGTCGCGCATGTTGGTACGCTTGTCGAAAGAGTCCGTCAATGGAACGTTTCTCAACACGCATCAACAATATTTATCAAGCAAATATATTTTTTTTCAATTGCATGCAATAATGATGCCAAAGAAGTATAACTTCTCACGCGCGTACATAAGTACACGCACCCATTTTTTATTTTATTATTATTACAATAGTTAAACTCCACAGACTTGGCGTCCGTGTCTTTAAAATAAATCAAAATATTTTCAAAATGAATATCGATTACTTTTTCTCTCAAAACTTAGTTTATAAGATCTAATGTTTGTAAAAAATATTTTAGGAAGTACACAACAATTGACTTGCGTAATCTATGAGTAGCTTTAATTAGGTATGTTAACGTTTCCATTAAAAATAATTTTGTTTCATTAATGTTACGTAACGTGCCAGTAAGCACTTGTTTAGCAGTAGTTGTTTAGTTAGCGGTTGTATTAAGTTTAACAATAGCTTTGAGGACACAACATTTCTTGTGTAAATCGGTAAATTTAGGTCAAGAAAATTGTATTAAATTCAATTCTATATAATTCTAATAACAAGAATTTAATAGAATATTTTAATGATTAGAAAATATTATACAGAGTTATAAAGATAGAACCGTGAAAGGAATTCGAAAACTATAACAGATATCGAAATATGATGTAAGGATTAAATGACATTGATTTTAGAAAATAAATTCCGAAATAAAATTCGGAATATTTCATACCTCAGCTGGATGTCAAGTCACTAGAATTTATATTAGTTTCCCTTTTACCAAAATAATTGTGGTACACTCAGAGGATATTTGAAGGCTCTTATAATTTCACAGTCATCCTTTAGTTTTCATACTTTCAAGAGCACCAATAGCTGAAAAGTTAAAGCCATAAAACGTAAAACCATCGACGGTCTTAAGAGCTTAGTGCCTCAATATAAAACCGCCTTTCAACTTTCTTCTGTTACAGAGAAGGAAATTAAGGCAAACATTTTGAAAATAAGCTCTAAGGCTGTTGGCTGTGACAATATCAGTAGGTCGATGATATTGCCGATAGTTGAGGTTCTCTTACCCACTATTACGCATATAATAAATTATTCTCTTCTATCGGGCCAGTACCCATCTAGCTGGAAAAAAGCGCATGTGCGACCTCTTCCTAAAATTTCTCTCCCTACGCTTCCGAGTCACTATCGCCCCATCTCAATTCTCCCTTTCCTTTCAAAAGTTCTGGAAGCCTGTGTGCATAAACAACTCTCTTCGTATGTCTGTAAGTATAACCTGCTGAGCGATCATCAGTCTGGTTTTAGATCTGGTCATAGCACCACAACTGCTCTAGTCAAAGTCATCGACGATGTTCGACGGGCATGGATGATAGACTGGTCACAGTGGTGGTGCTTATCGACTTTTCAAATGCATTTAACACAGTCGACCACGATATACTCCTCTCCATACTTTCCCATTGCAATATGTTCTCTTCAACTGCCCTTATGTGGTTTACATCCTACCTTCGCGAGCGACAGCAGTCAGTACACCTGGAACAGAAGTGTTCCAAATGGGCTGATATCTCTGCTGGCGTTTCCCAAGGCGGTATTCTTTCTCCATTGTTATTTTCGTTGTTTATCAACTCCATCACGTCCGTTATTGACTGTTCGTACCATCTTTATGCTGATGACTTGCAGCTTTATGTTCACTCTAGAACTGGCGAACTTCCCAATGCAATCGCTGCCGTAAACCGCAATCTTGAGGCTATAAAACTTTGGTCGATTGCACATGGGATTAAAGTCAATCCTCTGAAATGTCAGGCGATACTAATGGGCAGCTCAAGGTTACTAACGAATGTGGACATCGTGGATCTTCCAGCAATATTATTTGACAATATAACTATACCCATTAGTAAAACTGTTAAAAACCTCGGCCTACAGCTTGATAGCGGTTTGAATTGGCGGCCACAAATCAATGAAATCAGTCGGAAAGTCAACGGCTCACTCCAGTCCCTGTACCGCTTAAAAAACTTTCTGCCGTTCAAGACTAAACTGATGCTCATTAACACCCTTATTCTACCCATTATTGATTATGGTGATGTGACATATCCGGACCTAAATGAAATACTTCTGGACAAACTAGATCGCCTCCTTAATAACTGTATCCGATTTATTTTCAATCTTCGCAAATACGATCATATCTCCAGTTACCGACGTCAGCTGAAATGGCTTACTATTCGGCAGAGGCGTAATTCTAGAATTCTCTTGGTTCTGTACTCAATTTTACATGATCCAACTTCTCGTTATTTAAAGGAAAATTTTCACTACCTCTGTTCTACTCATGACAGGGGATTACGCTCTTCCAATAACCTTAAGCTCGAAATTCCTCCACATAAAAGTGACTTTTTCCGATACTCTTTTACAATTCAGGCTATACTACTGTGGAACACCCTACCTGAGACAGTTCGAAAAGCTCCGAATAAAAATATAGGTATTTAAGAGGCTTGTTCGTGATCACTTCCTTAAAAGTAACATCTGAATCATTTGAAGGTTAGTTCTGTTTTGATATTTTAAGCTATCGCAATGCGTTTTACTTGTTTGGCATATAAGTAACCAATATATACTTATTATAATATATATTTATTATTATTATATTATATATTTATTATAAAATTATGTTTATTTTATATGTTATCTGTTTATTATGTATTTATGTATATATATAATATATTTTTATATGTATATTTTTATATATTTATATAAATATACCTATCTATACATATAATAAAACTGTAAGCAAGGTCAATTCTGTACATTGCATATAAATTTAAAAAAAAAACTTCTAGGGGTCTTTTTATAAGTAACAGAAGCTAAAAATATAAGTTTTGAAATTTTTGTCTGTCTGCCTGTCTGTCTGTCTGTCTGTTGTTAGCTTTTCACGCAAAAACTACTGAACGGATTTTGATGAAACTTTTTTTGTTACATTGGGCCTCGCTAACATTTAGGCTATAGAAAATTTAAAAAATCTCCCTTTAAGGCTGTGAAATGAGGGATGAAAATTTGTATGGAAAACTTGTTTTTTTTTCAATAGATTTTCTTGAAATTTGGTATAAATATTTTGTATCCAAAATAAAAGAATACGTGTTTCAGCATTTTCCGAAATTAATCCTTTAAATGTCAATTTTCTTTGAAACTCTTTGAAAATTGAGCGTCGAGACTTGATGTACAGAATATTTTTGTGCACAGTATTTTACTTATAATTTTGTATTTAATTTTGAAATCTTTACTAACATAGTAAGAAATATATTTAAGCTTTTTTCAAAACTACCCCTTAATAGCAAATAAAATGGATTCGAAAGTTGGTATCTCAAGCGTACGATAATTAACCTTAACTTAATATTTAATTCTCAAAAAATTATTTTCCCTTCTTTGAATGATGTGTTTACTGGTATATTGTTGAATTAATTTCCGTAACGTTAGTGTGTATTTCATAGCAATCGGGTCATAAACAAAAAAGTTATGTTCATTTAAACAACACGCGACATAAACTTAAAAGGCATTTTGGGAAATTTGGATGAAAGCTTCGTTAACAGCCTTTTCAAAACCATAAATAAAAGTTTAAATTTAAGTAAAATTATTTTGAACTCTCACTAATATTGTCGATCATATTAAATATACTTAGATCAGCTTACTGTATTTTCTTTCGTTGGCCGAGTATGGCTGGACTATAGGTACCTAAAAAGCGCATCGCGAGTCTCACCGCCGCCGAACTTTACATCACCACAGGCTCCATTGAGTTAGTTGCTCAGCTTATTAGTCTTCTTTTGGGGTGAAAGATTATGAACAGGCTGCAGCTGAAACGACTGTTATCGTTATATTATATCAGGCTGCAACCTTTTTTAGCATTCCACTGGTGGGCATGGAGCTCTCCCAATATTGAGGAGGCTTCAAGCTCCGACGAACCGAAATCCAAATCTTACAACCTCAATGCATCCAGCATTAAGATTGTAAGATATGGAATCTAAACCTTTATACAGAATGTACAAAGCCTTAACAAAACGAGACTACTGCAGACATCTAGGTGACGAATAGTTAAACTTTTAGTGAACCAACTGTTAATCTCAATATCTACCTAGGTATTTGGTAATTGCACATTCGATTTATCAACACCGAAGTTTACATTCCAAACGGTAGATGGCGATATTGAGCAATATTCATTTCTTCTCCAAAGTGAATCGATGGAGATAATTTCAAATAAAAGCTTAAAGTCTAATAAAAGTAGGTACATAGTGCAAAAAATCAAATAAAAAATAACGTTTCACACTTATAGCCTTACAGTAGGGTAGATATACCTATGTCGTGGGTGCCATGAACACACGCAGAGACAGAAACACAAATACCCAGACCGAGAACAGAAATTTAAAGTCATCATTGAAATTTCTGCTTCGCCGGGATTCGAACACGCTTCGATTAGCAGTCCGGCATGGTAAATATTGCGCTACGCGGGTTGTCCCGTTGGGTATACGTATGTTGCTGAACATTGTTAATTGGACCAATGATAACTTAACTCATTTTTTTGCATCTCTTTATTGCGTACGGGCTCATCCACACACGTTGGTTGATGGAGATATTAAATATTGTTTAAAGATTCTTTATTTCCAAATACAGATAGCACACTGTGTAGAGACCCTTTCTGCTTTGCTGACTTATGACCAAACTGCTGTCCGCAAGTTTTAAACCTACCGTCTATTAATTGGCCTTACAATTTTTCCGAATGTTTAATCCTAAACACGTGTATGTTCAGAAATATCTCCCAACTACAAGTAGTTGTATAGTGCACCTCTTTTCTGCAGTAGGTTAAAGCTATGTATATAGAATATGTATATGCATTCTTTGCAGTATAAATTCACCCAATTTACTAAGGATACTATTTTTAACATAGATGAAGCCACGGGCACAGCAGTACTACGTATGTATCTCTTAACTTTAATAAACGAGCTACATATTTGTAAAGAGAATCTGATTGCGCGAGAAAAGCGAAGCGTGGATAGTAAGATCGGCGTACAGTAGGTAAGCAGTCCTTACTGTTTTAAGTTTGAAGGATTTAGAAAAAATAAATTATAGGTGTCTTCTGAACATATTTTTCTATGTGTAAGAATAATCTACCTACTATTTATTCATTGCAAATGAATAATCTTTAATCTTTAATCAATCCCTTTTATACAAGTCTTTATTCACGCGGATGACGTCGCGGGCACAGCTAGTTATTAATAAATACTTAAAAAATCTTATTCATTCAATTACTTGTTTTTAATTATAATATTTTTTTAAATTTCTCTTTAAATAAAAGCATTTTTTTAATTTATTACGTGCCTACCCGTAGCTCTCACCATCACCCAGGGTTGACTGGCAGAGAATGCCATTAGGCATTAAGTTTAACCCTGTAGCCCTTAATTTAAGATGGTACGAATGTTAAATAAATAAATAAAGTTGATACACCGGTCCCAAGCACAGGGGTCAGACCCCAACGCACATTTTTATGTGCATTTTAATCGGTTCACCACGGTCAGGGAAAACATTATAATATTTCATTGGGATGTTTTCCATCACCGTACGCGGCTAAGAGATGTAGTTTCTCAAAAGCATTTTATTTCCATCAACTGGCATTGAAAATTGAATGAAATTTACCCAGAACCAAAGACTCAAGACTAGCCTCACGCCGTTTGCAAATGCGTTTCTGTTCTGGAAGACGAATAGTCGAGTAGCGGACGCCTCACATAAATATTGTTTTAAAGTGGATACGGTTACGACGTAGTGGATTCCTTTTCTGAAGCTCACGAGTAAGTGAAAAGCAGTAAATTTATGTCCATATCTAAAGACAGAATTGGGACGTATTTCTTAAAGTTGGCTGCAACTCTTTTTACGTCCCACTGTAGGGCATGAGTCTCTTCCCATCATTGGGGAGGCCTGGAGCTTACTCCACCACGCTGCTCCAATGCGGGTTGGTGGAGATGCGAGTTAGTAGCCAACCCGCTGTCGGATGTTTTGAAACCGCCCATTAGGTCTCCGACAAGGTTTAACGACTGTTATCTATCGACAACAACCGGGATCGACGGCTTAACGTGCCCTCCGAAGCACGGAAACACGCATGACTTTTTTGCCACTTGCGGTCACCCATCTCACACCCGACCGCGCCCGTTTGGCTTAGTCGCATAGATCCTTTGCGGTCCACCCTAACCGCCGGGCCATGCGCGCTTCAAAAAGTCTATACCATAAATTAAATTTGAATTACGAGTAACCCAACAGAAACTTTTGCTGTTTCACGGTTTTCAAAGCAAATTTCGGACTACGTAATTTTACCAGGTTTTATATTACAAAGTTTTATAGTAGCGTCCCTTATCGGTGAATTTACCTACTTTGGTAAAAGTTAAGCAAAATTATATTAAGGGCTTCGTTCACCATCTCCAAGTAAAGTATTGATTATTAACGTCCCAAGTAAAGTTAATTGGCAAAAAAAGCAAGCTACGAGTACGGGTCAGTTTATAATATGATTAGTGCTACTCGAACATCGTGAAATTGAAATTGAAGTTACGGGTGACTTTAACCGAAAGTTAGCGTTCTTGTCACTTTACTTGAAGGTGATGATAGAGGCCCTAAGAGAATTAAATATTTGTAACCGACTTTAAAGAAAAAAATAAATTTTATTTAAATAGGATTCTTTTAGATTTCATTTTTTTCTTAGAACGCTACACCTGCAATAGCAGTCAAGGCAGGCTTTTTTATTACTAAAAATGCCCCGAGGTTCTACCCCGTTATAGGGTTATGTTTTATAGCCTAAAACCTTTCTTGATAAATGGACTATCCAACACTAAAATATTTTTTCAATTCGAAATAGTAGTTTACGAGATTAGCGCTTTCAAACAAGCAAACTCTTCAGATTTATAATATTAAGTACATGAAGATTAAGAGCAGTCATATTTTAAGTCAGCTTACACGAAAGTAATATTGTGTAATTCAAACCACGAATATCTTAAAAGCAACCACGCTTTCGCTGAAAAATGTAAAAAATCTCCTGAGCTTTAACATTTGCCTTTGCTCTTTGACTTCGCATCTACGAAATTTAAAACGTTTGCAATTCTCTTCAGCGATGTACGTAATACTATCACGAGCTTTTATTCAAATTTCTATCTACTCGGTCTACTGTGGGATAAGACACGAGAGTCTATAAAATTACCTACAGATGCGAGCGCAGTCCTCAGCAAATCCTAGCGTGCGCACTAAATTTTTTTAAATTATTTGCGTTTTTATCTCTACTTGACGATTTATACTGAAAACGTTATACTACATTGTATCCCATCACCGAGCACAGGGTTATACAAAGTTTTCAAAGTCACTAAGACAGCGTTGTCCTAAATCTCTTTGTTAAGGGTATTTTGAAAGGGTTAGTAAAATAAATAGCTTGATTGAGTATTTTTGACACCTTTGCCACAAGATCTTTTGCTATTGCTTAGAGCATTAACATTGACAGGTATGACAGGCAGGCGCTCCTTGTATTGTGACAATATTCTTATTCTAAGCCCGTGAGTCAGTATCTTTGATGCTCTAATCACCATTGTGTCCGTCGCACCGTCAGTGCATTGGCTGACATTACGTACGACGATTTTGAACTAATCCTTTATGCTATATTTATAACTATGTCCCTATAATTGGAACTTCATTGGTCAATTTTGACAATTTTTGGCTCCCCTAGGGTTGCCCGTGTCCATAGGCGACGGTGATCGCTTAACATCACGCGGCCCGTCTGCCTTATTGTTAGGTTTATTTATAAAAATTATTATTAGGTTTATTTAAAAAAAAAACTTCACTACGCTACAAAAATGCGGAACGGTGGAGATACGGATGAATAACCCACTATTGGATGATTTCAAACCACCAAAAAGGCCTCCGACAAAGTTAAATGATTATTATATACATAGACTTAGCATATACTACCGTAGTTATATACTGACAACCGGTGTTGACTTCTTAAAGTGCCATTCGAAGTACGGTAATGTCAATAGTACAAAGAAGTTCTTCTTTATGGTAATGCACATGCAATTTTCCCACACCCATGACCCATTTGTATCTCTACAGCGATTGAGTCACTTAGCTGTGCAGATTGCTTGAATTCTACTAAACGGAAAGTCCGTACACCGCAATGATTCAAATTACTGTACAAAATATAACAAACGCGAACAAAACACCTCTCGAAAAACAATATTTTACCATTTGGCACTTGTTGCGTGGAATTTTTTCGGCAACAGAGCCTTCTCGCGGCAGATTGACCTACATATTATTATGGTTCCGTAATGGAATAAAGGAGCCCTTATAGGATCCCTTTGCTGTCCGTACTTCTGCTTTTGTAGAAAATACTTTTTTTAGGGACGCGTGACTGATACTCACTTAAGTCTACAAACTCCTAAAAAGTAAACCTTCTAAGTCTTAAGTCATTTCCAAAGACAAAAGAAAACAATCCGAAATACATCAAATTCAGCATTAAATCAAAAATATTTTATGGTGTTTTTAATTTTATCGTTTTATATCATTGGAGCAGCGTGGTAAAGAAAGGCCATCCAAGCCTCCCCAGTGTTAGGGAGAGACCCGGGCCGTGCCCAGCAGTGGGATGGAAAAAATAACTGCAGCCATATATTATACTCGATATCTAATAAATAATCTATTGGCGAGTTTATTGTATAAAGGCATAATATTGTGGCGTAGAATGCCGTCAAACGCCATCCGACAATCCGACGTTCAAAGAGATGACAATGTCGATTCGAAAGAGCTCTATAAAAATTTCGTCCATTGAATTAAAGCTTCCTTGGCGGAATGGTTACGTGGGCTGACTGCGGAACTGAGGACCGGGTTCAAACCTTAATGAAAACTATATTGCGTTTTTTTGTGTTTTTTTTTTATTGGGAGCTATTTCAGATAGCGTTATTAAGTAACACTTAGCAAATGAGTGTTTCGTTTGAAAATAAACCAAGAAAATAAATTGTTTTTCTCAGAGCAACGCTCGATCGTCCATGTACTTTTTATATTATATGGAACAGAACCCTCAACGTTCGATTTGTGATACGCATTTATTTAGTCATTTGTACAATATACTCTTACTCAGATTTCATATCGGATAAGGGTGTTTTTTTATATAGAATTATATAAAGTAGTAGCATTTCAACCATCTGGAATAACACAAGTATTTGTTTCATGTTTTTACTTATATCTGTTACATTTTGAAACTAACCAACTCATTTGCCCTAAACTAGTTTTATTTGAATGGCAATAATTCGAAGGTAGTTTCAGAACACTAATACCATGTGCGTTATTTGAAACTCCGTGACTAAAACACGTCCAGTCCATTCATAAAGTGAATATTTTTAAATTTCCATATAAAAAAAATTACCTTGTATTGATATTGTTGTATTTATTTTATATATTTATTTATTTAGTACACAAAAAATATTATAAAACACTCAAATAATGAGAATGTACATATTCTCAATCGACTTTGATTATTGATATTATGATAAAAATGATGAATTTAATACTTTATTTTCATTTGCCATGCTTCTAAACGAATAATAAGGAAAGTTAGTAAAAAAAAGACATTTCCTTGTTTTTGTCTTACTCAACTCTACTCACTACTCTAGTACTCACTCATTTTCTTTCGCTATTTCTTCGTCACTTTTTTCATTAATAGATGCACTTTGTTAAATGTCCATATTTTAAACACTTTATATAAAAGAATTTTACAAGTATAGACAGTCGAGCCGTCATCAGCGTCACCCCTCCGTCTTACGAATATTCGATCAGGCTACGTGTCCTGACGCGAGTTTAACATTTTTTACCCATCCCAAAAAAGTGCACAACGCCGCTAAAGAAGTTTTCACTTCAAAAATCTTATTTCTATGATAAAAGTTCGGAAATAAAATTTCCCCGCAATAGTTAACCAAACCATTTATCGCAAAATTAATTCTAAACAAACAAGTTGTATATTTAGATTCCTAGAAAGCTCCCTCTTCCCCGTATTATTTATTTCTTCGCGTGTTTAATGCTTAACACCCTTAGCAATTACAATGAAGGCAATTAAGCTTTCCACGTAGCTAATTAATTTACTAGTATAATTGGGGAATTGTTTCTTATTCTCAGTACACACGTGAGGTACCGTAAAATACACGCTTTTATAGTGAAACAACTCTATTGTTTTTCGGTGGAAAGGAGCAGTATGCAGCCTGACTCAACGGTGTAGCCAGACTTACATGAGGCGACCATCAGCAGAGTGTCAGCGTAAATGCATACGACCTCAGACAAGATTGACGACCCGTGATGAATTTCTGTTATCGGTCTGGGTGTTTGTGTTTTTGTCTTTATATGTACCCATGGTACCCACGACACAGGGGTTATGAGTGTGAAACGTTATTTATTTATTATTTGAGGATGTGACTCCATGGGCTACAGCAACCATTTAACACCACGTGGCCAGATTACTCGTTCGCTACTACATTGAAATAAAACTAAAGTAAAAGTCATGGAGCATTATGACACTGTAGATTAATGCGTTTCATGTGAATTATTATATTTTTATGCCACAGCTCAATGTTTTGAATTTTGGTTTCTAACATCTATCCTACAAATTAACATTTCCTAAAGAGAACTTAACGGTCGGTAGACAAATATATTCTATAGAGGTAAGTAGATTTGGACAGATGTTGGATATGGCAGTTGTACCTTCAGAGAAACAAGATTTACTTTTATTGTGGGATTATACAGAAAACTTTGCTACCGAACTACACACACACCCACACATACTAACCAAATTTTTGTAACGAAAACAGACTGAGAGTGTCAGCTTTCCTTCAATTTCACATGATATGAAAGTGCACTTTACATGGGTCTTGGTTCGATTTTCAAAAGGCAGTAATTTTAAATATGAGTATTTTCAGAATGTTTGTGTACTTGTCTTTGTATGTGTCCAACTTTCCATGATACCCACAACAACACAGGGAATATTAGTATGGGAATATGAAAAAGAGTATGCAAAGAGTTAATAAAAATAGTCACATCAAAGCAAAGCAATACTAAAAGCTATTGACGTTGAATATAAATGACCATGGTCAAAAAGGACTCTTTAAAATTTTGTGCTTATTGTAACATCTATTTAAGTATTAGGCATTTAACTTAAAAGTCTAATAATATATATAAGTGGTGTTAAGCGATCACCGTCGCATGTGGACATGGGCAACCCCAGGGATAGGTATATGTATTCCTATAGTAAATGTTCTCAAAAAATGCAAATAATGAAAAAACTCGAGTCCGAATTTTTTTTTATATTTTGAGCTATTAACTCAAAAAATCCTATGATACTCTATCAAGAGTGTTCGTGGCATTATGATGACAACTGGTTAGTCGTAACAGTAGGTTTGTTCGACAGTAGCTCCCGCGAACATTGGAGATATTCCGTTGAAAATAGAAAATCATTGCATCTAAAAGTATGAGGTCTGACCTATGTCCGTATACAGGTTATGTTCATATTTATGGTCTGATTTTACTTAATCATAATCCACCAGTTGCCGGAGCAAATCCTTGATTGATTTATTCATGATAAAAAGATAACTCCGTTATCGAAGCTTGTCAGTCGTCAGGTCGTAACCTTACTGCTAATTGATTTCGTGGTACCGCGATTTAACGGAAAACCCTCTGATGAACTTAAACATACTCGTATTTATAACATGTATGCTGCGCTTTCACTACAATTAGGGTCGAAACCGCATGAAATTGTAGTTACTGTAAATTAAAAGCGAAGAAAGTCAAATAATGTCCAGTGCTTTCGATGCTTAGGATAACAAATCATTATTCTTTGATAGCAAGCACGTTCGTCTTGGATACGTTACGTGCACGTTAATTTTGTATCGGTTATATATTTTTTAAACAGTTGGTTGCAAAGCGGCTTTTTAAAAAACATAGTATCACATCAAAATATTACGTATCATTTATAAAATAAATTAATAATAAATAACGTTTCAGACTCATAGCCCCACAGTAGGGTAGTTATACCCGGTGTCTTGGGTGCTATGGACACACACAGAGACAGAAACACAAACACCCAGACCGAAAACAGAAATTAAATATTCAAAGAAATACATTTGTTAAGAAAGAGTTAAAATTAATAATATAAAGGATCGCAAGTACAAGACAGTTAAGATTTCGCTTGTGAAAGTTTGTAAGAGAAATTACCGCATTTCTTAATTAAATCTAACAAGCTAAGTTCTTATCATCACTATAGAACAGTCCATTAGGTTAACTAACAAATTAAAGCAAGCTTCAAACTTAAACAACTAGTTTTATAAACTCAATACATATTCATGGTAAGCAGCAAGTTTATTGGAAAATTCTCTTTACTTTCCGCCTTTGTAAATTCTTGT
Organism: Pyrgus malvae; assembly: GCA_911387765.1. NCBI lineage: Eukaryota > Metazoa > Arthropoda > Insecta > Lepidoptera > Hesperiidae > Pyrgus > Pyrgus malvae. Next base: position 19,785,464 of record OU426950.1, on the reverse strand, counting down.
CACGTTATGCTGTGTGACCTGACTTTATGGTGGGACCTTTCAAGTAAAAATAAACAGTTATCAAACCGTTTTTAATATGAATGTCCTAAAATAACTTTTTTATACTTCAATCGCTTTTTATTTTACGGTTTTATCATTATTTTAAGTTGAATGGATTTTTATATTATAATGAGCAAATGAAGACACGTGTTACAAAGAAAATCACGTGTATGTACAGCGAGCTCTGGATTTTATAATGAAACTAGTGGACCCCGCAGACGTTAAAATTATTGAAAGAGGATTAGTTTCTGTATCATCTCAAAGATTTTTATATTACTGTCAAATAAAAAATATAAAACAAATAATGACAAATGAAATGTTATTCAGACTATGTCAAACTTCTGCACGATGGCGCGAAGAACCAATGTTTGACAGTTACTAACAGTTTTTATAGGAAAATAAAATAAGTTGTTATACTATTAATTTTGCAATTTTTCTATATTTTCTCACCGTTTAAACCTTCCCTGGACTTCTACTAATATTTCAAGACCAAAATTAGTCACATTGGTACAGGTGTTTTTGAGTTTTAGCGTGACTAACGAACAGCAATTCATCTAATATATAAAATTCTCGTGTCACGGGGTGCGTAATTGAACTCCTCCGAAACGGCTCGACCGATTTTCGTGAATCTTTGCAAGGTTATCGGGTAGGTATGAGAATTGGACAACATCTATTTTTCATCCCCCTAAATGTTAAGGGTGGTCCACCCTTAAATTTTTTATTTTTATTTTTTTGGACAAATTTTTTTGTTTTTATTTTTTTATGATACATCATACTAAAATACATACAACCCTAAATTTTCACCCCTCTATGATCAACCCTTATTTTTTATTTATTAATTAAAAACTTTAATTTTGCTGTGATTTTCGTGAATCTTTGCAAGGATATCGGCTAGGGTGGAGAATCGGACAACATCTATTTTTCATCCCCCTAAATGTTAAGGGTGGTCCACCCTTAAATTTTTATTTTTTTATTTTTATGGACAAAATTTTTTGTTTTTATTTTTTTATGATACATCATAAGTGATCTCATGTAAATAAACACGTGTTGTGAGCTCCCACCAACAACGGCCATTACTGTACCTGTATATATTGTACTTAACATTTTTTAATAAAATTTGCACACCGTGTGCAGTTTGATTCAACTTGAAAGCTAGAATAGCTTACATCTCAATTTATAGTCGCAATATTAGGTATTTTATTACTTATACTTTAAGGCAGGACAACGTCTGCCGGGTTAGCTAGGCTTTATATATAGACATTACTATCCATTTTCGGTCTGGGTTGTAGGTAAGTATGTGTTTGTCCCATGATACCGAGAGTCATAGCATAATGTAATGTAATTACTTAATTATGTATTTAATGTAGTTAAAACACGAAGAGGTAAGAAAAATCCGAATAAAAAATGGTATAAATGTAAAAGTTTTCTCTGATCGAAAACATTAAGTACAATATCTATAATAACTTAACTGTAACGATATAAATTGGGATACTCAACATATTTTCAAAGGGCCATAAAAATGGCTTTTAATCTTCTTCCGCGTAAACACAACCCATAAACATCGAACCTCATTCGACAAGCTTATACGACGTGTTATTACGTCATGTATAGTTTAATGCTTTTAAATATACTGTTAGATACATGTAGTAGGTACAAAATGTGGATAATCAAAAAACACAAAGCAAGTAAGCACGGAAAGAGTTGTAAGTACCTATATAGTATACTATTATAATAACCGCGCATGGCCTCAAATGGCCTGGCGGCTAGCGTAGAACGCAAACGATCAATGCAGCTAAGCCAACCAGGCTCGATCGGTATGAGATGGGTGACCGCTAGGGGCAAAAATATCCGTGCACGATTCCGTGCTTCGGAGGGCACATTTAGCCATCTGTCTCGGTTGTTACCGATTACTAGCAGTCATTAAACCTTATCTTTATGGGCGGTTACAAAACGTCCGACAGCGGGTTGGCTTCTAACCTGCATCTCCACCAACTCGCATTGGAGCAGCGTGGTGGAGTAACCAGGCCTCGCCAATAATGGGGAGAGACCCGTAAAGTTAATAAGATCTTAATTTTGTACCCGCTTATGTATCGTGTATACAAATAAAAATAAACTCTCACGCATACACACACAAACACATTTAAAATTTTTAATAACATTAATATTTTTGTATTCGATTTTATTTCTGCTAATGTTTTCATCATCTTATACTACTGTTACCACTGGTTACGATCATAATCATCTAAAAGTGTTTTCTGATCTACAAATATTATCTTTACATCTTTAAGCGTAGGTATGCTATAAATTGAGATACTGAGCAATAACAAGCATAAGAGCAGCGTGGTCGAGTAAGCTCCAGGCCTTCTCGATAGTTGGGAGAGACCCGTGGCCAGCAGTGGGACGCAAAATGGGTTGCAGCCATCCAATAGTGTGGCTACTCTGAAGTGAGGTACTGTGGAGGATCACTTATATTTTCAATTAACGACTACTTAGTACTTGGTATTTAATTACCTACTTCACTCCGAAAACATCCCATAAACATCGATATTTCGAGCGACACGACTCGTTATTACGTCGCACGAAATACAACGTCCAATATATTGCCATTGGCCTATAATCACTCGTGTTACGCAAATATTTTGATACGCCTCTCGTCCACGGATGATCGATCTTATGCAAATATTTTTCCACGTAATCGACTTATATGACGTCCATTGCAAGTTCTTGCTATTTTAATTTTACGGACAGCATAGAGGGGCTTTTTAATGTGTTTTTATTATTATATTCGTGGATTTCTAAGATGGATTTAGTATCTTTAACCTGGGCTTAAGATACGTTAAGCCCAGTATGGTTATCACTGTAATGCAATGAGCCAGAGGGCTATGACTGCATGAAATTATTAAATTAATAAATTCAAACGATGTAACTAATTAATATGTACGAGGTGTTAAGTGTTTGCTGTTTGCCCATGGACGGACACGAAACCTCAAATACTTGTTAAGACTGAATCCTTTTGGAGGTCGTATGTAATTGTGATGGTACTCTGGAGTCAGCTACTACGGAGGATCAATGATATTTTCAATTACCCACTACATAGTACATATAAACTTATTATCTACTTAATTTATAGAACGTTACAACCCTAATTTCGTTTTATAACTCTCCCTCCGAAAACATCACATAAACATCGACAACTCGAGTGACACGACTTGTTATTACTTCGCACAAAATACAGCGTGTAATATATCGCCATCGGCATATAATCACCAGTGTTACAGCAAATATTTTGATACAACTCTCGTCCACGTATGATCGCTCTTATATGACGTCGTTATATGACGTGAAAGTTCTTCGTATTTTAATTCAATTAATTCGTATTATAGACGAAATAATGTCGGACTTTTTAAATATATTAAGTATCCAAAAGGTACAAACTATCACTTTCAAAGACCTGGCTGTCCGTCCGTCCGTCTGTCCGTCTATCTGTCACCAGGCTATATCTCATATGTAAAGCGTGATAGCTAAACAGTTGACATATGTAATGTATTTATGCCGTCTTTTATAGAATGGTACGTAAACCTTCATGCGCGAGTTCGACTCGCACTTGGCCGGTTCGATTATTGATTTAATTTGTTGTCATACACGGGCATAGACACCATCCAACCAACAACCAGAACTTTAAATTATTAGGTAGGTACCTTAAAAAAAACCACAAACCATTGACAGACAGAGAGCCTCAAATCAGCCTGAATCCTCGACTGAATGGCCTGAATAGCCGACTCTTGTAAGTGCGGCCGGCAACCGCATGTTTCTATTGAAGATAATCTGATTTCTTTACGATAGAAACTAGTGCAGCGGTGGCACTGGTTCCGTAACCAGTTTCCAACCAGCTCTTCCATATAATAACGTCTACGCGTCTTAATAAACATAAAGAAGTGTAATTACATTTTATGATTTAGAACGAGCTTCTTCAGTACTTAAATTATACGACACACGTTATATTGCCACATATTAAAGTTTAAAAAGCTCTCTGTACTCGTCATTAATTTCATTTTATAAAATATAATATACAAAAAATATATAAAACATATAATTCCAAGTAATAATGCAGCGTATGTTCTTGGTTATGGTAACGTTGGTCTTCTTCTAATTTTAACACAGTGAATCATCTCCTAACTCTTCACTTTATATCCCTTATAATGATTGTGTTAGCATAATAAAAATTCATATTTGAATTAAAAAGAAGTTTTGGGTATTTTGTAGATTATTTTTATGTTCTCTTTATATATTTGTCATAAATAAGAAGTAATTCCTAAGTTAAAATATAAAATTAGCGGAAGTCCGCAGATAAATAAATGCTCTTTAATATTAATTATTGTTTAACATGGTGTAAAATATGTCTATTTTAGTTTGTATTTTGGGAACATTTTTATGTTTTAGTAAACTCATTTTAACATGGTTGTAATAATTTGATAGTTCAATTATGACTTTCGATAACAGTAAGATTTTTAAAAATACCGGATGTGAAAAAATATGGTACGATTTTCACTTTACCTCACCTTGCCACTGAGATAGAAGGGGCAATCATAATCGAACTACCAAGTTAAACGTTTGTGTTCTAAAAGTACAGTGAGATTAGTTAACGTGCGAATAAAAGGATATTATGATCAAGTCTCGTCTTTAATTTACTGATATTCCAACAATTGTATGTCATTGCCGCCATCTGAACTTATTCTCCGGTCTTCCGCAGTCTACTTAACCAAAAAATCTATGTTAAGTAAATGGTAATGATATCTGTTTTTTCGATGTCACCCGAATTGTAGTAGTAGAATAAAAAAAAGACGATATAACTATTTGGAAATGTAAGAAGTTGTCCGGCTACCAAGTAACTATGTACGTGTACTATGGCTAATTCAAACATACTGACAATATCTAGTCTGGTATATTTAACTTTTTACACATCTGAAATGAAGCGGTTACTTACATGTTTATTTTTCCTAGAATGTTTACTGTAAAGCATCGTAGAATTCAAGCAACTCCTGAATAGTAATAAAATAATCCTTGGCGAGAAGTATTACGGTAATGGAATAAGCATAAATTTTATATGCTAATATCAGTAGAATATGTTATTGAATTATGTGTCTCATCGCTCCACAGGAAACGACGCCTGATGTAATTACGTTGAAGAAAATTGAAGTGGTATCTAACATTATACTCTGAATGTGGTACACGTGGCAGAACACATAAAGACTTCAGGAACTTTGTCCTGTAAACTGTTACTTGAATTTATATACGCTTACCTATTCTTAAGCCAGAAAAACTATTTGGTATCAGATTTTTTTATCAAAACACCCAGGAATTGCTTAGCGGCAGAAAGTAACAGAAGTAGAATCCCGATTGAACTCTAAAAAATCAATATCCAATAAAATGTAAAAAAAATAACCTCATCAGACAAGGGTAGGTAAAACCTATCTATTTTAATTAAACCTTGTTATAGTTAACAGGTCATTGAACAATATGTAACCATTCCATCGGAGCAAAACAAGTTAGAAGTACTCTTATAAAATAGGTTTAAAGATCTTTATTTCTCAAATAAGATTACAATAAGTCACTTCTATGAGAACAATAATATCTTTAAAAAATAATAGTTAACACAAAGTTCAAAATTAGGACGGAATCAGTTGCACCCTATTAGGCCACGATACGTTCTGCGTTCTGTTCTGCTCTCCTTGTAAATGGGGAAGTCTAGAACTTACTTCACTACGCTGCTCCATAGCGAGTTGGTGGAGGTACGGATTAGTGGCTAACACTCTGTGGCCTGAGAGAGAGTTGAGTCCTACTTGGTTTGGCGACCGCTTCTATAGCAACCAAAACCGACGGTTTTACGTTCCCATGATGTTATTTAAATAGAAAGACTTCGACATTTCCGCTCATAAACTTCTGCATCTAACATTAAACATTATTCAAGTCACGTATCTTATGAAATTGCTCTACGAGGCATCCGGGAATGTCTTACGTAAATATAACGCCATCCGCATATTTCAACCCATACATAAAAAGTTGCTCACACAACTCCATGCATGGGCTATTATCCAATACATTTAATTCTCTGGTGACTACACACGTTCCTGATGTAGACAGGCTATTAACTCTCGAACAAAGCTTTCAATAGCACCACTTTAATCAGAGCATGTTTTTGTGTACGTGTTCAACGTTGAATAGCCAAGTCTAAGAGTAGTAGGTATAATGTGGGTAGATATCAGTAGATACATTGCAGTAAAGAATTTCTATATGGCTAAGTTAAAAGTAGGTATGTTAATATCCACCAATCCGCACTAGAACAGCGTTAAAGAGACCTGTGCCCAGCAGTGACGCCAGTGACACATAAAAAGGTTGAAAAATAAAATGTTAGATTTATCGGTGATAGAACTTATAGTTCCATTAACTTCTGCTGTGATTTTATTACCGCAATTGTATAGAATTTTAGTAAAACAAAGTATGGTGATTATCCCGACAGCACTGACATGGAATTTAGAAGCTTAATTGCATATTATGTATTTTATTTTTGTACTCATTTTGTTGAAAATATTCATATATTTCACACATCACGGACATGCCTAGCATAAGCAAGTTCAGATTGAATGAAGATATCAATAGGCTGTAGCGACCACTTAACTTTCTCATTTCCTCATTCACTACATTAATAAAAAAAGCAAAAGCTATTTATTATTATTATTATTAAAAAATATGAATATTTTCACCACAACGAATAGTGAAAAGTTACACTTCTTAAGACATCTTAACATTCATGAACAACAATGGATGTACTACAATGGGATGCAGTACCACTTAACCTTATACATTCACTTCTCCATATATACAAAGACAAAGACAAAGACAAATAACTTTATTTGCACAAATATGGGTGTTTACAAAAGTTGTTAATACATATTTAGTACGCCATATTTACCTTCATGAGGTATGCAAATATTACAAAGATAAAAGAAAAAAAAAACTTAATAATAACACAATTTATAAAAATGTACATTATTATTTATTTTATTTTATTTTTATTTGATCCCATATTGCGCATTTTGAAAATTAAAATTTTTAAATTTTATTTCTTCAAGTATGTATTTATTTAGTTGTTTGTTTATTTAATTATTTATTCATATTTATTTGTACTTCGGATCGAATCCGATCGTCGGCTTTGGGTACCCATATTGCAGGGTTTTTGTACACTAAGAGGAAAAAAAGCCGGCGGAAAAAAAACCTCCCAGGTTTTTATGGAATTCCTTTATGCCGTTTTGTCGTTTAAGAAATCAGTGACTGAGTAATACGCCTTTTTCAGTAAATACGTTTTAAGTTCTTTTTTAAACTCGTTGCCCGTTTTGATTTTGAGGAATTCCGGTAGACCGTTATATATTTTTGGTCCCATGCAAAAGACACTATTATGGTATTGTTTCGTTTTAGAAGCAATTGAACATAATTTATTAGGATGCCTTTTTGATTTAAGGGTTTCATATTTAGCTATTTCATTTTTGACCATTAAAGAGATTTCGTAAATATATAAAGAAGGAAAAGTCAATATTTTTAAATTTTGAAAATGTGGCCTACAAGTATCCGTTTCCTTTAGCTGACATATGGCTCGAATGCACTTTTTTTGGGCCTTAAATATGGTTTGTATTCCCGTCGCGTTACCCCAAAATATTATTCCATATCTTAATGTGGCACCAACGTACGCATGGTATGCGTCCAGAACCGCCGTTTTGCTTACAACTTTTGTTAATTTATATAAAGCAAAAGAAAACTTATTTAACTGTTTACAGACGTGCTCTTTATGTGACTGCCATGTTAGTTTGCTATCTATGTATAGTCCTAAAAATTTTGTTGTTTCTATTTCTGATATCAACTTTCCTTTATAGTCAATATTTATTGTTTGCCCGTATGATACTCTGTTTTTAAATGACATTATATTTGTCTTATCGAGATTAATTTTAAGATTATTACTGTCTAACCAATCTATTAGGGATTCAAGAGCATTATTTATACTTCTTTCGAAAGAGTCGGTGTTTTCTTTTGTAAATATTACTGTACTGTCGTCAGCAAATAGTATCATCGGTTGTTTTATGACTTTAGGAAAATCATTTATATAAATTAAAAAGAGTAAAGGGCCTAAAATACTTCCCTGAGGCACGCCATACAGTACTTTCCTAGGGTTAGAAAGATGTTTCTCTTGAGTTTTTGTGATTTCATTAATTTTTGCTATTTCTGTAATGTGCTGTCTGTCAGTTAAGTAGGAGTTGATTAAGTTTAATGCATTACCTCTGACTCCGTATTTCTCTAACTTAACAATCAACAATTTATGATCTACATATTCGAATGCCCTTGTCATATCCATATAGAGCCCGATCACCTGTTTCTTATTATTTAAACTTGTCATTACTATTTGTAAAAAATTGTAAATTGCAATGTTTATTGATTTGTTCTTTCTAAACCCTACCTGTTCGTTAGCGAAGATAGAGAACTTTTTTCGAAGTAATAATACAATCTGTTATGTAGTACTTTTCGAATATTTTGGAAAAAATTGGTATTAATGCAATGGGTCTGTAACATCCCATGTCATGTCTATCTTGTTTCTTAAATACTGGTTTTATAATGGTTACTTTCAGTTTCTCCGGAAATATGCCGGTTTCAATACTTAAATTAATGTTGTAAGCAGTAAAGAAACTTCATGTCTCTGAAAAAACATTAATATTATCGCTGTGCCAAGAGTTCAGAAACATGAACGACCAGAGAACAATACTAATGAGGCCCTCATTTGCATACGAAAGCGATGAACAACCTCAGAAGACACTTCATATTGTTCATCTTCGAAAAACAAGACACCTCCTTATAATTTTACTATCTACATTGATTGTTCACACAAAATTGTATTTAGTCTGGTTTTATTTTGCTTTGGAAATGTTTCAAGAAGGTTAAATTATTTACCTACGTATTTTTTTAAATCTTTGGGACGTCTATAAATTCATGAACAACTACAGAACAATACTGATTAGGCTCTCATTTGCATACCAAAGCGATAAACAAGACGCTTTCTTAAAATTATATTATTTACATTGATCGTTGGTACATATTTGGACTGGTTTATCTTTTAAAATTGTTACAAAAATAAACTAACGTCTATAAATTCATGAACAACCAGAGAACAATATTTATGAGCCCCTCATTTGCATACGAAAGCGATAAATAATCTTAGAAGACACTTTAGATTGTTTAAAGCTGATGAACAAGGCGACTATTTAGAATTTCATTACAAAGTGGTTTGTTCCTTCACAAAAACATTTTGATTTTGATTAGCCCACACATTTTTTTCTTATCCATTTTATTCAAATGCAGTGCTAGGTTTACCATTTTTTGTTTATTTATTTATTTATTTGTTCATCATTGACCAAATTATATGTATAACTAGCCTTCCGCCAGCGGCTTCGCCCGCGTGGACTCGTTTAGTAGGTTCCTCTAGGATAAAAACCATCCTATGTTCTTTCCCAAGGTCCACTCTATCTGTGCTCTAAATTTCATGTACATTGGTCCAGTACTTTAAGCGGGAAAGTGTAGCAGACAGACAGACAGACCGACAGAGTTACTTTCGAATTAATCATATTAAGTAGGGATTTGAACAAAATGCGAGCTTAATGCCAAATGGCATTTTCTACCACCTAACCTTCAGGAAGTGCAGGAAAAAGGCGGTAACAAGAATAAAGAAAGTACGATAATATTGTGAAAGAAGGAAATAGAAGAAATCTGAAATAGAATTAATGTTCGGAGAACATAATAACAAATTATATTATAATCATCTTCCAAGTTATGAGCAAAGCTCCGAGAAATGTGCAAAAACGCCCTTTTTGAACGAAGGTTTTGAGTATAATTTCCTGTGGTGCTTCGGGAGAGCATTCCAAAGGCGAATTTTGTTACTCCGCTTTATTAAAACCTAGAGAAATAAATTAAAATATAGAATGGCTAGCTATATCCGAGTTTTGAGTCGGACGAGAGGCTCAATATGGAGTAAATGGAGGTTACGGTAAACGTTCCTTTAATTTTCCTGCCGTTACACTTTTCAGCCGCCGAAAGATTTCCCAAGTGTGCGGCAGAAACAGTCATCGACCTTTGATAAATTCCTTGAGTTAAATCGAGGACGTTTATAAATAATTGTAGCATATAATTTCATTTTTAAAAGTAAACGTTTGTTTACATTATTCAAAGAAACAAAGATTCTCAAGATTTAATATTGCAAAACCGTGTGTTTAAGAAATATAAATGAAGAAATGTACTTTTATAAAGACAATTTTTATTTTATGAAACAAGCGAATGATCTGTTTTCGTACGTAACTTTAACATTAAAAGGTACATCACTAATTATTATTATCACTAATGATTTGAGCATTATAATAAAAATAAGTAGAAACTTCTTAATTTTCAAAGGGCGGGTTTCACAAAACTGCCTTCACACACTAATGGGTTGCGTGGACGCGTTCACTCGTGATGCGTTTGTAGCGTGAACAGTGTCATGTGGCGCTATTGCTTTCAGAAAGCTGTAATTATTACTTATTATTTTTCATATAAAATGATTTGCAAGCAATAGCTTGCCAAGTATCTCTACATAAAGAAATTAAGGAGTAAAAAGTCATCATATTGTCAAAGTGCTTGTAATTCGAAAGTGTTTAGGTATTTTTGAAGTGAAAACTTCTTTAGCGGCGTTGAGCACTTTTTGTGGGATGGGTAAAAACTGTGAAACTCGCGCGAGGTCACGTGTGCTGATCGAAAATTTCGTAAGATAGTAGAGGAGACGAGGAAGATCGACCTTCACCGATCTGATAATTCGATGAGACATATTTTTTACCAAATATAATTTATAAACATATTATATGCCTATGATAACTTAACTATCGAAAAGTGTTCATAGCTATTTTTAATTTAATTAATTTTAATCAATTTTCTTTCATATCACCTTCACTCTTGTAACAACCGAACGAGTGAATATCTTCACCGGCTCTTAGACCAAGATGGAGGGGTGACAGCTGATGACGGCTCATCTGATGGCTGTCTATACTTTTTTTTCAATTATGGCATTGTAAACTCTGCATATTGCCAGCGTCAAGTATAATTTTATCTTAAAATTCGTTTATATCAAGTATTTAAAATATGGACATTGAACAAATTGCATCTATTAATGAAAAAAGTGACGAAGAAATAGTGAAAGAAAATGAGAGAGTACTTTGTAAAAATACTAGATAGAAATTAATAGGAACTGATAATTCAAGCAATTCGTGCGGAATTATTCCCTAACGATTCCAAGACATCAAAAATGCACAACGTTAATGTTTTCACTTCTGCCGGCACTCCCGGAGTGCAACCCATTGTTTTTTTTTAAATATACAGTTTTGAAACTTAAATGAATATAAAGTTACCAGCGTTTATTTTGCGTAAAGGAAAACTTTGACATGAAAGAATGTTTTAATATAGTTAATTATTTTAAGCGCAATTATTATGCTCATCGCGCATTTTATTACATTAAAATTTTATTAATAAAAATAAGTATCTTATTAAAAGAAGGAAATATTTTTATATAAAACGTCCTATGTTATCTAGAACGCCACCGCTTCACGGTTGGATTCCCTCCTACAACTCATTAACATGTAAACAAGGCTATTATGAGGTAGTTTAAGCCTCAGAGATCTTTACGCCATTGAACACATTGATTTTGCTATTAACACGTTATCCCATCCACTTTAGTAAACCGTTACAAAAGTATTTAAGCATTACTTATTCGAAATTAAAATTTATACTAAAATCTCTTTAATGTTTTCGTAAGACCCGAATACAAAAAACTATAAAACGAAAGACGTCTCCTCAGTTCTATCGAATTACTCGTGCCAATGTCATAAATGAGATTACACACCATGAATGAATAATTCAAAGAACATGGTAAGGACATGACATGGTAAGGTCATGAAATTCACTTTTTGGTCAACTTTTATTTCGTTTATGCGGTACAATGTTGTAAATAATTTCAAGAATGAAATAGGTAGTAAATTACACACTTTGTCAAATTAATTTAGTACAAAAACAATCCCCAGGTATTGCAACTTAAAGTTAAAAGTATGCTTAGTAATAAAAGAAAATAGTAAAATATTAAAATAAATAAACATTACACACTCATAGCTCCACAGTAAGGTAATTAATACCTACCCTGTGTCGTGGGTACCATGGACACATACAAAGACAAAAACACAAACACCCAGGCAGAGAACAGAAATTTAAATTCATCATTCAAATTTCTGTTTCGCTGGAAATTGAACCCGGGACCCCTCGATTGGCAGTCCGATATGATAACCATTGTGCCACTATATCAAGCAAAATAAATATATAATATTAAACTATAATCAAGCTAACCAAACTATTAAAACATAGTGTTTTTTATATTATGTATTATGATTTCTTACAAATTTTGAAATCACCGTACAGCAAAACATACATACCTGCCTGCGCGCTACGCGTTACGACTCTACGCCATTCCGTAGCATTGTAGCACGTAGCCGACAATGTCACTACGAGTACGGTAGTATTAGCAATCTCAGCTACGAGTATGAACATGCTGGTCTGCCAATTAAGGGTCCCAGATTTGATTGCCGGCGAAGCAGATATTAGAAATCTGTTCTCAATCTGGTCTTTAAATGTTCGTGTCTTTGTATGTGTCCCTGTTACCCACGACTGAGGAAATCTAAGTATGGGGATATGAGTGTGTAACGTTAAAACATTGCTTTTTAAACAACATACAACTCACTACACTACAATAGTGTACCATTGAACAAACATCTACATTATTTAGAACTGGGTCGACCCGATATGCATATCTGAATCCGCAACAGATTTGACACGTGTAGGAAATGTCGCATGCATTCACAGTCATACATACACTAGTGGACCCCGCAGACGTTGTCCTGCCTTAAAAGTAATAAAAGAGGATTTGTTTTCTTATTATCTTAAAGAGACTTCATGTTACTATCAAACAAAAATATAAAACAAATAATGACATACGAACTGTCCTGTTATTCTGAATGTGTCAAAGTTTAGAACGGCACGGCACGAAATACAAACGTTTGACAGATAGGAACAATTTATATGGGAAAACTACTTTTAGATAAAAAAAATAATTAAAAAACATTTCCAGTGGCCCAAATTGTGAATCTAAACCATCCTCGAATCCATTTGAATACACACAAAAAAATTCATTAAAATCTGTCCAGCCGTTAAGGAGGAGTTCAGTGACATACACACTCACAGAAGAATTATATGTATTTACAGGCATACGTTCACTCGGGTTTATACAATTTAAAAGATGCCTCATATTATGGATCTGAAAGATTATTTACACTTTGAAATTAAAAATTACATTATTCAATTCAAATACTTACTGACCTCGAATATTTTTCGAATTATAAGTTCATTACTTATCACGCCTTCCTCCTTAATCCAACTTTACAGATAATTCTTCTGTGTCAGTCCCGACGCACTAATTGTCCAAAAATAATTGAAGCCAACAGAGGGTGTGAATTAAAATTCCATGTTATCCTGGTATTGTAGGTCGACCCAACGGACGGGGACATTTGAACGCGGTCGCGCTCAGAATGCCAGAGTTTACTGAATATTTTACCTATTAAAGCATTTATTATCAAGGTTTTATGTAAAATGTAATTAGAAAAGATGAAAACATCAAATGACTCTATTTATAAACAAAACATCTATTGACCTAGTTTATACAGTGTGCCTTAACCTAAAGTAGCTGTACGCCGTATCGTTGTAATCTTTGTAATATAATCTTTAAAACGATACATTATCTTACATTATCTCTAGATAAAAGGCAATAATTGACACGAGCAGGTACCAAAGCTGTACGGTACATAATATTGTTATTTTACTGTTAAAATTCTACCACACAACGTATCAACAGCAACGTAGAGCTCCATTAAACCAACCTTTACAATGCATGATCTTGTCGCACTCCTGTATGTATGGCGAGGTAAAAAATAATAATATTAAGATAAAATTACATTAGGAAGAACATAAAGTCATGCAAACATAATGTGGCGTAAATTAAATAATTATTCTTTAGCATAATGGCGTAAGCGTAATAATCAACACATAACAACACAGTTCATAATGTTAGTGTCCCGGAGGCGTGGAGAAAAAGCGTGGTGGTACTGTTCTTCAAAAAGGGAGACAGATATTCCAGCCTCCCGAACAAGCCGGATTCCGAAAAGGCTTTAGTACCATAGATCACATACACACGCTGCGACAGGATATACAAAAGACCGAGGAGTATAATCTCCTCCTCCTCCTCATCTAATGTATTACGTATGTGGACTATGAGAAAGCCTTCGATTCTATCTAGAGGTAACTCGTAGAATCCACCTGAGTTGGGCAGGATTCGGGAAATTATAAAGTGTCTTCTAGTCCAGAATACCGAAGTGCCTGAAGTTTTTGAGCAGTCACTTTCGAGAACTCTCTAAGTACAATTTTTGGAAAAATCCCTTTTTGTCACAAATTTTATAATTTTTGCTTAACCGTTTTATTTAAAGGTTATTTTCGGTTTAATCAGATACCCTGTAATCTAATAGTCACCACCAATTGGGAATTAAGATGTACAATCTGAATTTTAATCATAAAATATGTTTAAATCTTCATTATCTCCGATTGTTAGGTTCTAAAGCAATTAATGAGTTTTCGTTATCACCCCACGATATATTATCATATATCGTCTATTCGTTCGATGTAGAACACGTACCCATTCCAGGATCGCCTATATTATACTAAACATATCTGATGCTAAATTATTCTTGGAATTGTCTGCGGACCGAGTCTCGCTTTATTTTTCAAGCTTTGATAGCAGACAGACGTAATAAAATTTGTAATGTATGGTACGAGATGTAGGAAAATGAAAGAGCGCGTTCTGACTTAGTAGTCTTTCACTTTACTCGAAGCACATGTCGCGAGAGATAAAACCTAAAAGATAGGGATGTTATATTCATTCACTTATGTCTTGGTAATTTGTTATAGCTATTTAATTGGCCATGACATTGGCTGTAACTCTTTTTGATTCCTCTGCGAGCCAGCAAATTATTTCTTAAGTGTTGATTTTTGAGATAAGGCTTTTAGAGTTAAGTCTAAGAAAGGAGCTTTTTTTATTGTGGTTAAGGCGTGTAGAGAAGTTTGGCTCTACATGATATTTACACTTACACTTTTTGACAGTGCGAGCCATATAAAGTCGTCTTGACAACACTTTAATAGAAAACTTTGAAGCCATGAATCTCAGCCATGAATCATCGGTTTTTTTTTTCAATTTCACAGATTAAAAAATCTATATCAATAACATTTTGTGTAGGTTATTAACGAATCGATCGTATCGTATCGTAAAAATATTTTGTTTCGATAACAAAGTAATTGAAACATATCTTTTTTATATAGGTTAGAAAAATAAAGTACCTAGTTCGTTATGGTTGCTTTACATATCCTCTGAAATTATCCTTTTAATGCCTATGTTTTTTATGATTTTAAACTTACGAAATTTTGCAATATTTTCTCCGCATTATCATCATTATTACCATTTGAAGATTTCGCTATGACCCTCCAAAGAATAATATTTCATATATTTCCTATGAAAATCATAAATTTACTATGAAGCAAAATTTTACCCAGTTTCATCACTGTCCACGCCATTAAAGTTAACCAATTTAGTTACTAGAGAACTACATACAAATACATATATACTAATAAGTGTATTAATGTATATGGGTATGGTTACGCAATAGCAATAGCGAAGCGACCAGGGAATAATGATAAAATACTTACATAATTAAATATTATTACACACCTTCTGTTAATTGTGATATTAGTATTTATGAGATCCATTACGCTGTGAGAACACATAAACTTCAATTTAAGCTTAGACCCCAGTATTTTAAGTAGAAAATGGATAGGACTATACTGGAAAGTGATAATGTATACAATACGAACATTTACCCAGACATGGGATTACTATTCAGTACCTGGACGATCGAGCGTTGCTCACGAATAAAAGCAATTGATTTCCTTGGTTTAATTTTAAGCAAAACACTCATTAGCCTTAACAGCGCCATCTGTAACAGCTCCCAATTAAAAAACAATATTGTTCCAAAAAATGAAAAAAAAAAACGAAACTTTCTTGATTGAGGTTTGAACCCGAGTCTCTAGCTCCGCAGTCAGCCTACGTAATTATTCGACCAAGGAAACTATAATTCCATCTACGAAATTTTTGTAGAGCTCTTTCAAATCGACATTATCATTTCTTTGAACATCGGATTGGCGGATGACATTTGACGGCGTTCTACGCCACAATATTATTAATACTCTCTAATAGATGTCAGGAAGAGTCGTATTTTTCTGTTTATATTTATGTTGATTATCGCTGAAAATATTTCATTTTTAATTTAAAATTTCTAAAAATAAAACCTTGATGGATCTATTTATCACCCCCGAAACCATTGTACTAAATTTAATCAAAATCGTTGGAGCCAGTTCCGAGATTCAAAAAATATTTTTAGGTATATAGGTACAAGAATTGCTCGTTTAAAGGAGGTTTAAAGGTATGAGATAGATAATGTGTTATTATGACTATAATATTCGTCGTATTGAAATAGTATTTTTTAAAAGAAACAGCGAATATAAAGTCTTTTTAAGAATCGATTAAAAATCTTGCGACATGCGACTAGCTGGCGTAGATTCCGGAATTTAACTCCATCCTGTCTTCCAGGCATAAATGCAAACATTGGTTAGTGAATGCGCTCAGTTTAAGACAAGACATGCAGTAGAGATGGTTGTAGAAGAAAGTGTTGACTATATTAGACATTAGCTTAGAAAATCATCCAAAAAAAATCTACCTGCAAGCTATATAAGTAGCCAATATATTAACAAAACCTTAAAGCTAAAAGTGCGCACATGACACCCAAAGAGACAAATCAAGTGGACGATGTTAGTACGCGTATCAGATTTCTTTTCATTTTTCCTCAGTTTCCCAATTTCCGCTTTTGCCAATATTGCTCGTAACGGAAGTAGAACTTTTGTACTGGTGTCGCAATATGTGACATCCTTTATGAAATACTAGAACTTCTGTATTATTACGTGGTCAACTAAGGAGATAGATTTGTGGACTAGACGATACCGATACATAAGATACCTCGCTTCGATGTTTGTTAAAAAATGCATATAATTACGTTTTTATACTGATTAGTAACTAGTACCCGGATCACCGAGCGTTTATATTATATAGAGCATAGAGTTATAGGGCTTAGTGTTACTTACCAACACCATCTACCGATGTATATTGACATCTATTCCTGACGGAAGAGTCATCATTCGTTTTCGTTTCATCTATACATCTATACATATAATAAAACTGTAAGCAGGGTCAATTCTGTACATTGCATATAAATTTAAAAAAATACTTCTAGGGGTCTTTTTATAAGTAACAGAAGCTAAAAATATAAGTTTTGAAATTATTGTCTGTCTGTCTGTCTGTCTGTCTGTCTGTCTGTCTGTCTGTCTGTTGTTAGCTTTTCACGCAAAAACTACTGGACGGATTTTGATGAAACTTTTTTTGTTTTATATATATTGGTCCTCGCTAACATTTAGGCTATAGATAATTTTAAAAATCACCCTTTAAAGGTGTGAAATGAGCGATGAAAATTTGTATGGAAAACTTGGATTTTTTCAATAGATTTTCTTGAAATTTGGTATAGATATTTTCTAACCAAAATAAAAGAATACGTGTTTCAGCATTTCCCGAAATTCACCCTTTAAATATCAATTTTCTTTGAAACTCTTTGAAAATTGAGTGTCGAAACTTGATGTACAGAATATTTTTGTGCAGAGTAATATATTTATAATTTTATATTTGTAATCTTTACTAACATAGTAAGAATTCTATTTAAGCTTTTTTCAAAACTACCCCTCAATAGCAAATAAAATGGATTCGAAAGTTGGTATCTCAAGCGTACAATAATTAACCTTAACTTAATATTTCATTCTCAAATTCTTTTCCCTTCTTTGAATGATGTGTTTACTGATATATTGTTGAATGAATTTCCGTAACATTAGTGTGTATTTCATATCAATCAGGTGATAACCAAAAAAATTATGTTCATTTACACAATACGCGACATAAACTTAAAAGGCACTTTGGGGAATTTGTATGAAAGTTTCGGTAACAGCCCATTCAAAACCATAAATAAAAGTTTAAATTTAAGTACCTAAAATTATTTTGAACTCTCACTAATATTGTCGACGATATTAAATATACTTAGATCAGCTTACTGTATTTTCTTTCGTTGGCCGAGAATGGCCAGACTATAGGTACCTAATAAGTGCATCGCAAGCCTTACCGCCGCCGAACCTTACATCACAGGCTCCATTGAGTTAGTTGCTCAGCTTATTAGTCTTCTTTTGGGGTGGAAGATTATGAACAGGCTGCAGCTGAAACGATTATTATCGCTACATTACATCAAGCTGCAACCTTTTTAGCATTCCACTGCTGAGCATGGAGCTCTCCCAATATTGAGGAGGCCTCTAGCTCCGATGAACCGAAATCCAAATCTTACAATCTCAATGCATCCAGCATTAAGGTTGTAAGATACGGAATCTAAACCTTCATACAGAATGTACAAAGCCTTAACAAAACGAGACTACTGCAGACATCTAGGTGACGAATAGTTAAACTTTTAGTGAACCAACTGTTAATCTCAATATCTACCTATTTGGTAATTTGACATTCGATTTATCAACCACAAAGTTTTCATGTCATACGGTAGATGGCGTTATTGAGCAATATTCATTTCTTCTCCAAAGTGATTCGTTGGAGATAATTTCAAATAAAAGCCTTAAGTCTAATAAAAGTAAGTACATAGTGTAAAATTTAAAAAAATAACATTTCACACGTATAGCGTCACATTAGGGTAGATATACCCTGTGTCGTGGGTGCCATGGACACACATAGAGACAGAAACACAACCACCCAGACCGAGAACAGTTTAAACTCATCATTGAAATTTCTGCTTCGCCCGGATTCTAACCCGGGGACAGTTCGATTAGCAGTCCGGCATGGTAAACATTGCGCCACGCGGGTTGTCCCATCGTTGGGTAGGTATACGTATGATGCTGAACATTGTTAATTGGACCAATGATAACTTAACTCATTTTTTGCGTCTCTTTATTGCGTACGGGCTGAGGGCTCATCCACACACGTTGATTGATGGAGATATTAAGGATTCTTTAAATATTCTTTATAAAAATATTCTTTATTTCCAAATACAGATAGCACACTGTGTAGAGGCCTTCTGCTTTAGTTTTCACTGTGTTATATGAGATATGACTTATGACCAAACTGCTGTCCGCAAGTTTTAAACCTATAGTTTATTAATTGACCTTACAATTATTTTTCCGATTGTTTAATCCTAAGCACGTGTATGTTTAGAAATTTTATCTCCCAACTACAAGTAGTTTTATAGTGCTCCTCTTTTCTGCAGTAGGTTAAAGCTATGTATATAGAATGAGTCTATACATTCTTTGCAGTATAAATTCACCCAATTTACTAAAGATACTATTTTTAACATAGATGAAGCCACGGGCACAGCAATATCTCTTAACTTTAATAAACGAGGTACATATTTGTAAAGAGAATCTGATTGCGCGAGAAAAGCGAAACGCGAGAAAAGTGGATAGTAAGATCAGTACAGTAAGCATTCCTTACTGTTTTAGGTTTGAATGATTTAGAAAAAATACATTAGGTTTCTTCTGAACATATGAACATTGTATTATAAGTGATTTCACTATAATGTAAGAATAATCTACCTACTACTTATTCAATGCAAATAAATAATCTTTAATTTTTAATCAGTCCATTTTATAAAAGTCTTTATACACGCGGACGACGTCGCGGGCACAGCTAGTTATTCAATAATGGCATCGCAAACTCTGAGCATATTGTCAGCGTCAAGTGTAAAAGTGTAAGTTTTGCATCTCTTAGTAGTCATAGAAAAAATCAGTAAGTCGTCAGTTATGAGTCAGATGTTAGAGTAAAGCGATGGCTACTTTACCAGAACGTGTCCAATGGAGTTTTGAAGGCAAGCCGAAAAATCATGTTTTCGCACTGTTATTTTATTTCACAGCACTCGTACACAGTCATTTACCTATATAGAACAAAATGCCATCAACTTTATCCGATATAATTAAAAATACACCAAGAAAATAATAATAAAACAAGAGCACAACATGTCCCTTTAGAATTACCGCCAAAACTGACGGAAGAGTCATATATTTTGTATTGTCAGTTTATGTTTAAGTTGATTATCGCTGAAAAGTCGGATAAAACGATATTTTCTAATAATTAGATCGCTAGCCGATAGCTATTATTATATTGGCTAGATCGATATATCGCCCCCGAAACTCCCTGCATATTAAATTTCAAGAAAAATATAGGTATGTATTAGATAATAGCATAAAGGTATAGCTTTTTATATCACCAAGGGAAAAAATATATATAAAATAACAACGCAAAAGATGAATTTTAAAAGTTACACAATTACAAAGTTCTGGGACGCCTAAGTCGTACAAATCCCTGAGAAGATGACATTTTCTTCGAAATTTTCGTTAAAGACTTAACGAAACACATAACTATAACACATCATAAATGATAAAAACAGTACCATTATAATTTGATTTGATTTAATTTATTAAATGAACCGGGTAACTTGGTCCCATGAGTTAGTTTACATTTTGAAATATTAACCTATGTTGGTCGATACACTTATTAAGTGAGATAAATTAAAAATAAATAACTATTCTGTTTCAAATGTCGATGCACCCAAGTGATACCCTGGCGCGGCAAAAAAACATTAACTTTAATGATTCATTTAGAAAAACGAAACTCTCTCTAAAATATAAAAAATGTCAGTATCTATTTACACTAATTTCTACTTAAAATTTCAATAAATCTGAAGTGTAAAGTGCATATTTTGATATGTAAGCGTAGTTGCATCGGAGGACCGCTTGAACCCCATTGACCAGCGACAATTCTTATACCATCAAAAAGGTTTTCTGAGAATTTAACGTTCTCTTTTTCTGAGAGGGAGAAGCTCCAAGCTAGCTTACACGTCTCCTAAACTGTTTAACTAATTATTATGATTGTTACCATTATGTTCAAGCAAAGCTTTAATAACTTTGAAGGGCAAATTTACACCGCTCATGATCTCTGAAGTCCCAACGGTATGGACTAGGAATATCTCCGAAACGGAGAGACCTTGTCCTAAATTAGATTTCCGATAAACATAACACACTTTATGGGCCACAAACATATTTCCACATACAAGACTAACAGAGTATGTAACATTTCGTACATGATTGGATAATGTTTACATAAAGACAACGCGGAATAATACATACGTATAAGGAATTTTTGATTTTTACGATGCGCGCGCACACCGACAGAAAAAAGCAACAGTCTGAAGTTAGTTGCTATTCAAACCGATAACTATGTTCAAGTAGTTGTCAGTACAATTAAACTGTGTGAATAAATAAAAATATATTGGGCAATTAAATATATACAGCCTCCGTGGCGCAGTGGGTGATGAGCCGACTGCGAAGTATGAGGTCGTGGGTTCGATTCCCACCCAATTTGTGATGAACATGACTATTTGTTCTGTGTCTGGATGTTAACTTTCTGATTACCATAGTACAAGCTCTGCTTAGTTTGGAACCAGATGGTGTTGTGTGAATTGTCCAAAGATATTTATTTATTCATTAATGGGTCCCCGTAGGTAAAAAATAGCCTATGTGCTATTCCAGGCTTCATTGCTATATTAAAATCATAAGCGTTTAGCCAGTTGCTTCAACCGCGTTGACCCTATTACCAGTTTTCACGTAGGAATGATGACGCATTTTTCCGCGGTACAAAGTAGCTTATGTTACTCAATGGTGAAGGGTGAATGTAGCTTTCTAATGGTGAAAGAATTTTTGAAATCGGAACAGTAGTTTTTGAGTTTATTCATCACAATCATACAAAAATACAAATCTTTCCTCTTTATAATATCAGTATAGATATAGATAATCAGGACAGATATAGATAAGCAAAGGGTAGAGCAGCCTTTGCTTTGTCCTCGTCGGGTGAAAATATATAAATAGACTGAACTGTATTGAATGCCTGTTCCATATTCATGCTGAAGGCAACCTGGCAAAATTGGTTTCGCTATAAAGTTGCATCACGGTGCAATCTCGCGGAAAAAATTACATTTCACGATGCCTGTGGGTTATTGCGCTTCTGCTTATTATATCCCTACGTAGTTATATGAAGTTTTTGTGTTACAGACAATGTGGATCTTAAAACCTAACAGAAGGTTCAACGTTCAACCTTGTATCTTCAAAAGTAGAAACAAAAAGCGAAACCTTACTGAAATGAAATGAAATGAAATGAAATATTCTTTATTCACTGTACGGTTCCTTTACAAACTCTTAGTGAACGTTTTTTTTTTGTTCTGTCTGCTCTGAGTGCACTTAGGCAATGCTGAGCTGAAGAAAAGAGCAGACGGAGAAAAACTTCAGCCCTGTTTTAAAATATGGGGTATACAATAGCTAACTTTCTTACAGAGTAGCTATGGGCCGTTAGGGAACATACGTGACAGCTACTACTTACTTACTTACTACTTAATAGTGACATAATAAAATACTAGTGAACCAGGCAGACGTTGTCCTGCCTTAAATATATTGAAAGAGGATTAGTTTCTTTATCATCTCAAAGAGTTTTTATGTTACTGCCAAACAACAAATTTAAAACAAATAGTGACAGATGTATTGTTATTCAGACAATGTCAAACGTCTGGACGATGGCGCAAAATCAATATTTGACAGTTACTAACAGAGCGAATCCGGCAGACGTTGTTCTGCCTTAAAATATCAGAAATAAAATAATATTGCGACTATTAATTGAGATGTAAGCTATCCTATCTCTCAAGTTGGATCGAACTGCACATGGTGTGCGAATTTTATTATAATCGGTTAAGTGGTTTAGGAGTCCATTGAGGACAAACATTGTGACACGAGATTTATATATATTAAGAAGATGTGATTGTTTTAGCAATATCGTGCATATAACAGTCTGACGATTTGAAAAAGACAGGAGAAATCGTTACATTTTTAGGAATTTTGAAGAGGCGTCCCCTTATATTACGTCTTTTCATTTCTGTTTTATTTAAAAAAAATCCGTTATTATTAAATTTTATTTATTTATTTAGACATAATACCTGGGCAATGTTTCAAGGCATTTATTGTATGGCTGCAACCCTTTTTTGCGTCCCACAGCTGGGCACGGGCAAGGTTTAACGACTGTTATCTATCGACAACAACCGGGACCGACGGCTTAACGTGCCCTCCAAAGCACGGAAACACGCATGAATTTTTTTGCCACTAGCGGTCACCCATCTCACACCCGACCGCGCCCGTTTGCCTTAGCTGCATAGACCGCTTGCGTTCTACGCTAGCCGCCAAGCCATGCGCGCTTCTTTTTTCGCGCACAAGATTTATTGTATAAAATAATGGACTAGTCGGGCAGTCCCGATAAATCAAGTGAGTACAACCGTTTTATATCTAATACCTTTAAACGAGCAATTCTTGTATATATCTAAATATATTTTTTGAATCTCGGAAACGGCTCCAAAGATTTTGATGAAATTTAGTACACTGGTTGCGGGGATGATAAATCGATCCACAAATTTTTATTGATTGAATTTGTCGTTTTTTTTTTAATGTTTATGCAGTTAAATATAAAATTACACTTACCGACATCTATTGGAAAATATTAATAATATTTCGGCGTAGAAAGCCGCCAAATGGTCAACATTTGACAATCCACCCTTCAAACAAATGACAATGTCGATAATTATGAAAGACCTCTGTAAAAATTTCGTCAAGGAAATTCAAGCTTTCTTGGTCGAATGGTTACGAAAGCCGACTACGGAGCTAGAGACCCGGGTTCAAGTAGGCAAGTTGCGTTTTTTATTTTTTGTGACAATTTTTTTTAAATTGGGAGCTAGGTATTTCAAAAGGATTTGTAAAGTAACACTAAGTCAATGAATGCTTTGCTTAAAAATAAACCAAGTAAATAAATTGTTTTTATCCGAGCAACGCTCGGGCGTCCAGGTACTAACAATAAAATAATGGAATTATACACACACACAATTTGATTATACACACGTGGTCAACAAATACATGAACCCAAAAACCTTTTACATTTCAGAGCATTTTGATCAGTCGTGCAAAAAATAAATAGATCAAAACGAACCTCCAATTTACAGTTCATTTAATAACTGGATTGGAAAATTAATTTTAAACCGAATTACAAACGAGTATCCGAAAAATATGTACACAAGGAAAGTCGGTCATACGATTATCGCGGAAACGGAAAACTCAAATTTAAAACGTTCCAATTTACGCAACAAGTTATTTTACGTCAGCGAATAATTAAAAATTGCACAGAAATGGAATTAAAGAAACAACAACTTGTTCGCGATAATGTCTTTGTGTTTCAACTTTGTTAAAGTAACTTGGAAATGCGAGGGAAATGAAAACTTCAATTCTAGTATTTTTTATCACATTGTTCCTTTTATTTTTTCTGTTTTCAGAATTTGATGCTTTGTTATAAAAGACAAAGTTTCCAGTTTTCTTTTAACCTTTCTAGTATACTGCTGCCGGGTGCCAAGCTGACTGGGCCATTTATAGTCTACCACACGTGGTGGATTGGTAGATCAGGTCTTTAAGAAATTTTATGTAACCCTCAGGCATACACGAAAATATCGTAACAATATATAATAATATTTTCGACCTTCGTAGATCAGCAATAAATACGCACATAAAAAAAATCTGTGTAGTTGCGCGCCGAGCTGAACTCGATTACAACTCAAGCTCAGCGTCACAATATAACTTCTGTTGTTCCCCTTGAGAAAATCTATATTCGTTCTACCTAAATTATTGCAAACAACATCTTGAAATTTTCTATTGCTTATTACTGGACATTTACTTTTATGGATTAAGAAACCTATCTGACATAAATGCTAAATAAAAAAGCTGCAAACAACGAACGTGTTTTTCTAAACATTCTATAGCTTAAGAACTTTGAAACGAGACGAAGAGTTATAGAAGTTCATAGGCGTATATTATCGCATCGCAACAAACAGTTAATAAATAAATGGACGTTTGCTTCAAACAGAAATCATGTAATCGTCTCAAGACTTTAAATATCTTAATTCATAGAACAGGTGGTTAAAAGTATAAGAAAATTAAAATTTTTTCCTCCTAATCAGTTGGTTTAATTCTGGGCGACTTCGCAAATGGTATTAAGGAAATCTGTTTTATTTTCCTATAAATAGTAAAGTTTTTTATAGCTGGAGGAAAATAAATTGGCTTGCACGTGGCGCTTTAAACGGAGGAAAATTCTACTGTGACATAAATTGCATCAAGTGTTATTATTAGTTTATCTTTCGTTGGAGCTGTAAGATACTAGTAGTACCAACAATAACGCTTTATAATCATAGCTAGCAGGACTACTGTACCAAGGACACACATAAAGACAAGGAGACTGACACCCAGACAAAGAAAAGACGTCTAAATTCATGATTTATCAAATTATCATTGATGATTTATCATTCGTGATTTATTGATCTACCCCACCGAGAATCGTTCCCAAGACCTCTTATACGGCACACTGGCGGAATTTCAACTGTATCTTTCGCGTCATCATGTAGTTGGTAATATAAGGTGCACTTGTTATGTAAGGTAACAAGAAAGCTACGAATTCCTTATCGAAAATCCATTTAGATTTCATAAAACTTCTTAAATTAAAAATAGCATGACATTACAAAGTTAGAAAACAGCTACTTACACCAATTAAGGTTACATTTGTCATGACTGACAAAAGAAATTCAAAAGGGAAAAATTGGAAAAGTTCCAAATACTTCGTAGAAAGTTTGATGTAGAAATACTACGAGTATTTGTAGGTCTCGTCTTGACAGCCGTATACTGTTTTATTACTTCCATCCACATGTATAGAAGTAAAGTGGTTGGAACATAGATATGTAAGCTATTTATATGTAAGCTATAGATATAGGCTCTACAGGATCATGTAGAGCAAATGTTAGTCCCTGTTGATTCGGGATTAAGAATAGAGCTAGGGTATGTCGGTATCCCCTGCCTGATCGTAAGAGGCGACTGAAAGGGGCTTCCTGAATTCTATCTGGTGATATTCTTTCAAATCGTATGGGTGCTACGTACTGACCTGATTTTTGACTTGAAATACTTTGCTAGAAGAGAGTGACTATCTACTATTTACACGGGGAAAATATCACTTCCATTGAAAAATACATAATGTATTTGATCCTTTCTAAAGCAAGTAAAACCGCGGGGCACAGCTAGTATAAAATACTAGCTACAACAATATCTATAAATATTAAAAGGGCTTACAAGACATCAATGTTTGCAGAGAGCGGAAAGTTAAACTTTCGGAGGGGTTGAATCATCAATCATGTATTTTTCATTATTTCGGGGCAGAAAGGTTTAGACGAGTTCATGAATATTTATATCCAAGTGAGAGATGAATCAAGAAACTACAAGAAATAGATAAAATATTTACTTGTACCAATTTTGTCGACGGTAAAATAATAAAGTTGTTTTGTGACGATTCCTCATATTTTGTGAATAAAATAAATAAAATTTGAAAGTACGTTTTTGAAGGCTCTTGGAATAACTAGGAATTGAATTTGTGTGTATATTATAAGTATTTATTTTTTATCTCTCTCTTACCTCTTGCTTATGTAATAAACGCGTAAAATTTATGAACGCTTTATATAGCTTGTAATTAATGATGTAAATAAATCTAGTGCAAGTAGTGTAGTTCATGTATGTAAAGAGTGGTACTCTCTTTAGTGAAACGGAAATATGGTGTGTTTTGTTTTTCAAAACCTTCATCGTCAGGTTGAGATACCTAGATAAATAAAATGTATGTGAGTTAAGTGCAGCAGTGTCTCTGTTTGTATTGAGGCCTTGTTGCTGTAGTGTTCTTCAATTTGATTAACTATAAAATTTTCCGTCATAAAATGTATGTGAGTCCAGTACCTTTGATGCTCTAAGATTATGTGTGACATTGATTTTTTATATATATTGACGTACGACGACGACGTCATAACAAATCTATTACGAGTGATAACAATTTTTCTGTCACTAATAAGAACCAATATGGACCATAAACGGATTATTTTTGAGATATCAGTTTATTCGGTAATTAGACATTCGAAAATACCAAATCGTTTTTTCTTTATTTAGCATATTGATTAGTAAGGACAACATTTAAATATTTTGAAATATTGAAATATTGCGTCGTAACTCGTACTCTACTCTAAATATTAATTAAAATTCACAATTACAGAACTCTTAACGCGACAACCGGCTTGAATTTTATTAGGGTCCGTTTTACTAACGTGGTACTTAAGTACAAATTATTGTTAAGTATATTTTATCGTTGCATCTTCCCCGACATCCCTGTAATCCCATAATTAGAACGTATGTAGGTGGTAAAGTAATGTAGGTGGTAGAACTATTATCGTTCGCCCGGGGAAGTACTGCTATGGGCTGCAGCGACCACTTAACGCCACGTGGCCTGCATGCTCGTCTGCTACTCTTTTCAAATAAAAAAAAGTTAAGCAGATCTTCATTTGTTGGTATTATACAATTGTATTACTCCAACTTACGATACAATTTGCTTAGCAAAATAAAACAATAATGAAGCTGTGGGTAAAATAAATAAATAATTGAGTCCCAAAAAGATTGCGTAGTAGAAAGCTTTATTTTCAAAGGACTTGGAAAAGTCCGTAGTAGTATTTGAACACGTCCGAATCTGTACCTAATAGAAATCGGTAACGCAATAGTGGAATGCTTCGGAACCAGCCATCTGTTTACTTTCATTCATTTTATGCTTCATACGGTTTATTTATAGTTTTCCTGAGTAAAAAAAACCGCAAATTGTTTGTAAAGTAGGTTTACGATCGAGATGTTTACGTGATAACGTCCGCACGAGAAAATCTCCATTCGTTTGTATGCCGCTAGAGTGAGAGAGACGGAAGATCGGTCCACTCACTCGAACGCTATGCCAGCCTCCGCTCGTGAGGATTCCGCGTGACAAGTTTCACGGAATGACTGGCAGCGCTCGAGATGAGACGGGAGATCGGTCCGTCTCTCTCTCGTTATACCTGCGATCGCGCTCGTGAGGTTTTGGTGTGACACAAGTTTCTGAACATGTCACCCGACTAAAACGATTTTAAAGACGTTATCACGTCAAAATGTTATTAATAAAAAGATTTCTCAAATGTAAACAATGAAGTAGTCAGAATTATGTAAAAGTGTCAACACATTTCTAACATACCACAGTATCATAGTAAATAATGGCTCCACGTTAGAAATGGATCGGTGAACGAACCATTAGACTTAATATACTTTAACATTTTCTTTCGCGTTTCCGTGCTTCGGAGGGCACGATAAGCCTCATGGTTGTTGTCCATAGATAACAGTCTTAAGCCTTGTCGGGAGCCTTATTGGCGGTTTGAAAACATCCGACAGCGGATTGGCCACTAACCCGCATCTCCACCAACCCGCATTGGAGCAGCGTTGTTGAGTAAGCTCTAGGCCTCCCCAATAGGGGGGAGAGACCCGGGGAAAGGGTTGCAGCCAGCCAGCCAATACTTACACGAATTTTTTATCCAAAATATTTCGTTTTAAGCAAATTGTCGCATGAAATGTAATAATTATACATATTTGGTATCTAGAATGTTTGCTGGATGTATGAAGAAAACCCTAATAAGAACTCGCGAAAGAAACAAAAAATAACATGAAAGTTACTTTTTCATAAAACATTATTACAAATAAGGATCCACGAATATTTACGAAGCCTTCGAAACAAAGGCCAATGTCAAGTGAAGAGCTAAGAAATAAGAAAAGGCAATTTACTATTATATTTCATCTACCTACACCAACCAGTAATAGCCTATTTTGTTCTATTTTATGTAAGGAGTGGAACAAAAGAATGTTTTTGGACTTACAATGACGATATCAAATTTCAGGTTGCTTAATGGAAAATTTTATAGTTAATCAACTTGAAGAACACTACAGAGACAACGCCTCGATATAAACAGGGACACTAACGCACACTAAGTTAGAAAGAAGTTCTAACTTTTTAGTAGAATTTTTATTTAATTTCATAAGTTATAAAGAAATAAAAATTATATTAGGACAAATACGCACTTCATATAACTAACTTATGTATAATAATTCTTGTTTCTTTAAATCTATTTTTCTGTAAAAGATAGTGTGAAGGCTCTTTACAACTTCTTCTTTACAAATTTCTATCAAATAAGAATGAAGTATAAATTCCACTTTTGTGTGAATAACCTGGCAATTCATTCATTATTTGCATACGTAAACCCAACTAAGATATTCTAATATAAAAGATTTCCACAGGATCACCGATATTCAAAACATTTTCTTCCTTACAAACGCATGAACGTTACTTCGAGGCGATTTACCCTAAGGAGGGTTTTTATAGACACGTCAGGAACATTTCCACGACCTTGAAATAACGGAGAGTCAATGAACCTTACCTTAACCATATTATTTTTTACAAGACGTAATACCTGTATAAAATATTGTAAACGCTGGCGCTGTTGTTAATTGTAACGGAACGGATCGGGATGAAATTTGGGACAGAGATAGATTATAGAATAGCACATTGCTTACCTTTTATCCCGGAAAAATGTTTTATTCCCGTGAAATAGATTAGTATAATTATAAAAACTCGAATCACCCAAGCGAAGCCGGGTGGTAGCTACACTTTCCGCACTTTCTGTCTATTGATCCATCGTCTTCTAGTCACTTTCCTCATGAAGTTGTGGAGATATCAAGTTACAGTTATAATCAAATACTCGGGTGTTTAATTCCTTAGAGCTGTCAGAAAATCAAACTTCTAAGTCAGTCAATCAAACTTAATATCAAAAGATTCAGCCAATTATACCGCAAGTTTCTTATCTCTTGGCACGGGCCTCCTCTCAGAATTTGAAGGCACTTAGGCCATAGTCCTCCACGCTGGCCAAGTGCAGGTTGGTGGTCATGTCATGCCTTTTGACAAATCGTTATGAAATATTACATAATAATTGTTTATTTTGTAATGTTTTCTATAAACAACAATAAATTTTCATAACGAAATTCGTCAAGAATTGCGAGCCGGAATATGATCTCGGACCTCCGCGTGAGATACCAATGTCTTCACCACTAGGTTTCCATTACTAGAAGTTTGTCAATGTATAAGATACTAGTTAACCTAGAAACATAACATTTAATACAAACCACAAATAAAGGAACGTAAAAACCGTGTTTGTTAATTATAAAAACTAATTTCAAAATTAACGACCCGTTTGGTGCAATCGTTACCATGCCGGACTGCCTATCGGAGGGTCCCGGGTTCGACTCCCGGCGTGGCAGAAAGGAGGATGCCCAAAAAAACCCAGAGTCGATTAAAATAATTTATTAACCCCCGAGGCAAAAACGACGGGGTGTTATAAGTTTGACGTGTCTGTGTGTGTATGTGTCCGTGTTTGTTTGTGGCATCGTAGCTCCCAAACGGATGATCCGATTTTAATGCAGTTTTTTTTATTGAAAGGTATATCAGACGAGAGTGTTCTCAGCTATGTTTGGTGGAAATCGGTTCAGGTCTTCAAGGTCATCAGGTCGTTTGTTAGGTGTGATAGGAATGTTACACGCTCAGTTTACTTGCAAGCATATGTGGGATCTGACATTTGAAACACTAATGTCTTCTGGAACCACTGAGCTGGTCTACTGTTAGGGCTCGAAGATAGGAGACGTAACCCTGGACTGCCTTTTAGTAAACCCATCGAGTTTGGGCTCGTTGGATTTGTCTTAACTAGTTCTCTTTATGTTTCTAATTGACGAGGACCTGATGCTGGACATCTGGAATCTCTGAGCTGGTCTGATGATAGGGCTCGAAGGTAGGAGACGTAACCCTGGTCTACCTTTTAGTAAACCCATCGAATTTAGGCTCGTTGAATTTGTCTTGACTAGTTCTCTTCATGTTTTTAATTGACGAGGACCTGATGCTGGAAATGAGATGTGGCGGATGAAACCCTGGAATGCCGGAATGAAATGGATAAAGCGATTTATATTTTTGCTGAAAATCTAGAAGGACCTAGAAGGACCACAGTTTAATCTTTATTGTTTCTCAATCTGTGCAATTCTCCCAGAGCCAGTTTGTCATGAGTATTGTTAAACAGCTTCCTTTGGTCGAGATCGCATATAGCGACCCCATCTAAACTTTTTACGCGGCTTAAAGCCACGTAAGCTTGGCCTTTTGCAAAAGTTTTTTTGCCCAAATATACTACAGCCTTTTCAACTGTGGTTCCTTGTAACTTATGTACAGCAGATCAGTTCCGTTTAAAAAGCTTGAAATAAAAATTAAATTTAAAAATTTAAAAACCCCCCGACCAAATAAATATACTCTAAAAACTAACAAATAATATTTTAAACCTATTATAATTATCCTCGTCACATATATATTATGTGAGTTCAAGTATTCGTCGTCGCGTTGGGGGACCGCTAAACGTGAGGGCAGACGACGTTAACGTTTGAGTAGGGATGTTGTACATAAAAATCGATTTTTAATGAATCGGTTATTTTTTTAATAAAGTTCGATCGATTTTGTTATAATAATCGTTTTTTCCTAATTTGCCTATTAATTTTCATAAAAACGCCATAATTATTATCACAAAAGATTTATTAATCAAAAATAAACAACAGAACAGAAGTAACGAAACATTTATCTTTTGTGACCAATCAAAATGGATAGGTAAATCAATTTTGCTGTACCTATAATACAGCAAATAGTGTTCTTATTATAATTATTGATTTAAAAAAACAACGGGTTGCACTCCGGTAGTGCCGATGCCGGCAGAAGTGAAAACTTGAACATTAACATTGTGCATTTTTGATATTTTGGAAAGGTTAGTGAATAATTTCGCACGAAGTCGATTATTTCGATAATCGATTATTTTTCACATCCATACGTTTGAGTCGAAATTTGCGAATTTTTCGGAGTAAATACTTTTGTTGCAATCTGTGACTACACCTGTTTTTCTCACTTAGCGGTCCCCCGACGCGACGCTGCTTGGAAAATAAAAATGCTTGAACTCACATAATATATATGTGACGATGATAATTTTAATAGGTTTAAAATATTATTTGTTAGTTTTATAGTTTATTTTTTGCGGTCGGGGGGTTTTTAAATTTTTAATGAACAGCAAAGTAAGTAGACCTTAAATAAGAGGTCGCAAGTACCCAACTCGTTTCACATAAAACAATAACCAAACAGGCCAGCAGCATACAACAATTCTGTAGGTAAAGCAGAGCGCATTGAATATCCATGGTACCCACGACACAGGGAATCCTAATGTGGCTATGAGAGTGTAGCGTTTTTTTTAAACAACATGTCTATACATATATTCTTGAACTAATCTCCTAAACTAAAACACGAGTCAATTTCGCGATCAGATTATTTATAAAACATAAAAATCAAAAAACTAAGGTACCTCGTAGTAAATAAAGCGCCCCGCGTAGGTAGGTATTTTAGTCAGGCGCCTTGTGTGTTTTGAGATGAAAATTGTTTTTTTGTTCTAAAAATAACAGTCTATTTCTGCATCGACACAAAACCCACTAACAACAACCTACGTTCTTACACTAGACAACTTGCCATTGTTATGACTGTATAGTAGTGTTCTATAATATTCACAAGTAAAGCCAACACATTACTTATTCATATTATAGAACACGAGCATACATTCAACACTGGCCTGGGTCTCATTGATCTCCCATAGAAGCTATGTCAATGCGGTAATTAATATATATTTTCATAGTTATATAACTTAATCAAAGCCTACCGCACATTCTCACCTTCACCGAGGGGCGACTGAGGGACGATGCCAATAAGCATTGAGCTAAACCCCAAAATAAATAAATATTTAACTTTAAAGATTAATTCAATTTATTTCAACATGGCTGCAACCCTTTTTACGTCCCACTGCTGGGCACGGGTCTCTCCCTATTATTGGGAAGGCTTGGAGCTTACTCCACCACGCTGCTCCAATGCGGGTTGATGGAGAATATTATTTCAACATATTACGAGTATAATCATCATCACTGCTAAACTCTAAAATGTAAGTTAACGTAAATAAGTAGGTAGATAATAAATTAAGTAAACCAAACGGATCTAAGATTTTTGGCGTTAATATGCATAATGAAAGTTTTGTTTGCTTACTCTGGCTCACGTAAATTCTAACCATTTAATATTAAACAGCATGATCAGCATTGAAAAATAATAAATTGTTATATTATACGTAATAAGTAATACGTCACTTGTAACACTGTAAAGTCGGAATCTTTACTTTTTTAGTTTTTATTTTCTTTACTTGAACTTGATTTAAAATTAATCCAATTTACTATCCATTGTTCTCTTCGCCTAAAAATGTTACTTAATTGACTACATAAAATTGTTCTCAATAAGAGTACAATATACTAACAAAAGAGCTCTTAAGTAAACTCCATGAAGTTTCAATAAATAAATACTCCATTAAATATCAGCGACAGGGCTTAAACAATCCATGTTCTAAAAATATTTTGTAGGTATCTTACATCTCACAAAGGCAACAAAATTAAAGGCTATTTCGGTCGAAGCTTTTCAGAGAAAACATTTTGCGCCTTTGTAAATACGACTTTCCCACCTAAGAGGCACTTATTCCGAAATAGTTACTTGGGTAATTTATCCTTGAGTGGAATGGACTCCTCCATATAACATGTAGAGGTAACTAAATAAATTCCTTTATATTTGTTAAAATGTTTGATGAAAGCATTCGATCTTATTGCATTCGGGATTAAGAATAGAGCTTCGGTATCCCCTACCTGATCGTGAGAGATGACTAAAAGGGGGCTTCCCGGGTTTGGACGGTGTGAGTGGGAGCTCGATCCGTCCAATCAGCAGCCTCGGGAAGGGCGGTGGTGTGTGCGTGGCCGCATGTCGCCGTAAGCATCGGAAGGTGCAGGAAAGCACATCTGCTCTCCCGAAGATGGGTCCATTTTGGGGCGTCGCGCGTGGAGGACACCGGTGCGTTCCGCTGGAGATCCCGGAGTCCTCCCCAAGCGCAGAGGCAGCCACCGAGGGGGTTTTAGTGCGGTCAAATCCCACATGACCCGGTATCCTCTCCCAAGGTGCCGTGTACCTTTTGAAGGTTCCCCCCCGATACCAAAAAAAAAGGCAGGCGTATAAGTTGCATATTGCAATAGGTGAATAGGACTATTATTTGATTGTAAAGTTTTCTTATCCTTTCATAAAGAGAACCAAAAAAAATCAGTACTTCAACGGTTGAAAATTGTAGAAATTCTATATTAAAAAAACTACATATTTTACTTTTGCACTTGCAACTGCTATTAAAGTGTAACTGACAAGCCCATAGAAAACGCTAAGAAATAAGAAAGAAGAAGAAAAAAAGAAAAATTATATCAAATACGATGTGATGACACGAGTAGATCAGTACCACAGAGTACATTATATGTATGTATATACGGAAACAGTACCTACTCGTGTCACACAAGGAAGTTCAGTAATTTCCTTCGTGAGAAATGATTTATGAACTGGGCTAACTAGAAAGTTCATAAATAAGGTAACAATATATTGACTCTACAAAAATTACTATATATTTACTTTTATAAAGTTTTTGTATAATAATTCCTCGGACTAATACCATTGTTTACATTATTATTTATTCACGTAAAACAGGTCACAGGTCACATCCTTTAATATTATTTGGCCTCTTTGCCAAATCTTCCGCCTGGCGCAGTGGACTGGTGAGACTCGATTTGGAGCTTAAATACGAGTATATGGTCGGATATTAAAAAAACTTCGATAGCGTGATTCAGAATACCCTTGACGCCATCTCTTGCCGAGTCGCGTAAGGTCGCTACAATATATACAGTGTGTTTGGTTACGTACTAGCGATATTTTAAAGACGTTTAGAATAGACCATTTCAACCACAATTTAAGTCCTTAAGAGGGGTCTATCCCTCCCCCTTGGAACGGCCGCCATTTTTGTTTTTTGATTTTAAAAAATGCCATGTTTGAAAGAGAAGATTGTGTTTTTGTATTCAGAGCGCATACAGGTATAAAAAAATTGTAATCATTGGGGAATAGTATTATCTATCCTCTAATAATAAAACAAAGCATACAATTTAGTCAGGAAATAAAAAAAAACTTAAATGTGAAATTTGTTGAAAAATTTACTAACATTGCCAATTCAACTTGTCAGTCAAAAAGCGTGGCTTCGCCGTTTCGCTACCGTCACAAAGCCATGTCACGAAGGCGTTCGGTACTTTGGTGTAATTCGAATAAATAGTTTCTGGAGTAATGACACAGCCCAGCCACACATTTTATTGAGCTAGAGGCAATTAAAACTTTGTAAGTACATTTAATTGGTCTATTATTGAAATCGTCGAATTTAAACTATCTGGAATATTTGAACTGAAGTTACAGGGGTTCAATAAAAACAACAAAGCACTTCGAGAAAAGGTAGGTAGTAAGTACCCTTGCGGTTCGCTTGGCTTGCTTTGGCGAGGGCAGCACCCTTCCCCAGTCAACAACAAAAGTTGTAGTTTTCAGTATTAGAAATCTCCATAACACTCCCACAATACTACTACTTAATGTCATAAGATGAACAGTGAATACGTTTAATATTTTTACCCTTGACTTTACATGTAAGCAAATTCTTGTAAGTTGGGCTTGGATAAAGTATAGTTACGCTCCGAGCTGTAAGCTGCTGAATCAACCAAATAATTCAAGGAACGACTAGCTTTGAAATTTTGTGGGAAAAAGGGTATCCGTAATAAAATTTTCTAGATATACGCTTTCTTTACACAAAGGCAACTTGTCAGGTAATGCCTAGATATCTTTTATAGAGGTACTTACATTTCCCCAAAAATTATGATTCGATTCAAAACAAATGTGAAAGAAAAAATATTTTTTTAAAGATTAATTAGATACAACTTATAAAAGTACATCTGAATAAGGTAATATTAGATTGACATACTTTCACAATTATAAGTAAACCAATAAGAATGAATTTTCCTTGTGTATAGCTTTTGAAAAAATGATAAACTTCCTAAGAATCGTTCCAGACTTTTCGGTTGTTTTTATCGGCGAAGAAGGGACAAAGAGGTTTTCAACATATTGTTTTTACTTTCAATAAGCTTTTAAGCTATTCTCATCTTTATCCCCATTTTCTTAAAGGCAATCGCAACATATACAAAGCTAAAATAATATTATAAAGTACTTTAGCAAATGTACGACGATTGAGCGGCTGGAGTTTGCAAATTTTTGAACTTAGGCGTTGTTAAGTTCCAAGCTCGGATAGTTTGGTTCCTTTATATTCGCAACTTTAAACCAGTAATTTACTAAAATGTGTTAAGACAGTTAATTGCTATAACTTACCCGTATTTTGCGCCACTGGGGCCGATAAGACTTGGATTGTGCCTAATAAAAGAAACGTGAGCGCCAGTTTGTACCACGTTTTAGACGCCATTTCGATCTGCAACAAAACAAATAAAAACTTAACTTTAACTTATTAACCCAAACAATAGTACCTAGACTTAACAGTAATAGTAATGGCTCAACTGCAATCCTTTTATCCCATAGTTGAGAAGGGAGTAATAATAATACCTACCTATACTTATTTCAATCCGCACTTGGCCAGCGTGGTGGACTATGGCCTAAATCCCTCTCACTTGAGAGAAGGAGACCTGTGCCCAGCAGTGGGACATAAAAAAGGTTGAAAAAAAATATTTCGACGACCCATGTTGGGCAATGGTATGGGCCCTTAGTAAAATCGCGTACCTTTCGTTCTGAATCAATGGCCGACTAAAAAATAGTTTAATGAGTCACTAGCCTTCCTTCACCCGTCTGGACCCGTTTTATGAGTCCCCGTAGGATAAATTTATTAATTTATTACTATTTTACCCTTAGGGTTAGATTTTGTTTTTCAAATTTATTTGGGTCCAATTTCGAAGTACACCCTTTCCAATAAAATCCAATTAAAACGTATTATCAAAATCGGTCTACTCTCTAAAAAGTTAAAAAAATATACGCGTCGACTTGATAACCTCCTCTGTTTTTTTTATGTCGGTTAAAAAGGATCACTGGTCAAGAATCGTTTGTTACCTATAGCTGAATCAGTAATTTGTTCAAAACGCATGATCAAACTTTATTATGTTATCATTTTATCATTATTCTTAATATTATTTTAAATTAATTAATTTTTATTAAATTTTATTCATGAAATCCTTATATTTCGAATACTTTCACTGTATATTTCACTTTCACTGTTGTATTTCATATTGCCAAGGCTAAACTAGCAGGTCTTAGCCGAAAATATAAAAGAAATTAAACTTAATGCGTAATAATTTAAAATAAACAGTACTGAGTAACAGGTAAACACAAAGAAATCAATTGTAGACCTAACAAAAGACCAAGAAAATGTACCTATATTATATGTATGTGTTGAATAGTCGAGGTTTGAAGTCATATAAATGCAAACAGAATTACTTCCTAACCAATATTGATTTGCACTTTGTGGTATGCATTTCCTATGTGATTGCTGTTTTATAATATTACTAGCTGTGCCCCGAGGTTTCACCCGCATTAATTTTTTTAAAGTATCCTATTTTACTTCTGACAACTCCAAGAATATATGTACAAAGTTTCATGATGATCGGTTGAGTAGTTTTCGCGTGAAAGAGTAACAAATAAACTTACTTTAGCATTTATAAAAGTAGGAGGTAGGATTATTAAGCTTACTAATGTTTTGAAATTGAAATTTTTTTTGTTGGCCCAGTTAAGTATAGTAAAATAACCCAATATTAAATATATATAATATAATAAATAAATCGGTATTTGCCAAACGATGCTGTGACACCTTTTTAAAATTGTTTCCAATAAATCTTCCTCCTAATAGTCACCAAAAAAGAGCACAAAAAAGCACAAAGAGTAGGTACCTGTATTCTTGCTGGATTTGCAAGAAAAAATTCTCTGTAAAGTTTTGAATATTAATTCCAAATTAGTTTTCTCATTATGTTTGTCGAAACAACCGGCAGAGCTACATACAATATCATGTCAAAAGTAAATTAAAAGTATTTTTAATCATAAATGCGCAAAGGAATTTGAATCCGGATCACGTACAGGTATATTTCACTAGTATAATACGACTTACATAAAAACGGCCGTGACTGAACTCCCACCAAAATATGTATAACCAGTCCATCTTTTGTCGTATTGATCGTCTCGATACATGTATCACATGTTTCAAGTGACAAGGGAAAGGTTTTGGAAAGTAATGGAATTTGCTCTCTCATGCTCTTTACAAATACCGGACCTTTTATCGAAACCCAAATCAAGGAAATTGAAATCGACAGTGTTCTAGGTGGGTGGACATTACTTTGTTGACCCTTTTTACTGATTTGGCAAAGCGCAACAATGTTTCCTTCCCGAAACAAACTATTGTGCGGGTTGTATATGTTTTCCTAATAGAATATAGTGTGCATTCTTTGGAGATTTTTCAATCCCAGTAAAGCTATTAGTGAAATACTCTTTTCAGTAATTTTAATTTAACAATTCTGTATAATAATATATGTATAAGCATAATTGGAATTTCTTTCACCTAACTTCTAAACATTAATGAGATTTACCTTTTATAATTATGTTAATCTAATAGCTCGAAAGAATACTACTATCGGTCCATCTGGACGTATAAATTATTGAAAGAATTTCCTCTCAGCTCCTAACCTTTGAAGAGTTGTACCTTCAATCATCAGCTTAGCAACATAACGTGATAATTACCGGGCATGAATATTTGTGCCTATAAAGTTTCAGTGTTTCCCTCGATTTTCCCAGCATCCCGTCGTCAGATTTTGACATGGCGATAGTTGGACCACCTTAGGAGTATAAGATTTTGAACAAAAAGAGATATATTGAAAGACAAAGTCCCTCAACTCCTAACCATCGCAGTACCTTCCATCATTATTCAGCAACATGAGATGATGATTATTATTAGTTGGTGGGGAAGGGTACAACCCTAAGGCCACTGCGACCAGTAGATGATCACAAATATCTCTTATGCTTCCACCCATGCTAGAAAGGGTCATTAGCATGGAGTGAATATACTCACAGATGTCCTAATTGAAACCCATACTTTGCCTACACATATAATTTTTATTTATAATCAGGCCACTATATGCCAATTTTCATACGGCTTAGACCAGAAATAAGAATTTCCATACTTTCAAACTTTAGTCTCTCATTTTATCCCTTTATAGGAGAATTTTTTACCTACACAGTTTATTTATAATTTTAATTCAATTAAGTTCAGAATCCACCAACCCGCATTGGAGCAGCGTGGTGGAGTAAGCTCCAGGCCTCACCAATAATGGGGAGAGACCCGTGCCCAGCAGTGGGACGCAAAAAGAGTTGCAGCCAAGTTTAGAAATTAGGAAATTCAAACTTCAACCCCCTATTTCACCCTTAGGGACTGAATTTCTGGAAATCCTTTCTTAGTGCTCATTTACATTATAAAATGATACTAAATTTCAAGTTTCTGGGTACAGTATTTTCGGCTGTGCGTTTGATATCTAAGTCAGTTAGGTTTGCCTTTTTTATAAACAGATGATAAGGTTAACGATAACTTTATCAAACTGATAACTTTATCTACCATTTTGTACTATCTACGAGTTCAAATTTTTGGCCTCGGTTTACTTGTATCAGAATCCTAATTCTGGTGTAGAACTTACAGTGAAAAGCGTTACTTGTACTTTACTTTTTTGCAGATATTATTCGACATATTAAAATAATAGCACAGATGTAGCTCTGAAACCATAAACTATGTTTACTACTTTTTGATTTCCTCGTAAAATACCTATTAAGTAAATGTTAACAATAGTATGTATTGAATCACGCGTAAAAAGTGTAATTGAATTCCCGTTTGCATACGTGAAAAGTATATTACCTACGCCATTCCGGACCCCTCCTACCTCTCTTATATGTAAGCCATTGTAAGCCTCTGATCAACAGATGTGCTAGCTACAATACTAGTATGAAGGAACCAAGTTTAAGTTACAAAAATAAATAATCCATACCGAAGCCCTTCGTATTCTTATAAATGTGCTTATCATGTGCACACAATACACAAACACTAATCTGAAAAACTGATTAGGTACATATTAGTCCATAAAGCCAGCAGATTCTAAAAGTCGTAAATGCGTAAGTTTCCCCTACCAGTAAGCCAGCCAGGCCGAGAAATGAAAAAATTCAATGAAAATATTAATCAAACCAAAAAGCAAAAGTTCAGATTCGTCCTATTATTTTACGCCATAGCCCTCCACTTCAGAAGGGATTGCCTTGCCGAAGTGGTGCGTAAACGATGACGGACGTTATCTTAATTATTTTATGTCCAACACAGACTCTTCACTGTTGATAACGTTCAGAAGAATATGCGATTCTACTTTTTTCATAAAAATCATGTCTGCATAATAAAAAAACTTCCAAAGAACCATCTTATCCAATATGATGAAGGCACAGAAGAGAGTTAGTTGAGTTAAGAGATTGTTCTTATGTCATAATCTAGGGCCTATCCAATTATGGGGAAAAACTCTAATTATCCGTAGTAGTTTGCTTGTGTTGTGACCCGTGCGTAGTAGTAGGACGCTAAGAGGGTGCAGCCGAAAAATAAGAATTCTTTCAACAATGTACATTTCATTGTTCAAGCGAACTATAGTCTAAGCTGTGCCCTGTCTCCTAAGCCTTTGAAAAAAAACGAACTTAAAAGTAAAAAATAACAATAAAATGTATTTTATTGTAAAAAAAGGGGTGGGATGCATGGTGTCAATAGTTATAAATATTTTAATGACAGAAATGAGTATAAGAATTAGAATTTTTATATCTCAAAAAGCACCCCACGCTTTTTTGCACCTAAACATATTTTTTCATTTTTTATTTTTTATTTATATTTTTTTTATTCTTTTTTTAACTTTGATTGTTTTTCATTTTTTACTTGGATTTTTTTCATGTTATTGGATTGTCATCGGTTCTTGATAAGTATGCAAAGCTTCACATTAAT
This sequence comes from Pyrgus malvae, assembly GCA_911387765.1. NCBI lineage: Eukaryota > Metazoa > Arthropoda > Insecta > Lepidoptera > Hesperiidae > Pyrgus > Pyrgus malvae. The sequence goes on along the minus strand of OU426950.1, from coordinate 19,744,035 downwards.
CACGTTCAAAATTTCCGTTATAAACATGCCATACATACATACAAACAAACATACGGCTGAAGCTAATAAAATAAAAGCGTGTTAAAAATACTTTTTTAATACAGTTGCTCAAAAAGTGGCGTATTGCAGGGACGTATAGCGTTCGGGAAGTGGGCTATTACACACTCGTGCGCTTAGACTAAGAATAATGTACTTACGTACTATAGACAGAGTCCTATTTTTCATTACGGCACGCTAAAGCGAGATCGAAATACACTTAATGAACTTGTTAGAAAGAGATGGGAGCGAGATTTTCTGTCCTTTTCGGTGTAACCAGTATTTTTGACATTGCCCTTTAATTAAGTGGCAGACAAACTGTGGAAGTCGGGGTGACATTGTTGTTTTATCATATTTATGTGTTAAAATCGATTTTCTCTGCTGTAAATTGTGTTGTATTAAAAGCAAATAACATTTTTCGTGTTTCACAATATGGTGAGCTGCAGTATTTTAGGTTGTAAGAGCCGCAGTGAGCGTAAACAGGAAGGCTGCCGGAAGGCATTACAATTTACGTGTAAGTTCAATATTTCTTTTTAAACATGTACTAAATATGTATTGTTTATATATAGATATTTAATTACGTTTGTCTTATTACTAGTCATTCAACGTAAATATAGTGAAATTCGTGAAAATAAACTTATATTTGTTCATTTCAAACATTGTCAAATTCGAAATTGTGTTGTCAGATCTCGAATCAAAATATCCTGCCCGTATTACTAAAAAATTAACCATCTTATTGAAATATAATAATTTTTAACAAAAACAGTGACCATAAATAATAAAATCAAAGATTATGTGTTACCTCATTAGTAGTTACTTACATTTCAAGCGGGAGGCTCAAATCCCACCTGTTTATATATAACTATTTAAGTGGAGACCAGTAAAATGTCATAGGCTGGGTGGACATTATGAGCATTTTCCCGACATATTAAATTTCACTCAGACAGACTATAAAAAGGTACTCCATACATTTGGTATTTGGTATTAGACATTATGAGAAGTTTACCAGACGAATTTCATCTCATGTTGCTGTCATATTTTTTTCAGTTTTCCAACTGACGCTCTTGCCAAAAATAAATGGATTCAGGCCACTGGACGTATTGACTGGCAACCATCAATATAATTCCGAATTTGTTCGGTCTATTTTGAAAGCCATTTATTGACCAAAAGAATAAAGAGAAGAAAAATAATAATAAAATTGATATAAATGTACATTTTTATATATTGCGTTATAACTAAGTGTTTACTTTTATCTTTGTAATATTTGCATACCTCATTAAGGTAAATATGACGTACTAAATATGTATTAACAGCTTTTGTAAACACCCATATTGGTGCCATTAAAAATCTTTGTATTTGTCTTTTATTTTCTCCTATATGTATGTCCTGTAATTTGCTGACCCAATTAACTTTATGCCAGTCAACCAATCTAAACTCACAAACAACCAACCATAATGCACAAGCATATAAATCCTTTCACAGTTTAGTCTGCCAATGTTTATTTATAGTTTACTTGCTTGATATTGTAGATTACCAAATTTGGGGGAAAATATGATAAGTGGGTAACACTGGCTGCGAAAAAGAGATGCCAACAAAGTGGTTACACCGACCCGCTGTCTTTAGGATTATTGGTCTTTGTTTGTGAGTTTTTATTATTTTATAAATTGCTTCATTTTTTCGCAACTGTATTAAAAAAGTTGTTCAGTACACGTGCGGAACAGTCATTGGAAGGAGTTCCGACTGTCAACCCTCACCTTCGGCTGCGCCTCGGCTCGGGTAGACATTTGTCGGAACTCCTTGCAATGACAGCCTTTCCGCACTTGTAATGAAATATACTATACTGAATTAAACATGTAAGTACAAAAGAGTCTATCTATCTATCAGCCTTTTAAAGTCCACTGCTGGACATAGGCCTCCCCTAATGTTCGCCACTCCGTCCGGTTCTGCACCCGGACTTCAGAAATCCCGCGGTTTCCCGCTATCTTCTTCAGGTCGTCAGTCCACCTGGTTGGAGAGCGGCCTAAAATGTATAAAAGAGCCTAAAATGTATAAACCTATGAACATCCCTTTCTATATTAAATAGATAGCTTTACATCATAAGGCTTTTGGCAGATTTAGGGATTCCAAGATTAATGTGGTCCAAGTTCCGAGCCTTATAAAGGAATCCTAGCGCTTTTGAAGATAATAGCCATCCGATTTCCATAAGACGTCTTCATTGTAATTTAAAGTATTTAAATATTTATCTCTACTTGAGAATCGAGTCTCTTTTTCCATCCAAAATTGCTTCCGACCCTTTCAATATTTTTAAAGGTCTTCAAAGATTTCAGTTCGGATCAGAACTGACATTTTCAACTTTATTTTTTGGGGTGTGACAGTTTTGAATTGAATATTTTTTGATGCGGTATTATAAATAAGGAAGAGTTTTAGAAAAAAATATTTTTCCCGGGTAAAGAGTCATATTATGTCACTCTCGAATCTCTCTCTAAACTATCTCCATACAAAAATCAGATCAATCCATAACACCGTTGCGGCGTAAAAGAACGATAAAGAAACAAACTATTTACATTTATAATATTAGTATAGGAATAATCTTAATATATATAAATTACGTGTCACGTTTTTTGTCCGCGATGGACTCCTAAACTACGAGTACTTGACCGATTTTAATAAAATTTGCACACCGTGTGCAGTTTGATCCAACTTGAAAGATAGGATAGCTTACATCTCAATTTATAGTCGCAATATTATTTTATTTCTGATTCTGCTGGGCTCGCTAGTATACTAATAGATGAAACAAAATTGAGTTTTGGGGAATTTGTTCTATAAAAGAAATACATCTTTTCGTCCATCAACCCATCCTTGGTCAGCGTGGTGCCTCTCACAGCTCCTAGAGAAGTATTCCTATGCTTAACAGTGCGACTGAAAAATAAAAATAAAATCTGGCTTTTGTTGCGTGTTCGTTTTTCAGTTTTTACAAGAAAAAAGACTGAAAAAAATAAGCTTATACAAATCTGACTGCAACAGGTGATTCAACAAGCACATTTGTCACTTCGGCAAAACTCGGCGCAGGCTTATAGATTTTAAGTGGGTCCCGATCGCGGGCGGTGCTCCGCTGACCCAGTTCGCGACCTGACCTGTCCCGGCAAACCTCATTCAGGCTGGATAGATGGCATCTCGGGAGAAGCAATAAGAACTGACGAAGTTTTTTAAATTATACAGAAACATAAAGAACAACAACGCCACTCACCCCGAACAAATAAGACTAAAGACGTACTACTATCTACGAACGACAAAGTGAGGACAGTTTTGTAAACATGTGTGCGTGCATGCTGTGATCAAAATTCAAATTACCCCATTGTTCTTACTATTCATTGATGTATTATACATTACTCCTTTTCACAACCCAATTCGCCATTTTTACACGCTTTTTATTAGCTTCACCTGTATGTTTGTATGTTTGTAACCGACTTCTTTGGGCGCGATTTTGACCCACTTTAAACGGCCAGATTTCGTTAAAACTTTGTAGATTTATTGAGGACCGATGACAATACAATAATCTCATAACTTTATGTTAAAGTCGTAACTAGGATCATCAGGATAAAATAAAATATACGAGGGGCGGCTGATAAGTTCGTGGCCTAAGGTACTTTAACACGTCTAAGCGTCTGGTTAACTTAAAAATTTGCATAGGGGTCAAGGGCCGATGATAATGCAATAATTTGAGAATAAAAATCCAACTAAAAAATTAAAAATAAATAATGTAGTTTAAAAAACTAAAAACACGCTTTTGTGAAAATACGAACTAAAAAGTAAAAAAATAAGAAGAAAATGTATTTTACTGTAAAAAAAGTGGGGGGTGGTTTTTACCACTGTTACTGTTGACACCATGCACCCCACGCTTTTTTTACAGTAAAATACATTTTCTTCTTATTTTTTTACTTTTTAGTTCGTATTTTCACATAAGCGTGTTTTTAGTTTTTTAAACTACATTATTTTTTATTTTGATAATTTTTGATTACGTTTACGCTCGAGTGCTGTGATATTCGACAGGTAAAGCAAGGTACCGTTTCGTTGTATGTGTTAATAAATACATAATGTGTAATGTACACGGCGAGGTGGAGTTTCAACCGGCCTCACATCGTTGTTCACAGAATTCTACCTTTACTTTATTATATGATATGATGTTACTGCATCTTTTCCAACATTGCTGCCAGATTTTTAATCGTGTCGAATTCCTTAAAGAAGGAAAGCTGCGATAGCTGACTGAAGACATAGCCAACATATATAGGTACCAGTCTTGGGGATGCAAACTGGGTTGGAATCCCAACGTGCACCGCGGACAAACTTATTATTTGGCTATTTATCGTTGTTCCGCGATTATAAACAATATGTGCGTGCCTGAGGGTTTGTCAAAGGCATGACATATCCATCAACCCGCACTTGGCCAGCGTTTGGACCTTTTCAGAGAAGAAACCTGTGCCCAGTAGTGATACACTGAAGAGGGTGGTAAAAAAACAGACTACGTATTGCCTGTCCTTTTGGGGACACTTGGGGAGCAAAACTCCCCATTTTAAAATAGCTACGAAGTACTACGCTGAATGTCTTATTAAAAATATTGCGAGTTCCCATTTCTTATTTCAGATTTTACGTAATGTATTTTTTCATTTCATTTTAGACGATGATAAAGATAGAGATATTTTTTTGTAGACGCTTTTTTATTTCGGATGCTGCTGGAAGAAATTTCTTTTAGAAATAAGCAGTTCCCTGTTATCTTCATGTTGTTGTAATATTTTTCTGTACTTAAATAAACTGCTTAAATACTGTACTTAATTAAATAAATAAATAAATAAATAATGTCTGCATCTATTTCTGGGTCCTACTATTGGGCATCAGTCTTGAGGAAGGCCTGATGCTTGATGCATGATCATTTGATGCGGTTTAGTTGAGGTAGAGGTACTGAGGGAGATAGAGAATTTAAAGAAGCTTTACGTTTGATCACAAATGGGTTCGAAAATCCAATTTCACTGACCCAGTTCATGACCGGGGCAAAGGCGACTGACCTCTCCAAGGGGACTCCTGATTAGCACAGCATTACCGATAAATGCTGCATTTTACACGATCCATTACCGACTAACAGCGTTATTAAAAGGACTCGTTAAATAGCCTCCAAAGCATTATTTAACTAATTGATAAATTAGCCCTTAAAGATTGTTTAAAAGTAAGGAAGTTTAATTTTACAGTTGTTTAAGACGTAGATTAACCAATTAAACTTCTTTAGCGGCGTTGTGCACTTTTTTGAGATGGGTAAAAAAAAATCAACGCGCGTCAGGACACGTGGCCTAATTGAAAATTCGTGGTGGAGACGGAGGGTGACAGCTGATGACGGATCGACTGTCTATACTTTTAAAATTCGTTTATATTAAGTATTTAAAATATGGACATTGAACAAAGTGCATCTATTAATGAAAAAAGTGACGAAGAAATAGTGAAAGAAAATGAATGAGTACGTTATAAAAATACTAGATGAAAACCTACTGAAAATACTACATAAGAAAAATAATACTGATACCGATACTGAAAATATCAAAAATGCACAATGTTAATGATCAAGTTTTCACTTCTGCCGGCACTACCGGAGTACAACCCGTTTTTAGTCATCATTTATCAGTGTTAACATTTACCTATTTAAATATTGCTTAAAATTTAAATGTATTTATGAATAAGGCTGTTAATGAATAAATTGTTAAGTGTAAAACCGACTGCAAATTCATTGGTGAGGGAAACAATTATAAACCTGCCTTACTTGTAACGTAGATAAGGTAAGATTATGTAATTTGAACCAGCACAGTCTCCAAAAATGTATAATTATCTCGAAAATTGTATATTTTATTCTTAACATCTAATATCTTTACGAGCAATTCTTGTATATACCTAAATATATTTTTTTAATCTCGGAAACGGCTCCACCGTTTTTAATGAAATTTTGTACGTTGGTTTCGGGGGTGAAAATCGATCCAGGTAGGTTTTATTTTTAGAAACAAATTATAAAAAATATTTTCAGCGATAATCAACTTTAATATAAACTTAAAATTCATGAGTTTTCATATAAAAAAAATCATTCACAACTTTCACCATTCCTTAAATATTTCCATAACTGATGATCAACGCTTATTTTTTAATACCGTGAAACAGTTCACTAAGGATTTCAAACACTAATAAATTTAGCTGATGTGACGTAATTAAAACTAAATATTAGAAAATGGTTGCAAGTTTTGATTGCTGAGCTCTCTGAATATTTCATGTGTGTCAAAATTTGAAGGACGTTGTCACAATATAGATATAAGCTTAGACTAAGAATAATGTACTTTATTGGTCTATGGATATAAGTATACAGTAGAGTAACTTCATACTAACGGCCGAATTTACACACGCACAAAGTCAACTGTCATTTACACGGCCGCTAAAGAATCCTAAGGAAGGCGTAGTAAGTACGTAGTGCCGCTATGGACTGAAAATCGAGTTTCATAAATTCATCTTTTGGAACGAAGTTCCTTATCGCGCGTTGCGAAAGGGGGCTAGACGGAAATAATTAAGACGAAAAGTTGTAACGACACTTTTTGCTATAGTTGTAAGAAGTGCGGCTTACAACTACAGCAACCGCACTCGACATTGCTTTACTTTGTTGACTCCCATCTTTCTTATGACCGCACTTGATGTTGCTCAGTGGCCACTATTGGCCACCCATCCAACTTATGGCCGCACTCGACAATCGACATTGCTCAGATTTATTACCACCGATCCTACTTTTGACCGCACTTGATGTTACTTAGTGGGCACTATTGGCCACCCATCCTATTTTTGACCACACTCGACATTGCTTAGCTTTGTTGACACCCAAGCCTAAAACTAATGCAGAAAGGAGAAAAAAACATTATTAAGCGCAGAAATTAAAAAAACAAGAAAGTAAAAAAATACAACTTCGTTCCATCCGGGTGCCCTTGACACCTCAGTTTTTTCTTAAACGATCGAAACGATTTGATGAAGCGATCACCGCCGCCTACGGGTACATAGTAAACGTAGTAGGTGGTAGAGTTTTATGTCCCTGTAGCTTCAGGATTAAGAATAGAGAGAGCTACGGTATCCCCGCCTGCGACTAAAAGGGGGCTTGCGGGGTTTTGGGCGGTGAGAGTGGGAGTTCTATTCGTTCAGCCAGCGGCCCGGGGAAGGACGGCGGTGTGTGCGTGACCGCATGCCGCCGTACACATCGGAGGGTGCAGGAGAGCACATCTGCTCTCCCGAGGATGGGCCCGTTCTGGGAAACCGCCGCTCGTGGAAATCCCGGAGTCCTCCCCAAGCGCCGAGGCAGACCACCGAGGGGTTTAGTGCGGTAACAAATGCCACATAACCCGGTAACACCTCTCCCAAGGTGCCGGCTACCTTTTGAAGGTTTCTCCCCTCCTTAACTCAAGACACAGACACAGGCTTGCTCGTGATTGTAGGTGTGTAGATACGTTCATAGGCTACAGCGACCACTTACGCCGCATGACCATGCTCGTCTACTACTCAATTAAAATAAAATAAAAATTTCTGAACCCTGATGACAGAACTTGCCGGGCGCATTCCCAAGAAGGGTTGTGATAAAATAGTTCATTTTTTTGCAAAAAAAACTTAACTATCTCCACTTAAATATTCCCAAAAATATGGTGTTCGGTCCTTCCGTACTTCTGATAAATTTCCTTCCCTTAAGTAGTTATAACTTCTTTCAAACCTTCGACTGCTATCATAACATAATAGCTATCCGAATTATAAAATATATTATAATATACGATTCCCCTTAATCAATTATACTTTAAAAAATCTCCTATTTGGCAAGAGCCAAATACAGGAAGAAAAAATAAAAAAAATAACCAACCCCTAACAACATAGCAATAAAGGGCGGCTTATCATCGGGGCCTACGGCGCGGCGGCATCAGATCTAAATCCGTCACTGCCCGCTACATAACTAAATTTAAAAAATCTGGCTTTCCGGTTTTCCCTTATAGCTCACTACAGCAAGGTAACTTAAGGTGCCTTCTTATATATCAACCTGGTCCTGAAATAAATATAAGGATTCACAGACTAGATGTAAAACAAGATTAATGTTTCTCTCTAGGTTACACAACCTATGCTCGTACGACCGGTGGGAGAACACAGATTGGTCTCCTGCTTTCAGAAAAGTGTTTAAAAAGCGCAAATTTATCGCTCATTAATCATAACTATACAGAAACTCGATTTTCGAGAATTCCTTTTTATATATTTATTTATTTATCGTATACTTTTGGTTCGGCTCAGCTACGCCCGGGTGCAGAGCAGACTATTTAGAAGTTCCGATTCTAACTTTTAAAAGTCAAGGTTTGAAGTCATTACGATAAAAAAATCGTATTATGTAAGTACAGCTCAAATATATAGCATGTATAAAACTTTAATTTGAATTACTCTTTGTAATTAACCACCAAATTATCAAATAATCCATTGCGTGAAACATTTCGGTAATATGACATGTATAATCTTTTAATTAATTTTATTACAGTATTAAGCTGTCACTATGGTTTTTTATACACATAAGTTAACTACTCTATTTTGTGATCACGCATGCTTGCATCATTAACGTTATTGTAACGATTTTGAGTACTTATCGTCAGAGTAAACCATCGTACGGCAAAATCCTAAAAACAGATAATTAGTTCAAAGGTATATCTCAATAATAGGTACCTAGGTCAATTTAATTTCCGATAGTTATTTTTCTAAGATCGGTTGTTTCGGCTATCGCGCTACATGCGCGCTATGTTTTGCAACGGAAAATGTCAAAGCTGTGTAGGCTACTGCTACAACACGCGCTTCAAAAAAATTTAGGTGCATAAAACCATGGTATTATACAGGGCCGCGCCGCCCCTAAGCGCGAAGTGTGCGGCGCACACAGGCGCCAAGGCAATAGGGGCGCCGCTATCGAAATTATTTTTGTTACACTTACACAACAACATATTTCGTTGTAGTGGAGTATCGATAAGTAAGTAGAGTAGTAATAGGCGCAACAAAATGCCTCGTAATCGTAAACAACAAAACTATGTATTATGTAAATAGGTTTCGCACACAGGCGCTGTGGGGGGTCGGCGCGGTCCTGGTATTATATGAGATATCTGAAACTGCTATAAATTTAACATGCCAATGATAGGGTTTGTTACTGTAATACAGAAGAATAACAACAACATATTTCTAATCATATTTACCAATCTACATAAAGCGCAATTCCACTGACGTTTTCCTTTGGATTGGGTACTTCGACAACGCAACAAGTGGATTCGATTAACACGGTGACTTGGATTTTCCATTAGTTTCCGCCCACGCTTTTATCCAGGAGTGCCGAGTTATAAAATTCTTTAATATATTACTCGACATAAATTGTAGTACATCAAACATAAAATTTAACGTTTTTACCCATAATAATTTAACAGAAATTGGTATATGTATAGCTCACTTTGATTTTATAGACGAAAATAAATTTGACTTAAAAATCAAGTTTTAAATAATCGTTGAAATGTCCATACTTAATATTATAAATTGGAAAGTAAGCCTGTCTGTCTGTCTGCTACGCTTTCCCGCTTAAACTACTGAACCAATTTTAATGAAATTTGGAACACAGATAGACTGAACCTCGGGAAAGGACATTGGATGGTTTTTATCCTACGGGAACCTTTAAAACGGGTCCACGCGGGAGAAGCTGCTGGCGGAAGGCTAGTTTATCATATTCTGAACAACACGAGGCAACGGTGAAAACTTCTTTTTTCTGATATTTATAGTTTGGTTTCCAACAAAGTGGCAATAACGAGCCCATTTTACTAAACTTTCAGTAAAAGGCTTTCGCAAAAGTTATTTCGATGCGGACCTGACTTTTAAGTGTACAACAAAGTTGTCTATACACATTAGGTTAAGCGTTTGAGTTAGACAAAGGGAACCCTTTTGCGAGGATTCCGGGTGTATTGCCACCTTTTCAATAAAACCCCAAACGTTTTGGTGCTTCAATTTAAATTTCAGGAACTTTAAGCATTTCCAGTGGGTTTTTAGTATATGATGAATACAGTGCATTTCCACATACTCTCTGTTACCAAAACTCTCTCTATTACTAAGACTACCTACCGTTGTCCGTCCGTCTGTCTGTCATCTAGCTGTATCTCGTGAACCGTTAGAAATTTCCAAAAATAATGCATTTCTTTTGCCGCTATAACAACAACCACTATAAAATCAGAAACGCTTGAAAAACGCGTGTTTGTATGGAATAAAATTAATGTAAGGTTTGACTCTGACTCCTTCTATTTATTTAAACACACACACACAAACACCCTCCCACACAAAGACACACACACACACAGACACAGACACACACACACACACACACTTTAAAAACATAGTTGTATTTGTATTTTTATAATTTTAACGCTTATTCTCGTACGAAATATAGTCAATTTATTTTCTTAAAATATAAGAAGACATCATAGACTTACATATAATACTAGGTAGAGACTAAATAAAGAATATAGCCTTATATAAGAATCAAAACAACTGACTAAAACAAAAACAACAATACAAAAATAAACCCGGATTAAGAGCCTCCTCCCTCGTGCGACGACTAGCGATCAGCGTATGTAGTGTAAGTACCCGCTCCAGATCCATCCAGCATTCGAGTCAGGGAGGGTCGTGTGGGGGGGGGGGTGTTTGATATTGGCATTTTTGGACGAGAGGTTATGTAAAATGTAGGCATTTTCTTAGGGAAGGGGGAGGGTTTGCACCAATAAACATTTTCGTAGGCTTACAGTAGGTTAAAAAAATGTAGGTAGTGATAATACAAATTAACATTACACAATCACAACCCGCGATTTTGCATACCAACGAAACCTTTGTTTTGCTAGATTAATCGACTCGCCCAGGGGGTCATGACCTTATGGCTAAATGAATGTACAAGTGAAATTTTCACATAGTGATAGGTGAAAATGAAAATTGTAATCTAAGTTTTCATTGCAGCACTTCCAATTCACGTTATTTTGCTTACCTACGCATATTGTAGTTAATTAAATAACTAACTATTCAAATCAACGTGAATTTACTCTCGAGGATTGTAAATCAAAGTTAACACCTTGCCACTATGCAAACTTGTCAAAACTTTGATTAAATTTTACTTACCTGGTGAGGCTTCGCGTTGTAGGTAATGTAATTACAGCTAAGCCACACTAGCTACTTTTACAACGCTTTTTAAACGCACAATTCCGCTATCACGTTCGTATTTAGGCAATCACGAAATCAAGATGTAGTACGTAAGTATATCCTAATTCCTAAGTCAATGCGATGCACCAGTCGCTAAAACACGCGATGCAGCATCAATGTACACGCAAAATCGCAGATTGCCAATGCCAAAAGTTGGTAGTGTGGCTTGGCCCTTAATGATAAAGTTGCTTACAGGACACAGTACTTTATATTAAGGAATACATAATAATAATGATCATATGTAGGTAACAGACATAGTTTAAATGGTGTTGCAGTTCTTTTTTTTTTAATTGAAAAGTTGTTTGAATCAAATGGACAAATTAAGAAAAATATAGTCCAAAAAATAATATAGATCCCACATAAATATCTACATTTAAATTTATATTCAATACTTACTTCTAAATAAATGGCATTTATACATATTTTAATTTGCTAAAAAGTCTTAATCAAGAGCACTCACAGCAAAAAGTTATTAGCAAAAACCTACGCCTACGCACAGTATGTAAACACGTAAAAAAGCCGTAGACTCGTAATAAAATGCGTAATGTTTATGCTGCTTCAACACGAGTCAATATATTTTAATACGTTATCCTAACTCTTTACTGCTCAGGTATATTTTGTAAGTTAATTAAATTAAATAGGGAACTTACCGCTGTCCGCTTTCCCGCGCTTCGCAGTGCTCGAAGTTTGAGAGTGACGCCTCTGCGACCTACCGCTAGAACTGCCCGACACGTTCTATGTTCCTCTCATCCTCTCGAAACCTCGCAATGGCGAAGTTGACCACTGCGCATGCGACAAACCAACCCTATGACGTCAATGGCTTCGTTCACAAAGCACCCAGTACGTCGTACAGGTGTTGGTGTTCATTAAAATGCCGCAGAGCAGACCGAGCAAATGAATGAGTGCAAAAAATGTGCTTATCTTGCTTTTATATTTTTCTCTCTTATGTAATTTCTTTACGTCAAGAGTTCGAGCCACATTACGTGGTAATATTAAGCTTATTCAAAAGCAAATCCTTTCAGCATCAAAATTAAATGTAAACTTTTTGAAAACATGAAACTTGTAGTTTTTCATGAATTGGCCAAAAAAGATAGACCACCATTTCTTTCTCGATATAGAGACAATGCGATATACAATAATCTTATGGCATAGCCGACTTATTCGTTATTGTTCATTCAATTATGTCTTCGACGTCAGGCAATCATTAGCATTCGGAGTAGCAGCGCAGCGGTTGTGTGTAGATGTCCATAGGCTATAGCGACTGCAAAGGTAGTATGTTTTCCAGCTAAGTGCGAGGTTATTTAGTTTGAAAGAAGGGAAGGAATCGCTTCGAAAAACATGCAATTGTCTTTTCTACAAATGATAAAAATCATAGACTTATAATATACTTATAAATCATATGTTACCTATATATGAATATGATATGATAAAAATATAAAATCGGAATTAACTGTCTATATCGAAAAACAAACAAACATTGCGTACGCTGTATGAGCATGGTATGGAGCTGTATAATTACGGTAAATGACCCGCTATTTCTAAAAAAATCTCATATAAATTACGTACTATCCTTATATATTTTTTTACATTAATAAAATTAATTTATTAAGTGGTTTGAGTAAATTAATTTTGTTTGTTTATTTAGCGTTCCACTGCTGGTCACTTGTCATCGGTATTAATGGTCAAGTGCGGGTTGGTGGTCTTCGATAATAATCATTTATTGCCTAACTTTTATCCATCCGCAGCTCATCGTGGAGCAGCAAAAATAAACAATAAAGCAAGTCAGACGCGCGCACCGGGGTTTGAATCTGAGACCTTGAGAGACAGGTTGGGAGACCGGTGTCCTTATCTTACCCTTTCACTAAGTTATATAAAAGCCTAAATTCATATATTACTACAAAAATTAAATGGTTATAGTAATACGCGCACTGCCCTAAAAGTAATAAATTCTACTACGATGAATCTCAGTCTGTGTATACATATAGCCACGGCACGCCGCATCCTCTACGTAGAATTTCTAATTAGTATAATAATAATAATATGTCGTCTGTGATATTATCTCCGTTAAAGCCTTAGACTAAGAATAATGTACTGTCAAAGCAAAGTGCGTATGTGACGCAAATCACTCGTCGCATATATGTACAGTCAGTCAGAAAAGTATCGGGGATGGATGATTTGATTATGGTTCAAAATTTAAAAAAATATTGTTGTTGTTACATTGGCACAACCGACACAACTGTTTTCCATTTTGGTGCGGAGTTTGAGTTGCATCTGGTATTTAAATTAAATACAGTGCTGCTTTTAGTTATATCATATCTAGTGTGTATTGCGAATTTCTTATTGGACAAAAATATCGAACAAAGAGTTTGTCTTAAATTTTGCATCGCCAATAGAATTTCGTGTTCGGAGTCACTGAAAATGTTACAGAAGGCTTACGGTGAATCTTCTTTATCAAAAACACGTGCTTATGTGTGTTACAAAGCGTTCAAAAGCGGTCGAGATGTGATGGAAGATTTGCCTCGCTCTGGTAGGCCATCAACCTCTGCAACTGAAGTTAACATCGCAAAAGTGAAGGAAATAGTAAATGAAAATACTCATTCAACTTTGAGGGAGATAGCCGCCGAGCTATCTGTATCTCACGAGTCGATCCGTACCATTTTAACTAATCATTTGGGTATTAAACATGGTACCGTTCGGCCAGTCCCAAAAGACCTGAATTTTCTCCAAAACCTCAATCGCATGAGAGTCGCTGAGGACATGCTAGAACGATTGACTCGTTCTAGCGGTTCTAGGGACTCGTTCCGACCCAACATTCATGTAACGCATTGTTTCTGGCGACGAGACGTGGGTTTACGAGTTTGACATGCAAACTAGTCAACAAGCTTCGGAGTGGCGCCTTCCAACTGAACCGAAACCGAAAAAACCACGCCAAAGCCGATCAAAAGTCAAAGTCATGTTGAAAGAAAGAAAACATTCTTTGACTATCGCGGTGTTATGCACTCGGAATTCTTACCGGAAGGTCAAACAGTAAATAAAGAATATTATTTGAGCGTTATGTGGCATTTAAGAGAGCAAATTCGACGAAAAGGACGAGATTTGTGGAAAGAAAATTCTTGGATTTTGCACCACGATAATGCGCCTTCACACAATGCCATCATTGTGAATGAATTTTTGACCAAACACTCAACAAATACCATCGAGCAACCACTATATTCACCAGATATGGCACCAGCCGACTTAATCATACTCGACGACAACAACGACGACAAAAATTATACTCGACGCTGGCAATATGCAAGAAGTTTGCGATACCATTATTAAAAATGAAATGAAAATATTGAATGGCTGAAAAGATTTTTATCCAATACCATAAAACGAATTAAAAAACATACGTGTCTATAACAGCTGACTTTTTTTTTTTTTTTTTTTTTTTTATATATAATGGCAACGCGCCTGGGGCACATCATGCCAATGACAAAACGGGGAAACATTCGGGGTAATAAAAAAAAAGGAATCGGATGTAATTTGAAAAAGAATCAATCAGGAGAGTAGGTAATAGGATAGAAAGGAATACATATTACTATCATAGGTAAAAACATAGAATATATTATACATGTTACATTAATAAAGTATGGTAAAGTATAGTCATGTACACTAAATTCAAATTTCTATATTATTGGAAAGAATAAATGCTGATATACTTTGATATATTTTAATATCATTATTAAATAGTAAACAAGAAATTGACGATGGAAACGGAACTTTTAGGGATAGAAGTGATTCTACAAAAGAGGAACTATCATGGAGGGGACAGGAAAATAAAATATGATTTAAATCTCCCACCTCAGCACCACAAGCACACTTCGAACTGTCTATTAAACCTAGTCTTGCAAGATGATTTGGAGAACACGTATGACCTAATCGCATTCTTATAAGAATGCTTGTAGTTTTCTTGTTTAAGATTATTTTAGAAAACCAAGGTTTTACGGGGATTTTAGATTGAATCTGGAAATAATGTTTACCTTTATTTTTACTGCTTATTTTCCACAAATTATTCCAAGACTTTTTCAAATATAGGAGGGGTAGTGACTTAAGATCTGGACAGAATATTTTATACGGAACCTGGTCTCCTTCTAAGACAGCTTCGTTTGCTAATATATCGGCTTTTTGGTTTCCACATATACCACTATGGCTAGGAATCCAAGAAAAGAAGACAGAATAGTTTCTTAAGGAACAAAGATGAACTAGGTGCTTTATTTGGAAAATAATTGGATGAAATGGACGGCTATTAAAAGAAAATTTATCAAGTGCTTGTAGTGCACTTAAAGAATCTGTTAGAATTATTGATTTTTTTAGTTTCATTAACAGGACATACTCAACTGCTTTGAGAATCCCTAAGCATTCTCCTGTAAATATTGATGATTCCGGAGGAAGTTTTACTTTTTGAACTATATTGTATTGTAAATGAAAAATGCCTATTCCTACACAAGCAATATTATTACGGTCATGTTTTGAAGCATCTGTATAAATTTGATGAAAAAGAGACCAGTCTTTATCCATGACATAATTGAACATAGCATTAGCAATGGGGTCATTTTTTTGTATACCTAAATCATAAATTATATTAAGAGGGGTAATAATTGATTCGTAACTGTAATCAAATAATGGAAGTCTCGTAGATCTGTGCAAAGGGGATGAAAGAGATAAAAATTTCTGATAACTAATAACTAGACATGGCGGAGATTTATGAGACCAATATGAAGAGCTGTTTATTAATTCAAACAGAGACTTGAGTTTATACAATAGTGGATGATTTGAAAATTGTAGTGCTCGAAATAAATATCTATCAGACAACATTTGTCGTCTAAGATAAAGAGGTGGTTCGCAACATTCTACCTGTAAAGCATTTATTGGGCTAGATTTCATAGCACCAGTAATAATTCGTAACGATTTTGATTGAATACTATCAAGTTTTTTAAGGCCTAATTTATTACATGGTTCTAACAAAAAGGTCGCGTAATCCATAACACTCCTAATAATTGAATTATATAATAATTTTAAAGAAAGCGGATGCGAACCCCACCAAACGCCTGTAACACACCTAAGAATATTTAATAATTTTTCGCATTTATTTGAGACATATTCACAGTGAATATCCCCTGATAATTTTGAATCAAGAATAATTCCTAAAAATTTAACGTTAGTTTTTGGTGGAATTAAGGTTCTGTCAAAGAATAAATAAACTGGAGGAGGAGCTCGCATTCGGGAAAATAAAACAACAGAGCTTTTTGGAATGGATAATTTTAATCCATTTTTATCTAACCAATTTTTTAATAAGACTAAAGCAGTTGTTAACGAGGCACAGGCTTTATCTATATTTAGGTTTGTAGAGTACAATAGCAAGTCATCTGCATATTGGAGAACATTTACTGTATTATTTAATGAAGACAACAAATCATAGGTATATATATTATAAAGTAACGGGCTTAAAACTGAACCTTGAGGCAAACCCTTCCAAACAGTTCTTGATAATTTCTCAGAGTTAACAGATAAAACAATAAACCTCTCAGATATTAAATTTATTATAAAAGATATAAATTTAACTGGAATGTGTAATTTGTTAAGTTTTTCAGCTAATACTATTGGGAGAACATTATCGTATGCTCCATTTATGTCTAAGAAAGCTGCAACTACAGATTCGTTTTTCGAAAATGCTAACCTGATATCAGTTGTAAAAATACTAATGCTGTCTATAGTACTTTTCCCTTTTCTAAAACCAAATTGACTTTCGCACAGCAGACCGTTAGATTCCAAGTACCATTCTAACCGATTTTTGATCAAATGTTCTACAATTTTTACGATAACAGAAGACAGTGCTATAGGACGATACGAAGAGGGATCTGATGGATTTTTGGAAGGCTTCAATATAGGAACGATCTCCTGGGTTTTCCAAGATTGCGGGATATTGCCTGTATCCAGGACAGAATTAATAATATCAAGAAAACCGACAAGAGTTGTATCAGATAAATGAGTCACAAATGAATAAACAACGCTATCTAATCCTGGACAAGAATCTTTTACATTTTTCAAAATACCTTTCAATTCTACAAGAGAAAATGGAGAGTCAAGAGAATTATTATTTATATTCAATGGCACTGTAAAATCTAAGTTTATAATCTGAGGAGCGTTGGCTGGAGCCAAGTTATCCAAAAATTGATTTGCTATAGGAGTAGGAATAGAGTTTGACGTTGGAATAAAACCGGATCTGAATCGCCTGATATTTTGCCAGACCATGGACGGGGATGAATCTGGAGATAAAGAAGAACAGAATTTTGTCCAACTATCCCTTTTTTTCTTTTTAAATAACGATTTAGAATAATTTATGGCAGTTATTAATAAAACAAAATTTTTCTCGTTTATGTTCTCATTATATGTTTTTTCCGCTAATTTTCTATCCTCGATTGCTTTCTTGCATTCTGTATCCCACCAAGGAGGCGAAGGAATATTTACTCTACGTTTATGTTTAAGGGGGAAAACTGAGTCTGCTACATTTATGATAATTTTAGCTAACATTTCTGCCCTATATGTTAAATTTAAAAAGTTTTGGTCTGAAATTTGTAAATATTGAAACTTCTCTTCAACAAGTTTGCGAAATAGATCCCATTTGTCATTGGTAGCTTGAGAAATGTTGTGTTTGAAACGACAAGGTTTTTTGGAAGTAGTTTTATGTTTTGTAGGAAAAGTTATTAAAATAGGAAAATGATCACTTCCAAAAGTAGAAGGTAAAACAGACCAAATTAAAGAAGAAGCTAAGGAAGCTGAACATATTGATAAATCAATCACACTTCTACCCTCATATGGACCAGTGCGTCGAGTAGGAGAACCAGTGTTTAAAATGCAAAAATTATTTTCATCAATGATATCTAATAAATGTTCACCCCAAGAATTAGTTATAGAACTACCCCAAGTTTGATTTTGACAATTGAAGTCCCCCATAATTAGGAGTGGTTGAGTGATATTTTTAAAGAAACTATTTATCTCGTTTAATATAAGGGAATTAGGCCGAGGGATATAAAGAGACACATAACAAATATTATTTATACATACTCCTACAATAGAAAAATTATCATTATGAGGAGGAAATGAAATAGTCGAGAAATGGTAATTATTTTTTATTAAAATGGCAACACCACCATACCCGTCAGGGCGATCTTCGCGAACTATGTTGTATCCTGTAACTTTTAAGTTGAAACCTGGCTTGAGCCAGGTTTCCGATAGAGAAACTAAAAAGGGTTTGTAAGAGTTTAATAAGAAACATAATTCATGTTTCTTATTGATCAAACTGCGACAGTTCCACTGGAGAACCTTGGACCGTTGATCCTGATCCATTATTGATGACATTCAAAATTTGAGCAATTACATTTAAAGCAGCGTTGGACGGTAAATGAATGTTAAATTGCGACATAGTGCTGATCAGGGCACTTGTCACATCAGAAATTATTAAAGGTTGTTGTAAAGAATCCGATTGAGATTTAAACATTGAACCATTAATTTCAGGCAACTTGGGGGTTTTTGTTATTTCATCATGAGCTTGGCGATCATAGGTTTTACCTAATTTAACTCTATCTCGTGGTTTAATGGTTATTTTCTTTTTGTAAGATAAATTTTGTGTTAGTCCTCTGTGAGGCATACTAGAGACACTGGATCCCATAGTTGAATTTTCAGAAGTTATTCTATTAGGTGTAGAGATTAAAACATTGGCATATGACTTTGATACAGGAGGATGTAATTTCACAGCTTCCAAGTACGATATATTTTTGTGTGACATTGTATGCTTTATTTCCCTCTGCCTATTAAATTCGGGACATGTCTTATCTGTAGCGAAATGATTACCGTCACATAATAAACAGGTTGCATTTTCGGGGTCCATTGAACATGTATCACCTGTATGTTCATTTCCACATCTGAAACACCTAGGTCTAGACCTACATTGGGTTTTTGTGTGGCCATATCTACAGCAGTTATAACACTGAATAGTAGGATAAATGTAAATTTCTACTGGAATAGAGCTGTAACATATGAATATTCGATTGGGCAATGTTTGTCCGTCAAAAGTAAAAATAACTGATTGAGTTGGTTTCCATACAGGTGACCCATGCTCAATGACCTTATAATTAATCCGCCTCAGTTTCAAAATAGGCCCACAGCCCAAAGGTAATTTAACATTATCTAAAATTTCTTCTGGAGACCATTCTGCTGGGATCCCACGAACTATTCCTAGCCGGGTTACATTAAAGGATGGTATGAATGCTTTGAAATTGTTTGCCTGAAGAGACTCATTGTTGATAAAAGCATTAGCATCATAATAATTACCAAAAGCAAGAGTGATACGGTTTCTGCCAATGCGTTTGAGGCTTCCGTCAATAATATTTGATATTTTATTACGTCGTAAAAATCTTCCAAACTCAAGAGGATGAAGTATGGTAGGATCATCTAATGATGATTGTATTTTCTGAACATGCACAACATATGGGTAAGAATCTGATTCAGTATAATATTTCCTACTAATCTGTTGAGGCTCTACAGGACTAGAGCTATCCGAAATTGTGTTTGTGGCCTGAGTATGGGTGGTATCTGACATAATTTCATCAATGGTAGTAATATTTGGTTGTGAGCATTGGCAACCAATATCAGGCTGATTGCCTAAATGCTTTCTTCGTTTTTTATCACATTGAATACAAATGTTTTTTTTTAAATTCCTTTTGCGATTATTTTGTGTCGCAAAACCATCCAACTCCATGTCTATGGTAGACTCGTCACAATCAATAGTAACGAAAGCCGAAGCCTGGGGGACCGTGCCCCCAGGATCCGGCGGTTCATTCATATTGAATTTAATACATTAAAAAACTTACCCAATACAAAGAACTACACTAATTTAAAATATATACAAGATATACACACTAAATATTTACAGAATAACACTCTACTGATTGAGAAATACTAAAAATATTATAAAAAGTTTGCAGCGAAACCAAAAACTCGACCGCCCTTTTTCACAGTTTCCCGCGTTTTTTCCAACAGCTGACTTACTTGACATTGAGGGGTTTTGGCGGGAAGTCGAAAAAGACATAGGAGTTTTGGCGGGAAGTCTGAAGGAACAAGTTGTGCTCTTGTTTTATTTTCATTTTCTTAGTGTATTTTTGAGTTATATCGGATAAAGTTGATGGCATTTTGCTCGATATAGGTTAATGACAGTGCACGAGTGTTGTGAAATAAAATAACAGTGCGAAAACATGTTTTTTCGGCTTGCCTCCAAAATTCCATCGGACATGTTCTGGTAAAGTAGCCATCACTTTACTTGAACATTTGACTGACTAGACTGACTGATACCTGACGACTAACTGACCTTATTCTACGACTACAGTGATGCAAAAATTTTACTTGACGCTGGCAATATGCACAGAGTTTGCGACGCCATTATTAAAATTGAAAGTAAATATTGAATGGCTGAAAGGATTTTTATCCAATGCCGTAAAACAAAATTTAAAAAAAAAAAAAATGAAAAAGACATAATTGTGCTCTTGTTTTATTTTCATTTTCTTTGTGTATTTTTGAGTTATACTGGATAAAGTTGATGGCATTTTGTTTGATATAGGTTAATTACAGTGCACGAGTGTTTGTGAAATATAATAACAGTGCTAAAATATGTTTTTTCTGCTTGCCTCCAAAATTCCATCGGACACGTTCTATTATAGGTAAAGTAGTCATCGCTTTACTTGAATGTTAGACTGACGAGACTGACTGATTACTGACGACTTACTGACTTTGTTATTACTTCGTCCAGTTTCATTGAAACTGGCAAAAAATGTATGCAAAAATTATACTTGACGCTGGCAGTATGCACAGAGTTTGCGATGCCATAATTGAAAAAATAACTGACATTGACATAATAATGACATTGACAATTCACATTGAAAAACAGAGTCCAATTTTTCATATTTGTTTGATTGATGCAAAGTTTACATGAATATTTATTTACATACGTAAATTCTGTTGATTATTATGTGCATAAGTTTGATAAGGAAAATAAGTAGAATAAGTGCCAGTAATGTACCTATTGTGATGGCTCTGAGGCAGTCAAGTGATATATTCAAGTTCAAAGAAGCTCTGAAAGGGGCTAAGAATGTAGTATTCTTATCAGGAGCCGGCATTAGTGCAGAAAGCGGAATACCGACGTTCAGAGGAGCGGGTGGTTACTGGAGAAAGTACCAGGCTTCGTCGTTAGCTACCCCAGAAGCGTTCAAGACTAGCCCTAGTCTCGTTTGGGAGTTCTACCACTACAGACGCGAAGTAGCAGCTAAAGCGCAGCCAAACGCCGTAAGACATTCAATTTTAGTTAAAACTGATTCATGAAGGTAATCCATAACACATTAAATTGGTGTTATAAAATATATTGTACTGTTGCAAATTGGATATCATCAAAAGATAAGAAAAGTTACTTAAACAAAATATTAAATTACATAAGTAATTATTAGTTATTACTATAAAGTAAGGAGGAACTAACTGTAGTAGCTAATGTACACTTGAGCCAAGATGTATATAGGATTAATTTCTTATTACTTTATAGGGTCATATAGCCATAGCAAATTATGAAGCTAAACATAGTCATGAAAAGAATATTACAGTCATCACACAGAATGTTGATGGGTTGCATGCAAGAGCTGGTACCAAGTCATTGATTGAACTTCATGGCAACCTGTATAAGACTCGCTGTACGAAGTGCAGAGAAGTCCTGGTGAATATGGATAGTCCTATTTGTGAGGTAAGATGTATACTAATTATATTTAGATTTATACTAAGTAAATACTTTTTACTATAAAGTTTATTTAAAAAATGCTTCATATTTTGTATGCCAACTGAGACAACAAGAAAAACATGTAGCAGTTACTTTAATCATTTAAATCAAAAATGATTTTGACTTTAAAGTGTAACCTTTTAATAAATATTTTTTGCAGTTTTAATAAATTTTTGTCATTAACCTTATTACTTCTTTCTGTTAGTAATAAGGTTAGCAAACCTAATTATAAACATAGACTAATATTTGTGTTTGTAATTGGGTTTGAGATTCTAATATTGTAAATATCAAAAGGAAATAAGCATCAATCATATATACTATATTGATGGAAATAAGCATGCTGGAATGATACCAAAATTTTCCAAAAGTAAATATTTGCTGTGTGCAGTGGCGGCTCATCCTAAAGAGCGCTGGTGCAGTGCACTCCCACTTTAAAATTTAAATATTACATAGGAAAATTACATAGGTAATCTATATTCCTTCATAATAAATAATATCCTTACATTACATCTATCATCTATCCTTACTTACATTATATCTACGCGTACATTTATCGTCATATTGTACGAGTGGAGCGCCAGCGATTGCGCTCCTAATGAAACGAAGTTTAGTACGATTCCTAGCGCTGTATTCAATGAGTGCGAAAGAGAAACATCGCAGCACATAGCCGACACGTGAAACAAAAGATTTAGTATGAGAAATTAACTTAATCTGGAGCGCCGCTCACGCGCGACGTTGCCAAACCGTAGGTTCGGCCCTTAGAGCATCAAAGTTATACTCACCTTTCAGAAGAGACGGCATAGCGCCTCGCTTCGATACATAATTTTTGTGCCAAATCTGGTGCGGGGAAAGAACGCACACATTTTAATTTTGTCACACATTCACAAAATATCCTTTCATCGCTACAGACGCATACATTTCTAAATATGTCAATTTCAATTAACAACGTCATTTTCTATGCACCGTCAACACTGACACCGACACACACAGACATAATAGTTGTATAACTAGAAGACACATTGTGCATGGACGTTGGGACGAGGGGTTCGCCCTTAAAGGCCACTCCTCTGACGGGTGTCATACTCGTCATACCTTGATGCTTTAAGGTTCGGCCGGCCGTACAGTAGTACCCAACTGATATGGCGCATCGTGAATCTTCGTTCGCGCAGAAAAGAAAGCATGGCTCCGAAGATTAACGAAATAATGCTTAAAACTTACAATCAACCTAAGATTACTACTTTAAGGTTCATAATACACTGCAGCTGTTAGTTCCGTCTCACTCGCAAGTCACGCCCATCCGCACAATTACACTTCGTGCCATTCGCGGCTGATTCCCGCGCTTTGAAAATTCATCTTTTGCGCAGGTACACCGGTAGGCCAACCTGCTTATGCGATGTTGCCGTTCTTATGTATACAAACAAACGTGTCGTTGGCTTTGACAGTTATATCACAGTTTTTCTTTAAATTAAAATTAAAAAATAGTTTATGCGCGACATTTTGTTTTAAAAATGGAACAATACAGTGTATCTTTTATTAAAAAGTATCAAAAAACTATAGAAATACGCCTTGAACTAAAAGCTAAAGGGGCCACCACGTTATCAAATTGCACTTACACAAAAATGTAATACAAAAACTAAATCTTTTACGCCTGTTTTTAAGTTTGAACAATATTTTAAAACTCCTTCGTTGTGTGGTTGTAAAGAGACCAATAAATTATTTTGTTTTCCGTGTCTGGTGTTTGGAAACTGACACCGGCAGTGGAGGTGAATCTGCATGGATCACAACGGGTGTTGACGATTTAGCGCATCTTTCAATAAAACTGAAAAAACATTCGCAATCTCGATTTCATATGTTATGTGAAGTGCAATTGGCATCGATTGGCCGACAAGATATTCATAAAGCGCTCGATTCTGCGTATCGAAAATCTATTCGAGAGTTCAATGAACGCGTTGATGAAAATCGATATATTTTACGGCGTTTGATAGATTGTGTGGTATTTTGTGGTGCATTTCAAGTTGCTTTACGAGGGCATGATGAATCTACGGAATCCCTGAATCCCGGAATCTATAGAGGTTTGGTTAATTGTGTATTATTTTATTTTTAATTTTATCTATTGTGAAATGTGTATTATTGTATTGAATTTATCTGATTATGACATGAAACAACATGATATTCTGACATGACATAAATTTAATTAGCTATTTAATAATTTTGACATTTTGACACGAAACACTATGGCGCAAGAACGTCTCAATGCATTATGTATGATAAGCATTGAAAAACGATTAATTAATTCTATATCTGATTTTCACATGAAACTCATAGATGTCTTCGCTCGTCAAAAAGACCGGCGAATGAATTTTCTGTATAAATAAGATAAATGGTAAGCTCTAAGTTTTTTTTTTTTGTGAACCCCCATCAAAAAATGTCACGAGCCGCCTCTGGCTGTGTGTATTATCTACCATTTCTGCCAAAGACTGCTATGCTATGGGAATGTGTTTTTTTTTATATTAGTAACAATCAAATTTAATACTCAGGCATTAGCTAACAAAGGAGCACCTGATGAAAATATAGTAGGATCCGATATACCAGTAAAATTGTTGCCACACTGCAAGAAAGAAGGTTGTGGAGGGCTGTTGAGGCCTCACATTGTGTGGTTTGGAGAGAACTTAGAATCAGCAGTTCTGGATAAAGCTGGTAAGATTTAATTTAAATTATTATTTTAGAACAAAACAAGTACATAATATTGTGTGGCAAAAATAAAATTTGTTGCACATTGTTTATATTAGTGTTGCATAGAAACCAAAGTAGTTACTCGTATTTTATTAAAAGGTCTTATAGGTAATCTATACTAATATATAAAGCTGAAGGGTTTGTTTGTTTGAACACGCTTATCTCAGGAACTACTGGTTTGAATTTAACAATTCCTTTGTGTTGAATAGTCCATTTATTGGTGACGGCTATAGGCTATATAACATCATGATATGACTAATACCAATGTCCAAGCAGACGAAGTCGCAGGCGGTCCTTAGTTTAAGATTAAGTATGCAGTATGTTTTGTACTGCTAAAGTCCTGAGAACTAGGAGCCAACCATTTTTTCAGAGCTCAAAAATGGCCTCAAATTAATATGCAAAATTAAAGATGCTGTCTACGCTCAATCTATACAAATCCAACACACTTTTTTATTGTAGGTGAAGCCATGGAGGCCTGTGATGTTTGCTTGGTTGTGGGAACCTCATCTGTTGTGTACCCTGCAGCTATGTTTGCTCCCCAAGCAGCAGCAAGAGGTGCCATTGTAGCAGAATTTAATCTTGAAACAACCCCTGGTACACCAGACTTCCACTATTACTTTGAAGGGCCATGTGGTACAACACTACCACAAGTTTTGGCAGACTAAGATATATTTTTAATAAAAAGAAGTTATTACATGTATAATAAAATATTGTTTTAAGTAAAAATGAATCATTATCAAGTTATTAATTATGGAACATGTAAGATGTTGTCAGGGTCATAACAAATTTGTACCTGTTACTATTTCGTTGAGGATTTAAAAGTTAAAATGCTCATTAGTATGTATATTTACGATATATTTTATTATCAGATATCACAAAATAATAAGAGAGCATTTAAAATGCAAAGTATGTTTTATGGATGTAAATAAACTGTTTCATCATATTTTCTTGTCTTTATGTCTGGTGAAGAACTTTGCTATGCTGCCTATAGTTTGTCCAAATGTGCAATTTGAAAATAATGATTTCTGAAAACAAAGGTTATGTTCGTAAAATGAAACCTAAACTTTTTATTTACAAATATCATCAATATTATTTTCATAAAATTACCTGGACAAAAGATGGGAGTGCAGAAATAGTATTAGGACGAGAATATCTGTCATCAACAAGCAAAACACAAGCATAGTCATTTGCATGTCTAACAGCACGACCTGAAAATATATTAAGTAGTTACGATCCATATACTACTGTGTACTATTATAAGTATCATGTTGTCTATTTCAAGAGGATACCTTTGCCCTTTGCCTCTGGGACCTTTAAAAAAGTAAGTTGGTTGAACATTAGAATTTTGCCTGCCTAAAGTTTTCTGCAATAAGGTTACTGTAAAAATCTTACCAATACACTGGTTCACAGCTTTCATACATAAATTTTCATAGTAAATGCTGCCAGAGCCACTATTTATTTTATTCAGATAACTTATTTTCTCCTGCAGTTCTGGTGACTTCACATTTGGATATGGCAATCCTATCACAATAACGCAACGTCCCAAGTCATCACTGAAAGTTATGAAAACCATGTTATTTTTATAGTAAACTCTTATCAACTAAGAATAGGGCACATAGGTAGTTACCATGCAGGACTATCATACGAAGGGTCATGAGCAGTTCTTGAAGGCAGAAATGGATGAAAGCCATTTACTATTTATCAGTTTAGAGTCAGAGAACAAGATCACAATAATTTTGTTTATGTTAGTATAGTTACCTATTTCAATAGGTTTATACTTTTAAGCTCTGTTGTACCTTATGTTTTTGATTTACACTAAGCCTGTACTTTATATTCCCTTGTTACTTACCTAAAATTCAAACCTTCGCTCAGTTTACCACCAACAACACTCAACAATAAGGCACCAGTTTGATGTGAATTTTTTCTTGTTATTGCAGAAGCAAATTTATTCAGCACCTGTACAAACAAATGTTAGTATTGAAAATAAAAACAATGGTAAGTCTTATCTGAATTTAAAAAAATATTGAATAAAAAAAAATATTCAAGATATAAAGGCAGGCATACACTGTAATTACCTGTTCAACCTCACTGGCAGATTTTGGCTCCCGAAATAAAGCTTTCTTCTTTGCAATGGAGTCTAAAATGTTGCTATTTTTCAAATGTTCATACACAGTCTGCTCGTAGGAATAAGAGGGAAGGAAACAGACTACCCCTCCTGGAACTATACTGCAGATGTTTCTTAGTATACGGCCAACTTCAGTTAACTGTAATGAAAAGTAATAAGATTTGTGGAATAATACATAGCATACACGTATAAAACGCTAGGTATTCATAGACCTTAGCAGAATAGGTAAGGAACAACATGCTTCAGCCATAGGGGCCAAACGGGTATGCATAGAATAAAAGTGGGCGGCCACTAATCCACATTGGACCAGTGTTGGAGTGTTCTTCAAGTTCAATGGCAATGGCAGCCGCTCATGGGCAATTATATGGTTTTCAGGATACGTCAAACCTTATTGGCGGAAGCCTTATGGGCTAACAAACTTCCAACAAGTTGGTCGTAAAAATGTTTACAGCCAACAAAAGCACTAAAACTTACCAACTCACTGGACTTGCGATTTTCGTATGAGAAATTCAAATTAACATTGGTTGGTCCCTTAGAGAGGCAGATACCCAACACATTATCAGCTGGAACTACATGGTCACATTTGACCACATTCACCTTATCGTCACTTGTGCTGTTATTTGTGAGGAGGGACCGGAATTCACTAATTGGCTCCATTGTTCCGCCTGCTACTATCACCTGAAAGTGAAATACATATAAACTTAATATAACACTGATAATATATAAATAAGTATCTACCTGGATGACTGAGTGTTGCTCGGATAAAAACAATAAATTAGAATTAGATGCTCATTTCCTTATTTAGTTACTTAACAAAGCCATTAACTACCAATTTCCCTCAAAAATACAGTTACTCCTAGACCGATTTATTCGCCCCCGAAAACCGCTGCACTTTAAAATTTTATGAAAATCGGAGCCGTTTGCGAGATTCTAATTATAATTATACAATTATATAGTATTAGGTTAGATAGATATAAAAACATAAATAAAGGCACTTAATACCATGCGGCAGGCACGGTCGCAGCCTTCAATTTTTTTCACTAAGAAATTTGGCCTTCGATAAATTTACCATTCAACATATATAGAAAAAAATACAATTCGGCCCAATAGTTTCTTCCTCTTCTCTTCTTTCGATTAGCGCTTTCAAACAAACACGTGTGAATGATAAATGGTTGCAGAATATCGTGCGATATAACTGCGCTAATCGGTTTGAGAAGAAAACGATAAATCGTTATGTGTGTAGCAAGCATAACCCGACGTATTATGCCTGTCAGTTTTAAGGATGTACCACCGCTGCCGACCCACCCACTTCCGCCGTGAAGCAATTATACTATTGTTTAGGTGGAAAGGTGCAGTTGTCGGCCAGACTAACTTGAGCCTTCGGAGTATCACCACAACCACAAACGACCACAGGCAAGACTCAGGCTGGCTTAAGTTGTTTGTAAATATCGTTATGCTCGTCTGCTACTCCATTGAAATAAAATAAAAAGACCTACTTACAGATCGACACTGTTGGACCACTTCAGCAAAATGTTCAGCTGGGTTCAACAGCAAATATTTTAGCAACCCAGAGTCTTCCCCGCACTGCACCAATACGCGACCGTTTTCGCTTCGATCGCAGAGCATCTCCAGAAAATCGAGCAGAGAGTACAAACCACTACCTGCTGATGTTTCTGTGGGCGTCTGTAAATGAGCATAATTATGATGTTACTAGTGATCCGGCATGGCATTGCTGAGGTGATTTCAGTTTATATAATTGAACTAGTATATCTCATGAAAACAGTACATTTTTCGGTATAACTAGAAGCTTATGTACTATTCCAGACTATAATCTATCTCTGTGCTAAGTTTTATCCCGATACATTCAGCCGTTCTTACGTGATACGTGATCACTGATCATATAGGTTGAAATGTCAAAAACTTTGGTACAAATATTTATTTACTTCCTTTTATAATATTAGTATATTCCGAGAGAGACATAATACCAACAATTTTAGGACAAAGTGTTTTATTTATTAATATATAAAAATTATGGCCAAGATACCACAAATAAGAAAGAACGGACGATTATCAAAAGGGTGCACG
The DNA here is from genome assembly GCA_911387765.1 of Pyrgus malvae. Taxonomy (NCBI): domain Eukaryota; kingdom Metazoa; phylum Arthropoda; class Insecta; order Lepidoptera; family Hesperiidae; genus Pyrgus; species Pyrgus malvae. Next base: position 19,714,906 of record OU426950.1, on the reverse strand, counting down.
CTGTTACAACTAACACAAATGCATTTTAATGTTAGGATAATAACATTAAAACGCATAATGCACGTCTGTTGTGTAATGTGTGCTTTACAGACACGTGTGTTGTACGTGCCAGCTTTCAGTATTTTTTTTATTTATTTATTGCGTATGCAATGTGCATCTATGATGCATCAGGCGCGGTCCCAGGGGACACAGAAATTTGGGGGGGGGTCACAGGGGACCTTCCCCAAAATTCATCAGTCATTCGTAGATGGAAGGCAAAACAAGCCAATTTGAGACACCCCTTCTCCTCAAATTTCTTAATGACCAAAATTTAAGGCTTCGACCGCGCCTGTGATGCATGGCGTTTAGGAAACTAAGACGAATCGCGCGTTTTAGCGACTTTGAGGATGTTGCATTGCTATTTTGTGACATAGCGTTCCATCGCTTCTAAACAGCGATTAGCGACTAGTGACTAAATCGCCGATCACCGATGGTAAAAGCATATAGTGGGGCTTGGCCGTAACATTGATTACAAATTGTCAACAACATAAGTTTTTTTTTAATACCTGCGGGTTCTGTTTAACATCCACTTTAACCTCTTCTACCTTCTCTTTCTCATTTTTCTTTCTGGACATGGAACTCAGAAAAGCTTGCAATGCTGCTTTTTTGTTAACTGTACTTTTCTTACTCTCTTCTTCTAAAGTCTGCTGGTTATACCTCATGGAGAAACCATGTAACTTAGGTGCCAGTCTTGAGTTTCTACAGAATTCTACTAATGGCCTGAGGTTTAAATGGTCTATTTCTGCTTTTATAACAAAGTCTTCTAATGTAAATATGAATGAATCTTGTTTTTTTTCTGTCTGTGGTTTTAGCATAACTGAAAAAATAATTAGGTAATCTAGTACCTTTAAATGAGCAATTCTTGTATATACCTAAATATAATATTTTTTGAATCTCGGAAAGGGCTCCAACGATTTTGATGAAATTTAGTACCCTGAGGGTGATAAATCGATCCAGTTAGGTTTTATTTTTAGAAATTTTATGTTATAAAAAAATATTTTCAGTGATAATCAACTTAAATATAAACTGAAAAATACGAATCTTCCTGACACCTATTGGAGAGTATTAATAATATTGTGACGTAGAACGCCGTCACACGCCATCCGCCAATCTGACGTTCAAAGAAATGACAATGTCGAGCTCTATAAAAATTTCACTCAACGTGAGTTGACTGCGGAACTAGAGAACCAGATTCAAACCTCAATCAAAACCGTTTTGCGTTTATTTTTAATTTTTCGTGTTTGTTTATTGGGAGCTATTTAAGATGGCGTTGTTAAGTATGTAACATTAAGCAAATGAAATTAAACCAATAAAATAAATAGTTATTATCTGAGTAACACTCAGTCGTACAGGTACTTTAAGTAAAAGAAGTAGTTACATGAACTAAAAAAACATTGAAATTGCACAGAAGATAAAAACTTACCTAGCAATTTACCAACTACAAAATGAATTTGATTCAACTGCAACAAATTTTTGCTACTCAATCTAGACCTGTACCTATTTATATAAAATTGCAGATATGTTTTTAAAGATGACATTTGTTTGAAACTAACTGGCGCTGAGTGTGCATTCTCCAGGGCAGCTGTTAGACCATGTGCTTCATCTAGTATCAGAACATTGTTTTGAAGTTTAAGGGATATTCCTGATCTGGCCCCGGAGCTTACAATGCCAGCATGGCTTATTAGTACTACCTGAAAAATATAAAATTATTGTTATTGAATACTGCATGTTTTTTAGGTCCCACCCCTGAACACAGGAGCTCAAAAGTGAGACAGACTTGGGTCAGAGGCACCCACACAGTCCAAGTGCGGACTTAATACCTTCAAGAAAGGCATGCCCTGTGATGTGTGATGGAAAACATTTTTTCCGTCACTGTGAAGTGATAAACACGCACTTAACAATATTCTTTGACAATAGTGCGCGCCGGCGATTTGACATCGGTATCTCCGTGTCGGAGACGCGGTCTTTAACTCTCAGCCATTGCTGCTACATTAATGTTTATACAAATTAAACATGGTCAGTTGGTCATTATACCTATAAACATTGAATTTTATGTTTACAACATATACTGGGCTGCAACCCTTTTTGCGTCCCACTACTGGGCATGGGTCTCTGCCCATAATTGGGGAGGCCTGGAACTTACTCCACCACGCTGCTCCAATCCGGGTTGATGGAGATGCGGGTTAGTGGCCAACCCACTGTCGGATGTTATCAAACCACCCATTAGGCCTCCGACAAGGTTTACCAACTGTTATCTATCGACAACAACCGGGACCAACGGCTTAACATGCCCTCCGAAGCACAGATACGTTAACATATACTTACCTATATATAAATGTTATTTGAAAAAGATTTTGTAGTGTACAGATCACAGAGAATAAACCAACATAAATACTACTTATTCAGATTGAAGTGTGAATGTGACTTGAAGTGATTTTAAAATTTATGTGCTACTGTAATGAGAAAAAATAATACCTCTGCATCATCCAAAGCCATTCGTGAAGCATAGTATGGACATGCCTTCAGCTCCTTGCCACATTTGACCAAGTCCTCCATATCCAGTATATCCACCAACAACCTTTCTTTCAAGCGGGTGACGTTTGTCTGATTGTAATATGGGCAAGCAGTGCAAGACTTTGTTTTTGTCTTCTTCAGTACTTTGCCATCATCTCCTACTGATGTGGACTTGGATTTTGATTTTTGCATATCCAAACATCTGAAATATTTAAAATACATATTTAATCTCTATATATTATGAATCACTGTTGTATAAAGACATTATTAGGGAAAAAAAATTACACTGTCCAGTAAGGCATAAACTCATCAACATAATGTGTTTTGCCTGTCCTTTCCTATGGAGCTGGGTGCAGAAACAGGGTCATTGACAGAATCTCTACAGTAAAAACTACAGTAAAAAATCAATCAAAGAGCCATGTACTGAAGCATACTAGGTGTTAAGAGAGCGGATCAAATAAACCAGCACATAGAACAAAGAGGTACTAGTGTGACATTCTTTGTATTTCTCCAGAAACTGGTGGCGAAAAGCAGATAACTATCAGGAGTTGAAATCCGCTTAGCTGTGGGAAAAAAATATTTGTGGGAGCTGCAACAAAAACTTTTTTTTCTTTTTATTTATATAACAATTTTTTAATTGAATGGAGTAGAAGACGAGCATGCAGGCCATGTGGTGTTAAATGGTCGCTGCAGCCCATGGACATCTACATACAACCTCAAGCAACCTCATGTGGCTGGCAACTGCACCTTTCCATCGAAACACAACAGAGTTGGTTCACAGCAGAAGTGGGTGCAGTGGTGGTACTTCCCTGGGTGAACCATAATAGTTCTACCAACAACGAAATTGAAATGTAATGTAAATGAATATTCAGAGATAATAAAAAATAAATGCCCACCTTTCATTAATCAAATTGACATTTTTCAATCGCAGAACCTCTGAGTTGATGCAGTAATGTTGCCTTGATGCAAGTGTCACAACTCTTGTGTCCCTGTTAAACACTGTTCTTTTGATTTCACCCACAAATTGTGACAGCTGGCTGTGTGTTCTACTACTGATGTAGATCTATCATGAGATGGATGACGAAAAATTTTAAAGGTGTACAAATATTTATATACTAGAGTTAGTAGTAGAGTAGAGAGAATAGTTAAGTAGTTAAAATTGCACACATTTCTGTCAAAATTTTCGTTTTCAGTTGGAAGCTGCAATTTCTTGTAAAAATTACAGTAGAAATCTGTTATAACAACATCAAAGGGACCATGATTATTAGTCTCAAGTCTTTTCATTTTAATGACTGATGTTAATTCTATATGCACCATCAAAATCAGCAGAAATGTTTGATCATTATAACCAACTAGCCTTCCGCCAGCGGCTTCGCCCGCTTGAACCCATTTTATAGGTTCCCGTAGGATAAAAACCATCCTATGTCCTTTCCCAAGGTCCACTCTATCTGTGTTCCAAATTTCATTAAAATTGGTTCATTAGTTTAAGCGAGAAAGCGTAACAGACAGACAGTTACTTTCGAATTTATAATATTAGTAGGGATAGAGGCCGCCCGCGACTTCGTCCGCGTGGATGTTTGATTGTTTGAACACGCTAATCTCAGGAACTACTGAAAAAATATTTTTGTGTTGAATAGTCCAGTTATTAGGGAAGGCTATCACATCATGCTATGCGACATTAAACTCCTCCAACGATGTATTCTGTGCTCCAACGCACACACGCACACTGTTTTGATAGATATGATCTTTGACGTTAGGAACACACCTACATTGCTTAGACAACAGTGAGTGCTTGTAATTTAATATGAACTTAATACAATAGCAATAAAGCTCAAATTGACTACGTTTTAGGTAGAAAACATTTGTATGGAAAAAAGAAAAGGGCTGTTATTATGGTTTTTCCGGCAATTATTCGAATTTTTCTCGCCGTACAAACCATCCTTGAACTTCAACGAACATTTAAAAAAAACAATTGTCCAAATTGGTCTAGGCGTTGTTGAGTTATGCGCTTACCAACACATTTTGCGATTCATTTTTATATTATAGATGTCATTATAAATGATGTTGTTGTAAGAGGTTTTGACTGTATTATTATACACAACATTCTCACAAGTTCTGGTGCTTCCAACCATAATTTATTTGAGTTTACATATCAACATACATGAGCTACAGTAATAGCTCATCAGTTATGTTTAAAAAAAGCATGTAAGTAATTATCTCATATTATACTCAGTAACATATAAAATTGATATACACCATGCCAAGTATTCAAAACATATTCATCAATACCTTTACAAAAGGATCATTATCGTCTTCATCAATAGTAACTTCCTCATCATCAGACCCATCACCTCTGTCACAGTCATCTACAATTAAATCTGCATCATCACCATCATTATTATCTTGGAGATTTTCTAGAAGAGATTCCTCATCATTTTCTTTTAAATTTTTATATTTGTCTATCTGAATGGTTTCTTTTTTACTAGAAATATTAGATTTCTGCTTAGCAACCCGTTTTTTAAGTTCAATAAAGGCTTCAATTCTTCTTTTTATCTTATCTGCTTTACTGTGTAAGCTAATGAGTGTTTGGTTTTTCTTTATCTTTTCATACTCTTCTTGAAGCCAATCATCAGTACCTGAAACATGAATGGGTTGTTTTTAAATAGTAGATAGGTTTATTTCACATTTATAACATTATCATATACACCAAATTTAATGCATTTTAAAAAATTCTATGAATTAAGTCACATAAAGAATGCAGTATTACCTATTACTTATAGTTACAGTTTCTATCACTATAAAAATTCTATAACTTCTTTAATGTGCAATCCTACTGACAATTTACCTTTAACTTTTCTCTTTCTATTGATATTTGCTATTATTCATACATTTAGAAGGGAAGCATTGAACAGAAATTTCATAGCAATGATTGATATATCCATGTATTGTTTGTTAATCATTAATGTTTTCTACTCCTTAGAATAAGTAAGTGGTAAATATGCAATTGTGAAGTTTTCTTCTTTGAACTTACACCTCATCAGTGTTAACCATATGTACACCTGCTGTGTATTTCAGTATATATAAAGAAAAAATATATATAAAAGGGCCACCTCTCTACAGCTGTAGGGCTCGATGACACCTCTGTATGGCTCTAGGGCAGTGGCTCTCTACATCCTATGCTGTAGAGACGTGGACCAAAGTGTGGAACCATTTCTTAATACAACTGATTGTTATTTTACTATGATATATGTATATTTTGTGTTTGTTTGTGTTCTTAGTGTAATTTGTGTGACACAATATTTTTTTCTATTCTATTCTTGAATGTGATAGGATAAGATTGAGATTCCCTTGATGCAAGTTAAGCTAAGTGCACTGAAACACACACTCTTTTATCACTAGTTATTGTAGGCTCACCCTCAACTTGCAATTGTATTAAGCTGTTTTGTATGTGGAGAAATTTACTTCCTATGGGTAGTTGCAATATTCAGAAGTAATCAATAAGATATTTACCAAGAAAACTGTTAAATTGTAGGATACTACATAGTTATTAAGATTTCTATGAAACATTAAGAATAAAGTACACAAAATACTGGTGTTCTTACCAACTTGACTATTTATTTCGTACTTTAATTCCGTAATTGCCTTCTCCAGATCTTCAAGGATCCTTCTGTTGCTATCTTTTAACCATTGTAAGGCACTGCAGCAAATACTTAACGATTTACCGGTTCCTGTAGGACTTTCAAAAATACCCAGTCGGTTGTTTTCTATAGTTGAGTAAAGTTCGCGCATAAATTTCTTCTGAATTGTGTATGGTTGAAATGGAAAGTGAAATATAGGTTCCGGTTCCATATTCTTCGCTATATTGATTGAACTCAGAAAAACTAATTAGAGATACCACAAATATTGATTGAAAACTAAATAAATTACCTAAACAAACAAATGTAATTTACTTTGAATGTGCAAATTGTACGTATAGACGGTATAGAGAGGTACAATTTTGGCGCCATCAGTCAGTCAATTAATTTTGTCAATGTCTGTCTGTTCTGTACCCAGATATAGAGTTTTGGCGGGAAGTCTGAAGGAACAAGTTGTGCTCTTGTTTTATTTTCATTTTCTTGGTGTATTTTTGAGTTATATCGAATAAAGTTGATGGCATTTTGCTCGATATAGGTTAATGACAGTGCACGAGTGTTGTGAAATAAAATAACAGTGCGAAAAAATGTTTTTTCGGCTTGCCTCCAAAATTCCATCGGGCATGTTCTGGTAAAGTAGCCATCACTTTACTTGAACATTTGACTGACTAGACTAACTGATACCTGACGACTAACTGACTTTTTTCTATGACTACAGTGATGCAAAAAGTTTACTTGACGCTGGCAATGCACAGAGTTTGCGACGCCATTATTAAAATTGAAAAGTGAATATTGAATGGCAGAAAGGATTTTTATCCAATGCCGTAAAACGAAATTAAAAAAAAAAAAAAAAAAAAAATACCCAGATATATAAGGTACTCTGTGGTCTGATCCATAGACATAAACCTATGGACCACCGGTGTAATTATTAGAGTTTTGGCGGGAAGTCTGAAGGAACAAGTTGTGCTCTTGTTTTGTTTTCATTTTCTTAGTGTATTTTTGAGTTATATCGGATAAAGTTGATGGCATTTTGTTCGATATAAGTTAATGATAGTGCACGAGTGTTGTGAAATAAAATAACAGTGCGAAAACATGTTTTTTCGGCTTGCCTCCAAAATTCCATCGGACATGTTCTGGTAAAGTAGCCATCACTTTACTTGAACATTTGACTGACTAGACTGACTGATACCTGACGACTAACTGACTTTTTTCTACGACTACAGTGATGCAAAAATTTTACTTGAAGCTGGCAATATGCACAGAGTTTGCGACGCCATTATTAAAATTGAAAAGTAAATATTGAATGGCTGAAAGGATCTTTATCCAATGCCGTAAAATGAAATTAAAAAAAAAAAAAAAAAGTGTAATTATTATTTATTCTTATGCACCGGGCCTGCCCATAGAGAAATTAAACACTACGTTTTGGCCTGCCTACGAGATTTGCGTGCCTACCTAAAGTAATTAAAGTTGGAGCATAAAATGGCTGCTTCTTAATAGGGTTGTGCGTTTCAGAACAACACGTGTAGCTGATATCGATATTTTTGTTTCGTATTATTAAAGGATGCATTTATTTAGGTTTTTTATAAAAACCTAAAAACAAAATTTAAAATCATGTGTAAACTTTAAATTGGTGTCAAAGAAAATATGAATACTACAAATTTTATTTTGTACTATCATAAATCTACTTTTCAAAAATTTGAATGAATCATATCTTTTTTTATTTAATTCACACTGTTTGTCAATTTTAACCTGCATTAAATGCCGAAGCTGACAAACCCATGTTATTATAATACTGAACAGAACAAACAATCATAAATACCTACATACATACATCCTCACATACTTTCGAATTTATAATAGAAGTATGTATATAGATTTTAAATTTATTTGCTATTGATATTGATTAATGAACGAGAATAAAACAAGTTTCTGAATAACAATTTTTATTTGTTCATTGCAGAAAAAAAACTAGTTTATTATAATAGTTTCTATAAGAAATTTGTTCACTAAGTCTTTTGAATGCTGTCGGAATCGCAGATCTTAATAATTGACTTAATTACCATCAAACGATGATCATTATTGTGTTCCGTGTTGTGGAGCAAATACAAGATATTTTCGCACTCATAATACTCAGTCATAAACCTGAAAAAACATCGATATGGGGATCCAATATTTTACATTGAATATAAATATCGATATATTTTTAATGGACACCCCTAGATGCCCCTAGACAGCAGACCTACACAACAAAACAAACGCACACATACACAGAGTACACTTGTAAATACTTGGAGCATAAAATGGCTGCCGTGGCACGATGGTGCTTTAACATGACGTTGTTACCAAAATTAGTTACCACTAATCTTTTATTATCTTTATTTTCTTATGCAGCCATCCATTAGTTAAAAAGAGACAGCATGATATTTGTCATGTTTGTGTCGATTAAACAGATATTTGTATAACGTGCTGTTCCTATAGTAGAACAGGGCCTCTCTTGTTATATTCCTTCCTCTGAGGTCTGATCAATGAGGAACGAATCCCCCTTACGGAAGGAGTTGAAATACCTACAAAAAAAACGTGCCATACCTACACTCGACTGTAATTACAAATGGCGGATTCGACTAGAGCTGTTTCTGTTCGGTCGATAGACATTATCGATAGTTCCATTCTTGTTACAAATAGGTACACTGGAAGTGATCATCTATCCTAGGGCTTGAATATCGGTTTGTAGGTAAATTAACAAATTATAATAATATAAAATAAAATATAAAAGTTATACTTCCATTCAAACCATCAGTAACTCCGAGGTGTGATGATGGGCTAACACGTTAGACGTAGTTAAAATTAAACTAATGCCACGTCATACTAACGTCAGAGTTTATAATATTATGCAAAAAAATCACGAATGATTCTCTCGCTCACAATTGCGAATTGATGATCTTGTACGGTCTGATGTTTTGTATGTCTGCTGGTATGGTATGTCCTTTTTTATCAAGGTTGTGTTAGTAGGGCACAAAATAAAATATCCAAGATATTGATAATCACATTTATTTTACTTTATTGAACATTTCCTTTATTTTTAAAAACAAATATGTACCTAAAAGATAATAAAACATAATAGGGAGGTATAGTTGCGTAAGCTTAAGGTACCTATTATAAATTATCTGGACTCCTGAAGACCTCTGGTCATTAACAATTTGTATAAAGGTAGGGACCATACAAGGGACTAAGACGAATGTCCTTAAAAAGAAAGCATAAATTTTACTCAAATATCTACCTGAAATAAAAATGGACAGAATTTCTGCATTTTTACTGACAAGCAGAATGACACATAATAATTGTTGGGGATGGCTTATATAGAGTTGACTCTCTCCGGCTTGGCTAGGTTGCAGGGAGACGTCAGTATGGCATGGTGGCAAGGCTCCGATTGGCAAGCTGGCTGACGCGTTCGGTACATTCGGCCATCCTGGAATAATTGCTCCTGTAATGGGAACAAACCGTAATGGTTAGCATCTGGAACAACAGATCTTTATGGCTCTTAACTTAAGGCTGGCTGACTCATGACTGGCTGAATAATAGCTGGCTGACTAATGGCTGGCTATTAATATTAAAGCCTGTTTTAAAATTTTATCTTTATATTTCCGTTCAAGATATATACCTACATTTTAAATATAATAAGATGTCTTTAAATAGATAGTCTTATCAGAACTATACAAACAGGGCGCTATCCAAGTACCCTAACTCGCACTGGACCAGCTTGGTAAACTATATGGCATGTACCTTCTCTAGTCAGGAGAGACCAGTGCCCAACAGTATAACGTATAAACCATAGTAGGTATATGAGTAGATTGATTTATATCGACTATGTATAGCTATCCTAAGTAGGCGGCGTGGTGTTAAGCGATTACCGTCGCGTCCATATGCGACGGTAATCGCTCGCGAGCAACCCCAGCTCGCTCGCTTAACACAACGCCTATACATATACACGCACACACACATAACAATAATAATATATAACAACAATCATATATATGTGAACAATAAATTGTTAAGTAATTAAAAGAGCACACATCTTTCTTACCAATAAAGTTTGTGATGGTAGGCCATTATCACGTAGTACTATATTATTCATTGTTCTGTTGAAACATGAATCATCAAATTGAAGGGACAAAAATATACATGTTTCCTTGTAGTGTTTATATTTTCAGACTCTTCAATCACTGGTGACCTAAAACAAAATACACATAATGTTAGTTATGAGAGGAATGCCCAGCAGTGGAACATTAACAGAAGTTTAAATTTTAATTTGCTAATACAGTGGGCCCCCGGTAATCCGACAAACGTTTTGCAGGGCAGTGTCGAACTATCGAATTTGTCGGATTATACAGTACTACCTAAGACCCCCTATAGTTCGGATTTTTTTTACAAAAGAGTACCTTGTAATCCGATAAATTACAGATCCAATTTAAGATTCTATATGTTATACAGACTCTGAAGTACAAATCATACTTCATTATGTATGTCGAATTTAGTAAATTAAAAAAACACAATAGAGAGTTAAGTTTTATTATAAAATTAACGTCATTAATGCTGAAGAACTTACAAAAAAATAATAACTTTTATTTAATAATTGTGTACTAGACATGTCGGATTACAGGGGGCGCCGGATTAGACAGGGGCCGGATTACCGGGGGCCCACTGTACAACTAATTTTTCCAGTTTACAATTGTGAAAAAAACATATTTCATAAGCCCGATATTCTTTACCCTTTATCTTATGTATGATAATTTTATCGATATGGGAGCAATCAATACCGCAACACTATTTTTCATACAAAATGTTTTTATAAAATTGTATAGTGAAATAATCGAAAATATAAATGAAAATGAAAGGAAACGTGATCCAATATCTTTACTTAAGACTTTTAGCAAACATTTCATTTGTAAATTTGTAGAAATCAGGGGTATTTCGATGAAATATGCAGTACGTACCGGCGTAATGTACATGATGCTGTTTTTTCCCTCTTCTGCCGCCGCACCCAATAAAACTGCACTTTGGCATCTTCTTTTACACCACTTCACCTTTCTCAATAAAGGATTTGCTAAAAAACACCACAAATAACGAAGAAATTCTAAAAAAACTATCCACAACAAAGCTCACTGACAGCGCAAGTACCACATGAAAGTGTAATAAAAAATGGCGAATCGGCCGCAAGCCGCAAATAGGTATTACCATATGGTATTACCATGACGTTACAGAAAAATGTTGCCAAAATTGGCACGTTCAACATTAGTGCTATCTCTTATCGCATGAGTAGATAAACATAAGTGAGAAAGAAATAGAAATATGTTTATAAGTTCTTCATCGGATTATGATACAAAAGTTTAGTATAAGCTACGCTTTATATAGACAACTATTTCAGATCCATAGGCATAAGAATAAATAATAATTACATAGAACGGAATCTCCTTTGACCGGGTGGAAAACGCCGCTATTTTTATACCTACTTCCCCCTTCACCTCGTTGGCCCTCTGTCGCCCAGGCGTGTTGACGACTGAACTGACGTCTATAAATTAATTAAAGTGTGTGTAGGCTAATATCGTGACCTTGAGCCCGTTTTGAGCGGGAGTTTCCGTTCTACGTAGTATTATTTAATTTTATTCTTATGCCATAGGTATCATTATCAAAGGGTCTGATCAACAGATCAATGTCAGTTTTGTTTTGGCAGCCATTTGACAGATAATTTTACAGTTTTTTTTTTGCAGTAATGGCATGGGCCCACAGTGGGCTGATTTTATTCTGAAAGAAATTATTGCAAAGTAAATGAAATAATTTCTTTCAGAATTAAAAAATCAGCCCCCTGATTTACTTTGACTGTATAATTATGTCGTACGTATTCAACGAAACGGGTAAAAACTGAATATTGTTTACTTCACATTGAAAGAAAAACAGATGTGGTCCTGCATCATCATCACACACCCGAGTGCGCCCATTTGACTTAGCTGCGTAGATCGCTTGCGTGCTACGCAAGCCGTCGGACCATGCGCAATTACCAAAGTTACAGAATACATAACAGTCCAAAGTGAAATAGCTCTATGTCACTAGCAGTCACCCATCGTGCCCAAGAAACGTGGTGCCTACTGAACTGAAATGATAGGTATTGTGCTCTTGTTTTATTTCCATTTTCTTGGTGTATTTTTGAGTTATATCGGATAAAGTTGATGGCATTTTGTTTGATATAGGTTAATTACAGTGCACGAGTGTTTGTGAAATAGAATAACAGTGCTAAAATATGTTTTTTCTGCTTGCCTCCAAAATTCCATCGGACACGTTCTGGTATAGTAGCCATCGCTTTACTTGAATGTTGGACTGACTAGACTGACTGATTACTGACGACTTACTTACTGATTTTTATCTTATTACTTCGTCCAGTTTCATTAAAACTGGCAAAAAAATGATGCAAAAATTATACTTGACGCTGGCAGTATGCACAGAGTTTGCGATGCCATAATTGAAAAAAAAAACATATAATTAATTAATTTAATTTTTCTAAATTCTCTGGTGGTTATGGTAATACAACACATAGTATTCTGTATTATTCCTTTATAGAAACCAATAGCATTAGATTAAGCCACCGCGTAACCGCGTGTGAGATAGATATATTTACCCACAGTGTTGTCATTTTTTCATTTTCCGGAATTTTCAGGGAATAACAATTTGATATAAGGTATTTGACTGTGATGTGTTTTACTTTTCTGTTTTTAAATATTTACAAAAGATAACTATTGCACACAAGAGTTTCGAAATCGGGTTCATCAGATTAACACTAGAGTTACTTAAAATACGCTGCATATTCCGAATACACAACAATTTAGTAGTGAAGCACACTCAACAACAAATTTTCCATCTCATTCATAAAAATTATCAAACGTTTTAAAAACCTCATGGCTAAGATTAAATTGTTTCATTTTTGTCTATGTCAAATCGTCGGCGTTAAAAGACAAAGCATGTTTTAGCTATAAAGGGCATGTATAAAACGTTTCGTAGTTTTTTTTATGCATAAGGGGGTTATTATTAGGTTAAATAATAATATAATATCCTCTAGCATTATTAAAGCGCAGTACAAAGTAAAAAAATAATGAATATTTATTTTACTTTGTACTGCGTTCCATAACACTAAAGGATATTATATTATTATAATTAAACACATAAAATAATTCATATACTATTAATTTCCCATCATCGTTGCTTATCTTTACTTTAGATACTTAAATTAAAATATTAAATCGCTTAACATCACGCGGCCCGTCTGCCTTATTGTTAGGTTTATTTATAAAAAAAAAAAAAAAAAAAAAAAAAATTAAACAACGTACAGTAATCCAGTAACCTATACCGATATACATTATATACCTAATATATGAAATTACGTTGGGGATTGATAAAAATGATAAACAAAAAAAATATTTTTTATATACATTCTTCATTTCTTTTATTCGCAGATTTGGGTATTAACTTTGGGCGTGGAATTTCAATTTAAATTTAACGTTTACTTGAACTTGATGCAGACATATATATGATCTATACCTTCCACTATATCTAAAAAAATATCTAAAGTTGATGGATGAGTTTAAAAAAATTGCACTAAATGTATTTATCTATTATACCTAATAACATGTTCCATCTTGTTTCAATATGGGAATGCGAAATAAGATTTGTATAGAGATATTATTCCTTTCTTCATGCAGTGATAGAGAATTGGATCAATGCGCCTTTTTTATTTTATATATGGTATGTATGTTGACAAAACGCTTCATGTAACATGAATTTCACTTGCATTATAATATTAGTAAGCGAAGCATTTTTATTCCATTATTGGCATGTGTTTCAATACCTTTACTAAATCTTCTTATGTGGGAAATCTGTAACCAAAATTTTCAAAATTGTAATTTTATAATGAGTGGTTCACTTATAAGTGTAAACTTACTGCTTACATGTAGGAGTAATAATTAAATATGGTTATTTTTTAAGGTTATCAAATGGTTTATTGTCAAAACGAAAACAATTTCCCAAAAAATATCACAATTCACAAACGGTCTAAAAAAGTGACACGAAGGTATTAAAATTGTATGCTATAAAAGGAAAAATACACGTGCATATTCCTATCTGCACCCTCAATCATTATTATTCTTATATAAGATACCAAATTGAGGAAAAATTGTTTTCTTCATATGGTAACACTGACCGTTGTAATATACATTTTAATTTAGATAATTTCGAGGTTTAAAGACACTAAATGGTACTGATACAGTTGTAGAACATTTACCTACAAAATGATGAGTTATTACTATCAAACAACCAGTAAAAAGTAGTTAAACTCACCTATAAAATGTAACATCACACGACACTAGTTTTAGTCGGTTTTTAGAGCTTAAATTAAAGCACTGCACCTTATTGAGGCTCCAATATACACAAAATAAACTTTCAGTCACATTCTTATTAAGAATACATGGAAATATTACGAAAAAACACAAAAAAACTCTTCAGCACTTCTTACTTAATAACGTAGTTTGACATTCGAAGTACTTTGTGAAATGACATTTTGGAGTCTACGTTTTGGAGTCACCCGGTTACAGCGATAAGGACAAGAAACTTGTAGTCATGTCTCTTTTGCACATGCTGTATTTAGATCTGGCTATTTCGCCGTGGGGTAAAAGAGATGGAACGTGTGACTTGATCTATTAGTTTCTCTATCTACGAATTATTCTAAATATTCTGGCGAATCCGGCGATTCTTGCTGGCGCAGTGTTGTTTAAAATAACTCTGGTGGTTATGGTAAATGGTAACACAACACATAGTATTCTGTAAATGTCTCAGTGTTGCCATTTACACGGCAATTGCCGTATTACACGGCAATTTGGGTCCTTTCATCAATAAAACACGGTACACGGCAGTATATTCATTGCCGTGTTCTAAAACACGGCAATCCAATAGTTGTCAACTTTTTCCGATAATTTTATCGATAGTTGATAAGTTATTATATCGCACATCGTTGGACTACACTAGACGTAGTCATGACTCTATGATCGGGGAACTTCATTGTTTATGGCATTAAGTATCTCAAATTAAGACGGATAACTTTAGGTCATAAGTGTTAACGCAACCTGAACTGAACTCGGTTGCGAAAATTTAGCCGGCTTTGTCCATAGCTTTTAACCTGGGTTTGATTCTCGGCGAAACAGAAATTTGAATGAGTTTAAATTTCTCTTCTCGATCTGGGTGTTTGTGTTCCTGTCTTTGGATGTGTCCATGGTACCCACGACACAGGGTATTAATTACCTTACTGTGGGGCTATGAATGTATAACGTTTATTTCATTTATTTATTTAATATGAAGGAAAAAATATATAAATTGAACAAAGTAGAAGAAGAAATTGTGGATACGATAAGAAATTTGTATGATGACTGTGAAGAATAGTGTTTTTATGTCATGTTTAAAATTATGACGTGTTATTTTAAAATAAAAAATGTGCACGGCAATTTTGTAGTTTTTATTCCAAAACACGGCAATCCAGATCCCAAAACACGGCAACTTAAAATTTCGAAACGGCAGAGCCCTGCCTGAAATGTCTTAATTATTCTGTATATTCTGGCGATTCTGCTGGCGCAGTGTTGTACAAAATAAAGAATCTTTAAAATAGTTTGTGGAGCTTATTGCTGTTTACGATTTACTCGGATTTACGATCCTTGTTAAAAATTATTTGCTCATATTGTTTTTTTTTTATTTTATTTCGTACTAGCAAATTTTTACCTACTAAAACAATTTTGAGAAAATGACTGAAGAGCTACTTGCTGCCGCTGCGGTCTATTTGTACTCGTCATTTAATAATTATTTAGATGCTCATCTAAATACTAAAAACAAAGCCATGCAGAAATACCGAATGATGAAAAATAAACAGCTAAGAAGAAATTGCTGGTTACCAATGAGTCGAAATCGAACCAGGTATGTACTACTAATACTTAAAACTTCAATGCTATGATTGTTTGGGAGATCAACAAATATTATGTACAGACCTATATTAATGGCATATGACAAGATCGCTTCTCTTTATTTGTACACTATTCAAAGAATGAATAAGGAAGTGTTAAAAAAAGGTTATAAAGTAGAAAAAAATATGGAATAGTTCTGTAAATAGTGTGCCAATAAATAGTAGGGATTGAATGGATTTTATTACTTTTTTAACCTTTGCATTTCATTGTAGGCAGTAGGTATATTCAATTCAATTCTATTTCATTTATGTGCAAGATATGGTTAAACAGTTGTAACTGGTAGTGAATACAGTACTCTTATCCTAACCCAAAGGGGTATGCAAATTTATATGGAAAATTAGATTTTTTTTACACTTATGTAGTATTGTTGATGAATTTATGCTACTCATGCAAATGCAATAGCATCACTGGGTTCAGTTACAGTGATTACTGACGACTTACTGATTTAAATATTATTACTTTGTCAAGACTACAAAAGTGGCAAAAAAGTGATGCAAAAATTATACTTAACGTTGGCAATATGCACAGAGTTTCAGTAAAAATAATTCAGTAAAAAAGTATTCGGAGAACAAAATTCTGTTGTGGCAGCTGTAGATAAAGGCTGATTTACATGTCTCGTTATAATATTAGTACCTGGACGCCCGAGCTTGCTCGGATAAAACAATTCATTTTCTTGGTTTATTTTTAAGCAAAACATTCATTGACTTAGTGTTACTTAACAAAGCCTTTTGAAATACCTAGCTCCCAATTTAAAAAAAATGTCACAGAAAATAAAAAAAACGCAACTTGCCTACTTGAGATTTACACCCGGGTCTCTAGCTCCGTAGTCAGCTTTCGTAACCGTTAGACCATGAAAGCTTTAATTCCATTGACAAAATTTTTATAAAGGTCTTTCATATCGACATTGTCATTTGTTTCAAGGGTGGATTGATGGTTGACATTTAACGGCTTTCTACGCCACAATATTATTAATATTCTCCAATAGATGTCAATAGGAGTAATTTTATATTTAACGGCATAAACATTAAAAAAAACGTCAATTTTTGTCAATAAAAATTTGTGGATCGATTTATCAACCCCAAAACCAGGGTACTAAATTTCATCAAAATCTTTGGAGCAGTTTCCGAGATTCAAAAAATATATTTAGATATATACAAGAATTGCTCGTTTAAAGGTATTAGATAGATATTTACTACATATTCTATAAATACTCATAATCATATCTTTATTTTTAGAAAACGCAAAAGGCCTCCACTGAATGAACCATCAGCACTACTTATAACACCCTCAGGTTCATCTACACAACCATCAGGGCTACTTGAAGAACTTTCAAGCTTCCCTACAGAATTATCAGGCGGAGCAAACTTCATTCCCATGTCTAATATTGACTTTGAGTATATTCTGGAAGAAATATCTCCAATAATTGAAAGCATTGATGATGCAAATCAAATAATATCTTCAAAGAGTAAATTAGCATTGACTTTGAGATATTTAGTGACTGGTGATGATTATGAAAGTCTGAGTTCCCTATTCAATATTCCAACATTGTTCATTTTAAAAATAATACCAGAAGTATGTGCAGCTATTAATAATCGTTTCAGAGATGTGATGAGAGTAAGTAATAATATAAAAAAATGTTTCTTTTTTCTGTATCATGAAGTTAGTTCAATCTCTTTGTTTTTGTAAATAAAATATTGCCTGATTTCAAAGAAACAATATAATCACATATAATATAATTATAGTCAAAGTCAAATCAGTCATCAGTATTCAAAGGATCATGTCAAATTTATCAGATAATATAATAATATCCAAATAAAGAAATGGCTACTTTACTGATGTTACAGATGGAGTTTTAAAGGCAGCTCCAAAAAAATGTAGTTAATTTGTATTTCTTTCCACAACATATTGTATTGAACCAATATCAAACAAAATGCCATCAACTTTATTCTATGTAACTCAAAAACTCTGTAATGTCTGGTGATAGGTATAAACCATTCAGCATTTACCATTTTTTTTACACAGTTTGATTAAATAACTATCACTCTTTTGCCCACTCTTATTAGCTGTTATTGATTTAACTACATTGGTTGTTAATCTGTATTTTATTGTAAAATTCTTATTTATTTATTTAACAATTTTTGTACACAGAAATATAACAAAATTAGGAACATTAAATGAAATATGGTACAAAGGTTCTATTTAATCGTACCTGAAGTATTTTATCAGTAACTTTATATGAATTCCTCTTCTGTTTCAGTTGCCTTCAAGTGGAACTGAGTGGCTCACCAAGGTTGATGGTTTTAGATTTCCACATTGCTTGAGTGCCATAGACAGTAGACAAATAACCCTGGAGCCAGCATATGCAAATGTTGAAGATGACAAGAAAGGTCAATTCTCTATTGCTCTTATTACACTAGTGGATAGCAATTATTGTTTTATTGCAGCAGATGTTAATACTCAGTACAAAGAAAATGTTGATGATAAGGAACCCACTGACTTGTTGCAAAGTATCAATAGCAATAGTAATGACCTTAAATTACCAGCTGATACCCCTCTGCCTGGAAGTGAAATTAATGTGCCATATGTATTTTTGGGTGATGAAACATTTCCTCTCAGTAACCATGTAATGACCCCATTTGAGGGAAATTATGAAGTGGGCTCTCCAGAATGCATCTTCAACGAAAAATTAGCTCTAGCCAGAGTGGTTGTTGATAATGCTTTTGGCATTATGTCTTCAGTATTCAGAATATTTAAGAATCCAATACAGCTTGACCCCGATAAAACATCTATTATTGTCACTACTTGCATTTTACTACATAATTTTTTAAGGACAAGCAATTCCTCTAAAAATATGTATAGTCCTCCAGAATCATTTGACATATACTCTAACAATCAGTTAGTCCATCCTGGCACTTGGCGACACAATAACCAAAATAACTTCATACCATATAAATATCTGACGCACAAGTCTGAAGATGAAAGTGGAGTTCAGACCAGAATGGAAATTATGAACTATTTACATCAAAATATAATAAAAAAAGAATAAACAGATCAAGTAGTTAGTAGCAAAGTACTGTAATATAGAGTAAAATTCAACAATCATCTTAGGGAGGGAGTCTTAGTCCCTGTAGCTTCGGGATTAAGAATAGAGACTTCCGGGGTTGCACACAGGGAGAGTTGGAGCTCGATCCGTCCAGCCAGCAGCCCCGGGAAGGACGGCGGTGTGTGCGTGTGGCCGCATTCCGCCGTAAACATCGGATAGTGCAGGAGAGCACATCTAACCTCTGAAGATAGGCCCATTCTGGGCTCCGCGCGTGCAGAACCGGTGTTCTAAGGAACATACACCAGTGCGTTCCTTAGAACCAGGAGATCCTGGCGTCCTCCCCAAGCGCAGAGGCAGGCCACCAAGGGGGTTTTAGTGTGGTCAAATCAAAAAAAGGGGGAGTGAGGGTATTGACACCCATCAATAGATAAAGAAGCCTTTGTGCTTCGCTTTAATGCATAACTATTCAGAAAATTTGATTAGGTATATTTATTTAACTGTCAATGGTTTTTCTAACATTTCTATTATAAAAGAGGGGAAGTATAACTGGTTAGGCCTTAGGCCACTCTGATAAAGCATGCAAGTTCTATAGTCCACAGCTGCTCTAAGGGGCCGATTACATTGGCCTGCGTGCAGGGTCCGATTTGGCATACATTGCTGGTTATCTTGAGTATTTTATTACAATGTACTCAGATAACCAGCAATGTATGCCAAATCTCCCCATAAGACAGTCTAATACATAAATAAATGTTGTTTAAGTAACATAAATTTAACCTATTCATTCAACCACATTAAAAAAATGCTATACCTATTATGTGTTTATTATAATAGTGGATTTAGTTATAATTGCCACAAAATGGAAAATAATGTAGTCAATGATGTACTGTACCTAAAAGTAATGAAGATCTGTAATGAAACTATACAAATATGACACTAATATGCAGTAAAGAAATTATTGAAATGCTTCAAATTTTATTTCATTTTTATCACTGCGGGAGGAGAATGATATCAATGATAATAACGTAGGCAGGGACAGAGATAGTGTGGAGTTATGGACGACCTGCGAGGCGCAATGGTTACCATGCCGGACTGCCAATCGAAGGGTCCCGGGTTAGATTTCCGGCGAAAGAGAAATTTGAATGAAGAGTTTAAATTTCTGTTCTCGGTCTGGGTGTTTGTGTTTCTGTCTTTGTGTGTGTCCATGGTACCCACGACACAGGGTATATCTATCTACCCTACTGTGGGGCTATGAGTGTGAAGCATTATAAAAAAAAATAAGGGCTTATACTCGTAACATTTGTCACAGGGCCCTGCACACATAAATTTTTCAATTCGAATAATTAATTCCTGAGAATAAAGAAAGAAACTCTTCAGCTTTACATACTTTGCATACTAGTATAGACAAAATATGGTTTTTTTTATCTGCCCGCCAAAATTCCGTGACAAGGTCATCATCAATGAGTAAGAAACTGAAATCGAACAAAATGATTATCCGATATAACATATAACTCAAATATACACCAAGTAAGAAAAAATAAAACAAGAGCACAATATGTATTTTTCGACTTCCCGCCAAAACTCCCTTTAGTTGCTTTTTTTTCAATAATGGCATCGCAACTGGCAAAAATTGATGCAAAAATTATACTTGACGCTGGCAGTATGCACAGAGTTTGCGATGCCATATGAAAAAAAAAGAGAAAATGTCAAAAATCGTCATTCTTTCATTCATTCCTTTCCTACCCCAATGAGTTGAATGAGTCGAATCGAATCCCCTCAGCCGAATCCCCCTATCAAAGTTCCTTCCTTCCTACAATCCTACCTCTATCTATGCTTTCAATTGCTTTCATTTGCATTTCTTTCGAAATCACAAAAATAAAAGATTTTTTAATATATTCTTTGTGTTTAAGCAATATTTTATTAGTTTTTATATTAAATGGTACATACGAAATATTAGAATTTAAGCAAAAGTAATAATTGTTTCGTGAACATCTACAAAAGGGAATCATGTCACACAAGTTGGTGTAATATTAACTGTTTCTATTGAAATTTATGTACTCTAGTACGATGTCTTATCTTTTCTTACATTTTAGTGTTAAAATTCTGCCTGGAGCTACAGTTTGTGAAGACTGTACTTTAGAAGGCGACATTACTATTGGTAGTGGTACAGTCATCCACCCGAGAGTAACAATCATTGCTGAAGGAGGACCAATCATTATTGCAGAGTACTGTATTATAGAGGAATATTCTACAATCATACATAAGTAAGTTAGTGTTGTTTTATGTAATTCCCTACATCTGTTATACAATGTATGAAATATGACAAAACCCACTGTTGACCCACATTGGTGTAACAACTTGAAGCTACAAAATTACCATATATTCTTCGCTTCAAATTGTATGCTTTTTCAAAAGCAATGCATAAATTAGACCAACATCCAACAAGCAGATGTTCTGTTCCTATGTATTATATAGCATAAGAATGTACTGATTTAGTCAAATCAAACTCTTACAGAAAAAGTGACAAGCAAGAGAACCCACCAAAGCCTCTTTTCATTGGTGGCCACAATGTGTTTGAGGTGGGTTGCCGTCTAGAAGCCCCCTGTGGCCATATTGGAGAGAGCAATGTCTTTGAGTGCAGGTCCTTTGTTGGTGTTGATGTGAAGATTGGGAGTGGATGTGTTATAGGTAAGAAGCAAATTAATTTGGTCATTTTTAAGGCTACACACTCATAGCCCTTCACTAGCATTCCCTGTGTCGTGGGCATTATACTCATTCAAATATCTGCCTTGCTGGGAATTCTGTATTTTAGTAATAAGATATACCACATTTCAGGTGCAGCATGTCGTCTTACGGCACCTCAATCACTACCAGATAATACAGTGATTTGGGGTTCTGATCATCACATCAGAGAAGCTCTGGAAAAACAACCTTCTCAACTACTACAATTAGATTTTCTTAGCAGGGTGATGCCTAACTTTCATAGGCTACGGAAACCTAATGTTCATAAGAGACAGACGTCTAGACCTCAGGAAGGTTCTGTTAAATCATGAAGTCTAACAGACGTTTATTCCATTTCAAAGTCCATTATTCAAAAAAAAAATTTGCCATTGCAGTATCTTAATAATCACATACATAGAATTTTATTATTGCTACCATGCATAACAATGATGGTTTTGAGAAAACATGTGTTTTTTGCATTTATAATATTAAATAGTAAAAGATTGACTAAAAACATTGAAGAAAGGTCGAACATTTAATCTGTTCAAAAAATTTGTTAAATAATTTGCTCTGAAGAAAATTTTACTTTTACTAACATTTTATTCTATCCTCTCAAGCATAACAAAACGTAATTCATCTTTAAATAAATAACACATTAAAACTATTTAATACTAATAAATTATAATATGAAGATAATCCAGATTAATTATTTGACAAACCTCATTGTATTGTATTGTTATATTGTTTTAAAACAAAAAAAACTATTGAAGCATTTCCTTTGAAAGTGATGCACTAGAATCTTAGTAGCTATAATAGCTAGGTATTATTATTATTATTATTTGAGTTGATGGGGAAGGGTACAACCCTAAGGCCACTGCGACCAGTGAATGATCTATTGTAGCCTAGCCCCGCGTTTATATCTGATTCCCAAGGCCGACGGTTGTTAGGAACCGTACGATGCGCTTGGGATCTAGAAGTTTGACATCTTCCGATGTGACTAGGCTGCCGCCCAGAATCCGACTTCTGCTATGTGCGAGTGCGACACAGTCGCAGAGGATGTGGACGCCCGATTCCTCTTCACCATTGCAGAATCTGCAAATAGCAGTTGAACTCAGGTTAAGTTTGAACATATACATGTTTAGTTTACAGTGACCAGTAAGAATTCTTACAAGTGAACGTATTTCATTGCGTTCTAGATTGATCACTTGCTTTGAGTATTTGCTTGAGTAGCCAGCCACCAGCGCCCTTGCATGCTTCATGCCTGGTGCGGACACCCAAAGGCCCTTGCCCTGGTTCGTAGACCAGATTTGAAGCATGGTTCGGGAAGCGGTTCTTGAGATGCCCAGCGTTGGCTCAGGGCCAATGAAGGGCATCGCAGCACCTCTTTTGGCCAGCTTGTCGGCGACTTCATTACCGCAAATACCCACATGTCCCGGCACCCACCCTAGGGCTACACTATTGTGTGCGCCCAGTGTGTTGAGTGCATGGATACATTCTAAGGTCAATTTTGACTGAGTTTCATGGGACTGCAGTGCCCGAAGAGCAGCCTGACTGTCCGATAGAATCGTTATACGTTTTTTTGTATAATTCCTGTCCAGGCTTTCATAAACGCATTGGATTATCGCATACATCTCTGCCTGGAAGACAGTTGTATAGGTGCCTAGATTGGTGCAGAACTTAGAACTAGGTTTTCGACCGTATACTCCTGCCCCTGTGCGTCCCTCCTTCTTCGATCCATCTGTAAACCAGATTATATCTCCATTTATGAGGGATTTTGATGCCTTATCCGCCCACATTTCTCTAGAGTCTAGACGGTATAAGTACTTTGTATAGTTTGTTGAAACTATATTGTTTGTTAATGACGTCACTCGGCATCGCCATAATTTTGCATTCAGTGAGGTTTCTGTGGAGTTCCCTCATGACAGGTGACTTCCAGTTGGCCTTGCCTTTTTCAGCAGCACAGAGAATAGCATATTTGGCCTCTTTCTGCACATGAATGTGTAGAGGGTAAATGTTTAGTATTGCTTCCATTGCTGCAATTGGCGTTGATGGTAAGGCCCCGGTTATAATACGACAGGCCAATCCTTGGACGCTGTTTAGTATCTTGATACATGTTGTTTGCATTGTTTTTCTGTACCAGCATACGCAGCCATATGTGATTAAGGGTCTAACAATGGCCTCGTAGATCCACGCTACGTATTTTGGTTTTAGCCCCCATTTCCGGCTCGTTAGCCTACAACATGTTCCCAGAGCAATCTTTGCTTTCTTGACAACCTTATCAAGGTGTGCGTTCCAGTTAAGTCTTTGGTCCAGTGTGATTCCTAAATACTTAACTTCTTTCGAGAGTGGTATGGCTGTGCCAAAAAGCTTAATTGTTTCAATCCAACTTATATCTTCTTGTGAAGGGCACAATGACGGTTTTGCTGGCATTCACCGATAGACCGTTATTGATGCACCATTTTTCGACTATTTTAAGTGCTGACTGCATGAGACTAGATAAGATGCTTTGGCAGCTTCCAACTATGTTGATTATCAAGTCATCTGCATAGCCTTGTGTGTCCAGTCGATTGTCGTTGAGCTCCTGGATAAGATTGTCGACCACGATTGACCACAGCAGGGGCGAAAGGACTCCACCTTGCGGGCAACCTCTGTTAATCTTAATTTCGGTTGTGATGTCAAATAGCGTGGTACGAACTATTCTGTTATTAAGCATGTAACCCACCCAATCGGTGATGGTATTATCTATGCCTCTCTCTTTCATACATTTTAGTATGACTTCAGTAGGGGTATTGTCAAAGGCTCCCTCAATGTCCAGAAATGCACATAAGGCAATTTCTTTGTCTTCAAGGGCTTTTTCTATACGGTCCGTTAGCTCCATAAGTGCGGATTCCGTTGATTTCCCTTTTTGGTAGGCATGTTGCTGCGGCTGTAGGGGTATGACCTTTAGATAGGTTTCCCTGATATGTAAGTCTATCACCTTTTCCATCGTCTTCAGTAAAAATGAGGTGAGACTTATTGGTCTGAAAGATTTGGGTTGCGAGCTATCCCTATGACCCGCTTTGGGTATAAAGGTAACCCTCACTTTTGTCCATGAGGTTGGCAGGTATCCCCAGGCAAAACTTGCTCGGAAGATTTTTAATAGTACTGCCAGCACTTCGTTTAACCCTTCTTGTATTAGAGCAGGGAATATACCGTCTTCTCCTGCAGATTTGAACCCCTAAAACTATTAATGGCCCAGGTTACTTTGTCGGGTTTGAAGATTGAGGTCGCCACCCTCCAATTCTCAATGGTTGGTCTTAATTTGTGTGTATAGGAGGGTGGCATGATGGCATCCTTGTCCATGACGGTAGACCCGGGGAAGTGTGTGTTTATTAATACCTTCAAGGTCTCATCTACCGTCTTGGTGTAACTTCCATCAGGTTTCCTCAATAATCCTAGATGAGCTGGGGGCGTTTTTGCAAGAATTCTGTGGATCTTGGCGACGTGTGCCATCCCATTTATTTCCTCACAGAATCTTTGCCAGGATCTGCGCTTTGCCCTTCTCAGTTCATTGTTGAAGTCCGTGAGTGATTGGGTGTAGGTCTGCCAGTCTTTGGTTTTTTTGGCTTTATTAAAGTCGGAGCGTGCTTCTTGCCTAAGCTTGGATAGCGCGCTATTCCACCACGGTACTTCTCTGTTTGTTGTAACAGTTTTTAGGGGACAGCTGTGCAAGTATGCGTTATTAATACTTTTCTCCAGCTCTCCTGCCGCATGCTCTAGTTGGTCCCGAGTTTTCACGGCTTTGCCTATCGTCCTTAGGTTGGTTTTGAGTTGATGTCTGTACTCCTCCCAATTAGTTGCCCTAGGGTTACGATAAGTTTCTACATGATTAGAGGCTATATCAAACCTAATATGTCTATGATCAGACATAGATACCTCAGAGCTGACGTGCCAGTTTCGAACGCGATTCGCAAGTTGCTCCGTGCAGAAGGTAATGTCCAACACCTCCTGTCTCTGAACATTTATGAACGTAGGAACGTTAGAGATATTAAGAGTTTGAAGGTTGTTGGATAATAAAAACTCATACATTAACTCACCCCTTCGGTTGGAATTGGTACTACCCCATGAGGTGTGATGACTGTTGCTGTCGCATGCCAGCAGCAGTTGAGCCTCCTGTTCCTGGCAGTACTCGATGAGGGGGGCTAGCTGCACAGTTGGATCTGGTCTCTCTCCGGGTAGATAGGCCGAACAGATTATTGTCTTGAATGATTCGAAGCCCGGAAGAGCGACGTAGGCTGCTACCATGTCATCTGTACACATACAAGGTATAGGTAAGAACTTTAAGTTGTTCTTTACAATAATGCAGGCTCGAGGCCTGATACCATGGCTGTTGTAAATTAACTTACCAGCAGACGTTAGGCCCATAATAGCTAGGTATTGGTATTGACTTTCTTTTTTGTATGGGGGGGGGGGGAAACCTTCAAAAGGTACCCAGCACCTTGGAAGAGGACACCAGGTAATGTGGGATTTGACGTCACTAAAACTTGTGACTTGCCTCTGCGCTTGGGGAGGACTCCGGGATCTCCCGTGGAACTCACCAGTGTCCTCCATACGCGACACCCTGGAACGGGCTCATCTTTGGGAGAGCAGATGTGCTCTCCTGCACCTTCCGATACTTACGGCGGCATGCGGCCACGCCCACACCTCCGTCCTTCCCGGGGCTGTTGGCTGGACGGGTCGAGCTTAGTCTTAGTCGCCTCTTACGATCTGGCAGGGGATACCGTAGCTCTATTCTTAATCCCAAAGCTACAGGGACTTAAAGAGGCCTGGAGCTTACGCCACCATGCTGCTCCAATGCGGGTTGGTGGAGCTAATAATAGCTATTAGTCTCCATAAAAACGCATTTTGAATGCTTTGAATAGAACCAGTATAGAAAATATAATTATATATAAGTATAGAAAAATTATTCTGTTCTCGACTCGACAGAATGGTCATCAAATGCTGTACCTAGGGACACTGTTCACTATGAAGTCAAGTCAATAGTTGACTTTACCAAGGAAATTTCAGATTTTCTTTCGAAAACTATAGTTAACCAGGGAAGAGTATTGTACTGTACAGTGAATGGTCACCATCGTGTAGAGGGGCTATAAAACTACATTAATAATTTTAATCTTAATATCTTAGTATATATATAAAAAGTAAAGGGTTTTCTTTGTACGTAAAGACACGGTTTTCTCTATTATCACTTACTCCAATCAACTTCCCGTTGGGGTGGTAAATACCCCTTAGTACGTAGATGATAGTAAGGGAGTTTGATCGCGGTGGGTGGAGTGGGGAGCTGATGATAGAAGGTAATGTGTTAGGAGTTGAGAGCAAATTCTTTCAATAAATGGGGTTTTGTTCGAAATCTTACATTCCTGAGATGGTCCAGCTGTCACCAAGTCAAAGTCTGATGATGGGATCCCAGAGAAATCGAAGGGAACATACAAATTTTATAGCACAATAATTGATTTTCATATTTTTACTAAAGCAAAACAGGCATTTGTGTATAAATATCATCATATCATGTTGCTGAGCTGATGATTGAAGGTACAACTCCTCAACGGTTAGGAGCTGAGAGCAAATTCTTTCATTAATTTATATGTTCAGGTGGACTGACAGTAGTATTCTTTCAGGCTATAAGATGGCTATTAGAAAACATGATTATAAAAGGTAAATCTCTTTAAAGTTTAGATTAAACATGCGACGTATTTTAACCCGAGCAACGCCGGTCAAAAAGTACTCTGTGAACGCCGGGTCTCGCAGCTAGTAAGCCTATAAAAAAGAAATAAGAATCAAATATCGATATATCGGCATACTAAGTAGACGGATATATCGATATATCAGTATTGACTTAATTCGATATAATAATAATATATCGATATTTATTTTTAAAAACTTTTCATCCCTACTCACCATGTTTTTTTTTCTTCAATTATGGCATCGCAAACTCTGCATATTGCCATCGTCAAGTATAATTTTTGCATCACGTTTTTGCCAATTTCTGTGAAACTGGATGAGTAATAATAGATAGTAAAGTCAGTAAGTCGTCAGCAATCAGTCAGTCAGACATTCAAGTAAAGCGATGGCTTCTTAATCAGAACGTGACCAATGAAATTTCGGAGGCAAGCAGAATAAACATATTTTCGCACTGTTATTTTAATTCACAACACTCGTGCACTATAATTAGCCTATATCGAACAAAATGCCATCAAATTTATCCTATATAACTCAAAAATACACCAAGAAAGTAAAAATAAAACAAGAGCACAATATGTCTTTTTTATAGTTTTCTACTTCCCGCCGAAACTCCACTCACCATGTTTGCCGGAATGTTCGGGCTAGCAGTAAATAATGCTCGATGCGGATCGATTAACAAAAGAGAGAAAGGGACAGGAACAAGGTGGAGCTGATTTTTTTTTGTGTCGCTCGTTTGAAGCTTAATATTATATTGAAGAAAATTAAAGTAGCCAAAAGCCATTTACTTAAACTTCTGACTGACTAGACTGACTGATTAATAACGACTCAGTTTTTCTATGACTACTATTTGACGCTGGCAATATACACAGTTTGTGATGCTATTACCTATTATAAAAAAAGTAAAGTTTTCTTTAATTTTTTTTGTTGCCATAATAATTACCTTATATATTTTAAATTAATAAGATTTTTAATAGTAATTATCAGTTGATAAAAATATGTAAATGTGAAAAACTGAACTTTTAAACCGCTGATTTTGCAATAACATAATGATTGCTGCTGCATCATAAGCATAACATTACTTAATTTTTGTATCTGAATTTGAAGTTTGTTGGCGACTGGCAAGTTTTTGTAATTATTTCCCTCCCTCCTGCTGTAATCTGTTTTGCCTAGGGATGAAAAGTTTTTAAAAATATCGATATATCGACGATATATATCGTAATAAGTCGATACTGACATCGATATTCCTTTACAGTTCAGGCTATACTACTATGGAACACCCTACCTGAGTCCATTCGAAAAGCCAAAAGCAAAGGTGTGTTCAAGAGACTTCTTCGCAATCACCTTTTAAGTGCTTCTAATTCAGCTACCTGAATCTTTTGCTGATCTGATTTTATTTATATAACAACTTTCGTTTAGGCATATAGGTATATATAATTTTATATTATGTATTATAATACATAATATAAAAAAATATATATAAATATATATATTTATATATTTATTTATTTTTTTGTTTGTTGAGTATGTAATAAGTATTTATGTATGTATTTGTTTAGTTATTTAGTATAAAATGTGTATTTATATAGAATTATTCATAACGTCTTCTCTATTAACTTAGTATGCGCCTACCACAAGCTCTACTCGTCACCCAGGGTTGGCTGGTAGAGAATGCCATTAGGCATTAAGCACGCCCTTGTGTTCCTTGTTTTAAGGTAATGCTATAAGATTAAATAAATAAATAAATAAGTATTTTACCGATATGTCTTCTTTTTTTAAAGGCTTATTAAAATTAATGTAGTTTTATAGCCCCTCTACAAGATGGGCTATGATGGTGACCATTCACTGTACAATACTCTGGTTTACTATAGTTTTAGAAAGAAATTCGGAAATTTCCTTGGCTAAGTCCACTATTGACTTAACAGTGTACCTACAGCATTTGATGACCATTAGGTCGAGTCGAGAATAGAATAAATTTTTCTAGACTTCATTGTTGCCAGTAACAGAATTTTACCTGATTTTGAGGGTATTTTAATTTGGGCGGGTTTTTCTCATATTTCGTTATCATAATATTGAGTTTTTTTTCGATACCGATATATCGATATCAGCGTAACGTCAATATCGATAAATATATCGACGCCTAAATATATCGAGGCGTCGATATATCGATATTTATCGGTTTTCCGATTATCGTTGCATCCTTAGTTTTGCCTGCTAACGTAGCGTTTCTTTCTTGTCTTGTTTCTTTCATTCTAATTTCTATTCATTGAGGACAAACGAAATAAAATTAAAAAATTGTGACTTGTGAACTGAATAATGAGCGTGTGAATCAGTTAACCAGTAATCACTTTTGAACAGTGTGCTGTTAATCTGTTTTAAATGAAAACAATAACGATTAATACCATTCCTGTGTGAGAAAAGAAATCTGCACAAACAATAAGTTGTCAGTGATAGTTGAGTTGAAGTCCACGGTGTCGCTGCTGTGTTACGTTATCCGTATTATCGTGCGTGACAACAAAATAAAAATTTATTTTGTTACTTGTCTGGAGATAGGTTTCAAGTCTATATTTTTGTACTTATCATAATTAACATCCGTGTATAATTTGTAATAACAAGTACTGTTTACCTGTCTCGTGTATCCGTGGTTCGATTGATCGAAAGAAATCAAATAAATAAAAAGTTGTGACTATATACAGTAACTCCTAAAGTCTCGCATATTTCGTTCGATTGCTGTGTGTACCGTTGGACGAAGGAGCAAGGACGATCGGACTAATCGTTTGATGCACCGTATCGTCGCCATGTTGTTGTTTGCTCTCTGATTGCATTCTGAGTTTACCTGTTATGGGTATACGGTGTATCGTAAGTGTTTGAGCATGTTGGAAGATGTTCCCATCCATGGTAGCCGTAGTGACCTCAGGAGCAAGCCGCCCACGCATCAGAGAAATCTTAGCTTGGACTTCAGGTATGTTGACAAACTTTCATTCTTTACTATTTACCCTTTCTAAAATTACAACCTAGAATGTAGTTCGCATATCAGAATGAGTTCATCTGTATATTTAACATCCCTGATTTAATTTGGCATTGTACTCTTACAAAATTGGATATGCTAAATTAAAATAAAAGTAGGCCAAGAACTATACTGAAGTTGCTCATGAAGGTATGTAAATTGTAAAATGGTTCCAATTTCAGCTGGTTACATAGCATCAAGTACAATTTCATTTTATGTATTAACACAAATCATTAAACAACTAGGACGTGAAATTGTTATTATAGTTAGTAACTACTGTGTGGGTGAAAGTCGTGATTTTTTTACATGATTGCAAAGGAAATGTCAGATAGGTTGTTAATACTCTCTTTATAAATATAATTGTAATTATTCTAAGGGTATATTAAAACACATAAGTTTAGTAATGTTTTACATTTTGAAGTAAGTAGCTGAAATGGAATGCAAAATATAAAACCCAAACACTGAGTATTTTCTTTTCTCTAAATACAAATGCTGCACAGCTACTGCAATTGCATAATTATTACCTGGAGGTATCAAAATTATCAATCAACCAATTAAGAAACTTCTCAGGCACATGGTTGGTACTTGAACAGTTGTTTGTGGCATGTAACTTCAGATCAGGAAATGCAGTAGAACTATCCATATTTATAAACTTACATAACACTTACCACAACATACACCTTTGCCTAACCACAAGTTAATATTTGAAAAGTAAAATTTATTGTGGTAACAGAATTATTTAAACTTCTATATTTACCTTGTACTTTTTATATATTCTTCATTACCTACCATTAGTTTATCCAGCTACATAGGTTAACCAAAAATAATAGTATAAGTCTAAAAATATATTTTAGTAGATATATATTATTACTAATCTTCCACCAGCGGTTTTGCCCACGAGGACTTGTTTTATAGGTTCCTGTAGGATAAAAACCATCCTATGTCCTTCCCCAAGGTCCACTCTATCTGTGTTCCAAATTTCATTTAAATTGCTTCAGTAGTTTAAGCAGGAAAGCGGAGCAGACAGACAGACAGAGTTACTTTCGAATTTATAATATTAGTAGGGACTGTATTGTATATATGTATAAATTAACAATAATACATCCACACAATTTTGCTATCTATCCATACATATTGATATTTAAAGAGGAAAGATTTGTATTTTTGGCTGTTCATAGGGATAGAACTCTGAAACGACAAGACCAATTCCAAAAATTATTTAGAATGCTACGTAATCTACTTGGAGATAATAGGCTATATTACATAACATTATGATCAGTAAGAGCTGTGAAAAATAATTGTATATTACTCTTCTGAGCTTACGTTTTTTATTATTTGAATGGAGTAGCAGACGACCATGCAGGCCATGTGGTGTTAAGTGGTCGCTGCAGCCCATGGACATTTACATACAACCTCAAGCAAGCATAGGTAAATCATGTCTGAGGTTGTATGCAGTTGCGCTGCTACCGGAGGCTGGCGGTCGCCTCATGTAAGTTGCATGAGATGCATAAGATGCACGCATTGCATAGGACATTGCATGTGCTGTTTACAAAATTACAGAATTGTTTTTCTTAAAAATTGTGATTGCCTTTTTTGTGTTAAAAAATTTGTTGAATATTACATATTACATATTTGCTGAGGGGTCTTTATAAATATGATACATCCTAATTGAAATAAATACATTATTATTGAATAACAAGTACTTAATTTCGAAAAAATGGCTCCTTATGTTAAGTTATATCTTATATCTTAGGAGGTATCAAAATTTATTATAACTGCTGCAGAAGTATATTGATATTGATGCTGTAACATGGTCGACCAGGATCTTTGCGAGATATTCAAATGATTTACTTTCTAACTACTAAAACATACAATTTTATGCTAAGGTATTGATTGCCTCCATCTCTGTTGCCAAAAGAACAACTCATACACCTGGAAGAAGACTGGCTGGATTGCTAGTCAGTCTAGTCACCAATGAAAGTCTTAACTAAAAATCTAACAAACATGCTGTTACTGTAGTTAAATTTCATAATAGCAAGAAAATGGGCTAGTACTGTACTAGATTTGTTGGCATAGTACCTATCAGTCCCAAATTTTTATCCTTACCATAAAATCAAGCTGGAGTGTAAAATAGTAAAAAAGGAAAGTGTGGTTTTATAGTCTAATGTTTATTGTTTTATCACTGCTAAATTGTTGAGTGTAACAAGTACAAGTATACAGCAGTCTCATCTTGTTCAAAAAATGTTAACCCATAGTCCTGGGACTTTGGAACTGTTATTTTGATCATTAAATAAAGGATCATATTGACTAGTCTGCAGGTACAGACTATAAAAGTATAAATATATTAAACTGTATGTACCTTTAAACAAGCAATTATTATTCTTGATACACTTAAATATATATTTTGAATCTCGGAAATGGCTCCAATGATTTTGATGAAATTTAGTACCCTGGTTTTGGGGGTGATAAATCAATCCAGGTAGGTTTTATTATTAGATATTTTTTTTAATTATTTTCAGTGATAATTAACTTATGTACCTTTAAACAAGCAATTATTATTCTTGATACACTTAAATATATATTTTGAATCTCGGAAATGGCTCCAATGATTTTGATGAAATTTAGTACCCTGGTTTTGGGGGTGATAAATCAATCCAGGTAGGTTTTATTATTAGATATATTTTTTAATTATTTTCAGCGATAATTAACTTAAATATAAACTGAAAATCATGACTCTTCCTGACATCTATTGGAGAGTATTTATAATATTGTGGCGTTGTACGCCATCCGCCAATCCGACGTTCAAAGAAATGGCAATGTTAATTTGACAGAGCTCTATAAAATTTTTGTTGATGGAATTATAGTTCCCTTGGTCGAATGGTTACGGAGGCTGACTGCGGAGCTAGAGACCCGGGTTCAAACCTCAAGTAAGCATGTTACGTTTTTTTATTTTTTTGTGACAATTTTTTTATATTGGGAGCTATTTCAGATGGCTTTGTTAAGTAACACTAAGCCAATGAGTTTTTTGCTTAAAATTAAACCAAGAAAATAAATTGTTTTTATCGGAGCAGCGCTCGGTCGTCCAGTGTAGTAGCTTCGGGATTAAGAATAGAGCTACGGTATCCCCTGTACGCCGGTACGCCTGATCGTAAGGGGCGACTTAAAAGGGGGCTTCCGGGGTTGTGTGCGGTGAGAGTGGGAGCTCGATCCGTCCATCTAGCAATCCCGGGAAGGGCGGTGGTGTTAGTGTGTCCGTATGCCGCCGTAAGCATCGGAAGGTGCAGGAGAGCTCTCCCGAAATGGGCCCGTATTGAGGCATCGCACGTGGAGGACACCGGTGCCTTCCACTGGAGATCCCGGAGTCGTCCCCATGCGCAGAGGCAGCCACCGAGGGGGTTTTAGTGCGGTCAAATCCCACATAATCCGGTATCCTCTCCCAAGGTGCCGGGTACCTTTTGAAGGTTTGTTACCCCCGGTACAAATAAAAGGTACTAATTAAATGACACGTATTATTTGCCCTGAGTATAAAACGGATTTTAATTACGCCATTTGGCGTTTACAAACAACGTCAATAGAATGCCGAATGAATTTCAAAGCAACAATTTCATAAACCTATCCCCATTTTCGTGTAATAAGTTTGAAATCTTCAATTTCATAGGAATGCGGTCAACTTTATTCATCGTGTTCTACTCCAATAAACGCCTTGTGGTTGCCTGTCAGTTCTGTTTCAGAAGATAAATTGTTTAAACCCAAATAAAAGGAAATTAGAATAATAATAAATAACGTTTAACACTCATAGCCCCACAGTGGCGAAGTCAGGTATACCCTCATGTCATGGGTACCGTGGACACTCACAGGCATGCACACAAACACGCAGACCGAGAACAGAAACTGAAACCTCGAAGAACTTCTATTGGCAGTCCGGCATGGTAACCGTTGCCACACGAGTCGTCTACTTGTACATTGTATATAATTCGTTTATCACGGTCGTCGGGAATAAAAACATTAATTTTGGTACAAAATCATATTTTACAGTGACCAACAAAGATATGTGTGCCAAAGATATGTTGATCAATCTCTTTAATTTAAAGCAAAAGAAACTGGCTTTATAATTAGTGTATTTAGGTATAATCTTTATACTACCATGTATTCTTACATTTTATCTAGCAAAATATGTTTTGAGCCGAAACAAAGTGCACGTGTTTTATGACGAGAATATTACTTACCTTGAAATAAAGTAACCGGGTTCATATACCAATGCTGGTACAAAAACTTAATAGCTTTGTTAATTATGAGACAAAAGAAGTAGTTATGATAAATGTTTATTTCGACCGTATGAACGTTATTATAATATAGATGAGTGGCCGGGAACGCATGTCTTATAAAATGCTTTGTCTTTTATCAGACACATTATTTTGACAGTAGCTAACGTTTTAATGGCAAGAGCCATAAATGTGTGAGTAACGGGGAAATTACGTGCAATAAGAAATAACCTTTCAGGGCTTTCCCCCACTTTGTGAGAATAGGGGTGAAAAGTAACTGCATAGGGTTAGGCTATCGATCTGAACGTTCACTGTCCTTAATGGTATTACAAACCGGGTAATTCCAGTTCAGGGTAGAAACGATTGTGTACCTATATTGCAAATATGCAATAGCAGTAAAAATATATATGTATATTGCTTAGGATTCAGAAACAAAGAGACAGATTACAATGTGTTGGTGTGAATGTCAAAGACATTTCTTACAAATGGAATGGAAGTAATTGTGATGATTGATGAAATAACACGTACTATCAATAAGTGCGGTTGACTTGAAAATTAGTGATTTTTGTAACAAGTAGTGTTTGTTTACTATATAAGACAATTCAAAAAAATGGATAGTAGTAATATTTCTCCTTCTTCGCGTCGTATCCTCACAGCTGAGGGTCGTGACCCTCCTCCATAGTACGCACGTACTAGTATACCTGCTGTAAAAAAGATAACAAATCGTGGGGTAGTTCATTCAACCAGCGATGTATTTGGAACACTTCGTGTTGAGTGACTGGTTCAAGTAAACACTGGTCGAATCTGGGGCAGTCTTCTAGCTCGCTCAGGTGAACGGACGAGGGCGAAAGTAAAAGTGGACAGCGGACGCCCCGTAGACGCCGGAAAGCGTCGTCCCGTCGATTTTCTTACATTCCGAAGCCTTGTCTGGAAGCCTTATATTATAACACATCCTATTTACGTAGACAATGAAGAAAGAAGCTCTTAATCTGGTACAGCATAAAAGTCTGACAGTGGTATCTCGCTTATGAAATTTATTTATTGTAATATAACTAAATCACATACACAATACACATTGTACATAAATAAGTTGAATTTCTGCCAAACTGTTTGTCAGGCCAGTTAATCGGTTGTGTTTAATCTCAGATATTAAACTACATTGCTTAAAATATTATACATTTATTATTCAGGTAGTAAAACAATATTTCCTGGTTGCTATTATAATAGCCCACGTAAATACATACTTGAAGTACTTACATACATACATACATTGTATAACACATGTCAGCGTCACCCAATATTATATTGTAGGAAATATTTCACCAAAAACGCTTAAATAATACGTGTATATGACACGATTAAAAGATTAAAATAAAAATAAATTCATTTAAACACTCAAAATTCATTTCATGGGTTTCATGTGAGCATGATAAAATTTCATAAATATATGAAGATGTAAAATATGCACAAAAACGTATTAAAACTGCCCTAGGAAGTACTATAATTAGCAGAAATGGAAAAAAAGCATTCATTAACATAACTTTCATCTGAGTCGTGAACTCGCTGCAGTTTCCCTTGACTTGCTTTTTTTCAACGGTTAGGTGGCTGCATGAATTTTGATGCGCTCTTCCGGAGTTGAAAAAGTCATTAAACTATACTGGGGATACAGGAAATAAGTTTTAAACTGTTTTCCTGTACTTAACGGACCATCGCTATGAATACGTTCAATGTTATATATTTGATATGGCTACTTGAACCTTAATAGTAGGTAGAACGTCTTTGTTTTTGTTGACATCTTTATCGCGCCGTCACAGCTTTCTGTATCTTTCTCCTTCAAGGGAAAGTTGTGGGGCTGTTGCGTACAGAGAAAATTACGTGTTAACTTCTGTCGCGGAGCATCTATTGACTTCGTAATCGATCAATCAAAAACAATTGACTTTTAAAATAGAATGTGAGCGGCCTTCCATTGCCTGTGTGCGGCGAACCGACCAAGGCAACCAATTCCATTGTGGATTGTGTATTTAGCCATTAGAGCATTGCCAGAAATATGCCAGATGACCTTCCCTGGTATTATTCGCACTCACGAAACTACCATTATGACCTGTAATTTAATCAAGTCGAGTTAACACTCACACAAAAGTTTCATACGGAGACGGAGTAAAAGTTTTACTTAAACCTCCTGATGGAATTCACTTAATCCATTTTTATCATTGTCATTAAAATTTCCCACGTAATAATCTTGCGGTGTTTTAGTGTTTTATCTGTTTATCAATGTTGCAATAAGTACCTATGTTTGAATAATTATTATCGTGACATATATTGGACTTATTGTTTTCTGCGTTTTAGTAGTATGTAGTTAGTAGTCGTCTACCAAATTTTTCGGTTTCCATGCATTAAATAATAAAGGATGATTTTTTATCTTGAAAATTAACAACAATGGTATCGTTATGCACTTCTGTATAATCTAAATTACCAGGAAAATCATATCTAAGTTTGGATTCGATTTGAGGTATTAAGTACTTAATCTCATAAAGTTATATCCGATATTTTTCAAAAGCAACTTTCATATACGAGTAAGTAATTTCTTTTCTTGGCGCGCATGGCTCGGCGGCGAGCGTAGATCGCAAGCGATCTATGCAGCTAAGCCAAACGGGCGCGGTCTGGTGTGAGATGGCTGACCGCTAGTGGCAAAAATTTCATGCGCGTTTCCGTGCTTCGGAGGGCACGTTAAGCCGTCGGTCCCGGTTGTTGTCGATAGATAACAGTCGTTAAACCTTGTCGGAGGCCTTATGGGCGGTTTGAAAACATCCGACAGCGGGTTGGCCACTAACCCGCATCTCCACCAACCCGCATTGGAGCAGCGTGGTGGAGTAAGCTCCAGGCCTCCCCAATATTGGGGAGAGACCCGTGCCCAGCAGTGGGACGCAAAAAGGGTTGCAGCCAATTTCTTTTCCTTATCCATAGTGCATATTCTAAAAGCCTTGACCAGTTCAACACATCAAAAAGTTCTAGTTGTACTAAAAGTAGCAATTAAACTTTGTTCGATGATTGTGTACTTAAGATTAGATAAATTGTTATCTGCACATGTACGTAATTTAATTTTAATATCAATATAAGAGATATAAACGGAACAAATTTTGCCTATAAAATATTTTGTTTCAATTTCTATCTATAGCTTGTTTACAAGCATTTTTTTATTTTTAGTTCCATTTAAGGTTCAACGTTTTTTTTTAATTTTCATGAATTTCTTAAGATTTGATAATTATAATATATTATTATGTATAAATAATCATGGTTTTTAACAGCTGCTACGTCTTCCTTCTGCTTGGCTTGTCCGTACTCATTCATGATTCATAACATAACATAAGGCACCGGTTTAATTAGACATTTCTAGTGCATGTCTCAGTGGCACCTAGCCACTGAAGTGCTAATTATGTTGACCCTTTATCCGTCTGCCAATCAAGACTGGCATGCGTGGAACGCGACACGCAATTGGCCGCTACATGTAACTTATTGGTTTTACGACCAAAATAAGCGGTTATGTTCTACCGCAATTCAATCGAATATAAACCATCTGCAGCAAAAGACAAGATAAAAAATTCAATATCAAGTAGCCAACCTGCAGGGTTCTAGCATAAGTGGTTATTATTTTATTATCAGATCCATTTTTTATCGCCAATCCTTGACTCTATTACGTTCACCGACATAGGATACTCGCAAACTACTTGGCCAGTATAACGTCAGATCCGTGCGAGTAGTCTCTCTGTATTGCAGAATTTGTGTTCATTACGTTGACTGTGTCTAATTATGTCTTACTGTATAACTGTAAGAAAAGAGGGGTCTTAGAAGATTAAACACGGATTTTGTAAAACGATGATATAGTGAACGATCCAGATAAGAGTGTGCTCACTTCATATTTGTAGTCGTTCGTAACAGTCGTAATTACCATAAAATATTTCATAGAACAGCGTGGAATACGAATTTGTAAAAAATTATTCTCTGTTGTGGATCAATAATTTAAAAAAAAACCTTAAAGGTATTCACTTTTTATCTGCACAATATTGCCTTTGAAATTTAACAAAAGCCACATTCTATGGAAAGATTGAATCAGCTGCAAGGAAATATTTTAAATACGCTATTGGTACAAGCTGCAAAATGAATCTTAGTAAATACAAAAAAAAAGATTGTTCAGAAAACAATATGCGTTCTATCAGCCAACATCATCAACCGCCATTTGAAGATCTACGAAGTGTAATCTTAATATTTATTCCTTAAAACAGTCATTTCCTTCAGAACATATTGTGTAGGTGGTCGGTTATTTATTTAATCAGTCATCCGATGACGCAGAGGGTCCTTCGTCCGGGGGTGACACTGCTAATAATATAAAACGACGCGACAGCTTATTTTCTGCCACACGTCTAAAACTGGAGCCGCTATAATGATCACAAAAGTGTATATTCCGCGAGTCAGCCGACGTCTGCGTGTCATTTGTTGATAAATTCGTCGGTGTGCTCGCACTTAAACCCATTCATCTGTGAGTGCGTGCGCGCTTTGGCTGTGTGCGCTCGTACATATTTATCTGCTTTTCTTGTAGGTACCTACTTTGTTTTAACATTGGCAGGAATGTTTACATCGATAACTACAAAATGTTGTCGATACTAATCAAGTGTATTCAGTACTTTACACCTTCTCTAATCGCGACACAACCTGCGCGTTCTACACGAACTGTGTAGGTAGATAAATGGAATCCTCCATTAAATTCACATTAAATTGTTCTTCATTCACAAGTAGGAAATATCTTTATTTGATTCTCAAGTGCGATTTGTAAAGTGAGTAACACCTCTGTATGATGGATGTCTCTGTACTGTTTACATTTCCAATGTTACAATTAATATCTTCCATGATTCATGTTTTGTTTCCTTTAAAGCCCACTATCTACATGTTCGGGTGACGTAAATTTAGTCCGAACTTAGTACCTAGTCAAACTTTAATAATAAATGTTATCCAAATACATACGTCATTGTGGAATAAAAGTCGTGAACCTAAATTGATATTGTATTAATTGCTATAATGTAATTATTCCTAGAGTTGAGTCCTTATTGAGCTCTTGTAATATTATACTTGAAGTAAAAGTGTAGTCTGCTTATTCTAATATGTGAGTTTATTTTAAAAAAAATTGCACTAATGATGACCCGTAAAATTTGCGTGATATCATACATAATCTGCCTTCAAACTTTCTTCTTTCATATAATTTTCTCACAATGTAAATATTTTTGAGTGTGATAACTAATTAAGACGATAATAAGGTTGAAATGTGGCAGTATCATGTCGGATAACAAACAACGATTCAAGAGGTATTCATCATAATGGACGCCTACATTAGTAGTCTCGTGGGAGCCATAACGGATGTACTTTTTGCTAACTTGAGGCCTCGTTGTCACAGTAGCGAGAGACGCTCTTATAATGGGTCTTCCCACGGATTATATACATACATGCTCATGTGTATAAGTAGACCGTGTACGCGCCCACGACACGCTAATAAGACGACTATGAATTTTAGTGCTGCATTCAAATTCTTTAAATTATTTACACTTACAACTTACATCGCTATCTCTTGAAGTTTTTGTCGCTCAGTAGGCTATCAAAATGTCGAACAATGGTCGATTGAAGATAGAGTATCAAAAACATGTTGTTTATAATATTTATTATATGAATTTTCAAACTTCTAAGGCTTACGGGTTGTTAAGCAGATAGTAAGGTGTAGTATTACAACTAATACATAATAGGTTATAATAACAGAACATATAATAAATAAGTTCAATTCAGTTCAAATTGAGTTTATTAAAAAAAAAATCACAAATATCAAGAAATAGAATAAGTCTATGCCTCTATGTTTTTATTTGGTTGTAAAAACCTTTCAAATTTGTTTTGCAGTTGTTGGATTAGGGCTGTATGAAAGAGGCATTTTTTTGAAGGCACGATTTTTGAAGTCATATTTTCTGATCTAATTATTTGATTGAAAAAAAAAAAACAAAACATAGGGGCATAGCTTTAGCAGATTTAGTTATTGGCACAAAAATCATTCCTCTAGCTAGAAGGATTATCCAGGGAGGAAATAGGAGAATGCGTTTGTATGGGAATGCCAATGATTCTTATTGAAGAAAGTTTATTTTGCTATGTAAAATCTTTATTAGAACCTGTGTACTATAGAAAGTAAAACAGTTAGAAGTAGAGAAAACTTGGATATCCAAATGTGTAATTTTGCATTAAACATTGCAAAATACGGCTCTAGCGTTTCCTCTTAAAGGATTATATAAAAATTGTTTATTAATAACATTAAAGATTCATAAATACTTGTTAAAAATAATTATGCTGTTGCTTTGATTACGCACGGAATAATATCGTGGGAAATGGCACCTAATGATGCCTAATGTCGGCACCTTGATCCCATTTTTTTTTATTTATTTGATAACATTTATCATTTTTATTTATAAATATTGCTAGATCGTATTCCGAGTGTCACTAGAACGTAAAAGTAAAATATATTTTTTTTATATTGCCATGATAAGTTGAGTCATAAACGTAGATCGTAATATTTCTTGGCTATTACTTATTTATGATTACCGATAGATTACTCACGGGTCAACGTTTCTAAATTGGTTTGACCGGATATAGTTTTTAGTCATGCTTTGTCACTTAAATTCGTGTTCGATAGATCTATTGGTAGCATCTTAACGTGTTGACAATAGGACAATAGAACCTTTACTCTTCTAGTACAACGACCCGAAAAGGAGGACGCTCCAAAAACCCTTGGCTACATACCCGCGCTATCATGTAATACTCTTGTACTGTGCCACCTATGTATATACTTGAGGTCATAGTTCTACTTTCAGTGAGCGGTTACTGCTTAAATGATAAATGATATAAAATCAAGCACGCAATGATTAAAGTAAATTTTACGTTTGTGATAGAAAAAAGGAAACAGAAGACGATTACAGAAAGCGTAGGATAAGGATAATAGACATAATATGAACTTTGAACCTGTTTTCCTAAAAGTCTAACCGGGATAGCTGACAGTGAAGTCAGTGACATGAGTGTAGGAATTATTATCAGAAGTAATCTAAACGATCTGAAGTAAGCAGCACGTAGGTCACTACGGGACTTTGAAAGGGAGGGCACAATGGACGGAAATCATCAATCAGCGTTCTCACCCACGACTCGGGCGGGAGTCCACTTCGGTAATAACTCTCGACAATACGCAATGGCCCCCTCTTATATTCTTAGCGTAGCCAACGATTCTTATTGAAGAAAGTTTATTTTGCTATGTAAAATCTTGAACCTGTGTACTATAGAAAGTAAAACAATTAGAAGTAGAGACAACTTGGATATCCAAATGTATAATTTTGCATTAAACATTGCAAAATTGCTTGCATAAAGCTAGGTACAACAGTTAAAACATACATATAGCATCTGTAAACCAACACTTTCAAGGTTCTCAATATACAATAGTAAACAACGTTAAAAGCAAACCAAAGAAGTTTGAAATTCTGATAAGTGATATCAGAATGTAACGCACCTGCTAGCTTTCTTTCGAATTAGACTTTCTGTATTTAAAGACCGCCCACGTGCATTAAGAAAACGTCAGTACATAGGTAGTATCTCGATGCCCACGTGTCGTCAGTCGTGGCAGCTGCTACGATTTGGCTCGGAGCAAAAAAGCCTGCTAAATTGCACTGGTTTTTGTGTGCTGTTTGCCTCTTTGCTTAACGACAGCAGGTGCGTGTGACTTCTTACTGATGATGCGTGGTTATTTATTTACTTGCAAAATTGTGGGGCTTTCATCTTTTGGAAATATGTAATTACTTTTTTTATTTTTTTAATGCTCCGATGAAAATGAAGGCTTATGAGCTCTGTTGTTCAAATTTAAGTTTAGCGAACGGCACTCCAAATGATGTACAATTTATTAGGTTAAAGTCGTGTCCTCGGTTAGTTTCGGAAGTGCCAATTCGCTGGCTTAGCCGACTTTGTAATCGGCAAGGTCGTTTTTGGTCGTAACGTGGACTGGATGTAATAGCTCCGGGCTACTATTTTGGTTTTTACCGACTTTCAAAAGGAGGAGGTACTGTATTCGGCTGTATGTATTTTTTTTTTTTATATATGTTCACCGATTACTCCGCCGTTTGTGGACCGATTTTCAAAATTATTTTTTTGTTCGTATGCTTATACTCCCGAGGTGGTCCCATTGTCACCAAATCAGGATCTGATGATGGGATCCCAGGGAAATCGAGGGGAACTCTCAAATTTTATAGGCACACACATTGATTTTCTTATGCTTTCTGAAGCATAAGAGATATTTGTGCATAGTAATCATCATCTCATGTTGCTGAGCTGATAATGGAAGGTACTGCAACAGTGAGGAGTTGAAAGCAATTTTTTTCAATAAATAGTTTTTTATTCCAAATCTTACATTCCTGAGGTGGTCCAACTGTCACCAAGTCAAAGTCTGATGAGGGGATCCCGGAGAAATCGAAGGGAATATTCAAATTTTACAGCACAACAAATGATTTTCATATTTTTAATAAAGCAAAACAGGCATTTTTGTATAATTATCATCATATCATGTTGCTGAGCTGATGATGGAAGGTACTACGAAGGTTAGGAGTTGAGAGCAAATTCTTTCAATAAATGGTTTTTTGTTGAAAATCTTACATTCCTGAGGTGGTCCAACTGTCACCAAGTCAAAGTCTGATGATGGTATCCCAGAGAAATCGAAGGGAACATTCAAATTTTATAGCACAACAAGTGATTTTCATATTTTTATTAAAGCAAAATAGGTATTTGTATATAATTATCATCATATCATGTTGCTGAGCTGATGATGGAAGGTACTATGACGGTTAGGAGTTGAGAGCAAATTCTTTCAATAAATGGTTTTTTGTTGGAAATCTTACATTCCTGAGGTGGTCCAACTGTCACAATGGCAAAATTTGATGATGTGATACTAGGGAAATTGAGGGAAACACTGAAACTTAATAGGCACACACATTCTTTTAGTCATATTTTTTAACATAATTCAAATATTTATGTCCGGTAATTATCACCTCATGTTGCTAAGCTGATGATTGAAGGTACAACTCCTCAACGGTTAGGAGCTGAGAGCAATTTCTTTTATTAATTTATACGTCCAGGTGGACTGATAGTAGTATTCTTTCAGGCTATAAGATGGCTATTAGATAAACATGATTATAAAAGGTATCTCTTTAACGTTTAGAATTTAAGTGAAAAAAATTCCAATTATGCTTATACATAATATGTGAAGAATTATTAAAATTACTAAAAAGAGTGAAATAAATTAAGTTTTTAACAAAAAAATAGAACCGACTTCAAACGGTAAAAAATAAAATTGTTCAGTACCTACTTCTTCTTGCTTATGGTAATGACTCTTAAAACTATTTTTGGAGTCGGGCCCTTAGTAAAATGTCCTGTCTTAGTAAATACAGTGTACCTTTCGTTCTGAATGGACACCAACTCCAATATAGTTTTAACAGTCATTACCATAAGCAAAAATAATTAGGTACTGTCCCACTGTCTGTATTGTCGGTGCCCATTTAGAAGGAAGGGTACGACATTTTAGTAGGGGCCCGACTCCAAAAATAGTTTTAAGAGTCATTACCATAAGCAAGAAGAAGTAGGTACTGAACAATTTTATTTTTTACCGTTTGAAGTCGTTTCTATTTTTTTGTTAAAAACTTAATTTATATTTTAATTTGTTTTGAAAGGAATAATGTTTATACACAGTTGCGGTCTA
This sequence comes from Pyrgus malvae, assembly GCA_911387765.1. NCBI lineage: Eukaryota > Metazoa > Arthropoda > Insecta > Lepidoptera > Hesperiidae > Pyrgus > Pyrgus malvae. The sequence goes on along the minus strand of OU426950.1, from coordinate 19,670,122 downwards.
TTTTAACAAGGACTGTTACGAACGGGGATTAATCCACTAGGGGAAAACCACGTTACAACAGTAACAACAGAAGACTTGCTTATAAATAACATTCAGTGTAAAGTACGTGTTTTTGTCATTCGAACGCGTGTCAAACTACAGGTTTAGTTTGCAAAATCACGTTTGTGTAGCTATCATGACACACATTAATTTCTATAGTAGGTTTAATAATGTTACAGCAGAGACAGCCGCATGTTTATTTTGTACCGTAATGTCAAAATTGTTTTCTTGTAACACAATTGAAGCAGTTTTAAATGGATTGCGTATTCGTGTATTTTTCATTTTTTCGTACAGCCTACGTAACTTACAGAATTTTATGAATTATAATTTAACTTTATACTTACGTAATCATATAATCATGCAAACGAGTAAGCAGGAAACTCAATAGCGGCCAAGAGCTGAGCAATATGTGATGAGCTTGCAGCGTTTGCTTGAATAGCCACTTTCATTGCAATGGCCTCTAATGGCAACTTCATTACTGCCAATGATCTCGAACGGCTTCGCTTTTACCATTTCTCCTATTTCTAGTTGTCGATCACTGGAATTGAGACGCTTATAAATTGCACGTGAAATTTCCTGACGGTGGTGAGAAAAGTCATTAGCGTTCCTGCACTATGATAAAGTGATACCTAATAAATATTGAATGTCGATAGACTTAATAATGTTGTAAAACTTGAGATTACGAACAAAATGAAAAAGTGTTGTATAATACTAACTTGGACGTGAATATCTATTACTGTGTTGTAGAAATTATTTCAAAATGGTAGGTAACTAAACCGAATTGGACAAGCCTAACAAAACTAAACGTACAAGCATTCTAATGCTGTTGCAACCAAATTTGCTTCTGTAGTTCATGACGTGCGTTAACTGACGTATTTCTTGGTCGTAAATAGCAAATGTTCTCCATTAGGGTAAGGACCAAATTCTTTGCATCGTTGGACAACGGAAATCACACTGGAATGTGTCACACCGGAAAAAAAAGTAGCACAATAAAATTGTAAAGGTACGTGTACAAGGTTTGAAGATGTACATCAGGTAAAATAAAAATAATTTTAAATCATGTGTTTTTTAATATCAAGCATGATAGAACCAAAACCTTCAAAACATCTCTCGAAATCTGCTACACATCTAAAAAAACTAAACTGATAAATTATTCATATAACTAAGAAAAAAAACAGGTGCTTCCAAAATCAAACAATAATAATGAGTAGGTATCAAATTATGAACAGTAACAAAAAACAACAAACATACTGTGTTGACATCAGTAGGAATGGTTGCGTTCATCACGTGATAAAGACAAGATAAAGCATCTGTCTCGTTCAATCAGGTAGTGTCAAACAAAGCTTTATTTGTCTTGTTGACGAGATAAACGCAACCATCGTAGGCCTGTTGAAAAGACTAACAAAAAATATTGCACATAAAAGTACATATGAACTTTTTTTTCCCGAAATTGGATTTTTTGGCTTATCTTACTCAGAATCGTTTGTACATTCGAACTTCATATAAAAAAAAACGTGTCCATTGTATGAAAATAAATTTTACCTGTGAGTCACGTTCATAGACATAAAAAAACCTACATACAAAAACGTGACAAACTGGAGTGGAAATGTTCGGACACTTTTTTTAGGTTTTTTTTTCTTATATGGTTCGAATTGTATAACCGATTCTGAGCAAGATGAGCCAAAAAAAAAAATTTATGAAGAAAAAAAGGTTCATATCTTTTTGATAACCGCTCAAATATCTATATAATAAAAATAGGTTTCAAAACGAAATAATGATACTAAAACTTAAACAATCAAGAATGCCAATGATGTCAACAAAGTAATTCTCTACAAATTATTTATATAATTATGAAAAAAAAACTGTTACAAAAATCAAATAATAATAATGATTATCAAATTAATAACAAATAATAAACAATAACAAAAAACTGCCGACATGGGCTGAGATCAGTAGGAATATTATGGTTGCGTTCATCAAGTGGTAAAGACCGCAAGAGAAGTTCAATCAGGAAGTGACAAACAAAGCTTTTTTTTGCTTTATCACGTGATAAACACAACCATCATAGGATTTCTGATTGCATGCCTGCTGCAAAGACTAACAAAAAATATTCCACAATTAACTGCAATAAACTAAATACGTTTCAAAACGAAATATAATGATACTCTTTAAAAAAAACTGAAGAATATTGATGCTCTCATTTAAGTAATTTTCTTCGAATTATTGAGACAATCTTATTTTCTGACTATAATAATAATGATATCGAGATCAAATTAAAAAAATATTCATAAACAAAATCATACGTATGCAGAATAATGTCTAAAATACTTAGAAATAAATTTGGTCAAAGCTATCAACCAAATAAAAATCGTTTGATTGTTGCGATATTCTTATTTTCTTAACAATAGAATCATTAGTAATAATATCGAGATCAGTTTTTTTTGGCTTTATGAATTTTAACTTAGGGGTTTTAACAGTCTTTAAGAATGTGACTGTGAAAAAAGTTTCATCGTCTTTAATTTCTATTTTGTCAACAAATCCTACATAAAACTTCCACGATTTTCTTAAGTAGTATCTAACTAAAACTGTGTCATTTATTAAAAACTTTCCTTGGACTTTACTTGACCTTTCCTCTAAATGATCATCCTCACTTACATCTTCTTCATCATTTTCCTTTGGTTTTCCAATGTCATTTATTAAATACTTCCCTTCAATTTCACTTGACTCTGTCTCTAAGTCATTATCAGTTTTTTTCACATTTCTCACATTTACATCTGCTTCATCATTTTCCTTTGGTTTTCCTATGTTATTTATTAAATATTTTTTTCTTAATTCAACTTCCCTAGACACAGTCCGTAAATCCTCATCACTTTTTTCTTTTAAATTTGCTTCATCCTGTTTCTCTTCAAACTCAGGCTTTCCTTTGTCATTTATAAAAATCGTGCCTTCTATTTCACTTGACATTATCTTTATGTCCTCATCACTTTGTTTTTGTTTCCTTAGTGTTTGAATTCCGGATGGGGATGGAATAGGGTTTGTTTGTTCATCAACGTTTTCTTTTTCTTCTTTACGTTTGATATGTAATCGTTGCTTTAAACTTACTTCTCTAAGCGCTAATTTTCCATATGACTGAAGGTCAAAATAGGCTAAGTTTTCAGGTGTATTTCTTACTTCGGCCAAAATTTTTACTTCTTTCCCTTTATAGTCTTTATTCGTTTTTGAGATTCGTTTTTCTGTCACCACTTCTGTACTTAGGTTGTGTTTAGTTTTAGTTCCTGGTCTAGTCTCCATATTCTCTGTTTTCTCTTTATGTGTTTCCTGCTCCTCTGAGTCGGTACTATTAGTATTTACAGCCTCATTCCAATCAGACATGTCACTTTCAGCATATTGGATCTCCGTGTCCGTATTGTCGGAAGAGTCAAGGCTCTTTATTCTCGGTCTTCTGGTGGTGATATTTTTTTGTAACGGTTTTTTTAGACAATGTGTTTTTATGCCAAAACATTCGCAACTCCCTCGAATGCAAAAGCAGCTTAGAGGTCTATATTTAACAATATGTGTACTTTCAGTCACTATGGCTTGGTGTATTTTCATGGTGGATGGTACTGCTAAAATTTTTTCGGGGCTTGATATTATTATTTGTTCTATGTCTTGTTCAGAAACATAAAAAAACTTTGACAGATGTTTCTGTTTTCGATAAAAAGTCAAACGCCGACTTTGCATCGACAATGTCTTCGCCGTACGCAACTCTTGCATCGAGAGTTCTTTTTATTGCCCCACCGACCCCATCGGCGGCACCTTTGCCATGCGACGCTTCAAAAAAGGACCATGTAGCTTCGTTGAATCCTAATTCCTTTGTTTTTTCGCAAAAAAGGAAAAAGTTTTTCTTTTGACGGTACTGTGTCGTAGGCCCATCAGACCAGAAATGGATACGATCGATTGTGGGAAATGATTCCTTTATGAAATCCATGACTGGTTTTAGGTGACCCCATATAGCTTCAGGGCCGTGCTTGAGTGACGGAGAGACTGTACAAAAACTTATGGGTTTCTTATTATTAACATAGAGTACGCCGGTATGCAGGGTGATTTGTGTCTTAGACGCACCAAAATGCATAGACTGCACTTCTTCGGCCAGCTTACATATATAATTCTCCGAAAAATCACAGTGGAGAATAACTTCGTTGTCTTGTACGTTATCAATAGCTCTTTTATATTCTTTATACTGGTGGAAGATATTAAAATGATGAGCTTTAAATCTTTGAAGTTCATCTTGTACAGAATTTGTCAGTGTACTTAAGACGCCAGAGCGTTTTTCTTTGACAATTGTCTTTGTAACTTTATGCTCATCATTTTTATCATATTCGTGAGTTTTGGTGTTCCACTCAAACCATGAAACCTGTTGGCCGTCATCTACAGTAACATCAAAGCTAAGCTTCTTATCCGAACATATTTCGCACTCAGAGTACATGCAGTTTTTTGATTTGACATCACACACAATCTCGGAAACCAAGTCAGTCAGATCGGTTGTTTTTATTAGGCCCAATTTCTTCAAAGCTTCGGCTTTAAAAGCTAAGTTAGCATGCTTTACGCAAGCACATGTGTTACGGGTTGTTATTTTTGGTGAAACAATATAAAATGGGCGGTAACGTTTAAATGTAGTGAAAGATACGCCTCCACCTTCACTTTTATATTTTTTATACAGTTTTGACAGAGTGTTCAGCAAATACCTTTTTTGTTTTTGAATTTTTTTGTAGGTCACATATTCTTTCTTCCCTGCAGTCATACGACTGTTGTCATCTCTATTAAAGAATTTTTGCAACTCTCCGATTGTCTTTGCTTTCTTTTGTTTCATTGTATGAAAACGTCGTACATCACTCTTTAAGCCCAAACATTTTGTGAGGTTCTTTTTCATGTTATATTTCTTGGCTGTTTCACTTTCCACTATCTTTTTCAATAAATGTCTTTCTTGGTATTTTTTGCTGTTTTTATATGTTTCCTGCAGTGATGCTTCAAGAACATGTTGCTGTAGAAGTTTCTGTTTAACTTTTTCTTTCGCCTCCTTTGAAATTTCTTTGAGTTCCTCTTCAACGAAACTATTAGATTTAGTTAGGGGAGTGAGTTCATTAGAGTCCTGAATTGATATTGAAGTTGTATTTTGCTCGATTTCTTTTGAATTGGATCGACTTCTGGGTATTACCGCATTCTTGGATTTAATTTCATCCAACTCAAACGTAAGAGCACATACTTTTTTTTTGGATCTTGATAACGCCTTTCTCAAACTGTCATTTCTTCTGCTCAAATTTCTCACTTTTTCTTTTAGTTTCATGTTTTCTCGCGTGACTTGGCTACGGAAGCGACGACGTAACCTTTCTGCTTGTTCTACTACTAGTGGTGCTCTTTCTGATGGTTTTATCGCTAGTGATGCACTTTCAGCATTTTCTATCGCTTTCTCTTTATCTTTCTCTTTTTGTATTTTTCTACGTTTGTAATCCTTCCATTGTTGTCTCATATCTTTTTTTTCATCTTCGTTCATATCAGATATTTTTCTTTTCTTCGCTTTAGTTCTCTCTGCATTCTTTCGTTTCATTTGTTCAAATTTTTCAGGATTTGTTTCTTTCAGTTTTTTGCGATATTTCCGACATCTTTCTGCCGAGGATAATGGCATCTAAAAAACAAAACAATGTTTAACTTTGCAATTCCAGAATAATACATTCATTTAAACTTGCACGATTGTCACACATTATTATAACAAAACGAGACTTAATCACGTTCAAAAAGGTGTTTGTTTAATTATCTCGACGTTTCGTGCGTGAAGTTACGTCCATGGTCTCAGGAAATTCCTTCGAGATCATGGACGTAACATCACGTCCGAAACGTCGAGGTATTAAATAAACACCTTTTTCAACGAGATTAAATCCAGTTTTGTTATAATAATATCACTATAATATGAAATATATGTTTCATCAAAAGTATCCAGTAAGTATCTAGAGGTATGACGGTTTCAAGTAAATCTGACCATAAAAATACAGACTCACAATCATTATTTTCCACTTTATGTATTAGTCTAGATAGAAAATAAAATGATTAAAATGATGTGCACGCACCTTTACGAATTTCCGTTGTGACACGTAGCACACTTTCGTGTCACTTGTCGCACAATGGAGCCAAAATACTTCACGACCTAACCTAAAATGTTTCACACTCAATAAACTAAACGAGTAACACTAGTAAACTTTGGTGTATTTCAGCAATATACTATTATAGTTCGCACGTAATTGTTCACAAGTAGAGAAATCTCGATAGAAATCAATAAAATTACATAGCAAAGTCACACAATTTTAACGCTACGCGGAGCTTCCACCGACACGATGCTCGATTGTCAAGTAAAACAATATGGCGGCACTATCGGAGTTTTGCTTGACAGTTCGGAGTCAGTGTTGCCATTAAAATAATTTAAGAATCTACTGGCTTAGCTTCGTAAATTCCGTGTTATGTCGTCGCACAACTGGAGGTTGCACAATGGAAGGATATTTGGGACATACATAAAATACCCGCTAAATTTTAAATTATGAAGGATATCCATATTAAACTATAACTGCTTCCTAGCAAAACTTAAGACTATATATACAAATAAACTGTATAAGTTAAGGCGTTCTTATTAATTAAACAAAATCAATATATTCTCGACAAAGCAGAGTCCGGACATGTTAATTTTCTATGGGATCATTAATAAAGATAAAAAAGAATATTCATGAATAAAATGTTTATTAATTATTTTGAAAATCAATTAATTTATTATGATTAGGTTTAATAAGCAGCTATTATTTGGCGTATTTTTTTACTCGATAAAGTAACAATAAATATTTTATTTTTAATTAGAGAAGAGGTGGACGCTAAAGTGTGACGGCATTTGCAAAGAATTTGGTCCTTACCCATTACTGTTATTGCTCGGGTAAAGGGCAGTGCTTTCAGTCAGAATAATGTTGAGGCCGCCAAGCCCCGCTTAGGTAGTAATCCATTTTTACGCGACATTGAGACCTCAACGGAACGGAATGGATGGGAAACAAAAGTGTCACGTAATAGACAAATTGTTTAGTTTTAGTATATTGTAATTTTACGAGCTACTCACGAGTGACAACTACGTTAAATACTTCACGATGAACGACAGCCCAAACTGCAAGGTGCTTTCAATTAAATTTGCTTAACAAGCTACTTAGGATTTGCAACTTTGGTTTAGCTATGTCGAAAATAGGTAAGATGATGAAAGTTGTTAAAGAATGTTCTTGAGTTGCATGTAATGTAGCATTACTGTATTCTGTGGCATTACATAAAATCTCATTTCGCACTCAAGATAGGTAACCGAAATCGAGTTCATTTGTTCGAAGTTGGTTGAATGTTGATGAAACAACGAAGAAGTTGCTTCAGTTCTATCGCTAAGATTTATTCAAGTTAACGTAGGGATTCATGCGTAGCTTCTAACTCGTACTTTATTATTATTCTAAATTTAGTTTGAAAGGTAAAATCAGCGTTCGTACTTTTTGACTTCAGTCCTATAGGGTCACAAAGCCAATGGAAAGTCATGTCATGTCACCCCTCTTCATTCATAATTATTGTGCCCTGGTGCATGACAGCCGCTTTTTTACATTCCATTGTGTGCAGAGGAAGCAATCTAATTGGCCATTATTGTAGTGGAAGGAAACGAGCGTTTTTAAGTGCGTAGGAAACATCATTGTTTACAAGAGGAAAGTAAGGATGTATTGAAAACAATGCTCTCTGGCTTCTTGTAAGTAAATTCACCCCTTTAAATCTGAAGTGGAAATTTATTGGAATGATGACAGAAAAAGAAATCAAAGCAAAAATATTTTCATGTAAATTGTTGCCAAGACAAAACCATAATAATATGGACTCACACTGTCAAAAAGTTATCAGAACCTCTTGAGCTTAGTACGATATTCAGAGACATGGTCAAATTTGCGAAGTTCATGAACCTGACGCATAAATTTTGAAGACGCTCAAGCTTATCTAATTAATCCTCTGTGAGGTCAAGATAGCATATACTGGCATAGTCAAATTTTAATATTGGGAGAAGTAGAGATTGAGCTAGCGTAATTTTAGTTGCAATAAGAAGAAAATTCTGCAATCTCCTAAGCCTGGTAAATATTATTCAATTAAATTAAACAATTTACGTCATCTGGAACACTCCCCTGTGATAATGTGGTATTCCCTTAATTGCCTCTACAATCTCATAAAGAGCTTGTATCTTTACGCACAAAGTCAATGTACACGTTATTATAATTTCTTGGTATCAACAAATAATTACGGCTATCGCTGCACGTGCTCAGTTTCAGTGCGAGCGTTACGAAATTTTCGTTTTACAATACCATTGTTTTCGGTCTGCACATCGTTACAAGTGTTGCCAGCTCCATTGTCGCCATTCAAGGAAATGCAGAGATCCATTCGACCGCAACGTCATTTCATTGTGTTTTTAGGCACGTTTCGGTGGTTGAATTTATTTTTAACCGATTTCAGCAAAAAATGAGGAGGTTCTCAAGACTTACTTTTTATGTATGCCACCCCAAAAAATATTATAGAGTGAACCAAATTTTTGATACTCTTGACTTTAGAGCTAAATATTACATGGCTATCATGGCAGTCCCATAAAAATTGTGATGATCTGGTAATGATAATTTGAATTATAAATAAAACTATTCCCCAGAATCCAGTTATATTTTTCTTAGCCCATAATTTGTGCTACTAAAAACATATTTTGCTTTTCATGTCATTTCATTTTGTTACTTCTGTATTCAGTTATACTGTACTGTATGTTTAATTTGAAGTCGGTACCAAATTTTGTTTTGTTCAAACAGAGTTCAAGCCTTTTAATAATATTCATCTGTCGCTTATCGTTCAGAGATCGTTTCGGCAGATGGTCCGGGGCGCCTACAACCAATCGGCTTGGAGGCTATCAACAGCTGTAGTCGTACATTGTGTGATTGTGATCGTTTTGGGATTTAAACGATGCTGTGTCAGCTCAGCTTGCATTTTGTTGTTCAACGTTTTATGTACGAAAATATTTTATCGAAAGGCTTTTTAAAGATTTGGGAAGCTTAGTATGAAATCGCTTCAACATTTCTATTTTGGAAAACGACAGATGTAAGAGCATTGAGCGCAAAATAATTAAAACGTTTTATAATATTACTTTGATCGATTGGACTTGAATTAATTCTTTACAATAATTATTACAATGTGTCAAAATATTCCTTTCAATGAAAAAATATCGCTTAAAATAAAATAAAAAATCCTAAGTATTTGTGTGACATATGAAATCTATTGTCTGTTGGATACCTGAATTTAAATGGTTTATTTAAAACAAAACAATAGATATTAAATGAAATTTACTTTTTATCTATACTTAGATTATAAAGAGGAAAGATTTGTATGTTTGTGATGAATAAACTCAAAAACTACTGTTCCGATTTCAAAAATTCTTTCACCATTAGAAAGCTACATTAACCCTGAGTACATAGGCTACTTTTTACCGCGGGAAAATGCTTCATTCCTACGTGAAAACGGGTAATAGGGTCAACGCAGTTGAAGCAACTGGCTACGCCTATGATTTCAATATAGCAATGAAGCCTGAAATAGCACATATGCTATTTTTAACCCTACGGGGACCCATTAAACGGTTCAACGCTAACGATGCCGCTTGCGGAAGGCTAGTTTATCATAGTTTGATAAGAAGAAATCCTCAAATCTTCAAGTAAAATTCTGCACGTATTCGTAATAAAAATAAATATGACGTGTGAGCGTTACATAAAATTAAAGTAAACCTTTAATTGAAGGTGAACTTGAACACCTACTGATTGAATTGTGAAGGTCAGCGGATAGTACAAATTCCATATGCATGAATAATAATAAATACATAGTCCGATTATTTTTGGAGTTTGCTCAGGCCTTTTGCAGAAAGTGAAATGTACTTAAATGAAAACAGACTGTACCGCTTAGATAGAATTTTGTTTTCGCTGAAACCTCAAACGACTATATGTTTTATGCAAATGAACTCGCCGTAAAGCTCGAACTTAAAATACTCCATTTCTCGAGAACTTCGACAACGCAAATATTTTCACCATATTGAAAACTTCAGTGAAATATAAAAATCGTAACATAAACTTTTCGAGAAATTTAATGAAAAGAAAAATGTCAGCAACATTTAAAATACGAAGCAGCTCTGTAGAAATTTTCTTTTCGCATTAATGGTCTGACCATTAAAAATAAAAGTGGCAACAGTTTCACAGGCGCATTTAGCGGTGTTGTCATATTTAGACAATGCGTAAAAGTGGCTCGTTAATTGCACGTCTGCTTGATCTACTTTTTCGCAGTGAGCCGTCAGCCGGGTCAAATTGTGTTCATCGCTTGCCTACGTTGCGGCTCATTAGGCTTTATTAACGCTTCTAAGGGTTCGTGCAAAAATTTGTTGGTAATATCTAATATACATACTTATATGTAGTATGTAGGTCCATTTACAAAGTGTACAAATCATCAGCCTGTTTGCTACAAACAGGCAAAGGCAGGCTACAATCATCAGCCTGTTTGTAGCGCCAGTCTGTTGACAACTTTTCATTTTTAACATACGTATTTAATAATTTATATGAAACTAAATATAAAAATAGACAATACGTATTTTTACTTTAATAAATATTAGGTACTACATTATTATCGTAAACAGTAATTATAGAAAAAACCACGAATGTCATTCGTACAGAGGAATGGGTTTTTTTTACCTTTTGTGATATTATGAAGATAATTGTCATGGTCAACGTCGTTAAAACAGTTGTTTTCCAACCTTTGTTTGAATGTTGGGTCGTTAAAATGTATAAAATAAAATATATCTACTCGTACTTAACTATGGATTGTCAGTTACGATACTGATCAACTATTCTATCAATTTTATATCGGTAATTGAAATATATATTATAACAGAAAAAAGATAATTAACTTTAATTCTGAGGTTTCTTACTCACTTTACCATTATACACGAAACCTTTCAAACCAAGCAAGATTTTTCTAATTATCAATAATCTTTGGTTCACGTGCCAAGTCAAAGTCTCTTTAATCCGAGTTCTTTGGTCGTTGTTATCATTTCACGTGTGACAGACTCATTCCGTATTATTATAGGTTGGTTACTATTCTTGGCTCGGCTTTAATCCAATTTCCCAAAAAAATAATCATAAAAAACGAATCTTATCGTTTCACGCAACGAAATAATTGAATAGCTTTTAATACAAATTTTATGGTCTTGAGGCATATAGAATTATTGTAGGATTACTGCTATGCGCTTGTTTAATTTGGCGCCATACACAACGCCAAATTCAAATTGCTCTGTAGTTTGGTTACAATTTGTGGTTACAATATACATTTTTGCGAATTATTTTTTTCCGTCATTTAATACATTTTGAAATTCATATGGCAATAAGTAACAGACATGTGTATTATCATATCATTGCCGTTTACATCTGGTGGTCTTGCCCGTTGCTGCTTTCCAATGTTTTTATTTTTCTCGGGTATTTAGCAAAGATAATAATAATTATTGTAAATGCTTTTTTATTACGAGTAGTACGCCCAGTAATCGACATTGGAAAAAACAAGATAAAATCGAATAAGAAATTATATAATAAGGCGGATCTAATGAATGTTTAAAGTAAGACACGTGAAGGATTGAAAGGAAATTAAAGCTTTTAACGGCGTATGTTCATTCTTATACAGTATATACATTTTCTTTCTTAGCAGGATTTTTTTTCTTTAGTTTAGTGACCTATAACGTTTACTCTACAGCAGATTAGATCTGTTATATTGTGTTGAAAAAATATTCGAAGTACAAGAATTAAACAAAATTACCTTTTCATCAATTTGGTAGAGTCAACAACCTTGATGTTACTATAAGATTAATTCCAATGAAAGTTTTTTACCCTCCCACAGTTAACAATATTCTACCCCCCCACAGAAGGCGGACATTAATCCCTAGAGTTCCATGAATAAAATAATAAAATCATGTTTACTTTAAAAGATTGCTATTTGTATTGTGATGAATAGGATACGTAGAGCTATTAAAGCGAATGATTTTACTTTATACTTGGGGTTTTCACGTTAAACCACTGAGCAAACCATTATTTTTATTCTATTTTAGCTAATATATACGGCTTCTTTTATGTTTGGTACTTACAATACAACTTATATTTTTATCTACTTATGGCAATGATTGATTTGCTGGCAAAATTAGGTTGTGTGTTGTTCCTGATAGTATTATAGTAATCTATTTCTGCTTATATTTTTCATCATCTTAATATCGTTCAATCGTATATATTTGTGTTTTGACTCGAAAAGGCTTTTGTTCCAGCATCGGTCATAATCACTCTATACCTAGCTACGAGGGCTGTTTGATAAGTCGTTTTAAAAAGTAAGGATTTGCTTTCCAAGCCATCTTTTAAGATTTGGGAATAGGTATTATTCGCACGGAGATAGCTCCGGCGAATACGGAGCATGCGGAACCAGCTTGAAGTCCAACTCATGGATTTTGGCCATTGCAATAGCTGACGTGTGTGTGCACTGGGGCATTGTCTTGATGAAAGAGGACTTTCTTGGGGGACAATTTTGGCCGACCACGTTTATAATCATTTATCCAGTTATGAACAGTCTGTAACGTTGGTGCGTTAGTGCCATGAACAGAATCAAGTTCAGTTAGTGATCACAGTTAAACAATGGTTAAACTGACGAATACTTGTTTTTTTTTTGCTGAATTTTTGACAGTCTTCATTTGAAAGATTGAGCCTGGCAGTGTTAATGCCATTTACCAGCAAAAATGTTTTATAAATAGTTTTTAAAAGGACTTATCAAACAGCCCTCGTAATGTTGCGATTATACCAAAGCATTAATCTAGTTAGTGGGCGGGCGTCGTTTGAGATTTCACACCGAACTTGTTATAGCGATCGCCACGCCAAAGACAGAGGTCGCTAAATGCTGTCACTACCTCTTTTTAAGTCCAGTGAGTCACTTTGTTTGACGCTATTTCATTTAAATAATGAAACGATATTGGGCAGCACTGTATTGGACAAAATTTTCGATTTGCTTTTAATGTGGTTTGGATCCTTTAAAATTATTTTACTACCTGAATTAAATTCAATACTTATTATGTGTTTATGTATGTCATGGCTTAACTGAGTAATACTTTCAGTGAGATATTTTGCGTTTAAAAATACAGTTACAATATTTGCGTAACTTTGAATATTGTGCACTTATAAGGGTGCAATTGAAACCTGTGTCGGTTCACTTCGTATTCGTCGTAAGCTTATTCATGTTAACCTTTGCAACTATTAAATGGCGGCTGTTATAAATTGAATCCGGATCGAAAAGGCTCCAAGTATTCAAGGAATTTAATATGTTCATACGAATATACATGAGGGGACTTATCGCTTTACTCGGAATATCAAGATATTGACGCAGGAGAAATCCTATTATGTTTGAAGTGAAGAAATGAAGATGTAGTACAATTGAAGATTGATTTTGTACAAAAGCAACACATGCCGAGTTGTAAAAAATATTTTTTTACTATTATATACATACTTCCTTTAGAGTTCAGAGTTCCCGTTATTTTTGCTGTTTCGTTAACTTCGTTTGGCCCTGTGTCATCTGCGCTGTCTTCTTCAGGGGGACTATTTTGCCAAGCTATGCTTTATGAATTTAACTTCTTCAGGGCTGCTCATTTTGCTTAATTGTGCAATATGATTTAAATTCAGTTTAAATTAGTGGATTATTTAATTCAGTTTACAAATTAATAGTTGTAAATTATTCAGCTAAATAAAATCAAATATTTTTATCTAAAAAAAAATTAAATTCGTACTGCACAATTTAACAAATAATAATCAATATTGTCGGCTGTCTTAGTTCTGATCATTTTGTTACGATGGACTTTTGTATAATTACAAGTTAATACAAATAATGTACCGTCCTTTCTTATTGAATTTATGTAGGTAAAATAAAGAAAATGTAAAAATAAATTGAGTTCTTGCCCCCACTGCGGTTTATTTTTAACAGCGAAAATACTGCTGATAAACTCTGAAATCTGGCAAAGTTCATACTATGCCAACTCTTGAAACAATTAACGCAATTTTTATACAATTAAGTATTAGGCTATTTTCATACTAAATACTTTAGGTTTTTTAAAACCAAACGTGTGAACGATATTATTATTACTTTAAATCTATTTAACAAAATCTTAGAATTACCACAAGGTGTACGAGACGAGAACTTTATATAGGGTCAATTTAATAATATGAAAACATTGCAAGATTTAAACAAATTATGAATGTGTTTTTCAGTTTATTACTAGTTTACAACGTGTGTGTCAATCCTTATAAACTTCTTTGTGTTTCTTACTCTCATAATATTACAGTATGACCGTCATGCTGTTATTTAATTGAACTTGTAAGATGTTAGCATTCATTTGAATCTTATCTAGACTTCTCAAGATTGTGACCCAGTGTAAAGCTTCTAGAGTGTAAAAACAATTGAAGAACAGATTGCAAAACGAAGTGTGGATAAATTACATAATATCATTGTCAAAGAAGCCTTAGGCGAACGAGTGTGGCCACAGACTTTAATAGGTAGAGCGGACTTAAGTTTTTATTGGATTAACTGCCCGCATACTGAGCAAACAGACTCCATTGACGTGTAATATTAGTATTGAACTTTAAATCAAGAACTATTAGCCCCGTTAAATTATAAATTAGCCACGTTAATTTAACAATAACATTATAAATAAAACCGACTTCAAACGGTAAAAAATAAAATTCTTCAGTAGTTACTTTGATACTTTTTCTTGCTAATGGTAATGACTCATTCAAATTCAAATTCAAATTTTATTATTATTTTTCTTCAGAAAGTATAAGAAAATCAATGTGTGTGCGTATGCATAAAATGATCGTTTCCCTAGATTTCTCTGGGATCCCATCATCAGATCTCGACTTGGTGACAATGAGACCACCTCGGAAGTATAAGCTTTCGACCAAAAAAATAATTTTGAAAATCTGTCCACAAACGTCGGAGTAATCGGTGAACATATAAAAAAAAATACTTTACCTCCTCCTTTTGGAAGTCGGTAAATACCGCGATTTTTTAATTTGTGTATAGTTGTTGTCATAGCGATGTTGAAGCTCAAACAAATGATGTGAAAACAAATGAAATACAAACAATTATAAAACAAAAAATTTCTACATTTATTTCGAAATAAGTTTGAATTTGAATTGAACTCCAATCAAACGTAATAAGTATATTTGTTTTTAAAGTTTCCAGTATTCAGTATCGGCAATTTCATATGTAAGAATCTATTACCTTTCAGGATTAAATAAAGATTTTTTTATGTTCTGTGGTGTGCCCCAGGAATGTAAAAATAATATTATAATAGAAGCCGGGCAGTCTTAAATTAATCTCTGACAAATACATGTGACTCGTGCTTGGCCACATGTCCAGTTGAAATATTAGCATAATCCCCGTATACATATTATTTAATTAGAGCAACAAAAGAATTAGAGTCACATAAACACAGTGACCATTCCATTAAGCAAATCAACGAAGCTTCCCTAACACAGGTAATTATAGAGATTGGCTCACGAAACCAAAATTTTTAATTATATCATACCAAAAGGAAATCGGTCTTATATTAATTGGATTAAAGTATTAGATAGTGTCTAGTAAATAAAGTTGTATGAAATGAGGACGAAAGATGAGGGGTTCTAATACATAGAAATTGACGTATGAAAGTTATGAAACATGAAATCCTGGCAAGTTACAATATCTTAATCCGTAATAATGTATTTCACGTTCCATTTATTCTTTTTCGGGTCATGGCCTAAAAATAATAACATGGATGGATGAACTAATTGCTTCTCAGCTATCTATTTACAAAATATTTTTAGCTCAGTTATGTTATATTTACATCTACCTACTTACTTTCTCGATAGCAAAATTTTTTTTTCAATTCGAACCAATAGTCCTTTAAATTATCGTGTTTAAACTAACAATCAAACAAACTTCAACTTTATATTTATAATATTTGTAAAAGTAATGATACATAATAAAATTATGTGTCCATAGTCGGTTGATTTGAGTTTCTAATAAACTCGTTGTATGAGTCTGTGCTCTTAAGCTTAATCAAGAATGAAAAAAGTTATGTTGCTGAGCTTATCTGTTATTGAATCCAATTAAATATTTACTTAACTACTCGATGAAAGTAATGGTATTCTATCATACTACAAGCCTAATCTGAATCAAATTTGAACCTAATTGCGGCAAGTCGCGAATTTCTATGCCTTACCATAATCTATGCACTTTACCCAGCTGGAAAAAAATCGAAATTAAAACCTTATACTTACTTAGAATGTATGTATTGCACTACCTTGAATAGTTACACAATACGTTACGGTCCAGAAGTTGCTGAGAATACACATATTGAGCAACAATTTTCACAATTAGTATAGGGAGCATGATTTGCATATTAATCTGAGTAACATTTGTGTGACAATGTTTGAAGAAAGAGGTTGTTTGTAAAGATTTTTTACACAGAAAGTTATTATTTATATATATTTATAATTTTGTAAAATGATTAAAAGGAAAAGAAGGAACTAAGTATAAGAAACTTGCTTTTCGCCTGCGGCTCCTCCCGCGTGAATTACACCGTACGCATTATTTCCATAGGAATGAGATAGAAGAAGGACAAACAAACAAACACAGTTTGACATTTATGGTATTAGTATGGATAAATGTCTAGCAGCGCCTTAATTCAAATGTAGGTCCTAATTGTCTAGATCTGTTTCATTAAAAATTTGTTTTACGTTTCCCTTTCTTAACGCTTAGCGTGATACTTACTAATATTTTATCGAAATTGGATTGACCGTCATTGGATATCGAACATTAATTAATACTCAGCTGTATTACAAGCGTGTTTCTGAACGATTATGTAAGTAATTACAACATAATACTTCTTATACGAAGATCAACAACGCACTTTGAAGTCGTCACACGAGGTCTATTTGGACATTTCTCACTAAATGCCTTCATTATTTAATTTGCCAAAATCCTAATCCCATTCCTAAATTTACTTGACATTGACGTTGGCAAAATGGTCAAAAGACCGAAACGCAAATTTATAAGCTGACAGCTGCCCAAATGTCCTATTATATTGTGGTTATTGTAATTTGTTTAAATGACTTCCTAGAGTTTGTTGGTTCATAATAGAATCGGACTATTTACGTTGCCCTGAAAGCATCTCGTTTGGATGCGAAACACGCATAGAACGTACGGACCTCTGCGGAAGTGAATAATCTTAAGGCTTTTACTCGTACGCTTCCAACCTTTACTAATTACTTCCTATAAATTTTACAACCTTTATATTTTTAAAATATTTACAGCCATAATAGCCTTCAAAAATTATTTTCTTTTTTCCTTTCTTATTTTTATATTATCACGTCACTTTTTAAGAAAATAAAAATCACGTAATCCTTAAGGAAAATCCTGCTTATCAATTTTAGGAGTCGCTAATAGCTAAAAGCTTTTACGCTGATGGCTAAAACATTTCCCAGTCGTTTTGCCTTTGATAAAGGATTTTCTAGTTTCTATTTAATTGTTGACATCGTCTACTTAACTATTTATGTATTTTGATTTGTCTACAACATTTGCTTCCTGGAAATGTGTTTCTGTGGAAACTTTTGTATATTTGCTCATTAAAAAAATACAATTACAAAATTGTTTACCTCAAACAAGCATTTCCTTGTACTGTATTTAGAAATGGGTATTTTTTTTGCCAAAATATTATATGCGACATTTTATGAGAAAATAAGTCTGAATGTCGGACGGATATTACTTCATAAACTCTTAGAACTACTAATGGCCTGTTAATTTCGAAAACTCAAGTTTAAGATTGTAGTTTAGTAATCGCAATGCAAATATATTTTGTAACAAATTATAAATGGAACAACCCAATGGATACTTAACACATAAAAATGTGTGTTAATGGCAAAATTATTTCGCTTCGTTTTAGGTTACTTTGTTAACTAGGCCACTGCCTCAGTAATTTTGACAATAGTTAAACCCGATGTTATTAATCTTGTTAAATTTGTTTATTTGTGGTAGGTTAAACAAATAACAATACATAATAAAGGTGTGTTTATTTTTCCTTGATCTATTGTCATCTCTAGATTGTTATCTAATTATATTAGAGCTGTGTATTTGCGATGCTTTTCTTAACTCCAGACTTCTAAGAGCATCGTTCAAGCAAACTAATTTTGACAGATCCAAAAATATTTCTAAGTAAAATAGTGTAGATGTTGTACATACATTTGTAGGAGTTAAACTTACTAGAGAAATACTGGAAACAAAATTTAAAAAGTAAACATGTAATCAATTAAATTATAGAATATGCGGACAATTTATATGAATCAATTGAAGTTATAAGATTAGATATATTATGAGAAGAAAAGTACAAATTGATGAAATGGTGAAATCCGTGCTTAAGAAAGTGTTAGCGAGTACCTGCAAAGACCGTACACGGTAAAAACGACAAGGTCGACAGAGGCATTCACTTTCGCTACAATTTGTTAAGCACGAGTTGCACCTAGTGCTCATGTTAAACGGACGCATTTGATAGCTTTATCGCTTCCTTTGAATGCATGACAAATGATGCGATATTTTACCCACCAGACGTTTTATCTTCTATTTATGTTCGACGCTGTTTTCACTCTCTGATTTCATTATATCTCGTAAATCGCAGAAATAATAAAGAAATGCATTATGATTTCTGCGATTTGCTGTGTGTCACATTTAGGGATATTACAAAACCCAGATAAAGTCATCAGTTAGTTAATAGTACTCGTATCATTGTCATTAGATAAAGTAAAGTAAAGTAGAGTAAGGATTACAGCGCTGACAGTTATTTGGCAAAAAGTTTTATCCGGCGATGGAAATATCGGCCCTTAGTTAAATAATATTTTTAATCTAAGATATTATTTAACATCTGTGCAGATTAGCGGAGAATCAATAATCTGCAGTGTGAAGGAACCATATTTTTATCCTCAAAAACGGTTAGTATTTACAGAAGCTTTCTCTAACAGAACAACGAACAACTTCCAATCAAGACACAATTGTTTCATTATTGACGTCATTCACGCCAAGAAATGGGTACGTTTCTTGATTGCTATTCTCGTATAGTGGTGCGTCTGTTTGATCAACTGTTTTGAAAGCTCGGCGGCACAGTTATAGTATAGAGACATAATAAAATAGGTATTTACGTTCACTTTATCATCTCTCTCGTATTTTTAAAATTTGTTGAAAAAGTGAAAGACACGATTTATTAATCCTGTTAATTCTTATCTTAAATTAAACATCAATTAGTTATAGAATTTTGTTTTTGATAAACGCGGCTATGGTTTAAAGTGACCAAAATCCGAAGACGTGAGTGAAAAAAAAACTGGCATGGAGTTACAATTGATGTGACTGCATTGTGTAAACCAAGTTTTTATTGAGATCAATATAGGAAATGTTACGGTTAAATGATGTGTTACTTTTTAATAGGCTCTATTGATTTCGAATGTCGTAGATTGTAAAAACAAAAGACTGTTATGTTCATTGAAGATACAGCTACCTATTTGTTGTTTTCCTGCTTCTTGGATGAAGGTCTTTTATTTTATTTAATAGCTCTTTTGCAGATTAGAGGTCGTCAAAACAATCTTGGCTCTTTTGTTTTCTCCACCTCGATGTTTTTATGGTTTCAAGTTAGAATAAAAAGTTAATTAGTTTTCAGCTAATCTATTTCAAATTAAAGAAGATCATTTAGCTATTGATAGCATTGACTGCCATTTTCTGAGAGTTCTTTGTAACATGTTGTTATAACGCGAAAAGATAGTGTGTTGCTTTAAAGTTTTCGTCATCACGATATATTCCTGATTATCTTGGTTCGGGCAGTTGAATTTATTTATTTCAAGGTATGAATAGACTTTCCTGGAAGTCTTAACAAATTGTATACGGGCTTTATAGAATACAGAGACTACCTTTTAGTTTGGCTATGTTTCTGCCGTTCAAGCCCATATTATCACTACTACCTGTCGGTTGCTTAAAAGTATGTTTAATTTTTTTTTATTTAAAAGTTTTGATGCAAGTACTTGGTTATATTTTAATGAGTAGGTACTGGTTCTAAGCAGGAAACTTACTGTTGGCTACAGTCGAGAATCATATGCACCAGTTCGTTATGTAAATATTCTTTACCTCTCACTCTTCGTGTTCGAGGTAAGGATTTTAATTAGTCACGTCAGTATTTAAATTTTCGTTATGTATTTAATTATTTTTAGCTTAGTTATTTTCGCATTTATTTAATACGAGCTACATCACTTGATGAATGAGTGCCTCTATTCTCACCATGCCGCAATATCGTTAGCTCAACATTGGCACATCTGTGTGGCAGGGGGCAACATGCGCCCCTTTCTCGATAGCGTTCCAAAAATAAACGATGTTAATTTGTCCGCCACTCACGCCGCGTATGTAATGTTTGCTCATTGAATCGAGTGCTCCCTACTCTGTACTCATTCCTACTTCCTATACTTTCTTGACTGAATGCCGTGCGACCGTACAATGAATGCGTCGGCCACTCAGTAGCTCTAACTCTCCGCAACTTGAATCTTTTGAAATTGATAGCACACTTGAGTTGTGTTAAAATTATTCGGGGTCATCGTTCGCTTTCTCCGACGTGTTTTGTATGCTTTCGTAAATCTTATGTCATGGCTTCATTGACGGACGTAAACACGCGACCGATGGTGAACATAGTAGGTATATAATATGTTTATGTATACAGTGGAGTATCAAGCACGCGCTTGATAAAAATACATGTGGGCACACTATAACTGTTCATATTGTTTATATTATTATTCTAATCACAAAGGATAATACGCTACGCTTCACAACTCTTTATGGATCTGCTTATGAATTCATTTAAGTAATGAATACAAATGTTTCAACGAGCGTTATCCTTTTATGACTCGCAGGCATGAAATCTTCTACCATACAAGTAACGTACTCATTAACTGTCAAAATCTTCACCGCGGTTCGTGATACTCATATTTAATTATTTTCTTACATGTTGAGTAAGCGAATTCACAACCTCTTACGTCTGTTTGAGCTTTAGTATATTATGCGCTCTGGTATTTATGAGAATTGAACATTCTTATTTATAAAAAGATATTATGCCTCCTGCCACGAAATTGCTTATAAAAAGAACAGACAGCTAAGACCATTGCTAATGTCTCGTTTGTTTAGGTCGGGTTATCGAGGTGATCCTTATTCGCCTGGTATGCAGAACAAACAGCGTGAGCGTGACTTAGTACTGTTGCGTAAATCACTCCAGTTTACTGTTCGATCGCAGCGAGCACGGACGTGTGTGCGCGCCATGATCATTGCCATCAATTCCGCGCCGTAGGATACGTACTTGTCGTTATTGTTTTAACTTTGCGCCAGTGCCAGGGCTTAACAATAATGTCTTTGTGAGGCCGCTAATTGAATGATGTGATTAACATTTTAATCTAGTGCTTGTGTTGAGTTCATGTCCAATCACGCGTAAAGGTCCAAATGGTTAGGAAGATTATTGTTGTTGGAATACGTCATTATGAGGATCCATTTTACAAGTACGTTTGATACTTAAAACATTTTTAAGAAAACTAGTGTTTTGATCTGTGTTCACACATTTGTTATGTTTTCATTCCAAGTATTTTTTTCTAATATAATGTCGTCTTTTGTCCATAGACATGTGACGGGCGCAAACGGGCCGCCAGCGGGATGCGGCCATCAGAGAAACAGGTCCCTGGACTCTGTTCTACAACGGATACCGGAGGACATGACACCAACTTCTCCGGAGGGCGCGCCGCTTCGAATTCCAATCGAAGTGCCCGCGCCTCGCCTCGCACTGCCACCGGAAGTGCCAGCAGGATCCGATGACTCGGGGATCCATACTCCACCAGATGGAAATGATGAAGAAAGACCACAACTCCATGCCGCCGCACGATCCAGGGAAAGTCTGGATTCGGGTAATCCAGAAGACACAGAAAAACCACCCGATCCACCCGATACGGTGATAGAAGCCCCACCTAAAACAAACATTTCAGCGTGCGATACTTCTAGGAACAAAGATTTTCTTCTCCGTCTGTTCGAAAGTAAATTGTTCGACATGAGTATGGCGATCTCATATTTGTTTAACTCAAAGGAACCGGGTGTGCAAACTTACCTAGCGAACAAACTGTTCTCGTTTCCCTTCGAGGACGTGGACTTCTATCTGCCGCAATTAGCCACAATGTATATAGAAATGGGAGATGTGGCTGACGTATTGCGGCCTTATTTAGTGTACAGGTGTAAACAAAGCCCGGAGTTTTCTTTGCGGTTAGCGTGGCTCTTGACAGCATTCGGTGGTGACGGAAAGCGGTCGAAGGCTGCGAAGTTACGGGATTCGATTTTGGCCGAGGAGATTAGGCCAACGGCAAGAAGAGGACATCATAGGTCGCAGTCAGATGCCTCTGCTTTGAGGCTAGCGACGCCTTCGGGGAGGCATTTAGGCGACCTTGCTTCGGGCCGGGCTTTCGACAGTGGGTGCCGTTGTGGGGAACAGTGCTCATGTGGGGCACCAAGGCTAGCACCACAAACACATGTAAGTTTTTAAATATATTTTTTTTACTGCATTAGCCAATTACTTGGTATTAAATTAATAGCGCAAATTTGTTTGCAACTTATATTGACGAGTTAGAATGGCCAACTTTGTTATGTAGTATCTATTGAGTAATAGATATCATAATACGTACATGGTAGAGTACACCCGATTAGTAGTGTTCATGATTTGATTATGAACAAATTATAACAATTTGATGTTATTTGTTTCACGGTGATAAAAGTTCACCTGTTTAAATACGTATCAAAATACACTTCAAGATGTTTACTTATAGTTATCTACATTCTAAGTTAATACACACGGATATTGTTATCGTAGTTAATGAAGTTTTAGAACGTGATAATTATTAGGTACCTACATGTTATAAAATTGTCATTTACAACTTTATTTATTTTGATTGTTTAGTTATAAATTAACAATAATTTAAAACAGTGTAGATACTCACTATTTTTGTCTTTTGTTTACTTAAAAATTAGAGATGAGGTAATTTGTTAAGATAATAGATTGTTCAGGTAAACATGAATCATACAATATCCTAAAACAAGTTATGCTTATTTTCTTTTATATCAACTAGATGCATGGTCACAAGTAGAGTAGAACGCTCATTTGGAACACAAGGCACGTAAATAGAGCGAGAGATTAACTCCGTATTTTATGTGATTTAAATGACTGTTGTTTAGTGACAATTACTAAAAAAGAATTGCGAGTAACGCCATTACAGTTTCTGAACATACTGACAAATTTAATAACCCAAAAATTTAAATAATTATGAATTTATAAATTGGTACAAGAAACCAGTTAAATGAGAGAGTTGATCGTTAAATGAGTTTTTTAAGATTATTTGTGTGGCAAGGTTGCAAAATTAGTAGATGTCTTATCTCATATTACACCTGCATCATCAGCCGTCGAAATCCACCGAAAGTCATATTAAGATATGAAACTTTTTTGAAGATTTTATGTTCCGCAGTCATATAATTTAAGTCTTAAATTTGACTGAAATGATGTAGGTATTACTTAAATGTTATATTTTTGTTCATTTTTATTTATTGTTATACTTATTGGCAATTTGAGTAAACATTATAAACTATATAATTAAAACCTATAAAAGTAAAATAAATTCATTTGCTATTTACATTATTTCAATCAAAATGGGGACTCAATTTTAAATGGTAGTTCCTTACTGTAGACTTTAAAAATTGCATTCTTTATCTCAGTACAAAATGATTACAGTATCTTGTATAGGAATAAATCAAACACCTAACATTTTGAAGCTAGCTTTCATCTTTTATTCATGTCAAGAGAGGTTTGTGATCGGTTCGATCTTCTCGTACCTATACGCCATTAAGCTCACCTTCACTATGCCAGTACGTAAATCAAATATAACTCGTGTGAATAATAGATTCGGTACATCTTTCAATAGAATGTAAGGAGATTTAGAAAAATCAGGGATCACTCGTAGAGAATAAAAAGGTACTACAATCTCGATGCGTTTTAATAATAATTTGTCACACATAATGTTTATGAAGTAATTTTTCTACGATCTATCCCTTTTGATACGCTACGACACAGCAGTGTCGCAAATATACAGTACCTATGTCTTAAAATTCCCAGAAACGAAAAACTCTACTTGTAACTTGTAACGAATTATTCGTGACTCGGTCAAGCCCGGGAGGCTACTCTGAACGCCCGTATCCGAAACTTGTGAATTTTCGGGCCTCATTTTTAGTAATACTGACGAAATTATAACAATATTATTTATTCAGTAGCTTAATGTTATCAATAATGCTTATCTTATAAATTCATTAAAAAACTTCTTAATATTCCAAAAATTATTTCGAAAATGTTATATATATATTATATTAGACTTTATGGACCGATCCATACAGGATAGCCTCCCAGGTGTCATGTTAGCTTGACCGAGTAATAAATTCGGAATCTTCCTTTTGTTTAAGGCACAAGCAAATGAAACGATGATCCATTTACTCGTAATCCGTAATTCCATCACATTTTGAGTGAGGCGTAACCTACGTAATAACACTGGTCCCGTTTATCCTGTGCTGACACTGTTGACCGGTTACATATTATACTTTGTGTCTCTATAATTTTGCTGATTTTAGAAATTTCTTCTCTTTTGTTCTGTGAGACGCAAAAATATTGAGCTTACTATTATTAAATACCGATTAAACATCGTCATCTAAATAAACAATGCTCAAAATATAGTTCTAATTTATCTATCAAATCATAATATTAAAAAAAGTAATAGATGGCTTGGCTCCTTTGTATCCATCCATGCAATTATTGGTATGGCTTACATTAGTAAGAGGACAGTGGACAGAGGACACGAAAGTAAAGGAGTCATTATAAAGATTTGGCTGGCAATTATCCTGCAATCGATTCCGAATAAAAGGAAACATATTCAAAACATACCAAGTAAAATAGAAATGTTTACACGAGTGAGAACCTTGAAATACAAAAGCTCGCCAATGCGGTCTGGGCCGCGGGGAATGCGAAAAGAAATAAAAGTTACACGTTCATGGCGCTCCAACAAAAACCTTTGATTCATTATTAAAAGAACCATCGAACCAAGTTGAAGAAACTTCATGGTTTGCAGTGCTTTACACTGCACTGTAATGTGAACCTACATTGGCTCTGTCTTTTGTTTATTCCCTTTTGCCAAAACGAGTGAAAAATTGTGTTTTACACGCGTCATAAAAAAGTGGAAAATATACTTCGAATGCTTAAAATTTTTATTCGTGTCTGTAAACATTAAAATAAAAGTGTAACAACACTTTCTTTTGGCTTAATCTAGCCTATGACTTTATTCTTATCGACAATCAACTTCTCCAATGCATCTCCTTATTTATTTCTGCGAGATTTTGTACTCTTTATTAAATCATCTATTAACAAGACCTGTACTTTTTGTCAAAGCATCGCCCTTTAATATTACCTACATATGTCTATACGAACAGTTCAGTTCTTGAAAATACCCGTAAGTGTCACCAACTACAATGTAAAATAGACAAATTACTACCATACTTACTGTTGAACTGACTGATTAAATGTGGTCTTGTAGACATCCGATTTTCTTCTAACGGGCCTACTTTACGATTTAGCCCTTTTGAAGTTTTATTTTTTCAATTAAACCATAGGGAGTGTATAAACCCTCCAAGAATGCAATTGTTCATTTGTAGTATGGATTGCGGTTTCGCTAACACGAGCTTTCTGCCATAATTTTTAATTAAGTAACTAATAAAAATGAGTTAAGTACTTGCTTCTGTTTCTGATTATAATGTGGAATGGAAAATAGTTTTATTGCATGTTACATAATGAGAATATTATGTCAATATGTAATACTTATACCTTTCGAACGTAGGTATCTAAATTTAAAATTCAATTATGCTCTTGTGTCCTAGATACATTGATGGAAGAAAAACGTTTTTTACTTGTTACTTAATAGGTGTTTAATTAAAGACCGATAGAGCGACTTTGCTGATAACTTTGATAATAAGGTAACAGGTTCACGTTCATTTTTGTCTTAATTTTTGATCACTTACCGACTAGAATTAGAAAAAACATCTCACTATTATGTAACTGAAATTTGAAATATTTATCTGTGTCTGTTTCGTAATACATTCCATTCACGTTTTCAATAATATAAAGATTGTCAGAATCAACTAAGTCACCTTGAGTTATTTTACTGTCTAAACTTTAGTCAGATATTTTAGTTTATCTTTACATACTCAAATATCTATTACTTTTAAACGAGCAATTCTTGTATCTGAATATTTTTTTTGAATCTCGTAAACGGCTCCAAAGATTTTGATGAAATTTAGTACCCTGGTTTCGGGGATGATAAATCGATCCACAAATTTTTATTGATAAAAATTGTCGTTTTATTTAATGTTTATGCCGTTAAATATAAAATTACTCTTACTGACATCTATTGGAGAATATTAATAATATTGTGGTGTAGAAAGCCGTTAAATGTCGACCATCAATCCGCCCTTCAAACAAATGACAATGTCAATATGAAAGACCTCTATAAAAATAATGTAGTTTAAAAAACTAAAAACACGCTTTTGTGAAAATACGAACTAAAAAGTAAAAAAATAAGAAGAAAATGTATTTTACTGTAAAAAAAAGCGTGGGGTGCATGGTGTCAACAGTAACAGTGGTAAAAACCACCCCCCGCTTTTTTTACAGTAAAATACATTTTCTTCTTATTTTTTTACTTTTAGTTCGTATTTTCACAAAAGCGTGTTTTTAGTTTTTTAAACTACATTATTTATTTTTAATTTTTTAGTTGGATTTTTATTCTCAAATTATTGCATTATCATCGGCCCTTGACCCCTATGCAAATTTTCAAGTTAACCAGACGCTTAGACGTGTTAAAATACCTTAGGCCACGAACTTATCAGCCGCCCCTCGTATATTTTATTTTATCCTGATGATCCTAGTTACGACTTTAACATAAAGTTATGAGATTATTGTATTGTCATCGGTCCTCAATAAATCTACAAAGTTTGAACGAAATCTGGCCGTTTAAAGTGGGTCAAAATCGCGCCCAAAGAAGTCGGTTACAAACATACAGGTGAAGCTAAT
Organism: Pyrgus malvae; assembly: GCA_911387765.1. Taxonomy (NCBI): domain Eukaryota; kingdom Metazoa; phylum Arthropoda; class Insecta; order Lepidoptera; family Hesperiidae; genus Pyrgus; species Pyrgus malvae. Next base: position 19,642,737 of record OU426950.1, on the reverse strand, counting down.
ATAAAGCGTGTAAAAAATTTCGTAGCTTTCTTGGTCGAATGGTTACGAAAGTTGAGTACGGAGCTCGAGACCCGGGTTCAAACCTCAAGTAAGCAAGTTGCGTTTTTTATTTTTTGTGACATTTTTTTTTTAAATTGGGAGCTAGGTATTTCAAAAGGATTTATTAAGTAACACTAAGTCAATGTTTTGCTTAAAAATAAACCAAGAAAATCAATTGTTTTTATCCGAGCAACGCTAGGGCGTCCAGTTCTAATACCCTTGAGCAATTACAAGAATTGCTCGTTTATATACTGTATACCTAAATATATTTTTTGAATCTCGGAAACGGCTCCAACGATTTTAATGAAATTTAGTAACCTGGTTTCGGGGGTGATAAATTGATCCAAGTAGGTTTTATTTTTAGTAATTTTAAATTATAAAAAAATATTATCAGCGATAATCAAATTAAATATAAACTGAAAAATACGACTCTTCCTGACATCTATTCCAGAGTAATAATAATATTGTGGTGTAGAACGTCGTCAAACGCCACCCGCCAATACGACGTTCAAAAAAATGACAATATCGATTTGAAAGAGCTGTATGAAAAATTCGCTTTTTGAATTAAAGCTTCCTTTGCCGAATGGTTATGTGGGCTAACTGTTCCGCAGTTCTAGAGACCCGGGTTCAAACCTAAATCAAACCATATTGCGTTTATTTTCATTTTTTTGTGATTTTTTTATTGGGAGCTATTTCATATGTCGTTGTTAAGTAACACTAAGCAAATGAGTGTTTCATTTGAAATGAAACCAAGAACATAAATTATTTTTATCCGAGCAACGCTCGGTCATCCAGCCAGGTACTGTAAGAGTAAAGAGAAATCTATGAGAAAAGAAATATCGTAGACTAGTCTTCCGCCTGCGGCTGCGCCCGCGTGGATCCGTTTTAAAGGTTCCTGTTGGATAAAAACAATCCTATGTCCTTTCCCAAGGTCCACTCTATCTGTGTTCCAAATTTCATTAAAATCGGTTCAGTAGTTTAAGCAGGAAAGCGTAGCAGACAGACAGACGGACAGACAGTTACTTTCGAATTTATAATATTATAGTATGGATGAATAGCATAGACACTATTATTGTGTCGTAGTTGGCAGAGAACTGAAGAATTGGCATTAAATTGCCTTAATTTTTATATCACAATTTTTACTTCTGTATGGAAAAGATTTTAATTTTAAAGTTGTATATTGCTTAGAGTAGAGAGATTTACACAATTATATTACTTGAGTTATATTATCCTCTACTACGCATTTTTTCTGTAGCTTTCGTTTGAAAAATGATTACGATCCATTATGCGGTATGCCCAATGCCCAGTGTAGTATTAAAACACGAATCGCTCTCATTGCTACTTGTGTTTGTATAGTCTAGCATCTGAGCCTATTATGTGGCTCTGATGTTACAGATCACTATCAGATCAATTATCAATCTATTATTGTCCAACTGCTGGTTTTGATTTTCACTGCTGGGCCTTTCACATTGATGCCACTTCCCAATCCAGTTCTTTGTTGTTATTTATATTGAATACTAGCCTTCCGCCAGCGGCTTCGCCCGCGTGGACCCGTTTTATAGGTTCCCGTAGTATAAAAACCATCTTATGTTCTTTCCCAAGGTCCATTCTATCTGTGTTCCAAATTTCATTAAAATTGGTTCAGTAGTTTAAGCGGGAAAGCGTAGCAGACAGAGTTACTTTCGAATTTATAATATTAGTAGGGATTATATGGCCATTACCTCCTGAATCGTGAATAGCGCTATCAAACAAAATTTTAAATACATTAAATTTAAACATTCATGTCTTGCCCAACAGTAAATAAATATAAGTTATCTATTAACTTTTTTCAAACCAGATTCAATTATTACAAGTGTTCGTTAATTGATCAGATATAGAAAGACTATTCATTAACCGATTATGTTTTTTTTAATGTAATGAACATTATTTAAACAAGATAAGTATTTGTTTTTACAATTTTATTGGTGTTGTCCTTATAAAATTGAAGTAGCGAGTGGTAAGGTTAGGAAGGAATTCTTATTTTAGGCAAAAAATGATAACAGTTAAAACCTCTTACAAAGACATAAATTTTATAATGACATATTGGTTATAATACATAGGTAATAGAAACATACTGCCGATTTCGATGTTGCTTATAGAATTAACATCGGTTATTAAAACGAACCGGCTATTGCGACTTATTATAGTGGTCCCTTCGATGTTGTTATAACAGATTTTTACAGTATTTTATTTTTATTCTAACTTTTTGATTCAAATTCCTCTGATACGTGATACAAGTCTCAGAAAGGAGATACTACTAACAGTAAAGAGATAAAGGCTAAATGCGGCTAAAGAATTCAAGATAGAGCCATGTTATTAATATTGGTTAAGTTCTCAAATTACCTAAATTTCGTAAATTAAAAGTCACAAAAGTTATATATTGCATCCGTATTTTTTCCGCATTCCAAAAATATGCACACAATTTAATTTTAGTCAGGTTAAATCAGCAAAAGAGGAAAAGTGCGAAATTATCGCATAAATGGAAGAGCAGAATGTGTCAGTTGACGCTAAGCAGTTGACGTGATTTCAGTACAGCGCGTGTACAGGTCGATGACGAATCAAAACGCTTTAGCATGAACGCTCAATGATATCACTCCAGTAATGTGAGTATGTTGAAAAAAATAAGTTATTGATGCATTTGTTACGGGTAATGCAAGAAGACGGAGTAAACCTAGGTTTATAATTACCCAAGTCTTTTCGGTAGTGTCTGAGTTGATTATAATAAAAATAGTTAAACATAAATACTAACCAATAACTAATAAACTAATATTAGTTAAATAACAAATATGTATATATCTATTTTGTTATCACATTACCCAACCAGAGTTGGGTAGACCTACTTATTTACCCAAAAGATTTGGGTAATACTAAGACTACCCGGATAAACCTAGGTTTACTCCATCTTCTTGCATTACCCGTAACACAATATAATACCACCGTCCCAACCGGTTCCCTTACGAGGTATTATTTTAGAGATAAACATAAATAAACAATAAACGTTACACACTCATAGCCCCACAGTAAGGTAATTAATACCCTGTGTCGTGGGTACCATGGACACATACAAAGACAGGAACACAAACACCCAGACCGAGAACAGAAATTTAAACTCATCATTCAAATTTCTGTTTCGCCGGGAATCGAACCCGGGACCCCTCGATTGACAGTCCGGTATGGTAACCATTGCGCCACGCGGGTCGTCAAACACATGTCGTCAGACATGGTTTAAATTATAATCAAGCCATTCATCCATTAACAATTAGGGCCTCGTTCACCATCGCCAATTAAAGTGTTGATTAGATACGTCCCAAGTAAAGTTAATTGGCAAATAAAAGCTATGAGTATGGGTCAGTTTATCATATGATTAGTGCTACTCGAACATCGTGAAATTCAAATTGAAGTTACGGGTGACTTTAACCGACAATTAGCGTACTTGTCACTTTACTTGAAGGTAGTGAAACAGGCCCTTAGAGGTCTACTTCTGCACATAGGTTTCTGTTAACCGTACTGTTTTTCCTAATCTAGCTAGTACTATATAGTTTAAAGTCAACGTCATGCCACGAATAAAAATTTTCATTGTGTTGCTTTCAATTAACTGACGCACAAGTTTAACCACGACAGATAACTTTTTTGATCATTCGGTGTTTTTGTATTTGCAGAATACAAAGCATTTACACATTTGTATTTTCATTGAAAAATTCGGAGTTCAATGAATAAAATATGTGTTGTCTATTTTTAAATCTCTGTAAAATTTTTCGTCTGTAAGCATCAGAAAAGAAACATTGACTTTGGATAAGATACTGAGCACAATCCGTACCTTACATGTTACTAATAATAGGTTCAGAATGTCAGTAAAACACGGATTTGTAACACGTCAAAATAAATTAAACATCTATAAAAATAAGAAAAAATTATCTCTTTTGCTCAGATCAAATAAAATCTGATTTTTTTTGTAGATATGACGGAGTTTTATAGGGAGGGCCCTTTGCGTATATTATCAGTAGAAATGTCATGGATTTGGTAATTAAATATAACTTTTAAATGTTCTTATTAGTACTGTACTGATGCGATAATGATGCTGAATTTATTTAAATGTGAAATTATTATCATGATCAAATGTAATGTATATTAGGTCTGACGATTTTTTTTGTGTCTAATGTATAGGCATACAGTAAGTCAAAACATTGTTGTACTAAACATAAATCTTTCATAAATTTAGGCATTTATAATATGTATTTCAAGTATTGAGGATGCTTAAATGTTCTTGTATATTCGTTAATAAGATTGGTCTCACGATCTCTTAAATTATCGTGGTTTTATACGAGTCTTTAATATCTTAAGAGCTATTGTGATATGCTTAGCACAATAGGCATTTAAATGGAGGAAAACATATAAGGGAGATTCATACTAAAATAAAACAACGGGTTGCACTCCGGTAGTGCCGGCTGAAGTGAAAACTTGAACATTAACCTTGTGCATTTTTGATATTTTGGAATGGTTAGGGAATAATTTCGCACGAATTGCTTTAATTATCAGTATTATTTTTCATCTAGTATTTTCAGTAGGTTTTCATCTAGTATTTTTATAAAGTACTCACTCATTTTCTTTCACTATTTCTTCGTCACTTTTTTCATTAATAGATGCACTTTGTTCAATGTCCATATTTGAAATACTTGATATAAACGAATTTTACAAGTATAGACAGTCGAGCCGTCATCAGCTGTCACCCCTACGTCTTACGAATATTCGATCTGGCCACGTGTCCTCACGCGAGTTAACATTTTTTACCCATCCCAAAAAAAGTGCGCAACGCCGCTAAAGAAGTTTTCACTTCAAAAAATCGATTTGTCTATAGGTAAAGTAGCTGCATTTTTAAAATATTTGACTGTGTTCCTATTTACTACTACAACAATAGTATATTATTATAATATTTAAATTATAATAACCCGCCCGTTCGAATCATTTACTAGTGATCCGGCCCGACTTCGCTCGGGTGATTTGAATATAATTATATGATGATTATTTATAATCATAAAGACATAAAAATGTTCGCTTAGAATTTTTTTTTTCGCATCATAAGGTACTATGTAGAATACATTGTGGTATAAATTTTAACTTGATGTCCCTAAAAACGACTTGACAGACACGAGGACGCGGAGACAGACAGACGGATGGTCAACAAAATGATTGTTAAGGGTTTCCTTTTTTCTTTTTGAAATACGTAATACGTGTATTTAAATTTTAAAATACAATCTCAACCTTAGCCCCACCTAATTATAACAATTATTACGCTTACTAAATGTAGGTACTTGACTATAAATTGCAGGAAATACACGTTTACATGTATGATTGTAATGAGATGCCGATAATTTGAATAAGTACTTGATTATTATTTTTCTCTTACATAATAAATAAATAATGTATTCAAAATGAGTAAAATTATTAGATTCATAATGTTCCACAGTTCAAGTAACTAACTATATTTGCTAGGAAGTGACATTACGGCATAATATTTAATTTTAAATAGTAATACACATATTTTGTACTGTATAAACTGTATTTGTGTTGAATAAACGAGCGGTTTGATAAATAGATAAGTTATTATTACTTTGAGATTCTTCTTTGTACCTATATAGTTTTGACAAGCAGTGCAATTACACTAAATTAATTAATTTAATTACCTTAAATTATAAGGCAAGTAATTACTTTAAAAATACGACAGAAATAAAATAAAAAGGGGTTTGAGGATCATTAGCTATTTAATACTAGTTGATCTAATAATTTCAGTTTATGTACATACTATTAATTTTTATAAGTGCCTATCTGTTATATTTATTCGATGTAATTAGTTTATATTTATTTGCCGAGTGTCAAGTATTAGTGTATTAGTTATAAAACTTATATTATAAATATCAAAAACTTAGCATAGACTTAATATTGCTATTTTCTGTCTAAGTTCCAGAAGCTATTCCGTGTTTTATCTAACTATATAAATCAGATAATATAGAATTTAAACTTAAGAACACAGACAATGTAGTGAGTCAGTAATATTTTGTCTGTACAATACGCTATCTTATCAAATCTGTTTGATTGGCGCAAAGATTTTTTTTTATTTTCGTGCAAAAATCTTACTATGTTTGTTCTTATTCTCGTACCTTCATACCTACCATTTTCCAAACAATAGTAAAAAAACTTTTTCCAATTTTACTGTACTGTGTAATGTTTTTGCATTAATCTGAGATTATCCTTTTTATTTTTGCGTTGGTTTTTCGCTATAGTTAAAACATATTTTTTCCATCCAGTTCCTAAACGCGCTGACGAACATCGGTCGAAGGCTGGCCTCAGTGCCGGACAAGGAGAGGCGGACGGGTCGACTACGAGCCGACTTGGTGACGCTGGACCTCAATCTACCCGCGAGAGTCTGGTTGCCCCTGCACCAGACGCCGCACTTTGTGCTGAGGATACCACCGTATGCCGCCGCCGTGCTCAACAGCAAGGATAAGGTGATTGACATAATCAGTCATCTTACATTTTTAACACGTTTTTATAAGCTTGGTGTTTATGTTTGATTCTGATTTCCTCAGCTTGTGACCAGAGGCAATGGCTCGACAAATGTATTATAGTGCGTCCACCGTACCATCATTTGCATAGCAATTTATACCGCGCGATTGTTGCAGCATGTCATTGATATGCAGAATGAATAGTGTAGGAGACAGCATTGAACCTTGGAGAACACCGGCATTAATAGACTTCATATCTGAGCAGCTTCCGTCAACAACGATCTTATTCTGCCGCTCAGTTAAAAAGCTTGCCACCCAATTGCATAGCCTCTCGGGAAGACCGACTTCGTGCTGAGGATATCACCGTATTCCGCTGCCGTGCTCAACAGCTCAATGCTATAGCAGACAAGCATGCTGGCCACCTGGTGTTACGTGGTCGCTGCACCCCATTAACATCTACCCACAACCCCAAGCGCCTAAGTCTTCCTGTAGTCGTATGCAGTTGCGCCGGAGGCTGATGGTCGCCTCATGTATTAAGAAAAGGTGCACGATAATATTGTAATATACTAATTTCAATATATAATTATAATTTAATTTAATTGATTGGTGTACTTGGGTTGCCCGTTCTAATCAAAATAATAAATGTACATAAGCCTGGCAGGCAACTGCACCTTTTATACTGAAACACAATAGAATTGCTTTGCGGCAGAAGTTGGTGCAGCGGTGGTACTTATCTAGTCGAACGATTGAAGTTCTATGACCTACATTATTACTATGATTAGTCATCTTTAAAAGTATCATGTTCCTTTTTGCTGCAGCCCATGGACTTCTACACAGACGTTAGTCTTAACTACCAGTCATTACCACTACGTTATTATTATAGACTTCTGCCGTCGATACTATCCTTGAATGTCAATGTTTTTCTCTTGCGACTGTGTTATCTAGAATTATCTACACATTTGTAGTTGTGATCAACTACGTCATTTCCGGCATTTGTATTTGTATTGATGTGCCCCCCACTTTTCCCGTGTTATAGAGTGATGTTATAAAAAGCCTTAGACGTTAATAAATGGAAAATCCATCACGAAAAAAAACTTTCAGTTCCAAAGAGTGCTACTAAAAGTTCCAAAGAGTGCAAGTAAAATAAATCAATTAAGAAGACAATGAGGAAAATTTTTTACTTGTTGAAGCAAGGTGTGATTTCATTATATTATTATCCTATGTTAAAGAAAGAATTGCCTGATAGGGACAGGAGCTTAAAAGGCCTTTAAGATTTATGATTACTTATATATTCTGCAAATACTTTGTTGTTTGTCCTAAATTATAATTTATGAATTAATATATCCAGAAAATCAGTAAAATCGAATTTATTATTCGCATAAGGATTCTTAATATGTCGTGTACATCAATTACTTAAATGACTAAATTTTCAATTTCAATTGTCTAAGGCTATTTAAATTTGTTAATAGTTTCCTCTCGGTGTTTTTATGTACTTCAATCCTCACCAGTCATCATTTAGTTCGTTCTTTAGAAATTGCATTAACGGATACACGAAAATTGCCACACATCCTTAATAGTAATAATACTTAAATAAGCGACTGTAAGAGCAGCTATATCAGTCAAACGAGTGGTTAAGACACCGGTATCCGACATGGGGTTTTAATCGCTGCTCCGCGGTGAGGGACAATATTGTAATACTTAATTAAGATGTTTTACATCACCCTTGCACGCCTGAAGATTTCACCAAATTTTTCAATGGCATGTCACGTCATTGGCCTTCTTTGGCCGCACCGCCAGCGTAGTGGATAATAGCTAATAACAGATAATAGTGTTCTGAGTTGATTCGGCACTGGGACATTAAAATTGTTAAAAGGCGACTACAATCTTATCGTTTCGTTTCTCATTTCAGGCGCCATACATAATGTACGTGGAGGTGCTGGAGACGGACGGGCACGAGCCCCTCCCGCCGCGCCTCCTTCCCCCCGCGCCCCCCGCGCCGCACTCGCCCCCCATCCGCCACACGAAGAGCGAGGAGAACCTGGTGCCGGAGTGGCCGTCGCTGTCGATGTACGCCGGCCTGGACGACGCGGACGCCGGCGACTGCTGGAGCCACGAGGACGACGAGCTCAGCTCCAACTATGCGCCGAGAGCACCCGCGCCGGACTGCCTGTCTCAGGTAACATTTTCATGAGCATTTAAAGAAAAACTAGATCTAAATCTGTTCATTCCTTTGGAAGTTACGTTAAGACAGATGGACAGATGAGTGTCTCAGATAATATTTTCAATAGCATTTCCAATGTCATCTTTAATAAAAAAACTAGATCTGAGTCAGTTCATTTGTTTGGGAGATGTTAAGACAGATAAGCGTACAGATACTCAGATATAATATAGACACATCATACTTATTATAACACTCCTCTTTTTGCATGGGGGGTTAATATAAAATACGACACGATAAGACGTTGACACCTCATTACTATAATGAAATTAAAGATGAATCCCAAATATGCTGTTATATGTAAACGTCTATCTAGGGGGCACTATAAAAAAGTGTAATTGGCTAAGTAAATTGAGATAACTATGAAGAAGGGTAACATAATGTACGAAGCACGCGTCAAAATACTCAGGGCGCTGTCGCATTTATGGGGGCTTATTTATGATGTTTCTGATATCACAAATTCTACTCTACACCTTTTTCTAGAGATGCATGTTTTAAAATAAGACCATTGACACTGAAATTTTGTATGTTAAGCTGATTTGATGTTTTTTCTCTTTTGTGTACTTGGTATTTCTTCTTCTTAAAAATCGTTTTGCTATATCATTCAGTTGTGAAATTAATGAAATTCGATTAAAAGGTAGTGATGGCACTATAATTGATTATGACGTCGTGTTTAGTAGTTTCGAGTGTTCTTTTAAGAACTGGTACAGTTTGAGAAAAACCTTTTCTTTTAATACTTTTAATACTTGATACGAATTCTCCGAATGCTTGTTTGGACGCTCCCGATATGGGATTTTCTGAAAATTTCTGTTGTAAGCGCACAGAAATCAAAACACGCGCATCGTTTACACATTATACATGAGTAGAAAATTAGTAAGGCGAAGCGTTAGTCATTATACCTAATGTCTGTTGGATGTCAAACATGACTCAGACTTGTGTCACTGGATCCTTATGTAATAAGAACTGCTGTCTCCATAAAATACCTATATAACAAACTATTAGTAATTTTCTATTGGCGTATTTATAAACACATGGACGCAATAACGTCATCATCGGTCTTAAATAAGTTAATGGATTCTATAAACTTTGCGATGTTACTTGTAAATTGTTATGGCGCCAACGCGGTGGACGGTCTCAATGAAATTAATTGGTGTTAATTATTTCCTACTGTGTAGATAAAGCGATTGTGGATATAAATAATGTTTTGTGTCAAGTATGTAATTGCGGTCGACTTCAAGAATTTCAAATACGTGAAGAGGATAACACCTCGTCTTGTGTCAGTCAGTCTTCCATGCTTCGTTTTTCTTGGGAAATAGATAACACATCTTATAATAATAATGTTATCAGTACTTTTAATAGATATATGCATTAAAAAACAATAGTTGAGGGAAATTAGTTTTTCTGTTAAGTTCAATGTTTTTAATTTCTTTACTGTCCTTATTAGGGAATGCAATCCCGACTCGGGATCGTAAATTCCAGATTTGGATTCGGATTGATATTTGTAATCCCGCGGGATCCCGGAATATTCGGGATCCCGTCTATTTTTAAAATAAGTTAAATTTGGATGACTTGAAAACTATGAAAAATGATTGTTTTGTGTTAGGTTAATTGAAATAAAATTTAATATGAAAGAAAACAAAAACCTTTATTCTTTAACTAAATACATAATTAGGTAATCAAAACATAACAAATTCAGTTCAGATAATCAAAACGAATAGGAGTACGGGGTTACGTTACGGGTGATTTTGAAAATAACTTCTTAAAAAACAAACTATATCAAGAGTACTATCTGCTAAACGGCATCGTATGTCCTTTGCAATGTACCCAGCTGCTGAGAAAGCCTCCCCAGACTCAACACTGGTTGGCAACAGCGTAATTAAGCAATTATATGCAAACTGCAAAAATCTCCCCTTTGTTCCTCCACACTCATATACCTAAATCCATTTGTTTTTTTATGACTGCCTCTAATTTATCCACATTCGTAGATACATATTGTGTAAAAGGACTTTTAGACGCTCGCAGAGTTGCTTCTAATTGCTCTTGAAGTGATGCTGATGATGTATTAGCTTGTGCAGCAGTAGCTGCAATCATAGAAAGAGGCAAAGAGGCAGGCCATCTTCGTCTGTTTGGTCTGGTTCTTTACGATACAATCGTGTGATTATATTTTTAATTTCCTTCCTTATGAGATATTTGCTTGGCAATTGGAAAGTCTCGTGGTCTTTCCATTGCTCCAAGTCATCTTGATAATTATTCGGATTTTTCAAATATAACAGCGTTGCAGTTGCTTTTATGCGACGCTCAGAGATACGATTGTTCATCGAAGAGACCAACTTTTTTGAGAGAGGAGTTTAGGTCTTCTAGCTTTCGAATCATGAAACGAATGTATGTTCTGCAGTTGCTAAGTCTGTATCTCGACGGCACAGTACCTCAACAGCCAATTTCACTGGCTGAAATGTATTTTCCAAATCGACAAGGACAGCGTGTTCTTCATCCGTGAAAAAATAGTCTGAATTAGAACTGAGCAAGTGGTCAACTAGGGTCTTAGCTAAACACTGATTCACTCTATTGTATGTACTTATCATGTTGCATAGGCTTGACCAACGTGTCTTGCAGTCAAGAACCAGCTGAATTGTTTTGCCAAACTCTAGCTGAATGTAATTCGGAAGCATTCTCGGTAGGAGAATCCCTAAAAAGTTTGACGCATTTCCGTAGTTTCGATATACGCTCGATATCGATACCGCTCACGCCCCGAGTGGATGTGTGTAGGGTCGCTGACCGCTGCCGCCCAATCCCGTCAATCTCGAACGAGATCTCGTCATATTATGCTTCGGGATTGATATCGAAAAACAACACGGGATCCCGCGGTTCGGGATTGCATTCCCTAGTCCTTAAGTAAAAATTCTCGCGAAGACACCGAACTTAGTACGTCATAACTATGACGACGTCCCGGCAAAGCAGAAATTGAAATGATGAATTTCAATTTCTCTTCCCGGTCTGAGTGTTTTATTCATGTCTTTGTGTGTGTCCATGGTGTGACTCTGAGACCAGAGATTGCGTTTAGGGTCAGTTCCCAATGAAAGAGCAGCGGCGCGCAGCAGCCGTAAGAGCAAGTGACTGACCACGGAGCTGCAAGGCCCTAAGCCGCAACCTCTTTTGATTAGTCGCTAGAAGGTTTGTGCAGCGGCGCCGCGCTGCCCCTACTTTGCATTCATATAATTATGAACTATGTATCACACAGATAAGATTCAAAATGATTTGCAATATTTTGCCTCAAAAAGCCGCTGCGCGCCGCTGCTCTTTCAGTGGGAATTGACAAATCGTCAGAGTACAGTCAGTAGAGCTTCTTGTGATTATGAAGGCTGTTTAAAGGCCTATTTGTTTTTTTAATTTGATTCTCACAGTAAGACCACCCTTATATTCTTTAGGTACCCCATATACTATATCCTTTAATTTCAAAGATCTTATGATTGATTATATTTATTTCTCGCATAGAAGTATCAAGTAGGTAATGAACTCCCACTTGATCTTCAAGGAATGCTCTTAAGCAGACGTCGAAGTCTCAGCGTTAACGTGTATGTAACACAAAGTTTTTCATGTATAGCGACCATTATTTGAGATAGCGTATCAAAATCTTTTATTAAAACCTATGACGTTTAATGATAAACAAATACAGGTCTATAAAAGTATTTATTCAGTTGTACAATCTAGGTGATACGTGGTAACAGCAGATATTTAATTAAACATCAGCCCACGCAATTAAATGTAAACTTAGCAAATGTAAAGACCTGCCTATAGCTGACACTATCCGATTGATAACATGTATGTTTTTGTTTGTTGTTGTTTTTGAATACATATGACACGACTGCAATGTTTATGTTAATGAGCTAAATCTTGGGCTAAAAGATTTCTATTATTAATGATTTAAGATTATTATTATTTAAGAATTGTTGGGTGTTCGTGACATTCGTGTGTACTCATTAGTCATTGTGCTGTTGTTGTAACATAGTTGCTTCTATGGGTAATTCCGATTATTTGCTGTTTCACGCGTTCCATGCTTAATTCTTATACCTTCATACTTAATGTTATAAAACCTGTTTGTTTGTCCTCATTTGATGTCGCAACGGGGTAACCGTATGGAATGATTTTTGTGCGTGAATATAGAAGGAGGCTGGAGAGTGATATAGACTAGACACTTTGTACAGCGGTATAAACCGCAGGGCGCTTTTAGTAATTATATGTTTTGGTTCTTTATTAGTAAAATACTCTACATGTGTCTTATAGTCGGAGCTCCAACCTAAAGTTAATGGTTTCGAGCAGAACAGCGGTGCGCATGGTCGCTGTCGTACGCCCGATAAATATAGTAGGAACCGCAACTTTTTAGGAGATGCTAGCGTCCTGCACAAATGCAGTGGAAGACTATCAAGGGGTTTTTAGTGAGGTCAATATCCCACATGGTTAGGTATCTCTCACAAGGCACTGGGATTTTTTTAAGACATCAATATTAATCAATAAATCTCCAGTAACTTATCGGAGTACTCGAGACTAATAAATCGATCAAAGAAAGTGCTCAAAAAGTGCTTTGGCTAAATTAAGTTAATAATATTTACTTCATCGCATAGATCTTAAAAACTGTAAAAATCTCGTTTTATTGCATTTCAAACAGACGTTGGAAGTTGCAAAAATGCTAGAAGAAGGGTCGCATTGCATAAAAATAAAGGGAACTGTGCAGAGATGATATGTAATTTCGAAAATTCACCCTTTCATCGCAAACTTTGTTCTAATTTCATCCTTGTATACGCTCACGTATTGATCACGCTTTTAATTTTTATTGTATAGAGAACAGTGGCGCTTAACGTCTCACGAAAACCCTCGCTCTAATTATTGTACTTCTCCGGCAGGTGTCAGCAGTGTCGGCGGTGTCGGCGGTGTCGGCGGTGTCGGCGATGTCGGCGGCGTCCGCGCAGTCGGCGTCGTCGTGCGGGTCGCGCGAGTCGCTGGCGGTGGGCGCGGGCGAGGTGCGGCGCCGCCTGGCCGACGCCACCGCCGCGCCGCCGCCCAACGCCTTCCGGCACGACCCCGCCGACCCCTCCGCGCTCGCGCTCAAGGTGACGACACCATACACTCGTTTATATATTTTTAATACAGTTGCTCAAAAAGTGACGTATTGCAGGGACGTTTAGCGTGCGGGAAGTGGGCTATTACACACTCGTGCTTTTTCTTTACCTTTTTCGTACTCGTGCGTTCTCTTTCCCAACTGTCAAAATAATGTCTATTAAAAAGAAAAAAAAACCAACCAAGTTTTAGAAGTTTTTATGATTCATGCAAATATTTCTAAAAAGAAGATACTAATTTGTTTCAATATCAGATTTAATGATTTGATTCAATGAGTTAGGTTAGGTTGCATTTCATTTCATATCAATAAAAAAATTCTACTGAAGACTTGGCTGTATGGGCATAGTTCCCTTTGCCTACCCAGAATGGGTGAAGAAAACAAAAAAAAAATCTCTGCTTAAAGGCAGGTATTCTTTTAAGGTTGGCGCCATTTTTCAAAAATGTTCTGTGCGAGTTTTTATTATTTTATTAAATTGCTTCATTTTTTCGCAACTGTATTAAAAATAGTCGTTCAGTACACGTGCGGAACCGTCATTGGAAGGAGTTCCGACTGTCAACCCTCACCTTCGGCTGCGCCTCGGCTCGGGTAGACATTTGTCGGAGCTCCTTGCAATGACAGCCTTTCCGCACTTGTAATGAAATATACTATTTTACTTTTTTTGTTTATCAATGCCTTATATCGCCTTCATCCATGCATATCATGTATATTTTTTTGGGTAAATATACTTTTTTTTATTTGAATGGAGTAGCAGACGAGCATGCAGGCCACGTGGTGTTAAGTGGTCGCTGCAGCCCATGGACATCTACATACAACCTCAAGCAAGCATAGGTAAGTCTTAGCTGAGGTCGCAGTTGCGCTGCTACTCCGAATGCTGGTGGTCGCCTCATGTAAGTGTGGCCGTTTGTGGCCGCCGTGTTATACATTTTCTATGTCACTATGTCCCAGGCGCGGTCCCAAAGGTCACTGGGGACATTACATCCCCACCTCCCCATGCGTAATTAAAATGCAATTTATACCATTGTCTGAATATGAGGGATGTCGGGGTTGCGTTCAAGAGGACGTTCCAATAGTCCAGTGAGTGGCTATGGTGGGAGCGGACTTATTGCCCAAAGCCTTCCGATACGGCCCCGCCGACCCCTCCTCGCCCTTAACCTTTCTTCTTCAATCATTGTTTTATGCCTCATTGTCGGGCAAGTCTTACGAGTATGAGAGATTTTTGCCTTGGTAGACCATCTTACCTTCTAGGAGTTATGAGTTTCTCTCAGGTGGAAAACATCGTAATTAATTAAATATCACAAAAGTTTCCATCACCGCGGAGCAGCAATAAATACGCGCGTTACAAATTTCTTTGTCAGAGGTATGCGCCGGAGATTTAGGTCAACGCTTGCTGAGCATACAGTAATTTATATTAATGGTGCATGCTTGCACTGGTGATACCGATACCGTAAAGTTATATGTACTATAAAAACTGAGGGACGTCGAGGTTGTGGGCAAGAACGGACGTTTGAATTGTCAAATCAGCGGTCGACGTCTTAAATACACCACCACCGCGAAATCGGCGATGTCGTGCGGTTAAGACCTTTGTAAAGTTTGGTAACTCGAATGTAACGTAAATACGTTACATTCGGGTTAGCAAGAGTAAAAATCTGTTTTAAACGGATAAACCTAATTTATCTTATTCCATTCCAGGAATCCTGGGAGAGCAAGCTTGCTCGCATGCGGCAATCGTCCCCATACGGCTACCTGGCCGGCTGGCGGTTGCTGGGCTGCATCGTGAAGGTGGGCGACGACCTGCGCCAGGAGATGCTGGCGGCGCAGCTGCTGCGGCGGCTACAGGCCGTGTGGGAGCTGGAGCGTGTGCCGCTGCGCCTGCGCCCCTACGAGATCCTGTGCCTCGACAAGGAGAGCGGCCTCATCCAGCCGGTGAGTGGCCGACGTTCACGAAGCCCCCCCCCCTCTCCCAAAATCCATTCAGGTTTACTCTTGACTTGACAAACCTCAAATTATACATATCGAGACTAATTTTTAAATCCATGGCCACCCGGATGCGTTTAAAGCACATGCGGTTAGCACAAGTTGGTAAACCAAGCCCCCAAAACCAGGTTCAATTCGAGCACACAGTACAAATCAAGCGTCAGCCAAACAAATTTTGTGGCCACCTCCAAGACTATCAACTGTCAGCCAAAGTTGACAAATGTGGCCTCCTCCAATACTAAAATCAATCTCCCTCCCAAACTGAAATCCTAAATCCGCCACTGGGCAGTCAACTACTAAATAGAGGTGTCAAACACGGATCAACGTAAGGTAAACGTAACGCAACGTAAGGTTAGTATGGTCTGGACTTATATAAACAATAAAATTAAATGTAGCTCCTTATTTATAGATATGACAAGAGCTTTTGACTGTGTTGTCCATAACATACTTTTAAGACAACTCGAACATGTAGGTATCCGAGGTATTGCATATAGGCTAATTCAATCCTATCTAAATAATAGAAAGCAAGCAACAGTACTCACAACGTATAATGAACAAATAAATACACTAGAAGAAGTGCAATCTAAGTATGAAACCTGTAGGATTGGCGTCCCTCAAGGTAGTGTACTTGGCCCACTTTTGTTTTTGATATATATTAATGAACTACCAACAGTAACAAAATATCCATGTGTTATGTTCGCAGACGATGCAACAATCATATTTCATAATGATGGTAAATCAGTCGAAGATTACAGAAATGAAATTAAACTAACACTTTTAACGGTTAAAACATGGCTTGAAAATTTGAACCTCACAGTAAATTTAAATAAAACCAAAGTAATGCAGTTTAAAAATTATAAACAAGACTTGGAAAATCTTAATATTCAATTAGGATAGAAATAGAGGAGGTTACGCAGACGAATTTCTTGGGGGTCTCTTTAGATACCAATATAAATTGGAAAAGTCATATTAACAACATAAATTGCAAAATATCCTCAAATTGCTACGCTCTTTCAGTTCTTGTAGATACCTCAACGATTGAAGTAGCCAAAAGTTTTTACTATGGAAACATTTATCCCCTTCTAACATATGGAATAATATATTGGGGAAACTCTGTCAATGTGAGTAGTACTTTTATGTTACAAAAGCGTAGCCTTAGAATACTGTATAGCAAAGCAAGCGATGATTCTATTCGATCATTATTTCTCGAAGAAAAAATTCTAACATTGACTGGTATATATATATTAGAAATTTGCACTTTCGTTTATAATAATAAAAATCTTTTTGAAAAGAAAGCTAACATGCGCGTCAGAGATGTTCCCGCAAGGCAAAATGATAACGATATTTTATATCTACCTCGAATAAAATGTCACATTTTTAAAAAGAGTACATACATATATGCCATTAAAGTTTACAATAAATTACCTAAAGATATAAAAATGTTGCCAAATACAAAATTCAAGAAATCACTTAAACAATGGCTCATTAAAAAAGTTTATTATAGTATTAATGAGTACTTTGATGACAAAACCTTTTGAAACCATCTATTGAATAAAAGTACAAAGGTTTGGGAAGCTTTTTCGCGATAAAATATAAATGTAACAATGCTTGAGAGTTTTTTTTTCCTCCGCCTTTTTTTCTCTCATTGACCCAGCGGTGGGTAGGCATTAAAGCCGAAGATCCGTTAAAATTTATTTAACGGATTCTTAAAACTTTAAAATAAACTTTTAATTTAAAATTTAAATTAAGTTATAATTGTAATTAATTTAGTAAATAAATAACTGTAGGTTAATTTAGTGATTATTGGATGCCTGAATAAGGTAGACTGTTTAATTTTATGATGTCAGTATATACTGACACTGGTCTTTTATAGGTTAAATACACCAAAATTTTTTGTAAACAGTCATCAATAAACGTTTTTCATTTCATTTCATTTCATTTTAAACAAATGGACATTTGCCCCGGTGACCATTTTATTTATTTTATTTTATTTATTTATATTTATGTGAAAAACCTAAAACTAAGGTTCACAAAGGGTTAAACTTTAGAAGTTAAATTTTAGAAGGCACTAAAGTCATAAATAAGAATTTTAAAAAATCAATACGCGTAGGGTGGATGCAATGCGGTGTCGTGTCCATGCAGACCGCTCAAGCCGAGTGACATATTATCCTATCAGCAGACTGAGTAGACTTTAACTTAGGGCGGCAAACTTTAGTAGTTATTAGGCCACAGGTCGCGAGGTGCAGCGCCCGGCACTTTTGGCAAGATTTTACGTATTGGGGGAAAGGTTGGCATGTGGCGTGCGGTAAAAAAAAGGTTAATTTATTTAAATTCATAATACGAGATCCTGTGCCCTCGACAAGGAGAGCGGCCTCATATAGCCGGTGAGAGCGCGATATTAACCTGAATCCTGGATTCCTGGCCAAGAAATTAGAAAGATGAGTTACATTTAGTCTGAGTGTTTGTGTTCCGTGTGTCCATGGTACCAACGACACAGGGAATGCTTGTAATAACGTTTGGAATCGCACTTGCCGGCAGTTTTTGGGGGACATAAAAATCATAAGAAATATGAAAAATAATTTACAAATCGTAAGAATGCTATTTCAATGGGAACTGCACTGACACACTCTTGCTGAGTGACAGATTGAGCAACGGTTTGAATAATTAAACCAAATTAAACTTTTTATTACTGTCATTTTAAATTTAATATTAGGACGCCACTATAAAGTTTGCTACAAAAAATCATAAACCTGTTTGTGAGTCGCTGTAATTAAAAAAAGTACATTCAGTGCTTGCAATAAAGCTATAAATAATAGATTGATTAATTTATTAAATTTTATGCTTCCGTTTAATAATTCTATAATTCCGTTCTGTTTATATCAGGTGTTTACTATGTAATACTTGAACTGTAAATAATGTAAGATTAGCAAATCAACGGTTCATAAAATAAGTTTTAGATAATACTTATCTCATTACGTTATTATTATTACGTGCCTTTGTTATTGTCATTCAATTTGATCTGATAGTCTCTTTGTACAGATGTTGCTAGGTACCACATTACTTATTCTAGAGCCTTATAGAAAATTCTAGAATGTAATTCGTTTTGTCATTTCTGTAGGAACTAGTTTACCAACATAGTATCAATCATCAATTTTATGATGGTTTTATACGTGTATTACGCAACATGATACATTTTAAGGCGTAAACAAGGCTATTAGCAATTATTATTTGAGAAGACGTCACACTCGTAGTCAGCAGAAGCTGTATGCATTATTTAAAGCTCACATGCAAATTCAGAAAGACATGTCGCAGAGCGCAATTTGGAACGTCAAGCTGACTTCCGGCTTGTGTTGTTCGCGAAAGTAGGTGGCAGCACTAGCAACGTCAATGTAAAACGTTGACCATCAAACATGGGCTTATGTGAGACCCCCCGAGAACGGTCGCCTAGCCTACTTTGTGCCGACCTCACCTCGTTTTAAATGTGATAAGTGAAGTAATTAGTAGTGCATATTATGTGATTATCGTGCTCTGATTCGGCGTTATTAAATCTGTGGAGTGTATCTTATATGTACTCGGATTGACTCGAATTTCGGACATCCTTCAAATCAAGATGAGCGAAGACCTGAGTAGAGACGAACGCTCTAGCACCCCTTCGTCAGGCTTCGTCATATATTTTTAATAAGCTCTAATCGCAATACTTTTTCTACATGTATTTTTATTTATTTTACCATACTAATATTATAAACGAGAAGGTAAGGTGTGTGTGTTTCTTACACGTCGCAATCGCGCTACGGATTGGCATGATTTTTTTGTTGTTTGGGGGTTGGAGAGAGGCATACTTGTACCCAGGGAAAATATATCATTTCTATGGGAAAACGTACTGCCCACGCGGGCGGTGCCGCGGGCAAAAAGCTTGTTATTTAAAGATGAGGTGCAGTATATGTTCCGACACGATTTTTTACAAATTATTTTATCAAAAAAAATGTAAATATTTATAAACCTACCTAATTTAATGACAATGTTTATTGTTTGTTTCAGGTGTTGAACTCAGTGTCGCTGCATCAAATAAAGCGGCAGTCGGGCAAAGGTCTGCGCGCGTGGCTCGAACTGGAACATGGCCCCGCGGCCAGCGAAGGGTTCCTGCGAGCGCAGACCAACTTCGTGCGCTCCGCCGCCGCGTATGCCTTACTTAGCTACCTGTTGCAGCTGAAGGATCGGTATGTAGCTACCACAATGTTTACGTTATGGCGTATAGAGTATATATGGAATAAAATACATGGTTCATCTGGTAAAGTTACTTTACTGCACCCATTTTTGCTGTCAAGCAATTCTATTGTTTCTGATAATAATATAAAATGTTTAAAACTTATCCTTGAAGCATAAAAAGCATGTTAAAAGGCTGGAGGAAAAAGGGTCTTTGACACTATGCACATAAAAAAAATCAAAATGCATTCCTTGAAAATGTAGCACTAAACCACGCTTGGAAAGCAGGATAACTGTAAATTCATTTATAAAGACGATCTTTATTACCTTTTAAATCAATAAAAAAAATGTCAATCGACGATGAATGATAAGTGATCACAAATCATTTTCTCATACTAAATGTATGAGGACGTCACGTTTTGACAGCTCATTTTTTATTTTTTATTTATTTGAATGGAGTAGCAGACGAGCATGCAAGTGGTCGCTGCAGCCCATGGACTTATACATACAACCTCAAGCAAGCATAGGTAAGTTTTGTCTGAGGTCGTATGCAGTTGCGCTGCTACTCCGGAGGCTGGTGGTCGTCTCATATAAATAATAAAAATTAAAGAAATAATATGCCTATATGAAGTATCTGCTGTTCGGCCAACACATAAACGTACATGTCAAACACCATATTAATAACAAAAATAATCTTTCTGTTTTAGGCATAACGGGAATATTCTTCTGGATAGTGAAGGACACATCATCCACATTGATTTCGGATTTATATTCTCAATATCGCCGAAAAATCTTGGCTTCGAAAGTTCACCGTTTAAGGTAAGTTATCTGTTCTTCTTTCTAACTAGATATTTCAAAAAGTGGTGTACATTATCGTAGTTTTATAGAGAAATAAGTTACACATTATTAACTCATTTAACTAAATGTCATTCAACACTTCAACAACACACAATTCATCACTTGTTACGATTGAATTTCGTATTGAATTACAGCAAAGTTTGCTTTGTATTTTTGTAAAGGAGGCGCCATTTTTTTATAGTTATGACGCGAAATCATCACCCCTCTTAACCGTGCAAGTGCCTTCTTTCTCTTGGATCCGAGGATGTATGAATGCGAAGCGTTATTATATATTTTTTATTATTTTCAGCTGACGGCGGAGTTCGTGGAGGTGATGGACGGTGAGAGCTCGGACATGTTCGCGTACTTCAAGATCCTCATCCTGCGCGGCCTCATCGCGGCGCGCAAGCACTGCGAGCAGATCATACACCTCGTCGACACCATGCGTATGGGTGCGTGTTTACATTATATTTAGATTATAATAAATACCCCGACGTCCTGACGACCCGCGTGGCGCAACGGTTACCATGCCGGACTGCCAATCGAGGGGTCCCGGGTTCGATTCCCGGCGAATCAGAAATTTCAATGATGAGTTTAAATTTCTGTTCTCGGTCTGGGTGTTTGTATTCCTGTCTTTGTATGTGTCCATAGTACCTACGACACAGTGTATTACCACCTTACTAATTATTATTGGATATGAGTATATATATTTATTTATTTTAACGTAAGTTTGCAAGAATGCTCAGAAGTGGTTTTAGATGCACGGGATCAGGAGATAAAGCGACAAAAAAAGCGCGCGCCTGGTCGGTCGACCGTCACCTTCAGCGTACACTTGAGTGCACTGAAATTGAACCTATGCACCTATGTAAAACGATGTTCGAAAAATGTTATCCAACTAAGGTGACCTTTTATTTTGCACATCAGTCTTCATTTCCCTCACTATGTATGTATCTTGGCAACTCAGGTGCCGGGCTTTGTACGTATAGCTGATAGGACATACATATTATCCTGTTCATCCCAGTTCAGTTCAGACATATTCTGTTTATTTCTTGATGAGGACCTGATGATGGAACCTACCGGTAAACCCATCGGCATAGAGTTTTGGGTTTGTTAGATTCGGCTTAACAAAGTCATTTTAGTTTATAATATTTTTTTATATACCTATTAATAAATTTATTCTTTTAGGTGGTCAACTCGCGTGTTTAAGAAGCAGCAGTGCGGTATCGTCCTTCCGGGCACGATTCCACCTCGGCAAGACGGAACAGCAGCTTCAAGTTCTAGTGGATAAACTCGTCAAGGACGCCCTGCACTCGCTCTCCACCCGCCTGTACGATAACTACCAGTACTACACGAACGGCATTCTGTGAACCCGCGTGACAGACATGAAAATTTTAGTGACACCTAATACTTGCTATATTATGTTACGGAAATATAAACACGGTTACATTATGAGTGGTTTGGCCACGAGCGTCTCTGGTAACACAAGTAAAATACACAGGTCATGTGTATTGTATGTGTAAATGCATCATGCATCATTTGACGATTGCAATGCTTTAGGTGCCGGGTACCTTTGGAAGGTTCAATCAATACCAAAAGAAAAAAAAGGCAAAGAATTTTGAATTATTTAACATTGAATTATGAGATTGAAATTGGAATAGCATGTTTCGATTCGTTAAAATTGCATTTACGCTTACGTACCTTACGAACAAGCGTGTATCAGGGTTTAAGTAGTCTAATGACATAATATAGCAATAATCAAGTTGGTTTGACTCATTTGTTTATAGAGAATTGTTATAGAAATTGTTTTAGCAACCCTCAAAGTCCTTTTTGGGACATACCTGTGGTGGTAGAATCGAATCAGTGGTTCGTATTGAATTATCAATATTGACAACCGCTATAAAATTGAGCTTTTGCGATTAAAATAATTCTAGTACTCGTCTATCATAGTGTGAGTTGAATGAACTTGACTGATCTTAATTAATTAATTATACACGATCTTCAATTTAGATTTCAAACTTCTTCGTATTTCTCATTATAACTTAATTTAATTGTAGCATTTTATTTTGAGCATTGCATGTATGTAAGTTTCAAACAAGACCCGATTTAAAAATATGTTGTTAAATACTTCACATTTGAAACTGTTATAAGCTTACGTCATAGAAGTAATAAATTAGTGCCATAACCAATGCGGCAGCAACACCTTGCATGTACCATTGATATACGATTACAATCTGGATATGCTGACGGTGTAGGTTTGCAAAAATAGAGCGACAAAGGGATTAAATAGTTTCTCTTGTAGACCTCGTAATGTAGAAATGGTTGAAGCAAATCAGTAGTGGTGGTACTTGCCCAGTTTATATGTACGAGTTTTACCACTTATAAAGATGTCACATTTTTAATGGTACTGTTGATGTGTTACTGTGTATGTCACGCATTATTTGCTCAATCATGCTGTCAATCACTAATGGAGTGCACATTTTACCGTCCATTGTAGTCAGTTTATTGTGGGCTTTGTAAAAACTTCAGTCTTCATCTCAGTATTAGATTGACTCATTTGCTGTTGACGCAACCAAAAATTCGTAGAATGTGTTTAAAATATATGAAGGAATCACCTCACTTGAAGTATTATTTCTCTTTTAATTGTAATAGCATTTGAATTCATAAAGGCAGAATGAGTTTTCGATTTATTTATACTTTATAATGCAATATTTATCTAGAAGATATTTCATACAAAACACACAATGCTGCCAAACACACAATGCTGCTAACAATTTAAGAAGGATTGAGGTTATTGTTCTTAAAAAGTACATAGTGTAACATTTCTGGTTCCTTATCTATGGATTACGCGTTTCGTCAACAGCATT
This sequence comes from Pyrgus malvae, assembly GCA_911387765.1. Taxonomy (NCBI): domain Eukaryota; kingdom Metazoa; phylum Arthropoda; class Insecta; order Lepidoptera; family Hesperiidae; genus Pyrgus; species Pyrgus malvae. Next base: position 19,618,950 of record OU426950.1, on the reverse strand, counting down.
AAATTTCCATTGTAAATTTCTTTGTCAGTGCTAATAGTTAGGAAAAACTATTTGGAATGCAAATTGTAAATATAACTTCGGAAATATTAATGATTTTCGCAATGAAAAAGACTGATTGTTTCACGCGTGTAAAAGTGGGTTAGGTTTAGGTTCCTCATCCAAATAAATTTTAAGTTTTAAACTTGTATATGAACAATTGTTTGTGTAAATGATACATTTTGAATGTGGTACTCTATTTTAATCGTGTAATTGTACGTTTTTCCGAAGATATAAATGTTCTGTGTATGTTAAGGGCGTCTAGTTTATGAATAGAATTTTGGATTCATTGTAAATAGGTGAATATTATAAAAATTGGGGTAACTGACTGTAACCAAAATTCCTTGATTGCCAGTTCAAGCGTGAACTTTATTATGGCAGAATTGTAATAAAAATGAAAGTTATTTAATAGTGTTACGTCCTTTCTATAACTATGACGTGAGCAAGTTTGTATGGAATAGGTAAAGTGTTGTATTTGTGTAATTAATGAAGAATTTATTGTTCAGTAATCGATTTTAGATAGGAATGAAGACACCAAACGAATTAGACAAATAAAAATTATAAAGTTGTAGCGATCAAATGACTTTTAACGTAAAATATTGATGACGACCTTCGTAATATGTACTTGTACTGAAAAAAGAAGTTCTGTTCTATGCGTATAAAATCTGTTAAATGTAATATGTAGTATTCATATTATAATACCAAATTACAAAGTTTCTATCGAAAATATATACATAAATGTATCAAGGTGGATGTATAAAAGACATTCGATTTGCTACAACAAAATTAGGAAAAATGGTATTGCATGCGAAAGATTGTTGGTCTAAGACTCGAGGATGTCATAGCTAGATAGAATATTTAATTAATTGTAATTACAATAAAATAAAAGGTGTATCGAATGTTTGATTCTTGTATAAACTATTTTTTATGCAGCATGTTGAATTGAAATAAAATTTGTGTGAACCTGAATTTAATTTGAGTTATACATTGACATACTGGCATTAAATATATTCGAAAATTATCTTATTTCCCCTTCCTTTTCTGATAGGAAACATTTTATTCTATACTAATGAGACAAATACTAATCGAGGAGAGATGTCTTTACAATAATATAAAGTGAGAGAGAATGTTGCCAAATTTTACACTTGTCTCCTTCATAGTCGTGAGTGATTGATTCTATTTTCGTTATAGGTCCCCTAATATTTCAGTCCATTTTATTGTAGCGTAAACCTGAGATATGCAGTTGTTATTCGCTAGATATATAATATGGCTAGGTAATAATTGTATTCACGTTGTAAATAAATATCACAATTTAGTTTTTTATCCAGTGTTAAAGTTATTATTCAGATATATTAATAAAATTGGCGACAAAAACGAAATCATAAATCTGGAGCAGATTGAAATAGAAGTTTTAATCTTTGCATTGTTGAACAATATTAGAGAAGTAATTTTTGTTACATAATATATTAAAATGGTAAAAAATATATTTTAATTATATTTGCTTTTTCAGTGTGTTCAGCATACAGCAATCAAAGTAGAGTACATATAAAGACGGCAATCTTAACAAGCTAGGCGCCAACTTTAAAACACAGTTATATTCTCCAGTCTAAGCCTGTTATTTATTAAAAAAATGTACAAAAAAACTTCTTCAAATGCTACAGTTGAAAAATCGTACAAAATAAAGAAACGTCACCAGTGGTCCGATTATTGTCCATGTAATAGTACAATCTGCAGTCTCTAAAAGTTATATGGGACATGCTATCCCAAACGTTGCTCTGTGGCCGGAATCGCTCTTTGGATGCACCACGACTTTTCTGTTTACTTTTTCATTGTTGATAATGTTCAATTTCTGTATTGAAGTCTGACATTCAAGTGCTTTGCTTGGTTCTAGTAACAACTTTTGCTGTATTGCGCCTGGTGGTTAGGTTCCTTATGAAAGCTTTTATGGTATTTTAATAAAATATTTTGAATTGTCCTTAGTTTTAATAGTTACATTACATTTTTTATACGTTCCATGGATATAATTGCAATGAAAGCATTCATATGTTTGGATGGAGTTAATGAACAATTACATATTAAATCTGAGTTTTTTAAAGATTAATACTGGAATACATTTAAATACAGACAATTATTGTAATAATTTGATAATTTTGGCAACACCTATCTAATCTTTTTGCAATGCTGATTCTATAGTCATAAAGTTGAATTCTATATTTATTTATTTTTATTATTTTTGATGCAAATTTCAATTGTATATATGCTTCAATTATATTCATGCATCAATTGATACATGTTTAATGTTATATCCAAAGTCCAAAATTAATATTCCTCTGAAAATTATTCGTGTTATTTATCAACGTGTACAGATAATTTGTAAGTAGGTTACTGTAATGTTTATCTTAATTTTTTTAAATAATATACATATATCATGATTTTTTTACTGTCTTATTATTTTACCCCTTTTTTGGTATCGGGGGGGGGACGGACCTTCAAAACGTGCCCAGCACCTTCGGAGAGGGTAACGAGTTATGTGGGATTTGACCGCACTAAAATCCCCTCGGTGGTCTGCCTCTGCACTTGGGGAGGACTCCGGGATCTCCAGCGGAATGCACCGGTGTCCTCCACGCGCGACGCCCCAGAACGGGCCCGACTTCGGAAGAGTAGATGTGCACTCCTGCACCTTCCGATACTTACGGCGACGTGCGGCCACGCACACACCGCCGCCCTTCCCAGCCCGCTTGCTGGATCCAGCATCTAGTCTCACCGCCCACAACCCCCCATTTAGTCGGCTCTTACGATCAGGCAGGGGATGCCGTAGCTCTATTCTTAATCCCGAAGCTAAGGGACGTATTATTTTACCCCTAGTTTTTTATCTACAGTCAGTCAGTCAAAATATTGAAAATATTTTAAGATACACCCAAATTGCCGCGTCACAACCGCAAGTGTGTATAGTCTGCATCATACAACACGTGCATTAAACGTGACGTCACTGTCTAATAACACGGAATGCGTTCTTTCCCGCACATTTTGTAAGAAGGTAGTGAACCTTTAAACATGTATGATTCGCTATTTGTGATGGTTTTGTCCATTTTAATGTTATAAATTTTCGTTCATTTCCCGCCGTACCACCGGCCGAACTACCAGTGGCTTTCTTTTATATTTCTCAATTCATTCGGTGGCCTACGGAATGGCAGTACAAAAGAACCTAGCGTTTGTTTTGGCGCACGGTCGTTTCGGAAAACGCGCTTATCTTATACGCCAGCTACTTGTACCGGAAAATGTCAAATCTTGCTGTTTTGCGCGTACACGCGCTACAAGTCGCGCGAACGCGTAGAAAAATACGCTAGTTTGAAACTGCTCTAAGCCAAATAATTACTATTATACACCTACTTACTGTTATAACAGTAATAAATAAAGTAAGTAGTATACTATCTATCTGTCGGTTGCTTATAATAATTATATAGCTATATGTATGTATAGTTAGGGATTTCTTGTAAATAAATCATTTTTTACTGTGGAATGTTCACGCTTACAGTGGGTGTACTATGGTGTATTAGAATAATATTGATAACAGCAAGGCATTTAAAAAAAAACTCGATTTTAATTCTATTAATAAAACAACTTAAACAACCTATATCTTACAGCTTAAGAATAGAAAAAGCTCTATGTGTGTGCGGTTTCTTATTATCTGGGTCCATAAATTCATTAATCCGATGACCACGTACATAGATTCGTAACGTTTTCTAAATAAAAATAAAGTTTTTTAAACTTTTGAGATGCCTAATACTGCTGTGTCCGCGGTTTCATCCGCTTTAAAGATAGTAAATTCAGTGAATTTTTGCTACAAAGAATGCATAAACTCATTATATATAGGTTTAAACTTCTGTAGAAAAGAGGTGAACTATATAACTACGCTATGTCAGTCGTGCAATTTATGTGTGTGCAATGCATAGTATACATTATATTATGATCGATGCATCATGCAGCACGACTGACATAGCGTAAATAGTTGTGAGTTAAATTTCCTACATGTATGCGACCTTAGGATTAAACAATCTGAATAATTATATGGCCCGTTCATAGCTATTAATGGAGGTCTTATGAGCGGTTTAAAACTTACGGACAGCAAAACTGCTGTCCGTGACTAAAGAGTCACTAACTCAAATCTCCATCAACCTGCATTGCAGCAGCGTGAGTGGAGTAGCGATGGGTAACCACCCGGGTTAAAACCCGCCTCTGGGTTAAAACCCAGTTATCACCCATTTCAATCCACCCAAATTACCCATTGATCGGGTGAAAACATACTGTAATAATTATTGCTATTTATGTATGACGTATTGACTGTTAAATGTATTATTAACCAACCGGGTACAACGAACACGGCTTACATCCATTTTAATTGACCGAAACCATTAATTGACCGGTTAAAAACATATTGTTAAGAAAAAGTATCTGTTAAATGTATTTGAGTGACTAAAGCGAATAAATAAAGTGAAAATAAAAATATTATATGGAAAATGTAAATTTACTGTCTGCACTATAAAAAGTCAAATCTGATAATTTTTATAATTTCTACTCCTATGATGGTAAATTCGTAATGTAAATTAATGTATTCAGTTACTTTATTACACGACGCGTGGAACAATTCGGTACGAGTTAGAGAGAGACAACTGCAGGGCTAGTTGAAAGGTCCCTTTTGTCTAAGTGTTATCTGTAAGACAATAGCAAGTTCCGCTCCCGCCCCGCCCTTTACCCCTAGCAATCGGTAATTTTTACTTATTAGTCTCTTAATACACTATCAGTATCGTTTGCTACTTTGAACACGTCGTTTGGAGTGCGTTATACGTCCTCGTGAAGTTTTTGTAATTTTCATTTTCGACCCGGCATTAATATTGACTAGTGTAAATCAGCATTACAATGCGAGTTTGAAAATTCACAAATTTCCCGAGGAGATACTCTTTCCCCTTCACGGCCTTACAGTCCACAACCATCTACTAGCTACTCTAATGTAAATGATGTCGAATTGAGGACTAGAGAGACAAGAAAAAAAATGCAGTTTATACACGACAAAACAAAAATTGTTCATTGTTGATTGTTATGAAAAAAATTATGAAACATGTTAGTTATTTTATTATAGTATTAAGTTATTTATTTATTAGGTTAATACAATACAGAATGTTGATTTTTATTTGAGTTTTATTTTACTTTCCCTAAAAATAATTGTGCACATGTTAGATCTCTTAGTCGAAGTAAGAACTAGCTTTAAGGTTTTCGAATCATTTTACTGAAAAGAAACTGTAAAATAACCTTAAAAATATTTTTAACAAATAAGCCGTTTTCACCCATCAATTTGGATGATAATGGGTTAAAATCGGGTTAAAACCCAATTCACCGGGTTTTAACCCGGGTGGATTGAATGGGTTTTTACCTTCTGCCCATCACTAGAGTGGAGGAGCTCGTATGCAATAAAAAAACCTAACTATCATTTGGTCCGTTAATAACGTTGAGCATCACGTACGTACGAACGAGAACATAACACTACCTATGTCCTCGATATTATTATATCGATTACTAAAAAATTTTGGACGTGACCGGGGAACGCGCGACCATCGTGCCGTGCCGCTGTGACTATTTACCATATAACACCAGTACTAGTTCCGTACATTCATAGCTCTCATTAAATTAGTTGTACTACAAGGAACGATTTCAGTTGTACTACTGAGGGAAAAAAATTACCTGTAGTACAACCAGTTAGACCAACGGTTGTACAACTGAGACACATATCGCACACCTAGATCTAAAGAGGTATTAACTCAAAAACACACTTTTTTCAGAAAAGGCGAAAAACTGTTTTCTATGCACACGGCAGAAGTGTTCTGTTTACAATGTTGTTTTATATACACACCTAGAATAACATTACTGTAGGAATGTCATGTTTTATGCATATTTTGGGACAGAAATTGGACTTTTTGATTTATTTCCCTTTTGCTTTACAATGTATTGTATAAATGTTATTTGAAAATTTGAAAATAAATGTTATTTTGAGTTGAGCCTCTATTGGTGAATTAAGTTTTTAGTTGAATCTCTTTTGATGAAGCACCATTAATTTAAAAAGTAATAGGATTTTGAATTATTTTTAATTCATTCAAATAACATTCAATAACAAAGTGTGGTGTGACGAGCAGTAAGAGTTTATTACTTATTAATAAGCAATAAAAGAACGGTTAGCAATCAATATTATTTATAAATGTTACTGTAACAATCGGTTATGTCAGTATTTCATTTATAATGTTTTAATTGTAGTTTTAAACAAAACAAAAAATATAGATACCTATATATTTAATGAACGTCTGGACGTCAACAACCACATTTGACTTACGATCAGGATAATTCAAAGTTAATAACAAGAATTTAAAAAAAAACAACTCACTTAACTGAGAACATAAACTTTTAACGAAACGAAGCAATTCACCGTGGTCTGCTCAAGCATGGTTCAGTAAAGGACCTGCCTGACAAAGAGGGCTTTATCAAGGTCGAGAAGAAGAAGAAGAGGAAGCCCACTCGTCAGAACAGGTGCGGCACTGCACCGACCGGCCCGGACCGTATGCTGCAGCCAGCCATTCCGACGACGCTGCTGTATGTGTCCCGTTTGCATTACTCTACAAAGGCAGAGGAGATTGTAGAGTACATCCGCATCAAGACTAACATCAGACTGAGGGTTGAGCGATTGGAGTCCCGCCATTCAGTGAACTTTAATTCATTTGTGGTGAGAGTCCCCACACAGCAGTTGTCAACCTTCATGAAGGAGGAATTTTGGCCGAGAGGTGTTGTGTTCCGGCGCTTCCGAGGCCGGTTACCTGACACCGCGCGCAACACGACGCCGAACCTTCGTGTTACATAGTCATAGTATAATATTTGTGTATAGTATCTATTGTTTTATTTGATTTAGTTTTGTATTGGTTTATTGTGTTTTTATTTCTATTATGTATTAGTTTATAATTTTAATTCTATTTGTGTATTGATTTATATAGGCCTACGTCGCCTGAATTAAATAAATAAATAAAATAAATAAAAATAAATTAAACTTATGAATTCAAAAATTTCATCTTACGTATGAAAACTAAATCTATAGAATAGTGGCACAATCTGATCATCGTTAAGGACATCACAATTACTTAGCAAGTATTTTTAATAACGCTTACTTTTTATTTCTATTTCATACTGATGAACAACTTTGGTGGATTTTTAATAATAACGATGCACTTAATTACCTCCTAGAATACCCTTATAATAAAAATCATAATATGGATCTAAACACATTGTTCATCAACGAATTCTCGTATGCCGTTTTTTGCATCTAATATTAATATTTTTTCGTTGTATGCTCGTGTTAAGCTATTCTTTTGTATAAGTCTCATCCGCAAAAGATGTTTTGAAAAAAAAGGCATCTGGGTGTTCTTTTTCAACTTTGAGCACTCCAATTTCATGCCACTTAATTAGATTTTTATCTTCATCTAAACTAAAATTAGTGCCTCATGACTGCTGTACAGCTTTTACAGCATGAAATTAATTATGGGTCATTTCAACAATTTCGTAAAGCTTCCTAGTCTTTTTGCAGTGAATATCAAAAGTTTTATATTGTTCTGGTACGTAGGCTCTGCTGTAAATATCTTTTAATTTGTTATTCAATCACTCTGTTTATCTCCTTCGTTCTGTACATGTTCGCATATAAAAACCTGAGAATTATAGACGTAACTGGTAAATTGTTGACAGTTGACGATCTGCATGGCACAATGGTTACCATGCCTGATGATGGTACCCACGACACAAGATATATCTATCCTACCATGGGACTATGAATTTGAAGCGTTATTTATTAATTATTTATTTATCGTAAGGATATGCAGACAAAAGAAATTTGTTTATTTGTTGACCGCCGCAGTTGTCGGAATAGAAAAATATGTCAATTTCATGATGGATGGATGAAATTGACGATGATGATGTACGAGATTTGATATTGAATTGATGAAATATTGTAAAAATTCGGTACAACAGAATTTTGTTGTGTAGACGAGCTAGGAATTAATGTATTAAGCACTGGTGAGACGTCATGAGTTCCTTTAGATTAGACTTTATCACACGATGACATCTGTTGGTCATCATCCACGGTTACATTTTGTGTAAAATATATAAGTGGAATGAATACTTTTTTAGTACCAGATTTACTAAAAACCGTCCACGTCGCATTGCTTTCCTGAAATAGATGTTTATTTTATTTATTTAGAAAGGAACGGAATAATTTTTTAAATTTTACTATAGATGTTGCAAAACTATATTCCCATCTAAAAGGATCTAACTCGGAAAAATAGCAGTAAATAGGGAACAAACTTTATAAATTCGATGTCGAATATGAAATCATACTAAGATGGAAAAATCCAATCCCTAATAGCAAAATATGTTCTATTTAAATTGTTTTTTAAACGAAAATCACAGCTTAAAATATGACTCAACAAAACAGACACAACTACAAATCAAAAAATATATCAACAATATGGTGCTAACTCAAAATAAAAATTAAAACTTTACTCACCCTGCCAGCAATACGGGTTCAACTCAAAATGTAGTATTCATTCAATTATCACTAACCATCTGAAAGGCGCGAACTTAAAATAATGCTATTTAGAATTTCAACAATATAGGTACAACCCAAAATAACTCCAATTTGTTGCGATGGACGCCTGCGATCCGCGAATAATTCTAGTGGTAACTAGTGATGTTCCTGTTTTTGTGGGAAGGAGTCGGCCTCATTCGTTCAACAAAAAGGACACAGGGCGCCACCTAGTGTTGAGGAACGTACTTATTTTTAAATCTGTTTTATTGGTCAATAGGTATGGGCATAAGTAATTCAATGGTGAGACTAACTCAATAACACAGATTTTTGAGTTGATAGATTAAATAAAATATCAAATTAGTTAAAATATGTATAATTATTATTTCTTAACACAGTTGTTATTTCTTCTTCTTCTTATTACGCATCTTAAACTTGAGTCGCTGCTTCATTTTCTCCTTTCGCATGCGTTCCTTGACGATTTGCTGCTTGTCGCGGAACTCTTTCGAGGACGCTTCCGACTTCTTCTTGGACACCCGTTCGTTGTGCTTCACCCAGTGTGGACGGAATTCTGATACTGTGAAAGGAAAAAATTGAGTCATCTCCTAGCTACTGATGTATCGACTGTTGCTGATAAACAGTCGACAATATTTTTTTCTTTAAAAAATTCATAAACTGAGGTAACCAATTTAGAACAAGAATTCATTACTAAATCGAAATGCCACAACTCGACTTGTGCTACTATTGAATTCAGCAGGCGAAATGGTTTTTGATAGTCTATCTGCCTTATATATATTTGACATACATCCAATATATATGACACAAGAAAATTTGAACTACATGACTCATTCCGAGTCTGCTCATTCTGGATTAGTCCTGCTGTCCTATTGTGGTGTTTCTGCACACCACACGTAGGAAACAGGTCTGGGATGTACTCGATATACTGCTGCTTTGTGCGTTATAATCCCGCCACTGTCTTTTACCTGTGTTATAGCATCTCGAACCGTCAAATCTGGCTGAAGATTGCCTTAGATGATGCCAAGTCTGTTTAAAAGATTCAACCCTTTCTTTACTTGAATGGATTAGTAGTACATGTAACCCATGTGATGTTAAGTGGTAGCTGCAGTGCGCCATGGACACATACACCCATTTTCACTAACCATAGGATACGCCTAAATCAGATGCTTAAATAGTTGCTTAGAGGAAAAACACATTTCCCTAACCCTTCAGTCACGACTAACGACGTTAGGCATAACTTAAAGTTATGACAATGATTTGAAATGGCGTAGTTAGTGCTTAGGTGCCCCTAAACTGACACATGTGACAGTCGCTCAAATTGATAATAGATTGACGAATAAAACCATGTACAACTGTCAAAAAAATAGGCTACTCAGAAGATAGGATGTATAATAGGTTGGTATTGTACATCAACGGGTGAAACGGAACTTTATGCTCAGCATTGCCCTAATTTAGGACTTACTTAGTAATGCGTTCCCATGTTCGTCGTAAGTGAAAACGGACAATACAATCTCAAGCCAGCCAAAGGCTCTGTTTCCGTCAGATATGTGCGAGGATGCGTAGTTAGGAATGTGTTTATTCCTCGCTACGCATCCTCGCATTCTCTGGTGGAAACTCAGCCTATGTGCCTCTTGCCTGTGCTCATATACAGTTGCGCTGCTATTCCGAAGGCTGAAGGTCGCCTCATGTAACTCTGGCCGGCAACTGCACCTTTCCAACGAAAAACAATAGAATTGCTTCACGGCAGAAGTGGGTGCAGCGGTAGTAGTTCCCTGGTCGAAATATTAAAGTTCTACCATTCATTTTTTGTTTTGGGAGCGAAACGTTCAAAAGGTACCCAGCACCTTGGGAGAGGTTACCGGGTTATGTGGGATTTGACCGCATTAAAACCCCCTTGGTGGCCTGCTTCTGCGCTTGGGGAGGACTCCGGGATCTCCATTGGAACGCCCCGGTGTCCTCCACGCGCGACGTCCCAGAACGGGCGGCCACGCACATACCGCCGTTCCTCCCAGGGCTGCTGGCTGGACGGGTCAAGCTCCCACTCTCACCGTCCGCAACCCCGGAAGCCCCCTTTTAGTCGCCTCTTACGATCAGGCAGGGGACACCGTAGCTCTATTCTTAATCTCGAAGCTACAGGAACCTACCTGGCTTCTTCCTATTAGCATCGGGCTGGTCGTCATCATCGTCCCCCTGCTGCGCGTGCGCGTTCCGCTTCCTCCACTCTTCGTAGCGTCCGCTGCGGTAGCTGGCGGGCACGCGGCCGCCGCTCTCCGTGCGGATCATCTTGCGTCCGCCGTCCTGCACACATTCTTAACATACATACAACTTTCCAAAACAATACCTACAATGTCCATTACGAAACCTGACAAGTGCAACATCCTTACCGCGCGTACATCATAGATTGTCGCAGCCATCTGGTTAAATCAGGCGCTCAATGGCGAGGCTAGCCCGTTCATTAAACGCCAGCTTTCAATTGCCTGCAAATGCCTAGGCCGATAGTAGATTGAACAAGCATCTCTCATCGTTCAACTAGTTGGCTTATTGTAAGCTAGCCCATTAAAGATGGCTAGCTTACAATGGATGGCTGCAACCCTTTTTGCGTTCCACTGCTGGGCACGAGTCTCTCCACATTATTGGGGAGGCCTGGAGCTTACTCCACCACGCTGCTCCAATGCGGGTTGGTGGAGATGCGGGTAAGTGGCCAACCCGATGTCGGTTGTCTTCGAACCGTCCATAAGGCCTCCGACAAGGTTTAACGACTGTTATCTATCGTCAATAACCGCGACCGACGGCTTAACGTGCCCTCCGAAGCACGGAAACACGCATGAAATTTTTGGCACTAGCGATCACCCATCTCACATCCGACCGCGCCTATTTGGCTTAGTTGCATAAATCGCTTGCGTTCTACGCTAACCGGCGGGCCATGCGCGTTTCGCAATTTACAATGGACGTAATCCTTGGAATCCTTCCAGTACGTATGGGAATGACGCACTCACCGGGTCGACGTGCACCATCTTCTTCCTCTTGCGGTCCCAGCGCATCTGCGCACGCTTACTTCTCGCGCCCTCCGTGCTGTCTGCGTTCAGGTCCAACTCCGCTTGAGAGGCACCCGCGAAGAAGTTCACTGCCATTCTGAAAATAATTTTTTGTCAGTATAATGTACATTCGGATTTCAATTCAGTCACATACATAATAATACTAGTCTTCCGCCAGCAGCTTCGCCCGCGTGGACACGTTTTAAAGGTCCCCGTAGGATAAAAACCATCCTATGTCCTTTCCTAAGGTCCACTCTCTGTGTTTCAAATTTTATTAAAATCGGTTCAGTAGTTTAAGCGGGAAAGCGTAGCAGACAGACAGACAGACAAACAGACATACATACAGAGTTACTTTCGAATTTATAACATTAGTATGGATGTAGAGACAAAAGCTCTATGGTAAGGACTTGTAGTTCACGGACAGATGGAAGGAAAAAGGTCACGTGGCAGATCTAGCATGTATGATAGATGCTGGATACTACTAGACATACTTATTGAATTCTACCACACAATGTTCCATTGTTCAGTGTTGCCGCAATGCCAGCAATAGAAGCCGGTGGCGAAGGATCGCGAGAGCTGCTGTACAAAACAACTGTGACGACTAACCAGTTTCCATCATAATGGAAGTGTATAAACTCTCTTATATTAAACAGCACAATAGGTAAACTCCTTTATAAACCATTATCAATTTACTGCTGAGTAGTATTCTCTATAATGTGTTATTTTGTAAGGTTTTTACTGAATGCATTCAATATAGTGATCTAAAAGTAAATGGTCGTTTTTCTTCAATAATCCCCAATATTATATGGCGACCCTGCCTAAAGGGTGTGCTAAGGGGATGTAGATTTTTTTAGTAATAAAGTAAAATGTGTCGTTCCACGGTCGAGAAGGACGAAGTTTTCATTACTCAAAACAGCGCCGGAGGTAATAACGATGGGGCAGTAAGGCAAATCAGCTCCCATCTGGAACGGCTGAGCATCATCAACATCCTCGTAGCCACCGCCGTCTTCCTTCTGGTCTCCGTTGGATGCAGCAAGAAATTGGACTGACTACTCTGCAACGCATAAGGGCATCCCTTCGAAGACACGCCGATGGTACTTCGGGTAATTAGGAGAGAAAATGTGAGTTCGGAAGTTCATATGTGTCAATACCTAAACATTTTATAACGTAAATATTATAATGGACTTAAAACTGTGCAAGGACACTCGTCGAACATGATACCCAGCGGACGGAAAAGCTGACGCGCGTGGAAATTACTGTAGCCTTTCGCAAGAAAGTAATATGAATCGGTTGTTTACCACATTTTTTTTCTATGAAATGTTAAGTTTTAAGTATAATGCTGGATAGTTTGTTAAAATGTTATAATGAATTATTAGATATTAGAAAATATTTAATTAAGAAAGGTCAATCTAGATACAAAGGTAATGTTATTAATTCAAAGTTAAGTGAAGCAAAATTAATTTTTGAACAGTGTATGCAAATATTTGCGTCTTTAGAGAGTAGTAAGACATTAGTATCTACAACTTTAAATATTATTCAGGATATTCGCAAAGTTTACCAAGAAATAAATAATTTATGTATTGTGCCTGAAATTAAATCTAGCGCGATGGAGTTTGATCTTAAATTGGCGTGTAGTTTGATTCCAGTTATGGATGGTGTTGAGGAGACTACAAAGCGCATGATCGATACAACCGAGATGTATGCTGATATGATCGACGAAAAAGGTAAGGTTACTTTGATTACTTTTATACTTAAAAGTAGACTATCTGAAAACGCCAAACTGAGAATTTCAGGTTCTTATAAAAGCATAGATGAACTTATCAAGGACATGCGACATCATCTTTTGCCTAAAAAATCATTTATAACCCTGCAGTCACGACTACAAAACGTTCAGCAAGGTTCCAAAACTATTGAGGACTTCGGAACTGAGGTTGAAAAATTGTTCACAGAATTAACCATAACTCAGTCTGAGGGTGATAAGGAGGCGTTTAAAGTGTTGAAAGGGTTAAATGAAAAATTTGCTATCAAACGCTTTTCAGATGGCCTGCGCAGCTCGAGACTAGGCACGATCATTTCTGCCAGGAACTACGACAACCTGAAAGATGCTATCCAAGGTGCGAAGGATGAGGACATAACATCACAGTCGTCATCAGGTAACATCTTACATGCATTTAAAAATGGACACGGTTTTTGTAGTTCTAACAGATATTTTCACAAGTATTATGGTAATCGTGGTCAAAATTATAGCAATTATAATCGCACTCCAAGTACTTGGCATACAAGCAATTTTAGAGGTCGTGATTCTCGTTCATATGGGAGGAATAATTATCGTACTTCAAATAATTTTAATAGAGCCACAAGGGGAAATCGCGGTCAGAGATACTTTAACAAGCGTAGTGGTTCACAAAATCTATTTTCAATGGGGCATACGAATAGCGCTAATCGAAATAATAGTGACGCTGATAAGAATTTAGAATCTTCTAAGACCCAGTTTTTTCGATCTTAATAATTTTGTATTATCAGTTGCAGACAATGCAAAATATGTTACATTTTACGTTAATAAGATTAAATACTATTGGCTTATAGACACTGGAGCTACTTTATCAATTATCCGAAGTGAAGCGGTGCCAACAAATTTTTCAGTACAAAAATATGACACCTTAATTAATGGAATAAGTGGTCAAGTACGTTCTCAAGGATCAGTAAATTTGACACTTGGATATAATAATGAATTATTTCAACATAATTTTCTTATTTTTGATTCATTACCATTAAAAGCTGATGGGATTTTAGGTCTCGATTTTCTTCAAAAGTTCCAAGCAAATATCAATTTGAATAAAAATATTTTAACATTATTTAATTTAGGAAAACCAAGCAACATAGAGTTATTAAATCATTGTGATAGGTTGAATAATACAATCACTATACCCCCTCGATGTGAATCAATACATTATATTTATGTAGATGAATTTTTGAATGATGAGGTGACTATATGTGGAAAAGAGTTGGTGAAAGACGTATTTTTGGCGAATGTCATAGCCAAAGTGAAAAATAATAGAGTGCCTGTAAAAATTTTGAATGTTAGTGAGAATGAAATAACCATACCAAATTTTACCCCTGAGATAGAGCCCTTAAGTAATTATAATACATGTCAGTTTAGGAAAAATAATGTTGACGTCAGTAGAGTAAAAACACTTTTATCGGAGTTAAATTTAAATTATTTAAATAAGGAAGAGAAACTGTGCATTGAAAAAATTTGTACCAAATATTCTGATATTTTTTATGTTAGTGGAGATAAATTAACGACTACAAATGTTTTTGAGCACTGCATTAAAATAAAAGAGAATGCTACACCTGTCTATATTAAACCTTATAGGTTACCACAAGCTTTTAAATCTGAAATAACAAAGCAGGTAGAGAAAATGAAAAGAGATGACATTATAGAAGAGTCTTTCAGTGAATGGTCTAGCCCTATTCTATTAGTTCCAAAAAAGAGCAAAGAAGGTGATCAGAAAAAATGGCGATTAGTCGTAGATTATAGAAAATTAAATGAAACAATTTGTGATGATAAATTTCCTTTGCCAAATATAAATGAAATATTAGATTCTCTATCTGGAGCAGTTTATTTTACACATCTAGATCTTTATCAGGGTTATTATCAAGTAAATTTAGATTCTAACAGTCGCAAATATACAGCTTTTACTACGAATACAGGCCAATACCAGATGAAGCGACTACCTATGGGCCTTAAGACAAGTCCTAGTGCCTTTAGTCGTATGATGTCAGTAGCAATGTCTGGTTTAACTTACGAAAAATGTTTAGTCTATCAAGATGATCTAATAGTGTTTGGACGTAGTTTAGATATTCATAACAAAAATTTAATATCTGTACTGGAGAGATTGAGAAAAGTTAATCTAAAATTAAATCCTCAGAAATGTGAATTTTTAAAGAAAGATATTCTTTACTTAGGCCACGTAGTATCCAAAAAAGGTGTTTTACCAGACCCAGAGAAAATAAAGATATTATTAAAATATCCTGTTCCTAAAAATTGTGAAGACGTTAAACGATTTGTAGCTTTTTGTAGTTATTACCGTAAATTCATTAAATCTTTTGCCGACATAGCTGTACCATTGAATAACTTATGTAAGAAAAATCAAGCGTTTATTTGGACACAAGAGTGTGAAAATTCCTTTAATACATTGAAAAATATGTTAATTTCTTCGCCTATATTACAGTATCCTGATTTTTCTGAAAGTAATAAATTTGTTATACAGACTGATGCATCAGGTATTGCAATTGGTGCAGTTTTGTGTAACAGTGACCTACGACCAGTTGCATTTGCAAGTAGACCCTTAAATAATGCTGAAAAGAACTACCCAACAATTCAAAAGGAACTTTTGGCAATAGTATGGGCTGTAAAATACTTTAGACCTTATGTATATGGTAGGAAATTTGTTATCATGACAGATCATAAACCTTTAGTATACCTTTTTGGCATGAAAGACCCTTCAAGCAGACTTCTTAAATTTCGATTAATTTTAGAGGAATATGATTTTGAAGTACAATATATAAAAGGGAAAGATAATATTGTTGCTGATACTTTATCTAGAATAAGTGTGACGTCAGATGATCTTAAAAGTATGAATGATCAGATTGTGGCTGTGATGACTAGAGCTCAAAAGAGGAGAATGGATGAGTTAGATAATAGCATAAATGTAACGGACAAACCACACCTTAGTAAATCCACTGACAATTGGCCGGATCCACCAAGAGTTATGGATATACTAAGAAAACCGTGTGATTCCGTTGAAATGAAATTTATGGAAGGTAAGAAATTAAGAAAGTTAAAAAATAAAAGAGTGAGTTATGAAGATTACGAATGTTTTACGTATATTGCGAGTGATCAGACTTTATACATCAATCTTGATTTCAAGGCGCATTTATCGCGAGCCGAATTTGTGCAGAAATTGAGTTTGTTTTGTAATAAGATACGTATCGAAGAAGTATGTATAATAAAAGATAAAGATAATGTTGATTTTATTAAGAATGTTTGTGAGGAGATAAAGTTACTGAAGACCTGGTCCGGACCTCGAATTTGTATTTTACGAGGAATTACAAAAATAACTGATAGTGACGAAAAAATTATTATTATGAATGACTTCCATCTACTCCCGTCCAGTGGTCATGCTGGTGTGCGTAGAATGGTAAATACTATAAAGAGGAGATATTATTGGCCAAATATAGATAAGGACGTTCAGGAATTTGTAAAGACATGTGCACAATGTCAAAAATCGAAATACTTTCGCTATGTGAAGGAACCGATGGAAATAACTACCACGGCTTCTTCGGCATTTGAAAAAATATTTTTAGATGTAGTAGGTCCTTTAGATAAAGACGTGGATGGTAATCGCTATATTTTGACTATGCAATGTGAGCTAACTAAATTTATACAAGCTGTTCCACTTAAAAATAAAGAAACCGTATCCATTGCAAATGCATTTGTTAATAATTTTATTTTAATTTTTGGTATTCCCGAGACTATAGCAACGGATAGAGGAGCGGAGTTCATCTCATCGACTATGCAAGAGGTTTGTAAAATTCTTAAAATATCAAAATTATCTTCAACTGCTTACCATCATGAATCAATTGGAGCTCTTGAAAATGCACACAAAACTCTTGGTACATTTTTAAGAATTCAATGTGAAAATCATACTGATTCATGGAGTTATTGGTTACCCTTTTGGTGCTTTAGTTTCAACAATACAGTTCATTCAGAAACAAATTATACGCCATATGAACTTGTGTTTGGTAAACTTTGTCGAATCCCAAGTAGTATTTGTAAAGATGTAGAACCATTATATAATAGTGATAGTTATCCATTACAATCGAAATACCGGTTACAGTTAGCTCATAAAGATGCAAAGCAAAAGTTGTTAGCCAAGAAACATAAGAGAAAAGAATTGTATGATAGATCTAGTAATTCTGTTAAGTATGAAAAAGATGATTTAATTTTGTTAAAGAATGAGTCAGGACGTAAATTAGATGCTGTGTTTGAAGGACCATATGTAGTTATAGAAGATTTAGGTTGTAACGTTAAGATAAGTAAAAATCAGAAAACTGAGATAGTCCATAAGAATAGAACAAGACCTTTTTATCGATAATCATCAATAAAATTTGTATAGTCTTTAGTTAAATGTTGTAGTAATTAATAAATAAGAAATTTTAGGTACCTAGCTTTCTTATTGATTTATAATAATGCATTGTGTTTTTATGTTTACGAAATTTGTTTTCAAGTAATGTTTCTAGTTAAAAAAAAAACTTTAGTTTGTTTTTTTTTTATTTTCACCCCCCGAGGTGAAGTGTATAAACTCTCTTATATTAAACAGCACAATAGGTAAACTCCTTTATAAACCATTATCAATTTACTGCTGAGTAGTATTCTCTATAATGTGTTATTTTGTAAGGTTTTTACTGAATGCATTCAATATAGTGATCTAAAAGTAAATGGTCGTTTTTCTTCAATAATCCCCAATATTATACACGCTGTCAAGAGTGTACTACTATAGAAAATGTTCATTAGAAGCGTTCTACAAATGGCTCCGGTCGGGTGCAAGAGAGATGACCGTTAGTGGCAATTTAGTGCGCGTTTCCGTGCTTCTGAGGACATAATATTAAGTCGATCCCGGATGTTGTCGACATATAGCAGTCGTTGCACCGTTTCGGAGGTCTTATGGGCGATTTAAAAATATCCGATATTGGTTTGACCACTAACACAATCTCTGCCAATCCACATTGGAAGAGGGTGGCCTCCCCAATTATCGCATTCTGGTAACAATAGTAACTTATGACTGATTGACAGGTTATTAGTTAAAGCTCCAATATGTACATTATTTTATTTATTTAGTACACAAAGATATTATAAGACACGACAACAGAAGAGAAATATGTACAGGGTACTGCTATTACTACTACTATTAGTATTTTAAGAAAAAAAAACTGTATTATTCACGTTATTGCTACGTGGGAAAGTGCGGTTTCCGGCCCCGCCCACATGAGGCATCCATCAGCCTTCAGAGCTGTAGCGCAACTGCATACGATCTCAGAAAAGACTCGATCGTTCTTAGGTTCGGTGTTAATGTGCATACACCTGCTCATTTGTTTTTTTTTTTATATTTAAAAACCATTCAATGAATGAAATGAAAACTATTTTATTACTACTGTAATGTTAAAAATTCTAGGTTGTTTTAAATGTTACACACTCATAGCCCCAAAGTAAGGTAATTAATACCCTGTGTTGTGGGTACCTTGGACACATATAAAGACAGGAACACAAACACCCAGACTGAGAACAGAACTTTAAACTCATCATTCCAATTACTGTTTCGCCGGGAATCGAACCCGGGAACCCTCGATTGGCAGTCTGGCATGGTTACCATTGAGTCACGCGGTGCTTTATATCTATAAAAATCATACAGCTTATCAGAATACATCCTACAAGAATGAAGGAGTATCTCTTACCCAGTCTCAGTGTGTTGATCACTAGCAAAATGAGGTATATAATTTTCATCTCGAACAACTTCTTTTTTTTTCTTCTTTTGAGATTTCTTTCCAGCACCTGAATTCATATTTTCGTCCAAGATACCATCTGCCTGTAAAAATTAAATGAATTGAAAAACATAGGTCTTTAAATATATGCCATACATAAGTTTTTAAGAGTTTGTTGTTTTGTAAAAATATTTGAACATTACTTACTGAAGAGTTTTTGTTATCACGAGTTTTCTGAACAGTTTTTCCGTGGACCCGTCTCTTTGCCTTCATTGCCAAATACATTGGAGAATCGTTCTTTCCACCAAGTTCTAAAATCGTCTGCAAAGAAATGATGTCGCTTTTTGATTTTGTCCTTATTTACATACAACATTATTGAGGAAAAAAAATACCAAAAAATCTGTAATTACTAGGGACCCTTTTATGCAAGACTGCCAATTATTCTCATACCTACAAAATATAAGCAAGAAAATTCATACCTAGATCTAAAACAGTCCATTCTTTCCGTTCAGAGACTATGTAAACATGTATCCACAGACAAACTTATAACACCTTTCTGTTTGTGTCAGGGTGAAAATAGCAGTTGGATCATAAATACACAGAACTTCATATCATATTTTGTATATATTTGAGACTAAGCGAAAGCTAGAAAAAATAAAGGACTGACAAAAATGCCACTTGTTTTTCCAAGACATATTTGATGCAATATTTAAATTTACTTACCCCTTTAGGCGTATACTTCTTAATCTGTTCTACCATGTCTATGTTGGCCTCCGCGCCCTCGTCCACCAGGAAGGGGTGCACCAGAGTGGGCGGAGCAGTGGTCTTCGCGCGCTTGTTGGCCTCCGCCGAGGCAGGCTCTCTCCACTTCACGTACTGCTGCCAGCCGCGGGAACAGATGCGGACAGCTTCTTCCTGGGAACAGAAAAAGTATCTTGACTATACGAATACAAATTCTCTTAATTGTACACCAATATTTTTTCTTTTATTATTATTTTTTTGAATGGAGTAGCAGACGAGCGTGCAGGCCACGTGGTGTTAAGTGGTTGCTGCTGCCCATTGACATCTACATACAACCTCAAGCAAGCATAGGTAAGTCTTGTCTGAGGTCGAATGCAGTTGCGCTGCTACTCCGGAGGCTGGTAGTCGCCTCATGTAAGTGTGGCCGGCAACTGCACCTTTCCACCAAAACACAATAGAATTGATTCACGGCAAAAGTGAGTGCAGCGGTGGTACTTCCCCGGGCGAACCATTATAGTTCTACCACCTACAAACATATAAAATAAAACATACACAGGTTGTATTAAGGTACATTTGGCGGTCTTATCACTAAAACTGATTTCTTTTAGACAACCAAAAAAACTTAGTGTAAGAATAAATAAGTACAAAACATTGGGTTAAGGTGCACAATATTATCAAATCAATTTGGTATCTGCTGACAAACAGAGCATACATACGTTTATAGAAAAAGGAAATAAGATTGATAACAACAATAACATGGTGAGCAAAAAAAGAGATGAAGATAAAAGAGACTGAAGAAGTTAATGAAAATAGAGAAAGAGCAATGCATTTTGAGCAATAATATTCCTTAACTTGTCTTTTGATAGAACACGAAATTAGGTGAATGATCTTTGAAGCTATAAAAGTTACCAGATGGGACAAAAGTACATATGAAAGAAAAATTATAGGCCCGGCGCAAACAAAACAAAGGTGTCATGGTGCCAACTGACCTATACCCCTTTTTAATATAAATAGGTGAAATAAAAGATACCACCATTCAATCAATATATTATATTTTAATGTAAATAGTTGGAATAGAAAAGGTTCCTCCATACAAACTTATATTCCTTATTTCAACCTAATGCCGGTCCTGGGTTCGATTTCCAGCGGAACAGAAATCTGAATGACGAGATTAAATTTCTGTTCTCGTTTATGACTTTGTATTTGTCCATGGTACCCACGATACAGATATATCTACACTATTGTGGGGCTATGAGGGTGAAACGTTATATATCAATTTATTTGAGTTTGCGACCCATTTTGTTTGCGCCGAGACGGACCCGGTTGTGGCCTACCTTTTTTTATATAAATAAACCGAATAAAAAGGCAGACGGGCAGACGTGGTGTTAAGCGATCACCGTAGTTTATGGACACGGGGAACCCCAGGGGAGCCGCCTGAGCATTGCCGGCTTTGGAGGAGATTATTTTTTACAGCTTACCTGTTCGATACTCTTTCGTTTTCTTTAAACTAAGCCAGTTTAGCAAGAAACCAAATATTAAGCAATGTTCACTAAAAAAAAAATATTCGATAAAGCTGGAGGTGGATTTAACTGGTTATAATATACTTACAATTTCAGAGTAATTTTTCTCCCACGTCATGACATCTTGGTGCCTCAGTTCCAACAGTCCAGTGGGCATGGAGCCCCACACTCCGCTGGGACACTCGTTACCACGTTGTGTGACCTGGTAGAGTAGAGTAAAAGAAATCTTAAATTAAGTTATCTGTATTTTGAATTACGTAAACGACGAGGCTATTATAAAATTTGAATGAATAAAAAACTAGATTCTCAAGTCGAAATCACACATAAACGAACTACCGGAAAGAAATGTTTTTTTATGGTGTACAAAATTCACTGTTATTATCATAGCTTATAAGTTCCCTTTTCTCTTTTGAGGTACCTATGGAAAATTGGAAAATACTCATTGGTACGAGGGGTACAATAGTTACTGTTGTTCCCATATAATTTTAGCCACATACCTGGGAAGGCATCGTGAGTTCAGCGCCGAGAAACAGCTGCAAGTCCAACAAGTGGGCCACGTCTTCAGCGGCGATAAGCGAGAACGCTCGTCCCGCACGACCAGCGCGCGCACTGCGACCTGAAGTGCACAATAACTAATAATAATAATAATAACCCCACAGGGCGGCTTGTGGCGAGCTGTTGGTGAGTAACGACACCACGGACCCGATTGCTCCCGGGGAAGTCCCCCTGTTCCTCGTCTCCGGCAGGCGGAGTGATAACCCAGAGGAACAGGTCCCCACCTCTGGCTTGCCTTAATTGGCCGTCCAGAGTGGAGCTGTTAGAGCTATATGCTATAAATCCGCTCCGGGTTGGATTTATCCCCCCGCGATGGTGAAATCGGTGCCGCTCCTCTCGACACCCCTAGCTGCTCTCGCCAATGTTGCTTCCCAGGCATACGCCATTTTTGGGTATTCAGCGCCCATTCAGTGAGTGCCGAGTCTTCACCTGCCTCACTTTAGATTATTTATTAGTCTGAACGGCAGGTCTCCCACAGTTCTCCATAGCCCATCCACCAGTCCCTCGTTTGTTCATCCCTATAGACTCAATATTAGTTTCCCCTTTTGTAGCAATAGTTCCTGTACACCTGGCGGGGACCATCATCGTCATACAATAACCTTTTATATGATACGGCCCAGGATGGTATCCGCCACGTGTAACCACTAACAATATTAATGTGTCTCAAAGAGGCCTCTACGTGTTGGATCTGTGTCCCCACGCCAGCCTTCCAAACGACCGGGTCAAATAACATCTTCAACCCGTGACCTATAAGGAGAGATACATAATAATAATGACGGCCTGCGTGGCGCAATGGTTACCATGTCGGACTGCCAAGCGAAGGATCCCGGGTTCGATTTTCGGCGAAACAGAAATTTTATGATGAGTTTAAATTTCTGTTCCCGGTCTGGGTGTTAGTGTTTCTTTCTTTGTGTGTGTCCATGGCACCCACGACACAGGGTATGGACAAACGTTACACACCCATAGCCCCACCTTACTGTGGGGCTATGGGTGTGTAACGTTTTATTTATTACTGCTCTATTTCACACAATAATATTTAAAAAATAAAATACACTCACCAACTCTATGCACAAATAATTTAGGTTTAGCAGGGAAGTTGTAGTTAATGACTGTGTCCAATGATGGTAGATCCAATCCTCTGGCTGCCACATCAGTGACCAGAAGAACAGAACACTTCTTATTGGTGAACCGACCCAGAGCTATCTTTCGGGCTGAGGGGTCCAGGCCAGAGTAGGCGTAAGTTGAAGATATTCCTGCTTGCTGTAGGATCTGAAAGGGGAATATGTCTTGTCAATAAAAATAATGACCAATAGTCATCCAAATCCGCCATTCTGTTTTTTTTTTATTTTGATATACCCAGTGTCACTCTCACAGTAAATACAAATCTAACGACACATCTCAAGTTAAAATCCATCAAGAAGTTCACCTGAACATATGATGAACTGATGTTTGACACGCTCTGCAATCTTGCAGAATTGAACGTATGACGAAAAGTGTTATTGCATCACATGCTTATATCAAAAAATGTGCTGACTTACGCAATCTAGTTCAAAAACTATATATTTTACACTTTTCATGACGTTATTCACTTACCAAATGTAAATATTCAACATGATGTTTAGTGGCTGCAAACACAACAGCCTGTGGCGTAGTTGTAGTAAGAACTCTGTCTAGAAGCAACAGCAGGGCTGCAGTCTTCAATTCTGACCTCACATATATCCATCCCAGCCACAAGGTAGATGGCAACTTCCAATCAACATCTAATCTTATCAAAACAGGATCGCTGAGACCTGCACGTGCGAACTCCACCAACATTTTGGGAAGTGTGGCAGAGAACAGTAGGGTCTGACGACTTGATGGCAATCTTGCCACAATCTCTCGTAGTTGTTCACCAAATCCCAGTTCAAACAGCCTATCTGCTTCATCAAATACTACCACCTCTGTAAGTAAAAAGACACTTCATATACCAATAGCACTAGACAAATATAAAACTTCTTTCTTTCAAAACCTAATATGTTACACATTAATAACAAACAAAGTTTTTAAATGCTCTAAATGTAAATCCAAATGTGAATTGTGCAGAATTTTTCAAAGCAAGCATTGATCAATTGTTGAGATGTAAAATCAAATAAAAATATTGAAATTGTGTATTTTTTATTGTTTTTTGTAATATAAAAAAGAAGCTGGCTGTCTACATGGACATTTTTTCCACGGGATTGAGCAATTTTTTCCACAGGAAAAAAATTTGCCCATGTCACTCTCCTACCCTGTAACTAACTTCATATAAAAATTAGTTTAATCTTTCAGACTTTCCTTTAAAATAACACTTATTAGTCTAAGTGGCCAGTGTTAATACAAGAAAGTACCATTAAAAGCTTACTGATGTTATCCAGCTTCAGACTCATTTCTATGCAGATGTGCAGGAAACGTCCAGGCGTGGCCACCACAATGTCTGGAGTGGACCCACTCATCACCCCAAACTGCTGTTCAATGGACTCCCCACCAAGAATAGCTGCTGAAGTTAACCCAGTGAACTTCCCCAGTTCTCTGACAAATCTTAGTGTCTGAAATAATATTATAAAAATATTGTAGCCTTTCACTATATACTTCTTTTGCTGTAGAAAATTCTTCTATAGTACAATGTAAGGAGTACATTAAGTTCAGTGAAAAATATGTATACAAATACATAGACAATTTTGGATAGTTCTTGAGATGGCATCTACCCACACATTTTCACGATAGTGTTTGCAATATCTGTGAAGTCTGTCCAGATAGAACACAAGCATGGTGAAAGTGATGTTACTTATTAAATGACGTAATACCTACCAATGTTTTGCAGACAATATTGTTTTGTTTTCAGAGACAGTGACACAGTTAGAAGAAATGGTTAACAAACTGAGAAATGTCAGCTTAAGAGTAGGATTTTTTGTATCGGGGGAAACCTTCAAAAGGTACCCGGCATCCTCTCCTAAGGGTTATGTGGGATTTGTTCTCGCTAGCCTGCCTCTGTGCTTAGGGACAGGGAAGAAAATCACCGATGATGAAATCATCATCAGATCAATTGAATAAAAGCAAAAATTGAAGCAAAGTTCAATCATCCAGATACATTTATTTAAGGCAAATGCAGTTTTGTAAAGTATGAAATAGTTATTATTAATAACCACAAAATAAGAAATAACAGTTCACCTGCAATGCCAACTCCCTTGTAGGTGACAAGATGAGTGCTCTCAAGTTCTTTCCTGGCATTGCTTTGTTTGCAGGTGCAGTGAGCTTCTCCAATATCGGCAGAACAAAGCAGGCTGTCTTTCCAGAACCTGTGCGAGCCATAGCAACCACATCTTTGTTGTCTAATGCTAGTGGAATAGTCTGAAAAAGCACAAAATAGATCGTTTAGCTAGTGAACTTGGAGTCTAAGATCAAATAAAGATGTTAGTCCTTAAATTAAACAAGATGAAGCATCACTTACTGAAAATTATAAAGTAATATACTTTACAGAGGGTATCATCATTAGACACTTCGTTTAAAAAAACATTATAAACTCTTACCTTTCTCTGGATCGGCGTGGGTTGTTTATAACCCCTTTTGGTAATACCTCTTAGAATTGGAAAACTTAGACCCATGGTTTGAAATCCACCTGAACCTTTCTTTTTCTTCTTAGTTTGCGTCTCATTTTCTGTACCGGCATCTTCGACAGGCGCCTCAAAGCCTGGGAGATCGTCTCCCAGAGACTTTAGTTTTAACATTTTATATTAAATTTATACTTTATAGTTATGCACATGAAAATATAAATTTATTTTTTAATTCAAAACACGTGCAAAACGTATTTAGTGTTTCTGATTCTGACATCACTGACAGACATACATGACATCTTGCTTGACAGACAATGCCTATGACATATGACTTTGACGTTTTCTTTTTTTTGTGTAATGGTATTGCATTATCTATGCATATTGTTAATATCAAGCATGCATAATGCCAAAAAGCTAGTCAAATTTTGCAGATTTCTTTGAAACCTTTGTTGTTCAGAATAATAGTCAAAACCAAAAAAATACATAAATAAAATCAGTCAGACGTTAAAGCTCTACAGCGATGGCTACATCACCAAAAGTAGTCTGACTGATGGACTTTTGGAGGCAATCTGATAAAAAACATGATTTTGCACTATTATTTCATTTCATAACACTCGGGCACTGTAAATAACATTATAATGTATGAATCGAATAAAATGCCATCCACTTTATGCGAAATAACTTAAAAATATGCCAAAAAAATGCAAATATATAAAGCAAGAGTACGACTTGCTCTTATTAACTTCCCACCAAAACTCAACTCTGGACCAAACTGACCATGACACTAACCTGACGGTGCCATAACGCCCATAACCACAGAGTCCACAGAATAGTATGCATTCTTGCAAGTACTTTTGAACAGACGATGCCTCATATCAGTTTGCCATCAATCTCTTGACGGTAGAAAAGAAATTTAGTTGAACCTTGTTTGGCTGATGCGTACATGTTCGAACACATAAACTTATAATATACGTAATATGCTAAGTTTATGTTCGATCGTACACATGCCAATATAACATAAGTGATACATGCATAGGTAGGTATCTATTAAGTATTAGGTATATTATTATATTTATCGATACGTTCAAATAAAGCTGACTGAAGGTTAGTATAGACTTTAAATTTTAGATAATAAGCAAGTAGGTATTTAGACCAACTATCGCGGTCTCGGGGTCACTTTATGTTGTTGTATTACAGGCGAGAGATAAATTTCGTCTGCTATCATGATGCAATTTTATTCTAGTGGAATCCAGTGAAACTTAAACGGTCTACACGTGTTGTCACATTAGATACTTACTATGCAGTTTCTGTAAACTAAAGTTAACAGTAAGGTTAACTAATTACTAAATAAGAGTGGTAATTTTCAGAATACCGAAAATTGTGCATAGTTTTTTTGTAAATGAAACAAAAAACAACTTCAAAAAAAAAGTCAACTGGTGTTTTGGTGGCTGTCTGGCGTGTACAAACGGTTTATGAATCCCACTGCTCTGTTAGGATTAACCCTTAAATGCATGATTTTCTATTTTAATTTGAAAAAAATTGTTTCTGGTAGTTTTTCAATCATATAATAAGGGAAAAATAATGAAAAAAATCTAGTTTTTTATTTTATTTTTTTATTGAATAAAAACTGTTTGTTGCCATTTGGCAACAACATGCGTGTACAAGTGAAACAAATTGTTGACTCAGATATAATTTATTACTGAAATGTATTTGAACATTAGGGTTTTATGCCATGAAATGTCGCGAAACAATTTCTGTCTTTTGTGTGACATAAAGCCACCTTGTATTTCGTACATTATGTGCGAGAAAATCCCTTGCAGCCGGGGAGTTTACATCTATTTTTTGACACACATCTTCGCTCATTACGGTCTACACCATCTGTCCTTACATCTTTTGATGGAACAGGCTTCATATTTCCTCGGCTTCTTTTTGCTTTCAACTCTTTTTCTAAATTTGAATTTGAGGGCCGCCCTCTTTTATTCTCAACTGTTTTTTTATAGTTACACAATACTTCTGCCAGCTCTCCTCTGTAATCAGCCAATGTCATGTTTGCGATGTTTGGATTCTTTTTTTTATAGAGAACCCATGAGTTTATATCAATCATGTGATAGAACAGGCGTATGTACCAATTGCGGCTTTTGATCCTGATTTTATACCTGCCCAAAAAGCTGTCCATAAGGTCAACACCACCCATGTGAGCGTTGTAATCTTTGATAATTTTTGGGCAGCTTATATCGATTTTACGTTTGTGTTTCTTGTCAAATCTAGTGACTGAACTTGCCGGGTCAGAGCCAACATATTATGTCAAGCCAAAGTGACTACTTTGTTGTCTTTCCAACACGTAACTGAAATGTCTACACCGCAGTTTATTGACTTACACTCTGCTATACCCATACAACTTGACAACGGCTGACCAGGCGAATGACCTGCTGCTGTTTCCGAAGACTGTGCCCTATTTGAAATTTCCGCCTCTTCAGCAGTGGTGGATTTTCTTCAATCAAATTTTCTCCATCATGCTCACCGTTTAATTCTTGCTACAACTCATGAAGATTAGGGTAATAATCTATGTCATTTTCGTCACCGATATCTTCCTCATCTTCGGAGATATCACCATTTTCTAACGCTGCAAGCATAACCTCAATATCTCTTTCCCGCATTGATCGCGATATTCTAAAGATAAAGGAAAATAAGCTAAAAACCATGCAATAAAACTCACAACTAAGTAACGCCCAAGCCGTCATTTCATAAACAGTAAACGCATAGCGTAGACATTTGGCAACATTCATATTTTGGTAAAAAAATAGAAGACTTGGAACAAAATTCAAGAAAATAACCTTCAATTTATAAAACTTACCTTTATTGCAGTATAATAACTATTTTTATAAAACAAATCTTATACGATTTCACTAAGAAAACAAAAATCAAAAACTTGCTTCAGTTAACACGCAAACTTTATCCACCATTCAAAGCAAGATGTCAAATTATTTAAAAAATACCCGCCATGTCACTTTTGACTATTATTTTTATGACAGTTGAGTTTTCAGTCTATGGTTTTATTACGTTCGGATACACATACTTACAGCATAACTCGAATAAATCGACATTTTGTGGTACGTAGACAAATGGCAACACTATGCATTTAAGGGTTAAGTACATTATTCTTAGTCTAAGGTTTTGAAATTTAAAAAAATTAAATTGATTGAAATTTATTTTAATAATAATTTCTCTTAAAGAATAGTATTAATTTGTAAGCTATTGCCCATCTAATTCTAAAAAGGGATGACAAACGTGAAAGTAGGTACCTAATTACGCACACTAGTGGCATAAGAATAAATAAATTTATTCTTATGCTAGTGGCACAATACAAAGAAGATCAAACAGTAAAGTAATGTATAATTATTATTATTTATTCTTATGACTTCATAATACCAGTGATTAGTTCAATGCATAATACCGCCCGAATTGTGAAGTTGATATTATACTACTGTACCTACTAATTCGATAAAAGTTAACTTTCGAAAATATGGATGTTCGACTATTTCACTCATCTTTATTTGACGTCGGCTTTAGTATATCTAAGGTTCTTCTTCGAAGGAACAAGTAAAGAATGAAACGAAAAACAAACAAATACCTACCTACCTACTTGAACTAAAATCAATTTGATAGATACTCGTAAATCTGCAGAACTCATATCTTTCGTTGCGATCCGCTCAAGGGTATATACATATGAGTAAGATGTTGAACTTCTATACCTTACACTGCCGATCAAACTCATAGTTTGAAGAACCAGTACCTTTCTATTCTAGCGGAATACCGTAAATTTATATTTACTTACACTGCGAACGGTTTTGGTATAACTTTTATGTTTCAATCCGAAAAGCAATTCTGTTATGTTCGATGGAAAGGTGTGGTTGTCGGCATCATAAGAATAAATAATTATTATTTATTCTTATGGTCGGCATGAGGCGACCATAACTTCCGGAATAACAGCGCAACTACCACGACTTCAGAAGACTAATATAATCGCTATCCAACTCCACTCACACGTTACTCTAGTTACTGTTTTGGTACACTTATAATCCATCACCCCGAGAGGCCCGGATAGCGATGGTTCTCTCTTGTACCATAAGAATAAATAATAATTACTTATTCTTATGCTTGTACCTTCCAGTGCTTGCAACGGCATGCGGCCGCGCCCACACTGCTGTCCTTCACAGCCTTCACAGGACATGACTACAAGGTTCGAGCTTCCATTGTTGCCATTTTTTACTCCCGAAGTCTACTTTAAGTCGCCTTTTACGATAGGGCAGGGGATACCGTAGCCAAATTTTTTAATCTCGTAACTAAAGGGACTAAACCAATGCACTAGGTACGAGAACAAAGGCGTTGGGATTTCCCAGATGTCAGCGTGCAGATGACGGAGCCGTGACCATCAACAACATTTTCTTGGTATCATCTGTCGACAATCCAGCAATGACGTAAATGTTCGTATTACCATACATAATGACCTCTAAATTAAATTTCTTACATTATAAACCTTTATGATACCTTTGACATTGGTAAAGTGAGTAATAAGGAATTTTCATTAAAATACTCAACCAAAAAGTTTTCTGGAAATTTAAATACGTCAGGCTTAAATTATTTCAAATCACATTGGCTCTCAAAGGCAAGGACTATGTTGAATTGATCATGCGGTGGAATTCTTTCTCGTTATTCATTACTCATTTCAATTATTAAGGCGCTTTTAAGTAACTGTTAAGTTAAATTAATTTTATTTTATTTAAAGTACTTATTTATTTTTAAAAATGGTATAAAAGGCGGACTTACCTATCACTAAAAGCATTCACTACCAGTCTACCTTTGGGATATAAATAATATGATTATACTTATCTGCTTATGAAAATGTAAAAAGCTACATAATAAGTAGGTACCTAATATTTGTGTTACGACTACTTACGACACTAAAATAATGAGCATATATAATATTTTGTGGGTTTAAAGTAACTTTTGTAATCTATACCTACTTCTATACTAATATTATAAAGAGGAAAGATTTGTATTTTTGTATGTTTGTAATGAATAAACTCAAAAACTACTGTTCCGATTTCAAAAATTCTTTCACCATTAGAAAGCTACATTCAATGAGTAACATAGGAACATTTACCGTGGGAAAATGCTTCATTCCTATATACGTGAAAACGGGTAATGGGGTCAACGCGGTTGAAGCAACTGGCTAAACGCCTATGATTTTAATATAACAATGAAGCCTGAAATAGCACATAGGCTATTTTTATTCTACGGGGACTTAAACGGGTCCACGCGGGCGAAGCCGCTGGCGGAAGCTGGCGGAAGCGGCTAGTATACAATAAACGTATAGCGCGCATGGCCCAGCGGCTGGCGTAGAACACACGCGATCGACACAGCTTAGCGAAACGGGCGCGCTCAAATTTGAGGTGAAAGAGTGCTAGTGGCAAACATTTTATGCGCGTGTGTGTGCTCCGTCAGTTCCGGTTGATGTCGATAGATATACGTAAAACCTTGTCGGAGGATTTATGGTGGGTTGCAGGCGTTGCAGTTTCAGCCATACAATGATATTACAGAGTTGTATCTACTCCTGTGGTTGTATGTTGCATAAGTAGGGTAAGGTTTCTTTATTCGTACCAGTGCCTAAATCGTACCTCGGCAATATCTCGGCTACTATTGACCAAATGCACCATCCATGGGCGTACCCAGGTTCATGGCCAGGGGGGGGGGCAAAGTCTTGGCCAGGGGGGGCAATTTCTTGGCCAGGGGGGGGGGGGGCAAATTTTTTCAAGCTGGGTACCGCGCGTATATTTGAAAAATCACCCTAGTTTTCAATGGAAAATTCTCACGTCAAATTATCTGCTTTTTTTAAAAGTCGGTGTGCTTTTTGTTCGTTTAAATCTCTACTTTCTAATGGTACTGATGGTATAAAAATATACATTACTACAGTAATTGTGTTCTCAGAAAATACAAATAATGAAAACTCGAATATGAATTTCTTTTGAATCATTAATAGTACATAATACAATTTAGGGTTTTTTATTAAAATGTATACTTAAATTACTCGAAAAACATAAGATTTTATGTTATATTGTATACTTATGTGTTTCGTAATTTTTTTTCTTTCATTTTTGACGTGATAACGTATTTAAAATCGTTTTAGTCGGGTGACATGTTCAGAAACTTGTGTCACACCAAAACCTCATGAGCGCGATCGCAGGTATAACGAGAGAGAGACGGACCGATCTCCCGTCTCATCTCGAGCGCTGCCAGTCATTCCGTGAAACTTGTCACGCGGAATCCTCACGAGCGGAGGCTGGCATAGCGTTCGAGTGAGTGGACCGATCTTCCGTCTCTCTCACTCTAGCGGCATACAAACGAATGGAGATTTTCTCGTGCGGACGTTATCACGTAAACATCTCGATCGTAAACCTACTTTACAAACAATTTGCCGTTTTTTGTTATATTAGGTTTCATCTTAATATATATTTTTTTCACTTTTTACCATTTTCAAAATTATCGACCCTGGTCTATTACACGAAGACACGCTTACAAAATATTAAATATACAAAGGAAACAGCAGGAGGTAGCATATTATCCAGCGTACTCTTTATATATAGGTT
The DNA here is from genome assembly GCA_911387765.1 of Pyrgus malvae. Lineage (NCBI taxonomy): Eukaryota > Metazoa > Arthropoda > Insecta > Lepidoptera > Hesperiidae > Pyrgus > Pyrgus malvae. The sequence continues at coordinate 19,586,676 of OU426950.1, read as the reverse complement.
TCTTTTTTCGTTTGGGAGATCTAATCTGGACCTTGATCCAGGGGGGGGGGCAGCTGCCCCCCCTGACCCCCCCTCGGTACGCCCATGCCACCGTCTAGTGTTGTTAACGTTAACCTGTACTATCTATTCAGATAAGCGTGCAAACGATATAAAGTGAAGCGCCGCGCGCGCCGGCCGCTATTATGAAGCAAAAATAATCAAAAAGTACTAAGTTTTTTGTACAACATTTTACAGTCGTTTGTAAGCTTATTACAGTAGTCATAGATCTTTGTGTATTTTCTTTGATAACATATATTTTAGTGCTTATCAGGCAATAGTTTAAGTATATTCTAACTGAAAATTTTTTTAGGTTATGTCTGTGGCATTGGTTTGAAACTTGTAGAACTGTGTTGCCTAAATCGTACCTATGCATAATTCCTTACTCGTACCCGGTACGAATTAGGTAGTATGAAAATTATTTAATAACTTGCCTATACTCTTTATTATAATTTATCACTTGTTCTGCAGGTAACAAAAATAGTTAAAGTAAAGTAATATTTGGATGCAGGATTGATTGAAGCATTGGAGAAACACCGAAATGAAGAAATAAGATTTAATGAAGCATGTAGAAGGTTTAATATAATAAGCTAATATTAATGGTATCGGGGGGGAAACCTTCAAAAGGCACGCAGGACCTTGGGAGGACACCGGGTTATGTGGGATTTGAATCCCTTTACTCAACCTGGACCTTCCAAAGTATTTCCTAAAACTCAACAACGACCTTTACTCAAGCTGGACATTCTTCAATAAAAAAAATCAATTCTCAAAATATGATTTTTAGTATGGTTATGTGATATCATGTTATCCAGTTTTTTCCATATAGTTTGTGTCATATTTGTCATATTTTTAAAGTACGAATTAGGCTATAGGTGGTACGAATTAAGCGACGGGGTGCCTTAATCCTACCGAACATATTATGTTTTTCAAAAATGCTAAAAAATCTATTGAAGTAAAAGTTTTTAAAAATTTTATGATTGTTGATTGAAATTCAGATAAATAAAGATTCCGCAGAAGCAGAACATTTTATTTTATTTCAATTGAAGAGAATGTTACAGCAATTTTTCCTTAAGGGGTACGATTTAAGCAACCTTACCCTACTACATTCTGAAATTCGAGGGGCAATTTTCGAACAGATACTACAGTCTACGTATCGTATTTTTATTTGTAATAACGATTCAAATAACTCAAATCTTATCAATCAAACAATCTTTCTTGATTCAATATCAATTTTAGTGACTTGTTATACTGGATGGCACTTACATAAAATATATAAAAGTAAACAAAAATATTTAATATTCAAAACAGTCTACTACACCTGAATAGGTCAGGTGTACGATATTGGGTTGGCTGAGCATGTAACCTTAGTTAAGGCTATACCTACTAGAAGATCAAATAAATAAATAAAATATTGATCAACATTGTATTCTATTACATGTATTAATAATAAATACCACTACGCTAGTATATTATAAGTTTATGAGTAGTACGTAACGAATCTCAGGCTAGTTTTGACACCAGACATGTTATTACTGACACGCCGGAAGGAAGTAAAATTTATATTTGCTTAAATGTTTACATGTACTGTGGTCACTATTTAGAAGCTATTAACTTGATTTATTTATGATATAAATAATTAATGAGCTAGTTATTATGCCCTGAAGAGCGCATGGTCCTGCAGATATCAAAAAAAATATAATAAGCGATCTATGCAGGCGCGGTCGCAACCTTCAATTTGTGGGGGGGGGGGGGGGTTCGCCAAGGAACTTTGGGGGAAGAGATGTCCCAAATTGGCTTGTTTCTCCTTCCATCTACGCATGACTGATGGATTTTGGGGGGTGTCATGTCCCCTGTGAGCCTGTCCCCTGGGACCGCGCCTGGTTCTATGCACATAAGAGAAACGGGCGCAGCCGAGTGTAAGATGAATGATTGCTCGTGAAAGGCTATTTTATGCGCATTTCCGTGTTTCGAAGGACATGTTACGCTGTCAGTCCCATTGTTATTAATAGAGAGCAATCATTAAACCTTATCAGCGGCCTTATGGGCAGTTTGAAAACCTCCAACACCGTGTTGGCCACTTATTCCTATTTCCAGCAACCCGCATTGAACCAGTAAGGTAGAGCAGTGTTTTCCATTAGCCGGGTCGCGACGCTGTACCGGGTCACCAAAGTAAAATACCGGGTCTCCGTCCGGATGGACAGAGACACGACGTATACAAAACATAAAAACTTACTAGGGTTGTCAAAAATTTGGTAGGTACCTACATGAAATTTCACTGAAATAAAAAAGTAAAAAACAACTTTTTATTCCTGCATGTAATGCAGACCTCAGACAACTTTTTCGAACTGGGTGTTTCAATTAAGTAACTAAGCATTTTGCATTCCCATGGTACCCACAAAACAGGGAGCCTACCCAGTACGCTGTTATTAGTATAGAGCTGTGTAACAGCCACAGATCTACGAATTTTAGAAACAGGTCGAAAATCCGTAGTCGCATCCTTTCTCCTGTACACATTTACATAGTCATAATCATAATCATGGTCATTATTTATTTATTGCCTAAATATGGTAGGAGTATATAATATGAGGGGTCTGGGCCCGTGCTCCACCGAAGTTCTCCACCATGAGATGTACATTATAAGTGCATATGTCAGTTCAGTCACATTTTACTTGTTTGGCATGCAATTACAAGATAAAAGGATAACTCTGCTATTACTATTATTTATTATCCATTTATAAGGTTAAAAAAGCATAAAATTCCAAGAATTATCCCAACGTAACAATCATTCAGGTCAAATTTATAATAAAATGTCATGGTTTACGTTATTTTCACAAGGATCACTAATTTTTAGACAATCTTACTATCTGATATAGATTTCTATCCGAAAACACGGACGAGTAATCGTCCGTGTCCGAAAAGAGAATTTTGAAAATCTGGTCAGTAGTTTTAGTAGTTTTGTAATAAATAATCAAATCTTTCCTATTACAATATAAATATACATTAAAACTTGGTACCTACCAGAAACTGCTAAAATTTGGTACCTACCTACCAGAAACTGCCGCCAGCCGGGACAAATTCGACGCTTACCTACCATAGTACAGCAAGCCCGGTTGCTGTGTATCTGTTTTTAAATAGTTCCTTCAGTGACGGCGATTGTTGCTCAACGCTTACAATTATATTAAGTTTTCTTTACGATTTGTAGCACGTAGCGGAGGCTAACCTAGAATGCACGTGATCTACAAAGCCATCGATCATATACTAGTGGTACGCAGCTAGCGTTGCCAGGCGTCCGGATAAAGCCGGACCATAGTTAGGCTTCTTGTTTGCGTGTCCGGCCAAAATAAACGGTGTCCGGCTTGTCCGGTTTTTGTTAGGTTTTTTACATTTCGCAAACAAGCGAGCACCGAGCGTGGCCGAGAGCAGGCGAGTCGACAGTCGGTCGCTCCTACTTAATATTGATTGAAAAGCTTGATTTTATACACAATTTTTTTTTGTCGTAGGTACCTTAATACAGAGAACAAAATCCTCAATAATGTAGGGCATTGTAGGGTGTCCGGCCTTTCTACCCAAATGTCCGGCCAAACTAGCTGGTCTGTCCGGCTATTAGGTTTGGCGACCTGGCAACCCTATACGCAGCTAAGCCAAACCAAAAAACGAGCTTCCTTGTAGGATTGTTGGTAAATTCGCCAGAAACGTCGTTGCTGGTAAAACAAGTGCCTAAAGATGGTTTCTGAGGTATTGATAAAAAAGGCTTGGCACAATTATTTTTTATAATAATTGCGCCATATGCATGAACAACTATAACGACATTGAGCAGTCTTTAGTGCAGGTAGGTAGGGAAGCGCTGTTTTCACGCAGGAAATGTTTAGGCAGTAATCATTAATCTTTTTAACGGCTATGTTTGGCGTATGTCTGAAATTACGATCATAATTTAATATGCTTAATTAAAAATAGTTCTCTATATATTTAATTATAGTTGCAAACATGGAATTTAACTGGTAGGTAAATATCTCAACATCGCGACGGTATTAGAGTGATAGGAGGACCTCTCTGACAATGAGGCTCTTTAAGAACGTTGAAGGTGCCCCTAAGTGCGGTTTCACACCAGCGTATTTTTACGCGCATATACGGTCGTTTCGGAAAACGCTGCTGCGCTACTTACACGCGCATAAAAAATCTAACAAAAGACGCGCGAACGCAACGAAAAATACGCTGGTGTGAAATCGTACTAACACTCAAGATAAAATAAAGAGCTCAAGTGGTTTAAAATTGAAATGAAAAATTTCGCATACTTATGTACATATAACATGTTATTGAGTATAGGGCAATAAGCACGAAATATAGCGATAAATTTGAACTAAAATGGAATATGTGGATAAACTGCACTCTTCTGCTATCCTCACCCAAGAGGTCATATCGCCTCGACTTCTGCCCTCTACTCATTTACTCTCCTTTCGATGACTGCTTTCCTCTTCTCCACTACTCTCCTAGCTTCTACAGGCTGTAGCTCACCTCGACGCAATTTTTTTATCTCTCCTCGTCTATCCACACTCATTTTCTATTGACTGCCGCACCTCTCCAATTTTTTCGTTACAATATTAAATTTTTAATTAAAATTAATTAATAGCACTGTATACTTTGTCCGTGTCCTTGAAACCCATGGCACTAAGAACTTTCGAGAGTCATCGAACTAACGTGTATAATTAATTAGGGACAAACGACAAGTTTTAAATATCTATACATTTTCCGGTGCATGCACGTAATGTTTATTTTTTGATTCTATCATATCCAATGTCGCACTTGACAATGACATTCGCATTGCCTTGACTTCGGCAGATATCCGTAATACGTAATTATTAGCACCAGTACAGTCATACACAGACAGACATCGGTAGGTTCATTGCCGTGACATTCTAATAATTAAACCAATTATTTATTAATTAATTGTTGACGGAAGCTTTGTTTTATTTTTTAAGGGCCGATTTTACAATACCCAGATAAAGTTTACAGTCAGTATATTATCGCTATCCTTTGCTTAAGTCTTAACATAGATTTAAATCGAGTCGTCAAACATTAACAATCAACGAGAATCAAGCAAAGGAGGATAATTAAGGAGCCGATAAAGATTAAGATAAAATTAAACACTACATTCTCATAACTCTACGCTTATTGATGTTGTAAGTTATAAGAGCAGAGGACATACCAAGACTAGAAGGTAAACACCCATACCAACAATAGATGTTTCGCATTACTCTGGGAATTGAACCCAGGAATCTTTTGTGATCAGAATCCAGATTTTTCAGATATTTGAGGAGGATGGTAATGATTAGTAATGAATCAACATTTATTTTATTTTTTAATTTCAAACAAAAACATAAATATTGCAACTTAAAAGTAACGATAAACACATTTTAAAGCTTTGAAATGGCGTAACACTAGACATAACTAAGAAGGCAGGTATGTAATTATTGTATTCCTTAAACAGGCATATAAAATTACAGACAAGATTATTTAGGTGTATGTATATAACTAAATTAATTAAACACTATTGTACAATTTATGTGAACAAAAATACAAATTAAAAAATTTTTGAAGTCTAGCTTGATAATGTTTTGTAATACCTTACTACTGAAGAAAATTTTTTATAGTGCATAATTGACTTATATTTAGGCGATATATGGTTCACGATAAGTACATTAAACATTGATAAATTGTATTAACCGCAATAGGTAAAGTTTAAATACATTAACATTGCTATTTTCAGCATTGTAATCTCAGCAACATAATAAAAGTTACGGACTAGCATGTTGTCAAAGAAACGAATTCGATCCAAAAATATCTTTAGTAGATAAATAATTCAGCGCCTCGTGAAAATGGCAAGTGCTTTGAACAGAAAATAAATGATGTAACACTACTCGATTCCCACAAATTCAACGTCCCTTAGGGTGCTAACAATAGGGATGAGCTTAGGAAAAAAGTTTAGCGACCTCTAGCAGACATTCCGAGGTGTACCAAGTCAAATAAATGTCTCATTATTCCAACGAACATATTGTGTACGGAAAATTTATTTGAGGTCGTTCACATTTGCTCTACCGAATTCAATGTTGATGTAAACGTAATTTTGTTCTTGTTTTAGTTTATTTTTCTTTTTAGTGCTCGGAATACTTTATCTTCCTCGTCATAGACCCAGTTGCTTGGCGCGTTCTCGTGTACCTGTAAAAAAAGAAAGGAAAAAAGTCAATATAGTATGTTGGGGTAAGTTCGGATGGTTTTTAGCTGCATTCGTAAGATGTTGGCAATTTTTTTTTCGCATAATCTATACCAGCCCGTGTAAAAAATAAAGTAAAAACTGATAATCAATAAACAAGCTATAAGAAAAATATTTTTTCGTTTGCACAGACATAACGACTGCTGAGTTATGCGAGTTTAAAGTACAGACATACATTTAAAAAAACATGGCAAAGAACGGACGATGTGGGGGAAAGACCGGAATACCCTCTAAAATCACCCAAATGGCTAAAAGCATAAGGTTTATAAAGGAGAAAATATCCGATATTATACTTGCTACACCATACTTCTTGAATATTTTTTTTAAAACATAGCAGGATCTATTTACGTTTTTTTTAACTGAAGGAAGTAGCAAAACAAATTGGCGCCTCGCACTATGTTGCGAGTATTAAAAAATGGGTAGCAATAAAACGAGTGACTGTAAATTACACTTTTAAGTGTCAAAATTAATCAATTTGGGTTATAGAATTATTAAGTGAGCGACTGACTGCGAGTGACGAGAAATCAACAGAACAGCAACTTACAAACATTAATTTGAGTTACTTAAAATACAAATTGAGCAGCTTCATAATATTTGAGCGACCTAATATTTGTTTGAAGCTCTGGCTCCGTGACTTCTCCGGCGCTGCGAGAAAACCACTCCCTCCGCCCCAGCGTAAGAAAGCGCGGCACCTGCGCTCGCCTTCGCAGCTTCGGCTTTCCTACGGCGGGCGAGGAGTGTTCTCCCTCCGCGCCTCCGGCTTTTTATATACACTCTAGGGGTAGTACAGATAAGACCACGTGGATAGTGGGGTGCTCTGATTTGGTTTTGGGTATTTTTCAGACACAGAAGCAAAGGGCTTCGGAGACGCCATGGTAGTCAAACGTTGTGTGTAAACTTACAGAATGCAGAGTGGTTTTTTTCCAGTCGCTCACTTAGTAATGTAGTCGCTCACTTAGTAATGTAGTCGCTCGGATAAAATTTTAATATCTGAAATGGATTAATCACAATCCACTTTTTTTAAGCTCGTTCTGGATTTTATTATTATCAATATTCGTCGTTAGTTTAGTAAATTTTTCGCTTAATCTAATTCATACCGCTCAAGTTATTAAAACTGTATGTCATCATCAGTCACAAAGTTTTTTTTTATTCGCTCGTTTTATAATTCCCCTTAAAAAATAGCCACAAATTCGGTAGATATTTAACTTATACGTTCTTAACCCATTCACGATCTTACCCCAACGTACTTATATATATGACATCGACCGATTTTACCATAGACTGTAGGTAGACCTGAGTTTTTGGCGCGGGTAGTCAGAAGAGATATAATTATGTATTGTGCTCAAGTTTTATATTCATTTTTTTGTTGTATTTTTGAATTATGTCGGTTAAAGTTGATGACATTTTATTTGGTATGGACTAATTACAGTGCACAAGTACTGTGAAGTAAAATAACAGTGCGAAAATAAGTTTTTTCAGCTTGCCTCAAAAACTCCATCGGACACGTTCCGGTAAAGTAGCCATCGCTTTACTTGAACCTCTGACTGACTAGACTGACTGATTAGCTGATTACTGACAACTTACTGATTTTTTCTATGACTACTAAGCGATGCAAAAATTATACTTAACGCTGGCAATATGCAAAAAGCTTGCGATGCCATTATTGAAAATGAATATTAAATGGCTGCAAGGATTTTATCTATCGCCCTAAAACGGATTTAAAAAAATACCACAGAATTCGCATATTTTGATACAGTCCAGAATTTTACTCAAATTTGCGTGTTAGAATTATTTTTTATTAAAGCGCTTAGTGAAATTAAATAGTGCAAAAATACAGAGAAGAGTCAGAGATTTTTAACTTGTCTAGAATGTTCGTGTGTAATCAAGGTTTTACGAAACGCTTTCCCGTGCAGCGCACTCGCTTGCATATTATGGCCGAACGGAAGGAGTACCCTTGGCCAATAGACACAGAATCACCGACACGTAAAAAGTTGGACAAGTGCGTGTAGTTGTAAACTGGTTATTTATGATGTAAATAAAAGTAAAGTAAATAAGTGTAATGTACCCCTTACATTACAAACGGTTAGGTGCTAGACGTTACGTTACGGCGATAAGCTTAAAAATGTTACTGATCAAAGTTAAAATGAAAATTATAGCTAGCACTAGGCTAGAGAAAAACGTAGTTGTCTGTGCTGTTGTGCGAAATGGGAGCGGTCAGTTGCAGGATGGGGACCGTTAAAAGCAAATGTCGTTGTGTGTTTCCTGGCTTCAGAGGTGTTTAATTTCTCTATGTCAGAGGGCGTCAAGCTGTCGGTATTGTTAGGGCAAAACAGGGATAGATGCCCCACTTTTTGAAATTGCCTCATAATGAAAAAATAATCTCATAAATATTTATAATTGGCCTTAACAGTATGTTTTAAATGCTAACTTTTTACTTGTTTTTGACGTGATAACGTCTTTAAAATCGTTTTAGTCGGGTGACATGTTCAGAAACTTGTGTCACACCAAAACCTCACGAGCGCGATCGCAGGTATAACGAGAGAGAGACGGACCGATCTCCCGTCTCATCTCGAGCGCTGCCAGTCATTCCGTGAAACTTGTCACGCGGAATCCTCACGAGCGGAGGCTGGCATAGCGTTCGAGTGTGTGGACCGATCTTCCGTCTCTCTCACTCTAGCGGCATACAAACGAATGGAGATTTTCTCGTGCGGACGTTATCACGTAAACATCTCGATCGTAAACCTACTTTACAAACAATTTGCCGTTTTTTTAACTAATAATAACATATTTTGTAAAACTGCAATTTTTGCTGAACACTTTTTTTGGGATAGATGCCTACCTATATGTATAGATGACTCACCCCGAAAAACCCAAAAAGACGCCATACACCATGTAGTCAAAAAAGCTAATTGAATTTCTTGAGATTGTTCTACTTAAAGACGACTAAATCGGTATAATAACGAGAAGAGAAATCGGTATAATAATAACGTTTCACACTCATAGCCCCACAGTAGGGTAGTTATACCCTGTGTCATGGGTACCATGAACACATACAAAGACAGAAACACAAACAGAAATAATGAGAGAAGAATGAGTGGTTCGATTACTTGTTATATATGATTCGAAGTATTCGAACCAGTAGGTATATACAAATGTACTCTGTGATTCGAACCATGCGTTTTAGAAAAAGTTGTGGTCATTAGTAAAATTCATAAGCCCTGGTTGCCGATTTAATAAACACGGAGTCTGAGTCTGATAGTTGTTAAGTTTTGTCATTCTACCTCATCAGGTTCACAAAATGCGCCATGATATTTACTGCCCAATGCAGTGCCTTATATTAGGAATGAAGTATCTGGCTATGTCTCTTTACCGGTGAGGCAACATGAATCCCAGCATTTTGTATAAAATATGTGTTTCAGTACTTCTTATATTTCCAACGGTCTATACCATACTGAACCATAAAAAAAAACGCTTCAACGAAAGCTAAAGTTGGTAGTTAGGCTAGATAACCGTTATTGGTAGCAGCTAGCAGAAAGTCTGGTGCAAATTATATGGCTGCAACCCTTTTTGCGTCCTACTACTGGGCACGGGTCTCTCCCCCTTATTGGGGAGGGTTGGAGCTTACTCCAACACGCTGCTCCAATGCGATTTGGTGGAGATACGGGTTAGTGACCAACCCGCAGTCGGTTGTTTTCAAACCGCCCATAAGGCCTCCTATAAGGTTTAACGACTGTTATCTATCGACAACAACCGGGACCGACTGCTTAACGTGCCCTCCGAAGCTCGGAAACGCGCATAAATTTTTTTGCTTCTAGGTCACCCAGCTCACACCCGACCGCGCCCGTTTGGCTTAGCTGCATAGACCGCTTGCGTTCTACGCTAACCGCCGAGCCATGCGCGCAAATTACTTATAATGGGATAAAAGCCCTTTGGGCATCTATCGCCCTTTAATTTCTTATCTTAACTTACACTATCGCTGCTCCACGGTGATGGAAAATATTGTGATATTTAATTGATTACGATGTTCTCCATCGCCGTGCATGCATGAGAGAAATTCATTCGAAAGCATGACGTCCTCCAATCCGCACTTGGCCAGCGTGGTGGACATGGCCTAAATCCCTCTTACATGTAACAGGAGACCTGTGACCAGCAGTGGGACTTAAAAAAGGGTAAAAAAAACAAACTTATCTAATTGTTTCTGCTGCACTATTACCTGCTGCACCATAGACAAACTGATTCTTGTCTGTGGGCAACACTTTTACACACGGAGATCTTCCTCCTCTTCGCCTCCTGTATTGGGGGCTTCTGTGGCGAGCTTCCGCACCTTGTCACCATGGGTATTCAGAATCACCCTATCGAGTTTTGTTTCTGTCACGAATATATAAAAGCTCCGTAATGAATCTATCAGAGCACAACGGCTCCCCAGGCATGAACATTTCGACTGACCGGTGATCTCTTTTTGCTAAATAAATATATTAGGTCTCAAACAGCAAACTTCATAATACGAAATAGTTATTTCACTTAACTTTTCCCATGCCCTCTAATTAACCTATATCAAATAAAATGCCATCAAATTTGTTCTATGTAACTAAAAATACATATAGAAAATGAAAATAATACGAAAGCACTATGATGGATGGAGTTGGAGAGATTGGATGGAGTTTTGGCGGGAAATTGATAAATTTCCCGCCAAAACTCCATCGTTTGTGAGATGTCGTGGTTTGCACATGGTTTTCACTATATAGTATGTCGTCTTTGACCATGACCGTGCAATTCGGGATTAAGAATAGAGCTACGGTATCCCCTGCCTGATCGTAAGGCGTCTAAAAGGGGGCTACCGGGGTTGTGAGCGGTGAGAGTGGGAGCTCCGTCCAGCCAGCCCCGGGAAGGGCGGCGGTGGTGCGTGGCCGCATGCTGCCGTAAGCATCGAGAGGTGCAGGAAAGCACATCTGCTCTGCCGAAGATGGGCCTGTTATGGTGCGTCGCGCGTGGAGGACACCAGTGCGTTCCGCTGGAGATCCCGGAGTCCTCCCCAAGCGCAGAGGCAGCCACCGAGGGGATTTTAGTACGGTCAAATCCCACATAACCCTGTACCCTCTCCCAAGGTGCCGGGTACCTGAAGGTTTCTCCCCCGATACCAAAAAAGGTAAATGTACAAAATGTAGTAGATTAGAATAAATATATAGGTATACGTATACCTATTATATAATTGCCTAGTGGGGTGAGGACTCAGCAAAAAGCAATGACGCAAAATGTAAAAAACAATTTGAAAGTTCGTATTCACAAAAAATGATTTGTTACGTATACGAAACTCGTTCAAGGATATAATAATATAAATCTTTTAAAATTGTTAAGGCCATTACTGCACATATATTATTATGTCTTCTATTACTATTAGAAATATTCTCGTAAGCGCTATTGCTATTTATCTTGCTACGACCGCTGAATCCAGTAAGGGCACCTATGCTCTAGGCAAGGGTACCTTTTTTTCAACCTTTTTTTATGTCCCACAGCTGGGCACAGGTCTCCTCACAAGGAATAGAGATTTAGGCCATAGTCCACCACGCTGGCCAAGTGCGGATTGGTGGACGTCATGCTTTCGAGAAATTATGAATTTCTCTAAGGCATGCACGGCGACGGAAATCACCGTAATCAATTAAATATCACGATATTTTCCATCACCGTGGAGCAGTGATAAATGAGCACATTACAAATTCCTTTGTCATAGGTGCGCGTCGAGGATTTAAACCCGGGATCGGAACCGCGGTTTTTTACCTATCTATCGCTAGGCTATCGCTGCCTTATAACTAATCAAATCTAATTAGAAATTATGAATGAAAAGACTAATTAATAAACTATAAGTATAATATTTATTTGGCCTTAAGGCCATTATGACATGGGCATCATATATATGTCAATAGATTTTTACTATTTATAGATGTAATAGTTACAAATTATTATGTTAAATGGCACCAATTATCGTCTTATAGGAAACATTGGTATTACAAGTTGCCTAACCTTCTGCATGTTTTCTACATTTGCGTTTTTCCTCATTTAATGGGTTAATATTCTCACAACTCACAAGTAAACCGTATCAAACGTTAAATGAAATGAAATGTCTTGTAGATAAATAGGTTATGTTTTATCAGAGTTCAGCTATAGCATCAAGAATTATAAAAAAACTCTACTACGGAATAAAAAACTACAAAGTAAGAAACAAGTTTTAAAAACGACACACATATAAACAATTTATCATAAATTCTTTCCAAAAAAGAAAAAAAAATCTTTTGAGACCACAGACATATAAGGTCCAATTTCATCTCCATATTCGTACACCAAAAATCAATTAAATCCGTTGAATAGTTAAGCCACAGGAAATTATTTTCACTTTCTTAATTTTAAACAGTCTGTATTTACAGGACCATGTGCGTAGCAGAGCAGGAGCTTACGCTGAAATACTATAAACCCTCTTTCACACTGGAGCTTTTTAGCGACCGTTATAAGGTGTTAAAATGAATGAAATGCGCACTCAACTATTCAAACGTTAACGTTTTTAAAATTATAAGTGTCAGCGCTTTATCTATATCTATACTAATATATAAAGCTGAAGAGTTTGTTTGTTTGAACGCGCTAATCTCAAGAATTACTGGTTCGAATTGAAAAATTCATTTTGTGTCGAATAGTCTATTTATTGGGGAGGCTATATAACACCATGCTATGACTAATACCAACTTACCAAAGTCCACGCGGACTAAGTCGCGGGCGGTCGCTAGTTTTATTATAAGCGCGTTTAGCTTAAGCTTACTTCCTAGAATAGTCTTGGAAGTAAGCTACGAGAAACAAATGTTCTTGTAAGGTTTTAGTATGAGAATGCACAAGCATAAATAAAATATTTCGTATAAAAACCCGTGTGTGGCATAGTATCTGAAACAATGGCGGCATTGCCCTTTTGTATAGCCATGCTACTCAGCCCTCAGGTCACTACAGCAGTTTTTGTTTTTTTAAAGTTAGTTGAGTTTATTATTTATTGTTATTTTTTTAGCTGAAGAGTATATTAATAAATGAGCACTTTATTCCTTAAAGAAAGATTTCACAAAATGATGCCGATACACATTATACACTTAGTAAGAGTTCTCAGAAAACTAGCCTCGGCGCCAGTTTTAGTATTTTGTTAGGGTGAAAATGTTGTGATAATCTTATTTTTTTATTTTAATTGTTCAAATATTTTTAAGGACAAAACAATCTGGGAAACATCTGTCTAAATGCCATAAATGTCTAAAAGCCAGTACTTTGGATTTGAAAAGACTCTAAACTATATAAAATACGGATAAAAACTTCTTTATTCATTTTAGCAACATCATCATAAATTATAATAGACAATATATATTAAATTATCATGATGTTGCTAAAATGTTAATTTTAAACAGAAAGCGGCGTAGTCTACCTAATAAAAAATATGGAAATCAGCAATCAATATAAGCAATTTATCATAACGCAAAATTATGGTATGGTAAACGTTAGAGATTATTGATAAGGTAATAATAATAATTTGCCTACTCTTACTATTGCTTGTCAAAACTACCTAGGTTTATAACAAAATACAGAAAAAGCACAGTTATATCTTTTTTATTGAATTCGCCGCCGTGACTCTCAAGTAGGCAGTGCTCAAGCGTGTGCTGCGCGCTGGTCACGCCTGCAGTGGCAAAACCGCGCAGATGTTATAGCTAGGGTTACCAACTTTTGTTTACAAGAATTAAAGTATATTTATCTGAGAAGGAAAATAAACAGTATTTTACAAAAATGAACAGTACCTATTTAATTATTAATTTTTTTTAAGAATATTTTTAGTGCTTCTCACGCAACTTATCAATTTAGTCATTTTAAAAGCTTCATAAGCCTTACCACATACAAAACTATAATTAAAATAAATTAGTATCTCATTTTTTATTAAATTAATTGAAGCTAATATTAGGAAGTATATGACAGATTCGTTCTGAAACGCTCGGTTGTGACTGCGCTGCACTAACTTAATGTTCGTCCGAGATGTTGATACTGAAAACAGTATTTTGTATACTTTATATTTGTTCAACAGTAAAAAGTATAATGTAGTGAAAAACAGTATATTATTGTTTTTAACAGTATGGTTGGCAACCCTAGCTATTAGCTACACGCAATTGGCAGATTTTCATGTATAAAAACAATAATGTTTTATTTATACGCCGCAATATCACTTGGATTTCAGTTGCTCCGTCAGCTTTCAATAGCTTTAAGTACTTATTATCATATTCAAGGCTAATACCCTGTAAGTATTACAAACATCGTCATTTCCCTGCTGTGTACTTAGTTTTTGAGGTCGGCGCTATGAATCGCCTACTCGTTGATAAATAAATTTATTACTTACAACAAATAAATTTTATTATAAGAACTTGATTATTTTTTATGTAGAGACCGTATTTTGCGTACTACATATGTATGTATATTTATTTATTCGTGAGTTATCATTTTTATTTATTAATAACCTACATAGGATTAACCTACCATAAGTGACTCACCGCGGAAACTAATATCTAAATCAGTGATTAAAATAAAATAAGTAAATAAACGGAATTAAGGTAAACATAGGAAACATATATAGGGGATCCTAATGTGGGACTGTGAGTGTGAAACGTTATTTATTTATTTAACCAAATATTTTAAAAGAGATAATAATATAATAATTCAGGGCTTTGATGTGAGGATCAAAAATAATATCTGCATTTTAACGGTAATAAATGAACACAAGCAAGCAATTTAATTATCATAGAAAAATATATTTTTTTGTTTCATAGTTTTATAACGTCTTTATTCAGTGAGTAAAACAATGTTTAAATTTTCTTTTTCAAGATTTAAATCTTAGTAACGAATACGAGTACATAATACTAAGGTAAGAATCATAGATAGATAGTACAGGTGATAAGGTATCTAATGAGTTATGTCATCACATCACTGTATTTGAACTTTTTTGTGTGTTTCCTTGAAAAAGATCTATAATTACTCTGAACCGCAAAAAAAAAAAAACTGTTATATCCGGTTGAAGTATAAAAGTTAAGACCAAATACTTCCCTATTACTTCCACTATCAGGATATGTCGAGATAGTTATCTACATTGGTTTGACATTTCGTATCTCCGGACGCCATCTACTGTGCAGTCTGCAGATAATTGATATTAAGGTCATTTATTAGTGTAAATGACCTTTTCCTGCGGATGACATCAACATGGCCACCGATATTAATTTCCGCAATTACTTATTTTTTTTAAAATATATTAATGAAATAAGGCCACAGTTTGTATTTAGTTTATAGTTCCTCTTAATATTAGTTAAAGTGCTTTGTTTAGTCCATAAATATAATTTACACGATATAACATAATAATAATGACGTTTTATACTCATAGTCCCACACAGTAGAGTAGACATACCCTGTGTCGTAGGTACCATGGACACACACAAAGACATAAACACAAACACCCAGACCGAGAACAACAATCTAAACTCATTATTCAAATCTCTGCTTTGCCGGGAATCGAACCCGGGACACTCCGACTGTCAGTCCGGCATTGTAACCATTGCGCCACACGTTACGGGTCGTCATGAAATATTATAATGTTTGTACGTTTGAAATCGATTAGGCTACAGTTTCTTTATGGAACTTTTTTATAAGTACTGTTTATAATTACGTATGTTGCAAATTAATGTTGTGATTTTTGCGAAAACGAACAATAACGATAGGTAATTCTTTTTTATTAATGTACAAGTATTTCAAGTACATGTTACTATCTATCTTAGTATTATGTATTCGCTACTAAGATCTACGTCTTGAAAAAGAAAATTCAAACATTGTACCCGAATAGCCCAGCGTTGCTCGGATAAAAACAATTGATTTTCTTCAGAGACTCATTGGCTTAGTGTTACTCAACAACATTATTACTTACTAGCTGTGCCCGCGACGTCGTCCGCGTGAATAAAGACTTGTATAAAAGGGATTGATTAAAAATTATTTATTTGCATTGAATAAGTAGTAAGTAGATTATTCTTACATATTATAGTGAAATCACTTATAATAAAATGTTCATATGTTCAGAAGACACCTTATTTTTTTTTTAATCAGTCAAACCTAAAACAGTAAGGACTGCTTACTGTACTCAGATCTTACTATCCAGTTTTCGCACGCTTCGCTTTTCTCGCGCAATCAGATTCTCTTTACAAATATGTAGCTCGTTTATTAAATTTAAGAGAGACGTAGTACTGCTGTGCCCGTGGCTTCATCTATGGTAAAAATAAATAGTATTTTAAGTAAATTGAGTGAATTTACACTGCAAAGAATGCATAGGATACATAGCTTTAACCTACTGCAGAAATGAGGTGCACTATACAACTACTTGTAGTTGGGATACAAAATTTCTAAACATACACGTGCTTAGGATTAAACAGTCGGAAACATTATAAGGCCAATTAATAGACTAAAGATTTAAAACTTGCGGACAGCAGTTTGGTCATAAGTCATAACTCATATAACATTGTGAAAACTAAAGCAGAAAGAAAGAAAGAAAGAAAGAAAAAATATTTATTTCATATTAGGAATACAAAATATTCGCTTAATGAATGTCATTTTTTCCCGGTCATCGCCTTTAAGTGCCCGTTTGGGCTAGATGTTGAGCTGAGAGAAAAAAAGGGGCGGAAAAAACTCCCAGCAACTCTTTTTAAAAAAAAAGTACATATTAATATATTTGAGATGACAGAATGGCTATGGGTCGATAATGGTCACACGTGACAGCTGATCGTGTGAGACACCATCAACCCACTTCCACCTGCTCACAGATGCGAGTAATTACTAAAACTAATACAATCTATGAAGAAATAGCCTTGTGTGAGCGAGATTCATTCCCACGCTCCTTTATCATTAAGATAGTCCTTAGTGTTATAATAAGCCTTACGGCACAGGACTGAAGGCAGGGTCTCTAAACAGTGTGCTATCTGTATTTGAAAATAAAGAATCTTTAATATCTCCATCAACCAACGTGTGTGGATGAGCCAGTACGCAATAAAGAGATGCAAAAAAAAAGTTAAGTTATCATTGGTCCAATTAACCATGTTCAGCATCATACGTATTATTATACCTAACGACGTGACAACCCGCGTGGCGCAATGTTTACCATGCCGGACTGCAAATCGAAGGGTCCCGGGTTCGAATCCCGGCGAATCAGAAACTTCAATGATGAGTTTAAATTTCTGTTCTCGGTCTGGGTGGTTGTGTTTCTGTCTCTGTGTGTGTTCATGGCACCCACGACACAGGGTATATCTACCCTACTGTGAGGCTTTAAGAGTGAAACGTTATTTTTTACACTATGTACTACTTACTTTTATTAGACTTTAGGCTTTTATTTGAAATTATCTCCATCGATTCACTTTGTAGAAATGAATATTGCTCAATAACGCCATCTACCGTATGGCGTTTAAACTTTGTGGTTGATAAATCGAATGTCAAATTATCAAATAGGTAGATATTGAGGTTCAGTAAAAGTTTAACTATTCGTCACCTAGATGTCTGCAGTAGTCTCGTTTTGTTAAGGCTATTTACATTCTGTATGAAGGTTTAGAGCATTGAGGTTGTAAGATTTGGATTTCGGTTAGTCGGAGCTCGAGGCCTCCTCAATATTAGGAGAGCTCCATGCCCAGCAATGGAACGCTAAAAAGGTTGCAGTCTGATATAATGTAGCAATAACAGTCGTTTCAGCTGCAGCCTGTTCATAATCTTCCACCCCAAATGAAGACTAATAAGCTGAGCAACTTACTTAATGGAGCCTGTGATGGAAGGTTTGGCGGCGGTGAGGCTCGAATGCGCTCTTTAGGTACCTATAGCTTAGCCATACTCGGCCAACGAAAGAAATACAGTAAGCTGATCTAAGTATATTTAATATGGTCGACCATATTAATGATAGTTCAAAATAATTTTACTTAAACTTTTATTTATGGTTTTGAAAGGGCTGTTAACAAATCTTTCATCCAAATACCCCAAAGTGTCTTTTAAGTTAATGTCGCGTAATGTTTAAATGAACATAACGTTTTTGTTTATGACCCGATTGATATGAAATACATACTAATGTTATGGAAATTAATTCAACAATATACCAGTAAAAACATCATTCAAAGAAGGGAAAAGAATTTGAGAATGAAATATTAAGTTCAGGTTAATTATTGTACGCTTGACATACCAACTTTAGAATTCATTTTATTTGCTATTGAGGAGTAGTTTTGAAAAAAGCTTAAATATGTTTCTTACTATGTTAATAAAGATTACAAATACAAAATTATAAGTAAAATACTCTGCACAAAAACATTCTGTACATCAAGTCTCGACACTCAATTTTCAAAAAGTTTCAAAGAAAATTGACAGTTATAGGGTGAATTTCAAGAAATGCTGAAACATGTATTTTTTATTTTGGTTAGAAAATATCTATTGAAAAAAATCAAGTTTTCCATACAAATTTTCGTCCCTCTTTTCACACCCTTAAAGGGCGATTTTTAAAATTAGCTATAGCCTAAATGTTAGCGAGGACCAATATACATAAAACAAAAAAAGTTTCATCAATATCCGTCCAGTAGTTTTTGCGTGAAAAGCTAACAACAGACAGACAGACAGACAGACAAAAATTTCAAAACTTATAAGGTATTTTTAGCTTCTGTTAGTTATAAAAAGACCCCTAGAAGTATTTTTTTAAATTTCTATGCAATGTACAGAATTGACCCTGCTTACAGTTTTATTATATCTATAGATTTTATAATTATAACACACGTAAGATGGAGAGAGGAAGGGGAGATCGCCTGTACGAGCTGCTGATTTATTGCGCAGAGTCAGCGTGCAGGCGTTCATCCATTTCATCATTCTTGAAATTGACGTAACTTTTTTGTTTGTGAACCAATCTAAACAAAACATACCCTAAATGTTAATCCAAAAAAATACCAATACATCAGTGAAAACCGCATCCTTCTACGTTAAGCCGTTCCTGAGATTAGCGCGCACAAACGAACAGATAAACAGACAAACAGACAATAATTCTAAAAATCATTGTTTTGGGTTCCATTACGCTAATAAATAGCCCTAGTGACAGCTTTTCTCAAATATCTTCAATGTACAGAAACCGACTTGTTACAGATTTATTATATGTATAGATATAGATATAGATATAGATAGATTTTATAATTATAACACACGTAAGATGGAGAGAGGAAGGGGAGATCGCCTGTACGAATGCGTTAGCATCGAGTTGCTGATTTATTGCGCAGAGTCAGCGTGCAGGCGTTCATCCATTTCATCATTCTTGAAATTGACGTAACTTTTTTGTTTGTGAACCGATCTAAACAAAACATACCCTAAATGTTAATCCAAAAAAATACCAATACATCAGTGAAAACCGCATCCTTCTACGTTAAGCCGTTCCTGAGATTAGCGCGCACAAACGAACAGATAAACAGACAAACAGACAATAATTCTAAAAATCATTGTTTTGGGTTCCATTACGCTAATAAATAGCCCTAGTGACAGCTTTTCTCAAATATCTTCAATGTACAGAAACCGACTTGTTACAGATTTATTATAATATATAATATATATATAATATATATATATATGTATAGAAGATAGTCGACAATATTAGTGAGAGTTCAAAATAATTTTACTTAAATTTAAACTTTTATTTATGGTTTTGAATGGGCTGTTACCGAAACTTTCATACAAATTCCCCAAAGTGCCTTTTAAGTTTATGTCGCGTATTGTGTAAATGAACATAACTTTTTTGTTTATCACCCGATTGAAATGAAATATTAAGTTAAGGTTAATTATTGTACGCTTGAGATACCAACTTTCGAATCCATTTTATTTGCTATTGAGGGGTAGTTTTGAAAAAAGCTTAAATAGAATTCTTACATGTTCTTACTATGTTAGTAAAGATTACAAATACAAAATTATAAGTATATTACTCTGCACAAAAAATTTCTGTACATCAAGTTTCGACACTCAATTTTCAAAGAATTTCAAAGAAAATTGACATTGAAAGGGTGAATTTCGGGAAATGCTGAAACACGTATTCTTTTATTTTGGTTAGAAAATATTTATACCAAATTTCAAGAAAATCTATTGAAAAAATCCAAGTTTTCCATACAAATTTTCATCGCTCATTTTACATCCTTAAAGGATGATTTTTAAAATTATCTATAGCCTAAATGTTAGCGAGGACCAATATATATAAAACAAAAAAAGTTTCATCAAAATCCGTCCAGTAGTTTTTACGTGAAAAGCTAACAACAGACAGACAGACAGACAGACAGACAGACAGACAGACAATAATTTCAAAACTTATATTTTTAGCTTCTGTTACTTATAAAAAGACCCCTAGAAGTATTTTTTAAAATTTATATGCAATGTACAGAATTGACCCTGCTTACAGTTTTATTATATGTATACTTACAGTTTTATTATATGTATCTGGGGGCACGGAGTGCCCCCGACAAGTCGAGCGCAAAGCAACACTGCCGTACCATCCTTTACTGGAACCATTTCGCCGCATTTTCAGGCCCCTATTTGAGAACCTCTGGATAAGACCAGAGCGCTGAAATTTTCATCATCCAGTAAGCTATAATCACATACTTGAAATACAAAATTTCAAGTCTGTAGGTTATTTAGTTCCGAAGTTAAGCGAAAGCAAAGTTTCGCATTTACGACACTCACTCACTCATGGATCATCAAAATAGAACTAGTACTTCCCATAAACTCAGAGAGCTGAAATTTGGTACAGAGTTAGGGTTTAATGGCCACATAAAGGGAAAACTATAAAAACTAGGATAACTAGGATTATTTAGTACTCT
Source organism: Pyrgus malvae (assembly GCA_911387765.1). NCBI lineage: Eukaryota > Metazoa > Arthropoda > Insecta > Lepidoptera > Hesperiidae > Pyrgus > Pyrgus malvae. The sequence goes on along the minus strand of OU426950.1, from coordinate 19,565,472 downwards.
TAGTCCATCCTTTACTGGAACCATTTTGCCGCATTTTCAGGCCCCTATTTGAGAACCTCTGGATAAGACCAGAGCGCTGCAATTTTCATCATCCAGTAAGCTATAATCACATACTTAAAATCCACAATTTCAAGTCTGTAGGTCATTTAGTTCCGCTGTTAAGGGAAAGCAAAGTTTCGCATTTTCGTTCGCATTTACGACACTCACCTCACTCATAAAATCAAAATAGAACTAGTACTTCCCATAAACTCAGAGAGCTGAAATTTGGTACAGAGTTAGGGTTTAATGGCCACATAAAGGGAAAACTATAAAAACTAGGATAACTAGGATTATTTAGTACTCTTAGTCCATCCTTTACTGGAACCATTTCGCCGCATTTTCAGGCCCCTATTTGAGAACCTCTGGATAAGACCAGAGCGCTGAAATTTTCATCATCCAGTAAGCTATAATCACATACTTAAAATCCAAAATTTCAAGTCTGTAGGTCATTAAGTTCCGAAGTTAAGCGAAAGCAAAGTTTCGCATTTTCGTTCGCATTTACGACACTCACCTCACTCATAAAATCAAAATAGAACTAGTACTTCCCATAAACTCAGAGAGCTGAAATTTGGTACAGAGTTAGGGTTTAATGGCCACATAAAGGGAAAACTATAAAAACTAGGATAACTAGGAATATTTAGTACTCTTAGTCCATCCTTTACTGGAACCATTTCGCCGCATTTTCAGGCCCCTATTTGAGAACCTCTGGATAAGACCAGAGCGCTGAAATTTTCATCATCTAGTAAGCTATAAATACATACTTAAAATCCAAAATTTCAAGTCTGTAGGTCATTTAGTTCCGAAGTTAAGCGAAAGCAAAATTTTGTTTATTTAGTTAGATAGTACCTGGGGGCGTCCAGCGTTGCTCGGAATAAAACAATTTATTTACTTGGTTTATTTTTAAGCAAAACATTCATTGACTTAGTGTTACTTTACAAATCCTTTTGAAATACCTAGCTCCCAATTAAAAAAAATGTCACAAAAAATAAAAATGCAACTTGCCTACTTGAGATTTGAACCCGCGTCGCTAGCTCCGAAATCGGTTTTCGTAACCATTCGACCAAGAAAGCCTTAATTCCGTTGACGAAATTTTTATAGAGGTCTTTCATAATTATCGACATTGTCATTTGTTTGAAGGGTGGATTGTCAGTTTATTTAGTTAGATAGTACCTGGACGCCCGAGCGTTGCTCGGAATAAAACAATTTATTTACTTGGTTTATATTTAAGCAAAACATTCATTGACTTAGTGTTATTTTACAAATCCTTTTGAAATACCTAGCTCCCAATTAAAAAAAATTGTCACAAAAAATAAAAACGCAACTTGCCTACTTGAGATTTGAACCCGGGTCTCTAGCTCCGTTTTCGGCTTTCGTAACCGTTCGACCAAGAAAGCTTTAATATCATTGACGAAATTTTTATAGAGGTCTTTCATAATTATCGACATTGTTATTTGTTTGAAGGTTTTTTAAAGCAATCGCAAATAAATGGGGCTCGAAGTCACATCCTTTCTTCGACTCCGAGAATATGTGACCCGAAGTTTTTTCGAACCTCAACCCCCTCTCCTCGAGTCCTCCAGGAGGCAGGACAGTAGGTAATTCCTTTGGTAGAAAGTTCATTGATTTTATTATGTAATTATTAATATTAATTATATTAACACTTGTCTAATAATAAAGATAAAGAGTTAACGGTATGTTTATAGTTTGTATAGATTGAGTAGGTTCAGTATTATTTTCTTTGAGTTTTTTTTATTAAGATCAAATTTAATCTAGCCTATTGCGTCCCAATGCTGAGCGAATGCCTCCCCTTCTGCTTTTAATACGCATATAAATAAAATTAAAGGAAAACTCTGGATAAGACAAGATTGGCTTTTATACTTATACTTACAAGTATACAAGAAGAAACAGTCGAACGATTAACTTTATTCTACTCGAACATTACATAGGTAAATTTACACTAAAATATTAATTTCGCTCATTTGGTCAAAATATAATGCATTGGACTAAGAGTGGCGATGATACCCGCCGTTGCTAGATGGCGCTGACTGTATTTTAAAACGCGCTTGCGGCCGCGTTACAGTCGACTCGTTTACGACATTCTTCTACTGCGCTTGAAAACGTTTGCTATGGATTAGGAGGGATTATTTGCATTTTGTTGATTTCGCTTATTATTTCGTGAGGTTTGCTAAGGTTTAGGGCATGCATCAATGCGAAATACCTAATCACAAGCCACACCTCTACCCTGCGGCGGGGTGATGCTGCTGCCCTTGCGGGGATTCGCCATCTATCGGTGACTTTAAGTAAAAATAAGTTGATTTCTAAATTACGAGCCAGCGTCACCTAGCGGAACAACGAAGAAGCTCTTATACAACGAAGAAGCTCAAATAACTGTCTTGCAACAATGTCATTTAATAACAAAATTATTTTGAACAAATATGTACGTATAATATATTATTATCAGCAACGCGGAGACTTGACTTCTGCCCGCGATTTCGTCCATGTGGATTTCAGATTTGTGGCAGTTGTTTTATTATCCTTACACTTTCCCGGTATAAATAAAATCCTAAATGTTGACCCGGCTTATTATGAAGACTTCAATAAATCGGTTTAGTAGCTTTTGCGTGATGCGCGCACAGGCAAACAGATATACACATAAGTAGATAGACAAAGATAAATTTAAAAAAAATAGTAATTCGTCACCTTTGCTGATATTTATTATAAGTACTTAGTACCTACAGTACTTTTTTTTTCAACCTTTTTTTATGTCCCACTGCTGGGCATAGGTCTCCTTCTCCACAATTGAGAGGGATTTCGGCCATAGTCCACCACGCTGGCCAAATGTGGATTGGTGGACCTACAGTACTTAAACATTGCAAAAAATACGAATGTACAGCTTCGACTGTTCTACGATTGTACAGTGAGCCGCAGCTCAAATGTAAAATTATAAATAAAGTAAAAAAATCGATACTTAAAATAAGAAACGGAAAAACGTTTTCACTGTAAAAAATATATTTTGGTTGAGGACTAATTTTACAAAAACTATACAAGTGGGAATCGAACCCAGAACACTCCTACGAAATGCACGAGATTTTATTACGAGCTACGCTCACTATTTCACTATAAGTGAAATAAAGGATCAGTATGGCTACACATTACGTAAGGATTTCTCGTTGTCGTCAGTCTATCGACTCAGTCGATATAGATAGGGGCAGTGTAATTGTAGGTTTTTATTTATGAAACAAAATTGATTACAGTGTAAAAAATTAAACACCTAAAGTATATAATGAATCATAGCTTTGTACCTAGGTTACGTACTTTTCTTTTGTTCATGTAGACTTTTTTCCGCCGTAAGAATTTCAAATATTTATGTTTTCAGTCTGTCTTTTTATAAGCTTTTTTATTGTAAAAATTATTTGTAATTTTAAAATAGTAAAAAAAACATAAATTTATATAATAAAAAACATATGCTACGCTGGGGATCGAACCTGAGTTGTATTGCAAACGTGAGTGAAACAAGACTTCAAAAACTTGACTACAGACGCTACTTTCCAAATCATGAAATAAGGACCAAGTGTGACTACCGAGTAACATAAATATTCTTTGCTCATAAATAGACAGCTAGCCTAAAATAAAATATATTACGAATAAAATTATTGTAAATCGATTATCGATGTAATCGATATATCGGGTATTGTTTCTAACTAAATATACAAGTGCAAGAGTTCTACTTACATTTTTTCTTCGTTCATTTAAGCTATTTGCTGTCGTTTGAATTGTAAATATTTCCGTTTTGATAATTTATTTTTACTTTTATTTCCCATTTTCTAAACTTTAAAATTACCTAATTCTTACTAAAAATAATAACTTATACCTAATACTTACTTACATACTAAGAAACAAAATATATTTTCAAAACTAAACAAAATGAAATAAAATTTGAAATTTTCGTATTTCGCGGACGATTCGGGCATAAGTAAGTACGCGTCCATCGTTGACAGTGGTCACGGGTGGTATTATCGTATTATGGTGGGATGGGAGTGGTGAAGAGAAGAGAGTGATAGCATGCGTTACTTCAGCGCTCGCGAGGAAAAGATAGCATCATCTTATTTATGTCGTAAGCGCCAAATCGAAAAACATTTTTCGTTAAAAAACTAAAACAAAACATAGAAAACTGTTTGCATAGAAAGCTTTATAATAATATTAGCTTGTTGTAAAAAAATAATGATAAATACTTACATTCAAACTCGATTTGACATAAAATGATAAAAATTGAAAATATTGTCCTAATTTTGAAAAATAATTCTATCGAGAAAATTTTATGGCATCGTGTTTTCTGTTGCATAAAAATTTAGTAAATATAAAGAAAATTCAGATTATGTAAAAACTATTCTCCAGTCGTTTCTACAAAATGAAACATATTCAATTACAATACCTACTCCTTTTTTATTAATGCATGCCCCTAATTAGCAGGTTGCTATTATAACAATTCTAAGATTTGAATAGGTACCCAGTGGCGGATTTACAAAATTGCTGCCAGTAGGCTATTCATTTATTGCCGCCCCTACTAACCTCCTTTTATGCAGTCGGGTTTTGATTTAATTTTTCTTCTTTTCTTAATTTCATTTTTGTCAGGCTTAAATGTTATTATTTAATTAATAAATTTAATTAATTTATTTATTTATATGCACATTACAACTAACATTACAGGCTGACCTAATGTATTAGCGTAGATTTAGTGTATTATTATTACATTGCATTATTTAATCATATTTTATGTCGACTAAAGAAAGAAAAGAAAGAAAGAAAGAAAAAATATTTACTTATTTCATATTAGGAATACAAAATATTCGCTTAATGAATGTAATTTTTTTCCGGTCATCGCCTTTAGGTGCCCGTTTGGGCTAGATGTTGAGCTAAAAACTCAATACAAAAATAAAATACCTATACCTACATTAAAAATATCATTACAATAAGATAATAATTAAATGTCAAATTATACGTCAATTTATAAATTACAAACAATAGTCTCATAAAGGTTCATTTATGTCATAAAAAATAAAACAACAAATATAAACAATCATTTCCAAAATTCAAATTTAATATACAATTAAATCAGAAATTTAAAAAAACACTATACAAAAAATGTCAGTTAACTAAATTGGTTATTTCCAATTGTTCGCGCCAATTAAGTCATTTCACCTCCCTCCCCTTCATCCTCCCTCTCTTTCCCGCAAGCGCACTATTGTATTATATCGGCATCGTTCGCACTTGGGCGCACGCATATGGATCAGGAAGATCTATCAATCAGTCTGCCTTCATCCGCCGCGCCGCCGACGCGCATGCAAGTCCTCTCGTGACAAGTGACAACCGCACCGCAAGCCACCTAACACGTGGTCAGACTCGCCGCATCGCCACCATCACCGCTGTCAATAGTTTGTGATTTAACTGACCTATAGTGTAGTGTGAAGGACAACACCAGTTCCCGGGCAAGAGAAGATTGATCGAGGCTTCATCAGTACACGAGCATACCATCTGCTCCAGCCCCTGGGATACCCCAAGTAAGTGCGCTTTCTCCCTTTATCAATCCTTCTCGTTTTCCACCTTTAATTCGACACGCAACTTACAGTCCACAATTCCTGCACCCGCAACGGGGGACCACCCTCCTTTCCACCCTTTATTCCACCACCATTTTTGGTCATATCGAACCGGAGGTCCCTCCCCTTTATACAACACCAATATTCCAATCACATTAGACACGAGTTGACACGACCTTTGTGAACATGCCCAGTGTGCAGTGTGTTTGGACCAAATTTGGTGCCCACTAAAATTTACAACTCTTTACCCTTTACATTGAAACGGACAACGGACTGGATATGAGTGTTCACTCATATGAGTGGCACGCGGGTTCCGCCCACTTACGACTTCTATTTCTTTCTTGTGTTCTGTGGCACACCCACACAGAAATATCAATTCGTCGTTATGCTAATTTATGCTATTATAGCAGGACGCTACAATCCGAGGTCTTGCCTGTTAAAATTCGCGACATCAGTTTGCTTTAGTTGCAGCTGATTTTCGAGGTGCCGATCAAAATCGCATCACTCCTACTCCATATTTGAATATGGGGAATTTGATTACAATGATGTTTATGTAATGTTTCGTAAATTTGGGTTCGCATTTACTGACTCCACACTACACTGTACAGAGTGTCTCGCTCGAATCACGACGCAATATTTTTTCATTTTTTGCAAGGGCAAGGTTAAAACTTGTGGTTTTGTAGTTTCATGCCTTATTTTCTTTTGTTCCGATGTCGTTTTCGTTTTTCGCCTCGATTTGTCTGGATAACCGGGGTAACCCACACAGTTATTGGAATGGAGAATGGGCATCGCCACGTAAACGTGCAACACTGACGTCATTCATAACATTGTAGCGTTAAAAAAATAACGCATTCGGGGAAAAAAATTTTATTTGACTTAAGACTATTTTGCTATTACCGTTCAAGGTTTTTTCACAATTTTAATTGAATTTTCTAAAGCTAGTGCATGTTCAACACGTAATAGTCGATACATAAGATTGAAATCGGTGAAATTATTCACTATATTCGAACTAAACTCACAAAATTATATACATTCACAGTTAACAGTTCGCAGTTTCCAACCAGTAGTAGGACCGGCATATATGGGTTGATAGTGGGAAGAGGGAAATACATTTTCTACATTTTCACTTTTTTCTTCTTCACCCATACATAGTGTGGGCAGAGGGCGCAGAGGCCGATTACTGGTTGGTGGGCGGCAAACTAGCTGTTATACTCTAGAATATGGAAGTTTGCTACTCTCGGAATGTGCAATGACAAGTGAGAGAGGAAAGTCATCAGCAAAATTTGTTGCAGACTTCTATCACTAAGACATCGGAAAACCGTCATGCAAAAATCTTTTTGATTTCTATGAGGTAAAACAAAATGGGTCCCCAAATTTGCCGCCCCGAAAATCTGCCGCCCTAGGCTCAAGCCTACTCAGCCTGCTGGTAAATCCGCCACTGTAGGTACCTATGTTAGGAATATTCTGATTAGTGACGTATTACTGATTATTACTTAATTAGGTATTAGATTTGAAAGAAGTTTTAATTGAATGCTTTATTTAATTGTTACTTATTTAGTACTCTTAGTTTTCTAGGTTTAATTTACAGTTAGGCAGTACTTCGAATAAAAAGAAAAAAACTGTGTCAAATAAGAAAATCTAATAAAATAAATCAATATGCCCACGTTTCTACAAAAAGAAGTGAAATCCCACCAAAACATTCTGTAAAAAACTAGCCAAGTCTCGATGGAGCTGCTTGTTTATCTCTAAAAAGTAATGAAATCTAGAGAAAGTCGTGCCAAGTCTAAGGTTCCTTACTGCGATTTCTTTATTATTATAGTTAATGTTGTGTGACTTGGCCGTTGAAGGATACACAAGTGTTATTTTATGTTAGATCGGTGGTCGATTTGACGCTCCAAAAAGAAGTGAGCAGAAGTCAGCATTCTCAATGCTGAATGCATGTGTTGCACAATCAACAACAGCCTAAAATGAGACACTAGCTTCCAATTACCAATACCAGTATGGGCTATTATCTCGCTTAATATAGTACATACATGGTATGTACATGAACATAGGTAGTTAAAACAGATATAACATTACGTGTAAACAAAAAGAATGTTCAACGGCCAAGTCACACAACGTTAACTATAATAATAAAGAAATCGCAGTAAGGAACCTTAGACTTGGCACGACTTTCTCTAGATTTCATTACTTTTTAGAGATAAACAAGCAGCTCCATCGAGACTTGGCTAGTTTTTTACAGAATGTTTTGGTGGGATAGATATATACTCGCCAATAGATGTCAGGAAGAGTCATATTTTTCAGTTATTATGTTTAAGTTAATTATCGCTGAAAACACGGATAACGATATTCTATAAAAGGAAACCTAGCTAGATTAATTTATTGCCCCAGAAATCCCCCGCATACTAATTTTTAATTTTTACAACAAAAAAAAAAAATTTTTAGTTACCTAATTTTTATCAATAATATTGAATGGCGTAATATGGTAGACTGTTTAATATGGTAGACTGTTTATAATTTTAAACATCTTATCCTATGTATGTAAACAGTCAACAATAAAGTATTTTTATTTCATTTCATTTTGTTTCGTTTCATTTCATTTCATTTCAAATGAAAATGTTTAATATTACTAGTACGTTTAATATTCTAAATAGCTTAAATTATTTACTACATTCGCCTGACCCCTTTTACATTTTTATGATAAATATCAATGTATTTTTTTTAAATATATAGCCAGTGACATTTGATATGATAAAGAGCATCGTTACACCAAGTATCACCAAACCAGGATGAGTCCAGAGATGGTGGTTAAGCAATTAATACTTTCGTTAATAAGAAGTTAGCTATTTCTGTTCCCAATAAGTATACAGATTTCACTTAATAGGTGTAAAAATATAAATTAAAACCTATCAGGAAATGCTGTAAATTAGTCAAAAGTGTAATCGACGCCCTTATCTTTCGATATGACACGACATAATTGTTACACGGCGGTGTTACTACTTCTCTCCGTTCGAACTATCTATTTCATCCACTAAACTGAGGAGGTATTACGCGTGCATTTTAATCTCAAATTATTTCAATTTGATTTTAAAAGGCTGTTTTAAATTCACAAAAATCTCCACACGGCAAACCGACAAGTTTCAACACTAACACTCGCATGGTACTGGTCCGCATTTGCAAAACGCGTTGCTCAAAGCATGGCGCAACGGTGTCAATGGACGAATGTGCTAGATGCACGAAGCAGTTTTATTAGGAAAGGTAGGGAATATGTGTACGAATGAATTTTTTGTAATACGGAATGGTTTATTGCTTGTTAATGTCGTTAGAAGGCGATAGAGTATGTGTGAAATTTGGCCTCTTACTCAAATTTGGACACCGGCAAGGAACTCCTAAAGTATTTAAAATGTTTGTACCTACCCCGGTCGTTGGGATCTGTATCACTCTAACTCTCTACTCTAAAGCCTATAAGTGGACCTTAACAGTGATTGAGGAAGACTGGGATGTGGAACACATCGATGTCCCCTTTGCGCAGCAATTCACAAAAGCCCAAGCGACAGACGCTCTCATACTCCTTTCGGAGCTTACTCCAGCTTGCGAACATCCATACTATTGCCACTGCATGTACCCTAGTGCTTTTACTGAAGACGCCCATAACCTTAGAAGTGTCCTTTTAGGCGCGTCATTCGAGAGGTAGAGGAAATGCTAGCTCTTATTTTACTCCTTATTAGGGAATTATAAATGTAGCTTCTCTATTTTATAGGGATAAAGGGAAGGGCATTGAATTTTATCTGCAAAGAAAATGTTCTCTCATAGCTAATACACAACATAACATGAGAAATGTGATAAACAGTACAAAATGTATTTCCATTTCAATTACTTTAACTTGTTGATGTCTTTCCGCTGAATGATTTAAAAAACATATTTTTTATTTAAAATTTATGTATGTCTATGTATATTTAAATTTAAGCTTTTATGTGCACCTCCCGTATCCTACTTTACTAAATTCTCTTCAGATCGCTAAAAGTAATAGGCCGCCTACTGTTCACTGTACTTTTTTTATTTCTCACTCTATGTTGTTATTTTCTTTTTATGGTGTATAATAAACCATATTTGTATTTGTATGTATTTGTTTTATTGTATGTATTAGTTGTATTTGTATTTGTATGTATTGCACCCTGAGTTTGTACCAGCGGCATGTCATTATATTCTATAGCCGCTTATTGGTTGGGGTACAACGCATGCGATCTAAGCAGCTAAGCGAAACGGGCGAATCGGCATGAGATGGGTTACTGATAATAACAAATATGTAGATTTCTTGCGCATTCTCGTGTTTTATATGTTAAGCTGTTGTTGATCAAGATTTTTGTCTATTGACAATTGTTAACTCTTGTCACATTGGCAATCGTTAATTCTTGTCGGATGATGATTGTATGGGCCCTAATAACTTCCGACCAAAATATATCGTTGGTTGAAAGGACGCCCAGTTCGGGTCTATCCTTACGTATATCCTGGTCGTATCGTCCGGGCCATACCTTCGGTTTAATTCAGAGGACATACAGGTGACCGGGTCAATACAGCGTAATAAGGTATCGGCCGGGCCAGACCTGCGGGTCAGTTCCGAGGACACAAAAGTTGAGCGTAGAGCGATACGAATACGAACGAATAAAGGCGAAATTCCATAATAGGGCACTATTTCATATTTGGTTACTTTCCTCTAAGAAAGTTACAGAATATTTATCATGTTTAATTGTGTGTAAGTTAATTTTTCGAATTAATAACGATAGTTATAATTTTCTGTCAACCGTCTTTTAATTGTCAAATTCTCCGCCCACATGAATAACTCTGATGTATGGCCACCGCTCGCCTACAAATAAATGTTTCTTTTTACCGAATATTTTTCCTAAAAATATTAATAATAATAGAATAAAAATGTGTTCTGTTGTAATCTCCATATCATGATTGATATTTATAAACTACAATTAATCCGATTCTTTCTGGTGGAAACTAGCCTATTGTTATTTATTAGTAGTAATAGTCTTAGATAATACCTTTAGGTATCTTCATTTGAAAATATACTTATTAAGAAACGTCAAAGGTTATCCGTTACAAAAGACATAATACTCGTATCAGTTATAAGAAGATTTATGAGAGTGTTGGCGGGAAGTCGGAAAAGACATATTGTGCTCTTGTTTTATTTTAATTTTCGTGTTGTATTCTTGAGTTATATCGGATAAAGTTGATGGCGTTTTGTTCGATATAGGTTAATTACATTGTCCAAAATTCCATCGGCCACGTTCCGGTAAAGTAGCCATCGCTTGTTTACACGTAGCTCCTAGTTGTAAAGCCTGCTCCTAGATTTTCAAAATTCATGCATCATAAAAACCGTTCAAATTCACGATCTTACTAAAGGTACTTTGGCAGTTTAAAATGTAGGAATATAGTTCATCCACAGTTTATTATTGATCAGATGGCGCTTCTTCTACTCTCTGTCGATTAACGCCTACCTTAGATGCTTGATATGAACTAAAATTTTAAGTAATGTTTTCTACGAAGCTACCGAAATAATCACCCTGCGTTAATTCATTACCTAATGACTTATATGTAGGCTATGAATACTAAAAAAAAACAACTGGTTAGGAATGATATTCCTCACCCAGTGACTCTTGATTTTCTGCCTTTAACGAAGAACGAAGAGAAGGATGGTTTAAATTCAATGATTGCTGATGGTAGCTAGTTTAATGAAGATGTTTGTTGGTGACCCCAGAATCTCTAGGTAAGGTACATCATCAATTCTTAACACATATTTGCCTCCCTTCTATGTGTATGTACTCAGCCTGCTGGCTGCTAAAATGTACTTAGAAAAAGCACCTGCCTCATTTGTGATGTATCTTCATTTGTGGTGTTCCTCATGTCTGCATTTATACGTAGAATATTAATAACTAAGTATAAACATAACTATGTAGTACGTATTTACAAACTGCGTATTAATATTGATTGGTGCGCCACGTACATCGTCGTCCAACAAGTTTTATTTATAGAAATTTATATAAACAAGTATTCTTGTTTTAGTCGAAACATCGCATCGTAAGGTTAAGTTCAAGTGCTTACGACGTCTTATTGTTTATTTTTGTGTATCTCGTATTGTATAATTAAGTTTAACCTTTGTTTGCCTGAGTATATTTTGAAGTGATAATTTTTTTCTTATTTAAATAATTTATAAGGTGGATTTATATATCAATAGCGAACCAGGCAAACGTTGTCCTGCCTTAAAGTATCAGAAATAATCAAGTGTATAGTACTATACGTTAAGATATAAGTTATCCTATCTTTCAAATTGGATCAAACTGCAGACAGTGTGCAAATTTGATTAAAATCGGTTCAGCAGGAGTCCATTGCGGACAAACAACGACTAGCTGAACCATGGCTGAACCCGCGAACCCCGTACCGCGTTTAGATATTTGGGGTGGGCCACCCTTATCATTTAGGGGGGTGAAAAATAGATGTCCGATTCGCAGACCTAACCGATATGAACACAAAATTTTACGAAAATCGGTCGAGCCATTTCGAAGGAGTTTAATTACAAACAACGTGACACGAGAATTTTATATATTAGAAAGATGTATCTTTAGTTCTAACTTGGATTGATATACCAATAGTACAATCTAAGTACTTATATCAATTAGTGTAGAAGAGCATACCAATCCGCACATGGCCGGGGTGGTGAACTATGTCCTAAAATCCTTTTTATTTCTAGAGGAAAGTTGTGTCCAGCGGTGAGACTTGAAAAGTGTAAAAGATTACTAGTATTACACTATCGATAAATTTTCTTAATAAAAAACTCAGAATCTTGATATCTACGGTTATCAAGATTCTGAGTTCACCGGAAGTACCCTGTAAGTTTTGATTTCCTTGCGAGTGTCGAAAATTTGCGGCATAAACGGCTGTATCTTTTGATTGCGCTGGCTTAAAAGTTTGATTTTTTTTCACGGCTCCATGGGACAGTAGACCTGAGTAGGTATTTGAAATAAATACCAGCTTGATACTTACACACGTTCCTGAGAAAAAGGGTCTTGACAGACAGACGGACGTACAACAAAGTGATCCTATAAGGGTTCCGTTTTTTCCTTTCCAGGTACGGAACCCTAAAAAGCAGCAAACGAGCACATAGGCCACGCAGTGCTAAGTGGACATTTAGGTTCAACTTGAAGAAAATTCATATCTCAACAAAGCGTTCGCAAAGTAACTGCGCTGCTATATTCGAATGTGATGATCAACACGTAAGTGTGGTCAGTAACCACACCTTTCAACCTTTGAACACAACTGGAACGGCTACACTACTAAATTGATGTTGTTTTTCAGTTGAATCAGCTGATTGTGCACTGGCATTCAAAATAATCAAAAACATTTGATCTATCAGGTTATGTAATGCAATTAATGCAAAGCGCGGGCTCTAAGGTTGATGACTTTATTATATTGGATACGAATGTTGCCGTCTATACAATTATTAAATGTTTGGGTTTTGTGTCGGTCAAGCTCAGTTTTTTGCGATGGAAAAACACTTATTAATATCAAACACCAAATTGTAATAAAGGTAATCTTTATTTTGTTATTGTAAGAACTGACTCTTCAAATTTAAGCCTACTACCTTAGCCTGCTTCAGATCTGGTTTTAACAGTACAGTTAAAATTGGCACTCTTATTTACATGAATAAACTGTGAAGTTTTCAGTTTTGCCTACACACGATACTATTGTCCAGTGTGTAAGTGTAAAGTCCGACTGTATACTAATAATAATAATAATAAATTTTTATTGATCATAATTGTACATAACAAATATTTGAAGTCCCTGTCTGCCACTGTAGTTTACACTGTGTTGCACAGTATAGTTAAAATTCTGCAAATGAAACTCAAGGTCTGTAGCGGGCATTAGAAGGATTTGAAAGATCAGTTAAGATTTAGAAAATCAGGATCAGTTAAAATAAAGAAGAAGTTAAAGCATCCTGTCACGATTAATTGTACTCGTATTAGTTATGTGAAGTTTTAGTGGGTATTTGAACTCCGTAATATAGTGATGTCTATAAATAAACGTGTTATTTTCATCACATGGCAAGTAATACTTAATATGCAATCTATGTTAATTCGAATCCGAATATTTACATCATAAACTTTAATGAGTGCACGCAAGAATTACTTAATTTGATAATTACGGACAAAAATCCGCGGAGAAACACGGCGTTTGACCTTACATGAAGAATTATTTATTAAGTATTGTTTAGATTTATCGACGTTATTTTAAAAGTTTAAAAGTTATTGTTGGCTTGAGTCAACAATCGATCGCACAAATCGATTTTGAAATCGTTTTATTTCGAACCCATCTCATATACCTATCTCATAAGAAATCTTTTTTATGAAGTGAAAACTTCTTTAGCGGCGTTGTGCACTTTTTTTGGGATGGGTAAAAATGTTAAACTCGCGTCAAGACACGTGGTTTGATCGAATATTCGTAAGACGGAGGGGTGACAGCTGCTGACGGCTTGTAAAATTCGTTTAAAATATGGACATTGAACAAAGTGCATCTATTAATGAATAAAGTGACGAAGAAATAGTGAAAGAAAATGAGTGAGTACTTTATAAAAATACTAGATGAAAACCTGAAAATAGTAGATGAAAAATAATACTGATAATAAAAGCAATTCGTGCGAAATTATTCCGTAAGCATTCAAAAATATCAAAAATGCACAACGTTAATGTTCAAGTTTTCACTTCTGCCGGCACTACCGGAGTGCAACCCGTTGTTTTTTTCTTCCGGTAGCGACATCTCTAACAGTAACAAGCGATGTCCACTTTACCATGTCTAATAGAATTTTATAGGTAAACCGAAGAGACGTGTATGCGCATTGTTCGGCAATTAACCTACGTCAATGAAAATTTCATTAACTTTATTCCAAACAACTCAAAATACACCAAGAAAATGAAAATACTATTTTCATTAACATACTATTTTCAACGACTTGCCAAAACTAAAAGATAACTCTTGATATACTGTCAGGCATCAGGCAGTTGTATCTTGTCAATTACCTCAAGAGAGACAAAGTAGTCTGCAATCTCTTGAAGTTTGACGACCCGTGTGGCGTAACGGTTACCATGCCGGACTGCCAATCGGAGGATCCTGGGTTCGACTCCCGGCGAAGCCGAATTTGTATGATGAGTATAAAATTTCTGTTCTCGGTCTGGGTGTTTGTGTTTCTGTCTTTGTGTGGGTTTATGGCACCCAACGACACAGGTCACAGGGTATATCTACTTTATTGTGGGGCTATGAGTGTGAAATGTTATTTATTTATTTTCTGTCAGTCAAACGTCTAGGTCAACGCATATTTTGACATGCTCAAGAATTGGTGCAACCAATGATGACATAGACTTCGTTGTATTGGAGAATCTTTACAGTTTAAGGAAGTGATGATTGGTGGTGTGAAGTGTTCCTTATTTCAAATAGAATTTGGTCTTTTTTAAGGATGTTTGGCAGAACTTTTACTGAGAATATATAAGGCGGTGCCTAAATCGGCACAATAATGGTGTAGGTTAGGCGCGGTCGCAGCGCAGCCTGCAAGTTGAGGGGGAGGGGTCACTATGATAAAATAATGTCGATTTAATACGCTGGGGTGGGTGTTGTCCAAGTTGCCTTGTTTCGCCTGATGTACATAGGTAGGTATTCATAATTCTTCATTAACTTAAAGTGATGACCTTACTATTGTAAGGAAGACTCGTTAATAAGGTTTATCCTTTGCGCAAGCGCCTCATTACAGAATCATCAAATTAATGCGATGCTTTTAAAGGTAGGCATTAAAATTAATTGAGGTAGAGACACTTCAAATCCAGAATAGATATTTGATAGAAAATCTTAAGGAAATTCATTTTTTTTATAGTTTTCTTTCAAATAGCTCTTAACTTTACAAGAAAAACATTCAAATTTTGAATCACAAAACCACAAACTTACCAAATTGTCGGGCACAAAACTCCGGTTGACTAACGAACACAAATATTTCAGTCACACACAGACTCAGGATCGTATGGAGAAGAACTTCCGACTCGACGTACTCGAGTTCGATAGAGACGACGTGTTACTACTTTTTCTGGACAGCACATTTTTGTTGACACTTTTCCGCGATTCTAGGAACCTATCTATCACTTGTCGTATGGTCGAGTGCTTTCTGTCGAAAGGGTTCGGGAACATCGCGGTCGTGCGTCCGACGCCGAGTTTGCATCGAGATTGGCAAGAGTTGGTGTAATGTTGGCGAGGAGGGGCGGTTGCAACAGCTGGGGTCAAGTCCAAGTGTATCGTGTTCTTGTGGTTGGGATTATGTGTTATGTGTATGGTTGATATTGTGTAGTATAAAGTAAAGCGTAATAAAGTAGAGCGGTGGTAGTCGAGCGTACAGACATCGGTACCCCACGCTGGGTCTTTTTCAAATAACGGCGAGAATCTCTAGCTAAGAATAGAGGCTAAATTAATAATGTTATTTACGTATTTGAAAATGGTTAGGTACACATTTTTTGTCATCTCTTTAGACTCTATGATGTAAGTTCGTAGGTACAAAACATATTGTGTATGCAAGTATTAAAACTTGTTTTTTCTTTTCGGTGATTTTAATTCATAATTATGTCTTTTTAAAACTTTATTGAAAAGAGTACCTATTTACACTCCATGCTCCAATATTCAAATCTCTGAGGCTGCACTATGTCAACTCACAAACATAGGTTAAATAAACTTCTCAGAAACACATGCTATGTCATCAGGTATATGAAAGTAAGGTCAAGGTACGGTATCCACGGCGATTGAGAACATGTCAATAGCGAATATAGCGACCGACCATCAATTGGGTAATTACTACGTTTGATGAGTTACGAAAGGCATTTAAATTGATAAGCAAATTAGGATTTATTTTTGATAATTTATACTGGAACGACTTCGGGTTATAGTCATGTTTTACCTGTTTCCTGTAAATTCAAGTTGCTGAATTTTATAGCTAGAACTTTAATAACAGCGATTCTTACATGGATTTTCTGATCTCGAATCCTATATTTAAAGGTGTATTTATTAAACATAAGTAGTTCTTTCCCGACTTTAAGCTTGCAGACTAGTCCCACTATAGGTTTCACGTATTGGCCAATCTGAGATTGGCTCATACATAATAGGTATAACGGGTTGAAGCACATATCAAGCTATCGAGGCTATCGAGAATGTCTTGTGGATTTCGCACATAAAACACCTAATAAACTTGCCGCGCGGCAAATCTAGTAGATACTAAATCTAGACATTTATAGTGTCGTAAAAATAAATTAGCTTCCGCAAAGTAAAATGATTGATATATCCAAGCCAAAAAGGAAACACGCCGGAAGTTAGCCAAATAGGAACGGTACATAAATAAAATTCTTAAAAACCGCGTTAACCGCAGATAAACCGATATTCCCGGTAAGCGTTTTCCTCATCAGAGGTAATGACGTTAACAATCACATAATGATACAATATTTACTGTATTTAATCACCATGTAAAATATCTGATTCATTGCTATGTAAACAAATATAAGCCGGATGCGCTTTGATGAACTTTAATCCTAGTCTCCGCTCACAAAACCTCTCAATATAAAATATCTAATACACATTCCCGTATTCCGGAATAGCAGACAAAATATGTATAACATAGAAATTCATAGATAATATATTTGTACTCGTATTAAAAATTAACCTGTTCAGTATATACTACTATATACTTTTTTTGCGATTTTATGACCTCCTCTAAGTTTTATTTTAAAGTTACGCTGATATAAAAATGTTTAGCAGTGTTTGGTCTGTATTGTCATATTTTATTTATTTTTTCCATTCCTTAAAAACCTACAAAGTCCTTGTGACAAAAAAAAAAACGTAATCACAAAACCTCTAGTGTTCTTCTATATTCAAATGTAGACTACCTTTTCAATTAGGTACATATTTTTAATTAGTACATAATTATATAATGTGTTGTATAATTGATGTTATAAATACCTGTAATTGTTTTTGCTTACCATTGTTAAACTTGGGTCTTTATAATGTGTTGTATAATTGATGTTATAAATACCTGTAATTGTTTTTGCTTACCATTGTTAAACTTGGGTCTTTCCATATTAATTATTATGTAAGGACCTCGAGGACTGTAGCATACCTACTCCACCAGACTGTTTCAGTCGACTGCGTTACCAGATGTGGGAGAAAGCTCCGCGAATGGCGAACATGTTTTGGTTGGCTGCAACCCTTTTTGCGTCCCACTGTTGGGCACGGGTCTCTCCCCGTTATTGGGGAGGCCTGGAACTTACTCCACCACGCTGCTCCAATGCGGGTTGGTGGAGATGCGGGTTAGTGGCCAACCCGCTGTCGGATGTTTTCAAACCGCCCATAAGGCCTCCGACAAGGTTTAACGACTGTTATATATCGATAACAACCGGGACCGACGGCTTAACGTGCCCTCCGAAGCACGGAAACGCGCATGAAATTTTTTGCCACTAGCGGTCACCCATCTCACACCCGACCGCGCCCGTTTTGCTTAGTTGCATAGATCGTTTGCGTTCTACGCTAACCGCCGGGCCATGCGCGCATGTTTTGGTAAAAAACACTAACTATCAAACTACGAATACTTAGGATGTAAAGAAGATAATTCCATAAGTTACGTCACATGAAAATCGTAACTTTTTGACCCTTCCTTCGTCCAAGTCATAGTTGGTTACAATAATTGAGAAACTCCTCCCTCCCGAGTGTGACATCACACAAGCATCTATTTTACATTTGGAGGTTACTAAAATAAAGAAAAATCATTTTTTATTTATGGACTATTAATATTTGTCTACCTAGATATTTTAAATTTTGAAATGTGACGTCACGAATTTGAAGAAGGGGGTCTCTAAATTTGTGACGTCACATTTCAAAATTTAAAATACCCACGCATCATCACACAATGTCACAATTATTTGACCCCTCCCTCCTCCTCAACGTGTGTTGTAATTTATGGATACGGCAAAGTGGTTGGAATCAGAGGGCACAGAGTTCTGGGTAGATCCTAGCTGAGGGATGCTGATGGGATGGATAAAAGTAGAACAAAATAAACCATCTACTTTGCCAGATCCTTTAATTTTTCAAATGAAAAGAGTTTTTGGTACAAACAATTTTAAAGACTTTTCCCCAATGTAGTAGAATAAATTAATTTTAAGATCTCATGTGATTAAATGTTTTGTTTACTAAAAATACAAAAATTAGATAATGTTCTAGATCATTCGATAACGAGATAACAATCTTTATGTTACGCAATTACATTTCAATTAAAACTAACCTGTATCACGGATTCCCACAACTTTTTTATTCGCTGTGGTCGCGTCAATTTCCATTGTTGGATTTGTTAAGATTTTAACTCGTGGTTATGAAATATGAATGATACATGTTGACAGAATGATGTGAGGATGTAGATCAAAATGTTTTGTGTTTTAAAGTATGTTCATTAGACGGTTTGTCATTATGACCGATTCATTTCTTTTACTTCGTATTTGTATTTTATACACACACTGATAATAACTGACAAACACTGATAATAATAAAAAATAATAATATTTTAGAAATTTGTATTCTTTACCAATCCCTACTAATATTATAAATTCGAAAGTAACTCTGTATTTCTGCCTGTCTGTCTGTCTGTCTGCTACGCTTTCCCGCCTAAACTACTGAATCAATTTTAATAAAATTTGGAACACAGGTAGAGTGGACCTTAAGAAAGGACATAAGATTTTTATCCTACGGGAACCTATAAAACGGGTCCACGCGGGCGAAGCCGCTGGCGGAAGGCTAGTCTATATTGACAGGACGAACAAACAGAATGACAAAGAAAACAAAAACAACACATTCGTAATTCGAATCATTCACATACATAACATGGCTAAATTTTTAGCTCTAGACACGTCTTTGAGAAAATTTGTGTAGCTCCCCTCATCATGAACCAAAAGATAATACTTACTTATATTACAATTTTCTTAGTCAGTGGTGCGCGTCATGGTTTCATTCCTAACATCTAGAGGAGTCCCACATCGTATTTGACGACCCACGTGGCAAAGAGAATGTAACCACTCCGTTTTAGTGGCGCAATGGTTATCATGCCGAACTACCAATCGAGGGGTCTCATTATTTTCGTTGACAGCTACGTAGATAGAGAAATTGTAACGTCAAAAGGGATTTTTTTTCCATTATGGCATCGCAAACTCTGTGCATACTGCCAGCGTCAAGTATAATTTTAGCATCAATTTTTTGCCTAATTTTGTCTAATAGCCCACTTCCCGAACGCTATACGTCCCTGCAATACGCCACTTTTTGAGCAACTGTATTAAAAACATATTTTAGCACTGTTATTCTATTTCATAAACACTCGTGCACTGTAATTAACCTATATCAAACAAAATGCCATTAACTTTATTCGATATAACTCAAAAATACACCAAGAAAATGAAAATATAATTAGAACACAATGTTCGAAAGTAGGTAGGTATGTCTTTTTTGGCTTCCCGCCGAAACTCCCATTATTATCTTGGAAGGTTATCTTATTTTTGAATTTAAAATTTCAATCATCAGAAACGTACTTAATATGACGACATGTTTGTCAAATTTATCTACTGAAAAAAATATGTGAAACAGTACAATGTTTTAGTACCTTATCCTTTATTTCTGAGCGTGGAGTTCTTTCTTATCAATTTTTTATAATATTACTTCTCATTATAATTTGGCAAATACATGGTGTGAAAAAACCACTAACATAACAATAACGTTATTTATTGTTAGCAGACAAAACAAGTACTTAAGTAGAAAATCAAAATACAATTAAGAATGATACGGATGCGGTAAAATAATCGCTTCGTAATAGCAAGAGTAAGTAGTTCAAGCTAATTCATATTGATAATAAGGAAAATTTATGTCAGGGTAACCGGTAAACTAACTTGATCCCCAATAAACAGATTACAGATTTTCTAATCTTTTCAGAAAGATTCACACTAGGATCTCAAATAAAATAAAAAGTATTTTCTTCTATTTGAGACTACCCTTCCGCCAGCGGCTTCGCCCGCGTGGATCCGTTTAATGTGTCCCTATAGGATAAAAAATAGCCTATATGCTATTCCAGGCTTCATTGATATATTAAAATCATAGGCGTTTAGCCAGTTGCTTCAACCGCGTTGACCATATTACCTGTTTTCACGTAGGAATGAAGCATTTCCCCGCGGTAAAAAATAGCCTATGTTACTCAGGTAAGCAGCTAGAGCTAGCTGTAGCTTTCTAATGGTGAAATAATTTTTGAAATCGGAACAGTAGTTTTTGAGTTTATTAATTACAAACATACAAAATACAAATCTTTCCTCTTTATAATATTAGTATAGATAGTATAGACTAGTATGTAATTAGAAAAACTGATTTTACATTTACTTTAATTATTCCTTTTCTTTTTAGGGGTTTCCACAACCTTAATAAATAAACTATGATTATTGATTTCTCAATCTATCCCGCATTGGAGCATCCAGGCCTCCTCCATAATTGGGAGTGATGCGTGCCCGTGAGACGCAAAAAGGGTTGCAATGATTAACGGATTTAAAATAAGAATACTGATAGAAATTTCAAAATTGCCGTCAAGATAGACTTTCTAACCGAACTTTAATTTAACTTTAATTAAACTGATTAAAAATGTTAAAAAAAGTTTAAATATCTAAAAATATACCTACCAATATTTCAATTACATCCATTAATTATAAGCCTGGTGTTGTATAGAAAATTAGCAGTAGATATAAATAAAACTTAGCTAATATCACTTTACTGCTATTGAATTATTTTAGTTAGCTTCGCTATTAACATAAAACCGTGTTTAATTGGATTTCACACATGTGTTATGTGTACTACTACGAAACGATAATCTTATTTATCCATCCTGTTCTTAATGGCTCAATTAATAACTACTTGGTGATTGCTATCATTACCTGGGACCTAGATTATTACCTCATTTAAATAGTTTTTTCCAAAGTCATGATTGTCATCTGATTATATTATCATTCACTGCGTAGTCCAAATCGTCAACGACCCAAGATTTACTGACAAGCTAGAACTGCTTAGCCTGCGATGAGACTCAGCCGGATTTTGCATGTTGTACCGACTCTACTATGGACGGTGAATATTGAAATTCCAGCGGCACCACCTCGAGTCGTGGCAAAACGCCACAGTCCGCATTTCACGCTTTTTCTTGCCACGAATGTTTCAATTTTGCTGCATATGTCATTGCATGAAATGGTAAGGAAGCACGGGTATACAGACAGGCAGACATACGGACAACAGAGTCTTAGTAATAGTACCACCTTTCTGTGCGGAACCATCAAAAAGGTTGTAGTAGACAATTTTTTACATAATATATAAAAGCCTTTTTTTGATATTGGGGGTAACCTTGATAAGGTACCCGACACCTTGAGAGAGGATACCGATTTATGTGGGATTTGTCCTCGGTGGCCTGCTTCTGCGCTTGAGGAGGACTCCGGGATCTCCAGTGGAACGCACCGTTGTCCTCCACGCGCGGTACCTCGAACGGGTCCATCTTCGGGAGAGCAAATGTGCTCTACTGCACCTTCAGATGCATACGGCGGCATGCGGCCACGCACACTCCACTGGCGTTGGATTGATCGAGGTCCCACTCTCACTGCTCGAAACCCTGGAAGCCTCATTTTAGTCGCCTCTTACGATCAGGCAGGGGGATACCGTAGCTCCTGTTCTTAATCCCAAAGCTACTACGGATCCCATCATGGAGTATTAAAGTACGGTATATTTAAAGTAAGGTACATGTAGTCTACATACTGAGTTTGTAGAAAGTAATTTTAATGGAAATGTCTCTAGAAATAGCATTCGGCGCCACTTGGTAAATACGCTTGATTCTAATTTGATATCATTTATCTTATACAAATATTGTGATGAGTCTTTACGGAGCTTGCGCAATGGAAAATTCGCAGATGATTTTCTATTTAATAATGATGTTAACGTTGTAATCATTGCTAAGATAACATTAATTATACGTAGATGGATATGAGAGGGTTTGGAGCTAAGCCCAACCGTGCCTCTGTTGCGTAAACATGTGATATACATATGTATATGTATGTAGTTACGCATGTAAGTGCAGAGCAGCGATGGCCGAGTGGTAAAAGCCGCGGTCTTCTACGCGACCGATCCCGGGTTCAAATCCTCGGCGCGCACCTCTGACAAAGAAATTTGTAATGTGCGAATTTATCGCTGCTCCACGGTGATGGTGAATATCGTGATATTTAATTAATTACGATGTTCTCCATCGCCGTGCATGCCTGAGAGAAATTCATAATTTCTCGAAAGCATGACGTCCACCAATCCGCACTTGGCCAGCGTGGTGGACTATGGCCTAAAATCCCTCTCACTTGTGAGAAAGAGACCTGTGCCCAGCAGTGGGACATAAAAAAGGTTAAAAAAAGTATGTAGTTATTGGTTAGTTTATCATTTTCCCGATAGATAATAAGATTAATGATTATAATAATGATGATGTGGTATTTTAATAACGTTTCAAATACCGGTTTTGGGCTTAATACTCTTATGCATATTAATTTGTAATTTTTAGGGTTCCGTACCTCGAAAGGAAGAAACGGAACTCTTATAGGATCACTTTGTTTGTTTGTGGAGATAAAAGCTGGAATTTATATCAAATACTCAGGTCTACTTTCCCTTGGAGCTGTGAAAAAATCAAACTTCTAAGCCAGCTCAATCAAAAGATACCGTGCGTCCCTGCGACTACGTCTGCCGTTTATGCCGCAAATTTTCGACACTCGCAAGGGATCCAAACAGGGCATTTTCCGTAAACTCAGATTCTTGAAATTACGAAGTAACGTTTTATAGCACAGATAAAGGAAAAATTACGAAAACCGTAAATTTTTAGTTACATCATATACCCATTAAAATATTTTACGGATTCCTTATGGACTCCCACTTGGCTGCTTTTTAGGGTTCCGTAGTCAAATGGCAAAAAACTGAACCCTTATAGATTCGTGATGTCTGTCTGTCTGTCCGTCCGTATGTCACAGCCACTTTTTTCCGAAACTATAAGAACTATACTGTTGAAACTCGGTACGTAGGTGTATTCTGTGAACCACATTAAGATTTTCATACAAAAATAGAAAAAAAAAACAATAAATTTTTAGGGTTTCCCATACTTAGAACTGAAACTCAAAAATTTTTTTTTCATCAAACCCATCCGTGTGGGTTATCTATGGATAGGTCTTCAAAAATGATATTGAGGTTTTTAATATCATTTTTTTTCTAAACTGAATAGTTTGCGCGAGAGACACTTCCAAAGCGGTAAAATGTTCCCCTGTAACTTCTAAAATAAGAGAATGATAAAACTAAAAAATATATATGATGTACATTACGATGCAAACTTCCACCGAAAATTGGTTTGAACGAGATCTAGTAAGTAGTTTTTTTTAATACGTCATAAATCGTAAACCACAATTTACCTTTCATTCAATCTTAATGCAATGATTTCTATGGATAATCAAAGGCAATGATGTATTTCTGTTGGCGCTATTGTTATACAAATACTAAAAATAGAATAAAATAAATATTAAAGGGGGCTCCCATACAATAAACGTGATTTTTTATAGATAATGGTACGGAACCCTTCGTGTGTGAGTCCGACTGGCACTTGGCCGGTTTTTTATGATAAAAAAAGTGTTACTTACAAAACAATATGTGTAAGAAGAATGAAATTTAAACTCATCATTCAAATTTCTGCCGCGCCAGGAATCGAACCCGGGACCCTCCGGGTATGATAACTGGACTGCCGATCGGAGTGTGGACCATTACGCCACACGGGTCGTCAAATAATTTGTTTATTTATTTTTAGTTTATTGACGATAGATTAAGCAAACGTCGTTGGTAAAGTTGATAGGTTTGCTTTCGCGTTGCAAATGGTAGGTATGTTGTTTTGATTTAAAATATGTTTGTATTGATTCGATAATACAAATACAAATAGGTATGCTTTAATGTACACCAAATTGAAAAAGTAATATACAAAACAAGCTTATTGGAAAATAGTGTAACAACAGGCGACCTTATCGCTGGTAGCGATCTCTTCCAGACTATTAATATATAATATTAAAATAATACATGAAAATAATTTAATTTGCTACTCCTTTTTAACTTAAATTTCAATAAAGACTGCCGGAATCGATTTTCAAAAGGTCTATAATTCGTCTAATGGATTTTTTTGTTTACCTCTGTATGAGACTGAGATATAATTATATGTTTTTAATATTTCTATTCTGTGGCTAACTTCATAATGTCGTTCCTGCGCGCGCAGCTCACAAACTCACTCTCATCCAAACGCGCCAAAAGAAGTATAACTTCAAAAATATATGCAGTATAAAAAAAGAAGATGAAGCCTACGTATAGAAATTGAAATTTTCCCCGAGAAGAGATAATTTTATTACTTACTGTTCCTTGAACTCAACACATCACATATCGGAAAATTTCAAGACGGACAATGTTATCAAATAATAATGAAGAAATTTATCACCTGATGTAATTGAGATGACTATCAGATTAGAATATTGTAATGAATTGTGTTAGAGTAATGATATAGTGTATAGTGTAGGTATTGCATTTTTACGCAAAGAAGGATGATGTGTTCATCGACCTTTGTTTATTTTGCACTTGCACTCTAGAATTAATAAGCGTGTGATACTTTGTAATACTCTTGCAAGTGCCACTGAAGACAATACCTATGAAATCGGCATTAATGAAAATGCGTAGAAAATCAGATGCCAACAAAAATTAAATTCGACAAGTCATTGTAATTCAGGATCTAAAACGGTTTCAAAAAAAAACTTTGTCTTTCATCTTAAATGATACTATTTCAATGTACATTTTTATATTTGTAATTAGTTAAGTTTTTAATTATTGTAATATTTGCATACCTCATGAAGGTAAATATGGCGAACCAAATGTATAAAAACACCTTTTGTAAACACCCATATTTGTGCAAATAAAAGTCTTTGTCTTAAATTTCTTAATGTGATATCGTGTTGATTTTAGTAATAAAATTAATAAAGTGTTTTTGCGACAGCATATGATTTTTGCTTATTTTATTTTATAAATTATGCTTTAATCACTAAAAAAGAGCCTTTTGTGACACTAGCGGCTTTAGAGATGTTGCGATACGCATACAAAAATAGACATAATCCCTTGGAATTATGTTAATTATTCTTCATTTAGATGCCTGATAGTCGCCTACATGGATTTTACTGTCTATCGTGACATGATCTAAATAAATATAATGATAGTGCACTATAATTTTCTAACAGAATTTGTACAAGAATAAGGGGAACTCCTTTGTATGATTTCTAGATCTAAGCCTGATCACTAATTACTTGTTACGTCCCAATGTCGCCTTTTGAGAAGGATTTTTACCGACTTCCAAAAGGAGGAGGCATACAGCCGAATACAGTATTCGACTGTATGTATTTTTTTATGTATGTTCACCGATGTACTCCGCCGTATGTGGACCGATTTTCAAAATTATTTTATTTTGTTCGTATGCTTATACTCCCGAGGTGGTCCCACTGTAACTAAATCAGGATCTGATGATGGGATCCCAGAGTAATCGAGGGGAATATTCAAATTTTATAGCACGACAATTTATTTTCATATATTTACTAAAGCAAAACAGACATTTGTGTATAAGCCGGACCTTACGCATGGAAACATTTAAAAACGTTTTGTTTATTTTTAATGCTTTTTTTTTAAATGCAAGTATGCTCTAAACTATGTAGTTACAATCAATTGTCACCGCCTTATCAAACATAAATTACCAATGAAATTAACATGTAGTTTAGTAAGACCCGTGATTGTCAATAAACCATTACGTGGATACTAATTAAATGGTCTATGATTAACACATTACGGATAACCACGTACACGTAACGATTCTATGAGATATTTACTAAGAGGCATACTTGTTGTTCACGAAGTAGCAAACTGAGTGCTTAAAATGAAAAGAACTAAATTTATTAAAGTATTTTTTGTAAAATGATACAGTACCTAATTATTAAGACGAAATTGGGGTGTTCCAGAAGGCCCATTTAAATAATATCTATGAAAATACTTGTAATAATATAATATGGCACAAAACGTAAAAAAGTAAGTCTAACATATACAGTATAACATATATACAGTAACTAATATATTTTTTACAAGGAGTAACTCCTGGAAAACTAAGGTCTCAAGCACTAGGCTATAATCATGGGCGTACCCAGGTTCTTGGTCAGGGGGAAAGTACTTGGGGAGGGGGGGGGCAGTTCTTGGTCGGAGGGGGGGGGGTGGTTCTGTTACTGTTACTTCCGCTTAAATGCATACAAATAGGATAATGGTATTATGACGTCATGTCAGAGCTTTCGCTGATGACCGATATGTTATCGACTTATGGCGCTATGAACGGTATATGACGTAGAACATAACATATAATCTATGGCTTTTTCTTCATCGATCATATTTCGGTAGCGCCTGCAAACCAAAAGTATAGTTCAGAGCTTATAAGAAATGTTGACGATGAAATCTTGTTACATTGGCTCGCATTCAAAAACAAAAAAATTAAGAAAGACGGTACCTATTTGCATTTTAATTCTTCAATTGTATAAAAATAAAAATGTATAATACTAGTGAATATGCAAATATCTTTAATTTAAATATTTGCATTTTTATTTAAATAACAAAAGGCAAAAACACAGATTTGCACATTGTGCAAACAAAACAATCATTTATATTTTATGTTCCGCTTTGTATTTATTTGGTAAAATTTTATAATACCCAAATTAAAGATTGACCAATGAGATACCTATTATGGTCACCGCCTCATCAATTTAAATCGTCCAGTAGTTTTTTTTGTTTCTTTTTTTATTAGGTTTAAAAAAAAATCCATTTTTTTACGTTTTGATTCATAATTATCTTTCTGCTTATATTATTGCTAATATACAATTAACGTATAAAACAAAGCCATAGTGTTTTTCACTTAAACTTGGTGTCCAAAATGCAGCATTGGGTGCTGATAAGACCCGTTGCTTCCAACATACTGAAATGAATATCAATATATGCACTATACTAACTATAACTATATACATGCACTTAGGGATCTTTAAGCCGGTTTTATCAAGTAAATTCTTTAAATCATTCCAAGTTTTGGGACAAAAGTGCATTGACCTGCATGAAATTGGTACGGACGTCATTTCCGCCTTCAAACAACGGGCTGACACTGATTACAAAAGTATTGTAATTAATTCTACATTATTTTATCTAACGAAACGTTGTACATGTTAGCTACAAGTGTGGTAAGATCAACAAGGCTCAAATGAAGAATATAATTAAAATAATTAAATAACCTAACACACTTGTGCTTTTTCGACTTGTGGGCTTTGTGGCACACTTTAGAACTAATAAAATCTACACTACACTGATATCATAAGATTTTGGTCAGCCGGTATAACTACCTGGTCCCAGGATTCCACCAGCCACCTTCCAGTTACATCGTCAGGACCTCGTTGCCCGGGGAAATGAACAGAATAATGTCGAAACGAATTTAAAGAGCAAAAATTATATGGTTCCACGTACAGTTCGACCATTAGGTCAATTTTTTTCAAACCTTTTTATGTCCCACTGCTGGGCACAGTGGAGTTTGTAGATGTACATTTCAACTAAGTGAATGCAACCGTTTTTGCCGCATACTTTCGGTATATTATACTTAATTGTACTCTATGCTATAACATATCTTTAAAAATATTTGTTTTTTGTACATTAAAAAAATCACTTAATTACAAAAAACATATATAATCAATATAATACAATCCCTCTAAAGTGAAAGATAATAATTTTTTTTATCAGTGACGATGATAACCTGTATAAATTACCTAAAAACTACATTAAAAAGCTATTAGCCAAATAAAAGATCAATTATTTTATTAGTGAAAACTGGCAAAGTGAAATCTTAAGCTTAATTTAAAATGTCATATTTTTATTTAACATATATTGTTGTAGTTAATAATGATAAAACAAGAAATAGAGTAGCATACTTGCTTATTTATAATGGTTATTTTGTTCTCATAAATATTTTTCTTTAATGATTTTCTGTACAACTTGGCGCTCATTTAGATCTCAATACTTTTTTCGGCAAGTCCACAACCAAACATATTCTTATTATTGAACTTGGCTGTCATTTTTTATGTTTTTGGTAGAATAATAATATCGGCAGTCTACGGATTAAGCTGTCTGTAGCATAAAGATAATGGTGATTAAATATTGCGATATAAAATAGCATCATTATGCATCATTCATACGATGATCCATACTAAAATACACAATTCAAAAGTTAAAGCAAGCAAGAAACGACAAAAACTTCCGAGCATTCCGTAAAATTTTATTTTTGAAGAATAAACTCAAGGCGATATGTTCCTGAACATTATTTTTAATGTTAATAAGTTTTAACTTTAGCTTTTATTTAACATTGTTTTCTTTCGATTATTAATACTCGTACGTTATTGCCAAATACGCTTAAAACAACTGACTAGCGCGCTGAAACTCTGTTATTTAACTTCAAGGGATTACTGCATCTTGCAATCATTTTATGCATTAGGAATCTACTAATATTATAAAGCCAAAGAGTTTGTTTGAAAGCGATAATCTCGGGTAGTTCTGGTTCAAATTGAAAAAATATTT
Source organism: Pyrgus malvae (assembly GCA_911387765.1). NCBI lineage: Eukaryota > Metazoa > Arthropoda > Insecta > Lepidoptera > Hesperiidae > Pyrgus > Pyrgus malvae. The sequence continues at coordinate 19,536,031 of OU426950.1, read as the reverse complement.
TTGTGTTGAATGAATAGTCCACTGATTAAGGAAGGTTAAAGGTAAATTAATCATCACGCTGTAACGCGGGTAAAACTGCGGGTAACATCTAGTAAAGAAAATTAATTTAAACCTTTTTTATCTTCTTAAAAATATAATTTTTTTGCACATTTATTTATTTGACATTTAAAAAATAAATAAAAAATATTATAATGAGTTTTGGCGGGAAGTCGAAAAAGACATATTATGCTCTTGTTTTATTTTCATTTTCTTGGTGTATTTTTGAGTTATATCGGATAAAGTTGATGGCATTTTGTTTGATATAGGTTAATTACAGTGCACAGTGTAAATATGTTTTTTCTGCTTGCCTCCAAAATTCCATCGGACACATTCTAGTAAAGTAGCCATCGCTTTACTTGAATTTTGGGCTGACTAGACTGACTGATTATTGACGACTTACTTACTGACTTTGTTATTAGTGTTATTACTTCGTCCAGTTTCATTGAAACTGGCAAAAAATTTATGCAAAAATTATACTTGACGCTGGCAGTATGCACAGAGTTTGCGATGCCATAATTGAAAAAAAATAATAAAAATATATTTTTTTAAATATTTTACATTTTTTTAGCTATATACCTAAGCTTCAACAAAATAAAACATTATTGTTCATCTAGGAGCATCACTATTTGAATGGTGGTACCGATAAAAAAGAGAATTGTTAACCATACCACCAGGAGTATGGTACGGGGGTATGGTTAACAAGGAATGGTTTCTAGGTGTTAATCAAACTCAAAATTATATAGTTGTACATCCTTACTTTCTAATCTACTATAAGACTTCATTAATTACTATTGATATAATAGCTACTCTCTCTTTTATTTTTGCAATACATTCAAAGGTTCTTTTCCTAACAAGAATAAAAAGTAAACAACAACTGTTTGTACAATGTGGATAAACTGATTGTTAAGATTTTTTAAATCGAATTTGAAGAATCATATTTACGTGTAGTTTAACATTCTTATGCTTTATTTTCATTTTAAATTAAAGTGATCGTCATAATAATGTTCGTAATCGTGATAGGAATTACTTGTTTCATTTTCTAAGACAAGAATACTATTTTTAGAAGTTTTGTCAGCAAGATAACTTGCTAAGTACCTAACTGTACGTTATGTATAAAATATTTCTACTTTTCTTAAAATGCCACAACAGTACCTAACTTTAAAACGAAGGCAACCAGAAATTAAACGGCCAAATATACAATTAATATGTTTTAATTAGCAAATACATTATGACAATATATTTTCCATCGACCAATAGCTAACGACTCCAATTTAGCCCCAATTGAACTCTCTGACGTCAATGCGACTGGTTCTGGTCCGATAAAATCTGTAACAAAAACAAAAAAACATAAGTATCAAGATTATACACAATAAAACTAATTGAATTTTTGATTTATATCTCGCTAACTTATAATCCGCCTAATTTCTCGTATCGTGCAACTTTTATCTTCACATTTTTAGAGAATTTATTGAGGAATCTATTAAACATTTTAAGGCTCATGAAAGAGATTTTTTTATGAAATATGTATTTCTTTGACTATTTTATACAAACAAAGTTCATTATTAAGTCATGAACAGTTTTCAATGAGAATAATGTTGGAGTATGTTTCAAATTAATATAAGAGTAATTTATTAAGGTTAAGGGTTGAAATATTATGTTCAAGATGTAGACACATTAACTAAAGGTCATATTCAATTCGAAATAATTTCATTCTATTCAAAAGTACCATTGATAAATATTATCAGATTGTAATTCTAAAATGTGGTATCTTATGAATACCGCTTAGTCAAGAATTTAGACACTTAATTATCATCATAAATCTTAATGAAAGCAAGTGAATATGACTAGATGCAAAAACATTTTCTTTAGTGCCAAACATTTAAAGACATCCCTACTGCCCTACCAATATTATAAATTCGAAAGTAACTCTGTCTGTCTGCTACGCTTTCCAGTTTAAATCACGAACCAATTTTAATGAAATTTGGAACACAGATAAAGTGGACCTTGGGAAAGGACATAAAATGTTTTTATCCTACGGGATCCACGCGGGCGTAGCCGATGGCGGAAGGCTAGTTATAATATAAAATAAACTCGTAGAAAGGTTTTGAGCCTAAAATATTTTGCAAATCGCGAAGAGTACTTTGTTAAGGCTTTTGTATAACTTATTATTTTGTATTATTATATAAACTAAGAATTTCAGAATACTGATGGTTCAAACACTACTCAAACAATAAACTTAAACAAATTAAATACTAAACTAAAGTTGGGCCTGACTGAGTTCAAATAGATGAAATACCAACCTGATAAATGAGCAGATTTCGGCACAACATTTCACTGGCACAATACAAAGTCACTGTTCTCCTCATCTCTTTCCACTTAGTTTTGGGGCACAACCATACGAATAAGAAGATGAAGCTGAAGATGTTGACGACATGGAAGAAGTGCTGCTACTGCTAGAAACACTTTTAGACAATCCCTTCTTCCGGAAGCTGAGCCTGGCCTCTCCTTTGATGAATTTGTCGAGGGCTTGCCGCAGGGCGGAGTGCTTCCTCTCGAACGGGTTAGTGTACATGTTTGTTTTGTTTCAAGTTTTCAAAGCGGATAAGACGTGCGTTCACTTGAAGCGTCCGTTCACGATTGATGCGATACGTCGCCTCCCACTCCTAATATATGGTGGTATGACGCGTGCGCATGTTGATAATTCAGTTATTCAAACGTCACATTTTTTGCTCGTCTGCTCTTAGACCTGTAACATCGATGTCACATAGGTAAATGAAGTCGAGTCTGTGACGTAGTTTTTTGTGCTGCGTTTGGAAAAGTTTGCTTTTAGTGATAAAAGGTTACTGACGTGTTTGAATATCCATGCATTTCGGGATTACGTTTTTGAGGTCAATATTAATATTGCTACTTTGTAATTTAATTTTTCTGTTGCTTTGGTATATCATGTTCTGCTTCTATTTTAATTTTAATTTTTAATTTTATTTTCTTGTACTGATATTTTAATTTTAATTAAGGCTAATAGTAAGTAATATATATTAATGAGTAATATTAAAAATTTAACAATATGGAATATGTGTAAAATTTTGTGCTATACTTTGAGTAAAATTTGAAATATTTACAGTCAAGTAGTACCGACTAAAATTATTATACAAACAACAAACAATATCGTCATCTCAGAAGGCGGGGCTGTCTTGGAGGATTTTGGCTTACTCAGCAGTAGTTTACTACGATGATGGAAAAACCGATGTCCCGGTACTTATTTTATGATGACGATTTGGATTATTTTGATTGAATTAATGCAAAGTGCTGTGATTGACGCATGTTATTTAACGGATTCTATAAGGATGTTTGTAAACAATTTTTTGTACGTCTTAGAAGACATCATGATGAATATCATGACATGATGATATCGACGCAGTTGGTAAATATAATTAGATTAGATTAAATTGCATATGACAATATCCTACTTGTTATTAATGATGGTTCCATACATGAAAATTGCAATAACATTTTACTTACAATCATAATTACATCATTAGTATTTTTAAATAATAGGTTACTTTAAATTATCAGTCCCTACTAATAAGTATTTAGTTATACTATACTAGTGCGGCCATAAATTTGTGAAATACATGTATTAAATTTAATTACCCATATTGGCATTGAAATGTTTTGTGCATTCTAAACTTCGGTATTAAAACTTTCATGAAATTGAGCATTTCTCCCAACAAATAGGTAGAATTATGAAAATAAAATTCGCTTTTTCATGCCAATTCTATCAGCTCGTCAGACGTTCAGTATGGGTGGTTCGAGTTATTTAATTTTTTACAAAATTATTACTTTGTGTCTTAGGAAAAGTAGTTCTAATGTCATTAACATGAGTTCGTAAGCTCTGGTTGCCGATTTAATGAACAAGGAGACTGAGTCTGAGTTGTTTAGGTTTGTCATTCAACCTCAGTAGGTTCACGAGTATCTGGCAATGACCGTTCGGATAATTTCCTCTGCCCCTGAAGCCACCAAGAGCATTTACTGGAGTGACAACATGAATCGCAGCATTGCGTACAAGTGTTTAGTGTGTAGTAGTGTACAGTGTGAAGCAAGACACGCCTTCGGTTTCGATTTAAAACAATAATTCCTAATCACGTGTTATGGAAGTCTGGTATATTGAAAATGAGGCCACTATCCCACTGAGCCATCTATTTAGGTTTTACCCAACTAGCAGTGGAACATTTTTTTATTTACGCATTTTGAGAAAAATACCCCTGGTCTCTGACCTTACACCTGATCGCGTCTGATATTACTTACTTGTTTTTCACATTGTATCTGTTATTAAGTGACCTTAATATCACGTGCGCTAAATTTTACGTCGTCATGCTTACGATAACTTAAGACTGTAGGTAAACCCACAGCAAATTATTGTGTTATATAGTGCAAGACTGACATAACCCAAAAATCTTAATATTTCAGGAGAGACTTAAAGTTTGAAGTTTTGTATTAATTTTTTAAATTGTAAGTTAACTTTTATTTTTGTACTAATTCACATAACAACCAAATAAAATAATGATTTTAAAGATATACAATATTTGAATGAAAACTAAAGAGTAGGTTCTGTTCTGTCAATATAGCTGAACAAAGTTACTTTTTATTTTTACATAATTAATCGTATTAGTAATATGTACCTTCATTTATCTATCGTACTATTATATTATCTAACCTAAATTTTTGCACAGCGTCATGGTCCAATTTTTTTATTTATTCTAAAAATCGTGCTGTTATAAACCTGTTTGAAGTGACTTTGGGACCGTATGTGACATAATGGTTCTGCTATTATTGTAAGTACCTAAATGTATATTTATTGCTGAACATTTTTTAAAAGATTTGCAAAAATCAAGGTTTTTGATATATTCCGGTTTTGCAGCAAATGAGCTAAGTAATGATTGATCTGTTTGCACGTAAGATCTCTTGACCCATTATTGTTAACATAATAATCCTTAACATTATGTAAATCATTTCAAAGAAAAGGTGGTAATCAACACCATGAAGTAAATATCACAAAGGCTGTTGCATAAATTCCGTATAGAGAGTTATTTTTGATTCGACTACATAAAAAGGAAGTTAAATTATAAGATTCACCTGTATTTCTATATATGGATGCGTTTCTTAACTCTACCTTCATCTCCTCACATTATCACAAGTCACACTGCTTACAATTTTGTAAATTAATGTAATTTTTCTTCACTTCTGACAATATGAGTAGATAAAATCTAATCAAATTAAGAGCGTGATTAGCACATTTTAACGATATATTTTATTGAAGTGAAAACTTCTTTAGCGGCGTTGTGCACTTTTTTAGGATGGGTAAAAAATGTAAAACTCGCGTCAGGACACGTGGCCTAATCGAAAATTCGTAAGATAGTAGAGGAGACGTGGAAGAACGACCTTTACCGATCTGATAACTCGTTGAAACATTTTTTTTATCAAATATAATTTATAATGGCTTTCTTAAATTTAAAATGCTTTACCCAGAACGGATATAAAACAATTCCTCATTGTTTTTTGTGTTTTCTTACAACCTAGCGGCTACAAAAAGAACCATGTCCCGATACATATCGCCGGGTTTGAATCCCAATCCTCAGTGTAGTCTAAGTAGGTATTACACGTCTACACGACTTCACGTCATTTCTTTAGTAAGAAAACACCATAAAATAATTACCTTGCTATTTATTGCGTCTGTTTGTTAAGAAGATCATATTGCCGTAACAATATATCGTAATAATCTGTGTCGTAGTAATTCGATAACATTTATGAATCTCTATGGCGCCGGTGAGGTTATAATAGAGATATTAGAACATATTTTTACTTGTAACATTATGTTATTATCCATACTAATATTATAAATTTGAAAGTAACTCTGTCTGTCTGTCCGTCTGTCTGTCTGTCTGATACTCTTTCACGCTTAAACCACTGAACCGATTTTGATAAAATTTGGCATAAACATACAAAAGGACGTTGAGAAACGACATAGGCTACTTTTTACCGCGGGAAAATATCTCATTCCTACGGGAAGCAAATGAAATGAAAAGAATGCGCCGTGTAGTGTTATAAATACACTACATGTTATTACTTACTTCATTCACGTCTATTATCATATTTTATAACTTACTAGCTGACCCCGCGAACTCCGTATCGCGTTTAAATATTAAATAATAATAATAATGGATAGCATATAAACCTTCTCCGTGAAAAAATACATTTACTTACATACCAATTTTCATAATAATCGGTCGAATAGTTACTGAGTTTTGCGATGTCATATATACAAACATCCTCTTTTATATGTATGGATTATTTTATTCTTATACTTTTCTTTTCCTTTATTATTTCTTTACACAATTATTTACTTTCTGTGTTTGTTTATTTACATTTTGACGCAGCTATCAAAATTGTCATGTCTGTCTTTTATGATTCTTATTTTTTTAATTCGTTTTACAGCATTGTATAAAAATCCTTTAGCCATTCAATATTAAATGAAAAGAAAAAAAAATATGTTTCTTATTTCATTTCATAGATTAATAAAGTATAGTATTGTCTTTGGATTATTCATGTTTTTTATATTAGCCCGTTAATCAATACTTTAATATATACATAAAGCTGAAGAGTTTGTTCGTTCGTTCGTTTGTATGTTTGTTTGAACCCACTAATCTCAGGAACTACTGGTTCTAATTAAAAAAATATTTTTGTGTTAGATAGTCCATTTATCGGGGAAGGCTTTTTTAAAGGCAGACGGGTTAAGCGATCATCGTCGCCTATGGACACGGGCAACCCCAGGAAAGCCACCCGAGGGCTTTAGGCTATATAACATCATGCTATGACTAATACCAAAGTCCACGCGGACGAAGTCGCGGGCGGCCACTAGTGTTGTTATATAACATGCTAGAAGTCTTGTAAGGGATTAGACTATATACTTTTAGACGTAGGTTGAGTGACAGCTATATCATGCGCTTTTTTTTCTAAGGATAAAGAATGAGATGCCTGTTCCAACTTATAAAATTGGTGTCTGAAATATACACACAAACACAGACTTATCACAAATTATAACTCTATCTAATATTAAAGGCGAATGAAATTTGGACGCAAATAAACTACGCTTATAATTATCTATACCTAGTATATATTTTCGTGTGTCTACACCGCTTCATTCATTCAGTGATCTGATATAAGATAGTGTATTGATAAATAATAATTGATTACCTAATTTGTCGCAAGACGGGTGTTTCAAAGTGGTTACATGAACCAATTCAAAGCAACTTAAAGCGGTCATATCAATTATGGTAGTTTACCATCTTGTTATTAGTAGTCCATGTTGCTACGAGACGTAGCGAGTTGAAGTTAGATTCCTAGATTCCTACTATTTGTTTACTATATCAGTGACCCAGGGTCAAGTATATACATAGGTATGCGAACTAAGCGTAGACGCTAACAAATTTGTAAATTAATGTAGGTAAGTCTGACTTGAAGTGATTCTTATTACTTTGTTTCGATCCCCTTATTTTAAAATAAACACTGTAATTTTTAAATTTGTTATTTTAGTGGTAGTAGTAGTAGTAGTTTGTTTATTTTAGTAGTATTTTCCCGCCGCTGTTTTTCTCTCAGCTCGACGGGCACGTAAAGCGAAGACCATGAAGAAATCGCGTTCAATAAGTGAATATTTAGTATTCTTAATATGTAATAATTTTTTTAAAATTCTTTCTTCCCTATTTTCAATCATGTGTTTGGAGACGATTTTCGAGCTGTTATAAGATATCATATATTATAGATAGATATTGAAGCGCGCATGGCTCGGCGGCTAGCGTAGAACGCAAACGGTCTACGCAGCTAAGCCAAACGGGCGCGGTCGGTTGTGAGATGGGTGACCGCTAGTGGCAAAAAAATTCATGCGCGTTTCCGTGCTTCGGAGGGCACGTTAAGCCGTCGGTCCCGGTTGTTGTCGATAGACAACAGTCGTTAAACCTTGTCGGAGGCCTTATGGGCTGTTTGTAAACATCCGACAGCGGGTTGGCCACTAACCCGCATCTCCACCAACCCGCATTGGAGCAGCGTGGTGGAGTAAGCTCCAGGCCTCCCCAATAAGGAGGAGAGACCCGTGCCCAGCAGTGGGACGCAAAAGGGTTGCAGCCATAAGATATCAAATGTTTTTAGTCATTGTAAACTCAAATTGTCTGACATGAAGTTTATTGCCAGGTATATCTAATTAGTAGTAGTAGTAACAGTGATGGCCGAGTGGTAAAAAACCGCGGTTTTCGACGCGACCGATCCCAGGTTCAAATCCTCGGCTCGCACCTCTGATAAAGAAATTTGTAATGTGCGAATTTATCGCTGCTTCACGGTGATGGAAAATATCGTGATATTTCATTGATTACGATGTTCACCATCGCCGTGCATGCCTGAGAGAAATTCATAATTTCTCGATAGCATGACGTCCACCAATCCGCACTTGGCCAGCGTGGTGGACTATGACCTAAATCCCTCTCACTTGTGAGGAGACCTGTGCCCAGCAGTGGGACATAAAAAAAAGGTTGAAAAAAAATATCTAATTACGCGACGGTAAATAATTCTGTCCTGCGTTTGCACTTGCCAACTTATTATTATGTACTAGGAACAAACGTCAATTGTATTACATACGTGGATGACGGTAATTAAGATTTATGATACAAATGTTATTAGGTACATGTTTATGAACCAGACATTTAGCTAGCTAATACTTTTTATTGATATAATATGTTATACAAGTACACTAGTATTGACTACTATTAATTAATAAATAAAAATAGTATTGACTATTATTACTAAGACAGGACATTTTTGATTTTACTAAGGGCCCGACTCCAAAAATAGTTTTAAGAGTCATTACCATAAGCAAGAGAAAGTAGGTACTGAACAATTTTATTTTTTACCGTTTGAAGTCGGTTCTATTTTTTTGTTAAAAACTTAATTTATTTCACTCTTTTTAGTAATTTTAATAATTCTGCACATATGTATAAGCATAATTTAATCTATTTTTAACTTCTAAACGTTAAAGAGATACTTTTTATAATCATGTTTATCTAATAGCCATCTTATAGCCTGAAAGAATACTACTATCAGTTCACTTGAACGTATAAATTAATGAAAGAATTTGCTCTCAACTCCTAACCGTTGAGGAGTTGTGCCTTCAATCATCAGCTTAGCAACATGAGGTGATAATTACCGGACTTATAAATATTTGTATTATGTTAAAAAATATGACTAAAAGAATGTGTGTGCCTATTAAGTTTCAGTGTTTCCCTCGATTTCCCTAGTATCACATCATCAGATTTTGCCATGGTGACAGTTGGACCACCTCAGGAATATAAGATTTCCAACAAAAAACCATTAATTGAAAGAATTTGCTCTCAACTCCTAACCTTCGTAGTACCTTCCATCATCAGCTCAGCAACATGATATGATGATAATTATACAAAAATGCCTGTTTTGCTTTAGTAAAAATATGAAAATCATTTGTTGTGCTATAAAATTTGAATGTTCCCTTCGATTTCTCTGGGATCCCCTCATCAGACTTTGACTTGGTGACAGTTGGACCACCTCAGGAATGTAAGATTTGGAATAAAAAACTATTTATTGAAAGAATTTGCTTTCAACTCCACACTGTTGCAGTACCTTCCATTATCAGCTCAGCAACATGAGATGATGATTACTATGCACAAATATCTCTTATGCTTCAGAAAGTATAAGAAAGTCAATGTGTGTGCCAATAAAATTTGAGAGTTCCCCTCGATTTCCCTGGGATCCCATCATCAGATCCTGACTTGGTGACAATGGGACCACCTCGGGAGTATAAGCATACGAACAAAAAAAGAATTTTTAAAATCGGTCCACAAACGGCGGAGTAATCGGTGAACATATATAAAAAAAAATACATACAGCCGAATACAGTACCTCCTCCTTTTCGAAGTCGGTAAAATACAGTATTCCCATAAGTTTCATTGCACAATATAACTGATTCCTACTTACTTGACACTTATGGTCATATTTTGTACAATTCACACAACATCTTTATAAATTGTAGCCTATGTATTATTCTGATGTATAAGCTATATTATTGTAAGGTTTCATTAAAATCCATTCAGTAGTTTTTACGTGAAAGAGTAATAACATTCATACATACAAACTTTCGCGTTTATAATATTAGTAGGATTTAAATAAAGTAGCAGACGAGCATATAGACCACGTGGTGTTTATTGGTCGCTAGAGCCCATGGATTCTAAACTCATATCCAAGCAAGACTGATTCTGCCTTTCGTTGTATGCAGTTGAGCTGCTAATCCGGAGGCTGATAGACGCCTCATGTAAGTCTAGCCAGCAAACTACACTTTTCCACGGAAATATAAAAGAATTGCATTACTCATTCTCGGTCCGCGCGTTTTACATACTTTCTGCCGCCTGCCATAACTTCTAATAAGTAGGTATGTATGCGAACATTATTTTGCAGTGACCAATTAGCAACTTCTTGCATATTTTGCTCAACTCCCAACACTTAACGACTTAAACAACTTTATGTCTAGGCCTTGTATGGTGCTCACATGTAAAGATAAAACATCACTTCTGAAAATAGATCTTACGCATGCTTGACCACTTTTACGTAAATATGACGGTACTTCCAAATGTGTCAATACTGTAAATATGGGAATTCTTAGTTGACAGCACAGTCGACAGTTCTTGTTAAGTGGATATAATACATTTTTGGTAAATAAATATGTATATGCTGATTTGGGTTTTTATCAAGGTTTTGTGGTTTATTTTTCAGATCCGGTTATTTTTGTCACTAAAATAACATACATATTAACAAGCAAACTACGTATATTAACCATACAATACAAAGACATGTGCTCAGAGGAAGTGCAAAGATAAGTGTATATATACAACCTATAAAGAAGGACGAAGTGTCAAACCAAGTTGTTTTGCTGAAACATTTTATTCAAAAAAATTAATTCTTTTCTATCTTATATATGAAACATCTATTTAATTCTAAAACTAATTTCGCTTATAATTAGTCGTTTTATTTTTAAACTAGCTGTGCCCGCGACGTCGTCCGCGTGTATAAAGACTTTTATAAAATGGATTGATTAAAAATTAAATATTATTTATTTGAATTGAATAAGTAGTAGGTAGATTATTCTTACATATAGTGAAATCACTTATAATACAATGTTCATATGTTCAGAAGAAACCTAATGTATTTTTTCTAAATCCTTCAAACCTATAACAGTAAGGAATGCTTACTGTACTGATCTTACTATCCACTTTTCTCACGTTTCGCTTTTCTCGCGCAATCAGATTCTCTTTACAAATATGTACCTCGTTTATTAAAGTTAAGAGATACTGCTGTGCCCGTGGCTTCATCTATGTTAAAAATAGTATCTTTAGTAAATTGGGTGAATTTATACTGCAAAGAATGTATAGACTCATTCTATATACATAGCTTTAACCTACTGCAGAAAAGAGGTGCACTATACAACTACTTGTAGTTGGGAGATAAAATTTTTGTAAGGTCAATTAATAAACTATAGGTTTAAAACTTGCGGACAGCAGTTTGGTCATAAGTCATAACTCATATAACATTGTGAAAACTAAAGCAGAAGGCAGGGTCTCTACACAGTGTGCTATCTGTATTTGGAAATAAAGAATATTTTTATAAAGAATCTTTAAAGAATCCTTAATATCTCCATCAATCAACGTGTGTGGATGAGCCCTCAGCCCGTGCGCAATAAAGAGACGCAAAAAATGGTCCAATTAACAATGTTCAGCATCATACATATACCTACCCAACGATGGGACAACCCGCGTGGCGCAATGTTTACCATGCCGGACTGCTAATCGAACTGTCCCGGGTTAGAATCCGGGCGAAGCAGAAATTTCAATGATGAGTTTAAACTGTTCTCGGTCTGGGTGGTTGTGTTTCTGTCTCTATGTGTGTTCATGGCACCCACGACACAGGGTATATCTACCCTAATGTGAGGCTATACGTGTGAAATGTTATTTTTTATTTTTTTTACACTATGTACTTACTTTTATTAGACTTAAGGCTTTTATTTGAAATTATCTCCATCGAATCACTTTGGAGAAGAAATGAATATTGCTCAATAACGCCATCTACCGTATGACATATAAACTTTGTGGTTGATAAATCGAAAGTCAAATTACTAAATAGGTAGATATTGAGATTAACAGTTGGTTCACTAAAAGTTTAACTATTCGTCACCTAGATGTCTGCAGTAGTCTCGTTTTGTTAAGGCTTTGTACATTCTGTATGAAGGTTTAGATTCCGTATCTTACAACCTTAATGCTGGATGCATTGAGATTGTAAGATTTGGATTTCGGTTCATCGGAGCTAGAGGCCTCCTCAGTGGAATGCTAAAAAGGTTGCAGCTTGATATAATGTAGCGATAATAATCGTTTCAGCTGCAGCCTGTTCATAATCTTCCACCCCAAAAGAAGACTAATAAGCTGAGCAACTAACTCAATGGAGCCTGTGATGTAAGGTTCGGCGGCGGTAAGGCTCGCGATGCACTTATTAGGTACCTATAGTCTAGCCATTCTCGGCTAACGAAAGAAAATACAGTAAGCTGATCTAAGTATATTTAATATAGTCGACAATATTAGTGAGAGTTCAAAATAATTTTACTTAAATTTAAACTTTTATTTATGGTTTTGAATGGGCTGTTACCGAAACTTTCATACAAATTCCCCAAAGTGCCTTTTAAGTTTATGTCGCGTATTGTGTAAATGACCATAACTTTTTTGTTTATCACCCGATTGATATGAAATACACACTGATGTTACGGAAATTCATTCAACAATATATCAGTAAACACATCATTCAAAGAAGGGAAAAGAATTTGAGAATGAAATATTAAGTTAAGGTTATTATTGTACGCTTGAGATACCAGCTTTCGAATCCATTTTATTTGCTATTGAGGGGTAGTTTTGAAAAAAGCTTAAATAGAATTCTTACTTTGTTAGTAAAGATTACAAATACAAAATTATAAGTATATTACTCTGCACAAAAATATTCTGTACATCAAGTTTCGACACTCAATTTTCAAAGAGTTTCAAAGAAAATTGACATTTAAAGGGTGAATTTCGGGAAATGCTGAAACACGTATTCTTTTATTTTGGTTAAAAAATATTTATACCAAATTTCAAGAAAATCTATTGAAAAAATCCAAGTTTTCCATACAAATTTTCATCGCTTATTTCACACCCTTAAAGGGTGATTTTTAAAATTATCTATAGCCTAAATGTTAGCGAGGCCCAATATATATAAAACAAAAAAAGTTTCATCAAAATCCGTCCAGTAGTTTTTGCGTGAAAAGCTAACAACAGACAGACAGACAGACAGACAGACAGACAGACAGACAGACAGACAATAATTTCAAAACTTATATTTTTAGCTTCTGTTACTTATAAAAAGACCCCTAGAAGTATTTTTTTAAATTTATATGCAATGTACAGAATTGACCCTGCTTACAGTTTTATTATATGTATAGATGTTCAACATTGCTATCACTATAATAAAAACATCTTAAATATAATTAGTAACTACGTTTGATTAATAAAACAAACACTATCATTATATCCGTAAAGTAACATAATAATTATTTTAAGGTCATTAATAGATGTAGTAACCAAATAATTCGATGTTGACATATTATTTGTTTATCATTCGCTGCGAGCCCCGAGTCACGTATCCCTAAGGGCAAATACAAACAAACGATTCCAAAACCTTATTTAGTTTCCAATATTAATGGTTAGTTACCACTACCAATATAACTTAAATACTACTTGTTAATATTGTTTGCAATTTTTGATTTTATTTCATGGTATTCGTATTCCGCTTGCGGTCACTCATTAGGATTGACTCACTGCTAGGCATATTTCAAAGTTAGCACGATGTAATTTAAATGTTAGTTAAGCCGTCGTCGATCCCGGTTCTTAGGCGGTTTGAAAAACTTCGGAGAGCGGGTTGGCTAGTAACGTAGTAACCCGCCTCTCCCCCAAACTGCATTGGAGTAAGTGTAGTGAGGAGTGATTTGTTACCCGTGTCCGGCAGTGGACGGTAATAGGGTTGCAGCTGTTAACATTTATAATAAGTTTTGGTTTAAGTGTATCACCGCCAAGGTTTCTACATGGTTTCTACCATAAAAATCATGAAACGACTTTCAGATCCACGAGTGTCAACAACCAAATACGATTTACTTCCCATTACTCTCCTACTCCGGCAGATGATGGTCACGTCATGTCTGGTAATCGCACCTTTTCACCGAATTTGTGAGTAGCGGTGGTATCTACTTGTGGTGGTGTCATGAAAATTCTACCATCTACCAGTTTATTTAGCCACGGTTTACTAGTTCTTACAGCTTATCGCGGATATGGTGCCTAGTGGCGTAGACAGCTTTCGTTCTTCCCCAGTCCCATGACTGGGCGTTCTTCTTTAACAATCTTAATATCATTGGGCCGATAACGAAAGACACTAATTTCTAATTTGTTACCTACGCGCAACAATCAGTCTTACAATATCAGGTTTCTGCTATCATACAGGTGGTTATAAACCGTATTATCAGTACCATCAAGGCACTATCAATATTAATAAAAAGAAAAATTTAACATGACATTATTTTGAACAATGGATTTACGTCAGCTAACTGTTAAAAAATCAGCGTGATGCGCAGTAAGACTGCGTCAAAGTTAAATAAACATGTTTTTTCCCAAGTTTAAGCTACAAACAAAATCATTATTAGTTTTTTAAATTATTGTGACACATAGTTGCTTTAAAAGCTGTTAAAATAATAGGTTTAACAATTATACAGCACAAATAATAGTTTTAACGATAATACAGCACTCGAAATTATAAGTAACAGTAGCGGCGTGACAGCGGTTTAATTTATTTACTTTTGAAATCTTCGAAAAAAACACATATTTTGAGATGTGGAGTTGGTGACTTAAAGCTGGTATAGTTAGGGCATGTAGACTCAGCAGCTTCGCAGGAGCAGGAGCTCAGGAACATCTATTTGATTTGATGAATTTGACAGGATCGTAATAATTTGACCACGCGCAATTACATTGCATTATATAAATTATAGCTTGAATTTAAAAACTATAAATGAAATTATTACGTAATGTATGACTTATTACTCTAACGCTTTAGGTATTCCTGTAATGTTAGATGTAAGTATAATATATATATATATATATATATATAAACTTTTTCATAGGGTAGGCCATGTTCACTAGTCCTGGCAACATTTAATTTTTTTTAATTTAAGAAAGGTTTTGGGTTACAAATCCCATCCAAAAGACCCGCTTGCGGCATGGTGCCCAGAACACTTTATACCTATTTATAAAAATATTTACTTTGCGGTAAAAATGGGTCAAAATTAGGTATACAAATTCTACCAAGTTATAATTAACTTCTCTTATCTAATATAATACATAGTTTACACATCTATCCAGACATATAGTACATTGGGTGGTCTCTTCTGGAGCTTTGAACCCGGTTATTGAGAGAGATAAGATTGTTTATATACTTTCTATGAATGAACTGTGTAAAATAACACTCCAGGCTACATGTTTATCTGCAAACATGTACTTTAGATTATTATGTGTAAATAAATTGTTTTACTGGAGTATCCGTCAGTCACGCGTACTATTACCGGATGTCGGTTGGCGTCGTCGCATCGTATCGCTTTTAGTCGCTGACGCTCTAGCTTGTCTACCGATGACAGGAACTCGTGTGTAGTAGAAATCATCGAATTTCAGATAGCAAGTTAAGCTGTCAGTCCCTGTTATTATTGATAGGTACTCGTCACACCATGTCGATGAGGGGTGTCTGAAACTACCAATTGGGACTGCATCATAGTGGAGTAAGTGAAGTTGCAGGCCTCTAAAACTCTCAAAAAGACCCCACGTGGCCTGAATGCCCGTTTCCTACTCCATTTAAAAGAGCACTATAAGTAATAAGTGGCCTCTTGGCCACTGATTACTCTTGGCCAAGAGGTCTCTTATTACTTCTGTTAGATTTCGTATTGTTGAAATGTACAATTAACGTAATATAATTCAACAAACACAGACTAAAGAACATGGTATTCTGCAAAATGTTAAGTCTCTTCGTTACGTATCTTAAAAATATGGTAAGAAATAATGTTTTTTGTAAAATGAAAATTAGGACGACAATGGAAAATATCAATTTGACATTTTCCCGGCAGCATTGTGGATGATTAAAAATATAATTTCCCTAATAAAATAATCTCCGGCCGCGTTATTAATTTTCTTTTCTTTTACATTTGCTCATAAACATTCGCTTTGTAAATTAAATAATGCGGTCATAACAGTAGCTTTATGACCGCATTATTTAATTTATAAAGCGAATGTTTGTTTGTTTATAACTGTATAATTCCGACCAACGGAGGAGACGAGTGACTTGTGTGTCGTATTCGTATTTCGGTCTGTGGATGGCTGATTGAACTAAGATGGAAAGGTATATAAAAGCATATGATTGTATATAAAATAGGTTATGTATGTATCTATACATTAGGGTCTTGGACACTATGCACAAAAAAATTCAAAATCCTCACCTTAAAAAGGTTGCACTAAATCACGCTTGTAAAGCAATATAATTGTTTATTCTTTTTTATACATGATTTTTATTACCACTGAAATCAATAATAATGAAGTCAATTGACTATATATGATAAGTGACGTCACTTATCATCTTCTCATACAAAATGTATGGGATTGTCACGTTTTGACAGCTCATTAAAAGTATCTCAATTGACTTGGTAGTCCAAGACCCGTTTCATGATCACTTCTATTCCGATAGGCGGACGACCATTAATTGCAATTATTTCGGTATTGGAAATCAATCGAATCAAATCAATTAAGATACTTTTAATGAGCTGTTATAATGTGACATCCTCATACATTTTGTATGAAAAAAATATTTGTATCGTCACAACTTGATTTAAAAGGCAATAAAAATCATGTACCTATACAAAAACAACAATTATGCTGCTTTTCAAGCCTTTACCTTTTTACTTTTTTAAGGTATGCATTTTGAATTTTTCTGTGAATACCTAGTGTCCAAGACCCTTTTTAATACACGGTGATTTTTATCACAGTCATTGTAGAAAAATTTAGTTTTTTAATAGTTGATAATTTTGGCAAAATATGCTACGTGTGTCGTTTAACTGTTGGAATTTATAAAATAAACATATAATAAATAAAACAAAAAACCAAAAACTCAAACGAATCTTCGATTGTTCATATTTTCGTAAGCCTCATGGATTACTTTGGTGAAGTTTAGTACGGTCAATATAAATTAATTCTAGTGTAACAGTAATGTGTAGGTAGTAATCGTAAGTAGAAAAGGGTCAAAAATGACCCCCAGTATGAAAGTATGAAAGTAGAGCCCCAGCAAACCTTTGATATTTCCACCATGTGTCGGAAAGGCACGTGCGATGACTATACGGTCTTTCAGGTTAAACCACAATTCAAGAGTTATTAAGAACTTTAACTTCAACACGTACGAGTATGTAAAACTACATTCAACAAATACTAATAACACGTGACACTTATAATCAAGTAAATATTTATAGATTGCGTGCCTTTTATTTAAATGTGATAAAGAATATTTGATTTTAATTAAGAGTTGAGTACATAATTTGGAAATAATTAACATGTTACGGAAATTATTGTATTTTTAGATAGTTTTAAAACGCGTCATTTATAATACACATGCACATACAATACAAAATTTATAATCTACATGAATTGTGTATTCACCACTGTTTACTTTTTTAATTTTTTTTTGTATTCCTTCTGCTATTCGTAAGCTTAAGACTCTCTCTGAAGTAAGAGGGATGTAGGCCATAGTCCACCACGAGGTTACTGTTACTTAGTTAAATAAAATAATAATAACGCGAAACAAAAACCTCGGAGGTTTTTTTTCCCTCTCAGTGCACAAAAATTCATTCAGGTGGGTGTCCGACTGTCCAAAGCTGATGACGGTTAACCTCGTATCGCTAAAATCAATCTTGTAGATAAAAAATAGGTGGTAATATTGTAAAGGATTTTTATCATGTACAAGTTTCGTGCGGATTTTTTGTAAACAAAGAATTAATTACTTCTTTTATTTATTTAATTATTTTATTCATTTCATTTAAATAAAAGTGCACGTTGTCGATCAACATA
Organism: Pyrgus malvae; assembly: GCA_911387765.1. Taxonomy (NCBI): domain Eukaryota; kingdom Metazoa; phylum Arthropoda; class Insecta; order Lepidoptera; family Hesperiidae; genus Pyrgus; species Pyrgus malvae. The sequence goes on along the minus strand of OU426950.1, from coordinate 19,517,708 downwards.
ATTTTGTAAAAACTTTTCCTGTTAAAATGTCCAAATACAGTATACATAGTAAACATAAACATCTGGTTTAGCGGCTAGATAAGCTAAGCAATACTAAGAATGGGTTAGAGTTGAATATGTGATCTCTAATTGCATAATTATACACTCGTACTTTTGTCGGTATTAACGGATAGTAGTCGGAAGTGAGATTATAGTGTCTCATACGATCCGCTGTCACGTGTGCCCATTATCGACTTATAGCCATACTGTTTTCTCAAATACGTATAATATGTACATTTTTTAAGAGGTTGCTGCTGGGAGTTTTTCCGCCACCTTTTTTCTCTCAGCTCAACATCTAGCCCAAACGGGCACCTACAGCCGATGACCGGGAAAAAATTACATTCATTAAGCGAATACTTTGTATTCCTAAATGAAAGAAATATTTTGACTTGAATGACTTTGAGTAGTCGTAATACTATCTTAGAGCGGGCCCTATAGGCGATTTGAAAAGAAATACGGGTTAATTTTGAACCATTTATCGATTCCAATTTGAACAACATATTCTACGTTTCCCTTAATCAAAGGAAGCAATCTATTTATTTTACTTTAAATGATTTGGAATTTCTTCAATTAAGATTATTTTTATTGATTGTAGACACTTTGGTACCGAACAATTTCGGAGATAATTTGCAATGGTGACAATATTTTTTATTGAAATACTAGCTGACCCCGCGAACTCCGTATCGCGTTTAAATATTAAATAATAATAATAATGGATAGCATATAAACCTTCTGCGTGCAAAAATACATATACATACCAATTTTCATAATAATCGGTCGAATAGTTTCTGAGTTTTGCGATGTCATATATACAAACATCCTCTTTTATATGTATAAGAAGATGAATTTAACAAAATAATTATTTGTTAATCGTGTTTTATTTTTCATGAGTATTGAATCACAATTAAAATTAAATATTTAACTAAGACACATATTTTGTGAAAATTTAACTGCGAAAAAACGTAGTACCTACCTATCATGCGACGTTATAGTATTTTTCAATTCTATGAAAACAACTATATTTACTCAGAACAATGTTTTTGTAACTTTCGTAGTAAAATCTACGTTTAATTATTTTTCCGTTCCTTTGTTTAACGTCAATTATGTTTTCAAAAGATTTCTATTATTTTCGAAAAGCAAGGTAGGTTACTACTATTTGTTTACAAGTGCGTTAGAGTTATTGTGAAGGTTCAATGTCATGGCTCCGCCGGTTTCTCAGGAATTGACGTCATAGAGTAAAAAAGTTAGAAGTTACGAGAACGAAGCAATGTAAAGAGCTTGCTCGCTCAAGCTCTTTACATGTATGTTTAAGATGTGTTAGTGCTAGATACAAATCCTGTTTGAGAGGCCTGAACAGCATCGAAATTAGTGCACGACGTCACTCTACTGTATATAGTGTTTTAAAATGTACATTATGTACATGTACGTTATCAAAATTCTCATTGGAATGCATGTGATGTGTAATAAAAAGTTTAATCACCCTCCCACGGTAGATAGTGGCGACCTAATAGTTGCAAAATAAAAGAGACCCACACTTATTCTGGTCATTTTTTTGGATATTATATACTACACTGAGTGCTTGAATTTGTTTGTATCAATTCTGTAAAAGTTGCTTTTCATGTTATAGAAAACGTTGATGTTTAATTAAAAAAAAAAAACTTTTAAAAGTTTGTTTGTGATCTCACTCCTTCTACTGATTTGCCGATCTGATCCATTGATTCTTATGATTGTTTTGTGTATTTGTCATTTTGACGATCCTTGTGGCGCAATGGCTACCATGCCAGACTGCTGATCGGAGGGCCCCGGGTTCGATTCCTGGCGAGGTAGAAATTTGAATGACGAGAGAAATGTGTGGTAGCAGAATATTTTTTGCATATGAAGTAAAAACAGTAACCTTTATAACTGGTTGGGCGATTTGTTATTATCATGTTACTTTCATTTTTTCATAGGTTTAATATCTATATAAAACACTCTCAATTATTGCTAGCTTGCCGGCATAATGTTTTCAGGAGTGCTTATCGGTTTCTGATTCGCAGTTTACCGAACTCCTTTCATATTGGATGAAGGAGAAGAGTATCATAGGCCTCGTTGTCTATGATTAGTAAAAAAAATAAAAATAGAATATTATCTACGCCTGCCAGTATGGCGGCGGTTGCATACGAACGGTACTTACGTCGACTAGCGTTCTTTGGCTATGTTCGAAAATATTCGTACTAATCTAAAACCCATCAAAAACTACAAGCGGAACCTTGAAGCGGCAGACTGCAATCTGGAAGAACGTCCAGGATCCTGTGACTGTATATAGGAGAGGTGGCTTCGATTCAAGAATTCCGTAAGTAGAATACTTTATGTTGGCACTGTGGGCATGAATTGAAGTGCTCCACTTTCCCAACAGTGGGCTTGGGCCATAATTACGCGCCCGCCCACCCAATAACCATTCTGTCAAATTTTCTCTATTTGTTTGTATTGTATTTGTTTGGTTTGGTTATTTCCTGTTAGAAAATAATAAATTAAAATCTCGTAAACTTGGATGTCATATTATAAACATTAGAAATAAACAATTAACAATTGTAATCACAGAGAAATGGGGGGGGGGGGTGCGTTATTTGAATCTCCGTGGTTGTAATGATTTAAGGGTGAAAAAAAAACTACATCGCTCTCCAAATGTATTTTATAGATACAGCAGGGATGGCGTATGTAGGAACCATGCCGGTTCTATCTAATACCTCAATGGTTCATTGAGCAACGAAAGATATCACTGGCATCCATCAAGACCTTCACTTGCTTCACGCTCACCAATTCATGACGGACATCTCTTTGGACACTTTGGTAGAACCATTCGGGTTCGACAACAACAACTATGTACAAAACCCTTGTTTACACGCTGCTGTAACCAATCCTTATCGTAATGGCGCTAACGCTCGTGGCCCCCAAGTCCTCGTCAGTCAGAGATAAATATTTACTCAAGAATGTAATAGTTAAACTAACTGTTGAGTTTTCATTCATCTTATCAAGTAAGTCAAGGCAAAATTAGCTATATAGCTCAGATAATTTTGATTGAGATATGGTTGCTAAGCTAGCCATTATCATTAATTACATAAGTGTTCAATTGAAGGCTATTTTCTAGTCTATAGATATGTATTATTATTGATAAATACTTTTTAAAATACTTAAACAAATGTTTAAAAAGTTAGGTTAAAACTGCATTGTAACAATCCGCAGTCAAAAAGAATGTTAGTGTATTCCTTTTTATACAGTGGCACCTCCCTTCCACATAAGAACCATGCACATCTATACAAATATATTAAAATTACAAACAGACACTCTAATTTTATAGTGTGTCTGTTTGTAATTTAAAAATAACCGCTTTTTACTACATGACTATGAATGTATATACTTATACCAAAGATGAATGTACATATACCAAAATAACATTTTTTACAATTTTTGTCTGTTTGTCTGTTTGTTCCGGATAATCTCTGTAACGGCTGGACCGATTTTCATGGGACTTTCACTAACAGGTAAGGAGTACCTTAAGCTACTTTTATTTTAGAAAAATTCTAAAACTAAAGTAAACCATGCGGACGAAGTCGTAGGCGGCCGCTAGTGCAACAATAAAAAATATACACCAACATATGTACCACCACCAAAACGTGTTTCGCTTCAAAACAGAGCATCATCATCATCAGCGTTGAGTAACGCCTGATTTGATTAAAAATATCTCATTTTTATTGTGTCACACATTAGTATTTTTTCAAGCAGGTAGGTGCCATCTCTTCTCGTATTAAAACGATCGTTCATCGTTCCACGTGATCTTCGGTTTACAGAACTTATTAACACAAACATTAACAATTGAACATGGTTATGTTTTTTCTTTTATACGGAGCTATTTTTTTTCCAATCTTTTTTTTAATGTCCCACTGCTGGGCACAGGTCTCCTCTGACAAGTGAGAGTGATTTAAGGCCATAGTCCACCACGCTGGCCAAGTGCGGATTAGTGCACATCATACGTTCGAGAAATTATGAGTTTCTCTCAGGCATGCACGGTGATGGAAAACATTGTAATCAATTAAATATCCCAATATTTTCCATCACCGTGGAGCAGCGATGAAATACGCATTATTACACATTTCTTTCGTTGGAAACCGCGGTCCTTACCACTCGGCCATCGCTGGTCACGGAGCTAATAACAACTAATAAAGCGAATAAAAGCAGTTTTTTTGTATCAATACCTTCTGTAGTTATATCCGGTTTTATCAGTACGGGCTCGTTACAGTTAGATTTCTGCTGGTTCTTTATTACCAATTAAAATAGTATCACATGACCGTTCACTATTCATACGTAAAGCCCTTGACCTATGTAGGACATGATTGGTATGACGTATGATGAAAAGAGTTAGGAGGAGTAAGATCGTCAGTGATTCTTTTTGTTCGTGAAGTTTAATTTAAGTAGAAGCAATATTGCCCAAAAATAACAATAATGGCTGCAACCCTTTTTGCGTCCCACTGCTGCGCACGGGTCTCTCCCCATTATTGGGGAGACCTGAAGCTTACTCCACCACGCTGCTCCAATGCGGGTTGATGAAGATGCGGGTTAGTGGCCAACCCGCTGTCGGATGTTTTCAAACCGCCCATAAGGCCTCCGACAAGGTTTAACGACTGTTATGTATCGACAACAACCGGGACCGACGGCTTAACGTACCCTCCGAAGCACGGACACGCGCATGAAATTTTTTGCCACTAGCGATCACCCATCTCACACCCGACCGCGCTCGTTTGGCTTAGCTGCATAGACCGCTTGCATTCTACGCCAGCCGCCGAGCCATGCGCGCTTCAAATAATAATAATGCTGTTAATTTAAGAACTACATAATAGATTTATACAAAATCCATTAAACTATCTTTTGACCTTTCCAAAGATCCTCTTGTGTATCAAATTTCATATAATTAAGTTTTTAACAAAAAAAAAAAAATAGAACCGACTTCAAACGGTAAAAAATAAATTGTTCAGTACCTACTTCTTCTTGCTTACGGTAACGACCGTAAAAACTTTTTTGGAGTCGGTGCCCATTAAGAACAAAAGGTACAATATATTTACTTAAGACATGATATTTTACTAAGGGCCCGACTCCAAAAATAGTTTTAAGAGTCATTACCATAAGCAAGAAGAAGTAGGTAGCTCAGCTACATGATGATAATTATACACAAATGCCTGTTTTTCTTTAGTAAAAATATAAAAATCATTTGTTGTGCTATAAAATTTGAATGTTCCCTTCGATTTCTCTGGGATCCCATCGTCAGACTCTGACATGGTGACAGTTGGACCACCTCAGGAATGTAAGATTTCGAACAAAAAACCATTTATTGAAAGAATTTGCTCTCAACTCCTCACCGTCGCAGTACCTTCCATCATCAGCTCAGCAAAATGAGATGATGATTACTATGCTTAAATATCTCTTATGCTTCAGAAAGTATAAGAAAATCAATGTGTGTGCCTATAAAATTTGAGAGTTACCCTCGATTTCTCTGGGATCCCATCATCAGATCCTGATTTGGTGACAATGGGACCACCTCGGGAGGATAAGCATACGAACAAAAAAATAATTTTGAAAATCGGTCCACAAACGGTGGAGTAATCGGTCAACATATTATATAAAAAAAACATACAGCCGAATACAGTTCCTCCTCTTTTTGGAAGTCGGTAAAAAATTGGTTTAGTAGTTAAGCCGTTTATATTAAATACATAACATGAAAAGGAAATTCGAAAGTTCAGTCACTTAAGATTAAATTAGCTTGACCTGTTATCAAGAGACATGGTATGACAGGATGGAAGTAGAGATAGTGACGGAATGATAAACATGTGTCGCTAATGAGTATACAATGTACTTTGATGATTTTGAAGAGAATAATCGTACTATGTTGACTGGCCCACGTTTTTTTATCTTTGTAGAGGTACGTTAAAATGGCCGTAATTCTTTTGTTTTAATTAATAAATATAAATATAAATATAAATTTAATTTGAAGCGCGCATGGCCCGGCGGTTAGCGTAGAACGCAAACGTTCTATGCAACTAATCCAAACGGGCGCGGTCAGGTGTGAGATGGGTGACCGCTAGTGGCAAAAAATATCATGCGCGTTTCCGTGCTTCGGAGGGTACGTTAAGCCATCGGTCCTGGTTGTTGTCGATAAATAACAGTCGTTAAACCTTGTCGGAGGCCTTATGGGCAGTTTGAAAAACATCCGACAGTGCATTGGCCACTAACCCGCATCTCCACCAACCCACACTGGAGCAGCGTAGTGGAGTAAGCTCCAGGCCTTCTCGATAATTGGGAGAGATCCATGCCCAGCAGTGAGACGCAAAAAAGGGTTGCAGCCAATTCTTTTGTTTCCCTTGACTGGGAGGGAATGAGCCTCTCCCTCGGGTATGGCGTCCAGATGTATTTCAATACCGTTACAGATCTGTAATGAGAGCCCTTTAGCTGAAGTAGGTACATATAGCAGATTACAACAATAATACAACCGGACTGCCGATCGGAGGATCCCGGGTTCGATTCCCGGCGAAGCAGAAAATTGAATGGTAAATAAATAAATAAATAAACAAACGTTACACACTCAAAGATGATTAAAATTTCTGTTCTCGGTCTGGTTGTTTTTGTTTCTGTCTTTCTGTGTATCCGTGGCACCCACGACACGTGGTATTAATTACTTTATTGTGGGGCTATAAGTGTGTGTAATAATATAATATCGTAGAGAATGTATTTTACTGTAAAAAAAGCGTCGTGTGCATGGTGTCAATTGGTGTCAATAGTATCTCAAAAAGCACCCTACGCTTTTTTTCGTTTACAGTATTTATATTATTTATTATTTGTTCTTTAATTCTATAACCTTGAGACTATTACTTCTCTTTTTTCTAATTGGGTAACTCATGAACTCACGCTTACAATAAACACCGGAACTTACTATTATACTTTGACTTTGGAAGTTCAGTGATCGGTAAAATAACTAAGGGTTGTAACAAGTATCAGGGGTAGCTCCAATACGACCAAGAACAACATAAATCTTAGATAATATTTACTTTCGCTCGGAAAGATAATACTCCGTCGTCGACAGTTTTGGGTAAATCGACCCCAACTAAGTGGCAACATATTCTTTCATTCTTTTACTTCTTACGACAATAAGGCAGAGTTTCCTATATAATAGTGTTGTATTTAAAAGGTTTTGAACATAAGGATTAAAATGTAGACGACTGTATCTTCTATACGAATTACAGTAGGGTCGATCAGATGCTAATCCTACTTTTTCAAGTTCGTAAGAACTTTTAGTTAAGAAAAATTGTTGTCTTGTTGCCGTATCCTGGACTCTAAGCGCAATCTTCCAAAGATTCTAATATTTTTGGGTATATTTTTAAGCCTTTTCTGACCCTTTACTTCATAGTGGCAATACTCTATGGTACTCTAAAGTTATTGAGAATATGAGGCTATTTAGAACATAATATGGGTAATTATTATTTAAACTTTTGCATCTCGAAAATACATGATACTAAGGACGGTCGGCGGTCGTATTTAGAGTAAGCGTCCTGATCACATATATTTTCTTTCTCATATCAATTCTTTTTATGTGTCACTGCGGCATGTAAGGTTCTAATTGAAATAAGTATTAAATAAATATCTGTATTAAAGGACGACCTGTCCAGCCCAACTTATCTTACCAATATAAAGTTTGTAAGTTTAGTCAATGGAATTTAAAGATATACTTAGTTGTTTTTGCCGCATATTTTGTACCCACCTACCTGCATCGAAGCAGCATATTGTAATAAGATTAACCGTTGTAACAGTCGTAGTAACAGCTGTAGCTGTAGTTCCTAATAATGGTGGGAGACCCATGCCCAGCTGTGGGACGCAAAAAAGAGTTGCAGCCATAAGAGTATCACTTGAATAGAAACTATTTATAATATCAGAAGAAAATACCTATGCCATTAGATAAAAACAAAAAGACAATGGCTTTAAGGAAAAATAACATCATTTAATATTATGGTAGGTATTTGCGTATCTGCGTAAATTCTGTCGTTATATTACAACTACTAGCTGTGCCCGCGACGTCGTCCGCGTGTATAAAGACTTTTATAAAATAGATTGATTAAAAATTAAAGATTATTTATTTGCATTGAATAAGTAGCAGGTAGATTATTCTTACATATAGTGAAATCATTTACAATACAATGTTCATATGTTCAGAAGAAACCTAATGTATTTTTTCTAAATCCTTCAAACCTAAAACAGAAAGGAATGCTTACTGTACTGATCTTACTATCCACTTTTCTCACGCTTCGCCTTTCTCGCGCAATCAGATTCTCTTTACAAATATGTACCTCGTTTATTAAAGTTAAGAGATACTGCTGTGCCCGTGGCTTCATCTATGTTAAAAATAGTATCTTTAGTAAATTGGGTGAATTTATACTGCTCTCTACTCATTCTATATACATAGCTTTAACCTACTGCAGAAAAGAGGTGCACTATACAACTACTTGTACTTGGGAGATAAAATTTCTAAACATACACGTGCTTAGGATTAAACAATCGGAAAAATAATTGTAAGGTCAATTTATAAACTATAGGTTTAAAACTTGCGGACAGCAGTTTGGTCATAACTGTCTCATAACTCATATAACATTGTGAAAACTAAAGCAGAAGGCAGGGTCTCTACACAGTGTGCTATCTGTATTTGGAAATAAAGAATATTTTTATAAAGAATCTTTAAAGAATCCTTAATATCTCCATCAATCAACGTGTGTGGATGAGCGCTCAGCCCGTACGCAATAAAGAGACGCAAAAAATGAGTTAAGTTATCATTGGTCCAATTAACAATGTTCAGCATCATACGTATACCTTCCCAACGATGGGACAACCCGCGTGGCGCAATGTTTACCATGGCGGACTGCTAATCGAACTGTCCCGGGTTAGAATCCGGCAGAAATTTCAATGATGAGTTTAAACTGTTCTCGGTCTGGGTGGTTGTGTTTCTGTCTCTATGTGTGTTCATGGCACCCACGACACAGGGTATATCTACCCTAATGTGAGGCTATACGTGTGAAATGTTTTTTTTTTACACTATGTACTTACTTTTATTAGACTTAAGGCTTTTATTTGAAATTATCTCCATCGATTCACTTTGGAGAAGAAATGAATATTGCTCAATAACGCCATCTACCGTATGGCATGTAAACTTTGTGGTTGATAAATCGAATGTCAAATTATCAGTTGGTTCACTAAAAGTTTAACTATTCGTCACCTAGATGTCTGCAGTAGTCTCGTTTTGTTAAGGCTTTGTACATTCTGTATGAAGGTTTAGATTCCGAATCTTACAACCTTAATGCTGGATGCATTGAGAATGTAAGATTTGGATTTCGGTTCATCGGAGCTTGAGGCCTCCTCAATATTGGGAGAACTCCATGCTCAGCAGTGGAATGCTAAAAAGGTTGCAGCTTGATATAATGTAGCGATAATAATCGTTTCAGCTGCAGCCTGTTCATAATCTTCCACCCCAAAAGAAGACTAATAAGCTGAGCAACTGACTCAGTGGAGCCTGTGATGTAAGGTTCGGCGGCGGTAAGGCTCGCGATGCGCTTATTAGGTACCTATAGTCTAGCCATACTCGGCCAAAGAAAGAAAATACAGTAAGCTAATCTAAGTATATTTAATATAGTCGGCAATATAAGTGAGAGTTCAAAATAATTTTACTTAAATTTAAACTTTTATTTATGGTTTTGAATGGGCTGTTACCGAAACTTTCATACAAATTCCCCAAAGTGCCTTTTAAGTTAATGTCGCGTATTGTGTAAATGAACATAACTTTTTTTTTATCACCCGATTGATATGAAATACACACTAATGTTACGGAAATTTATTCAACAATATATCAGTAAACACATCATTCAAAGAAGGGAAAAGAATTTGAGAATGAAATATTAAGTTAAGGTTAATTATTGTATGCTTGAGATACCAACTTTCGAATCCATTTTATTTGCTATTGAGGGGTAGTTTTGAAAAAAGCTTAAATATAATTCTTACTATGTTAGTAAAGATTACAAATACAAAATTATAAGTATATTACTCTGCACAAAAATATTCTGTACATCAAGTTTCGACACTCAATTTTCAAAGAGTTTCAAAGAAAATTGACATTTAAAGGGTGAATTTCGGGAAATGCTGAAACACGTATTCTTTTATTTTGGTTAGAAAATATTTATACCAAATTTCAAGAAAATCTATTGAAAAAATCTAAGTTTTCCATACAAATTTTCATCGCTCATTTCACACCCTTAAAGGGTGATTTTTAAAATTATCTATAGCCTAAATGTTAGCGAGGACCAATATATATAAAACAAAAAAAGTTTCATCAAAATCCGTCCAGTAGTTTTTGCGTGAAAAGCTAACAACAGACAGACAGACAGACAGACAGACAGACAGACAGACAGACAGACAGACAGACAATAATTTCAAAACTTATATTTTTAGCTTCTGTTACTTATAAAAAGACCCCTAGAAGTATTTTTTTAAATTTATATGCAATGTACAGAATTGACCCTGCTTACAGTTTTATTATATGTATAGATTACGAAAGGAAATATTATATAATTCTATTATTATTACATAAAAGTGTATTCAATGACCTTGGGGGAGAACAAAATTTTCAGCAGACATTTTCTAGATTAAATTAATAATAGTGCAATAATTATGTGGATAAGAATAAAGGTTTATATCTGTCGCGCAATTTCGACTAAGAAAGTTCGTTATGTGCGTATTTATTATTCTCCAAATTTTACTAATTTTACAAAATGTATGTTGTGGTGGGTCAATCGAGGAGGAACCGCTGCTGCACCGAAATCTACCTTGAAGTAATCCTATTGTGTTTGTGTTTGCTGACCAGACTTAGGTACATGGGGCGACCATCAGCCTCACCATGCAGGAGGTAGATTGTAGAAGTCCATGGACTGCAGCGATCACTTAACACCACGTGGATAGCGTGCTCATCTGCTACTCCATTAATATAAAAAAAATCTCGTAGCCTACCTTGCCTTCCGTCAGAGCGAGGATTTAGGCTACAGACCAATACGCTAGTTGCTAGCCAAGTTGGAGCTTACTCCGCCACGCTGCTTTAATGTGGCTTGGTGAAGATGCGGGTTAGTGGCCGTCAGATGTTGTCAAACTAAGTCCTCCGACAAGATTTAACACCTGTTATCTATCGATAAAAATCATGTCATCAACCGGGACCGGCGGCTTAACGAGCCCACTGACGGCTTAACGCGTCCCATTTTATTGTTGTGTTTTTTATTGTATTGCATTATAATTAATATATATGGCTGCAAACCTTTTTGCGTCCCACTGCTAGGCACGGGTCTCTCCCCATTATTGGGGAGGCCTGGAGCTTATTCCACCACGCTGCTCCAATGCGGGTTAGTGGCCAACCCGCTGTCGGATGTTTTCAAACCGCTCATAAGGCATTCGACAAGGTTTAAAGACTGTTATCTATCGACAACAACCGGGACCGATGGCTTTACGTGCCCTCCGAAGCACGGAAACGCGCATGAAATTTTTTGCCACTAGCAGTCACCCATCTCACACCAGTCACACCCGACCGCGCCCGTTTGGCTTAGTTGCATAGATCGTTTGCGTTCTACGCTAACCGTCGGGCCATGCCCGCTTTGTATATATAATTTATACAAATAAATAAAATTGAAGTAGACACTTTGTAATATTAAAATAACCGATTTTTACTACATGCATATGAATGTTTATATGGTACATGGTCAGTACATGTACCAAAATAACATTTTTTACAATTTTTGTCTGTCTGTCTATCTATCTGTCTGTCTGTTTGTTCCAGCTAATCTCTGAAACGGCTGGATCGATTTTTACAGGAGCTGGCAGGTAGCTGATGTAATAAAGAGTAACTAAGTAAGTTTTATTACACGCTTTTTATTAGCTTCACCTGTATGTTTGTATGTTTGTATGTTTGTATGTTTGTATGTTTGTATGTTTGTAACCGACTTCTTTGGGCTTATCTTTCTATTTTTTAGTTCGGTTTTCTATAAAAAGCGTGTTTTTTAGTTTTTTTAAACTATTATTTATTTTCTACTTTTTAGTTTGGATTATTTATTCTTTCCATGATGTTTCCACGAGCAATGGACTGGTTACTGAGAACCTTCTTCTTTCTTTCAAAAATATCTTTATCTATCATTAGGCTTGTTACATAACAAGGTTACATATTTTTTTAATTTTTACGTTTTCATAAAATTTCACCTGTCTTACGACTTAACAAATTATTTATATTCTTTATATATCTCATACACGTTTTCGGTTACTGAGCACCAATAGTCTACTCCCCTCATACTCCCCTACATAAATATGAGCAACCCAAGCAGCAAAATAGTCGAATAGTAATTAGATTACTCAGCCTTTAATCGTTTAAGAGCCGAGTAACCGTTCTTAAAACACCCATTTATCGTGTAATAGCGGTTATCTCGACTATTTGGCAATATTTGCTAATGTGTGCTTTAAGGACGTCGAATAAACGTTTACAGCACTATGTTTTAGCACTTTTACTCCACCTTTTAGCAGATGTTGAATTAAAGTGGCTAAAATACTCGTTATTAGATCGTTTGATCTATAACAGTCGTATAATAGCTGTAGCTCTATAAACGCAATCGAACAAAAATCATATTTTGCAAATTGAAAAATGGAATAATTTTATCAAATTAGTGTACTGTCATCGGTCCTCAATAAATCTACAAAGTTTGAACGAAATCTGGCCGTTTAAAGTGGGTCAAAATCGCGCCCAAAGAAGTCGGTTACAAACATACAAACATACAAACATACAAACATACAAACATACAAACATACAAACATACAAACATACAAACATACAAACATACAGGTGAAGCTAATAAAAAGCGTGTAATAAAACTTATTTTAGAAAATTATAAACAATACTTGTAATATACTATGCCTACAGTCTAGACATGTAAATTCCCAGTGGGGAATAACTTAGTACATTTGATACAATACCCCTGATTAGGCCCTACTTGTAATTTTATCGCGACAAACAGCATTCTGAATCACAAATTATTTTGCAAATTCATAACTTATTAACAAAATCTCTCTGCCATCTCTGTCTGTAGATAATAGATAAGATAATCTGTCTGAGTTAATGCGAAAAAAAATTAGTAATAATAAATATTTAGTTTATTTTTCCATCCATCCATCCATCCATCAGCCTTTTATAGTCCACTGCTGTACACAGGCCTCCCCTAACGTTCGCCACTTCTCCCGGTCCTGAGCCTTCTGAATCCAGCGACTACCCGCAGTATTCTTCAGGTCATCAGTCCACCTGGTTGGAGGGCGGCCTGTACTCCTTTTGCCGAGACGTAGTCGCCATTCGAGGACCTATCGTCCCCATCGGTTGTCGGTCCTCCTTACTATATGGCCTGCCCATTGCCACTTTAGCTTGCAGATTTTGAGAGCTATGTCGGTAACCTTCATTTATCTACGGATTTCTTCATCGTTATGGATTCTGTCGCGTAGATAAATACCAAGCATAGCCCTTTCCATCGCGCGCTGAGCGACCTTGAGTCTATGGAAAAGGCCAACTGTAAAAAACCACGTCTCAGCGCTGTTGCTCATCACTGGCAACACACACTGCTCGAAAACTTTCGACTTCAGGCACTGAGGTATTCTGGACGAGTTTATTTTTACACACGGAAATAAAAAAGAATCTGCTGAGGAAAGTTCTGTGTAGGATGAAGTGTGGCAAAGGATTATTTAATGAATTATATCGTTTTCCGAAAAGACATTTGGAGAAGAGAAGGTTTTATTACGACAATTAAAGTGCAACAGCATTGCCGAGAATTCGAATCTATTATAATTAATTATTAAAATAAATTATAATTAATTATTAATATATAACAGATTCGAATCTATTATAATATTTTAAATGCGAAAGTTTGGATGTTTGCTTGGATCATTGGTTTGTTGCTCAATCAAGCAAGAACAACTGAACGGGTCGGGATGAAATTTGGCACAGAGATAGATTATAGACTCCCAGGGTTTTTTTTTCTAAAGGGATCAATGATCTGCCTATGAAATGGCGGAAGTGTATCGATAACAACGGCGCATACTTCGATTGATTAAATAATAATTTCATTAAAAAAACTTGTTTCACTTTTTTGATACTAAACGGCAATTTCATATGTAAAGACTTATTATATATCTAGTAGGTGGTAGAACTATTATCTTTCGCCCGGGGAAGTACCACCGCTGCACCCACTTCTGCCGTGAACCAATTCTATTGTGTTTTGGTGGAAAGGTGCAGTTGCCGGCCACATTTACATGAGTCGACCACCAGCCTCCGGAGTAGCAGCGCAACTGCATACGACTTCAGACAAGACTTTCTTATGCTTGCTTGAGGTTGTATGTAGATGTCCATGGGCTGCAGCGACCACTTAACTCCACGTGGCCACCATGCTCGTCTGCTATTCCATTCAAATAAAAAATATGTATATAAATAGAGTTAGTGTAATTTATAGGGGTATACATTATACGCCATACATTTAGCGCCGCGACCAGACAGACATGTTGATATATATTATCTGCTCTCTTTGATATGGGGGCAGTACACGCCGAAATTAATTGCAATAATAGCGATAGCGATAAAATTTGTGGTCACCTAAGTATAACAGTAGGTAATCGGTTTATCTTTAAATAATACAGAATTTAATCTGCGACTTTGTTGATTAAAAGTATGGTCCTTTTAACAAAACGTGCTATTTTATAATATAAACTTCCTTTGTCAATGAGATTTAGCAAATCCTTCATAGTTTTGTATTGATTGATATATTGGAGATAGAACTTCAGAGTGGAAAGTAAAATAAAAGAGAAATATTTTATTTGCACAAGTAGGTTGCAAAAAATATCAACGTTGTCATATTTACCTGTCTAAATTAATTTTATTTACATTATTAAGGTAATTATCACAAAATGGAACATAAAAATCATTTATTTCATTTAATAATTAAAAGTTGCACCAACAAAGTGAGCACTTAGGTTAGCATGAATACATTGATAAATTTCGGATTAGTGTCACCTCAATTACAGGTGTAAACAGCATGCATTAAAAACAGTACCAGAACATTTTGACAATAATAATAATTTCAATACAAGATATTAGAATTAAATAATAGCATTGAATTAATTATATTAAATTACATTTTTAATTTACTTACATTTTTTAATGAAAGTAAGAATTAAATTATAAAATTGACAGGTATACAATTTGAGTCATGTAAATAATAAAGTTTCCATTAAATCGTATAAGGATTACTATTAAAATGAAATTTAATAACATGCAAGGATTAAGTTTAAAATAAATTAATTACGAAATTATAGCATAAATTACCTAATTTAAAGTGTGTACAATTTTTTTTAAATTTGACAAACAATTGGAAAAAATATCAATCGAAGGGTTTTTACTAACAGAATTACTGTCAGAAGGAGGTCAGAGGCTTCTAAATTGTGAATGGTATTATAATTTCTAAAAATCCGGTTCAAGATGCTTTAGTGACCTAACTTTGTTCGAGTTATTCTTTCAACAAACGGTTTATATTTTTGTGACCTAAGTAAAGCCTATGTCACAAAAATATAAACGCCTAGGCGCACATAATTTTATGTGTGCTGTGAGACTATTGTCATCAATATGTCCATTAATAACTAATTTATATAAAAACATGTGATCTATGAGCTTCCTAAGGTTGTGTAATGACTGTAGTTTAAAATATTTCAGGCGATTTATATAATGATGCATTGTTACCATTGAACTATATTTCTAGAGTAGTAGCAGTACCCCAGTGATTGTTACAGTTTTTTTTTCATACTTTTTTCATGTTCCACTGCTAGGCACATGTCTCCTCTCACAAAAGAGAGAAATTAGGGCCACTGTCCACCACGCGGTCGTTACCATATTACCATTTATCACTGTTCAGTCATATTTTTAAGTGATTGGAATTAAACCAAATTTTTGGCTTTTTATAATATTTTATTTGTCATACGAGGTCGGCCGTCAAAGTAGGGACAATGAACAATTATTGTCTAATTCAATTTCAAGATATGAAAGCAATTGCGTTTGCCCAAAGGGTTTGTGTACACAAAGGAGGCAGCCTGTTGACAAACCGACCAAAATTCTCACAGAAATATATATTGTGTTTAGGAGTTTATCAGAAGTAGAACTTAGGAATAAAATAGATAAGCTCGGGGACTAACCGTGTATATCAATATAAAAAGCCAAAACCAAGTCTTAACACTGCAATATCATTCAGATGCATAAACAAAATTAAGTAGGTATTATTATTGATTCTTAATATCTCTGAATATGAAGTATATTGTGTTGTTTTTCTTGACGAAGTTGTTTTTGGTGTCGACATCACTAGGTAAGGAATTTTCATCTGTTAATTGAAATGTGAGTTTTTTTGCAACTTTATTTTTAAAATTGTGTTAGCGATGTGTTTTGTTAGACACGTAGAGAATGTCAATGACATACGAATATAAACTACTAATTAAGGTTATTTTGGCATTTTTATTAAAGCATACAATTTTTATTGTATGCATAGAATCATAATTAAAAGTAATTAAAAAAGTAACTATATAGAATAGATTGGATGTATAAACCAAAGGCAAACAGAAATTTCTAATATCCAAATTAACTAAAAACAGGATCTAAAGAAACTTTTTTAGTGCTAAAATCATCGATATAATGCTAAAATACTCTTATATTTGTGTTCTTAAATTAAACAAATTGGTTTTATTTTCCTCTATTTCAAGCTTCGACATGTGATGTGGTACAAAAATACTCTTATATTTGTGTTCTTAAATTAAACAGATAGGTTTTATTTTCCTCTATTTCAAGCTTCGACGTGTGATGTGGTTCCAATTGTTCAATGGGGTGGTAGCGCATCCCGGCGCAAAGAGAAGCTCAAAACACCAGTAGATCTAGTGGTGGTGACTCACACAGTCACTTCAGAATGTTATACGGATGCTGAATGCGAGAGGCTTGCTAATGTTATGCGAAACACACACATGCAAATGGGCTTTCAGGATATTTCTTTGTCGTAAGTTTTTAACATGATTTTATAACCACAGAAGCGATAGCTGATAGGTAACTAGTAAGTTGAAGTTGAAACGTATAATCTCAACACAAAGAGCTTCTTTATGGCTGCAACTCTTCTTACGTCCCACTGCTGGGCACGTGGGACGTAAACTCACACCCCACCGCGCCCCTTTGGCTTAGTTGCATAGATCGTATGTTTTTTTTGTATCGGGGTGGCGGGAGGGATTGACCCTCAAAAGGTACCCGGCGCCTTGGGAGAGGATACCGGGTTATGTGGGATTTGACCGCACCAAAACCCCCTCGGTGGCTGCCTCTACGCTTGGGGGGGGGGACAAAGACAAAGACGTTTATTTGCACAAATATGGGTGTTTACAAAAGGTGTTATATGCTATACCCATGACAGATAGAATTTAATTCTAGCCTTGGTTGATCGAAGGGCTGACACCTATTTTTCCCAAAAAAATAAATACAGCCCGCTCCTGTGTGGCCAGAAGGCACAATGCCATAAGTGCAACTTTTGGATGGAATTTTCTTTTTATTGTTAGCTTTATATACATACTTAATCTTATTATGTTAAAATCAGTAATAACTAACTTAAACATAGTTACTTATTTTGTGGAAAGTTTCGCTTTTAGCCTTTAACATCAAAAAATCAAGAAAATTCTACCCATCTTATTATTCATATTGCATATTAAAATATCGTCTGTCACTAATGGCTGCAACCCTTTTTGCATCCCACTGCTGGGCACGGGTCTCTCCCCATTATTGGGGAGGCCTGGAGCTAACTCCACCACGCTGCTCCAATGCGGGTTGGTGGAGATGCGGGTTAGTGGCCAACCCGCTGTCGGATGTTTTCAAACCGCCCATAAGGCCTCCGACAAGGTTTAACGACTGTTATCTATCGACAACAACCGGGACCGACGGCTTAACGTGCCCTCCAAAGCACGGAAACGCGCATGAAATTTTTTGCCACTAGCGGTCACCCATCTCACACCCGACCGCGCCCGTTTGGCTTAGTTGCATAGATTGTTTTTTTGAGTTCTACGCTAACCGCTGCTGGGCCATGCGCTGTCACTAATAAAATAAGTGATTTCTAGATTTCTGGTCGGAGGAAATGGAAAAATCTACGAAGGCGCAGGCTGGAAAGTCGGCAGTCATACAATAGGTTTCAATGAAAAATCTGTGAGCCTGTCTTTCATCGGTGATTTCAGAAGTAAGCTGATAGACTTGCTTAGTTTTCCTTTGAAAACGTTTACGCTTATTACCGAATAGTTATAGGTATTGATTCCTTCCTTTATGTAGGTAGGTACTAAAATGTCAGTTAATTCGTAGCTTTCTCATACATAATTTAGTCTATCTCTATTATTATGTTTAGTTAGGTCCGATTTGGAATCAAAATTAAAAAAATAGTTATTTTTAAACGCAAACTCCAAAACGCGACTATAAGGGGTGACAGACTTGCGAGTAAATAGGCGGACTTGTAGCTTACTACAAAGAAGAAAAAGCAGTACAGTAAAATCATAATAATATATCAACTTCACATTCGGGCGATATTATAAAGTTACTGTACTGCCTTTTCTTCTTTGTATTGTGCTACAAGAGCTGTAGATAAATGCGTCGGACCATATCTCTATGGTCTATGAACCTTTTGTATTTATTTAAGTCTATGGACCATATCTGTTCTGACAGATATATACATATATACCTGCTGCCCCCGCGAACTCCGTACCGCGTAGAAATGTTTTGGTGGGCCACCCTTATCGCTTAGGGGGATGAAAAATAGATCTTGGCCGATTCTCAGACCTACTCAGTATGCTCACAAAATTTCATGAGAATCGGTCGAGTCGTTTCGGAGGAGTATGGGAACGAACATTGTGATACGAGAATTTTATATATAAGATAGTGGGAACATCTGACATTTATAAGATTGCTGCTAGCAGTTTATCACCTCCGGCTCTTTTCTCTCAGCTCAAACTCATCTCTTAAAATGTTGGTGCTGTAAATGTAGGTACAGCTCATGACTGCCAAAACAATTACTTTCAATAATCGAATATCTTTCTGTTTACAGACAAGCTCCCCACGAAGAAAGCTTTGGATGCCGCCCAAAACTTCTTGGGTTGTTTCCTGAATACCCGTTATTTGGGCTGCGAGTACAGCTTGGTGGGCCATAGACAGCTCATCCCCACGATAAGCCCTGGAGATGCTCTTCAGAAGCACATTCAGACCTGGCCACATTGGACCAATACAGTCCCCCGTGTTGGAAGATATTGATTTTTCTGCACGAATCAGCGACTGTGATGTAATATTTATCTTAAGTTTCATTTAGTAGTCCTATTTCTTAAATATAAATTTACTTATTATTTTTAATTTTTTTAATAAAAATTCTTGTAAAATTATTATTTATTTTAATTAAATTAATCAAGTCTAAATATGTAGTTTTATTTTAGTTGAGTAAAAGATGACCATGAAGAGCACAAACTATATTGCAAGATTAATAACACGTGAATGTGTTTGATTTCGTAGTCTGTTTGGAAAATGAATGATATTATGGTAATTCAGTGGTCTCATGAAAAACCCATATTAAACAAACAATGGTAGGAGTTTTGGCGGGAAGTCGAAAAACACATATTGTGCTCTTGTTTTATTTTCATTTTCTTGGGGTATTTTTGAGTTATACCGGATAAATTTGATAACATTTGTTCGACATCTATCTATCATAACTGGTCCAGTTTCAACGAAACTTGCAAAAACGTGATGCAAAAATTATACTTGACGCTAGCAATATGCAGAGTTTGCGATGCCATAATCAGGCGCGGTCCCAGGAGGAGGGATCACAGGGACATGATTCCCCCCCCCTCCCCAAATCCATCAGTCATGCGTAGATGGAAGGCGAAACAAGCCAATTTGGGTCTCTTCTTCCCCAAAATTTCTTAGCAACACCCCCTCAAAATTGAAGGCTGCGACCGCGCCTGGCCATAATTGAATAAAGAAAAAACAATGGTGCAAACGCCAAACAGCGCCAGTTATACGACACGCAAAACAAACGCAGACGATGTGTAAATTTTTTTGACAATTGTCTCCCGAACGGCTCGAATGCTTAATTATTAAAACAATACAGTCGGCTCTTAAATTAAGGTATTTTTAAAATTGTGTGCAACATAAAAGGGACAGGTCAGGTAGGTCTCTGTAGCCCGGGATTAAGATAGGGCTTCCCGTATCCCCTGCCTCATTGTGAGAGGCAACTATAAGAAGCCGTGTTTCCAGACGGCTAGAGTGGGAGCTCGACTACTCGGCTCGTCCAGTACCGTCCGAGAAGAATGACACTCACTGTGAGCGTGGCGGGAGATGGACCCGTTTTGGGCCACCGAGCATGGAGGATAGCGGTGCATTCAGCTGGAGTTCCCAAGGTGCTACCTTGTGTAGGTTTTCCCCGATATAAAAAAGGTCAAATGTAGCCATTGGCTACACCTACATCTTTCTCTATACATATATTTATCGTTGGTAAAATAAGGCATAGCTTTAAAAAGAAACTCGACGTTGCAATTATGATTAGTGGATTGCACGATTGTTCGCGATTCTTGTCAAGATATTAAAATTTATTGTAAGACACGGGATACGAGAGCATCCTACTTCTATAACAATGGGGGAATACAGTACAGTACCCTTATTAATAATTGTAAATTATTTATTTAGTATCCGTACTAATAGAATCAGCCAAAACTAAAAAACGCATGAGTTTAATATCAGTATAGTGTCAGTACATATAATAAGGTCACGGCATTACCCACTTAGAATGCTTTCTGGAAATAAATTTTCAAAAGTGTGCTTCAACATTTAAAAAAATAATTTTAGTTCAAAACTAAAACCCGCCTATTGAAATATCGTATAAAGTTTGAAAGAAGAAAATATTCTCATCTGTTTGTTTTGAAAATTCTTTTAAGGGTTTTAGTTTTAGAGCTTAAATACGATTTAAATTATTTCTGTGCTTTAACCTATTCAGTAGTTCAGTACCATGAAATACTACTAGTAATGGGGCTCAGTTTCTGGTAAAGTAGTCACCACGTTATTCGGATATTTGACTGACTTACTGACGATTAACTGATTTGACAATCATTACGCCCAATCCAAAAACAAAATCGGGTTGTCAATAATGAGTGAAAAAAAACCAGTTAAGTTGTGAGGAGTGTATGGATGGCATGTACTCATATTATTATTAAGGATATTAGCAATCCTTAGGCAAACCAACTCGTAAAAAAAAGCACACGAAAAATTCTTAACAAACATATTGTAAGACACTTAACTAATGTGTGCGTGGGTGAAAAGATAATAATATAGGGGACTCACCGTGTCCAGAATGTAATACATATAAAGTGGCTATTTTCATTACATATTGGCAATCGTAATATGAGTGCAGAGCAATAAACATAACTTGTATTAACTTGTGTTGTAACTATTTTGTGCTGCGTCGATATTCGTTAAAATGGGATATACTCTACTGTTCTTCTCGTTGAAGTTCTTTTTGGCGACTACTCCACTTGGTAAGATTTATAATGACTTTTTGAAGTTTTCATGTAAAAAACGTAGTAAATTTTTTATTCCGCCGCCTTTTTTCTGTCAGCTAAACAGCTAGCCCAAACGAGCACCTAAAGGCGATGATCGGAAAAAAATGTATTTTGTGTTCCTAATATGAGATAAATATTTTTTTTCTTTTCTTTTCTTATGTGTGTTTTGTAAATATTTATATTATTTGAATGCATCTGTTGGCGAGAACAAGTTTAAGTTGTTCTGTTGTTGGAAATTTATAAGTAGGTAATTTTAGGTAGGTACTAAAAGTTAAAGTAGAGCGTCCTACTACAAATAAATTTGTCTTTTAATTTAAGTAACTTTCATTATACTCAAATATTTAAAATATGTATTTTTAAATTTTTAAAATGAAATGATTCCGTATACAGAGCACATACCTACTCGTGAACTTAAAGTTTAAGACGATTCTCTTTTTGATTTATAGGTATACTTTTGTCCCTTTCTTTTTTAACCTTTATGAGGTATCCTTACGTTTTGGGAGAGTCGCCGTGTTATATGGGATTTGACCTCACTAAAACCCCCTAAGTATGTGAACTTTTAGAGCGCTTATCGAGGCCTCCGATCTACGTTAATCACTTTGGATTGAATAAACCGGCACTGCATAGTAATCACAACATAATACTGTAACAAAATTAAATATACATGTAGAACCACTATCCCACAAAAGGAATATTTTCAAATTTTTTAAACGATTGCTTGTACCTTACTTTAATAACAGAATGACGATAAACATCTATGATGTCTGTACGTTTCTTTGCAACTATATAATAAGACTTATGTCATGTATTATCTATTTTTGAACAAACATAAATTATAGATTTGACGGCCAAGTCAACATAATTCTGTTTAATTGCGCCAGATCATATTCTTATTTATGTTTTATATTTACCTAAAAGGCTATAAATATACGTAAAAGGATTATTAACAGCTATCTATATGTAATTATATAAAAAACAAACTTGACTCACTGACTTATAAACTACGCATAGCCGATCACTAACTATTACTAAAGTACCTACTACTAGTGGTTTTCATTCGCGTTTCCATGCTTTGAAGGATGTTTGAAGGACATGTTAACCCGAAAGGACCGACGGTTTTCAATTGTTGCTCGGACGTTAGATAGCTGCCCTCAAGCATTGTCAGAGTTCAAATGGGCGGTTTGAAAGCATCCGACAGCGGGTTAGCCACTAACCCTGTTTGAAGCATTGCTTGGTATTCATCCTCATTATGGGGAGAAATCTGTACCAAGAAGTATGACGCAAAAGGATTGTGGCATAATTTCTTAATATCCTAATCAATTCAAATGTTGTTCACGAATTCCATGTAGAACCAATAAGAACGACAATTTTAGCTCGTAAGCTTAGGAATTTGTTTGAGTCTTGTTATGTTTTCTATACTAATATTATAAAGAGGAAAGATTTGTATTTTTGTATGTTTATAATGAATAAACTCAAAAACTACTGTTCAGATTTCAAAAATTCTTTCACCATAAGAAAGCTACATTCACCTTGAGTCACAGAGGCTACTTTTGACCGCGGGAAAATGCTTCATTCCTACGTGAAAACGGGTAATAGGATCAACGCAGTTGAAGCAACTGGCCAAACGCCTATGATTTTAATATAGCAATGAAGCCTGGAATAGCACATAGGCTATTTTTATCCTACGGGGACCCATTAAACGGGTCCACGCGGGCGAATCCGCTGGCGGATGGCTAGTATCATATTATATATTATAATTATAAGTCATTAGATTTTTATACGACGGCTTGTATTTATTTGAAACTATGATTACGTAGGACAGCTGGCATTATAAAAGTACAGCTGAGAGATTTCTTCTCCTTTAACTCATTCTATCGCCCATATGGGTACCTAAAGCCCAATGACTAGCAGCGTAGATTAAGGTACAATAAGAAAATATTGTTTATCTTTGTTATTATTCTAGTGGAGGCATCGATGTGCAACGTGGTGCCAATTGCTCAATGGGCCGGCAGTCCATCACAGCGTCATGAAGACCTACAGAAGCCCGTGAATCTAGTGGTGGTGACCCACACGGTGACCAGTGGTTGTAATACAGATGATGAATGTGAGAGGATTGTTAACGCCATTCGTAACACCCAAATTGATATGGGCTCTGAGGACATTGGCTTATCGTAAGTTATCGCTTATTTTTCTTCTTCACAGCGCTCTCTGATTGCCCTTACACTAGGTTCAACTGAGTTTTTGTTTTAATTTGTGAACTGATTTTTAAGAAAATACACTCAATAAAAATATTTTGATGGTATTTGCAATATAATTTGTGGGCTTTATCATTTTTCCTCAAAATCGGGGTATTTTAAGAAAAAGTAAAGATCATCAAATATCTCTGGAATTACTGAACATCGGCTAGGGTTTTACTCGTACATGAATGATTTTATAGCAAATGCTCCATACTTTCACTCCTTAAAGGAATTACACCTATAACAAATCACCCTATATGAATTTAAGTTTTGATCAATCATATTTGGTATTTAATAATTCCTAGGTTCCTCGTTGGTGGAAACGGGAAAATTTATGAAGGTGCAGGCTGGAAGATCGGCAGCCATTCCAGAGGGTACAACAATAAGTCTATTAGCCTTTCCTTCATCGGCAATTTTGGGGGTAAGTTTGAAAAACTTGCTGCTCCACGGTGATGAAAAACGTCGTGATACTTAATTGATTACGATGTTCTCCATCACCGTGCATGCCTGAGAGAAATTCATAATTTCTCCACGAACCCGCTCTTGGTTAGCGTTGGTTAGCGTTGGTTAGCTATGGCCTTAGTCCCTCTCATTTGTGAGAGGAGACTTGTGCTCAGCAGTTTGACATAAAAAAAGGTTGAAAAAAAACGGCAAATTGTTTGTAAAGTAGGTTTACGATCGAGAGGTTTACGTGATAACGTCCGCACGAGAAAATCTCCATTCGTTTGTATGCCGCTAGAGTGAGAGAGACGGAAGATCGGTCCACTCACTCGAACGCTATGCCAGCCTCCGCTCGTGAGGATTCCGCGTGACAAGTTTCACGGAATGACTGGCAGCGCTCGAGATGAGACGGGAGATCGGTCCGTCTCTCTCTCGTTATACCTGCGATCGCACTCGTGAGGTTTTGGTGTGACACAAGTTTCTGAACATGTCACCGATATAAAACGATTTTAAAGACGTTATCACGTCAAAAATAAATGAAAATAAAATTAATAAATACCAACACGAGTATTTATTAATTTTATTTTCATTTATATGAAGAAGAAGACAAGCATGCAGATCACTTGGTGTTAAATAGTCGTTGGAGCCCATGCACATACAATTCAAGTAAGTGTGAGTCTCGTCATAGTTCGAATGCAATTGCTCTGACACTCCGAAGGCTGAGGGCACTTCATGTTAGTTTGGCCGGTAACTTTATTTTCCACCAAGACACAATAGGATATTATATAAAATAGGATTGCGTCAAGGCAGAAATAGTGCAGCGGTGGTACCTCCTTCGTAGGACCGATTAAGTTCTACTACCTATGAAATGGAATATTTTTATTGCAACTTTTAAACACTGATTTAATTACGAATACGTCGAGCTGCGTGTCCCAGTCCAGCAAATGTTATAGGTTCATAAATAATACCTATAATATAATTATTGTACTACTATAGGTATGTTGACGACAGACTTAATAGTGAATTTATTTGTGTTTCTTTGTAACAGCTAATGTTAGCAGCTGACAGTTGTAAGTAAAATTGTTTTTAAGCTAAATATGGATAAAATTTATTATTTGTTTGCAGATAAGCTTCCAACAAAAGAAGCTCTGGAATCGGCACAGAACTTTTTGGCGTGCTGTCTGAACGAGCATTACTTGGGCTATGAGTACAGCCTGTTGGGCCACCGTCAGCTCATCCCCACTATAAGCCCGGGAAACGCACTTCAGAAACACATTAAGTCTTGGCCCCATTGGACCGATAAAGTCCCCACAATACAATAAAAAATCGTATCACTTTACCTTCTCGAATGTCAATAAGGAATAAGACTAAAACCAAACCAAATATCGCATCAAACGTTACTTTTACAAGGTCTCTGTTGATCGCAAAGCTTTTGTGTTTAACAAAATAATCTTCTTTAGTAGGTACGGTTACTTTTACGTTGTACTTATTCTTTGAAAATACTCCTTAATTGTATTGTGAATTTATTCTATCTTTTTTGTGCTTATAAATTGCTATTGAAAATATCTCGATGAAAATGTGTTTTTTATTTAATTCATCTTAAATATAGTATTAGGTCAAAATAAAAATCGAGATACATACATACATTAAAAGCATGCACTAAACTAAGCTTAGAAAGCAGGATTGTTAATTCATTTTTACATAATAATATGATTTTTATTTCCTTTAAAATAAATAATAATTTAGTCAATTGATTACTTAAACATGATCTGTGACGTCTCAAATAATTTTCAAATTTTGACAGCTCATCAAAAGTAACTCAACTGATTTGGTAGTCAAATACCGTATTACCTCAAACGTATTAAATGATTACTACAAAATTTAACTCCAGAATTTATTGTAACTCTTTTAATTTTCATTTAAATTTGAATAACAAAGTTTGAATTTTCTGTGCCTGTGAGGAAACAAAGCTATATAAAATATGGAAATAAAAATTCGATGTAGGTAAGTTTATATGAGATTTGCGTAAAATGTAAATTGCTTTGAATTGTCAAAAGGACAATAAAGCAACGTTAAGAGAGTTAAATAAAAATGAGAGTCAATTTTTTTTTACTTTCCATGGATAAGGTACTTGCGTATCTACGCGTAGTGTTTACTTAATAACAGAAACAGGGGTGTATAGAACTGAATACTAATTCTGATTTTTGTTACACGAAAAATATAATAACAAAACATTTTCAATGTCATTTTGTACAGAAAATAAGTGTATTTTGCTATCTACAGAACAACTTTTTTATTTCCATCGTAAAAATGGAAACTACTGCCGACAAAAGATTTGATCGTCTTTCTAATTTCCCCATGGAGTCTGAGGAATAATAAAAATAAACTAATTTTAAAACTCATGGTTGGCGGAAATAGGAAAATCGATTATGAGGTCATTTCGAAAGCTATTTCAATGTTAATTATAGAAAATTTAATGGTGTTTCCTTTATGACGTAATGGTATGGTACCTACGTTGAAAGCACTCGGATAGTAGTTTGGTCAATGAATGCTCAAAAAAGGATGTGGATGGAAAAGTCGAAAGCAGAAAATTTGACTTAGGAACTTTTTTTGGACTAGTTAGGAGATAAACATACTAAAAGTCCTTACCCCTCCGAGGTCCGCTCGAGGGGGAGAGGGGAAAGAAGGTCCCGTTTTTTGGTTTTTTGCTTACATCTCGAAAACGGTGCATCGTACGAAATTTTGTTGTACTACATAATGGAAACTGATAAAATTCTCTACAACTTTGGCTCTTACACTTTTTATCTATCTCAATCGTTGCCTAGCTATGAGCTCTAAAAAACGGCCGATTTTCATCAGCGGTCAAATTCATCAGCTCCCTTGCCATTTGATGGACGAAATTTAAACTGAAATATCATACTGAAAATACGTTTTATTTTTTTGAAGCTACCATAAGCTAACATACTTATTTTAGTTTGTACGGGTTCATAAGTATAAGGAAACTACTGGAATCTTAAAATCACAGATGTTAACTTGTAAGTTGTTAGTTTTTTAAGGTTAAAGGTTATATAAGAGAAGCAAACAAAAATTGCTGATATTGTCTTCGCAAATCTATTGTTACTATATTTACGGGTGGAAGGTCAGAATTTGTTAAAAGTATTGTGTGTCACTGTGATCGTATTGTATGGTAATACATACAATTATTATTTCATAGTCTTTAAAATGTGGAAAGTTTAAAGTTAATTGAGGTAAGCACATGGACCCAGTATTTTGATAGTAATAAGACAATAAAACAAAATGTATTTTTATATGTTAAGCAACCTCCGGAACTCAATGCAGAAGAAAAGACGTAACTGATAAAATGTTCCTAAATTTTTTGGGTATTTAGTATTTACAGATTTTTTGATTTCCTCTATTTTCTGTGCAACCTGTACCTACAGTTTTATTAAGTACACATACATTACTATGTGTACAATTTTGTTTAAAGTGGACATTTAAACAAAATTGGTAACAACATATTTGTTGTTGGTAATAATAATACCGAACATATACCCAAATAATTAATTATAATTTTACAACATGCCTCATAATAATATACCTATTTATTATTATAAAATAAATGACACAGTCATTTATTTCGGTAGTCACGACGATCATTTGATACGATTTTTAAAACGTCCCTTATCTGATAACGTACAATGGTAAAAATAATAAGAATTGTATTTTTACTGTATTCTTTTAGAAAACATTTTACACACATACACGTGTGCTTTATTTTGATAAATATCTCTAGGGAATACCTTTACAAGCATATCCTTATTTTCGTTTGTCGAATGGATATACTTGTAACAATTATTTTCCCAAATACTTAGTAGCAGTAATGGTAAATACCTATTCCTGATATACTTGTCTTAAAACATTATGTGAAGTCAAGAAGCAGAACTGCCAGGGAAGGGTGTGAGATGGGTAACCGCTTGTGTCAACGGAAGCACAAAAATATGCTTTTTTATCGTTGTTATTGATATATAGATATCGATAAGCCTTGTTGGGAGGCCTTATGAGCAGTTTGAAAACGTTCTAATGCTGGTTGGCCACTAACCCGCATCTTAATCAACCCACTTGTTAACTATGAAAGCTATCATTGACGTCACGCAAATTTTCTACTTTGTTATATTCTTGTGACGATGAATGAACTGATGCTAAATCGGTAGCAATTCATTCATATTCATATAATGTTGCAAAATTAAAAGCGATAAGCAGTCATAAATAGCGATTTAATATTCCATCAAAGCCTCGTAACTTTTTTTTGCTATAAATTGGGCGTAACTTTTTTTGCTATATATTGGGCGGGATGTGGAGTTGGAAGTTATAAAAACTTTGATTTTATTCCTACTCAATGACCAATTGTGGAGAAAGCTTTCATGGGCACTTCTTTTTGTTGTGATGTGTTTACGTCACAGTCAAATCCCACAATAGTATTCCCTTTGAGGTTTGTACCCTTAGTCTTTGCTCTGTGTGTGTACCCAATGATTTTTAAATAAAAAATTACTATCATTGTGAGTACACTCGCAAATACAGGAACACGAAAACACAGACCAAGAACAGTATTTTGAACTAGTCATTCAAATTTCTGTCTCGTCGAAAATAAATCCTGGGCTCTCTTCCGGCACTTCAGCATGGTAAAAACTGCGCCATACGATACATTTGACGCCCACCACTACCGAAAACTGCGAAAAAGGTCGAAACGCCCAACATAAAAGAAAACGTCCAGTTGAAAAGCGCAGGCCAGCTCCACTGCGCGAAGTCCTAAGGATTTTCAAAAACAAAGGGTTCGGTCGACAGTCAGTTACGAGAGCAACCAAAGATGTCGTAGATGGTCACCGTCATCAGACATTATGAAGAGGCCCTCACATTCATTTGAACTTATCCGGGATGCCGACACAATTCGGTCCTGACCGAGAACCTTCTTCAGGAGCTCCCGCTGGTCGTGGTGGCATCGCGGCGCGTGAGCACAGTCGTGTAATATATAACTACGACATCAGTCAGTGAAGAACCAGTGCAACTGCATATGACCTTAGGCAAGATTTAGGCTAGCTTGAGGGTATGTGTAGATGTCTGTGGGATGCAGAGACAATTTAACATAGCGGGGCTTGCACGCACTGCATTTCATGCTACTCCATTTAAATGGAACAAACCAGCGTAGTTCTCACTCAGGTCGGAACTATGAGAAGTATAACTATTAGCCTATTGATTGCTATCAATATTGTCTGTGATGTTAATGTATCGGAGAAAGTTATATCTTATATCTTTTACGCAAATTTTATTAGAGGGCTGACGTCACAAGATGGTCTTGGCGATAACATAATAACAAAAAATGGCACGATTTTACTAGATGAAAGTTATGGCGTCAGCTGGCAGAACCAAATAAACATAATTATTTATGTTAGTTTACACTACCACACACCATGGTTTACAATTAAGGTTCATTCATGAGGAATGTGGTCGTTGATAATGTAATTAATATAATATTAGGTCATTCATTACATATGAATTGCCGATACTTTAAAATCAAATATCGTGCGTTTGATTGGGAATTCCAAATTCTAATTTATTTCGAAACTACCGGCCGTCCGCGACTTCGTCCGCCTGGTCTTTAGTTGTAGAATTTTTCTAAAATTAAAGTAGCCTAAGTTACTCATTACATACTCGTAAGCTACCTGCTAGTGAAAGTCCCGTTCAGAGAGTTCAGAGATCAGCCGGAACAAAAAAACAGACAGACAGATAGACAAAGATTGTAAAAGTCTTAAGCAGCCTTCGGCTTAAGTGACAAAATTATACCTATCCATTTGCGCCAAATTGGAATCGAAGAATGGGTACCGCAAGAATTGTCTGAAACAAACCAACAAAGACGTGTCGCTTGCTGTGTTTTCTTGCTCAATGGTCACAATAATGAGAGGATTTTGAACTGTATCTTGTCTTGAGATGAGAAATGGATCCTGTACGACAATCGAAGCTGTTATCACAATGGCTTAATCCTGGAGAACCGGCAAAAATTTTCCCTAAGCGAAAACAGACCAAAAAAAAGATTCTGGTTAGTGTTTGGTGGGCCCAGTGCTGGTATTATCCACTGCAGCTTCTTGAGATTAGGCCAGACGATTACTGCAGACTTTGCTGCTGTCAACAATTGCAAACAATGATGGAATGGAGCTCGCCATTAAAATAACAACAAAAAATAAATAAAAAATGATCAGGATAATGGTCTAGAGTAGACCACACACTACACATCAAACGATCGCCAAGTTAGAGGAGCTGCGACGGGAGCCTCTGTGTCACCACCATATAAAGTATGGCTACCTACGCTACCTACTATGTAACAGACTTTAAATATCGATTCTTCTTCTACCGCATCGGCGGCATATCAGTTGTGTATTCTGAAGTAGCGATACCCTGCCGCGAACTTAAGCCACTAAAAAAATAAATCTATGTATATTTGGGAATGTTGAAAAAAATATCGTTAAAATGAGTATGTAGGTACATAGTTTATTATTAAGTTTCATCAGAACATATAATGTTAAGAGAAATGAAATGAAATGAAATGAAATGAAATCAGTTTCCATTTCCATAAACATTTAATTTTGTTTATTTGGTTTCTAAAAAATGATAAAGGACAATTACTTTTTACTTTTTAGAGTTTTACCTTAAACGTATTTTCTGCGTAGGCAGTGTTTTAAATTTTTAATTATGAATAATAATTAAATATAATATTCCACTACTTAATTTTTCTATATCAAAATTACTGTTGTTCTTTAGTTCTCCTCAATAAAACTTTAAGACTTTTAGTAGAAAGTAGACGTTGAAAAGTTTTTACGTAACTTGAAAAGGCTATTATTAATTTCTTGCACAAAACTTTCAATGCTTTGTTACTATCACGTGGTGGAACAGACGATCTTTTGTTTATTTTGTAATTGACAAGCGGGTGGGTGGGCGAGTCTCCCATTTATTACGCATTGAAGGCATTCATACCGTTTTGTTGCTAGCCGTAATTTGTCGTTGTTCTATGATATACCAACGATGGTATTGACTCCTGTCATGCTGAAACAATTTTTTGCTTTAACTACTAAATGAAGCATGGCTGCAAATCATTTTGCGTCCCACTCCTAAGCATGGGTATGGGTTGGTAGATTTGTGGGTTAATGGCCAACCAGTTGTCAGATTGTTCTTGATCAGATTGTGACTTCAACGCCCACCACACCGAATAGCTGGGATCCAGAACCACCGACTTTGCTGGCAGGGCCGCTTATAACTTCTCCTTGGCATATGGGTTGACGCAGTTGGTACAGAGTTTTACCAGGGTACCAGATATTGAGACCCATACTGCCTCTCTGCTGGACTTACTGCTGACCTCCCATCCATCCAACTACCGGGTGACGGTTGTGACTTCTGACCATTGCCTGGTAAGTTCTACCGTACCATTGCCGCCCTCAGAAGGTTCTCGACCCAATGGGAAGCGTCAAGTCTGGCATTACGGGTCAGCGGACTGGAATGGACTCCGCGAATCCCTGGCTTCCTACCCCTGGAGGCAGCTGTGCTTCACCTCGGGTGATCCTAGCACGTGTGCGGAATCGATAGCCGATGTGATACGACAGGGCATGATTGGTTTTATTCCAACTCTGTAGTATCCATTGGCGGGCGTAACCAGCCCTGGTTTAATGGTTCTTGCGCTAAGGCTTCTAGCCTTAAGCAAGAAGCTTTTAAAACCTGGGCTGATGCGCACACGCGCAAGGACCCCGAAACGTCTAAGCTTCGGAAAAAATTCAACGCTGCCTCCCGTTCGGCAAAGAAGCAAATAGCAGTCGGCAGACTTTTTGGTCGCTTGCCAATGCTGTCCAAGGTAACTTCTGTTGGACGTCTCTACCATCTTTACGCAAACCGGACGATACTCTGGCTCACACGGCAAAAGCGAAAGCTGATCTCCTGGGTACCCTGTTTGCCTCAAACTCGACTCTGGATGATGGAGGTGCCACACCGCCGACCAACGCACACAACACGCACACGCACAAAACACGCAGCTCCTTAGGTACCTCGAGAAGCACCGGTTGATCAGCGATCGTCAGTGTGGCTTTCGCCAGTGCCGGTCGGCCGGTGATCTCTTGGTATACCTCACACACCACTGGGCTGAAGCCGTCGAGTGCCCTCGACGAGGCGGGGAGGCTCTGGCAGTCAGCCTAGATATTGCAAATGCCTTTGACCGGGTCTGGCACAGGGCCCTTCTCGCGAAGCTTCCATCTTACGGTGTTCCCCTGAGGCTATGCAACTGGGTGGCAAACTTTGTGTCTGAGTGGCAGATTAAGGTCGTTGTTGACGGATGCTGCTCAGATATGAAGCCCATTAACGCCGGTGTTCCCCAAGGCTCAGTACTGTCTCCTATACTATTCATTCTGCATATCAATGACATGCTGCAACAATCACGCAGTATACATTGCTATGCAGATGATAGTACGGTAGACGCACTATACACCTGTCGAGCCAATGCCTCTCGGTCACAAGTAGAGGAAAGCAGAATCAAACTTGTGTCTGAAGTTGAGAACTCTCTTTAGCGGGTCTCGGAATGGGGTCGACTTAACCTTGTCAAGTTTAACCTCACGAAGACACAAGTTTGCGCGTTTACCGCTAAAAAAACTCCATTTGTTATAGCATCCAAGTTCCAGGGTACCGCGCTCACCGTCGATGAAAGTGTCGGTATTTTGGGAGTTGACATTACGAGTAAAGTGCAGTACTGGAGAAATTTGAGCACAAAGCCAAATTGGCGTCCAAAAAGCTTGGTGTCCTCAATAAGGCGAGGCTCGACTTCACTGCGGGGCAACTCCTGACGCTGTACAAGGCCCAGGTCAGACCCCACATGGAGTACTGCTCTCATCTCTGGGCAAGAGCACCAAAATACCAGCTACACCCATTTAACTCCGTTGAAAAGCGCGCAGTCCGAATCATCAACGACCCAAGATTGACTGACAGGCTAGAACCGCTCAGCTTGGGAAGAGACATAGGCTCGCCTTTCGTATTTTACCGACTTTACTATGGTGAGTGCTCCGAGGAACTTTTCAAACTCATGCCTACATCACCATTCCATGATTATACCACCAGACGAAGGTTAAAGTTCCACCGGCACCATCTGGACTCGTGGCGGTCCTCCACAGTCCGCTTTGCACGCTCCTTTTTACCATGGACGTGTAGGTTATGGGACAACCTTCCAGCTGAGGCATTCCCAGTGGACTATAACATGGGGTTCTTCAAGAAAGCTGTAAAAGAAGCTCTCCTCCAAAGCCGGCAATGCTCGGGTGGCTCCCCTGGGGTTGCCCGTGTCCATAGGCGATGGTGATCGCTTAACACCACGCGGCCCGTCTGCCTTTTTGCTCGGTTTACATATAAAAAAAAGAAAAGATATTTTCAAACTGCCCATAAGGCCTCCGACAAGGTTTAACGTTACGAATGTTATTTATCGACAACAACCGGGGCAGACCGCGTTCCCACGGAAACGGAAACGGAAACGCGCATTAAACTTTCATCCATCTCACACACGATCGCGCTCGATTGGCTTAGCTGCGTAGATCGCTTGCGTTCTACACTAGCCATCGGGAAATGCGTGCTGCCAACATGAACCATAATGAACCATGACGCAGTTAAATCATTAATGAAACGTTCATTAACTTTCGATTTCATACACGTTTCATTATAGTTTCAAGGTATTGGTACTTGTTTCTTTTTTGTACGGTTGTTTTTGACAAAAAATGCTATAGTGCACCTGTTTGAATTCTTAATTACCTATACCTATGAGGAGTTCTGTTATGTGACTTGTGGTTGTAATGGTGTTGTGAAGCCCACTCCCCCTAGGAACGTGCCTGAAGGGATGGGCGACTGTTCCAACTGTGTTTGTTATGTTTGTTCTGTGTTGATTTTCTAAAATCAGCGGCACCTGTTGCAACACAATAGCAATACACGAGATAAGGTTAAGCAATTTATATTACCAAAAGCAGAGCTGAAACGAATCGTGGGCTGAAACCTGTTGCTTAAAGCTAGGGTGAAATGTTACTATTACAGATAAAAATGTGAGCCAGTAGACAAATAAATCACGCCAACGCTGCTCGAGTTACTGGGTCAGTTTATCGGGGAGAAACTAGGTCTAGAAATTAAGAATTGATGTTAGTGGGCCTTTCGCTCCCCAAGCTTGAACCCTTTATGGGTATGTGTTCAGGTTTGGAATTGTGAAATGAAATTGAGATTTTCTTGAATACACACTTTATTACTTTTATTTTAATTAAGGCACGAACAAATTGCATCTATGCTTGCTTACGATTCTGACACCAGAGAGAGAGAGAGCGGAACTAACCGGTGCTGCCACCTTACAGATTGTTTTTTTAAAAAAAATGCATGACAAAGAATTTTACTTAATGTTTCCAGTATAATAAAATTTTATTCCTAACAGTATGTATTGAGGGGATATAAACAGAGAGGATCTGTGACCTCTTTCTTAGTATAAACGCAAAGCTACCTAGTATAAAGTTAAGTTACGCAAAGTTCCAAACCAAAGTTCCAAAACCAAGCGTATTTTTTTATAAAGACTGACGATTTTTTTACCACCATTCACTTAGCACGCACCATGATTATAGTCCTATCTATAACCACTAATCATGTTACCCTGTAGGTATATCGATAACTACCGTGTCTTTTGATGCACGGCAGGTGCCGCAGGGGGTAATTAAAATGTATACGTAATAGGTATTAGGTATACGAAGCGCGCATGGCTCGGCGGCGAGCGTAGAACGCAAGCGATCTATGCAGCTAAGCCAAACGGGCGCGGTCAGGTGTGAGATGGGTGACTGCTAGTGGCAAAAAATTTCATGCGCGTTTCCGTGCATCGGAGGGCACGTTAAGCCGTCGGTCCCGGTTGTTGTCGATAGATAACAGTCGTTAAACCTTGTCGGAGGCCTTATGGGCGGTTTGAAAACATCCGACAGCGGGTTGGCCACTAACCCGCATCTCCACCAACCCGCATTGGAGCAGCGTGGTGGAGTAAGCTCCAGGCCTCCCCAATATTGGGGAGAGACCCGTGTCCAGCAGTGGGACGCAAAAAGGGTTGCAGCCAGCCATTAGGTATACATTTTAATTACCCCTCACCGCACGAATTTCGCTTAGCTGTGTATAACGCTTGCATTCCATACGAGCCGCTGGCCATTCGTCTAGCATGCAAAGATAAGTGAAGGTAAATTTTGTCTATCTTCGTTACTTTGGAGCGCAGAGGGCAGAGGATACTCTAAGCGTGTCCGTAAGAAGCTTCGGGTTGGTTTTGTAAAGATTTGAAAAGTAATTAAGATATTATAAACTAAATAGCTCTATACTCTCAATAACTTGAAAATAAACTTACACAGCCATTAAATAAGTGAGTACCTGGACGCCCGAGCGTTGCTCGGATAAAAACAATTGATTTTCTTGGTTTATTTTTAAGCAAAATATTCATTGGCTTCGTGTTACTTAACAAAGCCTTTTGAAATACCTAGCTCCTAATTTAAAAAAAATTGTCACAAAAAATAAAAAACGCAACTTGCCTACTTGAGGTTCTTAACCGGGTCTCTATCTCCGTAGTCAGCTTTCGTAACCATTCGACCAAGAAAGCATTAACTCCATTGACGAAATTTTTATAGAGGTCTTATCTTATCGACATTGTCATTTGTGTCAAAGGGCGGATTGACAGTCGACATTTGACAGCTTTCTACGTCACAATATTATTAATATTCTCCAATAGATGTCAGTAAGAGAAATTTAGTATTTAATGGCATAAACATTAAATAAAACGTCAATTTCTATAAAAAAAAATTGCTGGATTATTTATCATCCCCGAAACCAGGGTACTAAATTTCATCAAAATCTTTGGAGCCGTTTCCGAGATTCAAAAAATATATTTAATATTACAAGAATTGCTCGTTTAAAGGTATTAGATTAGTAAAGTGCAAAAAAGCGGTACTTAAATATGCGAAACTTCGGACCATCGCGCTTAGATACACCCTCAGGTCATACCGTCTCGTCGATCTCGGGATTATTGGATACAATATTATATCAATCGTTATAAGATAACTATATGACCTTTATTGTTAAAAACAATTCTTAGCCTTATAGGTATGAATATTTTTAACATTTTGAATGTTCTCATCATTAAGACTTTGCCATAAATAATAAATAGGTAACAATTAATAGATCAAATGGCGGGACTAGAAGTAGTAAAGTAGGTAAAGTGAAAAAGTTTGTTAAAAATATATTATTATGCTTAAGTAGGTAAATCAAGAAAGGCTGCGATGTATTATTTCGGCTTGCAGGTTTTGTTAACGATACCCCTAGATAAAAAAAAATCAACAATTAATTTACCTATGTTAAACTAATCAATCAAGGTCAACGAACGCGCTGCTCGAAGACGTCACAACAGTCTTCTTAAATTAACTTTAAATTGCAAACTGGATTTTAAGGTCAAAATATTAATCATTTCTTTGATGCCTTTCTCACGAATATGTGGTTTAGACAGGTCGTATGACGTCTTTGTAAGGATATTGCTTTGTTATTGCTCCACCAAGAGAAAACAGAACTTTAAAGATACCTTGGCCAGAAAGTGTAGAAAATAAATGAGGGAGCCTACTAGGGAACTATCGTTCATGGTATCATTTATACTATGACAAAAATGATTTTGATATTTCAAGTAATTTTAAAGATTCGAATAGAAATAAGATGTTTATTAGTAATTGAGTCGAAAACTAGACTATTCTCTTGTAAAAACCTTAAAACTAAATCGGAATTATCTACTCGTGATGCCCAGATATAGAAAATTCCTGCCTGTTTCCATACAGGGCTGCTCATAATTCTAATTCTTTCCTAATTTTTTTGTAGGACAATTCAATCCAATATTAATTCTAAAAAAGTAGCCTGATATGTAAACTTCTTTATTTATATTTCAATTACAATTACAATATATTTTACGAAAAACTATGTGAACATCATATACCTGAAATTTCCAATACAATCTCTTGATCATCCTCAAAATCTGAGCTGCTTACACTGATATCTTCTCCAACACAATTACCGATCTGTCTATATGTATATTCATATAGTGTTCTCCTGTCACAGTTATCTTGTTCTATTTCCTTTATGTGTTCAATACAAATATTTCACTTTTCGGGACCAATGCGTTTATTATGCGTCGGATATTATGTACTTTAAAATTTTGCTGAAAAAAACAAAGCATTAAAGTATAGTAGAATAGTAGTGCATGGCGATCAAATATTTCATTCACTCTATCTTCCTATGTACTGTTCTCTATGCTATATAGCTTTTTTACCAATTTTTCGTTGCCAAGGAGACAAAAACAACAACTTTTCTTAAAAAAAAACATAAATTAAAAGGTTTTCGCCTACATTCTCCCCCCTAGTGCTAAGATAGCACTTCTTTCTCAGCCGCAGCGAGTAGAGCAACGCGCGTTACAATCTCGTGCTTGTCTTCACATCGACAATGCGAACGCGGCCGTCATCGCCAGGATGCACTGCACTCACCACGCTGTGACGCCACAACCCACGCTCTGTATTGGGATCAGTTATTCCTGTGGGTAGGCGACTACGGCATAATAATAATTTACAAGTCCCTCTACCTCAAGTAAAAAGGAAGTAAGAGTT
Source organism: Pyrgus malvae (assembly GCA_911387765.1). NCBI lineage: Eukaryota > Metazoa > Arthropoda > Insecta > Lepidoptera > Hesperiidae > Pyrgus > Pyrgus malvae. The sequence goes on along the minus strand of OU426950.1, from coordinate 19,479,571 downwards.
TGAGGGTGAGGAGCGCGTCCTTTCAAGCAGACTTTCAGAGCGGTCTGAACACTACGCACCATGCGCTCCCACGCTCCCCCCATCTCGGGTGCACCGGGTCGTATACTTTCACTCGATGCCTAGAACTGGTCCATCCTCACACAGTTTATATTTATTGAGCTCGCTTATTATGCGTTTGAGTTCCAAGTCTGCACCTCTGAAGCTTGTGCCATTATCAGAGTACTATATACTCGTACAAAGTGTAAATTAAGTTTTAATTTCTTCTTTAAATGACCAAGCTATAATATTCGTAGCTACGTAGATCCTTTTTTGCGTATTATGCCTCTTAAATATATCTGCATAAAATGTACTTTAATTTCGAAGTCGATTTAAATATTTTTTAAATTTTATTTTTAATGTTTTCATGCCTGATCTGATTGACGCGCAATGCTGACCCTCGACATTTCTGCGAATTAACTTTATGTTAAAAAATAATACCAACTTCAAACGGTAAAACATAAAAAATTCCAGAACTCGCTATATGATACATTTTCGTGCTAATGGTAATGAGTCATAAAACTATTTCGGAGTCGGCGTCCATTCACACGAAAGGTACGCCGTTTTACTAAGGGCGCGCGACTCCAGGCAAGCTCCGCCTAATTTGGAGTTGAAGTTCTGAAAATCGGAAGTTATTGTCTGGAAATTTCTTCCTCTTTAAGAATCATTTTACTAATTTTTTTAAATGCCAATAGTTTCGGAGTTATTAAGAAATAACGAAATACCTTTTACTGCAACTTAATTTGTTGATAACTTTAGCAATATTTTATTTGTTGGTAAACGCTTCAGAAAGATTTTCCTGAATTCTATTTCATAATTTTCAACTAATCATTAGTTTAATGAATTTAAGTAGATCGAAACGACCAAAGCGGATTTTGGACGTTTATTTAGTTTTGTATGCAACAAAACGTGTTATGTCAAGTGAGTTCCACACACACACATAATGGTTACAAGGGAAAAACAAGATGTAAATCTTTATTATTCACAACACCACGCCTTGAGTTTATGAATATCAATCTCCTTTGTACACATAAATCCAATTTTATTGGGTAGGCGCCTATAGAAAAAAGAGCAAAGCATTTCTCTTGAAAAGTTACAGGCGTTAAATATACATTTATGTTTAATAATTATCGGAATTTTCGCAGAAGAAGAATAAGCAATGTGGGTGTTGTGTTTTGTATGAGTTTGTCATTTCTGGTAAAAATGGCAATGACTTTTTTAAAATTTGCGTATTTGATATTAATAAATTGTACAGATATGTAAAATGTGAAGAACTAGACCTGTATGCATATCTTAATGTACATTGCAATGGTGAGCACAGAACATCTTGGTGTGAGGTTATGATTAAGAAGCATTAAATATTTAAATAAATATTGGTTCATCTCCAGCGGTGCTGCTGCTGTGCTACCGATCTTCTTAAAAGGATCATTGAGAGCTTTCTGTGATCAAATATATCTACTTAACTTAATTTATTCACGATAACTATGACTGTGGTGTCTTGTTGAGTAAATTGATGAGCATTTAAAGCATTGTTAGCATCTCATAGAATGTAGGCAAGCTTACACATTGCCTGCATTAGATCTTCTCATATATAAAATTCTCATGTCGCAGTGTTTGTTGCCAAACTCCTCTGACACGGCTCGACCGATTCTCTTGAAATTTTGTGTATGTATCAGGTAGGTCTGAGCATCGGTCAACATCTATTTTTCATACCTCTAAATGCTAAGGGTGGTACACTAGAAACATTTAAACGCGGTACGGAGTTCGCGGGGTCAGCTAGTGTTTTTATTTAAAAAATATTTTTATAACTAGCAACTGCCCGCGACTTCGTCCGCGTGGACTTTGGTTTTAGAATTTTTCTTAAATAAAAGTAGCCTAAGTTACTACCTGTCAGTGAAAGTTCCGTAAAATTGGTCCAGCGATTAGCCGAAACAAACAGACAGAAAGACAGACAGACAGAGAGACAAAAATGGTTAAAAAATGTTTATTATTATATTATATAACGGTTAAGGAACTTTTTCTTTATTGGTTCATAAAGAAAAAGTTCCTTAACCGTAATATAATATAATAATATAAAACATATACAAGTAAAATATTGATATGAAAAAGATCTCATGTAGCATGTAGATTCAGAAGAACCTTCAGCATCTACGCGCCCTAACACTTCTAGCCATATCAAAGCGCTGTAAAAACCGGTGAAAGTCGACTGTAAAGGTCATTATGAGCACTTTCTGTTGCTCCAGAAGACAAAAGTCTGATGATAGAGCCAGAGGAGTTTCACTGATACTTCTAGATTGAAAGTGCTAAGAACGAGCCTAAACTCGGGTAAGTTTAGGCTGGATTGTACTTTCTGTTACTTTCTGACCAGGGTCTGATTATGAAGTCGGAGAAGTGCCATTAGAACTTCTTGATTTCACCACGATTTAATTTCTTTGGACTTCATTACAAGAAAATACTAAATTACTTCAATATTCGTTATACCGCCGAATACCATAAAATCAGCCAAAGAAGATACAGAATATTCGTGGCAAGGTCTAATTTTTACACTTAGTCTAAAACAAACTTATAGTACAAATGTTTCTAAATACAACTTCCATCCAGATATCCTGTATATTTAAGTTTATCAGTTGTAGTAAACCCTGATCAAAGGTTATCTTTGCTTTCAAGAAGATACAAGGTAGTTCCCCTGTCGAACAGATATCGTTTTAATCGTAACTGATTAATTTAATTGGCTTAATAATATTTAAATCATTGTATTTTGCAGCAGCGATGGCCGAGTGGTAAAAAACCGCGGTCTTCGACGCGATCGATCCCGGGATCGAATCCTCGGCGCGCACCTCTGACAAAGATTTTTGTGATGTGCGCATTTATCGCTGCTCCACGGTGATGGAAAATATCGTGATATTTCATTGATTATGATGTTCTCCATCGCCGTGTATGCCTGAGAGAAATTCATTAGTTCTCGAAAGCATGACGTCCACCAATCCGCACTTGGCCAGCCTGGTGGACTATAGCCTAAATCCCTCTCACTTGTGAGAAGGAGACCTGTGCCCAGCAGTGGGACATAAAAAAGGTTGAGAAAAAGATTTTTTTTAATAGGATTTGAGCGCGTCTACTTTAAAATACCATGTAACTTGAAGATATGTAAAGTTTTCAAACGTGTAACCTCTAATGGTTTCGACGGTTGTCCTTAATTATTACGTGCTAAAGTAGTTAAAGTTAAATAGTTTTGCATAAAAACTAATCTGTAGCAAAAACTATTTGTTCTGACCACAGAACATTATTAAGAAAGGTAGAACGGCAATAATACGCCGTTTGTATGAAGACTGGTGTCGCCGATTAAGCCCCGCCTTTCACCTCCATTACATCTGTACTTAAATAAATACGAAGCTTACGCACATATTTGCAATTTCAAATCTAGCCAATCTTAGCGCCGCACAATCACGCGATTTCAAATGAACGAATCACACCCAAGCACGCACACAAGCACGCATATTGTAGCACGATCGCGTGTTTCTGTAGAGATTTTGGAATTTTGAGCGTTTGCTCAAAATTCCTTGGCGACGTCTGCCCCGCCCACATTCCCATTCTAACTTCTGTTAATAATGTTCTGTGGTTCTGACGGACTAACAATTAGCAGTTTTTATTATCAAGCCACAATTTGACATTGGCGAGTAAGTTCACTGACTCATACTGCTAATATCATGAGCATCAAATCCAATGTAGCTATTGAAAAGTGAGACTGTGTTATATCGTTATAAAGGATCAGTGAAGCCTAGTATTGGAAAGTCTTTAATTAATAAAGTGGAAAATCTCTATAGTTATATAAAATTTATCAAAGCACGTCACGTCCACACGCAACTCGCTCTAGGCCAGTGTTTGTCCTGCATTGCCCGCTGATTATTTTATTACATGCTTTATATTAGCTTCACTTGTATGCTTGTTTGTATATTTGTAACCGACTCCTTTGGGTGCAATTTTGACCCACTTTAAACGACCAGATTTTATTCAAACTTTGTAGATTTCTCGAGGACTGATGACAATACACTAATTTGATTAGGTTTCATTATTCAATTTGCAACATAAGATTTTTATCTATAGTCGTTAAGGCAGGAATTGATGTTAAAATTAATTTCCAACCATTATCTTTAGCTATAAGCATAAGAATAAATTATTTATTCTTATGCTATAAGTGTAAATTATTATACCTACTATAAATAGTATAAATTAAAAATGTATTTTATTTAAAATAAACCAAACTAAAAAGTTAAAAATAAATAATAGTTAAAAAAACTAAAAAACACGCTTTTATAAGAAACCCTACTAAAAATAGAAAATAAATTTTAATAAATTTGAATTAAAATAGTGAAAAAAAAACCATTTTATAATAACATGCATTTTTTATAATAAAATGCATATATTTAAATTAATAATTTCCCCCCTAGGGCAGAAACAACGTTGTTTCTGACTGACACATTCGCATTGGTTTGAATTTTTTTTATTTCGACTGGCAAAACAGAGATCAAAACTCGCTGTTTCAATGCATGTGATATGAAAATGTATTTTTTACACAATTTTTTAAATTCAAATTTATTAAAATTTATTTTCTATTTTTTAGTTGGATTTTTATATTTAGTATTTAAATTGAGTGGCAGACGAGCATGCAGGTCACGTGATGTTCTGCGGTCGCTGCAGCCCATGGACTTCTACACAGAACCTCAAGCAAGCGTGCGTCACTACGCGCGTGTCTACGTGTACGTGCTGCACACGGAGGCGGTGTGCTCTGGTCTTAAGCCTTGCATTGCATGCAGTTGGACTTGCACTTTGAAGTGTCACCTCACCTCATGTAAGCCTGGTCGTGAAAGGGTTAGATGGTTTATGCTGATGCTGATGAAGGATAATAACGCTTCACTTCACTTCACACTCATAGCCCCACAATCCTACTGTGGATATGTGGATACCTATACCATGTGTCGTGGATGTCATGGACACATACAAATACAGAAACACAAATACCCAGACCGAGAACAGAAATTTAAACTCATCATTCAAATTTCTGCTTCGCCGGGTATCGAACCCGGGACCCTCCGATCGGCAGTCCGGCATGGTAACCATTACGCCACGCGGGTCGTCATAATAATGATTATAATTGAGATTTTTGATTGATCACCTCTTGGAATAATTTTATAAGTATTATTGCAGTCGTAGTAGGTTTTTAGCAGAGTTTCGAATTTTTTTTATAAATCAGTGTGGCGCAATGGTTATCATGGTGGACTGCCGATCTAAGTTCCGGGGTTTGATTCTCGTTCAAAGTACAAACTTTAATAATGAATGAACATAATCATAAGGTGTAAAAACTTTACTTAGGTATGCATCGATTCTTCCATGACTAATAGTATTATATTCAAATACTATATTGCACGGGGCAGTCTTTTAATTTTCTTAGTAAAACGTGTAAAATAGTTTCTTGCAAAATACATTCGTAAAAGGAAATATAAAACCAGTTCGTAGCCTTTATTGAGTCAAAACTTATATAGGTATAACGGAATAAAGTACAATGGTAAAACATGTATCACCAGGGGAAGTACATAACCCATCGCACTAATTTTCTAACTAAGGCAACTCATGATTCATGGAAATGCGTGGTTGGCTAAACGGTAACTCATATACTGACGTTTGTACTGCTATAGCTGTTATAAGTATGTACATATAGTTTTTTTTTATTTGAATGGAGTAGCAGACGAGCATGCAGGCCACGTGGTGTTCAGTGGTCGCTGCAGCCCATGGACATACAACCTCAAGCAAGCATAGGTAAATCTTGTCCGAGGTCGTATGCAGTTGCGCTGCTACTCCGGAGGCTGCTGGTCGCCTCATGTAGGTGTGAGGCCAATAATAGTGAGGCTAATAGTGAGGCCGAGGAGACGAGATAAAAATGTAAACAAAGTGTCAGGAGTTCAAAACATTTTTATTTGAATAAATTATATACATAGCGTTTACTAGCGACCCGGCCCAGCTTCGCTCGAGCGATTAAGTGATATATAATAAAATTTATTTTACAAAAACCCATTTAAGTACTAAAGGCAAACATAGACGCGTGATGAGAATACGCGCCGGGGGATGAGATGATTTTTGGTAAAACAAAATATCATCTTCTAAAGTATTTACTTATTTGATTACATTTTGTACAATTTTAATCTGAATTGACGAAGCTAATTAACGTTTTTATTTAGATTAGGATTAATACTGAACAGAACAAAACAGCTTCGAGATAACGTGATATTTTTCATTAATATTTTACACATAAAATTAGTTATTGTAAGTCAACCGTAAGAGATAGAGTAATTCGGACTTTTGTATAGCAAATTTATATATCTACAATTCTCTAGAACATTACTTTAATGTATCTCCGTTGGTTAATGCGGCGCAAGAGAATATAACTCTCCCAGTAGGAGAACTTTGTGGAGTAACTAGATTAACTCTCCCAGTAGGAGAAGATTTGTGACAAAAATCGTTATGTTTTAGTCTAGTTACATAAAAGCATAATCAATTATACACCTAAACCTTCCTCAGAAATTACTTTAACTATTTAAAAAAAAAACGCTACAAAATCCGTTCGGTAGTTTTAAAGATCTAAGCATACATAGGAACGTGGGAAAGCGGCGGGAAGCGAATTTGTTTTATAATATGTAGTGATTTATTACAACACTTCTTCCAAATACCTACTTGAGAAAGTGACACCACAATTCAAAAATTATATTTTTGGAGCAGCGAAAAATACGCACATAACAAACTATGCCGAAGGTGCTCGCCGAGGGTTTGAACTCCGTATTTCCGTGTCGGAAACCGCGGCCTTAACCGCTCGACAATCGCTGCTCGAATGAATTGATTAGTTGTATGTTTATGAATACGTGGCTTTATATCACTGCGTTTTCTAAATCCCAATTACAATTACTCAAAGATGTACTAAGAACATGAAAATAAAACAAGAGCACAACATATTGTCTTTTTCCACCAAATGTTGACAACTGCGGTACTGACTGCTTTCCTGTACCACGAAACACGCAACGACACCTGTCATCGACTAACTGACACTATTACTGCGTATGAATGATAAGGACCGAGATAACCCGTCTGTTTGTTTATATTCTTTATCTCGTCTCGTTGGCCTTACTATAGATGTCTGTAAGCCTGTATATTCGGAGACAAATAGCACCGTCAAGATAATTTTCGAGTAAGTAGAAGTTTTTCGACTGTGCATATTGCTAACGTCAATTTGACATTTGTATCCAGTTTTTGCCCTTTTCGCTGAAATAATAAGTCAAGAAATCAGTCATGAAGTACGATATCCAAAAAGTAAGGCAATGGTTTCTTTACAGGTAAGAGAGCTACATAGCTCATTCAAGATAGGTCCTAGGACTTAGGTTCTTTAGGACCCATCTTGTCCTTTAGGAGCACCGCGCACGAAGGACACAGGTGCGTTCCACTGAAGATTTCGAAGTCCTCAACCGCTGAGACAGACATTGGAGGGGGGGGGGGGTTAAGAGTGGTATAAATCCCACATAACATAACATAACTGGTTGTAGGTATAGGTACCTACAAATTTATGGGCGGTATTAGGATACCTTCCATAAACTGTAATTTAAAAAAACTTCGTATTAATGCAAGTCTCCGTCGTCACTTCGCCGTAAGCGACAGGAGCTCCTGATTAAGGACCTCGGCGGACTGGTCCGAAACTAGTCGAGCAGTTCCGATAAACCAAGTGAGTTAAACCGTTTTATAGGTATTACAGACTTGAGACGCAGACGCATTAACGCATTTTGATAAAGAGCGAGTTTTTTTGTGCACTATATCGCCACTGTGTTCTTTTCTCAGAATATACGAGATCACTGCAGTGCAAAGTGGTCCGTATCTTTATAGCACTTAAAGTGTTGAATTAACAGCAAAGTTTCATTAGGTATTGATAGTTCAAAGCGAGTAGGTGTGTTAGTGTAAATTATTTAAAAATATGTGGTTGTTTACTCGAGTTGTTGTTATATTGTGTCTGCTATGTTTTGTGAGACCAGGTAAATATCTATACTGACTTGTTATGATTTTAATATTTTCCTTACATTTATTAAGAAACACGTTGTTTACTTGATATAGAGTCGACAGGGAAAATAGCTACCGCTAATTTGTAGTAACATTTATTTATAATCATTCCTACCTTCTTGTTTATGATTCATTGTTTGTATTTTTGTGGAAATATAGAATTGCAGGGGAGACTTGAAGGACATTCATGTTTATATGGACTCAGCTAATTATGATTTTAAGCAGGACTGCCTGAGACTGTTCGAAAAGCACCAAATCTTGCTGTTCAATTCTCTAGAGTTACACTACACTGGAGTTTTTGTTTTTTTACCTTTTTTTTTACTAGTGGACCCCGCAGACGTTGTCCTTCCTTAAAAGTATTGAAAGAGGATTAGTTTTGTTATCATCTCAAAGAGTTTTTATGTTACTGTCAAATAAAAAATAAAAAAACAAATAGTGACAGATGAATTGTTATTCAGACTATGTCAAACTTCTGATGGCGCGAAAAACCAATGTTGGAGTTTTTGGCGGGAAGTGGAAAAAGACATATTGTGCTCTTGTTTTATTTTAATTTTCTTGGTGTATTTTTGAGTTATATCGGATAAAGTTGATGGCATTTTGTTTGATATAGGTTAATTACAGTGCACGAGTGTTTGTGAAATAGAATAACAGTGCTAAAATATGTTTTTTCAGCTTGCCTCCAAAATTCCATCGGATACGTTCTAGTAAAGTAGCCATCGCTTTACTTGAATGTTGGACTGACTTGACTGACTGATTACTTACGACTTACTGACTTTGTTATTACTTCGTCGTTTCATTGAAACTGGCAAAAAATTGATGCAAAAATTATACTTGACGCTGGCAGTATGCACAGAGTTTGCGATGCCATAATTGAAAAAAAACCAATGTTTGACAGTTACTAACAGTTTATATAGGTAAGTACTGGTAAGTTAAGTACATTATTCTTAGTCTAAGTTATATAGGAACGTTACGTTAACTTACGTCAACTGTTAGTGCACTTGAACTTTATGATATGGTATTAAAGTTCAAATTGACTTTCAAGTATTATTACGAATCGTTTGTATGGGAGTATAGAAAAGTGTTGCTTTTAGACTTTCTCAGGTATTTTTATTAATTTTTCTCTGCGTAAGAACCATCCTCGCACTGCAAGGAATATTCTAAAAAAAGAATTAGCAAATCGGCTAAGCTGTTCTCGAGATTTGTGCTTAGCAACACATTCAGCAATTCATTTTTATATAAAGTATCAGATGAGCATGCAGGCCACCTGGTGTTAAGTGGTCGCTGCCGCTCATGGACATTTACACACAACCTCAAGCGCGCTACTCCGAAGCCTGATGGTCGCCTCGTGTAGGAGTCAACCAACACGTACCAAATTGCAACTACTAGCGACAACACAACCACATCGTCAATTTGTCGGTATCGCTACGCAACAGCAAAAAGCTGCAGCGACACCATTCACATGTAACATCTGCCTGACCACATTATGCTGCTGTGTGTGCACATTTTGTGGTACGTGTGGGTCGACCCTAAGTCTGGCCGGCAACTGCACCTTTCCACCGAAACACAATATAATTGATTCACGGCAGAAGTGGGTGCAGCGTTCTTACTTCCCCGATCGAGCTGTAAAAGTTCTACGACAACTACCTGTTTGACAATTAGTTACCATCGTGGTAACTTATTGTAACTATTTGCCGTTGAACAATTTATTGTTACACAGTCTCAGGATTTTTAATTATTTTATTGGTTTACAATTCAAATACTAGTCGTGTCTTCGGAATTTATCTGCATATGATATAGTTGCGTGTTTTTATACCATCTTTGACGTCACTGACCACACGTCTTGGGTTTAATGCACAAGTAAATTTCCTTACTATCGAAAGGATGCTGATCCTTAACCATAGCCCTGAGTGTCTTTAATTATTGTATTCTTTAAGGATCGTTAACTAAATCATATTTAAAAGGGAAAAAGTCATTTCAGTGCGACATTGTTTGAAATGAAATAAAATGTGTTATGAAATGAAATTAAACGTGTGACACGGAGAGCAGGGGTTATAATTTTATGTTTAATATATAAAATAATATTAATTTAAAAAATATAAAATAAAATAATAAATAAATCGAGTAAGTAGGAGCACTATTATCATTCGCCTGGGGAACCTGGGGAAGTACCACCGCTGCACTCACTTGTGCCGAGAACCAATCCTATTGTGTTTCGGTGGAAAGGTGCAGTTGCGGAGTAGCAGCGCAACTGCATACGACCTCAGACACCTATGCTTGCTTGAGATTATATCTAGATGTCCATGGGCTGCAGCGACCACTTTACACCACGTGACATGCATGCTTCTCTGCTACTCCATTCAAATAAAAAAAGTATATTTACCCAATAAAAATACGCGCGTTCCCGTGGACCAACCATTAGACCAACTAGTATACATGACATGCACGGATGAAGGCGACATTGCGACATAAGCCACTGATAAACAAAACAAGCCGTTTTGGGCCTTATACAGTAAAACAGTGTTAATAACAAATATGATTAGTAATTACTACAAAGGAAACAAAGTTTATAATTATTCTAAATTATTGGTCGAATTGAAGATAATGCTTGTTTGTACGAGTAGAATATGCAAGGTCTTAACTGGGATGTAAGATTCATGATTGGGTTATAAGGTCCAATAATATACGAGTATCATCCATGACTTCATATTGATACGACAATATTACTTACTAGCTGTGCCCGCGACGTCGTCCGCGTGAATAAAGACTTGCATAAAAGGGATTGATTAAAGATAAAAGATTATTTATTTGCATTGAATAAGTAGTAGGTAGATTATTCTTACATATAGTGAAATAACTTATAATACAATGTTCATATGTTCAGAAGACACCTAATTTATTGTTTCTAAATCCTTCAAACCTAAAACAGAGGACTGCTAACGACGGGACAACCCGCGTGGAGCAATGTTTACCATGCCGAACTGCAAACCGGGTTCGAACCCCGGCGAAACAGAAATTTCAATGATGAGTTTAAATTTCTGTTCTCGGTCTGGGTGGTTGTGTTTCTGTTTCTGTGTGTGTTCATGGCACCCACGACACAGAGTATATCTACCCTACTGTGAGGCTATAAGTGTGAAACGTTATTTTTTTTACACTATGTACTTGTTTACTTTTATTAGACTTAGGCTTTTATTTGATATTATCTCCATCGATTCACTTTGTAGAAGAAATGAATATTGCTCAATAACGCCATCTACCGTATGGCATGTAAACTTTGTGGTTGATAAATCGAATGTCAAATTACCAAATAGGTAGAGATATTGAGATAACAGTTGGTTCAGTAAAAGTTTAACTATTCGTCACCTAGATGTCTGCAGTAGTCTCGTTTTGTTAAGGCTTTGTACATTCTCTATGAAGGTTTAGATTCCGTATCTTACCACCTTAATGTTTTTTTTTTATTTAACTCCACAGACTTTTGTCCGTGCCATTATTTGCTTTTTTTTTCATTTGCGCGTTCTATTACTTTATTATTAGAAAACATATAAGCTCCAGTGTATGTATATAACTAAATTAGGTTATGTCCGAGGACTCTCCCGGCGTCGTAAGATGTGTGGTCGTGGCCGAAGACTGTCCCGGTAGTTTTCCCAGTGTTTTTTCTATTAATTCATAATCTCTGTGGCTGATGGCGGTTGCCAGGTTGTAATCTTCGATAGTATTTGTGCTTGCCTCTGTTGCTTTTTTGATAAACGCGCCAATGGCATCCTTGATTACGTCTGTGTAGTAAGTACAGGAGACAGTATGCCTGGTTATTGCAACAACTGCATGAGAAACGCTGTCGTGCAATTTCTTTTTCTCAGACGAAGCCTGAGAAAAAAACCACCTTAATGCTGGATGTATTGAGGTTGTAAGATTTGGATTTCAGTTCGTTGGAACTTGAGGCCTCCTCAATATTGGGAGAGCAGCAGTTCAACGCTGAAAAGGTTGTAGCCTGATATAATGTAGCGATAACAGTCGTTTCATCTGCAGCCTGTTCATAATCTTTCACCCCAAAAGAAGACTAATAAGCTGAGCAATTAACTCAATGGAGCCCTGTGATGTAAAGTTCGGCGGCGGAGAGGCTCGCGATGCGCTTTTTAGGTACCTGTAGTCTAGCCATACTCGGCCAACGAAAGAAAATGCAGTAAACTGATCAAAGTATATTTAATATTGTCGATCATATGATCGACCATATTAATCACTAATATTAGTGAGAGTTCAAAATCATTTTACTTAAGTTTAAACTTTTATTTATGGTTTTGAAAGGGCTGTTAACGAAACTTTCATCTAAATTCCTTTTAGTGCCTTTTAAGTTTATGTTGCGTATACTTTTTTGTTTATGACCCGATTGATATGAAATACACACTAATGTAACGGAAATTCATTCAACAATATATCTGTAAACACATCATTCAAAGAAGGGAAATTTGAAAAAGAATATTAACCCTTAAATGCATGATTTTCTATTTTAATTTGAAAAAAATTGTTTCTGGTAGTTTTTCAATCATATAATAAGGGAAAAATAATGAAAAAAATCTAGTTTTTTATTTTATTTTTTTATTGAATAAAAACTGTTTGTTGCCATTTGGCAACAACATGCGTGTACAAGTGAAACAAATTGTTGACTCAGATATAATTTATTACTGAAATGTATTTGAACATTAGGGTTTTATGCCATGAAATGTCGCGAAACAATTTCTGTCTTTTGTGTGACATAAAGCCACCTTGTATTTCGTACATTATGTGCGAGAAAATCCCTTGCAGCCGGGGAGTTTACATCTATTTTTTGACACACATCTTCGCTCATTACGGTCTACACCATCTGTCCTTACATCTTTTGATGGAACAGGCTTCATATTTCCTCGGCTTCTTTTTGCTTTCAACTCTTTTTCTAAATTTGAATTTGAGGGCCGCCCTCTTTTATTCTCAACTGTTTTTTTATAGTTACACAATACTTCTGCCAGCTCTCCTCTGTAATCAGCCAATGTCATGTTTGCGATGTTTGGATTCTTTTTTTTATAGAGAACCCATGAGTTTATATCAATCATGTGATAGAACAGGCGTATGTACCAATTGCGGCTTTTGATCCTGATTTTATACCTGCCCAAAAAGCTGTCCATAAGGTCAACACCACCCATGTGAGCGTTGTAATCTTTGATAATTTTTGGGCAGCTTATATCGATTTTACGTTTGTGTTTCTTGTCAAATCTAGTGACTGAACTTGCCGGGTCAGAGCCAACATATTATGTCAAGCCAAAGTGACTACTTTGTTGTCTTTCCAACACGTAACTGAAATGTCTACACCGCAGTTTATTGACTTACACTCTGCTATACCCATACAACTTGACAACGGCTGACCAGGCGAATGACCTGCTGCTGTTTCCGAAGACTGTGCCCTATTTGAAATTTCCGCCTCTTCAGCAGTGGTGGATTTTCTTCAATCAAATTTTCTCCATCATGCTCACCGTTTAATTCTTGCTACAACTCATGAAGATTAGGGTAATAATCTATGTCATTTTCGTCACCGATATCTTCCTCATCTTCGGAGATATCACCATTTTCTAACGCTGCAAGCATAACCTCAATATCTCTTTCCCGCATTGATCGCGATATTCTAAAGATAAAGGAAAATAAGCTAAAAACCATGCAATAAAACTCACAACTAAGTAACGCCCAAGCCGTCATTTCATAAACAGTAAACGCATAGCGTAGACATTTGGCAACATTCATATTTTGGTAAAAAAATAGAAGACTTGGAACAAAATTCAAGAAAATAACCTTCAATTTATAAAACTTACCTTTATTGCAGTATAATAACTATTTTTATAAAACAAATCTTATACGATTTCACTAAGAAAACAAAAATCAAAAACTTGCTTCAGTTAACACGCAAACTTTATCCACCATTCAAAGCAAGATGTCAAATTATTTAAAAAATACCCGCCATGTCACTTTTGACTATTATTTTTATGACAGTTGAGTTTTCAGTCTATGGTTTTATTACGTTCGGATACACATACTTACAGCATAACTCGAATAAATCGACATTTTGTGGTACGTAGACAAATGGCAACACTATGCATTTAAGGGTTAAGTTAAGGTTAATTATTGTACGCTTGAGATAAAAACTTTCGAATCCATTTTATTTGCTACTGAGGGGTAGTTTCGAAAAAAGCTTAAATATGTTTCTCACTATATTAGTAAAGATTACAAATACAAAATTATAAGTAAAATACTCTGCACAAAAATATTCTGTACATCAATTCTCGACACTCAATTTTCAAAGAGTTTCAAAGAAAATTGACATTTAAAGGATGAATTTCGGAAAATGCTGAAACACGTATTATTTTATTTTGGTTACAAAATATTTATACCAAATTTCAAGAAAATCTATTGAAGAAAACCAAGTTTTCCATACAAATTTTCATCCCTCATTTCACACCCTTAAAGGGTGATTTTAAAAATTTTCTATAGCCTAAATGTTAGCGAGGTCCAATACATATAAAACAAAAAAAGTTTCATCAAAATCCGTCCAGTAGTTTTTGCGTGAAAAGCTAACAACAGACAGACAGACAGACAGACAGACAAAAATTTCAAAACTTATATTTTTAGCTTCTGTTACTTATAAAAAGACCCCTAGAAGTATTTTTTTTAATTTATATGCAATGTACAGAATTGAACCTGCTTACAGTTTTAGTATATGTATAGATTTGTTATGCCAATTATGTGCATTGAGGTTCTGTCCTACACACAAGCGCTCTCGCGTGGCTTATGATATGACCAGTGATTCTTTTGATCATTAATTTCGTTAGTATAATCATCCATCCGACACCGCACATCTTCCAGATTGTCCAGGAGTAGTGAGTAGGAAAGGCTGGGATGCCTTGAACCCAGTACACGTCAGTTATCTGCTGCGACCAGTGAACATCGTCATAATTCAGCACACGGTGTCTTCACCGTGTTCCACCGATGGGGACTGCGCTAACATCATGCAGGGTATTCAGAACTACCACATGGATAATCTAGGCTACTGGGATATTGGCTCTTCGTAAGTTTGATTGTGTTTTTATATTTATATCTTGTAGAACAGAATATGTTCAAAAATTAAGTTTTTAACAAAAAATAGAACCGACTTCAAACGGTAAAAAATAAAATTGTTCAGTACCTACTTCTTCTTGCTTATGGTAATGAATAACTCTTAAAACTATTTTTGGAGTCGGGCCCTCCGGTTCTATTTTTTTGTTAAAAACTTAATTTATTTCACTCTTTTTAGTAATTTTAATAATTCTGTAAGTATTAGCATAATTGGAAAAAAAATATCACTTAACTTCTAAACGTTAAAGAGATTTACCTTTTATAACATGTTTATCTAATATCCATCTAATAGCCTGAAAGAATACTACTTTCAGTCCATCTGAACGTATAAATTAAAGAAAGAATTATTTGCTCTCAGCTTCTAACCGTTGAGGAGTTGTACCTTCAATCATCAGCATAGCAACATCTGATGATAATTACCAGACATAAATATTTGTATTATTTTAAAAATATGACTACTATAATTGTGTGTGCCTATTAAATTTCAGTGTTTCCCTCGATTTCCCTAATATCACATCATCAGATTTCGACATGGTGACAGTTGGACCACCTCAGGAATGTAAAATTTCGAACAAAAAAACAAGATGGTAATATGGCAATATGGTAGGATATTCGGAAAACTTCGATAGCGTGCTTCAGGAATACCCATGGCGCCATCTCTTGATGAGTGCTACTCATCAAGAGATGGCTACTACAGAAGGTCGCTACAACAATTAAGTTTTCAAAATAGTTCCAGCAGTAACTGTGCTTTGATTTCACTCGGGATAGCGTCCGTAGCGACGTCACTGTACTTTTTTCTTCTTTCGTTTTATAAACGTACACATTTTCTAGAGCCGACGACGCAGCCATTTTTCAGAGCTTACTGCTTAACGCGTCCTACTTCAACAACGAGCACGTTCATATTATTTGACTAGTGAGTGAGTGACCGATTCAACTATCTCTCTCGCTCACTCGGCGCGCCGTTACCTTTTTGCGGCGGCGGCGGCGCGGCGAAATCTGCGGCGGCGGCGGCGCGCCGGCGCGGCGCTCATATCTAGTGTGCCTATAAAATTTGAGAGTTCTCCTCGATTTCCCTGGGATCCCATCATCAGATCCTGATTTGGTGACAATGGAACCACCTCGGGACTCTCGGGAGTATAAGCATACGAACAAAAAAAGAATTTTTAAAATCGGTCCACAAACGGCGGAGTAATCGGTGAACATATATATAAAAAAAAACATACAGCCGAATACAGTACCTTTACCTTTTGGAAGTCGGTAAATAATAATTATAATCTTAATGAAATATTGACTTGGTTTGTTTGTAAATTGATAAATTATTATTTTTAAATTGAAAAAATTGTTAATATTGTTGCACACCATGATTATGGTAGGATACAAGATCTTTGTGTTTTACTTATAAGACCATCCTGTATACTGTATTCATGCAATAAATGATTTGAATTTGAATTTGAATTTGACGAAGAATAGATTGGTTCCATTGGACATTGCTTAATTTTTTCAATAAATTTTGAATAAACGAACATCAATAATATAAGTACCTTCTTAAAATATAGGCACTGACGCTGATGTGACGGTCTGTGTTTCTTTTGAGCAAGCATACAAAGTCATCACAAAAATTTTCCTATAAAAATATAATTCTCACAATTCCAGGTTCTACGTTGGTGGCAATGGGAAAATCTATGAAGGCACGGGATGGTTGCACTCCGGCGCCCATACAATCGGCTACAACGACAAATCCATAGGAATCAGCTTTATAGGGAACTATAATAGTGAGTAATTTCATACTCGTAAGAACCATGCATAAAACACTAATAAGCAAGCAGTAAAATCATAGATATTTTAATATAACTATTTATTTAGGCAATGTGAATATCTATATAGCCATTATGGATAGTAATAGGACAGTAAAATGTCAAAAGGTTATCTAATTATAACACAGGAAGACATAATAGTGTGCATTTTCTCTCGCATTATTTGCAATTATTGGGTTCAATTTTATTTTGTGTCAATTTATGGAGTAACCGAAAGTTAGCGCAAGAATAAAATTATGTACGAGTAGCAACCTACTCTTCTTTGTATATATTTTTGCTGGGAACTAAGAATAGCTTAGAAAATAATTATAATAATCCGCCACGCAGGCTAAGTGCGGGCTGGTGGACATATTTTTGGAAAATGTTTGTGTCACTCTCAAGCATGAACAGCGAAGGCAATATCCTAATAATAATAGTGAAATATTACAACCCGCCGCGCGCAATTTACCCGCGGCTTCGCGCCCGCGTGGTCAAAATGAATTAACTTAAATTATTTTAAGCCAAAACAACAACAGTCGACAAAAACAATTCAAGAAGCGAACCAACACCAATATCAAAGCGTAGGTATGTCGTAGGAATACCTTTACCATATAAATTTTTAACCAAAACAACTATTTATCCAGCGCGAATTCAAAATTCAATTCAATTCATTAGTTGCTTTACATGTATCATTTGTTAGCGTGATTCAGAACTTGCAAACTATTTTTACTAACGCCATCTATTAACAACATCCGGAACTAAATATTTAGCAAATAACAAAACATCGATCTTCACATGGGGATGTTTTACCGCGGTAAAAAGTAGCCTACGTTACTCTCCACCCTCCTCACAATCTCCACACACAAAAACCATAACATATAATAGCTTCGTTGCGACGTGAAATATGGACAAACAAACAAACAAAACACACTATCAAATTTATAATATTAGTATGGATTATACCTCATCTTGGAATAGCAATAAATAAGAATAAATTAAAAAAAATTAAAACCCCCTGACCAAAAAAATAAACTCTAAAAACTAACAAATAATATTTTTCACATTATTATGTCATTTCAAGTATTTTTATTTTCCAAGCGGCGTCGCGTCGGGGGACCGCTAAGTGAGAAAAAAAAGTGTAGTCACAGATTGCAACAAAAAGAGTTTACTCCGAAAAATTCGCAAAATCGACTCAACCGTCGTTACCGTCGTCTGCCCTCACGCTTAGCGGTCCCCCAACGCGACGACGACGGACGCGACGCTTGAAAAATAATAATACTTGAACGCACAAGTTTTGGTCGGGAGGTTTTTAAATTTTTTAATTTAATTTTTATTTCAAGCTTTTTAAACGGAACTGATCTACTGCACATAAGTTACAAGGAACCACATTTGAAAAGGCTGTAGTATAATTGGACAAAAAAACTTTTGCAAAAGGCCAAGCCTACGTGGCTATAAGCCGCGTAAAAAGTTTAGATGGGGTCGCTATATGCGATCTCGACCAAAGGAAGCTGTTTAACAATCCTCATGACAAACTGGCTCTGGGAGAATTGGACAGATTGAGAAACAATAAAGATTAAACTTTGGTCATTCAAGATTTTCAGCAAAAACATAAATTGGTTTATCCGTTTCATTCCGGCATTCCAGGGTTTCATCCGCCACATCCCATTTCCAGCATCAGGTCCTCGTCAATTAGAAACATGAACAGAACTAGTCAAGACAAATTCAACGAGCCCAAACTCAATGGGCTTACTAAAAGGTAGACCAGGGTTACTTCTCCTACCTTCGAGCCCTATCATCAGACCAGCTCAGAGGTTTCCGATTTCCAGCATCAGGTCCTCGTCAATTAGAAACATAAAGACTACGTTTACTAAAAGGCAGTCTAGGGTTACGTCTCCTATCTTCGAGCCCTAACAGCAAACCAGCTCAGTGGTTCCAGAAGACATTAGTGTTTCAAATGTCAGATCCCACATATGCTTGCAAGTAAACTGAGCGTGTAACATTCTTATCCCACCTAACAAATGACCTGATGCGTCGGGTCTGCGTCGGTTTGCGTCGGGGGTTAAAAAGTATATCGTTATGCGCTGGGGTTAAAACTGAAAAACCCGGTGTTGGTAATATTATTATGACTGCAGCCTATAGTTAAACTTGACAAGTAAAAAGACTTGTCTGAGGTCTGAGGATGAATGCAAAAACCGCTGTCACTTGATGAATATGTTATCTCATGTGATGCCAAAACAAAAGAATAATTGTTTGATTCTAATACAACTATTAAAATTATAGCACTAAAATCAGGTGACTAATTTATAACGGTCAAAACTAAAATTCTTGTAACTGTTCTTAAAATACATATTAGGTATTATATCCATGGCAAATTATACTTTTCAGTAAACATACCTACGCGCGCCCAGTTGGACGCGGTGAAGGAACTCATCAAGTGTGGTGTTGAAGAAGGTCATATAGCTCAGGACTATCACGTGGTGGGGCACCGTCAACTGATCGCCACTGAAAGCCCGGGCCGAAAGCTGTACAACGCTATACGCTCCTGGCCGGAATGGCTTGAGGATGTCTCCTCTATCAAGAATTGAAAGTTTAATTGTTTAAGTACGGAAGAAGCTAAAGCATTTACTTACAAAATCACATAAATAAACGATCGATGTAACGGGGTCCACACCGCACGTTTTAAGTTTCTAGTCTAGAAATTAGTATGTAATTCGTTGAGTAGTAGGTACGTGATAGTATGGACCCTGCTATGCCTTTGGTTTATGTTTACAGATAGGATATAAGTTAGGATGTAAGTCACTTTTGCACCTTATGGTTGTCGTTAACGCGGTCATTCCAGAAGAAAGACAACGATTCTTTGTATGTGTGTCTTATGGCATGTGTTACGGACATCTCTCGCATCCCGAATACGAGCCAGAACGACCAATGAAAATAAGCCTTAATTATGAAGGTGCTTCCATCAAAATGAATGAAGCTGTTATGTATTAAAAATAGAATAGGAACGGAAATGAGGGAACTGGTAAAGTTTTATCAAAAGTACCTTCATCTTTTATTTAATGAAGGTCTCTCATTGGTTCACAAAATAGCTACTTATAATACTAACTTCAACGATCTTATGGAAACCTTTTTTTTATTTTTTGTTTACATTATGCATTAATTTTTACTGACGTGTAATCCAGAAAAGTGTTTTGTGTTGTTGATCCTGAATGACCTGTTTTATTGAAATTAAGCTCAACATTATAACCTTAGTTTTATTTTTCATAAAAAGGGATCCTCTTTGATTGATATAATATTTTATCAGAAAAAAAGATTTTATTATTGTTTTACAAAAGTAAACCTTTAGTAACGTAAAACCTTTGATCACTTTTATGTCAAAAACGGACATGAACATACATTTTATTTGAGTTGTAACATAATGTAAGGTTTTGGCACAGACCTACTAAAAAAAAGTCTGTGGGTTTTGGATAGATACCAAAATTATTAAAGCGTGTTAGGTATATACATATATATATATCATAAGGTGGTATTCTTCGGGCACGATAAGCATTTTTAAAAGCACGATCTTTTTAAATCTGTATCTGTAATT
Organism: Pyrgus malvae; assembly: GCA_911387765.1. Classification (NCBI taxonomy): domain Eukaryota; kingdom Metazoa; phylum Arthropoda; class Insecta; order Lepidoptera; family Hesperiidae; genus Pyrgus; species Pyrgus malvae. Next base: position 19,458,940 of record OU426950.1, on the reverse strand, counting down.
ACTTAATAAACGAACGAGTAAGGAGGAAACATATTCATAATATTAACAGGGGTGTATAACTAATACAATATGATGACGTGAAAGGCCGCGTTTCAGTACAAAACAAGAAAAAAAATATATAGATAAGATGGATAGGTGAAGACGCGTTTTACGTCGAATTTACAGTAAAGATTAGTGGGGAGGCTGTATACCCGTAACATCATGCTATGACTAATACCGAAGTCCACGCAGACGAAGTCGCGGGCGGCCGATAGTAAAGCATAAATGTGAGCAGTCGTAGGATGCCTGGCAGATATGGATGTATCTATCAGTAGTTTGGAAAGCATCATTGCCACGCCGAATATCGGTAACAGGCCAGATTAAATGTTTCAAATCAATATACGATTTTGTAAAAATTATGACTGGACACTAATACCCTTTCAACCATACCACATTGCGCGTTGTGGAGTAAGCTCCAGGCCTCCCCAATAATGGGAAGAGACCCGTGTCCAACAGTGGGACGTAAAGGGTTGCAGCCAGCCAACTTTTATGTTTATTAATTACCCTTGCTTTTGTATTATAAATGTTACGGTCTTAGGTTTCGTTTATACGTTTATCTCTGATCAATCATTCAACGGTTGTCTTTTGTACTCGTAGGGTGTCATACCTGTTAATACCTTGATGCTCTAACACTCGTAGGTACAAATTTTCTTTTGACAACGCAGTGAGCAGACGACTAGACAGTTATAATTATTATTGATGATCCGACCAGACTGCCCTTTCAGAGGTTTATATGACATACGGCTACAACTACATACTCATGCGTCATATATTATTTGCGAGCGGTTAAACACAGCGTTAGTCAAGTACCAAAGTCTGGCGTCTAGACTACTAAGCTCATTGAATTTTATGATACTTTTATTCACTTTATGATAAAAGAAATCTCATTATTACATAATATACATATCCGCAAAAAAAGCATTTGGTTTCTAAAATATTTTTGAATACATTTAATTTTATATGTAGATTCCGTTAACAAATTATACCTGGGCCATCCTAGAAATTAAAAATTACGTTTTTCATAGTTCCGTGGTAACCAAGTCATAAATGGTAAATAATAATGATTTTAAAGGTTCTAATCTATTCGCATAAGAGTAGCGAGGGAGTACCTGTAGCTTCGGGATTAAGAATAAAGCTACGGTATCCCTTGCCTGATCGAAGGAGGCGACTAAAAGTGGGCTTCCGGGGTTGCGAACGGTTAGAGTGGGAGCTCGACCCCCAGCAGCCCCGGGAGGGACGGCGGTGTGTGCATGGCCGCATGCCGCAGAAGGTGAAGGTGCAGGAGAGCACATCTGCTCTCTTGACGATGGGCCCGTTCTGAGGCGCCGCGCGTGGAGGACACCGGTGCGTTCCAATGGAGATCCCGTGGAGTCCTCCCCAAGCGCAGAGGCAGGCCACTGAGAGGGTTTTGGGGCGGTACAAATCCCACATAACCCGGTATCCTCTCCCAAGGATACAGCTTTTAAAAGTCCCCCCCCCCCCCCCCGATACCAAAAAACAGGAGTAGTGAGGTGTAAACTTTAGGCCTTCCCCAATAATAGCTGAGCCCAGCAGCGTGACACAAAATGGGTTGCAGCCACACAGGCCCTGTAAAATGTTACTAAAACTAATGTATTTATACAGCATTTTCCTTCAAGGATTTCGATTACGCCCAAAAATATTTTAGAGTTCCCACCAACCCTCAAAAACAGTTAACTCATCAGAGATATGCTCATGAACAATTTCTGAGAGCCTGAATTACTTTTATTATAGTAGTAAATTCATAACTTTCTTTTAAAATTTAGCTTGATTCAAAATGAAATAATAGTTCAAAATAATGCGGTCTTCTAAAGAATTGAATATTGCAGAAATGACTGTACATTAAGAATTTAGAAGCTAATTATACCTCTGAGTGTGGTTGTTTCCAGCTACTAAAATAATTAGTATCTAAAACTTGGTTGTCTACTTTTGCTTTGGCATGGAGTTTTATCTTTGTATGCAAAAACACGATATGATGTTTACTTGAATTTTGTTCTAGGTTGCTTTTCAGTGTGGTCTTAGATAATAATTGAAATCAATGGACATTTACATCGAACTTGTCTCGCTTCATTCGGACTTTGCCAAGTTGTATGGAATTGGTTTGCTATCTAGAGACAGTTTATTGTCACAATATGTAAAATTGAATGAAAACCACAATGCTAGAAAATTTTATAGTCGTTGTTACGCTATTTCCCAGTAGAACTATGCTATTTCTACCAGCTGGTTAGGCATTATAAATCAAATAATTTGTAACGACCGTGTCAGTCAGCTAGCCAATCGAAGCCATGCCGCCATGACGTCTCCCTTCAGCCACCTTCAGCCAAGCCATGCCTTAGCCAATAAGAAGGCAGTCGACTCTATATAGGCCTTTGTCAGCCATTATTCTGTGTCATTCTGCTTGTCAATGGTTGCAACCCTTTTGCGTCTCACTGCTGGGCACGGGTCTCTCCCAGTTATTGGGGAGGCCTGGAGCTTACTCCACCATGCTGCTCCAATGCGGGTTGGAGTCAATAAAAAATGCAAAAGCTATGTCCGTTTTATTTCTGGTTGTAACAAAGTAGTCACATTTTAAGACGAGGCGTTTATTACTTATTTCAAATCTACCACAATTTTGATACTATGTCCATCTCACTTTGGCACCTTAGAACGAGTAAATAGATCGGATATTGTCGTCTCACTCTTCCTGCTCCTCTGTTAGTTGAAGTCTTACTTCGTACTGAGATCGGTACCAAATCCACCAGGCCAGCGCGTGGCGAGTAGCAGCAGATACTATCCAGCAGTAGTAGCATACCTGTAACAGGAAAATGCCATAAAGTAAAATTTCACTAAGGTTCCGTGCATAAAAATATACTGCTTTAATTACGTTTGCTTAGAGCCTCTATCAACACCTTCAAGTAAAGTGACAAGTACGCTAATTGTCGGTTAAAGTCACCCGTAACTTTAATTTCAATTTCAAGTTCAAGTAGTACTAATCATATGATAAACTGACCCGTACTCATAGCTTTTACTTGCCAATTAACTTTACTTGGGACGTCATTAATCAACACTTTTTTTGGAGATTGTGAACGAGGCCTTTAATGTTATTCGTATACCTCATGAATATAAACATGGCGAACTTGAATGTATGTATATGAACAACCACTGGAAAAAATTAAACAATTAAATCTTTTTTCTCCTGTAAAAGAAGGCAAATTTATAACTAACACAAAACGCTTAGGCTCGGGTCCGTCACCTGATACATCACCATTCAGCTTACAAGGGACAGAAATATATTTACTGATGATGAGAATGTATTCACTTCTATTTTTTATATATTTATTTTCGTTACAAAAGATATTGTAAACATAATTTTCTATGCAAGACCATTTAGTTGTTTCACATCAGCCAGGCATCTCATGACGACTCTCATTTTTTTAATCTCTCAATGCGTATTGCCTCCTTAATATAATTAGTTTACTTTTTACGTTGTTTAGTTTTAGTATTTTGTTATCGCCGTCTAAAATACAAATTATAGTCTAGAATTTTAATAAAAAACTTCAAATTAACCAACTAGTAGTAATGCACACATAACGAGTGTGAAAATGAAACTTAAAAGACCAGCCAACGATCCAACTGAGTTAATAAATAGTAGTTTCGGACTGAAAGAAGCGAAAAACCCTATCTTAATTAAAAATTAAGTTAGACGTATGGGTACATCTTATTGCTCTCAGATTCATGTTAAACTTTGTATGAGACTTCCATTTAATTTCAATTTCAGGGGTTCACACAAGGTTTTATTGTTCACACAATACCACTAGCTAAAATAAAAAGTAAAAATGTGCAAAATGTATGTTTTAATTGTGTTCCACGGCGGCGGTTATGGGCGGTTTGAAAACATCCGACATCGGTTGGCGGTCCACGAATCCGCATTGGAGCAGCGTGGTGGAGTAAGTTCCAGGCCTTCCAATAATGGGGTGGGACCCGTGCCCAGCAGTGGGACGCAAAAGGGGTTGCAGCCAATCTTAATAAATATATATATATATATATAATCTTAATATATATAATTCTTCTGTGAGTGTGTATGTCACTGAACTCCTCCTTAACGGCTGGACAGATTTTAATGAATTTTTTTTGTGTATTCAAATGGATTCGAGGATGGTTTAGATTCACAATTTGGGCCACTGGAAATGTTTTTTAATTATTATTTTTATTTATATGTAGTTTTCCCATATAAATTGTTCCTATCTGTCAAACGTTTGTATTTCGTGCCGTGCCGTTCTAAACTTTGACACATTCAGAATAACAGGACAGTTCGTATGTCATTATTTGTTTTATATTTTTGTTTGATAGTAACATGAAGTCTCTTTAAGATAATAAGAAAACAAATACTCTTTTATTACTTTTAAGGCAAGACAACGTCTGCGGGATCCACTAGTATATATATATAAATATATATATATATATCTATATATATATATATATAGTATATATATATATAGTATATATATATATATATATACTATATATATATATATACTATATATATGTATATATATATATATATATATATATATATATATATAGTATATATATATATATACTATATATATATATACTATATATATGTATATATATATATATATATATATATATATATACTAGTGGACCCCGCAGACGTTGTCCTGCCTTAAAAGTAAAAAAAGAGGATTTGTTTTCTTATTATCTTAAAGAGACTTCATGTTACTATCAAACAAAAATATAAAACAAATAATGACATACGAACTGTCCTGTTATTCTGAATGTGTCAAAGTTTAGAACGGCACGGCACGAAATACAAACGTTTGACAGATAGGAACAATTTATATATAGTATATATAGTATATATATATATATATATATATATATATATAGATATAGTATATATATATATATATATACTAGCAATATATATATATATATATACTATATATATATATATATATATATATATATACTAGTGGACCCCGCAGACGTTGTCCTGCCTTAAAAGTAAAAAAAGAGGATTTGTTTTCTTATTATCTTAAAGAGACTTCATGTTACTATCAAACAAAAATATAAAACAAATAATGACATACGAACTGTCCTGTTATTCTGAATGTGTCAAAGTTTAGAACGGCACGGCACGAAATACAAACGTTTGACAGATAGGAACAATTTATATGGGAAAACTACATATAAATAAAAATAATAATTAAAAAACATTTCCAGTGGCCCAAATTGTGAATCTAAACCATCCTCGAATCCATTTGAATACACAAAAAAAATTCATTAAAATCTGTCCAGCCGTTAAGGAGGAGTTCAGTGACATACACACTCACAGAAGAATTATATATATTAAGATTATATATATATATATATATATTTATTAAGATTGGCTGCAACCCCTTTTGCGTCCCACTGCTGGGCACGGGTCCCACCCCATTATTGGAAGGCCTGGAACTTACTCCACCACGCTGCTCCAATGCGGATTCGTGGACCGCCAACCGATGTCGGATGTTTTCAAACCGCCCATAACCGCCGCCGTGGAACACAATTAAAACATACATTTTGCACATTTTTACTTTTTATTTTAGCTAGTGGTATTGTGTGAACAATAAAACCTTGTGTGAACCCCTGAAATTGAAATTAAATGGAAGTCTTATACAAAGTTTAACATGAATCTGAGAGCAATAAGATGTACCCATACGTCTAACTTAATTTTTAATTAAGATAGGGTTTTTCGCTTCTTTCAGTCCGAAACTACTATTTATTAACTCAGTTGGATCGTTGGCTGGTCTTTTAAGTTTCATTTTCACACTCGTTATGTGTGCATTACTACTAGTTGGTTAATTTGAAGTTTTTTATTAAAATTCTAGACTATAATTTGTATTTTAGACGGCGATAAGAAAATACTAAAACTAAACAACGTAAAAAGTAAACTAATTATATTAAGGACTAGCTGACCCGACAGACGTTTTCCTGTCTTAACTATGGATATTAAAATCGAAATTGTAAAAAAATATATATTAATTATCAATTTTCTTAATTTTTTTCATTGATAAGAACCTTCTCCTGATAATAACAAACACAACAAAAAAGAATTATCGAAATCAGTCTAACCGTTCACGCGTGAGGCCGAGACCAAGGGAAATAGGAATTCAGTTTTATACATATAGATTTAGAGAAATGTTTTGCCCGCGACTTCTTCCGCGTGTACTTTAGTTATCAGGACACAGTTTAAATTAACCCCGTTATAATTGTGTCATAGGTATCTGTTCTGTATATATAAATATATATATATATATATATAATCTTAATATATATAATTCTTCTGTGAGTGTGTATGTCACTGAACTCCTCCTTAACGGCTGGACAGATTTTAATGAATTTTTTTTGTGTATTCAAATGGATTCGAGGATGGTTTAGATTCACAATTTGGGCCACTGGAAATGTTTTTTAATTATTATTTTTATTTATATGTAGTTTTCCCATATAAATTGTTCCTATCTGTCAAACGTTTGTATTTCGTGCCGTGCCGTTCTAAACTTTGACACATTCAGAATAACAGGACAGTTCGTATGTCATTATTTGTTTTATATTTTTGTTTGATAGTAACATGAAGTCTCTTTAAGATAATAAGAAAACAAATCCTCTTTTTTTACTTTTAAGGCAGGACAACGTCTGCGGGGTCCACTAGTATATATATATATATATATATATATTGCGTGTATATATATATATATATATATTAAAGTAAAGGGGTTTTGTACGTAAAGACACGGTTTTCTCTATTACAATTAACTCTAATCAACTTCCCGTTGGGGTGGTATATACCCCTTAGTACGTAGATGATAGTAAGGGAGTTTAGTCGCGGTGGGTGGTTGTGCGAGGAAAAAATCTGAAAAATAAAATCTGTCCTTTTCTAACCAATAGGGACTTCTCTGGGTGGATCTCAAAATTTCTGAGATGATCTAGCAAACTATTTTAATTTTAATTTTATTGAGAATGTTCGAGAAAGTTCCAGAAACTTCTCGATCATTTGGATTTTTTAAATACCTAATTGCAAACTATTTTAATTTATTTAAACGAATCATTTGGAGAATCCTACTTCCTACTCATATTATAAACGCAAAAGTTCGTAAGTATGGATGTTTGTTACTCTTTATGTTGAATGAATTCAAATTAAACTTTACAATAATGTAGCTTATACATCAGAATAACACATAGGCTACAATTTATAAAGATATTGTCCAAAATATGACGATAAGTGTCAAGTAAGTAGGAAAAAATCTACCATCTGCGAGCTATTCTGGTGTGCGCTGCCAAAACCGCTAGAGTAATACATATGTAATGTACGATGGAAATGTTTATCTTAAATAGTCCTACAAAAAAGCCGGTCCACGGCACTTCAGAAGGGACTTAAATTTATGCTAATGACCCTCTCTAACCCTCCCTCTCCCTCTATAACCCTCTCTAACGCGGGTGAAACCGCGGGGCACAGCTAGTACTATATAAGATTATATCGTTAAGCTTTCTATTTTCAAAATATTGTTTCTTTTGAATAATGATTAAATTGACTACCAACCAAATATGCACAAAATTTTCATAAAAATCGGTCTAAAAGTATAGAAAGAGCTCAATAACAATTCAATTTTGGCATTTCTCTCTGGAATAAGATTACCGTATAGGGCACAGTGTAGGTTGGTTTTATTTAAAAAACAAATTCTTAGTAATTTTGTAATAACGTTCAAAACGCCTACTCTATAATAATAAAGTAGGTACACCTGCTGATTGATATAAATGAAAATTGCAAAATATATATTTCCAATGCAGGTGGAGTTTAGAGTTTTAAAGGCATTTGATACGAGTATAATGAGGAAATACTCGCAATAACATCAAAATATAGCCTATTAACTTGACTGAATGCTACGTTATTATATTTTGCGATTGTAAAAGTTAATTATAATGTTACGACTTTGAGCACCTATATCTCAAAAACAAAGCGTCGTACAGCAAAACCCCAAAAACGCATAAACAGGTATTAGGTCTACTATCGAACAGTGAAGAAAGTTCTCGAAAAATCAGTCATAAGAAAAACATCGATTTCTTCGAGTAAACAAATTCGGGATCCGCAGCGAGTACGTACCTATATATAGCGTACATGTATAGGTTGTTTACATCGCGGGTCGCGGCTATTGTTTATGACTACATAAGCTGTACATAGGTGCGTAATAACATAAAGGAAGGTTCGGGACGGGTCTATTGTATTTGGTGGTTCGGGAAATTTCTAGAGAACCATGGGTAGCTGTATATAAGGCACGCGCCGAGCCGCGACTGGGCAGTTTATTTTCGGAAGTGAAACCGAAGCGATCTCTACCAAGCGACAAGGAAGGAATATTTCGACGACTCAAGCGAAGATATTGGACTATAGTGATTGTGCATTGTGATTCGGACTTTGTTAAGTGGATTTTTGTGGAAGCTGACAATAAACGCCTTCTACGTTACCAACGGCATTTTCATTACCCATAGCGCGTAACAATTGGTGTCAGAAGTGGGATGCCGTTAGTACAACGAGACGAAGAGGGGCGCACTCCGAGGACCAGGAGACAGGTCGGTATGGATGCTGCACGACAACTTGCGGCTGAAGGGCTGGACGAGACCGCTGCACCGGGGACGTCGTCAGGGACAACCGCAGCACCGGCCGCTGCAATGGATATGACAGCGCTACTGTCTGCCATACAGGGAATGCAGGCCAGTCTAGACGTCAGCCGCCGCGAAATCCAGGAACAGATCCAGGCCAGTCAAGAAGCCAGCCGCCGCGAACAGGAAGCCAGCCGTCGCGAAATCCAGGAACAGATCCAGGCCAGTCAAGAAGCCAGCCGCCGCGAACAGGAAGCCAGCCGTCGGGAAATACAGGAGCAGATCCAGGCCAGCCGCGAAACTGTCATCGACAAAATTAATAGTGGGCTGACTGGACTTGGGGAAAAGCTCAAAGAGGTGCAGCATGAAGTAAAGGAAATTACGCTGAGGACGGATCATTTGGAGGAGCGAGTCGAAGGCCATGACAACCGCCTACAACAGCTTACCAACGAGGTCGTGAAACTAAAGACTCGCGAGCCCGTAGTTGTTCCGTCGTCATCATCGGCGAGGCTCGACCTTCCACATTTTGATGGAAGCTCTTCCTGGTCGGCGTTCCGATACCAGTTCGAGACGCTCGCAAAAGCAAATGCCTGGGGGGATGATTACTCTTTTACTGCTCTAACTCTGGCCTTAAGAGGAGACGCCTTGATGACTATAGATAACCTACCAAAGGAAGGCCGGACACTGGAAGCTCTAATGGAAGCGCTAGAAACTCGCTATGGCGAGAAACATTTAGAATATGTGTACCGAGCCCAGCTTCGAGAGAGGACCCAGAAGCCCAACGAGAACCTCCAGCAGCGGGCAACGGAGGTTGAAAGGCTTGTAAGGCGTGCTTACTCTTCGACACCAGGGAATATCGAAGTGTACTTACTGCAGGCATTTGTCGACGGGATACGAGATCTGGAGGTCAGGGCTGCTGTGCGTCTGGGCCATCATCAGTCTCTAAAGAATGCTTTGGCACATGCCCTGGAAGTCGAAGCCGTGAGACAGGATGCAAGGTACCACAAAGTAAGAGAAGTGGTCACGGAGCAAAAGAAGCCACGTTTTATCCCCACCTGCTATGGTTGCGGCGAAAAGGGGCATATTCGGTTAGAGTGCCCCAAGAAGAAAAGAAGATGGGTTTCTGACTCGGAAACCCAAGTGGACGAGTTGCCGTTAAACTAGATGTCGCCAGGGCCGCGGGGCGGGCGCTGGTTGGTCAAATTAATGCCCCCTGTATTACAATTAACCAAGTTTGTAACGGTAACAGCTTAACAATTGAAGGTATTGTGAATAACCGAACTTGCCAATTCACTGTGGATACGGGAGCCTCTTGTTCAATTGTGAAGCCTGAGCTACTTCCTAGGACCATCCAGTGGACCAAGCGATCTCCAGCACACCGACTTCAAACGGCAACCGGCCAACCAGTTACCGTCCTCGGCAATATAGACGTCGATTTGAAGATTGGTGACCGTGTATACCGACATCCAGTTTTAATTGCCAGTATCACCGATGATTGCATATTGGGACTGGACTTCTTAAGGAAAGAACAGTGCGTTGTTGACGTACGGAAAGGGGTTTTGAGGTTCCCTGATCAAGAAGTATGCCTTAATGGATCTGAACCATGCAATCTTTACTGCTTGAAGGACACTGTACTAGCACCCAGATCGGAGTCTCTAGTGAAAGTGAAATTCCCCTCGAGGGTTAAAGTAAGAAGATGCGTGATTGTTGAGGACACCGGAAGTAACCATAACTTGATTACTGCAAGAAATCTACTCATGTCCAAAGGAGTATCTACGGTTCGGGTTCTCAATATGAGTAACGAGGAAGTTCATTTAAAGAAGAACAGCTTAATGGGAAGATGCGAGGGAGTGAAACTTCTTAGACAGCTGGGAAATATCAAAGCAGTACAGCCAGAGAAACAAATTAGCGCCGATATTGTCTGTCAACTTCTCGAAGCTTCTAAGGAGAATTTATCTACTTCCGAGCGACAGCAGGCATGGGAACTCCTATCAAAATTTGAAGACATTTTTGCAAAGGACTGTGATTTCGGACGAACGGGACTCGTCAAGCACCAAATCGACACCGGCGACGCTAGGCCCATTAAACAAAGACCTCGAAGGATACCATGGGCAAAAGAAAAAGAAGTCACTGAACTCGTCAAAGACATGGCTAGTAACGGAATTATCGAACCTTCTACAAGTCCGTGGTCTTCACCAGTTGTCTTAGTAAAGAAAAAGGACGGCAGCACAAGGTTCTGTGTAGATTACCGGATGTTGAATAACGTTACTAAAAAGGATAGTTATCCCCTGCCTCGAATAGATGACACGCTGGACATGCTCAGTGGTATGAAATGGTTCTCTACCATTGACCTGAAGAGTGGATATTGGCAGGTGGAGATAGATCCGAAAGATAAGGAAAAGACAGCATTCAGTACAGGAATAGGTAACGGTCTATGGCAATTTAAAGTCATGCCATTCGGCTTATGTAATGCACCGGCAACCTTCGAACGTCTCATGGAAAGGGTAATGGTGGGCCTTCTTGGAGACGTATGTTTGGTCTACCTTGATGACATCATCATCATGGGGCGTACTTTTAAGGAACACCTGCGGAATATGGAAAAGGTCTTTACACGGCTTAGGAACGCCAACCTTAAGCTAAGCCCGAAGAAATGTGCCCTCTTCAAGAAAGAAGTAAGCTACCTTGGGCACATAATTTCCCCGGAAGGAGTTAAAACCGACCCAGAGAAGATTAAGGCTGTGCAGGACTGGCCTACTCCGAGGAATAAATCTGAAGTACGTTCATTTCTGGGTCTGTGTACGTATTACAGACGTTTTGTAAAGAAATTTTCAGATATAGCCAGGCCATTACATCGTCTTACGGAAGAAAAACGAGATTTTGTCTGGGATTCGACTTGTGAAGATGCTTTCAGAGAGCTAAAACGTTGTTTGTGTGAAACGCCTATATTAGGATATCCAAGTCGCGATGGGAGGTTCATCGTGGATACGGACGCGAGTAATACTGGAATCGGCGGCGTTTTATCACAGATACAAGGCGAGCACACGGTAGTTATAGCATACTTCAGCAAATCACTCTCGAAACCAGAAAGGAATTACTGCGTTACTCGTAGAGAGTTACTTGCCGTGGTCAAGGTCTTGCAACATTTTTCGAAGTACCTTATTGGTCGCCAGTTTACACTACGGACAGATCACGCAGCGTTACAATGGCTCCTGCAGTTTAAAAATCCTGAAGGTCAAGTGGCACGATGGCTCGAGCAACTGCAAGAGTTTCATTTTGTTACGGAACACCGGAGTGGAAAAGGACACAGCAACGCCGATGCCTTATCACGAAGACCTTGTCCTGAAGATTGCAAACACTGTCAGAAACAGGAAACCATAGGACATGTTAAATTAATAAGGACGCAAGGCTTAGACGATGAATGGACCAACGAAAACATGAAAAAGGCGCAAGAAGAAGATGATGATCTACGGTTAATACTGGACTGGAAGCTAAGTGAGAACAAACCCAGCTGGAATGATGTGTCAGCATGTAGCCCAGTCACTAAAAGCTATTGGGTTCAATGGGACAGCTTAGTCTTGGAAAATGATGTCTTACATAGAAGATGGGAATCTAACACCGGAAAAGAAGTAACCCTACAGATCGTAGTACCAAGAAGTATGGTGTCGTCCGTCCTAAGGCACATTCATGATGGAACTTCTGGTGGGCACCTTGGCGTGAAGAAAACGCTAGTAAAGTTGCGAAGAAGATTCTATTGGGTACATTGTCGCGAAGATGTAGAAGACTGGTGCCGAAAATGTACAGCTTGCGCTTCAGTCAGAGGTCCCCAAACAAGAAGTAAAGGCAAATTAAAGTTGTATAACGTTGGAGCACCTTGGGAGCGTATAGCTATTGACGTAGCTGGGCCATTTCCAGCAACCGAAGATGGAAACCGATACATCGTAGTTGTGCAGGACTATTTCACCAAGTGGCCTGAAGTATTTGCCACTCCCAATCAAGAAGCACACACCGTGGCTAAAAAGCTCGTGCAAGAAGTAGTCTGCCGATATGGTGTACCTATGGAAATCCATTCGGACCAAGGGCGTAATTTCGAGTCGGGGCTATTCCAAGAAATGTGTAGTTTGCTGGGCATGCATAAGACACGCACGACTCCTGCTCATCCACAGTCAGACGGTATGGTCGAGAGATTCAACCAAACGTTGGAAAATCACTTGGCTAAGGTAGTGGATGAACATCAAAAAGATTGGGACCAATACATACCTCTGTTCCTTATGTCGTATCGTTCGGCACTCCACGACAGTACAGGATTTACTCCAGCAAAGGTGAACTTCGGCAGAGAAATCAGGCTTCCGATAGACGCTATAACTGGAACTCCACCGGATGGTCCCAAGATTGTGACGGAGTACGTAAGTGATCTTCAATACCAGCTAAATGAGGTACACAAGATGGTTCGGGAGAACAGCTTGAAAACCAGCACAAGCATGAAAACCCGATACGACAGGAAAGCCAATTCCAAGGGATTTGAAGAAGGAGCTCAAGTGTGGTTTCACAATCCGCAGAGGAAGAAGGGGAAGTCTCCGAAATTACAACCTCGCTGGGAAGGACCTTACACTATTGTCACAAAGATTAACGACATCACGTACCGTATCAAGAAGGGTCCCCGCGGCAAGCTAAAAGTAGTACATGTAGACCGACTAGCAAAATACCACGGGAAGAATCATGCTCGGGACGAGCATGACTAAGGAGGGGGTAATGTTACGACTTTGAGCACCTATATCTCAAAAACAAAGCGTCGTACAGCAAAACCCCAAAAACGCATAAACAGGTATTAGGTCTACTATCGAACAGTGAAGAAAGTTCTCGAAAAATCAGTCATAAGAAAAACATCGATTTCTTCGAGTAAACAAATTCGGGATCCGCAGCGAGTACGTACCTATATATAGCGTACATGTATAGGTTGTTTACATCGCGGGTCGCGGCTATTGTTTATGACTACATAAGCTGTACATAGGTGCGTAATAACATAAAGGAAGGTTCGGGACGGGTCTATTGTATTTGGTGGTTCGGGAAATTTCTAGAGAACCATGGGTAGCTGTATATAAGGCACGCGCCGAGCCGCGACTGGGCAGTTTATTTTCGGAAGTGAAACCGAAGCGATCTCTACCAAGCGACAAGGAAGGAATATTTCGACGACTCAAGCGAAGATATTGGACTATAGTGATTGTGCATTGTGATTCGGACTTTGTTAAGTGGATTTTTGTGGAAGCTGACAATAAACGCCTTCTACGTTACCAACGGCATTTTCATTACCCATAGCGCGTAACAATAAGTTAATCTAGCATGATTATAAACTGAAGAGCGTAAATTGCTCTAGACATATTACCTATCATGTTAGGTAATATGTCTAGGGAGATAGATCCGTGCCCAGCAGTGGGATGCCTAAAAGGGTTGCAGCCAAGTATAAATTTATAGTAATTTCAAAATTATTTGAAATTTCATTCAAATTCAAAATTATTTGGCTGCAGCTCTTTTGGCATCCCACTGCTGGGCACTAATCTATCCCCCTTATTGGGGAGGCCTGGAGCTTACTCCACCAAGCTGCTACAGATACTTCAACTCAGTTGTGCGCGCGGCGCTATGTGTGGGTAAACCTGTATATACACAGTGACTTTGTGTGCGTGACAAGAGGTACAGTGAAGTTGCTCGGACGATCACGGCCGCGTCACTGTCACACAAATTAAAGCTGCATAATTACTAGCCCACGCACACATAGCGCCGCGCGCACAACTGAGTTGAAGTATCTTTACAATGCGGGTTGGTGGAGATACGGGTTAGTGGGCAACCCACTGTCGGCTGTTTTCGAAGCGCTCATAAGGCCTCCGACAAAGTTTAACGACTGTTATCTATCGACAACAACTGGGACAAATGGCTTAACGTGCCCTCCGAAGCACGGAAACGCGCATGAAAATTTTTGCTACTAGCGGTAACCCATCTCACACCCGACGGTGCACGTTTGGTTTAGCTGCATAGACCGCATGCGTTCTACGCTAGCCGCCGAGCCATGCGCGGTTAAATTAATAATATTTTAAACAGTCTTACTCTTCGCTACGCAACAGTAAGATACAAACATGAGATTGCTATTTAAGTATGGACTGGAGGTATGGACATGTTCTTTCTGGCGTGAAATGATTGTTTTCAGCTTCAGTGGAAATATCAAACGACCATCAGACAGAGAAATAGCTTTTGTGTGGATGTAAATGTCTTTTACTGCACATGGAGTTTTGAAGATAGTAGAAATGATTAGGGCGGGGTAGTATCATTGCTGCATTCGAAAAGCAATACACAAAAAAAAAAGAAAAAAACTATGAAATTACTACTACCTACTGGGCGTTGACGATAATATGGGCGTTTACTTTAACTAACTGAATGAAGATGGCCGAACGGTAACGTCAACGGTCTTCGACACGGAGATACTAAGTTCAATCCCCTGGTTCGCTCTACGAAAACAATTTGTTAAGAGCGATTTAATCTCTGCTGCACCGAGGGGCAAAACATTGTGAAATTGAATTACATTTTCCATCACCGTGTATGCCTGAAAGTAACTCATAAATTCTCGAAGACATATCATGTTACCCGTACTTGGCAGGCGTGATGGACTACTACCTACATCCTTTTAATTTCGAGAGAAGACGTTAGCCCACTTGTGGGACCGAAAAAGAGTAAAAAATTAAACAGTAAGGTAAACGTCCGTATTATCGCCAGCGTCCCAGTAATAGAAATGGTTATGCTTTTCGTCGAAATGTTACACTTTTTCTATGAAAGTATTGCTGGTGACAAACCGAAAACTCGTCATTTTCTTATGATCTTAAGTAATTGAATCAAAGTCATGTACTCACAAGAGTCATACAGGCCAACACGAAAGTCGAAGCCAGCGGCCAGGGGGTGACGTTGCTCTCGTAGGACATCAGGCCGGCGAGGGTGCGACCCGAGAGCCATGCTGCCAGTATAGCTAGCGGGGACATCAGCATAATGCCCAACCCGTCCACCATCAGCTGGAAATACAACATTATTTTCATTGCAAAGTAGTAGGTTTTTTAATAACTCAAAAAAAATAATTCAAACCAAAAGCAAAATAGAAAAATGGCGTAGAACACAAGTGATTTAAGCAGCTACGCGAATAGGGCGCGGTTGGGTACCTTTTGTAGGTGGTAGAACTATTAGGTTCGCCCGGGGAAGTACCACCGCTGCACCCACTTCTGCCGTGAACCAATTCTATTGTGTTTCGGTGAAAAGGTGCAGTTGCCGGCCACACTTACATGAGGCGACCACCAGCCTCCGAAGTAGCAGCGTAACTGCATACGACCTCAGACAAGACTTACCTATGCTTGCTTGAGGTTCTATGTAGATGTCCATGGGCTGCAGCGACCACTTAACACCACGTGGATTGCATGCTCGTCTGTTACTGCATTCAAAAACAAAAAAAAAACCTATGGGTGACCGCTAGTGGCAATCATTAAGTCCGCGTTCCTTGTGTCGGAAGGCACGTAAGGCTGTCGTCGGCCCCGTTTGTTATCGATAGATAGTAGTCGTTAAACCTTGTTGGAAGCCGGATGAGCGGTTTGAAAACATCCGATAGCGGGTTGTTCATAACCCCCATGTTCAACAACCCGCATTGGAGCAGCGTGGTGGAGTACGAGATTGATGTACACTCACTGATCAGAGCAGTCTGACTTTACAAACAAAATATATAGTAAAAATACTAAAAAGTCGGCAATATATAAAATTTAAGGTTGTCTATTTTACATTTTAATTTCAAAATTAAATCAGTATCATTGTTACAGCTATTCCTTTCGGAGAAGTGTCAGTCGCTTTTACAGCCTTCTACGGAAATTAATGGAAAACTTTTGCAAGTTATTTATATCGTATCTTGCAATTAACGGCAAGAAACTCTTAGTCTGCTTCCATTTCACAAGAATAGAAAATGACTCAACATTGTGCGAAGTATAAAAAACTTTATATAAAAAACAAGGCAAGTGTATGTGGTATCTTTAATTGCATTTGTAACGAGTCCTTATGCACCTTTCCATATTGGGGAAAGCACCCAGTTCCCCTAAAATTCAGTGGTCCGCAACTCATGAGAGTTACAGTTATTACGCTCATATTACGTACGCATTGTATATATATGTATGTAAAAAAATATACTGGGCTACAATTACAATGTAGATCCATGAGTCTTTCTCATGCGCTGAGGTGGGTCATCGAAGAAGTTATGGAAATCCTACCTAACCCGGTATCTCTTGCAAGCTGCACCTTTTGAAGTTTTTTATCCGCGATAACAACAGTAAATATTCTTGCTCATATAGTGTTTCTCAACAGAATTTATTTTCGATACATTAAAAAATTTATAAAAAGTAACGCCGGAACTGTTGGTCACCTAAACATACTGCCCGGCGACTACCTTTTTACGTCGTTCCTATTACTGGTTTAAGGTACATTCTGCCCACAGTGGCCCACATGTTCAAAGGAAGTTTGTAAGAGGATCATCGTCAAAGCCGCAAAATGTACCGAAATATCTTAAATAAAACAGGTCTATATACCTAGAGACGAGTGGCAAAAAATTGTGAGCATTTTCTTAAGGCAAACAAAATGCCACCAGTCATATGGTTAATAGTTACCAAATAATTTTCAAGTATTAAAAATTATTTTGCCTTAAAATAAATTTTTACAACGTCAAGGATTTCAGTTGGTTAACGGAAGGTTACTTTTGAAGTGCACCAATAAGACGTTATATTAAAAAGTCTGCCTTTAGAAAATGTTAGCAGGCTGTAGACGCTCGCCTCTCGTAATATTACGACACATAATTAAGACAAATACCCCAAAACATGTTCCCGAGTATAATCCTTTGTTGCGGCACGTAATTTTCCACCATGACATACAATGACGTTGAGGCGGTCATGGGCTGGCCGTATTCCATGTGCCACAAATTATGGGACACATGTCACCCAGCTTAAATGAATGTGATACAGTACACACATTATTAACCTCAAGCAGACGTTTTGATAACAATGTTGTTTTATTATAAAAGCGGTCTGAAAGTTTATTTAATCCAAGTGGTCTTTTCTAAAAGTAATTGTCTTCATTATGACCATTTTAGGGTTCCGTACGGTAAAAAACCAAATAAATATAGTTTTAAAAAAAACACGCCTTTGAACCACGTCAAAGTAAAAAAATGAAAACTAATCCTTAATATGTATGTATAAGCAGAAAATAATAATGAACAAAAAATAAAAATAAAAACTGGCCAAGTGCGAGTCGGACTCACACGAAGGAAGGGCTCCGTACCATTATTTATAAAAATCACGTTTATTTTATAGGTTTTACGGATTTATATCCATAAAAAGTTTCAAGATTAATTTCTGTTATAAAAAGAGTCCCACTTTACAAGCCTCCTATTTCTTTTCGCGATGAAATATCAACCGAGATAATTTGAGGGAAGGACAGTGATATGAAAAGATTAATAACAGCATCCCTTGGGCCTTTGAGCTTGGGCAACGACCGAATTAATTTAAATGGAAAATATACTGGTGACTAACTTTAGGATTCTGTTTCTCAAGAACATGGTAAGAATTTTTTTGAAATGGGCTAATTAAATGAAACGTTTGAATTTTTGAACGTTTGAACCATAGACCAGCGAGTAAATCATGTTTTTGAAAGCGCATGTAGAGCGAGACAGCGAGCTTTTGTCACACGTTTAACATGTACAAGCGGTGATGCACTTATAAGCTCGAATATGTAAACTTTTACAGATGCCACCCTACACTGTTTTACGCGCGAAAACGCCGGAATAAACCCGTGTGGTTTATTGAAGTGCAAACAATTGCGTACGTATAAGCGCATTTGTCGAAACGACCATAAACGCGCAGAAAAATACGCTGATGCTACGCCGCTCTAAGCGCATAAAGGCATGCCTTTTGCCTCACACGTAACTCTAAAAACTTTTTTTTATTTGAATGCGGTAGCAGACGAGCATGCAGGCCACGTGGTGTTAAGTGGCCACTGCAGACCATGGACATCGCATAGACAACCTCAACAGGTAAGACATAGACTTGCTCAAGCAAGCAAGTGCTTGATGTAGATGCGCTGCTACCCTGAAGGCTGATGGTCGCCTTACCTCTCTTTCTGTCCGACAATTGCACCTTTCCACCGAAAAACAAAAGAATTGCTGCACAGCAGAAGTGGATGCAACGGTGGTATTTCCCCGGTGGAACATTTTAAGTTCTACCTCTAACATAATCATGAATTCATGAATTCTTACTGTAAATAAATAACGCGGTTATTTGGTCAGATTTAGTAAAAAATTAACGAATTATTGCTCATAAAAGGCAACACTTTGCTGTGTAACGAAATAAATTAATAAGCTTCAGACGGTACTGGGAATTACTACTACAAGACATTTATGAATACTCAGGTAATATTTATAAATTAAGTTTAAAATAAGGTTTTAAATTAAAAATGTGATATGGATGTTCTTAGGTAAGATAATTAAGAAAACGACGACAAAAAATTATTTGTGAGAGTAATTACTTGTAGAGTGTAGATAAATAAAATCGTGTCAAAAAAGTAATGCTTTATTGTTATAAAAACATAAAGTTACCTGCTTGGCATTCTGACTCAAGATCCACATAACCAGCGCTCGGGGTACTCCATATCGATGGACACGTCTTGTAGCATATCTCGTGCCGCAAAGCTCACACCTTGATTTCCCTGACTCCGTCAACCATCTCTCCAAACACTTCACATGCACTCGCCCGACAGTTCCCCGACAAGAACATGCTGATATCATCTGTCCCATTCCTTGGTTCAGTGAGTCTCCGCCGTGACATATGCGGCACATGTCATCTATAGTTTGTTCACTCTGTTGGGATATCTCGACCTCTTCTACTGCATCACCCATAGCTTCCACTTGTACCTCCGACTCATGACTCCAATTTATAGGATTAATCCCAACAGATTTTTTCTCGATATGCTCAATCTTATGCTCTTCAGTATTCAAAATTCTTCGTTTAGGACTCCTAACCTTAATTCGATGTTGACGAGGATATTTATCACGCCTTAATGGTGTTCCATCCCTGTTTATCTGTTTGTCGTCCCTCTTCCTGACTTCTTCTTTTGAAAAGGGTATCGTTTCTTTAGATTCCGATGATATATCGGTGGTTGCATTTAATAAATTGAATAGGTCTATTGCACTTGAATTTGCTGTTACATCTTTATCTACTGCAGTAGATTTAAATGTATGGGCTAATAGCACTGATGATGTACTTTCACTTTCAGCGACTATTTCTAACGTTGAACTGGTTTTGGAGCTGTTGGGGAAGTTTTTATTTTTCAGTTTGTTGACGTTATTTCCCATACAATTTGCTGATAAAAGTTTCGCGTCTTGATTTGGCTCTAACGCACTGAAAATAATTTGTAATTCTAATTGAATGTTATATTCAAAACTGAGTAACTCTTCACTTAAATAAATGTTACCATTATTATTAACACGATTAAATCATTCAACCGTTAATATTGAAGTCAAAATACGGCAGAAGATGATTAAAGGAAAATACCTGGAGACAGTGATGAACAAAGTGACGGGTTAGTGAACAGGAACGACGGGTAAAATTTACTTTTCTATTTGAACAAAAAAATCTTTTGGAAACTTTTTTAGATATTTAATATTTATATTTTGAGATAAAACTTACGATTCGAATTGGCAATAAAAGTTTTAATTGGATAATATTTGTAAAAATTATAGTTAAAACTAAAAAGCGAAGTATTGAAAAATAGGTACATAATAAGAATCTAATAATTTGAGCAACGGTCAAGCCACACTAGCTGCTTTTAGTATATGCGATGACCGAATATTATGATCGTGTTTAGGCAACTTCAACGCGACATCGGAATCTCGTTAAGTTTCGTTATAATTTAAACGGCTTCACCAACCCGCATTTGAACAGCGTGTAGGAGTAAGCTCCCGTTCTTCCCAAACAATGGGGAGCAGTATGACGCAAAAAGAGTTGCGGCCAGTAATTGAGTAACAAAACAGTTAAGTGGCTTTCAGACTACGCTATAATATACATATAGGTAATAGAATATACGATAGTATATAGCTCATAGCATAACAATATCGCACACCATACATTTTTATGGACACGTTCAAACTGTACTGTAATATATATTATTGGCTTACTATACGCTATAAATTGGTGAAATGCGCTAAGTTCATGCTGTGCTATAAATTATCTTCAAAGATTTAAAACTCTACAAAAATCGCGGTCAACTGTACGGGCTTCTCACACGCCTGCCGCAGGGGCAATCTCGGTCGGTGCGATATCGGGAGTTGCTCTACACACTGGCTTGCCGTGTATTATTGGATAGTAGGTAAGTTGTTCTAAGCGGACGTGTTTAGAATGGCACCAGTTTTATCAAAAAATGCTTCTTGCCCCTGCTTGCCTACACACGACACGATTAAGGTGGTAATTAAGGATCACCACCACCTTTACACTTTAGATTGTGGTGTAGAAGGTGTGTTAGTAGCCGGCTTGAGCTTGCTATGTATTATAAATGCTAGCGATAATATAGCGTATGTGAACGCCATGCTATTTAATATAGCATTAGGCCCTTGTTTGCTTGTACACTATATAGCACAATAGTATAGCGTAGCCTGAAATCAACCTTAATACCTATAAATCTGTGAAAAGCCTTTAAAGCTGTATTGATAAATGTATAGCAGTTACGTCATTGAATTTGTCACAAAGACAAAAGGGCAGGAATTCATCAAGTTCCGCTCGCTCCCTTACGATTTATCGCTCTTGTTTAAAATGTATCTATTGTAGAACCAACACAATACAGTATTGAGAATTAGTGCTGCCAAAAGAAGTGATGATCACAATAAAATGTATTAGACTTGTATAACGAGAAGCAAGCGATTAAACACTGCAACAATTTTTAAAGGTGACTTTCTCAAAATAAGTACGTCAATAAAGGTAAAATATAAAAATAGTCTCCCATCCGTGAGCTGGATGCTTGTACGTTTGGCGTGCGAAGTACAAAAAATGTAAATTATAAATTAAAAGCGGGTGCCACGTCACAGTTAGGAACCCTGCTTTCCCAACTGTGGCATCGTTACAATCTATATAATTTAACAAAGTGACTTAATAAAAAAAAATGTTAACTTCTCCAATTTTTATCAACTCAATTTCAGATTTCATAACGGACTTGCTCAAACAAACTCCACCAACTTGCATTGAAGTAGCGTGGTGGAGAAAGCTCCATATCTCTCCAAAAATAGGGAGAAACCCGCGCTCAGCTGTAGAATGCAAATAAGGTTGCAGTCAGAACTTGCACGGTCTAATTACCAATTTCATATAAATTATACACGCCGGGCAACAACTATGACTGACCACCCTGAAAATTATTGTTAATCCATACTGCTTATGCCAAGTAATTTTCAGTTTAAAGAACGTTATTGCGAGTTTTTTTGAGCTGACTGAGAGAAGTCTAATTAACTCTATCAACTTTATATTACCAATGTAAAAAATCACCCATTGGAAATTTTTGGTTTCGTCGAAATATTTGAAGTCTTTGGTCGCTTGCTTCTTGGACTAAGAATTTCTACACGTACATAATATATAAGATGCCAAGCACTTACTTACCTGATGTGTAATCCATTTTGTATTTTCGTCGGATCCCGATCTCTGATCTCTTTCTGAACTGAGAACCTTCTACGCCTCGAGTTTGGCATGTTCCAAAAATTTAATTGTTTTTATTTACTTTGAAACACTTTTATAATTTTTTTATTTATCCAAATCTACTCGTTCATTTTAGGTGCCAAACTTGACATTTTATTTTACTTTTTATCTATTGAATAAAAATTGCCTAATATTTTGTGTTAGAAACCTTTTTACAATTTATTTTGAGTTTGTTCTCTATGAACGATAATTAAAGTTTTGGCAATATAAATGTCTAAATTTTGCTTTATAGGGATTTTAATTAGTTGTAGCATGAATCAAAGCGACGCTAATTAGGGTATAAATTATTTGAACCTGATGAAGTGTTGACTATTTGGAGTCTATATTTAGTTCAATTAGTAGAGTTATTTTCGCACGAATTCACGTTATTTTTATTATATAGATACACCAAGAACATACCTGCGGCACGGCCACGGTTGGACTAAAGATGGAATCTTAGAATGGACTATTATGTAAGTTTCAGACACAATAGTTAAACGGAAGTCAATATATGATATTTTCGGAATGATACCAAAATATAACGGACAAAGAGCACAAGGTTATCGGGTCAATCTGGGTAATCTCTAGTGGATCAACATTCATTTTGAATTTCTATAATTTTCACCCTAAGATCGCCGAAGCAAAAAGAACCAGAGAGAGATAGTGTCTCACACGATCAGCTGTCACGTGTGCCCATTGTCGACCCATAGCCATTCTGTTATCTCAAATTTATAATTGTATTTTTTTTAAAAATGCTGCTGGGAGTTTTTTTCGACGCCTTTTTTTCTCTCAGGTCAACATTTAGCCCAAACGGGCACCTAAAGGCGGTTAATGTGAAAAAAAACGTAGAGCGTCAAAATTGACAGGTATGACACCGTACTACTGACCTTTGTTGCTCTAAGGAAAAAAATTACATTCATTAAGCGAATATTTTGTATTCCTAATATGAAATAAACATTTTTCTTTCTATAAAGAAACGAAAGAAAGCTTTCAGAGGGGTGCTATACATTTAGTACGTAAGTACATTATTCTTAATCTAAGTATACATTTGATATAACTAGCTGTTTGTCTATCTTATTCTTAGAACATCAAAGGTACTGACTCACCCTTTTGTCATACATGTCAATGTTGATGCTCTAAGATCTTATTATGTGCTCGATACATCATAAGATTGGCTGCAACCCTTTTTGCGTCCCACTGCTGGGCACGGGTCTCTCCCCCTTATTGGGGAGGCCTGGAGCTTACTCCACCACGCTGCTCCAATGCGGGTTGGTGGAGATGCGGGTTAGTGGCCAACCCGCTGTCGGATGTTTTCAAACCGCCCATAAGGCCTCCGACAAGGTTTGACGACTGTTATCTATCGACAACAACCGGGACCGACGGCTTAACGTGCCCTCCGAAGCACGGAAACGCGCATGAATTTTTTGCCACTAGCGGTCATCCATCTCACACCCGACCGCACCCGTTTGGCTCAGCTGCATAGATCGCTTGCGTTCTACGCTAGCCGCCAGGCCATGCACGCTTCATAAGATACTTAAATTCAATAAAAGCATAGACAGACTTATTCGCGGTATTATTTTTGGTACACGGCTTTCAAATATTGGCTTATGGCATGTTAGGTTTTGTAAATCTTATCATCTACTTACTTGAAATTCTTGAAAAATATCATCTTTGCTTTGACAATATTCATCTATAAAACGTTGTTCAGGATAGGGTAACAGAACAAGAGAGCAGAAGTCTAACTATAAATTGCATCCCTGGAAAATTTATTTTTTATACGTCTAGCGATATTTTGAGATTTCATAATGAATGAGGTCACTTTTCGCTTTTATAACATTTAGATAAATAACATCTATCTCTAGCTTAGTTTCAAACTTGTACCATCTGATCTGATTTGACGACCCGCATGGCACAATGGTTACCATGCCGGACTGCCAATCGAGGGGTCCCGGGTTCGATTCCCGGCGAAACAGAAATTTGAATGATGCGTTTAAATTTCTGTTCTCGGTCTGGGTGTTTGCGTTCCTGTCTTTATATGTGTCCATGGTACCCACGACACGGTATTAGTTACCTTACTGTGGGGATATGAGTGTGTAACGTTTATTTATCATTATTTTATCTGAGGTTAATGTAGTTGCTACGTCGTAATTAAATTTATTTATGGCCGAAATGGTCAGTGGTGCTACTTTCGGGTGTCAATTGTTGTTTGCAAACACAAAGAAAACCAATATTGGGAAGCTATTTTATTGGAGCAGCGTGGTGGAGGCCTCCCCAATAATGGGAGATACCTACCTGTCGGACGCAAAAATATACTTTTGAAAAAAGAATAAACATGTTATATAACCAACCAAAAAATAATACAAGTATATTCTTAGGGATGTCTTCAGCTTATGACATAAGCGTATCTTTTCACGTTGTCGCATGAAATAATCTGAAATCTATAACAAACAATATAGATATTTCCATTACCTAACCCATTGTTCCCCTGTCTGTCTGTATATCTCAATATAATGGGTATTAGCGGAGATAAGCTACCAACTTACTTCAGAAATGCAGCCGAAAGGCTTGAGACTACGTCATTTTTCGTTGGGCATATATAGGTATATCGCCATTATTAGATTGAAGACTTGTGGGCTAAGACATAGTGCTGATTAATTTATATCTTTTTTTATTGTGTGGAGTAAATAAATTAAATACTGTATTTATTTTTGAGAGATATATGAATTGTAATACACTTAAGCCGGTGGTGTGTATCAGAAATTGAGATTAACATTTCACACTTTGTCGTGTTTTATCGGTTTTTTGAAAATAAAAAGTATAAATATATCGTAATAAATTAAAATTTTGTAGTAGGTATATTTTTGTAGTAGGTATATTTTTGTAGTATTGGTTTAAATGAATCCCGCCACATATGTATAACTTACCATACCTTTTAAAAAAATCCAAATATTCTAGAATTTCTTTGTCGCATTGAAAAGAAAATTATTCATTGATTTGCGTTATAGTTGAAATATATTCAATTTCCTAACTACTTATTACAAGACCAAATGGATCACAAAAAGGCTAAAAAAAAGTTGTGCAACTAAGAGGAAACTAAGAGGAAACTAAGATAATTACACTATAAAACAAGAATATCTATGATTAAAATAAAATATATACATTATAAAAAATTCTTAAAAAATGTATCAGCACCACACAGAAACATAGAAACAAGAAGTATGTAGAAAACTCTGACAATGTAAGTCAGGCTACATGGCATTTAATAAAGAGTAATTTAGGGAATCGAAAGAATCATCATAAATATATAGATAAAATACATTATAATGGAACTATTATTAAGTCCGGGAAAAAAAGCTGAATATTTCAATGATCACTTCTCTAAAACAATAAAATGTAAGCAAGAACAGGCGTAAAGAAAGAATAAATGTGAAATTTGAAAAGAACTCTATGTTTCTAACTCCTACAGACTCAAAGGAAATACATATTATAATAATAACCTTAAAAACAAGAAAGCTGTTGGTGAAGATCAAATTCCAACAAATATCATTAAGTTGACTTCCATATATCTTGCTAATGTGCTAGCACACCTAGTAAATATGTCATTGGAACAAGGAAAATACCCGACCAAACTAAAACAATCAGTTATAAAACCAATATTTAAAAAAGGGAAGAGTGATAATATTGATTATTATCGGCCAATAACACTTGTCTCTGTCTTTCCAAAAGTTTTTGACAAAGTAATGTGCAAAAGATTGGTAAACTATCTAGAAAAAAACAATATTATCTGCCCGGAACAATATGGCTTTAGAAAAGGTAGGACTACTAGTCATGCAATTTTCCAGCTAGTAAAAATGTTACGAATGCCTTAAGCAATAAAGAAACTCCTTTAGTACTATTCTTTGATATGAGTAAGGCATTCGACTGTGTTGATCACGAAAAACTGCTATACATTTTAAACAGTTATGGTATAAGAGGGCATGCCTTGTCATGGTTTGAAAGCTACATTCAAGATAGACAGCAAAGAACAGTAATAAGTACGGTATGTAGTCAATCCTGCTCGGAGGCTCATATATACTCAACAAGTAAAACAAAAGAAGTAGGAGTACCACAAGGTAGGAGTGCCACTAGGAGTACCACTAGGACCGGTGCTGTTTATAATATATATTAACGAACTACCAAACATTCTAAGTAACAAGACAATAATATACGCGGATGAGATGAGATACTTGGAAGCAACACATTGACGAAATATGCAAAACCTTAAACAAATATATATTTGCATTAAGAAGACGCAATATTGCAAGTATTCAAACAGCGTTACTTCTATACCATAGCCATATACATGTTCGAAAATAAGATATGGAATTACAATTTGGGGTAACTCTTCTCACATTTCGAAAGTCTTAGTTGCACAAAAAAATGTATACGAGCAATATACTCCATGGGTTATAAAGATACATGCAGACCAGTTTTTATAAAAAATAAACTTTTGACTGTACCGTCAATATACATATTTGAAATGGCGAAATATGTAAAAAATTACTTAGAAGAATTTGAAAAAAGTCCTATAAGATATAACAAAATACCTATGGAAATAACTGATAACACAAATAAAACATTTCTTAAATTAATTTATGTCAGGAATGTTTCTATGTCATGTCATGCCATGTCCTATAGTCATAAGACCTCTCTATAAATCCTAATTCTATAGCAAATAAACGATTATATTATTATTA
The DNA here is from genome assembly GCA_911387765.1 of Pyrgus malvae. Taxonomy (NCBI): domain Eukaryota; kingdom Metazoa; phylum Arthropoda; class Insecta; order Lepidoptera; family Hesperiidae; genus Pyrgus; species Pyrgus malvae. The sequence continues at coordinate 19,431,741 of OU426950.1, read as the reverse complement.
TTGTTTTAAAAACGTAAATATTGTAAATATTAAATTTGTTTACGTATTTAATATAACTGTATATGTTAAATACGTAAACAAAGTTCAACGTCAGATGAGGTTGTATGAACATTATTGAAAACAAATAATAGAACTATTTATTGGGAATATTATTTTAGTTATATTTTTGACTGAAACGGATCATGTCATAAAAAGGCTTTTTGCCTTAAAACTATCCTTTTCGTATGTGCGCTAAAGTAATTAATAGGTATTTATATATTTATTGTTAAATTGTATAAAAAAGAGTGAAAACCAGTAAGTACAGTCTGATTAGCATTAACTGTAGCACTGCGAAAACTAATACCTACCACAGAGTGCAATTTGTCCCAAATTGGCAACATTCATCATTACAAATGTCAGGCACGTGTGCGAGTATTACCTATGCAAATTGGAAATGCAATTTATAACACTAAGGCATTTTTGAAAACTTTCCAACTTTTAGAGGACTATATATACTGCGAGGATATACTGCGCCTAATGAGCTTTTGCTCAACAATATGTTGTATGTTACATTTAATTACTCGATAGTAGATGTTTAGAGTAGATAATTTTTAATGAAATTCGAAGGAGATGATGATGATGGATGTGTGGCGCAATGGTTACCATGCCGGACTGCCAATCGAAGGGTCCCGGGTTCGATTCCCGGCTAAATAGAAATTTGAATTTTTTTTCAACCTTTTTTTAAGTCCCACTGCTAGACACAGGTCTCCTCTCAGAAGTGAGAAGGATTTAGGCCATAGTCCACCACGCTGGCCAAGTGCGGATTGGTGGACGTCATGTTTTCGAGAAATTATAAATTTCTCTCAGGCATGCACGGCGATGGAGAACATCATAATCAATTAAATATCACGATATTTTCCATCACCGTGGAGCAACGATAAATCCGCACATTACAAATTTCTGTGTCACGATTTGAACCCGGGATCGCTCGCGTCGAAGACCGCGGTTTTTTTTACCACTCAGCCATCGATGCTCACACAATTGAAATTAATCTATTGAAGCACAGTCTGTCCACATGGTAGTTATGAGAAATTTAATTCTTTGAGCGTGCATGTTTCATAGTTATATCATAACATAATGACGTCAATAAATACGCACTTGGCGGACTATGACCTTAACCCATCTCAATATTGAGAATAACAGCGTGTGCAAACAAATCATTTGTCTTTGTCTTTGTCTTTGAGCGTATCCAAGTACCGTAAGAGGAATATTAAAGTTCTACCGACACCACCTGGACTCGTGGCGGTCCTCCACCGTCCGCTTGACACGCTCCTTTTTACCACAGACATGTTAGTTATGGGACAAACTTCCAGCTGAGGTATTTCCAGTGCACAATAACATACGGTTATTTAAGAACGCTGTGAGAAAAGCCTTTTTCAAAGCCGGCAATGCTCGCCCCTGGGGTTGTCCGTGTCCGTAAGCGACGGTGAACGCTTAACACCATGCGGCCCGTCTGCCTTTTTGTTCGGTTTCTTACTATAAAAAACCAGCACGGGCTATTTATACGGGGAAAAACACATTTTAAGGAAGTTAATTATGTAGTAAACGGAACATTTAGATTTTCATAGAAGACACTTCGGCTCATCATAAGAGAGCGATGCTCCACTCCTATACTTTCCGATGACTATAAACGTGCTGTATCGCGCACATACCATGGTCTTTCTTGGGACAGCTGACTGGACGGCGCGAACACCAAGTATCAACTCGTAACGTCGCCACTCGCCACTCGTCGCCAAACTTAACCTTAGAATTTCCTTGGGGATTTCGTGGCTCATATTGAAGCGTGCATGGCCTGGCGGCTAGCGTAGAACGCAAGCGATCTATGCAGCTGAGCCAAACGGGCACGGTCGGTTGTGAGATGGGTGACCGCTAGTGGCAAAAAATTTCATGCGCGTTTCCGTGCTTCGGAGGGCACGTTAAGCCGTCGGTCCCGGTTGTTGTCGATGGATAACAGTCGTCAAACCTTGTCGGAGGCCTTATGGGCGGTTTGAAAACATCCGACAGCGGGTTGGCCACTAACCCGCATCTCCACCAACCCGCATTGGAGCAGCGTGGTGGAGTAAGCTCCAGGCTTCCCCTATAAATGAAATGAAATGAAATGAAATATTCTTTATTCACTGTACGGTTCCTTTACAAACTCTTAGTGAACGTTATTTTTGTTCTGTCTGCTCTGGGTGCGCTTAGGCAATGCTGAGCTGAAGAAAAGAGCAGACGGAGAAAAACTTCAGCCCTGTTTTAAAATATGGGGTATACAATAGCTAACTTTCTTACAGAGTAGCTATGGGCCGATAAGGAACATACGTGACAGCTACCGCATGTGTCAATGTCGTCCCACAGCCATCTGCTAACATAGGCAGTTTAATTCATTTAAGTCTATTACATCAGTTATAGAAACAGCCTTGTGGGACTACACCTCAATCCCAAGCTTTTTTATCAATTAAATAGTCCTTAAGATCGTAAAAAGCCTTGCGGCACAGGACTTGTTTGACTTTTTTTTTAAATCTGTGAAAAGGAAGGGATTGAACATTTTCCGGGATTGTATTGTATATTCTGATCGACATCCCGATAAAAGAGTGGCTCTTTTTGCGGAGCCTACACTTGGGGAATGCAAGTTTGTGGCCATTCCTTGTCGAAACACAGTTCGAACTATGTAGATCCAAAAAGGTCATAAATTCGTGTTTGTTTTTACGAACATACATTATATTTTCATAAATATATTGCGATGCAAATGTTAGTATATTAGTCTCCTTAAATTTTTCTCTCAGTGATTCTCTAGAATTTAATTTATATATTGCGCGAATAGCCCTCTTCTGCAAAATAAATATTGTGTCGACATTAGCTGCATTTCCCCACAGTAAAATACCATACGACATTATACTATGGAAATAACTAAAATAGACCAATCTGGCTGTATCGACATCTGTAAGTGATCTTATTTTTTTAATCGCAAAGACGGCAGAACTTAGTCTATTCGCTAACCGAGAGATATGGGGTCCCCATTGAAGCTTAGAATCAACAGTTAATCCAAGAAATACAGCTTCATCAACAAAGCTCATTTCCTCGCCATTCAATTGAGGTTTTACAACATTTTCTTTAACATTAGGTGGTGAAAACTTAATACAATTGGTCTTTTTGTTATTGAGTACTAAGTTATTTACATTAAATCAATTTACCACCTCAGAGAGAGCATTGTTCACATCGTCATAATCATCAGTTTGTCTATTAGTTTTGAAAATTAAGGAAGTATCGTCTGCAAACAATACTATCTCGTGATTATTCTCCACCATATATGGCAGATCGTTAATATATATTAAAAATAGGAACGGGCCGAGTACTGAGCCCTGTGGGACCCCCAAATGAACTACAGACCCGTTTGACATTTTACCGTTCACTTCAACCCTCTGGATCCTATCACTCAAATAAGACTCCAGAAGCTTGAGCGCGGTTTCTTTGATGCCATAGTGATTGAGTTTCCTGATTAATGTTTCATGGTGCACACAGTCAAATGCCTTAGATAGGTCACAAAAGACACCTAAAGCATCCCGTGACCCCTCCCAAGCATCTACTATGGTCTTAAAAAGCTCTACTCCGGCATCTGTGGTTGAGCGACCCCTCGTAAAACCGAATTGATTTTTATGAATAAGTCTATTATTTGTAAAGTGTTTTAGAAGTTGTTCTAAAATTATTTTCTCAAAGATTTTACTAATGGAGGGCAGAATTGAAATTGGTCTAAAGTTGGAGGGATCTGAAGTATTGCCCGACTTAAATAAAGGTATCACTTTACTATGTTTCATTAGATCAGGAAAGTCACCACTCTTAATACAGTTATTGAATATTATAGCTAAGTGGGGTGCTATTAAGTCAATTATTGAACTAAGTATTTTTACAGAGATACCCCAAAGATCAGTAGTGTTCTTAGTTTCTAAAGTCTTAAATATCTTTACAATGTGTTTAGCGTCTACGGGCCTGAATATAAACTTACATTTGCATTCGCTTACATTTTTCTTAAGCAATGATTCGGCGGCTTCAGGGGAAGACCTAAGTGATTTAGTCGTCGATACTGGAATGTCAGCAAAGTATTTTTCAAATGTTTTTGCTACAAGTTCGTCTGATTCAATGACGGTACCGTCCATAGTAAGTTTATAGACACGACAACGGTCATTGACTCTTCCAGTCTCGGCGTTAATAATGTTCCAAGTCGTTTTAATTTTATTCTTACTAGATTTAATTTGGTTACCAATATGCAATGACTTGGCCGCGATACATACTTGCTTAAACAATTTTGAATAATTTCTAACGTGTGCACAAAAGGACTCGTCTCGATTATACGATCTCTCTTCATAGAGATCATATAATTTTTGTCTACTTTTATGTATCCCTAAAGTCGCCCAATCACTGAATGATTTACAGTTTTTAGGAGAGATTGTTTTTGATGTAAAGACAGTATTATATATTTTGTGTATGTGAGAACATAATGCCCCATAATGTTTATTTACATTTTTATGGGCTGGAATACGAAACCCATTTTCAATAGCACATCTAAATCTCTCCATGCGTTTTTTAGTCACTGGAACGACCACCTTGCTCTTACTAACCTGTCTGTCCATCCTGTAATTAAAGCAAACTAATTGGCCACAATGATCAGAGCTTAAGTTGTTTATTATCATAGATTGCGCTGGTGACCCTTCTGTAAAAATATTATCTATACAAGTAGCTGTGGATTGCGTAATCCTAGTTGGTTGTGAAAACACGTTAGTAAGATTACAGCATTTTAAGACAGACAAAAACTTTTTGCTTATTGCTGAATCCTCCAATATATTTATATTAAAATCACCACAAACAACTATGTCCTTCTTCTTTTTAGTATTGTTGCACAATTTATCCAATAATTGTTCTAAAACTGACTCAAAAGTATCATACAAAGAATTTGGAGGTCTATAAATACAAACAATAATACAATTTAATAACTCCACACAGGCTATTTCTATAGTTCGTTCAATAGAAAGGCTCACGATGTCTTGACGAACCTTAAACTTTAGGTCCTTACTTACAAAAATTAACGAGCCACCACGTAAGGCTGTCTGCCTACTGAACGAACTTGCGACTTGGTGCTTATCAAAGTTAAAAACAAGTTGGTAATCTTTCAACCAATGTTCTGTAATACACATAATGTTAATATTGTATTCCTTTAAAAATAATTCTAATTCTAGTTCTTTGGATAGCAGACCTTGGATATTTTGATGCACCAAGTTTAGACATTTATTATTTCTTATTATATTACTTGATAGAGGGCATATACACGTATTTATACAGTTGCTAGAGATTGATGTCTCTGTTGTCTCATCATTTAATTTAAATTATTTTGGAAATGATTTAAACATTTCAATGCAGTAGTACTACAAGTATTACTACATGTCGATACATTAATCTGCTCAATAGAAGCAGAAGTTTTTATAGCTAAGTTTATAGCCGAGTCTAGGTTTAAATAATATGATAGCAGGGCAGCTATCTGTTTATAAATAAATTTTGATAGATGAAATCTATCCAATGTCAAAATCAAATTATTATTAAATATTTTATTGATGTCAATCAAATTAAATATGTCATTATTATTATAATTATGATCAGAGCATTCTAAATTAAAACATTTGTTATGATTGCCAATTAAATTATACATATGTATATTTAATTGATGTCTTATTTTATTTTCATTATAATCCTCCTTAACATAAGGAATTGTAAATAAGATAATTTTTTTGACTTTAAGGTCTTGTAGTTTTTTAATATAATTGGTAAATTGGTTTTGCCGAACTTTTCCCCGTCTACCAAATAATAAAATTAAAGTGGTAGTGGGGTCATATTTGCCTAAAATTACCTTATCCATTATTTCTGTCATTGTAGCCCCGGGCATGCTAAAATTACATATATTCTGGCCAATCTTTTTATATAATCTGGCACCCATGTTTTTGCCTAGTTCATCGCTGAACATGAGTGTTTGATTTTTACAGGATAATGGATTCTCAGCTACGAAGCTGGCATTCTGTAATGATACGGAGGATTCAGTCCCAGATGCTGGCCCCGAAAGCAGCGGCTCTGGGTGTTGCGCATTATTAACTAAAGATTGGAATCTTTCTTCATTATATTTTGATAGCTGTAAAAGTTCATCCATGGCCAACACATGGTCACTGATTTCCCTCCTAGCGTCATTATAATTCTTAGTCATCTGTTCTAGAGACTGGTGAAGAACGGTAATTTTATTATTTAAGGCAGAAATGTCCGCTTCGTAACTTCGTCTACGAGCGTCCATCTGTAAAGTAGACTTCTTACAGTTTTCGTACAGAGATCTATATTTTTTACATAAATTTATGTGGTTTTTAAATACATTTTCCCTTTTTTTATATGCCTTTTTAATAAACTTATTAAGTTTTACATATTTCTTTACTTTTTTCCTACTGGCACCACACATCCCAACCGGTGAGCTGTTAATTGAGTCATCACCTGTCAGGTCTATGGTAACCGCTTTGGGACTAGTCTTGACCGGCGCTGAAGAACATGATGCATTGATCAACTCGTCAAATAAACTTTGAGTATTTTTAGAATTGACCAAAACTTCCTTTTGTTCGAGCTGACCAATACGTTCCCGGGCATCCGCCAGTTGTGAACGCAGCTGGGTAATAACTTTTAAGTTGCTGTCGTATTCATTGCAACAGTTATCAAAATCCTTAGACTGTCTTTTAAGCCTAATCCAGAGCTACAGAAACAAGCAGTACAAACCTAAGATAAAGTATAGACGTGGAAGTATTAAATATACTTTAATTTACCAATACTACGCCTAATCAGTTTTTATTCGACAATACATTGTGTGTTGCATTACTCCACAGCAGACGTAAACATTAAATACCTTTCACTGCATAAAATTTCTGTAAAATTTGTAGCAACCCATCAATCTCAGAATTTCATCTCAGAATTTAATCTCAGAAATTCAGAATAATTAGGCAGAGCATCTTGTAGCTCATATTCGTAATCCAGAGCTACAGAAGTCATGCAGTACAAATCTGCACTAATATATAAAGCTATTTTTTTATATATTAGTGTAGATTTGTACTGCATGTTTGGTTGTTTGAACGCGCTAATCTAAGTAACTACTGGTTAAAATTAAAAAAATGTTTTTGTGTTGGATAGATCATTTATCGAGGAAGGCTTTAGGCTATATAACTTCATGTTATGACTAATACCAAAGTCCACGCGGATGAAGTCGCGGGCAGCCGCTAGTCTAAGACCTAAGATAAAGTACAGACAGCTGAAACACGTCTTAGATAAATTTGATCTCTACAAAGACAAGAAAGTTATTGTTAAAGTGAATTTGTAGAAGCTTTATTAGCGCTCGAAGCACGAATCCAAAAAGTCATAACAATTTACTAATTACGTTACGACTTCTACGTGTAGCTTCTAAGGAGACGCGCTCAAAGGTACCGGATACACTTTAAAAATGTTTCCTTACTCTTAATTATTTAGTAATGCTGTGCCTCGCGGTTTCACCTGCGTTTATTTTTTTAAAGTATCTAATTTTACTTCTTACTCCAAGAATATATGTACAAAGTTTCATGATGATCGGTTGAGTAGTTTTCGCGTGAAAGAGTAACAAACACACTTTCGCATTTATAATATTATTAGGATGTTTTATTACAAAACAAATCCTGACCTGCGGTTTTAAGCACGATATAAAGTTTATCATGAAGTGAGGTGTAGTATAATTTATGTTACTTTATTTTACCTATAATATTTTTAGTCCACCAATCCGCACTTTTCCAGCGTGGTTGACTATGGTCTACATCCCTCTCACTGCCGAGGGAAGACCTGAGCCCAGTAATGTGACATAAAAGGACTAAAAAATATAACTTATTAGTTTCAAGATTATTTAAAATAATATCCAAACAAAGGATTAACTACCGACTACTACACGTTTTATATGTAATGAAATGAAATAAAATGAAATGAAATGAAATGAAATGAAATATTCTTTATTTATTCACTGTACGGTTCCTTTACAAACTCTTAGTGAACGTTATTTTTTGTTCTGTCTGCTCTGGGTGCGCTTAGGCAATGCTGAGCTGAAGAAAAGAGCAGACGGAGAAAAACTTCTTAATCTACACGTAATCCCACCTACTTCGAGAAAATCTTAATGTTGGACAGCAACTGATAGGTAGATAATAGCTATTAATAATAGCTGTTGAATAGGTTATAAGTGTAATGTCTGCCACACGGGTGAGTCAATACGTTCGATGCTCTAAGCCTGCCACACACGTAACGATGATATGTCTGATGATATGAAGTGAGTTACCTGCGCAAACCGATTTGCGCATTTTTATCGCAAGATAATCTTGTCTTAGTCAGTCGATTTATCATACCCACGTGCGATAAAACTACGATATATCCTCCTTCATTATTGAGGAACAGAGGATGACTGTAGAATACGAATGAATACGATCTAAATAAACGATTCAAGTTTCTAATCTATATTTTTTTGACGACCTAGATGGTGCAAATGTTACCATGCCCGACTGTATTAACAGCCCGGGTTCATTTCCCGGTGAGGAAGAAATTATAAATTTAGTTACATCACAATTATTCCACTCCTACAGCACAACAACTCAGCCCAACAGCACCATCCTACTCATCGAGAAGGAACCTCTTGGTGCCGAAAACCTTGTAGAGCGCGTTGTCTTAGATGGCGAACTGCTTGTCTGTCGTAGAGCTTCTTCTCCTTGATCTCCTCCTACTGCCATCTAGGATGTTTTGTAGCTGACCTATAGGGACTAGGCACTGGGTTCGATTCCTGGTTTACAGCGGGTTACAGCGGGAAATTTGATTAGCGTTCAAACCGCGATCCTAAATCAGTTCAGTTCTGTAATTAAAACTCTAGGTTCTAGAATAACTAGAAAACTAGAGTAACCAGATAAATTTAGCTGACCTCCAAATAAAGCTTCCAACAAGGTTTAACGACCGCTATCTTTCAATAACACTACAACCGACGGCATAAAACGGCCTCTGAAGCACGGAAACACGCAAGAAAAAATCCATTACCGGTCAGCTACCCTACACCCGACCGCTGCCATTTTGCTTAGATGTGTAGTTCGCTAGTGTTCTACTGCAGCTGTATGGCCATCCGCGCTGATTGCAATATAAAAATATTTAGTTAATAATAGCCACTCATGTTCTCTTGAAAAGAAGAAAGAAAATTTTTTTTTCGCATATATGGAAAAAAGTTTTTTCAAATGCAAGTAAATGCAAAATTTTGGGGATATATAACAAAAAATTTAAATTAATAAAAAATATAACTAAAAACTAGTCTAATACTCATCGTATTAATTATGTAAATTTTGTAACTTTTGTAAATCTTTTGTAAATCTTTTGTTAATTGTGAGTAACAGTCATTAACTACAGTATAGACAACTTAAACAGGTGGTAGATTTAATGTGATCTACATAAACGATATTTCAGTCAATTTGATGCTCAGAGTTAGAGCGAGCAATTACATTAGTGCTCAAACCACACCTAAGTTAGTTCAATCCTGTAATAAAATTAGTCCTTTAGCTCGATTTCGACTGACGCCAGGTTACTCGAGATAAGCTTCTATTGACGCTGTTCATTCAAACTTGCCTGAAACTGATGTTAATTTCTTTCAATAATTTAATGTAATACATTGTGCATGTAATATTATCTTGTAGTGAGATTTGGCATTGCTGTAAGCGCTACAAGCAATTACAATGAATAAATAAATAAATAAATAAGTAAATAAAAAATGCGCCAGGCACTCGAAGTAAGCTTCCATTGACGCTGTCCATTCAAACTTGCCTGAAACTGATGTTAATTTCTTTCAATAATTTAAAATGCGCCAGATACTCGAAGTGAGCTTCCATTGACGCTGTCCATTCAAACTTGCCTGAAACTGATGTTAATTTCTTTCAGTCACATTTAAAATATGCCAGGTTCTCAGACTAAGAATAATGTTTAGGTTACTCGAGGAGAGCTTTTATTGACGCTGTCATTTAATATGTTCATTATTTTTATTTATTCTATTCTTTTCAGTTGCTTTCATTCGACACATACTCGCTGCCGATCAAAAAGGTATTCGGTGTCCGCGCGTTCACATTAACTGGAAACTAAAAGTCGTCAGTTAAAGACACCAGCATAATAAACAAATTTCCTTACAATTTTTACACAAGATATTGCGGCTACGGTTCACGAGAGTTTAGGAGAATTTAAATTTATAAATTACTAGCTGACCCCGCGAACTTCGTACCGTGTTCAAATGTTTGTGGTCACCCTTATTACTTAGGGGGATGAAAAATAGATGTTGGCCGATTCTCAGACCTACTCAATATGCTTACAAAATTTCATGAGAATTGGTCAAGCCGTTTCGGAGGAGTATGGGAACGAACATTGTGACACGAGAATTTTATATATAAGATTTCAATATATAACTATGTCTATTAGCTATTTATTTCGCACATTAAAAAAATGGAGTGGCAAACGAGGCAAAGTAGCGAAGTTGTAATAACCTACACATAACATCATCACTATTCATCACACTGTGCAAGATGTCGTAAATTACTGTCGGCAGGTTCATTAACGCTCATACCGCGACCCTAGAAGTCATTACAGTCTACTAATTAATGCTTTAGCTTCTCTGGAGACGCTCAAAGCTACCTGAAATACAACTAATTAATATTTACTTACTTTTTAATTATGCAAATAAAATAACACTCTGCTTGAAAATTTTCGAGTGAGCTTCGTTACATTTATTTATTTATTTATTTATTTACTCTTTTGTAAACCTACAGTTTACAAGGGCGAACTTAATGCCTAGAGGCATTCTCTGCCAGTTAACCCTTGATGATGGCGATAAATTGTGGTAGGCGAAACAAAACAGTAAACTAACATTGTGTAATCTAATATACAAAGTTTAACATACACACAATAAATAATAATAATAATACATACAAATATAAATAACATGTATAATATAACAACCATAAATAATATACATATAAACATATATATAAATATATACATATATATATATATATATATATATAATATATACATAATATACCTATATATTATACTAAAAAAACAATAATTAATATACGGTGACCACATTATATCGGTGAGCAATTAGTTGCTAAGATTCATGAAATGTTTTTTGAGTTGCTTTTTAAACGAAAGCAGTGTGGGAGCCTTTCTTATGGAGAGAGATAGGTCGTTCCAGAGCAGTACGGCCTGAACAGAAAAAGAATTGTGGAAGAAACCAGTCGAATGCGGTGGAATATAAGCCGTCAGATTGGATGCCGAGCGCAGTACTCGGTCATGCGTTTCACACACATATTGAAAATTGTCCTTTAAATATGACGGAAAACTAGGGTTATTTAAAAGAGAATATAGAACGTGGAGTATTCTAGAGTTACGCCTTCTACGAATAGGGAGCCAGTTCAGTCGGCGACGATACTCTGAGATATGATCATATTTACGAAGGTCAAATACATATCGGATACAATTGTTTTGAAGGCGCTCTAGTTTATTAAGAAGTTCACTGTTTAGGTCTGGGTAACACACATCCGCATAATCAATTATTGGGAGAATAAGAGATTGAACTAGCATGAGTTTGGTCTTAACCGTTAGAAACTTTTTTAGTCTGTACAAAGAATGCAAGGCACCGGTAACCTTTTTGCTGACAGCGCTTATTTGCGCCTGCCATGTGAATGTGCAGTCCATAGTTAAACCAAGGTTACGGACGGATTGGCTAAAAGGTTAAAATGTTTCCGTTATAAAATATTGGTGGTATTGTGCTGTTATCCACCTTAGCCAAGAGACGTGCGCTACCTGCAATCATTGCCTGACATTTGGAGGGATTAACAACAACGCCGTAACGACAAGACCAGTCCCATATAGCTTCAAGGTTTTTATTGACGTTTTGAATAGCTTTATCAAGTTTATCAACGTCACTTTGCACGTACAGCTGCAGATCGTCTGCATACAGATGATACGAGCAATCAATAGCGGAAGTGATTAAATTAATAAATATAGAAAAAAGAAGAGGGGAAAGAATACCGCCTTGAGGAACGCCATTGTCTAGGTCCGCCCAACTTGAGCACTGTTGTTCGAAAATAACTGACTGCTGACGTTCCTGAAGATAGTTCGTAAACCATTTAAGTGTCGTTGGCGAAAAACGCAGTTGGGATAATATGGATAAAAGGTTTTTTGTTGTTAAAAAAAACCGTAAAAGTTTTGTAATGTGTTCTGATATGAAAAATCATGCATGCTACTAGAGTAGTACCACAATTTTTCCTCATCATATCACCCCACTAATCCTGACTTGGTCATGTTGGTAGATTATAACTGGCGCCTTTCTTAATTCTGAAAAGAGACCTAACCTACTGATATTAAAAAAAATGCTTGATAATGATGATACGCGGAACTCATAAACAAAGTTAGCAAGACTTCGAAATTAACTATAGCTCGGTTATTCTTGCCACCTTTATGGTTGAATTGCTAAATATTTTAAGAGTTGCATTTCTTAATATTTTACTAAAATACCTTTTTGAATATTGGATCCCTATAAAATTTATGGTTAACAATTTAATAGTTCTATCCATGTTCTCATCCTACTTCCTACTAATATTATAAATGCGAAAGTAAGTTAGTTTGTTACTCTTTCACGCGAAAACTACTCAACCGATCATCATGAAACTTTGTACATATATTCTTGGAGTTATCAGAAGTAAAATAGGATACTTTAAAAAAATATCGCGGGTGAAACCGCGGGGCACAGCTAGTATAAAATATACGGAACATTTAATAAATAGGTACTCAAGTTTCGGAATAAAAGTCTTTGTATTTATATACTGTCCTATTTGATAAAACCATTGTAGAGACGCACTGAAGGCTACAATAGACACTTCTCATTGTTGTATTATTATTGTTTCGTTTTCATAATGTTTGCTGTCCTTTTAATCTATGGATAGCATACTGATATAAATCAATAGACTTCATTAATTAGGATCTCAGATTACCTAGAGACACCCTCGAAACTGTTGGAAAAGTCATGTTATTTTAAAAGGTTGAGATAGCCTCAGTTTGTGACTGGAATAACTGAGAGCTCCGTTTTATTTACCTAACCTCGTTAGATGAAAACGTTCTGCGGGCGATACAAACGCAAATATGACATAAATGTAAATACGACAACATAGGGTTTCAACTTCTTATATTTCGCCGTTGAACATTGTGCTCTTTTTACCCACTTCCTCTTCTATACTAGTATTATAAAGAGGAAAGATTTGTATTTTTGTATGTTTGTATTTTTGTATGTTTGTGATGAATTAACTCAAAAACTACAGTTCCGATTTCAAAAGTTCTTCCACCATTAGAAAGCTACATACACCTTTTACTCGCGGTAAAAATAATCCTATGTTAGGCTACTTTTTACCGCAGGAAAATTGATTCATTTCTACGTGAAAACGGGTAATAGGGTAAACGCGGTTGAAGCAACTGGCTAAACGCCTATGATTTTAATATAGCAATGAAGCCTGGAATCGCACATAGGCTATTTTTTTATTCTAATGGGGCCCATTAAACGGGTCTACGCGGGCGAAGCCGCTGGCGGAAGGCTAGTTCACTATGCATCAACATTGACAGGTATGAGTTCGTACCTTTGATTTATACACAGTAAGTTTGATAAACATTTTTCCACCATTCTGTCTTATTTTAAAAATGTAGAAGTTTATAAAGATACCTGGCGGCCTAGCGTAGAATACAAATGATCTCCGTAGGGACTATCCGCGCTCTGGCCAGTAAATCAAAGAAAAAATCTTCTATTATAAATCTTGAAATATGAAGCCTTATTATCATCAGACCATAATGCCATAGCTTCTTAAGTAGCCTCCAGCCAGGGCAATTTTCCGAAATCTCTCTCAATTAATGTCTACGTCCCTTCTACCTACATTAATTTTAAGTGATTCCGATAGTCTCGATGACATTGATTGTAAGAAGTAAGTATAAGTAATTTTAAATACATTATTATAATTAATTTTATACATTAATTTTATAATACAAGTAATTTTATACCTTTCTTTGGTATTTTTACCAAAACCATGAGTATAAGACCATATATTCTATATATTTTATATGGATCGAGGAACTATTTCAAACTTAATAAGCAAAATGTTATGTGGTGTATTTACTTGATAAAATCTCCTCAACATAAGCATAAAATCCACGCTCTCAAAAGTATAAAATACCTGAAAGCTAAATATTTTGTACATCACAATTTCTAACGATAATATTTTCTTATTTCATACTATTCAGAGAGTATTTTTCACTAGTTTTTTTTTAAATAAACGTTACACACTCATAGCCCCACAGTAAGGTTGTCAATACCCTGTGTTTTGGGTACCATGGAAACATATAAATGCAGGAACACAAACACCCAGACCGAGAATACGGGTCGTCATATTATATTATATATAATCATAGGATAGTTGGGTTATAGTTTCCGAATAAAATTATTATTTAAATTATTACGGGGCTGTAATGTGTTCAGTAATAGGCGCCTCAGTTTATCTCGTGCTTGCAAGGCCAATGCTATACAGCTATACAGTGAATATCTTCGTGATATTCAAGGGACTCGGATTCAAACTGATACTCTCATTACCTATTTTATGCATTTTAAATTGAATTTTTCAAAAAAGAAATAAAATGAACAGACTCATTTCTATAAAAGAAGATATTAACCAGGTTTCAAGAATATCTATGAAACTTTGTAAGTCTAGCCATTCCTCTACAGAATATCGACACTGATTATACCTTATATTTACTGGACTTCTTGGAAGGCTTGACGGAAGGTTAAAGTAACAAGTAGCTCTATTAACATTAAAATAGTTAAAAGTCCAACTAGACGAGCATTTTTCTAAAATGAAAAACACAACACAAACAGGGCTGAAGTTTTTTCTCTGTCTGCTCTTTTCTTCACAGACAGAACAAAAAAATAACATTCACTAAGAATTTTGTAAAGGAACCGTACAGTGAATAAAGAATATTTAATTTCATTTCATTTCACTTATTGTCCTACACCTTTGCACTGCTACTACAAAGGCTGTGGGCCATATAGTGGTGTGGCCTCCAACCGCATCTTTTTACAAACCTTTTCTTTAACTATGCAATAACGCCACACACACAAAGACAGAAACACAAAAACTTACACCTTGATGAGTTAACATTTCTGCCTCGCTGGGAATCGAAGTCGGGATCCTTCGATTGGCAGTCCTGCATAGTGATCGTTCAACATTTATCTTCTGAGCTTATTAGAGTCGCTCAAAAGCCTACGAAACCTGAAAGATAATTTTAGACCATCAGATACGCTCAAGCCAAGGAAGTTGCTGAAAACCTTTCAAATTAAATAATTATGGAATAAAGGAACAAATTTCTCCATTCCAATTTGTTTCTTTATTCCATAATTATTTCAGTTTCAAAGTTAAGTCTTACAAAATTTGGGTTTATAATATGTATGGCTTATTTTTTCGGCTTCTTTAAGAAATTATTAATGTTCAGAAATATCCGGCGTAACTTAAAAATAAACTTAAGTAATGAAAAATTGAAACCTGAAAACTTACTCCGTACAAATTGTCATCCCTAATTTGATAGCTGTTATAGTTATGAAAAAATCGGATTCAGTACCCCGTAAAAATCATTGAATGAACAAGTATATTGAACATTTTGAGACTACTTCAGAGTCCAATAAAAATACATTTTTAAATACGACATCTATTCTATACATATCTTAAAACTGTAAGCAGGGTCAATTCTGTACATTGCATAGAAATTTAAAAAAATACTTCTAGGGGTCTTTTTATAAGGAACAGAAGCTAAAAATATAAGTTTTGAAATTTTTGTCTGTCTGTCTGTCTGTCTATCTGTCTGTTGTTAGCTTTTCACGCAAAAACTACTGGACGGATTTTGATGAAACTTTTTTTGTTTTATATATATTGGTCCTCGCTAACATTTAAGCTATAGCTAATTTTAAAAATCGCCATTTAAGGGTGTGAAATGAGGGATGAAAATTTGTATGGAAAACTTGTTTTTTTTTTCAATAGATTTTCTTGAAATTTGGTATAAATATTTTCTAACCAAAATAAAAAAATATGTGTTTCAGCATTTCTCGAAATTCACCCTTTAAATGTCAATTTTCTCTGAAACTCTTTGAAAATTGAGTGTCGAGACTTGATGTACAGAATGTTTTTGTGCAGAGTATTTTACTTATAATTTTGTATTTGTAATATTTATTAACATAGTAAGAAACATATTTAAACTTTTTTCAAAACTACTCCTCAATAGCAAATAAAATGAATTCTAAAGTTGGTATCTCAAGCGTACAATAATTAACCTTAACTTAATATTTCATTCTCAAATTCTTTTCCCTTCTTGGAATGATGTGTTTACTGGTATATTGTTGAATTAATTTCCATAACATTAGTGCGTATTTCATATCAATCGGGTCATAAACAAAAACGTTATGTTCATTTAAACAATACGCGACATTAACTTAAAAGACACTTTGGGGAATTTGGATGAAAGATTCGTTAACAGCCCTTTCAAAACCACAAATAAAGTTTGAATTAAAGTAAAATTATTTTAAACTATCATTAATATGGTCGACCATATTAAATATACTTAGATCAGCTTACTGTATTTTCTTTCGTTGGCCGAGTATGGCTAAGCTATAGGTACCTAAAGAGCGCATCGCGAGCCTCACCGCCGCCAAACCTTCCATCACAGGCTCCATTAAGTAAGTTACTCAGCTTATTAGTCTTCATTTCGGGTGGAAGATTATGAACAGGCTGCAGCTGAAACGACTTATATCGCTACATTATATTAGGCTGCAACCTTTTAAGCGTTCCATTGCTGGGCATGGAGCTCTCCTAATATTGAGGAGGCCTCGAGCTCCGACTAACCGAAATCCAAATCTTACAACCTCAATGCTCTAAACCTTCATACAAAATGTAAAATGCCTTAGCAAAACGAGACTACTGCAGACATCTAGGTGACGAATAGTTAAACTTTTACTGAACCAACTGTTAATCTCAATATCTACCTATTTGGTAATTTGACATTCGATTTATCAACCACAAAGTTTACATGCCATACGGTAGATGGCGTTATTGAGCAATATTCATTTCTTCTACAAAGCGAATCGATGGAGATAATTTCAAATAAAAGCCTAAAGTCTAATTAAAGTAAGTAGTACATAGTGTAAAAAATAACGTTTCACACTTAAAGCCTCACAGTAGGGTAGATATACCCTGTGTCGTGGGAGCCATGAACACACACAGAGACAGAAACACAACCACCCAGACCGAGAACAGAAATTTAAACTCATCATTGAAATTTCTGATTCGCCGGGATTCGAACCCGGGACCCTTCGATTTGCAGTCCGGCATGGTAAACATTGCGCCACGCGGGTTGTCCCGTCGTTGGGTATACGTATGATGCTGGACATGGTTAATTGGACCAATGATAACTTAACTATGTTTTTTGCGTCTCTTTATTGCATACGGGCTCATCCACACACGTTGGTTGATGGAGATATTAAAGATTCTTTATTTTCAAATACAGATAGCACACTGTTTAGAGACCCTGCCTTCTGCTTTAGTTTTCACAATGTTATATGAGTTATGACTTATGACCAAACTGCTGTCCGCAACTTTTAAATCTTTAGTCTATTAATTGGCCTTATAATTTTTCCGACTGTTTAATCCTAAGCACGTGTATGTTTAGAAATTTTGTCTCCCAACTACAAGTAGTTGTATAGTGCACCTCAGTAGGTTAAAGCTATGTATCCTATGCATTCTTTGCAGTATAAATTCACTCAATTTACGTAAGATACTATTTATTTTTAACATAGATGAAGCCACGGGCACAGCAGTACTACGTATCTCTTAACTTTAATAAACGAGCTACATATTTGTAAAGAGAATCTGATTGCGCGATAAAAACGAAGCATGCGAAAACTGTATAGTAAGATCTGAGTACAGTAAGCAGTCCTTACTGTTATAGGTTTGAAGGATTTAGAAAAAATAAATAAGGTGTCTTCTGAACATTTTTTTTCAACCTTTTATATGTCCCACTGCTGGGCACAGGTCTCCTTCTCACACAATTGAGAGGGATTTAGGCCATAGTCCACCACGCTGGCCAAGTGCGGATTGGTGGACGTCATGCTTTCGAGAAATTATGAATTTCTCTCAGGCATGCACGGCGATGGAGAACATCGTAATTAATGAAATATTACAATATTTTCCATCACCGTGGAGCAGCGAAAAATTCGCACATTACAAATTTCTTTGTCAGAGGTGCGAGCCGAGGATTTGAACCTGGGATCGGTCGCGTCGAAGACCGCGGTTTTTTACCACTCGGCTATCTCTGCTCTGAACATATGAACATTTTATTATAAGTGATTTCAATGCAAATAAATAATCTTTAATCAATCCCTTTTATACAAGTCTTTATACACGCAGACGACGTCGCGGGCACAGCTAGTAATACATAAATTGTACATTTTCTATACTAATATTACAAAGAGGAAAGATTTGTATTTTTGTTTTTTTGTATGTTTGTAACGTATGAACTCAAAAACAATTGTTCCGATTTCAAAAAATTTTTCATCATTAGAAAGCTACATTCACCCTGAGTAACTTTTTACAGCGGGAAAATCCTTATTCCTACGTGAAAACGGGTAATAGGGTCAACGCGGTTGAATCAATTGGCTAAACGCCTATGATTTTAATAGGTATAGCAATGGAGCCTGGAATAGCACATACACTGTTTTTTATCCTACGGGGGCCCATTAATCGGGTCCACGCGGGCGAAGCCGCTGGTGGAAGGCTAGTATCCAATAAAAAGGAATTATCAAAATCGGACCACCTTTTAAAAATATTTAACAAGGTTGAGAGTTTTCTCCTTTTTCTTCAAACAAAATAAATAAATTCTTGAGATGTGCATCCACTTTGTGTATTCTTTTTGTGAATGTCTATTTAATATTTTTTATTCAATTTTATATTTTATGCCTCTATAGGTTAGGCATTCGTTGATATTCTGCACTCTTTAAGCGACATATGCTAGCGAAATAAACTTTAGTACAGTTAAAATGCAGTTACGTTGATTGTTAATAATCTTCGTCACGTTTGTAGAGTATGTCTCGCCGTAATAAAATTTGCAAAATAATGTGAATCCGCAATTGTCTTTGTCACAAGCAAAACAAGTTAAGTGTTAAATATTGTCTAAGTATGCACTCCTTTCGTATTATAAAAATTCTAATGGGCACTTTGCATAATTAAGCAATTTAAGCATCTGTGCAATTTCAAGCAAACACGACATGAGCAGCGATGGCCGAGCGGTTTAGACCGCGGGCCGCTACATCCGGCACGGACATACAGGGTTCAAATTCTCGGAGCGCACCGCTGACAAAGATTGATGAGATTTGTAATGTGTGCGTCTTATTGCTGCTCCATAGTTATGGAAAATATTTCCATCCCGATTCCATCGCCGTGCATGCCTGAGAAAAAATTTATAATCCACCAATCTGCACTTGGCCAGCGTGGTGGACTATAGCCAAAATCCCTCTGACTTGAGAAAAGAGGCCTGTGCCCAGCTGTGGGCTATAAAAAGGTTGTAAAAAGACGACATTAGACACTTCGTGAAGCGCTTTAAACAGACTCTGAAAGATTTAAGCCAAGTTTATTTTTTAATTTATCTGAATCCCAAATAAAACAATAGATAGAAATTTAATGATCATAAGCGGATTGTTGGAGATGCGGGTTAGTGGCCAACCCGCTGTAGGATAGGACGTTTTCAAACCGCCTCTAATAAAGCCTATTTATCGATAACAACCGCGACCGGCATTGTCATTCAAAGCACGAAAACGCGCATGAAATTTTTGCTTATAGCGATCACCCATCTCACACCTGACAGCGCCCGTTTGGCTATCGCTTGAGTTATACTCCAGCGCGCTTTGATAGAATATACATACTTACTCTATATATTGCCAACCCACTTCCAACGAAGTCAGTAAATATTATTTATCGAGCATCATCGTCGCCTTACATAATGTCTCCTAAAAGATTAACGCTAAAATTATCTCGCTAAATTTAACGTACAATCATGCAGGAATTTCTTCAATTATACCACCCTTGCTGCTTATCGGTATTGTACGACGCGGTACCTCCAGTGTCACAATATAGCTCGTGTAGGGCTGTCGTACCCTGTGGGCTCCGGTCCTCGCTTCCGAATCCAAAACCTTTTCGAAAGGTTAAGTTGAAACATAAAAAACATTTATAGGTTTTAAAAGTTCAGTTAAGAAACACGTTCTGTGCTTTGTGGAGTGAGCTTTTGAGAACTTTAAAAAGTTTGGTGAAAAGTTTGTAATGAGTTGAAGTGGTAAGAACTTTATTTTTTACTGAACTTTAGTGTTTTCCTAATTGTTTCGTGTTCTGCGGGCTTTGTTATTGTGTGTGTAGTTTATTTTGTGTGAAGTTTTTATTTCTTTAATTATTTTAAAATCAATGTTTTTCAGAATTTAAATGATATCAAAATGTCAAAATAACTTGGTCACTTCATTGGTCAAAATATAGTTAAAACTTTTAAAAGAAAATGTAAAAAAATACACAGCCAAAAAAATTTGGACATCTTTGCCAAACAAATAGGATATTGAATTACATAAAGATACTACTAAAACATACAGTTTAGGCAATGAAGATATAGTTACCGAGAGTGCTAATAAAACCCATTAAAATTATTTATTAATAAAATTATTATTCTTTTTATTTGTCTTCCAAACAAAATTTATTAATTTATAATATTTTTGTGAATGGTACCTTAATTTCTGTCCTTTTTTTAAAAAATATTTCTGCTGTTTATTAAACAAAATTTATCTAAAAATTTGAATGTTAATGTCAATTTTGATAATGTGGACAAAATAATATTTTTCATTAAAACCCTTTCGAATCTTATGCGGAAAGAAACAAAAGAAAGAAAAATGATTTATTTGCGCAAAAATGGGTATTACATAAGTTGTTTTATATATTTAAAGTCCGCCATATTTATCTCAGTAAGGTATATATAAAGTATATATAAGTATATATAAGGCAAATATTGTCAAAGAAATTTAAAAAAATCTATTATTGTATTAAAGAAATAGCAGTGGAACAATATTAATTTATTTTTGTGAAACACGCCCATAGGTAATAATTTATTTATTTATGTGAAGAAGACAGCGGAAAGCCGCTGGACTCAGAGGAAGGAGAACCAGATGGAGTGGTGAATGTTAGGGGCGGCCTATATCCAGCAGTGGACTTCTAACGGCTGATGTATGGATGGATGGATAGAAGGAAATTGGGTTAGGAATAACCAAGGTTTCCCCAACTATTTTTCATGTCCCACTGCTGGGCACAGGTCTCCTCTCACAAGCGAGAAGGATTTAGACCGTAGTCCACCACGCTGGCTTGCGGATTGGTGGACGTCATGCAATTTGAGAAATTATGAATTTCTCTCAGGCATGCACGGCGATGGAGAACATCGTGAACAATTAAATATCACGATATTTTCCATCACCGTGGAGCAGCGATAAATGCGCACATTACAAATTTCTTTATCAGAGGTGCGCGCCGAGGATTTGAACCCGGGATCGGTCGCGTCGAAAACCGCGGTTTTTTTTGCCACTCGGCCATCGCTGCTCAACCTAGGTTATTAATTATAAATGTTATAATCAGTATACCTGCCTTAACTTTCAAATAAAAAAAATAAGCAATAATCTTGCGGGCTTCGAGAAATAGGTTTAAGGAAGTCTTTGAACTACCTACACGTATCTCAAAATTTTAAAGCTCTCAAGTATCAACTTCCAAGAAGTGATCCTTAGCAAATGTTCAGTAAGTGGTATTAAGCATAATTGACTGCCCTGTTTCGGGATCAATAAATAATAGGCCTACGGTATCCTCTGCCTGTTTGTAAGAGGTGACTAAAAGATGACTTCCGGGGTTTCGGAGGGCGAAAGTGGGAGTGTCTAGACAGCAGTCCCAGGAAGGACGGCGGTGGGTGCATGGCCGCATGCCTTCGCAAGCACTGGAAGGTCTGGAAGTTGCAGGAGAGTGCAATCGCTTTCCGTATAGTGGGCTGATTTACTGCACTCACCAAATTTATACAATCACCCAAATTGAGGTCAAAGTTTTTGATCTCATCATTTAAATATTCCTCGCTTCCCTGAGACCTTTAATCGGCAGTTCGACATGATCATCATTGCGACGTCGTGACTACTAAGCTTTATCGGTCGTGATTAACAGTTAAAAAACCCGCCCACGTCTATTTTGCTGAGATAATGTTCGAAACCACCGTAACGTAATGTTCGAAAACCGTGATTTAAGGATGTTACCTGAATTTTTTATTATAGTTTCATTTTATATAGGTATTATAGGCAAGCAATAAAAACTGCTATTACTTTCTGACATATTTACGTGTCTACCTCTTCTTATTAATTCGATTTACAATGCATTGCATCCCTCAGAATAGCTCTACGCAAAAGTTATTATTACACCGGATCCGTTGTTAATTTACAAATATTTTGACTTAAAAATTCTAAACATTTTCCACGTTGTCTTATTTTCTTTAGCGAAGTCTAAAGTAGGAAGGTTTTCAGCAGTGCTGGATTTACCAAAAGACTGAGTAGGCTGGTGGAGCCTACGGCGGCAGATTTTGGGGGCGGCAAAATTGGTCCAAAATTACTTTCTTTGACAAAATTAGAGATTAAAAGAAAGGGGAAGGGTGCAAAAATTGAATAGCCTACTGGCGGCTTTTTCTTAATCCGTAGAAAATCTGTGTAGAATTACCTGTTATATTCGGGATGCGTTTAAATTATTGTAAACACTATACGGTAGTGTTATCGGAAAGATTATTTGAATGAAAAACTAATATTTGTGAGATCAAATAAAACACATTTTACTCAAACTATTATTAATTAGGTACATATAAAGTAAGTTGGAATAGATTAAACTATGTTTGTATGCATGTAGGGCAAATTGTAGACTCGGCCAAAAAAAGTAAAACACTCTTTCCACAATTTTTTCACACTCCCTAAATTCTTACTCGTATTTACAATTTTTTCTCCTTCCTTACCCTGCAACATACCTAATCGCATAAACAAATACTATAGATAAAAATAGACTTATTATACTAATTCTTATTTTATAATCTACACAGGTTTTAAAGTGAAAAAATAATTTCTGTATTAAATTTACTTAATTTTAAATGAAATAAATATATGTATCCTTAAACATGTTGCATTATTTTTATAAAGCACAGATTACATAACAAAAGAGCTTTTTTAAAAGTGGCGCAGCTACCGGACTTTTACTCTATTCATAAAATATGTGACTCGCGGACCTTTTTATAGGACCGCATAGTCCGCCATCATTAAAAGTTTCCTCAGCGCATGCCAAATTATGAAACATACATACCTGTGTACAAAATTTGAGTAGGTAGTTTGGAGTTTATTATTACATTAATGATATCTAATTTTAAGAGCTATTTTACTTCCTGAGAATTTAATAGCGAGGTTAATAGCGAGTTTTGGCGGAACTTGGAAGATTCATGTTGTGCTCTTATTTTATTTTCATAATCTGTGTATTTATGAGTTATATCGTATAAAGTTGATGCCATTTTGTTTGATATAGGTTATTAAAAGTGCGCGAGTGTTGTGAAATAAAATAACAGTGCTTAAAACATGTTTTTTCCGGTTGCCTCCAAAACTCCTTTAGGCACGTACAGATAAAGTAGCCATCGCTTTACTTGGACATCTGACTGACTTTTAGAGCATCACAGGTATATAATAAATAATATCTTGAAGTTTGAATAATATAAAATTGTTGGAGTAAGCCAAAAGTAAGTTGTACAAGACGCGTAAGTAAGTGTGAAAAGTCAAATGTCTTTAAGACATTATTATGTCCTTAGCCTTACTAACATTTAGGACACCCTGTTGCTCTAATAGTCTGCAATTTGAAACTTCATTATGTGGTCGGCAGCAGTTAGCCAACGTTGCTATTTGGGTTTAATAAATATCAAATTAACTCTCTTGTAACGTAAAGCAAATAATTAATCTGGGGTTGTTTATATTAAATTTTATTTCTATGGTCTATTGTATTTCATAATAAATCAACTAAAGTGTTATCTATACTAATATTATAAAGAGGAAAGATTTGTATTTTTGTATGTTTGTAATGAATAAACCTTAGAATAATTACATTATAGAAAACAAGTTCGCGCGCCCAGTTTGTAGCATTTTTACCGACTTCCAAAAGAAGGAGGTACTGTATTCGGCTGTATGTATTTTTTTTTTATATATGTTCACCGATTACTCCGCCGTTTGTGGACCGATTTTCAAAATTATTTTTTTGTTCGTATGCTTATACTCCCGAGGTGGTCCCATTGTCACCAAATCAGGATCTGATGATGGGATCCCAGGGAAATCGAGGGGAACTCTCAAATTTTATAGGCACACACATTGATTTTCTTATAGTTTCTGAAGCATAAGAGATATTTACGCATAGAAATCATCATCTCATGTTGCTGAGCTGATGATGGAAGGTACTGCGACAGTGAGGAGTTGAGAGCAAATTCTTTCAATAAATAGTTTTTTATTCGAAATCTTACATTCCCGAGATGGTCCAAATGTCACCAAGTCAAAGTCTGATGAGGGGATCCCAGAGAAATCGAAGGGAACATTCAAATTTTATAGCACAACAAATGATTTTCATATTTTTACAAAGCAAAACAGACATTTGTGTATAATTATCATCATATCATGTTGCTGAACTGATGATGGAAGGTAGTACGACGGTTAGGAGTTGAGAGCAAATTCTTTCAATAAATGGTTTTTTGTTCGAAATCTTACATTCCTGAGGTGGTCCAACTATCACCATGTCAAAATCTGATGATGTGATATTAGGGAAATCGAGGGAAACACTGAAACTTAATAGGCACACACATGCTTTTAGTCATATTTTTAACATAATACAAATATTTATGTCTGGTAATTATCACCTGCTGTTGCTTAACTGATGATTGAAGGTACAACTCCTCAACGTTTAGGAGCTGAGAGCAAATTCTTTCTTTAATTTATACGTTCAGGTGGACTGATAGTATGTCTTTCAGACTTTTAGATGGCTATTAGATAAACATGATTATAAAAGGTAAATCTGTTTAAAGTTTAGAAGTTAAGTGAAAATTTTTCCAATTATGCTAATACATACAGAATTATTAAAATTACTAAAAAGAGTGAAATAAATTAAGTTTTTAACAAAAAAATAGAACCGACTTCAAACGGTAAAAAATAAAATTGTTCAGTACCTACTTCTTCTTGCTTATGGTAATGACTCTTAAAACTATTTTTGAAGTCGGGCCCTTCGTGAAATGTCCTGTCTTAGTAAATATAGTGCACCTTTCGTTCTGAATGGGCACCGACTCCAATATAGTTTTAACAGTCATTACCATAAGCAAGAAGAAGTAGGTACTGTCCCACTGTCTGTACTGTCGGTGCCAATTTAGAACGAATGGTACTACATTTACTAAGGGCCCGACTCCAGAAATAGTTTTAAGAGTCATTACCATAAGCAAGAAGAAGTAGGTACTGAACAATTTTATTTTTTACCGTTTGAAGTCGGTTTTATTTTTTTGTTAAAAACTTAATTTATAATTGGTGCCATTAATGCTTCGCAGTATTCAAGGTTAAAGCATGCCGAACGTATCTACCGAAGAAAAAAATATGACAGAATGTGGTGTTAAAATGTGTCACAACATTAATTTTTCACAGTGAAGTTTTCAATATTTTGTAGTATTTTATAATTAATTTGGTGAAAATAAAAATATTTTGTTACTCACATGTGACATCTGTGTGATTCCAGTGTTTAATTTCTCTATGTGAGAATCTATTTAATGCTTCCATTTTGACAGTGCGCTTGTATGAAGACACTCATTCTAAATTATTCTAAGGAATAAACTCAAAAACTACTGTTCCGATTTCAATCTCTTTACCAAAATTCTTTTACCATTAGAAAGCTACATTTACCCTGAGTAACATAGGTTACTTTTTACCGCGGGAATGCTTCATTCCTACGTGAAAACGGGTAATAGGGTTAACGCGGTTTAAGCAACTGGCTAAATGCGTATGCGTATAGTATGCGCCTACCGCAAGCTCTACTCATCACCCAGGGTAGGCTGGTAGAGAATGCCATTAGGCATTAAGCACGCCCTTGTATCCTTAGTGTAAGGTTATACTATAAGGTTAAATAAATAAATATAATAAACGCCTATGATTTTAATATAGAAATGAAGCCTGGAATAGCACATAAGCTATTTTTTTATCCTACGGGGACCCATTGAACGGGTCCACGCGGGCGAACCCACGGGTGGAAGGCTAGTTATAAATAAATAAATAAATAACGTTTCACACTCATAGCTCCACAGTAAATATACCCTGTGTCGTGGGTACCATGGATACACACAGAGACAGAAACACAAACACCCAGACCAAGAACAGAAATTTAAACTCATCATTCAAATTTCTGCTTCGCTGGGAATCAAACCCGGGACCCTTCGATTGGCAGTCCGGTATGGTAACCATTACGACAAGCGGGTATTCATTGGCGTGTGTAATAGTCTGTGATTCTGAAATCTGTTTATGTTTTAATTAACGCTTGCTGAGTCTTACTTACAGACGAGTGTGGCGTAACGGCGTATTGATCCCCATGCCACCATCGAAGCTCGAGTTCGATTTCCGGCGAGGCAGAAAATTGAATGAAGAGCTAAAATTTTTATTCTCGGTCTTGTGTGTTTGTTCGTATATCTTAATGGGAGGATATGAGCGTGAATCGTTTTAATTTAACCTAGGTAGGTATTTATGATCTTTGTCCTGAGGTGTATTGAACTTTAAAACGACACTGCCATACTCAATTCTAAATTTCGTTTATTTGGTCGGTAGTAATAACAAGCATTGTTATTTGAAATTTATGTAGGTATGTAGTTTTAAATTAATGCTAATTATATCAAAAGGAACAAACTATCACGATACATCGCACGATGTAACAAAAATAAAAATGTAAATTTTCGACTTATTTAACGAAGTAAACTAAACGCAAACACAATATAACTAATAGTTGTGAAGTTAGCAGAACTACGTAAGACAATTCAGGGACAATTTCAGTGATGCTGAAAGTTACGATCAAGTTTTGCGTGAAAGCGAAGCTGAGTCCGAAACTAGATTTTCTGACCGAAACAAGATAAAACAAAACCAAATTTTAAGTCGGTCACAACAATGGCGTTTTTTGCACTAACCATAAAACCAAACCAAAAACTAGTGGGCTCGACAAAGGTAGTCTTTTCTTAAATCGGTTCGCAGCGTAAATGAAGTGACCCTGTAGCTTCGGGATTAAGAATAGAGCTACGGTATCCCCTGCCTGATCGTAAGAGGCGACTAAAAGGGGGCTTCCGGGGATGCGGACGGTGAGAGTGGGAGCTTGACCCGTCCAGCCAGCAGCCCCGGGAGGGACGGCGGTGTATGCGTGGCCGCATGCCGCCGTGAACACCTGAAGGTGCAGGAGAGCACATCTGCTCTCCCGAAGATGGGCCCGTTATGGGGCGCCGCGCGTGGAGGACACCGGTGCGTTCCTATGGAGATCCCGGAGTCCTCACAAACGTAGAGGCAGGCCACCGAGGGGGTTTTAGTGCGGTCAAATCCTACATAACCCGGTATCCTCTCCCAAGGTGTCGGGTACCTTTTGAAGGTTTCCCCCCCGATACCAAAAAAAAGGTAAGTAAAACACTTAAAAGTTATATCAAAATATATTTATGAGAATCCGATATCAATTTGCAAAGTCAGCTGGATCAAGACAAGAATTTAAACCATTACATTAAATGAACGTGAACAGACATTTTCATTTAAATTAACGGCATTTAAGGTACGAACAACAAGCATTAAATAGGGTTAAACAGTTTTGTATCGTTAGAATGAAATTGTTTTACACTATTTTCCTCGCAATTATATTTTACTAGCTGTGCCCCGCGATTTCATCCACTTTAGAGAGGATCATTAGCATAAAGTGAAGTCCCTTCTGAAGTACCACTGTACCGGCTTTTTTGTAGGACTACTTAAGATAAATATTTCCATTATACATTACATATGTATGCGTAACTCTAGCGGTCTTGGTAGCGCACGTCAGGATAGCTCGCAGATGGTAGATTTTTTCCTACTTACTTGACACTAATCGTCATATTTTGGACACTTCACACAATCTCTTTATAACTTGTAGCCTATGTGTTATTCTGATGTATGAGCTATATTATTGTAAAGTTTCATTAAAATCCATTCTGTAGTTTTTACGTGAAAGAGTAACAAACATACATACTTACAAACTTTCACGTTTATAATATTAGTAGGATCACCGCAAAATGAAAATTGACAATCGTTAACGACGAAATTATAGTTATCTACATAAGATCTTACATGATAGCAGCTGTGTGGTTTAGCTTGTAAAATATACGTTTTTCTCGAATTTCGATAATCTCCGGGGTCATAGATGTCCTCGGAGGTTTTCCAATTTGTTATAATGATCGTTGAACTTTGATATACATCGTATATAAGTACACATACATAGGTTTGCGAAATATCTGCAGGCAGAAGAAATATTTGTAGCAAAATTATTTTTTGGATGTTTTGAAGAAAATACTTTCACTTCGTTGGGCTCTTTACTTGACGCTTAAGCTGACACTTTATCGGGTTATGTGAAAATGGACTTTTGAAGATAAAAAGCACCTGCAGTCCTTAAGGTTTTGCTGAAATGTGTTTATGGAATATGCTATGCTATATGCTTGCTATTAAATGCCGGGTTCTGTATTTTAAAATACATTTATTATTCATTATTCACAATATTATTTTTTATAATTTTTCTATATATCAGGATATGGACAGAAATATGTAACGGAATACGACGACACTTTATTAACTTACAGCAACGGAGATTAAAATATATGACGAATCTCTGATTTCTAGTAGATGTCTATGGGCTGCAGTGACCACTTAACACCACGTGGCCTGCAAGCTCGTCTGCTACCTCATTAAATTAAAAAAGTTCCTACACGACCGAGCGTTGCTCGTTTAAAAACAATTATTTTCTTGGTTTAATTTCAAACGAAACACTCATTTGCCTAGTAATACTTAACAATGCCATCTGAAATAGCTTCCAATAAAAAATATTTTACCCAGGACTTTAGTTCCGAACTCAGTCCACGTAACCATTCGCCCAAGTAAGCTTTAAATCAGTAAACGAAATTTTTATAGAGGTCTTTCAAATCGACATTGTCATTTCTTCGAACGTCGGATTGGCGAATGGCATTTGATGGCGTTCTACGCCACAATATTATTTATACTTTCTATTAGATATCAGGAAGAGAAGTTCTTTAAAGTTTATATTTAAGTTGATTATTGCTGAAAATAATTTTTATTAATTTAAAATTCTAAAAATAAAACCTAACGGGATCGCTTTATCACCCCCGAAACCAGGGTACTTAATTTCATCAAAATTGTTCAGCCTTTTCCGAGATTTAAAATATATATTTCGGTATATACAAGAAATGCTCGTTTTAAGGTATCAAATAGTTATTGACTTTTTTTTGTTTCAGGTATCACCTCACCTCAAAGGATTACAGTCAGAATTTTCTGTTGACTCTTTTAATGTTAATGCAGTAAATAGAAGAGGAGGTTACGGCCTCAGGTTACGGCAAATAAGAAGATCAAAAGTGATTTAAATCATGGCTAGTGACATTTCTTAAAGACCACAATTGTAGTTTTTATCGAAGTTAATGTTCAGTGCAATAATGGAGACAGTACAATATGTGATCGAAAATGGATGTGATGTCTAATATAACACTGCAAAGAGAAAAGTTTTACGCCAGTCACGACTTTAAGAATCCCAGCAAAATGCAGGATGTAGAGGTATTTTTTTATTTTATTTACTTCTTAAGCATTTGATACGTAAATTAATTTAATCATACGATTCGATTATAGATTGTCATGTGGTTGAAACTAACTTAAAACTAACTTAGAACAGTGTCTGTTATTTGCGAGATCTGAAGCTTACTATACCACTAATCGTATCAAATTAGACGAGTATAAATTTATTTATTTATGTAAAACACCTCAAAACTAAGATTCACAAAGGGTTAAACTTAATGCCTCTTGGCATTGTCTCCCAGTCAACCCTAGGTGATGTTGAGAATGTTAGGTAGGCTTTATAATAAACAAGCTACAGGAACGAAGGATTAAAAAGAATGGAAAAAACATTATACTACAGTAATAATTATAATAATAACTACACATATATATATAATAAAATACACATAATAAATAACGTACATACATATACAGGCTCACATATTCATCATTATCATATTCATTATCTATACTAACATTATAAAGAGAAAAGATTTGTATTTTTGTATGTTTGTAATGAATAAACTCAAAAACTACAGTTCCGATTTCAAAAATTCTTTCACCATTAGAAAGCTACATTTACCCTGAGTAACATAGGATTTTTACCGAGGGAAAATGCTTCATTCCTGCGTGAAAACGGGTAATAGGGTCAACGCGTTTGAAGCAACTGGCTAAACGCCTATGATTTTAATATAGCAACGAAGCCTGGAATACCACATAGGCTATTTTTTATCCTACGGGGACCCGCTAAACGGGTCCACGCGGGCGAAGCGCTATAATCGCGCGGAAGGCTATAATCAATATAATAGTATGATTTTAATGCGGAAATAACGGGCCGGGCGGAAACAATATCAAATCATAGGTCTGAATCTTACCAAAAAGTTCATGCGATAGTTTTTTTAATTCTACACTACATTTGTACCTTACCTACTGTTTATATTATATTTTCTGCTATTTCTACAACTTAGCTCTCTATATTATTCAAGATTTAGATTTTTCTACGCAAATAAAAATATTTGAAAACATCGAGATTAAGTAAATAAATAGAAAAACAAACGGAAGTAAAAGTCAATTAAAAGTCAGAAAGTAGTTAGAAACTGATTGCTATCTTAAGAAAGATATTGACTTTTCATATAAACGTTCTCGTTTTCTTAAGATAATTTATATAACTACTAAGCGTGTTTTTATCACTTGATCACAAATTGCGTAAAGTTGAATTGTTTTGGTTACTTATCGACTTAAACTATTCTGCATGATCGAATATACATTGTCATGTAGCGATAACGTAAGCGGTTAAAACGACGGTCACCGACGCGGAGGTCCTTGGTTCCAGTTCCAGCGCGCGCCACTGTAGAATTTTTATGTGTATTTTAACCGCTGCTCCACGGTGAGGTTAAACATTGTAAATTTCATCACGCCGTTTTCGATAACCCAGCATACCTGAGAGTTACACAATGTTTCTGAAAGATGTGGCATGTTCATTGTTCATCTACCCATGGCCATTGAGGTGGACTAGGTAATTCGACATTTCATAATTTTTTTTTCAACCTTCTTTGATGTATAACTGCTGGGAACAAGTCTCCTCTCTCAAGTGAAAGGGATTTAGGCCATAGTCTACCACGCTGGCTAAGTGCGGATTGGTAGACATCATGCCTTTGAGAAATTTTGAGTTTCTCTCAGTGACGGAAAACATTGTAATTATTCAAGTATCATAATATTTTCCATAAAGCGCGCGTAGAACGCAAGCGGTCTATGCAGCCAAGCCAAACGGGCACGATCGGGTGTGAGATGGGTGACCGCTAGTGGCAAAGAATTTCATGCGCGTTTCCGTGCTTCGGAGGGCATATCAAGCCGTCGGTCCTGTGAGATGGGTGACCACTAGTGGCAAAAAATTACATGCGGGTTTCCGTGCTTCGGAGGGCATGTCAAGCCATTGGTCCTGTGAGATGGGTGACCGCTAGTGGCAAAAAATTACATGCGGGTTTCCGTGCTTCGGAGGGCATATAAAGCCGTCGGTCCTGTGAGATGGGTGACTGCTGGCAGCATAAAATTTCATGCCCGTTTCCGTGCTTCGGAGGGCATGTCAAGCCGTCGGTCCCGGTTGTAGCCGATAGATAACAGTCGTTAAACCTTTTTTTTTTTTGGTTTCGCTGGGGGAAATGCGTTACGCATCCCCTCCCGCGGAGGGGTATGTGGGACTCCCCAGGGTCAATACCCCCTGGTATACCCACTAAAACCCCCAGCGGCACTCCGGCTTCGCCTCCTGGAGGGGGCCTGGGAATCCGGCAGAGCCTTTACATCCAGTCCCCCTCCGGCGAGCCCCGCCTATATGGCGAGCCCTTCGCGCCCCCCCTCTTATGATGGGTGGGGCAACGGGGACGGTTGAGAGTGCGCATGTCAAGCCGTCGGTCCCGGTTGTAGCCGATAGATAACAGTCGTTAAACCTAGTCGGAGGCCTTATGGGCAGTTTGAAAACATCCGACAGCGGGTCGGCCGCTAACCTGCATCTCCACCAACCCGCATTGGAGCAGCGTGGTGAAGTAAGCTCCAAGCCTCCCCAATAAGGGGCAGATACCCGTGCCCAGCAGTAGGTCGCAAAAAGGGTTGCAGCCAATATTTTCCATAACCGTGGAACAGCGATAAATAGACAGATTACAAATTACATTGTCCATGATGCGCTCCGAATATTCGAAGCCGTATCTTCGTGTCGACGACCGCGGTCTTTACCGCTCGGCCAATTTTATAATTACGTAGGTGTGATGTATTTGTACGACGTTTACAGTTGAAGGACTATAAGAGGTTCACGCAATGCAATTCGGTGAGAGAAAAATATTACATTCATATTTCACAAAGAAATAAGTATTCGGGCTTATCCCTTTCGACCATTGGCAACATTTTTCTTTGAGGCAATAAGCCGTCCCAAGACTCGAGACGTCAATGACCCAGACATAGTCAAACTAGATTAACTAGAACTAGAATACAACGGAAAGAAATCGCATACTTGCTGAAAGGAAAAGGTAACGTTT
Organism: Pyrgus malvae; assembly: GCA_911387765.1. Classification (NCBI taxonomy): domain Eukaryota; kingdom Metazoa; phylum Arthropoda; class Insecta; order Lepidoptera; family Hesperiidae; genus Pyrgus; species Pyrgus malvae. The sequence goes on along the minus strand of OU426950.1, from coordinate 19,398,600 downwards.
AATTGTTCTCATCTACCGATTTTACGATTCAGATTAGTAGTCTATAGTAATACTATAAAGAGGAAAGATTTGTATTTTTGTATGTTTGTAATGAATAAACCCAAAAAATACAGTTCCGATTTCAAAAATCTTTCACCATTAGAAAGCTACATTCACCCTGAGTAACATAGGCTACCTTTTACCGCGGGAAAATGATTAATTCCTATGTGAAAACGGGTAATAGGGTCAACGCGGTTGAAGCAACTGGCTAAACGCCTATGATTTAAATATAGCAATGAAGCCTGGAATATCACATAGGCTATTTTTATCCTACCCATTTAACGGGTTCATGCGGGCGAAGCCGCTGGTGGAAGGCTAGTCACCAATAAAATAAGTTAGGTCAACATAATTTTTTAGAGAATATTTTATTCTGACGCGCCAGAGAAACCAAAAACACCTTCTTCTTCTCTATTTTAACTCGCATTTATTACAAACAACCATCGTAAAATTTAGTACACGCGTAGTACGAGTAGCTACTGAAAGAGACACACAAACTTTTTCTGGGGTACTCTTAAACGTGGTTATGGGAAAATGCTATGTACATACTCGTATATGATACAAATCAAAGTAACTGGAGGTTGGTAGGATAAAAACAAATGATTTTATTGGTTTAATTTTAAGCAAAACACTCATTGGCTTAGTGTTACTGTTGTTGACGTCATCTGAAATTAGCTTCCAAATTTAAAAAAATATAGTCACTAAAAATAAAAAAAACTTTTTATATTTAAGTTGATTATCGCTGAAAATCTATTCCGTGCTTCGGAGGGCACGTTAAGCCGTCGGTCCCGGTTGATGTCGATAGATACGTTAAACCTTGTCGGAGGCCTTATAGGCGGTTTGAAAACATCCGACAGCGAGTTGGCCACTTACCCGCATCTCCGCCAACTAAACCCGCATTGGAGCAGCGAGGTGGAGTAAGCTCCAGGCCTCCCCAATAATGGGGAGAGACCCGTGCCCAGCAGTGGGACGCAAAAAGGGTTGTATTGTAGCCATCGCTGAAAATACGAATGAAACAACAATTTCTAAAAATGAAACCTAGCTGGATCAATCTATTACCGCAGAAACCCTGAGCACAAAATTTCATAAAAATCGTTGGAGCCGTTTCCGAGATTAAAATTATATATAATTGCTTATAGGTGTATACAAGAATTGCTCGTTTAAATTAGATAGTAAGTAATCACGACTGTTTAATTTTATTCAAAGCCTTGCTAATAACAAGTTTGATAAGTATTTCATTTCAAATTCATTAATAATAATTAACCTGTACTATTTTAGTCCACTAAATTGTTCTGTAACATTAATTGACACTGCCAATTTATGTGTTTCTTGGAAGTTTCTCATTGTAAGTATAAATTTAATATCAGTTTTTCGAATCTTAATGATGTTCTTGGGCGCTAAATCCATTAGGCAAAATTGGTTACTTTAAATTTGAATAGAATGAGGCAGGAAGTTGCGAAGTCTGAGTACATGAGTATGATAGAGTTGAAAATCTAATTTTCGTAAATATAAGTACCTGAAATCGAATGAAAGATCTTGATTGTATACGAGATCTTTATAGCGAACTAACACAGATTCGTATAAATTACAATTTGATCTCGCTTGTCAATGCCGTATTACCTTATAAGCTAATTAAGCACTTGCTTAGGGCTTTTTAGAGGCCAGTGTGGACCCGTGCCGTATGCTAAATAACCAGATCACTAGTTGAGAATAAAAATACGGAGATAAAATATAAATACCTAAGAGTTTTTTACATTAAAAGTAAATACTCTGTCTGTAACATTTTAATAAATTTAATAGAATCATGCGTTACTTTGCGGAACTCCATTGTTATAATATAAAGTTTGGTAAAAACTCAAAAAGTCACTTTGCGAGTAACCGTCGTCGTAGAGTCAATAACCCCGATGATGCTCTGTTTTGGGGCGAAACACGTGTGGTAGTACGTAAGTAGGATGGTATATATTTTTTATTGTTGCATGTGCATGTGTCATATGTCCCTCCCACATAGCACACATGCAGGGAGGGAGGTGCTATTGCATGGAAAAAGTATACACCATCATAAGATCTGATTGCGGATTGTTGCAAAGTATTTTTAACCTAACTTACTTTGATAAACTGTAATTGTAGTTTTTATTATTTTGTAGCATTACCATAGCTCATTTGGGTAAATATGGAGAACTAAATATATACTAACAACCATTGTACACATCCGTGTTTGCATGAATGTCATATTTATTCAAAACAGATTTTAAACTTTATTACTGGACGCAATTATTTTCATTTTCCATAAAAATTTCAAGCTCATTTTCATTATAGTACCTTTTTGCAAGCAATTTTTTTTGTTTAGTTTCAAACGAAACACTCATTTGCTTAGTGCTACTTAAAAACGCCATCTGAAATAGCTCCCAATAAAAAAACAATAAAAAAATAAACGCAAAATGGTTTTGAATGAGGTTTGAACCCGGGTCTCTAGTTACGCAGTCAGCCCACGTAACCATTCGGCCAAGGAAGCTTTAATTCAATGAACGAAATTTTTATAGAGCTCTTTCAAATCGACATTGTCATTTCTTTGAACATCAGATTGGCGGATGGCGTTTGACGGCGTTCTACGCCACAATATTATTAATACTCACCGATAGATGTTAGGAAGAGTCGTAATTTTCAGTAGGTATAAAAGCTGAATATCTTTTTTTAAAATCTTAAATTAAAAAAAAACATAGCTGGAACGTTTTATCACCCCCAAAACCAGGGTACTTACCTAATTTCATCAAAATCGATGAAGCCGATTCCAAGATTCAAAAATATATGCTCGTTTACAGGTATCGATATTAGATTATCGTATAGATATAAGTATAGTATATTAGATTATCATTTAAAAATTGTGTTTCTATTTCTATGATAAAATCGAAGGATATACAGTCAGACACCAAATTAAACAAGTTATAGAACATAAAAGATTTACAGCGATTCGTTTCGATTCAATTTTATGTTACAATTTTAATTTTATTTAATGTTAGCGAGACTAATACATTTGTAATTTTTGAAGCGTAAATGAGCCCGAAAGATCTGTGCCTGGTACCAACCGGCGCGCTGTTGAAAATTTTGTAATTTACATTAGTAAAAATCGGTACATCGCTTTACTAATAATATATAGCTGAAGAGTTTGTTTGATTGTTTGAATGCGCTAATCTCAGGAACTACTGGTTCGAATCGAAAAAATATTTTTGTGTTGAATAGTGAATTTATTGAGGAAGGCTATAGGGGCAAAAAACTAAAGTTCACGCGGACAAAGTCGCGGGCGGCCGCTGGTAAAAAATAAAATTATTTGACGACCGGTGTGGCGCAATGGTTACAATGCCGGACTGCCGATCGGAGAGTCCCGGGTTCGATTCTCGGAGATAAAGAAATTTGAATGATGAGTTTACATTTTTGTTCTCGGTTTTGGTGTTTGTCTTCCTGTCCGTGTGTATGTCCATTTTCTCACGACACAGGGTATATCTACCCTTCTGTGAGCCGTTATTTCTCTTCCTAAAGTACCAGGTACCTCAAGATTGAAAGTAATATACGAGTAGTTTGCTTTGTAATTCGTCATGCTGCCACAGCTGACATAAGATGTACAAGGCATGAGAGGGAGTGGAGAAAATAAATTAACCTTATTAAATTTGAACTTTACCTTTTCAGATCGAATTATTTGTACATTATAAATGATAACATGTCTGCCTGTACATTAAATCTATTAAAGAATAGGGAGGATTAATGTTAGAGAAACGGACGGTAAATACCAGTCTGTTAGTCTGTCTATAATTATGTTTGTAGACGCATCACAGAATAGCTATTGCATAGAATTTAATTCGATTTTCACCGTTGTATTTTTAACGGTGTAGCTAAAATATCTAATTCAGATTCTCGTTATTTCATTTGGATAAATGCTCGGATCCCACGTAAGTTAAAACTAGCGCCATACTCAAAAAACAGAACATAATTTCAATCTGTGTTGTTGTTACACAGAAAGAACAAGGACCACGCCGTTTTTAGCCTAACCGAACTCAGACGACCTGCGTGGCGCAATGGTTACTATGCCGGACTGCCAATCGAAGGGTTCGATTCCCGGCGAAACAGTAATTTGGATGACGAGTTTAAATTTCTGTTCTCGATCTCGGTGTTTATGTTTCTGTCGTATGTCCATGGTACCTACAATATAGAGTATATTTACCCTACTGTGGCTATGAGTTTAAACCGATTATATTATACACAGTGTACATAGTATGTATATGTACTGAATATAGTCTATGTGTATATACATATATGCTATGTACATTTTATATATGTATAAACTATACATTGTACTATGCGTTGTTGACAAAGATGCACTTTATATGCCCTAATAGTAAACAGCAAAAAAATGCTCGTTCGAAGAGAATTCCTGCAACAGACAAAAGGGAAGTGCAGTGGACCGCACATATTCGAACGTTAGACAAGAGCATTTTGTTATATGTATTTTTAGCTCTTATATTCTAACCAACTGCTCCATGGACTGTAATGTTTTAAGAAGTGCATGCCCTTTTTATCAAGAAACTTTATGCTGCTATATTTGATAATACATTTGGTGTTTTGCTACCTAATACTATGGAACTATAGCGAACCCGGCAGATGTTATCCTGCCTTAAAGTTGAAATAATCAAGTTCAAAGTACTTAAAAATATAAACATTAACTAAAAAACCTTTAATAAAAATTATAAGAAAATCAAGAATCGCATTGCAGCATCATTTCCAGATCCAGTTAATTTAAACCCTTCATTTAGCAAATTCTTAAAGTACAACAAATCTATTGTAATCATATATTTTTTATGCTACCTATTGTTAAATAAAATATTAGAGTTTATGTTATGACACCGCAACTTTGACATTGGCAAAATAGTGAAAAGACCAAGATGCGATTCGAAAACAGAAAAAAAGATATGACAGACACCTCGTGTCATATTTTTGAATGAATGGAAGCATGAACATCAAATAATTGACGGACCGTATATATGGAAAAATAAAATAGTTAAAATATTAATAAAATTGAGATTTCTATCATATTTTAATACTTATTATCCTATTGAGCAGCGATGGCCGAGTGGTAAAAAACACGGTCTTCAACGCGACCGATCCTGGGTTCAAATCCTCGGCGCGCACCTCTTACAAAGAAATTTATAATGTGCGGATTTATCGCTGCTCCACGGTGATGAAAAATATCGTGATATTTAATTGATTACGATGTTCTCCATCACCGTGCCTGCCTGAGAGAAATTCATAATTTCTCGAAAGCATGACGTCCACCACTCCGCACTTGGCCAGCGTGGTGGACTATGGCCTAAATCCCTCTCCCTTGTGAGGAGACCTGTGCCCAGTAGTGGGACATAAAAAAAAGGTTGAAAAAAATATATCCTATTCCCGTCGAAGGCAAATCCAAAAACACAAAAATCATAAAAATTGTTCCGGTCGTTCTTTTCGTTCATATTATCTTTTCCAACAAATGATAATAATTCTAAATTTAATATGACAAGACTACACCACGCCTAACAATTTTTAATAAGTTTTTTAAAGCATATTTATTTATTTATTTTGGCAGCAATAAGCATTCCCAGAGAGAATTATTCTCGTAATAGATTATTTGACACAAAAGGCACGTAATGAAAAACTCTTAGTACGAGTACTTACTACTTAAATAATAGCACAGAAAATTACGACCTATAAATAAAGCAGAGAATAAATTTGAAGCAAGTAGGTATTTTTGAATTATATTTACACTATATAATTTTTTTTGAAGTGAAAACTTCTTTAGCGGCGTTGTTCACTTTTTTTGGGATGGGTATAAAATGTTAAACTTGCGTCAGGACACGTGGCCTGATCGAAAATTCGTAAGACGGAGGGGTGACAGCTGATGACGGCTCGACTGTCTATACTTGTAAAATTCGTTTATATCAAGTATTTAAAATATGGACATTGAACAAAGTGCATCTATTAATTGACGAAGATACAGTGAAAGAAAATCAGTGAGTACTTTATAAAAATACTAGATGAAAACCTACTGAAAATACTAGATGAAAAATAATACTGATAATAAAAGCAATAAGTACGAAATTATTCCCTAACCATTCCAAAATATCCTTCTGCCGGCAATACCGGAGTGCAACCCGTTTTTTTTAAATTAACAATTACATATTAGAAAAATTGCCATACATATATCACTGAGCTATTCAATCAACTGTATATAAAATGTATACTAAACTTTAAATCAAATACAGCTTTATTACGAGTATAATTTTTTACTGGCGTAGGTATTGTTAATGTTATACCTACATGTAAACTATTTATTTATTTTATTTATTTATTCATTTATGTACACACAAGTTAAGAGAAAAATACAGAATAAAATAATCCGCAAGAAAGTTTGTACAAAGGTACTACTTATTTCCATTGGAAATCTCTTCCAGTAGACCTGAGACTGGAAATAGGTTAAGCAGAAGGTAGAGCGTGTACAAAATAAACTACAACAACAACGAATTAAATGTAAATACATATAGATAATATACATACATACATACTACATACATACATACATACATATTATTATATATACTTACACAATATATACTTATATACATACTATATACCCAATGAGATTATGGATACATACTTCTGAAACGCTCATTTTATATTACTAAGGAAAGAAAGTGTTCTTTAACACGTTTCTTAAAAGTAGCAATGGTCTTGCAACTCCTGATGTTAAGCGGTAGGGCGTTCCACAACCTTACTGCGTGAACTGTGAATGATTTCGAATAAGCAAAGGATTTGAATAAAGGGAAATTGAGCGAACTTTTGTGGACTGATCTGCAGGGAATACCGGAGGGGCGAGCAAATGAAAAGCGTTCACGCAAGTAAGATGGGTAGTTATTGTTTCGTAAGATGTTGAAGAGCAAGCACAAAATCCTAGTGTTTCTGCGAAAGCGAATTGGGAGCCACTTGAGATCCTATAACAAATAACTATAAAAAACTACTATAAAAAATTGTCCAAATATTTTTATAAATAAACGTCTTATCTTATTAAATTCAATATGACGTATGAATGGTTGTCGTTATACCAGTAGAACTCCTTTATATAAAGTGATAAATCAGAAAATACTGCAATATCTCCGTATGTAAATTCGAAACGTCGAATGTGAGCTCCACATTTCATCTTCCAAACGTTTCATAAAGCAACTTCGTATCTTTGAATAGTCACAGCTTGCAGGCCATTAGTTCGGAAAAATTTGGACAGAAATTTCTACGAATAAAAGTGAATCGCAACGGACTGAAAGACCGTTACAGGAATATTTACTCACTCTCTTTTGTTCAACTTGTTCGAAGTTCTTTTGTTTGACTCTAACTTCTTTATAAATAGGTATAAAGATAAACGTTTGCCGTCGTCTTTATGAAAGCTCATACAATGTCTCTCTGCTATTCCCAGGTAGGTACATTAACGACTTCGTGGCGTAATGATTATCATACCGGACTACCGATCTTCGATCCCGTTTTCGATTCCCGGCGAAAGAAAAGAAAGAAAAAAGAAATTTGAAATGATGAGTTTAAAATTTCTGTTATCGGTCTGGGTGTTTGTGTTTCTGTCTTTGTGTGTGTCCATGGCACAAACGACTCAGGGTATATGTACCCTACCGTGGGGCTATGAGTGTGAAGCGTTATTTATTTATTTATTTTATTTATTTATTAAGGCATGTCCTTTTTCCTTAGAGAATTTACTTGCTGAAAAAAGTCAACGAAATATACAATACTTAACGAAACACAAAAATATTTTTTGACGTAAACGCTAGGTGAGATCTGTGCATTTTTGATTTTCAATATTCAAATGTCTCCACTGAAGCGTAAATTCGGTTTATTACGAGCAATTATGCAAAACATTTCGTGTACAAACGCAGTGGAAAGTTTCTATGTGGTGTAAAGTAAAAGTTTTGAATTTGGAATATAAAATACAACTTAATATGCTTAGAATAAATACGTATGAAGCGCGCATGGCCCGGCGGTTAGCGTAGAACGCAAACGATCTATGCAACTAAGCGAAACGGGCGCGGTCGGGTGTGAGATGGGTGACCGCTAGTGGCAAAAAATTTCATGCGCGTTTCCGTGCTTCGGAGGGCACGTTAAGCCGTGTCGGTCCCGGTTGTTGTCGATAGATAACAGTCGTTAAACCTTGTCGGAGGCCTTATGGGCGGTTTGAAAACATCCGACAGCGGGTTGGCCACTAACCCGCATCTCCACCAACCCGCATTGGAGCAGCGTGGTGGAGTAAGCTCCAGGCCTCCCCAATAATGGGGAGAGACCCGTGCCCAGCAGTGGGACGCAAAAAGGGTTGCAGCCAAATACGTATAAAATGAGTGTCTTCATACAAGCGCGCTGTCAAAAATGAAGCACTAAATAGATTCCTACAGCTGTCACATCTGACAAGCAAAATATTTTTATTTTGACCAAATTAACTATAAAATACTACAAAATATTGAAAACACGGTGAAAAGATCTTTTATTAGACTTCTTTTGTTTTTAAAAAGTGTTGTGATAAAATTTAACTTTAAGTCTTACGGAGCGGCCCGGCGTTTGGTGCCATTAATGGCACCAATCAACATGCTTCAATATGGGCGCGCGAACTTGGTTTCTATAATGTAATTGTAATTATTCTAAGTTAATATGATTGGATGCTACCTTTTTTTGCGTCCTACTGCTGGGCACGGGTCTTTCCCCATTATTGGGGTGGCCTGGAGCTCACTCCACCACGCTGCTCCAATGCGGGTTGGTGGAGATTTAATATGATTACTTGTTTGTTTATTTTTTCTTTCTTTTTTATGTTTCTATTTGTAAATATATTTGATAGTATGTCTATATGTGCTATTAGTGTCTTTTTGACTTATATGAAAATCTTAATACTCAAAACCGTGTCGAGATTAGTAGTGGAGATATCAAGTTGAAAAAATTACTAAATGTTCAGGACGGCAGCTCCTTATAGCTGTCAAAAAATCCAACCTTTTAGTCAATGAAATTAAAGAGTCACGATTGTTGAATATTTTATACATTTCACAAGAAATCAAATTCCTAAGGTGAAGTATCTTTGTCCGAAAATTACGAAAATTATAGTAGTAGAGAATTATAGGAGCTAGGTATACTACAATAAGAGCGGTTTCAAATTAGCGTAGGTACTTTTGGGCGCCTTACATTACGCGCTTACATGCACCTAATAGCAGGGGAGCCCACGAGGCTAACTGTGGATTTACTCGAGCGGCATCAGGACCTTGTGTATTTTATAAGTTGGGTGGTAGGAAGATTAAAATATTATATGACGTTTTCCGTTTAACCGGTGGGGAGAGCGCCAATCGGTTTTCAAAAATTTGATAAAGGTACAAGTAAAATAACGACAAATATCCAGCAATAGTAGGATAAATTAAATGCATGCTAAGTCATAGTTTAGTAATTTAAATGCATGGTAAGACATATTTCAGTAATCAGATAATCTGATTTTTACCGACTTCTAAAAGGAGGAGGTACTGTATTCGGCTGTATGTATGTTTTTTTTTTTATATATGTTCACCGATTACTCCGCCGTTTGTGGACCGATTTTCAAAATTATTTTTTTGTTCGTATGCTTATACTCCCGAGGTGGTCCCATTGTCACCAAATCAGGATCTGATGATGGGATCCCAGGGAAATCGAGGGGAACTCTCAAATTTTATAGGCACACACATTGATTTTCTTATACTTTCTGAAGCATAAAAGATATTTGTGCATAGTAATCATCATCTCATGTTGCTGAGCTGATGATGGAAGGTACTGCAACAGTGAGGAGTTGAAAGCAAATTCTTTCAATAAATAAATAGTTTTTTATTCCAAATCTTACATTCCTGAGGTGTTCCAACTGTCACCAAGTCAAAGTCTGATGAGGGGATCCCAGAGAAATCGAAGGGAACATTCATATTTTATAGCACAACAAATGATTTTCATATTTTTACTAAAGCAAAACAGGCATTTTTGTATAATTATCATCATAGCATGTTGCTGAGCTGATGATGGAAGGTACTACGAAGGTTAGGAGTTGAGAGCAAATTCTTTCAATAAATGGTTTTTTGTTCGATATCTTACATTCCTGAGGTGGTCCAACTGTCACCAAGTCAAAGTCTGATGATGGTATCCCAGAGAAATCGAAGGGAACATTCAAATTTTATAGCACAACAAATGATTTTCATATTTTTACTAAAGCAAAACAGGTATTTGTGTATAATTATCATCATATCATGTTGCTGAGCTGATGATGGAAGGTACTATGACGGTTAGGAGTTGAGAGCAAATTCTTTCAATAAATAGTTTTTTGTTGGAAATCTTACATTCCTGAGGTGGTCCAACTCTCACCATGGCAAAATCTGATGATGTGATACTAGGGAAATCGAGGGAAACACTGAAACATTACAATACAAATATTTACGTCCGGTAATTATCACCTCATTTTGCTAAGCTGACGATTGGAGGTACAACTCCTCAACGGTTAGGAGCTGAGAGAAAATTCTTTCATTAATTTATACGTTCAGGTGGACTGATAGTAATATTCTTTCAGGGTATAAGATGGCTATTAGATAAACATGATTATAAAAGGTATCTCTTTAACGTTTAGAAGTTAAGTAAAAAAAAATCTAATTATGTTTTTTATACATATGAGCAGAATTATTAAAATTACAAAAAAGAGTGAAATAAATTAAGTTTTTAACAAAAAAATAGAACCGACTTCAAACGGTAAAAAATAAAATTGTTCAGTACCTACTTCTTCTTGCTTATGGTAATGACTCTTAAAACTATTCTTGAAGTCGGGCCCTTAGTAAAATGTCCTGTCTTAGTAAATATAGTGTACCTTTCGTTCTGAATGGGCACCGACTCCAATATAGTTTTAACAGTCATTACCGTAATCAAGAAGAAGTAGGTACTGTCCCACTGTCTGTACTGTCGGTGCACATTTAGAACGAATGGTACGACATTTAAGTAAGGGCCCGACTCCAAAAATAGTTTTAAGAGTCATTACCATAAGCAAGAAGAAGTAGGTACTGAACAATTTTATTTTTTACCGTTTGAAGTCGGTTCTATTTTTTTGTTAAAAACTTAATAGAATGACAGTAAACAAAGCAGCGAAATAAAAAAAAACAGCATTTTGGCAATCTCGGGAGAGTTCGAATTTTTATTATTTAAAAAGTCATGGTTTAATGGTAACGGGGTATTTTAATCTGACCATTTTGACATCCGGAAGTAAGAGAAAAAAATACTGTACCTACATAAAAAGTTTTTTAAATCGTGACAGTACTCACAAGGATGTACGAAGGTGTACCCCATACCTTAATACAAAAATCCCCTCTTGGGTTCTCCTACTATAATTGTTGCACCTGAAAATGTCAAATCATGTAATTTCGCGGGTACACACGCTTAAAAAAACAAACTCATGCACCGAAAAATACGCTAGTTTCAACCGCTTTAATGAAACTATTTTAAGAAAAATATAAAAAAATAATAAAAAAAGGCGTCACTAAAAGTTAAATTTATTATTGTAAACAAAACGATCTCGCTCCTATCAGTTACGTCGAGGTCAGTTTTATATCAACATTCGATTTCCATAAACTAAATTAATCAATGCCTGTTCAACAGGTAATCTACACATGGGAAATGGACCTCAACAGAAGCATCCTCGGGGCGGCGACGCTGCTAGTTCCGAAGAAGCCGACCCCTTCCACCACCTCCACCATCACCATGCCGCTCTGGGCTCACAACTCCTGGGTCTGCCTCTTTGCAGCAATGTTAGCCGTCGCTATTGGCGGGAATGCCATCGTCATATGGATTGTTACAGGTAAGAAAGAATAAGAAACACTTGTTACCCAAGGGCGGAAAAAAATCTACGCTACCTACTAAGTACATATTTAAGGGGTGACAAACGTGCTAAAAAGTACGCAAACTTGTTGCGCGTCTTCACAAGTGGTATCAAAAATATGTTTTTTTTCAATCCCTTTTTATGTCCCACTGCTGGGCATAGGTCCCCTCTCGGAAGTGAGAGAGATATAGGCTGTGGCCAAGTGCGGATTGATGGAGATCATACCTTCAAATATTATGTAACTCTTAGGCATGCACGTGATGTCCCTGTAGCTTCGGGATTAAGAATATAGCTACTAGCTAGTGTGGGCGGTGAGATTGGGAGCTCGATCCGTTCAACCAGCGTCCCCAGGAAGGACGGCAGTGTGTGCGTGGCCGCATGCCGTCGTAAGCATCGCAGGGTGCAGGAGAGCATATCCGTTCTCTAGAGGTTGGGCCCGTTCTGGGGCGCCGCGTGTAGAGGACACCGTTGCGTTCCACTGGAGATCCCGGAGTCCTCTCCAAGCAGAGATGTAGGCCACCGAGGAGGTTTTAGTGCGATAACAAATCTATGTAACCCAGGAATACCTCTCCCAAGGTGCCGGTTACTTTTTAAAGGTTCCACCCCCCCCAAAAATGCATGCATGTAATGGATACCAAAAAAGGCATGCATGTAATGGAAAACATCGCAACCAAATATCACAATATTTTCCCTTACCGTGAAGCATTGATGCAGAGGCATAACAAATTTCTTTGTCTGAGGTGCGCACCGGGGTTTAAACTCGGTATCTTTGTGTAAAAACCACCGCTGTCTTTGTTGCTACTTTGGGTCTAGGTAGCATGTTGTATAAAATATATGTTGTTAATTCCTGACAAATAAACATTTAATTGGTGCAAAAATACATAGTTGATAAAGTTGATCCAGTAGCCTTGAATCCAATTCGGTACAATTCCTCGAAAAATATTAGTTTAGTCAAATACCTATGAGTACATATCCTGTAAACAGATTTTAATTGAACGCTTTTCGGATATTTCGATAGTAGACCATAAAAAAGTTTTGTTGCCTTCACATCTTAAACGAACATAATTGTGTAGGTAACTATGCCTTTCCAAGAACAATCTGTTTAATTCGTATACTATAATTTATTTATTTTATTTATTTACCCTTTATTGTATTTTTTTACAATAGGCGGACTTAATGCCTGATGGCATTCTCTACCAGTCAACCCCTGGAGACGGTGAGAAATTGTGGTAGGCCTCATAAATAAAAATAACAAATGCTAAATGAAAGAAAAGTAAACAAGAATTTTAAACAGTGAGTTTTAAATATAAAAATAATAAATAAGTGGATAGAATACACCTTATTCATATCTACCAATACTAAATATACATAATATAATAAATACATATAATATACTTATTTATACATAATTATAAATATATATATTACCTATACATATATATAAATATATATATATATATACATACATAATTTCTAACACATTTACAGCTCTAAAATTCAATTAACTTGATTCAGGTAGTGTCCTCGCACTAGTCTCTTGAAAGAAATTTTACTGGGCGCTTTGCGGATTTGTTCGGGTAAGGCGTTCCAGAGGAGTGAAGCTTGTATAGTATACGATGAGTGGAAGAAACTGCTACTATGCGGTGGAATTGCAAGTTTTAAGTTAGAAGAAGAGCGAAGCATTCTATCATCCACATGCGTGGCATGGAGAAACTGAAATCTTTCCTTTAGATATGAAGGAGAAGAAGGATCATTTAAGATCGAATAGAGAAGACAAAGAATTCTGGAGCAACGCCTCTGACGAATAGGGAGCCATTTAAGTTGATTGCGAAAATGAGAAACATGATCGTACTTGCGTAGACCGAAAATATAACGAATGCAATTATTAAGGAGGCGCTCCAATTTGTTGAGATGCTCTTCATTCAGATCCGGGTAACAAACATCTGCATAATCTATAATGGGCAAAACAAGGGCGTTAACCAACAATAATTTTGTTTTTGTCGGTAAGAAATGTTTTGTCCGATACAGAGACTGCAAGGTGGCATTATAAATAAATTCGTTAGCTTTGAATCACAAACGATTGTAAACGAAATCCAAAAATTCAATTTTAGATATCAAAGTGACACAAAATTGTTAAGTTTGATCTGAATTCCTGAAATGAATTTGATTGGATTTGCATACGTAATTTCAATCGTTCTAAATTTAAATTAGCATGGACGAGACTAATCCCTTTATACAGTCCGAGTTTAAAAAACAATTTCGTACTTTTAACCGACTTCAAACATTGCGTTTGTGGGATGTGAGATAAAATTAGAACTAGAATAAAGAAAGAAGTAGAAACAAACGTGAGTTAAACTGTCGTGAAGAGTATTTCGGAGGGAAGGAGAGACCATTTTCTTCTAAGTACTTACTTCTTAAAGGTTTTCATGTAATATTTAAGAAATGAAGCATTTTTGCTGTTAATTTATAATTTTTGTTTCTGTATTTTTAGAGACAAGAGGAGGGGGATAAAATTAAAATTGAATTAAATTTTCGCCTTTCATGAAGAAATTTGAAATTCTCTATTGCAGGTTATAGCAGAATATTTTTGAGGTCCCCTTTAATTAGCCTTTTCATTTGATGTGCCATATGATACAAGCTTTTATTAACTTGCAAGGTGCCAAAAAAACTAGACACGTTGTTTTATGGTAAACTTTTAATTAATCTTTAAATATACATAGATAGTATTTTCATGTACAATTTATGCATGTAATACCTAGGTAACCTACCTGCCTATATTTTCCCTGAAGAATTATTCCTTTTGGACACTATTATACACTGATAATTTTTTACACAACACCATTCACTAAAGTTATACACTTGAAATGGAGTCTATTAAGGAATCCCTTGCTTGTATATCCAATCTGGTCAACACCAAAATGGCAGAGATAGAAAAGGAGCTGAATAAATCCAACAATGCCCCAGCATCTAACACATCGTCTCTGGCTGTTGAACTGGCTGCCTTTAGAAATGTCATTGTGTCTATTTTAGATACAATGCAGAGACAAATTGATTTTCTGGGCAGAGAACTGGATCGGCAGGAAATGAGAAGCAGGAGGAAGATGCTTCTCCTTCACGGAGTCCCTGAGAGTAAGACCGAGGATACTACTGCTACAATCACCAAGGTTGTCACTAAGCAGTTGCATTTGGCTTCTTTCTCTAAAGAGTGCATAAGTCGGTGTCATCGCTTGGGACGAACTGCAGGCAAACCGAGGCCTATTCTTGTGAAGTTCCGGGATATAGCTGTGCGAGACGAAGTGTGGTTTAGTAAAACTAAACTTAAAGGCACAGGTATAACACAATCGGAGTTCTTGACCAGGAGCCGCCACGGAGTCTTTCTTGATGCCAGGAAACGCTTCGGAGTGCATAAATGCTGGACCAAGAAGGGCATCATCCAAGTACAAGCACCAGATGGCTCACTCCATCATGTGGAAACCATGTCGGACCTTGATGCCATCCCTGACGCCACCCCTGAGGCCATCCCTGATGCCGCCTCAGATACAGTCCCTGCTTCATCCGGGTCTTCCTCGCCAGAACCTCCGCCTGCTCCAGAGAGCAAGCCCTCTGAAAAGAAGGCAGGCCGCTGTAAAAGAGCAACAAGGAAATAGACTTCTTAGTGAACTGTGAAAGTTTCTCTGTTAAGCAACATTTTATGTATGTAACAATTTCTCCTATTTGTTCAGTCAATTTTTATATCCTCTCTTGTACTTTTTAATGTCTCCGTCATGTTTACTAATTTAACTTTGTAGGTAATGCAAAGTAAATTTTTCTAATGACGTTTTTCACGTTATCTCGTTTCTGAATTTTGAAGATGTTAATAAACTTTTAGCGGACGCAATGAATATTGACTGGACCGTTGTAACGGATGCGGACACAGTGGATGAACAGGTTGCACTTCTAAATTCACTTATAATAGGACTTTATGATATTCATGCGCCTGTTCGCCCGATCCGTGTTCGTCATCTCCCTGCCCCATGGCTAACAGATGATATGAGACGGTTAATTGATACCAAAAACCAGGCTAAATCGAAATACAAGTCAAACCCTTCTGACGCATCTAGGTACGAAAAATATAAATCAGCCCGAAATCGCTGCAACAAGGAGTGTAGAGATGCTCAACGTCGCCACATACACAAATCTGTCCAAAATGAAGATCCAGCCAAGGTCTGGAAATTTCTTAGACCATTAGGAGTTGGGAAACAGCAGCAGTGTACACTCCCTGGAAATTAAGACTTGAATTGTCTTAACAAGCATTTCTCTCCCTCGTCTCTCATTGCTGGTGACGTAACATCCAGCACAATTAATCTCCTTTCTTCCAGCCCTACTCCTGACACTCCTGTATTTTCTTTTAGTCATATTGCTGATTGTGACGTTAAGAAGAGCATCTTATCTATCCATTCAGATTCCATCGGAAGCGACAGCATTAGCCGTAAAATGATTATTCCTATACTCGACATCCTAACTCCCGTTATCTCTTCTATTTTTAACAAATCCATCTCCACTGGTTCCTTCCCCTCCTCCTGGAGAGATGCCCAAATAATCCCTCTACCGAAAAAACCAAATCCTTCATCTTATTCAGAGTACCGTCCAATCTCCATCCTACCGTTCCTATCGAAAGCCCTCGAACGCATTATCCATCACCAATTTAGTTCTTTCCTCTCCGGCCATAACTTGTTAAATTCCCTCCAATCCGGTTTCCGCCCTGGTCATAGTACGGCTACTTCTCTCGCTAAAATTACCGATGATATAAGGTCTGGTATGGACAATAAAAAGCTTACTGTGCTGACTCTGTTAGACTTTAGCAATGCATTCGGTACTGTGGATTTCGATGTCTTACTCGGATTGCTGAAGTCTCTCAACGTATCTCCAATCGCAATTGACTGGTTTCGTGATTACTTGTACGGGCGCCGGCAACGTGTTCAGTTTAACGATTCCTTCTCTTCTTGGTGTAGCACGAATGCTGGCGTGCCGCAAGGTGGCGTGTTGTCCCCTCTTCTATTTGCAGTTTTCATTAACTCCTTATGTTCCCATATTTCTTCTCTCTATCAGTTGTATGCAGACGATGTTCAGATTTATACGCAGAGTTCTATTGCTGATCTTCCTTCTGCTATTAACAAAATTAATGTGGAGCTGACTTGTATTTTGAAATGCACTGGTGATCTTCAAATTAACCCGGCAAAGACTCAAGCTATTATAATTGGCAGTTCCAGGCTCATATCTAGGATTGACTGGACTACTCTGCCACCAATAATTTACGATGGAACTGTTATTCCCTATAGTGAAAAAGTAAAAAACCTGGGTGTTATTATTGATCGCTGTTTAACTTGGGTGCCCCAAATCAACAATGTTAGCAAAAATTTGTTCACTCGACTTGGCTCCTTGCGCAGACTCCGTAATTTTCTGCCCATTCCAACTAAAATAACGCTTGTCTATTCTCTTCTTTTTCCAATACTCGACTACGCTGATATTTGCTATCCTGATCTTACCGAGGAGCAACTTAACAAACTTGAGCGACTCCAAAATGCTTGCATACGATTCGTATTTGGCCTTCGTA
This sequence comes from Pyrgus malvae, assembly GCA_911387765.1. Classification (NCBI taxonomy): domain Eukaryota; kingdom Metazoa; phylum Arthropoda; class Insecta; order Lepidoptera; family Hesperiidae; genus Pyrgus; species Pyrgus malvae. The sequence goes on along the minus strand of OU426950.1, from coordinate 19,381,045 downwards.
AGTACGATCATGTTTCTGAATTTCGATTAAAGCTCAAGTGGCTCCCTATTCGTCTTCGCCGAAATACTCACATACTTTCTGCTTTGTACTGTGCACTATTTCATCCATCTGCCCCAATATATCTGAAAGATCGCTTTGAATACCTCTGCATATCCCATAATCGATTCTTACGTTCCACTGAAAACCTATCCCTTAGCACTCCTGTCCATTCTTCCACCTTCTTTGGAAACTCCTTTACCGTGTCTGCTATCCGCATGTGGAACTCCCTCCCTTTATCTATTAGACAAGCAGAATCGCTAGCTATTTTTAAGACACGTATTTATAATTATTATCAAGAACGTTAAGGTATTTATTTTTAATTACGTGACGTTTTGCATAGCTAACACTTTTGTATATATATGTATATATCTATATATATATATATATATATATATATATATATATATATATATATATATATATTTATAGTATGTAAGTATATGTATGTCTATTCATTTAAATATTTATGTATGTCTATGTATATTTAAATTTAAGCTTTTATGTGCACCTCTACCGCATCCTACTTAACTAAATCTCTTCTACCCCAAGGTTGTCTGGAAGAGATCGCTAGAAGCGATAAGGCCGCCTATTGTTCACTGTATTTTCTATTTCTCACTATATGTTGTCATTTTCTTATCTATGGTGTACAATAAAGCATATTTGTATTTGTATTTGTATCTTACAAGGTTACTTTGATCCAGTTTTGATCTGAAATTATGATTCAGTAATGTTGTAATATAAATCCAAAACTACATTCTTAACAAAATAGCGTATCACATATTTTTATAGAACACAGCCATTATCCATATTTATTATTTATTATCGATAAGAGTTTTATCCATCAACAAAATTTTATGAATTATTTATATTTATTTTAGAATATATATGTTTATATTTAATTCATTACATAAGTATAGTGTGTATATTTATGTATATGTGTATATAATGAGAATATGTATATCAGTGTATATGTATGTATAAGTTGTATATGTGTACATATTTATTATACTATTTCTTTTTTTTCTTTCTCTGTTTTTTTTTCTCTCTTTTTAAACAATTTCTTAGCTTTTCCTTTATTTCTCATAAACAAAGCCTACCACACATTTTCACCTTCACCCAGGGTCGACTGGAAGAAAATGCCAAAAGGCATTAGGTTAAGCCCTTTGTAACCCCTAGCTTAAGGTGTTTGCAAGAATAAATAAATATCCGATGAAAAAAAAAATCCATAATGGCTGTGACTAATGTAGGTATAGTGTATTCAAAATATGAATAAAGTATTTAGATTTTTTTGGATTTATGTCAGTAATTAAGAGCAAATTCGCTGTGATAGATGAACACACAGACACAATATGAGAATCCAATTAAGATTTATTTTTTTATTTTTCTTATTGTAAATGAATATATTATGTGCAATTATAATCCTTTTGCAAATATGAGAAGTGTCGTAAGATGATGTGACTGACACTTCTCATTTTCCGTGTCATGTGTACTACTTTATACTAACTGACTATAAAGTTAAAAATAAACACACAAAAGAAAACAATATAAGTATAAAATTACAGAGTACAGTACATAGACTTATAATTATGCTAGTATATTATAAGACTGTGGTACAGTATAATATTTCTAATATCATTGATTGTAAATAAGATATGTAAAAATTAATAAAAAATATATTATCTCAAAAGTGTTTTACCGACTTCCAAAAGGAGGAGGTACTGTATTCGGCTGTATGTATTTTTTTTATATATATGTTCACCGATTACTCCGCCGTTTGTGGACCGATTTACAAAATTCTTTTTTTGTTCGTATGCTTATACTCCCGAGGTGGTCCCATTGTCACCAAATCAGGATCTGATGATGGGATCCCAGGGAAATTGAGACTCTCAAATTTTAGGCACACACATTGATTTTCTTATAGTTTCTGAAGCATAAGAGATATGTACGCATAGTAATCATCATCTCATTTTGCTGAGCTGATGATGGAAGGTACTGCGACACTGAGGAGTTGGAAGCAAATTCTTTCAATAAATAGTTTTTTATTCGAAATCTTACATTCCCGAGGTGGTCCAACTGTCACCAAGTCAAAGTCTGATGAGGGGATCCCGGAGAAATCGAAGGGAACATTCAAATTTTATGGCACAGCAAATGATTTTCATATTTTTACAAAAGCAAAACAGACATTTGTGTATAATTATCGTCATATCATGTTGCTGAGCTGATGATGGAAGGTACTACGATGGTTAGGAGTTGAGAGCAAATTCTTTCAATAAATGTTTTTTTTGTTTGAAATCTTACATTCTTGAGGTGGTCCAACTGTCACCATGTCGAAATCTGATGATGTGATATTAGGGAAATCGAGGGAAACACTGAAATTTAATAGGCACACACAATTCTATTAGTCATATTTTTAACATAATACAAATATTTATGTCTGGTAATTATCACCTGATGTTGCTATGCTGATGATGGAAGTTACAACTCCTCAACGGTTAGGAGCTGAGAGCAAATTCTTTATTTAATATATACGTTCAGATGGACTGATAGTAGTATTCTTTCAGGCTATTAGATGATATCAGATAAAATTTAATTTATCTTTCACTATTTCTTCGTCACTTTTTTCAATAATAGATGCACTTTGTTCCATTTCCATATTTTAAATACTTGATATAAACGAATTTTACAAGTAGAGACAGTCGAGCCACAATACAAAGAGCGCCTTTGTCGAGCCGACATCAGCTGTCACCTATCTAACGAATATTCGATCAGGCCACGTGTCCTGACGCGAGTTTGAAATTTATTACCCATCCCAAAAAAAGTGCACAACGAAGTTAAAGAAGTTTTCACTTCAATAATTATTGTGCTCCACATTTCTTTAACTATTTGCATTTTATAGCACTTAAAACATTACTCAGAGAAAAGAAAACTAAAATATATTTTTGTAAAAATTTATGGTAAAGATCGAACGAACTTATTTGGACTCCTTGTGACAAAAGACGTCTTATAGAGATTTAGTGAAATTTCTTGAGCGGCGATTTACGCGAGATACTGTTAAGACAGCCGAGAAATTTATTCCTTGGCATAAAATGTATTGTTCAAGTTCACTGAAATTTAAAAGCTTCAAAAGTTACCATCACTAACTAAGTAGCGAATAGACATCAAAATTAATCTGTTTATATTTTTCTTGTAATATCTATCTAGTATTTTTTTTAAATGAAATGTGTAATAAGTAGTTGACAGTTTTGTTAGCGGCGATAAAGCATTGTAGCATTTTTATTCACATAAATCAAATTTTGAATAAATTAAAAAATAAGCTATATACGCATGTTTCAATTTGAATAATTACATTTAGAGAGAGATACCCGTTACTGACGTCATTTCCGTGTATGACGGTACAAAATGTTACTAAAACATCTTTTTGCTTAAAAGGGACAGAAAACTATATAAAGACAAACTTTTTTTGTGGCATGCAAGAGAGCTATTAATTGTGCGAAGGTTGCCCTTTGTGATTGTTAAACTCAACTGTAGCATACGTTGGCAAACTATTTAATAGGGTCTATTGTGAATTTGACTTTGAGTACAAGTCCCTGTTTAATTCAATATGCTATGCCCTCGGAGACTTTGAAATGTCAAGTGGATCTTTCACTTTGTTCTCCGAATGATGATATTGATGATATTATTAGACTCGTAAACAGCCACTAATTCATTAAAAGGCAATCAGTTGTTGGATGTTTTGAAACTGTCCATAAGGCCAGCAATGTTTAACAACAACATGGATAACAAATGGGGCCGACGGCTTATCGTGCCCTCCGAAACGGAAACGTGCATGAAATTTCCTCTAGCGGTTACCCATATCTCTCCTGACCGCACCCTTTTCGCTTAGCTGCGTAGATCACTAGCTTTCTACCTAAGCCGCTGGGCCATGCGCGCTTCTTTATTCGTTCATATAAAATAGTCCTCAACAGTTCATGAAACATTATAATGAAATCCAAAGCTGATTTATTAAATCATCAATATGATTTTTGCTGTGAAACACATTTTTTTTGGTAACGGGGGTGTATGCTCTCTTTAAGCATACACACAATATATATACACACTCACAAGACACTATACACTGCACAAGATTCACGCACGAGTTGCTCGGTTGACTGCCGGCGAACGACTGACTATTGACAAGACTACCCACCCTTTTATACACGAGCCGTGCCGTACAAACCAGCACTGCATACACTACAGGGGGGGAGGGGAACCTTCAAAACCCTGGGGAATGGTATTGGGTTATGTGGGATTTTTACCACACTAAAACCCCCTCGATAGCCTCCTCGGCCTTCCCACGGAAGGGCCCCGGGATCTCCAGGGGAACGCACCGGTGCCCTTCTTACGCATGAGTATGGGCTCTTATTCGCAATGCATTACACAGATTTTTGGCGTGGCGACGCTTTGCCACAGCATACGTGGCCACTTTATACAATTATGAAACAAGAAGGTTTCATATAAGACTTTGATGATTGACGACTCACGTGGCACAATGGTTGCCATGCTGGAATGCCAATCGAGGGGTCCCGGCGAAACAGAAATTTGAATGATGAGTTTAAATTTCTGTTCTCGGTCTGGGTGTTTGTGTTCCTGTCTTTGTATATATATAAATTGCTTTATTTGCTTTGTTTGTGTCCACGGTACCCACCACACAGGGTACAAATTACCTTACAACACGATCACGATCATGATCGTCACGATCGTCTCCAAAACATAGTCAACGTTTTTGCAGGTGGTAGAACTTTTGTGGCTTCGGGAAGTACTAACGCTGCACTCACTTCCGTCGTGAATCTGCATATCTCCTCTAACAAAACTTATTCATGCTTGAGGTTGTGTGTAGATGTCCATGGGCTGCTTGCTACTACATTGAAATAAAAAAAGTCAAGGACTTTATTTGACATTCTATGAGCCATAACTACTATGAGGATGGTTGACGATCAATTTGGCGCAACGGTTACCGTTTAGGCCGTACTGCCAATAAACCGTCCCGGGTTTGATTCCCGGCGAAGCAAAAATTTTTTTAAACGTTACATACTCATAGCCCCACAGTAAGGTAATTAATACCATGTGTAGTGAGTACTATGGACACATACAAAGACAGAAACACAAACACCCAGACCGAGAACAGAAATTTAAACTCATCATTCAAATTACTGTTTCGCCGGGAATCGAACCCGAAACCCCTCGATTGGCAGTCCGGCATGATAACCATTGCGCCATGCGGGTCGTCGAATTGAAATGATGAGTTTCAATTCATGTTCTCGGTCTGGGTGTTAAGGTTAATGTTTGTGTGTGTCCATGGTACCCACGAGATAGGGTACTATTCTACCTATAACGTAATGTAACGTCAGGGTGAGTCAGTGATATTATCTCTGAAAATTAATTTAGATGTAACATCCACCCAGCATCCCAGATCACTCACGTTTTTATATTGGACTTTATAAGGATGAAGAACAAAAAACCTGAGGTTAGGTAAGGTTCGTTAGGTTTGCTTTGCGCCACCCACGCGCACCCCTAATTGAATGTAATAATAGTTAAAACAACTTGCTGAAAATTTTGTAAACTGAAATGGGTGTATTTGTTCGGGTAGAATATAGAAATAGCCATATAATATATTTGAAACAAAATATAAAGATATAAAAACCCTTTGACAATTCAATGCAAAGTTTAAAGCATACTTTTGCAATTATCATTCAGATAGGCAAAAATGCAGTCAAACAACTAAACAATTTATTATATTCGTTGTAAAATCCAACACAATTTTAGATTTAAATATAATTATAAAAAGACTAGCTGTGCCCGCGACGTCGTCCGCGTGTATAAAGACGTTTATAAAATGGATTGATTAAAGATTATTTATTTGCATTGAATAAGTAGTAGGTAGATTATTCTTACATATAGTGAAATCACTTATAATACAATGTTCATATGTTCAGAAGAAACCTAATGTATTTTTTCAAGTTTTTTCTAAATCCTTCAAACCTAAAACAGTAAGGAATGCTTACTGTACTGATCTTACTATCCACTTTTCTCACGTTTCGCTTTTCTCGCGCAATCAGATTCTCTTTACAAATATGTACCTCGATTATTAAAGTTAAGAGATACTGCTGTGCCCGTGGCTTCATCTATGTTAAAAAAAGTATCTTTAGTAAATTGGGTGAATTTATACTGCAAAGAATGTAGAGGCAGAAAAGAGGTGCACTATACAACTACTTGTAGTTGGGAGATAAAATTTCTTAACATACACGTGCTTATGATTAAACAATCGGTAAAATAATTGTAAGGTCAATTAATAAACTATAGGTTTAAAACTTGCGGACAGCAGTTTGGTCATAAGTCATAACTCATATAACATTGTGAAAACTAAAGCAGAAGGCAGGGTCTCTACACAGTGTGCTATCTGTATTTGGAAATAAAGAATATTTTTATAAAGAATCTTTAAAGAATCCTTAATATCTCCATCAACCAACGTGTGTGGATGAGCCCTCAGCCCGTACGCAATAAAGAGACGCAAAAAATGAGTTAAGTTATCATTGGTCCAATTAACAATGTTCAGCATCATACGTATACCTACCCAACGATGGGACAACCCGCGTGGCGCAATGTTTACTATGCCGGACTGCTAATCGAACTGTCTCTGGTTAGAATCCGGGCGAAGCAGAAATTTTAATGATGAGTTTAAACTGTTCTCGGTCTGGGTGGTTGTGTTTTCTGTCATTATGTGCGTTCATGGCACCCACGACACAGGGTATATCTACCCTAATGTGAGGCTATACGTGTGAAATGTTATTTTTTATTTTTTTTACACTATGTACTTACTTACTTTTATTAGACTTAAGGCTTTTATTTGAAATTATCTCCATCGATTCACTTTGTAGAAGAAATGAAGAAATGAATATTAATCAATAACGCCATCTACCGTATGGCATGTAAACTTTGTGGTAGATAAATCGAATGTCAAATTACCAAATAGGTAGATAGTTGGTTCACTAAAAGTTTAACTATTCGTCACCTAGATGTCTGCAGTAGTCTCGTTTTGTTAAGGCTTTTTACATTCTGTATGAAGGTTTAGATTCCGAATCTTACAACCTTAATGCTGGATGCATTGAGATTGTAAGATTTGGATTTCGGTTCATCGGAGCTTGAGGCCTCCTCAATATTGAGAGAGCTCCATGCTCACCAGTGGAATGCTAAAAAGGTTGCAGCTTGATATAATGTAGCGATAATAATCGTTTCAGCTGCAGCCTGTTCATAATCTTCAACCCCAAAAGAAGACTAATAAGCTGAGCAACTAACTCAATGGAGCCTGTGATGTAAGGTTCGGCGGCGGTAAGGCTCGCGATGCGCTTATTAGGTACCTATAGTCTAGCCATACTCGGCCAACGAAAGAAAGAAAGAAGAAAGAAAAAATATTTATTTCATATTAGGAATACAAAATATTCGCTTAATGAATGTCATTTTTTCCCGATCATCGCCTTTAAGTGCCCGTTTGGGCTAGATGTTGAGCTGAGAGAAAAAAGGCGGCGGAAAAAAACTCCCAGCAACTCTTTTTTTAAAAAAAAGTACATATTAATATATTTGAGATGACAGAATGGCTATGGGTCGATAATGGTCACACGTGACAGCTGATCGTGTGAGACACCATCAACCCACTTCCACCTGCTCACAGATGCGAGTAATTACTAAAACTAATACAATCTATGAAGAAATAGCCTTGTGTGAGCGAGATTCATTCCCACGCTCCTTTATCATTAAGATAGTCCCTAGTATTATAATAAGCCTTACGGCACAGGACTTGTTTGACTGCCTTCTTAAAAGGTTTTAAAGGCAGGGATTGAATCTTTATTGGGATTTTATTATATATCCTGATGGACATCCCAATAAAAGAATGACTTTTTTTATGAAGCCGGCATTTAGGAAATGCCAGCTTGTGGCCGTTCCTAGTTGAAACACAATTAGGACTGGAAAAGACTATTAGGAAAAGAAAATACAGTAAGCTGATCTAAGTATATTTAATATAGTCGACAATATTAGTGAGAGTTCAAAATAATTTTACTTAAATTTAAACTTTTATTTATGGTTTTGAATGGGCTGTTACCGAAACTTTCATACAAATTCCCCAAAGTGCCTTTTAAGTTTATGTCGCGTATTGTGTAAATGAACATAACTTTTTTGTTTATCACCCGATTGATATGAAATACACACTAATGTTACGGAAATTCATTCAACAATATATCAGTAAACACATCATTCAAAGAAGGGAAAAGAATTTGAGAATGAAATATTAAGTTAAGGTTAATTATTGTACGCTTGAGATACCAACTTTCGAATCCATTTTATTTGCTATTGAGGGGTAGTTTTGAAAAAAGCTTAAATAGAATTCTTACTATGTTAGTAAAGATTACAAATACAAAATTAAGTATATTACTCTGCACAAAAAATTTCTGTACATCAAGTTTCGACACTCAATTTTCAAAGAGTTTCAAAGAAAATTGACATTGAAAGGGTGAATTTCGGGAAATGCTGAAACACGTATTCTTTTATTTTGGTTAGAAAATATTTATACCAAATTTCAAGAAAATCTATTGAAAAAAATCCAAGTTTTCCATACAAATTTTCATCGCTCATTTCACACCCTTAAAGGGTGATTTTTAAAATTATCTATAGCCTAAATGTTAGCGAGGACCAATATATATAAAATAAAAAAGTTTCATCAAAATCCGTCCAGTAGTTTTTACGTGAAAAGCTAACAACAGACAGACAGACAGACAGACAGACAGACAGACAATAATTTCAAAACTTATATTTTTAGCTTCTGTTACTTATAAAAAGACCCCTAGAAGTATTTTTTTAAATTTATATGCAATGTACAGAATTGACCCTGCTTACAGTTTTATTATATGTATATATTTGAGTCTTTAAATTACTACAAGTCTATCCTCCGGGCATAAATGTATCAGTAGTATCATAATTCATAACAAATCGCCAGTTAATTTAGTAATGTTCAACGTAAAAATATCTTTAATATATAATGTAGGTATATTCAATAAATATTTGATGTAATTATTATACATGCAGGGTGCGCAGTGTATCGTAAACAATAATCATAAATATTTACTTAAATTATTGAAAGCGGTCTAGCAGAAAGGTACTCGATTAACGTTGTTTTGGTAGGCTGTTATCCAAACACTTCCTTCTTTGATAATGGTTGCTACGTTACGCACTTACACAAATACGGCATCAGTGGATATAAGTACTCTGTAGGTAGATACTAGTAGATATTTTGAATGTTTACTCAATTGAAAAGCTTAAGCAGTTGGACTACTCAATCATTTGTTAAAGTTGACCTTTAACCTAAGTTCCGCTATTACGTTAGCGTCCCGTCCCAGTATTTGTCTTTCCATAGAAAAAGTTGCAAGGGCGTCAAAATCGAAAAAGTTCGAAAAACTTTTGGTCCAAAAGTTATACTTTTACTGAGACGCTGATGACAATACAAACGTTTAACTTAAATAAAGAAGCAGACTAGCATAGAACAGTTATCATATATTAACAATCTTTGAGCATACAGGCCACGAGATGTTAAGTAGGTGCTGCAGCTATGGAGAACACGATTGACGGCGCGACCGAATCTTTTCACAGAAACGCAATGAAATCTCTTCACGGCAGAACCCGGCAGTTGATCACAGAAATGGTCTAAGTACCTGTGCCTAGTTGGGGGCTAGAGTGCTCCATCCACCCATCCACCCGTCCACTGCTGGTCATAGACCTGCGCCTTCTGAATCCAGCGGCTTCCTGCTGTCTTAGATCATTACACCTGGTTGGAGAGCAGCTTCTACTCCTTTTGCCGAAATGTGGTCGCCATTTATGGACCTTTCTTCCCCATCGGTTGTCGTTCTTCCTAACTATATGCCCTGTCTATTGCTACTTCAGCTTGCAGAACTTGAGAGCTATGTCAGAAACCTTCATTCTTCTACGGCTACGTTACGGATTCTGTCACGTAGAGAAATATGACGTGAATTTAAAACTTGACACGGTGCGTCCCACTACGTAAGCGTCTTGTATAATTTTTAACTTTTTTTTATATTCCGCTGCTGGGCACAGGTCTTCTCTCAGTAGTAATTAAGACCATGCCATAGTCCACCACGCTGGCCAAGTGCGGATTGGTGGACATCATGTTTTCCAGAAATTATGAGTTTCTCACAGGCATGCACGCCTACGGAAAACATCGTAATCAATTAAATATCACAATATTTTGCATCACCGTGGAGCAGCGATAAATGCGCAAATTACAAAGTTCTTTGTCAGAGGTACGCGCCGTGGATTTCAACTCCGTATCTTCTCACCGCTGCTCAATCAAGCGTCGTAGATTACCTGATGAGAATAAATCTATACCTACTGAAGAAGGCAAAATATAGACTAAAATACACAATAAGGCTCATTTATGCCTACAATTACACATAATTAAATATGACTTTTGCTAGTCGACTTTAAATAAACGAAAATGTAACAAGCATTGACTAATCTTCGCACGAGGTAGATTCATTTCGCAATGTATGTATTTCATTAAGCTGGTGCTTTGTCAGCTGTCGTGCCGAATACCACCTGAATTTTATGTAATTACCAGTTTCAAAAGTTTCAGCAAATAATATAGAAGTAAAAGTTTTTTACTTTATAATATCTGAAACCCTTTTTGATCTCCACTGCTGGCCACGGGTCTTTCCCTATTATTGGGGAGGCCTGGAGCTTACTTCACTACGCTGCTCCAATGCGAGTTGGTGGAAAAATATTTAGGTACTAATGTAATCTATACAATAACAAGCCTAAACCGCTGGTTGTAGAGAACCGAAGCTTGAAGAGTGTGCTCTTTGTTTGACGTAGACATCCGATAAGAACCAATTTTTCTAAATTCTACACCTAAGGGGGTGAACAATGGGAGCAATGTTTGTATGGGACAACGTGAATCCTTAGACGTCAAATTTTGAATAAATATACTTTAACAGAATTGATGGAAGACGTGTTTCGTATTTTTTTGAAACTCATCGCCTGGCCGTACTAAAAAGGGGTAGAATATAGTTAATCCGAGTTAAAAAATTTTTTAGTTCGAAGAGTTATAGGTGTCTATATTTGTGTATGTTTATACAATGCCAGTATCATTGCCATGTCAGATGTCTGCTATCAGTACTGAAATAAAATTTAATGCTTATGACCTTTGATTCTCGATGAATAAACTTGGCCTTTCTCACCACGTTTGATTAAAATATTCAACCGAGTTGTTAGAAAGTAAAAGTTTCTACTCGTATATCAGCACAAACACTTTGCAGCAGGTCGTGTGTGAAATGTTTCAAACTATTCTGTTCATCTAACTTTTATGAAAATAGACACAACTGTTACTTGTCAAGCATGACAATTGATCTCTTGTTTTAAAACAAAACTTTCCAACAAATCTTGTCTTTTATACCAGACTTTGTTAAGTTATGTGGACGTCGAATAGTTATTTTCATTTGGTAGAATTAATAAGTCCTCTGCGGTGCTATTCTATTAATAATAAATATCATAATATTGAATGACTTATCATGAAGAAATAAAAAACCGTGAGCCGTCATGGGACGCCTGAATGTTGATGTGAAACATTGTGTTCGTAATTATGCATAAAAGACAACAATGCGACAGACACTAAACACAGTACATCTTTTACATACTTTTTTTATAACTTTAGTATAGAACCTAAATTTTTGATTTGTTGTTGCAGCTCACAGAAGGATGCGGACGGTCACCAACTACTTCCTGGTCAACCTTTCCTTTGCAGATCTGATGATGGCATCACTCAACTGCCTTTTCAACTTCATTTACATGTTACACAGGTAAAGAAAATGTCAATAATGTCTTATTAATATTCCACCTATTTTGTCCCACTCTTGGGCACAGGTCCCTCTCTGAGAGGGATTTAGGCCCCAACCCACTCCGCTGACCAAGTGTGTATTGATGGAAATCATGTCTTTGAGAAATTATGAGCTTCTCTCAGGCATGCACTGGTGATGGAAAACTCATAATTAATTAAAAATCACAACATTTTCCCTCATCGTGGAGTACCTGTAAATACGCTCTTATTTTTTTTTGTCTGTGGTGCACGTCAGTGGTATTAATATTAACCCGGTATCTATGTATGTTGGAGACCGCGGTCGATACCGCTCAGCTATCGCTGCAGATCCCACCTATCGATGTCTTATTTAATATCACATCATTTGTTTGAGTTTCAACATTGCTATAACAAAAACTATGGACAAATTGGAAATTCGCGGTATTTACGAATAATGAGTTCCTCCGTGGCACCAATGCGGCAGAAACGACTCAAAGAATTAACGAACGTTTACGGAGCAGAACCCGCTGATGATGACAGGTGCAGAAATGCGTTGTTGAAATGATGCGTTTTTGGTTTCAACGATTCCGTTCTGGATATTTCGATTTACACAATGAGCCTCGTGGACGATCTGATAATCAAGTGAATAACGAAGAATTGAAAGCGACAGTGGAAGCAGACTGCAGACCCATTTCAAACTACTTTTGAATTAGCCTTTGGCATAAGTGACAAAACGATACCTATCCATTTGCACCAAATCGGAAAAGTCAAAAAACTCGAAAAGTTTACTTACCGCACGAATTGTCTGAAGAAAACTAACAAACACGCGTCGCTTGCTGCGTTGCTTTGCTCAATCGTCGCAATAATGAGAGGATTTTAAACAGTATCGTGACTTGTGATGAGAAATTGATCCTCTGCGACAATCATCACAATGACTTAATCCTGGAGAACCGACAAAATTTTGCCCTAAGCGAAAACTGACCAAAAAGAAGATCCTGGTTAGTTAGTGTTTGGTGGATCAGTGCTGGTGTTATCCACTACAGCTTCTTGAGATCAGGCCAGAGGATAACTGCAGACTTGTATTGCCAGCAGTTGCAAACAATGATGGAAAAGCTCGTCATTAAACAACCGAGACTGGTGAATTGCTCAAACCCATTGATCCTTCAGGATAACGCTAGACCACACACTGTACATCAAACGGTCGCCAAGTTAGATGAGCTGCGATTGGAATTTCTGCGTCACCCACAATGCTCTCCAGATCTTGCCCCAACTGATTACCACTTTTTTCAAAATTGGGATATCTTTTTGCAAAAAAAAAAATTCAATCTGACGAGGCAGTCAAAACCGCCTTCAAACAGTTCATAGACTCTCGCTCTCAGTATTTTTTTCCAAAGGGATCAATAATCTGCCTATTAATTGGAGGAAATGTTATGATAACAACTGCGCATACTTCTATTGACTATAAAATAATAATTTCATTAAGAAAACTTGTTTCTCATTTTGATACTGAACGGCAATTTCATATGTAATTATATAATTATTTATTATTGCAATTATTATGGTTTGACCGTTTTTTATATTGGAGGAGGAAGTCACACCATTGCACCTCTGTGAAGCGATTCTATATTGTGTTTCGGTGGAAAGGTGCAGTCACCAGGTTTACATTAAGTGACCATCAGTCTTCGGAGTAGCTGCGTAACTGCATAAAGATAGGCTTGATTTAGGTTCTGTGTAGATGCCCGTTGCGACCACTTAACACCATGTGGTCTTATGCCTGCATGTGTGTCTGTTATACCCCTCAAATAAAATATATAATTACGTCAAATTCTAGTTGCTGTTACCTTACCTAAGTAGCTCAAACAGCTATAATGGAGTTTCTTGGTGAGCGGAGGAGGTGGGGTCCTGGATTCTACTATATTCTTATTAAAATTTTCCACAAACAACATAAAATAAAGTAAGTGAAAACTTTCAGTTCAAATGAACGTATACCTACATTTACTCGTAGTTTCTTGTGCTAGCTTTTTACATATACTCGAGCTTTAATGAAGAAACACTGATGTTTTTTGAATCCACGTTATATCTTACAGCGCCAGCTGTATAATATGAAAAGTTATATTACTTACATACACCTGAGATCTAATTTAAATAAAGTTCTACGTCTTCATAAGCCGTGATGTTACAGGAGACCTAACAACTTATTATGCGCTTTTGGAATTTCTCTGTACGGCTGTATTTCGCTGATACTAAAACAATATTTTAATCTAATACCAGCTGACCCCGTGAACTCCGTACCGCGTTTAAATGTTTGGGGTGGGCTACCCTTATCACTTAGGGAGATGAAAAATAGATAGTAGCCGATTCTCAGCCCTACCCGATATGCACACAAAATTTCATGAGAATCGGTCGAGCCGTTTCGGAGGAGTATGGTAACTAACATTGTGACACGAGAATTTTATATATACGATTTATTACGGCTTATTGCTCTAAATGGTTTTGTAGAACAATAAATCGATGCGGTCGTTGGTATTTACTAGTAAACAGTAGTGTACCTTCACAACACCAAATCGAAACAAACTATTTCAGTTTCCGTTGAAAAGTTTGTGACATATAATTTCTCCACTTTGGTAAAATTAGGGATATGAGGATAAATTGTTTTGGAAGCTATATCCATATTTTGTCGGAACACTTTTGCTATGTTCAGTTTGTTTTTTGGGTTCAAACATGACTTATATCAATTCGTTACAAATAAATTGTGTCGGTACGGTAAAGTAATGATAGAGCATAAGTAAACAACGTATGTACTCGTTTTTATAGAGCAGTAAGTACTCGTATGTTGTATTATTCTTTGCTAACATAATAATAGTATCGTTAAAAAGTTCTGTCTGAAGTTTCGAATATCGAATACTGATGTGCTTTGTCTCGAAGTAGGTAGGTAGAAATATTTGGTGGGAAGTTGGTAATAACATGCTGTACTATTGATTTATTTTCATTTTCTGTCATTGGGTGTTTTTTTGTTCAATGGGTAATTAATGTGCGAGATTTCTATCCCACAATGATATAAAATACCATATTATGACGAGACTGATTGATTATGTTACTGACGACTCCAATTTTTTTTTATTTAAACTTTATTGACCCCAATATATCGTGGTACAATAGGCGAGCTTAATGCCTGATGGCATTATCTACCAGCTTACTTGGGAGTACAGAGAGATTCAAAGGCGGTAAATGATGAGAAGAACAAAAAGAAAGTAAAATGATAACTACAATATAAATAATTAAGACTGAATATAAATAAATTTATAATATAATTTATAACATAATAATAACCGTGTAAACATAAACATAGAATTTAAAAAAAGAAAAACAGTTTTATTCTGGACTAGCTGTGCCCGCGACGTCGTCCGCGTGTATAAAGACTTTGGCGTGTATAAAGGATTGATTAAAAAATAAAGATTATTTATTTGCATTGAATAAGTAGCAGGTAGATTATTCTTACATATAGTGAAATCACTTATAATACAATGTTCTTTATGTTTAGAAGAAACCTAATGTATTTTTTCTAAATCCTTCAAACCTAAAAAAGTAAGGAATGCTTACTGTACTGATCTTACTATCCACTTTTCTCACGTTTCGCTTTTCTCGCGCAATCAGATTCTCTTTACAAATATGTAGGTAATTAAAGTTAAGAGATACTGCTGTGCCCGTGGCTAATAGTATCTTTAGTAAATTGGGTGAATTTATACTGCAAAGAACTCATTCTATATACATAGCTTTAACCTACTGCAGAAAAGAGGTGCACTATACAACTACTTGTACTTGGGAGATAAAATTTCTAAACATACACGTGCTTAGGATTAAACAATCGGAAAAATAATTGTAAGGTCAATTAATAAACTATAGGTTTAAAACTTGCGGACAGCAGTTTGGTCATAAGTCATAACTCATATAACATTGTGAAAACTAAAGAAGAAGGCAGGGTCTCTACACAGTGTGCTATCTGTATTTGGAAATAAAGAATATTTTTATAAAGAATCTTTAAAGAATCCTTAATATCTCCATCAATCAACGTGTGTGGATGAGCCCTCAGCCCGTACGCAATAAAGAGACGCAAAAAATGAGTTAAGTTATCATTGGTCCAATTAACAATGTTCAGCATCATACGTATACCTTCCCAACGATGGGACAACCCGCGAGGCGCAATGTTTACCATGGCGGACTGCTAATCGAACTGTCCCGGGCTAGAATCCGGCAGCGAATCCGGCAGAAATTTCAATGATGAGTTTAAACTGTTCTCGGTCTGGGTGGTTGTGTTTCTGTCTCTATGTGTGTTCATGGCACCCACGACACAGGGTATATCTACCCTAATGTGAGGCTATACGTGTGAAATGTTATTTTTTATTTTTTTACACTATGTACTTACTTTTATTAGATGTCCTAGATGTCTGCAGTAGTCTCGTTTTGTTAAGGCTTTGTACATTCTGTATGAAGGTTTAGATTCCGTATCTTACAACCTTAATGCTGGATGCATTGAGATTGTAAGATTTGGATTTCGGTTCATCGGAGCTTGAGGCCTCCTCAGTATTGGGAGAGCTCCATGCTCAGCAGTGGAATGCTAAAAAGGTTGCAGCTTGATATAATGTAGCGATAATAATCGTTTCAGCTGCAGCCTGTTCATAATCTTCCACTCCAAAAGAAGACTAATAAGCTGAGCAACTAACTGAATGGCCAACGAAAGAAAATACAGTAAGCTAATCTAAGTATATTTAATATAGTCGACAATATTAGTGAGAGTTCAAAATAATTTTACTTAAATTTAAAGTTTTATTTATGGTTTTGAATGGGCTGTTACCGAAACTTTCATACAAATTCCCCAAAGTGCCTATTAAGTTTATGTCGCGTATTGTGTAAATGAACATATTTTTTTTTTGTTTATCACCCGATTGGTATGAAATACACACTACTACTCGGTCGAGTTAACATGACACCTGGGAGGCCATTCTGTATGCATCCGTCCATAAGTTCTAACATTTTCGGAATCATTTTTGGCATATTTAGACACTTAATTTTTTCATGAATTTAAAGATTAACGTTGTAATTGATAATATTAAGCCACTGAATGAATAATATTGCTAGAATTTCATCAGTCTTACTCAAAAATGAGACCCGAAAATTCAATAAGTTTCAGATACGGGCGTACAGAGTAGCCTCCCAGGTGTCATGTTAACTCGACCGAGTAGTAATGTTACGGAAATTCATTCAACAATATATCAGTAAACACATCATTCAAAGAAGGGAAAAGAATTTGAGATTGAAATATTAAGTTAAGGTTAATTATTGTACGCTTGAGATACCACTTTCGAATCCATTTTATTTGCTATTGAGGGGTAGTTTTGAAAATAACGAACTATGTTAGTAAAGATTACAAATACAAAATTGTATGTATATTAATCTGCACAAAAATATTCTGTACATCAAGTTTCGACACTCAATTTTCAAAGAGTTTCAAAGAAAATTGATATTTAAAGGGAGAATTTCGGGAAATGCTGAAACACGTATTCTTTTATTTTGGTTAGAAAATATTTATACCAAATTTCAAGAAAATCTATTGAAAAAATCCAAGTTTTCCATACAAATTTTCATCGCTCATTTCACACCCTTAAAGGGTGATTTTTAAAATTATCTATAGCCTAAATGTTAGCGAGGACCAATATATATAAAACAAAAAAAGTTTCATCAAAATCCGTCCAGTAGTTTTTGCGTGAAAGGCTAACAACAGACAGACAGACAGACAGACAGACAGACAATAATTTCAAAACTTATATTTTTAGCTTCTGTTACTTATAAAAAGACCCCTAGAAGTATTTTTTTTAATTTATATGCAATGTACAGAATTGACCCTGCTTACAGTTTTATTATATGTATAGATAGCTGTGCCCGCGACGTCGTCCGCGTGTATAAAGACTTTTATAAAATGGACTGATTAAAAATTAAAGATTGTTTATTTGCATTGAATAAGTAGTAGGTAGATTATTCTTACATTATAGTGAAATCACTTATAATACAATGTTCATATGTTCAGAAGAAACCTAATGTATTTTTTCTAAATCCTTCAAACCTAAAACAGTAAGGAATGCTTACTGTTCTGATCTTACTATCCACTTTTCTCACGTTTCGCTTTTCTCGCGCAATCAGATTCTCTTTACAAATATGTACCTCGTTTATTAAAGTTAAAAGATATTGCTGTGCCCGTGGCTTCATCTTTATTAAAAATAGTATCTTTAGTAAATTGGGTGAATTTATACTGCAAATAATGTATAGACTCATTCTATATACATAGCTTTAACCTACTGCAGAAAAGAGGTGCACTATACAACTACTTGTACTTGGGAGATAAAATTTCTAAACATACACGTGCTTAGGATTAAACAATCGGAAAAATAATTGTAAGGTCAATTAATAAACTATAGGTTTAAAACTTGCGGACAGCAGTTTGGTCATAAGTCATAACTCATATAACACAGTGAAAACTAAAGCAGAAGGCAGGGTCTCTACACAGTGTGCTATCTGTATTTGGAAATAAAGAATATTTTTATAAAGAATCTTTAAAGAATCCTTAATATCTCCATCAATCAACGTGTGTGGATGAGCCCTCAGCCCGTACGTAATAAAGAGACGCAAAAAATGAGTTAAGTTATCATTGGTCCAATTAACAATGTTCAGCATCATACGTATACCTACCCAACGATGGGACAACCCGCGTGGCGCAATGTTTACCATGCCGGACTGCTAATTGAACTGTCCCGGGTTAGAATCCGGGCGAAGCAGAAATTTCAATGATGAGTTTAAACTGTTCTCGGTCTGGGTGGTTGTGTTTCTGTCTCTATGTGTGTTCATGGCACCCACGACACAGGGTATATCTACCCTAATGTGAGGCTATACGTGTGAAATGTTATTTTTTATTTTTTTTACACTACGTACTTACTTTTATTAGACTTTAGGCTTTTATTTGAAATTATCTCCATCGAATCACTTTGGAGAAGAAATGAATATTGCTCAATAACGCCGTCTACCGTATGACATGTAAACTTTGTGGTTGATAAATCGAATGTCAAATTACCAAATAGGTAGATATTGGGATTAACAGTTGGTTCACTAAAAGTTTAACTATTCGTCACCTAGATGTCTGCAGTAGTCTCGTTTTTCTGTATGAAGGTTTAGATTCCGTACCGTATCTTACAACCTTAATGCTGGATGCATTGAGATTGTAAGATTTGGATTTCGGTTCATCGGAGCTAGAGGCCTCCTCAATATTGGGAGAGCTCCATGCTCAGCAGTGGAATGCTAAAAAGGTTGCAGCTTGATATAATGTAGCGATAATAATCGTTTCAGCTGCAGCCTGTTCATAATCTTCCACCCCAAAAGAAGACTAATAAGCTGAGCAACTAACTCAATGAAGCCTGTGATGTAAGGTTCAGCGGCGGTAAGGCTCGCGATGCACTTATTAGGTATCTATACTTATTAGGTATCTATAGTCTAGCCATTCTCGGGCAACGAAAGAAAATACAGTATAGTCGACAATATTAGTGAGAGTTCAAAATAATTTTAGGTACTTAAATTTAAACTTTTATTTATGGTTTTGAATGGGCTGTTACCGAAACTTTCATACAAATTCCCCAAAGTGCCTTTTAAGTTTATATCGCGTAGGTATTGTGTAAATGAACATAACTTTTTTGTTTATCACCCGATTGATATGAAATACACACTAATGTTACGAAAATTCATTCAACAATATATCAGTAACCACATCATTCAAAGAAGGGAAAAGAATTTGAGAATGAAATATAAAGTTAAGGTTAATTATTGTACGCTTGAGATACCAACTTTCGAATCCATTTTATTTGCTATTGAGGGGTAGTTTTGAAAAAAGCTTAAATAGAATTCTTACTATGTTAGTAAAGATTACAAATATAAAATTATAAGTATATTACTCTGCACAAAAATATTCTGTACATCAAGTTTCGACACTCAATTTTCAAAGAGTTTCAAAGAAAATTGACATTTAAAGGGTGAATTTCGGGAAATGCTGAAACACGTATTCTTTTATTTTGGTTAGAAAATATTTATACCAAATTTCAAGAAAATCTATTGAAAAAATCCAAGTTTTCCATACAAATTTTCATCACTCATTTCACACCCTTAAAGGGTGATTTTTAAAATTATCTATAGCCTAAATGTTAGCGAGGACTAATATATATAAAACAAAAAAGTTTCATCAAAATTCGTCCAGTAGTTTTTGCGTGAAAAGCTAACAACAGACAGACAGACAGACAGACAGACAGACAGACAGACAGACAGACAGACAATAATTTCAAAACTTATATTTTTAGCTTCTGTTACTTATAAAAAGACCCCTAGAAGTATTTTTTTTAAATTTATATGCAATGTACAGAATTGACCCTGCTTACAGTTTTATTATATGTATAGATATGATTTTTCGAGAAAGTGAGCCTTTACACCTTTTTTGAAAGAGAACTTGGAGTGTAATTTCCTGACATCAGCGGGCAGAGCATTCCAAAGCCGAACCGATTGAAGTGAGAAGGAGTTTGATATAAATCCGGAGCGATGAAGTGGAATAGAGAAGAGAAGGGAATCGGAAGATCGAAGCTGACGCACGTGCGAGTCACAGAGGTACTGAAATTTGCACTTCAAGTACTCTGGAGAAAGCGGATCAAAGAGAATGGTGAAAAGAGTGTTGAGTAATCTAACCTGTCTACGTTGACGAATGGGGAGCCATCTAAGTTGGCGACGGTAAGAGGATATAATATGGTCGAATTTACGCAGACAGAAGATGAAACGAATGCAATAATTGATAAGACGTTCTAGCTTGTTCAAAAGGTCCTCGCTTATGTCGGAGCAACACACATCTGCATAGTCTATCAGCGGGAAAACAAGAGTTTGAATTAAGTATTTTTTTGTGGTAATCGGCAAAAAGTTGCGTAGTCTGTTAAGCGCGCGCAATGTTGCAAAGACCGATCGACTAATCTCGTTTACCTGAGCAGTCCAGCTGAGTGTGGAATCAATGTACAGACCGAGGTTTTTAACTGTGGGCAAGAATGGAATAATTTTATCATCAAGCGTGACCGGCGAGACAGAAGCAACATCTACCTTGGCTATCTGGCGTGAGCTGCCGATAATGATGGCTTGACATTTGGCTGGATTAACAACGCCAAATTTTCGTGACCACGAGCTGATGTGGGAGAGGTTTTTATTTATCCTGTTAACACCCTCATTGGTGTCAATGACTTCCACCTGGCTATAAATCTGTAAATCATCTGCGTACAAGTGGTAAGGGCAGTCAAGAGAATAAGAAATGAAATTAATAATCCAATGATTTTGACTAACAATAATAATGTCGACCGGTTTCATGGAAACTGGCATAATTTATTTAAATGTAATCGTAGCAATATACATAAGTAGTGCGATGCCATAACTGAAAAAAAAAATGTAAAAAGAATGAAATAAATGTAGACAGGAAAGTTTTTGTTGGAAACTGAACATCGTCTACCCTAACCCTAATATGGAGTGACATGAACTGTTGGCTCGAGGCCAAGATCGGAACTAAAACGTGCATCACGGATGTGTCATGTGTCCCTTTTTCACCTACAGCTGTGATCTTCAGCCATGCACCTACTTTTTAACTTAATAATAAAATTTCCATATCTTTGTATTAACTTGTGGCCTATAAGTAAATTATAAATTATAGTGTTTTAAAGTTGTGAAAATTAGCTTGTATCTTGAAAATTATAAATTGAACAGATTTTGATAAAACTAACATAAATTTTAAAGTTAGAGTTATAAAATTAATCATTATTATTTACAAAAAAGAATTGAAACCGATCGAAGGAAACTAAAAAAGGGCAGTTACTTTATTTACAATACTAATACGAGTACATATTTTGTACAGTGCTGTGGATAAAGAAGGATTTATAAATTTAAATAAAATTTGTTCGAACTTTGAAATCACTTTTATTTTTTTAATAATAAAATAATCGACATAAAACTGCGAGCTGCGACTCATGCACCTAAAGATCTTTTTCACACTATTAATAACTAAGGTTGCGAACGTGCGGGACGTGACATTAACCTCCTCTGTGACCTGCGTTCTCATTTACGAATTGGAGCATTCCACTAATTATGCCAGTAAAAATGATTAAGAATAACAACTTCAGTCACGCCATAATGAACTTAAAAAAGATTAGGTTTCGTAAAAACAATAAAACTTTCTTGGGCCGATAATTGTATTGTGAGAGGCAGACTGCTTTCATTATTATGCTTGGTCTACATCTAGTGTTCAATACGAAGGCTTGATAACAGATTGTGTATCGGGATGATGACAATGGGAATTGAATGTCGAGCTCGTACCGCTGCACCCATTTCTGCCGAGAAGTAATTCTATCGTATTTGGGTGATAAGGTGCGTATACTGTCCTATAAATGAAGTGTAACAGAGCAACTGCAAAGCATACGTTCTCAAGCAACAAGCTCTCTTGATAAAGATATCCATGGGCTGCAGTGACCACGTATAACCACGGGCAGCATCTTTGCCTACTGCTTCACTTAAAAAAAGTTTTTTTAAAAGGACATAGAATTTTATATGAAGCACAAGCCTATACATAGTAATTCAAAAGTATATACAATACAGCACACACATAAAAACAATACCAAAGAAAATACTGTCTATTGTAGCAGTAAGTAGTTGTAGTATTGTCTAGCAGTAAGAATTGTCCCTACTTTTTGCAAAGTAAATTTTATGAAAGACCAGCTAAATGTGTGTTGTGTTAGCGATAAGAATCCCCTAACTGAATAAAACAAAAAAGCATTTTTTAGGTTAATTTACCTTCCGAATTCTCATACGTTGTACGCAGCTATGGTACCCCTATGTGCGTGGGTCCTACTGAAATTGGCTGGTTTTTAAGATATTGCCACCAACATTATGATTACGGGATATAGCGTAGCAGGTTTTATAGCATTTGCATGTTGTAAAATGTGAAATCTCTGTCCTTACGAGTAGCTTGTTTATGTCAAAATTTAGCATATTGTAAAAATGAATGAAGGAATTAAGACGAATATCTAAATACATATAAAAAGCTCTCCTTTGAAGCCGGCAATGCTCAGGTAACTCCCCTGGTGTTGCCCGTGTCCATAGGCGATGGTAATCGCTTAACATCACGCTGCCCGTATCTGCCTGCCTTTTTGTTCAGTTTATGCATTTTAAAAACTTTGAAAGGTGTCTTTACACTAGGATTTTTCCTCTTGTATTCATTTGGAGGTATAAGCATAAGAGGAAATAATATCAATTTTTTTGGTATAAGTCCATCGCTAAAAGTGAACAGATAATGTATTTCAAATGCACATGTAGTATGTATGTATAGTATGTCTTTTAAAGATTCAAATGACTTTACAAACAAAACCAAAAATGTACCTAGCGTTTTAACTCCTAACAGTGTTTTTGCAGGACGTTAAATAT
Source organism: Pyrgus malvae (assembly GCA_911387765.1). Lineage (NCBI taxonomy): Eukaryota > Metazoa > Arthropoda > Insecta > Lepidoptera > Hesperiidae > Pyrgus > Pyrgus malvae. The sequence goes on along the minus strand of OU426950.1, from coordinate 19,357,584 downwards.
ACTAAACTATGCAAATTCTTCTTGATTCCACATATTATCATAAATATATACTGTCAAACACGTCTTTAAATTATAAACTAGTCGGCCGCTAAAGTCCTTGAAAATTGCCTTTAAATAATTGAGCGTGATGGCACTTTGTGACGTATTTATTTCTGAGGGGACTAACTAATTTAAACTTCTGTACTGCCGACACTTATTTCATAAACGGGTGTTTAGAGCGATATTATGATTCAGTGATGAGGCTGACTGGCTCGCTTCGCAGCAATGCACAGGTAAAGGCACAGGTCTCCTCTTAGAATTGAGAACTGAGAGTCTCTCAAAATTTAAGTATCTCTCAGTGAGAGATACTTATATTTTCAGAGGTGGTCCTTGGGACTCGATCCCGGGCTCTTGGCGTGGAAGTCTCCTATCTAACCACTTAGCTATTGCTGATCTTTGTAAATAAGGTTTAGATTCTAAACAGCGATTTAGCAATCTACTTTGCTGAAGATACTAGTGATTGGCCAACACGCTGTCGGATGTTTCCATACGTGCTTTTTAGGGTTCCGTAAAAATGGAACCCTTATGGATTCGTGATATCTGTCTGTCTGTCTGTCCGTCCGTATGTCACAGCCACTTTTTCCGAAACTATAAGAACTATACTGTTGAAACTCGGTACGTATTCTGTGAACCACATTAAGATTTTCACACAAAAATAGAAAAAAGCAATAAATTTTGAGGGTTTCCCATACTTCGAACTGAAACTCAAAAATTTATTTTTCATCAAACCCATACGTGTGTTATCTACGGATAGGTCTTCAAAAATGATATTGAGGTTTCTAATATCATTTTTTTCTAAACTGAATAGTTTGCGCGAGAGACACTTCCAAAGTGGTAAAATGTGTGTAACTTCTAAAATAAGAGAATGATAAAACTAAAAAAATATATGATGTACATTACGATGCAAACTTCCACCGAAAATTGGTTTGAACGATATCTAGTAAGTAGTTTTTTAATACGTCATCGTAAAATCGTAAACCATAATTTACCTTTCATTCAATCTTAATGCAATGATTTCTATGGATAATCAAAGGCATTGATGTATTTCTGTTGCCGCTATTGTTCTACAAATACTAAAAATAGAATAAAATAAATATTTAAGGGGGCTCCCATACAATAAACGTGATTTTTATAGATAATGGTACGGAACCCTTCGTGCGTGAGTCCGACTTGGCCGGTTTTTAACTTTAATTTTTACCTTTTTGAAGTCGGTTAAAACAGATCTTTAACTGTGTTGTAAATTGTAATCTAAGATATTAAAACTTTTGCAGCTAAAAGTTTCTTACTACATACTTTTTAGTTTATTATTTACCACTTTTTAATTTTATTTCATTAGAGTAAGTTACAACTCCAACACAGTACAAGTTCCAAATTGGCGCTTAAACGAAGAAATAAATTACGAGTCATACCTACACCCATTTTCACAAACCATAGAATACGCCTAAATCAGATGCCTAAATATTTAGGAGTTGCTTAGAGGAAAAACACGTTTCACTAACCTTTAAGTCACGACTAACGAGGTCAGACATAACCTAAAGTTACGAATGTCCAGGCGTAGTGTTTAGGTGTCCTTAAACTGACACATGTGACAGTCGCTCAAATTGATAATAGATGACATAGACAAAACCATGGACAACTGTCAAAAAACTAGGCTACTCATAACATTGGACCAACCTATTATACATCGATTGGTGAAACGGAACTTTATGCTAAGCATTACGCCAAATTAGGAGTTCTTAGTAAGGCGCTCCCTTGTTCGTCGTTAGTGAAAACGGGCAATAGAGTATTCAGACAGTAATCTTCAACCAAGCTCAAGAAATATCTTTCCTGAAGTCGCATGTACTTGTACTGCTACTCTGGAGACTGATAGACGCCTTGTTATCATTCATACAAAACATTGACATTTTTTTTTGTTGCAGCGACTGGGTGTTCGGCGTGCGTTACTGTCAGCTCAGCAACTTCATAGCTAATGTTACCGTTGCCGCGAGCGTGTTCACCCTCACCGGGATATCGTTTGATAGGTAAGTTTATGGACTTAATAAAAAATATATGGTTCGACCAAGTCCTACCACAGCTGCATCTACTTCTACCGTGAAGCAATTATAATCACGACGACCCGCGTGGCGTAATGGATGGTTACCATGCCGGACTGCCGATCGGTGGTTCCCGGGTTGGAGTCTCGATGAGGTAAAAATTTCAATGATGAGTTTAAATACCTATTCTCGGGCCGGGTTGTTTGTCTTCCTGTCTTTGTGTGTGTCCACGGCAGCCACGACTCAGGGTATTTCTACCTTGCTGTGTTACTGTATTTGCTCAATGCTCATCTGATACTCGTAATAAAAATGAAAAATAAAAAAAGTTTCTGAAGTGAAAATTAAAAGCGGCACTAAATTATGGTAAGGTAAATTGGCTAATCCGCAACTATTTTTCTGTTTACTACTGGCATGGTCATGGGTACAGGTCATATGATTGGGGAGGAATGGAACACACTCCACTACATTACTTCAATGCGGGGTAGATATAAAAAACTAGTGTCCAGTAAGCTATTAAATAATTACAAATCACCGATATGTTTGATCTATGAAACTACCTCGGCAGAAGGCTTAATCTAACTTACAGTAGGCTACACCATGGAGTTCCAAATAACGCAGGAGTAAATTAGTTTCAAGAAACCCTCTTTCTTATTAAAAATGACTTTCATTTTGTAAAATAACATCAATTTTATCAAGATTCATTTTTAAGTTACCCGTAAACAAATGAAGTTATTTCCTTTGTTTATGTTGCGGTTGTTGTGGAAGGATCATGATAATGTTATGTTAGTCTAAGCTTATAATAAACATTGTAAATTTAAACGACTTAACACAAACGTAAATGTTTAACGTGTAACCCTATCCTTAATGTTTTGAATTATCAAGACAACGAGGGCAAATAGGATTTAACATTATGATATGATAACACCAAACGAAATAAGTATGGGGTGTTATTTAAAAGGTCTGGTAGCTGTAATTAACCTAGTCCTTGTAGCTTCGGGATTAAAAAAAAGAAAGCTACGGTATCCCCTGCCTGATCGTAAGAGGCGACTAAAAGTCCAGCCAGCAGCCCCGGGAAGGGCGGCGGTATGTGCGTGGCTGCATGCCGCCGTAAGCAACGGAAGGTGCAGGAGAGCACAGCTGCTCTCCCGAAGATGAGTTCGTTCTGGGGCGTCGCGCGTGGAGGACACCGGTGCGTTCCACTGGAGATCCCGGAGTCCTCTCCAAGCGCAGAGGCAGCAACCAAGGGGTTTTAGTGCGTTCAAATCCCACATAACCCGGTATCCTCTGCCAAGGCGCCGGGTACCTTTTGAAGGCATCCCCCGATACAAAAAAGCTGTATTTAACCTGTAACAAATATTGATAGATAACTTTCATAACGATGACACTGATGTATTGCCGTAAAAATAGACAATCAATAAAATCTAAAAATTCTTATAGGCGTATTGTTTTTAACCATTAATTATTCAGTTGTATATTTGTTATGCAGAGTAGAAAGACTTTGTTCATATTTTATTCATAAATACCACATACCAATACGAGACACTATTGTGTTTGAATTTGTATTGTGGTCTATTAACTTCTACGAAATTAGCTGGTACCCGTGACGTCATTCGTGTGGAAAAAGACTTGTAGGTAAATCAGAGATATTATGTATTAATTAGTTTTTATTAGTAGTAACGTGACTTTATATTCTAAATTTTTTCTCGCCAAGTGCCTTATCCATCACAAAAATAATTTTTGTATTCGAATCAATGGTTCGCAAGATAATCGATTTCAAACAAATATTTCCGATTTATAATATTAGAATACCTTGACTAGTGGTGCGGTCCAACTTCGCCCGGTGCTTAAAAGCTTAAAAGTAATGAAAGAGGATTTGTTTTTTATTATCTTGAAGAGCATTCATGTTACTGTCAAACAAAAATATAACACAAATAATGACATACGAACTGTCCTGTTATTCTGACTGTGTCAAAGTTTAGAACGACACGGGACGAAATACAACGTTGAGTTTTGCGGGAAGTCGAAAAAGACATATTGTGCTCTTGTTTTATTTTCATTTTCTTGGTGTATTTTTGAGTTATATCGGATAAAGTTGATGGCATTTTGTTTGATATAGGTTAATTACAGTGCACGAGTGTTTATGAAATAGAATAACAGTGCTAAAATATGTTTTTTCTGCTTGACTCCAAAATTCCATCGGACACGTTCTGGTAAAGTAGCCATTGCTTTACTTGAATGTTGGACTGACTAGACTGACTGATTACTGACGACTTACTTACTGACTTTGTTATTACTTCGTCCAGTTTAATTGAAACTGTCAAAAAATTGATGCAAAATTATACTTGACGCTGGCAGTACGCATAGAGTTGGCGATGCCATAATTGAAAAAAAATAAAAAATACAACGTTTGACAGGTAGGAACAATTTATGGGGGAAAACTACTTAGTCTTATAAATAAATAAAAAATTAAAAAGTATTGCATGCCTCATAAGCGAAGCGTTGTTAAAATATCTCTATGTATCATATATTGCACTTGTAATAATATATATACACACATTTCAAGAAAAAAACACTATTTTTAACACTCATGATATTTTTGATGCCATTTTTGTTATTTAAACTAGTTAAAAAACAGTTTAAAAAAGTTCTGTCTTGGACGTCCGTGTGTCTGTATGTGCGGAAGCTTTTCTTGTTATCACGATAACTATCGAAATACTTTACTTATTCGTCGTCAAGTCGTTTTTTTTCTCTTACGCTTCGTTATACTTAGGAATAGAACCCTTTCACTTTTCAGGGTCTGATTTGATGTGGTTTAATTGTAATTAAATAAACAAAAAAAATATCGACTGTTCTTCATAGTTTTAGTATATCTATTCTATATATTAAACAATTTTAATTTGGAGGATGAGATGGATGAGGATGAGAGGCGTGCACTTTTGGATTTTCCAAACAATTTTCCAGTGCATTAAATTGTGAATCTAAACCATTCTCAAATCCCCTTGAACATACACAAAAAACTACATCTTAATCCGTCCAGTCGTTAAGGAGAAGTGCACGAACATAAGAAATATTAATATTACTAGCCTTCCGCCAGCGGCTTCACCCGCGTAGACCCGTTTAATGGATCCCCGTAGGATAAAATATAGCCTATGTGCTATTCCAGGCCTCATTGCTATATTAAAATCATAGGCGTTTAGCCAGTTGCTTCAACCGCGTTGACCCTATTACCCGTTTTCACATAGGAATGAAGCATTTTCCCGCGGCAAAAAATGCCGCCAAAGCCTATGTTACTCAGGATGAATGTAGCTTTCTAATGGTGAAAGAATTATTGAAATCGGAACAATTTTTTTTGAGTTTATTCATTACAAACATACAAAAATACAAATATTTCCTGTTTATAATATAAGTATAGATAAGATATAAATAAAAGCTGCTGTAGATGAATAAGCTCTAAATATAACTGTGTAAAATTTTCAACAATATAAAACTCTTTATTTAAAAGCCAATCTTACCGCAAATACTTTTAAACTAAGTTAGCCTTTTAGCGAGTTTTACTGATCTCCCCTTTAGGATAGTTTCTTAAGATACGTTTTCTTGTAATCGAGAACGCAAAGTTTCGCTCTTTTAATGGAATTAGAATTGGAATCTAGTCTTATAGGTATAAAGAATAGATAAAACATATAGGTACTCGTATTTTCTTAAGGTTTTACTGTACTGCGTACTAGAACTCTTCTTAATTTTAACAAAATGATTACTTATCTTGCGGAAGCGAATAGGTTATTTTAATTGGAATATAAAAATATGATATACATTCCTACTCATGTATACTTACGTGGGAATCTTGAGTTTGGGAGTTTGTGTATTTAGTAAGAATCGTAGGTACTCGTGCCTATCTTATGCAGAAAAAGTTTTGTTTATCACTTTTTGAGGTTGGTTTTTATTTTTTGTATAAAGATATTTTTTTTACTTTTAAGTGTTTAAAGTGAATGCAAAGAAATACGCATATTTCTGTGACAAAAATGGGTTAAAAACTAAACCAGTCATGACCTACATAATATTTTTTTTCCTTATAGATCACATTATTATAACTCATTAATTTCATATGAGACCACTCAGGAGGTACCACCATTTGAATAAAAAAACCATTGAAATCGGTTAAGGTTTACCCCTTGAAATCGATGAACACTCTTAAGACAGAAACCAGTCAGCACCTTTATTATTACTTTTTCTTATAATATCATATCCCATGATCAGAAATCAATCTTTCATATAAAAAAATCGAAATCAGATAAGGTTTACGTACACTTCTGGGCCGAATCCGGTCCAAGAATTTTATGGTGATTTTATTTATGATCCCATGATCACAACTGAATAAAATTAAAATGTAACGAAGCCGGAGGTGCTACTTTTCGAATAAAACAAAAAAAAAAAGCTGAAATCGAATAAAACGTACGTTCTTAGTAAAGAAAGTTGTCATGACCTTTATGGTAGTTTTTCTCATAAATCCCACCGTCAAAACTCAAACAAATTAATATGGGATCAATCCGGATGTGCCCCCCTTTAATAAATTAAAACATCTAAATCGGATAACGTGGGTAAGCCCGACGGTGACACCCTTTTAAATAGCTGAAAACACCTACAAAAATAAACGTAGATCCCAACGAATAACCTCTTCCTTTTTGTTTGAGTCTTTTAAATGTAAGCACATTAAATTTATCCTTTCCACGTAATGTAATCGTTCAAAAAGCTAGTGAAGGACCACTTTTTAAGCTTGTAGGTACTTATAACATAACTACTACTCCTATTCTAACTTCTTCTATCGCTCTTAAACTTCTCTCTCTTAACTTTCCATTTCAATATCTTCAACTATGTTCACTTATAAATTGATGCATGCTGTTATAACATTGTCTGCTGATATAGGAACTAAGTTGTAGGTAACATTGTGCACCGTTACCCTTTTCTGTACTGTTTTTCTCTACTTTACTAACTTTACAAGGTTGTCTGGAAGAGATCGCTGTTTTAGCGATAAGACCGCCTGTTGTACATGTGTTTATATATGATGTGTATATGTGTATTTCAATTATTAATGGTGTGCAATAAAGATAATTTGTATTTGTATTTGTATTTGTAAGACGAGCAGTTACTTAACGGTGAGCAATTAGAAGTAACTCAGCCTCTACAATTAAGATCGTATCCATTCCTCCCACCACTCAACGATAAATAGAACAATATATTCCCTTTTCTTATCTGAGGGTAACTTTGAATTGAAATACCAGTACGCACGTATAGCATTTGCATACTGTTATCTCTATACACAGAGTGAAACTTAAGCAGCGGATCATGGGCGGCAAGAAGGTTTGGGATTGGGACCTCAATATCTATCGATTTCCCCAATAAGGATTAATGTCACTTGTTACGTGAATACGTTACTATCATTAAGGGTAGCTAAAAGTTTAAAATTATTTTGATTCTTTTTAATTGCATAAGAATACAAGGTTTACAATAAACTTCCATCAATTAGCTACACTAAAATACACGTTACGAGAATGAAACATAGCAAACATATTAAAAATCTGATAAAATATTGTTATGCAAATGTTCAGTAGCTTATTTATGAATGTATATGTACAAAAGGAATTATTATAGAGATTAGAAAGTATTTTTGTATTTGTTACTTTCTGGTTACTTTCTGTGTCACATTTTTTTTGTTTTTTTCCTCCTTCTAACATTTTGTTACTGTTTCTTTGTTACCGCCTTCATTGATCTCCCGCTACCTTAAGGTTGATTGAAGAGAATGCTCTAAACATTAAGTCCGCCTTCTATCCGATACTTTTGTACGGTAGAAAAGTTTAAATAAATAAATAAAGCAATATTATCGAAGTCCATTCGCTATCAATTAAATTGTTACGACTTTGAGTACCTATATCTCGAAAACAAAGCGTCGTATACAGTAACAATATGTAAAATTGGACCTTTGTTGATATTTCATAATAAAAATATCTGAACAGACACTTCAAACAGTCTGCGAGGCCTGAGTTTGAAATATAAATAATACGTTATTTTGTGTTTTTACTAAAAAAATATAGGGACGTAAATTGACCTGGAATCAGCAAGATAAACAAAGAACTCATAACACAGGGATTCGTTATAATTAAACCTTTAAAGATTTGGTTTTTAACTGCGTTATAACAAACAAAATATAATTTTTCTAATAAAAACGTAACTTTATGTCCACTTTAACACTGAATTCATAAAATCCCTCCTATGAAAAGGAACATAATATGTATTATGAACCTAAAAGGACGTTTATATATGATTTCGGTAGGCGATGAGATTCAACTTAACGAGTTTCATAAGAAGGTATTATAGCTTGAAATCCAAGCATATATGTACATAATGTGCTTGGTCATACATTATACGGTGCCTTAGCGCTTTCAAACCAGAGTAATTTTCTGCGCGTATACGGTCATTTCGGCGTACGCGCTTACACGTGCGCTACTTTTTGGGCTTCAAAAATGTATAATTTATTCCGTCGTTTGCGCACTCCATTCGAAACTACCTCCATACAAAAAAATAAGTAAATCCATAGATAGCAACAAACAAAAATAAGCCTTTTAAGCATATTTTCAAAGCAACATGTACTTTTTCAGTCACTAAAAATGGAAAAGTTTTTAATTATTACGCTACTTTTTCTGTATTAGCAAAATTATTAAATGTAAAACATTTATTAATCACTAGCTGACCCGACAGACGTTGTCTTGTCCGTCTTAAATGAAAATAATAATAATATGGTGGTTAAAGTATTCTTAAATTTTCTAGTTTTTCGCGTAACCTTCCTAAATTTTTATTTCATAAGAACTTTCTCCTGATAATAACAAACACAACAAAAAAAAGGATAAGCGATATTTGTCCAGCCGTTCACGCGTGATGCCGTGACCAAGGGAAATAGGGATTCATTATATAAATTACTATTAATTTATCTTCTGATAAAATGTTCACTTCGAAATGTAATTCCCTACCAATTATTTTTCATAGGAAAAATCTTACAACAATAATCTTCACATTATTTTGACAAAAGATTGAATTCGTGAAGAACCCTTATTATGAAGAGTAGGTACGTTAAGTATAGGTATTAAGAGCCAAAAAGGACGAATATGATTTTGGTAGATGAGATTTGCCTTTTACGAAATTCATAAGAATATTATGCCTTCAATGCCGATAATGTAAAACGCTTGGTCATACATAATATAAAACATTAGCCGTTATGCTGTCATATTTTGTATATGCTCGACATACATGCATAACTTCGACAATCTTTATTATAATTTAGGCAGATTTTCTGTGCGGCATCTGCTTTTTGGATTCCCAATTTGGAAAGACTTAGTATTAGAAGCAAAACCATGTTCTAATTTTGTTACCGCCCTGAACATTTAGCGGATAACATTTACCTATTTTTTAATGCTGTCTTTGAAGGCTATAAATATAAAAACTTCTCTACTTGTAGACCGGAATTTCCTAATTAAAAAAAATTGCCAACATTATCATATTTTAATTTTTCTTGGGTCAGGTACCAAGCAATAGTGCGGCCGATGCGACCTCGGATGTCAAAAACATGCTCGCTCATCATGATTGCTGTCATCTGGCTCAGCGGAATGCTGCTGGCGATTCCTTGCCTTCTGTACTCCACGACTAAGGAGTATCGGTAAGTTATTATCATCATTATCGACTGTTTTTATGATCGTGACGATCAGAGGTGGATTTTTGACCGCATGGTAATAAGTAGTTGCTGTAGCCCATGGCCATAAACTCTAGCAAGTAAGTGATCGTGTAATGTATCGTATAAGTCGCCTTATTGTTGGATCCGTTAATCTGTAGTTATAATTTTCTTATCATAGCAGCAAGTAACTATCAAAAATATGATGCTCTACAAAGGAATTATGTGCGTTCATGTGACAGCTAAGCCTTTTGTTCTATTGTGTACGATTGGGAAGTCGGTAATTCGAAACAATGCAAATAAAATTTAGAAAAGAACTACTATTAGTTCCTCAGATGCTTTTGTAAATTTGTTTCAGAGGTTGATAGCCAATTTCAATTTTGAGACGGCTCAAAGTTTTGAGTTAACGATTACTTGTTATCGTTAAAAAGACTGGAAATTATAAAATAATATAGTTTTTCATAAGAAACAGATGTAATTACACGTTTACATTATCAAAAATTAATTAAATAATGAAAAAGCGATATAAAGTGGGTGAGGTGAGGTGAGGTAAGCGATATAAAATGCTACTCTAACTTTTAAACACTTTTCATTCGTTTATTTACGGGATAAATGAAGGAAACAATTTCTTAAGTAATACTTTGTTTTATTGTGATCTCCTAACTTTAATCAATATTTATTAAACTTCAGTTTTATTACCCTCTTCCAAATGGCCTTGCAAGAAACAGGGCACTAAACAAGGCCAGTATTATACATCAGTCCTTAAACTTAAAAATAGAGTTGTAACATTCAATATATCCGCTTTTACAATATTTTATAAACTCTATCATTTAAGCGAAACATTCTCGAAACAGACTCGCCGCCGCATTTGTGATTAAAAGGAATATGTGTTTACATATCAATAACTACGACTTTTTTATAGTTGGCCTTCAAAGAAGCGTGGCCTTTCATGGCGCAACTACTTTACTTACAATATAAAAAATAAGTTATCTTATTTTATTCTTACTATTTTACTATACTAATTACATTACTTTTACATTCCCTTACATGATATTCTGTACCTTCTAAACTACCCATATTATGAAAGCAACTATACGCAATTTCACCGACGTAAAATTAACATAAAAGCTCGAACAGATTACATAAAATTCAAAAAAGATTCAAGGTATACGTAAGTAAAACGTAATTCTACTTGCCCCATAATTTATTCCAAATAGAGTTCATAAATTCAAATTCAGTTCTCTGCAAAGTATAGCAGATGTTACATATCAGGTTTTGATTTTACTTATTTCCAATATAAATTGCGCTGTCTGATCATCTTCAAAGTTTTCGCTGCATAATTGGTATACAATTTCTCACTGGATGGTATGGGTAGGTAGCCTGAGAAAGTTCGTAGAATACTTTTAACACTTCGTACTTAATTCATACTTAACCAAACTTAATTGTGACGAACAATACATTTATTTTTTAATAAGTCAAATATCCATCGGAGATGCAACCGGTGACAAATATATAGTATGCATGTAATAAGCTATTACTCGTACATAGTTGTGAACTGTATGCTGCGTAAATAACAAGTGAAGCTATATTTGTACGAAATCTATACCTATATTACCATCTCATTTTAATCATAACCTTTCACAGTATCTCGAATACGTATAAGTTAAAAAGAAAATTTCTGATGTAGCGAAATATATTGATTTGCGCTTTACTTCGTATTACTTTCATATTTTCTGCCATATTTGCCCTACTTTCGTATTAAAAACTTCGTTTTACGAGCAGAGCAGGGTCTGGTTTCCTATTTGATTTAAATTTAGTGCGAATCGACGAATCGCGTGCTTTGTATCATGGCAAAGATTTTTTATTACATTGATTTATTTTTAAAATTGTCTCAAGATTTATACATGTGCTATAGTCATTAGCATATAAAAGTAAATAAAGAAAAAATTAAGTTTTTAACAAAAAAATAGAACCGACTTCAAACGGTAACAAATAAAATTGTTCAGTACCTACTTCTTCTTGCTTAAGGTAATAACTCTTAAAACTATTTTTGGAGTCGGGTCCTTACTAAAATGTCGTACTATTCGTTCTAAATGGGCACCGACAGTACAGACAGTGGGACATTACCTTCTTCTTCTTGCTTATGGTAATGACTGTTAAAACTATATTGGAGTCGGTGCCCATTCAGAACGAAAGGTACACTATATTTACTAAGACAGGATATTTTTGATTTTACTAAGGGCCCGACTCCAAAAATAGTTTTAAGAGTCATTACCTTAAGCAAGAAGAAGTAGGTACTGAACAATTTTATTTTTTACCGTTTGAAGTCGGTTCTATTTTTTTGTTAAAAACTTAATTTATTTCACTCTTTTTAGTAATTTTAATAATTCTGCACATATGTATAAGCATAATTGTAATTTTTTTCACTTAACTTCTAAACGTTAAAGAGATACTTTTTATAATCATGTTTATCTAATAGTCATCTTATAGCCTGAAAGAATACTACTATAAGTCCACCTGAACGTATAAATTAATGAAAGAATTTGCTCTCAGCTCCTAACCGTTGAGGAGTTGTACCTTCAATCATCAGCTTAGCAACATGAGGTGATAATTACCGGACACAAATATTTGTATTATGTTAAAAAATATGACTAAAAGAATGTGTGTGCCTATTAAGTTTCAGTGTTTCCCTCGATTTCCCTAGTATCACATCATCAGATTTTGCCATGGTGACAGTTGGACCACCTCAGAAATGTAAGATTTCCAACAAAAAAGCATTTATTGAAAGAATTTGCTCTCAACTCCTAACCGTCATAGTACCTTCCATCATTAGCTCAGCAACATGATATGATGATAATTATACACAAATACCTCTTTTGCTTTAGTAAAAATATGACAATCATTTGTTGTGCTATAAAATTTCAATGTTCCCTTCGATTTCTCTGGGATACCATCATCAGACTTTGACTTGGTGACAGTTGGACCACCTCAGGAATTTTATTTATTTATTTATTTTATTTATTTATTTTATGTAAACACCTTAAGCTAGGAGTTACAAAGGGGTTTAGCCTAATGCCTATAGGCATTGTCTCCCAGCCGCCCCTGGGTGAAGGTGAAAATGGTCGGTAGGCTTTAATTATGAGAAATAAAATTTTAGAGATAAAAACAATATACAATAAATATATGGAAAGCAAGACAAATTATACAAAAGAGGAATAATAAGAATACTTACACATACACAAACTATACATACTACATACATACTATACTTATATAATAAATATATAAATATATATATATGTCGGAGATGGATCATAATCTCCGTTATCATCAGTGGTAAAAGGTTGGACAGTATCCATACTGGGTGAAATGCAAGAAAAACCAAATATCCAATTTCACTTCACTTTTAATAACAATATGAACAAAATGGAACTATGTATGTAGTTTACTAATTTATAACAAGAAAGAGCAGCGGGTTCGCAACTAGCACAACTTATCGTTACAAAAAACACCAATAATATGGTCCACCTCGACCAGTCAAACTCCTATCCTCTGCTCACGCCACCTCCCGCTACGACCCCACTCCAGACGTATCTTGCTCTTATTGGTTGATTCAAATAATGTGATAAAACTGAATTCAATACAATTACCAACAGATTATTTTAAATGAATAAAAAACAAACATAATGATTTTTTTTAACGTAATAAAATACAGTAAAGATTTAGACGAACAATTAATTTAAATTAAATCACTATAATCTAAGAACTAGTTCCTAGCTTCAGCTATTTCTTACATTATTCTTTTAGAACTACCCTCCAACACGGCCTTCCTGACACCTCACGCGTCCTCGTGTGATTTTGAAGGATCGCCGGCATGATCTGTAATTAAAAAAAAAACTGTAGATAAAACTGTTCGGCCACTCCTGATATAATTACAAGGGAACACCTGCATACTATTATATAGCACTTTAAACAGAAATTCTAAGCCCCATGTATTTGCATAAAAGCACCACACTAAGTATATAGAGCCACTCGCTATGCATAAAAGGGCCACCTCGCCAAGTATATACAGCCACCACGCTAGTGTATAGAGCCACCACGCTTAGTATATAGGGCCAACTCGCCAAAGAGTAACAATGAAAACATCATCATCATCATAGTACACATCACGTTAATAGGGCTAATTCGCCAAGTTCAAATAGTAGCTCATATAACATGAATAAGATCCCCTCGCAAATTACGTCTGATATCCACATTGCAGAGAAAATACCCCCATATCACAGAAAATGCTTCCACACTACAAAATTGATAAAAATTAAGTTAATATTACAGCTCTATGTAAATCTCACCATTGTCATCATCTGACAAGCATAGATCCAACTCAGCAGGCACATAACATTGAGGGAAAGGACGTAAGCGATCTCTAGCATACTTGTATGTTCGGTTAGAGCTTAAGTGCTTCAAATAATATCTGTCACCATCTAACACATCAATTACCTTGTATGGACCTCTATATTTTGGATCTAATTTAGTTTGATTCCGTTCATGATTTTCAATTAAAACAAAATCACCTACGGCGAAAGTTGTTACTTTAGCCTTATTTTTATCGAACCGAATTTTCTCAGAACAAGCACTTTGATCCATCAATCTCTCTGCTTGTTCTCGTACTTCGTCAATGTTAATCTCTATCTCTTGATCATCTACAGTCATTAAGTTTAAAGGTCTAGCTACTCTACCGATTAATAACTCCAACGGGCTAGCTTTAGTGACTCTCTGAATTGTGCTATTTAATGACAACTGAATATCATCCAATGCATTTTGCCAAGACCTATTGGGACTGACTTCTACTACGGTTAGCATATTTTTTAGAGTACTCATCATTCGCTCCACTTGCCCATTAGCTCGACAAGACCCAGTAGCGATAAGATGTAAAGTAATATTGTGACTAGCACAAAATTCTCTAAAATCTTTATTCGCAAAACACCTACCCTGGTCCGTAATTATGCGTACGGGAGTACCAAATAACGCTATGGATGTTTTAAGGGCAATTATGGCGCTTTCGGTGTTGATTCGTGTAGAGTGTCGCAGCAATACAAACTTCGTAAAAGCATCTATAATCACAAATACGTATTCTTTTAAATCATTTTTACCGTTAAGCTTACCAGTAGCGTCGATGTGAATTGTGTGCCAAGGTATGTTGATTTTAGGGATGGGATGTAACTCGATTTGTGCTCTACCACTAGTACTTTTAGCAACTCTACAAGTAATGCAATTTTCACAAAACTTCCTAACATATTTTGACATGTTAGGAAACCAATAGTGTTGATAAGCTTTCTCTAGGGTTTTTTCCCATCCTAAATGAACAATCGACTCATGAATATGATTAATTACCGACCAACGAAAAGCTCGTGGTACAACCGGTAGCCAAACATTACGATTATTTCTTTGTATTTTTCTGTAAAGTATGTTCGATCTTAACTCATAAATACGAAAATTTTCTAAATCAAGTTCGTCGTTTTCCAGTTTATTAATAATCTCATTATATTCTAAGTCGCGCCTTTGCTCTACTTGCAGCCAATTGGGTGATAACTCTGCGATATTAACTCTTTTTACATCACAAGAAACGTGATTACGTGAAAAAAAATCAACGTGGGCCATTTTGTTACCCTCCCTGTACTGTATATCAAAATCAAACGCCTGAAGGAACGCCCACCAACGATGTACTCTGGGTGTTAAGTCTACTTTAGTTTTAGCTGCCTTTAATGAGTTACAATCGGTGAAAACAGTAAAGGTTCTACCATACAAATAGTGACGGAAATGTTTAACGGAGTTGACGACGGCCAAGGTCTCTAACTCATATGAGTGATAACGCGATTCAGCGCCCGTGGTTCTTTTACTATAAAATTCTACAGGGTGTAATTTTCCATCTACCTTCTGAAATAGTATTGCGCCATAACCTTCCGCACTTGCATCTGTATGCAATTCAACCGGAAATTTCGGATCAAAAATTATTAACACTGGTGAACGAGATAAGATCGAAATAACTTCCTGTCTAATGGCTTCATGATCATTGGTCCAAATTATCTTAGGATTATTCTTTGCCAATAATCTATAGAGAGGAGCTAATTTTAAAGAAAAATTATGAATAAATTTTCTAAAATACGACGCTAGTCCTAAAAATTGTCGTAGCTGTGTTATTGTTTTGGGGGGGACTGAATTAGTTAAAGCTTCAACCTTCCGAGGATTAGGTCTTATTTCTCCCTCAGATATTTCAAAACCTAAAAACTGGACTTTCTTTTTGAGAAAAGAACACTTTTTTAAATTAAATGAAAAACCTGCATCTCTTAGTGTTTTCAAAATTAATTCCAAGCGATCAAGAGCTTGCTCCTCACTTACAGCAGGTATAATCAAATCATCAACGTAAACGATAGCGAATGAGTGTGCCAGATCACCTAAGGCTGTATTTATAGCTCTCTGAAAGGTTGCGGGGGCGTTACGTAACCCAAATGGCATAGATGTGTATTCATAGTGCGCATCGGGAGTAATAAATGCAGTCTTTTCTATGGAATTTGACTCTATAGGAATTAAGTGAAAAGAACTAGCCATATCTAAACAAGAGTACACTTTTGCACCAGCTAACCTTTGAACCTGATCGCAAATAAGTGGTAAAGGATATCGATCTGGAATCGTATTAGCGTTTAATTGCCTATAATCTACGCACATTCTATCCGAACCATCTCGCTTCTTCACTAAAATTATAGGGCTTGAAAAGGGAGATTTGCTAGGTTGTATGACGCCCGCCAACAACAATTCGCTACATTTATTTCGCACAATTTCTCGTTCTATAACGCTCAAATGATAAGGTCGTCGTTGTACAATCTTATGAGGGTCTACTAATCGTATTTCTAACTCACCAGTCTTGACTCTACTGGTAGGCGTACCCTCGGTGAACGAATCAGCAAAATTAGTAAGCAATACAATTAATTGAGGTTTTAAATTATATGAAATATCTGTATCAATATTGTCAAAAGTTATAATAGACGTACCGACCTCACAAATATTTACACTTCTTGCCTTTTTTATTATAAACTTATCATATGACATTTCTACAGAAAATCCTAGCACTAATAAATCGCGACCTACTAAAATATCTCTACTCAAATACTTATCAGGTATCACATGAAATAATAATTCTACGTCATGGCCGCAAAGATTAACCTTTGCTAATAACTGAACTGTGCACGATACAGATGAGTCACCGACGCCTACAAGAGAAACTAAATTATATTGAAATTTGCCTGCAATTTTATTAGCTACGCTTTCTTTAACTAAAGAGCAATCAGCACCGGAATCAAACCAAAATGAAAACTGCTCACCTAAGTAAGTAATTATACCCGTGGCAGGCTTAGCATCGCATACGTCCACCCTCACCGTACTGCCCTCAGAAGTAGAACATGAGTTGTTGGCCTTGCGAGTGCAGCGCGTTGCCACGTGTCCTTCAACACCACACGAGTAGCAGGTGACAGGTGGCCGCGCTGTGGGCACACTGGAGCGACTGAAGCTAGAACCCAGTTGAGATTTTTCGTTGGTACGGCTGAAACAATCATAAGACCTGTGACCAAATTTTCCACAAGTATAACATTTAACAGACAAAGGTGTGGACCGGAGACGTTTAGTGTCAGTTGCTGTTGTGTTACCCTTTATATTAACTTCTTGGTAACTACGCTTACGGTATGAAAAGGCACTTAATTCTCGTTGCATTTTATTGCGGGTATCTATTTCTTCTGCAAAAATATTCCGCTGTAAACGGGGTTCAATCTGACCTATGTGACCAAGAATGACGGACACTATTAATTCTTCTTTATTTAATTTACTCCATCGTGACATTAAGGTCGAATAAAGTCTACTTGCATAGGTAGCAAGGCATTCACCTTCACGAGGTTTACCATTAAGCATTTTTAATACAAATCCAGCACAAGTGTCGGTAGTTTCAAACCGTGAAAGAAAGAGATCTTTAAATTCTTCCCACTTCATACTAGAAAAAGCTATTTGCGAAAACCAGGACGCCGCAGAACCTTTCATAGCTTTACTTAAAGTGACAATAAGTTTACTCCCCTGGTTATTGTGTCCGCTCAAGCAGATGTCTGCCGTTGCCAGCCATGCTCGAGCATCCGTGTCTGCATCCTCAGGGTGAAACTGGGGTAGTGTAACTTCTTGGTCTCTGTAGGCCGAGGAACTGCGCAGCGTTTCCACAAGCATGCGCATTTGGTGCTGTTGCGCCTCGAACAAAGCGCGCCAACCGCCATTTTCTTCATTTGTCTCACCGGTTATGGTTTTTGCTTGCACTGATCCCACTTCTGATGTCGGAGATGGATCATAATCTCCGTTATCATCAGTGGTAAAAGGTTGGACAGTATCCATACTGGGTGAAATGCAAGAAAAACCAAATATCCAATTTCACTTCACTTTTAATAACAATATGAACAAAATGGAACTATGTATGTAGTTTACTAATTTATAACAAGAAAGAGCAGCGGGTTCGCAACTAGCACAACTTATCGTTACAAAAGTCACCAATAATATGGTCCACCTCGACCAGTCAAACTCCTATCCTCTGCTCACGCCACCTCCCGCTACGACCCCACTCCAGACGTATCTTGCTCTTATTGGTTGATTCAAATAATGTGATAAAACTGAATTCAATACAATTACCAACAGATTATTTTAAATGAATAAAAAACAAACATAATGATTTTTTTTAACGTAATAAAATACAGTAAAGATTTAGACGAACAATTAATTTAAATTAAATCACTATAATCTAAGAACTAGTTCCTAGCTTCAGCTATTTCTTACATTATTCTTTTAGAACTACCCTCCAACATATATGATTTATAATATATGTACATATATAATAATATATATAAATCAACTCCTCACTCCTCAAAGGAATGTAAGATATCGAACAAAAAACCATTTATTGAAAGAATTTTCTCTCAACTCCTAACCTTCGTAGAACCTTCCATCATCAGCTCAGCAGCATGATATGATGATAATTATACAAAAATGCCTGTTTTGCTTTAGTCAAAATATGAAAGTAATTTGTTGTGCTATAAAATTTGAATGTTCCCTTCGATTTCTCTGGGATCCCCTCATCAGACTTTGACTTGGTGACAGTTGGACCACCTCAGGAATGTAAGATTTGGAATAAAAAACTATTTATTGAAAGAATTTGCTTTCAACTCCTCACTGTTGCAGTACCTTCCATCATCAGCTCAGCAACATGAGATGATGATTACTATGCACAAATATCTCTTATGCTTCAGTAAATATAAGAAAATCAATGTGTGTGCTTATAAAATTTGAGAGTTCCCCTCGATTTCTCTGGGATCCCATCATCAGATCCTGATTTGGTGACAATGGGACCACCTCGGGAGTGTAAGCATACGAACAAAAAAGAATTTTGAAAATCGGTCCACAAACGGCGGAGTAATCGGTGAACATATATAAAAAAATACATACAGCCGAATACAGTACCTCCTCCTTTTGGAAGTCGGTAAATAAGTGAGCCTTGATACCACGTAAGTTGAAATAACACCACACTTTCATTTGTTTTCTCTGTGCTTTCGTATATCATTATTCAGGAAATTGCAAAAATTCGTCAAAATTTTTAAGAAAAAAAAAAAACAAGCAAAAATTTAGCATTTTCTTTAACCAAAAACATATACAATGTGAGGCAATCGTTCTTCTCAATAGCAAGGTTTATATTACGCATAGAATTGTCTTTTCCATTATCTTTGATATTGTAAAATCAGACATGTGTTGAGTTCAATTTTGTTGTTCATGACTGCAGTGATCATTTTTTAAAGAGCCTATTTTTGTAAATAAAATAGCAATTTAATATTAAATTTTGCTTTTTTTATTTAAAACAGTTAATGCAAATCTAAAAAAAGTCGAAAAGTAGTATCTAATGTTTCAGAAAGTCATTGTAAGTCTAGACGCTGTTCAGTTTAGCCTTAGGGCTGATTGGTACTTAGTCGATAGTTTGAATTTGTTGCTAATGAATGAGCATTTATATAGATGAAGCATGTCAAAGATCGTTAAACTCTTTAGAATATCTTTTAGTTTAGACGTTAATGGATGTACGGGAACGGATGAGACCACGAGCAGACGAGCATACAGGCCACGTGGTGTTAAGTGGTCGCTGCAGTCCATGGACATCTACACACAACCTCAAGCAAGCATAGCAAGCAAGCTTGTCTCAGGTCGTATGCAGTTGCGTTGCTCCGGAGGCTGGTGGTCGCCTCATGTAAGTGTGGTCGGCAACTGCACCTTTCCACTGAAACACAATAGAGTTGGTTCACGGCAGAAGTGGGTGCAGCGGTGGTACTTCCCCGGGCGAACCATAATAGTTCTACCACCTAATTATTTTAATACAATATTACTATTTCAAGAATAAATTAAGCGTGACCTGTTTTATGAATTAAAAATGTAAATTTGTTTTTAATTAAAGTTATTGTTCGTGAATCCAGAAACTTGCGCTTCACTGTTCCAATTCGATTAGTGAAGTTTGGTTTAGTGGCCAACACTTTGTTGGATAACATGGATGTATTCAAGTAACCCATTACGCCTCTGATGCAATGCAATTATTCAGATGCAATTTAATAAGTTATAACCTCCAATGACAGCATAACAATATGCCCTTCAAAGTATGTAAGTACCTTTTTTTGGTGTCGGGGGGGAAACCTTCAAAAGGTACCCGGCACCTAGGGAGAGGATACCGAGTTATGTGGGATTTGACCGCACTGAAACCCCCTTGGTGGCCTGCCTCTGCGCTTGGGGAGGACTCCGGGATCTCCTAGGGAACGTCTATCTTTGTGTGTGTCCAAGGTACTCACGACACAGGGTATATCTACCCTACTGTGAGACTATGAGTGTGAAACGTTATTATTTTTAAATTTGTATGTAATACACGAATATGTCCTATAATGAATATGTATTTAATAAACGAATTTGTCCTGAGTTAAATGCTCCAAGGAATATAACGAATTGTTATTTTTCTGATCATGAAGAACCAATGTACTTCGTCCATTATTATATTTATTATCTTTATTTGTCAAATATTACAAAAATGTGTTAAGCGCTTAGACTAAGAATAATGTACTTACGATGGTTAAGCGGGTCAGCTTCAATGCCAACTTGACAGCAGGACAAGGTTTCGAACTCAAATTTCAACGTCATAACATTTCTACGTATTTTTTCATTCATAATGTTATAGGCTCTCCAAGTCACAATACAAAGAGCGCCTTTTCCAAGTCAAGCTAAATGACACCTGACGTACGGTCGCTTTCCTGAAAACGACGAATCAAATTATTTTGTCTTTATTTGCTTTTATTTTGCGAACAAACATTTTTTTATCTTTTTTCGTCTGTTCAACGATGCGTTAATAATGTGGCGTTACAGACGCTCTTTCAACAAATTGATGTTGCACTGCTGTTTTTGCTAAGCAGTCAGAGTTTATTGCCATCGAGTTCTTTTGTCTCAACGTAGACTTATTTATAGCACTTATTTGAAGGAAAGTAATTTTGTAAAACAGTATAAGTTTCCTTTTATTGGAGTAGCAGACGACCACGTAGGCTACATGGTGTTCAGTGGTCGCTAAACCCACACCTAGTCTCAAACAGGCTCAACAAATTCAGTCTGAGAGTAGCAGCGCAAATGCTGTGTAAAAAAAACAATGGTTAAAATAATCCGAAACACGCATGGTTCTACGCAGATAAGCGATACCAGCGACGTTGAGCATGAGATGAACCATTAGTGTCCGCTATTTGGAGGTAGTCAAAGACAAAGACAAAGACAAAGAACATTATTTGCACAAATATGGGTGTTTACAAAAGTTGTTAATACATTTTTAGTACGCCATATTTACCTTCATGAGGTATGCAAATATTACAAAGATAAAAGAAAAAACTTAATAATAACACAATTTATAAAAATGTACATTATTATCAATTTTATTTTTATATTTATTTGATCCCATATTGCGCATTTTGAAAATTTAAATTTTATTTCTTCAAGTATGTATTTATTTAGTTGTTTGTTTATTTAAATATTTATTCATATTTATTTGTACTTCGGATCGAATCCGATCGTCGGCTTTGGGTACCCATATTGCAGGGTTTTTGTACACTAAGAGGAAAAAAAAAAGCCGGCAGAAAAAAAACCTCCCAGGTTTTTATGGAATTCCTTTATGCCGTTTTGTCGTTTAAGAAATCAGTGACTGAGTAATACACCTTTTTCAGTAAATACGTTTTAAGTTCTTTTTTAAACTCGTTGCCCGTTTTGATTTTGAGGAATTCCGGTAGACCGTTATATATTTTTGGTCCCATGCAAAAGACACTATTGTGGTATTGTTTCGTTTTAGAAGCAATTGAACATAATTTATTAGGATGCCTTTTTGATTTAAGGGTTTCATATTTAGCTATTTCATTTTTGACCATTAAAGAGATTTCGTAAATATATAAAGAAGGAAAAGTCAATATTTTTAAATTTTGAAAGTGTGGCCTACAAGTATCCGTTTCCTTTAGCTGACATATGGCTCGAATGCACTTTTTTGGGCCTTAAATATGGTTTGTATTCCCGTCGGTCCCGGTTCTTATCAATGGATAGCTATTTATATCTATACTAATATTATGAAGAGGAAAGATATGTACCTATTTTTGTATGTTTGTAATGAATAAACTCAAAAACTACTGTTCCGATTTCAAAAATACACCATTAGAAAGCTACATTCACCCTGATTTACATAGGCTACTTTTTACCGCGGGAAAATGCTTCATTCCTACGTGAAAACGGGTAATAGGGTCAACGCGGTTGAAGCAACTGGCTAAACGCCTATGATTTTATTATAGCCGTAGATTTTTTATATATACTACGCATAGTAGTCAAAATAAAATATCTATGAATATAGCAATGAAGCCTGGAATAGCACATAGGCTATTTTTTATCCTACAGGGACCCATTAATATAGATAGCAGTCGTTAAGCCTTGTCGGAAGCCTTATGAGTGGTTTAACATCATCCGACAGCGGTTTGGCCGTCAACTCGCATTGGAGCAGCGTGGAAGAGTAAGCGTCAGGTCTCTCCAATAATAGAGAGAGACCCGAGCTCAGCAATGGGATGCAAAAAAGGGTACCAGCCACATTCATTTTATATGAAGTAGCCGGACGACCGATCGAAGTGTTGCCACATTCAGTTTTTTTTTGAATGGAGTAACAGACGAGCATGCAGGCCACGTGGTGTTAAGTGGTCGCTAATGTTATAAAGATAACAGTGGTTAAACCGTGGCGGAGGCCTTATGGGCGGTTCGAAAATATCCGATAGCGGGTTGGCCACTATCACGCATCTCCACCAACCCGCATTGAAGCAGCGTGGCGGAGTAAGCTCCAGGTCTCCCCAATAATTGGGAGAGACCTGTGCCGAGCTGTGCAAAAATGGTTGAAGGAGCCATTAAATAAATAATCGTTTTCTGCACCAGATGTGGCTGAATGGCCAACCATCCTACTTTTGACCGCACTCGACATAGCTTAGTTTTATGGACACCCATCCTTTTTATGACCGCATCAGATGGTGTGCTTCATGGCCGCCCATCCTACTTTTGACCGCAGTTGACATTGCTTATTGACACACATCCTTGTTATAAACGCACCAGATATTGCTTAATGGCCACCCATCCTACTTTTGACTGCACTCGACATTGCTTAGCTTAGGTCCTTCTTATGACCGCACCAGATGTAGCTGAATGGCCACCCATCCTATTTTTGACCGCACTCGATACTGTTTAGCTTTACTAACACCCATCCTTTTAATTATGCCGTGTGTAGTTCCTGTCGTACTCTTGTGTTTTATGCATATTACATACGAAGTAACACGAACACGACGTTTCACATTTAGCAGGCATCCCATGACGGCTTACTTTTTTTCCAAATAAAAAATATTATCACAAAAAGTAAAAACTCAATATGCTTTTGATTGAGGTATGAACCCGGGACTCAAGCTCCGCGGTCAGCCGACGTAACCATCAGTTGGCTAAACGGAAAGAGGTTAAATTTGAACGACGAACTTTTTATAATACGTCTTTCAAATCGACATTAAATTGTCATTTGTTTGAATGGCAAATTGGAGGATTATGTTTGACGGCGTTCTACACCACAATACTATCAATACTCTCCAATAGCTGTCAGGAAGACTCATATTTTTCAGTTTATATCATATTTAAGTTAATTATAGCTGAAAATTGGATACAAAAACAATTTCAAAAATGAATCCTAGCTAGATCGATTTATCAACCCCGAAATCCCTGGGTACTAAATTTCATGAAAATCGTTGGAGCCGTTTCCGAGACTCAAAAAAAATATGTAGGGTTTTAGCTCAGATAAAATAAAAATACTTTTTTTATTTTATCTAAGGGTTTCACAAGAATAATAATCTATTCTTATATATATATATAAGAGATTTCCACCCATATATTGACTCATCACGATATCTCTGAAACTATAAGACCTACCGACTTCAAATTTGGTAGGAATATTTCTTTCGCCGAGTAGAGGTCAGCTAAGAACGGATTTTACGAAATTCCACCCGGAAGGGGGGGTATTTCCACCCATATATTGACTCATCACGATATCTCTGGAACTATAAGACCTACCGACTTCAAATTTGGTAGGAATATTCCTTTCGCCGAGTAGAGGTCAGCTAAGAACGGATTTTACGAAATTCCACCCGGAAGGGGGGGAGATTTCCACCCATATATTGACTCATCACGATATCTCTGGAACTATAAGACCTACCGACTTCAAATTTGGTAGGAATATTCCTTTCGCCGAGTAGAGGTCAGCTAAGAACGGATTTTACGAAATTCCACCCGGAAGGGGGGGTTGCGGGGGTGTTAAGTAATGTTTGTATATATGACATCGCAAAACTCAGAAACTATTCGACCGATTATTATGAAAATTGGTATGTACATGTATTTTTTCACGGAGAAGGTTTATATGCTATCCATTATTATTATTATTTAATATTTAAACGCGATACGGAGTTCGCGGGGTCAGCTAGTTAATAATAATCTTAATGTTACTAAATATTTTAGGCATATTGATAAAACTGTAAAAACTGTATAGGTAAACTCATTTGTAGAAAGAACATAAATCCCATTTGTCCAGGGATGGCCGTAAATGGCTGCAACACAGTTCAGTTCAGCAAATCTGTTTATTGTTCAATAAAATAAATGATTGAAATTGCTCGTTATAAGGAATAAGATATGTTTATTGTGTTTCGGTGGAAAGGTGCAGTTGCCGGCCACACTTACATGAGGCGACCACCAGCCTCCGGAGCAACGCAACTGCATACGACCTCAGACAAGACTTACCTATGCTTGCTTGACGTTGTATGTAAATGTCCATGGGCTGCAGCGACCACTTAACACCACGTGGCCTGCATGCTCATCTGGTACTCCATTCAAATAAATAAATAAAAAAATGCAAACTACTCATTATACACCTAAAACGTTAAAAGATATAGATAATAATATTGATTCAGTACCTAATAAGTTATAATTAATGTCATCAGGTTCTGCACTGTCTAGAAATGTAAAGTATTTCATTAGTACAACACTTAAACACGAAACCAAAATTGGATCCAGGTGTAGGTTATTTATGCTTATAAACCGGCGCTATCGACATTTTGCGGGCAGTTTAACAATTAGGGTAAGTTTTGATTAATTTATGTGCGGTTTTGGTCTTATTACTATTGATATTAATGATCTAGTGGTTATTACTGCGGTCTACTAAGGCATCTGATCAGGGATTAAGTTACAGAGAGTATGATTCTTACGGTCTCGTATCCAAGAAGTTCAAAGAAAAGTTTAATCCCTATTTTTAGAAACATTACTGAAAGTACTAGAGAAATAAAATGTATATAGATAACAGTAGGTTACATTTCGTATATCCGGTGAGATTAAAAAAAATAAACATGAACAATTAAAACAATAAATTATAGATACAGCTTCATCAACTATTTGGGGTCGGGCTAATGCAGTAAGACATATTTTGCCATAAGATACTCTATCACTCTACGTTCATAAACCAAATAATGAAAATTGACTTCAAGATCCAAGATCAAATAACGGTTATTTATTATTTATTGAAATGAATTGAATAGTTTCGTAAATAAGAAATATTTACAATAATGCTTTCGTATTTTAATAAAATAAAATAAATTGTAGCGCCCCACGATTGGGTTGTACATGTATGTATAAAGCACGATTCTAAGGGCCTCGTTCACCATCTCCAGGTGTTGAGTAGTTACGTTCCAAGTAAAGTTAATTGGTAAGTAAAAGCTATGAGTACGGGTCAGTTTATTATAGTGCTACTCGAATATCGTGAAATTGAAATTGAAGTTACGGGTGACTTTAACCGACAATTAGCGTACTTGTCACTTTACTTGAAGGTGATGAAAAAGGCCCTAAATGGAAGGGTTTTGGACGCTGTCTAAACTTTACTATCCGACACTTTGTTACGGACGTCATTTTTTAATGGTTTATTTAATGTAGGTATGCAGTAAAACTAAAGATGAATCGGCTCTCTAAGTTCAATAATCCACTGTTTTGTATTAAACGCCATTTTAATATTTTTTATTTTTTATTTGAATGGAGTAGCAGACGAGCATGCAGGCCACGTGGTGTTAAGTGGTCGCTGCAGTTCATAGACATCTACATACAACCTTAAGAAAGCATAGTTATGTCTTGTCTGAGGTCATATGCAGTTGCGCTGCTACTCCGGAGGCTGGTGGTCGTCTCCTGTAAGTGTGTCCGGCAACTGCACATTTCCACCGAAATACAATAGAATTGGTTCACGGCAGAAGTGGGTGCAGCGGTGGTACTTCCCTAGGCGAACCATAATAGTTCTACCACCTACTAAAAATTTATTGCAATCTAATACCTTTAATAGTGTTTTAATTCAATGTCCTAAATGAGGGCATTATGCAAATAAATAGTTCACCATTTTCGGTGGCAGCCATTTTGAATACTTCACCAGTTTAAACACGTGATTTTCTGTAACACGTTGTTAGGAACAGGAGGAGAAATAGAATACAGACATATGACATTTTATTAAAAGAAATTGTCTCCGAGAGATGGGATGAATACGAAGGTGAAATCGAAGGGTACAGCTAGCCTTATAACATAATACCCACGTCTCGGTTTCCTTGTTACGATAAACATAAAAAGAAACGCAATAGTACGAAAACGGATGGGTAAGGTATAAAATAAAATACATTTCAAAGGAAAATAAATTCAATTAAAGATTAAAGTAAGTTGTATCCCCATGAAGGCTAAACTGTGAATATATAAACTCATTTATTTGTTCGATATTGTTCGCATACACAAAATGATGAAATGACAATTATTTTACTATTACAATTACAATAGAATTATTACAAACAAAAAAATTAGATAGTGTAATATCGCCTATTACACTTGTTAATTTTTTGTTCGTAATAAATGTTTCGAGCGATATCACGAATAGATGTAAGTGGCAATTAAAATTTCTCTATTTTTTCCTTAGACTAAGAATAATGTATGATTTTTTCTGTCTAATCAAATCAAATCAATCAAAAGTCTGTCAAATTTCTTGATTTGTTAATGTAACACAGGTTCTTTAAATATAGCATTAATTTTAGATCTGCTATATTCAACCGAAATAATACTCTTACAAAATTAAATCAAATTACATTTATTATTATAATAATATTAACATTCGAATAATGTCATAAATTTGAATTTAGATTACAAAATGTCCTACGCGTGGTCTATATTATTAAAGGTACATAACATACCTTTTTTTCATATCAAATTCTACAAATTACATGAAGTATTAAGTTTTTAACAAAAAAATAGAACCGACTTCAAACGGTAAAAAATAAAATTGTTCAGTACCTACTTCTTCTTGCTTATGGTAATGACTCTTAAAACTATTTCTGGAGTCGGGCCCTTAGTAAATGTCGTACCATTCGTTCTAAATTGGCACCGACAGTACAGACAGTGGGACAGTACCTACTTCTTCTTGCTTATGGTAATGACTGTTAGAACTATATTGGAGTCGGTGCCCATTCAGAACGAAAGGTACACTATATTTACTAAGACAGGACATTTCACTAAGGGCCCGACTTCAAAAATAGTTTTAAGAGTCATTACCATAAGCAAGAAGAAGTAGGTAATGAACAATTTTATTTTTTACCGTTTGAAGTCGGTTCTATTTTTTTGTTAAAAACTTAATTTATTTCACTCTTTTTAGTAATTTTAATAATAATAATTCTGTATGTATTAGCATAATTGGAAAAAAATTCACTTAACTTCTAAACTTTAAACAGATTTACCTTTTATAATCATGTTTATCTAATAGCCATCTAAAAGTCTGAAAGACATAGGTACTATCAGTCCACCTGAACGTATAAATTAAAGAAAGAATTTGCTCTCAGCTCCTAAACGTTGAGGAGTTGTACCTTCAATCATCAGTTAAGCAACAGCAGGTGATAATTACCAGACATAAATATTTGTATTATGTTAAAAATATGACTAAAAGCATGTGGGTGCCTATTAAGTTTCAGTGTTTCCCTCGATTTCCCTAATATCACATCATCAGATTTTGACATGGTGACAGTTGGACCACCTCAGGAATGTAAGATTTCGAACAAAAAACCATTTATTGAAAGAATTTGCTCTCAACTCCTAACCGTCGTAGTACCTTCCATCGTCAGTTCAGCAACATGATATGACGATAATTATACACAAATGTCTGTTTTGCTTTGTAAAAATATGAAAATCATTTGTTGTGCTATAAAGTTTGAATGTTCCCTTCGATTTCTCTAGGATCCCCTCATCAGACTTTGACTTGGTGACAGTTGGACCATCTCGGGGATGTCAGATTTCGAATAAAAAACTATTTATTGAAAGAATTTGCTCTCAACTCCTCACTGTCGCAGTACCTTCCATCATCAGCTCAGCAACATGAGATGATGATTTATATGCGTAAATATCTCTTATGCTTCAGAAACTATAAGAAAATCAATGTGTGTGCCTATAAAATTTGAGAGTTCTCCTCGATTTCCCTGGGATCCCATCATCAGATCCTGATTTGGTGACAATGGGACCACCTCGGGAGTATAAGCAAACGAACAAAAAAAGAATTTTGAAAATCGGTCCACAAACGGCGGAGTAATCGGTGAACATATATAAAAAAAAAAAATACATACAGCCGAATACAGTACCTCCTTCTTTTGGAAGTCGGTAAAAAATAACATTATATTGAATCCGTAAGAAACTCGTTAGTTTCTTACGGACGTTAGTAGTAACTTTTTTTGGTAAAAATGATTACATTTTTTTTAAATTTATCTAGGCTGGTTATGTCCTCCGTGATCCTTAGCTGGCACTTTATTATTATAGAGATTATTATTATTATTAATTATTTTATAAAGATCCAAAAAGAGCAGCGATGGCCGAGTGGTAAAAATCCGCGGTCTTCGACGCGACCGGTCCCGGATTCAAATCCTCGGCGCGCACCTCTGACAAATAAATTTGTAATGTGCGTATTTATCGCTGCTCCACGGTGATGGAAAATATCGTGATATTTAATTGATTACGATGTTCTCCATCGCTGTGCATGCCTGAGAGAAATGCATAATTTCTCGAAAGCATGACGTCCACCAATCCACACTTGGCCAGCGTGGTAGTCTATGGCTTAAATCCCTCTCAATTGTTAGGAGGAGACCTGTGTCCAGCAGTGGGACATAAAAAAAAGGTTGAAAATAATAATAAAGATCCATACCAAAAACACTTTTCTTGAGCAATTCTATTCTTAATGAAATGGTTGATAGCTAAAGGATAGAGATATGTATGTCTAACGGCCGTTTTCAATAACCTATCTATCTGTCATTTCACCTACTAACGATAGACAAATCTATCTTTTCGTCATTACTTTCGTTTCAATAACCTATCCACAGATACAATTTTCTATCGAAGTTATCTATCTATCGTTGGGAGGACGGATAACGTACAAAAGATAAAGACGCCATACAAGTTACGCTTACCTGCGTTTCAATATAAGTTTCAACTTACTGTCAGATAGATGAAGCTATCTCTAGTAATGTAATTCTGTTATCTGTCAAACTTGGCCGATAGCTTTGAATAATTTAAAAAAACAACGCCTGTATTATAATAAAATGAATTATTTAAGCAGTGAAGACAGTGATACCTATGTCTATGTAATTATTGGGAAGATTTTAGATTGTGATACAGATAGTAACAGTGATACCGACTTCTTACATGAGCCAGTACAGATAGTAACAGTGATGCCGACTTCTTACATGGGCCATTTTATTTCACTTTGAAACACTAAAAAAGTTGAAACTTGAAAATAACAATAATTCGCGTCCAAACTTTAAGAGATGCCTGCCAAGAATAGTCCAAGTTTTTAAAACGTTCTGTTTTATTCTCGACGTCCGTAAATTATGGATGTTTAAGAATAAAATAATTCTGTTTATGTTTAGATACAATTTTATGAAGATAATAATTTACAAGAAAAATAATATACAATAATTAAATAAAAAAAAAATTTGTTTGTGTGTCGATATCTAGGAACGAAACGTCACAAGAAGCTTTGACAGATGAGAGGGAAACTACTATCTATCGTTGATCAAAGATAGATAACTGTTATCCATGATTGTGAAATTGAAACTAAGGATAGATACGCTGCTACTGATTATCGGAGATAGCGATCTATCCATAATCTTCGATAGGTTATTGAAAACGGCCGTTAGACAAAGATATCTGAGGCTTAACAAGATAACACTAAGTAGGTATAAAATGCCATTCTCTATCTTTACCATAAAGAGTTATAGGTGTTAGAACTTTCATGGTTCGATCGAGGAAGTACCAATCCAATTTGTAGTGAAGCTCGTCTTTCACCATATTTAAATAAATAATGTAATTAAAAAAATTACAAAACAATACTTCAAAGAGAAGCAAACAAAAAACACAGTAAAACAAAGCTTTTCATCCACATGGCTAACATGCCGGACTGCCAATCGAGGGGTCCCGGGTTCGATTCCTGGCGAAACAGAATTTGAATAATGAGTTTAATTTTGCTCTCAGACTGGGTGTTTGTGTTTCTGTCTTTGTATGTGTCCATGTCACCCACGACACAGGGTATACTGTGGGGCTATGTGTGTGAAGAGCTATTTATTTTATTTACAATGACTCTCTGATTTACTTTTTTTTATCAAGAATAGAGAATTGTTAGAGATCGCTATAATTAATTGAATCTGGCGTTTACGGGACTCTATTGTTATAAAGTTAGTACCTACTACTTTACAACAACTACCGATTAGTAACCCAGTAATTGGGTATAAAAATCCAATAAAATTGGGTGCCCAAAGCCGATGACGCGGATAAAAATATAAAACTCGTATAAACATAAACACCCTTTTTAATTAAATTTATTAAAATTGATAAAACATCACAATAAAACAGCAAAATATGAGTTAAAATAAATTTAGTTTTAAGTAATTTTGGTTATACTACCTACTTACATTAAATTAACGTTTTAATTCTGTCCTAATTAATTCCTCGACTGCAACCCATTTTGCATACCATTGCTGGGCACAGTTCTCTCCCCATCTTTAGGGAGACCTGAAGCTTACTGTACTACGCTGCTTCAATGTGGGTTGGCGGAGAAGCGGGTTAGTGGCATCTGCTATTGGATGTTTTCAATGAGGCCTCCGACTAGGCTTAATGACTGTTATATATCGATAACAACCAGGACCATAGGCTTAGTATGCCCTCCAAAGCACTATAAATTTTTTGACCACAAGCTTTCACCCATCTCACAACTGACCGCGCCCGTTTGGCTTAGTTGCGTAGACTGTTTGCGTTCTACGTGCCACCAGTCTACTCACAAATTAACCTTTCACTTCCTCCATAGAATCAAAAAGAAATGGAAAACAAAGCAAAATTTTTCAGATAAGAAAGTCATAATTTCCCTTATTGAAAGTTGTAAAGATTCTTACCCACCTGTTACCAGTTTGTTCCGTCCGATATTGGGAAATCCAGATTTTTCCGTAAAATGAGGTTTTATATTGGTGTCTGTTTACATCTCTTAAAAATGTATAACTAGTAATGTTTCACAGTGAATGAAAGGTCATCCAGCGGTTTTTAATCTGCGGAATATATTTTTTTAACTATTAGCCTACTTACAAAATATAATAGCACTTTTTTATCTTCAAATTTAAAAAAAAACATAAATAACATAAAAATAATTAATTGGGTCTTAAAAATTTAAAAATCAAATTTTTAATATCCAGTAATGATACGAATATACAGACAATCCTAACTAACAAATGAACAAACAAACATACTTTCCCATCTATAAAATTAGTATAGATATGGAACGTACAGAATCGTCTAATAGGTAATGATAAATTAAAAGCAAAAAACCTTTTTTTTTAAACCTTTTATTTTAAAAGCTCTAAAAAGAAGAAAATAAAATTTTCCTTTCAAATTTAAACTATCAACTTATAAGCTTTAACACACAGTTAATAATAATAATAATACACAGTTTATATGATCAAGAAAGCTGAAAGTCAAACAAAGATTATCAAGGTACTCGTCAAGACGAATCAAACGAGTCCAAACTCGATGGGGTTGCGTCGTTTAATTACGGAGTTCATATGGCCACCTTCCAGCTCCAACATTAGACCCTGGTTACCATCTAGTACGAAAGTACTCGTTGAGATGAATCAAAAGAGCTAAAACTCGATGGGGTTGCGTCGTTTAGTTACGGAGTTCTTATTTCCACCTTCCAACTCCATCATCAGACCTCGGTTACCATCTAGTATGCAATTACTCGTTGAGACGACTCAAACGAGCCCAAACTCGATGGGGTTGCGTCGTTTAATTACGGAGTTCATATGGCCACCTTCCAGCTCCATAATCAGATACTGGTTACCATCTAGTATGAAAGTACTCTTTGAAATGAATCAAAGGAGCTCAAACTCGATGGGGTTGCGTCGTTTTATTTATTTATTTATTTATTTATTTAATCTTAAAGTATTACCTTACAATAAGGAACACAAGGGCGTGCTTAATGCCTAATGGCATTCTCTACCAGCCAACCCTGGGTGACGAGTAGAGCTTGTGTTAGGCGCAAACTAAGTTGATAGAGAACTGAATATTTCTATAATAAATGAATACACATTCATACTAAATAGATACTCACATATATAAATAATTATAACATACCTAATAAATAAATAAATACATATTATACGTAATATATATATACATATATATAAGTATATATACCTGTATGCCAAAAACGAGAGTTGTTATAATTAAGCAAAATCAAATCTGCAAAAGATTCAGGTGTACGTAGTAGAACCACTTAAAACACACCTTTACTTTTGGCTTTTCGAATGGACTCAGGTAGGGTGTTCCATGGTAGTATAGCCTGAACTGTAAAGGAATATCGGAAGAAGTCACTTTTGTGCGGAGGAATTTCGAGCTTAAAATTATGGGAAGAACGCAGACCTCTGTCATGAGCAGAACAGAGGTAGTGAAAGTTTTCCTTTAAGTATTGAGGAGAAGTTGGATCATGTAAGATAGAATACAGAACCAAGAGAATTCTAGAGTTACGCCTCTGTCGAATAGTAAGCCATTTAAGCTGGCTTCGGTAACTAGAAATATGATCGTATTTACGAAGATTGAAAACAAATCGGATACAATTATTAAGGAGGCGATCTAGTTTATCCAGAAGTTTTTCATTTAGGTCTGGATATGACACATCACCATAATCAATGATTGGGAGGACAAGGCTGTGCATAATCATTAACTTTGTTTTGTATGGCAGAAAGTTCTTGAGGCGGTAAAGGGACTGTAAGCAACCATTGACCCTTCTGCTTATCTCATTAACCTGAGCTTGCCAGTTCATCCCACTGTCTAATTACAGGCCAAGGTTCCTTACAGTATAATTAAAGGATATAACGACATTGTCATATTGTACTGCTGGAAGACTCGGGATATCAACTTTAGACAGTAATTTAGAACTGCCAATCAGTATCCCCTGGCATTTTCTGGGATTAACGCTTATACCATGTGAATCTGACCACATTTTAATAAGATCGAGATTGCGGTTAACATCACTAATTGCCGTTTACATTACTAATTGTCGTTTTGTTACGGAGTTCTTATTTCCACTTTCCAACTCCATCATCAGACCCCGGTTACCATCTAGTATGCAATTACTCGTTGAGACGACTCAAACGAGCCCAAACTCGATGGGGTTGCGTCGTTTAATTACGGAGTTCCTATGGCCACCTTTCAGCTCTATCATCAGATCAGCGATATGTCATAATAATATTGCATTGTCATCCGATTTATACATCTGTAGCGACCTTCCGCTACTCATCAAGAGATGGCACCACGGGTATTCCTGAATCACGCTATCGAAGTTTTCTGAATATCCGAGCATATATACAAGCTCCAAATTGAGTCAGTTGGAGCGCGGCCGCTCCCCGGGCATGACCACCTCGCCCGGCGGGAGATCTCCCTTTGCCAAACTGGTGACCCCGGACTAGAATACGTCCCTTCTGACCTTCGTCAGTCGCACCTTCATTCCCCAGATGGACTGCAGCATCACTTCACCAGCTCGTCAGGTTCATCGCAGCGCACCATGTACACGCTTCCTGTTCCTGATCAAGCTGCCTCCTACGACGTCGTGGACGGCTTGAGTACCCACTCTACTCGCCTCCACATTCCAACCTACCCCCACATCTCTACTCACCGAAGATAGAGGGCATCTCCACACTTCGCTACACCCTCACATCCCGACTCACCGTGGACAGAGGGCGACACAAGGTCTGCACCCTCACATCTCGACTCACCGCAGATAGAGGGCATTCAAGGCTCTTGTAAGCGAAGATTACTCAAGCATGGATAGAAGTTATCGACCTCCGGTCTGAGCAGGGGGTGATGTAGCGACCTTCCGCTACTCATCAAGAGATGGCACCACGGGTATTCCTGAATCACGCTATCGAAGTTTTCGGAATATCCTACCATATATACAAGCTCCGAATTGAGTCAGTTGTGGAGCGCGGCCGCTCCCCGGGCATGACCACCTCGCCCGGTGGGAGATCTCCCTTTGCCAAACATCCATGCTTTCAGCTCAATCGGAAACCGGGAAGTGGATCAAATTTTACTTGCAAGATTTGATTACAGACAGCGGGACAGGTGAAAGTAAATAAAAGCTTTTAATAAAACATAAAATAACAACATAATAAGGTAAAATTAATTGACCTATATCTCTTTGTAACACTTTGTTGAACACGATGTATAAAGAATTAATTTATAATTGTGGTTTAACAATTGTATGAAACAATTAGTACGTTCTTTGTGTTTATTTACATGTCAATATTAGCATACATATGTACATATTTGCATATTGTTTACTTACGAGTAAAGCTGCATAGGGAGGAGGCGAAATAAGACTTAGTACAAAAACTAATAATCTATTTTAATTAAATAAAAAACTACAAACTACCTGGAAACAAGAAACCAGGTTGCATTAACTTAAAAATTACATTAGGTATTACAACTAAACTAATTCAAAGTATTCGTTTCAGTACCGACGATTTACGAGCAATTTATGGAAAATTTAAGATAACAAGGAAATATATTATATTATAGGCCCATTTATATTTATCGAAAAATCACTGTCACTACTTACACAAAATATGCCTTTTAAATTTTTTAACTTTTTATATGTCTCACTGTTGGCCACAGGTGCATTATGGCCTAAATCCCTCTTAAAAGTGAGTGAAACGTCACGTCAGGGCCATGCGTGCATCAAATATAACTGACCGGATGTAAACAAACACAACATAACTACAAATAGAGTATTTGTATCTACTTATCCACATTTTATAGATCATTGCAAAATTGAAAACCCAGCCTGCAACTTTAGATTCAGCAATATTAAATACTGTGCGCTTGTGGGTGTGTAACTGTTTGTGTGTTTGAGTAAGCGAATTTGTATGTGATGGGTCTGTTTGTGTAAATATGCGTTTTGACCTTATACATATTTATATCTACTCGCTTGCGGTCATGTACAGCATACAATGACTGTTTATCCTAAAACAAATATCCTCCGGATCTTACGGATCCAAACAACTGTCTCAAACATTTTGACGTAAACGTGACAGAAATAGGTAAACAAAATTTGTATTTGCTGTTGAAATTTTGCTGTAAAGAGCCTTTTGTGCCGACATCTACTCCCTGTTTGAAACTAACTAATCAAACAACAATCACATAAAAGGGCCCAGGGGACCCAATATTGGTATAAGTACCTAGTACCTGGACGCCGAGCGTTGCTCGGATAAAAACAATTTATTTTTTTGGTTAGTTTTAAGCAAAACATTCATTGACTTAGTGTTACTTAACAAAGCCTTTTGAAATACCTAGCTCCCAATTTTAAAAAAATTGTCACAATAAATAAAAAACGCAATTTGCCTACTTGAGATTTGTACCCGGGTCTCTAGCTCCGTAGTCAGCTTTTGTAACCATTCGACCAAGAAAGCTTTAATTCCGATGACGAATTTTTTATAGAAGTCTTTCATATCGACATTGTCATTTGTTTGAAGGGCGGATTGACGTTCGACATTAAAATTTGACGCCACAATGTTATTAATATTCTCCAGTAGATGTCAGTAAGAGTAATTTTATATTTAACTGCATAAACATTAAATAAAACACAATTTCTATCAATAAACATTTGTGGATCGATTTATCATCCCCGCAATCAGTGTACTAAATTTCATCAAAATCTTTGGAGCCGTTTCCGAGATTCAAAAAATATATTTAGATATATACAAGAATTGCTCGTTTAAAGGTATTAGATAGTTTAGATTTGATTTCTGCGAAATATTCTTGTTTTATCCGAATTCATACGAGCTTGTGACGGAATTTTCCAAAAAGCTTCAAAGAGAATATAAAAACTATATTTATATTTTGGTTTTTTATCTGTGCTGGATTACCTGTTAAAGGTAAAATTTAATATCTGGACATTTAAACCGAATATTATTAGTGAAATTACCCTATCCTATGGGGACTCGCGGTGACTCTCTTTTACAAATATTCACGTAAAATATTTTTTTGTTGCTTTAACTTTTTATCTGCGGTAAAGAATAAGTACAATTAATGTCATAAGCGTAAAACATTTAGAAGTTAATTCTATTGTAAAATTAAGAACTAACTTGAAGTTTATGTTTTGGTGCTTATTTTACCGTAAAAGAAAGGTATACTGTATAAAAGAGTTTTTCTTAAAAACGAAGTTATTCTAATGCTTTCTGAGAAAACTTTATAAAAAACCGGCCAAGTGCGCGTCGGACTCACGCACGAAGGGTTCCGTACCATTATCTATAAAAAATCTCGTTTATTGTATGGGAGCCCCCTTAAACATTTATTTTATTCTATTTTTAGTATTTGTATAACAATAGCGGCAACAGAAATACATCATTGCCTTTGATTATCCATAGAAATCATTGCATTAAGATTGTATGAAAGGTAAATTGTGGTTTACGAATTATGACGTATTAAAAATAATTCTACTTACTAGATCTCGTTCAAACCAGTTTTTGGTGGAAGTTTGCATCGTAATGTACATCATATATTTTTTTTAGTTTTCTCATTCTCTTATTTTAGAAGATACAGGGGGGGAGGGTGTAGAAGTTACACACATTTTACCACTTTGGAAGTGGCTCTCGTGCAAACTATTCAGTTTAGAAAAAAATGATATTTGAAACCTCAATATCATTTTTGAACACCTATCCATAGATACTCCCATGGATACACGTAAGTATGGTAAGCTTTTTTCTATTTTTGTGTGAAAATCTTAATGTGGTTCACAGAATACATCTACGTACCGAGTTTCAACAGTATAATTCTTATAGTTTCGGAAAAAAGTGGCTGTGACATACGGACGGACAAACAGACAGACAGACATCACGAATCCATAAGGGATCCGTTTTTTGCCATTTGGCTACGGAACCCTAAAAACTAAATGTTGAGACTTCACTTGTTGTCAAAGGCGCGTATGATAAGAACTAGGTCATGACTTTTCTATTACGATAGAATTCTAAGAATTCTCCGATATAATATCATATAATATCTTCACAATTTTGTCTCATATTAGACTTTCGACAGCTTTGAAATTTTGTTCCCAAAAAGTTACCATTGA